>CM077022.1:39289547-49289547 GCA_039090855.1 Macrothele yani | reverse complement strand
GACACCCATGGTAGTACTTTGTTTTTCCCCATGGAAGGGCTCATTTTCCTTTCTGGAAGATCCCCCACCCCCACCCCACTTACAGAGTCAGAATTCAACACGGCTATGATTTTTCTTGATTAGCAAGACACCTCTGGCAGACAAAGAAAAGGTAAATAACAAATGCAAAAGTTTAAAACTGAAAGCCTTCAACGCACATATATGTGTGTTCTCATAAATTTGTGAGTATATGTTTTGACTCTGGCAGGAGACATCTGCTAAATGAAAACGGTGTATATTACATTGCATCACAATGTAATATACTCATCGGTGTATATTACATTGCATCACAATGTGACATCTATTCACAAAATACATGATTTAATTTTCTTTTGCAAATTACAAACTTGTCCTGTTGATATAAAACATGGAAGCACAATATGTTTCTTTACATACATAGTACCAGATTGGCAAAATGAATATCATATACGAAATCAAGAAAACATTTTACTGGATGTAACTTACAGGCAAATCGGCTCGTTTTGCTGAATTTAACAATCTGTTGACGTTGAGATCTGGGCGGAACAAATTGATTTTACCCGTTGAACTTCGAAAAGCTTTCATTCCTTCAAAAAGCTTAAAAGGGAAAGGAGTATACCCATTAAAATACTGAAGACTGGAAATTGTGGGTAAAGCAAAAACTGGTATACTGAATTGTGCATATATTAGGCATGGCTATGAAATAACAAGACTGAGCTTGTGGCAAAGGAAATGCGTAGTGCAGGTCAAAAGTGAGTAGGAAGCCATTGACTTTGAACTGTACATAACTGAAAATACAAAGTTCACCTCACTCTTTGCATTAGTTTAATGACATGTGTCAATGAAACTACATGTGTTGTTTGTTGCATGTTGAGAAAAGTTCAAAAATTGAGCAGTGGATAAATGTGAAATTTCTAGTGAAATTAAAGAAAATGCCTACTGAATCGTTCCACATGTTAAGTGAGGTATATGGGGAAGAATACATGTCATGGGGGATGTAAGGTCAGGTGATGCGTAACATCACAGCCTCTCCTTGACAAATGTCAACCCCGCCTTCTCGTGGCACATCCTGTTCCCACTAAAGGGGCTCTGACGACCGCCAATAGCGGTATAACTATGCCATCGGGATCAGAGGAAATGCTATCCCACACTCACCAACCCGCTTGGCCAGCGTGGTGAGTTATGGCCAAACCCCTCCAAAATGACTCCACAACTTAAATCTTGGCCCTCAGTCTCCGGCAGCTGGAATGTACTTGGCCAAGGCAGCGGCCAGTGCGACATGAAGGCAGAGGGTGCTAAGAATCCCCGGAGGACCGGACTAGGCTGCCATCTGATGCTGACCTTGGCTACATATAACGGACGCTCCCTATCTTCTGATTCAAGGCTTCTTGAATTGGAAGAGGAACTACAAAGGATCAAGTGGGACATCGTCGGGCTAAGTGAGGTAAGGAGAAAAGGAGAAGATCTCATTGAACTGAAAAGTGGACATCTCTTCTACTATCGTGGGACAGATACTGGCAGAACTAGTGGTGTTGGATTTATAATAAACAAGAAACTGAAGGATAAAGTTGTAGAAGTTGAAAGTTCCTCTGACAGAGCTGCACGACTCGTTATCCAACTCTCGAGAAGATACCAGGCTCAGATTATTCAAACTTATGCACCCACCACAAGTCATGCTGAAGAAGAAATTGAAGAATTTTATGAGGAAATTTGTGATCTAAATAATAAAGGTAAGCAGCACTTGAAGATAATTATGGGAGATTTCAATACAAAAATAGGGCAACGGCAACAGAATGAAACTTCAGTAGGTAAATTCGGTCACGGCAACAGAAACCAGCGTGGAAATACTCTCGTTGAGTTTGCAGAGGCAGAAGGGTTTTTCATCTTGAACTCCTTTTTCAAGAAAAAGCCACACAGGAAATGGACATGGAGACATCCAAATGGGACGACAAGTGAAATTGATTTTATTATGTGTAACAAAAAATTCGTCATAGAAGACTGCAGTGAGCTAAACAAGTTCAACACAGGCAGTGACCATAGATTGCTGAGATGTAAGATGCACCTCAACACTAAACTCGAAAGTAGCAAGCTCATAAGACAAACAAAATGTATTGACATAACCAACCTTAAAAAACACCATAATACCTTCAAATTGGAACTGAAGAACAGATTCTCTGCTTTAGAAAGCCTAACATCGGAAGAAGTGGATATTTCTGAAGTTAACAGAAAAGTAACCAAAGCTCTTATGGAAACAGCAACAAAATTAGCTGGGTCTAAGAACAAATTGCATGTGAACAAATTATCAGGAAAAACCAAAATGCTGATGCAAAAAAGAAGAGAGATGAGGACAACTAAAGAAGATGTGACTTCCAAAGTGGAATATATAGAGCTATGCAAGACAGTACGAAAAAGTATCACTGAAGACGTAAGGAAATTCAACTGTGAACTAGTAAGGAAAGCAATTGAAAACTACCAAAGCCTAAAGATAGCAAAGGGACATCTCAGTAAGGGAAAAAAACAGATTATGGCACTGAGAAAAGAAGATGGTTCTGTAACAAGAAATAGAGGCAAAATTTTGACAAGAGTGAAAGATTTCTACTCCAAATTATATGAAAGGGATGATACATGTACTCCAGGCATCATGAAAGGTACCAGAGTTCTTCCAGTCCTTCCAGCAGAAGTTGCACATGCAATCAAGAACATGAAGCAGGGAAAAGCTCCAGGAGAAGATGGAATTACTGTAGACATCATACAAGAAGCAAGTGGAGAAATCGAAACAGTACTCGCCCAAATTTTCACTCGATGCCTTAATGAAGGGAAAATTCCTGAGGATTGGAACAACGCTACAATGATCTTGCTACATAAAAAAGGTGACATTGAGGATCTCAGGAACTACAGACCTATTAGCCTCCTATCAGTGGTTTATAAAATCTTCACTAAAGTTCTTTCACACCGTTTGAAGGTAACACTGGACATGGCTCAACCGAGAGAACAAGCTGGATTCAGGAGTGGCTACAGCACTATAGATCATATCCACGTACTGAGAGAACTAATTGAAAGAGCGAGGGAATATGAACTTCCATTGTGCATGGCTTTTATCGATTATGAAAAAGCCTTTGATTCGGTGAAACCATCAGCAGTTGCAATGGCCCTGAAATCCTGCGGTATTGAAGATGCATACATTAATATTATTAATAACATCTATGAAAATGCAAGTGCAAAGATTCTGCTATTTGAAAGTACAACACACATAAAAATTGGAAAAGGAGTGAGACAAGGTGACACCATATCTCCGAAGCTCTTTAATGCCACATTGGAAAATGTCTTTCAATCACTGAACTGGGAAAACAAAGGCATAAAGATTAATGGAGATTATCTAACCCACCTTCGTTTTGCTGATGACATAGTCATTTTTGCAACTACCCCATCAGAGCTACAGAGTATGATCCAGGAACTTGCTGACAAGAGTAAAGAAGTGGGATTAAAAATGAACTTTCAGAAGACAAAAGTGATGTTCAATGCTTTTACAAGAAATGAAGATTTATCGATTGATGGAGAAAAGCTGGAGATAACAGACACGTACGTTTATCTTGGACAGCAGATATCAAGTGAGGGTCACATTGGTGAAGAAATTAATTGGCGTATAAAACTTGCCTGGAGAGCCTTTGGAAGAAACAGCATAATTTTCAAGAGCAATATGCCATTATGTCTTAAAAGGAAAGTGTTTGATCAATGCATCCTTCCAGTGCTTACGTATGGTGCAGAGACGTGGACCTTAGCTAAAAGAGACATACAAAGGCTGCAGACAACTCAAAGTGGCATGGAGAGGTGCATGCTTGGTGTAACCAGGAGAGATAAGAAGAGGAACACGTGGATCCGAAAAATGACAAGAGTGGAAGACATCATGATCAGAGTTAAATCCCTGAAATGGCAATGGGCTGGACATACTGCCAGAAGAACAGACCATCGATGGACAGCCGAAATTTTAGATTGGATTCCAAGGGACAGGAAAAGACCCAGAAGAAGACCACATGGAAGATGGGTGGATGAAATTCGAAAGTATGCGGGAGTGACATGGAGGAGACTGGCACAAGACAGACCGTTGTGGAGGAAACTTGGGGAGACCTTCGTCCAGCAGTGGATTGATAATGGTTGACAATGATGATGATGATGACATGTCATGGGTGTGCATTTTTGCATGGCATAAGGAGTTCATAGAAGGCTGGAAGAACATTGAAAACAACAAACATCTAGGATACCTAAGCACACCAAAAACAGAAAATAATGTGGACAATATGTGCAATTGTTTAAAATGCTCAACAGCTGAGTATCAGAATGATAACAGAAATGGTTAACATTGATAAAGAGACTATTGCAAAAATTTTACTTAAAAATCTGAACATGACGTTACAAGGGTCTGTGCCAAGAGAGTTCCAAAGATTCTCACGCCTGAAAAAAATGGAATTCACAAGCAAATTTATGCTGACATTCAGGGGCGAACCCCAACCTTTTAGAAAGTGTTATCACTTGTAACGAAACGTGGATCTTCCAATACGACCCTGAAACAAAAAAAAAACAAAAAAAGACAGTTGATGCACTGGAGAACACCAAAGTCATCAAGGATGAAAAAAGCATGGCAAAGCATGTTCCAGCTCAATGCCATGTTAATTGTTTTCTTCGATATTAAGGGTATAATTTCGGCATTTTTTTTTTTAATCTCATAGTGTTTTCTTTGATATTAAGGGTATAATTAGGGTATATTTTTGCCCCATAGAGCAACAGGGAATCAGCACTACTAAAACAGGTTCTGGTTGTCACATTATGGGGATAAGAGGAAATAACAGTTATTGTCAGGGGATATTTCCAATACCTGAGAAGACGGAGGTGTTCACTCATTGATATAGAATGACACCTAAAAGCCTTAAGTACTTCTTCTTGAATCCTCTTTTCCTTCTTGTCTTGACGTTGCATTTGCATAATACTGGATGAATGCCTTTTGATGGGGTCAGAAGTGAGATAAATCATCATGTTGCCGAGATCTTATTCCTTCTTTTGGTGGCTGTGCTTTTTGTGGCCACTTGTTGCCATTACTAGCCTGAAGCCAGAGGTCAGATGGACTGTCTTGTCTTGCTGCTGGTGTTGTTATGGTTTGAGGAGTGGAGTATGTGATTGGGTCGTTTTGGACTGTTAAAGCGGGTAAACATGATCAACTGCTAAGTGAGATGAAGTGATGTCTGATTAGTGTGAAACTAACAACCTCAGCTGTTTCCTGCTAGTGTTGCTGTTGTCCGAGGAGTGGAATATAAGCAAGGACTACCTGCTGGGTGCGATGAAGTGACGTTCAACTTATGCAGCTGTTTTTTTATGGTAAAGACTATTATGAATTCTTCTGATAATGCTTTGTTATTCAGGGAGTGGATGAAACATTTATCTGATGGTTGAAACCATAGGACAATCCGGATAGGGAGGTGGTTCAGTAAAAGGCTTCGTACTGAGAAAATGACTGAGAGACCTTTTTTATATGGTAAATGCTATCCTCTGTATAAATTCTAACATATTAGATATAAATGAAACAGTTGAATTCAAATTTTGATGCCATTAAGCTTTTTTGTGCACTGTCAGTAACTTAATATACATGTTAACTTAGCTTTAGACGGTCCTTCCTGTGGGGTTGAGCTAGTCTGGGCCGGGAGGAAGAGTTAGGCAGGGTTGGACCATCGCATGGTACTTTGAGAAAGCAAGTCAGAAGAAAGAGGCCAGAGTTGTGCAAAAACTGGATTCATCCTTCACCTGGATAATGTGCCAGCTCATTCAGCACTCTCAGTGAAGCAATTTTAAGGCAAAAAATGCATCACAGTGCTTGAACATCCTGCCTACTTGCCATATTTGGCCCCATGCAACTTTTTCCTTTTCCCTAAAGTCAAATCTGCACACAAGAACCGTTTTAAGTCAGTTACTGTGGAGCAGAAGAGAACAACTAAACCTTTCAAAGGGATCACACCAGATGATGGTTGGTCGGTTGGCGTTCAATGGCGCAAGGGCCTCTATGGGCCAAAAAGCACCAATCACACCACCAGATGAGATACAGACAGCATTGCTTTGTCCAGTGAAAGATCAAAATACAATGCTAAGTTAATGCGAAAGGGGAGTATACATTGAAGATAAGAATTAAAAATGCACATTTCTTACTTAACTAAAGTTATAGTATCAGTCTCGTTATTTAATAGCCATACCTCACATGTATATATAAATGGCATAAGCAGAAAAAATATTTTATACAGAATGTTAAAAATGTACAACAAAATAATATTAATAAACACCAAAGTAAAAAATTTGGTATTCATATCACATGTGGTTCCTAGTCTAAAATTAGGATGCAGTAGGTACACTTATAGAAAATTAATATCACAACTGCATTTCAAAATTAAGATTATCATCAGTATTAAATTAATTGTTGATCTCAGTATTGAATGTTTATAATGCTACACTGCTTATATACATGTGTGTGTGTGTGTGTGTGTGTGTGTGTGTGTGTGTGTCAGTAGACAAAGACAAAACATTAGAGATAGGAATAATTGGCAGCAAACATCCCTCTGGGCAGATTAAAACAGACCCAAACTGAACACAGGATATAAATTAGGCTGACAGCAGGGCTTCCCAACAGTGTATTTCAATTGACAAACGTTGGTAAACATGGTGATCTGAGAGATTTTGATCGTAGACACAATATAGGTGCAAGACAGATGGGTCATTTAATTGTCCAGTGGTATGAACCCTAGGGTTCCTGAGGGCAACCCAGACCTGCCAACCTCTAAGAACCAAAAATGTAACACTCAAAAAGAAAAATCGTAACATGACGTGTGCTGATAATTTTTGAAACCTATTTCAGCTGTACAAATTCTCGATGGTGTAAGGTGTAGCTATATAAATTCTTGATAGTTGCAGGTATAAGGTGTAGCTATATAAATTCTTGATAGTTGCAGGTGTAAGGGGAGGAAGGTTGCTTTAAATAAACAGACATTTGTCCACATTCCAGCACCGACCAATTAGCAGCTTTAAGTATGACGAAGAGTCGAAAATACGAATCAGTTTCAAACATTATATGAAATGAGTCGGGATTCATCCATTGGTTGCGCTTGACTTACTTTATTTCTGTTGGGAAACTATACTCGGAGTCACCCTAAAAGTGTACTGTTGTTAAATGCAGGAGAGCCTGATCACGACTCATTGTGGAACACAAGAATGGTATCCATCCACGTTAACGTGCTCTCCTGTTGTTTCCTTTCTGATACCCCCACACACCCACACATCACACAACAGTAGAGATTGTGAATGGAGGTCTGGTGGAGTCCGAACTTCTTCTCCTACTGCCTGCTTAAGTAACCTACCCTTTGAATTTCCCCGGTCGTCAATTTATTGCCCCTTTGTTGTGAATGTTTGAAGAGCTCCTCTACCCTTCCCTCCTCTCCGAGTTGTATCCCAGCACCCAAGAGTGCTAAGCTCTTGATCGAGGAACTTCTCATATCAAATTTATTCCTAAAAGTGCTCTAACTTCTTTCTGGATATTTTTTTATATAACAGTTTTGTCTGATGAACTGCTGAGCAAACAAAAATGGATTCTAAGCAATAATTCTACGGCTTTCCGCTCTAAAATCTAGGGACTATTTTTCGTAGCAGAGGTAGCTGTTTTGAACCCTTTATAGCGGTACACTCTTAGGTTGACTTGGAGTATAGAGGCAGGGAAATTTGTTAAGAGAAATTGGAAATCTCTCAGAGAAAAAAATCTTTTGAAAAGGGGGAAAACATAACTTAAAAAAAATCGTATTTTTGGTGGCAAAATCATATTATGGTATTGGAGCATAATTTATCGCACTAAATATGATAAAATCGTAACAATTGGCAGGTCTGGTAACCGTATCAAGGGTGTACCACAAGTATACCATCGACAGACATACCAGTGCCTAGAGAGTAAGAGGTAATTGACCACACGTCATTGATGACCAGGGTTGACGCAGACTATCCAGACTCGTACAAACTGATCGCTTAACAACGATGGCACAAATCACATCAAAATTAAATATCAGAGGCTCAAGCAACATCAACAAGTGAATGGTATGGTACACGCTGTATACCTTGGGGTATGGGGAGCTGACGCTCTACTCATGTGCCACTGTTTACTGATGTCTTCGGACATTACACCTCGCTTGGTGCCAGGAACATCAAAACTGGACCTCTACAGAATGGTACTGTACCGTGTGATCACTTGAATCGTGTTTTCAGCTGTACTGAGGTGACAGGAGAATGCAGGCATGGTGTTGACAGCATGAGGCTATGACCTCGTCGTGCCAGGTCAGCTCTGTTCAAGGCAGTGGTGGCTATGTGATAGTTTGGGGAGCTTCTAATGGGACACATTAAGTACATTAGTGTGTCTAGAAAGGTCCTTAACCACTACATGTTACCAACATATGCTGGCTGATCACCTAGAAGCTTACATGGCCTTCACGCATCCTGTGCTTGATGGTCTGTTCCAGCAGGACAATGCACTGCCCTACTGGAGCCACAATCACACAGGCATGGTACAAGGAACATTCATCTGACATGTGAGTTTGGAACCATTCAGTAGCTCCCAAGGACCCCGGATTTAAACTCTGTGGAAACTTGCTGGGATGCCGAGGAGCAGAACATCAGATTCATGGATCTGGGACTTGGGAGCGACATCTCAGTCAGAGCAGTGGACAATGATGCAACAGGCATGGCTAGCATTACCTCTGGAAACCCTCCGACATCCGGTGGAGTAGATGCCTCAGATTGTACAGGCTGTTATTCGCTCTAGGAGACGACCAACGTGCTTTTAGGTACGAATCTCTAATGTTTTGTCCATTGAATGTATAGATATACAGAAACATACTAATAGGTAATCCAATGGTAAAAATGATGTCCTCATAAATTAAAAAAAATGATATTTTGTTTAGTTTTTGTTTTCACAAAAGTATACTGTACTCATCATTGTTTCCATTATATTTTCTGTGGAACTACATACAAAAATATCAAAGAATTATTTTGCCCCCTGTCAAGGTTATTCACTATAACCAAACAAAAGTGAAACTATACAGGGTGTTTCAAAAAGAATGACCTGATTTCAAAGTATTATATTTAATAAGGCAAATGTGGGATAGTTACAAAACAAAGAGCCAAGTATGAAGGAAGGTCTAAAAAATTTCACTCACCACAATTACAAATGCTCAATGTGCCTTCTACCTGCTGCATGGACAGCATCAAGCCGATAGCTGAATTCATCCCAAATGCGTCGGAGAGTGTCTTCAGTCACAGAATTTACCGCGGCCGTGATTCTCGTTCGGAGCTGATCGAAGTCAGCGGGTAAAAGGGGTACTTAAACACGGTCTTTTACGTATTCCCATTAAAAAAAAAAAAAAGTTGCATGGTGTGATGTCTGGAGATCTCGGAGGCCAAGAGTGTAGTGTCAAGTCATGGGGTCCCCTGCGTCCAATCCAACGCTGAGGCAATGTGTCATTTCAAAACCGACAGACTTGGAGGTATCAATGTGGCGGTGTGCCGTCCTGCTGCAAAATGTAATCTTCAGAGTCGTCCTGCAGCTGTGGAAGTAGCCAGTCCTTCAGCATTGCAAGATAGGAGTTGCCCGTAACAGTGTTGTCCACAAAAAGAAAGTGCCACAAACCTTTCTAACAGAAACCACGCAAAAAATATTCAGTTTTGGTGAATCACGTTCATGTTGGAGAGTTTCATGTGGATTCTCCAGTCCCCATATGCGAACATTGTGACGCAAAACTTTCCCGCTTACAAGAAAGGTTGCTTCATCGCTAAAAATCAACTTCTGTACGACGGTGTCATCCTCCATGTCCTCTGAGTTGCACAAAAATATTTTCATTGTTTTGTTACCTCCATGAAGAGCTTGCACCAGTTGCAATCTGTACGGCTTCAGCAGCAAAGGTCGTCGTAAAACACGCCAAACAGTCACATGAGGGATGGCAAGTTCGTGGCTCGCATGACGAGTAGACTTCCGTGGGCTTCGCTGAAACGCCTCATGAATTCGTTGCACATTCGTCGCTGAGGTAGTTGGTCGTCCAGGACTCTTTCCCTTACATAAACACCCTGTTTCTTCAAATTGTCAATACCAATGCCAAATGTTTTTGCCCACTGGTGGAGCACTGCTGTAACACCGTTTAAATGCACGCTGCACCGTAATCAAGGACTTGGTCTTGCTAAATTCGTGCACACAAAATGCCTTCTGTTGTCTCGACGCCATCTTCTCAATCACTTAGCGTAGCAGCTGTTTGGACGCTCGTGCTGCCATCTAGCGGTAGTCATAACAAACTCTGGGCCACGCCCGTAGACATGATACGAGTCGCATTCATCTGTGGTTCATGGTTGCAGAGATATCCACTTTTCAAATTGGGACATTCTTTATGAAACACCCTGTATGTACTGGAGTACATATAGCTAAAAAGTCCAGGGATCGCGCTGCAGATTACATTCTTCCCAATTTGAAAAAAAAAAAAAAATGGTGAAATCATTGGTGATTATATTTTTGTGCTATTTTAACACTTTAGTGAAAAGAAATTGAATTTGGCAAAAACTTTAAAAAAGCCAGAGCCACCGCTGAATACTAATGATAAATCAATTGCTCTTTGATAAGGAAATTTTTCTTGAACACCAAAATGTGAACATAAATACACAAATGACGTTTCCTCAGAACACTTTGACGTAAGTTGCATAGAAATTAACACAAGATTTAAAAAATACACTTTGCATTTATGTGTACACAATTCACTGTTCCCCAAAAATAGTCCACACTCCAAACTAGATATCTCACACAAAGAGTAATTAATAATTGCCACAACCTGTCATTCACATGTCAGTGTGACATGATTTAACATTTAGAAACTATTTTAGAGAGGGAAAAACTGTAGACTATTTCAGTAACCACTATTACTTTTGTCCAGTGATTCAAATTTTTAAATTTTCCTATTGTGGTAAAATTCATCAGTCCAAACTGGCTGTTTTATCTAACATTTACAATGCTCACCTCCTTTTCCTCTTCAAACTTATTTTTATGGTTGATTTCCCATAGCTATAACAGGCAGTAGCACAGAGGGTGAGTCGAAAGTTTTGCAATATTTAGATCACTTTATGTCTTCATACGTACCTTTATGACGAAAGTTGACTAGCATTCAAGGTATAGGTCATCGTGTTGCACTATTTTTAGTCGTCTGTCTGCCAGTTCTTCAATTCCACAGTGGTACCGGTTCTTGATCTTCGAGATGAAGAACTCCTTCACCCCAGCTGTCACCTCCTCCTGTTTGTTGAAATGCCGCCTGCAAAGGAAGTGGGCCATTGAGCAGAACAAGTAATAAGCCGACAGTACCATTCCGAGAGCGTTGAGGTAGAAGTGCAGTGGATAGAAGCTCTTGACGATGACAGCCTGGCCGTAGAGGAACTGAAGGAGCTGCTATGCAATTCCACCTTGGTTGAACAAATGCAGTGAGTTGCATTGGTTGCAGTCGATTTGGACGTTGTAATCAAAAAGCTGGAAATTCGTAAAACTCATTCCTCAGAGATTTGGTTGCTGCTAGCCTCTATCCTGAACCTCTTGCAACGAAGTGGTCTCCTGTGCTCCTAGCCCACTTAGACGGCAAGGAACCCAAAATGCTCAATTCTGGAAAGAAGTACAATATTTTGATCTTCGCAAGTGTTGTCCAGAAGATGTGGGACTGTCTCTCCACCTGGAACTGCAACAATTTACGCTAGAAGATATACCAGCCTGAGAATTCTCACTCTATGCTGCAACACTGGAGGAAGACAAGTCGATGAAAGAAGTAGATCCGGTGTCCTTCTGGAGAAAGATGAGCTGGGACTGTCCCCTGTTAAGTGACACTGCACTGAAGGCACTTTCCATCGTAGCAAGCACTGCTAACGTTGCAAGAAGCTTCTCCTAATACAAAAAAATACTATCTGCGGATAGATCCAGATTTACCGAAGCAAACCTGGAGGCCCATCTTCGAGTGGCATTTAACAGAGCTGCTAAAGAGTTGGAATCAGAACTTGAACATATTGCTGCTCGGGATTCAGATTCTGAATAAATGTGAGCTGATCCTGTAATATTTTATTTTAAACACAGACAATTTGTTCAAATACTGTAGACATTAAAGCCTAGGCATTAATTAAAGGCATTTACAAAATTTATTATTCAACTTTTACCTTTTCTCACATAAACAAAAAGCATAATAAAAAAAAGTCTACCAAGTGCAGCAATGTTTTCTACTAAATTTACATGTATTTAAACGCAAAATGCACAATTTGCATAATTTTTGGATTTAAAACGCATAATTTCTAGATTTTATTTGCACAAAGTGATTATCCTACAGAGACTGACATCCTGGAAAGTATTATAAAATAGTGAAAAAAACTATAGTAAATGATGATGATGATGAAGAGGCTATCAAAAAACCTTCACAAGAAGAAATACTAAAAGTATTTGATACGATTCGATGAGGATTAAAGTTTCAAGTAACTGTTGTAAACATCGAAATGAAACACTTTTGTAAACATCAGAATGTTCCGATGTTTACAAAAGTGTGAAACTTCTTATAGGAAATTTGTATAGAGCAGAATTGCGGACTTTTTCAGTTTAAAATAAGCGCACATATTATTAGAATAATGAAAAGGAGAGGTAAGCTTGTCTTCGCTTCCTTCTCTACATTAATTTGTTTATTCAGACAATGCATTCTACTTCTACGAATATATGAATAAAAAAAAGATTCTAACTCATTTACAAAATGTTTCTACTCAAAAGTTCAATTTACTACCCAAATTCAACTACATTTTACAGTATTTTCCATTTTATTTGATTGGGTTTTTACAATTCAAGTTCATTTCTATTTTATGAATTTTTTTATAACGAAGTTTTTAAGTGGAATGATGGGACTTCGTTAAATAGAGAGACAACTGTACGTATGTATGTACGCACATTGTCATAAAAATCCATGCACCTAGAAAAAACCATGTGATTAACGCGAAACTCGTTGAATAGCTACGGGGAAGGCAGACATGCAAATGAATAAAGTTTGGTGCAATTCCGCATGACTGCGCCTCTAAAACCGGCATTGCAATTGCAATCCTTGGGGCTCATAAGGCGCCATGCAGGAGACTCCACATTCGTGCTGAAGTGCACGGTAAGTCAAGTGAGATCTCTGAGCGATAGACATGCCGAGGAGCCACTG
This sequence comes from Macrothele yani, assembly GCA_039090855.1. NCBI lineage: Eukaryota > Metazoa > Arthropoda > Arachnida > Araneae > Macrothelidae > Macrothele > Macrothele yani. The sequence continues at coordinate 49,276,270 of CM077022.1, read as the reverse complement.
TAGATGTGCGTACAGGCAACTGAGGGAGTTTGAACGAGGCTGTATCATCGGGATGAGAGAGGCAGGGTGGCTGACGGGCCGAATCAGCCACCATTTGGGCCGGTCGGACAGTACGGTGCGATGGCGTTGGGAACAATGGATATGAACAGGGCATGGCCAACCAATCTCTCTTACGTCATTGTTGTTCTTAGCCACGTTTTCAATTTTTTTAATGCTGAACTCCTTTCACTTGAAGCAGTGCTTATTGGTAGGGTGCAAAATAATTTCAATGCAGTGCTAATGCAAGGATATAAATCTTTATCGCAACGAGAAAAAGTTGCTACGGCATTACTTGGTGATTCTTCAGTTTTACATTTTTTTTTTACATTTTTCAACCCACAGGTCTATCTCCGACTTGATTTTGGACACTAGAATTTCTTCTTTTTCTGCAACAATAAGGCCAAATACTAGAAATGTACTTAGAAATGTCATCCCCAATTGTTGATATTTCCGATTTTGACTTTTTCACGATTTCTGACAGTAATAGCGAATTAGATGCTAAAGAGTTGAAAATAGAGGGGAATCTGAAATCAAGGTCTTTAATCATGTTTTTTTAACAAAGGGATGTAAATGGTAATTCTGAAGTAATATCCAGCACTATCAGCGATGACGTCGCACCTATTTTTTTTTTTTTTTTTTTTTCATTTTTCACTCTTCTAGGGAGGGAAACGGATAAATCTAACGTTTCATGTAGCTTTGTAATTTCCACATATATGTAGATTGCTGAACATTTGTTATGCATTTTCTCTCTTTTCCTTTAACACTAATATTACATTTGAATCAGTTCTTTTGCTACTTTAGTGTCCAAATTTTTCTTTTGTAATAACTTACTCACACACTAAGTAAAGTTCAGCGTAAAAGACAAGCAATAGACAACATTTATGTACTTGAAACCAAAGAAAACATTGGGAGCAGCGCGAAGCTTTAAAGACTCATATCATAAACTGCTAAGATCTGCACTCTTTTAAAACACACGGAATGAGTGGGAATGCTGTTGGTCTTTTTTCCTGTAATGCAGGCTTTTTGAGCATACCAATTGGACCATCAGGTACTGTGGCGCTGCTGTCTTGCATTTTACATTAGCCCTATCCCCTATGGGGCAGATGGGAGCCCTTCTTCACCCCTTATAGATTCTTTGCTGCTGTCACCCAACTCAGCCCTCGATAAAAAGTACATGCATATCGTGCTGCCATCTTTTGGTTTAAAAAATATACTGCAAGTAGAATTAGAAAAACTGTCAAAACTTTTCCTTCATATCAGAGTCGTTCCTCATGGTTTACATATTTTTTCTAACCACCAAAATACATATTTTTTTTACCTTCATTTTCATGTCTGAGGGGTAAATACCCCTCCCCCATAAAACCACCATTGCCCTAAGCACAATATATGCATATATAAAAGCCATAAAAATTGTCTAACATTTCTTTAGGAACAAGTAAGAATTTTTATTTTTGTCAATGTGCTTACAACAAACTAATAATGCCAATCCCATATTTATACTGATCTAATTTGTTTTATTGCAATTATTGCATTTCTACATTGATCTCAAGAACTCCCCAGATGACTTCCAAAAAGGCGGAACTCTTTCACCTGTGGTTACGTAAAACTAACAGCTAAAACATTATTAATCACATAAACAGGATACTTGCCTCCTGAGCATAATGCAAAACTTTGGATGCTGGGTGGAGACTGATGTCATGCAAGGGGCAAATAATAGGTGTGCTCCAGCCTTTCTCTGAGTGCCATTCAACTTCAAGCATATGATCAGTAAATTCCTGACCAAATTTGAGACTTTTTGGATCTGGCTTCACCTTTTTGGCAGCTGTTCTGGCTTCGGTTATTTGCAGATCACAGAACTGAAACAGAAAGGTTTTCCCATGAAATTCTAAATAAATGGCATATCACGAACTTGTGTGTGCACAAAGCAGACAAAATTTTCACAAATAAAACCTTAAACTGTAATTTCATTAATTAGGTAACTAGTACACACTTCACAGAAAGTGATACTTAAACTGTAAGGAAACTCACATACTTCGGTCAATTTTTTTACAGTTATGAGAAATGCAAGGGCAGCTTTAAGAAAATCAATGTGTTAGCCAAATTATCATTAGCGAAAGTTTCGATGGGTTAGCCAAGAATACCTTTTGCGCGCGCGCGCACACACACACACACACACACACACACACACACACAAAATCAATTATGTGAATTTTGCATTTAAGTTTTTTACTTGTTATGCAGTAATTACATGGTTTTATTATTTGAGTTTTGTTGAAGTATTTGCATACTTTCTTTGTTCTGTTCTTCATGTATATTTGCTTTTTCAAGGGAATATACGACCAGATAAAAATTAATATTTTGTAGAATTATTATTCTTTAATTTTACTTATTAAACATGAAAATAATATTAGATTTACCAGATTTGTTCTTGACTTATGAATTCTTATGTTCACTTTGTCCCGTTCGCAGTTACTACGTCATTAGATTTGATCCTTTGCTGTCTTCGTATTCCAAACATGTCCTTTGTTATATCCTTCTTGTAGCCTTTAAGGTGATCATGTATTTAAGACTTCTATAGGTGAAACAGAGGAGGGGATCAGATTTCAACTATAGAAGTCTTAAATACCTGATCACCTAAAGGCTACAAGAAGGATATAACAAAGGACATGTTCAGAATATGAAGACAGCAAAGGATCGAATCTAATGAAGTAGTAACTGCGAATGGGACAAGGTGAACATAAGAATTCATAAGGCAAGAACAAATCTAGTAAATCTAATACCATGTTCATATTTAATAAATAAAATTAAGGAACAATACTACTACAAAATATTAGTTGTTTATCTGGTCATATATTCCCTTTAAAAAGCAAATATACATGAAGAACAGAACGAAGAAAGCATGCAAATACTTGAAAACTCAAAATCAAGTTTTCATAATGCACTCTTTGGAGTTTACACGCTAAATTTTCCTTAAACCTAATTAAAGGGCTAATACCAACTTCTGAACATGAAATGCAAAAAGTCTTGACAAAACATCTTTGTTTAATAACTGGGCACAGTACATCCTGGTGGGACATAAGAGAAAGAGAAAGAATTACCATGAATGAAAAGATTAATGCATTTTCTACAGGAAGTAGTTACGAAAATGTTCTGGGGTGATTGAGGACAAATCGTAAGTAAATTACAACTGTTGGGAGAATTAATTTATCACTGAAATGCCCATTCTATTCCATAAAGAGGAACTGATAGAAGAAGAGATTTCTTCCATCAAACAGTGACTACATTTGTGATATAAATTGGGATGTGAGTGGTTCTGACATCATCACTGTACAGCGCAGGAGCAAAAAGTATCGCAGGACATATTTTTTTAATCTTAGATTTCCATGCCTAGCAGAATGTTTTTTGGTTTTTTTTTTTTTCAAATCTTAGATTTCTATATCCTTGCAGAATATTTTTATTTATAGAACATATTTTTTTTTAAATCTTAAAATCCCCATCCATGGCAGAATTTTTTTTTATCATAAACTAGCGAGCGCAGTACTGTCTCACGTACCCCGATCTGCTAGGAACTCCTCTTGTATATACTCCCCGCCCTTCTGCCAAGATCACTCCTACCATTTGGGATGGTGATTGTTTCACCCTGCACTTTTCGAAACACCCAATTCCCCTTCCCTGCTAAAATGTTGTGAAAGTGGGAGACGCCAAAACGTGTTAAAACATAAATTGCTGGAGAGAGTTTGTTAGGTATCTATCTTGGAAAAAATCACCTTAAGTCAACAACAGCACAACACGTGGGATGGCGCGATTCCCGCCCAAAGTTTTAAACTTCCATCGAAGTAAAGTTGCTATGAAGGAGTCTCCCGCCTTAGAAAATTTGAAGGGGAAAATGTACACTCATTGTTATAAAAATCCGCGCACCAAAAAAAAAGCAAAAAAAAAAAAAAAAAACGTGCGATTATCACAAAATTCGACGAATAGCTACAGGGAGGGCAGACATGTAAATGATTGAAGTTTCGTACGATTCTGCATGTCTGCACCTTCAAGACCGGCGCTACAATTGCAATCCTTGGAGCCTATAAGGCACCACACAGGCGACTCCACATTCGCATCGAAGTGCACGGTAAGAGTCAGGGGAAATCCCTCGGCGATAGACATGCCGAGGAGCCACCGCAGATGTGCTTGTGGGCAGCAGATGGAGTTTAAACAAGGCCATATCGTCGTAATCGGCTGCCATTCAGACTGGTTGGACAGTATGGTACGATCATGTTGGGAGCAATGGACACGGGAAGGCACCCAGACACAGCGGACTGGCTCTGGATGACCCAGACACACCACCAGCAGAGAGGACCGTGGGATCATGAGAGCGGCACACACAGATGCAATGATGTCTTTGTCCAATATCCAGAGGCATGTGGTGGCTGTACAAGGGACTGCTGTGTCCACCAGAACCATTTTCAGATGCCTAGCAGAGGCAAATCTGCACTCTCGATGGCCCTTACGTTTTCTGCCATTAATACCTGACCATCGTCAGCATCGATTGCTGTGGTGTCAGCAGCGAGCAACATGGAATGCTACGGACTGGCGACATAGTGTTCATCGACGAATCCTGCTTCTGTATGGGAACAGACAACCACAGTGGCAGAGTGTGGAGGACCGCAAGTGAACGCTACAATCCCAACCTCACTGTGCAGCAGTATACGTCATGAACTGCACATGTGATGGTCTGGGGAGCCATCGTGTATGACAGCCGGACTTTCCTCACAGTGATCCAAGGGATGTTGACAGCCCAGCGCTACGTACAGGAGATCCTGCGGCCCCATGTGGTGCCTTTCCTGATGGGGCGGCTCAGAGACGTTTTCCAACAAGATAACGCCCTTCCACACATGGCTCAGGTTTTCCAGGAGTCTACATCATGCTTCGACGCTTCTGTGGCCTGCCATATCACCTGATCTCTCGCCCATCAAGCACGTGCGAAACTAGATGGAACGCCAGCTTTCTCCATGTCCCAGTGTCCGTGATTTAGAGCTTTAGTTGCAAGAAGTGTGGGCCAATCTGTCCCAGGATAGCATACGGCATCTCTTTGACTCCATGCCGGACCGTATCACCACATGTATTCGAGCATGAGGCAGTCCAACTCGGTGCTAACGCAGATTGGAATATGTATGGTATGTCCGCAGGAAATCGTCCTGCTGCTGTGATATTGTAATCACTTCTGTCCTTAGTATGTACCATCTCACTACTAAAACCTTCCAATCCGACGCCTCCATCTTGGTGAGTGGATTTTTATGACAATGAGTGTATATATATAAAATCTGGATCCTTATTTTGCCCACTCACAAAATTAGAGCTTTAAAAGCGTATCCTTCATAAAATTATGTGCGTTAAAAACAAATCCTTCACAAGCTGCAACAATTGCAGTCTAATACATCATTCATGTTGGGAATATAATCTCACTTGCGTTAACATTAGCACCTTGGCGCAGCGTTCACTCCAGAGACCATGCAGGGTTCGCTGCGTTGTTATTGGGGACACATACCCAGGTGCCCCAGCATTTATTTGCATGGTCAATTGCTGCACTGTTGCACATCGATTGCCCTTTACCAGTCAACTTTCTCCTTTGGGGTCGATGGCCTTTGGTGCTCCACAGTTATGACATTGGGAGGTACACTGTGTGCCAGCAGTCCATTTTTGGTTCACCCTTACTACAGCCAAAGAATATCTAACTGAGAAGAAGTTAAGGCTCAGCGAGACATAACTAGCGCTGCCATATCCTAAGATACAAGATGCAGTGCACAGAAACCAACATACAGGCTGATGCCAGAGCACACGGCACATGCATATTTCTGTTGACTTCAATTCTTGCAAACAGTCAGCCCTCTGCCACTAGGATAAAAGATGCAGTGCACAGAAACCAACATACAGGCTGATGCCAGAGCAGACTGTGCATGCATATTTCTGTTGACTTCAATCAAAGACTATAAAGCTTCAATTCTGGTAAGGAACAGTCAGCTGAGCTACTCACAGCACGTGATTGTTACCTTCTCGGTAGCATAATCACCTCGCAAATCTGATATGTTAGTTTTGTTATGCCAATCAGGTTAGTAAAGGCTTTTGTTTGTTCTTCAGTTTTTCAAAAACATTTTCAGTAATGCCAAATACCAGCAATTGTCTGCATTTTGTATGGATCCTTAAGACTAACTATAATATTTGCTAAAATTTAATTTAAATAGTAATACTAATGTTATTGCATATTTTTCTCATTAAAATAAGGGACAGGCAGGATATCAGAAAAGCAGCAGCAACAACAAAAAAAAATGCTCTAAGGAAATAGTCATCAGATCGAAGGAAACCACCTTGGATCAAAGAAAAGCTTCACTGCCATAGTCCCCCAAACGTATTTTGCTCCTGAATGTTTGCTTTCCGGCAGAGCACATAATCTCTTAGCTTGTCTGCATTTTGTATGGATCCTTAAGCCTAACTATAATATTTGCTAAAATTTAATTTAAATAGTAATACTAATGTTATTGCATATTTTTCTCATTAAAATAAGGGACAGGCAGGATATCAGAAAGCAGCAGCAACAACAAAAAAAAATGCTCTAAGGAAATAGTCATCAGATCGAAGGAAACCACCTTGGATCAAAGAAAAGCTTCACTGCCATAGTCCCCCAAACGTATTTTGCTCCTGAATGTTTGCTTTCCGGCAGAGCACATAATCTCTTAGCTTGTGGTGGCACCGTTGTCGCCTGTTTTATGTTATCTCTACAAGAGTTGACATTCTTCACACGAAGCTTTATATTATTTGCTATAGCACCTCACGAACCGCCCACAAAGTCTGCTGTTTGTCAAATGCTTCCACCTTTGGCACAGTAGCCGATGATCATTCCTTTTTTAATGTCCATCAAATTACTACCTCTGCCCACTGTGCTCATGTCACGCATTAAGATTAATCTGTCCTGGCCGGCCGCTTATATCTCCGTGTGGTCGACCTAGTCATGTGCACTTGATGACGTACCTGGGCAGGTAGTCAGGTACACTGTGATTCCGGGGGTGGTCATATTATTCTGATACGACCGTGTATGTGTGAATTGTGTTTTATATTGAAACATTTTTCAGTTGGTGCAAGTTATACAAGGTTGTGTAATGTCACCACAATATTTTTACAAATGAATGCATACATGATGCCAAAGTACAGTACTGGTTTATGCCTTGGAAATTTCTGCTTGTGCAGGTTGCTGTATGCTGATGACACAGTTCTGCTGATGAAGAGCAAAAGTGAGTTGCACAGTACATTGCCTTAGATGTAAAAAGTTTATATGAAATTCAAACTGAGCATAAATAAGTGTTATGGTGTTTGAGCGAGAAAATGTTAGTACCAAATGCAAGATCAATCTAAACGGTACAGAATTAGAACAGGTGAATGAGTTTGTGTATTAAAAAAGCATACATGAGTTAGACAAATTGTATGAGAATTGAGTACGAAATTGTATATATATCATACAATTTATGTCTTTAACTTTTTACTTAAGGAGTCCCTCCTTCCCTGAAATTAATAACATACAGCACAGGCAGAAACCCAAACTCCTTGGTCAGGGTGGAAACGAAGGGAACATTTGGCATACCTTGCCCTTGAAAAAACCCTGCTGGATGGCTCCCATTGTCTCTGCCTTTCACCTCATTGCTTCCTCCTGTTTGGTCATTAGGTGCCTTTTAATGAAAATGTTTTTCCTGTCAAACAGGTTGCTGCACTCCGTTTGCAATGGTGCATTGTCTGTTTTGGCTCACAGTTTTTTTATTCCTCCTCCTCTGTCGCGCACGCACGCGCACGCACACACACACACACACACACACACACACACACACACACACACACACACACACACCCTTATGTGCTTAGGTTTATCAGAGTAGCTTGTCCTCTCTTTTTTTCCTTGGGTTTTTTTGTGTGTTTCATAAATACAATATATAAAGACTAGATGCTGAAATCAGCAGGTGAGCGAATTCAGCTTTGAAAGTCATAGCTGCCTCATGAGGATTTCACATTACTGATGGGTTCTTAAAAGACCCCAAATTGCTGTGTATGAAAGTATAATTGTCCCTCTGATGCACAGTAGTGAAACCTGGGTACTGTAGAAAAGCCACAGGAGTCATTTGTGTGCTGGAGAGATGCACTAATTAAGGTGGGTTGTGGCAAAGCCTCTTCTGATAATGCAAGGAAATTAACATGTTGCTGATGTGTAATGTGAAGCAAAATGCTGCTAGTAGGGTGAAAAGACAAATTTTGAGGTGGTTCGGGCATGCTGAAAGAATGTGTAATGAGGTGCTAACTTAGAGAATTTATTCAGCCCAAGTGGCACGAAGAAAAGGTACAGAAAGGCCAAGGAAATCATGGTACGACCAGGTTTGGAATGACTGCAAGAGAAAGGCAATGCACATAAAAAGTACATAAGGTCTTGCGTGAGAAGTGTGATGGATGCCACTGAAGCTTGAGTTGTATGCAGAAAGAACTGTAAATGGATGTGCTTGGTCACCATAAGTGAAACCTAACACCATCCATAAGTTTGATTTGGCAGATGGTCTTTCTTAGAGGAGCATTTAACCTCTGAATCTCAGAACAGTTTAGTGATATGTATTGGGTTGGTGCGACTGAAATGTCCGGCAAAAGACCAGCACACATGGACGGTGAGAACGGAAAAGTAGGACAACCTACCTAGGCAAACTAATCCCCCTCGGCATCGACACATAGTCGCCATCTCTCCGGCAAGGCCATGTTCCCGGAACAAAGAAAGTATTGTGACTGGGACCTGAAGTCATCAACTGCACGTTGAACCTAGTCTGTCGTGGACTGTTTCCTGGACAGGAAGTGATCCAGGCAACGAAACAAATGATAGTCTGTCATAGACAAGTCCGGGAAATAGGCAGGATGAAGCAGTGCTTTACAGCCCAAGGCACTTAGTGTCAGCATTGTTCGTTGTGCGACATGAGGGTTGGCATTGCCCTGGAGCAGAACAACACCCTGTCTGTTGAACAAAGCCAGTTCCTTCTGCAGCAATGTCCGATGCATCTGGTGTAATTCAGCACAACGTTCTGCAGAGATAGTTTGGCCTCTTGCCAAGAAACTCTGATAAATTATCCCAGCTGTGGACCACCAGACAATGAGTATCATCTTCTTGGTGTGTATGGGGTGGCTTAGGATGCTGTCCAGCAGGCTGTACCTTGCTTACCCATTGTGCATATCGTTTCCGATTATTATAAAGGACCCACTTCACGTTGCAGGTGACGATTCGATGCAGTAGAGGTTCCTGTTTATTCCTGGCAAGTAGTGACGTGCAGACGCCACATGTCCCGCTTTTACCTTACCCAGTGCAGCCAGACGACAAACAACTGTCGTGTGGTGGACACCTACCTCTGCTGCTATCTCACAACACGTTTTTTGGGGGTCTGCTTCAACCACACGTAACAGAACATCATCAGAAACAGCAACAGGTCGGTGACGACGTGCTTTGTTGCAGGTCCGTATCTCCGTTTCGAAACTTCCCAAACCATCACCAAATGGTTTGTTCGTTGGCTGTATTCTCCTCAAACGCTTTGTCAACGTTTTGAGCCGCAATTCCTGCAGAATGGCCCAGTTTAAATTCATACAGGAAGATGACTCTCAAATCCGGCATCTGCACGTTTCCTTTGCAAGCCACATTATGTCCAAACAAACCACGCCTGAGCTTTGTTCTTCACACACGTGCTAGCTATTTATAGTAACTATGTGATGTAATACCCGCAACACCTGTGGGTGGTTCCATTCCACTGTGGTGGGGGCCTGTTTCCACTGCTTATTCACGCCGGACATTTCATTCGCACCAACCCAATACAAAATTTGACTAACAAGTGTATTGCATAATTTGCTTTGCTTGCATTACATTTAACATGTATCCTTCGTGTACAGAAGAATGAAAATTTGTTGAGAACAATATTTAAGAAAAAATCAGCTGAGTGAATGACAGTGTGGCCTCAGGATGAGTAGGGATGCCAGAATAAAAAAAATATTATTACTTAGACAATTTTCTGAAAAGTTTCATGAGGTGAAGTAGGATTTATGTATGATTAACTTTTTGATGAGGTACCTGGAAATAAGTCATTCCATGTGTTAAAAGTTATGGTAGTTTATTTGACATACACTAATATCTAATAAACTCAGGCTATTCAAAGCAATCATAACTCTATAAAAAAAAAGCCAGGAAATGCTGCTAAATGGCTTGAAATTAACTCTGGAGTAAGACAGGGGTGTAGGCTTTTCCCATAAATGTGAATAAACTGCTTAAAGGAATTAACTGAGTGTCAGATACTGAAGCAGGAAGTTCTTATATCAGCAGTTTAGGAATTACTAACTACTCATTTTTGCCAGTATAAATAAGTTACAGCATAATCCCAATTAGCTGAGCATGTAAAAATCTGGGATGAAAATTGATTATTCTAAGCTGAACTCAAAAAATCAATTGTGTAGTACAGAAGGCTAATATAAATAACCGAATTTGATTATTTAGGTGTGGGATTACTGGTGAGATTGGAAAGCTTGATAAGGAACTAAACAATGGAATTAGCAAAATAGGGAACTGAACTTGCTGCAGACAATTCAGTACTCAGACTATTCCTCAGTATAGCAGCTAGAGTCTGGTGCAAAATAAAGAGCTGGGTTCAGTAGGAGGTTAGCATCTGCAGACATGAGTGGTTAAGATGAATATCTGAAAAAAAAATGGGTTCAGTAGGAGGTTAGTATCTGCAGACATTAGTGGTTAAGATGAATATCTGAAATTTAAAAAAAAAGAAAAAAAAGAGGTATGTTCCTAACATTATGTTGTCTACATCCTTGTTCAAAATAGAATCAGAATGCAGGCAACAGAACTGAGTTGGTTACTTTTTGACAGAAAAACAAAAGGTTACAGAAAACACATTATTCTTTTTCAGTAGACTGTGCCAAAATCATGCTTGAATACTATATTCATACCCACAGATCAGTAACTTTTGATTTTTACTATAAAAATTAACTAATCAATTAAGCAACTACACTGTTTCATCTAACCAATGAAAAAAATAATGAAAAAGTAGCATAATGAAAACATAATTTTTGTTTTCCCCTCTAGTACAAAAATATCGAGTTTTAATTATACAGTCAGTAAAATTGTACAACTAATGATAAAGCTGAAAGCAATCCATCACTGAAGGGGAATTTTACTATTTAGCAGCTTAACAGACCCCTCAGCCTTGGAAATTACACTTCTTTACTCCTGCACAACTCAAAAACAATCTGCACTACGTTGGCATCTCCGTTCGCCAGACCTGAGGACGTAAGCCAACCACAAACAAACAGCAGATGTGGAAATATCATCTGCATTTGCTATCTGGAGTCTGAGAAGAAAGAAGTAAATTCTAAACAGATTGTCCTGTGAAATGGAAATATATAAAGAAAATTAGTCACTGAGCCTACTTTAAGTATATGTAATTTTCCTCAGGAATACAAGTGGTTTACAGTGATAACGGAAATAATTTCTTCCTTAAAAATACAATAGTTGTTTAGGAAAATTACACGGTCGAGTCACGTTATTGTGACCACCAGCTAATATCCAAATATTCAGAGTAACCGCAGTGTGCAGCGCGGACAGAAGCTAGACAGGCTGGGAGTGACTCAACAAGGTGCTGGAAGGTGTTCACAGGTATGGAGAGCCATGCTGACTGCAGTGCATCTGAAGGGTGCATGGTGGAGGATCCATAGAGCGAACACGATTGAGGTTGTCTCACAGATGCTCAATTGGGTTAACGTCTGGGGAATTAGGGGTCCAGGAAGTACTTTGAAGTCTTCATTGTGCATTTTTAACCACTCTCAGACATTTCTAGCTGTGTGACGCATTGCATTGTCATGCTGGAAGATCTCATCCGCCCCAGGGAAGACAATCAGCATGTATGGATGTATGCGGTCTGCAAGGATAGATTCATAATGAATTCGGTCCATAGTGCCTTCCACAGGTATGAGTGGACCCAGGGAATGCCACAAAAACATTCCCCAGACTATAACGCTGTCCCCACCAGCTTGTGTTCCTCCAGCAATGATTGAAGTATGTTTGTTCTCTGATGTTTCTTGCCTTATAGGCTTATACGTCAACGTCCATCCGTTCACTGAAGCAGAAAACGTGATCATCGGAGAAGGCAATCCTTTGCCACTCATCGGAGGACCAACTCCGATACTGCAGTGCAAATGTAAGCCTTTTTTGCCAATGCACCTTCATTAGCACAGGTGCAGTAACCATCTGTCTGCATCAGAGCCCCATACACAGCAGGGTTTGCTGAACTGTCGTTTTAGACACACTTCCGGTAGCCCCCTATTTCATTCGGCCAGTGAGTTGCTTCCCTGTAGCGTGTCGATCGGCCCTCAAGTACCTTCGAAGCAGACATTCACCTCTCGCATCAATGGCACGTGGTGCTCTGCAGTTTTTACGTCACTTATTCGCAATGGTGCCATTTCTCTAATCATGATACACTTTAATCACAGCAGCATGCAAACAGTTCACAAACTGTGTTGTTTCAGAAATACTGCCACCCTAGGCCCGAAAGCCGATAATCATCCCTTTTTGCAAATCTGATAAATCACATCTGTTATCCACGACAGCAACGAGTCATATGTTTTCAGAATGCCTACAGCACACCTTATATTTGCTCCAAGCCAACTCACGACATGTGCCTTCTTTCATTTGCTATGATGCGCTGTTAACGTCAAAAGTAGGAGGTGGTCACAATAATGTGACTCGACTTGTATATTCATATGGATTCCCAGGGTGGTGTACCTCGAGAGTTAATGGTGCACCACTGCTTTTTTGCAATAATGATTAAGGAACATATTTTTAGGTAAATAAATATTTTCACATAAAAACAGTTTTAAAAATGTTGTACATAAATACATATTTTCCCAAATTCTGTAATAAGTACATAAATTTGCACATTTCCTCTTTTTTTAGTGCAAATAAACAAGTAAACATTAAGTGCAAGAAAGGGGCAGGAAGAGTACTGTCATGATCAAATAGAATTTATACCCCTCTTCTCCACGAAGGCTTGTTTCATCAGCGCCACAGTCTTGCACAGTCTTGGCAAATGACATCTTCACTTCCCGCATGGAAGAGCAAAACCAGTTCTTCCATACTCATAAAGGCTTATGTAATATGTGAATAGGTCTCAAAGTCTAACACAGAGAGTATATATATATATATATATATATATATATACAGGGCTTGAACCGCTTGGCTAGCGTGGTGAGTTATGGCCAAACCCCTCCAAAATGACTCCACAACTTAAATCTTGGCCCTCAGTCTCCAGCAGCTGGAATGTACTTGGCCAAGGCAGCGGCCAGTGCGACATGAAGGCAGAGGGTGCTAAGAATCCCCGGAGGACCGGACTAGGCTGCCATCTGATGCTGACCTTGGCTACGTATAACGGACGCTCCCTATCTTCTGATTCAAGGCTTCTTGAATTGGAAGAGGAACTACAAAGGATCAAGTGGGACATCGTCGGGCTAAGTGAGGTAAGGAGAAAAGGAGAAGATCTCATTGAACTGAAAAGTGGACATCTCTTCTACTATTGTGGGACAGATACTGGCAGAACTAGTGGTGTTGGATTTATAATAAACAAGAAACTGAAGGATAAAGTTGTAGAAGTTGAAAGTTCCTCTGACAGAGCTGCACGACTCGTTATCCAACTCTCGAGAAGATACCAGGCTCAGATTATTCAAACTTATGCACCCACCACAAGTCATGCTGAAGAAGAAATTGAAGAATTTTATGAGGAAATTCGTGATCTAAATAATAAAGGTAAGCAGCACTTGAAGATAATTATGGGAGATTTCAATGCAAAAATAGGGCAACGGCAACAGAATGAAACTTCAGTAGGTAGATTCGGTCACGGCAACAGAAACCAGCGTGGAAATACTCTCATAGAGTTTGCAGAGGCAGAAGGGTTTTTCATCTTGAACTCCTTTTTCAAGAAAAAGCCACACAGGAAATGGACATGGAGACATCCAAATGGGACGACAAGTGAAATTGATTTTATTATGTGTAACAAAAAATTCGTCATAGAAGACTGCAGTGTGCTAAACAAGTTCAACACAGGCAGTGACCATAGATTGGTGAGATGTAAGATGCACCTCAACACTAAACTCGAACGTAGCAAGCTCATAAGACAAACAAAATGTATTGACATAACCAACCTTAAAAAACACCATAATACCTTCAAATTGGAACTGAAGAACAGATTCTCTGCTTTAGAAGGCCTAACATCGGAAGAAGTGGATATTTCGGAAGTTAACAGAAAAGTAACCAAAGCTCTTATGGAAACAGCAACAAAATTAGCTGGGTCTAAGAACAAATTGCATGTGAACAAATTATCAGGAAAAACCAAAATGTTGATGCAAAAAAGAAGAGTGACAAGGACAACTAAAGAAGATGTGACTTCCAAAGTGGAATATATAGAGCTATGCAAGACAGTACGAAAAAGTATCACTGAAGACGTAAGGAAATTCAACTGTGAACTAGTAAGGAAAGCAATTGAAAACAACCAAAGCCTAAAGATAGCAAAGGGACATCTCAGTAAGGGGAAAAAACAGATTATGGCACTGAGAAAAGAAGATGGTTCTGTAACAAGAAATACAGGCGAAATTTTGACAAGAGTGAAAGATTTCTACTCCAAATTATATGAAAGGGATGATACATGTACTCCAGACATCATGAAAGGTACCAGTACCAGAGTTCTTCCAGTCCTTCCAGCAGAAGTTGCACATGCAATCAAGAACATGAAGCGGGGAAAAGCTCCAGGAGAAGATGGAATTACTGTAGACATCATACAAGAAGCAAGTGGAGAAATCGAAACAGTACTCGCCCAAATTTTCACTCGATGCCTTAATGAAGGGAAAATTCCTGAGGATTGGAACAACGCTACAATGATCTTGCTACATAAAAAAGGTGACATTGAGGATCTCAGGAACTACAGACCTATTAGCCTCCTATCAGTGGTTTATAAAATCTTCACTAAAGTTCTTTCACACCGCTTGAAGGTGACACTGGAACATGGCTCAACCGAGAGAACAAGCTGGATTCAGGAGTGGCTATAGCACAATAGATCATATCCACGTACTGAGAGAACTAATTGAAAGAGCGAGGGAATATGAACTTCCATTGTGCATGGCTTTTATCGATTATGAAAAAGCCTTTGATTCGGTGAAACAATCAGCAGTTGCAATGGCTCTGAAATCCTGCTGTATTGAAGATGCATACATTAATATTATTAATAACATCTATGAAAATGCAAGTGCAAAGATTCGGCTGTTTGAAAATACAACACACATAAAAATTGGAAAAGGAGTGAGACAAGGTGACACCATATCTCCGAAGCTCTTTAATGCCACATTGGAAAATGTCTTTCAATCACTGAACTGGGAAAACAAAGGGATAAAGATTAATGGAGATTATCTAACCCACCTTCATTTTGCTGATGACATAGTCATTTTTGCAACTACCCCATCAGAGCTGCAGAGTATGATCCAGGAACTTGCTGACAAGAGTAAAGAAGTGGGATTAAAAATGAACTTTCAGAAGACAAAAGTGATGTACAATGCTTTTACAAGAAATGAAGATTTATCGATTGATGGAGAAAAGCTGGAGATAACAGACACGTACGTTTATCTTGGACAGCAGATATCAAGTGAGGGTCACATTGCTGAAGAAATTAATCGCCGTACAAAACTTGCCTGGAGAGCTTTTGGAAGAAACAGCATAATTTTCAAGAGCAATATGCCATTATGTCTCAAAAGAAAAGTGTTTGATCAATGCATTCTTCCAGTGCTTACGTATGGTGCAGAGACGTGGACCTTAGCTAAAAGAGACATACAAAGGCTGCAGACAACTCAAAGAAGCATGCAGAGGAGCATGCTTGGTGTAACCAGGAGAGATAAGAAGAGGAACACGTGGATCCGAAAAATGACAAGAGTGGAAGACATCATGATCAGAGTTAAATCCCTGAAATGGCAATGGGCTGGACATACTGCCAGGAGAACAGACCATCGATGGACAGCCGAAATTTTAGATTGGATTCCAAGGGACAGGAAAAGACCCAGAAGAAGACCACATGGAAGATGGGTGGATGAAATTCGAAAGTATGCGGGAGTGACATGGAGGAGACTGGCACAAGACAGACCGTTGTGGAGGAAACTTGGGGAGACCGTCCAGCTGTGGATTGATAATGGTTGACAATGATGATGATGATGATGATACAGGGCTTGAAAAATACCATGCCCGAGGCATGTAAATTACTGGCCTGGGCAGGTAAATAAAAATTGAAAGAAGTCTGGAACAGATTTTTTTACTACAGGAAAAAAAGACAGGCATCACATCTTGTTTTATTTCACTGCTAATCACCGGGAATTATATTTTTGTTATAGAGTGCTGAGGACAGAAGAATATCACTTTTTCAATTATACAGGGTGCATAAAGTATTTGAAGACACCCTGCAGATAGTAGGACAAACAACATATTTTATTCATAACCGTATAGGACAAACAACATATTTTATTCATACAAAATGCGGTACACAGATGCAGTAATGGTTGGAAAACAGGTTTATTCAATGTAACCGCCGTTAGCCGCAATGACGGCTTCAATGCGAGACCAAAAGCGTTGACATACCCGAATTACATGGTCCTTCGGGATGTCGGACATTACTCGGCTAATGGCGGCCTTTACTGAACCAATGGTTGTGTGGGGATGTCGATTATCTTCCCGTTCAACAACGCCCCACGTGTAATAGTCCAGGAGATTGAGATCTGGCGAGTTAGGTGGCCATAAGTTGGGTGTGATGTGATCATGCAGATGGATTGCCATCCAGTTTTGTGTTTGTCAGAGCTTTATGTGCAGGTGCAGAGTCCTGATGAAAGACATACGACCTTGCATTGCGTACGCTGTCGATCCAGGGCTTCACAATTGTTTCCAGCACCTCAATGTAGCCAGCAGCATTCACTCGAAGGCCCTGTGGGAAGAAGTGAGGTGGCATGACGTGGCCTTCGCTACTCACCACCCCTAAAACCATCACAGTTGCGGGAAACTTGGTGTGCATAACACGTGGTACATCGGAAGAATCCGCACATAACCCTCTGTCATTTCTCTGGTTCACCTTGTGGTCCTGGTCGAAGTTTTTTTCATCGGAGAAAAACCAGAGCAAGAACAAGGTGAAACATCCTCTGGATGTTTCACCTTGTTCAGTAATCACTTTGCTTGAAGCAGTCGTTGTTCTTGTGCCTTTGTCGATATGAACTGCCCTTTCTTCCGCACGTACTACTGATAACGAATGTCCTCATGCACCACAGAGCGGATTGTGCTCTCAGAAACCAAGAGATCTAGGGCAATGGCTCTGATGGACGTACCGGGGTTCGCATCAATAATGTCTTAGACCTGTTGACGAATTGTGGTGTTCTCATACAGTCTGAACGCTGTGAGTGCTTTTTGCGCTTCGCTACAGGCGACACATGTCCGCCAGGGGCTTCCAACTCCTTCCGAAGCTTGTTCACAAACGATCTGGCGACTTTCAAAAATCTTACAATCTCAACATCGCTGTGCTGTGCGTGTAGCGCAACGATCACAGCGTGTCTCTTCATTTCTTGCGTTAGCTGAGAGTCTGCCATTGATGCTCTGTAAAGATAAAGGTCCAGAAATTATTTTACACATAACTGCAGGCGCTCAATCACATGTCCTCAAATACCGTACACACCCTGTATTATGCTCTATGTCGGAAAATTTTAACCATATGTAGTTTTTGCTGTGAATGTTGTTCATACAGTGACGGGATGCGTGCCTCTGATGTTTAGTGACAAAGGGCTAAAACTTTAACAAAAGGAACATGGCAAAATCACTAAATTTCTCAAATACCAATTTCATCATAACACCATTTCATACCGATTTCAGAATCATCTTAAAACTTGAGATACACGCATTTGTGCATTGAACATTTTGAATACAGACCCTTAAAACAGAAATGCAAAACATGTAAAAAAGTTAATCATATTTTTTTAATGTAAAAAAAATGAGGATACTGATTGTCATCTTAAAAGATAAATTTATATGGGCAACCAGCTTTTACAACCTGGGCAGGTAAATAATTTCTGCACATGCCCAGCTAGGTGTGATTTTAAGTGAAAAGGTGAACAACTTGATTCACTACAGTTGCATAAGTGAGAGAATTCTGTGGATTCGTTTGAAGGTGAAACTCCAGAGAATAGTAATTGTTCTAGTGTATGCTACTTGTGACTCGGAACCTTCTGATAGAAAGGAAGATTTCTGGAATGAGCTAAGAGCTGTTTTGAGCCAGTTTGGTGCTAAAGAGAAATTTATAACAGTAGGGGATTTCAATCCAGGAGTAGGAGTGCAGAATGCAATTTCTGACAATTTTCTGGGTAAGTTTAACGATCCTTGTGTGAATGATAATGGTGAAAGATTAATTGAACTCTGCATTGAGAATGGTTTGTGTGTATCTAATACATTTTTCAACCACAAGTACAGGGGTTCAATATGGTGGGATGGCGGGATTCTCGCCAAAAAATGTAAGCTCCCGCCGAAATGAAGTTGTTAGGTGGGAGTCTCCTGCCTAACAACTTAAATCGAATACATTGTTCATGTCAGGAACATAATCAGTTTATGGACCCGTAAATCGGCTTCCATGCGTAGCTGCATGAGCATAGTTCATTTTGCATATCGCGGACTGTTACGAATCAGGCATGAGATTGTTCTTTGGATTCGCGGAATCCCACTTTGTCACATTGAGATCAATGAAAAAAACAAAACTGAAGATAATGTTTTATTTATTTTTGGAGGATTAGCATGTGTAAGTGTGTGTGTGTGGGGGGGGGGGCTTGTTTTCCGTCTGGGGAATGGTATTCCATTTTTCAGAAAACGAAATTCAACATCAAAATCTTCAGCAGAACTTTTTCAACTGTTATTAATCTTTTTGAGATATGTCTTTTCTTTGCGTACACAGTGTGGCAAAAAATTTTTAAGACTGGGTCTGTAAAATGAAATAAAAACAAAAAATTATCAATGAAAAAACCATGAGGAATAACCACTCACCATAAAGATCATGGTAACCTCCAATGGACCACACACTTCCAACACGTCATTCATCGTGATGTAACTGGGCTTCCACAGGTTTACAGACTTCTTGCTTACGCTTCTTATTTTCGGGTGTGAAACATTGTTTTTTTCTTTTTCCTTTGCCTTATAATATGTTACTATAATGCTTGTCAATTCGATAAAATCACACATACATCTCATTCATACCATTCAAGTAAAAACTATGTACATAAACCTTACATTCACAGGTGATTAAACCTTAGTCAACTCTAATTATGGAACTCCTCCTTCTGTTTCACAACCTCTGCTACTCCCACTGCAATTGTCACACCCATTCAGCCCCGCACATCCAATCCTCTAGTACTTTCGACAGGTCCCTGTCATCTTCAGGAGGCAGGTGTGTCTCATCCGCCCACCACAGCTCAAGTGAGCAGAGCCATCGAGGCGTGGGCTCCAGTCGCTATCTCTGAATCGTTGTGTCTCTGGCGCCATCTATTGTCCCTGCTGCTCTTTTTTCCCTCTTTCTTTTTACGCTGCTGTTCAATTTTTATTAGGGCTTTCCATTGTTCATTTAGGTTATTTGGCTCATTAATGTTGCATAATCTTGATCTGTTTTTTTCAATTAACACTGATTCTGCAATTCTTAACTGATTTTCGTTTTTACAGCTCTTAATAATTTTAATATCTTCAAACCTTGGACATTTTTGATTTTCCATACAGTATTGGGTCAATGCTGTCTTAGCCTCTTTTTATTCCAATTATTAATATGCCGGTTCAATCTATACTTTAATTTATTCTTGGTGCTGCCTATATATGACACAGGTGGTTGCTGGTTTATTGGGATTTCATAAATTCCTGCTCTATCTAATTGGCTAATTTTTTCATTTTTAATCACTAAATTTTTTACAGTGAGTACCTGATTTCCTACCTGTATGCCATACTTGCCACAAACTTTATTAATTTCTGCTGAAATATTTTCTATATATGGTATTGCTCCCACATATTTTACAAGTTTTTTATCAGTCTTGACCTTATTGTAACCTTGAGTTACTTCATAAATCCATTTTTTTAATACCTGTTTAGGGTATCCAAAAGCATATGCAATTTTTTCAATATATTCAATTTCTTCCTTTCTATACTGTTCAATTGATGAATGTGTTAAACTTCTTTTAATTAGTGTTTTAACACTATTTCTTTTATGTGTTAATGGATGTGATGACTGAAATGGTATAAGTATCCATTAACACATAAAAGAAATAGTGTTAAAACACTAATTAAAAGAAGTGTTTTAACACATTAATTAGTGTTTTAACACTATTTCTTTTATGTGTTAATGGATGTGATGACTGAAATGGTATAAGTATCCATTAACACATAAAAGAAATAGTGTTAAAACACTAATTAAAAGAAGTTTAACACATTCATCAATTGAACAGTATAGAAAGGAAGAAATTGAATATATTGAAAAAATTGCATATGCTTTTGGATACCCTAAACAGGTATTAAAAAAATGGATTTATGAAGTAACTCAAGGTTACAATAAGGTCAAGACTGATAAAAAACTTGTAAAATATGTGGGAGCAATACCATATATAGAAAATATTTCAGCAGAAATTAATAAAGTTTGTGGCAAGTATGGCATACAGGTAGGAAATCAGGTACTCACTGTAAAAAATTTAGTGATTAAAAATGAAAAAATTAGCCAATTAGATAGAGCAGGAATTTATGAAATCCCAATAAACCAGCAACCACCTGTGTCATATATAGGCAGCACCAAGAATAAATTAAAGTATAGATTGAACCAGCATATTAATAATTGGAATAAAAAGAGGCTAAGACAGCATTGACCCAATACTGTATGGAAAATCAAAAATGTCCAAGGTTTGAAGATATTAAAATTATTAAGAGCTGTAAAAACGAAAAGCAGTTAAGAATTGCAGAATCAGTGTTAATTGAAAAAAACAGATCAAGATTATGCAACATTAATGAGCCAAATAACCTAAATGAACAATGGAAAGCCCTAATAAAAATTGAACAGCAGCGTAAAAAGAAAGAGGGAAAAAAGAGCAGCAGGGACAATAGATGGCGCCAGAGACACAACGATTCAGAGATAGCGACTGGAGCCCACGCCGATGGCTCTGCTCACTTGAGCTGTGGTGGGCGGATGAGACACACCTGCCTCCTGAAGATGACAGGGACCTGTCGAAAGTACTAGAGGATTGGATGTGCGGGGCTGAATGGGTGTGACAATTGCAGTGGGAGTAGCAGAGGTTGTGAAACAGAAGGAGGAGTTCCATAATTAGAGTTGACTAAGGTTTAATCACCTGTGAATGTAAGGTTTATGTACATAGTTTTTACTTGAATGGTATGAATGAGATGTATGTGTGATTTTATCGAATTGACAAGCATTATAGTAACATATTATAAGGCAAAGGAAAAAGAAAAAAACGATGTTTCACACCCGAAAATAAGAAGCGTAAGCAAGAAGTCTGTAAACCTGTGGAAGCCCAGTTACATCACGATGAATGACGTGTTGGAAGTGTGTGGTCCATTGGAGGTTACCATGATCTTTATGGTGAGTGGTTATTCCTCATGGTTTTTTCATTTATGAATTGCACGTAAACTATGCGCACTTTGCAAGAGGTTAATACCTTAAAAGTGCAAATATAATAAAAAATTATCATTTGTTCTGGTTTGTTATTCAAAATTAGTCCCTCCGGCTTCAATACACTTGTTACAGCGTTTTAATAATGATTCGAATGCCTGTTCCAGGTCACTTTGCAGAACTGCCTCCAAAAAACGTGTCGAAGCTGTTTGTATGATCGAAATATCATCAAAATAACACCCTTTTAACGTCATTTTAAGTTTTGGGAACAAAGAAAAGTCGCAGGGTGCTAAATCAGGCGAATACGGTGGATGATTCAACACACAGACGTTATTTTTCGCCAAAAATCTACGAACAAGAAGTGAGGTGTGACTGGGTGCATTATCGTGCAACAAACACCAACTGTTTTCATCCTGATATTCTGGACGAATGCAACGAATTATGCCCATCAAACGCCTCAAAACATTTAAATAAAACTCACCAGTAATTGTTTGTCTAATTGGAACAAATTCTTTGTGGATAATAAATACCCTTACTATCGAAGAATGCAATTAGCATTGTTCTGATTTTCGATGGAACTTTTCTTGTTTTTTTTTTGGCTTGTGGTAATTTTTTGATTTCCATTCCGCACTGTGTGGCTTTGTTTTAGGATCATATTGAAAACACCATGTTTCATCACCTGTAACAATCGATTTTAAGAAGTTTGGATCATTTTCAGCGGCTGAAATGATGTCTCTGCAATGTGCACTTCTTGATTTTTGTTCATTGGTTAACGTGTGCGGAACAAATTCAGCACAGACTTTTGTTTTGCCCAAATCTTCATGCAGGATGGTTCGAATCGTTTCTTTGTTGATGTTTAAAGACTCCTCCATCATTCTTAGTGATGCACATCGATTGTTTGCCACGAAATCACGCACTTTTTCAATAATCTCAGGTGTCCTAGATGAACTTGGTCTTCCGATATGCTTATCATCTTCTAGCGTATCTCTTCCGTCCAAAAAACGTTTGTGCCACAGCAAAACATTTGATCTACTTAAACAAAACTCACCATAAACTTGTTTCATCATTTGGTACGTTTCCGAGGCACTTTTACCAAGTTTTGCGTTAAATTTAATAACAGCCCTTTGTTGCATCTTAATAATTCAACATGAAAAAAATTTTACTTCTCTAATGAACGGCCGTTTCGTTTGAGTAACTTTAACAACTGCGCAGTACTTTTGGCAGAGAGCAAGCAGATGGTCACGGTTTATAACGCATTCACGATTACACTGGTGGCGCCACCGTAGGCTGAAATCTAGCGCCAGCCTTAAAAATTCTTTGACACACTGTGTATATTGCATGAATAGGTTTTTATTCACACAATTTAACCTGTAAGTGGTGTCGTGCATGTTTAGTAAGTAATGAGCATCATGTGGTCTAGGGGACCGCTGTACTTAATGTATACCCAAGATGAAGACCTGTTTTGCATTTTAATAATACTCTGACACCCAAATGTGACAAAAATTTCACTCCTGGAAATCACACAAATTTTGTTGGAACACATAAGTTTTGATCTGAATCATATATAATGTTTTAAATTCTCTTTAAAAAATAATAAAATACACACACTGCTAAGACTGTACATATCTGATGATGATGAAATATTCTCCATCAAAAATTACTAGTAAGTATCAAGTGCCCTTGGTGGGAATTTCTAGAAAACTGCAGGCATTCAACAGACATCACGTTCAGCTTTCGGAATCAGAGTTTGCACATTTGACACATATTGTATGTTGGAAGAAGAACAAAAAGAGGCAGTTTTGCACTTTTTTGCTGCTGGAAATAGAGAGCATGTTTTTCTATTTTCTCTTGCTAACTTTCCCCCTCTTTTTCCTTCCTAACCTGCTCTTTCTTCGAACAAGTCATATGATGCCAAATTACTGACCATAAAACATTCTGGATACCAAAAACAGGCAAAATGTATTCCAAACGGAAAGTGAAATCACAATGATTTAGCTTTCACAAAAGCATTGAGAAAGATGCTGACACAGCAAATAACATTCTGAAGTTCACAGTGTGATGCAATAAGTGAAAAGTCATATGATTGCTTTCAAACCTAAATACCATTAAAACTTGGGAGAAAGCCAAGTTTCTTTTCACACACCAGTGACATACTTTTCATTGGACCAAATGATGCAACTTACGGAACAGCTTTGAACGCAAATTTTTGCAATACGCCAGTAAAGTCGTGAGGTCCATGGGACTGCTGCATCAATAAAAAACGTAACTAATAGTAATAACAACAAAGCATGCATGCAGATGACTTAATTAATAAGATACTGGAAGGTAAAAGACATAAGGTCTGGACCACACAATGCCACTTAACGATTAATGACATAATGTATTAGCTCCCGCAAGCATTTATCCAAACCTAGTTCATGCGAAGCTTTGAACAATTTGCAGATTGTTTTACTGCTTAATCCAGGGGAAGAGTAAAAAATGTTTAATTCACTTTTTACCTAATGAAATAAAAACGAGTGGGATATGTTTCAGTGAATACAAGCTCACTTTGGAAAACCCAATGCTTTTTGTATCACAATTTTTTGAGCTCATAAGTTTTCCATATAGGATAGTTATTTCGAAATTACCAGGTGGAACCAGACTTTATCCTCTGGCAGTCCACCTTTGTTGAAATAGCTATCTGGTTGATACGCAAAGCTTGGAACCTTTGATCTTTGTTTCACGCCAATAAATACGAATAGTATAGTTTTACTATTTTAAATCTGAATTTTGACAATTTTTGAGTTTCAATTTTTTTTTTTTCTTTAGGAAAGGGTAAACAGTTCCTAACAGTTTCATTACAAAATAATAAACACAGCCAACAAAACAGCCTGGGAGATTTGAAGCACTACCAATCTTGTCTGTTTGGTAAATAAAAGCATTGAAATATTAATTAGCTAAGCATGTTTAACATGCATACTTAACGACAAGCGACTCAAGTTTGAGGTTGGTGTTTTCATTGCTTAAACGTTCAGATTTTTCTATAAAACTTAGGGAATCAAAAGACTAACAAATTTTGCATCATCCATTTCCTTATTCCCCTTTTGCAGTTTGCTTAAAATATCTTGAAGCATTTCAGTGCTTCAGAAAAGCAAGGAATACACAAAAATGCAGCTGTACAATTTTTCAACTGAATACGAAAGGACCCCGCTGAAATTATGAACTAGATAGCAGATACTCACCGCCAAAAGAAAACAAACTTTCCATTGGTTGACACAAGCAGGGTGCGATTTCACCGATTAGCAACTAGCAAATAGCTAGTGAAAAATCAAATTTGCTAGTGAAAAAAATCGCAGTAGCAAATATTGCTAGTAAGGTAATTTTTTTTATTTAAAGTAACCAAAAATCATTATTAATCCACGAAGTTTACATAACAGTTTCTATTATCACTTGTTAAAACAGCGACGATCAGCAATTCTCTTTCGCCAATTTCCTTTCGACACTTAATACCCATCCTCCCCATATCTTTCATCCCTTCCAAACTGTCGTAGAAGCGCACTGAAACTCCTCTCCATCGTGCCCTCATTGGTCTATTACAGAAACTGAACGTGACGTCGGCAATGGTTGCTGTGGCAACCCAGAGCTCTGGGATGGGTCGGTTGTTTGACCACCTGCTCTGCCACCCTCCCTTCTTTTGCCCCACGAACTTTGTCCTCAACTCCTGTCGTATCCTAAGCCAAGCGATCGCCTTTATTGCGTGGCATAGATAGACGCTTTTTTACGAAACGTGTTCGTGGAGGGGGTAAACGACTACGGAAGAAACTTTTGCTTCGTCTGACTTCTGGTTTTGGAAATTTTCCTTGTATTTTCAAGCTGAAATACAAATATTTATCCAGTAAAATGTTAATGAGCAATAATACTTGACAGAGGCAACATCGTGAGAAAAAAAAATTATGATTAAGGAAAAAATCAGAATTCCGTCGACCTTTCGTTTTCTAGTTTCGTAATGATGGAATTCCAATAATAACGAAAAAGCCGGAATTCCTTGAATTCGCGGAAGAATCTCATGCCTGAAGATTACAGAAAAATTTTGCAGCAGCCAAGTTCCGTTTTTGCAAATTGTTCTTCACAGTTTCAAGCTAAAATGCAAACATTTATGCAATAAAATGATATTTAACAAGAAAAGTGGACACAAAGACAACATTGGGAGAACAATTTGCGATTACGGCAAAATTTTCTTACTCCGTTTCACTACTGTGTTCGAAAGTTTTGAAGCACGAAATTTCGTCTCCAGATGGAAGACGACACCCCCCCCCTCTCTCTCCCAAATATCGATTTTCAGAATGATCTAACTGACGACAAAAAAAAATAAAAAATAAAATAAAGCGGTATTCCGCGAATCCTTGTAAGAATCTCGTGTATATCATAAAAATAATAGCGAAAGAAAAATTTGAAACAAAATGAAAATTTGTAGAATCCGTAGTTTTGATAGTGAGTTCCGTAGTCAGACAACTAATTCCATAGAAACTACGGCATTGTGTGGTAGTTGGCAGATATGAAGTGTGTAGAAGTTTAGCAGAAATTTGTGCGATACTTCCACTTAGTACTGCATGTTGTGAAGTGGGATTCAGTTTTTTAAAAAGAATACAAGGGGATTGGAGGAACAATTTGTCTGTTGAAACTTTAAATGCTCTGATGACAATTGAAATACTGTAGAAGGGCCACAAGAAGAGATTTTTAATCCACGGTCAGCAGTTATAAAGTGGTATGATGACAAAGTCAGACACCCTGAGTGTAAACCATATGGGAAGAAATCTGAATTAGAATGTCAGTGAAATTTATTCATGTGGTATGAGAATTTGTTAGAAATTAATAATAAAGATAGTCACTAAACTTATCTAAGATTCTATTCATTATTCAAAAAGGTAAGTCAAAATATTTATACACATCTTAAATTTCTGTGTAACTTTATTAGAAAATAAGTTACGATGTGATTTAGTTTTACTTGCTAGTCATGCAAATGTTTTGCTAGGAAACTATTTGGTCACTAGCAAAATTTGCTAGTGAGCAAAAAAGATGAAATCTTGCCCTGGACACAAGAGTGTGATTTCACCGAATAGCACCTAGCTAGTGTAAAAACGAATTTGCTAGTGAAAAAAATGGCAGTAGCAAATATAGCGAGTAAGGTATTTTTTGGTAAAGACTTAGTTTAGCATTCTAACTTATTCGGCTAAAAATTTTGAGAAAAATTACATATTTTAAAGTATGTAATTTGACAGAAAATGGTAAAAAAATCCTTACAATGCATTTCAAAGATTTTTACTATAAAATTTACCTGCCAGCACGGAATTTTAACGAACCTTACAGCGAGCCTGCCCCAGCACTGTTGCAATATCGTTTAAGGCTCCGCTGAAATGAAGGTCACGGTCTTGTGTTTTTAGCACGTCTTTTGTATAAAAGGATTGTGCTTATGTTATCGGTTTTTCTGTCCATCTGTCTGTGGACACCATATCTCTGCAACTATTAGTCTGATTTGATCAATTCTTTTTTTATTGGGAAGCTTGAAATATGAGAATGATTATCTTTTATTTCAGTTTTTTACGATGTACAGCTTCGCTGCAAGAGGGCAGAAATGCAGATATCAAATTTAAAGTACATTTTATTCCATATATTTGCTTCTGAACAACCGATTGTAAAAATTCTTTTACCTTTCAATTCCATTTATGTCGAAGAGTATTTTAGGTATAGTCACTTTTTAAAGTTACGCATAGATTTTCGGCAAGGGGCGTAAACGTCAATTGCATTTCCCCCGATATCTCTACGCCTAAAACTCTATTTGAAAAAAAAAAAATTCTGCGGATACAGCTCCTGATGGGAACTCTTTTGAGCATAATTTCTAATTTTTGGTAAAAAATGGTTTGGCCACCAGGGGGCGTAAGGCTTAACTTCCGCTTCTGATGTAATTGCAGCAAAATCTGAGCTTCTAAAATCTCAATTGAAAAAAATATGTTTGTGGACCGATAGTACTCACGTCAATAAATCTTTTAAGAATATTTTCTACTTAAAACAATGCATGGTTTCTCCACCAGGGGTGTAGATGTATATCTTATTTTTGTCAATATCTCTACTTTAAGAGTCTGATTTGAAAAATCCTTACTTGTTGGACAGCATTTCCAGTGCAAAATGTTTTTCATATAATTTCAAAATTTTCAAATAACTCAGACTTTCTGCTAGAGGGTGTTAAGGGAAATCGTGTTTTCCCCGATATTTCTGCTTCTAAAATCCCAATTTGAAACATTCTTTCTATATCGCATACAGCTCCTGATAGGAAATGTTTTTCATACGATTTCTAATATTTGGTAAAGAATGGTTTGGCCACCAAGGGGCATAAGTGTTAATTTCTGCTTCTGATGTATTTGCAGCAAAATCTGAGCTCCTGAAAACTAGATTGAAAATATTCTTTCCTGGACCTATACCGCTCAAATTGAAAAACCTTTTGAGAATACTTTCTTCTTAAAATAATGCATGTTTTTTCCGCCAGGGGGTGTAGATTCATATCTTATATTTGTCGACATCTCTGCTTCTAAGAGTTCGATTTGAAAAATTCTTTATTTGTTGGAGAGCGTTTCCGTTACGAAATGTTTCATATAATTTCAAATTTTTCTTAATGCACAAGTCCGCCACCAGAGGGCGTAAGTTCACGTTTCCGTTTACAGCAATAACTACAGGATTAAAAACCCAATTGAAAATTTCTTTCTTCGGTCAGACTCTACCGTTTTCCATACCGGTAAAAAATTTGCAGTTATCTTTCTTGTTTCCTTTTGCTTTTGTAATGATCTTAGACACTGATTTTTAATTAACACCCTGCTAGAGACATTGATAAATTTATAATTATTTTCCAGAGCAGTGTATATTGTTGTAAGATGCAAAGGTTCCCTCTGTCTCATAGTTTACCGCTCATAAAAGGGCCGCTGCAGCATCTTACAATATTTGCTGAATAAAAATTCTAAATTTATTATTATTTTCTCTAGAAAGAGTGCTAAAACTCAGTTGCTAAATGCATTACAAAAGCAAAAGGAAAACAACAACAGCAAAGAAACAAAAAAAAGCACGACTGTTACCTTCGTTTTGGTGGAGCCTTGGAGGACGTCGCAGCAGTGCTGGAGTTTAAGGCTTGCCGCAGCGTTCCTTCACATCCCCGTGCAGGCAGGTAAATTTGACCGTAAAATTTTTTTAAATGTGTTGTACAGCTGAAAAGTGTTCACCATTTTCTGTCAAATTACATACTTTCAAATATGTATTTAATATTTTCACAAAATTTTTAGCCAAATAATTTAGGACCTTAACTACACCTTTACCATTTTTTCAGTTAAACCAACCAAAAATCTTTATTAATCCATGAAGTTTATGCAGTATTTTATATTTTCACCTCTTATTAAAACAGGGATGCACTATCGCCAAAATTTACTTCTGATATTTTATTCCAATCTTTCATTCCTTCCAGTTGTCAGATAGCTAGAAGAGAACCTCCCCACCTTTAGCTGATCTATTTTTAGAAACCAAAATGTGGAAAGAAGTAATGCGAATACTGAGCGATGTAGGAGGATTTCATTGCCCTTGAAACAATAAAGGCAAATGAGTGAGAGAGGGCAGAGAAACTCTTCCCACCTACAAAAGGGGTAAGAAAGCTGATATGATTCACCTGGAGTTGTATATAAATCTGAATTGGAATGTCAGTGAAATGTATTCATATAGTATGAGGATTTATAAGAAATTCTTGTAAGAAACAGTCACTAAACTTGTCAAAGATTCTATTTGTTTTACGAAAAGGCAAGTCAAAATATTTGTACATTAAAATGTGTGTGTAACTTTGTTAGAAAATAAGTTACTAGGCGATTCAGTTTTACTTGCTAGTCATGCAAATGTTTTGCTAGCAAACTATTTGGTCACTAGCAAAATTTGCTGTGTCAACCAGGGCAAGATCATTTTTTATGCTCACTAGCATAAAAAATGATCTAGTGAGCATAAAAAATGATCTTGCCCTGGTTGACACAACCCTCTCTTTTGTATTTTGACAAGTTTCACAATGGCAGTTACCAAAGGCCCCAAACCTAGTGGAAATGAACAGTGGGGACAGAGCGAACAGACTCCGGTTCTCTGATTGGTTGACTGCCCAAGCAGGGCCGGTTCTGGGGTGTTGTTACCTGCGTGCCACAGATATTTGGCCGCCCATGCCAATGCGGATCAAGTAGAAGTAAATATGCTATTAGATTCCTAACCTAACCCACGCCACGACAGGGAGGATGGTTTTTTTTTCAGTGTTCTATATAGCTTCCAGGGGTACAAGCATACAAAGTACAAATATTCTATGCTAATAACACAACACAGTATACACTTATTTTTTTTTATCTATATTCAAAACAAAACTGTTCAAAAATATCACAATCACACAGACAGTGACACATTATACATACGTACCATAACTTAACAAAATGTATGCATTCATGGAGTTACACTCATCGTCAAAAAAATAGTTGCACCCAGAAGGACGTGTCAGATTGCAATGCTATTCGAGGGGGAAGGTAAAAGGTTGCCTGGAACAATAAATGATTAAACATTGAGACTGATTTGGGCAATATTTATTGAGCTACACGGCAATAAGTAGCGTCTCTCCGTATGGCGTCACTTGGCATGGAGTTGAAAAGGTTCCTAATGCTGTCCTGTGATAAGCCATCCAATGCAGCTTAAATCTTCTCATGCAGTTCCTGCAGATTGTGCAGTAGGGGTGGAGTATGGATAGCGCGTCCAATAGCATCACACACATTTTCAATCAGCGATAGGTCTGGCCAGAGATCGCGATAACGCCTCTACATGCGTATTTCACGCCTTAAAAATGCTGAATGCGCTTTAAAATTTAGAAATGCGTATTTTTACGCATTGTTTTTCCACATGCAATTTACTTTTATAATTGGTGATTACACCGGGATTTTGTCATAAAAATGACCATTTTTTAATCAAGAAATTATATGTTAACTTTTATGCCACAGTTTATGAAAAAATTATGATTTGGTTCCCATTGCCGAGCTAGTCAGCTAGGGATCGGCTTTCAGCAATCATTCGGAAGAACCTTCAGGGCAGAGAGGGACTTAAGATGGGCATGCGCATTACAGGAAAGGAGGATTCATCCGTGTTGGGATTGAGACGCTAGTGTATCGGTGCAGCATGGTGTAGTTCCTTGGCGTGGAGGAAGTGAAAAGCGACGTGTTTTGAAGTTCGTTTAATTGCCATTTCAGGGCTGGATGTCAGGATTCCCGCCGAAACAAAGCTGTTAAGCGGGGGTTTCCCGCCTTACGAAATTTTAAGAAAAATATATAGGCTATAAATATAAAATCTTGGGTCCGTATTTGGATCACTCGCAAAATTTTCGCGTTAAAAACGTATCCTTTGTAAAAATACGTGATTTAGAAACGGACTGTTAAGAGTTCCGAAAATTGCAATCAAATACATCGGGAACATAATCAGTTTATGGACTCTTGAATCGCCTTCCATGCGTAGCCATATGAGCAGTCTATTTTGCATATCGTAGACTGTTACGAATCAGGCATGAGATTGTTCTTCAGATTCACGGAATTCCACATTTCGGTTATACTTAAGAGCGATGAAAAAAAAAACCCCCCAACTGAAGATAATGTTTTTTTATTTTCTGTTTATTTTCTGAGGATTAGTGTGGGGGCGGGGGGGCGGGGGGCTGGGGGGGGGGCTTGTTTTCCACCTGAGGAGCGGAATTCCGTTTTTCAGAACTTCCGAAACGAAAGCTAAACGGAGTGAAATTTTTTCCTGCAATTGTAATTTTTTTTCTCGCGAAGTTTCCACTGTCCAGTATTGTTATTAAATATCAATTTATTGCATAAATGCTTGCATTTCAGCTTGAAAATGTAGACAATAGTTTTCGATAACGGAAGTTTGACAGAGCAAAAATTTCTTTGTAAACTTTAAGCACGAGTTTCTTTCGTGGATTCGAAGAGTAATTCTGACTTTGTTGTCATCAAAACTGAAGCTAATTTTTTGGGGGTGGCAGGGTGCCCCCTCTTTTTCAGGGAAAAAATTCAAGGATGAATTTTTCAATGTCCTAAACCGCAATGAATATATTACATATCAAGAATTAGGTGTGTTGTATTATGATACTCATTAACAGTATTTGTAATTTGGTAGCCAATTATAAAAAAAAATCTTAGCAACAATGCATCTCCAAATTTTGCAAAAAGTTCTTTACTGAATGACAAACTTTCTTCAGGTGAAAATATTTAACAAATGAAAATACTGTAATCAATTTTTAAATAATTAGAATTTTTTCTACTCAAATGTTAGTACTTTTAACACAACATTAAATTTATCATTGTTAAAATATAATTAACAAGTATATTAAAAAACTATTGAGCAAATGGGTGAATAATTTATTTACAATTATTCACTAAATCAATTTTTTTCTTGAGTTCAAAATCTATTTCTTTTATCAATGATTGTTTGTTTTGAGCTGTCTTTCTAAAGCTAACAATGCAGTTAAAATTATGAGCATCTTTTGCTTTTGTTGCCAAGTCATTAGCTGATTTTAATAAATCTAATACTTCATTTTCTACACATGTTTTTCCTTTTTTTCATACTTTCTATTTCATCCACTATTTATTTTCTCTTTTGGGCTACAGCAGGATTAGCCTTGTCCCAAGCTTTTTCTTCTTAATTTATTATATATATTTTTGCCTAGCACATCTGACATTACTCAGAAGCAATTTTGAAAACTCGACCTTTTCCATGCCACCAATGTTACTTAGATGGCCATACACTGACGGAAAAAAATCCCAACACCAAGAAGGGGTTGTGTTAGATAAACGACAGTTGGTAGGCGGTGAGAGTACATCTGTAAGATGACGTCTATGCAAATTTCGCGCTCGGCGCATACGTGTGGCGCTAGTAGCGCCTCGGAACATGCAAAGCAGGTTTGCTGTAAATACGCGCTGTAACGTTTGTGAGCGTTAGTTATCGTTGAGATTCGACGTAGGGTGTTGATGTTAGTCAAGAATGCCTTTAAGAAGACAAAGAAGCCATTATCAACAGCTCACGGAGTTTGAACGAGGTCGTGTAATAGGGCTACGAGAAGGTGGATTTTCTTTCCGCAATATTGCAGAACGACTTGGCAGGAATGTAGCCACTGTGCATGATTGTTGGCAGCGGTGGTCAAGGGAAGGTACTGCCTCAAGAAGACCGGGTTCCGGCCGGCCACGTTGCACTACTGAGAGGGAAGACCGCCGTGTACGGCGTATGGCCGTGGCGCATCGTACCGCATCTGCGGCAGCAATTCGAGCTGCAGTTGCCACCACAGTGACACAACGAACTGTTACAAATCGGTTACTTGAAGGACAGCTCTGAGCCAGACGCCCTGTAGCGTGCATTCCACTTACTTCAAACCACTGCCGTTTGCGACGTCAGTGGTGTCAAGCTAGAGCTCATTGGAGGACGGAGGGGAGATCTGTTGTGTTTTCTGATGAAAGCCGATTCTGTCTGGGTGCCAGTGATGGCCGTGTGTTGGTTAGAAGGAGGCCAGGTGAGCGCCTGCAACCAACATGTCTGCGACCGAGACACACTGGACCTACACCTGGAGTTATGGTCTGGGGAACAATTTCCTATGACAGCAGGAGCACTCTCGTGGTTATCCCACGCACCTTGACGGCACAGTTGTATGTCGGTCTGGTGATTCAACGTGTTGTGCTGCCATTCATGAACAGCATTCCAAGGAGTGTTTTCCAACAGGATAACGCTCGCCCGCATACCACTGTTGTAACCCAACATGCTCTACGGAGTGTAGACATGTTGCCGTGGCATGCTAGATCACCAGATCTTTCACCAATCGAGCAAATGAGACATCATTGGACGACAACTCCAGCGTCATCCCCAACCAGCATTAACCGTCCCTGTATTGATCGACCAAGTGCAACAGGCATGGAACTCCATCCCACAAACTGGCATCCAGCACCTGTACGACACAATGCATGAACGTTTGCGTGCTTGCATTTAACATTCTGGCGGTTACACCGGTTATTAATGTACCAGCATTTCACATTTAAAATGGATTTTCTCGCGCTTACAATAAGCTGTGATCTTGAAACCTTAATCGATTAAATATGTTACCTATACAAATGTATTGCCGCCATTTCATTCCTCTACAACTATTTTTTCGTGGTGTTGGGATTTTTTTTTCCGTCAGTGTATATTATTCTTTGTGAAACAATAGAGTTTTCTTTCATATTGTCAATTATTAGTTCCTTATTAATGGAGGATCCTCTCTCCACTGATGCCTGTCCATGCAAGAGCAGCTTTTTAGTTACTTCCCACAACAGATCATAGTTTTTACTTGAGGATAAATGTTCATAAAATAACACATCTATTCTCAATTCCTCATAATTGTTATCAAAAAGTTTAAAATCTGAAGTTACTGCTGCAACACTACTTATAAAATCCTTTAACTGCAGCATAATAGTGTCAACAACACCAGGTTTCAGATGATTTACATCCATGAGAATTTCTAGAATAATCTTAAAACTTTTTAAGCAAGACTCCTTCTCAGCAATCATTAATTTAGGATCTAAACACTTCATGTGCCGCACTGCAGTGGGCATTTAGTGAGCAATTTTTTTGACAAGGTTTTCCAAAATTGATCTGCTTTTCCTACGAAATTCCATTATCTGCTTTTCACTTACATTTGATGGCAAAGTCTTCACCTCCTTTTCGGCCTGGAATCCAATATCAATCATCCTTATAATAAGTGGAACAATTTTTATTATCAGTTGGATCAATTTTTAGAAGTGCCATAATGGTCTTTGTTTGTTCTATTACATCCATTTTAACAAAGTGGCTCATCATATTCCTTAACATTTTCTCTAAGTCTTTAGCCATGAATGGCAGCGTTGGCTTATCTGCCTGATACTTTTTTTTAAAAAGGGACTCAGTTGCTTTGCAACAGAATTAAAAAATGTAATTTGGCAAGTGCCAATGGATCTTTCACCCATTTTTGGACAATATTAAAAGAAACTGTGCAAGGATTATTTACAATTTTCTGGGCTACCAAGGTTTCATACTTCAAAATAAAGGGTCAAATTCCTATAGCACGTACACATACAGGAGAATTTTCAACCCACCTGTGTGAACAGAATTTTAGTGGCATTTTTACAGCATTATCCACATTTAAATAATCCTCACGCCATGACGGTGAATCTTTAAATAACCTGTATAGGCTTGAGAGAAATTTTTCTATTTCCCAATCACTCACAGTAGTAGCATGTCTCAATGCATTATGCACTATGTGCAATCCACCGGTACCGGTGTTTAAGAGAGATGCATTTGAATTGGCCGATAAATCATCTTGAAATAAAGAAAAAGCTTTAAATTCACATTCGGCCCATCCATAGAAAACTGAACTGTATTTTTTTAAGGCAAATCCTTCAAAGATTGCTTAAGTTTGTCTAACAAAATTTCTGCACTTGCGTGGCCTAAAAACACAGAAGTCAGATACTGTGATGTTACTCTGTTCTTGTCCCAAAATCTTATATGAATGTCCATTTGTTTTTGTTGAGAGTATTTATTTAAACTCTCATCAAACAAAACAACAAAATCATTGCTTTCATTAATCTGTTGCAACAAAAGTAATTTAAAATGGGGTGCCAAGCCAAAGCAGCAAATATACGAACATTTTGTTTGCCCACAAGAAAAGTTGAGAGCCGTTTCCCTGTCTGGAAACAACTTATCAATTCCAGCACATGATCTGTACAAATAATGGCTTTCTACCACTTTTAAAGCCCATAATGATTTGGCTTTTGTAGGATCTTTTCTGGGTAAACAACCTGCTGCTGATGATGAAGATGGCTCTGGTGATGATGGTGTTTGTGATGATGGTGCCGGTACTTTTTCAAACTGTCCATCTAAGGTGGAATTTCGACTTTTGTTTTCAGAATGGGTCATGTGCTTTTTACTTTTCATGTGGCTTTGCAATGCAGACTCTCCCATGGACGAAATATTGATGTTCTTTAAGCATAACAAGCATCTCGCAACATGATTATTGCCGCAATCCTTACCAACTCACGTGGAATAATTGGGATTGTGCAACCAAAGATCACTGAATTTGCACTTACGACTCATATTTATTAAACAAGAAAATTCTAATATCTAACAATTAGATGACAACTAGAGACATCTCAAAGCAAAACACTAAGCCAACAAAAATCAAAGATATTTTTTTTTTTCAGTCGCTACACGCACATTGCAAAGAACTTTCCAGAAAAGCAATGTAAGGAATTTTTACTCAGTAATGTCGTGAACATTGTGTGTAATCCTATGCTATTGCCAGATACATAAGAGTAATATAATACTCTGTGGCCAGAAAAAAAGTGCAACCAAAATAAGGAAAATGAACCAACACAAACAAATAATTACAACTTTTTGTTCTCATGGAACAACAGCAGCAAATCAATCACCTGTTGGCATGCAGATTTTGTCAATCATGTCTACCATTTCATTCGCAGTCCCGTGGGGCACCTGTTGAACTTCCTCCTTCCCTAACTAACGATAAAAATGCAAAAAATAATTTTCCAAATTTTCATTTAACAGAGCTGAATTTTTGTCAGATACCATAACTTGGTCTTATAAGGTTAATCTGCAAATTTCGCTTGGATCCAATGAAAAGTTTTTAAATTACGCCCTTTTTTTTTTAACCCTCCAAGTTTGAACGTGCTGTGGGCGTTCAAGGTCACCAGTTTCTAAAACTGCTCGACCGTGGTGGGGGCTGGTGAAATGCACCTATCAACAGCATCGAATGAACCTGCTTTCAAGCAGATAAAGAAGAAACAAAAAAGGGAAATCCCCACCTTGCCGTAAGGAAAATGAAAGAAACGATACGATAGTTTTCCCCATCGCAGGACAAGTGCTCTGGGGTAGCAAACACTCAACTCCTCTCATGGTAGAGGGGGGTCCAATCTTGACCTACTTAACTCCCCATTAGACTGCAGTGCACCCTTTTTCTCCCAGTGATGCAGCTGCTTTGAAGTTTACTCTTTTTGACTTCCAATTGCAGAAAAAAAGTGAAAATTAACAAAAGGAAAAAGTAATTCAGTGTTAGAACATTTATAGCACAAGCCACAACTGTTCTTAATTTACGTGCATACAATTATAGTCATAATAGGCCCACGCTGGTAAGAAGCGTTGGACGGGAAGAAGACGCTGTTGGGACCTAGGGTCATTAAAGCAGTACACTTCATGGACTTATGCATTCTGCTTTCACCAGGCATTGAATGAACCAAAAAAGGACCACCGCACCAGAGGCTTGAACCATGCAAGACAACCAAAGGAATACAACATGCAAGGAAATGTGTACAAAAGGTAAGCAACCTAATATGACGAAAAGGAAAAGGTCGGAAATTTCAATCGAAATTTTTTGGCTGTGGGATTTTAAAATTCAAGGACATTCCGGGCCTTGAATTTTTTTTTGAAATTCAAGGACTTTCCAGGTTTTCAAGGATGCATGGGCACCCTGCCGGTGGTGTGTGTGTGTGTGCGTGCGTGGTGGCAGTGGGGGGGGGGGCGTTTTCCGGCTGGGGACAGAATTTCATCTTTCAAAACTTTCAAAAACTGAAGCTAGACGAACTGCAGATTTAATCTGTAATAATCAACTTTTTGTTTTCTCGCAATATTTCCTCTGCTCATTTTTATTGTAAAATATAATTTTGTTTGATAACTGATTGTGTTTCAGCTTGAAAACGGAGGGAAAATTTCTGAAAACGGAAGTCAGACAAAGCAAAGATTTTTTCATAATCGTAATTTTTTTTTTCGTGATGTTTCCACTGTCCTGAATTATTGTTAAATGTTATTTTCCCTCTATAAATAGTTGCACAGGGAGAAACTGGACTTTCCTCATATCAGAAGAATGGTTGAATCAACCAACTCTCAATTATGTGAACTGTAAACATCTCATACATAGTATTCAAGAAGATACTTTTTTTCAGAGCTGAAGGAAAACATGCTCAAAAATAATAAATTAGTTGACCTATTTAATACTAAATAAACTTGCACATCACAATGTCCAATGAAAGTTTATTTTATCTTTTGTGATTGAGATAGACGGTAGATTTCCTTCCTCCACAATAGAACTATTTTTGAAGTTTGAGTGTGTAGAAACTGAATCTGTGAAGCAACACACACACACAAGTTTTGGTACAGTCTTTCAAAAGCAAAACAAAATTTTTTGCAGCCTCATGGATAAAACAAGACAAGTACGTAGGATTTTGATAAATTACGATTTACTTATTTTATATAAAAGAAATTCAATTACATGCCAATTCATGTTGACATATTTATATATAGATATAATTAGTTGTTTTTATATTAATTATTATTTAGCAAAAAATTTAATGCGATAATTGTTCGTTCACTAAAATTACTCCTTTGGAAAGAAAAATACTCCTTCAAAAAATGTGAAGGAGTATTTTTACTCTTTTGAAAAACTCCTAGCACGATCTCTCAGTCTGGCGATGTGGCTGG
Organism: Macrothele yani; assembly: GCA_039090855.1. NCBI lineage: Eukaryota > Metazoa > Arthropoda > Arachnida > Araneae > Macrothelidae > Macrothele > Macrothele yani. The sequence continues at coordinate 49,237,922 of CM077022.1, read as the reverse complement.
CCATGGCAGAGTATCAGTGCCTTGAAGGCAAGCTCTCGAGACAGCAGCAGTGTGTGGACCAGTGTTGTCCTGTTGTAAAATTGCACCGGAGTGAGCGTTCAGAAAAGTTAGGGCCACTAGTAGCAGGACCTCATTAACGTAACGTTGGGCTGTCAAAGTGCCTGTAATGAACACCAAAGGTGATCTGGCATCGTAGGCAATTGTACCCCACAACATGACACCAGGCCTTCAGGACGTGTGACACTCGACAACAAACCGTTCATCTTGGCGCTGACTAGAGCTGAGTTTGGGCTCAATTTTTGGAGCCCGTCCGAGCCCGTGGTATATCAGCCCGAGTCCACCCAAGCCCGAATTTTATATTGAAAGATAGAGCCCAAAAAACTGTCTAACCTGTTCAACCATTAATAAAAAAAATCTCACTTTCCACATTTGCATTCTCTCCTCCTCTTGCAATTAACCAATGTAATTCTCAAATAGGGAGTGGGGAAGGGACCTCTATCTATTTTTACAGTGTAATTGTAAGATTTTCCTTGACCGTTCGTTTCTACCTGAAGTGCTTCGGGCTGCCGGCCATCCGAAATGATTATGCAGTGCTGCAATTGAATGTTTGCTCAAATAATGCTAATATTATCGCGCCATAATGCTCTGAAGCATGTACGTTGGTAAATAGAATTAGCAGGGAGCTACTGCGTGAAGATAGAGGGTAAATTATCGTCGGCATGCAATCAACTATCCAATATCTATAGTTCTTGAAAAGCTTCTCCTCTACAGAAACACACTAATGCGCGGCGGCCTATGTCATTTGCTACCCAAGCTCAGAATAAATAGCCATCTCGAATGCGTGCTCCCCAATCAGAACCAGTTGCCGAAGAATTTCGTTTACCAACTATAAAGTGTCTCATTTGTTAAATTATATAAAATCCCATTTATACATAAAAAAATCTTTTCGCTCTCCCTCTCTCTAAGAGCCCGAGCCACAGTAAATATTTCACAGCTCGAGCCCGATTCAGGCCCGAGCTCTGCTTCAGGCTTTCGGGCTTGGGCCCAGCCTGTCTTAAGCTCTAGCGCTGACCACGGTGCCTCCACACACATATTCGTTGGTCGTCTCCTTCAAGACAAAAGCAGGACTCGTCAATGAAGATCACCCGTTGCCATTCTGAGTGGCTTCATGACAGTCTAGCACGACACCATTACAGTCTTTGGCGACAATGCAATGGTGTTAAGGACAGTCGTCAGAACGGTCTGCGTGCGTTTAGTTCTACATTGTGCAGCCATCTGCCAATGGTGCTGGCACTAATCGCATGATGCATGGAGGGCACCACTGCTTGCTGAATATCCGCAATCGTGGCTGTTGGGTTACTCCGTGCAGGTCGGACAACCCGTCGGCCCTCTCCTTCCGTGGTTCGTCTAGGTCACCCAGACCCTTCCTGTCGCTGCTGCGTGCCTTGTTCTATCCACTGCCGCCAACAACGTGCAATGGTGATATCCGCACGACCGGTATGGCACGTAATACGAGGATAAGACCATCCCGCTTCCCACAGCCCGATGATGCGACCCCTCTCGAACTCCTCCAACTGCTCGAATTGCTTCCGAACTTCTCTCCCAGGCATACTGAACTTGCAAAGGATGCAACCAACACAACACGAGTCAGAATGGCAAGCGCGGGCAACGGGACGACCTTATATAGCCGGTCAGGCACAGCGCTGCGACCCCTCCTTGCTTGCGTCATATGCGCGGCCGAGCGTGATACTTGAATCATTTGCATGTCTCACGATGTCAAACCTCCCCACCAAGTTTCACTCTTGTCGGTTGCTTCCTTCTGGGTGCAACTATTTTGTTGGCAATGAGTGTAAAAGTGCAGTCTTCTTGCTTTCTTACTTGCCAATTTATCAATTACATCTGATAATTCCAATCTTTCACATAATTCCTTCTCTATAGCTAACAGTCCTAGATCATTAAACCTCTCAAGTCATTGACGTTCTTATATATGTCTTTACAAGTTTGAGTTTCGAAAAACTCCTTTCATCTGATGCTACACTAACTGGTAATGTCAGAAGAATTCTCAAAGCTATAAACAGATTACGAAATGATGACATCAAGTTATTTTTTGTTATATATGTTAAGTTTTTTAATGGGTCTGCCCCATTTGCAATTCCACTGCTCAAAACTATATATTATCAGCTCGTGGAAGAGCTCAAGGCCATCAACATCCTTAAAACTTTTGTTTCCTTTGTTAATTGGAAGGGAAACATCTAAATCAAAGCAAGATTTTTTAATTTCCTCTTCAATCATTTCTTCAAATTCAGAAAGAAATTTAAATACGTTATGACACTCCTGTAAATTTTCAAACCTTTCCTAAATGGAATTTAAGACTGTATCAACAATCGTTAGATAAAATTGTATTCTGAACAATTCTTTTGGATTTGTGATAGGTTTACCAGGATTTTCACAATCAGAAAGGCAAACTTTAGTCGCACTCTTTACAACTGGAAATTCTGCCTCCACATTTACTTCTGCAGCTAAAGCTTCTGCATCCCTAATATAATAAAATGCCTCATCAGATCTGGCTGCACTTAGAAATTTAACAAGCTTACTCAAAACATTAAGAGATTAATTTATGTTGAATTGAGGGCACTGAAACGTTTTACTTACAACATCAATATTTGACAGAAAATCGTTCGATATAATGATTGAGGAGATGAACTTAAAAAACACAATCCGATGTAACAAACATTGAGCTGTATGTTTTGTTTTTATGTCTCTGGAATTGTCATATATATATCATTTAAACTTTTCATGACTTCACCTAATTGCAATCTCAGAGGTCGCACTGATTTTATTCTACTGTTCCACCTTGTATCACTTACAGATTTCAATGTTAATCTACTAATATTATGCTTTAGTACATCCCACCTGTATGTAAGGGAATGCAGAAAAAAATGTGTACAGTTATTCGATAATGTTAAAAAAATCAACTGTTTCAAATGTTACTTTGGCAGTATCATTTACAACTAAATTAATGAATGGGATGCACAAGGTGCAAAAAAGGCACTAGGATTTATACTCCTAATTTTCTTCTGCAAGCCATTATGCTTACCACGCATATTTGCCCCATTAACACGTATTTGTCCACGCATAACTTGGATATCTAGTTCATAATCTGTTATGAGTTCACTTAGAAGATAATTACATAATCCTTCCCCCATAGTGTCTGAAACTGGATAAAACCCAAGAAAAAATTCCTTAACTGCAACATCAGAATTGTCAATATTTACAATTCTAACTACAAACGCTACCTGTTCAATGTGACTGGTATCTGGTGTACAGTGGAGAATTACCAAAAAATATTTTTTCTTTACAAATTCCTTAATTTTACCCCAATTGCTAAAACAGATATGATTTCATTTTGAAAAGCATGGTCTAAGTAATGAGGCATATGACTTTTAGCAGGTTGAGATTTTGTTATGCCATTGACATGCTGTGAGATAACGGGGTCCAATTTTACTTAACATTTCTACCCAGGAGCAGGAAGTACTGAAAACTGTGATGTACGTCGCAGAACAAAGTCACTCCTTGCAGAACATTTTCTTTTTAATCTTAGATTTCAATGTCTTGTGGATATATATATATTATCTTAGATTTCAGTTTTCTTGTAGGATGTTTTTATTTGTTGAGCATATTTTGTTAAATCTCAAATTTCAATCCCTTGCAAAACATTTTTTATCTTAAATTTGCGAGCGCAGCACTCGCTCGCGTACCCCGATCTGCCGGTAACTCCGCTTGTCTACACTCCCCGGAGCACCAAACAATCCCTCGCCCTCCCACACACATCCATCCACCCACCCACCCTCCCTCCCTCCCTCCCTCCCCTACCATTTGGGATGGTAGCTGATTATTTTTCCCTGCACTTTTTGAAGGACCCTTTCTCCCCTCCCTGCTAGTATGTTGTGAAAATGGGAGCACCAAGCCATGTTAAACCACATATTGCTGGGGAGAGTGGGTGTTAGGTGTACATCTTGGAAAAAAATCACCTCAAGTCAACAACAGCAGGACATGCGGGATTCCCACCCAAGTTTTAAACTCCCACTGAAGTAAAGTTGCCAGGAAGGGGTCTCCTGCCTTAGAAAATGTTACCGATCTGCCAGTAACTCTGCTGGTCTACACTCCCCAGAGCACCAAACAATCCCTCGCCCTCCCCCACACATTTATCCACCCACCCTCTCTCCCCTACCATTTGGGACGGTAGCTGATTGTTTCTCCCTGCACTTTTTGAAGGACATTTTCTCCCCTCCCTGCTAGTATGTTGTGAAAGTGGAAGGCACCAAGCAATGTTAAACAACATATTGCTGGGGAGAGAGTGTGTTAGGTGTCCATCTTGGAAAAAATTCCCTCAAGTCAACAACAGCAGAACATGCGGGATTGCGGGATTCCCGCCCAAAGTTTTAAACTCCCGCCAAAGTAAAGTTGCCAGAAAGGGGTCTCCTGCCTTAGAAAATTTTAACAAATCCTTCTCTGAGTTACGAATATTGCGGTCAGATACATCGGGAATAATTCATTTATGGACACATTAATTCGCTTCCATATGTAGCGGCCTGGACAATTCATTTTGCATGTCGCCAACTGTTACAAATCAGGCACGAGATTCTTTCGCAGAATTCCGTGTTTTTCATTATTTGGGATTGATGCAAAACTGAAGAGAATTTTGGGGTAGGGGATTAATGTGGGGGGGGGGGGAGAGGGTCGTTTCCAGTTGGGGAACAGTATTCCATTCTTCAAAACTTAAAAAATGTTCCCCTAATCGTGAATTGCCTCTGCCCAGTATTGTTGCTAAATATCAGTCTATTGCATAAATGTTTGTATTTCAGCTTGAAGCTGTAGACAACAATTTTCCGAAAACATAAATTCGACGAAGCGAAAATTTCCCTGTAATCTTTAGGCATGAGTTTCTCCCGCCAATTCGAAAAATTTTGCCTTTGTTATCATTTGCGCCATTCTAGAGAGTGAAGAGAATTAAGAATTGCAAAGTAGGGTGAGGGATGACGTTTTCCGGCTGTAAACGGAATTCTGTCTTTCGAAACATTCGAAAACGGAAGCTAGATGGAGTGACGATTTCTCCCGCAATCATTTTTTTTTTCTCGCGATTCTCTTCAGTATTAATGCAAAATATGATTTTATTCAATAAATGATTGTTTCTGCTTTAAAATGGAGGAAAATTTCCGAAAATGGAAATCGGACTGAGCAAAGAGTTCCAAAAACTGCACTTCACTCAGAATAACTCTGACATAGCTTGTTGTGATATTCAAAAGATAATAGGCTACATAGCTGATCTATTGGAATAATACAATATATGTTTTGAAAATGAGGAAATTGTTGACATAATTATAAGTGCGGATATTTTATAGAATTTTGAATAATTAAGACAAATTGTATTTAAAGATTTTCAAGTACTCGTGTCAGTTCTGAGCAGAAGAAAGAATTGGAAGATCTTTCCAATTTTATTGAATTTTTAAAGGTTTTTCCAAGTGTAATTATTATTTGAGTATACTGCTGTTTTTGTCACTTGGACCTATAGAAATATGCAAGAAAGTAGGACAAGTAGAACATTTTTTCCAGATTAAAGCTCTCTTAAAACAAACTCTAACTGAAATGAAAGCAGATATTCCAAAATTTATTAAGTTTGCTGTTTTTATTCTTTCTCTGCCTGTCTCAGAGACAATTTGTGAATCCTGGGGTTCAACAATTGACATATTGTATAAGTAAAAGACCTAATACTAATTTAATGACAGAGATGATGTTATAGTTGGAACAAACGATAAATGAATGTTTATAATGTCAAACAGAGCACAGTTTGGACATAAATCAGTCCAAAAAATACTGAGCCGCCCCGGTGGCGCAGTGGTCTAAGGCGCTGGCCTCTGATCATTCGTCCGTAAGGGGTCCGGGTTCGAATCCCGGTCAGGCATGGATGTTGTGTTTGTCTTACGGCACTGGCTCTCTCCCTTCCCTGGAACCAGTGACCCTAAATTAGGGACGGGCGACTGCTTATAGCCCATTGAGTTGCTCACGGTGGTCGTTAAACCTCCAATCAAAAAAATAATAATAATACTGAAAGCTGCCTTAATTTCAATGTATGGACCAAATTACGACAAACACTTTGTAAATAATTCATCTGCATCAGTGACACACTATTTAACTTTAAAAGTTATTGGCAAAATATCAAATTCTAAATACCCTGGTTCAAAATAAATTTATTTGGTTTAAATAGCATGTTTTTATGTATTACTATATTTAACAAGGGGTTTCAACTTATGGTAAGTAATTTTTTAATGTTTGTTTTACTGTGATTTATTCACTTAATTTTTTTTTATGAAACTTGGTCAAAGTGTTTTGTGCTTTGCCCAAAGAACATTTAAAATTTTTGGAAGTCATGTTACAGAACACCAGGGTTCATACCTCTTCCTGTGGAAAAGAAATAAGGACTTTCTAAGGACCTACACTCCAATTGATATTTTGCGCTATATAATATCAATGCGATCATTTCTAAGAACATTCCAGGGGATTATCTCCCTTCAATGGGCTAGTAGAAAGCTCCCATGGTGAACAGTTAGCATATTTACAGACACACAAAAACAAAAACGGAGGCAGGATTGCGATGCCCATTACTGCAGCGCAAAAACAAGATGGGGAAAAAAATAAGCACTTGTTTTAAAAAAATAAGGACTTTTTAAGGACTTTTAAAATAGGGCCATAGAAATGGAAATCGAAAATAATGAGTTTTTAAGGACTTCTAAGGACCGTACGAACCTTGGAACACTGAACATAATTCTGCTCCTGGGCATTTCTAGTCTTTAAAAAGTCCCCATTGTTTGCTTCATATAATTTATCATTTTCACCACTGAAAGTTAAACGCTGCTGTGCTAGAAACTGGTCAGTTGTAATGATTCTCTCAATGGCTCGCCATCGTGTTTTTTCAGATTCAAAGTACCGTTGTTGTTCTTTATCAAATGCACAACTGTTGTTGACGCGTGTTTTTAACTCATACCACTTTTTACAGTTTTGCATATGTTCTACACTCGCTTCATGCCACGATTATTTTTTTTGATTGGAGGTTTAAACGACCACTGTGAGCAACTCAATATGCTAAAAGCAGTCGCTCGTCCCTAATTTAGGGCCACTGGTTCCATGGAGAGCCAGTGCAGTACGACAAACACAACATCCATGCTTCACCGGGATTCGAACCCAGACCCCTTTCGGACGAATGATGAGAAGTCATCGCTCAGACCACTGCGCCACCGGGGCGGCCATGCCGCGATAAATGACTAGTTAAATGCCCGCCAATCTGAAAACCCCAGACAATCTATTAGTTAGTTTTGTTTTAAAGCAAACAACTTGCAACAAAAGCAAAACACATTATTGGATTTTGTAGAATAGATTAACCAAGCTCTTTGAGCAACGCGAGTTTTAACAGAAAAAAATATAACATAACAGCGAGATAGAAGACTGCAAAGAGATTGTATCAACACATATTTTTTCTTTTACTTAGAAGTATTTTGACATAAAATATGACGCAAGGAAGGCATTACTATTTACGCGTGCGGAAGCCTACGCGGTGTGAGAATCCGTGACTCACGAATCGCGCAGAGCTATTCTGTAGCGTGTAGCCATTCCGCGAATCGCATCGCCTAGTTTTGGTGCGCTGACTGCATTAGTTAAGGTTTTTTCGGTATTCAGTTGAAACGTATTCAGAATCAGAAATAAGACAATGCTATGGACTGTCCGCAATTTCAACAGATTTTTTAGTCTAACTAATGAATTGCGATAATGTGGCAACAGCTAACGATTTTAGTTCTTTTTTTACTTAAAAGTAACACAAAAGTACTTCAAAATGACAGTTGTTACTCTTTTCAATAAGACGGTCATTTTTTTTCTTGCATCTTTGGATTTCTGAGTCGGTCCTGTGAATCGCAGTTTTCTGTCAGAAATTACGATTCACGATTAACAGGATAGGTGCGGATCACGTGGTGCCGATTACCACGGAATGTTCGTATTTTCTAACAATTTAGTTGTCTAACTACTGATCCTACGAATTTTCATTTTGTTTAAAAAAAATATTTTGCTATTATTTTATGATATACATAAGATTTTTAAGCGGATTCGCGGAATTCTCCGGGTATTTTTAGTCATCATTTAGATCGCTATCACGATTGATGCAAAACTGAAAAGAATTTGGGGGTTGAGTCATTTTCCGTCTGGGGACGGTATTTCGTGTTTCAAAGCTTTGGAAAACAGTAGTTAAATGGAGTATAAAGAATTTGCCCTAATCGTAATTTTTTTCTCCGGATGTTGCGTCTGTGTCCAGTATTCTTGTTAAATATCATTTTATGGCATATATGTTCGTATTTCAGCTTGAAACTGTATGCAAGAATTTTTGGAAACGGGAGTTAGACGCTGTGAAAATTGCCTCCTAATCTTCAGGCTTAAGGTTCTTCCGCGAATTCGAGAAATTCCGACTTTTTCGTTATGTTGGCCACTCAAATGATCAAATGTAGAGGATTTTAGGAAGGGAGTGTCTGACCCCAGGTCTTAAACAACCCTTAGAAATAGGAAGCTAGGAGATTTGAGCTAAAGTACCCGATAGGAAAGTGACACGGAAGCGAAGTAGAAAGGAGGAGGAAGACGCCCTTATTTATTACCGGGGGCCAGTATCAGGGGTCCGACGGCTTAACGTGCCCATCTGACGCGCGTTGGATATTTAGTGGATCGAGCGTTCGAACCTGAGGTCCTTTTTGCGTCAGTCACGAACGTTGCCCACTAGGCCACCCGCGTCCCATGTTGGCCACTCAGGAGATCGATGTACAAGTAAACAGAATTGTGTGTGGGGGGCGGATAGATGTTTGTCGCAATGTTGCCTTTGTCCAGTATTTTTAAGTAATATTTTACTGCATAAATTTTTGCATTTCACCTTAAAAATAGGAGAAAAATTTCCAAAACCGGAAGTCGAACGGAATTCCTGTAATCGCTATTGCCCCCCCCACTCTCCTCCCGTGATGTTCCCACTCGCCAGCATTGTTAAATATACCCCACCCCATAAGTTTTCGCATTTAATCTTGATAAGAGAAGAAGGAAATTCCCGAAAACGGAAGTGACGAAATTGGAAAATTTGTAAAAATTGATGCATGGTGTTCAAAAGTATTAATATTCCCAAAGTTACACCATTTATCTGAAATAATTGAAGCTCTGATATCATGCGCTCATGGTCCTCAGACTGATGGTTGTTATCAGTGGGCACAAAAATCAAGAAAAGAAAGAAAAGCGGCATTGAAGAAGTAGGGAGAGAATGATAGCAGCAGAAAGAAAAATTAAGCAATCGATGCTGTGCAGTTGCAGAGTCAACAAAAGACAGACTAACAGTAGTTTGCATTCTTGCTGTTTGTTTTGATTTTTCACTAGTTAAAATGTTCAGCTCTCCCCCCCCTTCTTTGGTCTCATCTTGTCTTAAACTGCAATTTTAGAGGCAGTATGATCATTTGGTAAGTGGAGGTTCGTGCACTGCGCGTTCACTTGTTTGATTTCCTGTCTGTCAGGCATTGTGGAATTCTGAACACATCTTACTGATTTTTACTGGTGGAAGTTTCAAACTTAAATCTTGCTATCATGCCCTCGCTGGGGAATCAATTTTGTGTTTATCACATGCTAAATTTGTTTCATTAGAGTCCTTGTTTGTTGTAACGTTTTGTTGGGGCACATTTGTTTTTTACAAAGAGATTGATCATTTCGTAAAATAGAGTCTATGTATGCCACACAATACTAGTTATTAGTAACAAGGCTATTGCCAATGTTGGTAGGTATAGACTGCCTTTTTTTTTTTTTTTTTAATATCATGGTCTGAGACATGCTGCTGCGGATTATGCGAAGAAGACATTGTTTTTCTCAGAATTTCCTGATCTACGAATCATATTACTGCTGCAAATTATGTGTGGGATTTTTTTTTTCGCAGTCTTTGGATTACATACCCTTGTGGATCTCATGAAGGAAAAAAAGATATGGTACTTTGAATTATTATGTACAAAATATGACAATCCACAAGTAGTATTTTAATAAAATCGAAATCTGAAATTTTAATTTTTTTGAGATCATCTACTGAAGGAATAGAAAGAGAAAATTGTGAAGCAAATTGGAATTTTATTTTGCAATAAGTGGTTTGGGTAAAAAGAAAAAAAAAAATTGACAACGAATTTGGTTTACCACTTTTCGTTCCAGTGTCATAACAAAACATATTTTTTTGTTCATGAGTTATTGACTTTGTTTCACCTGGCGCCTAAATTTTGGAGCTGGCTCCTAGATCTAGAACATATTTGTCGAGCCCTGGTGATCTCAATATGTTTAACTCCAAACAATCAACTTTATTTACATTTTTCCAACGTGATTCGTCCGGTAGCAATTTTCATCCAGCAGACTCTATAGATAAGTGGTACTTTGGAGGTGAAACAAAGCATGTACAAGGACATAAAAGAAAATTTTGTGTTGCTGAATAATTGATGTAAAAATTTAAAAGAAACAAAGCTGAACAATCACTATTAATTAGGTATGAAATATTTAATTATAAAATAATAATAAATTGGTGCCATACATCTCCGTTATAAATCAAAGGTTTCATGGAGATTTTTTTAATCTGGTATAGCGTATATATGTATTTGTATTACATAGGGGCAGAAATTCAAAATTTGTGTCATATCCCATCTCTGTACACTGTTGTCGTAATGTGCCTATATCGCGTCTTCTTGGCTAGTGGTAAAAATCCCTGGCTGGTAAGATTTTCCCGGAATTCCCCACCCCTGGCGATGATAATTGTAAGTTTATGCTGTAAAAATTGCAATGCGTTATGATTTATAGTTTGCCATATATCCGGGTTTTTTTAATAGATTCCATCACAAAATAAAGAATTTTGTGAAATTTAAAAATTTAATTTCTCGTAAACTAAATCGAAATCCAAAACAAAAAAAGGGCAATGAGGTGCAAAAATTCGGTCATGGCACAACGTGTCTACAAAGTTTCGTGGTTCTGTTGCTGTCAGTGTGTCCGGAACGCAACCTGATGGCACTTTTTTGCTTACCTTAACTTTGAAATACAATCATAGCTCTTGAAGTATCGCCAGAATAAAAAAACAGTTTATTTCAGTGTATTCTCCAAACAATTCTCTACAAATGATGTAAATTTCGTATTTTTGTGTTCGATACATTTTGTGCTGCGAGCTAAGAAAGCAAAAGTGTGGCGAAATTTCTAAAACAGCGGCGGCAGTTACTTTTTTAGGATAGAGAGACATATTCCAGAAAGGTTTATCGACGTGAGTGGTATAAGTCCACGAAAGGATTTTTTTCAATCTAGTTTTCAGCTCAGATTTTGCTGCAAATACATCAGACGCAGAAATTAACACTTACGCCCCATGGTGGCCAAACCATTATTTATCAAATATTAGAAATTATAAGCAAAGGATTCCCCATCAGGAGCTGTATCCAGTGCAGAAAGAATTTTTCAAATTGGAGTTTTAGAAGCAGATATATCAGGGAAAACGCAATTTACCTTTACGCCCCTAGCGGAAAGTCAATGAATTGCTTACATTTTTTTAAAATTATATGTAAAACATGTCACAGCGCAAACTAACCAACAAAGAAGGAATTTTTCAAATCAGACTCTTAGAAGCAGAGATATTGAAAAAAATGAAATATGCATCTACGCCCCTGGCGGAGAAACCAAGCACTATTTTAAGAAAATATTTTGAAAAGGTTTATAGACGTGAGTGGTATTGGTCCACGAAAGAATTTTTTCAATTAAGATTTTAGAAGCTCAGATTTTGCTGCAAATAGATCAGAAGCAGAAATTAACACTTGCGCCCCCTGGTGGCCAAACCATTTTATACCAAAAATTAGAAATTATATGCAAAAGATTTCCCATCAGGAGCTGTATTCGCTGTAGAAAGAATTTTTTTAATCGGAGTTTTAGAAGCACAGATATCAGGGGAAACTCAACTTACTTTTACGCCCCCTAGCAGAGAATCTGTGCTTAACTTGAAAAGTTACAACAGCTAAAATAATCTTTGACATGAATGGAATCGAAAGGTAAAAGAATTTTTTGAATCGAATGTTTAGAAGCCAATATATAGAATAAAATGTATTTTGAATTCGATATCTGCATTTACGCCCTCTAGTGGCAAAATTGTGCATCGTAAAAAGCAAATAAAGGATCAACATTCGCACATTTCAAGCTTCCCAAGGCAAAAAGAATTTTTCAAATCGGACTAATAGTTGCAGAGATATGGTATGGTGTCCACAGGCGGACGAACGGACAGACAGACGTACAAACCGATAACATAAGCACAATCTTTTTTTACAAAACACCTGCTAAAAAGGCAATGCGTGCGAAATTTGCTGAAAACTCATCTGGTCTTGCGTAACGGATGTCCACTTAAGGTCACACCTAAAGCTGAACGAGAGCAAATGCGAAGCGTACGTACATTGCATTGCGATCCCCAACAACAAACTTTTGTACCCAAACAAAGAGAAAGAAAAAGAAATAATGCACACAGATGGCATCCGTCCGATGCAAAGGGTACTTCAAAGCACTCAAAGTAAATAATTCATACTATTATGCTTCGTAAATAATAAAAGAGAAAACAATACCTATAAATATGAACTAAAAATAATCGGATTCCGAAATTGTTTAATTCCCTTTTTTTAACACATTAAATATCTTTCCATGATTTTTTTTATCGTGTGCTCACACATAATTCAATCTGAATTATGTATATTTACAACAACATGAAGCCATTCCAGAAACATCGTGCTGACATCAGAAGCAGATGCGGAATTGTGGAATGATTGAACGAGGGTGCGTTGGAGGAGCCTGAGTCAAATAAAACATGGCTATTTTGACGACAAAACTACATCGTTTTAATGCAATAGTTTGCAGACATAAAGCTCGCAAATATATTTTGCTAAAACAACATTCAATGTTTTATTATTTTATCGCTGGCAAGATGAGCTAGGACGACAGAAATAAAAATCCCTGACTTAGTTCGATTTGCCGCAAATTTCCCTGACTTTTCCACATTTTCCAGGTCTGTCGCCACCCTGTATAAGAACTACTGGCAATTGTAGGCAAGTTATTATCCACAGCTGCACCCCCCATACATATATGTGGCAGAAAATCAAAAAATTATTACAAAATATTCTTGAAAAAGTGTTGTCATGACCTACTCGGCCTAAAATGGCAACCAAATGCAATAATAAGAAACAGAACGAGTTTTAACTTAGTCAAAAAACGATGTATGTGATAGTTTTGTGGCTTTTGCCAGCATTGCTTCCCCTTCCTTAATAAGGGAATGCAGCTGTGGACTGTTGCTTATGATTGCCAGTGGTTTCGATGATAAACAAACTGGATGTTCACTTTCCTGCTCAACACGAGAAATTTTCAATGAAGTTACATCAACAAAAAAAAGTGTGAAACGTTATTTCCACTATTGGAAAATTTTAAGTAGCAAAACAAAGTAAAATGCCAAAATGGGCACACTACTTTACTTAAAATAAAATTGCAAAAATGAGTGTCAACCTAAAAAATTACTGGACAAAGTTTGTCAAGCAGAAATGAAGGAAGAGAATTAAGAAATGTGCTGGAGGGAAAATGCTTAAGAAATGTGCTGGAGGGCCCAACCTACTTAGTAGGTTGGGCATTGTAAGTTATAATAATTCAAGTTTTATACTTAAAAGGTTTAATATTTTATCATATAATGTTGCAACTTATTTTGAGATCTAACCAATAGGAAATTACGACTGATTTAACACAAACATCTTCCTTTCACCTCCTACCCATCCTTCAATTTCTTAATATCAAAATATTGGTTAGCTACTGAATGCAACTCTGTACTTAATTCTCTTTCACTAGCAAAATAAAACTTACTTTTACTGTACATGATATGTGAATGATAATAGAATTACTCAAAGATGTGCTCAACTAGACCAAAAAGTAAATCACAAACTTTTTATACATAGTATATACACATTAAATATTACATATGTGAGCACAAAGTTGGTTGAAGTGCTAATCCTGTACGTCTTACAAAACATGAAATTCAAATTAAGTGTTGTTAATACAGACGTTTAACGTGGACCAGGAACATCAAACAAAGATCTTCGCTCTTTCCACGTTAATTTTTCCGTGACTCACTTATAAACGTGGAAAGAGCGAAGATCTTTGTTTGATGTCAAGTTTTGTGACATCCCCAGAGTGTTAAATTTTATGCCAAAATTACATTGCATTTTTTCTTTTGGACATTATCCCTTATAAATCTGCATTTTCCATCTGTTATATACACACTATATCGACAAAAGTCACCGGACACCTAGCTAAGAGAAACACAACATAACATTTATTGCATGCACTGACCCTTTGAGACATGCTTTCGACAAGGTTTTGGAACATAGCGATAAGTATGCGCTTCCATTCAGTACATAATGCTGCCGCTAACTGTTGCTTAGTAGTAGGCCTTGGTTCCAAACTTCTTCTGCGCCTCTCTAATTCATCCCATAGGTGCTCTATGAGATTAAGATCAGGGCTCTGTGCTGGCCAGTCCACACACGATAGGGAATTATTGTCTAACCACGCCGTAACAGTCTGTGCTTTATGGCTCGGTGCTTTATCCTGTTGGTACCAACAAGGCTCAGTTCCATAGTATTGCCACAGAGTTGGTAGGGCATAATTGTCCAGAATATCGAGGTAGACATGCTGGTTAAGAGGTTTGTCCACAATAACCAATGGGATGGGACCATACCATGCCCCACATGAGTAGTGCACTGCTAGCACTAAACTTGACCATAGGAACAGTAGACTGTTGTAAATAGCGTTCCCCCGGCTGCCACCATACTCACACACGGCCATCAGACTGATGGATCGCGTATCTAGATTCATCAGTCTATAGGACTTGTTTCCATTGATCTATGGTCTACAATAAATGTTCTTTACACCATGCTAAACGACGAGTAGCATTCCAAGTCGACATGAAAGGCTTATGAGCAGCCGCACGAGCACAGTAACCCATGGAATGAAGTTCTCTGCAAATGGTACAAGTACATACCGAGGTTCCAGCATTTTTACTCACCTGTACACTGAGGTTTTGTGCAGTACTCTTTTGATTAGCAGTAACGACTCTCCTGAGGCTTCGACGTCCTCTATCACCGATTTTCTTTGGTCTGCCGGTAGATTTTGCTGCTTCAAGCACGCCATGTGTCTTCCACTTATTCAATACATCCAAAACAGTTGGCTTGGGTATGTTTAAACACCTCTCGGTTTCTCTTATGGAGAACCCACTAATATAACACCCAACAATCTTTGCTTTCTCAAAGTCAGTTCTCTCTCGCCACAACATTTTCACTCAACCTCGCAGTGCGATATGATTGCGGGCAGCTGCAGGCTTGTTTTTATACTGTTTGCAGCTGTACTGCACATCTTAACAATGCAGCAGATCCATTCATTTGCTTCTGAAGGGGTATCCGGTGACTTTTGTCCATATAGTGTATATCAGGGATGGGAGTGACTATGGCCTGTTTCGGAGCAGGAAAATTGCAACTTTGGAGCAGCAAAACGGTTCATTTGGAGCACAAGAACTGCATTTTGGGGCAGCAAAATTTTACTTTTGAGCAGAAAAACTGTCTTTCGGAGCAGCTTTAATGACATTAAAACATGGATATGTGATATTTCAAGATCTTTATAAAGTGCATCATTACAATAAATGTACGTATTTCACAATTAGGGGTAGTGCAAGCAGATGGCACAAAAAAAAAAAAAAAAAGAGAGAATTCATATAGTATACAGTTTGTACAGCATTCATTTTGTTCATATTGACCGAAACTGTATGTCTTGTTTTTGTGATGGTTACGAAAACATTACACAGTTTTTATACACAATTCTACAAAACGAAACAAAGGTCAATAGCAAAGGTTCATTATCTATAATGTGCTATATTTTCAGACTTCATCTATATACGTCAGCATGAAAATTTTATTTATTTTTTATATTTGCACAGAATTTTTCCTGAGTTTTCTTGTGCTTCTTTGTTGACCTGTCCCGTAATAGAATCGGTTAAATTTCCGTAACTCGTAAAATTGTTTTCGCGGCAGAGTGAGCAACAGCAGTATTAATTTTTAGCATTTCGTTTCGCTTGAAATTAAAATTGATACTGCCGTTGCTCATTCTGCCGAGAAAACAATTTTACGAGTTACGGAAATTTAACCGATTCTATTACGGACACGGCACATACCAATTTTTTAAACTTAATTTTGCTTAAAAACAAAAAAGGAGAGCAAAAACACTTACTCTGTTAATTGATTTTGAAGACCTGGTCAAGAATAGGAAAATATGCACTTCATAAGGAATTTTTTTTAAATACGTAGTCACTTTTTTGCAAAATTACCGAAAAAAATAAAAAATGAGGAACGTAATCAGAACATATAAATTAAGGTAACGGTATATGTCTTAAAAGAAAAGTGTTTGAAATATGCATCCTTCCAGTGCTTACGTATGGTGCAGAGACGTGGACCTTAACTAAAAGAGACATACAAAGGCTGCAGACAACTCAAAGTGGCATGGAGAGGTGCATGCTTGGTATAACCAGGAGAGATAAGAAGAGGAACTCGTGGATCCGAAAAATGACGAGAGTGGAAGACATCATGATCAGAGTTAAATCCCTGAAATGGCAATGGGCTGGACATACTGCCAGAAGGACAGACCATCGATGGACAGCCGAAATTTTAGATTGGATTCCAAGGGACAGGAAAAGACCCAGAAGAAGACCACATGGGAGATGGGTGGATGAAATTCGAAAATATGCGAGAGTGACATGGAGGAGACTGGCACAAGACAGACCGTTGTGGAGGAAATTTGGGGAGACCTTCGTCCAGCAGTGGATTGACAATGGTTGATGATGATGATATAAAGAGGAAACAAAATGGAAAAAAAAAAAAAAGGATAACTTCATTCAAAAAACACCGAAACAAACAATCACATTGCCGACAAGAACCATGACCTGGTATTTTAATTCCGGGACTTAGTAAGACAAGCGAAATTTTAAAGCAAAAACGAAATCTTATCTAAACAAAAAATTTTAAATAACATTTTTTTTAATCTACAAGCAAAAACTATAAAATTTGCTAATTATTTGGAATCTACACATACGTTAACATTCTCCCTCCCCATAAAAAAGTTCCGATGCAGACTAACAGACACAGCGTTCATCACATCAGCTTCCACGTTTTTCGTCGCAAACATGTTACAAAAAATGCATCTGTGAAAAAGTTTGGGAACTATCCCACTTTTTGAAAAAGAAAAAAGTACTTCCTACCACTTTCCGAAAAAAAAAAAAAATAAGTTCAGTACGCCCAGAGCGGACCCACAAAGCAGTGATCACATTAAACAATCAGCATTCATTTTTTTCATGGCGCATTATAAAAAAATGACTTACCTTTTGATTTCCGACTCTGTCAATATTCTTATGACACACGCTGCATTCGTTGCTGTTTCAATCAACGAAACCGCATACGATCTTGCGACCACAAATCACAACATTTTTCTAAAAGATTTTCAACTGGAACTTCAGCCAATTTTTCTTTTTCAATGGTTCCATAACGGCTAGTTGTGATTTAAAAAAGGTAGGAATGGTTCCACTTCCTTATGGCAGTCTTATGCGCATGCGCACAGACATGGACGCTTGATGATCTCGGGAACTTCAGTTTCGGTGGTCGTACACATATTGCATTAATGAAGGCGGCAGCCCGACTTCTACAAACGCAGGTGTTGTTTACGCTTTCTTTTTTTTTTTTTTTTGGGTTGGAGGTTTAACGACCACCGTGAGCAACTCAATGGGCTATAAGCAGTCGCATTTACGCTTTCCAAAAGTAGGTTAAAGAAGCGTATATGTTCCAGCTTTGCTCGTCCGCGCGATAACACGCGTAAAAATGGTTCGAATTCGATTAAATTTTAGTATGTGGTAGGAAAGGGCGCCTATAAGGGGGCTCCCCCCCCCCCCGCCGTTGGTATAGCCACATTTTTGATAAATTTAAAACACTAAAATAGATTAAACCTTTTTTTAAAGCTTAATAAGATATTAATGATTGATTGTATCAATTATTTTTGTTGTATTTTAGTATCTTGTACATTTACTAAAATGTTTGACAGCCTTGACGGAGGTAAGTATTTTTCTTAGTAGCCGCCCCCCCCCCTAAAAGTACTCATATGGGCGCCACTGGTGGTAGGGGACCACTGGGGGCGAACCCTATTGAAAATGGACGAAATGGGGTCAAAGTTCACGACATAGAGCGGGATCCATTCCATTGCACTTATGCATCATAACTTGCGTAATTATGGTTCGAGTTCAGTGAAATTTTAGTATGTGGTAGGGGACCACTGGGGACGAACCCTATTGGAAATGGGGTCAAAGGTCACAACATAGGAGCAGGATGCATTCCATTGCCCTTATGCGTCATAACTTGCGTAAATATGGTTCGATTTCGATGAAATTTTAGTATGTCATAGGGGATCACCTGGGGACGAACCCTATTGAAAATGGGTGAAGTGGGGTCAAAGGTCAGGACATAGGAGCGGGATGCATTCCATTGCCCTTATGCATCACAACTTGCATAAAAATGGTTCGATTTCGATGAAATTTTAGTATGTAGTAGGGGACTACCTGAGGACGAACCCTATTTAAAATGGGTGAAATGGGGTCAAAGGTCAGGACATAGGATCAGGATCCATTCCATCACCCAAACGTTATAACTTACGTAAAAATGCTTCGATTGAGACAAAACTTTAGCATGTTGTTCCGGAAGTATACTTTACCAGTTCTGTTGAATATCATCTAAATGGGGTCAATGGTCAGGTCATAGGAGCGAGATTTATTCTACAGCCATTATCCTCATAACTTGAGAACTTCAGTAATGATTTCTGGTATGTTGGAAAGCATAACATAATCAATGCATTGCATGATTTTACTAACTTGTTAATACTAATTTCAGGTCGGTAGATATCTACTCTCGTGCGCAGAAGATAAGTAGTTCGAAAAAATTAAAGTATGCCGAACGCCACTACTGTTTCTTGTGCTTATTGTAAGCATGAGTTTTCTGGGAAAAGTAACAAAAGTAATTTATCGAGGCATGTGAAAAAGTCATCGTCATCCTACAGAAGTACCTGAAACTTCAGCCAATTTTTTTTTTTTTTTGGTTGGAGGTTTGACGACCGCAGTGAGCAACTCAATGGGCTATAAGCAGTCGCCCGTCCCTAATTTAGGGCTTTAGGGCCACTGGTTCCAGGGAAGGAAGAGAGCCAGTGCTGTACGACAAACACAACATCCATGCCTCACCGGGATTCGAACCCGGACCCCTTTCAGACAAATGATCAGAAGCCATCGCTTAGACCACTGCGCCACAGGGCTCAGCCAGTTTCCACTGTGGTCTTTGTAATCAGAGTTTCAAGCGTTTGGCCGACTTGCAACAGCACATTAAAATTGTACACGTACATTGAATTTCAATATGAACAAATTACATTTTATTCTATGGAAGATTTTGAACGAGAGACTCAGTCCTATTTTGTTAAAACAGACAGGAAATAAAAAATTGGCAGATGGTGACACAGCAATGTATTTTTCCTGTCATCGGAGCGACATGTACGAATGTAAAGTGCAAAGAAAATGTCATTTAAAATGTATTGGAAGCCACAAAACTCAGAAAACTTGTCTGACGCTAAGAAGTCAGATGCTCCCCTGTCGAAATGGAACAACACCTGCGTTCAACAGTAGAATTCGAGCTGCCGCCTTCATTAATGCAATATGTAAACGACCCCAGAAACTGAAGTTCCCGAGATTACAAAGCGTTATGTCAGAGAGCATGTGCAGTAAAACTCCCATAGGGAATCATTCCTGTCCGGAGACGCTAGTCCAGTACGCCAAGGTTCTTAGATATCTCTTAGGTTGGGTCCATTGGCGCTCTACGTTCTCATTGGCTCTTTCATTTGATGTCACTGTGAAGGCCGTGGGATGAACGGAGCCAAAGCAAAGCACAGCGTTCATATGCGTAACTTAAGGCATAGAGGATAATTTAAAATTTATATAAGCAAAAGCTAAAATTTTCCCCATTTAAATTTTTTTTTACTTCGTCACGCATTTTACTAAAGAAAAGAAAAATGTCGAGTTCAGAATGAATTCTTAACTAATATAATACAGTTACATTCACAGTTTGTCATATGCGTTTGTGAAACAACACGGTGGGGATCCGAGATTTTTACCAAAACTAATAAAGAATTTGTATCGACAAAAAAATTCTGCGATCTTTTCTGATTTGCGCAGTTTTAAAAACTAGTCAGAACTATTCTCATAGATAGGTCATGGGACATAAAATTTAGATACAAATTAAAAGTTTCTATTGAATTATACCAGAATCAATGCTTCTTTCGTTACCGAAACGTAGACGACTTTATTTTACACACGGCATTGCTAATTTTTTAATTTCGATTTTGCTTCTTAAAAATTGGGATAGAAATTATGCTTGAAATTTACTTTGAAAGTCACTAAAATTTCTGTGATGCAACTTGTATATTTTGACTTTTACTGCAGTGAATGCACATTTTCGTTTTAAACACTGGTTTTTCTTCTAAACAAATTCATTTCCGAAAATTCGCAAACAGTTTAGTAGAACATTTCTTGAAAGTTTAGACATAAGTATTCGAACCCTCCACTGCACAACAACAATGAAAATGTAGCCTGACTGATTAATGCTAAATTTAGGCTAAGTCCTAAGTACATCAGTGGTGCACCCAAGATTTCTTTATGGGAGTGGCCCAATGTATTGAAAAGGCAAATAAAAAATGCCCTGGAGAAAACATCTCCCAAAATGTTGGAAACCAATACAAATATCTTTGCCATATTAAAGTGTGTTTCCATATATTTGAAAAATATATATTTAAAAACATATACACATATATTAAAAAAAGCAGGCAATAACAAAGAATGAAGTATAACCCTGGGCCACCCCCACTGGGTATGACAGTTATGTAGATATTTATTTTGTAAAAACAGTGCGTACCTACTACAGGGCGTGCCATATAAAAGAGGCCCGAGTATAATGAACGACAACGGTCAGGCAATGTTACTATACATGGTAAAGAATAGTTGAAATGACAGAAAACAGGAGTAATTTACCTGCATTTACAATTGCTGAAAGTGCTGTCCTCCGACATCAAGACACAGTTGCACACGACGAAACATGTTCATAATGCGACACAACTCATCGGCAGTAATCTGGGCTATGACATCCGTAATGTTCACTTTTAATTCATCAAGGGTGTATGGATTAGTTGCGTACACTTTCCCTTTCAATGCTACCCACAGATAAAAGTCACAGGTGGAGATATCGGGTGATCTGGGTGGCCATAGTACCTTCTATACAGTTATGTCCTCCCCAAACACTTCATGCACAGCATGCAGACTGCTCCATGCAGTATGCGTCGTTGCAGCATCCTGCTGAAAGAAAGCCTATGTTTGCTCTTCTTCTGTAAGTGCGGCAGCAAATGGGTTGAACGGTTGCTGAACATAGCACTCTGAGTTGATGGTGTCAGTGAAAAAGAATGGGCCGACTACCCTCTTCCCAGACACAGCACATCAAACGCCTATCTTTTGGCCGTACAGAGGAGTCTCCATTGTCCGTCTGGGATTCGTGTTGGTCCAAATCCTGCTGTTTTGCGCATTGACATAGCCGGACAGATGAAACCATGCTTCATCTGTCATGTAATAAAGTGTTGGGTCCGTTTCACCACTGACAATGGTCTCCTGAAACCACTAACAATATTGCATCCGTTTTGCATGATCAGGAGTTTTAAGTTCTTGGAGCAAATGTTGCCATAACTTTGTACAGCCGAAAATGCAAATCCGCCTTAGGTACAGTAGCGAACAAAAGTATTTGGCGAAACACTTTTTCGACCATAATTTTTTTTTCTGCTGGACCAAATCGGGTCATTTTGGGATATGATATGTGTTGATTCGTGGGTTACAATGTCGCATAGTTTGTATTTCGCTCAGAGTGAATTTGTCATTCGAAATGGGCCATATTCAACAGCCGCCAATTATTACCCATTTGTTTGCTGCATGTATTAATTTAATGAGAGTAATAAGAACCTTACCTTTGCTAGAAGGTCTGTTCTCATTTGAAAAATATACATTTCTCTGCACGTTTTTTCCCATTTTGAGTTCTACAGTTCGTTTGGGCTTCTGGTGCGGCGGTTTTATGCTGTCTTCAGCTCGCTCTTTATTTGACAGAATGAGTAATTCTTTAATCCGTACTGTGGCAATGATACTTGATCTAAGGACCTCTATTTGACTTAAAAACCTATTATTTCACTGATGTTTATATAACCCTAACCTAACCGGTTAGGGTTATATATATATATATATATATATATATATATATATATATATATATTATATATTATTATTATATATATTCTATATTAACCTAACCGGTTAGGGTTATATAAACGTCAGTGAAATAATAGGTCCACTACGTTGCATCAGGATAGACGCATCCTCCGTCGATCTCGTGCTGATCCCACCTTGACTGCTGTGGAGATCGCCACCAAATTCCGCGACAGCGATGACCTGAACGTCAGCCGAATGACCATCTCCCGTCGTCTCATTGCTGGTGGATTGAATGGAAGACGCCCAGCCAAGGAACCACTCATCGGAGTCAAGAATCGACGAGCCAGAGTCGCGTTCGCGCATCGTTATAGACACTGGACCGCGGTGGACTGGAGTAAGGTGCTTTTCACCGAAGAGAGCAAGTTCAACTTGTTCAGGAGTGATGGCATCCGATACGTACGACGTCCGTGTGGCCAGAGATTCAACCCCCAGTTCATTCAGCTGACTGTCAAGCATGGAGGAGGATCGCTCATGGTTTACGGCGCCTTCTCTCACAATGGAATGGGCCCCATAATCAAGATTGATGGAATAATGACCGGCCAGAGCTACACGAACATGCTCATCAACGATGTCTTCCCATGGGCAAACCAGAACATGCCACCCGGATGGATCATGCAGCAAGACAACGACCCGAAGCACACCTCCAGAGTAGTGAAGGCAGCTTTCCAGCAGCAACAGGTCACACTTCTAGACTGGCCAAGCCAATCTCCAGACCTCAACCCCATTGAGCACATGTGGGAGGAGCTGGAGAGACGATGTGTGAAGAAAAGCTGCTAGAATAAGGCCCAGAAGTTTGACCAGCTGTCTGCAGAATTGGCGCAAATTCCGCAGGTCACCCTCGAGAAGCTAGTGGACTCTATGCTGGCCCGTTGTGCAGCTGTATTAAGTCTCGTGGTTATCCCACTAAGTATTAGTTATTGTTTTGTCGTTTTCTCATACTTGTTTTCTGTTATTGTTGCATTAAATGAATGTGATACACACCTACTTTGTTGGTCAATTTGTATGATCTTTGCGATTAAGCTCGGTACCTGATCTGGGTTAAGGTTTCCGATCCATCTGCATATGGGTCATGTTTACAACTGAATAACACATATCATATCCTAAAATGACCAGATTTGGTCCAGCAGAAAAAATATTATGATCGAAAAAGTGTTTCGCCAAATACTTTTGTTCGCTACTGTATGCATCAGTATGGCGTGGCAGATATTCCCATTGCAGACGATAATCGGCGAATCGACTTCCGAGGGCTTTGTAACATCATTGTGCACACATCCTTGATATTGTCTTCAGTATGAATTGTCTTGGGGTTTGTTTCTTTTCCTGTTGCACACCGTGAAGGTTTCATGAAATTTCTGCACTAACTTCTGTACCGCTGATTTCGCCGGTGCTGCACAATGTGGAAAATTTTCTATAAAGAACTCATTTAAAACTTTGTACCAGTTATTTCTGAATACTGTTCCACAATAAAAATCTGCTGTTCCGTACTTAAAACTATTTCCGTTGCCTTTGTTTTCTCTTCACTTACACTAATGACTGCATACCTACACTGTTCTGACTGTGACTAACCACTCTGGAGAATTCTTTTGCAGCTGTACACGCAGAACCTGGTTAGAAATGGAACAAAGCAGTTTTAACTGGAAACCCGCCAAACAACGTTTGGCCACGGGGCTCAGTTGACACTTCATATAAAACTTAAAATTTGTGAAATGTAAATTAAGTTGCTAATTTTGCTGATGCCTTCCATCTCAATACTTTTCTCTGTACAGCTATTGCAGTTCTCTGGATCTTTGCTTTAGCATTAATGCTTCTTATCCTTATGAAAGTTCTAGTCCTTACATATATGTTTATTATCTCTGTCTGAACACTTGGAAATCGCTGAGCAATTTTTTCACACAGTTTCTTGACAACATCATTTTCTTGTGAGAGCGAGACAGGTCCATGCATGTCAATGAACATCGGTTCGAATTGGCTTACTTTCTGCAGCCAATCATCGGATGATACCAGTAGACCACCCAATACCTTGATCCAACCACTGTCTCCTGTAAGTTGTAGTTTTTGGAGCAGTGAGGAGTTGCCCAGCTGGCATTCCAAGAGATTTATCATATTTTCTCCCCTTATGTGCAATATATCCAGCCAAATAACGAAAACCTTGAACTGAGCAGTCGGATGCAGCAGGTGACGGAGGATTAGGAACAATTGAAGTGCTGAATGATAAGTCATGAATCTCAATTTTCCCTTCAATCATTGACAATGATTCCGACATATCTGGCAAAATGTCATTAAAAAGCTGTGATGGTAGGTACACATCATCTTCATTGCATAATTCCACAGGTGCTGCACTTGAAATGGGAATATCAGATATATTGGAACACAGAAGCAATAAACGCAGATGATACTTGAATTCTACAGGTAGTGGGTGATCATAAAAATGACCAAGCACACGTATACGAGAAAAAAGATTTTCTAGGTAGTCTTGATTAAGACGAGCTGTAAGTATATATTTCACTCCCATGTGTTTTAAATCATTGAATAATCCCAAAACTGACCGTATGGTAGTTAGAAACCCTTTTGAAAGGGAAGCAAGTGTTTGGCTTTGCCAACTTTAATATTTTTGCAACATGTATACAACTTGCACAGAACACTTTCCTGGGCTTCATAACTAATACCAAAACCACATGCATGTAATTTGTCATTCGAAGGTGTTCTAGAGTTCAGAATATCAAATGAATCGTTCACAAGTTGTATGAAAGCTAATGTATCTTCTTCATCTGGCATGACGTACCGAATACCTTGTGCAGTATGATCTGAAAACAGCTGCATTGCCAAGAATACATGTTGTCGTTCTCTGCCTGTTACCGTGATGTGATGAGTAGACAATTTGGGACAGATTTTCATTTCACCACAGTCTAATGTGAGTAACCGTTCAATCGTTTCTTTACAGATTATTTTTTCCCCTTCAAGCGTAAATCCATGATCTAGGAAATGGTTCCTCAGCAGCTTATACAAATGCGGAACATCAGCAAAAACCCATACACGCTTATCTGGGTTCCTTGGGTTAAAAAAATGTTGGTATAATAAGTAACACCCAATTCATTCCAAACTTTGCTATTTTTCCCCATCAAAATCAGAAACTACAGCAACCACATGAAAACTGATGTCTTCTAAAGATGATATTATTTCCTTCAGAAGTGAGCCTGTCATTTGGACATCAAAATTAAAAAATATTGGCTGTTTCTATTTTCCAAATAGACCACGAACCATGGCTACTTGAACGTTAGAGTGCGGATCAGTGATTTTATCTTCATCTTGGTCATAACAAATTTTACTATCAACATTCATTTCATCAAATGAAAGAACACAAATACGTTCTAAATTTGTAGCCTGATTTTCATTTTTGCAAATACACTCAAACTTTTAGCCTGATTTTCCATTAAATAAAGCACATCTTGCAGCACACCTGCGCGACAGCGGAAGGAACGAGCAGTCCACCTTTTTAGAGTTGTAATCCCAGGAAAAGGATATCCCATTTTATTTCTGAGAAACAGATATGCTTTCTTAGAAATAGATCGCAGAGCGAGTTTTATGTCAAGATCGCTGTAAATGGAGAAGTTTGATACGACAACAGTAAGTAAAAATATCTGGTAGTTTGTATTTCTTTTTGGAGCTAACCTATGAATCTCAGAGAACAGCTTAGTGATATGTATGTATGTATGCGATAGCTTTGCATACATCTTCTTTGCTCCACTTTATACTGTTTTTACCTCGCAATAAGCAGCACACTAGGTTTTTTTAAATATTTTCCCCAAAATGTTAGTCACTTCAGCTGATACCTGTGCCTTAAAATTTTTGGCACTCACAAGAAATTGTCGTCACTTTGCTGATACAAACTATTCAAAACATTGTTTCGAGATTTCAATTTAGCACAAGCGTGTTTCATTTTCAGCTTGTAGATGTTTCATGTTAAGTAGTATTTGTTGCATTTCCACTGACTGGTTTGAATGTTCAGGTGTTGTGCCTTTGTCCATTTTCCTCTTCTTTGGCAATACACTGGAAATGGTTTCTAGGGTACTATTACGAATTGCATGGGCATTGCTCTGTTTAATCGGTTAGACTTAGACAACACATTTTCTACATCTGGACTTCCTATGCTACTATTTTTGCATTATGTGAGGTATTTGCAGTAACATGTGCATCTGCAACAGGAGTATTGTTACTACAGGGGAGATTCATGGACGGAATGGCATGTGATTTCAGCCTTTTCTCCTAACTCGATGGAAGGCCCAGTAATTCGGATTTCAAATCACGTTCATAATCATCTTCAGTAAAATGTCTGAAGCAAATTCTAGCATGTTTCACATTGACAACATCTTTTCGTCTACATTTGAATAGCCATGTTTTTTGTGATACCTGATCTTTTGGAAATGCATGATAAGTAATCCTAGTTCCTTTTGTTTTCTTATTCTGTGATGGACACAGAGCAACGGCACAGTTGGGCATCGATCTTTCAAACTAATAGCACAGAATGAAGGGGTCATGAAGTTTTCCAGCAAACACACGGCAATACAATGTTTTTTTTTTGTTAAATCAATAGTAATCTTATAATGCTTACCTTTTATAACCACAATAGTTATCTTTATCCTATCGCATAAAAATATGACTCTTGATCACAAAGAATTAATCAAAAACCACTAAATAAAACCAAGACTAATAGCAAATGTAAACAAACATAAAAGCAAATGATTTTGCCTTCACACCTCCACAGCTACGTCATGCGCGAGCCGCCCCAAAAAATGCCTTCGCTACTGCGAATTGAAATTAACCCCCTTTACAGTTAGCAGACAAGGACAATCACTAGAAACAACTCTACATAAATTAGATCACATATCACTGACTGACCAAAAACGTGATCTCGCTTTGCTCAGCTCAATTATTATTGTACTTTAATCACATTTGATTGAGATAATTAAATTAGTTTACGAAGTAAAAAGGGGATTAGAAAAGTCAAAAAT
This sequence comes from Macrothele yani, assembly GCA_039090855.1. Lineage (NCBI taxonomy): Eukaryota > Metazoa > Arthropoda > Arachnida > Araneae > Macrothelidae > Macrothele > Macrothele yani. Next base: position 49,210,403 of record CM077022.1, on the reverse strand, counting down.
ATATTTAATGCAATTATTTTGTATACTGGCCTTAAACATACATTTGAACACGCTGTGTATGAAAGAAACACCCGTTGTTTAAACGTATGTTTCATAGACATGGTTCTACTTCGATTTTCGTTGTTTTCAAATTGTTGACTTTTGTCTGTACATAATTTATTTATTTGTTAATATGTCAGCGGATTTTTTAACAAATTTGATCCTGATCGATAGACAGTACCGAGGAGAAGACGGTGTGGGATTTTGCAAGATTATTTGTCTGTTGTCTGTACCACAATTTAGTTGTAGAGGTACCACACAGCTTTGAAATACATATATTGGCATCTGATTCTAAGCTATTTTCAACCATCTCCTTAAATTGTGCCTGTTGAGATCATTCACATTCTCACTTTGTTATTAATTCCAATGTACCACTATCACCTTCCCTCAGAGTTTGCACTACTTCTTCCAAATGCAGCAATAATCCTGCAGCAGTATGGTCCAATAAGTCTTGCAGATTGATCTCGGTGCAAGTAGCCATCACTCGATAAGATTCAGGAACAGGGTAACAGTATTTTTCAGCTTCTTGCAATACGGTATAACATGGGTAAAGCTTTTGTCACTGGTTCTGATGATCTTGTACTGTCTTCTTGACAAACATGCTTCCACAAATATAGGAAGTGCTTGTAAAGATGATTATTGTTATTTCTCTCTCTCTCTCTCTCTCTCATTTTTTTTAGGCTACTGGGGTACGCTTTCCTGTATTTCATCACTTTTAGGAGATTCAGTAATTTCCTTGAGAACTTCTGAAGCAACTGCCTTGACAGAGACTCGCAGCTTCATCTGGATGGCAAAAGTAAATTCGTCGGTGTCCAGTGTTTGTCGGATTTCTTCCATCTTTCTTTTACTGAGTTTGCTTGAGTCGCTAAAAGACGTCTTTGGTTGCCCCGACTGACTTGTTGGGGTATTTCTAAAGTCCCTTGCAGCCAACTTTAATTTTTTTTTTTTTTTAATGTCTCATCTTCCTTGTTCGCAGCCAACTTTCATTTTTTTTTAATGTCTCATCTTCCTTGTTCGCAGCCAACCATCTGTGTTTAAACTCTGACTTCATAGGATATTCTGTGCTTAAACACTTTATATCGTTCCTTTGTTCCTCCCTATAATTACCTCGGCTCTTTTCAATATATTCGTATTTTTAGTTGATGTCTTCATCTTTGAGTTGTTACATAATATCATATAATTGTCTCAGTGTAATTAATTGGATTCCGGAAGGCTCTATAAATAAAAGAAAAACACATTTCTTGTAAAGTTAACAAAAATGTGAAAACTAGTATTTGTGACACAAGCGCTTAAATAAATAATACCATGTGAATCCGCAGCTAATTCTTTTGGTTTTATAAACTCAAAGCTTCACTCATTGTAATAGCATGAGAAAAAACATTGGGACAGACCCTGAAGTACAACAAACTCATTCGTGAAGTGTTTCATCCGTAAAAAAAATCCCTGAATTATTGACTATTTTCAAAGCGTGATAACTACATAAAGATAAATGATATAAAAGTAAAAAGCTTTCAAAGGTGTAGTTCACGAGTGCCTTAAAACTTTTCATAATGCAACACTTTACGCTGTTTCTTTAAAATGTATACAAATCGCTAAAGCACGTGCGATGTTCCAGAGAGAGCCTGGAAGAAATACCTGCACTAATAGCAACTTTTGACTAAGAGGCGCCACATCGCCGCATGGCCATTAAAAAAAATCCCGTCCCATCATTACCTATCTATTCAGCTCCCACTGTGGCAAGAATTATACGCCTACGGCAAAATTTCAAAACTGACTTTTGGCCAGGTTTTTCGTGCCAATACCCCACTGTGCGACGTGCAGAACGAATTTAAGTGCCGAAGCTCTGACGACGACGACGACGACGCTTTTGGTGCACAATGGCGCAAAATTTACGTTTAGTAGCAGGATGGTGCAAGATATTTGCTTTGGTGCACAATGGCGCAGAATTCCCAACCCTGGTATATATACATTTTCGCTACATTTTTCTTTAGCACAAAACATACAATTAGTATATCCAGACCCTTAGAGTAAAACTTTGAAAACTTCTATAATTTACTTTGTTACTGAGAAGAGAGAAATATCTAAAATCAATTAAAATTCACAACTACAAAGAGATGGAAGTGATTTGTATCTTTAAAACCAGCTTTGAATAACAAGGATGCACCAGCATACAGGCATGAAAGTGGGCAGTGATAGGAAAAGCTGAACTTTCACATGTGTGTGTGTGGGGGGGGGGGGGTAACAAAGTGTTGAATCTTACATTTCACTCTCTAATGTATACAATCATGACATTTAGGTATTGGTCACATGCCTGCCAACTAAATAGATTTAATGTATGTATTTTGTTTCAAGAAAATTAAATATATAGTACAATATAATTAAATGGGAAAAATTGCTGATGAGGTCATATGCATAACAAATCACTCACCTTAGTACAGAACGATGTCTTTAATCAAATGATAAAATTAATCAAAAGTCTTTATAAGATAACAATGTTGTATAGAAATGAAATCTTGATGGTTTGAAAAACTTCAGACATGTTTGTTGATAAGTAATAAAAGTTTGATGAAGAATAAATGTTCATTCTTGATTTGACACAAAATTATTAATGAAGAAATATGACAAATGCTCGCGAAAAACGTTAGACATTTTGTAGATAAATAATTAAAGTAATTCTAATGAAATTTCATTTTCTTAAGTTGTTTCTGTCTAACAATTTGTTCTAATATTCCTTTATGAATTAGCCGGGTAGAGTTTTCTTTCTCTTGAACCAATTCATTTGATTTTAATTTAAAGATATAAAGCTCCTTTCATCTTCTTTTCATTTCTTCTTCCTTACTTGTAATTTTTTCTTATATTCTGAATATGATAATTTCATATTTTAGCATAAATCTCTATTTATAGGGTCATGCAAATAATCATTTTTCTTAAAAAATATCAAGGCTGATTTATCCTGATTCAGTAGCTTATATTTCATGGTTTGAACACATGAAAATGTTTCAATTTTCATGTTGCTGGATTCTTTATCAAGTACATTCCCCATCATACTAAAGGAATTTTCCACTTGAGAGCCAGGAAAACAACTCAATAATGCCTTCATTATTTTTGAGAGGGCACTGAATTTGTTTAACTTAAAAACAGCACGTTTTGGGATTCACTGAAATTTATTTATATAAATATTAAACTGGAGCACATCACTGCATTCAAAGTATAAAATTACTGACATTTAACAACAACACTGGGTAGAAGGAATGTCGCGCGAGCGGGGATTACGATTGCCGGCAAAATCTTTGCTTTGCCTGACTTCCGTTTTCGGACATTTTCCCTCCGTTTTTCAAGCTAAAATACAAATATGTATGCATTAAAATGAAATTTACTAACAATACTGGGCAGAAGAAACATCGCAAGAAAAATAAATTAGAATTATGGAAAAAAAAATCTTCACTCCGTTTGACTTTTGTTTTCGAAAGTTTTCAAAGATGAAATACTGTCCCCAGACGGAAAAGACCCCTCCCTTTCCCCCAAAAAAACAGCTTCTTTTCAGTTTTACATCGATCTCGAGATTGACCCAAATGATGACAGAAAAAGCGGAATTCCACGAATCCATGAAATAATATCATGTATGAGTAAGAAGTAATTAAGAAGTGGAAAAACACAAATTTTATGGAAAATGAAAGTCAAAAATCAATACTGCGTTGCTCACTCTGCCGTGAAACAATTTTGTGGGGCAGGAAACGGCGCGGATTCCACCACGGACGGATTAAAAACCGATCTAGAAATTTAATTTCGTTTAATGAAAGGGAAAGGGGCGAAAACGATTGCTCTCTGTTGATTAGTTTTGAAGAAGTATGTATTAGAAATAGGGTAACATGCATTTCATTAGAAAAAATTCTTAAAAAAAACAAAACGAAGTCGCTCCTTTTCACTATTACCGAAGATATTAAAAACGAGGAATATGACAAGAAAACATCAAAAATAAAAAATAATCGGGCAGAGAGAGTGAGAAAAAAAGGGGGGGGGGACTTGGTCGAAAAATTTAATATGAAGAAACGGAAAATGACGTGACATTCTCAACACCTAAGAAACATTTCCGAAAATATTTAACAAGTGTTAGAATCTTGAAAACACAAAAATAAACTTTACACAGATAATGTTTAATACGAGAATCTTGAAAACTCAAAAATAAGCTTTACACAGATGATGTTTAATAACGTTATTTCACAATTTCCGTTTCATAATCGACGTTTTCCGTCGTTCATAGCGGACCGACGATTTCCATAGCATAATCGATGCTTTCCATCGTCCGTAACGGCCCAACGATTTCCGTAGCATACTCGACGATTTCCATAGGAACTACGTAAAATTCCTAGTACTGGAGTCGCTGAATCATTCTTCCCACCGCATGGACTTACTCAGCGTCAAGCGGAAGTGCGCACACGGAGAATTTACTGTATCGAAGTCCCGATGATGACGACGGGACTTCGGTACTGTGTAGCGAGATGGCGCAAGACTTTTGTTTTGGCACACTTTGGTGCAAAATTTCCATCCCTGGAAGAGGTGACGTCATTCCGAGCCGTAACCAACCTGTCGTTCGAAGTCATTACGATTTTGCTTTTCGCATAAAAATTTTATTGCATTTTTGGAATAATATTAGTAACACCAAAAAACGGAACAGAAAAAGCGGATTTCCGCGTTTTCGCGGAAGTCTTTCATGCCTGCAGCATAACAGATATGTACAATGTCAATTTGAAGAACAACAGTCTGCATCTTCAACACATATGAATCCTGAAATACATCCACATCCTTAACTGGCCTAAAAATCTACAAAAATGAACTACCACCTTAAAATAATAAAATATTGACAGTAAGTACTCAAAGTTATGGCACTTACTTGTTGATACTGCAAGTCACATATTAAAGTTATTTAGCAAGCAACATCGTATGCATAAACAAAAACTGTAATAAAAAAATAGAAGATGAATTCACTCCTGCTCTTTTTTTTTTTTTTTTTTTTTTGTCATAGATCTTTTCTGGCCATTCGGTGACAACTACTAAAATCTGTTCACCAATTTTCAATGATTATTTTTACTTTTCTGAGCTTGCTGACAAAACTTAGAGAAGTGCAGTTAAAAATGTAATATGTTCTACACTGACATACTTAGAAAAGTGAAGTTAAGCTTTGAGTACAAAGCCTTCATAATTGCCAAAAATGTCTGGAAAAAAAAAGTGTGAATTCTTCAAGTAAACAATACCTTGATATAAATTTACCTGAGTTAAAGCCAAAGCAATAGAACTACCTAAAAGTGAATGAAATAGTACAAATACAACAAAAGCATATAAACCAACACTGAAGTGTCCACAAAATAAAGGAAAAAACGTTACCTTAAATGAAGAAATCCCTCTCAGACAGGCTTCTCTCTGAAAAGAAGACAACTGCTACAATCACTTGCAAACAACAATGAATACAGTTCCACAATACTAATGGCCAACAAATGTTATCACTAGGTACACATTCTTATCAGTTTTGACAAATAAAAGCAACTTGCCAGACAAATAGTCAAACACAACTTATCAGCTGTGAAATGACTTCCACACACAGATTGTTAAACAAAACAAGTAGCACTCACTTTCTCTCTCGCTCATACAAATTATATCGAAGTTTTGGACAATATTTTTCCCCATTACAGATTAATTAAATAGCATATAATCAAATCCTAAAAAATGAAAATATAAAAACTGCTTCAGCATTTAAACTGGTAATATTTTAACTCAAAAATTCTTAACAAATTATCTATTTGAAATGAAGACACTGGATTGTACTATCCAATGTTAGTAATTTATGTACCTTATATAGTAACTCTGAAGAGAAATATAACTTTCATATCAGTTGGTTGATATATTTCAGGTTAAAAAGTAAAAGTAAATAGTTTCTGTAAACCAACAGAACAAACCCTAACAGCATATTTAAAAAAAACCGCTTGATTTAACATACTTATCCCTAAATCGTTTTAACTAACTTAGACTTGGCTTTCTTTTCTTTTTTTTTAATTTTAGAAAAGCATTAAAAAGTGCATCAAATATTAGGAATTTTTACTTACACTGTAAGTTTAGCGTAATAATACCTTTTGGAATTACAAACTTGCAGACATCATCAGTTTAATAACTTAATTACTTTAAATTCATGCATCTTATATTCATCAAGATAGGTGTGATGAATACATACTTTGGAGGAGGGGAGGGGGATTAATGACTACCAACAGTAACTCCTACTGCTACAAGAAGTTGCCTGTCCCAAATTTTAGGGCCTATGGTTAAAGACATGGGGCAGAGCTCCATTAGAAAAGCATACCCATGACTCATCTGGGGCTCAAAAACAGGCCCAACTTTGATCAGTCAGAAGACTAGAGATGAGTTGAGGCTCAATTTTAGGAGTCTGGGCCTAGCCCGCTTTCTTTGATCACATGTGTTTGCTAAGCTCAGGCCCGCCCGGTTTCTCATAAAATTTTGATTAGCGAGGCTTGTATTATGCACAAGCCAAAGCTATGGCCGAATTAAGTTTAAAAGTTTACTTCAGTTAAGCCACTTCATAATATTAATATGTTCTTCAAAACACTATGCATAAAAGCAAGTGTTCTAAAATGTGGACTAGAAAATAAATAAATAATCGATGCACATGCCGTTCAAGTATACCAGGGGAATCAGTGATTTTGCCAAAAGCTAAAGGTAGGAAAATCTTTAGAAACACAAAATATTCCATTCGTTATTTCTTTTGGATTTCTAAATTTACATTTTTTCTTTTTTTTTTTTTTTTTGGAATGGAGGTTTAACGACCACCATGAGCAACTCAATGGGCTGTGAGCAGTCTCCCGTCCCTAATTTAGGGTATCTGGTTCCAGGGAAGGGAGAGAGCCAGTGCCGTAAGACAAACACAACATCCATGCCTCACCAGGATTCAAACCCGGACCCCTTTTGGACAAATGATCAAAGGCCATCGTTTTGCCCAGTGCGCCACCGGGGCGGCACTTTTATTTTGAATAAATTGAATTACAAAAACATACAACTCGTTACAGACAGTCACACATGTTTTAAACAGTGACTCTAGAATGCTAAACTTAGCAATATAATTTACATATATGCTAACTGGTAAAGATAGTTTACAGTGAGGTAGTAGAGTATAAAAAAAGCATGTAAGAAAATTTCTAAAAAAAAAAAAAAAAAAAAAGTATGAGCATTCCAGACTAATTATTCTGCATTTTGTAACATTAACAAAGCTTTGCACTTAATAGTGTAATAACCACGATATTATTTTATGTGTGTGCAGTTTCCAACAAGCTCATCATGAAAATTGCTTACCGTTTAAGCCGCTCAAAACTCCTCAAAAAAAGAATCACATCTAATTCTTCAGTGTTTAACCTTGATCTTCTTTTCTCTGAAACTTGACTTGCTGTACTAAACACTCTCTTGCTAGCAGAACTACTGGCTGATATACATAGTGCACAGGGTTTGAAAAAACTTGGCTTGTTTTTAAAACCCCAGCCCACTTGGGGTTTTTCGGGTTTTATCTGGTTTTTTTGAGTACTGTTGCAAAAAAACAAAGAAGTGACAATCAATGAGTAAATTCTGTCTTAAAAGCATAAAAGGGCAAAAGGAATCTCTTGATGAAACAGTGGCCATTTTTTTTTTTTTTTTTTATGCTGCTAACATACCATTCAATGCAGCAGAATTGGGTCAGTTTAAAATTATGATTGAAACACTAAGACCTGGACATCAACCACCCTCAGGAAAAGCCATTGGTGGAAAAGTGTTTGATACTGCAGCAGAAGAGACTGAATCTCAGCTTTCAGAAATATAAAATTACACAGTTTGACTCTCACCATAGATGGTTGGTGCAGTGTGAAGAATGAGCCAGTCCAAGCTACTAGTGTCCATACCAGAACAGAAAGTTTTTTGCTGTATGCTGATGATACTGGATCAGAAAAAAACGCAGCAAAATATTGTGCTTCTAAATTAGAGGCAGTCATAAAGAAGTGTGAAGAAAAATTTGGAACACCTGTCTTTGCTGTTGTAACTGAGAGCAAAAACAAAATGATAAAAATGTGGAAAATTTTAAATGAAAGATATCCAACTCTTATAACATATGGATGCTCGGGCACATCTGTTGAATTTGTTTGAAAAAGATGTTTCCCCGAAGACTATTTTAAAGCAGATTGTAGCAGTGCAAAAATACTTTCGTAACGTAGGCCTACATCACCCACACGGATGGTTAAAAAAAGCCTGGCTTAATGCCACAACTATCTTATGAAACAAGGTGCAACTTTCATCCTGATTGTGTTAAAACATTTGTGGGCAATTATCACAAATACAGAGAAATATCTTAAGAGCATATTCAGGAATTTGATCAATCTATTTAAAAAATCTTGGATAAAATGGGCATTTATCGTGAAGCTATGAATCTGGAAAAGCAGTTATCCATTGTTGCTAGCACACTGGACACACTTCAGAGAGAGACACAATGTCTGTTTCAGTTGCTGCTGAAATATAGCCGGATTTACTACAAGAAGAAATCCTGCAGCCCTACCATCTAGGTTTTAAAAAAGGTTTGAACAAGCAATTCTTGCACCACATTTTCTAGCAAACCTCATGGATCCGAAATACAGAGGTAAGAAATGTAACCAAGAACAGGAGAGTATTGCAGAAGAGTGGATATCCAAATTTCCCCCTGATTACACAGTCAAATAATATGGCCACCCCTGGAATCCCTGGAATGATTGGGGTAGTGCACCATTGCGAATAATCCAGAAGTGGCACCACCAGTGTACTTAACACTAGAAATTCTTTAATTTTTGGTAACCAGTTTATAACAATAATATCCAGGGAATATTTTTTAATTACAGTTTTTCATCAAAGTAACTTATAAATGATGAAGGATATATATAAAAAATTTAGTAATGAAATGAAATTCAACATGTGTAATACCGAGCTCCGGGGATTTTGCCTCCTAAGGAATCCTGGGCCTGCCCGAGCCCGGTTTCTGTAGACGAGCCCAAGCTCATCTCTACCTCAGACCACTCGGGTAGAGCAGCAGCACTGAATATGCCAGTGTAGCAATGTAAGAAAAATAAAAATCTGATATTTTCAAATAATTTCGGAAATTTGAAAAGGACCAAATTCAGATTTTATTACTAAAATGTGACCATTGTAAAGTGGGAATAATCTCATAATATATTTGGAAAGCACTAAATTTAGATCTTATAAGCAAAATATGGTTTGGCCAGTGAACTGATGTCTTACATATGCATATATTTGTAAAAATTCATATTTCCATTTGGAAACAGTTAAAATACTTCAAGTGGAACTTTTTGTTTGGAATTATATTTTTCTTTTATGATTCAGGGTTTAATGATCACCATGAGTAACTCTATAGGCTATTATAAGCTATCACTTATCCCTAATTTAGGGCCACCTGTACTAGGGAGAGGAGAGAGTGAGTGCCTTAAGACAAACATACCACCCATACTGCACCCAGAATTGAACCTGAGCCCACCTTAGGTGAATGGTCATAACCCGGCGCTTAGATCACTACGCCACAGGGATGGCTGGAATTGATTACCACAGTGAAACAGAAATTAAACAAAACTAAATTTGTATAGGCTTGATTACCAGAGTAAAATTTCGAAAAAAAAAAAACTAAACATACCAGTTGTTTATTTTTTAATGGCCACATACTGTATCAAGCCATGCAGCATGATTTGCTGATTAGCTGCACAGTAAATGCAATACAGACAGTAACACTGACCAATAACCACCATAGAATTAAGTGAGAAGAGTTAAAATAATAAATTTCATTATACAGAAGCTTTGGACCGTTCTATGGTCTTGATCACCCGCGTTCAAGTGAATCAGAGCACTGGTTGCCAGATCTACAATGTGAATTGGATGTGCAGGAACTAGTACAAGCACACTTAAAGTTATGTAAAATGCTTTTTAAGGCAAATATATTTCAGCCATTGCTATGGCCTTCATCAGTGCGATTACAATTTGTTGTGTTGCCAGATTGGAAAGGAAAGTTTTTCAACAGTAACATTCCTTACATCTGGAAATTGTTCATTGCTTTACGTCACCCAGATTTAACATTAAAGAACTTACCTTTCCAATCAGGCAACGCAGCAAATTGTAGTTGATACACAAAGTAACACTGTGTAGACAGTGTACACAAATATTTCAGCCATAACAATGGCTGAAATATATTTGCCTATAAAAACATTATACTTAACTTTAAGCATGCTTCTAACCACCATTAGAAACCTACTTGTTTTTGGTTACGTGCATCGCCTACCACTCATTTATGGTGCAGGAACAGTTGTAAGATTTTAGTAGCATGACCTAAATAAATGGGATTTGGTGAGGAATTTCTGAATTGCAATTCTTGGTAAACAAAATTTCAATACTTCCTTGAAAATGTACAGATGCTTTGTTTATAAAAGAGGCAAGTTTTGTTTCTTTCCACAGGTGAACTGCAGATGAGTCTTCAAGGGTTAGTGCTCATATTACTCTTTTTGGAAGACCATTCGACACATCCTGCTTGTGTTCATGTAGTCTTGTGTTTATGTTTCGGTATGTACTTCCAATATACCGAAAGTTCAGAGGTTGAAATAGGAATGGCATGAACTCCGGTTGTCGTACCATTGCGTGAAGCCTGATGTTTTCACACACTGGCCTAATACACGGTCGAGTCACATTATTGTGACCACCAGCTTATATCCACAGTAGCCATCATGTGCAGCGCGGATAGCAGCTAGACAGGCTGAGAATTACTCAATAAGGTGCTGGAAGGTGTTCACAGGTATGTGGAGCCATGCTAACTGCAGTGTATCTGACAGCTGCTGGAAGGTGCATGGTGGAGGATCCATAGAGCGAACTACACGATCAAGGTGGTCCCACAGATGCTCAATTGGGTTTAAGTCTGGGGAATTAGGGGGCCAGGGAAATACTTTGAAGTCTTCATCGTGCTCTTCCAACCACTCTCGGACATTTCTAGACACGCTGCATTGTCATGCTGGAAGATCCCACCCGCCCCAGGGAATGCAATCAGCATGTTTTTTTTGTTTTTGTTTTTTTTTATTGAAGGTTTAACGACCACCGTGAGCAACTCAATGGGCTATAAGCAGTCGCCCGTCCCTAATTTAGGGTCACTGGTTCCAGGGGAGGGAGAGAGCCAGTGCCGTAAGACAAACACAACATCCATGCCTGGCCGGGATTCGAACCCGGACCCCTTACGGACGAATGATCAGAGGCCAGCGCCTTAGACCACTGCGCCACCGGGGCGGCGCAATCAGCATGTATGGGTGCACATGGTCTGCAAGAATAGACTCATAACAAATTTGGTCTATATTGCCTTCTACAGGTAGGAGTGGACCCAGAGAATGCCACGAAAAAATTCTCCAAACCATAACGCTGCCCCCACCAGCTTGTGTTTTTCCAGCAAAGGTTGAAGATTGTTCGTTCTCCGATTTTTCTCACATTATATGCCAACATCCATCTGTTTGATGAAGCAGAAAACATGACTCATCGGAGAAGGCAATCCTTTGCCAATCAGCGGAGGTTCAATTCCAATACTGCCGTGCAAATGGAAGCCTTTTCTGTCGATGCACCTTCATTCGTTTGCATTGGAGCCCCATAAGCAGCAGGGTTTGCTGAACTGTCATTTTAGACACACTTTCAGTAGCTCCACGATTCATTCGGTCAGCCAATTGCTCCACTGTAGAGTATCGACTGGCCCTCACGCACCTTTGAAGCTGACGTTCACCTCTCACATCAATGGCACATGGTGCTCCGCAGTTTCCACTTCGCTTATTTGCAATGGTGCCACTTCTCCAATCACGATACACTTTAACCACAGCAGCACACGAAGAGTTCACAAACTGTGTGCTGTTTCAGAAATAGTACCACCCTTGGCCTGAAAGATTATAATCGTCCCTTTTTGCAAATCTGATAAATTGCTCCTTTTATCCATAATGAGCGATATGTTTTCAGAATGCCTACAGCACACCTTATACACTCTTTAAACCGACTCACTACACATGCTTTCTTTCATTGGCTACGTGCTGTTGACATCAAAAGTAGGAGGTGGTCACAATAATGTGACTTGACTGTGTAGTAACAATTTAGGATGCTGTGTTTCTGGGTATGAGCATAAGGCAAAGTTAATATGACTAACAATTCAATACCGTACTAAACATTAGACAATTATATGTTCATGTTGTACAAGGGCACAATAATTCATAATTTTTACAAGCACTGCCATTTAGTATCCGTTTCTTCTTTTTGGGGGGAGGGGGTAACAACCACTGTGAGCAACTCAATGAGCTATAAGCAGTCACCTGATCTAATTTAGGGCCACTGGTTTCAGGGATGGGAGAGAGCTAGTACCGTAAGACAAACACAGCATCCATGCCTCACAGGGATTCTAACCCAGATCCATCTTGGACGAATGGTCAGAAGCTAGCATTAGACCACTGCGCCACCGGGGCAGTACTTATTACTCACCTTCATGATCCTTTTCATTGACATATTAATGCATAAAGAAATCAGCATATGCTGAGAGCTCATAACATTTTTCCCCCCTTAGTTTGTTTCAGATTAAGGTGGTTCCACCTAAAATATCTGCCTTATGTTTCCAATGGTAAAACTTCTTTACATATTTTCTTTGCAATTAATGTATTTCCAAGAATGAAAATTTGCACATTGATTAAGCTATAACTTTATTTTGATTTTGCTATAAGTTATAACGTGGGACACTTAATACTTGCTAAAACGTAACCATGATTACATTAAAAATCAATCATTTTTTTTTAGTAACGTTCAGACCTGTTAATAGATGTTGCAACCTCTGCATTGATGATGTCAGTAGACAAACAAATGTTGGATTGCTTAATTATGGTTACGTTTTAGCAAGTATTAAGTATCCCATGCTATAACTTAAAGTTAGTTTTATCAATGTGCAAATTTTCATCCTTGGGAATACATTAATCGCAAAGAAAATATGTAAAGAAGTTTTACCACTGAAAACATAAGGCAGAGATTTTAGGTGGAACCACCTTAAACGACCACCATATGCAACTCTGAGGCCAAAAATTAGTCCCCTGTCCATAATTTGTGGCAACTAGTTCCATGGAATGGGAAAAGCCAGTAGCGTAAGACATGGGCATAGACTTGTCCAAAAAGTTGGGGGGAGGTTGTCAAGATGAAATGAAACATTTAAAGTAATCTGCATATACAGAGTTATTACAAAGACAGTTTCAACATTTTAGAAAACCAAAACTATATAACTGACACTCATGTTGCACCGTTCTTTAGGGAAACCCTTGAAGTTTGTTAGAGCAACTTACAGATGTTCGATGTGTACACCCTTAATCACATGGCATATATCAATGCAATAGTCAAATTCCTGCCAAATGTGTTATCATATCTTCATCAACTCCAGCAATAGCTGTTGTGATACGTTGTTTCAGAGCAGCTAAATTAACAGGAAGGGGAGGGACAAAAACTTTGCTTTTAACATATCCCCATAAAAAAAAAAAAAAGTCACAATGTTAGATCCGGATTTTATGGTGGCCAACATATATGTGACATGTGGTCATCTGCTGCATGGCCAATCCAGCGCTGTGGAAGATTTTTATCGAGGTAATTTCTAACTTTCCAATGCCAGTCGGGTGCTCCATCCTATTGGAAAACAAAGTTCTCACTATCTTTGTGCAGCTAAGGCATTAAACAAATAATTAGCATATTGAGATAAGAACTTCAATTTACAGTGGTTTTTTGGGAAAAGAAAGCACCATACACTTTTTTACAGTATATAGCACAGAACATATTAACCTTTGGGGAAACCTGCATGTGCTCTACTGTTGCTTTAGGATTTTTAATCCCCCAAATGTGAATGTTATGTTTAACTTTCCCATGTATGTAGACTGTCGATTTGCCGCTGAAAATTAGGCGCTCACTAAAATCATCTTCATCCAAACACTCCTGCATTTCTGTACAGAAATAGCAACGTGGGGTTCTGTCATTGTCACCTAGTCTTTGCAATAACTGCAGTTTGTAGGGTCATTATCAGCCACTTCCTCAAAATTTCCCAAACAGTCGGTGTTGAATTTGTAATCCCCGACCTGCCATCATTGTAGATTTCCTTGGGCTGCATTAGTAAATAGCACAAACACGTTCCACTTGTTCATCAGATGCATGTGGTCTCCCTAGACTTTTGCACAAACATCCTGCTGTTTCAAGCATCTAATGGCAGTTATTCGGCAGCGATTTCTTGAAATGTGTTAGAAAACGCTGTTGCACAACAGCAACGGAATTCATTTTGCTTAATTAAAGCACACAGAACACCTCCACAGTATTTGCAGCCATCTTGCCAGAGTGGTCATGTTACGAAGAAAATGTACAATCTTTTAGCGACATCATCTATATAATAAAATTGTTACTACTGGTGATAGAGTAGTGCATTGTGCCAATATCTTACATAGTATTCGGATTTTATGTGTATATACAAAGGGAATCGTGAAAGTAATGCCTCATACTTCACGTTTTTTATTTGTAGCAGCAAAAATTTGAAACTTGGTGACAAAATACTTGGACATATTGTTAATAACACTAACCTATTCAAAGTATAGTCCATCACTTTCATACATTTCCACCGTCTTTGATCCCATTGGTAAAATATATTTTGGAAAAATTTCTGAGGCCATTGTTTCATCCATGAGTTCACAGCCAGTTTAACGTCTGTCACATCATCGAAACGTTCCCCACAAAGGGTGTTTTTCAAAGGGGCAAACAGGAAAAAGTCTGACAGAGCCAAACCAGGACTGTAGAGGGGGGGGCATCACCGCCCACCCCATCTTGGCTATCTCAGACATTTTCCTGTTTGCCAAATAGCCTGTGAAGTCTCCATTGAGGTGTGGGGATGTGCATTATCATGGTGTAAAGCAACACTGTGAAGTGAAATGTCACATCTTTTCCTTCTGATAACTTCCTTTAGCTTTTTCAATGTCTGCACATAGTGAGCAATGTTTATTGTTGCAACTTCTGGATGATGACATGATCATCAGCTGTGATGAGGTCTTTCACTCGTTGCCTCTTGGTATCTGTCACTGCAGTTGCAGGTCTTCCCCTTCGTTGTTTGTCTGACACTGAACTTGCTCCATCTCGAATCCTCTTCATCTATCTGGACATTACTGATATCGATTGTAGCAGCTCCATATACTGCCAGGAGTCTTCTGTGGATTTCTGGAGCCACATACATACATACATACATACATATCACTAAGCTGCTCTCCGAGATTCAGAGGTTAGCTCCAAAAAGAAATACAAACTATCAGATAATTTTACTTACTGTTGCAGTATCAAACTTCTCCATTTACAGCGATCTTGACATACAACTCAGGCTTGACTGACATCCATTACATGCCATACACAAGATCTTCTATACTCACATCCCTCTTTTTCCAGGAATTCGATTACGGCTTCCTGCTTTTCTCTGTCATTCATGATCTTTATTTCCGATTCTGAAAAAAATGTGTTCCCGCATTGGTAACATGTCATAGTATATGTCAGCGTAGTTTCATTAAAATCACTTCAAAATTTCAAAAGTTTTTAAGGAAGAGGTATTACTTTCAGGATGTCTCTTGTATATAGGTGTGTCCAATCTGGGCATATATATATACACACACACACAAAAACAAAGGGTGGAGGAATTAGGGTTGGAAAAAGAGAACAAAACAAAGAGAGTAAGTGACATGAAAAAATGAGATTTGGGAAACCTGAAGGAGCAAAAATGCTGCAGAGTAGGATTTCACCAAAACCAACAAGAGAAGAAACAAAAAGGAAACCAAAAACAGAAAAATAATTTTTGAGAAGGGTGAAGAAAGACTAAAAGGGGGAAAGCAGAGCAGAGATATAGGAAGTAAACAACATGGAAAAGGGAAGAAAGAAAAAGACAAAAGGGAGGAGAGAAAAGAACAAAGGCTTATAAAATGGTCACATTTTACATGGTATTATCAAGGGCAAGGCAGGCAAAATTCCACCTTCATTTTCATGATTTTGTTCATTTTTCACCCCCCCCCCCTATTTTCTTCCTCTCTTTGGTCTACTTTTTCCCATTTATCACCCTTCTCAAAGATGCCTTTTCTCTGTTTTTGGTTTCTTTTTTTACTTTTTCTTTTTTTATTGAATATATATATATAGACAGAGTTCTATAAAAATAAAATATATCTGCATACACCACTGAAACAGAAAACTTACTGCAAACCCGCAAAGCGCAAACCACGATAAAAATAGAATAAGATCATTTAAAGAAAAATTAATAAAAACAACAATAACTTCACAGCAATACATTCAATATTTAAAAAAATTAGTACTCAATTATTCTGACTTTTTATTTAAATTCTCAAAATACTGAGCTTTCTAAATTGAAAAATTTAGAGAAGCTTATGCAGGGTGACAAACTAAACCCCAAAACTGAGGTGGATAGTCCCTACAAAAGTTGGAGACCCACCTCCCCTATTCTACACCTGCGCCACAAGATAAACACACTATCCATGCCCAGATTGGACGCTAAGTCGGAAACTTAAGTCTGACCACTCCGGCACAGTATGCTCACTGCTGCAAAGAATTGTAGTCCTGGCATAAGAAATCCTACAAAAATAAAGGGGAAAATTCATGAACAAGTAAATATTTCGTATAAAAATGTCTCACAGAAACAGATAACCCATTAACTTACATGCACATTTACCACTTTTACAAGAATGATATGAAACCTAAAATTCTGAATTTAAAACGGGCCAAATATTTGATACTGCATGTTCATAAACGTTGACAAAAAATATCATTATTTTCAGTGAGTCCAATCACCGAAACATTTGATTACCATTTTTTTTTTTTAATGCAAACGGGCAGATCCCATAATGTGCGATTCTGTTGAACAATACCATTGCTTTTCAATTATTGGCAATTACCCCGTATTCCTTGCTAACATCAGCACGCAGCAGTTACAAATTTCTTTATTATAATTAGTGTGATTTACCGTATGTTAATTTTGGTGACTATAAATGAACTTTTGGTAACTTCTCGGATCCAATTCACTATCACCGATCCCAGTAAATGATAAGAATCATGATCATACTTTGACAACACCCATATCCCACTTCAAACGGAAGTTTTACTCACTGGCTCAATAACCAAAACACCTAAACCGCTCAGCCATCAACGTAACTAAAAAACAATACTCTACGTTATTCTCAATATTTGATTAACATGCACTGAACATTAATTTAATAATATTCGTATGATTGTATTACCGATGAAAAACGAATTCCGCTGCAAAGTTTTGAATTTAAAAGTTCAAAATATTTCCCGAATGCCATTTATAATTTTAAAGTACTTGAACTGCACTCAAACCTGCCTGACGAAAGCACACTACTGATGGCGTGATCCAACAGAAAGAACATGTTGCCAATTTACTTATGACCTGAAGCACATGTTTACGATTTGCGAATCTTGGCTCCACGAAAACACACGATTTGTTGCCAATCCCAGATTTGCTTGAAAATTATGTTGCTACCAGAATTAATACCGGAAAACTAAGTACGTGGCTCCATCTCGAAACCTACAGCTACAATTTTGGTATCAAAATCACGTAATGTTTTCCTCACTTAAAAGGGTTTCCACGGCCGTACCTAGCAAGACCTAGAGGGAACTCGGCTACCCCTGCAAGACAAGCAAGCTCCCCCTGAAAAATAGAAGTTGTACATTCTCTGAACTTTAATTTTCGGTGGTTCATTAAAACTTATTTTGTATTTCATAATAAGCATAAACACTTTACCGTATTTGTTAGTGTATTGCAAGTTTTTAGAAAAAGCAAAACTGAAATGATACAGCACGAACGATGGATACCTCAAAAGAAATTACTTTTCGAAGCAGGCTCAGGGTCGGAAAGGGCCTTCCAAAAGGGCGCAGACCTTGGATTTTCAGAGGGCGCCAAATGTTTTGACGAACCCAAAATAGTTTACCTATTTAATATTTCTTACAACTATATACACGTGTGACGGGTCTACACCCTCAAATGCATACAACCTCCAATGTCGCTGAAAGGACTTTTAAATAACATTATTTTTATTTTCCCCATGTGGCTCAAAGTATTGTTGAATATTGTGCATTACTAAAGTTTTTATCAAAAATATTGATCTACTAATAAAGAAAAATTCATGGGATAAGTGAGTTTCATTTCACAAAATTGGAATTTCCCAGATTTTCCACTTTTGTTTATGAAATCTTTGGCAATACAAAATTGGAAAACGCAAAGACACTTAAACATCACATATCAAAATTACATGCTCTATTGCCCCAATAAAAAAGCATTTACTCTGAAAATAAAATATTTCTGATAAAATACTTCTTTCAAAAAATAATTTTTCGAGAAGCTAACTTCAACTTTTTCTCACTTGGAATGCAAATGCCACTGAAAAAATTAACACAGGGACTCGGATAGATAGTCTGCATTTTTTACAGTGCTAAAAGTCGCTTCTTTTCTGCACTCTGTTCCCAGAGTCTGTTGATAACTATATCATTGTCAACTGCCACAAGCTTGACCCTCTCACATTACATTATGAGGAGTGCTTCCAGGTTGCTGTTTGTCAGATTGAAACGCAGATTTTTTTTTCTTTTACAAGTTTAAGCTTAGAAAAAGCTCGCTCACAGCTTACTTGGGTTAGAGGTATTGTGAGCAGGTATTTATAAACTTTACTAAGCTCTGTGCACAACACAGAGAACATGTTATAGTTATGGATCACTTTATTCACACAGTTTGTATACTGTAATAGTGTATACCTTACAAGATTCATGCATTCGACATGTCTATACTTCATTTTCTTCAGATTCCTCTGACATTTCATTTTCTGAAATCATGGCCATGTCTTTAGTATATTCTTCTTTCAACGTTGAAAACATCTGGGGCCAATCTTATACAAAAGACTGTAGCTCTTCAGTTGACTTGCCTCTATCAATCTTAGGCAACAAATTACATATTTTGTTGAAGGCGTTTGCTGGTAAACCTTGTCACGTTACGGAGGGGGGAGGTAGGAGAGAAATATTTATCATCACAAAAGGGCATTCCTGCCGTTCTCTGATAATAAGGCGACGGGGCGTAGTAAAATGCAGGGAATACCCTTTTGACCGTATATCGGCTCATCACTGATCGCAATATCTCGTTTGAGCAAGCTCTTTATATCCAAGACTGGGTAAGGTAATTCAGATGGTGCTGCTACGAAACCGCATGCGCATTTTCACTAACATCTTAATCATTTCCCTGTCCCAACCAGATGTATATATCCTGTAAGTTTCAAGCTACTACCGGCAGTCCTTCATGGTGTTGCTATTTTCTCAAACGGTAGTGTAGTTAAAGGCTGCCTTTGAATGGGTGTTAGGGTTCATCTTCTTCGATAGATAGCGCAAAAAAAAACTCCTTGGGCATGAATTTTACGTCTTGATAGACTGTACCAGAAGTTGGCTTCAGCGAATCACTGCAGACCTCTCTGTATTCACAATTGAAGCGGTCTCTCTTTGGCTCCAGAAAAAAAGACGACATACGAGCTGTTACATTTTCACAAATGACGTTATTTGGGGTGGAGCTCAGTATGAAGGCGGAGCTTCTATAGCTGAAATTCAGGGGTTCTCTGCAAATTTTCTCTTCAAAAAATGAACGTACAGTAGGATTTAAGATGATCTACAGTATAGAAGATAATATTCAAATCTCACTTTTGCCCACATTTAGTGATTTCTATTTAGCTCAGATAATTAGAAAAATCAGACAGAAATGAGAGATTTCGTTTCTTCCAGACAGAAACACTGCTAAGCTAACTTATCGCGGCATCTAGCGCAAAATTGGAATACTTTCGAGTCAGATAAATTGAATTAAAAAAAAATTCTAACAAACTTTTTGGAATAAAAACTGTGGCATATATTAGCTATGTTTTGTTTTTATTTGTGCTCAAAATTTCAAACACTCCAAAGTAATTGTCTTCGAGAAAATGTGTACAAAAGAATTTACATTGCAGATATAGGATAGAAGATGAACCCGAACACTCATTCAAAGACAAGACATCCTTCAGAGGTGGAATTGCTCTGAAAACTGAAACAGGGTAAGCTAAAATTTACTGGTGAACCAGAGAGATAAAAAAACTGGTGAAATGGTTGTCGGCTGTTGTAGCCCATTTTAAAGGCCTGCAGTGGCCTTAATTTGGAAAGACCGACCCGGCCCGGTTCGGAATTTCCAGTTTATGGCCCCGCTCGGCCCGTTTCAGACTTACATCAAACGTTCTGGCTCTGTCACTTATTACAAACAACGGAATGCTTCCTATAGCTGTGGTCTTCAACCTGTGACCCGCGGAGCACATCTTTGACGGCGCCCGAGAGGTCTGCAAAGGAAATTCCAGAATAGAAAAAATACGTTTTCGAAGTGGTGAAATGAATATCCAGATACCTTGGATGCGCAGACTTTAAATTCCCAAATCTACTGTGATCTATGCTACGATAAATTATATAATTGAAATTTTTAAAAAGAGTACTTAAAAATGTAGGGGTATCAGGTACCTCTTCGGAATTCTTTGTAACATAGATATAATGTTAACTATATCGTTTCTTTTTCCGAAATTTAAGTTTTAGGATTCAAAATCGCTCTGAAATAATCGAAATTCATAATAAACACATGCATTTTTACTCTTCTTTTTCATGTGGTCCGTGGGTGCTATTCCATTTTGTCATGTTGTCCGCGATTCAGAAAAGTTTGAAGACATCTTATTCTAAAGAAACAAAGCTGCTCCCTTGAACTGACTTACCTTAATAGTAAGAGGAATGTAATGCACCAGACTACAGAGTTCTGTTACATATACGTAAATGCTCTTCCTCTTCTACACTTAAGAATAAACAAAGTAGCCCTTGTTCCCCAAATATGCAAACAAATACCTCAAACTTCGTTATCTCCGTTGTGACAACGAACGGCGCCAGAAGTTGGTTTTGGTTTTGTGTAGCTGTTCATGTAAACATTTCTTGAAAAAGAAAACCAGCCATGTGTTTTAGTCGCTAAAGCCAACGAAATGAAAACGAAATTTGATTTCAATCGTTCAAAAAATACACTATCCCACTTCGGACTTTTATCTTACAGCCCCGGCTTATCGGTTTCAGTTGTAATTAATCAATGCATTGGGTGGCGGTGAGGTTTTTCGTTTCATTCAATGAACTTCGCGATTTGATTATATAAAAAAGTGTGTCTTCGTTTCGAAAGACGAAAGTTTTCTTTTTAAAAAAATAAAAATAAATCCAGGAGCAAAATGCAAAGCCTTCCAGTACAGGCCCGGCCCGAGCCCGGGATTTTTCACTTAAATGATGAAGAAAAAAGCCAGGCCCGTGTAGTCCTTCAACCCATTTACGATATGACCCGATACGTGGTGGGTTCGGAGGTCAGAATATTAATGTTGAATTCTGTAGTGATTTACTGGGTTGTGGACCTGTTTATTTGCTCTATTTTCGCGATCATCAGTTCCTGAAAGTTTTTTGTTTCTATGCGTGTTTCTCGATAGTAGTAAAATAAATCCCAAGTAAAAAAAATTGATATAACGAAAGGATGGTGTGAGGTGAGCGCCGGGTTCGAATACTTGTAAAAGCAACAGAGGAAGCATTGTCCAACAATTGGTTACTCTATGCAGCAGAGGTCAACCCGGAACAGTATCTGTTAAGGCCATGCGTCGCAGCTCAATTGGTAGAGTAACTTATTCCGGAATGAGGGGATCCGGGTTCGAGTCCTGGCGCGGATAAAAATGACGGAGAAATTTACTTCGTTATAAAGCAACCTCACCGGTACATTGTACCTAGCTTATTTTTTTTTTTGATTGGAGGTTTAACGACCACCGTGAGCAACTCAATGGGCTTTAAGCAGTCGCCCGTCCCTAATTTAGGGTCACTGGTTCCAGGGAAGGGAGAGAGCCAGCGCCGTAAGACAAACACAACATCCATGCCTCACCGGGATTCGAACCCGGACCCCTTTCGGACGAATGATCAGAGGCCATCGCTTAGACTACTGCGCCACCGGGGCGGCAATACCTAGCTTTAAGACCATATTCTAAAAAGAAATAAACAGTTAAATTTTAATTCACGTGTCACTCATATCATTTCTCCAAATCTCATTATATGCCGCCCCGGTGGCGCAGTGGTCTAAGGCGCTGGCCTCTGATCATTCGCCCGTAAGGGGTCCGGGTTCGAATCCCGGTGAGGCATGGATGTTGTGTTTGTCTTACGGCACTGGCTCTCTCCCTTCCCTGGAACCAGTGACCCTAAATTAGGGACGGGCGACTGCTTATAGCCCATTGAGTTGCTCACGGTGGTCGTTAAACCTCCAAACAAAAAAAAATCTCATTATAAATTTGTGATTTTATTATTGCTATTCATGCAACTTTTTATTTTAACTTCTTTGCGGCATATGAATGAGCATGGAAACCCCATGCTGATCCATATGAAACACAACGCGATGCCTTTGTCAACCCTGAGCTTGGAGACCCTTAGTTAGGGAATCCAAATTCATTGTTGACACCACTAGGCGAAATTTTGGGGGTGAATTGATTAGTATTGAATTTTGACCTTTTTAACTTTTACCCACTACGGTGAATAAGACGTAGTAGTGGTTCGCTGATACCCGACAGGGAGCAGTAATACAGGAGCAATTGGCCACTATTTTATTCTTCAGGACAATAATACACGTCTTCGCTGAGCCAGAATTGTTTACCAGTGTCCAGGGCCGTAGCTAGGTCCCAGAACTAGGGGGAGGGGCTTGGGGTTTTTCTGGGGGGGGCTCAAATTTTTGCTAGGCGTGGGCAAAGAGGGCAGTCACTCACGCAGTTTTGCCGACTTGGGGGATATTCACTGAATTCAGGAGATTTCAGAATGGAGTTAGTGGCAGACATATTGTTTTTCGGATTTATGACTTTTTCAGCGGATTTTTTGAACGATTTCAGTAACTTTTTACATTTATGGTTTCAAACATTTAAAATGTTGTATTTGAAACTTCTTCAGTTCCGTAGTTTCCATAACCGTGATTTTTATTTCTTATAATATGCAATCCCTTTCCGAAGCAGCTTTCCAGTTTTTAAATCCATTTACAGTAAAAGCATTTTCTTTACTGCCGCAGTGCTGAAAGTGTCTGCAGGCATAGCAGAAAACAGCATCCAGTGATTGGGAATATTCCACCCATTTAAACTTCCTGAACCAATCACTCTGAAAACTTCTTCCTGGCGAATTCTTGGGATATTTTTCAAGTATCACTTGTCTGATATTTTCGCCTGATTTTGAAATATCGTCAGCAACATATTTCTGTGGTTGACTCTCTCCAGAATTTTGGGTAGAATCCTTTAATGTCACTGAATGCTTTGAAGATGTAAATGGAGAAATTGAAGAATTTGCGTGCTTGCGAATTTCTATGTATTTTTTCCATATAAAAATAGCTCACACTACAAATTCGAAAAGAAAAATAATTCAGCCGAATTCTTAAGATAACAGCTAACGGAAAAATCAACTTCACTTAGCACTGTTTACGAAGATTCTAGTCTGTCCAGCAGACGGCAGTTAAAAGCAACATGGGCGAGGAGACTTTGTTGATGAGAAAACTTCCCATGAGAAAACTACTGAAGTCAGTAGAACTTCAGTAGTTTTCTCATGATTGTGTTTTTTAGAACTTTTCACCTTTAATTGTTTCCATCTTTGGAGCCCCTTCGCGTCACCATATGTGTTAGCAAGTGTCACGCCAAGAAAAGCAAAAACAAATGTACGAATTTGTTACCTCCAGCATAATGAGGGACCTTCCCTTTGAGGGCACGGAACAGACCCAACGGCAATAGGATCCCATGTGGTCTTAAAGTGCTTCGTTCGCCATCAAGGGCAACATTCAATTGTCTCCGTAAAACTGCAAAGGATGCAGCCTGGGACTTAAGCCCCCAAAGCTTCCCACCTACCTTTAATCCGGTCCCGAGTGCAAGTACGCCTCCACCCTTGATTACTTTCTTTTAGCTTGTTCTTCTAAATTTAACGTACCCCTCCTAAAATGCGTTTCTTGTTCCTTATAACTCCTACCGCTAGTAGAGAATCACTAAAATTACTAATACAGCCGTTACAACTTTCACAATTCAAAAAGCCGAAATTTCTTTTTTCTTTTGAGTTACATTCATACTGCGTCGTTTTACTGTCACTTAACTTTTTAAAAAGTCCAGTATACGAATAAAGTATTTATGCCTGTGATGAAATATCAAAGTAATTTACGTAAACCATCGAAATAAAAGTTTAAGTCATTTTTGACAACGCCAATTTTCCAGGGGGGGCTAGCCTTGTAGGGGAGTTAAGCCCCCTCTAGCCCCCACTAGCTACGGCCCTGCCAGTGTCTTGGGGAGAGCCCCATCAACCATATGGAGTGGGCAGCGGGTTACTCTGACTGAACCTTACTGAGTATGATTGGGATGCTTTAGGCAGACGTGTTGCAGCCTTTCAGCCCTCTTCGTGAAACCTGTGAGAGCTTGGAAGTTCCTTGACAGAGCAATAGTCGTTATTGCCAAGGCCGCACTCCATATTGATTTACATTGACTATCTCATTTTAAGCATGCCTTGTGATCAGGTATGCTTGCTCGTGATTTCTTCTTTAATTAATAATCAGCTTCCTTATTTTGCACGTACAGTATGAAAGAGCATATAAAATTATACGTTTTCCTCAAATTACATATTAAAACTCTTAATAGTTTGTCATACCTGCTTCTGAGAGCCTGATTTGAAAAACTTTTTGTGTTTTGCATTGCTTCCATTATGTGGAATACTTTGCGTGTGCTTTCTACTTTTTCGTAGCGCGAACACTTTTTTTCACTATGAACACAGCACACTGTATTCATAGTAGAGATGTGTCGTTCGCGAACGATTCGTTCGAAAAGAACAAATCAGCCAACTGAGTCATTTGTGAGCGAATTTTTCCTGAAAAGAATCGATTCCCTGAATAAATCAGTCAGAATTACAGCTGGTGAGTCGAAATATTTGCATAAACGCATGTGCTGCGGCGTGCATGTCACGTGTTTAAACTAGTTCAAATCGCGCCCTGCAGTCAGTCGAAAGGGATATAAAGGGGTAGACGTTGCTGTGAACAGCATTGCATGTCGTCGTTCTGTCTGTGGTTAGGACGCCTAAAAGATGAACAGCCACAACCGGCTAATTAGGGAACTTTTGCTTTACGAGTTTGAACTCAGCCATAACTCTGCTCAAGCAACACGAAACATTTGTCGAGTGAAATGGGAAGGTTCCGTGGACCAGATTGTTCAAGAAATTTCGCTCAGGTGATAGAAACCGCGACTATCAGCCAAGGGCAGGTATACCGCGACGATCAGCCAAGGTCAGGTATACCGCGAACCGTGGATTCGGAGGCCGTGCACCAGGCAGTAGAGGCAAATCCGACAACCAGCACTTGGAGATTATCAGGCGAGCTGGGCATATCACAGATCACCGTGGTTCGTCACCTTCAGGACCTCGGCAAGGTCTACAGGAGCTGCCGCATTGTCCCTCTCAAACTGACGCCAGCTGAAGCAAACCGCCGAGTGGAAGTGTGCACGAAACTCTTAGAAAACCCGCGCGATGTGCGTTTGATCAAGAGAATTGTTACGTGCGATGAAAAGTGGGTCTATTTCCGTAATCCTAACACACAAAGGCAGTGGTTGAGCCCGGGCCAGCTTCCAGAACCTGTTGCCAATCGTGGGCGCTTCGAGCACAAGGTGATGCTCTGCGTCTGTTGGAATTTCGAGCTGATAAACCATTACGAATTTGTTCCAGACAGTCGGATCATCAACGCCAACCTCTACTGTGAACAGCTGAAGTGGATGTATGCAGTTTTGGAGAAGTACCCGACACTGGTGAACAGAAAGCGCGCTCTCCTATACAGCAGGACAACGCTCGGCGTCATACTGCGCGAACGACCCGGGCAGAACTCCATGAACTTGAGGGCGTCGAATTGATGCCACACCCAGCGTATAGTCCGGACCTTGCCCGTCGGATTATTACTTGTTCCGGTCCATGGACCACTTCCTTCGCGGGTGGCACTTCAACAACCAGGAGGTGATGGCAATTGGGGTGAAGGCGTTTTTCGCCTCGAAGGACAAGAACTGGTACCGCCGCGGAATCGAAGAACTGGCAGACAGATGGCCAATGATGGTGCAACACGATAGCCTATATTTTGAATGCTAGTCAGCTTTCATCGTAAAAGTACGTATAAAGTGATTAAAATATTGCAAACCTTTCGACTCACAGTCTGTAATTTTTACTAGACATCATAATTCCACCACGGTGTCTCGGTGAGGCTCATGTTCTAGTCAGAAAATGTTATCTTATTCAGAAATGTACAAATGCAATAAATTACGTGAACGTTTCGAAACGAACTTATACATAGTGCAGCAATTAAACAATTAAGTAACGAGACAGATTTTTGCCTTCGTCGGGAAGGCATAGTTTTTTTAAAAGTCTTTTTATCAGCTATGTGGTTGCAACAACGTTTGCCTGAGAATTGCTCAAATGACTATTTACGCTGTGCATGACGTCATTAGCTGGAAGAACATCATCATTGCTCTGTCATGCAGCAGAGAGCAAATATCCGGTTCTGTTTGAAAATCGGTAGAACTGCATTTGAGAGAGTTGAATTGTTGATTGATGTGTATGGGGTTAATTGCCTATATCACACACAAATATTCTGATGGTATGCACGTTTCAAGGATGGCGGGAAGATTTGGAAAATAACGAAAGGCTTGGACGCCCGATTTCAGTGCATACGTCTGAACTCACGAGAAAGTTCGCGAAAGTATGAAAAGTGATTGCTGTGTGACCTTGAAGATGCTGGAATATGAGCTCGGTATTAATAAGGAGACGATTCGTAAAATGTAATAGTGGAAGATTTGGGGGAGGGGTGTTCATTTTGTTTAGCATGCTTGGTCAGACGACCGGAAACATTCACATGTGGAGTATGAAAAATACACCTGAAGACAGTAGAAACAAGGCAAAAAGTCCTACAAAGAATTGTGGCAGGTGACGAGATATGGTGTTTTCGTTATGATCTTGAAGCGAAGCGCCAGAGTGCTCCGTGAAAGTTTCCACAGTTTCCCAAAGGAAAGATCAGGTTACAGAAGTCGAAAATGAGTACAATGCTTGTGCGCTGTTACGACAGCAAGGGATTTTGGCACCACGAGTTCATTCCTGAAGGTACAACTGTTACTAGCAATTCTTACACTATAACGAAGTAAATTTCTCCGTCATTTCTGTCCACGCCAGGATTCGAAATCGGGTCCCCTCATTCCGGAATAAGTTGCTCTACCAATTGAGCTACGCGGACGTTTTATTCTGATTCCTATCTGCCTTTATGTCGTGTGCGTCCTTCTGGCAGGTACGTCACATCTCCTGGTACGTTACATCATCTTCCCCTTATTTTTATTTTTATTTATTTATTTATTTATTTTTTTTTTGCAGTGCTGGAGAAGGGATTCTCTGATTTTTCCTATCTCGCGGTGTGGAAATAACATCACACCATTGCGAGATTTTGAACGGTCGGGTCATCCGGATAGTTCGGGCGCCATTATAACGAAGTAAATTTCTCCGTCATTTCTGTCCACGCCAGGATTCGAACCCGGATCCCCTCATTCCGGAATAAGTTGCTCTACCAATTGAGCTACGCGGACGTTTTATTCTGATTCCTATCTGCCTTTATGTCGTGTGCGTCCTTCTGGCAGGTACGTCACATCTCCTGGTACGTTACAACACAACCATTTTGGAACGATTGTGGAAGAGGATTGTTCGTGTCAGGCCTCAGTACAAAAACGGCCAATGGTTTCATCTTCACAATAACGCACCCACAAACAGAGCAATCAGTTTACATCAATTTCCGGCACCGAAACAAGTGTGTGCACTCAACCATTCCCCCTATGCTTCATATTTGTCACCGTGTGACTACTTTCCATCCTTTAATTAAAGCTGCTTTCAACAGGAAAAGCTTTTCAAGGCTTTGAAGATATACAAAGAACTGTGACATCAGCTCTTCACTCCATACCAAAAGATGACTACTGCAAGTCCTCCCTTTCGTTGGCTGATCGTGCCCCTTCTTGTATTAACGCAGGAGGAATGTACTTCGAATAACATATATTCACGCAAGTTTCCTGCTTTTCCATTTTTTATAAAAAAATCAGTCTCATTACTTAATTGCCGCATTGTGTATGAAAACTGAGGAACAAATAATCCGCAAGAATTAAAAACAAATTTAAACTTTAAAATTGTCCACTAAATCGGAAACTGTCAACGAACGAAAGCATCCGACTCAGAATCGTTTTCTTAGACACAAATCTTTCTCTAAACCGGAAGAATCACCGACCGAGACGAACGAATCTTTTTAGTGAGTCGAATCGAAAGAATCGTTTCTTTGAAAAGAATTGGTATCTCATCAGCAATTTACCTTTTAATGGGCATTAATGCATATTCTTATTATACTGTTTATCTCCTTTTCTAAAAATACCCTTTGAAAAATTCTGTTTGGGTTAAACAAGTTTTACTATTGGAACAGTGGTGTAGTCCTAAAAAAAATAGTGTCCTAGCGGTAACACCTCATCATTATTATCAACGTAATTTTAAGTCTCTTTGATCGTCTGTGTGTGGATAGATAATAGATAGATAGATAGATGGATGGATGACTACATGTTGGGAATCTGTTTACGATCAATTCCCCAGATCTTTTTTTTAGGGCGTCCCAAACGCACAACATTTGCGCGCGCGCCGATTAACAATCACCTGTAGTTTCAAGAAAGATGGTCGTCCTCCTATCCTAGACGGGACTGATTACAGACATTGCAACTTCGTTCTTGAAAGCCTTCTGCAAAGGAACCGACTGGTTTCGACGATAGAATACGGACACCCACCTCCAGTGTTGCATTCAGAGAATTTTTTCCATGGAGGGGGGGGCAATTACAAATTTCGAGGGGGCTAAAACTTGTTGACTGATTATATACATATAATCACAATTTTGTTATTTATATATATATATATATTAATATATATATAAAATTTAAATAGAGTATAAAAATTTTCTTATGCTCTTATATCGTAAATGCAGATTCCAAGAAATGTCCATATACAAGTGATTATATATGTAAAAATGTTATACCTTTACTTTAATTCAGTAATGGACAACGGATTTCACCATGGGGTGGTGTAAAATATTGAGGACGCTAGTAAAGGTAAGGCTGTGCTAGAGAAAAAATTCCCCAAGACATTAGGAGTAATAAACATGTCCTCGCCTTACTACAAGCGTGTTTCTGACTATTAAGGAACCATTACAGTGTTACCTGAAAACGTATGGTGTATGCCATTCCCCTGCCATTTGGTTTCAGCCCCTTTAGATAATTTAGATTAGCAACTAGTAGTAAAAACCCCCTCAAACTAACTAACTGTTTCGATGCCAGTTTGAGGTGCCTCGATTTTTTTTTTTTTTTTTTGTCACAGGGTGTTAATCATCACCGCCCGAAAAAAAAAAAAGACTTTATTATGGGAACAATTTCTAATAATTTGTTAATGTTAAAAAGTAGTTAGCAAATATTTTGTTGTATTAGAAGCACTAACATCACGTTAGATAGACTGAGGCTTAACCGTATACATGGAAAGTCGGCATCCAGAAGACTGAAATAAAGCTGAATGCCAGCTTCCAAAATATGATGGTGTATTGCAGTGCAAACATCTCTACTCTGTGGCATTGGGTTTTTTCTTGCGGAAGTAGTTCCATTTGTCAGTGTTTGAAAAATTGCCCCTTCAGCGAGGGCTGTTTAAGGTTTTATTGAAGGATGATAGAATTTTCAGACTGAAGTCCATGTGAATGCTGTTTTTTTTAATTTTTATAATATTTTCCCTCATTTTCTTAAGTTTTTCTTTTTAATTAATTTCTGCAAATATACAGCTATAAATGAAAACAATTAGATTAAATATAAGGGGAGGTCGTCCAAAAACCTACGGGGGGGGGGGGGGGGCTAAGCACCCACGAAAAGATGCCTGAATACATCACTGCCCACCTCCCTTTCCGCTCATCCCCTGACACCACGCAGACCGCCAATGCCAAGGTCCTGCTAGGCCCACCCTCGATGACTTGTTGCCCCAGGGCAACTGAGTACGCAGGCAAATTACGATAGGACGGGGCAGTCAGAATCCCTGGTAATATTATGCCTTTTTGTTACACCCCTTCAGAGAAGTCCGGAAAGGAACGGGAAGCTCCAGAGTGGAAGTGGGGGATGGGTTAAACAATAGAGGAACCTCTGTCGTGGCGAGCGGAGAAGGGACGGAGTCGAGGTAATAAAACCACTTAAAGTCGGCTGACAAATTACCGCTTTCCCTTTAAAAATATTAAAGCATTTTAAAAAGCTCTAATACTTCTTAGATAAAAGGGCACTAGCGCCGCCTGGCCTTCAAAAATAGTGCACTGACGGCGCTAGGGTGTGCTAGGCATCGACTAAACTACTGTATTGGAAACGTTTAGCGCCCACGTTTTACATTTCCCTAATGCGCATTTCTTGAAGTTTTTTGCTTCAGACAAATTACTTTGGGAGTGACATTTTGCCGGCATTTTTCAGGTAAGTAAGACAATAGACAATTATATTTACATAAATATACTGTGATGTATAGCGTAAAATCCATTTGCCGTTGGTGGATTCCGAATCCTTCCGCTCCTGAGCCTAATGCTTCCCCAATTAAGCTACACCGACAAAATTTGTTGCTGTAACTTTCCCGTATTCCCATGTGCGTTACCTCTGAAGAATTGATAAGTCACATATATCTCCCTCCCCTTGAGAAAGGGCTGGGACGTCAGCCGGCAAACCACGCTTGAAAGAGAAATCGCAGTAGAAGAAGGAATTCTGACTAATTCCAGACGATGTGTGGGAGAAGCATCACACATTTTTCGAAGAACCCAACGGCCAGGAGATTTATCTTCTGCTCTGGACACTTAAGCTACACCGACGAAGTTTGTTTCTGTAATTTTGCCCTCTTGACATGGGCGCCACCTCTGAGGTAGGTACATCACAGGTACCAGCTTACTAGACAAACCTATGCTCGTTACGTAAATGGCTCACTCGCACAAATAAGACGGCATGTTAACGCAGCATGAAATACACTATCTACCAACAAGTAATTGGACACCTGTGATAGCAATGGAAAACGAAGTTTATTCACCTTCAATAGTTGGTGGAGCCTCCACGAGCGGCGATTACAGCTGCGACCGTCCGGGGCATACTCTCAACCAGGCGTTGTACGACGGCTAGCGGTATTTTCTTCCACTGGGCTTGGAGAAGACAGGTCAGTTACTTCACCGATTTCTGACGGTGGGGGTACCACTTAAGTCGACGCTCCAACTTGTCCCAGAGGTCCTCGATAGGGTTAAGGTCCGGGCTCTGAGCAGGCCAGTCCATTCGATTAACCCCATTGTCACCATACCAAGCCATGGTGGACCTCGCAACATGACAGGTGGCATTGTCATCCTGAAAGTAACATGGGTCCACCCAGTAAAACTGCCACAACGTAGTAAGCGCATGGTCATCCAAAATGGTGCAGTAGGTCTCGGCGTTGAGTCTACCAGGAATTGCGACCAAGGGTCCCGTGCTATACCAGAAGAAACATTCCCATAGCATAATTCCACCGCGCCGAACTTCACAATTGGCACAATACATTCCGGAAGGAGGCGTTCTCCAGGCAGACGCCAAACCTATACCCTGCCATCCGAACGGTAGAGGGTGAACCTTGATTCGTCGCTCCAGAGAATCTGTTTCCACTGTTCAACGGTCCACTGTCGACGTTCTTTGCACCACGTTAGCCGAGCAGCGCTATTGGACTTGGTGATCAAAGGCTTGTGGGCGGCAGCACGTCCATGATAACCGAGCAGATGGGTTGTTTCTGCTTCCTTACGGATGGTATTCATCGAAAGAACACTCCCGGATGCCTGTTGAAACTCCTCGCGGATGTGGCCCATCGATTTGGTGCGGTTCTTCCGAATTTCTCTGGCCAGCACCCGTCGGTCTCTAACTCCCAGTTTTGTGGGTCTGTCGGGTAAAGGCACATTCCGACAGTCACCTCTCATCTTCCACTTCCCAATCAGGTAGGCCACTGTCGATTTTGGGTACTTCAACTCGCTGGATATGTCACGTATGGATCGGCCATTTCTGTGATACCCGACGATTACACCTTTCTTGAAATCAGAGAGCTCCGAACTGCGTGGCATCTTGCATGCGACTGGTTGCGTTGTTGTTTCCCACACGATATTTAACGGCGGTGGCTGTGACGTGTATCAGGGCCGTAGATATCGTCGATTGCAGGGGTGTCCAATTACTTGATGGTAGATAGTGTAGAAATCAGATAGACTAGCTCGTCGAGCATCAGCTAGCGTTCGTTTTAGGGTAAGAATGGGCAAAACGAGTGATCTGAACGACTCTTTAAAGTGGCGCTAGTCATACCGGTTCAAGGATCCCCCAGACGACCGCGTTCCTGGGCTTTTCGCGCGCAATCGTAGCGAGGTTTACCGTGAATGGCGCAACACGCAAAAAATCCAGAAAGTAATGTGGTGCTCTTTGTAGATAAATTATGCTATGTATCCTTCGCATCTTTGTGTGCGTGAAATAAAACGAGTGATTCCAGAGTATACATTTATTTACGTACACCACATTCGCGTCACTCACGAGCACACCGATCCACAGTCCGCTACATACTAAGCAGGGCCGTAGCCAGACACAGAAGTTGGGATGGGTGGATGATGCTTGAGGTCGGGCAGAAAACCAGAAATTTTACTGTCTCCTTTTTACTGTGTGTGTGTGTGTGTGTGTGTGCGCGCGGGTGTGTTATTCATAATTCTTATTATCCTGTGCTACAATTTTCTTCCGAGGAAAACAAAATAGCATTTCTATAGAAATGCAATACTATGCAAAACACTTAACTTTAAAAGATCAATGTGACTGATTAGCTTCTTCAATATGTTACTTTCTTTGAGAAGGATTGCTGTGGGTTGGATCACCGGGATATCAGGACATTTCCCGAAGGTGGACCATTCTAGAAATGGTCCACCTTCTCGCATAACTTTTATTTGGATTTTTTTTGGAACGAATGAATAAGTATTTTGCTACATGTGAATAATAATCGTTAATCTCATTGCAGCTTCATTTCTCTCTGGAAAAATTATTCCCTTAAAAAAAACTTTACCTCCTATTTATGTAGGTCATTGGCTCTGAAATGATATAGCATATTTCTCTGTACTTAAGTGAAAAAAGCTCCGCCTGGATGAGCACGTTCTTATACATTGTCGAGTCACATTATTGGGATCACCAGCTAATATCCAGGGTAACCGGCGTATGCAGCGCGGACAGCAGCTAGATGGGCTGGGAGTGACTCAATTAGGTGCTGGAAGTTGTTCACAGGTATGTGAAGCCATACTGACTGCAGTGCATCTGACAGTTGCTGGAGGATCCATAGAGCGAAAAACACAATCCAGATGATATAACAGATACTCGATTGGGTTTAAGTCTGGGGAATTAGGGGGCCAGGGAAGTACTTTGAAGTTTTCATCGTGCGCTTCTAACCACTCTCCGACATTTCTAGCTGTGTGACACGTCGCATTGTCGTGCTGGAAGATCCCATCCGCCCCAGGGAAGACAATCAGCCTGTATTTGTGTACGTGGTCTACCAGGATGGATTCATAACGAATTCAGTCCATAGTGGTCCCAAAGAATGCCACGAAAACATTTCCCAGACCATAACGCTGCCCCCACCAGCTTGTGTTCTTCCAGCAGTGGTTGAAGAGAATTTGTTCTCCGATGTTTCTCACCTTATACGCCATCGTCCGTCTGTTCGATGAAGCAGAAAGCGTGACTCATCGGAGAAGGCAATCCTTTGCCAATCAGCGGAGGTCCAATTCCGATACTCGCGTGCAAATGTAAGCCTTTTCTGCCGATGCACCTTCGTTAGCATAGGTGTAGTGACCATCCGTCTGCATCGGAGCCCCATACGCAGCAGGGTTCACTGAACTGTCGTTTTAGACACATCCGGTAGCTCCCTGGTTTATTCGGCCAGTGAGTTGCTCCTCTGTAGCGTGTCAATCGGCCCTCACGCACCATCAAAGCCGACGTTCACCTCTCACATCAATGGCACGTGGCGCTCCGCAGGTTATGCGTCGCTTATTCGCAATAGTGCCATTTCTCCAATCCAATCACGATACACTTTAACCGCAGCAGCACGCGAACAGTTCACAAACTGCGCCGTTTCAGAAATACTTCCACCCTTGCCCCGAAAGCCAATAATCATCCCTTTTTGCAAATCTAAATCTGATAAATCGCTCCTTTTATCCATAACAGCAACGAGGGATACGTTTTCAGATCATAATGATCGTAATGATCATATGTAGAGGATTTTAGGAAGGAGTGTCTGACCCCAGGTCTTAAACAACCCTTAGAAATAGGAAGCTAGGAAGTTTGGGCTAGAGTGCCCGATAGGAAAGTGACACGGAAGCGAAGTAGAAAGAGGGTGGAAGACGCCCTTATTTATTACCGGGGGCCAGTACCCGGGGTCCGACGGCTTAACTTGCCCATCCGACGCACGGCGGATATTTAGTGAATCGAGCGTTCGTACCTGCCTGGGATCGAACCTGAGGTCCTTTCCGTGGCAGTCACGAATGTTGACCGCTAGGCCACCCGCGGCCCATGTTTTCAGATTGCCCACAGCACACCTTATATACCCTCCAAGCCAGCTCACGACACGTGCCTTCTTTCATTGGCTACGCGCTGTTGACGTCAAAAGTAGAAGGTGGCCACAATGATTTGACTCGACTGTGTATATTAATTAAGCTAAAGCTTACTACAGTTAGACGTAGGTCGTTGGATTTGGAGCTCTGGATCATTGGTAGGCACTACCTTCCTTTTGTAATCTTGAAAAACGCACTAGTACCGATTGAGAGGATATATTATTCCCATTCCGTTTTTCACACACAAAGCGATTCTCTTGAAGAGATATATTTCGAAATCTGTTACCTACTCACATTTATCTTGAAAGAAATAACAATTTACTAGGGCTGGTTTGTGGATCAAAATAATGGGAAAATTTCAAAAGGCATCTACTGTAGGCGAAATTACCAATAACAATACGTAGTAAGCGATCAGTGACAAAATATAAAAAAAATAATTGTTTAAAAAATTGCTATGTGACATGTGCATATTTTAACTTTAAGAATAATCTTCATTGTGATTCTGTTGGACATGAGATCTTCAAGATTTGGGATTTTGTCAAAACTAAATTTTTCAAAAGAAAATAATTATCTCGTGCAACAGCCCGTTTTGAACGTGATTTGATGCTGCATTTAATCATGAAGAGATTTTTTAGATTTTATTGATGTTAAATTGTCGTTAAAATTTACTCACGACTAACATGTTTTATAATTCATCCAGGATTAAAAGAATTTTTTCATGAGGGAATTCATGAAGTATTTTTCTGTAAGTATGTGGATGTTTGTGGACATCAAGGTAAAAATTCTCCTCCTGATTTGGACGTCCTAATCCGCCCCTCATTACAAATTATATATTATATTGCAATATATAAATGAAATCCTCACAACTATATAACAATCGGAGACCAGTGCTTCAATATGCAAAACATGAATTAACAGCTTTTTTCCTGCGGATCCTGAGTGCATCCATTTGAAACCAGAAAGTTGAATATTAATAACGATGTACTGTGCACCAACTATACACATAAGAGTAAAAGTACACTAAAAATCCAACTTATTCTCGTAAAAATATTAATATATGTTTCCAAGCTATCGCATATTAACCAGATGGCTTTCTTGGAAATGTATATTTATGTTTTTACGCCAATAAATCGGATTTCTACTGTACTTTTACTATTATGTTGAACATTGATGATGCATTTAGGATTCAATTCCGCTACGCCACAAAACCGTGGAGCCACAAAGTTACGTCTAAGAGATTTACCAATTTTTAAATAGCGAATATGTGTGTGAGTCGTGAAATGCGAAGCCAGTTTTACATCCAAACCGAAAGCAGAAAACGTACATTTCTCTGATGGTATCAAAAAAAGGCGTACAAATGAATTACGTTCTACCGAGTTAAAAAAAAAAAAAGCTGTAAAAACCACAGTAAAATATAAGAGCTAACGCAGAATTACGTATAAAACTGGAAAACGTATTACCGAGGTTCTACTCGTATGTGTTTCTGTGTGTGTGTGTGTGTGTGTGTGTTTGTACTCCGTCGTATCAGAATAATATGATTACCCCCGGAATCACAGTGTCCCCGCTGAGGCACATAAGAGAGTGCACATGATAAGGTCGACCACACGGAGATATAAGCGGTCGGCCAAGACATATGAGTGAGCACAATGAGCAGAGGTAGTGATCTGAGGGACGTTCAAAAAGGAATGATCATCGGCTACTGCACTAAGGGTGAAAGCATCTCAGAAACTGTAGACTTCGTGCGCTATTCGCAAGGTGGTGTAATAAGGGTGTACCAAGAATGGGCCGCTGGCATACTGAATGCCTCCAGACGTCATAACTGTTGTAACGTACCAGGAGATGTGACGTACCTGCCCGAAGGACGCACACGACTTAAAGGCAGATAGGAATCAGAATAAAACGTCCGCGTAGCTCAATTGGTAGAGCAACTTATTCTGGAATGAGGGGATCCGGGTTCGAGTCCTGGCGCGGATAAAAATGACGGAGAAATTTACTTCGCTATAGCTTGCTTTAGCTAAACAATTTAGTTTTAATTTCAAACGGGTATAATGCACTTAATATTATATAACGGACTTTAAACTTTAGTTACTGGTTTAAACTAGGCGCGGTGCGCCAGAGGAAAAATATTGTTAATGCACTATGTGAGAGACTTTCGGGTAACTAGTCCTGCATAGCACATGCAAAGCTATGAGGTACGAATCAGAAATGTGTAAGACAAATGTCATCATACCCTATTTTCCTTGAGAAGCCCCGATCGCGACTCTGGGTTGCCGGCTGGTCGTAGAGTCAACTCTCCATCTTAACTGGTGGTATATATATCGACTAAACTCTAAAATATTTACTACCTCATTTCTCTATCTTGGAAACATCTCTCCTCCGAAACCGCTGAGACCTCTCTTCTGCTCAGACTGCAATTCTCCAGTGTTCCCTCTGTCGTTATTTTATAATTTGTGTGTAGTCGTCTCCCTCTAAGTCTTCATTCAGTTCATAATTCTCTTTTTCCCGTGTCCGGTGTCCATCTTGGGGCGTGACGGCCCGGCCGTCCGAATCGCGTCGGGTTATGTCATTGGCCCTCACAGATAGCCCTACTATGCGATTCGCTGGCCATCCGTTCAGTTCGGGTCACTTTCCGAAAAAATTATGTCTTCTTTCAGCTGTCAACTTGTCCTCGCACCTTTTTGGTTAATTGACCTCGCCTAGCTACTTAAAGGCGAAGATTGTCACGTAGGTATTTCCGGCGATGTGACTTATCTCAAATTTGGTCGCTACCCTGGACAATGCAGAGATGCTCGCAAGCGTTGCTTGAGAAAAGGGGTGACGCCCCCAAAAGGATTTATTGTGCTCCTGCTATTCTCTTCAGTTTCTTTGAGTTTCGGGAGAAAAAAAACTGTGAATGTCTTCCTTTCTTTTCCTTCCCATCTGGGATTTTCATCAAGTTTCCGTGAGAAAAAAAATATAATTTTCCCCTTTTCATTTGGCTTGAGTGCAATTAGGACTGATCTAATTATCAACCTAAACTTTCGGGTAGCCTGGCGCAGCTTCACCGGAAAGTAATTTTTAATCATTGATATTCTATTTTGTCAATTTAAATATTTATTTCCTACCGCCTTAGAGTAAAAATAAAAAAAATAATAAATGATCAAAATTATACGGATGAAATTTAAATGTTACGGGGATATAGAAAATTCCGCGGTAACACCTGCATAACGCTTAACAAAGTGTCGAAGGATTTCATCCACATAAATCCGACCATTCATAGAGCCGGATCGAAGCACGAAAAGATCTGTGCGGTCGCCCAAAGATATGTCTGTCCACACCATGACACTACCACCACCACCATTTGTGTATCTTTTTAAGACGTTTAAAGAATAATATCGTGTACCTGGTTCTCTATAGACAAATCTTCGTCTGGAGTCATTCTGTAGAGCAAATTTAGATTTAATCTGTAAAGAGAACTGAGCTCCATAGATCATCACTCCAGTTGATATGACATCGTCACCATTTGATACGTTCGCTTTTAACGTCGAAAAGCAAGGGGGATGTACACAATTGGTCTCCTATCATAAAAACCGTATTCACGAAGTCTCCTGCACACCGTGTAACAAGATATCATATTTCCTGTTGCTGCCATAAGATTCGAATGCAGTTCAGTTGGTGTGGCAGTTTTTCTTCTTCGAACAATTAGCTGTAGATATCGGTCATGTTCTGAAGTTGTAGCCCCAGGTGTTCTATTTCTAAACATTCGTGATCTGTATTTGTCCTTTAAAATGTGACCCACAGTTGATGGACAACGGAACGACTCACACTGAGCCACTTGGCTACTTCGCCTTGAGACTGGTCGGCTTCGAGCCTTCCAGTGGCTCTCCATCTTCATTCTCCTCCTAAATGTTGCCATAACAGTAAAATGCAAAGTTTCAAAGCAACCTGTTATGCTTGCAATCTACACTCAGTAGACAAAACATTAGAGATAGGGGTGATGGGCAGTTGACATGGGCATCCCCCTGGCAGAGTGGAACACACCCAAACCGAAAGCAGGCGATAAATAGGCGGACAGCAGGACTTTGCAGTAGTGTATCGCAGTCGACGAACATGTGTAAACGTGGTGATTTGAGAGATCTTGATCGTGGACGCAGTGTCGGCGCAAATAAGATCGGCCATTCTATCGCCCAAATGGTAATAACATAGGGTTATCTAGAGCAACCGTATCAAGGGTGTACCGTGAGTATACCACTGGCGTATCAGCGCTCAGAGAGCAAGCGGTGGCCGACCACACGTCATTGATGACCGGGGGTGATGTACACTATCCAAGCTCGTACATACCGACCGTTTGGCAACAGCGACGCAAATCATATCCATGTTAAATGTCGGAGGCCCAAGCAGCGTCAGCGAGTGAACGGTATGGCGCACAATGCATACCATGGGCTACGGGAGCCGATAACCTACTCGTGTGCCACTGTTGACTGCTCGTCATCGGACATTGTGCCGAAGTCACATCCAGGTTAAATGTTGGAGGCCCAAGCAGCGTCAGCGTGCACCCGGTATGACGCACAATGCATACCATGGGCTACGGGAGCCGACGCCCTACTAGTGTGCCACTGTTGACTGCTCATCATCGGATATTGTGCCGAAACCACATCCAGGTGAAATCTAGGAGGCCCAAGCAGCGTCAGCGAGTGAACGGTATGACGCACAATGCATACCATGGGCTACGGGAGCCGACGCCCTACTCGTGTGCCACTGTTGACTGCTCAGCATCGGATATTGTGCCGAAATCACATCCAGGTTAAATGTTGGAGGCCCAAGCAGCGTCAGCGTGCACCCGGTATGACGCACAATGCATACCATGGGCTACGGGAGCCGACGCCCTAATCGTGTGCCACTGTTGACTGCTCATCATCGGATATTGTGCCGAAACCACATCCAGGTGAAATCTAGGAGGCCCAAGCAGCGTCAGCGAGTGAACGGTATGACGCACAATGCATACCATGGGCTACGGGAGCCGACGCCCCACTCGTGTGCCACTGTTGACTGCTCAGCATCGGATATTGTGCCGAAATCACATCCAGGTTAAATGTTGGAGGCCCAAGCAGCGTCAGCGTGCACCCGGTATGACGCACAATGCATACCATGGGCTACGGAAGCCGACGCCCTACTCGTGTGCCACTGTTGACTGCTCATCATCGGATATTGTGCCGAAACCACATCCAGGTGAAATCTAGGAGGCCCAAGCAGCGTCAGCGAGTGAACGGTATGACGCACAATGCATACCATGGGCTACGGGAGCCGACGCCCTACTCGTGTGCCACTGTTGACTGCTCAGCATCGGATATTGTGCCGAAATCACATCCAGGTTAAATGTTGGAGGCCCAAGCAGCGTCAGCGAGTGAACGGTATAGCGCACAATGCATACCATGGGCTACGGGAGCCGACGCCCTACTCGTGTGCCACTGTTGACTGAGCATCATCGGATATTGTGCCGAAATCACATCCAGGTTAAATGTTGGAGGCCCAAGCAGCGTTGGCGAATGAACAGTATGGCGCACAATGCATACCATGGGCAACGGGAGCCGACGCCCTACTCGTGTGCCACTGTTGACTGCTCCTCATGGAACATTGCCTGGTGCCGGGAACATCAAAACTGGACCTCTGCAGAGTAGTGTGGTCAGATGAATCCCGGTTTCAGCTATACGGAACTGACGAGAGGTTGCGGGTGTGGCATCGGCAGCATGAGTCGATGGTCCCGTCATGCCAGGTTGGCTCTGTTCAAGTCCGTAGTATCTGTGTGAAGATTTTGGAACCTTCTCATTGGACACGTTAGGTTTCTTAAAGCGTCTGGAGAGGACCTTAACAGGTGCACGCTTCGAGCATGTGCACGCTTTCATGGCCTTCGCGCATCCTACGATCGATGGTCTGTTTCAGAAGCACATTGTGCCGCCCTACTGGGCCAGAACCACACAGGCATGGCTCGAGGAACACTCATCTGAGTTTGCAAGCATCCAATGGCCCCAAAAGTCCATGAATTTTAACCCTGTGGAAGTTCTCTCGGATGCCGTGGAGTGGGACATCGGATCCATGGATCCTGGACCGACGTCTTGGGCGGAGTTGTGGATGAGCTGCGACAGGCATGTCTGGCATCACCTTCGGTAACCCTCCGGCATCTGGTGAAGTAGATCCCTCGGTGTGTACAGGTTATTCGCGCTAGAGGAGCACCAATGCGCTAATAGGTAAGTATCTCTGTTTTGTCCATTGAATGTATAAGCGAAACGACAAGACGCTCTCAACTATTATTTTTAACCTGAAGATGATTTGTATATTTAGACACACTTTACGTGAATATTTTTCAATTGCGATGATTGGATATCACTGGGTTAAAGTACCTTCATTATGTAAAGTTCATCCTCTTTCGTTGTGGATTTCTTGGAAAAATTCCAAGCTCCTGGTTAAATGTATATATTGGTTTCCTAAATTAATGGAAACCAGTATATGCATATACATGTTGAGGATAAAAGGACCTTGATTTACGTCTCTTGGTGGAAACATTACGCATCGGAAAAGTCAGAAAGTTACAGGTCTTTGTCCTTATTGTTCAGCCTTTCCAGTGCAAAAAGAATTTTTCAAATCTAGTTAACAGAAGAGTTACGGTGCGCACATCCAGGCAAATGGACATAGGGAAGCT
Organism: Macrothele yani; assembly: GCA_039090855.1. Lineage (NCBI taxonomy): Eukaryota > Metazoa > Arthropoda > Arachnida > Araneae > Macrothelidae > Macrothele > Macrothele yani. The sequence continues at coordinate 49,168,833 of CM077022.1, read as the reverse complement.
GAGAGCCCCTTCTCCCCCAAAAAGTCATTGAACAAATTTAAGTTTCATCTACTGTACGAAAAAATCCTAAATAGTTTCCACTTTGTGAATAAAATTACGGAAGATTTTGTTAATTTTTTCCTGCTTTTTTGTTTTAGAGTAACTTTGAGAAAAGATCTATATACACGAGGAGTAGAATAACAAACTGCATCAAAAATTCCTAATTGGGTTTTGGAATTAAATAGTTAATATTACTAAAGCATCTATTGTGGAAGCAATTTTTCTGGATAAATCAATATGCCGTCCAAGAAGTTGAGTGTTTTGAGACACGAGCTTCTGGTTAGTGGTCTGTGTTATGCCCGGGTTCGAGTCCCAGATTATGCACGGGTGATGTGTTTGCTATACGGCGTTAGCACTGTCCTTGTCTTGAACCTGTGGCGCTAAAATAGTGCCTTGCACTTTGTATAGTCTTAGATGCTCAAGAGAATAATTAAACACTGAAACAAGAACAAAAACAACAATAACAACAACAACAAAAAAACTGTCCCTGTCTCTGATTAGTCAGCGGTGCTGGATCTTGACCGTTCGTCTGAAGCGGTATCTGGTTTGGGTCCTGGATGAGGCATGCGTGGTCTGCTTGTCTTACGACGCTGGCTCTCTCCCTTTCCTGGAACTATGTGGCCCTCAATTTGGGACGGGCCGCCCCGGTGGCGCAGTGGTCTAAGGCGCTGGCCCCTGATCAATCGTCCGTAAGGGGTCCGGGTTCGAATCCCGGTGAGGCATGGATGTTGTGTTTGTCTTACGGCACTGGCTCTCTCCCTTCCCTGGAACCAGTGACCCTAAATTAGGGACGGGCGACTGCTTATAGACCATTGAGTTGCTCACGGTGGTCGTTAAACCTTCAAAAAAAAAATGGGGGACGGTAGACTAGTCCTTTGACTCACGCATGGCAGTCATTAATGCCCGATAAAACAGGGAGATGAATAATTAAATTATTCCGGGTTTTTTTTTTTATTGGAGGTTTAACGACCACCGTGAGCAACTCAATGGGCTATAAGCAGTCGCCCGTCCCTAATTTAGGGTCACTGGTTCCAGGGAAGGAGAGAGCCAGTACCGTAAGACAAACACAACATCCATGCCTCACCCGGATTCGAACCCGGACCCTTCCGGACGAGTGGCCATCGATTTGTCCATTGCGCCACCAGGGCGGCTAGGGGACGATTAAGCAATATCACTAAGCCACCGTTAAATAAATGTGGAAAACTAGCAGTCACGATAGAGCTTCGCCGCCCCGGTGGCGCAGTGGTCTAAGCGATGGCCTCTGATCATTCGTCCGTAAGGGGTCCGGGTTCGAATCCCGGTGAGGCATGGATGTTGTGTTTGTCTTACGGCACTGGCTCTCTCTCTTCCCTGGAACCAGTGACCCTAAATTAGGGACGGGCGACTGCTTATAGACCATTGAGTTGCTCACGGTGGTCGTTAAACCTCCAATAAAAAAAACAACAAAAACGATAGAGCTTCAATATTCTGACTTGCCGACCCGGTGGCCCAGTGGTCTAAGCTATGGCTGCTGAACATTCGTCACAGATGGGGTCCCGGGTTCGAATCCCGGTGAGGCATGGATGTTGTGTTTGTGTTACGGCGCTGGCTCTCTCCCTTCCCTGGAACCAGTGACTCTAAATTAGGGATGTGCGACTGCTTGTAGCCCATTGATTTGCTTACGGTGGTCGTTAAACCCAAAATCAAAAAAAAAAAAAAAAACCCACCCCGGTGGCGCAGTGGTCTAAGCGATGGCTTCTGAACATCCGTCCGAGATGGGGTCCGGGTTCGAATGCCGGCGAGGCATGGATATTGTTTTTATCTTACGGCACTGGCTGTCTCCCTTCCCTGGAACCAGTGACTCTAAATTAGGGACGGGCGACTGCTTATAGCCCATTGAGTTGCTCACGGTGGTCGTTAAACCTCCGGTGGCGCAGTGGTCTAAGGCGTTGGCCTATGATCATTCGTCCGTAAGGGGTCCGGGTTCGAATCCCGGTCAGGCATGGGTGTTGTGTTTGTCTTACGGCACTGGCTCTCTTCCTTCCCTGGAACCAGTGACAGGGACGGGCGACTGCTTATAGCCCATTGAGTTGCTCACGGTGGTCGTTAAACCTCCAATCAAAAAAAAAACCTCCAATAAAAAAAAATCTGACTCCACCCATCACGAATGGTCCCATACAGAGAAAACCGGAAGAATTTCCCTAGGCATGCCTTCGGAGGTTCTTGGCAACCTTAGTAGAATCAAGGCAATCTCACAGAAGTTGAGGGCGTGTGTGTGTATGTGAATGTAAGTTGTTTGCGAAGCAATTAAAACTTCATCAGCAATTCTGTTTACGATTTCTTACGAAGTGTTTGCAAAGGTAAAATAAAGCATGTCTTCTGAAAAATTTCCGGTACATACAACAGGAGTGCCTCTGAATACACGTTTCACATTCTATCGCCAGGAAGCGTTTGCTAAACGTCAACTCCTGCGGAAGGAGCAGCAGAAATTTTCCGGTAGTGTTAACATGAATTTAGTGAAATGGCATGAAGATTATCAGAGATTACAAAACCCTGGACCAAGTACATATAGTTCATATAATGTTTCTGAGCTACCAAGTTACAAGATCAGGTATGTCTCCGATGATTACAAGGGCGGTAACAAGTATAGATTTTTTTACAGGGGTCGTCATGTAACTGCAAGTGAATATAAAAACATTAAAGAAATTCTTGATGCAGAACTCGAGGCGTACATGGCAAGTGACTAAAACTTCGATAGGCAGGTTAGCGACGTCTTAGAGACAACACAGCATTGCCTTACAATGTAAAAACAAAACAAAAAAAGCTGCAACTATATCTTTAGTCTCATTTTGGTTACCGTTTCTAAATATGCTTCAAGAACTTGTTCAGAGAAACAATCTTATAGTCTGGAAATTAGTTTGTGTAAATTTCTCGATAATTTTTCTGATGGTGCATAATTTTGAAATAAAAGTATTTGTTCATTATTTGTAACTAAAGTAAATCGACATATAATCAGTTTTCACTTAACTGAGCAATTTTTATTTTCTTTTTTTAAGATCTCTTGATATGTTTGCCAGGCAAAGGTTTTTTTTTAATTTTTAGAGCTTCATCAGCAAAGTTAACGATTTCTGGAACAAATAATCGAAATAGAAATATAGGTGCAATAAAAGATTATTTTAAGTCACCGTGGGGAGGGGGTGGGGGAAGAAACTCAAAATCGTGAAGATTTCCCTATTCCGCGGTCTAAATAATTTTTGTATGCTCAGATGTATGAATATGTCACACGTCAGATTTCCTAATATAAACAAATGACAACTTTCAAAATAATTAGAGCTTAAAATATTTAAAAAGCATAGTGATTTAGTTCTGCTTTCATCCTATTTTGTGGAGCGCCGAACTATATAAAAGCGCTGTTTTAGATTATCAAAAATGTTCTTTCGCCTAGTAATGTGCTTGTGACCATTCGTCCGAGATGTGTCCGGGTTCGAATCCCGTGAAGCAGGGATGTTGTGTTTGTATTTACAGTACTGGGTTTCCCCCTTCCCTGGAACCAGCAAACCTAAAATAGAAACGGGTGACTGCATACAGCCAATCGAGTTACTAACGGTGGGCGTTAAACCCCAAATTGCCGCCCCGGTGGAGCAGTGGTCTAAGCGATGGCCTCTGACCATTCGTCCGAAAGGGGTCCGGGTTCGAATCCCGGTCAGGCATGGATGTTGTGTTTGTCTTACGGCACTGGCTCTCTCCCTTCCCTGGAACCAGTGACCCTAAATTAGGGACGGGCGACTGCTTATTGCCCATTGAGTTGCTCACGGTGGTCGTTAAACCTCCAATAAAAAAAAACAACAAACAAACCCCAAATTAAAAAAAAAAAAACTAATTTAACATTAGTTTCTTTTGTTAAGTAAATTTCGAGTTTTTTCTTTTTAAGCGTTTCAACCTTAAAGTTACATTACAGTAGTAGTAAAGTTAGCTCTAGGTTCGATTTCAGTCAGAATTACAGCTTTGTAGTCAATCCTCTGTCCTTTCCTTTCCCCAGGACCAGTGGTTCAAAATTGCGCACAGGCGACTCCTAAGCTTAAATGCTTCAGGGTTGGTTAAAAGGTAGTGAAAGAAATCAAAACGAAAAGCTTAACCCAACATAAAAACACTTTGCAGTTCCAGTGGCGCAGTGGTCTAAGCGCTGGCTTCTGACTATTTATCAGAGTTGGAAACGGGCCAAAAATTTTGGACCTGAACGTCACATACTTGGACCCGACCAGAACAATTCTGCTTTGAACTATAAATTCGAATATGTTATCACTATTTTCAATCATTATCAATCCACTGATGGATGAAGGCCTCCCCAATTTTCTTCAACAACGGTTTTGGGCCAGTCTCCTCCATCCACCCATCTGCCATGTGATCTTCTTCTGAGTTTTTTCCTGTCCCTTGGAATCCAGTATAAAATTGTGGTTGTTCATCGGTGGTCCGTTCTTCTCGCAACATGTTTAATCCATTGCCGTTTCAGGGATTTTACTCTGATCATGATGTCTTCCACTCTTGTCATTTTTCTTATCCATGAGTTCCTCATCTTATCTCTCCTGGTTACACCAAGCGTGCATCTGTCCATGCTACTTTCAGTTGTCTGCAGTCTTTGTATGTCTTTTTTAGTTGGGTAAAGTCCAAGTCTCTGCTCAGTACGTAAGCACTGGAAGGATGCATTGATTAAACACTTTTCGTTTAAGACATAACTGTACATTGCTCTTAAAAATTGTCCTGTTTTTTCCAGAAACTCTTCAAGCAAGTTTTATACGTCAATTAATTTCTTCATCAATTTCACATTCGCTTGATATCTGCTGCCCAAGGTCAATATAGGAATTGGTTATCTCCAGCTTTCCCCCATTAATCGAGAAGTCTTCATTCCTTGTAAAAGCATTGTACTTCAGTTTTGTCTTCTGAAAGTTCATTTTTAATCCCATTTCCTTACCCTTCTCCGCAAGTTCCTGGATCATGCTCTGCAGCTCGGAAGAATTATTTCAAAGACATTTGAAGGGTTCTTTGAAATATTTTTCTTTCCAAAAATAAAACTGAAATAAAACTGGGTCGAAATCGGGCCAGGAACACCTTGACCCGACCCGTTTGACCCACAAGAAATTGTTGACCCGCTAACTCGTGACCCGTTTCCATATCTGGTTCAAATCCCGATAAGGCATGGCTGCTGTGTTGTGTTTGTCTTACGGCATTGGCTTCCTCCCCTCCCTGGAACCAGCGACCCTAAATTAAGGGTTGGCGGCTGCCCATCGAGTTGCTCACGGTGGTCGTTAAGCTCAAAAAAAAAAAAAAAAAATCGAGCAAATATACTTCGAAAACGTACAAATTCTGCATTGCAGTATTTATTACTTAAAAATTTGGGTATATTAATTTTTCTTTTTTCGTTTCTTCATTTTTTTCCTGACTGCTAAGTGGTTTAACTACCTTACTCAGAAGTAAGTTTTCCCTAAAATGGAAAAAAATTCATTTGTTGCATAATAGAATATTCGTGTTTAACGCTTGTGAATTTCTTCAATGCGACTAAGGGCTGCTGGTTCCTGAAAAAAGGCAGAACCATCGCCATCAGACCCGTACTTCGTCAGGGACTCTTACCTGGGCCCAGCTCGGAGGAATAATCGGAAGCCATCGCCTCAGACCACTTGGCCACCGAACAACACGAGAGCCACATCGAAGAAGAAATTAACAGGCGTACAAAACTTGGCTGGAGTGCATTTGGAAGAAACAACACAATTTTCAAGAAAAACTTACTATTTTGTCTTAAAAAACTTGGCCACTTGGCCACCGAACAACACGAGAGCCACATCGAAGAAGAAATTAACAGGCGTACAAAACTTGGCTGGAGTGCATTTGGAAGAAACAACACAATTTTCAAGAAAAACTTACTATTTTGTCTTAAAAAATATTCAATCAATGCGTCCTGCCAGTTCTCACTTATGGATCAGAGACATGGCCCTTAATTTAACAACAAAAAAAAAAAAACCACACAGGCTGCGGACAACGCAAAGAAACTTGCAGAAATGCATGCTTGGTGCAATCAAGAAAGATGGGTTATGGAACTCGTGGATCGCTGCTCCGGTGGCGCAGTGGTCTAAGTCAGTGTTCCGCAACCGGTGTGGCCCCACAAGGTGAAAGGTGTGACATGAACTTTTACCGATTATTCTATTGTAAGAAATTAATTGTAGAGTTTTATTTTTTAATTTTATCCCAGTTACTGTGTTTCATATGCTTGCATTTCATTCTCTGCCGCTGCACTGATTGAATAAGATGATGCTTGTTTATTCTTTATTACATGCAGCGAATTTTTATATATTCTAAGAAATGAAATGTAAATTATTTACTCAGTTATTGTTATATCGTAGTTTTGCTTATTGATATATTTGTATTTCTCGCCTCTACCGCTGCGCTATGCTGCGCCTTTATTACACTTGCAGCATGTTCTGTGTACGCTTTTCCCTAAAAGTGCCGGGATTAGCAAAACTTTCCCTGTCTTTTATTATTTTATTACGTTGTTTTGGTATTTGTCCCTGTTTGTTAGTGTTCCTTCAACTTTATTCCTTTTTTCCCGTACCGATGCACCCACCCATTGTTAGACTTTATTTTGAACAAGTCGGTATATGTGTCCCTTCTCCCCCTCCCCCCTTTTTTTTTTGGTCTTACAATTATTTTAGTTCTATCACAGCTGTGCTCTGAAGTGTCCGAAAATTGTGATTGCTAGTCAATCTTGCTATTTCCTATTACTACAGTGAAACCTCTCGAAGGCGATCACTGCTGGTTCTTCTAAAACCGGTCGTTCAGAGTGGTGATCGCTAAATACCCGAAAGCTTCATTGGCATATCCAGTGCAGAGTTTTGACATTAAACCTTCATAAACTACTTCATAACTTTTATAAATTACGTACTCTGAATTGCTACATTCCAAACATGATCCATTCCAGTTTACTTACAGTACAGTGTGTATTTATGTGTATATATAATAAAAAAATAATAATACAGTATATGTAGTATAGTTACACATTTGGAAGGTACCTACAGCGGTAATCTAAAAAAAAAAAAAAAAAAAATCATTTGCAAAACGAACGTAATGTCGTCTGGTTAAGGCCCGTTTCACACAACCGGGGTTTTCCTGCAGAAGCAATAAATTACTCAGATGTCCAACCGCGTGTTTTGAAGCCGGCTATAGAGTTATACAGGGACTTTAAGACGAGCGGAATCGGTAGAAACTACAATGAGGCAGCCGTTGAGCTCCATCGGTGTTCGCTACCAACCGGACGACTGCGATACCGTGCAAATTTGGAGAAACTCAGATGCAAGACAAGACATTCACACAACCGGTTAATGGATTCCCCGCTTGGGCACTAAAACAATCACTCTTGTCAGAGGGGAGGGGCCGAAAGCAATGCTGCCAGGCGAAGTCGATTGTCAATCGCTTTGGGCTTGTTTGCTCTGTTAGTTTTCAACAGAAACACTCTGATTTTTAGTATAAGTTTGCGCTATAACCTCCGTCGATCATGTCTGCCATTAATGTTGATATTGAATTATTAATTTTGGAAGTGGAAAAGCGCCCAGAAGTTTAGGATGCATCGTCAGAAGAGTACAAGGACAGAAACATGAAAAAAAAAAAAAAATGCTTGGAATGACATCTGCAGAATTCTGTACAACGAGTTGGACAGTTACACTGAAAATGAAAGGAACATCATCAGTAAGCGAATTCCGAACATGTCTATCTGCAGAGATATTTAGCAATACTGTATGAGTATGGTTCTAGCCCTATCCCTATCAGAGGGGTGGGATGGGGGCTTTAGAAGCATGGGGCTAAAGTCCTGGTCCTCTACCTCGGTGGGGCCTCCACTCAAACACTGTAATGAAAGAAAAAAAATATATATATCTGCCTTGCACCTGACATTCACTCCGATCATTTATTTATCAACAGAGAAAATTATTCGAGGTCAGGAAATACATAAACTCACAATGTTTTAAAATCTTGTTCCTTCTCGGGAATAGCAGAGTTTTCTGCCTTTTTTTATTTCAAGTTTAGTATTATTGTTTTTTCATAGTTCGCATATAATCATAGTGCTGCAGAAGTTAATTGTTACATTTTGCCATGTTAAGTATAGGAGCGAGTGACTTCAAAATGTGGTAACTATGCAAAACAGTATTTTAGGCAAAAAGCAGTGCCGAAAAAAAAAAAATTGTAGAAACTTACGATGTTCCTTGCTGAACAAGATCAGCCAAATGATATACTGACTGCCGGAACTTCAGAGTTATAGGAGTTTTCTTTCAAGAAGGAAGTCAAATTTCACAAACACGTTAACTGTGTGCGTTAAACGAAAAAAATATCTGAATGTTTGCAGAATAAAGTGACGAAAAAACCATGGCCGTGCTGTGCCTTTCAACAGTTAAACAAACTAGGAGAATGTAAAGTAAATAACTAAAAAAAAAAAAAAACATTCTCATCCAGAACAACAAATTTATTGATTTTATGTCTGAATTAAGATTTCTTTCGAATTCTTCGGGGTTATGTTTGGAACGCCTGTCATTATATTTCAGGTAACAAACTATTGCATTTCATAATATGTGAACAGATAATTTGTAACACATGTTGTAAGAAATACATTGTGTTTTCAAGTAGCACACATAGCGAGAACACACACAAAAAACAGATATGTTCCAGATTACACTTTTGTGGGGTGGGGGGACATTCTGTGTCAGAACATAGGATTTTGCAAGCAAGTGTCCATCCTTTTTTTTTTTTAGTAGAAGTACATATTGGCAATAAAATGTAGAAACTGGCATATTGATAAAAAAATAATTTCACTCGCGCTGCTCCATATGTAAGATGCTGTCAACGAATATTTAACAATGCACTGAATTTATATAAAATTACCCTAAAAAAAGAATTTTATATAAAATATGTTCCATATGGAAATGTACGCAAATTTGAAATTCTAATAATTTCACCAAACTTTAAGCAATTTAATAACTGCAACTTTCATTATCACTATACTATTTCATAAATGAAAGTTAACTAGATGGACCGAATCTCAATTTTCTACCCCATCAGACATGGAAAAGTCTGAAAACAAATGAAAAAAGCGCGGTGTTAGACAGTCTTTTAAGTATATTTGTAACCCCAAAAACTTAAGCATCCCAGAACATTCATCTTTGAGCACACCTGATCTTTCACGTATAGCTAATGATGCTAACAAATAAATATGTAAATTAATTTGAGAAGTTCTAAGCCACATCTTGTGATTTGACAGGAAATATTCTAGCCTCGCGGCATATTACTGGAAGCGCAATAACGGTAGCTGACAATCTACTAATGTGCTTTGCTGTAGAACACTCATATTTGTAAACATAAGCAAGTTAATGTTCCTTAAATTTACATGTATGTGGAGACACTGCATTATGTGCTCTAGCAGTCTGAGAAATTAGGCATGTTTTTTTTTCGTTTTCGAGGTATGGGTATCTTTCATTGTGATACTTATTTATCATAGAGTTCTTTTTGCAGGCATCCATAAAGTATTGTTTTAATATAATTATGAAATTAAACTTATCGAAGTGTGCACAAATAGATCCCTAATGTACCATTGTATGGTAGACGTTACATAAAAAAGAAGTTTTGTTACGCCTTAAAGTGTACCCCGTTAAAGCAGTAAAACATATACCGCTGTTGGATGTAGGTAAAAATACCCCTGGAGGAAATACCCCAGAACAAATGGTTCTCTGTAAACTGCCACACAGAACATTGATGTTTGGCAGTGTTCCGGCGTGGCAATTTACCGGCAACCCTGCCACACATCTTTCAGTAACATGGCCACAAAAGTTCAAGGGAAGGGGGGGCTGCTATAAAGATTGCCGTTTTTGGGCCTACATTAAGAACTGAATTGGGAACTCCAAACGAATTTCGAGAAAACGTTCCATGAATGCCAAGCGAGGATTGTACTCTAATTCGAAGAAATAAATTGCCGAGAATCCGAGGTACACTTGGTTTGGGGAGGCTCTACCCCAACTTCTGTAATATTATATTCTGGGTAGCTGGAAGTCTGTCAGTGTATCCAGGATGTTCCCCTTGAAGCGTCCGCGAGGTCCGTGAGATTTGGGGGGGGGCTTTCCCCCGAAATGTTAAAATGGTCTTAGAGCTGTAAACATAAGTACCATGCTTTATATAATGATTCTGTACACGACCACGAATTTTCAGGAGTGTGGGGTCAACCCCTCCCCCAGAGCTCTTCAGAGGTAACATCGAGGATACACTGACCCACTCCAGCAGAATATAAAATTACGGAAGTTGGGAGTAGAGCCCTCAAAACCAAGCACCTCGTATCCCTTTTACAGACTTCACCGAATTTCTGGTGGAGGGGGAAAGCGCATACATAGTTTGCCGCTAAACACAACATGAAACATAGAAATTGCGAGCAAATCCCTTACCTTGAACACTTGTCTGCTCTCTTAGAAACTTGCGGGATTGTGAATTCACCCCACCCTCCTGAAAATTCGTGGTCGTGTACAGAATCATTATATAAAGCAAGGTTCTAAATGTTTACAGCTCTACGTCCTTTATAACATTTTGGGGGAAAACCCCCTCCCAAAGCTCACGGAATTCGCAGACACTTCAAGGGGAACATCCTAGATTCACTGACAGACTCCAGCGGCCCAGAATATAATATTACGAAAGTTGGGGGTAAAGCCCCCGAAACCAAGTATACCTCGGATCCTCGGTAATTTATTTCTTCAAATTAAAGTACAATTCTCGCTTGGCTTACATAGAATGCTTTCTCGAAATTCGTTTGGAGTTCCCAATTCAGTTCTCAATATAGGCCCAAAAACGGCAATCTTTATAGCCCCTCCCCCTCCTTGAACTTTTGTGGTCAAGTTGCTGAAAGATGTGTGGCAGGATTGCCGGTAAATTGCCACACCTGAACACTGCCACACATCAGTGTTCTTGTGTGGCAGTTTACAGTGAACAGTTTGTTCTGGGGGTATTTCCTCCGGGGGTATTTTTTCCGGGAGCATTTTTACCGCTTTCAGTTTTCAAGGGAAATTTCTCCGCGGGTATTTTTTCCCGAGGGTATTGTTATCGTTTACCGGTGCTGTTGTTACATGTTGCAATAACAGCTGGCCTCGAAAAAATTCACATCTGACAAATAATTCACACCAATAATTGCCTGAAATTTAAAGTTTCACATATAAGGAAAGTTAATTATTTCGAAATGATCACACAGCCTTGTGAAAGAGCTCTCAAAAGCGTCTTATAAAAGGTTATCAAGGTATTCTGTGTTTCCATAGTTTTCCTCAAGTGTTCTCCAAAATGCTCCGTAAAAGTTTTTTTTTTTTTTTTTTTTATCTTTCATGCACTTTACAACAGCCTTCTTTTTGCGATCCATTCCTTACTGCATTTGAACGAAGACACAATGTACAAATTGACCACACAAAGAGCTAGCGATTTGGTTCCCACCTATCGAGCGAGCGTTTTTTTTCTCCGCTCTAAAAATAAAACCGCTCGTGTGAAAGCCACCCAAAACCCCCACTGCGGGACGGTTTTATAGATTCGTCGGATTCATTCCGTCTGTGTGAAACGAGCCTAAGTTTGAGACTTTTCTTTCAGCACGATTTCTTCTAAGTTCTTAATTTTTTCCTCTGCAAGACAGTCAGCTATCTTAAGGCCCGTTTCACACAGACGGAATGAATCCGACGAATCTATAAAACCGTCCCCCAGTGCGGTTTTTGGGGTGGCTTTCACACGAGCGGTTTTATTTTTAGAGCGGAGAAAAAAAAAAAAAACACGCTCGACCGATAGGCGGGAACCAAATGGCTAGCTCTTTATGTGGTCAATTTGTACATTGTGTCTTCGTTCAAATGCAGTAAGGAATGGATCGCAAAAAGAAGGCTGTTGTAAAGTGCATAAAAAAAAAAAAACCTTTACAGAGCATTTTGGAGAACACTTGAGGAAAACTATGGAAACACAGAATACCTTGATAACCTTTCATAAGACGTTTTTGAGAAAAAAATGAAACTTTAAATTTCAGGCAATTATTGGTGTGAATTATTTGTCAGATGTGAATCTTTTCGATGCCACCTGTTATTTCTCCATGCAACATGTAACAACAGCATCATATTGCATCAACGGGGTACCCTTTAAGGCGCAACAAAACTTTTTTTTATGTAGTTTCTACCGTACAATAGTACATTAGTGATCTATTTTTGCACACTTCGATAAGTTTAATTTCATAACTATATTAAAACAATACTTTATGGATGCCTGCGAAAAGAACTCTACGATAAATAAGTATCACACTGAAAGATGTCCATACCTCGAAAACGAAAAAAAAACATGCCTAATTTCTCAGACTGCTGGATCACATAATACAGTGTCTCCACATACATGTAGATTTAAGGAACATTAACTTGCTTATGTTTTCAAATATATGTGTTCTACAGCAAAGCACATTAGTAGAGTAATCAGCTACCGTTATTGCGCTTCCAGTAATATGCCGCGAGGCGAGAACATTTCCTGTCAAATCACAAGACGAGAAAAAATGACATGGCTTAGAATTTTCGAAATTAATTTACATATTTATTTGTTAGCAGCATCATTATAGTTATACGTGAAAGATCAGGTGTGCTCAAAGCTGAATGTTCTGCGATGCTAAAGTTTTTGGGGTTACAAAATTACTTAAAAGACTGTAACACCGCGCCTTTTTTCATTCGTTTTCAGACTTTTCCATGTCTGATGGGGTAGAAAATTGAGATTCGGTCCATGTAGTTAACTTGCACTTATGAAAAAATATAGTGATAATGAAAGTTGCAGCTGTTAAATTGCTTAAAGTTTGGTGAAATTATTAGAATTTCAAATTTGCGTACATTTCCATATAGAACAAATTTTATATAAAATTCTTTTTAGGGTAATTTTATATAAATTCAGTACATTGTTAAATATTCTTTGACAGCATCTTACATATGGGGTAGTGCGACTGAAATTATTTTTTTATGACTATGCCAGTTTCTACATTTTATTGGCAATATGTACTTCTGGGATGTAAGGTCAGGTGATGCGTAACATCACAGCCTCTCCTTGACAAATGTCAACCCCGCCTTCTCGTGGTGCATCCTGTTCCCACTAAAGGGGCTCTGACGACCGCCAATAGCGGTATAACTATACCATCGGGATCAGAGGAAATGCTATCCCACACTCACCAACCCGCTTGGCCAGCGTGGTGAGTTATGGCCAAACACCTCCAAAATGACTCTACAACTTAAATCTTGGCCCTCAGTCTCCGGCAGCTGGAATGTACCTGGCCAAGGCAGCGGCCAGTGCGACATATGAAGGCAGAGGGTGCTAAGAATCCCCGGAGGACCGGACTAGGCTGCCATTTGATGCTGACCTTGGCTACCTATAACGGACGCTCCCTATCTTCTGATTCAAGGCTTCTTGAATTGGAAGAGGAACTACAAAGGATCAAGTGGGACATCGTCGGGCTAAGTGAGGTAAGGAGAAAAAGGAGAAGATCTCATTGAACTGAAAAGTGGACATCTCTTTTACTATCGTGGGACAGATACTGGCAGAACTAGTGGTGTTGGATTTATAATAAACAAGAAACTGAAGGATAAAGTGGTAGAAGTTGAAAGTTCCTCTGACAGAGCTGCACGACTCGTTATCCAACTCTCGAGAAGATACCAGGCTCAGATTATTCAAACTTATGCACCCACCACAAGTCATCCTGAAGAAGAAATTGAAGAATTTTATGAGGAAATTTGTCATCTAAATAATAAAGGTAAGCAGCACTTGAAGATAATTATGGGAGATTTCAATGCAAAAATAGGGCAACGGCAACAGAATGAAACTTCAGTAGGTAAATTCGGTCACGGCAACAGAAACCAGCGTGGAAATACTCTCGTTGAGTTTGCAGAGGCAGAAGGTTTTTTCATCTTGAACTCCTTTTTCAAGAAAAAGCCACACAGGAAATGGACATGGAGACATCCAATTGGGACGACAAGTGAAATTGATTTTATTATGTGTAACAAAAAATTCGTCATAGAAGACTGCAGTGTGCTGAACAAGTTCAACACAGGTAGTGACCATAGATTGGTGAGATGTAAGATGCACCTCAACACTAAACTGGAACGTGGCAAGCTCATAAGACAAACAAAATGTATTGACATAACCAACCTTAAAAAACACCATAATACTTTCAAGTTGGAACTGAAGAACAGATTCTCTGCTTTAGAAGGCCTAACATCGGAAGAAGTGGATATTTCGGAAGTTAACAGAAAAGTAACCAAAGCTCTAATGGAAACAGCAACAAAATTAGCTGGGTCTAAGAACAAGTTGCATGGGAACAAATTATCAGGAAAAACCAAAATGTTGATGCAAAAAAGAAGAGAGATGAGGACAACTAAAGAAGATGTGACTTCCAAAGTGGAATATATAGAGCTATGCAAGACAACACGAAAAAGTATCACTGAAGATGTAAGGAAATTCAACTGTGAGCTAGTGAGGAAAGCAATTGAAAACAACCAAAGCCTTAAGATAGCAAAGGGACATCTCAGTAAGGGAAGAAAACAGATTATGGCTCTGAGAAAAGAAGATGGTTCTATAACAAGAAATAGAGGCGAAATTTTGACAAGAGTGAAAGATTTCTACTCCAAATTATATGAAAGGGATGATACATGTACTCCAGACATCATGAAAGGTACCAGAGTTCTTCCAGTCCTCCCAGCAGAAGTTGCTCATGCAATCAAGAACATGAAGCGGGGGAAAGCTCCAGGAGAAGATGGAATTACTATAGACATCATACAAGAAGCAAGTGGAGAAATTGAAACAGTACTCGCCCAAATTTTCACTCGATGCCTTAATGAAGGGAAGATTCCTGAGGATTGGAACAATGCTACAATGATCCTGCTACATAAAAAAGGTGACATTGAGGATCTCAGGAACTACAGACCTATCAGCCTCCTATCAGCGGTTTATAAAATCTTCACTAAAGTTCTTTCACACCGCTTGAAGGTAACACTGGACATGGCTCAACCGAGAGAACAAGCTGGATTCAGGAGTGGCTACAGCACAATAGATCATATCCACGTACTGAGAGAACTAATTGAAAGAGCGAGGGAATATGAACTTCCATTGTGCATGGCTTTTATTGATTATGAAAAAGCCTTTGATTCGGTGAAACCATCAGCAGTTACCACGGCTCTGAAATCCTGCGGTATTGAAGACGCATACATTAATATTATTAATAACATCTATGAAAATGCAAGTGCAAAGATTCGGCTGTTTGAAAATACAACACACATAAAAATTGGAAAGGGAGTGAGACAAGGTGACACCATATCTCCGAAGCTCTTTAATGCCACATTGGAAAATGTCTTTCAATCACTGAACTGGGAAAACAAAGGGATAAAGATTAATGGAGATTATCTAACCCACCTTCGTTTTGCTGATGACGTAGTCATTTTTGCAACTACCCCATCAGAGCTGCAGAGTATGATCCAGGAACTTGCTGACAAGAGTAAAGAAGTGGGATTAAAAATGAACTTTCAGAAGACAAAAGTGATGTTCAATGCTTTTACAAGAAATGAAGATTTATCGATTGATGGAGAAAAACTGGAGATAACAGATACGTATGTTTATCTTGGACAGCAGATATCAAGTGAGGGTCACATTGATGAAGAAATTAATCGGCGTACAAAACTTGCCTGGAGAGCTTTTGGAAGAAACAGCATAATTTTCAAGAGCAATATGCCATTATGTCTTAAAAGAAAAGTGTTTGATCAATGCATCCTTCCAGTGCTTACGTATGGTGCAGAGACGTGGACCTTAACTAAAAGAGACATACAAAGGCTGCAGACAACTCAAAGTAGCATGGAGAGGTGCATGCTTGGTATAACCAGGAGAGATAAGAAGAGGAACTCGTGGATCCGAAAAATGACGAGAGTGGAAGACATCATGATCAGAGTTAAATCCCTGAAATGGCAATGGGCTGGACATACTGCCAGAAGGACAGACCATAGATGGACAGCCGAAATTTTAGATTGGATTCCAAGGGACAGGAAAAGACCCAGAAAAAGACCACATGGGAGATGGGTGGATGAAATTCGTAAATATGCGGGAGTGACATGGAGGAGACTGAGACAAGACAGACCGTTGTGGAGGAAACTTGGGGAGACCTTCGTCCAGCAGTGGATTGATAATGGTTGACAATGATGATGATGATGATGTACTTCTACTTGAAAAAAAAAAAAAATATTATGGACACTTGCTTGCAAAATCCTATGTTCTGACACACAATGTCCCCTACCCCACAAAAGTGTAATTTGGAAGATATTCGTTTTTAGTGTGTTCTCGCTATGTGTGCTACTTGAAAACAATGTATTTCTTACAACATGTGTTACAAATGATCTTTTCACATATCATGAAATACAGAAGTTGTGTTACTCGGAATATAATGACAGGCAGTCGTTCCAAACACAACCGCGAAGAATTCGAAAGAAATCTTAATTCAGACATAAAATCATTAAATTTGTCATTCTGGATGAGGACATTTTTTTTTAATTATTTACTACATTCTGTTGGTTTGTTTAACTGTTGAAAGGCACAGCATGGCCATGGTTTTTTCGTTACTTTATTCTTCAAGCATTCAGATATTTTTTTCGTTTAACGCACACAGTTAACGTGTTTGTGAAATTTGACTTCTTTCTTGAAAGACAACTCCTGTAACTCTGAAGTTCCGGCAGTCGGTATATCATTTGGCTGATCTAGTTCAGCAAGGAACATCGTAAGTTTCTACAGTTTTTTTTTCGGCACTGCTTTTTGCTTAAAATACTGTTTTGCATAGTTACCACATTTTGAAGTCACTCGCTCCTATATTTAACACGACAAAATGTAACAGTTAACTTCTGCAGCACGGTAAACCATTACTATGTTTGTAGCAAATTGCTGGTATCATACCTGCACTTCAAATATGATTATATGCGAACTATGAAAAAACAATTTTACTAAACTTGAAATAAAAAAGGCAGAAAACTCTGCTATTCCAGAGAACGAACAAGATTTCGAAACATTGCGAGTTTATGCATTTCCTGACCTAGAATAATTTTCTCTGTTGATAAATAAATGATCGGGGTGAATGTCAGGTGCAAGGCATATATACACTGCTGGCCACCCAAAATGCAACACCAAGAAGGAAGCATCCGATTGGCCTGAAATTCGCAGCATGCGTCGCCCGCGAGAGGACATGCATACGATTTTCATTGTGGGTTATATGCAAATCATGTACGCCCGGCACGCCACCGAGAAGCATTATGAGAAGGGTGCACACAGAAGGCGGGGTGTTTTTTTATTTTTATTTATAGGAGGTTTAACGACCACCGTGAGCAACTCAATGGGCTATAAGCAGTCGCCCGTCCCTAATTTAGGGTCACTGTTTCCAGGGAAGGGAGAGAGCCAGTGCCGTAAGACAGACACAACATCCATGCCTCACCGGGATTCGAACCCGGACCCCTTACGGACGAATGATCAGAGGCCATCGCTTAGACCACTGCGCCACCGGGGCGGCAAGGCGGGGGTGTAAGTAGTTGAAATGTGTTGTGCTGCCGGACCTGTGCGTGGGAAGATTCCTGATGCCTCGTCGCAGAATACGCCAGTCATTCCAGCACGTTTCGGAGTTCGACAGAGGACGAATAGTGGCTTATCGCGACAGCGGTTTATCGTACCGAGACGTCGGCGCCCGTGTGGGACGACATCCAGCCACAGTGAGGCGAGAATGGATTTTGTGGGTGCAGGAGGGACGGAAGGATCGACGTGAGCGATTGCCGCAGCCGCGGCACACCACCGAACGAGAGGACCGGCAGGTTGTGCGGTGGGCATTGACGGCTCGCACCGCCACATCACGAACGTTAGCGCAGGAATTAGGGTGTGTTGCGCAACAACTTGTGTCAGCACGTACCGTTCGACGTCGTCTGCAGTAGCGGGGACTTGTCGCACGGCGCCCGTTGCTCCGATTACCATTGACGTTACACCACGGCCGCCCCGGTGGCGCAGTGGTCTAAGGCGCTGGCCTCTGATCATTCGTCCGTAAGGGGTCCGGGTTCGAATCCCGGTCTGGCATGGATGTTGTGTTTGTCTTACGGCACTGGCTCTCTCCCTTTCCTGGAACCAGTGACCCTAAATTAGGGACGGGCGACTGCTTATAGCCCATTGAGTTGCTCACGGTGGTCGTTAAACCTCCAATCCAAAAAATCCAAAAACGTTACACCACCGGCGAGTGCGGCGGCAGTAGGTCGTTGAACGCCGCACCTGTACTACGGAATGACACGACATTGTCTTCTCCGATGAATCCCGCTTCTGCCTGCAACACCACGATGGTCGATTACGCGTGTGGCGGCACCGCGGCGAGAGACTGTATGACGCCTGCGTTATGCCTCGCCATACCGGTCCGTCACCTGGCGTTATGGTTTGAGGCGCAATTGGATATGACAGCCGCACCCCTCTGGTACGCATCGCCGGTACACTCAAAAGCCATTGCTACATCTCCGACGTTTTGGAGCCTGTATTCCTCCTTTACTTGCAGGACCTGCCAGTGGCCCCGTTTCAACAGGACAATGCGCGCCCGCACGTGGCACGCATCGTGCAACAATTCTTCACAGCCCACTAGGTGTCACTGCTGCCGCGGCCCGCCTTTTCTCCCTATATGTCGAACACGTCTGGTCGCTGATCGGCAACCGAGTGGCCCGGCAAGCACCACCCGCGGCTACGCCTGATGAACTGTGGCAACGTGTGGAAGCAGTCTGGCCCGACTTACCCCAAGGCCACATCCAAAGCCTCTTTCGTTCGATGTAGCGGGCCGCCCCGGTGGCGCAGTGGTCTAAGGCGCTGGCCTCTGATCATTCGTCCGTAAGGGGTCCAGGTTCGAATCCCGGTCGGGCATGGATGTTGTGTTTGTCTTACGGCACTGGCTCTCTCCCTTCCCTGGAACCAGTGACCCTAAATTAGGGACGGGCGACTGCTTATAGCCCATTGAGTTGCTCACGGTGGTCGTTAAACCTCAAATCAACCAACCAACCAATCGATGTAGCGGCCGTTACTGCGAGCCATGGGGGCCACACGAACTATTGATGCTTGCGTGTTCCGCAAGTCGCACGGGCCTATAAGCTTAATCGTTTCATCTTTGTATCTGTTATGTGTCCAGTAAATCTGGCTTTGCTATCTGGTGTCCTTCTTGGTGTTGCATTTTGGGTGGCCAGCAGTGTATGTTTTTCTTTTATTACAGTGTTTGAGTGGAGGACCGGGACTTCAGCCCCAAAGCCCCCCCCCCCCCGCTCTTCTGATAGGGATAGGGCTAGAGCCATACTCATATATTATTGCTAAATATCTCTGCAGAGTGCAGATAGACAAATATGTTCGGAATTCGCCTACCGATGATGTTCCTTTCATTTTCAGTGTAACTGTCGAACTCGTTGTACAAAATTATGCAGATATCATACCAAACATTTTTTTCATGTTCCTATCCCTGTAATCTTCTGAAGATGTATCCCAAACTTCTGGGCGCTTTTCCACTTCCTGAATTAATAATTCAATATCAACATTCATAGCAGATATGATCAACAGAGGTTATAGCGCAAACTATAGTAAAAAAAAATCAGTGTTTCTGTTGAAAACTAACAAAGCACACAAGCCCAAAGCGATTGACAATCGACCTCGCCTAGCAGCATCGCTCTCGACCCCTCCCCTCTGACAAGAGTGATTCTTTTATTGCCTAAGCGGGGAATCCGTTCACCGATTGTGTGAATGTCTTGCCTTACATCTGTGTTTCTCCAAATTTGGACGGTATCTCAGTCGTCCGGTTTGTAGCGAACACCGAGGGAGCTCAGCGGCTGCCGCATCGGAGTTTCTACCGATTCCGCTCGTCTGAAAGTCTCGGTATAACTTTATAGCCGGCTTCAAAACACGCGGTTAGACATCTGAGTAACTTATTGCTTCTGCGAGAAAAACCCGGTCGGACATCTGAGTAATTTATTGCCTCTGCGAGAAAAACCCGGTTGTACATCTGAGTAATGTATTGCTTCTGCGAGAAAAACACGGTTGTGTGAAACGGGCCGAAGTGTCCTCTGTCCGGGCAAAAAGGGGACGGAAGTAAAGATGAGTTTTGACTGCCACTCTTTCTTTCAGCCTTTGTAGTAAGTGTGGGGGACGTTATTACGTAAGTCATTAGAATCGCCTTGCATCGCCAAGAACCCCCCCCCCCCACACACACACTCACTTCCGGGTAGGAGGGAACTTCCTAGCCATTTAAAGTGACTCCTTCATACTAATTACTAATATACATTTGTTTAATTAATTGTTCCTTGGTTCCCGGGTATAGAAGAAATTTTCAGCGGAAATGGTAATCCGGACAATGCAGTTTTTGTGCAGTGGTCCTTACGCAAAGATGGTCGTTAAGAGTGGGTGAGCGGTCTTTTAATAGGTGGAAGGTTAGCATTAGCGCATTGGGCTTTGAAATCGGTTCCACAGAGAAACGGTCGTAATGAGGGGTGGTCGTTAAGAGAGGTTTCACTGTATTAAACTATTTTATTTTTTCAAGATGGACTAGTTCCTTGTACGGAGTGTTTCGTCCACGAGTGCAAATAGTGAAAGCATTGAGTCCGAAAATAAGAAACAAAAATTAGTGCACCGGCAGTATAGTGATAAGTATTTACCTTACGGTTTTTTTTTTTGTTTTTTGTTTTTTGTGGTGATAGAACATGCCCAATCCCCGAGTGTACAGTTTGTGGTGAAAAACTCAGTAGTGCTGCTATGGTTCCTAAAGACTCAAATCCGTCGATCCGTCGTAGATTCAAATCCATCGATGAAGAAATGAGACTTGCATTGTCAACGATTCCGCCACGGATCAGCCGAATATGTGCAGCTTAGCAGGCGCAAGTATTACATTGAAGGTATGAGTATAATTATTTACTTTAATAGTAACAGAAAAGTGTATTTTTTTGTATTTTCTACAGCGAATTAAAGTTCATAAATTGTTAATATAGTAAGTGCACGAGTCGATTTCTGTTTAATAATAATAATATATCATAATAATAATAATAATAGGTTGTTACATTACGTATTTATATTAATAGTGTCATATCATACGTTTTTGAGGGGATTAACATTTTGGTGTGCCGTGTTGAGTCATGGATAATTTATGGTGTTGCCGCGAGTAGAAAAAGGTTGCGGAACACTGGTCTAAGCGATAGCTTCTGATCATTCGTCCGAGATGGGTCCGGGTTCGAATCCCGGTGAGGCATGGATATTGTTTTGTCTTACAGCTCTGGCTCTCTCCCTTCCCTGGAACCAGTGACCCTAAATTCGCGACGGGCGACTGCTTATAACTCATTGAGTTGCTCACGGTGGTCGTTAAACCTTAAAACAAAAGACAAAACGTGGATCAAGAAAATGACAAGAGTGGATGACATTATGATCAAAATCAAAATCTTGAAGTGGAAATGGGCTGGACATATTGTGAGAAGAACTGAGCACCGCCGGACAACTGAAATACTAGATTAAGTACCAACAGACAGGAAAAGACACCGAAGAAGACTACGTTAAAAATAAGTAGATGAAATTCGAAAGCATGCCGAAGTGATATGGAAGAGACTGGCCCAAGACAAAGTTGTGGCAGACACTTTGTGAGACCTTTTATTCAGCATTAGCTTGAAATTACTATACATGGTGATGATGACATGCCATATTTCAAAAATAATTTTTTGCCTCGGATACCACTTAAGAAACATTTTGCATATATAATTGAATTTTCCATAATGTAAATTACGGACGCTAGAAAACGTAAGTGTACAGTTCTGTTTGCAAAAGTATCTTCATCATATACGAATATGGCCACTTACGGAAAGACTGTGCGAGTCAAATCACTTCCTAAAATCTTCGTGGGAAGTAGATTTATGTAGACGATATTTAGGAAGGGTGTGTCTGACTGCAGTACTTAAACATCCCTTAGAAGTAGGAAGGTAGGAGAAGCGGGGTAGAGTTCCCGACAGGAAAGTCACACAGAAGCAGGGTAGAAAGGGGGAGGGCCGCCCCTGTGGTGCAGTGGTCTAAGCGATGGTTTCTAATCATTCGTCCGAGATGGGTGTCGGTGACGCATGGATGTTGTGTTTGTCTTACGGCACTGGCTCTCTCCCTTCTCTGGAACCAGTGGCCCTAAATTAGGGACGGGCGACTGCTTATAGCCCACTGAGTTGCTCACGGTGGTCGTTAAACCCCCAATAAAAAAAGAAGGGGAGGAAGACTCTTATTTATAACCGGAGGGGCTGTACCCGGTGTCCGACGGCTTAACGTGCCCATTCGACGCACGGCGAATATTTAGTGGTTCGAGCGTTCTTACTTGTCGGGGTTCGATCCTGAGACTTTTCCGCGGCAGTCACAATCGTTGACCACTAGGCCATCCACAACTTGGAATTAAATTCTACTGTTTCCCTGTCTCGCATTTTTTGTTTGGGGGTTTAACAACGAACGTGAACAACGCGGTGGGCTATAAGCCGTCGCCCGTCCCTAATTTACGGCCACTGGTTCCAAGGAAGGGAGAGAGCCAATGCCAAAAAACAAACACAACATTCATGCCTCATAGGGATTCGAACCTGGACCCATCTCGGACGAATGGACCGAAGCCAGCGGGACGGCCTCTGTCTTTATAAACGAACGACATGAATGGGACACACCAAGAAGATTATAAGAACGAGAGGAATATCAAAATCCATATGCCGCCCCGGTGGTGCAGTGGTCTACGCGATGGCCTCTGATCATTCGTCCGAAAGGGGTCCGGGTTCGAATCCCAGTGAGGCATGAATGTTGTGTTTGTCTTAGGGAACTAGCTTTCTCCCTCCCCTATAGAACCAGTGACCCTTAATTAGGGACGGGCGACTGCTTTATAGCCCATTGAGTTACTCACGGTGTCGTTGAACCTCCAATAAAAAAAAAATCCATATTCTAATGAGTGCTTTGGAAATGTCATTCGGACTTGTTCCTACCGTATGCGTGATAACCCACATATGATGAAAATGTAAAAAGAATGTTGCCGCCCCGGTGGCGCAGTGGTCTAAGCGATGGCTTCTGATCATTCGTCCGAGATGGGTTCGGTTCGAATCCCGGTGAGGCGTGAGTATTGTGTTTGTCTTGAGGCGCTGGCTCTCTACCTTTCCTGGAACCAGTGGCCCTAAATTAGGGATGGGCGACTGTTTATAGTCCGTTGAGTGGCTCACGGTGGTCGTTAAACCTCCAATAAAAAAATAATAAATAAATAAAAAGAATGCCAGCTGGACGGAAATAATGCCGAAAAAATTGTTTCCATTTGTAGATATGAAACTGCATTTCTTTAATTTGTGTATGATTAACTCTCTTTGCCACCTCCATGGCTTAGTAGTCAGAACTAGGTAGGTTACTGGCTAGTCGACCGAGTTGTGTCCGGATTTTCTTTAGGGTGAGGCTGGCTCCCTCCTTTCCCTGGAACCAGTGGCTCTAAATTAATGACGGGAAACACCCTGTAGTCCTTCGAGTTGCTGATGGTGGTTGTTAACCAACCCCACACATGCACATGCAAAAGTGAAGCTCTATTTGATGTTGCACTTGTTTAAAGACATTCGAAAAACGAGACAGATCGTGGCATAGTTAATGTGGTGTATCTTTCATTTTAATATTTGCTTCGGAGATTAAGGGAAAAACAAAAATTTAATAATAAATTGAATTTGGACGACTAACTAGAAACTCGAGTTTTGACCAACTCAGCCATCGGACGGGTATCGTTTGACTTCAGGATTCTGTGCATTCCGTTCCCTGAGAGCTCAACCATCAGCTAGTTCAAAATTAAAACATTTTTCTGTCTTTTTATGAAGTCAGAATTTGGTCGCCTTGGTGGGGCAGTGGTCTAAGCGCTGGCTTATGACCTTTCATCCAAGTGGGTCCGGGTTCGAATTCCGAGGAGACATTGATGTTGTGCTTTGTTTTACGGCACTGGCTGTCTCCTTTTACTGGAACCAACTGCCCTAAATTAGGGACGAGCGACTGTTTATAGCCCGTTGAGTTGCTTACTTGCTTACGGTGATCATTAAACCCTTAGACAAAAAAATAAAAAAAAACGAATTTTTATACATAAACAAAATATTTAATTCCAAAATGAGATTTTATTCCATCTTTGTCAGCACTGAGTGAAAAGTTCATTTTATATCCAGAATGAAACATCATCATGTTGCTTGTGTCGGATAGTAAGCGGTCTTCCTGCTAGATGAGACAGACACCAAAGACAAGAGAAAACGTAACTATCAGTCAGACTTGTCTTGATGTGTGCCTCAGCAGATCCGGTGGCGCAGTAGTCTAAGCTCTGGCGGCTTCTAAACAACCATTCGATCAGATGGGTCCGGGTTCGAATCCCCGTAAGGCGTGGGTGTTGTGTTTGTCTTACGGCATTGGCTCTCTTCCTTCCATGGAAAGGAAGAGAGCCAATGCCGTAAGACAAATGACTGCTTATACACCACCACCACGTTGTTCACAGTGGTCGCTTTTTTTTTTTGTTGTTGTTGTTGTTGGAGGTTAAACGACCACTGTGAGCAGTTCAGTGGGCTATAAGCTGTTGCCCGTCCCTAATTTAGGGCCAATGGCTCCAGGAAATGGAGAGAGCCAGCGCCGTAAGACAAACATAACATCCATGTCTCACTGGGATTCGAACCTGGACTCATCTCGGACGAATGATCAGAAGCCATCGCTTAGACCACTGCACCATCAGGGCAGCACAGTGGTCGTTAAACTTAAAATAAAAATCGAAGTGCTCCTGTTATATTAACTGACTTCGTAAGTGCCTTGGGCCGCCCCGGTGGCGCAGTGGTCTACGCGACAGCTTTTGATTATTCACCCAGGGAGGGTTCCGGGTTCGAATCCCAGGTAAGGCATGGATGTTTGTGATTGTCTTTCGGCACTGGCTCTGTTTTTGAAAATCTGGCATACTGTTTCACATATTCGATCCGTACTTTGATGATGTAAATGCATTGCACAGTTGTACCCTGTGACGCACAGTACTGTATTTGTATGAATTCAATATGCATGTGTTAACCGGGACCAATAAATAATTTTTTAAAACTTCAAACAAAAAAAACAAAAAAAAGTGCCTTGGTACATATAGTCAGTAACGTAATAGAGCCTTCCTGTCGGTCACGTGACGTAATACTGATGAACATGTTTTACCGTGGAATTTACGACAAAAACTTTGTTTTACAACGTTTCTTGTTTTTATCAGTATGTATTTTATTTTATGAAGCATGAAAAAAATCGTGTTGTTGGAATCGAAATGTCCCACCCTCTGTGGGGGCCATGTTTTCATGCCTACTAGGGAAATGAACGACAATTCATAGTTTTCAATTATCTTTTCGACGCATACGTTTGCCGCCAGAGGGTGCAAACGCACGTGGCAATTTATGTCAGACAATTAATGAGTAACTTCCGATGAACTTCGGAGAAGGATTCGGGTTATCTAAATCAGTGTCTCCCGACGTCATTACACTCTCCAGACTACATGGCATTGTTTGTCACAGGAATTTGAACGGAAACGTAACGTGCTAGAGAAGCCTGGAAACGTGGTCTCACTCGGAGGTACGCTCAGTGATAGGGTTATTGTGCGCACGGAAAGCACCGGAGATTTATCGCCAATTGCAAGAAGTCTACGGTCCTGAAGTCATGAGCTATCGGAGCGTGTCAGAATGGTGTTTAAATTCGTAACAGGTACAATGCGTTGACGGATGAGAAACAGTAGCAGGCCTTTAACTTCAACAACAGACAGCAACGTGATCTGTGTGGAAGCTCTAGTGCAAGGAGACAGACGAGTGATTTTGCTTCAGACTGCTGCAAAATGTTTCTTTCTGTACTGCGCGTCACATTATTCACGATGTGTTGGTGTATCGAAAAGTTTCAACGAGATGAGTGCCCGCAAATGTCGGCAGAACAGAAAGCGTTACGAACGGGACTAAGCCTTTCACACCTGCAGCGATGAAACGCGCGTCACCACATCCCGCCGACGTCAAAGGCAGCGACAGTGGAGTCAAAATACACATCTCCCGAGAAAAAAAAGTTCAAGACTGTAGGATGTGGTGGGTACTTTATGTTGACAGCATTTTGGGATGTTCAGGGCATTCTACTCTTGGACTTCTTGAACCACGGGCAACCAACACTGCCAGCCAATATTGCATCACTCTACTGTGTTTGAAGAAAGCCGACGTCCTGGAATGGCCACAAGAGCGATAATCTTTTTGCGTGACAATGCATGTAGTGGACAGGCTCGGTTAGTGCTGTCTTCCCCATCCTCCATACAGCCAACAGCTTGCACCCTTGGACTTCCACCTGTACGGTCCTCTCAAAAAGCACCTTGAAGACAAACCTTTCCGCAATGATTCCGAAGTGGTAGCTATGGTGAAGCATTGGACGTGGTCACATTGAATTCTTCACGCAAGGTTCCCAAAAGTTGGTGTATATTGCTAGAACAAGTGTCTTAACCAATTCGGTGATTATGCGGAAAAGTAACCTTTGCGTTCTACATTCATTGCCTTGTCTCATTTGTATATGGTTATAATACAAGATTTCCAACTTTCAGTCTCATTATTGTGACCACCAGCTAATATCCAGAGTAACCGCCGTATGCAGGGCGGACAGCAGCTAGACGGGCTGGCAGTGACTCAATAAGGTGCTAGAAGGTGTTATGTGGAGCCATGCTGACTGCAGCGCATCGGACAGCTGCTGGAAGGTGCGTGGTGGAGGATCCATGGAGCGAACAACATGATCGAGGTGGTCTCACAGATGCTCAATTGGGTGTGAGTCTGGGGAATTAGGGTCCAGGGAAGTACTTTGAAGTCTTCATCGTGCTCTTCCAACCACTCTCGGACATTTCTAGCTGTGTGACACGTCGCACTGTTTTTCTGGAAGATCCCATCCTCCCCAGGGAAGAAAATCAACATGTATGGGAGTACGTGGTCTGCAAGGATGGATCCGTAACGAATTCGGTCCATAGTGCCTTTCACAGGTAGGAGTGGACCCAGAGAATGCCACGAAAACATTCCCCAGGCCATAACTTTGTCCCCACCTCCATTGTGTTCTTCCAGCAATGGTTGAAGAGTGTTTGTTCTCCGATGTTTCTCGCCTTATACGCCGACGTCCATCCGTTCGATGAAGCAGAGAACCTGACTCATCAGCGGAGGTCCAATTCCGATACTGCCGTAAGCCTTTTCTGCCGATGTACCTTCGTTAGCATAGGTGCGGTGACCATTCGTCTGCATTGGAGCCCCATACGCAGCAGAGTTCGCTGAACTGTCGTTTTAGACACACTTCCGGTAGCTCCCTGATTCATTTGGCCAGTCAGTTGCTTCACCGTAAAGTACCGACTGGCTCTCACGCACCTTCGAAGCTGACGTTCACCTCTCACATCAATGTCACGTGGTGCTCCGCAGTTTCCCGTTGCTTATTCGCAATGCTGCCACTACCCCAATCACGACACACTTTAACCACAGCAGCACACGAAGAGTTCACAAACTGTGCTGTTTCAGAAATAGTGCCACTCTTGGCCCGAAAGCCTATAATCATCCCATTTTGCAAATCTGATAAATCGCTCCTTTTATCCATGACAGCAACGGGGTGCTATGTTTTCAGAATACCTACAGCACACCTTATATACTCTCCAATCCATCTCACGATGTGTGCCTTCTTTCGTTGACGACTCGCCGTCGATGCCAAAAGTAGGAGGTGGTCACAATAATTTATGTGACTCGACTGTGTATAACGAAGAGCCGAAACATTATGGTTATCTGCCCAATATGATGTTGGTCCCCACGTGCCCCCAAAACAGCTCTCACCCGGCGAGGCATCGACGTTACAAGATTTCAAAAGGTGTCTTGTGGTACCTGATACCAACATGTTACCAGCAGATCCTTTAACTCTTGTAAGTTACCTGGCTGAGCCATCGAAAATCGGATTTTCTGTTACAGCACAACCCAGAAGTGCTTGATTAAATTGATTTCTGGAAAATTTGGAGGCCAGGGCATTACCTGGAAGTCTTCCTTATGTTCGGCGAAACATTCTCGAACAATCTGAGCATTGTGGCGTGGCGCATTATGCTGTGGAAAGAAGACACTACCAGTGGGGAATACCGTTACATGAAAGGATGTACGTGGTCCGAAATAATGGTTATTGGTACACTCCATAGTTTCCTGCTCATGAATCACTGGCCACAGAGTTATCCAGTAGAACATTGCCCAAAGCATTACACTTCCTCCAATGGCTTGTTTTCGTCCCACGGTGCATACATCGTACACGTACCCGGCCGTCCATATGGTACAACAGGAAACTAGATTCATCGGGCCAGATGACATTCTTCCAATCATTCAAGGCCCAGTTTTGGTGCTCGCGTGCCCAATGTTTTTTTTTTTGAATGAGGATTTAACGACCACCGTGAGCAACTCAATGGGGTATAAGCAGTCGCCTGTTATTAATTTAGGGCCACTGACTCCAGAGCCAGTGCCGTAAGACAAAAGACAAACAACATCCATGCCTTACCAGGATTCTAACTCGGACCCCTTTCGGACGACCCCAATATTGACGCTTTCGACACTGAACTGAGGTTAGTGTGGGAACTCATAGAGGGTTGTAGCTACGCAGCCCCATTTTCAGCAGGGTTCCATAAACTGTGTGTTGGTACACATTATTCCTGTCACCAACATTCAAATTAACGGCGATTTGCACCACAGTATCCCTTCTGTTGGATCTTATCATACGGGATAGCCTTCGCTCACCTCTAGCATCGATGAGCAGTGCTGGGTCTACACCTTGCCAGCGTTTCGTGGATTTTCCTCTTCGGACCTTTTTCGAAAGTACGAACCACTGCTGACTGTGAGCACCCCACAAGCCTTGCCGTCTCGGAAATGCTCTGACACAGTCGTCTGTCCATTACGATTTTACAAAATTCGCTTAAGTCCGCTGCCTTTCCCATCTAAAGAAGAACACTGATTAACTGAGCTTAGTATCAGGTGTTATTTATAAGGTTTCACGACCTTCACAAGCGCAGTCATTTATCTGCAGATTTGCATAAAGACGCTGGTCATAATATTTCGGCTCTTCGGTGTATCTTACATTCCATATCACTGCTTCCAAATATCCGATTGAAAACTTTCTTCGAGCTAGACCAGGTCTCCATACGACGGACTCCATACACCTGAAGCCAGTTCCAGGAGCTTATAAGATTACAGGTGGTTGATACTAAACAAGTGAGCCACCTCCTTGATTAATTGGACTATATCAAATATGCCAATATATCTCCGTCATTTTGAACCTTCTAGGTGTGTGCTTTGTGTCATAGCGAGGAAAATGGCTATTCCGGATTTATGCAGGAACGTTCTACGTTGTCCTGATAGCTGGGTTGAAAGCACGGCTTCTAATCTTACGTCTTGATCTCCTCGTTCCTCACTGAGAGAATCGCCATCCAAACAAGCATTTTGGTATTTTCATGTTTTAACATAGACGCACTTTGAAAATTTTGCTAAATCTTTTTAGCACGTGTTTTGTAAAATAAGTACGTGCTCATGGAATCATTGTGTCCGTCCGTTTGTCTGTTGACACCATATCTTTACAACTATTAGTCCAAAGCAAAACGCCTTTGCTTGGCGAGAGTTTCCGATGTCACCAAGTGTATTGCACCCAACTAAATACTTAGCTACAGGTTTGCTGCAGTCACAAAATTGTTGACGGCAGTAAACGTGGAATACACAGCTAATGTACACTGAAGTACCAAAAGTCATGGGATAGCAGTGTCCTGTCAAGAATTTTCATGTTCGTAAATCTTGGGAAAACTGATCACTTCGCTGAGATTTACGGAAAAAAATAAATAAATAAAATACATAGATTGAAAATTCTCTACAGTCCCACGTTTCAAAATTTTGTTTGGAGGAGGCGATGAAGTGAGGGAATAATGACCATGTTCGTTCATTTCTCAGCACTGACCAGACAAGCAAAATTTCTTAAAAAAAAAGGGGGGGGATAATAAGAATTAAGCTTCTTTTTCTTTTGGCTTAATTTACTTTTTACTTTTGTAAGTTAAACAAAAAAGGCGGGCAAGAAGTTACCATCAACCCTTTTAGAAAACAAAATTATTCGCTAGTAATCACGGAATGAGGGAAAAACGTTTCTGTAAATTTGTGCAAAAGCCAAAATCTTTCTTTTAGAATCCGCCATTTTTGGGAAAGTTTAGATGTCTCTAAAAACGTGTCGCAGAAAGTTCCCTTAAGCCAGAGATAGGCTATTTTTAGAACAAGGTCAAAACAGCATGCAGAAGAGGCTACAGCGTTTCTTCTTTCGTGGAGGTCAGAGGTCACCCTAGCTTGCATGGGAGTAGAGCCATGTGGTGGTCTAGTATCAGAGTTCTGGCGGGAACTTGTTAACCAATGACCAGCGAAGCCGTTGGTTACTAGGGGAAGTTTTAGCCAATGAGGGGTCAACGGGTTTTAAGCACCCCAGCTTCAAGGGAAAAGGTGTCATTCTCTCTTGACTATCTCGCGGTGCTGCCATAATGTAAGAGCGTAAGAAAAAAAAAATCCGGTGACGGGCAAACCCGATCGCCGGGACCATTTTTGGTCTTGCCGGCAGTAAGAATGGCTGGCAACTTTGTTCTCGAGGCGTGGGGGACATGCTTGAGGTGTAACTCGTATTAGCCAGCTCAAAAATGATGATTTCCATCTCATGGCTGGCGATGAAATGTTCACGGTTTCAAGAGACGGCCATGCGTAAAAAAAAAAAGAAAAGAAAAGACCATTGATGACCAGCCAGTTCCGGCCCAGAAATAGTGCCCCTTTGCTGTGATGATCCTTACAAGAAGAGGAGACCACCTCAGCAGTAATTAAGAATCCGTACCCTGCGCCACCCATGTCTCAGAAATTGGCTGATAAATGAACAGCCCAAAGGACTACAGGAACCTTTCTAGTGTTTGTGCGGTAAAAACAAACGACAAAGGGATGCCGAGGTGTAAGCCCCCTTGATTCCTTAAAGTGCCATGAGCCCTTCACCCCCACCTCGTCAAAAGAAAAAAAAAGTGACTCACTAAGGAACTAAAATCCTGCAAGCTTAAAAGAGATGATTAATAACTGGCTGCAGCCTAGTGCCGCATCTTCAAAATTCAGAAAAACGTTTCGTTTCAAAAAGGAGAAAACAAATTCTTGGTATCCAAAATTTCTGTAAAACTGTATTCTTCTATTTCGGGTGAGCCTTAAAGAAACTCAGACTGTAAAAGTAATTTAAAAAAAAAATATCCGGTCTGCTAAATCAATTATGTTTAAATAATAAGTTTTCTCTTAGCAATGAAGTTTGATTGAAATAGGTTTTTTTTTTTTTTTTTTTTTTTTTTTTTTTTGGGCATTCTGCTATAATGAGTCTCTACTGTAGTTTGTTAGGGTTAAAGTTGGAGGTCTTGGAGAGATGTAAATAATAATTTTGGTGGTGGTGTCATCAGGTCCTGTATTTCATGCTTAAGTAGAGAAACTTCCTGTCATTTTTATTTTCATATATATGTAAAGGGGATGTAAGGTCAGGTGATGCGTAACACACAGCCTCTCCTTGACAAATGTCAACCCCGCCTTCTCGTGGTACATCCTGTTCCCACTAAAGGGGCTCTGACGACCGCCAATAGCGGTATAACTATACCATCGGGATTAGAGGAAATGCTATCCCACACTCACCAACCCGCTTGGCCAGCGTGGTGAGTTATGGCCAAACCCCTCCAAAATGACTTCACAACTTAAATCTTGGCCCTCAGTCTCCGGCAGCTGGAATGTTCCTGGCCAAGGCAGCGGCCAGTGCGACATGAAGGCAGAGGGTGCTAAGAATCCCCGGAGGACCGGACTAGGCTGCCATCTGATGCTGACCTTGGCTACGTATAACGGACGCTCCCTATCTTCTGATTCAAGGCTTCTTGAATTGGAAGAGGAACTACAAAGGATCAAGTGGGACATCGTCGGGCTAAGTGAGGTAAGGAGAAAAAGAAGATCTCATTGAACTGAAAAGTGGACATCTCTTTTACTATCGTGGGACAGATACTGGCAGAACTAGTGGTGTTGGATTTATAATAAACAAGAAACTGAAGGATAAAGTTGTAGAAGTTGAAAGTTCCTCTGACAGAGCTGCACGACTCGTTATCCAACTCTCGAGAAGATACCAGGCTCAGATTATTCAAACTTATGCACCCACCACAAGTCATGCTGAAGAAGAAATTGAAGAATTTTATGAGGAAATTCGTGATCTAAATAATAAAGGTAAGCAGCACTTGAAGATAATTATGGGAGATTTCAATGCAAAAATAGGGCAACGGCAACAGAATGAAACTTCAGTAGGTAAATTCGGTCACGGCAACAGAAACCAGCGTGGAAATACTCTCGTAGAGTTTGCAGAGGCAGAAGGGTTTTTCATCTTGAACTCCTTTTTCAAGAAAAAGCCACACAGGAAATGGACATGGAGACATCCAAATGGGACGACAAGTGAAATTGATTTTATTATGTGTAACAAAAAATTCGTCATAGAAGACTGCAGTGTGCTAAACAAGTTCAACACAGGCAGTGACCATAGATTGGTGAGATGTAAGATGCACCTCAACACTAAACTCGAACGTAGCAAGCTCATAAGACAAACAAAATGTATTGACATAACCAACCTTAAAAAACACCATAATACCTTCAAATTGGAACTGAAGAACAGATTCTCTGCTTCAGAAGGCCTAACATTGGAAGAAGTGGATATTTCTGAAGTTAACAGAAAAGTAACCAAAGCTCTTATGGAAACAGCAACAAAATTAGCTGGGTCTAAGAACAAATTGTATGTGAACAAATTATCAGGAAAAACCAAAATGTTGATGCAAAAAAGAAGAGAGATGAGGACAACTAAAGAAGATGTGACTTCCAAAGTGGAATATATAGAGCTATGCAAGACAGTACGAAAAAGTATCACTGAAGACGTAAGGAAATTCAACTGTGAACTAGTAAGGAAAGCAATTGAAAACAACCAAAGCCTAAAGATAGCAAAGGGACATCTCGGTAAGGGAAGAAAACAGATTATGACACTGAGAAAAGAAGATGGTTCTGTAACAAGAAATAGAGGCGAAAGTTTCACAAGAGTGAAAGATTTCTACTCCAAATTATATGAAAGGGATGATACATGTACTCCAGAAATCATGCAAGGTACCAGTACCAGAGTTCTTCCAGTCCTCCCAGCAGAAGTTGCACATGCAATCAAGAAGATGAAGCGGGGAAAAGCTCCAGGAGAAGAGGGAATTACTGTAGACATCATACAAGAAGCAAGTGGAGAAATCGAAACAGTACTCGCCCAAATTTTCACTAGATGCCTTAATGAAGGGAAAATTCCTGAGGATTGGAACAACGCTACAATGATCTTGCTACATATAAAAGGTGACATTGAGGATCTCAGGAACTACAAACCTATCAGCCTCCTATCAGTGGTTTATAAAATCTTCACTAAAGTTCTTTCACACCGTTTGAAGGTAACACTGGACATGGGTCAACCGAGAGAACAAGCTGGATTCAGGAGTGGCTACAGCACAATAGATCATATCCACGTACTGAGAGAACTAATTGAAAGAGCGAGGGAATATGAGCTTCCATTGTGCATGGCTTTTATCGATCATGAAAAAGCCTTTGATTCGGTGAAACCATCAGCAGTTGCAATGGCTCTGAAATCCTGCGGTATTGAAGATGCATACATTAATATTATTAATAACATCTATGAAAATGCAAGTGCAAAGATTCGGCTGTTTGAAAATACAACACACATAAAAATTGGAAAAGGAGTGAGACAAGGTGACACCATATCTCCGAAGCTCTTTAATGCCACATTGGAAAATGTCTTTCAATCACTGGACTGGGAAAACAAAGGGATAAGGATTAATGGAGATTATCTAACCCACCTTCGTTTTGCTGATGACATAGTCATTTTTGCAACTACCCCATCAGAGCTACAGAGTATGATCCAGGAACTTGCTGACAAGAGTAAAGAAGTGGGATTAAAAATGAACTTTCAGAAGACAAGAGTGATGTTCAATGCTTTTACAAGAAATGAAGATTTATCGATTGATGGAGAAAAGCTGGAGATAACAGACACATACGTTTATCTTGGACAGCAGATATCAAGTGAGGTCACATTGGTGAAGAAATTAATCGGCGTATAAAACTTGCCTGGAGAGCCTTTGGAAGAAACAGCATAATTTTCAAGAGCAATATGCCATTATGTCTTAAAAGAAAAGTGTTTGATCAATGCATCCTTCCAGTGCTTACGTATGGTGCAGAGACGTGGACCTTAACTAAAAGAGACATACAAAGGCTGCAGACAACTCATAGTAGCATGGAGAGGTGCATGCTTGGTGTAACCAGGAGAGATAAGAAGAGGAACACGTGGATCCGAAAAATGACAAGAGTGGAAGACATCATGATCAGAGTTAAATCCCTGAAATGGCAATGGGCTTGGACATACTGCCAGAAGAACAGACCATCGATGGACAGCCGAAATTTTAGATTGGATTCCAAGGGACAGGAAAAGACCCAGAAGAAGACCACATGGAAGATGGGTGGATGAAATTCGAAAGTATGCGGGAGTGACATGGAGGAGACTGGCACAAGACAGACCGTTGTGGAGGAAACTTGGGGAGACCTTCGTCCAGCAGTGGATTGATAATGGTTGACGATGATGATGATATATGTAAAGGGGGAATTAATTGAAAATGCAGTTCAACATGTGTCAATGCAGTGTTATATGGGTTATAAGCTATTTTGAAGAACAACTTCTAAAGCCAGTAATTTTACTTAGGAGATTTAACTTTTTTTGTGCTTGGTAGTTTTAATATATAAATTGCGTTTGTATCTATATACATACAGGGCCATGTAGTTAAAATTTGTGTCTTGGAGGCAGGTTATGGTGATTTTCTAGTTTGGAAAGTAATGGGTGTAAAATTGTTTGTACCATTTAGTAGTAATTGTGACTAGAGACCATATCAGCAAATGGATGTGAAAGTGGATTTTCATGAGGGAAGGATATCAAAAGAAGGCATACTTTCTGACTAAAGAAGGGCATATGTCTAGTGTGGCGGAGGAGTTAGAATGCCACCCTTTGCCAACCCAGTTCGGGGTATAGGTCTGATGAATTCACAACTCATTCACACCTCCAGCCTGAACATTGATTTTTTTTTCTTTCTGAGTGGAATTTTGGTCTCGAAGGTAGTGGATTTGAGAATCTGATTTGCATAAAGGGGAGGATATCAAAAAGGGCATACATGCTGACTAGGAGGCAAGAGTATATTGTGGCGGAAGAATGCCTGATTAACTGTTTGGATTCTTTGATAGGAGCTTTCAGAGATAAGGATATGGACGTGTTTTCTAGTAGATATAGGTGCGACGAGATAATGGTGTGTTTCTTGGGACTGGTGTTCTTGCATGCTCCGGATGTGGGATTCTCTTGAGGAAAAGGTGATTCTGAGACAACTTGGGAGAATTGTTTCAGGGTGGAGTGCCTGAGTAGAGAGAGATCCACAGGATGCGATTATAGTGCAAGCTTTGAGTTGGGGGCCTTTTCAAGGAGGAAAGTGCTCTCCAACCCTTACCCCTGTATGCCGTGGGGGTTCTTCCGTGCGGGGTGAGTTCAGGTGTAAAGTTCCAAGGTGTTCACGAAAGTAAACAGTACAGGATGATAAGCTACAGTCTGCCACCATTTCGATGTATAGGCATGGATTGGCTTCACGACCCAATTTCTAGCCTTTAGCCTGATTGATATTTTCTTCGAGATGTAAATTTTATTTTAGAAGAAAAGTCTGATGACTGAGATGTTTTGCCTACCCGTTGCCTCAGTGGCTTAGTACATGAGTTGGTAAAATTACTAAAAGCTTACATGGTACAAGTTTGAATTTTTAGATTAATTTGTTTATAAATTGCTGGTCAGAGTTAGAGGTGTAATTTTGAATTGCTATGAACAGTGGAAGTGCAGATAAGTATGAATTTGTGTCCAGGAGTGTTGAGAGTTAGTATTTGCCTTTTATTTACATGGTGGGATATTAAGTACTCAGAGCCAGTTTGTATAGTGAAGTATTTTGAATTTTTCCAGATGATAGGGTGAATTTTAAGTATATTTGTCAGCATTATTGTGTAATGATAACTTTTGAGGTAATTGAGTAAGGTATTTAGTACAGTATGTTTAGTAGAGTGATTCTGTATCAAGTAATGCTAGAATGTTGAGTATATTTAACTGTAAGGCAAGTATTCCTGGGGAGTGTGGAACCATTTAGTAACGTAACTTTTATTTTATTTGTGAATTTTGGTCAGTGGTTGTGATATATATAAAATTAATGTGTTAATAAATCTGGTTTGAGGGGGTTGTTCGAGAAAGTCAATGAAATCTGTATTGTTCACACTTTGAGCCATAAATTAATGACTGAGACAGGAGAGGGAGAATACACTTCACGTAAACAACATAAAAAAAAAATCTCACACTTATTTAGTGAATATTCTATTTTTTTTTTTTTTTTTTGTGGATGATGTTCTGTTTCTTGTGAAGCGATTAAGCTAAAGGTGTCATCTGATATTTATTAGGCCAGTGGCCGAAGTTAATAGAAATTTGAAAAGCTGATTGTATCGAACAGAAAACGTTTGTTGACGTGGGTATTCTCAGACTCCTTGAAACACTTTGTTGTTTTGTTTGTTGTTGTTGTTTAAATGGTTTTAAGTTTTTAAAATAAATGCAGGCCAAGTGGCCTTTCAAAAACCCAAACCTTGTGCAGTGAAGAATTGGTTGACTCAGTTGAAGTTCATCGCAGGGTCACATGCTAATTCACCTTAGCTTGCCTAAGGCCGGGAACGACTTGGGAAGTTTGTCTATTTAGTTCGTGCATTTTGTCCTAACCACTAATTTGATCATCACAGCCCACAAAAGTTATTACACGTGTACATTGTATACCATCTAATTTTTAGTGTTCACAAATTTGGTACACATGTAAACAATAATTACGTATTTTACAGTTGCAGGTGCCTCAACTCGTCGCATATTCAAACAACGCAAACCTTCAATAATAACTTTTGGAAATTTTCAAACATCAGTGTTGCATTTTATTTATATTTTCATTTATCATGGCCTAAAGATAATTGAATTTATTTTTGTTTCGAAATGCATCCACCTGTCTCCCAAATTTTAGTTTTCACCTAAATTCAATTTTTACCATAATTTTAATATGATTTGCATACATTCAAATAGTAATCACCCAGAATAACTATTATCTTTTTTCCCGCCATAACAGCAGTATGCAAATCCTTAACTGGCGATGCTGTCGTATAAAGGCTTCGACGCACGCCACGATTTTTATCAGTTGCGAGGTGTAATCTCGTGAGTCAGGTTGAACAACAGCCAGTAGGGTTATAGCAAGCCGACGTGAATTATCGGAGTTTGAACGAGGCATGGTAGTGGCAGCCAGACGGATGGGACATTCAATTTCCGAAGTTGTGCGAACATAACATTCCTCTATCCACGGTGTCACGTGTGTGCCGAGAATACCTCATGGAAGGCATTACCACCCACCGTGGACAGCGTAGTGGCCAACCACGAGTGCTGAATGACCGTGACCAGCGGCGTCTGACCAGGATTGTCCATGCTAACAGACAAGCGACACTGGCTCGCATAACATCTACATTCAATGCAGGATACCAGAGACATATCCATGAGGTCAGTGCAGCGTAACTTAGCATCCATGGGGTATGGGAGTAGGAGATCCAACAGAGTGTCTTTGTTAACGCCACGACATCGGACCCAGCTCTTCACCTGGGCTCGTGAACACGGTAATTGGACCCTGGAAGACTGGCAACATGTGACGTGGACCGATGAGTCACTCTACCAGTTGCTATGAGCTGATGGTATGGTTCGGGTGTGGCGCAGATCCCATGAGGCCATGGACCCAAGCTGTCAATAAGGCACTGTGCAAGATAATGGAGGTTCCATACATGTGTGGGTTGTCTTTACGTGGCACGGTTTGGATCCTCTGGTACTCATAAACACGTCATTAACCGGTAATCTCCTTGTTGCTCTGCTAGGTGACCATTTGCAGCCGTCTTTGGACTTCATGAACCCAACAACGATGGGATTTTTCAAGGGACAATGCACCTTATCATCGGGCCCAAATTGTCCAAAATTGGTTCGAGGAGCATTCTGAACAGTTCGGACGGATTGTGTGACCACCACGTTCACCCGACATGAACTCAATAGAGCACTTATGGGACTTGATTGAAAGGTCCATTCGCACCCATGATCCTGCACCTACAAATATCAGGGATCTGTGGGTGGCTGTTCGGACGGCATGGCTCAACATCTCTCCAGCAGTCTTCCGACCACTTGTGGAATCGAGGCCACGTAGAGTTGCTATATTTCGCCGGGCTAGAGGAGGTCGTACACTATATTAGGTACGTATCCCATGACTTTTGGCACTACAGTGTATTTGGTTGGGTCAGCACAGTGCATTGTACAACTGACAAATTATTGGCTGTAAAAAATAGATTCTGAATAGCTAAAAATATTTGTTCATGCATCTGAATGTGCTTTGCAGTAAAAACGAAGAAATATTGTTGCTTGTTATGGCAACTAAGTGGATTGCTAAATGTGCAAAAATAAAGTATCTTCCTTGCTTATGTTGCGAGAGTTGTTTTTTCAGTGTAGATATCTAGAGGGAATAGAGAAAGAGAAATGTTGTGTTACAGCGGGTTCCTCTCGTGATTTAGTTTAACAAAATAAAATTCACCATTTGGAAATCATTACTCCTTCATCTCGAAAAAATGTCGGTTTTTGAATTGGGTAATCACATTCGATGTACAGTGTATGCTTGATTATAACCGGGGACTATCTACGCTATGACTGGATAAGAAGGAAACCCCCAACAGGAATGCCAGATCCAGATTTTATCCGCTATTGCTTGGTAGTAGAAGGTAGAATTTATCCATCATCCATTTCTAGGAGCTGAAGAAATGATAATACAAAATGACTGAACTCAATTACAGACATAGTTCATAAAAACGTTTTAAACAACATCTGTATTTGGTGAATCATAATAAGTTCAGATGAGTCCTATAAGTTGTGACACGGGCTATTCCAATTTATTATGATTCAGAGCGACCCTATAGTTTGCGATTTGTTGATACTCACTGTGAGTCAGAGCATGACAAATTGTTACTACTCGCTGAGAATCCGTGACCTTCGAAGTTGTGACTCGTCGTTTACACATCGTGTATCAAAACTGTCGTACTAATTGTAACGCGTTACTATCTCCTGTGAGTAGAAGTGGCTTACAATGTCACGCATCACTATTACAGCAGTTAGTCACACTTGCCCTATAATTTCCGATGCGTCGTTGCTACTCACTGCGACCCAGAACGATCCTGCAAGTTCTGTAACATGACTAACTGTGAGTTAAACAGCTCTGATTGTTGTCCTGTTTTTCCGGATTTCTGAGCAGTGACGGTCCAGATTTTACTCATCGCGAATTTCAAAGTGGTTTCTACCACTGATTGAAAACTGTTATAGTTGCCAAACATCCCGATTTAAGCGGATTATTCCCAGAACCCTGTGTCTGGAATCTATTGTTTTTGAGAAAACGTCCGGTTTTGGTGGAATTTTAATAATTTGTAAAATCTGTTTTCTACTGTAACAAATTTCCCTTCATACCACCATTGCAGGCGATCCTACGGGTTCCCCGTAGTCACGACGCGAATTGTTGGTCCGCTACCGAGTACGGGAAACATCGAATATGCACTCAATGGACAAAACATTAGAGATATCTACCTAAGAGCGTGTTGGTCCTCCTCTAGAGCAAAAAACAACCTGTACACGCCGATGCATAGACTCCGCCAGGTGCGGGAGGGTTTCCGGAGATATGCAAGTCATGCCTGTTGCAATATTGTCCACAATTCCGTCCGAAACGTCGGTCCAGAATCCGTGGATCTGATGTTCCGCTTTACAGCGTCCCAGAGAGTTTCCAGAGGGCTAAAATTTCGGAGACATTGGGGGCCACTGGATGGTTCCAAACTCAGATGAGTGTTCCTCCAGCCATGCCAGGGTGGTTGTGTCCCGGTGGGGAGGCGCATTGTCCTGCAGAAACAGACCATCGGGTGGAGGATGTTCGAAGGCCATGAAAGCGTGTAGGCGATTTGCCAGCACATGCTGGTAGCGTGCAGCGGTTGAGAACCTCTCTAGAGATACACTAAGGGACCTAATGTGTCCAATGAGAAGGCTCCCAAAACCACCATAAAGCAGACCTGGCACGACGTGGTCATGGCTTCTATAACGTAATGTCTTTTTCGTGAGCAAGGTTGGTTTTACGTTATGTCTAAACCATGACTAAGGAATGTTAAAATAAGTAAGAATACGATGCAATAGTTCCTAATTAGGCTTTTACGGCCAGACGAAACATAAACAGAAGTCAGATTTACGATAATCTTTTATTGGTCCAGCACGAATTTCAGTAGAACTCCACGATATAAGACAGCAGATATCAGATTACATTTATCTAATTGAACGTCTGCACCCACACATCCACATGAGCAACTGTCGTATCGTCCTTTTTATCTATCGTTCTTGTCACAGTCATACGTCACTTTCTCTCTGACCTCAGATATGTTGCCAACCTCATTCTCGTTTGAGGGAAAAGACATAACGTTAGGTTTGGAACTATAGAGGAGAAACCAACTGAAATTTACATAGGAAAAGGAACTAAAAAGGAAAGTTATTTTAGAATATACGTCACACTGCATGCTGTCGACGCCAGACTCGCACCTTCCTGTCATTTCGGTACAGCTGAAAACTGGATTCATCTGACCACACGACACGGCACCACTCTGCAGAAGTCCAGTTTTGATGTTCCCGGCACCAGGTGAGCCGTAGTGTTCGATGAGAGCAGTCAACAGTGGAACACGAGTAGGGGTTCGGTGCCCGTAGCCCAACGTATGCAGTGAGCGCCGTACCGTTTGCTCGGTACGGCTCATGCTGCATAGCCATTCTTGATATTTTGAATTATTTACAAATTAATATTGATAAAGGCTTAGGTGTGGTAGATTATTTTGTAATTTATCTCGTGCCTTCGATACTGTTAGTCATGACGTTCTGATAACTATTCGTAAGCTTGAACATATTGGCGTTAGGGGAGTCGCAACGACTCTTTTTGAAAATTATCTTTTTGGGAGGAGACAGTATGTTCAGTTTCAGAATGTTCGCTCTAGTATTAAAACTGTTCTTTTTTAGAGTTCTAAAGGCCTTTGTCGTAGGGCCATTATTACTATTTTTATTTACGTTAATGACATTTTTAGCGTCATTTATAAAAAATAAGGTCGTGCTTATGTTATCGGTTTGTCCGTCTGTGGACACCATATCTTTGCAACTATTTGTTCGATATGAAAAATTCTTTTTGCATTGAAAGCTTGAAATGTGAGAATGATTATCCTTACATTTCGTTTTTTTTTTTCCGATGCGCAACTTCGCCGCCAGAGAGCGCAAATGCAGGTGATATCGAATTCAAAATACATTTTATTTCATTTATTTGCTTCTAAATGTCCGATTCAAAAAATTCTTCTTTTCGATGCCTTTCATATCGAAGACTATTTTAGGTATAGTCTCTTTTCCAAGTAATGCATAGATTTTCGGCTAGGGGCCAAACTTAATTTGCGTTTCTCCCGTTATCTCTGTTTCTAAAACTCCTGTTTGAAAAATTCTTCCTGCATCACATACAACTCATGATGAGAAATGTTTTGCATAAAATTTCTAAATTTTGGTAAGTAATGGTTTGGCTGCCAGGAGGCGTAAGCTTTTTTTTTTTTTTTGCTGATGCATTTGCAGCAAAATCTGAGCTTCTGAAAACTCGATGGAAAAAATTCTTTCGTGGATCGATAAGCTCACCTTGGAAAACCTTTTCAGAATACATTCTTCTTAAAATAATGCATAGTTTTCCCGCCAGGGCGTAGATGTATATTTTATTTTTGCCGATATCTCTGTTTCTAAAAGTCAACAAATTTGAAAAATTATTTTTTGTTGGAGAGCGTTTCCGGTGCGAAATGTTTCCCATATAATTTCAAAATTTTCAAGTAAAGCATAGATCTTCCGCCAGACGGCGTAAAGGTAACTTGTGTTTTCTCCGATATATCTGCTTTTAAAACTACGATTTGAAAAATTCTTCCTGCAACGGATGCAGTTCCTGATGAGAAATGCTTTGCATGTATTTTTTTTAATTTTTCATAAAGAATGGTTTGGCTACCAGGGGGCGTAAGTGTTCATTTCTGCTTCTGATGAATTTGTAGCAAAAACCTGAGCTTCTGAAAACTCGATTGAAAAAATTCTTTCGCGGACCCACACCGCTCACCTCGGAAAATCTTTTCGGAGTACTTTCTTCTTAAAATAATGCATTGTTTTTCCGCCAGGGCACAGATGTATAACATATTTTTGTCGATATCTTTGCTTTTATGAGACCAATTTGAAAAATTCTTTCTTTGTTGGAGAGTATTTCTAGTGCAAAATGTTTCTCATATAATTTCAAATTTTTCTTAACGCACAAATGTGTCACATGACGTGAGCTCACGTTTCCGTTTTCAGCAATATCTGCGGAACTAAAACCCCAATTGAAAACATTTTTTTTTCGGTCAGATACTACTAACTACAAAAACTGTTTTGTGTGTATTTTCTACCCAAAATACCCCACAATTTCACAGCTAGGGGGCACCAATGCTTAATCTGTTTTTCTCAATACCTCTGCGTTTACATGTGCGATTTGAAAAATTCTTATAACACCTGACGCCATTAACCTGGTGGAATACTTTTAGGTTTGTATTTGAGGAGTTTTGTAGTTTATGGTTTTGTCGCTAGGTGGCGTTTGTGTACTTTTGTTTGCAGCTGTATCTCCGCTCATAAAAACCCTATTAAGAAATTTATTTTTTGTACTGTATGCCATTCGCTACAACAGAGATGTGGAGCATTATCGATTTCAAATAATGCACAGATTTCCCGCTAGGGGGCCGTAAAGGACAAAACCTTTTTCTCGCTATCTCTGCTTCCGGGAGACGTATTTGAAAAAATATTTTTCCTTAGCATAGCTTTTCCTGTGGAGAATGTTTTAAGCCTATTTACAACTTTTCCTTTATGCTTTTCCATTATTCTTTCGCTAGAAGTTGAATAACTTTGATAAATTTTATTTGCGTCGGAACGGATTCATAAGACGTGCTCATTACAAACAGAAAATTCGGTGTCATCTTCCTTGTTTATATTCAGTGATGTATTCAGGCATCTTTTCGGGGGTGCTTAGCCCCCGAAAATCCATGAACGCCCCCCCCCCCGTAGGTTTTTGGGAGATCTCTGTTTATATTTAGTATAATCATTTTCGTTTATAGCTGAATATTTGGAAAAAATTAATTTAAAAAAATTAGGAAAATGAGGAAAAATATCATAATAAAGAAAAAAAAAGCATTCACATGGACTTCAATTTGAAATTTCTATCATCCTTTAATAAAACATTAAACAGTCCTCGCTGAAGGGGCTTTTTTTAAGCATAGACACTCGGACTACTTCCGCAATAAAACCCTAATTCCACAGAGTAGAGATGTTTGCACTGCAATACATCATCATATTTTGGAAGCTGGCATTTAAATTTTTTTCAGTCTTCTATGCCGGCATTCCATGTATACGGTTAAGCCTGA
This sequence comes from Macrothele yani, assembly GCA_039090855.1. Classification (NCBI taxonomy): domain Eukaryota; kingdom Metazoa; phylum Arthropoda; class Arachnida; order Araneae; family Macrothelidae; genus Macrothele; species Macrothele yani. The sequence continues at coordinate 49,125,019 of CM077022.1, read as the reverse complement.
GTGTAGCTAACGTGACGTTAGTTCTTCCACATACAACGAAATATTTGCTACCTAATTTTTAACAATAGCAAATTATTAGAAATTATTCCCACAAAAAAGGGTTTTTTTTTTTGTTTTTTTTTCTGGCGATGGGTGGTTTACACTGTGTTAAAATAAAAAAAAAAATCGAGGCACCTCAAACTGGCATCCAAACGATTAGTGAGTTTTTTTTTTTTTTTTTTACTGTATAATACAAGTACTATGTGCTAATCGAAATAATCTAAAGGGGCTGAAACCAAGTGGCAGGGAAATGGTTTACAGCATACGTTTTCAGGTAACACTGTAATGATTCCTTATAATCAAAAACACGCTTGTAGTTAGGCAAGGACATATTTACATTCCTAATGTTTCGTTTGAAGGGAAGGCGGATATTTTCCCCAGCACAGCATTATTTTACACCAACCCATGGTGAAATCCGTGGTGCATTACTGAATTAACGCAAAGGTATAACATCTTTACATTTTTAATCACTTGTATGTGTAGATTTCTTGGAATCTGCATTTGCGATATAAGAGCATAAGAAAAATGTTGTACTCTATTTAAAATTTATATATATATATTAATATAAATAACAAAATTGTGATTATGTGTATATAATCAGTCAACAAGTTTTAGCCATCTCGAAATTTGTAATTGCTCCCCCGCCCTCCCTCCCCCGAAAAACGTCTGTGAATGCAACGCTGTTTATATTTGTTCCAGTGTGTATACGCTCCTTTTTGCCGAAGACACGAACGAGTACTTTTTTTTTTTTTTTTTTCCGGTCGTGCCGTGCCTGGCTTGATACTTCGTGTTAAATACGCTCTACAGGATTATCAGACTTGGTTTCGTTGTAAATTTTTAACTCTTAACATTACAAAAACAAAATGTGTTCGAGCTGTGGCTCTTGCGGAAGCGATTCTAAATGATATGCCTTTGGTTTTCCAAGAAAGGGGAAGGTTTGGGGGAGTTTTGTTTCAGGAGAATCTAAAGAGGGATGACCATGTTGAAGTTATTTCGCGGGAGTTGAGATCGCGGATAGGCGCTCTATCTAAAGCTTCAAGTCTATTGTCACTAAAGACTAAACTAATACTTTTTTTTTTGAAGATTTAACGACCCACCGTGAGCAACTCGATGGGCAATAAGCAGTCGCCCGTTCCTAATTTTGGGTCACTGGCTCCAGGGAAGGGAGAAGAGAGCCAGTGCCGTAAAACCAACACGACATCCATGCCTCACCGGGATTCGAACGCGGACCCATCTCGGACGAATGATCAGAAGCCATCGCTTAGACCACTGCGCCACCGGGGCGGGGCGTCAATTAATACTTTATTATTATTTAAGCCTATTTGTCTTATTGTCTACTTGTTTGGGGAAGGACAACTAATATTAATAGAAAAATTTCTTTACAAAAAAAATTGTTCGTTTGTTGAATCCATTGGAAAATGTGAAGGTCATGTTTAGTTGTTATAAATTATATTATTGATATTTGATAAACTGTATAGTTATCGACTGATGTTGTTAATGCATGAGCGTATTTATGCCAATAAACATTTCAATCTAATAAATATATGTTATCCTGCCCACAGTTATCAAACTCGTGGGTATGATAACCTTTCGATTCCCATGACTCGTACAAATGCGCAGTATTTTAATATTAATATTCACTGCCCCTGGCTCTGGAACGGGTTGCCGATTTATATAAAATTACTTGGTTAGTTTTGCATCGTTTAAGAGAGCACTAAAGGAATATATTATGTTTACAGTTTAATTATATTCACTTCAATTATACTGTATTGCGATTATGTGTTGTGACGTACTACAGAGGTGAAACGTATCAAGACGACAAATCTGCAGCGAGACATTCTGTCCGCGTAGCTGAGTTGGGAGAGCGGCTTACTCCGGAGTGAGGGGACACGACTTTGATGGCCGTCGCGGACAAACTTGTGTTTTCACATTGGCTGCCGATTGTTAGTAGTAGGGGGGACTTGGGCGGCGGAAGTGACGGCACAGGTGGGCGTGGTCAACTTCCGGAAATGACATCCACGGGATAACTTTTCTTCCGGTGGCAACGGTGGGCGTGGTCGTTCGCCATTTTTTTCTGCATGACGTCACCTTCACGTCGATGAAGCCATTCTTAATTCTGGGAAATTTCTCCGCCATTTTTTTTTTTTTTGGAATTTCCCAATCTGTTTTTTCGGGTGGTGGTGGTAAATTTAATTGTAAGTGGACTCGGGAATTTTTTTTCAACCATGGATTTATTATCGGAAAAAAGCGACGACCATGTTTGGGACCAGTTGGATTCGAACTCCGGCCGTTTGCGTGGAAGTCAAATGCTCTACTAATTCGGCCACCAAATCCTTGGTAGGGTTGGTCGAAAGGATTAAGACATGTGGTTGCGTATGGGGAAAGACTGCCTGAGGGGATTTGCAGTTGGCTGTCTTACGATGAATACAGGAAGGAGGACGTATTAGGAGTTGACGTCATCTGAGATTCTGTTAGACACATTAAGCTCTAAGTCTGATTTTTTTTTTCAATAACTTGATCATTTTGCAACGAATTTATTCCTTATTTTTCCCCATAATTTCCCATTTTATATACATAATTTTTCAACGTAACGATTTTTTTATTTTCTTTGAGGAGATTTCACGCTTTTTAAACGGACGTACCAACATAAAGACGTTTCCCAAAGTTTTGTGCTGCAGACAATCTTAAAACACGATTGTTTATTAATGTACTTACGTGTTCATGGCATTTTCTGTTACATTTGTTAACATTGTACCTTTTTCCGCCATAAAAGCCGCAATGTTTTATACATAATTAAAATATTTTTTTTTATGTTTTCGTATTTTCTTTTATGATTAATCAGTGAAATGTACCTTTTAATGCATTATCTTAATCTACTTTTTTTTCTAAATGCTTGCATACTCGTTAAACTTCTCGATGTATCATCATTATTTTATTTTCTTACTTTTCAATCTAACTACTACTTTTATCGAGGCTTTATTTTTTCTGATTTAAACAAGCAAACGTTTCTTCATTATTATTTCTTTTTCCTACGCAAAGAACTTTTCTTACTTGCTTTTAATGTACGACTTTATCTGGTTTTCTATATAGCTGTTTCATGTTTGCGCAAGAAATATACAGATCTATAGCAGATATACATAAAATTCGTTCGTAACAGTATCTTTTTTCAGATTTAAACCAACATACGTTTCTTAACGACTTGATATCTGTTCCACAAGATGTGACAAAACTTCAGATTTTTAATTTTTTTCCCTCTGAAACTGTTTTTTCTTACTTGCTTTTAATGTATGGTTTAATCTATTTTTCTATCTTAGTTTTCTATATGTGTACAAGAAATATACGGATCTATAGTAGTTAAAATTCGATTGAAACAATATTTTCTCCATTCTTGCTGTATTTTTACATTTCTTTCTAACAGACGTTTTTTCTTCTCAATTCCCGCTATCTAACTTAATCTATGTTTTGAATATCATTCTATGTCCGCGTATCCGTCCATTATTTTATTTCAAACTTTGCTAACTGCCTCATACTTATATTCTGACTTTATTTTTTTCATTTCAACCAACGTTTCTTAACGACTTGAATTTCCGGATGTGACAAAACTTCAGATTTATTTTTTCTCCTCTTAAACTAATTTTTTCTTACTTGCTTTAAATGTGACTTAATTTATTTTTTACATCGCTGTTTCGTGTATGTACGAGAAATATACAGATCTATAGCAGGTTAAACATTCGATTGAAACAGTATTTTCTTTATTTTTACTTTATTTTTTCATTTCTGTCTGACAAACATTTTGTTTTTTCACATTTTCCCCATAGTTAACTTAATTTTGTGTTTTTGAATATCATTCTATGTTCACGTATTCGTCCATTATCTTTTTTTCTAACTTTACACTTCATTCTTACTGTATTTTTCCATTTAATTTCAACCAACGTTTCTTAACGACTTGATATCTGTTCTACAAGATGTGACGAAACTTCAGATTTTTAATTTTTTCCCTCTGAAACTGTTTTTTTTCTTACTTGCTTTTAATGTATGGTTTAATCTACACTGCTGGACAATTGCTAAGGACGGATCATAAACGGCTATATAGCGCATAAAAAAGTAAGTGTGGTTGGATGCCAAGTAAAATAAAATAATGTCAGAATGCCAGGACATTACAAGAAAGACAATTTATCGTGCTCTGAAATCCAGAAGGCTTTGGAACGTGTTCAAAGGACAAACAGGCCATTTTGAGCACAATACGTAAACGTGAAAAATGCAATTACCGTCCGCAGGCGTTCCGGCGTAAGATGTCAATACGGGATATGGCCACCATGGAGGGCGATGCAAGATTCCACACGTCGTGTCATGCTTTGCGCAACATTATCAAGCAGCTGTTGGGGTAATTTATCCCATTCCTCTGTCAGTGCACGGATGACGGTGTCCTTGTTTATTGGAGGGCATTGGCGACAAGCAAGACTCCTCCCCAAAGAATCCCACACATTTTCAATGGGATTCAGATCTGGAGAACGTGCTGGCCATACGAGGCGTTGAATATCCTCGCTCTCAAGACACTCCTGGACAGCGACTGTTCGATGACATGTTGCGTTGTCTTCCATGAAAATGAATCTATCACCGACAGCACCTCGGAACATGCGAACATGAGGTAGCAGAACATCATTAATGTATCGTTGGCCAGTCATAGTCCCAGTTGGAAGCACATAGAGGGACGTAGGGCCATTGATCATGATGCCAGCCCATACCATTACACTACATCTCGGATATCGGTCCCTTTCCTGTATGTTTGCTGGACAATATGCAGTACCACTATCACGCCAGATCAGTTGTCGTCGACAATCAGACGATAGACTGTATCTACTCTCATCTGAGAAGAGGACAGCAGACCAGTCGTTATCAGTCCGATTGCGATGTTGATGGCACCATTGCAAACGGGCGGTACGGTGACGTCTGGACAATGGGATGCACACAACAGGACGGTGGGCGTATAGTCCTCCTTCATGCAAACGTCTGGCGACAGTTTTTCGGGAGATCCGCTTGCCAGTAGTAGCCATAAACTGATTTGCTACCTCACTAGCTGTGCTACGACGGTGTCTTTTTGTTGATAGCACTATGTACCGATCTTCTGCAGGTGTCGTACTGCGAACACGACCTCCCCCTTGACGTTTGCTACACTCTCCATTTGTTTGAAATGATTTCCAAAGCCTTGAAACAACACTGTGGCTGACGTCGAATTCCCTGGCAACATCTGTTATTTTTCGCCCTTCTTCAATCTTGCCAATAATACGGCCACGCGTAAAATCATCTAGGTGATGTCGGGAAGACATACTGAAAATTGCAAGTTCGTCAATTGATTCTTTCCCTTTCAACTTTGCGTTTGAACAACAACGGTCATTACGCATCAAATCCTTTATATCTCTTATCAGCGCTATGACGTCACGAACAAGGTCGGCAATAAAAAATTTGCATACGCACAACACGTCTTACTGTATCCCGCACTTATGCTAATTTCCACATTTTCCTGCCTTCCATTTTATGGTTGCTATCGTTGCTATTGCCATCCGTCCTTAGCAATTGTCCGGCAGTGTATTTTTCTATCTCGACTTTCTATGTGTGTACAAGAAATACACGGATCTATAGTAGTTAAAATTCAATTGATTTCTTCATTCTTACAGTATTTTTCCATTTCTTTCATTTACAGTAGTTAAAATTCGATTGAAACAATATTTTCTCCATTTTTACTGTATTTTTACATTTCTTTCTAACATACGATTTTTCTTCTCAATTCCCGCTATCTAACTTAATCTATGTTTTGAACATCATTCTATGTTCACGCATTCGTCCATTATTTTATTTCAAACTTTGCAAACTGCCTCATATTTATATTCTGACTTTATTTTTTTCATTTCAACCAACGTTTCTTAACGACTTGAATTTCCGGATGTGACAAAACTTCAGATTTATTTTTTCTCCTCTTAAACTATTTTTTTTTACTTGCTTTAAATGTGACTTAATTTATTTTTTACATCGCTGTTTCGTGCATGTACAAGAAATATACAGATCTATAGCAGTTAAAAATTCGATTGAAACTATATTCTTTATTTTTACATTTCTGTCTGACAAACATTTTTTTTCGCATTTTCCCCTATTTAACTTAATTTTGTGTGTTTGAATATCATTCTATGTTCACGATTCAGACTTTATTTTTTCATTTCCTTTAACCAACGTTTCTTAACGACTTGATATCACAAGATGTAGCAAAACTTCAGATATTTTTTTTTTGTTTTTTCATGTAACGTAATATTTTTTTCAAAACTCACTTTTAAGTATTCCTAAAAGCTTACATTTATGAGAAATATACAGATCTGTAGTGGTAAAAATTGGACTGCAACAGTATTTTCTTTATTCCAACTTTACTTTTCTATTTCTTTTCAACAGGCGTTTCTTCATTATTATTTCTTCTTCATATGTAAGCAACTTTTCTTTCTTTCTTTTAATGTATAACTTAATAAATTTTTTTATCTTACCTTTTCGTGGGTATACGAGAAATATACAGATCTATGACAGTTAAAATTCGATTGTATTAGTATTTTCTTTACTATGACTTTATTTTTTCATTTCATTTGAGTAAAACGTTTCTTAACAACTTGATATCACAAGATGTACCAAACACTTCAGAAATTTTGTTTCCCTCACTTTCCAACTCACTTTTAAGTATTCCTAAAAAACCTGCATGTATGTGAAATATTCATATTTTTTCATTCTATCCTAATTTGCTATACTTTTCTTTAACTGACCTAACAGGAAAAGCATTCATTGTCAAGACATTCATTCTAAAGCATTCTTTCTTACGATAAAATTTATATTCTTTGCAATATATTTTCAGTATATTTTTTCTAAATCAACAGAAAAAAACATTCATTCTGGAGACATAGCGACCAAGTCCGTACTTCCACTAAACATCATATTCTTAGCAAACATTTTTTCCCCTACATAGCAATTTCTTAACTCACCAGAAAAGCAGCTATTCTCAACATGTAGCTAAAATATCGAATTTCTCCAAACAAATGTAATAATTTTTTTAAGAAAGACTTAGTTCTTTTCTCTGTATAACGACTTAATCTATTTTTCGAAAAACTGTTCTGCGTTTACGTATTTTGTTTAACTTTGCTTTACACTGTACTTCGATTTTTTTTTCTTCGTAGTACTTTTTTCTTGTTTCATTCCAACAAACTTGTTTCTTTTCGACTCTATCACTCTCACATTTCCATACAAACTTTCCTAATATCAGAAATGTAACAAAAACTTCAGATATATTTTTTAACTTTAGAAATAAGTCTCACCGACATTTATTATCATGACATAAACTAAAATTTCATACTTTCCCCAAAAATAATTTTCTTAATGAGTTGCTTTTACACTTTTTTCATGTATATCCAAATATTTATTGCTAATTCACCTCGTCAAAGTCAGTATGAACACACCTAACCACATACTTTTTTCCCCAATTTATTTCGCTTTACATCGAAATGCGTCAAAACTTTGCGTTTACTTCATTCACGCAACGATCATTTTTAACTTACCAGGCATTACATGTGAAACATCTGTGTTTGAGGTATTCCCCTTTATACGTTAACTTTTGTTTCCCCTTACATTCATTTCTAAATAGGTTATCTCCATCGCATCTGTTTTTCTGATACAAGATCACACGCCATTTATTTAATTACTTCAAGAACATATTAATCTTGAACATAAAGAACAGCCAATTGTATTCTAAGTATGTTTTCTCTTGATTCTTATAAAGGAACAGACAGCAAGAAGTCTCACACACTGAAATTTGTTGCTTTCATTGAGAGGGCGATTTTTTTTTTAATTTTAGTTTTTTATATAGTCGCAAAAATCACATAGAATAACATGAGAAAATCATTTACCTTAAAGGAACGTTTTCAGACATGCTAGAAATCTTAAAAGAGCAAAATATTTCACTTGAAAAGTTAAGGGGTACGTTTTTAAAAACTTCATAATTGAGGAGGATTGTGTTTTTTACAACTTCATTTTATATAAGGTTAGTTTCGAGAAAGTTAAATTTCGTCTAGTGTTAATCGAACAGAAGAAATATACATCAAGGAAAGAAAACTGAAATTATACATATGCAAAGAATTTGCTACGGCTGAAGGTCCCCTGAGCGAGTTATTCAACCAATGCTCGTATTACCCATTCAAAGATGGAGGTATCAGGATGACCAAATCCCTCGTTGTTTCCTTCTTGTAGCACAAGAGGTGGTGAACTTCACCAAACATGGTTCCATAATATTGGAGAAACACATTAAGGTTTACGGAGCAATTAAGCCCACGCCAGTGACCTTCTTCGTTCACATACACTCACATTCAAACAGAAAAAAATATAAATGAATGACAAAAAAATAATGAAATAAAAATAGTCCTGAAAAGGACTGATGTTTAGTCCTAAAGGACTTTTTTTTTTATTCCTCAAAAGAACTTTTTTCTCTCATCTGGACTCTAAATTGCTCCAACGTATTCCACATTCTTGAGCTTCTACAAGAATTTTCTTCACATTAATGCTCTCGAAGAAAAAGTGAGTAATGGTGGGATGTATGAGCGATTGAAGGCGCTCACCAAAGTATTTCCCCAAAGTCTTGGGTTCAACAAGAGCAAATGCTTCGTCAAAGCATAGAGTCCATTTGTCTTCTTCTGTTTCGTTAAAGCACCTATGCTCCAGCTGATTGTTTGGCATGAGATTAGGATGCAAATGACATTGTCTGCAGTAATACACTTTTGCAATGTTTTTTCCAACCGCATCGACCAGAGAAAGTTTAAGAGCATTGGTGTCACGTGATAAGGGTGACCCTGTTATCTTTCTAAATGTCAGATTTAGACGAATATTGGGAGCATTCTTGCAACGTGGCAGTCCATGATACCATGACTCATTCGTGGGGGTAGCATTTGTAAAAGGGATCCACATTCCAAACCTATGACGACAGGCCGAAAACCATCTCTTTTAAAAACAAAGTCCCTTGTTTGGCCTAGAGAAACTGAGGCAATGCATGATTTTTTTACAATTTCACATTCGTCATCTCTGTGAAAACCAATACAGGGATTTCCATTTTTATACTTATTAATCAAAACAAAATTGAATATTTCTCCACATACATTCTCAACAGCATCCTTGATTTCACGAAGTACTGGTATCTAAGGTTTAGCCAGCACACTCAATCCACTGAATGAGTAATGGAGATGATTATCACAGTAGGCCACATGTTGTCTAGGAATTTTATGTTTTTCCATAAATCTTAATTTTGCTGAGATCATCACCGATATATTCTACTTCATTTTAGAGGTGGTTAAGATAATCTGTAGCTTCAGAATCAGAAAATAATTTCTCATAGGAAAAATGGAGGCCATCCTTATGATACATCTTAGAAGAATACATTTCTTCAGACGAAAGAAAATGTAGCAGTAATTGAAAAACGCAGTATCTTCACACCGAGCAACGAAGCGAGAATGAAACAGACTTGAGATAAGACGTACGATTAACGAGTGCGTGAGTCATTGGTGATGCAAGCACGAGCACGTAACGGACAGGTGTAAATGATCAAGAATTTAGCACGTTTGTTTAAAACCAGTGTCAAATAATCAGGCAAAAAGGACAATTTCCGAAGGGGTGAAAATGAAATTGACTACATGTGAGAAAACAAAATGGTAGTGATCGTGAAACGTCGACACCCCTCCCAAAAAAGAAAATGGCGGCAACAACTAGTAGGATGGCAACATCCACCATGGCGACTCACCCACACACATGGCGTACAAATCAGATCTCCAAGAAGTAGATATTAAACTTCCTTCTTCTTACATTGCCTCCATTCACAAAAATTTGTAAAATGAGTGTTACTATCTCCATTGTTCCACCCTCAGATTTCATTTTTCCTATGCGAACAGAAACGAACGTGAACCATTGTCATAGAAGATGACTCGTCCGCATTTTCCCCCTCGACTAACACAAGAACAATATCGTCGCCTAACCCCGGCAGTAGTTCACCAAATTTAATGTACATGACCTCTTAATAATCTTGTGTGAGTCGAGGGGGGGGGGGGAATGCGGACGAGTCATCTTGTATGACAATGGTTCACGTTCGTTTCTGTTCGCATAGGAAAAATGAAATCTGAGGTGGAACAATATAGATAGTAACACTCATTTTACAAATTTTTGTGAATGGAGGCAATGTAAGAAGAAGGAAGTTTAATATCTACTTCTTTGAGATGTGATTTGTACGCCATGTGTGTGGGTGAGTCGCCATGGTGGATGTTGCCATCCTACTAGTTGTTGCCGCCATTTTCTTTTTTGGGAGGGGGGGGGTGTCGACGTTTCACGATCACTACCATTTTGTTTTCTCACATGTAGTCAATTTCATTTTCACCCCTTCGGAAATTGTCCTTTTTGCCTGATTATTTGACACTGGTTTTAAACAAACGTGCTAAATTCTTGATCATTTACACCTGTCCGTTACGTGGTCGTGCTTGCATCACCAATGACTCACGCACTCGTTAATCGTACGTCTTATCTCAAGTCTGTTTCATTCTCGCTTCGTTGCTCGGTGTGAAGATACTGCGTTTTTCAATTACTGCTACATTTTCTTTCGTCTGAAGAAATGTATTCTTCTAAGATGTATCATAAGGATGGCCTCCATTTTTCCTATGAGAAATTATTTTCTGATTCTGAAGCTACAGATTATCTTAACCACCTCTAAAATGAAGTAGAATATATCGGTGATGATCTCAGCAAAATTAAGATTTATGGAAAAACATATAAAATTCCTAGACAACATGTGGCCTACTGTGATAATCATCTCCATTACTCATTCAGTGGATTGAGTGTGCTGGCTAAACCTTAGATACCAGTACTTCGTGAAATCAAGGATGCTGTTGAGAATGTATGTGGAGAAATATTCAATTTTGTTTTGATTAATAAGTATAAAAATGGAAATCCCTGTATTGGTTTTCACAGAGATGACGAATGTGAAATTGTAAAAATCATGCATTGCCTCAGTTTCTCTAGGCCAAACAAGGGACTTTGTTTTTAAAAGAGATGGTTTTCAGCCTGTCGTCATAGGTTTGGAATGTGGATCCCTTTACAAATGCTACCCCCCACGAATGAGTCATGGACTGCCACGTTGCAAGAATGCTCCCAATATTCGTCTAAATCTGACATTTAGAAAGATAACAGGGTCACCCTTATCACGTGACTATGCAATCCACGTCATCAAGAAGCGAACAACACACATGCGTGAACAAGACGAATGAGTCATGGTTTCACGACCTTCCACGTTGCGAAAATGCACCTGATGTTCGATTAAGTCTGACCTTTAGAAAGATAACAGAGGCTCCTTTATCACGTGGCTATACAATCACGTCATCACACAGTGAACAACGCGCATGCGTCAACAACAATTTGTTATCAGTTTTGGCCGAGGACAGACCAGCTCCCTCATTCTGTTCTCTGCCTTCGAATTCTGTGCACGTTGTGTTACCTACCTCCTCATCGATCTGCGTTTAAACATGAAGCGAACTTCTTCGTCTTCAGATGTTTCTGATGCCAAGAAAACAGTGAGTGATGATCCGCGCTTAATGGAAGCACGATGGAAGCTTTTAAACTATGGATGTCCTGATCCGTTTGCCGAACCTCCTTCTCACGGTATTTCATTAGAAAGCATGCCTCTTCATCATGTGTCCCTCGGGGGAAACAAAGTTGCTAAAGTGACTGATTTTTCTGGAACTGTGAGAGTGCACATTCGCAGCTACACTACCAAAGGAGAAAAACTGTTTCCTACCAAATATGGCATGACAATGTCTGCTAGAACATTCAAGAAGTTCATGGACCGCTCGCATTGTTTATGACGCTCTCAACAAAATCAAAGTTATCAATAAAGAACTGTTCATGAACTGTTCACCTTCATCTGATGGGCCTGTGTACACCTTTCAACAACTGTTCACGTGCTCCAATGATGCCTTGCAATTGAATTGTGCTTCGGTGTCCCTAACCTGGGAACAATTCAACACGCTTCGTGATGCTTCTGAAAAGCTGTGGGACGGAATTCTACAATTACAGTTTGGAACAGTTTTTCGTGACGCAGCGAGATTGGTATGCAGTAAATTCGGACTCGAACATACGATATCTGATCAAGACACCAATGCTCTTAAACTTTTTATGGTCGATGCGGTTGGAAAAAACATTGCAAAAGTGTATTACTGCAGAGAATGTCATTTGCATCCTAATCTCATGCCAAACAATCAGCTGGGACATAGGTGCTTTAACGAAACAGAAGAAGACAAATGGACTCTATGCTTTGACGAAGCATTTGCTCTTGTTGAACCCAAGACTTTGGGGAAATACTTTGGTGAGCGCCTTCAATCGCTCATACGTCCCACCATTACTCACTTTTTCTTCGAGAGCATTAATGTGAAGAAAATTCTTGTAGAAGCTCAAGAATGTGGAATACGTTGGAGCAATTTAGAGTCCAGATGAGAGAAAAAATTCTTTTGAGGAATAAAAAAAAAAGTCCTTTTTAGGACTAAACATCAGTCCTTTTCAGGACTGCTTTTATTTCATTATTTTTTTGTCATTCATTTATATTTTTTTCTGTTTGAATGTGAGTGTATGTGAACGAAGAAGGTCACTGGCGTGGGCTTAATTGCTCCGTAAACCTTAATGTGTTTCTCCAATATTATGGAACCATGTTTGGTGAAGTTCACCACCTCTTGTGCTACAAGAAGGAAACAACGAGGGATTTGGTCATCCTGATACCTCCATCTTTGAATGGGTAATACGAGCATTGGTTGAATAACTCGCTCGGGGGACCTTCAGCCGTAGCAAATTCTTTGCATATGTATAATTTCAGTTTTCTTTCCTTGATGTATATTTCTTCTGTTCGATTAACACTAGACGAAATTTAACTTTCTCGAAACTAACCTTATATAAAATGAAGTTGTAAAAAACACAATCCTCCTCAATTATGAATTTTTTAAAAACGTACCCCTTAACTTTTCAAGCGAAATATTTTGCTCTTTTAAGATTTCTAGCATGTCTGAAAACGTTCCTTTAAGGTAAATGATTTTCTCATGTTATTCTATGTGATTTTTGCGACTATATAAAAAACTAAAATTTAAAAAAAATCGCCCTCTCAATGAAAGCAACAAATTTCAGTGTGTGAGACTTCTTGCTGTCTGTTCCTTTATAAGAATCAAGAGAAAACATACTTAGAATACAATTGGCTGTTCTTTATGTTCAAGATTAATATGTTCTTGAAGTAATTAAATAAATGGCGTGTGATCTTGTATCAGAAAAACAGATGCGATGGAGATAACCTATTTAGAAATGAATGTAAGGGGAAACAAAATTTAACGTATAAAGGGGAATACCTCAAACACAGATGTTTCACATGTAATGCCTGGTAAGTTAAAAATGATCGTTGCGTGAATGAAGTAAACGCAAAGTTTTGACGCATTTCGATGTAAAGCGAAATAAATTGGGGAAAAAAGCATGTGGTTAGGTGTGTTCATACTGACTTTGACGAGGTGAATTAGCAATAAATATTTGGATATACATGAAAAAAGTGTAAAAGCAACTCATTAAGAAAATTATTTTGGGGGAAAGTATGAAATTTTAGTTTATGTCATGATAATAAATGTCGGTGAGACTTATTCTAAAGTTAAAAAATATATCTGAAGTTTTTGTTACATTTCTGATATTAGGAAAGTTTGTATGGAAATATGAGAGTGATAGAGTCGAAAAGAAACAAGTTTGTTGGAATGAAACAAGAAAAAAGTACTACGAAGAAAAAAAATCGAAGTACAGTGTAAAGCAAAGTTAAACAAAATACGTAAACGCAGAACAGTTTTTCGAAAAATAGATTAAGTCGTTATACAGAGAAAAGAACTAAGTCTTTCTTAAAAAAAATATTACATTTGTTTGGAGAAATTTGATATTTTAGCTACATGTTGAGAATAGCTGCTTTTCTGGTGAGTTAAGAAATTGCTATGTAGGGGAAAAAATGTTTGCTAAGAATATGATGTTTAGTGGAAGTACGGACTTGGTCGCTATGTCTCCAGAATGAATGTTTTTTTCTGTTGATTTAGAAAAAATATACTGAAAATATATTGCAAAGAATATAAATTTTATCGTAAGAAAGAATGCTTTAGAATGAATGTCTTGACAATGAATGCTTTTCCTGTTGGGTCAGTTAAAGAAAAGTATAGCAAATTAGGATAGAATGAAAAAATATGAATATTTCACATACATGCAGGTTTTTTAGGAATACTTAAAAGTGAATTGGAAAGTGAGGGAAACAAAAATTCTGAAGTGTTTGGTACATCTTGTGATATCAAGTTGTTAAGAAACGTTTTACTCAAATGAAATGAAAAAATAAAGTCATAGTAAAGAAAATACTAATACAATCGAATTTTAACTGTCATAGATCTGTATATTTCTCGTATACCCACGAAAAGGTAAGATAAAAAAATTTATTAAGTTATACATTAAAAGAAAGAAAGAAAAGTTGCTTACATATGAAGAAGAAATAATAATGAAGAAACGCCTGTTGAAAAGAAATAGAAAAGTAAAGTTGGAATAAAGAAAATACTGTTGCAGTCCAATTTTTACCACTACAGATCTGTATATTTCTCATAAATGTAAGCTTTTAGGAATACTTAAAAGTGAGTTTTGAAAAAAATATTACGTTACATGAAAAAACAAAAAAAATATCTGAAGTTTTGCTACATCTTGTGATATCAAGTCGTTAAAGAAACGTTGGTTAAAGGAAATGAAAAAATAAAGTCTGAATCGTGAACATAGAATGATATTCAAACACACAAAATTAAGTTAAATAGGGGAAAATGCGAAAAAAAATGTTTGTCAGACAGAAATGTAAAAATAAAGAATATAGTTTCAATCGAATTTTTAACTGCTATAGATCTGTATATTTCTTGTACATGCACGAAACAGCGATGTAAAAAATAAATTAAGTCACATTTTAAAGCAAGTAAGAAAAAAAATAGTTTAAGAGGAGAAAAATAAATCTGAAGTTTTGTCACATCCGGAAATTCAAGTCGTTAAGAAACGTTGGTTGAAATGAAAAAAATAAAGTCAGAATATAAATATGAGGCAGTTTGCAAAGTTTGAAATAAAATAATGGACGAATGCGTGAACATAGAATGATGTTCAAAACATAGATTAAGTTAGATAGCCGGAATTGAGAAGAAAAATCGTATGTTAGAAAGAAATGTAAAAATACAGTAAAAATGGAGAAAATATTGTTTCAATCGAATTTTAACTACTGTAAATGAAAGAAATGGAAAAATACTGTAAGAATGAAGAAATCAATTGAATTTTAACTACTATAGATCCGTGTATTTCTTGTACACACATAGAAAGTCGAGATAGAAAAATAGATTAAACCATACATTAAAAGCAAGTAAGAAAAAAAAACAGTTTCAGAGGGAAAAAAATTAAAAATCTGAAGTTTCGTCACATCTTGTAGAACAGATATCAAGTCGTTAAGAAACGTTGGTTGAAATTAAATGGAAAAATACAGTAAGAATGAAGTGTAAAGTTAGAAAAAAAGACAATGGACGAATACGTGAACAATAGAATGATATTCAAAAACACAAAATTAAGTTAACTATGGGGAAAATGTGAAAAAACAAAATGTTTGTCGGACAGAAATGTAAAAATAAAGTAAAAATAAAGAAAATACTGTTTCAATCGAATGTTTAACTGCTATAGATCTGTATATTTCTCGTACATACACGAAACAGCGATGTAAAAAATAAATTAAGTCACATTTAAAGCAAGTAAGAAAAAATTAGTTTAAGAGGAGAAAAATAAATCTGAAATTTTGTCACATCCGGAAATTCAAGTCGTTAAGAAACGTTGGTTGAAATGAAAAAAATAAAGTCAGAATATAAGTATGAGGCAGTTAGCAAAGTTTGAAATAAAATAATGGACGAATACGCGGACATAGAATGATATTCAAAACATAGATTAAGTTAGATAGCGGGAATTGAGAAGAAAAAACGTCTGTTAGAAAGAAATGTAAAAATACAGCAAGAATGGAGAAAATATTGTTTCAATCGAATTTTAACTACTATAGATCCATATATTTCTTGTACACATATAGAAAACTAAGATAGAAAAATAGATTAAACCATACATTAAAAGCAAGTATGAAAAAAAAAACAATTTCAGAGGGGAAAAAATTAAGAATCTGAAGTTTTGTCACATCTTGTGGAACAGATATCAAGTCGTTAAGAAACGTATGTTGGTTTAAATCTGAAAAAAGATACTGTTACGAACAAATTTTATGTATATCTGCTATAGATCTGTATATTTCTTGCGCAAACATGAAACAGCTATATAGAAAACCAGATAAAGTCGTACATTAAAAGCAAGTACGGAAAGTTCTTTGCGTAGGAAAAAGAAATAATAATGAAGAAACGTTTGCTTGTTTAAATCAGAAAAAATAAAGCCTCGATAAAAGTAGTAGTTAGATTGAAAAGTAAGAAAATAAAATAATGATGGTACATCGAGAAGTTTAACGAGTATGCAAGCATTTAGAAAAAAAAAGTAGATTAAGATAATGCATTAAAAGGTACATTTCACTGATTAATCATAAAAGAAAATACGAAAACATAAAAAAAAATATTTTAATTATGTATAAAACATTGCGGCGTTTATGGCGGAAAAAGGTTCAATGTTAACAAATGTAACAGAAAATGCCATGAACACGTAAGTACATTAATAAACAATCGTGTTTTAAGATTATGTCTGCAGCACAAAACTTTGGGAAACGTTTTTATGTTGGTACGTCCGTTTAAAAAGCGTGAAATATCTTCAAAGAAAATAAAAAAAATCGTTACGTTGAAAAATTATGTATATAAAATGGAAAATTATGGGGAAAAATAAGGAATAAATTCGTTGCAAAATGATCAAGTTATTGAAAAAAAAAAAAATCAGACTTGGAGCTTAATGTGTCTAACAGAATCTCCGATGACGTCAACTCCTAATACGTCCGCCTTCCTGTATTCATCGTAAGACAGCCAACTGCAAATATCCTCAGGCAGTCTTTCCCCATACGCAACCACATGTCTTAATCCTTTCGACCAACCCTACCAAGGATTTGGTGGCCGAATTAGTAGAGCATTTGATTTCCACGCAAACGGCCCGAGTTCGAATCCAACTGGTTCCAAACATGGTCGTCGCTTTTTTCCGATAATAAATTCCATGGTGTTGAAAAAAAATTTCCGAGTCCACTTACAATTAAATTTACCACCACCACCCGAAAAAACAGATTGGGAAATTCCAAAAAATAAAAATGGCGGAGAAATTTCCCAGAATTAAAAATGGCTTCGTCAACATCGACGTAAAGGTGACGTCATGTAGTAAAAAAAATGGCGGACAACAACGACCACACCCACCGTTGCCACCGGAAGAAAAGTTACCCCGTGGACGTCCACGGGAAGCGCATCCGTGACGTCACGTCCGGAAGTTGACCACGCCCACCTGTTACGTCACTTCCGCCGCCCAAATCCCTCCCCCCCCTACTACTTCCGTTGGGTTCTTCGTGTGTTCCTACTACTTCCGTTGGGTTCTTATGTGTGTTCCACACATTTTTCGAAGAAAAATGTGGATTTTTCTCTAACACACATTTTTCGAAGGAATTTTTCTCGAACACACATTTTTCGAAGAAAAATGTGTGTTCGAGAAAAATATTTTTCGAGAAAAATGTGTGTTCCACACATTGTTCAGAATTAATGAAAAATTCCTACATCCCTTCAAAGACGAAAAAAAATTAATACAGAAATTTAACGTGGACCAGGAACATCAAACAAAGATATTCGCTCTTTCCACGTTTATAAGTGAGTCACGGAAAAATTCTCATTGGCCGCCACCGGGAGTCGAACCCAGGGTCTTCCAGTTACGCGCCGGATATGCTTCCGCTACACCACAGCGGCCTCGAATTCCTCCAGACTCACACATGCTAACTGCCAAGCCAAGTTGGCAGGTTGCTTCTTGGAGCCCCGCACAGTGCTGGGGATTCACCAAAGATGGTAAGCAGTGCGTAACTGGAAGACCCTGGGTTCCACTCCCGGTGGCTGCCAATGAGAATTTTTCCGTGACTCACTTATAAACGTGGAAAGAGCGAATATCTTTGTTTTATGACGAAAAAAAAATTAAGAGGGAGATGATGTGACGTACTACAGAGGAGAAAGCATGTATCAAGACGACAAATCTGCAACGAGACATTCTGTCCGCGTAGCTCAGTTGGGAGAGCGACTTACTCCGGAGTGAGGGAACACTGGTTCGATGCCCGTCGCGGACAAACTTTTGTTTTCACAGTGTATATAAGCTGAAAAATATGTAAATTACTCGGCTTGTCATTTTCTTTCTTCAGGGACTAGTCAAGATAACTTTAGCTTTTCCCCCTGGTTCCCTACTACAATTTGTATTTTGTACTATATATGTGTTTCTTAATATAGTATATAACGTGATTTTCATTTGGGTTGTTTATTTCTGTTTTATCAAGGGCGTGTAGTTTATGTTCTGAACTGCTTGTGACATCGCAAATAAATAAATAAATATACAATGCGCTGTTTTTGAGTGAACTTCTCATCAAGCAGCACGGAGGTTTTACGTTGTTCATACGGGCTTGATATTCAACCTACTTACGGAAGTTTGAGATTAATGACATTATTTTGAATATCCAGACGAACCCTCCTATTGGAAGCCTCAATACAGCGTTTCAAGAAGTCGCAAAAGTGCTACATATTCTGTTGAAGGTTATAATGCAGGGAACAGTGATACTACCCATATGTTAATCAGGCATCACACAAATTCATTGTGTGAAGTTTGAACCGACGTGCATCAATACCTATCGCCTGATTACTAGTCGTCGACAGTATGATGGGGGAAACCGAAGGCCTACTTTGCCACAAAAGAAGAGCAGTGTTCTTTGTTGTTGCCTTTTGTGAATGATCTATTGGCTCTGAAGATCCCTACTTTCTCCAATTTAATATTCAGTTCTGCCGTTAAAAGAGGAAGAGATTTTTTTCCCCATCAGAGTATTCTGTAAGAGAATGAATAGGAGTTGGATGCTGTTTTGTGAGACATATTCCTGATTTTCTTTAAGAGTGTTTTGTAAAGAAAAGAGCATTGGAAACGCGTGCGAAAAATTAGATAAACCGCGAACTGATTTAACGTTCATTAAGAGCTATGATAGAATAAATTGAATTGTTAACATCAGTAAAATGCAACAAGATGAACATAGAGAAGGCCGCCCCGGTGGTGCAGTGGTCTAAGGCGTTGGCCTCTGATCATTCGTCCGTAAGGGGTCCGGGTTCGAATCCCGGTCAGGCATGGATGTTGTGTTTGTCTTACGGCACTGGCTCTCTCCCTTCCCTGGAACCAGTGACCCTAAATTAGGGACGGGCGACTGCTTATAGCCCATTGTTGAGTTGCTCACGGCGGTCGTTAAACCTCCAAAAAAAAAAAAAAAAAAAAAAAAAAAAAGAACATAGAGAAGTGGTCTGCAACATGTGGCCCGCGACCGTTGTAGAATTTTAAAAGTTGTTAGTAAATTGTGCAGTCAAAGCTTATTTTTTCAAAATCTTTTAAAGTATCTCGTGTACTATTCCTGCTAAGTATTCGAGGTCAAATCAAGGTGAGTGCTTGCTAAAACGAAGTATATTTTTCCCCAGTTGATCTATCCTTTTAGGGAAGTTTTGTTCACAGCCTATTCGTTTTTGTGCCTCCTTTAGAGAAAGACCATGCACATTTTTAACCCTGAAAAAAACCTTGAAACATACACTGAAGAGCAATTGAGTTAGAGATACCTGTCTAGTAACGTGCAGCACTACCTTTCGCCCTGATGACGTCGGCGATTCGTCTCGGCTTGGACTCGACAAGACACCGGAAGCGTTGGAAAGCCATACAGATCCACGACCCCTGAACAAGCTCCCACAGTTCACGAAGATTTGATGGAGGGGGTCAGAGCCTCAAATATCTCTCTCGATGGCATCCCAGATGTGCTCGATGGGATTGAGGTCAGGTGACCTAGCTGGCCAAGGAAGTGAGGTCACGTCGGTGGAGTGTTCATCCAACCATTCGGATACAATTCGAGAGCGATGGCACGGTGCATTGTCTTGTTGCAGGATGAGGTCCCCAGTGGGATGTTGAAGACGCACAAACGGAAGCAAATGGTCGTCCAGGATATCCTGGTAACGTTTACCAGTGAGGGACGATGTCACACGTACCAGGGGTCCCATTTCAGTCCACGTAAACAGTCCCCAGACGAGAATGCCACCCACACCAGCTTTAAGATTACCCTGCTGGCAAGAAGGATCCATCGCTTCATGTGGTTTGCGCCGTACTCGTATCCTGCCATCCGCATGTACCAACGTGAATCTCGACTCATCAGTCTAGGGTCCAGTGGCGATGTTCCTGCGCCCATGCTAATCTTTGCACCCTGTGATGTGCGGTCAGCAGCGGTACCCTCGTGGGACGATGGCTTCTGTACCCCATAGCGAGGAGATGGTTCTAGATGGTGTGGCTGCTTACACGTTTTTGTGCACCAGCTTTAAATTGCCGAGTGATTTCTTGCACTGTGGGCCGTCTATACGCTGTTACAATGCGAGCTAGCCGACGATGACCCCGCTCTTCCACACGCTGTTGTCCACGGCAGTTGGCCCTTGCAGGGATGGTTTTACCGGATTCGATGTACTCACGGTGCACCCGTGACACAGTGGCTCGTGAAAATCCCAGTGCCTGCACAACATCCGAGATGGAGTGACCCATTCGTCGGGCCCCGACAATTTGCCCACGATCAAAATGCCCTTAGATCCTTTATGTTACCCATACTGCGTCCGACTCTTACTGATTCCCGTCGCATTAGTCCTTTTATTGTCGGATCGCTGCATACGTCATGTCGTTTCCGTTTACAGGGCCGCCCACAGCGCCACATTTGCATAACGCCAGCTGTTTCTAATTCAATTGCTTTTCAGTTTATAGTGACCCACACTGTAAAACATTTTCTGAAATTCACGAACCACTTTCCGTGACTCCTTTCGTGAATTAACGAAAAATATTTCTGACAACCTTTTCCGCCGCCCCGGTGGCGCAGTGGCCTAAGCGATGGCCTCTGATCATTCGTCCAAAAGGGGTCCGTGTTCGAATCCCGGTGAGGCATGGATGTTGTGTTTTTCTTACGGCACTGGCTCTCTCCCTTCCCTGGAACCAGTGACCCTAAATTAGGGACGGGCGACTGCTTATAGCCCATTGAGTTGCTCACGGTGGTCGTTAAACCTCCAATAAAAAAAAAAAAAAAACCAAACAACCTTTTTCGTTAAATGACGAAAAAAACAGTGTACTTCGCTGATTTTTCATACGTCAGGAAAATTCTGAAATTTCGGAAAACTTTTAGCAATTCCTTTCTTATTAACGGTAAATTAGCATTTTTAAGAGGTGTTCACGGAAAATTCTGAATTTTCAGAAACCTTTCCGCAATTCCTTTCGTATATTAACAGAAAAGTTCTGTTCTCACTTTTTCCTTATCCATATGACGGAAAATTTCTCGTAATAGAAGCGATTCGCAGGAACACTTGAGGTTTCATTAACTATTAAATTTCAGTCGCCTGTCAAAGAATCTTATTTTGAAGTTCTGTAGCGAAATTAGATATTGTGGGTAGCATATCACTTGACATTTTGGTTATTGTGGCACCGGATATTTCTTTCTCTCTCCACCATTTTGTGCTCAATCTATTGTAGATTGTGTTACCGTAAGAAACTGGGTATTTAAATTATTGTATAGGTGATTTGTACAATGTCTATGCTTCAGTCTGTGGACTCCTTAAGACGACAGACTGAAGCATGTTATTTATCAAGAGTAAATTTCATATTTAGGAGTTTTGTTAAATAATACTATAAGACATTTTCTTAAAGATAATTGAAAGCCATTGTCAGTTTAATGAAATCTCGAGTTCCAAAGCATTCCGTTGTTTCGAAAATTCATGAAAAAAAACCCCAACCTAATTTGTAATAAGTCCGTTAACAGAAAAAACTAAATTACTACGAACCTTTTCAGAAGAATAATGAGCTCCAAAATAAAATAAAATTACTAAATCACCCGCATCAATAGCAAAAAAAAAAAAAAAATAATAATAATAATAAAAAAATAAATAAATCATTATTTCACATTAGAATTCTACGTGATACGTAACAGCCCCTTACGTGGCTTTCTGGCTCAAGTAGTAGCACGCGCATCTTCTCTGTACCTGCTGGCTTTCTGGCTCAAGCAGCAGCACGGACGCTTTCTCTTTACCTTGCTTTCTGGCCCAAGTGGTAGCACGCGCGTCTTCTCTTTACCTGACTTTCTAGCTCAAGTGGTAGCACGCGCGTCTTCTCTTTACCTGGCTTTCTGGCTCAAGTGGTAGCACGTGCATCTTCTCTTTACCTGTCTTTCTGGCTCAAGTGGCAGCAGGCGCGCTTTCTCTTTACCTGACTTTCTGGCCCAAGTGGTAGCAGGTGCATCTTCTCTTTATCTGCCTTTCTAGTTCAAGTGGTAGCACGTGTCTTCTCTTTACCTGGCTTTCTGGTTCAAGTAGTAGCACGCGCGTCCTCTCTTTACCTGGCTTTTTTGGCTCAAGTGGTAGCAGACGCGTCTTATCTTTACCTGGCTTTCTGGTTGGTTGGTTGATTTTTATTTCGCAAGGGCGATGTGTGGCCAAAGAGCGCCAAACGCAAGACAATCAAACAAACAGTATTAAAAACATGGTATAATGCTTAAAATCTGAATGATTCAGTAAAAGTGAAAAATGAGAATGGTGGAAGAGCTAAAAACTAAATACGCTTAAAAAGTCAATTTGTTGTAAAAATGAAAAGACAGCAACAGTATCGCAGTGGTCATCTAGGAGCCGCTGCGGCGTAGCGGCGTCCTCGGTTAACAAGAGAGAATAAAAGAAGTGAAAACACACATCACGAAAACGAACACAACTACACAGAAAATGAATAACAGTGATTCGACAATTGCACGCCTCACACATCGGCGCAGTGTCGCCACACAGCAAAAAGCGGTGAGTGAAACGACAATGCCCAATGCGGAGACGCGGAAGCACAACTTCCTCCCTACGGTTCCGACGATATGAGGATTTCCAGATTCCAAAAATAGGTTTAATACGATGCAGTTTATTTTCCACCTGTTGGTCCCGCAGACCCTGCCACGTTCGCTTGACAAGATCGTGAACAGGAAAGCGGAAGTCCCGGTGAAACAGTGGCAAGGGTATGACGACCAAACAGGAAGCAGATCTAGCAGCCGCATCAGCACACTTGTTACCTGGAATTTCAACATGGCCGGTAATCCAGCAAAATGCTATCTGGAAACCGGCCTGAAGCAAGGGACGCAGTAACCGCCTCACGCCAAAAAGGAAAGGATGGTCAGATATGTCGGCAGAAGAGAGGGCCTGCAGTACACTCAAAGAATCCAAATACAGTGTATGTGATGGCTCGATGATGCGTGCTCGACTGTAGATGACAAAGGGCGAGATAGACAGCATGCATCTCCTTCGAAAACACCGTGGCCTCATCTGGGATCCGCGCTACAGAGACGTCATCAACACAGACAGCCGCGGATCCAACGACTCCGTGAATCCTGGAGCCATCAGTGAAAATGAGAGTATAGTCAGAATGGAGGGAACGGTGCTCAGCGAAGAGTTGCTAGTACACTGACGCAGGGGTTGAGGATTTATCAAACGATGTAAAGGTGGTATCAACCATGACACCAAGTGGGTGCCATGGAGGATCCCCAAAGCCCCTGGTCGCTCCAACAAGTGACAAGTCGAGTCCTGCATCACGAGCTATGGCCGCCATTCGAAGACCGAAGGTTGGAATGCACGAAAGCCAGTTCTCAAATAAACGAGCATGCTGGGGATGGAAAACTGCATCGTACAAAAGATGGTCTGGAAAAGATCGACGTTTCAAGTAAAATTGAAGAGAGAGCTGCAGACGGCGTGATTCAAGCGATGGTTCGTTCCCGTCAGCATAATGGCTGGGAATCGGAGATGTTCGAAAAGCTCCCGTACAAAAACTTGCAGAGCCATACACGATACAACCACAATCCAGTTTCGACGGCATTAAGGAATGGTAAATGCGAAACAAAGACATCCTGTCTGCACCCCACGAGACGCTCGAAAGGATCTCAAGAATAGACAGAGCACGCAGACATGAAATCTTGAGCCGCCGCACGCGCGTAGCCTCACTCCCCCTAATCCATTTCCTCTAATTCCCGGTTGCCCTAATCCCGTTTACCCCAATGGCGTTTCCCCGAAATCGCTTTTACCCGAATTCCCATTTCCCCTAATTTCGTTTGCCCCAATCTCGTTTCCCCTAAATCTCGTTTCCCATAATTCACGTTTGCCCTAAACGCGTTTACCCCAATGGCGTTTCCCCGAAATCGCTTTTACCTGAATTCCCATTTCCCCTAATCTCGTTTCCCCTAATTCACGTTTGCCCTAAACACGTTTACCCCAATGGCGTTTCCCCGAAATCGCTTTTACCCGAATTCCCATTTCCCCTAACTTCGTTTGCCCTAATCTCGTTTCCCCTAAATCTTATTTCCCCTAATTTCGTTTCCCCTAAATCTTATATCCCCTAATTTCGTTTCCCCTAATCTCGTTTCCCCTAAATCTCATTTCCCCTAATTCACTTTTGCCCTAAACACGTTTACCCCAATGGCGTTTCCCCGAAATTGCTTTTACCCGAATTCCCATTTCCCCTAATTTCGTTTGTCCTAATCTCGTGTCCCCTAAATCGCGTTTTCCCTATTTCACGTTTGCCCGTATCAAGTTTTTCCTAATTCGCGTTTGCCTTATTTCGCGTTTGCCCTAATTTTTATTAACCGAATTAAAACGGTGGGTCTTGATATCGCAAGAGAATTATTCTTTCCTTTCTTGTTGATGACTTCGATAATCATGTCAACAAAAGTGTAAAGAAGTGCACATGGTGAAGACCATTATACGGTTAGTCCTTAACGCAGCCATTGTATCCGTCACGCCCCCACAGATAAAGTACTACATCGCACTAAACTTTTATTAAAGCAAGAAATAGAATTGTGAACGCAGAAGGCCCCCTTTTTAAGAGTTCTTAGCGTACTAGACCCCTCCCCTCTCCCCACCTTTCGTCCCCTGGTGGCCAAACCATTTTTACCAAAAAATTAGAAACTATAATCCAAACGATTTCATATCAGGAGCTGTATTTTACGCCCTTTAGCCAAAAATCTTTGCGAAACATGAAAAAGTGACTATGCCTAAAAAATAGTTTTCGACATAAACGGAATCGAAAGTTAAAAGTATTTTTTTTTTCAATTGGACGTTTAGAAGCAAGTATATGGAACAAAATGTATTTCTAATTCAACATCACCTGCATTTACGCCCTCTAACAGCGAAATTGTGCACCGTATAAAAAAACGACATGTAGGATCATCATTCGCACATTTCAAGCTTTCCAACGCAAAAAGAATATTTGAAATCGGACTAGCCGCCCCGGTGGCGCAGTGGTCTAAGGCGTTGGCCTCTGATCATTCGTCCGAAGGGGTCCGGGTTTGAATCCCGGTGAGGCATGGATGTTGTGTTTGTCTGACGGCACTGGCTCTCTCCCTTCCCTGGAACCAGTGACCCTAAATTAGGGACGGGCGACTGCCTATAGCCCATTGAGTTGCTCACGGTGGTCGTTAAATATCCAATCAAAAAAAAAAAAAAAAAGAAATCGGACTAATAGTTGCAGAGATATTGTGTCCACAGACGGACGGACGGACAAACAGAAAACATAAACACGATCTGTTTTACAAACTACGTGCTACAAATATTCTCTTACACGGCGCGACAAATGTCCTTCGCTCGCCCTTGTTTGGATGGATGGATGGAGGGCTTTTGGAAGAAACAATACAATTTTAAAGAGCAATAAGCCATTATGTCTCAAAAAGAAAAATGTTTAATCAATGTATCCTTCGAGTTCTTACATTTGAATGGGAGACATGGATCTTAACTAAAAAAGACATAGAAAGGCTGCAGACAACTGAAAGTGTAGAAAGGCTGCAGACAACTGAAAGTGTAGAAAGGCTGCAGACAACTGAAAGAAGCATGGAGAGATACATGCTTGGGGCAACCAGGAGAGATGAGAAAAGGAACTCATGAATAAGGAAAATGACAAGAGTGGAAGACATGATCAGAGTAAAATCTTTGAAAAGGCAATCGGCTGGACATGTTGCCAGAAGAACGGACCTCCGACGGACAACCGAAATTCTGGACTGGATTCCAAGGGACAGGAAAAGACCCAGAAGAAGGCCACATTGGAGATGGGGTGGATGAAATTCGAAAGCATGCGTGAGTGAGATGGTGGAGACTGGGGCAAGACAGACCGTAGTGGAAGAAACTTGGTGATCTCCATTCATCCAGCAGTAGATTGATAATGGTTTATGATAATGATTAAAAATACATATATTTTCCTAAATTTGACGATAAAACATTACATACAACGATTTTTCTCCTAAATTTGACGATAAATCCGATTTTTTTCCCTGAATTTTGGCGATAAAATAAAAGTTTTATTTCGCTCAACGAAAATCAGAATAAACATGAATTACGGACAACATGAATTTGGGAAAACGCGAATCAAGGCAAAGGAGAATTAGAACAAACTTGATACAGTAAATGTTTTTAGGGGAAACTTTGACACGGACAAACGAGATTTAGGGGAAACGAGATTACGGCAAGCGAAATTAGGGGAAATGGGAATTCGGGGAAACGCCATTGGGGTAAACGTGTTTAGGGCAAATGTGAATTAGGGGAAATGAGATTTAAGGGAAACGAAATTAGGGGAAATGGGAATTCGGGTAAAAGCGATTTCGGTGAAACGCCATTGGGGTAAACGTGTTTAGGGCAAATGTGAATTTGGGGAAACGAAATTAGGGGAAATGGGAATTTGGGTAAAAGCGATTTCGGGGAAACGCCATTGGGGTAAACGTGATTAGGGGAAACGGGTGTTCACCGCCGCACGTACGCACGGAAAGTAAGCGCACGCTCGACGCTCAGTCCAAGGAACGTGGTCTCAGACAAAACTGGTATGGCTGTTCGTTCCAAATGTAGCTCTAGTTGTGGATGGAAGCCACGCCTCCGGCAGAAATGGACACACGCTGTCTTGTCGGGGGAAAGAACGAAACCATTGCCGTGCGCCGCTTTAACAATTTGGTTAATCGCAGACTGCAACTGCCTTTCAATTAAATTCATGCTTGATGACGTGCAAAAAATCTTCAAGTCATCGACATAAACAGTAGCCGAAACAGCAGGAGGAAGATTTGTGAGAAAACAATTAATGCGGAAGATGAACAATGTGACAGATAAAATGCAACCTTGAGGAACACCTTGTTCTTGGTGGAACGGTGCTGAGAGCGTCGTACCCAGCGTCGCAATCGGGTATTCCAGGCGCACCTGGAATACCCGATTGAGAAGAAAATTTACAATGAATGTTGGGAGATTTCCTCGCAAACCGCATGCGTGGAGGTCACGGATAATACCGTGCCGCCAAGCACGATCATATGTTTTCTCAATATCAAAGAAAACAGAAACCAGGTGCTGCCTACGCACGAACGCCTCGCGTACAGATGTCTCAAGGTGCTGGAGATGATCGTGAGGTGAACGATGACGGCGAAAGCCGCTTTGTGATGGTGAAAGTATGTGATTTTGTTCTAAAAAATGAATTAAGCGGGAATTAAACATCCGCTCGAGAACTTTACACAGCCAGCTAGTGAGAGCAATTGGGCGATAACTAGAGGGAGACTTAGGATTCTTACCAGGCTTAGGAAAAGCCAGGACAAAAGCTTTTCGCCAAGATTCCGGGAAACTGTGTTCCAACCAAATGCGATTGTACAGGACTAAAAGATTCTCGAGAGACGACTGCGAGAGATGACTGAGCATGTCATAGTGGATGCCGTCGGGACTGACAGGTGTAGCGCCGGACCAATGCAGAGCCACACGTAGTTCAACCATGCTAAAGGGGAGTTATAGTCGGTGTCATGAAAAGGGGCAAAGGAGATTCTCTGGCGTTCCGCAATGGATTTAATCCTCTGAAATTAGGAAGGATACGCCAGATCACTCGACACCGAGGCAAACGCCTCTCCCAAACAATCCGCCATCTCCCCGACTTCAGCATATGTGCAGCCGTTACTCTCGAGAATAGAAATCTGGTGAGAACTGTAGTTACCCCGGATCTTACGAATCTTGACCCACACACTTTTCGAACTGGCACGTGAATTGAGAGAAGAAACATACTGAATCTAAGACTCCCTTTTGCTTCGTCGGCGCACCAACCGAGCATAGGATTTTGCTCGTTTAAATACGAGATTAGCATCGGTTGGATAACGCCTAAAAGTAGACCAGGCCTTTATGTTGAGCTCTCCTAGCCGCTGCGCATTTAGTGTTCCACCAAGGTTTCGAAATTCTGGGAAGCGTCGTTGAGGTCTTTGGTATGGAATGATCGGCCGCCTGAATAATGCAAGTTGTGACATCGAGAAAAGCTGCGTCGATTGAATCTTGGGTCACCATGGTAGAAGATATTACTGCGGATGAAGTGAAGACCCCCATCTGACACAATCAATCCTCCATCGAGGATGGCGGGGGAGGCAGAAGATGGCATACTTAGAGAATGCGAGAGCACAATTGGAAAATGGCCGCTCCGTGAGGTCGTTACACACCGTCCACGACCAATCAGCAATAATCGATGGTGATCCCAAGGTCAAATCAATCGCACTGAAAGATATTGTGGGCTCATGGCGTTAAAACGTGTCAGCACCGGCGTTAAAAAGGCACAAAGAGGTCGAGGACAGAAGAGAGACCTCTCGTGCTGATGCTGACACTAACCACCGAAGGATGATGGGCATTGAAGTCACCCAGTAGAAGGAAGGGTGAAGGCAGCTTTTCAATCAAGCTCTCCAGAACAGAGACGCTCACGTCCTTATCTGGCGGCAGATAGACACTGCAAACAGAAAAAGGCACAGGCGCAGATATACGAACCGCCACGGCCTGCAAAGTTCTGAATACTGCAACGGAAGGGACCGGAACCCTGTGAGGGATAAGAATAGCGACTCCTCTCACAGGCTATATCTCCAGTTCTTCAAAATTTTCATCCTCGGTACACTCAATGAGGTCCCGAGAGGAGACAACACCTCGATATGTATTTAGGTAACCATGTGGGGTTATTTTGACCGCAGTCTCAAGCAGCATGGTAGTGTTAAAAAGTGTGGAATTGTAGGCCACAGTGGACATCTCTACAAGAAGATCTACAGACTGGAGTTTCTTTACACTGTTAGGAGAGCTTGCAATGGATTGAAGTGCTTTGTTGATCCAAAATGGACTTTTGGCACTCGATGACTTTAAAGGGTCTAAAGAGCGCACAAAGAAGAAACGAGCATTCGAAGAATCAGAGACATGCTTTTTGGCGGAAGGGGATGAGCCTTCCTCAAGACGTCGTTTGATTGTAGGATCTTGGGAAACATTATTTCCATCCATAGAGAAAAAAATTAGTACGTTGATAGGGCAGACATGCGCTCGGCGAGCACCGCGATTTTCCCGTGTCTTGGTGGCAACCCTTTAGCATGCCCACACTATCCCCAGACTCACCCTGCCGTACGAAACGACAAGTCGTGAGAGTTCTGGACTCCACTCGGCCACGGACCTCATTGACTAGGAGTGGGTTCGTTCCTAGCCGCCCATTTAAAGTGAAGTAGGGGGCAAAGAGGAGTGTTGGTAACTGGCGAAAACAACACCCCGGCTTCCAGAAACCTCAGCCTCCAGCATTCCCCTTTTCCACCTAACGGGTCACCGCACAGGGCAAACGTGCAGGTAGGTCTAGCTAACCAGCTCGGAAAAACAAAGAAGGCAACATAAAATGGAGAAGAGAGGAAATAAAAACAAAACTAACTAAAATCCGGAGCTAGCTCATAATCACAACCTCAGTCAACCTACAACTGAGGCGGGTGCGTGCCAAGAGAACAACGAAAAACATAAAATAGGAAAACATAGAGTACATGTCGGCTCGGGCCGTGGGGTTGCCACTCCTCATCATCTGGATGAACAGCTGTCCCTTCGGTAACATAATTGTACCAAGACGAAAGGAAAAGATAATCCGTCACAAGGTGGGCTCGGGCCGTGGGGGCGCTACTCCCCAAATAACTGGAAAACCAGTTATCCCCGTGCGGGGGCTGGCTTTCTGGCTCAAGTAGTAGCACGCGCGTTTTCTCTTTACCTGGCTTTTTGGCTCAAGTGGTAGCACGCGTCTTGTCTTTTCCTGGCTTTTTGGCTCAAACAGTAGCACGGACGTCTGTTGAAGACTAAGCCGAACAAAGCTGGCTCGATCCCCACAAGGCTCAAACGAAACAGATCTGGAAATGTCAAAGTTGAAGACTTTCCGAAAATTTCCGGATAAATATGGAAAAACTCGGAACGAACTTTTCTGAAATACACCGCTGGCCACCCAAAATGCAATGCCAAGAAGGACACGAGATAGCAAAGTCAGATTTACTGGATACATAACAACAAATACAAAGATGAAACGATTGAGCTTACAGACCCGTGCGACTTGCAGAACACGCAGACATCAATAGTTCGTGTGGCCCCCATGGCTGGCAATAACAGCCGCTACACGCCGCGGCATCGAACGACGGTGGCTTTAGATGTGGGTTTGGGGTATGTCGGTCCAGGCTGCTTCCACACGTTGCCACAGTTCATCAGGCGTAGCCGTGGGTGGTGCTTGCCGGGCCACTCGGTTGTCGATCAGCGACCAGACGTGTTCGATGGGCGACATATCGAGAGAGCATGCTTGCCACGGCAGCAGTGACACCTGGTGTACCGTGAAGAATTGTTGCGTGATGCGTGCCACATGCGGGCGCGCATTGTTCTGTTGAAACGTGGCCGCTGGCAGGTAAGGAAGGACTACAGGCTCCAAAACGTCGGAGATGGTGCGGTGGCTGTTGAGTGTACCGGCGATGCGTACCAGAGGGCTGCGGGTGTCATATCCAATTGCGCCCCAAACCATAACGCCGGGCAACGAAACGGTATGGCGATGCATAATGCAGGCGTCATACAGTCTCTCGCTGCGATGCCGCCACAAGCAGATTCGACCATCGTGGTGTTGCAGGCAGAAGCGGGATTCGTCGGAGAAGACAATGTCGTGCCATTCCGTAGTCCAGGTGCGGCGTTCAACGGGAAACTACCGCCGCACTCGCCGGTGGTGTAACGTCAATGGCAATCGGAAATAATGGGCGCCGTGCGACAAATCCCTGTTTCTGCAGACGACGTCGAACGGTAAGTACTGACACAGGTTGTTACGCAACACACCTTAATTCCTGCGCTAACGTTCGTGATGTGGTGGTGCAAGCCGTCAATGCCCGCCGCACAACATGCCGGTCCTCTCGTTCGGTGGTGTGCTGCGGCTGCGGCAATCGCTCACGTCGGTCCATCCGTCCCTCATGCACCCACCGAAACCATACTCGCTTCACCGTGGCTGGATGTCGTCCCACACGGGCGCCGATGTCTTGGTACGATAAACTGCTGTTGCGATAAGCCACTATTCGTCCTCTGTAGAACTCCGAAACGTGCTGGAATGACTGCCGTATTCTGCGACGAGGCATCAGGAAGCTTCCCACGCACAGGTCCGGCAGCACAACACACTTCCAGCCCGTCTTCTGTGCACCCTTCTTATAGTGCTTCTCGGTGGCGTGCCGGGCGCACAGATTTGCATATGCCCTGCAATGCTAATCGTTTGCATGCGGTCTCGCGGGCGACGCATGTTGCGTATTTCAGGCCAATCTGGTGATTCCTTCTTCGTGTTGCATTTTGGGTGGCCAGCAGTGTAAATGGAAATTACTGATTACGGAAAATCTGTCAAAATACGGAAGTCAGAAGAAACGGGAACTTTCAAAAATGGAAATTGGGCACAAACCGGCAACTTTACTACATGTTATTTTCAGGAATTTTCCGTGAATTCACACCACTTATTTTTTGCAGGGCACAAAAACCTATGCATGTAAAAATGTTCCAGAAATAGTAACATATTAACCGAGCGGTAACAGAAGTTCAAATCACACCCAAAAGCTCAATGAACTCGAAATCACTAGATGTTCTTCAAAAGCGTTGCACGTGTGGTGATACAATCACGTAAGTCTATTTAGCAAATGTGATAGAACAGGAAATACAGTCATGAGAAATATTTATAAAGCCGACACTTTAAAAATGCATTTCAGATCTTAGCTTCATTTATTCTGAAGGTATGTTGTTTTAAAAACTAAAAATGAATGTAAATAATAATAAACCAATGTGAATTGAACTCGTATTATAATCACAAAACGATTAGCAGTTAAATGCTCTTTGAACACTATCGTAAATGCATATTTTAAAACCAATGTAGCACAAATATAATTTTTGTCTCTTTGCGGATTCACAATCACCAAATAAATATAAATAGATGAAGATGATTTGCAGACATTTCACGGCACTCCATCTCAGTCGGTGGTTGCTTCAGACATTTTGTTATATTACACATCAGGAAACTTAACATGCGTTTTGGCAATAGCACGGACAGGAACCCTGGTAATCTTTAGCCAATAGTATTTCATCAATCACGTGGACAACGGCAAGAGCAGCAAACATTTGGCATGTGATTTTTAAATGACAGACCCCTTGGGTTTGGTTCTCCAAATGCAGAACAAACACCGTTCTTGAAACAGGCAGCTGTGAAAAAACAAAATCCCACACACAACACAAGGGAAAGACGCTCATCGTATAGTAGCACACAAGTGGCCCTCTAAATACATCATTCGTTCAGAAAAGAAAAGTGACCATCGGCGTTTGTCCTTTTATGTCTCCAGTGAAGTTTCTAAAGGTCACGTGTCTCTAAACAGAGAAATTTACTAGAGATGTTGCCATCACTCACCTCACTATCTAGATCAGTGATGGTCAACTGCTAGCTCGCGGTATCATTTTAATGCTACCCGCTATAAAATATCTCATGAGAGAAATAAACTCAGCAACAGTGGAGTAAGTTGCTGAATGAAGAGCCTACATGGTATAATATTGGGTTGATTCACAAGTTCATGCCGTTTTTTTTCACCGCACTAAAGGAATGTATTACATCAGTAGGGAAAACGGAATCAATCAACTATGTATACCTCCCCCATTGTTTACGATGGTGCCCCAACGTCTGGATAGGTCTGCAATACCATCCTTGAAAAAAAGTGCAGGTTTTGCTGCGAAGAAATCAAGAAAATTCTGGAGATCAAAATCTTTGTTGAACGTTCTACCACTGAGTGCATTCGACAGAGATCGGGACAGGTGATAGTCTGAAGGGGAGACATCTGGGGAATAGGCCGGATGTGGAAGAATCTCCCATTTCATGTCCTGAATGGCCATTTTGGTCATGCTTGCACTGTGAGGGAGTGCGTTATCATGTTGGAGAAGGACACCGTGGCGCCGACGTGGCTGTTTCTGCTGAATTGCTCCCTCCACACGGCGGAGTTGCTCACAATAGAGTGCAGCGTTGATGGTCCGATTACTCGGCAGAATTTCCTAGTGAATGCCTTCCATGTCCACCAGGCACACAACATGATCTTCGCAGGATGCACGTCATGTTATGGACGTCGTGTGGGCGTCTTGTTTGGGCTTAACCATTCCCTCCAATGCCTGAAATCACGTATAGGCACCACTTTTCATCTCCAGTAACAATACGTCACAGAAAAAGTTTGTGTTTCTGAGAACATTCGCGATAACAGGCGAGCAAGGAACCACATACGGCAACACGCTGATTCTTGTTGTCCTCGGTGAGAGTGTGAGGCACCCAAGACTCCAATTTTTGGACCTTTCCCATACGTTTCAGGTGTCGCACCACTGTGGCCTGATCACAGTCCATCTCAGTGGCCAATTCGCGTGTGATTTGACGCGGATCCAAGTGGATGAGATGGTTCAAACGATCCTCATCAAAGTTAGATGGACGACCTGAGAGTGGAGAGTCGTTGAGGTCAAAATGTCCACCTCGGAACCGGGCCAATAGCATCCTCCATATACACAGCACAAATTTGTCGAGCAGCCTCGGCGACTGTGGATCCCTTGTTAAAATCGTATAGGAGCAGATGTCAGAAATGTTCATTCCTCTCTACTTGACACTCCATACTTCCGGACCTGAAAACCAAGAAAACCATTAGCCACAATCAGACAACGCATTATGATTTCGATACACTATATTACTGGCTACATTTTGATATACAACTGGCCATCTGCACCGTCACTACTGACCTGGGAAACACTCGTGAAATAAAATGGCATGAACTTATGCATCAATCCAATATATACATACTGTATTTTATATTTACAAAGAAGTTGGAGGAACTACGAAAGTACCCCAAATGGCTCTTTGAAGCAGGAATCAAGATCTCATAATATTCAGTATTGTCCCTCAATGATATATATCAATGATATATAAGTTGGCTATCCCTGATCCAGCACGCTATCCTAGAGATGAAAGCTCATTTAGTGCTGTTTAACAGATGGAGAAAGATACGTGTACCAACTGCGAAGTTCAGATAATGATCTTTGATTATGTGGAATGTGTTGGAGTGAAGGCATAAAATGTTTATTTTTGCCAGCAGGGAGCAGCTAAAATTCTGACTGTCGCCTGATACAAGTATGATTTCCCTCGCAGTTATCCAAGTGACTCTCCCGTCAGCTATTGACCAATAACACTGCGTTTTGATAAACTTTCTCATTGAGACTTTTAGTAGAGAGGAGCATGAGAACTCTCTGTGCAGCTATCGAACGGAGAAAGAAGTGTTCACCTTTACATTAAATAAAGTAAAAAAACTGGTGCCCCAGACATTTATATATTTTGTGACATATATCAGCTGAGGAAATAATGCTGAAGCGGCATTTGTTGTTATCGCCTTTTTTTATACACTAAGTGGCCACTTTATTATGACCACCTGACAGTTTTAAGCAAATGAGCTATGGCTGCACGCTGTTGCCGCCAGAGGGCGAGGCTAGTATAAAAAGGTAAAGCTCAGTGCTTGCGACAGTAGTAGAAGGGATTTTTTGGTGAAGAGATGGGTAAAAAATGCAATTTGACTGACTTTCAACGTGGGATAATTGTAGGAGCTCGGAGCCATGGAGCGAGTATCACCGAAACCGCCGCATTCGTGAAATGTTCCAGAGCAGCTGTTGTTAAAGTGTTTAAAGACTGGACTGTCAGCCAAAAAGCTGGGTGGTCTCTACGTGCAACGTGTGGTCGTCATCGACTAGTGACTGCTCGGGCGGAACGGAGAGTGGCCAGACTGGTAACAGACACAGAAGGGCAACATTGCAACAAATTACAGACCATCTTAATCAAGGATCCCCTCAAATGATCTCTGAACGCACTGTTCGCAGTACACTGCATCGGATGGGATATGGCAGCCGAAGGCCTGTTCGAACACCTTTGCTGTCTGCAGTTAACAAGAGAAAACTTCTCCAGTTCGCACTGTAGCACAAGGATTGGACAGTCGATTATTGGAAACAAATTATGTGGTCCGATGAATCACATTTTCAGTTGCACCATGCCGATGGCCGAGTGATAATTTGGCAGAAACAACACGAAAGCATGGACCCCAAATGCATTGCTACAACCCTTCAAGCTGGTGGAGGCAACGTTATGGTATGGGGAATGTTTTCCTGGCATGCTTTGGGCCCTTTAATTCGTGCTGATCAACGTCTGACTGGCACATCATATCTAAACATTGTTGCGGGCCAAGTGTATCCTGTCATGTGGATGGTTTATCCCAATGGTGATGGCTACTTTCAACAAGATACTGCGTCCTGCCATAGTGCCTGTATTGTACAGGATTGGTTTCAGGAACATGCCGGTGAGTTTACTTTGTTTAGGTGGCCCCCACAATCTCCAGATCTGAACCCCATTGAAAATTTGTGGGATGAAGTTGAACGAGCCATCAGACAGCTGGATCCATAACCTTCAATCGCACACTCTTGGAAAGTGCTATTCATCAAGCATGGTCTCAGATTCCACAAACCACCTATCAACATCTCGTGGAGTCCATGCCACGAAGAATCGATGCAGTATTAAAGGCAAAAGGTGGCCCAACGAAGTACTGAGGGGGTGGTCATAATAAAGTGGCCACTCAGTGTATATATATATGTGTGTGTTAAATATTATTCTTCCTACTAATATAAAGGATATAAAATGTTCATGATTTAGAAGAGGGCCACTTTTTAAAGGTGAGTGGTGTTCCATTGGATTTGGCCTGTATTGCCGAAAAAAAAATAGATTAATTTTTTTATCTCTCATACATACATACATACATACATATTTCAGGCTCTTTTTTAACAACGATGTAGCATGTAATACTCCAGCGATTTGGCTTTAGTTCCCCTTGAAAACCTTTACGTAGTACCAAGGAAAGTGGTTGTTTATTATCTGTCTTTTGTGGTGTTGAAGGTGTGCGTTGACACAACAGCGATCTTTCTGTTATCGAATATTAATTCTCAGAATATTAAAGAAAAGAGCTCACAACAGATTTGTAGCCTGGGAGGGGGACTAAAGAGGGATCAGCCCCTCGTGGAAAATGTATGTCTTTGGGATTTGGATAACTCTTTTAAACTTTGTGAGCTACCCCCGGTGGCGCAGTGGTCTAAGCGACAGCCTCTGATCATTCGTCCGACATGGGTCCGGGTTCGAATCCCATGAGGCATGGATGTTATGCTTGTCTTACGGCACTGGCTCTCTTCCTTCCCTGGAGTCAGTAGCCCCAAATTATGGACGGTCGACTGCTTATATCCCATTGAGTTGCTAATGGTGGTCGTTAAACCCTCAATAAAAAACAAACAAAAAAACTTTGTGAATTTCCGTGCTAATTTTATTCCATTTTCCCTTGTAAATTCAATCGACAGATCATAAGTATCAGCAATGGACTTAACGGAACAATATAAATATTTGGGCTCAACCTTACGAAAAATAGCCATTGCATGAAGTCAGTGCAGGAACGAGTAGTATAAGGCAGGGATAAATAGAAAGATGGGGGGGGGGTAGTTTGCGACAAGAAAGCCCCAACAAAAGCGAAATAAAAAATAATACAGGACAAAAAA
Source organism: Macrothele yani (assembly GCA_039090855.1). Classification (NCBI taxonomy): domain Eukaryota; kingdom Metazoa; phylum Arthropoda; class Arachnida; order Araneae; family Macrothelidae; genus Macrothele; species Macrothele yani. Next base: position 49,087,751 of record CM077022.1, on the reverse strand, counting down.
GGAATGAAAAATTAAGAGGGAGCTAGTTGTCTAAGATAGACCATACATGTTTGGAGAAGATATAGGAAGAAAACTTTCTTCGAAAAATAGTGGAAACAGAACAGCCAGGATGTAGGGAGGTATATGCTAAAAAGACGATGGCAGAAAAATAGTGGAGGACAGAAAATAAGTCAAAGAAGAAGTTAAGGATACACACGCGATAAAAATGAATTTCAAAAATTTGCTCGTAAGCCAGACTAGTACATACACCCATGAGCCATTACGTTATGACCATCACCCAGCCTGGAGAAATGAGCGCGTCTGGAGACCGAATGGTGGCGCAGGTGAAGTTCACAAAGCAGTATACATACAACCCGAGGACCGGCTTTTAGTTAGTAGGGAGTTCGGTGTCAGAATGGGAAAAGCTGCCGATTTATCGGAAAAGGACAATATGTGATGGCAGGGGGCATCGGAACTACGATCTCGGAAACGGCGCGGCTTGTGGGTTGTTCACGTGCCGCTGTAGTGAGAGTAGTAGAAAAGGACCGATTCTGGCTAAAACCGCAGCCCATAGACTTAACATTAGGCTGCGGCCGGGCGGACGCAGCCAGCCGCAGCTAGCCGCAGCCAGCTGCAGCCGAGCAAACGGAGGGGGCGTGGCCTGACGCAGGCATCAGGAGGATGAGGAAGTGTGGCATGGGTGAGGATGTAGGTGGCGCTTGTGTGTTGGGACGATGCTGATGTGCTGCCCCTAGCGGTGCTTCTTGGAACTTTCGACTGATCTTTGATTTTGAGGGATGGCAACGCCCGAGTGCGAAAGGGGTTGGATATAGGGGGATGCCAACTCGATGTACTACCCCCTAGCGGTGCTTCTTGGAACTTTCGATTGATCTTTGATTTTGAGGGATGGCAACGCCCGAGTGGGAAAGGGGTTGGATATAGGGGGATGTCAACTCGATGTGCTGCCCCCTAGCGGTGCTTCTTGGAACTTTCGATTGATCTTTGATTTTGAGGGATGGCAACGGCCGAGTGGGAAAGGGGTTGGATATAGGGGGATGTCAACTCGATGTGCTGCCCCCTAGCGGTGCTTCTTGGAACTTTCGATTGATCTTTGATTTTGAGGGATGGCAACGGCCGAGTGGGAATGGTGTTGGATATAGGGGGATGCCAACTCGATGTACTACCCCCTAGCGATGCTTCTTGGAACTTTCGATGGATCTTTGATTTTGGGGGATGGCAACGACCGAGTGGGGAAAGAGCACTGCGTAGGTGTTAGATATGATGATGCTTCTTGGAACTTTATTATTTCGATGGATCTTTGATTTTGAGGGATGGCAACGACTGAGTGGGGTCCGTTGGGAATTTCTGCATTTATTCCTGTGTTTTGCAAGCAAGATTTCTCCCCCTCTTCAATACTATTTTTCCCCCGGAGGAAATTTTTACGTAACGATGCTGAGGAATTTTCTTTCCAAGGGAATAAAAATGCTCCTAAGGTCTTAGCGAAGTTCTAACTCACGATGATTTGGTTTCCAAAAATAGTCAGGGGGTCAAATGGTTTTCGTGTACTACGTATTCCCTATATCATCATCATCATTGTCAACCATTATCAACCACTGCTGGACGAAGGTCTCTCCTGAGAATTGGAACAATTCCCTATATATATATATTTTTAAATTACTTTTACGTTATTTCTTCATGTGTTTTTATATATTTTTTGTATGTTTTGAGGGAGTTTTTTCGTGTAGATGTAATGAATTTTCTGGGGAACTTTTCTTTTTCCTCCATTCAATTTTATTTCAGACCATGAGACGAGGAAATGCTTCTTTAGAAATTATTTCGTTCTTGTTCGCAGTAATTACTGGACATAGACTTCATGTTAATTCTGAGTCTTTCACCCCTGCAATAATATTTTCTCGTAATTTTTTCGTATGTTCAAGAACTCTACAGATCTTTCCCAGTTAAAATTCTGCTCAAACAATATTTTCGGTCTTTATTTCCTTATAGCTTCCCAATTTCCGATATTTTTCTTCCTCTATCTTTGAAATTTCATTAAACTTCTCAATAGGTCAGGATTCTTTTTTTTTCTTGGACAAACTTATGAGTCCTTTTATTTACACTATCTTTTTTTTCCATTTCATTTCAGCAAACGATTATTTTAGATGCAACAAATCGTCAGATTTTGGTTTCCTTATATAGCATATTTTCCAACCTGCTTAAAAATATTCCTCAAAGCTTGCATGTATGTCAAATATACATTTTTTATTCTTTCGTAGTTAGCCATACTTTTCGTGGACTGCCTCGACAGGAAAGCATTCAATGTCAAGACATACAATCTAAAACCTTTTTCTTTCGATGAAATTTGTATTCTTTGGGCTGAATATTTTCCCATCTCGTCCGAAAAAACATTCATTCTAGAGGCAAAGCGACTAATTCCGTTCTTCCCATAAACATTATTTTTTTATTTATTTGATATTCAGAGTTGTATACATTTACTATCCAAAAAAGAGATATATTTAATGTAAAGGTATATTCTTCCAAGCTGGGGAAATATATGTATATATTAGTTCATTTCCAGTTAAAGGAAATGCATCTTTATATTTCAATATGAAAAAGAAGCCCTATAAGTGAAAGCTCAACCTAAAGACGGATAGATTGTTCACACTCTCTCTACTCTATGACATTTCTTTACTGAATGAACCATGACCTTTTTTTTCATGAACTGCTTTAAAATCTTCGTTCTCACTTTACTATTGTCAGATTCCATGTCCCTTCAGTTCTTTACTTATTCAATTTTAATTTATTAAGAGAGTAGAACTCTTTTAGGCTTTCGAAGTACTTTCAAGTCTTTCATTACGAAAATGTTCATTGTCATGAAAGAAGCCATAATCGAGATGATTTACTATCGTTTCAATGAAAGTGTTTACGCATTCATTGCTATGATGTCAGATTTCATTTTCTTATACTTCGAACAGAAAAGAGTTTGAATCATTCGTCGAGAAAACATTTCTTTCATATATATATATATATATATATATATTGCCTCCGAATCAAACGAACTCAAAAAATAAGAGACGCACTTTAATATTTTTTTTTTCCTCTTATGAGAGGAATACGGGAATATGATACCAAAATTAAAGAATAAAGAATATCGACTTTCCTCTCAACTCCTTACAACTACGTTTTTTTTTATTTTTTTTATTTTCAATAAGCTATTTCTATATTTTTACAACTGAATAGAATTATTTATTGAAAAATTCTAAGTAAGACGAAAAATGGTTTTGTTGATTTCCTAAGAGGATGATTTTTGAAAATTTTCGTTTTCTGGTAATTGTAAAAATCTCATAGAATAACATGGGAAAACTAGCATGCATAAAAGACTGTTTTGGATCGAGTAAATTGAAAGAATTTTACAAAGTTCATTTCAGAAAAGTACATTCCTTCCTAGTGTCAAAAACGAATCACTTCGTTTTTCTAAGATACCCTTTCGAATCTTATAAAAGTGCATAGGGTCAAAAACGATTTTGATGATTTTACTAAGATGACAGATTTCGGATTTCTTATGATAGAAAATACAGTGAATTTCCCATTGAATAACATGGGAAACTGCGAAATTTAAGAAGCACGTTTTCGTTCAAGTAAAATATTTTAAAAGTCTTTTTTCGAATCAGTTGAAAACAGACAGGGTGTGTTTCTGAACAGATCATTATTTCCTAAAATCAAAACGAATCACTTCGTTTTTTTTTCTGACGTGCGTTTCTGAAAGAAGTAAAAATAGTTTAGCTAGAAAATTGAAAAGATATTTTTATGAATCCTAGACTGTTTATTTACGTATAGCTAGAGGGGTCTTCAGTGAGAGCACTTATTCTCTTTTCAAACTAAGAGAATGAAGTGTAGTCAGTTTGAAATAAAAATTCAAACTCCCCTAAATTTAGCCTTTTGTCCTGGTTTCGACTCAATACTGTAAAGCATTGCTCTCAGACCAGTTGAATTCCTGGCCCTTAATGAAATACATTAAGCCTTTCCCTTAAAAATAAGCAATCTCTTCTTCAATACCAGATCCCCAATAAATTTCTTTAAGAGTTATTCATTCACCCTTTTACTTTTAAAAACTTGAAATTCATTATTATTTAACTCATTACAAAAAATGAAACTCATTCATACAGAAAAAATATAAATGAATAAAAATAAATAAAGTAGTCCTAAAAAAGGACTGTTTTTCTGGGTCCCCTTCATACAGCTGCTCCATGGTCGGTATAAGGAATTTTTTCTTTTTTGCCTGCTAATATCTCAGCACATTGACTTCACAGTCTCTAGCAAGTTCTTTACAATTATGCTTTCCAAGAACGCTTTGGACGGGACATGGTCTCCAGTGACTGCAACAAAAGATTCTGCTAGAATCTTGGGGTTAAGCAATGCAACGGCATCATCGAAATACTTTTGCCACTTGGATTCGGGGTGGCATATGCACAGCTGTGGGCCGTGATGTTTGAGAATATGCGATTTGGGGGTTGGTGGCACTCCATACAATAATATAAGTTATTGACATGTTCCTGAAGGCGATCCCTTACCATGTCAGCAAGCATGATGAAAAACTCTTCATCTGAGATGGAAGCAACAGGGGAAGAAGTCCTTGGATGGTGCAAAACAGCCTTTCTAAAGACAGGTCCAAATAGTAGTTGAGTAATGCTGTCCCATATTTTCCCACATTGATCAATAAGAGTTCCAAATTGTTGACAAGTCAGCTTTATCGGAACAGGATTCAATCGACGAAAACCATGAATTCTGGGGGAAAGCACTTCTAACGTGTAACTGCCAGAAGCATCTAAGAGGGAAGGACAGCAGGAAACGATAAGTTCACGATTAATTAAGATGTCACAATTCATGCCTTGAATCCAGTGTGATTTTCCCATAAATTTTCGGAACGTTGAAGCTGACATTGTTATTCCATTCTTAGAAGGTAGAAAGATTCTCCATCTTTCCTATAACTTCGAATATGAACTCGGACCGTGTTGTTAAAATCGCATACTTTTGCAAACGTGTTTTCTCCTAAATAAAAATGATGAGGTGCAAGATTTTTCATAGAAATTCTTGGGAGGATAACTTCTCCACACGATTTGGGATTTAAAGGAACGGACTCACATACCTTCTTAGCGAGAGTAGCAGAAATTTCACCACTTTGCTTCATCGTGGAAATGGAATCGGTAGCGCTCAAAGCAACAGACAAAAGGAAGTGACTCGTTTGAAGACTAAAGACAAACTGAAGGAACAGCTCTTATTCTAAGTCAAAACTGAGAAGAGGTTGGAGTTCGTCACTTGTTTACTGCTTGAGAGGGAAAGAGCAGAGTCATGGGGAAAAGAACACTCGGTTATCTTCTTTCTAAAGGTCAAATTCAATCTAATGTTTGGAGCATTCTTTTGTCGAGACAGACCATGACTCCAATACGAATTAGTTGGTGGCAGGATCTGTAGTAAAGTTCCAGATCTCAAAGATAAGGAAACTGGTTTAAACCCGTTTCGCTTGAAAACAAGAGTCTCTTTCCTGTCCGAGAGATACTGATGTAATACAAGACAAAGTATCTAATTCAGCTTCGTCATCACGGTTATCACCGATTTGATTATCACCATTTCTTATAAAAGTGCATGGGGATCAAAAAACGATTTTGATGATTTTACTAAGATGACAGATTTCGGATTTCTTATGATAGAAAATACAGTGAATTTCCCATTGAATAACATGGGAAACTGCGAAATTTAAGAAGCACGTTTTCGTTCAAGTAAAATATTTTAAAAGTCTTTTTCGAATCAGTTGAAAACAGACAGGGTGTGTTTCTGAACAGATCATTATTTCCTAAAATCAAAACGAATCACTTCGTTTTTTTCTGACGATGCGTTTCTGAAAGAAGTAAAAATAGTTTAGCTAGAAAATTGAAAAGATATTTTTATGAATCCTAGACTGTTTATTTACGTATAGCTAGAGGGGTCTTCAGTGAGAGCACTTATTCTCTTTTCAAACTAAGAGAATGAAGTGTAGTCAGTTTGAAAAAAAAATTCAAACTCCCCTAAATTTAGCCTTTTGTCCTGGTTTCGACTCAATACTGTAAAGCATTGCTCTCAGACCAGTTGAATTCCTGGCCCTTAATGAAATACATTAAGCCTTTCCCTTAAAAATAAGCAATCTCTTCTTCAATACCAGATCCCCAATAAATTTCTTTAAGAGTTATTCATTCACCCTTTTACTTTTAAAACTTGAAGTTCATTATTATTTAACTCCTTACAAAAATGAAACACATTCACTCTTTTACTTTTAAAACTTGAAATTCATTATTATTTAACTCCTTACAAAAATGAAACACATTCACACTTTTAAAATTATAGAAAAATAGATGCATTCTCCCACTATAAATTTTTTCCCTACCTCCTTCCCCGTTCCTTAAACCAAAAATTTAAGATAGTTCTAAAAAGAACTTTTTTTAGTTCTAAAAAGAACTTTTTAGTTCTAAAAAGAACTTTTTTTCTCTGCTGACTCCTCAATGCATGTTTTTCACAGAACGCAGCAAGTCCTTTCCATATATTCCTTCCAAGAAGGCTTTGGATGGGATATTCTCACCAACGGTTTCAGCGAAGGAATCCGCTAAAGTCTTGGGGTCTAGCATTGCTACGGTCTCCTTGAAGTGTTCTTTAAACTTCGATTGGGGGGTGGCATCAGTACATCTGTGGCCCATGAGGCTTTCAAGCATGCGATCCGGATTAAGGTGGCACTGAATACAATAGAATAATTTTTCAGCATGCCCCTGAACGAGATCCGACACCACTTCAATAAGCATGAAGTAATACTCTTCGTTCGTTAGTGGAGAGGAAGGAACGGGGGTGGAATACTCTGATGAAGCAAAACGCCCTTTGCAAAAACTGGACCAAATAGTAGAATAGTAATGCTGGTCCATATCTTCTCACATTAATCAGCGAGAGCTTCAAATTGTTCCCCATTCAGTTTGATGGAATTAGGGTTCAGTCGACGAAATCCATTGATCCGAGGGGAAAGCACCTCAAATATATAAGTGTGAGGTCCGTCCAAAGAAGGAGAGGCAGAAATAATTAGTTCTTTGTTGATTAGCATATCTTCATTTTCTCCATGCAACCAACGGACTTTTCTCATAAACTGAGGGAAGGTCAGAGCTGTCATGGTGATTCCATTCTTGGTGGGGAAAAAGATTCCTATTCATTCCTGTATCTTCTTACATGAACTCTGATTTGAATTGGGAATTTCTTTGAATGATATCCCCCTCATCATTTCCATTTAGGGGTAACGCATTCGTGAAAGTGTCTGATTTCCATAATACAATCAGAGTTCATGTAAGAAGATACAGGAATGAATAGGAATCTTTTTTCCCCACCAAGAATGGAATCACCATGACAGCTCTGACCTTCCCTCAGTTTATGAGAAAAGTCCGTTGGTTGCATGGAGAAAATGAAGATATGCTAATCAACAGAGAACTAATTATTTCTGCCTCTCCTTCTTTGGACGGACCTCACACTTATATATTTGAGGTGCTTTCCCCTAGGATCAATGGATTTCGTCGACTGAACCCTAATTCCATCAAACTGAATGGGGAACAATTTGAAGCTCTCGCTGATCAATGTGAGAAGATATGGACCAGCATTACTATTCTACTATTTGGTCCAGTTTTTGCAAAGGGCGTTTTGCTTCATCAGAGGATTCCACCCCCGTTCCTTCCTCTCCACTAACGAACGAAGAGTATTACTTCATGCTTATTGAAGTGGTGTCGGATCTCGTTCAGGGGCATGCTGAAAAATTATTCTATTGTATTCAGTGCCACCTTAATCCGGATCGCATGCTTGAAAGCCTCATGGGCCACAGATGTACTGATGCCACCCCAATCGAAGTTTAAAGAACACTTCAAGGAGACCGTAGCAATGCTAGACCCCAAGACTTTAGCGGATTCCTTCGCTGAAACCGTTGGTGAGAATATCCCATCCAAAGCCTTCTTGGAAGGAATATATGGAAAGGACTTGCTGCGTTCTGTGAAAAACATGCATTGAGGAGACAGCAGAGAAAAAAGTTCTTTTAGAACTAAAAGTTCTTTTTAGAACTAAAAAAAGTTCTTTTTAGAACTATCTTAAATTTTTGGTTTAAGGAACGGGGAAGGAGGTAGGGAAAAAATTTATAGTGTGAGAATGCATCTATTTTTCTATAATTTTAAAAGTGTGAATGTGTTTCATTTTTGTAAGGAGTTAAATAATAATGAATTTCAAGTTTTAAAAGTAAAAGAGTGAATGTGTTTCATTTTTGTAAGGAGTTAAATAATAATGAACTTCAAGTTTTAAAAGTAAAAGGGTGAATGAATAACTCTTAAAGAAATTTATTGGGGATCTGGTATTGAAGAAGAGATTGCTTATTTTTAAGGGAAAGGCTTAATGTATTTCATTAAGGGCCAGGAATTCAACTGGTCTGAGAGCAATGCTTTACAGTATTGAGTCGAAACCAGGACAAAAGGCTAAATTTAGGGGAGTTTGAATTTTTTTTTTTTTCAAACTGACTACACTTCATTCTCTTAGTTTGAAAAGAGAATAAGTGCTCTCACTGAAGACCCCTCTAGCTATACGTAAATAAACAGTCTAGGATTCATAAAAATATCTTTCCAATTTTCTAGCTAAACTATTTTTACTTCTTTCAGAAACGCACGTCAGAAAAAACCGAAGTGATTCGTTTTGATTTTAGGAAATAATGATCTGTTCAGAAACACACCCTGTCTGTTTTCAACTGATTCGAAAAGACTTTTAAAATATTTTACTTGAACGAAAACGTGCTTCTTAAATTTCGCAGTTTCCCATGTTATTCAATGGGAAATTCACTGTATTTTCTATCATAAGAAATCCGAAATCTGTCATCTTAGTAAAATCATCAAAATCGTTTTTTGATCCCCATGCACTTTTATAAGAAATGGTGATAATCAAATCGGTGATAACCGTGATGACGAAGCTGAATTAGATACTTTGTCTTGTATTACATCAGTATCTCTCGGACAGGAAAGAGACTCTTGTTTTCAAGCGAAACGGGTTTAAACCAGTTTCCTTATCTTTGAGATCTGGAACTTTACTACAGATCCTGCCACCAACTAATTCGTATTGGAGTCATGGTCTGCCTCGACAAAAGAATGCTCCAAACATTAGATTGAATTTGACCTTTAGAAAGAAGATAACCGAGTGTTCTTTTCCCCATGACTCTGCTCTTTCCCTCTCAAGCAGTAAACAAGTGACGAACTCCAACCTCTTCTCAGTTTTGACTTAGAATAAGAGCTGTTCCTTCAGTTTGTCTTTAGTCTTCAAACGAGTCACTTCCTTTTGTCTGTTGCTTTGAGCGCTACCGATTCCATTCCCACGATGAAGCAAAGTGGTGAAATTTCTGCTACTCTCGCTAAGAAGGTATGTGAGTCCGTTCCTTTAAAGCCCAAATCGTGTGGAGAAGTTATCCTCCCAAGAATTTCTATGAAAAATCTTGCACCTCATCATTTTTATTTAGGAGAAAACACGTTTGCAAAAGTATGCGATTTTAACAACACGGTCCGAGTTCATAATCGAAGTTATAGGAAAGATGGAGAATCTTTCTACCTTCTAAGAATGGAATAACAATGTCAGCTTCAACGTTCCGAAAATTTATGGGAAAATCACACTGGATTCAAGGCATGAATTGTGACATCTTAATTAATCGTGAACTTATCGTTTCCTGCTGTCCTTCCCTCTTAGATGCTTCTGGCAGTTACACGTTAGAAGTGCTTTCCCCCAGAATTCATGGTTTTCGTCGATTGAATCCTGTTCCGATAAAGCTGACTTGTCAACAATTTGGAACTCTTATTGATCAATGTGGGAAAATATGGGACAGCATTACTCAACTACTATTTGGACCTGTCTTTAGAAAGGCTGTTTTGCACCATCCAAGGACTTCTTCCCCTGTTGCTTCCATCTCAGATGAAGAGTTTTTCATCATGCTTGCTGACATGGTAAGGGATCGCCTTCAGGAACATGTCAATAACTTATATTATTGTATGGAGTGCCACCAACCCCCAAATCGCATATTCTCAAACATCACGGCCCACAGCTGTGCATATGCCACCCCGAATCCAAGTGGCAAAAGTATTTCGATGATGCCGTTGCATTGCTTAACCCCAAGATTCTAGCAGAATCTTTTGTTGCAGTCACTGGAGACCATGTCCCGTCCAAAGCGTTCTTGGAAAGCATAATTGTAAAGAACTTGCTAGAGACTGTGAAGTCAATGTGCTGAGATATTAGCAGGCAAAAAAAAAAAATTCCTTATACCGACCATGGAGCAGCTGTATGAAGGGGACCCAGAAAAACAGTCCTTTTTTAGGACTACTTTATTTATTTTTATTCATTTATATTTTTTCTGTATGAATGAGTTTCATTTTTTGTAATGAGTTAAATAATAATGAATTTCAAGTTTTTAAAAGTAAAAGGGTGAATGAATAACTCTTAAAGAAATTTATTGGGGATCTGGTATTGAAGAAGAGATTGCTTATTTTTAAGGGAAAGGCTTAATGTATTTCATTAAGGGCCAGGAATTCAACTGGTCTGAGAGCAATGCTTTACAGTATTGAGTCGAAACCAGGACAAAAGGCTAAATTTAGGGGAGTTTGAATTTTTATTTCAAACTGACTACACTTCATTCTCTTAGTTTGAAAAGAGAATAAGTGCACTCACTGAAGACCCTCTAGCTATACGTAAATAAACAGTCTAGGATTCATAAAAATATCTTTTCAATTTTCTAGCTAAACTATTTTTACTTCTTTCAGAAACGCACGTCAGAAAAAAAACGAAGTGATTCGTTTTGATTTTAGGAAATAATGATCTGTTCAGAAACACACCCTGTCTGTTTTCAACTGATTCGAAAAAAGACTTAAAATATTTTACTTGAACGAAAACGTGCTTCTTAAATTTCGCAGTTTCCCATGTTATTCAATGGGAAATTCACTGTATTTTCTATCATAAGAAATCCGAAATCTGTCATCTTAGTAAAATCATCAAAATCGTTTTTGACCCTATGCACTTTTATAAGATTCGAAAGGGTATCTTAGAAAAAACGAAGTGATTCGTTTTTGACACTAGGAAGGAATGCACTTTTCTGAAATGAACTTTGTAAAATTCTTTCAATTTACTCGATCCAAAACAGTCTTTTATGCATGCTAGTTTTCCCATGTTATTCTATGAGATTTTTACAATTACCAGAAAACGAAAATTTTCAAAATCATCCTCTTAGGAAATCAACAAAACCATTTTTCGTCTTACTTAGAATTTTTCAATAAATAATTCTATTCAGTTGTAAAAATATAGAAATAGCTTATTGAAAATAAAAAATAAAAAAAACGTAGTTGTAAGGAGTTGAGAGGAAAGTCGATATTCTTTATTCTTTAATTTTGGTATCATATTCCCGTATTCCCTCATAAGAAGGAAAAAAAAAAAATATTAAAGTGCGTCTCTTATTTTTTGAGTTCGTTTGATTCGGAGGCAATATATATATATATATATATATATATATATATATATATATATATATATATATATATGAAAGAAATGTTTAAACTCATTTCTGTTCGAAGTATAAGAAAATGAAATCTGACATCATAGCAATGAATGCGTAAACACTTTCATTGAAACGATAGTAAATCATCTCGATTATGGCTTCTTTCATGACAATGAACATTTTCGTAATGAAAGACTTGAAAGTACTTCGAAAGCCTAAAAGAGTTCTACTCTCTTAATAAATTAAAATTGAATAAGTAAAGAACTGAAGGGACATGGAATCTGACAATAGTAAAGTGAGAACGAAGATTTTAAAGCAGTTCATGAAAAAAAAGGTCATGGTTCATTCAGTAAAGAAATGTCATAGAGTAGAGAGAGTGTGAACAATCTATCCGTCTTTAGGTTGAGCTTTCACTTATAGGGCTTCTTTTTCATATTGAAATATAAAGATGCATTTCCTTTAACTGGAAATGAACTAATATATACATATATTTCCCCAGCTTGGAAGAATATACCTTTACATTAAATATATCTCTTTTTTGGATAGTAAATGTATACAACTCTGAATATCAAATAAATAAAAAAATAATGTTTATGGGAAGAACGGAATTAGTCGCTTTGCCTCTAGAATGAATGTTTTTTCGGACGAGACGGGAAAATATTCAGCCCAAAGAATACAAATTTCATCGAAAGAAAAAGGTTTTAGATTGTATGTCTTGACATTGAATGCTTTCCTGTCGAGGCAGTCCACGAAAAGTATGGCTAACTACGAAAGAATAAAAAAAATGTATATTTGACATACATGCAAGCTTTGAGGAATATTTTTAAGCAGGTTGGAAAATATGCTATATAAGGAAACCAAAATCTGACGATTTGTTGCATCTAAAATAATCGTTTGCTGAAATGAAATGGAAAAAAAAAGATAGTGTAAATAAAAGGACTCATAAGTTTGTCCAAGAAAAAAGAATCCTGACCTATTGAGAAGTTTAATGAAATTTCAAAGATAGAGGAAGAAAAATATCGGAAATTGGGAAGCTATAAGGAAATAAAGACCGAAAATATTGTTTGAGCAGAATTTTAACTGGGAAAGATCTGTAGAGTTCTTGAACATACGAAAAAATTACGAGAAAATATTATTGCAGGGGTGAAAGACTCAGAATTAACATGAAGTCTATGTCCAGTAATTACTGCGAACAAGAACGAAATAATTTCTAAAGAAGCATTTCCTCGTCTCATGGTCTGAAATAAAATTGAATGGAGGAAAAAGAAAAGTTCCCCAGAAAATTCATTACATCTACACGAAAAAACTCCCTCAAAACATACAAAAAATATATAAAAACACATGAAGAAATAACGTAAAAGTAATTTAAAAATATATATATATTTAGGGAATTGTTCCAATTCTCAGGAGAGACCTTCGTCCAGCAGTGGTTGATAATGGTTGACAATGATGATGATGATGATATAGGGAATACGTAGTACACGAAAACCATTTGACCCCCTGACTATTTTTGGAAACCAAATCATCGTGAGTTAGAACTTCGCTAAGACCTTAGGAGCATTTTTATTCCCTTGGAAAGAAAATTCCTCAGCATCGTTACGTAAAAATTTCCTCCGGGGGAAAAATAGTATTGAAGAGGGGGAGAAATCTTGCTTGCAAAACACAGGAATAAATGCAGAAATTCCCAACGGACCCCACTCAGTCGTTGCCATCCCTCAAAATCAAAGATCCATCGAAATAATAAAGTTCCAAGAAGCATCATCATATCTAACACCTACGCAGTGCTCTTTCCCCACTCGGTCGTTGCCATCCCCCAAAATCAAAGATCCATCGAAAGTTCCAAGAAGCATCGCTAGGGGGTAGTACATCGAGTTGGCATCCCCCTATATCCAACACCTTTCCCACTCGGCCGTTGCCATCCCTCAAAATCAAAGATCAATCGAAAGTTCCAAGAAGCACCGATAGGGGCAGCACATCGAGTTGACATCCCCCTATATCCAACCCCTTTCCCACTCGGCCGTTGCCATCCCTCAAAATCAAAGATCAATCGAAAGTTCCAAGAAGCACCGCTAGAGGGCAGCACATCGAGTTGACATCCCCCTATATCCAACCCCTTTCCCACTCGGGCGTTGCCATCCCTCAAAATCAAAGATCAATCGAAAGTTCCAAGAAGCACCGCTAGGGGGTAGTACATCGAGTTGGCATCCCTATATCCAACCCCTTTCGCACTCGGGCGTTGCCATCCCTCAAAATCAAAGATCAGTCGAAAGTTCCAAGAAGCACCGCTAGGAGGGCAACACATCAAGTTGCCATCCCCCTATATCCACCCCCTTTCCCACTCGGTCGTTGCCATATCTCAAAAACAAAGATCCATCGAAAGTTCCAAGAAGCACCGCTAGGGAGCAGCACATCAGCATCGTCCCAACACACAAGCGCCACCTACATCCTCACCCATGCCACACTTCCTCATCCTCCTGATGCCCGCGTCAGGCCACGCCCCCTCTGTTTGCTCGGCTGCAGCTGGCTGCGGCTAGCTGCGGCTGGCTGCGTCCGCCCGGCCGCAGCCTAATGTTAAGTCTATGGGCTGCGGTTTTAGCCAGAATCGGTCCTTTTCTACTACTAGTGAGTACGTATCAAAAGTGGTGCACAGGTGGCCAAATGACGAACCGTCGTCCAGCCGTGGGTCGTCCACAGCTCAGTGACGTCAGAGGAGGGAGGAGACTGTCGTGCATTGTTCACAGCGACCGCAGAGCTACAGTGCGACAAATCACCCGCAGCTACACCAGTGGTGATCAGGGTAATGTGTCACAGCACACAGTTCGTCGCAGCCTTCTGCGCATGGGCCTGCATAGCGGAACACCCAGTCGGGTCCCCATGCTCACTGCACGTCATCGCCAATAACGCATGAAACGGGCCAAAGATCATAATCCAGATTGGACAGTGGTTGATTGGAAGAAAGTGGCCTAGTCTGACGAATCAAGATTCTTGGTGCATCAAGTAGACGGCCGAGCGCGGATACGCCGATTACCAAAGGAGGCTATGGAACCTGGATGCACTGTTGGGCGGAAATAGGCCAGCGGCGGCGGTGTTATGCTATGGGCGAAGTTTTCTTGGGACACTTTAGGCCCTTCATTATCCCAATAGCACAATCTCTGACAGTTGTCAGGCATCTGAACATTGTTGCAGACCAAGCTCACCCGTTCATGGCAATTGTGTTCTCTGCTGGTGATGGTCATTCTCTGGTGATGGTCAATATTTTTAATCACTTGTATGATGCTCATACAAGTGATTAAAAATATAAAAATGTACCTTTATTTTAATTCAGTAATGCTCCGTGGATTTCCCCATCCGGTGGTGTAAAATATTAAGGATGCTAGTAAGACAGCGTTGTGGTGGAGGAAATCCCCCCCCCCCCCAAAAAAAAAAACAATAAAAGTGGCAAAAATATATTCCTCTTACTACAAGCGTGTTTTTGATTATTAAGGAATCATTACAGTGTTACCTGAAAACGTATGCTGTAAACCATTTCCCTGCCACTTGGTTTCAGCCCCTTTAAATTATTTAGATTAGCACATAGTAGTAAAAAACAACAACTAATTAATCGTTTCAAATTCCTGAATTTTCTTTTTGTCACAGAGTGTAAACCACATACCGGCAGGGAAAAAAACAACTTTTTATGAGAATAATTTTTAATAATTTGTTATCGTTAAAAATTAGGTAGCGCAAATCTTTTGTTTTATTGGAAGCCCTAACGTCACGTGACGTGAGCTTCACTGAGGCTTAACGGTATACATGGGAACTCTGCATCCAGAAGATTTGAAATAAATCAAAATGCCAGCTTCCAAAATCGGACGATATATTGCAGTGAAAACAGCATGCCGTTGGTGATTACAAATCCACTGTAAACTTAGCAATCAAATAAAAAAGGCTTTAAAAAATTTACAGAATTGTGAAACAATACTTGGGTTTCTTGTTTGCCCCTCTTGCATATATTATCAAGATGAACTGGTCTTCTTCTACCCTCCTGATTTTTATCCAGAGAAAGTATTAAGTTATTTTGGTAGGACTTCATAATAGATTTTTAACATGGACAATTGTTCCATGAAATTAACAAATTTACAAAATCATTCTCATCTAGAGTATATATATTTCCATAACTACTTTGATTTCAAAGCTACATTAAAAAAAAAGTTATTTAAAGTGTTAACACTTTCGTGTGAAGTCATTTATGGCTCTAATTAACAACGGAAATTCCGTTTTCTTTCTTTTTTTTTGTCGAGGTACTGTATACATTGACTCCTCGGTTTTAGAAAACTTAAATATACATGCCGATGGCAATTTTAGTTAGTGTATAAAACAAATGAATCAATGTAATACTTAAAACAATCTTAATGCTACTGAGACATGAAGTCCATGCGGATGCGTTTTTTAATTATATTTTTCCTAATTTTCTTAAGTTTTTAAAAGTAATTTCTCCAAGTTTTAATCTGTAAAAAAAAAAAAAACGTAATTAGACTAAATATAAGGGGTGATCACCCAAAAACCTACGGGGGGCATCCATGGATTTTCGGGAGGGGGGGGGCTGATCACCCCCGAAAAGATGCCGGAATACATCACTGCAGTCGCAGATGTGTTTGAAAACATGTGTAAAACAGTTAGGTTACGTGAAGAACTACTGTTCCAATATTTTCTGTAAATAAGCGAGTAAATTATGCGTTTCCTTAACACATTTATGCGATTTCTATATGATCTACGACTATACATATAACCTACCATACCCACTGCGGAGAGACGTTTTCAACGCCCAGTGTATATACAGTTTATATACACTGGGTGTGAATATAACGTTTTTTCTTCAACATTTTTTGGGTTGAATGGGATGCCTCGACGTCATTCTGATTACCCTGATAATTTTTTGGCTTGAAATGTGGTGTCTTCTTTAGGATCTATTATGTCTTTACTAGCTGTGTTATATCTGGTGATGCTGGTGTAAGAATCTTTGGTAGTAAAATTTGAAGTGGGGAGAGGATATTATGCAAGCTGGTCAATGGAATGGCAACATGATGTGCCTCCTTTGGACTATACATTTGGTTAGTATAAGTCGGTCGGTGGTTGCCAGTTTGAAGTTCTTTGTATTTCCAGAATGCGGCTTCACCTCGTATATGATTATGTATAATTATACATGATTATGTATAATTATAAATGGAGTTTCGAATTTATAGTTCAAAGCAGATTTGTCCGTGTCAAGTCCGGGTCCAAAACTTTCGACCCATTTCCAACTCTGCTAGTGGCTAGAGGCGCTGCTTTCATGCTAATCGTTCGAGCTGGGTCAGGCCCCGGATGAGGAGTGTCTGCTGTGCTTGACCTGCGGGACTGTCTCTGATTTCCCTCTGCCCTGGAACAAGTGGCCCCAAATTAGGGATAGCCGAATGCTTGTAGCCCAAAGAATGGCAAAATTAGGGACGGCCGAATGCTTGTAGCCCAAACAGTTGCAAAATCAGGGACGGCCGAATGCTTGTAGCCCAAAGATTTGTAAAATTAGGGACGGCCGAATCCTTATAGACCAAAGAGTTGCAAAATTAGGGGAGGCTGAATCCTTGTAGCCCAAACAATAAAATTTACTTATTCCTGACATTGAGCGGTACTTAGGTAGGTGGATTAATGAATGTTATTGTCGTAAAACCATTGAAAGAAGATACGTGAGTCATAAAAGTAAATATTTACTAAACTATGGAGGCGGTAATAGTAAATATTTCGACTGTGGTTGGAGGAATAGGACAACGAAGTCCACTGAATGTAGCCCAAATGAACATTTCTGGGATACGCTAGAACGGGATGTGAGAACTGCTGAGCCGCCCCGGTGGCGCAGTGGTCTAAGGCGCTAGCCTCTGATCATTCGTCCGTAAGGGGTCCGGGTTCGAATCCCGGTCAGGCATGGATGTTGTGTTTGTCTTACGACACTGGCTCTCTCCCTTCCCTGGAACCAGTGTCCCTAAATTAGGGACGGGCGATTGCTTATAGCCCATTGAGTTGCTCACGGTGGTCGTTAAACCTCCAACCAAGACAAGCAGAAGAGAACTGCTGATCCTCCTCCACGTGACCTGACGGAGCTTCGGCAACAGACATGGGTCAAGTTACGAATGGAGGATGTTCGATATCTTGTAGAATCTTTTCCTAGACGTCTGCAAGCATGGGCGCCCGTAGCTGAGTTTTCAGGAGGGGGCAAACAGAAATTTCAACGACGAATAACATATACAAACACCATACGCAAATTACCACTGTGCCTCCTTGTTATCTAATGGTTTTTCCCACACACAAATGCAACACATAAAATTGAATTGGAAATCAGAAGACCCAATTAGCTACATAAAAGGATGGATAAATGAAATTACAGCGTATTAAGACAAT
This sequence comes from Macrothele yani, assembly GCA_039090855.1. Lineage (NCBI taxonomy): Eukaryota > Metazoa > Arthropoda > Arachnida > Araneae > Macrothelidae > Macrothele > Macrothele yani. The sequence goes on along the minus strand of CM077022.1, from coordinate 49,069,810 downwards.
ACGGAGATTTCCGTGTCGTCTTTTTTTTTTTTTTTTTTGGACCGTTTTAGAACTTGTGTCACATACGTCACGAAATCCCAGAGACTATACAATTGGTCATCAAGAACGAAAAAATACACTCAAGACTAATTTTTGGGAATAATTTCGAGATGCCTTTGCCCAGTAGTGAATAGCAATTGTGGAGGATGATATACACTATCTACCAACAAGTAATTGGACACTTGTGATAGCAAAGGAAAATGAAGTTTATTCACCTTCAATAGTTGGAGCCTCCACGAGCGGCGACTACAGCTGCGACACTCCGGGCCATACTCTCAACCAGGCGTTGTACGACGGCTAGCGGTATTTTCTTCCACTCGGCTTAGAGAAGACAGGTCAGTTCCTTCACCGATTTCGGACGGAGGGGACACCCCTTCAGTCGACGCTCCAACTCGTCCCAGAGGTGCTCGATAGGGTTAAGGTCCGGGCTCTGCGCAGGCCAGTCCATTCGATTAACCCCATTGTCACCATACCAAGCCATGGTGGACCTCGCAACATGACAGGTGGCATTGTCATCCTGAAAGTAACATGGGTCCACCCAGTAAAACTGCCACAACGTAGTAAGCGCATGGTCATCCAAAATGGTGCAGTAGGTCTCGGCGTTGAGTCTACCAGGAATTGCGACCAAGGGTCCCGTGCCATACCAGGAGAAACATTCCCATAGCATAATTCCACCGCCGCCGAACTTCACAATTGGCACAATACATTCCGGCAGGAGGCGTTCTCCAGGCAGACGCCAAACCCAAACCCAGACCCTGCCATCCGAACGGTAGAGGGTGAACCTTGATTCGTCGCTCCAGAGAACCTGTTTCCACTGTTCAATGGTCCACTGTCGACGTTCTGTGCACCACGTTAGCCGAGCAGCGGTATTGGACTTGGTGATCAAAGGCTTGTGGGCGGCAGCGCGTCCATGATAACCGAGCAGATGGGCTTCCTTACGGATGGTATTCATCGAAAGAACACTCCCGGATGCCTGTTGAAACTCCTCGCGGATGTGGCCCATTGATTTGGTGTGGTTCTTCCGAATTTCTGTGGCCAGCACCCGTCGGTCTCTAACTCCCAGTTTTGTGGGTCTGCTGGGTCGGGGCACATTCCGACAGTCACCTCTCATCTTCCACTTGCCAATCACGTATGCCACTGTCGATTTTCGGGTACTTCAACTCGCTGGATATGTTACGTATGTATGCCATTTCTGTGATACCCGACGATTACACCTTTCTTGAAATCGGAGAGCTCCGAACTGCGTGGCATCTTGCATGCGACTGGTTGCGTTATTGTTTCCCACACGATATTTAACGGCGGCGGCCGTGACGTGTATCAGGACCGCAGATATCGTCGATTGCAGGGGTGTCCAATTACTTGTTGCTAGATAGTCTATTTTTCAGGCGAAGAAATGCAAAATATATGCTCATCGAGTTGCTCACGGTGGTCGTTAAACCTCCAATAAAAAAAAAAAAAAAAAAACTTTTTTCTACTGCAGATTTCCGCTTTTTCCACGGAAAATTTCAATCGTGTTTTGTGACGTACTACAGAGGTGAGGCACATGTCAACACGGCAAGTATAAGCTATAAGCTCTTGCCGGCGTAGCTTAATTGGGAAAGCATTCGGCTTCTGAGCAGAAACCTGATGTGACATACTATAGAGGTGGCGCACATGTCAAGACGGCAAGTAGCAGTGACAAGCCCTTGCTGGCGTAGCTTAATTGGAAAAGCATTCGGCTCCGGGGCAGAAGGATGATGTGACGTACTATAGAGGTGGCGCACATGTTAAGACGGCAAGTAGAAGTGATAAGACTTTGCCGGCGTGGCTAAATTGGGAAAGCATTCGACTCCGGAGCAGAAATCTGATGTGACTGCTACAGAAGTGGCGCATATGTCAAGATGGCAACTAGCAGCGATAAGACCTTGCCGGCGTTACTTAATCGGGAAAGCATTCGGCTCCGGAGCAGAAAGGATGATGCGACGTGCTGCAGAGGTGACGCACATGACAAGACGGCAAGTAGCAGCGATAACCTCTTGCCGGCGTGTCTTAATTGGGAAAGCATTTGGCTCCGGAGCAGAAGGATAATGTGACGTACTACAAAGGTGGCGCACATGTTAAGACGGCAAGTGGCAGTGTTAAGCCCTTGTCGACGTGTCTTAATTGGGAAAGCATTCGGCTCCGGCGCAGAAGGATGATGTGACGTACTACAGAGGTGACGCACATGTCAAGATGCTAAGTAGCAGCGATAATCTCTTGCCGGCGTTGCTTAATTGGGAAATCATTCGGCTCCGGAGAAGGATTATGTGACGTACTGCAGAGGTGGCGTGGCGCACATGACAAGACAAGTAGCAGCGATAACCTCTTGCCGGCGTATCTTAATTGGGAAAGCATTTGGCTCCGGAGCAGAAGGATGATGTGACAAACTACACAAGTGACGCACATGTCAAGACGGCAAATAGCACTGATAAGCCCTTGCCGGCGTAGCTTAATTGGGAAAGTATTAGACTCCGGAACAGAAGGATGTGGCAAATTTAGATTTTGCAGTTTTTAATTGTTTTCTGCAAAAACGCGCATCTAGAAGTTTTACAGAAAAATTAGCAATCAGAATTACTGCTATCGCGGAAATATCTGTAGTAACTTCCAACGACAGGAAGGGCATGATCCGATTTGGAGGGGAGGGCAAATGCCCCCTCTTGCGTCCCTAAAAGGGCGTCCAAGTTTGCAAGCCGTGATTGTACAGAAAGGTGGACCAACGCGTTATTAGTTAGGTGTTAGTAATACAAAGCTGACTCAGTGTATATTGCCACCACCAACTACTAAATATTCAGTTCTTCTGTAAACGTTGTGCATCAATTTTGTTTTCTGTAAGTTCACTTTTAAGCCCACTTCTTTGCTGTCATTACTAAGTTCTTGGATCATTCTCTGCAGCTCTAAGGGGATGTTTGTAAAAACGACTATGTCGTCAGCCAAGCGAAGGTGAGTAAAATAATGTCCATTAATCTTTATTTGCTTGTCTTCCCCATTCAATGATTAAATGTGGCACTGAAGAGATTGGGATATATGATGTCACCTTATCTCACTTCCTTTCCAATTTTATATGTGTCCTCAAACGTTGAATCTTTCATTATCCTAGATGTTATTAATAATATAAATGTACGCAGTTTCAGTACTGCGGGACTTCAAAGACGTTATAATCGCTGATGGTTTCACGGAATCTTGCACTTGTTTGAAGTAGTTTTAGGAAGGGAGTGTCTGACCCCAGGTCTAAAACTGCCCTTAGAAATTGGAAGCTAGAAGAGTTGAATAAGTTAACTCAATGGAAAAGAAAAACAGAAGAATTAATGACAGGAGATAGAGCTGATCTTTGAAGCAAATCGTGGCACCATTCCGGGAGGCAGGAGGGGATGGGGGGGGCAACAACCACCACACGTGACCACAACCACCACCCAGCCACCTATAACGAAGTAAATTTCTCCGTCATTTTTATCCGCGCCAGGATTCGAACCCGGATCCCCACATTCCGGAATAAGTCACTCTACCAATTGAGTTACGCGGACGTTTTATTCTGATTCCTATCTGCCTTTATGTCGTGTGCGTCCTTCTGGCAGGTACGTCACATCTTCTGGTACGTTACACACCGACGCCTCCGGAGAGGAGTGAAACTCACGAAAACCACATCCGGACGCCGGAGCAGTGATCAGCACTCACCGTCTCACACCAACCTTAAAAGAAAGGGGCTGGTGGTTTATCCAACACCCGCCAAATGTTCACACACTTACACTCAATCCGAGATCCAGTCCTCCATCTCGTCCAAGGCTGCCAGCCCAGAGAACAGTGCTCAACAGTGCTGCCCTCCCGCATGTCCCGGTCAAAGGGGGTGAGAAGCAACGATCGCCGCCTGAGTTCTGGGATACCTAAGGAAATCGCTAGGATCGTAGTCAACCACACCCCTAACAAATTCATTAGGGTGGGCTGCTGTTTTGTTGAAGAATTTCTTGACGAGTCTGGCGGAGAACTCATGTACCTTCTCAACTCCAAGTCTGTTCCTCTGTATCCATAGAGGGGTCCACATGGTAGACCCAGTGATCATACAGAGTGCTGGGCTCTGCACTCACTCTCTGGATTCTCTCTCGCTGACTTCACGGAATCAAAAGCCTCAAAGGCGTTACTAGAGTGGAGTTGGCGGGGCGGCGGCCCCGGGAGCAGCTCAAGAAAGGGAGAAAAAATCACTGCGTACAATCTGCTTAAAATCGGAATTGAAACTTTTGCATCATTTTCTGGTACAAAATTTACCAGTTTCTGGTACAGAATTACAGAATTTGCCCACAATTTCTTTCGCCAGTTGCGATAGCTTTGCGACTTAAAATTCACATGTCTTCCGCAAAATGGGCAGGGGATGAAAGTTGCTCACAACCAGAAATGACGGCGCTGTTTTTCGCACAAGGATGTCGTTCATGTATTTGAAGCTTCTCTGTGGGCAATTCGATCCTTACTACCACTACTGTAAGCTGCATTCGGTCTGTTCAATACGATACCGAAGGTCGGAACTCTAGAGCAGTTGGGAATCTGACCGCTCTCTTCACATTTTGTATTTCACAGCCTTAAATGGTGTTCCGCGTTCAGTTCAGCTTTACCCAGAACATCGTTAATGTACAATGTAAGTAAGAATAAGAGAAATACACGAAACCCTTTTGCTGAGTGCAGCCCCCAATTTCCTAATTTTTTTCCGATGCGATTACAAGGGTAAAATGTCATTTCCGTTTGGAATAAGAAATGACACCTAGTTCCATAACACCCTAATTGGCAGTGTCATACCCACATAAAAATATTTAAGTCAGTTTGTTAAACTACAACTTAAATGGCAACGCGGACATCGTCAACTTCGCAAAGGTCTTGCTCTAGTCCGCCGAAAAACTAACCCGTTCTTAAAATTTACTGCGCAACCGTTAGTGTATTAGTTATTTGTAAGATTCGCTAGCCCACAGGCCATAAAAAATATTTGTAAATATGTAAGTATATATTCATTCCCCACGTGGAATTTCTTTGTTCGCGCCATTTTTGGGCAGAGATCAGATCAGATCATAGGTAGAGGATTTTAGGAAGGGGGGTGTCTGACCCCAGGTCTTAAACAACTCTTACAAATAGGAAGCTAGGAAATTTGGGCTAGAGAGCCCGTTCGGAGAGTGACACGGAACGAGGTAGAAAAGGAGGAGGAAGACGCCCTTATTTATTACTGGGGTCCAGTTCCCGGGATCAGACGGCTTAACGTTCCCATCCGACGCACGGCGGATATTTAGTGGTTCGAGCGTTCGTAGCTGACTGGAATCGAATCTGAGGTTTCTCCGTGGCCGTCATGAACATTGACCACTAGGCCATCCACGGCCCTAGGGTCACTTCCAAATAAATTATTTTGAAGTGTATTGTACCTGTCTTGTGTGGCGATGGGATTATCTCAAGGGCGCGTTAATGAGTGAAACAGAAGCTTAAGGGTGTGTGAAGGTAGCCCCACAATCCTGAAGTGAGCGTTATTTCAGATATACGATTGAATGGGCAGTGGAAATTTTCTGAAGTTTTAAGACAGAAGGAACACTTTGGAAGTGGAAGAGAGACAGACGGGACCGTAGTTTTGGAGAGAGAGGTCGGGTCGTGAGTTTGGCGTAGCAGCGGGGGTGGTGTACGAAAATTACGAAGTTCGAGTCTAGGGTCCATATAGTACGGGCGGAGGTCTAGTTAATCAAGCATTCCATTAACCTGTTCTCCGAGAAGTCCAAAGTCACACAGTTTTAGCACAGTAAACTGTCTGTTTTTATTATTGTTGCAAAGTTTCCGGATCCTATATTTTTCTTTTCAAGCAGTAATTCTGCTTGAAAAGAAAACGAGGCAACAAAGTTGTGTGACGGCCCTCGCGGGATCGTGGCTATGTCTAGTAAGAGATAAAAAGGAGCGAGGGTTGTTACAGTTATCAATTAACAAGAACAGAACATCATTAAAAAACATAAAGTATACAATTCAGTAAAGCGAAACTCAGAAGAAACTTCCGGTGGCCAGTGTTAGTTTTTTTAAAAAACTGCAATGCATACGCGTGTGGGTACTAAATAATGCAAGTCTGTGCGCAATCAACACACAAGACCTGTTTTATTATACAATCCTAAAAACTCATGCAACAAGCAGGATTATAATATTTCAGGCGGTAAAGCTATTTTATTTTAACGACTTGGGGGGGATCCTGTGTTTTGCCCTGGGTGTAGAAATGCCTAGCCTCTGAAAAGCCTTTTCGTAATCAATAGAATCCATACATATAGTGGAAGTTCATATTCGTTAGCTCTTTCAATCAATAAGTTCCCTCAGTACAAGGGTGTAATCCATAATGCTGTAGCCATTTTAAATCCAGCTTCTTCCCTTGGTTAATTCATGTCGTGTTTCCTTCAAGACAGAGTTGGGCAGGAATGTATTACAAAGTAATGGAAGTACAGATTACAATTAACGTGTAATGCATTACAAGGTAATCCCAAGTATGGTTTGCACAAGGTAATGGAATTAATCTGTAATGCATTACAGTGAAGAGGATATAATTCAAGTATTTAATAATGCCATTCAAACGCAATGGAATTATTTGGTAATAAAATTACACAATTTGCAAATAATAATTATATACTAATAGTTCATAGAAATGTACGTGTGCCAAAAGCTATGTCTAGAAAAGTCGGCCATGTAACATAGCAGACAGAGACCGATGTGTCGTGTAGAATATCCTAGAAGCGGCAAGAATGGGTTAGACGTTTGTAGAATGTTGTTCCAGAATGATGGGAAGTTGGAGGGCTTTATGTAAATCAAGAATATTCCACAAAGTTCAGGTCCTGTCGTGAAGTATATACTGTATAAAGGAGTCAGTCGCTCGCTAGTCCAGTGTTGGTATCGGACAAGTAATGGACAGTACTGCAAAAATGTCAAGATTTCGCAAATTTCTGTAATATTCGGCAGTGCACCATGAGTTGCTGAACTGTGAGTGTAGTGATAATATGTGCCTATACTGGGGTAATTATTTTGGATAGTGAAACGTATGCAATGGACGAGAATACTGTACTGGAGATGGAAGAAATGAGCAACTGTAACCGAAATAAGCATCCCATTCGTACTTACTTCATATGTATTATTTCGTTCAAATCACTTTACTTGCGGCGAAGACGGGGCAACTACTCATGCCATACACGTACAATCTCCAATACCTACATACATGCATTTTGAGGTCCGAGAGGTGGAACAATTGTCAAATCACCTACACAACGTTTAAGGGTTGCTGGTTTATTCACGTTGTATTGTTACCCATAAGTTATCGGTTAATTGCCAACATATAGTTAATTATTACGATTATAAAGGGTAACTGCTACATATCATTACAATTACCATGCAATTCTAATGACCGGTTCACCATTACCATGTAATGGTAACGCTAAGTTCTTGTTCCCATTACCATTACGCTGCAATGCATTACCCATTAATTCAATTACGATTTTGCAGAACTCTGCTTCATGCGATATGATAGCACCATTGTGAAGATTCTGTAAACCGATAAAAAGCTGATGGGTCTGATATCCTTAAGACAGTAGCGGATCCAGCTTGTGTGTCTGTGTGGGTGTGGGAGGGGGTGATCCGCCAGCAGGTTTTACCTAGTTGAATGGCCAGTATTTAAATAATTAATGCATTAATTTTATTTTTGTAAAATTATAGTAATAAATCCACAGGTTTTCGTAAAAGTTTTCACAACTAAATTTTGCAGTAAATTTGGAGATAAAATGCTCTGTTCTAGCTTCATCAGGAACAACAAGAAACTAGAGCTTCGGAAACAGAGAAAGATGAGAGCGGAAATGAAAATAGATTTTGACTGCTGATGAAACGCAATAGGTGAGCTTTGTTCCGTTTTTTTAGTATTGTCTGGTATCATTAGTAATTGGGAGCAGGGAAAGTCACCGCGTAGGGTAGACTTTGAAGTGTGTGTGTGATAGTGTGGGTGACAGAAGTAGATATATCGATTGGGCCATAAACAAAAACCACACTGAGAAAACTATTATGTTAATTCAGCAAAAAAAATGTTGAATCAACCAAAACATTTTGTCGATATGCAGTCAACAAAAATGTTTGTTGAACTTACAAATTTATTTTGCTGAAAATTGTTGTTGATTCTACAAAATTTATTATTATCATGACAAACGTTTCGTTCATTTAACAAAATGCCTAGGTCGATTTTTGGGAATTTGTTTGATACAAAAATATGTATTGTTATCGTGATAAAACGTTTTGTTGCTGCAACCAAACATATTGATATCGTGACACAGAAATTTCTTTCTCCAAAAATATTTAGTTATGTAGCTGGGCAACTTTGTCCCTAAACTTTTTCTCCGATGGCAACACTTTGCTGGTATATTAATTGTTGGGGGTGCCCTTCGACCCTGGGTGTCAGCCACACAGAGACCTTCATCCAGTAGTGGATTGATTATGGTTGAGAGTGATGATGGAATATGTGTGCAATAAATGGTTTTTCAAATTCCATGAACACATGGAGAGAAAAGAGCTATTTCTTCGCGCCTTTTAAGAGTTATTTATAATTTTGCAAAACGATTTCCTGCTTTTAATGGTGACCAATCATTACGTATAAATTTTGTGCATTACTGAGCTACTTACAAGTAATTCAATTAATGTTAATAATTCTGTGCAAGGCTATTTTAAACTACTTTTCATTTTTAAACTACTAAACTACATCCGTTAAACTATTTTTCTTCTTCCACTCCAGTTCATTATACTTCACTTTCTTCGTACTCCAACCCAGCCCAATCAGTACAGACCTCTACATCAAAGCATAAATATTTACATCACTTTAATAATTTGTAATAGCACATGTTTATAAGCAATGGGTTTGCGATCATTCAAGAGTAATGTTTGTCAAAAGCGGACGAAGAGTATGTGAAAACACAAGGGCTCGCCCCAGTGGCGCAGTGGTATAAGCAATGACCTCTGATCATTCGTCCGAAAGGGGTCCGGGTTCGAATCCCGGTGAGGCATGGATGTTGTGTTTGTCTTACGGCACTGGCTCACTCCCTTCCCTGGAACCAGTGACCCTAAATTAGAGACGGACGACTGCTTATAGCCCATTGAGTTGCTCACGGCGGTCGTTAAACCTCCAACAAAAAACAAAGAAACAAACAAACACGAGTTAGTCCGCGACGGACATTGAATCCGTGTCCCCTCACTGCGGAATAAGTCTCTCTCTCAACTGAGCTACGCGGACAGAATGTCTCGCTTCAGATTTGTAGTCTAATTTTGCCTCCCCCTCCCACCAAAAGCATCATCGCGATGATGAAGTCAATCCTGTGGTCTTTGTTGTCATCTGAAATTTAAAAGAAGTTGAATGAAGTTGTAAACCATACCATAACACTGGGAAACAGTTATATTAATAATTATGAAATGAGCTGTGATGTTTTGACATTAGTTTTAATGAATTGCAAGTGCCATAGCAGAATAGGTTCGGTACAATATGTATTAAATACACTGGCGAAAAGTGAAAAAAGAACACCAAGAAGGAGACGTCTGATACCAACGAAATTTATACAGCATAATAATGGAATACAGAAGATAACGTGATCAAAACATTATGGTAAAATACAGCTGTATTTGCTGGTAAACTGAAAAATAACATTTCCATGTTACATGGTTAGTACGAGGTTGAACCGCCATGAACTGCGTCACACTGTGCAATTCTGGCATGGAGTCTGTCGTACAGATGTTGGATGTAAGTTTGGGGTATTGAGTTCCAAGCATCCTCAACCTGGACGCGTAAATCGGGGATGGTCGTGGCTGGCCGTGGAGACCAGATAAGTTGTTGTCCCATAAAATCCCACACGTGCTCAATGGGGGACAAATCCGGTGAACGTGCAGGCCATGGAAGTTGTCTCACACCCTGAAGTGCATGTTGCGTTGTATGTGCCGTGTGTGGGCGTGCGTTATCTTGCTGGAAAACACCACGTTGGACCGACCTTACAAATGGCACAACGGGCTAAATGATGTTGTTGATGTAGGAGGTGCTGTTTAACGTACATGGTACAAACACTAGTTGTGTACAGGAGCGATAGCTGATCGCTCCCCACACCAGGAGACCAGGTGTAGGCCCTGTGTGTCGCTGGCGGATGCAAGAAGGGTGGAGAGGCTCCCCTGTGCGTCTGCAAACACGCATACTGCCATCGGAGGCTCCCAAGCAGAATCTGCTTTCATCGCTGAACACGACAGATCGCCATTGCGTTCTCCAGTACAGACGTTGGCGACACCACTGCAGCCGTTCCTGACGGTGGGCTGGAGTCAGAGGTACACATGCCAGAGGCACACGTGCACGTAGTCCTGCATCCAGTAGACTGTTGCGGATTGTTCGCACAGTCACCTCAGGTGCAACGGCAGCTCGGATTTGCGTCGCAGTGGATGTTCTGCTTGACAACGCCGCTCTTCTTATGCGCCGATCGGTCCGCTCATCAGTCCGTCTGTGACTCCCGGTTCCACGTCTACTCGTGTGGGAATGTTCCTCGGACCATCTACGCCACCATCGTACCACCACCGATACTTCCCGTCCAATTCGCTCCGCAACACGACGATGCGACCACCCGGCCTCGCTCAAAGTCCGATAACTGCTAAAATCGTACATGTCTTCCATGTCCAGGCATTGCAGCTTCTTCAGGGTCTTCGCACGTGTCCGTAAGCCGACGACTGATTACATTCACCTCGCCGTACTCCTTAAATACCACCGACGATAATTTGCATATTATGCCGTGCTGTGGAGTAAGCGCTCACCGGTTGGTCCCGAAATTAACATCACACCTACGTAAACTCGACCCCATTAACATATGTAAATTTCATGATCGTCCGCCATTCCTTCTTGGTGTTCTTTTTTCACTTTCCGCCAGTGTATATGCATTAGGGACCTTACACAATAAGGCCTACTCAGAGCTCACAATACAAGAATTACACCTAGTAAACGGTGACACGGAAAGTTTACTTTTGGTTTTGACAACTTTTTAAAAGCTAATTTTTTTAGTTTATCAGCGGAGAAATGGTACCCGTCATAGCTTGGTGCCTCAAGCGGCCGCTTGTTTCGCTTGCACCTTAGTCCGGCCTTGGTGTCTGTGCTACTGCAAGCAACTATCTATCTACTCAGATGAGCCATTACATTATGACAAGCTACCTAATATGCTGTAGAAACCCCCTTTAGCCCGCAAAACAGCAGCCACTCGGCGAGGCATCGATTGGATGAGGTGAAGATAGGTATCATTGGCTATTTGGTACCATAATGTCAACAGCAGGCCCTCAAGTTCCCGTACATTTCGGGGTGGTAGTGATTCAGCGCGAACCCGCTTTTCCAAGTCGAACCACAAATGTTCCATTGGGATCATTTCAGGCGAATTTGGAGGCCAGTGCATTAACAGAAAGTTGCCAGCATGTTCCTCGTACCACTCCTTGGCGATTCTCGCATTATCCTGTTTGTAATGGCCATCACCAGCAGGGAACACAGTTGCCATGAATGGGCGAACTTGATACTAAAAAATGTTCAGACACCTGTCAGGGATTGTGCTATTGGGTTACAACGGGGCCTAAAGTGCCCCAAGAAAACATCGTCCACAGCATAACACCGCTGCCGCCGGCCTGTTTTGGACCAACAGGGCATCCAGGTGCCATAGACTCCGTTGGTAATTGGCGTATCCGCGCTCGGCAGTCTACGTGATGCACCGGGATTCGTCAGATCAGGCCACTTTCTTCCAACCGTCCAATCTGGATGATCCTGGGCCCATTTCATTCGTTGTTGGCGATGACAGCGAGCATGGGGATCCGGTTGGGTTCTTCGGCTACACAGGCACATGCACAGAAGGCTGCGATGAACTGTGTGATATGGCACATTGTCCTGATCACCACTGTTGTAGCTGCAGACGACACACGGCTTGATGACGGTTTGTCGTTTGGCCATCTGTGCACCACGTTTGATACGTACTCACTGCAGCGGCACGTGAGCAACCCACAAGCCGCGCCGTTTCGGAGATCGTAGTTACGAGGCGCCGTGCCATCCCAATTTGTCCTTTATCAAACTCCGATAAATCGGCAGCTCTTCCCATTCTGATTCCGAACACTACTAACCGAAAGCCTGTCTTCGGGTTGTATATATACTGCTCAGTGAACTTCACCTGTGCCACTGTTCGGTCTCCACGCGCGCTAATTTCTCTAGGCTAGGGGTGGTCATAATGAAATGGCTCATCGGTGTATAAGATAGATATTTAAACATTTCAGAGTGTGTGTGTGCGGGGACAGCCGCCCAGCGGTTCCGACACCACTGGTGGCAGTGGTGTGGTGGGGCCGTAACGGACCCGAACGGTGCTTCGTTTTCTAGCCGGACCGCTTTTTAAAATGCGAATGTCCTATGATATTTTCCCAATAAAAAATGCAACAGAAAAACTAAGCAGTTAGTGGAATTAGCGTCTTATGTTTTTGTTTGAAGGTGAAGTTAGTCTCTAAATCCATCCTCACTTGGAAGTCCTTTAAAGTCCTTTTTCTGCTGTTGTTAAGAACGTTAAAGTGGGGATATTGCAGAGGGGGAAATTATTATAATTGGGAATTTAATTAATTTGGTCATCATAAAGGAGTCTACAAGTGTGAGTCTCAGTGAATTTAGTCCAGTTACGAGTGTCTCTTAATTACGCTGGAAGCAGAGATTATTTTTCTCTCTGGAGCTTCAGGCCCATTTCACACAGGGGGAAAACAAACGTCGAGTCAATAAATCTCTTGGTTGTTCTACCGCTCGTTTTCAGGCGGACTATAGAATTGCCCGTGTTGTACCCAAACAACCCCTATCCAAATATCTGGAGAACTAAAACCCCCAATAATAAATGGCTTGCACAATTACACTCTGAATTGGTTTCCGCCTGCAGTGATATCTTGCTCGATAATACGGTGTCGATTTTGGTTTTTTTTGCCCCAATTTTGCCCCAATATTTCAGTGTTTCCTTACCAAAATGGTGAAATCTTATTCCTTGAATGCCAAAACGTGTAAATCCGGAAGCCTGATTTCGACCGATCACTATACTTTCTTAAACTATAAATACACAGAAGTAAAAAGGGAAGAGACGGAATAGGAGGTGGGAGTGAAGAAGGGAAAGGTATTGAAGACGTAAAGGCACCGCACGTTCCTGTACTTTTTCAATTAGCACTGCCACTGCAGTTTTAACTCTTTTGGTGGCCCTGGGCCGTTACATTTTTCGGGACTCCTGATTCCTATATACATACATATGTATATATCTCACCAACCCGCTTGGCCAGCGTGGTGAGTTATGGCCAAACCCCTCCAAAATGACTCCACAACTTTAAATCTTGGCCCTCAGTCTCCGGCAGCTGGAATGTACCTGGCCAAGGCAGCCACCAGTGCGACATGAAGGCACAAGGTGCTAAGAATCCCCGGAGGACCGGACTAGGCTGCCATCAGAGAAGATCTCATTGAACTGAAAAGTGGACATCTCTTCTACTATCGTGGGACAGATACTGGCAGAACTAGTGGTGTTGGATTTATAATAAACAAGAAACTGAAGGATAAAGTTGTAGAAGTTGAAAGTTCCTCTGACAGAGCTGCACGACTCGTTATCCAACTCTCGAGAAGATACCAGGCTCAGATTATTCAAACTTATGCACCCACCACAAGTCATCCTGAAGAAGAAATTGAAGAATTTTATGAGGAAATTCGTCATCTAAATAATAAAGGTAAGCCGCACTTGAAGATAATTATGGGAGATTTCCAATGCAAAAAAAGGGCAACGGCAACAGAATGAAACTTCAGTAGGTAAATTCGGTCACGGCAACAGAATGAAACTTCAGTAGGTAAATTCGGTCATGGCAACAGAAACCAGCGTCGATATACTCTCGTTGAGTTTGTAAGAGGCAGAAGGGTTTTTCATCTTAAACTCCTTTTTCAAGAAAAAACTGCACAGGAAATGGACATGGAGACATCCAAATGGGACGACAAGTGAAATTGATTTTATTATGTGTAACAAAAAAATTCGTCATAGAAGACTGCAGTGTGCTAAACAAGTTCAACACAGGTAGTGACCATAGATTGGTGAGATGTAAGATGCACCTCAACACTAAACTCGAACGTAGCAAGCTCATAAGACAAACAAAATGTATTGACATAACCAACCTTAAAAAACACCGTAATACCTTCAAGTTGGAACTGAAGAACAGATTCTCTGCTTTAGAAGGCCTAACATCGGAAGAAGTTGATATTTCTGAAGATAACAGAAAAGTAACCAAAGCTCTTATGGAAACAGCAACAAAATTAGCTGGGTCTAAGAACAAGTTGCATGTGAACAAATTATCAGGAAAAACCCAAATGTTGATGCAAAACAGAAGAGAGATGAGGGCAACTAAAGAAGATGTGTCTTCCAAAGTGGAATATATAGCGCTATGCAAGACAGTACGAAATAGTATTACTGAAGACGTAAGGAAATTCAACTGTGAACTAGTGAGGAAAGCAATTGAAAACAACCAAAGCCTAAAGATAGCAACGGGACATCTCAATAAGGGAAGAAAACAGATTATGACAGACACTGAGAAAAGAAGATGGTTCTGTAACAAGAAATAGAGGCGAAAGTTTGACAAGAGTGAAAGATTTCTACTCCAAATTATATGAAAGGGATGATACATGTACTCCAGAAATCATGCAAGGTACCAGTACCAGAGTTCTTCCAGTCCTCCCAGCAGAAGTTGCACATGCACGAGATCCTCTTCTTATCTCTCCTGGTTACACCACGCATGCACCTCTCCAAGAAGATGAAGCGGGGAAAAGCTCCAGGAGAAGATGGAATTACTGTAGACATCATACAAAGAAGCAAGTGGAGAAATCGAAACAGTACTCGCCCAAATTCTCACTCGATGCCTTAATGAATGGAATATTCCTGAGGATTGGAACAACGCTACAATGATCTTGCTACATAAAAAAGGTGACATTGAGGATCTCAGGAACTACAGACCTATCAGTCTCCTATCAGTGGTTTATAAAATCTTCACTAAAGTTCTTTCACACCGCTTGAAGGTAACAATGGACATGGCTCAACCGAGAGAACAAGCTGGATTCAGGAGTGGCTACAGCACAATAGATTATATCCACGTACTGAGAGAACTAATTGAAAGAGCGAGGGAATATGAACTTCCATTGTGCATGGCTTTTATCGATTATGAAAAAGCCTTTGATTCGGTGAAACCATCAGCAGTTGCAATGGCTCTGAAATCCTGCGGTATTGAAGATGCATACATTAATATTATTATTAACATGTATGAAAATGCAAGTGCAAAGATTCGGCTGTTTGAAAATACAACACACATAAAAATTGGAAAAGAGTTAGACAAGGTGACACCATATCTCTCAAGCTCTTTAATGCCACATTGGAAAATGTCTTTCAATCATTGAACTGGGAAAACAAAGGGATAAAGATTAATGGAGATTATCTAACTCACCTTCGTTTTGCTGATGACGTAGTCATTTTTGCAACTACCGCATCAGAGCTGCAGAGTATGATCCAGGATTAAAAATGAACTTTCAGAAGACAAAAGTGATGTTCAATGTTTTTACAAGAAATGAAGATTTATCGATTGATGGAGAAAACCTGGAGATAACAGACAAGTACGTTTATCTTGGACAGCAGATATCAAGTGAGGGTCACATTGATGAAGAAATTAATCGGCGTACAAAACTTGCCTGGAGAGTTTTTGGAAGAAACAGCATAATGTTCAAGAGCAATATGCCATTATGTCTTAAAAGAAAAGTGTTTGATCAATGCATCCTTCCAGTGCTTACGCATGGTGCAGAGACGTGGACCTTAACTAAAAGAGACATACAAAGGCTGCAGCCAACTCAAAGTAGCATGGAGAGGTGCATGCGTATTGTAACCAGGAGAGATAAGAAGAGGATCTCGTGGATCCGAAAAATGACAAGAGTGGAAGACATCTTGATCAGAGTTAAATCCCTGAAATGGCAATGATCTGAGCATACTGCCAGAAGGACAGACCATCGATGGACAGCCGAAAATATAAATTGGATTCCAAGGGACAGGAAAAGACCCAGAAGAAGACCACATGGGAGATGGGTGGATGGAATTCGAAAGTATGCGGGAGTGACATGGAGGAGACTGGCACAAGACAGACCGTTGTGGAGGAAACTTGGGGAGACCTTCGTCCAGCAGTGGATTGATAATGGTTGAAAATGACGATGATATATAACATATGGTATTATTACAATATGTGGTTATTTTTTTATTCATATATGGTATTATTATGTATATAAAACATGTGGATATATATATACAACGCATGAAAATTATTATATACATCACCATCTCCATGTTATCCCTATGAGAAGAAACATGCAATGTCCAGTAATTTTTTAAATACAACTTAGGTGAAAAATGATACATGACAAAAATTGTAGAACTCCATGAAGTGTACCAAATGCACTCACATTTAGTTGCTTAGTAAATTACAAGAAAATGGGGGCTGAAAGATATATCGTTTTTTCCCCATGCCACAAATTATTCAACGAAAATTAAATTAAAACAGAAGAAAGAAAGAAACCAACCAGCGCCGTTTCCGGACAGTATGACGCACCGGAAAAAACATACCAATATGTGGCCCCTTCACTCTCATTTTTTTAAAGAGTGAAAACTGAATATATCTATAAGTAGCCCAGGTGGGTGAACCCCTGTGATAAACATACTTCGTATAGATAGACAACACAAATGACTGTTTAAAAGGAAAAAGTGATTCGGAAAAAATGTGGTTTGTGCCGTCATGGCCTTAATTAAGGCAGAAGACACACTCGGGATCGGAGGTCGGTCGGCTTTCTTTGTTTCTTATTTTGTCACAAAAAATTCACCCTAACACCTAACTTCCCTCTTGCCTCTTCGGAAAATCGAAGCTACTAGCAAGGTTTGAATCAAAATGCGAAAGAATTTCCAACTTTCTGCATTGGCGTTTCTTCTTTTCTTTAAATTAAAAAAAAAAAAAAAAAACTGCTGGTGAGTGGTGGCGAGTGGTGAAAGAATTTGACTCTTTGTAAACCCGTAAGACTCTTGAGGTGTTGGGGGCCCCTGTTCCTGTGGGTGCCCTGGGCACCGGCTCCGTTGGCCCAACCCTTAAGACTGTTATGGGCTAGGGATCCCAGATACATTGGAAAAAAATACGGGACACTTGGGACTGAGGGTGAAAGTTTAGTATGCGCATGCATCACATATGCCGGTCTTACAAAATGATTCTAACTATTCTTATTGATCAGCCAGTCTTGCTCACTCTTGCAATATTTTTCTGAAAAAGGAATTTCACTTAACAATTGTTTGTTTTTAAGAATCATGTCATGAAAAGCTAAACAATCCTCATTGAAGAATGATTTTACAATAAGCATTGATCTTTAAAGAATAGAAATTGTAACTCATCGATTTTGTTTTTCAGTCTTGAACTCTAAAAAACAGGACAAAAAGCTGTCCCGAAGAGTTTTCTCGGGACAACGGGAAGCATTAGCCAAAAATGGGACGAACCCGTATTTTACGGGACGTTTTGGATCCCTATTATACACTACTGGGTATCAGTTTTGTAACTCTTAGTTTCGGAGTCCATTTGCTAAATAAAAAAACTTAGTTTCATTTTGACTTTTTATCCGACAGATGGCAGTACGAGACTGTGATAAATAAGACGATCTCTATTTACATCGCGCAAAATTAATTCGTGAACATTTAGAAAATTTCCTTTCAACAATTCTTGGAAACTATTTCTCTCTTTTGATAGATAACCAGGCATATAGCAGTGAATTCATTGATACGAGTCGAAGCAGCCAAATGGAAAAAAAAAAAAAAAATGCTGAATATTTCGACATATTTAACAGGAGCGTCTCCGGAAAATAAAAAATTGTCGCAAATCCCTCTCCTCAAAAACAACAGTTTGCACTAATATTTCTCATGCACCACAGATCGTTAGTTTGCTTTCTTAAATTCGAGTTATCTATAAACTTAAACAGAAGAACTTACTCTGAAACGGCGTTGATCTACCCAGAAACCGGCAGCTGTTCGACTCCAAGCTCAAGATTCAATGAATAGCGGTTCGACGTGAACACATTCCGAATAAGAAAAAAAAAAAAAAAAAACTAATGCTAGTACTTATAGCCTCATAAATATAACGGATTTGTCAAACAACATGCTCTCTTTTGACTAAACTGGTTTTCGAAACGAATAAATCTTCTTCAAGGACGATTTCTGCTGTGGAAGCAAAAACTTGTTAAATAAAGAAGGGAAGTTTATCGACGTAGCGTTATTCATTACTATTCGGTAGTAATGTTTAAAAAATAATTATAGAGTGGGCATCTCATCAACAAGGGGAAGATAAAACACTAATATAATACGAAATAAAACATTGGATTATGTCACTTGTTTGGTGATAAAGGAAAACAAACCTGCGCAGTCAGGGCCCGCTGGGCCAAAGAGGGAACAGAGGCAGTTGCCTCGGGCCCGTGTCTTCACGGGGCCCCCACAGTTTAGAAAATAAAAATAAAATTATTTTTGCTAGAATTCTTCGTATTTATTATTTGTGGCGCGTGACCCCCTTCCTTAAAAAGATCATACATTGTTTTTTTATTACGTATTTCTTTTTAAGTTTAGAATCCACCCACCACTTTCAAATACAGACCCTTGGATTTGCAGATTTCAAATTATTACTATTACAACCACCTTAAACTTTTCCAGATTCACGAAATAGCAAATTAAAATTCACCGTTTCGTGACTCCTTACTATATATGTTCAACAGTTAGTGTTAAACCAGGTACTTAAATTTCAAACAATAAAAATAACAACATCGAAGGTATTTTAGGGCAATGCACGCAGTCGTATCAGAATAATATGACCACCTACCTAATAATGGGAATAATCATCCTTGGCCCGGATGACCAGCGGCGAGACGACGTGGCATGCACGCAATGAGGTCCTGGAAGGTTGCTCGAGGAACATGTGCCCATTCGGACAGCAGTAGAGCACGGAGGTCCCGGAGATGACGTGGTTGTGGGTCGGCACACCGAACCTGTCGATCCAAATAGTCCCACAAGTGCTCTTTGGGAATTTGTTTGACGATTTCGCCGCCAAGGGAGAATGGAGACATCGCTGTCGTGTTTCTGGAAGTCAGTCACACACCCCTTAGCGACATGGCGTGGCGCATTGTCCTGTTGGTAGACACCATCACCACCAGGGTAAAGTCCAACATGAAAGGATGCATGCGGTCAGCGAGGATGGACAGGCAGCCATTGGTGTTCAGGGACCAATCCAGTGGTACCAGCGGTTCCAGGCCATACCAGGAAAACATCCTCCACATATGCACAGTGCACACTGCCACCGCCGCCCTATACTCTACCGACAATCGTGCCCAAGTGTTAGTTCTCGTGTGTCTGACGTCGTATCCGCCACCGCCCGTCACTTCTGTGGAGTAGAAACTTTGATTCGTCAGAGAAAGCAACCTTTTCCACTCTTCCACTGTCCAATGCCGGTAGTCCCATGCGAACTGCAGGTGTCGTTGCTGATGGACCTGGGTTAACATGGGTGCCTTGATGTAGCATCGACTTCAGATACCCATTCGTAACAGGGTTCACTCTACTATTATTAGGGCCACATACTTGGGTGCCCCATTGTTCATTGGGTGGTCAATTGCTGCACCGTTGTGCGTCGATTGCCCTTTACCAGTCAACGGAGGTGACGTTCTACTCTGGGGTCAATGGCCTTTAGGGCTCTACAGTTATGACGTCGGGAGGTACTCGTTGTGCCAGCGGTACATCACCTCCAGAACAGCCAGCGAAGTCTGCTGTTTCTGAGATGCTTCCATACTTGGCGTGGAAGCCGATGATCATTCCTTTTTGAACGTCCGTCAAATCACTACCTCTGCCCATTGTGCTCACGGCACGCACTATGGCTCATCTGTCGGGGCAGCCGCTTATATTTCCGTGTGGGCCGCCCCGGTGGCGCAGTGGTCTAAGCGATGGCCTATGATCATTCGCCCGAACGGGGTCCGGGTTCGAATCCCGTGAGGCATGGATGTTGTGTTTGTCTTACGGCACTGGCTCTCTCCCTTCCCTGGAACCAGTGACCCTAAATTAGGGACGGGCGACTGCTTATAGCCCATTGAGTTGCTCACGGTGGTCGTTAAACCTCCAATCCAAAAAAAAAAAAAAAATTCCGTGTGGTCGACCTTGTCACGTGCACTCTGTGACGCGCCTGGGCGAGTACACTGTGATTCCGGGGGTGGTCATAGTATTCTGATACGACCGTGTATGTGGAGGCTGATAGTTTAAAAACTGTACTGGATATTTTTAAAAAATCATATACGAACGCGTATAAAAGGTAAAAAGAAGTCTCTAATTTGTCAGTTATTCCACCTTGCATAAGAAAAATTAAATCACTAAAACATGTACCAAGAAAAAATATAAATAAACGAATTTATTTAAGAGATGTTCTTATTGTTTGCGACGCAGATTAGTGCAGATTAGTTAAAGTTATCTTTTTATCATTTTGTGAGAAAGTTTTTATAAAAATCACAATGCTACCTGAATCCTCTTCTTCCCGGAAAGAAAATAGTGCAGTGTAGCACTTTTTACTCTCTCTCTCACTTTCCGAACTTTCATCAATCCATATTGTGGTGAGTTTCTTAAGGTATCCCACTACGTTGGAGGCATTTTTTTTGAAAAAAATACAAGAATGGGTATTTTTTTAGGAAGGCTAAAACACGTAAACGTTGAAAAAAATATCAATATACATTTTCAAGAAATTGGGAAAGTTGTGAAAGAATTTAAGGAAATACGTCGTTTACGGTGAACGCTCTAAATAAAAAAGTTACAGATATATGATGGCATTTTTTGCAACAGCATACGCGCATGACTATTATCTATGCAGTGAACTAAAAGGTAAGTGATGTTCCTAAACACTGCTGAGATACACTCATTCCTGCATGCATTAGTGGGAATTTTTGACAATTTCTTCACTATGTTGAATGTAAATAGCTATAACCTAACTTTGAACTGACAAACAGCAAAACTTTTAGTTCATTGCATGCACAACATTGTAAGAAAGATGTATACTAAGTTTGATCAATTTATTTACATACCTTTTGCAGTTATCAGGTTTTCCGTAAAGAGTTCTCATAATGCGAAAAACGCGATTAAAGTTTAAAAGACACAGTTTTGATGGGATGAAAAGTATGTTTATGTTTGCCACATTCGCAAACATAAATTGCATCACATAATTGTATTCAAAGTATTGCCAGATCCGTAAAACCTTGTACAAAATATTTTCTACTACAATTTTATGCACAAATAGTAAGACTAACCTAATTATTTCCCAACTTCCAGCCTTTCAAGTGCTACTTTCCGTTCGTTTGACATCTGGGTTTAGATATTCCGATTGCTATAACTCTGTATCTATTCATTGTAGACAAAAAACAAAGGCAGTTTTAGAATCCTAAAGAATGGGGCTTTAAAATGAACGCATTTTTACAAAATGTGAAATTTGGCCCAAAACGACCTTTTTCAACGTAGTGGGATACCTTAAACTCACAGCAATCTGAGATAATAATTTTTCTTGATGCTAGTTTTTATATGTTTTCACGTAACAACTTTATTAAACTCAGATTTATTTTCTTGGGCCCGCAAGGAAATTTACGCAGTCACGTTTATTCGAGATAATGTGTCTAGCTGATTAATAAAGACACTTTTGTTGTTGTGATTTAAAGTATGGTCATTACATTATCGCACTTCTCTTTGCTCCAAATGAGGAGTTCATTAAAACCGAAAATTCTCTCTAATCAAGGATCTCTTGGATTTCTCACGGTCCAGCGACATTTACTATTAGGAATATTTAAGCAGGGTTGTTTCATAGCACAGCTGTCTGTCTTGTGCATACCGTGAAAGGTTTCTTCATGCGCGAATAAATCGTGCAACGAAAATTTGTTGGTGGCGCCACGAATCAACATCCTTCTACTGCGAAGCCAAAAGCGTTACCAATTAAGCTACGGCGGCAATGGTTATCACATACACTTGACATGTGCGTCACATCTACAGTACGGCACATCATCCGTTTGCTCCTGGAACAGAATGCTTTTCCCAATTAAGCTACGCCGGTAAGGGCTTATCACTGCTGCTTGCCGTCTTGACATGTGCGTCACCTCTGTAGTACGTCACATCATCCTTCTGTTCCGGAGCCGAAAGCATTCCCAATTAAACTGCGCCAGCAAGGGCTTACCACTGCTACTTGCCGTCTTCACACAATACGTCACATTATCCTTCTGCTCCGGAGCCGACTGCTTTCCCAGTTAAGCTACACCGACAAGGGCTTATCTCTGCTACTTGCCGTCTTGACAGGTGCGTCACCTCTGTAGTACGTCACATCATGCTTCTGCTCCGGAGCCGAATGCTTTCCCTGTGAAGCTGCGCCAATAAGGGACTTATCACTGCTACTTGCCGTCTTCACACAGTACTAAAAATCAGAGGTATTTTCGCGCTACAAATCGAAGAGTCTGTAAGGGCTGTCAAAGCACGATCAAATTAAACTTGTTACAAAGCGCACACACCACACTTCCAAATTATCGTCTAAAAACGTATGGTCTAAAAAACGTCTTTATTTACAATTTAAAAATATTGTCGTTTAAAAGCTTTGGCGAGCACTTTCGCGACCACTATGGTCGCATCTTCAGGCCGATGAGTGAAATCATATTAGAGCAGCACATGGTTTAAATACACAGCTGGCTACCCAAAATGCAACACCAAGAAGGACACGAGATAGCAAAGCCAGATTTACAAGACACATAACAACAGATACAAAGATGAAACTATTGAGCTTACAGACCCGTGCGACTTGCGGAACACGCAGACATCAATAGTTCGTGTGGCCCCCATGGTTGGCAATAACGGCCGCTACACGCCGCGGCATCGAACGAAAGAGGCTTTGGATGCGGGCTTGGGGTATGACGGTCCAGGCTGCTTCCACACGTTGCCGCAGTTCATCAGGCGTAGCCGCGGGTGGTGCTTGCCGGGCCACTCGGTTGCTGATCAGCAACCAGACTTGTTCGATGGGCGACATATCGAAAGAATAGGCAGGCCACGGCAGCAGTGACACTTGGTGGGTCGTGAAGAATTGTTGCACGATTCGTGCCACGTGCGGGCGCGCATTGTTCTGTTGAAACGTGGCCGCTGGCAGGTCCTGCAGGTAAAGGAGGACTACAGGCTCCAAAACGTCGGAGATGTAGCGGTGGCTGTTGAGTGTATCGGCGATGCGTACCAGAGGGGTACGGGTGTCATATCCAATTGCGCCCGAAACCATAACGCCAGGCGACGAAACTGTATGGCGATGCATAATGCAAGCGTCATACAGTTTCTCACCGCAGTGCCGCCACACGCAGATCCGACCATCGTGGTGTTGCAGACAGAAGTCTGATTCGTCGGAGAAGACAATGTCATGTCATTCCGTAGTCCAGGTGCGGCGTTCAACGGCCCACTGCCGCTGCACTCTCCGGTGGTGTAACGTCAATGGTAATCGGAGCAATAGGCGCCGTGCGACAAGTTCCCGCTCCTGCAGACGACGTCGAACGGTACGTGCTGACACAGGTTGTTGCGCAACACACCCTAATTCCTGCGCAGACGTTCGTGATGTGGCGGTGCGACCCGTCAATGCTCGCCGCACAACATGCCGGTCCTCTCCTTCGGTGGTGTGCTGCGGCTGCGGCAATCGCTCACGTCGGTCCTTCCGTCCCTCCCGCACCCACCGAATCCATACTTGCCTCACTATGGCTGTATGTCGTCCCACGCGGGCGCCGATGTCTCGGTACGATAAACCGCTGTCGCGATAAGCCACTATTCGTCCTCTGTCGAACTCCGAAACGTGCTGGAATGACTGCCGCATTTTGCGACGAGACATCAGAAAGCTTCCCACGCACAGGTCCGGCAGCACAACACACTTCCACTACTTACACCCCGCCTTCTGTGCACCCTTCTTATAGTGCTTCTCTGAGGCGTACCGGGCACACATGGTTTGCATATGCCCTGCAATGCTAATCGTTTGCATGTCCTCTCACGGGCGACGCATGCTGCGAATTTCAGGCCAAACGGATGCTTCCTTCTTGGTGCTGCATTTTGGGTGTCCAGCAGTGTAGTAACAGACATGAGCATAGAGAATACATATTATGTAAATGAGAAAAACACATAGATCACCGCCATTTATTACAAACTGTTTAAAGTCATCAAAATTATTTTGGTGGTTTCTCCCATGAGTATTGTAAAATGAAATTTCTCCAGGCACTAGGGATGTAGACAGGAACGTCTTCATTACAGCACTTAGGTCCTAATTTAATAATATATAGGCTCTCAGTGAGAAGCATAGAGCGTTTTGTAGAAGCTGTTGATAGCAACTTTGCATTTTCCCAGTCAGGTCTTAAGTCTCTTTCAATGACAGTCTTAGACAATGTCGAGGTAGTAGCTCCTTTACGGATGCATATTTGTGTTCAGCCCACCGAATTTCCAGGCTTCGAGAGGTCGAACCCACACAGTAGAGATCCACAGATTGTCCATCAGAGGGACAACATATACACGAAAGCGGGAAACAGTTTGTATTATATCTCTGTCATGTCTAATAATAGAAAAGAGGTTTTGAGTTTTGACCCCGAACCCTGAGAAGTATTTCTTATGGATGTTTTTTAATTAGGCAACAACTGATTTTTAGTAGGGCATACTTCCCACATATTTAGTTGTGGGTTCACTTCTAGTTAGGGTTGTTGAAGTCTTCCGTTTATATTGACCGGCCCCCTCTTTCATAAATCAGAGTTCCAAAACCCTGACAACCAACCAAAATGAGGCACTAAACCTCGGTTATAATTTTTGTTTTCCAAACTCTAACCCTAACCCCCTGAAAATTATTCCTCAAGTTGAGGAAACTATCAAGCACCTCCCCCGAGAAACCCAGGAATTCCCCCTGCTTGAAACTTGTGGCCTCTTACAAAACAGACAAAATTATTCTGATTCCACCTTGAAATACTCAAGGTCTGAACTTCTTACTATTGCAAAAGACCCCGACCTTGCCATTCTGAGTGCAGACAAAACTAACCAAATTGTTATTCTGGACCATACCGAATATGTTACAAAAGTAATGGCAACTAACCAGAATATACCCCACTCAATTTCGAACTCCGATCCGACAGCTATTACTAAATAATCAAAATTGCGCAACTCTGGCTTACTACCGGATTGTATCTCCCGCAATATGTTACCTCCCCCAGGATCCAGAGTTCCTGAAGCCTTTGGAAAAGTAAAAACTCATAAACCTGATCATCCTGTTCGACTCCTCATCTCAAGTTATGCAAACCCCACTCGAAACCTGGAAAAATCTCTTGCAGCCTTCCTGAAATCATTTACCTCTGAATCTATTTTCTCAGTCAATAGTACAATAGAAGCTATTAACAAAATAAAATCTTGTCGATTTCCCGAAGACTCAGTTCATCCTTGCCTCGCTAGATGTGGAAAACCTCTTCCCCAATATTTCTCGTACAGTTGTCTATGCTCTCATTGAAAAAATCTCGCTTACCCAGAATCATTACAGCCAAGCTGAAATTGATACAACCCTACAAGCTTTGAAACTTGTTTCGGGACCGACGTTTTTTCCGTTTTCAACAAACCATCTATAAACAAAATGAGGGGGCACCAATCGGTTTCCCCTTTGTCACCTGTTCTTGCCGAGATCCTGCTTCAGGACTTTGAAAATAAATACCTCAAATCCTGTACTGTTCAACCGTCATTATACATACGATATGTTGATGATGCTTTTCTTATCTGGCCTCACTCTGTCTCCGAACTGCATGATATGGCTTCAAACTTATCTTCAATCATTCCCGGTATAAGATTTACTATAGAGGTAGAAAAATCTGGGTCACTACCCTATCTTGACTTTTTGGTCTCTCATTCCTCAGATCATGAATATTTTGACTTTTCTGTCTATCGGAAACCAACCTCTATCACGGTAATGATTCCCTTCAACTCATGTACTCCAACCGTTTACTTCTCGGCACTTAGATTCCTTGTGAATAGAGCTTTTGCTCACTCTTCGAATTCTATATACCGAAATCAGGAATTCGGGAAAATTATTGAGATTGCAAATGCACATGGATACCCCACGGGCAGCGTACAGCGACTTATACAGCAATATAAACGGAAGACTTCAACAACCCTAACTAGAAATGTACCCACAACTAAATATGTGGGAAGCATGCCCTACCAAAAATCAGTTGTTACCTTATTAAAAAACATCTATAAAAAATACTCCTTAGGGTTCGGTGTCAAAACTCAAAACCTCTTTTCTATTATTAGACACCAACTGTTTCCCGCTTTGGTGTATATGGTGTCCCCCTGATGGTCATTAATGGACAATCTGCGGATCTCTGCTATGTGGATTCAACCTTTCCAAGAGTGGGAATTCGGTGGGCTGAACACAAATATGCCATCCGTAAAGGAGCTACTACCTTGACATTGTCTAAGACTGTCATTGAAAGAGACTTAAGACCTGAGTGAGAAAATGCGAAGTTGCCATCAACAGATTCTACAAAACGCTCTATGCTCCTCATTGAGAGCCTATATATTATTAAATTAGGACCTAAGTGTTGCAATGAAGACGTTCCTGTCTACATCCCTAGTGCCTAGAAAAATTTCATTTTACAATACTCATGGGAGAAACCACCAAAATAATTTTGATGACTTCAAACAGTTTGTGGTGAATGGCGGTGATCTATGTGTTTTTCTCATTTACATAATATGTATTCTCTGTGCTCATGTCTGTTACTATTTAAACCATGTGCCGCTCTAATATAATTTCACTCATCGGACTGAAGATGCGACCATAGTGGTCGCGAAAGTGCTCGCCAAAGCTTTTAAACAACCATGTTTTTAAATTGTAAATAAAGACTATTTTTAGACCAAAAGTTTTTAGACGATAATTGAATAAATAAATCCATCGCTCTTTCCACGTTAAGCAACGCACAGCAACCGAAAAATTGTTATTCGGCCGCCGTCGGGGAATCGAATCCCGAATCTCTCGATATCTAGCCGAGCGCGTTAGCCTTACATTTTTTTCGGTTGCTGTGCGTTGCTTAACGTGGAAAGAGCGATGGATTTACTTATTCAACTGACACCACGTATTTAGATAATGTTCACCTTTAGACGATAATTTGGAAGTGTGGTGTGTGCGCTTTGTAACAAGTTTAATTTGATCATGCTTTGACAGCTCTTACAGCCTCTTCGCAGAGTACGTCACATAAGCCTTCTGCTCCGGAGACGAATGCTTTCCCAGTTAAGCTACGCCGGCAAGGGCTTACCACTGCTACTGGCCGTCTTGACATGTGCGTCACCTCTGTAGTACGTCACATCATCCTTCTGCTCCGGAGCCTAAAGCTTTCCCAAATAAACTGCGCCAGCAGGGGATTACCACTGCTACTTGCCGTCTTCACACAGTACGTCACATAATCCTTTTGCTCCGGAGCCGACTGCTTTCCGAGTTAAGCTACGCCGGCAAGGTCTTATCTCTGCTACTTGCCGTCTTGACATGTGATTCACCTCTGTAGTACGTCACATCATCCTTCTGCTCCGGAGCCGAATGCTTTCCCTGTCACGCTGCGCCAGCAAGAGCTTATCAGTGTTACTTGCCGTCTTCACACAGTACGTTTCATCATCCTTCTGCTCCGGAGACTAATGCTTTCCCAGTTAAGCTACGCCGGCAAGGGCTTATCAATGCTACTTGCCGTCTTGATATGTGCGTCAGCTCTGTAGTACGTCACATCATCCTTCAGCTCCGGAGTCGAACGCTTTCCAGATAAGCTGCGCCAGAAAGGGCTTATCACTGCTCCTTGCGTCTTCGCACAGTACGTCGCATCATTCTTCTGCTCCGGAGACGAATGCTTTCCCAGTTAAGCTAGGCCGGCAAGGGCTTACCACTGCTACTTGCCGTCTTGACATGTGCGTCACCTCTGTAGTACGTCTCATCACCCTTCTGCTCCGGAGCCGAATGCTTTCCCAATTGAGCTACGCCGGCAAGGGCTTATCACTGCTACTTGCCGTCTTGACATGTGTGTTACATCTCTGTAGTACGTCACACATACCTCCCCCTTGAGAAAGGCGGGGGCATGAAATCGCAGGTTTCGGGTACGCCGCAAGCCAAGCTTGAAGTACCTTTGTGAAGAAGAAGGAATTCTCACTAATTCCAGACGATCTGTGAAAAAGCCCCACACATTTTTTTAGAAGCAAAGAAGAAATTATCATTAATTCCGGACGATGTGTGGAAGGAACATCACACATTTTTCGAAGAACCTAACGGCCAGTAGATCCATTTTTTACGTTCAGGCGCGAATTTTGAAACCCAAATTTGCCGGTGGTGGAACTCGATGCCACATCGTTCTACTCCGGAGCCGAATGCTTTCAAGGTTACGCTACGCCGTCAAGGGTTTATCACTGGGACTTGCCGTCTTAACATATGCGTCATCTTTGTAGCTTAGTGGTATATATGTATGTAGGGGCGTAAGTGTTTGTGTTTGTTTCTGATGTATTTGCAGCAAAATCTTGGCTTCTGAAAATTCGATTGAAAAGATTCTTCCGTGAACCGATACTGCTCACCTCGTTAAACCTTTTCAGAATATTTTCTTTTTAAAATAATGCATAATTTTTCCGCCAGGGGGTTGTAGATGTATATTTTAGTTTTGTCGATATTTCTGCATATAAGAGTATGCTTTGAAGCATTCTTTTTATGTTGGAGAGCGTTTCCGGTGCGAAATGTTTCTCATATAATTTCAAATTTTTTAACTAAAGCATAGATTTTCCGCTAGGGGGTGTAAAGGTAAATTGCGTTTCCTCCTAATATCTCTGCTTCTAAAACTCCAACTTAAAACATTCTTCCTGAGTCGGATACAGCTCCTGATGGGAAATGTTTTGCATATATTTTTAATTTTTGACAAAGAATGGTTTGGCCTTCCAGATGGGGTAAGTGTTTATTTCTGCTTCTGATGTATTTGCAGCAAAATCTGAGCTTCTAAAAACTCGCTTGAAAAATTTCTAAAAATTCGATTGAAAAAAATCTTTCGTGGACCCATACTGCTCACCTCGGAAAACCTTTTGAAAATGTCTCCTGCTTAAAATAGTGCATAGTTTTTTTCCGCCAGGAGTTGTTGATGTATATTTAATTTTTCTCGATGTCACTGCTTCTAAGAGTCCTATTTGAAAAATTCTTTCTTTGTTGGAGAGTGTTTCTGGTGCAAAATGTTTCTCATATAATTTCAAATTTTTCTTAACGCACCAGTGTGCCACTGGAAGGCGTTCACGTTTTCGTTTACAGGAATATCTGCCGGACTAAAAACCCGATTGAAAAGATATTTTTTCCATCAGATACTACTAGCTATGAAAACTCTTTGTATTTTCTTCCCAAAATAATGCACAATTTCGCCGCTAGAGGCGCTAATGCTTAAATGTTTTTCTCAATATCTTTGATGCTACATCTGCGTTTAAGAAAATTCTTTCAACTCCGGATATCATTTACCTTGTGGAACATTTCTTTCAACTCCGGATATCATTTACCTTGTTAGTATTTGAGGAGTTTATAGTTCACCGTTCTGTCGCTAGTAGTTGTTTGTAGCTCCTAAAGGCCCAGTTGAACAATTTCTTATTACCGTATGTCATTCGCTAAAATAGAGATGTGGAGCATTATTCTCTTTAAATAATGCGCAAATTTCCCGCTAGGCGGTGTAAAGGTCAAAACTTTTTTCTCGCAATCTCTGCTTCCTGGATGCGTATATGAAAAGTTATTTTTTCTTAGCATAGCTTTTTCCATAAAGAATATTTTAAGCCTATTTTCAACTTTTACATTATGCAAAATTCTTCTGCTAGAAGGTGTAGAATTATATCATGTTTTCTTTTACATTTCCTCTTTTAATTGTTCGATTTGGAAATCTTTTTGTCTCTGATATTTTTTTTTATTATGAGAAACATTTTGCGCGCCATATGTTAATTTTCGTAACGTATTTTTTACCCACTGGTGGGAGAAATTAGGTGTTTCTATTTCTGGATGTTTTATCGATTGTAGATATCCGTGTGATGTTTTTCTCTAACCGTGGTGGAATTTGGACTTAGCCGCTAACCCAGTAGGCTAGCGGCGTCATCGTTTTTTGTTTATAATTGCAAATAAAAAAAGTCTCAGGGGATTTCACATTCTTAAATTTGATGTCTTCTTTGTCTCGGCGGTGTATTGTGCATAGCGTGTGATGATATAGTTCAGCTTTCCGTGTATGATTTTTTCTCCACGTACACTAAAAGAGTGTGTTTGAGAAACAACCGCTGTGCTTTATGTACATAAAACATCTACTGTGATTTTAAATCTATTGAACCGAAAAATGATACAAACCATTTTTTGACGCAGTCGCGATGTGATCGCCAAAACCTTGCCTCTTAACTGGTCAGCCATACATAAAAATGTTTCCCAATGTATTTCTTTGTTTTTCACTTACTTTCAATTTACTTTTTATGTTGTATAGATGCGGGTATAATTGAAACGCAAAAGTGATTCATTGCGTAAATGCACGTAAAAAAAAAAAAACTCTAGTTTTTGCAGTTTTAACGTTCATAGGACAAGCTTTCATGGCCGCCCCGGTGGCGCAGTGGTCTAGGCGATGGCCTCTGATCATTCGTCCGAACGGGGTCCGGGTTCGAATCCCGGTGAGGCATGGATGTTGTGTTTGTCTTGCGGCGCTGGCTCTCTCCTTTCCCTGGAACCAGTGACCCTAAATTAGGGACGGGCGACTGCTTATAGCCCAGTGAGTTGCTCACGGTGGTCGTTAAACCTCCAATCAAAAAAAAAAAAAAAAAAAAAAAAAAGGTTTCATGGTTTAACTGATGAAATAGTAAAATGTTCTCTTAAACTGCGTGATTTGGAAAATAATTAAAAATTGTCTTTGGGCAGGCATGAGTAAGTCCAACTCTGCTGAGTGCTGATCGCATGCATAAGGCAACTGTGTAAATAGGTAAGTAATAAGCGGTAAGAACACGGCCTTAAATCTGAAAGATTTGAAAAGCGATTGTTTAGGCGCAGAGAGCATATACGATCTCAAATATGCTGGAATGAGTGAATAACTAAAAGTAGTTTTCTCGAAATAGATAAAAGAGGCACAGTCATGTAGCATAAAGAAATTTTATGGTACCGTAACAGAAGTAAAACAGCGTCATAGACTTGGAGCGCGCCAGAATGATAAGACGTTAAAAGGAAGAAATGTCTTCCATCCGTGCGAAAAAGTCCTTTAGAAGTAATTGCACAATCACAGAGTTTGTGGTGAAAGAGATTGGAGAAAAGGATTACTTAAAACGAGAATAGGTAAATAATTACTTGTTTGTCGTTGTATAATAGGACGGAAACTAATATACAGTATGCCACGCACGAGGTGAAATGAGCGTTTATTCCAATTCACGAGAAGCTGAAAGGTAGACTTCCGTTAAAAAAGACTTCAGATGACGATATTGCATTGGAAACAACGTACGGATAATACACAAGGAAAATGTATCTATCCAGAAGTAGATAACGAATACGATAGCACAGCAGTTCTACAAGAAAATAAACGAAATGTCTCTCTCTCTGTATATATATATATATATATATATACACACAGGGATGTAAGGTCAGGTGATGCGTAACATCACAGCCTCTCCTTGACAAATGTCAACCCCGCCTTCTCGTGGTACATCCTGTTCCCACTAAAGGGGCTCTGACGACCGCCAATAGCGGTATAACTATACCATCGGGATTAGAGGAAATGCTATCCCACACTCACCAACCCGCTTGGCCAGCGTGGTGAGTTATGGCCAAACCCTTCCAAAATGACTCCACAACTTAAATCTTGGCCCTCAGTCTCCGGCAGCTGGAATGCACCTGGCCAAGGCAGCGGCCAGTGCGACATGAAGGCAGAGGGTGCTAAGAATCCCCGGAGGACCGGACTAGGCTGCCATCTGATGCTGACCTTGGCTACGTATAACGGACGCTCCCTATCTTCTGATTCAAGGCTTCTTGAATTGGAAGAGGAACTACAAAGGATCAAGTGGGACATCGTCGGGCTAAGTGAGGTAAGGAAAAAAGGAGAAGATCTCATTGAACTGAAAAGTGGACATCTCTTCTACTATCGTGGGACAGATACGGGCAGAACTAGCGGTGTTGGATTTATAATAAACAAGAAACTGAAGGATAAAGTTGTAGAAGTTGAAAGTTCCTCTGACAGAGCTGCACGACTCGTTATCCAACTCTCGAGAAGATACCAGGCTCAGATTATTCAAACTTATGCACCCAGTACAAGTCATGCTGAAGAAGAAATGGAAGAATTTTATGAGGAAATTCGTGATCTAAATAATAAAGGTAAGCAGCACTTGAAGATAATTATAGGAGATTTCAATGCAAAAACAGGTCAACGGCAACAGAATGAAACTTCAGTGGGTAAATTCGGTCACGGCAACAGAAACCAGCGTGGAAATACTCTCGTAGAGTTTGCAGAGGCAGAAGGGTTTTTCATCTTGAACTCCTTTTTCAAGAAAAAGCCACACGGGAAATGGACATGCATAACGAAGTAAATTTCTCCGTCATTTTTGTCCACGCCAGGATTCGAACCCGGATCCCCTCATTCCGGAATAAGTTGCTCTACCAGTTGAGCTACGCGGACATTTTATTCTGATTCCTATTTGCCTTTATGTCGTGTGCGTCCTTCTGGCAGGTACGTCACATCTCCTGGTAGGTTACATCATCTCCCCCTTATTTGTTTTTTTTTCGATGTGCTGGAGAAGGGATTTTCTTATTTTTCCTATCTCGCGGTGTGGAAATAACATCACACCATTGGGAGATTTTGAATGGTCGGGTCATCCGGATAGTTCGGGCGCCATTATAACGAAGTAAATTTCTCCGTCATTTCTGTCCACGCCAGGATTCGAACCCGGATCCCCTCATTCCGGAAAAAGTTGCTCTACCAGTTGAGCTACGCGGACATTTTATTCTGATTCCTATTTGCCTTTATGTCGTGTGCGTCCTTCTGGCAGGTACGTCACATCTCCTGGTACGTTACACATGGAGACATCCAAATGGGACGACAAGTGAAATTGATTTTATTATGTGTATCAAAAAATTCGTCATAGAAGACTGCAGTGTGCTAAACAAGTTCAACACAGGCAGTGACCATAGATTGGTGAGATGTAAGATGCACCTCAACACTAAACTCGAACGTAGCAAGCTCATAAGACAAGCAAAATGTATTGACATAACCAACCTTAAAAAACACCATAATACCTTCAAATTGGAACTGAAGAACAGATTCTCTGCTTTAGAAGGCCTAACATTGGAAGAAGTGGATATTTCTGAAGTTAACAGAAAAGTAACCAAAGCTCTTATGGAAACAGCAACAAAATTAGCTGGGTCTAAGAACAAATTGTATGTGAACAAATTATCAGGAAAAACCAAAATGTTGATGCAAAAAATAAGAGAGATGAGGACAACTAAAGAAGATGTGACTTCCAAAGTGGAATATATAGAGCTATGCAAGACAGTACGAAAAAGTATCACTGAAGACGTAAGGAAATTCAACTGTGAACTAGTAAGGAAAGCAATTGAAAACAACCAAAGCCTAAAGATAGCAAAGGGACATCTCGGTAAGGGAAGAAAACAGATTATGACACTGAGAAAAGAAGATGGTTCTGTAACAAGAAATAGAGGCGAAAGTTTGACAAGAGTGAAAGATTTCTACTCCAAATTATATGAAAGGGATGATACATGTACTCCAGACATCATGAAAGGTACCAGTACCAGAGTTCTTCCAGTCCTTCCAGCAGAAGTTGCACATGCAATCAAGAACCTGAAGCGGGGAAAAGCTCCAGGAGAAGATGGAGTTACTGTAGACATCATACAAGAAGCAAGTGGAGAAATCGAAACAGTACTCGCCCAAATTTTCACTCGATGCCTTAATGAAGGGAAAATTCCTGAGGATTGGAACAACGCTACAATGATCTTGCTACATAAAAAAGGTGACATTGAGGATCTCAGGAACTACAGACCTATCAGCCTCCTATCAGTGGTTTATAAAATCTTCACTAAAGTTCTTTCACACCGCTTGAAGGTGACACTGGACATGGCTCAACCGAGAGAACAAGCTGGATTCAGGAGTGGCTACAGCACAATAGATCATATCCACGTACTGAGATAACTAATTGAAAGAGCGAGGGAATATGAACTTCCATTGTGCATGGCTTTTATTGATTATGAAAAAGCCTTTGATTCGGTGAAACCATCAGCAGTTGCAATGGCTCTGAAATCCTGCGGTATTGAAGATGCATACATTAATATTATTAATAACATCTATGAAAATGCAAGTGCAAAGATTCGGCTGTTTGAAAATACAACACACATAAAAATTGGAAAAGGAGTGAGACAAGGTGACACCATATCTCCGAAGCTCTTTAATGCCACATTGGAAAATGTCTTTCAATCACTGAACTGGGAAAACAAAGGGATAAAGATTAATGGAGATTATCTAACCCACCTTCGTTTTGCTGATGACATAGTCATTTTTGCAACTACCCCATCAGAGCTACAGAGTATGATCCAGGAACTTGCTGACAAGAGTAAAGAAGTGGGATTAAAAATGAACTTTCAGAAGACAAAAGTGATGTTCAATGCTTTTACAAGAAGTGAAGATTTATCGATTGATGGAGAAAAGCTGGAGATAACAGACACGTACGTTTATCTTGGACAGCAGATATCAAGTGAGGGTCACATTGGTGAAGAAATTAATCGGCGTACAAAACTTGCCTGGAGAGCTTTTGGAAGAAACAGCATAATTTTCAAGAGAAATATGCCATTATGTCTTAAAAGAAAAGTGTTTGATCAATGCATCCTTCCAGTGCTTACGCATGGTGCAGAGACGTGGACCTTAGCTAAAAGAGACATACAAAGGCTGCAGACAACTCAAAGCAGCATGGAGAGGTGCATGCTTGGTGTAACCAGGAGAGATAAGAAGAGGAACACGTGGATCCGAAAAATGACAAGAGTGGAAGACATCATGATCAGAGTTAAATCCCTGAAATGGCAATGGGCTGGACATACTGCCAGAAGAACAGACCATCGATGGACAGCCGAAATTTTAGATTGGATTCCAAGGGACAGGAAAAGACCCAGAAGAAGACCGCATGGAAGATGAGTGGATGAAATTCGAAAGTATGCGGGAGTGACATGGAGGAGACTGGCACAAGACAGACCGTTGTGGAGGAAACTTGGGGAGGCCTTCGTCCAGCAGTGGATTGATAATGGTTGACAATGATGATGATACAGACACACACAAATATATATAGAATATTATATTATCGAATGCACCTGAAATTCGACCAGATTCCGCGCAATGCTGCAGGAACCAAGGACGGTATGAATTTCACTACATTCTTCCAAAACATACACATACCAATTCCATATACAATATAAACAAAAAGCAAATCTCTTTCAAAATCTGAATTTCTAAGTAAAGAGTAATAAGATACCATACTGCTAAACTTCAGACCAAATTTCAAAGCAAAGAGGAATGTGGTCAAATAGTTTTATACAAAATTAAGACACTTAATGATCAGAAAGCTATAAGAATTACAAGAGCAAAAATTGAAACGAACCAAAACGGTAAAGTTGGCCTTAGTTTGTTCTGGATTCACTTGGATTGGTACTTTTCGAATCTTTATGAGAGGAGCAAATAGGTAATTCTTTCAGTTCTTGAACTTTAGGATGTGTGATAGCTTGGCTTCAGTTGTATGTCAGGAAGTAGGTTATCAATTTTTATTCTGTTTATTATTGTGTGTGACGTGCCTGCCCCGCAGGACGTACACGAGGTAAAGGCAGATAGCAGTGAGAGCACATGTCCGCGGCAGTGCTGCTGATTTTCGAGCTCGTCTTTCATCGATCGGTTAGTGCTCTATTCTGGATTTCTAGCTCGGAACTTTGTGTATGCGTCGTCCGTTAAGCTTTCATGTTCCCTTCTGTGTGTTTACCAAGCCAGTAAGTACATAATTTATTTAGCAATCATCATTTTATTGTCTTGGTCAAGTCTGCCAAAGCAGGGATTTCTTATCGCCATTGCAGATGATGCAACGGATGTCTTGCAGCCCGTTGCCTATCCACCTTCATCGCAGCGTGATGAAGGTAGATAGGCTACCCTCACTTATG
This sequence comes from Macrothele yani, assembly GCA_039090855.1. Lineage (NCBI taxonomy): Eukaryota > Metazoa > Arthropoda > Arachnida > Araneae > Macrothelidae > Macrothele > Macrothele yani. Next base: position 49,033,462 of record CM077022.1, on the reverse strand, counting down.
CTGACGTTACCTCGGCTAAGTCTCGATCTTCTCCTCAGCCTTCTTCTTCTACATGCCCATTTGGGATGACGCGTGATGCTCTCACTCCATTGATGTTAATCTCCCGGTGGACTCTCCTCATGGTCACGACTTCGTTAGTACTGTGGAGCACGGAGTCGTCTTCCCAAGCCTACAGAATACTAAACTCACTGCATACAGTGCCGCTCTTCGCAAGACTGTTCCTCCTACTGCCATAACTCACGTGAGCAGAAAGCCTGGCAAAGTCATTGCATATTTCACCACTGCTGAATATTCTCTCAAGGTTCTGACTAATGGGATTTCCATTGGTGACTGTCACCTTCAGGCGGATCCTATCTCCCAGATGCCAGTCCTCGTTAGCTTTTCACTTGTACCACCAGAGGTGTCTAATGATCTACTGATTGCTGCTCTGAGTCCCTACGGTCGAATTGTTGGCCCAGTTTATACCTATTCCCCATTTCCTGATGTGCGTGAAGACCGGTACCTGCTGGACTTCCGTCGTAACATTCGAATGGTCTTTCCATCGGATGAACATATGTTTCGTGTTCCACCTGTACTTCGTGTTCGTTGTAGCACGCATCTCCGTCAAATAACCATCACTGTGGGCTCCATCTGCTTAATTTACCGCTCCGGTGGCGCAATGGTCTAAGCGATGGCCTCTGATCATTCGTCCGAAAGGGGTCCGGGTTCGAATCCCGGTGAGGCATGGATGTTGTGTTTGTCTTACGGCACTGGCTCTCTCCCTTCCCTGGAACCAGTGACCCTAAATTAGGGACGGGCGACTGCTTATAGCCCATTGAGTTGCTCACGGTGGTCGTTAAACCTCCAATCAAAAAAAAGAAAAATCTGCCCGATTTGCAAGGGTACAGGGCACCCTCACGCCCTTTGCCCTCATAATGCGTCGTCAGCCCCCAAGTCGACAGGAAGACCTCCTCATCCTTCATTTCCTCCTACAGCATCTGCTTCCCGTGCCTCCGATCAGCAGGAGTCTACTTATGAAGAAAGCCGTACTAAACCCGTTGGTCGACCGATGTCTTCGGCTCAGCCAACGTCTTCTTGTTACACTTCTATGCCTTCAGCGCAACAACAGTATGCTCCCCGTGCCTCCGATCAGCAGCAGTCGACTTATGAAGAAAGTTGTACTAAAGCCTTTGGTTGACCGATGTCTTCAACTCAGCCAACGTCTTGTTGTTCCACTTCTATGCTTCCAGCGCAACAACAGTCTGGTGCTCTACCTGCTGGAGGCCCTCTGCCTTCTACTCGGATTTCAGCGGAAGATGCTCCACCCACATCTGTGTTTGATTACACTGCCCTCTCTTCTATGCCTTTTAAAAGTGCCGGATATTTCTTCATCAGTCTCTGCTCAGACCCATAACCGCACGAAGCGTCGCCATGCTCCTCGAAATCGCACGAAGAAGACTAAAACATCGCCCACCTTCCAGGGTGGTCGTGATCGCTCAGCTAGTCTTCCAGACACTTCTGATGGTTCTGTTGAATCTGAATCAGAAGTTTGTTCTGTGCCTCCACTCCCTCTTGAAAATTTTCTGTGTCTCCTTCCTCCCTCAGACACCAGTTCCTGGGGAAGCGTTATACACTTTTCTTATTGGTCCACGACAGAAAAAAATGTCTCGTAAAGTTTTAGCACCGTACCAGGACCACCTTGCTGAGACGATGACGCAAATGCTGGTCATTCTTACGCACTTCCGGGCCATGACCTTTGAGGACTCTTCTTGGGCCAAGACCATCCGCAGCCGTCTTGACAAGCTTCGGCAGGCTGCTGATAATCTCATCCAACCACCATCAGATATATCTCTTCAAGGTAGCAGCACTGAATAGTCGGGGCTTTTGTACCCCGTTGGCAAATTCTCTTGTGCATGAAGACATCCATCCTCTCAACCCAGCTATCCACATCTTCGGTCCGTTGCTCTTCCGCCATCTCTGTTCCAGACGGGGGACGAACTCTGTTGTCAATTCCGAAACCGCCTTCTTGCCCGCCTACGTCTAGCGTTTGGTTCCGACCGAGCTCATGTCCGTCTGGTCTTCATGTCGGAGGTGGTTCACCGATCCTTCAGACGACCTCCGCCTTTTGCTTTGATCACCGTGTCATCGTCGGAACTTTCCTTCTGCCTTACTCAGTGGCTATCTGGTTCATTGCCATCTCCTGCGCACTGGACTCCTTGCCGACCTGGCAGATCTCAGCGTCAATCTGACTTTGCCTCCTCATACATACCTGATCTTAGAATCAGGTCAGTTCTTTGTGTGTTTCTGCAGATTACTTATTATTATTATTATTATTGTCAGCATTATTTTGTACGAATGTATTTCTTCTCATGTTTTTCAGCACATGTTATTACGCCTGCATAGGATTCTGTACATTTGCATCTTCTGTATATTACATCCTGTTCGTATTCTTACACGATATTATGTTTTTCAGCACTTGCACTAGCTCTGCAGTGTTCTTTGATGTTCATTATATTATTTGTCATATATTTATACATACTTATTTTGCACATTGCATGCTTTCACTGTACTTATGCACTTCTCTTTGACCTGTGCATATTTCTTGGATCCTTGTAGTTTTCGTTATGTCTTCCTGCTGCTAGTTTTGTTATCATTACTATTATCATGATTATTATTGTTGCCAGCATTACTTAGTACTCATGTAATCTTCTCTTATCCGATTTTTATGCTCATGTTATTACGCCTACATTGGATTGTACATATGCATCTTGTATATACACTGCTGGACCATTGCTAAGGACGGATCATAAACGGCTATATAGCGCATAAAAAAGTAAGTGTGGTTGGATGCCAAGTGAAATAAAATAATGTCAGAATGCCAGGACATTACAAGAAAGGCAATTTATTGTGCTCTGAAATCCAGAAGGCTTTGGAACGTGTTCAAGGGACAAACAGGCCATTTTGTGCAGAATACGTAAACGTGAAAAAAATGCAATTACCGTCCGCAGGCGTTCCGGCGTAAGATGTCAATACGGGATATGGCCACCATGGAGGGCGATGCAAGATTCCACACGTCGTGTCATGCTTTGCACAACATTATCAAGCAGCTGTTGAGGTAATTTATCCCATTCCTCTGTCAGTGCACGGATGAAGGTGTCCTTGTTTATTGGAGGGCATTGGCGACCAGCAAGACTCCTCCCGAAAGCATCCCACACATTTTCAATGGGATTCAGGTCTGGAGTACGTGCTGGCCATACGAGGCGTTGAATACCCTCGCTCTCAAGACACTCCTGGACAGCGACTGTTCGATGACATGTTGCGTTGTCGTCCATGAAAACGAATCTATTACCGACAGCACCACGGAACATGAGGTAGCAGAACATCATTAATGTATCGTTGGCCAGTCATAGTCCCAGTTGGAAGCACATAGAGGGACGTACGGCCATTGATCATGATGCCAGCCCATACCATGACACTACATGTCGGATATCGGTCCCTTTCCTGTATGTTTGCTGGACAATATGCAGTACCGCTATCACGCCAGATCAGTTGTCGTCGACAATCAGACGATAGACTGTATCTACTCTCATCTGAGAAGAGTACAGCAGACCAGTCGTTATCAGTCCAATTGCAATGTTGATGGCACCATTGCAAACGGGCGGTACGGTGACGTCTGGACAATGGGATGCCCACAACAGGACGGCGGGCGTATAGTCCTCCTTCATGCAAACGTCTGGCGACAGTTTTTCGGGAGATCCGCTTGCCAGTAGCAGCCATAAACTGATTTGCTACCTCACTAGCTGTGCTGCGCCGGTGTCTTTTTGTTGATAGCACTATGTACCGATCTTCTGCAGGTGTCTTACTGCGAACACGACCTCCCCCGTGACGTTTGCTACACTCTCCATTTGCTTGAAATGATTTCCAAAGCCTTGAAAGAACACTGTGGCTGACGTCGAACTCCCTGGCAACATCTGTTATTTTTCACCCTTCTTCAATCTTGCCAATAATACGGCCACGCGTAAAATCATCTAGGTGATGTCGGGAAGACATACTGAAACTTGCAAGTTCGTCAATTGATTCTTTCCCTTTCAACTTTGCGTTTGAACAACAACAGTCAATACGCGTCAAATCCTTTATATCTCTTATCAGCGCTATGACGTCACGAACAAGTTCGGCAATCCAAAATTTGCATACGCACAACACGTCTTACTGTATCCCGCACTTATGCTAATTTCCACATTTTTCTGCCTTCCATTTTATGGTTGCTATTGTCATCCGTCTTTAGCAATTGTCCGGCAGTGTATTACACACTCTTTGTAATCCTGCACGATATGTATTTTCCGCACATGTTCTGTTTATGCACTGTTCTTGCTGTTCATCATATTATTTACCATATATCTGTGCATATGTCTTCCATACATCTCTTGTTTTTCACTATACCTGTGTACATTGGAATGTTGTATCATGTACACTATGTCATCAGAGTCGCCTTTGACGCATTTTCTTCCTATTGTTTTCTCATTGCCACTATTTTTATTCTTATTAGCTTTGATACTTGTACATACATCTTGTAAATATCACGTCGCTTGGAATATCTGTACATATTTATCATTTGTTGCACATGATCCAGCCATGAGCTGTTCTATTTATTGTTGTACCACCTTCTATATATTGTTCATACGTTTCTCGTACACATTGCGATCTCATTGTACATTTTACACCTTTGGTCTACTTTTCTGGCACTATATTGTCCGTGCCCTCTGTATCCAAATTCCCTTCATTTGCTCTGAATAAAAAGATTTGAAAACATGTCCGCGTAGCTCAGTTAAGAGAGCGACTTACTCCGGAGTCCGGTGCGGACAAACTTGTACGTTATATTGGCGCCCGACCTTCCAGGATGACCCGGCTGTTAAGTTTCTCGCAATGATATGATGTTCTTCCCACACGGCGAGACAGGAAAAATGAGATTCCCTTCTTCAGTACTTCGAAAAAATAAATCGGTGGGACGTTACGTTCCACACACTAAATTGTGTGGGATTTCTCAAATGCACGTTCTTCATGGGATGACTGCCTACAGCGACACATGGCCCCGGCTGACACGCGGGCCATGCTCCCGGCTCTCTTTCCGGAGGGGGTGGGGTGGAGAGGGGACCTGCCTGCCACTCAGGACGCACACGAGATTAAGGCAGATAGCAGTGAGAACACACGTCCACGTAACTCAGTTTGAAGAGCGACTTATTCCGGAGTGAGCGGACCCGGATATGATCCCGGGCGCGGACAAACTTGTACGTTATATGTGTTTCACCTTATTTTGGGATATTGAATTTCATTCTGTAATTATGTAGGCCTTACCTCGTTTCGAGTTGGGAAAACTGGGTGCGGGGGATGAAAATATTTGTGTATTTGGCACTTCGGTTTCTGCACCCCACACGAAATCGATTCTTGGATAGGCTTATGAGAGATGGTCAGGCGAGTATTTCCATGATGAGTAGATTCCGACCGTTTCCCATGTATTCCGTTTTGATGCGTTTTAATTTTTGCACTTTTAATTCTTATGGCTTTCTGATTATTAAGTGTCTTAATTTTGTATAAAACAATTGGACCACATTCCTCTTTGCTTTGAAATTTGGTCTGACGTTTGGCAGTATGGTATCTTATTAGTCTTTACTTAGAAATTCAGATTTCGAAAGAGATTTTCTCTTTATTTATATTGTATATGGAATTGGTATGAGTTTGTTTTGGAAGAATGTAGTGAAATATATATACACTGAGTCGCCACTTTTTTATAACCACCCCCTCAGAACTTTGTTGGGCCACCTTTTGCCTTTAATACTGCGTCGATTCTTCGTGGCATGGACTCCACGAGATGTTGATAGGTGGTTTGTGGTATCTGAGATCATGCTTGATGAATAGCACTTTCCAGGAGTGTGAGATTGCAGGGTTGTGGATCCAGCTGTCTGATGGCTCGTTCAACTTCATCCCTCAAATTCTCAATGGGGTTGAGATCTGGAGATTGTGGAGGTCACCTAAGCAAAGTAAACTCACCGGCATGTTCCTGAAACCAATCCTGTACAATATGAGCACTATGGCAGGACGCATTATCTTGTTGAAAGTAGCCATCGCCATTAGGATAAACCATCCACATGACAGGATGCACTTGGTCCGCAACGATGTTTAGATATGATGTGCCAATCAGATGCTGATCAACACGAATTAAAGGGCCCAAAGCATGCTAAGAAAGCCTTCCCCAAACCATAACGTTGCCTCCACCAGCTTGAAGGGTTGTAGCAATACATTTGGGGTCCATGCTTTCGTGCTGTTTCCGCCAAATTCTCACTCGGCCATCGGCATGGTGCAACTGAAAACGTGATACATCGGACCAAAATTTGTTTCCAATTATCGACTGTCCAATCTTTGTGCTCCTGTACGAACTGGAGACGTTTTCTCTTGTTAACTGCAGAAAGCAAAATTGCCGCCCCGGTGGCGCAGTGGTCTAAGGCGTTGGCCTCTGATCATTCGTCCGAAGGGGTCCGGGTTCGAATCCCGGTGAGGCATGGATGTTGTGTTTGTCTTACGGCACTGGCTCTCTCCCTTCCCTGGAACCAGTGACCCTAAATTAGGGACGGGCGACTGCTTATAGCCCATTGAGTTGCTCACGGTGGTCGTTAAACCTCCAATAAAAAAAAAAAAAAAAAAAAAGCAAAAATGTTCGAACAGGCGTTCGGCTGCCATATCCCATCCGATGCAGTGTACGGCGAACAGTGTGTGCAGAGATCATTTGAGGGGATCCTTGATTAAGATGGTCTGTAATTTGCTGCACTGTTGCCCCTTGTGTTGTCTGTTACCAATCTGGACACTCTCCGCTCCTCCCGAGCAGTCACTAGTCGATGACGACCACACGTTGCACGTAGAGACCCAGTTTTTTGGCTAACAGTCCAGTCTTTAAACACTTTAACAGCAGCCGCTCTGGAACATTTCACGAAAGCGGCGGTTTCGGTGATACTCGCTCCGTGGTTCTAAGCTCCTACAATCATCCCACGTTGAAAGTCCGTCAAATCGCATTTTTTACCCAAAAATCACTTCTACTGTCGCAAGCACTAAGCTTGCGACAGTAGAAGTGATTTACACTAGCCTCGCCCTCTGGCGGCACCAGCGTGCAGCCATAGCTCATTTGCTTAAAACTGTCAGGTGGTCATAATAAAGTGGCCACTCAGTGTATATACACTATATTGACAAAAGCCACCGGACACCTAGAAGAGAAACACAACACAGCATTTATTGTCATACACTGGCGTGCAAAAATTAAGGACGAGACGGTTTTTCGAATGTATCGTCGTGCAGAAGTGCTCCACATCGACTCAAATCATACCATAAGATCCCCAAGATGTAAGAATATGGGACAAATGAGCAAAACCGTCCAAACAAGGAATCCAAAGGATACAAAGGCACTTTATTGAAAAGGTAGCTTCGAGCACAACTGGACAGAAGACAAAAACGTCCATGTGACAAGCGGCTGCCAAGAAAAATCCAGTCTTTAGTAGGGGATATGATCCCCCTGACTGCGTTGCAGGATTTACAACGTCTGTCCATGCTGAGGACGAGGTTGTCAAGGAGCTGTTGAGGCATCGCGACCCATTGCTCTTGTGGCGCCAATCGCAGCTGCGGAATTGTTGCTGGCGGCTGGTGACTTGCTGCCAAGCGTTTCCCGAGAAGGTCCCACACGTGTTCGATTGGATTTAGGTCCGGGGACCTTGCGGGCTAATCCATGCGTTGAATATCTTTATTCTCCAACAGCTCTGCGACAGCCACTGTACGATGAGGTGTAGCGTTGTCGTACATGAAGAGAAACTCAGTACCCACAGCACCTCTAAACAGACGCACGCGAGGTAGGAAAACCTCGGTACGATAGCGGACACCAGTGACTGAACCTCCTTGGAAGATGTGGAGGTCAGTACGGCTACCAAGCATGATACCGCTCCAAACGAGAACTCCGCCACCTCCAAACCGGTCCCTTTCGATGATGTTGGAGGTGTGATTGCGTGTTCCCCGCTCTCTCCAGATGTGTATACGTCTAGAATCGCTCGTTAGACTAAATCGGCTCTCATCCGTAAGGAGAACTCTACCCCATTGCTGATGTGTCCAGTTCTTGTGTTCCTGGCACCACAGAAACCGCCGTCTCTGATGAGCCGGCGTTAATGGCACACACCGTACTGGTCGTTGTGCAAATAGACCACATTTGTGCAGCCTCCTGGCCACGGTAAAACGCGATAACGGACGTCTAGTTGTCTGTTGCATGTGCCTTGCGATTTCTCCCGCTGTCTGCCGTCTGTCTCTTCTCTCCTGTAGGACAGTATACCGGTCGTCCGCCGCCGTGGTTGCTCGTGGACGACCACTGCTAAATTCCTGGACAGCTGTTCCTGTCGTTTGAAATGCTCTCCAAGCTCGTGAAACGATGCTGTGAGCTATCCGAACTCCTCGGCCCCACTAATCGCACTTCGACCTTCTTCCAACTTCGCAATGACGCGACTTCGGGTAAAGTCATCTAGATGTCGTCTACTGGATTGCCTGTTGGCCATATGACACGGTGGCAGCAACTCGACGTCGTTCAAACCGATGTACAGCGTGCAATAGCTTTCACCGAATTTCTGAGCGTTCACCGGCCGTGTGCTTTATACCCTTCCGATACTCCCCCCTACGTCATGCTGTATATATGCGCATGTCCTACCGTGCCGGACCCTAGTGTATCTCCTGAGTGGTCTTTCGGTCAGTTTTGCCTGCTCGTTCCGCTGTTATGCTAATTTCTCCTCTTCGTCCTTAATTTTTGCACACCAGTGTACATTAGTACGGTGTCGGTCCTCCTCTGACTTTAATGCATGCACTGGCACTTCGAGACATGCTTTCGACAATGTTTTGGAATACAGCGATAGGTATGCGCTTCCATTCAGTACATAATGCTGCCGCTAACTGTTGCTCAGTAGTGGGCCTTTGTTCCGAAATTCTTATGCGTCACTCTAATTCATCCGATAGGTGCTCTATGGGATTAACAGCAGGGCTCTTTGCTGGCCAGTTCACACACGATACGGAATTATCGTCAAACCATGCCGTAACAGTCCTTGTTTTATGCCTCGGTGCATTATCCTGCTGGTACCAACAAGGCTCAGTTCCATGGTATTGCCACAGAGTTGGTACGGCATAATTGCCCAGAATATCGAAGTAGGCGTGCTGGTTAACAGGTTTGTCCACAATAACCAATGGGCCGGGATCATACCACGAAAAACACCCCCACACGAGTACACTACCAGCTCCAAACTTGACCGTAGGAACAGTACACTGTGGTAAATAGTGTTTCCCCGGCTACCGCCATACCCACACACGGCCATCAAACTCATGGATCGTGTATCTGGATTCATCAGTCCATAGGACCTGTTTCCATTGATCTACGGTCCACGATAAATGTTCTTTACACCATGCTAAACGACGAGTAGCATTCAGAGTGGAGATGTAAGTCTTATGAGCAGCCACACGACCACGGTAACCCATGGAATGAAGTTCTCTGCCAATCGTACGTGTGCATACCGAGGTTCCAGCATTTTTACTTACCTGTACACTGAGGTCTTGTGCAGTACTCCGTCGATTGGCTTTAACGACTCTCCTGAGGCTTCGACGTCCTCTGTCACTGATTTTCTTTGGTCTGCTGGTGCGTTTTGCTGCCTCAGGCACTCCATGTGTCTTCCACTTACTCAGTACATCCAAAACAGTTGAGTTGGGTGCGTTTAAAAAGCCTCTCGGTTTCTCTTATGAACAACTCACTAATATAACACCCAGCAATCTTTCCTTTCTCAAAATCAGTTCTCTCCCGCCGAGACATTTTCACTCAACCTCACAGTGCAATATGATCGCGGTCAGCTGCAGGCTTGTTTTTATACGGTTTGAAGCTGTACCGCTCATCTTAACAACGCAGCGGATCCGTTCATTTGCGTTTGAAGGGGTGTCTGGAGACTTCTGTCAATATATGGTGTATATAAATATGATCATTGTCAACCATTATCCATCTACTGCTGGATTAAGGTCTCCCCTAGTTGTTTCTCCTACAACTGTCTGTCTTGAGCCTTCATGTTGGACGCTTACCCTGGTGGTGATGGTGTCTACCAACAGAACAATGCGCCGTGCCACGTCGCTAAGGAAGTGCGTGACTGGTTCCAGGAACATGACAGCGATGTCTCCATTCTCCCTTGGCCGGCGAAATCGCCCCACCACAATCCGATAGAGCACTTTTGGGACAATAGCTTGAGCATTTGTGGGACTATTTGGATCCACAGGTTCGACGTGCCGACCCACAACCACGTCAACTCCAGGACCTCCGTGCTCTGCTTTAGTCCGAATGGACACGTGTACCCCGGGTAACCTTCTAGGGCCTCATTGAATCCATGCCACGCCGTCCCGTCGCTGTTGTCCGAGCCAAGGGTGATTATTCCTATTATTAGGTAGGTGGTTATACACTATCAACCAACAAGTAATTAGACACCCCTGCAATCGACGATATCTGCGGTCCTGATACACGTCACGGCCGCCGCCGTTAAATATCGTATGGGAAACAACAGCGCAACCAGTCGCATGCAAGATGCCACGCAGTTCGGAGCTCTCTGATTTCGAGAAAGGTGTAATCGTCGGGTATCACAGAAATGGCCGATCCATACGTGACATATCCAGCGAGTTGAAGAACCCAAAATCGACAGTGGCCTACGTGATTGGCAAGTGGAAGATGAGAGGTGACTGTCGGAATGTGCCCCGACCCGGCAGACCCACATAACCGGGAGTTAGAGACCGACCGAGGCTGGCCAGAGAAATTCGGAAGAACCGCCCCAAATCGATGGGCCACATCCGCGAGGAGTTTTAACAGGCATCCGGGAGTGTTCTTTTGATGAATACCATCCGTAAGGAAGCCCATCTGCTCGGTTATTATGGACGTGCTGCCGCCCACAAGCCTTTGATCACCAAGTCCAACAGCGCTGCTCGGCTAACGTGGTGCACAGAACGTCGACAGTGGACCATTGAACAGTGGAAACAGGTTCTCTGGAGCGACGAATCAAGGTTCACCCTCTACCGTTCATATGGCAGGGTCTGGGTTTGGCGTCTGCTTGGAGAACGCCTCCTGCCGGAATGTATTGTGCCAACTGTGAAGTTCGGTGGCGGTGGAATAATGTTATGGGGGTGTTTCTCCTGGTATGGCATGGGACCCTTGGTCGCAATTCCTGGTAGACTCAACGCCGAGACCTACTGCACCATTTTGGATGACCATGTGCTTCTTACGTTGTGGCAGTTTTACGGGGTGGACCCATGTTACTTTCAGGATGACAATGCCACCTGTCATGTTGCGAGGTCCACCATGGCTTGGTATGGTGACAATGGTGTTAATCGAATGGACTGGCCTGCTCAGAGCCCGGACCTTAACCCTATCGAGGACCTCTGGGACGAGTTGAAGCGTCGACTTAAGGGGTGCCCCCACCGTCCGAAATCGGTGAAGGAACTGACCTGTCATCTCCAGGCCAAGTGGAAAAAAATACCTCTATCCGTCGTACAACGCCTGGTTGAGAGTATGCCCCGGGAGGTCGCAGCTGTAATCGCAGCTCGTGGAGGCTCCACCAACTATTGAAGGTGAATAAACTTCGTTTTCCATTGCTATCACAGGTGTCCAATTACTTGTTGGTAGATAGTGTATTATTCTGATATATGACTGTGTGTGTGTGTGTGTGTGTGTGTGTGTGTGTATATATATATATATACACACACTCCGGCGCAAAATTTACGACACCGTATATCGTACACAAGGTTAATAGACAGTTAGGTTTGCTCATTATGCCTTCCTCGCAGACGAATTGAGGCCACCGAGTGACATCACCGTCCTAACACGTGAATCATAGATCCGGACTGTAGCTATGGAATAAGATGCCCTGTCAACAATTTTTATAACTCAAACACAGAACAAAAGCACATTTACATTAAATACAAAAGAAATTCAAAGTCTTGTGAATATTTTAGTGACGGAGATTTCAAAAATACCTCCCACACATTTTTGTTACGTATAGGGCAGTAAAACGGTTATACTTTTAAAGTTCATTTAGTTACAAGGGGAATTTTTGCTGTTTTTATATAAATTTAGAAGGAAAAACGGAAGGCAGGACATATTATTGTCATATAATAAAGACGTTCTTTATGACGAAAGGGAAAAGCATCTCGGCAACATTCCCCAAATTTTTAAATTAAAAATTGAAAACATAATGCATTAAAAATGGTAGAATTTATGAAGATTATTCCAGCTGGTTTACGAATAATAATTCTGATACGCTGCTATAGTGCAGATACAAAGAAGCGTGGCGGTTAGGTTATCTGTGACGTCACGACGATTTGGACAGTGACGTTGCAAAGCAATCACCAGAAGTGCAAGATGTGTGTAACCTTGTCATCTACTAACCTTGTATCGTACGGAGGTTCACAGTCCAGGGTACCAGAAAACTTGAATGAAAAAATTCTGTTTATGATGGAGTCTTAAAAACCGCTGGTGTATGAAACCTAAGTATAATTGAAAAATTATGAGGCTTCTTTTTCATACTCTTTACTATTCCCAAAATATTGCCAGAGCAAACATACGGAGTGTTTTTAATTCAGAGAGGAAAACTCGACAGCGCAATGGCTAGTCACTAAATGCGCTTTATTTGAAATGGAAGAAAAACTGTTTGCTGCCATAGATAAGAGCTGGAAGCAACCAAACAATAAAACGTACCAGCTATCATCACGCAAGGTATATCGAATATCCAATTACACTTCCCAGTCTGCAACTCATTCACATTCCCTCAGAGGCTATAACATCCGGTTCCTCGTTACAAACGTTCCATCATGATTTGAAAAGTTGAAAGAGAGAAAGAGTAGTTTTGTTGGAACATCGGTTTGGATTCCCACACGTTCCGTCGTCGCAGGCCAAAATCCGAAAAAACTCTCCTATAGGATTCTCTAGCCACGCGCAGACCTATATCGCATTGTTCAGTGACAATAGGCCGATGAGTAACAGTGGCCGAAAAACTTCTTTTCATTGTGGCTGTTGTATTACGAAAGATATTTCTTGGTGATAATGGACCATCGCCTCAGTTTACACAAGTAAGCGTGGGTGGCTGTAACACGGGAGGGGGATGTGGAAGCGGGCGGACAAGAAGGACGTTAGGACGATTGAAACTAGCGCTGGAAAATCCACAACTTCGGCGCGATCAAACTGAGATGGACACAAACAGGCACACAAAGCAAAAGAAGAATAAAAAAAAGAGAGAGACAAGGAATGAGGAAAAGAGAGCGAAGAATAGGGTGGGCGAGCAAAATCAATGGGAGTAAATTCCATTCCGAAACTATACAGTTCGATGGGGGATATTACACAATAGCTAACTTCTGTTGATTCCCTCCCCACCAAACAGTCCATTCTGTGTCCATCTTCTGCTCCTTTTCTCCTGTTATTCTCTGAATTTTTTATTTCTTTCTCTTCTGCCCATTCTACGCTAAAAAATTGAATTACACTAAAAAAAAAAAAAAAAGAATAAATAACAGTTAAGCCACGCGGTGGAAAGCCAAAAATAGTTGATATAATGTCGTGTGGCTGCAAACTGTGAAAGGCTGAGATAGAGAGGGACGGTTTCCTTCACGCAGCCACCACCTCTTCCTTTTGATTTTTATTTCAACACCCCCTTTCCTCCCTTCTTCCTTACGCAGTCACCCCTCCCCGTCGTCATGTCCATTCAGAGCTAACGCTGACAATGGAAGGCTTTTGCTTTGGCTTGGTAGAAAAATGATAGGCAGCCAGAAAGTTGGTGGGGAGGGTGGCATTAGCGGACAATACCCGAGCCCCCTCCCTTAAGATACAATGGGGACACTGGTGTTTTTGTGTGTGTGTTCAGAACAGGGTGGAAATGTCTACCCATGTACCCTTCAGGATCCCATTGGGCTTTTTCAGGATGCTTATCCCACTGGGATTCGGCCTACTAGATGACTCAGAAGATAACGTTTGCCTCCAAGGAACCGGGAAAAGAATTACAGAATGACCACAACTCTGTGTCTATAGGTGATGATAATCCGACAGGGTTGAAGCTTTGGGATTTCACTGTTTCGCTTTTTTTTTTTTTTTTGCATTTTCACCCAAATGGCTTGCAGATCAGCTTGGTGGCAAAACATCTACGTTCATATGAAGTAACAAACATGAAAATAAATCCCATCGGTTTTGTGTGCAGGCCAGAACGGAGCTCTCATGAATAAAAGTTGTGGACAAAAATATGTTGACATTAAAAAAAAACCGCCTGCTGTATTAAACGAAGGAATTAAATTTCGTCCATTTGATTCTACAGTTTTTACAGCTCTCTCACTGGTACAATATTATAGTGCAGCATTTAAGTAATAAAACTGAATTTTTTTAAGAAAAATTGGAAAAGCAAGAAACCTACGTGAATGTACAATATGTTATTCGAAGTACATTCCTCCTGGGCTAATAGAAGAAGTGGCACGATCAGCCAATGAAAAGAAGGACTTGCACAGGTCATTTTTTGGTTTGGAGTGAAGAGCTGATGTTTCAGTTCTTTGCATGTCTTCAGTGTCTTAAAAAACTTTTCCTTTTAAAGGCAGTTTTAGTTTAGGGAATAGAAAGTAGTCACATGGTGACAAATCTGGAGAATTGGGCGAATGGTTCAGTACACAGACTTGCTTTTGTGCTAGAAATTGGTGTACACTGACTGCTCTGTGTGCGGGTGCGTTATCGTGAAGAAGGAACCATTACCCGATTTTGTACTTAGGCCTGACACGAACAATTCTCTTCCACAATCGTTCTAAAATAGATGTATAAGCTTTACCAGTGACAGTTGTATCTTCAGGAACGAACTTGTGATGCAGAATTCCCTTGCTATCATAAAAACATACAAGCATTGCCTTGATTTTGGACTTCTGTAACCTGATCTTCTTTCATTTAGGTGACTGTGGCGACTTCCACTGAACACTCTGACGGTTCGTTTAAGGATCATAACGCAAACACCATGTCTCGTTATCTGCCACAATGCTTTGGAGGAATTTTTGCATTGTTTCTGCAGTCTCTAGGATGTTTTTTGCGTACTCCATTCGTGCATGTGACAGGTGACGAGACATGATGGGGTCTTTTGCGTACTCCAGTCGTGATGGTCGTCACACAGAATTGCGGAACAAAACGAGCACAAACTTTATTTCCCCAACATCTTGCACTAAAATTTGACGAATCGTCTCGTTATTAACATCGAACTCACATTCCAGGATCCTCAAGCTGAAACAAAGATCACTTTTTATCCTTTTACGAACTTTCTCAGTGAGTTCAGATGTGCGCTCTGAAATTCGGCGTCCGGGCCTTTAGTCATTTTCCAAATCTTCCCGCCCATCCTTGAAACGTGCATGCTACCGGAATATTTGTGCACAAGATAGGCAATTAGCCCCATACACAGCACGCAAGAAATCAACTGTCTCAGATGAAGTTTTTACCGATTTTCAAACACAACCGGATATTTGCTCTCTGCTCCATGACAGAATTGTGACAATGTTCTTCCACCGAATGATATCATGCACAGCGCAAATAATCAGCTGCGTGATTCTCACGCAAACGCTGTTGCCACCGCATAGCTGATAAATGATTTATAAAAAAACATGCCTTCCCGACACGCGCGTTTTACCGGGATTTAAAAAACAAGTTAGCAAAATCATGCAATGCATTGATTATGATATGCTTTCCAGCATACCAGAAATCATTACTCAAGTTATTACTCAAGTTATGAGGATAATGGCTGTAGAATAAATCTCTCTCCTATGACCCGACCTTTGACCCTATTTCGATGATATTCAACAGAGCCATTTAAGTATACTTCCAGAACAACATGATAATGTTTTGTCGCAATCGAAGCATTTTTAGGTAAGCTATGATGCAAAAGGGCAATGGAATTGATCCCGCTCCTATGTCCTGAGCTTTGACCCCATTCCGCCCATTTTCAATAGGGTTCGTCTTCAGGTTGTTCCCTACCACATACTAAAATTTCATCGAAATTGAACGATTTTTACGCGAGTTATCGCGCTGACAGACAGACAAATGGACAAAGTTGGAGCATTACGCTTTTCAACCGTAGGTTGAAAAGCGTAAACTAGTTAGTAAAATCATGCAATGCATTGATTATGATACGCTTTCCAACATACCAAAAATCATTACTCAAGTTATGAGGATAATGGCTGTGGAATAAATCTTGCTCCTGTGACCTGACCTTTGACCCCATTTCGATGATATTAAACACAACCGGTTCAGTATAACTCCGGAACAACATACTACAGTTTTGTCGCAATAGAAGCATTTTTAGTCAAGTTATGAGGATAATGGCTATGGAATAAATCTCGCTCCTGTGTCCTGGCTATTGACCCCATTTCGATGATATTCAACAGAACCGGTTCACTATACCTCCGGAACAACACACTACAGTTTTGTCGCAATAGAAGCATTTTTACGTAAGTTATGACGCATAAGGGCGATGGAATGGATCCCGCTCCTATGTCCTGACCTTTGACCCCATTTCGCCCACTTACAATAGGGTTTCGATTTTCGATGAAATATTAGCATCGAACGATTTTTACGCGAGTTGTCGTGCGGTCAGACAGACTGACAAAGCTGGAGCATGTAAGCTTTTTCAACTTACGGTTGGAAAGCGTAAAAAAACAGTCTCATTCCTAAATTGTCGCACTGTGTAATTTGCCCTTCGCCTTATAAATGGTATGCGTACATTATTTCAACTGTTTTTGCTTTAGTGTCATTCCGTATGTTAACCGCAAATTAGAAGAATTGAGTAGCTGTAATTGATCCTGGCTAGCTTTAGGATACAAGACTCGAAGATGAAAGTGTTAAGTCAGTCACTATTGCGGAGAAAAACAGACAATGAATTCTGAATGTTTTCCTACTTTGGCTAAAAATATTATGAGACTGGCGTTTTCAATTGACTTGAGAACTGCAAGTATACACTGAGTGGCCACTTTATTATGACCACTTGACAGTTTTAAGCAAATGAGCTATGGCTGCACGCTGGTGCCGCCAGAGGGCGAGGCTAGTATAAAAAAGGAAAGCTTAGTGCTTGCAACAGTAGTAGAAGTGATTTTTGAGTGACGAGATGGGTACAAAATGCGATTTGACGGACTTTCAACGTGGGATGATTGTAGGAGCTCGAAGCCAAGGAGCGAGTATCACCGAAACCGCCGCATTCGTGAAATGTTCCAGAGCAGCTGTTGTTAAAGTGTTTAAAGACTGGACTGTCAGCCAAAAAACTGGGTCTCTGCGTGCAACGTGTAGTCGTCATCGACTAGTGACTGCTCGGGCTGAACGGAGAGTGTCCAGACTTGTAACAGACAACAGAAGGGCAACAGTGCAGCAAATTACAGACCATCTTAATCAAGGATCCCCTCAAATGATCTCTGCACACACTGTTCGCCGTACACAGCATCGGATGGGGTATGGCAGCCGAAGGCCTGTTCGAACATTTTTGCTGTCTGCAGTTAACAAGAAAAAACGTCTCCAGTTCGTACAGGAGCACAAAGATTGGACAGTCGATAATTGGAAACAAATTGTGGTCCGATGAATCACGTTTTCAGTTGCACCATGCCGATGGCCGAGTGATAATTTGGCGGAAACAGCACGAAAGCATGGATCCCAAATGCATTGCTACAACCCTTCAAGCTGGTGGAGGCAACGTTATGGTTTGGGGAAGGTTTTCCTGGCATGCTTTGGGCCCTTTAATTCGTGTTGATCAACGTCTGACTGGCACATCATATCTAAACATCGTTGCGGACCAAGTGCATCCTGTCATGTGGATGGTTTATCCCAATGGCGATGGCTACTTTCAACAAGATAATGCTGTTGTCATAGTGTTCGTATTGTACAGGATTGGTTTCAGGAACATGCCGGTGAGTTTACTTTGCTTAGGTGGCCCCCACAATCCCCATTGAGAATTTGTGGGATGAAGTTGAACGAGCCATCAGACAGCTGGATCCACAACCCTGCAATCTCACACTCCTGGAAAGTGCTATTCATCAAGCATGGTCTCAGATCCCACAAACCACCTATCAACATCTCGTGGAGTCCATGCCATGAAGAATCGACGCAGTATTAAAGGCAAAAGGTGGCCCAACGAAGTACTGAGGGGGTGGTCATAATAAAGTGGCCACTCAGTGTATAAATTAGCAGTAAAAACAAACAAACAAACAAACAAACAAAAACAAGAATTGGAAAAAAATTTGTACAGTGAAACCTCTACTTAATGAAGGCGCAAGGCCGAAATATTCGTTGTTAAAAAATTCTCAACATGAAGAATAGGACTTTTCCAACGTCCAAGAGAATGAACTTTGGCCATAATAACTAAACTGCAGTGTAGCCTGGGCATCCAT
Source organism: Macrothele yani (assembly GCA_039090855.1). Lineage (NCBI taxonomy): Eukaryota > Metazoa > Arthropoda > Arachnida > Araneae > Macrothelidae > Macrothele > Macrothele yani. Next base: position 49,015,024 of record CM077022.1, on the reverse strand, counting down.
GTTTGTCAGGAGTCAAGTTAGGTACCATTTTCAGTATAGTGAATTGGAATCATCTTCTCTTTCGTTCTTCATCCAGGTGCCGTAGTCTCCGTTGCTAATCGGCGTATCCGCGCTTGGCCGTCTACGTGATGCACCAGGAATCTTTATTTGTCAGACAAGGCCACTTTCTTCCAATCATTTTTTTTTTTTTTTTGATTGGAGGTTTTACGACCACCGTGAGCAACTCAATGGGCTATAAGCAGTCGCCCGTCCCTAATTTAGGGTCACTGGTTCCAGGGAAGGGAGAGAGCCAGCGCCGTAAGACAAACACCACATCCCTGCCTGACCGGGATTCGAACCCGGACCCCTTACGGACGAATGATCAGAGGCCAGCGCCTTAGACCACTGCGCCACCGGGGCGGCTCTTCCAATCATCCACGGTCCAATCTCGATGATCTTGGGCCCATTTCATGCGTTGTTGGCGATGAAGTGCAGTTAGCATGGAGATCCGGCTGGGTTTCCATGCGCACTGTGACACATTGTCCTGATCATCACTGTTATAGCTGCGGGTGATTTGTCGCACTGCAGCCATGCGGTCTCTTTGAACAATGAGCGACAGTCTCCGTTCCCCTCTGGCATCAATGGGCTTCGGACAACACACGGCTGGACGACGGTTCGTGGTTTGGTCATCTGTGCACCACTTTTAATACGTACTCACTACAGCGGCACGTGAACAACCCACAATCTGCTCCGTTTGCGTAGTTCATCACATTTGTCTTTTATTAAACTCCGATAAATTGGCAGCTTTTTCCATTCTGACTCCGAACACCCTACTAACCGAAAGCTGGTCCTCGGGTTGTATGTATACTGCTCTGTGAACTTCACATGCGCCACCGGTCGGTCTCCAGGCGGGCTCATTTCTCTAGGCTGGGGGTGGTTATAATGTAATAGCTCATCGGTGTATTAAGACAGCGAAAAATCCTTTCTCTGGAACATTATCAATGAATTGAAACATATTTCGAATAGTTTGAAATGCTTTAATCATCATATGTTCTTTAGTCCGTTTTGATTCACATTCGCAGTCTTCGAAGCGCACTGAGTGGTCGTGGCCCTCCCCATGACGTATCATTTTGTACTTCATTCTTTGTTATTAGCTGCTTAATTTTAAATGTACTTGTAAATGCTTTTAAATATATATTTTACGAATATTTGGAAACGCAATTTAATTGATTGAGGTATTTTTTATCGCTTCCCAATATTTTAGATGTTTTCTCCGGGGAGTTTTTACTCGCGTTTTCAATATTTTGGGCCACCCCCATATAGAATCCTAGGTGCGCCACTGACAGTCTTTATTTTCAATTATCAACAATCTCAAAACTTTTTTGAACACTACGTTGAATATACTCATCAATAAGATGATCAGCATTGGCAACATTCTAATTAATTTCCTGTACAACAAAGGGAAACAAAATGAATGAAACATCTGTTAAAGACTTCTTTAAATAGAAAGTCAATTTGCTGAATTTTGGTATTTTTTTAGTGCAATTTAGCACAGGTGTCATGTTTCCCCGTAAAATTTGTTAAGTAGAGAAATTCGCTAAACAGAGGTTCCACTGCACACACACACACACACACACACCAGCCAGGGTTGGAAATGGGTGGACACAAACCCGACCCAGGCCTGACCCGAAACAAATATGCTTTGAGCTATAAACTCGAATATATATCCTTATCATTATTATCATTGCCGATAATTATCAATCCACTGCTGGATGAAGGTTTCCACAAGTTTCTTCCACAACGGACTGTCTTGGGCCAGTCTCCTCCATCCACCCATCTCCCACGTGGTCTTCTTCTCGGTCTTTTCCTGTCCCTTGGAATTTAGTCTAACATTTCGGTTGTTCATCGGTGGTCCGTCCTTCTGGCAATATATCCACCCCTTTGCCATTTCAGGGATTTAACTCTGAACATGATGTCTTCCACTTTTGTCGTCTTCCTTATCCACGAGTTTCTCATTCTATCTCTCCAAGCATGCATCTCTCCATGCTTCTTTCAGTTATCTGCAGTCTTTGTATGTCTTTTTTAGTTAAGGTCCACGTCTGTGCTGCGTACGTAAGCACTGGAATGATGCATTGATAAACAAGTTTCTTTTAAGAATTTTTTTTAGGGTATATACCTCTTAAAAATTGTACTGTTTCTTCCAAAAACTCTTCAAACAAGTTTTATGCGCCAATTAATTTCTTCATCAATTTGACCCTCGCCTGATATCTGCTTCCCAAGGTAAATGCAGGAATTGGTTATCTCCAGCTTTTCCCCACCAATCGATAAATCTTCATTCCTTGTAAAAGCATTGTACATCAGTTTTGTGTTTTGAAAGTTCATTTCTAATCCCCATTTCTTTACCCTTCTCAGCAAGTTCCTGGATCATACTGTTCAGCTCTGAAGTATTATTTCAATGACCTCTGAAGGGATTGAAGTGAAAAGCATGTCACATCTAATTCTAATTTGCTTGGGGTTATGCAACATCTCAGGAAAAGAACTGATCATTACCTTTCGGGAGAGTCTAAAATAAAGGGGTAGTAAATATTTTTTTCCTATTAAAAACAAAAACAGAAATTAAACAGGGTCGAAATCGAGTCAGGAATATTTTGACCCGACCCGTTTCACTCGCAAGAAATTGTCGACCCTGTGGCCCGTGTGACCCGTTTCCATCTCTCTCTCTCTCTCTCTCTCTCTCTCTCTCTCTCTCTCTCTCTCTCTCGCACACACACACACACACGCACACACACGCAACAGTTTTAACATCGCTTTTTACAACATCTCAGGAAATGGTACAGAGAGCATGAATAGGAATTATACAATGAAGAATGAAATATGCGCAATGCAACAGTGAACATGACAGGGAAATACAACATGAAAGCGCAAGTGCATATCACAGGAAATAATCGTGCAGAAGCAGGAGAAGGCAGTTAGAAGTACGAAGCACCAGACATGGTGAATTCATCCATCGACCAAGGATCCGGAGAAAGAGCACAAAAGTACGAGGAACGAGCCGTGAGTAAAGTCAAGGTAGTAGTCCAGCAAAGCAATAACACTAGAAGTCAGGAAGAGCGTGATTAAATTTCCAGCCAGCAAGGGCTACAAAACAAGCAAAAGGTGCAGTACTAGCATACTACTGGCATGTGTACAACTCTGTGTGTGTGTGTGTCTCTCTCTCTCTCTCTCTCTCACGTCCTCTATGTCTTTCTCCCTCCTTCACGTCCTCTACGTCTTTCTGCCTCCCTCACTTCCTCTCTCCTTCTCTCCCTCCCTCTCTCTCTCTCTCTCTCTCTCTCTGTCTCTCTCTCTCTCTCTCTCTCTCTCTCTCTCTCTATCTATCTATCTATCTATCTATCTATCTATCTATATATATATACGAGGTATACTCGGAAAGTAAGTAATGTTTGCGAACACTTTTGCTGCAGCGCTGCGGTCGTGATATCGCTTATGCGCGCTAACGTTGCTCATTTGTGGGCAAGACACAGACGTCATTACGAAAACATCAGATCATCCAGAAAGTGAATACGGGATACGGTCGAGGCACGTTAATTGTTTTATCATAAAAAAACACCACTAATACTTTCGGGACACTCCAAATGGTCCCATCATCAGGTGGATAAAAGTAAAACGATAAAAGCTACACTACATTTAGAAAATGAATGATACAACTACATCATGAACCGTGAAAGAGACATCACGACAACGTATAGGTGGGGGTTAGACAAAGTCAATTACCAAAGTCGTGCACCTCCTCTGAAAAGTACAAGGACCATGAGTTATCTGAAATTAAAAAACTTGCTCTTATCAACGGCTACATTTCTACTCTCGTTGATGACCTTTGTTCCAGATATACTCAATCCTTCAACTCAACACTTATCCAGACTAAGAAACCTTGTACTTATATTGGTTCTTTACCGCATATTCCAGGAATATCGAACCTAATACAACAGTCCTGTCTGAAGCACTCACTGAATATTAGTCTACGCAAGAAAAACCTCTTCGCTTCCATTAGGAAGGATAAAGAGCCCAATAACATTTTAACTTCAGTAGATATTTACCTAATCCCGTTGATCAACCAATATGGATCCACAGAGACAACTGTAACATATTACGTGGGAAGCACCAAAAGACGTTTGAAAAACAGACTTTTAGAACATCAGCGCTCGACAAAAATACAAGTACGCATTGCAGCCTTCAGTAGAACTTGCTTAGACGAACACCTCACGCCCAATTGGTCTGGCGTTAAACCAATATCAGGTTACAATAACGAATGGTCCGTGAGATACGGGGAATCAGTTGTTATCCATAAACTTTCGACTTCCTGCTGTAATGATGATCATCCTTTCAGCCTACCCAGTCCTTGGCTTCAACTCATCAACTCCGTTCAACACCGTCAAAGCCGCCCCGGTGGCGCAGTGGTCTAAGCGATGGCTTCTGATCATTCGTCCGAAAAGGGGTTCGGGTTCGAATCCCGGTGAGGCATGGATGTTGTGTTTGTCTTACGGCACTGGTTCTCTCCCTTCCCTGGAGCCAGTGGCCCTAAATTAGAGCCGGGCGACTGCTTATAGCAAACTCAGTTGCTGACGGTGGTCGTTAAACCTCCAATCAATCACACCGTCAAACACAATTGCCGTCCCCATGCAACATCTGAGTCATTCATGACATTTTGGTGTCACATTAACCCGTAACTGTAATTGACTTTGTCTAACCACCACCTATACGTTGTCGTGGTCTCTTTTACACTTCTTGGTGTAGTTGCACCATTCATTTTCTAGATGTAGTGTAGCTTTTATCGTTTTACTTTTATCCACCTGTTGATGGGACCATTTGGAGTATCCCGAAAGAACTGGTGGCGTTTTTTTTATGATTAAACAATTAACGTGCCTCGACGGTATCTCGTATTGACTTTCTGGATATTTTGTTGTGTATTATATTATATACCAACGTAATCTTGGTTTAACCCTAACTCTGGCCACATGTTGTTCTGTGTGTTTAATATGTTTAAGAAGAACGAGCTGCCAGCCGACTGTGAGATCGTAATTTGATTTTTGAACGCAAGAAATGTGAAACCAACTGACATTTATCGTCAGATTTGTGAGGTCTACGGTCAAACGTTTTTCACTTTTCTTTCATTTCTTTAACTTTCTTCGTTCTTTCTGCACAGACCCAAACGGCCGCCCCGGTGGCGCAGTGGTCTAAGCGATGGCCTCTGATCATTCGTCCGAACGGGGTTCGGGTTCGAATCCCGGCGAGGCATGGATGTTGTGTTTGTCTTACGGCACTGGCTCTCTCCCTTCCCTGGAACCAGTGAACCTAAATTAGTGACGGGCGACTGCTTATAGCCCATTGATTTGCTCACGGTGGTCGTTAAACCTCCAATCAAAAAAAAAAAAAGACCCAGACGTTCATCACATCATTTGGCTACAAACAAATGGATCACCCACCACACAGCCCATATCTAACGCCAAGTGATTATATCATGTTGCTGCACTAGGAGCCTCTTGCTGGTTGACATTTCTACGACGATGATGAAGTCAAAGGAGCAGTGCAGAAGGTGGTGTCTTCACAGGCGGCCTGGTTCTATGACAAGGGGCGACAAAAACTGGTGCACCGTTGCAATAAAATGCTCCAGTAAGGGCGGAAACTACACTGGCGTGGAAAAATTAAAGACGAAGAGGAGAAATTACCATAATAGCGGAACGAGCAGGTAGAACGGACCGAAAGACCACTCAGGAGATAGACTAGGGTCCGGTACGGTAGGGCATGCGCATACATGCAGCATGACGTAGGGGGAGGGGGTCGGAAGGGTATAAAGCACACGGGTGGTGTACGCTCAGCAATTCTGTGAAAGCTATTGCACGGTGTGCATCGGTTTGAACGACGTCGAGTTGCTGCCACCGTGTGATATGGCCAACAGGAAATCCAGTAGACGACATCTGGATGACTTTACCCGAGGTCGCGTCATTGGGAAGTTGGAAGAAGGTCGAAGTGTGACTAGTGTAGCCGAAGAGTTCTGGGTCGCTCACAGCATCGTTTCACGAGCTCGGAGAGCATTTCAAACGACAGGAACAGCTGTCCGAGAGTTTAGCAGTGGTCGTCCACGAGCAACCACGGCGGCTGACGACCGGTATATTGTCCTACAGGTGAGAAGAGACAGACTGCAGACAGTGGGAGAAATCGCAAGGCACATGCAACAGACAACTGGACGAGCGTTATCGCGTTTCACCGAGGCCAGGAGGCTGCACAAATGTGGTCTATTTGCACGACGACCAGTACGGTGTGTGCCATTCACGCCTGCTGACCGGAGACGGTGGTTTCTGTAGTGCCAGGAACAAAAGAACTGGACACATCAGCAATGGGGTCGAGCTCTCCTTACGGATGAGAGCCGATTTTGTCTGACGAGCGATTCTGGACGTATACACATCTGGATAGAGCAGGGAACACGCAATCACATCTCCAACATCATCGAAAAGGACCGGTTTGGATGTGGCGGATTTCTCGTTTGGGGCGGTATCATGCTTGGTAGCCGTAATGACCTCCACATCTTCCAAGGAGGTTCAGTCACTGGTGTCAGCTATTGTACCGAGGTTCTCCTGTTTCACATGCGTCTGTTTAGAGGTGCTGTGGGTCCTGAGTTCCTCTTCATGGACAACAACGCTACACCTCATCGTACAGTGGCTGTTGGAGAGTGACGATATTCAACACATGGATTGGCCCGCAAGGTATCCGAACCTAAATCCAATCGAACACGTGTGGGACCTTCTCGGGAGACGCTTGGCAGCACGTCACCAGCCGCCAGCAACGATTCCGCAGCTGCGATTGGCGCTACAAGAGGAATGGGCCGCGATGCCTCAACAGCTCCTTGACAACCTCGTCCTCAGCATGAACAGGCATTGTAAATCCTGCAACGCATACAGGGGTGATCATATCCCCTACTAAAGACTGGATTTTTCTTGGCAGCCGCCTGTCACATGGACGTTTTTGTCTTCTGTCTAGTTGTGCTCGAAGCTACCTTTTCCATGAAGTGCCTTTGTATCCTTTGGATTCCTTGTTTGGAAGGTTTTGCACATTTGTCCCATATTCTTACATCTTTGGGATCTTATGGTATGATTTGAGTCGATGAGGGGCACTTCTACATGACGCTACATTCGAAAAACCGTCTCGTCCTTAATTTTTGCACGCCAGTGTACGTGGAAAAACACTTTAAGGCATGGCGAATCTGATAAAAATAACATTTTTTATAAATACATTCGCATTTCATTTTAATAGCCTAACGGTACTTGTCAAGAAACTACTTTCCGGGACGAAAAACAATGAACGAGAAGATGTTGAAAGCTCTTTCTTCCAGAGTTGGAAACGGGTGAAATATTTTGGACCCGGACCCGACTCAGACGAATCTGTTTTGAACTATATTATACACTGTATTGACAAAAGTCACCGGACACTAAGAAGAGAAACACAACATAGCATTTATTGACATACATTACTACGGTGTCGGTCCACCTTTGGCCTATACGTGTCTTCACGAGCTACGTGTTTGAGTGCTTCACGTACGTGTTTTTTGTGTCCCATCATTGTTCCTCTGTGTGTGTGCCGAAGTTAAAGGTCTGTGCTTTCGTTTAAGATCCTTTACGAGTGGGTGAGTGCTCATTTTTTTCATTATCACTCTTTTAATTTACACATCGAGCTGGTCGTTTTTCTTCGTTAATCCTTGCCACTGATTATGGTATCTGCCGATGAGGGCGCTGTTCCCGCCCACATCGCTTCAGCTCCTCGCGTCCTCGATTCAACGACAGACGCAGCCGATCAATCATATTCGCTTGCTAGTGGAGAGCCTCTTAATTTTCCTCCTGTGATTTGCACGTCTTCTCCTACTCAGGTCTCAGACTCTGCCATTGAGAACGTGGATGTGACATTCCTGGCCTCTGCTGACGATGATGAATTCTACGACGTCTCTGACGGCGTTGCTAATCTCCTCTCAACAGTTTCTACTGTTTCTGCTTCCAGTACATTGTCTCATGCTGCGTCAATGCCTTCCAGAGGTGGCGCTTCTGCACGCACGTATTCTGCAGCTGCCTCTGTTATTCCACTGGCTTCCTCCTCGTCTCGTCTGCCCCTTATGGATTCTTACGTTACTCTCAAACGTGACACCATCTTGTTAGACATTCCCGAGAACTCTCCTGCTGGTCAACGTCTTCATTTGACCCTCGAGTTGGGGGTTTGTTTTGATGCGCTGCCCAACACTCCTTTGCAGCAGTACAGCTCCGCTCTCAAGAAGATGCTTCCTTCTGGTGCCATCACCCACCTCACCCGAAAGCCATGAACTGTGATTGTTTATTTTTCGAAGAAAGATTATGCCGAGCTTGTCTTGTCTCGGGGCCCATCAATTGGCGATCGTCACCTCTTAGCCGAATCTATCGCCCAGCGTCCTGTTCTGGTCTCTCTACATCAGGTCCACCCGGAGATCTCTGATGATATGCTGTGTGCTGCACTTAGTCGATGCGGCAGAGTAGTCGGCCCAGTGAAGAACCTCTCCTCTTCCCCCTCTGATCCCGATGATAAACATATCTGTGGCTTCCGTAGAACTGCTCGCATCATTTTACTGTCAGAAGAGCATCTCATAAAGTTTCCAAGGTTCCCAGATGTTCGTTGCCGGATTGAGCTCCTCACCTCTGCTCATTGCTCACGCTGCAAGGCTTACGGCCATCAGCAGGCTCATTGCTCCCATGCAGAGCCACTGACTCCTGGAGCTCCAAGGCGGCATTCTACCTCTTCCTCCGTTTCAGCTGCCATGCCTCCTCCTGCGTCTGCACCTCCTGGACCCAGTTCTGCCGAAAATCTGATTAAAGCCTTCGATCAACACGCGTCTTCCGATGTTACTTTCTTCATTCTGTCAGATTTTCCTCCGCTTGACACCTCCTTGCCTTCCCGTGTTCTCTCTCCATCAGAGGACATCACGGCTGATCTTCAAGCTTCATTCATCGTCGGCACTTTTGCTTCCGGCTTTGAGGTGGACCTTTCCTCTTATTCCACATCTCGTGTGTCGTCGATCCACGGCAAACGTCGCTCTACTATCAGTACCGAGACCCGGAGGGAAAAGAAGAACTCACCTTCTCTGACTGGCCGCCCACATCGTTCCACCCGTCTAGCAGGCTCCAAGTCACACCTGTCACGTTCTAGCTCTTCCTCTTCAAAGTTCAAGGGTCCTCTGCCGACGTTTGAAGATTTCTTGACTTTGCTTACGAATGCCTCTCTTCCTTCAGAACCTGTCTCCTTTGAAGATCTTTACGAGTTTCTCACCCATAAAACAAATCGGGAGGCTTCTGTCATCTTTTTACAGCAGTTTGAAGCAGTTATTCCCGAGGTCTTCGAGCAAGCCCTCCATCCTCAAATTCCTCCGGCATAATGCCAAGCAACCCGACTACGTCTTGTGGTGTCGTGGCATCATCAATCGCCTCGACACATTCCAGAAAGCTGCCACAGCTGCCCTTCATCCGACGTCGAACTTACCCATTCAAGGTCGCCAATCTGAATTGTAGGGTTTTGCTAACGCCCTTGCTAACGCCCTTGCTAACGCTCTCGTTCTGGAAGATCTCTCGCCTCTTGGGGCCGACTTACTCCTTCTGCAAGGGACGAACTGCCACTCCTCGACACTTTTTCATAGATGGCTCACTTGGGACTTCACCTTTCACCATGCTTTCCGTTACCCTGTGCACGGTGGTACAGCAGGAATATCAGTCTGTCATCTCCGCATATCGTGAAAGCTCCTTCTATACTACGTGGTCACCAGTGACCCCGTGCTTCGCTGTTACACCAAGTCCGTTACATCTCACGGTGAGTTAAGACTCTGTATTAACTTTTTGATGTTCTTTCGCACTGCGGTGCCCTGCCTGTGATCATTTTGTTCTTTCTCAAGCATTGTTCTATTTGCATCACGTTGTAAATTTGTCATTACTCATTCAATATACATATCATCGCTTTTATCAGTTTGTATCATTCCTGTTCTTTTTTCTTTGAGACCATTCCATGTGCTCGTCTCCTCTGTTTTGTTACATTAAAGCGATTCTGAAACCACCTTTGCCCTTAACGCATGCACTAACCTTAGAGACATGCTTTCGAAAATGTTTTGGACCACAGCGATAGGTATGCGCTTCCATTCAGTACATAATGCTGCCGCTAACTGTTGCTTAGTAGTAGGCCTTGGTTCCAAACTTCTTATGCGGCGCTCTAATTCATCCCATAAATGCTCTGTGGGATTAAGAACAGGGCTCTGTGCTGGCCAGTCCACACACGATACGGAATTATCGTCAAACCACACCGTAACAGTCCTTGCTTTTATGGCTCGGTGCATTATCCTGCTGGTACCAAGAAGGCTCGGTTCCATAGTATTGCCACAGAGTTGGTAGGGCATAATTGTCCAGAATGTCAAGGTAGACGTGCTGGTTAACGGGTTTGTCCACGATAACCAATGGGCCGGGACCACACCACGACAAACACCCCCACACGAGTGCACTGCCAGCTTCAAACTTGACCGGTAGTACACTGTGGTAAATAGTGTTCCCCCGGCTGCCGCCGTACCCACCCACTACCATCAGACTGATGGATCGTGTATCTGGATTCATCAGTCCATAGGAACCGTTTCCATTGATCTACGGTCCACAATAAAAGTTCTTTACACCATGCTAAACAACGAGTAGCATGCTGAGTGGAGATGAAAAGCTTATGAGCATAAGCACGACCACGGTAACCCATGGAATGAAGTTCTCTGCGAATGGTACGTGTACGTACCGATGTTCCAGCATTTGTACTCACCTGTTCATTGAGGTCTTGTGCAGTACTCTGTCGATTAGATGTAACGACTCTCCTGAGGCTTCGACGTCCTCTGTCACTGATTTTCTTTGGTCTGCCGGTACGTTTTGCTGCTTCAGGCACTCCATGTGTCTTCCACTTATTCAGTACATCCAAAACAGTTGACTTGGGTATGTTTAAACGCCTCAAGGTTTCTCTTATGGACAACCCACTAATGTGTCTTTTCTTTCTGAAAGTTAGTATTCTCCCGACGCGACATTTTCGCTCAACCTCACAGAGCGATATGATCGCGGTTAGCTGTAGGCTTGTTTTTATACCGTTTGCAGCTGCACCGCACATCTTAACAACGCAGCGGATCCGTTCATTTTCTTTTGAAGGGGTCTCCGGTGACTTTTGTTAATATATTGTATATACAAGGCGTTCAAAGAGTCTCTGCGCCGTGGGTATCTTAGCTTATATTGAAATCAAACAAAGGTATTATAAGAACGAATAATTTACTCACTCACAGAAACTCTCGTCCTTCATTTGCATGACAGAACTCAACTATTTTACACGTGTTTTCAAACACACTGCGAGAGTCAAAAAGTCCCTCCGCAATAATTTTAAGGCTCTCCCACCTAATGTAGATGGCGCTACAGTCAAAATTTTTGAACTAAGCAACTTGTATGTTTAATTTCAATTTTTGCTGTTTTCTTCATATTGGATGACAAATTATTCTTCAGTCTGCGGGCGCCAGCATCGAGCACAAAATTCCACAATGCGCATTATTCTTTGAAAAGTTTTTTTTTTTTTTTTTGCTTTCCAAAAATAAAACGGAAATAAAACCGGGTCAGGAACACATTGACCCAACCCGTTGGACCCACTAGAAATTGTTGACCCGTTGCCCCGTGACCTGTTTCCATCTCTGGTTTCTTCTCGTACATGCGCAAGGATTTACCTTTATAGCCATTTTTCAACGCGTAGATGGATACATGTAGTTAAAATGTCCCTACGACAGCACTTCTTTGTACGCAACGAACTACCTGGAAGTTTTTAAACAGCAGATTAACATCTGATAGGCATTTCTCATATGACGAACAATGTTTCAGCTTTCTGTACGACTACGACTCTTCCTAATTATTCATCGTTTGTGCTGTATCCCTTAAATTTTTCTTTTTGTTAAAAAGGTGTAATGCATGATAAAATGTGATACTTATAATATAATACAAAATTCATTTTCATAAACCAACGAAAATAAAAGTTCAAAGAATTTACAACAACCTGCATTTTCCATTGGGACTTGCAGGAGGGGAGCCGAGCCCCCTCTAGCTACCTGCTAGCTACGGCCCTAACTGGCCTTATGAATATGTAAAATTTTAAACCCGTTTTGTTTCTGTTCACCGGAGGGTCTACCTTTTGTGAGGACATGATGGGGGTCGGCCCGTCTCTACGTCACTCGAAATGCAGACAATATGAAAGAAATGTTGTTGAGCGTAATAGCCCAACATTAAAGAACACAAAGTCAAGATCCGAAAATAAAGCAGAAAAGATCATCCATGGAAGTAATCTTTCAATCGTATTGAGCAACTGAATCTCACATTAGCCGATGCTCTTCCACAATATTTAAGCTCCTCTCTTCTTAGACATACTTAGCAAGAGATGCCAGGAAAAAGGGCGACTTAGAGAAATGGAGAGGTGGAGGAGGAGCATCAGAGGAAAGGGAGGGGTGAATCCCTATTAATCCCGGTTTTATCTTGAAAAATGAAAACATTGGGAAGGCGAAGGATTCCTTGACCATCTATATAATCCTTGAAAAGATCGTCAGCAGCAGGCCTTGGGAAGAGAACACTAACTGCTCTGAGCATAAGGATATTAAGAGGATAACTGTGCCTAACAGAGGGGGTCCACTCCTGCAGCTGGACGTAAGGGATTAGCAGAGGGATCATTGCATGGTCAGCTCGTCGTCACACCGCCAACAGTGCTGGCGAAGGGAGGAGGGGGAAGATTAGGGAAAGGAAACTGACGCACCACAAGTCACCAACGATGAACATTGTAAGAACTGTCCCTTTCGTCCTTTTTTCCTTCCCCACAAAATGGGACTTCTGAATACTTGTTTGAGGCTACTAGAGTCTATGAAATGAAATATTTTGCTCTGATACCCGGATTTGAGTAAATAACAGCGAGAGATTTATGGACCAACAAAGATGCAGACTCCGACAACTTCACAGCAATATCCAACAGCTTTTGAACGGCGTGGTTTCTTTTTTCATCGTATCGACGAAGGTTAAATAAATGGACACCAATTCCAGAAGAAAAAAGAATAAAACTCACTTATTGGGTAAGTCTGTTCACTCTAACTTCTATTAAAATTATTTTCTATGGAATATTTTTGCAAATAACATATCACTAGTCCGTAACCCGTGCCATGCACGGTTTAAAAAACTGCCTGAAATATTTCCTTGTCATATAACACGAATCGTAATAAAACGCATAACTATAATAAACGGTTCAATTATTAATGGGCAGTGTATAAGATGAGTCACCAACAACAAAATTTTTGTAATATTCCAATTAATTTGTAATTTTCCCAACTACTCGTATGCAAATTTAACGATGACGTTCCTCATTATTGTACAATTACGGAAAAATTAATAGCAACTCTGGACATTTCTGACGTTTTTGGGTTTTCAGTGCTGCTACAAAAGTAAATATGTAGATAATACTCCCATAATATATATATATATATATCATTTGAAGCATATTTCATGCAGAAGCCAACTCAGTTTACAGAATGACCAGAAATGTGCTGCGACGGAAGCACACTTCGTTATGTAAAATGTCATGGTCGTTGCTACAAGCCGATGGAGCTTGCTCGTACGTCCGTGTATAAGTGATACAAAGAGCAGGCGATGTGCGTGCGGGGGGGGGGGTATTCCAGATGTTTTCGCAGTGCACGTAGGTAGTTCGTTTGCATTGGTGAGTATGTAGTCATTACTCCTGTGGACTGCAGTTCAAATCTGAAGTTCAGAGTGCATTTCGTTTATTCTGTGCAAACTGTGTCGCAGTTAGGGGATGATTAGGTGATATTTCACCACGAAAAGCTTCGCGAATGGTGACTTTAAGTGAATTCGGTAAAAGCAATGCAGAAATTGCTCGGATAACTGGCAGCTGGCGAAGATCAGTGATATGGGTGGAATCAAGAATGGCAATCTGGGCAAATGTGGCCGAAAATTGAAAACAACTCCTAGAAGTAACAACGCGTTGAAACGGTTATGTCTCTGAAACAGGTTCACCTCGTCAACAGTTCTTGCCAAAGAATTGCGGGAGAGCTGTGGTACTGTTGATTGTCCTCGAACACTGAGGATCAGGTTACGTTCTATGGGTGTCTCGTAGGGTGGTAAAGCAGGTGTATAAAAGTATCCTCCAGGACAAGATGGTGCCTTCAGGAAGTGATTTGTTCCAGGGTCAGCCATACATCTTCTAGGACGATTCGGCCCCATGCCACCGTGCAAAAATAATTAAAGCTTATGTGACATCTTTTTAGCAATGTTGTTCCTCTTTCTTGGCCTGGTAATTCGCCAGACTTGAACCCGATCGAGAATTTGTGGCGAATTCTGAAAAGAAAAGTGCACGAACGTCACCCCACAAATAAGGTGGAACTGATTAACGCAATTACTGACGTTTGACACAACTGTATTTCATCCGATATGTTGCGTAAGTTGGTTGACTCCATGCCCATGGGGTGTGCAGCCGTTGTTAAATCAAAAGGTCACTCAACGAAATATTAGGTACGCAATCGATTTGAATTTGAACATGTTACTTTGCCATGACTTCTGTTTTGCAGCACATTTCTGCTGAAAATTTGAATTCTGTAAAGATATTTCCATTCTGTAAACTGATTTGGCTTCTGAATGAAATGTGCTTTAAAATGATATATATATTGTGAGTATTATCTGTATATTTGCTTTTATAGCAACACTGAAACCCCAAAAACGTCAGAAATTTCCAGAGTTGCTTTTAATTTTTATGTAACTGTATAAGCATGTGCCGACCGGTCGTTGACAAGCTTATATTGTAGTATTGAGGTATTCTTTCAGTGACACGAAATAATATCGTGTCTAGATAATTACACAATGCGGTTTAAAATGTGTTTTATTTTGCCAGTTTGGTTTTAACAATTCTTTTTTTTTATTATACATTCTATACTAATATATAAAGAGAGAAACTTTGTGTGTTTGAGGTAATCTCGAAAACTACTGAACCAATTTGTATAATTCTTTCACCGATTAGGAAGCTTTTTTCTTTCCAGTGGACATAGGCTGTTCCGTTGTTTGTTTTTTAAAATTATTTTTACTTATTTTTTTATTATTTTTTTAATTAGTTTTTATTAGTTTTGCCTGTACTACCGAATCAGATCGCTTTCAAGTAGTTCCTGTTTTTCCATGTATCGTTCCGCTTTGTTTACATTCAACCTGATCACACCCAACATGAAAGAAAGTAGTTCACAATAATATACGGAATTTTGTTACTAATCTCGAAAACTACTGAACTGATTCGGATAATTATAACTACGTAGTTGATAGCGCAAGGCATAGTTCCAAGTCCGACCACCGCAGAAAGGCAGATGGCGCTGCAAGTACTGAAGCAAGAACAAAAGCCAGAATAGCGAGCGGCAGATTGTACAAAGAAAATGCCATGGTAACATAAAAAAAAATACTTGTGACAATAAAAATTAGCGATGACAAATCTGTGGGCCAGTAGCTTTCATTAGAAAAAACAAAACAAAAAACCCATGAAAATCGCAAAGGAAGAATTCTCATCAACTCCAAATTATGTGTGGAAGAAGCATCACACATTTTTTAAAGCGTAGAAGAAGGAACTCTCACTAATTCCAGACGATGTGTGGAAGAAGCATCACACATTTTTCGAAACGTAGAGAAGGAATTCTCAATAATTTGAGACTATGTGTGGAAGAAGCATCATACATTTTTCGAAATGTAGATAAGAAATTCTCATCAATTTCAGACTATGTGTGGAAGAAGCATCACACATTTTTCTTAACGTAGAAGAAGGAATTCTCATCAAATGCTGACGATGTGTGGAAGAAGCATCACACAAGAAACGCATGTAGCATGCTAAATCAGTTTATTTTTGTGGTATAATAAGCACAAAGATTCGCCAAGCTTACGCATTCCACTGGGAGGCTTTTTCAAGGCAATGGTAGACATAAAAATCCAGGGAATTGGAACACGTAAGGAACAAAGATTATATATTTTAAAATACTGTGGGTGACACCAAGAACATACTGTGTTACATGAATTTTTATCACGTAATTATACTGCGCGCCGCGATGCGTTTCCATCTTTTAACCCTTTAACCGGCTGGAACGAATTTACTCGGGGTTAAAAAATGGGATGAAATAAGCTCAAAGGAATATATTCGCTGTCTAAGTAGTGAGCCGAACACGGCTGGAATGTGTGAACCTGCTCATCAAAAGGCTTTACTTCCCCCTTAGGCGTGTTATTCAAAATGGTCATTTAGAGGGGTGATTGCCACTAACCCTTTCTCACTGATTATCTGCTAAAACGAGCTATAATAGTGGCGACGAACTCAAAAGAGGGGATATAGATTTTGAAATCTTTCTTTTTATCCAGTGGTATGATGTCCGTGTCAAGGAGACTAGCCAATCCTCATCATGCCTTGGCTTATGGAGCAGAGAGCAAAAGCTTCTTGAATGACTACGTACAGTAATGCATCGGTTGCTCTTTTATTCTAAATTAATAAAGCACTACGGACTACGTATAAAGCTGTGATAGGAGTACGATCGGTACTGCTTAGATGAGAGAGGGCAAGGGATTATTTTGTCGTAGTTTTCGTAAAATCAAGATTATACCTGAACATTTCTGTGTGGAGAGAGCAGGCAATTTAAGGCACCATTTGGTTTAGGCATATCGGCCTCTTAAAGGATTAATAACGCATACCAAACCATTGGTAGTTCAGCAGAGACCATATCATTGCATGCTAGTTTGCTGGAGAGTATTTCGACTGTTTTCCTGATGGCAGTCTCTTTAAAGTTTGTGTTAGGGGCAATTATTCTAATACTGTTCCACACAGGAGCGGCCGATGAATGCATGATTCCTCTGACGAGGGCTGTATTCTGCATGTCCTGGTTGACCCTTTGCACGTATTCTTTACAACTAGTGTTCAAGGATCGCGTTATCATTCCGATATGTATCTTTTCCGTGTTGTCAGGATATACTAACGGTATAGCGTACACACCCGCCTTTTCTTTCTCACCCTGTCTCTCCTTGCAGCTTGATATTATATGTGATAACGGGGTCGGGAATTTCATTGCTATTAATATGTTGTATTTACCTAGTAAATTCCATAACCAATATGTAAAGCCTGGGACATATATGATGGATCCTGCGTATCTCATTGTCATACTAGAAGATTTTGCTATTGCTGACATTATACGATTTCTAACAGTTCTATGTATTCTGTGTATGACATCCTTCTTATATCCAGCCTTTAAGCCATTGCTATAAATATTATCAATTTCCTTATTATTTAGGTAGTCGGGTTTGCATACGTTATACGCTCTATAGAACCATGATCTACACGCCGAAAGTTTGTACTCTTTTCGGCAGTGCGAATCAGGAATGACAGGGTTCGGTATTGCGGTCGGTTTATAATAAACGTTAAGACCGAAGTTGGATGTTCTATTTCTTCTGAGCGCGATGCCAAGATAATTCAACGTCCCATCCACTTCGAGCTGCATGGTGAACTTTATCGTATTGTGTAGGTTGTTGGTCATATACATGAAATCATTTAATGTGTCTACTCCATGTTCCCATATGAAGAATATATCGTCAGCGTAGTGGATCCACACTTGGGGTTTCTTGATACCATTTAGAAAGATGAGATCTTCTAGCGGTCAAAGTACAGCTTCCGCAAGGATTGTGGATAGAGGTGAACCCATCGGTACTCCTTTTGTTTGTTTGTAGATGCCTCCATCTAACTTGGGAATAGTTGTAGTTAGTAACTAGATTTAAGGACCCGATAATTTTCTTTGTTTAGGTCAGTGTGAATTTACGGGAAGTGGCGATTATTTCTTCAAGGTTTCCATCAACCTCTGGTATAGGTATAGACGGATATAAAGACACTATGTCGAAACTTCCCATTATATCAATACCAGATATATTCAACCTTCTTGCGCGCTCCACAAATTCTTTTGTTATTTTGATTACGTAATCGGAGTTTTTTAATTTAGGTAGTCGGGTTTGCATACGATACGTATACAAACCCAACTACCCCGCCATGTCTGGTGCCTTCCCGTGTCCATTGCTCCCAACATGATCGCAATTTACTGTCCGAGAGGCACAAATGGCGGCTGATTCGGCTCGCCGGCCACCCTGCCTCTCTCATCCTGACGATACGGCCTCTTTCAAACTCCATCAGTTGCTCGTACGCACATCTACGGCGGCTCCTCGGCATGCATATCGCTAAGGGATCTCATTTGACTCTTACCGTGCACTTCGGCACGAATGTGGAGTACCCTGCGCGGCTCCTTATAAGCCCCGAGGATTGCGATTGCAGCGCCGGTCTTGGCCGTGTGGGCATGCGGAATCGCACGAAACTTTAATCATATGCACGTCTGCCTTCCCCGTAGCTATTTGCCGAGTTTCGCGTTAATCGCACGGTGTTTTTTTTGTGCCCGGATTTTTATGACAATGAGTGTATACTGCTCTGTGAACTTCCCCTGCGCCACCGTTCGGTCTCCAGGCGCGCTCATTTCTCTAGGGTAGGGGCAGTCATAATGCAATGGCTCATCGGTGTAAGTCTCTGTCTTTGTTTCTGTGGTCGCATCTTTTAATTCATTTGTTCCCCCTAGTTCCCCTTCACCCATACACGTCTTTCCATCCACTTCATAGACAATGCTCCCTAATGTGGAAAAATTGTGTTCGGTTTTCTCTTGAGCCGCTGTTAAAATGTAAGGGTGCTCTTTACTGGCTGGCGTTCTATTGAAAGAAGTTTTTTCCCCCTCACGCCATCCAGCGTTTTTTACCGTTCGTATTAAAACGTCAAAGTCTCGCTGGTGTTAGACTTTTTTATAGAGCCGTGCCTCCCGCTTTCTTTTGTCAACTTTGCCATTGTGTCGTTTGATGTAATAATACGCAGTTAAATAATCTCTTACCTCATGTATTTGCGGATCCAACGTTACACGCGCATCTTCACTCCAGAGTGGTTGGAGCTCAAAGAGTAACGTACGCTCCACCCCTTATTCTGTGAATTCACCACAAGATGATTTTTAATAAGACCAGTTTTGCTGGATGGCTTTGATGCAGGGAATTTAATTATCTTTCTAAAGTTTCTTACAAATATCCGACTCTTGCACAATAGAAAGGAGACGTTTTATTCTCAAAAAGAGATAAAAAAATCGGAAACTTCGGAAGAAAAACACTTTAAAGACGATGCCGCCACACAAACAAATAGGTGGTACTTAAACAGAGGGAAAACGGGAGGAAAAAATGAAACCGCGCAAAAAAATAAATCTGTGGGTAGTACAAGTTTCTTTTCATGGACGTTAGTTTAGAAAATAACATTTGGATAATGATGTTTTCAATTATTCCCGTCGATTTCGATTGCTTGTGTCGGTTCTAAACTACATACAGTTTGCTTTTCTTTTCATATGGGTGACTTAAGGCTCATAACATAATGACCAAGACTCGTAATGAGTTCCAATTCAAGAATTTTTTCTCCATTTAAAGAGAAATAAGCGTTTCAGACTGGTTTATGATACGAAGAATCATGCTGCTGCTGCTGCATGGAGTAGGAACTCAAAATATCTATCGGGTTTATGAATTAACTGAGGTAGCGTATAATTTCTGAGTTGGCGGAAATTATCACAGCAAACCTCCGAAAATCATGCACACATGCATTTTATTTTGCAGAAAACAGTACGTTTGTAATCTACAAATTACTAAAAACATAAATTTGCAAATGGAAAGTAATGCTAGATCTATAAATGATGTTTTCTGTTTCTTTATATCTAAAGGCATGTTTCTAAACATTTAGTGTTACACATATTCAAATAAACTCTTTCATTAACAGTTGTTGGAGTATTTATGGATACTGTTTATATTAATTAAGTTCTACAGGGGTCTCATCTTCATATTTGCTACTTGGTCTGCTGTGGTACAAATTTTTAACACTCAATCTGCACAAGACACCCTGTAAAAAACAAGTTGTATGAATTCAAGGAAATTTTCCAAAAATAGCGTGCAGCAAAATGTTCGGTAGGTGTCCGTCTTTTAACGAAATTTCTGCTTTAAAAGTTTCGGTTTCTTCCTACTTCAGTAGTTTACAGAATTTCCGTAGTCACCAATTCCGTTTATATCAGAAAAATCCATTCCTGGTTTTTCCGTATTTTTACTGAAATTTTAAAAAGTACAGGAGCCTGACTTCTCTGACTCACCAAGTTAACGAGACATTCCTAAACTGTCCCCAGTGGGATTCGATTCCACGACCATTTGCACAGGAAGCGTGTGTCTTAAGTCTTACGTCTTACCACTGAGCAGGAAATTATCGCCAAGACCGTTTGCGGGTAAGGTACAACTCTAATTTCTGGTGATGATTTTTTTTATATGGATAAATTCCTCTTTTTATTTTCTATTGGAGCTTACTACTTTTCTGAATACCTTTCTAATACTTTTTTTTCTGTAGGCGGACTTATTATAGATTAATTTTTCGAAGTAACAGAATGCTTTGGAACTCGAGAGATCTTTTTAAACTGACAATGAGTTTCTGTCATCTTTAACAAAAGGTGAAATGCTCTGTTTTATAGTACTATTTCACAAAACTCCTAAATATGAAATTTACTCTTGATAGCTATAATAGTTTTTTGTCTTAAGTTATCTACTGACTGATATATAGACATCATACAATCAATTTGATAGTTAATCAAACCTCAAGTATTCCCTCGAATTGTTCCTATTACTTGAATTTTTCCGTCGTGTGGATAAGGAAAAAGTTCGAACAGAATTTTCCGCTAATATACGAAAGGAATTGTGGAAAAGTTTCTGAAAATTCAGAATTTTCCGTTAACACCTCTTACAAATGGCAATTTACCGTCAATATAAGAAAGGAATGGCAGAAAATTTTCTGAAAACTCAGAATTACCCGTTAGCACCCTTTACAACCGTCAATATAAAAAAAAAACTGAAGAAAGGTTTCTGAAAATTCAGAATTTTCCTGGAGCACGAAAAATCCGTGAAATTCAGGTTCCTTTCGGTCATTTCGGGGAAAAGGCTGGATCGTAATATGCTTTGCCGGTCGGGTGGCGCAGTGGTCTAAGCGCTGGCTTATGATCATTCGTGCGAGAAAGGGTCCGGGTTCGAATCCCGGTGAGGCATGGATGTTGTTTTGTCTTACGGCACTGACTTGCTCCCTTCCCTGGAACTAATGACCCTAAATTAGTGACGGGCCACTGCTTTGTAGCACACTGAGTTGCTCACAGTGGTCGTTAAATCCCAATAAAAAAAAAAATGCTTCGTTAATTTGCGAAAGGAATCACGGAAAGTGTCTCGCGAATTTCAGAAATATTTACAGTGCATTCAATGGAGATTTCTTCAAGATCGATTACCGACTTATCAGATTTCGATATATTCCTTCACCTAATTGAAAGTTTTGCTCCTTCTATGCTTCCATTCTGCATGTTTATCCAGAGTGCATCAAGAATGCTATGGTTGATGCATCAAACTGCTGAATTTACGAGCTCTACCACTTATTCTATGGAGCACTATTTATTTATCTCATCAACGCTCTTCTGCACGACATTCATCAGTATGTGATGTTTAATTTGTTCTTGCAAAATACGAGGCTTGTACCGAAAGTAATGCAAAAGCAGGCATAACTTTTTTATTAACTGACAGAGGTCGTTCAAATTGCACTTGTTTGTAGCGTAGCTCTTCCGCTATAGTAACCCTTCTTCTTCACTGCAGATAAATAATGGATTCCAAGCAGAAGCAACGTGCCGTTATTGAGTTCTTAACGAAGGAAAGGTGTAGGCTGTCCGACATCCACAGAAGGCTGCATAATGTTTACAGAGATGACACCATTGACAAGAGCAATGTACACAGATAGATGAAAAGGTTTAAGGAAGGGGGAAACCAGCATTGATTACAAACCACGCAGTGGGAGACCATCATCTGCGACCACTGACGCGAATCGTCAGCAAGTGGATGAATTGATTCGCGCTGAGAGACGAGTCACAATCCGTGAGCTTCATGCAAAATTGGACTGTGGTCACAATGCCATACAGAAGATGGTGGAAGACTTAGGTTATCGGAATGTGTATGCAAAGTGGGTACTTCGGCAGTTGATACCCGATTTGAAGGAGAGAAGAGTGGAAGTCTACTCTGATCTGTTGGAAACGTTTGAAGCCAATGAAGACGTGGTTTTTTTTCTCGATCTGGTGACAGGGGATGAAACGTGGGCGTATCTTTACGATCCGGAAACGAAGAATCAATCCATGGAATGGCGTCACACCTTTTCACGAAAGCTTAAGAGCCAGCGATCAGCACAGAAAGTCATGGTGACTGTTTTTCGGGATGACAGAGGTGTCATTCTCCTTTATTTTCTGGAGCATGGCCGTACCGTGACCAACGAGCGATACATTGAGACACTCGAGAAGCTTAGAGAAGTCTTAAGGAGGAACAGACCGAACAAGAATCTGAAAAGGAGCCACTTTCACCATGATAATGCACACATCTTTGGCAACAAATGAGGCGATCAGCAAATTATGCTGGTCGGTGGTCCCCCATCCACCGTACAGCCTAGTTCTGGCGCCCTCAGACTTCCACCTTTTCGGTCCTGTGAAGGTCAGTCTCCAAGGGCAACGATGATGACACAGACGAGGTGAAAGTGGCTGTGAAAAGGTGGGTACGACAGTCCACACCTGAATTTTTTCAAAAAGGATTCGAGAGTTGGGTTCAATAATGGCGCAAATGCATAGCTTGTGATGGAGACCATGTTGAGTAGTACCTTTGTATAGAAAAAGAGTTACTGTACGAACATGAGCAATTTGAACGTCAGTTAATAAAAATGTTACACCCACTTTTGAATTTCCTTCGGTACAACCCTCGTATGTTACTCATTTATTTCATGATAAATAAGAAAGATGACACCGAATTTTCGGTTGTAATGAGCACGTCTTTTGAATCCTTTCTGACGCGGATAAAATTTATCAAAGTTTTTCATAGTGAACGGAACAGGCTTGAAAAAAATCAACCGGATTTCTACAATCGGGAAAACACCCAGAAATAGAAACACCTACTTCCACTAGCTGCTAAAAGTACGTTACGAAAATTAACAAATATCACACAAAAAGTTTCTCATAGCAGAAAGAAGGCACCAGAGACAAAAAGATTTTCAAATCGAACAATTAAAAAAGAAGAAATATAGAAGGAAACATGATAAAACTGTGTGCCTTCGAGCGGAAGAATTTTCCATAATGGAAAAAATGAAAATAAGCGAAAAATATTCTTCATGGGAAAAGCTATGCTAAGGTAAAAGAACTTTTCAAATAAGTCTCCCGGAAGCAGAGGTAGCGAAAACAAGGTTTTGACCTTTAGGACGCCTAGCGGGAAATCTGTGCATTATTTAAAGAGCATAATGTTCCTCATATTTATTGTAGCGAATGGCATACAGTAAAAAATAAATTTCTCAATAAAGTTTCTAGGAGTTGAGATACAGCTGTAAGCACCACCTAGCGGCGGAGTTTCTAGGAGCTGAGATACAGTACACAAACACCACCTAGCGACGGAACTATAAAACTCCTCAAATACAAACCTAAAGTGTTCCACATGGCAAATGCACTATAAAAAATAAGTGTCGTGAATTCACGGAAAAAAATTTGTGAAATCGCAAAAAAAATCCTTTTTCGCCGGTTGTGGGAATTGAGCCCAGGACGTTTGGGTCGAAGCGGCGCGTCTTAACCAGTGAGTCAGAAAGTCACAGGAATCGGACTCACGTTCAAGAGAAAATTAATTGGGCGATGAGGATTTTTTTCTCATCAATGCGAGTGATATTGGAACTTACTAATTTTTATTTTGATACGTTTGTAATAATTTCATTTTTTCTGTAGGAGGTCGTATTACAAATTACGTATTTTTTTCATCGTGATTTTTCGAAGCAACAGAATGATTAGGAGTTTGAGATCTTTTTTCAACTGACAATAACTTTCCATTGTCTTTAAGAGCAGGTGCAATGTACTGTTTTATGATATTATTTCACATAACTTCTACGTACAAAATTTACTCTTGATAGCTATATAGCTTTTGTCTTACGGACTCCACAAACTGATGGATAGATATCGTACAATCACCTGTACAATTAATTAAGTACCAGGTTTCTTACGGTAACACAATATATAATAGGTGGTGCACAAAATGGAGGAGAGAAGAAGAAATATCTTGTGCCACAATAACCAAAATTCATGCGATATACTATCCACATTATCCGATCTCGCTACTGAACTTCAAAATCAAATGCACTCACGGACAATGAAATTTGCGCACCAAGAAAGAAGCATCGGATTGAACTGAAATTTTATTGACGTAATGATACAGATGAAGGATACACATGATGGCACAAACAGAGCTGCAGAACAATTACAGAGGGATCTGTGGCACGCAGTCCGTTCATCTTCAACAGAGCGTCGCACCACCTCGTGCAGCGATACATGGTGCAATACGGTCCGGCATGGAGGCGAACAGACGCCTGATGTCCTGTGGCAGACTGGCACACAAGTGTTGGACAATGTTGGACTCCAAATCCCGGATAGTGCGGCACGACGGCAGCTGGCGTTTCAACTGGTCCTACACATGCTCGATAGGTGACATGTCAGGGGGCGGGCAGGCCATGGAAGTGTCTGGACTTGACGTAGGCAGTCCTGGGCAACCTGAGCCGTGTGCGGGCGGGCATTATCCTGCTGGCATAACGCACCTGGAATCCCGGGCAGGAATGGGATCACATAGGGCAGTAGGATCTCATCCACATATCGCAATACGGTGGATACGTACCACTACTAGAACTGATCGGCTATCGCAGGCTATGGCTCCCCAGACCATAATGGCAGTGGGGGAGGTGTGCCGCTCGATAGCGAGGTTGGGATTGTACCGTTGACCCGGGGACCTTCACACCCAGACACGATGATCATCTGTCCTCAAAACGAAGCAGCACTCATCGCTAAACACCACACATCGCCAGTGTGGCGTTCTAGGTCGCTCTCGCTTGGCGCCACTGCACACGGAGCCGGCAATGTCCCGGTGTTAAGGGCAGCACACATAAGGGGCGTGGTATCGCAGATTCGCTTCCGCGAGGCGTCAGGAAATGGTTCGTAAGCACACAGGAGCCGTTACATCTGCCTGTATAGTGGACCGGGTCCCCGTGAGATCCGTTCGTACCTGACGCACGATCCGTCGATTCTCTCTACCGGTGGGCCTCCTGGTCCGTCCGGAGCCGTTCCGCCGTGTGGCAGCGCCGTCACCGTGTCCCCTGCTCTCAACACAGTCGAACGGTAGGGTCAGAACGATCCACGTGGCGGGCTATACGGCGCGCCGACCACCCTTTGGTTTTCATCCCGTTGATCCGGCCTCTCTCAAAGTCCGTAAGTTGCGTAAATCGACATCTCTGGCGTCTACCTGGCATTCTTGTCACTCTGTACTCTTGCCTGCGTCGGCCGTTGCTTTTCGCTTTCACGGGGCATCGATTACACGCCGGTTAGTAAGGCTTCCGGTTCGTGCTTGCAGCACCACCACAGGGTGTGCGGTCATGCGCAATCGCACCATATTGGAATCATTTGCGTACCAGCACGTATTCCAGCTATTTGCAAAGTTTCGCGGTTGTAGCAGGTTTTCTTCTAGGTGCGCAAATTTCACTGTCCGTGAGTGTACTTCGACAGACTATTGAAATTTAACAGTTAATCAAACCCCAAAGTATTCCCATGAATCTTTCTTATTACCAGAAATTGTTCGTCATTAGATACGAAAAAAGTGAGAACAGAGTTTTCCCGTTAATATAAGAAAGGAATTGCAGAAACACTTGTGAAAATTCAGAATTTTTCTGGCGTACGAATATTCCGTGAAATTTAGTTTTCCCCGTCATTTCACGGAAAAAATTGTATCAGAAATATGCTTCGCTAATTCACGAAAGAAATCACGGAAAGTGACTTGTGAATTTCAGAAAATTTTGTACAGTGTGGCATCCGGTGTTGATGGAATTTTTTAAATCGCACAGTTAGGAGCAGAGATATGGAAAAAAATACACACAAAGAGTTTTCATAGTTAGTAGTATCTGGCTGACACAGAATTTTTTTCAGTCGTGTTTTTAGTCCCACAGATATTGCTGTAAACGCAAACGTGAACAGCTTGCGTTCTCTAGTGGCGCACTTGTGCGTTATGAAAATTTTTAAATTATATCAGAAGCATTTTGCACCGGAAGCGCTCTCCAACAAAAAAAGTATTTTTCAAATTAGACACTTAGGAACGGAAATATCGACAAAAATAAGATATACACTAACGCCTCCTAGCGGAAAACCATGCATTATTTTAAGAAGAAAGTACTCGGAAAAGGTTTTTCGAGGTGAGCAGTATTGGTCCACGAAATATTTTTTTCAGTTGAGTTTACAGAAACTTAGATTTTGCTGCAAATACGTCAGAAGCAAAAATAAACACTTACGCCAGCAGGCGGCCAAACCATTCGTCACCAAAAATTAGAAATTATATGGAAAACATTTCCCATTAAGTGCAGTATCCGATGTAGGAAAAATGTTTCAAATCGGAGTTTTAGAAGAAGAGATATAAGGGAAAACGCAATTTACTTTTACGCCCTTAGCGGAAAATCTATGCGTAACTTGAAAAAGTGACTGCACCTAAAACAGTCTTCGATATAAATGGCATCGAAAGGTTACATAATTTTGTCAATCGGATATTTAGAAGCAACTTCCCTGGAACCAACTTCCCTGGAACCAGTGACCCTAAATTAGGGACGGGCGACTGCTTATAGCCCATTGAGTTGCTCACGGTGGTCGTTAAACCTTCAAATTCGTAAATATGCGGGAGTGACATGGAGGAGACTGGCACAAGACAGACCGTTGTGGAGGAAACTTGGGGAGACCTTCGTCCAGCAGTGGATTGATAATGGTTGACAATGATGATGATGATATGGAATAAAATGTATTTTGAATTCGACATTATGTGCGTTTACGCCCTCTAGCGGGGAAATTGTGCTTTGTGGAAAAAAACGCGGAATGCAAGGATGATCGTTCTCACATTTCAAGCCTCTCAATGCAAAAAAAAGTATTTCAAATCCGACTAATAGTTACAGAGATATGGTGTCCACAGACGAACGGACAAAGGTGATAACGCTGCCCCGGTGGCGCAGTGGTCTAAGCGATGGCCTCTGATCATTCGTCCGAAAGGGGTCCGGGTTCAAATCCCGGTGAGGCATGGTTGTTGTGCTTGTCTTACGGCACTGGCTCTCTCCCTTCCCTGGAACCAGTGACCCTAAATTAGGGACGGGCGACTGCTTATAGCCCATTGAGTTGCTCACGGTGGTCGTTAAACCTTCAATAAAAAAAAAAAAAAAGGTGATGACATAAGCACGATTTTTTTTTGCAAAGGACGAGCTAAAAAGGCACTTCCATTGACTCTGTTCGCAGCTCAGCTCGGTTTAGACAGCTGCTGCTAAGAGTTTCTCTTCTTTGGCTTCTTTAATGCACGATGGACAGTCAACTGGATTTGATTTATTGTAGAAATGGGCAAAATTAGTCTTATCATCTAAAGAGTACTTACTACCTTTTGCTTTTTGTAAGAATTATTATTCATGTTGTTTATTGGTGATATTTTTTCTTGCCGTTCCGAAACAAGATTTGCTTTCCGCTGGGAACTCTCTGACAATAGACACTTCCCCACGATATTATTCTTTCTACACCCAAAAGCGGTGATTGCTTGCTGCTTCTTCCGTCCCTTGTTGGATGAGGTTTTTATTTGTATGTTTTTGCGCTCGCACATATCATCCTTAGTATTTTAACATCTTTTATATTATTCTTCATTTTGTGTATTTGACTTATTTACGCTTTCCAACCGTAGGTTGAAGAAGCGTAAACGCTCCAACTTTGTCCGTCTGTCCAGACGATAACTCGCGTAAAAATGGTTCGATTTCGATGAAATTTTAGTATGTGGTAGGGGACAGTCTGGGGACGAACCCTATTGAAAATGGGCGAAATGGGGTCAAAGGTCAGGACATAGGAGCGTGATCCATTCCATCGCCCTTATGCGTCATAACTTTCGTAAAAATCCTTGGATTCCGATAAAACTTTATCATGTTGTTCCGGAGGTATACTGAACCGGTTTTATTGAATATAATCGAAATGGGGTCAAAGGTCAGGGAACAGGAGCGAGATTTATTCCACAGCCATTACCTTCATAACTTGAGTAATAGCTTGAGTAATGATTTCTGGTATGTTGGAATGCGTATCACAATCAATGCATTGCATGATTTTACTAACTTGTGAATAAAGATTCATTCTAAGACTTAACTTCATAATCTACAGCTGCAAATAAAAATTTATGGCAAATCGCGCCAATGGAGAGAATCAGTGAGAGATTTACAGGGCTTCACGCATTGGCATCCGTACGAGTATACTGCAAAAATGTTCCTGAAATTCACGAGCCATTTCCGCTGTTCTTGAATTAACAAAGTATAATATATTCCTGATGCAACCTTTTCCGTGAAATGACGAAAAAAATCCTGAATTTCACGGACTTTTCGTATACGCCAGAAAAATTCTGAATTTTCAGAAACCTTTCCGCAATTTTTTTTTGTATATGAACCGTAAATTGCCTTTTTTAAAAGGTTTTAACGGAAAATTTCGAATTTTTTCAAAACCTTTCGCAATCCCTTTCGTACATTAACGGAAAAATTCTGTTCTCACCTTTTCCGTATCCATATGACAGAAAATTTCCTGTAATAGGAGTGATTTGTGGGAATACGCGAGGTTCGATTAATCATTAAATTTCAATCGTGTGCTGGAGGATTTGATTTTAAAGTTCTGTAGCGAGATCGTATATTGTGGATAGCATTTCGCATGATATTTAAGTTATTGTGGCAGCGCATATTCCTTCCTCTCTCTCCCATTTGTACACCAGCTACCGTATATTGTATTACCATAAGAAACTGGGTAATTAAATTAGTGTACAGGTGATGGTATGATGTCAATCCCCGTAAGACAAAAGCTACGTATTATAGCTATCAAGAGTAAATTCTGTATTTAGGAGTTTCATGAAATAATACTATAAAGCAGCACATTTCACCTCTTTTTTAAAGGTCATTGAAAATCATTGTCGGTTTAAAAAATATCAAGATCCAAAGCATTCGGTTGCTTTGAAAAATCGCGATGAAAAAAAAACGCGATTTGTAATAAGTCCTCGTATAGAAAAAATTAAATTATTAGAAACCTATTCCGAAAAATAATAAATTTGTACAGAAAATAAAATGACTAATTCACTCACATTAATAACAAAAAACATTTCATCATCGGGTGATTAGAGTTCAACTTTATACGCGTTTACACTTCGCATGATTTTCTGGCTTAACGATAGCACGCACGCCTGCAGCTGATGTAAAGGTCGCTGGTTCGAAACCCATCAGGGGGAAATAATTTGTTTTCAAGAGGGCTATTGAAGTCAAGCTCGCAACTTTTGCGTGATTTCTGTATGACCAGTATCGGATTTTCTGAAATAAACGGAATTACTGACTGGAAATTCTGTCAAAATACTGAAGTTAAAAGAAGCGGAAACCTTTAAAAACGGAAGTGCTATTAATAGATCGACACCAGCAGACAACATTGCTGCACGTTATTTTCAGGAATTTTTTCATGAATACACACTACTTATTAGCACGTCTTCTGTAAAAAAAAAAATCCAAGGGGCACAGTAGCAACTGTGCCTCAACCTACAACGTAGAACTACGTCAACTGTCACTATTTCATGTCACTATCTCACTAGTTCTACGTCCTAACGTAGTCCTACGTTGTAGGTTGCGGCACAGTTGCTACTGTGCCCCATTGAATTTTTCAGATATCAAACTTTTAAGAAATACAACGAAAGAATTATTTTACTTTATTTACTTAAAAGCAACTTATACGATATGCAATTCATAGTAACATATACTGATTATAAATTAATGTTAGTAGAAGTAGAAGGTGTGGTATCATCATTGTCAGTAGTTATTGCTAAAATTGTTTCTGAAGAAATCGTTCTTCAGAAACAATTTTTCAAACTTCTTGGTTGCCTTGTTATAAATTTGGCGATACGTCTTGGGCCTAATGTACTCTTCTTGTTGTTGCTCTTGTTCTTGTCTAGATTCAGAATGCATTGGCGGTTTAACGGTTTGAGACGTAATACATCCATTATCCAGCATAGTTGTGAAAACTGGCGATGTACATTGGTATTCCATGCTCGGTGTGAAAATTTGGATCGATGACATCAATCTCCATCTATTCTTGCTGTTCAGGACCAATTTGTGTAGGTGAAGTGGAAGGTTGCGGTTCTAAAGTCGAACTTATGTGAAACACATCCTGGCGCGCGGTCTTTTGACGCTCTCTACATTCCCGTGACCTTTCGGTAGATGACTTAGCCGGAGCAGTCTCGTTTTTTAGGGCTCGTGTCTACTTTTGGATTTTGCAACTTCGTCGGTGTTTTGTGACGTCGGAGGAGTGTTTCTTCGGTAATTTGTCACAAGTAGTGCCAGTGTCTTCGTATTGTGTTACATTTGTCGTTTTTTTTTTTTTTTTCTTTTTTGAGTTTCTGGGTGTTGCCCGTCGAGACACTTAGTGTTGTGTTTTTTGGCTAGCGGCAGAGATAGCTGCTTCCAATGTTCAAGTGTGAAATTCTACTGCTGCTGTTTCTTCTTCTTCCACGTCAATGTCTAATACTTCATTGTCTGTTATATTTTCGAATGTGTGTGCTACGTCTTCATCTGTTCATTGCCTACGAATGTGCTTAGTCTTCAACCACTTGACTCGATAGTTAGGGCTGGCGCCATAGGCCCGCCCCCACCCCCTCCTTCATTTGCTAGTGCGCTTAGTTCTTCCTCACCACAGTCTACTGCTTGTGCCTCTGTCTTACCTGAAATCACTCGGATTCATAAAGAGCTTAAGATCAAAATTACAGACGACTCCCCAGCAGGTAAGGAGTTCTCTTTTGCTCTTCTGTTAAGCGTGTATTTCTAGTCTTTGCGTGACACCCCTCCCCTTGTACCTAGATACTGTGTGCAAAGTTGTCCCCAAAGAGAGTTGAGTGTTTGTTATCCGCGTGGGGGGTGGGGGAGGGGGGACGTTGGTCACCTCACTCATAATTCTGCTGCTGATAAAGTAATACACGCCGGACTTCATATTGGTGCGTTTCATATCCAGCCAATCCCATTAGCTCAACGTCCAATAACTGTCACACTCTCCCCTGTTCCTTCAGCTATACCAGACCACCTGCTTGTTTCAAGCTTTGTGGTCCCTTTGTCGTGTGATTGGTGAAACCAAATAGCTACCTGCTGCAGCTTGGGACTCCCCTTATGGTTTTGTTCAAGGTGGCCGACGCCAGTACAGAGTTGTTTTCCCATCCGAGCAAGCCATACTGGACCGCCCGGAAACGATAGAATTTGCCTCCGACAGGTGCACTTTTCTTTTCAACTTATTCGCAGGCATTCAATGTTTCAGGTGCAAGGAAGAAGGGCACCTTGCCTATGAATGTCCCCATCGTGCTGATGTGTCTTCTGCTTTCAGACCTCCTACCAGTGCTGTTCTTCAACCCACCCAGTTTCATTGTCCCTCAGTTTCACTAGACCCCCGGCTCCACTGCTTCAGTCACCAGTTCGCCGTTGACGTCGTTTGCCCAGCCTCTAAATGCTGCTACTTCTGTTCACCCGCCTCAGCTCAGTACTTCACCGTCAGAGTGTCTGGATTCACCCCTGACTCTGGTTGTCTGTCTCTCAACATGATGCTTCGTTCCCGCCTCTACAGTTCATGGTGGAGTCGAGTCCTCCCTTTCCTCTAGCAAACGTCCTCCCTCAACTGCTTCCCCCAAGAAAAGGGCACGGGTTTGCTCCCCAAAAAATCTGCCTCTGCATCTTCAGCAAGAGCCACTTCATCTCCACATCCAGACGGCAATTCCACACCCCTTGCCACGTCGAACCAATATACTGTTCTGTCTAGTTCCCAAGAAGAAGAGATGGACACGGCTGCTGAAAGTGATGCTCTCTCAATTACTGAGGTGGACTCTGTTCCTTTTCTTCCGTCGGAACTTACCACCCTTCTCCTTGATAGCATTGTGCCCGTTATCACACTTTCTTATGACGAACTGCTTGATCTCTACCAGCATCCGGTGAACAGCCGTAATCTGTCACTACCGTACATAAGTGAAAATTTGTCTCATCTCCCAGAAATGATTCATCAGTTAACATTCCTCCTCGATGAACTTCTACGCAATTCCCAGCTACCACCTGAGACGACACGGTTCAGACGTCGATTGAGGTATGTCCTCAACATTCTCTCGGATCAATTGGACACCCACCTGCAACCTGAACTGAGTGCATAAGTGTGTTTTTTCCTTGTTTTTCATTTTTACTTTTATGTTCTTGACCTGTAAACCTACAGCGTTTTGTCAACGGATTGTTTTGCCTTTTATCGTTTCTGTATTCTGTACAGTTGCAGTTCGCTTTGTGTTTCCTTCCCAGCTGTTTTGTTCCTGGTACAGTCAGCCTGCTGTTTTCTGTCGAAACGTTGTTTTGTACATTTTTGCTCTGTGTCTCTTTTAATGTTTACGTCTGGTGTGTTCTTTCCTTGTTTTTCATTTATATTTTTGTTCTTAGACCAGCCAGTCTACAGCGTTTTTGTCACCAGATTGTTTCGTTTTATTTTATTGTTTCTGTGTTCGGTACAGTTG
This sequence comes from Macrothele yani, assembly GCA_039090855.1. Classification (NCBI taxonomy): domain Eukaryota; kingdom Metazoa; phylum Arthropoda; class Arachnida; order Araneae; family Macrothelidae; genus Macrothele; species Macrothele yani. Next base: position 48,982,217 of record CM077022.1, on the reverse strand, counting down.
TAGTTCGCTTCGTGGATTCTTCCCAACTGTTTTATTCCTGGTATAGTCAGACTCCAGTCATTTGTCGACGCGTTGTTTCGCGTAATTTATTGTTCTGTGTTCTGCAAGGTAGCAGCTTTCTTCATGGTTCTTCCTGAGGTATCTTGTTCGTTGTCATGTGTATTGTATCTTTATTGCTTCTCTACTTGAAGTCTTCCAGCATGTCGTTCTCTTCACTCTGTCCCCTGTTGGCCTCAATTGTCCCCTGTTGGCCTACAGCGTGTGTTTGTCAGTCAGATTCAGACCTCGGCCATGCGTGTTTTGCTGTCTTCTTCCTCACCTACATCAGTAGTATGTGTTCTACTCTGCCTACTGCTGTCATCCTATCTCGCGTCTGCGCACCTGCCTGCTGGTTTGCTCGTTTTTTTCCCTGTCTGTGTTCTGCCTCGGAGTTTCCTGTCGTCAGCTTACATCTATTTGTCAATGCTCTACTTCGTACCTTCACTGAACTTTTTTCCATCTGTGCAAGCCCCGTGTTCCGCCTTTCCTGTGTGCCGTTCGTCAACAGCGTTTTCGTCGATCTGTCTTGGATTCCCGCCGTGTGTTATTGCCACTTCCTCATCGCTTGCCTCGGACGTGTTTCCTTTTCAGCCTACTTCCACTACCTCGTCGCTTGTTCGTACCTTTGCCTGCTTGTGTACTCTGGTTTTCCCGTGCCTGAGTTGTCTTCTCGTTCCTGTAGTCAGCTTAATTCTCTTCGTCACCACGATGCTTCGTGCTTTCGTCGATCTTCATTGGTTCCTGCATTGCGTTTTTGGTATCTTTTTTTGTAGCCTGTACCGCGTGAGTGTTCCATCCATTACCTCCGGCTGCTACATTGCCTTTTGCCAATTCTCTGACCAGACACCGTTTTCTTGCTCCATTCTTTACTTGTGGCTTAACTGTTCCTTACTGGTGGATGCTACTTCATTCCTGCCGTCAGCTAACAGCACATCGTCGGAGAACTGCTGTATTCCTTTCTACATGTGCTCACCGTGTCTTCATCACCTTTTTTCATTCCGTAGATTTATGTCGTGTCGTTGTTGCTCACATGTTTTTACGTTATGCACGCCTGAGAGCACTGTTTTATCGTTTCGCCGGACTTTTAGCATTTTGTACCTATTTGTTGATGTTTCTTTTTTCGGGCTGCCTGCGTACATACTTTTCTCGGTGATGTAATTTTTGTATATAATGCGTTTTACGTTCAAAAAATACCTTTCTGAAGACTTACCGGGCCTTTTCGGATACCTTTCTTTCTCTTCTAGTGTTTCTTCAACTTTCGCCGATTTTTATAGTAATTTTCCCTGGATTTTCGCGGCATTTCTAAATTTTCGTCATCAGTTTTTATTTTATCTAAAACATAAATAAATTTTAAATCCACTTTATTTCGGTTTGTCACATACGTGCGTTAGCTCTGACCGTCAGCTACGGAATGCGGGGCTGAGGCCATCGCTGTTATTATCTATTCACTAGTTATCAACCTTAAAACGACGTGCGACGAAATAAAATCAGGCGAAATTTGGCTTAACTTTCTAACGCTATGGTATTGAAGGGTTAAGGAGTGGAGGGTTGAAACTTGTTTTGATATAAATGGGACTCTGTAAACGATCTAATGTATTGTTTATTGCTCTAAGATTGCTAGATTCGAAGATATAAGCGTTCGAAGTAGGACATATTTTCGTTGCATCCGTGCTTCCCATGTTATCCCCTACCCAGCGTGGAGAAAGACAGTTCCACGTCAAAAAAAAAAAAAAATCGTGCTTATATTACCACTTTGTCCGTCTGTGAATACCATATCTCCGCAGCTATGAATTCGATTTGAAAAATTCCTTTTGCATTGGGAAGCTTGAAATGTGAGAACGATGATCCTTGCCTTCTATTTTTTTTACGAAGCATAACTTCGCCACCAGAGGGCGTAAATACAGATGCTATTGTCTTTAAAATATATTTTATTCAATATAATTGCTTCTGAACATCCGATTTAAAACATTCCTTCTTCCACTCGATACCATTTATAATGAACACTATTTTATGTACAGTTTCTTTTTCAAGTAATGTATAATTTTCCCCGCTAGAGGACGTAAAGTTAAATTGCGATTTCCCCGATATCTGCTTCTAAAAGTCCGATTTGAAACATTCTTTTCGCATCGGATAGAGCTACTAATGGGAAATGTTCTGCATATAATTTTGAATTGTAAAAAATGATTTGGCCACTAGGTGGCGTAAGGGTATAATTTTGTTTGATATATTTGCAGTAATATCTGCACTTCTGAAAGCTCGATTTAAAAAAATTCTTTCACGAACAGATACCACTCACTACGACAAGCGTTTTGATAACACCTTGTGCTGCAAATAGTGCATAATTCCTCCGCCAGGGGACGTAGATGTAAATATTTTTTTTTGTTGATATATGTGCTTATAACAGTCCGATTTTGAAAAAAAAAATTGTCTTAGAACGTTTCGGGTGCGAGATGGTTTGCATATAAATTCAAATATTTTTTTAACACACAAGTGTTCCACTAGACGGCATAAGTTAACGTTTCCAGCATATTAGCAGCAACATCTGCGCGTCTAAAAACCCGATTGAAAAAAATCATTTTTTGGTCAGATACTTCAAACTGCCAAAACATTTTTTGTACATTTACTGCCAAAATTAGTGCAGAATTTTCCCGCTAGAGACGCAAATGTCTCAACGGTTTTTGTTAATATCGCTGATTTTATTGTCCGATTTAAAACAATTCTTTGAACGTTGTATACTGTTTACTTTGTGGAACACTTTGCCTGTACTTGTGGGGTTTTGTAGTTCACAGTTCTGGTGCCAGGTGGTGTTGGGGTGTACTTCTGTTTTTTGATGTTGTACCTTCGCTTCTTAAATTCCTTTTGAAAATTTTCTTTTTTTACTGTAATGCAACAGTAAAGATGGGAAATATTATCTCTTTAAAATAATGAACAGTTTACCTGCTAGGGGATTTAAATGTCAAAACCTTTTTGTTGCTATCTTTGCTTTCAAGAGACATATTTGAAAAATTCTTTTTCTTTAATATAGCTTTTGCTGTGAAGAGTGCCATTCACATTTTCCCACTTTTCCATTGTTCTAAAATCTTCCGCTAAAGGGCGTAAAGTTAGATCATGTTTTCGTTTATATCTGTCCTAACTGTTTGATATAAATATCGCTTTGTCTCAGACATGTTCCTTTAACTAAGAAATTTTTTTGAGCACAATTTGCGAATTTTTGTAAGACTTTTCAATTCCTATATAGTGGGGGAAAGTAACTGTTTCTATTCCTAGATGATTTATCGATTGTAGAAATGCGGTTGATTTTTTTTTTTTTTTTTGTATTTTCTGTAATGGGTTCCATTTATTATGAATAACTTTGAATTATTTTATTTGTGTCGGAAATAATTCAAAAGAGGTGCTTATTAAAACCAAAAATTCGGTGATATAACCAAAAATTCGGTTTTCATCCTTGCACCCGACAATTCGGTTGTCATCTTTCTTGATTTTTACGGTGTGGGCAGACAGTGTTATAGGTATTTTGCTCTGAGAATATTGGTGGTGGTTTCATATTTTAGAAAAATATAAGATCGAGTTTCACCCTTAGCATTTCAGTTTGCCCTTAATCTTTCTCTTTTGACCGAAAAAGTAAAATATGCTTATCTAAAGTCTAAGGACGAGGTCTTCCAGGGAATCGCGGACAAGCAACTGCAGTTAGAACCAGCAGATAATTCCACGTGGCAATTCCAGGTAAGGCTTTCAGTTCCGCAGGGAGAAGTGGGGGATCCGGGAGTGGTGGTGTTATGGAAAAAAGAAGTCGTAGGAACTAATTACAGAGGGTGAGTCGAAAGTTTTGCAATATTTTCGTAAACGCATATGCTGCAGCGGGTATGTCACGTGTTTAAACTAGTGTAAGTAGCGCAATGCAATCAGTCGAAAGGGATATAAAGTGGTAGTCGCTGTTGTGAACAGCATTGCATGTCGTCGTTCTGTCTGTGGTTGGGGCGCCTAAAAGATGAACAGCCACAACCGGCTAATTAGGGAACTTTTGCTTTACGAGTTTGAACTCGGCCCTAACACTGCTCAAGCAACACGAAACATTTGTCATGCGAAAGTTGAAGGTACCGTGGACCATAGCACTGCAGCCAAATGGTTCAAGAAATTTCGTTCAGGTGACAGAAGCCTCGACGATCAGCCAAGGTCAGGTAGGCCGCGAACCGTAGATACGGAGGTCCTGCGCCAGGCCGTATAGAGGCAAATCCGACAACCAGCAGTTTGAGATTATGAAGCGAGCTGGGCATATCACAGACCACCGTGGTTCGTTACAAGGTCTACAGGAGTTGCTGCATTGTCCCTCGAGAACTGGCGCCAGCTGAAGCAAACCACCGAGTGGAAGTGTGCACGAAACTCCTAGAAAACCCGCGCTATGTTATGTTCGTTTCATCAAGAGAATTGTTACGTGCGATGAAAATGGGCCTATTTCCGTAATCCTAACACACAACAGCAGTGGTTGAGCTAGGGTCAGATTCCTGAACCTGTTGCCAAACGTGGGCGCTTCGAGCATAAGGTGATGCTCTGCGTCTGGTGGAATTTCGAGGGGATAATCCATTACGAATTTGTTCCAGACGATCCGACTATCAACGCCGACCTCTACTCTGATCAGCTGGTGCGGATGCATGCCATTTTGGAGGAGAAGTACCCGGCACTGGTGAACAGAAAGCGCTCTTTCTCTTACAGCAGGACAACGCTTGGCCTCATACCGCACGAACGACCCGGGTAAAGCTCCTGGAACTTGAGGGCATCGAACTGATGCCACACCCAGCATATAGTCCGGACCTTGCCCCGTCGGATTATTACTTGTTCCGGTCCATGGCCCACTTCCTTCGCGGGAGGCAATTCAACAACCAGGAGGAGGTGGCAGCTGGAGCGAAGGAGCTCTTCACCTCGAAGGATAAGAACTGGTACCACCGCGAAATCGAAGAACTGGCAGACACATGGCTAAAATGGTGCAACACGATGGCCTATATTTTGAATGCTAATCAGCTTTCATCGTAAAGGTACATGTGAAGACATAAAGCGATGCAAATATTGCAAAATTTTCGACTCACCCTCTGTACTTCTGAATTTTCAGGGTCCAACAAATGTACTTGTTTGGTGAGGAGAACTGATCTCCAGTAACAGATTGTTGGCTTTTTTTTTCAACTTGTTTCTACTCATCCATTTGGGATTTTAGTATTTCTTGGAATATGTCTTATTACACACTGCTGGCCACCCAAAATGCAACACCAAGAAGGAAGCATCCGATTGGCCTGAAATTCGCAGAATGCGTCGCCCGCGAGAGGACATGCAAACGATTAGCATTGCAGGGCATATGCAAATCATGTGCGCCCGGCACGCCACCGAGAAGCACTATACGAAGGGTGCACAGAAGGCGGGGTGTAAGTGGTGGAAGTGTGTTGTGCTGCCGGACCTGTGTGTGGGAAGCTTCCTGATGCCTCGTCGTAGAATACAGCAGTCATTCCATCACGTTTCGGAGGATTGCACGACTCCTCTTCAGCCTGTAGTAAAAAGCGTTAAAAATTCTTTCCTTCAGTGTTTTGTAAATGAAGTTACGTACTGTAAAACTTGCCCTAACAAAAAATGATATTCGCCCATCCTGCTTTCGGAGTCTAGCAACGTCCTTGATGCATGATAATATTTTCATATAAAACAATGTAATCATTAGCATGGCTTTGGAAAAAATAAAGCACAGGCTTATACTATCACTTTGTCCATCTGTCCTATCGTCTCTGGACACCATATCGTTGCAAATAAACGGTCAAGTCACATTATTGTGACCATCAGCTAATATCCACAGTAACCGCCTTGTGCAACGCGGACAGCAGCTAGACGGGCTGGGAGTGACTCAATAAGGTGCTGGAAGCGGTTCACAGGTATGTGGAGCCATGCTGACTGTAATGCATCTGACAGCTGCTAGAGTGTGCGTGGTGGAGGATCTCTAGAGCAAACAACACGATTGAGGTGGTACCACAGATGCTCAATTGGGTTTACGTCTGAGGAATTAGGGGGGCAGGGAAGTATACTTTGGAAGTCTTCATCGTGCTCTTCCAACCAACCACTCTTGGACATTTCTAGCTGTGTGACACGTCTCATTGTCGTGTTGGAAGATCCCATCCGTCCCAGGGAAGACAATCAGCATGTATCGGTGCACATGGTCTGCAAGGATGGATTCATAACGAATTCGGTCCATAGTGCCTTCCACAGGTATGAGTGGACCCAGAGAATGCCACGAAGACATTCCTCAGACCATAACACTGCCCCCACCAGCTTGTGTTCTGCCAGCAATGGTTGAAGAGTATTTGTTCTCCGATGTTTCTCGCCTTATACGCCAACGTCCATTTGTTCGATGAAGAAGAAAACGTGATTCATCGCAGAAGGCAATCTTTTGCTAATCAGCGGGGATCCAATTCCGATACTGCCGTGCAAATGTAAGCATTTTCTGCCGATGCACCTTCGTTAGCTTAGGTGCAGTGACCATCCGTCTGCATCGGTGCCTCATACGCAGGGTTCGCCGAACTGTCGTTTTAGACACATTTCCGGAAGCCCTGTGGTTCATTCGGCCAGTTAGTTGTTCCACTGTAACGTGTCGATCAGCCCTTACGCACCTTCGAAGCCGACGTTCACCTCTCAAATCAATGACACGTAGTGCTCCGCAGTTTTCCCGTCGCTTATTAGCAATGGTGCCATTTCTCCAAACACGATACACTTTAACCAGAGCAGCACGCGAACAGTTCACAAACTGCGCTGTTTCAGAAATACTGCCACCCTTGTCCCGAAAGCCGATAATCATCCTTTTTTGCAAAACTGATAAATCTCTCCCTTTGTCCATGGCAGTAACGAGTGATATGTTTTCAGATTGCCTACAGCACACCTTATATACCCTCCAAGCCAGCCCACGACACGTGCTTTCTTTCACTGGCTACGCGCTGTTGACGTCAAAAGTAGGAAGTGGTCACAATGTGACTCGAATGTGTCACATTATTGAAACACTATTTGAAATTTGCACATATTTACACTATTTTATGTGTCCTATTTGAAACACCTCTTTCTGCAATGGAAATCCCGAAATGTGAAAAAAAGATACTGTTTTCCCGGCTTTTTTCCGATTCATAAGTTCGCGGCAAGAGGGCATAAATGCAGATGCCACCTATTTGAAAATATATTTCATTCCGTATCATTGTTTCTAAATATCTGACTGAAAAAATTATTTCTCTCGATACCATTTATAACGAAGACTAATTTGGGCAGAGTTCCTTTCCAAGTATTGCACAGTTTTCCCGCTAGTGGACATCAAAATAAAGTGCGATTTCCTCAATAGCCCTGCTTTTAAAAGTCCGATTTGAAAAATCCTTTTGCGTCGAAATGAATTCCTCATGAAAAGTGATCCATATATAATTTCTAATTGTCAGTAAAGAAATATTTTGCTACTACGCGGCACAAGTGTATACTTCTGTTTCCGGTGCATTTGTAGCAATATTTGCGCTTCTGGAAAATCGATTGAACAAATTCCTTTGCAGTTAGACAACGCACACCACGAAAAAGCTTTTGTATATTTTCTGCTCCAAGCAATAGTTTTTCAGCCAAGGCACGTAAGTACTTTATCCTATTTTCCTCGATATCTCTGCTTCTAACTGTTCGATTTTAAAAATTCTTTTTTTGGCGGACAGCGTTTCTGATGTGAAGGGCTTTCCATACAATTTAAAACTTTTCTTAATCCACAGGTTTGCCACTAGATGGCATGAGTTCACGGTTGTTTCGTTTGCAGTAATGTTTGCACGTCTAAAATCCTGATTAAAAAAAATCCTTTTTAGTCAGATCCTACTAAATCCGAAAACATTTTATACTCATTTGCTACTTTAAATAATACCCAGATTCCCTATTACAGGTCGCAAATGTCTGTTTTTTTCGATGTCTCTGCTTCTAAAAGCCCCATTTAAAAAAATCTTTTAACACCACATACCGCTCAGCTCGTGAAACATTTTGAATGGCTGCCCCGGTGGCGCAGTGGTCTAAGCGATGGCCTCTGATCATTCGTCCGTAAGGGGTCCGGGTTCGAATCCCGTGAGGCATGGATGTTGTGTTTATCTTACGGCACTGGCTCTCTCCCTTCCCTGGAACCAGTGACCCTAAATTAGGGAGGGGCGACTGCTTATAGCCCATTGAGTTGCTCACGGTGGTCGTTAAACCTCCAATAAAAAAAAAAAAACATTTTGAATGTATTCGTAGGTTTTTGTAGTTCACAGTTCTGGTGCTAGGTCGCAGGGGCGCGCCGAGGGCATTTGCCGCCCGGGTGCAATCCCCTTGTGTATGTGCAAGCCCCGTGTACGAGAATATTTTTCAATTTTTATTCATTTTTACATGAAATAAATATCTTTAGCAACATTATTTTCGATTTACGGTAAATTCAGATTTTTAACAAAACACTGTCTCATATAAAACTGAAGAAAAAAATATCTGTAAAACTCTAGTTCAGATGACGCTACGAATAATTCAAGAAGTCAGCTTCCTCTCTGTCAATTTACACAAAAGTTTGCATTACCGTACAGCTTCCTGATGGAAACACACACACACACACACACACACACACACACACACACACACACACACACACACACACACACACACAGTATAACTGAGCAAGGTAAGATGAGGAACCCGTGGGTAAGGAAAATAAGAGTGGAAGGCATTATGATCAGAGTAAAATCCCTGAAATGGTAATGGGCTGGACATATCCAAGAGAACGGACCATCGATGGACAACCGAATTTTTAGACTGGATTCCAAGGGACAGGAAAAGACCCAAAAGAAGACCACGTGGGAGATGGATGAAATTCGAAAGCATGCGGGAGTGAGATGGAGGAGACTGGTCCAAGACAGACCGTTGTGAAAGAAACTTGGAGATACCTTCATCCAGCAGAAAATTGATAATGGTTGAGGATGATGATGATATATATATATATATATATATATATATATATACATGTAATATATGTAAGGTCAGGTGATGCGTAACATCACAGCCTCTCCTTGACAAATGTCAACCCCGCCTTCTCGTGGTGCATCCTGTTCCTACTAAAGGGGCTCTGACGACCGCCAATAGCGGTATAACTATACCATCGGGATTAGAGGAAATTCTATCCCACACTCACCAACCCGCTTGGCCAGCGTGGTGAGTTATGGCCAAACCCCTCCAAAATGACTCCACAACTTAAATCTTGGCCCTCAGTCTCCGGCAGCTGGAATGTACCTGGCCAAGGCAGCGGCCAGTGCGACATGAAGGCAGAGGGTGCTAAGAATCCCCGGAGGACCGGACTAGGCTGCCATCTGATGCTGACCTTGGCAACGTACAATGGACGCTCCCTATCTTCTGATTCAAGGCTTCTTGAATTGGAAGAGGAACTACAAAGGATCAAGTGGGACATCGTGGGGCTAAGTGAGGTAAGGAGAAAAGGAGAAGATCTCATCGAACTGAAAAGTGGACATCTCTTCTACTATCGTGGGACAGATACTGGCAGAACTAGTGGTGTTGGATTTATAATAAACAAGAAACTGAAGGATAAAGTTGTAGAAGTTGAAAGTTCCTCTGACAGAGCTGCACGGCTTGTTATCCAACTCTCGAAAAGATACCAGGCTCAGATTATTCAAACTTATGCACCCACCACAAGTCATCCTGAAGAAGAAATTGAAGAATTTTATGAGGAAATTTGTCATCTAAATAATAAAGGTAAGCAGCACTTGAAAATAATTATGGGAGATTTCAATGCAAAAATAGGGCAACGGCAACAGAATGAAACTTCAGTAGGTAAATTCGGTCATGGCAACAGAAACCAGCGTGGAAATACTCTCGTTGAGTTTGCAGAGGCAGAAGGGTTTTTCATCTTGAACTCCTTCTTCAAGAAAAAGCCACACAGGAAATGGACATGGAGACATCCAAATGGGACGACAAGTGAAATTGATTTTATTATGTGTAACAAAAAATTCGTCATAGAAGACTGCAGTGTGCTAAACAAGTTCAACACAGGTAGTGACCATAGATTGGTGAGATGTAAGATGCACCTCAACACTAAACTTGAACGTGGCAAGCTCATAAGACAAACAAAATCTATTGACATAACCAACCTTAAAAAACACCATAATACCTTCAAGTTGGAACTGAAGAACAGGTTCTCTGCTTTAGAAGGCCTAACATCGGAAGAAGTGGACATCTCTGAAGTTAACAGAAAACTAACCAAAGCTCTTATGGAAACAGCAACAAAATTAGCTGGGTCTAAGAACAAGTTGCATGTAAATAAATTATCAGGAAAAACGAAAATGTTGATGCAAAAAAGAAGAGAGATGAGGACAACTAAAGGTGATGTGACTTCCAAAGTGGAATATATAGAGCTATGCAAGACAGTACGAAAAAGTATCACTGAAGACCTAAGAAAATTCAACTGTGAACTAGTGAGGAAAGCAATTGAAAACAACCAAAGCCTAAAGATAGCAAAGGGACATCTCAGTAAGGGAAGAAAACAGATTATGGCACTGAGAAAAGAAGATGGTTCTGTAACAAGAAATAGAGGCGAAATTTTGACAAGAGTGAAAGATTTCTACTCCAAATTATATGAAAGGGATGATACATGCACTCCAGACATCATGAAAGATACCAGTACCAGAGTTCCTCCAGTCCTTCCAGCAGACGTTGCAGGAGAAGATGGAATTACTGTAGACATCATACAAGAAGCAAGTGGAGAAATCGAAACAGTACTCGCCCAAATTTTCACTCGATGCCTTAATGAAGGAAAGATTCCTGAGGATTGGAACACCGCTACAATGATCCTGCTACATAAGAAAGGTGACATTGAGGATCTCGGAAACTACAGACCTATCAGCCTCCTATCAGTAGTTTATAAAATCTTCACTAAAGTTCTTTCACACCGCTTGAAGGTAACACTGGACATGGCTCAACCGAGAGAACAAGCTGGATTCAGGAGTGGCTACAGCACAATAGATCATATCCATGTGCTGAGAGAACTAATTGAAAGAGCGAGGGAATATTAACTTCCATTGTGCATGGCTTTTATCGATTATGAAAAAGCCTTTGATTCGGTGAAACCATCAGCAGTTACAATGGCTCTGAAAACCTGCGGTATTGAAGATGCATACATTAATATTATTAATAACATCTATGAAAATGCAAGTGCAAAGATTCGGCTGTTTGAAAATACAACACACATAAAAATTGGAAAGGGAGTGAGACAAGGTGACACCATATCTCCGAAGCTCTTTAATGCCACATTGGAGGGTGTTTTTCAGTCACTGAGCTGGGAAAACAAGGGGATAAAGATTAATGGAGATTATCTAACCCACCTTCGTTTTGCTGATGACGTAGTCATTTTTGCAACTACCCCATCAGAGCTGCAGAGTATGATCCAGGAACTTGCTGACAAGAGTAAAGAAGTGGGATTAAAAATGAACTTTCAGAAGACAAAAGTGATGTTCAATGCTTTTACAAGAAATGAAGATTTATCGATTGATGGAGAAAAGCTGGAGATAACAGACACGTACGTTTATCTTGGACAGCAGATATCAAGTGAGGGTCACATTGATGGAGAAATTAATCGGCGTACAAAACTTGCCTGGAGAGCTTTTGGAAGAAACAGCATAATTTTCAAGAGCAATATGCCATTATGTCTTAAAAGAAAAGTGTTTGATCAATGCATCCTTCCACTGCTTACGTATGGTGCAGAGACGTGGACCTTAACTAAAAGAGACATACAAAGGCTGCAGACAACTCAAAGTGGCATGGAGAGGTGCATACTTGGTGTAACCAGGAGAGATAAGAAGTAGAACTCATGGATCCGAAAAATGACAAGAGTGGAAGACATCATGATCAGAGTTAAATCCCTGAAATGGCAATGGGCTGGACATACTGCCAGAAGGACAGATCATCGATGGACAGCCGAAATTTTAGATTGGATTCCAAGGGACAGGAAAAGACCCAGAAGAAGACCACATGGGAGATGGGTGGATGAAATTCGAAAGTATGCAGGGGTGACATGGAGGAGACTGGCACAAGACAGACCGTTGTGGAGGAAACTTGGGGAGACCTTCGTCCAGCAGTGGATTGATAATGGTTGACAATGATGATGATGATGACATGTAATATTAAACATGACGGGTGTCTCTTTAACTATTCTAACCAAAATATCTAATATCGTGGAATACATCGAAATTGTACCCCAGTGCTCGTTACCTGTATTGCATCGATCCTATAATATTTTCCCACCCTGTTTTACGGTCAACGCTAGAAGCTCTTTCTTGAAAATTAGCCAACGATAAGGTAACTCAGAAAAGTAAGCATATATTTCTTGAACAATGCTGAAAATGTTCACAATCTGTAAGGAAATTTTTTCGTCGGTATTTACGACCAGATTTAAAGTATGAGCTGCTCAAAGTACATAAAATGCGTAAGGGTCTTAAGTCGACAAATTATGCTTTTCGAAGTCCATTGTATTTTTCCTACATATTGGCCCCATTTGTCATAACGCTGACCACACATTCATGAATGCTGAAATCTTCAAGATTTAAAAAAAAAAAAAAAATTAGAAAAAGAATTTTCAATCCTTTGCCCGCGGTATCTGTTACTGAACAAAACAGTAAAAATTATTCTCTGATTTCAAGAAGTTTTCTATTGAATTATAAATGAGTTATTTTTACTAAAAAAGTAAACGTTCCACTTAGCATTACGATTTCGCACAGCATAACGTTTTCATAACTTCTCCCATGTCACTGATATTAATTTATCATCCGAAAAAATTGATTGTGGGTGCTTAGCACCCGTTGAACCCCGCTTGGCGCGTCTCTGCTAGGTGGCATTAGTGTTTATTTCTGTTTTTTGCAACTGTATCAACGTTTCTAAAAACTCTATTGAAAAACCTTTTTAACTGTATGCCATTCGCTACAGTACCTATTGGAGACATTATCTTCTTTAAATAACGCATAGTTTTCCCTCTAGGGGTGTAAATTAAAAAAAAAATTCTCTCTATCTCTGCTTCTGAAAGAGGTATTTGAAAACATTCTTTTTCTTAGCATAGCTTTTACTATGGAGAATACTTTTCACATATTTTCTATTTTCCCAGTATTCAGAATTCTTCCGCCACGGGACGTTTGCGTATATTTCTATTTGAAAGAGTTTATTTGATTCAGATAATTCCTTTTTGATAGGAAACTATTCGCTACGAAGAGTGCTTTTGCGTTCGTTTTCTTCTTAAAGTATGGTACAGCTTTTCCGTAAGGGAGCGTCATGTTCCAATCGTTCGATCTGAAAATCCCTTTTGCCTCCTGCTGTCTTCCGCTATGAGAAACTTTTTCTGCACAATTTGTTCATTTTCGTTACCCACTTTTGAGCCCCAAGTGGATGTAAGTGCCCTATTTCTATTTATGGGTGTTTTTATTAATTGTAGAAAACCAGATGATTTTTTTTTCGGAACGTGTTCCATTCACTATGAATAATTCAGCTCACATTGCGTATTTTAAGTTATGCTCTGATTTTCCCTAGGTGGCGCTTCTCTTTTTTGATGAATTTTTAGATTTTTTAAAAATCTGCTTTTAATTATTTTCCGTGTCGGAAAGTATTCTAAAAGCGTGTTTATTACAACTGAAAATTTGGTGTCATATCTTGTTTTTATTTTTTTATTTTACCAGTTTAAAGTAATTTAAACCGAAACAATGAACAGGCTTGGCGCTACGCCCACCCAACTTTTTTCAGAGTCCCCCTTTACACCCCCCAAGTAATTAAGCAGTTAGAACACATGGCGAGTACAACAATCTAAGATTTTGAGGAACTTGGATAAACGTACGTGAATTTTTCGAACAGGAATTTTGTTATACACTGAGCGGGCAAATTATTATGACCAACTTGTTAATACGTTGTTGGGCCACCTTTTTGTTATTGCTTGAGCTCGTCTTGGTATGGGCTCTGTGAAATGTCGGTACGTGGCTTGGGGTATATTAGCCCAAATGCGATGAATTGCACCCTTCCCCCAGCTTTTGAAGATATGATGGTAGCAGATCCAGCTGTCTGATGCCCCTTTCGACCTCATCCCAGAAATGCTCCATTGGACTGAGGTCCGGTGATTGAGGCGGCCAATACAACAGGGGCCACGATATTTAAATACCTATGGGTGGTAAGATTGTTGATCCACACGAATCAAAGGGCCCAAACATTACTTCGAAAAATGCCTCAGACCATAAGACCATAACGTTGCCTCCGCCAGCTTGAAGAGTAGTGACATGGCAAGATGGTTCCATATCCTCACCCTTCCATCTCATTGTGTAGTTAAAAGCATGATTCGTGGGACAACATTACCCCATTTTCACTACCTTACTCTCTAATTGTTGTGCTCCTAAGAGAACTGGAGGCGTTTATTTTTGTTGCCTGCAGATAGCAATGGCTTAAGGACAGACCCGTCTGCTTCTGTAGCCGATATGATGTAATGTGCGGCGAACTGTACGTTGAGAAGCCATGGGACTTCGTTCCTGATTCAGATTTTTTGTTATCTGACGAAGTGTTGCCCTGGCCGCCCCGGTGGCGCAGTGGTCTAAGGCGCTGGCCTCTGATCATTCGTCCGTAAGGGGTCCGGGTTCGAATCCCGGTCAGGCATGGATGTTGTGTTTGTCTTGCGGTGCTGGCTCTCTCCCTTCCCTGGAGCCAGTGACCCTAAATTAGGGACGGGCGACTGCTTATAGCCCATTGAGTTGCTCACGGTGGTCGTTAAACCTCCAATCAAAAAAAAAAAAAAAAAAAAAAAGTGTTGCCCGTCTGTTGGACTGAACAGGGCTTCCTACTCTCCGCTCAGCTCAAGCATCCAGTAGCTGTTGACGACCACACGCCTTGCGCTCACACTCTGCCTTTTGACTGGTAGTCCACTCTCTGTACACTTTAATAACTACTGCCCTCGAACATTTCACAAGTGCAGCTGTTTTGCTAATGCTCGCACCAATGCTTCGAGCCTCCACGATCATTCCCCGTTCAAAGTCTGTCATATCGCGTCTTTTGGCCATTATTTCTTGCTCAATGCACTTCTTTAGTCTCTGCATGCCTTCATTGTTCCAATTTCATACTGATACAGCCATCTTACGTCAGCAGCCTCTGCGGGATAGCTATTTTACATAAAATGGTCTGGTGGTCTTAATAATTTGACCACTCTGTATAAAGCAAATGGTTTGTTAACTCTAGTGTTTGTACATCTGGCAAATATGGAAGCAGTCCTCTGAGAGAGGAGTAGAAAGACGCAATTTCTGTAATTACAGTTTAAAAAGGAGAGAGAGCTATTCTTTGTCAGGTCACCCACCGTTTTGACTCTAGCTTGGTTAGTTTTGTTGCAAATGCTGAACTTGTAACAGAACTTGATTTTGATGATATTATTAAAGACTTTGCTGCAATGAATGCACGTAGAGTGGACTTGTAAGAAGAGGTATAATTGAATACTTTTTGTTAATATTGATAAAAATAGTTCAAGGGGAATTTCAAAACTTCAATGCAATTAGACTTTAAATTATTGGAATTTCTTTTTTTTTTTAGTTTAAATTATTGTTGGTTGTATGTGATTCATCAGCATTTTATTTAAATACAGGAAAAAATGTTTTTCTTTTCCTCTCAGTATTTTTGTTATGATAAAACAAGTTAATTCATGCACTTTTAAAGAAGGGTACGTAAAAAGTAATTGTAAATAGCCTAAATAATCTATGATGCGCTTAAGTCTGTTAATTTTGTTTGGTGTGTGTGTGTGTGTGTGTGTGTTGGAGGAGGGGGGGGATCCAAGCAAGGCTAGTGTAGGGCTCCTAAAGTTTAAAAAATACCCCACTGTGCGTACGTGAGTATCAATGCTTTTGGCGTTTAAAAAACATGTCATCATAGCTGTTTTCCGAAGACGAAATCATTTGCTCAAACGCGTAAACTTTAAACGACGGGCATCTCTTTTCTGTTTATGTAATGATTCTGTTATGCAAAGAGTTCTTTTTACTTCCTTTTGTGAGCGTGTAGTGTTTGTCAACAAGAAAACTTACAATGCGCAGTGACTGTCGCAAATCACATTTTTAGCAATTTGTGTCGAACCCCGTAAAAAAAAAAAGCAAACTAAAAAAAAAAATATCAAACGTGGAATCATAAGAGTTCTTTTCCTTTGTGCGTGTGTGTGAAGTCGGCGCAGGAGCTTCAACAACGGACATGCGAAAACTCTGACGGTGCCTTAATCAGCAACCACAACAATTCCGGCTGCCGCCAAGGATGTCGTATCATCTGGCTGTTTTGAAGCCTCTGCTAGGCTTTCGCCCCACGAGACGTGACCGCCAATAATACCGACGTGGTCACAGCTCTGTAAACACTATTAGAGCAAATTAAAAGACGTGCTTTTGCCACAATTGCATAAGGTCTGTTAATCAGGGAATGAGGAAGTTTCAGGGACTGGTGGTGGTTTGTTGTTGGGGAACAAACGGAAACCGTACCTCGGTTCATTTTAGAAATGACTGAATATTTAAAGAGCGTTGTCGTCGTAGTTGTGATTCCGCTGACTTCAAAGGGACCGATTTATTCTTCTACGTAATTTTGATAATACAAGAGCTCTGTCGACCTAAGCTACGATCACGCTTCGCAAGATCATGTTGACATTCGCTGAGCTAGTAAAAGTGTATCGTTATTTTAAGATTAAAGAAGTAAGACAGTGCGAGCGGAAAAAAAAATGTGTCCCTTTTTTCCCTGACTTAATGTAAGCGAATATCTCAAGAATCTTTGTGGGGAATTTTTAAAACAAAAGTGTAAGTAAAATGAGAACCACCGTCAGCGAGTTTCACGAAAGCTCGTTCTGAATTTTTGAAATCTCGTATTAAATATGTGTAAGTGATTTAGCATAAAGTGGAAAAAGAATTTTATGTATAAATCAGTAACCTAAATAAGAAAGAAAGACGAAAAAAGCGTCTAAAATTTCATTTGTACTCACAACTGTGCCTAGTGCCTAATCTTTTACAGAGATTACTTCTTTCAAATTACAAAGAAAGTAAATGTTGCTAACATTTCTAAGAATCTGTTAATATTGTAATTTAGAAATTTAGCGTTCCTACTCAGCGGCTTAATTAAAAGCCCATCTTTAAATTAAATCCTGTTATTTCAGAGCTGTGCTACCCGGTTTTCCCATCGGTCTAAGGCGTTCGCCTCGGATTTTTCGTCCCAGATGGATTCGGATTCGAGTCCCGAATGAGACAAGGGTGGTGTGTTTGTCCGAAAGTGCTATTTTCCCTGCAACCATTGTCCCTAAATTAGGGACAGGTGATTGCTTCCTCATGGTGGTCATTAAACCCAGAAACAAACCAAGAAACATCAGATAAAGATAAAAAAATATATAGGACTATTAGAAGTTAAGCGTTGCCTAGAATATCCCTGGAGCACCTAACATCGGTGTTGCTCATGGTGGTTCGTTGAACACACGCAAATAATAACAGAACTGTTAAGCTAGGAATTGCCTGTAATATGCCTGGATCACCTAGCATCGGTATAACTCGGTGCGATGTTGCCATTATTGCAATCACTGCCGTTTTTGTTGAGGGTTTAGCAACCCCACCAAGCATCTGAGGAGTCGCGCGTTCTTAATTTGAGGCCCGTTTTCCACTTCTCTCAGGGTACTTTTATGAGTGCTCACACGCCACATGCTTTGTTGTCATGATGCTAATTCACATATAACGTAGCTACACAGACTGATAACTGATCTCCAGTAGTCGCTAAATTTTCAAATCACCACGTTTTCCCTTCGACACCATAGTATCCCTAACATTTTGTGACCATGTATATGCAGTACACACTGTAAAAAAGAATTTTGAAATTCACGAGCCACTTTCCGTGATTTCTTTCGGGAATTAACGAAGCATGTTTTTCATGCAACGTTTTCTTGAATTGACGGAACAATCTCTGAATCACGCCGATTTTTCGTACGCCAGAAAATTTCTGAATTTTCAGAAACCTTTCGGCAATTTCTTTCTTGTGTTGACTGTAAATTTGCCGGTTTTTTTTATAATGTTTAACGACCATCGTGAGCAACTCAGTGGGCTATAAGCAGTCGCCCGTTCCAAATTTAGGGTCACTGGTTCCAGGGAAGGAAGAGAGCCAGTGCCGTAAGACAAACACAACATCCATGCCTCACCGGGATTCGAATCCGGACCCCATTCAGACGAATGATCAAAAGCCATCGCTTAGACCACTGCGCCACCGAGGCGGCTTTATCGTTTTCAAGAGGTGTTAACGGAAAATACTGAATTTTCAGAAATCTTTCCGCAATTACTTTATGTCAACGAAAAAACTCCGTTCTCTCTTTTTCTGTATCCATATGACGAACAATTTATAGTAATAGGAGAGATTCACGGGATACTTGGAAGTTTGATTAACTGTTAAATTTCCATGGTCTGTCGAAGTATTTGATTTTGAAGTTCTGTCTCGTAGCGAGATCGGATATTGTGGATAGTATATAGCAGGAATTTTTGTTTCGTGTCACAGGATATTTCTTCTCCTTTCTCCCATTTTGTGCACCAGCTGTTATATATTGTGTTAACGTAAGGAACCGGGTACTTAATTTATTGCGCAGGTGATTGTAGGATGTCTGTGTATCAGTCTGTGGAGTCTTAAGACAAAAGCTGTACAGCTATGTAGAGTAAATTTTATTTTTAGAAGTTTTGTGAAGTAATATTATAAAACAGTACATTGAACGTTCTCTTAAAGATAATTGAAAGTTAGTCAGTTGAACAAAAGATCTCAAACTCCAAACCACTTTGTTGCTTCGCAAAATCAGGATGAAAAAAATACGCAATTTGTAATAAAACCTCGTACAGAAAAAATAAATTAGAACACTTTTTTAAAAAATAACAAGCTCTAATAGAAAATAAAATGACTAAATTACTCGCATCAATGAAAAAAAAATCACCATTCCACAATTAAGTTTTATCTTGAACGTGAGCCTGGTTCCTGTCTCATTCTGGCTCAGTGGTTAAAACGTGCGGCTTCAACCTAAACGACTCGATTCTCACTGCCGGCGCAAAATGATACTCTGCCGTAAGGGCTGAAATATATGCAGCGTGTTGGATTGGATTTTGCGAAATTTCAGTCTAAATACGGAAAAACTTGAAACGGACTTTTCTGAAATAAACCGAATTACTGACTACGGAAAATCAGTGAAAATACGGAAGTTAACAAAAAAAAATAACAAAAACTAACTTTTAAAAACCGAAATTCCGTTAAAAATTCGGACAGTTACCGGCAACTTTGCTGCACGTTATTTTCAGAAATTTTCCGTGAATTCGCACCACTTAATTTTTACAGCGTATACAGAAAATATGCTGAAATCAAAGACAATACCTTCTGGGCCCATATTTGTCAAAATTCTGGGGGTGCCTTGGTGTGCAATTAGGCTTAAATATTGAATGCGAACGGGAAGTAGAAGTCCCGCTTACAAAGAACCCTTCTACACTTGTTTGTTCTGTAATTTCCATGTTATGTTCTCGTTGTCAAATACGCACGTACCACGAATGCGTTAAGTGAATTTTCGAGAATTCTGTATTTTGTCTCAGCAAAACCTCCAAGAACAGTGTCTTTGACTATAATATTGCTTTATTAGGTGCCTTTTACTTGACTTGTTTGATAGACTGCGAGAACATATTCTTCAACCGTCGGCTTAAATAGGAAGGAACAGTAACGAAAAATAAATCGCTTCAGTAGCTGTACAAAAACGTCTGAAAGCAACACACATACGTCATGACCATAATCAGCAGATCTACACTCACTGTCATAAAAATCCGCGCACCAAGAAAAAGCCGTGCGTTTAACGTGAAACTAGGCAAAGAGCTACGGGGAGGGCAGACATGCAAATGATTAAAGTTTCGTGCGATTCCGCATTCAGTCTGAATGAGGCTGAATCGGCCGCCATTCGGACCGGTCGGACAGTACGTTGCGATCGTGTTGGCGGCAATGGACATGGGAAGGCACCGAAAAACGATGGCCTGGCCCTGGACGACACTGACACACCACCAGCAGAGGGGATCGTGAGAGCGGCACGCACAGATGCAACGATGTCGTTATCCAATATCCAGAGATATGTGGTGTCTGTACAAGGAACTTCTGTATCCTCCAGAGCCATTTCCAGACGCCTAGCAGAGGTGAATCTGCACTCTCGACGTCCCTTACGTTTTCTACCATTACCACCTGACCGTCGGCGTCGATTGCAGTGGTGTCAGCAGCGATCAACGTGGAATGCTACGGACTGGCAACGTATAGTGTTCAGCGACGAATCCCGCTTCTGTATGGGAACGGACGACCACCGTGTCAGAGTGTGGAGAACCACAGGTGACTGCTACAATTCCAACCTCACTGTACAGCGGCACACGTTCCGAACTGCCGGCGTGATGAACTGCCGGACTGCCCTCGCAGTGATCCGAGGGACGTTGACAGCGCAGCGCTGCGTACTGGAGATTATGCGGTCCCATGTTCTGCCTTTCCTGGAGGGGCGGCCTGGAGCCATTATCCAACAAGATAACGCCCGTCCGCACACGGCTCGGGTTTCCCCCATGACTATCTACGTCATGCTTCGAGGCTCCCGCTTGCCGCCCCGGTGGCGCAGTGGTCTAAGGCGTTGGCCTCTGATCATTCGTCCGTAAGGGGTCCGGGTTCGAATCCCGGTGAGGCATGGATGTTGTGTTTGTCTTACGGCACTGGCTCTCTCCCTTCCCTGGAACCAGTGATCCTAAATTAGGGACGGGCGACTGCTTATAGCCCATTGAGTTGCTCACGGTGGTCGTTAAACCTCCAATCAAAAAAAAAAAAAAAAAAAAAAAAAAAGAGGCTTCCGTTACCTGCCAGATCGCCCGATCTTTTGCCCATCGAGCACGTATAAGACCAGATGGGACTCCAGCTTTCTCCATGCCCCAGTGTTCGTGATTTAGATCGTCAGTTGCAAGAACTGTGGGCCAATCTGTCCCACAATAACATATGGCGTATCTTTGACTCCATGCCGGACCGTATCACAGCATGTATCCGAGCACGAGGCGGTCCGACGCGGTACTAACGCTGACTGGAATGTGTACGGTATGTCCGCGGGAAGTCGTCCTGCTGCTGTGATGTAACCACTTCTGTCTTTTGTATGTACCATCTTACGACCAAAATCTCATTTCAATCCAACGCCTCCTTCTTGGTACGCGGATTTTTGTAACAATGAGTGTATAAAAGATTGTCTTCGGAAATTATCAAATAAGGGGAAAACGTGCGGTCGTTATTTGTTTGGTGCAAGAAGTTGGGGAAAACGTGCGGTCGTTATTTGTTTGGTGCAAGAAGTTTGGGAAAACATCTGCCAGTTCATTATATTCTCACAGATAGCAATGAGCAGAATTTTTGGGGCTGTGCCTACGCTTTCGCACTTGATAAAGCTGCTTAGAAACCATTTTATAAAGCACGGAAAGATTTATCTTCTGAGGGATTGATTAGATCATATTCGAGAAGTTGCCCGAAGGAGATGTTGATGACTGAAAAATTTTAATGAAACTGTTACAGAAGCATATGTATATAATGAACGACGAAAGACAAGCTGTTGAAACAGTAGTTCAGCTTTCATTAAATTTTCGCACCACAGCAGCTATAAAAATACGCGGTTTCTCTGAAAAAAGAAAGAAGGAATTTTAGCACTTGCTTATCGATACTTTTAATTTCTGTTTCTAGATTTGACAGTGATTTAATATATGGTTAATTCTAATATTGAAAACAAAGTTTTAACTGCAGGTAAAAAAACGAAAAAAAAAATGTGGATGAAAGTAAGAATATGCTACTTCGATGAATTCCTTATATTTCGTTTTAGCAGAGAATTGTAGTGAATGGACCCAGAATCACTTCCATTTCCATGATTAAAAATGTCTTCTACCTACGTATAATCAATAGCTGAAGTTTTCGATTTCCTGGAGAGGAAAAGGAATTTCGAAATTTTGATGTAGCAGGTATGAATACGTTGACAAGTCTAATAGTGCAGTCTCTAAGCAGCTACACACAAAATGCATGTAGGGTGACTGTGTTTCTGGTAATGTGGTGGAAAATTACGACGCGTAAAGAAAGGAATGCTACAGCGTTCATTGTAGCACCGGTAAAAAAAATGCTGAGGGAGGCCAGAACATATACACTACTGTTCGTGAAAATTGCAACACCAAAAATAATCTTGCTATTCAAAGCAAATTTATATCACAGATTCCTCATGCTAAAAAGTACTGATTACGTTTGTAGAGCTATACACGATTTTTTCGCTTCAAAACCCAGTATCGTGTAAAGACACCTCGAGGAAAAATAACAGCCTCTATCTATACACGGCGTGGCATTGAATGGAAGAGGTTTTTGATATCATTCTTGAGAATAGCCTGCCAGGCTGCTTCTATGCGAGATCAGAGCTCATTTGTGGTGACTAGCGGAGGCGCTTGACTGGACAGTCGCTTAGCTACCATGTCCTAGATATGTTCGATCGGGGACATAACCGGCGAACGTGCAGGCCAAGGAAGAAGCATTATCTGCAGTGCAAAGAAGAGGTGTTGGATATTCCAGGCCACACGTGGCCAAGAATTGTCCTGCTGGAATATAGGTCGTAGGATAACTGGGAAGGAAGGGTATCACCTCTGCCTCTAAAGCATCCCTGATGTATCACTGGCTGTTGAGGGTTCCCTCAATTCTTTCAGCCGAGATTGCGAATTGAACCCAATGGTGCCCCAAACCATGACGCTAGGCGTTGGTCCGGTATAACGCTGCAAGAACCGCTCACCACGATGTTTTCGAGCACGTATGTGACCATCATGGTGCATCAAGTTGAATCGTGACTCGTCAGAAAACACGACCTGTTACCAATCAGCGCGCCAATATCTGTGTTCGATACCCCGTTGGAGCTTTGAGGCGTCTGTGGTTGAGGGTCAAAGGAATGGGCTGCTAGCGACTATCCTCTGTTAAGGCTCTACGAGACCCGCCATCTTGTATTGCTGCTTTCTCTTGTTAACCAACGGGCAAGCGTATTTCACAAATTGCTCGGGCAATTTTGCACATTTTGGAACACCGTTTGTGGCTAACGCAAGATATATGATAAATAAAGAGTTCCCTGGTTTCAGATTTTCATTTTGGACTCTTTAACTATTTTTATTAGTTAATAAAACTATGGAAGACACCTTGGTACGACTTTCGCTGCAGATAAAAAATAAAGGGAAAGGTCAATAAAAATTCTGAAACCAGGGAACTCTTTATCATATATCTTGCGTTAGCCACAAACGGTGTTCCAAAATGTGCAAAATTGCCCGAGCAATTTGTGAAATACGCTTGCCCGTTGGTTAACAAGAGAAGGCAGCAATACAAGATAGCGGGTCCCGTAGACCCTTAAGCCGATGGCATCGAACTGTGTTGGAGGACAAAGCTTGATCTGTGACAGTACTGCACTAACACCGTGGAGTTTGCTGCGCGATCGGTCACTACCATGCGGTAGAGGTGTCTGTTATCCCGTGCAGTCGTGCGATTTTGCGGTTCATTTCCCGAATTTATGTGCGTCCGTGCCTCATCTGTCCACCGACGCAACGTTCGCATCACTGTACTGGAGTTTCGTCCCGTAGGAGTGCAGTTTCGCGGTAGGAAAATCCAGCTTTTCTCTTATCCCAACATTCATCCATCCTCGCTCAAAGTCCGTCAGGTGTACGTAATGCGACCTTCTTCCGCGATGGGGTCTAGTGAGACACGAGAAACAATCTTTCGACACAATGTTGGATCTTCACTGATTGCAACATCTCGTTTGAGGCAGCTCTTTATCCCCAAGACTGGATAGTTCAGAGAGCGCTGCTCCGAAACCGCATGCTTATTTTCCTTGACATTTTAATCATTTGCGTGTCTCAACCAGTTGTACATGTCCTGTAAGTTTCAAGCCAATACCAGCAGTCCTTCATGGTATTGCACTTTTCTCACAAACAGCAATGTGCACTGCTGCTGGCCACCCAAAATGCAACACCAAGAAGGACACGAGATAGCAAAGCCAGATTTACTGGTCACATAATAATAGATACAAAGATGAAACGATTGAGCTTACAGGCCCGTGCGACTTGCGGAACACGCAGACATCAATAGTTCGGGTGGCCTCCATGGCTGGCATTAACGGCCGCTACACACCGCGGCATCGAACGAAAGAGGCTTTGGATGTGGGCTTGGGGTATGTCTGTCCAGGCTGCTACCACACGTTGCCACAGTTCATCAGGCGTAGCCGCGGGTGGTGCTTGCCGGGCCACTCGGTTGCTGATTAGTGACCAGACGTGTTCGATGGGCGACATATCGGGAGAACAGGTGGGCCACGGCAGCAGTGACACCTGGTGGGCCGTAAAGAATTGTTGCACGATGCGTGTCACGTGCGGGCACACATTGTCCTGTTAAAACGTGGCCGCTGGCAGGTCCTGCAGGTAAGGGAGGACTACAGGCTCCAAAACGTCGGAGATGTAGCGGTGGCTGTTGAGTGTACCGGCGATGCGTACCAGAGGGGTTCGGGTGTCATATCCAATTGCGCCCAAAACCATAACGCCGGCGACGGACCGGTATGGCGATGCATAATGCAGGCAACATACAATCTCTCGCCGCGGTGCCGCCATACGCGGATCCGACCACCATCGTGGTGTTGCAGGCAGAAGCGGGATTCGTCGGAGAAGACAATGCCGTGCCATTCCGTAGTCCAGGTGCGGCGTTCAACGGCCCACTGCCGCCGCACTCTCCGGTAGTGTAACGTCAATCGTTATCGAAGCAATGGGTGCCGTTCGAAAAGTCCCCGCTCCTGCAGATGACATCCA
Source organism: Macrothele yani (assembly GCA_039090855.1). Taxonomy (NCBI): domain Eukaryota; kingdom Metazoa; phylum Arthropoda; class Arachnida; order Araneae; family Macrothelidae; genus Macrothele; species Macrothele yani. Next base: position 48,957,300 of record CM077022.1, on the reverse strand, counting down.
ACGATACGTGCTGACACATGTTGTCGCGCAACACACCGTAATTCCTGCGCTAACGTTCGTGATGTGGTGGTGCGAGCCGTCAATGCCCGCCGCACAACATGCCGGTCCTCTTGTTCGGTGGTGTGCCGCGCCTGCGGCAATCGCTCACGTCGGTCCGTCCGTCCCTTTTGCACCCACCGAATCCATACTCGCCTCACTGTGGCTGGATGTCGTCCCCACAGGGGTGCCGATGTCTCGGTACGATAAACCGCTGTCGCGATAAGACACTAATCGTCCTCTGTCGAACTCCGAAACGTGCTGGAATGACTGCCGTATTCTGCGACGAGGCATCGGGAAGCTTTCCACGCACAGGTCCGGCAGCACAACACACTTCCACTACTTACACCCCGCCTTCTGTGCACCCTTCTTATAGTGCTTCTCGGTGGTGTGCCGGACGCACATGATTTGCATATGCCCTGCAATGCTAATCGTTTGCATGTCCTCTCGCGGGCGACGCATTCTGCGAATTTCAGGCCAATCGGATGCTTCCTTCTTGGTGTTGCATTTTGGGTGGCCAGCAGTGTATTTCGATCATTAACCTTCGAGACCATCGTCAGCATCAAACTCCAAGTTTTTCGAATTCAAGTTTGTGCTGTTGCACAGTGCTGCCCTTTGTTGATTAGCATTCTTTTTTTACTCCCTGAAAAATTATTTTTCTACCTTAACATATGTTTATACATGTGTCTGGTAATACTAATTAATAAATGTTACCCTTAATAATTAAGGAATATGACAACAACGTTATTGTGTAATATTAACGGATAACTTTATGCTCGACGAACAGAAGATACACTGGGTGTCCAAAAAAAAAAATGAACACGTTTCAAACATGTTTCATGAGGAAATAAAGAGAAATAGGAGAATATACACTCATCGTCAAAAAAAATAATTTCTCCCAGAAGGACGTATCGGGTTGCAGTGCTATTCGGGAGGAAAGTAAAGGTTGCCAAGAACAATAAGTGATTAAATATTGAGACTGATATGGGCAATATTTATTGAGCTACATGCCAATAAGTAGGGTCTCTCAGTATGGTGTCGGGCTGCCATGTTTGCTCACACAGCATGCCAGACGTCTCGGCATGGAACTGTACAGGTTCCTAATGGTGTCCTGCGATAAGCCATCCTTTGCAGCTTGAATCTTCTCGCGCAGTTATTGCAGATAGAGCGTCCAATAGCATCCCACGCATTTTCAATCGGCGATAGGTCTGGCGATGCGGCTGGCCATGGCAGAGTGTCAGTGCTTTGAAGGCAAGCTCTCGAAACAGCAGCAGTATGCGGACGAGCGTTGTCCTGTTGGAAAATCGCACCGGAGTGAGCGTTCAGAAAAGGTAAGGCCACGGGTTGCCGGACCTCATTAACGTAACGTTGGGCTGTCAAAGTGACCTGTTATGTGCACCAAAGGTGATCTGGCATCGTAAGCAATTGTACCCTACACCATGACACTAGGCTTTCTGGACGTGTGTCGCTCGACAACAAACCGTTGATCTTGGCGCTGACCACAGTGCCTCCAGACACAGATTCGGTGGTCGCTTCCACCAAATGCAAAAGCGGGACTTGTCACTGAAGATCACCCGCTGCCATTCTGCATGGCTCCATGACAGTCTGGCACGACACCATTGCAATCCTTGGCGACGATGCACTGTTATGAAGGGCAGTTGTCGTAACTGTCTGTGTGCGTGTAGTCCTACGTCGTGCAGCCGTCTGCCAATGGTGCTGGCACTGATCGGACGATGCATGAAGGGCACCACTGTTCGATGAATTTCCACAGTCGTGGCTGTTGGGTCACTCCGCGTATGTCGGACAACCCATCGGCTTTCGCTCTCCGTGGTTCCTCTAGGTCTTCCAGACCCTTCCTGTCGTTGCGGCGTGCCTTGTTCTATCCAGTGCCGCCAACAGCGTGCTAGGGTGATATCCGCACGACCGGTATGGCGCGCAATACGGCGATAAAATCCTCCCGCTTCCCGGAACCCGACGATGCAGCCCCTCTCGAACTTTTCTCCGAGGCATACTTTACTTGAAAAGGATGCAACCAACACAATAACACGAGTCAGAATGGCAAGCACGCTCAACGGGCCGACTTTATATAGCCGGTCAGGCACAGCGCTACGGCCCCTCCTTGCTGGCGTCACATGCGCGGCCGAGCGTGATACTTGAATCATTTGCATGTCTTACGATGTCAAACCTATCCACCAAGTTTCATTCCTGTCGGTTGCTTCCTTCTGGGTCAACATTTGTTTTGACGATGAGTGGAGTTTCATTATATTACGTAAAAAGCAACTCAAAGCGTTTATTTCACTACAATCTGGGTAAAGAAATTGCTGCATTTCAAATGTTTCGCGAGGAAATAGAGAAAATTAGGACACTAGAGTTTTCACTATAGGAAAAAAAAGTAACGTAAAATCAAAATGAACGGCGGCCGAAGAGTACGGGGTTCACCACACGACAGCAGCACTCTCCGAGGTTTACATGCTGCTTATTCCAACCAGCGCGTTGTCAAGTTGAAGCGAATTCTGCATTACCGAGACCACTCATCAGTTCTTTCGAGAATGCCAAAAAATCAACAGAAAGCTGTGTGTATGTAGTGGATGACAGAATTACAGTCCATTATCACTTCCCAAAGGGAGTTCTGAATGATGTACGGGGGTACCCTTCGTCTCGTAGCAGCATTCTGCAGTGGGTTGAGCTGTTCAAAGCAACCGGTATCTTAAAGAAACAAAGTGCCACGACCATCCACACCAGCACGTGATGTTGAAATCGTACGGGTAGCTTTCGTTCCACCCCGAGAAAAACTGTGTGACGTGCGACCGGCAGCTTGAAGTCCAGCTATGCACGATGCATGATGTTCTAAAGAAGTATTTAGAATTTCGTGCGCACAAATTTCAAGTTATAGAACAGCTTCAACAAGACGAGAACACAGCATTATACGATTTTTTGCTTATAATGTGCTATAGGAAATGGACTATGATATACACTATCTACCAACAAGTAATTGGACACCCCTGCAGTCGACGATATCTGCGGTCCTGATACACGTCACGGCCACCGCTGTTAAATATCTTGTGGGAAACAACAACGCAACCAGTCGCATGCAATATGCCACGCAGTTTGGAGCTATCTGATTTCGAGAAAGGTATAATCGTCGGGTATCACAGAAATGGCCGATCCATACGTGACATATCTAGCGAGTAGAAGTACCCAAAATCGACAGTGGCCTACGTGATTGGCAAGTGGAAGATGAGAGGTGACTGTTGGAATGTGCCCCGACCCGGCAGACCCACAAAACTGGGAGTTAGAGACCGACGGGTGCTGGCCAGAGAAATTCGGAAGAACCGTACCAAATCGATGAGCCACATCCGCGAGGAGTTTCAACAGGCATACGGGAGTGTTCTTTCGATGAATACCATCCGTAAGGAAGCCCATCTGCTCGGTTATCATGGACGTGCTGCCGCCCACAAGCCTTTGATCACCAAGTCCAATAGCGCTGCTCGGCTAACGTGGTGCAAAGAACGTCGACAGTGGACCGTTGAACAGTGGAAACAGGTTCACTGGAGCGACGAATCAAGGTTCGCCCTCTACCGTTCGGATGGCAGGGTCTGGGTTCGTCGTCTGCCTGGAGAACGCCTTCTGCCGGAATGTATTGTGCCAACTGTGAAGTTCGGCGGCGGTGGAATTATGCTATGGGGGTGTTTCTCCTGGTATGGCACGGGACCCTTGGTCGCAATTCCTGGTAGACTCAATGCCGAGACCTACTGCACCATTTTGGATGACCATGCGCTTCCTACGTTGTGGCAGTTTTATGGGGTGGACCCATGGTACTTTCAGGATGACAATGCCACCTGTCATGTTACGAGGTCCACCATGGCTTGGTATGGTGACAATGGGGTTAATCGAATGGACTGGCCTGCGCAGAGCCCGGACCTTAACCCTATCGAGCACCTCTGGGACGAGTTGGAGCGTCGACTTAAGGGGTGCCCCCACCGTCCGAAATCGGTGAAGGAACTGACCTGTCTTCTCCAAGCCGAGTGGAAGAAAATACCGCTAGCCGTCGTACAATGCCTGGCTGAGAGTATGCCCCGGAGGGTCGCAGCTGTAATCGCCTCTCGTGGAGGCTCCACCAACTATTGAAGGTGAATAAACTTCGTTTTTCCTTTGCTATCACAGGTGTCCAATTACTTGTTGGTAGATAGTGTACATATGGTTATATGATGAACCGTATCTTCTTAGACGAGGCAACATTTTACGTTAGTGTGAGTGTGAACAGACATAATAAGAGGAGCACAAATGGAAAATGAGGTCAAATGCCAAAAACCTTATTTTACAGGGGAAGCAGAAAACTAATTAACTTCACATGTAACTTAGCACCACTGCGACATCTTCCGGTCTCTACTAACTAAACTAATTTGTTTAGTAACTTTTCGTCTTCACCACTTTATTCACTTACATCATTTTCCATCTAAATAACGCATTTCGGATTTTTCTGGCACTTACCACCTTTTCCATTTTCGCTTTTCAGTTGCCTCGTGCGAGGTTCGGAATTGCACGTACCGGGCATCTTGTGTTGCTGCTACAGTACTTACAAGCTGTACGATCACGTGTCAGCTTGTCATCGGTCGTCGGATTTGTGTGTTCATGATGCTAGAGAAAGTACTTTTGTTCAGTCTGGCTGAAGTAAAAAGTTGACCGTGGTGTGTGCACTGTATAGCAAATGCATACTCTCGCATGTTGTTTATGGGCTTAGACATCCTTGTCTTTTTTCTTAGTGCTGGTGATTTCGTTTGAGACCGGATTTGGCAGCAACTGGGAATACTGACAATTAATAACATATAACAGGTTTACCCACAGAGAATTTAATGTGAACGTTGATTCGTGAGTTTTGTGTTCTCTGATATCATTGCGAAATTCAGCAACCAGAGTGTTAGAAACATTGTTTTGGAAAGCCTCTAAGTAGTCCAGTTGCGATTGTTTCCATGTACAATGGTACAAACAGATATAGCTCCAAAGAGACGATTCGGCCAATGTATCACATGAGTCAAATGAAAACCTTAAAAGTGCGATAAAAATTTCAAAATACAGTGTCATTGTCCTGTAACGTGGCAAAATTGTTACCATTCACTAAAAGATTTTCTTACCGGTGGCAGCACGGTGCAGACAAGCTTAGTCATGTCACAGTAGCAGTGTAAAGATGGCCGCTCCACCTGAGACACGCACTAAAGAGGAACAACATCATATCATCCGTTTTTTGAGTAGTGAAGGCGTGAAAACTATTGAAATTCATCATCGAATGAAGTTACAGTATGGTGATGCATGTCTGTCACTCCAGCAAGTGTACGAATGGACTAGGAACTTCCGAAACGGCGTGAGTTCTACGACAGATCCTCCTCGACCGGGTCAGGCACACAGAGTAGTGACACCAGAGTCCATTACAGCAGTTGATGGGAAATTGCCGAGTGACAGTGGATGAAATAGCCGCACTTTTGAACATCAATCATGGTTTGGCGCATCACATCATCTACGATGTGCTCCCGTTCAACAAAGTTGTGCAAGGTGTGTTCCACGCCAGCTGACCCCAGAATTGAAACAACGTCGTGTTGAGTCCTGTCAGAAACTTTTGCGGTGCTTTGGAGCGGTAGGTGATGGTTTCCTACAGAGAATTGTTTCTGAGGATGAAACCTTGTTTCACTATCATCAGCCAGAAACCAAACAGCGAGCAAGGAATGGCGCCATCCCACCTCACCAAAACCGAAGTAATTCCGCACTCAGCCAACTGTAAGGAAGGCTATGCTGACTCTTTTGGGATGAACGAGGCGTTATTTTGGAGCACTACATGCCCGGGGTTACACTGTAACCAGTGACACATATGCAGATCTTATCAGGAATCATCTTCGATTTGCCATCAAATCTAAACGACGCGGACTTATGAGTACTGGTGTCTTGTTGCAACATGACAACTCTCTACCCCATACTGCCCGTTCAACGGTTGCAGCCATACAAGGCCTGAACTTCGTCTTCCGCATCCGTCATATTCACCAGAGCTTTCCCAAGTGATTACCACATTTTTGGATCACTCAAAGATGCAATGGGAGGAAAGGCTTTCAGGTCCAGTGAAGAAGTGCAGCACATGGTGCTCGAGTGGCTGCACATGCGACCGAAATAATATTTTTCTACAGGAATCTATGCACTTTGTAAGCGCTGAAGGATTTGTATTGCAGAAAATGGAGATTACATTGAAAAATGATACAGGTGTACCCCGTTTGTTGAATAATTTGTGAGAAAAAAATATTTAAAGTTTTCATTTGACTCTCCCTTGTACTTTTCACTTAACACCTGTTTGTCCAACGGCATGATTGGTCCAATGGCAGGATTCATTCCCTACCTGTTCACACACGTCTGAAGTAGATTGGTTCAAGAGAATTGACCATTCGTTTAATGAGACATGTTACCCAACGCTAGTGGGTGTAAATCATTCACTGAATCATGTAGTTTTTCAGGCATGTAAGCAGGTTAAATGGTATTTCAATTAGTTCGCTGTAATTTTTCCGAAAGTGATACATAATGTGGGTATGGGTCGCAAACTTCATCTTCCATCCACAAGGAGAGAATAAATTAATCATTTCCAACTCTTTTTTTTTTTTTTTTTTTTTTTTTGGTGAAATGTAACACACACGCGCATTTTTTTTTAATGTCAAGGCTCGAATCCGGGTTGGTACATAAACAATTTTTTTTCAAACTTCTTCAGATCGATAATAAAGGTTATAGCTTTTCAGTTTCTTCCAGTGGAAACAAAACGATTTTATGGCATTTTCGACTACAGTAGAGTCCTGTTAATTTAGACACATCGGGCCTTATAGAACACTTTGGCCCAATTAAGCGGCTGCCCCAATTATGCGAAGCTTTATCCCAAAGAGCTAATTTCGGATGTTCTTCAAAAACTGGCCCCAAACAAACTGCTTCCCCGATTAACCGATGGCCCAATTAACCGGAATCTACTGTATTATGAAATTGTGGGTTCTGAGGTACTGTGTAATTCGTGCAAGTGGAAAGTGGCTTTATTCAATAGAATGTAGGTAATATTTCATGTCTATTCATCACGTCGAAAAGAAAAATCAACTCCTTTTCTTTCTCGAAAAAGGAGAATTTGCGAATGCTTACATAGTTGTATATATGAGCCAGTGGAGTAACTAGCACAACGTGCGCCCCCTCCCCCTGCAAGATTTACTTCAGCACCCCTAAGCACAGTAATATTTCCAGGATTTCGAATATCAGGGAGGATGCATTTTTCGCGGTGTGTGTGGGGTGGTTTGGGGAGGGGGGTAGGAAGTTAGGGATTGTGTCTGGAAAAGTAAGGGCCGTACCTAAAGCCCTTTAGTTTTAACTTTTCAAGTAATAGATTTAACAAAACATTTAATTGCTTTGTCCAAAACGAAAATAAATCACTTGAAGAAATCGCCCTCTTACACATCACAGATCTGCGATTGCTGTGAATAAATGTTGGCGCTTGTTGTGCACGTAGTCCTAGGTAACTGACTGTTTTCCCACATTCTCCACGGTGAATCCCACTGTGGCCTCGCGCTTTTCCTCAGCAGCGTAGAGAGAGGGCGATTGGAGAGCGATCGTATTATTTACAACCCATTGCAGAGCAATCACAACCCGGAGTCAAAGAGCCGAACGCTTTCGATCTGTAGGACATTCAGTGTTTTAAAAGTGAAACTAGGCATTTATTTAGGCAAAGCTAAATATATCTTAAAGCAAAATATGAATCTTTGGGTTAATTATTGCGCGTGTTCGATTTTTTTCATAAAACTATAACTGGCGGCTGCAGTATGCCCCTTCGTTACCTGCGCCCCCCCCCCTTTGCAGCTGCGGGTGTGGTAGTTACGCCACTGATATGAGCTGCATTTGTTGCGAACAATCACCAGGATTACCCTCGCTCTCATTTAGTGATAAAATTCGTGCTTTTAGCGAACGATCTTCGAGTACCAACCTCCTCTTATTTTCATTTTTCTTTCGGATTTTAACGACTACATGAGTATCTAAGGCTATAAGGTGATGTTCATTCCAAATTTAGGGCCATTTGTTCACGAAGGGCTAGAACCAGCGTAATAGAACGAAGCACAACGCCCACTGGCTCATCCGGTATTCGAACTTGGTCCCAGCTAGGGAGATTAGCCAGACGACCACGCTTCTGACTACCCTGCCACCAGGAAGGTACCGAGGGTGTATGATGGCCCCTTTATTCATCACACGATCTAACAAGGCAGACAACAGAAAACACGAATCACACGACTTAACATCTTTACATAAGAGGAGGGTCTCCCGTAGCAAGTGTGTATAATTTGGCCTTTATTCATCACACGCACGGTTAAGGCAAACTACAGGAAGTACGAATCACACGATCTAACATCTCAACACAAGAGGAGGGTCTCCCGTACGATGGGTGTATGGCGCCTTGATTCCTCACCCGCACAGGTTAAAGCCGATAACAGAAAACACGAATCACACGATCTAACATCTTAACAGAAGAGGTGGGTCTCCCGTTTTCTTGTTTTCCGAAAACAAGAGAAAATGGTACTTTCTACCTTTGTAAGGGGTAAATCGAAACAAAAGGTCTCATTGCCCTTAATAAACCAACTTTTCATTAAAATGTTTCCATTGTTTACGGCATAAAAATTCCAACATGCTCGAAACTCTGTTATTTTGAATTCGTGCAAAGTGCTGTGAAATCACTTTTTAAATTTGTTTCCCAGGGGGAAAGTCGAAAGAAATTTTTCTACTACCGATTAATAGGATTTCTGTAAAAACGGAAAAAAAAAATGTGACCAAAAATATGTTCAACTTCTGTTGTTTCTTCATTTTTTGATGGATTAAAATGAAATGAATTATTTCGCGGTAGAAATGTCAACTCGAAGCATTACACCCAATTTCCTGATAATTGCCATCGTTTTCTTAAGGCAAAAGTTTGCCATCGTTTTCTTAATAAGGCAAAAGTAATTCCGTAACTAATCTTCTTTAATGAAATAATTAATGGAAAGGAAATTATTTTATTAATACACGATGAAAAATATTATGGACATGCATTTTTGCTACCACTTAGTGTTAAGTTGATAAACTTCTGCGGAATATGCTTAGAAGGTCACTGCAATGGAGAATTTCCCTAAATAGTAGTAGAGAAAATTTCGAACTGAGAAAAAAAAAGTATGTACTACATTTCAATAATTGTGAAAAGCAAGCTCCTCTGCCTTTATAAATCTAAACTTTCTGATTCATTTTATTTTGTAGAACCTCACGAGGGAATATAATGGTAGGTTACTGTAAAGCCTTTTCGTCTTACTTTGTTAGCTTTCCTTCATATGAAGGCATTAGCTTATTCAGGTAGAACTGACTGAACTTTGGAAAATCAACAAATTTATTTCTAAATTAAAAAATAGGAAAAAAAGTTTTCAGAGATCAGTCCATTCAGTAAGTATTTCATTGATAATAAAAGTTTACTAAGTACGCGCATATTTCAGCGAATAAAATTTCTCTGGCGGCGGTGTTAGGCCGTTGCAAATGAAGTGAATGAGATCTGCAATGTTAGAAATTGGGAACCTCTTTTGAACATAGGGAACAGCAGAATGCACCCGAAATCCTCAGCGTGCCCCCGATAGAATCATGCTGGAAGAAAAGATACCCTAGTTGCTATGGGAACGGATTCCATCACAGCCCCTCTCCCTTTTTCCAACCCCACCTCCATAAGTCCAATAGAGTTTGATTTTCCTGTATAGCAATCCGTCTCAATGCTTTCTCACTACTACAGTTGTTTCCCTTTGCTAAGCCGGATATTCTAGCTCAAGAGAGATAAAGGTAAGGTTTTAATGATTTTTTTTTTATGAGAGAAAAACCTTAGGGCTTATTTTTACCATTCTTTAAATGAATGCTAACTTAAGTATGCATTATTAACAAGTCTTCACTTAATTTCAAGACATTCCCATTCCGCTGACTTAAATGGAAATTCAGATTTACAGCATCACAAATTTTGCATTTTAAGTATTCCCAGGTAGTCGAGCTATCAAGGTTATGATGCTTCAATGATGTCTTAAAATAACATTTAGCTGAAGTTGGTGCTGAAATTTACGAGGATAATAAACTTTCTTCTGAAAAAAAGAGGACAGAGCGGCCTAGTATCTCAACTAGAGATGAGCACGGGTTCCTTTTTAAGGCCCGGATCCTGTTCGGACAGGATATTTAAAGCCCGGGTCCGGTCTGGGCCCGTTATATCATTATTTATGACTGGCCTGGGTTTAACCATTTGTGCAAATTTTCCCTACGTGAATAAGGAAAAAATGAAGCATATTGTTTTACTCCTATTTATATTTTCATCATTAGACAAGAATGTTAGTTCTTCCCGTTAATGTCGACCCCCTCCCAAAGAGAGAGAGAGAGAGAGAGAGAGAGAGAGAGAGAGAATTATTAAATGTGCATCATGTTCAGGTAACAAAATGTCCTTCATTTTGTTTCCGAAATGTATCAAGTTAAATCGTTTACCTTCATGTTTTCGCCGAATGACCGAAAATTACCATTTTTCATGTTGTAGGTTGCACAACTTTAAATTTTAGTCGCCAGAAAACTTTATGCAATTAGTTTTCGTCGTAACTACGAAATAACACGTAGTTGTCCCTTAAAACACTCACAAACATATTTGAGTTACGAAATGCACGCGAAACACGCAATAAACAACTAAGAATTTTAGACAAAGAACAAAAGAGAGACTATAGCCTAACCACTCAGTTGCGTGTTCCTCATTGCATTAGTTAATTCGGTTAGCAGGGTTAAATAAAATTTAAAAAAGTGAAAGGTAAAATTAACTGGAGACCGGGGTTTTCGTCAAAGATTTGATATAAGAACCCGCCCGGGGCCGGATCCATTTCCGGGCTTTTTGACATAACCCGGGCCCGTGGCCATCTCTAACCTAAACTGTCACTCAAAAATACTGATATGTTTTTTTAATAGAATTTTTTCATAAACTTTGTATGTCTTGCAGAATTTTAGCTATGATTTTATAATCATATGAAACCTAGAAAGCCACCCAGTCAGCAGAATGGCCAGAAGCCCATACTTCTGGCAAACTCTCCCGCTTGTAGTCCCAAAATGAGGAACGAGTAGTGTGTTCAGTTTGTCCTACAGTGTTGTTTGTGTCACTTACTTGGAATCGGTAATCTCAGGTTAGGGACAGAAGATTCCTTAAAGCCTTGCATTATCATGTAGGTTAACCCCTTCCCCCAACATTAAAGTCTATTGATCTATGTAATTTTACAATGAAATTTTCATTAAAAACCTCAACTTCTCTTGCGCTAATTTCATTATTAGAGAGCTTTGCACTGGTAAAATAAGTACATATCACTACTAACCATTCTTTATCCACTGATGGATGAAGGTCTCCCAAGTCTCTTGGTCTTCTCCTGTCCTTTGGTATCCAGTCTGATATTTCAGTTGCCAGTTTTACCAGCAGTATGGCCAACCCATTTCCATTTGACGGTCTTTAATCATGATTAAGGTAGTAATTTTATTGCGGAAAAAAAAACCGCAAATTCGCAGGGTGGTAGCGGGGTAAATCGCGAATTTTCGGGATTTACCCCGAAATTTCGCGAAATACCGTATATTTCCTCAAAATTTTCTGTTTTCAGGCTCTTTCCCCAAGCTTTGGGTATGTAAGTTTTCTGTCGCAAAAGCGGTTATATTACCAAATGGTATTTCATGCTTATTAACGCACTGAAGTATATAGCCTCGCTGACTACTTTAAAATTTACAGATTCCAAAGCGATTCACTCGAGGAAGAATTGCGTTCGAAGATGTTTCAGCATTACAGCTTTCAACATTCGTTTCAGTTGATGGAACAGCAAGAATATTCAAAATGTACCTGTCTTCTGAATCAGTTGTTTCGTCTGCTATGATACTAACGCCGGATACTGATTTTTAAATATCTTTCACTTGTTGCTTATGAATATCATATATTTTCGGCAAATAAAATTTTCGCATCGAATTTGCATTTGGAATAACACCAATATTTTTGTACGAATTTGTAGGTAATTTTTTAATGTAGGGTTATCCAGTTTGGAAAGTGGGATGTTAGCTGCACCAAAGGCACCAGTTAATTTCGAAAGTTCAGTTGAGCGATATGGTTTTTGTTTAGTTATTTTCTCATTTAAATTTTCAACACATTGACGCATTATTTTCGGTTGACTGTTCGGACATGAATTTGTTTTATGCAGTTTGCTTGCTAAATGCTTTTCACAACTGTACTTTCTTAAAAGATTCACTGGTATGTTTCAACACGATCAGAACAATAGGTTTTTGTTTACATGAAACGTTCCCTTGCTATACTGCTTGCATGTTTCAGATGTACTTATTTTACTCACGTGTTTCATGGTCAAAATTAACAAACAATATCTAGAAACTTAATAAACTAAATAATCACACGAAAGCACAAAAATGTCCTAAGCTAAGCGTCTGTGAAACTGAAACACTCTTTTCTTGTAAGCTGCTTTTCCCAGCTTAAAATTACTAATATAATTAATATATTACTAAACATACATATTATCACTACTAAACCGGATGTCGTATTATATACTGATACAATACGACATCCGGTTTAGTAGTGCGGCTTGTCGCCAAGGCCATTCAACAGTAGCGGGGGCTGGAAATCACGAAAGATCAGACATGCATTCTTCAGCAGAGTGCATATAACCTGGAATTACCCGTCAAGCTTGTTCGATAAGAGTCTCTTCGTAACGAACAATCTTCGGGGGTAATTCAAGGTTTTAAGTTCTGGTTTGGGCTTTGGAATAGGATTACTTTGCGGTTTATTTTTCGCGTAAATTCTAATGAGGGCAGTAATACAATTATTTAAACATGAAAAATAATCCAAAAATTAAAAGAGAAATTCGGCAAATATAGGGAAAAAAATCGGAAATTCGCGGATATATTTGATAATAGCAAAATAACAGAAAAACCCTAAAACTCGCGAAAAAAATGGCGGTAATTCGCGCAGCGAAACAATTACTAGTCTAATCATGATGTCCTCCTTTCTTACAATTTTCCTGATCTGTGAGTTCCTTTTCTATCTTCCTTGGTTGTGTCAAGCATGCATTTCTCCCTGCTTCTTTGAGGTGTCTGCAGCCACTGTGTCTTTTTTAGTTAGGGTCCACGTCTCTGAACCATACGTAAGAACTAGAAGAATGCGTCGATTAAACACTTTTCTTTCAAGACAACGATAAATTGCTCTTGAACATTTATTGGGTTTCAATGACCGCCGTGAGCAATTCAACGAGTTTCAAGCAGTTGTCCGTCCCTAATTTACGGCTACTGGCTGCAGTGAAGGAGGAGAGCCAGTTCCGCAAGACACAAACACACCATCCATGCCTCAACGGGATTCGAACCAAGACCCATCTCAGATGAATAGTTAGAAGCCAACTCTCAGATCAATGCGCCATCAGGACGGCCTTGAAAATTGCACTGTTTCTTCCAAATGCGCTGCAGCTAATTTTTATACGCCTATTAATTTTATCTTCTACTGTATGTAATCCTAGCTTGATATCTGTTGTCCAATGTATCAGTTACTTCTAAATTTGTCCCATCGACCCCTGAATCTTCAGTTCTTGAAAAAGCTTTGTACACCAATTTTGTTTTCTGTATAAGTTTATCTTTAATCCCGCGAAATCCCACTTGTCAGCAATACTGGATCGTAATCTGCAGCTCTGAGAGGTACTTGCAAAAATCACTATGCCGTGAGTAAAACGAATGCCGTGAGCAAATCATTATGCCGTGAGTTAAACTCTCTTTATTTATCATTATTTCCTTGTCTTCCCAATTCAATGATTAAAACGTGTTTTGCAATGTGGTTTCAAAGAGCTAGGTAGATATGTTATCATCTTATCTCCAGTACATACACTGCTCGACTCTGAAATTGCCCCAACCGCCCTGGTGGCGCAGTGGTCTAAGCGCTGGATTAAGATCATTCGTCCGTGAAGGGTCCGGGTTCGAATCCCGGTGAGGCATGGATGTTGTGTTTGTCTTACGGCATTGGCTCTCTCCCTTCGTTGGAGCCAGTGACCCTACATTAGGGACGGGTGACTACTTATAGCCCATTCAGTTGCTCACGGTGGTCGTTAAACCTTCAATCAAAAAAAAAAATAAAATTGCCTCACCCAGAAGGAGTGAGGATAGAGGGGTGAAATTGAGCATGCAAATAGGAATACATAAGGGTTTACCTTGATGTTATTTTCAGCTACCTACAGTGTTTATCAGATGAGATAATGCAGCACAGTGGGCAGGCCTCAGTAAGTAGTTGCCCCGCCGCAAACGGCAATACAGGCAGTGATACGGCTTGCCAACGAGTCATACAGTTGACTGATATCGTCCTGAGGAATGGAACACTAAGCACGGTTAACTTGCTCCGATAATTCATCGAGATCGTGCGCAGGCCAATTCGATTGCAGACGACGTCTAATGTGGTCCCACAGTTTTTCGATTCGGGATAAATCGGGTGATCTTGCTGGGCATGGTAGTGTTTGAACATGTTGCAAACACTGTCTGGAGTTCCAAGAGGTCTGTACACGGGCGTTATCTTTCTGGAAAATGGGGTGCTGTAGGCCATTCAGGAGCGGCATCAAAATGGGCTGCAGAACCTCGCTCATGTATTGTGCAGCTGTCAGTGTGCCCATGATACGGACAAGAGGTGATGTGCTGTCATGCGCAGTAGCACCCCATACCATGATGCCTGCTTGAGGGGCGGTCGCAAACGAAATCGGAAACAGTCCACTCACCAGGGTGTCGTCGCTAAACACTGATTCGTCGATCGTGAGCACCCAGACAGAAACGGGATTTATCACTGAAGACCACAATAGTTTATTCGTTATCCCAGTTCCCATGACTTCGGCACAGAGCCAGACGAGCACTGCTACGGCTGGCCGTCAATGACAGTCGACGTTAACGGTTGCCTACTTCGCAGGTTTGCCACATGTGACCATCAGTTTACAGTTCGGGTCGTTACGGCGACGTCCATGGCCGACGACACAGCACCTCGAATATACACTGAAGAGAAATTGAATTAGAGATACCTGTCTAGTAACGTGTAGCACCACCTTTCACCCAGATGACGGCGGCGATTCGTCTCGGCATGGACTCGACAAGACACCGGAAGCGTTGGAAAGCCATACGGATCCACGACCCCTGAACAAGCTTCCACAGTTCACGAAGATTTGGAGGGGAGGGGGTCATCTCTCTCGATGTCATCACAGATGTGCTCGATGGGATTGATGTCAGGTGACCTAGATGGCCAAGGAAGCGAGGTCACGTCGGTGGAGTGTTCATCCAACCATTCGGATACAATTCGGGAGCGCATTGTCTTGTTGCAGGATGAGGTCCCAAGTGGGATGTTCAAGGCGCACAAACGGGAGCAAATGGTCGTCCAGGATATCCCGGTAACGTTGACCTGTGAGGGACGATGTCACACGTACCAGGGGTCCCATTTCAGTCCACGTAAACAGTCCCCAGACGAGAATGCCACTCCCACCCGCTTGAAGAGTACCCTGCTGGCATAAAGGATCCATCGCTTCATGTGGTTTGCGCCGTACTCGTATCCTGCCATCCGCATGTACCAACGTGAATCTCGACTCATCAGTCCAGGCAACATTTTCCCACAAGTCTGGGGTCCAGTGGCGATGTTCCCGCGCCCATGCTAATCTTTGCACCCTGTGATGTGCGGTCAGCAGCGGTACCCTCTGGACGATGGCTTTTGTACCCCATAGCGAGGAGATGGTTCTGGATGGTGTGGCTGCTTACAGGTTTTTGTGCACCAACGTTAAATTGCAGAGTGATTTCTTGCACTGTGGCCCGTCTATCCGCTGTTGCAATGCGAGCTAGCCAACGATGTCCCCACTCATCCACACGCTGTTGTCCACTGCAGTTGGCCCTTGCAGGGATGGTTTTACCGGACTCGATGTACTCACGGTGCACCCGTGACACAGTGGTTCGTGAAACTCCCAGTGACTGCACGACTTCCGCGATGTAGTGACTCACTCGTCGGGCCCCGACAATTTGCCCACGATCAAATGCGCTTAGATCCTTCGTCTTACCCATACTGCGTCCGACTCTTGCTGATTCCCGTCGCATTACTCGTTATATTGTCGGATCGCTGCATACGTCATGTCGTTTCCGTTTACAGGGCCGCCCACGCCGCCACATTTGCATAAGGTCAGCTGTCTCTAACTCAATTGCTCTTCAGGGTAGATTGCAATACTTCCTGGTGACGAACGAGCGTGTTAGAACAATCCGCCGGTCCAGGAGTGCTGACGTCTATAGGACTGCCGCACGTACGAACCTTCCTGTAGCCACTCGTGCCAACAGCGTCCAACAGTTCGTGCATCCCGTTGCACATGCGCAGCGATACGACGTGTGGATCAGCCAGCTTCACACAGACCTGCAATTCTTACTCTCTGAAACGCATCCAAATGGTGATAAACCTGCCGACGGCGTGTACCCGGGACTTTTGTGGCCTTTGCTGAACAGTTTCTCAGCACAAACAACAAATCTAAAGCGTCCGCGACCACACATCACCATCCGTGTTGCTGCTGGCACCTTTATCTAACGAACGTGTGACGTCATCGGCTCCGGTTTAACATCATTTGCATATCTCGAGTGGGTACACCTGCCCTGCGATTCGCATGTTTGTAGCACGCCTTCTGGGTGGGGAAATGTCTGTGCCGAGCTGTGTATTAACACTATATCAACGGCGAAGTTAAATAACTTATTTATTAAAGCACTACATTAGTCTAAAGCAGTGCTGACTAATTTCTATAGATTCACGAGCCAAGTTCTTATAAAGGAATTAGGTGGTGCGCTACATTTTTTGAAATTTTATAAGAACATTTAAAGATATCTCGTTTAATTTATTGAACCTTTAAGGATTTTTAATTAATATTCGAACAGATGAAATTTAATATTTTTAAGATAAACAACTTACTTTGAGAGTACCGTAGATGATTAAACTCCACTAAAAGTCGTCTCATATCTACTTCGATGCTTGTTGTTGAATGTCGAAGTAATTGTTCAAGAGTAATCATTAATACTGTTTCTGTGTTTTGACTTGACGTATTTCACGTCAGAAAATGATTTCCCGCACATAAAGTCGTCGCATATCTACTTCGATGCTTGTTGTTGAATGTCGAAGTAATTGTTCAAGAGTAGTCATTAATACTGTTTCTGTGTTTTGACTTGACGTATTTCACGCCAGAAAATGATTTCCCGCACATGTAAATACAGTAAACCCCAGACTTACGCGGTTTCGGAGTTATGCAGTTGCATCTTGTAGCACATCTTCCGATTTTAACTATGACTACGAGATAGCGCTGCTGAGCTCGGTAGTGGGAAAACGCTGGATAGGCTGCCCGCTTGATGTGAAAGCAGTGACAATCTGGGATCGTTTATAGACTGCGTGCATCGGTACACAGTTATCGCATTTTGTGATTTTAAGGTAAGAGAATGTCAGCATGATCGACGAAGGACAGGCTGGCTTTTAAGGCTCAGGATCCAGATGCCGAAAGTTTTGCGAAAGTGTTTGCATGATGCCTTTGCTTGCTACAAAGCAATTTACGACGAGAAAAGAAAGGAGACTTTACAGATGTCCTTGGACAAGTATTTAAAAGCGTCCTTGACATCGGCGGAGCCGGAAGAATATTAATATACAGTTTGTAAGAATGTTATGTCCAAACACACATGTTCTAGTATGTTGTATATCCATCATTGTAAGCATGCGAGCTTTCTTTTAGTTTCATGCACTTATACAGAGAGTGAGTCGAAAGTTTTGCAACATTTGGATCACTTGGTCTTCATACGTACCTTTACGACGAAAGCTGACTGTTAAGATGCGCGGTACAGCTGCAAACGGTATAAAAACAACCCTGCAACTGACCGCGATCATATCGCACTGTGAGGTTGAGTGAATATGTCGCGGCGGGAGAGAACTGACTTTGAGAAAGCAAAGATTATAGGGTTTTATATTAGTGGGTTGTCCATAGGAGAAACCGAGAGGCGTTTTCAACATACCAAAGTAAGCTGTTTTGGATGTTCTGAATAAGTGGAAGACACATGTCGTGCCTGAAGCAGTAAAACGTACCGGCAGACCAAAGAAAATTAGTGATAGAGGACGTCGAAACCTCAGGAGAGTCGTTACATCTAATCGACGGAGTACTGCACAACACCTCAGTGTACAGGTGAGTAAAAATGCTGGAACCTCGGTATGCACACGTAGCATTTACAGATAACTTCATTCAATGAGTTACCATTGTCGTGCGGCTGCTCATAAGCCTTTCATCTCCACTCGGAATGCTACTCGTCGTTTAGCATGGTGTAAAGAACATTCATCGTGTACCGTAGATCAATGGAAACGGGTCCTGTGGACTGATGAATCCAGATACGATCCATCAATCTGATGACCGTGTGTGGGTATGGCGGCAGCCGGGGTAACGCTTTTTACCACAGTGTACTGATCCTACGGTCAAGTTTGGAGCGGGCAGTTTACTTGTGTGGTGGTGCTTTTGTGGTATGGTCCCGGCCCATTGGTTATCGTGGACAAACCTGTTAACCAACACGTCTATCTCGATATTCTGGACAATTATGCCCTACCAATTCTGTGGCAATACTATGGAACCGAACCTTGTTGGTACCAGCAGGAGAATGCACCGAGCCATAAAAGCAAGTACTGTTACGTCGTGGTTTGACGATAATTCCGTATCGTGTATGGACTGGCCAGCACAGAGCCCTGATCTTAATTCCATAGAGCATATATGGGATGAGTCAGAGCGCCGCATAAGTTTCGAACTAAGGCCTACTACTAAGCAACAGTTATCAGCAGCATTATGTACTGAATGGAAGCGCAAACCTATCGCTGTGTTCCAAAATCTTGTCGAAAGCATGTCTCGAAGGGTCAGTGCGCATATTAAGGCCAATGGTGGATCGACACCGTACTAATGTATGAAAATAAATGCGACGTTGTGTTTCTCTTCTCGGTGTCCGGTGACCTTTAGTGTATAATCCATCGTGTTGCACCGTATCTAGCAATCTGTTTGCCAGTTCTTCGATTCCGCGACGGTACCAGTTCTTGTACTTCGAGGTGAACTCCTTCACCCCAGCTGCCACTTCCTCCCGGTTGTTGAAGTGCCGCCCGTGAAGGAAGTGGGCTATGGACAGGAACAAGTAATAATCCGACGGCGTAATGTCCGGACTATATGCCGGGTGTGGCATCAGTTCGATGTCCTCAAGTTCCTGGAGTTTTGCCCGCGTCGTTCGCGCGGTATGAGGCCGAGCGTTGTCCTGCTGTAGGAGAGCACGCTTTCTGTTCACCAGTGCTGGGTTCTTCTCCTCCAAAACGGCGTACATCCGCGCCAGCTGTTCAGAGTAGAGGGTGCCGTTGATGGTCTAACCGTCTGGAACAAATTCGTAATGGATTATGCCCTCGAAATTCCACCAGACGCAGAGCATCACCTTGTGCTTGAAGCGCTAACGTTTGGCAAGAGGTTCTGAAAGCTGGCCCTGGCTCAACCAGTTCAGTTGTGTGTTAGAATTACGGAAATAGACTCATTTTTCATCGCATGTAACAATTCTTTTGATCCAAGCGTACATCGCGCGGTGTTTCTAATAGTTTCGTGCACACTTCTATTCGGCGATATGCTTCAGCTGGCGACAGTTCGTTAAGGACAATGCGGCAGCTAATGTAGACCGTGCCGAGTTCCTGAAGGTGACGAACCACGGTTGGCTGTGATATCCCCAGCTCGCCTGATAATCTCAGAGTGCTGGTTGTCGGATTTGCCTCTACGGCCTGGCGCACGGTTTCCGAATCCACGGTTCGCAGCCTACCTGACCTTGGCTGATCGTCGAGGTTTCTGTCACCTGAGTGAAATTTCTTGAACCATCTGGTTGCGGTGCTGTGGTCAACGGAATCTTCCCCTTTCGCATGAGAAATGTTTCGTGTTGCTTGAGCAGCGTTATGGCCGAGTTTAAACTCTTAAAGCAAAAGTTGCCTAATTAGCCGGTTGTGGCTGTTCATCTATTAGGCGTCCCAACCACAGATGGAAAGACTACATGCACGATTATTACTTCGTATCAATTTCGACTAACTGCAGGTGCGCGACTTGAACTAGTGTCAACACGTGACATACCTGCAGCAGCACATGCTTTTGTGCAAATATTGCAAAACGTTCGACTCGCCTTCTTTATTTCAGAATTAATATACGCTTTTTAGCTAACTTTTCATATACTCACTGTAAAAAAAATCTGTAGAACGTTACACACACACACAAAAAAGGGGGCAGCTTAGCTGCCTCAACCTTTTTGAAAACGTTATGCAAGAAATCCTGAAAAACGTTCTACACATTTTTGAAGAAGTCTGAAATATTGTCGCGGGATGATTTTGTGGAACGTTCCGCAATAAGGAGAGGAACCTTTTCCAGTGATCAACCTTCCACACATTATTGAAACATTGTCCCATGATGTCAGCATCATTATGAGGAACGTTCAGCAATAAACTTGAAATCGTTTCCCAAAAGCGGAAAGCCTTCTGTGGAACCTTTTCAACAACTTTGAGGAACTTTAACACATGCTACTGAAAAATCTTGAAACAGGCTGGTAGCCTGATTTTGAGGAATGTCCCACAGTAAACAAGGAAAAGTTCCAGAAAGGTTTGAAGCCTTCAGAGAACAAAAATGTGAAACATTTCTAACAAACCTGAAGAAGGTTTTGCATAATATATCTGAAAATTAATTCCCTACAAAAATGTTCCTGAAATTTTCGTTTGCACCAGGACAGATAATTTTTTACCATTTCCAGAAATTACTCTTAGCATTTCAAAAATGAACTCCAATAAGGACAATTCATTTTGTCCTAGTTAATTTTTGATAAACATGGGTAATGCACTAACAGCCCCTACTGAATCTTATGCTTACTGAATGAAGAAAGGTTAGGACAATTTACTCATGAGTTTTCTCAGATTTGAAAAGAGAAGTTATAAGAATGAAATATTTATGAAAAAAAAACATTGTTCTTAACAAATGTTAATTGTGTGTTACACATAGATACTTCATCTTTTGTAGAGAATGCACCTGCACAAACAAATGGATTCGAGGGTATTCTACCTATGGGCACATAAAAAAAAATCAGTTTACCCAAGCTTTACTGAAAAATCATTGAATTTTACATTCGAGACACTTTAAATTTATATTAGTATGGTGCCTTCTTAAAACGTTAATTACTCACTGAAAAAATGATATAAGATAGAACTTATCCTGTATCATTTGTTACACTCAGAACTTATAAAACTTATCCTGTATCCTTCCACACCCAGTTAGAACTTATTTCCTTGCAGTGCTTATCAGAAGTGAAGACTTGGTAATTTTTAACAAATGGCCAGTAAACAGCATAATTTCGCGTGCAATGTTTACACTCGAGGGCGTAGAGCACAACTTAATTTTGAAATATAATTTTGGGCACTCAAAAACCGCATTTAGCGTATTAAATCCGTTTATTTTTGCTGCGTAGTAAGTTCAAAGATTCGCCAAGCTTTCGCACTCCACTGGGAGGCTTTCTCATGGCAATGGTAGACATACAAATGCAGAGAATTGGAACACGTAAGGAACAAAGATAATTTTTGAAAATAACGTGATTGACATCACGAGTGTATTACACGAATTTTTATCACGCAATTATACGGTGCGTCGCGATGTGCTTCCCTCTTTTAATAACGCATGCCAAGCTGTTGGTAGTTCAGTAGAAACTATATCATTGCACGCTAGTTTGGTGGATAGGATTTCAACAGTCTCTCTAATGGCAGTCTCTTTAAAGGTCGTGAATGGGGCAATTCTTCAAATACTATTCCATAGAAGGTGTAGCCGATGAATGTATGACTTCTCTGGCGAGGGCTATATTCTGCATGTCCTGGTTGACACTTCGCACGTGCTCTTTACATCTAGTGTCCAAGGAAAGCCTTGTCCATGGTTCGTATGCGTCCTGGAAATCCTGGAAAAGTCCTGGAATTCCATTTTGTCCTGGAAATGTCCTAAAATTCTGTTGCGTGTCCTGGAATTTTATCCATTCCGGCCTTTTTGTCCCTGCGCGATGTTTTGTAATTGAAGATTTTTCTACTGACATAACTTATGTCTGAAAAATTTTCTTCCCAACCCCCCGCAAAATGCGGGGGTAGGGTGGGTGGGTGTTGGTTTTGTCTGTTAGGAGGACTGAAGCTGCGTTATTATCGTCTTTTGGAGTCTTGCTTATGTTACCACTTTGTCTGTCCGACCGGAAAGACCACATCTCTGCAGTTATTAGTTCGATTTGTAAAATTCTTTTTGTATTGGGAAGCTTAAAATATGAGAATGATCCATTTGTTCCAGTTTTTTTTCGATGCACAACTTTGCCGCTAGTAGGCGCAAATGAAGTTCGTATCGAATTTAAAATGCATTTTATTTCATACATTAACTTCTAAATATCCAATTGAAAAAATTCTTTTTCCTTTTAGTGACATTTATATCCAAGACTATTTCGGTTACCGTCCCAGGGAGCGTAGTCATTATTTTTCAAATTTAGTCATTATTTTTCAAATAATGACTAAATTTTCCGCAAGGTGGCGTAACGGTAAATAGCGATTTTCCCAATTTCTCCGCTTCTAACAGTCAGATTTGAAAAATTCTTCCTACATTGGATACAGCTCTTCAGGGGAAATGTTTTGCATGCAATTTCACATTTTTGGTAAAAAATGTTTTGGCCGCCAGGGAGCGTAAGTGTTTATTTTTGCTGCCATAAAATTTGAGCTCGAAACTCGATTTTAAAAATTCCTCCGTGGACCGATACCGCTCACCTCCAACAACTTTTTGATAATACCTCCTGTTTAAATAATGCATAATTTTTCCACCAGGGGGCGTACACTTATATCTTATTTTTGTCCATATCTGTTTCTAGGAGTACGATTTGAAAAATTGTTTCTTTGTTGAAAATTTTGTGCGAAATGTTTCTCATATGATTTGAAATATTTCTTAACGCCCAAGAGCGCCGCTAAAGGGCATAAGTTCACGTTTCCGTTTACAGCTATATCTACGGAACTAATAAATTTCCACTAGGGGGCGTAATGGTAAATCGTAATTTTCCCAATATCTCCGTTTCTAAAAGTCCGATTTGAAAAATTCTTCCTCCGTTGGATACAGCTCTTTATGAGAAATGTTTTGCATAGAATTCTTCATTTTTGGCAAAGAATGTTTTGCCCTCCAGGGGGCGTAAATGGTTATTTTTTTGCTCCTGATGTATTTGCAATAAAATCTGAGCTAAAAACTCGATTGAAAAAATTCCTCCGTGGATCGATACTGCTCACCTCCAACAACTTTTTGAGAATACTTCTTGCTTAAATAGTGCATAATTTTTCCACCAAGGGCTTATACATGTCTTATTTTTGTCCATATCTCTGTTTCTAGGAAGGTGTACGATTTGAAAAATTATTTCTTTGTTGGAAAACATTTTTGGTGCGAAATGTTTCTCATATAATTTCAAATACTTCTTAACGCACAAGTGCGCCACTAGAGGGCTTATGTTCACGTTTCTGTTTACAGCAATATCTACGGGACTAATAACCCGGTTGAAAAATATTCTCTTTCGACCAGGTACTATTAACCATGAAAACTCCTTGTGTGTATTTTCTTTCCAAATTAATGCACAATTTCGCCGCTAGGGGACGCGAATGTTTAATCTATTTTTCTCAATATCTGTACTTCGAAATGTCAGATTTAAAAAAAAAATTAACACTAGATACCATTTACCTTATGGAACACTTTAGGTTTGTATTTGAGGAGGTTTGTGGTTCCCAATTCTGCTGCTAGGTGGTGTTTATGTACTTCCGTTTGCAGTCTATCTCTGCCTCTAAAAAAACTATTGAGAAATTTCTGTTTTTACTGTATGCCATTCGCTATTATAAAGATGTAGAGTGAATAAGATTTTTGTTACAATAAGATCCTCTTCAAATAATGTGTATAACATTTCCCCCTAGGGTTTTTTTTTTTTTATTGGAGGTTTAACGACCATCATGAGCAACTCAATGGGCTATAAGCAGTCGCCCGTCCCTAATTTAGGGTCACTGGTTCCAGGGAAGGGAGAGAGCCAGTGCCGTAAGACAAACACAACACCCTAGCCTCACGGGATTCGAACCCGGACCCCTTTCGGACGAATGATCAGAGGCCATCGCTTAGACCACTACGCCACCGGGGCGGCCCCTAGGGGTTGTAAAGGTCAAAACGTTTTTCTTGCTATCTCTGCTTCTGGGAGACATTTGAAAAGTTCTTTTTCCTTAGCATAGCTTTTGTTATAAGGAATACTTTTAGCCTGTTTCAACTTTTCCACTGTGCAAAATTCTCTCGCTAAAAGGCATACTGTTATACGATGTTTCCTTCTCTATCTCTTCTTTTAACTGTTGTTAACTGATTTTAACTGTGATTTGAAAATCGTTTTCTCTCTAATACCTTGATTTTGCTATGCGTAACGTTTTTTTGCGCCATTTGTTATTTTTTATAACATACTTTGTAGCCACTGGTGGAAGTAAGTAGCTGATTTGGGGGGGGGGGGGGGTATTTTGACCTTTACTGAAATTTGCTAATGAATGCTTAATGTGAAAATTTGCCATAAAACTAAATTGCTTTCTAATATAAGAAACTTAAATCTAGTTGTTTCTTAGTATTTTCTGAGTAAACTAATCGCTTTGCATCTTCTATAATTAGTTTTCTGATCATGCCCAGTTATATTGCCTTGATCACTTATGAATACAGTTGTACACAGCCCTTGGATTTAAGGTTTTCCCATTATTCTCTTTCATTTCATGTTGGAAATTTTTGTGCATACTTTGTTTTCTGGCGAGTAAAAATTTAAAACTTAGCTACAGCATCAATATTATGTTGAAAATTCTTTCCTTAAATAAAATGTAACACAAGTGCTAGCTCCCGTGATTATGTGTTTAAGAAATAAAAATCCCTTTGGTCCTTTGAAAAAGTTCCAAATATTTCATCTTTCCTTACCCTTAAATTTCCAATGTAAACATTATTTCAAAATAATTAGATATAAACAGTATTTTATGTATTGATTTTGTAGTATATGAAAGCATTTTAAGAGTAATACTACATACCTATGTATTTTTGAGGTTTATGTTTTTTTTTTATTCTATAATTTGCTCCAATAATTGAACTAAAGCCAAAGAAAAATAAGTTTCTCAAAATCAGTGTAGTATAGTATACAAAAGTTTAGTAGATATTAAACCTGGTCACATTTTAAGTGACAGTTTTGGTATTTCAGTATTTATCTGCGATTCTAAGTTTCTGATTAGCTGCAGTGGACAACATTTTTAACATTCTGCATTAAGTTTGCCCAAGCATGTAAGAAGTTGTTTGTTGTAGGTTACAGGTTGAACAGACCTATGGTTTCATTATATTTTAAATAAGAGCGTTTGGATCGTATGTCTAGGAAAAAAATTCAAAAGTCCTGGAATTATGTGATTGAAAAAGCGTATGAACCATGTTTGTCATTCCGATATAAAACTTTTCCGTGTTATCAGGATAACGGTATAGCGTAAACACTTGCCTTTTCTTTCTCACATTGTCTCTCCTTGCAACTTGATAGCATATGTGACAATGGGGTCTGGGACTTCAGTGCTATCAATATATTGTATTTACGTAATAAATTCTTCAACCAATATGTAAAGCCTGGAATATATGTGATGGTGAATCACGCATCTAAACTCAGTATACATTAATCAAACTTAAATGACATGGAAGGGAGACACCAAATAGTTGCAGGGGAGGAAAAATGAAGTATTGAATGTATAGATGTGTTCAGACAATTCAAAAGCAAATAAGCAATATATCACGTAAAAAAATTACTGCTGGAGATAAAAGTCCTATATTAGGTGTGGCCAGTAGCGATACCAAAGTTTGCAGACGAAGTTGACCGTCGCTTGTTGCGATCTCCCCGTTAGTAATTGGGGAATTCGTCATAAGTAAGAGCATCTCTTTCAACCATTCACAGGGCTGCCAGAGGTTTGAAGTTACTGTCATACAAAGTCAGGACACTGCAAGAGGTCTGCCCGTTGGATGTACACATACATGATCACTATTGCCATTGATTCATGAGGTTCACATGCAAACGCGTCATAGTGCTATACACATTTCTTACAGAAAAGGCCTGGTTTCATTTAAATGGGTGCATAACTTCTAAAATAAAAAGTCCATAGGCTTTTGAAAATCGTCAGGAAGCACACCAGGCTATTTCCAAAGAGAACTGTGGAACCACCTTGTTTTCGAGTGTACTGTGACCTTAGTTATCAACGCAAACATTGTTCAATAGTTTGTGGAATTGCTGCATAAGGATGAACGCAACTGTTGGTGCCAGCTAAAGAAACAATGAGAAACACATCAAATGAATCCATGAAGATACTACTGGACTTATTCCAGAATTCACTCGTTTTTTAATATGTGGCCACCGCGCTCTTGCTGGACTTTTCCAGATTTCTTCCTGCGATTGGAACCTAAAGGAGACAATGTACAAAGATTACCCTCATACGCTGGCGCTTCAACCATAACTTTAATTATGCATTTGCAAAGAAAAAAACTGCACTAATGGGAAACACATTAGGTTACAAAAAAGTATTTTCTTTAATCAATAATATCAATCATTAAAAAAACGGAGATGCATTTAATACAAAATACCTGATTTTTCTCAGTTTCTGAAGGGTGCACACTAAAATTGACATTTTAATTTGTGACATACGCGTAGTATACTTAAAATGAAAACACTGTAAAGCTTTGAACTGATGGTCTGCAAATACTTTCAGCAAGCTCAAAAAAAGTTTGAATCTGGCAAATTAGAACTAAACTTTGCCTCAGCATATTTGCTTACATATTTTACTAGCTGAGAAATAATTACAACATTCTTATGATAAAGCATGACATTCTCAAAATAACTAGAAAATTATAGAATAATAAAAAACGAATATTATGGAATACTAGAAAATTGCAGAATACTAAAAATTATTACTTAGTAATTCACCATGTGACTTTTTCATCAAATCATCACAAATTTCTTTAATCAATAATATCAATCATTAAAAATAGAGATGCGTTTAATACAAAATACCTATGATTTTTTTTTGTGTGTGTGTTTCTCAAAGGTACACACTAAAATTGACATTTTAATTTGTGACAAACGCGTAGTATCCTGAAAATGAAAACACTGTAAGGCTTTGAACTAATAGTCCCCGAAGACTATTAGCAAACTCAAAAAAGACTTTTGAATCTGGCAGATTAGAACTGAACTTCGCCTCAGCATATTTGATTACATTTCACATTAGTAAGGAAATAATTACAACATTCATCTGATAAAACATGAAATTCTCAAAATAACTAGAAAATTATAGAACGCTAAAACACGGATATGGCCATTACATGGGAATTCACCATGTGAGTTTCATCAAACCATCACAAATTTCTAAGATCCCCTTCCCCAAGAAGATATCCGGAAGCCCTATAAGACAATATAAGACATTCCAAATTTGTTCATTTTTTAAAACTTAGTGCAAGCACAAGAAAATGATAACGTGACTAACTTAGCGGCACGAAAACTGATCTTTGGGATTTTATCCTCAATCGGGCTTTATTTTATTTTATTTTTTTAATTTTTGGCTTGTTTCTGAAAATACGAAAGAAAAGCTATCTGCATATATCCACTTGTCCAGTCCACCTCCACCCCCTCTTCCTGTTTTCTAAGTGTGCATTGAGAAACAGATAAAAAAATGTAAACCCTTGGAGGAAAAACTCAGGAAGCATTTAGAAGTTTTTGAGAAGAGAATTTTTTTGTCATTGATGCATGGTACTTCAACCAAACGGGGCTATGTGTATAAGACTAGCTAAGTTTCAATATAATAAATTTTTATGTAGTTATTATGTTGCCACACGTGAATTGTTCGAATTTTGCTCCATTGATGATTGATTGCAACTGAGATAATCTAAAATAACTAGTAATATTCCCAGTAGCACATCAGTACTTGAAAAAGTTTCATTCTATTATAAACACGTAAGCCCTAAGAGAGAGAGAGAGAGAGAGAGAGAGAGAGAGGCTAAGGAATTATAAGGGCATTTTAAAACTGGGCATAGCAATACAACAGTTCAAGGACCTCGTGCAATAACTATTCCATTGAACATCTACGAGCCACCCTAGTGGTGCATTGGTCTAAGCGATAACTTCTGATCATTCGTCCGAGATGGGTGGGGCTCTAATCCCGTGAGGCATGGATGTTGTGTTTATCTTACGGCACTGACTCTCCCTTCCCTGGAGCCAGTGGCCCTGAATTACTGACGAGCGACTGCTTATAGCCCATTGAGTTGCTCACGGTAGCTGTTAAACCTCCAATCAAAAAACAAACAAACAAACCTACCATACCTCAAAATTTATAATATTATGTAACCACGGTTCCTCAACATGCACATAAAGAATTCCATTAGCTGTTCAATACGAGCTTACGAAACAACTTTAGTTGTACATTTTTGCTTTCGTTAGGGAAGGGGGAACTACAGTTGGCACGGTTTTAATCTTAAGTTGTATACCTAACGGACATTTATTCCATAACACTCAAACGTTCCAGCCATAAGGGTAACCACTGAGGGGTCTGACCCTAGATTAAGGTAACCACAGGGGGCCAGGACCCCCTAGCTTTTCAGAGTCGGGGATCCCCAATGTAAAGGACAACCAAATTTTTCGGGAATATAATATTATGCACACTTTATGATGTGAACCTACTAAATTTAATAATATAAGATCGTAATTTTTCGTAGAATGCAGACACGTATAATGTGTACTTAATGAAACAGCAATATCGATTAAGTATGGTTACCAACATCGTTGGCGTATATACAAGGTCTGTCCGGAAAGTAATGAGACTCATTCAATAACAGACGTTTAATTAAAGTTACGCTTACATAACATTAAAATTCCTCGAAATAACATCCTTGAGCATCAATACACCGCTGCCAGCGGTTCTGCCACGCCGTGCAGCACGTCGGGAACAGGGATCGCTTTCAAAGCACTCGTCGCAGCCGTCTGCACGTTTGTAACAGTCCCAAAATGGTGTCCTTTCAGGCTGGATTTGAGTCGGGGAAACAAAAAGAAGTCAGCCGGGGTGAAATCCGGGCTGTAGGGAGATTGGGGCAGCGTTGCCACGTTCTGTTTCGCCAGAAATTCTCTCACTCTCAGCGAAGCATGGCTCAGCGCATTATCGTGGTGAAGAACCCAAGTGTTGGTGATCTCCGCCGGCGGACGCCCGCAACTCTGTTCTTCAGCCGTTGAAGCACTTCCACGTAAAATGCAGCGTTGACCGTTTGTCCGGGTGGTATGAACTCCTTATGGACAACACCTTTACAGTCAAAGAAGACAATGAGCATTGATTTCATCTTCGATTTGCACATTCGAGCTTTCTTTGGTCGAGGAGACTTGGGAGTGTGCCACTCTGAGCTTTGTCTTTTTGTCTCCGGATCGTACTCAAAGACCCACGTTTCATCACTCCTCACACGGTCCACAAGTTCACGAGAAATCGACACTCTGTTCATCGGTCAAAACCTTAGGAACCAATTTGGCGCAAACTTTCCGCATCTGCAATTCCTGCATGATGATTTCATGCAAAATGGATTTTGCGAGTCCCACGTGCTCTGCTACCAATCTAACACTCAGACGTCGGTCAGAGTCCAAAACCGATTTCGCCTTTTCCCCATTGTCCGAAGTGTGAGACGCTGAAGGGCGCGCTGGGCGTGGCTCATCATCGACGGTCACTCTTCCCTCTGTGAACGTTTTGTGCCACCGAAATACTAGTGCTTTCGATAAAGCATCCTTCCCGTCGGCTTTCTGTATCATAGCAAGCGTCTCGGTAGCGGATTTTTCAAGTTTAACAGAAAACTTTACCGCGTATCGCTGTTCGACACTCTTCTGCATTTTCACCGTTACACAAAGCTCACACAGCTGTACACTTCGCAAGTGATTCTCACTCTGTAAAAACTCAGAGCCAACTGACGAGACATCGATCGTTTACCTAACATACCCCGTCACGCCTGGAGACTCCGCCATCCGGCCCTTCTGATTGGCCCAGGAAAAGTGGTCTCGTTACTTTCCGGACAAACCTTGTATATATATATATATATATATATATATATATATATATATATATATATATATATATATCATCATCATCATCATTGTCAACCATTATCAATCCACTGCTGGACGAAGGTCTCCCCAAGTTTCCTCCACAACGGTCTGTCTTGTGCCAGTCTCCTCCATGTCACTCCCGCATATTTACGAATTTCATCCACCCATCTCCCATGTGGTCTTTTTCTGGGTCTTTTCCTGTCCCTTGGAATCCAATCTAAAATTTCGGCTGTCCATCTATGGTCTGTCCTTCTGGCAGTATGTCCAGCCCATTGCCATTTCAGGGATTTAACTCTGATCATGATGTCTTCCACTCTCGTCATTTTTCGGATCCACGAGTTCCTCTTCTTATCTCTCCTGGTTATACCAAGCATGCACCTCTCCATGCTTCTTTGAGTTGTCTGCAGCCTTTGTATGTCTCTTTTAGTTAAGGTCCACGTCTCTGCACCATACGTAAGCACTGGAAGGATGCATTGATCAAACACTTTTCTTTTAAGACATAATGGCATATTGCTCTTGAAAATTATGCTGTTTCTTCCAAAAGCTCTCCAGGCAAGTTTTGTACGCCGATTAATTTCTTCATCAATGTGACCCTCACTTGATATCTGCTGTCCAAGATAAACATATGTATCTGTTATCTCCAGTTTTTCTCCATCAATCGATAAATCTTCATTTCTTGTAAAAGCATTGAACATCACTTTTGTCTTCTGAAAGTTCATTTTTAATCCCACTTCTTTACTCTTGTCAGCAAGTTCCTGGATCATACTCTGCAGCTCTGATGGGGTAGCGTAAAAATGACTACGTCATCAGCAAAACGAAGGTGGGTTAGATAATCTCCATTAATCTTTATCCCTTTGTTTTCCCAGTTCAGTGATTGAAAGACATTTTCCAATGTGGCATTAAAGAGCTTGGGAGATATGGTGTCACCTTGTCTCACTCCCTTTCCAATTTTTATGTGTGTTGTATTTTCAAACAGCCGAATCTTTGCACTTGCATTTTCATAGATGTTATTAATAATATTAATGTATGCATCTTCAATACCGCAGGATTTCAGAGCCGTGGTAACTGCTGATGGTTTCACCGAATCAAAAGCTTTTTCATAATCGATAAAAGCCATGCACAATGGAAGTTCATATTCCCTCGCTCTTTCAATTAGTTCTCTCAGTACGTGGATATGATCTATTGTGCTGTAGCCACTCCTGAATCCAGCTTGTTCTCTCGGTTGAGCCATGTCCAGTGTTACCTTCAAGCGGTGTGAAAGAACTTTAGTGAAGATTTTATAAACCACTGATAGGAGGCTGATAGGTCTGTAGTTCCTGAGATCCTCAATGTCACCTTTTTTATGTAGCAGGATCATTGTAGCGTTGTTCCAATCCTCAGGAATCTTCCCTTCATTAAGGCATCGAGTGAAAATTTGGGCGAGTACTGTTTCAACTTCTCCACTTGCTTCTTGTATGATGTCTATAGTAATTCCATCTTCTCCTGGAGCTTTCCGCTTCATGTTCTTGATTGCATGAGCAACTTCTGCTGGGAGGACTGGAAGAACTCTGGTACCTTTCATGATGTCTGGAGTACATGTATCATCCCTTTCATATAATTTGGAGTAGAAATCTTTCACTCTTGTCAAAATTTCGCCTCTATTTCTTGTTATAGAACCATCTTCTTTTCTCAGAGCCATAATCTGTTTTCTTCCCTTACTGAGATGTCCCTTTGCTATCTTAAGGCTTTGGTTGTTTTCAATTGCTTTCCTCACTAGCTCACAGTTGAATTTCCTTACGTCTTCAGTGATACTTTTTCGTGTTGTCTTGCATAGCTCTATATATTCCACTTTGGAAGTCACATCTTCTTTAGTTGTCCTCATCTCTCTTCTTTTTTGCATCAACATTTTGGTTTTTCCTGATAATTTGTTCACATGCAACTTGTTCTTAGACCCAGCTAATTTTGTTGCTGTTTCCATTAGAGCTTTGGTTACTTTTCTGTTAACTTCCGAAATATCCACTTCTTCCGATGTTAGGCCTTCTAAAGCAGAGAATCTGTTCTTCAGTTCCAACTTGAAAGTATTATGGTGTTTTTTAAGGTTGGTTATGTCAATACATTTTGTTTGTCTTATGAGCTTGCCACGTTCCAGTTTAGTGTTGAGGTGCATCTTACATCTCACCAATCTATGGTCACTACCTGTGTTGAACTTGTTCAGCACACTGCAGTCTTCGATGACGAATTTTTTGTTACACATAATAAAATCAATTTCACTTGTCGTCCCAATTGGATGTCTCCATGTCCATTTCCTGTGTGGCTTTTTCTTGAAAAAGGAGTTCAAGATGAAAAATCCTTCTGCCTCTGCAAACTCAACGAGAGTATTTCCACGCTGGTTTCTGTTGCCGTGACCGAATTTACCTACTGAAGTTTCATTCTGTTGCCGTTGCCCTATTTTTGCATTGAAATCTCCCATAATTATCTTCAAGTGCTGCTTACCTTTATTATTTAGATGACGAATTTCCTCATAAAATTTTTCAATTTCTTCTTCAGGATGACTTGTGGTGGGTGCATAAGTTTGAATAATCTGAGCCTGGTATCTTCTCGATAGTTGGATAACGAGTCGTGCAGCTCTGTCAGAGGAACTTTCAACTTCTACCACTTTATCCTTCAGTTTCTTGTTTATTATAAATCCAACACCACTAGTTCTGCCAGTATCTGTCCCACGATAATAGAAGAGATGTCCACTTTTCAGTTCAATGAGATCTTCTTGTGTGTGTGTGTGATAGGAACCCCCCCCCCCCTCGATTTTGAAACATGGTTACGCCACTGGTTCTAGGCGTCCTTATTTTTTTAGAAAACAAAAAGTACACGGTTGCAGGCTCTTGGCGGGATTGTTCAGACATTAGTCGTAACGATCAGCAATTTTGTACGAACAAGAAACGCAATTAATCTAAAGCTAGGATAAGACATTTTACATTTGTGTAGAACATGAATTAATTTGTCTTTTGTTAACCGAAAGAAAAAGTACTAACCTTGATTTCCACACCGAACATAGTTTCACACAATTCAGAATCTACGTCGCCACAACACACAACATGCTACGATGACCAGCAAACACAGCTTTAGAGTTTCACAGCGCATACCCTAAATCTGAGACAGATGTCACGCAGCAAGTGAACAGCGATAAAATTCTGAAACATTACACCGATATTGAAAACATTACACACTTCTTAGAAAAATACTCTACACATTTAATTAAATTCTGAAACGTTACACGGAACTCTGAAACGTTACATAACCTCAGAAACGTTTGTGTATTGAACAAATTGCGGGTATTGTGGAATGTTACAACAAACTCCGAAACATATTACACAAAGGCTTGAGTTTTGCAATGTTCCACAGAACGTTTCAAAAAAAAAATGTGTGAACTTATTCAAATAATCCCAAAAACGTTACACAGATTTCTAACCGTGCTGTATAGTAATGATTTAGCTTTAATCGTCTCTAGAAACGAACGCGCATGTCGGCCATTCACCGTAATTAAGCACCTTTCGACTTAAGCGGAAATCTTCGGAACAAATTAATTGTGTAAGTCGGGGAATCAATGTAATTCCTGTTCCAACTGAAAAATTTATTATTCCATTAAAAAAATTCAGGATATTTAACCTCAACAGAGATTATTCTAATGGGGGTGGTATAGCTACCCATGTTAACAATAAATGTCAATTTTTTTCTACAGTTAAGGAATTTACAATAATCACGAAAAATATAAAAATGCTTACCATACAAAATCAATTCTATATAATCTGTCTGTTATAGAACCCCCAGTTCAGACTATAATGAAATATTTGAAGTGTTAAACCAACTGTTTAACTTTGTTAATTACTCTAAAAAAAAGGGGGGGGAGGTTCTTGATGGGTGACTTTAATATAGATTTATCTATTAATAATTCTATAACACAACAATTTAATCAATTACTTGCTGTATCAGGATTCATTAATTTAATTACTTCCCCAACTAGAATTACCCAAACTACTAGTACCATAATTGACTTGGCAATAACTAATGTCCAATAACAGCTTACAACTACAGGAATAATTGAATATGATAAGTGATCATCTGCCCATTTTCATTTTACACAAAACTGGAAGTTGTCTACCGGAAAAAAGTAAGACTGTAAAATTCCGTAAAATCAATAAAAAAAAACTTTCAACAACTTCTAAATGAAATTACTTGGGAAGATGTTTAGAAATATAAATCACATGATTTAGCTTCTGACAATTTTTTTTAAATCTTCAAAGAAAAATATGATCTAGCTTTCCCCGTCTCCTTAACTAATATTAATTCTAATAAGAAACTCCACAAACCCTTGCTCACCTCTTCCCTGTTAAATAGTATTAATAAGAAAAACAGACTCTTTGCAAATTTTTTAAGAACAAGAGATCCATATGACTTTAACCAATTTCAAATTCTACAGAAATACACTTACCTCTGCTATTAGAAATGCTAAAAGAACCTATTATGCAAACATATTTTAATTGAATAACCCAAAAGTAACTTGGAAAAGCCTTAATTATTTACTAGGGAAATAGATTCAGACGGTTACACCAGAACACCTATTAGATTTTAGTGGTATGAAAATTTCTGATAAACACCACATGCTGCCCATCTTAATGAACACTTTACTAAAGTCTCTCATAATCTCAAACTGAACTTAAAAT
Source organism: Macrothele yani (assembly GCA_039090855.1). Lineage (NCBI taxonomy): Eukaryota > Metazoa > Arthropoda > Arachnida > Araneae > Macrothelidae > Macrothele > Macrothele yani. The sequence continues at coordinate 48,922,324 of CM077022.1, read as the reverse complement.
CATTTAATACTAATTTTCTACAATATTTTCGTAATTCTTCTGCTGATAGATCTTTTTATTTACTACCTGTAACCAAAACTGAATTACTGCAAGAAATAAACAATATTAAAACTAGCTCTGGACCAGGAAATGGTGACATTCATCCTTCTGTTGTTAAACATATAGCTTAAATAATCATAAACCCTCTACTAAATATCTTTAACCTAGTTTTCACTACTGGTATCTTTCCACATGCACTGAAAATTACAAAAATTACCCCTAAATATAAATCTGGTAAGAGTAATGATGCTAACAACTATCATCCTATAATATCGTCGCTAATATGTCAATCTTTGCTAAAATCCTAGAGAAATGAATCTATACGAGATTAATATCATATTTACAAAAATTTAATACCGCTAATAAAAATCAGTTTGACTTTCAACCTAATAAATCAACAGAATCTTCTCATCTTCAGAATATACACTGCTGGCCACCCAAAATGCAACACCAAGAAGGAAGCATCCGATTGGCCAGAAATTCGCACCATGCGTCGCCCGCGAGAGGACATGCAAACGATTAGCATTGCAGGGCATATGCAAATCATGTGCGCCCGGCACGCCACTGAGAATCACTATAAGAAGGGTGCACAGAAGGCGGGATGTAAGTATGGGGCCACGGGTGCCCGAGTGGACAACGTTCGTGACTGCCACGAAAAGGGCCCTCAGGTTCGATCCCAGGCAGGTACGAACGCTCGATCCACTAAAATGCCCGCCGTGCGTCGGATGGCCACGTTAAGCCGTCGAACCCCGGGTACTGGTCCCCCGGTAATAAATAAGGGCGTCTTCCTCCCCGTTTCTACTTCGCTTCCGTGTCACTTTCCTATCGGGCGCTCTAGCCCAAATCTCATAGTTTCCTATTTCTAAGGGTTGTTTAAGACCTGGGGTCAGACACTCCCTTCCTAAAATCCTCTACATATGATCATCATCCCGGGGTGTAAGTAGTGGAAGTGTGTTGTGCTGCCGGACCTGTTCGTGGGAAGCTTCCTGATGCGGTGTCGCAGAATACGGCAGTCATTCCAGCACATTTCGGAGTTCGATAGAGGACGAATAGTGGCTTATCGCAACAGCGGTTTATCGTGCCGAAACATCGGCACCCGTGTGGGACGACATCCAGCCACAGTGAGGCGAGAATGGATTCGGTGGGTGCAGGAAGGACGGACGGACCGACGTGAGCGATTGCCGCAATCGCGGCACACCACCGAACGAGAGGACCGGCATGTTGTGCTGCGGGCATTGACGGCTCGCACCGCCACATCACGAACGTTGGCGCAGAAATTAGGGTGTGTTGCGCAAAAGATCTGGGGTCAAACACTCCCTTCCTAAAATCCTCTACATATGATCTGATTTGATTTTCATTAAGCTGTTTAATAGTAATTTGTGGAATATTATTATTTGAAATACCAGTAGAGTTAAGTGTTCCTTAGCATTGAAATTACATCCAATGCTACATTACATATGTCAGGTTGTGCACATCAAGTAAAAAAGCCTAATCTAATGATTTCTACTGAGTTTTTGAGCTTTGGTCTACTGATTTCAGGTAAAAGTCTGGCAACACTGACAGGTATACACCAAAACCGCAGCCGCCAGGAAAAGTGTGGCCTTAAGAGGGCTGCTGCTGTTCGAGGGGAGCTCCGTTTATCACCAGAGGTGATCAACGGGTCGATAATTTCTTGCGGGTCCAACGGGTCGGGTCTAGGTGTTCCTCACCCGGTTTTATTTTTGGAAACAGAAAAATATATTCCAAAGAAAAATGCGCGTTGTGGAATTCTGTAGTTGATACTGGTGCCCACGAAGTGAATAATGATTTTGCTGGATGATAGCGTTTTTTGCTTGTTTCTTTTATTTTCGTGAACACCTGCTGCAAGTTTACATTTGTGAGTTTCTGTTCGTGTTTGCGTGGATGCCGATCATCCAGCAGCTCGTTGCAGAGAATTATGGGATCACGACCTTGGATTTGTAGTTATGGTGTCACTGTAATGTGTGGGAACTCGCTATTTGTTGTTCTTACAAAAAGTGCTGTAAAAGAGCATCTCCTAAAAGGACTCTTGATGGAATATACTTGTTACTTGTACCAATGGGGGGGGGGTTACTTGACCTAGCAACGCGACCGAAGGTCTATTGTGCATCCCCAGCCCTAATCTCGAAAGAGACCATATGCACGAGCAAAAGTAAGAATGCTCTTGACTGGTACTAAAGAGAGATCACTTGGTCTCAAGTTGAGTACCAAAGTGTTCAAGCCTGAGTGCTGCAAAAAAGTCAGTCACAAAGAAAATGCAAGGAAGTCTCCTCTTCCAGATGGCATTTTCTACAAAGTGGATCCTCTTTCACCCCAATCAAATTAAGGTGCCTGTTAAGACGACAGTGTCTTGTAAGTAGACCAAAAATCAGTCCAATATCCTTTTTGGCAGTTTAAGGAGTTCCTTAGCCCTATGAGGCAAGGGTCCTTGATTAAGTTCCTTTGCCTGCCTCTGACCCCTGGTAGCATGCCAGAGGTCAAGCTGCTTAGTCCTCAGCAGCCTTTTAGTTAGTCCTCTGGCCACACCAGAGGCGAGCCCTAATGCAGGCTCTGGACCATAAAAAGCCTGCTCTGCCCCCTCTTTAGCAAGAAGGTCAGCTTTCTCATTACCTTCAAAACCCTTATGTCCTGAAACCCAGAACAGTTGCACTTTGTTCCAGTTTGCCAGTTCAGTTAGGGTCTGGAGGCAGTTCCAAACAATTTTGGATGAAATGTGGCACTGACAAAGTGTCAGTAAAGCCGCCTGACTCTCTGAACAAATCTGGATACGCACATTGTGATACCCTTTGATCAGACATTCTGAGGCGCATGCCAGAATAGCATACACCTCAGCTTGGAACACGGTAGCATGCCTTCCAAGGCTTTGGCATGAACCATAACCTCTGGATAGGCAATATTCCCATGCTCCAACTCCTACGTTTGTCCTGGAGCCATCAGTAAACCAAACAGTTTCACCGCTGCACCCAGGGACAAAGGACGTTTCCCATTCACTGCGACTGGGAAAGTTCACACTGAATGCTTTATCAAAATGATATTTTACTAGCATGTTGTTGGTTCCCATTTGAAAGATGGGCTCCTTACAAAAATACTCCTGAATAGGCTTGGTATGGCTGCCAACCCACAACGAGGCTCTCCACATGCCATTGCAGCATAATCTATATGCCCCCATATTGGCCTCACCCTCAATATGAAGGTGAAGTGGCAGAATATCAAGAAGCAACTCCAATGCAGCTGAGGAGCAGGCCAGCCTTTGTAACTTGTTAAGTTCAGCCTGCACCGTTCAGAGGTTAACTCTGCGCCACCACACCGTTGAGCCATAAGTGACCATAGTATATATCCAGTGCAAGATCCTCGGGTTGAGACCCCAGGATTTGCCAATAGCACCTCTACATGACCAGAACACTTTCTTGGCTCTGGCAATACAGTAATCTAGGTGCTGTTTCCAGGTTAATCCTCCGTCCAAAATGACTCCCACGTACTTAACCTGTGTGTTGAGAGGAACTGTTTTCCCAAAGAGAGCAATATCTCCAAGGTCTCCAAGATTCCTCTTTCTAGTGAAAGGCACAAGTGTGGTTTTGTCATGGTTTACTGATAGACCAACCTTTTTGCACCAATCCTCAACAAGTCCCAGTGTTCTTTGCATTACGCTTGAGACTGTTTCAGGGAATTTCCCCTTGACAATTATGGCCACGTCATCTGCATAGCCAAAACAGTCGCAACCAGACCCCTTCAGGATCCTTAGCAGTTCATCCACCACCAGGCACCACAACAGGGGAGAGCAAACTTCTCCCTGAGGGCAGCCCCGGCAGGTGGAGACCGACAGAGTCTCCCCGAGTAGCGAGGCCACGACCGTTCTGCTTGTGAGCATGACCTTAATCCATTAACAACAGGTTCTATCAACACCATGTCTTTCCACAGCTCCCACAATGGTCTCCGTAGAGACCCTGTCAAAGGCACCTTCAATGTTAAGGAAAGTGGCTAATACCACCTCCTTAAATTCTAGTGCCTTCTCCAGGCAACAAACAGTGCCATGGAGAGCTGCTTCTGTTGATTTGCCTTGTTGATAGGCAAACTGAAATTTTGAGAGGGGCTTAGGAAGTAAAATCACCTATCTAATATGCCTATCCACCATCCTCTCAAGAGCCTTGAGAAAGAAAGATGTTAGACTAATAGGTCTAAAGGCCTTTGCCTCTTGGTAATTTGACGTACCTGGCTTGGGAATAAATATTACCTTAGCCTGTCTCCAAGCACTTAGTATATAACCAAGAGCAAGGCAGGCCAGATAAATTTTGCACAAGAGTGGAGTAATTATCTCCAGTCCTTGCTGCATCAAGATGGGAACAATTCCATCACAGCCAGGTGATTTAAATGGTTCAAAAGAATTAATGGACCACTTAATCCTAGAATAATTGACCACCTCCCTGACAACTCTCCAGTCCTCCTTTTTTGCACGTCGGTGCTCAAGGCCAGCTGTGCGTACGCCAGTGGGGTCAATTATACTTGAATTTGGAAAGTGTACACCTAGCATTTCTGTTAGTGTTTCTTTACCAGTTTTTGTGAAGCTCTCATCAACCAATTTGATGGTGTTCAGGCAATTAGCCATGATTTTCATAAATTTAGCCATGATTTTCATAAATAGTGCTCAGGCAATTAGCCATGATTTTCCTTAGCCATGATTTTCATAAATCTGGCAGTACTTGGGAGTATCTGAAATACTTCCACAGAAATCTCTCAAAGAGACTCTTTTTGCCTCTAATTGCCTTGTTGTACTGTGTGAGGGTAGTCTTATATACCGTCCACTCACCAGTACGTTTGGCTTTATTAAAAAGCCTTCTAGTTTTGCCTCTAAGACTGCTAAGCTGTTTATTCCATCCAGGAACTTGCCTTGGTAAGCTAGTAGTCTTGGCCTGACAGTTTTGGTGGTAAGACTCGAGAATAGACCGTTGCAACTGGTCAACGGCTAACTCGAGATCTAACACCGAGCGCATGTTAAATTCCATTCCTCCAATAATGTGCCGCCAGATCTTCCCTGAAGCCAATCCAATTGGTCCTTCTGGGATTTCTGACTTGCACCAGTTGTTGTCTAACATCGGCAACTGAAAAACAAATATATCTATGATCAGACAATGAAGGTTCACTAGATACATGCCATTTAATAATGCGGTCAAACATGTTAGCACTACAGAGGGTGTGGTCAATGACTTCACTTCTATTAGAAACAATAAAAGTGGGCTCATTGCCTCGATTAAGAATATAAAGTTTAGTACTTACCAAATATTCCAAAAGTTTGTCCCCTCGTCTGTTGCAGTCGCTGTTCCCCCACATGATATGGTGAGCATTGGCATCACAGCAGATGATGACTCACAAAAGTGGACAGCCGCCCCGGTGGCGCAGTGGTCTAAGGCGCTGGCCTCTGATCATTCGTCCGTAAGGGGTCTGGGTTCGAATCCCGTCAGGCATGGATGTTGTGTTTGTCTTACGGCACTGGCTCTCTCCCTTCCCTGGAACCAGTGACCCTAAATTAGGGACGAGCGACTGCTTATAGCCCATTGAGTTGCTCACGGTGGTCGTTAAACCTCCAATCAAAAAAAAAGTGGACAATATCTCCTACCTCCTGAGAAGGTGGTGGTTCAGGTTCGTCAAATGGTAAGTATGCAGAGACGGCGAACAGCTCTTCTCTGCCACTATCAGATGACATAAAAAGTTTAATCACGGTTGTGTCACCTGTGGTAAACTCAGGAAGTGGCATAGCACGATGTCTTTTGCTCACCAGTATACAGATCCTTGGTCTCCTACTTGATGTATTATAGAAGACGGTAAAGCCTGCTCCTTGTAAGCCCAGGACCTTCCCATTATGTATCCATGGCTCTTGAATGAAAGCCAGATCAACATCCTCCGCAGCCAGTCTGCAGCACAAAGCAGCAGATGCAGATGCAGACCGACTATGGTGAAGATTGATCTGGATACATTTCATGCAGTTCTCCATTGTGAGATAGGCATGGAGACGAAGTGGTAGAAGGCTCAGCAGGGTCAGAATCCACCCAGTGGGTGCTGGAAGCCAGCTCCACACCTTCATGGGCACTACCCAGGCCGATCACATCCACCTCCTCAGTCCCCCCCCCCCCCCCAAACTGGACCTGAGTCTTTCCCTGCTTCCAGACCATGGCCAGGGGAAGACAATGCAGTTGTTTCTGGCTCCACAACTGCAGAATGAGGCTCTTCCATTTCTGTGTCCTCCTTTGAAGTACTAGGGCCCTGAGGGTCATGTAGTACTTTAAATTGACCCTCATTGACCCCAGTGCAGGCAGTGAACCTGGCTTCAGCAATGGCTTTAGCCGATTCCCTGTCTACCTGGAAAATCCACCTGACGGCCTTAGGATCTTGCACCCGATCCAACACCCTCCAGTGGTTTGTATGCAAACTGCTGTTTTAGGCACATAACCTCCTGCAGAGGACGTTTGTATCCTTGGTCCAAATATCCCTTGTTCTAAAGGCAACCTTAATCGGTTTTGGAAGATCACTGGCCGCCCTCATCACCTTGAGCCCAGTGCCCCTCAAAACCTTATCATTTTTTTCAAAGGCTGATGTTAGCCATTGCCCTGTTTCCTCGTTCTCATAAAGGTAAACAAGAGCTCCAGAGTTCAGGGAAAAGCTCTTGATGCGCGGTAGAGACTCTCCTACTTGAGAACCATCCACCCGCCTCAAAAGCTCCTCCTGAATAGTCCTAAACTCACTGTTATCAAGCCACTCGTTCGGGAAGTTTTCCTTCACGATGGCCATCCTAACAGTGGAGACAGCCTCACCATAAGTGCTGGGACGAGACTCGTCCCTACTCCTTTTGGTCGGCTTCCTCACATCTGGAAAAAGGGGTAGAAAAAACAGATCTCTGCCTCTTGCCTTTCTTGTCCACCACCGGTGGAGAAGTATCTACAGAAGTGGGTCCCACTAAACTCGACTCCTTGTCAGTTTGACCCTTCATCTGCCTTGTTAACTTCCTTCTGATGTTGCGCTTAGCAGTCTTGCTAAGTCGCAACCCTTCCTTGCTATTACCTACCTCACTAACAACCACAGACTCTTTTGGCAACCCGGTATTACCTGCTGCCTCCAGATGTCTTGTTTGCTTTTGCGAAACAACCCCCCTCCCCCCCTTAGCCTGAGAGGTGTTCCCAGAGCAACTGGACCTCACCTCAGAATCAACAGATCCCGGCCTTGGCTGGGAAGATGCTGCTTTTTCAGGTTGGGTACTGACTAAGTCAGACCCTAACCCAGGGTTTGTTGTATCCAAAAAAGTTTCCATATTTGGTCCCACGAAACTGGAGGAAAATAAAAGGTCACCACCCGGTAATCCTCCTATCCCGGGTGGAAGGCTAATTACGACAGGGTTTCGCCTGGTGCCCTGAAGGGATCGTTAATGATACTGATATTTTACTACCTCAGTATCATTCAGCCCTCAGCACGATACCTCACACCTTGGCTTAGGTAGACCAGAGCCTAAGTTAGCCAGCATGTTTCGGACGCTCCAAAAGAGGAGCTACTGTCAATCACAGCACCTAATCCACCTGTTTTCACAGCCCCACGACGAGGACGTTGAGGTTGGTTTTCTATGGGGCTGATGGAATATAAACTGTTTTGTGTTTAAGTGCCAAATGGAAAACAATTCACGGTAAGACTGTTTAAAACAGACTTAAATAGAAAGCGAAAATAAAGGCATTTAAAATATACCACACATATGTTCTTCACTTTATAAACTTTAATTTTAGATCAAACAGAAAAACCTTCCTTGGAAATCCCCCTACCCCAAAAAATTGTAAACAATGCGAGGTGCTCTATATTTTTTCAAATTTTGTACTCAGCTCAGCTCCCTACCCCTTTACGTTATTCTGCTACTGGTGATATTTTTCTAGGACAATTTAGTTTCTACCAACTCCATAGCAATCAGGTGATATTAAATTTCTTAATATCATATGTGAGTGGTTAAACAAATATAACCCTTGATATTATACTTTGCATATATATATATATATATATATATATATATATATATATATATATATATATATATATATATACATACATACATACATACATTATATTGACAAAGGTCACCGGACACCTAGAAGAGAAACACAACATAGCATTTGACATACATTAGTACGGTGTCGGTCCACCTTTGGCCTTAATGCATGCACTGACCCTTCGAAGCTCGAAGTGTTTGGGTTTTGAGCTCCGTGATTTTCGTTGCTATAAGGTGTTTATTGAGTGCTTTAGTTTCTGTGGTTGCGTGTATCTTCAAGTTGAAGTTCTACGCTTTACGTTCGTGTATCTCCCAGGTTGGTGAGTGCCATATTTTTTCATTATTCACTGTTTTATTTTTCAACCAAGCTGGTCTTTTTTCGTTAAAGTCTCGCCATTGCTTCGATGGCGGAGGCAGACAAGGGTGACGCCCACATCCTTATCTTGGCAGATCAGCCAGCTTCCTCTTCTTCTTCTACCACTCAGCTTAATGAGGTGGCTCCCGAGCGTCATTGCGACGTCATGGACACCTCTTCTTCTCCAGCTATTACTCCCACCAAGTGCGGTGGTGCCAAGTCTCCTATCTACATCTCAGCAGATGATGACGTATCCGTTATCAGCAATACTGAGCTCATAGCTTCTACTTTTCATCAACTTTCTGATCCGCCCTCACTGCTAGGAGCCGCTTCATCGAATTCTCGATCCATGCCTGCCCAAGCATCCTATGATTCTGCAACTTCTGGGGTCCTCACACCACCAGTTTCATCTGCTATGCCTTTTCCTGAATCCTATGTCACTGTCGTCGGTTCTAGTGCTACAATTGACATACCAGAGGATTACCGAGCTGGTCACCTTTTTTCCTCCACTATGGAACGGGGCGTCTATTTTGATGCGCTTCCCGACACTAAGCTGTGGCAATATAGCCGAGCCCTCAAAACTATCTTACCAAAGGATGCAATAGACTTTATAGCTCGAAAACCCAGATCTGTCTTGGTCTATTTTAAGGATAAAGCGCATGCTGACCAGGTCCTTACGGAAGGTCTATCCATCAATGACGTGCATCTGTTAGCACAACCGGTTGCGCACCGCCCGGTGCAGGTGACCTTCTACCCCGTACCACCAGAAGTATCCGACGCTGCACTTTGCACCTTGCTCAGCAGGTACGGCAGAGTTGTTGGCTCCATAACAACTCTCTCTGCGGCTCCCAGAGACCCTGAAGACAAATCGATTCGAGGTTTTCGCCGCACTGCTCGAGTCCTCTTTTCATCTGATGCTCAGCTGAAAGCGGTTCCGAATGTTTTGCACATCCGCTGTGGACAGCAACGCCGAAGAGTTGAGATAATCACTTCACAGTATTGCACTATATGTCAGAGCGAAAGTCACATAAGGGCTCAGTGCCCACGTGCCTCCCTGCAAACAGCTCCACCACACACTACATCTTCTTCTACTTTGTCCACCAACGCTTCACAGACTTCTTCCTATTCGAGGAAAGTCGCGGAATCAAGATCTTCCAAAAGTCAGCTCACTGCCATTGGTCAACAAACGACTTTGATGCCTCCACCTCCTGCTGATCCTAAGAATTTTCCCAGGCTTCCAAAATCGACTCCCCCTTGTACTTTTACAACCACTGCTGATGTACATGTTGACCACTCCTCAGCTTTTACCGTTGGCTCCATGACACGAGTCACAGGTAACGCTTCGGTTTCAGACTCTCCAGACGATCATGAAGCTTTAGTGGTTGCTGGAAAACGCAGTGGTGCTACTCGCTCCAAGACGAAGAAGTCAAAGACTCTGGCGTCCCGAAGATCATCTCGCTCTTCTACCCGCTCATCCACTCGCTCCGTCAGCTCTCGACGACCGTTCTCCAGGTCGCCTCTACACACTTCCTCTGAGACAGCATGTGAGGGTGCCTTTCCCTCACTAGAAGAATTCACAACTTTTCTTGCTGAAAATGCTTTCCCTGCTGAGCCTCTGCCATATGAGGACGTGCTGGATTGCCTTTTAGGGTCCTCTAGCCCTTCCTCAGCACGCACTTCCATTCAGCAGTATGAAGCAGCTCTTCCACAAGTACTGATTCAATTACACTCACTTGAAAACACTCTTCGGCGCACTGCGGACGAGGTCCCGTGGAGTGCTTGTTTTCTCCGTCGACTCCACTCCATCACTACAGCCAGTCAATTCCTACTGCATCCCACAACTAACCTAGACATTCAAGGTGGTGTCACTTAATTGTCGCGGTTTTGCGACACCTCTTGCGAATGCGCTGGTACGAGAGGATCTTGCTCCGCTGAATGCTGATATATTACTTCTGCAGGAAACAAACTGTACTTCCACCACTCAATTTCATCAATGGCGTCAGTGGGATCATACTTTCCATCACGCCTACAGCCAACTGTCGCGTGGTGGCATGGCAGTTGGTGTTCACTCACGTTTTCGTTCAACTCTTTCCTCCTTCTCAGTGAAAAACTTATGTCGAGACTTATTACAACGAGTCTCTTTCACCGTCGCAGCTGAAAAATTTCATGTATTCAACATTTATGTTCCTTGCACTCCTACTCACGTGCCAGAGTTGTTTGCAAAACTTCGACGGGCTCTGTCACGTATTCCCATCACCGACCGGGTACTTATCGGAGGTGACTACAATTGCACTCTACATCCCCTAACTGATCGCTCTTCTTCTTCCAGAGAACACCGTACGGAAGTAGTACATCTCTTACAGTCTATCACTTCAGACTTCTCACTCGTAGATGTTCAACGCCATTTGTCACCAACCCAGACTACACATACATGGCGTACACCAAGAGCCATTGATCCTCCTACAGCAAGATTGGATCGCTTTTATGCAACTTCTCTTCTTCTACCAGCAATATCAGATTCATGCTGTACACCCACAGCTTCCTCGGATCATTGCGCCATTGCCATAACAGTTTTTGCTACTTCAACACAGCCACGTACAATCCGGCCTTGGACTTTTGACGACACTCTTTTAGATGACTCAGCCTTCTGCTCATCGGTGCGAGATTTTCTTGCGGATTGGCGTACAAGGCTTCATTCTGCACCGTGCCCCCTCAACGTTTGGTTGGAAGTAAAACGCCACCTCATACTACTGGTACGAAACCTGTCATACTCGATCATGACACAACGGAGGATGCGACTTGATCATACTAGGCAAATGCTTTCTTTGCTCAATCTTGCTGATCCCCTATTTCAAGTCTACCAGGCAGAATTACATTCACTTTTGGTGCCACTTGCAAAACAAGCCCTTCAACGCCTTAAACTACAACACCTGAAACCTGATGCTTGTTCGTACGAATTCCTTACGTCACTTGAGTCAACTCGCCGATCCTCTTCTGTTCTACAGCACCTTCGTCTTCCAACTGGAGTAGTTTCATCCGAACCAGTTCCAATTTGTTCTATGGTACGTAATTACTACATTTCAAAATTTTGTGAAACTCCTCCTCCCTCCCCTACCGCTTCTGCTCTTCTGTTCTCTTCTTTGCCTCAGGTCCCTTCTCATCTTTCAGCCAGCCTCCTCCATCCTCCCACTTTAACTGAGCTCTCTGACACTTTCTCGTCCCTCAACCCCCGGGCTTCACCTGGCCCGGACGGTCTCCCTGTTTCTTTCTATAAGGCTTTTCTTCCTGCCCTCCTTCCATTTCTCCTCTGTGCCTTTTCTACTGCCATGCATCTTACATCTCTTCCAAGGAGTTTCACGCTCGCACATGTTGTACTTTTCCCCAAGAAGGGTGATCCGCTTGACTTGGGGAATTGGCGTCCCATCTCACTCTTAAATACTGATTATAAACTCTATACTAAATTTCTGTCTCGCCGGCTTAACCCCATACTCCCTCATATTCTCTCCACTAATCAAACCTATACTGTACCCGGGCGCTCCATCTCCCATAATATTCAGCTTCTTAATGATCTAATTCACCTCGCCCGCTCTCGCTCAGAACCCCTTGCTCTTCTTTCCCTCGATCAACGCTCAGCGTTCGATAATATTTCTCATGATTACCTTCTTGCTACATTACTAAATTTCGGCTTTCCTCCTTCCTTTGCTTCTCTTCTCATCTCCCTCTACCGGGACGCAGTTTTCCACGTCAAGCTGCTCAACCTTCTCACAGCTCCCATACCCTTTCGTCGTGGCGTGCGTCAGGGTTGCCCCTTATCCGGGCAGCTCTTCGCCCTCGCAATAGAACCTTTTTTACGCGCAGTCCATCGATCCTTCTTTGCTTCACTACCACCGGTGGTAGCCAGCACACGTCATCATGTTGCTACCTATGTTGCCTACGCCGACGATATTACATTCTGCATTCGGCAAGACTCACAATTTCACGATCTCCACAATTTCTACAATACCTACGCCTCATGTTCCGGAGCATCGCTAAACACAACGAAAAGCACAGGCCTATGGACCGGTTCGTGGACTAACCGCACTGACTCTCCTTGGGGAGCAGAGTGGTCCAACACCTCTCAACGATTCCTAGGAGTCCACCTTGGAAAACCAGCAACTGCTTCACTCGTCACCTGGATGACTCTCCGGCCACGCCTACATCGCTCGGTCGCAATCTGGCGGCGCGCACAAATCTGCACCTCCGTCTTTCAAAGAGCACGTCTAACGCACACTTACCTGCTTTCAATGTGCACGTATTCCTGGTTGGCTTCGAAGCAACCAGCACTACGTCTTCTTGAACTCACCCGCTGTCAAACTCAGGTTATCTGGCCCGGCCATCACTGGGTCGGAGCACCTCAACTCAGCCTGTCTCCTTCCAACGGAGGCATTAGTCTACCCGACGTCAGATCCTATTACAAGGCTTATCGTGTGTCTACGTTTTTACGATCACTTGCGGCACCTGCTCCCTCTGCAGTTGCTGCTCGTGATGTCATAGTCTCTCCGCATAACCCACGCTTTACTCTCCTTTCGTTCTTACTCATGGACCACTGTCCCCTTCTCACACTTTTCCCTCCTGTCTACAAAGAGGCTGTCTCCTTTCTTCGTTCCCTCCCTCTTTCTCGTTCTCTCCCTGCCTCCACAAATGACCTAGTTTCCGAACCTCTTTTTTTCTTCTCTGCTACACCCTCCCCTATCTCCCATGTTTTGCTTTTCTTTCATGGCTCAGAGCTGGAGTCGTTACTGTCAGCGATCTTGTTAACACCGATCTTTCCTGGCTCCCCTTCTCTTCTCTACCCTCTGCTCTCCGTTTCAATGCCAACGCTCACTTTGTTCACAACTCTCTTATTTCTACTATAATCTCCCTGTTCCCTGAGCTTGCTACTATCTCAGGTCTCATTTCTGTTCACTCTGCCTCTCTCCTTCTCCCATTTTTTCTGTCGTCCATTGGTCCACCTCTTCCTCTTGTCTCTTTCTCAACAGCTGATCTCTACCGTTTTCTCTCTCGCTCTTTCGCACCTCTTCCCATTTCTGGTATTCCACTTTCAGCACCCCTTGAAGTCAATTCACATTGGCTTTTCTTACACAACCGCCTCCCTGTGCCGTCGATTTTACATCGGATGACCATTTTATCCTCACCCTCCTGTCCGTATTGTGGCGAGGAGGCTGACGTTCAGCATGTCTTCATGTATTGCACGGTATTATTGCCAACACTCCATCTCGCTTTCACGCTAGCGCAACGATCCTGTGAGACCGTCCTCACCTTCAGCGCCTACCGAACACTACTTCTGAACTCTTCTCGCCCTATTCACCTTCCGGCAGTCTGCTCCTACATCTTCGTGCTTGTAAAACATATAATTCACGTGTATCATCTTCAGCGTCCCCCCGAAGCTTCTACTGACATAAATAAAGTCAGTACTGCGTTACTTTGTCATTTTCGTAATCGCCTACTCTCCCGCCTTCGACTAGAACTTACCACTGCAGTTGCACGCTGCAGTGAACCACAGTTCCTATCAACTTGGTCACCAGCAACCACTTGGTTTGCAGGGTCGCCCACAACGCTTCACCTTACAGTCGGAACTTTTGTTTCACCTACCTCCTGATAGATACAATTTTTGCCATGCTGATTTGTCTTCAATCTCTGCTTCATCAGAGACTATTTTTTGTCTTTTCCGACAAATTATCATACATAAACTGTATTCTCTCACCACTATATTGAGCTTTGTGAATAGGTCGTTGCGTCAGCTACAAGCACCTGTAAATCTTCTTTTCATATGTCATTTTGAGACGATTTTTCTATACACATTTCCTGTTTTTTTTTCTTGCTTCGCAACTGAGTGCAATCTTGTTCCTCAACATTCACTGTACTATATTATTTGTACTCTCTATTTTATCAGAATTTTTTTGTTTGTCTCACTATTGTACATCACTTTTAGTAGATCAATTATTGTATAGAATCCTATGAATTGTTCGAAGCATGAGCTACTTATAATTGTCAATTTCTTTTCACGCTTTTTTTAAGACTCTGTTCTCATCCTCTTCACATGTATCATTTCGTGTATAACTCATGTGTAAATTTTTTTGTTTTTCATTACTCATCTTGCTGAATTATGTATTCTCTCTGCGATGTCAGAGACTATTTCTTTTTACCACCTCTGACAAACCAATATATATAAATTGTAACTTCTCATTGTACAGAATCATGTATATAGGTCGTTTCACGAACCACAGACATCTGTAAACTTTGTCGTTTTTACAGTATATTCTTTTCTTCAATTCCTGATTCAACAGTGTAATTTTACTTTTCAACTGTGTAAATTTGTGTTCTCCAATACTCACTGTGATGAGTTGTGTCTTCTCTCTGTATTTTCAGAGATTATTTTTTCTTTTGTATTCTCAGGAAAATTATTGTATATAACTATTTTTCATATCACCGTTGTATGTAACATGTAGTACCGCGAGCCACATTCATCTGTAAATTTTTCATCATCTGTCTTTCGAACTTTCGATTTCATGTTTGTCCCTTGATCACCTGCAACCTCCTGGTTTTCCAGGTCACCCACAATGTATCACCTTTCGGTCAGAACTTTTTTTTTCATCAATATTGTGTAAAATTTATACTCTATAGTGCTCATCATTCTGGATTGATTTTACTCTCTCTATTACCAGAGATTCATATTGCCTCGCCAGATTTCTACTGCACTTAACTGTTGTCATGCAAACGTTGCACCGAATCCTGTAATTAACGTAGCGCAAGCTGCACATTCTCTTAATTTCTCATCACCTGTCTTTTGAATCTATGTCTGCAAGCTCGAATTCTGTATTATTCCTTGCATCAATACTGTGCAAAATTAATATTGTATAACGCTCTTCAAGCTGAATTGTTCCTATTCTTTGCTTTGTCAGAGACTTTTGTTGCCTTACCAGACACTCGAGTGTAATTAACTGTTTTTTTACTATCATCAATGTACAGAACCGTGTAAATAAGCAGTAGCGTAAGCTACAAGCATCTGTAAATATTTTTTTTGTCATACATCATTTGAGATGATTTATTCAAGCACATCTCCTGTATCTTTCTTCTAATAAATACTGTGTGAAAACTGACCCTTCGGGACGTGCTTTCAACAAGGTTTTGGAACACAGCAATAGGTATGCGTCTCCATTCAACACCTAATGCTGCCGCTAACTGTTGCTTAGTAGTAGGCCTTGGTTCCAAACTTTCTATGCGGAGCTCTAATTCATCCCATAGGTGCTCTATGGGATTAAGATCAGGGCTATGTGCTGGCCAGTCCACACACGATAAGGAATTATCGTCAAACCACGCCGTAACTGTCCTTGCTTTTATGGCTAGGTGCATTATCCTGCTGGTACCAACAAGGCTCGGTTCTATAGTATTGCCACAGAGTTGGTAAGATATAATTGTCCAGAATATCGAGGTAGTCGTGCTGGTTAACAGGTTTGTCGACGATAACCAATAGGCCGGGACCATACCACGAAAAACACCCTCACACGTGTACACCGCCAGCTCCAAACTTGACCGTAGGAAGAGCACACTGTGGTAAATATCGTTACCACCGCTACCGCCATGCCCATACACGGTCATCAGACTGATGGATCGTGTATCTGGATTCATCAGTCCGTAGGACCTGTTTCCATTGATCTACGGAACCACGATAAATGTTCTTTACACCATGAACGACGAGTATAGCATTCCGAGTGGAGATAAAAGCCTTAAGAGCAGCCCCACGACCACGGTAACCCATGGAATGAAGTTCTCTGCGAATGGTACGTGTGCATACCGAGGTTCCAGCATTTTTACTCACCTGTACACTGGGGTCTTGTGCAGTACTCCGTCGATTGGCTGTAACGACTCTGCTGAGGCTTCGACGTCCTCTATCATTGATTTTCTTTGGTCTGCCGGTACGTTTTGCTGCTTCAGGCACGCCATGTATCTTCTACGTATTCAGTACATCCAAAACAGTTGATTTCGGTATGTTTAAACGCGTCTAACTAATATAACACCCAACCATCTTTCCTTTCTCAAAGTCAGTTTTTCTCCCGCCGCGACATTTTCACTCAACCTCCCAGTGCGATATGATCGGGGTTAGCTGCAGGCTCGTTTTTATACCGTTTGCAGCTGTACCGTGCATCTTAACATATATTTCTTTCTATATATTTTCATTCTCTCTCTCTCTCTCTCTCTCTCTCTCTATATATATATATATATATATATATATATATATATATATATATAATATTTTCATTCTCTCTCTCTCTATATATATACATAGAATGAAAATATTACAGAACAAAATACAAAAATTTCAAAATAAGTGAAAACTGAAACAGGTTGCCGTCATCAGGAGAGCATCAACCTGTGGGAGTGGCCTTTCTAGTACCAACAAAACGACAAGGCAAGCCAAAATTGTCGGTTAGTCATGCTTCCTAGGCCACAAAACCAAATTCTAATAAACACAAAAATTCCAAGAATCAAATTTATAAAACCAAAAAAATAATTAAAAGCTTACCGGCAGAACAAAACCCGCCATGACAAAAAGTCAAACAAGACTGAACAGAGCACCCACAAGAACCCAAATATATACACTGATAAAAAAGGTGGTCACGGTTAATCAACTACCTGGTAAGCCAAAAAATGTGTGAATTGACAAGATGCAAAACTGTGTATGTAGATAAGATCTTCAGCTATTAGGGACCAACCAAATAGCACTTTGTTACCTATATATTTAAAATTGTTAGGTCCTATGTTAATAAAGCATGTCAATGTGTAATTTGAAACTCTTGGACACCGAATTATAGTTCAAAATTAAATGGTTAAAATGATGTCTTAAGAAATTTCTACGAAAATTGTTAGATTGCAATTTAGAAAGAAGAGCTTTCAGATTTTTTACAAGTAAGAGCTGTGTAGAACAAATGTTAGCTATTCTATGAAACTGAGAGATGAGTAGATTGCGATGTATAACTTTTGCAATATTGGATGACCAGTGAGTGTAGTGAATGATATCAAACTCAAAAGAGTTTCTTTTATCAAATAAATTTACCACACCTCTACCCTCCTCGTCCACCTGAACCTCTAAATCGAGGTAACAAACATAAGGAGACGATCCGTTGGTTTTTTCTAGGGTAAGGTCGTCAGAATAAAAGTCAGTGGCGCAACGCAAAAAGTCCGGAATGTTAATGACAATGATGTCATCAACATATCTTAGAGCAATCCCAGGTAAAGGATGATTGGCAACATATCTATCCTCGAAAACATGTAGATAGAGATTAGCCAAACTGCTAGAAAAGCGACTGCCCATCGGGATACCACGAGTTTGGAGGTAAAGGCCATCGCCCACGGTAACGAAATTGTTGTTATTACAGAAATCCAGTAGGAAATGCCAATACTGTTCTGTAGTCCCGGGCTCGAAATTCGAATGTATGTTTAGGGCTACCTGCCACAGACCCTTCAATGAAACTGAGGTGAAGAGGTTTTTAAAATCTTTTAAATTGTGCGTATTTGATTACTTGTGAAACTTGCCAATGTGGTTATGTTGGTCAGAGCAGTAATCCATTGCACATTCGCATTAACAGTCATAGGTCTGACATAAGAACCTTCAAAAGGAAATCTGATCGTGAGATTCAACATTTTCAGTCACACGATTTCAGCAATGTTTCCTTTAGAATTTTGTCCGTTGATTGGGCTTACACAGATCCGCAAGTCGCACGGGTCTGTGTAAGCCTAATCGTTTCATCTTTGTAAATGTTATGTGTCCAGTAAATCTGGCTCTGCTATCTCGTGTCTTTCTTGGTGTTGCATTTTGGGTGGCCAGCAGTATATGCAGTATATACACTGCTGGACAATTGCTAAGGACGGATCATAAACGGCTATATAGCGCATAAAAAAGTAAGTGTGGTTGGATGCCAAGTGAAATAAAATAATGTCAGAATGCCAGGACATTACAAGAAAGACAATTTATTGTGCTCTGAAATCCAGAAGGCTTTGGAACGTGTTCAAGGGACAAACAGGCCATTTTGCGCAGAATACGTAAACGTGAAAAAATGCAATTACCGTCTGCAGGCGTTCCGGCGTAAGACGTCAATACGGGATATGGCCACCATGGAGGGCGATGCAAGATTCCACACGTCGTGTCATGCTTTGCACAACATTATCAAGCAGCTGTTGGGGTAATTTATCCCATTCCTCTGTCAGTGCACGGATGAGGGTGTCCTTGTTTATTGGAGGACATTGGCGACCAGCAAGACTCCTCCCCAAAGCATCCCACACATTTTCAATGGGATTCAGATCTGGAGAACGTGCTGGCCATACGAGGCGTTGAATATCCTCGCTCTCAAGACACTCCTGGACAGCGACTGTTCGATGACATGTTGCGTTGTCGTCCATGAAAATGAATCTATCACCGACAGCACCACGGAACATGCAAACATGAGGTAGCAGAACATCATTAATGTATCGTTGGCCAGTCATAGTCCCAGTTGGAAGCACATAGAGGGACGTACGGCCTTTGATCATGATGCCAGCCCATACCATGACACTACATGTCGGATACCGGTCCCTTTCCTGTATGTTTGATGGACAATATGCAGTACCACTATCACGCCAGATCAGTTGTCGTCGACAATCAGACGATAGACTGTATCTACTCTCATCTGAGAAGAGGACAGCAGACCAGTCGTTATCAGTCCAATTGCGATGTTGATGGCACCATTGCAAACGGGTGGTATGGTGACGTCTGGACAATGGGATGCACACAACAGGACGGCGGGTGTATAGTCCTCCTTCATGCAAACGTCTGGAGACAGTTTTTCGGGAGATCCGCTTGCCAGTAGCAGCCATAAACTGATTTGCTACCTCACTAGCTGTGCTGCGCCGGTGTCTTTTTGTTGATAGCACAATGTACCGATCTTCTTCAGGTATCGTACTGCGAACACGACCTCCTCCGTGACGTTTGCTACAATCTCCATTTGTTTGAAATGATTTCCAAAGCCTTGAAACAACACTGTGGCTGACGTCGAACTCCCTGGCAACATCTGTTATTTTTCGCCCTTCTTCAATCTTGCCAATAATACGGCCACGCGTAAAATCATCTAGGTGATGTCGGGAAGACATACTGAAAATAGCAAGTTCGTCAATTGATTCTTTCCCTTTCAACTTTGCGTTTGAACAACAACGGTCAATACGCGTCAAATCCTTTATATCTCTTATCAGCGCTATGACGTCACGAACAAGTTCGGCAATCCACAATTTGCATACGCACAACACGTCTTACTGTATCCCGCACTTATGTTAATTTCCACATTTTCCTGCCTTCCATTTTATGGTTGCTATCGTTGCTATTGTCATCCGTCCTTAGCAATTGTCCGGCAGTGTATATATATATTAAGTTTCGAATTTATAGTTCAAAGCAAATTTTTCCGGGCCAGTTGCGGGTCTATGTCCGAAATTTTTGACCCGCTTCCAACTCTGCTTGTCACGTATCATAACATCGGAACAGTAAGGCACGGTGGAGGTGATAAGGTCTGCATTAAACAATGGAGCACCTGCTTAGGTTTGTGCAAAGACCATTCGACGTATGATGGCACGACTCGGCAATGGTAGCCGAGGTCCACATTGGGTGCCCTTTTTAACAACACATCACCGGGATACGAGGCTGCAGTAGGCCAAGGAACAACGCCAGTTGACCGTGGAAGACTGGAAACGCGTAGCTTGCTTCGACTAGTCCAGGTTCCTACTACAAGACGCCTATAAAAAAGAATATGTGTAGGGTGGCACACAGCTGCCAATTCGAATGTTACTCGCCGGTTGTGAGTGTAATATTCTGAGGCGAGTTTAGGTGGGCCGCCTTTGGGACTCTTGTACCTACTTAGAGCCTCATGATCGCACAAGGCTATGTCTACGTACTCACCAATCATCTACTCCCTTACATAGCTATTCATTTCCCACAGCAAGATGCCATCTTTGAACCAAACAACGTTTAGTCTCATCGCTTCCATTTGGCGAAGGACTGAATGGTAAGAGCATTCCAGTGAGTTCGCAACCCTTAATGGCCCTGTCTGTCAATCTCCGGATTTGAACCTGATTGAGCATTTGTAGGGCGATCTATTCGAGCCCGAAACCCACCATAGGCAACTTTCGGCGCTTTACGAACGGATATACTGGGGTTACTTATATCATTTATAGCTGTGACTGGAAAAGACTGTACTCTGCCCATCAGCCAGTAGCATCACGTATGACTCAACTACCTGCCATGTAGGACTTCCGTCCACAGAGAAGGTTTAGACTCCAAGCCATCTACGCCTGTGTAGGCTTCTGGGCAGGAGATTGAAGCGAAAGTAGGTAGGTAGGTGGAGTCTGGCGACTCACGACAATATAGTAGGTAGACAAAGAAAATAATAGATATTGCCACTAGGATATGTCGCAGGAGCGTCTGAAGTCAAAGGACGTAGCAGTACAACCCATTGGGTTCGAGGAAGGGAGCAGGGCGAGGAACAGACGCCCTTAATTTTTAACCGGGGGGGCAGCAGTAACCTGGGTCCGTCGGCTTAACGTGCTCGTCTGTTACATGGCGGATATTTAGATGAAGTTTAACATTTGTCACCACCCATGATCGAATCGGTCCTTTCCTTTGATGGTTACAAACGTTAACCACTAAGCCATCCGCGGCTCTAAATATATGTAGTGGTGTCATTGACCGCTGTACCACTCGAACATTTACAAGACCTGGTACAGTCCATGCCGCGACGCGGTGATCAGTCATGAGGATGGGAGGTTGATTCGCACGTTGTTATGTAGAAGTGTACCATAAATTGTCTTTTCAGTGTATTAAATCTGTGTCAGAGAAACCGAATTCTTCGGGAGAAGACAAGAACTGACCTTATTTTTATACCTGTCGGCAAGGTTTCCTCCAGTGGTTTGGGTGACTTAGGGCACGTGCTTCTAATGCATCGAATTGTTGGGTTCGATTCTCGGATGAAACAAGGGCGTTGTATATGTTCTTAAGGCATTGCTGTGCAAAGATGTTCCCAAATTAAAGACTGACGACGACCCCTAATCTTATATACTCAAGGTGTCGTTAAACTCCTATAGATACGGAACGGTGCATAGCGAATAATTGGGGTGCTCATAATTTCATGTGCAATAAACTGCTCGTAGTTGGCAGTATCAAATGATGTTACTGTTGTCACATAGATGAGGATATTCACAAAGCTTGTGCGACTTTTAATTGTAATAATAATAATCCTTGGCGAAGACACAGATTCATGCATATTTATTGATCCGAAGTATGATATTATCGTTAACACAGTACTACTGAATACAAATGATTTTAAAATTCTATAGCCTTTGTAAAACTATTAAATCTAGTTTAAGATGCTGCGCTTCAGACAATTTGAAACGGACTCTGTCAAATCAACAGCCAAAAATGTATTCAAGTAAACTGTCAAAGGCAGCGGAAAAAGGAGGCTGACAAGGCAAGAGCTTTCTGAATTCAAGCCCTGGTCCATCTTAGACGATTAACTCGAAGCTCGTGCCTGTGATCGCTTGCTTGGTCATTGTGTGACGTGTCTGCCCCGCAGGACGAACATGAGATAAAGGCAGATAGCAGTGAGAGCACATGCCATTGTAGTATAGTGGAGTGCACTCGACGCTCCGGAGCCGAGAGTTGTGGGTTCAAATTCCGCGCCTGGCATAAAAATTGAGAAATTTACTTCGTCATATTGGCGCCCGAACTTCAAGGATGACCTGGCTGAAAGAGGTCCCGCAACGGTGTGATGTTCTTTCCACACCGCGAGATAGGAAAAATAAGAATCCTTTCTTCAGTGCTTCGAAAAAATAAATCAGTGTGATGTTACGTTCCACACACCAAATTGTCTGCGATTTCTGAAATGCACGTTCTTCATCGGACGACTGCCTACAACGACACATGGTCCCGGCTGACCCATGAGCCATGCCCCCAGTCCTTTTTCGGGGGTGGGGGAAAGATGTAACGTGCCTACCTTGCAAGACGCACATGAGATAAAGGCAAATAGCAGTGAGAGTACATGCCAGTGTAGTATAGTGTATAGCACCCAGAGCTCCGGAGCCGAGAGTTGCAGGTTCGAATTCTGCCCCTGGCATAAAAATGGAGAAATTTACTTCGTCATAACTGGGGTGGCGTAATAGGTATTAAAGTAGGAACATTTGGAAGATTGTGTGTGTTGCATGGAAGATTTTAAATATCTTCATACGAAAGCTGCCACCTAGGATTTGTTAGGACGGTATTAAGTTTAAACCATCTGGCTAATAATTTTTTAAAACTTCCTCAGTTTGGAGGATGTTATATACCGTAGAACGAAAGTGTAAAATCCAGCCTTTTAGGTTCATAAAAAAAATGGGCTTGGAGATGTATTATGGCTAAAATACGCGCAGAGACATTTGTTCCTTGCTACCATGCGATGTCATGTACAAGTAAATATTTTTTATACTTTACCTATGACTTAGATCCAGATTTTCTTTTAAGTTTAACGAATCCCATTAACATCTGTAGTTCGCTACTCTCAATCCTCATGCCGCTCCTGGACCTGACGGCCTTCCTCTGTCCTTTTATCGTGCTTTTCTACCGTGCCTTCTGCCTTTTCTGTCTGCGTATTTCTCGTCTGCTTTTTCCTCTCCTGCGTTACCGCCCGACTTTACTTTGGCACACATCATCCTCCTTCCTAAGAAGGGTGACCTCTTGGATCTTGGAAACTGGCGCCCTATCTCTATCCTAAACACTGATTATAAGTTCTATACAAAACTCTTATCCCGTCGCCTTAATTCTGTTCTCTCTTTCGTTATTTCTCCCGACCAGACATACACTGTGCCTGGTCGGACTATTTCCACTAACGTTTCTCTTCTCCTTTATCTTCACTTCCTCGCTCGTTCTTTTGATGAACCTCTTGCCTTTCTCAATCTGGATCAAAAGTCCGCTTTTGATAACGTTTCTCACTTTTATCTCTCTGCTGTCCTTTCACAATTTGGCTTTCCTGCTGCCTTTTCTTCCGCACTCTTGGCCCTTTATAAGGGCGCCAGTTTCCATGTTCGAGCGGTCACATTTCTAACCGCTCCAATTCCGTTTAAGCGAGGCATCCGGCAAGGATGTCCGCTCTCCGGCCAGCTATTCGCTCTCGCTTTTGAGCCTTTCCTGTTAGCAGCCCGAAGATCACTCCTGGATGTTCTACCGCCGACAGTGGCTAGTACTCGTCATCATCGAATAATTTTCACCGCCTATGCTGATGATGTGACCTTTTGCGTCCGGGATGAATCTCAATTTGATCGCCTGTATTCTGTATATCAACAGTATGTTGCAATATCTGGAGCTGCGCTGAATGGCACTAAAAGTACTGGCTTATGGTGCGGGGCTTGGGCTGCCAGCACCGATGCTCCTTGGGGTGCGCAGTGGACAGCCACTACACAGAAGATCCTCGGTGCGTATGTTGGATTGCCCTTGGCTTCTGCATCCGCCACCTGGACTGCTCTTCTTCCCCGGATACAACGGACTGCTGCCTACTGAAGTAAGGCCCGCCCTTTCACATCGTTAAGTCAACGAGCAGCCGTTGTTCGTCGACAACGTATCTCCCTATGCGAATACTCTTGGATGTCGACGGTTGTGCCCGTGTCACAAATGATGACCATCACTCGCCTCTCAACTTCCGTCATCTGATCTTCACATCACTGGGTTAAACCTGCCACGCTTCATCTGCCAGCCTCATTAGGTGGCATCCAGCTTCCTGATCCAGCTGTCCTTTATAAAACACATCGCATTATTCATTTCATTCACCTTGCCACTTCAACTGTTCCGTCCCGTACCACTACCTTGAATGTTCTAGCTTCTTCCCGTGACCCATCTTTCACCTTCGTACTGTTTCTGAAGATGGATGCATACTCTCTTCTCCCGTCCCACCTCCCTCCTGTCCTGCGAGAGGGCCTTTCTCTCTTTCGTTCGCTTCCTCTTCTCCGTTCATTTCCTTCTTCAACCCTTGATCTCCTAGATGAACCTCTCTTCTTCTCTTCTCTTATTCAGCCTCCTAACCTCCCTTACTTTTACTTTCCTCATTGGATCCGCTCTGGTGTGATAACTGTCCGTTCTCTCGTAACTTCTGATCTAACCTGGAGACCTCTTTCTTCCCTATTTCTATCTCCACCCATTACTCTTGCTAACGAATATCTTCTCCTTCGCACAGCGCTTTGGAGCCTCTTTCCACTCCTCGCTTCACCTGATGGTCTTTTCTCGGTCCCCTCCGCTCTTCTTTCTCTACCGTTCTTTCTCCTCATTCGTAGCTTCCCGGTTCTAGTTACTTCTATCTCCTCCTCTTCTCTTTATTGGCTTCTTCTTTCCCCTCCCGCACTTCCACTTTCTGTGCATTCTGCTCCTCCTTCTCTTCTCCCCGCCATCTGGACAGCCTCTACCTCTCCCCTTTCCTCCCCTCTTGAACTCAATGTCCATTGACAATTTCTTCACCTTCGTCTCCCCGCCCCATCAGTACTATTTCGCATGACTCTTCTCACCTCTCCACAATGCTCCTTTTGCCCTGAAGTCAGCGACGTCCAACATCAATACCTATTCTGCCTCGTTCTCCTGCCAGTCCTAAACACAGCATTTCGTCTTGCTGATCGAATTTGTGCTCGATCGTTACCCTTTCTTGCATATGCTTGGCTACTCCAAACAAAGCATCCACCTACTCACTTGCCTCCTGTGTGTCGTTACATTTTTCTTCTTGTGAAGTTCACTGTCTATGCTTTCCATCTTCAACAACGCTTCCCTGCCCTTATTCCACCTCCTCAGGAGGCAAGTGCTATCATTCGGAGACGCTTCCTAACACGGTTAACCTCTCGCCTCCAAATGGAGCACTCTCGTGCTGCCTCTCAACAAACACCGATAGCGTTTTTCAATCCACTTGGGCCCAATCGGCTGGGTGGTTCCATATCCACAATGTGCAGTTACATGTCAACATATAAGTGGGATTTTTGTTGTCGCCCACGTTCACTGTAACAAATCATGTTTTTCGTATTAATTTTGGTGCTTCGCTATTTGTGATTATTCTGTTTTATGTGCCATTGGAGATAACTCACCATGTTTCCCATGTTCTCTTCGATAATGTTGGATTTTATGTTGTTGTATATAATTCTTCCTTCTGCACAGTTTACTGCCCACGCGATGTCCCCTTCATTATGTTGAATATATTTTTAAAATATTAGTCACTGTGTGTATAATTTAATGTAACAAGATGCCCTTCTGAGTACATTTAGCGTTATTTCCCCTTGTCACTGAATACTTCTGTACATATGTTGTAAATTTTGAATGTAGCATCACTGTTGCATTTCTGTTTCATGAGAAGCTGCCCTTCTGGGAATGTTTAGCGGCTTTCTTCCTTGTCACTGTATTGTTCTGAACATATGATATGAAACTTGTGCATTGCATTACTGTTCGATTTCTGTTTTTTTGTAAAGTTGCTCTCCTGGGTCCGTTTAGCATATTTCTCTCTTGTCACTGCATAATTCTGTACATATGATTAGTATTTCTGCTTCTTTGTTTCTACCATTACTGTCATATCTCCAAATACTGTTGCACCTGTTAGTTCCTTCTCACCCATGGTCTTTTATGTGAATTAGTACCTTGTGCATGTTTAATCTTTAGTATGGTAGTAATGCTTAATTGGAATTTGTGCATAGTATAGAATCATGTCTTTCCCTGTCTACAATGCTGTAGGTAAACATTTTCATTTGTATCGCTCGTGCTTTATTGTCTGCCTCTCCTTCGCCCTACGTGGCGAAATAATTTTATGATTTTAACAATATTTTGTTTTACGTTTCACTGGAACTTTCCAGCTGATGTATATACCACTGTATTTATTGGCAGATTCCATTGTCATGTACATAGAAATGTTATTTTACTGAAGAATAAAGGCCATTTTGAAGTGTAGTTAGGAGGAGGAGCTACGAAACACACTGCTCAAAACAATTAGGGGTATCGTAGTTTTGTATGAAAGCTGTGAGTGACAGAAAACTTCGGAAGTTGAAATAGGAACTACAGACATAGTACGCTAAGAAAAATACGGCCGAAACAATTAGTAATTTAAATTTAATAATAATTTTTGAAGAGACGAACGTAAAAATGCATATTTATGTAGGTATCATAAAAACGAAAATAAAGGTACATTTTTGCCAGAAAATTGGATTTAATAGTGGATATGGTTTCCTCTGACAGAAAACAATGTTGCACACCCGTGAGGCATGAAGTCAGAATATTAATGAGTGATTGGGGAATTCCATCCCACTCCTGCTGAAAAGCACTTTCCAATTGCTAGACTGTTTGTGGTGGGGTAAATCGAGCCGCAATCCTTCTCCCCAGAACGTCCCAGACATGCTCGATGGGGTTGATGTCTGGGTAACATGCTGGAGATTCCATTCGAATGATTCCCTCATCAAACAGTAAGTCGTCCACACATCGAGCGCGACGTGGACTGCAACTATCATCCACGAAGATGAATTCATCTCCGATTACTGGAGCATAAGGGCGGACTAAGGATGTGAGGATCTCATCCCCATACCGCTGAGCGGTAAGTGTTCCATTTCTGATGATGTACAGGTCGGTTCGACCATTGATAGAGATACCGACCCACACAATCACCCCGCCTCCTCCAAATCGAACTCTTTCTTGCACAAATAACGGGTTGTTACGAGTACCTCGTTCCCTCCAAATGATGAGTCGCCTATTGTCAGGATGTACAGGAAAGCGCGACTCGTTTGAGAAGAGAACATTGCTCCCTTCATTTCTTCTCCAATCGGCATGGTCCTGTGCCCTAAGTCTGCGGGCAGCACGGTGGCGTGCAGTTAAAGAAACACATACCATAGGTCGTTGAGCATACTGACCAACACTGTGGAGTCGGTTCCGAACGGTTTGAGTTCAAACATTTGTGCCAGTACGAAGTTCACGTTGCAGAAAAGTGGCGTTCATACTCCGGTTTCTCCTGGCAGTCGGTGTTAAAAACCGATCGTCATTTCTTGATGTTGCTCTCCTACGACCTTGCCCTGGTCTTCGCCTTACATATCCGGTATCTGAAAACCGATTCCAAAGTCTGGAAATCACGCTTTGAGACACTCCAATGGTTTCCACTACTTGCGATTGAGTTTGACCCGTTTCTAAGTTACAGATTCGGATAAATCGCGTTGTTTGGACACTATATTTATCAATAACACACATTCAAAGCATGCGAGTCGTTTTTATCCTGGACTAAACGATAGTACGATACATGTCACTTTTCATTCGCTGAAGGAAACACGCCCTTTTTAACGTCACACAAAATATTTTGCAAACTTTGGTGTTTGTAAGTGTGCAAAAGTTTCACTCTAATCACTTTCCTCCAATTTCTTTTAGCATACAAACAGTTGATGTCAGTAGTTAATATCAAAACCACGACATCCCCTAATTGTTTTGAGCAGTGTATAATTTAGGTCGCTGTTTCCATGGAAGTCCCAGAGGGAAGGAAACATTCACGTCTCACTTGAAATTCTTACTCTTAAGGAGCGAGAAGCCCACTTTCAAGAATTCTTAGTTATTTGTTAACCCCTAGACACCTGGAACTTATTATGTTATACAATAGGATAAGTGACTAGGTCCTAAGTCCCAAGGAAAGGGAAGAAGACTGATGTATAACGAGAGGTATTTATCCCAGAACCGATGGCTTAAAGTGGCTTCCGAACTACGTGGGCGTTTGGAGGTAGTGGGGCACGAACAAGTCTCTCCGGGTGCAGGTCGTAAACACTAAGCGCTAGGTCACCCTTGGAATAAAACATTTGACCACCGGGCATTAAGATGGAGATGAAGGCATATTCAATGCAACTTTCTGCTTATAGATGACGCTGAAAATCGCGCTGCTTTTGTGGCTCCTTCTTGTGGGGGTCTTAGTTTATGAGTGAATTTGGTGACGTCTTTACCTTATCAGATGGTGATTTCTGTAAAAGCTTCTGTCAGCATCTGATTTACAGAAGTTTACGGGTAGAAAAGCCAAAAACTGTAATGTAAGTGATCTAAATAATTACTGACATTTTAAACAAAAGTCTACACTGAAGAGCAATTGAATTAGAGATACCTGTCTAGTAACCTGTAGCACCACCTTTCGCCCTGATGACGGCGGCGATTCGTCACGGCATGGACTCGACAAGACACCGGAAGCGTCGGGGAGCCATACGGATCCACGACCACTGAACAAGCTCCCACAGTTCACGAAGATTTGATGGAGGGGGTCAGAGCCTCGAACATCTCTCTCGATGGCATCCCCGATGTGCTCGATGCGATTGAGGTCAGGTGATCTAGCTGGCCAAGAAAGCGAGGTCACGTCGGTGGAGTGTTCATCCAACCATTTGGATACAATCCGGGAGCGATGGCACGGTGCATTGTCTTGTTGCAGGATGAGGTCCCCAGTGGGATGTTGAAGACGCACAAACGGGAGCAAATGGTTGTCCAGGATATCCCGGTAACGTTGACCTGTGAGGGACGATGTCACACGTACCAGGGGTCCCATTTCAGTCCACGTAAACAGCCCGCAGACGAGAATGCCACCCCCACCAGCTTGAAGAGTACCCTGTTGGCAAGAAGGATCCATCGTTTCATGTCGTTTGCACTGTACTCGTATCCTGCCATCCGCATGTACCAACGTGAATCTTGACTCATCAGTTCAGGCAACATTTTCCCACATGTCTAGGGTCCAGTGGCGATGTTCCAGCGCCCATGCTAATCTTTGCACCCTGTGATGTGCGGTCAGCAGCGGTACCCTCGTGGGACGATGGCTTCTGTACCCCATAGCGAGGAGATGGTTCTGGATGGTGTGGCTGCTTACACCTTTTTGTGCACCAGCGTTAAATTGCCGAGTGATTTCGTGCACTGTGGCCCGTCTATCCGCTGTTACAATGCGAGCTATAGCCGTCGATGACCCCGTTGATCCACACGCTGTTGTCCACGGCAGTTGGCCCTTGCAGGAATGATTTTACCGGATTCGATGTACTCACGGTGCACCCGTGACACAGTGGGTCGTGAAACTCCCAGTGCCTGCACGACTTCCGAGATGGAGTGACCCATTCGTTGGACCCCGACAATTTGCCCACGATAAAATGCGCTTAGATCCTTCGTCTTGCCCATACTGCGTCCGACTCTTACTGATTCCCGTCGCATCACTCATATTGTCCGATCGCTGCATACGTCATGTCGTTTCCGTTTACAGGGCCGCCCACAGCGCCACATTTGCATAACGCCAGCTGTCTCTAATTCAATTGCTCTTCAGTGTATAACGGCTCATTTATTATTGTTTGTAAGAAAACTTTTAATATTCATGAAAAAAGGCAAGGAAGTACCACATTTCCAGTGCTTAAAGGTACGTAGAGCGCCACGTATTAACGATATGAAACACTACTTCAGCACGCGGAAAATTAATTTTAAAAATATTCCCTATAATTGTTTTCTCAAATTTGCAAGCCACTGACTATAGCTCAGTGTCTTATTCATTCTTGGGCCAATTTTCACGAGTCAGGAAGCATATCTTGTATGTGAACTTCGGTAATTTAATTTTAACCATTGCACGTATAGCGTCGCATTTTCACTTGACTTCCACAGTAAAGTTTGGTTCGAAGACCCTAGCTTTTAATGATGTGAACGGCGGATGGTTTATTTGATGTGATTTCCAAAAGCCATTGAATGTGGGTATCTCGTTCTGATTTGCAAAGCTTACGATGTCAATATTGACCATGTGTGTGTGACACGCTCCATTCCCTCTGATTTGCAAAGCGATCTTCAATTTTATTAAGGGCCTTAATGAAGTTCTGTGTGAGTAGATGGGATGTCAACATAAATATCTTCTATTATATGCAGAAATGAGCTGGTATCAAGAGGAAAAAACCCAAGAATTGAGCGTTGAATTTCAATAATTTCTAATCGATACGGGATTTTAGGCGCGCAAGGCTTTCACGTTTTTCGTGATTAATTATGAAAGCTTATTTAGCTGCTGTCGTGACCGAATTTCCAACTCTGAACGATTTCATAGAAACCTCCAATGAAGAGCTCTCCGATGATCTTCAACAGGTTTTTCGTTGAAAAATATCAGACTTTAAAAACAGCTCCACGAAATGTATTCTTGTCCTAACTTTGGTAACAATTGGATCAGAGATCCATTTAATACAGGTGTTATGTCAAACAATTTCATTTCATTTCAAGCAAATAGTTTTGCTGAGCTATTGTGTGGAACATAAACAATGTTCTACTCATTTATCTCGCAGATTGTTTTGGTTGCGCGTACGATTTGATTGCACTTATCTCGCAAACAAATCATTGAAGCATTTGATTTCGCACTGCGCAACATGTTTATACACTGCTGGCCACTCAAAATGCAACACCAAGAAAGACACGAGATTGCAAAGCCAGATTTAATGGATACATAACAGCAGATACAAAGATGAAACGATTGAGCTTACAGGCCCGTGCGACTTGCGGAACACGCAGACATCAATAGTTCGTGTGGCCCCCATGGCTGGCAATAACGGCCGCTACACACCGCGGCCTCGAACGAAAGAGGTTTTGGATGTGGGCTTGGGGTATGTCGGTCCAGTCTGCTTCCACACGTTGCCACAGTTCATCATGCGTAGCCGCGGGTGGTGCTTGCCAGGCCACTCGGTTGCCGATCAGCGACCAGACGTGTTCGATGGGCGACATATAGGAAGAACAGGCGGGCCACGGCAGCACAGACGCCTGGTGGGCCGTGAAGAATTGTTGCACGATGCGTGCTACGTGCGGGCGCGCTTTGCTCTGTTGAAACGTGACCGCTGGCAGGTCCTGCAGGTAAGGGAGGACTACAGGCTCCAAAACGTCGGAGATGTAGCGGTGGCTGTTGAGTGTACCGGCCATGCTTACCAGAGGGGTGCGGGTGTCATATCCAATTGCGCCCCAAACCATAACGCTAGGCAACGGACCGGTATGGTGATGCATAATGCAGGCTTCATACAGTCTCTCGCCGCTGTGCCGCTACACGCGGATCCGACCATCGTGGTGTTGCAGGCAGAAGCTGGATTCGTCGGAGAAGACAATGTCGTGCCATTCCGTAGTCCAGGTGCGGTGTTCAACGGCCCACTGCAGCCGCACTCTCCGGTGGTGTAACGTCAATCGTAATCGGAGCAATGGGCGCCGTGCGACAAGTCCCCGCTCCTGCAGACAACGTCGAACGGTACGTGCTGACACAGGTTGTTGCGCAACACACCCTAACTCTTGCGCTAACATTCGTGATGTGGAGGTGCAAGCCGTCCACTGCACGACGTGCCGGTCCTCTCGTTCGGTGGTGTGCCGCGGCTGCGGCAATCGCTCACGTCGGTCCGTCCCTCCCTCCTGCACCCACCGAATCCATATCCGCCTCACTGTGGCTGGATGTCGTCCCACACGGGCGCCGATGTCTCGGTACGATATACCGCTGTCGTGATAAGCCACTATTCGTCCTCTGTCGAACTCCGAAACGTGCTGGGATGACTGCCGTATTCTGCGACGAGGCATCAGGAAGCTTCCCACGCACAGGTCCGGCAGCACAACACACTTCCACTACTTACACCCCGCCTTCTGTGAACCCTTCTTAGTGCTTCTCGGTGGTGTGCCGGGTGCACATCATTTGCATATGCCCTGCAATGCTAATCGTTTGTATGTCCTCCCGCGGGTGACGCATGCTGCGAATTTCAGGCCAATCGGATGCTTCCTTCTTGATGTGGCATTTTGGGTGGCCAGCAGTGTAGAAAGAGGCTTTATCCGAAATTTTGTACATGAAATCACTATACAGAAATCACTATACGTACAGTAGTGGACTAAAAAATAAAGCTTTCTACTACTGACAAAAACTTTGGAGTTTTGACTTCCAAAAAACATTACCATCCAATAACGCATTGCAAGTAATAAGAACATTTTCACATCGAAAAGGAACAAATGGTTCTTTTTTATTATAACGAAGTCAATTTCTCCGTCATTTTGGTCCACGCCTGGAATCGAACCCGAGTCGATTTATTCCGGAACAAGTCGCTCTACCAACTGAGCTACGCAGACGTTCGTTCTTGCTGCTATCTGCCTTTGTCGTGTGCGTCCTGCGGGGCAGGCACGTCACATTATGTATAAGTTATTTCTCTTCAAATAAGACATATGTAATTCTTGGCTTACCACAGATTTGTTTTACCAAAGATGGGGTCTTCAGTCTAATGAAGGTTTAAGATTCGCCAGCGTCGGCACAGTCAGCAAGCGAATCATCTAATCTCTCGTTGGAGTAATGTTTAAAGTGCGTATGTAGTTCATACACTGATGTCCAAAACTTAAGACCGAGGTGCATTTTGACCAGCCAAAATCGTAAAAATCGGTTTTACAGCTGTAAGTGCTATTGATGGTAATAGCAACAGTAAAATAAAACGCACAATAACAAAAATCATGAGTAATACGCAATAGAGATCAAAACAGAACAAAATATTTTGAAGAAGGTATAGGCTTACCTGTTGAACAAGGACATTCTATCAACGTTGCATAAACAGACCAATGGACAATGTCCTCAATAGGGGATATGTCCATCCCGCACAGCAATACATTTTTGGCACCGGTGTGTCATGCTTATCACCAAGTGGTTCCGGTGGTTTTGGGGTAAATTGTCACGCACGTGTTGGAGAGGCATAGGTGCTGGAATTGTTTCTAGTGGGGGATATCTTTGCGCAACATTTCTCCGCAGAGCATCCCATGCATGTTCGATTTTATTAAGATCAGGGGAACGCGTGCCCACCGCATCCAACAAATATCCTCACTTACCAATCATTCCCTCACAGCATATGTGCGGTTAGGATGGACGTTATAGTCTGCTTGGGCCTCCGACATTTAACCTGGGTGTGATTTGCGCCGCCGTTGCCGAGAGGTCGGTCTGCAAGAGCTTGGATAGTCTGCGTCGACTGGGCGTGTATACTATCAAGAGCCTGGATCGTCCACGTCATCAGTGGCGTGTTGTCGGTTACCGCTTGCTCGCAGGATGCTTGTACGTCCATCGAAGGTATATTCGCAGTACGTCGTTGATATACATAATTGCATTCGGGATCCGTAGGGTTCTTACCACTTGGGCGATAGAATGACCCATCTTTCTTGCGCCGACAATGCGTTCGCGATCAAAGTCGCTCAGATCACCACGTTTACCCATGTTAGTCGATTGCGATACACCGTTGGAAAGCACTGCTGTTCTATTTATTTATTGCCTGCGATATTTTTGGGTCTGTTCCACTCTGCGTTAGTATGCCCATGTCAACTGCCCATCACCCGTATCTCTAATTTTTTGTCTACTGTGTGTACACCATCGGTAGCTGTGACGTGCTCACACCAAATTTGCATACGCGCTGCTCATTATGGAATGTCCTCATACATCACTTCGTGTGCAAATGGTGGCAGCTGTTTTAGTCCCGTGACGCTCTGTGATCGTCACAATTCATGTTCGCATTTAAGTTTTGGACAGTTGTGTATTATAAGTGGTTCATATAGCTGTGATCCGTTTGGTGTCAGCTGGCCCTCTAGTTGTTTGGTTGGTGGCGTTCTCGCTCCCGGAACTGATTGTTTATCTAACAACCTCTCTGTTTCGGATTTTCACGTTTCTAACTCATCTTGAATTTTGTGAGATGAAAGTCATTTATTCGTGCAGGTAGGTACTATAAAGCTACTTTGCTGCCTAATACACGATTTAGATAATTTTAATATACATATAAAAGATGAATATTATGTACACAAACACAAGTTAAAAACATTAGTACTTTCGAGCTCACGTTGAGCTTGTTTTCAGATATATGAAATGCTGCGTTAAACGCGGAGTAATGGTATATATGTGGTAGGTATTTGTTATGAGCATGCGCAGTGAGAAAGGTGTTACATTATTCACTGCAAGTGGTCGAGGAAGGTTCCGAGTTTTTACATAATATTCTCCATGGTGACGGAACCGCTATAGGAATGACATCAATACAGCAGTTCTCTCAATGCTTTTGTATTAGCAGACTTCCTGCCAAAAGCAAGGATGAGCAGTTACTTGGGATATTGAGAATTTGTGCATTTTGGCAGTCTGGTTGATGATTACCCTGCAGGCAGAGCCTAGATAGAGCAGTTCCTGAAGAGTGGGTTATGACACTTTATTTATGCTCATTCACTCGCAATCTATGGTTCCGCCGTGTAGAGCCAAAGTATATCAGTTTACTGGCATCTTTGCAGGTTGTCTCCAATGGTATATATACACCATATCTGGTGTCCATCGGAATTTGGTCTCTGTCCTTCTTTATTTAGTCGGTTATGTTTCGTGTCTTCAACCCGAAGTCGAGTTCGTAGCGTCGGCAGATAGTTTTTAAACGGCTCGTAATTCAAGGAATGTAGGGAAGCGAGCCAACGTAAGTTACAGGGTGTCTGTCTCTCACCAAAGCTGAGCTTGCACATGCACAAACACAGCGAATTATTGCATTAACCAATATTGCATCAAAAGGCTTCCGTATGAGACACAAGACGCTACAAGACATCAATTACTAAAAACCATTAAGATTAAAAATAAACACAACATTCGACTGTCCAAGCCAACAGGACTCTGGTAAATGAACAAAAGCAGATTCCTATGCAACGGCAAAACCCGGATGTTTCAATAGTAAGCGCAGATAAAGTACCTCAGGTGATAATCATGAGGAAATCTGATTTGTGATTACGATAGAAAGATGAATCAGACTATTCTTCGAATCCCACATGTAATTTGTTCCTATGACCCAACTGATACTACTGTAGCTGCCATTTCAAAGTTGGTGGTCGGGTCTACTCCCTCAGAATTTCAATAAGGTTCTCCCCCCTCCGGGTACAAGTGTACCCGAATTATTTGGTAAAGTAAAAGCCCATAAAGTCTGCCAACCACTCGGGCCTCTTGTCTCTGAACGTAATAGCCCCACTCGACCTCTTGAAGGAGCACTAGCTAATTTTTTACAATCTTTAACTTCTGGTTCTTCGTACTGCGTGACAAGCTCCACCCAAGCTCTGCAAAAGATTCATTCTATTTTGCCTTCATCCACGAAGTTTCTCATGATATCTCTTGATGTAAATTCCTTGTATTCAAGTGTTCCCGTCCCCCTTGTACATCAAATTACAGAACAGAAACTTCTTGCAGGAGATACCTCCACGCCCAAAGAAATTCAGGGCATACTTAATGCTCTAAGACTTGTTTATTCTAGGTTGGTTGGTTGGTTAGTGGATTTTAGTGGCGCAAGGGCCAGGTTTGGCCAAAGAGCGCCAGACAAAGAACTATCAGCCACAGAATTTTAAAAGCATGGCAAATGAGTAAGAGTAGACAGGCTTGGTAAAAGTTGAAAAAGAGTATGATGAAAGCTGTGAAGACAAGGTAGTTAATTAGGTTTATATAAAAATTTATTAATTTATTAATTTACTATTATAATTATAATTTTTTTTTTAAACACAACTACACAAAGGATGAGTCACTCTCCTCCCCCCCGCACTCCTCTGCAATGCTGGCAGAGGGCGGGGACGAACTGTCACTCTCCCTCCCCCCCCCATGTTCCTCTGCAATGTTGTTTGAGGCTGGGGACGAACTGTCACTCTCCTCCCCCATATGTTCCTCTATAATGTTGGTTGAGGGTGGGGACCCTCGCTGAGGCCGAGACAGTTGGATGGACACTGCACACCTTTGCGGATTGAGGGCCGGGTCTTCCGCACGTGCAGGCTTTCGGGTGGAAACTGGAAGAGACGGTCGGCTGCAAAAGAGAAGGCCCAGAATCAGGTATTCGAAAAATCTCGAGCTCGGGAAAAAACACCTGTGTCGCTTGGTCAGCTGTAGATCGCTTGGCAAGTGCGGCGAGAGCTACAGGGCGCGGAACAAAGGGCTGCACGGGTTGTGGCAGAGACTGAACTACTGCGGCAAAAGTACGCTGTCGGGTGGTGGGTATACCCAACTTGGCCTTGGCAGCAGGGTACGAGAGGCCTTCCAGGGTCTTGAGGCGCTGGATCGCCATCTCGTCCTTCCATTTCATACAGTTGCGGGAGTAAGCTGCATGGGCCTCACCACAGTTAACACAGCAGGCCGCAGAAATGCAACCATCCCCGTCATGTTCACTGGAGCCACAATTTGCACAACAAGCGGAACTCTTACAGAAACGTTGGGAATGCCCGTACCTCTGGCACCTGAAACAGCGCAGAGGACTGGGAATGTACGGGCGAACTCCACAGACCAAGTAGCCAGTCTTGATTTCGGTCGGAACTTTCGGGGAGTTAAAAGTCAAGATGACATTTTTTGACTTAATCAAAGAACCATCGCGCCGGAACATCATACGACGTGCAGCAATAACACCCTGATCTGCAAGTTCAGTCACCAATTCGTCCTCACTGCATGGCAAGAGATCAAACTCTGAAATAACACCCCGAGAGGTGTTAAGAAACGGGTGAGGTGTCACTTTTACAGGAATGCCTTGAAGACTAGTGAGGTGCAGAAAAGTGTTACTCTGAGAAACACTGCAAGTTTGGACAAGCAGGTCCCCAGAGCGAAGCTTCCTCACAGACTTCAAGGGGCCAACCGCAGCGTCCAAAGCTTTAGAAATGAAAAAGGGAGATCTGGTGGACAGTCTCTCATTCGGATCGATGGATTCTACAAGTAAGTGTGTAGCATGCGTAGTCACAGCAATCGAGGGAGACGACGCTTCGGAGCGACTGGTACAGCTGCCGAAGAAGTTCCACGTTCTTGGTCCAGGTCAAGGTCTAAAGATCGTTTAAGGTTATGAGACTTGGTAGGTTGAGAAGACGAAGGAGAGTCATTGTCAACTATCATTTTCTCAGGTGACTTAAATTTGGAGTTTTGTTTTTTGTGTTTACCCATGGAAAAAAGGAAGATTCGTCTGCAGACTACTCCACCCACCACCGAGCCCTACAAGGGAGAACTGGAGGTCTGCAAGCCAAGAAAATGACGCTGGACACAGTTCTGGAGCTTATACGTCGCAGATATAGTCCGTTGGCTGTGATCACACGCACTCGGCGGACACTTCGGCCTCCGGGGTACCGTCATGCCAACGCCTTTGGCATGATCCCACAGCCCCCGGGCTCACCCTGCCGTGCTATACGACAAAAAAGCCGCTAAAGCCCTGCACACAACTTGGTACAAGACTTCTGACTAGAGGTGGGTTAGTCTCTTAGCCTCCCGTTTACAGCGAAGCCGGGGTCGAAGAGGAGTGTTGGTACACAGGAGGCACTTATCCGGTCTCCTGCGACCTCAGCCGCCAGACATCCCATTTCCGCCTCACGGGTCTCCGCACGCGGCAAACATGCAGGTAGGTCTAGCACCCAAACCAGCGAAAAGGAAAAAAGAAATCCAAAGAAGACAAATCCTGGCAGGGAACCTAATCGGAATCTCAGCAACCTACGAACTGAGCGGTTAATATAAATCAGTTAGTGGTGGAGGGTAACAAAACCACAAGACCGGGGTGTTAGTACATAACATGGTAGCGATTAGGTAGAATACAACACGGGCAACTAGCCAGTGGAGAAAATAAATAAAAACAAAAAAGCGAAACACAAGACCAGCTCGGGATCGTGGGGCCGCGACTCCCCAACAGCTGGATGAACAGCCGTCCCTGCAAACACCAATAGCACCAAAATAAAAATCAAGCGGTGGCATGACATCAGATGTTGACCAGTCACAAGGTCAGCTCGGGCCGTGGGGCGCCGCTCCCCAAATAACTGGAAAACCAGTTATCCCCGTGCGGGTGTTTATTCTAGAGCATACTTTAAGTTCAACGATATAATTTACCGACAGTGTGAGGGAGCTCCTACGGGGTCTCCCTCTCGGCTGTGTTGGTAGAGATCTTAATGCAAGATATTGAGGAAAGCGTCTTGTCAACTTTTCATGTAAAGCAGTTTTTGTACATTCGTTATATTGACATTTTATTATTTTGGCAATCTACCCATGATAATTTAAATGAATTTATCGAGTTGTTAGAATCAAAATATAGTTCCATTAAGTTCACCTCAGAGTTTGAGAAAGATTTCCAACTACCTTAACTAGACTTCTTACTCATAAGAGATCCTGATACATGTGAAATATCGCATTCAGTTTACAGGAAACCAAACTCTATAGTTACAATAATAAAATTCACCTCTGCACATCCTGTTGGCCAAAAACTATCCTCGTTACATTTTATGATTCGACGAGCTTATATCGCACTCCTCTACTATTCCATTTCGTGAAAATGAACTTCGCCAAATTAAGAAGTATGCTTCCTACTTCGGTTTCCCTCAAAGACCGGTTAATGCAATAAATCGCCGTGTTTGTGCAAGTGCAAGCTCAACTTTGGTGAGAGACAGATACCCTGTAACTTACTTTGGCTTGCTGCCTTACATTCCTGGAATTACAAACCGATTAAAAACTATGTGCCGTTGCTATGAACTCGACTTCGGGTTGAAGACACGAAACATCACCGACTAAATAAAGAAGGACAGAGACCAAATTCCGATGGACACCAGATATGGTGTATATATACCATTGGAGACAACCTGCAAAGATGCCAGTAAACTGATATACTTTGGCTCTACACGGCGGAACCATAGATTGCGAGTGAATGAACATAAATACAGTGTCAAAACGCACCCTTTAGCAACCGCTCTATCTAGGCTC
The DNA here is from genome assembly GCA_039090855.1 of Macrothele yani. Taxonomy (NCBI): domain Eukaryota; kingdom Metazoa; phylum Arthropoda; class Arachnida; order Araneae; family Macrothelidae; genus Macrothele; species Macrothele yani. The sequence continues at coordinate 48,883,158 of CM077022.1, read as the reverse complement.
TGCCTGCAGACTAGTTATCAACCCGACTGGCAAAATGCAAAAATTCTCAATATCCCAAGTAACTGCTCATCCTTGCTTTTGCAGAAAGTCTGCTAATACAAAAGCATTGAGAGAACTGCTGTAATGATGACTTTCCTATAGCGGTTCCGTCCCCATGGAAAATATTGTGTAAAAACTCGGAACCTTCTTGACCACTTGCAGTTAATAATGTAACCCTTTCTCACTGCGCATGCTCATAAGAAATACCTCCCACATATATACCATTACTTCCAGTTTAACGAGCATTCCATACATCTGAAGACGAGCTCGCCGCCCCGGTGGCGCAGTGTTCTAAGGCGTTGGCCTCTGATTATTCGTCCGTAAGGGGTCCGGGTTCGAATCCCGGTCAGGCATGGATGTTGTGTTTTGTCTTACGTCACTGGCTCTCTCCCTTCCCAGGAACCAGTGACCCTAAATTAGGGACGGGCGACTGCTTATAGCCCATTGAGTTGCTCACGGTGGTCGTTAAACCTCCAACCAAAAAAAAAAAAAAAAAAAAAAAAAAAAGACTAGCTCAACGTGAGCTCGAAAGTACTAATGTTTTTAACTTGTGTTTTAGTGTACATAATATTCACTTTTTATATACACTTGAAGTGCCAGAAAAACTGGTACAGACGAGCTTATGCAAAATACATAGCAACGTGACCTATGCGCGTACTCGGTTGCGTCCACCAGTGCGTATATAAAGCGATAGACATCCTTGCCAGCTGTGAGAGCTGTTTTCGGCATAAGAATCACAAGTAATAACGATTTAAGCGATTTTCAACGCGGTGTCATAGTCGGCGCTCGTGAGATGGGCCATAGTATTTCGGAGATAGAAACGAAGTTCGGATTTTTACGGACGACCATTGTAAGGGTGTACCGTGATTTATAAGAATCCCGGCAAAACCTCCAACCTACGATACCAGCGTGGCCGTAAAAAGACATTGGGTGAACGTGACCATTGTTGGCTGCCAAGAATCGTTTCACGCGATGGACGTGCAACACTCTAGCAGGTATCCCCGGAATTCAATGCTGGAGCCTCAACAAGCATCAGCGTCCGGACTGTGCAACGTACCCTGCACGATATAGGCTTTGGGAGCCGACGCCCAACTCGAGTCCCCTTAATGGGTGCACGACACAGAGCTATGCGCCTCGCTTGGGCACGGCAACACCGCCACTGGACACTTGATGACTGCAAACAAGTAGCCTGATCTGACGAGTCGCGTTTCCAACTGTAGCGGGCAGATGGAAGGATTCGTGTGTGGCGCAAACCCCATGAAGCCATGGATCCCGCCTATCAACAGGGAACTGTACCGGCTGGTGGGGAGTCCGTAATGGTATGGGGTGTGTTTAGCTGGACTTCACTGGGACTCCTGGTACGTCTACAAACGGTCTGTGACCGGCCAACGCTATGTGCGCATCCTTTCTGACGAGGTACAACCCAGTAGCGGATTTAGAGTTATGGGGGCCCTGCTCACAGTGTCGGTTTTGGGGGCCCCCTCGCTTTGCCCGGCACTCTTAAAATATAACTGCACATTTTAACTCTCTCCCACTAATGTATAAAAATATATTGTTATCGCAAAAACAAATGAACTTCGAGATTACAACGGCCGTTCCATAAAAGCTGAGAATAAAATCACACAAAACGAAGAAATATAGGTACAGGGAAATACACTATCTACCAATAAGTAATTGGACACCTGTGATAGCAAAGGAAAACGAAGTTTATTCACCTTCAATAGTTGGTGGAGCCTCCACGAGCGGCGATTAGAGCTGCGAACCTCCGGGGCATACTCTCAACCAGGCGTTGTACGACGGCTGGCGGTATTTTCTTCCACTCGGCTTGGAGAAGACAGGTCAGTTCCTTCACCGATTTCGGACGGTAGGGGCACCCCTTAAGTCGACGCTACAGCTCGTCCCAGAGGTCCTCGACAGGGTTAAAGTCCGGGCTCTGCGCAGGCCAGTCCATTCGATTAACCCCATTGTCACCATGCCAAGCCATGGTGGACCTCGCAACATGACAGGAGGCATTGTCATCCTGAAAGTAACATGGGTCCACCCCGTAAAACTGCCACAACGTTAGGAAGTGTATGGTCATCCAAAATGGTGCAGTAGGTCTCGGCGTTGAGTCTACCAGGAACTGCGACCAAGGGTCCCGTGCCATACCAGGAGAAACACCCCCATAGCATAATTCCACCGCCGCCGAACTTCACAGTTGGCACAATATATTCTGGCAGAAGGCGTTCCCCAGACAGACGCCAAACCCATACCCAGCCATCCGAATGGTAGAGGGTGAACCTTGATTCGTCGCTCCAGAAAACCTATTTGCACTGTTCAACGGTCCACTGTCGACGTTCAGTGCACCACGTTAGCCGAGCAGCGCTATTGGACTTGGTGATCAAAGGCTTGTGGGCGGCAGCACGTCCATGATAACCGAGCAGATGGGCTTCCTTACGGATGGTATTCATCGAAAGAACACTCCCGGATGCCTGTTGAAACTCTTCGCGGATGTGGCCCATCGATTTGGTGCGGTTCTTCCGAATTTCTCTGGCCAGCACCCGTCGGTCTCTAACTCCCAGTTTTGTGGGTCTGTCGGGTAAAGACACATTCCGACAGTCACCTCTCATCTTCCACTTGCCAATCACGTAGGCCATTGTCGATTTTGGGTACTTCAACTCGCTAGATATGTCACGTATGGATCGGCCATTTCTGTGATACTCGACGATTACACCTTTCTCGAAATCAGATAGCTCCGAACTGCGTGGCATCTTGCATGTGACTGGTTGCGCTGTTTCCCACACGATATTTAACGGCGGCGGCCGTGACGTGTATCAGGACCGCAGATATAGTCTATTGCAGGGGTGTCCAATTTCTTCTTGGTAGATAGTGTATATGTTATTTTTTCTCAAAGTATCTTCCCTCGGATGATATGCAACGGTCCCATCGTTCAGTCCACTTTTCAAAGCATATGGCGAGGGCATTTTGTGGAAGCTGCCCCCTGTACAGCTTGAATAACGTCAGCATCTGTGTTGAATGTTGCGCCACGAAACTTCTACTTCATTGGTGGAAACAACTAGAAATCGCACATTGTGAGGTTAGGACTGTAGGCAGGCTGTGTCATGATTTCAGTACTGAATTTTGTAAGAAACTTTTGAACACAAGTAGCCACATGTGGGCGGGCGTTAGGATGGTGTAGGATCCACTTGCTCACAAGTTCCGGTCGCTTAATCGATATGTGTCGTCGCAGACGCTTGATGACTGAAATGTAATACTCAGCATTGACACTAATTTGTAGAGGAACACCATGCCGGTAGACTATACTTTTATGATCAAAGAAAATTATCACCACAACCTTTCCTGCGGATTTGGTTTGGCCGACTTTTTCGGAGGAGGCAAGTCTGTGTGTTTCGAGACCCTCGTTGCGCGCTTCGTGAGGGGTCGAAATAGTGGACCCATGTTTCATCGGCAGGTTAAGAAAGTTTGGATCCTTTGCAATCATTTGTTTCCACTCATGATACAACTGAACTCTGCCTAACAATTGTTCTCTCGTCAGGTGATGAGGTACCCATCTGGAACACACGATGCAGCAGTAATTTAACGCGTAGAATGCGGAATGCCGACGTTTCTGAAATATTATTTGACGCCACTATGTCTTCACACGTCATTCGTCGATCTTCTTGCAGGATTTCAAAAATAGTGTTAACAATACGCTGCATAACACACTTGACCAGGCCTAGAAGGGAATTCTGCCGACAAATGCCCTTTCTTGAAATCATGGTGCCGTCTAAAAATCGTCGACTCACCCAAACATTAATCTTTGTAATGCTTTTTTAATTAAATCAACTGTTTGTGGAGACATTTTACCCAAGCGATAGCAAAGTTTTATCGCACAACGCATTTCACATCTTAACTCTGAATCACTCACCTCCAGAGTTGTATGGCGAGAAATGTAGACGTACCTTAAACAACTGCGCAATAACAAAACGAGAATCGTCTGCCACGGCTAATAACTATTGCCATAGATACTCCCTTAATTCAGTTAGTCGTCTACGTGGTTATTTTTCCTTTTCGCACTGTTGCCAACTCAAAAAATATCACTCTCAGTTTTTATGGAACGGCTTTGTAATGTATATAGTATTAAGTAATATTACTCTCAAAACGATATTTAGTGAGAGCCTCCATTACTTGCTTAAATTCATACTTGTAGATTTCGATTACGGACGGAATTATGCCCTCAAATTTTCCCAAACCCAGAACAGCAAATTTATCCCTCGTACTATGGCTTTTCTCATTTTTTTTTGAAGAAAAATTAAAAAAGAATTATAAATCATTATTTCTGAGGCGGTCCAGCATCGCGGGGCCCAGCGCCTGGGCTTCGTTGGCTACCCTGTAAATCGCCTCTGGGTACACTCGTTCATGTCCTGCATTCATGCTGATGGGTTAGGCCTGTTCCAACAGGACAATGCACCTCCACACAAGTGTTGGGACGCCACATTATGGTTAGAGGAGCATTCATCTGGGTTTGGGGTGTTGCCATCCCACCCAAGTCCCCAGATCTGAACATGATAGAACACATTTGGGATGCCATGCAACGCGCTATCGAACGCAGGAATCCGAGACCTCAGAATACACCCGAATTGTGGAACGCTCTGCAGGAAGTATGGTGTGCATTGCCTACAGCAGTGGTTCCCAAAGTGTGCACCGCGGCGCCCTGGGGAGCCGCGGCTTCCTCACAGGGGCGCCGCGAAATATCACAAAATTTTCATAACTTTATTTCCATTTTCAATTCAATATGATAGGACGCAACATCTAGCGGACTTGGCGCAAACCAGTAACTCACTTAGTAATAACTGTTTGCAGAAGCCTATACAAATGGTTTCTAGATGGCACTCTACAATAATGTTACAAGCGTGAGCTTCCCCCAACACGACTGCCGCCCGACGGGCGCACGTGTGTATTCCGCGCGGCCGCTACCGGAAGTATCCTGAGCTTTCGCACCAGCCTCCGTGCTTCTGATAAACATTTTCCTTAGTTTTCCGAGCGTCCAGACAAGAGATTCTCTCAGTCCAGATTTTTCGAGAAGGTCACTAGATCCTTCAAATATGATCATCCGTTGTCATTTGTGACTCATTTGGCGGTTAGCAGTATTATGTTGATGCTCCGTCACTGAGTTTCGTCGTTTGTAAGCTTTCGGCGTACCAGCTGAATATTGTTGTGATCAAGTGAAGTGAAGTTTTTGAAGTTTTTCTTCTCGTATTTATTTTTAAAAATGGATCGGTTTTTACTAAACAGTAATAAATGTTGTGGAAGTGAAAATAAAGAGGGCACACCGTCAAATAGTGGCAAGAGTGTGAAAAAGCGTTAATATCTAAAATACACTGACGGAAAAAAATCCCAACACCACGAAAAAATAGTTGTAGAGGAATGAAATGGCGGCAATACATTTGTATAGGTAACATATTTAATCGATTAAGGTTTCAAGATCACAGCTTAATGTAAGCGCGAGAAGAGCCATTTTAAATGTGAAATGCTGGTACATTAATAACCGGTGTAACCGCCAGAATGTTGAATGCAAGCACGCTAACGTTCATGCATTACGTCGTACAGGTGCTGGATGTCAATTTGTGGGATGGAGTTCCATACCTGTTGCACTTGGTCGGTCAATACAGGGACGGTTAATGCTGGTTGGGGGTGACGCTGGAGTTGTCGTCCAATGATGTCCCATACGTGCTCGATTGCTGAAAGATCAGGTGATCTAGCAGGCCACGGCAACATGTTGACACTCTGTAGAGCATGTTGGGTTACAACAGCGGTATGCGGGCGAGCGTTATTCTGTTCGAAAACACCCCTTGGAATGCTGTTCATGAATGGCAGCACAACAGGTTGAATCACCAGACCGACGTACAACTGTGCCGTCAGGGTGCGTGGGATAACCACGAGAGTGCTCCTGCTGTCATAGGAAATTGCTCCCCGGACCATAACTCCAGGTGTAGGTCCAGTGTGTCTCGGCCGCCGCAGACAGGTTGGTTGCAGGCGCTCACCTGGCCTCCTTCTAACCAACACACGGCCATCACTGGCACCCAGGCAGAACCGGCTTTCATCAGAAAACACAACAGATCTCCACTCTGTCCTCCAATGAGCTCTAGCTTGACACCACTGACGTCGCAAACTGCAGTGGTTTGGAGTAAGTGGAATGCACGCTACAGGGCGTCTGGCTCGGAGCTGTCCTTCAAGTAACCGATTTGTAACATTTCGTTGTGTCACTGTGGTGGCAACTGCAGCTCGAATTGCTGCCGCAGACGCAGTACGATGCGCCACGGCCATACGCCATACACGGCGGTCTTCCCTCTCTGTTGTGCCCCGTGGCCGGCCGGAACCCGGTCTTCTTGAGGCAGTACCTTCCCTTGACCACCGCTGCCAACAATCGTGCACAGTGGCTACATTCCTGCCAAGTCGTTCTGCAATATTGCAGAAAGAAAATCCACTTTCTCGTAGCCCTATTACGCGACCTCGTTCAAACTCCGTGAGCTGTTGATAATGGCTTCTTCGTCTTCTTAAAGGCATTCTTGACTAACATCAGCACACTACGTCAAATCTCAACGATAACTAACGCTCACGAACGTTACAGCGCGTATTTACAGCAAACCTGCTTTGCATGTTCCCAGGGGCGCTACTAGCGCCACACGTATGCGCAGAGCGCGAAATTTGCATAGACGTCATCTTACAGATGTACTCTCACCGCCTACCAACTGCCGTTTATCTAACACAACCCCTTCTTGGTGTTGGGATTTTTTTTTCCGTCAGTGTATGATGACAGTTATTTGGACTTAGGTTTAACGTCGACAGAGGTCAATGGTGAAGAGAGGCCGCAGTGTGTACTGTGTATGCAAGTTTTGGCGCCAGAGTGCATGCTACCAAGTAAGTTGAAACGCCATTTAGAAACCAATCTTCCCAGTATGGTTAGTAAATCTCGTGATTGTTTTACGAGAAAGTTACAAGAGTTAAATCAAGAAAGAGGTAATTTTTATAAGCAGGCATCAATACCTAGCAATGCTTCCTTTACTAGCATCTTACAAGGTCGCACATAGAATCGCAAAATGTGAGAAGTCTTATACCATCGCAGAAGAACTCATTCTACCGGCTGTTGTAGATATGGTGAACATTATGATCGGTGAGTCTGCTGGGAAGCTGCTTTCAAATGTGCTTTTGTCCAATAAACACCATGAGTCGCAGAATACAAAACATAGCGGAGGACCTTAATAATGAATTAATTGAAAAAAATGAATGGTAAGGAATTTGGGCTGCAGCTGGATGAGGCCACAGATAATAATAATGGTGCTCACTTGATTTGCTAAGTACGGTTTATAGACGGTAATAACATTGTAGAAGACCTCTTCTGTAAAAGTATCACTGGTAGTGCTAAGGCTCAAGACTTTTTTGAGATCCTTGATAGTTTCATATCCGAAAATAATTTGGAGTGGACTAAGTGCGTTGGTGTCTGTACTGATGGTGCTCGTTCTATGTTCGGCAGTTATGGAGGAACGTGCAGGCACTTATTCGAAGCAAAGCCCCTGATGCACTGTGGACCCATTGCGTTATTCACAGTGAAGCACTCGCGTCCAAATATCTGAGTCCTACATTGAACCAGGTCTTAGAATATCTAGTGAATGTAATAAACATTATAAAAATTCGGCCGTTGAAGGCAAGTTTTTCAAAAAACTATGTGAGGATATGGGATCCAAGCACACGCCTTTGTTGTACTACAACACTTCGCGATGGCTTTCTCGTGGTAATGTTTTGTCTCGTACGTTGGAACTGCGACAGAAAATTATTTTTTTTTTTAAATAGGAAGACCACAAGTATACCGAAAACTTTGTGAATGAAGATTTTTTGGTAAAACTAGCGTACTTATTTGATATTTTTGAAAAGACGAATGCTCTGAATCTCTCCCTGCAGGGAAGCAACAACATGCACCTTTTAAAGTAGATTGAAAAAAATTCAGCTTTTGTATAAAAAACTAAAACTATGGAAAATAAAAAGGAATGAAGACGGAGTTAAAGAATGTTTCCCCTTGCTGCAACATTTTTGACCTCCAATGGAGTTGATTTCTCTCTAGGCATGAAATCCATTTTTGAAGAACGCTTATCACTTGGTTTGAGAAATATTTTCAAAATGATAATATCGATAAATTTATATGGATTCAAGATCCATTTCATACCACTGCTCCATCTGAATTTACTGCTGCAGAAGATTATAATCTTATTGAGTTGTCTTGCGACAATACGTTGAAAACAAAATTTAGCAGCATGGAGTTACCTGAATTTTGAATATCAGTAAAAGATAAATATCCCCTTCTGAGTGGTAAATCTCAGAGAATTTTAATTCCATTTCCGACTTCTTATTTGTGCGAAGCTGGGGTTTCGGCGGTCGCTTTGATAAAAACTTAAGTATCGGGCGAAAATCAATGTGGAGAAGGAAATGAGGGCGGCTGTGTCCAGTTTGATTCCAAGATTTGAGAAAATGTGGGGTGATCAACAAGGTCATCCATCCTACTAATTATAATTAGTTGAATTTTTTTCAATTACATTTTTTTGTGACCTTCAATGCGTGTTTTATTTATTTTTACCTAAGTGTATTTGTTGGAATTGTGTACTTGTTAGAATTTGATATAGGGCGCCTTGGGAAAACCTGGATTCATCAAGGGCGCCGAGAATCGAAAAAGTTTGGGAACCACTGGCCTACAGCATGTTTCCAAAAGCTACTGGAGTCCATGCCCCGTCGTATATCTGCAGTCCTGCGCTCCCGTGGGGGACCTACCAAGTATTAGACTGGTGTACCAGTTTTTCTGGCACTTCAGTGTATATATTAAAATCATCTAAATCGTGTATTAGACGGCAAAGTAGCTTTATAGTAAGTTGAAGTTTGTGTTCTGTCATTTTTAGCACGTCTTTTGTAAAAAAGATCGTGCTTATGTTACCGGTTTGCCCGTCCGTCTGTGCCCACGATATCTTTGCAACTATTGGTCCGATTTAAAAAATTCTATTTGCATTGGGAAGCTTGAAATATGCAAACTATGATCCTTTATTTCGTTTTTTTTTACGATGTACAATTTCGCCGCTAGAGGGCGTAAATGCAGATGATGTCGAATTCAAAAATACTATTTATTCCACATATTTGCTTCTAAACATCCGATTGAAAAAAATATTTTATCTTTCGATTCCATTTATGTCGAAGAGTATTTTAGATATAGTTACTTTTTCAAATTACGCATAGATTTTCCGCTAGGGGGCGTAAAAATAAATTACATTTTCCCAGATAACTCTTCTTCTAAAACTCCGATTTGAAATGTTTTTTCTTCAGCGGATACAGCTCCTGATGGAAAATCTTTTGCACATAATATCTAATTTTTGGTAAAGAATAATTTGGCCACCAGGGGGCGTAAGCGTTAATTTTTTCTTCTGATATATTTGCCATAAAATCTGAGCTTCTAAAATCTCGTTTTAAAAAAAAAAAGGTAGTTTGTTGACCGATACTAACGTCGACAAACCTTTTAGAATATTTTCTTCTTGAAATAATGCATGGTTTCTATGCCAGGGGGCGTAGATGTATATCTTATTTTTGTCAATATCTCTACTTATAGGAGTCAGATTTGAAAAATTCCTTCTTTGTTGGACAGTGTTTCCGATGCGAAATGATTTTCATATAAATTCAAAATTTTCAAGTAAATCAGAGACTTTCCGCTAGGGGGCACAAAGGTAAATTGCGTTTTCTACGGTATTTCTGCTCCTAAAACTCCAATTTGAAAAATTCTTCCTGTATCGCATACAAGACCTGATGGAAAATATTTTTCACATAATTTCTAATGTTTGGTATAGAATGGTTTGGCCACCAGGGGACATAAGTGTTAATTTCTGCTTCTGATGTATTTGTAGCAAAATCTGGGCTCCTGAAAACTCGACTAAATTTTTTTTTCTTGGACCGATACCGATCATATGGAAAAACCTTTTGAGAATACTTTCTTCCTAAAATAATGCATGGTTTTCCCACCAGGGGACGTAAAGTCACATCTTATTTTTTTTCGATATCTCTGTTTCTAAGAGTCCGATTTGAAAAATTCTTTGTGTGTTTGAGAGCGTTTCCAGTGCGAAATGTTTCTCATATAAATTCATGTTTTTCTTAACGTACAAGCCTGCAACCAGAGGGCGTAAGCTCACGATTCCTTTATAGCAATATCTGAGGGATTAAAAACCCGATTGAAAAACTTCTGTCTTCCGTCAGCTATTGTTTCCCATACCGGTTCCATTGACTTTGAATAGCTTTGATGAATTTAATTTGCTTCAGAACGGATTCAAAAGACGTGCTTTATTACACCCGAAAATTCGGTGTCATTTTTCTTGTTTGCTTTTGTCATTTTCTTGCTCAATTTTAGTTTATATACAACATGAACGACCTAATATATCGTCACTCACTGACTGCACAGTATTACCGTAACTTCAGAAAAGAAACTGAAGTTTGAAAACTTATTCATATACCATGCTTAAAAATAGAATTAAGTCAACTTACTCATCGAAAGTTTCGGAGTACTACAGTATATCAAGTACTGGGAACAGAGAAACACTATAAAAAATGGGAAGGTATTTTCAAGCGTACTCTATTTAGCTGCATTGTGCTTATCACGATAATAACTGCGAGGGCTATAATCTTAAGAGTAATGTCGTCAGATGTTTAATAAATTGTAAATAGACGCTTTTGGGTGGTAATCTCACAGTACGATACAGTAGTAGCTTACTTAAGTGTTTAGCTGGCTTTAGGGACAGCAAATGCTGACTGAAATATATATATATATATATATATATATATATATACACTGCTGGACAATTGCTAAGGACGGATCATAAACGGCTATATAGCGCATAAAAAAGTAAGTGTGGTTGGATGCCAAGTGAAATAAAATAATGTCAGAATGCCAGGACATTACAAGAAAGACAATTTATTGTGCTCTGAAATCCAGAAGGCTTTGGAACGTGTTCAAGGGACAAACAGGCCATTTTGTGCAGAATACGTAAACGTGAAAAAAATGCAATTACCGCCCGCAGGCGTTCCGGCGTAAGATGTCAATACGGGATATGGCCACCATGGAGGGCGATGCAAGATTCCACACGTCGTGTCATGCTTTGCACAACATCATCAAGCAGCTGTTGGGGTAATTTATCATATTCCTCCGTCAGTGCACGGATGAGGGTGTCCTTGTTTATTGGAGGGCATTGGAGACCAGCAAGACTCCTCCCCAAAGCATCCCACACATTTTCAATGGGATTCAGATCTGGAGAACGTGCTGGCCATACGAGGCGTTGAATATCCTCGCTCTCAAGACACTCCTGGACAGCGACTGTTCGATGACATGTTGCGTTGTCGTCCATGAAAATGAATCTATCACCGACAGCACCACGGAACATGCAAACATGAGGTAGCAGAACATCATTAATGTACCTTTGGCCAGTCATAGTCCCAGTTGGAAGCACATAAAGGGACGTACGGCCATTGATCATGATGCCAGCCCATACCATGACACTACATGTCGGATATCGGCCCCTTTCCTGTATGTTTGCTGGACAATATGCAGTACCACTATCACGCCAGATCAGTTGTCGTCGACAATCAGACGATAGACTGTATCTACTCTCATCTGAGAAGAGGACAGCAGACCAGTCGTTATCAGTCCAATTGCGATGTTGATGGCACCATTGCAAACGGGCGGTACAGTGACGTCTGGACAATGGGATGCACACAACAGGGCGGCGGGCGTATTGTCCTCCTTCATGCAAACGTCTGGCGACAGTTTTTCGGGAGATCCGCTTGCCAGTAGCAGCCATAAACTGATTTGTTACCTCACTAGCTGTGCTGCGCCGGTGTCTTTTTATTGATAGCACTATGTACCAACCTTCTGCAGGTGTCGTACTGCGAGCACGACCTCCCCTGTGACGTTTGCTACTCTCTCCATTTGTTTGAAATGATTTCCAAAGCCTTGAAACAACACTGTGGCTGACATCGAACTTCCTGGCAACATCTGTTATTTTTCGCCCTTCTTCAATCTTGCCAATAATACGGCCCCGCGTAAAATCATCTAGGTGATGTCGGGAAGACATACTGAAAATTGCAAGTTCGTCAATTGATTCTTTCCCTTTCAACTTTGCGTTTGAACAACAACGGTCAATACGCGTCAAATCCTTTATATCTCTTATCAGCGCAATGACGTCACGAACAAGTTCGGCAATCCAAAATTTGCATACGCACAACACGTCTTACTGTATCCCGCACTTATGCTAATTTCCACATTTTCCTGCCTTCCATTTTATGGTTGCTATCGTTGCTGTTGTCGTCCGTCCTTAGCAATTGTCCGGCAGTGTATATATATATATATATAACATAATCATCATCAACCATTATCAATCCACTGCTGGACGAAGGTCTCCCCAAGTTTCCTCCACAACGGTCTGTCTTGTGCCAGTCTCCTCCATGTCACTCCCGCATACTTTCGAATTTCATCCACCCATCTTCCATGTGGTATTCTTCTGGGTTTTTTCCTGTCCCTTGGAATCCAATCTAAAATTTCGGCTGTCCATCGATGGTCTGTCCTTCTGACAGTATGTCCAGCCCATTGCCATTTCAGGGATTTAACTCTGATCATGATGTCTTCCACTCTTGTTATTTTTCGGATCCACGAGTTCCTCTTCTTATCTCTCCTCGTTACACCAAGCATGCACCTCTCCATGCCACTTTGAGTTGTCTGCAGCCTTTGTATATCTCTTTTAGTTAAGGTCCACGTCTCTGCACCATACGTAAGCACTGGAAGGATGCATTGATCAAACACTTTTCTTTTAAGACATAATGACATATTGCTCTTGAAAATTATGCTGTTTCTTCCAAAAGCTCCCCAGGCAAGTTTTGTACGCCGATTAATTTCTTCATCAATATGACCCTCACTTGATATCTGCTGTCCAAGATAAACGTACGTGTCTGTTATCTCCAGCTTTTCTCCATCAATCGATAAATCTTCATTTCTTGTAAAAGCATTAAACAACACTTTTGTCTTCTTGAAAGTTCATTTTTAATCCCACTTCTTTACTCTTGTCAGCAAGTTCCTGGATCATACTCTGCAGCTCTGATGGGGTAGTTGCAAAAATGACTATGTCATCAGCAAAACGAAGCTGGGTTAGATAATCTCCATTAATCTCTATCCCTTTGTTTTCCCAGTTCAGTGATTGAAAGAAATTTTCCAATGTGGCGTTAAAGAGCTTCGGAGATATGGTGTCACCTTGTCTCACTCCTTTGCCAATTTTTATGTGCGTTGTATTTTCAAACAGCCGAATCTTTGCATTTTCATAGATGTTATTAATAATATTAATGTACGCATCTTCAATACCGCAGGATTTCAGGGTCATTGTAAGTGCTGATGGTTTCACCGAATCAAAGGCTTTTTCATAATCGATAAAAGCCATGCACAATGGAAGTTTATATTCCCTCGCTGTTTCAATTAGTTCTCTCAGTACGTGGATATGATCTATTGTGCTGTAGCCACTCCTGAATCCAGCTTGTTCTCTCGGTTGAGCCATGTCCAGTGTTACCTTCAAACGGTGTGAAAGAACTTTAGTGAAGATTTTATAAACCACTGATAGGAGGCTGATAGGTCTGTAGTTCCTGAGATCCTCAATGTCACCTTTTTTATGTAGCAAGATCATTGTAGCGTTGTTCCAATCCTCAGGAATCTTCCCTTCATTAAGGCATCGAGTGAAAATTTGGGCGAGTACTGTTTCGATTTCTCCACTTGCTTCTTGTATGATGTCTACAGTAATTCCATCTTCTCCTGGAGCTTTTCCCCGCTTCATGTTCTTGATTGCATGTGCAACTTCTGCTGGGAGGACTGGAAGAACTCTGGTACTGGTACCTTTCATGATGTCTGGAGTACATGTATCATCCCTTTCATATAATTTGGAGTAGAAATCTTTCACTCTTGTCAAAATCTCGCCTCTATTTCTTTTTACAGAACCATCTTCTTTTCTCAGTGCCATAATCTGTTTTCTTCCCTTACTGAGATGTCCCTTTGCTATCTTTAGGCTTTGGTTGTTTTCAATTGCTTTCCTTACTATTTCACAGTTGAATTTCCTTACGTCTTCAGTGATACTTTTTCGTACTGTCTTGCATAGCTCTATATATTCCACTTTAGAAGTCACATCATCTTTAGTTGTCCTCATCTCTCTTCTTTTATGCATCAACATTTTGGTTTTTCCTGATAATTTGTTCACATGCAACTTGTTCTTAGACCCAGCTAATTTTGTTGCTGTTTCCATAAGAGCTTTGGTTACTTTTCTGTTAAGTTCAGAAATATCCACTTCTTCCGATGTTAGGCCTTTTAAAGCAGAGAATCTGTTCTTCAGTTCCAACTTGAAGGTATTAGGGTGTTTTTTAAGGTTGGTTATGTCAATACATTTTGTTTGTCTTATGAGCTTGCTACGTTCGAGTTTAGTGTTGAGGTGCAACTTACATCTCACCAATCTATGGTCACTACCTGTGTTGAACTTGTTTAGCACACTGCAGTCTTCTATGACGAATTTTTTTGTTACACATAATAAAATCAATTTCACTTGTCATCCCATTTGGATGTCTCAATGTCCATTTCCTGTGTGGCCTTTTCTTGAAAAAGGAGTTCAAGATGAAAAACCCTTCTGCCTCTGCAAACTCTACGAGAGTATTTCCACGCTGGTTTCTGTTGCCGTGACCGAATTTACCTACTGAAGTTTCATTCTGTTGCCGTTGCCCTATTTTTGCATTAAAATCTCCCATAATTATCTTCAAGTGCTGCTTGCCTTTATTATTTAGATCACGAATTTCCTCATAAAATTCTTCAATTTCTTCTTCAGCATGACTTGTGGTGGGTGCATAAGTTTGAATAATCTGAGCCTGGTATCTTCTCGAGAGTTGGATAACGAGTCGTGCAGCTCTGTCAGAGGAACTTTCAACTTCTACAACTTTATCCTTCAGTTTCTTGCTTATTATAAATCCAACACCACTAGTTCTGCCAGTATCAGTCCCACGATAATAGAAGAGATGTCCACTTTTCAGTTCAATGAAATCTTCTCCTTTTCTCCTTACCTCACTTTGCCCGACGATGTCCCACTTGATCCTTTGTAGTTCCTCTTCCAATTCAAGAAGCCTTGAATCAGAAGATAGGGAGCGTCCATTATACGTAGCCAAGGTCAGCATCAGATGGCAGCCTAGTCCGGTCCTCCGGGGATTCTTAGCACCCTCTGCCTTCATGTCGCACTGGCCGCTGCCTTGGCCAGGTACATTCCAGCTGCCGGAGACTGAGGGCCAAGATTTAAATTGTGGAGTCATTTTGGAGGGGTTTGGGCATAACTCACCACGCTGGCCAAGCGGGTTGGTGAGTGTGGGATAGCATTTCCTCTAATCCCGATGGTATAGTTATATCGCTATTGGCGGTCGACAGAGCCCCTTTAGTGGGAACAGGATGTACCACGAATAGGCGGGGTTGACATATGTCAAGGAGAGGCTGTGATGTTACGCATCACCTGACCTTACATCCCATATATATATATATTTATTAGTATACAAAATTAACGTGACATACAAATTCGAAAATGTGTCTGAAACGAGACGATAGATTGCAAAGATATTTCAGAGAAATGCCCAAGGGGAAACACTCAGTCGACGTGCGCAAGCAACATTGTGCAGACTCCTGTGGAACTATGCGAATGAAGACTGCACGGCATCGAGCTCGCAGGCACACGACCAAATAGACGCTGTTCAAAGCTGGGTGCGGCAATTGAAGCTTGAGTTGGACTGTTAATGGAAGAATGGTTCCGCGCCATCGCTCAGAAGAATCTTTACGGTGGAGATCATTAGGTAGATTGAATGGAGGGCAATCGCAAGCTGAGGTAGCAAGATGGCTGAATGTGTCGAGGCAAGTGGTCTCTAATATCTGTAGACAGTTCCAGGAAACCGGGGCAATAACCAGGAGACTGGAGTAAGGACGACTACGAGCCACCACAAGTTGAGACAATCGGTATTTGTTTCTAACAGCTCGCCGGCATAAGGAGTCGATAGCCAGGCAACTCTCGCATGAGCTCACCTCTACCACGGGAACCGCAATATCGAGGCAAACAATTTACAGAAGACTCCTCAAGGGAGTCTGTATGCAAGAAAGCCAATGATCTACATCTGACACGCCGCATCGCTCTTAAGGATCCTTGTGAAATGTGCCCGACAACATCAGCCCTGGGCGCCTGATCAATGGGCCTCCGTTCTTTTCAGTGACGAGTCATGATGCAGCTTAAACACGGTTTCTCGACGTGTGAACATTTAGAGAGAGGCGAGAAGCCGAAAACTTCCCTCCAACATTAGGGAAATGGAACACTACGGTGGTGGAGGATTACAGGAGGCACCTATAGAATTGACATCCTAGAGCCCTATGTACGGCTTCGCAGGGAAGCTGTTGGCCCCCAGTTTCTCTTTATGGACGATAACGGCCATCCTCATAGGGCTCTGCTAGTCGACGAATTCCTGGAGAGTGAGGATATAAACAGGATGGAGTGGCCTGCGAGATCTCCGGGCCTGAACCTGATGGAGCATGTCTGGGATGCCCTGGGAAGAGCAATTGCAAGCCGGCAGTCCCTCCTGGAACTCCGCTCTATTTGGCAGTGGAGTGGCATTTATTGCCACAAACTGTCATTCACAGCCTTGCAAATAGCACGAGAGCTCTTTGTGAGAGTTGTATTGCTGTTCAAGGTAGTCACACTCCCTGTGAGTCCTCGAAACCCGCGCCACTTGCTGGGTCTCTTTTGGACTGTCATGCGCATGCTTCCTGCCCGTGCGGTGATGGCATTCATTTTCTGTTGTGTGTTGCTGCTCTATCGATATCTGTATGTCCGTACCAAATGTCATTAAACCCTGTCGAGTGGATTTAGCCTTATTCATGATTTTGTGTTAGTCATGTAAATTTTGGATACCAGTGAGTTCGAGTGATGGGAAAAAAAAAATAGTTTTTTGCTTAAATATTATTTTTGGCAATCAAAATTCTTAGCCATTACATCTGTAAACATCTCCCTCTCCCTTTATTTCGTCCGTCCATGACGGTTTGAGTCCAAAGACGATTATGCGCCTTTGGGGGTTACTGGCAAATTAATGCAGCCTGCTTGCCATTGCTCTGCTGCATGTGGGTAAGGGACAAAGTGCGTTCGGGGCCAACTTCACATAGAACCATCTACGCATTCGCGTCACCAAGTTCAGGGAGGCAGCGAAAAACCACAGAAAAACCGCTGACTAGAGGGCCGGCAGGACCGAGATTCGAACACCTGACAGAAACGTCCGCCTCCCATACTGCACACAGCGCGTTAACCAACTGCGCCATGCCGGCGGTCCGGAAACATCAAACTAAATTAATCTGTGAATGAATTCCCTAGTTACACTAATTAGTAATTCTCAAATTTCTTGAGAATTTAGATATTTATATTAAAATAATATCTCCCTTCTGTCATATTTTCTTTTCCAGATTGAACATGTATTGACAAAAAGTGTCTTGAAAGTTTACTCACTTTTAATATATATAGACTTATGAGTGAGTGACCAATATGGACTTACATGCCTATCTTTCGGTAAACGAGGAAGGTAACTTCTGCCAAATTTTAATTTTTAAATTTAGGCTTGAGTCACGAACGTAGATTTCTGTGTTACCTTTGCATGATAAATGAGGGGGCAAACTCCTTTCATATTTAAATTTGAATTTATGCTTGAGTAGCGAATTTAGAGTAGAAATCTGCCGTGGCCTGATCCTGTCCACGGGCATGTACTGGAATGGAAAGTTTAGTGTTTTGCCTCTCGATTAAAGAAAAACGTATCGAATCATGAAACAAAGACTGGCTTGTTAAATAATCACATAGCGAAGATAACTACATGAAACGAAAGACATAAAAGTGCATGTACCACAGGCTGCTTTGACTAATTACATATGAAATTGACAAGCCGGCGTGTGAAATGAGAGAC
Organism: Macrothele yani; assembly: GCA_039090855.1. Lineage (NCBI taxonomy): Eukaryota > Metazoa > Arthropoda > Arachnida > Araneae > Macrothelidae > Macrothele > Macrothele yani. The sequence continues at coordinate 48,865,080 of CM077022.1, read as the reverse complement.
CGAAATGAGTTGGTATACACGGTCGTATCAGAATAATATGACCACTCCCGGAATCACACTGTACCCGCTCAGGCGCGTCACAGTGCACGTGACTAGGTCGACCTCACGGAGATATAAGCTGCCGGCCAGTAGAGATGAGCCATTGTGCGTAATGTACGCACAATGGGCAGATGTAATGATTTGACGGACGTTCAAAAACGAATAATCATCAGCTACCGCGCCAAGGGTGGAAGCATCTCAGAAACAGCAGACTTCGTGGGCTGTTCGCGCGGTGCTGTAGTAAGGGTGTACCAAGAATGGACCGCTGGAACACAGTACCTCCCGACGTCATAACTGTGGAGATCCTAAGGCCATCGACCCCAGAGAAGAACGTCTCCTCCGTCGGGTGGTATAGGGTAATCGACGCGAAACTGCAGCAATTGACCACACAAATGAACGCTGGGGCACCTAGTTACGTGTCCTCGATAATTGACTCCGGAAACCCTGTTACGATTAGGTTTCCGGAGTCGACGCTGCGTCAAGGCGCGAGTGTTAACCTAGGTCCATCGGCAACGACGCCTGCAGTTTACGTGGGACTACCGTCATTGGACAGTGGAAGAATGGAAAAAGGTTGCCTTTTCCGACGAATCGAGGTTTCTACTCCACAGAAGTGACAGGTGGTGAAGGATACGGCGTTAGACACACGAGAACCAACACCCGGACATGCTTGTCGGTCAAGTACAGGCCAGCGACGGCAGTGTGCATGTTTGGGGGATGTTTTCCTGGAATGACCTCTGACCGCTGTTACCACTAGATGGGTCGCTGGATGCATATGGTTTCCTGTCCATCCTGGCTGACCACATGCATCCCTTCATGTTTTTTACCCTGGTGGTGATGGTATCTACCAACAGGACAACGCGCCGTGCCACGCTGCTAAGGGGGTGCGTGACTAGTTCCAGGAACACGACAGTGATGTCTCCGTTCTCCCTTGTTCGGCGAAATTACCCAACCTCAATGCCATAGAACGCTTGTGGGACTATTTGGATCAACATGTTCGAAGTGCCGACCCACAACCACGTCATCTCGGGGACCTCCGTGCTCTGCTGCAGTCCTAATAGGAACGTGTGCCTCGGGCAACCTTCCAGGGCCTCATTGCGTCCATACCACGCAGTCTCGCCGCTGTCATCTGTGTCAAGGGTAGTTGTTCCCATTATTAGATCGGTTGTCATATTATTCTGATAGGACTGTATTTCTTCAAAGGTTGAAATCAAATTCCGTTTTCACTCAGCTGGCTTTAATATCCTTTTTAACCCTATGGCAGCGGTAGAAGTGGAGATTTGTGTAACTACCCTAAGATTTTTACAACACACGATGCAGTTATTTCATAAATGGGTGATTTTTTTCTTTTGAAATTTATGTGTGGAAAATAAATTTTGTGAAGTATACTGTAATTGAACTTTACTTTTTGGTTCCTGTTATCTACACTGAACAAAAAGTTCGGAAATTCTGGAGCCATTTTCAATGATTTCTTTCGTAAAGCAACGAAGCATATCCGTGATACAGCGTTTTTCGTGAAATGACGGGCAAAACCTGAATTTCACTGATTTTTCGTACGCCTGAAAAATTCTGAATTTTCAGAAACCTTTCTGCATTTCATTTCTTATATTAACAAAAGAACTGAGTTCTTCCGCTAATATAAGAAATTTCTTCCGTATCCCTATGACGGAAATTTTCCGGTAATAGGAGTGATTCGCTGGAAAATATTTGAAATTTGATATACTACTAAATTTCAATCTTCTGTCAGAGTACCTGATTTTGAAGTTCTGTAGCAAGATCGGATATTGTGAATAGCGGATTGCATGAAATATTGATTATTGTGCTACCGGATATATTCCTTTCTCTTTTCCCCATTTTGTGTGCCAGCTATTCTACTGTATATTGTATTACTATAAGAAACCGGGTACTTAAATTATTATACAGGTAACTGTACGATATGTATCAGTCTGTGGGCCCTTTAAGACAAAAGCTATTATAGCTTTCAAGAGTAAATTTTATAAACTAGATAAAAACGGGTAGTAGTACGCCGAAAAACTAGGTAAAGAACGATAATATCCGTTTATTGGCATAAAACAGTAAACAACTGGTTACAAGATTTCAGCACCTACGGGTGCCTTCTTCAGGCTTAGACGTGGTTTAGAACAACGTTAGTAACCTAAATGAATGAACAGAAAATTTAAATATGCATGTGAAATATACACTATCTACCAACAAGTAATTAGACACCTATGATAGCAAAGGAAAACGAAGTTTATTCACCTTCAATAGTTGGTGGAGCCTCCACGAGCGGCGATTACAGCTGCGACCCTCCGGGGCATACTCTCAACCAGGCGTTGTACGACGGCTAGTGGTATTTTCTTCCACTCGGCTTGGAGAAGACAGGTGAGCTGCTTCACCGATTTCGGACGGTGGGGGCGCACCTTAAGTCGACGCTCCAACTTGTCCCAGAGGTCCTCGATAGGGTTAAGGTCCGGGCTCTGCGCAGGCCAGTCCATTCGATTAACCCCATTGTAACCATAACAAGCCATGGTGGACCTCGCAACATGACAGGTGGCATTGTCATCTTGAAAGTAACATGGGTCCACCCCGTAAAACTGCTACAACGTAGGTAGCGCATGGTCATCCAAAATGGTGCAGTAGGTCTCGGCGTTGAGTCTATCTGGAATTGCGAACAAGGGTCTCGTGCAATACCAGGAGAAACACCCCCATAACATAATTCCACCGCCGCTGAACTTCACAGTTGGCAGAATACATTCCGGCAGGAGGCGTTCTCCAAGCAGACGCCAAACCCAGACCCTGCCAACCGAACGGTAGAGGGTGAACCTTGATTCGTCGCTCCAGAGAACCTATTTCCACTGTTAAACGGTCCACTGTGGACGTTCTTTGCACCACGTTAGCCGAGCAGCGCTATTGGACTTTGTGATCAAAGGCTTCGGGGCGGCAGCACGTCCATGATAACCGAGCAGATGGGCTTCCTTACGGATGGTATTAATCGAAAGAACACTCCCGGATGCCTGTTGAAACTCCTCGCGGATGTGGCCCATCGATTTGGGGCGGTTCTTCCGAATTTCTCTGGCCAGCACCCGTCGGTCTCTAACTCCCAGTTTTGTGGGTCTGCCGGGTCGGGGCACATTCAGACAGTCACCTCTCATCTTCCACTTGCCAATCACGTAGGCCACTGTCGATTTTGGGTACTTCTACTCGCTGGATATGTCACGTATGGATCGGCCATTTCTGTGATACCCGACGATTACACCTTTCTCAAAATCAGAGAGCTCCGAACTGAGTGGCATCTTGCATGCGACCGGTTGCGTTGTTGTCTCCCATACGATATTTAACGGCGGCGGCCGTGACTTGTATCAGAACCGCAGATATCGTCGATTGCATGGGTGTCCAATTACTTGTTGGTAGATAGTGTATAAAATGTATAAAACGAGACAGCATGGCACGTGCGGACACAGTTGAAAATGAAAAGAATCAGATACTTTCACGAGAGGCACGCAGAAACATGCGCCATATCAAAGGCCATTGACACGTCATCGTTGCAGACATTTTTGTTAAACAAGATCTCCAAAGACTCTAATGGCTGTACCTTTGGCGGTAGTGTATGGTGCAACCTGTCTCAGATCGGCCCATTGTGGGGCGGCAGCAGATGTCATAACCTCCCGAGATAGGGCAGTGGATGATTTATTTCTCAAGACGTCTCTTTTGTGTTCGGACAACCGAGTTGCAATGGACCTCTTTGTCATGCCAATATAAAACTTGATATTTCCATCTTGGTATCGAAGGGGTGCGTTAGCAAGTAAAGTGTATCGAAGGGGTGCGTTAGCACTTTACTTGCCCCTGCGTCAGCAAGTAAAGTGCTGCGGCTTCCGGATGAAAGAAGGTATTCTGATATTGGCCTAGGGTGGCAAATTCCAACTCGAAGTTCTAACTTCTTAAACGCATTCCGGATGAAATAGGAAAGGCCAGGTACGTACGGAAAGGAGCCGATGAACTTCTGACTGGGTTCCTTGATACGACGACCTTAATTAACAAACACACTATTTCATCCGGAATGCGTTTAAGAAGTGTTATTGACCTGGGGTGGAATTTGCCACCCTAGGTCAATAACACAATACCTTCTTTCATCCCGAAGCCGCAGCACTTTACTTGCTAACGCATGGGTATATTCCATACCCCTTCGATACCAAGATGGAAATACCAAGTTTTATATTGGCATGACAAAGAAGTCCTTTGCAACTCGGGTGTGCCGCCACTGTGGCGCAGTGGTCTAAGCGATGACCTCTGACCATTCGTCCGTAAGGGGTCCGGTTTCGAATCCCGTGAGGCATGGATGTTGTGCTTGTCTTACGGCACTGGCTCTTTCCCTTCCCTGGAACCAGTGACCCTAAATAAGGGACGGGTGACTGCTTATAGCCCATTGAGTTGCTCACGGTGGTCGTTAAACCTCCAATAAAAAAAAAACAAAAAAAACTCGGGTGTCCGAACACAAAAGAAACTTTTTGAGAAATAAATCATCCACTGCCCTATCTCAGGAGGTTATGACATCTGCTGCCGCCCCACAATGGGCCGATCTGCGACAGGTTGCACCATATACTACCGCCAGAGGTACAGCCATTAGAGAGTCTTTCGAGATCTTGTCTAGCAATGATGTCTGCAGCGATGGCGTGTCAGTGGAGCTGCCTTTGATATGGCGCATGTTCCTGCGTGCCTCTCGTGAAAGTATCTGATTCTTCTCATCTTCAACTGTTTCAGCACGTGCCATGCTGCCTCGTTTTATACATTTTATACATTTTTACATGCATATTTAAATTTTCTGTTCATTCATTTAGGTTACTAACGTTTTTCTAAACCACGTCTAAGCCTGAAAAGGCACCCGTAGGTGCTGAAAGCTTGCATCCAGTTGTTTACTGTTTTATGCCAATAAACGGATATTTTCGTTCTTTACCTAGTAAATTGTATATTTAAGAGTTTTGTGAAATAATACTATAAAGCAGTACATTTCACCTTTTCTTAAGGATAATTGAAAGTCATTGTCAATTTAATGAATCAAGTCCGATCTAAAAGCATTCTGTTGCTTCGAGAAATCACGATAAAAAATACGTAATTTCTAATAAGTCGTCCTACAGAAAAAGTAAATTTATTACGAACCTATCTAAAAAAATAATAAGCTCCAAAAGAAAATAAAACGACTAATTCACCCAAATTAATAACAAAAACATTTCATAATCGCGCAATTAGAGTTCTATCTGATAGGTGACTGTGCTTCACGCGTCTTTCTCGCTCAACTGCCGTTGAAAAGACAATGGTACGAAACGCACCACGGGCAAAGAGAAAGGACTTCGTGCGTAAGGAAAAGAGAATCTCCAGTAAAAAGGCTGAAAAAAGTTAAAATCGAAGATTTAGGGAAATTTCTGAATAAATACGGAAAAACGCAAAACGGACCTTTCTGAAATAAAATGAATTGCTGACTACGGAAACTTTGCCAAAATACTGAAGTCAGAAGAAATGGAAACTTTTAAAAACGGGTATTTCGTTAAAAGGCGAACACCTACCTGTAATTTTGCTGCATGTTATTTTTAGGAATTTTTCGGGAATTCACACCACTTATTTTTTACAGTGTATATGAATTTTGGTTCATTATCCTTAAGCAGTCTAACTTAACGCTGCATTTTTTCTCACTGAATGTTTGTGGCAACCTGAATTGAAGTCAAAAGTTGAATGGCGTTTGTGTTTAACAGAGATACGAATATTTGCAATAGTATGAGGCTGATTTTCGTCAGATGTGCTCTAGCTGAATGACTCTCGTAGGATGTACTGGCTGGCATTTTTGTTTGAGGTATGTACGATCACGTTATGCCATCCCGATGGCGCATTGGTCTTAAGCGCTGGTTTAAGACCATTCGTTTGAGAAGGGTCGAGGTTCGAATCCCGGTGTGGCATGGATGTTGTGTTTGTCTTACGGCACTGATTCTCACCCATCCCGGGGATTCAGTTGCCCTGAATTAGGGGCGGGCGACTGCTTTGTAGCTCACCGAGTTGTTCACGGTAGACTTTAAACCCGCAACCAAAGAAAAGAAAAAACAACAACTATAACGCTAGATGTTTTGAGTCTCCCGTCAAGAGGCTCGCTCTTGTTAGAAGTAGATTAGTTTGTTATACTGTTTTGGGGATAGAAGTTAAAGTTAACTTACCTGTTATTGATCAACTCTGCCACGCTGAATGTTTGAAAGATACTGAAAAGTATTCAGTATATTTCTAGAATCAGTTGTATCCAGATGTCAAAGTAGTGAATGATTCTATTGTGACGTATATTCTAATTTAACTTTCATTTTTAGTTCCTTTTACTATGTACATTTGAGTTTCTCTTTTGCACTTTCCAAACTTAACGTGATATCTTCTCTCTCACATGAATGAGGTTGGATACACTTTTGAGGTGAGAGAGTGACTTATGAATGTGATAAGAGCGTTAGATGAAAAGGACGATACAGTAGTTGCTTAGTGTGTGTGTGAGATCGATCGTTGTTAAGATAGATTATATGACAGATAATTAAGACATTATATGTGTAGAGTAAAACTCGTAGTGCTATATGTTGGATTTCATCAGACATTGCTGGACCAATAAAAGGTTATCGTAAGTTTGACTTCTGTATATGTTTCGTCTGGCCGTAAAACTTTAATCCCGTGCAACTATTGCATCGTATTCTCATTTAGTTCAACATTTCCTTAGTCATGGTTTTAGACATAGCGTAACACCAATCTCGCACACGAAGAAGGGTTACGTTATACTATCATGTGTGCTAACACATGATAGTATAACCTAGAGGAATCTAATAATGGCTTTGGATTCGTAAGTATAAGAATTGATTTCCTGGATGTTAAAAACATAAAGTATTTAATTAAGGATTGCTATGCTATTTAAACTATCCGAAGCACTACGTAACCACGGAATATTGCAGTATTCATATTCACGTAATGTTAGTGTTGTTGTGAAGCATTTAAAATGAACTAATATATACCACCAAACACCACAGAATATTACAAACTTTGTAGTGAAAACTTGTACCTAGAACTGCTGCAGCGGTCAGTTTGACTGCTATAAATATGCGCTAATTACTGGGAATTTGACATCATTCAGGGTCATTTGTTGTCATACAACACCTGACGGTCTTTTCTAAGTGATGTCTACATACGCAGAGTTAGCGACTAAAACACGTATCTTTTTGATGTTATGCATCCTTTCCGACAGTAGTAAAGTAAATCAAAATTTTGATGTAACGAAAATGGGTAACAGAAGTAGTCAAAACCATTGTTGAAATAATCTGATTTTTGAATGCTGTCCCATGAAGTGACGCAACAATAGTTAATTTCATTGTTACTCAACAATATATTTTGCTAAACTATGGCTCAGGATTATTTCCTCACGTTTTGCATAAAGGTAACAATATGTCATTGCAATCTGTGTAAGATACGAGAACCTCATGCTAAATGTGATAAAAGACATTACGAAAATGTATTTTGTTGCTGTAGTCTGTGAGCCACCTAGGTTGTTTTTCGCAAATATCTCGAAAACGGTGCGTCGTAGCGAAATTTGGCTTCCTCTCGACCTCCTCTCCCCAAAAGAAATTTAGCTACTATTGACGAGACATTTAAAATGATGTATAACATGGGTGTGTAAAAAGAATTACCAGTCTCCCAAAATTACCAATCCCTTTCACTAACACACTTGCGATTCAGCTTTTCTTTCTATCTTGAGGTCAGGATTTTGCTTGAGCATGCGCAGATGGACTTTCGTAGCTACATCGCATTTCATCGGTGTCAGGGTCGTTTCTTACGTTCGTCTAAATCTGAATAATATGATAATGAGTATTGCTTTTGAAAAACTAAACTGTGGAAATACTATTGCCGCCCCCCCCCCATAGTTTAGTAAATATTAACTTTTTATGACTCGTATATCTTCTTTCATTGATTTTATGACAATAACATTCATTAATCCACCTACCCAAGTACCGCTCAATGTCAGGAATTAGTAAACCTTATTGTTTGTTATTATGTTTTAATTCCACTTAGTGTGTTCCGGTCTGTGGCTTGGTGTAGTAGTGAGTGAGTCGAATGTGTTGTACGTGAATCAATGTATACTCTGGAATCAGTCGTTTTATTTCACACCCACAAAGATCTTGGCATGTGAAAGACGCATAGCATAAATAATCTGCTGAGAGTAACAGGTTACTCTCTCGATATGATTTTTTTTTTTTTCTGAGAAATGTTTACATAAATGGACTTTTAAGTTTCATGAAACCAGTTAACCTAGATTCTGGTGCCATTCGTTCTTACATCGGGGATGTGGAAGTTCAAAGTATTTGTTTACATATTTTGGTGGCTACGCTATCTTGTTTATACTTAAGTGTGGAAGAGGACATTAATTTGCAACAAGTAAGTATTCAGGTCTAAACCTGTATCTGTGCGAGAAATGGCACGTCTCTGTGCGAGAAATGGCACGTCTCTGTGCGTTCGATATCGTTTACTGCTGGGGTAGTGCAGCTTAGTAGAGCAGCATTGTTTCTCCAGAGGAAGCCCTGCGTTATTTGTTATAAGTGGAGGAAATCGGGGGATGGAAGTCTGAAACGGGCCGGGCCTGACTGGGTTTTCCAAATAAAGTCCCGTGCAGACCTCTAACTTAGATTTTTACGTTTATTTTGAGTGATATTTAACGGAGGAAAACTCCTTCCAAATTGAAGTTTGGATTTATGCTTGGGTAGCGAGCGCAGACTTCTAAACTCATTTTGCACATTGCAAATTTTTTTCTGAAATTCATGAGCCACTTTCCTTGATTCTTTTCGTGAATTAACGAAACATATTTCTGATACAACCTTTTCCGCGAAAGGACTGAAGGAAACCCGAATTTCATAGATTTTTCGTACGCCAGGGAAATTCTGAATTTTCAGAAACTTTCCCGCAATTCCTTTCTTATATTGACGGTAAATTGCCGTTTTAAAGATGTGTTAACAGAAAATTCTGAATTATCTGAAACTTTCCTCACTTCTTTTTGTATATTAACGGGAAAACTCGGTTCTCACTTTTTCCGTATCCATATGACAAGAAATTTCCGGTAGTAGAGACGATTCGTGGAAATACTTGAGGTTTGATTAAAGGTTAAATTTCAGTCGTCTGCCGAAGGATCTGATTTTTAAAGTTCTGTAATGAGATCCGAATTGTGGGCAGCATATCGCATGGATTTTGGTTATTGTGGCCCAGGTTATTTCTTCTCCTCTCCCCGATTTTGTGCACCAGATATTGTGTTACCGTAAGACAGCGGGTACTTAAATTATTGTACAGGTGATTGATTGTACGATGTCTAAGTATTAGTCTGTGAAGTCCTGAAGACAAAAGCTGTTATGTGTTATAGCTGTCAAGCGTAAATTTATATTTAGAAGTTTTGTGAAAAATTACTATAAAACAGTACATTTCACTTTTTCTTAAAGATACTTGAAATATATTGTCGGTTTGAAAAGATCTCAAGTTCCAAAGCATTCTGTTCCTTCGAAAAATCACGAGAACAAAAATACTTAATTTGTGATAAGTCCTCCTACAGAAAAAATAAAGTTATTACAAACGTATTGAAAACAAATAATAACCTACAGAAAATAAAATGACTAAATCACTCGCAACAATGACAAAAAAAAAAAAAAATTCACCGTTGTACCATGAGAGTTTTACGTTGAACGCGAGCGCCATTGCTGAGTCTTTCTGGCTCATTGGTTAAGACGCGCGGTTTCTGTTGAGCAAACCCGAACGACTTCGGTTTGAGACCCACTCGGCGCGAAATAATTCTGTGATGTAAGGGCTGAAAAATTCAGCGTCTTCGATTTCGCGAAATTTGTGTATAAATACGAGAAAACCTGAAACGGACTTTTTGGAAATTAAAGAAATTACTGACTACGGAAAATCTGTGAAAATACGGAAGTTAAAAAAGACGGGCACTTTTAAAAACAGAAATTTCGCTAAAAGACTAACACCTACCAGCAGCTTTGCCGCACGTTATTTTTGGAAATTTCCGTGAATTCACACCACTTATTTATTACAGTGCATGATAAATAATTCAGGAAACTGCCTCAAAAATTTCATTTAAGCTTGAGTGGCAAACAAACTTCTAAGCTTATTTCGCAAGACAGATGACAACTGTGTTCTTAGTCTGTCCGTAGGCTGTCTATATCCACTTGATTCCCCTGGAATCAAAGGTAAAAGAATTCTCCTGTAGAAGGTTAAATTGGGAGGAATATCAACAATTTTACGGTTTTCTTGGTTACATTTTTTATCTTTTTTTATCTGGTTAACGAAGCTTGGAGGCAAACGACGCGACATCTTCAGACTAAATAAAGTTGTCGCATCAGGAACTATTGAGCTAGCCATCTTTTTTTTTTTTTTCCGCATTAATAATAACTTTACGCTTTCGCGTGGGTCATATATTCTGTTTCAGACAAGGTTTGATATCAACAAATTATTTTGTGCATTTACTTAATTTTAATTTAGAAAATTATTGCCTGAATGGCAAACATTAACTTATTTTTCTTGAAAAATGACGGAGATGATTTTCTTCTCTGCCTATCTGGTTGACTTTTCATCAAATTGATCCACTAAGCTACTTTAAATAGCACAGGAACTGACATTTAAAAGTTACAATTAAGCACTGAAGATCAAACTCGCTAAACCGAAGTGAAATAAAAATGGACGTTCATTATTTTTTTCTTTCTCTCTCCAGAGAATTTCCATTCTGTCAGTTGCAAACCTTATCAGAACTAGTTGTTATTTGTTAAAATATCATAGACCTTTTGGGGGACATATCCTGGATTTTGTCTCCCCGCCTTCACAAATTTTCGTTCATCTTTTAAAAAAGGAAACACCTTGGTATGAGCACTGTCATAGGTCTTTTACGAAATTTTTTTTCGTCTTAATCCTGATTATTATCCACCGAAGGCTAATATCTCTGAAGAAGGCCTTAGGGGGTCTTTGAAATGGATGCCGGAGTCACCTTACTCCAAGTAAATTATGTTCCACATAACGGTAAATGTGTCAGAGACCATTACGCTTGTTATCATAAGAGAATTATCCACACATAGTGGCATCTGTTTTTGGTTTTATTTCTTCGTAATCTTTTTTTTTTCCCTGTCTCACTGGTGTTAATAAATCCGCAGATTTGTGGCTGGAAATAATTCGGGCTCATCACCTAAAATGAAGGTACGTCGCACTGAACACTAATTCAACCGAACCCCGTCGTGTTTTCGCCGCTTTCAAAACTAATTAAACCTCATCAAGCCTAGCCATTTTAATAAATAAAATTACTACTATTTAAAAGCCGTTTGTCTTACTTATTGAAGGAGTCGGGTTTTATGACTAAGGGCGAAGTCAATATAATGTATGCCTCCTCATCTACACTTGTCAGTGCTGGTGGTTTATCCTACGCGTGTCGAGACGCTGTTATGCCTGTGCGAGCTAATAAAAGTCAAATTATCAGCGTGTGTTTAACAGACTGCAGGCATTAGCGCCGATTACCGTGTTGAGAGAGAATATCTTTGAGTCGCTTAATCACTCTGGCAAAAGGAAACCGGCAAGGGAATAATCACGCTAGTAATGAACACCGTCGAATTGATATCTCTTCCTAAGACATAACGGGTAATGAGTTTAATTAAAGCATCCTACCTTGGGTTATTTGTGATAATTAGTTTCTGAACAACCGACCGGTGGAGAAAGGATCCTTGATGTTGTTTTTGCCGCGCAGTAGCAGCGAAGCCTTGCAAAGAACCTTAAAACCAAGTGCCGCGACTCTCTGTGTTTGTTGTGCAATACCAACCGACAGGGACTCATCAGCTTAATAAAAAACAGATTACGCTTCCCGGATTCATGCGACGCATTCTTAAATAGGCTAACGCGATCTTTATGGTCGCAAAAATGTTTTAAAGTGCATGTTGCCGCATCTAAAAATTATTCTGCTGCACAAATTACTATGCTTCTAGTTATTACAGATTGTAAATATAAACACGAATTATTTTTATTAAACCGTAAGTGGTCATTACATCTCGAAAATAATTTTTGGTTATTTTCTTTTAATTAGTTGCTTTAATATTCACCCGATGTATTCATTTAGAAAAGATGACGATTTTGCCTGTCCATTAAAATATTAGGAAACACTTTCTTCAATAAAAGCTACAAGATTAAATTAAGCAAAGATATTATTACAAAGACGTGGTCACGTCTCAGTCTTAAAACTGCCTTGGGGACTGAGATCACAGGAAAATGGAAGAAAAAGAAGTTTATGGAAAGTTTCATTTCTTTAGCACTTCACGACGCCAATTAACATGAACCATGTTTGCACTGTAACCCAGCTCCAACGTCAAAAGAGAAGGTGACAAAAAATAGCTTTACATTTTTTGGCAAGTTAATGCCTAAAATATTAATCATGGAAGTGGGAATGAAAATATTGTTGTGCTTACATTTACAAACGCTCTCGCAAACAAAATAAAAATAAACACTTCGATTTCGCAGAATTTATTGAGTAACATCAACATTTGTTAAAACTTTGAGGAAGATGGCTCTTACGCAGGAGCGGATCCAGAAACTTATCTTAGGCGGAGGGGTGGCTGTTGCTATGGTCCAAGAGAGAGAGAGAGAGAAAAATCTTGTGGATCACACACACACACACACCCCATCTTCCATTAAAATAATTGTTCTAAATTTTTAAATCGTGAAGTGCAAACGAGAATTGAAAAATCCGCATTCTTTTTATGACGTTAAATTGCCCGCTTTTCGAGGAAACTGTGACGTATATTCTATTTTAACTTTAATTTTTAGTTCCTTTTTCTACGTAATTTTGAGTTCGTTCTCTTTTGCACTTTCCAAACTTTGGCGCCCTGAGGTCAATACGTAAGTGACGTATGCATGGTGATAAGAACGAGAAAAGATATATATTTTGCGACGCAGTTGTTTGTGGGTGGAGATGTTTGCTGAGAGCTGAGTTTATTGATTTCTTTGCTGTGTTTATTGATTGCACGACAGATAATTAATGTATGTGAAGTTATATTTTTATTACCGTCTCCCTAACTACGTTGTGAAGTTGTGCGTGTACCTCGCCGTGATATGTTCGTGATTTTGTAAACAGACAACGTTATGTGATTTCCTCTAAAGTTGCTGGACCAATAAAAAGTTACGTAAGTGATTTCGCTTTCTGTATATGTTTTGTCTGGCCCTAAAAGCCTTAAAAGTGAGATATCCGGTACAATTAGTGCATCACATTTACCCTTAGTTTAACATCTATTCAGCCGGACATTTGGAACTTAGCATAACAACAAATCTCGCATAACATAAAAAGGGTTACGTTATAAAACCAACTTTGCCTTCCCGGTGGCGCAGTGGTCTAAGCGGTGGCCTCTGATCATTCGTCTGAAAGGGGTGCGGGTTCGAATCCATGTGAGGCATGGATGTTGTGTTTGTCTTACGGCACTGGCTCTCTCCCTTCCCATCAACTTTAACGACCACCGTAAGCAGTCGCCCGTTCCTAAAATTAGGAACGGGCGACTGCTTACGGTGGTCGTTAAAGTTGATGCTTTTACATCTAAAAAAAAAAAAAAAAAAAAAAAAACTTGATGCTTTTTACATCTCACGCCTGGATAAAATCTTTCAAAATAAAGTTTGATCCCTTCTGTTTAGATAGGTTAATTTAATCGAAAAATTTCTATCTTGGAAATGTGTTACGAGTTTTTGGTCACGGCTGAATCGATACGCCCTTTTGCTCTGTCAATCACACTATCTCACACACACTCAGTGTTGAAAGTACATGATCTGTTTTGGGGGAACGCAGTGTTCAGCGTTTTAAATCTGGTGAATTTACGCAAAAACATACGCAAACACATTTCACATTTTATACGTCTCATACACATAAATAGAAACCAAAATTTATTTTAATGAATAAAAAATAAACTCTTATAAATTTAAAATTCACCTAAAAATACCTTTATCACAAAGTGCAGGTTACGCGTCAGCTGAACGAGTTTCGTTTTTCTTAATTGTGTAGCTGAAAAACAGTGAAAACATTTGAATTCACTAACAGTTTTCCTATCTAAATATACGTAGACAATTATTCAGTTCATCGACATAATGCGCCAATAAAACGCCAAGAACTACACACCCTGGTAACTAAAACTTATAAAGGGACTTTTTAAAGGGTGTTCCTTTCAAAGTTCAAGTTACCAAAGAAACTGCTGCTGTTAGATACCACTTTAAACAATTAGAGGATGCCGTCTTCCCTGGAAGTTAGTGTGGCCTTGTTCAGCTGCTATGTACCAAATTGTCACTATGAATGAATTTGATTTCGGTATTCTAAAGCTAGCCTGCAGCACTGTTAAACTACACCCTGCAGGATAACTTACGGGACGATCACTGTTGAAAATTTTGTGGTAGGTTGCACCAAATAGTGGTACTACACCAGCTGCACCACTTTCTGAGAAAAGATGTACCACTGTGTGGTGCAAACAAAACCCAACAAAATGGTGCAACTTTACACTACGATATGGTGCAAGGTTGCACCATGTTTTGCGTTTTGTGTGCACCACACAGCTGTGTATCTTTTCTCAGAAAGTGGTGCGGCTGGTGTAGTACCACTTTTTGGCGCAATCTATGTGAAAACACAAGTTGGTCCGCGACGGGCATCGGAACCCAGGTCTCACTCCGGAGTAAGTTGCTCTCCCAACTGAACTACGCGAAGAGGTCTCCCTCCAGATTTGTCGTCTTGACATATGTTTTCACGTCTGTAGTACGTCACATTATCTCCCATTTCTTTTTATTTGAAGCGAAGTAGGAATTTTTTCATAATTCCAAACAATGTGTGGAACAAACATCACACATTTTTTGAAGAACCCAACGGCCAGTAGATCCATTTTCCACAATCGGGCGCCAAATTATGTAGCGTTTGTGTGTAGCTGACTTACTAAAACACTACATAAATCAAAACTTCACCTACAATGAAATACGAGTCACTCAAATAAAGTTCAAGAGGTTTTACTTACAGCTAATCCTTTATTGTTGTTAATAAGCACTTGATCATTTGTACTTCAACAAGGTAAAATCACGAAACTTTTGTTAATCTCCACAATAACAATTAACTATGAAACACAACACTTTCATTAACGCAGAACACTTAGCCTTCAAACTACTTAAAACGGCAATTAAGCAATCTCTTATATCCAAAAAGGAGCATTAACGTTCACGATCAAAATCCCCATTCTCCCAGCTACTGCGAAGCCATGATATCTTGTTCTTATCACGTATGTACGTCACTTACGTACGGACCTCATGGTGTTGCCAACCTCCATTCATGTGAGAGAAGATAACACGTTAAGTTTAGAAAGTGCAAAAGAGAACAAACTCAAATTTACATAGGAAGAGGAACTAAAAATGAAAGGTAAAATAGGAATATACGTCACACCTACCACAGAATTTTTAGTAGTGTACAAAATCGAAACAGTTGAATGCGAGCATCTTCGAGTCTTTTTAGCTAAGAGTCCGAAGAGCAAAATTTATCGTCTCAGTTGAAAAACTTTGAAAAATGCAAAATCAAAGAGAAAATTTTCAAACATACTTGTACAAATTACGAATAGAATTCATGGATATAAATAGCGAGCCCGAATTTCCTTTATATTTTTAGCAGCACATTTTTTTTAACTTTTTTTTTCTAATTTCAGTGTACTTTTGTTCAGTTATCTTTCTTAGGGGGCCGTCGTTCTCCTTACCAATTACTTAAGGGAACTCCTTTCCCCACCGTGCCCGCCGACTTTCATCAGTGCACACACTCCAACGTTTATCCCACACGGTGACTTTCCCTACTTCCAATTATTAATGATGCCAGACAATACCAAAGAACAGAGCAAAGCACATCCATTGCTTTTCACGATCAGTTAGTCAAAATTTCTTTTCATTTCCACTCTAAGCTTTCTCTGTTTTATAGACCTCTAATTCTTTTTCTTTTTTTCTCTGCTAAAGAGAGAGAAAAAAGAAAAAGAACTACATCATAACATTCTATCTTCAAATTTTCAGCAAACTTTAATTATGAATACTGTTACGAAAATATGTGATTTATTACTATAATTTTACAACAGTAAATAGTACATTAATTTTTTTACGATCAGAGGCGTAACCAGGGAGACGCAGGCGGGGCCGGCTGCCCCGGGCGCAGCTCAAAAGGGGACGCAATAATCAGTGCTTGCAAACTTATAAAAATTGGAATTGAAGCTTTTGCACCAGTTTCTGGTACATTAAATATTCGAATTTCTTCCTTCTCAAAATATTCAGGGGACGCTTGTTATTCACATTCAGAAATAAAGACTTAGTTCTATATAGGCCATCCAGCTATAAAGAAGAACCTCGACGTTTGTCGACAACAACGGAGCTTGCGGTTTTTATTTAGTTGGTTGGAGAGATAAGGATGTCCTTCACATTGTTGAAAATTCTCTGAGGGCTATTCAGCCATTACTGTGGGGAGCTCTTCTTGTACTTGTAATATTTATTTATTATTTAAGGGGGGAGCTTCTGGTTTAATTTAATTTCATTGTTTTTGTTTCAAGTACATATGTGGCACAGCAGAAACCCATGTTTAACTAGGACTTTGTAGAAATGAGTAAATGGGGAGCTGTACCGGTCCTTGGAAAAGCCATAGCTCACTATTTACAATATTTTCTGCATCCTTTGCTTTTGTTCTGTGCTTGTTTGCATTACTATTCGTTAATTTTGTTTTATATCTTATATTTGACTCTATGTATTTTGATTGTGGCTTTTATGTTTTTGTTTTTCCGAAAATTCTTCTCTGCTGCTCTGTGTGTGTTTAGATTTTCAGTTTGTCAAAATCTTTTATTTTTAGGGTGTTGTTTTGGGCTATATGTAACACACTGTCTGACATTATTATGTATATATTACTAATTTAATATAATAGTTATATACACTGATGGGCCATAACATTGTGACCACCCCAGCCTAGAGAAATGAGCACGCCTGGAGACCGAACTCTGGTGCAGGGAAGTTCACAGAGCAGTTTATATACACTGCCGGACAATTGCTAAGGACGGATGACAATAGCAGCGATAGCAACCATAAAATGGAAGGCAGGAAAATGTGGAAAATAGCATAAGTGCAGAATACAATAAGACGTGTTGTGCGTATGCAAATTTTGGATTGCCGAAATTGTTCGTGACGTCATAGCGCTGATAAGAGATATAAAGGATTTGACGCGTATTGACCGTTGTTGTTCAAACGCAAAGTTGAAAGGGAAAGAATCAATTGACGAACTTGAAATTTTCAGTATGTCTTCCCGACATCACCTAGATGATTTTACGCGTGGCCGTATTATTGGCAAGATTGAAGAAGAGCGAAAAATAACAGATGTTGCCAGGGAGTTCGACGTCAGCCACAGTGTTGTTTAAAGGCTTTGGAAATCATTTCAAACAAATGGAGAGTGTAGCAAACGTCACGGGGGAGTTCGTGTTCGCAGTACGACACCTGCAGAAGATCGGTACATTGTGCTATCAACAAAACGACACCGGCGCAGCACAGCTAGTTAGGTAGCAAATCAGTTTATGGCTGCTACTGGCAAGCGGATCTCCCGAAAATCTGTCGCCAGACGTTTGCATGAAGGAGGACTATACGCTTGCCGTCCTGTTGAGTGCATCCCATTGTCCAGACGTCACTGTACCGCCCGTTTGCAATGGTGCCATCAACATCGCAATTGGACTGATAACGACTGGTCTGCTGTCCCCTTCTCAGGTGAGAGTAGATACAGTCTATCGTCTGATTGTCGACGACAACTGATATGGCGTGATAGTGGTACTGCATATTGTCCAGCAAACACACAGGAGAGGGACCGATATCCGACATGTGGTGTCATGGTATGGGCTGACATCATGATCAATGGCCGTACGTTCCTCTTTGTGCTTCCAACTGGGACTATGACTGGCCAACGATACATCAATGATGTTCTGCTACCTCATGTTCGCATGTTCCGTGGTGCTGTCGGTGATAGATTCATTTTCATGGACGACAACGCAACATGTCATCGAACAGTCGCTGTCCAGGAGTGTCTTGAGAGCGAAGATATTCAACGCCTCGTATGGCCAGCACGTTCTCCAGATCTGAATCCCATTGAAAATGTGTGGGATGCTTTGGGGAGGAGTCTTGCTGGTCGCCAATGCCCTCCAATAAACAAGGACACCCTCATCCGTGCACTGACAGAGGAATGGGATAAATTACCCCAACAGCTGCTTGATAATGTTGTGCAAAGCATGACACGACGTGTGGAATCTTGCATCGCCCTCCATGGTGGCCATGTCCCGTATGACATCTTACGCCGGAACGCCTGCGGACGGTAATTGCATTTTTTTCACGTTTACGTATTCTGCACAAAATGGCCTGTTTGTCCCTTGAACACGTTCCAAAGCCTTCTGGATTTCAGAGCACAATAAATTGTCTTTCTTGTAATGTCCTGGCATTCTGACATTATTTTATTTCACTTGGCATCCAACCACACTTACTTTTTTATGCGCTATATAGCCGTTTATGATCCGTCCTTAGCAATTGTCCAGCAGTGTATAACCCGAGGACCGGCTTTCGGTCAGTATAGTGTGTTCGGAGTCAGAAAGTGAAAAGCTTCCGATTTATCGGAGTTTGGTAAAGGACAAATTGTGATGCCACGGGGCCTCGGAACTACGATTTCGGAAACGGCGCGGCTTGTGGGTTGTTCACGTGCCGCTGTAGTGAGTACGTATCAAAAGTATTGTACAGATGGCCAAATGACGAACCGTCGTACAGCAGTGTGTCGTCCGCAGCTCATTGATGCCAGAGGGGAGAGGAGACTGTCGCGTATTGTTCACAGCGACCGCAGGGCCACAGTGAGACAAATCATCCGCAGCTACAACAGTTGTGATCAGGGCAATGTGTCACCGCATACAGTTCATCGCAGCCTTCTGCGTATAGGTTTGCGTAGCCGAAGACCCAACTGGGTCCCTATGCTCACTGAAAGTCAATGAAATGGGTCCAAGAACATCTGACGAGTCAAAATTCCTGGTGCATCACGCAGACGGCCTAGCGCGGATACGCCGATTACCAACGGAGGCTATGGCACCTGGATGCACTGTTGGGCGTAAACAGACCGTCGACGGCGGTGTTATGCTGTGGGCGATGTTTTCTTGGGACACTTTAGGCCCCATTACCCGTATAACACAATCCCTGACAGCTGTCAGATATCTGAACATCGTTGTGGACAAAGTTCACCCATTCATGGCAACTGTGTTCGCTGGTGGTGATGGCCATTATTACCAACAACATAATGCGCCATGCAACACTACCAGAATCGTCAAGGAGTGGTTCGTGGAACATGCAGGTGACTTTCTGTTAATTCCCTGGCCACCAAATTCACCTGACATGGACTCAATCGAACATTTGTGGTTCGACTTGGAAAAGCGGCTTCACGCTAAATCCCCACCACCCCGAAATGTACGGAAACTGGAGGACCTGCTATTGACATTATGGTTCCAGATACCCATTGCCACCTCATCGAATCGATGTCTCGCCGAGTGGCCCTGTTTTGCGGGCTAAAGGGAGTTCCAACAGCTTTTCAGGTAGGTGGTCATAATATAATGGCTCATCGGTGTATATACTATTATGTTAAATTAGTGAAATATATGCAACTATTAAATTAGTAATGCATATATACTATAAAAGGTAGAAAGACAGATTATTGACCATTTAAAAAGGGGGAAACCCCTGCTTTAGGGGGCGACGCCCCAGTTGTCCTCCGCTGAATCCACAACTGCTCCTACGTTAAACCACGAAAACATCTAAACACTTTCGTACAAGATAAACATCTAAGCAATGGATGGAACACTGAGGTATTTTAGATAAAGGTACAGTGGCGTTCATAAATTTCCTGCCAGGAAAACTTTTTGTTACTTCTGCCAGAAAAATGTTAAAGAAGACATCTAACGGACCGAAAAGCAAGGAATGTGCAAATCAATGTCGGTGAGGCAGTCATCTTACATTGGCTACTTAATAATACAGCGGTTGCTAAGGGAGACAATGAACTTGCACGTGTTCAAAAGTTTCCGGCCACTAAATTCAGTTGGAGGGTTTTCACCTTCTACTTTCAGTAAAGGCTGTTTTCAATATTTTGTGTTTAAAAAACGTATCTCGTTGCTTGAAAGTGAAGTACAGGTCGAAAATTTATTTACGTAAGAGTGGTTAGTTTATCTCGAAATGGAAAATCCTCCCGTGAGATAGCCGAATTTCTGTCGATAGGAAAATCCACAGTAAACGATATTTTAAAAACTTATCGACCTCGATATGGAATTCAAGACATGCCACATAGTGGGAGACAACGGAAAACCACAATTCAAATCGACAGAACAAATAAGCGAAAGTCAACGGCTGACGCACGTAAAACTGCTGTTCAAATTGCGCAGGAATAACGGGAGGAAAATCTCACTGATGTTGGCAGTGTCACAGTTTCCAGGCGTGTCTACGTGATGTGGGACTTTTTTGGTAGAGTTGGAGTGAGAAAACCTAATATTTTACGTGCAAAAATACTTTTTTTATAGGGTTGGCATTTACAGTCATAAATTATACTGGTGTCAAAAATTCTTCACGATTATTGTTCATTTTTGGCAACGATCTTTAATCGAAGACTTTTTGGCAAAATTGTGCATACATATGTGTGCAATCGAAGCTAATATTACAAAAAATCCTTGATGTAAGTCATACAAAATTTTATTTGGAATGAACTACATATACGTTCATTTTATTTGAAACTGAACGCATATTTACATATTCTCCATCCTTCATTTTAATTAGACGAATTTCTGTTGCTCAAAATCACGCATATTGTTATTACTTCAGGGCTTGCTGCTATGCAAACTAGAAATTATTACTTCAAGGCCTGCTGAGTTTTTTACTGGCTGTCTTTAACTGTAAGCCCACCAAATGATTGAAAGTTCATATTCAGGTACATGTATGCATATGTACCTCGAATCAGAAACCAGTACGACAAACAATAGAATCTTTGGTTCATCGAATGTATTGAGATTTCTTGTGCAAGTACACAAGAGCATGTACATCATACAAGAGATTCTTCCACGGATTCGCAGAATTCCGCTTTATTAAAAAAATTTTCTGGATTAATGGGGGGGCCGTCTTTCAAAACTTTCGAAAACGGAACTTAAACAGAAAAGAGATTTTTCTCATTTTTTTTTTGGCAATATGCCTCTGTGTCCCGTATTGTTAAATATAATTTTATTGCATAAATGTTTGTATTTACACATGAAACCACTATAGGCAACAATTTCTGAAAACGGAATTTCAGACCGTTATCTTCATGCGTGATTTTCTTCCATGGATTCTAGGAATTCCGCCTTTTTCCGTTATTATTTGGTTCATCGTCGAGATCGATGCATAGCAGAACATTATTTTTTAAGGATTGATGGTGGTTGTGGGGGGGGGACCGTTCGAGGACGGAATTCCGTCTTTTGAAACTTTCGAAAACGGGAGTTTGTTCGAGTGAAGATTTCTCCCGTAATCGGAATCTTTTTTTTCGCGCGACGTTTCTTACCAGTGTTGTTAAATAGCCTTTTATTTCATAAATATTTGTATTTCAGCTAAAAAAAAAGAAGTGGGAGGAAATTTTCCTGAAACGGATATCGAACAGAGCGAAGGTTTTTCTCGTAATCGTAACCCCCTCCCTCTGCTCCCATTATTCTGTATTATTAAATGCAACTCCCCCCTCCCCACTTATACACCGTAAATGTATGTATTTAAGCTTGATAAGCAAAGGAAAATATTCCGAAAACCCAACTGACCAAGTTGGAAAATTTGTAAGAATTGATGCATGGTATTCAAAAGAGTATTCATGTTCTCAAAGTTAGACCATTCATTTAAATTAGTGAAAGCTTTGATATCATGCATTCCTGGTCCTCAGGCTGAAAGTTTTTTCAGCATGACCGATAAAATTGTCATCTGAGGGCATAAGAAAGAAAAAAACGACAATAAAGAAATGGGAAAGGAAAGATATCAAAGAAAAATTAAGCAATGGATGTTGTACAGCTGCAGAGTCAAAAAAAAAAAAATATGGACAAATATTCAGATAAGATGAAACTTGAGCTGAAGTTCTAGCACGTACAACAAAACAAGAGGAAGAAAAAGTGTCTCATTTAAAATAGTTTTATTTTATCTTCAATTCAGTAGTTTCATACTGTGAATACAGTGATGTGCACCAGCTTAGTATTCAACAATTCCATCTTGTTCATGCTGCGTTTTGTTCACACTTTCTTACCGAGCGTTTTGATTTTTCACCTGATTAAAAAGTTAAGTTTTTTATTTTCTCTCCTTCTCGGTCTCACGTATGATATATTTCTTTTATGAAACCAGTGCATGAAATTGCAGAACGGATCTTTGTCTGAAACCTACAGAAACGATTACTCTAAAAATCGTGTTCCTTTAAAATGCTGTTAGAGAATCTCGCGAAAGAACACTTAGCGATTTGGATCACAAAAGGAATTAAAAATTACTGAGTTTGAAAACAGGATTAAGTTTTAAAGTTTCTAACAGATTTTCTGGAGAAAAGAAAAAGATGTTGATTTACTACTTCGTTTTTCTTTCACAGTATTTATCTTTAAGTTTACAAAAACAATTTAAGCCTTTAAAAAATAATTATTTTGACTGTTGCATTCTTCTTTTTATTTCTAAACTAGCAGAGGGATCGGTCGTTACCAGAGTTTAACTAATATATATGGCGTAACAAAATAAGAATATTTTGGTACGCCCGGGAGCCAGACTGTTGAACAAATATCACTTTGGGAATTTAGATGGTAGGATATCAGGCATTCTCCGACAATCCGGAGATAAACATTAGAGTTCAGAATAATTATATTATTTGTGAACTCCTTACTGCCGAAATCTCAATTATTGGCGAAAGAATTTAGCCAATAAATTCAGCCAATCAAAAATAAAGAGATTTCTTTGACTTTCATAAATTATTCAGTCAACTTCAGGACTGGCACAAGACAACAGACATTTAATTAATTAACATAAACAGATAATCAAAATGATGAAGACGTCAATTTACAGAGGAAGCAGGAGGGGCGTCAAATAATCTTGCCCATTATTTTTTTAGATCTTAGGCTGAATTTATTGTTTGAGTTCAACGATATTTCATTTTCACATACTGTTCGGTTTTAAACAGTTCTCAGCCTATTAAAGTCTATTGGCTGACCGAAGACAATTAACTCAGCAACTGATATGCAAAAGAAAATAAAGTACTTATAGGGATGCTGCTTTTCCGTTAAGATGTACCCACATATAAAATTTATCGCACGTTCGAAGAGCACACATTGATAAGTTTTCACTTTCATCAGGCACGACCAATTAACACGTACAATGTGGACGATGGAGAGGGGAATCGAAACCAATCTCGCTTTACGCATTCGTGCAGACATATGCGGTCAATGATCTTACAAAAGGGAAGACCCATTTCATTTGTTTCATGACTCCGTTTTGGTATTTTTGCCTTTTCCGCAATCCCGGGAAGCACGGTCCCCATTTCCTCTGTTGACACTTAATAGGTTCTATCTGGGCCAAGCGCTATTCCTCGCATACTTACACGGACCTCCCAAACAACGGTCGACCGAAGCACGTGTGGGTCACAATGCGTTCCCCACACCAACGCCAGCATCCCTCTCAAGAAATAGCAAAGTTACAACCCCTTCCTTCTGTTCTTATCTCTTTTATTACACACAGAGAAAGCACCTAACTGTTAATTTTTAATCAATAATTAACGCTGTTCGAGTCTCATACAAATCCAGCTAATTGAATTCATTACGCAACCCAAAATTTGTAACAATATGACTTGGTTTGCTAGTTGTCCCAACTGCCAAATGTTTGTATGTGAGTAATTACATTAAAAAAGAGCTCTTTTGTCATGGGGATGTCAAAATCAAAGAAAATTGGCTGATTCCATTGAGAAATCAGACCTCTAATTAAAATGAACTGGACTTTTCTGAATGGACCCAGTATCTGATCCATTCGAGAGTCATAGCACAACTTAGAATCTATGTGTATTTCATCAAAACTTGGAACACAGATTTTCTCACGGAAACTTAAAATTTCGCAACTTTTTTCATAAGCAGAAGAACATCATTCTGTATCCCTGCATGTAAATTTTGCACACCAACGTTTCAGGGTGCTAGCATTTGGAAGGAAAGAAAAGATGGGCATTCCACTTCCAAATGCTGAAATTAATATGGTTTTGAAGAAAGTGCTCGAATTACTATGCATCTAGATATATTCTGTCGTCCATTTTATCCTTTTCATTTTCGAAGTAAGAGCATCGACTTGGGTCTTCGTGAAAACGCGGTTGACACATTTCTCCAACGTTTCTAATTTCCGTTTCTTTTTCTGAAGTATTTTTATTTGGCTTCTTAATTGCTGAATTTGAGATATTAGAGATCTCCTAGAAATGACCCATCTTTTCGATCGGGGAACAGAAACTTTGCGATTTCTACTTTTTACCTGGATTGTAGTTTGGAGATCTTTCTCCAGTGTTGAAACTTTTTTCATTAAACTATCATTACGAATTTTCAGATACTTGCAGTTAGGGCATTCTGTTGCCTCTACGTTGCTACTGATTTCACAGTTCGTACCAGCATCCGTTTCACCTTCAGCATCCAGATTAATTTTCTTCGGGCTCAGTTCTCTCAATCGTTCCAAAGCACTTCGAATAATTTTTCTTTTCCGGTGTCTCTGGGTCCGCGGTGTTGTTTCTTTAGAAATTAAAGAAGGTAGATTTATACTGGGAACAGCATCAGATTTGAGTACCTTTCGCAAAGGCAATACAAGTAATCGATTTTTCATATCATCTTCGTAATCACAACTCTGGAAATGTTCGCTACAAATTCCTGCGTACTTAACATTAATAGAGTCCAATCTGCAGCACTTGTTCATCCATTCTTTTACGAGCACTGGATTGGTCCGAGGAAAAGCATGAAACACAATATCTTGTCCTTTTCGGTTTCTGTGTGTGTTCCGACACGTTGCAACAGCACACGAAGACATTTTAACAAAAGAAAAAGGCTCACCAACCTACGTAGGTAAACTATTTATGTACACGCATACAATAGATACATACACTCTTAAACATTCGCGCGATCTATTTGTATCTCTCTCTCTCTCTCTATGTATTACAGTATATACACAAATACTCGTTAACTCGTATATTGCAAACGATAAAACAATCTAGTACGATGAAACATAACACGCTAGAAAACTGCTCGCAACGACAGCCCAGCATCACGGGACGGAAAGCTCCAAGCAGCACGGTGACGTCACAAATGGTCCCCCAACCTGCCCAAACCTCTTCCCCGAGGACCGTGTCGTAATTCGGTTTCTCAAAGCGATGATCATGATCATATGTAGAGGATTTTAGGAAGGGAGTGTCTGACCCCAGGTCTTAAACAACCCTTAGAAATAGAAAGCTAGGAGATTTGGGCTAGAGTGCCCGATATGAAAGTGACACGGAAGCGAAGTAGAAAGGGGAGGAAGACGCCCTTATTTATTACCGAGGGCAAGTACCCGGGGTCCGACGGTTTAACGTGCCCATCCGACCCACGGCGAATATTTAGCGGATAAAGCGTTCGTACCTGCCTGGGATCGAACCTGAGGCCCTTTCCGCGGCAGTCACGAACGTTGCCCACTAGGCCACCCGCGGCCCCTCAAAGCGATGAACCAGCCCTTCTCTCTTTTATAGCCCTGGGTGTTCAGATAAGGAAGTTAGAAACCAAAGCAGTGAAGAATATAGAGTTATAGAAAATTCGCATTACTTTAGGCTAAATGATAAGTATGATGAAAAGCTGTCTCATACCCTGAACAGTAGGCTTTCAGTTAGTTTAATTTATTTTATTTTATGTTAAATCTTTTTATGTACGGCGGGCAATAATTCAATGTGGCGTATACCAACTACAATGATTGATACTTCATTTTTATACCTTTTATTGTTTATTAAGAGGCACACACTGTCTCTCTTTTCCCAGTGCATAGGTGTTTGGCAGAGCGCTGAAATTTTCAGGCGGATATTTTCCCACGCGTGTAGAGGGGGATGTAATCTCGCTCTCGTCTTTTAAAAAGGAAAATTTTGCAAATTCGAATTTTTTTAAGAAGAAAAAGGCTTCAAGGTGTGTATCAGCAGGTGCTTCGGAGAGTTTATGCAAAATCTTACACTTCTTCGTTTACTAGTTTTTTTCTTTTTTGTAGGCAACCAGCAAACAAATCGACAGACACTCTATTATCTAACTTTCCTATGATTTCCGTAGAACAGTTGTCTATTTCAGCAGCTGTGATTTTTCTGACTATATCGTATGAACTATTATTGAATCCATAAAACAGTAAACTGTTATATAGAAACATAACAGTAAATGTTATATGGAAACAAATAAAACCTTATTTTATTTCAAGAATTTAAGATGTCAAAACTGAAGATCGGAAAATCTTTTAACTTTAGCACCATGCATTTTCCACTTCAGATATTTTCAACAGGGCGAGTGCAGATGAATGAAAGACCTTCGAGAATTTCTCATTAGGAATACTGAGAGGAACAAATGTTTATTGCAGATGTTATGAAAAGTTAATTAAAAGAAAAAAGAAAAATAAGATTGTTTTGTGTCATGTATGCTTACAGATTTTTTCGAAAATCTAAAAATCTGAGTGATAATTTAAACTGAAATAAATTCTTGAACAGACAGTATTTAGATTTGGAAAAGAAAATTCAGTTTTGTCTACTTACGAAATTCCATAACCATGTAAAGCTAACTCCCATCCTAAATCAGGAATGGGAATCACCCATTCCTGATTTAAGGAAAGTGCTAGCTCCAAACTTATAGGAAGAGTGCTAGCTCCAAACTTACCTCAGCATACCTGGCCTGGAACCATCTCGTATGATTAGCCAGAAGTCAATGCCTCTAACCACCCGAATTACGGGATGGTAAAGCAACACTTTTTTTCACTCGATAGCTTCCCGAAATCTGTTCACTGCGTTACTACCCAGAACTCAGGGAATTGAGCTGCAAACCTTTTGAATTCTTCCGCAACATTTTTTATTTCGGTAGGAACGATAATATTGCTCACACATCTTAATCACGTAAATACTCATAATCTCATTCATAAATGTCAAATTTCGACGTATGAGAAAAAAAAACGCGTTGTGATTATTACTACAGCGCACAAGAAAAATTTAGTTTTGTCATTACTGCCACCCAGACGAACTGTCTGGAACAAACTAATGGTCATTATCGGCATGATAGCTTATGACGAAGTAAATTTCTCCATTTTTATGCCAGGGGTAGGATTCTAACTCACAGCTCTCTGCTCCGGAGCTCCGAGTGCTATCCACTATACTACACTGGCATGTGCTCTCATTGCTATCTGCCTTTATCTGATGTGCGTCCTGAGAGGCAGGCACGTCACATACCCCCCCCCCCCTCTCCGAAAGAGGGCCGGGTGCATGGACCACGGATCATGCCGGGACCATGCGTCGCTGTAAGCAGCCATCCAATGAAGAACGTGCATTTGAGAAATCACAGACAATTTGGTGTGTGGAACATAACACCACACTGATTTTATTTTTTCGAAGCACTGAAGAAAGGATTCTCATTTTTCTTGTCTCGCGGTGTGGAAAGAACATCACACCATTGCGAGAAACCTATCAGCCAGGTCATCCTTGAAGTTCGGGCGTCAATATGACGAAGTAAATTTCTCCAGTTTTATGCCAGTGGCAGGATTCGAACCC
The DNA here is from genome assembly GCA_039090855.1 of Macrothele yani. Lineage (NCBI taxonomy): Eukaryota > Metazoa > Arthropoda > Arachnida > Araneae > Macrothelidae > Macrothele > Macrothele yani. The sequence goes on along the minus strand of CM077022.1, from coordinate 48,837,185 downwards.
ACAACTCACGGCTCCAAGTGCTATCCACTATACTACATTAGCATGTGCTCTGACTGCTATCTGCCATTATTTCATGTTCGTCCTGCGGGACAGTCACGTCACAAGCTGCTGAATTATCAGGGGAAACTAATCTGCCTTTAGTCAGTGGCGTGGCTACGATAGCACGAAGTAGGGCACTTGCACAGGGCCTCGTCGTCGGCTAACGATAATAACGATAAGCTACGGAAAGGACGAAAGATGGCAATGAAAAATTTGATGATAATACGAGATAACGATGCAATTTCTGTCTGGTTACAGAACTACTTTTGTATGACATTTTCAAAAAGGAAATATTTGTATGACAGTTCATTCCACAAAGCCAATGGAAGACAATAGTAAAACACTAGTCACAAACAGTTAGGGATACTGCATGAAATGAAAGATGTACACCGATGAAACATTCCATTATGACCACCCCCCAGCATAGAGAGATGAGCGCGCCTGGAGACCGAACGGCAGCGCAGGTGAAGTTTACAGAGCAGTATATATGCAACCCGAGGACCGGCTTTCGGTCAGTATAGTGTGTTCGGAGTCAGAAAGGGAAAAGCTGCCGATTTATCGGAGTTTGGTAAAGGACAAATTGTGATGGCACCGCGCCTCACAAAACAATCTCAGAAACGGAGCGGCTTGTGGGTTGTTCAAGCGCCGCTGTAGTGAGTACGTATCAAAAGTGGTGCACATATGGCCAAACGACGAACCATCGTCCAGCCGTGTGTCGTCGGCAGCTCATTGATACCAGAGGGGTGCAGAGACTGTCGCGCATTGTTCACAGCGACCGCAGGGCCACAGTGCGACAAATCACCCGCAGCAACAACAGTGGTGATCAGGGCAATGTGTCACAGCACACAGTTCATCGCAGCTTTCTGAGCACGGCCCTGCGTATCCGAAGACCCATTCGGGTTGCCTTGCTCACTGCACGTCATCGCCAACAACGCATGAAATGGGCCCAAGATCATCGAGATTGGACCGTGGATAATTGGAAGAAAGTGGCCTGGTCTGAGGAATCAAGATTCCTGGTGCATCACGTATACGGCCGAACGCGGATACGCCCATTACCAACGGGCGCTATGACACTTGGATGCACTGTTGGGCGGAAACATGCCGGCGGAGGCAACGGGGTTATGATGTGGGCGTTATCCCAGTAGCACAATCCATTATCCCAGTAGCACAATCCATTATCCCAGTAGCACAATCCCCGACAGCAGTCAGCTATCTGAACTTTGTTGTAGACCAAGTTCTCCCATTCATGGCAACTACTGGTGATGGCCATTACCAACAAGATAATGTGCCATGCCACACTACCCGAATCGTCAAGGAGTGATGTGAGGAACATGCTGGTGACTTTCTGTTAATGCCCTGGCCTCCAAGTTCACCTGATATGAACCCAATCGAACATTTGTGGTTAGACGGAAAGGCGGGTTCGCGCTAAATCACCACCACCCCGAAATGTACGGGAAGTGGAGGACCTGCTGTTGACATTATGGTACCAGATACCCCAGGATACCTATCGCCACCTCATCGAATTGATGTCTCGCAGAGTGGCCGCTGTTTTGCGGGCTAAAAGGCATCTCACAGCTTATTAGGTAGGTGGTCATAATGTGATGGCTCCTCAGTGTATGTATAGGACTTAAGTAACACGCATTGAAATATCATCAGTGAGGCTACGTAACACAAACGATAAAGAGTGTTTTTTTCCAAAACAATAAGTTATGCGATTTCTGCACACAACAAAGTAACACTGCAATACAGACAAAATGGTAAATTCGGAGGATGTCCATACCTTTGGATTTCGGTACCCGGCACCACCTCTGTGTCGAAGAACATCTTGACAACTACGTGGCATACTTGCAATGACATTATTGAGGAGTGTCTGGGACAGCGTGTGTCATATTACAGGCAACATGTTACGGAGATCTGCCAGACTACTGGGGTATAAAACGTTGTTATCCTGACGTCGCTGTACAGCGTCCCAAATGTTCTTGGTAGGATTAAGGTCAGGAGACCTCGTAGGCAGCCGTAACGGTTCAATCCCATGATTTTCCAGCTCCTGAAGCACCCTTCCGGTACAGTAACTGGTTGCACTGTCATTGAGAAAACGGAATGCATGTCCAATAGCAGCGTGAAACAGTGTCATAATAGGCACAGTGATCACGTTTCCGTACACTGAGGCATTCATGTTGCCTTGATAAATATACAGGGAAGAACGGCCATTAAAACACACTCCTACCCAGACCAGAACTGACTGCCGCTGGCAAGGGTGGACGGGACCGCACATAGTGTGGTTGCATTCGCGTGCCGGATCTCCTCCACACGTGTCCCAGTCGAGTATCAGGATAAACAGAGAAACGGGATTCGTCTGTAAAAAGTACATGGTGCCACTCTGTATTTCATGACGTACTGTTGGACCTAGGTACATCTTTGACGACGGGGAGCCTATGTCAATGCTATACATCTCAGCCGCCTTTTTTGCTCTAAGTCCGTACTCCGGAAGACGGTTTCGTACCGTTTGCCTTCATACTGTTACACCAGAAGCAGCTCGAAGTGTTCACTGGAGTTGGCTACTGGTAATACTAGGCCTTCTCCGAGCACATACTGTCAGGTAGAGATCTTTCCTCCTGGTGGTTATCCTCGGGCGACCACTCCTGGGTCGATCTGCAACATTTCTATGTCGTAGAAATCTGGCATGTAACCGAGTTACTACAGTTTGCGAAACTCCTAAAGCAGCAACTACATCGATCTGCCGCACACCTGTCTGTAACACGCCAACAGTCCTATTTCTGTTGTCAATGCTTAAACACAGTCTAGACATCATTTCAGGTTAATCCCACCCTGAATGCAACGCATTCAGCAAACTTTTAGATCAAGCGGTGAAACGACCCGTTTTCCACTTCTCGCAGGGTACTTTTTATCAGAGCTTGCACACCACGCGCTGTGTTGTCATGATGCTAATTTACATAACATGTAGCTACCCATGCTGATAACCGATCTCCAGTAGTCGCTAAATTTGCATATCACTACGTTTTCTCTACGGAACCGCAATGTTAACTTTTTGTGACCAGTGTATAATTATGGAGCATTGTTGCGCCTATTGTACACTCGCTGATAGTCAGTTATTTTTATTATTAAAAATACTGGTAATACTAGGCCTGATAACTATTAATAATAACTCGGAGAGTGTATGTTTTTCGTGCCTTCTGTTTCCCTCGTTTGATCATATTCTACGAAAAAGCTTTTTCATGCGCGATGCCGCGCTTTTAATCTTTCTGACTGTCGGAAATATCAATAATACTTCGTTCTCACGCCCTGTACCGTCGATAATTCAGATACCTCCATACGTTATAGGTGGCTACACAATCTGTAGGCTACCGGTTGCCGTATTGATAAAAAATATCCGTGTAACCATGTGTTTTTCAGAGTTGAGAAAACTTGGAGATCCTTCTTTTAGGGCAGAACCGAATACCGGTGAGTAGACAACCTTATGATCTGTATTCTATACTTTTAATTTCATGTGCTACCTGTATATAGTTGTATGAATATGCGGTATGTTAAATGAAATTCGCGGCAATACGCTTAGGCATGCCTGACTTAACTGTACGGTATTTCTACGGAACAGGGCCGTAACACTACCTACGCTACTAGGTGGTACAGGGTGGTCATAAAGTTTTCCTCTAATTAAGAAAAATTTTATCTAAAAACTATGATAGGTAGAAACAAGCGGTTTGTGGAATGATGCATGTAAACTGTAAGTTTTTTTCTATATTTTTAGTACACCTCCACATGAGCGCCATTCATGGCCTGGAGCACATCTAGTCGGGATTCAATTTCGTGCCATGTTTTGCCTGACATCTCTTTGGAGAATGTGGCAATAGCATCAGTTATCTTCCTGTGCAGAGTTTCAATATCAGACACTGGTGTTGAACAGACTTATCCTTGACATAACCCAACAGGAAAAAGTCTAGGCGTGTTATGTCGGGTGACCGTGGCGATCATGAGGTTGAACAGTCCCTCCCAGCTGCGAAATGTGGTATTGAGGAATTTTAGAACAATTAACTCCCAATGTGGTAGGGCACTAACCTGTTGGAAAATTACCCATGGTTGGTATCCGTCCTACTGAGGTGCAGCAAAAAAGCTCAGTCATATCTAGGTACATATTTGCTGCTGTTGTTCGTTCACATGAAAAAAAGTACCGATGACTCTGTTGGGCATGAGAGCACATCTAACATTCACTTTTGGGCTGTCCCGCTGCTTTTCAAAGACAACACGGATATTTTCCGAGCCTCATATGTGCACATTGTGTCTGTTTAATTCACTACAGGTGTGAAAAGTAGCCTCATCCGAAAAAAAAACATACGCTGCAGGAAGTTGCTTTAATCGATACGCTGTATAAAATCTTAGTTGAGAAACCAGATTGCTTCCGCGACACCGGCGTTACGAAGGTAGAGCCTCACGGCAAAACGGCGTCTAGCCTTTTCAAAAGATAAGACAAAATGTTTTGCGAAAACTTCATAAGAAACTGGTTAAAGAAATAGCCAGGAATTTCAGGCAGCTTTGAATGCTTCAAAAAGGAAAAAAATTCAGTCTATAAGTAAAATCTTTAGAAAACATTTTCGTGGGACCATTTTACGGCCAAGTTCTTATGCATGTATATTAACAAGTTATTAAAATCGTGCAATGCATTGATTATGATACGCTTTCCAACATACCAGAAATCATTACACAAGTTATGAGGATAATGACTGTGGAATAAATCTCCCTCCTGTGCCCTGACCTTTGATCCCATTTCGATGATATTAAACAGCATTGGTTCAATATACCTCCGGAACAACATATTAAAGTTTTGTCGCAATAGAAGCATTTTTACGTAAGTTAAGACGCATAAGGGCGATGGAATGGATCCCGCTGCTATGTCCTGACCTTTGACCCCATTTCGCCCATTTTCAATAGGGTTTGTCCCCAGTTGTCCCCTACGACATACTAAAATTTCATTGAAATCGAACCATTTTAACGCGCGTTATAGTGCGGACAGACAGACTAAAAAAGCTGGAGCATATACGCTTCAACCTACCGTTGGAAAGCGTAAAAATCGTGTTTATGTAATCGGTTTGTCCTTCTGTCAGTCTGTGGACACTATATCTTTGCAACTATTAGTCCGATTTAAAGAAATTCTTTTGCATTGGAAAGCTTGAAATGTGCGAATGATGATCGCCTTGGGTTTTTTTTTCTCCGATGTAAAACTTTGCCGCTAGAGGGCGTAAATACAGATATCGAATTCAAAATATATTTTATTGCATATATTTTCTTCTAAGTATCCGATTGAGAAAATTATTTCTTCTATTCGATGCCATTTATAACGAAAGCTATTTTGGGCACAGTTCTTTTTACAAGTAATACATACCAGTATACTGTATTTTCCGCTAGGGGGCATAAAAGTAAATTACGTTTTTCTTGATATCTCAGCTTCTAAATCTCCGATTTAAAAAATTCTTCATGCATCTGAAACAGCTCCTCATAAGAAATGTTTTGCATATTATTTCTAATTTTTGACGACGAATGGTTTGGCCACCAGGCGGCGTAGGTGTCCGTTTCTGCTTTTGATGTATTTTCAGCAAACTCTAAGCTTCCGAAAACTCGATTGAAAAAATTCTTTCATAGACCCATACCGCTTATCTCAGAAAAGCTTTTGAGAATGTCTCCTGCTTAAAACAGGGCATAGATTTGCCGCCAAGGGGCGTAGATATATATCGTATTTTTGTCGATAACTCTGCTTCTAAGAGTCAGATTTGAAAATTCTTTCTCTGTTGGAGAACGTTTCCGCTGCGAAATGTTTCTCATACAGTGTCACGTTTTTCAAGCAATTCATTGATATTCCGCTAGGGGCGTAATGGTAAAACGCGTTTTCTCCGACATCTCTGCTTCTAGAACATCGATTTGAAAAAATTCTTCCTACATCCGATACAGCTTGATGAGAAATGTTTTTATTATGATTTCTGATTTGTGATAAAAATGGTTTGCCCACCAGGTAGCGTAAGTTTTATTTTTGCTTCTGATATGTATTTGCAGCAAACTTCCAAAAGCTCGATTGAAAAAATCTTTCCTGGACCAGTAATGTTCACATGCGAAAATCTTCAGAATACTTTCTTCTTAAAATAACGCATAGTCTTTTCGCCAGGAGGCGTAGGTATATATCTTATTTTTGTCGATATCTCTGCTTGTAACAGTCCGGTTTAAAAAATTCTTTCCTTGTTAGAGAGCGTTTCCGCAGTGAAATATTTCTCATAATTTCAAAATTTTCTAACTGCAGAAATTTCCTACTAGAGCGGTAAGTTCACGTTTCCGTGTACAGGAATATCTGCGGGACTAAAAAGCCGACTGAAAAAATTCTTTTTCGGTCAGAAGCCACTATAAAAACTCTTAGTTTATATTTTCTTCCCAAAATTATACAAAATTTCGCCGCTAGTGCGACCCGATGTTTAATCTGTTTTTTTTAAACATCTCTGCTTGTAAATATGCGATTTAAAAAGTTCTTTCAACGCTGGATACCATTAACCTTGTTGGAACACTTTAGGTTAGTATTTCAGGAATTTTGTAGTTCGCAGTTCTGTCTCTAGGTGGTGTTTGTGTAGTTCTGTTTGCAGCTGTATCTCCGCTTCTAAAAACCCTATTAAGAAATTTCTTTTTCACTGTAGGACATTTGCTACAATAGAGATGTGGAGCATTTTTCTCTTTAAATATGCACAGGTTTCTCGCTAGGGAAAGGAAGGGGAGGGGAGTAAAGGAATACCTCTTTCTCGCTATCTCTGCTTCAGGGAGTCGTATTTGAAGAGTTCGTTTTCGTTAGCATAGCTTTTTCCACGAAGAATATTTTTCGCCAACTTTCCACCATACGCTATATACACTCACGTACAATGAAATTTGCGCACCTAGAAGAAAACATGCTACAACCGCGAAACTGTTACGCAAACGATCCACGTTTGGTGCAAGTGCGCATGACTGCTCACCCTGTGGTGGCACTGCAAGCACGAACCGGCCGCCTAATAAACCGGTGTGTCAGCGCGCCGTATAACCCGCCACGTGGATCGTTCTGACCATACCGTCTGACTGTATTGGGAGCATTGGACACGTGACGGCACTGCCATCCGGCGGAGCGGCTCCGGACGGACCAGGAGGACCACTGGTAAAGGGGATCGACGGATCGTGCGCCAGGCACGAACGGATCCCACGGGGACCCGGTCCACTATACAGTTAGATGTAGTGGCTCCTGTGTGCCCACGAACAGTTTCCCGACGCCTCACGGAAGCGAATCTGAGATTTCAGCGCCCCTTACGTGTGCTGCCATTAACACCGGACCATCGGCGGCTCCGTGTGCAGTGGTGCCAGGCCAGAGCGACGTGGAACGCCACAAACTGGCGACGTGTGGTGCTTAGCGATGAGTGCCGCTTCGTTTTGGGACAGATGATCATCGTTCCCGGGTGTAGAGGTCAACGGCGCAATCCCAACCTAGCTATGTAGCGCTACACCTCCCCCACTGCAGGCATTATGGTGTGGGGAGCCATTGCCTGCGATAGCCGATCAGCTATAGTAGTGGTACGTGGATCATTGACGGACCAGCGGTATGTGGATGAGATCCTACGGCCCCATGTGCTTAAATTCCTGGCCGGGATTCCAGGTGCGCTATACCAGAAGGATAATGCCCTCCCGCACACGGCCTCGGGTTTCCCAGGACTGTCTACGTCATGTCCAGACACTTCCATGGCCTGCCCGCTCCCCGGACATCTCCCCTATCGAGCATGTGTGGGACCAGTTGAAACGCCGGCTACCGCCGTGTCGCACTATCAGGGATTTGGAGCCCACCGTCCAACACTTGTGTGCCAGTCTGCCGCAGGACAACATCAGGCATCTGTTCGCCTCCATGCCGGACCGTATTGTAGCATTATCGCCGCACGAGGCGGTGCGACGCCGTATTGAAGATGGTCGGACTGCATGCCACAGATCCCCCTGTAATTGTCCTGCAGCTCTGTTCTTGCCATGATGTGTATCATTTATCTGTATCATTACGTCCATAAAGTTTCAGTTCAATCCGATGCTTCCTTCTTGGTGCGCAAATGTCATTGTCCGTGAATGTATATCTTTCAAATTTCCCATTATGCAAAATTCTTCCGCTAAGAAGCCTTCGATTTATATCATATTTCCTTCTATATATCTTCTTTTAACTGTTCGATTTGAAAATCTAATATCTTCCTTCTGCTATAAGAAACTTTTTGTGCGCCATTTGCTAATCTTCGTAACATACTTCTATCAGCGGCTGAAAAGTAAGTAGCTGGTTCTATTTCTGGATATTTTATTGATTGCAGAAATCCAGTTGTGATTTTTTCTAACCGGTTGCATTGACTTTGAATAACTTTGATAAATGATTCGCATCAGAAAGGATTCAAAAGGCGTGCTCATTACAGCCGAAAATTCGGTGTCATCTTTCTTGTTTTTTTGTTTATTGTTATGAAAGAGAAAACAATCTTTACTCTGTGCAAAACATTATGACATTATGTTTCGTGCGTTTTTTATATTCGATGGTAAATAATTTAAGTAGTTTTACGTGTTTTATGCCACAATTCTTAATTGTTATTTCTTTGCTTACTAATGTTCTCTTTTTTCATATAAACCAGAAATCATATAAACCTGTCACACGGTAGTTACATGTTTTGTGTGTGTGATCTCAAGCATTTCAAAAGGGCTGGCTTTTTCGGTCTCTAAAAGAAAAAAATATTGCATTATAACTTCGGCGTATGTGTTTCGGAATACTTTGTATATGTATGAAACTAGGGCTATAATTCTAATTACCATGTACACATTTTTGTTTCCCGTAATGAAGTGTAATAATTTTGATTTTATGAAAAATACTTGTAGGTTCCAAAGAATTTGACTTATTGAAACGCCCGCTCAGCCTAGTAAATAATATGGAACTTTAAATTTTCAGTAATTGAAAGCTAACATATTTTTACAAACGGCCTCGAAATTTGTTTCGCAGGGGGGAGTGTTTCCGGTACATCACTACACCAAATGAAGCCTTACGTGTACAATTTTTTTCAGTTTAATGCAGAAGATTCCGGTTTCAGAGGAAGCTTGGCCGTTGGATTTCGAGGGACTGCGTACAGAAAGTTGTCGGCACTGCATTAACAGTTTCTTTACTAATACCCGGCCGGCCCGTTCGTTTTCGAAACGTCATCAACACTTCTTGTCTCCTTAAACTTTGCATACAAAGCTGTTATGCTTTTATGATCAGGTAGTGGAAATCCGAACTCTCTTGTGAAATAACGCTGAACAGTAATCGGTGATTTGGTATCGTGGTACCACAGAATACATTGCGCCTTTTCCTGCACAGACTCCATTTTGACTTCTTGCGCTGGCAGCACCACCTGGTTCTAACTCAGCATGCAACAACAACAAAACTATATTAGTTTACATGCAACATGCCACAAACCGCCAGTTTCTAACTATCATAGTTTTTTTAAATAAAATTTATCTTAATGAGGGAAGGACTTTACCTCTACCCTGTGCATCTACAGATTTTCGCTTATTACTAATTTCAGGAGCCGCAGCGTTAATTCTATCTTCTTAGCTACTCGCTTCAATGCGTCTTAACTTTTTTGAGCATTTTTACTGGTTCAATCAGGAACGTACTGATAGCTTCTGCAGCATCCGCAATGAGGCAGGGGTCCTCATTGCTAAAAGGGCTTCTAGCATCAGCAAAAAGATTTTGCATAACTTTTTGCGGAAACTTCATGTGACGCTGGTTTAAAGAAATAGTAATCAGCCAGGAATTTTTCATCGTAGCTTTGAATGAAGTATCAAAAAGAAAAGCAATTTTGATATTGTTTTTTCAATAAATAATATATATTTACAAACTATGTATTTTCACGGTTTTAATTTACAAAAACGATGACGGAAAAGCATTAAAGGACGCGTGAGGGCCCTTTTCGCAACCATATACCTGCATATTAAAAAGAGAATGTGAAAGAAATATCAGTTCAATATATGAAATTTTTATTCCAATAAGTACAAGGTGTTATGTATTACAGTGTTTGAACATAACTACTCATCCCTCAGAATAAAATGAACTATAAAATGTGATCTTTATGTGGACGAAGAAACAGAAACCTGTGTCAGATTTTGTAACAGACTCAAGAGAAAAATTTTTACTATTTGCATTGTGGCATTATATTAAATGTTTTTTATATTCAGGAGTAAATAATTAAAGTAGTGATGCTGTTTTCGTGCCAAAATTCTTCTTTGTTATTTATTTGCTTACTTATGTTTTGTATTTTGTAATAAATCGGAAAAGATCGTTAGACATTATCACACGGAAGTTACATGTTTTTTGTGTGTGTGATCATGAGGGGTTTGAATAAAGCTGGCTTTAGTTCTCTAAAAGAATAAAATTTGCATGATATGATTAACTTTACCATAAGGTTTAGTATTTTGTATTGGTATAAAACAAGGGCATTCATTTTAGTTACAACGTGCGCGTTTGTGTTACACGCAATAAAGTCTAATAATATTTTGAATTTCAAAATTTCAGTAGTTGAAGGCTAATAGATAATAGCAGAAGGACCTCGAAGTTATTTTTTGCGGGGGGGGGGGGGGGTCCGAATTTTTCCAGTACGCCACTGTTTCAATATCCTTTTTTAAAAATTTTAATTTTGGTTTTCTAATGAATTTAGGAAAACATTCTTCCAGCAAATGTTAACTACGTGTTATTGTGGAATCCTCAGTGAAAAAAACTTTGTTCACAGCGTTCAATAAGTATATTCGATAACATGCAATAACGAGCCGCATTATGTCTAGGATGCTCCCTATATAAGTTTATCTGAAATGAACTTTGCTCTTTCTGAGTACCTTTTTTAAATTATTTCGGTGAATAAATAATTCGCGTTAAAACTGTTTATTTCCTACTTCAATTATTTCTAAGTTCGCGAATGTTATTGCAAAGTTTCGCACGATTTTTCCTTTTGATTTCCTCTGCATGGTTAATTGAAATACCTTCTTGCCAGAGAAGTTGATTGATTTGTACTTTATATTCGACATACTCGAAGAAGCTGCGATAGTATGAATGAATGGATCTTGACGTAATGGCAGTTCGTCTGTGGTCCTATGCTTACATACTATACTGGAACAAAAGCTGCTTATGTGTTTCTAAGAGATTTTCTAATCAGAATCACATCAAGCTTTTCTCAAGACGAGAATTTTCGAGTTTTTTCTTTTTTTTTTTTCTTTTTCATTCTGGTATGGGATTAGGAACATCTTATCTTCGTTGTTGGCCTGCGTTGCTTGGCACAGCGCGTCAACTGATTGAACAAAAGGCGCCTCAAGTATCCTCCACACGAATCATTTAGGGTGATTACGCAGGCACTTGAAGCTCAAGCCAAATTTGTTGCCGCGCAGCAGAGTTAGCTGCATATGAAGTGATCTTTTTCCATTTTGGTGGTCGTCGCATATTGAGCGAAAGCCGTTTGTTTGTGTTGGGCTAAGAAAGAAGATAAAGACGCAGTTCTCGAGGTTTGTGTAGGTTTTTCTTGTCTTGGTTGATGAAGTGCTTGATGAGGTACTTGTCTTCGTACGTCCCTTAAGAGGAGGATTATCTCAGGAACACTGCCTAAGAATGGAGGAGGGAGTCAGCAATTTCTTTCTGTCTCGCTTGCAACTCCCAATTCATCGATTCTGTCATTAAGGAGGAGCAACGTTGCTGCTGCCTGCACCACCTCTTCATTCTGTCATTTGGGTTTCCCTTTCGCTGTAACGTTTTGTATCTTCTAATTTTGATTTTATTAATCAACCTCTTTTAGAAGCATTAATTCAGGTACAGCCCCTTTTTCGAAACTAACTTCTGCACAAGTGTTTCCCAATCATTAAGAAAAGGGGAAGGAAAGGCACGTGGAGCGTCTTTTAGAAATACAATCTAAACACTGAGGCAAACTTCGAGCTAGAGAAAATCATCTAGAGAATTCAAATAACGGGGAAATGGAAAAGACGATGCAAATGAAGAAATAAAAAAGGGACGGGGTAGGGAAGCAATATGATGATTAAGGAACTTTTTAAAAAAATTGCAAACAATTGATCAGAAATAAGAGCAAAATAAAGAAGGGTAAAAATTTCAAAGGGAAGTCACACAAAAACATTTTGGGCCAAACGAAAAAGTAGTTAAAGCGCAAAGCACACTGTAAAAAAAATCCTGAAATTCACGAGCCGCTTTCAGTGATTCCTTTCGTGAATTAACGAAGCATATTCCTGACACAACCTTTCCCGTGAAATGACGAAAAAAAAAAAACCAAAAAAAAAAAAAAACAGAATTTCACTGAATTTTCGTATTCCAGGAAAATTCTGAATTTTCAGAAACCTTGCCTTTCGTATGTTGACGGTAAACTGCTGTTTTTGAGAGATGTAACTGGAAATTCTGAATTTTCAGAACCTTTCCTCAACTCGTTTCGTATATTAACGAAAAAATTCTGTTCTCACTTTTTCCGTATCATACGACGGAAATTTCCGATAATATGAGCAATTCGCGTGGATATACTTTAGGTTTAACTATTAAATTTCAATTGTCTGTCGGAGTGCCTGATTTTGAAGTTCGGTATCAAGATCGGATATTGTGGATAGCACAACGCATATAATTTTGATTAATGTGGCGCAGAGTATTTCACCTCTTCTCCCCATTCTGTGCACCAGCTATTGATAGTGTTGCCCTAAGAAACCTGGTACTTAAATTATTGTACAAGTGATTGTATAATGTCTATATATCAGTCTGTGGATCTCTTTTGACAAAAGCTATTATAGCTAAAAAGAGTAAATTTTATATTTAGGAGTTTTGTGAAATAATACTTTAAAGCAGTACATTCTACCTTTTCTTAAAGATAATTGAAAGTTATTGTCTGTTTAATAAGATCTCAAGTTCCAAAGCATTCTGTTTCGAAATCTCCCGATGGAAAAAAAAATGAAATTCGTATTAATCCTCTTACCAATAAAATAAAAAAAATTATTACAAACCTATTCAGAAAAATAATAAGCTCCAACATAAAATAAAACGGTTAATTCGCCCACATTATTAACAAAAGAAAAAAAATAGCGCGATTGGAGTTTTACCTTGTAGGTGACTGTACGTTACGTGGTTTTCTGGGTCAACGGTAGCACTCACTGTACCCGTAGTAAAGGTCCCTGGTCCGAAACCCACCGGAAGCCAATGCATTCCTAAGAGGGCTGAAACACTCAGAATCGAAGATTTTGCGAAACTTCTCTATAAATACTATTACCACCCCTACTCGATGTGAGGGCGAACCATCTGCTGCGTCCTATTCGCTGCAGTGGGATTAATTATTAAGAAGGCCGTTAATTTTCGTAACTCTTTACTCTCTATTATCTTCCGCCTATGGGTGTCTACCGTGAAGTTGGGTTCCCTAATGGAGGGTCTCCAAGTTCAGGGTTGACGGGTGCATTGCGTTGTGTTTCATATGGGAGAACATGGGAAACCCATATTCCTCCATATGCCGCTTGAAATTTAATAAACTCATGTCAGATTTGGACCTTTTATTTTCCTGCGACTGGGTTTGCTAAATGTTAAAAGTTATTTTCTTCTTAAAATCTTGGAGTTGTTACTCTACCAAAACTTTACGATTGTTCTACTTAATTATTCAGGTTAAAATAAACAAAGATTCACTTATTTTGAATTTTCAAAGATTTGAGAAACTCGGGTAAATTTCATTATAAAATACAGAATTTATTTTCATTTGTGTTTCCTTAAAATCTATTACACTGATCGGTGGAGATTTCTATTAATTTAAACCAAAATATATTTTAAGTTCATTATGCTTTTTGATATTCGCAATCATATTTTAAAGTTCACCTTCCGCAAAATATAAGACACATTATGTTATTCAGCACTTGCAAGAGATTAAAATTATCTTTTCTACCGAGGATGTATAGGAGACAAAATCATGATCATGCTAACGAGATATTGGGAATTATGAAATTTTTCTCACCAAATTCTTTTCTTTTCATCTATTTCGTTGTCGTCCGGTATTACTTATAGGTATAAAGTCTATGGTTGGGACCTCATCCGGTCCTGCTGAATGCACACTGCCCGCATAAGATCACTCGATGCTTCACCCAAAATTTGCGTAAAATCCTCTCAGGGAAAAACATCATACTTCCCTTCACCTGGAAATCAACTTGCTCAATTTTTAGCGTCTTCTCAGGAGAAAAGCTCCTAACTAAATTTTCTCTGCGATATTCTGCCCAGGATTCATCTAGAGTCCATCTTTCCTCTCTGCGTTCACCCAGAAATAACAGTCATCATTCCATCCCTGTGTTCTCTCCAAATCATCTCCGCCTAAAAAAAAAAAAACTTTTTCTCTCGTCTATGTTTAAGGGGTTCGGGGGTGTTCCTGTCCTACCCAAATGGTTCTCCCCTTATTGGTTGGGCCGCTTTTCCTCGCTTCGGCATTGGTTTACATCCCTGTATGGGAATCCCTCCGATTCGTTGGCAAAGGCTTGAGAACATCGAGTTTTCTTGAAGATGAATATTCCTTTATCTTGTCAACTGCTCCGCGGGATGTCCGCGCTGCCTTAGAATTTTCACGTACGCTTCCTGTATGACTCTTTCTGTTGGTGTCAACCAGTTACGCCCACTACGAGAAATATGCCCTGTTCGTTGCCCGCTAGCGTGCGTAAAACGTGACTTCGTTAATAGCGAAAGGTCCAGTAAATTGGCTCCCACCTGTGATTGCGAGCATTTCATTCTCGTAGCGTTGCTTGCTAAAACCTCCGAGTTTTTCTTTACTAACCTAGGGGTGTGTTTCGTGCGTATTCTTACTGGAATTTCCGGAGAGCTCGGGGAACACAAAATAAAATAAAAAAACAATTCAAAAGAATGATGAAAAAAATAAGGAATTTCCTCCTCAAGAAAGAAATCTGCTCAGCCAGGTCTTAGAAAAATTATGAAATAGGTATTATAATTATCCTCTTAGAACGCCTGTCCACATTATGCTTCTCGGATTTTCTTTCCCAATTCCCGCGCTCTCTAAATTGTTTACTTGGTAACTACTCTTCCTCGTTTAACTATTTCCTCGTACTATGCGATACCGTAGGAATTATTTGGTGAATATATTGCTTTCCCACACTTACTAATTTGTAGGCCCCCTTTCCGAAATTCATACCTACGAAATCATGGTCCTCCAATGTTACACGATATTCCGGAGGACATACGGGTAACATTATCTCCCTCTCCCATAGGGTTGAAGAGCTTTGTCCCCCAAAGTTAGGTGCTGTGGATTCCTTCCTCTCTTGCAAGGCTGCTCGTTTTCGCTCATTTCAACATGCGATGAATTACAATCATTTGCGAAAACTTATGCGCATATATGATACATAATGTAATTATAAGCACATACAATAAGCATAAAACTACGAGTAAGATTATTATAACAATGTTCAATAAATATTAAATTCCTCCACCGAATCTAATTCTAAGTTTGACATTGACAGATAACATATGCACTGTATATATATATATATATATATGAATTCTTTCCGATAGTGACAGATTTCTTCAGCCGCCGTCTTCTCGGCGACACACAATATTTGCTCGGGTACGCGCCTCCGTTGGGCGATATGGTTTCGGTTTTGGGCGTTCCCATCTCTTAAGCACTCAGCTAGTTTCTCAGAGTTCCTTTGGAGATCAGCTCTCCCAGACGGGAGTGATGTAGGCTAACACCATCTCCACGTTCAGTTCATAAGGGTGCCGTACCATTACGCCGAGGAATAGTTCCCGGTAACATTTACCGCCTGCAGCAAGTGATGACCGACGAAGCGATAAACAAAATTATTATTACCGCAGCGGCTCCGGCTGCGATTATTTTGAAAGCTCCGAACAGGGAAGTGCCGAAGGCGTTGAACAGTAGCCCACTGCTCCATTCGGGTGGGCCTGCTGGTTGCCAGTATGCGCTGGAGATATTAGGATAAGTCAGCTGAACTGAAGGTTGTTCTAAGCAAAAGTCTAAAGTGGTACAAGCGGTAACGGTTCGGGCCTTTAAGCAGAGTTTTTCGCTGTGGCACTTAGCGTCCGTCTTTAGATTTATCTTGATCGTTCGTCTTTCCGTCTGTAGTTTTACCGAACGAGAGTGCACCGTGAGTTTTTCGAAGTGAACGTCCACAATCCCGGCTGCGCACGATGAGAAAGCTTCGATCTCTACCGTAGCCAAGGGCTCGCATGCAAAACAGCCTGTTACCTTGATTTCTGCCTCCGTGAATTTTGGGCAGACAGTTCTGGTTTCGATCGAGTACTTGTACTTCTGGAATTGAAGATTCACCACTATAGGGGCTGAGTGTAACAGTTCCGAAACAAGTTGGCCATTTCCGTCAACCTTCAGTTGATGCCATGCTGATGCCATTGGTAAGGCGCTCTTTTTTGTTCTATCATACTCAGTAAATACGACTGTTGTCGGTGGCATTTCATAGAGTCCTCATAATAGCTACAAGAAAACATGCTTTCGTCGAAGATAAAATTTTTCGACATCGATTCGTTGCTCTGCGTATCGCCGATATGTCCTTTCATCGGTCGTGAAGGTAAGCTTGCTCTTTCAATATAACTCTCTTGAGGGTTTCCCACTCGAGAGATCAGATGGGTGTTTACGATTTGTGTAGGCTGGTCCAGTGATCCGACTACTTGCACTGTGATGCCCGTAGAGGTCGTGGCTTGGTTCTTAACCGTCAGAGTCTCTACGGTGTCGTTGTTGTGCTGTTGAATTAGTAGCTGATAACTACACTGCATCGATACTATTCTGCGTACGTCGTATGCTCGCAGGAAATCTGCTTCCAGCCATATTCGAAAGAAATGGCAATGTTGCGAGTCAATGATCCAGCATGACGTGGACCCACTGTCGGACGGCTGACAGCCTGTGATGCCGGGCCAGTCTAGCGATTGTTTTGTCAGTGCGTCAAATTGTTTTGATCGCACACATCCTTTTCCCCAATTGCAAGTCTCGTGATTTGCACAAACCAATTGGCTGAGATAACGCATTGTAGTCACGTGCGTAAAATAGTCTCTCGTCGTGTGCCAGATACAGTTTGCCTGCTGGTAGGTTACTTTCGCCAAGGAAAAAGTGTATGGTCATTTTCCTGGTCCGTAAACCATATGCATTGTTCATGCCCCAAATTCATTAGGGTTACCTGCGCATTAGTAGTTAGACGGCAGTTGTGCTCTACCTCTGAGTCCGTGCACTCCTTCACCTTTGATGCAACAATCGAATGTGCGTTACATTCCGCGGAAGTTCCGTTTACCAACAGAAATAAGCTCAAAAGTACCAGTCCGTGTAAAGGCGGTTGCGCCGCTGGACGGGCAACTTGCCTCTCCAAATATTCGTGCATCTGATTTACTCCGTTACGTAAAACATTTCCTGTTAGGGCTCCTGTCTTTACTGCCACAAACGTTGTTCCTCTGAGGAATCTATATGACTTCCAAAGAATTATTCCGACTCCACACAACAGCTTCCAGATGCTAATTACTACTTTCCTGGCATATAGAAAGGTTACCGCTGAAATTAAAACTAGCACAATATACACTACATAAGTGACTGCGTGGGGTAAACACTTTAGCTGTCGTAGCATCTCACGACACAGTATGCACTGTAGGGGTCTACACGTTGTTCTACCTACGATTTGCAAAGCACCCCTTAGGGTTTTTCCATCCGTGGTAACGAAAATCAAAGTTAGTTCCGCAGAAAGCTCTAGTAGTTCCGGTGGCAATGATGTCTGATACGGAGCGTTCCTTAAAGTGATAACCCGCTCCATACCTCGAACTCGAATCACCAGGGTTCCTGGAAGTGAGCTGGTGATGATTGGGTCGTTGTATGATACTTTGATATTTTCCCTTTGAAATACTGCCTCTTCGTCAGACAGCAAATGTCTCTGGTGACGGCGCCGAGGTAAAATATTAGTGCGCGGTTTTCCAACGCACTCTGTGAAAGAGATCAGCGCTGGGTTCGAAATCCGTAGTCCTTCCGCTTCATGTATCAGTGTAGATACTGCTGGCGTCAGGCGGCAGTTGCACGTAGTGACGGATTTATTCACACAGCTCGCCAGTGCACAATATTCGCTCGTTCCACTGCACGGTGCATCGGCTGTGCAGGCACAGTGTAAACCGTCTCTTGTGCACTCCATTAATGAAAGGGCTCCTTGTGGGTTCGGTTCCTGCTGAACGAAGAAATTTCTCGGTTCGATAAGCTCATGGTTGTGCGTAATGAATGTCCTCCAGGCTTTCACGCACTCGTCGCATGAATGTGCATGACAAGCACTCCGCGGCATTCCTAGTTTCAAAAGTTCGGCCCGAGATGCTACAGTGCACTGATATTTATCTCCCTTCAAATGACAAAGTTCGTGATTAGCAGCTACTCCGCTAACTGTCCAGATTACTAAGGAGAACGCAATCACGTTCATCTTGTCCATTTTATTGACGAAATGTCACTCTTTCAAATATCTTAAAAGTGGTAATGGTTCTGTCGACACTTGTCGGCCATAATTATCTCAAAACAAGCATACACATGAAATCACTCCTTATCACCTCGGTATTTCTCTTGCACATGCATTATATACGCTTTACATTAAGAACTAGTAATATTTCCTTCGAAAAGCTCGTTTCACTCTGACCTACGAGAAGCGAGGGGTTTTTATGTGCATATTTATTTATATATATTTTTTTTTTCGAAATTCCGAAGCGCATTCCATCCCAGGCTTCCCTTTTCTCTAATTGTATTTTTTTTTTCCCTACTTGTAGGTTTTCTCCAACAAAACAACAAAAATAAAAATCTCATCACTCGTGTTTCTTAAGCTTACTAAATTATAATTAAATAACGGTTATTTACTTCCCATGTATCTATTCTGCAGCTATTATTTCCATTCGCTGGTGCGTC
The DNA here is from genome assembly GCA_039090855.1 of Macrothele yani. Classification (NCBI taxonomy): domain Eukaryota; kingdom Metazoa; phylum Arthropoda; class Arachnida; order Araneae; family Macrothelidae; genus Macrothele; species Macrothele yani. Next base: position 48,818,199 of record CM077022.1, on the reverse strand, counting down.
TACTACTTCTAAAAGAAAAATTATTAATTTCCTTTTCGTGTTTGTCGTATTGTCTACCAGATATTACCCGCGTATAGTCGCTTATTTCCTTTTACGTTGTCTAACTTAATCGTTAGTTCTTTGCTGAACTATTTCTTGTCATTTTATCTGTCGTGCTTTACTCTCTTTTTTTTTTTTCTTTTTTTTTTCTCGCGTATTACAATTGTATTCTCATTCCTGGCTATTTCTGATTTTACGACCAGATGCTTTTCTTGTGTATTCGCAGGTGTGCGGCGACCATTTAAGGAACGCCGATGATTTCGGAAAATAGGGGATTTCCTCGAAAATGCTTGCGAGGGTCCCCTTTGGGCGATGTCACCCCTGCAAATTCGTCGCTCCAAAAATTTTGGGTCGTTCCTGTGTTGGCCGTCTCTCACGGCTCGAAATCTGAAACACCTGCGCTGATGATGCCTGTGGGTGTAAGTGAGCGCACAATAGCGTAGCCTCTTGCATGTTTTGCTTACATCGGAGGCTTCTTGTTTAGCCTATGTAGAAGCATCCACTTAGTATTCTGTTACCTGGGGCTAAAACTACCCCTCTAATTTCTGCAGGTCAGTGCTCAGTTCGCTGACGGATTTCATTGAAACAACACGCTTCTTTTGGTCTGGTGAACTTGTCATTCAAATTTCCTCTTCTGCTTTATCTCTTTTTTTTTTTTTTTTTTTTTTGGTATCGTTGCACCATGTCTGCACGTATTAATCCTCATCTCACCTCGTCGCATTTTTCGCATGCTCGACGCCAGTTGTGGTTTGGGAGAATCTGCAACTGCTCCTCGTGTGCTGCGGTGGTAGAGGATGGGGAGCTGGGCCTGGTGAATTTGTCATTCACATTTCCTCTTCTGCTTTACTCAACCTCTAACCTCACGATGTACCTAGTGCATTTCTACCTCGATTTCATTTCTATACTTTTCCTTCCGTTATACTTGCCTTCCTTATCAATTAAAACTGAATTTTCCTACTATCCACAAAACAAAACAAAAAAAATATAGTACCTTTGGATATTTCACTCAAGGTAAGTGCTTTTTACTGTCATTTCGATAGGTTATGGTTAGGCTATGTTAGGTGACGTTTAGGCTACGCGTCGATCATGTTTGTTGCTACTTTCTTATACCATGTTTTGTTTCAGGTTCGCGTATTTTAATTGCTTTGAATACCTGCCATGGATACTAATTTTGAACCACTGCATTATCCGATACGCTGTTAATCTCATTGCATTCCGTCGGTGTTTCCGCACGGCTATTTCTCCGCAGAAGGTGCTTTACGTTTTTTTTTCTCTAGTGATATATTACTCCGGCCTATGCTTCAGAAAGTTTTGAGAGAAAAAATTAATTTTTTTTTTCTTCGTCGTGCTGTGCTCCCGTTTATAGTTTCCATCCTTTGAAATGCTCGGCCTTTGCTGTACAAAATATTTTACTGAGCGTTCCCGTTCTTTTTAACGATAAATTTTCCTTCTTTGCATTCTTTCTTCAAGATGGCGGCCCAAGATGGCGTCTTCCCATTCTTCCTTTTGCTCCTTGCCAGCCAGTTTGTGTACGGGGTTTCTCAAACTGGAAACACGGTCCGTCCGTTCCTCTACTCTTGCAAGCCCCGTGCATGAGCGACGTCATTCTGCCTACGATTACCTTCGCTTATCCTCCTACTGCCTATCATTAATAAAATTTGAGCGGAAAATTATTATTTTTTCTCTTTTTTTTTCTTCTCTTCCAACAAAATTTTTTTTTGTAAAAGGAATGATTGCTACCGTTCAGTCTTTCCTCTGAAATAAAAACATTGCTTCCTCCACAGGTTTTTTTTTTTTTTTGCTGGGTGCTTAATTCCTGACCCATTCTTTCTTTTTTTACTTACGTAATGTATTTTCCTTACTTAATATTAATTTTCCCCTTATCGTAGCAATTTTTTTTTTTTTTTTTTTCCGTGTTTCGTGAACTCAAAACTGGAAAGATTGCGATGCACGTACTAGGCTGCGGTCCTGCTATGAATATTATTAATTACTTCCTGCATATTCTTCCATGTTTATACACCATTTTCTAGCTAGACTCTTTTACGAATTATTTTCGATTACTGATCAGATCGCAAAATTGTTTTTTTTTTTTTTCTTCTTTTTTTCACCTATCAAATTTATTTTCTGCTAAACGTTTACCGTGAAAATTCAGGGATCTTCCCTCTTATTGCGCATCGCTGTTTCCTTTTTTTTTTTTCACAACACACACACATTTTTTATCTTCGCCCAGCGTTCTTCCTACTTCCTCGGGCTTAAACCCACGATTCCTGAGGTTTCGCCTACGATTTTTCTCCAGTGTGGATAAAGATTATTGACGGGTGCTCCTTCTGGTGTCCCTGCGCTTAGGTTTTCTTGAATGCGCTGCGACAAATAGCGGTCGGCTAAATCGAACCAAGAGGTTCCCTCTGGATTACTGGGTTGACTGAGACTTTTCAACATTCTATTTACAAAGCTAGTATCTTCCGGCTGCTCAAGTCTTTCGGTCGAGTCGCTGACCACAATTTCCTTTGGGTACGTGCGATTCAGGCCTATTTCCAAAGTGTTGGGCCCTTGTGAATTTGCTGTGGGGTGTATTGCTGCTGTCAGCTGAATTCTGTCCTGCGAACGTAGTAGATATGGATCTCTAATAACCCTTTGGCGCGTTGCTTCTTGTGTTTGTCGGCTGCTACTTTCCTGATAGGAATCCTGTGACGGCATGGTCTCCTCCGTTGGTTCCGCGATTGCCTGTGTGCGCCTCGGCTCTTCAACATGTTGCGAGGGCAGCGGTACTTCCCTGCTTGTCTCCCTTCGCGCTGAACTCGACGTAGCGGGCGGCGAATTTATCGGTACTCCGATGTTGGGCGGTTGACTTACGGGCGGCATTGCTCTACTGCTTGTCGGTTGCGGCATGACTACTCTGGGAAAATCGACCCAATCCAGATAGTCGTAGTCCTGTGTGCTCTCCGATCCGTCGTCAGAGAAATCCTGCGATTGTCTGGGTACTTGTACCTCTATATTGTCCTGTACCGGTGACTCTGCTATAAGCTGGGGTAGGCGTTCAGTCCGCTTGAAGACTCGATTTTTATGCACGGTCTGATATTTGTTCGGATTTTCGACTGACCTCAACTGAACATTTACTGGGGTGGGGAACGAAACTATCTCCCAATCTCCGCAGTTAGTTCGAGCTAGCTTACGCGATAAATGTGGCTGTGAAAAAGGGGTGTGCAAAAATACTCTGTCACCTAAATGTAGATTCTTTACCGCAGCGTGCCTGTCTGCATACTTCTCTTGTTTCGCCGCAGCTTCTTTCAAATTTCCGTACACACTTGGTTGAATTTTCGCTAATCTGGTCTTCTTATTGAAGTGAATGGGGCGATTTGTGAGGTTAGCTATCAATACGGGTATGATGCCTGATTTGTCCAGCGTGTTTACTGAACGACCCAAGCGTACTTTTCCTGGGCGTATCTTTCTAACGGCTGTACTAGCACCTGGTTAACCTGACATCCCGAAAATTTCCCACATCGGATCCGAATAACCCTTTCCGAATACGGTGGGATGAGTTCCTTATGGACGGTCCTTCCTATCTTGGTTACGTCGGGGTTAATGGGATTGGTCCTTTCCGCTGAAGGCACGGACAAGACCTGGGTTCGAATTTTCGACTGACGTGCTTTTCCTTTAAAATTTCTTTTCCGGTTATTCCTTCCTCTACCGTACTCTGCCGTAGCTAAATTTGCTCTGCTTTCCGTTTCAAAATTCCTTTTCCTGCGTCGAATACGTATCCGTGCTCCTTCAATAGATCCCAGCCTAAGATTAGAGAATAATCTTGATGCAACTTCCGCTGAGTAACGTGATAGGGATGTAAAATGGTTTCTCCTCCGATTTCTACCGGTATCTCATAGCACTGAGATGTAGGTAAAGTGCTTCCAGTAATGCCTTCCACTAAAACTGCTGATCCTAAGTCACGTATACGAATCTTTCCCTTTATCTCCTCTAATAGTGAAGCACAAAAGATTGAGATACAAGCTCCGCTGTCGATGAGTGCAAACGCGTGAGTATCTCCTATCCTAACTTTCACCAACGGGAGTGCTCCATCACCTCGGACGTAACAATTTGTTAAAGTAACTCCACGGACCTTATTATAATTCCGGCCAAGGGCGGTCCCCTTATCTTGACCCGAGATTAGTTTAAAGGACGCGAATTTTGTCTGGAATACCTATTGCAATCTCTTCCTGGTGCATCCTCTTCGAAACGAACGCGGTTTTCTCTTCTGTTCCCCAAATTCCTTGGATTCTGTGGGACGTGAGCGTCCTGTCGGTAAGTGGCGCTGTAGTTCCTGTAGGAGCGATACTGATTACCGCGGCGGTCGCCAGGAGAAGTTATTCTGCTGTCGCGGGTACGAAGGGTTGGGTGCCCTGTCCCATGAACCTCTTTCAGCTTGCTGCGATGGTTGCGTATAAGCTGCTCCTTCCCGATTGTTCCGATAACAAAATCGCTTGATATGGCCAAAATCGCCGCAGTTATAGCAGATGGCCGAAGTAATGTCTACGTCGGGTAAATTTCCCCCAGATTGATAATTAGTGCTTTGGAAATTTCTCATGCGATTTGCGTGCGTCCGATGCGAATTCTCTGCTTGCCTTAGCCTTTCCTCAAATGACCTGCCTCACTTTTCAGAGCGTTCACCTGCATCTCATGAGTTGCTAGCTGCTTCGCCATCATAGAACACAAATCGGCTATCTGGTCCGTTGAATTGCTCTGTTGCCCTTGTGAAGTCCCTGGGATCGAACTCGATTCCTGCTGTGCATCGTAAGCGTTAACGTCCCGGTCTAATAAGAGATTGTGAGACTCTTCGGCCAGCGCTCTCTGAACTGCTGCCTGAAAATTTTCCGGGGCGAAGGATAAAACCGTGCGCCTCAATTTGGGGTTTAATCCATTCAAAAACTGCGACATTTTAGTGCTGTCTACCAGTCCTCGCACTTGCTCATTTTCTAAATCCATCGTCTCCATGTAGGAATAAGCTAAGCCGTTAAGACGAGCCTACATACTCGGCCACCCGTTCTCCTGGTTTTTGTCGGCAAGTCGTAAATTTCTGCATTCTCACGGTAACCGGTTGCAATGCGTCGAATCTTTGTACTATCGCCTGCTTAAATCGTTCGTACTCGGTCTCCCCTCCTAATATCGACGGCCTCCGAAAGAAAGTGACTGGCGGCTCCTTTGAATTTTGCTTTAGCTGATAAAATTTTAACGGCGTCGTTCCATCCTGACAGTTCGGCGGTGCTCTCCAACGTTTCGAAAAATTGACGTGCGGTCAGATTTTCATCCGATCCGCTGAATGTGGGGATATACGCCAACATTCCCGCCATTATTGGTACGTTCTGCGGGGCTACTACACAATTTTCTGACACGGCTTCCCCTTCTAGAGTGCCCTGAAGGTCGTTCTCCTGGTTCTGTTGATCAACTATGCAATTTTCCGAAACAAAATTCTGTTCACCGTTGCTCTGTTCTCCGTTCTGTTGGTTAGCCATATATTTATTCTTTAACCTTACTAACTTAAATTCCCACGGCTTCTACTATATGCTTCGTAATCTCGTAAAGTCGCATAAAATTAGAAAAATTCCGGTGAAGCTACCACGTAAAAATAAAAATTCACTCTAACGTAACTCGCTGCTTCGTCTGCTAACCCACTTGACTTATGATCAGAAAACAATTGTCTACGAATAAGATGATTAACGTTCCTAGCTTACTCCTAAATTGCATTCGGCTTTCAACTTAACTCTACCTAACTCGCGACACACTAAACAAAATTCCCTCAAAATATGCACATATACAACCAGCACTTCACACTAAGATATGTAATAAATTTGAACGTCTTAAATATATATATAAATACACTAGAAACATTTGAGATCAAATTATGCACTTGTAACAAAATTAATACGATAACCACTTTTTCAAGAAATTAGAACCACACCTCAAATACTTATGCTGACTTCCTAAATTCATTAAATTTTAGTATACTAGCAATAACCTCTGTCTACTTCCCTTGCTGGATGCATATAAATCACACATTTAAAGCACAATAAATCACACTTCAATAAACACTATTTTCATTTCAAAAATTTGTTCCAGCATTATCCAATTATTACTCCTACCAATTCTTCTTGCACTAGTCCTTTTTATTACTCTTTCCCAAATATTAATCCACTTAACTACTCTCTGTCTACACTCCCAAGTACCTCTACACATTTAAATGCACAATAAAACACACACTTAGATATTACATTCCCTTTTAGTCTTCCAAAACAAATCAAGATTACTGCTTAACCTTCTATTAGCTCCTATATCTTGCAGAAAAAAATTAATTCCTCTTATCAATAATTAACCTGCCTATTCCTTCTTAAATTATCAGTTTCTTATCAATGCATCAACACACATAATAAAATCACACTTCAATAATAATGCACTTTTGATTTTAAAATATATATCACCACAACTTCTCATCACTACTCTTCTATCAGTGCCTCACCGTTAAATTATACATTCCCCAAGTTATCAATGAACCTATTATTCCTCCTAGTTACCGATTTAAAATCACAACACTCAAATGCACAAATAAACAACACATCAAAAATAATTTCACTTTGATTTGCAAGGAATTTTCCTTGATTTTCAACGATAAATCAAAATTATTCATGAATTACACTTGTATAAATTTATTTTCTCCGTACTATTAATTTTCATGTATTTTCTGTAAGATTTCATCTATTCATTTGCTAAATTAGCAGTATCACTCTTATTTGTTTTTCTGCCTATTTCCTTAGAAATTTAAATTTATTTCAGCATAATCTGATTTCCTGCAACTTATTTACTTGCATTTCACCTTCACTATTTTTTTTTTTGAAGTTAAAATCTTGCTACAATTTCCTTAATTTTTCTATAAAACCTGCATCTTGTTACTCAGAATTGAAGGGGAGATAATAGAAACACATCGCATTATTCTGCTAATTCTGTATACTTGATTAATTATCCTGACCACCGAAAACAAATATTCTTTTTTTTTTTTTTTAAACCACAGGATCAAAGAAATCCTGGTCCTAGCACAAATTTTATATTAATTAACCAAAGAACTGAAAATCCTGGTCACACGGCACCAGTTTTATATTACCACCCCTACTCGATGTGAGGGCGAACCATCTGCTGCGTCCTATTCGCTGCAGTGGGATTAATTATTAAGAAGGCCGTTAATTTTCGTAACTCTTTACTCTCTATTATCTTCCGCCTATGGGTGTCTACCGTGAAGTTGGGTTCCCTAATGGAGGGTCTCCAAGTTCAGGGTTGACGGGTGCATTGCGTTGTGTTTCATATGGGAGAACATGGGAAACCCATATTCCTCCATATGCCGCTTGAAATTTAATAAACTCATGTCAGATTTGGACCTTTTATTTTCCTGCGACTGGGTTTGCTAAATGTTAAAAGTTATTTTCTTCTTAAAATCTTGGAGTTGTTACTCTACCAAAACTTTACGATTGTTCTACTTAATTATTCAGGTTAAAATAAACAAAGATTCACTTATTTTGAATTTTCAAAGATTTGAGAAACTCGGGTAAATTTCATTATAAAATACAGAATTTATTTTCATTTGTGTTTCCTTAAAATCTATTACACTGATCGGTGGAGATTTCTATTAATTTAAACCAAAATATATTTTAAGTTCATTATGCTTTTTGATATTCGCAATCATATTTTAAAGTTCACCTTCCGCAAAATATAAGACACATTATGTTATTCAGCACTTGCAAGAGATTAAAATTATCTTTTCTACCGAGGATGTATAGGAGACAAAATCATGATCATGCTAACGAGATATTGGGAATTATGAAATTTTTCTCACCAAATTCTTTTCTTTTCATCTATTTCGTTGTCGTCCGGTATTACTTATAGGTATAAAGTCTATGGTTGGGACCTCATCCGGTCCTGCTGAATGCACACTGCCCGCATAAGATCACTCGATGCTTCACCCAAAATTTGCGTAAAATCCTCTCAGGGAAAAACATCATACTTCCCTTCACCTGGAAATCAACTTGCTCAATTTTTAGCGTCTTCTCAGGAGAAAAGCTCCTAACTAAATTTTCTCTGCGATATTCTGCCCAGGATTCATCTAGAGTCCATCTTTCCTCTCTGCGTTCACCCAGAAATAACAGTCATCATTCCATCCCGTGTTCTCTCCAAATCATCTCCGCCTAAAAAAAAAAAAAAAAACTTTTTCTCTCGTCTATGTTTAAGGGGTTCGGGGTGTTCCTGTCCTACCCAAATGGTTCTCCCTTATTGGTTGGGCCGCTTTTCCTCGCTTCGGCATTGGTTTACATCCCTGTATGGGAATCCCTCCGATTCGTTGGCAAAGGCTTGAGAACATCGAGTTTTCTTGAAGATGAATATTCCTTTATCTTGTCAACTGCTCATGGGATGTCCGCGCTGCCTTAGAATTTTCACGTACGCTTCCTGTATGACTCTTTCTGTTGGTGTCAACCAGTTACGCCCACTACGAGAAATATGCCCTGTTCGTTGCCCGCTAGCGTGCGTAAAACGTGACTTCGTTAATAGCGAAAGGTCCAGTAAATTGGCCCCCACCTGTGATTGCGAGCATTTCATTCTCGTAGCGTTGCTTGCTAAAACCTCCGAGTTTTCTCTTTACTAACCTAGGGGTGTGTTTCGTGCGTATTCTTACTGGAATTTCCGGAGAGCTCGGGGGAACACAAAATAAAATAAAAAAACAATTCAAAAGAATGATGAAAAAAAAAATAAGGAATTTCCTCCTCAAGAAAGAAATCTGCTCAGCCAGGTCTTAGAAAAATTATGAAATAGGTATTATAATTATCCTCTTAGAACGCCTGTCCACATTATGCTTCTCGGATTTTCTTTCCCAATTCCCGCGCTCTCTAAATTGTTTACTTGGTAACTACTCTTCCTCGTTTAACTATTTCCTCGTACTATGCGATACCGTAGGAATTATTTGGTGAATATATTGCTTTCCCACACTTACTAATTTGTAGGCCCCCTTTCCGAAATTCATACCTACGAAATCATGGTCCTCCAATGTTACACGATATTCCGGAGGACATACGGGTAACAATACGGAAAAACCGAAACGGGGAAAAAAATTACAAAATATACACAAAACAGAACAAAATATGTAGCTGCCGTGTGACAGTGTCTAATGACCTTTTCCGATTTAAATGAAAATGCCTGATATAAGTAAGCTAATAAATAAGTAACAAATAAGAATTTTGGTACAAAAAAGTAAAACTACTTAAATTATTTACCGTTAAAAGTACAAAAACGCGCTTTGCGTAAGACCACAATGTTTTGCATAAAGTATTTGTTTTTGTTTTGACTCTGTTATAATAAAAATGACACAGGTCTCTTGTTTTTTCGCCCTCACGAAAAACATGTTTTAACTCTTTAACGACTATGACCCTAAAATCTTGTATCGCGCTAAATACCATAACGCCCGATATTGTTTATTGGTTCACTTCTTTGTTTAGTAACAACAATGGTGACTATCGGTGACTCCTGCTGATATCTCATAGATCGTGCAGATTTAAAGAATTGGTAGGGCTAAGAAATCCGATTCATCCTAGACAGGCGTTTCGGGTGGCTGTGGTAGTTTGTATGTACGGGCATTTTGGCGTTACGGTTGTTAAAGATTATTAATTCATTATATTCTGAAGAATGCGTAGTTATGTGCAAACAACTGCAATTCATAACCCCTTATCCTCATTGGTATCAATATTTCATACATTTTCATACATTGAACTGATGTTTCTTTTACATTCTCTTGTTAATACACTGCTGGCCACCCAAAATGCAACACCAAGAAGGGAGAATCCGATTGGTCTGAAATTCGCAGCATGCGTCGCCCGCGAGAGGACATGCAAACGATTAGCATTGCAGGGCATATGCAAATCATGTGCGCCTGGCACACCACCGAGAAGCACTATAAGAGGGGTGCACAGATGCCGGGTGTAAGTAGTGGAAGTGTTTTGCGCTGCCGGACCTGTGCGTGGAAAGCTTCCTGATGCCTCGTCGCAGAATACGGCAGTCATTCCAGTACGTTTCTGAGTTCGACAGAGGACGAATAGTGGCCTATCGCGACAGCGGTTTATCGTACCGAGACATCGGCGCCTGTGTGGGACGACATCCAGCCACAGTGAGGCGAATATGGATTCGGTGGGTGCAGGAGGGACGGACGGACCGACGTGAGCCATTGCCGCGGCATACCACCGAACGAGAGGACCGGCATGTTGTGCGGCGGGCATTGACGGCTCGCACCACCACATCACGAACGTTAGTGCAGGAATTAGGGTGTGTTGCGCAACAACTGTGTCGGCACGTACCGTTCGACGTCGTCTGCAGGAGCGGGAACTTGTCGCACGGCTCCCATTACTCCGATTACCATTGCCGTTACACCACCGGCGAGTGCGGCGCCAGTGGGTCGTTGAACGCCGCACCTGGACTACGGAATGGCAAGACATTGTCTTCTCCTACGAATCCCGCTTCTGCCCGCAACACCACGATGGTCGGATCCGCGTGTGGCGGCACCGCGGCGAGAGACTATGACGCCTGCATTATGCATCGCCATACCGGTCCGTCACCTGGCGTTATGGTTTGGGGCGCAATTGGATATGACACCCGAACCCCTCTGGTACGCATCGCCGGTACACTCAACAGCCACCGCACCATCTCCGACGTTTTGGAGCCTGTAGTCCTCCTTTACCTGCAGGACCTGCCAGCGGCCACGTTTCAACAGGACAATGCGCGCCCGCATGTGGCACGCATCTTGCAACAATTCTTCACGGCCCACCAGGTGTCACTGCTGCCGTGGCGTGCCTGTTCTCCCGATATGTCGCCCATCGAACACGTCTGGTCGCTGATCGGCAACAGAGTGGCCCGCCAAGCACCACCCGCGGTTACGCCTGATGAACTGTGGTAACGTGTGGAAGCAGCCTGGACCGACATACCCCAAGCCCACATCCCAAGCCTCTTTCGTTCGATGCCGCGGCGTGTAGCGGCCGTTATTGCCAGCCATGGGGGCCACACGAACTATTGATGTCTGCGTGTTCCGCAAGTCGCACGGACCTGTAAGCTCAATCGTTTCATCTTTGTATTTGTTGTTATGTGTCCATTAAATCTGGCTTTGCTATCTCGTGTCCTTCATGGTGTGGCATTTTCTGTGGCCAGCAGTGTATATTACGTACGTGTATATGCAGTAGTAGCGCACTCGGAATTGCTTTAATGGTGGGATCCAACAAGACCACAAGAAATCCACGGTGCAAGCAAAATGCGTTATTTTATAAGGTGAACATACACCGAAGAGCCAAAACATTATGACCACCTGCCTAACATGTTGTTGTTTCTCCATGTGCCGCTAAACAGCTCTTACCCGGTGAGACATAGAAACTACAAGATTTCCAATGGTGTCCTGTAGTATCTGGTACCAGCAGATCCTTTAACTCTTGTAAGCTAAGTGGTTGAGCCGCCGCGGAGTTCTGTTGGAGGACTTGCTGTTCTAGCACAAACCACAGATGCTTGATTGGATTGATGTCTGGGAAATTTGGAGGCCAGGAAAATACCTGAAAGTATTTTTCTGTTTCGCGAATGATTTTCGAACAGCCCGGGCAGTGTGGCACGGCACATTATTCTTCTGAAAGAATGCACTACTAGAGGAGAATTCCGTTGCCATGAAAGGATATACCTTGTCTACAATGATGTTTAGGTAGGTGGTAGACGTCATAATTTCCTACACATGAATAAATGGACTCAGGATTTCACAGTAGAACATCGCCCACATCATTGCACTTCATCCACAGGATTTGTTTTCGTCCTACGGTTCATCCTTATGCCAGCAGTTACTCAGGTAAACGACGCCCATGTACTCGGCTGTCCACATGGTGCAACAGGAAACGAGATCCATCGGACCAGACGACCTTCTCGCAATCATTCAAGGTCCAGTTTCGATGTTCGCATGCACATTGTTTGCACTTTTGACGGTGAACCGAAGTTAGCATGGCCACTCGGAACGGCATGCGGCTACGCAACTCATTTTCAGCAGGGTTCGATGTACTGTGTGTTGTGATACAATATTACCGTCACCAGCATTCAAATTACCGGCGAGTTGTATAGCAGTATCCCATCTGTTGGTTCGTACCATACGGGGGAGACTTCGCACACCTCTAGCAGCGGTGAGCCGTTGTCGACCCACGCCTTTCCTGCGGTTCGTGGTTTTTACCTTCTTGGACCACTTTTTGAAGGTACTAACCACGGCTGACTGTGAGCACCCCATAAGCCTTGCCGTCTCGGAAATGCTCTGACGCGATCGCCTGGCCATTACTATTTGGGCTTTATCAAACTTGCTTATGTCAGCTACCGTTCTCATCTGAAGAATAAGAATAACACTAATTCACAGAGCTCAGTATCAGGTATACCATTTCATGACCTACACAGGCGCCGTCGTTTATCAACATGCCTCGTTTTGCATAAAGACGCGCTGGTCAAAATGTTTTTGTTCTTCGATATACACTACCGTTTATGAAATTGCTACACCAAGAAGGAACTATGCGATTCGAATGAAATTTATACCACGCATTACTGATATGACTGTAAACAAGTGATTTAATTTTCAGAACAATACAATTTTTACTTGCAAAAAACAGAATCTTGTGAAGCCATCGCGAGCTCCAATAAGAGTTTCTAGACGGCATGACATTTAATCGGAAAGGCGTTGGATGATGTCCGCCTGTAGACACGATCTCTGCAACTATTAGTCCGATTTAAAAAGATCTTTTTGCATTGTGAAGGTTGAAATATGAGAATGATGATGCTTCATTTAGCTTTTTTTACGATGTACAATTTTGCCGCTAGAGGGCGTAAATGCAGATGATGCCGAATTAAAAATACGTTTTATTCCACATATTTGCTTCTAAGCATACGATTGAAAAATTTTTTTTTGTCTTTCGATTCCATTTATGTTGAAGAGTATTTTAGATATAGTGACTTTTTCAAATTACGCATAGATTTTCCGCTAGGGGGCGTAAAAGTAAATGGCATTTTCTCCGATAACTCTTCTTCTAAACTCGGATTTGAAATTTTTTCTTCAGCGAATACAGCTCCTGATGAAAAATCTTTTGCATGTAATTTCTAATTTTTGGTAAAGAATACTTTGGCCACCAGGGGGCGTAAGGGTTAATTTTTGCTTCTGAAGTATTTGCCATAAAATCTGAGCTTCTAAAATCTCGATTAAAAAACTTCTTTCGTAGACCGATGCCACTCAGGTCGACAAACCTTTTCGGAATATTTTCTTTTTAAAATATTTCATGGTTTCTCCGCCGGGGGGCGCTAGATGTATATCTTATTTTTGTCAATATCTCTACTTCTAGGAGTTCGATTTGAAAAATTCCTTCTTTGTTGGATAGTGTTTTCAGTGTGACATGTTTTTCATATAATTTCAAAGTTTTCAAGTAATTCATAGACTTTCCGCTAGGGACGTGAAGGTAAATTGCTTTCCTCCCTATATCTCTGGTTCTAAGTCTCAGATTTGAAAAATTCTTTCTGCCCCGGATACAGCTCCTGATTTGAAATCCTATGCACATAATTTCTATTTTTTGTATAAAATGGTTTGGCCACTAGGTGGCGTAAGCCTTAATTTCCGTTTCTGATGTATTTGCAGCAAAATATAAGCTTCTAAAATCTCGATGGAAAAAAAAAACTCGTTTGTAGACTGATACTACTCATATCGACAAATCTTTCACGAACATTTTCTTCTTAAATTAATGCATGGTTTCTCCGCCAGCGGGCATAGATGTATATTTTATTTTTGTCAATATCTCTACTTCTGGTAGTCCGATTTGAAAAAAAATTCCTTCTTTGTTGGATAGTGTTTCCGATGCGAAATGTTTTTCATATAAATTCAAAATTTTCAAGTAAATCGTACACTTTCCGCTAGGGAGCGCAAAGGTAAATTGCGTTATTTCTGCTTCTAAAACTCCGATTTGAAAAATTCTTCCTGTATGGCACACAACACCCGATGAAAAATATTTTTCATATAATTTCTAATGTTTGATAAAGAATGGTTTGACCACCAGGGGCATAAGTGTTAATTTCAGCTTCTGATGTATTTGTAGCAAAATTTGTGCTCTTGAAAACTCGACTAAAAATTTTTTTTTTCTTGCACCGGTACCGCTCATATTGAAAAGCCTTTTGAGAATACTTTCGCCGCCCCGGTGGCGCAGTGGTCTAAGGCGTTGGCCTCTGATCATTCGTCCGAAGGGGTCCGGGTTCGAATCCCGGTCAGGCATGGATGTTGTGTTTGTCTTACGGCACTGGCTCTCTCCCTTCCCTGGAACCAGTGACCCTAAATTAGGGACAGGCGACTGCTTATAGCCCATTGAGTTGCTCACGGTGGTCGTTAAACCTCCAATCAAAAAAAAAAAAAAAAAGAGAATACTTTCTTTCTAAAATAATGCATGGTTTTCTCACCAGGGGACGTAAAGTCACATCTTATTTATGTCGATATCTCTGTTTCTAAGAGTCCGATTTGAAAAATTATTTCAGTGTTTCAGAGAGTTTCCGGTGCGAAATGTTTCTCATATTAATTCATATTTTTCTTAACGCGCAAGTCAGAGAGCGTAAGCTCACGATTTCACGTACAGCAATATCTGAGGGATTAAAAACCCGATTACAAAACTTCTTTCTTCCGTCAGATACAATTGTTTTCCATACCGGTTCCATTGACTTTGAATAGCTTTGATAAATTTAACTTGCGTCGGAACGGATTCAAAAGACGTGCTTATTACACCCGAAAATTCGGTGTCATCTTTCTTGTTTAATAATGGAGAAAATGTTACTTGTCTTTAATCCAAAGTTCAGGCTATGACGTTGGCAAATGTTGTTACGAGAGCGAGTCTAGGAATAAAATCCATGGAGGCTACATATCTTGTAGAAGTATGGTCTCTCGATAACGTAGTGGCTGTCGATCTCTTCACTTTTTTAATTATGTTGTCAACAGTTGACAGGAAATACCCATAGTTTTTAGCTGTGTCCTTTACCTGTCGAAGTTCTCCTCTGCGTAGTTTCATACTTGAAGAATGAGTAACGAACGTGATAGTAAAATCTTTTGCAAATTTGTGGATAAAATGTCACTGATTTTCTTTGGTCTGCCGGTACGTTTTGCTGCTTCAGGCACGCCATGTGTCTTCCACTTATTCAGTATATCCAAAACAGTTGACTTGGGTATGTTTAAACGCCTCTAGGTTTCTCTTATGGATAACCGACTAATATAACACCGAACAATGTTTCCTTTCTCAAAGTCAGTTCTCTCCCGCCGCGACATTTTTACTCAGCCTCATAGTGCGATATGATCGCGGTCAGCTGCAGGCTTGTTTTTATACAGTTTGCAGCTGTACCGCGCATCTTAACGCAGCGGATCAGTTGATTTGCTTTTGAAGTAGTGTCCGGTGACTTTTGTCGACATAGTGTATATATTCACCGTCTGTAGAAAAGACTGCATATATTAGAAGCGGAAAACAACAGTAAATGTTTACAAATTGTGTGTCGGTGGCGCAGTGGTCTAAATGCTGGCTTCCAACTAGGGGTCAGGGTGTTCGAATCCCGGTGAGACGTGGATGATTTGTTTGTCTTATGGCACTGGCTCATTCCCTTCCATGGAACCAGTAACCCTAAATTAGGGACGGGCGACAACTTATTGCCTATCCAGTTGTTCACAGTGATCGTTAAACCCTAAAAAAAAAAAATAATAATAATGCGTGTTCGAAATTTGGGTTGCTACAAAAAAGGTTTTCATAAAAAAAGTACACACACTTTTAGGGGATGGCAGATGAGAGTGATATGTTATTTAAGATGGTTACGTCGTCGTCACGCTTGTGTCAAATCAGAATGACGCAGTCGATTTTACTCTAAGATCACTCCAAAGAAATTTCAGCCGCCCCGGTGGCGCAGTGGTCTAAGGCGCTGGCCTCTGATCATTCGTCCGTAAGGGGTCCGGGTTCGAATCCCGGTCAGGCATGGATGTTGTGTTTGTCTTACGGCACTGGCTCTCTCCCTTCCCTGGAACCAGTGACCCTAAATTAGGGACGGGCGACTGCTTATAGCCCATTGAGTTGCTCACGGTGGTCGTTAAATCTCAAAAAAAAAAAAAAAAAAATTCAAACGAAAATTGCAGTGGTCGACTAACAGAATACCCACTGTTCGCTAATCCCTGTGTCTCAAAAATGTCTTTACCCTGGTGAATCTCGGTTTTTCCACGAAGACCATTATCAAATGCAAGGCTTCGTATGCTTTAATTTTTTTTAATTCAAACAAAGCAGAAACCTAAGTGAGAAACACCAACACGAAGTACATCATAAGTATTATATTCACGCAGGGCAGTACTTGCTAATGGGCTTGGGTGGGCTTATAGTCCTAGGCGGCATAATTTTGGGACCAGCAAAAAGTAAACGACGAAAGTTTCGAAAAAAATAGAAGACAGAAAAAACAGAAGAACGGAAAATATTCTCAACAGAACTGCACGAACCTACGAAGATTATTTGGCAGAGCTATTTGCAAACGGTTCTTTCATTTCAACGAGTTTCCACCGCAGTGGCTCCCAAAACCGTCCTTAAGGTGAGCTATGATTTAAGAAATAAGGGTTGCAACAAGCTTACACTTATGGTAGACACTGCCCTTAGGATTTTCCTGGGTACGCCGGCTTCCAACCGTTTGGTTGATCGTTCTTTGTATTTCGGCAATTGAAAACATACCTATGTCTGTGAGGTCTGAACGTCGTCTGAACTCCTTACACTGTAAACAAAATTCTGTTACTCACGAGCCACTTTCCGTGATTCCTTTCGTTAATTAACGAAGCATATTTCTGATACACAGTCGAGTCACATTATTGTGACCACCTCCTACTTTTGGCGTCAACAGCGCGTAGCCAATGACAGAAGGCACGTGTCGTGAGCTGGCTTGGAGGGTATATAAGGTGTGCTGTAGGCAATGTGAAAACATATCACTCGTTGCTGTCATGGATTAAAGGAGCGATTTATCTGATTTGCAAAAAGGGATAATTATCGGATTTCGGCCCAAGGGTGGCAGTATTTCTGAAAATGCAGTTTGCGAACTGTTCGCGTGCTGCTGTGGTTAATCTGTATCGTGATTGGAGAAATGGCACCATTGCAAATAAGTGACGTGGAAACTACGGAGCACCACGTGCCATTGATGTGAGAGGTGAACGTCGGCTTTGAAGAGGCGTGAGGGCCGATCGACACGCTACAGTGAAGCAATTCACTGGCCGAATGAACCAGGGGCTACTGAAAGTGTGTCTAAAACGACAGTTCAGCGAACCCTGCTGCGTATGGGGCTCCGATGCAGACGGATGGTCACTGCACCTATGCTAACGAAGGTGCATCGGCAGAAAACGCTTGCATTTGCACGGCAGTATCGGAATTGGACCTCCGCTGATTGGCAAAAGATTACCTTCTCCGATGAGTCACGTTTTCTGCCTCATCGAACCGATGGACGTTGGCGTATAAGGCGAGAAACATCGGAGAACAAACACTCTTCAACCATTGCTGGAAGGACACAAGCTGGTGGGGGCCGCGTTATGGTCTGGGGAATGTTTTCTTGGTATTCTCTGGGTCCACTCATACCTGTGGAAGGCACTATGGACCGAATTCGTTATGAATCCATCCTTGCAGACCACGTACACCGATACATGCTGATTGTCTTCCCTGGGGGGGGGGATGGGATCTTCGAGCACGACAATGCGACGTGTCAACAGCTAGAAATGTCATAGAGGTGGTTGGAAGAGCACGATGAAGACTTCAAGGTACTTCCCTGACCCCCTAATTCCCCAGACTTAAACCCAATTGAGTATCTGTGGGACAACCTCGATCGTTTTGTTCGCTCTATGGATCCTCCACAATGCACCCTCCAGCAGCTGTCGGATGCAATGCAGTCAGCATGGCTTCACATACCTGTGAACTCCTTGCAGTGCCTTATTAATCACTGCCAGCCCGTCTAGCTGCTGTCAGCGCTGCATACGGCGCTTACTCTGGATATTAGCTGGTGGTCACAATAATGTGACTCGACCGTGTATAAACGTTTTCGTAAAATAACAAAGAAACCTGAATTTCGCGGATTTTTCGTATGCCAGGAAAATTCTGATTTTTCAGAAACCTATCCGCAATTCCTTTCTTATATGACGGTAAAATGCCGTTTTTAAGATGTTTTAACGGAAAATTCTGTATTTTCAGAAATGTTTCCGCAATTCCTTTCTTACATTAACGGGAAAACTCCGTTCTCACTTTTTCCGTATCCACATGACGAGGAATTTCCGGTAAAACGAAACGATTCGTGAGAATACGTGAGCTTTGATTAACTGTTAAATTTTAATCATCTGTCGAAGGACCTGACTTGAAGTTCTGCAGCGAGATCGGATATTGCGGATAGCATATCGCGTGAATTTTGTTTATTGTAGCAGAGGATATTTCTTCTCTTCTCCCCTATTTTGTGCTCCAGATATTATGTATTGTGTTTGTGTAAGAAACCCCAGGTGATTGTACGATGCCTATATGTATCAGTCTGTGGAGTCCTTAAGACAAAAGCTAATATATCTATGAATAGTAAATTTTATATTTAGAAGTTTTGTGAAATAATACTATAAAACAGTACATTTCACTTTTACTTAAAGACAATTGAAATTCATTGTCAGTTTAAAAAAACTTTAAGTTCCAAAGCATTCTGTCTCTTTGAAAAATCGTCATGAAAAAAAAATACTTAATTTGTGATCAGTCCTTCTACAGAAAATATAAAATTATTACAAACCTGTTGAAAAAAATAAGCTCCAATAGAAAATAAAATGACTAAATCACTCTCATTAATGATAAAAAGAATCACCATCGATCAATTTGTTTTTTCATGAACGTTGTTCAGATTTCCGAATCTTTCTAGCTTAGTGGTTAAGACGCGCGTTATCTGTTGAACCAACCCAAACGACGTCGGTTTGAACCCTGCCACTGCGAAAGGATTATATGCTGTAAAGGTTGAAAATTTCAGCTTATTCAATTTTGTGAAATTTCTCTATAAATGCGGAAATACCTGAAATGAACTTTTCTGAAATAAACGGAATTTCTGACTTCGGAAAATCTGTGAAAATACGGAAGTTAAAAAAAAAGGGGTGGGGGCATTTTTTAAAAACGGAAATTTCTTTAAAAGACTGACACCTACCGGCAGTTTTGCTGCACGTTATTTTTAGAAATTTTCCGTTATTCACACCACTTGTTTTTTACAGTGTAGCTATCCTTTATGTTGGATATGATCTCTTGAAAGTTTTAAACTACTAAGACATGATATACTCCTTCGCCGCTCAGCAGTCCCGGTGGAAACTAGTTTGAGAATCTATATTCTGCAGCTAAAAATGAACTTAAAGGTATATAAGTTCATGATATATTATATCTTAAAAGAAAAATCGTGGAATGTCAAGCATCAGTTTTGATCCTGTTGACATAATTAGTGAGAGTAAATTTGTTTATGCATTATATGAATTTACTTCGTAGAATTAGAAACACTTCTGCTTATAGTCAATGTTCACTGTTTCATCGTTCAAACATTTTCGGTCCCCGCGTTAAATCTGTTTTACTTTAAAGTATCTAAAAGAACTAATCCTTGCAGCCTCCGGAGATTTCCTTTGTTTTTTCAGTGTATTTCTGCTTCGAAAGACATTCAGTACAGCAAGTTGAGCTCAATTTTTTGGCGGCCTCGAACTCTCAAACATTCGCCAGTTGTTGTTTTTTTTACTCATATTCGACTTTTTAATAAATCCGGTATGTACCCAGTAGTTTTAAAATCGTTTGAGAAATATTTATAATTTTTAATTCTAATTTACGTGTTTTTTCCATCCGAACTGGCAATGTAAGCATAAGGAAATTATGCTGCGTGTCAATAGTAAACACTAAGGGTTATTTAAATCAAATAAATTAATTAAAGCCGTGAGCAGAGTTAAAAGCAGTATAGAATACATAGGGACTACCAGGATGGAAATCCCCACGGAAAAAAAAATTGAATTCCCTCGAGCTTTTCAGATTACCGGATTTCAGTTTGACATCCCGAAACAATGCCCCCCCTGTTCTCCGAAATGTTCGTGCTGGATTCAACACCGTTTTGGTTGGGAGATCTAAGTAACAAATACACTTCATACTGTTTCATGGAAATAAGCTGTTGTAGCATGACTGGGAGCAGAGGGGCGGCAAATTTATTATAGGTTGTCCATAATGAAATGTCCGATTTGTACACTGTTCGTCAATCACATGTATCTCAGATCAGAATAAATATGATTAATCGAAATAAGAACCATTCGATTCAGCACATTTTTGCCAACGAGAAACAAGGTTATGTATTCCGGTAGCATACAAATCAGGAGTTCTTAAAGCGACGAAAGCTTGAAAGGCGTTTTGAGCATCAGCTTGGTTGTGGAAAATTTTCCCCTGCAGAAATTGGTCCAGATGCTTAAAAAAAATGGTAGTCGGTTGGCGAAAGGACTGGTGAATATGGTGGATGAAGTAGTGTCATAGCCCAATTCGTTCAACTTTTGCAGAGTGATACGCGCAACGTGCGGTCTCGCGTTGTCGTGCAGAACTATTGGGCCCTTTCTGTTGACTAATCATGGACGAATGCGTTGCAGTTTGCGGTGCATTTCGTCGATTTTCTGACAATACTTTGACGCGGTAATCGTTTTGCCCGCATTCAGGAATCTGTTGTGGATTAAACCGGTTGAAGATAGCCAAACAGTCACCATAACCTTCTGCTGATAGAGTTTTGGTCTGGGGAAGGGTTGAAGAGCTTCGTCGTATTCCAACCACGACGCGGAACGTCAACGATTGTCGTACAGGATCCACTTTTCGTCGCATGTCACGATGCGATCGAGAAAAGGACAGTTTTGTTGCCCAAAAACAGCCCCAACGAGACTTCCAAATGACGATTTTGTTGATTTTCGTTCAATTCATGTGGCACCCATTTGTCGAGCTTCTTGGACTTTCCAATTTGGTTGAGGTGCAGAGAAACAGCTGATTTGCTTACTCCCAGTTCTCCAGCAAGCTCCCGGACAGTTGTGTGTGGATCTGCTCAACAAGCGCCTTCAATGCATCGTCATCGATGCCGGTACTCGGTCATCCACGCTATTCAATGTCGAGATTCGTGTCGCCAGCCTTGAATTTTGCGAACCATCTTCGCACCGTACGCTCGTTAGCCGCATCCTCCCTAAAGGCACTAACAATGTTTCGCGTCGCTTGAGCAGCGTTGTGGCGCAGTTTGAACTCGTAGAGGAAAATTGCCCGAAAATCTCGATTATTCATATTTCACTGAAACGGAAATATAGAGTTGAAAATATTATGTATTAATAAAGTGAACCCAAAGGTTACAATCTGCAGATTTCAAGCTTTCCAATGATATATTACACTTGCATACATATTCACTGTATTGAACACAACACATTGTCAAAACACGAGAGATCAAAAATCGTACATTTCACTATGGACAACTAATAGATGTGCCCAGGGCGTCACAATCCCTAAATGCGCCCCTGTGTTCACGTAATAATATCCATTAGATAGAAAGACCGACTGCTACTTTGGCACCTTCATGCTGATTGTTTAATCTTTAATCAGCAGCCACCTCATAACAATAGTATTAATACTTATTATGCCTCATCATTGCAGTCGGAAACATGTTGTAGCCGACTATAAATTCCAGCTTCATCGAATTCTTACTTTGACATGGAATATATAGTAACTGTTATGCTTATTAATTCCTGCAAAAGTCTTTTTCTTGAGGAAGTTTATCGAACGACGATCGCAAGTACCTAAGTCCAAATTGTCTGTCTCTAATTTAGGGCCATCGGTTCCAGATAAGGAATGGAAACATCTGTGGAGCACAAACACATCACTCGTGTCTTCTCCGGAAGTTGAACGCCGGTCCAGTTCGGACGATAAAACAGAATCCCTCACTCTTGAGCACTTGGCCGCGTAAATGCATAGAATGATCTGGAAATAGCGGCTACGCTCAGGTTAATACGTATGATTATTTCCGCCCACTTCTCAAACATGATATGAATGCAAACATTGTGTTTCTCTTTCGGATTCTAAGATTACAGCAGAACATGGTGCTTATTCATATAATCAGAACGCTCCGAGTGCCCATGCTAGTCTCGGCTGACCGTCGAGAGCACCTACAATGGACACGCGAGCATACTAACTGGGCCTTGAATGATTGGAGGAAAGGTAGTCTGGTCCGACGAATCTCGTTTCCTGTTGCATCATGTTTAAGTCCAAGTACGTGTGCGTTTAGTAAGGGTTGCCACCAGGATGCACCGTGGGACGAAAACAAGCCGGTCGAGGAAGTCTAATGCTTTGGACAATGTTCTTCTGGGAAACCCTCGTCCAGTCATTCAAGTGCAGGAAATTATGATGTCTATCACCAACCTAAACATAAGTTCAGACCAGGTATATCCTTTCATGGCAACGATATTCCCCTCTAATAGTGCCTTCTTTCAAAGCATAATGCGGCATGCCACACTGTCCCGATTGTTCCAGAATGGTACTGCGTGGAATAGGAGGAAGACTTCCAGGTATTTCCCTAAAAATCAAATTCTCCAGACATCAATCCAATCGAGCATCTGTGGTTTATGTTGGAAATGCAAATCCGATCTGCTGCGGCGCAACCACATAATTTAAAAGAGTTAAAAACGTGTTGGTACCAGATACCACAAGACAGTTTTAGAAATCTTGTAGCGTCTATCCCTCGCCGTGTCAGAGCTGCTTCGGCAGCACGTGGAGGACAAATATCATACACTGCTGGACAATTGCTAAGGACGGATCATAAACTGCTATATAGCGCATAAAAAAGTAAGTGTGGTTGGATTCCAAGTGAAATAAAATAATGTCAGAATGCCAGGACATTACAAGAAAGACAATTTATTGTGCTCTGAAATCCAGAAGGCTTTGGAACGTGTTCAAGGGACAAACAGGCCATTTTGTGCAGAATACGTAAACGTGAAAAAAATGCAATTACCGTCCGCAGGCGTTCCGGCGTAAGATGTCAATACGGGATATGGCCACCATGGAGGGCGATGCAAGATTCCACACGTCGTGTCATGCTTTGCACAACATTATCAAGCAGCTGTTGGGGCAATTTATCCCATTCCTCTGTCAGTGCAGGGATGAGGGTGTCCTTGTTTATTGGAGGGCATTGGCGACCAGCAAGACTCCTCCTCAAAGCATCCCACACATTTTCAATGGGATTCAGATCTGGAGAACGTGCTGGCCATACGAGGCGTTGAATATCCTTGCTCTCAAGACACTCCTGGACAGCGACTGTTCGAAGACATGTTGCGTTGTCGTCCATGAAAATGAATCTATCACCGACAGCACCACGGAACATGCAAACATGAGGTAGCAGAACATCATTAATGTATCGTTGGCCAGTCATAGTCCCAGTTGGAAGCACATAGAGGGACGTACGGCCATTGATCATGATGCCAGCCCATACCATGACACTACATGTCGGATATCGGTCCCTTTCCTGTATGTTTGATGCACAATATGCAGTACCACTATCACGCCAGATCAGTTGTCGTCGACAATCAGACGATAGACTGTATCTACTCTCATCTGAGAAGAGGACAGCAGACCCGTCGTTATCAGTCCAATTGCGATGTTGATGGCACCATTGCAAACGGGCGGTACGGTGACGTCTGGACAATGGGATGCACACAACAGGACGGCGGACGTCTGGCGACATTTTTCGGGAGATTCGCTTGCCAGTAGCAGCCATAAACTGATTTGCTACCTCACTAGCTGTGCTGCGCCGGTGTCTTTTTGTTGATAGCACTATGTACGGATCTTCTGCAGGTGTTGTACTGCAAACACTACCTCCCCCGTGACGTTTGTTACACTCTCCATTTGTTTGAAATGATTTCCAAAGCCTTGAAACAACACTGTGGCTGGCGTCGAACTCCCTGGCAACATCTGTTATTTTTCGCCCTTCTTCAATCTTGCCAATAATACGACCACGCGTAAAATCATCTAGGCGATGTCGGGAAGACATACTGAAAATTGCAAGTTTGTCATCTGGATCACCGTTGGTCATAGGCAAAATTTAACGTGAACCTCTTCTGCAAAAGTGTGAGAGAGTTAGCTAGGGATCGTGTGGCCACTTTTTTAGTCGTAAACAAGAGTTGCACATGGCGGTTTACACAAAGGCAACCCTAATTTTGAAATCATTAGGCAATGCTCGGATTGTTATGCGCGCATGCCTTTGATGATTAGTGCCTGTAATTTATCACCATCTCTTCCATCCCAGCAGTTATTGGGCAGCTAGGTCTTACTGGGCTGTGGATGTCCACAATTGAACTCTCTACCACTCCACACTTACGGCAAAATAGGATGGGCACTCAGTCTCATCTACTGCACTCATTTCCTTATGAATAAAGCTCGGAATTTTGCGTAGGAGAAACAGATCACTGCTCTGCGCTGAAGCTTGTCCATACTTACAGCTCACTCAGCTGTACCACCTGTAACAAGAAAATCATTCATCACAATGTTACCATATTTTGTGCCCTACCACATACGCTATGAATTATACACAGCAAAGCAACAAAATATTGTACTACGTACACCATATTATCAAAAGTATTCGGACACTCCAAATATTTGCATCAGTACAAAGAACAGGTGAGCAGGAAAGTGCTTTGTGAGCGGGGAGATACGTATGTAAAGCTGAGGTGTTCTGCAATTTTATCAGTAACTTTGAAACAGACATGTTGCCGCCCCGGTGGCGCAGTGGTCTAAGGCGTTGGCCTCTGATCATTCGTCCGTAAGGGGTCCGGGTTCGAATCCCGGTCAGGCATGGATGTTGTGTTTGTCTTACGGCACTGGCTCTCTCCCTTCCCTGGAACCAGTGACCCTAAATTAGGGACGGGCGACTGCTTATAGCCCATTGAGTTGCTCACGGTGGTCGTTAAACCTCCAATCAAAAAAAAAAAAAAAAAAAAAAAAAACAGACATGACATGTGGACGTGAACATTCCGAGTTCCAGCGTTAGCGGTTAGTCATAGGATGCAGTGGCGGCGGAAACACCCGGGCCCGGTTAATAATTTTAGCCAAGATTTTTATTTTATTTTTTGTTTGTTTGGCATATGTACGATTATTGTAATGTACATTAGAAAGTTCCCCTGAGGTAAGTAAGTCCTAATACCCAGCAAAGCTCCTTAGGCATTGTTTTTCTTCTGTTTGTTGCGGGAAGGGAGGGGATGCACCACGATTCGAAATTTCGGGCTCGGTCAACGAACTTCGCTTTCCGCCGCCCCTGATAAGATGCCTTTTGAGTTACTTTTCCGTGCGGAGCATTGCAGCTAAACTTAAACATACTGAAATCGACTGTGAGTGATGTAGTGAAGAAATGGAAGCAGGACGGTGCAACTACAGCATGAAAACGACGTGCTGGAAGGCCACGCAAACTGACGAAACGTGACAGAAGAGCCATGATAAGAAATGTTAAGAAATCCCGTTCTTCCTATGTCGTTTCCATTGCTGCCGAAGTGGGAAATGCTTGAAATGGCTCGGTTAAGTACCATAGCTATCCGCAGAGAGTAACACGGTGTGGGTTATTATAGTAGAGCAGCGACATACAAGTAATACATCACTACTGTGACTGCGAAGCTCCGTTTGGAGTGGTTTGTCTCTTGTCGTTCCTGGACTGTGGGCGACTGGAAAGCTGTTCTTTGGAGTGATGAGTCATGCTTTTCACTCTTCCAATCTGATGGCCGTGTTTGGATTTGGCGACAGCCCGGCGAACGATTTTCGTCGGACTGCGTTGTTCCAACTGTTAAGTTCGGCGGAGGCTCCATCATGGTATGGAGTTGTTTTTCGTGGATGTGACTCAGCCCGTTGGTTATTATATCACAAACCATGAACTATGAAGTGTACCTCGACGTTCTGGATACTTCTGCCGTATCATCAGTGTGACAGTGTTATGGAAATGACCGTTGTCTCTTCCAACACGATCGAGCTCGCTGCCACACACTGCACGGAGTGTGCAGGACTGGTTTCTTGAAAATGAAGTGGAATTGTTAGGCTGGCCTGCTCAGAGTCCTGATCTTAATCCCATAGTATACCTCTATGATGCACTGGAGCGACGAATACGAAATTGACCTCAAGGACAGTCTTCGCTCTCCACTTTGGCA
Source organism: Macrothele yani (assembly GCA_039090855.1). NCBI lineage: Eukaryota > Metazoa > Arthropoda > Arachnida > Araneae > Macrothelidae > Macrothele > Macrothele yani. The sequence goes on along the minus strand of CM077022.1, from coordinate 48,791,897 downwards.
GCAACTTTTCAGGACGAATGGTGAGTCATATATCTCGAGACTTCCGGAAATTGATTGATAGTATGCATCGACGAGTTGCCGCTGTCATACGAGAAAAAGGTGGACCCAGTACTAATTGAGATAATTCAGCCATTTGTCTCAAAACATTGTGGTGCCCGAATACTTTTGATAATATAGTGTATCTGAATATGGATTTTTATTGAACGACTCTCGTATGCATACCATGAAGTGGTTTCTAAATTCCATTGATTGTTTGCATCTGAAATGTTTGGCTTCTCAGTATAACCTCCTGTAATAGCAGTTGCATCGATTTGAGCTATTTTTCATTAAATCTGTGGCATTACAAAATTTGCAGAAGGAAATAACGCCATTCGCGGTAATATGCGCAACATACATACTCCCTAATTGTCGTACTTGTTACTGTGCGATTGGCGTGTTATTAATCTCTGTATCGGCTCAAGTTCACTCATGGGTTTGCGAAATAAAAAATGTGACTATAAACGTCACCAGTAAGTACAATAATTTTTGAGAATAAAATGCTTTAAGAGATACGACGTCACGAGGTTAACACATGCGAGGGCGGATCAAAAAGTTATACTGTTGAATAAAAAAACAAATAAAGAGGTATATTCAGGGGATGTATATTGGTTTAAAGGTACAACATTTATTCATTTTTAGACATAGTCGCCTAAAGACATTAAACATTTATCGGAACGTGTGATCAACTTTTCCATACCTATACAGGAAACGCCGCCTCCAGTTTGGTGCAACCAGTTAAGGACCGCAGCTTTCACAGCCTCATCGGTTTGGAATCGTTATCCACTAAGGTCCTGTTTTATTTTACCGAACAAATGATAGCAGCACGGGGATATTTCGGGGTTGTATGGTGGATGTTGCCACATCTCCTACTTGAACGACTGCAGCAATTCCTTTGTTTTCCGTGCTGTGCTGTGTGGGGTGGGACGTTGTCGTGCAGCAGAAGGACACCTTCGCTCAACTTACCCCGGCGTCTGTCCTTAATTGCCTTTCGCAAATTTCGTAGCGTTTGGCAATACGAGTCAGCATTGATAGTTGTCTCTTTTGGTAGAAATTATGTGTAAACACCTTCACAGTCAAAGAAAACATTCGCCATGACCTTTCCCGCAGACGGTTGAACTTAGCACTTCTTCCTTGTTGGAGAGGTGACATGCTTCCATTTCATTGACGATCGTGTGGTTTCAGGAGTGAAATGGTGAAACCACGTTTCGTCACCTGTGATGATTCGACGCAAACAATTGTGACTCTCAGCATAAATACCGTTGCAGAAGAGTCGAAGACGATAGGAAATGTTGGTTTCTGTGCTGGTCGGTGAGTATCTCGCACACAACTTCCGAAATCCCAGCTACTCGTGAATGATGGAATGCACAATTCCGTACGAAATCTCTAACGTAATGTCAATTTCCTTTATTCTAATGTACCTATTATCCCGTATCATGTCGTCAACCGCGGCAACATGCTCCGGAATGCTGGCTATTGGTCTGTCTTCGCGGTATTCGTCGGTCAAATTTGTACGACCCTTTTCAAATGGTTGGCACCACTTTACAATGGCCAAGTGAGACATGGCATTTCCCCCGTATACAGCACATATTTCACGATGGATGTCAGTGCAATTTAGGCGTTTATCCCACAAAAATCGAATGGTTCCCCGCACTTCCAATTTGGAGTAAGAATCCAGTTGACGCGCCATTACGAACTGCCTCCTGCACACGCCTTACGCAGTTACTGAACTAAAACACCTGCGGTCGGCAGCTCTGGTGTACAGTCTACTTCGCTCCCAAGCACACACAGTCTGACTGCAATCCCATTCCAGATGGCGCTAGGTGTAACTTAGTTTTTGATTCACCTACGTATATCCTTTTTGCTGGTGATGGAATTCGGACCCACGTGTTCGTACTTCGGAGCAGCTGTTCTTCCAATTGAACTACCCTGGTTGGTTTATTGATGCAATATTTCCGATTTGGCTCATGCGTCACCGCAGTAGTACGGCATCGATGTCATTTCACGCAGACTGAACTTGCAGATCAAGGTGTTATTGCTGCACGTCGTATGATGTTCCGGCGCGAGGGTTCTTTGATTAAGTCTAAAAATGTTATCTTGACTTTTAACTCCCCGAAAGTTCCGACCGAAATCAAGGCTGGCTACTTGGTCTGTGGAGTTCGCCCGTACATTCCCAGTCCTCTGCGCTGTTTCAGGTGCCAGAGGTACGGGCATTCACAACGTTTCTGTAAGAGTTCCGCTCGTTGCGCAAATTGTGGCTCCAGTGCACATGACGGGGACGGTTGCACTTCTGCGGCCTGCTGTGTTAACTGCGGTGAGGCCCATGCAGCTTACTCCCGCAACTGTATGAAATGGAAGGACGAGATGGCGATCCAGCGCCTCAAGACCCTGGAAGGCCTCTCGTACCCTGCTGCCAAGGCCAAGTTGGGTATTCCCACCAACCGTCAGCGTACTTTTGCTGCAGTAGTTCAGTCTCTGCCACAACCCGTGCAACCCTTTGTTCCGCGCCCTGTAGCTCTCGCCGCACTTGCCAAGCGATCTACAGCAGAACAAGCGACACAGGTGGATTTCCCCGAGCTCCAGCTTTTTCGAATAGCTGAGTCTGCGCCTTCTCTTTTGAAGACGACCGACTCTTCCAGTTCCAAGCAGAAAGCCTGCACGTGCGGAAGACCCGGCCCTCAATCCGCAAAGGCGTGCAGTGTCCATCCAACTGTCGCGGTCCACCTGACCAACATTGCAACTGTCTCGGACTCAGCGAGGTCCCCACCTTCAACCAACCTTATAGAGGAACATAGGGGGAGGAGAGTGACAGTTCGTCCCCAGCCTCAACCAACATTGCAGAGGAACATGGGGGGAAGGAGAGTGACAGTTCGTCCCCGCCCTCGGCCAGCATTGCAGAGGAGCGTGGGGGGGGAGGAGAGTGACAGTTCGTCCCCCTCCTGGTGACTCATCCTTTGTGTAGTTGTGTTCGTTTTCGTGATGTGTTTTGTCTTTCTCATTCCTCAGTTTTCCTTAGTCGGCTTGTTTCTCACCATTGTGCCATGTTTTTCATACTGTTTGTTTCATTGTCTTTTTTGGCTTTTCCTTCGTACTCATGGTTCGGTTTTACTTGGTCAGCCAGATTTGGGGTTTTATGCCCCGTTTTTTAATTCTGTCTGTTTGTCTTGTGTCTGGCGCTCTTTGGCCAACCATGGCCCTTGCGCCAATAAAATCTACTAACCAACCAACCAACCAACCAACCATTTCACGCAGTACGTTAACAGGTGCTTTCACATCCTTTAGTAGCCCATCAAAATGTTAGAGTATCAGCGTTCGTAAAGTGACTCATTAATGTCTATTCCCTACCTACTTGACAATCCGTGATCCGCCACTGATGAAAACAGTTTTTGTTCTTGTGGTTTCTATGTTATGAAACAGGAGTACGCAGTTATCCGTGAAGCAGTACTAACTGTAATTTAAAAATGCACTCTGAGCTTCTCACAGTTGGGCACTCCACCGTTTGATATCTGCCAAATATTGTTTCTTTTTCGCTAGACAACTAATGATCTCAGTACCGGTGTTTCGTTCCACTGCCGGTATCAAAACCGGTATTCCGATATGTTCCCTGGTGTATTTTAGTGTCCATTACGCAAATATTATTGACATAAAAGTGTTATTTGTCTGGTATTAATTAATCAGAAATATTAAGTAAGTTAATTTTTATGTGCCAAAAATTGAGTTTATCATTTGAGTGCTCTTATATTCGTAATTGTGCCTGGTGTGGTGCTTACAGATTGACTTCGGTCTCATCCTGGACTTTGTATTAATACCGGTTTTGAAGTATATATTTTCAAGATAATTTTCGACCATGATACGCAATGTTTTTTTTTTCCGGGCATTGAATGGAGCTGAGGTACTGTGACGTACTACAGAGGTAAATCACGTGTCAAGACGACCAATCTGCAGCGATATTTTCCGTCCGTGTAGCTTAGTTGGAAGAGCAGCTTACTCTGGAGTGAGGGGGCGCGGTTTCGATCACGGACAAAAATGTCTTTTCACAGTACTTATATCTCGTTACTATTCAACGCATCATCGTATATAATTGTATAACCGGTGAATACAATGTTTAACTGCAAGATTTAAATGGAAGCAGTGTTGCCGTGAAATACAAAGCAGATGTACACTGCTTGACATAGAAATTGCCTCACCCAGAAGGAGTGAGGATACAGGGGTGAAAACGAGCATGTAAATGGGAATACATAAGGGTTGACCTTGATGTTATTTTCAGCCACGTACAGTGTTTATCAGATGGGATAATGGAGCTCAATGGGTATGCCTCAGTAAGTGGTTGCACCGCCGCGAACGACAATACAGGCAGCGATACGGCGTGACAAATGAGTATTACAGTCGACGGATATCGTCCTCAGGAATGGAACACCAAGCACGGTTGACTTCCTCCGATAATTCATCGAGACTGTGCACAGGCCGATTCGATTGCAGACGACGTCCAATGTGATCCCACAGGTTCTTGATTGGGGATAAATAGGGCGATCTTGCTGGCCATGGCAGTGTTCGAACATGTTGCAAACATTGTCTGGAGATCCGAGCGGTGTGTACACGGGTGTTATCTTGCTGGAAAATGGGGTGCTGTAAGCCATTTAGGAACGGTATCAAAATGGGCTGCAGAACCTCGCTCAACTATTGTGCAGCTGTCAGTGTGCCCGTGATGCGAACCGGAGGTGAGCTGCTGTCATGCGCAATACCACTCCATACCACGATGCCTGCATGACTGGCGGTGTGGCAGTCGCGAACGAAAGCGGGATCTGTCCACTCACCAAGGTGTCACCAGACACGGATCCGTCGATAGTCAGCACCCAAACAGAAACTGGATTCATCACTGAAGATCACAATGGTCCATTCATTTTCCCAGTTCGCATGACTTCGACATCAAGCCAGACGAGCGCTGCGATGGCTGACCGTCAATGGCAGTCGACGTAACGGTTGCCTACTGCGCATGTTTGCCGCATGTAACCTTCGGTTTACAATTGTGGTCGTTATGGCGACGTCCATGGCCGTTGACACACGTCGAATATGGGCTGCAGTGCTTTCTCGTGACGAATGAGTGTTTCGAACAATCCGCTGGTTCAGGCGTGTCCTGACGTCTGTCGGACTGCACCACTGACGCATATACGAACCTTCCTGTAGCCACTGGTGCCAACAGTGTCCTACAGTTCGTACATCCCGTTGCACATGAGCAGCGATACGACGTGTAGACCAGTCCGCTTCACACACGCATCCAAATGGCGATAAACCTGCCGACGGCATGTACCCAGCATTTTCGACCTTCCCTGGACAGTTTCCAAGCACAAACAACAGATATGAAACGTCCGCAACACTTCCACCACCGACCACACATTACCATCCCTGTTGCTTCTGGCACCTTTATCTCACGAGCGTGTGACGTCATCGGTTCTGGTTTAACATCAATTGCATATCTCGAATGGGTACACTCTCCCTACGATTTGCACGTTTGTAGCACATCTTCTGGGTGGGGCAGTTTCTACGTCGAGCAGTGTATTTAATGTTCCAATAAGTTCATGTAGGTGGAACTGTTAAACATATAGAAAATATTGGAAGAACTTTTATAGCGTAAAAGACATTTGTCGGTAGCGGTTATCGAACCGGCATCCTTCTGTTCCGGTGCCTAATGCTTTCCTGGTTAAAGATAAACCGAAGAAGTTTGTCTCTGCAACTTTGCCGTCTTGGCATGTGCATCACCTGTGAGGTAGGTATGTCACAGTTTTACTTTATGGAAGATCGAGAATCGCAAAGAAAAGGTTGTGGAACAACGGAATGGTTGTGGGACAGCCTTCTAGAACTAAAGCATAAGGGTGAATACATCAGATTTTCATTATATACAGTAACCCGTTGCGGAGTATGGTCCAGGAATTTGCTGACAAAAGCAAAGAGCCAGAGGGCTTAAAAATGAACTTACAGGAAACAAAATTGATGTACAATGCTTTTACAAAAACTGAAGATTTAGCGATTGATAGAGCAAATATACTGTTACGCTTTACCCCCTATACCAGGGTTGCGTCCCTGAGCATGAATTCGTCGCAATACAGCGAGAATTAAAAAGAGGCAATTTGGATTTCGCTGATAGACCAGAAACCACGCAACACACACTCATAATAATGATCAGAAGGACTTAGCACAAACACAACATTTTATTACACTGTTAACATCTTGGATAAGAATTAAAGAGAAGAAATACCCTGCACCATTATTAGCGAGAGGTGTTAATCTGAATCGTCATCACTCCTGACCAGATGAACATTCTGCGAAGGAGCTCACACCTCATGTGTCCGGCGTTAGTTAGTTCTCGGAGATTCACTCACCGAGTTCATACAATGAGAGACAAAAATGTACTTACATGCCCTCAAGGTAATCCTTTGGCATTTTTGCGCCAATTTAGCGCTTTGGAGAAACACAAACACACACAAGCACAAGTAATCACGGGGGGATGGCGCACTCTCTGGGTTTCATCACCTGTTTGATCCAATCGGTCTGATGGCCTATGAATCTTTCTCACCACGAGATAGCGTCGATCTCCCCCTATGTTTTTTTCTTCTTCTCACCGATTGCGAGGTGTAGAGGGTCGTGGAGCACAGGGGTGGTCCCCTCTGGATTTTTAAATGCTGCTGGTCTCAAGAGCGTCTCCTCCTCCTCACTCTTCTTGACGACGTGTCTTTTTGCCTTGAGATCGGACGGCAGTCGTTTCACTTCTCAGTTTGTTCCTCAACAAGGTTGCGGAAAAGCGCAGCTCGTTTCTGCTGCTCTAATTTTGCTGGTCATTTTTGGACTTGGCGTCCGCTATTCACCTTCGTTTCTTCTGTTTTCTTCTGCACCGCGATCCGAGCGAAAATATCAGCGTCTCTGCTCCAGCGTGTGACCCCGGTCTCTCCCTGTTGCTAAGTGTACTCCTTTTCTTTTGTCCAGAGCTCAGCTTCGTCAAGCTCTGTCTCTGCACAACGGTGCTGAATGTCATCTGGTCTTTCTAATGATGTTCGTCCCCCCATGCACTGTAATTTTTTGGCCAGCCCCTTAACAAGCGCGCTGCCTTACCTGGTCAGCAGTTTCGCCTCTCAAAGAGCAACGTTTCTACACGGGAATTCGGTTAACGCCGAGGGAGCCAAGACAAGGAAATTTATTACCTTGTTTTTGCCAGTTGCGACGTCTTTCCTGAGAGGCCCGAATGGGGAAATAAGGCATCCAAACTCTTATTTGTCCTCTCAAAAATTGCTGTTTCTCCCAGCTCATTTTTGACCCCGCGTAGCAATACATACAGTAGAAGTTGCCTCTGCTTACATTTAAGTTGGACAACAGATATCTATTATAGCAGGAGCTACATCGAAGAAGAAATGAGTAGGCGTATAAAACTTAGGTTAGAGAGCGTCTAGAAGAAATAGTAAAATTTTTGAGAGCAGTTTACCATTATATGACTTAAAAGAAAAGTGTTTAATCAATGCATCCTTCCAGTTCTTTCTTATGGATCAGGGACGTGGACCTTAACAAAAAATACATTCAAAGGCTGCAAACTACTGAAAGAAGTATGGAGGGGTGCACGCTTGGTATAATCAGGAAGAAGAGGAACTCGTGGATCAGGAAAATGACGGGAGCTGATGATATCAGCATCACGGTGAAACATCTGAAAGTCCAGTGGTCTAGACATATTGGAAGAACTGAACACCGTTAGACATCTGAAACACTCGAATGGCTTCCAAAGGACAGGGAAAGACTGAAGAAGACCATGTGAGAGATAGGTGGGTAAAATTCTAAAGAACTGTGACGTGCTACAGAGGTTATGCAAAATGTTAAGACGGCAAGTGACAGTGATAAGCCCTTGCCGGAGTAGCTTAATTGGGGAAGCATTCGGCTTCGGAGCAGAAAGTTGTGTTGTCCAGACTCGCCACCGCCAGAGAGACAGAGATTTGAGCTTTAAATTGACGCTCGAACGTAAAACTGGATCTACTGGCCGTTACGTTCTTCAGAAAACGTGAGATCTTCCTTCCACAAATTGTCTGAAATTAATGAGAATTCTTTTTCGCTTGGAAAAAATGTGTGATGCTTCTTCCACACATCGTCTGGAATTCGTGACAATTCCTTCTACATAGTTACTTCAGGCATGCTTTGCACCCTACATCCCCGAGGGGATATATGTGATGTAAACAGAGGGGATGCACGTGTTAGTATCAGTGACAAGCCTTGCCGGTGTAGCTTAGTTCGGAAAGCATTCGGCTCCGGAGCAGAAGGATATGAGTTCGAGTCCTGTCAAAGGCAAATTTGGGTTTCACAGCACGTCGGAGTGACATGGAGGAGACTGGCTTAAGACAAAAAGTTGTGGAAAACAACTTGGAGACGTTCAAGCATTGGATTGATAATGGCGATACAGAAACGCAGTAATTTCGGCACATAAAAATAGAAAGGAAGCGTATTTAGAGCACTGAAAATCCCGGTATTGCAATATGAAGACAACACACACAGTCGAGTCACATTATTGTGACCACCTCCTACTTCTGACGTCAACAGCGCGTAGCCAATGAAAGAAGGCACGAGTCGTGAGCTGGCTTGGAGGGTATATAAAGTGTGCTGTAGGCATTCTGAAAACATATCACTCGTTGCTGTCATGGATAAAAGGAGTGATTTATCAGTTTTGCAAAAAAGGATGATTTATCGGCTTTCGGGTCAAGGGTGGCAGTATTTCTAAAACAACGTAGTTTGTGAACTGTTCGCGTGCTGCTGTGGTTAAAGTGTATCGTGACTGGAGAAATGACACCATTGCGAATAAGCGACGCGAAAACTGCGGAGCACCACGTGCCATTGATGTGAGAGGTGAACGTCGGCTTCGAAGGTGCGTGAGTGCCGATCGACACGCTACAGTCGAGCAAACTCACTGGCCGAATGAACCAGGGGTCTACCGCAAGTGTGTCTGAAACGACAGTTGAGCAAACCCTGCTGCGTATGGGGCTCCGACGCAGACGGATGGTCACTGCACCTATGCTAACGAAGGTGCATCGGCAGAAAAGGCTTGCACTTGCACGGCAGTATCTGAATTGGAGCTCCGCTGATTGGCAAAAGATTACCTTCTACGGTGAGTCAAGTTTTCTACTTCATCGAGCGGATAGACGTCGGCATATAAGGCGAGACACATCGGAGAACAAATACTCTTCCACCATTGCTGGAAAAACACAAGCTCGTGGGGGCAGCGTTATAGTCTGGGGAATGTTTTGGTGGCATTCTCTGGGTCCACTCATACCTGTGTAAGGCACTATGGACCGAATTCGTTATGAATCCATCCTTGCAGACCATGTACACCCATACATGCTGATTGTCTACCCTGGGGTGGGTGGGTGGGTGGGATTTTTCAGAACGACAATGCGACGTGTCACACAGCTAGAAATGTCAGAGAGTGGTTGGAAGAGCACGATGAAGACTTCAAAGTACTTCCCTGACCCCCTAATTCCCCAGACTCCAACCTAATTATGCATCTGTGGGACCAGCTCGGTCGTGTTGTTCTCTCTATGGATCCTCCACTGCGCACCCTCCAGCAGCTTTCAGATGCACTGCAGTCAGAATGCCTCCAGTATCTTATTGAGTCACTCCCAGCCCGTCTAGTTGCTATCCGCGCTGCACACGGCGGTTACTCTGGGTATTAGCTGGTGGTCACAATAATGTGACTCGACCGTGTATATATATATATATATATATAATATGCTGTGTTGTTACAGCCAATTAAGTTTGTTCTTCGTTTTGAAAAGTAACTTATCGTTCTTATCAATATTCTTTCTGAACGACAAAAATCCGGTCTCTCCTATGAATAATCGTAATTATTATCTAAAACACAAATTACTCAGATATTACCTTCTTTTCCCATTAATTTACATTTGTGTGATAGAAGCAATTCTCTTTTTACGTAGGGGATTCAAATGAGTTTTGTTTTCCTTTCATGAGGACGTTCCTCGCCTTTTCATTTCCTTCAATGACTTCTTATTTTCATGTCACCTCCGTGTCTGTAGTTTGAAGATGGCTGATCTGTTCATCAATCTTTCTCTTGTTTCTCCATGCATCATCGTGATCCATTGTAAGAAAAGTGAATGGCGAGCATCACAAAACCTCTTTCTTGGGCGCCAGACCCAGGTCACAAAGGGCAGCTGTTTTCGACACACTAGGTGTTGACACGAAGTGACAAAAGACTGGCAACAAATAGGGTCAAGCTTCGACATTGTACTCAGCGAACCACGCAATCAGCTTCACGACACCCACAGCCGAAAGGTATTATCCCACCGCCTGCGCTTGACAATCGCTGACCGCTGGAAATCCAACGGTCAAGCAAATGCTTGGCCAAGCGGATTTAGCAATCTTTTCTTCAATGCGATCTGAGTTGCAGTGTAATCCCGGTGCCTTGTTGTCTGTTCTAACACCCACCCCCATCTTAGTCCTCCGAAATCTCAAACTTTGTTAACCAGAGCTTTTCTGGTTCGCACCCAATCCAAATATCTGAGGCTCATATTGAAAGGCATTAGAAATTGTTGTGCGAAATACAATTTTCCTTCTATGTAGACATCTTTTTTATTCGCTTAATCCGCATGAAATATCGCAATAGAGATGATTGACCATTTTAAAAGTAAAGAAGTTTACGGTTTCCGAAGTAAATTTTTCCTGCATTTTTTTCTTGAATAGGTAGCAGCTATAATTTTATGCGTCTACGACTAAGTTGCTCCGGGATAAAAATAATAATAAAAAAAACACTATTAAATAAAATTCGCTCGGTGATGTATTTCGATAGCATGAAAGACACGTTTGTAGCAAAATGTAATTGAAATACGAATGACACAATGCTTTTCTGTTCTCATTTATTACAGGCGAAAGATGCCTAGGTTTTGTAGAGATGACACTTGTATCATCATGAATTAAATATGATTTTTTATAATGGAATTTTCCGCAAATACAGTACATGGTAATTCCAAACAAGTTAGTAAATTCATGCAATGCATTGATTATGATACGCTTTCCATCATACCAGAAATCATGGGAAAGTGCCTTGATTTTGAAGTGACTAAACTATGGTATAACGTTTGAGGTTAACATATATCAAAATTAAATCTCTTTGTGCCCGTGTTACCTATTTCTATTATCAAGAGCTACCACACATAAACCGTTTTATAATTAAAAATTCGATCTAAATCGGGGAATTTTCACTGACGTTATTGTAGCAATCGAAGTATTTTGACGTAAGTTATGACGCATAAGGGCAATGGAATGGATCCCGCTCCTATGTCCAAACCTTTGACCTCATTTGGTCCATTTTCAACAGGGTTCGTCCCCAGGTTGTACCCTACCAAATACTAAAATTTCATCGAAATCGAACAATTTTTACGCGAGTTATTGTGCGGACAGACAGACGGACGGACAAAACCTGAGCATATACGCTTCTTCAACCTACGGTTGGAAAGCGTAAATGATTGCCCCTATTACAAATGACAATACTTGGTTTATGAACATAGATACAGTGATCACATTGTTGCACAATAAAGAAGGAAGTTTAGAGTTTTGTTTTCGTACCTTACAAATGTTCTATGTGACTCCCCTGGGTCACGCGTACAACATCTAAATGGTAATCCATTTCACGCCAAACGTTATGAAGCATGTCCGTAGTCACTGATGCCAGTGCAAGCTGAAAGCGCATCTTTAGTTTGTGTAGTGTTTCGGCAAAGGTAGCACTACACATGGTCTTTGGCATACCCCCACAAAACGAAGTCACAAGGAGTAAGGTCCGGAGACCTGGTGGGCCACTTGCAGAAAACCCTGTCGTCCTGTTCACAACGACCAATCCAACGGTTTGGAAAAAATTAGCAAGACCATACCATTTGGAAGAATATTCGGAAGAACATAGCAATACAGCAGTATGTTCCAAAACAATTCTAAACTTCCTTCTTTCTTGTGTAGGGATATCAGCTGTGTATCTTCACAAACACGTTATTGTCATTTGTAATCGGGTCAGTCATTTTGAATTACCATGTATTTATAGTTGTATAAGGTAATCTAACCCTAACCCAAAGAACTGTATACGAATTTTTTTGAAATTGCAGTAGCACAGTAAACATACTGCTGTAAAATACGTAGAGGTATTATGATTTAGATTCCTGGGCACGTGTTTATGAAAATTCTGTCGGATTAAAATGGTATCTAGGAAAGTGCGCAGCGTAACGGTATGCAGATTTCGTGTTCCTCGTTGTCATCGGCTACGGGAGGACAAAAGAAAATTGTAGGAGAGAGAACTGGACAACGCGCAACTCAGAGGGATGTAAACAGTCTCCCGTCCTTAATTTACGACCAATAGTTCCAGGGAAGATATAAAGCCACCAGTGTAATCCAACAAACACCCCATCCATTCTATCCATTCTTAAATCTGGATTCAAACCCTGACCCATCTCGGACGAAACGGTTTAGACGGCTCGCCCATCGAGGTGGCTTGCTAGACTTTGAAGACGGAAAAGTGCTAAGCTGTGAATTAACGGTGCGCGTATGTGAACGCTGCATGGTGGCGCAGTGGTCTAAGCCTTGGCTTCTGACCATTCGTCTGAGACGGGTCCAGGTTCGAATCCCAGTGAGGCATGTATGTTGCGTTCGTCTTACGGCCCTGGCTCTATCCCTTCCCTGGAACCAGTGGCCCTAAATTAGAGACTGGAGACTGCTTGTAGCCTATCGAGTTGCTCACGGTGGTGTGTTTAAAACCCAAACAGCCGCTTCGGTGGCGCAGTGGTCTAAGGCGCTGGCCTCTGATCATGCGTCCGTAAGGGGTCCGGGTTCGAATCCCGGTCAGGCATGGATGTTGTGTTTGTATTACGGCACTGGCTCTCTCTCTCCCTTCCCTGGAACCAGTGACCCTAAATTAGGGACGGGTGACTGCTTATAGCCCATTGAGTTGCTCACGGTGGTCGTTAAACCTCCATAAAAAAAAAAAACCCCAAACAAACAAAAACAATAAAAACGCTATCAGACTGAACAATGCAGAGGAAACATCTGACGGCTGAAGGAAACCTTAAAGCCAATGTAATGCCGCAATCTGGACTCAGACAGACAGGTGTCCCAGTAGTTCTTCATGTCCTTGGTAGTGTGATAAGTCGACTGCATTCGCACAATAAGAGTCAAGCCAATGTTGCAGGACGACTGATAGTGGTCGTAGAGGACAACTAAGACCCATCAAGATGGCAATTATCTTGCTTTTTTAGCGGCAAAGTCAAGGAAGTGAGATGAACTGCAATTTTTCCACTCAAGGGACCGTTCTCAATCCTGAAATGGCCTCTGATAGAAAAAGTATGGTTGATGTTCTCTGCAAGGATTCTGTTATCTTTTATAACTTCCACTATTATAAAAACTTTGCCCAATAAACTCTTACAGTAACCCCACAATGTCCAGTCGCCACATCTGAGGTGCTCTTAGAAGTGCCATGGGCGTCACAGTAAATGACCAAACGATCTGTAATAACTATCTGAAATCTGCTTTTCGGTGCAGTGTCTTCTATTGTCGAGACGTCCACTGCACCGAAAAGCTCTGTCTGCGGCAACCTCCAAAGGAGAAGAACGTGGGCGCGACAACACCTATTGTAACAAGAAGAGCTGCAAAACGTAATGTCTGGAGATGAGCACAGATGCGTCCTACATACCCTGTCTGGAGAAAATGAGAATCACGTTGCAATCACCGTTTGCGCTAACTGTGCATCAGTTTTGAGGCGGCTCAGTCATGGTGTCGAGAGAGATTTGTTTTGATGGAAGCACATGCAGTGATGGACAAAACTATTGGCACACTCGTGTTTGAAAACATTAGTGAAATATAGTTAGAAAAAAGCAGTTTTTCTCAAAACAAATACGATGTACACATAGTTAAGAATAATATGAAGTATATTACAAGAATTGAAACAAAAGTTGCCAATGAGTATATTGTTAGAAAGCTGAAGTTTCCTACGCATCAAAACAAAGGACAAAAGTATTGGCACATTGGAACATAAACCAACAAACCTATTACAGTTGATTTTTTATAGTGAATCCCTTGTTCGTAATAACTGCTCTTAGTCTCTTTGGCATTGATTTTTTGCGTTGTTTCAGAGGGAATTTTTTCACATTCTTCAAGGAGAAGTCTTCAGTGCTCCATGTTCATTATCTCAAGTTTTCTAACTCTGTCGTCAAGTTCTTTCCATAAACTTTCGATAGGATTCATATCAGGGGATTATGGGGGACGTTTGAGAGTGTGGGACGTAGGATAAAGTAGCCATTGACGGATAATATGAGCCATATGTTTATGGTCATTGTCCTGCAGCAGGACTCCTGCTGGAACTAAAAGTCACTACCCAAATTCAGTTTATTCTCACTTTGCGACAGTCTGTCATGAAGAATATTCAAATACACAATTTTGTCCATTATGCCATCTATGAATACAAGTTTCCCCACACCAGCAGCCGACATGCAACCCTACACTATCCTCCCACGACCACTATTCTTTACTGTTGCTTGAACATTCTTCTCTTGCTGCTCTGTCTTAGGCTATTTCCGAACGAAATTCTTTCCATTGCAGCTCATTTTTACTTTCGTCTTAACACAAAACTTTAGACCAAAAAGTCGTGCCTTTATTTCAGTGCTCTTTTGCGAAGGTAAGCTTCTTCTTTAGTTTAGTTTTGCTGATGTACGGCTTTCTTCTGGCTACTCTCGCTCTGTAATCACCACAATGAAGGACTCTGCAGACAGTTTTGGGATTGGCCACCTTGTTCAAATCTTCCTTTAGCATTGTTGCAACTTCAGTTGACAAAATGTTTGGATATTTCACGACGGAATGGACCACCTTTCGCTCTTCTTTGGGGATCAGCCACCGCGGGACCGCCATGTATGGGATTATTTTCCAAGCTGCTAGTCGATTTAAAACGCTTAATACATTTCTGACCGTGAATCGACTCTTTTGAACTATTTTCCCGATTTCTGAATATGATTTGTTAAGATTATGCAAACGTATGATGATTTTTCTGTCCTCTATTGTTATTTTAGCACCTCTGTTATCCATTTTATGTAGCAGCAAATAGATAGAAATGACAACAATTTTCACTTCTAAAAAGGATAGCAGAGACTTCGAGTGTTATATATCTACCGTATTGAGCACGTGACATGACGTAAGCGAAATTTATTTGAATAAATATCACCACTGTTCCAATAATTTGCCCATGTATATCTTGTATGTGCAAATACTTTAAAAGTTTTGCTAAGGCTAAAAGTATGTAAACAATATTTTCTTCAGCATTATTACGTGACGAGCAGAATCTAATTAATATGCGACCAGTTCGTCGGGCTACAATTGTTTTTACTATTAATTTTATACAATAACTTTAGGAATCGTCTGGGTGCTAATACTTTTGTCTACCACTGTGCTTATATATTTGTAGGTGGCAAACGAACGGTAGTTAGTATCTGGGCGAAATCATGAGGAGTTGTAGTGTGAAAATTTTCCGCGGTGCGATGGGAGAATTTCCTTTTCGTTTATGATAATGCACTGCCTCATCGAGCTCACATTGTGGATCGTGAGGTCCAAGATCTTGGTGTTTCATGTTTACCCCCTCCTCCAACAACACCCTATTGGAATCCATTGAGCACATCTGAGATGCACTGCAGAGGAGCTTGGATAGGACATCATATGGCCCATACGATACTTCAAGAAATTAGTGGCTTTTTGTATCGTTCGTGGGTGATACCACTCCATAGCCAGCTGAATCATCTCATTTGTCGTATTCCAAGCTGTTATGAACAACAAAGGCGGTGCCACAACGTTTTTACTGACCAAGGTAAGCCGCGTGTTCTCTTTGCTTCTGAACCAATGAGGTATTCTCTGGTTTGAACACTGAAGGCACCGCGCAATACCTTTTCTCTGAAAACTATGTCTGTTTTGTGCTCTGTATTCTGTGTTGCTCATAATTTAAAGCATACGGTTGATTTACGTGCCGTCGACCTACTCTTTACTGTAAATCTGTTAAGTGTTTTTGAGCAGTTTAGTTAAGTCCCAGACAAGCGTTTAAGATTGCTTCGTTTGTGCTCCTTCGTTCCTGAGAAATCGTTTGGAGATAAATGCCACCGATCATGTAGACACACGTATGTCAAAAGTCTGTGATAAAATTCATATAAAAGCCGCCTGGAAGGCAAGTGGTCTTGGCCTCAGGCTTCTGTCTCGTGCCACTTTTTGCAACACCAGATAAGATACGGAGGCAGTGTTTTGCCTTTCTTTCAATATAGCAAGATAAGTGACCACCACGACTACGTGCAGGGCTGGAGTCATCCACCGAAACGGTGAACACCCGTTTCCCCTAATTCCCGTTTCCCCTAATCATGTTTACCCCAATGGCGTTTCCCCGAAATGGCTTTTACCTGAATTCCCATTTCCCCTAATTTCGTTTGCCCTAATCTCGTTTTCCCCAATGGCGTTTCCCCGAAGTCGCTTTTATCCGAATTCCCATATACCCTAATCTCGTTTCCCCTAAATCTCGTTTCCCCTAAATCTCGTTTCCCCTAATTCGCATTTGCCCTAAACACGTTTACGTTTTCCCGAAATCGCTTTTACCCGAATTCCCATTTCCCCTAATTTCGTTTCCCCTAATTCGCATTTGCCCTAAACACGTTTACCCCAATGGCGTTTCCCCGAAATCGCTTTTACCCGAATTCCCATTTCCCCTAATTTCGTTTCCCCTAAATCTCGTTTCCCCTAATTCACGTTTGCCCTAAACACGTTTGTCCGTATCAAAGTTTCCCCTAAAAACGTTTACTGTATCAAGTTTGTTCTAATTCTCCTTTGCCTTGATTCGCGTTTTCCCCAATTCATGTTTGTCCTGATTTTCGTTGAGCGAAATAAAAGGTTTCTTTTATCGCCAAAATTCAGGGACAAAATTCGGATTTATCGTCAAATTCAGAAAAAAACCGTTGTGTGTAATTTTTTATCGTCAAATTCAGGAAAATATATGTATATTTAATCGTCATCATCAACCATTTTCAATCTACTGCTAGATGAATAAAGATCTCACCAAGTTTCTTCCACTACGGTCTGTTTTGCCCCAGTCTCCACCATCTCACTCCCACATGCTTTCGAATTTAATCCACCCATCTCCAATGTGGTCTTCTTCTGGGTCTTTTCCTATCCCTTGGAGTCCAATCTAAAATTTCGGCTGTCCATCGATGGTGCGTTCTTCTGGCAACATGTCCAGCCGATTGCCATTTCAGGGATTTAACTCTGATCATGATGTCTTCCACTCTTGTAATTTTTCTGATCCACGAGTTCCTCTTCTTATCTCTCCTGGTTACACCAAGCATGCACCTGTCCATGCTTCTTTGAGTTGTCTGTAGTCTTTGTATGTCTCTTGTGGTTAAGGTCCACGTCTCTGCACCATACGTAAGCACTGGAAGGATGCATTGATCAAACACTTTTCTTTTAAGACATAATGGCATATTGCTCTTGAAAAGTATACTGTTTCTTCCAAAAGCTCTCCAGGCAAGTTTTGTACGCCGATTAATTTCTTCATCAATGTGGCCCTCACTTGATATCTGCTGTCCAAGATAAATGTAGGTATTGGTTATCTCCAGCTTTTCCCCATCAATCGATAAATTTTCATTTTTTGTAAAAACATTGTACATCACTTTTGCCTTCTGAAAGTTCATTTTTAATCTCATTTCTTTACTCTTGTCAGCAAGTTCCTGGGTCATACTCTGCAGCTTTGATGGGGTAGTTGCAAAAATGACTACGTCATCAGCAAAACGAAGGTGAGTTAGATAATCTCAATTAATCTTTATCCCTTATATATATATATATATATATATATATACCCAAAAGCAGAGTTAAGGACAAAATTTAAAACCGAATTTTAAAACCAAATTTGTTAACACACATTCTGAAGATCATGACGCGCAACGCAGCAGTGATGAATATCCAGAAATTAAGTTTGTATATATATAACATTGAACATGACGGGCGTCTCTTGAACTATTCTAACCAAAAAATATCTTCTATTGGTACATATTTAAATAAATTCTATAAAACTAAAAGTAGAATTCGAAATAATTGGTTTTCGTATTAAATGAAATTATAAATGAAATTATTTTTCCTATAAATTAAAAACTAAAGCTTTAAGAAAGCACACAAACAAACGTAGTTTCAGGTAAAATTAACTTTTGTAGCTTTTGTTTTTCTTTTTGTTACAAACTTTATAACAATGTCCAAATTGTCTTAGTCTGTAGCAATTTTGTTTTAATTACTAACGAAAAAAAAAAAGTCGTTACTGTTTCACATTTAATCAGAAGTAAATTTCATATTTTTAAGTTTGGAAATCGTAAAAAAAGACAGTAAAAATTTGAAAAGAGGATTTTGTGCACCTTATTGCCGCTATCAATTCTCAGGAATGAAAAAGGGGGCATTGTAATTTTTGTTTTTAATTACAAAAATTTTTCTTTATCCCTTTTGGATTTCAAGTTAAACAGAAAGAAAAGGAAAGATGTTTATTTTCAGGCAGTGTAAAAATCCATAAAATCCAAAACAAATTTCGTAACTTAACATTGTGCACGTGTGTCCCCCCCCCCCCCCCGACAGTTTTCTTGAAGCAGCACATGCCCTCAGATAAATTGTTGACTTGTATGTTGTAAATGCTGAAAATCTCCCGATCAGACCAGAAATTTTTTATATTTTATACTTTTGGTGTAACCCCCCCCCCGAAAGGTTTCGTGAGGCCCTCAGATAATTAATTGCAGACTTGCAGTTTGTAAATCCTGAAATCTTTTGTTCAGTTGTAGATCATAATCATTTTTTTAAAGAATTACATTAATAATCGCAATTAAGAAAAGACGAAATTAACGGAAACTTTATGTGATTCAGATAACCAACTTCCAAGAACGTGACCACGAAGCGGTCGAAAACGCAATTGTTATACGGCCTGTTAACATTTTTGTGGCCAGTTCACCGATGGCCAGTTCTCCTACACCCAATCAGTGATGGTGCTAACTGAGAAAACATTCAAACTGGACAAACTGACGTCTACTGTTAAGGGGGAACTCAATTAGCAAAAGGCATTTCCACTGCTGATGCTTAGAGTCTCGTACGGTGGGGAGAAGGGAGGGGTCTAGTACGCTAAGAACTCTTAAAAGTGGTGCGTTCATAATTCTAGCGAATGCTTTTCAATACTATCTCTTGTTTTAATAAAAGTTTAATGCGATGTAGTACTTTATCTGTGAGGAAGGGCAGCGGGGAGAGGGTGGCCTGACGGATACAATGGCTGCGTTAAGGACTAACCGTATAATGGTCCTCACCATGTGCACTTCTTTACACTTTTGTTGGCATGGTTATCGACATCATCAACAAGAAAGGAAATAATAATTCTCTTGAGATATCAAGACCCACCGGTTTATTTCGGTTAATACTGTAAAAATTAGGGCAAACGCGAAATAAGGAAAACGCGAATTAGGAAAAACTTGATACGGACAAACGTGAAATAGGGGAAACGCAATTAGGGGAAATGGGAATTCGGGTAAAAGCGATTTCGGGGAAACGCCATTGGGGTAAACGTGTTTAGGGCAAATGTGAATTAGGAAAAATGAGATTTAGGGGAAACGAGATTAGGGCAAACGAAATTAGGGGAAATGGGAATTCGGTTAAAAGTGATTTCGGGGAAACGCCATTAGGGTGAACGTGTTTAGAGCAAACATGAATTAGGGGAAACGAAATTAGGGGAAAGGAGAATTCGGGTAAACGAGATTAGGGCAAACGAAATTAGAGGAAATGGGAATTCGGGTAAAAGTGAATTCGGGGAAACACCATTGGGGTAAACGTGATTAGGGCAAGCGGGAATTAGGGAAATGGATTAGGGGAAGTGAGGCTATGCGACCGAAACGTGAGTACGGTGAAATTATAATGGGGGGGGGGTATAAGAATTTTCTGATGCCATAAACAGACAGGTTATGAGCCAATTCGTCGCCTACGACAATTTGCCGCATTTCCAATTTTTAGTTGCATACGAAACTTATACCGGAAAACCTATGGTTAGGATTTCCTTGCTCTCTCTCTCTCTCTCTCTCTCTCTCTCTCTCTCTCTCTCTCTCTCTCTCACACACACACACACACACGAAATGTTAATTTGGCAAAATATTCTTTTTTCCCCCCTCATGGACGGAAAGAACAGTACAAGATTTCAGACATCACTCAGTCCGTTCTCCGATCATCCGTTTGTCTGTCTGTGGGTCCACCTAAACTACATTTACAATTCTAAGGACCAGGTTGAAGGAATTCTTTCTTTGACTGATAGAGACAGATACGCGTAAAATATTATCGATATCTGTTCTTTCGTTCATTCACCCGACAATAGTCCTATAACAGAAAACATGAGCATAAGATTTCACACACCTTTCCATCCGTCAGTTGGTCTGGCCTTTCTTCCGAGGAACTTACATCTCAGCTTCAAAAGGTCGAATTGCTAAAAACATTTTTTCCTGTTCAATTGAGAAAACCTCATAAGAATTCAGGCGCCCCCCCCCCTCCTGTCCGTTAGTTTGTTCTTCCTTTTGTATTCAGAAATTATATCAGTTTCTAATGGCCACACTGAAGAAATACGTTCTGTGACTGATATAGGCATGCGCACAAGACTAACAGTGCCTCTCCGTCTGTAGAAAGGAGATATTTCCGCTCCAAAATGTCTGGTTGTCAATTTTTTTCTCTGTCCTATAGGTAACATGAGCATAATATGAAACATCACTCCGTCCTTCAATCCATTATTCAGCTTGTTTGTCTGTCCACCCGCAGAAAATATTTTTTTCAGTTGGGAGTTTAACGACCACTGTTAGCAGCTCAGTGGGCTATAAGCAGTCGCCCGTCCTTAATTTAGAGCCACTGGTTCCACGGAAGGGAATGAGTCAGTGCCGTAAGACAAACAGAACATCGATGCTTCACCGGGATTTGAACCCGGACCCATATCGAGGGAATGGTCCGAAACCCGCGCTTAGTCCACTGGGGCGGCGCAGAAACGATTGCTCTTCTTTGAATTATCGAAGAGAAGAAATTTTTTATACCTGACAGAGACAGTAATATACAGAGTATCAAGATTTGCCCTCCTTTTCAAAACTTGGTCGATTGATGCTCCGCAAAAACGACATTGGTCGTTAGATATAATTGTTGCGGACCGACAAACTAAAAAATAGATAGATCGAGGAAGAGATGTCTGAAACCTTGTGCGGATAAAAATTCAAGCAAAGCAAACTGAATTTGTTTGTACCACTTAATGGTCATCCATGTAACATTTCTCAGAAAACTTTAAAATCTAATTGTCCTGGAACGGGAATCAAACCCTGCATCTCCCAATTACAGGTCGAGTAATTGGGAGATGCTAGGTGGTGTAACGGTTGGCATACTCGACCTGTAATTGGGAGATGCAGGGTTTGATTCCCGTTCCAGGACAATTAGATTTTAAAGTTTTCTGAGAAATGTTACATGGATGACCATTAAGTGGTACAAACAAATTCAGTTTGCTTTGCTTGGATATTCTATTAGTTTTCCATGTACTATGAAGAATATTTCTTTCCTCATTGACTTATGCTCATGTTTTCCTCTACACGAAATATAATTTTAACAAAACATTTTGCGTACGCATTGTTGTCTCTGTCAGTCAGAGAAAGAATTGTTTTAATCTGGTCATTAGAAGTTGAAATATTATTTCGGAGGACGGACAGGCAGTCAAACTGACGATCAAGATGATGAAAGAAGTTGTGCCTGGGATCATGTTAAGTTCCTTCCTCAAATCAACATTTCAAAGCGGAAGTACCGTTCATGCTGGAGAGAGTGCCGGACGTAATGACCACTCAAATCGTATGCTGTTTTTGTGCACGATTTGTACATATGTAACTAAAAGTTGAAAATATGACGAATTGACGTAAGCAACGAGTTTGACAGCAATGAAGGGACGCGATATTAACAGATGTAAGATCCGTTGCAAAAGTTTAGGTACAAAGAAGTATCGACGCTGAAATGGAAAAATACAAAACAAAGGAACACGAGCACTGAAATGCATGTAAAACACTTCAAACGCAGAAACCAATACTATACATAACCATGACGTAAAAGAAGGAGAATCTCCATGCTTAAAAATTTAGATACAACAGAAAAATAATGCAGGTACATTATTAGTCGTGTATGGTATTTTCAGGCACCTGTTTCACTTTTGTCGCTCAATAGGCCCAGCAAGAAAAAATTATTATTATTTACGATTTTCAGCAGACGATTTTTCAGCTCCTCAGACTGTATACAGATGACAAAAACGGTACCAATGGCAGCGTCACCCAGTTGGAGAGAGAAGAAAATTTGTTTCTTGAGTTTCATTCTACCCTTCGAAAAGTACGATAACCTTCAGTGCACATATGTATATCTTTTCAGTTCGGATTCACAAAAAGAGAACGGTTCAATGGCGTACCGAGAAGACTGAAGGCACACCCGTAGAAAATATCTTTCAGGCCCTTTTTCGAAAATCCGCCAGCTTTCAATTACTAATTTTTTTAAATTCTACATAGGGTGAGTCGAACGTTTTGCAATATTTAGATCCTTTTATGTCTTCATATGTCCCTTTATGACGAAAGCTGACTAGCATTCGAAGTATAGGCCATCGTGTTGCACCGCCTTTAGCTATTTGTGTGTCAATTCTTCGATTCCGCGATGGCACCAGTTCTTGTTCATCGAGGCGAAGAACTCCTTCACCCCAGCTGGCACCTTCACCTGGTTGTTTGAAGTGCCGTTTGCGAAGGAAGTGGGCCATGGACCGGAACAAGTAATAATCCGACGGGGCAAGCTCCGGACTATATGCTGGGTGTGGCCTCAAGTTCCTGGAGTTTTGCCCGGGTCGTTCGCACATTATGAGGCTGAGCGTTGTTCTGATGTAGGAGAGCGCGCTTTCTCTTCACCAGTGCCGGGTATTTCTCTTCCAAAACGGCATACCTCCGCTCCAGCTGTTCAGAGTAGAGGGTCCGACCGTCTGGAACAAATTCGTAAAGGATTATCCCCTCGACATTCCAGCAGACGGAGAACATCACCTTGTGCTCGAAGCGCCCACGTTTCGCAACAGGTTCAGAAAGCTGGCCCCGGGCTCAACCACTGCCGTTGTGTGTTAGAATTACGTAAATAGATCAACTTTTCATCGCACGTAACAATGTTTTTGATAAAACTTACATCACGCGGGGTTTTTAGTAATTTCGTGCACACTTCCACTCGGCGGTTTGCTTCAGCTGGCGTCAGTTCGTGAGGGACAAAGCGGCAACTCCTGTAGACCTAGCCGAGGTCCTAAAGGTGACGAACCACGGTGGTTTATGATTTGCCCAGCTCTCCTGATAATCTCTGAATCCACGTTTCGCGGCCTACCTTACCTTGACTGATCGTCGAGGTTTCTGTCACCTTTTTTGTTGACGCTGCTTGGGCCTCCGACATTTAACTACCTGGTTGCGGTGCTGTGGTCCACGGAACCTTCCCCTTTCGCATGACAAATGTTTCGTTTCGCTTGAGCAGCGTTATGGCAGAGTTACAACTTGTAAAGCCAAAGTTCCCTAATTTAGCCGGTTGTGGCTGTTCATTTTTTAGGCGTCCCAACGACAGACAGAACGACGACATGCAATGCTGTTCACAGTAACGACTGCCACTTTATATCCCTTTCGACTGACTGCAGTGCGCGACTTGAACTAGTTTAAACACTTGACATACCCCGCGCAGCACATGCTTTTATGCAAATATTGCAAAACTTTCGACTCACCGCTATATATTATTAACTATATTTTCTGGAATTTTCAATACACAGTGCGGCAGTTAAGTAATGAGACTGATTTGTTTAAAAAAAAAACATTCCGGTAAAACCCAGTTTTGTGTTAAGTCATTTATCAGCTATGTAGTGGCAACAGCGTTTGTGTGAAAATTGCGCAGATGTTTATTTACGCTGTGCATAACGTCATTTGGTGGAAGAACAATTGTCACCGCTCTGTCATGGAGCAGAGAGCAAATATCCGGTTCTGTTTGAAAATCGGTAAAACTGCATATGAGACAGTTGAATTGTTGCGTGATGGGTATGGAGCAAATTGCCTATCTCTTGCTCAAATAATCCGATGGTATGCACGTTTCAAGGATGGGTGGCAAGATTTTGGAAATGAGTAAAAACCCGAACTCGCCCGATTTCAGTGCGCACGTCTGAACTCACTGAGAAAGTTCGCGAAAAGACAAAAAGTGATCGTTGTGAGATCTTGAGGATCCTGGAATGTGAGATCGGTGTTAATAAGGAGACTATTCGTCAAATTTTAGTGCAATATTTGGGGGTGAAAAAAGTTTGTGCTCTTGTTGTTCCACATGCTTTGTCAGACGACCATGACGAATGGTGTACGCAAAAGACACCATGTCTCGTCACTTGCCACATGCACGAATAAAAGACATACTGGAGAGTGCAGAAACAATGCAAAATGTTTTCCAGAGCATTGTGGTAGGTGACGAGACAGGGTGTTTTCGTTATAGTCCTGAAATGAAGCGTCAGAGTGCTCAGTGGAAGTCGCCACACAGTCACCCAAAGGAAAGATCAGGTTAAGTCCAAAATCAAGACTACGCTTGTGTGCTTTTACGACAGCAAGAGAATTCCGCATCATGAGTTCATTCCTGAAGGCACACCTGTCATTGGCAATGATTACCCACCTATTTTAGAACGATTGTGGAAGAGGATTTTTCATGTCTGGTCTGAGTACAAAAACGGGCAATGGTTCCTTCTTCACGATAACGCACTCGCACACAGAGTGGTCAGCGTACAGCAATTTCTTGCACGAAAACAATTTCTGGCTCAACCACCTCCCCCTGTTCTCCAGATTTGTGACCGTGTGACTACTTTGTTCCCTAAATTAAAGCTGCCTTTAAAAGGAAAAGTTTTTCAATACATTGAAGATATACAAAGAACTGTGACACCAGCTCTTCACTCCATATTAAAAGATGACCTCTGCAAGTCCCTCTTTTCGTTGGCTGATCGTGCCACTTCTTGTATTAACGCGGGAGGAATGTACTTGTAATAAAATGTACTCACGTAAGTTTTCCTGCTTTTTCATTAAAAATATGTCTCATTACTTAATTGCCGCACTGTGTACTTCAAATAACAGTATTTCAAACCTACATATATTGATAACAAGGAACAGTACACCAATTATGTAGGAAATAGTAACACTATACTAGCGATCCGATTTATACTAGCGCGCCAATAAATCGGATATCTAGTATAGTGTTACTATTTCCTAATTAACATTTTTCGTAAAACCAAAATCATTGCACATTATTCAGTACAAATCAAACGCTAACGTTGTAATTAAAATAATCGCCCTAGTTTTATTCCAACACGAATTACTACAAGACACATGCCAAAATTAATGTCATGCAAATTTTGGTTTTTAGTGAACTTAAGGCCAGCATCTTTGAAATGCCACACGATCAGACACAAAACTCGTAACTGGCGTTTGACAGTGTCATCCGGCACTGAGTCGCTATGCGCTATTCCCATCACTGTTTCTCTTTGAAGAATTTCGTGCTATTTGTGGCCCAGTGGTCCAAGCACTGGCTTCTGACCATTCGTCTGATTGGGCACAGGTTAGAGTCCCCACATTAAGCTTATGTGAAGTGCTGGCCTTTCGGCAAATGCTAACGTAAGCACTGGTTCTCTTCACTTAAACCAGTGGGCCCCAATTCGGGACCGGCGACTTCTTATAGTCCTTGGAGTGGCTCACGGTGGTCGTTAAACCCCGAAATACATAAAGTGAAAGCCACACTGTTGATGAAATTCTACTTTACACTGGTGCTAATCATTGCAACAATATCATACTAGGAATGATATTCTCTTGTATATATATATATATATATCATCATCATTGTCAACCATTATCAATCCACTGCTGGACGAAGGTCTCCCCAAGTTTCCTCCACAACGGTCTGTCTTGTGCCAGTCTCCTCCAGGTCACTCCCGCATACTTTCGAATTTCATCCACCCATCTCCCACGTGGTCTTCTTCTGGGTCTTTTCCTGTCCCTTGGAATCCAATCTAAAATTTCGGCTGTCCATCGATGGTCTGTCCTTCTGGCAGTATGCCCAGCCCATTGCCATTTCAGGGATTTAACTCTGATCATGATGTCTTCCACTCTTTGTCATTTATCGGATCCACGAGTTCCTCTTCTTATCTCTCCTGGTTACACCAACCATGCACCTCTCCATGCCACTTTGAGTTGTCTGCAGCCTTTGTATGTCTCTTTTAGTTAAGGTCCACGTCTCTGCACCATACGTAAGCACTGGAAGGATGCATTGATCAAACACTTTTCTTTTAAGACATAATGGCATATTGCTCTTGGAAATTTTGCTGTTTCTTCCAAAAGCTCTCCAGGCAAGTTTTGTACGCCGATTAATTTCTTCATCAATGTGACCCTCACTTGATATCTGCTGTCCTTGATAAACGTACGTGTCCGTTATCTCCAGCTTTTCTCCATCAATCGATAAATCTACATTTCGCGTAAAAGCATTGAACATCACTTTTGTCTTCTGAAAGTTCATTTTTAATCCCACTTCTTTACTCTTGTCAGCAAATTCCTGGATCATACTCTGCAGCTCTGATGGGGTAGTTGCAAAAATGACTATGTCATCAGCAAAACAAAGCTGGGTTAGATAATCTCCATTAATCTCTATCCCTTTGTCTTCCCAGTTCAGTGATTGAA
Source organism: Macrothele yani (assembly GCA_039090855.1). Taxonomy (NCBI): domain Eukaryota; kingdom Metazoa; phylum Arthropoda; class Arachnida; order Araneae; family Macrothelidae; genus Macrothele; species Macrothele yani. Next base: position 48,765,069 of record CM077022.1, on the reverse strand, counting down.
AGACATTTTCCAATGTGGCGTTAAAGAGCTTCGGAAATATGGTGTCACCTTGTCTCACTCCCTTTCCAATTTTTATGTGTGTTGTATTTTCAAACAGCCGAATCTTTGCACTTGCATTTTCAAATTTTCACTCGATGCCTTAATGAAGGGAAGATTCCTGAGGATTGGAACAATGCTATAATGTTCCTGCTACATAAAAAAGGTGACATTGAGGATCTCAGGAACTACAGACCTATCAGCCTCCTATCAGTGGTTTATAAAATCTTCACTAAAGTTCTTTCATACCGTTTGAAGGTAACACTGGACATGGCTCAATCGAGAGAACAAGCTGGATTCAGGAGTGGCTACAGCACTATAAATCATATCCACGTACTGAGAGAACTAATTGGAAGAGCGAGGGAATATGAACTTCCATTATGCATGGCTTTTATCGATTATGAAAAAGCCTTTGATTCGGTGAAACCATGAGCAGTTACAATGGCTCTGAAATCCTGCGGTAATGAAGATGCATACATTAATATTATTAATAACATCTATGAAAATATATATATATAGAAATTCAAGAAATAAATATCTGCCGCCCCGGTGGCGCGGTGGTCTAAGCGATGGCTTATGAACATTCGTCCGAGAAAGAGTCCGGGTTCGAATCCCAGTGAGGTATGGATGTTGTTTGTCTTGCGGTACTAGTTCTCTCCCTTCTCTAGAATCAGTGACCCTAAATTAGGGACGGGCGCTTGCTAATAGCCCATTGAGTTGCTCACGGTGGTCGTTAAACCTTCAATTAAAAAACAAAAATAATAAATTTCTAAAAATTGTGGCAAAAAAAAAAAAAAAAAAAGTAAAACTACAGTAAAATTCCCTTATAACTATCAGCACGGGACCGACTGACGTAAAGCCTGTTTCGTTTGGAGTGAAAAATCCCACCATGTAAAAATATGAATGTAAAAGTATGAAAAATTAAAGTATGCGTATACGTTGTTATACACTCAGTAGACAACATATTAGAAATAGGGGTGATGGGCAATGTCATGGCCATCCTCAGAGCAGAATGGAACAGACCCAAAACGAACACAGTCGATAAATAGGCTGACAATAGGGCTTCCCGAAAGTGTATCGCAATCGACGAACATGGCTAAACTGGGTGATCTGAGCGATTTCTATGGTGGGCGTATTGTCGGCCCACGATAGATGGGTCATTCTATTGCCCAAGTGGCAGGAACCATAGAGTTCCCCAGGGTAACAATAACAAGGGTGTACCGCGAGTAAACTGTCGATTGACGTACCAACGCCCAGAAAGCAAGCGGTTGGCGACTAAACGCCATTGATGAACGGGGTCGACGTAGACTGTGCAGGCTCGTACAGACCGACAGCTTGGCAACGGCGGCGCAAATCACATTCAGGTTAAACGTCGGAGGCCCAAGCAGCGTCAGCGAGTGAACTGTAGGGCGTACAATGCATACCATGGGCTACGGGATCCGACGCCCTACTCGTGTGCCACTGTTGACTGCTCGTCATCGGACATTATGCCGAAATCACATCCAAGTTAAATGCCGGAGGCCCAAGCAGCGTCAGCGAGTGAACGGTTTGGCGCACAATGCATACCATGGGTTACGGGAGCCGACGCCCGACTCGTGTGCCACTGTTGACTGCTCGTCATCGGACATTGTGCCGAAATCACATCCAGGTTAAATGTCGGAGGCCCAAGCAGCGTCAACAAGTGAACGGTATGGCGCACAATGCATACCATGGGCTACGGGAGCCGACGCCTTACTCGTGTGCCACTGTTGACTGCTAGTCATCGGACATTGTGCCGAAATCACATCCAGGATAAATGTCGGAGGCCCAAGCAGCGTCAACAAGTGAACGGTATGGCGCACAATGCATACCATGGGCTACGGGAGCCGACGCCCTACTCGTGTGCCACTGTTGACTGCTTGTCATCGGACATTATGCCTCGCCTGCCGCCGGGAACATCAAAGCTGGACCTCCGCAGAATGGCGCCGCGTCGTGTGGTCAGATGTACCGAGCTGACGTGCGGATATGTCATCGGCAGTATGAGAACATGGACTCGTCGTTCCACGTCGGTTTTGTTCAAGGCAGTGGAGGCTCAGTTGATGGTTTGGGGAGCCTTCTCATGGGACACATTCGGTCCCTTAGTGTATTTAGGGAGGTACTTAAGCGCTGCGTGCTACCAGCATATGCTGGCTGATCACATTCACACTTTCATGGCCTTTGTTCATCCGAGGCCGATGGTCTGTTCCAGAAGGACAATGCGCCACTCCACCGGGCGGCAACCACATAAGCATGGCTCGAGAAACCCTTCTGTGAGTTTGGAACCATTCAGTGTTCCCAAAGGTCCCCAGATTTAAACCCAGTGGAAGCTCTTTGGGGTGCCGTGGAGCGGACCATCAGATCCATGGATCCTGGACCGACGTCTCGGGCGAAGTTGTAGACAACGCTGCAACAGCATTGCTGGCATTACCTCCGGAAACCCTCCGGCATGTGGTGTTGCCCAATACCTTGGCGTGAACACAGGCAGTTATTCGCGCTAGAGGCGTATCAGCATGTGTTAGGTAGGTATGTCTAATGTTTTTCCATTGAGTGTATATCATAACATATGAGAACAATTTTCACCCTTTTCTGGCTCTCTAATGATGACCATTTCGTCTGATAACATTTTTCTCTTAGACTTTTTGGCACTTTTAAATGTTTGGAATTTCCTTCTTGGCGGCTACGTAATATTGACCGCTGTTTAAGGACGCACACAAAGCAAAAGCAGCACTGAACTTCCCAATGCAACGCTTACTTAGAGGGTGAAAGGGGCAATGGACACAATTCCAAGAATTTGTATCTCCGGTTTGCCCTCAGGCCACATTCCCAGTCAGTTACTCTCCAATTCCTCTCTACAATCGTCACCCAGAAATCTACTCAATACATATGCTTGAAAGCAAAACAGGTTTTCGTGCTGGATAAAATCATCACGAAAACCTGTTTGTACAATAAGACTATTGTTGTACAATTTGGATACCCCGTAAGTGTCGTTGATGCTGAACTTAAGATGTTGCACAGAACTAATTTCACAACCCTTTCACGTGACCATTTGGAAACCAGGTACATTGGCTCTATTGATTATATACCAAGTATCATCTCAATTCTGCGTAATGTTTGTCGTAAGTACAAACTTAATTTTGGTGTGAAAACAACAAACATTTTAGCACTGCTTAAAAATGACAGAGACCCCATTGACATCACTAATAAAAATGGTATTTAGTGTGTACCGTGGAACCCTGTGGATGTGAACAACGAGTTTACATTGGATCCACGGTGCGTACCTTGGCTATTCGGCTTGATGAACATAAATATAATATAAAGATGTGTTCACAAAACACATCTTTAGCCAGACTTGTTTACAAAGGTGGATATAGCCCTGATTGGGACACTGTCACTATCCTTGCTTCACCATCTAACAGGTTCTTGACTTTAATTACTGAAAGCCTGTACATATTAAAATACAAAAAGAGTGCTTGTAATGATGATTTTCCGTACCATGTTCCCTACCCTTGGAAAATGCTCATTGAGCGTGATATATTAACTTAATTTAATTTTGTTTGTTTCCTATGTGTACGCTAAAAAATTCATCTCCTTTTTTCACTGGGCCTGCTCATTAGCAATTATTTGTCCTTACGTCATTTAGTCTTACTATATAACCCTGTAAGTTTCCTCGCTCCGTTTGTCATTCATCTGATGATGAGAGTCGCAGGCGACCCCGAAAGATCTTATGTTTTATGTATCACCTACGTGCTGTTTAAACTCTCATTAAAGTTTTAAACATCATATAGTTTTAGATTTCACTATCACACAACATGCTACGACGGCTGCTTCACTACTGATGACATATGCTTGAACCAGACCCATCCCCTTTTTGCTTAGGAATAGGGCGCCTGTTTTCAACTTTGTTGACGTGATACTCCCAAATCATAATTCCTTCGAGTGCATGGTGGAGACTGTTTTGCACAACTCGCTTGTTGAGCATTTGATATAGTTCATTCCCATTGATTTTTTATTGGCATTCCTTCAGTAGCGCACCATGAGTCCTCTGCGCTGTTGCAATTTCCGTTCTTCTTTTCCAGGACTGTACGCAGCAGGTATGCTCTTCCACCTTAAATATAGAATTTCTTTAAAACTTTGTTACTTGGCTTGTTAAAATTCATCATCTTAGCTGTTCTCTCCCTCGTTATATCCCGGAATTTCATTATATTTGGTTTGTTAAAAATGATTATATTAGCTCTGAATCAACATTATTGCCAAACCAAAGTTTCTGTTTCGCTCGTTAAGTTAGGGATCTCGTTAAATACGGGCTCGTTATATAAGGGTGCACCACTGTAATTAATTATTTACTCTTGGATATAAAAAAAAATACCACACGTTTGTGTTTTTAATATAATATCACAATATTGTGAGAAAGCTGTTAACGTTCGTTTATAGCCCCCTTCGGGTTCGATGTTTAAGCTTAATTGCATCTCGTTGCAGAAAATACATAGCAAAAGAATAGTTGATAAAATTGCAGTCTCAATTAATTTATAATGTGTATAACGAAGTAAATTTCTCCGTCATTTTTGTCCACGCCGGGCTCGAACCCGGGTCCCTGTTCGGGCGCCATTATAACGAAGTAAATTTCTCAGTCATTTTTGTCCACGCCGGGGCTCGAACCCGGGTCCCCTCATTCCGGAATAAGTCGCTCTACCAATTGAGCTACGCGGACGTTCGTAATTGCTGCTATCTGCCTTTATGTCGTGTGTGTCCTGCTGAGCAGGCACGTCACATGTGCTTAAACTTATAGTGCAGATTGTCCTAGAACTACCTAACTAAATTACTATTTGAATCTCCAGGTTCTCTCGTTACTTATTAGTATTCTGTTTCCTAATCATTCGCTCTTCAGTGTTTACTTTAATTCTACATAACGTTTCATTTTATTTCGCTGTTGTAGTCCAGTATCCGAAAAAGTCTTCCTTCTCAGACCATCACCTCGCGACCTCTCTTCCAAGTTCTTCCCTAGACCTCGAAGGGCTGAGCATTTCTCCGACAGCAACTGAACAATAAACTAATTTATCCCTTTCAATACGCTTTTCGCATTATCGTACATGATTACCGCGTAGGCCAATAAAACGATAAAAAAACACTAAACGTTTTCTGAACAGGCTCTTCAATACAAAGAAGGATTGCCTGGGAACACTCTTTTACAGCTCAAGCTAATTACTCTTGCCGCTGTAGATAGGCTCTTCGAACAATCCCATGCTGACTAAAAACGACTCACCGCTAAATATTCCTTACGTGGAAAAGTATTAATTATAAAATGTTATAAAATCTCCTAAATCCTCGTAGTGATATTTTGTCCATAGAAATGTTTTTCTCTTGACTATTATAAAAACTTGACACTGCTGTTTGTTTATTCGCCCCCTTTAAGAACACCTCTTAGTTCATTATATTTTGAATGATGCGCAGTTACGTACAAGCAACTGTAGACTAATACATAACACCTTATCTTCATTGTTGTAAATACACGGTCGAGTCACATTATTGTGACCACCAGTTAATATCAAGAGTAACCGCCCCGTGCAGCGCTGACAGCAGCTAGACGGGCTGGGAGTGACCCAATAAAGTGTTGGAAGGTGTTCACAGGTATGTGGAGCCATGCTGACTGCAGTGCATCTGACAGCTGCTGGAGGGTGCGTGGTGGAGAATCCATACAGCGACCAGCACGATCGAGGTATGCTTAAACCCAATTGATCCACATATGCTCAATTGGGTTTAAGTCTGGGGAATTAGATGGCCAGGGAAGTACTTTGAAGTCTTATTCGTGCTTTCCCAACCACTCTCGGACATTTCTAGCAGTGTAACACTTCGCATTGTCGTGCTGAAAGATCCCATCCGCCCCAAAGAAGATAATCAGCATGTATGGGTGTACGTTGCTGCAAGGGTGGATTCATAACGAATTCCGTCCATAGTGCCTTCCACAGGTATGAGTGGACCCAGAGAATGCCACGAAAACATTCCCTAGAGCATAGCGCTGTCCGCACCAGCTTGTTTCTTCCAGCAATGCTTGAAAAGTGCTTGTTCTCCGATGTTTCTCGCCTTATACGCCAACGTCCATAATTTCAATGATGCAGAAAACGTGACTCATCGGAGAAGGCAATCCTTTGCCAATCAGCGGAGGTCCAATTCCGATACTGCTGTGCAAATGTTATAAGCCTTTTCTGCCGATGCACCTTCGTTAGCATAGGTGGAGTGAGCCGCGCCGGTGACGCAGTGGTCTAAGCGATGGCCTCTGATCATTCGTCCGAACGAGGTCCGGGTTCGAATCCCGGTGAGGCATGGATGTTGTGTTTGTCTTACGGCACTGGCTTTCTCCCTTCCCTGGAACCAGTGACCCTAAATTAGGGACGGGCGACTGCTTATAGCCCATTGAGTTGCTCACGGTGGTCGTTAAACCTCCAATCAAAAAAAAAAAAAAAAAAAAAGGCGCAGTGACCATCCGTCTGCTTCGGAGCCCGACACACTTCCGGTAGTCCCCTGGTTCATTCGACCAATGAGTTGCTCTGCTGTAGCGTGTCGATCGGCCCTCACGCATGTTCGCAGCCGACGTTTACCTCTCACATCAATAGCACGTGGTGCTCCGCCGTTTTCACGTCGCTTATTCGCAATGGTGCCATTTCTCCGATCACGATACACTTTAACCACAGCAGCACGCGAACAGTTCACAAACTGCATCGTTTCAGAAATACTGCCACCCTTGACCCGAAAGCTGATAATCATCCCTTTTTGCAAATGTGATATATCGCCCCTTTTATCCATGACAGCAACGAGTGACATGTTTTCAGAATGCCTACAGCACACATTATATCCCCTCCAAGCCAGCTCACGACACGTGCCTTCATTCTTTGGCTACGCGCTGTTGACGTCAAAAGTAGGTGGCCACAATAATGTGACTCTACTGTGTATTTCATTCGTTGAACTGATATTCTTTCATATTCTCATGTTATCATGTATCGGAATTATTACTACGACTGTTAAAACTGGCTTCAAGTCTTTTTAGAACAGCTACTTTCCCTCATAAACCCTAAAACCGCGAAAATGTTTTCTAAAGATTTTACTCATTTTTGGAAAAAGAACTACCAAAAATTGCTTTTCCTTTTAGTACTTCATTCGCAGATACCTTAAAAAAAAATTCTTGACTGTTTCTTTAACCAGTTTCATATGAAGTTTTCGCAAAACCTTTGTAAGTTCTTTTTGCTGAGGCCAGAGGTCTTTTTAGCCGCGAGGCCTCCCTACACTGCGGGGGCTTTATAAGTACGCAGGACCCGATTAAGGCCTTAGTGAGCCCCTAGGTTGGTACGTCTGAATATGGCTTCCTAGGCTAAGACATGTAAGTGGGTCCCCAAAGAACTGAAGACGGAGAATCATTATGAAGTCCATTAATACACGAAACTGCAGCAATATGCATTGGATTTGTTATAGTAAATACGTTGTGCATTGTTCAAACTAATAAAGTAACTTCACAGTCATAGGCACTGACAATGGGAGCAAAGTGAATCTTGCCCCTCCATAATTTTATTGGGGGGTGGGCAGTGCCCATCCAATATTTTTCGTCCTGTTTAATTAAACAAGTTTTGTGTGTGTGTGCGTGTGTGCGCGCGCACGTCATTATCAAAATGCGCGAGTTGAAATATTTTTGTAGAGAAAAAATGTTTTCCCGACCTATTCAGGCTATCTTGTGCTGTGGTAATTTGCAAAACATGCAGTTCTTTTCTTTATAGAACTGTATAATTCTTTATAAGATGGACAAAGTTTCACCTTAAGAGATCAAAGCGATTTACACTCATCGTCAAAAAAAAAAAAAAAAAAAAAAAATAGTTGCACCCAGAAGGACGTCAAGGATTGCAATTCTATTCGGGAGGAAGGTAAAAGTTACCACGAACAACAAATGATTAAACTTTGAGATTTATATGGGCAATATTTATTGAGCTACACGCCAATAAGTAGTCTCTCTCAGTATGGCGTCGGGTCGCCATGTTTGCTCACATAGCATACCAGGCGTCTCGGCATGGAGTTGTACAGGTTCCTAATGGTGTCCTGCGATAAGCAATCCCATGCAACTTGAATCTTCTCGCGTAGTTCCTGCATATTGTACGCTAGAGGTGGGGTGTGGGTAGCGCGCCCAATAGCATTCCACACATTTTCAATCGACGATAGGTCTGGCGATGCGTTTGGCCATGGCAGAGTGTCAGTGCCTTGAAGGGAACTCTCGAGACAGCAGCAGTATGCGGACGAGCGTTGTCCAGTTGGAAAATTGCACCTGAGTGAGCGTTCAGAAAAGGTAGGGCCACTGGTTGCAGGGCCTCATTAACGTAACGTTGGGAGGTCAAAGTGCCTATAATGAACACTAAAGATGATATGGCATCTTAGACTATTGCACCCCACACCATGGCACCCGGCCTACTGGACGTGTGACGCTCGAAAACAAACCGTTCATCTTGGCGCTGACCACCGTGCCTCCATACACGGATTCGTTGGTCGTCTCCTCCAGGACAAAAGCTGCCATTCTGTGGGGCTCCATGACAGTCTGGCACGACACCATTGTATTCTTTGGAGACGATGCAATGGTGTTTAGTGCAGTCGTCTGTCAATGGTACTGGCACTAATTGGACGATGCATGTAGAGCACCACTGCTCTCTGAATATCCGCAGTCTTTGCTGTTGGGTCACTCCGCGCATGTCGGACAACCCATCGGTCCTGTCTCTCCATGGTTCACCTAGGTCACCCAGGCCCTACCTGTGGCTGCTGCGTGCCTTGTTCTATCCACTGCCGCCAACAGCGTGGTATGGTGATCGCACAACCGGTATGGTGCGCAATACGGCGATAAGACCATCCTGCTTCTCGGAGCCCGACGATGCGGCCCCTCTCGAACTCCGCCAACTGCTCGAATTGCTTCCGAACTTTTCTCTAAGGCATACTACACTTGCAAAGAATGCAACCAATACAACAGCACGAGTCAGAGTGGTAAGCACGCGCAACGGTACGACCTTAAATACCCGGTCAGACACAGCGCTACGACCCCTCCTTGCGTGATACTTGAATCATTTGCATGTCTCACGATGTCAAACCTACCCACCAATGTTCATTCCTGTCGGCTGCTTCCTTCTGGGTGCAACTATTTTTTTGACGATGAGTGTATCCCCCCCCCCCAAAAAAAAAAAAAGAATTAAGTAAAAACTTTTTTATCATATGCAGCATTGTTTTTTTGATAAGAAACTTGTTTGTCAGCTCCGTATTCTGTTCACATGTTTTCGTGATATGTGGTAAACGTTTAGAACAATTATCAAAAATAAAATAAATAAATAAAAATGTAGAAACTCACAATCCCTAGCGCCTTTATCTGTTTAATATTTGCGCTTCTCGTTCTTTGAGTTACTGCGCTAATATCTCATATTTTTTCACAAACGTTTGGAAATAAAATCTTTGGATATTTTTATAAAATTACGGGCTAAATTTTATTTTTAAAGATGTTAGCATTCAGCAAAAGAATATTTCTGTTGCTTTGCTCATTTGCTGATGAGCAATGATAATCGCTTTTTAAAATATACGTCGAATCCGTAGTTTGTCGTTTTGCGCTTTTTTTTTTATTTTCCTCTTGGCAACGGAAGTCTCTTCTACGTATGATCTCTCTAACCTGCTCCCCTCCCCCCAAAAAAATAAATTAGGGAAGTCTTACGGAAGTCAGTGCTCCTGTGCACAGTTTTCATACCAAAAAGCCCATTTCCCACTTTTCTCACGAGAGCCAAAGTTGAAAGCTGAAGATTCCTAGATTTTGTTGTTTATATTTTAATGATTTTAACATTGTACACTTTTCTTGGTGTATTTTTTTTGTTTTGCAAATTGCAAAAAAAAGAAAAAGGTTTCAATGAGAAACGAATCCTTCTTCAGGAAATAATTCTTCACAGAAACACGGAAGGCATATATTTACAAATGTGATTATCGGCATAAAAGAGCCATATTTTCGCTATTTCCCAAGTAGCAATCCTTTCAGAAAACCTGTAAATTACTTCACCCTGAAGGGGAATCAAACTCGCATCTCACGATGGCACCCCCGCAGGTGCCAATGTGTACCCCAAAGCCATTTCACATCGTTAGTGCCGTCGTTGGTTCGAATGGTTTTGAGAGAGAAATGCTGACCTGTCAGACTGTCCAAAAGCCGGAAGACCCGCAACAGTGGATATGGATATGTTGAAGACCAACCCACGTGTTAGCGCACGGGAGTTGGCCAAACAGCTGACACTACCCACACGAGCATTGTCACACACCTGCCTCAACCTGGGAAGGTACACAAGAGGAAGTTTGAGTACTCTATCAACTCACAGTTGAGCAGAAAGCAAAAGTGCATGCGTTTCCCTGCTTGCACGTGACCAAGTTGAACCGTTCTTAGATCGCATTGTGACAGGTAATGAGAAATGGGTCCTGTATGACAATGTCAGCACCCGGAAACAGTGATGGGGCCCAAAACAGAAGCCCATGCCGATTCCCAAAGAGGGCTTAAACCCACGTAAGGTCCTGTTGTCTGTTTGGTGGGATATGCGTAGGTTCGTGGTTCACCGCTGATGTGTACTGCCGTCAGCTCGACGATCTGCAGGCATCGCTCTCGTCGAGACGACAAGCGCTGCTGAACCGCAAGGGCGTCTTCCTGCAGCTGGATGGAGCTAGACCTCACACAGCACGGGTAAGCTGTCATAAAATCAGGGACTTGGAGCAACTGCCGCAACTAGCTTATTCCCCGGACATTGCCCCCAAGCGACTACACCTTTTCCGGTCGCTGCAACATTTCCTGGACAGACAGCGGTTCACCAACCGGGACGATGTCCAACTTGCACTTACTCACTTCTTTGCGTCCAAGCCGCCAGAATTTTGCAGGAATGGTATCCAACAGCTGCCCAGAAGATGGGAGCAGGTATTTGAAAATGATGGCGACTATATTTCGAACTGATTTGTACTTGTATATACGGTAATTAGCATTTCTCTGTTGCCTTGCATTTGCAGAGATTACGTTCTTTCGAACCCAATATTATATGCAGGGCAGCAAAATTCTTTTATTCAGCTTGCAGGACATCCTGACAGAACCAGCGGATCCCTTAGATAAAACGCACATGCTCATGGTTGAAGGACACTGCTTCAGAATCGTAGGTTGCACTTAGTTTATTATTTCACCTGATATTGAACTAAGATAGTATTTAATTTAATACTCTATCTTCTGCTTCAATTGTAGTGTAGTTAAGATGGTTTTGAAAATTTTCTACAAGGCATCACGTTTACACGTGCTATACTTAGACACTAGACACTAAAATTAAAGTCATCAAAGCAAAACGAAATAATCCTTTCAAAAAAAAAAAAAAACCGAAGAAGATTATAATCGGAAAAGTACAGTTTCAGTGTTGGATTATTTAAAAAAAATAAAGGTTTGTGATTTTTAGCTGATTGAGGTACGCACAAACAATATATTCCCTTAAAAAATCTCTAATCATGTACAATCTGTTTTTAGCAGGGCTAAAATTCAAACGTTAACATTTCGATAGCTTCCACGGATGCAACTGTATTAAACGGAAACATGTGTAAAAAGGAAAATAGTATTAGTTCTTAGGATTACGTCTTCGACATGTTTCGCAGCATTTTGAATTCGATAGTATTGGTTTCCTAGCGGCTAAGTTGTGCATTGGAATACATACAACCGAAATGCACGGATCATCCTCCTTATAGTCAATTTCCCAATTCAAGAACATTTCGAATAACACTGAGAAGTGCAGAGATAAGTTATATGTTTACAGATGGACGGTGGAACATAGTGATAAAATGATAAAATAAACACATCCTTTTTAATACGAGGTGTGTTCATTAAGTAATGCCGCCGCGCTTAATGAACACACATCGTTGCCTGCAAACGATTCTTTGGGCCATTAGGTTCATTTTACTGCGTAATAGAGCTCCGAACATTCATCTGTTCGTATCTAATTGTATTTAAAATGGACTATTCTCTTTCAACTGTGTCGACGGGTGTCAAACAACGATCAGTTATAGAGTTTTTAACTCGTGAATGTACCTTCCAAAGAAATTCCTGCTAGATTAGTGGCAGTTTATGGTTCTGGAATTTTGGATATAAGCACTGTTCGTCGTTGGGCAAGAAAATCAAAGGTCAATGGAGGAATGTTGGCCGTAAAGGATCAGCCGCGGAGTAGGAAGCTCGTAATCGCAACTTGCTATTTGAACAGGCAAAAGGTCGATGAGCTCATAAGGAAAAATCGAAGAATAACTCAGAGAACTATAGCAGGTAAGATGAACATTTGTTTAGGTAGTGTCAATGACATTTTTATCGCTTTAGGATACGAAAATATGTGTGCTCGTTGGGAACCGCGTCACCTAACGGCAGAAATGAAGAAATCAGGAATTGAAGCATGCCGTAGGTTGATTGCTCGCTATGTAAAGTATGGAAGTGATGTTCTCCAAAGTATTGTTACTGATGATGAGAGTTGGGTTCACTGTCATGACCTAGAAATGAAAAATCAATCGCTGGAATACCGAGACCCATCTACTCCTCGAGCGAAAAAAATTGAAAACTTCAATTTCTGCCTGTAAAGTGCATGCTCAATGTGTTCTGGAACTACAAAGGCATTATTCATCAGAAGTATATGGTCAAAGGTACGACTATCAACTCTGAGAGCTACTTGCATGCTTTATAAAACCTAAAGCAAATAATAAACCGCGTGGGTGGGGGAAAATCCGATGATTCTGCTACACGACAACGTCAAACCCCACGCCAGTACTTTCACTTCAGAGGCCATACAGAAAATCGGGTTTGAAGTTCTTGAACACCCCACCTACAGCCCAGATTTTGCGCCGTCCGACTTCTGGTTGTTTTCTGCTCTCAAGAGACATCAGAAAGGAATTCAGTTCACTTATGACGATGATGTTCAAGCCGCTACGAGGAAATGATTCCGAGAACAACCTTTGAAGACTTTTAGAGAGACAGGTTTAAAAATTTTGCTAAAAAGCTGGCGCATCTGCATCGAGCGTGAGGAGGACTATATAGAAAAATAAAATATGTGAATTAAAGTAGAAATTCTGAGCTTTGTTCTTGTGTTTCAATTTCATACTTTACCACTTAGGCTTGTGGTATAAATATGAAGGCATTACTTTCTGAACAACCTCGGGGTCGCAGGTGTCCTAGTGGTCAACGTTCGTGACTGCCACTGAAAATCCTCAGGTTCGATCCCATGCAGGTACGAGCGCTCGAACCACAAAATATCCCCCGTGCGTCGGATGGACACGTTAAGCAATCGGACCCCGGGTACTGGTAAAAGAATAAACCACGTGGGTGGGGAAAATCCGATGATTTTTTTTAATAAATAAGGGCGTCTTCCTCCCCCTTTCTATCCCCCTCCGTGTCACTTTCCTATCGGGCACTCTAGCCCAAATGTCCTAGCTTCCTTTCTCTGAGGGTTGTTTAAGACTTGGGGTCGGACACTCCCTTCCTAAAATTCTCTACATATGATCTGATCTGATAACCCTCTGTAAACGTGCTAAATAGTGCAAAACCTCGTATTCCTCTTTAGAATATATCATAGCTTTTATTTATTGTTTTCTTTAATTTAACAACGGTCCTCCGCCTTTAAAAATCCTAGATACACTACTGCTTGTATATCTTCCATGTATTTCAGACGATTCTTCCTTCTCTAATTTCGCTAATAAATAAGTAATTAACATTTGTAATAAGATTAAATTACCCGTTTCTGTAGAACTCTCCGAATTTTGATTATTTAAGTCTTTGTAATATTTTTATCGTTTTCTCGGTTGGAAATGAATTGTCTTATATTTCAGCATGTGCAATGAGAATAAAGCTGTCGAGCTGGATATTAGAAAAGCTGGTAGGATTACAATAAGACCAGTGGGAGAGGTTGGGGATGTGCTGACGCAAAGAAAAGAAGAAACCCCCCCCCCACCAAAAACATGATGCCAGTTGAAAGGGGATAGATTTTGGGGAAGGAAATGGGGACGGTATCTGCGCTGACAGCTGACAAGCGATGATACATTAGGGTGAAGGGGGAAATTCTTTTCTCCACTAAAGATTAGATAATTTGACGGCAAATGACTCGACCTGCAACGAATGGAGGGATAAAAAGAACCTAGGAATAAGAACAATACGTTTCAGAATTTTATCAACTGGAAAAATTAGATCATAACAACAACTGCTTAATAGTTTTCTACTGCCCATGAGACTACTGACGATCGGGCGCGGACTGAGTCGCCGGTATACCGTAAGACTTCTCGGTGGACCACCATATTTCGGGACCTTATGCTAACTCAATGGAAAAAAGAAAGGTATATATATATACACTTTTACTTTAATATTCTTATAGGAGAAAACCAGGTAATGCTGAAACGGCGAAGTCTGTTTACCACTTTGACGGCTTCAGAAAAAAAAAAAAAACAAAAAAAAAACTTCGTAGCAAGTGTTCTATTTAGCCAAATACTGTTTTTGATGCACCGTCTTCTTTCCCGACCTCCAGATTTAAGCCTCGTCGTTATCCTCTACCTCAGTCCACTTTTGCCAGTATAATCAATGCATTCTAATGAAATATGCTATCAAAAGCCTAGGACAGAAATTCGAAGTTCATTGTGCAAGTTAATGCATTAAGGTCCACCTACAGTAACATTTTTGAGTTGCTGCCTTTTATATTTTATATATATACTCGCATATGTTTCTTTCTTCTTTTTCTTTTTTGTTTTTTGTTTAAATGAGACCTGCATTTGATTATCTGATTTAGTACTCTGTGAGCCTCATGGTTACACAAATCCTTGAGCTTTCAGTTCTGGAAAGTCAGCTAGAGCAAAAATAGCTTTCCAATTTGAAAGTAAATACATAAAAATTAACTTTCGCATTCCTTAATTTCTCTCACTTTATAAATTTGCAATGGGATCCTTGTGATTCTGGACATTTTCAGTTTTTCTAAGATATTTTTTCGTAATTATTTTATTCATGATAGATACGTCTGGATTTCCGTTGGTGCATTTGGATTTCCGTTCTCACTAAAAGCAGAGAAACTATTACAAGTTTTGAATTCTCCCATTGCAATGAAATTCATAAGAATGGAATAAAGTCTTCGACAGTTTCTCTCAATGAACGTACTCTGTCTGTTGCTTTGCAGTAACGGGATCCATTTTATTCTTACATTAAATTGTAATAGGAATCGGCGGTCCTTGGAACCTTATCTTCAAGAAACTTCAGTGATTCGTAGACTTGGGTTGAAAAGATGTTTAAATAGTAAACGGTGATGCTGACATATATTTTTTTTTAGTTATATGATACTTGTATAATGTTCTCTAAAAGTCAGCCGCACGAAATAGCTACCAGGGCCGTTTATAGACCACTAGTTCGCCGCTGCTGACGATTAATTCGGTGGGACTTTATGAATGGAATGCCAACAAATTTTTGAAATGGAAATTATTGTCTTGATAGATAAAGTGGAAAAAATGGAACTCTAAAGCATCCGTGATAGACTTTGCATTAAAGAAATTCAACGCTTGTTTACATTCGAAGGTTCGCAGCGCACCGGTAGATGGCAGTAGTGATATTGATCGTGAAGTTTTTGTAGTCACTGTAGCTGAGAGTAAAAGTCGAAAAATAACATCTCCCTTTATTTAAGGTATGCTTCCTCGTAGCTCGTGGTTAGCTGATAGCAGAGGCGGTTCCAGAAGCTTACCTTGGAGGGAGGGAGGGGGTAGGGGGGGCTCTGTGGAAGAATTAAATCCACACCCACAAATTGGCAGAGCTGCCCCTCCATTGCATAGCTTTTTTTTTAGTTTTTTCGTCCAAAAAAAATTGTGTTAAACTTTTAAATCACAAAGTGGAAAAAACAACTAAATAATCAGCACTATTTTCCTGGCGTTTATTTACATGCTTTGCGAAGAAACGAGCTCCGTGCTTTTGAAATATCATGTCTATCTAGAATCTTTCAAAATAAATTTCAGACTTTCTATTCGGACGGATTAATTTAATAGAAAAATTCCCAGCGTGAATCATTCCTAAGCAGGGACGTCGCCAAGGGGTGCGAGGGTGGGCTGTCTTAGCCTACTCTGCCACCCACCCAGTTCAAGATGTGCCATATGTTAATCGTTTCTAACTTCAAAATATAATCTGGATTTTGCCAAAAAATAATGACTGAATCCCGTGTTTTTTCGTAGTATAGACCTACGCATTTCCTCCTAGGAAGTGCGTTTTTCTTTTCCCGTAGGAAGGTTATCCAAATTAGCATCCACAGGACCATGAAAACATTTATTATTTCTCCACTGTTCCAAATCCTCAATTTTAGCTTTTTTTTTCAAGTTAGTATGATCAGGGGCGCCGCCACGGTGGCACAGTGGTCTAAGCAACGGCTTCTGACCATTCGTCCGAGATGGGTTCGAATCCCGTTGAGGCATGGATACTGTGTTTGTCTTACGGCAGTGGTTCTTTCCCTTCCCTGGAACCAGTGGCCCTAAATTAGGGACGAGCGACTGCTTATAGCCCATCGAGTTGCTCACGGTGGTCATTAAACCCCCAATCAAAGAAAAAGGTCAGGGGTGAATGAAGAGGGTGAGTAGGGGGGTCGCTGAGGTCATTAGTAATCGCTCAGCTGTTTGTTTGTGCTACTAAAACACAGTTTAATGACATTTTCTCTAATGACACTAATAACTCTCTCAGGATCATTCACCTTAACGCCAGGTCTTAGGCTAACAAAATTACCTCCTTGGAGGCACTAACGAAACTAACAGATTACTTACTTGATATTACACTGCCGGACAATTGCTAAGGACGGATGACAATAGCAACCATAAAATGGAAGGCAGGAAAAATGTGAAAATTAGCATAAGTGCAGGATACAGTAAGACGTGTTGTGCGTATGCACATTTTGGATTGCCGAACTTGTTCGTGACGTAATAGCGCTGGTAAGAGATATAAAGGATTTGACGCGTATTGACCGTTGTTGTTCAAACGAAAAGTTGAAAGAGAAAGAATCAATTGACGAACTTAAAATTTTCAGTATGACTTCTCGACATCACTTAGATGATTTTACGCGTGGCCGTATTATTGGCAAGATTGAAGAAGGGCGAAAAATAACAGATGTCGCCAGGGAGTTCGACGTCAGCCACAGTGTTGTTTCAAGGCTTTAGAAATCATTTCAAACAAATGGAGAGTGTAGCAAACGTCATGGGGGAGGTCGTGTTCGCAGTACGACATCTGCAGAACATCGGTACATAGTGCTATCAACAAAAAGACACCGGCGCAGCACAGCTAGTGAGGTAGCAAATCAGTTTATGGCTGCTACTGGCAAGCGGATCTCCCGAAAAACTGTCGCCAGACGTTCGCATGAAGGATGACTATACGCCCGCCGTCCTGTTGTGTGCATCCCATTGTCCAGACGTCACCGTACCGCCCATTTGCAATGGTGCCATCAACATCGCAATTGGACTGATAACGACTGGTCTGCTGTCCTCTTCTCAGATGAGAGTAAATACAGTCTATCGTCTGATTGTCGACGACAACTGATCTGGCGTGATAGTGGTACTGCATATTGTCCATCAAACATACAGGAAAGGGACCGATATCCGACATGTAGTGTCATGGTATGGGCTGGCATCATGATCAATGGCCGTACGTACCTCTATGTGCTTCCAACTGGGACTATGACTGGCCAACGATACATTAATGATGTTCTGCTACCTCATGTTCGCATGTTCCGTGGTGCTGTCGGTGATAGATTCATTTTCATGGACGACAACGCAACATGTCATCGAACAGTCGCTGTCCAGGAGTGTCTTGAGAGCGAGGATATTCAACGCCTCGTATGGCCAGCACGTTCTCCAGATCTGAATCCCATTGAAAATGTGTGGGATGCTTTGGGGAGGAGTCTTGCTGGTCGCCAATGCCCTCCAATAAACAAGGACACTCTCATCCGTGCACTGACGGAGGAATGGGATAAATTACCCCAACAACTGCTTGATGATGTTGTGCAAAGCATGACACGACGTGTGGAATCTTGCATCGCCCTCCATGGTGGCCATATCCCGTATTGACATCTTACGCCGGAACGCCTGCGGGCGGTGATTGCATTTTTTTCACGTTTACGTATTCTGCACAAAATGGCCTGTTTGTCCCTTGAACACGTTCCAAAGCCTTCTGGATTTCAGAACACAATAAATTGTCTTTCTTGTATGTCCTGGCATTCTGACATTATTTTATTTCACTTGGCATCCAACCACACTTACTTTTTTATGCGCTATATAACCGTTTATAATCCGTCCTTAGCAATTGTTCAGCAGTGTATATGTGTTACAGAGACTTGTTTCCAAGGGGACAAATACTTTCTTGAACTGCCAAACTACAAACCTTTTTACATTAACAGGATGGAATTCATGAGGCGGGGGGTGCAATGTACCCGAAACAAAATCTTTACAATAACTATTCCCAAATTAGCGATTTAACTTTCATAGATACTACTGTTGAAATATTGAGAATCAATATAACATAATATCAGTTTGCTACTGCCTTCCTTCAATGAGTGCTACCTTGTTTATTGAGAAATTTTGAAATTCTTAACTATATAACCTTAACTGATAAAAACTGTTTTCTCTTGGGTGATTTTAATGTTGATCTGTCATCTGTTAATTCACAGGTTCATTACTTACAGAATAATATTGCTGCAGCAGGATTTTAAAATTTAATAGATTCTGCTACAAGAATTACTCCCTACTACAGCATCTATTTTAGACCTAGTTATTTCTGTTTCTTTTGAATTAATTTCATCAGGCATTTTAAATTATGATTTTAGTGATCACCTACCTATTTTTATAATCTACAAATATTCTTCAAGCTCAACCTTTGGATCATTTTGCAGTAAGACCCGATTAACCTATATGGAGAATATTAATAAATTTAGTAAGTTTATACAAAATACAAGTTGGGAAACTGTTTTACAAACTGAAAACCCTGATCTTACATATAATAAATTTATTATTACTCTTTTGGGTGTATATAATCAAGCTTTTCCTATTAAAATAATTCAAACTAAAAAAACAAACAAAAAAACTTGGTTTAAAAGGCATTGTTTGAATCAAATTAATAGAAAAAATGAACTTTTTTCAGGAAATAATTTAAATTCTAAATTTCGAAAGCTAAAAGGGATTATTTTTACAATATTTTCTCGCAATTCTAAACTTACTTGGAAACATCTAAATACACTATTAGGTTGAAGTAAATCTCTAAAAACTCCTTCTCACTTAACTTACAATCAAACCTCTATTGTTAATAAACATGACATTGTAAATCTTATGAACGATCAGTTAGTTCATTTCAGCACCTCAAACTGTACTAAAACATTTACCTCACTCTAATAACACATCTTTAACACTTCCTTCTAGCCCAATTAAGGAAAACTCAATTTACATTCTTAAAATTACAAAAACTGAATAACTTCATTCTCATTGTACAATATTTATCTGCTCTCTGGTCCAGGATACGATGATATTTTATCGAAAATTTTAAAGTATGTGATTCCTTACATTGTTGATCCCTTACTTCATATCTAAAATTCTGTCTTAATTACTAGAATTTGTCCTGACTCTTTTAAAATTGCAAAAATTACTCCAATTTTTAAATCAGGTTCAGAAAGGGATGCCAATAACTTATAGGCCTATTGTTAATTTATCTGTTTTTACAAAAACTTTTGAAAAATTAATATATTCTAGGTTGATTGCTTTCATTACTAAATTTAACATCTTACATCTAAACCAATTTGGGTTTCTGTCAAACTGTTCAACAGAAATTGCTCTGCTTAACCTAAAAAATAAAATCCAAACTAACCTAACGCCTAATAAATTTCCTTGGGACTGTTTTTGGACCTCTCAAAAGCATTTGCTACTACAAACCATGGTCTGTTGCTACCTAAACTATATAGAATTGAAATTAGAGATACAATGCTTACATTTTTAAAGGTTACTTATCTGGCAGACAACAATTTGTCGAACTAGATTACGTTAAATCGGATATAAAAAGTATCACCTCTGGAGGGCCTCAAGGTTCAGTGTTGGCACCATTGCTTTTAATGTGTACATCAATGATATTTTCATTATTATACCTAATATTGACATAATATTATATGCTGATGATGCTACTTTGCTTTTACATGGAGATGATTTACATGACTTAATTGCTAGATTGGAAATTTTTTTTCTGTTTAATTCATTCGTTAACTGTTAATGACTTAGCTATTAATACACATAAAACTAAATTAAAAATCTTTTCTTATAATTTAACTCCCCCATTTTCACCTAGTGAAATTTTGCTGAACAACATTCTATAGAAGTTGTTCAATCTCATACCTATCTTGGTACAATAATTCAATATGATCTTAAATCAAACAAACATATTGAAGTTCTGACCAGTAAAATTTCACGTAACATTGATGTTATTGGCAATGTTATGACCTATCTATCTTCAAACATTATGCTACAGTTGTATTCTACTCTAATTCAAACTCACCTGAATTACTGTATTCTCACTTGGGGAAAATCCTCTAAATATAATATTAATAATTTACAACGATTACAAAATAAATACATTGGACTTTTGGAGTTGAAAATTCGAAACAGTTATTCCCGAAGTTTGTCAACCCGATTAGGCCTACATCCTAATGATTTTAATCTCCTAACTATTGAACAATTATATAATTATAACTTAAGAATATTAAAGTTTAAGAGAATTAAAAACAATCTTTATCGGGATTTAATTTCACTAAATTTTCACACCCATCAACATTCTACTAGAAATAAAACTAAACTAGTCCCTATGTTTGTACAAACAGAACGTTCCAGATCACATATTAATTATGCTGAACTAACCTTCTGGAATACTTTGCCTGATGATTTAACACGGCTAAATAACATTTGTTTATTTAAAAAAAAACCTTAAACAATATTTATTACGATCAGCCTCATTGTATTTTTTTATTCTTTTTTCTACATAGGTAGCAGCTATTTCATAAATAAATTGGAACAGTCACTGTGCTTAAAAATTCTTAAACTTACTATTATATATCAATAATAATGATTGTAACCCTTGAATCATTAAACAAACTAATGTCTGTTACTACTGGCAATCTTAATGCTGAACATAAATGTGCGGACTTTTTACTAATTTGGTAAAATCTTAAGTGGTATTGTTTTAATTTACATTTTTAATATAGATAAAACAGTAACGGATGGAGATGTTTCGGCAGTTAACTTGAAATTATAATGACCACTGTCTCTCAGGGCTGCGAATCACTAGTATGTCTGTTTGACTTGATGTTTGTTTCAAGGATTATTGATTTGGGAGAAGAGGGCTAGTTTGGCCCATCTGGCCTTTTCCCTCTTTTCATCGTTGTTGTTGCTTATCTGCTCTATAATCACCTTCAATTAATTTATGTAATTTGTATGCGACAACTAAAATGAAATGAAAAGAAATGAATGCGTAGTCTTAAAGCTATACGAGAGCTCTTAAGCCTTCCTTAAGGCAAGGAGGGAACAAGAGGTAGCTGACGACTACTTTGGCAGAGATGAGTGCAAGACAAGGCTGTGGCTTGGAGGAAAGGAGTTAAGGAGGGAGAAAGTATTATCTGCGTGTTCTTATTTCCCTTTAATCCTAATCCACAAAAACATTTACTTTAAGACCTTTCTCCTACGAAATTTTCTTTTAATTAGAGCGTGCTAGTGGCAGTGTGTCATGTCCATTATACGCGAATGTAACTTTTCAGGTTTTACTAATTTTAATAAAAATTGGGAAGGAACATTAGCAAAAAATAACTCCAAACAATGAATTTTTTTTTTGTATTCCAAAAAAAAAAAATGGCAAAACTTAAGACAATTCCAAAATTAATCAGTATGTATCCATGCATCCAGGAGGCGGAGGGGTTGCACGAATACATTTGCAACCTGTAGTAAAACGCATTAAAGATTCGTTCTTTCAGTGTTTCGTTAATAAAGTTGCTATCAACTTGCCCTAGTACAAATAATACTCACCCACCCTGACTATGAAGTCTAGAACGACGTCCCTGTTCCCAAGTAATATGAATGGTAATTCCTCTTTAAAATATTCATTAATTTTTTTGCAATGCAAGATTCCCATTTCTTTTTAAAGGAACTTCCATTCAGGGTCGTACCTAGCAGGGTGCTTAGCCCCCGCCTCTGCAAGGCAGGAAGCCCCCTTGGAAGATGTAAATTCCCTGAACTTTATTTTCGGTAGCTTATGAAAATTTCTTTTGTATTTCATGGTATACATAAATACTTTACCTTATTTATTCGTGTATTGCGCGTTTCTAAAAAAAGCAAAATTGAAATGATACAACACGAACGATGGAAAACTCAACGGAAATTATGTCTGGAAGTGATTCAGTAGAAAACGCTGCGCCAATGGTTTTCTGCCACATGGGCACCGGTTTTTTTTATTGCTAAGAGTCAGGGAAGAGAGAAACCCTGTTCCTTTTTTTTTCTTCTTCTAGAGACGTTAAATGAAAATGAACATTGTTGTTGACATGGGAGGAACGTTTTAGCAAAATTTATCCCTGCAGGACCCTAACAAGCTTTTCTTATCTGGGAGGGCGAGACTTAAAATTATGCCCCATCGAGTTCAAAATTACGTCCTCTCGAGTTCCACTCAAATAACACGTGGTTCTTACTTTCTCACACACCGCCGTTATAGAAAAGTACACTGCTGGACAATTGCTAAGGACGGATCATAAACGGCTATATAGCGCATAAAAAAGTAAGTGTGGTTGAATGCCAAGTGAAATAAAATAATGTCAGAATGCCAGGACATTACAAGAAAGACAATTTATTGTGCTATGAAATCCAGAAGGCTTTGGAACGTGTTCAAGGGACAAACAGGCCATTTTGCGCAGAATACGTAAACGTGAAAAAATGCAATTACCGCCCTCAGGCGTTCCGGCGTAAGATGTCAATACGGGATATGGCCACCATGGAGGGCGATGCAAGATTCCACACGTCGTGTCATGCTTTGCACAACATCATCAAGCAGCTGTTGGGGTAATTTATCCCATTCCTCCGTCAGTGCACGGATGAGGGTGTCCTTGTTTATTGGAGGGCATTGGCGACCAGCAAGACTCCTCCCCAAAGCATCCCACACATTTTCAATGGGATTCAGATCTGGAGAACGTGCTGGCCATACGAGGCGTTGAATATCCTCGCTCTCAAGATACTCCTGGACAGCGACTGTTCGATGACATGTTGCGTTGTCGTCCATGAAAAATGAATCTATCACCGACAGCACCACGGAATATGCGAACATGAGGTAGCAGAACATCATTAATGTATCGTTGGCCAGTCATAGTCCCAGTTGGAAGCACATAGAGGGACGTACGGCCATTGATCATGATGCCAGCCCATACCATGACACTACATGTCGGATATCGGTCCCTTTCCTGTATGTTTGCTGGACAATATGCAGTACCACTATCACGCCAGATCAGTTGTCGTCGACAATCAGACGATAGACTGTATCTACTCTCATCTGTGAAGAGGACAGCAGACCAGTCGTTATCAGTCCAATTGCGATGTTGATGGCACCATTGCAAACGGGCGGTACGGTGACGTCTGGACAATGGGATGCACACAACAGGACGGCGGGAGTATAGTCTTCCTTCATGCAAACGTCTGGCGACAGTTTTTCGGGAGATCCGCTTGCCAGTAGCAGCCATAAACTGATTTGCTACCTCACTAGCTGTGCTGCGCCGGTGTCTTTTTGTTGATAGCACTATGTACCGATCTTCTGCAGGTGTCGTACTGCAAACACGACCTCCCCCGTGACGTTTGATACACACTCCCTTTGTTTGAAATGATTTCCAAAGCCTTGAAACAACACTGTGGCTGACGTCGAACTCCCTGGCAACATCTGTTATTTTTCGCCCTTCTTCAATCTTGCCAATAATACGGCCACGCGTAAAATCATCTAGGTGATGTCGGGAAGACATACTGAAAATTTGAAGTTCGTCAATTGATTCTTTCTCTTTCAACTTTGCGTTTGAACAACAACGGTCAATACGCGTCAAATCCTTTATATCTCTTACCAGCGCTATGACGTCACGAACAAGTTCGGCAATCCAAAATTTGCATACGCACAACACGTCTTACTGTATCCTGCACTTATGCTAATTTCCACATTTTCCTGCCTCCATTTTATGGTTGCTATCGTTGCTATTGTCATCCGTCCTTAGCAGTTGTCCGGCAGTGTATAATAATCGTTCTAAAATCGCACTTCTAATTTATAACAGAATTTTATTAAAAATATAAAAAATAGGTAAATACCCAAGAACCACAGGTTGTAAAATACCAAGTAAAGCGTAAACATCATGTGAACGCCGACGGCACAACACTCCACAGAAATACAGAACAAAAAACAAACCAGCGCAGAGCGAATGAGTATCGGATAGTGAACAGAACAATAGGAAGAAGCTTTTAGGGGTAGGCCTGGGAAAAATTCCGATGAAAGTTAAACGCTGAGAGAGATTTTCTGTGACAGAGCACTAACTATTAATTACCTATTCAACCCAATGATATGTTCGAAAAGGTCATGGAAGTTAGGCATACCAATATATTGTTTTCTATGCCTGTCACTGTTTTGGACAATTCCCTTCATGGATATGAGATGTTCACGCCTCATAGTGTATGTTACTCTGTACCCTGATTAGCTCTATGGAATACTGTATGAGACAAGTCTTTTAAAAGGAAATACTGAAGGGTGTAACTTTCTGTTTTTTAGATACAATTTCTGCTTTTTACATCCCACACAGCATGAATTTACGTCCTTGAAATGACCGTTCTGGGAGAGGCATCTGCCTTCCCTGCTCTGCCTCTGGGCAATATAAAACTGTGCTGAAGAGAAAAAAATGTGTGTCTGCGTGTGTGTGTGTGTGTGTGAGAGAGAGAGAGAGAAAGAAAGAAAGCTTTCGATTCGACTTCTTCCTGTTCATTGCTTTGCCGTCAGTAAGAGTGATTTTGAGACACATGTGTGGTGCTTCTTGCAGGAATCCAAGGACTCTTGGTTTTTGAGAGGGGAAGGGCGGTTTTACTGTTGACCACGGTAAGAAGTGGCTATTTCCAAGCACCAGCGAAGGAGAATGCGCGATTAAAGATGGAGAAGAAAGAGACGAAACTCGGTATCAATAACTCCATTGCGCTGCTCCACAGAAAGTAACCAGAAGAGTACACAAAAAAATTGGGAGTTATCTTTCCTCCAGCAACTATGACCCTGCAACTCAGCCACCGTTAAACAAATTCTAATGAGTTTTTTTTTATATTTCAAGAGTTCAGTCCCTCCCTCTATTTTCATATTTTGAATTTATTTATTTTACTTTACAGTATGAATAAATTATTAACCAGTGAAGTAAATTAACAAAAAGAGCAAAAATAGAAAGCAAAACTTGCATCTGTGTTCATGGATGAGTATTGTTTGTCGTTCAACCTTGAGCCCCCAGATGAGTCTTCACCATCTCCCAGATGCGTCTTCAGATCGCCATCTAGTTCCGAGACCTACATGCGACCCTGCTTCCATTTATTACACTTCATCAAGTCATTCGTGTGCTGTTCATTGTCTCACTGGCGATTTTCTGTCAAAATTTTGTGGAAACATTGCGTTAAACAAAGCACGTCCATTGCTTTTCATAATCAGTCAAAATCTCTTTTCCCTTCCGTTCTCAGCTTCCTCTGTTTCTGAAACTCTAGTTCTTGTATTTCTGTTCTCTCTCTCTCAAGCTACAACAGAACATTTAATCTCCAAGTTCATATCAAATTTTAATATTTGTAAAAACTTGTACGAAAATATGTGCATGTATTACTACAATTTTACAAAATTAATACATTAGTTATTTACGATCTTTAAAAAGGAAAAGTCTGTTTTCATAATACATTAATTATGCCCTTTAAAAATGAAAAGTCTGTTTCAGGGGTGCAGTCGGCCCTCGGTCTCTCTGGATCTGCTAGTGGCTAATAGAGAGGGACTGCACCTCAGTTATTAAAGTTAAATTATTGTACATCTATTAATACTACAAAAGGTCATTTTTTGCTGACAATGTGTGCTGCACAATCAACGTATAGCGAAAATTTTCAGTGAATGTCTAACGCGACCTTGTTTGAACAAAGTCGTGATACAAAAAGTTTTGATACCGCTAAATTCCACATACATAACACCCCCACTCCACTTTCATCCACAGAGTTCATTTTTTGCGCTTATTTTTAATTGATAACACGCTCATTTTCAGGCTGTAGCTGCACTTTGTTGCATAAAATTATAACTTGGTAAACTGTCTTCTTTGGAGATTTTCTAAACAGCCAAAGTTAACGCTTAAAATTTGTTCTTTTTGAACGGAGCGCACTTTATTGTTCTTTGCTTTGTAATATTAAAAAGACGTGCTACTAAGTTGAGTCTATTCATAGTCTTTGTTTTAGTATCGCAGTATAAATACACTATGTGGAAAAAGTCTCCGGACATCAGTGCTTTTGACACAATACTGCATTTGTGGCAAATCAATAAGAAGTTGATCCACCTTTGACCACAATTACATTGTTGACACACTTTTAATGAGAATCTGGTATGTAGTCGCAGGTATATTGTTCTATTTCTCCCGCAAAGCAGTGGTCAGTTCAGATACAGAAGTTAAACGTGGTGTTCTAGCCTGAATCCGACGTTCATGTTCATCCCAAAGGGCCACTATAAGATTCAAGTCGGGGTTTTGAGATGGCCATCCCAAATTCTGTGTACGCTTATATCCTCAAACCATGTCGAAATGGCAAAATCAATAAGAAGTTGGTCCACTTTCAACGCGCCGTGCTTTACGGCACGGCGCGTTGTCTTAATGAAACAAGTATGGCTCTTCTTTGTAAAACTGGTAAAGTGTAGGCTGTGCTAGAATTTTCCGGTATTTCGTGACGTTCATGTTTCCATCCACAACCACCAACAGTCAGAGTCCATACCACGAGAAAGATCTTTAGACCATGACATTACCACCACCAAATTTAGCAGTTGGGATGACACATTCCGACAGACACCGTTCACCTGGTATACGCCACACCTAGCAACGACCGTCGGATTTAAAAACGGCATTGCGTGATTCATCACTCCATAACACTCCTTCTCATTGGCTTACGGTCCATGGACGATGAGCTTTGAACCAAGCAAGTCGCTTACTCGCATTCTCATGAGTTATTAATGTCTTGTATGCAGCAGCTTGGCCATGGAAATTTAACTTGTGAAGTTTTTTACGAACAGTCTTAGTGCTCACACACTCGTCCCTGTTGAATCCTGAAATTTGGGTAGAGGAATGATGGTACCCACGGGCGACACGTTTCAGAGTTATCTTTTCCCTTTCCGTCAATTTATTTGGCCTTCTTGAACGTTTCTTTGAAGTCGTCAGTCTCTCACGTTTCGATTTGCTAATAACGTCTTGAACAGTAGACAGTGGGTGTTGCAATTGTTCTGCAATCTAATGCACGCACAGGTTGCTGATATGGCACCCTATAATAACACCTCGTTGGAAGTCAGTAAGCTGAACACGCCTGGCCATGTCTCACGAGTAGACGATATCCGACGTCTGATGAGCTTACTCGCAGTTTTAAAGGAAATGTGGCACACGTGACCTAGCGCTAGTGAAATTTTCGTACTATATGCAATACATTGAACACATACACCGTCTTTGCACGATAATTTAATTTTAAAAGATGATAGATATTTACATAGTTAAAAAGATTAAAAACCCATAAGCACTTTTGGGCCGACAGTCGCACCCGTCTTCAGATGTAGGAGAGCAGTTGCTGCCAGTGTGCTCCCATATATACGTCTGGGTGTGATGACGTGCCAAGTGTGGAGCAGCGTCGCAAGGGTACCGTAGTGTTACCATCACATCATGGCTAAACCACAAATCAGACCAGGTCCATGTGGGAATATGGTAAACAAGGTGCAAAAATATACAGAATATATATACATTGTGTATTTGTCCAGGGGCGACGGAAAGTGAAGTTCGTTGACCGGGCCCGAAATTTCGGATCGTGGTGCACCCCTTCCTTCCCGCTTCCCGGAACAAACATTAGAAAAACAATGCCTAAGGAGCTTTGTTAAGGATTAGGACCACCTGACCACTTAGCTAGAGGAACTTTCTAAGGCATATCACAACAATCGCACATATGCCAAATAAAAAAATTAATAAAAATAAAAATCTTGGCGTAAATTGTTGAAATTATTGACCGGGCCCGGGTGGTTCCGCCGCCACTGTATTTTTCATAATTCACATGGTTAACAAGAAATATTATTATGCAAGTTCATAGCTGTAATAAGTCGTTTCCAAATCCTTGGTAAGTCAGCTGGGGAGTTGTCGTTACAGCAGCCGTCCCCGAAGGCTTTGATGTATAAGCTTTCAGTTATATGCAACGAGTATATTGATGCGGGGGTATGTAACAATTTAATGTTGTTCCAGTCTGGTTGAACAGTTCCTTGTGCTACATTTCTGGCGAGTACTGTATTTCATGTGACCTATTGGAATGTTCCATTTTTGTTGCGGAAGGGGGTGTCCAGATACTTTTTCCACACAGAGTATTTGAACCGATTCTGATAAAATTCGGCATGTAGGATCTTTAATAATGTCGGAAATTTTACTTAGTAATTCTTAGTAATGCAGAGATCCAGATTTTTGCTCTGTAAGGATTGCTCATCTTGCCTCCCTCACAGCGGAAGTATCGGACCCTTTCACAGTGACGTCGCCGTCCCGAAGGGTAGACCGCAGGCCAACTGAAGTTCTTGCTGGAGAATTGTCAACAGTTTTCAACTGAAACACTCTCTGAATCTGGAAACTTACAACCAAGAGGGTTTGTTTTTTTCCAATTTGCTTAATCGAAATAGAATATTTACACGGTATTAAGGAAAAGCGTGCAGGGAAAGTGATTTCACCTTTTAAGCGTAATTCGATGCAAATGTAATATTCCGTTCTCTAAATAAATTCAAAAGAAAGACAAAAGCACATAATGCATTGTTACTGGCATCTCATAGAGAAATTTCTTCATAGCCTAAACAAATGAATGTCTGGGCAGCATTTCACCAATACACTTAATTGGAAAAAAAAAACCAACTGAAAATCAGTTGCATTGATGCTCTATTACTATCTGTAACTAATCGCTTTCCGGATCAATTAAAATTCTAGATTTTTTAATAACGTTTTTCATTCCGACAACGCACATCGTAGTAAAAGTGCTGTAAGCCTTTTGCAGAAGTTGAAATTGTGATTGATAATTACCCAGAGAACATCGGAATGGTGTGTTTCAGAATGGTTGTCTCAGATTCATCGCGTTAAAAGGTCTGTCAACAACAGTATACTGAGGAAATAAATAATTCACAGCTTTTTCAATGCGCTCAAGAAGAAACTGTACAGCTTAACGTACAATTTGTCTTTTGACTATTTTTAAACACTTATATGTGTTACTAATGAAGGGAAGATTCCTGAGGATTGGAACACCGCTACAATGATCCTGCTACATAAGAAAGGTGACATTGAGGATCTTGGAAACTACAGACCTATCAGCCTCCTATCAGTAGTTTATAAAATCTTCACTAAAGTTCTTTCACACCGCTTGAAGGTAACACTGGACATGGCTCAACCGAGAGAACAAGCTGGATTCAGGAGTGGCTACAGCACAATAGATCATATCCATGTGCTGAGAGAACTAATTGAAAGAGCGAGGGAATATGAACTTCCATTGTGCATGGCTTTTATCGATTATGAAAAAGCCTTTGATTCGGTGAAACCATCAGCAGTTACAATGGCTCTGAAAACCTGCGGTATTGAAGATGCATACATTAATATTATTAATAACATCTATGAAAATGCAAGTGCAAAGATTAGGCTGTTTGAAAATACAACACACGTAAAAATTGGAAAGGGAGTGAGACAAGGTGACACCATATCTCCGAAGCTCTTTAATGCCACATTGGAGGGTGTTTTTCAGTCGCTGAGCTGGGAAAACAAGGGGATAAAGATTAATGGAGATTATCTAACCCACCTTCGTTTTGCTGATGACGTAGTCATTTTTGCAACTACCCCATCAGAGCTGCAGAGTATGATCCAGGAACTTGCTGACAAAGAGTAAAGAAGTGGGATTAAAAATGAACTTTCAGAAGACAAAAGTGATGTTCAATGCTTTTACAAGAAATGAAGATTTATCGATTGATGGAGAAAAGCTGGAGATAACAGACACGTACGTTTATCTTGGACAGCAGATATCAAATGAGGGTCACATTGATGAAGAAATTAATCGGCGTACAAAACTTGCCTGGAGAGCTTTTGGAAGAAACAGCATAATTTTCAAGAGCAATATGCCATTATGTCTTAAAAGAAAAGTGTTTGATCAATGCATCCTTCCAGTGCTTACGTATGGTGCAGAGACGTGGACCTTCACTAAAAGAGACATACAAAGGCTGCAGACAACTCAAAGAAGCATGGAGAGGTGCATGCTGGGTGTAACCAGGAGAGATAAGAAGAGGAACTCGTGGATCCGAAAAATGACAAGAGTGGAAGACATCATGATCAGAGTTAAATCCCTGAAATGGCAATGGGCTGGACATACTGCCAGAAGGACAGATCATCGATGGACAGCCGAAATTTTAGATTGGATTCCAAGGGACAGGAAAAGACCCAGAAGAAGACCACATGGGAGATGGGTGGATGAAATTCGAAAGTATGCAGGGGTGACATGGAGGAGACTGGCACAAGACAGACCGTTGTGGAGGAAACTTGGGGAGACCTTCGTCCAGCAGTGGATTGATAATGGTTGACAATGATGATGATGATGATGTGTTACACTCGAATTATAAGCCAGTTGTAGCTCCTTGATATCCATTCCTAACTGCTTTTCAAAAAGGGTAGCAACTAATCAGCGTATTTTTTTACTTTTATATCACTATCCATTATAAGGTTCGCCAAAAACTTGATCATACATGGAATAATCACAAGTATTAATACATTTGCGTACCTATTTTTGTTGAAAATGTTTTCGAAACAGAGATTCTCAATCTGCATGTTCAATTCCTTCCCTAATTTCGGATTTAAATCTCCTAGATCTGAAACAAGAGCAAGCACAGAAAATATACAGGGGTTGGACAAAATAATGTGAACATATGGGAAGTGGGTGATATATCTTTATTAATAAGGCGTTGGATCATCATTTGCCTTTAATACAGTTTCCAATCTTCTTGCAATAGATTCATACAACTTTTGAATAGTTTCCACTGGAATGTTGTACCATTCGCCGATCAGAACATCAGCTAGTTGCTTCAGAGATGTTGGAGGAGGGAATCTTCTTCTCACTATGCTCTCCAAAACTGCCTACATTGGTTCAATGATATTCAAGTCAAGTGATTGAGCTGACCAAGGCAGATATTGTAGTTTATCTTGATGTTCTTCAAAGGAAGACTGAACTGTTCTGGCCGTGTGTATGGGTGCATTATCATCTTGAAAACTGCTATCATTGTTGAGAATCAACATTTGGTCCATAGAATGCACTTGATCACCTAAAATGTCCAAGTTTTTGCTGGTAGTAACTCGACCATGCAGGGTAATGATGGGGCCAGGCAGCCCATATGGCAGCGCAAATCATCAAAGATCCACACCGACGTTTGACAGTTGGAACCAGATATTCCGAATTGTACGCTTCCTTGGGGGTTCTCCATACATAAACTCAACGTGCTGTTAGAAATAATGCAAATGAAGACTCATCAGACCATATCACATGCTTCCAGTGTTATCATCTGTCCAGATTTTATGCTCATGACACCATCTTTTAGCATTGAATCGTTGGTTTCTTGTATTAAAGGTTTAGCAATTGCAGCACTTTCATGGAGGTTGGCTTCGTGAAGCTCTGTGCTGACTCGTTTTGTGGAAACAGGTTCTTCCAGGTGGATATTGAGTTCTGCTGTCACTTTTGCTGCAGTAGTTCGGTGGTGTTTCGATACAGTCCTTGTTAGCTTTTGAGGGTCCTCTTATTCAATCTCGGTTTCCACCCACTATTCTTCGCCGAGGAAGTCTTGCCATGCTTTGTGTAAGCTGTCATAACCGTGGAGATTGTTGCTCTTGAAACACCAAACAATTTAGCTGTTATGGTTACACACGGTCCTGCTAAACGAGCTCCCACAATTTGTCTGCTTTGAAAGTCTGAAAGGTCACCTATTTCACCGACCGCTCGTATGAACCGTTACTGAACACAACTTGTACTACACTGACATACAGCCTAGAGAATATATACGTATTAATAGAAAAGACTAAAAAAAGATACTCGGAACGTTTATATTTTTTGCATTGTAGCCTACACAAATAACATTAACCTCTATAATCATGGTATTCACATTATTTTGTTCAACACCTGTATTTTATGCAGCACAAATTACTTACATTATTGCTTCTTTGAGACTGCAACTAAATATCAAAATCTTTCGTAAAATGTTGGTTGTTTTGAAGGGTCAGCATATATCCTCTTACCACGTAATCGTTACTTATTAACATAACTTCATGTTTCTTCATGTTTTCAATATTACCATAACTTCCTGTTTTAATGTAACTGCACATTTTGCTGGAAACTTTCATTTCATCGAAGTAAATTTCGCATTCTCTTTCCCCTTCAGTCATTTGGTTTCCTTAGCTCTGTACCAGTTTTAAAATTGTATCTTGAATTCCAGCTAAGCATTTAATTGTAGCTGCCCATTGTCGCAATATTGACAAAGCAGGAAGCGAGATATACACTTTATTCCTCACGTAGCGATATTGTGTGCTCTATTGGAAACCTTTCTTAATATTATGGCAGATTCAATATAAGTAGAATTGCAAATGATCAAATTTTGGCTCAACAAAACTTTTATCTGTCCTGGAGTGACACTTTAGAACCCAAATTTTATATTTCCAGTCTTTTTTCTTATTTTTCCTCAATTTACGCAACTCTAGCAGTTCGTTTTACATTGGATTCTGCTTTTCTTTCAGAACCTTCACGTGTAAAGTTAGACGATGGTCTTAAGAGCTCAAAGATAATATTTGTTTGTTCAGCTTTTCATTTTTACTTCAGTAATTTGTTTTCTTCCTTCAAATTTTCCATACGTATAATTTCAGTACAGTAGAGCACCAGTTATACGTTTCTCTGTTATACGTTTTTATGACTTATACGTTGAATTCCTGCAGTCCCGGCAGACTCCGATATGAGTTAACGTTCATGTATTCCATTTATACGTCATTCGTCTGATTGTAAGTTCCGTTTATACGTTTTCATTTTCTAGCTAAAAGGAAAAAAATTCCCCTTTTTGGGCCTTTGGAGAGCAAGGAGAACCATCTGCGTTTTTGACTATAAACTTCCCTTTCTTCTTTTTCGTCAGTCGTTGCCACAGGCATCTAGTAAGGAAGATGAAGATATGTCGTGGAATACTTTGAACATTGTGAAGTGGTAAAAATAAAAGTTGGCGTCTTGGAAGCTGTGTAGCGATCAGTGTTTCCAATTTGAGGGAAAAGTCGCTAAATCTAGGGGATTTTAGATTAGAGTTAGCGACAAAAATATTGTTTTGTTATCAATACGCGGCTTTATAGCGTATTTTTAAAACATTTTAGCGATTTCAGCGACATTTTATATTTACGGTTTCAAGCATATAAAATGCGGTTTCTGAGTCAGAAGAATATTTTCTTCACTTCTCTTGATTCTCATAACGGTATCCGTGAATCTCAATGCTTGCAAAATGTAATTCCCTTTCCTCCAACTTTTTTTTCAGGAACAAGAAGTTTGACTGAGTCTGCTGTGTTTGTCTGGAAGACAATTCTCTTCTGTGGTTTCTTAGCTGTGTAACGTGAAGACTTTTAGAATGAGAGGGTTGGCAACACCGGTAGCAAAAAAGCCATGCTATATCGCTACACAGCTTAAGTTGGGGTTTGAAATTTGGTGTTCGAAAGAAAGTGGAGTAGCGATAACTTTGTAGCGATGACTTGGCAAGAGGTTTTACCGCAGATGGTTAAAAACTGTTTGGCGATACTAGATTCCATTCAAACGAAGCTCCCTCGCAAATGAGAAATCGGGTTCCAGTGATACCAGTCGAAATTTGGGCGAATTTAAGCACAGGAACATTTGAGGATTATGCTAGCTGTGATTCTGAACTTGCAACGTTATCACTTCTGACATGATTAATTGATTGAAACGAAAGATAGTGAGAACAGCAGTGACAGAGATAACGAAGAAAGTGTTATCACTCTAACAACACCAAACTTTGCCGAAGCACTTGCTGCCTTCATTGTAAAACATTTTCTAAAATTCACGAGCCTCTTTCCGTGATTCCTTTCGTGAATTAACGAAGCATATTTCTGATACACCCTTTTCCTGAAATGACTGAAAGTCCAGATTTTCAAAAAGCTTTCGTTCTCGAGGAAAATTCTGAATTTTTAGAAACCTTTCCGCTATTTTTTTTATATTGACCGTAAATTGACGTTTTTAAGATGCGCCAACAGAAAATTCTGAATTTTCAGAAACTTTTCAGCAATTCCTTTCGTATAGTAACAGAAAAACTCACTTTTTCCGTGTCCGTATGACAGAAAATTTCCAGTAATAGGAGTGATTCGCGTGAATACTTGAGGTTCGATCAACTGCTAAATTTCAGTCGTCTGCCAAAGGATCTGATTTTGAAGTTTTGTAGCGAGATAGGATATTGTAGCAAATCGCATGAAAATTTGGTTATTGTGGCATATGTTATTTCTTTCCCTATCCATCATTTTGTGCTCCAGCTATATTGTATATTGTGTTACCGTGAGAAACCGGGTACTTAAATTATTGTACGGTTGATTATAGGACGTCTGTGTGTCAGTCTGTGGAGTTCTTGCAACAAAAAGTATTGTAACTATCAAGAGTATATTTTATATTTAGGAGTTTTGTGAAATAATACTGTAAAACAGTACATTTCACCTTTTCTTAAATTTTGAAAGTCATTGTCAGTTAAAAAAGATCTGAAGTTCCAAAGCATTCTGTTGCTTCGAAAAATCACGATGAAAAAAATGCTTAATGTGTGATAAGTCCTCCTACAGAAAAAAATAAGATCATAAACCTATTCATAAAATAATAAACTCCAACAGAAAATAAAATGGCTAATTCACCCGCATTAATAGAAAAAAAAAATCATCATCGCATGATTAGAGTTTTTACCTTGAACTTGTGTGCGACTTGCGCGATTTTCTATCTCAGTGATTAAAACGCGCGATTTCTCTTCAGCCCAACCCAAACGACCTCGGAACGAATCCCGTTAGTGCGGAATTATTCTATAGTGTAAGGGCTGAGAAATTCTGGGTTTTCAGTTCTGCGAAGTTCCTGTGTAAATACGGAAAAAACCGAAACGGACATTTCTGAAATAAACGGAGTTACTGACTACGGAAAATCTTTGAAAATACGGAAGTTAAAAAAAGGGGGACTTTTAATCGAAAATTTCGTTGAAGGACTGACACCTACTGGCCATTTTGCTGCAGATTATTTTCGGGAACTTTCCGTGAATTCACACCACTTATTTTTTACAGTGTCTGAATGATGAAAACATTTTTCATCATTCATTATATAAACAAGAGTACTCACTACAGTGCACAATGAACTTTTTGATTTGCGTTCAAGAAATTCATCTTAGGCCCAACTGACAAGAGTATTTTAAAACTAATTTAAAAAATAATTCCCGAGGGCCTGTTGTTAATCCCAGTTAGACCACGTATCCATAAAAATACGATACAGCAAATATCTCTTCCAGCAAATTTTTGTATTAAAATCAAAAGTCGATTAAATAAAGGAATAATGTTCTATTAGTGTGAAGTGCATCAGACGTTGGAATTCTACGTTAAATACTGTATTTTCAAAAGTAGAAGTTCGTATTTTATACAGTAATATTGTTAACATTTGAAGTTTAGCTTTATACGTCTTTTACAATTACATGCTTTTTATTTTGTTCCCTGAAATAACGTACCATCGATGCTTTACTATATTTGGTACATCAGTGCCCCTAATGTATTCCAAAATCTCTTCACTATCGGAATAGTCTGCCCTTATCAAATCGAGAACATCATCAGTTCTGTTCTTTTTGCCTGAATCGGAATTTGTACAGAGGATGTTCACACATTTTTAAAACATTTTTGATAAGAAATCACAGAAAATAAA
Organism: Macrothele yani; assembly: GCA_039090855.1. Lineage (NCBI taxonomy): Eukaryota > Metazoa > Arthropoda > Arachnida > Araneae > Macrothelidae > Macrothele > Macrothele yani. Next base: position 48,728,754 of record CM077022.1, on the reverse strand, counting down.
AAGAAGTTCAAAGAATTGAAACTGGCTACAGCATGTTAGATGAACACGAAAGAAACATCAGCTGCAGTTAAATATCGTCTGCGAAGAAAATGGCTCACGTAAACAAGCTGTGGGTAGAAGGTTATGTTTTTGCTCTTTACCAAGAGAAATATTCGTATTCTGTAGTTTAAAGAAAAAAAAATGGATTTAGCATTTCTAAATGTAAAATAAGCAATATTATTAATAATAGAGGGAAAAATCGTCAAGCATTGCTTTTAACAGGGAAAAGTATCCAAAGAAGGTATGTACTTTTACGATTGTTTCAAAAGTAAGGTATTTGGTCTTAAAGAAAATCCACCGACCCAAAGAGCAATCGCTAAGTCGTTGGAAATATCTGTATCAACTGTAAAGAAGGTAATAAACAAAGATTTGAATCTGAAAAAGCCAAAAAACATAATGTTCACCGCCTTTTGCTTAGGCACGTGGCTGAGCGCAGAACACGGTGTAGACTTCTTTATGAAAATCACTTAGCCTGAGACTGATGGAAATTGATTGTGACTGTTGATGAAGCATGGATCTGCCAAACGACTGCAACAAAAAAAGTCGATTTACTATCTCAAAAGAGCAGAAAAAGGACTTACAAACTTGGTTCCAAGAGTCCAAAGAAAGTTTCAGTAAAGGATTCATTAGTATTGCTGGTTTCTCGTTCAATGCGAAATTAAAGTTCAGAGAAGTTGAAAAGAATGTTAAAATGAATTATACATAATACCAAAATAGTGTTTTAACTCCTATATTTAAAGAGAAAATATCATTCCTTTATCCACAGAGCTTTCAAAGAGTAGAACTCCATTAGGATAAGGCTACCAGTCATACATCCAAATCTAGCACTCTATTTCTTTAAAAAATAAAAAAAGAGACTTATATCAAGTCTATACCTTTCGCTCGTATTCCTTCAAAGTCCAGTGATGCGTTAGCAGTAGATTACTGTGCCTTCGGACTGCCAAAATGAGCACTTTCTAAACGCAGACCTAAAACAATGATGGGACTATGGAAGGCGAGTGGAATAAAATAGCACTGCCAGTTTTAAGCCATGCCGTGTTATCTTGGAAATCTAGATGTAGGTTCATATCCAGAGAAAGGGCTACCGGATAGAATATTTAAGAAAGAAAGAATTTTATTTTAAACATTAATTACATTGCTGGAAAATTGTTCTAAAAATGTGTGCCTCTGTATTAAATCTTCCAGGCAGATTTGATCTTAATACTGCAGTGTCCTGCACAATTCTGCTGACAGGCAAACCCGGTTCCTTAAAGCACGTCCGCAGTCTTCCTCAGAATAATGTTCCGAGAAAATTACTTAATTAATTTCCTTGAAACTCTCAGCTCTTGCACCGCAGTTTAAATCTGTTACGCAAAACTTCATTTTTCTGGAACCTATGGTGATGAATGAAATTTTCTTTGGTTCTCGAATAATAATTCGGACTCGTTCGATCGCACACGCACCAGGCGTATTTGCTGTTTAAAATACACTCATTGTCATAAAAATCCGTGCTCCAAGAAAAAAACCGTGCGATTAATGCGAAACAAGGCGAATAGCTACAGAGAGAGCAGACATGCAAATGTTAAAGTTTCGTACGATTCCGCATGCCCGCGCGTCCAAGACCGGCGCTGCAATAGCAATCCTTGGGGCTTATAAGGCGCCGTGAAGGGGACTCCACATTTATGGGCCGCGGGTGGCCTAGTGGTCAGCGTTCGTGACTGCCATGGAGATAACCTCAGGTTCGATCCTGGGCAGGTACGAACGTTCGAACCACTAAATACCCGCCGTGCGTCGGATGGGCACGTTAAGCCGTCGGACCCCGCGTACTGGTCCCTCGGCAATAAATAAGGGCGTCTTTCTCCCCCTTTCTACATCGCTTTCGTGTCACTTTCCTATCGGGCACTCTAGCCCAAATCTCCTAGTTTTCAATTTCTAAGGGTTGTTTAAGACCTGGGGTCAGACACTCGCTTCCTAAAATCCTCTACATTTGATCATTTGCTCAGCAACTCTACATTCATGCCGAAGTGCACGGTAAGAGTCAGGTGAGATCCCTGAGCGACAGACCAGCTTCATGTTACTGTTGCATGTTTGAAAGATATTTGTAACTTCGTTGCATTACTGTTACGTGTTAATAAAGGGTTTCTGTAAAAAGGAACCCGTCCACGTGGTCGATTCCTGGTCAATCATGACGTCAGTCGCAGTCATTGTTTTTCAACGTGATCTTCCCGACCATCTTTTGTCCGTCATTTTCTCTTTGTGTTCAACCATAATATTTTGTGTGCCACGTGGTCCCTACCGAACATATTTTGCTCCCCAATGTTTTGTTTTACCTCCCCACATGGTCTCAGCGACATCTTTTGTACGCCTTTTTGTTTTTCCTCATCAGGAAATTTTAGGGTGTGACGTCACGACGCTAGGGAAATTTTCTCTCCAAGGAAATTGGAAATCCTCGAAGTCACGCCAGGTTCGAATTCCTGTCCAGCGGGTTTCTAGGCAGATGCATTATCCCACTTGACCATGGGACGATTCGCGATTACAGCGTTCTGTAGGAAATAACGAGAGTGCTTAAAACCTAAAATATGAAATAGAAAGAATTTCTAGTCCGATCGGGATATGAAATATAAGAAATTTCTGGTCCGATCGGGATATGAAATATAAGGAACTTCTGGTCCGATCCGGATATGAAATATAAGGAATTTCTGGTCCGATCGGGATATGAAATATAAGGAACTTCTGGTCCGATCCGGATATGAAATATAAGGAATCTCTGGTCCGATCGGGATATTTTCAGCGGTTACAAGGTACAACTCAACAAATTATCTGAAGGTATGTGCCTACCCAGGTAACCTGTCTGGAGGAAGGGGGTCTCGTCCGATCAGGAGAGTTTCAGCATTTACAACCAGAAATACCTTGTTTTATATTTTAGGATTAACCCCCCCCCCCTCCCGCATGTTTCCTGAGGCAGTACATGCACTGAGATAATTTGTTGACTTGTAGGTTGTAAATGCTGAAAATCTCCCGATCGGGCCAGAAATTCTTTATATTTTACACTTTTGGGTACTACCCTCCTCTTGACAGGTTTGCTGAGTAGGCACAGGCCTTCAGATAATGTGTCGAGTTATAGCTTGTAGATGCTGAAAATCTCCCAATCAGACCAGAAATTACTTGTATTTTATACTTTTCGTAATATCCCCCCCCCCTCTTGACAGTTTCCCTGAGTATGCGCATGCCCTCAATAATTTGCAGACTCATAATTTGTAAACCCTGTTGTTGAGTTGTAGATCACAAACATTTTTTTATAAAAAAATTGCATTGATAACCGCTATTAAGAAAAGACGAAATCATGGAAACTTTATGACTCTGATAATAACCTCTGGGGGTCGTGGACACGAAACTGTCAAAAATGCAATTTTATATACGGCTTCTTAAAATTTTTGTAGCCACTTCTGCCGTGGCCAGTTCTCCTGCACCCAGCTAACTCGAGTACAACAGTATCACCAAAGAAGATCCCAGTAGCACCTGAACGACTACGACAGTGCTTCGATGAAATGGCATAAATGCGCATGCGCATCCATGCCGTTGCCAAATCAAAAATCTTTAATATCGCCGGAATGTTACATCAAGGTAACAATTATGTACAGTGGAAACTGTAAAGCAGTAGTATCGGTGAATGCTATTTTTAATGTAACCGTAATGTACAAAGAGTTATGTTCCAAAATAGATGTTGCTGAAACGTAATTGTAAGTTATCTCTGAAAGTGTAACAAAAATGAGAGATTGTAACATTACTGATACATGTCTGAAGCGTTTTGTGCTGTATGGGCATCGAGCACGTATGGGACTCCAGCTTTCTCTATGTCCCAGTGTTCGTGATTTAGAGCCCCAGTTGCAAGAAGTGTGGCCCAATCTATCCCAGGATAACAAACGGCGTCTTTGGCTCTATGCTGGACCGTATCACCGCATGTATCCGAGCAGGAGGCGTTCCGACGCGGTACTAACGCTGACCTGAATGTGTACCGTATGCCCGCGGGAAATTGTCCTGCTGCTGTGATATTGTAATCACTTCTGTCCCTGATACGTACCATCTTACTACTAAAATCTCATTTCAATGGGACGCTTCCTTCTTGGTGCGCGGTTTTTTATGACAATGAGTATCCATAAGAAAACAGATTTTGTCTCAAAAACAGAGTTATAAATTCTCTGATGCGAGACACTATAAAAGAATGAGCAAGCATCTTTGGGACAGAGGGAGTGGGATAAGAGCCGTCGAGGACAGTAACGTCACGAAGACGACGGTGACCAGCGGAAGTGACTGTAAGCATAACTTTGGAGTCTCTTAACCTTAATTTTCTCCTACGAATTATCTAATAAACTTCTGACCAGAGGACCGTTCTGATCAGAAGTTTATCAGATTGTTCCTTTCTACAAATTGGAAGAAACCTTGCCTCTCAGTCAAAAAACAAAAACTCCCACTTTCCACAGCCTGCGGCGAGCACATCAGTTTTACTGCTGAAATAAGCAAATTAAGGGAACCCAGTGGGTAAGCAACATGGTTCTCAGAGCGAAAAATCAGGCCATAAATGCCGTTAGAGGACCTGTTTGCTTCAGGTTACCCTTTATCTTATATGTCCGTCAATGAAAGGAATTTAGTCACAAATGGCTGCAGCCATTGTAACCCCCAAGTTGTGATGTGTAATCTAACTGACCTTTTTGGTTCCTGTTATCTACGTAAATTTTAGTTCATTCTCCTTAAGTAATTTCTGCCTTAACGCTACATTTTCCCAGCAAGAATTTTTTTCCAGGCCCTTGTGCGAAAATCTATTAACTTTTAATTACTGAAAACTCAAACTTCTAGATTATTTACTAGGCTTAACGGGCGTTTTAATAAACCAAATTCTTTGAAACCTACAAGTATTTTTCGTAAAACCAAAATTATTACACTTTGTTTCGTGAAACACAAATGTGCACATGGTAATTAAAACGATTTCTTTATTTCGTACAGATACAAAGTACTCCAAAACATTTACGTCAAAGTTATTCATATCATGCAAATTTTATTCTTTTATAGAAATAAGGCCAACCCCTTTGAAATGCCCACGATCACACACATAAAATATGTAACTGTCATGTGACAGTGTCTAATGACCTGATCCGGTTTATACAAAAATACAGAGCATAAATATGCAAATAAATAAGTAACAATTAAGAATTGTGATACAAAACACGTAAAACTGCTTAAATAATTTTTTTAATATAAAAAACACACAACAATGGTCTTAATGTTTTTCACATAGTAAAATATTTTTCTCTTGACTCTCTCATAGAAAAAAAAACACCTCTCCGCTTCTTCGTTCCCGCGAAGAACACTTTTTAGGTCATTATATTCTGTAGAATGCGTAGTTATGTGCAAATATCTGTAGTACGTAACACTGTATCTTCATTGGTATAAAAATTTCATTCATTGAGCTGATATTTCTTCTACATTTTCTTGTTAATATACATGCATAGAAACTTTCTCAATGGCCGTAAAAAAGAGCCTTCAAGGTCTCTACAGTAGCGTAGCTGTTTTTCCGTCATCGAGTTTTTATGAACTAAAGCAACGAAAACGTTTTCTAAAGAATTTTCTTTTATTTACTGAATAAAAAGCAAAACTTGCTTTCTTTTTCAATACTTCATTCAAAGCTGCTGAATTCTTGGCTATAAGTTTCGTATGAAGTTTTCGCAAAAAAATTTTTAAATCATTTTGTTGAGGCTAGCGGCCCTCTTAGCCTTGAGCCATACCTCCCCCGCGATGCGAGGTTTGCGGGGCTATTAGTACGCCCCTATTAGTACGCTCCTGGTGTTCAACAGCGATAAGAATAATTTTTTCAAATGTATGAAGCTAACTTCAGCCAGAAACCTTATTTTCGGCAAATGCGTTCTTCTGTCTTTAGTTAGATATACTGACTAGCTCACGTTAGTTGAATTTGGTTCTGCGTCAATTCGTCGCGTGCGTCAATTCGTCGACTGCGTCAATTCGTCACCTACGTCAATTCGTCGCCTACGTCAATTCGTCGACCACGACGATTCGTCGCACGTCAATTCGTCGCGCGTCAATTCGTCGACCACGACGATTCGTCGCGCGTCAATTCGTCGCGGACAAATTCGTCGACTACGTCAATTCGTCGCGTTTACAGATTTTGGTTACATACAAAACGAATGCAGGAAAACGTACGATTTCGAACGTCTTGCTCCCTGATCAAATTTATAAAGTTTGGACACGCAGACAGGATAGGAATATTACGTTTTTCTTTGGCACTAAAAATATTAGACGGTAAACGGTTTTTAGAACGGGGCAGGGCCCGGTTGGTCAGAGCCCCCCCCCCCCCCCCATATACAAAATTTTCGTAAAATCTACAGTTTTCAATTCAGAACCACCACATCTGGTATACTATCTCGTGGTATTCTAACTTAGACTGTAGACGGTTTTTGGAAGCGGTTGGAGAGGGGGAGTTTAGAGTCCCCCCCTACAGAATTGCCGTAAAATATAGTTTTTAATTTAGAACTACCAAATTTGGTATATTATCTCATGGTACTCTAACTTAGACGGTAGACGGTTTTTGGAACGGGTCAGAGGCCCGGTTGGTCAGAGCCTCCCATACACAAAATATTCGTTACATTTTTCTTCTTGTGAAGTTCACTGTCTATGCTTTCCATCTTCAACAACGCTTCCCTGCCCTTATTCCACCTCCTCAGGAGGCAAGTGCTATCATTCGGAGACGCTTCCTAGCACGGTTAACCTCTCGCCTCCAAATGGAGCACTCTCGTGCTGCCTCAACAAAACACCGATAGCGTTTTTCAATCCACCTGGGCCCAATCGGCTGGGTGGTTCCATATCCACAATTTGCAGTTACATGTCAACATATAAGTGGGATTTTTGTTGTCGCCCACGTTCACTGTAACAAATCATGTTTTTCGTATTAATTTTGGTGCTTCGCTATTTGTGATTATTCTGTTTTATGTGCCATTGGAGATAGCTCACCATGTTTCCTATGTTCTCTTCGATAATGTTGGATTTTATGTTGTTGTATATATTTCTTCCTTCTGCACAGTTTACTGCCCACGCAATGTCCCCTTCATTATGTTGAATATATTTTAAAAATATTAGTTACTGTGTGTATAATTTAATGTAACAAGATGCCCTTCTGAGTACATTTAGCGTTATTTCCCCTTGTCACTGAATACTTCTGTACATGCGTTGTAAATTTTGAATGTAGCATCACTGTTGCATTTCTGTTTCATGAGAAGCTGCCCTTCTGGGAATGTTTAGCGGCTTTCTTCCTTGTCACTGTATTGTTCTGAACATATGATATGAAACTTGTGCATTGCATTACTGTTCGATTTCTGTTTTTTTGTAAAGTTGCTCTCCTGGGTCCGTTTAGCATATTTCTCTCTTGTCACTGCATAATTCTGTACAGTTTTCAATTCAGAACCACCATATCAGGTATCCTATCTCATAATACTCTAACTTAGACGGTTGTCGGTTTTTGGAACGATTCAAGGCCCGGGGAGTCAGAGCCCCCCACCCCCTCCCTACATACAAAATTTTCGTAAAATCTAGTTTCATTTCAGAACCATCAAATTTGGTATCATGAAACTCTAACTTAGACGCTAGGCGGTTTTTGGAAGGGGTTGGAGCCTGCAGGGTCGGAGCCCCCCCCCCTCATAAAAAATTTCATAAAATCTACAGTTTTCATCTTAGAACCACCAAATTTATTATACTATCTTATGGTACTCTAACTTAGACGGCAGACCGTTTTTGGAACGGGTCAAGGCCCGGGGGTCAGAGCCCCCCACATACAAAATTTTCTTAAAAACTACAGTTTTCAATTCAGAACCACCAAATCTGGTATACTATCTCATGGTACTCTAACTTAGACGCTAGACGGGTTTTGGAAGGGGTTGGAGCCCGGGGGTCAGATCACCCCCCCAACTAAAAACTTTTTCGTAAAATCTACAGTTTTCAATTTAGAACCACCAAATTTGGTATAGTATCTCATGATACTGTAACTTAGACGGTAGACCGTTTTTCGAACAGGTCAAGGCCCGGGGGTCAGAGCCCCCTTAATTTTTTTGTAAAATCTACATTTCAAAATTGCCTTTATTCTTCAGTAAAATAACATTTCTATGTACATGACAATGGAATTCTGCCAATAAATACAGCGGTATATACATCAGCTGGAAAGTTCCAGTGAAACGTAAAACAAAATATTGTTAAAATCATAAAAAAAATATTTCGCCACGTAGGGCGAAGGAGAGGCAGACAATAAAGCACGAGCGATACAAACGAAAATGTTTACCTACAGTATTGTAGACAGGGCAAGACATGATTCTATACTATGCACAAATTCCAATTAAGCATTACTACCATACTAAAGATTAAACATTAGGTACTAATTCACAGAAATGCAACAGTGATGCTACATTCAAAATTTACAACATATGTACAGAAGTATTCAGTGACAAGGGGAAATAACGCTAAATGTACTCAGAAGGGCATCTTGTTGCATTAAATTATACACACAGTGACTAATATTTTAAAAAAATATTCAACATAATGAAGGGGACATTGCGTGGGCAGTAAACTGTGCAGAAGGAAGAATTATATACAACAACATAAAACCCAACATTATCGAAGAGAACATGGGAAACATATTGAGCTATCTTCAATGGCACATTAAAACAGAAAAATCACAAATAGCGAAGCACCAAAATTAATACGTAAAAACATGATTTGTTACAGTGAACGTGGGCGACAACAAAAATCCCACTTATAGGTTGAGATGTAACTGCAAATTGTGGATATGGAACCACCCAGCCGATTGGGCCCAAGTGGATTGAAAAACGCTATCGGTGTTTGTTGAGGCAGCACGAGAGTGCTCCATTTGGAGGCGAGTGGTTAACCGTGCTAGGAAGCGTCTCCGAATGATAGCACTTGCCTCCTGAGGAGGTGGAATAAGAGCGGGGAAGCGTTGTTGAAGATGGAAAGCATAGACAGTGAACTTCACAAGAAGAAAAATATAACGGCACACAGGAGGCAAGTGAGTAGGTGGATGCTTTGTTTGGAGTAGCCAAGCATATGCAAGAAATGGTAACGATCGAGCACAAATTCGATCAGCAAGACGAAATGCTGTGTTTAGGACTGGCAGGAGAACGGGGCAGAATAGGTATTGATGTTGGACGTCGCTGACTTCAGGGCAAAAGGAGCACTGCGGAGAGGTGAGAAGGGTCATGCGAAACAGTACTGATGGGGCTGGGAGACGAAGGTGAAGAAATTGCCAATGGACATTGAGTTCAAGAGGGGAGGAAAGGGGGAGGTAGATGCTGTCCAGATGGCGGGGAGAAGAGAAGGAGGAGCAGAATGAACAGAAAGTGGAAGTGCGGGAGGGGAAAGAAGAAGCCAATAAAGAGAAGAGGAGGAGAGAGAAGTAACTAGAACCGGGGAGCTACGAATGAGGAGAAAGAACGGTAGGGAAAGAGGAGCAGAGGGGACCGAGAAGAGACCATCAGGTGAAGCGAGGAGTGGAAAGAGGCTCCAAAGCGCTGTGCGAAGAAGAAGATATTCGTTAGCAAGAGTAATGGTTGGAGATAGAAACAGGGAAGAAAGAGGTCTCCAGGTTAGATCAGAAGTTACGAGAGAACGGACAGTTATCACACCAGAGCGGATCCAATGAGGAAAGTAAAAGTAAGGGAGGTTAGGAGGGTGAATAAGAGAAGAGAAGAAGAGAGGTTCATCTAGGAGATCAAGAGTTGAAGAAGGAAATGAACGGAGAAGAGGAAGCGAACGAAAGAGAGAAAGGCCCTCTCGCAGGACAGGAGGGAGGTGGGACGGGAGAAGAGAGTATGCATCCATCTTCAGAAACAGTAGGAAGGTGAAAGATGGGTCACGGAAAGAAGCTAGAACATTCAAGGTAGTGGTAAGGGACGGAACAGTTGAAGTGGCAAGGCGAATGAAATGAATAATGCGATGAGTTTTATAAAGGAAAGCTGGATCAGGAAGCTGGATGCCACCCAAAGAGGCTGGCAGATGAAGCGTGGCAGGTTTAACCCAGTGATGTGAAGACCAGATGACGGAAGTTGAGAGGCGAGTGATGGTCATCATTTGTGACACGGGCACAACCGTCGACATCCAAGAGTATTCGCATAGAGAGATAAGTTGTCGACGAACAACGGCTGCTCGTTGACGGAACGATGTGAAAGGGCGGGCCTTACTCCAGTAGGCAGCAGTCCGTTGTATCCGGGGAAGAAGAGCAGTCCAGGTGGCAGATGCAGAAGCCAAGGGCAATCCGACATACGCACCGAGGATCTTCTGTGTAGTGGCTGTCCACTGCGCACCCCAAGGAGCATCAGTGCGGGCAGCCCATGCCCCGCACCATAAGCCAGTACTTTTAGTGGCATTCAGCGCTGCTCCAGATAATGCAACATACTGTTGATATACAGAATACAGGCGATCAAATTGAGATTCATCCCGGACGCAAAAGGTCACATCATCAGCATAGGCGGTGAAAATTATTCGATGATGACGAGTACTAGCCACTGTCGGCGGTAGGACATCCAGGAGTGATCTTCGGGCTGCTAACAGGAAAGGCTCAAAAGCGAGAGCGAATAGCTGGCCGGAGAGCGGACATCCTTGCCGGATGCCTCGCTTAAACGGAATTGGAGCGGTTAGAAATGTGGCCGCTCGAACATGGAAACTAGCTCCCTGATAAAGGGCCAAGAGTGCGGAAGAAAAGGTAGGAGGAAAGCCAAATTGTGAAAGGACAACAGAGAGATAAAAATGAGAAACGTTATCAAAAGCGGACTTTTGATCCAGATTGAGGAAGGCAAGAGGTTCACAAAAAGAGCGAGCGAGGAAGTGAAGATGAAGGAGAAGAGAAACGTTAGTGGAAATAGTCCGACCAGGCACAGTGTATGTCTGGTCAGGAGAAATAACGAAAGAGAGAACAGAATTAAGGCGACGGGATAAGAGTTTTGTATAGAACTTATAGTCAGTGTTTAGGATGGAGATAGGGCGCCAGTTTCCAAGATCCAAGAGGTCACCCTTCTTAGGAAGGAGGATGGTGTGTGCCAAAGTAAAGTCGGGCGGTAACGCAGGAGAGGAAAAAGCAGACGAGAAACACGCAGACAGAAAAGGCAGAAGGCACGGTAGAAAAGCACGATAAAAGGACAGAGGAAGGCCGTCAGGTCCAGGAGCGGCATGAGGATTGAGAGTAGCGAACGCCTCGCGGAGTTCGCGAAGAGAGAAAGGAGAGAGTAAAGAAGTAGATAAAGTAGAGGGGACCTGAGGAAGAGAGGAGAGAAGAGGAGAAGCTAATGAGGATGAAGACTGCGTTACCGCACTGTACTTGGCGATGAAATACTGTCTGGTGAAAGTGCATAGCTTCGATGGGTTCGAAGTGATGGAACCATCCTGGAGGCGAAGATGACGCAAAGATGTAGCAGAACGATGTTGAGATTCCAAGGCGGTTAAGTAATCGTGAGAATCAGCTGTAGGGGAGAGATGCAAGAAATGCATCCTGCAGGCTGCATCGGATGCGCGAGGAAGAAGCAAAGCATGGAGATCTGCCAGATAGCCGGGGTATTGCGGATCATCAAGAGAGAGCATCGACAATAGAGCACGTAGATTCGCAATTTTCATATCGCTCTCATTCCGAGAGGCATGGGAGTAGCGCCGTACAAAAAGGACCAAGTCATGTTTGACACTGAGCCACAGTTGCATCGCGTCGGACGTAGTATCAAGAAGGGGCTGACGACTTCGGAGGAACTCACGCACAGCAACACAAAATTGTTGATCATCCAGGAGCGAGTCCGGAAAAGTCCATACTCGTTGAGTCCTTGAAGGTGAAGGCGAAACACACACCGACAGACTGACAATACTGTGGTCTGAAGCGGCGGAAGGATGATGGGCAGCAGCTGCGATCGACGGGAGAAGAGCAGTCGAAACATAAAATTTATCCAACCGTGCTGCCGTAGTGCTGCCATGGATGGAAGAGCGCCAGGTAAAGAGATTTCCGACGGGTGTAGATGCCGGAACGCATCAACCAATTGAAAATCATCAACTAGCTGGGAAATCTGTAATACACGTTGTCTGCGGTATTCTCCAACGGTTGAATTGCGGTCAAGGGCCGGCAACAACGTACAATTGAAATCTCCGCCGATGAGAATGTATTCAGACGGTGGGATGCATGACAGCTCTGTACGGAGTGTGGAGAGAAGATCAGGTAACAGACGTTCATCACAGGGGACATATATGTTAAAAACATGATAGGTCACGTTTTCAATGCAAAAGACAGCGACCTGGAGGTTGTCCACATGTAAGGCACGAATCACTGGCGTCGAAATCAGAGGGAGTAGGCGGTGATGGATCCCAAGTGCAAGGCCACCATTCCGTCCAACTCGATAAGCATGGTGAAAATCGTAGGGCCAAGCCCGCCAACGAGAGAACAAAGTGGTAGCAGAGCAATTGGTCTCTTGGAGCAAGAGAAGATCTGCGTGTAGAGGCGCCAAGTCCTCATACACTAGAGCATTTCTAGGAGAAGCAGAGAACCCTCTGCAGTTAAGTGTGACCACCTTGAATCGGTAGGTCCTTCCCAGGTCGACACGCACGTGCGCTGGAATCTGTTATTTTCTTCGCTTGCTTCTTCATTCTGTCAACACTAAATTTGAGATCGGGATAGGAAAGCACAAGATTTCGATACACAGATATCACACTAGAAACTTGGGTTAGAACAGTAGGAAGATCAAGCAAATGACGTGCAACAAACTGATTAAAGAATCTAGGATGTTTATGAGAGCATAATACTTCATATATTTTATGAAGAGAAAGCGGACCTACCGGTATATCCGCCTTCGCTTCAGCTAGGTATCGGAGAAAAGAATCTAGGGAAAGCACTGGGGGTGGAGTCTTAGAACCTGGAATCACAGCAGGGTGTCGACTTGTTCGTGGCGAAGTACGACGTTGAGAGGAGGAGCGGGAAGATGAGTCAACAGAACGACCTCTTGCAGCACCGATGCGAGGAGGGAGCGGAGTCTGCGGAGCACTCCAGGACTCCCGTCGAGCAGGCTTGCTGGTAGTTGTAGGGTCAGAGTGATTGCCAGAAGTGTCACTAGCAGTAGGGCAGTCCATGTCAGTAACTGTACTTGGAGTGTCTTCATCCGAAGGAAGATGAAGGTCAGCAGTCAGGTTAGCTGGAGCTGCAAGGTACGTGGGCGGAGCTGTCGGTACCAGATGAGGAAAGTCCTCTGTCAACAATTGTGGGGCAGGACCCCGTGGAGGAAGGCCCGATGGCAGAGCAGGTTGAAGTTCTGAAGACACCTCCTTAGAAACGGTAGGGGTGGACGACACAGGGCTGTCACGAGTGACGTTTGGTCCCGAAGACTGAGGTACAGCAGGGCGGCGGAAGCACTCACTACGTTGATGGCCATACGCCTTACAAGTCTGACAATGAAAGGAGGTTAAAACGTCGATGCGTCGGATTTGATCTCCACATTTTACAGTGAAGAGAGTAGGAAAAGACTTGATATGTTCATCCGAAGAGAATACTACTCGCGCAACTCGTCGGGCACTTTCAATCGAACGATCATCCTCGTCCTTTGGAGCAGCGGAGTGTGTGGTAATGTTACCCACAACACGACCGGATTGCATAAGAAAAGCACAAAGCATAGCATCTGTGACTTCAGGATGTACTGGGTACATCGAGACCGTTACTGGTCTCTGGGCGACAGGCTCAGGAAATAATTGGTGATCACCAACAACCAGCCCAGTCTGTAAGACAGAGGTAGCATCTGCCGCATGAAAAAAATAAACAATGACACTCGGCCCTCTGCGCGACATATGACGTATCGCTGACGGAGAGAACTTTTGTTTTAGAGCAGTTGAGTACATTTTGAGTGGTGTGTCTGGCAGCGCCTCAAAGCACACACCCAACTCAGTAGCCGTGGTGAAAGAGGCACCTGCTGGAGAATCCACTGGAATTTCGAGCACAACCTCATTACCAGAGCGACGGACATGAGGTTTTAAAGCTGCGGCTTCCGCTCGCATGGAATTAGACTTGGGCTGAAGCCTTTGGGAAGTTACCGCTGAAGAATAGGAACGAGGAGCAGTAGAAGTGGAGGTTGAAGGCAGAGGAGCACCGCCATCCATTGAAGGCAGAGGAGCATCGCCATTCATTGAAGGCAGAGGAGCACCGTCATCCATAGTGTCCATGACGTCAACTTTCACTATATGAGAAGCAGCTGGGGCAAGAGCTGTAATAGTGACGTCAGGGGAGGAAAACGATACGCCGCCAACGGTTGACGTCGACCCGGAGGGCAACGTGACAACGCCACCGCTGGGCAAAGTGCCGTGATCACCGGAAGTGATGTCAGGGTTGACAACACCACCGGATGACGCCATTTTAATGGCGTCGAGATAAGTAGGCTTCTACCAGCTCGGTAGGAATTTTAAACACGACGATAAGAAACGAAAAAAGGCACTCACCACTTCGGGAGATGTCCGAAACGAATCTCCAAACCTTTATAGTGGAGGTAAGCACAAACCTAGTTATCCTAGTAGCCTAAATACTTGAAATACAAACAAAACTCACGGAGCACAGTTTTTAATTAAGAACCATTAAGTATGGTATCATGAAACTCAAACTTAGACGCTAGACGGTTTTTGGAAGGGGTTGGAGCCCAGGGGTGAGGAGAGCTCCCCCTCCCCGTTACAAAATTTCGTAAAATCTACAGTTTTAAATTTAGAGCCACCAAATCTGGTATACTATCTTATGGTACTCTAACTTAGACGCTAGACGGTTTTTGAAAGGTGTTGGAGCCCAGGGGTCAGAGATCTACAGTTTCCAATTTAGAATCATCACCAAATTTGGTATACTATCTCATGGTACTCTAACTTAGACGGTAGAACGTTTTTGCAAGGGGTTGCAGCCGGGGGGGGGGGTAAGGGCCCCCTTCATAAAAAAATCGCAAAATCTAGTTTTCAATTTAGAACCACCAAATTTCGTATACTATCTCATGGTACTCTAACTTAGACGGTAGACGGTCTTTGGAACGGGTCAAGGCCCGGGGTCAGAGCCTTCCCCCGTCACATACATACAAAATTTTCGTAAAATCTAGTTTTTATTTCCAGAACCATCATATTTGGTATCATGAAACTCTAACTTAGACTCTAGACGGTTTTTGGAAGGGGTTGGAGCCCTAGGGGTCGGTGCCCCCCTCATAAAAAATTTCGTAAAATCTACAGTTTTTAATTTAGAGCCACCAAATTTATTATACTATCTCATGGTACTCTAACTTAGACGGCTGACCGTTTTCGGAACGGGTCAAGGCCCGGGGGTGAGAGCTCCCCTCATAAAAAATTTCGTAAAGTCTAAATTTTTCAATTTAGAGCCACCAGATTTGGTATACTATCTGATGGTACTCTAACTTAGACGGTAGACCGTTTTTGGATCGGGTCAAGACCAGGTCGTCAGAGAACCCCCCCCCCCCCATAATTTTTTTCGTAAAATCTACAGTTTTCAATTTAGAACCATCAAATATGATATCATGAAACTCTTACTTAGACGCTAGACGGTTTTTTGAAAGGGGTTGGAACCCGGTGGGTGAGAGCCCCTCCCCTCCTCATAAAAATTTCGTAAAATCTACAGTTTTCAATTTAGGACAACCAGATTTGGTATACTACTTATGGTTATCTAATTTAGACGGTAGACGGTTTTTGGAAGGGGCCGGGGCCCGGGTCAAGGTAGCCCCATGCAAAATTTTCGTAAAAAGTTCCGTTTTTTACTCTTAAGAATACCCTATCTACGTTCTAAGGCGCTCTTTGGCCCTTTGAGGGCCTTGCACCATAAACCATCAACCAACCAACTAACCAACCTACGGTCTAAGTTAGGGACTGTAGATAACAATAAAGTGCAAAAATATGCGTTTAATGGTGTATTAAAAACACAAATCAATATAGTTTAGCTTTCACTACCAACGAGCGGCTTATCAGGAAGAAATATAATGTAATGTAAATAGAGAGTTCGAGATATTCAAAATTCAAAACGGTAAGAAAAAGATGATCAATGCCAATGTGAAGTCGACCGCAATCGACATCACATAGGTACATTGCATTTCTTTGTTGCGGGATTCACAGAAGCACACGCCAGATGTACGGCAGTTCTATAGATGTCTCCTAGAAGGTAAGTATTCACATTCCTTCTTCTTTCTTTTTTGTTTCGCAAAATTAGATTAACTAAATCAAAAAATTTAAAATAAGTTTACTGGAAAATTGCAGGAATATCTTTTTCATTCATTAACTTTCACCCGCTGAACTTGGTGATTCCACAAATAGTAATATGTACCTGGCAAATAACTGGTATCCCTGCTAGTACAAATTATATTAATGATTTATTTGCGTCCAGTTCAGTCTAGTATGTCCATAAGAGCGTTTGGGGCCGTATGAAAAATACATTTCAACGTGTGCCGCTACGGCGGCGGAGTGATCTAGGCGCTGGCTTCTGACCACTTGTCGAGAAGGATCCTGGTTCAAATCCCGGTAAATCATGGACGCTGTGCTTGACTTCTGGCACTGGCTATCCCCCTTCCCAGGAACCAGTGGCCCAAAATTGGAAATGTCCGACTGCTTATAGCCCACTAAATTGATCACGGTGGTCGTTAACCCCCCCCCCCCAAAGAAAGATTGCGACGTGTCCATTGCTATTTGTTGTGGACCGTACAAAAAGTATGTTTTTGATATCAACATGTCCTCTTCCATGTAGGCTGGCCATAAAATGTTAGGGGACCGTACAAAATTGCCCTTTTGTTTTCACCTTGTCAGCGCTTCGGTATATGGTTGAAGTATACGTATATATAGTTGGGCCATTTCAGCACGTAGTTTGGTTTATATAGAAAATAAAGATAATGTTACATTTTTACTCAGCTACAACACATTAATCCCAAAGGCTATTTGTTGAAATCTTTAATCCGCCGTGCTCGTATTCACAACGTTAACATAACATGTCAAGTTATTAATGATGCAGTTTTACCCTGTCACAAAACTTTAGTTACAAGACTTTAGGCGTAAACTTTTTTAGGAATTTTTAGTCCGACGTATTCATAAGGTTTCGATAACATGCCAAGGTTATGGTACTGCGTTTTGACTGAGGCACAAAAATTAATAAACAGGCCTTAAGCCTTTTTATCAGTTTTCAATCAACCGTGCTCATATACATAAAATTTTCAGAGAAAGTCAAGTTTACTGTGTTGCGCATTTACTCGAGTACAAAACTATAAACAGCCATTAACTTTCACCCGCTAAACTTGATGATTCCTCAATTCATCCATTAACAAGTCTTTTAAGTGATTGTATGCTATGGTCATATTGATGTTGTTTGATGACAAGTCAGGTTAATGATGTTGCACTTATTAAAGACTTAAAAAGGTGTAGAGGCTAGTAATTATTATTTGAAGTCTAAGTAAAAGCTCATTTTTAACTTGACTCGTCATGAAATCCTTATGAATATGGCATTTATTTTATTTTGTACATTTTACAAAGCGTATGCATTTTTTTTTTTGGCATTTGTTTTATTTTGTGTTGTACTTGTTACATAGCGTTTCGCATTTTTGTAATGCTTGTGACTTGTGATTGCATTTTGAATTCTTTTGTGTTTCATATTTTGGATTACTTTTTGACATTTTATGTTTTTGACATGCTATTTTGAAAATTTGGGCTTTTTTAATTTTGCGTTGTGTTTTACATTCTTGCATCTTCGGCGGAATTACATTCTTGAAAAATTCAAATACAAGTTAGTAAAAGGTGTAATTCAATTAGTGAGAAATACCAGCACATTTTAGTAAAGGGTAGAATTATATGAAATTCCTCTTAAAAAGTCCAGCATGTTAACATTGTCTCTGTGCACCAAAGAAGTTCGAATTCCTTTTTATCTTGCCAGCGTTTCTCTTCTGGGTGGATTTGTTGGAATCTGTGCTATAACTCTTTCGATTTCAGCCATAGTTGTTCTCTGCTCTTTCGCAATTTCACTGATTATTTCGTACAGTCACAGTTTTTTCTCTCCCAGAATTGTATTCCAGCGTCTGTCTAATCTTTCAAGTTCGTTTTGTGTTCTGGGAAAGCCAAATAAATTGTTTTCACTTTCTGACCAAATTGTTGGCGGGAACAGCGGAGGGCTTCTGCTCGGATTGTTTCTTCTGCTTCCACGAAATTTTCCAAGAACATAATTTTCCTCAAACCACTGAACTACAGAATCTGCATATTCTAGTAAAATTGATTTCACTTCTTCAAAAGCAGCTGGAATTTCATCAGATGAAAAAAATGCGAGTGCTTGCAAATGTCTGACTTTGAGAGCAAACTCACTGTTTTCCCTATATTCCAAGGCTATGCCAGAGGATGGATATTCCTCAGCACATTTTTTTCCGAGATGAAACCAACAACATTTGTGTGTGCTGCTACCAAATTCCTTTTTAGCAGCATTATAACAGTAGCTATTTCAAAAATCTGTTATTATGCGTATATTGTGGTGCAAGCTGAATATCATAGTCTGATGCATAGTCTTGTAAATCCTACAAAAATACTGTATAATAGTATTATATTCTTTATACTTGCTGGAAAGTAACCCATAAACTAGTGGGACAAGTCTGTGCATCTCTGGATTCGTTTCAACCATAGCATGAATGTAACATAATTGCCTAAAAAGGGTTGGACAAGTTTCAAATGTCCCATCCATAATCCAGAGGGGTGCTTCTTTAAGCTTTCGTAAATTATTCTCTGTTAAAAATAAAAAAATTCTTTGATGTCGAAATGCGCTATCTCTGCCAAGAAATTTTGCACCATCTCCTCCTGTAAATTTATTGGGGCATCGATCCGTTCTGAAGTCATAGGCTCCGCAGGCATGTCTTCTCTTCGTATTCGTTTTACAACTTGCCTTAGTGCATCCATATTAGGCATGTAAGCTGCATTTACTGTAGCCATTGACGTTGTCACGGTTTGAGTAATTTGTGCAGGGGCTTCGTCCGTATTTCTCTCTCGTTCTTTTATTTGCGCTCTTGCAACAGCAACAACACTTTTCTCCGGTCTTGGAGCATGATTATGTGGTTTCTCATTGCGCATCCTGTGTTCATCTCCAATAAGAATAGTACTAGCAAAGCCAGTACAATTTCCATAATTTCTTTCAATACAGTGACAATACCGTAAATCACCTCGCACTCTGTTATGGCAAAATAAATACCCTTTCCATTTCAGCAAATCATTTTCTTTTTGTGAGTTAACTATTTATGTTGCATTCTTCATCTCCATAGTGCCTTCGGAAAACAATGCACTTTCTCTTTCCAAAATATTTAGAATGATATATTTCCACTATTATCACTTGACAACGCACAACAAAGGTTTCAACAAGCACGTTCTCTGTTCTCCAGTCAACTACGGACTAATGAGCAACCATTCAATAAAACACTCAGAATACAGACAATTACGTGAAGCTTGTTCATCCAGTTAGGGTTTAAGCGAAGTTCAAGATTTTCGTACCTGCGGTCACAAGAAGTGGTTAATTTTAAGGATCGGCATCTTATCTTTTTGTTTTTCCAAAACGCAGAGGTACATGTATTTTACAGCTGGGACGCTCCAGGCGGGGGATCAACAGATGCGAAGAACCCGGGAGCTAGGTTCCGGAGGCGGCAGCAGGCGCGGACTGGGCAGCTGTACTCTGGGCCGGTAGGCGTCATGCTAATTCTCAAAAATAAATTCAAATTTTTTCTGTGTTGCACCATGCGTATGAAAGAAAATTGTTGTACTGAAAAGACAATTTGTTTACCCCGTAACATATTAAACGAAACCTACGTCCCTACGTGCCAAATGATCTGTAAGCCAAACACAGTTTTTCATGCAACACCTTCCCCCGACTTTTTAAGTTCAGATCTGTCTCGTTCGACTTATTTCCTGTACCTCCCCCTCTCTTTCGCTAATTGCAGTTAATTGCCCCTGAAATTGGTGTTTTACGTTGGGGTGTATTGCCGTCTGTCCTGAAGACTATAGTGAAAGCGGTGAACCCCAGGGGAAAAGTATTCCATCAAAAGCAACAGAAATCCAATGCGAGAGCAAAACTTTGTTCGTTGGCATTACCTCCAAGCAATTTAGGCGAAGTAGGAAGTGTGTTTTTCTACTACGACACCAGAAGATTGTCGCGAATGCTCAGGCAATTACGATACAGATGTGTCCTTAAGACTTCTCTTTCAAGACGTCCAAAGGCCGGCACTAGGGGATGGGGAGGGATACAGTGCGGATGCTCTTTTTTGTTGCAGTTAGAAATTCTTAAGCTCATTCTTCCTTAAAACTTTGCCTGGTTACCAGTAAGTACTGTCTCATGCCTCAACCATTGCACAGATTTGTTGTTTTTGTTTTCATTCTTTGAGTTAACAGCGGGAAAATATCTGAACTGCGTTGTTTCAGTTGGAAATATTTTTTTACTTCAGCAACAGGGCTTCACGTATAATTGCAAAATACTTCGATAGAATAAACATACCTTGCATAAAGAGTTTGCATGAGAAAATAGATTAATAATAAGGAAACTATTCTAAAACCAAAAAAAAAATTGCGGAGCCGAAAAAGCTAGGTAGAGGAAACAAAAGGCTCTAAGAAAAAGTTCATATTTAAAGAAACCTGTAGTCGCTTAATGAGTAAGTGGTATAAATCAATACAAAATCATGTGCTATATTTGAAAAAAAAATTATAAGCAAGTAGGCATCGTGACTGTCCACAGTTTCCTTTTCATCTTGTCGACATTACAACCACCACAGAAAAGAAAAGAACAAAAAACATAACAAAAACACCCATACAAAGTAAAATGCCCAAAACATAAAAACAAGTAACCACACAAAATGAAATGCCCAAAACATTAAAAAAACTGCAACCACACAAAACAAAATACCCAAAACATGGTAAGAAATTCTGTTGAAAGCACAATGAAGGTAAACGATAGGAGAAATATATGTTTTTAAAACTTAATACAAGTGTCAAAACTGAAATAAAAAGAAAGATAAAAGAAATATTCCAAATTTCATTGTTATTTTAGATATTTTGACCTGTTGACATTTCGTAAATTGCACTTGCACTCGGTCAAAAAATATTACTTACAAGGACTCTTTCGTAACTTTTAATCGCTGTGGTCGTATTTATAAGGTTTGCATAACAAATCAAGTTAATATAATGTTGCGCTTTCACTTAGGCACCAAATACTAATTATTGACCGCTAGGCCTAGGCCTTTTAAATAATTTTTGATAAGCGTAACACTCTTAAATTGATTTGTCATGCAAACCTCATATGATCACAGAATTATAAAAATTACTATAAAATGCATATGCCTAGGTCTCGGGCGTATCTATTAATGCTTTGTGCTCGAGTAACATTTAAACAGAATTCATTTTATTTTCTATGAAAACTACATAAATATCAGCTCGGAGGACTGAAAACTATCAAAAATCTCTAGGCCTAGGGTTTGCTTAATAGTTCCAACCTCAGAAAAGCGCATTGCTAAAATCTTGGACTTCTATGAAAACCTTATGAAAATTAGCACGGCAGACTGAAAATTGCTAAACAGGCCCAGTCCTAGGGCTTTCTAATTATTGTTTTGTACCTGACTAAAAGTGTAACATTATCTTTAGTTCTTACTAGCAGGGGTACCCGGTATTTCCCAGGTAAATATTACTATTTCTAAAATCACCAAGTTCAGCGGGTGAAAGTTAATGAATGAAAAAGCTATTTCCGTAAATTTCCAGGAAACTTGTTTTAAATCTTTTGATTTAGTTAATTTAATTATACGAAGCAAAAAAATAATTTACAGTATTTACATTACATTGTATTTCTGCCTGATAAGGCAACCGTTGGTGGTGAAAACTAACGTTTATTAATTTGTGTTTTTAATACACCATGAACCGGATATTTTTTCACTTTATTGTTATCTACGGCCTCTAACCTAGACCGTAGGTGGGGTAATGGAGTGTTGTATTGGGATGCAGTTCTTAAGAGTAAAAATTGTAATTTTTACGAAAATTTTGAATAGGCCCCCTTCACACCGGGCACCGACCCTTTCCGTCTGTGGTCTAAGTTACAATACAATGAGGTAGTGTACTAAATTTGGTCGTTCTAAATTCGAAACTGTAGGTTTTACAAAAATTGGCATTGGGGGGGGGGGACTCTGAACCCCTGGCTCCAACCGTTTCCAAAAACCGTCTGCATTCTCAGTTAGAGTACCATGACATAGTATACCAAATTTGGTGGTTTTAAATTGAAAACTGTAGATTTTACGAAATTTTTTATGGGGAGGGCTCTGACCCCGTGCCTGACCCGTTCCCAAAACCGTCTACCATCTAAGTTAGAGTACCATGAGATAGTATACCAAATTTGGTTGTTCCAAATTGAAAACTGTAGATTTTACGAAAATTTTGTATGGGGGAGAAGGATCTAACCCCCGGGCCCCGACTCGTTCCGAAAATCGTCTACCGTCTAAGTTAGAGTACCATGCTATGGTATACCAAATTTGGTGGTTCTAAATTGAAAACTGTGGATTTCAAGAAATTCTTTATGCGGGTGGGGGCTCTTACCCCGTGCCCGACCCGTTCCAAAAACCGTCTACCGTCTAAGTTAGAGTGCCATGATATAGTATACCGAATTTGGTGGTTCTAAATTGAAAACTAGAATTTACGAAATTTCGTATGAGGGGGGGGGGGGGGCTCTGAACCCTGGGCTCCAACCCTTTCCAAAAACCGTCTGCAGTCTAAGTTAAAATACCATGAGATAGTATTCCAAATTTGGTGGTTCTAAATTGAAAACTGTAGATTTTACGCGGCATTTTTATGGAAGGGGCTCTAACCCCCGGGCTTCAACCCCTTCCAAAGACCGTCTAGCGTCTAAGTTAGAGTACCATGAGATAGTATACCAGATTTGGTGGTTCTGAATTGAAAACTGTAGTTTTTAAGAGAATTTTGTATGTGGGGGCTCTGACCCCCGGGCCTTTACCCGTTCCAAAAACGGACTGGCGTCTAAATTAGAGTACCATAAGATAGTATACCAAATTTGGTGGTTCTAAGATGAAAACTGTAGATTTTACGAAATTTTTTATGAGGGGGGGGGGGCTCCGACCCCGTGGGCTCCAACCCCTTCCAAAAACCGTCTAGCGTTTAAGTTAGAGTACCATGAGATAGTATACCAAATTTGGTGGTTCTAAATTGAAAACAGTTTTTATTCGGGGGGAGGGGTCAGACCCCCAGGGCTCCAACCCTTCCAAAAACCGTCTAGCGTCTAAGTTAGAGTACCATGCGATAGTATACCACATTTGGTGGTTCTGAATTGAAAACTGTAGTTTTTAAGAAAATTTTGTATGTGGGGGCTCTGACCCCCGGGCCTTGACCCGTTCCAAAAACGGTCTACTGTCTAAGTTAGAGTACCATGAGATAGTATACCAAATTTGGTGGTTCTAAATTGAAAACTGTAGATTTTACAAAAAAAAAAATTATTCGAGGGGGGTTTGACCCCCGGGCTCCAACCCCTTCCAAAAACCGTCTAGCGTCTAAGTTAGAGTACCATGAGATAGTATACCAGATTAGGTGGTTCTGAATTGAAAACTGTAGTTTTTAAGAAAATTTTGTATGTGGGGGACTCTGACCCCCGGGCCTTGACCCGTTCCGAAAACGGTCTGCCGTCTAAGTTAGAGTACCATAAGATAGTATACCAAATTTGGTGGTTCTAAGATGAAAACTGTAGATTTTATGAAATTTTTTATGAGGGGGGGCTCCGCCCGCGGGCTCCAACCACTTCCAAAAACCGTCTAGCGTCTAAGTTAGTTTCATGATACCAAATTTGATGGTTCTGAAATGAAAACTAGATTTTACGAAAATTTGTATGTATGGGGGGGGGGGGGGCTCTGACTCCCCGGGGTTTGACCCGTTCCAAAAACCGACAACCGTCTAAGTTAGAGTACTATGAGATAGGATACCTGATTTGGTGGTTCTGAATTGAAAACTAAGTTAGAATACCACGAGATAGTATACCAGATGTGGTGGTTCTGAATTGAAAACTGTAGATTTTACGAAAATTTTGTATATGGGGGGCTCTGACCAACCGGGCCCTGCCCCGTTCCAAAAGCCGTTTACCGTCTAATATTTTTAGTGCCAAAGAAAAACGTAATATTCCTATCCTGTCTGCGTGTCCAAACTTTATAAATTTGATCAGGGAGCAAATCGTTCGAAATCGTACGTTTTCCTGCATTTGTTTTGTATGTAACCAAAATCTGTTGGTTGGTTGGTTGGTTGATTGATTTTTATGGCGCAAGGGCCATGTTTGGCCAAAGAGCGCCAGACAAACAACCAAAATCTGTAAACGCGACGAATTGACGTAGTCGACGAATTTGTCCGCGACGAATTGACGCAGGCGACGAATTGACGTAGTCGACGAATTGACGCACGCGACGAATTGACGTGACACCGTTGAATTTATGCTCTAGCTAGATGTTTTGGTCCGCTCTGGGCAGAAGTTTATTAGATTGTTATATTGCTTCGAGTTGGAGCCATTAAATTGTTATCAAGTTAGTTATACTTGAAGAGTGTTATATTAGGGGTACAAATAAGTTTTAAATCATTTTAAGACAACGCAACATGTAATTTGAGAGAAAACAACAATACATTTACGAATCAAAATATGCGCCGCCATTATCTATCACCTTCCGCGATCGGTCGGGCAGCTTATGGATTCCAGCCATGAAAAATACTTCGTCGTGTGACGCGATGAAGACGTCAACCCATTTTTGCACTTCGTCGCATGTCCGGAACCGTACAGAAGACAAACCATGTTGCATCGATCGGAACAAATGATAGTCTGAAGGGGCTGTGTCGGGACTATACGCCGGGTGCTCCAAAACTTCCCAGCCAAGCGTCAAAAACGTTTCCTTGACCGATTTCGCGACATGCGGCCTAGCGTTGTCATGCAGTAACTTTTTTTTTTTTTGATTGGAAGTTTAACGACCACCGTGAGCAACTCAACGGGCTATAAGCAGTCGCCATGCATGTAGTATGCAGTAACTTCACGGGACGCAATCCTTTGCCTGTGAATGGACGTGTCAGACAGATTTCCTGGTTCAGTCGCAGCAGTTCTTGCTCGTAGCGATCAGCAGTAACAGTTTGACCCTGTTCCAATAGTTCATAATAGAGCACACCCTTCATGTCCCACAGCAGAACTTTCTTTAAATGAATATTGCGTTTCTGTGTCGAAGTCGTTGCTTCACCGGTGTTTACCCAGTGTTTTTTTGCGTTTGGGATTGTCGTACCATATCCACTTTTCATCACCCGTAACGATTTCCCACAGGAAAGACTTTCTGTGTTGTTTATTCAACAAATTCAAACACTTGATGACACACTCATCCTTGTTCTGCGATTGGAAATGGTTTGTTGAGTTACCCCCCCCCCAGTTCAGCTAGTTTTGTTTTGCGTTTGAGACGAATCTTCATCCAGCAATGCTTGCAGTTCCTCATGTGCAACCTTCTGCTGGGTGCCGCTACGTTCTCGATCGCTAACATCAAAATCACCTGCTTTATTTAAATCGTCTAAACCAAAACTTACCCGTGCTTTTCGATACAATATTCTTCTCCAGAACAGAACAGAGCGATGCACATGCTTTTGCAGCACTTTTTCTTTGATGAAATTCGTAACGAATGCAGTGTCGAATTAATGCAGTATCGCTTGCCATCTTTCAGCTACCGATCTGCAAGTGCGTATAACTGTTGGCAAACGTCTGTGTCACATTTTATACTCTGGACCAGTTACGGTCATAGGACAACAACGCGGGGGAATGTCGGATATGTAAATTAACGGTATACCTCACACAAAAAACGCTTTAAAACTAATTTGTACACTTCATACGTTACGAATGATCAGCTATATTCAGTATATTCGCGCACCTGTTGTATCCAAATGCCAAAGTACCGAATTATTCGATTATGTGTGATGATATTTAGAGTGCCTAGATTTGGAATAAATAAACAGCTGAAGTTACAGAAAATGAAAGCAAGTCATTAAGGAAATAATTGTGCCTCGAAATGAGTGACTAAGTAAGATTACGTGTTCTTAATTCATTTTTCCTGAACGTGAAAAAAAAAGTTATGCCTGTGTGAAAGATCTATATTCGTATTTAAGCTACCGTCCAAATAAAACGTCTATAAAAATAAACCTTGCTTGCGCGGGTTTACTAGTAAGCGGACGTTTAAGGAAAGGACAATTATGAACTTATAAATCTCACAGTTCGCTCACTGTATTGCCTACTCAGCGTAACATGATATTCATTCTGTAAACAAACTAATATGAATAAATGCAGGAATATCCGCCACCAAAAACAAAGAGAACCTGTTTTCAGCTTCAGCCAAGAAGGCCTTTTCTGAGAGGTAATGGACCTCCACGAGCATATGACTATGATGAGTCATCCATCCCTGATTTAGTGTCTGGTTCGAAGGAAGGAAGAGAAAATCAGAGTCGTAAGGAAAATCTTAACATCAGTGCCCCAGTTTCAAACTTGCACGTGCGAGAAATCAGAGGACCTCTCTCTCTCTCTCTCTCTCTCTCTCTAGAACACTCGTCCAATGGGGGTCTCGGAAGGGTTAACTTCATAATTCGGAACAAGTTAAGGAAATTTTAAGCGAGACAGTTGTAGGGGGAAAGAATCGTGAATGGGGAACCATGAAGCTGTGATAAACGTCTTTGTGACGAAAAGATTGCGGAAAACATTTGCAAGAAGAAAACAGTTGGGAACTTGCCCTTTGATGTTATGAATGATTTTTTCTTATTTTCAGAAACTGAATCTATTGTTTTAATAATAATAAGACTTTCACGGAAGAAGAGAGTTAGGGGGATTTTAAATTAATACTCCATTTTATTACTCCTCATAGGTTAACGCTCATTCAATTGCTAAAGATGATTTTCCTATGTGCTGCTGTACTTTTGGAACCTTATTAAGGTATAGTAGGAACGCTGCTCTACATTTTACACAGGCCCGTAGCTAGCAAAGGGGACAGTTCCTCCTATAAGGCAAGCGAGCCTCCGCCCCCCTAGAAAATGGACATAGTTGTGAATTCGGTGAACCTTTATTTTTGGTGGTTTATATAAATTCCTTTTGCATTTCATTATAAGCATTAGTTATTCGTGTATTGCACTTCTTATAAAATGGAAATGGAAACGATACATTACGAACGATGGGCAACTCAAAATAAATTACTTTTCGCAGTTATAACGAAGTAAATTTCTCCGTCATTTTTTCCAGGGCGCGCAACGAACCGGGGCCCCCTCATTCCGGAATAAGTCGCTCTCCCAACTGCGCTACGCGGACGTATGCTCTCGCTGCTATCTGCCTTTATCATCTCATGTGCGTCCAGCGGTGCAGGCATGTCAAATCCCCCCCCTTCTTCCCGAAAGAGGGCCGGGGGCATGGCTCACTGGTCAGCCGGGACCAACGTATCGCTGTAGGCAGTCATCCGCTGAAGAACGTACATTGGAGAAATCTCATTCAATTTGGTGTGTGGAACGTAACATCACACACATTTATTTTTCGAAGCGCGGAAGAAGGGATTCTCTTATTTTTCCTGTCTCGTGGTGTGAAAAGAATATCACACCATTGCGAGAACTTTAAAGGCCAGGTCATTCTTGAAGTTCGGGCGCCAATATAACGAAGTAAATTTTTCCGTCATTTTTGTCCACGGCGGGCATTGAACCAGAGTCCCCTCATTCCGGAATAAGTCGCTCCCCCAACGGAGCTACGCGGACGTATGCTCTCGCTGCTATCTGCCTTTATCTTGTGTGTGTCTTGGGGTGCAGGCACGTCACACAGTTAATCAGTAGGAACAGCAGCGCCAATGATTCTCTACCACATGTCAAAATCCTTTTACCCCCCCCCCCTTTTTCTGGAAAGACTTGAAATATAAAAACGACATTACCCAGAAGAAAAAAAAAAGAAGAGAGAGAGAGAGAAAGCTTTCAACTTCTTTCTGTTCATTGTTTTCGGCCAGTACGAGCAGTTTTGCGATGAGAGAAGTGTTCATTGGCGAGAATCTGAAGGATTTGGGATTTTGAGTTGGGAACGGAGGTTTGGCTGTTGACCGCGGTACGAAGATCTTACCTTCGAGCACAAACGAAGAAGAATGCGCAATTAGAGGTGGAGAAAAAAGAGCCGAAATTTAGTTTCAATAACTCGATGCCATTGTGTGGATCTGCGGAAAGGAACGAGAACAATAAACTACAGAATTTGATTGTTACCTACTTCTTTATTTTTACGTGTGTAATATCCAGCTTCGACTTCTCTTTCTTCTACAACAGAAAGGAGTCGTAGCTGGGTGAAATATTATCATATAAAAATATAAGCAAAAAAATATTTTCATGCCAGTTAGGAGCAATCTTTCCTCCAGCGATAATGACCCTGCAACTAAGCCATAGTCAAACAAATCCAGATAATGAGATTTATTTTTTATATTTCTAAAGTGTTTAGTTTTCTTCCTCCTGCTTTGTTCGCTAGTGCAGCAAATTAACAAAAGGAACGAAAATACCAAACGTCGCCCCGGTGGCGCAGTGGTCTAAGGCGATAGCCTCTGATCATTCGTCCGAAAGGGGTCCGGGTTCGAATCCCGGTGAGGCATGGATGTTGTGTTTGTCTTACGGCACTGGCTCTCTCCCTTCCCTGGAACCAGTGACCCTAAATTAGGGACGGGCGACTGCTTATAGCCCATTGTGTTGCTCACGGTGGTCGTTAAACCTCCAATCAAAAAAAAAAAAAAAAAAATACCAAACACAACTTCCATCTGTATTCTTTGATGAATATAGCTTTTTGTTGAACACACAGTCCCCCCCCCCTCGCCTCCTGGTTCTGACGTACCTGGTCTTACACCGAGGTCGGCATTGCTGAATAAATGTAAGCAATAAACCGAGTGCATGTTTGCCTAGTTGATAATTACGAGGGCTGCCCCAAAACAACTGAGAATGTTTTATAAAAAAAAAAACTGCGTATCTTAATTATCAAAGTAGTGGTCATCTTTGTCGAAATATTGTCCATTGCATCGAATACAGGTGTCCTAAAGTTCCTCCCACTTTTTGAATGTCTTCTGGAATTTTTCTTCTGAAATGCTGTTGAAGCACCCCTACTCAGCTCTAATAAAGTTGTTGATCAGTCTCAAATTGTCGTCACCTTAATGTCTTTTTTACGCTTTCCAACCGTAGGTTGAAGAAGCGTATATGCTCCAGCTTTGTCCGTCTGTCTGTTCGTCTGTCGGCACGATAACTCGCGTAAAAATGGTTCGATTTCGATGAAATTTTATTATGTGGTAGGAGGGACCATCTGGGGACGAACCCTATTGAAAATGGACGAAACGGGGTCAAAGGTCATGGTATAGGAGCGGGATCCACTCCGTTGCCCGTATGCGTCATAACTTGCGTAAATATGGTTCGATGTCGATGAAATTTTAGTATATTGTTGGGGACCACTGGGAATGAACCCTATTGAAAATGGGTGAAGTGGGGTCAAAGGTCAGGACATGGGATCGGGATGCATTCCATCGCCCTTATCCCTACTATTAAAGGAGCAATTCTTGTATGTATGTAAATTTTATTTTGAAAACGGCTCTAAGAATTTTGATGAAAGTCTTTAACCTACCGTTTTCTGGTACTAGAAATCGATTTGGCTTGATCTCTACTGTAGGAAAATTCGTTTAGTATGCTACATAACCAACCCGAATTACCACGTTTTTTAGTGTCATGGCGTCGTCCCATTAATGTTGCCCATGCTTAGAAATCTTATGACGTCACAATCTCGTGATTGCGGTGTTGGCGCACAGTCACGCAATCTGTCTCATTACGTCACGCGTTGTGTGTGGATCCTATTAAAGTTTTATGACGTCACACTCTTTCGAGCAGATGGTTACGATTCCCATCTGCCTCATTACGTCACGCGTTGTGTGCGTATGTCCGTCCGCATGATAACTCGCGTAAAAATCGTCGATTTTGATGAACTTTTAGTATGTGGAAGGGAAACACCTGGGAAGGAAGACCCTATTGAAAGTGAACGAAATGGGGTCAAAAGTCAGTACATAGGAGCGGGATCCATTCCACTGCTCTTATGCGTCATAACTAACGTAAAAAAGTTCGATTTGGATGAAATGTTAGTATGTTATAGGGGCCTGCCTGGGGACGAATTCTATTGAAAATAGGTGAAATGGGGTCAAAGGTTAGGACACAGGAGTGGGATCTATTCCATAGCCCTTATGCATCATAATTTATGTAAGAATGCTTCCATTGCGACACAACTTTATCATCTTATTTCGGAGATATACTGAACCGGTTCTGTTGAATATCATCGAAATGGGATCTAAGGTCAGGGCACAGGACAGAGATTTATTCCACAGCCATCATTCTCATAACTTGAGTAATGAATTCTGGTATGTTGGAAAGCGTATTATAATCAATGCATTGAATGATTTTACTAGCTTGTTTAAAATGGAGAAGAACCAGAAGTCACATGGCGACAAGTCTGGACTCTAAGCAGGTTGGAGCATCAAATTAATATTAATTTTCTCCAAATAAGAAACGACAGAACTGGACATGTGCGGCCTGGCATTGAGCCGCACATGAAGAGAAATGGGAAACCCAAGTTGAACAAACTCGTTTCATGCCCAAATGCTCCGTTAAAATTCTGTGAATTGATGATTTTCAAATATGAACCGTATCTTCGAATCTCTAATTCCAAGGTGTGTATCTTTCCGTATAATAACACCTATTGAACTGATGTTTACCTCTGTAGCCCTCGTTGAAGGTATAAATGCGCGGATAAAGCCGCCGACTCACGATCATCCATAAATTCTTTATGCCGTCTGTATATTGTGGATTTTCCTAGACATTCGTCTTTATAAGCTTCTTGCATAAGCCGTAAAGTCTCTCCAACGGACTTCTTAAGTCGGCAGCACAATTTAATGGCACATATATGTTCTTCTTGTACGTTCATTTTTTTCGAAAAATCACAGCGCGGAAACACTTGTTAGTAGTTCAGGAAACAACTCTTATTAAACTGCGCACTACAGACGACGCATGCGTGATAAACAGGTGTGGCCGGTTGCTATGGTTACTACAATGACTACCGTTTTTTCGAGACTTGTATCAAGGTCGAACGCAGTATTGCGCATTTTTTTATAAAAACATTCTCAGTTGTTTTTGGACAAGCTAAGTATTTTGATGGATATACTGCATTCGTTTCAGAATAGCTAGAACAGAAAAAATATCTGCATTCCGTTACAGTAGTTCTTATTATTGTATCATCGTCATCAAGAAAAATATTCCAATCCACTGCTGGATGAATGTCTCCTTAAGTCTTTTCCACAAATCCGGTATGCTTTTTTACTCTCGTCTCCTACATGTTCTTCTTGTGGGTCTTTTCCTGTCCCTTGGTGTGCAGTCTAGCATTTATTTCAGTGGTCCAACGGTGGTCAGTTCTTATGTCCAGCCCATTACCATTGGAGGGTCTTTACTTTGATTATGATGTCACCCGCTCTTGCTATTTTCCTGTTCCATGAGTCGCTCTCTTTTTCTTGGTTATACCAACTAAGCATGCATCTCTCTATGCTTCTTTGAGCCGTACGCCGCCTCTCTGTTTTTTTTAGTAAAAGTTCTTGTCTCTGATCCAGAAGTAAGAACTGGAAGGATGCACTGATTAAACATTTTTTTAAGACAATTTTTTTGTGTGTGCTCTGCATTATAAGAAGTGTAATCATAGGCTCTGTGGTAATCAGTGTGAAATTTATTTAAAGGATTAAACGTTTTTATTGTTTTCTATTTTATGGGACGAAATTATATTCGAATCAGTAATTCTCATTGAAGTCAAGAATTTTTGATTATTAAATTATGTACTTAATATTTCATTTATGCGAGAGAGAGAGAGAGAGAGAGAGAGAGAGAGAGAGACTGTTCCTTTTTCAAAATTTTAAAAGTTTCCAGTAAATTTCTGTTCCTATTTTTCAGTAATAATATGAAAAAGAAAAGCTTCATTATATCAGACATGCCGTATTGGAACCCACGAACCTTAAATCTACTACTGGTTTGGATAGCACGGTAGATCTCAGATACCTGATTAGATCTGATCATATGTAAAGGATTTTAGGAAGGGAGTGTCTGACCTAAGGTCTTAAACAACCCTTAGAAATAGGAGATTTACGCTAGAGTGCCCGGTAGGAAAGTAACACGGAAGCGAGGTTGAAAGGGGGAGGAAGACACCCTGATTTATTACCGGAGGGGGGCTACCCGGGATTCGACGGCTTAACGTGCCCTTCCGACGCACGGCGGATATTTAGTAGTTGGAGCGTTCGTACCGGCTGGGATCAAACCTGAGGTTTCTCCGTAGCAGTTACGAACGTTGACCACTAGGCCATCCGCGGCCCAGATCTCAGATACCATGTAAGAATACTGAATTTATATTTTCCTGACAGCTGCCTGGTTGCGGATCTCTAAATTTATAATAGGAATGATTCGAATAAAATCCGTTGCTCGTCAAGAGCTCAGAACGTAGCGTAAAAGCCACTTGCCAGTGGTAGGAATAGAACTCGCATGCTTCTGCTCCGGAGCCGAATACTTTCCAAATTAATCTACACAGAAGAAGTCGTCGCTGCAACTTTGCCGTCTTGTACGTCACAAATATTCCCCCGCACCTTAAAAAAGAGCTTGGACAGAATCAAAGGTTTCCGGGTCGGCCGGCAAACCACGCTTGAAGGAGGTCACCACGGCGGAAAAAGAAATTCTCGCTAATTCTTGATTATGTGTGGAACAACATCACACATTTTTCGAAGAACAGAACTGCCAAAAGATTCATTTTACGTTTGGGCGCCAATATAGCGTACGAGTCATTTGCTAGTGCCGGGAATCGAATAGGTAACCTTCTGCTCCGGAGCCGAATGCTTTCCCAATTAAACTATTTCCAAGGAACGAAAATATTCGGCAATATGTATTTCTTCGTCATCAACGCGTCGTCAGAATAGAAAATCGACGGCGTCTTCAAGATGCTATTTATTAGGTCGGCAACGGTCATTAGTAGGTGTTGTAAAGCAGCGTTTTCCATGGAAATCCAGCTTAGTACGTTGGCTAAGCGTTAAATTGTTATATCGTTTTATTGCTCTACTCTGCGATGAATACATTGTAATAGATCGTCGCAGTCAGATGGCATAATGACTTTACTACACTTGGAGGCGACAGAAGTTTTCTGGAGGCCACTGAGAGCCAGGAGTCGAGACAGAAGGAGAACAGGGGGTTACGCGAAGAGAAAAGTAAGACACAGAATTTTTGAAAGTTTGACGAGGAAGGACATGGGCGCCCGGATTGCCGGTGCGGAAGAATGAAAAGTTACGTAGAATTGGAGTTGATTCGAAAGAGGAATAATAAAGAAACGGAATAAATAGAGGGCTGAAAGCTTTAAGAAATAAATATGCATAAAGATAATCCTGGACAACAAACATATTAAGTTTTTGCAAATAATAAGTAGATTGAAACGACCAGTCATCTCATTTATTCCTTCGTTATGTTTTCTGTAACGAGCTGTAATTAAGCTTAAATATTGAATGCGAACGGAAAGTAGAAATCCCTCATACAGCTCGTGGGAGGGAGGGAGGGGGGGGGTGAGACGGCTAGCGTACTCCAACAGAAATCGGAGATGAGGGTTCGCTCCCCGCACCAGGACATTGCAATTTTCTAGCAATCTGAGAAGTTACTACGTGGACGACTAATCACAGTATCTTTGCATCATGAAAGTGGTAGATGCTTTATGATCGCAGTAGTTAGAACCTGTAGTTGGTACTTATTACGTTAGCTTCACCACATGACATCCTTAACACGGAATGACGCACGAATTTAATGTTAGTGTCTCGATTCTGGTTCTCTCCTTTACGTGGAGCCAGTATTTCCAAATAACGAATGGAAGCTCACAGAGTTCAGTAAGATGGGGCAAAATCCTTTAATATAGATCATTCCTTTGAAATTTTCCGAAGATTTTATTTTCCTATACGAACAGAATAGGTATAAAACATTTTCACTACTTTGTATTTAAAATTTTTGTCGACATGCACATAAGCGTAGGTGGTCATCCTATATTTTCTAAATTTCATTTGCATAAAGAATTACTAGCTACTTGTTGAACTTGTTGAACGGGATTCACACCTAAATAATATAGCAAACATATCTACACAAACTCCGTTTACTGGTGTGAAAGTATAATTAAAGAATGAATACAAGGGAAAATTGTATCTCCCGAGCTTTCGCTCTCCAACCGGGAGGCTTTCTCAAGGGTTGCAGACGTTACTAACAAGTCCGGCGAGTATAATAAACAGATTTCGAAACACTGATGGTCAGGAACGTTATTCTTTTCGGAGGTTTAACGACCACCGTGAGAATTCGATGGGCTTATAAGCACTCGCCCGTCCTTAATTTATGGTTACTGGCAGAGATGGAAACCAGTGAGCGGGTGCAAGCGTCGGGTCAAGGTGTTCTTGACCCGAGTTCGACCCGATTTTATTTCAGTTTTATTTATGAAAAGAAAAAAACAAATATTTCAAAGAACCCTTCAGAGGTCTTTGAAATAATAATTCAGAGCTGCAGAGTATGATCCAGGAACTTGCTGAGAAGGGTAAAGAAATGGGATTAAAAATGAACTTTCAGAAGACAAAACTGGAGTACATTGCTTTTACAAGGAATGGAGATTTATCAATTGATGGGGGAAAGCTGTAGATAATTAATTCCTACATTTACCTTGGGCAGCAGATACAAAGCAAACGTCACATTGATGAATAAATAAATTGGCTTAAAAAAACTTGGTTGAAGAGCTTTGGAAGAAACAGTACAATTTTTAAGAGCAATATGCTATTATGCCTTAAAAGAAAAGCGTTTGATCAATGCATCCTTCCAGTGCTTACGTATGGAGCAGAGACGTGGACCTGAACTAAAAAAGACAAAGACTGCAGACAACTGGAAGAAGCATGGAGAGATTCATGCTTGGTGTAACCAGGAGAGATAAGAAGAGGAACTGATGGATAAGGGAAATGACAAGAGAGGAACACTTCATGATCAGAGTAAAATCCCTGAATGGCAATGGGCAGGACATATTTACAGGAGAACGAACAACCGATATTTTAGACAGGATTCCAAGGGACAGGAAAAGACCACGTGGGAGATGGGTGGATGGAAGAGACTGGTCCAAGAGAGTCCGTTGTTTAAGAAACATAAGGAGACCTTCATCCAGCAGTGGATTGATAAAGATTGACGATGATAATGATGATATATTCGAATTTATAGTTCGAAGAAGATTTGTCCGGGTCCAAAATGTTTGACCCGTTTCCAACTCTGTTGACTCTCTACCTTCCCTGGAACCAGTAAGTACCGTAAGGAAACACATCTACGCATCACCGGGATTCGAACCCAGATTCATCTTGGGCGAATGATCAGGAGCCAGCGATTTGACCAATGCGCCACCGGAGCGGTATTTCGTACTTTGTTGTTACTGGGGAATATTACTCGTTACCAAGAATATTTTATGTAAGGTGACGGAGTCGAGCCCCACTAATTATTTCCATGTAGAAATATTTGCTGTAATTATTTCTCATTCCAAAGGCAATGTAATGTAAATTAAAACGCACGTGTTGGCACGTGGTACGTTTCCTTTGTATGACGGATTGTGTAACACCGAACGAAGCACGTGACTAGCAAGATCCGTTGACTTGGACCGTGTCGACGGTCACCACTTCCGGTGAACAGATAACTCCACACCAGTAGGATTTCCAGAGGGGGGGGGATTAAGGATATAAAAGGAAGCGACACGTTTGCTGAAGATGAAGAGGCTTTTCGCATTTCACCTTCCACGGAGTTGAACATCGTGTTGCACGCAGAGAGAGTGTCGGGTTAGACCTCTGAGTTTTACGTTTTCACTTACAGAATACTCAGGGCATTTTAGCAATAAGAGATCGGTCTGGGTTTTAGACGGAACGACTCAAGTCCACGTGGCGGAGGGTCTTCCGGGAT
Organism: Macrothele yani; assembly: GCA_039090855.1. NCBI lineage: Eukaryota > Metazoa > Arthropoda > Arachnida > Araneae > Macrothelidae > Macrothele > Macrothele yani. Next base: position 48,692,646 of record CM077022.1, on the reverse strand, counting down.
ATCGTGAGATAGTGAAGTGTTCGCGATCTGGAAACCTGTTGGCACGCGGAGATAGCCAATCGAACGGAACTTATTCTTTCATCTATTAAATTTTGTTTCGTCTAACCAAGGACTTGTTATTGGAGTTCCTCATTACCGTAGATCTTAAGAATTGCTGACTACACGTTCCAGTTTTTTCCAACGATCGAGTTGAACTCTACGGCACTAAAAAGAACCTACGTCAGACCCGTTTGAGAGATTCGGATTCAGTAAGGCCTGGTGGCAGATCGAACTCAGCGGGACCTGACACTGTATAATACATCAGAAAATCTCTCTCATCAGCTTACCGTTAGCAAGAAGGGAAGTTCACGACGGCCAACAAGGACACATCAGGAACGCTAATAATCATTAGTTATCGTTCAAAAGCATTTCTCAGTGCAATTGAGCATTGCACGTTAGAGGAACACTTTCAGCTAAGAGTTTTATAATACCAATAATCAGCTTTGACTCTAGCCACGATAGGACGGGGAGAGAAAGTGGTTTCAGATTATGAAATTAGTTTGCAACTCTTACTGCGACATTAACCGCTTCCTTCAGAACAAGGCAAAACGAGGAGTCCAGAAGGAAAAATCTAGGGAAGGCAGACAACGGTTATGAGAGAGAAGGAGGGGGAGGCTAAAATTAGGAGGGCTCCCTAGATAGGATGCGTAAAGTATTTTGTAGAAAACAAGAAGTCATGCAGGAATAATCGGTTGAAAATAGAAACTAAAGTAATTGTAAATTAATTGCGAAACTAAGACAATTCCAGAACAAACCGTAGCTAGTATAAAAAATAAGCCTTAGCTGATAAACTCCAAAGGAAGAACACAAATGTCACTATTGCCTTTTTTGTGTTATAAATGAGTTGCAATACGAATCGAGCCTATAGCGGAAGAGTAACATGTGTTCAATTAGCGGAAGCTCAGTTTAAATCATTCACCTACCGTTTCTTAGTGCACTAAAACAAAATAAAACAAGATGTTGTGTGGTGTATTTTTTTTTTTCCTGATTCGTTTTCGATTACAAAGCTTCGAAACTGCAAACAGGAAGAACTCCGGATTCAGACACAATGGGCAGAACAGGAAGTACTACTATTGTATTTCCTTTCAGTTCACATTCTTTGCTAATGAATTAAGAGCATATAAAGCCGTATACTTCACATCAACAGACGATACTCACTTCATGACAACATGCACTCAATTTTGCCTTAGAGCAGATGCAACGAGGAAAATAAAAAAAAATAATTTCATGGCCGGCAGTTGTAATGCCATAGTCTGGACAAATAAGCACGTGATTTGGATTATTGCACGACTTCACATTAAGCTTCCGAATAGAAGAATTTGGCTATTCTTAATGTCTACGCATTCGGCTAGTATTAATATCTAATTATCTGGCTAATATTAATGAGTAATATAGAACACCACCACGCACTCCCTTTAAGAACGAGCGACGTACTTGCTATTGTTTCAGGATAACTATTTGACGCTATGAAATGTAAGCATACGCAGTAAGTACAAAATACTGTGCGATATACCTTTGTAAGACTTAGTGATTGGGAAAATAATACGTGCAGCACTTGTATAAAGCACGTAGTACGTGTAGTTTCTGAAAAGGCACACTGAGTTTTGCAGTTTTTGAAAAAAAAGGTTTGAATGAAGTAATTAGTAAGAAAAGTTGCAACACAGCATTTAACTTCGTGTCATTACCCTATATAAGAAAGAAACTTGAAAACTTAAGATTCTACAGGGAAAATTAACTTTTGGTCCTTTTTTTCTTAGTGGAACTATAATTAAAATGCAGAGAGAGACCTAGAAATAGATTGTTAGTTTGCTTGTTGCTGAAATTATGTGGCGCAAGGATTCTGAGTGTGAACAAACAGAGGCACGTTACCTGCATATATACACTGCTGAAAACAATTAGGGGATATCGTAGTTTTGAATGAAAACTGTGAGTGACGGAAAACTTCGGAGGTTGGAATAGGAACTACAGACATAGTACACTATGTGAGAAGAAAAATATGGCCGAAACGATTAGTAATTTAAATTTAATAATTTTTGAGGAGACGAACGTAAAACTGCATATTTATGAACATATCGTAAAATTGAAAATAAAGGTAAATGTTTTGCCAGAAAATTGGATTTAATAGGGGGTATAGTTTCCCCTGACAGAAAGCAATGCTGCACACCTGTGAGGCATGGAGTCCGAGTATTAATGAGGGATTGGGGAATTCCATCCCACTCCTGCAAAAGAGCACTTTCCAATTGCTGGACTGTTTGTGGAGGGGTTAACCGAGCAGCAACCCTTTTTCCCAGAACTTCTCGCACATGCTCGATGGGGTTCATGTCTAGGGAACAGGCTCGCCAGTCCATTCGGACGATTCCCTCGTCAAACAGGAAGTCGTCCACACATCGAGCGCGATGTGGCCAGCAATTATCGTCCACGAAAATGAATTAATCTCCTATTTCTGCAGCATAAGGGACGACTAAAGCTGAGGATCTCATCTCTATGTATACCGCTGAGCAGTAAGTGTTCAATTTCTGATGATGTATATGTCGGTTCGACAATCGACAGAGATACCGGCACACACCATCACGCCGCCTCCTCCAAATCGAACACTTTCTTACACAAATAACGGGTTGTTACGAGTACCTCGTTCCCTCCAAATGATGAGTCGTCTATTGTCAGGACGTACAGTAAAACGCGACTCGTCTGAGAAGAGAACATTGCTCCGTTGAGAGCTAAAATATCGACTAAACACGATAAAACACATATGTAGTACACATACACTACATGTAATTAAGCTTTACTGCTAAAACACACACACTACATGTAATTAAGCTTTACTGCCAAAGCACACACTCTACATGTAATTAAGCTTTACTGCTAAAACACACACACTACATGTAATTAAGCTTTACTGCTAAAACACACACCACATGTGATCTTTCGAGGATCACAACGTCCCCATCTTCAGATGTAACATTCACGAGTAAGACCAAGATGTATTATATATATATATATATACATTTATTTATTAGGATGGTCCTTATAAACTAAGATTAAAAAAAATGTTAATGTCTTACCTATTAATATTGTTCACTGGGTTGAGAAAGTGATGTACCTTAAATTTTCAGCTGATCGGGCAATTTTAAGGTGTCACACGGAGTTCGAACTTTACATATTTCTTTATTTAATGAAACAGTGAAACACGAGACGTTACATCAGAATCTGCCTCTTGAATTCTTTTATTGTACAAGTAAATAAAAGAATGGCATTGTCCGTAAATAAACATTAAACACTCTTCAATTACTATTCAGTTTGCTGTTTACTGTCACTCACGGTCATTTTTAGTGCATTTGGAAATTTTTTCCTGTGTTCGTGTTCCTCCACAATCTGCAGCAGGACTGTTTCTGATCTTCGTTATTTGTGAGACTGCTGTTGTAGTCATGCATCAGCGCAACTCCTCGCTCAGCTGAGTCGTTTACTACCTTTCAGGTCTTTAACCTTTCAGGTGAAACAATGTTCTTTCTCGCTCGTTTCATTTTCTTTGGAGAATCTGCTGTTTGCTGTGGTTACTTTGCGATCTTGCTCTTCAGCGCTGCTGCTACTCGATGAGGCTAGTTCAACCTGTGCAAATAACTGATCCCTTTGTTCCGCCTGTTTTCATTTCAGTCGCTCGAAATTGTCTTCCTTCTCTCTCTTTCGGGCTTCCTGCCTTGCTAACGTTTTGTCTTCCCCACAAATGTATCCTTTCCTTCTCTTCTCTTTTGGGTCAATAGAAACTCTTTGTCTTCAAAAATGGTAATCATGTCAAGGGCGTTGGCATGGGCGATACCGAAAAGATTGGCCAATTCCTCGGTGAAGAGTTTTTCCTTATCTATCTGCAGTTCAGATCGCCGAGAACTTCCCTTCCAAAGAGCACGCCACTGGTTGTACTACTTCTGATCCTTTGGGATGATGTTGTAGTCAGCCATGGTAGGTATTCAGGCATTTCCTCAGATTGACAGAAGCTCTTGCGTGATAATGCATGAAGCATTCTTAACTGTGTTCTTTTCCGTTCTTATAAGGAAGAACAAACGACGCAGAAAATCTCCTTTCGACAGGAACTTCTTATCCGGAATGATATCAACTGGTTGCCCGACCAGCCAGACTTCGGAGTTTCTGCAAGTTACAACTGAAGCGTGTGAAGCTGAAGCCATGTTCATTGTTCACACTTGTTTCGTTGTTACCTTACACTAACTTACTGGAGACCAGCGCGTTCAATTGATGCAGAGCGCGTAATCACATAAGGGGAATTCCAGTACTACGTTTCAATGGCGCATGCGCAAATCTACGGAGGAGAAGGTCGTGCTTGCAAGGTTATGAAGCAGGAAAGATGGATGTTTCCTGTGGACTCCTTTTTCGTCTTCCGTATGCGCTTAAATTTCACGAGTGTTGTCGTATCCTTAAATTCCTTACGTTAACTGCCGGTACAACACACTTACGAAGTTTGGATTCGGTATGACACGTCATAAAAATCTCTAATCAACCCCAAATTTTTTATGTAACGTTTTTTTTCCACAGACACAACAATATTAGAGGGTAAGACTATGAAAAATTAAAAAGAAAAATACTATGTAAATTAGGACCACCCTTAATATATAACACCATCGTCAGAAACCAGCAATATCGCAACGCCATCTAGGATTTACACAATGCATTTAAAATAAATCCTGAAAATGTTCAAATAAAATAGTCCATGGTTTCGATATAATTTTAGGGACATAATCATTACAGCAACGAGATCCGAATGATGCAATATATAGACTCCATAAATAATAACAGTGAGAGCTTACCTGGAGAGTTTATAATGGATACCTCGTTCCACTTTGGAGTATGGGAAACGGTCGCAACCAGACGAGACATGACAGTTGTTAACTTGCCATTACCAAGATCATATTTATGCTCCCTGACTCTGGTACTCAAGTTTCTCTTTATAGAACCAATATATACAGTATCATTACTGTCTGGAACAACGGCTTGTAGAGGTATGGTGTATACGCCGTATCTAGTATGTGGAGGCACCATGTCCCGATCCTTCTTGATTAAGGCATAAATATTTATAGTCGTGAGGCCAAATCAATATTATATGGTTTGCACTTATTACATTAACAATCCTGGGCACATACGGAAGTGATCCCACAAAACGGGTTTTGCGTAAGTCTCTAAAAAGAGTCGAAACATTAGACTTCTTAATTTGCCGGAGTAGCGATCCACCACCGAGGACTCGTATCCATAATGACAGGCAATTTGTTTTACCTTGACCAGTTCCAAATGTCGTAATCTAGAGTTGGACGAGTGTGAAAATGCTCTATTTAAAAAAATCGGATAGCCGCAAATTATAATTAGTCTGGTGATAAGACGAGAAGGGTATAATTTCAACACTAGAAGACTGTTTTCTGAAAACGGAAATGTGTTGACGCAGTATTGAAGATGACCGGACTGCGTGTCACAGGTCCCTCTGTAATTGTTCTGCAGCTCTGTTTTTGCCATCATGTGTAGCATTCATCTGTATCATTACGCCAATAAAATTTCAGTTCAATCCGATGCTTCCTTCTTGGTGAGCAAATTTCATTGTCCGTGAGTGTATACATACACCGATGAGCCATTCCCTTATGACCACCCCTGTCTAGAAAAATGAGCGTGCCTGGAGACCGAACGGTGGCGCAGGTGAAATTTACAGAGTAGTATACTGTATATACAACCTGAGGACCGGCTTTCGGTTAGGAGTCAGAATGGGAAAAGCTGCCGATCAATCGGAGTTTGGTAAAGGACATTATGACGACACGAAGCCTCGGAACTACGATCTCGGAAACGGCGGGCTTGTGGGTTGTTCACGTGCCGCTGTAGTGAGTACGTATCAAAAGTGGCGCACAGATGGCCAAACGACGAACCGTCGTTCAGCTGTGTGTCGTCCGCAGCTCATTGATGCCAGTGGGGAGCGGAGACCTTCGCGCATTGTTCACAGCGACCGCAGGGCCACAGTGACAAATCATCCGCAGCTACAACAATGGCGATCAGGCCAATGTGTCGCAGCACGCAGTTCATCGCAGCCTTCTGCGCATGGGCCTGCCTAGCCGAAGACCCAGCCGGGTCCCCAGGCTCACTGCACGTCGTCACCAACAACACATGAAATGGGCTGAAGGTCATTGAGATTGGACCGTGGATAATTGGAAGAAAGTAGCCTGATCTGACGAATCAAGATTTCTGGCGCATCACGTAGACGGCAGAGCGTGGATATGCCGATTACCAACGGAGGCTATGGCACCTGGATGCGCTGTTGGACGGACACAGGCAGGCGGCGACGGTGCTATGCTGTGGGCGATGTTTTCTTGGGACACTTTAGGCCCCATTCACCCAATAGCACAATCTCTGACAGCGGTCAGGTATCTGAACATCGTTGCGTACCAAGTTCCCCCAATCATGCCAACTGTGTTCCCTACTGGTGATGGCTATTACCAACAGGATAATGCGCCATGTCACACTGCCAGAATTGTCAAGGAGTTGTTCGAGGAACATGCCGGTGACTTTCTGTTAATGCCCTGGCCTCCAAATTCACCTGACACGAACCCAATCGAACATTTGTGGTTCGACTTGAAAAAGCGGGTTCGGGTAAATCACCACCCCCACCCTGTAATGTACGGGAACTGAAGGACCTGCAGTTGACATTATACATAGTATCAGATAGCAATCGCCACCTCATCGAATCAATGCCTCGTCGAGTGGCCGCTGTTTTGGGGCTAAAAGGAGTCCTATAGCTTATGAAGTAGGTGGACATAATATAATGGCTCATCGGTGTATATATGTATATATATTATTATCAACGGCCATTCTCATTTACAATGCTGGTGAACGTCTCCTTAAGTCTCTTCCAAAAATCTCTGTATCGAGAAATTCTCTTCCATGTCCCTGCAGCATGCTTTCGACTCGTCTTCAGCGTGCGTGGTCTTCTACGTTGTTTTTCTTCTTTTGGTTGGGGGGGGGGGGGGGGTTAATGACCACCGTGAGCAACTCTGTGGGCTATAAGCAGTCGCTCGTCCTAAATTAAAGTCCATTAGTCTGGCACGAGGAAAGGGAGAGAGCCAGGGCAGTAATACAAACACAACATCCATGCCTCACCGGGATTCGAACGCACGAGGACAAATGATTATAAGCCAGCGCTCAGACCACTTCGCCACTGGTACGGTTGGTTTATAAGCCAGCGCTCAGACTAATTTAGGGCCACTAGTTCCAAGGAAGGGAGAGTCTTTTGCTATCCTTGAAATGCAGTTTGGTATTTCAGCCGTCCAACGTGGTCAGTACTTCTACTACGCCTGGCAAAAATTATGGAATCGCTGCCACATGAACTAGGAGGCGCATAGTACAAGGTGTGTAGAAACGACACAAAGGAAGTAGGGGAAGGCCACCCCGGTGGCGCAGTGGTCTAAGCGATGGCCTCTGATCATTCGTCCAAAAGGGGTCCGGGTTCGAATCCCGGTGAGGCATGGATGTTGTGTTTGTCTTACGGCGCTGGCTCTCTCCCTTCCCTGGAACCAGTCACCCTAAATTAGGGACGGGCGACTGCTTATAGCCCATTGAGTTGCTCACGGTGGTCGTTGAACCTCCAAAAAAAAAGTAGGGGAAACGGAAACATAGTTTAATGAAAGCTGCACATCTAAGCAACAGAAAGCAGGACTCATATAAAGGAACGTACAATATCTAACTGAAATATATAAAGATATGTAACCCACTTGTGGGAAATAATAATAGACTCACCGACATCACAAGAAAAAATTATGGAATCAGTCCATACTATACGAAACCCGTCGGAATCGACGGTTAGTTTTCTTTTTTTGAAAAAAATAAACTCATGTGACACAACAAATGTAAAATTTATTTGCTTGACAAATTGATTCAACCACTTAAGTAAAGGCAACAGTCCAGGATCGTGATTTTTTTTTTTTTTTGACTGAAAGTTTAACGACCACCGTGAGCAACTCAATGTGCTATAAGCAGTCGCCCGTCCCTAATTTAGGGCCACTGGTTCCAGGGAAGGGAGAGAGCCAGTGCCGTAAGACAAACACAGCATCGATGCCTCACCGGGATTCGAACCCGGACCCTTCACGAACGCGTCATCATAAGCCAGCGCTTAGACCACTGCGCCACCGGTGCGGCCAGGTTCGTGATGAGCATCACGACTGCACCCTTTTTCAGTCGTAAAATGTGAGGCGGAAGTCCACTCATCTCGATCGTGTGCAAAAATTCAACTGGGTAGCGCACTCTTTCATTCTCATGTTCAGTAACAACTGTGTTTGTAAATGTTGTTGGAATGAGATTCGCGTAGCGAATACTTTTCATTATCTCTTATCTGAGGCATGTAGTTGCGACCCATTGATCGCTCACGCCTTCCAGAAAGGCTCTTTCGTTTTCTTTTCTGCAGCAGAGAGATTCTGTTAATTGTAAGTATGCAATAAAGTATTTAGGACTGATCATAGAACGCAATGCACCCACCAAGTCTGACACTGAACTGAGCGCCTGATGTAGATAAGGGCCGCACGCTTCTCCCATAGACTTAACATGGGAACTTTGCCGTCCCTCCACGCCCGAACCGTTGCCCCAATCTCACTTTTATCTTCGACTGACACATCTACATGGTAAGACCTATATTTTGATATCTGATCCATATCTTTACGTTCAGCTGTTCTCTCAAAATAGGACTCACAGTAAAAAACCTTATAGAATTAATATATAGATTATGGGATATGGGATTCATCCACTTTAATACTTTGTAACTTCTTCACAAGCTTTGATGACAGCCCGAATCCTTTGAGGCAAAAATACCATTAATGAGAAATAATAGTCACTATCAAGCTCTTTCCAACATTTCCGAATAGCAATCACCAAATTAGCTTTGCAGCCTGGATATTTCGCTTGTGCTAGTTTCTTCAATCTTCACCACATATTCTCAATGCGTTTGGATTCGGACTGTTTGCTGGCTATGTCAATGCATTTATATATCGTTCCTGAAGAAATTGCTGCACCTTTTGTGTGAAGCAGTTTCTTCAAGAAAGATACATGAAACTTGAAGCATTATAGTCTTAAAATATGATCTCATCATCGCCAAAACCATTTTCAATTGATGGAATAAGAAAGTTATCTAAAATGTCAATGTATACCTCCGTATTGACTGCTTCTGTGATGATTGTCATCTCATTTGGTCTTTTACCAGACATGCAATCCCATATCATGAGTGTTTCGAGAAACTTCACTGTTTTCTTGAAGCAGTTATGCTTACAATCTTACTTCTGGAAGGATGCATTGATTAAACATTTTTCTTATAAGACATAATGGTAAATTCTTCTTGAAAATTATATTGTTTCTTTCAAATGCACTCCAAACATGTTTTATACGCCTATCAATGCCTTGATATCTGTTGACCAAGGTAATTGTAGACATCAGTTTCTTTTAATTATGCCTCCTCAACCTCTAATTTTTTAATTCCTGTAAAATAGCACTGTACAACAAATTTGTTTTTTGCACCACCACCATCATAATCAAATGTTATCAATCCACTGCAGGATGAAGGTCTCCCTCCAAAATTTCTGTCTTGAGCCAGTCTTTTCCATGTCACTCCAGTATTCTTTCGAATTTCATTCACTCATTCCCCACATGGTGTTCTTCTGGTATTTTCCGGTCTCTTGGTAACAAGTGTGGTATATCATTTGTCCAATATCAACAACATTCATCATTTTCCTGATCTATTTGTTCCTCTTCCTATTTTTCCTGAATATACAGTCAACGCACAAAACATTAGAGCTAGCGTGTTGATCCTTCTCCAGCGCGAATAACAGCCTGTGTTCACGCCGAGGCATCGACTCTATAAGATGCTGGAGGGCTTCCGCAGGCAGTGCTAGCCATGCGTGTTGCAACATTGTCCACAACTCCGCCCGAGACGTCGGTCCAGGATCCATGGATCTAATGTTTCGCTCCACGCCATCCCAGAGAGCTTACACTGGGTTTAAATCCGGGGACCTTCGGGCCACTGGATGGATCTAAGCTAAGCTGAGTGTTCCTCGAGCCATGCCTGGGTGGATAGGTGCCACATAAGCAATCGTTCAGTGCGTGACATTTCGGCGATATTGAAGATCCTTAGGTCGATGGCTGGGGATGTGGCATGCAAATTGATGGACTGGATGTGAATCTGCCTCGAAACGACCAGGTAAACCTCCTAAACTAACAGAACGTGACACCAGAGTACTGTTCACTCAGAATGCAAACCAATGTCTCATATAACGTAAACCCTATGCGTAACTGTTCGGTCTGATATCGTTCGCAGGACAAACATGGGTTACCACGATTAGTCACAAACCGATTAGCGTGGTATAAGGAATGTTGAACTGTAGACCAAAGAAAAACTGTTGTTTGGACTGATGAGTACACAGTATATCAGTCTTATGGTCGATCCTGGATGCCCGATAGAAAGGTACCTTGCGGACTGTATTTGTTACGTGGATGTATTATAGTATTTTAAAGAGCATTTATGTATCAATTCTGTTCAAAGCCGGAAAGCATTTTAGCGGTAAATTCGAAAGAGATCATCTGGGGTGGCATCAGTAATCAGACTAGTAAAGGCGAGGTTCACAGGGAATAGTTCTTTTGTGTGGAGGGTCGTTTTAGAAAACTCTAAGCGCTTAAACTGTTTTATGTCTTAATTTGAAGTCATGGGTATTGTCAACCACAGGGCGATCCAGACTGCTTAATTTGTTTATTGCATCAGTGACGTCATATACCTTCGATGCCAGGGGGACAGGCACAAGAGGTCAAGCAAAGTAGTCAGAACTTAAAGGATGATGCTTTGAGGAGAAATGAGATTATTCGGAGACAGCGAAATGGAATGAGGGTGAGGAGAATGACCTCCGTTGGAACTTGGAAGCACGATGGGTGATGAGAAAGTGAGTTAGAAAAGTCGGAATCGTAGAACGAATAAGAAAGACCGAATATCTTTACAAATAACCTAAGATCCATCCGGAACGATCTACTCGCATTACAAGTAAGTTAATAAACAATTTGAGATTGCAACTCTATCAATTATTCATTTCTTTCGTATTTTCCTCATTCGGTTGTAAGCTGTTATTAGGAATCGGACGCCGAAGTAACCCCGTTAATAGTATCGTCCTTGGAGTTTTGCTGGAGGCAGAGCGAGAACAGTTTTTCGTAGTTCGGTTTTGGCGTTTCGGACGAAACCCATGAACGCTGAGCTCAACCTAGAAATCCTAGACAATTCTGCATTACCAACGTTGTAGTGGTACTTTGGGGAAGGCAAGTACAACATCAATAGGAATGAACCATTTCATACTGCTCGTGTTGTTACCGATTGGTTTGAGGAAATGGGTCTCAAAAAGTTGGACTGGACATTCCACACTCCGGAGTTGAATCCTATGAGGAATATCTGGATCGAATTGGATCGTCGGGTGCGTAGAAGAAGAGATCGTCCAACAAAAAAGGTGGACTAGTAACTGCTTTGAAAGCTGAACTGCGAAACGTACATTGTCAGAAATTTTGTGGCAGATTACGCCAAAAAGTAGTGCTACACCAGCTGCACCACTTTCTCAGAAAAGATACACCACTGTGAGGTGCAAAACAAAACCCAACAACATGGTGCGATGCACCACGTTTTTGGGGTTTGTTTTCCTTACACAGTGGGGTTATCCTTTCCCAGAAAGTGGTGCAGCTGGTGTCAGGGCTGTGGAGAGCGAGTATGGGTCCCAGTGCAATAAAATATCCGCCCCCCCCAACTCAGCTCCTCCACTAACCACATAATCCATATTTTCGTTTCCTCACCTACCCCCAACCGCCATTCTCCGACAACCCGACCGGTTGCAACTCTTCAATCTTTTTTTTTTTTTTGCTTTTTTTGCGGTGGATAATTTTTCATATTTTCTCCCCTTCGCACATCAGAGATATGTCCTTGAAAATAAATAGTGTCAAAATTATGATCGGAGTTTCAAGGTCTAAGTTTTTTTTTAAATTGAAGTAAAATCAAATTAAAAAGAATTTAAAAACATTACGTATTTTAATGTGTATTGTAGTAGTACATATAAATCAAATATTGTATATACAGTATTTACAAAATTTTATTTTAAAAACACTTTCGAAACAACACTTTTATTTTATTTTTTTCATTACAAAACAGAATGCCTTTCCGTTTACTACAGAATGGCTTTTCGTGCCTTTTTATGAGCAAAAGTGTTGATTATGTCTTGAAAGTCTAATTGACGAGCAAGCTGAGACTCAAGAGCCAAAGTTCCTAAGTATGACAACCTGTCTTGAGTCATGGTAGATCGCAAGAAATTCTTCACTCTTGCCAGAAGACTAAAAGATCGCTCGCCCTCAGCCACACTAACAGGAAGTGTGCAGAAGACTGAGTGCAATACAGACGTTCGGAAAGATGCTACCAAGTTTTTGTTGGGTTACGCAGGGGTTGTCAAACTTTTTGTCCCACGGCTCCCTTCACTCTATATAAATTTGCGACAGCTCCCAAATATGCAAAAATATACAAACCATGTTAGAAATTCATATATGCCTGTTTTCATAGATAATTTTACATTTGTTTATCAAAAATGTGTGAAAAGCTTAACTTCAAAAATATTTTTTTAAATTAAATATTAACTTAAATATTATTACTGATTATTATTAAACGAAATGGGAAGGTAGTCTTAAAAGTCTTAAATAAAAACAATATTTGCTACAAAAAATATCTTAAACTTAATCAACTTACATTTCTGTATTGAATCAAGCAGTGTCAGTGGGAAGGATGAGCTTGTTTTTTCTTCATTAGATGCTCAAATCTCGGGACAAGTTTGGAAATTGCAATTCTTATATCCTTCTCAACGTTCACTGTGGACCTGTACTTGGTTTTCATGACAGCTACTGCAGAAAATCCCGTTTCACATAAATACCATGATGCAAAGGAGATCGAAATTTTTAAAGACTTGTTAGCTACTTCAGGGTACTCTTTTTTCATCGATGACCAAAATTCTGGTAGGGAAGATGACATAAACATGGGTTTCAATGTGGTGTGTGACGAGACATCACTAAATTGTTCTTGTTCTGCAGTTGAGAACGTTAAGGGAGGATCAGCGCTGATCCAATTGCGTTGTTGAACATCGTCTGGAAAGGACTTCTTAAAATGATCAATGAGTTCCGACAAATGATCCAGAAACATTAACTTCTCGGCTTCATTCAATTTTAAATCATTTTCATTTAAAAATGTGTGCAATGTAGGAAATTAGTAATTTAAAACAAGTTCTTCCATTTTTTTTTCTTCCACAGGGCAAATTTTCTTTCGAATGCAAAAATTTTGTCCATTAGCAGCAAAATGTGTATCTCATTACCTTGCAGGTATGCATTCAATGAATTTAGCTTTTCAAATATATCACACAGATGTGATAGCTTTGAAAGAAATACACTGTCTTCAAACTTCTTGGAATATTTCTAGTTAAGAAGATAAGAATGAAGATCCCTCCTAAGTTCAAATACTCTTGACAAGACATTTCCACATGAAAGCCAGCGAGATTTGCAGTAGTGAAGTAGAGAAATGTGCTCAGCCCTCATATCTGCATACATTTGTACAAAACATCTTGACTTAAATGGTCGAGTTTTCATGAAGTTTACTTCTTCGATTACTGACTGTAAAACTTCGTGTAGAACAGGGCTGATGTTCTTAGAAGCAAGAACCTCCCTGTGGATGATGCAATGTGTCCACATGGCGTGAGGAGCTTTTTTTTTTAATGAGCGCCTTCAGTCCCTCAAAACTACCTGCCGTAGAGCGGGCGGCCGTCTGTGCACACCCTACTCAATTTTCCCAGTTTACACTATTTTCTGCCATAAGAGAAACTATTGTCTGAAACAAGTCTACGGCTTTTGTATGAGGTGTTACACTTCTGCAGAAAAGGTCTTCGTGAAATTTATTATAACCATCTATAAATCTCACATAACAAATCAAGTGCGCATACTTATGGCTATCAGTGGCTTCATCCAATTGAATGGAAAGATCCTTGCTCTTTAGAGTTTCAATTAACTGGCCATTAATGTCAGCCATATCGAGAATTCGACGACTAACAGTATTATCTAATAATGGCACACTTAGCAGTTGCTTGGCAGCGGATTCTCCTACCATAATGGAAACCATGTCCATAGCACCTGGTAAAATGAGGCTTTCAGCAATAGTGTGTGTGGTTTCTTGTTCTTTGCTACTCTATAAGAAACTTTCTAGGAAAGTTGGCTTTTGCTCAGCCATTCCTTTCAACTTAAAAGAAAAATACTCACGTGTTTACCAAACTTCCATGAATTGTTTCCAAATAACGTTTCATTTTATTGGAGAGCATGTTTTCAGCGGCTAGTACTTTAAAACAGATAACATATTGTGGACGTCCTTCATTTCCCACAACAATACACGTGAACCCGAAATCTATGTAGCTTTCGTCATATTTCCGGTATTTTCGCGTCTTGTCCTTTAAACTGTTAATTTCCGAAACATCACGTTTTTTACTAGCATTTAAAAACTCATCCATCTTGCCTGTTTTTAAACCGTAAAGGACATAAATACGGAAAGCTCACGAACCCCACTATACATCCGTTATCACGAACAGTAAGCACAAGAATGAGTCCGGTCTTGACGCGGCGCTGCAACAAAACGATGCCTTCTCTACAAAGCTAAACTGAATCATCAGAAACCAATCAAATTACTTTTGCCCACGTTGTTTTGGTCCTTGTAAGAGGCCACGTGACACGCGGGGGGGGGGGTATGTGTGGCTGCCATTATATCCCCTCATGTCCGGCCTTTTCAGGGAATTCAAACGCCGCGACGGCGACGCACAGTTTGGAAAGCCCTGGGTTAACATTTAGAAGATGGGGTGGAGTGAGCTCGGAAGCTGGAGTGGAGTGAGCTATATTTTTTTACGCGTAACTTCGCAACCCTGGGGACGGTATATAGCTTGAAAAATATTCGGACACCATAAAATAATAATTAGAAAAACATTACTTTAGAAACTATCTCTGGGCACCGGTGCTACAGCACCGTCTCCCCCCCCCTCTCGTCAGGCCTGGCTGGTGTAGCACCACTTTTTGGTGCAACCTATCATAGAATTTTTAACAGTGTATAAGTGGACATTTACAAAAAACTGGTGGTGAGTATTCCACGAAGAATAAAGGCCGCCATAAGGGTCAAAGGTTTCAGTACATAATATCAAATTTTCTGTAAATAAAGATTATTTGTAGAACATATTGGTTTCCGTATGTTCATGGCAGGACAGTGTATATTACACATGAAAAACGGGATAAACAACATCTCAAGGTATGCAAGTATTTCAGAAACGTCCTACCATTCTGTCCTCAGTTGTTAACAAAATCTTAAAACATTTACTGTCTCGGATGCTTCCCTTTTCTTATCTTCATCAATGTCCTTGTTAAATGCTGGATTGCATATTTTATATGCTGAAAATGCTACCCAATTTCATCTAAGTAAGGATATTTTCGAATTATTTATTAAAAACATATATACACTAATGAGCCATTACATTATGACCACCTCCAGCCTAGGGAAATGAGCGCACCTGAAAACCGAATGATGGCGCAGGTGAAGTTCACAGAACAGTATATATACAACCCGAGGACGAGTTGCCGATTTATCGGAGATGGGAAAAGTTACCGGATTTATCGGAGTTTGATAAAGGAGAAATTATAGCATGACGCCTCTGAACTACGATCTCGAAAATGGCGCAGCTTGTGAGTTGTTCAAGTGCCGCTGTAGTGAGTACCAATGTTCCCTATAAGCTGCGCTCGCGCTCTGCCACGCAACGACTTAACTTCCTCCGCGCAGAAAGCATTTTAGATTAAAATTCACAAATCCCTAATTAATTTTCACAAATCGAAAATCAATTAACTGCCAAAAAAATAATAATAAATAAAATTCGGGCTCTCAAAAGTCAAAACAATATTTTCTGAAATGCCGTTCGGCTCCTTCTAAGTTCGTCTCATTGTCCCCATTCATTCTCAAAGATTTCTTGCAAGGTAGCCTAGCGCGAGCTGATAGTGAACGCGAGAATCCGGATTAGTGATTTCCCCACGCCGAGAAAGAGGCAGATATTGAGTCTTTTCTCAAAACAACGCATCAGCGCCAGCCAATCACAGCAAACCATAACCAAGCTCAGTGTACTAACTAATGCACCTATGCTAGTTGGCGGGGGAAAACATTCCGGTCAGTTAAATTGTAAGCCGCTGGTAAGAGGATTTTACTCAAAACTTTGTCAGATAATAAGTCAGACTTCTTCCAACATCAAAGATGCTGAAAGACGCCTTTTGTTTGCGTTCAAGTTCGTCGTTTTTGTGCCCAATGTTTTGCTAAATTCAGGAGTGTCAGATCAGAACAATTTCGCACTTGTTCCATTTGGACTAATCATTTTGCATTTAGTTGTTATTCTCCTTGGTATTTCGATATGCAAAGAAACTGTATTATGCGTAAACATGATTTTCCTAATTTCCAGTCTTTTTTATTCCAGAGTCAAGTTTGAGCTCCTCACTTTTTATAAAATAAAAATTTTAATTAATGAAATGTTTTTAATAATTTTTTTATCGAAAGAACGGTGATAAAAATGGCGGTATTAGAAAAAATAAGGGTTCCAATCCAAGTTCCAACTTCTACTACGTTATCAAGAAAAGCTCAGGAAATAAAAATTTTTGCCCAAGTGGTTTTGATGCCTGCCCAGCTCAATGGGTTAGGCGCGCATTGCCCATGGCCACTTAGAGGGAATATTGGTGAGTACGTATCAAAAGTGGTGCACAGATGGCCAAACGACGAACCGTCGTCCATCCGTGTGTCATCCGCAGCTCATTGATGGCAGATGGGAACGTTGACTGTCGCGCTTTGTTCACCGCGACCGCAGAGCAACAGTGAGACAAATCACCTGCAGCTACAACAGTAGTGATCAAGCCAATGTGTCACAGCACACAGTTCATCGCAGCCATCTGTGCGTGGGGCTGCGTAGCCGAAGACCCAGCCGGGGTACCCATGCTCACTGCACATCATCGCCAACAACACATGAAATGGGCCCAAGATCATCGAGATGTGACCGTGAATGATTGAAAGAAAGTGGCCTGGTCTGACGAATCAAGATTCTTGGTGTATCACGTAGACGGGAGGGCGCGACGCCGATTACCAACGGAGGCTATGGCACCTGGATGCACTGTTGGGCGGAAACAGGCCGGCGGCGGCGGTGTTATGGTGTGGGTGACGATTTCTCGGGACACTTTAGTCCCCATTATCCCAACAGCACAATCCCTAACGGCTGTCGGGTATCTGAACATCGTTGCGGACCAAGTTCACCCATTCATGGCAAATGTGTTCCCTGCTGGTGATGGCCATTACCAACAGGATAATGCGCTATGCCACACTGCCAGAATCGTCAAGGAGTTGTTCGAGGAACATGCCGGTGACTTTTTGTTAATGCCCTAGCCTCCAAATTCACCTGACATGAACCCAATCGAACATTTGTGGTTCGACTTGGAAAAGCGGGTTCGCCCTAAATCACCACCACCCCGAAATGCACGATAACGTTAGGACTGGTGTTGAAATTATGGTACCAGGATACCTATCGCCTCGTCATCGAATCCATACCTCGCCGAGTGGCCGCTGTTTTGCTCACTAAAGGGGGTTCTACAGCTTCTTAGGTAGGTGGTCATAATATAAGGGCTTATAAGTGTATATACTTATACACTGAACAGCAATAGAATTAGAGATACCTGTCTAGTAATGTGTAGCACCACCTTTCGTCCTCATGACGGCGGCGATTCGTCTCGACATGGACTCTACAAGACACCGGAAGCATTGGGAAGCCATACGGATCCACGACCCCTGAACAACCTCCCACAGTTCACGAAGATTTGACGGAGGGTCATCTCTCTCGATGGCATCACAGATGTGCTCGATGGGACTGAGGTCAGGTGACTTAGCTGACCAAGGAAGCGAGGTCACGTCGGTGGAGTGTTCATCCAACCATTCGGATACAATTCGGGAGCGATGGCACGTTGCACTATCTTGTTGCAGAATGAGGTCCCCAGTGGGATGTTGAAGCAGCGCAAACGGGAGCAAATGGTCTTCCAGGATATCCCGGTAACGTTGACCTGTGAGGGACGATGTCACACTTACCAGGGGACCCATTTCAGTCCACGTAAACAGTCCCCAGAGGAGAATGTCATCCCCACCAGCTTGAAAGGTACCCTGCTGGCAAGAAGGATCCATCGCTTCATGTGGTTTGCGCCGTACTCGTATCCTGCCCTCCGCATGTACCAACATGAATCTCGACTCGTCAGTCCAGGCAACATTTTCTCACATGTCTAGGGTCTAGTGGCGATGTTCCCTCGCCCATGCTAATCTTTGCACCCTGTGATGTGCGGTCAGCAGCGGTACCCTCGTGGGACGATGGCTTCTGTACCCCATAGCGAGGATATGGTTCTGGATGGTGTGGCTGCTTACACGTTGTTGTGCGCCAGCGTTAAATTGCCGAATGATTTCTTGCGCTGTGGCCCGTCTATCCGCTGTTACAATGTGAGCTAGCCGACGATGACCCGCTCATCCACACGCTGTTGTCCACGGCAGTTGACCCTTGCAGGGATGGTTTTACCGGATTCGATGTACTCACGGTGAACCCGTGACACAGTGGCTCGTGAAAATCCCAGTGCGTGCACGACTTCCGAGATGGAGTGACCCATTCGTCGGGCCCCGACAATTTGCCCACGCTCAAATGCACTTAGTCTTACTCATACTGCGTCCGACTCTAACTGATTCCCGTCACACCACTCCTTATATTGTCGGATCGCTGCATACGTTATGTCGTTTCCGTTTACCGGGCCGCCCACAGCACCACATTTGCATAACGCCAGCTGTCTCTAATTCAATTGCTATTCACTGTATTTCGTCCAACAAGTCCTGTCCAGTCTTTTTACTTGTTATGTGTAAGGACAACTACCATGAGTCGAAAGACTTTGTGCAATACCTTGACACTTATTTTGATAAGCTTGAAACAAAATATTAAAAACACTCGCGTTTGAACTACCATCTCGTATTTCCTCACGCATTCGCCCCGTTTTCTCTATTCACATCCTAAGATTTCAGTATTACTCCAAATTGTATTTTCAATTTTCTCCTTACTCAAAACTATGCTGTTAAGTAAATGTTGCCAATGTTAACATCTCCACTGCGTCGTAAAAGAAGTTAGTAAGCATTATGGAGTAAAATCGTAATGAAGCCCATTTTTCAATAAGCGATTTATTCTTTTTATCCAAACTGTTTCTTACTGCTAACTATTCACAGGACCGTTCACAACAAATATCTTTTCTTTCATCGTCTTATTGTGGCTTCTCATACCATTGCTACGAACAATGACTCTGATGCAAGTCCTTTAACTTTAGAATACACAGCTTAGCACTTCGTGAAATAATAGTATCGAGCTCTACGGATTTGGTCTAAAAGGCACATCTCTTATAGTCCCTTCAAAAGGTGGATGTTTGGTTACTTTTAGAGGAAAAAGGCTCACGGCAGCACCTTTTATTTCTTCTAATTTTCACTTACCTTTGTATCTATTGTCTTTGACTCCGTTCTCTTAAGACATTAGCTTCTTTTCGTAGGCTGTTTCATATCCGGATTAAGTCAACATATTAGCTACCAAAAAACTTAGAAAGGTTTTAGATATTTTTACAATTTTAAACTAAACTGTAAATAAGAGCTTAGAGCTCGAGTTATAGCATGACTCAAAATGTTTTCAAATTTAACGCCCTTGTGATAAAAACAAACAAAGGTTGTTTCAAAAATTGCTGTGGAATTAATACAAAATGAAGATCTAGGTGGTCTTCAAGATGCAATAGATGTGTCGGTGCGGTGATTAACTTTGTTCGGGCGGGCACTAAGAGATTTTTAAATGGGGTCGCATGGACTCCAGTATATATCAGAAGACCAAAGGTTCCCCATGTCTCTGGAGCAGGGAGGAGAAGCGATAAATTTAATTGCTCGTAAAACCTTTACATCTCTGAATTGGGGAAAACATTAGTATGACAAAGCACTTGTAACTTCTAGCGGGGAGAGTGGTATATATGATTATTTATTGTATCTGTTAATTTCCCGGGTGTCTGCGCTCTTTTCCCTTCCTTACTTACATCCCGAGAGAAATCGCTGTACTCAGGTCGAGCTCTTAACTTCAATTGTCGATTTTGAATCCCCATTCCTTTTCTCTTCACTTTGGAGCAAAATGGCTATGACGTGCGATGCAAGAATTTCGTAAATTGGTGGCTTTAGTAGGGTTCAGCCTTGAATCTTTGAAGGGAAGCTTTCACATGTACAAAAATCGCACGCGAGTGAATTTTAGCCGTTAAATCTTCACGTCGTTGGTGCCTTTGCATGAACGCTTGTTCCTTCTCTTGGTCGGGGGTTGAGCGTCTTTTTTTCTCTAACGCTGCTTGGGGGTAGTCAGCAAGTCTGTTTACTAGATAACAGAAAGTTCTCTCTAAAGTACTTTTCTTAGTGATGTAATTCATGTCAGTATTTCATGATATTAGCTAATACAAACATACACATTTCATCAAATACACCAAAGAGCTAAAACATTATGACCACCTGCCTAATACGATCTTGGTCTTCCACGTACCGACAAAATAGCTCTTACCTAAGTAGCATCGACAATACAAGATTTCTAAAGGTGTCTTGTGGTATCTAGTACAAACACGTTACCAGCAGATACTTTAACTCTTGTAAGTTACGTGGTTGAGCGGCCGCAGATCAGATTTGCTGTTTCAATAAAAACCACAAATGCTTGATTGGATTGATCGCTGGGCAATTTGTAGGCCAGGACAACACCTGGAAGTATTCCACATGTTCCGCGAACCATTTTCGAACAATCCGGGCAGCGTGGAATGGCGCATTATCCTGCTTAAAAAAGGAACTACTAAAGAGTAATACTGTTGCGATGAAAGGATATACCTGGTCTGCAATGAGGTTCAGGTAGGTGGTAGACCACATAGTTTCCTGCAGCTGGTCCCAGGATTTCCGAGCAGATCATTGCCCAAAGCACTGCATTTCCTGCATCGGCATGTTTTCTTCCTACGCTGCATCATGGTTCCAACGCTTACCCGGGTGAACGACGCACTTGTATCCGACAGCCCACATGGTGCAATATGAAAAGAGATTCACATGAACAGACTATCTTCTTCCAATTATTCAAGGTACAGTTATGATGCCCGCGAGCCCATTGTAGGCGCTTTCGAATGCATGGGTAGCCTGCGGCTACACAGCTCCATTTCCAGGAGGGTTCGATGTACTGTGTGTTGTGATACATTACGCCCGTCACCAGCATTCAAATTACTTGCGAGTTGCGCCACAGTATCCCTTCTGTTGGCTCGTACCATACGAAATAGCCTTCGCTCACCTCTAGCATTAGTGAGCCGTGGCCGGCCCACAACGTGTTAGCGGTTCGTGGTTTTTCCTCCTCGGAACACTTTTTGAAGGTACTAATCATGGATGACCGTGAGCACCCCACAATCCTTGCCATCTTGAAAATGCTCTAACCCAGTCGTCATTCCATTAGAATTTGGTCTTTATCAAACTCGTCGAAGTCCACTGCCTTTCCTATCTGAAGAACAATAACACTGATTAACAGAGCTCAGTATCAGGTGTTATTTGTACCGTTTCATGACCGTCACACGTGCCGTCGTCGTTTCCCTGCAGTTGCTTCGATTTGCATAAAGAGACACTGGGCATAATGTTTTGGATCTTCGGTGTATGTCCATATAACTTACGTATCTGAACATATAGTTATTTGTAGGTAATATTAAAACCAACCTACTAAGTGAAAGATTGGATGAGTGTGGGACTATTCTATTCACTGTTTTTACAGATTTTCAAAAGGTTTTTTCATTCGATGCAACCACCAGCAGTTATTTCCTTTAAAAATTTACAGCAATCAAATTTCATACACGAAATACATTCATGGAAACATTTACATGAAAATAAATCGCAGAATCTGGTTCGTTTGACGGTAAAAAAGACAAAATTTGAAAAGGTGTAAGATATGGTGTTCCAACACTTTTCATACTGTCGTGCATAATAATTTTCAGTAAATATATTGCGATAAGAAAAGGATGCGAGCAAATGATCGAAAATCAATTTTTTAAAGTAATTCTATTGTAAAATATTATCGTATTTTCACATGCACTTTGTTTCATAGTATTAAACATTTACAGAAACTGTAAAATGCATCAGAGAAATGAACATGCATGTTCAACTGCTTGATAATCGAGCGGATTTTTTTGGATTGAACAAACTGGCTTGTGTCAGCTGAACAAGAGTTTAATTCAAATAAGTGGACTGAAGTTTTAATTTGATTGAGCATTCAGGAAATGAGTAAATTCCTAACAAACTCGTGATATTAGAACGGATAAAATTTTAATTGATTAAGCATTCAGGAAATAAGTAAATTCTTAGCAAACTCGTGATATTAGAACGGATAAATTTTAAATTGATTAAGAATTCAGCAAATGAGTGAATTTCTAGCAAACTCACGATATTAGAAAACAGAAAAGTTTGGGGGAAAAAATCAATTCTCTCTATCTTCATACATTTGTCTAGATCGCTTTAACTTTCTATCTGTACTACCAGAGGCGACTTTCAATCTTTTGAGGCCCTAGGGGCTAAATGATTCTGGGGCCCCTCCTTATCCCTTCAGAAATTTTCATACGTCAGATTAACAAAGAAAAGTAAACTCAAGAAACATTTTTTTTGCGTCTTTTAAAATACCATTCTATCATAGATTAGAACGTTTCGTAAGAAACAGCGTCAATGTAATCGGTTTGTCTGCCGGTGCACATCGAACTTTTTGTTTTTAATGATATTTCAAAAACTATTTTTACGGCTAATAGTAAATCAAAGGGCATTAAGTTTGGCACTTTAAACATCCCATGTGCACCCATGGACAATGAAATTTGCGCACCTAGAAGAAAACATGCTACAACCGCGAGACTTCGCAAATAACTAGAGTGCGTGATGGTACGCAAATGATCCACGTTTGGTGCGATTTCGCATGCCAGAACACCCTGTGGTGGCGCTATCAGCACGAACCGGCAGCCTTATAAACCAGCGTATAGTCGATGTCCCATGAAAGTGAAAAGTACCGGCCTACACAAGCAAGAGTAGAGAGAGACAAGAATGCCGAGTAGACGCCAGACATATCGATTTCGCAACTTACGGACTATGAGAGAGGCCGGATAATTGGGCTGAAAACCGCAGAGTGGTCAACGCGCCGTATAGCCCGCCACGTGGATCGTTCTGACCATACCGTCAGACTGTTTTGGGAGCAGTGGACACGTGACGGCACTGCCACACGGAGGAGCGGCTCCAGACGAACCGGGAGGACCACCGGTAGAGAGAATCGACGGATCGTGCACTAGGCACGAACAGAATCCACGGGGACCTGGTCCACTATACAAGCAGATGTAGCGGCTCCTGTGTACCCAAGAACCATTTCCCGATGCCTCACAGAAGCGAATCTGCGATCCCAGCGCCCCTTACGTGTGCTGCCATTAACACCGGAACATCACCGGCTTCGTTGGCAGTGGTGCTATGCCAGAGCGACGTGGAACACCACAGACTGGTGATGTGTGGTGTTTAGCGATGAGTGCCGCTTCGTTTTGGGGACAAATGATCATCGGGTCCGGGTGTGGAGGTCCACAGGTCAACGGCACAGTTCCAACCTCGTTATCGAGCGCTACACCTCCCCCACTGCAGGCATTATGGTCTGGGGAGCCATAGACTACGATAGCTGATCAGCTGTAGTAGTAGTACGTGGATCATTGACGGGCCAGCGGTATGTGAATGAGATCCTACGGCCCCATGTGCTCCCATTCCTGGCCGGAATTCCAAGTGCGCTATACCAGCAGGAAAATCGCCCCCCCCGCATGCCGCTCGGGTTGCCCAGGACTACCTACGTCATGTCCAGACACTTCTATGGCCTGCCCGCTCCCCGGACATGTCCCCTATCGAGCATGTGTGGGACCAGTTGAAACGCCGGCTGCCACCGTGCCGCGCTATCCGGGATTTGGAGTACTCCGTCCAATACGTGTGGGCCAGCCAGCCGCAGGACATCAGGCGTGTGTTTGCCTCCATGCCGGACCGTATTGCAGCGTGTATCGCCGCACGAAACGGTGCGAAACGCTATTGAAGATGAGCGGACTGCGTGCCACAGATCCCTCTGTAATTGTCCTACAGCTCTGTTTTTGCCATCATGTGTATCATTACGGTCATAATTTTCAGTTCAATCCGATGCTTCCTTCTTGGTGCGCTAATTTCAGTGTCCGTGAGTGTACTTCATGAATTTACGGCTAAGGGCTGTCAAAGTCAAAAATTCAATAAATTAAAGTTCTCTTGAAAAGAAACTATTCGACATAGAGGATAAAAATATTTTTGTGCCTCGCAGATTAGGCCTAACAATCCTTTCTCAAATATTTAAATTTTACAATTACGTAGTTCATTAATTTGCTGCTTTTTTGCTGCACTGAAGGCCAAAAAATATGGTTTTCACAAATTCCTCACAAATGATTTTTGCGAATTGATAAGACATAAAATTTCATTAAATTTTGCCAATTTTAATTTTCCCTACTAGTTCATAAATTTTCATCTAGTTTTCGAATTAAAAATTTAGTAAATTTTAGCTTTACGCTACAAAGATTCCATTTAAATAACAGCAAAAGTTCTTTTTGAGTTTGATACGTTTGGCAGAACTGGCTACATTAGTAACATTTTTAATTGCTAGTTACGTGGCAAATACACTGCTGGACAATTGCTAAGGACGGATCATAAACGGCTATATAGCGCATAAAAAAGTAAGTGTGGTTGGATGCCAAGTGAAATAAAATAATGTCAGAATGCCAGGACATTACAAGAAAGACAATTTATTGTACTCTGAAATTAAGAAGGCTTTGGAACGTGTTCAAGGGACAAACATGTCATTTTGTGCAGAATACGTAAACTTGAAAAAACGCAATTACCGTCCGCAGGTGTTCCGGAGTAAGATGTCAATACGGGATATGGCCACCATGGAGGGCGATGCAAGATTCCACACGTCGTGTCATGCTTTGCACAGCATTATCAAGCAGCTGTTGGGGTAATTTATCCCATTCCTCTGTCAGTGCACGGATAAGGGAGTCCTTTTTTATTGGAGGGCATTGGCGACCAGCAAGACTCCTCCCCAAAGCATCCCACACATTTTCAATGGTATTCAGATCTGGAGAACGTGCTGGCCATACGAGGCGTTGAATATCCTCGCTCTCAAGACACTCCTGGAAAGCGACTGTTCGATGACATGTTGCGTTGTCGTCCATGAAAATAAATCTATCACCGACAGCACCACGAAACATGCGAACATGAGGTAGCAGAACAACATTAATGTATCGTTGACGAGTCATAGTCCCAGTTGGAAGCACATAGAGGGACGTACGTCCATTGATCATGATGCCAGCCCATACCATGACACTACATGTCGGATATCGGTACCTTTCCTGTATGTTTGCTGGACAATATGCAGTACCACTATCACGCCAGATCAGTTGTCGTCGACAATCAGACGATAGACTGCATCTACTCTCATCTGAGAAGAGGACAGCAGACCAGTCGTTATCAGTCCAATTGCGATGTTGATAGCACCGTTGCAAACGAACGGTATGGTGACGTCTGGACAATGGGATGCACACAACAGGACGGCGGGCCTATTGTCCTCCTTCATACAAACGTCTGGCGACAGTTTTTCGGTAGATCCACTTGCCAGTAGCAGCCGTAAACTGATTTGCTACCTCACTAGCTGTGCTGCGCCGGTGTCTTTTTTTGATAGCACTATGTACCGATCTTCTGCAGGTGTCGTACTGCGAACACGACCTCCCCGTGACGTTTGCTACTTTCTCCATTTGTTTGAAATGATTTCGAAAGCCTTGAAACAATACTGTGGCTGACGTCAAACTCCCTGGCAACATCTGTTATTTTTCGCCCTTCTTCAATCTTGCCAATAATATGGCCACGCGTAAAATCATCTAGGTGATGTCGGGAAAACATACTGAAAATTGCAAGTTCATGAATTGATTCTTTCCCTTTCAACTTTGCGTTTGAACAACAACGGTCAATACGCGTCAAATCCTTTATATCTATTATCAGCGCTATGACGTCACGATTAAGTTCGGCAATCCAAAATTTGCATACGCACAACACGTCTTACTGTATCCCGCACTTATGCTAATTTCCACATTTTCCTGCCTTCCATTTTATGGTTGCTATCGTTGCTATTGTCATCCGTCCTTAGCAATTGTCCAGCAGTGTATTTAGCGCTAAAGAAGCTGAAAATGGAATTTTGCTAAATTTATCAATACATTTTGTATAAATTGTCGTGAAATTGGAATGAGTTTCAATTACAGAACATGCTCTCTCCATTGCTTCAGCTTTGGAAAATCATTTTATTTTTACGTTTTGTGCAAATTAGTCAAATTAGCAGGCACCGAGCATGAAATGCAGCCAAAAATAGCAACCGGAAAAGTCCTCCACTTTACAAAATACGGGTAAAATTCAATTTGTGCACAGTGCTTCGCTTAAAAAATGGTGGATGATTTTTCGTGGAGGAAATTTCTTGTGGCGAACGATTCCCTAAATCGAAGAGATTCAGCCGTCCATGGCGTAGACGAATGCCATGGACCAAGAAAGCTGGACACTAAAAATTTCATCGTTCCATGCAGAAAAGCGAGAATGTGAAGAATTTCTTACAAACCTTTTCCTTATTATTTTCATCAGAAAATTGACCAGGTCTTTATTTTCTTTTATTATGTCAAAAAAGTGTGTAAGATTTTATTTATACCTGCACTGCAGTTATCAGAAACGAAAAATGAGGATTAAGTGCAAAAGATCAAACATTAATTTGGAAAAGTAGGAACCACAGCTTTGCGAGTAAGAATATCATTAAAACGTTTATTGCTTTTCCAAAAGTTAATTTTTATGTCGATTTAAGGAATAGAAAAGGTGAGAATACTTGATAATCAGTATTAGACTAGAGGGGGAGAACGTAATAAGAAAATGTTGTTGCGTTACAACATAAATTTCTTTTCATACTATTAAATAAGAAAAAGATAAATAGTGTAACATTTTTGAACTTCTTTATTTTTCAGCCTAAGTACACTCTTTTTGCAAAAAAGCAAAACAAAAACCGAAGCACTCGAGAAAGTCCTTTGTTTCTCATGAAACTCTGCATGCAAGTACCTCGGGATCGAATATGCGAATGATTAAAAAATAATGACCAAAGACTAAATAGCGGCCCGCGACAGCACATGGGAACCGCACATCGAGGAGGGTATACCAAGAGCAAAGGGCAACAAAACAGATCGTAGAATGCGTCGACGTGCTGGACAATTGAGACAGTAGATTGTGAGAATGCCTAGGTGACTGATCCGTGCAAACTACGATGAGCGAGTTTGAGGGATGACATATAATTGGGCAGAGAGAGAGGCCAAGTCGCCGTATCGCAAGGCATTTGGATCAGAGCGACGCGGCAATCGGAAGATGTTGGCGCCATTGGGTCGAACAGAGCACCACAATCCAGCGGCACACGGGGAGTGGACGGCCGAGGGCAAGGATCGAGCGATTGTGAGAGCCGAACGAACAGAACCGAATTAGTCGCTCTCAATCATCCGTGGCCATGTTGCTTCGACCACAGGTACGCAAGAGGCCACTCGGACCGTTGTCAGACGAGTTGCAGCGCGGGGATTACATTCTACGAAGCCAATCTGCCGCCTACTAATGACCAGAGAGCATCGCCGGTATCGGTGTTGGACCCGATCAAGGAGAATAGTGTCCAGTGGCGTTATGTTACCTTCAGTGATGAGTCACGATTTGCAGTTGGCGCCGATGACCAGCGCATACGTCTGGAGACGAGTCGACTAGCGCACGGATCTTGCCTTTACCGTGGAACGGCATAGGGCACAGACACCCGGGCTGACTGTCTAGGAAGTATTTCCTACAATAGCTGGACACTCTTCGTAGTCCTCCGTACTAACCTCTCGGCTCAACGGCACGTCGACGGATTCTAAGACCTGTTGTGTTACCATTCATGTCTCATATCCCCGAGAAATTTTTCAACAGGATAATACCCGGCCACACATGGCACGGCTCTCCCGGGTCTGCCACTGTAATGTCGACACCCTTCTATTGCCAGCCCGATCTCTCACCGAACAAACATGATGGGACCCCACCTACGCCCATCTCTGAATGTCTGCGAACTGGTCCGCAATTTGGATACCATCTGGCATGCCATACCTTAGAACAGTATCCGTAAACTGTATGTATCTATACCACGCTAAGTTTCTGCTTGTATCCGAGCCAGAGGTGGCGCTTCAACGTATTGACTTGTTCCACTCATGTAGCTATTTTATCCGAAGAAATGACCCAACTGCTGTAGAATTGCAATCATTTCCTCTTCTATACATGTTAACAATTTTCATTTCGATTGGATGATTCTTTCTGGGTGCTTCGTTTTTCTTTACTTTTCTTTCTTTCTTGTGTGTGTGTGTGTGTGTGTGTGTGTGTGTGTGTGTGTGTGTGTGTGTGTGTGTGTGTGTGTGTGTGTGTGTGTGTGTGTGTGTGTGTGTGGATTGTATTATCTGTTTTGGTTTAAGAGGATTAGGGTTGAGGAAGAACTTGAATACCCTATCCCAAAGAGAAAAGGTAATAAACAGCAAACACACCCTATCAACAGGACAGTTTCTATACAAGCACTCTTCATCGCAACTCAGGGGAGACAGGGAAAATATTTCAACACAGATGTTTTTCCTTGGCTGGAAGTAGCATGTAAGTTTATATCACAGCCAGTTAAACATTCGCCTTAAACAACGAAAAGTATGGGAAGCATGAATTTTTGTTTTACCTACCACTAAAAGGAAGGCTAAATTTCTTTAACAGTTCCTTTCAAAACAAAGACGTTGATAAGAACTCGAAAATTTAGAGTATCAACAACAGCAAGAAAAAATATATATTACTAATATGAGAAAGTAAAATATCACTTGACAATGTAAATGAAGTGGTCACTAAGAATTGATTTGTTTCAGTCCGTGAAAACCAAAACAAAACTGGCAGTCCAATTATAGGTTTCCGGGGCCCTAGGCGCGCGCCTAGTGGGAAATCCGCCCCTGTGTACTACCGCTTTCTCTCTATAATCTATGGCTTTCGTTTCTTTTCTACTGTTCTTTCATCATCAATCTATCTTTATAGTTTATTATTTATCTCTTTCTCTATCTACCTATTTACCTATCTAATTCCATAGCCTTCTATTTCTTTCTCTACCTATCCTTATCACTGTCGCTCTTCATCTATTTCAATCGCTTTCTCTCTTTCCCTTTATCTAGCTGTGTCGCTTTCCCTATTGCTATGACTGTCTGTCTACCTCTATCGCTTCAATATATCATTTTTTATCTCTTTCTTTGTATAAATATCTCTTTATCAGTCTATTTCTTTCTTTTTCTGTAGCGATGTTTTTTCTTTTCAGTTGTTATTTTGATCTTAACAAATGCTTGCAATTGCTCTGTCCCGGTGAGCTAAAATGAAAATCTATGGAAAGAACAATATTTCTGTGACCTAGTGTGCAACAGCGTGCATCATCTTTAATCACTAATAGCTTGTGTTGTGTCCTTCCCCTGGAGTAATACGATGTGGCTATTCTGGAAAGGATAAGAGCACATCAGAGATGTGACCACAAGGGAAAGGGGTTGCACTGTTAAAATCCCGACTATGTTGTCGGAATAGTTGTTCGACAAGCAGTGTATGATCCAAAAGGATTTTCTTTCCTGACAGCCCATTATTTTGAGGGTGGCAGAAGCAAAGCGTCGGTTCCACGCAAGGACGGTTCAGGCAATCTGACCCCTCCTCACTTCCTCCCATCGCGACTCGTGGAAACGGATGCACAGAGCCTAACATTGTCACTTCATTGTGGTCCAGATGGATGGGAGGACGATCAACGAATGGGCTGCTGCTGCATTTCCCAGCTGCCATTGGTGTTTAATGGGCCGAACGGACGTCGTCTCCCTTTCTGCAAACAAAGTGTCAAACACCGTATAGATTATAGCG
Organism: Macrothele yani; assembly: GCA_039090855.1. Taxonomy (NCBI): domain Eukaryota; kingdom Metazoa; phylum Arthropoda; class Arachnida; order Araneae; family Macrothelidae; genus Macrothele; species Macrothele yani. The sequence continues at coordinate 48,662,423 of CM077022.1, read as the reverse complement.
CCGCTTTCATCATCACTTCCACTGCTCAATATTTATATTCAACTCACTGTTGATGCTAACAACTCAGCTCCTTGCTTTTCTATTGTTTTTCGAGACGTTTATAGGGTGTTAGAGAGCAAGTTAATGGTTGGGTTTCATGGTAGATGATAGATAGAAACAGACAGCGATGGATTCAGGAATTCTTTAAGGAGAAGGGGCAGGTTTGAGTTCCAGAAAGCTTTTGTATAAAAATACTAGAAAAAAAGAAGACAAACACTGTTAGTTAGGTGGTCCCAATAATTTCACCACTCAGTGGTGAAATATTGATAATTTGAAATATAATAATTTCACCACTGAGTGGTGTCGCTCTTCATATTTTCAATCGCTGTGATCACTAAAGACATAAGTAATACGATCAATATTGTTGGCTATAACTGTATGTAGCTACTTTCTAGATATTTTTTTATATAGAGGAAATTTTTTATGTATTTTGTATAAAAATATACTCTACATATAATTTTGTATGAAAATATGCTCTATATTAATTTTGTATAAAAATATACTCTATTAGGTGTGCAACTTAATTTTCGGCCACATGCATGCCACGTTGACAGCAAATTATAGCAAATCGAATACGTTCCTAATCAGGGAAATAATCCCCGTAGTGTTGGTTACATTTAAGCCATCGGACAGGGCGTTGCCGAATGCCACTGTGGAAGAAAGAGGGCTGTTTCGAGTTGATAAAGTCATCAATACTTGTGTGGACCTCCTCGACCGAAGTGAAGTGCGTATCACTCAGGTGATGTTGCAAGGAGCGAAATAGGTGATAATCCGACGGGGTGAAGTCTGGAGAATACGCCGGGTGGGACAAAATCACCCATCCCAGGTCGGTGATCCTGAAGCAACAGGACCGACCTATTGCCCTTGCCGGTGTATGGCCTTTTCGCCTCCATTGCGTCACTCACACGAATGAGTTGCCGACAATAACGCTCAGCATTGACCGTTTCACCAGGTTTGAGCAACTCATAGTGTACGATACCGCGCTGATCCCACCATATGAACAGCAACAACTTACTGGCATGGATATTCGGTTTGGCGGTACTGGTGGTAGGCTGACCTGGATAAACCCACGAATTGCTCCGTTTAGGATTATCGTAGAGGATCCATTTCTCATCACAGGTCAAAATCTTGTGGAGGGAATCCTTCTTCTTGAATCTGGAGAGTAAGGACACAGTAACATCGTAGCGCCTAGACTTGTTCGCAGCTGTGAGTTGGTGGGGCACCCAACGGCCCTCCTTGTGAATCTGTCCAAGCTTGTGCAGGCGCTTTGCAATGGCTTGCCGTATTACTCCGAGTTCCTGGGCAAGCTCTGACTGTGTGCGACAGGGATCCGCGTCCAACAGTTGTTCCAGTTCCTCATCGTCAACTTTCTGTGGCTGTCCTGGACGTTCTGCATCACGGAGATCGAAATTTCCCTGCCTAAACCGCTGGAACCACTTCTTACACGTACTGTTGGACACAGCAGCCTCACCCAAAGCAGCACAGATCATTTGCTGGGCTTCTGCGGCACTTTTTTCAGCCGAAACGCGAACAGGAGGCAGTGCCTCAAATGTTGCTTCTCTAACGACATTGCTTTCACCGTCAACTTCCGTCACCTTCTGTCAACTACAGCTGTGAGCGGTTACGGTTGCCTGAAAAGCTGTTGGATATCGCTGCAATCAGCCTTTATCGTACACAGGTATTTGCAGTTGCCGACGTTCTATGATCGCTTGCGGTTAGGGGCCGAGAATTAAGATGCACACCTAATATATAAATTTTTATATAGAGATTTGTTTTATATATTTTGTATAGAGTTAACATAATTGTGATTTTAATTATTCTATTCTGATAATTCAAAGTAGCCTGGCCCGAGAGCGATCGGGTCGGGTGAATGAGCGAGCTAGGAATGATCTTGGCGTTTCTCTCCTGTAGCTTTCCGTACTTACTGCTTTAGTAGAGACTTCGAATCTTAATTCCTAAAATTCTAAGCTGATGGAATGAATTCATGAGTACACACATATCGACATCCCCTCGAGCCCCATCTGATTATGTGGGGTGGGCTTTTTCGGTCTTCCGGTACGTTGCTGGACGTAAATATATACCTGAAGTTCTACACCGTGGAGACACATTATTGTGACCACCAGCTAATATCCAGATTAACCGCCGTGTGAAGCGCAGACAGCAGCTAGATGGGCTGGGAGTGACTCAATAAATGCTGGAAGGTGTTCACAGGTATGTGGAGCCATGCTGACTGCAGTGCATCTGCCAGCTGCTGGAGGGTGTATTATCGCTCGGGTTCCTAATTAGGTTCACCCGGCGTAATAATGGGAGCCAAGGGGGTGTCGAGTGGATTGTGGTTCTGCGATTCCCTGATTTAGGGCTGACGCAGCTTCAGGATCCACTGACGGGGCGTTGTGATTCACACAGCAGATTTTCGTTTGGGAGTCAAAGGGTCCGCTGTGTGCCGCAATGTTTTTGTGAACGTCTAGATTTAAAATAAAAAGCATAAATGAACAGATTTGCTAAGTTCCGGTTCCAACAGTTATATATATTCTCTAAATAATCTAGGGTTGAGCACACATATTGTAGTTAACGACACACTCATCATAGAACTTAGACAAAATTAACAAACAAAAACAATTTATTGGTTATGATTTGGCATAATAATAAATATACGCTCATGATACTAGCAAAAAAAATGATTTACGACTCTCTGACAGGAACCTGTACTCAATTAATTATTTGCTTATAAAAATATTAACTCTATGTGTGGACTGATCCGATAAAGATTTTATGAGGGGACACCAAAGAAAGAATAGGATGGATTTCCTACCTTAACATCCAAACCTGGCCTAGATATCGCGCTGCTGACCACTCCTGATCCGTGAGAATTCTCGTCCGGTTGGTATTAACTTCCATCCGCAGCTGCGACCGTCGTATGGGCCCTAATGGTCCTTAGTGGGGGGTCAGTTCATCCGGAAACCTCTGTTGCGATCTCCCATCCGCAGCTTAGAAAATTGTCTGCAGCTTACGGTAGCTTCAGTCCTGCCGTAACATTAGCAGCGATTAAGTTGCCAGTCATGGAGGAAAGTGCCAGTGATGCACGCTGCGAAACAAGCAAAAGTAAAGTCACTCGTGGCAAAAAAAGTGAAGTCAAGTGCTCCGTTCCATGTGGAACGTAAAAGTAAAGTGAAGTGCGAAGTTCTTCTCTTCCCTTGTAAAAATCTTTCGACGACCCCCAAAAAGACCCACACTACCTCAAATTATCCCATCATCCAATCACTAGCTGGCAAACGCAAGCCTCCCTGAATTAAATTCCCCAGTGTAAATCTTACTGGTCAGAGAATTAACATTCTGTTCTTCCATTCGTTAGGGGGTCAAGATTCCTACCCGTTCCAGTGAAAATTCTGAAAACCCCTCGAGTTACGTTTGCCGCGTGATACAACCCCCGGCCGTAAATCCTTACTCCAATTAAACCGTTAGCTCCGGTTCCAAAAAGTCTACGGTCTGCCCAACGCGCATTGTGGATGCTAGACATGGTGGACACTTCTATTGCCCCCAATAAAACATACGACAAAGTCAGCTCGCCGATGGCTGTCGCCAGCGTTTTCTTACAATGTCGGTCCGTCCTGTGCCGCCAACGCTGTCTAGCTAATCTTTCGCTATGCGACGCCTTGTGCTGATGGGGTACGGAGAGAGAGAAAAAAAAAAGATTCACCCGAAAGTATATGGCAAAATAAGACTTACTCTTTCTTCAAGAAATACATGAATTAATAAAAATGAATAAATTAATAAATAAATGAATAAATAAATGAATAAATAAATAAATAACTAGGGAATGGATTTTCGACCTAGTTGTGCAGCGCTCGAGTCTGGGCGCTGTCACAGGTGCGTGGCGGAGGATCCATAGAGCGAACAACACGATCGAGATGGTTCCACAGATGCTAAATTGGGTTTAAGTCTGAGGAATTAGGGGGCCAGGGAAGTACTTTGAAGTCTTCATCGTGCTCTTCGAACCACTCTGACATTTCTAGCTGTGTGACACGTCGCATTGTCATGCTGGAAGCTTCCCTCCGCTTCAGGGGAGAAAATCAGCATGTATGGGTTTACATGGTCTGCAAGGATGGATTTATAACGAATTCGGTCCATAGTGCCTTCCACAGATATGAGTGGACCCAGAGAATGCCACGAAAACATTCCTCAGACCATAACGCTGCCCTCACCAGCTCTAGTTCTGCCAGCAATGGTTGAAGACTGTTTGTTATCCGATGTTTCTTGCCTTATATGCCAACGTCCATCCGTTTGATGAGGCAGAAAACGTGACTCATCGGAGAAGGCAATCCTTTGCCAATCAGCGGAGGTTCAATTACGATACAAAATGTAAGCCTTTTCTACCGATGCACCTTCGTTAGCATAAGTGCAGCGACCATCCGTCTGCATCGGAGCCCCATACGCAGCAGGATTAGCTGATTTGTCGGTTTAGACACACTTCCGGTTGCCCCCTGGTTCATTCGGCCAGTGAGTTGCTCCACTGTAGCGTGTCGATCGGCCCACACGCACCTGCGAAGCCGACGTTCACCTCTCAGATCAATGGCACGTGATCCTCCACAGTTTTCACGTCGCTTATTCGCAATGGTGCCATTTCTCCAATCACGATACACTTTAACCACAGCAGCACGCGAACAGTTCACAGACGGCGCTGTTTCAGAAATACTGCCATCCTTGGCCCGAAAGTCGAAAATCATCCCTTTTTGCAAATCTGATAAATCACTCCTTTTATCCATGATAGCAACGTGTGATATGTTTTCAGATTGCCTACAGCACACCTTATATAGCATCCAAGCCAGGTCACGACACGTGCCTTCTTTCATTGGCTAAGCGCTGTTGACGTCAAAAGTAGGAGGTGGTCACAGTAATATGACTCGACTGTGTAGAAAATAATAAAAGACACTTGAATACTGTGATGTTCCGGATAGAACACCCGGTTTGGAATATTTTTAAGCAGAAGGGAGTGAATGTATAAGAGCTTTAGCTCTTTAGAACCCCGTACTAAATACACGCCTGAAGTGGATGGGCATCCAAATAGTGGTGAAGCAGTGATTAAAAGAAAGGAAGAAAGAATAAGTAAGATCTGGCAATCTTAAAGGCTTCTGAGGTTTCGAAAACAATTTATTATGTCCAGAGAAAGGAAATGCATTTTATATTCGTTTTGCATGATGATTATTGACGTTGCTCACAATGGTTTCAAAAAAGTGGGAATGCACCAAACAAAAATTTATTATTAGTAACATTACAATTAGTATGAGATGCTTGTACTAAGAAAGTTCTGTGTTCCCCGTAAATTAACAGTCGAAAGTGCGCGTGGCACCCTCCGATTTCTTGCCTTTCGTAATTTTCTTTAACTTCAGTGTTCACACATGAAGTCTAATAACTAACCACGAACTGCTTTACTAAAGTGGCTAGGACGATGTGTCATCAAATTCGCAAGAAGGGATATTTACTTAGGGTTTATTTAATAGGAAGTTAGAAGAGGTGTAGGCAAATCAAGGATACGTAATTTTTGGTAGGTTAAAAAGTTATTTGAGTGAGCTAGGAGCAATGCAGAGTGGAAACTGTTTTTGATTATTTGTCCCAAACCTGCTTTCGGAAAGGAAGCAATTCATAAGGTCGGCCCCTCTCCTTCCAATTTGTGAAATTGTTTTTAGGTTAATGAGCTGAAAAATTCATGGCTAATGAAAATTATGAGTTAAAGAAAAGTATTTACAAATTAAATGTGAACGTACAGAGTAAGGGATTGGATATTATAAAGACAAGACAGGATTAACAAACCATGTGGCTCATACGTCTACCTTATGTACAGGTGTGGTCACGTGTTTTGAAGGCAAAGTCCGCTGGAATAGAAAAACAGGTTTTCCGGATAATATACGGAGAGGTAATATCGAATAGTAATTCAACTTATGTCATTCATAAGTAAAGAACGATAAAATCCGTTTATTGGCATAAGACAGCAAACAAAAGGTTGCAAGCTTTCAGCACCTACGGGTGCCTTCTTCAGGCTTAGACGTGGTTTTGGAACAACGTTAGTAATCTAAATGAATGTACATAAAATTTAAAATTGCATGTGAAAAATAAAAATGTATAACAACGTGACAGCACGGCACGTGCGGAAACAGACGAATCAGGTCCTTTCACGAGAGGCACGCAGGAACATGCGCCATATCAAAGGTAGCTCCATTGACACGTCATCGTTGCAGACATCATTGCTAAACAAGATCTCCAGAGACTCCCTGATGGCTGTACCTCTGGCGGTAGTGTATGGGGCAACCTGTTGCAAATCGCCCATTGTGGAGTGGCAGAAGATGTCCTGACCTCCTAGATAGGGCAGTGGACGATTTATTATTCAAAACGTCTCTTTTATGTTCGGACAAACGAGTCGCAAAGGACCTCTTTGTCATGCCAATATAAAACTTTGTATTTCCATCCTGGTATCGAAGGGGTATGGAATACACCCCTGCGTTAGCAAGTAAAGTGCTGCGGCTTCCGGATGAAAGTAGGAATTGTGATATTGACCTAGGGTGGCAAATTCCAACTCCAAGCCCTAACTTCTTAAATGCATTCCGGATGAAATAGGAAAGTCCCGGTACGTACGGAAAGGAGCCGATGAACCTCTGACTGGGTTCTTTGATACGACGACGTTGATTAACAAACTCAAGTACGGCGCTCCTAAAGATGTCATCAATTTCATACTGGTTATAGCCTGCAGCTGAGGCCAACGATTTAATATTGTTGATTTCCGCAATCCTGGACGCGTCATTTAAAGAGTGGGAAAACGCTCGTTTAGCTCGATGTCTGAAAAATGCCAATTTGTGGGTAGCCGGCCCAAAAGATGAGGGTAAAATTAAATTTGGGGTATAAGTGGGCTTATAATAAACCTCAGTCGAAAAAGTTCCATAAAGCGGTTTAGTTTCCGCACGTGCCGTGCTGTCACGTTGTTATACATTTTTATTTTTCACATGCAATTTTAAATTTTATGTACATTCATTTAGATCACTAACGTTGTTCCAAAACCACGTCTAAGCCTGAAGAAGGCACCCGTAGGTGCTGAAAGCTTGCAACCTTTTGTTTGCTGTCTTATGCCAATAAACGGATTTTATCGTTCTTTACTTAGTTGTTTGGCGTATTACTACCCGTTTTTATCTTGTTTATGTCATTCATACTTCAAATCAGTCTGCCTCGGGTACGCCACCTACGTACGACACTGCAAACAACGTCTTTATATAAGTTTATAAACAGAGGAGATTTTGTTAGTCTCTGAGTCAGTGGCGCACCCAGAATTTCTTTATAGGGGTGGCCCAAAAATTTGATGATGCAAATAAAAATATCCCGGAGAAAACATTTCTCGAAACATTGCGAAGCGATAAAAAGATCTTCGCGGTATTCAAGGGCGTTTCCACTTATTCGTGAAGTATATATTTAAAAAACATGTACAAATGTACATAGCTTGTCCCAAAACAACTGAGAATGCTTTTTTTTTAATGAGCAATACTGCGTTCGACCTTGCCACGAGTCCCGAAAAAACGGTAGTCTTGTAGTAACCACAGCAACCGGCCACACCAGTTCATCACGCATGAGTCGTCGGTAGTGCGCAGTTTAATAAGCGTTATTTTGTGAACCCCTAACAAGTGTGTTCGCTCTGTGCTTTTTCGAAAAAGATGGGTGTGAAAGCAGAAGTAAAGATGCTCCATTAAATTTTGCTGTCGACTTAAGAAGTTTGTCGGTGAGGTTTTCCGTCTTATGCAAGAAGCTTATAAAGATTAATGTCTAGGAAAATTAACGATTTACAGATGCAATAAAAAATTTATGGATGGTCGTGGGTCGGCGGCTTTAATCACGCATGGAGGAAGACCTTCAACGAGTGTTACAGAGGTAAACAATGCAATGGGTGTTATTATACGGAAACACAGACACTTTTCAAGTAGAAATATTGAAGATATGGTTCACATTTCAAAATCATCAATTCACAGAATTTTAACCTAGCATTTGGGCATAAAACGAGTTTGTTCAACATAAGTTTCTCATTTCTTTTAATGTGCGACCCAATGCGAGGCCCTACATGGCCAGTTCTATCGTTTCTTGTTTGGAGAAAATGAATATTAAGTTGTTGGACCAAGTTGCATATAGTCCAGACTTTTTACCTTGTATCTTCTGGTTGTTCCCCATTTAAAAAAAGGACTACAATCTGAGACTGATCACAACTTATTATAGTTCCGCAGGGGTGCTTCTACATCATTTCAGAAGAAGAATTCTAAAAGATATTCAAAAAGTGGTAGGAACGGTGGGACACGTGTATTCGATTCAATGGAGAATATTTCGACAAAAGTGAACACTTCCTTGGTAATTAAGGTGCGCATATTTTCTTTATAAAAACATTCTTAGTTGTTTTGGAACAAACCTTGTATTTTAAAATAAGCAAACAAAAATGAAAACAAAGGGATACCTCATGGGGATGGCCCGGGCCCCGTGGATACCCCCACTATGTGCGCCACCGCTCTGAATTAGAAGCAGTGTTCTTAGTAAAAGATTTAATACGGTTCTTTGAGAACGAATTGTACGGATAGCAAATCACAATAATATAATTATATTTAATATAGTACTAGTGATCCGAGCTTTTTGGCGTAGAATATAAATAAAAGTTTCCGTATGCAAAATACGTCGTCCGCATGTCTCAGCCAAGTGGTAAGCCTTGGGGTGATGTTAGTGAATGTATGTTGCTCAATGGGGCGAAGTATTATTGCTTCTGCGAGGACGGTTGAAAGTGAAGATCCCATCGGAGCGCCATTTACTTGCTTATAAACTTGCCCTTGGAAATTGAAGTACCTCGAATTTGAGACCAAGTCAATTAATTTGAAGATGCTGAAGCAAGATTCTTGCGAATAAACTGATGAATTAGAAATATCCTCTTTCAATGTTCTGATGGCTTCCGGCACGGGGACTGATTTGTAAAGGGATACCACGTCGAAACTGCCGATAATATCATGTCGTTGAACAGTGAGTTGCTTGGTTTTCGTGATGAAATCTAAAGTAGAAGTTAATACAAAGTCCGATTCAGGTAGGTGACTAGTCAGGAATCTGCATAATGCCAACAACATGATATTATCGGCAGTTTTGACGTGGTATCTCTTTACCCATCAGTCCCCGTGCCGAAAGCCATCAGAACATTGAAAGAAGCTATTTCTAATTCATCAGTTTATTCGCAGTAGTCTTGCCTCAGTATCTTCAAATTAATGGGCTTGGTCTAAAATTCCATCTATATCAATTTCCAAGGGCAAGTTTATAAGCAAGTAAATGGCGCTCCGATGGGACCTTTGCTTTCAGCCGTTCTCGCAGAAGCAATACTTCGCCCTATTGAGCAACATATATTCACTAACATCACCACAAGGCCTACCACCTGGCTGAGATATGCAGACGACGTATTTTTCATATGGTCTCGCGGAAACGAGACTCTCCCATCTTTCCTTGATAAAGTCAATTATACACACCCTACGATCAATTTCGCTATGGAACTTGAGCGCAGTGGTACTTTACCTTATCTCGACGTCTTAGTGAGAAAATCGCATGACAATCGCCTTCGTACGGGTCTATCATAAACCCACTTCCGTTTCCAACTTGATGCAACGCAGTTCATTCTACCCTGATTATTATAAGACGGCCTTCTTCCGTTCTCGAATTAGAAGAGGTTTCGCAGTCTCCTCCGATGTTCGTTCTAGAGAATCGGAACTAAAAAACATCGTCGTATTGGCCACTAAGGCAGGATATACGTCGAACCAGATGCATAACTTTATCGAAAAAGCCAAAACCAGCCGTGTCAATCTTTTTATGCCGCATCTTCGCTACCTGGGCTCTATTCCCTACATACCAAAAGTTTCTTATCAACTCAAAAACGCGCTCAGTAGGATGAGAGCCGGTGTCGGCATAAGGTCTACGGCATATTTATATAAGATGTTTCAGAGAAATATTGACAAGTCCTCTCTTCTGAATGAAGCAGGTGTTTATGACATCCCACTACAATATCCGGACGGCTCCAGGCGATACTACATCGGAATGACCAACCGTTCACTTGGAATTAGAATCAACGACCATAAAATGGATACAAAAGACTGTAAAATAACTACTGCCCTATCAAGTCAGGTCAAGTTTAAGTCCGCTGATCCTATGTGGAATCATGTGAAGGAATTAGCTTTATACTCTACACCCAAATCTACTGCCATTCGCGAAACCTTGGAAATCTTGACCAGCAGCGAGGCTTGCAATGATAGCGTCTCTCTCGAGTTGGCACGCATTTGTAATCAATTCTTCAAAAAATGCTGTGTTTTCTACCACAGTACCGCGCGCCCAACCAACGTGACCTCGTTTCTTCGAATGACTGATCACATTTGCGTCTATTCATGTATTGTCTCGTCAAGTCACCACGTTCAAATTGTTGAAGTGTTCCATTATCCAGTGTGTAGTTAGCTGTCTACATTCCTTGAAAAAGCCATCTGGTTTATGTGCGAAAGCTTGGAAACTTTGATTTATATTCTACGTCAAGAAATTCGGATCACTAGTATTATTTGTGTAATTGGTGTACAGTTCCTTGTTATTAAATAATTATATTTGTTTCTTTCTCTGCTGTGTTTATTTGATAAATATTCTTCTCAAGTGAACGGTATCCTTCTTTCCAAAAGTTTCCTTTTTTTTTTTTTTCATTGTGTACGCTGTAAAATATGTTAAGATTTCTCTTGCTCGCAAACGTAATAAAAATGCATCTCAATACTTCTGCAAATATAGTGTACATATTTTTCTCTCAAAAGAAAGCTCGATACAGAGACAGAGTAAACTTAAGGCGTAACATAACGAAGAGGAGACCTTATCTTAGAAAACCTCACTTGAAGCATTTCAAATCCCAAAGATCAAACCAGAAAATAAGGCAAAATATAAATAAAAGAAAGTGTTAGACTGCACCTCTTTTTGTGGTGCCATGTGGTTTGAAATGTTACTGGAAAACAACATCGAGATTTGTAATCGTGTATGGAGAGGCGACAGAGAATATACAGGTGATCAGAATTCTCTGAACTGTATCGTATGCGGCTATATATATATGCATAAAAATATAGACCTTCTGTGAGAAGCAAGGCTCTGGAGAGCAACGATGCTGCTGTATTTGTAGTTGATGGTTATTTGAAGACGAGAAAATAGAGAGGATAAGCCTTTTTCTCCGCGACAGAAAGGGGAAAAAATGGCTGAATATCCTGAGATGAAGAAGCGCAGAAGATTTCCACTGAAATGGGGTTCTGTGATGTATCAACGGAGTGGGTTTTGTGGAGGGAATTTCTGAGCTGTGTTTTCCCCTCCCCTAATCCTTTCGCTTCCTGAGGATCTGGCAGCATGAAGCCGCGGAGGTGGGTGGCGCTCTGTCACCATCGCCCGTGCACCGTGAAAGGTTGCTGATGGGCTGTGAAATATTATTTATGATTGAGGAAAGTATTGCGTCGTCTTTTACAGTTTGTTGTTTTATTCTTTGTTTTGAGACTCTGATTTAGAAACAAATCTCTCTGACAGCAGTTGATGTCCTTGCATCCCAGGATTTAAACCATAAGTTCACGTTATGTGACTGATATGATTTGCTTGTTAAGTAAACTCATAATGAAGCACCTGAACTATTTAACAATCATGCTACTTTCGAGGAATACTTTGTTTGGTTCCCGGATTTCAATAATGGGCTGGTCGTAGTGATTATTGTTGTAACTATTGAGATAAGTACGACAGCAAAATTTTCAGTCTTACTCAAAACATAAACATCGGAGAACGAATTAACATTATAATACCTATAGTGGAAGAAATTTAATTTAAAATATTGACTCCAGCATTTTTTGTTTTGCTTGTTTGTTTTGAAGCATAGATGGGTTTCTGTTTTATGTTTTTAGGTCATTGGGTCAGCATTAGTACAACCACATGAATCAGTCATGTGGTTGTAAGTAGAATATGTAAGTAGAATATGCATTTAAAGCGTTAACGTTAAAACAGGAAAAGAATCTCCTAAGCCGTTGAGAAACTTCCCTTCATGGATTTGCAATGAAGCAGTCCAAAGAGTCGATATACATCCGAATACACAGATCAGAAGAATTAATTTCTGCCCGGAGCTCTATTGAACAGAGCTCCGTCGGCATGCATCGCTATTGATTAAAGCACCAATTGAAATCCAGGCTAGTGTTGCTCTCTCATTGAAGAGAGAAACACCAGCCTGGATTTCAATTGAGGAGAGTAATAGCTGCATGCATCTGTACTTTTTTTTTTTTATTGGAGGTTTAACGACTACCGTGAGCAACTCAATGGGCTATAAGCAGTCGCCCGTCCTTAATTTAGGGTCACTGGTTCCAGGGAAGGGAGAGAGCCAGTGCCGTAAGACAAACACAACATCCATGCCTCACCGGGATTCGAACCCGGACCCCGTTCGGACGAATGATCAGAGGCTATCGCTTAGACCACTGCGCCACAGGGGCGGCACATCTGTACTTAACAGAAAAACATCTTCATTGATCTTATATGAAAGCACTATGTGCCTAGACCTCCATTAAGAAATATACTATATAATCATTGAGCAGCGCACTGTAGGGCTGGATGTCCACTGAAGGGAACACTAGCTGCCTAGATGGCCACCGAGAAGAGCAATATCTGCATGCGTATACCTTCATAAAGAACAACAATGATTACCTGAATATCAACTGAGGAGACCAATTACTGCTGGGATATCCGCTGAGACAAGCAATGCTGACATAGCATCCAAGTTGATGAGCACTATCTACCTAGATGCCTATTGAGGTGAACAATAACTTCATGGATATCATCGAAGAGAGAAATATCTAACTAGACCTCCGGTTAGGAGTGCCCTGCCTACTCGGATCTGCAGATGCTATCATCTATACGGATTTGAAGGAATCACTACTCTTTGGATATCCACGCACATACCACACTGTTAAATATTTTATGGTAGGTTGCACCAAAAAGTGGTGCTATACCAGTTGCACCACTTTCTGAGAAAAAATACACCATCGTGTTTTGCAAACGCAACCCAAAGACCTGGTTCTACTTTTCACCACGTTATGGTACAAGGTTGTATCCTGTTGTTGGGTTTATTTTGCACCAAAGAATGGTGTATCGTTTCTAAGAATGTGTTGCATCTGGTGCAGCACCATTTTTTGGTGAAACCTACCACAAAATTTTTAACAGTGCAGTCCATCCATTTCTTGTTTAGAAACCTTGATTACCTTATGCTGGTTGAAAGTTATTTGCGAGCGTACGTGCTAAAAAAGTATGAGATGCACAACGCATATAATAATTTTCGGCGCACTGAAGTTGTACAGTGTGTCTCAAAAGTTAAGACTCCTGTTTTCTGCCCAGAACTTTATTATGACACCATGTGTGTTGTTGGGTCTTGCGCCAAACAAGTGAAAACCGATTATGAAGTGACACAAATTCCAATTTACACTAAAGAACTGAAACCGCAATGTGAATCGAAAAATATTTAATAAACATGGCTCGAATATTTATATAAGATCATAATATTATGCAAATTGTAAATGCGTAGTCAGTGACGTAGCTTAGGGGTTATAAAAAGGTAGCTCTAAGATCAAAGAGTCCAGTTTATGCTGATACTTAAAGCTACGCAGCAATCAGGTGATGAGGTTGCCAAAATATTCAGCTTGAAGTTTCAAAGTAAGCCTGTAAATGAAGCCGCAAAAGAATTAATATCGTTGTAAAAGTATGATTTATATTAGTGAACCGCACCCACCAAAACCTCGTTCGGGAAGGCTACGTGCAACAAGTTCCCGTGACGACAGGCTGATACAGAGAATGGCCTCCTCCCAGAAAATGTCCGTACGTATAGTAGTTGAAAATATCGAAGAATACCATACACAGACGTATTAAAGAAAGTGGTTACCTGGTACACACGAAAATAGCTCGTAAACCGCCACTCTCAAAGCGTCACAAAAAAGTAGGTTGCGCAGGGAACGTATGCACGTGTCGTATAGCGACAAATGGCTGATGAAAAAAAAAATGGAATCTGGATGGTCGTGATGGACATGAAAGCTATTGACCTGATTTAAGGAAAGAATCCAGAATATTTTTAGCAGACAAGATGGCGGTGGATCTGTTATGGTGTTGGCAGTGGATCTGTTATGGTGTTGGCGGTGTTTTCGTAAAATGATCAAGCCTTTTTAGCATTTCTTAGTGGAAGACAAAACTCTACTCTTAAACCACAAACGTCAGCGGCTGCAATAGGGCCAAGACCACAGACACAAGCGCAGGCGTGATGAATGACAGCGCATAGTACTTTCCTAAGAGTCGCTGTTCAGTCTAATGTCTCATTCTGGACGTTTTCTCGTACGGCAACATCGTGGTTAATGGCTGGTGCTGTCATGCATTATGCTGCGTCATACAGGCCTGACGCCTGGTGTGGGGCGCTGTTGGGTTCCATTCACATTCCGGCCTCCTACGCACAGCAGGAATCATGAACAACCAGCGGTACATCGCGGAAGTTGTAGAAGCTAAAGTGCTACCATATCTGCAGACGGTCCGCAGTGTCATATTGCAACAGGACAATGCCTAAGCACAAGTGGCGCGGAACGACTTACAGCTCCTGGATCCCCGCCATGAGCCACGTCTTCCTTTGATTTCTCGTCCATCGAACAAATGTTGGATTTGGTTTCATGCCGCCTGGCCCGTTAGGCTCCGCCGGTTACCCAAGATGTACTTTGGATACGAATCGAGACAGTATAAAATGACCTTCCGCAGTGCGACATCCAGAACCGCTTCCAGTTGATGCCACGCTATGTATGCTGTTATCGCCGCTTGCGGTGGGTACATGAGGTACTGAGTGTTGTGTATTCTTCATCACTTACTGATCTGTATTTCTGATCACTCAAGTTTTGTATCATACACTCATTGTCATAAAAATCCGCGCACAAAGAAAACACCGTGCGATTAACGCGAAACTCGACGAATAGCTACGGGGAGGGCAGACATGCAAATTATTAAAATTTCGTGCGATTCCGCATGACCGCGTGTCCAAGACCGGCGCTGCAATCACAATCCTTAAGGCTTATAAGGCGCTGCGCAGGGGACTCCACATTCGCGCCAAAGAGCACGGCAAGAGTCAGGTGAGATCCCTGAGCGATAGACATGCCGAGGAGCAACTGTAGATGTGCGAACGGGTAATTGACGGAGATTGAACGAGGCTGTATCGTCGGGATAAGAGAGGTAGGGTGGCCTCCGAGCCGAATCTGCTACAATTTCGGCCGGTCGGACAGTACGGTGCGATCGTGTTGGGAGCAAATGGGTACGGGAAGGCACCCAGGCACGGCGGACTGGTCTGGACGACCCAGACACACCACCAGCAGAGGACCGTAGGATCGTGAGAGCGGCACGCATAGATGCAATGACGTCCTTGTCCAATGTCTAGAGACATGTGGCGGCCGTACAGCGGACTCATGTGTCCAGCGGAACCATTTCCAGACGCCTGGCAGAGACGAATCTGCACTCTAGACGGAACATACGTTTTCTGCCATTGGCACCTGACCATCGTCGGCGTTGATTGCAGTGGTGTCAGCAGCGAGCAAAGTGAAATGCTACGGAATGGCGACGTATGGTGTTCAGCGACGAATCCCGCGTCTTTATGGGAACAGACGATCACCGTGTCAGAGTGTAAAGGACCGCAGGCGAGCGCTACAATCCCAACCTCACTGTACAGCGTCACACGTCCTGAACTGCAGGCTGATGGTCTGGGGAGCCATCGTGTATGACAGCAGGACTTCACTCGCAGTGATCAGAGGGACGTTGGCAACCCAGCGCTATGTGCAGGCAATACTGCGGCCACATGTGCTGCTTTTCTTGGTGGTGTAGCCGAGAGCCATTTTCCAGCAAGACAACTCCCGTCCGCACACGGCTCGGGTTTCTCAGGACTGTCTACGTCAGGCTTTGACGCTTCCGTGACCGGCAAGATCGCCTGATCTCTCGCCCATCGAGTACGTGTGGGACAAGATGGGACGTCATATTTCTCCGTGTCCCAGTGATCGTGATTTAGAGTGTGAGTTGCAAGAAGTTAGGGCAAATCTCTCCTAGGATAACACGGCGTCTCTTTGACTCCATGTCGGACCGTATAACCGCATGTATCCAAGCCACAGGCGGTCTGATGCGGTACTAACGCTGACCGGAATGTGTACCGCATGGCCGCGGGAAATCGTCCTTCTGCTGTGATATTGTAATCACTTCTGCCCTTGGTGTCCCAGTAAAAACACGAGTGTTGGAAAACTGCTGGTCACCAGCTGGCAGTGATGGGTCACTGCTGGCTGAAATCTGCCACTCACGGGGCCCGGTAGTGGCCCGTAGCTGGCAACCGATTCAACCCCAACACCAGGTGCAAGCAACGGGAGTGCGCATGCGCAGAAGCAACACGTGCTGTCTCTCGTGGTACCAGTTAGTTGAAGACGACGCTATCGCCATCGTGTTATTTTAGTGGATGTTAAGAAAAAAAAAAGCCATATGAAGAGAGGCGAATTAATTTCCTAATGAAATGCCACGTCGACGAAGATAGATTAATCCATGAAATACTAGATTACAGCCATGAAATACACCCACTCCATTCCCATGAATAACAAGAAATAATTTCCGTGTAGTCTTTGGTTTTAACATACACTAAACCGCTTGAAACAACTGTCCTGGAAAAACATTAAAAAAACGTTTGTTGCAAAAAAAAAAAAAAAAAAAAAAAAAAAAAGGGAATTATACGCGTACAAAATTTACCAATTATCTGAAAAAAAAAAAAAAAAAAAAAAGCAACGCTATGTAGATATAATGTCATCCATGGGTTGAATACACAAGATTGGAGGAATTCGCTTCTAAAAAATAACGAGGAGTAAAATAAAATATCTTTCCTCTTTAAAACAAATGTATCTTCAGACAACGGAAAGGAAAGATACAACGTTAAAAATGTAACAGAATGTGACATGAACGGGTAAATATATTAATTCAACAATCGCCTTTCAAGACAAGGACAGCACAAAACTTTAAAAAGCGCATTTAAGTTGGTACACTCCTTGAAAATGAGTGAAGTTCCCTTAAGGTACAAAAAAACTATATTTACGTTGAAAAAATATTTTTATGAATTATATGAAACTGACATTTATGAAAAATACCTCGCAATATTGTAAAATTAAAGAGAACCATTCAATCACACATTCCGCAGGAAAAAGACTCAGCTTCAAGCTAATGCTCAGGCGTGGCAAATCAGTCCAGTTGGTACAGCGTGCGCTTCCCAGCAGATAGTCCTTGGTTCGTCCCCCCCTCTTTTTCTTCTCAGGCGTGGCAAATCAGTACAGTTGGTAGAGCGTGCGCTTCCCAGCAGATAGTCCTTGGTTCGTTTTTAGCCAGATCCAAACGGGCGTTTTTCCGGTCTGTTAAGAAAATTTCCCCAGCGCAGTGCTATAATTCGGAAGTTTCGTAAGGAGGGAAAAAAGTTGTAGCTTCGGGAAACTGCGGTTGTCCTTGATTTTTTTTTTTTTTTTTATGTGGCTACTACTGGGAAATTGGCGGATAAGATTCGGCAAGCCATCAGTTACGTCACGTCATTGCCACTGCCGGGAAACTAGCAGACCACATTAGGCTAGCTATCATTAATGACACGTGCTTGCAGGGCCACTGAAGGGCCACTTGTGGCAGCTACTGCCTGTGATGGATAACTGATGGCCCTGTTGTGTCATATGGCAACTGATGGGGGTGCCAACTGTTGGCCTGAACTGCTGGCTCTTCTGTTGGCCGACCGGACATTTTATCGACGTTTCGGCAGCGGCAACTTAGTGCTGGGCCATTGCTGGCAGTGCTGGCTTCCAGCAATGGCCTAGTGCTGGGCCAGCAAGACTGTTTTTGCTGGAATGTACCATCTCACTACTAAAATCTCATTTCAATCCGACGCCTCCTTCTTGGTGCGCGGAATTTTATGACAGTAAGTGTAAGTAATGTACCCTATGGATCTCACTTCAATATCTCAGGTTTTTCTTGGTGTTGCATTTTGAACAGACAGCAATGTATGAGTGCCAGAGGGATTTAAAAATGCTAGTAAAGTTTATAATGTACTACGAAGGGAGATAGGTGAAATAAGTATTTAAAACAGCATGAAATTAAGATTTTTTTAGTCTTCTGAAGTTGTACGGGAAGAAACAAACTGTGATTTACAGTAAATCCTCATATGTCAGAAAGGTTTGGGTTTAGCTCTATGTGTTAACATATAGAGATTAGACGTGCTAATGCTACAGTTTCGGCTCTCTCCAGGTTAAAATCTTCAGGCTTTCTTCCTTCAAATATCACTAAAGCTATGCACCCACCACCTGGACCCCGTGTTCCCGAATTATTTGGAAAACTTAAAACCCGCAAAACAGGTAATCCCGTACGCCCCCTCGTTTCGGCTTATGCAAGTCCAACTAGGCCCCTCGAGGGAGCATTGGCAAAATGTCTAGCCCCATTAATCATTTCATCCATATACTCGGTGTCCAGATCAACTCAGGCGTTAAATAAAATACATTCCGTTACACCGTCTAGCTCGCAGTTTATAATGGTCTCACTTGATATCATTTCCTTATATCCTAACGTACCTGTGCTTGCTGTCCACCGTATCGTCGAAGAAATGCTGTCAGTCCATGGAACTTACACCCATAATGAAATTCAAGGCATTGTTAATGCCTTAAGACTAGTGTACAACAGAACATTTTTTCGATTTAATGGTACTATTTACCATCAACGGGAGGGGGCCCCTATAGGGTCACCCCTGTCAGCAGTTCTATCTGAGTTGTTGTTACAAGACCTGGAAAACTAAGTCCTCACGAACTTTCATGTGAAACCTATTTTATACCTGAGATATGTGGATGACGTGTTATTGTTTTGGCAATCCACCGGTGAAAGTCTTACCGAGTTTACCACTTTGTTGCCTACAAAATACAGTTCCATAAAATTTTCTACGGAATTCGAAACCAATTATGAATTACCTTATCTGGACTTCTTGTTGGAAAGAAACCCTATTACGAACGAAGTAACTCCCTCTATATATAGAAAATAAACTGCAACAATATCTACACTGGTGTGCAAAATTAAGGTCGAAGAAAAGAAATTAGCATAACAGCGGAAAGAGCAGGCAGAACGGACCGAAAAACCACTCAGGAGATAGACTAGGGTCCGGTACGGTAGGACATGCGCATATATGCAGCATGACGTAGGGAGGGGAGTGTCGGAAGGGTATAAAGCACACGGGCGGTGTACGCTCAGCAATTCGGTGAAAGCAATTGCACGGTGTACATCGGTTTGAACGACGTCGAGTTGCTGCCACCGTGTGATATGGCCAACAGGCAATCCAGTAGACGACATCTGGATGACTTTACCCGAGGTCGCGTCATTGGGAAGTTGGAAGAAGGTCGAAGTGTGACTAGTGTGGCCGAGGAGTTCGGAATCACTCACAGCATCGTTTCACGAGCTTGGAGAGCATTTCAAACGACAGGCACAGCTGTCCGAGAGTTTAGCAGTGGTCGTCCACGAGCAACCACGGCGGCGGACGACCGCTATATTGTCCTACAGGCGAGAAGAGACAGACGGTAGACAGTGGGAGAAATCGCAAGGCACATGCAACAGACAACTGGACGTCCGTTATCGCGTTTTACCGTGGCCAGGAGGCTGCACAAAGGTGGTCTATTTGCACGACGACCAATACGGTGTGTGCCATGAACACCTGCTCATCGGAGACGGCGGTTTCTGTGGTGTCAGGAACACAAGAATGGGCACATCAGCAATGGGGTCGAGTTCTCTTTACGGATGAGTGCCGATTTAGTCTGACTAGCGATTCTGGACGTATACATATCTGGAGAGAGCAGGGAACATGCAATCACACCTCCAACATCATAGAAAGGAATCAATTTGGAGGTGGCGGAGTTCTCGTTTGGGGCGGTATCATGCTTGGTAGCCGTACTGAATTCCACATCTTCCAAGGAGGCTCAGTCACTGGTGTCCGCTATTGTACCGAGGTTCTCCTGCCTCACGTGCGTCTGTTTAGAGGTGCTGTGGGTTCTGAGTTCCTCTTTATGGACGACAACGCTACACCTCATCGTACAGTGGCTGTCTCAGAGCTGTTGGAGAGTGAAGATATTCAACGGATGGATTGGCCCGCAAGGTCCCCGGACCTAAGTCCAATCGAACACGTGTGGGACCTTCTCAGAAGACGTTTGGCAGCACGTCACCAGCCGCAAGCAACGATTCCGCAGCTGCGATTGGCGCTACAAGAGGAATGGGCCGCGATGCTTCAACAGCTCCTTGACAACCTAGCCCTCAGCATGGACAGACGTTATAAATCCTACAACGTAGTCAGGGGTGATCATATCCCCTACTAAAGACTGGATTTTTCTTTGCAGCCGCCTGTCACATGGACGTTTCTGTCTTCTGTCCAGCTGTGCTCGAAGCTACCTTTTCAATAAAAGTGCCTTTGTATCCTTTGGATTCCTTGTTTGGACGGTTTTGCTCACTTGTCTCATATTCGTACATCTTGGGGATCTTATGGTATGATTTGAGTCGATGTGGAGCACTTCTGCACGACGTTACATTCGAAAAACCGTCTCGTCCTTAATTTTTGCACGCCAGTGTATGATTCCCTACAACTTCTACCACCCGATCAGGCAACAACTCTCATCCCTTCACTTTATGGTTCACCGAGCAGTTACACATTAATCCTCAACGGATCAAAGCGACCTCGAAGTTTCAAAAATCATGGATATTACAGCATTATATAATGATCCATCTACCACAGTCAACTCCATAATGCGCCGTGTCTTTAATGCATCATACTCAACATTACCAAGAACGAGACCAACCACTTCATATGTTGGCAAACTACCATACATCCCTGCTGTCACAAATACCCTAAAAAACGCATGTTGACCATTTAATATCGATTTTGGCACAAAAACGTTCAGCATTCTCGCCCATATTAAAGATGACAGGGATCAGATTCCCCTCGATTCCAAATTTAGTGTGTATGCAATCCCATTAAAATCTATGAATGCTGATGTAACCGACCAGATATACATAGGTTCGACCCGTCGCAAACTTAATTTGCGTGTCTCTGAACATAAATACAATGTTAAATCATGCTCCACCTCCACCGCCCTTTCAAGACTAAGCCTTAAGGGTCAACATCAACCTATCTGGGACGATGTTACTATGTTACATACGCCGACTACCTGTTCATCTATCCTCTTGACAGAAAGCTTATTGATACATAAACATAGGGCAGAATGTTGTAACGACGATACCCCTATCACTATACCGTTACCATGGAAACTGCTTTGTAACTACTATAGCGAAAGAGACAATACCGGCAACTACCCAAGCTCCAATGAAACGACATGATTATGTAATGAACATGCGCATGCCAAAACATACTGTTTCGTCAATGTGCTTACTATATATATATACACACACACACACCCTCCCAGGGCATAACGCAACCACACCATCTGATGACGGGTCCACAGTGGACTTGAAAGTGCTCATGTTTTAATTTTGGGTATATATATTTTTAACTGTAATTTTTTAAAATCGTGTAAAGACGGCAAACTGTGTTTTTAATATCCTTCAGCACAAATAAATTGTCTTCCTGTAGATTAGACGTCGTGGTGAAACTAGTGTCGAAAAACAAATTTGTTTTTCCCATTTCACTATTTATTAGCTGTTAACAAACTAAAAAGGGACAAATCAATGTATGTGCATAACAGAAGTTGTGACGTGACGTACCTATCTCAGAGGTGACGCCCATGTCAAGACGGCAAAGTTGCAGCGACAACTTCTTGGTGTAACTTAGTTGGGGAAGCATTCGGCTCAGGAGCAGAAGGATGCAGTTCGATTTCCACCACCGGCAAATGGCGTTTATGCTATAGAAGGTTTCACTGTTGTGTACCTAAGCAGCGAAGCAAATGTTCTTTCACTCACACACATTCTGGATCTTATTTTACAACTCGTCACTCCTGTGAAATCTTAAAGCAGGTTCGACTTTAAGAAGGGAATTTACTAACTTCTGTTTTCTCCGTCAAACATACTTACTAAATGCTCAAACTTATTTATGTAATCCCACTCTGTACCATTCTGACTGATACTACAATATATTCCGCACTGAAAGTCCCTAGCGCAGAAACAATGATTGTGGTTCTAGTTCTAACCATGTTTACACTGAAGTGGCAAAAGCCATAGGATAGCTGTATGCAAATTTTTAATTGGCCCAGCCGGCGTATAAAGGCTTCGACATGCCACGATTTTTATAAGTTGCGAGGCGTAATCTCGTGAGTAAGGTTGAACAACCGGCAGTAGAATTAGGGCAAACCGACAGTAGAATTAGGGCAAACCGACGTGAATTATCGGAGTTTGAACGAAGCGTGGTAGTGGAAGCCAGATGGATGGGAATTTCCGAAGTTGTGCGAAGATTCCTCGATCCACGGTGTCACGTGTGTACTGAGAATACCTCATGCAAGGCATTACCACTCACCGTGGACAGTGCTGAATGACCGTGACCATAGCGGTGTCTGACCAGGATTGTCCATGCTAACAGACAAGCGACACTGGCTCAAATACCATTTAATGCAGGAAGTACAAGAGACATATCCATCAGGGCAGTGCAGCATAATTTAGAGTGGATGGAGTATGGGAGCAGAAGACCTACCAGAGTGTCTTTGTTAACACCACGACATCGAACACAGCACCTCATCTGGGCTTGTGAACACGGTAAATGGACCCTGGAAAACTGGCAACACGTGGCGTGGTCCGATGAGTCACGCTATCAGATGTTACTAAGTGATGGTAGGCTTTGGGTGTGGCGCAGACACCATGAGGCCATGTACACAAGCTGTCAACAAGGCTTTGTGCAATGTGGTGGTTGTTTCATACATGTGTAGGGTGTCTTTACGTGGCACGGGTTGGGTCCTCTGGTCCTCGTAAACACATCATTAGCCGGTAATCGCTTTACTGCTCTGCGGCGTGACCATTTGCAGTCCTTCATAGACTTCATGTACCCCAACAACGATGAGATTTTCTAGGCTGACAATGCACCATGTCATCGGGGCCCAAGCAGTCCAAAATTGGTTCGAGGAATATTCTGGACAGTTCCGACAGATGGTGTGGCCACCACTTTCGCCCGACATGAACCCATAGAGCACTTATAGGACGTGGTGGAAAGGTCCATTCGCACCCAATATTTTGCACCTACAAATACCAGGGAACTGTGGACGGCTGTTCTGGCGACATGG
The DNA here is from genome assembly GCA_039090855.1 of Macrothele yani. NCBI lineage: Eukaryota > Metazoa > Arthropoda > Arachnida > Araneae > Macrothelidae > Macrothele > Macrothele yani. The sequence continues at coordinate 48,639,042 of CM077022.1, read as the reverse complement.
CTCAACATCTCTCCAAGATGGAAAGGAAGGCTGCGGACTTGAAAACTAAAAAATAGAGAGAAAGCTCTCATGAGGTTGTTTCATGACCCCTAACTTAATACTTTTCTTCACATTTTACTTAGAGGCTGGCTACAAAACGAGATAGGGAGCACATTCATCCGCTGTTGTTGCTGATTCGTGACATGAATCAAAACGTTGTGTGTCCGGAGATGACCATCGGCACACGTGTTCAATTCTGCAGTTATATGCCGGCCTGCGGTCCGTTTGTTTTCTTGCCCGATTCTCCCCAGTCTCCTTTGATTCATCTGATCCACAAGCTGTTTTCGATCATAGGATCGCCGATTGCTGGAACTTTTAGCGTGCCGTTCCATTCACGGTAAACCCTTGTTACGGCTACGTGCGGTAGTACAGGCGTTTTGAAGATGCTCGAACCGGTGCGTTTTACACCAACTATCATGTCACCTTTAATGTGGCTCCGATCAATCGTTTCGCCCAATGGAACTCCAACGGATGCGTGACGAGCCGGTCTCCCTAATGTATGCCGAAGACCTAGAAGTTCAGTGTTTGTTCTGACGTACATACCTCAGAGCTGACGCACATGTCAAGATGGCAAATTGCAGCGACAAACTTCGTCGGTATAGCTTAATTGGGAAATCACTCGGCTCCGAAGCAGGATGATGCAGGTTCGATTTCCTGCAAATGGCGCGTTTCTCTATATTAGCGCCCAAACGTAAAATGAATCACCTGGCCGTTGGGTTCTTCGAAAAATGTGTGATGTTCGTTCTACACATCACCTGGAATTAATGAGAATTCTTTCTTTTGCAAGGACCGCTTTCAAGTGTAGCTAGCCGGTTGACCCGGAAACCGACGATTCCGTCCAAGCCCTTTCTCAAGTGGGTGATATATTGACGCACCTATCTCAGAGGCGACGCACATGCCAAGACTGCCAACTCGCAGCTACCAACTTCGTCGGTGTAGCTTAATAGGGAAAGCATTCGGCACCGTAGCAGAAGGATGCTGATTTGATGCACGCCACCGCAAATGATTTTTTGCGCTATGATGTATATACGCATTGCATATCGGTGAGCACCTACTAGAATCCTACTAATGGAACCAGTACCGGAAAAAGGTCATACTAGAATTACATCTTGGCGTTTTGAGCATGAATTTTGACATAGGAATACTTTTAGCACTGTGACTAGTGAAAACTCAGAAAACATGGAAATTCCGTAACTGGTGAAGAGGACTTACAAAATTTCGAAATTCCATAGCTGAGTTAATCATGTACGTAAATAATAATATGGATCTTAATTAATTTCTATGACATTTCTCATATGCGCTGTAACTGGGATTATGTATGCTTTCTTTTCTGCATCAATATCTGTATGGATATGCATTCGCTTTCACTAATGCATTCTGGATGAAAAATCAGCTTAAAAACTCTTCATTTTGTAAAAGAACGTGATGTCCTGGTTGTCGTACTATCTGTAGTTTCTGGAACACTGGAGCTTCTTAATGTTACGTTCCGAACAACTACACTGCCGGACAATTGCTAAGGACGGATGACAATAGCAACGATAGCAACCATAAAATGGAAGGCAGGAAAATGTGGAAATTAGCATAAGTGCTGGATACAGTAAGACATGTTGTGCGTATGCAAATTTTGGATTGCCGAACTTGTTCGTGACGTCATAGCGCTGATAAGAGATATGAAGGATTTGACGCGTATTGACCGTTGTTGTTCAAACGCAAAGTTGAAAGGGAAAGAATCAATTGACGAACTTGCAAATTTCAGTATGTCTTTCCGACATCACCTAGATGATTTTACGCGTGGCCGTATTATTGGCAAGATTGAAGAAGCGCGAAAAATAACAGATGTTGCCAGGGAGTTCGACGTCAGCCACAGTGTTGTTTCAAGGCTTTGGAAATCATTTCAAACAAATGGAGAGTGTAGCAAACGTCACGGGGAGGTCGTGTTCGCAGTACGACACCTGCAGAAGATCGGTACATAGTGCTATCAACAAAAAGACACCGGCGCAGCACAGCTAGTGAGGTAGCAAATCAGTTTATGGCTGCTACTGGCAAGCGGATCTCCCGAAAAACTGTCGCCAGACGTTTGCATGAAGGAGGACTATACGCCCGCCGTCCTGTTGTGTGCATCCCATTGTCCAGACGTCACCGTACGGCCCGTTTGCAATGGTGCCATCAACATCGCAATTGGACTGATAACGACTGGTCTGCTGTCCTCTTCTCAGATGAGAGTAGATACAGTCTATCGTCTGATTGTCGACGACAACTGATCTGGCGTGATAGTGGTACTGCATATTGTCCAGCAAACATACAGGAAAGGGACCGATATCCGACATGTAGTGTCATGGTATAGGCTGGCATCATGATCAATGACCGTACGTCCCTCTATGTGCTTCCAACTGGGACTATGACTGGCCAACGATACATTAATGATGTTCTGCTACCTCATGTTCGCATGTTACGTGGTGCTGTCGGTGATAGGTTCATTTTCATGGACGACAACGCAGCATGTCATCGAACAGACGCTGTCGAGGAGTGTCTTGAGAGCGAAGATATTCAACGCCTCGTATGGCCAGCACGTTCTCCAGATCTGAATCCCATTGAAAATGTGTGGGAAACTTTGGGGAGGAGTCTTGCTGGTCGCCAATGCCCTCCAATAAACAAGGGCACCCTCATCCGTGCACTGACAGAGGAATGGGATAAATTACCCCAACAGCTGCTTGATAATGTTGTGCAAAGCAGGACACGACGTGTGGAATCTTGCATCGCCCTCCATGGTGGCCATATCCCGTATTGACATCTTACGCCTGAACGCCTGTGGACGGTAATTGAATTTTTTTCACGTTTACGTATTCTGCACAAAATGGCCTGTTTGTCCCTTGAACACGTTCCAAAGCCTTCTGGATTTCAGCACAATAAATTCTTTCTTGTAATGTCCTGGCATTCTGACATTATTTTATTTCACTTGGCATCCAACCACACTTACTTTTTTATGCGCTATATAGCCGTTTATGATCCGTCCTTAGCAATTGTCCAGCAGTGTATTGCAAAATCTTGAATTATATAAAGAGTAAGCAATATTAGGCTTTCTTACGGCCAGAAGAGAGAGAGTAGTCTTTTCACTAAGGAACAAATGTCTTTATGTGGTCTTCAAGGCTCATCACTTAGAAAACTCGTCAGTGATAATATTGAGCAACCAGTGGGTTACCTTAGACAGTCAACAACACCACACTTCAACAAAGGCAACAAACTGAACCTCTGTAACGTGAGGATCCAAGTATCTCAGTCTCAATACAACTTTATCGGAAATATACAGTGAGTCATCACTGAATTATGACAAACTACCTAATACTTCGTATCAGTACACCAGATATCCGACATGGCATCGATTCAATAAGCTTCTGGAAGCAGTTGGGAATTATGGCCAACTATGCTGTGTGTAATGCGGCCTTCAGTGCAGATATGGAGGTGATTGGCGTATACAGAAGCCTGTTATGCCTTTCTATAGTTTTACAGAAGGGCTCTATGGGATTGATATTGGGGAGTTCAGAGGCCATTCGATATGCTGGAAGACTGTGAACTGTGTTCCTTAAACCATTGCTGCACAGCACTGGACCTGTGCCTCGGCGCATTGGCGTCTTGGAATTCACCGTCGCAATTTTGGAAAAGTGTAACATTGCTGGGTGTACAGATTCGGCAAGCAATTCACGACAGTGGGCACCAGTCATAAGTTGTCCCACGTGCACCAGGGGTCCATGTTCCTGCCAGGTAAACGTGCCCCACACCATACAACCGCCTCCACCGGATTTCACTGTGAGACCATGCAGGATGGGTCGAGTGGCACATGATGTTTGCGCCATATACGTATGTGACCATTCACGGAATAGAGAAAAAACGTCACTTGTCAAACAATCACAATTTTTACCAGTCATCCAACTTGCATGATATTTGCCCCAGGAGAGTGTTTTGGGCAGATGAACCGTGGTTAGGAGAGGATGTCGTCAGTGTCGTCTGCTGTTATAGCCTATACGTGGGATCACGTGACGCATGATCATGACAGGTACTGTTCCGGGTTGACCTCTGTTGCATTGGGTAGTCAATTGGTGAACAGTACTGCTTCTGTTGGCCTGTACCGGCGCTCACCTCTCGCATCAACCTTCCGCTGTCCTGTGCAGTTTTGCCTCCGTGTCATTCTTTGACCACTTTCACGCCAGTCCTGATACACTTTACCTACGGCGGCTCGCAAACTAAGCACCAGTTCATCCGTTTGGAAAATCGAGGCACCCTCTCTCCGATCTCCTACAATCTGTCCTTTCTCAAAGTCCGATAAATCCTTCCGTTTACCCATCACTCTCCAACTTTTACTACCTACTGCACCAGTCACACCTTATATATGCTACGTCGGTCAACTATAATCGCGCCCTCTCGGAAATCACGTGGTCAACGGGTCGCATCCACTTTTGATAGGGGTGGTCATAATTCTGTGATCACTCGGTGTATATTTAGTTTTGAAGGTACAATGCTAGGATGCACTAATGTGCCCACACTTAACACTGCTCGCTCCATACATTATATACATTATTCTTGTCTTGTCAAACACATACACACGTCACTCAACCTGATCTGAAAACTGTTGCCACATAATAAATAGTTAGGCAGCTTAACGACGAATTTGAGGTGAATGTGGACACACCGGATAAAAGCACAAAATATTTTCCACCTGCTACTTAGGGCCATAGCTTTCAATTTTCGATAGGAACCACTTCCTCCGGCGGCCATCTTGAATTTTATAGCAGCCATCTTGAAATATAAGGATATTACGATATCTCGGCTTCAAAGCACTTAGGATCACAATATTGGTGTATAAATATACATTTTCGGGGTCAGGGAATACAAGTAGACAATGTTTAAATACATTGAACGATTTATTTATTCGCGATAATATATTTTACTGGTGTACCTGTGCACCATTTAGAAAATATTCAATGTTTTGTGTTCAAAATTATACGTGTACTAAATACATGCATACTAAATACACACTGAAAGACATACATTTTTTACATTCTTATATGAAAAAGGCCATTTAGCAATTTTGGAAGATGCCTTACATGAAAGAGGCCATTGCTTATGCCGTATTCAAACACTGACATCCGCAGAGTTCTGTGCAATTCCAACCTGCCTTTCTGTATGCACACCTACCACCACATCCACTTTGGCTCTTACAGTTGCACTTCACCAATTCACTACAAGCCTTTGAGGCAACAGGTAACACGTTCCACGCAGGAACCCAAGATACACTGTCTCCATTCTCTGGATTAGGAACGTAATGTACACTGTGCTCACTAGCGTACCATACTCCTGCCTGATATGCAACCCGCTTTGAGTGCTGCAGTAGTGTGTCCCTAGTTGGGGGAAGTCTCTCCATTGTCTTACTCTTCGAAGAACCATGGTGCCAAGGTTTCAGGCTTTCCACATAGACAAAAAACACCCCCTCACGGTGTGATCTGATGAAAATGAGGGCCAGGAGCTCCATGTTAAGAATCGTGTCCCAGTACTGGAATGTCGGACTTTTTTTGATCATTTCTTTCCACCATGAAACCTTGGTTTCATCATTGTGTGGTCCTTCAGTGCGTAGGAAAGCATGCTCCTAGAGTTTTGCCAAAGCTATCACTTGGTGGGCATGTCTTGTCACATGTGAGGCCGAAAGAAAATTCTGCCGTGCCTGATGACGTAATACCAGCTTCTGTCAGCGCGTATGTCCATCCTGATCCCTCCAAGTAGTCACCAAATGTTTTCCACATCGCCATCTCAACATGCAAGCCACCCATCATTACTATGAACTTTTTCTCTCTGTGCGTATCAGGCCACTTCCACTGCGTGAACTTGGCTAGGGCATACAGTGGTGCATCAACTGCCACAACGCGAATCTGGCCAGGTTTTAGATATTCTGTAGCCCAACACCTGACATTCATTCCATGCTTCATCATGATTGCCGTAGCTGCCTTCTCGTAGAAAAGGGGCAACATCTGACTAAAGCGAATGTTAAGGTCTTCTGATGCATTCTTGGAGGGCCGCCTCGGTGGCGCAGTGGTCTAAGGCGTTGGCCTCTTATCATTCGTCCGTAAGGGGTCCGGGTTTGAATCCCGGTGAGGCATGGATGTTGTGTTTGTCTTACGGCTCTGGCTCTCTCCCTTCCCTGGAACCAGTGACCCTAAATTGCAGATGGGCGACTGCTTATAGCCCATTGAGTTGCTCACGGTGGTCGTTAAACCTCCAATCAAAAAAAATTCTTGGAGGCGTGAAAAGTTGACCTGTCAACATACGCATCAGCTTTTTCAAGTTCACCATTCTCCAACAGTTTACTAGCATGCTGCACCCAATTGTTTTCCTTCAATTTCTCACCTTCTAGTTGTTCCTGCTTTGGTTTTGATTCATTTGATTGGTGTAGAACGGACACCTCTGTCGTCGACAAAGCCACAGCTGGCACAGTGGTGAAGATTTCTGGCAACTGATGATTTTTGGTAACAGCCAAAGACAGACTGGTCATTCTGCTTCACTCCCAAATTAGTCATTGTAGAAAACTGAAACAAACTTATTCCAGTGCCATGAAATGTTCCCTTAGCAATTGTACTTGAAGGATTGTGGTCTAAGTTGTCAAGTGCACCAACAGTAAACAGTCCATGTCGTAGCTGAGCTGGAAGCACTGCTCCTTTGTCACGAAAGTTTGTACAGACAGTAGTTGCCACCTGGCTTTCAATCTGAAGAACTCTGTCATAGCTTACACTGAGCCCCAATTGAGGTAGCTTCGTGGCAGTTTCTTTGGGCATGGTGTCTGTGTGAATCTTCATTCCGATGTAAAGCGCCAATGGTGATTCCCTTCCCAGTGAATGCCGGGATTTCATAGAAGACACATGTTTCTTGTAGTTAAAGAGAATGGTTTGGGAGATTGTGATGATAACCTGCAAATCTATAGAATCTTTATCAGTTACACCAACACCATTCAACATCATAGATAGATATAAGGGTCTTCAGAGCAGATGGCGCTGACTGTTCTTGACAACCAGAAGGAAAGTTGCCATTGAAGTGGAAACCTTTGTAGCTTTCAATTTCATTGAGCACTAACTTGGCAGTCTTAGCAAACGAAAGGAATCTTTGTAATTATATGCCATGGGCTGCCGCAGCATTTCGCGCATACCTTGTTCAAACACCAAATCCTTATTTTTTCCATCACTTTGTTCTTGTGCTTCTGGAAAGTAAGCTAGCACTTTCTCCTTCAATCCGGTTCTGTTAGTCTCCTTCTCAACACCAAGGATTTGTAGCCGATTCTCATAAAAGCTGATGTAACGCCGAAAATTTTATGTAGAAAGTTCCATCTTCCACACAGTTTTCTATGTAAGTATACAACTCCACAAGTGCTCTAGCCTTTATCTGACTTTCCTCGGAAGATCCTCCCGCCAATTTCAGCTCGTGTTGCCTCAGGTGAGACCGGTAGCGATTTCGCAGTGCTATATAACACTACAGATGATACTTGGCGTCGAGGGCGATGAGATCACCACCTTCTAATGCTGCCAACAACTGTGTTTCATGCAGTTCCGTTGCCATTTTTCTTATGCTCGTATCAGCTTCAAATGTTTGAAACTCATGAAGGCGTCCCTCATTTCCACGACGATAGAAACAGGCCATTTTGGCAATCGCCTCACATCGAGGTCGTTTTTCCCCAGATGCGCAGCTTCCTGAAGTATTTTCTCGCTTTTTTTGCACTCTCCAACTTCAATTTGCTGAACTTAACGTAACAAGATTTGTGCCATGCTCCACGGTTTCGGACCAGTTTATCTGCATTCATGTCTCCTCCGAAATTAAGTTTCACTGGCAATGACCAAGCTTCTGAACTCAATGGCGTTGTTCAAGAAGGACTGGTATGGTTTTGTCTCGCCCCCGATTCCTTGTGCATCTAGCGGACATTTCAAAGGTTCTGTAGTTATTTCCTAACAGATCAACTACTTGTTCGCCGCCCCGGTGGCGCAGTGGTCTAAGCGATGGCCTCTGATCATTCGTCCGAACGGGGTCCGGGTTCGAATCCCGGTGAGGCATGGATGTTGTGTTTGTCTTACGCCACTGGCTCTCTCCCTTCCCTGGAACCAGTGGCCCTAAACTAGGGACGGGCGACTGCTTATAGCCCATTGAGTTGCTCACGGTGGTCATTTAACCTCCAATCAAAAAAATAAATAAATAAATCGTCTGATGCATTAAAAAATTGTCTATTTGTATTCCCTGACCCCGAAAATGTATATTTACACACCAAGATTATGATCCTAAGTGCTTTAGCAGCTGAGATATTGTAATATCCTTATATTTCAAGATGACCGCTATAAAATTCAAGATGGCCGCCGGAGGAAGTGGTTCCTATCGCAAATTGAAAGCTATGGCCCTAAGAAGCACGCGGAAAAAATTTGGTGCTTTTATCCGGTGTGTCCACATTTTCATGCTAAGCTGCCTCACTATAACATTCAGTGACTGAGAAAAATATAACGTTAAGGTCTAAACGCTTAAAAAAGAATGAACTACAAATTTACATAAAGAAAGAAACTGCCAAATATATATTATTTTTAATTTGGGGATTTAACAACCACCGTGAGCAACTCAGTGGGCTATCAAAAGTCACCCGTCCCTAATTTAGGGCCGCTGGTTCCAGAGAAGGGAGAGAACCAGTGCCATAAGCCAAACACAATATCCATGCCGCACTGGGATTCGACCCCGGACCCATCTCGGAAGAATGGTCACAAGACAGCACTAAGACCACGGCGCGACCGGGGTGGCTGATGTTAAATTGGAATATACGTCAAAAAAAAAAAAGATTTCAGTACTCAGCTTTACTTCTGTATTGAAATGATATTAACTGTTTGCAACTGGGACTGGAAGATTATGTAACTTCTTTTAGTTTTGATAATTTTTATATCTAACAAAACGGACTGACGCTGCGGTGGCGCAGTGGTATATAAGCGGTAGCTTCTAATCATTCATCCGAAATGGGTCCGGGTTCGAATCCCGGTGAGGCATGGAGGTTGTGTTTGTCTTACGGCACTGGCTCTCTCCCTTCCCTGCAACCAGTGACCCTAAATTAGGGATGGGCGACTGCTTATAGCCAGCTGAGTTGTTCACGGTGGTCGTTAAATAACAAAAAAAAACAAAAAAAAAAAAAAACAGGAAAAGACGGACTCTCATAAATGGTAACAAAACGCAAAATCTCGTTTTTGTAATGACAACTAATTCCAATACCAAAACAATTTCTTTTTTCTATCTGTGACTTCACATTCGCGTTGCTAGTATGCTATTATATTTCAGTCAAGATCTTTTCTTCACCTGCAGATAGCTTTAAAATTGACCGGGGAAAGTTAGTCATTTTAAGAAAAAGAATCAAAACGAATAAGAAGGACACATGGCTTACCGTGGTAAGTCAGTACGTAGTGACGCTTCCTCCGTTGTTCCCAACAGCTTGGTATTTCCGTGGCGTACTACAGATGTGATGATTCAGATAGATCTGGATTAGTACGTCCCACAGAGGAGGCATAAGGTCACAAATTTCTGAAGGTGTTGTACTGGCTTGGTGATGCCTGTACTGGTGATGCCTAGTGATCCTCTGCACTGCATCCCAGACGTTTTTAATAGGACTAAATTCGGAGGCCATTAGAAGTAGAGGTAAACGGGAAATATTGCGATCTTCAAACTCGCTAACCACGAGGTGAGCTTGATGAGATCGTGCATACGTAATCATCCACAAAACAGAAACCTGTGTTCTATCACACAGTGGGAAAATGCCACAATACTCCTGCTAATGTCTTCTCGATGCACACTGGTGTTCCTGTTCCCTCTATACAGATCTTCGCTGCACTAAAGCACATCCCTGAACAAATGCTAACTGCTGCGTGTTCCTGAAGTTCTCCAGACACGAAGTCGCTGACTATCTGAACGTAGGAAAAATCTGTACTCATCGCAGAATAGGACGCTTCGCCATTCTTCCTGCCAAAATAGGTGTTGTACCCACTCACATCTTTCTTACCGGGTTTTATCAGATATTAGTATTCAGCGCAATGGACTTCTCAACGTAGAACTTCCTAATGCAATCGATTACGGACCGTTTGATCACTTAACACGAAGCAGGTGGCTCTCAAATATTTGGGTTGGTCATTGTTAGGTTTCTGCGAGAGTTTGTTTGTTGTTAGTTTCTGTTCTCAGACGACTATTTCTCGGTTGTTTTGCATATCTTGCTCCCGACAACGCATATGGACTACTCTTAACGTCTTTGGATACATGAACAGCTCCTGCAACTTCTATCTGTGTGCGACCGGACTGCAATATTCCAATATCTCCATTTCTTTCTCCTCTGCATTGCTTATAGTCTGACAGTAGCGTTTACGGACGCGCACCGTTAAGGCACCCCTCAGCACATAAACTTCTTCGAGGTCTGTTTAGTATTCTGCTTTTCTGGTGCTTATGTCACACCAATGCGGCATCCGAAATTTGCATATCATTGCGTTAATACTCTTCCGACTAACATTCCAACTTGACAATATTTGCATCATCACGAGCCTGAGTTTCTAAATCGCAGGAGCCTTAACTTTTTTGAGCAGTTTAGTATGACTTTTGTTGCAGCGTGAAGTATTAATATCTTCGCAAGCATAGATAACTGGGTAACTACACTGCTCAAAATACGAGAGCTGTACTGAAATCAATGAGCAACAATGTTTTAAAAATTGCGAGGAAGAAATAAGTACTACACGTTAATCTATCAGGTAACCACAGAAGCAATTGCCAACACCTTGTAATGATTGAATTCGCGGAGAGATGGCATTTCGCCCGCGATATATCGTCTGCTAAAATACTAAGATGCCCTGCGCGTATGAAGCAGATGAGTAAGCAGTTTGGTAGTGCAAGGACGTGCGATTACAATGGCGGTATCAGTGGAGATTATTCGTGGGTGTTTGTTATGCGAATTTAAACTCGTTTCATCAGCTGGAGAAATAAGTCGTCGCATGTGCTTAGCATTCGGAGCAGAACTGTGAAAAAACGCACAATTCTGAATTAGTTTCGAAAGTTCAGAGATTGAGATGAATCACTTCAAGACAAGTCCCGGAGCGGACGTCCTGTCAGCCTTGACACAGAAGCCGTGAAAGTTGCTATTGAGCAGAACAGTAGCCAAACATGCCACGAACTAGCCCAGTTATTTGATATTAGTGTTGAAACCGTCCGAAGACGTCTACATGCAATAGATAAGGTATACAAACTGTCTAAGTGGGCCCTCTACGAATTGTCTGCAGTGAACAAACAGCAACGTGTCTTAGCTTGACTTGCACTGCTGTATCGTTATGACAAGAACCATTTTTGGATAGGGCACTCACATGTGATGAAAAGTGGGTCCAGTACAGCTCCCCAAAACGTTCCAGACATTGGTTGTCCACCAGTGACTCAATTCCTCACACATCGTAGCCATCCAAGTAAACTTAAGCTGTGTGTATGGTGGGCAGCACGTGGCGTAGTTCATTATGAACTCTTGCAACCCGGGCAAACGATCACCTGTGTAGTGTACTGTGAACAACCGAAACGTGTGCATGAAGACCTGAAAAAGGAGGCAGCACTGGTCAACAGAAATTGAGTTCTTCTCCTTCAAGATAACGTTTGTGCCCACTCCGCGTCGTTGACCAAAAACAGTATCAAAGAACTTGGGTGGGATCTTTTCTCTCTTTCAAACTATCACTTCTTTCTTTCACTCGACAATCGTTTGTGTAAACACGACTTCTCTAACTTTGAGTTACACACTGCCCTTCAAAACTTTTTCTCTTCCCATGACCCGGAATTTTATCTCATGGGTATATACGTATAAGTTGCTAACACATTGGCAGAACGTTGTTGATGCCCATGGTAATTATTTTGACGAATAAATTGCTTTCCCTGTTACGTATGTGTCATACTTTGTCTGTCTCTGAAAACGGCAAATACTTTTGTTGTTACTTGAATACATATCTTAATCTATTTTTCTACGAAATCCCCGTTTCTTTGGACACATTTCCCCCGTCGTTCTGGCAGTTCAAAGATATCCCCGCGGAAGAACTCAGTTCCAGTTGCGTGAAGACACAGACGTACAATTTCTGTATTGCTTTCGTGCTCTGGTATCGTTGGTCGCCCATCTGGTCCTTTTAGAAATCCAAAAAGGGGATATTCTCAGGGTTCTAGATCTGGACTGTAAGCAGGGTGAGGTACAAGTTACCATGTGCATTTCTGGATTTTTCGAAGAAAAACGAGCAGAGTGGGGCCTAGGGTTGTCGTGCTGGAGCATGACTTTATTTCCGGCCATTTATCACGCAATGCACGGCGGAGCTTTTCTAATGTTTGGATAAAACGCTAGGTCCCACTCTGCTGCATTTACGGTTTGGCCAGGATCTAAAAATAAACCAGAATGCACCCATCTGCGTCTCAAAAGACACTTCCCATTACCTTTGCAGCTGACTGAGAACTGTCTTAGGCTTCTTCCTGCTTGTTGAATGGAGATGATGCCATTCCATGTTCTGGCGTTTTGTTTCAGGTTCGAAATGGTGGAACCAACTTTCGTCACCTGTCACAATACTGTGCAACAAATCGGTTCCTTCATTTCGATACCGCTCCAGCAGTTGTGTCGAGATGTTTGTGCGCTGGTCTTTGTAGTGTTCTATCAGTAAACGTGGTACCCAGCGTGCATACATTTTCTGATATTCCAAGCTGCTAATCATTTCCTGAACTGCATTGTGTCCTATGCCCAAGTTCGTGCCTAATTTACTTCACAGTCACATGTGTGTCATCACGAATTGAGGCAACAACTCTTTCCTTGTTGTGTTCCTTTTAGGCTGTTCGACGGCGACCGCTACGAGGCTGATCTTTAATGTCTATGGAACTGTCTTCAAAATGTTTCACCTACCTCCTCACACTACTGGCACCGATACACACATCTGCCTGTGCACGCTGAAACCTACAGTGAATATCGGTAGGCCGTCCCGGTGACGCAGTGGTCTAAGCGATGGCCTCTGATCATTCGTCCAAAAGGGGTCCGGGTTTGAATCCCGTTGAGGCATGGATGCTGTGTTTGTCTTACTGCACTAGCTCTCTCACTTCCCTGAAACCAGTGGCCCTAAATTAGGGACGGGCGACTGCTTATATCCATTGAGTTGCTCACGGTGGTCGTTAAACCTACAATAAAGAAAAATATTGGCAGCCGGAGTTTCCTCGTTCACAAGGAACTGAATCACAGCACGTTGACGGAACGATATATCACTGTCAGCCATCTTTTCTCGCGTCTGTTTGGTCACATGACTGACACTGGTGACGTTATTTGGCATTCATGGCCACAACGAGCAATGGTACTACTCGTCCACAAATTATTATCCGAATACGCAATCTGCCTGTGTAATGCAGCTTTGCTCATTACTTTCAGTATGGCCTACGTATTTAAGGAATCATGTGACTTTGACGACAGTATGCTAGCCAATCGTGTGATATCTTCCCGAAACATGGAAAACGCAAGGCGAATGTGACGTAACAGCCGAATCATGCACATCCTTATGCAAATTAGTGACGTATGAATGCATAACCACAGATTGGGACAAAAACGAAGAGTTTCTGGGAGCTCCCTTATTCTTTCGTGTTTATCGTGACATTTCGTCAATTGAAGTCTTCGGTTCGAACCATGCTTCAACAGCATGATTTACCGGAATCAACGGCGTGGAGAGCTATTGACAGGCTGGATGTCAGAGACAGCGGGTGGTAGCAGAAGTAATTGGAGTGTCATGAAGAGGCATTTCTCGACTGTGGACACGATTGCAGGGCACGGGAAGTCTTAAGGCCATTCACGAGCAACTACAGCAAGGGATGATCGTTATCTATTGTTAATAGCCACTCGGAACAGGCGACAAAATGGTACTCAGTTCCAGCGGGAGCTCCTCGTGTCAAGAGAAGGCAAACTGCCAAATAAAACTATCTGCAATCGCCTTGAGCAAGGTGGCCTTTATGCACTTTGACCAATGGTGTGCGTCCCTTTAACACGTCACCGTACGGCCCGTGTAATTGGATCGAAGAACATCGTGGTTAGGACACGACGAGTGGAGTCAAGTTCTTTTCTCTGATGTGTCCAAATTCAGTCTGGAGTTTGACAATCGACGAGTTCTTATCTGCAGGAAACCAGGCACACGAAATAGCCCAGTTTTTGTGCAAGAAACATTACATTACAACGGACATGAGTTGATGGCCTGGGCAGGCATAACTATTGGTGAACGTACGGGCCTGTACATTATCCGAAACGGCAGTCTGACGGCCCAGAGATATAGAGACGAGATTCTCAGACCTATTGTCATGCCATATGCTGCAGCCATCTCTGATTCGTTCCTTTTCATGGACGATAACTCTCAACCTCATAGAGCTCATCTAGTGGACAACACATTTCAGGAGGATTGATTGAACCGAGCTTATGAAGTGTCCAGCATGCTCCCCATTTACTTAAATCCAATTGAGCTTGCCGAGACAAGCTTGGCAGAAGCATTGCAGCTCGGTAGGCACTTTTATTGACTTTTCGTGAACTGGAGACTGCTTTCATTGAGGAATGACTAAGATACCCCGAAAACCTCCTCGATAACCTCATCAAATCCATGCCACACAGGTGTGCAGCGGTTTTAGCCGTTAGAGGGGACCATACACCTTTCTAGAGGTCAGTTACGACTTTCAGAAAGTCATTTTTTCTTGTTCTACAGGTGTACATATTGTTGTATCGCATCATGTCTGTTAAATAATAATACTGCATAAAAATTAGCGAATGTGCTTTTTACCCATATTTCTGAGTATTCTACTGTATCTTACATAAAAATAATATTTTATGTTCAACAACGTCAGTCGCACATGATTTTCCTTATAAAGTCTCTTGCTCCCCAATTCTTTTGAGCAGTGTAGGTACGACCTAAAGGGATCATGTAGGAAGTTTCTGCAGTGTAGATCATCTGGTGTTTAGAAAAGTAAGTATTCATCGATTTTGACGATATTTTTCATACAGTTTCTCTTAAGGCAGCCACTAAGTACACTGTAAAAAATAAGTGGTGTGAATTCACGCAACATTTCTGAAAATAACGTGCAGCAAAGTTGCCGGTAGGTATCCTTGTTTTTCAGAAATTTCCGTTTTTAAAAGTGCCCGTTTATTTTAACTTCCGATTTTCACAGATTTTCCGTTGTCAGAAATCCCGTTTATTTCAGAAAAGTCCATTTCATGTTTTTCCGTATTTAAACTGAAATTACGCAAAATCTGCGACCCTGTACAGCACTTAGCCCAGGTAATCCTCCGCGGGAGGTCAGGATCGAACGCCCGTCGTTAGAGCTAGCTCAACAGGTAACTCGCGCCTTAAACAACTGATCCACAAACGCTCGGCTATCCGACTCGGATACATCGTAAACTGAAATTCCGCGACGATGAAATTTTGTTTTTTTGTTATTAATATGAGTGATGCAGTCATTTTATTTTCTGTTGGAGCTTATTGTTTTTCTGAATAGGTTTGACATTTTTCATCGTGATTTTGCGAAGCAACAAAATGCTTTGCAACTTGATTTTTTTTAAACTGACAATGACTTTCAGTTATCATTAAAAAAGGTGAAATGTACTTTTTATGGTAATATTTCACACACACAAAAAAATTAAATATAAAATTTACTCTTTACAGCTACACTGCTGGTCACCCAAAATGCAACACCAAGAAGAAAGCAGCCGATTGGCCTCAAATTCGCAGTATGCGTCGCCCGCAAGAGGACATGCAAACGATTAGCATTGCAGGCCATATGCAAATCATGTGCGCCCGGCACGCCACCGAGAAGCACTATAAGAAGGGTGCACAAAAGTCGGGATGTAAGTAGTGGAAGTGTGTTGTTCTGCCGGACCTGAACGTGGGAAGCTTCCTGATGCCTCTTCGCAGAATACGGCAATCATTCCAGCACGTTTCGGAGTTCGACAGAGGACGAATAGTGGCTTATCGCGCATCGGCGCCCGCGTGGGACGACATCCAGCCACAGTGAGGCGAGTATGGATTCGGTGGGTGCAGGAGGGACGGACGGACCGACGTGCGCGATTGCCGCAGCCGCGGCACACCACCGAAAGAAAGGACCGGCATGTTGCGCGGCGGGCGTTCACGGCTCGCATCGCCACATCAAGAACGTTAGCGCAGGAATTAGGGTGTGTCACGCAACAACATGTGTCAGCACGTACCGTTCGACGTCGTCTGCAGGAGCGGGGACTTGTCGCACGGCGCTCATTGCTTCGATAACCATTGATCTTACACCACCGGCGAGTGCGGCGGCAGTGGGCCGTTGAACGCCGCACCTGGACTACGGAATGGCACGACATTGTCTTCTCCGACGAATCACGCTTCTACCTGCAACACCACGATGGTCGGATCCGCGTGTGGCGGCACCGCGGCGAGAGACTGTATGATGCCTGCATTATGCATCGCCATACCGGTCCGTCGCCTGGCGTTATGGTTTGGGGCGCAATTGGATATGACACCCGCACCCCTCTGGTACGCATCGCCGGTACACTCAACAGCCACCGCTACATCTACGACGTTTTGAAACCTGTAGTCCTCCCTTACCTGCGGAACCTGCTAGCGGCCACGTTTCAACAGCACAATGCGCGCCCGCATGTGGCACGGATCGTGCAACAATTCTTCACGGCCCACCAGGTGCCACTGCTGCCGTGGCCCGCCTGTTCTCCCGATATGTCGCCCATCGAACACGTCTGGTCGCTGATCGGCAACCGAGTGGCCCGGCAAGCACCACCCGCGGCTACGCCTGATGAACTGTGGCAACGTGTAGAAGCTGCCTGGACTTATATATCCAAAGCCCACATCCAAAAGCCTCTTTCGTTCGATGCCGCGGCGTGTAGCGGCCGTTATTGCCAGCCATGGGGGCCACACGAACTATTGATGTCTGTGTGCCGACATTGGTTGTACAGGAGGCGTGAAGTGGAATGTCATATTGCCTAGTCTGACCAATCTGGACCACCGGAAAGACCGGCCTCAAGTCAGACACAGATCTCCAGTATCTCTATGTGCTCACAATGGTCGTTAACCTCCCGCCCAGATATCCACATCTTTAATATTGTTCAATGACATTTCTCATTTTAAAATGTTCTACACCTAAAACTTCCAGTTCTCGGTCGTCAGTAAATTTCATAGAGCTATCTGATAAGTCTGAAAACTGATAGTAAAACAATACTACCTACCACTCCAGTAGCGAAGTGGTTAGAAGGGCTGGTTTTGGGCTAGTCGTCTGTGGAGTGCACGTTCTCAAGCCGCCCCGGATGAAACATAGGTTGTGTGTGTATCACGTGGCTCTAGTTGCTTTCCCTCCGTGTAAGTAGTGACCACAAAATATTGAAAGAAAACTTCATAATAGCTTTAAACGTTGCTCAAGGGGATCGGCAAATTCGAAGAAACCAAACCATGTATCGCGGTTCTAGGAATGAAAAACAAAAATGAAACTAAACATTGTGCCGTACTACAGAGATGAAAACATGTGTCAAGACGACAAATCTGCAGCGAGACATTCTATCCGCGTAGCTGATTTGGGAGAGCGACTTACTCTGGAGTGAGGGGACTCGGATCCAATGCTCATCGCGGACAACTTGTGTTTTCACATTGGCTACCGGTTGTGGAAAATGGATCCACTGGCCGTTGGGTTCTTCGAAAAATATGTGATGTTTTTTTCCGCACATTGTTTCGAATTAATGAAAAATTCTTAATTTTTCTTTTCTTTTTTTATTTGAAATGAAGTAAGAGGGAGATAATGTGACGTATTACAGAAGTAAAAACATGTGTCAAGACGACAAATCTGCAGCGTAGCTCAGTTGGGAGAGCCGCTTACTCCGGAATGAGGGGGCATCGCTTCGTTGCCCGTCGCGGACAAAAGATTTTTCACATTGGCGCCCGATTGTGGAAAATGGATCCACTGGCCGTTGGGATTTTCGAAAAATGTGTGATGTTTGTTCCACACATTGTTTGGAATTAATGAAAAATTCCTATTTCGCTTCATATAACAAAAATAAAAAAATAAGAGCGAAATGATGTGGCGTACTACAGAAGTGAAAACATGTACCAAGACGACAAATTTGCAGCGAGACATTCTGTCCTCGTAGCTTAGTTGGGAGAGCGACATACTCCGGAGTGAGGGAACACGAATTCGATGCCCGTTGCGGACAAACTTCTGTTTTCACAAATCTGTGGAAATAGAAGAAAACGACGTATGAATAAGAGAGTATGTAAACTGTATTAGTATTGAGTTATTTGAGTATTTATGCAGTCTGCGGCGTAAAAAAATATTTCAAGCCAACATATTTTATTTTGTGGAAAGTGCTTCCCTACTAGCTGTTGCTGTGCATCAAATCGGGGGGAACTCCAGTTTACCTATTGTGATTTCATCATGCGATAGTGAATACCTTTGTATATGTTGCTCATGGTAAAAACTATATTACTCAATCAAACATTGCCGCGGCGTAAACAAATCTCAAGGAAAGGTTTTATTTTTCAGTTCAGAACATATCTTCAGATGTCTTACTAGATATTTCTAACTATGGTGTCGGGTTTCAGCGATATTTCCCCGCGTTTTTGAAAAGAGAGATTTAAATGTAGTCTAAATCATTAGTTGTGTAAATGACTCGAACCCTGCTATTATTGTAGCCAATCATGAAGCAAGTCATCAAGATCTCACCTCAGGCGAACGCTATTATGGCCACATGGCAAAACAGCAGCGGTCTTTTAGATCTTCGTGTGATATTTGCATAACACTTCTCTTCCCGTGCTCTCTATCTTTTAGCTTCCTATTCATCTTATTCTTTTATTTCACATCCGTATCTATTAGAATCCAGAGAAACGACGACACATCGTAGTTGGAAAAGACAAGTATTCCCCACGGGAGCTTGCAGAAGTTTGAGAGTGGTCACATCTGCAGCGCTGTCTGCACTGAAGCGCAGGGAAAGCCAGAAGTAACAAAAGAGATAAAAAAAGGTGGCAACAACCAAATGAAAAGAGAAAAGAAAGATGGAAGGGAATAGAATCCGGAGAATGTCCCCCAATGTGTGTGCATTACACCCACCTCCAATGAAACACAATAAATGATTGACGAACAGATCGTATCGTGATTACTCGGGTGCGTTGGTTATGTAAGGCTATCGGAAGAGGATGATGTTTGGTCGCGGTTTCCTTTGATCTTCTCGGAGGCTTTCAAGCTCCGTGATGCGGCGCACGGTTCAACGCCTGGCGCAGTGTGAACGTGCCTCTGGTCGGCACCTCTTTATTCCCATTCCTGCTATTGACTCGAGAATGTATTTATCAAAAAGTTGCTTATCATCTTTTGTGAGTTGCCAGAATGTTACTCATGCAGGACAGAATGCAATTCGGAGCTCCTGTGTTTATATAAATCTATATTCATTTGTGGAGCTTGAGAAAAAATAAATAAAAAAAAGATCTCCGGTTGGGGCGTGATTAAAAGGGGTGCAGGGTTGTCTTGAATTTGTTTCTTAATGTTACCTGAGTCAACAACAAAGTCCTTGTCCAAATGCGAACCAATCGTAGTGTGGTCTTTCCCAATTGCAAGGGCGAAACAGTGATCTTCAAAAGCCTCTTCTGTCAACAGCGCGCAAGTTCCTTCCCCCCCCACATCTGCTACCCTCCAATATTTTCCAACATGTGTGACAATGTAAAACCCTGGTTGTGTAAATTACGGGGACTATTCATTCAGATTGGGGACTTTGATCTTTTCGCCGTGAAGCAAATATACGCAACTACGGCTGAAAACTATTGGGAGGGTTTGAAATGACAGCAAACGAGAATGGGAATATTTTAATCGATTGAGAGAGAGGCAGAGATGGAGAACGCAGAACAGTTTTCAGAAAATTCCTCAGTTATGTTTAGACACGCATTTCGTCTAACAACGTGACAGAATTATTATTGAGAAACCTGGACTCCTTTCATCCTTAGAAGTTATGTTATGGTACAGCGAAAGAGTACATAGTCATTATAAACATCAAAGCTATGTGTGCAAATGAATAACATACAAGTACGTTACATACATAGTATAATTTAAGATAAAAATTTAAAAACGCAGATAAACAATAAAAACTTTAATTAAACAAAATTCGTTTTTGATTTCCGGTATTTAATAAAAGGTAAGGCAAAAAATGGGAAACTTCATATTTTGTACCATGCTGCATTCAGATTCTAAACACATTTCCACCTCAAGACTTTTTGTGTACATGGAAACTAAATTTTATTGCCTTCTTTCCTCAGATTTCTCGGGTTTAAAAATTGGAAGTTTTAAATACGATTGTGTCAATTCTGAACACTAACCACATTGTTGTCTGCATTTCTGTATACAGATAGGACTCGGTTTTCGCCTGAGATTTCCAGCGTAAAATGAAGCGGCATAAAATGAAGAAAAAATATAACGGGAACGTATGTAAATATATACAGTCATTTGCAAAAGTTTAAGACCATCTGTTGGTATTAGATTTCTGCCGATTGCGTCAGCTACTGCCCGTGTTACTCAACTTTCCGTCGGTGTTCCATCATGCTACAGCGGCTGCTGTTGATAGAGTTGGGGGAACGTGCGAGCGTCAGTTTGCCTCTGGTTTTCATGCTGAGAAGTTTTGTACGTATTTTCTATATAGCTAAAAATGGGGAAAAAACGTCATAAAGTGTTACTCATAAGGCACAAGTAGTGACTTTATATCATGAAGGATACTCCGAACGTGACATAAGCAAAAACATGAATGTGAGCAAGACTGCTATTCATACAATTTTGAAATATCGAGATACAGGTGAATTTAGCGACCGAAAGAGAAGTGGACGTCCAAGAAAAACAACCCCCGTGATGACAATACCATAAGGCGAATAGTTATGCGTTCTTCGAGGAGTTCTGTCAAGAAAATCAAGGCCTTTCTACACTGCTGGCCACCCAAAATGCAATACCAAGAAGGAAGCATCGGATTGGCCTGAAATTAGCAGCATGCGTCGCCCGCGAGAGAACATGCAAACGATTAGCATGGCAGGGCATATGCAAATCAATGTGCGCCCGACACGCCACAGAGAAGCACTATAAGAAGGGTGCACGGAAAACGGGGTGTAAGTAGTGGAAGTGTGTTGTGCTGCTGGACCTGTGAGTGGGAAACTTCTAGATGCCTCGTCGCAGAATACGGCAGTCATTCCAGAACGTTTCGGAGTTCGACAGAGGACGAATAGTTGCTTTCGCGACAACGGTTTATCGTACCGAAACATCGACGCCCGTGTGGGACGACATCCAGCCACAGTGAGGCGAGTATGGATTCCGTGGGTGCAGGACGGACAGACGGACGGACCGACGTGAGCGATTGCCGCAGCCGCGGCACACCACCGAACGAGAGAACCGGCATGTTGTGCGGCGGGCATTGACGGTTTGCACCGCCACATCACGAACGTTAGCGCAGGAATTAGGGTGTGTTGCACAACAACCGTGTCAGCACGTACCGTTCGACGTCGTCTGCAGGAGCGGGGACTTGTCGCACGGCGCCCATTGATCCGATTACCATTGATGTTACACCACCGGCGAGTGCGGCGGCAGTGGGCCGTTGAACGCCGCACCTGGACAACGAAATGACACGACATTGTCTTCCCCGACGAATCCCGCTTCTGCCTGCAACACCACGATGGTTGCACCCGCGTGTGGCGGCACCGCGGCGAGAGACTGTATGACGTCTGCATTATGCATCGCCATACCAGTCGGTCGCCTGGCGTTATGGTTTGGGGCGCAAATGGATATGACACCCGCACCCCTCTGGTACGCATCGCCGGTACACTCAACAAGCACCGCTACTTCTTCGACGTTTTGGAGCCTGTAGTCCTCTTTTACCTGCGGAACCTGCCAGCGGCCACGTTTCAACAGAACAATGCGCGCCCGCACGTGACACGCA
Source organism: Macrothele yani (assembly GCA_039090855.1). Taxonomy (NCBI): domain Eukaryota; kingdom Metazoa; phylum Arthropoda; class Arachnida; order Araneae; family Macrothelidae; genus Macrothele; species Macrothele yani. The sequence goes on along the minus strand of CM077022.1, from coordinate 48,617,018 downwards.
TCGTGCAACAATTCTTCACTGCCCATCAGGTGTCACTGCTGCCGTGGCCCGCCTGTTCTCCCGGTATGACGCCCATCGAACACATCTGGTCGTTGATCGACAACCGAGTGGCCCGGCAAGCATCACCCGCGGCTACGCCTGATGAATTGTGGCAACGTGTGGAAGCAGCCTGGACCGACATACCCGAAAGCCCACATCCAAAAGCCTCTTTCGTTCGATGCCGCGGCGTGTAGCGGCCGTTATTGCCAGCCATTGGTGCCACACGAACTATTGATGTCTGCGTGTTCCGCACGGGCCTGTAAGCTCAATCGTTTCATCTTTGTATCTGTTGTTATGCGTCCAGTAATTCTGGCTTTGCTATCTCGTGTCCTTCTTGGTGTTGCATTTTGGGTTTCCAGCAGTGTATATTCAAAAGGGTCTGATATTAGTATCAGCAATGTCTCCCGCCGTCTTAGCAAAGGTTTTGTATTACAGTCTTATAAATCTAGACTAACCTCTGTCATGAAAAAGAAGAGATTCCAGTTTTTGCAAAGCGTCATCAATCGTGGACAGCTGAAAATTGGAGCAAAGTTATTTTATCCCATGCATCAACTGTGCGTCAATTTTAATCACGTGAACCACATGTTCGACGACCAAAAGCCAAAAGGTTTGATGGGAAATACACCGATAGCACCACGACACATCCGCCAAGTCAGATGATATGGGGTGTTATGTGAGCTTCTGGTACTGCTTCATTATCCTTTTTCCCGACAGGAACTACCTGACGGGTCTTTATATGGAAATGTTACGTGAGAAGCTGTTAACTCATATGCAAGTGCACAGATGCACAATCTTTGTGCATTATGGTGCTCTATGCCATAGATCAGACAGTAAAGGACAACCTGCAGAGAAAAACATAACTGTGCTTGACTGGCCCGGTAATAGTCCCAAACTTAATACCATCGAAAATGTGTGTACCATTTTAAAAGACAAGGTAGCAGATAACCAGCCATCAAATTCCCAAGCTTTGATTAATGCGATAAAGTACGTGTGGTGCAGACTTTTTAAGTGACTACATGAAATCCCTCATTGAGAGTATGACACATAGTATTCTGTCCGTTATGAAAAAACAAAGGTGGCCACACAAAGTACTGATTGTGGTCTTTTTGTGTTCTAAAGAATATAAGCATTCACCTGTGGTGTCATATATCTGACTAGTAATTAGTTGTTTCTTTGAAATTCTTCATTTTCAATAAATTGACAGGCTGTCTTAAACTTCTGCAAATGACTGTAAATTAAGTTCCTTTCCAAGATTTTTAGTAATCAACAAAAAATACTTGAAAAATACTTCGTTTTTTGATATATAGATTTTGAAAACTACATGATGTTTAGATGAAAATGCTTAAGGAAGAGAGAGAAATTTTACTGCTTTAAAACCGACAGAATAAATGTCTGTTTCGTTTTCTTCTTTACTGCTTATACACTGTTTGTGAAAATTGCAACACCATGAAGAACTGCCGGTATTAGCTTGAAACTTACAGGATATATACAACAAGTTGGGACGTGCGAATTATTAAAATTTCAGTAAAAAGGCGCATGCGGTTTTGGAGCAGCGCCCTTTGAACTATCGGATCTTGGGTATAAAGAGTTGGCTCAAACGAGATGCTGCAACCAGTGAACAACCGACATCGAGTCGAAAGGGTGTTTCTTGCGTCTCACTATGCACCGTCGCCGAAGAAGGTCAAATTATGAACACCTCACGGACTTTGAGCGAGGAAGGTTTGTCGGGATGAAAGAAACTGGATTTTCCTACAGCGACATTGTCACTCGTACAGGACGAAACAACAATACAGTGACGCGAAGAAGCGTCAGTGGACATATAAGGCTCAGACTCTCGGAAAACTGGGAAATAGACCGCAAAATCGTACGACTTCACGGGATGACAGACACCTCTACCGCATAGGAGTGACCGATCGCACAGCGACATCCACGGTGTTAGCGCAGCAATAAGGCACTCTCACAAATCAGGCTTTGTCCTCCAGGACAGTTCGACGTCGTCTGCTTAACAGAGGAATGGTGCGCATTCCTTTGGCTCTTAACCACTGACGCCTCACGCTGCAATGCTTCTCAAACACAGCGCGCTGATTAGCAAAAGGTCGCGTTTTCTAACGAGTCACGATTTAACGCACCATGATGGTCGCATATGTGTTCGAAGACATCGTGGTGAGTTGCAGCGTAATATCTGCCCAATGCCACGCGTCATGATTTGGGGAGACACTGGGTTCTTATTTTATTTTATTGGAGGTTTAACTACCACCGTGAGCAACTCAATGGGCTATAAGCGGTCGCCCGTTCCTACTTTAGGGTCACTGGTTCCAGGGAAGGGAGAGAGCCGGTGCCGTAAGACAAACACAACATCCATGCCTCACCGGGATTCGAACCCGAATCCCATACGGACGAATGATCAGAAGCCATCACTTAGACCACTGCGCCACCGGGGCGGCGACACTGGGTTCAATTCGTGATCTCACCTAATACGAACTGAAGGAACCCTCAACAGCCAGCGATACATCAGGGATGTTTTAGAGGCAGAGTGATGCCCTTCCTTCAGAGCTGTCCTGGCATTATGTTCCAGCAGCAGAATGCTCGGCCACATGTGGCCCGGAATGTTCAAGATCTCTTCTATGCACGGCAAATACCGCTTCTTCCCTGGCCTGCACGTTCGCCCCATCTATCCCTGATCGAGCATGTCTAGGTCATGGTAGCTACGCGACTGGCCCGTCAAGCGACTGTGCCTGTCACCACGAAGGAACTGTTGCCTCACATAGAAGCAGCCTAGCAGACTATTCCTCAAGACGATATCAAAAAACTCTTCCATTAAAGCCACGACATGTAGAGGCTGTTATTGTTGCTCGAGGTGGTCTCACTCGATAAGTTTTGAAGCGAAAAAAATGCTTGTATAGCTCTACTAATGTAATAAGTTGTCTCCTGTAACATGAAGAATCTGTGATATAAATTACATTTGAATAGAGCGACTCTTTCTTAGTGTTGAGATTTTCACAAGCACTAAAGTTCTAGTATGGCTGTAGATCTGTGTCAATTCCTCTTTTCAAAGTTGAGCTCCGCTCCCAGTTGGGGGTCGTTGCTACAGAAGATCACTCCTAACCACTTTTACTGACGGTCACTCCTAACCTTTCGGTGTCCTGTTATCTAAGCTTGAGTGCATGTTTGTCAGTTTATTAGCAGTTCTTAATTCACGGTCATTGCAATTTGCCTTTTCTCGTCGCATTTTATACTCCGTTCCATTTTTAATTATTAAAATTTTAGGCAGCTGTTTAATCATCTGGTATTATACAGTGGTCACAGAAAGTTAGGGATATTGCATGAAATGAAGGATGGATGCATCTGACTCAAGTAACACGCATTGAAATAACACACCAGTGAGGCTACGTAACACAAACGATAAAGAGTGCAAATATATACGAACGATGAAGAAACGGGTTTCTGTTCGCCCAATTAATGTGAAAGATGATAAAAGTGAACTCCGTTTATAAGGCGTATAAAATAAAGGGATCAACAGATGCTAGCTTTCACTACCTCCGGGTAGCTTCATCAGGCATTTAGTAGCTAAAGATCGCAGAAGCAACTAAAACTTAGCCTAGGAATGTAGCAACTTCTTTTTTTTTTTTTTTGATTGGAGGTTTAACGACCACCGTGAGCAACTCAATGGGCTATAAGCAGTCGCCCGTCCCTAATTTAGGGTCACTGGTTCCAGGGAAGGGAGAGAGCCAGTGCCGTAAGACAAACACAACATCCATGCCTGACCGGGATTCGAACCCGGACCCCTTCGGACGAACGATCAGAGGCCAGCGCCTTACCCCACTGCGCCACCGGGGCGGCAATGTAGCAACTTCCCTACATTCCTAGACTAACGTACTTCCTGAAGAATGCTCTCCGAAGACTAGGTTATGATATCGGCGTGAGGGCACCTAGACCTTTGTCAAATATCCTCGCAGCAGACCAGCGCGCGTCGCCTTCTACGCTCACTGAAGCCGGAGTCTGTGCTATTCCTTTGGATTACCCTGACGCATCCGTTAAATCCTACATTGGGATGACAAAAAGATCGTTCCAGATCCCTATTTCTGAACACCAAAGGGACGTTAAGGCCGGAAAGCTTACGACGGCCCTAGACCGTGATGTTGCATCTGAAGCGGCAGTTCCCAGATGGAGAGATTTTAAGAAACTAGCACCTTACGACAGCGCAAGAGCTAATGCGCTTTGCGAAACCATTGAGATCATCACGCGACGGAATGTGTGTTACAGGGATGTAACCACGAGCCTTCCTTTGATATGGCACCGGCTTCTTGAAGATAGACGTGACCACCCGGCACTGGAATCAAACAACTCGTTACATCGTGCAAGTGTTTTGCTTATTTTGAATTTAGTTATATTCTTAGAAATATTTTTTCCAGTTGCTTCTGCGATCTTTAGCTACTAAATGCCTGATGAAGCTACCCGGAGGTAGTAAAACCTAGCATATCTTGATCCGTTTATTTTATACGCCTAATAAACGGAGTTCACTTTTTATCGTCTTTCACGATAAAGAGTGCGTTTACAAAAACAATTTATTTTGCAATTCCTGCATACAACCAAGTAGCACTGCAATATAGGCAAAACGGTAAATTCTGAAGATGTCCATATCTGGATTTCAATACCAGGTAAACACCACCTCTGTGTCGAACACCGTCATGATACTATTGATGAGTATCATGATATTATTGATGAATGGCTGAGGCAGCTAGTCCCATATTACAGGCAACACTTTACAGAGACCTGTCAGTGTACTGGGGTATGGGAAGTGGTTATTCAGACGTCCCTGTGCAACGTCCCAAATGTTATCAATAGGATTAAAGTCAGGAAACCCCGAAGACAACTGTAACGATTAAATCCCATGATTTTGCAGCTCCTGGCCCACGATCCAGACTCTGTCACTGGTTGCATTGCCGTCGTGAAAACGGAATGCATTCGCAATAGCAGCATGAAACAGTGTCACACGGGGCACAGTGATCTCGTTTCGGTACGCTGAGGGCATTCATGTTACCTTGACAAACACTGAAGGAAGTACGACCATTAAAACACACTCCTGCCCAGACCACAACTGACTGCCGCTAGTTAGGGTTAACGTACTGCACATAATGTTGTTGCATTGGTGTGCTGGATCTCCTACACACGTGTTCTCGTCTAGTATCAGAATAAAGAGCGAAACGGGATTCGGCTGTGAAATGCACATGGTGCCACATCACATTTGGTGTTGAATCCAGGTACATCTTAGACGACGGTGAGCTGATGTTAATGCTGTACATTTCAGCGACCTCTTTGATCTGAGTCCGTACTTGTGAAGACTATTTCGTACCGTTTGAGTGCATACCCTGTGCATAGATGTCAACTAGTACGGATTTTCCGTAATTTTACGGATTTTTGGTTGCTGTTACGGAAGTACGGAAACGCCGCTGAAATTACGGAAAATCGCCATTTGATTTAATTTTCTGAGATAGAAAGCAAATTTTCATCAACTTAAAAATTTTTGTTGGTTCTTCAAGTTTTTCTGTGGGAAAAAATTAAATGCTAATTCAGGGCTGCCAGACCTGCGCCAATTGCGCCAGCCCACGCCAAAACGTTGTCCTTACGCCATTCTGCTAAAAAATCGCCATTTCGACGAAATCGGCGCCAATTTTGCGCCAAAAGTTAAAATTTACCGGTTATCTTACGACATTCGAAATCGATTCAGCGGTTAATTCGTACGTGAGATTCTTCCGCGGATTCGCGGAGTCCCCTCCGTTTTTTTTTTTTTTTTTTTTTGTCATTTTCGTCGAGATCGATGCAAAAATGAAGAAATTTTCGGGATATTAGTGGGGGGGGGGGGTCGTATTCTGTCTGGGGACGTTGTTTTGTCTTTTTAAACGTTCGGAAACGGAAGTTAAACGAAGTGCAGATTTTTTCCGTAATCATATTTTTTTTTCTCTCGAGATGTTGCTTATGTTCAGTATTGTTAAATATAATTTCATTGCATAATTTCAGCTTGAAATTGTAGGCAACGATTTCCGAAAACGGAAGTTAGGCCGCCCGAAATTTCTCCGTAATCTTCGGCGACGAGATTCTCACGCTGATTCGAGGAATTATGTCTTTTTTTTGTTATCATTTGGACCATGTACGAATTCGATGCATAACTGAACTTAAATTTAGGGAGGATTGGTGGCGGGGGTGGGTGGGGGGGGTCGTTTTCTCTGTCGGAGGACGGAATTTCGGAATTTCATCCTTTGAAAACGGAAAGTAGACGGAAATAAGATTTCCCTAGTAATCGTACTTTTTTTCTCGCGATGTTTCCTCTACCCAGTATTGTTAGATATAATTTCATTCCATAAATATTTGTATTTCAGCTTGAAAATGGATAAATTTCCGAAAACTGAAGGCTTGAAAAACCGTTATTTCAAGCCATGTTTCCCGATTCAGCGGTCGCAAAAAATTATTCGTGTGGAAGAACCAAGGCTATTGCACTAATTCAGCACATGGCAAGTGTTTCTACAAGTAACATCGTATCTGAAGTTTAAAAAAATCCTTTTTCTCTATCTACGGACGGAAGTAATGATGCTCAAGCAAATAAACTGTATCTCATTACAACAACAGATTTTGACGAAAAAATAGGGAAAAATTCAACTGTTTTGTTATCATTGGTTGAATCAAGTAATAATACAGGTGAAAGAACATCAACGTGTTTTGAACAATGAGTTTGTTAAAAAATATCTCATGGAGCAACTGTGTGTCATTTTCCTGTGACAATGCTAACACTATGATAGGTCAAGAAAAAGATGTTGCTCACATAAAGAAAGTTCAGCCTGCAATCATAGTGCAGTGATGTTCATGCCATTTAGTAAATTTAGCTGCACAGAAATCTGCTACTTAACTGAAAGGATGTAATGTTGAGCAGTTTCTGATACAGTTGTACTTTTTTTTGGAGAAAAGTTCAAAGAGGAAACACAATCTAAAACTTAGTCAAGCTGTTTGTGGTACTAAACCAAACAAAATTCTAAAGCATGTACTCGTAAATACTCGCTGGTTATCACTTTTGAAATCCATTGACAGAATTTTAGAACAGTGGGAGGCTCTAGTACATTATTTCAGTGACAATGAAGAAGCTAATTCACAGTATAAGAATCTTGCAAGTATGATTGGAAATCCTTCATCTAAACTTTATTGTGTTTTTTTATCTGCTACTCTTCCTTTGTTTACATCTGTTAACGTGTTCTTGCAGCAGGAAGCTCCGCTTGTGCATGTATTAAAAAGAAAACTTCATACTCTGTTATCTGAATTGCTTGTACGATTTATCAAGCCATCAGCATTTGATGTGACAGCAACATCTCTTGCAGATGGAAATTTTGAAAGAAGGAGAAATCAAAAAGAAAACTGTGATTTCGTAATTGGGTCAAAAGCGAGATCTTATATAGGCACAACTGCGGATCTGAGTGAAGACACAGTGGCTACTTTTTATTCTGAGGTAAGGGAATTTTACAAGGCAGGCTGCAATTACATTTTAAGGAAATTTCCACTTAATGATGAATTTCTGAGTCATGCTGAAATTGCAGATGTAGCATTAAGGCAAAGTGTTTCTTTGTATGAGTCCAATATATGTGTTCCCTGTTTCCAGTTTTGAAACCAGGAGAATCTGACAAGGTGGAATCTGAATTTGCTCACTACCAGTTTGAAAATTTTAACTGTGCTGTTACTTCTGGGAGAATGGATGAAGTGTGGCACAGAATTTCTTTAATGAAAAATGAAAGTGGCCAGTTGAGGTATGAATCATTAAGCAAAAATATGAAAATGATTTTAATAGTCCCTCATAGCAATGCAAGTACAGAAAGAATTTTCAGTATTGTGAAAAAAAACATGAATGAATTCAGACCTAATTTAAGTACTCATGTGCTGTCTTCTTTATTAGTAGAAAAAATAAACAGCATTGCACACAGTGAACTATGCTATCAGAAGAAGTTTTCGCAAATTGAACTAAGGAAGGCCAAAATGGCAACTACAGCCAGTTTATCATAATAATTTGACCAACATTCCAAAGAATAAATTTTCTTCATGTCTGGAGGTAATTTATTATATTTTTCTGGTAGACAATATTTTAAATTTTCCCACTAACAAATTATTTTTTATTGTATTATTATTTTATTATTATTTTGTTAATTGTTCTGACAGATTAAAATTTGTTGCAGTGTTAAATACCTAAATTTGCCGCTGTAGATTGGATTACTGAAAATTACTGAAAAAAAAAATTGTTACTGAAAATTACTGAAAAATGAACATGTTGGTTACTGAAAACTACTTTTAGAGGTTGGCATCTATGCCTGTGTATTGTGGCATCAGAAACAGCTCGAAGTGATTTCCGGAGTTTGCTACTGGTGATACTTGGCTTTCTCCGAGCACTTACTGTCGGGTAGCGATCTTGCATCCCGGTGGTTGTCCTCGGGATCAGTGGCGTCGGAACCGCGGGGGCAGAGGGGGCAGCTGCCCCTGCACTGATTTACCTGCGGGGGCAAACCATCCCATTTGCCCCCTCATTTTTTTTTATCTTTCAAATTATGTTCGTGTGATTCGCATTCTCATAAAGATTTAGAATTCCTTTTATATTTTGTCATTTAAAGTTCCTTTTAATAAAATTAGTATCGTTTTCCATGAACTGAACGTGAACCATCAAGAAATCTGTGTCCAGTTGAGGGAAAAAAGTTTCAGGAAATACCAGCCCCAGTAAATAGCCCACAAAAGGATCTCGTAAGAAGAGATTCGTTTCATGTAACAGTTCCTTGCCCCCGCCTCTTTCTTTTTTGCTGGACCCTATTACTTTGCAAATAAGTGGGGGGGGAGCAGTAAAGTTGTTACTATCGCTTTCTCGACCTCTCTTAGTCTTAGCCTTTATTCAGAGATCCACTTCCCCCATTCACCTTGCCGCCCCTGATCTGAAGGACATTGGAATGGGTAGGCCATGGATTTTAACTTTTATTGCCTGTCGATCTTAATTTGAAGAGGTGGAAATGTGGCGCCTGGAAGCACCGAAATATTCTAGTCAGATGAGAGAGAGCTAACAGCTGAAACCGAAATTTTCCTCAGTCAATTTAGAAGTCTTTGCTTGAAAAGTACGTTTATCAAAGAAAAATTAATGACTTCTACAATCTTGAGAGTAAAGAACAAGTAAGTTTTAAAATATGTATGTGTATTTTAAAGTGTACTTGTTTTTAAGTAACCACGCAAAATAAGTAGGCTAAGTCAATATCAAAATTTTAATATCAAACTAACACGCTTACTCAGATATTTCAAAGTTTCGTCCACTTATAACTTGAATCTTGAAGCGGAAAAAATGTTTATACCCATGCATGATGTATCACAAGGGTTTTTCCATTTGAACCGGGCTTCAAGCTTGGGAAGTTATCCAGGATGATTAGCAAACGGAAGATTAGTAGTGTACCCAGAAAACTGGTCCCGGACAAACTAGTACTGTAGTGGATGTAGGTAAAAATACCTCCGGAAAAAATACCCCTAAAAACTGAAAAGCGGAAAAAAATGCCCCCGGAAGAAATACCCCCAGAACAAACGGTTCACTGTAAACTGCCACACAGGAACACTGATGTGTGGCAGTGTTCCGGTGTTGCAATTTACCGGCAACCCTGCCACACATCTTCAGTAACTTGGCTACAAAAGTTCAGGGGGGGTATAAAGATTGCCGTTTCTGGGCCTATATTGAGAACTGAATTGGGAACTCCAAATGAATTTCGCGAAAACATTCCATGTAAGCCAAGCGAGAATTGTACTTTAATTTGAAGAAATAAATTGCCGAGGATCCGAGGTACACTTGGTTGGGGGGAGGGGGCTTTACGCTGAACTTCCGTAATATTATATTCTGGGCCGCTGGAGTCTGTCAGTGTATCGAGGAAGTTCCCCTTGAAGTCTCCGCGAGGTCCATAAGCTTGGGGAGGGGGCTTTCCCCCAAAATGTTAAAATGGACGTAGAGCTGTAAACAGTATCATGCTTTAAATAATGATTCTGTACACGACCACGAATTTTCAGGAGGGTGGGGTAACCCCCCCCAAGTTTCTAAGAGCTATTCAGGGGTAACATCAAGGATACACTGACCGACTCTAGAGGGTAGAGCCCTCCAAGCCAAGCACCTCGTATCCCTTTCACAGACTTCACCAAATTTCTGGGGAGGGGGCAAGGGCATACATAGTTTGCCATTAAACACAACATGAAGCATAGAAATTGCGAGCAAATCCCTTACCTTGAACACTTGTCTGCGCTCTTAGAAACTTGGGGAGGGTGAATTCACCCCACCCTGCTGAAAATTCGTGGTCTTGTACAGAATCATTATGTAAAGCATGGTTCTAATGCTTACAGCTCTACGTGCATTTTAACATTTTGGGGGAATCCCCCCCCCCAAGCTCACGGACCTCGCGGGCGCTTCAAGGGGAACAGCCTGGATACACTGACAGACTCCAACGGCCCAGAATCTAATATTACGGAAGTTGGTGGTTTACCCCCCCCACACACACACACCCACACACACACAAAGTGTACCTCGGATCCTCTGCACTTTATTTCTTCAAATTAAAGTACAATTCTCGCTTGGCTTACATGGAACGTTTCCGCGAAATTCGTTTGGAGTTCCAAATTCAGTTCTCAATATAGGCCAAGAAACAGCAATCTTTAAAGCCCCCTCCCCCTCCCCTCTTGAACTTTTGTGGCCAAGTTGCTGAAAGATGTGTGGCAGAGTTGCCGGTAAATTGCCACACCGGAACACTGCCACACATTAGTATTCCTGTGTGGCAGTTTACAGTGAACCGTTTGTTCTGAGGGTATTTCTTCCGGGGGCATTTTTTTTGCTTTTCAGTTTTCGGGGGAATTTTCTCCGGGGGTATTTTTGCCGTTTACCTACTGTAGTACACAGGATACTGGTACACACGCAGTTTTATCTCCTACTGTTATCTGTTCAATTTTAATGTCTGAATTTCTGGTTTTAGCATCAGCTTCACTACTTCTAATTATTTCGATGTATACTTTTTTTATCTTCAAATTCGTAAATTATTTCATAAATTGAAGCAATCACGACATTTTCGTAAAGCAAACTTTTCAGAAAACTCGTACCAGGGATATAGGTACCTGGCAAACTGGTGCGCGGGAGACTGATACCCGGTAAATTCATACACATAAGATCGTTATCGTTACCCAAATAATTCCTGCTTTATGTGTTAATTTCCGCCCGACCAGCCAAAGGAGCGTATACCAACTGCGTTAAAGGAAGATCACTGCTGTTAAGGAATTGCCGTTTGTTGATAACTGCATTTTCGATTACTAATATTAGTTTCCAAACTGACCAACTTCACTGATTTTTACTCTGGTACTAAAATTTGGTTTCACAGGGTGGGTACTACTGCTAGATTTAGTTTGATTGGTGTGTTGGTGGCAGGAATCTTATTTAGAAAGGGGTGGGCAAAAAGATTTGGGGAGGAGGTGTTGGATGAAAAGAAATTTTAAATTTTTTGAAGGCTGAAAATTCGTATAGTGAAATAATTAGGCTTTAAACAGAGGATAAAAAAAATGGAGAACGGCTGAATTTTTTTAGTAAAGAACCGTTATAACTGGAAAACGTTTTTCCAAAAACTACGCACAGGTTAATTTGTTTTTGTGCTGTTTTTATTTTTTTTTATCTCTCATGTCTAAATGCTTCCGAAAGCAAGGCTAGAGCAAAGATGTACTAACATGGGTTGCTGAAACAGTAGATATTGATATTTTCACAAATCTTATGTATTCTGACATGATTCAGAAGTATACCTGCAAATAGGTATCACACTAAAATGAAGAAATAAATGCAAATGTTTTATGGTTGCAATGACTGACTTTAAACATATGAATTGAACGAGAAAAAGCAAAAAAGATACATGATTTCTTCATACATAGACTTCAAATTAAGAAAAAACTATTGCACTATGGTAGAAGATACTTTAAGTTAAATCTAAGAAATTCATTTTAATGCTAACTTCTGTTGACAGCTGTGCTATATGATAATAAGAAGGACTAATACAAAAATTAAAAAGTATATAAATATATATACTTCTGTATGTGTATGTCGTAGTCATTTTTGCAACTACCCCATCAGAGCTGCAGAGTATGATCCAGGAACTTGCTGACAAGAGTAAAGAAGTGGGATTAAAAATGAACTTTCAGAAGACAAAAGTGATGTTCAATGCTTTTACAAGAAATGAAGATTTATTGATTGATGGAGAAAAGCTGGAGATAACAGACACGTACGTTTATCTTGGACAGCTGATATCAAGTGAGGGTCACATTGATGAAGAAATTAATCGGCGTACAAAACTTGCCTGGAGAGCTTTTGGAAGAAACAGCATAATTTTCAAGAGCAATATGCCATTATGTCTTAAAAGAAAAGTGTTTGAACAATGCATCCTTCCAGTGCTTACGTATGGTGCAGAGACTTGGACCTTAACTAAAAGAGACATACAAAGGCTGCAGACAACTCAAAGAAGCATGGAGAGGTGCATGCTTGGTATAACCAGGAGAGATAAGAAGAGGAACACGTGGATCCGAAAAATGACAAGAGTGGAAGACATCATGATCAGAGTTAAATCCCTGAAATGGCAATGGGCTGGACATACTGCCAGAAGGACAGATCATCGATGGACAGCCAAAATTTTAGATTGGATTCCAAGGGACAGGAAAAGACCCAGAAGGAGACCACATGGGAGATGGGTGGATGAAATTCGAAAGTATGCAGGGATGACATGGAGGAGACTGGCACAAGACAGACTGTTGTGGAGGAAACTTGGGGAGACCTTCGTCCAGCAGTGGATTGATAATGGTTGACAATGATGATGATGATGTGTATGTTACATACCTCCAAATGGAGACGTGTTGAGATTTTTTTATGGGCGCGTTTAGGAAATTTTGGGGTGTGTTGAGCGTGTGTTAGTGGTGTGTGGATAAATTCCTGGTTAGTGGAAGGTGTTAGACACTGAAATATGATACATTGACTTTCGCCGGAAAATGGCTCATGTAGAAAAAGGTTTCATAGTGTACTAACTAGAGTGACATAAATTCGATTTTTGAAGGTAATGTAGCTCTGCAGGGCTTTGCGGAGTGAGAGAGACCAAAAGCCATTTTTGATGTTGTTAACTGTACTTTCGATCCAAAATGTTACCAAGTAAACTCACTTGCGTAATTTGTGGGGTTTTCTGCTGCTCCATTTGAAGGCGGAGAGTGGGTGTTCTACTAAGAATTGCATCTCAAATGTAGATTTTTTTTCTTAAGAATACTAACGTAACCAAAATTTTCGATTTTTGGAGGTGCTGTGCCTCTTCTAAGCTTCGTAGGGGAGGGGGAGTCAGCATCGCTGCTGATAGCTGCATTTTCGAATAATGTTAGTTTACAATCAAACCCACTTTCATCATTTGTTTTCTGAAACAAAATTTCGGTTTCTGAAGGGACTTTCTGCTGCTCCATCTGAAGGAGGAAGGGTTCTCCCTGAAATGCGATATATTGTCTTTAATCTACTAATTTAACCACTAATGTAGAATTTTTTTTTATTAGAATCCTAAAGCAGCGTTATTCTGGTTTTTGGAGGTAGTGTGCATTACTGAACCTGGGCGAAGGCCGAGGGGGAAGGTCAGCATCGCTGTTGATAATTACATTTTGCATTTTCGATCAATAACAGAAGTTTTCAAGCAGATCCACTTTTTAGTCATTTGTGTCCTGAAGCAAAATTTCGGTTTACGAAAAGATTTCAACTACGTGGAAATCATTTGGAAGGCCATTCAGGAATAAACAAATGATATTCGTAGCGTAACACCCCATTTTACAGTCGAGTGGGAAGGGATCATGTCAGAATCTGATTTGGTCGCGCTGAGTAAATTCTGATAGTGTAGTAGAGATCTGGGTATCGCATTGAAGTTGGACGCATTGTACGTTCATTTGCCCTTTCCCCCAGTCGAGATAATTTGAGTAGTCTTTTTCAAAACGTGCATTAAGTCACACTGTAAAGATCAATAAAATTACGTGAATATCATTTCGGGTATGCCATTTCGGATTTACAGTTAACAAAAGACACGCGGGGAAGGGGATATGGGCAACCCTCTTCCCGCAGATTCAAGACAGTTAGAATTTAGGGACGCTGAATAAATTATTAAAATTTCAGCTGCGTCTGACACGGTGTTGTTCGGTTGCAGAAAATTTGGTGGTGATCTGATGGGTCATTCTTGAGTTGTAGCTAATCTGTTTGGGTGCACTGGGGGGTGGGGGTGGGGAGTAGTGAGATGTCATTAATGAAGTTTGTATACGCTTCCATAACATCACAAAAACATCGTTGACTTTGAAGGTACCAGACTCCCGGGTACGAGTTTCGGTGAACCAATCTCCTGGGCAGGGCCGGATTAAGGCCAGAGTGGGCCCCTAGGCTAAGACGTCTGAGTGGGCCCCCAAAGAAATGACTGAGAATAATTTTGAAATCAATTAAAACAAACTGTAGCAATATGCATTGAATTTTTGATAACTAATAGGTTGTGCATTCTTCAAACTAAAAAATTATCTTCAGTTTTCATACCAACAAGTCCTTTTTCACTGTACTCACTAGGACATGTTTTGAAAATTGAACATGCCTAGATTTTCCCCTGCATTTTTTAATGATTCAATACTGTATATTTTTCTTGGCGCATCTTTTATATCATGCAAATTACACAAAATTTTGTGTTCACATGCTTGGTTTATTTACGCGATCGTTCAATTCTAAAATGATGAAAAACCACTAAACCACTAAATTGTTTATTTCAGTTATTTATGACTGAAAAATTTCGTTGTATTATTTTTCAGTTAATATTCACACACACACACACACACATCATTATGAAGTATGTATATACATGGAGAGGTGCATGCTTGGTGTAACTAGGAACGATAAGATTAACTCGTGGATTAAAAAACAAGAGTGACGATATCATGATCAGAGTAAAATCCCTGAAGTGGCAATGGGCTGGACAGTGGACATATTGCCAGAAGAACGGACCACTGACGGAAACGGAAATTTTAAACTGGATACCAAGAAAGCGCAATATTATTAATGTATTTGTTGTGTAAACGTTGTGAATATGACAATGATAAAGTAAAAACTATTCAAAAGGCCTAGGGTCTATGAATTAATATTTCGTGCCTAAGAAAACGCCCAATATTATTAACTTGACTTTCTGTGTAAACGTTGTGAATATGGCATTGGTAGAATAAAAACTGGTAAGAGGGCCTAAGCCTAGGCCTAGGGCCTGTGAATAAATATTTCGTGCCTAAATAAAAGCGCAATATTATTAACTTGATTTGATGTGTAAACGTTGTGAATATGACACTGGTAGAATAAAAACTGTTAAAAGCAATGCTATTGACTTGATTTGATACTTCGTTATGAATATGAAGTCGGCGGATTAAAAGCTGTTAAAAGGCCGAGGTGTAGGGCCTATGAATTAATTAAGTAAGAGAAAAATATTACAAATTGGACATGTTATGTAAATATTTAGTGCCTAAGTAAAAGTGCAGCGTTATTAAAAAATCCCACCTTATTGTCCTTTCCTGAACACAGCAATTTTCGCTTGGCTTACATAGAACGTTTTCTAAAAATTTGTTTGGAGTTCCCAATTCAGTTATCAATATAGGCCAGGAAACTGAAATCTTTATACCCCCCACCCATCTACGAACTTCTGTGGCTAGTTGCCCTAAGTATGAACCGACATGAAAATTCAGAGGAACAAAAAAGCTCCTTTCCATCGTTAGGCACCTTGGGAAACTGCCACACATAATTCGGAAACTTGGAAGACTGCCACACCAGAAACCTGCCACACATTCAAAGTGTTCCTCGGAGGAATATCAATTTGTACTTTGCCCCTTAATGAAAAGCGTGTAGCAGGTTGCCTGTGTGGCAATCTTCCGGTGTGGCAGTTTCCTTGTGTGGCAGTTTTCCTGTGTGGCGCTTTACAGTGAACCTATGGGACAGAAGTCCTGAAAAACTTCATTTAAATTTTTATTGGTTGCTTTTTCAGAAAAAAAAACAGATGACCATTTTTTATCTTTATGGCAAGGGGGACACTTTTGTGGCATAGAACCGGGGAGCCTGGTGACCCCGTAGGGGCCGGGGCTAGGGTTACTCGAAATTTTCAAATGGAAAGAGGGGTCGTGTGATATTTATATATCGTTGGAAAGATCTCCGAAAATGTAGTAAATTGGCTTTAAAGTTTTGTTTTATCTTTATTATGTACAAAGTTGTTGTCCTCAATAGCGACATTGAAGTGCACTATGAGCGGTAGTTAAAATTGCGTTACTTCTGACACATGTGTGTTATTTCTCTGGTTTGTGTGAATGTACCGTACTTATTGTGTTTTATGGCAAGGAATCACGTTTCCGGCCATGAATCGAAGGGTCCGGTGACTCCGTTGAGGGCGCGGATCAGGCTCATTCAAAATTGCAGTTGGAAAAGGGGGAGGGGGGAGGTTAGTGTAATACTTCACTGGAAAGATCTTTGTATTTGACGTAACATGGTTGTTACGTTTTTTCATATCTTTGTTAGGTGAAAAGGTCACAGAACATAGAAAAACTTAACGTATGGTGTGGTACTTAACGTAACGTCGTGAAATTATTGTACTAAGAAAGATTTTGCAAATTTATTTTCTTGCGCCTTTTTAGTTCTGAAAACTTACCAGGCTTTTTATGGCCAAGGTGCACGCTGTGGGAATAAAACCAAATTTGCATATGTTTGCAAAATGTGATGTTGCCTTGATAGTCTGTAATGAAGTCTGCTATCGTTGTTGCAGGCCATCAGTCATTATCGCTTTGTGACATTATGCAGATCTCTGCCTGCTGTGTTTTTGTCTTCGAAGAGTAGCGAAATGTTAGTGGCATTTAAAGTTTCCGCTGGCATTCGAAGGTCCGTAAAACTCTTCTCAGTTAATTTGTGAAGATGACCCACACATATTCCACTCAGGATTATATTTAGCTATTGGTTTTATACTTTAGGAATGGTGAGAATGCTTCTACAGCAGCTTGGCAATTTCACCAGCAAAGCGTTGACAGGCTACAACCTTCTGTAAAAGAAGTCTGTAATTTAATACACTGGTTCATAGAAACTGGAAGCGTCGAAGAGCGAAACAAGACGGGAAAATCAAAATGAGTTACAAATGCGGACAAGGAAATCGACATTTTAACTAGTGTCGAAACAAACCAGACATTATCACTACGGCATCGTGCTCAAGGGACTGGTATGTCTCATACTTCCGTTCACAGAAAACTGAAGGCAAACAGATGTCGTCCTTACAAGACAAAATTCGTACAGCATCTGCCAACAACCGACTATAATAGGCGACTACAGCTTTGTCTATGGGCACAGCAACAAATGCGAGGCAATGAAAATTTTAAGCAAAGCCACATTTTCACGGATGAAGCAACGTTCATCAGGCATGGGCAAGTCAGTCGAAACTTGACTTACCACTAGTTATCCACGAATCCTCATATTCTTTTTGAGAGGCAATCTGGGACGATGTAATTATAGATTCATTTTTTATTGAAGGAAACTTAAATGCCATATTTCATTTTCCAACAACTATCGAAATTTGTTGGAAAATGAAATATGCCCCCCCCCCCCCCGGAGCCATTTGTGGATGCGAATGTAGACTTACAGCCGTACTTCATGCAAGATGAAGCACCTGCTCATTATTCCCATCTAACAACAGAATGGCTGAATGAGAAGTTTCTAAATAGATGGATTGGAAATAACGGACCTGTCCAATGGCCTGCTCAATATCCAGATCTCACACCGTGTGACCTTTTTCTTTAGGGATATCTCAAAAGCTGCGTTTATCCTGCGAATTCCATGGGAGAACTCCGAGATTAAATACGCCGGAATGTCACTGAAATATCCCGGGATACACTTTGTGCTTTATAAGGGTGCATGGTGTGACAAGATTAAGCTGTACATTGCTGCCGATGGTGGTCACTTCGAACACATGTAATCGGTAGGTATCGTGTAACAATATCTGGTATTGTGATACTTGACCATTTCGTACTGTTAGCCGCTTCAGAAGTAGAAATGTCTGCAGCTATTGATTTAACTTTCTGTTCAGATTTTGAAAAATACTGTATCATCCCTGCGCAGCGAGAATAAATTTGAGGAAATCTACAACGAAGCAAAGGATAGGGCACTTAAATTACATTTGAAACTCCCTGTTGCCACCAGAATAAAAAACACCGAAGTGGCTACAACAAACAGAAAATCCTGCTGAAGAAGTCACTCTCGATTCCAAATCGAAACTTCGGAAAAAGTTTTACGAAGTAACAGACCGTCTTTTAAACGAAGCTGAAAGACGGTTTGAACAAGAAGAATTTAATCAGCTGCTCCGACTTGAAAGCATTATCATTCAAGCAGCTAAAGGATCATGTCTTTCCAAAGACAGTTTGAAAGAGGAACTCGGTGTGCACGAATCCGATTTTGACATAACAAAATTGCATGCTCAGTTGACAATGCTTCCATCTATTATGGACCAGCAGATAACACAACTGATCACTAACGTGATTGCAAGAAATCTTCGTGAATCACCGCATGCTGTTCGCATCTTTTTGGATCAAGTTGCTCGCCTAGTAATTTTAGTTTTAACGGTGCCTGCTTCTGCTGCTTCTTGTGAAAGATCTTTCAGTGCACTTCGTCGTTTAAAGACATGTTTAAGAACAACGATGACTCAACAAATGCTGAACCATTTGCTTCTTCGTGTGCACGAAAAACGTACTGCAAATCTAGATTTAAAAACTGTGGCCAGAGAGTTTGCTACCAGCTGCAATGAACGAAAAGCAGTATTTGGAAACTTCTAGACGGTATTTCACATCAATTACATATATTTTGCTCTCTTATTTTGTAAATTTATGTCCAAAGACTTTATTAAGAGTTTTATTGATATTTACTTAGGTACTTTTAGTGTCCCTAAATTCATTCTTGATTGTTCTTTAATTATTAAAAAATCAGTTTCCCCGAAATTCCTGAAAAGTATTGTGTTCTAATATCAGAGCACTAATATTTTGTTTTTTGTTAAGCATAAAAATAAGTCTTGCTCAATAAAACAAATTAAGAAAATTTAAGTAGGAAGGGAGGAATGTGATATGCCTTTATTCACTGTTTGGTTATAACGTCAACGCCTAAGGTTCTGGAATTCGTACCAATATGAAAGCTTCCAAATAACATAATTTAACATAGTCTATGAGTACGTTCTACATCAATAAAATTCCATGTCAATATAAAACGAATGTTTTATATTGGTTAATGTTTTATCGATATAATCATGTCTGCAGAGCTTTTCCTATTAATGTCACCACGATATTTTACAACAGTGCGATCAGTTTTATGCTCTGATCAAAAATTACATCTGACGTCTTGCCCATCTTGCCCCCGCTGTCAAAAAATAGTTCCGACGCCTCTGCTCGGGATACCACTCCTGGATCGACCTGCAGCATTTCCATGACGTAGAAATCTTGTGTGTACCCGGCTTACTACACTTTGCGAAACTAAGGAACCAGCAGCCACATCGCTCTGCCGTACACCTGCGTGTAACATGCCAACAGCCCGAATTCCATTGTTAATAACTAAACGTTGTCTGGACATCATTTCAGGCTAATCTCACACTGAAGGCAATACATTCAAATCCATACTTCTAGACCAAGCGATGAAAAGACCCTTTTCCACTTCTCGCGGGGTATTTTTATCGGAGCTTGCACGCCACGAGCTGTGCTGTCATGATATTAACTTATACACTGGCGTACAAAAATTAAGGACGAGACGGTTTTTCGAATGTAACGTCGTGCAGAAACATAGACTCAAATCATACCATAAGATCCCCAAGATGTAAGAATATGGGACAAGTGGGCAAAACCGTCCAAACAAGGAATCCAAAAGATACAAAGGCACTTTATTGAAAAGGTAGCTTCGAGCACAGTTGAACAGAAGACAGAAACGTCCATGTGACAGGCAGCTGCCAAGAAAACTCCAGTCTTGAGTAGGGGATATGATCACCCTTAACTGCGTTGCAGGATTTACAACGTCTGTCCATGCTGAGGACGAGGTTGTCAAGGAGCTGTTGAGGCATCGCGGCCCATTCCTCTTGTAGCGCCAATCGCAGCTGCGGAATCGTTGCTGGCGGCTGGTGACGTGCTGCCAAGCGTCTCCCGAGAAGATCTTACACGTGTTCGATTGGATTTAGGTCCGGGGACCTTGCAGGCCAATCCATGCGTAGAATATCTTCACTCTCCAACAGCTCTGAGACAGCCACTGTACGATGAGTTGTAGCGTTGTCGTCCATGAAGAAAAACTCAGGACCCACAGCACCTCTAAACAGACGCACGTGAGGCAGGAGAACCTCGGTACGTACAATAGCGGACACCTATGACTGAATCTCCTTGGAAGATGTGAAGGTCAGTATGGCTACCAAGCGTGATACCGCCCTAAACGAGAACTCCACAACCTCCAAACTGGTCCCTTTCGATGATGTTGGAGGTATGATTACGTGTTGCCTGCTCTCTCCAGATGTGTATACCTCCAGAATCACTCTTCAGACTAAATCGGCTCTCATCTGCAAAGAGAACTCTACCCCATTGCTGATGTGTCCAGTTCTTGTGTTCCTGGCACCACAGAAACCGGAGTCTCCGATGAGCAGGCGTTAATGGCGCACACCGTACTGGTCGTCATGCAAATAGACAACCTTTGTGCAGCCTTCTGGCCACGGTAAAACGCGATAACGGACGTCCAGTTGTCTTTTGCATGTGCCTTGCGATTTCTCCCGCTGTCTACCGTCTGTCTCTTCTCGCCTGTAGGACAATATACCGGTCGTCCGCCGCCGTGGTTGCTCGTGGACGACCACTGCTAAACTCTCGGACAGCTGTTCCTGTCGTTTGAAATGCTCTTTAAGATCGTGAAACGATGCTGTGAGCGATCCCGAACTCTTCGGCCACACTAGTCACACTTCGACCTTCTTCCAACTTCCCAATGACGTGACCTCGAGTAAAGTCATCCAGATGTCGTCTACTGGATTGCCTGTTAGCCATATCCCACGGTGGCAGCAACTCGACGTCGTTCAAACCGATGTACACCGTGCAATAGCTTTCACCGAGTTGCTGAGAGTACACCGCCCGTGTGCTTTATACCCTTCCGACACTCCCCCCGCCTACGTCTTGCTGCATATATACGCATGCCCTACCGTACCGGACCCTAGTCTATCTCCTGAGTGGTCTTTCGGTCCGTTCTGCCTGCTTGTTCCGCTGTTATGCTAATTTCTCCTCTTCGTCCTAAATTTTTGCACACCAGTGTATATGTCATAGCGATCTACGCTGACAACACATCTACAGTAGTCGCTAAATTGGTATATCACTACGTTTTTCCTTCGAAACCGCAATATCCCTAACTTTTTCTTTTTGTGACTAGTGTAGATTCATTACAGTGTCAGGACCATCTGTGTCTTGGAAGTCGAGCAGAGTCATGCGTCATCACTCCTCCAATCGTGATCTACAACGAGGGACGAAAAAGTGATGCGTGCGTAAATTGAAGCGGCGTAAACCAGATCCTACCTCCAATTACCCGAAGTGGAGCAACTCTTTTATGAACAGTTCTGAATAAAAGCACATATACTATCTTTTCTGAATTCGTTTTAGATCGCATTCATGTCCTCGCCAAATATTTGTGTCACGTAACTTTCGTGGATGTACGTCAACTTTATCTGGTGTGACGCTTTACATGTTGGGCAGTGTGTATTTGTCTTAGGTGTAACTACCACCTTGAGCATCTAGGACTCTGTGGACTCGACCGTCCGTAAAGTTTTCCAACATCTCAACAGCAATCGTACGATGGGGTGTGGCGTTACCATCAATTAACACGAACTGTAAGCCAATGGCACGTCGGAACAGACGAACATAGGGAAGGATTACCTCATTACAGTAGCGCGCACCGGTTACAGAACCGCCTTCTAGTAAGTGAAGCTCCGTACGTCCGTCGATCAGAATGCCTCCCCATAGGAGAATACCGCGGCCTCCATATCTATCCCTTTCATTGATGTTTCCGGGACGATACCGAGAGCTTAACTCACTTCAGATTAGCTAACGTCCAGAATCGCTAGAGAGAATAAATCTACTCTCATCAGTTAAGAGTCTGTACCCCACTGTTCTGCTGTCCAATTCTTATGTTCTCTGGACCAGTGTAAACGGTGTCTCCGGTGAGCAGTGGTTAGTGGAACACAGCGTGCCGGTCGTCGAGCAAACAGTCCACCTTCGTGTAGCCACCTGGCCACTGTAAACCGCGATATTGTGAGTTCTGTGCTCATGTTCAGTTGTTTTGCAAAGTTACTTGCTGGACAGTGTCGATCCTCTTAGCCTGTGGGAGCAGACAGCGGTCCTCACTGATTTGGTTTTGGTGGAAGACCACCACCGGTCTTTTGCACAGCTGTACCTGTAATCCTGAAGACCGACCACGCACGTGATACCATGCTACGGGCGATACCAAACTCTTGGGCCACACTCATCACAGTTGCTGCTTTTAGAGCCTCCCAATTATTCTACCACGAGTAAAATCTTCAAGATGTTCTCGACGGGTTATTTCGTCGTTTCTAGCACACAACAAACACAATCGAACGTCTGCAACACTTATGCACACCGCCCGGTTACTTCCGTTAAATTGATGCTATGGACTGCTGAGTACATTTTGTTCTCACATGACGCAAACCATCAGTCATGCTCCATTATTACGCATGTGCGGACCTGTTACCAGACACTGCCATGAGTTAATTTGTGTTATGTTGCTATTTACCATGTTATTTTACCTTTTCCACTTCGCCCTTAAGGTTTGCACACTAGCCTGGTAAAAGCCTCTCCGAAACACCACACGGATCGTGACGTAACTTTGACAGATGCATTGATAACCTTTGCCGGCGTAGTTCAGTGGGGAGAACATTCCGCTCCGGTTTAGGAAGACGTGGATTCAAATACCGCCACTGGCAAAAATGGGCAATATTTTTCACATTGGCACCCGAACGTGAAATGAATCTCCTGGCCGTAAGGATCGAAAAAAATGTGGGATGATTCTTCCACACATCGTCCAGAATTAATACGAATTCCTTCTTCTACAGTGAGTTCCTTCAAGCATGGTTTGTCGGGGGACCCAAAACCGGCAATTTCATGCCCCCGCCTTTCTCAGGGTGGAATATATGTGTCATACCAATGAGGTAACGTATCAGTCAAAACGGTAAGTTTCAGCGATATGTCTTCCCGATGTTGTTCAATCGGCAGAATATTCCGCTCCGGCGTAGAATGATACAGGTTCGAATTCCACCACCTGCAGAAAAAAGCTTTTCTACACAGAATTTCAAAAGCATTGAATATCTAATCGCCAAAAGCTGAAGAGATGAATTTTCAAGAGAAATAGCTTGAAGATGAATCTTGTAAAAAGCAGATGCAATTTCAACCACAAAGCTGTGCCTTTTACCTATTTCTAAATTCTGTCTACGTATTTTAAAATTCATTTAAACTTCTACAGTAAGTTTTGGCTAATTTTTAAAAACTTCGTTTATGTAGTTATTTCTAAATTTAATGTGCATTCAAATCAAGTCACGCACATTTCAATAATGATGATAATTGTTACGAATAGTTTAAAATATTTTTAAGTAAATGGCACAGGCAGACGCCCAAATTCTGCACTGTAAAAAAATTTCTAAAATTCACGAGCCATTTTCCGCGGTTCCTTTTGTAAATTTGAAAATTTCACCCCTGAAGCGGAAACCAAATCCGCACCTCCTGATTTCTGTTCGAGTATGCTAAAAAAGGGCTTCTGAATTTTTCAAGTTTTCTGAGAGGTGTTGAATGGATGACCAGTAAGTGGTACAAGCAAATTCAGAATTTATATTGTTTTCTTT
Source organism: Macrothele yani (assembly GCA_039090855.1). Taxonomy (NCBI): domain Eukaryota; kingdom Metazoa; phylum Arthropoda; class Arachnida; order Araneae; family Macrothelidae; genus Macrothele; species Macrothele yani. The sequence goes on along the minus strand of CM077022.1, from coordinate 48,593,016 downwards.
GAATATTCTATCGATTTCCCATGTATTATGAGGAATATTTCTTCCATCTTCGTAAATTAACGAAGCATATTTCTGATGCAACCTTTTCCGTGAAATAACGGAAAAAAACTTTAATTTCACGGATTTTTCCTACACCGGGAAAATTCTGAATTTTGATATACCTCTCCTCAATTCCTTTCGTTTGTTGATGGTAAACTGAAGTTCTTAAGATGTATTAACAGAAAATTCTGAATTTTCAGAAGCCTTTCTTCAATTATTTTCGTATATTAACGAAAAATTCTGTTTCCACTTTTTTCGTATCTATATAATGGAAAATTTCCTGTAATAGGAGCGATTCGCGAGAATACATGAAGTTTGATTAAATATTAAATTTCAATGGTCTGTTGCAGGATTTGATTTTGAAGTTCTGTAGCGAGATCGGATATTGTGGATAGCATATCCCGTGAAATATTGGTTTCTGTCATACCGGATATTCCTTCCCCTCTCCCGCATTCTGTGCACCAGCTATTGTATATTGTGTTATCGTAAATTATTGTACAGGTGATTTTATGATGTCTACGTATTTAGTCTATGGACACCTTAAAACAAAAGTTATTATAGCTATCAAGAGCAAATTTTATATTTTGAAGTTTTGTGAAATAAAACTATAAAGCAGTACATTGTACCTTTTCCTAAAGATTAAAGATAATTGAAAGTCATTGTCAAAAGCTCTCAAGTTCCAAAGCATTTTGTTGCTTCCAAAAATCGCAATGAAAAAAAATACGTAATTTGTAGTATGCCCTTCTATTCCAAGAAAACGTATTACAAGAAATAATAAGCTTCAACGTAAATAAAATGACTTATTCACCTACATTAATAACAAAAAATATTTCATCATCGCGCGATTAGAGTTTTAATATATACACGAGCAAGCGTTGCTAGTAGTCTTTTTTTCCCCAACGGTAACACGCTCGTCTACTATTGAAAAGGTCGCTGGTTAGAAGCCGACCACAAAGTAGCAAAGGGAAAGTATCTTCGCTAAGAGGGCTAACGAAGTCAAGATTGAAATTTCTGCGAAATTCCTGTGTAAATGCGGAAAAACAACAAACGAAATTACTAACTACGGAAATTCTGTCAAAATACTGGTCAGAAGAAACAGATGCTCTTTTAAAAATGGAAATTTCGTTAAAAGGCGGGCACCTAACGGCAACTTTGCTGAACGTTATTTTCAGGAATTTTCCGCGAGTTCACACCACTTATTTTTTACAGTGCAGGTTGTGGTAGAGATACGAGTAAGGTTTTACATGCCTTGCCTTTGACAACGCCAAGTTGAATGGGTCCCTATATTTTTACCTTCGCTGGTTGTCTTTTTGTAGCTTTCTCCCCAGTTTTTAATTGCACATTGCCTACGTAAATTTCCAACAAAATCTTTCTTTTCTCTCTCTCTCTCTCTCTCTCTCTCTCTCTCTCTCTTCCCAATTTTTTTTTTTTCTACTTTCCAGAGCAACTCAGCCCCCAGGTTTGATGTGTTTTTCTCTAGCTCTGCATAATAATTCCAACCATTCATTTTTATCTGATTCTCCTGGATTTACTATATTCTTGAATTTTTGCTTCTTATTTTTAACACTTTTTTTGGGGGGGCTAGATCTTTCTATGCAGCAATTTGCGCGTTCACGTTTTCCAAATAGCAGTTCAATATTCAAATCCTTCTCGGTTAAACAAAAATTTTCCTTCTTGTTCGAATCCACGTTTGTTTTTCAAGTTTTGACTTCTTTTTTTTTTTAATTCATTTTATTATTATTATTATTGTTATTTTATTTTTAGCTTGCTTATCTCTTGTTTGTCCTTGCATGTTTTGAATTTTCTTTTACGCAGCCTTGGGCGCTTTAGAATTTCAAAGTTGCTTTGTTTTTTATATTATCGGATAAGTAATTTGTTCTATAAAATATATATATATATACATACGTATGAGCTAAGAAAAGGAAAATTTATACACACACATATATATATAAGAATTTGTGCTTGACGTGGGTGGTAATTAGGGCACTTAGAGAATTTATCTTCCATTCCTTTGACCTTGAGTTGGTTTGAGATCTTGGAGCAATTGTCCCTTGTGGTCATCATGCAAGCCGCAGCACTAATGAGGAACCTTCTGGGGGAGGAGAAGCCTCAAAAGTAGCAAGCAGCGTAAACAAGGGGTAGAGAGAGACCAACACGAGGTCACACAGTGCATCTAGCCAATGACTATATCAACCCTGGGCCTAATTAAGGGTTCCAGTAGTTTAGGCACAAACAGAAAGAAAGCCAAAGGAGATGAATGCAAGTCATCTAAATTAACGAAGGGATTGGGATTTCGTCTTCGTGGTATTAGTTTTGCTCTAGATCTAGGCGAATCCGTTTAAATCTGACTTCCAATGTAAACGTGAACGGTTGGACAAACAACAAGAGGTCAAATGGTTAATGAGATCTTTCTAGCCTTTGACCTTCCTTGCCTCAGAATGGCTATTGCATGTTTTTCTTTATTGGATGTAGTAAAAAGCAGAATTGCAAAAGTGAAACGTCTACCAACACGAAGACTCAATTAAATATAAATCCACGTGCGAGTCATCTGGTTTCTCGATAAGATGATTATTTCTATCACTACACTGTAAAGCAAATTCTGTAATTCACGAGCCACTTTCCGTCATTTCTTTCGTGAATTAACGAAGCATATTTCTGATACAACATTTTCCGTGAAGTGACTGAAAGAAACCTGAATTTAACGAATTTTTCATACCAAGGGAAAATTCTGAATTTTCAGAAACCTTTCCGCAGTTTCTTTCTTATATTGACGGTAAATTACCGTTTTAGAGATGTGTTAACGGAAAATTCTGAATTTCCAGAAACCTTTCCGCAATTCCTTTCGTATACAACGGAAAATCTCCATTCTCACTTGTATCCGTATCACTAGATATTACTGGTAATAGGAGCGATTCGTGAGAATACTTGAGGTTTGACTAATTTTTAAATTTCAATCGTTTGTAGAATTTTGAAGATCCGTAGCGAGATCGGATATTGTGGATAGCATATCGCATGAATTTTGTTTTTTGTGGTACAGGATTGTTCTTCTCATTTCCCCTAAGTGGTGCACAAGGTACTTATTATATATTATGTTACTGTAAGAAACCGGGTACTTATTGTACAAATGATAATACGATGTATGTATATCAGTCTTTGGACAACTGAAGAAAAAGGTATTATACACTGCTGGCCACCCAAAATGCAACACCAGAACGGACACCAGATAGCAAAGCCAGATTTACTGGACACATAACAGAAGATACAAAGATGAAACGACTGAGCTTGCAGGCCCGTGAGACTTGATTCCAACAATGTACACTGGTCACAAAATGTTATGGTTATTGTCGTTTCGAAAGGAAAACGTGGTGAGGTGCAAATTTAACAACTGCTGGAAATCGATTATATATCAGTATGGGAAGCTACGTCATATACATTATAAATCAGCATCATGACAACACAGCATGTGGCGGGCGAGCTCCGATAAAAGAACCCTGTGGGAAGTGAAAAAGTAGTTTCACCGCTTGGTCTAGAAGTTTTCTGAATGTATTGCCTTCAGTGTGGGATTAGCCTACCAGAAATAGGGCTGTTGACATGTTACACGTAGGTGTACCGCAGACCGATGTGGCTGCTGGTTCCTTAGTTTCACAAAGTGTAGTAAGCCGGCTACACACAAGATTTCTACGGCATGGAAATATTGCAGGTCGATCCAGGAGAGGTTGCCCGAGGATAATCACCAGGAGGCAAGACTTCTGATGTCACCACAGTACACAGGGTATGTACTCAACCGGTACGAAATCTCTTCACGAGTACGGACGCAGAGCAAGGTAGCCGCTGAGATGTATAGCACCGACATGAGCTCACCATCGTCAGAGATGTACCTGGGTCCAACAGCACATGTCGTGAAATACAAAGTGGCACCATGTACATTTCACAGCCGAATCCCGTTTTGCTCTTTATCCTGATACTAGACGAGAACACGTGTGTTGCAGACCCGGCACACAAATGCAACCACATTATGTGCAGTACGTTCACCCTTACTAACGGCAGTCAGTTGTCGTCTGGGTAGGAGTGTATTTTAATGGCCGTATCTCCTTCAATGTTTGTCAAGGCAACATGAATACCTCAGTGTACCGACACGAGATCACTGTGCCCCTTCTGACTCTGTTTTACGCTGCTATCGAACATGCATTCCGTTTTCTCGGTGACAATGCAAGCATTCACCGTGCCTGGAGGGTAATTTGAAACTGGAACGTGGATTTACAGCTGCCTCCGAGGTCTCTCAACCTTAGTCCTATTGAGAACATTTTTCGAAGCTGTACAGCGACGTTTGAATAACCATGTTTTGTACCATAGTTCTCCGGAAGAGCTCCGTAACGTATTGCATGTAATATGGGACGAGCAGCCCCAGACACTCATCAATAGTGTCATTGCAAGAATGCCTTGTAGGTGTAAAGAAGTTCTTCAACACAGAGGTGGTGTTACCGGGTACTGAAATCCAGAGATATGGACATTCTTCGAATTTACCATTTTTCCTATATTGCATTGCTACTTTGTTGTATGCAGGAATTGCACAATAAATTGTTTTTTGTAAACGCACTCGTTATTGTTTGTGTTACGTAGCCTCACTCATGCTATTTCAATGCGTGTTACTTGAGTCAGATACATACATCCTTCATTTCATGCAATATCCCTAACTTCTTGTGACCAGTGTATTTGATTACGAAGATACTTTCACAAATCGTTCCTCCAATGCCGACTTGATATAATTTTTTCCTTGACTCGGAAAGTTATCAAGGGCATCAATTGACGTCACGCATTACAAATTTGCTAGAACAATTCTTCCTTGCAAATTTCGAAGATGACAATCCGTTTTTTGGTGCAAATATGACAAGGATGGTAAATCAGATAATATCCGAAAACTTGAAAATTTCTTCGTCCTGGAGCGGGAATCGAACTCGCGTCTCTCAGATAGAGCTCGGGTATGCTAACCACTACACCACCCACAACGACCAAGTTTCCGATTAATTTGAATATGACCATCACAAGATTCGCTAGTCGAAGCAACCGGCATTCATGTTTAGCGAATCTGGAGGTTAAGAATCCGGTTGCTTTGATTAGCGAATCTTCTGATGGTTATATTCAAATTAATCGGAAACTTGAAACTTGGTGGTGTAGTGGTTAGCATACCCGGGCGCTATATGGGAGACGCGGGTTCGATTCCCGCTCCGGGACGACGAAACTTTCAAGTTTTCGGATATTATCTGACTTACCATCCTTGTCATATTTACACCCAAAAAAAAACGAATTGTCATCTTCAAAATTTGTATTGTACGTTGTAATCCCGTATTTCATTCATGAATTTTTTCTTGACTAGTTAAGATCTGAAACGGTATAAAAAACACCTTTACTGAGCTCTGTTATCAGTGTTAGTCCTCTTTAGATGGGGAAATTAGCGCGTTTGACAAAGTACAAATTGCAATGGCCAGACGACTGGGTCTGAGCATTTTTGAGAGGACAAGGCTTTTGCAGGGGCGGATTTCCGAACAGGTGCGCGCCTTGGACCCCAGAGCTTGAGGGGCGCTGAAAACGTATAAATGCATTGCCAGTTTTCTTTTGGTTTTCATGGACCGAAACAAGTCAGTCCTTACTGCCACTACTTAGTACTCTCAATTGATGTTTCACTTTCTGATATTACGTCGTTGTAACATAACTTTTTTCTTGCTTCGTTGATACTCCAAATTTTCGAGTTCTTATCGATGCACTTATTTTGAAAGGAACAGTTAAAATAATTTCGTCTTCTTTTTAGTGGTATGTGAAGGAAGGATTCAGGCATCCTACACTTTTAATTGTTTAAAGCGAATACTTAACTGGTCTGCTCTTATAGAAATTACTTTCATGCTACGTTCAGCCGAAGAAAAACATCTGTGTGTTGGAACCTTTCCCCCTGAGTTACTTTGAGGAAAGCTTGTAGATACTGTCCTGATGTAAGGAGGTGTTTATTGTTATTTGTTTTTTCCCTTTGGGGTAGTGTAATCAAATTCATTCTCAACCCTAATCCCCCTAAAGCAGCCTAAACCCAAAGAGTTAATAATTAGGCTGAAAACTTAAAGAAATTAGAGAATATCACACTATCTTTTTTTATTTTTTTTTATTTAATAGTGTTAAAAGAAATTTCCATTGTCTCTCCTGGTTTAATAGTTATAATTATAAAATATTCTCACATTTTCTATTCCTTATATCGGCATAAAACTAACTTTTAAAAAAGCAATAAAGTTTCAATACTACTCTAACTTGAAAAGCTGTGGTCCTACTTTTCCATTTTCAAACCGAATCTTCTGCTTTTAATTCTTATGCTTCCGTTCCTGATAACTGCATTGCAGGTATAAAAAAAATCTCATGCGTCTTTTTGACAGAATAAAAAAATGCAGACCTCAATTTTCCGATGAAAATAATAAGAAAAATGCTTTCAAGAAACACATTCTTCTTTTCCTGCACTGACTGATTGAATTCTTACTGTCCAAGTTTCTTGGTATATGACATTCATCTATGCCATGGACGGCTTAATCTCTTCGATTCAGGGAATTGTTCGCCACCGAAAAACTCCTTCACGAAAAGTCATCTACCCGTTTCAATTGAAGTACTGTGCGAAAATTGCATTTTACACGAATTGTCTGCTGTGGAGAACATTTCTGGTTGCCAGTGTCTTCAGTATTTAATTTTTGCTTGATACCATGCTCGTTTCCTACTAAATCGCTCATAACGTAAAAACAAGATGATTTTCCAAAGCTGAAGCAATGCAAAGAGCACATTTTGTAATTGAAATACATTCAAATTTTATGACAATTTATACGCATTGTATCCATTTTCAGTGCCCATAGCGTTAAATTTGGCAAGTAACTTGCAACTGAAAAGGCGCTAAAGCAATCAGTTTTCCAAACGTATCATACTCAAAAGGAATTTTGCTGTAACTGAAATGGTAACGTAACTTAAAATTTGCTGAATTTCCACTTTGAGAACTCCTAGTGGGATATTTATGCTCTAGTAGTGAAATTTAAAATGTGCAAAATTTACTGAATATTTACGTCCTATCATTCGCAAAAATAATTTTTGAAAAATCTGTGAAAATCAAATTATTCGGACTTAGCGCCTCTAACAGGAAATTAGTGAACTAATTGGAAAATTTAAGTATTTCATATGGAACAGTTGAGCCTAATCTGAGAGGCACAAATGATTTTTCCTCTCTAAGTTGAATAGTTTTTCCACAATAGAGCTTTGACAGCCTTTAGATGTATATTCAAGAAGTATATGGGATATTTAAAGTGCCATATTTAATATCATTTGATTTCCTATTAACTGCAAAAATAATTTTTGAAAAAGTCTCTAAAAACAAAAAGTTCGATGTGGGCGGACAAACAAAATGAAAACAATAGCAATGTTTCTTACAAAACGTTCTATAATTATTAAGGAAGATAGAATTGCATTTTCAAAAGCGTAAAAACCTTTTTCTTGACATTGCATTTTTTGTTGTTGTTAATCTGACGGATGAAAATTTATAAGGCGATAAGAAAGGGAAGAGGGCCCCTGAATCTTTTTTTTTTTTTTCTTTGGCACCTAAGGCCCCAAAAGATCTAAAGTCGCCTTTGGGTTTGTGGGTTGCTCTCGATCAGCTGTGGTTAGTACTTTCAAAAAGTGGTCCGAGGAGGGGAAAAACCCCCACGAAACGCAGGCAAGGTGTGGGCCGACTACAGATCATCAATGCTAGAGGTGAGCGAAGGCTATCCCGTGTGGTAAGAGCAAGCGGAAGGGATTCTATGGCACAACTCATTAGTGACGGCAGTAATGTGTCAATACGCACAGTACAGCCAACCCTACTGAAAATGTGGCTGTGTAGTCGCTCTGAGTGTCCATAATAACCCCAGTTCACCGTCAACAGTGCCTAGAATAGCCACTCGAGCATCAAAACCAGATCTTGAATGATCGGAAGAAGGTCGTCTGGTCCAATGAATCTCATTTCTTGTTGAAGCATAAGGACGGCCAGGTAGTTGTGCGTCGTTTACCTGGGGAAGTGTTAGAGCCAAGATGCACAGTGGAACGAAAAAGAAAGCCGGTGGAGGAAATGCAATGCTTTTGTGAATGTTCTACGGGAAGACCGTGCTTTCAGTCATTCATGTGTAGGAAACTGTGACGTCTACCACCTACCTAAACATCATTGCAGACCAGGTATATCCTTTCATGGCAACAGTATTACCATCTAGTAGTGCCTTCTTTTAGTAGCATAATACTCCATGCCACCTAGCCTGGATTTTTCGAGAATGGTTCGCGGAACATGAGGAAGACTTCTAGGTATTACCCTGGCCAACAAATTCCGCAGACATCAATCCAATTGAGCATCTGTGGTTTGTGTTGGAACAGCAAATCCGGTCTGTAGAGGCTCAATAACGTAACTTACAAGACTTAAAGGATCTGCAGGTAACGTATTGGTAGCAGATACTACAAGACATCTTTATAAATCTTGTAGCGTCAATTTTTCCCCGGGGAAGAGTTGTTTTGGCGAAACGCAGTGGATTAGCATCATGGTAGGCAATTGGTTATAATGTTTTGATCCTTCGGTGCATGCTATCATTGAATTCTGGCAAATGAATTCTATGTTTAATTAAGATTTTCAGCTACAATCTTCTGAGGCTCATCCGGGTAACCAAGTGAAATTAATCACCGTGTCTTTAAGCTAAGAACTAAGCTTTAAGTTAAAGTTGAAACCTTAAAGTAAAGCCAAATCTATTAGGGATATGCAAAAGTTTCCGCCGCCCTCGCTAGCGGGCGCTGTAGGGGTCTAATCGGCCGACGACCCGTGCTGTCAGTTCGTACATGAAGCTAAGCATGGCGGTCGATAAAATTAATGTGCGGCACTGTTTGTTATTCATGTTTAATTTAGCGAAAAGTGCTAGTGAAGCATACGGTTCAATATGTCAGGCGTATGGCGAAACGGTTATGGGTGAGCGAACGTGTCGAGAATGGTTTGCCAAGTTCAAGAAAGGTGATCTAAGCTTTGAAGCCAACCCACATCGAGGTAGACCGCAGGAACTCGCAGACGAGGAGCTGGAATTGCTCTTGCAAGAGGTTGCCACACAATCGACCACGCAACTGGCGAAACGTTTGAAAGTGGCTCAGTTGACGATGGTACGACGTCTACAGGCCTTGGGGAAGATTCAGAAGATTATTAAGTGAGTTCCGCATAATTTAACGGAGCGTAATATTGGTCAACTGTTGGGCATCTGCATGTCGCTGCTGAAGAGGTTTCAATGGAAGAATGTCTTGTGGAAGGTTGTCACCGAGGATGAAAAATGGGTCTATTGCGACATCCTCGTACGCAAGCGATTCTGGGTCGACCCTTGCCAGCCATCAACATCCACTGCAAAACAGGATATCTACGGGGGAAAAGGTACTGTTGTGTGTGTGGTGGGATATGCATGGAGTGCTGTACTTCAAACTGTAGAAACCGGGCGAAACAATCGCTGCACAACGATTTAGCGATCAGTTGATGAAACTGAACGCCGCAAGCGACCAAAAACGCCCTTTTACAGGTAAAGGACATCATCCTGCTACACGATAATGCCAGACCACATGTCGGTGCCTCCACGAAATCAACCCTTGAACAGTTACACTGTGAAGTTTTACCGCACCCGGCTTACTCCCCGGACATTGCACCCTCGGACTTTCATCTGTTTCGGTTTATGCAACATGCCTTAGCTCAACAGCGGTTCACCACATTTACAGAGGTGGAAAATTTCGTCACTGCGTTCTTCAGCTCAAAACCCGATACCTTCTATTGCAGGGGCATTCATTTGTTGCCTGAAAAATAGCAAAAGGTCATTAATGTTAACGGCCAATATTTCGTTGAATAAATGTGCACTGGTTTGTGAATTGTTCCTGTCTACTTTCTCCCTGAAACGGCGGAAACTTTTGCATACACCTGAGATAAACCCAGTAATAGCACATATTCCATAGTATAAAAATCTATTATTTAGTAGATATTTTCATATTTTTTTCTTCTGCCCTCTAGTAAATTCGATTTCGTGTATTAACTACCCATTTTTATTTGGACAATATCTGTACAACGTATTTTTTACGGAAACACGTTAAAACATGTTTATTTCATGTTTACTTAGAGACGCAAGTGATAATGTAGCTCTGTAAAGACAGAGTGGAAAGTATGATTTATTTTGGGGCTCGTTAAGTTACTGCCTTCTCTAAAATGAACGATCATCTGGGTTTGCTATTATGAGAATCGAATGTATGCTCCCGAAATCTGAGGCAAGAAGCAAAAACTAGAACTTGTGCCACCTGTCGTCCATCTTATCGGAAAAACCATTAAGGTGATTCATAAAAAGAAAATATTTGAAGTCACTTAGGGATATACTGACCTGTGAGCTCCCGCAGTTTTTTTATTTCATGCACGGTCTCTGCGTAAGTTGTAACAAACGCATAGAAATTGGTTTTTGACGGCAGGGCATGAATAAGGTTCCGAGTAACTGTATTGAATCTTTTGCTTGGTGATATGCGTCTTGGGAGGATTTTGTCCTACTGTTCGTGAGAAATCATTATGAAATAATTTAGGAACTTTTTTCTGTTTTCCCAATACCTGATGCGAAATATGGTTGCCACGATATTTTACGAAACGCGAAGAAAAAATTTGAGGATACAATTTTGTTGTTCGGCTAAATTATGAAAATGTAGCACCAAGCAAACGTATACTAAATAACACATAGAAATAAATCTGAGGGTGTTTAAGCAAACATATTTATACTATCTTTCCCAAAAGTTTAAATACTTATGTTTTTTTTTTGCTAAGAACTTTATTATGACGTCACGGGTGTTGTTGTGTCTTGCACCAAATATGTGAAAACCGAATATGAAGTGACACAAATTCCGTTTTACACTAAAGAACTGAAACCACAATGTGGATCGCAAAATATTTAAGAAACAGGTGTCCCAAATATTTTTATAAGTTCACAATACTATGTAAATTGTAAATGCGTAGTCAGTGACGTAGTTTAGGGGTTATAAAAAGGCAGCTCTAACGTCAAAGAGTCCAGTTTTGGTGAGGAAGAAAATGTCTAAAGCTAAGCAGCTATCAGATGATGAGGTTACCAAAATATTCAGCTTGAAGTTGCAAAATTAGCCTGTAAATGAAATTGCAAAAGTACTAAATCGTTGTAAAGTATGATTTATATTGGTGAACCGCACCCACCAGAACCTCGTTCAGGAAGGTTACGGGCAAGGAGTTCCCGTGACGACAGGCTGATATAGGGAATGGCGTCGTCCCACAAAATGTCCGTACGTACAATAACCAAGGCTTCCCAGTTGAAAATACCGGAGAATAGCGTACATAGACGTATTAAAAAAGTGGTTACATGGTACACACGAAAATGGCTCGTAAACTGCCACTCTCAAAGCGTCACCAAGATAGGAGGTTACAATGGGCACGTACCCACATGCCGTATAGCGAGAAAAGGCTGAGCGTACTGTTCAGCGATGAAACAAGAAAGATGACACCGAATTTTCGGTTGTAATGAGCACGGCTTTTGAATCCGTTCGGACGCGAATTAAATCAAAGTTATTCAACATAACCGGTTAGGAAACCAATCAGCCGTTTTCTACAGTCGGTAAAACATCCAGAAATACCTTGTAGAAACAGCTACTTAGTCTCACCAGTGGCTAAACAGCATGTTACAAAACTAACAGTGTACAAAAAGTTTCTCATAGCACAAGGAAGGTATAAGAGAGACAGAGGTTTTCAAATCGAACAGAAGAAATGTGGAAGGAAACGAGATGTACGTCTACGACTGCTAGTGGAAGAATTTTGCATAATGGAAAAGTTGACAATAGGCGAAAAATACTCTTCATGGAAAAAGCTATGCCAAGAAAAGATAACTTTTCAAATACGTCACCTGGAAGCAGAGATAGGATGATACTCCGCTTCTCTATTGTAGCAAATGGCATACAGCAAAAATGACATTTCTCAATAGGGGTTTTAGAAGCGGAGATACAGCTGCAAGCTGAAGTACACAAACACCACCTTTCGACAGAACTGTGAACTACAAAATTCCTCATGTACTAGCCTAACGTTTTCTACAAGATAAATGGCATCCGGTGTTGAAAGAATTCTTTAAATCGCTCATGTAGAAGCAGAGTTATTGAGAAAAACAGATTAAACATTTGCGCCCTCTAGCGGCAAAGTTGTGCATTATTTTGGGAAGATAATACGCATACAGAGTTTGCATAGTTAGCAATATCTGACCAAAGAAAGGTTTTCAATCGGGTTTTTAGTCCTGCAGATATTGCTGTAAATGGAAATGTGAACTTACGCCCTCTGCTGGTAGACTTGTGCGTTAAAAAATTGAAATTATATGAGAAACTTTGCGCAGTAGAAACGCTCTCCAACAAAGAAAGAAATTTTTAAATCGGACTCTTGGAAGCAGAGATATAAAAAACAGGATATGCTTCTACGCCCCTGGTGGTAAAATCATGCATTATTTTAAGAAGAAATTCGATATGAGAGGTATCGGTCACAAAATAATTTTTTCAGTCTAGTTTCCAGAGGCTCAGATTTTGCTGCAAATACATCAGAAGAAGAAATTAACACTTATGCTCCCTGGTGGCCAAACTGTTCTCTACCAAATATTAGAAATTATATGCAAAACATTTTCCATCTGGGTCTGTATGCGATACAGGAAGTATTTTTAAAATAGGAGTTTTACAAGCAGAGATATTGGGGAAAACGCAATTTACCTCAGCGGCCCCTAGCGGAATATCTGAGTCACTTTAAAGTTTTGAAATTATATGAAAAGCATTTTGCCTTAGAAACGCAATTCAATAAAGTAAGAATTATTTTTCAAATCAGACTCTTAGAAGCAGAGATATTCACAAAAATAAGATATGTCTACGCCTCTGGCGAAGAAACCAAGTACTACTTTAAAAAGAAAATATTCCGAAAAGGGTTCATCGATGTGAGTGGTATCGGTCCACGAAAGAATTTTTTCAATCTATTTAAGCTCAGATTTTGCTGCAAATGCATCAGAAGCAGAGATTAACACTTACGCCCCCTGTTGGCCAAAGCATTTTTTACCAACTACTAGAAATTATATGTAAAAGATTTCCCATCAGGAGCTGTATCCGCTGGAGGAAGAATTTTTCAAATCGGAGTATTAGAAGCAGAGATATCGGGGAAAACGCAGTTTACTTTTACGTCGCCTAACGGAAAATCTATGCGTAACTTAAAAAAAGTTACTATACCTAAAATACGGTTCGACATAAATAAAATCGAAAGGTAAAAGAATTTTTTTCAATCGGATGTTTAGAAGCAAATATATGGAATAACATGTATTTTGAATTCGACATCTGCATTTACGTACGCCCTCTGGCGGCGAAGTTTTGCGTCATAAAAAACAAAATGAAGGATCATCATTCGCACATTTCAAGCTTTCCAGTGCAAAAAGAATGTTTCAAATCGGACTAATAGTTGCAGAGATAAGGTGTACGTACCACAGACGGACGGACAAACTGGTAACATAAGTTGGATGCTTTTTTACAAAAGACGTACTAAAAAACTGGAATCTGGATGGTCCTGATGGATATACAAGATATTGGCATGATTTAAGGAAAGAATCCAGAATATTTTTTAGCAGACAACACGGCTGTGGATCTGTTAGAATGTGGGCGGCCTTTTCATACAATGGTCCAGCCTCTTTAGCAATTCTGGGTGGACGACAAAACTCGGGAAGTATATAGAGACAGTAGAAACTCATTTGATACTTTTCGGTGAACTTCTAGGGGGACGCAACTGGATATTACAGCACGATAACACGTCCATACATACCTAACACGTTACAAAAGCCTACCTAAACAGAGAAAATGTGGCCGTTCTGGACTGTCCACCACTCAGCCCGCACCTGTACCCAATCCAGAAGGTATGGGACATTCTAACGTGGAAAATTATGCCAACGGACAACAATATTAGTCAGTAAATTACCTGAAGTCAGCAATAGAACGTGCATGGTACACGTTAGATCCTGAAATGCTATAAACTTTGGTACTTTCTATGGAAAATCGTATATGTGGGGTCATTCGAAACAATACAAAATCTACAAGCTTTTGAGAACAAGTTTTCGTTTATATTTGGGGCATTCCGTGTATTCTGTATGCATTTGGGACAATCACTATTTGTATTTTTTTCTTATTGCTACGATGCAGGTTGCATTGTCATATATATATTTTTGTTAAGTGCTAGTCGCATGTGTTCTGTCATTTGGAACTCGTGGCCATATTCCTTTTTATTCATAAGACAAATGAATTTTATAGTGTCTACATACTTTTAGAACGTACTATATCATTCGTTCTTGCACACAGTAGCGTGGATGCAAGGGTCTTGCCAGATGCGCTTAGCAGTGTGAAAGACAACAGTTATTAGATAAATCACCACGCAGCAAGTTAGGCTATCCATCCCGAGAAAAATAACATATTAAAGACGAAAGGTCTGTTGGATCTTAGCGTCCTTTGCTCGTTTCTTTTTATTTTCATCGAACACCTGCTGCAAGTTTGTTTACGTTTGCGAGTTTCAGTTGCGAGGATGCAGAACAGAACAATCGGCGGTGCGTTGCAAAGAATTATGTGATCACGACCCTGGACAATTGAGAGGAGAGAAGATGGCGTCGTCACTTCGATGTGTGTGAACACGCCGTTTGTTGTTCTTACAAAAACTGCTCTACAAGAGTACATGCGTTATGATGACTTAAAAGGTTTCTCGAGAGAATATACAAAGTGTTTTTTCTGTGAAGTATCAATTGGATATATATATATATATATATATATATATATATATATATATATATCCAATTGATACTTCACAGAAAAAACTTAAATCAGGAGTCTGTCGATTATGAACATAGGTACCGTTGCAAATTATTTCTTAGTTTTTTTAACTTACACCATTAAGATGAAATGTGAAGAGTACACGGAGACAATTTCTGGGACAAGACAAAGTTGATTTCCAATGATGTGTGAATTAGTATGATTCCAGTCTTAAGATAAAGACTTTCGAAGAAATACGTGTTAGATGCAGACATCGACACATGGCATATGGGACGGAGATTTAGATTTACAGACGAAAACATGTAACTTTCCTAGACAAAGTAATTGCATTGCCCGTAATTTCGTTTTCAGACGGCTGTCTGTCTCTGAGAATAAAATCAGGCTATTTTTTTTTAATTTTACATTTAAGTAGATGGGTGATTTCCTGATCCTACCATAAATACACTATCTACCAACAAGTAATTGGACACCTGTAATAGCAAAGGAAAACGAAGTTTATTCACCTTCAATAGTTGGTGGAGCCTTCACGAGCGGCGATTACACCTGCGACCCTCCGAGGCATACTCTCAACCAGGCGTTGTACGACGGCTAGCGGTATTTTCTTCCACTCGGCTTGGAGAAGACAGGTCAGTTCCTTCACCGATTTCGGACGGTGGGGGCACCCCTTCAATCGACGCTCCAACTCGTCCCGGAGGTGCTCGATAGGGTTAAGGTCCGGGCTCTGCGCAGGCCAGTCCATTTGATTAACCCTACTGTCACCATACCAAGCCATGGTGGACCTCACAACATGACAGGTGGCATTGTCATCCTAAAAGTAACATGGGTCCACCCCGTAACACTGCCACAACGTAGGAAGTGCATGGGCATCCAAAATGGTGCAGTAGATCTCGGCGTTGAGTCAACCATGAATTGCAGCTAAGGGTCCCGTGCCATACCAGGAGAAACACCCCCATAGCATAATTCCACCGCCGCCGAACTTCACAGTTGGCACAATACATTCCGGCAGGAGGCGTTCTCCAGGCAGACGCCAAACCCAGACCCTGCCATCCGAGCGGTAGGGGGTGAACCTTGATTCGTCGCTCCAGAGAACCTGATTCCACTGTTCAACGGTCCACTGTCTACGTTCTTTGCACCACGTTAGCCGAGCAGCGCTATTGGACTTGGTGATCAAAGGCTTGTGGGCGGCAGCACGTCCATGATAACCGAGCAGATGGGCTTCCTTACGGATGGTATTCATCGAAAGAACACTCTCGGATGCCTGTTGAAACTCCTCTCAGATGCCTGTTGAAACTCCTTTTGGATGCCTGTTGAAACTCCTCTCGGATGTGGCCCATCGATTTGGTGCGGTTCTTCCGAATTTCTCTGGCCAGCACCCGTCGGTCTCTAACTCCCAGTTTTGTGGGTCTGCCGGGTCGGAGCACATTCCCACAGTCACATCTCATCTTCCACTTGCCAATCACGTAGGCCACTGTCGATTTTGGGTACTTCAACTCTCTGGATATGTCACATATGGATCGGCCATTTCTGTGATACCCGACGATTACACCTTTCTCGGAATCAGAGAGCTCCGAACTGCGTGGCATCTTGCATGCGACTGGTTGCGTTGTTGTTTCCCACACGATATTTAACGGCGGCGGCCGTGACATGTATCAGGACCGCAGATATCGTCGATTGCAGGAGTGTCCAATTACTTGTTGGTAGATAGTGTATATGATTAGACCTTTGACTAATCCGCGCTGGTTTATATCCAAATCACAGAGAAATTCTTTATTGTTGATCAGTTATTCTGCATTTATAAAATATTGTTTTGGAAGAGTTTTAGCTTATTAAGAGTTTGTTTTGGATGACTTGTGACGTATACTACCTCTAACTTTCCATTTTTGTTTACTTTCTCTTATATAAATCGTGGTTACCAGTTACGTTTCTCTGCACCGAAAGTCATATCGGAACTTCCAAGTGTGATTTCATTTGATTACACTGGCAGGTGAAACAGAATTAGATAACAACGGGACCACTTACCTAAACAGTTGTAGTCCTTAAGCATTCCAGAACTAAAGCGATAGTCATTACACCCCTCCTGACCAGAACATAAAGGAACTGTCACTGCTCAGTACTGTTGCTGTGACAGGGTCAGATACACTGGTGTCCAAAAATTAAAGTCCTGAAGGGATAGAAATAAAAACACGTATCAGCTGGTAGAGACGTTTGGAATGTAGAGAGACACAATCATAACGGTAATAAACATTTCATAGCAGCACACAAATATGTGTACATTTTGCGAATACAGGGTCACATCCACAAATGTCACCAAGGTGAGATGTAAGAATGCACCCTAAAAATGTCTTTATACAGGATATGATCGCTTCCTACGGACAGACAACTCTCACAACGACGATACATACTCATCACCAGGTTGTTGCTGAATTCCATTCTTCGATGAGAGCGGTGTGCAGCTCGGGAAGACTTCTGATGATCTGCTAGGTGTCGTCCCATGGCATCCCAGGTATGCTCTATAGGGTTCAGGTCCAGAGACCTGGCTGGGTCGTCCATACGTCGAATATCTTAACTCTGTAAGAAATAATAGACAAGCTGCGCCCTGTGCGGGCGAGTTTTATCATCCGGTAAAATAAACTGAAAGTTAACAACTCCCTGAAAAAGTTGGACATAGGGTTCTAGGATCTCATCAATATAGTGCTCAGCATTTAGATTGTCACCTACAAACTCGTGCAGTGGTGTGGAGCCGTAGAGTGTAATAACACTCCACACGAGCGGACCCCCGCCTCTGAAAGAGTCTCGTTCGCGGTTGTTTGCAGCATCGTTACGTGTTCCTTGTTCCCTCCAAATGAAATGCCGACAAGAATCCATTTGCCGCCCTCGGTGGCGCAGTGGTCTAAAGCGATGGCTAGTGACCATTCGTCCGAGATGTCAGTGGAATCGGGATTCGAACCCAGACACGAAGCATGGATGTTGTGTTTGTCTGACGGCACTGGCTCTCTTCCTTCCCTGGAACCAGTAGCCCTAAATTGCGGTCGAGCGAATACCCATAGCCCACTGCGTTGCTCACGGTCGTCATTAAACCTCCAAGCAAAAAGAAAAAAATCCGTTTGTAGATTGAATCTCGACTCATCTGTAGAAAGAACACCGGCTCACGTCTGGTCTTTAGGAACGATATCACCAGCACAAGCCCAAGCCAGCTCTGCGGTGGGATGCGGTTAGCTGAACATAAACCATCGTCCGAAAGAGGTCCGGGTTCGAATCCCGGTGAGGCATGGATATCGTGTTTGCCTTACGGCACTGGCTCTGTCCCTTCCCTGGAACCAGCGACCCTAAATTAGGGACGGGCGACTGCTTATATAGCCCATTGAGTTGCTCACGGTGGTCGTTAAACCTCCAATCAAAAAAAAAATATATATATGATCAAACTTGAAATTAACGCGCGTTTCTCCGGACCTTTTACGTTCACATAAACAAAATCTGTAAAGCGATCTTTATAAGATTTCCTTTCGATGCATTTCTGTTATTAAAATTTTAAGTTTTATCTGTGGTAAACAGAAAAACTCTGCTGATCCATCGGCATTAACAATTTCGTTGTCCGCTTAGCCGCCTTCACGAACTTTCGTATAGAGTATTCAACCGTTATCTATCGCCTTTTTAAAACGCTTTAGGCGTTTCTATTGACATTTCGCAAAAATCGTAGTTTGAAACAATCTTTTCAGTCAGAGGAGCATATAATTTTTTATTAATTTAAACACTTATAGAATTCTTCTGCTATTGAAAAACAATATTTAAAAAAAATAATAATACTTCGTCATTGTTCAAACACTGTATTTTCAGCAAAGCTTCATTTAATTTATCTGCGTGGAATTGCATATGCGTTGTTTTTTAACATTTTTTTTTGTCAGGTGCATTCAGAATTTTTACCCGATATTTCTTTATCGTACACCTAGTGGAAATACTGTAGGTTACCTGAACTTAAGGCCAGTATCTGCTTTATTTTTACCGTTCTGTTACAGGGCTTGGTGCTGAGTTATATTACAGCGCCCTGTGTGAAGGGTTCGTTTGATGCTTTGCTTCCAGAGTTTTGTTTCTGGACCTTAAACCGTATTTTACCCGACTTGAGGAAATTAATAAAATATAAACAAAATATCAAAGTAATAGCTCATTCTTGCAGTGAGGAAGGTGTTTATTCAGATGTTGTGGGGAATCTCTCAAAGCATTGTCCTGATCTCCTTTCCTCTATTATCATCAACAAGCTGATCGCCTCTCCGCTCGGCCAGTATTCGCTTCATACCTTCTCATTCTCCGTCGATTCTCAGCATTTCTCCTAATTCCCACCGACGGGACTGATTTCACACCTTCTCTCTTCACTCTATACCACCGAATCCCCCGCAACCGAGTGCTGTCCACGCTTTCTTCTAACATCAGAGTTCCACACTTTTCAAGAAGGCGCGCGGGCACTCCTTAAAAATGCCTTCTCTCTGTCACTCGTCATAGACCATTATTCCACTTCCCTTTCGCTCTTAGAAAGCGCAGAAGCTCCTTAATTGGCTTTTCCATCTCCCTTCTCACATCCACGAAACCATAAATAGAACTTTCCTTCTGTTGCGGTGCTGAGAAACAAAGGCTTGCCCGATGACCAACGCATCGAAAATGGCGGGAAAATGTGTTACAATTCGCTATCCTAAAATGATTACTTCGCTCCTGATAAATATGGAAGCCCGGGTTACAGTTCTCAAATGCGTTTATAATTTTCACTTTAACCTCCGAAACTGAAACTTTTCTCGCTTTTTGTTTCGAGGGTTTAACGACCACCGTGAGAAACTCGATGGGCTATAAGCAGTCCCCAGTCTCTAATTTAGGGCTACTGGTTCCAGGGAAAAGAGAGAGCCAGTGCCATAAGACAAACACAACATCCATGCCTCGCCGGGACTCGAACCCGGATCCATCTCGTACGAACGGTCAGAAGCCATCGCTTAGACCACTGCTCCACTGGGGCGGCTTTCCTCTTACAACTAGTCCTTGGTATGATTTGCTCAGAAAAAACGATAATAATACGTCGACATTTCTCAGGTAAAACAATAATAATATATCGGAATTCCTCAGATAAAACGACGTAAGGCCATGTCCAGGCTCTAAGCTCTCAAAACAGATTACAAACCAGACTCCTCACTTCTAATGTATTCTACGTAAACAAGCAGTACATGAAGCGCCTTGTACACAATCGCAAGGAACTGAACTTGATTTGTTGCTCGGGAATGGCAGGGTGTCGGGGCTCTTGTGCTTCGATCACGCTGAAAAATTGAAGGCCAAACACGTCATCTAAGCCGTTATCCGTTGCTCTGCGTCGCGCAGTGTCCAATCAGCGGAGAAGAATGGCAATTCTATTTTTAGGGGTGGGAGTTGGGGATTAGCAACCACCATCAGCAACTCTTGAGGGCTCAAAGCTTCCACTCGTCACTAATTTGGGGTCACTTGTTCCAGGTAAGGGAGAGACACGCCATAAGACAAACACTCCATCCATGCCTGAGTTAGGATCCAGCTCGAAAGACTAACCAGAAACCTACGCCTCTGACCACTTGGTTACTGGGGCGGAAAATGTCTCGTCGCGCACTTTCACCGAGGCCGTCTAGAAAACACAAACCCATGGCATTAGAGAGATGAGTTCCCTCCCTTAGTGACGTCACGCGAAAACCATGGCTTCCGATTGGTTTCCAACGCTGTCGTGTTTGATGTCAAACGCGTCACCTGATATACGGTCTTTACTCATTTTCGTACCTGAAGTATACATAGTATGTAAACAGCTTGGTTTTGTGTCTAGGTGACGTTTGTATTCTTCTGTTTGCAGCTGTGTCTTCGCTTCTAAAACACTTCTGATATATCTTTTTTTTTTTACTGTGTGCCGTTCGCTACAATGAAGATAGGAAACACTATCTTCTTTTAAAAATCCACATCTTTCTTGCTAGGGCCGTAATTGCCAAAACCCTTTCCTCGCTATTTCTGCTTCTGGAAGACGTATTTGAGAAATTCTTTTTTCTTAGCATGGCTTTTGTCATGAAAACTACTCTTCGCATATTTTCAGCTTTTCTGTTATGAAAAATTCTTCCGCTATGGGGCGTGGAGTTATATCATGTTTCCTTCTATACCTAGTCTTACCATAAATACTGTTACAACGCATTCAATGAAATAACAAAAGAAATTTAAAGATATTTTCATTTACCTGTGATATGACGTAAGTAGTACACTTGTGAATCCATGGCACTAATCACTTTTCAAAATGGCATCCTTTTGCTTTCACACAGTCCTTCAGTTTCTGTGGCCGCTCATCAATAGCTTCATGCAGGGTTTCCACAGGGAAAGCTGCTACTGCCCGCACCAAAGAGCGTTTGAGACTGTCAATACTGGGGTGTCTTTTTGCTGGCCATGTTCTCTAGTGTGGCCCACAACTTGTTGTCCAGCGGGTTGAGGACTGGGCTGCTTGAAGGCCAATCAGTTGGAGAAATGAAGTCTGGAAAATTTGCCTGAAGCCACTCCTGGGTTAACTTGGCCTTGTGGGCATGTGCGGAATGTTACTGAAAGCTCCACTGCCGGTTTTGGAAGAGGGTGTGACTAAAACCTTGTCTTGGTAGACTTTGGCAGATGTTTTCACTTCTTTTTCACAGAAATGGAGCTCCGTGGTACCTTCGTAGGAGACTCCCCACCAAACCATGACAGAAGCAAGATGATGGCCCCCTCTTAATCCTTGGAGCTTCCCGTGATGTTGACGCATACATCCTGTCATTTTGGCGGTTGAAAGCCTCTTCAATAGTTAAAATTTTTTCATCAGGGAAAAGGTTCTGTCTGTGGCGATTGTCTGCGTAACGCTGCAGCAAACGTTTCACTTTTAACACCCTCTGCTGCTTCAGTTGTGGGGTGAGGAAGTGCCCTGTGTGCCACCGGTAAGCTTTCACCCTTTGGTCACTCCGCAGCACGCGTGACATCGACATTCTTGAAAGGTTCAGCTCACGAGCCATCGCTGATTGTTTTGTTTTCTGACAGGATTTCGTCGAATACGGGCTGCCCCTGCTTTTACCAAGCGAGCATTCCTCACGGTAAGCGACGGTCCCAGTCTCAGGGAACCTTGTTATTGTCCAGTAGACAAAAATTCGGCTGATTTTCATCTTCTTCAGCATTCTGAAAATCTTGGAAGCTGATTTCCCAACTTTGTGCAGCGCTATTACAGGAAAACTATTCTCATAATCACCCCACTCCATGGCAAGTACTTCACGAAACACGTTATCTCCTCTGTGACTGAACGCACAATGATTCACTAGCTGCTTCATGCCTCCTGGCTGGTCGGTGATGTTGCACACCGGTTGCTCACCATCTGTCGAACGTTTGTAACAGTATTTATGCTAAGACTGGGTATTTCTTCTTTTAACTGTTCGATTTGAAAATGACTTTGCCTGTGATACTTCCGTCTGCTATCAGCAGGGCTTGAAAAGTGCGGTCGTCTGCTCATCTGTCACGAATGAAAAGTTCTAGTTGACGAGCAAAATATTCAGTAGATTAATTGAAATTCAATCGGTTATTATTTATACGTTATTATGACTGTTGTTAGATACCTAAATCTATAAGTTTCTTAATAAAGTTTATTTTAATTCAAAGACGTGATGATTGATGGTGCGCCAGAATGGGAAACCGGTTTTCTCGCGAGATAAATTGGTGCGCTTAACAAGGAACAAGAGGGGAGAAACCGCAAGCCTGGTAGAATGATTTCCCCAAACGCTGTGTGAAAGATAGGCAGTGTAAGAGTCACATGTGCCTCGAGATCCGCCGCTTAGCCAATTGCTGTCGTATGCCATAGGGCATACACAGGAACCCGTGTTTCCGGGAGCTATTAGTAAAGTTCTAAACCATTGAAGGATTCTTGGATCATCTACTCTAGAGGGAGAAAACTGAGTTTGGTTATTATACAATGGTTAACCTTATAAATTAAGTTAGCGATAAAATATTATTCGCGAGATGTTAATTTTCGCAAGGCCGGATGGCACTTTTGTGGGGCCCTGGGCGAAATTTCATTGCAGGTCCTAAAAATAAATCTCATTTTAACATAAAGTGGTTACGTATAAAATGTCGCCCGTAAAGAGCACGCACGAAAACTGTGATTAAGGGAAAATTATCTCAAAGAAGTATCTGCTTTAAGCTTAAGAAAAAAACTATAGTATGGATTAAAATTTCGTAGATTGCGTGAGTGAAAAGTGATAAAATCTATGACTTCCTTTCTGACGAAAGGGTGTTGAATGTGCTTTATGATTCTCATAAAAGCTTCCTTGCGAAATGATAAAAAGATAATCTAATCTGGGTAGCCAATATTTTTTTGTAGGGCTCTTTCATCCAAAAATAAATTGTATAAATAGTTTTTTCTCTGTTATATGTTTTAGTGATTAATTTTTGATGCAAGGTGGAGTAACTGACATATTAATAATGTTTTTTTAGGTTTTATATGTGCATAAATATGAAAACTACTTATTTTTTAATTTCCAGTACCAATTTTAAAGTCAATTATCAATTGGTCTCCATATATAGCACAAAAAACAATTTTGATGATCTATACATTATATACACTGAGTGGCCATTTTATTATGACCAACTGACAGTTTTAGGCAAATGAGCTATGGCTGCATGCTGTTGCGCCAGAGGCCGAGGCTAGTATAAAAAGGGAAAACTTAGTGCTTGCGACAGTAGTATAAGTGATTTTTAGGTGACGACATGGGTAAAAAATGCGATTTGGCGGACTTTCAACGTAGGATAATTGTAGAAGCTCGGAGCCATGGAGCGAGTATCACCGAAACCGCCGCATTCGTGAAATATTCCAGAGCAGCTGTTGTTAAAGTGTTTAAAGGCTGGACTGTCAGCCAAAAAACTGGGTCTCTAAGTGCAACGTGTGGTCGTCATCGACTAGTGACTGCTTGGGCGGAACAGAGAGTGTCCAGACTGGTGACAGACAACAGAAGGGCAACAGTGCAGCAAATTACAGACCATCGTAATCAAAGATCCCCTCAAATGATCTCTTCACGCCCTGTTCGCCGTACACTGCATCGGATGGGGTATGGCAGCCGAAGGCCTGTTCGAACACCTTTGCTGTCTGCAGTTAACATGAGAAACGTCTCCAGTTCGCACAGGAGCACAAGGATTGCTACAACCCTTTAAGCTGGTGGAGGCAACGTTATGGTTTGGGGAATGTTTTCCTGGCATGCTTTGGGCCCTTTAATTCGTGTTGATCAACATCTGACTGGCACATCATATCTAAACATCGTTGCGGACCAAGTGCATCCTGTCATGTGGATGGTTTATCCCAATGGCGATGGCTACTTTCAGCAAGATAATGCGTCCTGCCATAGTGCTTGTGTATGCCGCCCCGGTGGCGCAGTGGTTTAAGCGATGGCCTCTGATCATTCGTCCGAACGGGGTCCGGGTTCGAATCCCGGTGAGGCATGGATGTTGTGTTTGTCTTACGGCACTGGCTCTCTCCCTTCCCTGGAACCAGTGACCCTAAATTAGGGACGGGCGACTGCTTATAGCCCATTGAGTTGCTCATAGTGGTCGTTAAACCTTCAATCAAAAAAAAATAGTGCTTGTATTGTACAGGATTGGTTTCAGTAACATTCCGGTGAGTTTACTTTACTTTGCTTAGGTGGCCCCCACAATCTCCAGCTCTCAACCCCATTGAGAATTTGTGGGATGAAGTTGAACGAGCCATCAGACAGCTGGATCCACAACCCTGCAGTCTCACACTCCTGGAAAGTTCTATTCATCAAGCATGGTCTCAGATTCCACAAACCACCTATCAACATCTCGTGGAGTCCATGCCACGAATAATCGACGCAGTATTAAAGGCAAAAGGTGGCCCAACGAAGTACGGAGGGGTGGTCATAATAAAGTGACCACTCAGTGTGTAAAACACAAGGCCGTTTTTTTCTACAATCCGCTAGCGCTACCCACTGGAGCGATTCCCATGTGTTTTTTTTAAATGAAAGCTACTGACCCACAGATTTGTCATCGCTAATTTTTATTGTCATAAGTAATTTTTTTTATGTTACCATGGCATTTTCTTTGTACAATCCGTCGTTCGTTATTCTGGCGTTTGTTCTCGCTTCAGTACTAGCAGCGCTATCTGCCCTTCTGCGGTGGTCGACCTCCGCTATGAACTACGTAGTTCTAATCGAAGTTCAAAGTCAAACGGAACAGCGGCGCCTTGGACTTCGCTTTCTATGTGAATGCGTTTCAGCTTACTCTCGTAAAGAGTTGTTTTGGTTTGCCATAGAACGACATGCTGTTCCAATTCTCGTTGACGGCAACTATTTATTTCGTGCTGTTTTTCTGTGTTTATATAATAATGAGGAATGTCATCGTAAAATTCGTATACGAGTCATTGAAAAACTTAAAAATGAATGGAAATATTACGAAAATTTTGTTGTTGTTTACGCATACGACGAAAAACTTTCAGTCACTGCTTTTTCAACCGTGCATGGCACGGGTTACGGACTAGTATCCTTTTTATTTCTTAAAATGTAAGTTTCTGGTTTACACACAAATTCTTGAATATACAGGGTGTCCGAGAATTATTGGACACATTACAAAATTATGTACCCCGCACGGGGATAACTGGTTTTCCAGTTATTTGGGGAGCGGCGCCCCCACGGCCCGAGCTGACCTTGTGACTGGTCAACATCTGATGTCATGCCACCGCTTGTTTTTTGTTTCGGTGCTGTTGGTGTTTGCAGGGACGGCTGTTCATCCAGCTGTTGGGGAGTCGCGTCCCCACGTTCCCGAGCTGGTCTTGTGTCTCGCATTTTCGTTTTTATTTATTTTCTCCACTGGCTAGTTGCCCGTGTTGTATTCTCTACCTAATCGCTACCACGTTATGTACTAACACCCCGGTCTTGTGGTTTTGTTACCCTCCACCACTAACTGATTTATATTAACCGCTCAATTCGTAGGTTGCTGAGATTCCGTTTAGGTTCCCTGCCAGGATTTGTCTTCTTTGGATTTCTTTTTTCCTTTTAGCTGGTTTGGGTGCTAGACCTACCTGCATGTTTGCCGCGTGCGGAGACCCGTGAGGCGGAAATGGGATGTCTGGCGGCTGAGGTCGCAGGAGACCGGTTAAGTGCCTCCTGTGTACCAACACTCCTCTTCGACCCCGGCTTCGCTGCAAACGGGAGGCTAGAGACTAACCCACCTCTAGTCAGAAGTCTTGTACCAAGTTGTGTACAGGGCTTTAGCGGCTTTTTTGTCGTATGGCACGGCAGGGTGAGCCCGGGGGCTGTGGGATCATGCCAAAGGCGTTGGCATGACGGTACCAGGAGGCCGAAGTGTCCGCCGAGTGCGTGTGATCACAGCCAACGGACTATATCTGCAACGTATAAGCTCCAGAACTGTGTCTAGCGTCATTTTCTTGGCTTGCGGACCTCCAGTTCTCCCTTCTAGGGCTCGGTGGTGGGTGGAGTAGTCTGCAGACGAATCTTCCTTCTTTTTTCCATGGGTAGAAACAAAAAACAAAACTCCAAATTTAGGTCACCTGTGAATATGATAGTTGAAAACGACTCTCCTTCGTCTTCTCAACCTACCAAGTCTCATACCCTTAAACGATCTTTAGACCATGACCTGGACCAAGAATGTGGAACCTCTTCTTCGGCAGCTGTACCAGTCGCTCCGAAGCGTCGTCTCCCCTCGATTGCTGTGACTACGCATGCTACACACTTACTTGTCGAATCCATCGATCCGAATGAGAGACTGTCCACCAGATCTCCATTTTTCATTTCTAAAGCTTTGGACGCTGCGGTTGGCCCCTTGAAGTCTGTGAGGAAGCTTCGCTCTGGGGACCTGCTTGTCCAAACTTGCAGTGTTTCTCAGAGTAACACTCTTATGCACCTCACTAGTCTTCAAGGCATTCCTGTCAAAGTGGCACCTCACTCGTTTCTTAACACCTCTCGGGGTGTTATTTCTGAGTTTGATCTCTTGCCATGCAGTGAAGAAGAATTGGTGACTGAACTTGCGGATCAAGGTATTATTGCTGCACGTCGTATGATGTTCCGGCGCGATGGTTCTTTAATTAAGTCTAAAAATGTTATCTTGACTTTTAACTCCCCGAAGGTTCCGACCGAAATCAAGGCTGGCTACTTGGTCTGTGGAGTTCGCCCGTACATTCCCAGTCCTCTGCGCTGTTTCAGGTGCCAGAGGTACGGGCATTCACAACGATTCTGTAAGAGTTCCGCTCGTTGCGCTAATTGTGGCTCCGGTGAACATGACGGGGAAGGTTGCACTTCTGCGGCCTGCTGTGTTAACTGTGGTGAGGCCCATGCAGCTTACTCCCGCAACTGTATGAAATGGAAGGACGAGATGGCGATCCAGCGCCTCAAGACGCTGGAGGGCCTCTCGTACCCTGCTGCCAAGGCCAAGTTGGGTATACCCACCACCCGACAGCGTACTTTTGCCGCGGTAGTTCAGTCTCTGCCACAACCCGTGCAGCCCTTTGTTCCGCGCCCTGTAGCTCTCGCCGCACTTGCCAGGCGATCTACAGTTGAACAAGCGACACAGGTGGATTTCGCCGAGCTCCAGCTTATTCGACCAGCTGAGTCTGCGCCTTCTCTTTTGCAGACGCCCGCCTCTTCCGGTTCCCAGCAGACAGCCTGCACGTGCGGAAGACCCGGCCCTCAATCCGCCAAGGTGTGCAGTGTCCATCCAACTGTCGCGGTCCGCGTGACCAACATTGAAACTGTCTCGGCCTCTGCGAGGTCCCCACCCTCAACCAACATTATAGAGGAACATGGGGGGAGGAGAGTGACAGTTCGTCCCCAGCCTCAACCAGCATTGCAGAGGAACATGGGGGGGGGTGGAGAGTGACAGTTCGTCCCCGCCCTCTGCCAGCGTTGCAGAGGAGTGTGGGGGGAGGAGAGTGACATTTCGTGTCCCTCAATTAGTGAAATTTTTTATAAATCTGATTAACTACCTTGTCTTCCCAGCTTTCATCATTCTCTTTTTCAACTTTTAACAAGCCTGTCTGCTCTTACTCATTTTCCGCGCTTTTCCATTTCTGTGGCTGATAGTTCTTTGTCTGGCGCTCTTTGGCCAAACCTGGCCCTTGCGCCACTAAAATCCACTAACCAACCAACCAAAATTATGTACAAAAAAAAAACTATGATCATTGTCTGTTTTTCTATGTCACGTATTACTAACACGATTTCTATATTTTTGTTTTGCAGAATCGTTATTCCCAGATTCCGATAGATGGCGCTAGGTGTGGCCTGATGAGATATGTATGAGAAATGCGCAATCAGTAGTCATGTCATCCGTACAGCAGAAGGCAATGTGTGCGTTATGGCTTGCGGAATTAACGTCAGTTAGTTAGTTAGTTAATTGATTTTTTGTTGCGCAAGGGCCAGGCATGGCCGAAGAGCGCCAGACACGGAACTATCAGTTAAAGATTTTTAAAAGCGGGGTGAAATGAATAAGAGCAGACAGGCTTGGTAAAAGTTAGAAAGTAGAATGATGAAAGTTGTGAAGACTAGTTAGTTAATTAGGTTTATATATAAATTTATTAATTTACTATTATAATTATTATAACTTTTTTTAAAAATAAGTTTTAAAACGTTAATCTGTTTTAAAAAGGAAAATACTGCGAAAGTGTCGCAGTGGTCTCCCAAAAGCTTTTGAAGCGTAGCTGCGCCCTCGTCCAGCAGATGAGACTGAAAATAGTGAAACCGATGATGACGAAAACGAACACAACTGCACAAAACATGAGAGACGGTGAGTAAACAGTCGCATGTCTCACACACCGGAGCAGTGTCGCCACACAGCAAATAGCTATGCGTGAAGCGACAATGCCCAATGCGGAGACGCGCAAGAACAACTTCCTCCCAACGGTTCCGGCGACACGATGATTTCCAGACTCCAAGGTTAGGTTTTATACGGTGCAGTTTATTCTCCACCTGTTGGTCCCACAGACTTCGCCACGTTCGTCTGATATGATCGTGAACAAGAAAGCGAAAATCACGGTGGAACAGTGGCAAGGGTGTGACGACCAATGAGGAGGCAGATCTAGCAGCAGCATCAGCTGACTCGTTCCCTGGGATCCCAACATGCCCAGGAATCCAGCAGAACCGAATCTGGACATCAGCCTCGAGCAAAGAACGAAGAAGTCTCCGTACGGTAAAAAGAAGTGGGTGGCCAGTGAAATCCAAAGATGACAATGATTGCACAACACTCAACAAATCAGTGTACACAATAGCACGCTGATGAGAGCTCGACTGCACGTGAACAAGTGCAAGATACACAGCACGCATCTTCGCCGAAAACACCGTGGCCTCAGTAGGAATGCGGGCAACAGAAACTTCGTCAACGCAGACGGCGGCGGATCCAACAACACTAGCCGCCTTAGATCCATCGGTGAAATCAGGAATAAAGTCTGCATTGACGTAACGGTGTTCAGCGAAGAGCTGCTGTACACTGACGCAGGGGTTGAGGACTTGTCAAAAGATGTAAAGCTGGTATCAACCATGACACCAAGAGGATGCCATGGGCGATCCTCAAAGCCCCTGGTCTCTCCAACGAGTGACAAGTCAAGCCCTGCATCACGAGCTACGGCCGCCATACGAAGACCGAAGGTTCGAATGCACGAGGGACGGATCTCGAACAAACGAGCATGCTGGGGATGAAAAACTGCATCGTATAAAGGATGGTCTGAGAGAGATTTAAGTTTCAGGTAAAATTGAAGAGACAGCTGCAGACGGCGTAAATGAAGCGACGGTTCGTTCGCGTCGGCATAAAGGCTGGAAATGGGTGACGTGCGAAATACTCCCGTACAAAGACGCAGCGCTTGATGGTGGATGATATCCAACGGCCGGAGAACGGAAGGACGCGCAGAGCCATACACCATACAGCGATAATCCAGCTTAGACCGAATGAGAGAATGGTAAATACGGAACAAGGAAGTCCTGTCTGCACCCCAGGAGACTGAGGCAAGGATCTTAAGGATTGACAAGGCTCTCAGACAGGAAGTCCTTAGCCGTCGAACGTGCGAGCGAAAGGTGAGAGCACGGTCAACGGTCAAACCAAGGAACTTGGTTTCCGGCAAAACTGGAATGGCTGCACGGTCCAAATAGAGATCTGGATCAGGATGGTGGCCACGCCTCCGGCAGAAATGGATACAGGCTGTCTTATCGGGAGAAAGAACAAACCCATTATTGTTAGCCGCTTTAACAATCTGGGTAATTGCAGACTGCAGCTGCCTTTCAACGAAATGCATGTTGGATGACGAACAGAAGATGTCAAGGTCGTCAACATAAATGGTAGCCGAAACCGCTGGAGGAAGATTTTTGAGCAGACATTTTATGCGGATTATGAACAGAGTCACCGAAAGAATGCTGCCTTGAGGGACACCTTGTTCTTGATGGAAAAAGGCAGAGAGCGTCGTACCCAGGCGCACCTGGAACACGCGGTTACGAAGGAAGCTGGCAATGAATGTTGGGAGGTTTCCACGCAACCCATTTTCGTGGAGGTCACGGAGGATACCGTGACGCCACGCTCTATCGTCAGCTTTTTCGATGTCAAAAAATACAGACACCAGGTGCTGCCTACGTACGAACGCCTCACGAACAGACGTCTCAAGGAGCAGGAGATGGTCAGGAGCTGAACGATGACGGCGGAAGCCGCTTTGTGATGGAGACAGTATTCGATGTTCTTCTAAAAAATAAATTAGCCGGGAATTAACCATTCGTTCAAGGATTTTGCACACCTAGTGAGGGCAATTGGCCGATAACTAGAGGGAGACTTGCGGTCTTTGCCAGGCTTGGGAAAAGGTAAAACAAAAGCTCTTCGCCAAGAGTCCGGGAAACTGTGCTCCAACCAAATGCGGTTGAAAAGCACTAACAGATTCTCGAGAGACGACTGCGAGAGGAATTAACGTCTGTCATTAAAGTTAAAAGACGGTACCGTTTAGAGTATGGTTGTAATCCTCCGTCAACGAATTCAACTAAGCGGTGGATGAAACAGTTTAAAGAAACTGGCAATGTGGAACATCGTGGAGGAGCCGGTAGGCCTAGCGTCAGCGGTGAGACGGTTGACCAAGTTAATGAAAGTTTCCGACGAAGCCCCAGGAAATCCGTTCGTAAAGCAAGCAGAGAACTGTGCATTCCGAAATCGGAAGTTCCCGATATCTTGCACAAGAAATTAAAGTTTCATGCTTATAAAATTCAAATAGTGCAAAACATGAATGTAAATGATCACACTCTGTGATTCGATTTTGCTGTTGATATGCTGAATCGAGTGGAAAACGACGAAAACTTTCTCAGTAATGTAATTTTTAGTGATGAATCCACATTTCATGTGTCAGGTATTGTGAATCGTCACAACTGTAGGATATGGGGCAGTGAAACGCCTCATGCTGCTATTGAACTGGAATGTGATTCTCCAAAAGTTAATGTGTGGTGCACCTTATCAAAAAGAGAAGTGATTGGCCCTTTCTTTTTCTGCGAAAAAACCATAAATGGCGACATTTACTTGGATATGGTAGAAAATTTGGCTATACCCCAGATCAAAAGACATGACGTCGTTTTGCAACAAGACTGGCCTCCGCATTGGTCAGCGTGTGTACGTAAGTGCCTAAATGACCATTTCCCCAACAGATGAATTGGGCGTGGTGGTCCCATTCCGTGGCCTCTTCGCTCTCCAGATCTAACTCCATTGGATTATTTCATGTGGGGTTATGTGAAGAATCGTGTCTATTAGACGCCTTGTACTGATTTGCAGGAACTGAAGCAGCGTATCACAGCTGCTATTAATTTCATAACTCCTCAGATGCTTTACCAATACATGGCATGAAATCGAGTATAGCTTGGACGTATTACGAGCAACCAAGGGATCTCACATCGAAATTTATTAACTTGTGTAGTTGCATTGTAAGTTAGTACAGTCAGTTTCTTTCTATCTGTTTAATGTTTTGTTTTATATAATTTTGTAATGTGTCCAATAATTCTTGGACACCCTGTATATAAAATCAGGGAACAATAAAATGACGAAATTTAATTTGCTGTTTCATGAAAGCGGAAAAGATTTAGGTTGTTATAATAATAATAATAATAATAATAATAATAATAATAATATTGAAATTTAGCCGTGCGGAGGTCGTTGATGGGCATCGAGCAAATTTCAATATCTGTACAACGAAGGATGATTACCTATTTGGAAGTCGAGTGATTGGAAACTAAAAGAAAAGAAAACATACTGTAATAAAAAATACCTTTCCTAGGACCTCGCATTTCAAAACTTAAAAAAAAAAATCATGATAATTAACACAGCAATCAGACATCTCTGAATTGACTGCATTTAGTGTTCTTCACGAAATATCAATCAAATATCAATCAAATTTTCATCGCCCTGAAATGGGAATTGAACCCGCATCACCCGTTTACCGTTCGAGTATGCTAACTGTTACACCACCCAGGACGAGAAAGTCACAAGAATCTGAGTGTTATGAGCATTTCCGATGCTCTTAACACTCAGATACTTGACTTTCTCGTTCTGGATGGTGTAACGGTTAGCATACTCGAGCGGGAATCGGGAGATACGGTTTCGATTCCCGCTCCAGGGTGATAAAATTTTGAAGTTTTCTGATGTGATTGATATTACGTGAAGAACAGTAAATACACCAAATTCAGAGATGTCTGATTGCTGTGTTAATTATTATGACGTGTTTTCCTTGTATTATGAGAGGAATATTTCTTCCGCATTGTATACTTTAAAAAAATATTGTAAATATAAAATTTTCTTCTGAAAATGGTTTTACTTCTATCTTCAAGACTGCGACCCCCTGTAGACGCGGGACCCGGGGCTATCGCTCCGGGATGCCCTTGTAGTCCAGTCGACCCTGGATTTTCGTAACATACTCTTCAGTCGCTGGTGGGAGTAAGTAGCTGTTTTTATTTCCCACTATTTTATCGATTTTAGAAATCCAGTTGTTTTTTTCTCTAACCGGTTCCAATGGTTATAAACAACTTTGAGAAATTTTATTCGCGTCGGGAAGGATTAAACAGACATTCTCATTACAACCGGAAATTCGGTGTCATCTCTCTTGATAATTCTGTGATCATAACGCTGATAACAATGATTCGGGATCATATTTTTCAGCGTAAAAGTTTGAAAACATAACTCTGCGATTTCCGTATGCGCAGGGGCGGATGTACTAGGAATCCAACGAAGCCCAGTCGCAGGGCCCCGCGATGCTGGAGGGCCTCAAAAATAATTATTCATATTTTTTTAATTTTGCTTTAAAAAAAAAAGTGAAAAGCCATTGAGCGAGGAATAAATTCGTTGTTCTGAGCTTCAGAAGATTTGGGGGCATAATTCCGCCCGAAATCGAAGTACG
Source organism: Macrothele yani (assembly GCA_039090855.1). Lineage (NCBI taxonomy): Eukaryota > Metazoa > Arthropoda > Arachnida > Araneae > Macrothelidae > Macrothele > Macrothele yani. The sequence goes on along the minus strand of CM077022.1, from coordinate 48,559,709 downwards.
TCATCTACAAGTATGAATTAACTTGCTAAAATTCAAGATCACAAAATATCGTTTTGAGGGTAATATTAGGTGTATGCAAAAGTTCTACCCGTTTTTGTAATAGATGCAAATTGCGATCGGAGTAGTTACGTCACAGATGACGCTGCGATGCCGAATTTTCGGCTAATAAAGCGTGGAGCAGTAGAGCATATAGAGGCACTAGGTTTGTCCGAGTAAGTCATTCGCAACGGAAATCACGAACGGTGTAACATGGCATCCGATAAGGAGCACATTAGACAATGTTCGTACGAGTTCGATAAAGGCAGTACGGCAACCGCGGCTTGCCGCAACATCTGTCAAGTGTATGGGGAGGATGCAGTTGATGATAGCACATGTCGCCGTTGGTTTCGGAAATTCCTGGACAGAGAAAAGCTGTAAAGATAAACCACGTCCTTGGAGGTCCATCCGTAGTTTCTGACGAGGATGTGGACCAAGCCATAACAAATGACCTACGTCCGGCCGCTCAGGAATTAGCGGAAACGTTGTCGGTACACAAAACAACAGTTGAAAGACGGATGCATGCGCTTGGGTTCATCACCAAGTTCGATAACTGGGTTCCGCACCAACTTTCCGCAAAGCAACGAGAGGAGAGGATCCGTACCTGTGTTTCTTTGCTTTCTCGTCACAGAAATGAACCGTTTTTGGGACGAATTGTATTGGGTGATGAGAAATAAGTACTGTACTGTAACGCAAAGCGTCGACGGACTGTGTGCCAGGATGAGGAGCCTGCTCCATCGACCTCAAAAGGAGGACTGCATCCCAAAGAGGTTTTGTTGAGCGTTTGGTGGGATGTCCAGGGAATAATCCACTGGGAGGTGTTGACACCTAACCGAACGATAAGTGCTGACCTCTACTGCCAACGGTTGGACAGATTGCGAGAACAACTGACATCGAACCAGCACTTGTCAATTCCAAAGGCGTGATCCTTCATCATGATAACGCCAGACCTCATGCTGCTTTAATCACTCTGCAAAAATTACTGGACTTTGGTTGGGAAGTGTTACTTCACCCGGCGTATGCTCCTGACCTGGCACCTACGGACTACCACCTTTTTCGATCGTTACAGAACGCCTTTGCTCTCCAAACCTTTGATGATGTGTACGATGTAAAAACGGCATTACATGACATTTTTGACTCAAAAACACAGGAGTTTTTCTGGCGTGAGATTTACCTACTCATAGACAGATGGCAAGAGGTCATACAGAAGGATGGCAATTATGTGAAATCCTAGGTTAGTTATTTGTTGTGTTTTCCTCCTTTCTTTGTAGCCTACAAAAACGGGTAGAACTTGTGCATGCATCTAATATTTGATACTACATTACAACTGAGCTTAGAAATTAGGGTGTTATTTCTGGCAAATTTTCTAAGAAGTTATGAACATTTAGTTAGGTGTTGTATGACTCCCCATCTTTCCCTTAAAATTCCTCCACCCCCATTAAGTTTAGTTTAAGAGGTAATCACAAGACTGTTATCGTACGAGTAAAAGAGCATTGGAAAACTTGTTTTGCAAGGCACAGGAATAGATTTCATCCATGTTCGGGCTGTCCGTAAAGAACTAACTGTCAGTGGGGTGGTATCTGACGATATTCGACAGCAGATCCCACAACGCATGTAACATAAATGTCAAAGCAGTACCATAAACTAGCCTTACGTTACATGTTTTAGTACTGTGGTTCAGTATTCATCTTTATAAAAGTTCCGAATTTTCTTTCTTAACAAAAGGCTTTCCACTTATAACTTCAGCCATTTCCTCCCCATCAGGATATCACAACAGCTTTCAGTATTAAATTTCGTCCTGATAGCTATTATAGATTTTGAGTTATGGCAGCAACAAACCAGGGACGTCGCCAAGGGGTGCGAGGGTGGTCTTGAGCCCACCCTGATATTTGTCTTGCCCACCCTGCCGCCCACCCAGTTCAAAATGTGCCATTTTTTAAGATATTTAACTTTAAAATATAATCTGCACTTTGCCATGTAACAAGTCTTGTGTTTTATTTCATGTAAACCTACGTATTTTCCCCTAGGAAGTGCGTTGTTTACGTCTCCAGAAAAGTTATCAAAATAGCACTTCAGCGCCATGAAAATTCAGTTGTTCTCCACTCTTCCAATTCTTTGGTTTTAGCCTCTTTTTCATGTTTGTATGGCCAGGGGGCTAATGAGGAGGGTGGATAGGAATTCACTGAGGGGGTCACTACTAATTGTGCTGTTTGTTTTCTTTACAAAATAGGGATTCCAACACGAAAAGTGGAGTCTAAAGCTACAGTAGCGTCCTTAAGACTGCCGGTGAAAGTGGCTGACGACTGCTTTGTATGAGAGGAGTGCAAGGCCAAGTCGCTGGCTGGAAGGAAGGAAGGAAGTTAAGGAGGGGGCAGGTATTGTTGTCTGCTAGGCACACCGTTAAATTTGATTTAGATAAACGAAAACGACATTTTCTTTTAAATTGTTCAAGTGCAGTACTATTTTCGTAAGCAAAAATGGAAACTTTTGAAAAGAAATTTAAGACAATGCAAAGTTGAAGGCGACATTCCACCAACACTTGTATCCTTACACTTGTGGCGTAACTAGTATGTGTCCAGGTGAATGGGATCGGAATTGCACGAATTCTTTTGCACCCGGTACTGAAAAGCATTGAAACCGCCCCGGTGCGCAGTGGTCTAAGCGCCGACTTATGACCATTCGTCAGAAAAGATTCGGGATTCGAATCCCGGTGAGGCATGGATGTTGTGTTTGTCTTACGGCACGAGCATCTTTCCCTTCCCTGGAACCAGTGACCCTAAGTTAGGGACGGGCGACTGCGTATAGCCACTTGAGTTGCACACGGTGGTCGTTTAACCTTCAATTATAAAAAAAATGTTCTTTCAGTGTTTCCTAAAAAAAGAAAAGTTGCTATCCAGTTTGCCTCACCAAAAATAATGCTCGCCCATTCTGACTTTGGTCTGTTGCGACGTCAATGCAACAAACCACGCGCGCCCGCACACACACACACACACACACACACACACACACACACACACACACACACACACACATGGAGACACCACCACGAAAGGAGTCAAATCAAGTTCGGGCGGGGGGGGGGGGCATAATGGATATTTCTGTCGGAAATCTGGATTTCTTTTTGCGATTACAATACGTTTTTATACATTTGTGGGAAAGAGTAAAAATGCGCGGGTTATATTTTAAGGATGTCCGGGAAAGTGAGAGGGGAAGGGGGGTGGGGGGAAACCGACACTGTGCGAAAAGCCCGGGTAACTCTAAATCCGCCACTGCGTATTCGACGTAAGCATTAATACATAATCCTTAAGTTCCTCATTTGATCGCAGTCTGCAGTCTAGTCAAATCCACCCACAAATTCACCATTTTCTCAAAGCGACACAAAAGATGCAAAGATTCCATCCAGACAAGAGATGTTTCGCCAGTCACCTTCTCACGCAGACAAGCATGCGAGCGCAGCAACAAGAAGCGCGGGAAAGATGCGAATCCAAATCCCCAAGGAACCTCAGAATATCACAATACTCCTCATTAGTCTCTGCTGCTGCCTGTAACTAAAGATGAAGGAGGGAGGGTAGGTGGATTGGTTGCTGTACGGTTCGCTCTCTTAAGGCAGTCCACAAACAATAGCCTCGCACAATGGCTTCAATCAGGAGCTGTACTGAGTGCATTTGTCTGTGGCTCAACTACCCCAATGGTTTCTAATGCGACCAACAAGAGATGATGATGCTTCCAATACATTCCGGCAAAGCAAAGAAAAAGGGAGGACGGGAATTTCTAGAAAATAAGCTCTCCCCTCAATGCCACTTTATTAGCGATATTTTCTTTGGCTTTCAGAGGCAAAACAACAGAAGCATTCAGAGGTTAATGCAAGTCTGAACACTGCCGTCACGTTCTCTCTCTCTCTCTCTCTCTCTCTCTCGGGGCGTCTCCCGATAGTATCTGTGTAGAACAGCATGCAAGAAAGACAAAAAAAAAAACCCTTCAAGACTGAAGACGTTCACAATTATGAGCTCATTGTTCAACCTTATTTTCCTGAAGGATGATTATGACGGTAGCTTTTGAGGTGAGCTAATATCAAGCAATGAAGTCTTCATTTCGAGAGAGAAAAAAATCGCTAATCATTGAAAGTACAATTAGCAAAAACTGCTCGTCAAGAGCTAGACATACGCAAAACGAAAATGAAGACACCTTTCATTTACGATGTTTTCTAGGAAAACTCAATCGCGCAATAGAAAAGCAAATAGAAAAATAAAAGCGAACTTTTACATCCCAGGAAACATATATATTCGAAGTCTAATTATACGAAGTTAAAATTTATCTACATTTTCACTGAATCCCCATGGAGATTTTAGATACATTTTAGATACATGCGAATCACGTATTAAATGTGTTGTATTTAAATTTCAATGAACGACCATGGGGAGCCTCAAAGGCTGATATTTTTCTTTAAATGTTTCCTCTACGACAAACAGGAGCTTGATTTATTTCTTTAAATTGAATAGCCTCATATTTTCATTCCTGGGTAGTTCTTTATTGTTTTTTTTTTTTTTACACATCGTTCCCTTTTTGTCTTCAGAAAATTTCATTGATATTTTAATTTCTTTGCTGATTAGTGGTGTTGGATGGAATGTGCATCAAAAGACTGCTAAGCCCAGAGCAAGGAAGGTAGTTCAGAATGATTGATAAGAGAAACGTTTCTTCGACATGCTAAAAGACGGTTTTTTCACCTGAATTTCAAATGCGGATACTGATGTGACTTTACGTTTAAAAGAAATAGATGCACAATAATAACTCCTTTGAAGACACGGAAAGACAAATGACAGTTCCGTGATTTTACGTTACAGCGACGTTACACACTTAAACTTTGTTTTGAAGCACTCAAACTAAACATCATGGGCTTATAAGGTTCCAATAAGAGCACACACGGAAAGAGCCAAAACGTTATGAACAGCGCGTCTGTACTGCAGATCAAAGCAACTACAGGTAAACGACAACGCGTGTGAAGATCTTTTTTTTTTTTTCGATTGGCGGTTTAACGACGACCACCGTGAGCAACTCAATGGGCTATAACCAGTAGCATGTCTTTAATTTAGGGCCCCTGGTTCCAGGGAAGGGAGAGAGCCAGTGACGTGAGACAAACACATCATCCATGCATCAAAGGGATTCGAACCCGGACCTATTTCTGACGAATGGTCATTAGCCAGCGCTTAAATCACTACGCTACTGCAGTGGCGTGGAGGTCATGAAACTTGCATATATCATCATCATCATCGTCAACAATTGTCAATCCACTGCTGGACGAAGGTCTCCCCAAGTTTCCTCCACAACGGTCTGACTGCCGCCCCGGTGGCGCAGTGGTCTAAGCGATGGCCTCTGATCATTCGTCCGAACGGGGTCAGGGTTCGAATCCCGGTGAGGCATGGATGTTGTTTTTGTCTTACGGCACTGGCTCTCTCTCTTCCCTGGAACCAGTGACCCTAAATTAGGGACGGGCGACTACTTATAGCCCATTGAGTTGCTCACGGTGGTCGTTAAACCTCCAATCAAAAAAAAAAAAAAAAAAAAACGGTCTGTCTTGTGCCAGTCTCCTCCATGTCACTCCCGCATACTTTCGAATTTCATCCACCCATCTCCCATGTGGTTTTCTTGTGGGGTTTTTTTTCCTGTCCCTTGGAATCCAATCTAAAATTTCAGCTGTCCATCGATGGTCTGTCCTTCTGGCTGTATGCCCAGCACATTGCCATTTCAGGGATTTATATCTGATCATGATGTCTTCCACTCTTGTCATTTTTCAGATCCACGAGTTACTCTTCTTATCTCTCCTGGTTACACCAAGCATGCACTTCTCCATGCTTCTTTGAGTTGTCTGCAGCCTTTGTATGTCTTTTTTAGTTAAGGTCCACGTCTCTGCACCATACGTAAGCACTGGAAGGATGAATTGATCAAACACTTTTCTTTTAAGACATAATGGCATATTGCTCTTGAAAATTATGCTGTTTCTTCCAAAAGCTCTCCAGGCAAGTTTTGTACGCCGATTAATTTTTTCATCAATGTGACCCTCACTTGATATCTGCTGTCCAAGATAAACGTACGTGTCTGTTATCTCCAGCTTTTCTCCATCAATCGATAAATCTTCATTTCTTGTAAAAGCATTGAACAGCACTTTTGTCTTCTGAAAGTTCATTTTTAATCCCACTTCTTTACTCTTGTCAGCAAGTTCCTGGATCATACTCTGCAGCTCTGATGGGGTAGTTGCAAAAATGACTACGTCATCAGCAAAACGAAGGTGGGTTAGATAATCTCCATTAATCCTTATCCCTTTGTTTTCCCAGTTCAGTGATTGAAAGACATTTTCCAATGCGGCATTAAAAGAGCTTCGGAGGTATTATGTCACCTTGTCTCACTCCCTTTCCAATGTTTATGTGTGTTGTATTTTCAAACAGCCGAATCTTTGCACTTGCATTTTCATAGATGTTATTAATAATATTAATGTATGCATCTTCAATACCGCAGGATTTCAGAGCCATTGCAACTGCTGATGGTTTCACCGAATCAAAGGCTTTTTCAAAATCGATAAAAGCCATGCACAATGGGGATACATATATATATATATATATATATACACACACACACACACTGGCGGAAAGTGAAAAAAGAACACCAAGAAGGAATTGGCGGACGATCATGAAATTTACAGATGTTAATGGGGTCGAGCTTACGTGGGTGTAATGTTAATTTCGGGACCAACCGGTGAGCGCTTGCGCCACAGCACGGCATAATATGCAAATTATCGTCGGTGGTATTTAAGGAGTACGGCGAAGTGAATGTAATCAGTCGTCGGCCTACGGATACGTGCGAAGACCCTGAAGAAGCTGCAATGCCTGGACATTGAAGACGTGTACGATTTCAGCAGTGATCGGACTTTGAACGAGGTCGTCTAGTCTGACTCCGCGAGGCCGGGTGGTCGTATCGTCGTATTGCGGAGCGAATCGGACGGGAATTGTCGGTGGTGGTACGATTGTGGCGTAGATGGTCCGAGGAACATTCCCACACGAGTAGACGTGGAACCGGGAGTCACAGACGGACTGATGAGCGGACCGATCGACGCATAAGAAGAGCGGCGTTGTCAAGCAGAACATCCACTGCGATGCAAATCCGAGCTGCCGTTGAACATGAGGTGACTGTGCGAACAATCAGCAACCGTCTACTGGATGCAGGACTACGTGCACGTGTGCTTCTGTCATGTGTACCTCTGACTCCAGCCCACCGTCAGGAACGGCTGCAGTGGTGTCGCCAATGTCTGCACTGGAGAACGCAATGGCGATCTGTCGTGTTCAGCGATGAAAGCAGATTCTGCTTGGGAGCCTCCGATGGCCGTATGCGTGTTCGCAGACGCACAGGGGAGCGTCTCCACCCTTCGTGCGTCCGCCAGCGACACACAGGGCCTACACCTGGTCTCCTGTTGTGGGGAGCGATCAGCTATCACTCCCGTACACAACTAGTGTTTGTACCGGGTACGTTAAACAGCATCTCCTACATCAACTACATCATTCAGCCCGTTGTTGTGCCATTTGTTAGGTCGGTCCATCGTGGTGTTTTCTAGCAACATAACGCACGCCCACACACGGCACGTGCAACGCAAGATGCACTTCCGGGTGTGAGAGAACTTCCATGGCCTGCACGTTCACCGGATTCGTCCCCCATTTAGCACGTGTGGGAGTTTATGGGACAACGACTTATCCGGTCTCCACGGGCAGCCACGACCATCCCCGATTTACGCGTCCAGGTTGAGGATGCTTGGAACTCAGTACCCCAAACTTACATCTAACATCTGTACGACAGACTCCATGCCAGAATTGCACAGTGTGACGCAGTTCATGGCGGTTCAACCTCGTACTAACCATGTTACATGGAAATGTTATTTTTCAGTTTACCAGCAAATACAGCTGTATTTTGCCATAATGTTTTGATCACGTTAGCCTCTGTATTCCGTTATTATGCTGTATAAATTTCGTTGGTATCAGACGTCTCCTTCTTGGTGTTCTTTTTTCACTTTCCGCCAGTGTATATACAGGGTGCCCAGTAAAGTCCTTTCTCAGCCCCTTAACTTTTGAACGCCGGCAGCTATAGCCATAAAAACGGTGTCTAGGTGGTATAGTAAAGTGGCTATTCGATGAAACCGCTTACAGCGCCTCTAAGCGGCAAAATCAGGAGTTAGCGTGCCGATCTCGAAAACTATACGAGATACGGGAAAATAGTAAAATACAAAGTTGTAGAGCAGCATCGATTTAGTACAAAACGACACCTTGCGCACATGAATCCTAAGAATAGAACGCGTACAACGCTCGTTTGTTCGTTCGCGATGTCGAACACTGTTCACGAAACGCGTCATAAAGGAGCACTTAATTGTCACATTTACCGTCGGTGCTCAATGTGCTCTCCGTCAGCCACAATACACATTTGGACTCAAGATTGAATTTCACGCTGCACATTTTGCAGCATGTCAGGTGACAAGCTGGAACAAGCATCAGTTATTCGGCGTCGAAGGTCCTGTGACGTTGTCGGAGAGGTCTGATACACCTGCTCTTTGAGGTAGCCCCACAGGAAGAAGTCCAACGGGGTGAGGTCCGGTGAGCGTGCAGGCCACTCAACGCAACCACCATAGCCGATGATTTGTTGCTCGAATGTCACGACCAGGTACCTTCTTACGACATACACCTCGGGAACATGACATACACCTCAGGAACATGACATACACCTCGGGAACATGACATACACCTCGGGAACTCTTTTATACCTGCCGAAAAGGTATTACGTTCCATACTTATTTGCAATCACAGAAATTTCATGCGACTCGCATACCAATCGCGGGTTTGAGTTGAGTTGGTTAGTCGATGCGACACGAATTTTCACGATCGCCACCGAGTCCACTCGTTTCTTACAGACAGTGACTATAACATGGACCGGACGAGGATCGAACCAAGGTCCTATCGCATGCGAAGAGCGCGCGCTACCACTGGGCCACGAGGCGGGCTAGTGCTTTGCGGAAGTCGATATTAACTTCTTTCTGACGCGTTTCGTGACGTAAGTGTTCGACATCGCGAACGAACAAACGAGCGTTGTACGCGTTCAATTCTTAACATTCATGTGCGCAAGGTGTCTTTTCCTACTACATCGATGCTTCTCTATAACATTGTAAATGACTATTTTCCCATATCTTGCATAGTTTTTGAGATCGACACGCTAACTCCTGTTTTTGGTGCTAGTAGACGCTGTAAGCGGTCTCATCGAATAGCGCATAGCCACTTTACTATACCTAGACACCGTTTTTATGGCAATAGCTGTCGGCGTTCGAACGTTATGGGGCTGAGAAAGGACTTTACTGGGCACCCTGTATATATATATGTATTTCGGTTTGCTGATGACGTAGTCATTTTTGCAACTACCCCATCAGAGCTGCAGAGTATGATCCAGGAACTTGCTGACAAGAGTAAAGAAGTGGGATTAAAAATGAACTTTCAGAAGACAAAAGTGATGTACAATGCTTTTACAAGAAATGAAGATGGAGAAAAGCTGAAGATAACAGATGCGTACGTTTATCTTGGACAGCAGATATCAAGTGAGGGTCACATTGATGAAGAAATTAATCGGCGTGTAAAACTTGCCTGGAGAGCTTTTGGAGGAAACAGCATAATTTTCAAGAGCAATATGCCATTATGTCTTAAAAGAAAAGTGTTTGATCAATTCATCCTTCCAGTGCTTACGTATGGTGCAGAGACGTGGACCTTAACTAAAAGAGACATACAAAGGCTGCAGACAACTCAAAGAAGCATGGAGAAGTGCATGCTTGGTGTAACCAGGAGACATAAGAAGAGGAACTCGTGGATCCGAAAAATGACAAGAGTGGAAGACATCATGATCAGAGTTAAATCCTTGAAGTGGCAATGGGATGGACATACTGCCAGAAGGACAGACCATCAATGGACATTCGACATTTTAGATTCCAAGGGACAGGAAAAGACCGAGAAGAAGTCCACATGGAAGATGGGTGGATGAAATTCGAAAGTATGCGGGAGTAACCTGGAAGAGACTGGCACAAGACAGACCGTTGTGGAAGAGGCTTGCAGAAACCTTCGTCCAGCAGTGGATTGATAATGGTTGACGATTATGATGATGATGATGTACATATATATAAAACACCTGTTACTGAGCTCTGTTAATCAGTGTTGTTCTTCAGATGGGAAAGGCAGCGCGAATTTGACAAAGGCGAAATTTTATTCGCCAGTCTACTGGATCAGAGCATTTCCAAGACGTCAGGGATTGTGGGGTGCTCACGATCATTCATGATTTTAGTACCTTGTGAAAACACAAGTTTGTCCGCCACGAACTTCGAATCCGTGTCCCCTCACTCTGAAGTAAGTCGCTTTCCCAACTGAGCTACGCGGACAGAATGTCTAGCTAGAGAGTAGTCGTCTTGATACATGTTTTCACCTCTGTAGCACGTTACTTCATCTCCCTCTTAATTTCTTTTTTTTTCTTTTGTCTTTGAAGCGAAGTAGGGATTCTTCATTAATTTCAAACAATGTGTGGAACAAACATCACATATTTTTCGAAGAACCCAAAGGCCAGTGGATCCATTTTTCACAATCGGGCGTCAATATGAAAACACAAATTTGTCCGCGACGTGCATCAAAGCCGTGTCCCCTCACTACATTGTAAGTTGCTCTTTCAACTGAGCTACGCGGACAGAATGTCTCGCTGCGGATTTATCGTCTTGACACATGTTTTCACCTCTGTAGTGCGTCACAACCTTCGAAAAGTGTTCTGAGGATAGAAAACCACGAACCGCTAGCATGTTGGGCCAACCACGGCTCCCTGATGCTAGAGGTGAGCGAAGGCTACCCCGTATTACCAGGAGACAACACAACGGACACTGTGGATCAACTCGACAGTAATTTGAATGATGGTATGGGAGTAATGTATCACAACACACAATACATCGAACCCTGTTGAAAATTGGGCTGCTTGGCCTCAGGCCGCTCCTTGTGCCCATACTAACCTGGGTTCTCCCTCGAAAGCGCTTACAATGGGCACGCGAGCATCAAGCCTGGACCTGGAAGGATTGGAAGGAGGGCGTCTGGTCCGATGAATCTTGTTTCTCCTGTTGCATCATATGGACGGTCGGGTATGTGTGCGTTGTTTAACTGGGGAAGTCTTGGCGCTAGGATGCACCGTGGGGCGAAAACAAGTCGGTGGAGGTAGTTTAATGATTTCGGCAATCTTCTACTGGGAATCCCTGGGTCAAACTATGACGTCTATCACCTACCCAAATATCACTGGAGATGAGGTCGATCCTTTCATGGCAACGGTATTCCCCTCTAATAGTGCCTTCTTTCAGAAGCATAATGCGCCATGCCATACCCGGATTGTTCGAGAACGCTTCGCGGAAATGAAGACTTCCAGGTATTACTCTGCCGTCCAAATTCTCCATACATCAATCCTATCGAGCATCTGTGGTTTGTGTTTTGAACAGAAAATTTCATCTGCAGTGGCTCAACCATGTAACTCACAAGAGTTAAAGGATCTGTTGGTAACGTGTTAGTACCAGATACCACAGGTCACCTTTAAAAAACTTGTAGTGTCGATGCCTCGCCAGGTAAGAGCTGTTTTTGTGGCACGTGGAGGACCAACATCTTATTAATCCGGTGGGCATAATAATGTTTTGTCTCTTTGTTAGCACGTCTTTTGTAAAAAAAGATCGTGCTTATGTTATCGGTTTGTCAGTCCGTCCGCACCTACGATATCTCTGCAACTATTTGTCCGATTTGAAAAATTCTTTTTGCATTGGGAAGCTTGAAATATGCGAATGATGATCCTTCATTTCGTTTTTTTTAACGATGTACAATTTCGCCGCTAGAGGGGTAAACGCAGATGATGTCGAATTCAAAAATACGTTTTATTCCACACATTTGCTTCTAAACATCCGATTGAAAAAAAATCTAAATACTCTTCGACCATTTATGTCGAAGAGTATTTTAGATATAGTTACTTTTTCAAATTACGCATAGATTTTCCGCTAGGGGGCGTAAAAATAAATTACATTTTTCCCGATAACTCTTCTTCTAAACCTCCGATTTGAAAATTTCTTTCTTCAGCAGATACATCTCCTAATGAAAAATCTTTTGCATATAATTTCAAACGTTTGGTAAAGAATACTTTGGCCACCAGGGGGCGTAAGTGTTAATTTTTGCTTCTGATGTATTTGCCATAAAATCTGAGCTTCTAAAATATCGATTGAAAAAATTCTTTCGTGGACTGATGCCACTCACATCGATAAACCTTTTCGGAATATTTTCTTCCTAAAATATTCCACAGTTTCTCCGCCAGGGGCGTAGATGTATATCTTATTTTTTGTCAAAATCTCTACTTCTAGGAGTCCGATTTGAAAAATTCTTTCTTTGTTGGATAGTGTTTCCAGAGTGACATATTTTTTCATATAATTTCAAAATTTTCAAGTAATTCATAGACTTTCTGCTAGGGGGCGTAAAGGTAAATTGCGTTTCCCCCTATATCTCTGCTTCTAAATCTCCGATTTGAAAAATTCTTTCTGCACCGGATACAGCTCCTGATGGGAAATCGTTTGCAAATAATTTCTAATATTTGTAAAAAAAAAAGAAATGGTTTGGCCACCAGGGGGCGTAAATCTTAATTTCCGCTTCTGATGTATTTGCAGCAAATATGAGCTTCTAAATTCTTGATTGAAAAAAACGTAGTTTGTAGACCGATACTACTCGTGTCGACAAACCTTTTAGAAACATTTTCTTCCTAAAATAGTGCATGGTTTCTACGCCAGGGGACGTAGATGTATATCTTATTTTTGTCAATATCTCTACTTCTAGGAGTTCAATTTGAAAAATTCCTTCTTTGTTGGATAGTGTTTCCAGTGTGACATGTGGTTCATATAATTTCAAAATTTTCAAGTAAATCATAGACTTTCCGTTAGTAAAGTCAAAGGTAAATTGGCTTTTCTGCGTTATTTCTGTTCCTAAAACTCCGATTTGAAAAATTCTTCGTGTATCGCATACAAGACCTGATGGAAAATATTTTTCATATAATTTCTAATGTTTGGTAAAAAATGGTTTGGCCACCAGGGGTCATAAGTGTTAATTTCTGCTTCTGATGTATTTGTAGCAAAATCTGGGCTCCTGAAAACTCGACTAAATTTTTTTTCTTGGACCGATACCGCTCATATGGATAAACCTTTTGAAAATACTTTCTTCCTAAAATAATGCATGGTTTTTCTACCAGGGGACGTAAAGTCACATCTTATTTTTGTCGATATCTTTGTTTCTAAGAGTTCGTAAGCTCACGATTCAGTTTACAGCAATATCTGAGGGATTAAAAACCAGATTGAAAAATTTTTCTTCCGTCAGATACTATTGTTTTCCATACCGGTTCCATTGACTTTTAATAGCTTTGATAAATTTAATTTGCCTCAGAACGGATTCAAAAGACTTGCTCATTACACCCGAAAATTCGGTGTCATCTTTCTTGTTGCATCTGTTGTTGTTCTCTCTGAAGAAAATGGCTTATCTCACAAGTTTCCTTACAGCCTGCAAAACAGTTACACACTGGTAGCGTTCATTAAGTTCTTAACCCAGATGTGATACAGTAACGTATATGTGTTGAGAATGATTTTATGTTTTGAGATTGAAAAAAAAGGTGAAGGAGCTACGGGATATACGCAGCAAAGCGTATCTAAAGTGACAAGCATCTATTAAGCAAAAATATGGTCGTTTGGAGAGTGTTGGTTGTTAAAAAGTGATAATATGAAAACTCAGTAAAATGATTTAAAATCACAAATACACACGCGATGTAACTAATCCTGTTGCGTAAGAATGGATACTATCATCGATTGCTGGAAGTTTTTTTGAGTGTCACACAATTTACGGCAAACTCTTGCTACGGCTGCGCGTAAAAAGGCTAGCAGGGCGGCCGTTTGGGAGATGCTCGAACCGGCACGCCTTGCGTGAACTGTCATGTCCAACGTAGCTCAGATCACTCGTTTTGTCCATTCTGATCCTCAATCAAACGCTAACTGATGCTCGACGAGCTGTTCAGACTGAGTTATACTCCACACCGGGCTAAAGTACCGTCTTAGAGATTTTTTATAGAGTTATGTAGACAATTGTAAGAAGGGAGTGTCTGATCCCAGGTCTTAAACAACCCTTAGAAGTAGGAAGCTAGGAGATTTGGGATAGAGTGCCCGACATGAAAGTGACACGGAAGCGAGGTAGAAAGGGGGAGGAAGACTCCCTTATGTATAACCGGGGAGTCAGTACCCGGGATCCAACGGCTTAGCGTGCCTATTCGACACACGGCTGATATTTAGTGGTTCGAGCGTTCGTGCCTGCCTGGGATCGATCCTGAGACTCTTCCGTGGCTTTCACGAACATTGACCACTAGGACTTCCACGGCCTGCCGAAGTGCTGTCTTACGTGTTGGAGTAAGCCATTTCTATGACGAAGGTAGGAATACCTAATAAATTGGTATCTCAGTGTATGTGAGTTGTAATTACTTGAATCATCTTGACATATTAGGATCTTGTAACGTGTATGTACCCTAGCTGCTTGCAAAATCAGAAAGCCGCCCCAGTGGTCGAACAGTTAGAGGCGCTGATTTCTGGCTAGTCGCACGGGCTGGACCTGAACCTCAGAAAAGACATGGGTGGTGCATTTGTTCTACACCGCTGTCCCCGCTTCCTCCCGGAAATAGTGGGCTCAAATTAGGGGCGGGAAAGTGGATAATCATAGGTGTTGCTCACGGTGGTCGTTAAACCAAGAGTAAACAAGAAATATTACATAGAATTTTAGGTTATAATGAGCATTTTTTTTTTGTGTCCTTTCCAACACGAAAGATGTACATATCTCGAAGCAGATTTTTCGGAAATCTAAAAATTCTGCAAAAAGAAAATACACTTACACGATCTAAGGAAAAACTATGCATAAATTAAAATACGTCGGGGGATCTACTTAATAGTGTGAAAGCCATTTACGCTAGCAGTAAAGCATGTATACGAGTGAATGGTGTTTTATCGAAATGGTTTTCTATTGGTGCAGGAGTCAGACAAGGTTGTGTAATGTCAACCTGGCTGTTTAATATACATGTATTTATGGATGCATGCATGCGTGATGCCAAAATGTATAATACTGGTTTATGTCTTGGTAATATGGCTGTGTCCCCACTGCTCCGTGCTGATGGCACAGTTCTGTTGGTAGAGAGCAAAAGTGAGTTTCAGAGTATGTTGTCCCGGATGTGCAAAGTTTTGTATGAAGTTCAAAGGGAGTATAAATAAAGGAAAACCAAAGTTATGGTTTGTAAGCGGGGAACTGTTAGTACTAAATGCACGAGATTGACCAGGTGAATGAGTTTGTGTGTTTCGGAAGTACGTTTGACAGAGAGAACAAATTGGATTGCGAAATTAGTAGGAGAGTGAATTCTTCATTGAAAGTCATAGCTGACTCAGGAGATTTTCACAGGAATGATGGGTTCTCACGGAAGTCCGGAATGCCGCCCCGGTGGCGCAGTGGTCTAAGGCGTTGGCCTCTGATCATTCGTCCGAAAGGGGTCCGGGTTCGAATCCCGGTGAGGCATGGATGTTGTGTTTGTCTTACGGCACTGGCTCTCTCCCTTCCCTGGAACCAGTGACCCTAAATTAGGGACGGGCGACTGCTTATAGCCCATTGAGTTGCTCACGGTGGTCGTTAAACCTCCAATCAAAAAAAAAAAAAAGAAGTCCGGAATGGCTGTGTATGAAAGTGTAATTGTTCCTACTCTGATGTACGGCAGTGTAACCTGGGTACTTCAGAAAAGACATAGGAATCGTTTGTGTGCTGGGAAGATGCGTTTGTGATCATGTGAGGAACGAAAATGTGTTGCAGATTTGTAATGTGAGGCAAAATATTGTTAGTAAGGTGGAGACTAATATTCTCAGGTGGTTTGGCCATGTTGAAAGAATAAGTGATAAGGTGCTTACTCAGAGAATTTATTCAGCCCGAATGACAGGAAAGAAAGGTAGAGGAAGGCTAAGGAAATTACGGGAGGACCAGATTCAGGAATGTCTGCATGAGGAAAAGGCTATGAGTATGGAGTACAAAAGGTCTTGTGTGTGGCGTGTGATGGATGTTAATGAAGCTCGAGCTGGATGCCGAGATCGTTCAAAATGGAGACATTTGATACACCAACATTAAGTAAATTTTAGCTCCATATTAAGTAAATTTTAGTTTCATTAAGTAATGTTCACTTGGCAGATGTTCTTTTTTTGAGGAGTTAACCGCTGAATCTCAGAGAACAGCTTAATGTTGTGTATGTATGTATATATATTTAAAATACGTAATGTGAGAAGGGTTATTCGTAGCCAATGGAACGGGTTAAAAAAACTGGACTTCTTTCTACAATCGATAAAATCTCTCAAAATAAAATTAGCTACTTACACCCACTAGCGGTTAAACACTATGTTTCGAAAAGTAGCAAATTGTGCATAGGAACATATTAGAGACAAAGGAGTTTGTGAGGTGCCTGCACCGCAGGACGCACATGAGATAAAGGCAGATAGCAGTGAGAGCACATGTCCGCGTAGTTCAGTTGGGAGAGCGACTTACTCCAGAGTGAGGGGACCGACTTCGATGCCCGGCGCGGACAAACTTGTACGTTATATTGGCGCCCGAACTTCCAGGATGACCCGGCTGTTAAGTTTCTCGCAGTGATGTGATGTTTTTTTCCACAAGTCGAGACAGGAAAAATGAGAATCTTTTCTTCAGTGCTTCGAAAAGAATAAATCAGTGTGATGTTACGTCCCACACACCAAATTGTCTGGGATTTCTCAAATGCACGTTCTTCATGGAATGACTGCCTACAGCGACACATGGTCCCGGCTGACCCGTGGACCATGCCCCCGGTTCTTCTTTGGGAGGGGTGAGGAGATGGGACGTGCCTGCCCCGCAAGACGCACACAAGATAAAGGCAGATAACAGTGAGAGCACATGTCCGCGTAACTCAGTTGGGAGAGCGACTTATTCCGGAGTGAGGGGACCTGAAATCGATGCCAGGCGCAGACAAACTTGTACGTTATAAGTTTTCAAATCGAACTGGTAGAAGAGATATAGAGAAAAACATTATACACTCTAACTTTACGTATTCTAACGGAAAAGTTTCGTGTTAATTAATTAAAGCAGAAAATGAGTTCAAAATATTCTTCATAACGAAGAGTATCATATAAAAAGGATCTCTCTAAGGGTATTTTAGAATCAAATTAATTCTTTCACAAATAGAAATATAAGCTGACGCCTCGTTTTAATAATGGAAAGTAGAAAACATGATGAAAGTATTCTTCATAGCAAAAGCTATGCTGAAGAGAAATATTTTTTTAATACGTCTCTTGAAAGCAGAGACACCGAGAAAAAAATTTGACTTTTACTCCTCCTAGCGGAAAAACTGTGCATTATTTAAAGAGGATAATGTTCTCCATCTTTACTGTAGCGAATGCTATACAGTGATAAAATAATTTTTTTAATCGGAACTTTCAGAAGGACAGATATCAAAAAACATATAAAACAGTTGCGCCCCATAGCGAGAAAACTGTGCATTACTTTGGACAGGAAGCGTACATAAAATGTTTTTGTAGTTAGGAGTATGTAATCGAAGAAGGATTTTTTAAATCGGATGTTTACATGCGCAGATATTTGTGTAAATATTCTGTAAAAGGAAACATGAACGTATGCCCCATAGTGGAAAACTTGTGCGTTAAGAAAAGTGTGAAGTTATATGCGAAACATTTCGCACCAAAAACGATCTCCGACAAAAAAAGAATTTTTTAAATCAATGCTCTTTAGCGGATAAACTGTGCATTATTTTAAGAAAGTATTCCCAAAATGACTTTCGTAATGCGTGGGATGTGATCACAAAATAATTTTTCAAATCCAAGATTATGCTGCAAATACATCAGAAATAGAAATATATACATTTACTCGCCTATTGACAAAACCGTTGTTTTCCAATAATTGGAAATTTCGTGCAGAACATTTCTCACCAGAAACTCTATCCCATGCAGAAAGAATTTTTCAAATCGGACTTTTAGAAGCAGAGATATCATGGAAATTGCAATTCCTTGATATCTCTGCTTCTAAAGTTTACATCCTATAGCGGAAATCCTGTTCACTACTTAAAAGAGAAACATTACGCAAATGATATCGAAACGAAGCATTTTTTCAGTCTGATATTTAAAAGCAATGACATGGAATAAAATGCATTTTCAATTCAATAGCATCTGCATTTACGCCCTCTAGCGGCGAAGTTATGTATCGCTTAATGGTATCGAAACGAAGCATTTTTTCAGTCTGATATTTACAAGCAATGACATGGAATAAAATGCATTTTCAATTCAATAGCATCTGCATTTACGCCCTCTAGTGGCGAAGTTATGTATCCCTTAAAAACCGGATAGCAAGAATAATCGTTCTGACATTCCAAGCTTTGCAATGCTAAAAAAATTCTCAAATCGGTTTAATAGTTGTATAGATATGTTGTCCACAGACGAAGGGAGGAACGGGCAAAGTGGTAACATAAGCATGTACTTTTTTTTTTTTTATAAATGCGTGCTAAAAATAAAATATATAAGCTGCCACTTACTACCAGCAATTGAAATCTTGGTAAATTTAGTAGCACGTACTTTATTATTTGCACAAATATAGGACATACAACAGTGCTGCTT
Organism: Macrothele yani; assembly: GCA_039090855.1. NCBI lineage: Eukaryota > Metazoa > Arthropoda > Arachnida > Araneae > Macrothelidae > Macrothele > Macrothele yani. The sequence continues at coordinate 48,540,907 of CM077022.1, read as the reverse complement.
TTTGGCAACGAGTTTGTATAGTCTTTCATGTTAGTTTCGTTTCAGCAGTTTTTACTTAGAAATAATAATATAAACACCCAGATCCGTATGCCTCTGTGGAACGTTTGACGCCACAGTCTGCATTGTTGCGCCATCACTTATCGAACAATTAGTGTGTGCTCTCGCTATGTCAAAATGATTGCCTGCTTTATAATAGCACGCGATCACTTTTAGATGTCAAGGTGATCGCGTGCTAATTTAGAAACATTGGATTATCAATGACTCGAGTTATATTTATTCGATCTACAAAATTCGAATTAAAATCTTAATATCCCGACAAGTTGCGTTTGTTTATTAATTTAATTTAGCACAATTCGAATTTTAATTTGTGCGCTTTAATTATTTTTTACTTTTTTAATTTAACTAACTTTCGGAGTTTAGTGCTGATTATATAATACATTTTGCAAAATATCGATCTATCTAAACGCCGTAACCTACAATAAAAACTGAAATCTTGAGATGTCAAAGTAAGCAAGATTGCATCTAAAAGCAGATGTCGCCGCAATAGCACATTGTCGAGAATTTAGATAGTTCCGATTTGTAATACCAGATGTCGCATTATTTGTAGCAAAAGCTTTGTTATGAAGCTTCAAACTAACCATCGAATAGGACAGTCTAAAATAAGCCGTGAAGGTAATAACAAGTGTGCCGGAGAGAAAGTCATTTATTGCGGATGATCAAAGAAAAAGTTATTAAAGTAAGCTTACACGAAAACAACTTTCAGAGTTTAGTGCTTATTATATTACACATTTTCCAAAAATATCGATCCATCTAAACGCTCTAATCTACAATTGTTAAACAACAAATATTTTACACAGAATGTTATTTATCGCGAGGTCTTTTTAAAAACGGAAATAAATAGCATATAATTTTTAGTTCCAACATGAATGAGTTCTTACTACATAAGTTTTTACTATGTTTCCTTATAGAAATCCGGCGTCTATTTGATATGTTTTCAATCTGCTTCAATTAAAAATTTCCCTCCGTCTCAGGACGGGCAGCATCCCCTATATGTTAATATTTATTTAAAGCTTTAAAACAACCGTCCTAGGATGGGCTATATACGCTAGTTAGAAATAGTCACAGTTCATTCAGTTCTTAATTGAATATCCCACGTTTCTTACATAAGTGTTAAATTGCTAGCACGTCGTTTGTAAAGAAGTACGTGCTTATAGTATCATTTTGTTCGTTCTTATGTCCATCCTTCAGTCTGTGAACACCATATCTCAGCAACTATTAATTTAATTTAAAAACTTCTTTTCGCATTGGAAAGCCTGAAACGCGAGAATGATTATCCTTGCTTTCCGGTGTTTTCTGATGCATAACTTTACCGCTAGAGGGCGTGAATGCAGAGGCTATCGAATTCAAAATGTACTTTATTCCATATATTTGCCTCTAAATATTCCATTAAAAATTCTTTCTTCCCTTTTATGCCATTTATAATGAAAACTGTTTCGGGTACAGTGTCTTTTTAAAGTAATGCGTAGATTTCCTGCTAGAGGACGTAGAGTTGAATTGAAATTTCCCCGATAAGTAATATTTGAAAAATCCTTCTCAATAGGATGCAGCACTTGGTGGGAAATGTTCTGGATATAATTTGTGATTTTGGGTAAAGATCGGTTTCGCCATTAGAGGGCATAAATGTTAACTTCTGTTTCTAACGTATTTGCACCAAAATCTGAGCATATGAAAACTCGATTGAAAAAATTCTTTTGTGAACCGATACCGCAGACCACGGAAAACCTTTTGAGAATACCTTCTGCTCAAATAGTGCATAGTTTTTCCGCCAGATGGCGTAGATGCATATCTTATTTCTACGATATCTGTGCTTCTAAGAGTCCGATTTGAAAACTTTATTTTTGGAGAGCGTTTCTGGAGCGAAATGTTCATGTAATTTCAGATTTTTCTTAATGCAGAAATGTACCAAAACATGGCAATTTTATTTATACTGTATAATTTTCAAATGTACCAAAATAAGGAAATTTTATTTATATAATTTCAAATTTTTCTAAACGCACAAATGTACCAAAGAGGTGTAAGCTCACGTTTCCATTGACAGTATGTTTTCATCAATATCTGCGGTACTAAAAACCCGATTGAACAAATTCTTTTTCGGTCAGATACTACTAGCTTATGAAAGCATTTGAGTGCATTTCCCTCCCCAAATAAGGCAAAATTTCCAAGCTAGGGAGGCTAATAATTAAATTGTTTTTCTTGATATCTCTGCTCCTAAATATGTGATGTAAAAAAATATTTTAGCACCGGATACTACACTTTGGGAAACACTTTAGGCCAGTTCATGCGAAGTTTTTATTGTTCACAGTTCTGTCGCTAGGTGATGTTTGTGCACTTCTATTTTTCAGCTGTACCTCCGCTTCTAAGAACTTGTTGAGAAATTACTTTTTTACTGTATAACATTCGTTACAATAAAGAAAGGGAACATTATCCCTTTTTAATAATTCACAGATTTCCCGCTAGGGGCGTTAAGATCAAAACCTTTTTTTCGTCTGTCTCTGCTTCCAGGAGACGTATTTGAGAAAAAAAATTTTCCATAACATAGCTTTTGTTATGAAGCATACTTTTTATATATTTTCAACTTTTCCATTGCGCAAAATTCTTCTGCTGGAAGCCGTAGAGTTACACTGCTAACAACCCAAAATGCAACACCAAGGACGACAGGAGATGGCAAAGCCAGATTTACTGGACTCATAACAACAGATACAAAGATGAAACCATTGAGCTTACAGGCCCGTGCGACTTGCGGAACGCACAGACATCAATAGTTCGTGTGGCTCCCATGGCTGGCATTAACGGCCGCTACACACCGCGGCATCGAACGAAAGAGGCTTTGGATGTGGGCTTGGGGTATGTCGGTCTGGGCTGCTTCCACACGTTGCCACAGTTCATCAGGCGTAGCCGCGGGTGGTGCTTGCCGGGCCACTCGGTTGCCGATCAGCGACCAGACGTGTTCGATGGGCGCCATGTCGGGAGAACAGGCGGGCTACGGCAGCAGTGACACCTGGTGGGCTGTTAAGAATTGTTTCACGATGCGTGCCACGTGCGGGCGCGCATTGTCCTGTTAAAACGTGGCCGCTGGGAGGTCCTGCAGGTAAGGGAGGACTACAGGCTCCGAAACGTCGGAGATGTAGCAGTGGCTGTTGAGTGTACCGGCGATGAGTACTAGAGGGGTGCAGGTGTCATATCCAATTGCGCCTCGAACCATAACGCCAGGCGACGGACCGGTATGGCGATGTATAATGCAGGCGTCATACAGTCTCTCGCCACGGTGCCGCCACACGCGGATCCGACCATCGTGGTGTTTCAGGCAGAAGCGGGATTCGTCGGAGAAGACAATGTCGTGCCATTCCGTAGTCCAGGTGCGGCGTTCAATGGCCCACTGCCGCCGCGCACTCGCCGGTGTTGTAACGTCAATGGTAATCGGAGAAATAGGCGCCGTGCGACAATTCCCCGCTCCTGTAGACGACGTCGAACGGTACGTGCTGTCACAGGTTGTTGCGCAACACACCTAATTCCTGCGCTAACGTTCGTGATGTGGCGGTGCGAGCCGTCAATGCCCGCCGCACAACATGCCGGTTCTCTCGTTCAGTGGTGTGCCGCGGCTGCGGCAATCGTTCACGTCGGTCCGTCCGTCCCTCCTGCACCCACCGAATTCATACTCGCCTCACTGTGGCTGGATGTCGTCCCACACGGGCACCGATGTCACGGTACGATAAACCGCTGTCGCGATAAGCCACTATTCGTCCTCTGTCGAACTCCGAAACATGCTGGAATGACTGCCGTATTCTGCGACGAGGCATCATGAAGCTTCCCACGCACAGGTCCGGCAGCACAACACACTTCCACTACTTACACCCCGCCATCTGTGCGCCCTTGTTATAGTGCTTCTCGGTGGCTTGCCGGGCGCACATGATTTGCATATGTCCTGCAATGCTAATCGTTTTCATGTCCTCTCGCGGGCGACCCATGCTGCGAATTTCAGGCCAATCGGATGCTTCTTTCTTGGTGTTGCATTTTAGGTGGCCAGCAGTGTATATCAAGTTTCCTTGTATATTTCTTCTTTTAACTATTCCATTTGAAAATCTTTTTTGTCACAGATACCTTCCTTCTGCTATGAGGAACTTTTTGTGCGCCATTTGTTAATCTTCGTAACATCCTTTTTAGTCGCTGAGGAATTAAGGTGTTTCTATTTCTGGTTGTTTTGTGGATTGTAGAAATCCGTTTGATTTTTTCTAATAATTTCCGATGAATTTGAATAACTTTAATTCATTTTAAAATCGTCGGAAAGGATTGAAAAAGACGTGCTCTCATTAAAACCGAAAATTCGGTGTCATCTTTCTTGGATACATTCCGCTGAAAAAGAATTTCATTGCTCAGAAATTCTTCGAAAATCAGTTGTATTTTTTCTCTGGAAATACACATCCTTATGAAGAAACTGTTACAACCGGCATGAATATGAGAAGAATTTCAACAAGAAAGATGACACCGAATTCTTGGGTGCAATGTGCACGTCTTTGATGTTCCTCTGGACAATAAAGCAAAATTTAAAGCAGAATTCAGGGGGGGGGGTGAGAAACAAATACGAAAAAAAGTAAAAGCGTTTAAATCACGAAAAAATGGTAAATTGTACACAAATGTACCGCATTGCGGAAGACATCGGAAGGAAAACGAAGAGGCATTTAGAAGAAGAGGTATTGAACTAAACGTGATATAATTTTGCATCCTTTAGCGGGAAAGCTTTGCTGTATTTAAATAAAAATAAAACCGATGAGTCATTACATTATGACCACGTCATAATGTAACGACTAAGCTGTAGGACCGCCTTTAGCCCGCTAAACAGCAGCCACTCAGCAAAGCATCGATTCGATGAGGTGGCGACAGGTATCCTGGGATATCTGGTACCATGTCAACAGCAGGTCCTCCAGTTGCTGTACATTTCCGGGTGGTGGTGATCTAGCGCGAACCCGTTTTTCCAAGTCTAACCACAAATGTTCGATTGGGTTCATGTCAGGTGAATTTGGAGGCCACGGTATTAACAGAAAGATACCAGCATATTCATCGAACCACTCCTTGATGATTCTGGCTGTGTGGCATGGCACATTATCCTTTTGGTAATGGCCATCACCAGCAGGGAACACAGTTTCCAATGAATGGGCGAACTTGGTCTGCAACGATGTTGAGATACCTTAAACCTGTCAGGGATTGTACTATTGGGATAATGGGGACTAAAGTGTCCCAAGAAAACATCGCCCACAGCATAACACTGCCGAACAATGCATCCAGGTGCCATGGCCTCCGTTGGTAATTAATGTATCCGCGCTCGGCCCTCTACGTAATGCACCAAGAATCTTGATTCGTCAGACAAGGCCACTTTCTTCCAATCATCCACGGTTCAATCTCGATGGGCCGCCCCGGTGGCGCAGTGGTCTAAGGCGTTGGCCTCTGATCATTCGTCCGTAAGGGGTCCGGGTTCGAATCCCGGTCAGGCATGGATGTTGTGTTTGTCTTACGGCACTGGCTCTCTCCCTTCCCTGGAACCAGTGACCCTAAATTAGGGACGGGCGACTGCTTATAGCCCATTGAGTTGCTCACGGTGGTCGTTAAACCTCCAATCAAAATCAATCTCGATGGTCTACGGCCCATTTCATGCGTTGTTGGCGATGACGTGCAGTGAGTATAAGGACCCGGCTGGGTCTTCGGCTACGCAGATCCATGCGCAGAAAGCTGCAATGAACTGTGCGCTGTGACCCATTGCCCTGATCACCGCTGTTGTAGCTGCAGGTGATTTGTCGCACTGTGGTCCTGCGGTCGCTGTGAACAATGCGCGACAGTCTCCGCTCGTTTCTGGCATCAATGAGCTGCGGACGACGCACTGCTGTACGACGGTTCGTCATTTGGTCATCTGTGCACCATTTTTTGGTACGTACTCACTACAGCGGCACGTGAACAAGCCGCACTGTTTCCGGGATCGTAGTTCCGAGGCGCGGTGCCATCACAATTTGTCCCTTATCAAACTCCGAACACACTATAATAACCGAAAGCCGGTCCTCGGGTTGTATATATACTGCTCTGTGAACTTCACTTGTGCCACTGTTAGGTCTCCAGGCGCACTCATTTCCCTAGGTTGGGGTTGGTCATAATGGAATGGCTCTTCGGTGTATTGCCTCAAAACAATTTTTGCGATGAATGGTATCCTACAAAGAAAGGGTTTTTTTTTTTAGGGATTTTTGGAATCGGAAATACTCTGCCAAACAGAAATGTAAGCTGTCGCCTTTTGGCGGCAGAACTGTGAATTATGAAAAGTAGAAAATATGTTCAAATTATTCTTTATATAGAAAGTTATGCCACTAGAAGGAAAATTCAATCAAATAGGATTTTTAGAAACAAACAGAATGAAAAATGTTTCTACAAATACTCTCCTAGCGGGTAAGTTGAGCATTACTTAAAAAAAGTTGATATACGTAATCTTTACATTAGCGAACGGCACATAGTACATAAAGAATTTCTTCAACAGGATTTTCAAAAGCGGAGATACAGTTGCAAACAGAAATACGCACTAACAACACCTAGAATCAGAACTGCGCGTTAAAAAAATCCAGGAGTATATGCGAAAGGCATTATACACTATATTATCAAAGGTATTCGGACACACCAAATATTTGCACAAGTGCAAAGAACGGTTGCGCAGGAAGGTGCGCTGTGAGTGGAGAGGTATGCATTTAAAGCTGAGATGTTCTGTCGTGTTATCAGTAACTTTGAAGCTGAAATGCCGCGTGGACGTAAACTCTGTGAGTTTCAGCGTGGGCTCGTCGTAGGATGCCATTTGAATAACGCTTCCATACGGATCATTGCAGCTAAACTAAACATACCAAAATCGACTGTAAGTGATGTCGTGAAAAGATTGAAGCAGGACGGTGCAACTGCAGCAAAAAAGCGTTCACGAAGGCCGCACAAACTGATGGAACGTGACAGAAGCGCCATGGTAAGAAATCCCGTTCTTCTTCTGCAGTTACCATCGCTGCTGAAGTAGGAAATGCTTGCAATGGCTTGGTTAGTACCATAAGTGTCTGCATATTGCAAAGTGTGGGTTATTATGGTAGAGCAGCGGCACACAAGCCACACATCACTACCGGGCATGCGAAGCTTTGTTTGGAGTGGTGTGTCTCCCGTCGTCCCTGGACTGTGGGCGGCTAGAAATCTGTTCCTTGGAGTGATGAGGCACGGTTTTCAGTCTTCCAGTCTGATGGGAGTGTTTGAACTTGGCCACAGCCCAGCGAACGTTTTTTTCGGACTGCGTTGTTCCAATTGTTAAGTTTGGCGGAGGCTCCATCAGGGTATGGAGTTGATTTTAGTAGATAGGACTCGTCCCGTTGGTTATTATACCACAAACCATGAACTCTGAAGTGTACCTCGAGGTTCTGGATAATTCTGTCCTACCAACAATGTGGCAGTATTATGGAAATGACCGTTGTCTCTTTCAACACAATCGAGCTCTCTGCCACACTGCACGGCGTATGCAGGACTGGTTTCTTGAAAGTGAGGTGGAATTGTTAGACTGGCCTATTAGAGTCCTGATCTTAATCCCATAGCACACCTCTGGGATGAACTGGAGCGACAGATACGAAATCGACAACAACGGCCGTTTTCGCTCTCCACTCTGGCAGCAGCTTTGCAGGACGAATGGCGAGCCATTCCAGTAGAGACCTACCTGACATTGGTTGATAGTATGCCTCGACGTGCTGCTGCTGTCATACAAGCAAAAAGTGAATCGACTAACTACTAATTGCAATAATAAAAACAGTTTGTCCCAAAACATTGTGGTGTACGAATCCTTTTTTTTTTTTTTTTTTTTTGATTGAGGTTTGACTACTAGCGTGAGCAACTCACTGGACTATAAGCAGTCTCCCGTCCCTAATTTAGGGCCACTGGTACCAGGGAAGGGAGAGAGCCAGTGCCATAAGACAAACACAACATCTATTCCTCACCGCGGGATTCGAACCCGGATCCTTCACGGACGAATGATCATAAATCAGCGGTTAGACCACTGCGCCACCGGGGCGGTCCGAATCCTTTGGATAATATAGTGTATGTTGAAAGAATTTTTCAAATCTGAATTTTAGATGCAGGCATTTTGAGAAAAATTGAATATGTATATATTTTCCCTCTCCCTCTCTTTTTACAGGTCCCACATTTTCAAGGAACCCCAGAATTATGCAGGATGCTTGAAGAATTGGCAGAGTTCTACAGTTTTTTTTTCAGATAGCACAGCGAAAACAAACAATAAAAAACTGCCTTGTGAAAAACAACTTTCTATTTTTTCCCCTTCTTTAGGAGGAGTCCGCAAAAAGTATAGTCACCCCCAGTCCATTCTCAAATCTTTCGAAAACATTACAGAGGTTTTCTTGTACACATCAGTAATTGGGGGAAATGTTCATACATTAAGAATTTGTTTGAATCATGATATTTGGATCATATTTTTTGTTCACTACAATTTCAACAAGCTGAACTCGGGGGGGTATGTAAGTAGAACTGAACTGGTGTCCATTTTTCAACCACGCATTTCTATGTTTTCTTGCTTACACTAATTCGTCCATGAATATGGCGTGGATATTTTTATCGTTTCCTCATCACATTTTGGAAATGTTTTCTCCTGGGTATTTTTATTCGGCCACCCATATTGAAATCGTAGATGTACCACTAATACTGGGGCTCCAAAATACTGTCCAGCCCCCGGCCCCCTGTTTTCTTAAATGGGCTTTGATACGCCCACGCACGACTGTTAATATATTGTAAACAGAAATACGCTCGTAAGCCCTTGGCAAAACTCTGTGTGAAGAAAAATAAATTAGAAATCCTATGCAAAAATATTATTAACCAACGTTTACAAGCACCAAAGAATCTTTCATGTCTGACTGTTAGAAGCCGAAGTATCGAGTGAAATACGACATATGTTTTTGCCCTCTGGCGGAAAAACTGTGAATTTTTTTAAAAGCAAATATGTGTGGGACGTTTTCAGTGTGGTAAGTAGTATTTGATCGAAAAAGAAATTTTTCAATCGAATTTATAGGAGAGAAGATTCTGGTGCAACAATATTGTAAACAGAAATATGCCTTTACTCCCTCTGCGTCCAAATTGTGCTTCACGAAAAATAAAAATTGTATGCAGAGTTTTTCTTACCATGAACTCCATTCGATGCAGAAAGGATTTTTCAAATAGGACTTCTATAAGCAGAATTATCGGGGAAATGCAATGCACGTTTTCGACCTTAGTTTGAAAACTGCGCATTATTTGAAGAAGAAACTGGACGCAAAATTATCTTCGCCAAAAAAGGTACAGAAGGTAAAACTAATTGTGTTTTAAACTGATTTTTAGAAGCAATGGCATGGTACAAAATATACTTTGAATGTTGTATCATCTACCTTAACGTCCTCGTAGTAGCTAAAGTTTTTTCTAACCAGAAAACGAACTATTATTTTTCTCGCAGTTAGGCTTTCGAATACAGATTTTCTTTTTTTCTGGTGAGGAGGATGGGGGTCGGACTAATAAATGCAGAGATATGGCGACCACGCAGAGAGACAGACTGAGGGACGGATTGTTTTGGAGTCGTAGAACTACTACTGTCAAAAGTTTATTTTTAAAATATTGGAGGAATTTTTAATATATATGCCGTGCATTGTAATCAGATCAGATCATATGTAGAGGATTTTTGGAAGGGAGTGTCTGACCCCAGGTCTTAAACAGAACTTAGAAATAGGAAGCTAGGAGATTTGGGCTAGAGTGCCCGATAGGAAAGTGACACGGAAGTGAAGTAGAAAGGGGAAGGAAGACGCCCTTATTTATTACCGGGGGGACCAGTACCCGGGGCCCAACGACTTAACGTGCCCATCCGACGCACGGCGGATATTCAGTGGATCGAGCGTTTGTACCTGCCTGTGATCGAACCTGAGGTCCTTTCCGTGGCAGTCACGAACGTTGCCCACTAGGCCACCCGCGCCCCTAACGTGCATTGTGAAAAGAACTCCTGGGGATTAATATATAATTATTATAGTTTCATATCGGGAACAAAAATCAGAAAATAGACCAGGAACATAAAATGTTTATTTTTGTAAGCATCGATAGCACAGGTACATTTCTTAGTCTCTCATATAGTTATCTGAGTCTCCATAAATGCCATAGTTAAAGGTTCGTACAATAACAGTTTACTCAGAATAACTCACTCTTAAAACGAGAAAGTGTAGCCTATGTCGTTATCCTTTTGAGCTTCACAAAACTGTTTCGTTCAATACTAAAGATTGTGGCTAAGAAAAAAAAACATGTAAACGAACACACACTAATCACTCAACAGTTTTAGACACAGCATCCATGCCTCTCCATTACTTGAATGAGGGGTGCTTGGCATATAAACCCTTATCTTCCGCTGAAGTTGTGTGGTAGAGCAGGGATGTGCAATCTCAGCGAGGAGCTAGAGAAAACAGACGCTGACGATATACAGTACTTTGAAAGAACCTATGATTGTGGTCCTAACCGATGGAATGCACCCAGTAACTGCTCTTATACAATTCGAATGTGGTGCTAATATTACATGCGATAAACGTACACTTTTATGAAAGAAACAAAACTACGTATTTTATTCAAAATTGTATTACTATACTAATGATCCGAATTTCTTGGCGTAGAATAGAAATAACACTTTCCAAGCTTTCGCACATTAATCCGATGACTTTTTCAAGGAATGTAGACAGCTAACTGCAAACTGGATAATAGAACGTTTCAACAATTTGAACGCGTTGACAACGTGACCTCGTTTCTTCGAATTATAACATTTGCGCCTATTCATTTATTGTCTATTCCAGTCACCGCGTTCAAATTGTTGAAACGCTCTATTATCCAGTTTGCAGTTAGCTGTCTACCTTCCTTGAAAAAACCATCGAAAAAATAGAAAAACTTCGGATCATTAGTATAGTTATACTATTTTGAATAAAATACGTAGTTTTGTTTCCTTCATAAAACTGTACGTTTATCGCATGTAGTATTAGTACCACATTCGAATTCTATAAGAGCAGTTACTAGGTATATTCCATCGGTTAGGACCACAATCATAGGTTCTTTCAAGGTACTGTATTTTATTTTCATCTGTTTTCTCTAGCTCCTCGCTGAGATTGCACATTCCTGCTCTACCATACAACTTCAGAGGAAGATAAGGGTTTATATGCCAAGCACCCCTCATTTACGTAATGGAGAGGCATGGTTGCTGTATCTAAAACTGTTAAGTGATTAGTGTGTGTTCGTTTACATGTTTTTTCTCTTAGCCGCAATCTTTAGTATTGAACGAAACAGTTTTGTGAGGCTCAAAAGAATAACGACATAGGCTACATTTTATGCAGTAGAACGACATAGGCTACACTATGAAAGAACGTTTCAACAATTTGAACGCGGTGACTGGACTAGACAATAAATGAATAGGCGCAAATGTGATGATTCGAAGAAACAAGGTCACGTTATTATAATAGAACGTTTCAACAATTTGAACGCGGTGACTGGACTAGACAACAAATGAATAGGCGCAAATGTGATAATTCGAAGAAACAAGGTCACGTTGGTTATGAATAGGCGCAAATGTGATAATTCGAAGAAACGAGGTCACGTTGGTTGGAATCAACGTGACCTCGTTTCTTCGAATTATCACATTTGCGCCTATTCATTTATTGTCTAGTCCAGTCACAGCGTTCAAATTGTTGAAACGTTCTATTATCCAGCTTGCTGTTAGCTGTCTGCCTTCCATCTGATTTATGTGCGAAAGCTTGGAAAGTTTTATTTTTATTCTACGCCAAGAATTTCGGATCAGTAGTATATTTATACTATTTTGAGTATAATTGGTGCACAGTTCCTACTTATTAACTACGTATTTTATACTAATCGTTAATGGAGGTCTCTTTAAGGTTAATAAAGTGAAAATACTCTTTAACAGCAAGCTATTTTACGGATCATTAATGACTGTGTGTAAAGCGGAGTCATTGAATTATTCAGTAGTGATAAAGAACTTAAAGAGAATAAAGAATTCGCTCCACATCACGCTACAACCTCTACCATTCTCACTTGTCACTTATTCATAATAGTATGTATGTTCCTTCCTTTTTATTGACTTCCAGTCATTATTATAGGTACAGTGATTCTTGGATAAGAGGAAAGAGGTTGAAATCCTGATTAAACGGGAACAGTTAAAAATTTTAATTCTGCTGGCTCTGCTCTTCGTATCCATCATTCTTCATATACTTTTACTACAAAAGACACCTGATGGAAATTTTGGACCAATCCACCGTGCTTTTCTACTACTGGGAGAAAATTTGCTTTTAGTAGTCAAGACTTTGCCATAAATGAGTTACAAGATCATAGGTAAGCAAGCTACGATGTTCTGGCTCTGTATCTTAACGCCGTAAAAATAAATGCTTGTGCTTCTTTGCTATCATAAAGTGCTACTGAATGTTTTTTCATACGTGAAAAGGTACATTAGTATATCAAGATTTACCATTTTATGTTGGGAGAACAAAACTCGGGCTTCACCGTACATTTAAAATCTAAAGAACATAGAAGAAAGTATTTTCCTGTCTTTAGTTCAGTGCACGATGGCGCTATACCTTGAACATACGCAGTAACGCGAATTAACAGTCTCCTTCATGATTTATATCTACACTGCTCTAAATAATTCAGGGAGCATGTGATTTTAACTACATTATGCAAGCCAATCGTTTGGTATCTTACCAAAACCTGGAAAACGCGAGTCAGTGTGATGTAAACAGCTATATCATGCATATCCTTATGCAACTTAACGTGTGTGACGTCATAATGCATAAATCACAGATTGGGATTGGGAAAACGAAGGTTTTCCTGGAGTTTCCTTATTCTTCCGCTTTTATCGCGACATTTCTTTTCTTGAAGTCTTCGGTTCGAATGATGCCTCAACAGCATGATTTACCGGAATCATCGGCGTGGAGAGCTAATAGCAAACTGGAAGCAGTCAGACATAGCGGGTGGTAGCATAAGCCATTGGAGTGCCACGAACACGTTTCAATTTTTTCTTTCTTGCGATAATTTAAGTCTTTGTTTACTAGCTTTTGTACAGAAGTCCGAATCTGGTGTACGAAAAGCTATTTAGGGGTGCAAAAGTATAATGAACGAGTTATACAACAGTTGAGCATGCGACTCTGTATTCATATTTAAAAATGTCACGGCAGCACGAAGATCGTAGTTGTAGGAAACGAGGTCATCTTAAGTATATCGTAGCGAACAATTTAAGCATAGTTATTTTCTCAGGAAGAACTACACGATATGTATCCAGAATGCCCTTTTGACCAGTGGATTTTCCCATATACCTCACAACCATGGTCCATACAGGTATAAAAAGACGCCCGTTGGCTGGCAAACATCCTGAACAGGCATGGAGAATGTTGCCATACGTAGAGCGCAGTGACTTGGCACGGCCATACGAGGTCCGATCAAAAAGTTTCGAGACTAGGCCGATATACAACAAAGTACTTATGTTACTTAAGTCTGGCTATGATCTCCCTGAAAGTAGCAGCGTTTTGAAACTGTTGGAACGTTCCCTGGAAGTCCTGTTCGCGAATCGTGTCAAACACCGTCTGCGATTCGCGCTGGATCTCGCCCACGGTTTCAAAACGGCGACCCATGAGCTTCAGCTACATCTTCGGGTACAGAAAGTCGCAGGATGCCACATCCGGCGAGTAAGGCAGGTGAGGAAGGATAGTCATGCTATTGTGGCTGCAAAACTAGCGTGTTGCTAACGCTCTGCGAGCTGCTGCATTGTTGTGATGGAGCAGAAAATAGCCCCTGCGCCACATTTCAGGTTGTTTGTGGTGAATGTCCTCCCCAAGACACCGCAGAACATCGCAGTAAATAAGGGCGGTTACGGTCTGGCCCTAGGGGACGAATTCACGGTGCCCAACCCCACGAATGTCGAAGAACACGATGAACATGGTTTTGGTTGCGCTCCGGACCTGTCGGGCCTTCTTCGGTCGTGGAGATGCCAGGCTCTTACACTGCGACGACTGTTGTTTGGTCTCCGGGTCGTAACGGTAGACCCATGTCTCGTCCTCAGTGATGACCCGCGACAGGAACGTCGGTTCATTCACCACCTGCTGACGAAGATCTTGACAGAGTTCGACACGGAGCGCCTTATGTTCGGGGTTCAAAATCTTTGGCCCAAACTTTGCAGCAATGCGGTGCATGTTCAAAACCGACGTCCGAATTTCTTGCACTGTTCTGTATGACACATTGACGATGGTAGCAATGTCTTAAATGGTTCTCCGACACTCCTCTTGCACCAGTTTCCTAATTTTGTCCACATTTTGGGAGTTTTGTTCGTGGACGGTCGCCCTGACCTCTCGTCGTCTTCCAGTGCCGTTCTGCCGCTCTTGAAGCTCGATTGCCACTCAAAACACCTCTCACGACTCATTGCTTCATTGCTGCCGCAAGATTTCATGCGTCCCCGTTCCCGATTTGCCTACTTTGACGCAGAATTTGTTCTCCCGCTACTGTAGTTTGCAGTCCATAACGATATCGAAGCTGTGTTCTGCACGTGGTCCCCAAATATCGTGTAGCACAGCTCCCGATGTTCACAGAACGACGCCACTGGGCACAATAACTCATGAAGGTCACTGTTCTCGACCGCTGCTCGCGCATCGCGTACGGCCATCTGTTGGCGCGCTACGTACCTAGTGTCGGAACATTTTGATCGCACTACGTATAAGCAACACGTCAGGTTGTGAAATTTCTGCCCCTCAATCAATTGTAAGTATTAATAATATTATTGTAAAGTAGAAACGCCTAGGAGAAACAACAGCGCAATTGCGAACTGGTAGGGCCACGTGCACTGTCAGTGCGGGGCTGCCGAATGCTGAAGCGGGTTATGCGATAAAATCGCGTGTCCTTGGTTGATTGCAGCCCACTCACCACGGAGTTCCAAAATGCGGTTGAAAGAAACGCAAGCACCATAACAGTTCGTTGAGAGCTGAAGAGAATGAGTTTCCATGACCGAACAGCCTCAAGCAAGCCTAACGTCAGCAAGATCAACGCCAAGCATCGACTGGAGTGGTCTATGAGTGTGAACTCTAGAGAGTGTTTGACTGCTCTAGAGTTCACACTCTAGAGCAGTGAAACCGCGTTCTTTGGAATGATACATCACACTGTACCATTTGGCAGTCCGACGGACGAATATGGGTGCGGAGGATGCGAGGTGAACGCGACCGGACCTACTTTGTTGTGCTAAGTGTGAAGCTTGATGGACGAGACATCACGCTCTGGGCCTGCTTTTCATGGTTTGGGCTAGGCCCCGGATTTCAAGTACCCGGGAATCTTAACGCTGTGCCCTACAATTCAGCTGATCAGAAGTCCCGAATTCTTGAGGACAGTCCTCGAATTTAGTTTAATGTCCCCAAAAACGTCTGATGCCTTTGGGGATGCAAGTTGTCTTCAAAGTTTGATGTTTGTCCTCAAGTGTCCTCGAATTTACACTTCTTCGCTAGAGTTTTAAGGAAAAATGTTCTTAAAAATAGTTTTCGTTGCACTAATTTTCCAACATGCTTCTTATGAAAAATTTTGACTGTTTCTTTTTCCGGGTTTAACGGCCACCGTGAGCAAGTCTGAAGACTATAATCAGTCACCTGTTCCTATTTTGGGGACATTCGTTCTAGGAAAGGGAGAGAGAGCAAGTGCTGTAAGAAAAACGCACCACCCATGCCTCATTCGGGACTCGAACCCATACCAGCTTGTATGACTGATCAGTGGCCAGCACTAAGAGCACCGGGGCGGCCAAATTTTGGCCGTACTTGCTCTGAGTTCCTCCAAAAATTTCGGCAAAATGAAAAATTCTCCATGCAATTCGTTCAGTGTGTGCAGCCTGATATAGGTATATGTGTTTCAACACATATCCCTAAGGTAAAGGATTTCACTTTTGCTGATATGTTCTCGTCATACTAGCTCGGCTTTGTCAATACAAATTTCCAACATTCTACGAGATTGAGACATAAATTTTCATATGTAATATCACACATAGAAACAATACAATTTTGTGACAAAAAGATTTGCATATTTACTTTAAGTATGTATGTGTCCCCAAATGATTTGCTGATTTGGGGGTGACCAAGCCGTTTTGTCCTCAGATCAGTGTTCCAATATCTGGTCACCTTATCTATAATGACATTCTCTACAATTCTGTGCTCCCAACGTTATGGCAACAGTCCCGCGAAGACTCTTTCCTTTAACAACGGCACATCCACAAAGCGAAGTCAGTGCAGGAATTGTTTAATGAGATGGGTGTAGAAGAACTAGACTCTCCTGCACAGAGCCCCGAGTACAACTCCATGGAAAACTTTGGGATGAATTCGAACGCCCAACTGCGGTCCAGTGCGAACCGCCCGAAGTCAGCGACCGACCTGACTAATACTCATGTTTCAGAATGGAAGGCAATTCTCACAGGAACGTACCAAAATATTAGTGGAAGCAGATTGGAGACTGTGAAAGCAGCAAAAAGGTGGACAAACTAGATATTAATCCCGTTCCTATTACAGGGAGTTTGTAGATAGGCAAGTGTCTGGATACTTTTGATCAGATAGTTTATCTTCAATACCATGTATTGCATTACATCAGTTTTCGAATCGTGAAAATCATTACAGCATTATTACGCGCATAATGGTAACACAATGCTTGACATCCATTTGACTACTTTTGTATATATAATGGTTCTATGCACATTTGAGTAGCTACATTGCATATTCTGTTGTAATTTCTTTAAATACTATAACGAAGTAAATTTCTCCGTCATTTTTGTCCACGCCGGGGCTCGAACGCGGGTCCCTTCATTCCGGTAGAAGTACGAAAAGACTTTTACGTCATAATACTTTAAGTACTTTACGTTTTCTATTGACACAAGAAGACTGACGTGCTGTGCTGCACTTTAAATGAACTCTTCTGTTATTTAAAAGCGAATGCTATCTTCCAACACTTCATTTAGAACGCGCATCGGTGTGATTTGCGAGTTTGGTTTGTTACATAAAATAGTTACGTTTCATGCTAAAATGACTTGCTATCCTAAATGGACTGAATGGAAATAAAATGTTGAATTTGAATTACGGAAATACGATTACCAAAATCACTCAACCCAGTTGAACAGTAGTCGTTAGTTATTTCACGAAAAGCTCTGGATTTCAGGAAGATGGAGATAAAGGGAACTTATTTTAGCGAATGTTGCACATGCTTCATGCGTTTTCAAAGAAA
Organism: Macrothele yani; assembly: GCA_039090855.1. Classification (NCBI taxonomy): domain Eukaryota; kingdom Metazoa; phylum Arthropoda; class Arachnida; order Araneae; family Macrothelidae; genus Macrothele; species Macrothele yani. The sequence goes on along the minus strand of CM077022.1, from coordinate 48,523,561 downwards.
CTGACTGAAAGATAATGTTCCGCGGGGATTTCTGAATGAAAGAGTTCTTGATTTCATGGAGAGAAATATGCGGGACTTGTACATCACACGTGTGTTATTCAGAGTGGCACCTTAAGGCGTAGTACGAGGAATGTTAACTAATAGCCAGAAACTCACGTAATGTGTCTTCACCGTGAAAATCTTCATCTTGTCCTGCAAGAATCGATGAGGTGTGAGAATCAGCAGTAATCTAAGTTATTTACCGTAGCGTTCAGAGCCACTTTACGATCCAATTTATTTCATTCTGTGGCGTGCTGTACACTTCTGCTATGAAAAGTATCATAGATAAATACATAAATGCCTAGTTAATTTGCTAATCTATTTTCTTCTGCTAATAAGTATCATGGATAAATACATTAATGCCTAGTTAATTTTCTGAGGAATCGTATTAAGAGAAATAAAGGGGTTGTGTGTGCGGACAAAATAATATGAGCACTATGATTATAGGGATAGATTTTATTCCTGTAGACTACACTGACAAAAACAAACGCTGTGATTATCTTTTGAGTATATTTTCTTTGTATATATTCTATAGGTTGTACGCCAGTTTTGTTGAGCAGCGGTTTATACGAGGGGTTAGTGAAATGGGTGACCTGTCAGACTTCCAAAGTGGACAAATCGTGGAAGCCCGTTTAGCAGGAGCACCTGTAACCATAACAGACAATTTGTTTGGTGTTACAAGAGCAACAGTTTCCACGGTTATGACTGTGTACACAAAGCATGGCAATACTGAATAGGCGAAGAAGAACAGTAGTGGGCGAAAACCAAGATTGAATAACAAGGTTTGTGTCCGAACAACACAGAAGTACTGCGGCAAAGTGACAGCACAACTCAATATCCACCTTGGAAGACTGTTTCCACAAAACCTGTCGGAAGGAAATTTTCTCAAAAACGACATCCATTAAAGAACTGCAATTGCTAAACCTTTAATCACAGAAACCAACTCTACAATGCGAAAAAGATGGTGTCATGAGCAAAACACCTGAAAATCTGATGACTGGAAACGAGTGATTTGGTCTGAGGAGTCGTCACTTACATTGTGAGGACTCATCAGAATGAATGTAACATCTAATGACAGAACGTTCATGAGGTGCTCGAGTTCGTTTAGTAGCGAATAGGGCCACGTTTGTTGCAAAGAACAGAAAGTATGCTATGAGGTCCTAGAGTGCATTTTGGTCCAAAGATAGCCATTTCTGCAGCAATATGTCGCGCAATGCTTTCAGTGTTCATGGAAGGGGACAACGAAGTCTAACAGCTCCTTCCAGCATGCCCCACACATTTTCAATAGGATGAGATCAGGGGACTGTGGAGGCCAGGTGAGATGACCGAATTCCTCCTATTGCTCATCAAACCAGTCTTGCACGATTCTAGCATGATGCTCATAATGTGGCCGTCAAATACAAGAAAAGAGTGTAACATCGCAGGGTGCACTTAGTCCGCTGCAGTACTCAGGAATTCTCTAAATATGATCTTACTTTCACTGGTAGCAACGGACCTATTCCGTACGAACAGAGTATCACCCCCATCTCACAGTGCCATATCCAGATGCTTGGATCGTGTTCGCAAGGCATGCCGATTCGATAGCTTTAGGAGATTCTTGCCACACAGTCTGCCAACCATCAGTACAAAACAGTGCATAGCATGATTCGTCTTACTACATCACTTTCTATTTTTGATCTATCGCACATTCGCGGTGTTCTCGGGGCCATTATGAGCTGATTTTTCAGTTTTTTTGCTACTACATGGCGGCTTGTGACCAGAGAAACACAGGCAGTGTTACAAAATGAGAATCCATGAAAAAATGCATCTATTTCTCATTAAAAAAAAAAGGTCAATTCTTCTATCTTTCAAGGAAGGATATATGTAAATAACGTCATCGTAAAACGACTATTTAACTACAAATTCGGAGATACTTTTTTTGTATCGCGATGACTAACGATGGAACGCTATTTCACAGCAAATAACGTTAAAATAGCGTTCCTTAAGTCATTTTTTTCCGTTTAAAACAGGAAAAACTTCTTTGTATTGACACAGTGGTTGAGGGTAAAGTAAGAACTAGAAAAAAAAAATTCATGTACTTCTCGGAATACATCCTTATGCCCATTATTTGTCTGCAACAACAAGCGCACTATATCAATTTCCGGGCTCATTTTTTGTTATCAAAAACATAAATCCAGAACACACGGATAATAAAGAAACTGCACTGAAACTGAAATTCACACCCACAGTTACTGTACAAACACAGCGGACGAACCCGTCCTCTGTAAACTCAAAATCTCACTGCTGGGAAGTTGCGGCTACTATCGCTTCATGTTTTTCATTGACGTCATTCGTTGCCATAGCAATCCACTTATTCAGTGAAGTCCAGGGTCCTGCGTCGGCTGTCTTCACGGGCCTGGAGTGAAGTGATTCAAAACTGCGGCTCGTATCTCTTCAAATGGGCTACGCACATTTATAAATTCCTCTGTTCGTCAATTCGTAGTGCCATTTGAAATGGCGTGCTCCCACTTCTTGCTTGCTTTTGGAAACGCGACAGCTTTCGTTTTAAAGCCCCAGCATTTTTCAGAAATAATTCTTGTAAACCAAAATGTGACTAATTTTAAGAATCCGCTAAATCATTCGAAGAATTTTTCTTATAAATTTTAGGTGAAGTGGCACAACGATGAGTCACGGTTTGCACTTGGTGCCGATGGCCAGCGCACGAATCCTGCATTTACCGTGGAACACCACACTGCTTACACAGCGGGAGTGACTGTCTGAGAAGCCATTTTTTCACGATAGCCGGACACTCTTGGTAGTCCTACGTACCACCCTCACGATTGAACGGTACGTTGACGACATTCTACGACCTGTTGTGATGCCATTCATGTCGCAGCATCACTGAGCAATATTTCAACAGGATAATGCCCAGGCACACACGGCACGGCTCTCCCAGGTCTGCCTCCGTAATGTCGACACCCTTCCATGGCCAACCCGATCGCTCGACCTCTCACCGATCGAACATGTTTGGTACATGATGGGGCACCACCTACGCCCATCGCGGAATATCGGTGAACTAGCCTGAAATTTGGACACCATGTGACATGCTATACCTCAGGACAGTATCCATGAACTATATGCGTCTATGCTACGCAGGGCAACCGCTTGTATCCGAGCCAGAGGTGGCGCTACAACGTAGTAACTTATTCCACTCGTGTGACTTCTTTATCCGAATAAACAGCCCAACTGCTCTGGAATTGCAATTACTTCCTGTTCTATACATGTACATTGAACATACCAATTTTCACCTCCATTGGACAGTTCCTACCGGGTGCTTCGTTTTTTTTTTTCCAAAGAGTGTATTTTACATGATCTTTTTCTTTTATAAGGCGTTCATACAGCTGTGGAACCTTACACCTTTTGACACTGTAGAGTAACAGTTCAACCGAAAGAGATGTATTTGATTAAGGTTGTGTTTGTGAATAAACAGCCACTGTGGTTCGATGTGGGTTGACTGTATTGGGATAGCAGATGAAGATTGTTTTGTTTGCATCTCATTATTTATATAATCGGCACTTACTAAATTAGACCTTTAATTTATCTTAATTTGTTTGGGACTATATGAAACGAAGTTGGGATTAGTGAATTCTCATTCCAGTTAGTCCGGGACTAAATGGGCAAAAAACAATTTCCGACCCCTGGAATTAGTGTGGAAGAATGATAAAGGTCTGCACAGGCCTGGCCCTGGCCGGGATTTTTTTATCATTCAAGAATTTCGGGCTAGGGCCGGGCTGGAATTAAGAAGCAGATACATGAACCTTAACTATTTTAGTTAAGGTCCCTGTCTCTGCGCCGTACGTAAGAACTGGAAGGATGCATTGATTAAACACATTTCTTTTAAGATATAATGGCATACTGCTCTTGAAAACTGATTAATTTCTTTATCAGTGTGATATTTCCTTGATATCTGTTAACCGATACCTGCATTTACCGTGGACATCTCCAGCTTTTCCTCCATAAATCGATAAATCTTCATTCCTTGTGAAAGCATTATGCATCAATTTTGTTTTCTCTGAAAGTTCATTTTTATCCCACTTTTCTACTTTTGTCAGCAACTTCCTAGATCATACTCTGTAGCTTTGAAGGGGTAGTTGCAAAAATGGCTATATTATTATCAGAACGAAGGTGTGTTAAACAATCTTCCTCCCCTTGTTTTCCCAGTTCAATAATAGAAAGAAATTTTGCAATGTAGCATTGGGTAGTTTGGAAGATATGGTGTCCCTTTGTTTCATCTTGCTCTCTTTCCAATTTTTATTTGTGCTATATCCTAAAATAAACGAATACACACACTCTCTCTCTCTCTCTCTCTCTCTCTCTCTCTCTCTCTCGGCCACCCATAATGCAACACCAAGAAGGACACGAGATAGCAAAGCCAGATTTACTGGACACATAACAGAAGATACAAAGATGAAACGACTGAGCTTGCAGGCGCGTGCGACTTGCGGAACACGCAGACATCGACAGTTCGTGTGGCCCCCATTGTTGGCAATTAAGGCCGCGGCATAGAACGAAAAGAGGCTTTGGATGTGGGCTTGGGGTATGTCTGTCCAGGCTGCCACCACACGTTTCCACAGTTCATCAGGTGTAGCCGCGGGTGGTGCTTACCGGGCAAATCGGTTGCCGATCAGCGACCAGACGTCTTCGATGGGCGACATATCGAGAGGACAAGCGGGCCACGGAACCAGTGACACTTGGTGGGCCGTGAAGAATTGTTGCACGATGCGTGCCACTTGCGGATGCGCATTGTCCTGTTGAAACGTGGCCGCTGGCAGGTCCTGCAGGTAAGGGAGGGCTACAGGCTCCAAAACGTCGGAGATGTAGCGGTGGCTGTTGAGTGTACCGGCGATGCGTACCAGAGGGGGTGGGTGTATATATCTTATTGCGCCTCAAACCACAACGCCAGGCGACGGACGGGTATAGCGATGCATAATGCAGGAGTCATATACAGTCTCTCGCCGCGGTGCCGAACCACGCGGATCCGACCATCGTGGTGTTGCAGGCAGAAGCGGGATTCGTCGGAGAAGGCAATGTCGTGCCATTCCGTAGTCAAGGTAAGGCGTTCAACGGCCCACTGCCGCCGCACTCGCAGGTGATGTAACGTTAGTGGTAATCGGAGCAATGGGCACCGTGCGACAAGTCCCCGCTCCTGCAGACAACGTCGAACGGTACGTGCTGACACAGGTTGTAGCGCAACACACCCTAATTTCTGCGCTAACGTTCGTGATGTGGCGGTGCCAGCCGTCAATGCCCGCCGCACAACATGCCGGTCCTCTCGTTTGGTATTGTGCCGCGGCAATCGCTCACGTCGGTCCGTCCGTCCCTCCTGCACCCACAGAATCCATACTCGCCTTACTGTGGCTGGATGTCGTCCCACACGGGCGCCGATGTCTCGGTACGATAAACCGCTGTCGCGATAAGCCACTATTCGTCCTCTGTCGAACTCCGAAACGTGCTGGAATGACTGCCGTATTCTGCGACGAGGCATCAGGAAGCTTCCCACGCACAGGTCTGGCAGCACAACACACTTCCACTACTTACACCCCGCCTTCTGTGCACCCTTGTTATAGTGCTTCTCGGTGGCTTGCTGGACGCACATGACTTACATATGCCCTACAATGCTAATAGTTTGCATATCCTCTTACGGGCGACGCATGCTGCGAATTTGAGGCCAATCGGATGCTTCTTTCTTGGTGTTGCATTTTGGGTGGTCAGCGTTGTATCATCATCATCAACCATTATCAATCCAATGCTGGACGAAGGTCTCCCCAAGTTTCTCCACAACAGTCTGTCTTGTGCCAGTCTCCTCCATGTCACTCCCGCATACTTTCGAATTTCATCCACCCATCTTCCATGTGGTCTTCTGGGTCTTTTGAACTCGTGGATCCGAAAAATGACAAGAGTGGAAGACATCATGAACAGAGTTAAATCCCTGAAATGGCAATGGGCTGGACATACTGCCAGAAGGACAGATCATCGATGGGCAGCGTTGTATATATATATCATCATCATCATCATCATTGTCAACCATTATCAATCCACTGCTGGACGAAGGTCTCCCCAAGTTTCCTCCACAACGGTCTGTCTTGTGCCAGTCTCCTCCATGTCACTCCCGCATACTTTCGAATTTCATCCACCCATCTTCCATGTGGTCTTCTGGGTCTTTTCCTGTCCCTTGTAATCCAATCTAAAATTTCGGCTGTCCATCGATGGTCTGTCCTTCTGGCAGTATGTCCAGCCCATTGCCATTTCAGGGATTTAACTCTGATCATGATGTCTTCCACTCTTGTCATTTTTCGGATCCACGTGTTCCTCTTCTTATCTCTCCTGGTTACACCAAGCATGCACCTCTCCATACTGCTTTGAGTTGTCTGCAGCCTTTGTATATCTCTTTTAGCTAAGATCCACGTCTCTGCACCATACGTAAGCACTGGAAGGATGCATTGATCAAACACTTTTCTTTTAAGACATAATTGCATATTGCTCTTGAAAATTATGCTGTTTCTTCCAAAAGCTCTCCAGGCAAGTTTTGTACGCCGATTAATTTCTTCATCAATGTGACCCTCACTTGATATCTGCTGTCCAAGATAAACGTACGTGTCTGTTATCTCCAGCTTTTCTCCATCAATCGATAAATCTTCATTTCTTGTAAAAGCATTGTACATCACTTTTGTCTTCTGAAAGTTCATTTTTAATCCCACTTCTTTACTCTTGTCAGCAAGTTCCTGGATCATACTCTGTAGCTCTGATGGGGTAGTTGCAAAAATGACTATGTCATCAGCAAAACGAAGGTGGGTTAGATAATCTCCATTAATCTTTATCAATTTGTTTTCCCAGTTCAGTGATTGAAAGACATTTTCCAATGTGGCATTAAAGAGCTTCGGAGATATGGTGTCACCTTGTCTCACTCCTTTTCCAATTTTTATGTGTGTTGTATTTTCAAACAGCCGAATCTTTGCACTTGCATTTTCATAGATGTTATTAATAATATTAATGTACGCATCTTCAATACCGCAGGATTTCAGAGCCATTGCAACTGCTGATGGCTTCACCGAATCAAAGGCTTTTTCATAATCGATAAAAGCCATGCACAATGGAAGTTCATATTCCCTCGCTCTTTCAATTAGTTCTCTCAGTACGTGGATAGGATCTATTGTGCTGTAGCCACTAGTGAATCCAGCTTGTTCTCTCGGTTGAGCCATGTCCAGTGTCACCTTCAAGCGGTGTGAAAGAACTTTAGTGAAGATTTTATAAACCACTGATAGGAGGCTGATAGGTCTGTAGTTCCTGAGATCCTCAATGTCACCTTTTTTATGTAGCAAGATCATTGTAGCGTTGTTCCAATCCTCAGGAATTTTCACTTCATTAAGGCATCGAGTGAAAATTTGGGCAAGTACTGTTTCGATTTCTCCACTTGCTTCTTGTATGATGTCTACAGTAATTCCATCTTCTCCTGGAGCTTTTCCCCGCTTCATGTTCTTGATTGCATGTGCAACTTCTGCTGGAAGGATTGGAAGAACTCTGGTACTGGTACCTTTCATGATGTCTGGAGTACATGTATCATCCCTTTCATATAATTTGGAGTAGAAATCTTTCACTCTTGTCAAAATTTCGCCTCTATTTCTTGTTACAGAACCATCTTCTTTTCTCAGTGCCATAATCTGTTTTTTACCCTTACTGAGATGTCCCTTTGCTATCTTTAGGCTTTGGTTGTTTTCAATTGCTTTCCTTACTAGTTCACATTTGAATTTCCTTACGTCTTCAGTGATACTTTTTCGTACTGTCTTGCATAGCTCTATATATTCCACTTGGGAAGTCACATCTTCTTTAGTTGTCCTCATCACTCTTCTTTTTTGCATCAACATTTTGGTTTTTCCTGATAATTTGTTCACATGCAATTTGTTCTTAGACCCAGCTAATTTTGTTGCTGTTTCCATAAGAGCTTTGGTTACTTTTCTGTTAACTTCAGAAATATCAACTTCTTCCGATGTTAGGCCTTCTAAAGCAGAGAACCTGTTCTTCAGTTCCAATTTGAAGGTATTATGGTGTTTTTTTAAGGTTGGTTATGTCAATACATTTTGTTTGCCTTATGAGCTTGCTACGTTCGAATTTAGTGTTGAGGTGGATCTTACATCTCACCAATCTATGGTCACTGCCTGTGTTGAACTTGTTTAGCACACTGCAGTCTTCTATGACGAATTTTTTGTTACACATAATAAAATCAATTTCACTTGTCGTCCCATTTGGATGTCTCCATGTCCATTTCCTGTGTGGCTTTTTCTTGAAAAAGGAGTTCAAGATGAAAAACCCTTCTGCCTCTGCAAACTCAACGAGAGTATTTCCACGCTGGTTTCTGTTGCCGTGACCGAATTTACCTACTGAAGTTTCATTCAATTGCCGTTGCCCTATTTTTGCATTGAAATCTCCCATAATTATCTTCAAGTGCTGCTTACCTTTATTATTTAGATGACGAATTTCCTCATAAAATTCTTCAATTTCTTCTTCAGCATGACTTGTGGTGGGTGCATAAGTTTGAATAATCTGAGCCTGGTATCTTCTCGAGAGTTGGATAACGAGTCGTGCAGCTCTGTCAGAGGAACTTTCAACTTCTACAACTTTATCCTTCAGTTTCTTGTTTATTATAAATCCAACACCACTAGTTCTGCCAGTATCTGTCCCACGATAGTAGAAGAGATGTCCACTTTTCAGTTCAATGAGATCTTCTTTTCTCCTTACCTCACTTAGCCCGACGATGTCCCACTTGATCCTTTGTAGTTCCTCTTCCAATTCAAGAAGCCTTGAATCAGAAGATAGGGCGCGTCCGTTATATGTAGCCAAGGTCAGCATCAGATGGCAGCCTAGTCCGGTCCTCCGGGGATTCTTAGCACCCTCTGCTTTCATGGCGCACTGGCCGCTGCCTTAGCCAGTTACATTCCAGCTGCCGGAGACTGAGGGCCAAGGTTTAAGTTGTGGAGTCATTTTGGAGGGGTTTGGCCATAACTCACCACGCTGGCCAAGCGGGTTGGTGAGTGTGGGATAGCATTTAGACCTGGGATCAGATACTTCCCTCGTAAAATTCTATACACATGGTCTGATATATATATATATATATATATATACTTCCCTCGTAAAATTCTATACACATGGTCTGATATATATATATATATATATATATATATACTTCCATTGTGCATGGCTTTATATATATATATGATATAGCCTATGATTCGGTGAAGCCATCAGCAGTTGCAATGGCTCTGAAATCCAGGATATATATATATATCAGACCATGTGTATAGAATTTTACGAGGGAAGTATCTGACCCCAGGTCTTAAACAACCCTTAGAAATAGGAAGCTAGAAGATTTGGGCTAGAGTGCGGATAGGAAAGTGACACGAAAGCGAAGTAGAAAGGGGGGGGGGGAGACGCCCTTATTTATTACCGGGGGTGGGCAGTACTCGGGACCCGACGGCTTTACGTGCCCATCCGACGCACAGCGGATAGTTAGTGGTTCGAACGTTCGTAACCTGCCTGGGTTCGAACCCGATGTCTTCTCCGTGGCAGTCACGAACGCTGACAACTAGACCACCCGCGGCCTTATATATATATATTTTAACAAAAATCCCCGGACACCCTTTCAAAATCAAATGAACGAATCCGCTGCGTTGTTGAGATGCGCTGTACAGCTGCAAACCGTATAAAAACAAGCCTGCAGCTGACCGCAGTCATATCGCACTGTGAGGTTGTGTGAAAATTTCGCGGCGGGAGAGAAGTGACTTTGAGAAAGGAAAGATTGTTGGGTGTTACATTAGAGCGTTGTCCATAAGAGAATCCGTGAGGCGCTTAAACATATCCAAGTCAACTGTTTTAGATGTACTGAATAAGTGGAAGACACATGGCGTGCTTGAAGCAGCAAAACGTACCGGGAGACCAAAGAAAATCAGCGGTAGAGAACGTCGAAGCCTCAGGAGAGTCGTTACAGCTAATCGACGGAGTACTGCACAAGACCTCAGTGTACAGGCAGGAGAGTAAAAATGCTGGAACCTCGGTATGTACACGCACCATTCGCAGAGAACTTCATTCCATGGGTTACCGTGGTCGTGCGGCTGCTCATAAGCCTTTCACCTCCACTCGGAATGCTACTCGTCGTTTGGCATAGTGTAAAGAACATTTATCGTGGACCATAGATCAATGAAAACGAGTCCTAAGGACTGATGAATCCAGGTACACGATCAATCAGTCTGATGGCCGTGTGTGGGTATGGTGGCAGCCGGGGAAACGCTATTTACCACAGTGTACTATTCCTACGGTCAAGTTTGGAGCTGGCAGTGTACTTGTCTGGGGGTGTTTTTCGTGTTATGGTCCTGTCCATTTGGTTATCGTGGACGAACCTGTTAGCCAGCACGTCTACCTCGATGTTCTGGACAATTATGCTCTACCAACTCGGTGGCAATACTATGGAACCGAGCCTTGTTGGTACCAGAATGATAATGCACCGAGCCATAAAACAAAGACTGTTACGGCGTGGTTTGACGATAATTCCGAATCGTGTGTGGACTGGCCAGCACAGAGCCCTGGTCTCAATCCCATAGATCACATATGGGATGAATTAGAGCCCTGATGTTAGAAACCGATGCCTACTATTAAGCAAACAAACCTGCAGCGTTATGTACTGAATGGAAGCGCATACCTATCGCTGTGTTCCAAAACTTTGTCGAAGGCATGTCTCGAAGGGTCAGTGCATGCAATTAAGGCCAAAGGTGGACCCACACCGTACTAATGTATGTCAATAAATGCTATGTTGTGTTTCTCTTTTAGGTGTCCGGTGACTTTTGTCAATATAGTGTATATAGGGAATATTAACTCACATTATGCATGGCTTTTATCGGTTATGAAAAGGTCTTTGATTCAGTGAAATCATCAGCAGTTACAATGGCTTTGAAATCTTGCGGTATTGAAGTACCTACATTAGCATTATTAATAACATCTATGAAAATGCAAGTGCAAGTGTTCGGCTTTATAAGGATACAGCAACAATAAAAAATTGGAAAAAGAGTGAGACCCCTTTTCAATTTAATAACTTTTTAATGCGACATTGCAAAATGTCTTTCAATCATTGAACTGGAAAAACAAAGAATAAAGATTAATGGAGATTATTTAACTCACCTTCGTTTTGCTGATGACGTAGTCATTTTTGCAACTGCCGCCTTCAAAACTGCAGAGTATGATCCAGGAACTTACTGACATAAGTAAAGAGGCGGGATTAAAAGTGAACTTTCAGAAGACAAAACTGATGTACAGTGCTTTTACAAGAAATGAAGATTTATCGATTGATGGGGAAAAGATGGGGATATCCAATACCAACATTTACTTTAACAGATAGGAAGCGAGGGCCACATTGATGAAAAAATTAATCGGCGTATAAAACTTGGATGGAAAGCTTTTCGAAGAAATATTACAGTTTTTAAGAACAATATGCCATTATGTCTTAAAAGAAAAGTGTTTAATCTTTGCATTCTTCCAGTGCTTATGTACGGAGCAGAGACGTCTAATTTAACTAAAAAAGACAGACTGCATACAACTTAAAGAAGCATGGAGAGATGCGTGCTTGGTGTAACCAGGAAAGATAAACTTGTGGATAAGGAAAATGACAAGAGTGGAAGACATCATGATCAGAGTAAAATTCCTGAAATGGCATTAGGCTGGATATGTTGCAAGAAGAACGGACGACCGATGGACAAACGAAATTCTAGACTGGATTAAAAGAGACAGAAAAAGACCCAGAAGAAGACCGTATGAGAGATGGGTGGATGAAGTTCGAAAGCATGAATGAGTGATGTGGAGGAGACTGGGTCAAAACAGACCGTCGTGGAAAAAACTTGGAGAGACCTTCATCCAGCAGTGGACTGATAATGGTTGACAATGATGGTATATATATATACACACTATCTACCAACAAGTAATTGGACACCTGTGATAGCAAATGAAAACGAAGTTTATTCATCTCAATAGTTGGTGGAGCCACCACGAGTGGCGATTACAGCTGCGACCCTCCGGGACATACTCTCAACCAGGCGTTGTACGACGGCTAGCGGTATTTTCTTCCACTCGGCTTGGAGAAGACAGGTCAGTTCCTTCACCGATTTCGGACGGTGGGGGCACCCCTTAGGTCGACGCTCCAACTCGTCCCACAGGTGCTCGATAGGGTTAAGGTCCGGGCTCTGCGCAGGCCAGCCCATTCGATTAACCCCATTGTCACCATATCAAGCCATGGTGGACCTCGCAACATGACAGGTGGCATTGTCATCCTGAAAGTAACATGGGTCCACCCCGTAAAACTGCCACAACGTAGGTAGCGCATGGTCATCCAAAATGGTGCAGTAGGTCTTGGTGTTGAGTCTACCAGGAACTGCGACCAAGGGTCCCGTGCCATACCAGGAGAAACACCACCATAGCATAATTCCACCGCCGCCGAACTTCACAGTTGGCACAATACATTCCGGCGGGAGGCGTGTTCTCCAGGCAGACGCCAAACCCAGACCCTGCCATCCGAACGGTAGAGTGAACCTTGATTCGTCGCTCAACCTGTTTCCATTGTTCAACGGTCCACTGTCGACGTTCTTTGCACCACGTTAGCCGAGCAGCGCTGTTGTACTTGATTATTAACGGCTTGTGGGCGGCAGCACGTCCGTGATAACCGAGAAGATGGGCTTCCTTACGAATGGTATTCATCGAAAGAACAAACACTCCCGGATGCCTGTTCAAACTCCTCGCGGATGTGGCCCATCGATTTGGTGCGGTTCTTCCGAATTTCTCTGGCCAGCACCCGTCGGTCTCTAACTCCCAGTTTTGTGGGTCTGCCGGGTCGTGGCACATTCCGACAGTCTCCTCTCATCTTCCACTTGCCAATCACGTAGGCCACTGTCGATTTTGGGTACTTCAACTCGCTGGATGTGTCACGTATGGATCGGCCATTTCTGTGATACCCGACGATTACACCTTTCTCGAAATCAGAAAGTTCCGAACTACGTGGCATCTTGCATGCGACTGGTTGCGTTGTTGTTTCCCACACGATATTTAACGGCGGCGGCCGTGACGTGTATCAGGACCGTAGAAATCGTCGATTGCATGGGTGTCCAATTACTTGTCAGTAGATAGTGTATATATACACTGAAGAGCAATTGAATTAGAGATACATGTGTAGTAACGTGTAACAGCAACTTTCAACCTGATGACGACGGCGATTCGTCTCGGCATGAACTCTACAAGACACCGGAAGCGTTGTGAAGCCATGCGGATCCACGACCCCTGAACAAGCTCCCACAGTTCACGAAGATTTGATGGAGGGGGGTCATTTCTCTCGATGGCATCACAGATGTGCTCGATGGGACTGAGGTCAGGTGACCTAGCTAGCCAAGGAAGCGAGGTCGCGTCGCTGGAGTGTTCATCCAACCATTCGGATACAATTCGGGAGCGATGGCACGGTGCATTGTCTTGTTGCAGGATGAGGTCCCCAGTGGGATGTTGAAGGCGCACAAACGGGAGCAAATGGTCGTCCAGGATATCCCGGTAACGTTGACCCGTGAGGGACGATGTCACACGTACCAGGGGTCCCATTTCAGTCCACGTAAACAGTCCCCAGACGAGAATGCCACCCCCACCAGCTTAAAGAGTACCCTGCTGGCAAGAAGGATCCATCGCTTCATGTGGTTGGCGCCGTACTCAAATGCTACCATCCGCATGTACCAGCGTGAATCTCGACTCATCAGTCCAGGCAACATTTTCCCACATGTCTAGGGTCCAGTGGCGATGTTCCCGCGCCCATGCTAATCTTTGCACCCTGTGATGTGCGGTCAGCAGCGGTACCCTCGTAGGACGATGACTTCTGTACCCCTGGATGGTGTGGCTGCTTACACATTTTTGCGCACCATCGTTAAATTGCCGAGTGATTTCTTGTACTGTGGCCCTTCTATCCGCTGTTACAGTGCGAGCTAGCCGACGACGACCCCGCTCATCCACACGCTGTTGTCCACGACAGTGGCTCTTTGCTGGGATGGTTTTACCGGACTCGATGTACTCACGGTGCACCCGCGAGACAGTGGCTCGTGAAAATCCCAGTGCCTGCACGACTTCTGAGATGGAGTGACCCATTCGTCGGTCCCCGACAATTTGCCCACGATCAAATGCGCTTAGATCCTTTGTCTTACCCATACGGCGTCCGAGTCTTACTGATTCCCGTCGCATCACTCCTTATATTGTCGGATCGCTGCATACGCCATGTCGTTTCCGTTTACAGGGCCGCCCACAGCACCACATTTGCATAACGCCAGCTGTCTCTAATCCAATTGCTCTTCGGTGCACGTGTATATATAAATATTGTAACCGGTTCACACACAAAACATTGTGAAGAACTCTGATTACATTGCATTTTTTAAATTATAAATTATGCGGAGACTTCTAAAAATCTACTTTGAAGAACTGTTTTAGAGTCGGAAAGGATTCAAAGGACGTGCCCATCACACCCAACGAAGAATTTGGTGTCATCTTTCTTGATTTAATTATAAGTAGGTCGTGATTCGGACGTATGAGCACAAGTTCACGCTCGACATGTGTCTTCCAATTTATATCATACAGGACAACACTTCAAACAAAATAGCCAATAGCTGTAGCTTTGGGTGAATCTTTGAAACCAACCAAATAATGAAACCGTGAGCCCGGACTCCACTTTTGGGAAAGGAAAGTATATAAAAATAAAAATAGATAAATGAATGAAAACTGGGAAGACCCCACACTGCAGTTAACACAATGAAACGGATGTTTTTCACATAAAGCAATAAACTAGTTTATTTTGAGAGAATCGGGGAGAATATCTGATGTCAAGTGTCGTTAATGCGTCAGTGACACACGCATCTGAGTTGCGTGAGGTTTTAGTGTTGTGAATTATAAACGAAGAGGTCACGCTGCTCAAAACGGTTCTCCACCAACTCATATGTGCTTCGTAAACATCTAATTTTAGAGCGAAAAGTAAATATTCATGGCAAAAATAAATTCCGGAATGCTGCTTGTCGTCCTTTCCTAACGAAACGAGCAAAGGCGTGTGTATGTGGTTTTTTTTTTTTTTTACTCTTTTTCCGAGGAAAGATTTAAAGTTTGTAATGAAATAAAAGAATGAAAAGGTTTGCATATATGTTAGGTGTATCTGCTGTGTAAGCTTTTCTTATTTCTGTTTGTTAAAGTAATTGTGATATATCCCTTGTGTTAAGTTTAGGTGCGAAAAATTTAAAGCACATTCGCTTCGAAAATAGAAATCACACTCACGGTAATACTGCCGAGCTATATCAACACTCAAGCTGGAAATTTGTCATCTTTCCGTAAAACCGCATTTCTTTTTATTTCAGGGTTTAACTATTACCGTGAGCAACTTTAAGGACTATAGCAGTCGCCCATCTCTAATTCTGGACCACTAGTTCTGGAGAAGGAAGAGAGACAGTGTCTTAAGAAAAACTCACCGCCCATGCCTCATCCTGGACTCGAGTCCAGGCCCGTTCGGACGAACGATCAGAATCCAACGCTTAAACCACTGCTTCACCAGTGTTAGAAGAAGGTCATTAAGGAATATTGCACCTTTTTCTGGTAGCGTAGTCATTCCTTTGTTAAAAGAACACACTGCCAGATCTGAATTTGATCACCCAAACAAATAAGACAGACTTAGGACATTTTACACAGGGGGTTCGAGAAAGTAATGCCTCCATATTTATATACAAACACAGTGGCGAGGTAGCAAATTGAAACAAAACAAGAACAAAGCTCAGAATTTGTACTTTAATTCACATATTTTATTTTTCTGTATAGTCCACCTCACGCTCAATATAGATACGCCGACGTTTAACAAGTTTTTTGAACCTTGTTCTCGGAACCATTTCCTCCTTGTGGCTTGAACATCGTCACAGGTGAACTTGAGACCAGAATTGTCTCTTAAGTTCTCTTGTGACGATGTCTCTTGAGAGCAGAAAACAATCAGAAGTCAGACTGCGCCAAATCTGGGCTGTAGGTAGGGTGTTCAAAAACTTCGAACTGCATTTTCTGTATGTCTTCTGAAGTGAAAGCACTGGTGTGGGATTTGGTGTTGTCGTGTTGCAGAATCATAGACTTCTTTTCCCCGCCCGACATTCCACCACCGTCCTTTGATTTTCTGACTCAACGACGAACAACGTTTACTAAGTCCAAGGTTTCAGAACCATAAACCGCCACTAATCTAGCTTGAATTTCTTTGGAGGGTACATTTTCATGAGTTAAAAAACTCTACACTTTTAAAAATATTGTGGTAAGTTGCACCAAAAAAGTGGTGCTACACCAGCTGCACCATTTTCTTACAAAAGATGCACCATTCTGTGGGGCAAAATAAACCCAACAACATGGTGCAACCTTGCACCTTAATGTGCTGCAACCGTGTACCATAACGTGGTGAAAAGTTGAACCACGTTGTGGGGTTTTGTTTGCAAAACACGATGGTATATCATTTCTCAGAAAGTGGTGCAGCTGGTGTAGCACCACGTTTCCACGTTTTGGTGCAACCTACCACAAAATTTTTAACATTGTATTACTGATCATTCTTTGACACCCGTCGACAAAGTTGAAAGAGAATCGTCTATTTTAAATACAATTATATACTAACAAGTAGACGTACGGAGCTCTTTACGCAATAAAATGAAGCTAATGGCACAAAGAATCTTTTACCGTCCGACTAGTTGCTAGGCAACAAGTCATGAACGAGACACTTGCGCAGTGGCGTTACTTATTGAATGCGCCTCGTATTTTGAAAGTTAAACTATGATAAGCATATCTAATCTTGATTCTCGAAATCATGTATTGGGTACACGGTAAGACAAAATCAGAAACGCGTCATGAGTATATAGAAAACGATTGAACAATTCAGGTGAGATTTATATAATTCTTGTGCTCCAATTATGTCAATCCAGAAGCTCATTTACAGGAGTTGCTTGCTTGGTTTGTTTAGTCATAGGAGCTAAAAATTTAATAGGAAAAAGCGCTGGAAAGATGAGATGTTTACTGGATTTTAACATTAATATCCATGATAAAGACGAAGAGTTGAGGCAAGAAATAAGTAGCAATAGCACATCATTCAATAATTGGAACCGAAAAAAGGATTCACAGAAGTAAATAAGAAGTAGAGGCCTGTATCGTGACTAAAAAAAAAAAAAAAAAAAAAAGTCACAAATCAACAAAGAATTAAAGTTTAATTCTCGCAGCTCTGTTATTATGGCTTAGGGAATTTCCGATATATTTTTTTTTTTTTTTGTGCACCGTTCTGCATATATATGCACCACTATTCGAATTTCATTCATTTGTCAGTAAAATGTTCTACCGCTACGAAAATGCGCATAGGGTACGAAAACAAAAGTGAAGAAGTAATTAGAGTGCACTCAATAAAGTGAGCATGTCATTATTGTGTATGTATAGAAGGACAATAGTATTTTTTTTTTTTTGATTGGACATTTAACGACCACCGTGAGAAACTCAATGGGCTATAAGCAGTCGCCCGTTTCAAATTTAGGGTCAACGGTTCCTGGGAAGGGAGAGATCCAGTGCCGTAAGACAAACACAACATCCATGCCTCACCAAGACACGAACCCCTCTCGGACGAATGATCAGATGCCATCCATCGCTTAGACCACTGCGCCACTGGGGCCGCGAATGCATGTAAATATTAAAGTATTATATAGCCACTGGCGTAATGCATGTAAATATTGAAATATTAAAGTATTACTAGATGTTCTGCAATTTGATGACCCAATGGCATCGCAGGCAAAGCGGAATCGTTCTTTCATCCACCCCTTACGAAAGGATGACAGCTCGAGGGAATGAAACAGAATCAAAGAATCATGAGCAATATAATTTGCTTAGTCTGAATGTTTGCCCCACTTTGGTGGCGCAGTGGAAAGAGTCATCACCATAGCAACAACCGAGAAAGAAATATATGTCACGCTTAGCTTTTCGTGTAAATGTTGTGAATGGAAACTTCTTTCCGGATTAAATTATCAGACGTCATCACCTTAGCAACAACTGAGAAAGAAATATTTGTGACGACACGCTTAGTTATCGTGTTTTCTTTCAGGTGTTCAGTGAATGGATATGTTTCCCGGATATAATTATGTGTCGTCATCACCATAGTTCCAACTGAGAAAAAAAGGATTTGTCACGTCACGCTTAGCATTTCGTGTTTTCGGACAGGTTTTCCGTGAAAGGAAACTGCGAATTATTATTATTTTTTTATATGAGGTTTAACGACCACAGTGAGCAACTCAATGGGCTATAAGCAGTCACCCGTCTCTAATTTAGGGTCACTGGTTCCAGGGAAGGGAGAGAGCCAGTGCCGTAAGACAAACAGAACATCCATGCCTCACCGGGATTCGAACCCGGACCCCTTTCGGACGTATGATCAGAGGCCATCGCTTAGACCACTGCACCACCGGGGCGGCACTGCGAATTATGGCACCATGTGATGTAACAACTGTATGACGTAGTATTTTGTTTATTGTTGTAATGTTCATGAACCACCGGCATAGCGCAATTGGTTAAGTCACTATGAGCTGTGTGGGAAGTGGACGTTTCTGACAGGTGTTCGAATCCCGTTCCTGCCGGCCATCCAGCCTGCGGTTTTTCTGGTTTTTTTTTGGTTTTTTTTTATTTTAATTGGAGGTTTAACGACCACCGTGAGCAACTCAATGGGCTATAAGCAGTCACCCGTTTCCAATTTAGGGTCACTGGTTCCAGGGAAGGGAGAGGGCCAGTGCCATAAGACAAACACAACATCCATGCCTGACTGGGATTCGAACCCGGACCCCTTACGGACGAATGATCAGAGGCCAGCGCCTTAGACCACTGCGCCACCGGGGCGGCCTGGGGGTTTCCGCAGAATCCCTGTGCTTGGGGACGCGAATGCGTAGATAGTACTCTGTGAAGTTGGCCCAGGATGCACTTTGTCCCTTACCCATATGCAGCAGAGGAATAGCAAGCCAGCTGCATTAATTTTCCAGTAATCCTCAAGGGCGCATAGTTGTCTTTGCGGAACTCAACCTGCCATGGGCGGACGAGAGAGAGAGGTTTTTTTTTTTTTTTTTTTGATTGGAGGTTTAACGACCACCGTGAGCAACTCAATGGGCTATAAGCAGTCGCCCGTCCCTAATTTAGGGTCACTGGTTCCAGGGAAGGGAGAGAGCCAGTGCCGTGGGACAAACACAACATCCGTGCCTGACCGGGATTCGAACCCAGACCCCTTACGGACGAATGATCAGAGGCCAGCGCCTTAGACCACTGCGCCACCGGGGCGGCAGAGAGAGAGAGTGTGTGTGTTCATGAACCAGACTTTCACATTTGGACATCAAAAACAAAAAGAATATCTGGTTATAAAAAAAATACTAAGCATATCGTATATTTCCCTGTCATTATTGACGGACTTGAACACGGAACAGACAGTGTAGTGTGTGTGTGTGTATATGTATGTATGTATATATATAGCATTTGATCTGTGGGTGATTAAAGTATTTCTAAGACGCGCGTATACTTTTCAAAGCCGGGTGGCGCAGTGGTCTAAGCGATGACTTCTGATCGTTCGTCCGAAAGGGGTCC
Source organism: Macrothele yani (assembly GCA_039090855.1). Taxonomy (NCBI): domain Eukaryota; kingdom Metazoa; phylum Arthropoda; class Arachnida; order Araneae; family Macrothelidae; genus Macrothele; species Macrothele yani. The sequence goes on along the minus strand of CM077022.1, from coordinate 48,503,836 downwards.
GGGTTCGAATCCCGTGAGGCATGGATGTTGTGTTTGTCTTATTGCACTGGTTCTCTCCATTCCCTGGAACCAGTGACCCTAAATTAGGGATGAGGTGACTGCTTGTTGTTCACGGTGGTCGTTAAACATAAAAAAAAAAAAAAAAAATAGCTTTCAAAAAATGAAAAAAAAAAAAAAAAAAAGAAGTTCCAGTGAAAGGAAATGCCAAATTACAGGGGTAATAAACCATGACAGCAAATTTCACAGGTTTTAAAATTCCTCTGATGAACATTTCCAATACTTAAAAATCTGAGTATACAGAATTTAATTATTTGGGGGTTTAACGACTATCGTGGGCAGCACAATGGGCAATAAGCAGTCGCCTGTCCCTAATTTAGGGCCACTGGTTCTAAGGACAGGAGCGTGCCAGTGCCGTAAGACAAACACAGCATCCATGCCTCACAGGGATTTGAACCCGGACCTTTCTGGGACGAATGGTCATAAGCCAGCACATAGACCACTGCGCCATCGGGTGGCACAGGGTCATATGACGTCTCCGAACTTAGCTATCTTCCACATTTAAATAACGTCTGTATAAAGTATTTTTGAATCCCTTAGGTGCAGTGGAGTAACCGCTACTCCTGATTTATGAAACGATGACGATATGATTTCATAAAAATTCACGCGACGTATTGAAAAGCATAATTATTGGTAAAGGAAAAAAGAAAGAAAAGATTACGATGCGCTTCAACAGAAGGAGGTTTTCTTGAAACTGTCAAATTTCTCCAGTGACTCTAAGATCTTAGCTATCTTCCAAATTTAAATAACTTCTGTGTGAAGTATTTTTAAATCTCCTAACGGGAGTGGAGTAACCACAACTCCTTATTTATGAAACGATGACGATATGATTTCATAAAAACCCACGCGACATATTGAACAGAAAAAATATTGGGAAAGAAAAAAAGATTACGATGCGCTTCAACAGAAGGAGAGTTTTCTTGAAACTGTCAAATTTCTCCAGTGACACGCACATAGCTTGACCTTTAGGAAGTGAGCGCCTTACGTTGTTATCTGCACAACTGATGTCCCAAATTTAGCTCTGAAAACATTGGCCCGCTACGATTCTTAGTCCCGAACGAACTTCTCGCCACTACTACGCATCCTCTGTTCTTTGTGAATCACTATTTTGTCCGCCCCACAACACGCTTTCTCTCTCCCCCATTACCCCTTTCTTTTAACTCTTACACCGACTGTAAATAATGAGGCTTGCACCTTTAATTCTTACTTCCAGATCTAATTGTGCAAGAGGAGCAGTGCCAAAGTTTCCCTATGTGGAATTTAAAAGAAAAACAGCCCACGAAACTCTTATTTCGGCTCCCCTGAATCAGATCCGGCTTTGTTTTGACACACCTTCGTCTATAATTGGACGGCGCGTTTTATTCTTAGCCATCGGTCGCCATTTTGTGACGTCAATGTTGCCTTGACAACAAAGATGAACAGCCGTAAAGAAATAAAGAAAAAATGATTGAGGAAAAAGAAACTTTTTTAAAAGTGTTCCACGGGGATCCACCAGGGAAATATATGTAATCTATGCAGAAAAGTAACAACCACGGTTAATAAAAAAATCGGAATTTCTGGAATGTTTTTTCTTTTTAATTTTAATTCGAGCTCAGTTCACTGAGATGTACTGAGTAACGGGGTGTGTACGAGTGGGAGGGGTACATTCGAGTTCGCTCGATGCCAGAACTCCTTTCATGCACTTCGTGTAAATAGGCCAAGTCTAAGGACAGCAGATTTGAGCTCTCATAATGCCAGTTATGCTGTCATCTTTACGCATTTGAAGAGCGCAGGCCATTAACCTTTCGAAGCATTCTCTTCATTTTGATAGGTAACAGGTTAGTTAGCATTTGCTAAACAATTACACTTCTACCCGTTGTGGATATTTCGCCAAGAGAAAACTTTTCATTTGCAATAGACTTGTAAAGCTTCAATAGTAGAGACTAATCTGTACTATACCTAGCCAGGAGCGCATTTTCTGGCTGATTTTTTTTTTTGATTGGAGGTTTAACGACCACCGTGAGCAACTCAGTGGGCAATAAGCAGTCGCCTGTCCCTAATTTAGGGCCACTGGCTCCAGGGAAGGAAGAAAGCTAGTGCCGTAAGACAAGCACAACATCCATGCCTCACAATTATTCGAACCCGGACACATCTCGGACGGATGATCAGATGCCATCGCTTAGACCACTGCGCCACCTGGGCGGCCTGGCTGATTGTCAGAGTTGGGTCTTTGTTTCAGTCCCGAATGAGGCATGAATGGTGTACTTGTGTTACGGCATTGGCTATTCCCTTTCCCTGGAACCAGTGACCTAAAATTAGGAACGGACGACTGCTTTTAGCCCTTAAAGTTACTCATGGTGGTCGTTAAACCCCGAAACAAAGAAAATAAGTCGCCCCGGTAGCGTAGGGGTCTAAACGCTGGCTTCTGATCATTCTTCCGAGATGAGTCTGGGTTCGAATCCCGACGAGGTATGGATGTGTTTGGCTTACGGCTCCGGCTCACTCCCTTCCTTGGAAGCATTGACCCTAAATTAGGTACGGGCGACTGCTTATATAGCTCATTGGATTGCTCACGGTGTTCGTTAAACCCCCAATAATTAAAAAAACAAACAAGAAGAAACGAAAAATCTTTTCTTCGGTGGACGAATTGTGAAAAGCGCGGGCATTTGGTTAACCATACAAGATGGTCTCTGTTTCGAGACTTAGAATAAATGAATAATCCTGTTTCATCTAAGTCTCTTTCGTGGAGCTAGTGGTCCCAAATTCCGAGTGACTTTTTAGAGTATCAAATGCTTAAAGAAGTAGTTAAACACCGAAACTAACAAACTAACTAAAGTCCTCCCCCTCCCCCTGGCGCGGTGATCTAAGCTCTAGCTTAAGACCATTCGTCCGAGATAGGTTCCGGCTCGAATCCCGGTGATGCATGGATGTTGTGTTTGTCTTACGGCACTGGCTCTCTCCCTGCCCTGGAACCAGTGGCCCTAAATAAAGGACGGGCGACTGTTTATAGCCCATCGGGCTGCTCGCGGTGGTTATTCAACCTAAAAAAAAAGCCGTTCCAGTGGCAGAGTTGTCTGAGGCGCTAATTTCTGACCATTTAAAAGACGAACCTGGGTTCGAGTCCTGATGAGGAATGCATTATGCGCTTGACTGATGGTACTAGAGCCAGGGATTCCGAATTAGGGACGTGCGAGCGATTGCTCATAACCCTAAGAGTTCCTCATGGTGATCGTCAAACCCCGAAAGAAAATTAACTAAATAAATGTATTTTTTTTGTTCGTTTTCTATCTGGTGTGCCAGCTATTAAATAGATTAATCTGCTCATTTATTCCGTTGGTCCAGTGACAGAGCTGTACCTCCTGGCCAAGTTTTTGAGGTGCGTCCCGGTTCGAGTCCCGCATGAGTCATCGATGGAGTTCTTGTCATACAGTGCAGGTTTTGTATCTTCCTCAAAATCAGTGGCAGAGAGTTGATCCTGATTCGGTCGAATGAAGAGGTCTTATCTTGTGTCTGCCGATTGGTCGCGAAAAACACTGCTGGCCACCCAAAATGCAACACCAAGAAGGAAGCACCCGATTGGCCTGAAATTCGCACCATGCGTCGCCCGAGAGAAGACATGCAAACGATTAGCATTGCAGGGCATATGCAAATCATGTGCGCCCGGCACGCCCCCGAGAAGCTTTATAAGAAGGGTGCATAGAAGGCCGGGTGTAAGTAGTAAAAGTGTGTTGTGCTGCCGGGCCTGTGCGTGGGAAGCTTCCTGATGCCTCGTCGCAGAATACGGCAGTCATCCCAGCACGTTTCGGAGTTCGACAGAGGACGAATAGTGGCTTATCGCGACAGCGGTTTATCGTACCGTGACATCGGCGCCCATGTGGGACGACATCCAGCCACAGTAAAGCGAGTATGGATTCGGTGGGTGCAGGAGGGACGGACGGACCGACGCGAGCGATTGCCGCAGCCGCGGCACACCACTGAACGAGAGGACCGGCATGTTGTGCGGCGGGCATTGACGGCTCGCACCGCCACATCACGAACGTTAGCGCAGAAATTAGGGTGTGTTGCGCTACAACCTGTGTCAGCACGTACCGTTCGACGTCGTCTGCAGGAGCGGGGACTTGTCGCACGGCGCCCATTCCTCCGAGGACCATTGACGTTACACCACCAGCGAGTGCGGCGGTGGTGGGCCATTGAACGCCTCACCTGGACTACGGAATGGCACGACATTGTCTTCTCCGACGAATCCCGCTTCTGCCTGCAACACCATGATGGTCGGATCCGCGTGTGGCGGCACCGCGGCGAGAGACTGTATGACGCCTGCATTATGCATCGCCATACCGGTCCGTCACCTGGCGTTATGGTTTGGGGCGCAATTGGATATGACACCCGCACTCCTCTGGTACGCATCGCCGGTACACTCAACAGCCACCGCACCATCTCCGACGTTATGGAGCCTGTATTCCTCCCTTACCTGCAGGACCTCCCAGCGGCCACGTTTCAACAGGACAATGCGCGCCCGCCGTGGCACGCATCGTGAAACAATTCTTCACGGTCCACTAGGTGTCACTGCTGCCGTGGCCCGATATGTCGCCCATCGAACACGTCTGGTCGCTGATCGACAACCGAGTGGCCTGGCAAGCACCGCTCGCGGCTACGCCTGATGAAATGTGGCGACGAGTGGAAGCAGCCTGGACCGACATACCCCCAAGCACACATCCAAAGCCTCTTTCGTTCGATGCCGCGGCGTGTAAGCGGCTGTTATTGCCAGCCATGGGGGCCACACGGGCTATTGATGTCTGCGTGTTCCGTAAGTCGCACGGGCCTGTAAGCTCAATCGTTTCATCTTTGCATCTGTTGTTATGTGTCCAGTAAATATGGCTTTGCTATCTCGTGTCCTTCTTGGTGTTGCATTTTGGGTGGCTAGCAGTGTATCTGCGCTGAAGCGACCATGTTTCACCAGAGTCTGGCACTCAGGGTCTCTAGCTAATGTGTTTGGAAAGCTGCTGCGCCGCCCCGGTGGCGCAGTGGTCTAAGGCGTTGGCCTCTGATCATTGGTACGTAAAGGGTCCGGGTTCGAATCCCGGCCAGGCATGGATGTTGTGTTTGTCTTACGGCACTGGCTCTCTCCCTTCCCTGGAACCAGTGACCCTAAATTAGGGACGGGCGACTGCTTATAGCCCATTGAGTTGCTCACGATGGTCGTTAAACCTTCAAAAAAAATGGAGTTGTTGGGGAAGTGATGGGTGGTCGTAATAGCATATATGTAAGCTGCAACACGCCGCCCCGGTGGCGCAGTGGTCTAAGGCGCTGGCCTCTGATCATTCGTCCGTAAGGGGTCCGGGTTCGAATCCCGTCGGGCATGGATGTTGTGTTTGTCTTACGGCGCTGGCTCTCTCCCTTCCCTGGAACCAGTAACCCTAAATTAGGGACGGGCGACTGCTTATAGCTCATTGAGTTGCTCACGGTGGTCGTTAAACCTCCAATAAAAAAAAATAATAAGCTGCAACACAGGGAAGGTATTAAAACATTTTTTTTTTTTTTTTTTTTGGATTGGAGGTTTAACGACTACCGTGAGCAACTCAATGGGCTATACGTAGTCACCCGTCCCTAATTTAGGGTCACTGGTTCCAGGGAAGGGAGAGAGCCAGTGCCGTAAGACAAATACAACATCCATGCCTGACCGGGATTCGAACCCGGACCCCTTGCGTACAAATGATCAGAGGCCAACGCCTTTGACCACTGCGCCACCGGGGCGGCTAAAACAATTTTAAACTTCGCTCATGAAAAAGTTGTTGAGAAATTGCCGCAAGCCGACTTGTCGCCTGATGTGGAGAAGTTCTTTCTGTACGATGGCCCTTTGAAGACTGTTTCTGTTCGAGTTATGTTTGTAGAAGGGGAGGGTTCGGTGAGAAATAGTGCTCTATAGCGTTATTGTGAGACCGATAGTGGAGTATACATCGATGAGCCATTCATTATGACCAACCCCCAACGTAGAGAAATGTGCGCACCTGGAGACCCATCGGTGGCGCACGTGAAGTTTACAGAGCAGTATATATATACAACCCGAGGACGGGCTTTCGGTTAGTACAGTGATCTTAGTCAGGATGGGAAAAGTTGCCGATTTATCGGAGTTCGATAAAGGACAAATTGTGATGGCACGGCGCCTCGGAACTACGATCTCCGAAACGGCGCGGATTATAGGCTGTTCACGTGCCTCTATAGTGAGAACGTATCAAACGTGATGGTCAGATGGCCAAACGACGAACCATCGTCCAGCCGTGTGTCGTCCGCAGCTCACTGATGCCAGAGGGGACAGGAGACTCGCACAGTTTTCACAGCGACCGTGGTGCCACAGTCGACAAATCACTGGCAGCTACAACAGCGGTGATCAGGGTAATGTGTCACAGCACACAGTTCATCGCAGACTTCTGCGCATGGGCCTGCGTAGCCGAAGACAGAGCCGGGTCCCCATGCTCACTGCACGTCATCGTCAACAACGCATGAAATAGTTCCAAGATCATCGAGATTGGACCGTGGATGATTGGAAGAAAGTAGCCTGGTCTGGCGAATCAAGATTCCTGGTGCATCACGTAGACGGCCGAGCGGGGGTACGAAGATTACCAACGGTGGCTGTGACACTTGGATACACTGTTGGGCGGAAACAGGCCGGCGGCGGCATGTTGTGGGAGATGTTTTCTCGGGACACTTATTCACCATTATCCCAATAGCACTTATCCCTGTCAGGTGAGAGGCATCTGAACATCGTTGCGGACAAAGTTCATCCATTCATGGTAACTGTGTTCCCTGCTGGTGATGGCCATTACCAACAGGATTACCAACAGTGCAAGGATCATCAAGGAATGGTTCGAGGAACATGCTCTTGACTTTCTGTTAATTCTCTGGCCCCCGAATTCACCTGACATGAACCAAATCGAATATTTGTGGTTCGACTTGGAAAAGCGGGTTCGCGCTAAATCACCACCACCCCGAAGTATACGGGAACTGGAGGACCTGCTGTTGGCATTATAGTACCAGATATCCCAGGTTACGTATCGCCACCTGATTGAATCGATGCCTTGCCGAGTGGCCGCTATTTTGCGGGCTAAAGGAGGTCCTACAGCTTATTAGGTAGGTGGTCATAATGTTATGGCTCATGGGTGTATACCTATCTTGGGGGTTGGCATTTCTGAAGTCAAGGATTTGTGCTGCAAAGCTCCGTATGAAGAAAAAAGTGACAAGCTTATCAAGAACGTAAAGATTACCTAATATCAAACAACCATTATGTTTCTTATTGGATTTCAAGAAAGGATTACATATACACTGGTGTCCAAAAGTTAAGCACAATCAACAGAAAGTGACAAAAACGAGAAGGCACAATAAAACAGGGGGCTGTTTCATAAATATCCAAAAATGGAACCAAATGCGGCAAATAATCAGAAAAAAATGATGAACCAGAAAAACTTACCAATAGTCCAAAATGGTGAAAATAGCAGGAATTTTCTGGAGTAGCTTCTGATTTTGTACCATTAAGGCGTATGGTGACCTGTGATAGAGATACAAGTGTCAAACCGATGTCGCATGCTGTTGACAAGGGAAACAAGAAGACTGTGACAGCAAATCTACTCCTGAACGTGACCGTATCAGAGTTCCTTGAGTCTTCTGGCAGGAGGTTGACGACCTGAAATGCGTTTTCCCAATGCATCTCACACATGCTCTATTGGGTTGAGGTCTGGGGAATGCGCTGATCATAGAATAAGGTGGATATCTTCACTTTCCAGATAATCGACAGCAGCAGCTCTATATTGTCTCGCGTTATCGTCCATGAACAGGAAATCTGGCCCCCACAGTACCCTGAAAAAGCCTCACGTAGGGATGCACCAGAATAGTAGTGGTGCTGTGTGTGACCCGTGGACATAATGCCACCCCAGACAAGCACACCCCTACCCCTATAATGGTGGATTTCTAAGATGTTAGGGGGGGGATAACGGGTTTCAGGTTCTCCCCAAGTGAGAACACGATGACTGCCACTTTCGAGACTGAACCTGGATTCATCAGAGAAGGGAACATTGGCCCATTGAATTTCGTCCCAGTCTCGATGTCTGCACTACAGTACCCTGGCATTTATTTTAGACGGAATGAGTGGGATGCAAACTGCAGGTCTTCTCGCGTATAGTCCTTGTCCATTGAGCCATAAAGAGGACATTGTCCCATTGATTTTCGTCCCAGTCTCAATGTTGTCTGCACCACAGTACACTGGCATTTCTTGCTGACGGAGTGAGTGGGATGCAAACTGCAGGTCTTCTCGCGTATAGTCTTGCTTCAACAACTGGTCCAGCAGTCGCAGACAGCTCTAAAGCAAACGCTCTCGCTGACATCGACCTGTTACATCTCGCTGTTAGTGTCGCATACCTATCATCTTGCTCCTTTGTAACCTGTGGACAACCTGCCGCAGGTTGAGGATTAAAATCTTCTGTGTCCTGGTACCTTCTTCAAAGTCTGGTACAATGGATTGATTCACGCCAGTGGCCCTGACAACATCAATCTGCGTCTGACTGGATTTCAACATTCCGATCAACTACCAAGTGTAAATATATCCACTTGCAGTCTTTCTGACAAATTGTTTTAGTAAAAAATAAATTCTGGTACTAGAGGACGAAATGACGACCAAAAATGCAACTTTTTGCATTTTTGTAACTCTTCCTCAACTGCACAAATATGCTGCATTGCCCTTAAATGGCAATCATTTTTCGTCACATATTGCGGCGTCATGATTTCCACATTTGCATATCTCACGTCCTCTGTACTGCATTACCCTTTTTCTCTCTTTCGTTTGTTCTAAAACGTTTTTTTTTCCAAACTATGCTGCACTTTTGGGTACCAGTGCTTTCGTGCAGGGATTACTCACACTGGAGCTGCTAAGGTTTGCCGATAGTGTGACAAAGCGAAGCAAGAGGCTGCGGCTGGTCATTTAGCCACGCGTCATTGTGGGTGACATTCTTATGTCTATGCAGGACTTCGTGTACTGGAAGGCGATGACACATCTACTGTTTTTTTCAAGCGTGCACCGGAGAGAGGGGAGGTTGTTCCAGTGTCTGAGAAGGTGAGTGTTTATCTGAAAATGTATTGTATAACAAGTTGCTGTGTTTATTGTAAATAAGCGACTTAATACTTTCAGACCCGAGTTTTAAAGTTTGTAAGCGTACTCCGCAGTGTCGGGTAGTCCTATACAAGTAGCATGCAATTCTCTGCAAAAGTACCGTAGCAAAAAAAGCTCTTATCTAAGAAATCTTTCTTTCCACTTCATTACTCTTGAAAGTGGTTTCAACTGGTCAGTTCTCATAATTTGTTCTGCCCTTTTGTTGGGTTCGTCAACAATGAGTTGTAACAATTAGTCATCAAATTTTGATGATGACAATCCGATTTTTGGTGTAAAAATGACGAGAATGGTAAGTCAGATAATATCAAAAAACTTGAAAATTTCATAGTCTTGGAGCGGGACTCGAACCCGCGTCTCCCATATTTCGCCCGGGTATACTAACCGCTACACCACCCAGAACGACCAAGTCTCGGATTGACATCTTCAAAATTTGTATTATATGGTGTAATCCCGTATTTCTTTCATGATTAGTCATCAAATTACTCTTCAAAGTATTCTAAAGACGTTGCATTCTCGAGTAAAGCCCCTGCGGTAGTTCCAGGAGTGCCCCTAAAAGCAGACCGCGGTAGAGAGTGGTCATCTGTCTCTGTCCGAGCTTTTCACTACTCTCAGGGGCATTTTCAAAACTTGTATTTTGATTCTTAGAAAAATTATCTAATAAATTTCGCTCTCACCTGTGCTACTGCCGAACATTTCCTCATAATATTCTTCAGTGGCATTGCTGTTATCACTATTGCTATCTATTGAAAACTCTTATAAACTAAAGTCATCTATTGAAATACAGCATATATGCATATATATATATATATACCATCATCGTCAACCATTACCAATCCACTGCTGGACGAAGGTCTCCCCAAGTTTCCTCCACAACGGTCTGTCTTGTGCCAGTCTCCTCCATGTCACTCCCGCATACTTTCGAATTTCATCCACCCATCTCCCATGTGGTCTTCTGGGTATTTTCCTGTCCCTTGGAATCCAATCTAAAATTGCAGCTGTCCGTCGATGATCTAACCTTCTGGCAGTATATCCAGCCCATTGCCATTTCAGAGATTTAACTCTGATCATGATGTCTTCCACTCTTGTCATTTTTCGGATCCACGAGTTCCTCTTCTTATCTCTCCTGGTTACACCAATCATGCACCTCTCCATGCTGCTTTGAGTTGTCTGCAGCCTTTGTATGTCTCTTTTAGTTAAGGTCAACGTCTCTGCACCATACGTAAGCACTGGAAGGATGCATTGATCAAACACTTTTCTTTTAAGACATAATGGCATATTGCTCTTGAAAATTATGCTGTTTCTACCAAAAGCTCTCCAGGCAAGTTTTATACGCTGATTAATTTCTTCATCAATGTGACCCTCACTTGATATCTGCTGTCCAAGATAAACGTACGTGTCTGTTATCTCCAGCTTTTCTCCATCAATCGATAAATCTTCATTTCTTGCAAAAGCATTGAACATCACTTTTGTCTTCTGAAAGTTCATTTTTAATCCCACTTCTTTACTCTTGTCAGCAAGTTCCTGAATCATACTCTGTAGCTCTGATGGGGTAGTTGCAAAAATGACTGTCATCAGCAAAAGGAAGGTGGGTTAGATAATCTCCATTAATCTTTATCCCTTTGTTTTCCCAGTTCAGTGATTGAAAGACATTTTCCAATGTGGCATTAAAGAGCTTCGGAGATATGGTGTCACCTTGTCTCACTCCTTTTCCAATTTTTATGTGTGTTGTATTTTCAAACATCCGAATCTTTGCACTTGCATTTTCATAGATGTTATTAATAATATTAATGTATGCATCTTCAATACCGCAGGATTTCAGAGCCATTGTAACTGCTGATGGTTTCACCGAATCAAAGGCTTTTTCATAATCGATAAAAGCCATGCACAATGGACGTTCATATTCCCTCGCTCTTTCAATTAGTTCTCTCAGTACGTGGATATGATCTATTGTGCTGTAGCCACTCCTGAATCCAGCTTGTTCTCTCGGTTGAGCCATGTCCAGTGTCACCTTAAAGCGGTGTGAAAGAACTTTAATGAAGATTTTATAAACCACTGATAGGAGGCTGATAGGTCTGTAGTTCCCGAGATCCTCAACGTAACCTTTATGTAGCAAGATCATTGTAGCGTTGTTCCAATCCTCAGGAATCTTCCCTTCATTAAGGCATCGAGTGAAAATTTGGGCGAGTACTGTTTCGATTTCTCCACTTGCTTCTTGTATGATGTCTACAGTAATTCCATCTTCTCCTGGAGCGTTTCCCCGCTTCATGTTCTTGATTGCATTTGCTACCTCTGCTGGGAGGACTGGGAGAACTCTGGTACCTTTCATGATGTCTGGAGTACATGTATCATCCCTTTCATATAATTTGGAGTAGAAATCTTTCACTCTTGTCAAAATTTCGCCTCTATTTCTTGTTACAGAACCATCATCTTTTCTCAGTGCCATAATCTGTTTTCTTCCCTTACTGAGATGTCCCATTGTTATCTTTAGGCTTTGGTTGTTTTCAATTGCTATCCTTACTAGTTCACAGTTGAATTTCCTTACGTCTTCAGTGATACTTTTTCGTACTGTCTTGCATAGCTCTATATATTCCACTTTGGAAGTAACATCTTCTTTAGTTGTCCTCATCTCTCTTTTTTGCATCAACATTTTGGTTTTTCCTGATAATTTGTTCACATGCAACTTGTTCTTAGATCCAGCTAATTTTGTTGCCGTTTCCATAAGAGCTTTGGTATATATATATATATTTATTTATAAATACACACACACACACACACTGAAGAGCAATTAAATTAGAGATACCTGTCTAGTAAAGTGTGGCACCACCTTTCGTCCTGATGACGGCGGCGATTCGCCTCGGCATGGACTCGACACAACACCCGAAGCGTTGGGAAGCCATACGGATCCACGACCCTTGAACAAGCTCCCACAGTTCACGAAGATTTGATGGAAGGGGGTCAGAACCTCGAACATCTCTCTCGACGGCATCCCAGATGTGCTCGATGGGATTGAGGTCAGGTTACCTTGCTGGCCAAGGAAGCAAAGTCACGTCGGTGTAGTGTTAATCCAACCATTCGGTTACAATTCGGGAGCTGCATTGTCTTGTTGCCGGATGAGGTCCCCAGTGGGATGTTGAAGACGCACAAACAGGAGCAAATGGTCGTCGAGGATATTCCGGTAACGTTGACCTGTGAGGGACGATGTTACACGTGCCAGAGGTCCCATTTTAGTCCACGTAAACAGTCTCCAGACGAGAATGCCACCCCCACCAGCTTGAAGAGTACACTGTTGGCAAGAAAGATCCATCGCTTCATGTGGTTTGCGCTGTACTCGTATCCTACCATCCGCATGTACCAACGTGAATCTCGGCTCATCAGTTCAGGCAACATTTTCCCACATGTCTAGGGTCCAGTGGCGATGTTTCCGCGCCCATGCTGATCTTTGCACCCTGTGATGTGCGGTCAGCAGCGGTACCCTCGTGGGACGATGGCTTCTGTACCCCATAGCGAGGAGATGGTTCTTCATGGTGTGGCTGCCTACACGTTTTTGTGCACCAGCTTTAAATTTCCGAGTGGTTTCTTGCATTGTGGCCCGTCTATCCGCTGTTACAATGCGAGCTAGCCGACGATGACCCCGCTCATCCACACGCTGTTGTCCACGGCAGTTGGCCCTTGCAGGGATGGTTTTACCGGATTCGAGGGATTGATGGTGCACCCGTGACACAGTGGCTCGTGAAAATCTCAGTGTCTGCACGACTTCCGAGATGGAGTGACCCATTCGTCGGGCCCCGACAATTTGCCCACGATAAAATGCGCTTAGATCCTTCGTCTTACCCATACTGCGTTCGACTCTTACTGATTTCCGTCGCATCTCTCCTTATATTGTCTGATCGCTGCATACCTCATGTCATTTCCGTTTACAGGGTCGCCTACAGCGCCACATTTGCATAACGCCAGCTGTCTCTAATTCAATTGCTCTTCAGTGCATATACCTACAGTGTAAGAACTCAATCCGAATGCCTGCTGTAGAGGGTCGAGAACACTCCCGAAGAAATCCGATTTCAAGAACGTGTTATGGTGGCATGTAGCGCGTCCCCGACACTGGATAAAGGAAGGTTTTTCACGTACTAGACGCATCGCTGACATTCAAAGGGGGATGAAGCAAAAAGTCTGCAGCTTGTGAGACAGTGGAAGTTCATACGTCACGTGATGCTGTTGAATTGGATACTGACTTCTTGTCTACGGAAATTAAGATAGTCCAAGTTTCTGTGGACGGTTTTGTGAATGCGCAAGAAGTGCTGATGACTTGGATAGTGAAACGTCTGCATAACTTGAAACCGTTAAATACTCTGTGGACGATAATATGGATATGCAGCGTGGTGGTGTTGAATTGGATAGCGAGTCCTCTTCCGCAGAGCTAGAGTGTTATACCGTTTAGGAAATTCTAGGTTTGATACCGATCTGTGGTAATTATAATCATGCCATCAGGTGGAGAGGTCCTTTCTGTCGTAAGGTTCGACATGATCCTTAAGAACTGAGTAACAAAATGTGTTGGGACTTAAGTATCATCGATGGGGGTGTTGCTGCAATTAGGTACATTTTGTAATCACAGGGTCTGCGTGTTTTTCAGTTGATTGGGAATTGGTGTGGTTACGGCCCGATACGATTTCACTCGTACATATGTATCGTGCTCCGGCGCTCCTCGGCTAAGTATACTCGTAAATCTGAAAAAAGTACATATAAAAAAATCCTAGCCCTTTCACTAAGATGACTAATTCTTCCACAAATATCGTTACAGTAATAACCCAGCAGTTTTCCTTTAGAGTGAAATATAAACATTACGAACAGGAAACTCATTGAAAACCTAAAGGGCCACCACTGAGTCAAATAAGCGATTTAAGAGTAGGTGGAGAGACGCTTGAAGAGGTCAGGGACTCTTAAGCTCCCTTACTACGTTAATAACAGTAAATGAACTTTTGGACACTGTCACTGTGGAAAAATTCTTCGGACCATTCGTTCGAAAAGGGGGTCGGACTTGTCCCTTGTGAGGCATGGGTGGTGGGTGTGTTTGCCTGAACAGCGCTGGCCGCACCTTCCTTGAAATTACTGTCTCAAATCAAGGATGGGCTACTGTTTGTAGCCCTGAGTTGTTCACGGTGGTCTTCACTCCTACCAAAAAACAAAAAAACTTGGATAAATTTAATTTTTCAAGCTGATAAGGCATGAAAACGGATTAACAATTATTTAAAAGAGCATTTACAAAAAATATTTCTCAGGGGGTGGGAGATTAACTACTACAATGACGAAGTCGTACGGTTGTAGGTAGTAGTCCATCCTAATTTGGGGTTGCTTCTTCCAGGGAAGGAAGAGCCATTTCCATCAGACAAGCACAGCACACATGCCCCATTCGTTATTCAAACCCGGGCCTCATCTCGGGCGAATAGGTGGAAGCCACCGCCTCATACCGCTCGGCCACCAGGGCAGCAAATTCAAGAAATTATTTGTCTAGCTCAGAGAAGTTATCAAAACGAACGACATTCTCTCCTGACAGAACATCCGCACGGTAAACACAACTTCAAACAATGAGCATCTGTACTTTTTAGGTCACTGGTTAAAAACAATTGAAGCAGTTTGTCGCTCCCGCGTGATTTAGTCGTATTGCCTAAGCCGTGGCTCAGTGTTTAGGGTTAGAGTGTAACGTTGGATGCAAGGTGACTGTGGTTGTTAAATACGTGCCACGCTCTCCCTCATGCCAAACACATTCACACATACCTGTTCTGAGAATATACATGCGAGTTGCTGAAATATGTGCGTGTGTGACCGTTGGAGTAAAGAAAAAATAAGACTAACTAAAATAGAACCTTCGTTCCTGGTAAAGGAAAAACCACAAAATTATGGACAGGACAGATTGGTCCATCGAGATATTTCCCGGTGGACCGTTTGAGAAATGGCCCACTTCCTCGGTGCCCCGGTGGCCCAGTGGTCTAAGGAATGGCCTCCGATCATTCGTCCGAAAGGGGTCCGGGTTCGAATCCCGGTGAGGCATGGATGTTTGTCTTACGGCACTGGCTCTCTCCCTTCCGTGGAACCAGTGACCCTAAATTAGGGACGGGCGACTGCTTATAGTCCATTGAGTTGCTCACGGCGGTTGTTAAACCTCCAATCAATCGACCCACCCACCTCCTCGTATCTTCTTCGTCTGGTTTGTTTGGAAAAAACAATTATTTTTGTCCTAAAAATAATTAAGTTTTATATTGTGTCTAAAACGCTGTCTTTAAAAAAAAAAAAAAACTGGCGTTTTGTATCTATGCCGGATCAAACACGCTGTTATAAAAATAATTAGGCTAACTACGGTTAAACATATGTCGTTGGATTTGGAACCAAAGAAACATTAGTAGATCCTACCCTCCTTTTGTAATCTTGAAGAAAGCACTAATAATCTTGATGGTCCATCCCGACAGCTTTATCCACGTACAGATACAGAGCACAAGGCCATTCTTCGGCAGCGATGTTTGAAAATTTGTCCCACTCACATTTAGCTCTAAAGAAACAACGATTTAGCGGTAATGGCTCATGGATGAAAATGGTAGTTCACTAGTCAAAATAATGGGTAGACTTTAAAAAACGTGTATTCAAGGGGGTGGCAATAGCGTTGCTCAGTAGATAATCAGTGACCAAATAAATACGGATAATTATCTGGTACAACACCCCGTTAAACATGGTTTGATGCTATTTCAATCATGAGTCTTTAGCCCTTAAACTGCTGTTAAAATTTGTTCACGGCTGAATTAGTTTTACAATGCATATTTCAATAATTTTTTCATCCAGGAGTTAACTATTTTTTTCATGAGTAAATTTGAGGTGTTCCCTTGTGGTACGTGTTTCTGTAGTAGACCACAAGACTAAACTTCCTTTCCTGGTTTGGTCGACCCAGTCCGCACCAGTTCTTCCAGCACTTGCCACATCATGTTTGTCTTTCCAGGGATTCGAACTGAGCGTGAAATGAAAGAAATCGTAATCTTAACGACTCGTATACCGCCCGTTCTGGGAACACTTACAAAATCTGAGCACCTTCCCTGGTATACGACGGTACGGGCTGTGAAATACTTCAAACGCGAATGCATGTTTCCTAAACCCAGAAATTTCTATGCAAACAGGATCCAGCATGACATCGGGGAAAAAAAGGCTTAGTCTATTAGATACAAATGGAAAGGAAAGGAAAGGTGTTCTTAAGGCACAGTAATCCTCTGCGCCACCTTTTGTCATTCCAGAAGTTTGCGAAGCACAGTATAGAGGTCTGTACTCTTGAGCTAAAAAACTTCGCTGATCGGTTGCTATATGTTAAGTACTTTGATAAGGAAGCATTGTTTTGGTTAAACGATCGTACACTAATCCGGCTGTATCTTCAGTTTAGCTTATTTATCCCTTAACCACACGTGGGGTCCAGGTAGACCCCACGACAAACGGTTTTTAAGTGTTCATTTTTTTTTTTTTTATGTGTATGGTTAAAAGAGTTACGCTAATATTCCGAAAGTCAAAATTCTGCTGTCCTTTCAAAATCTGATACCAAACATCGGTTGGCATCAGATTGTATGTATTTATATATGCATATTAAGGGACGGTGACCTTCTCTGAACCGCAAGTAAAATTAATAAATTTGCATTACTGAGTTTGAGAGACAATGTGCAGTGTCTTTTTCCAAAAGTTTACTAATGACCACCCAAAACAAAGCAACCCACGCTGACATACCAACGGGTTCATTGAATAATTTTTCATTGTTGCTGTAATGTTTTCAAACCCTTATAATCAAACATTTCTTTCATGTCTGTGAATTTATCAGCAGCATAAGTACATTTTGATAGGACCAATATGGTTCACTTTCTGTCTGGCCGGACACTATGAAAAAAAAAACTACCATCAGTCAAGAAAAGTAATGCAAAAGCGCAATGAGTGTTTTTTAAATGTTTAATGTTCAAAGAGTAATGTATTGTTAATGCGTTGTCGAAAGAGTAATAGTTGGATATGTGCCGCCCCGGTGGCGCAGTGGTCTAAGCCCTGACTTATTCGTTCGTGAAAGGGTCCGGGTTCGAATCCCGGTTAGGCATGGATGTTTGTCTTACCGCACTGGCTCTCTTTTCTTCTCTGGAACCAGCGTCCCTCAAAAAGGGACGGGCGACTGCCCATTGAGTTGCTCACGGTGGTCAACCTTCAATCAAAAAAAAAAGTTAAATATGTAGAAGTAAACTACTGAATATTTTTATTTATGTAAAAGTAAACTAGAGCGCGTCAAACATTTTATGTATTTAAGTAGTTTACGAGGAGCCGCATAGACTTGAAATGAATGATTTAAACGCTTAACTTGCTTAACTTTAGAAGAGTATGAACTTCCACCTTTTGTTTTACTTTGATTTATTTTTGTAAGAGTAATGTAGATTTGTATTGAAGGATTTAAATGTTGTTAGAGTAATGCGGAATTGCGTTGGTATTTTTATGTTGTTGTTGTTGATTGGAGGTTTAACGACCACCGTGAGCAACTCAAGTGGTATTTTTAAATATACTGCATAAGAACAATGGTCTTTCACTTTAGGTAGAACATATTTTGAGGAAAATAGGAGTCGTACAATAGTAATTTTATACCTGACCTAGCACAACTGTACAAGATCCTAACGATGAAAATTATATAGCCGCCCCAGCGGTCTAAGCGTTGGCTGATGACCATTCGTTCGTGAATGAGTCCGGGTTCGAATCCCGGTGAGGCATGGATGTTTGTCTAACGGCACTGGCTCTATCCCTTCCCTGGAACCATTGACCCTAAATCAGGGATGGACGACTGCTTATAGCCCATCGAGTTGCTCACGGTGGTCGTTAAACCCTCAATCAAAAAAATGTATATATATAACCGCTCTGGATAACACTTGTTCTAAATTTGTCTTATTTCGTTTTGATTTTTATATATACATTGGATTTCATTATGCAGGAAATGGAAACCACGAGCCCTCGGTTTTATTGCTTACGCAATTGTTTTGAGCTCTAGTAGGTAGTTCTCCACGTTCTCGGGTATTTTTTTTTTTTTGTAATTTTTCAGATATCGTACGTTTGATTTCTGATCTCCAAATGCACTACGTCTGATGTTTGATGAAATTCCCTGCCCTCAAGTTCGATTTTTGTTGTCCATGGGATACAGATTTAATTTTTGTTGTTCTCAGTGTACTCTAGGTTTGATTTCGCATTTTGTTCTCCATGAGCTCGGGGCCTGGTTTCTAATAATTCTTCATCGTCGTTTGACTTTTCATTGTTCTACATGTATTCTCCGATTCAGTTTTTTCTCCAAATGCTGTGGATTTGAATTCTCATGTAGTTGGGACTAAGGAAAAAATGCTTATTACCAGAATTATTCATATGAGTTTCTGGCACTTGGCCACACTTTAATGAAGAAGTCTTTGTGATCTGCTCCTAAATGTTGATGAATTACGTCGAGTCTTTGTACTAGCTGAAAGTTATTTTTGTTTTACTATGCATCTTTCTCGACAATAGTAAGTCCGATGCAAAATATTTCGATGTAACTAAAATGGGTGACAGTGCGTCATTGTCAAAACCATTTGTTGAAATCGGATCTTGCCGCATGCTGTCGCATTAAGTGACGCAATAATAAATTTCGTTGTTACACGAAATTTATTATTGCGTCATATGTTTCGCTAAACTGCCGCCGAACATCATGTCATCACGTTTTATTTATACGTAACAAAATCTTGCAATTTACGCAGATTGCAAAAAGAATGATAGCCATTGCAAGAATGCATTCCTGATGCTGTAGTCGCCGCGCCACCTAGGTTTATTTTTTCAAATATCTGTTAAACGGTGCGTCGTAGCGAAATCTGGTTTCCTCTTGAATCTCTCAAGGGAAAGTTATCTGCTGTTGACGACAGCTTTAAAATGATTTTTAACATGATGGGGGTTTATTTTCTCATAGATCTCGAAAACGGGGGGTCATAGCGAAATTTGGCTTTCTCTCGGCCTCCAAGAGGAAAGGAGGGGGTTACTTGCTATTGACGAGAGCTTTAAAATGTTGTCTACAGGTACACCATATCGTGTTATACATCTTAGACCAACAGTTACCAGTTCCCCTCAGTAACGCCCTTGCGATTCAGTATTTCTATCTGGGTCATATTTTACGTTGCGCATGCACAGATAACTTTCGTAGCTACATCACATTTCATCATTGTCAGGGTCGCTTCTCACGTTCTTCAGGATCTGAATGTTTTTGAAAAACTACAGTCGAAATACTTACTACTGCCTCCGCCGCCAGTTTATTAAACATTTATTTTTCTGACTTTCATATCTTCGCTCATTGGTTTTACAATAATGTTCATTAATCCACCTACTTAAATACCGCTCACTGTCAGGAATTGTTTGTTTACAATGTCAGGTAAACCTTATTGTATGTTTTGATTTAATTGCACTTAATATGGTGGTTTAGCGTGGTTGTGAGTGACGCCAAAAAATGCAATGTGTTGAACGTATAAAAAAAGAAAAAAAAAGTATACTCTCGAATCACTTATTTTGACACCCACGAAGATTTTGGCATGTGAAAGATGCATAGCATAAATTGTCTACAAAGAATACCAGGGTACTCGGTTTTTTTCTTTCGGACTTCTCGATTGTTATGACTACTGCAAAGAGAGAATAATCACTTTGTGCTATTTTTGCGTAGTGGTAAATCCTCCTCAGATTAGAACTATTGAGGAAATCAGGATTTACCTTGGATCAGCGCTAATGCAAGTTTTCTGCTCAAAAGCTGAACCCCAATTTCATCAGAATTTTTTTCCGCAGTGGAGTTTTTATCTCTAAGTTAAATGCTGCATTTCTTCTTGGAGCTGATGCTACCGTCTGGAAGTTAAACGTAGCTGAACAACAAATTTGGGCGATTTATGAGAAGTTGTACGTAATGAAGTACACGAAAGAATTGCAGAGGTGATATCGCTCTGTGGTGAGTTTTGTAGGGCCTGTTACTTAGCAAGTACGTCTTCCTCCTAGTTTAGAGGTTTTGCGGTGAACTGTCCGAGCAATTCGTGTCGTAATGAAGAAACCTGTGCTGATTTCCTCTGTACGATGGCCTCTAGCCTGGATACATTATTTTGGTGTAAAGAAGCTCTGAAGATCTTTGCACAGTGGCTGGGAAAGAAAAAGAATCCTGTTTAACTTTGTCAGTTCTAGAATACTTGACCATAAAGGTAAAGCTGGACGAAAATTTTGTAAAACTGTATTTCTATTGGCAATTCATGTGCGTTAATGTTTTTATTCCTACACTGGAGAACTTTGTACTTGGGAAGTTTTAAAGTAAGTCCGTCTCGGAGTACTGAGAAGTCAGTTATGTGTCAGAGACGATTGAAAACATCTGTTGGTTCGCAAGGGGTTTGAAGATAAACCAGATATTACTGCTGAATTTAGATAAGCCTTTAAAAATTAACTAAGCCTGTCAGTCGTGAATCTCCTCAGGGAAATGTGTTCTCCGCATAAGCAAGCACTTTTTGCTCTTGTGAATGCTAATGTTTCTGAAAAGACATAATAATGCGAGTACTTCAAATGAACATGCTGGAACATCGAAAACCTTTTCTCTTCCGGGATTTCGATACGCTATTGAGCATTCGTGGAGCTACACTATGTAACTTGTTTCCTCAAAAAGCGATAGAGCTCTTTGAAAACTAAATCATAGTGTCAAAGGACAGTGCAATACCTTGTGGAAAATAAAATCTATTACTTGTTAATTTTATAGGAAGGCTAGCGGATATGAGTGATTTGGTAGTTACAGGAGAGTTTGAACTTAGCTTAACAGAAAGATCTCGTTACAGGATGAATATCAAGAGAAATAACTAAAGTTTTGTGGTTTAACGTTAGTTTTAAAACCTGGTTAGTTCTTCATGGTTGTCAAAGACATCCTCGTCTATCATCTTCACATTAGGTTTAAGTTTCTTAAACAAGGTGTGATCAGAAAATGTCCCGATTTGTTGCGTAATTTCGGAAGTGAGCAACACAGCAGGAAGTGGTTTGGCACAGGTTGACATTGGAACAAAAACTACGCATGCGCCGTGTGTAGTCTCTCCAGCTCGTCCGGATATTTTTTATTCACAGTAGTGCTTTTTTCTTACGTGTGTGAAGCTGTTAGTCACATTTGTCATGTCGGAAAAATTTGAGAAATGAATTTGAATCAGATTTTGTCAAAAGCTTGGCGAAACTTGTAAAGACGCATATTTAGTTACAGAAAGTCTGGGGCCAAAAGGGGATGGAGGGGGGGGCTGTACGAATCGTACATAAGTTTGAGTAGTATAAACATTTTAAAGTTTTAAAGGTGCAAAAGTGTTACGAACGATGAACGGTCTGGGAGCCCCGCAACCAGCAAAAGTTGAAACAATGTCAAACTTGTGCGCACAGCTGCGAGGGACAATCGCCGAATCACTATTCATGAGTTATCTGAAGATTTTATCATTAGTTTCGGTTTAGTTCAGTCGATTCTTACGGACGATTTGGGTATGAGACTAGTCTCAGACAATATTGCTCTCAGCTCAGCAAAAACAGGTCCGTGTTTCAGCTGTTAGTGACCTGCTTGATGAGCTCATTATAGCTGAAAATTCGGCGTAGTCTTTTTTTGTTTGTCAGAAAATAGACTCCAGAATGCAGGAAGTTTAACTCTGGAATCCAGTTCTGCCGACAGTTTACCTCTGTGAACTAGACGTAGTACTAAGTAGAATAATAATAACGTTTCACACAATAGAATGTTTATTCTACATCGAATAAACATTTTATTGTGTGAAACGTTATTCTATCTTAACACCGCAAGCGTAGTAATCATAAATTATATGTAGTACTAAGTAATTTAGTGAAAAAAAATTACTTAGTACTACGTAAGTAATTTATTTTGCTAAATTTAGTGACAGCATAGCAAAACCTGTGTACCAGGTTCTAACCTGTGGCTGAATGAAAGGCATCGTTCTTGCACTTAGGCAGCGGAAGTTTTAATTTTTTGTATTGCATTCAAGCATAAGCCGGTCTTAAGAGCGTTTTTACTGAATGCATTACCGCGCTGTGATATACTAGCCGGTTTGTCCAATAGAAAACAAATTAGATTCTGCTGAAAATTATTCTGCTTCCTTGCTGTGCTTTTGAAAATTGATTCTGCTTCCTTGCTGCGCTTTTGAAAATTATTCTGCTTCCTTGCTTCCCCTGCTTCCTTGCTGTGCTTTTTTCATTTGATATTTTTGTAACACTGGTTTTCAGCTCAGAAAAATAAATGAATTGAATTGAATTCTATTAGACTGTTGTCGCCCTCCATTTTTATCTATTAAGACAGTGTAACACTGTTTTCCTTGTCTCTGTATTTGGAAGTTTTGTCCTACACCATAAGAAAAGTATTTTTTAAGAGTGGGATGGTTAACTCACCCGTGAGCAAGTCATAGTCGATCTTTCTTGAATAAGTCATGGGCCAGTTGCACTCACCGCAGTATCTGATCCTTATCTGATAAGTCAGTTGCACTTGTAAAGGAAGACAACAAAGCTATCGACTACTTACCCAGCCCTTTCTTACTAGAGGGGGAATGTGAAAAACCGATGAGTGGAAGTCTCCTGTATATGATGCTCTGCTGGACAATGAATGTTCTAGACTCATTGAAAAACAGTGGTATCACTCGTCAAACAACTATTATAGAGGTAACACAGAGTTCGTATACAGCGAAAGAGGGGGAACTGTTGATATATCATGGACACAAATTCTATAAAGATCGAGAAACAGGGATAAGATTGAAGCGGCGTTGTACAGTACGCAAATGCTTGGAAAAACTAAGTGAAGACTAGTGCATCGGTTATTTTTCCAATCTGGTTTGTGCCACAACCATGACCCACCAAAACTGCTGTTCCGTCAAATCATACCAATGCTTAGCGAAATGCAATAGACGATATTTCGGAACAGCCATTAAAACTGATTAGAAAAGAGATTAAAAAAATTAAAATGAATAAAAATAAGAAAACAAAACTTCTGGGATAAAGTCAACCTGTACTTGGTATTCCTTTGGCGACGATAATAGACTGAATAGTCTTTATTTACCACGTAGAAATACAAGCTCTCATTCAATATACACTTAGTGATCTCTGAATTATTGCCCCCTACCTAATGCTCCGTAGGTCATTCTTTTAGCCCTTAGTACAGTAGCTATCCGACATTGCATCGATTCAATAAGATGCTGGAAGCAGTTGGAAGGCATGGCCAACCAAATTGTGTGTAATGCGACCTTCAATGCCAGATATGGAGGTGATTGGTGTATCCAGACGCCTGATATGCCATTCCATAGTGCCCCACAAGTGCTCTATAGGGCTGATATCGGGAGAGTTCGGAGGCCAATCTAAATGCTTGGAAGTTTGGTCTGTGTTTCTCAAAGGAATCCTGCACACCATTGTACACGTGGCTCGGCATATTGTCATCTTGGAAGACACTGTCGCCATACCGGAAAAAGTGCGACATTGCTATGTGTACGGAGTAGGCAAGCAATTCTCGGTAGTGGGCACGAGTCATGTGTTGTTCCACATGCACCAGAGATCAAAGTTCTTACCAGGTAAACGTGCGCCACATCACGCAACCCGCATCCACCGGCTTGCACTGTGGAGTCCATGCAGGATGGGTCGAGTGCCTAATGTTGGTTGCGCCAAATACGTACACTATATCAACGGAGTGGAGTAAGAAACAACTCGTCAGACCAGCAAACACTTTTTTCCAAACATCCGACGTCTAACTTGCATGATCTCTGCACCAGGAGAGTCTTTTGTGCCGATGAACCGTGCTTAGAAAGGGATATCGTCGGGGGTCGTCTGTTGTTATAGTCCATATGTGCGAGCGCGTAACGCATGGTCATTACATGCTGTTCCGGGTTTACCTGTTATACTGGGTAGTCAACTGTTGAACAGTGCTGCGTCTTTTGCCCTGTACGAGTCGTCGGATCCGGCGCTCACCCCTCACGTCAATCTTTCGCTGGCCTATGAAGTTTTGCCTCCGGGTCGTTTTCACCACTTTCACGCTAGTCCTGATACACTTGAACTACTGCGGTTGGCGAACAACCCACCAGTTTGGAAAATCAAGAGCCTCACGCTCTCCGAGCTCCCACAATCTGCCCTTTCTCAAAGTCCTATAAATCGTTCAGTTTACCCATCACGCTCCGAATTTTACTACCTGCTGCTCCACTCTCACCTTATATGCTACGTCTGCCGACTGATCGCGCCCTCTCGGAAAACTGCAATGGGCCGTAACCACTTTGGATAGGGAAGTCCTAATCCAGTGATCACCCGGTGTATATACGAGACTGTCATATGTATACGTACCACACATACATACGGTTCCATAAGCGCTATTTTCCAACAGTGGTAAAGGCTTTGAGGGTATCTAGTGCAATAATCTCACCAGGAAGAAGCTGGGAGAGGTGGTCTCCTGAGTGCGATTAGCCCATGAAAAGTGAAACGCTGTGGGTGCAACGAATCCTTTTCTGAATTAGAGTGCAACTGACCAACACCCCTTGAATACTAATAGTCGCTCTATCCGAAGATAGGGACATGTGATAAGAGTTCTGTATTCGGTATCCTTGACCCGGTTAGGACAGGTCAGATATATACCTGCGTCTCACCGTCCTCCCCCCCCGGGAAGGAACACGAAAGTTCGTTTTCTTAGATGCCTAATATGTTTGATGTTGGATTGCAGAAAACCGCCAGATTGTTTTTTTTTCCTTTTGGGGTTTAACTGCCATGATAAGTGGCGCTTCGGACAATGGATAGTCGGTTGTCCATATATTTGGGTCACTGGCTTTTCAGCTTTCTTTTTCGATCATCTTTGTGGTATTGGATTTTTGGATGGAAAATGAGTGATCGCCTTCCGTCCAGGCGATCTCCTGACTTTACGCGCTGTGGTTCGAATTCTTGGACACATCACTGCTCTATTTGTTTTTCCGGCGTCGGTTCTGTCCTTACATGGAATCAGTGGCTCTAAATTTGTGGTGGGCCACTCTCCTCATAGCCTCAGATGATCAGGGATTCGTCACACCCAAACATTTCTGCACATGTTCGTCGTCAACTGTACCTGCTGTATGTGATGTCTTAAACCCGCTTTGCCGCCCCGGTGGCGCAGTGGTCTATGCGATGGTCTCTGATCATTCGTCCTAAATGAGTCCAGGTTCGAATCCCGGTGAGGAATGGATGTTGTTTGTCTTACAGCACTGGCTTTCTCCCTTCCCTGGAACCAGTGACCCTAAATTAGGGATGGGCGACTGCTTATAGCCCATTAAGTTGCTCACGGTGGTCAAACCTCCAATCCAAAAAAAAAAATCCTCTGTCTGATGCATTTAGTTACCGTTAGTTTTGTTGTACCTTGCACCAAAAAAGTGATGCAATACTTTCGGACGAAAGATAAACCACTATATAGTGCATGTGACGTACGTACCTCGGAGCTGACTCACATGCCAAGCCTGCAAATTTGCAGAGACAAACTTCATCGGTGTAGTTTAATTGGGAAAGCATTCGGCACTGGAGCAGGAGGATGCTGGTTCGTTAACAGGCAAATGGCTCTTACGCTGCATTGGCGCCCGAACGTAAAATGAGTCTCCTGGCCGTTGTGTTCTTCGAAAACTATTTTCTTCCCATACACCGTATAGAATTAGTCAGAATTACTTCTACAGTGAGCTCTCCAAGGGTGGTTTGCCGGCTGACGAAGAAACCTAAACTTCAGTCTCTCTCGTGGGGGAGGGGGTGTATGACATTAACTGAAGTGCTAAAAGTCATGGAATGCGTACCTTGTATCGTGTAGGACCTCCTCTAGCCCGACAAAGTGCAGCAACTCGACGTGGTATCGATTTCATAAGTGGCCGGAAGACTTCTGAAGAGATGTTGAGTCATTCAGTCTGAACAGCCGCCCACAGTTCCCTGATATTTGTAGGTGCAGGATTTTGGGTGCAAATGGACCGTTCCACCAAGTCCCACAGGTGCTCTATTGGCTTCATGTCGGGCGAACGTGGTGTCCACACCATCCGTCGGAACTGTTCACAAAGCTCCTCGAACCAATTTTGGACAACTTGGGCCCGATGACATGGTGCATTGTCCGGCTGGAAAATCCCATCGTTGTTGGGGTACATGAAGTCCATGAAGGGCTGCAAATGCTCACCCAGTAGAGCAACAAAACGATTACCGGCTAATGACGTGTTTATGAGGATCCAAACCGTGCCACGTAAAGACAACCAAGACATGTATGGAACCACCACCAGCTTGCACAATACCTTGTCGACAGCTTGGGTTAATGGCCTCATGGGGTCTGCCCATACCCGAACTCTACCATCAGCTCGTAACAACTGGTAGCGTGACTCATCGGACAACGCCACATGTTGTCAGTCTTAGAGTCCAATTACAGTGTTCACGAGCCCTGGTGAGGTGCTGTGTCCGATGTCGGGGTGTTAACAAAGGCATTGTGGTGAGTCTTCTGTTCCCATACTCCATGGGCACTAAATTACGATGCACTGACCTGATGGATATGTCTCTGGTACCTCTTGCATTGAATGTGGGTGTGATTTGAGCCAGTGTCGCTTTCCCTGTAGCATGGGCAATCTTGGTCAGACGCCGCTGGTCACGGTCATTCAGCACCCGTGGTCGGCCACTGCGGTGTCCATGGTTGGTGGTAATGCCTTCCATGAGGTATTCTCGGTATACACGTGACACCGTGGATCGAGGAATGTTGAAAGTTAGCACAACTTCGGAAATTGAATGTCGCCTCCGTGTAACTACCATGCCTCATTTGACCAGCGATAATTCACGTCGGCATAATCCTACTGGCGGTTGTTCAACCTGACTCACGAGATTACACCTCGCAACTGAGAAAAATCGTGGCGTGCGTCGGAGCCTTTATAGACGGCAGCGCCGGTTAAAAATTTATTTGCATGCTGCTATCCCATGACTTTTTACACTTCAGTGTATATACCTCAGAGATGACGCACGTTTCAAAACGGCAAAGTTGCAGCGACAAATTTCGTCGGTGTAACTTAATTGGGAAAGCATTCGGCTCCGGAGCAGACAAATGGAGTTTAAGCCATATGCACGAAACTCATAAAAATGTGATTGAAATATATACCATGTTACGACCTGAATGGTGCTAAGTTGCACCTACTGCACTGTGCTTTTCTGTTTCATGCACCATTCACTGGTTTTCCTTTTTCGCAAAAGTGATGTAACGCTAATTTTTGGTTCAGTCTATTACAAATTTAAGTGTAGGTTTTGCAATTCCTTAGCATATGATCTTTTATAACAATAAATTCTCAAATTTTGATTTTTGAATTATTTTAGTATTAGAAGCCAATGCTGCATATTAAATCATTGAAGTTATGCTTACTTTTTTTAATCAGAATAAAAGAAGTTTAGGAAAACCAAGGGTTTTCGCTTTAGGTTTTACAGACCGGTTTGTGTGAGAAAAGAAAATTTACTATTGCTCTAAATTAATAACCATAACGTCGTTTATTTTGTACAAAATTACTTTCTCGTACATCCATTTTCCATTTCAGATTCAGTTTCTTCCTGAAATCCTAGGAGTTTCCCTCCTTCACTTCTCGCTCGTAAAAAAAAAAAAAAATGCGAAGCGTAAAATGCAGGAGAGCCGCGTACCCTGAAAGTTAAATATTCATCTGTAGTTTTTTCATGCTTACTCTTCTTTCTCGAAGACGTGCAGCAGCAGCGGATTTGGCACTAGTTATGCCGTCTGCCAAGCGCGGGCCGTTCGCATCGGAGCACGAGACAACGCGATGCGGTTGGACCATGTCACAAGATGGACTCCCTTGCCAGAACTTCTTCGCTATTGAGCTCAATTCTCATGTTGATGATGAAAAAAGTCGAGGGTGGAAAATAAACGTGCTGTTTTGTTGATATGATAATTAGCTAGAGAAGACCAATGCTGGGATAATTCTTTGTCACCATTCAGTTTCCTTTCTCTACTATGTAGTGCAATTCGTCGCCAGGGAGTGCTTTAACATCGCGTAACCAGTGTGACCTCATCCGAGCTTCTGTCAAACACTGCTAAATTTTCAACCAACTTAAGAAGATGTAAATGGGATTTTTTTTTCTAAAATTAGAGGGGAAAGAGAACTTTTTGGTTAGATTTTCAGACATTTAAAAAATTGCAAGATTTATTGGACGAACTTCATGGGAAAACAGATGTTTGCCTTTCTCCAAAATTTCCTTTTTGTGTGTGTTCAACGCGTGAGTGAGCATTTGACGTCACGAAGAATAATTGGATACATGACACAGCACAAGTTTAAGTAAAAGGAAGTTTATATCCTGGCTCTGTTTTTAATTAAATCTTGGGAATAACTTTTTGTTCCTTAAAAATACCCATTCACTACTTGCCAGTCTTATTTCAGCAGTGCAGTGAATCTGTTGACATAAATTCAGAGCCAAGAGATCAAATTTTCCGGAAGGAAACTTCCTGTTAACTTTTTAGTGCCTTCAGCTCACCAGTAGAAATTCTTTCTTACAAAAAAAATACCCAGTACGATTAATTTACTAGAATATCAGGTTTTTTTTGTATTAATGTGAAGAAGCTTTTGGCCAAACTCATCAGGATACACCGATCATACCAGCAAAAGTGTGTGACAAGGTTTAGAACGAAATGGTCTTTGAAGGAAGAAGAAAATCAAGGACGAAACGAAAAATAATAAAACTGGTAGGTTATGTAAATTTTACTTAACTATTTCTTTCAAAGAAGTTTTTTTTCCGTAATTATTGTTTGAAAAAATTTCGAAATGAAGGACAAATTGATAACACCGAAGGAGAAATTTTAAGGCAAGAAGATTGAAATAAGACATTCACTGTCAAGTTCAAACCATTTAGTGACTTCGAGTAGAATTATAATCATTGTGAAAGCCTCAGATATGCGTTTATGAACACAAGTTGACTTCCTGTGATCGCGTACAAATGAGTATGGATTATACATTTCTGGAAAATCTGGTTGGTCTTTTTTCAGTAGAAATGAATAATTTTAAATAGCTTTTTATTCCATTTTCACAAAGTTTCTAAATATTTAGATATCGAATTTCAAGAATATGGATGTATAAAGATAAGAGCTGTAGCTTTGGAAAATGCATATCGATCTGCCATTATATATAGTTTATTAAAAAAGAATATAGTTCATAGATAACAGAACTATTTTCTCTTACCGGTCATGGATATATATATATCTAAGCACATCAGTAAAATCGGAAAGGGGCTTCGTTTAAGGTTTTATTTTCAATCCTACGGATCATGATTCTAAATCTCACGTTCTAATTATGCGAAGTTATCAGTATTGTGGTGTACATATACCGTATTTGGCAGTTTCACGTTCACCTACCGTGGAGAGTTAAATATATTTACAAAATTATCAACGTAAAGAAGAGAAAAGAAAAAGGTATCTATCGCACAGGTCATTAGCTAAAATAAAAGTTATTCATTAAATTTTCATAACGCGGAAGGTCAAGTATTACTTACCAAATTAGAGAATAGAACAGAATAAAGATAGGAATCTTTTCCCGTCGCAATGAATGTTCATTCGATTCGAGTATTAGTCATTTACCAAAATATCGTAGTACAAAAGAGTAAAAACAAATCAATTATCATGGATTTAAACTGAATGTAACCTGTAAATCAACTAAACATGGTACAAGAAAAATCAGCTCTGTTCTTGATAGTCATAGATTTGATTTTTCGTGTCACCTGTTTATAAAAATAAATTAAACGTATTCAAACGGAATTGTCGGTCTTGCAAATTATGGTCAGGGTCTGATACTGCTTATTAAATTATCATAAAAAGAACAAGATATCTCTATTGGTGTGACCGTGGATATAAATCTCTTGAAAACTGAGATAATTCAATCCCTGAATAATTTTGTCTTATGGTAACACACATGTATACAATTTACTTATATCTTAGTGATATTCAAAATGTAATCCTTCTCTGAGTAAAGAGTATGAAACATTAGGAAGTTCTCATAGCACCAAAATTTAGTAAAAGCCAATGCTTAATTTCGATAAATGTGAAGGACGCCCAACAGCTTTCTAACGATGTAGTTGTTAAAGAAAACATCACGGGAGAGATTACTGGGCAATGAATGTGTGTTTTCATAATGCAGCTGTAGCTGTTTTTAAATTTAGGACTTTAATGTAAATAAAAGAAATTGAATATACATTCGTTTAACAAAATCACATTGTGGTTTATAAAGAGCCATATTGGGCAGTTTTAAAATTTGTGCAGTATATGGTGAAACGTCCGGGTAAATAAGTTTGGGCTTTACCTGTTATCAAAATACCAAAATGTGAACTTTTTGCTTGGAACATTTTTATTCGGTAGTTATAAAACGGGTAGAAAGCAGACTTGCTTCTTTCTGAGTTCCTGAAAAAAAAAAAAAAAAAAACTACGTTCGCTATACCAAAGCCGAGCACCTTAACTTCAAAGCAGTTACCAAAGTGAAGGATAGTGGTGCTATGTTTATTTTTAATAAAATAAAAAAAATAGAGGCCGGAACAAATAGGGATCTAAATTACGTAATGAGTTATAATCAATTTGGTATAATTAAAAGTGGTAGAATTTAATTATCCTGTTCAGAAGTTTACTTTTATTGCTGTGAAGCATATGTGTCTCACAAATGTTAGCGTTAGCTTAAACATTTAAAATTTTTTTAGTCTTTTTACAAGAAACTTAATTTCAAAACAATCGCTGAATTAAATGTAACAAGTAACGATTAAAATATAACCCAACTCGTGCATGATCTTAAACAAAATGAACCATAGCAAAACTTCAAGCGAAAAAGGTTTATTCCAATTTGATTAAAACTAGAAATATTTACTATTAAAAAAGTCTGTTCGGGAGATGTTTTTTACAGTTTAAGGAAATCTATAGGCAATCTTATTTGTCCTATACATCTGGGAGAGAACAGTTTTTACCTAGTTTGCACTGAGTAATGTACTACATTAACATAAATGAATTTGAAAATCTGATTTATTTAGCAGGATTATCTGGATTTGTAGAATTATGAGTTACAATGATTTAAGCAATTAAAAATGTTTGTTGCTATATTAAAGTAAAAATATCTTAAGCTAACAAACTGGGAGTGTTTTTATGTTGGCAATTTCTGTGTAAGCTTAACTGTAAAAACCGTAACGAATTATTTTTTATATATGGAGTGAAATAATTGATTTCTCAAAAGCATATTTGTCACTTTTAATGAATCTGATGGAAATCATACAGATACGAAAAAAATTTGGTTCCTTTTTGATCTCAGAAAGTCTTAGATTTGATGTCCGAATGTTTATTTACTACCGACACATTTTTAATACTTGAGCGTTTTGTAGTGAGTCCTGTAATTCTTTAACCTTGCTTCAAATATCCGCGCACTACAAATTTGACATCCCCCCAGCACAAAAAATACATTGTTTATCAAAAGTAGTTTGCATTGAAATAAAAATCTATTCTGCACATCTCGTTAGATTTTGTAGCAATGTAGTGTTTAATTTTAACACCTACTTATCTATCATTGAGAGATTGCTGAAATAATTGGACCATCGCTATTTTATAATTGAAATATAAAAAGCGTATTTCGATCGGGTCGTTTTGTTAATCCATGATTTCTAGATAGCAACTGAAGTCAGATTTTTTAACAAAAAGGAATGAATAATGATCGAAAAAAATACAGTATCATGAGTAATAATGAAAATCTTGGCACACGACTTTTCAAAAAAACATTCTGATAAAAAAGACAAAACTTTCCAAAATGCGCAGTGTGCGAAATTTAGGATTTGTCTAATTTGGAAGGATGTGAATGAACACAATAGTAGAAATTTCTCCACCGGAATGAATTTTCTGCTTTTCATCCAGATAACTGGATGCTTTACACTAGAAGTATTATTTAAATTTAGCGACATAATCTGAGATGGAGAGCAAGAATCCGTATTCTTCGGGTTTACATAACCTTATCTTGTAGTAACATCTTTTCAGCAATCAGACGATACAGAATTTGTTTTTAGCTCACCACTCTCCATGTAACCTCTGAAACAAAAAAAGAATTGAAGATGGCATCGATCTGGAGCGGGAATCTAACCTGCATCTCCCAATCACCATGCTATCGTTACACCACCCTGAGACACGAAGTTTCAGGTAACTGAAGCTAGAAATGTGAACAACTTCAGGTTTATCACTAGTCGAAGCAATCCAATGCATCTTCGTTGCGTTAACGACTCTCTAATCCAGGAATGAACGAAGGTTGTAAATCAAAGTGCATCAAATATAATCACTGGAAAACTGTTCAGATTCTTAAGCTGTAATTGCTTAGCTTCAGTTATGTGGAACTTTTGTCCTGGGTGGTGTAACGGTAGTATGCTGGAACGGTAATCGGAAGATGCGGGTTTGATTCTCTTTTCAGGGGTATATAATTTAAGTTTTCTGAGACGTTACACAGAGAATAGTAAAATAAAAGCGATTCAATATATGGCAATGATTCCTGAAATAACGTATTTAAGAAAAGTGTTTCTTAGACTTGTCATCGGTTGCGCACTATTAGATACATTTTGCCAATTTCTTGAATTTTGTTTATAATTTACTTTCAGAGCTGCAGATCTTTGAATTTGTGCCCCATAAACAGAAAACGAAGGATAAGATTCTGGCAATTAAGTACCCAAGTTTTATTACAACACTGCTGTTAGATGAAAGGGTTTGAATCCTATAGCACTACGTTTCAGCTATTTTTAATTTTTATTCAAAACTCTGAAATAACTTACTAAAAATAATTTCTAGCTATTCACGTACATTTGCACGTAAAACCAACGTTCTTTTGACTATGGTTTGGCTTTTCACTTTTTTTGTATGAATTGGGTACTTGTCGAAACAATTTTTATTTTTCCCCTGAAATATAATTACATATTGAATTAACACTTTTGAGGAGTATGAACGTGTCGGTACCGTAGTGTTTTCTCAATGTGTGGCAAAACTCACTCCTTAAAGAGTTAACGTGCATTCGAAATTAAATCTGAGTATATTTAAATTCAAAGCTGCTGACTAATGATGAAATGAAAAATGATTGCGTGATACGTGCATCAGATAATGATTTTCAAGCACGAGAATGGCAGTTTGACCTTACAATATTTAAAAAGTAAAAATATCTTTCGTTAAAAATAGTTTTCCTCGTGTCTTTCTCATACCATTTCTTGGATAATTCAGGTTTCCTACAGTTGAGCAGTACTTATATAACAGATAAACAACTTTCTAATATCACAATTTGAGACATGCGGCTAACTTTTGGAACCGATTTCCCATTGAAATGCCGAAGCTTTTAGAACTAAAATATTGAATTGACGAATTTCTGCTTTTACGTTGAGCAGAAGTCTGATCGTCATTTCAGATAAATGAGTCTTCAAAATTCACTAAAATGACTTAAGTTAAACCAGTAATGGAATTTGTTTTATAAACGTTTATATGTATTGTTAAATTCTGACTTTTAAGGTTCTCACATTTTTGTTATCTAGTTTGTCTATGTTTTCAATTATCCCGCCCTCCTGTGAAGAAGCTGTAGATGCTAAACTTTAGTTATGTGTATTGATATTTCCGTAAAAGCCTTTGCTAAAAATTCTAATATGGCTAATTCGTCATTGTTATTTCCGTTCGAGAGTAATATTTACTGCGCGCGATCAGTTTGAATTGAATGGGAAAGTTTCAAGATGTACATCGTTTTTAGATTACCATTTTTTCCCGAATTTCAGAGAATAAAAAGTTGTTTCCGTATCTAAAAAATGATTCAAAACAAAAAGATATGCAAAGAAAATAAAATTTCGTTCTATAAGATACCACGCAATATAAAGCAAATTTGTGTGAGCATATCAGGTTTGTCACTTTTGAGTTCCTTCTGAAATCAAACACAAAAATATCGTGGGAGGCATAGGAACGGAAAAGAATCAGATTTAAAATAGGTAAAGTCATACTGTGATGGTACAAAACTGGTTTTTATTTTCTAAGAGCAAAGTTATGTTTTACAACGCTCTGACGTGTATACTTGTATTTTCCAGTTTTCCGTTTGAATACGTAACTAGAGTTATAGGTGAGAAAATATCAAAAGAAATCCTATTCTGTAAAGTGTGAATTCACAGAAAATTCCTGGAAAGAACTTGCTGAGAAGTTGCCGGTAGGTCTCCAACTTCTAACGGAATTTGTTTTGAAAGTTTCATTTTCTAATTATGGAAACCTCATAATTTTGATAGATTTTCCGTTGTCACTACTTACGTTTTTTTTTTCGGAAGTCAGTTTTGTGTTTTTCCGGTTTTATACCGCAATTCCCAAAACCTTAGATTTCTACCTTTTCAGTCTTGTTTCCTTTGTCGAACGAAGTGGGAGGATGTGTATACCCTTTGCCCCTGGTAGGGATCTAGTACAGTATGGCTTGGACACCAGTGAGGAGTTGCTACCGAATGACCTAGAAAGACACTACTTGATCAAGTTTAAGGTAAAATTTATGACTGGAATCGCGCAATGAAATGCTTCTCGTTATCAATGCGGTTTGATTTGTAATTTTGCTTTCTATAGGAGACTTTTTTTAAAAAGGCTTAAATCATCCTTTTTTTGTAGGAATTTACTTATATTTCTCATTTGTTTAAGCAACAATGTTTTGGAACTATTTTTTATACTGATAACTTTCAATTATATTTAAGGTAAGGTGAAACGTACGTGAAACATGGTATTTCACAAAACTCTTATTACAAATTATTTTCAAGATTCTTCGAAGAAACGCAATGATTCACAATATCTGTCTTGCTTACAGAACTTCAAAATCAGGTATTCCGACAGACGATTGAAATTTAAGTTAACCAAACCTCAAGAATTTCACCAAACGACACCCACTACCGAAAATTTTACGAAAAGTTTCTGGAAATTTAAATTTTCAGGTTAAAACCTCTTAAAAGGGGCAATTTCCCGTTAACATACGAAAGGAATTGCGTTAAAGCTTCTTAAAATCCAGAATTTCCCGTTAATACCTTAAAAACAGCAATTTTCAGTTAGTAGCCTATGAGAAATGAATAGTGTTTCTATCAACTTACGGTTGAAAAATCCGTAATATTCAGGCCTATTCGTCATTTCACGGAAAAAAGATAAATCAGGAATATCCTTTAATTCATAAAAAGAATTACAGGATATAGCTCATGAATTTTAGGAACATTTTTACAGTGTAATCAAAACTATTTGTTAGTGATTGTGTGCTGCAACTGCTCGAGTTACGGTATGCTAAATTAGAGATTGCTACTACCCCTATCACGAAACGCAAAGTTTTGGCACTGACTATTCGAAGGAAATGATTCTTTTCCTTCAGTTTCATGTACTTTTTGTAGCGATAAATTTTAACCCCAGTTTAGGCGTCCCTGTGGCGCAGTGGTATAAGCGATGGCTTCTGATCATTCGTCCGAAAGGGGTCCAGGTTCGAATCCCAGTGAGGCATGAATGTTGTGTTTGTCTTACAACACTCCCTTCCCTGGAACCAGTGACCCTAAATTAGGGACGGGCGACTGCTTTATAGCCCATTGAGTTGCTCACTGTGGTCGTTAAACCTCCACTTAAAAAAAAAAGAATTTAAAATGAGGTATCACAATTTTTCGTCAATTTAAAATAGGCGCACCACCAGAAGGCTCTACTGGCCAGACAGCAGATTTGATAAGTTTAACTGGGGAAAGTTTAACCTTGTCAGCATAGCTGGGGACAGCTGTTTCAATTTTTTTCTGCTA
Source organism: Macrothele yani (assembly GCA_039090855.1). NCBI lineage: Eukaryota > Metazoa > Arthropoda > Arachnida > Araneae > Macrothelidae > Macrothele > Macrothele yani. Next base: position 48,467,853 of record CM077022.1, on the reverse strand, counting down.
GTATTCTTTTAGTAATCACTTATTGAGACGATATGTTTTTGTAGATGACCGAGAGCAAAACGAGCCATTGCAGTAAATAACTACAAAAAATTGCGTGCAACGTGATACGTATGCTATCTATAATACACTGCTTAAAACAATTAGGGGGTATCGTGGTTTTGATATTATGATCAACTGTTTGTATGCTAAGAGAAAGTGAAGGAAAGTGCTTAGAATGAAACTTTTGCCCACTTACAAACACCTGAGTATGCAAAATGTTTTGTGACGTTAAAAAGGGCGTGTTTCCGTCAGCGAATGAAAAGTGGCATGTATCGTACGATCGTTCAGTCCAGGATAAAAACGACTCACATGATTTGAATGTGTGTTATTGATGAATGTGATGTCCCTTCCTAAAATCCTCTACATATGATCTGATCTGTTTGAAGTAGTACTCCGGAAAGAACCTTTTCACCCCTCAGGCGTTTGAAAATATCCTAACGAAACTCTACAGGGCGAGGGACGTTAACTGGCTTGGCTCTTATGAGCATCCACAGAGGGTTATATACATCAGTCCCGAAGATGTCAATAAACATCATTTATAAAGAACGACTGCTAGACTTTGTGCTATAGGCGGACAGACATGTACTACTTTGAACTTTGTGCTACTGTACTTCATGACGAGCAGCTGTATTACATGTAAGTAAAGAAAACAAAAATTTAATATATCATCATCATCATCATCATCAACCATTATCAATCCACTGCTGGACGAAGGTCTCCCCAAGTTTCCTTCACAACGGTCTGTCTTGTGCCAGTCTCCTCCATGTCACTCCCGCATACTTTCGAATTTCATCCACCCATCTTCCATGTGGTCTTCTGAGTCTTTTCCTGTCCCTTGGAATCCAATCTAAAATTTCAGCTGTCCATCGATGGTCTGTCCTTCTGGCAGCATGTCCAGCCTATTGCCATTTCAGGGATTTAACACCGATCATGGTGTCTTCCACTCTTGTCATTTTTCGGATCCACGAGTTCCTCTTCTTATCTCTCCTGGTTACACCAAGCATGCACCTCTCCATGCTGCTTTTAGTTGTCTGCAGCCTTTGTATGTCTCTTTTAGTTAAGGTCCACGTCTCTGCACCATACGTAAGCACTGGAAGGATGCATTGATCAAACACTTTTCTTTTAAGACATAATGGAATATTGCTCTTGAAAATTATGCTGTTTCTTCCAAAAGCTCTCCAGGCAAGTTTTGTACGCCGATTAATTTCTTCATCAATGTGACCCTCACTTGATATCTGCTGTCCAAGATAAACGTACGTGTCTGTTATCTCCAGCTTTTCTCCATCAATCGATAAATCTTCATTTCTTGTAAAAGCATTGTACATCACTTTAGTCTTCTGAAAGTTCATTTTTAATCCCACTTCTTTACTCTTGTCAGCAAGTTCTTGGATCATACTCTGCAGCTCTGATGGGCTAGTTGCAAAAATGACTACGTCATCAGCAAAACGAAGGTGGGTTAGATAATCTCCATTAATCTTTATCCCTTTGTTTTTCCCAGTTCAGTGATTGAAAGACATTTTCGCCGCCCCGGTGGCGCAGTGGTCTAAGGCGCTGGCCTCTGATCATTCGCCCGTAAGGGGTCCGGGTTCGAATCCCGGTCAGGCATGGATGTTGTGTTTGTCTTATGGCACTGGCTCTCTCCCTTCCCTGGAACCAGTGACCCTAAATTAGGGACGGGCGACTACTTATAGCCCATTGAGTTGCTCACGGTGGTCGTTAAACCTCCAATCAAAAAAAAAAAGACATTTTCCAATGTGGCATTCAAGAGCTTCGGAGATATGGTGTCACCTTGTCTCATTCCCTTTGCAATTTTTGTGTGTTGTATTTTCAAACAGCCAAATCTCTGCACTTGCATTTTCATAGATGTTATTAATAATATTAATGTATGCATCTTCAATACCGCAGGATTTCAGAGCCATTGTAACTGCTGATGGTTTCACCGAATCAAAGGCTTTTTCATAATCGATAAAAGCCATGCACAATGGAAGTTCATATTCCCTCGCTGTTTCAATTAGTTCTCTCAGTACGTGGATATGATCTATTGTGCTGTAGCCACTCCTGAATCAAGCTTGTTCTCTCGGTTGAGCCATGTCCAGTGTTACCTTCAAGCGGTGTGAAAGAACTTTAGTGAAGATTTTATAAACCACTGATAGGAGGCTGATAGGTCTGTAGTTCCTGAGATCCTCAATGTCACCTTTTTTATGTAGCAAGATCATTGTAGCGTTGTTCCAATCCTCAGGAATCTTCCCTTCATTAAGGCATCGAGTGAAAATTTGGGCGAGTACTGTTTAAATTTCTCCACTTGCTTCTTGTATGATGTCTACAGTAATTCCATCTTCTCCTGGAGCTTTCCCCCGCTTCATGTTCGATTGCTTGTGCAACTTCTGTTGGGAGGACTGGAAGAACTCTGGTACTGGTACCTTTCATGATGTCTGGAGTGCATGTATCATCCCTTTCATATAATTTGGAGTAGAAATCTTTCACTCTTGTCAAAATTTCGCCTCTATTTCTTGTTACAGAACAATCTTTTCTCAGTGCCATAATCTGTTTTCTTCCCTTACTGAGATGTTCCTTTGCTATCTTTAGGCTTCGGTTGTTTCAACTGCTTTCCTCACTAGTTCACAGTTGAATTTCCTTAAGTCTTCAGTGATACTTTTTCGTACTGTCTTGCATAGCTCTATATATTCCACTTTGGAAGTCACATCTTTAGTTGTCCTTATCTCTCTTCTTTTTTGCATCAACATTTTGGTTTTTCCTGATAATTTGTTCACATGCAACTTGTTCTTAGACCCAGCTAATTTTGTTGCTGTTTCCATAAGAGCTTTGGTTACTTTTCTGTTAACTTTAGAAATATCCACTTCTTCCGATGTTAGGCTTTGCAGAGAATCTGTTCTTCATTTCCAACTTGAAGGCATTATGGTGTTTTTTAAGATTGGTTATGTCAATACATTTTGTTTGTCTAATGAGCTTGCCACGTTCGAGTTTAGTGTTGAGGTGCATCTTACATCTCACCAATCTATGGTCACTACCTCTGTTGAACTTGCTTAGCACACTGCAGTCTTCTATGACGACTTTTTTGTTACACATAATAAAATTAATTTCACTTGTCCCATTTGGATGTCTCCATGTCCATTTCCTGTGTGGCTTTTTCTTGAAAAAGGAGTTCAAGATGGAAAACCCTTCTGCCTCTGCACGAGAGTATTTCCACGCTGATTTCTGTTGCCGTGACCGAATTTACCTACTGAAGTTTCATTCTGTTGCCGTTGTGCCCTATTTTTGCATTAAAATCTCCCATAATTATCTTTAATTGCTGCTTACCTTTATTATTTAGATGACTAATTTCCTCATAAAATTCTTCAATTTCTTCTTCAGGATGACTTGTGGTGGGTGCATAAGCTTGAATAATCTGAGCCTGGTATCTTCTCGAGAGTTGGATAACGAGTCGTGCAGCTCTGTCAGAGGAACTTTCAACTTCTACAACTTTATCCTTCAGTTTCTTGTTTATTATAAATCCAACACCAGTTCTGCCAGTATCAGTCCCACGATAGTAGAAGAGATGTCCACTTTTCAGTTCAATGAGATCTTCTCAGTTTCTCCCTACCTCACTTAGCCCGACGATGTCCCACTTGATCCCTTGTAGTTCCTCTTCCAATTCAAGAAGCCTTGAATCAGAAGATAGGGAGCGTCCATTATACGTAGCCAAGGTCAGCATCAGATGGCAGCCTAGTCCGGTCCTCCGGGGATTCTTAGCACCCTCTGCCTTCATGTCGCACTGGCCGCTGCCTTGGCCAGGTACACTCCAGCTGCCGGAGACTGAGGGCCAAGATTTAAGTTGTGGAGTCATTTTGTAGGGGTTTGGCCATAACTCACCACGCTGGCCAAGCGGGTTGGTGAGTGTGGGATAGCATTTCCTTTAATCCTGATGGTATAGTTATACCGCTATTGGCGGTCGTCAGAGCCCTTTTAGTGGGAACAGGATGTACCACGAGAAGGCGGGGTTGACATTTGTCAAGGAGAGGCTGTGATGTTACGCATCACCTGACCTTACATCCCATTTAATATATATAATTCCTTATTTAGTCTATACACATCAATTTAATAAAAAAAAGATGCTGGGGCATACCTCGTACTTAAAGAGAACGAGATAGATCCATCATAATCATCATTGTCAACCATTATCAATCCACTGCTGGACGAAGGTCTCCGCAAGTTTCCTCCACAACGGTCTGTGTTGTGCCAGTCTCCTCCATGTCACTCCCACATACTTTCGAATTTCATCCACCCATCTCCCATGTGGTCTTCTGAGTCTTTTCCTGTCCCTTGGAATCCAATCTAAAATTTCAGCTGTCCATCGATGGTCTGTCCTTCTGGCAGCATGTCCAGCCCTATTGCCATTTCAGGGATTTAACTCTGATTATGATGTCTTCCAGTCTTGTCATTTTTCGGATCCTCTAATTCCTCTTCTTATCTCTCCTGGTTACACCAAGCATGGAGATCCATATACTTGTATAAGTAAAGTAGTATAGCGTATAAGTCAGTACTTGAGGAATGGGGAGTATTAAATAGAATTTCGTGTCCGAAAAAAACAAACTCAACGTATATATAAAGTAAGGTGACAATTAATTTTTAAATTCAAAAACCCTCCACGAAAATTCCTTCTGAATACGGCCGTGCTTCTTTATTATGGTGAGTACTCGATGCACAAGGAGCAACAAATTAAAACTGAAAAAGCGACAAGGAAGTAAATTCAAGAAAGAGCATAGTTTTGTAACATTATAGGGCAACTAATGACCCCACGAGCCATCTTGGTGGTCGTGATCTCAAGGAAAGAGCCAGAAAAAAATTATGTTGTCATTGAAACAAGTATAGAACATCTGTAGTAATACCTTTCGGACAGCATTGTGACTAGAATCGCTAAATTTCTGAGAGTAAAAAAGCCACTATAGAATAGTCATCTAACAACCCAAAAGAGAAAGAAATTCAAAGCTACACAGTACAGCATGACCCCTGGTGGCAGAGTGGTCAGAGGCGGTGGTTTCTCGGTTGTCGTCCAAGCTGGGCTAGAGTCCTGAATGACACTTGTGTTGAACGACCACAATGAGAAACTTAGTGGGCTATAAGACGGGCCTTTTGGTAAGTCGTGGTAGTTTGGATGTAAAGGCGTTATGGTCGTCAAAGAGTTGAGCCTGCTTTTAGGGGTTAATATTGACATTTTCTCTTACCAAGTTGATAAGTTCACTGCAAATCTCCCCCACTAGTAAATATGAGCAACATGGGACCAAAATGGCTGCCCTGTGCATTTCCTAAGCCGTAACAAAAGAGCCATAAATTTTAAACATCTTTCAATATCTACAGCTTGCATCCGTTGCAGTCTTACTGTTGTTGAACTGTATTAGCGCCGCTAGGTCTTTTATCCGCAAGTATGAAGAAAGATATCAAGATGAATTTGTGCTAATCATCATCCCATATTAGTTTCAAAAACGCTTGAACTTCAGTGATGCCACATTTTCTAGTAATCTGACTATGCTCATGGACATCGAACATGTAGGCCACCTATATTACCTTGGCCGTAGGTAGGTTCTAACCACTGTCTCCACCAAATTTTCTTAAAATGGGCACTCCACTGGAGCTCAAGCCACAACAAAGATAGTGAAATAGCAATACTACGCCATAAGTATATAGATATGACTATAGTTAACATAACTCTTCAGAGATTATCGCTTCGGATCGCCATACAATCGCAGTTTCTTTATGACAGGGAATTCATTCCCACCCTCCGCCAAGTCGCTTCGACATGTAGAAATTATCTCCTCCGCTTCGCCTCAAGAGCGTTCTTCCTCCGGACTCGCCAGTCCGGTTTCTCCACCCTTGAGTGAGCAGTCGCCCCCTTAGGCAACCAGAGGTCGAGCTAGTTAGCTATCACACCCGGTTGTTTTTTTGGGGGTGTAGCTATTCCGTTGAAGTACTTAAATTGTATGAAAAATAGTGTTGCTGCAATAAGAACTTTACATAACACTTGGCAATTCCTTTATGCGTACTTGAATTTGGGTTACCAGACCCTGAAATGGGAGAGCACCTGACACATGCAACACAACCTTAAGTTCGTTTCACAAAGTGCTTTCCTAAACGTGAATCTTCCTGGAACTAACATTTTTGAACTTCAATTAAAATAACTAATTTCTTGCCGTTCTTTTAAGTGCTGTACATTAAACACTAAATGATCCAGCGTACATAGAATACACACTGCGAAAAGAGACAGAAGGATCTGCGAGAAACTAGCATCAGAATATCTCAATCTATATTTCCCTTATTAACATCCATACTGCAGCATGTGCGCTCAACAATGCAACATAAACAGACTGCAGCTATAAAAATATCTACTGGCGCATTTAAAACAGGTGTAAATATGATAGTGTAAATTCAAGTCAAAAATAGTCACATCGCTTCTAAAGGAAACTAACTTCAAAGCCCTTGTGTTGGTATTTAGATATTTGTCAAAACTGGAGCGCTACTCGCACCAATGAGGGACTTTCTGGTGGTACATGCCGAAATTCAAATGCGCATAGTTTCACAAACTGCAAATGATCTTTGTGCTCCATACATTTTGTTGAATGTTCATATTTCTACAAAGTTATGAAAGCTAATTAAATAATTCTTTGAAATCCCTGAACTTCTATTTAGCAAAGTTTGAAGCTTCTGTTAATTGTTTTCAATAAAAAGTCGTTCCTGAGTGGTCAGAGGCTCTTGTTTCTGGTTAATTGCAGAAGTAGAGCTCAAGCCCCGAGTCTGGGTGAACCATATGTGGCGAACCTGTCCACCGGCGCAGACTTTAAATTAGAGATGAGCGCTTCCACGAAGCCCTAGATATTCATGGGGCGTGCTTATACCCCGAACAAAGAGGAAAACTATATTTGTTTCGTACAAATGTTCTTGTGTATCTAAATTTCAAGTAAAAGAATCTCGCAGTGATAAAATGGTGCCAGTTTGGTGAAGGTAAGCATCTCTACTCGAGCTTATCCTGTACGTACATCCCACTTGGAGTTCTTTAGTCAAATCTTTGCCCTGAACTTGAAATAAATAGGTAAACTAACGTTAGGTGTGTTGTATGGGCTTATATCCTGTCCTCCCTATTAGTATTACCAAACATTTTTTAGCGTTCATTCTTTTTTCACTGAGTTTAAATTTGATCCCAAAAACTAAGATTTTCAAAACGTTTTTCAAACAGTCTGGTATGGAAGATAGGAAAAACAAATGCCATTAATCTACGTAATTTTACATTATAAAAGTACTGAAATAAAGGACCAAAATGAACTTCAACCGGCCACCTCGGTAGCGCACTGGTCTAAGCTCTGGCTTATGACCTTTCTCCTGAGAAGGGTCCAGGGTCGAATCCTGGTGAGGCATGGATATTTTTTGTCTTAACGGCAATGGCTTTCTCTCTACCCAGGAACCAGTTGTCCTAAATTAGGGACTGCAACTGCTTATGGCTGATCGAGTTGCTAACGGTGGTCAAACCTTTAATAATAACTTACACCACAAATAGACCATGACATCGCTCTGTCCACGTTAAACAAAGCATAGCAACTGAAAAATTGTTCATCAGTCACTGCTGGGATCGAACCCCAGAACTCTCGATAACTAGCAGAGTTCGTTCGCTTTACACCACAGTGCCGAGAATTCTAGGGTTCGATCCCAGAGGTGTCGGATGAACAATTTTTCAGTTGCTATGCGTTGTTTATAATAACTTGGACAGAGTGATGTCATCGTCTATTTGCATTATCTCCACGTCTTTCTAATTTATTCACCACTTAGACCGCTTCACTGGGGAGAGCTACTGATCGCCTTGCTGAGCAAGAGGAAATCAACCGTCGAATTTTGCGTAAGTAGTTTACGACACTGAAACCCCGAGATAAGTTTTTAATGTTCTCTGATCCATTTTGTGTCCTTAGCTCCTGTTAATAAAATGACTGATCTTCATGATCCAAGTAAAGTTCAGTTTACATATTCTTCTCAAAATGGAAACGAGCGTCATTTCGGAGATAACCATTATTTTATTAATCTTTCAAAAAAAAAAAACTAATTTATTCTGTGGTGATGGTTAACGTACTGTGGTTCGGAAGTCCCGTTTCAGTTGCAAGTTTTTCTTTACTCTGGAATGAGGAATTTCTTTAATGAGCAGTTTTATTTCTCGCTAGTCTCCAAATATCACTAAAACTGTAGTAGGCAAAGAAGCTGTACTAAGAGTGAAAGATTCAGTGAAGATTCAAAGGCACACGGTTAACAAATTTGCGCAACTGTTGGCCCTAAAGTTGATGACCTTAAAGGATGGGGAAAATTCTTGACCAGAGCAGTGAACCTTGTAAAAAGTAATTTGACATTTAGCAGTTTCGATTTGCATATACACACAAGAAATACTGAGGTCTCATTCAGTTTTCGGCAAAATTCCATTTAAAACATTACTCGCGTTTTTGAAAGCTGAATAACTAGATCAACGTGTTTGGTCAAAAGCGCATTTTATCTGGCTAATCGTCCGAGGTAGGTCAAGCTGTGGATGAGGCATGAGTGGTGCGTTTGTTCCACGGCACTGGTTCTCTCCTACGAACCATTGGCCCCAAATTAAAAATGGGAGACTGTCTGTAGGATTGGATGCCTCCTATTTTGTGTGGATAGATAACTCACTGCGTCAAACCCCAGTACACAAAAAATAAATAAATCATTGTTGAAACTTTTTTAAAAACTAAGTTACCGAATTAACGGCGGGAAAATGCTAGTTCCAAATGTTTTCATGCTCTCGAAACACAAAATGTATCTTCATAAGTAACAAACTGTACACTAGATATTATTCATAAGGAGCTGCCTTAAGTGATAAAATCTGCTTATTTAACAAAAGAAAATTGAGACTGAAGTTTGAACAGTTCTCTGAAGAATCATTGACTGATATGAAGAATCGTTGAGTCAGACATTGTTGCCCTGATATTGTTTAGAGAAAAATAAGATAAAGCTGAAACAGTAAAGATCAGCGGTACAATAATGAAAATATTAAATACCAAGAACGGTGTACAAAACTTGGGTAGCAGACAAGCAGTGGATTGATGTTACGAACGTAAATATGAAGAGTTATTCGTTGACTGAATGAGAGCGTGGTTCTTTCCTTTAGTTATCTTCTAGCTATCGATTTCCCAAAGACTATCTGTCTCGGATATGGTTTCAGATCGATTCGGTAACTAAAATGTGTGTCAGATCGGATTTACTGCTCAACGCACATTGTTAAGCTGTGATAAGAATACTGAAGTAAACATACCGGCTATTGAATTAGAAACCTTTATGCAGATACACATAAACGTCACCTACGCAGTGTATAAACGTGGTCACGTGCGTCACAATGTGATCTAGGCAACTATTTAATACTGCTGCTCGTCAGTGGTTGTCATTATTGTAGATCACAGTGGGGAAAAGCAGGATCTTTCGGAGATCGATAAAGGGCTTATCGTGGCTGCCAGTCTGGCTAGAGCGAAGATTTTGAAACACCTGACTGGTTTCCCAATGTGATCAGCGTCTTTAATCAGGGGAAAAATAACCCACATTGTCGTCGCGCCGCAATTACTCCTCTTATTCGACAAGGAATGTCAGGAAAGATCAGTCGTCTGAGAAGGCTTGTACGGAGAAATAACTTGCTGTGTGCAGCAATTGACCGACGCATGCAGTGGAGGCTGTTTCCGACATATATCTCAGCGAACTATGCTCAGGGAATTAAAGAGAATCTGTATTGGTAGTCCATGCCTACATGGAAGACGCTGTGTGTGAGTGAACTTTCTTCCAGTGTCGTGTGGGCAGATGAGTCGCAGTACACCTTGTTTTGTGTTGACTGTAGGCAAAGTTTGGTTGCAACCTTGTAAAACAATGGACCCAGCTTGACTTGTAAGCACAACTCAAAATTCTGGAGAATGTTCTGTTGGTACGGTTTATCGATAGCACTCCATATCGTAAAACACACAGACTCCATATCGTTTTTTCTTGCTACAATTCTGTCAGATATCAGAATTGAAGCAAGAAAAAACGAATAAACAAAGAACAGGTTGCCTTTTTCAAGGGGTCAACCTGTGGGAGTGGCTTTTCTGGTACCAGCGGACGACAGGAAGAACCAAATGTCGGCTGGTAATGTTCCCGAAGCCACAAAACCAAATTGCCAAACTTCAATAAATAAACAAGAGGAAAACGAAAAGAACTTACCATCCACGAGCATCATGGAGTGTAAGAAGAAACACAAATCCCTAACTACATGCGTGCAAATATATACTACAACGAAAAAGTATTGGTCACGGTTAAATCATATAAAACCCACCAGGCCAAAAACGTGTAAGTGACGTAAACATGCAAAACTGTGTCTTGTATGTATCTTCAGCCACCAGAGACCCGCCAGGAGGCACTTTGTAAAACCTTTATATTTAATTTTGTAGGGTCCTGGGTTAGTAAAACATGTTCATGTGCAATTTAAACCCCGGCGAGACCGAATTAAAGTGCTTAATTAGTTGATCAAAATAATGCTTAAGAAAAAAATGTGCCGCCCCGGTGGCGCAGTGGTCTAAGGCGCTGGCCTCTGATCATTCGTCCGTAAGGGGTCCTGGTTCGAATCCCGGTGAGGCATGGATGTTGTGTTTGTCTTACGGCACTGGCTCTCTCCCTTCCCTGGAACCAGTGACCCTAAATTAGGGACGGGCGACTGCTTATATCCCATTGAGTTGCTCACGGTGGTCGTTAAACCTCCAACCAAAAAAAAAAAAAAATATATGTAAATTTATTTATTGTTAATATTTTTTGAAATTATTTTAGATTTTTAACTGCAAGATCCTGTGTGGAACAAATTGCGGCAATTCTGCGGAATTGAGAGAGGATTAAGTTACGGTGCACTTTTATGGAAATGTTGGAAGACCACTGCGTATATTGTATGATGTCAAAGTTAAAATAATTTTTTATCATAAAGATCAATCATACACCCGACTGAACCATCCATCTTAACCTTCAGATCAAGTTCATTAACACAAATGGATGAGTCATTGGTTTTTTCAAGAGTTAGGTCTTCGGGGTAAAATTTAGTGCTGACCTGTAAAAAAATTCGATATGTTGAAGACAATGATGTCGTCAACATACCTTAATACTATGCCAGGTAAAGATATATATATATATATATATATATATATATAGTTTCGAATTTGTTGTTCAAAGCAGATTTGTCCGGGTCAGTTACGGGTCCGACATGTTTGACCCGTTTCCTTCCAACTCCGGTGTCTAGAAGAGCTATAAATGGAGATACTTCTACGAAACTTTGTAGGCAGCTTAAGAGCATGGGGAAGCGATTTAGCAGGGAGGAAAATAGTTCAATATTGCTCCGCTAGGAGAACAATGGCACTAAAGATAAAAACGGTCACGTGCGTGAATTAACGGTTTATCGATAGCAGACTTTTCAGGCCAGAATATGCTGGCCATCGCTAAAGATAACACGCAGCAAAAGAATGCCATTCAACAGTTGCTCGCTTCATGTCGCGGTCGATGTTGGTGACTTTGTCTGAAACTAGTTTTCAGATCGTATGCTGTCCCGATAAATTCTGCCTTTCAGTTATCCCCTAACAGGGCCGTAGCTAGCAGGGGCTCAGCGCCCCCTATAAAGGCAAACAAGCCCCACCTGGGATTTACAGTTGATGTGAATTCTTTGAACTTTTGTTTTCGTTGACTTATGAAAATAACTTTGATTATAAGCGTAAATGGCTTTCTTTATTATGTCTCACATTACATTTCAAAAACAAAAATTGAAGTGATGCAGCACAATGAATAACTACAGAGAAATTACTTTTAAAAATGAATCAGTAGGAGCAGCTGCGTCATCTGCCACATGGTGACAGTTTGTGTTTTGGGCCATGGAAGGAAATGCCGTTTGTTGGTCTTTTCCGAAGAAACGTAAAATTTTAAATAGCATTAGCAAGAAAAGACTGACTGAGGTGGAGGCGTAGTTGGGCTTACTCCTGTTCGTCATTTGGTAAGTTATTATGATATGCTAAGCTTCTGTTTAAAAGCTTCCAGGTAGTTCGTTGGCTAAAAAGAAGTGCTGTCGTGGGGACACTTTAACTAAATGTATCCCTCTACGCGTTGGAAAAATAGTACTAAAGGGAAATCCGTGCGCGAGATAAAGAGCTATCAACATCTCGTTCACTGTTTTTCGTCCAGTAGGAGTGGTTTCACGATTAGTGTTTGTTTTCTGGCGGGATTTTGGTGCTCTTGGTTTTTGGGAGGAAAAGCGGGTGTGACTATTGAGCACGGTAAGAAGTGGCTAGCATCAGTGAAGAATACGCTATTAAAGATGGAGGAAAAGTGGAACCAAAGGAGTAGAAAAAGTTGAAGGATGCCATTAAGTGGATTCAAGGAAATTAAAAAAAATCACTATAGTTGGGAGTTACCCCTACTTCAGCTATACGAAATGTGCAGCTCCAACCACCATCAAGCAAATACAAAGAATGTGATTGATGTTTTTTTATTTCAAGCGAGTCCTGTTTTTTCTCCCCTTTTGATATTTTGTATTTTATCTAATTGTTTTTACATTTTTGGCATAATTATTTGCTAATGAAGTAAAATAACAAAAGATGAAAAACAAAACTTGCATCTGTATTCGTCGAAAATGAAGTTTGTAGCTGAACAGAGCCCCCCACACCCCTGATGACTCTACAACCCCTTCCCTTGGTTCTAGGACCTAGCTACGGCCTTGCCCCCCGAAGCCAGAAGTCATAAGGAGTAAGACCCGGTGAGCCGGCTGGTCTGGACTGCAGAACCCACGAAAAATAATGCATTCACTACTGAATGTTCAACTGAACATTTGCACACGGAATTTTCCATGGAAACTATTGGGTCGTTGCATAATTATTGGCTGATGCCGGCAAGGCGGCTTTGCATAGCCGGTTACAAGGGACGCCTTGTAGGAGGAACTACCAAGCGCCCTTACAAAGTGAATCTGTTCAGTCCACGTGTGCCGCCCCGGTGGCGCAGTGGTCTAAGCGACGGCTACTGATTGTTCGTCCGAAAGGGGTCCGGGTTCGAATCCCGGTGAGGCATGGACGTTGTGTTTGTCTTACGGCACTGGGTCCCTTCCTTCCCTGGAACCAGTGGCCCTAAATTACGGACGGGCGACTGCTTATAGCCCATCGAGTTTTTCTTTTTATTGGAGGTTTAACACTCATGGTGGTTGTTAAACCTCCAATCAAAAGAAAAAGAAAGTCCATGTGTATAAAACTATTTCAGACAGATCTCAGCAGTTGGGGACGTGAGATTAGTGATTTTGCACGAATTCAAACTTTGCCGGAATGTGTCCGAAACGCTCGCAAAATGTCAATTGATCGTGGGGTGTCGGCACGACGAGTGACAGAACTGTCCATAGACTGTTTTCCAAGTTCCGTGTCGGTGATGTCGCCATGGACCATAAGCCTGGAGCCTGTCGTCCGGTTGTGTATGACGTCCCCAGTACGTGAGCTCAGTGCCGAACTTGTATGGTCAGCGACAGTTTCCAGACACCTGGCAGCTATGGGCAAAGTTAAGCTGGATACCTGCTTTCCACACAAACTCGCAAAACAGCAGCAGATACGGCTGCTAAAAACATGCATCGCCCTCCAAAAGCGTGAGTCTAGCGCTCCCTTTCTACATCGGATGCTTACGGTTGATGGAAAAATGGGTGTTTTATGAAAATAGGAAGCAAACAGCGCAGTGGCTTAATAAAGGGAAACCACCCAAACATATGTCCGAACCAGAGTTTCACTTACAGAAGGTTCTGATCTATGTGTGGTGGACTGCCAAGACTGTGATTCATTGAGTTTTTGCCGCGAGGTCAAACAATAAAAAATTTACTTGTACTGCTGTCAATTGGACGAATGTCACCAGAAATTATGCAACAACCAAACATTGCTCGTAAATTGTTTGGGTCCCATACTGCTTCAGGACGGCGCACGACCGTATGTGTCTATTGGAAGCATGCGAAAAATTAACGCCTTGGGGTACGAGGTCCTCTCTCACTGTGCTTATTCACCTAACTTGGCCCCCTCAGACTTTCAGATGTTTCGCCCTTTGGACCACTTCTTGAGGGGCAAAACGGATCGCTAACAAGGATGCTCTGATTCATGCCGTTAGCGAGTTTTTGGACCTCTGTGGTGCCAATTTCTGCCGCCGTGGCATTTTGCACCAAAAACACGTTAGGCACAGTGTATTGCTTCCAAGGACAGATATTTTTCGGAATAAATTGTGTTTCGTCGGTTTTACTGCTGTTTGTTTCTTTGTGTCCGAATCAGCCAATAATTATAGGAAGACCCAATATTAGCAGTGATGCTTCTGCTGTGCATCACAGGTAATCTCTTGTGATGGCCAGCATGTTGATCAGATTTTGTCGTGAAACGTTTGTGCTGTCAATAACCAGTAAATTCACGCACGTGTCAATTCTCTCGAGTCTTCAGCGCCATTGTTTCCCTGGCTGCGCAATTTTGAACTACACTATCTACCAACAAGTAATTGAACACCCCTGCAATCAACGATATCTGCGGTCCTGATACACGGCACGGCCGCCGCCGTTAAATATCGTGTGGGAAACAACAACGCAACCAGTCTCATGCAAGGTGCCACGCAGTTCCGAGCTCTCTGATTTCGAGAAAGGTGTAATCGTCGGGTATCACAGAAATGGTCGATCCCTACGTGACATATCCAGCAAATTAAAGTACCTAAATTCGACAGCGGCCTATGTGATTGACAAGTGGAAGATGAGTGGTGACTGTCGGAATGTGCCCCGACCCGGAAGACCCACAAAACTGGGAGTTAGAGACCGACGGGTGCTGGCCAGAGAAATTCGGAAGAACCGCACCAAATCGATGGGTCACATCCGCGAGAAGTTTCAACAGGCATCCGGGAGTGTTCTTTCGATGAATAGCATCCGTAAGGAAGCCCATCTGCTCGGTTATCATGGACATGCTGCCGCCCACAAGCCTTTGATCACCAAGTCCAATAGCGCTGCTCGGCTAACGTGGCGCAAAGAACGTCGACAGTGGACCGTTTAACAGTGGAAACAGGTTCTCTGGAGCAACGAATCAAGGTTGAACCTCTACCGTTTGGATAGCTAGGTCTGGGTTTGGCGTCTGCCTGGAGAACGCCTTCTGCCGGAATGTATTGTGCCAACTGTGAAGTTTGGCGGCGGTGGAGTTATGCTATGGGGGTGTTTCTCCTGGTATGGCACGAGACCCTTGGTCGCAATTCCTGGTAGACTCAACGCAGAGATCTACTGCATCATTTTGGATGACCATGCGCTTCCTACGTTGTGGCAGTTTTACGGGGTGGACCCATGTTACTTTCAGGATGACAATGCCACCTGTCATGTTGCGAGGTCCACCATGGCTTGGTATGGTGACAATGGGGTTAATCGAATGGACTGGCCTGCGCAGAGCCCGGACCTTAACCCTATCGAGCACCTCTGGGACGAGTTGGAGCGTCGACTTACGGGGTGCCCCCGCCGTCCGAAATCGGTGAAGGAACTGACCTGTCTTCTCCAAGCCGAGTGGAAGAAAATACCGCTAGCCGTCGTACAACGCCTGGTTGAGAGTATGCCCCGGAGGGTCGCAGCTGTAATCGCCGCTCGCGGAGGCTCCACCAACTATTGAAAGTGAATAAACTTCGTTTACCTTTGCTATCACAGGTGTCCAATTACTTGTTGGTAGATAGTGTATTTTCCCACTTTAAATCGTTTTCCCGTGTCTTCAATAGGCTGCCTACAAAGTGTCGCAGCGATATCTCCATTTCCGGCTTTTCTAAAGACCCTGGAATTGAGATGCTTATAATGACACTAAATTAAGCTTCACAAGCTTTGCAAAATGAAAAATTCAGATCCTTGACGGTGTTAAAATTGTGGAGAGCTAGCTTGCCTTGTGGGGGGAAAGGGGGGCGTAATAAACATCCTCTACGCCACTCAGGTGGCCCAGTGGTTTGAGGCGCTGGTTTCTGACCATTTGTTCAAGATCGGCCCTGGTTTGAGTTGCTCGCGGTGATTATTCACCGGACCCCCCCTCCCCTATCAAAAAGGATAGGAAAAAAACATTCTCTCTATCCCTTCTTTAGCTAAAGCTCTGGCTACAAAAAAAACGCTATTGCCTGTGAAGAATACAGCACAAAAAAAAGTTTCCAAGTAGTCCTAAAAATAGTTTGTTGCAGAATTGGCACAAATATTAGAGAAAAAGCGAAAAGGTCGAAAGAGTACGAGTACCCTGGTACTCTTTGTAGATAATTTATGCTATGCATCTTTCGCGTGCTAAGGTCTTTGTGAGTGTGAAATAAAATGAATGATTCGTGAGTATACCTTTATTTACGTACAACACATTCAGGACCACACCGAGCCGCAGTCCAGAACGTACTAATTGGAATTAAAGCATGACAAACAATATGGTTTACAAATTCCTGACAATGAGTGGTACTTAGGTCGTTGGATTAATGAATGTTATTGACGTAAAACCAATGACAGATATATGAATCATAAAAGTAAATACCAGTGGCGGCCCTAGCTCTTGTGGGGCCCCGGGCGATGGCTTTTCACGGGGCCCTTCGCAATTGCAATAACCTAAAACCGTCGTGGTATATATATATATATATATATATATATATATATATATATATATATATATATATATATATACACGTAAAACAATTACATGTTGCTTACTCTGACCGTAAACCAGTCACTCGCTTTTTTCTCACACAAGCGCTCACTTGGGGTGAATGTGATCCCAAAGCAAACTTTTTTTTTCCTTTATCGAGAATTGTGGTATTGATTTATATGAAATAAACACGATGTAATACATACGTTGTTCATTAATATAATTAGGAATCCAAAATACTACCTGTTCCGAAATGACCTGTAACTAAATAAAGAAGGATAGCTGTATAATTATAAGATAAGTTGTGACTTATCTGCCAGCAGGACGCACACGACATAAAGGCAGATAGCAATCAGAATGAACGTCTGCGTATCTCAGTTGGTAGAGCGACTTGTTCCGGAATAAGCGGACTCGGGTTCGATTCCCGGCGTAGACCAGAAATGACGGAGAAATTTACTTCGTTATAATGGCGCCCGAACTATCCGGATGACCCGACCGTTCAAAATCTCGCAATGGTGTGATGTTATTTCCACACCGTGAGATAGGAAAAATCAGAGAATCTCTTCTCCAGCGCTTCGAAAAATAAATGTGTGTGACGTTGCATTCCACACACCGGATTGACTGGGAGTTCTCAATTGCACGTTCTACAGTGGATGGCTGCCTGCAACGATTCATGGTCACGGCTGACCCGTGGGCCAAGCCCCCGGCCCTCATTCGGGGGGGGGGGAGATGTGGCGTACCTGTCAGCAGGACGCACACGACATAAAGGCAGATTGGAGTCAGAATGAACGTCTGCGTAGCTCAGTTAGTAGAGCGACTTGTTCCGGAATAAGCGGACTCGGGTTCGAATTCCCGGCGTAGACCAAAATGACGGAGAAATTTACTTCGTTATAAAATCTATTATTTAAAGAATTCTGCGACTTTTTTGTGGCTGAAGTATTCAATCAAATCACTGTAGTCCAGAGTGATGCCACGTCGTTTTCTATGGACAGAAGAGCGAGAGCTGACCAGCCGGTCTTGGGTCATGGTGTTCCTTAGGTAGGTCTTGATGAGCTTGAGCTTAGAAAAGCTTCTACGGGCAGACGCTCCATGCAAAACTACTAATTAATTTACTGCGGTGCGGGGCACTCGGCAGTTGCCCCGTATGCCCGTACCTGGAGCCGCCACTGGTAAATATATACTAAACTATGGTGGCAGCAATAGTATTTCAACTGTTTAATTTTTCAAAAGCAATATTTACTATTATGTAATTCAGATTTAGATCAACGTAAGAAACTACCCTAACACCGATGAACTGGGATGTAGCTACGAAAGTCCGAGCTAAAATCTGACCTCAAGGTAAAAAGAAATGCTGAATCTCAAGTATTAGTGAGGTAGTTTGGTAGCTTTTAGTCTAGGTTATCTACAGGTCACATACCCTCCATGGTTTTATACATAATTTTAAACCCATCGTTAACGCTTTAAGCGGCCGATTTCCCAAAACCAAAAGTTGCACAAATTTTCCTACGCTCCTCAAACAGAAGTGTTCTCATAGCGGCCGGGTTATACGAACGCTACGGGAAAACAATTATTTTCCCTCTTTCATTTCAGGAGTATAGACTAAATCTGTCGCTGGTTGTAAGTGCTCCCTTACAGTATGTAGCCTGATTCCCTTATAGACCTTTATTCTTTGTTCTATCACCCAAGGAATGATTCCGAAGTAGTCCCCCGTACGTGGACATCATGCCACAGGGTAGAAAGAAGTTACTCAAACGCGTTTTCTCTTCATTCTTAGGTTCGTTGCTCTTTTTATCGCATTCTTAGCTGAAAAGATACAGACAGGAAGGATTAATGACAATCATACCCAAAATGGCCACTTAGAATGACAAACCTAAGATAAAAGCAACGCTTTCTGATGCGCAGGTTCACTCGTTTCTGTCGCGTTTGTCCCACTTCTTAGACATCGAATATATTTGTTGGAGCTGACTTCAGCCTATGTTGTCAACCTCGAGTTAATTCGTTCCAACTGGTTAATAGGTTACCTCCCCCTTGACCTCTTCCCTTGGGGGAGGTCAAGAGGAAGCCAAATGTCGCTACGACTAAGTTTTCATAGCATTGAAAATAAATTTTTGTAATGGTTTTTATCACATTTAGCATCTAGTTCTCGTAATTCACGCAGATTGTAATTATAGTTACCCTTATGTAAAACGTGATGGAAAAATAATGTTCGGCGGTAGCTTAGTAAAATATATTGAGTAACAACGAAATCAACTGTCACTTCGTGGGACCGCATGCGGCACGATCAGACTTCAACAATGGTTTTAACAACTTCCGTTACCCATTTTCGTTACATCGAAATGTTTTACTGGGGATTTGCTACTGTGGATTGCTACTTGCTACTGTCGGAAAGAGATGCATAGCATCAAAAAGGGACCAGCTCAACACTGCAGTAAAAATCCTAACAGTGATTCTTTTATTTTCTCAAGCAGACCATGGTTTCGCTGGGTATTAACCTAGCTTCATCAGGACGAATGGCACGTAAATATTCAAATTGTATATGACATTATAAATGGTGTTAACAGTCACGTGTTTTGGTTAGATGCTTCCACACGTTTGATAGGAATGGCGTGGATGCCATGTCATTAACAAGTTGCGAAGCCTTCTGATATATATGGAAAGCTTCCAAAATATTAAGTTTGGTGGTTGAATCTGGTTTGTCAATAATTTTTGCCTCTTCAAAGAGAAATTTGTGGTCCTTTTCGTAACAGTGTTTAGCCATCGATGACTTCTTTAGGTCACAATTCCGAATGTGGGTCTTGTGCTCCTTCAATCGAAAACGAAAGGCTCTACGGGTTTGTCCTATGTACGAAGCGCCTTATTCACATGGAATTTGGTAAATTCCCCACGAGTTTTTGTCTTCAACATAGTCCTTTGATCTAAAAATCTCATTTTGTTTATGGGTTTAAAAATCACCTTAAAATTAAAGGTTTTGAGAATTTTTGTAATTTTGAAGGCAATGTCACGGGAAAATGGAATAATGGCAAAATTCTCTTTCAATAGGCACATCACAGGAGTTAATGTGGAGATGGGCTTCGGTTTCCGGAATTTTGTTAGAGCCTTGTCTACAATGGAAGGGTTGTATCCTCGCTGTACTGCAACACGTTTAAGGAAATAAAATTATTTTTCCAAACTGTCCTTATCTGAACATATATGTATCGCGCGATATACGCAACTGTAAAAGGCGCTGAGTTTTTGTTGATAAGGGTAATTAGACTTGGCATGTGGAGGTGAAAAAATAGCGAACGGCTTCCGATAAATTGTGGTTGCGAGCGATTGATTTAGGCGAGTTACCAGGACGTCAAGGAATGGTAGGCATCCGTTGTTTTCAGTCTCTTAGCTGAATTGAATGTGAGGTTCAATGGAATTTATAAATTTGACTAATTCCGGAATTTCAGAATGTTTTCCCTTCCATAGAACGAAAGTATCGTCTACATATCGTATTCATAAGTCAAATTTCACGAGTTTGAAAAGTTTTTCTTCAAATCGACGCATGTAGATCTCACATAATATAGGTGACAATGGGCTGCCCATGGCTAGATCTTCCGTCTGTTCATAAAACGTTCCACGGAAAGTAAATCTGTTCTGTTTTATGCAAATGTCCACTAGTCTTGTTATTTCCTCAACTTCAGGTTTTCTGTAATGATGCTCTACAAGACTTGATTTTAGGGACTCCAGAGCTCCTTTTACTGGAACATTGGTGAACATAGATACCACATCAAAGGATAGCATTAGTTGATCTACGTATGGGTGTAGTTTAAGTCGATTGGTAAACTCAATGGAATTTTTCACAGATGTTTCGTTTGGAGTGGCCAAGGTAGATAATTTTGAAGATAAGAACTTCGATAACTTATATGCTGCTGTGCCGATATTACTTACTATAGGCCGGAAAGGAATTCCAGATTTATGTATTTTAGGGAGAGCATAGAATCTCGCACAACGGGCGTATGAAGGTTTAAGTTTGTTTTTTTATGTTTTGGTTCAGAGTTTCTGAGTTTTTGATTAACTTCTGTATTTCTTTCAATTGTTTATCTGAAGGATCATTTTTTATTTCTTTGTAAGGTCCATCCGAAATAAAAGATTTTTGACTTTGTTATCATAATGAGTTTTGTCTAACACAACCACCTGGCCTCCTTTGTCAGCTCTAGTAATGATTAAATTTGAATTTGAGCGCAATTCTTTAAGCGCATTAATTTCTTTGGTGGTTAAATTTGGTCTAGGTAATGTAGCGTGATTTGCGGTTATCACTTGGCTGATACAATGTCTAACTATTTCTTTTTATTCAAAGTTGAGACTGCTTTGTATTAGAGATTCCTCAACTGAAGCAACTATGTCTGATACCGGTATCTTTCTTGAGATAGCAAAATTAGAATTATATCGTAAAGTCCTCTTCTTAATTTCAGTGAGACTATGACTGGACAAGTTGACAAACACTTCATTATCTGGATACAGTATTCCGTTATTATTACTACTGGAATAAGCCTGCTTATTCTTATTACCTGCCATCAAATTTTGGAATTTTCTTTCTAACAGTGATGCTTATGTGCATGTCCTATCGCCCTGATACTTCGGAACGTTGGGGTGATACAATCCTGGCAGAATTCGCGGTCACTTGTCGGCTTAACAAACCACACACCGTCAAGTTTTAACTTTCTTCCTTCTGCACTGGGGATGGGCGGAAAACATCGATGTTTTGCTGCCAATAATAAATTTTCTGACTAAGTTGCAAAACCCGATGCATCCAGAAAACATTGGTTTCATCACCGATGTTTGAAACTGGTAAAGGATATTTTCTACGTGAAGTAAATGAATTGTTTTTTTGTTGCATTCTCATAAAGGGGAAAGAAATATCTCTATTTATTGAATGTTTTGGTCGGTGATTCCTTGGAGAAAATAGTTTTTACTCGATGCTACGGGAGCCGATACATTGAACGTTTTAGAAAATTAGTTACTCGATGTTGAATTGGTGAGAAATCACTGTTATATTGAACAGAGATTTTACCCACCGATGTGCCCATTTACTGTTGCAGATTAAAAAGTACGGATTATTAGCAGAAACATCGGTTTTCACGGATGCAACGAAAACTTCCACCGATACTATCGATGTTTCGCGAATGAGTAATGACAGTTGTCAAACATCGATGTTTCTTGACGATGTGTCAATCCCTATTCTGCGCTATTAAAAGCAGCTTTGATCATCATCCGTTATCGTCTTAGTGAATCCATAGAAACACGAACCCCATTTTCATCCGCTAGATGTCAGTAGCGTACTAGGAGATTTAAGTAACCCCCTTTATTCACGTAACCTTGTTCTCGATGCACTTCAGTTTCTCCGATACGCATTTCCACTTCAATCTTCTAGCTGCATCTTGTTCCTGCTGCTTTAGGCTCACACGTAGGTCCTCACAAAAAATTTGCTAAAGGTTGCGGGCCTCCGAGAAAATCAGGAGGGAGTCTACAAGTTAACGAGAATGACTCCCGAGTATACCCCCACGTGTCAGCCATCCTTTGGACCCCTGCCACCTCTGTCCTATTTACGCGGATATATGTACACACAGAGCGCACGGACCGAAGGAAAGAAATATTAATTTTACTCTCTAAATTTAGAATGACATCCTATTAGTTGACGGCTGCCTCATCTCTTCACGCACATATTTCCTCTTGGATCTTAAACCCAGGCAGTCCACTCCTTGCTCTTGAAATGGCCTTTCTACTTCTGCCGTCCTTTCTACCGCGAGGGAAACCTTATGCGTAATGAAAACTAATTTGTGTCATTAAAGGGATTTAAATCAGATTCAAGTGAGTGAACTATCTCAAATGAGGTCAGTTATGTTTTCTGGGGTTTAAGAATGCTCGTACTAAATACTTTCGAAATTCCCCCTTTTTGTCCATTCCATGTTTTACAGTTTGAAACACTGAACGTCTGAGGGCATGAGTTCGCGTACGTACTTTGAATTTTACGTTCCTGTTTAAATTGTTTGGAAGTAGTGACGAGTTTGCCTTTCGAGTGTTCAGAGGCGCGGGCTTTAAGTTAGTTTCCCGTATTTGAGTCATAGTTTGTGTCCTACGGAGCCCGTGCTGTCCTTTCCCTTGCACTCGTTGCTCCAAATTATGGACTAATGACTCGTAGATCTTATAGGGGATCGTCAAATCCCACCCCTTCTGTGCCCCCCAAGGAAAAGCCATTAATTTTCATAGTACTTTTTTCAATTCGTTACTTTACGCAAAAAAAAAAAAAAAAAAAATCGAATAAACTGCGTTGTTAATTTTGAGAAACAATCGCTCTGTGTGTTAGTCCGTTCGTCAGTCAACACGTGCGTATCGAATTTTCCTTTTAGATTTTCAGGGGTAAATGTGTCTGATAGAACATGAAAAAATCACAACTTCATATATAAATTGTATAATAGTATATGCCCATGGTGTGTATATATACACTGGTGTGCAAAAGTATTGCATCGCCTGCAAAAACCGTGAATTTTTAAGTTTAACTTTTTTTAACAAACTAATTTTTATAGTTATTTCATCGTTCATGTCATTACATGTGAAATTTGAGATTTCAAAAATGTCTTTAGTTTTTCCTGTAGCTACTTCTGTTCTTTTAAGATACATTACAAAAATCATGACCAACTCGAAATTATTATGAAAAGGATCATTTATCCAATACTTACGTTCACAGCAATAAATCGTTTTTGTAATTCATGAGGAATGAAATAACATTTAAATACAGAAATATAATGAAGCAAAATTATAAAATGTACCTAATTTGTTGCCCAGCCTTTAGCTTTAATCGCAGCTTTGCATCTTGATGGCATACTTGAACAAGGTTTTATAAAGATTGCGTTGAACAATAAGATTCCATCTTCAATATGTTTAATTTTGGTGGTTGGCTTATTTATTGATAGTTCATGCACTTTGAACCACAAATTTCCGATCGGGTTTAAGTCCGATGACTGTGGTGGCCAATCAAGATGCTGAACATTTATTTTTCCTGAAACCACCTTTTCACTACTTTAGCACGATTACAGGGAACATTGTCATCTTAAAAAATAAAATTGCCGTCATAGTCTTCCTGATGATGGAATCATCTTGCTTTCTAATATCCAGATATATTTCTGGGCATTTACCAGAAATACATCTAGATATTAAAAAATATTGATAATATGGAGGTTCCCAACGCCATGTGTACACACGTAGCTCTAAACCATGACCTTCACCGGATGCTTAACAGTAGTCACTAAGCAACTTGGATGAAATTCTTCATGCTTGAATCTCGTTACATAGGCAGTACTGATTCCCATTAAGGCAAAATTCTGATTCGTCACTGAAAAGAACATTTTCCCCTTTGCTTAGTTGTCCATAAGACATGCTGTTTTGCTCACTGAAATCTACGCTGTCTTTGATTTGCAGTTAAAAGTGGTTTACGATTGCTTTTGCAGCCTCGTAAATCATAGTGAAGCAGCCTCCTCCTAACAGTAGATATACTAACTGTAACATCAGTTACTTCAGATTATCTTTGAAACAATTCAGGTGAATTGAGCTTTCTGTCTGCCAAGCTTAGCTTTCTGAGCACTGTTCTGCCTGTTTGTAGCGGATATAGGCCTTCTATTGCGAAGCATTTGTTTAATATCAGCAGTGTCTTTTTACTTTCTTCAGTAGCCTAATAACTATAGATTGATTACAGCCCACTTTTTCAGCGATTTAGCCTTGAATATCCCTCATCATGCAGAACAACTACTCTGTCCACTGTGGACAATTCCGCAGCTTTAACCATTGAAAATTTACACAAATTATACCTTAATAACAAGAAGCGACCACTACTAATAGCTCTGGGTCAACACTTAGAAAGGCTGGAGTAGGACTAGTAGAGCATTAGGAAGCAGCCAGTCATGTAAAATAATGTCTTATTATCTAACATGCGCAGCTAACGTGAATTTCAATGTGTTTGTCATATCTTAAGAACAGAAGTAGCTACTGATATTTCACGAGTAAGGGCGTTTTTCTTATACCCTGAGTTAACTTCTTATTAGGAACACCTACCTAATAACGCGGTGATCCACATTTCTGTCCACTCACGGTTCGCAGACTCCTACGAACAGATTCTACAAGATGTTGAACATCCTCCAGACGTAACTTGATCCATGTCCGCTACAGTAGCTCCGCCTGTTTACGCTGATTCCGTGGATAGGGATCAGTTCTCACACCCAGTTCTAGAATATCCCACAGATGTTCAGTTGGTTTAGTCAGGAAAATGGGGGTCGCGGGGGGGGGCAGGCCATGTGGCGAGCGAATTCGTTATCGTGTTCATCCAACCAACTCTGTAGTTATACGAACCCGATGGCACGGGCGGCGTTCTGTTGAAAGATTGCTCTGTGGTCCGGGTAAACCTCCTTCAGATATAGATGGCGAAGTCGGCTAACAGGTCCCTGTAGCGTCCACCATTCAGTATTCGTGAGATAACCAGCACACCTAGGGCTTGTCAGGAAAGATCTCCCTAGACCAGAACACCACCTCCACCCGTTTGTTGAACACCAGGCTTCATGTTGTTTACGCCGTATGCGGACCCTGCTGTCAGTATGGTGCAGCGGAAAACGGGACTCATCACTCCAGACTACCTTTCGTATGTTGATAGTTCATTGTCACTGTTCTTTGGCCCCTGAGAAGCGTTGTTTGCCGTAACTTGGTGTCATCATGGGTACCCTTGTTGGGCTTCTGCTGTGGAACCCCAGGCAAAGCAAGGTATGTCACATTGTGCATGTGGAAATAGATCGAACTGTACCGGTGTTGTATGGTGCTTGAGCTGAGTGACACTTGCACGTCGTTGTTGAGATACTAGTCGTGACACCTGACGCTCATATTGTAGGATTAACCGCACGTGGCTGACCAATGTGAGCCTTTCTTCTGGATATCTTTGCATAGTTAACCCAGTACTGGTACGCCTTTGCACGCAACATGTGCAGCTGTTTCCAAATTACTAGCACCAGCCCTCCATGCCCCAACTATCTGGCCACGGTCAAATTGGCTTACGGTTGCCACGTTTCCCCATTACTGACAAACGTTTATTAATTACTTACAGAGGATATGTGTGTACAATTTATAGTAGCCGCACGGGACTATTGATATCACATGGTACTTCTTTATTGCTCCGAATATGTAAAACGGGGTTGTTCTTAATGCAAAGCTTAACTCAGTGCATAAATGTAACTTTTCTTGAATGAGAAAACTAGCTCGATCGCGACACAATCTTCACAGCTCGCGACGTTAACGAGAGCACTGATGGAGCTTTGTCAGTAACATTTGTTCCGCCAGATTTAAACCTTCCTACCCACTAATAAACTTTTCGCTGGCATATACACTTATTACAATACCGTGTTACCGATCTTCTGGGAATTTCTGCAGTTGACATCTGCCTAAAGAAACTTTATTACTGCTCGCTGTTCAACAGCAGTACAATTGGGAAAAGATTGTTTACATGTAGTGTTACGCAATGTAGGTTTCACCTGGCCTAACTACAGTTATGTGTTAACGTTGCCTTTATATTTTGATTCTCCCTCGTATTTTGTAGTTCTGAAAATAATGGGTCCTGTATTCGGCTGTGGTACGTTATTCATGCTCCTTAAAGTGGACATAGTGATTTAGCTCCCTATACTTCAGATGGAAAAAAATTCGACCTAGTTCCTCAGCGAAGAAAGATTCCCCATACATCAAAATTGGCCCAGTGATAACAAAAAAAAAAAAAAAAATAGAAAAATACAATCGGTGTTTTTTGCAAAAAACGTTGCTGAACTACATATATTAAAAATAATCAATAACTACGATGTACTCAAGGTAAGGAAGGGTGGCGTCACCTGTAGCAAGTATCATAACTACATC
Source organism: Macrothele yani (assembly GCA_039090855.1). Lineage (NCBI taxonomy): Eukaryota > Metazoa > Arthropoda > Arachnida > Araneae > Macrothelidae > Macrothele > Macrothele yani. The sequence goes on along the minus strand of CM077022.1, from coordinate 48,441,247 downwards.
GAAGTAAAGTTATTGATTTTATCAGTTCAGAAAAGCTTTTTTGCAAAAAAAAAAAACAACAAAAAAAAACATTGTGCAATCGAAGTGAGGAGGTTTTTTAGTGGTCAAATTTTGATGTATGGGAGATCTTTCTTCGCTAAGGAAATCTGATTGGACGTATAGAGTAAAATCACTACACATCCACCTTAAAAAATAAAATAAACAAGTTAGTAAAGTCATGCAATGCATTGATTATGATACGCTTTCCAATATACTAGAAATATTTACTCAAGCTATTACTCAAGTTATGAGGAAAATGGCTGTGGAATAAATCTCACCCCTGTGCCCTGACCTTTAATCCATTTAGATGATATTCAACAGAACTGGTTCAGTATATCTCCGATATAACATTATAAAGTTTTGTCGCAATCGAAGCAATTTTACATAAGTTATGATGCATAAGCCCTATGGAATACATCCCGCTCCTGTGTGCTAACCTTTCACCCCATTTCGCCCATTTTCAATAGGATTCGTCCCCAGGAAGGTCCCTACAACATACCAACATTTCATCCAAATCGAAACATTTTTACGTAAGTTATGACTCATAATGGCGATGGAAGTGATTCCGCTCCTATGTCCTGATCTTTGACCCCCATTTCGCCAATTTTCAATAGGGTTTGTCCCCAGGTGATCCCCTGCAACATACTAAAATTTAATCGAAATCGAAACTTTTTTACGTTAGTTATGACGAATAAGAGCAGTGGAATGGATCCCGCTCTTATGTCCTGACCTTTGACCCCATTTCGTTCACTTTCAATAGGGTTCCTTTCCCAGGTGTTCCCCTACCACATACTAAAATTTTATCGAAATCGAACGATTTTTACGCAAGTTATCGTGCGGACGAACATACGCACACAACGCGTGACGTAATGAGGCAGATGGGAATCGCGACCATCTGCTAGCAAGGTGTGACGTCATAAAACTTTAATAGGATCCACAAACAACGCGTGACGTAATGAGATAGATGGCATGACCGCGCGCCAATATCTAAAGGGGCGACGCCATGACACCACACTGCAAACTTCGTAATTCGGGGTGGTTATTTAACCCACTAAACAAATTTTCTTAAAGTCGAGATCAAGCTAGATCGATTTCTAGTACCAGAAAACGGTAGGTTAACGACTTTCACCAAAATCCTCAGAGCCGTTTTCAAAATAAAATTTACATGCATACAAGAATTGCTCCTTTAAGGTGAACGTCAAAGTAATTTTGCTTCCTGTACTTCGAATGGAAAAATTTCTGTACAAATTTTCTTCCCAATTAATGCGTTCCCAAGGATGAAAATTTGAACATCGATTAACATATCTTTATCTTATAACTTGGAATACTTAATATTTTCTAAAACATAACCATAATTATGCAATCCAACATTTGTTTGTCTACTGACGTCATCAAAGTACAGGTCGCGCCATCCTTTTTCTGGTTTCAACTCCACCAAAGGAAAAGTTATTGATTTTTAATGTAATTATGGTTATGTTTTAGAAAATATCAAATATTCCAAGTTGTAATAAAGTTATTTTAATCGATGTTCAAATTTTCATCCTTGGGAACACATTAATTGTGAGGGAAATGTGTACAAAAGTTTTTCCATTGGAAGTATAGTAAGCAAAATTACTTGACGTCCACCTTAATAACATGGGTTAAGTGCGATGGAATGGATCGCATTCCTATGTCCTGACCTTTGACCCCATTTCGTCCACATTCAAAAGGGTTCTTCCCCAGGTGGTCCTCTAACACATACTGAAATTTCATCGAAATCGAACCATTTTTACGCACGTTATGACGCATAAGGGCAATGGAATGCATCCCGCTCTTATGTCCTAATCTTTGACCCCACTTCACCCATTTTGAATAAGATTCGTCCCCAGGCGGTCCCCTACTACATACTAAAATTTAATTGAAATCGAACCATATTTACGCAAGTTATGACGCATAAGGGCAATGGAATGATCCCGCTCCTACGTCGTGACCTTTGACCCCATCTGTCCAATTTTTAATAGGGTTCGTCCCCAGGTGGTCTTCTACCACATAGTAAACTTTCATTGAAATCGAACCATATTTACGCAAGTTATGACGCATAAGGGCAATGGAAGGATCCTGCTCCTACGTCGTGACCTTTGACCCGATTTGTCACATTTTCAATATGGTTCGTCTGATGGTGGTCCCCTACCACATACTAAAACATTCTAAAACATCGAAATCGAACCATTTTTACGCCGTTATCGTGGGGACGGACGGACAAAGCTGGAGCATATACGCTTCTTCAACCTACGGTTGGAAAGCGTAAAAAATGTGCGATTCACTTACAGCCACATTGATTCTTTAAAAAACACTTGGAACTTAAAAGGGAGGTTATTCCGAGCTCTGTCACAAAATGGAGACATGCCGTGAAAGATTTGATGCCCTGCGTATAAGGAGGTAGCATTTCAGTCGAAGTGCGTCATTTTTCCACGTGATAAAATGTTTTGGATCACGTGTAATATCAAATTAAAATTTTTGACGCTGTACGTGTTGAATTATAGAAAAAAAACTTTCGCGCAAAAAAATGTTTGCAGTTTCCATATCTTTGAACTACACGTACTGTGCACAAAGAGAAACCTATTTTAAAATCAAAATTTAACAAGAACAAGGATGTTTTATTACGTGGTCGTTGCATTGTACATCAGTTTTAAATTTGACATTTCTGGATTTAGCGACGCCCGTCGGTATCTAATATCACAAGGAATCTACCATCCCTAATTTAGAGCCTGTGGTTTCAGGTGAAGAACCAGTTCCTTGGGACAAATGCAACGCTCTCAAATGGAGAAACATGTTTCCCAACCACTTTTCGCCTCCTTCTTTCCTGTGGAAAACTAGAAAATGTAAAATAAGACTCCCTTTCATTGGACACGAGCTTACCATAAGTGTATACAGATTTTGTTTATGAGTGTTTTCTATTAAGTGTCAATGCACCAGGACATTTTTAAACTATCTGCAGGTAATGGCTTTACTTTCTTGGTGAAAACAATAACGTTCTTAGTCTGTCATTTAACGTTGTCTTCCAGCAGCATCTGCGTACCTCCTGCAGAAACATCTTATCTCAAAGACAGGAAGTGAAAGTCAATGTTTATCTTGTGGCATGGTGGAAAGTCATCCTAGGCGTTAGTATTTTACATCGTGGAAACGTTTACGTTTCTGTTACACCACGTGCTTAGTGGGAAAAATCGTTGTACTTAGATAAAAATTAACATAACATCTTGAAAGATTTAAAACTTAATCGCGTAGAATTTTTATGCTAGTCAAAAGTAACGTAATATTTTGAAAGGTCTAAAGTTGTTTGGCATGAATTATACGTTATGTGATTTGTTCACTGGTGATCGATGAAAGAGCGAGAAAAATCGATAATCTTGTGTATTTATTTTTGTTTGAATTTAATAAAAAAATTTGCTATACAACACAGTACATCATTGTTTAACAAACGCAAACATTATAAATATTATCATATGTAGTAAACTAGTCTAAGCAATTAACACAGTGGAGGGGAAACATGAACATCGTGATAATATCACAAGGATCAATTCAAATTAAGTAACCTTATAGAACTGCATAATTGCTCTGAGGGGAAAACAAGATCACAACCACCTCAAATATATCATATTATAATAAATTATAAACATGCAAGCAATAACTCAATACAAATGACCAAACAAATCTCTACAGATTAATTCATAGAAGTAAATAACGTAATGCACAATAGAAGCATAGCATGGAGCTAAGGAAAAAGGCCTTTGAATAGTAAGCCTGATGAGCCCCTGATCTTCTTAGGTCAAGGCGTCAACCGTAACAACATTAAATTACGACCAATGTTTAGTATACATTGAAAAAAAGAGTAAGACAAGAACTTAACCAAACAGTAATTCTCGTAGCAATTTTTTAAATACTTTGCCATTGTACATCAGGGAAATTAATTTTAATCTATTACACATACGGGGTTCCTGCAGCAATACTATTATACAGCAATCCGGAGCGCGGCGTGGGGACCACGAAACCCGCATGACCTCTAATATCATATGAATGAGGGAACCGCTGTAATTCCAATAAATCAAGTTTGGGGGTTAATGACCACCGTCAGCAACTCAGTAGACTATAAGCAGTCGTCCGTCCCTAATTTAGGGACACTAGTTCCAGGGAAGAGAGAGAGCCAGTGCCGTAAGACAAACACAACATCCATGCCTCACCGGGATTCCAGCCTGGACCAATCTCGGACGAGAGATGTATATTTTTTATTGATGCTGTGCATCTCTTCCGACATCAGTAGTCCCAAGTAAAAGATTTCAGTGTAACGAAAGTTTGTGTCAGAAGTAAGTCAAAAGCATGGTTGAAATCTGACTATTGAATGCTGTCCCATGAAGTGATCTAACAATAACTAATTGTTTTATTCGGCGATATTTTAATAAAATATATTGATGGGTAACAATCTCATTGCACTCTGCGTAAATTACGAGAACTTGATGTTAAATGTGATAAAAGCCATTAAAAATGCACTTTTGATATTGTTTTTGAAAAACTAAACAGTCTAAAGCCGCCGCATAGTTTAGTAAATATTTACTTTTGACTCGCATATCTTCTTTCACTGGTTTTAAGACGATAACATTCATTTATCCACCTACTTAAATACAGCTCAGTATCAGGAATTCGTAAGCCATATTGTTATTTAATTCCACTAGTATGACGCGAATGTATGCTATGTGTTGTACGTAAGCAGAGGTATCATACATTCTCGAATCACTCATTTTATGTCACAGCCACAAAGATCTTGGCATACGATAAATGCATAGCACAGTAATCTAGATTTTTTCCTTTGGGGATTTAACCACCATGAGCAGCTCCATGGATACAGGCAGTCTCCCTTCCCTAATTTATGGTAACTAGTTCCAAGAAAGGGAGAGAACCAGTGCTGTAAGATAAGTACTCCAACCATGCCTCAACCGGAATCCGAACCCAGACCCATATCATATCTGAAGAAATTATCAGAAGCCAACGTCTCGTACATCTTTGCCACCGGGGCGGCTGTGTATTTTCATGAAGTAAACCTCGCAACACCGCCAAGCACATACTTTCTATGAAGACAAAATGGAACGAATAAAATATGGGAAGCGCGTTTGTAAATCTAGAAATGGTTCTTGTTTTTTTTTTAAGCCTTAATGACTGCGATGAGCGTCAGTGGTTATAAGAGATTGCCTGTCCCTAATTTATTCACTGGTTTCAGGGAAGGAAGAGAGCCAGTGCCCCGTGAGACAATCCATGCGTAACCAGGATTCGAACCCGGACCCATATTGGATGAATGTCAGATGCATTAATACATTAATGCGCCACCGTGATGCGCCACCATGGCGATGCATTAAAACATTAATGCGCCACCGTGATGCGCCACCGCTTACATTAATGCGCCACCGTGGCGGCCCATTGCCCATACCTCACCCAGGAACCTGGAACCAGTGGCTCTAAATTAGGGACGGGCGATTGCTTATAGCCCACGGAGTAGCTAACTGTGGTCGTTAAACCTCCAATCAGAAAAAAAAAACACCCAGAAGCCCGTGCCTCTGATCACTCTGCCATCGAGAATTTATTGGGTTTCGTCATACACATTACTGTTTCTTTTCTTAAATTTCTGAATCATTTTCGAGAGAACTGTAGATCGCATGGATTAATCACTAGCGATATTTTATACTTCAACTATTTCTGCAATAGCAGCAGATCCTTTCGAGGCGTATGATTATTTCATGTGAGCCGCTAGTGTGTTAATTTTTTTTGAAAAGGATTCTCTAGCAAGGTCTAATCGTTGTAAGTTGCTGATACTTCTGCATTCGGCCTGGACCCCGGCGAAAAGCCTTCTTGCTACCGTTGGAAGGTAGAAGAGTGGTACTGAATGTACTCAAGCAAGAAATTTTTGCCGTTACGAACCCTGTCCCTTCGGTAAAAGACAAAGTCGAACGGCAATACCTGTCGGTTATCGCTGTACGCCGACAGAGGAGAAAAACTGACATTTCAATCCCTTTGCTTTCTTTCTCTGAGTCGTTTGATTATGGGAGAATCTTCGGAAGGAAAAGATTCAGTATATACGAAATTATGAATTTGATTTTTTAGTTTCGGATTGATTTTGTTTTTAGGAATGTGAAGTGGAATGAACTTCCTGGGATCCACCGCCGCTGATTCGCTTGATCTAAGACGAGTTGTACTCTACGAGGCAGGATCCAAAAGTTCGGGGACATGGCGTATAGTTCCTTACCTTGAATACTTTAAAATACCGATGCACAACCACTTTCAAAATAATCCCCTTGGGCGACGATTCAATTTTGCCAGCGCTCGTAATGCTTCTGGAAGCATTGCTGAAAGCCATGTTTTGCAACTCATCGTAATGCGTCCTGCGTTGCTGGTTTTACCTGATTTGTTGACACAAAACGACGTCCCTACAGATTTTGTTTCATCAGTGGAAAGAGGTAAAAATCGAAGAGGGGATAAGTCGGGTGAATATGCGGGATGTGGAAGCACATTAGTACGATTCTGGCAGGAAACTTCGTGACCAGTAGGGACCGATGTGCAGGCTTGTTGTCATGGAGAAGGTACCATTGTCCACATCTCCGGTCGTTTACGATGCAGTGACTCCCGTAAGCGACGTAAAATTTCCAGATAACGTTCCTTGTTAACTGTTGTGCCCTCAGGAATAAATTTGGAATGGGCAATGCCGTGAGAATCAAAAAACACCTCCAGCATGACTTTCCTTTTGCTGCGATCCTGTAGGAGTTTCTTTGATTGCGGTTAAGACTGTGATTTCCAGTTGAAGCACGCTTTGGCTGAATAACAAGCAAGTAGCACCACGTTTAATCACCTGTGATGTTATCCAAAACCGTAGGATCGCTATCAGCTTTATCGATTAATGCGCCCGATATCCGCATCCGTTCATCCTTTTGTTCAGAGGTCAAGAGGCGAGGGACAATGTGCTGACACACGAGGTGCATGTTAAGATCCTCTGTCAAAATGCGCTGGCATGTGGTCTCCGATAAGTTAGTTGCGTCAGCTATTTCCTCAATGGTTCGGCGACTATCCTGACGAACTCACTGCGTCACCATCGTAATGTTTTTAGCACTCCGTGAAGTCGCAGGTCGACCACTGCGCTCATTATCTACGATGGATTCTCGGCCCTCTTTGAAACGACGATACCACTCGTACACCTTCGATCTCGCCATCGTAGAGTGACCGTACACCTCCGAAAGCATTTCTAAGGTCTCGCAGCTGTTTTGCCCAAACGCTGACAAAATTTAATGTTACAACATTGCTCTTCAAAAGCCATGTATCTCACATCGCAGAAGACAGACTACTAACCACAGCAGCCAACGTCTGCGCACACATTCCAATCACTTTCCGTGAGCTTAACCATTCTGACTACGGAGAGGAGGGATTTCGGGATGTAGTTCAGACGCCGTAACTTTAACTACACGCTTGCGTTGTCACGGGTAGGTGCTGTCCCCGAACTTCTGGTTCCTACTCTATGTTAAACGTTGTGGTAGGTTGCACCAAAAAGGGTTGCTACAACAGCTGGGAACTACTTTCTGAGAAAAGACACACCATTGTGTGGCGCAAACGAAACCCAGCAACATGGTGCAACTTTGCAACAGATTATTGTGCAGGCTTGCATCACATTGTGCAAGGTTGTACCATATTGTTGATTTTGTTTGCTCCACAAAGTGGTGTATCTTTTCTCAGAAAGTGGTGCAGCTGTTGTAGTACCACTCTGCGACGCAACCTACCACAAAACTTTTAACAGTGTGGAAAGATCTCTCCGTAGAAAAATTTTGAGTGTGTTTATGTTTAGAAGTAATTACTTGCGCTTCCCTCGTTTCTGAAACGAGAAAAGCTTTATTATATATAACCGGATTACTTTTGAAAACAAAGTTACGAGACAAAACTTAAATGACAAAACTTAAATGACACCGAATTTTCGGTTGTAAAAGAGCACGTCTTTTGAATCCTTTCCAACGCGAATAAAAACTTTTAAAGTAAGACATTTTCAGTGGAACGGGCTAGGAAAAAAGTCAACCTGATTTCTAGCATAAAAAACCGTCCAGAAATAGAAACATTTACTTCAACAAACGGCTAAAAAGTATGATACAGAAATTAAATTGCGCACAAAAAGTTTCTCACAGCAGAAGAAAGATAAAACCAAGGGATTTTCAGATCGAACAGTTAGAAGAAATATAGCGGGGAAACATAACTTTATGCCCTCTAGCGGGAGAATTTTGTATAATGGAAATGTTGAGAGAAAATAGGACTGTTCTTCATAGCAAAAGCCACACGAAAGAAAAAATTATTCAGATACATCTCCTGTAAGCAGAGATAGCGAGAAAAAGGTTTGACATTTACTCTCCTTAGCGAGAAAGCTGTGCATTTAAAGAGGATAATGTTCTCCATCTTTATTGTAGCGAATTTAATAGAGTGAAGAAAGGAATTTTTTCAATAGGGTTTTCAGAAGCTGATATACAGTTAGACAGAAATAAACACCACCTAGCGACAGAGTTGTTAACTACAAAAAACTTCACGTACAAGCAGTGTTCCACAAGGTAAATACAGTAGCATTCGGTGTTAATTTTTTTTTAAATCTAACCTCTCGAAACAGAGATCGAGAAAAACAAACTGAATATTTGCGCTTCCTAGCAAGGAAATTGTGCATTATTTTGGGAAGAAAATGTGCACCATGTTTTCATAGTTAGTACTAAAAAAATGTTCTTCAATCGGCTTTTGTACCACAGATATTGCTGCAAATATGCTGTATACGGTAACGTACGTCCTTTAATGGTGCAGTTGTGTGTAAAGAATAATTTCAAATTATGTGTAAAACATTTCGCACCACCAACGCTCTTCGATAAAGTATTTTTCAGATTGGACCCTTAGACGCAGAGATAAGGACAACAATGAGTTATGTATCAACCCCCACTGGCGGAAAAACTGCCCTCTGTTTTAAGAAGGTATTCTCAAAAGATTTTTCGTTATGAGCGGTATCGGTCCACGAAAAAATGTTTTAAATCTGGTTTTCTGATGCTTGTGTATTTCTGAAAATACATCAGAAACAGAGAAATAAACACTTATTCCCCTGGTGGCCAAACCATTCTTTACTGAAAATTAGAAAATATATGCAGAGCATCTCATTAGAAGCACTATCCGACGCAGAAAGAATTTTTCAAATAGGACCTTTAGAAGCAAACATATCAGGGAAATCCTTAATTTATCTTGACGCCCCGAACGGAAAATCTATGAGCTACTTGAAAAAGAAACGGTACCCAAAATAGTCTTCTGATAAATGGCATCGAAAGGAAAGATTTTTTTCAATCGGATATTAGAAGTAATAATGAATAAACTGTTTTGAATTCGATAGCATCTGCATTTGTGCCATCTAGCGGCGAAGTTATGCAAAGAAATATAACCGGAAGGCCAGGATCATCCTTCTCACATTTTAAACTTTCCAATGCAAAATACATTTTTCAAAACCGACTATTAGTTTGAGAGATAGTGTCCACAGGCGGACTGACAAAGTGATACTATATAAGCAAGCAAATGTTTACGAAATAAGAGATAAAAATGTGTTTCTCCCATTCATAAAATTAAGATTACTTAACATTAAACACTTCGACTACTATGGAAGCTTCTCGAGGTAATGGTACATTCTCCATAATACTAGAAGACATTCTCTAGAATACTTTTTGCCCACTTCTAAGAAAAGATCTGCCATACGGAAACCACAAACCAGTGATTAGGATCTAAAGGGTTAAAAATATACCCCATTCCCGTCCAAAGAAGTTAAGTAGAACCTTAGAGGCAAATATTCGCCAATCCCCCCCCTTGAACGTTCATATTTTCAACTGTCTTATGACCAAGATTTGTCTCCTTTATTCAGAGGGTCCGCTATTTGAAAGTAAATATAGAGAACCGTGTACACACAGTCTTATAACAATAATATGACAACCTACCTAATAATAAGAATAAGCACTCTTGGCCCGGATGACAGCGGCGAGACGGCGTGCCATGGACACAATGAGGCCCTGAAAGGTTGCCCGAGGCACCCCGTACCCATTTGAACTGCAGAAGAGCACGGAGCTCTCGGAGATGACGTGGTTGTGGGTCGGCACATCGGTCCAAATAGTCCCACAAGTGCACTATGGGATTGAGGCTGGGCGATTGCGCTGGCCAAGCGAGAACAGATATAGCAGTCGTATTCCTGGAACTAGTCACACATCGTCGTAGCGATGTGACATGGTTCATTTGTCCTGTTGGTAGACACCATCAACACCAGGGTAAAGGTCCAACATGAAGGGTTACATGTGGTCAGCAAGGATAGGCAGGTAGCCATTGGCGTTCAGGGACCCATCCAGTGGTACCACCGGTCCCAGGTCATACCAGAAAAACATACCCCAGACATGCACACTGCCACCCGCCGGCCTGTACTTTACCGACAAAGGGTGCCGGGTGTTGGTTTTCGTGTCTGACGAAGTATCCGCCATCGTTAGTCACTTCTGTGGAGTTCAAACCTCGATTCGTCAGAGAAGGCAACCTTTTCCCACTCTTCCACTATCCAATGACAGTAGTCTCATGAGAACTGCAAGCTTCGTTGCCAATGGACCTAGGTTAACACGAGCGCCTTAACGCAGCGTCTACTCCGGAGACCCATTCGTAACAAGGTTCGCTTTACTGTTATCGAGGACACATACCTGGGTGCCCCAGCGTTCATTTGCGTGGTCAATTGCTGCACTGTTGAGCGTCGATTGCCCTGTACCAGTCGACGGAGGCGACGTTCTCCTCTGGGGTTGATGGCCTTTAGCGCTCCACAGTTATGAAACGTCAGGTAGTTATTACTCTGTGTGCCAGCTGTCCGTTCTTGGTACACCCTTACTACAGCACCTCGCGAACAGCCCACGAAGTCTGCTGTTTGAGATGCTTCCACTCTCGGCGTGGTAGCCGATAATTCCGTTTTGAACGACCGTCAAATCGGCTACCTCTGCCCATTGTGCTCACGGTACGCACTGTAGCTCATTTGTCCTGGCCGGCCGTTTATATCTACGTGTGGCCTACCTTGTCACGTGCACTCTGTAAGGCGCTTGGGCGGGTACACTGTGATTCCGGCGGTGGTCATAGTATTGTGATATGACCGTGTATACTTTGGAAAGGGGATCACAACTGTCCGCTAAATGGAGGTGTCTGCTATTCGGGAGTGTCAGCAGCCTTTGCATGCTGGCATTGAAAGGACGAACCTGTTTATCAAATGCAATTATGTGAACTTCGAACAGATGAATTTATTAAAGTTCAAAGACTGGAGCGGAATTTTTTTTTCACGAAGTACTCAAACAAGAGATTTGGCATTTAGTTATTACAGGGCTTGGAAGTATTTACATATGCGAGACCTTTTCTGGCATGAAATACATAACGTCAAAACACAGGAACAATACCAGTGTCAATGATTCTTCTTTTAAACAATTACTTAGACTTTCAATAAGACTCATCGAAATGAATGTGGAACAAATTTAGTATGGGTTAATCATACGCAGTCTTCTCATTAAATGTAAGTTTGTTTTTTTTTCCAAATTCTAACTTTCAGTTCTAGTGATCATTAAATGGGCTTAAAGATGTACAAAATAAAGCACCTTTTTTAAATATACTCTTTGCCAAAAGAAACTAAGCACCCAGAAGGAATCGTCCAATCGAGATGAAAATTCATATGTACATGTGGTAGCTAAGGAAATGATAGTAATTCCAACGCAGCTGGGCCATTTATTCGGATAAAAGAGCTACACGAGTGGAACAAGTCAGTACGTTGTAGCGCCACATCTGGCACGGATATTGTCCTGAGGTATAGCACGCCCGATGGTGTCCAAATTGCTGCCCAGTTTGTGGACATTCTGGGATGAGCGTAGGCGGGGTCCCATCACGTCCCAAACATGTTCGATCGATGGGAAATCGCGCAATCTGGGTGGCCATGGAAGCGTGCCTACATGACTGCTGCATGCCAGGGAGACCCGTGCCGTGTGTGGTCGGACGTAATCTTATTAAAAAATTGCTCGGGGATGCTGCGACAGCAATGGCGGCGCAACAGGTCGTAGAGTGTAGTCGACGTACCATTCAGATGAGGGTGGTACGGGGACTACCAAAGGTGTCTGGCTATGGTAGGAAATGGTTTCCGCAGACAATCACTCCCGGTGTGCGAGCAGTGTGCCGTTCCACGGTAAAGGCAGGATCCGTGCTCTGGCCGATTATTCTTCCAGATACGTGTGCTGGTCATCAGCAACACGTGCAAACCTTGACACATCCCTGAAGATAACACGACGCCACTGTATACTATCCCACGTTGATCGGGCTGGACGCCACTGAATACTATCCCACGTTGATCGGGCTGGACGCCACTAAATACTATCCCACGTTGATCGGGCTGGACGCCACTGCAACCGGTGTCGGCGATGATCGCTGGTCAGTGGGCGGAGTGGTCTCCTCGAATATAGTCCCGGAAGTTGTCTAACAAATGCCCAGATGGCCACTTCCGTACTTGTAGATGAAGCAAGATACCCACTGATGGTTGAGAGCGATGAATTCGGTTCTGTTCTTGTGGATCTCACAAGCGCTCGATTCTCCTGCTCTATCGTTGCCTCTGCCGTACACTGCCCGCTGGCCGCTGGGTTGTCTTCCTCATCCCATTGGCTTCAACATAGACTGAATGCTGCGTCGCTCCGACCCAAATACCTGGTGATACGGCGACTTGACCAACCGGCCTACAGTATCTTTATCCAAATTATACGTTCTCTCTAATTAGCTCAACTGCTCTTATTATGCACGGATCCGACGTCGAGGCATCCTCGCAGTCAGTGGCGTAGGAACGGGGGTACAGGGGTACAATGTACCCCCCAAAATTTTGGAGAGGGTTACATTAATATCTACTGTACCCCCCCCAGATATGAGCAAACACAAACCAATCATTCATAAAGAGTGAACTGAAAAATTTACATGCTACTTATTTTTTTTTTATTCTCTTTTTTTTTTTTCAAAGAAATATCACGGGTCATCTGTTTTTTTTATATCCGAAGCTTGTAGTGGGAGGCTTTTCATCCACCAAAAACAGGCGATCAATCTGGGAAACTCCAGCAAATTAGTTCTGCAGGGAAACGACGAGTGCGAGGTTTTTGTTAACTTCAAACAGCATATGGTAGGGCTTGATAACATACTTGTGATCAGTGTTTCTTTTCTCTTAAAATTCCATGTATCTTGATCAAGTCGTCCTTTCTGCACTTTTAAAAAAAAAATTTAATGCACAAGTGGACATTTCAGCGCCCGCAGCCCCGGCACTAAAATTGTTTTCTCTCTTATGATCTGTAGCAATAAAACACGTGCATTACGGATTTCACATACCACTCATAGAACTCCAATTCCTCGATATCTCCACCATCATTTAGTTTTGCACCAGATCAATGTGCTTTTTACATCAATTGTCAGCCTATGTATCGTTCAAAGTTTTTAATATAGACTTCATAATGCTTCAATGGTACTATCTTCGCGGGTAGAGCAGTTTTTATCTTACTGCGGTTTTACTTTATTAACGTAAACAAAAATGATAAGAAATTTAATTTGTTCTTGTAAAGAGTTATATAACATTTCCTGAGAAATCCCTCTTTTCCAAACCCTGCTGACAGAAATTCATTCTAATGTTGACTTGTCCCTGCTCAATATTTTAATGGGATAAAAAAAGTACAAAAATTAACAAGAGAGAACACAAAAAAAAAACTTCTCCATTCATTTTCTGGTAAGAAATTAATAATGTGAACTTTTTGTCAGCAATAAAAATAATAATGGTAATAATTAATAATAATATGATGATAACAACGTTCATTCGGATGAATTCCTGATAAGTATACGTATTTTATAAAAATTCTAATATACTACCCACTAAAAAAAATTCGGAGGGGTCATCCATAGATGGCTTAATCCTTGAGATGTAAGGTTCATGAGCGTGTACCCCCTAAATCAAAAACGTTCCCACGCCACTGCTCGCAGTCTGTGGAGGTTAATACAACAGCAATCTATCATAATTGTTCTTGCGTGCGAGGTTTACTCTTGATATACCTTCCACGACGAGCGGCTCTCATGCGCTGTGGCGAGCCACTCTTTAGTCATTGGTCGTTTTGTTTTTTTAATTATTTGAATATTCGGCCTTTTGAGGTACTTGCATGCGGAGGTTCAACAGGACCGAACGACTTACTCTGGATGCTTTGTTTTTTCTTTCTGGCAAAGCGCATATTAGAAAAAATGGCCTGTCGTCTAATTCATTTAAAATACTTACCCTCCCGGCTCTATAGAAGTTAGGCAGGATTGTTCTAGCCTATCTTAAACTTGATACGAAGCTAGGGAGACCTGTGGTTCGTGCTATGGTATTTGATATTTTGATATTTCAAAAGATTTTGGCATCGAAATCTCCCCGAATGAATTCCAATCATACTGAATCGATACAGATTTATATCACGGCTGATGCAGATTTTTATGTCTTCAAATTGTAGTATAAGCGACTTGCTTGCAATAGAGTCGTACTTGGGATAATGAAGAGAATTGCTTCATATGACCAACTAGTATTTTACATAGCAAGTTGTAGGTACAATTGTGGTTTTTTCGATTTAAATAACTCTGAAAACGAAGACATTGTTTGTGATATTGATTGTCTGTCACTACGTGTTGTCGCACGTGTCTATGAAATTCCTCTGTAAAACAGTTTGCTCCTGAAATGTTACACTTGGATGTATTTCATCAGTGTTTTAAACGTGCATTTGGAATATGTTAATTTTGTAGATGTAAATATCTTATGTTTTAACAGACGCGACTCATTTCTTGAAAATGCAATTAAAGATTGTTGAAATTGATTTCGTTACCGAAATACCAGTCTGATTTCCATTTTTCTCAAAATATTTCTAAAGGATTCTTTGAAAAGTGTTTAGAAATATTTGCTAAACAACTATACTTTTGTATTGTTGAATTCTAATTATTGGAACCTTAAACCTCCTCTCACTTCATTTTCATCTCAAACTGACGCTGCTAGAACTTAATTGTACGTTGCTCCATGAATACCCCAGAAGAGAAAGATATTCATGATGTTTACTGTGTAGAATTACCTTTAACATGCACAGCTTATTTCGTATTTATACGGAAATGAGTCATATTTTTGACATCCTTCGCACAGGCGCTGATGAAATGTTTCATAAAAAGATAAGGCAAATACGAACTTCGTGTTTCAGCGCTCTTTGTCAAAACCATGAAATTTAGTTTTATCTACATTGGAGTCACCTATTGCGAAATCAAAACCTTCATATTCATCCTCACTGAAAGGATAGTCTGCATCACTATTGTACGACATAAGAGTAGACATTTCTTTTTCTCATTTGAAACTTTCAGTCTGTTAACCTCAGTCAAAATGGTTGTCTGCAAGAAGAGGATAATACTTAGTGACAAACAGGGTTGTAAGAGTAAAATAACGATGACTAAGTTGACTTAATTTTCAGAAAGGTAAGTTAGTGTCTGTCTCAGAAGTTTATGCCATAAAGGCGCGCACATAGTACACTTGCATGCGAAGCAAAAAGCAGAAACGGTGCATTATAAAATATCAGCAAAATAGTTTTACTAACTGAATCGTCAAAGGATTAAACGGTAAAATTTTTGTATGGAAAGTTTGAAAAACAGTTCTAAATGCGATTTTCTCTCTCGGGAGAGATTCAAAGCTTGGGTTAAAAAAATATCTGGATGGAATAATGTAACATTATTAGTAAATATTTTACAATGATCCAGCACTTTAATGTAATTTAGAAAAAAAACTAAGCACGATTACTAGAATTCATTAACCATAGAAAACGTACAGTCAATCGAACAACCACTGTGATGCTGAGTAACCTGTAATCAGATATACAGAGTGTTTGAAAAAGAACTGTGCACTGAAACTAGCACTTACCATGTAGACGTCTAGACATCTGTGGGACTCCATTTCCAACACCTTTATAGTTCCTGCACGAGGTGTTGGAAATGGAGCCCCGCAGATGTTTAGACGACTGTGAGGCCCATTTCTAACAAACTACCCTACAGACCTTAGGGCTGTGGAGAGGCACTTTCTTAAATTCGTGGGGATTTTCAGTACCCCACAGACGAGTGTTTTGGCTGTTGAGGTACCCAGACAGATGGAAACATGTCTCATCTGTAAAGAAAGTCACGTCCAGAATGTCGCAATCTTCTTCACACTGGCCTTGTATTCTGTTTCTTTCTGCTGTTGCACGACAGGCACTTTGTACGAGTGGAACTTCCTTTTCTTGTTGTGACAGCCGCCTCATGGACTTGTGTGAACTCCAGTATCGCCGCCCCGGTGGCGCAGTGGTCTAAGCGATAGCCTCTGATCATTCGTCCGAAAGGGGTCCGGGTTCGAATCCCGGTGAGGCATGGATTTTGTGTTTGTCTTACGGCACTGGCTCTCTCCCTTCCCTGGAACCAGTGACCCTAAATTAGGGACGGGCGACTGCTTATAGCCCATTGAGTTGCTCACGGTGGTCGTTAAACCTTCAATCAAAAAAAAAAAAAAAAAACTCCAGTATCATGTACAGTCTCGTCTGCCGTGGGGGGCATCCAGAACACTGCCAGTTTCCCGAAACTTCCCTATGAGCTGACTTACCGGATTACGGTGGGGGAATGTCAGCATCACGAAATTCCCTAGTGAACTGTTTTTGCACTTCGCCCGTGTACTTGTCATGGCGAAAGACATGTTCCACCAAAAACACTGTTCGACCGTCAACACCATTGACCTTGTGCCGGGTCGAGTGATCGATCGACAAGTCTGCCTCCGTCCACAGATGTAATAATTAACACATGCCATATTTTGGACAAAAGTTAATGAAAAATAACTTAAATATAACACTTTAAGCTCTGCATATCGATCTGACTAATAAGAGGGGGGGGGCAGAGTACTGATTCAATATCATGTCCGTGAAGCTATAAACATCAAAATTGAAAGTTTCAAACGGTGCCCCCCCCCCCCCCCAAGAGCTTGTTTTAGACGCAGCATGACACCCACAACAGACCGTTGCAATCACCCTGTACTCATTGCAAGCGATTACTCATTTTTGAAATGCTTTGCTCTGAGTAAGGTGCGTCGCAAAATATTTAGGTACAAATAAATATCAACGTAGAAGTAAGAAGCCAAGGAACACAAATGGGAAAGCACTGAAACACTTCACACTGCTCCCCCCCACATTAGGGCCGAGCGGGAAAATCGTTTTTTTTTTTTTTTTTTTTTTTTCAAATTTCGATATTACCTAGTGCGTAAAAGTTCTGTATTCCTACGTAAACCATGTGCAAAAAATTTAGCAACATTCAAATATCTTACGGTTCCACTTTGTCTCCAAAATTTCGATATTTGGGCAAAATCCTAACATTTTCATGTCCGTTGTGAGAAAAGAACAGTGTTCGTTACAAACTTTCCCTAGCGCGGAAAAACTATCTGTTGGTACTAAAAGATGTGTACAATTTTTCAAGCAAAACACTGCTGGCCACCCAAAATGCAACACCAAGGAGAACACGAGATAGCAAAGCCAGATTTACTGGACACATAACAACAGATACAAAGATGAATCGACTGAGCTTACAGGCCCATGCGACTTGCGGAACACGCAGACATCAATAGTTCGTGTGGCCCCCATGGTGGGCAATAACGGCAGCTACACGCCACGGCATCGAACAAATAGGCTTTGGATGTGGGCTTGGGGTATGTCGGTACAGGCTACTTCCACACGTTGCCACAGTTCATCAGGCGTAGCCGCGGGTAGTGCTTGCCGGGGAAACTCGGTTGCCGATCAGCGACCAGACGTGTTCGATGGGCGACATATCGGGAGAACAGGCGTGCCACAGCCGCAGTGACACCTGGTGGGCTGTGAAGAATTGTTGCACGATGCGTGCCACGTGCGGGCGCGCATTGTCCTGTTGAAACGTGGCCGCTGACAGGTCCTGTAGGTAAGGGAGGACTACAGGCTCCAAAACGTCGGAGATGGTGCTCTGGCTGTTGAGTGTACCGGCCATGCGTACCAGAGGGGTGCGGGTGTCATATCCAATTTCGCCCTAAACCATAACGCCAGGCGACGGACCGGTATGGCGATACATAATGCTGGCGTCATACAGTCTCTCGCCGGGGTGCAGCCACACGCGGATCCGACCATCGTGGTGTTGCAGGCAGAAGCGGGGTTCGTCAGAGAAGAAAATGTCTTGCCATTCCGTAGTCCAGGTGCGGCGTTCAACGGCCCACTACCGCCGCACTCGTTGGTGGTGTAACATCAATGGTAATCGGAGCAATGGGCGCCGTGCGACAAGTCCCCGCTCCTGCAGACGACGTCGAACGGTACGTGCTGACACAGGTTGTTGCGCAACACACCCTGATTCCTGCGCTAACGTTCGTGAAGTGGCGGTGTGAGCCGTCAATGCCCGCCGCACAACATGCCGGTCCTCTCGTTCGGTGTGTGTCGCAACTGCTGCAGTCGCTCACGTCGGTCCGTCCGTCCCTCCTGCACCCACCTAATCTATACTCGCCTCACTGTGGCTGGATGTCGTCCCAAACGGGCGCCGATGTCTCGGTACGACAAACCGCTGTCGCGATAAGCCACTATTAGTCCTTTGTCGAACTCCGAAACGTGCTGGAATGACTGCCGTATCCTGCGACGAGGCATCAGGAAGGTTCGCACGCACAGGTCCGGCAGCAGAACACACTTCCACTACTTACACCCGGCCTTTTGTGCATCCCTCTTATAGTGCTTCTCGGTGGCGTGCCGGGCGCACATGATTTACCTATGCCCTGCAATGCTAATCGTTTGCATGTCCTCTCGCGGGCGACGCATGCTGCGAATTTCAGGCCAATCGGACGCTTCCTTCTAGGTGTTGCATTTTGGGTGGCCAGCAGTGTAATATCTTATGGTTCCAATTTAATGCAACAATACTCCACGTGTAAGGAAAATTGTAATACATCGACACCATGTGATTTGTTTCGTAGTTGTTTTAATGTGTGCACTACTGCACTGAAAGCACAAAATATTGTGCAGTAGTGCACACTGCACGTGGTGCAGCTCTTCACATTTTTTATGTTTCAGAAAAATCCCAGAACTCATCATGAGGTGGTGACTGCACAGCGAGTTCCACCCGTGCCCAACCCAACCACCCATCCATTAGGGCAAATCAATTTTCTGTTCTTTTTTAATCTTCAATTTTCTGTTCTTCTTTATTAATTTTTACCCTGAAATCTGATTTACTTACGAAGGCTGGCGTTATTGCCGTGCTTCCAACCGTACTCTAATTAAACAGTCCCTTTATTCTTCTCCGCAAACAACAGCAGATGCTTCTGTTGTCAACTTAAAGCATCGCTCCACTCCCTGATAGTGACAAGGGAAGTTTTGCGTGTAGAATCGCTCAACAATGTCCTTGCAGTCACTGTTGCATAGGCTTATTGTTTCATCTTCTGTTAAATAAGAAGACAATGGCGGTTCGCTCAATACCCATGATTTACAGTCAATTAAGTCAAAATAATCCTCCCCTTGAACAGTTAAACTGAGGAATTTCGAATATCGCTATTTTGTGCCCTTGCTGGAAGGATCCTGCAGAAGTCAAATTCTGTTTCTTATCGTCCGTGATCATATAGACAGAAGTATTGATTCTGGATGGCCAAAAATAGCCATTCCTTTTGATTACGTGGTCCAGAACGCTCTTCAAACCCTGGGTGAGATATCTGGATGTATGGATGGCCTTCCACAGACTCCGTGCTCCATCGTGGCAATGAGGATGTGATCTTATAAGTGTACCACATGGCGCGTAAACCTCACAGCAAATTCTGCCAGAATTTTAACTGAATATGAAAGCTGCGAAGTGCTAATATAAATGCGCAAAGTATGATTCGCCGTCGTTTGCCACCCTGCATGGCTCATTTTCCCCGGGTGCTTATGTGCCAGGCTTGATGATCACGTACGCTTTGTCACAGCGTGGCTAAGGTCCCACAGGTATTTCTGAGGCGTGTTAAGATCCCTTGCAATTTTTTCATCCCGTTCAGAAAAACCCGCTTCAAATTTTAAAACCGGTGAATTTTCGCAGCCCTCCAGCTGTTTGCCGATTTTCCCCTAAAAATGCTTTTGGGCCACTCGTTTACCCATCGAAATGTTGAATTAAGTGACTGAGTGTCAGCTCGTTTCCGTGTAACTGGCATATGCTCCACTGAAGAGGTTTTTGGCAAGCTAACTCTAGAATTCGAATTGCACCTCCTTTACACCCAGTATTAACGGCGATTCCGTCGAAGCCTATCACCAACTGTTTGCTTAGGTCGATATTCTTGACATATAAGAAATCCAGCAGACATTTGGTAATGTCCTTTGCGGTGGAAGATGTAGGAGTGATATGCCCAAGATATTTACTTCTAGGTTCTTCCAGCATAGTCACGTGTTCTTCAGTAATAGTTTTTTGAACCGCTTCCCTTTCTTCATACATTATGGTTTGGTCTTTACGCTCGTCGAAATATAGCCAAATGACTCTATGTGCAGTTAGATTACACTGCTTAACAAAAAAAAAACTTTTTTTATGTTTCCTTAATGTGAAAGTAGTTAAACTTTACTAATTTCGGGTCGAAGAAAACGAATCTGATAATAGTTCTTTTTTCTTAGCTCTAGTTTCGGAGATACACAACTTATTCATCTATATATAATATAGCGAAAAGCAAATTTCAACAGAATTGTATTATATTACTACAATGTAAATGAACGTTATTTTCATTTAATCAATCTTACATTACGCGAAATACAATAAACCAAACAACAAAAACATAGAGGAATTGAAATTACTACATGAAATACAGACATAGGGGCCTACAAATGAGTGCTCCTTCTGTTTGCCTGTTGCCTGTAATCCTGTTCTGGGGCATCTCTTGTCAATGTTTAACAGTAGTCTGCAAGCATGGAACAGTTCCACCGACCCTGCTATCTTCGTTCCATTGTTCAAATGTCTTGGTGGAACCGCTCACCGTGCTCATCACTCACTGCACCGCAGTTTTCTGGGAAGAAAACTAGATGACAGTGCAGAAAATGCATTTTGAGGGGCATGTTGCAGCCTAAGAGATTATACTTGTCTAGAAGGTTGTTTGCAAGCGCAAAATAATTTGCAGCTCTTCGGCTACCCAAGAAGCCATGCACAACACTTTTAAAGGCTTCCCAAGCTGGTTGCTCATTGCCCTGGAGGACTAGCTAAAAGTTTTCATTCACAAAAAGTTCACGAATTTGAGGACCAATGAAGATTCCTTCCTTCACTTTAGCCTCCCTCATCCGTGTAAATTTTTCTCTCGCGTACTTCGTCCTCCATCCTTGTTCGTCCCCTTTACGAAGTTCTTCATAAGGCCGAGTTTGATGTGTAAAGGGAGCAGAATAATTTTGCTTCGATCAACCAGAGGACTGTGCTGGACATTCTTTTCCCCGGGTTGCAGAGTTTCCCTTGGGGAACAGTCTTTTCTGTTGTAGTGTGAGGATCTAGTTTGACTGTCCCACTCACACAGGAAATAGCAGTACTTGGTGTATCCCAACTGCATGCCGAGTAATATTCCAATCGCCTTCAGGTCTCCACAGATCTGCCACAAG
This sequence comes from Macrothele yani, assembly GCA_039090855.1. Classification (NCBI taxonomy): domain Eukaryota; kingdom Metazoa; phylum Arthropoda; class Arachnida; order Araneae; family Macrothelidae; genus Macrothele; species Macrothele yani. The sequence goes on along the minus strand of CM077022.1, from coordinate 48,419,525 downwards.
TGGTCTGTGTGCTTAATTACTTCCAGAAGTAATTTTATATTGGCATATGTTTCCTTCATATAAACAGCATGGTCTACAGGAACTGAATGAAGAGAACTGCCATTGTGTAGCAACACAGCTTTTAAACTAAGCTTTGATGAGTCTATGAATAGCCTCCAGTCCAGTGGCTTGTGCTCCACATTCAAAGCTGTCATCGCCGCCCCGGTGGCGCAGTGGTCTAAGCAATGGCCTCTGATCGTTCGTCCGAACGAGGTCCGGGTTCGAATCCCGGTGAGGAATGGACGTTGTGTTTGTCTTACGGCACTGGCTCTCTCCCTTCCCTGGAACCAGTGACCCTAAATTAGGGACGGGCGACTGCTTATAGCCCATTGAGTTGCTCACGGTGGTCGTTAAACCTCCAATCGAAAAAAAAAAAAGCTGTCGTCAAACCATTCACATCACAGCAGGCAACTATGTTATATTTTTTTAAATATGGAAGCAAATCTCTCTGCCGACTCCTGTACACTGACACTTTAACATTACGTTCTAGAAGATTCCACTGTTTGAGCCTAGGAGCTCGGCTTTGTCTTTTGGTAGGTCCAGGTGTCGAATTAAATCACTTACTTTACCTTGGGTAAGTCTGTGTAGCTCACCCAGTGACTCAGGTGCGAAATCAGGAAGGATCCTATGATGTCGAAGCCTCAGGGCATGGGTATGATGTCACCTCTGTACTGTCTTGTTCTTCATCTGTGTCCAAACTGTACTCCTCTGGTGATGTCGGTACAGGCAGATCGTCCTCATGCAGCACAGCTCGGATAGCTGATAGGATGTTGGGGTATTTTATGCTAAACTTCCTCTTTCTTGATATACCTTTTTTAATAGGAGGTACCATGCAGAAATAGCAGTTATCTAAATGATTTGTCGGCTCTCTCCAAATCATAGGGATGCCAAAGGGCATTGAACGTTCATTTTTACGGATTCATTCACGTAGATTCACAGAACAAGAATTGCAGCAAACATGAGGTGCCCACGTTTTGTCTTGATCCCCTACTTTCATACCAAAATAATGGTGGTAGGCTGTCTTCATGAGTCAAGTAATTGGGCGTTTCTGGGCGACAAACGTTACGTCACCACAAACATAACAAAAATTATCAGATTTGTTTAAACATTGACGTGGCATCCTAGCTTTTCAAGTTAGGTATGACCACAAAATCAACCTGCAACAAAGAAAGGAACGACACTATAACTTTTACTCCAAGCAAGCTGTAAACAGACAATGAACTAAAACAAGTTATTAATGAACAAATGAAGATTTACAGTGACTCTTCATTCCCACTTTCTGGTTTGCCAACCCCTATATTTGCTTTACGTACTACTACCTTAATACACCGCTCGGAGCGCCACACGCTTCGTTTCATATGCATATGCTAAAACATCATAAATGGCCTATATCTCGGAAATTAGCGCTAACTGAGAGTTTTAAATTTCATATTTGTTTTTAACATACTTAAATCAATACCAAATACGTATTTTCAAGTCAGAAACATTTTCATTGTTAACCAGTGTTATCGTTTTCCAGCTGTTTTCTGTTGTTTTTTTCTTTGCCTTCTAATTTTGTGCCTATCTATAACACTTGAAGTATCAGCTCGAGTTAGCATTCCCTCATCTTCCAAAAGTGCACTTGCAAGGATCGCTCCATACATATATCCTCACCCAGGATTTGAAGAGCGTTCTCGACCTCGTAATCCAAAGGAATGGCTATTTTGGCCATCCAGAATCATTACTTTTGGCTATGATCACGGACGAGAGGAAACATACCAGAGAACTTGGCTTCCGCAGGATCCTTCGAGCAAGGGCACAAAACTGTGATGCAATCCGTGTATGTGAAATTCCTCAGTTTAACTTCCAGGGAGAGGATTATTTTGATTTAATTGACTGGCAATCATGCGTCTTCAGCGAACCACCATTGACTGCTCATTTAACCAACGATGAAATAATGAACCTATACAACAGTAACTGTAAGGACATTTTTGAGCGATTCTGCACGCAAAACTTCCCTTGTCATTATCAGGGAGTGGAGCGATGCGTTAAGTTGACAACAGAAGCATCTGCTGCTGTTTGCGAAAAAGAACAAAGGGATGGATTTAGTAGAGTGCGGTTGGAAGCACGGCAAGTAATGCCAGCCTTCGAAAGTAAACCATATCTGATCATATGTAGAGGATTTTAGGAAGGGAGTGTCTGACCCCAGGTCTTAAACAACCCTTAGAAAAAGGAAGCTAGGAGATTTGGGCTAGAGTGCCCGATAGGAAAGTGACATGGAATCGAGGTTGAAAGGGGGAGGAAGACGCCCTTATTTATTACCGGGGGGCCAGTACCCGGGGTCCGACGGCTTAACGTGCCCATCCGACGCCCGGCGGGTATTTAGTGGATCGAACGTTCATACCTGCCCAGGATCGAACCTGAGGTTATCTCCATGGCAGTCACGAACGCTGACCCCGCGGCCCTTAAAGTAAATCAGATTTAAGAGTAAAAATTATTAAAGAACAGGAAATTGAAGACTAAAAAAGAACAAAATTGATTTGCGCTAATGGAATGGAATGGGTGGTTGGGTTGGGCACGGGTGGAACTCGCTGTGCAGCCACCTCCTCATGAGTTCCGGGATTTTTCTGAAACATGAAAAATGTGAAGAGCTGCACTACTGCACATTTGCACAATATTTTGTTCTTTCAGTGCAGTAGTGCGCACATTAACACAACTAGGAAACAAATCACATGGTGAACACTAGGTGTCAAAGTATTGCAATTTTCCTTAAACATGGAGTATTGTTGCATTAAATTGGAACCAAAAGATATTAGTTGCTTTGACTGAAAAATTGTGCACATCTTTTAGTACTAAGAGATAGGTTTTGTGCACTAGGGAAAGTCTGTAACGAACACTGTTCTTTTCTCACAAGACATGAAAATGTGAGGATTTTGCCCAAATGTTGAAATTTTGGAGGCAAAGTGGAACCGCCGCCCCGGTGGCGCAGTGGTCTAAGGCGTTGGCCTCTGATCATTCGTCCGAAAGGGGTCCGGGTTCGAATCCCGGTGAGGCATGGATGTTGTGTTTGTCTTACGGCACTGGCTCTCTCCCTTCCCTGGAACCAGTGACCCTACATTAGGGACGGGTGACTGCTTATAGCCCATTGAGTTGCTCACGGTGGTCGTTAAACCTCCAAAAAAAAAAAAAGTGGAACCATAAGATATTATTTGAATTTCGCTAAGTTTTTTGCACATGGTTTACGTAGCAATACAACTTTTACGCACTAGGTAATATCGAAATTCGAAAAAAAAATTTTTTTACGCTCTGGCCTAATACACATACCGGCCACTGAATTAGAAACCACCTTGCAGATGTAGGCAAATGTCACTTACCCAGCGTATATGAAAAATACAAGGTCATCTGCGTCACCACGTGATCTAGGCAACTATACAACGCCAAGACTGTTGCTTGTCAGAAGTGTTGAACACAGAAGGAAAAACAAAGGACCTTTCGGATTTCGATAAAGGGCTTCTGGCCGCATTAACAATTTTGGAAGCAGACTGGTTCCTCAAAAACTTAGATGTCCTGCATCTTTGGCCAATGGAAAAATAACCCACATTGTTTGTCTAAGAGGCATAAATGTTGTGCGACGACAATCTGTCGGGAATGAGATTCCCGTCGTCTGAGAAAGCGTTTACTGTGAAACAGGACTTCCTGTGTAAATCAGTTGACCGAAGCATTCAATTAAAGCTGTTCCCTACGCATGTCTCAGCGCACTACGCGCAGGGAATTGAGGAGGATCCGTATTGGCAGTCGCATGTCTATACCGGAACCATTGATTTCTGTAAAGAACTGGAAAGTTCGTCTACGGTAGTAGAAACACCGTGACTGGGCACTGGAAGACTGGAAAAAGTCATCTGGCCCGACGAGTTGGGGTACCATTTGTTTAGTCCCGACGATAGGCAGAGTTCGGCGGGAGTCCCATGAAGCAAAAAGCTCTCATTGTAAACACAACTAAAAGTTTAGAGGTGGTGTCATGTTGTCTGGCACGTTCTGTTGGTATGAAACTAGTCTCCCGATAGTGCAAGAAGGTCTGTTGTCCTCCGAGGATTATCTGAAAATTGTTGCCGATAAAGTCCATTGTGCAATGTTGACTTTTTATCCAGCAGGGGACTACTGTTTTATGAACGGCAGTGCTTCTGTACATCGCGCAAGATGTGTTCAACAGTGGTTCAGTGAGCATGACAACGACTTCCACAATCTTCTCTGGATACCAGAAAGCCCGTATCTTAACCCCATAGAGACTGTATGGGACATGTTAGAAAAACAGATCCCGGTAGCAGTCCTCTTCCGTCAAATCGGTTACAGTTAAAGGACTATCTGAACTTCTGGTATGCTGTAGATGTAGAAGACTCCAAAACTTTGCGGAATCTATGCCATATAGCATACGTGCTCGTCCAGCCCTGTATTGAATAAAGGCATCTCATTCAGTGGCAGGTGTGCACATTATGCTATGGAGAAACCAATACAGGCAATGGGTATAATTATACGTAGCTATGACTTGGAAGATGGAGAATCGAAAAATTTAAGCACAACAGAAACTCATTTCAAAATATAGCATTCTTAGACATGCGTTGTATCTACACGCACAACTGTAAGAGTTCATTAACACATTTCTTCGTGGAGTGCATTCTGTAGTGCTTCCGGTTAATACAACTTCAAAGTTAACTGTTCATCGTATAAAAATTAATAAGTAGGTTGTCTTCGGTCTTCCTTGAATGATTTTCCTTTTGGAGTTCTCAAAAACATTTGTCCATTTTTTTTAAATCGCCTAACCTAGCAGAAACAAGCAGCAGCATCGCATTAGATAATGGATACTTTTATCCAATTTCAACCATGTCTACTACAAAATTTTCTTAACAGGTCATGGATATACCAAATTTCCTCTTAATTGGTTGGTTTTTTGAGTCACTTGATTCAAATATGAAAACATCACTAGAGCGCCTCCTCTTCTGATGCCACTAAAGGCACCAAAAGGTATTTTCAGGATATATATACACAATGGAACCTCGGTTATACATTCCCACATTTATACGTAATGATGTTTTAGTTCCGTATTTTGCTGTAGTTTCTAGCACTTTTAAATTCGGTTATATCTAATTCATTTATACGCTTTTTTCGATACGTTACATTTTGAATTTCTGATTATCAAAATACTGTTCTGTTATACGTAACCCGGTAAGTTACAACTTTAAGAGAATCGAGGCAGCATTGCTGGGTTCCTTCTTGGTGTAGCTGAAGTTGAGCCTGGGTTCCATCAGAGAAGGGTATGTAGTTTGCTTTATTTTTGGATGAAAAATTGGTATCGCATTCCAGGCTCTAGGTAAAAAAATGCCAACTTTTAGGGAAGCTGTAACTTCTACTGATTTTATGAGGTTTTTTTTTGTTTTTGCAGCCATGAAATAGTAGTGCGTGCAACTAAAAATTACTAAAAACCATTTTTTCTCTGAATATAAAAAATTTGAAACGAGCAAAGATTAGTGAATACTTAGCGATAATGCGCTAAATCAACTAATTAACAAACTGCTTTAAAAAAAGAGCGATGTTTATAAGAAAAGAATGTAATAGGAAAAACTAATAAGAAAAAAATAAACATCCGAATTTACTACCAAGTTTTTCATATTGGAAATAAGAAATCATACATTTAACCTCGTTTTTTAATGAATTCGAATAAAACATTTAATACGAAATTCAAAATAAACATAGATTTAACGTAGCAAAAAGTTTAACGAATGTATGTCGTACATTATAAATTAGCGAAATCTGAAATTACGAGGGTTTTTTTCCATTTTGGTGCCATTCAAAATTTTACAATAGTATTTAATATTTTAAAATTTCTTTTACACGTTTTTCACATTTATACGGTTTTTAAGAAATCCTAGAAAAACTAATAACCGAGGTTCTACTGTATATATGTATAATATATATTTAGGCTCCCCTACGTTACTAATAGTCTCCCTAGAATTTATAACTAGTTGTGACCCTGGTGCCGAGCAACAACGAAAAAATATATAGACAGTGCAGTAATTGTGGAAAGATACTAATGCTAATAAAATGCCTCCCATGTATGAGAACTTACTTTGGCGTATTCAAAGGAACTTTTTCTTGCATTCACAGGCTGCATGCAACGTTTACGAAGCGACTAGAACGACTGCTGTGTAAGACTGCGTCTGGTATACTCTTCAGTGTCCTCGTCACAGCTGTTTGAATGTCCTTCACGGCATCAAAATAAGATTTAGTGGTACCTTAGCTTCGGAAACGATGTCTCACGGAGCTGAATACGGTGGGTACGTCAGTAAATAGACAATTTTGCTGGCCATAAACCTCTGACAATGAGATGCTAGCGGCTTGGTGCATTGTCTTGGAAGAGAAACAAATTTCCGTCTTCTCGATACTGTGCCACACAAGACGGATTCTCGGCTACAAAAGTCCAGATAGGAGGCAACTGTTCATTGAGCATGAACCCTTTGTGGACAATCCCCTTGCTATCGTAGAAAATGTTAAGTATCTCTCTGATTTTTAACCTTTCTTGAACATTTTTTGATTTTCTGACTTACACTCCGCACTCTGTCGCTTTGTTTCAGAGTGTTATTGAAAACCTCATATCTTGCATCCGTAATTAAAGAATTCAGAAAGTTCGGTTTGCTTCCAGCTGCCTCAATGAGTTACTGCAGTGTTCGACACACGACGGTCGTTGCTAGTTTGTTAACGAATGTAGAACAAACCGCGCAGACTTTCATTTTCTTGAAATCCTTGCTTTTTTGTTGTTTTGTTTGCTTTTTTGCCGAGTGATTTCCTTTTTGACGCACAGATCGTCTGGAATTATCGGAGCTTTGAACTTCTGTCATTGGTACTGATTTCCCGCACCTTTTTTGAATGAAACCTTGTATTCACTCTGTTTTTACTAGACCGGGTGTTCGTCGTCTCGTACTGGTTTCTATGGCAGAAACTTGTATGGCACTAGAAAACAAGTGAACGAGACACTTTCCATGAACTTGCTTAATCATTTAAAATGTTTGCTTTACAGTCGTCGAACACAAAACTTGATGTCTGAGTTTTGTTCCATTATCCCTTCACAAAATAGACATTGGAGATGCGTGTAGTTCAGTTCACACTGCCGTTCTCAGTGGCGCTATTTCCGCTGACCTTGAGGAACAATTTCAATTCATGTTTACTTACAGTAGATGGCAGCACCAGCACTCGTCTCATAACATCAGTCACGTTTTCTAATTGCCACACTACGTCATAGCGTAGCAGTTTCTGATAGTGACTGTGTCCCCTTTCAAGATAATGAAGACATGGCCAATAAATTAAAAATACTACCTTTGTGATTTCTTAGGTTTCTTTTGCAATCGTTTATTACAGTGGCGGCAGAACCGGGCCAGTCAAAAATTTTAACAATCTCAGCCAAGATTTTGATTTTTATTATTTTTTTATTTAGCATATGTGCGATTGTTGTGATGTGGTGTAGAAAGTTCCTCTAGGTAAGTGGTCCTAATTCCCAACAAACCTCCTTGGGCATTGTTTTTCTTCTGTGTGTTCCGGGAAGCAGGAAGGTAGAGGGTGCACCACGATTCGAAATTTCGGGCCCAGTCAACGAACTTCACTTTCCGCCGCCCCTGGTTTTTTACATAATTGCAGAAGACGGTTTCAAACGTAACACACACATTGTAATACTGATACCAGTACTGCACATTCCATTCATTGCTTTACTCAGGTTAACATCCATCGAAAGAAAACGTTTAACGTGTGGCGGGATGCTGAACATTAGGAGTTTTGTTCCTTCAGTTTGGTTTTCTTGCAAATGTACCACCTCTCGTGAAAAATGCTGGGCTGCCCCGGTGGCGCAGTGGGAAGCTTCTGACCATTTGTTTGAGATTGAGCCGGATTTGAATCCCGGTGAGGTCATGGATGGTTTGTTTTACGGCACTTGCTCTCTTCCTTTCCTGGAACCAGTGACCATAAATTAGGGACGGGCGACTGCTTATAGCCCATAGCGTTACTCACGCTGGTCGTTAAACCGCCTAACTAAAATGAATACTCATTTATGTCCCATTCAGAATGAAGTTCTTGTGTCCTAGACTAGACTGAATGAGTCAGCATCGTTTACTATCATTCCTCTTTTTAGATTCACGCAAACTGTAATAACCAGTATCCATGCGAAGTTAAATTGTTCGCGAAGGATTATGAAGTTCTATAGGTAATTATAACATATTATGGACATCTTTTTAATTTTGATAGCTACTTTGTCATATCGTCTGAGGTAGCAGTCTTGGCAAAAATAAACATGAAACTAATTGGTGGGTGGCGCAAGGTTCTAAGCGCCAGCTTTCTGTGAGTCTGGGTGGGCCTGGATTGTAGACTACCTCATAAGGCAACAGTAGTGAGTTTGTCTTACGGTACTGGCTCTGTCCCTTTCCTGAAACCAGTGACTCCAAATTCGGAAGGGGCGACTGCTTTATAGCCCTTAGTTTCTCAAAGTAGTCGTTATACTTCGAAAAAAAAAATTAATTGGCTAACATTTTTATTTACCGTAGTTCTTTCTTATACATGCACAGAAGTTTCTCTTAAACACTGTTCTGCCTTCTTTCCATTTTTAGACAGTCTCGCTAAGATATTTACTGGTGCAGGACAAAGAATAGGTAAAAATCCCTTTTCTGATTCATAGAGAAATGTATGTATGGACCATTTTCCTTCACGGCAAAAATATGATCTGAGTGCTTATGGACACATCACTGAATTGACCCGAAAGTCTTTGATAGGGCTGTTGTTTATTTGACCGTTCCTTTAGTATTTCAACATGCTGTTAATATTATATAGGCTAGGAAGACTCAACCATGTGATATGATGGAACGGCTCCGTGAAAAATTGTAAACTAAGATACTTTTTTCAAAAATACTGCTAAGTTTTTTTATTTCGCTTTCCATTAAATTCCAAAGAAATAATAAAAAAAGAGTAGTTAATACAACATTGTATTAACTACTCTTTTTTTTATTATTTCTTGGGAACTACCACGTGCTCAATGACTACTAGTTTATTTAAAAAAATATTAATTTTAGCGGAAAACTTTAGTATGCACTGATGGATAATACATATTTTGAGGGGACACCAAAAAGAAAGAATAGGATGGAATTCCTACCTTAACATCTCTTTAGACTGGAAACCGCGCTGCCGCTCTTGCACCACACGAAAAATATTAGAATCCGCAGAACACAATAGTATTTCCTTTTGACATTCATGCACCGAGATCCTCTGCTTCATCACATCTCGGTGTCAGATCGCACGTTGGCAGTTTCGGTGAGCAGCCAGCTCTTCCTATAGTTGTTACCAGCTTCTGCAAAAGGAAGCATCTGTAGGCTCAGAGAATTCACATGCCTTGCTTTCTGACCGGGCAAAAATGTTGGTACGAACCCATCCGAGGGCTAACTTCTATGTTCCTTGCTGTTAATGCTATATCCGAGCTGAAGCGCTTACATGGCGGTGGCAAATAATGCAGTGAAGACTGACCGCGACTGCAGTCAAGACAAAAAAGTAATAAGTGTTCAAGTCAAACGACAAGTGACAAGTGTATCTCGTGGAAAAACAAGTGATAAGTGTAGAGTGAAAACAAAAAAGTGAAGTGATTCTCTTTCCTTCTCGAAATTTTTGACAACTATTCCGGGAGACACCCACTTCCTCAAAATTACGCAATCTCTGATCCCGAGCTGGGGAACGCATGCCTCTCCTGAACTAAACCTCCAAGCCTAAATTCTACTGGTCGGAGAATTAACGTAGAATTCATCTATTTGTTCGGGGGTCCAAATGGGTGCCCAGTCCCGTGCAAATTCCCAACCAATCTCCTACGCTGGGAAAAGCCTTTTAAGCTGCGTTAGTCTGCGTGATATAAACTTCATGCCATAAATCCTAGTTCAATAAAAGTGCTACTTTCGATTCCAGTCAGTGTACCAGTCGAACCAACGCCTTGTGGATGCCAGACTTTGATGACCGCCATAAAACACTCTCTACAAAGCCGATCCATTGACGATGACGCCAACGCTTTTTCCTCGTACGCTATGCAACGTTCAAGTGGGTCCCCACTGGCGTTACCGAACTACCCAAGGAGGAAAGGGAGAGAAAAAAAAGTATCACCCGAAATTGGGGCTAATGGAAAAATAAAACAAAAAGGAAAATATATAGATGAGACGTACCCTTTCCACAAAAATTCATTTCTCGAATTAAAAAAAATTAATGAATAAAAAAATAAATAAATTCGGAAATTAGTTTTTCACCTGGATGTGTAGTCGCGATCGCTGTCACAGCCCACCATGACCAAAGGACCACGAGGCATGCTTGGGCAAGTAATAGAGGTTCATAAAATAGTTTTGCTTTTGCCTCGTATGATTTCGACTTGGTCAGAAACAAAGGCTGGAAGAGGGACAGATGTCAAAGCAATGACTCACCGAGGGTAAGCATTTCATGTCGCTGTGTACAGTGGGATCGACGAGACAATTTCAGATTTTTCAATACCATCCATCCACACTTTACAATTTAATTAATGGTTGAAGTCCGCTGTATCTTCACGTTGCGTAACAAAAAAGATGCACTAAGAAAAGTATGTTATCCAACTCTCGAAAAGATACCAGGCTCAGATTATTCAAACTTATGCACCCACCACAAGTCATCCTGAAGAAGAAATTGAAGAATTTTATGAGGAAATTTGTCATCTAAATAATAAAGGTAAGCAGCACTTGAAAATAATTATGGGAGATTTCAATGCAAAAATAGGGCAACGGCAACAGAATGAAACTTCAGTAGGTAAATTCGGTCACGGCAACAGAAACCAGCGTGGAAATACTCTCGTTGAGTTTGCAGAGGCAGAAGGGTTTTTCATCTTGAACTCCTTCTTCAAGAAAATGCCACACAGGAAATGGACATGGAGACATCCAAATGGGACGACAAGTGAAATTGATTTTATTATGTGTAACAAACAATTCGTCATAGAAGACTGCAGTGTGCTAAACAAGTTCAACACAGGTAGTGACCATAGATTGGTGAGATGTAAGATGCACCTCAACACTAAACTTGAACGTGGCAAGCTCATAAGACAAACAAAATCTATTGACATAACCAACCTTAAAAAACACCATAATACCTTCAAGTTAGAACTGAAGAACAGGTTCTCTGCTTTAGAAGGCCTAACATCGGAAGAAGTGGACATCTCTGAAGTTAACAGAAAAGTAACCAAAGCTCTTATGGAAACAGCAACAAAATTAGCTGGGTCTAAGAACAAGTTGCATGTGAACAAATTATCAGGAAAAACCAAAATGTTGATGCAAAAAAGGAGAGAGATGAGGACAACTAAAGAAGATGTGACTTCCAAAGTGGAATATATAGAGCTATGCAAGACAGTAAGAAAAAGTATCACTGAAGACGTAAGGAAATTCAACTGTGAACTAGTGAGGAAAGCAATTGAAAACAACCAAAGCCTAAAGATAGCAAAGGGACATCTCAGTAAGGGAAGAAAACAGATTATGGCACTGAGAAAAGAAGATGGTTCTGTAACAAGAAATAGAGGCGAAATTTTGACAAGAGTGAAAGATTTCTACTCCAAATTATATGAAAGGGATGATATATGCACTCCAGACATCATGAAAGATACCAGTACCAGAGTTCCTCCAGTCCTTCCAGCAGAAGTTGCACATGCAATCAAGAACATGAAGCGAGGAAAAGCTCCAGGAGAAGATGGAATTACTGTAGACATCATAAAAGAAGCAAGTGGAGAAATCGAAACAGTACTCGCCCAAATTTTCACTCGATGCCTTAATGAAGGAAAGATTCCTGAGGATTGGAACACCGCTACAGTGATCCTGCTACATAAGAAAGGTGACATTGAGGATCTCGGAAACTACAGACCTATCAGCCTCCTATCAGTAGTTTATAAAATCTTCACTAAAGTTCTTTCACACCGCTTGAAGGTAGCACTAGACATGACTCAACCGAGAGAACAAGCTGGATTCAGGAGTGGCTACAGCACAATAGATCATATCCACGTGCTGAGAGAACTAATTGAAAGAGCGAGGGAATATGAATTTCCATTGTGCATGGCTTTTATCGATTATGAAAAAGCCTTTGATTCGGTGAAACCATCAGCAGTTACAATGGCTCTGAAAACCTGCGGTATTGAAGATGCATACATTAATATTATTAATAACATCTATGAAAATGCAAGTGCAAAGATTCGGCTGTTTGAAAATACAACACACGTAAAAATTGGAAAGGGAGTGAGACAAGGTGACACCATATCTCCGAAGCTCTTTAATGCCACATTGGAGGGTGTTTTTCAGTCGCTGAGCTGGGAAAACAAGGGGATAAAGATTAATGGAGATTATCTAACTCACCTTCGTTTTGCTGATGACGTAGTCATTTTTGCAACTACCCCATCAGAGCTGCAGAGTATGATCCAGGAACTTGCTGACAAGAGTAAAGAAGTGGGATTAAAAATGAACTTTCAGAAGACAAAAGTGATGTTCAATGCTTTTACAAGAAATGAAGATTTATCGATTGATGGAGAAAAGCTGGAGATAACAGACACGTACGTTTATCTTGGACAGCAGATATCAAGTGAGGGTCACATTGATGAAGAAATTAATCGGCGTACAAAACTTGCCTGGAGAGCTTTTGGAAGAAACAGCATAATTTTCAAGAGCAATATGCCATTATGTCTTAAAAGAAAAGTGTTTGATCAATGCATCCTTCCAGTGCTTACGTATGGTGCAGAGACGTGGACCTTAACTAAAAGAGACATACAAAGGCTGCAGACAACTCAAAGTAGCATGGAGAAGTGCATGCTTGGTGTAACCAGGAGAGATAAGAAGAGGAACTCGTGGATCCGAAAAATGACAAGAGTGGAAGACATCATGATCAGAGTTAAATCCCTGAAATGGCAATGGGCTGGACATACTGCCAGAAGGACAGATCATCGATGGACAGCCGAAATTTTAGATTGGATTCCAAGGGACAGGAAAAGACCCAGAAGAAGACCACATAGGAGATGGGTGGATGAAATTCGAAAGTATGCAGGGGTGACATGGAGGAGACTGGCACAAGACAGACCGTTGTGGAGGAAACTTGGGGAGACCTTCGTCCAGCAGTGGATTGATAATGGTTGACAATGATGATGATGATGACAACGCTTAATCATTGGAAAATCCAACACAAAATCTAGGAATCTTAAGCTTTTAACTCGTGTGCTTGTAAGAATAATGAAAAATATACAGTGACTTATTATGAAAACTATGCAGATCATTTAGTAGTTAGTTTAGTGTTTTATCGGACTTCATAATGATTCCCCGTCATAAGTTCTTTGGGGGCTCACTTAGATGTCTTAGCCTTGAGGCCCACTAAGGCCTTAATCCAGCCCTGCAAGCCCCTGACTGTCGAACTGTAGGGCACATCTGGGCTCTTCGGGGACGCTTTGCCACTCCTGCCATAATGGGTATTGTTGCCCCCCCTTCCCCCAGTCACGTATTTCCTAGTTACCGCACATTAGGGCGCCATAGACTATCCTGATGTAGTTCCATGTGGACCGTTGGATAACTTAATGCAACGTTGGTGATCAGGAGCGTGCTAAGGTCATTAGCCGCCAGGGTGTAAGCCAAGATTTGCCGCTTTACTTAAGAGAATATTTTTCAACTTCTATTCATTTTTACATGAAATAAATACTTTTTTTAGAAACATCGTTCTCTGTTTCCCGTAAATTAAGTTTTCATAGAACATAATTGTCTCATATAAAACTGAAGGAAAAAAACAACTGTAAAACTAGTTCAGAAGACGCTGCGAATAACACAAGTAGTCGGCTTCCTCTCTGTTAATTCACACAAGTCCTCTTTACCGGTAAAAAGTTTTGTCATGTACGATGATAAACACATTACAGCCTACCTTATGGTGGGGGACGGCAGTCGTGATATATATCACATTAAATATGACGGGCGTATCTTTAACTACTCTAACTAAAAAAACCTCTCGCATGGGTACATGTACAAATAAGTTGTATAAAACTAAAAGCAGAATTCGAAATAACTGGTTTTTGTATTAAATATATTTCTTCTTATAAACTGAAGCTTCAAGAAAGCGCGAGAACATGCGTAGTTTCAGTTAAAATAAACTTTTGTAGCTTGTTTTTTGTTGCGAACTTTTTAACAATGTCCGAATTGTCTTAAGTTTGTAGCAATTTTATTTTCAGTATAACGATACTTATATTTGAAAGTTATTACTCGTTAATCAAAAGTAACGTTTCATGATTTCAAGCTTGGAAAACTATATCTCCCTAAGCCATTGTAACAGACGGGGAAAAAAATTAAAAACAGGGTTTTGTGCCCCGTATTACCGCTATCAGTTCTGTGGAATGGAATAGGGGACATTGTAATTTTAATAACCTTTTTGGATTTCGAGCTTAACAGTAAGAAAAAGATGTGGATTTCTATACTTCCTAAAAATAAACATGCAAAATTTTAACTCAACATGGGACACCCCCTCCCCCTTCAACCGTATTTTGCTACAGGCATCAAAATATTTTTAGTTACTGAATTGTTTGGAAAACATTGAGCGATTCTGGCTTAAACGGGAGCCCATAGACTTAACATTAGGTGACGGCCGGAGCCAGTCGGAGCAAGCTGCAGCCGAGCGAACGGGGGGGGGGCGTGGTCAATAGCAGCCTCCAATTCCCCGCTGCAATTTTTCCCCCTCGACCGAAGTGTGTGCTTATCTCCGAAGATAGTAGTATTTATTGGACTTTGTCGAATTTTGGGGAAATCAATGAAGGTTTATTCCTTTTTTTTTTAATTTAATGAAGGTTTATTCATTATTTTCCCCTCTCTCGACCCCACCCCCTTAGGTTATTGTTATGTAAAACTTTTTTTTCCTCGTAATTTGTTGATGTATTTTTTTTCAATTAATTTTCATGAATTCCTCATGTGTCTTCCCTAATGAAAATTATGTAGGGTAAGTATTAATTAATCATTTCTCTGTTATTTTCTCGAATAATACGGTCATGTCCTCATCTCAAATGTTATTATATCTCTTTTTTGTTCATAAATGTTTGATTTTGAGGATGGCAACGCCCGAGTGGAAAAGGGGTTGGATATAGGGGATGGCAACTCGATGTGTTGCCCCCTAGCGGTGCTTCTTGGAACTTTCGATTGATCTTTGATTTTGAGGGATGGCAACGCCCGAGTGGGAAAGGGGTTGGATATAGGGGGATGTCAACTCGATGTGCTGCCCCTAGCGGTGCTTATTGGAACTTTCGATTGATCTTTGATTTTGAAGGATGGCAACACCCGAGTGGGAAAGGGGTTGGATATAGGGGGATGCCAACTCGATGTACTACCCCTAGCGATGCTTCTTGGAACTTTCGATGGATCTTTGATTTTGGGGGATGGCAACGACCGAGTGGGGAAAGGGCACTGCGTAGGTGTTAGATATGATGATGCTTCTTGGAACTTTATTATTTCGATGGATCTTTGATTTTGAGGGATGGCAACGACTGAGTGGGGTCCGTTGGGAATTTTTGCATTTATTCCTGTGGTTTGCAAGCAAGATTCCCCCCTCTTCAATACTATTCTTCCCCCGGAGGAAATTTTTACGTAACGATGCTGGGGAATTTTCTTTCCAAGGGAATAAAAATGCTCCTAAGGTCTTAGCGAGGTTCTAACTCACGATGATTTGGTTTCCAAAAATAGTCAGGGGGTCAAATGGTTTTCGTGTACTACGTATTCCCTATATATATATATATATATATTTTTAAATTACTTTTACGTTATTTCTTCATGTGTTTTTATATATTTTTCGTATGTTTTGAGGGAGTTTTTTCGTGTAGATGTAATGAATTCTCTGGGGAACTTTTCTTTTTCCTCCATTCAATTTTATTTCAGACCATGAGACGAGGAAATGCTTCTTTAGAAATTATTTCGTTCTTGTTCGCAGTAATTACTGGACATAGACTTCATGTTAATTCTGAGTCTTTCACCCCTGCAATAATATTTTCTCGTAATTTTTTCGTATGTTCAAGAACTCTACAGATCTTTCCCAGTTAAAATTCTGCTCAAACAATATTTTCGGTCTTTATTTCCTTATAGCTTCCCAATTTCTGATATTTTTCTTCCTCTATCTTTGAAATTTCATTAAACTTCTAAATAGGTCAGGATTCTTTTTTTTTTCTTGGACAAACTTATGAGTCCTTTTATTTACACTATCTTTTTTTTTTCCATTTCATTTCAGCAAACGATTATTTTAGATGCAACAAATCGTCAGATTTTGGTTTCCTTATATAGCATATTTTCCAACTTGCTTAAAAATATTCCTCAAAACTTGCATGTATGTCAAATATACATTTTTTATTCTTTCGTAGTTAGCCATACTTTTCGTGGACTGCCTCGACAGGAAAAAATTCAATGTCAAGACATACAATCTAAAACCTTTTTCTTTCGATAAAATTTGTATTCTTTGGGCTGAATATTTTTCCGTCTCGTCCGAAAAAACATTCATTCTAGAGGCAAAGCGACTAATTCCGTTCTTCCCATAAACATTATTTTTTTATTTATTTGATATTCAGAGTTGTATACATTTACTATCCAAAAAAGAGATATATTTAATGTAAAGGTATATTCTTCCAAGCTGGGGAAATATATGTATATATTAGTTCATTTCCAGTTAAAGGAAATGCATCTTTATATTTCAATATGAAAAAAGAAGCCCTATAAGTGAAAGCTCAACCTAAAGACGGATAGATTGTTCCCACTCTCTCTACTCTATGACATTTCTTTACTGAATGAACCATGGCCTTCTTTTTTCATGAACTGCTTTAAAATCTTCGTTCTCACTTTACTATTGTCAGATTCCATGTCCCTTCAGTTATTTACTTATTCAATTTTAATTTATTAAGAGAGTAGAACTCTTTTAGGCTTTCGAACTCTTTTAGGCTTTCTATTGTCAGATTCCATGTCCCTCCAGTTCTTTACTTATTCAATTTTAATTTATTAAGAGAGTAGAATTCTTTTAGGCTTTCGAAGTACTTTCAAGTCTTTCATTACGAAAATTTTCACTGTCATGAAAGAAGCCATAATCGAGATGATTTACTATCGTTTCAATGAAAGTGTTTACGCATTCATTGCTATGATGTCAGATTTCATTTTCTTGTACTTCGAACAGAAATGAGTTTGAATCATTCGTCGAGAAAACATTTTTCATATATATATATATATATATATATATATATATATATATATATTTGCCTCCTAATCAAACGAACTCAAAAAATAAGAGACGCACTTTAATATTTTTTTCCTCTTATGAGAGGAATACGGGAATATGATACCAAAATTAAAGAATATAGAATATCGACTTTCCTCTCAACACCTTTCATCTACGTTTTTTTTTATTTTTTTTTATTTTCAATAAGCTGTTTCTATATTTTTACAACTGAATAGAATTATTTATTGAAAAGTTCTAAGTAAGACGAAAAATGGTTTTGTTGATTTCCTAAGAGGATGATTTTGGAAATTTTCGTTTTCTGGTAATTGTAAAAATCTCATAGAATAACATGGGAAAACTAGCATGCATAAGACTGTTTTGGATCGAGTAAATTGAAAGAATTTTACAAAGTTCATTTCAGAAAAGTACATTCCTTCCTAGTGTCAAAACGAATCCCTTCGTTTTTTCTAAGATACACTTTGGAATCTTATAAAAGTGCATAGGGTCAAAAACGATTTTGATGATTTTACTAAGATGACAGATTTCGGATTTCTTATGATAGAAAATACAGTGAATTTCCCATTGAATAACATGGGAAACTGCGAAATCTAAGAAGTACGTTTTCGTTCAAGTAAAATATTTTAAGTCTTTTTTCGAATCAGTTGAAAACAGACAGGGAGTGTTTCTGAACAGCTCATTATTTCCCAAGATCAAAACGAATCACTTCGTTTTTTTTTCCTATTGTGCGTTTCTGAAAGAAGTAAAAATAGCTTAGGTAGAAAATTGGAAAGATATTTTTATGAATCCTAGACTGGTTATTTTCGTATAGCTAGAGGGGTCTTCAGTGAGAGCACTTATTCTCTTTACAAACTAAGAGAATGAAGTGTAGTCAGTTTGAAAAAAAATTCAAACTCCCCTAAATTTAGCCTTTTGTCCTGGTTTCGACTCAATACTGTAAAGCATTGCTCTCAGACCAGTTGAATTCCTGGCCCTTAATGAAATACATTAAGCCTTTCCCTTAAAAATAAGCAATATCTTCTTCAATACCTGATCCCCAATAAATTTCTTAAAGAGTTATTCATTCCCACTTTTACTTTTAAAAACTTAAAATTCATTATTATTTAACTCATTACAAAAAATGAAACTCATTCATACAGAAAAAATATAAATGAATAAAAATTAATAAAGTAGTCCTAAAAAGGACTGTTTTTCTGGGTCCCCTTCATACAGCTGCTCCATGATCGGTATAAGGAATTTTTTTTTTACCTGCTGATATCTCAGCACATTGACTTCACAGTCTCTAGCAAGTTCTTTACAATTATACTTTCCAAGAACGCTTTGGACGGGACATGGTCTCCAGTGACTGCAACAAAAGATTCTGCTAGAATCTTGGGGTTAAGCAATGCAACGGCATCATCGAAATACTTTTGCCACTTGGATTCGGGGGTGGCATATGCACAGCTGTGGGCCGTGATGTTTGCGAATATGCGATTTGGGGGTTGGTGGCACTCCATACAATAATATAAGTTATTGACATGTTCCTGAAGGCGATCCCTTACCATGTCAGCAAGCATGATGAAAAACTCTTCATCTGAGATGGAAGCAACAGGGGAAGAAATCCTTGGATGGTGCAAAACAGCCTTTCTAAAGACAGGTCCAAATAGTAGTTGAGTAATGCTGTCCCATATTTTTCCACATTGATCAATAAGAGTTCCAAATTGTTGACAAGTCAGCTTTATCGGAACAGGATTCAATCGACGAAAACCATGAATTCTGGGGGAAAGCACTTCTAACGTGTAACTGCCAGAAGCATCTAAGAGGGAAGGACAGCAGGAAACGATAAGTTCACGATTAATCAAGATGTCACAATTCATGCCTTGAATCCAGTGTGATTTTCCCATGAATTTTCGGAACGTTGAAGCTGACATTGTTATTCCATTCTTAGAAGGGTAGAAAGATTCCCCATCTTTCCTATAACTTCGAACATGAACTCGGACCGTGTTGTTAAAATCGCATACTTTTGCAAACGTGTTTTCACCTAAATAAAAATGATGAGGTGCAAGATTTTTCATAGAAATTCTTGGGAGGATAACTTCTCCACACGATTTGGACTTTAAAGGAACGGACTCGCATACCTTCTTAGCGAGAGTAGCAGAAATTTCACCACTTTGCTTCATCGTGGAAATGGAATCGGTAGCGCTCAAAGCAACAGACAAAAATGAAGTGACTCGTTTGAAGACTAAAAACAAACTGAAGGAACAGCTCTTATTCTAGGTCAAAACTGAGAAGAGGTTGGAGTTCGTCACTTGTTTACTGCTTGAGAGGGAAAGAGCAGAGTCATGGGGTAAAGAACAATCTGTTATCTTCTTTCTAAAGGTCAAATTCAATCTAATGTTTGGAGCATTCTTTTGTCGAGGCAGACCATGACTCCAATACGAATTAGTTGGTGGCAGGATCTGTAGTGAAGTTCCAGATCTCAAAGATAAGGAAACTGGTTTAAACCCGTTTCGCTTGAAAACAAGTCTCTTTCCTGTCCGAGAGATACTGATGTAATACAAGACAAAGGATCTAATTCAGCTTCGTCATCACGGTGATCACCGATTTGGTTATCACCATTTCTTATAAAAGTGCATGGGGATCAAAAAACTATTTTGATGATTTTACTAAGATGACAGATTTCGGATTTCTTATGATAGAAAATACAGTGAATTTCCCATTGAATAACATGGGAAACTACGAAATTTAAGAAGCACGTTTTCGTTCAAGTAAAATATTTTAAAAGGTAATCAGTTGAAAACAGACAGGGTGTGTTTCTGAACAGATCATTATTTCCTAAAATCAAAACGAGTCACTTCGTTTTTTCCTAACGTACGTTTCTGAAAGAAGTAAAAATAGTTTAGCTAGAAAATTGGAAAGAATTTTTTATGAATCCTAGACTGTTTATTTTTTTTATAACTAGAGGGGTCGTCAGTGAGAGCACTTATTCTCTTTACAAACTAAGAGAATGAAGTGTAGTCAGTTTGAAAAAAAATTTCAAACTCCCCTAAATTTAGTCTTTTGTCCTGGTTTCGACTCAATACTGTAAAGCATTGCTCTCAGACCAGTTGAATTCCTGGCCCTTAATGAAATACATTAAGCCTTTCCCTTAAAAATAAGCAATCTCTTCTTCAATACCTGATCCCCAATAAATTTCTTTAAGAGTTATTCATTCATCCTTTTACTTTTAAAACTTGAAATTCGTTATTATTTAACTCCTTATAAAAATGAAACACATTCACACTTTTACTTTAAAAAACTTGAAATAACTTCATACAAAAATGAAACCCATTCCCTTTTTTACTTTTAAAATTATAGAAAAAATAGATGATACAGAACATAGGTTCACTTTCTCATTCACACTCATGCATACAGAAAACAAAATTAAATAGTGCTATTTGAGCTGCATGGAGGTGTCAAGATGGGTGGGAAAAACCTCCATCTATCATTCAATTGGACTAAAACTGTTGAAGGATGTGAGCTATTCTCACTAGCTCCTCCATGCAAGCTGTCTGACTCGAGGTTGGCCATCCCAGTCGGTGATTTTAATTCAATCATTTCAACTTCGGAATCTGCTGAATCCCAAGTAAGATCAATAATTTCAACTTCGGAATCTGAATCCCAAGTAAGATCAATAATTTCCGGATCTTCAGAAGTTAAGTCAACAACCTCCGGTTCTTGGGTAGAGTCTTCCACAACCCAGAAGTTTTCCCACTGTGAGGAGGGAGGAAGAGACCTAATCCACTGATTAACGTAGAAATCGTCTCTAGATTCCTGGAGGAGAGAAAAAAATATATAAAATATATATATATATATAATAAGAAATAAAAAGAAAATAAAACCCTACATCCTAGATAAAGCAAAAAGAAAAATTAAAAATATTCTTACCGAGTCGAAGTCCAGGGGAGGTGTAGGGGAATTATTTCCTTTCAACATCTGTGATTCTAATAGCATGCGTTACTTCAAAGAAAACTTCGAGAAGCTGTGGGAATCTGATATCTCTCTTGCTACTATTATACTAGCAGAAGGATTGATAAGGAGGGATCATGTGATAACATACACGGAATAGATTGGTCTTTGAGGTCAACTTAAATCGACAGATCGCTCTATTTTATAAACTTTCCATTGTACAGGAAATAACATCTTTCTCAAACACCATAGTTCATGGGACCTTCTAAGGAGGTAAAAATATTCTAACGCGTATCTAATCAATGTTCTGTATACTTAAGACCAAACGTAAATGGAATCGATAGCACTCTTCCTCCCTGAAGGAAATGACGTCTGCATACATCTCAAAATCCTTTGTTCCCTAAGTCAAACGCATGGAGGGAAAATCAAGTAATCTTATCTGTATTCCTTCGTTGAAAGTGTATGTTTGTTTAGAAAAGATACAAAACATTTCCTTTCTCAAGTTAAATTCGAATCAGCATTACATTAGATTGAGGGTTCACGTGTTAAAAGCAACACATTCATAGTTTCCTCTTTCACAGGAAATTTGTAATCTAACTTTTGGTAAACAACTACGATTGTGTGTAAATAAAAGGACTCATAAGTTTGTCCAAGAAAAAAAGAATCCTGACCTATTTAGAAGTTTAATGAAATTTCAAAGATAGAGGAAGAAAAATATCAGAAATTGGGAAGCTATAAGGAAATAAAGACCGAAAATATTGTTTGAGCAGAATTTTAACTGGGAAAGATCTGTAGAGTTCTTGAACATACGAAAAAATTACGAGAAAATATTATTGCAGGGGTGAAAGACTCAGAATTAACATGAAGTCTATGTCCAGTAATTACTGCGAACAAGAACGAAATAATTTCTAAAGAAGCATTTCCTCGTCTCATGGTCTGAAATAAAATTGAATGGAGGAAAAAGAAAAGTTCCCCAGAGAATTCATTACATCTACACGAAAAAACTCCCTCAAAACATACGAAAAAATATAAAAACACATGAAGAAATAACTTAAAAGTAATTTAAAAATATATATATATATAGGGAATACGTAGTACACGAAAACCATTTGACCCCCTGACTATTTTTGGAAACCAAATCATCGTGAGTTAGAACCTCGCTAAGACCTTAGGAGCATTTTTATTCCCTTGGAAAGAAAATTCCCCAGCATCGTTACGTAAAAATTTCCTCCGGGGGAAAAATAGTATTGAAGAGGGGGGGAATCTTGCTTGCAAACCACAGGAATAAATGCAAAAATTCCCAACGGACCCCACTCAGTCGTTGCCATCCCTCAAAATCAAAGATCCATCGAAATAATAAAGTTCCAAGAAGCATCATCATATCTAACACCTACGCAGTGCCCTTTCCCCACTCGGTCGTTGCCATCCCCCAAAATCAAAGATCCATCGAAAGTTCCAAGAAGTACCGCTAGGGGGCAGCACATCGAGTTGACATCCCCCTGTATCCAACCCCTTTCCCACTCGGGCGTTGCCATCCCTCAAAATCAAAGATCCATCGAAAGTTCCAAGAAGCACCGCTAGGGGGCAGCACATCGAGTTGACATCCCCCTATATCCAACCCCTTTCCCACTCGGGCGTTGCCATCCCTCAAAATCAAAGATCAATCGAAAGTTCCAAGAAGCACCGCTAGAGGGCAACACATCGAGTTGCCATCCCCCTATATCCAACCCCTTTTCCACTCGGGCGTTGCCATCCCTCAAAATCAAACATTTATGAACAAAAATAAGATATAATAACATTTGAGATGAGGACATGACCGTATTATTCGAGAAAATAACAGAGAAATGATTAATTAATACTTACCCTACATAATTTTCATTAGGGAAGACACATGAGGAATTCATGAAAATTAATTGAAAAAAAAATACATCAACAAATTACGAGGAAAAAAACGTTTTACATAACAATAACCTAAAGGGGT
This sequence comes from Macrothele yani, assembly GCA_039090855.1. Classification (NCBI taxonomy): domain Eukaryota; kingdom Metazoa; phylum Arthropoda; class Arachnida; order Araneae; family Macrothelidae; genus Macrothele; species Macrothele yani. The sequence goes on along the minus strand of CM077022.1, from coordinate 48,396,313 downwards.
GGGGTCGAGAGAGGGGAAAATAATGAATAAACCTTCATTAAATTAAAAAGAAAAGGAATAAACCTTCATTGATTTCCCCAAAATTCGACAAAGTCCAATAAATACTACTATCTTCAGAGATAAGCACACACTTCGGTCGAGGGGGAAAAATTGCAGCGGGGAATTGGAGGCTGCTATTGACCACGCCCCCCACCCCCTCCGTTCGCTCGGCTGCAGCTTGCTCCGGCTGGCTCCGGCTGCTCCGGCCGTCACCTAATGTTAAGTCTATGGGCTCCCGTTTAAGCCAGAATCGGTCATTTACCTCTACTATTGAGTCATTTGAAAAAACGTTTTCTAAAGCACTTTAAGAGTTCATGTGATGCTTAACGTAAGTCCAAAGAATTTCAAATTAGTTACACAAATAAAATTGTCAGATATTGCACAAAAACACTGCTTCAGATTTGTAAATCCATACAATATTTTGTTTTTATATCTCTGCTTAGTGTTAATAAAGAATAAATGTTATTTAAAAATTGAAGTCTTGTTATGCGTGTTTAGGTGTTCGAACCATTCTTATACTTATAGTTGTACCAAAAAAAGAAAAGTTTTTTTTTTTGGCAGATCAATATCCCTTTCCGGTTCAGTACTAAAAATCCCTTTGTTTTGGCTTTTGTCTTACGTAGTCTAACCAGTTCAACAGTTGGAAATTGTTTCGGAACCTATTTCCTCGGCAGTTAATACAACTTTTCAGCTAACATGCTTTCAAAACCCCTCACGTGTTCTACATTCTTTTAAGCAGCCATTTACTTTTCTTCAACATTTCTATTATAGTTAGTATAATTACAACAGATTTTGGCATTAATTTGCTACTAACATTAATTTTTGAAGAAAGTGTACCAAATCTTTCTGGAACAAATAAACTTGCATGACTTTTTGTTTTTATTCTTCTTTCTCAGAAACTTTGGTTCAATTTCGTGTATCACTGTCTCTAAAAGATTCGTTAAAGTGCTAATATAATGTATCGTGGATTACACCTAAATTGTACCCCAATCCTAGTTACCCTTACTGCATCGGTCGTATTTTCCCACCATGTTTCAGCTAGTGATGGGCAAAAAGTATTCATAAATCGAATGCGTTATTCGTGAACCGAATAGTTATTCGAAAACCCAATACTTTATTCGAAAACCCAATACTTTATTCGAAAACCCAATACTTTAGTCATAAACCGAATACTTTATTTATTAAGAGAAAATAGTATTTGGAAAAGGAATCCGAATTATTGATCCGGAAACAAATGAATGACTCAGAAACCAAATGAAAGAAATATTAAGCGGAAGAAAAAGCCCTGTTGACCCCTGAAGCTCAGGAGTCAACAGGGCACTTTCTTCCAGTGGTGTCTCTTTCCATCATAGTAGTTAGGCTCCTAGAGTCTATGACGTTACCGCACATCACAATGATTAAGCGACGATAGCTCAAGACTATATTTCGCCTGCTTTTTATCGCGTCGAACGCGACCTGCGCGGTGGCGGTCATAATGTCGACGGTCGAAATGCCAATATAATGTCGACAGCCAAAATGTCACCATAATATCGACAGTCAAAATGTCACCATAATGTCGAAACGGTCATAATGTCGACACGGTCAAAATATCCGCATGGTACTCTAACTTAGACCGTAGACGGTTTTGTTTGGGGAGGGGTCAAGGGGTCCCCCATACAAAATTTTCGTAAAACGTAAAATCTATAGTTTTCAATTTAGAACCACCAAATTTGGCATACTATCTCATGGTGCTCTCTCTCTAACTTAGACCGTAGACTGCTTTTGGAACGGGTCGGAGCCCTAGTTCGAGGGGCCCCCCATACCAAATTTAGTAAAATCTACAGTTTCCAATTCATTTTCAGCTTTTCCTTGTAACTTTCTAAACTGTCGGTTGTGGAATTTGTAACTCCCGACCTGCCAGCTTTGCGGATTTCCGTGGGCCGCGGAGGTAAATGGCACGAACCCTCTCCACTGGTTAATCAAATTCGTGGTAACCCTGGATCTTTACACAAACATCCTGTTTGAAATTTCTTGTGCCAGTTGTCGATGGATTATCTATTCGTCGGTAATTTCCTGAAACGTGTTCTAAACCGCTGCCGTTGCACAACAGTAACAGAATCCGTTTGGCCGAATTTAAGCACACAACGTCTTCTCAACAGCATTTACGGACTGGTTTTACGAGCGTGGTCTGACTGGTCACGTGCCGATGAAGCGCACAATCTTTTAGTGATACCATGTGAATAGTAAAATTGTTACTATTTATGATAGAATGGTGCATAGTGTCAATATCTTGCATGCAGTGGTGGACAAAACTATTGACACACAGCCGATTTTTGAAATTGTATAAAATTAATGGTAAAAACAATTGTAGCCCAATGAACTAGTAGTATAATAGATACTGCTCGTCAAGTAGTAACACTGAAGAAAAAATATTGTGTATATACTCTTATTTTGAATACATCAGGTCGTGAATAGCAATGAAATCACCAATCCCGTTATCACATATACTGTCTCTCCTTGCAGCTTGATATAAGAAAGAAAAAGCGGGTGTGTCGCTATACCGTTGGCGTATGCTGACAACACGGAAAAGATACATATATATCGGAATGACAAAGCGATCCTTGGATACTAGATGTAAAGAACACGTCCTTAGGGTCAACCAAGACATGCAGAATACAGCCCTCACCAGAGAAGTTATGCATTACTCTGCCGCTCCTGTATGGAATAGTATTAGAATTGCCCTTTCAACGAAGTTGAAAGAAACTGCCATCAGGGAAACAGTCGAAATCCTTTCCAGAAAACTGGCACGCAATGACATGGTCACTATGGAACTATCAATGGTGTTTGGCATGCGTTGTTAAGAGATAGAAACACATCACATAATTGTGTGATAAAAACTCACGTAATACTACATGTGATGTCACCCACGTTATATTCAAAATATCTTTATTTCCTACGTGTTCTAACTTCCTGCATTTTGTCTACTTTGCCTTGAGAAAGCCTCCCAGTGGAGCGTGAAACCTTGGCGAATCTTTATACAAATTTACACCAAGAAAATAAACAGATTCATTACATTATAAGCGCTCCTTCTTTATAAATTTTTAACCTTTGAAAACTTAAAAAGTATTTGCAAATACAACATATTCACGGACACAAGTTATTGGCACAATGCTATTTATGCAAATAAGTTTCCTTCGTGTCCCGTGCCCAGTGCGGTAGATGTATAAAACTCGACGTCTTTTTTTTTTTTCTTTTCAGGCACGAAAGTTGCTATTATTACCGAAATGGAGGCGCTGTAACAAGAGGAAAGAAAAACCATCATACACGTTTGCGTAATCTTAGCAAATCATATTCAGAAATCTGGAAAATAGTTCAAAAGAGCCGATTCACGGTCAGAAATGTAAGCGTTTTGAATCGACTCGCAGGTTGGAAAATAAACCCAGATGTGGCTGAGCGGAAGTTTACCCCGGAAGAAGAGTGAAAAGTAGTCGGTTCCATCGAGAAAAATCCAAAAATTTCGCCAATTGAAGTTGCAAATATGATAAAGAAAGATTTGAACAAGGTGGTTCGTCCTAAAACTGTTTTCAGTCCTTAATCGTGCTGGTTACAGAGCGAGAGTAGCCAGAAGTCATACATCGGTAAAATTAATCTAAAGAAGCATGCCTTCACAAATGGGCATTTGCCGCCCCGGTGGCGCAGTGGTCTAAGGCGCTGGCCTCTGATCATTCGTCCGTAAGGGGCCCGGGTTCGAATCCCGGTCAGGCATGGATGTTGTGTTTGTCTTACGGCACTGGCTCTCTCCCTTCCCTGGAACCAGTGACCCTAAATTAGGGACGGGCGACTGCTTATAGCCCATTGAGTTGCTCACGGTGGTCGTTAAACCTCCAATCAAAAAAAACAAAAACAAAAACAAATGGGCATTTAACTAAAGGTAAGGCTTTTTTTGGCCTAAAGTGGTTTTACACGAAAGTAAATTCACTCTGTGAGCTGTAATGGATGGAATTTCATTTGGAGAAAGCCCAAGACAGCTGCAAGAGAATATTCAAGCCACTGTAAAGCATAGAGGTCGTGGAGGGATGGTATGGGGTTACATGTCTGCTGCTGGTGTGGAGGAAACTTCTATTCATAGATGGTACAATGGACAAAATGGTGTATTTGAATATTTTCCGGTAAAATCTGTAGCAAACAAAGTGCGATAAACTGAATTTGGGTAGTGACTTTTACTTCCAGCAGGACAATGACCATAAGCATACAGTTCATAGTCCATCAATAGCTACTTTATTGAACTCCACACGATACCCTGATTTGAATCCTATCGAACATTTGTGAAAAGAACTTGATGATAGTGAGAAAACTTGAGATACTGAACATAGAGCATCTGAAAAGACTTCTCCTTGAAGAATGGGGGAAAAATTGCCTCTGAAACAACGCATAAATTCTTACAATGCCAAAGAGATTAAGAGCAGTTATTACGAACCAGGGGTACACTACAAAATACATTTTTGCTGTTTTAGGTTCCACTGTGCCAATACTTTTGTCCTTTGTTTTGATGCGTAGGAAACTTTATTACCTTTCTAAGAATATATTCATTTGAAATATTTGTTGAAATTGTAATATACTTTATATTATTCTTAACAATGTGTACATGTTGTTTTTTTATGGGGGGGGGGGGGTGAGAAAAATTGCCTTTCTAACTATTCACTTTTTTTTCAAAAATACTGAGTGTGACAATACTTTTGTCCACCACTGTAGCTTTGGTTTTACAAAATGTTGAAACTGTGTTTCATTTGTAATAATCCTGTACATTTGAGTAGTTCTAATGCTGGCTATTAGTGTTTACGGCTTTCCAATAGTATTTAGAAGTAATACATCCATCGTTAAATATTTGTTCTTCAGCATTTATTTAAAAAAAAGAAAACCATTTCATATTGACGCAAAGTCAACAGGCTCCCTGAATGAGGTACACAATAGAGGTATTTGGAGAGAAGAAAAGTAGCCGCCCCGGCGGCGCAGTGGTCTGAGGGATGGCTTCTGATCATTCGTCCGGAAAGGGCAGTGGTCTGAGGGATGGCTTCTGATCATTCGTCCGGGTTCGAATCCTGTGAGGCATGAATGTTGTGTTTGTCTTACGGCACTGGCTCTCTCTTTTTCCTGTAACCAGTGGCCCTAAATTAGGGACGAGCGACTGCATATAGCCCATTGAGTTGCTCATGGTGGTCGTGTTAAACCTCCAATCAAAAAAAAAAAAAAAAAAAAAAAAGAGAAAAGTAGCTGGTGCTTCGTTTTCACCCACTCAGGTACTCCAGGAGGAAAGAATTCATATTTTCGGTAAATTGAAGAAAACACAGCAAATCTTTACTTTGGGATCTTTCAGATGCTTTGAGAGACGTTTGTGCTGATGACTAACAAATTCCGGTAGTGGTGTGCGGTACATCTTAATGGTCTGAAAATCGAATGAAAATTTAAGCAGATGGGAATAAGGAGTAATTATTTGTTCAGGAACTGTAGGAAAAGTGGAAGAAGTCAGACTTTTAAGTAAATGTCTTCAACCTTGTGAAGTTAAAATAACAGCACTGCTGATGCAATAATGGTGGGAAACGGGGTTGAAAGAAAGATTCGGCGCGGAAAGTCACAGGGCAGCTAACAAAATAAAGAGCTTCGTTGCTTTAGAGCAACGAGGAAGAGAAGGAGGAGGCGGAGGGAAAGAACGTCTTTAACTGTTGTATTGTCTTCTCGGCTTCCGTCTTTCCTATTTTTGGAACGTGGTTTTGGCATCCATATTTTTTGAGAAGTTTTTTGAATATGTGCTTGAGAACATTGGAGTCAGAGTACTTCTTACTGTTAAGATTTTACTTTCGGTTCGTTGCTCACATGCGAGTTTTCCGACGTTTTGGCTTTGGAGTGTTCAAATATTCTGAGCAGCGGAGGATTACGCAAGACTTATTACTGGGACTTCAGAGGGCATTTCCAAAGTGCATTCTGAGGAAAGAAATATTTGGATAGAATTACCGTTCAACGCTTGTACCTTTTGTCAGCTCTTCCGTGGAGTAGGTATGATTTCCGTAATTTTCGTACGGCTAAATTTTGGTAAATACGGTAATGTTTGGGTAAAGGGGAATGAGGTCTTTATCACTGACTTTTTTTTTTTTTACTTTCATATTTCGGATCTTAAAAACAAGTGAGAAGGAAGCGAACAACAATCCGTAAAAAACATGGATGACAGTTATCATACGATACATTTAATTCGCTTTGAGAGACAATGTATTTTCAGTTGCTGGGACAGAGTGGTGTCTAAACCGTAGGACACATGCCCCCCCCCCCCCCCACAGATCAAAAACTGTGTGGGGTTTGCCCTCCACGGGTTCCATAAGCTACAGGATTCTGGAAAGCATCATATTTGTATGCTCTTGTCCCCCCTACTCGCACCAAATGGAGCATGACCGTCACGGTGGCGCAGTGATCTAAACCCTGGCTTTTGACAATTCGTCCGCGATGGTCCGGCTTCGAATCCTGGGGGAGAGAGAGCGAGTGGCCGGCACTCGCTCTCTCTCTCCCTTGGCCTTAGATTAGGGACCGGCGACTGCTTATAGTCCACTGAGTTGCTCGTTTCTTTTGCACTTCAGTCTTCTACGTCACTTCGCAACATTAAGACTAAAGTGTGAAAAAGTCATGAAATATTTAAATCACCTTAAAGTAAGTTAATTGTCTAACACGTGCAACAGGAAAGAGTGCCTCTCGTGTGTTGACATTTTTTCGCTGTGCAGGAGAGGAGGATGCAAAGTTTTCGAAGTCCACCTTTTTTTTTTTTGCTTTTCATTTGTTTGTAGGAGTTTTTTTTGGGTCGGACAATGCCGAGTCTTTTGCCTATTTTCCAATTTAATTTTTAAAATTTCTTAAACCAAAGCTTCTCTAAAAAGATGTTTTATCTCTCTCCAGCTACTTTTGAAGTTCAACTTTTTATACCTATCGCGCATATAAATTCTTATGTCAATTAGGCAAAGAGTTCAGGCAGAAACCCAAAATCTGGGAACATTTTTGCATGGCTTACCCTTGAAGACGCCATGTGAAATGTGTCTTCCCTCTTTCTGCCTTCGTTCGTTTTCTCTTTTTTTAGTCCCATTTAAATTTTCTTTTCCGCGTTGGATTCTTCCTCTCTGCTTTCCAAATATTCTTCTTTTCTCCACCCATCCATCTCATTTTTTTACTTTTGGATTTCTTTCTTCCTCACGCCTTCCCCTCTAGTTTTTTTTTTTTTTTACCATTTTTCTTGTTCAGCTAAATCGTTCTCAGCGGCAATTTTGCGCGTCCAGGTTTGCCAAATTCTTGTTTCTTTCTCTCCACAGTAATTTTTCTCCTTGCCTCCACACTTCCTTCGTTTATTCAAAAGAGAAAAAGATATGTATGTATCATTGTCAACCATTATCAATCCACTGTTGGATGAAGGTCTCCCAAATCTTTTCCACAACGGTTTTAAAATATATCGAAGCATCCATCTCACTCCGATATGTTTTAGAATTTTGTCCACTCATCTCCCACGTAGTCTTATTCTGGGTCTTTTCCGTTGCCCATTGGTAGTCCGTTTTTCTGTAAATATTACCAACCCATTTGTCTTGTCAAGGATTTTTAAGACAGAATTGCATATTGCTCTTGAAAACTGTACCGTTTCTCCCAAGGCTCTCCAACCAAGTTTTATACTCCGATTAATTTCTACATCAGAGTGACACTCCCGTGAATTCTGTTTGTTGCCCAAGGTAAATGTCGGTTCGGTTACCACCAAATTTCCCCATCAATCGATAAATCTTCATTTCTTGTAAAAGCATTGTACATCAATTTTGTTTTCAGAAAGTTCATTTTCAATCCCACTTCTTTACTCTTCCGTGCAAGTTCCTGCAGCTCTGAAGGTGTAGTTGTAAAAACCGTATCATGAGCAAAACGAAAGTGAGTTAAATATCTCGTACATTGAAGTGCCAAAAAAACCAAAAAAACCTCGGATACCTCTTTAATACCGCGTTGGTCTCCCTCGCGGTCCGATAACGGAAGCAACGCGACGGGGCATGGACTCTACCTCTCTGTAATACATTGGAGACAGTGCACATCATGCTTCCTGAAGAGCGTCTCACAATTCCGTAATACTCGCCGGTGGAAGATTCCTGGCATTCACGGCACGTTGAACAGCATCCCAAATGTGTTCGATGGCGTTTAAATTCAGTGAACGAGGGGGCCCAAGTCTGGATGCCAAACTCCGCGAAATGTTCTTCCAGCCATAATCGAGCGACTGTGGACTTGTGCGTAGCGCATTGTATAGGTTAATAGGGGTAGCAACCGTCAGAGTGGTTACATGACATCATCGGGTCCAAACGGTCCCCAGGGATGGTTACGTAGCCTCCACCTGTCAGAGCGGTCTGCAGACGTATGAGATGAAAATACCCCACACCGTAACATAACCACAGCCAGCCTGCACTGTTCGTTGTAGCATGCGGGATCCGTTGCCTAGTGGGGTTGTCGCCACACCCGGAGTCGGCCATCTGCCCGAAACAATTGGTACCGCTATTCGTTGGACCAGGCTACACGTTTCCAGTCGTCTTGCGTCCAATGAGCCCAGGCGAGGCGCACGACCTTGTGTCGTCAGGGTCAGCAATAGTGCCCGGGTGGGCCGTCGGCTCCGGAATCCCATAGATCACAGGGAACGTTGCATTGTCTAAACGCTGATGCTACTAGTGGTGTGATTTCCGGTAACGTTGCCCGCCGGGCGAATATTGAGATGCGTGTCAGACGTCGCTGTCCACAATCGTCCAGGGATTTTCTACGGCCACATCGGTCACGCACGCTGGATGTTTTCCCTGAGTTTGTGTAGTCCAGGTACATCCTTTAAATTGTTGACCGTGTAAATCTAAATTTCGAGGTAATTTTCTAGATGGTGTTAACTCATCTCCCGGACGCCGACAATCATACCTCTTTGGAAATCGCTTAAATCCCAATAATATGCCATCTGAACTGCGAATGCTACTACTTTAGCTTGGGGAGATATCTTCCTCTATATATACGACGTTTGCTGACTATATCATTTACCGCATGGGTGTGGTGGCATATAATGGAAATGGTAGCGCCCTTCCCAGTTTTCTTGGCACCTCAGTGTAATTACATCTCTCTCTCACACACACGCACTCAGTTGACAACACATTACAGAGATGCGTGATGGGTAGTTGCCATGGGTGATAAATAGGCGGACAGCAGAACTTCCCAACACTGTATCACAATCGACGGACATAGGTAAACGCGGTGATCTGAGATACTTTGATCGTGGATAGATTGACGGCGCAAGACACATGGGTCAATCTATCGCCCAAGTAGTAAGAACCTTAAGGTTTCCGAAGGCATCCGTATTAAGGGGTACCGGGAGTATGCCATGGATAGACGTACGAGCGCCTAAAGAGCAAACGGTGGCCTACCTCACGCCATTGACGACCTGGCTCGTACAGACCGACCGCTAGGCAACGATGGCGAAAATCACATCCAGGTTAAATGTCGCAGGCCCAAGCAGCGTCAGCGAGTGAACGGTATGGTACACAATGCATACCCTGGGCTACGGGAGCCGACACCCTACTCGTGTGCCACTGTTGACTGCTCGTCATCGGACATTGTGCCGAAATCACATCCAGGTTAAATGTCGGAGGCCCAAGCAGCGTCAGCGAGTGAACGGTATGGCGCACAATGCATACCATGGGCTACGGGAGCCGACGCCCTACTCGTGTGCCACTGTTGACTGCTCGTCACCGGACATTATGCCTCGCATGGTGCCGGGAACATTAAAGCTGGACCTCTGCAGAATGGCGCCGCGTCATGTGGTCAGACGAATGCCGTTTCCAGCTGTTCCGAGAGGACAGGGTGGTGCTTGTTTGGCGTCGACAGCTTGTGGCCAAAGCACCGTCGTGCCTGGTCTTCTCTGTTCAACGAGGTGGTGCCTCTGTGATGGTTTGGGTAGTCTTCTCATGGGGCACATTAGGTTCCTTATTGTATCTGAAGGAGTCCTTAACCGCTGCGCTTTACCAGCATGTGCTGGTTGATCACCTACACGCTTTCATGGCCTTCGCGTATCCTGCAACCCATGGTCTGTTCCGGCAGGAAAATGCGCTGCCCTACCGGGCCGCAATCCCTCGGACATGACTCGAGGAACTCTCATCTGAGTTTGGAACCATCCAGTGACCCCATGAACCCCAGATTTAAACCATGTGGAAGCTCTATGTGGGATGTCATAGAACAGAACATCAAATCCATGGATCCTGAACCGGCGTCTAGGTTGAAGTTGTGAACAATGCTGCGAATGGGCATGATTGGCATTAACTCCAGTATGTGGTGGAGTGGATGCCTTGGTGTGTATGGGCTGTTCTTCGCGCTGGTGGAAGACCAACGCGCCATTAAGTAGGTATCTGTAATGTTTTGTCCATTGAACGTGCTTTACAAGACTCAAACGTTTAGAACGGAAGAGCATTTAGCTGAAACGGAGAAGTTTAGAAAAATAAAATTAGGTTGTGCTATCCGAAATGTAGAGGCGTGAGTTCTGGCGTCACGTTTTCGGCATCCTCTCCCGCATGTGCTTATATTTTGAAAAATGTACATTTTGAGAAGTAGGGTGTTGCTCAAAAACCACGAAATCTGCAGTCTTACACACCGATAGGTATGCTAATGAAACCTAAAACGGACTGTACCAGAATACTTACTTGCATTGAGTTATCTACAATTCTAAATTAACTAAAACTGTGTACTGTAAATATTTAATTTTTGCGATGTCGTTGAAAATGATCAATTATTGATGTCTATCCTATCGATTATTGAATTAATTTTTGTAAATAGAAGCCAAAGCATTTCATTACAATTCAGAGATTTCTATGGATATCCGTTTTGACGAGAGATTCACTGGTGTGCACAACAAATAGTTTCAAATACTTTGATGTGACAGTTGGTATTTCACGAGTAAGGACGCTTTTCTTTTACACTGAGTTAGCTTCGCATTAGGAACAACTACTGAATAACGCGTTGGTTCACATTTATGTGCAATCACGGCTCGTAGACGCCTAGGAACAGATTCTATAAGGTGTCGAACGTCCTTCGTGCGTAACTTGACCCATGTCCTCTGCAGAAGCTCCGCCAGTTCACGCTCATTCAGCGAAGAAGGATCTGTTGTTCTCAATTTCCGTTCTAGCATATACCACAAGTGTTAAATTGATTTACAGTCGGGGAGTGTGGTGGGCGCCTAAAACAATGTGGCGAATTCGTTATCGTGCTCCTCCAACCCCTCAGTAGTTATGAGCCCGACGACACGGTGCGTTGTGCTATTTAAAGAAACCTCTGTGGTCCGAGTAAATTTCATGCAGATATGGATGGCGGTGATCGGCTAACAGGTCGCTGTAGCGTCCACCATTCAGTGTTTCTGAGATAACAAACTCACCTAGGGATTGCCAGGAAAGAGCTGCCTAGACCTGAACACCACTTCCACCCGCCTGTTGAATCCCAACTGTACAACCAGGTGATAGGCATTCATGCTGCATACGCCACATATGAACCCGGTCATCAGCATGGTGCAGCACGAAACGGACTTGTCAATTCAGACGATAGTCTTCCATGTGTCGAGGGTCCATTTCCGACCTTCCTTGGCCCATGCGAGGCGGCGTTTGCGATGACTAGGCGTCGTCATGGGTATCCTCGTTGGTCTCCGGATGTGGAACCCCATGCAAAACAAGATACGGAGCATGTGGAAATAAGTCGAGATGCACCGCTGTTGTACTGGTGGGTCGGCTGAGTGACTGTTGCACGTCTGCTGAAATATCAGTTCGTGTTACCCGACGCTCACCTCTAGGATCAACCACGCGTGGCTGACCAATGTGAGCCCTTCTGCTGGGTCTCTGTGTATGGTTAATCCAATCTTGGGACACTCTTGATACAGTAGTATGGGAGGTATCTGGTCACTGTTAAGTTGGCTTACATCGCCACGTTACCCCATTACTGGGAAACGTGTACTTATTACATACATAGGATAGGTGTGCAGTGTATAATAGCCGCACGTGACGTTGATATCAAGTGGCATTTCGTTATCGCTCCCAATATGTAAGAAGGGGTGTTCCTAATGCAAAGCTAATTGTGTGTGTGTGTGTGTGTGTGTGTGTGTGTGTGTGTGTGTGTGTGTGTGTGTGTGTAAAATATACACCGGGGTTTTCATAAACATTGTAACTGGGGTGTATTTCAATAGCAGTTGGCCGCAGACATATACCCTATATTGAAAAGTCACTGGGCACCACTTTAAAAGCAAATGAACCGATCCACTGCGTTGTTAAGATGCGCGGTACAGCTGCAAACGGTATAAAAACCAGCCAGCAGCTGACCGCGATCATATCGCACTGTAAGGTTGAGTGAAAGTGTCTCGGCGGGAGAGAACTGACTTTCAAAAAGGAAAGATTATTGGGTGTTATACTAGTGGGTTGTCCATAAGAGAAACCGAGAGTCATTTAAACATACCCAAGTCAACTGTATTGGATGTACTGAATAAGTGGAAGACTCATGGCTTGCCTGAAGCAGCAAAACGTACCTGCAGACCAAAGGTAAAATCAGTGACAGAGGACGTCGAAGCCTCAGGAGAGTAGTTACAGCTAATCGACGGAGTACTGCAGAAGACCTCAGTGTACAGGTGAGCAAAAATTCTGGAACCTCGGTTTGTACACGTACCATTCGCAGAGAACTTCATCCCATGGGTTACAGTGGTCGTGCGGCTGCTCATAAGACTTTCATCTCCACTCGGAATACTACTCGTCGTTTAGTATGGTGTGAAGAACATTTATCGTGGACCGTAGATCAATGGAAACAGGTCCTATGGACTGATGAATCCAGATACACGATCCATCAGTCGGGCGGCCGTGTGTGGGTATGGCGGCAGCCGGGGAACGCTGTTTACCATAGTGTACTGTTCCTAGGGTCAAGTTTGGAGCTGGCAGTGTACTCGTGTGGGGGTGATTTTCGTGACATTGTCCCGGCCCATTCGTTATCATGGACAAACCTTTTAACCAGCACGTCTACCTCGATATTCTGTACAATTATGTCCTACCAACTCTGTGGCAATATTATAGAACTGAGCCTTGTTGGTACCAGCAGGACAATGCACCGAGCCATAAAGCAAGGACTGTTACGGCGTGGTTTGACGATAATTCCTATCGTGTGTAGACTGGCCAGCACAGAGCCTTGATCTTAATCCCATAGAGCACCTATAGGATGAATTAGAGTGCCGCATAAGAAGTTTGGAACCAAGGCCTACTACTAAGCAGCAGTTAGCGGCAACATTATGTACTGAATGGAAGCGCATACCTATTGCTGTTTCAAAACCTTGTCTTAAAGCATATCTCGAAGGGTCAGTGCATGCATTAAGGCCAAAGGTGGACCGACACCGTACTAATGTATGTCAATAAATCCTATGTTGTTTCTCTTCTAGCTGTCCGGTGACTTTTTTCAATATAGTGTACTTCCAATTGGAAGTACACTATATTGACAAAAATTTCTGTCGTGGTAGTTTCACTGCCGTGAGTGGTATTTGCATAAAATTAGGAAACTTAAATTTCTATACGGCTCCGTAGCAAACGATATCCATTTAGAAAAAGTCTTATGGTGTGATGATTAGTCAGAATAAAGCAATACTGTGTCTTTCTAGCTGCAAAAGTCGCTGAGATTAACGATAGGAATTAAAAACATGCGTCGTGTGAAGCTCTGTAAATTTAGTACATGTTTTTCCACTTGTTTGACAGTCGGCGGTTGCATTCCCCGTAAATAACCAACCACCATCCGCATTACTGTATCCGGACATTATCACCTGCAGCTGACAGCTTGCTACGGGAAGGACGCAAGTACCAGCTCTGCTCGTTGTCTTGTAGATGCAATCAAATCCGTTTATCGCACTGTTATTGGTTGAGCGAACTGGTATGACCACGAATGATTGCCACTACAAGCTACTTGCGCAGGTAACTAGCTTCCTCTCTGCATGCCCACTTAGACCCGAAGCCAACACGCTGTCCGGTAAACAACGTGATTGTAAACATTTTACTCGGTAACATAGTCCAAAAGGGTCTGAGGTTTCTCGTGTTTCACTAAACGTTGGTAAGTGCATGTTTAACGGAGTATATTGTGCTATTCGAATAATCAAATAGTCAAGTAACTAACGTCGGATATTCAAGTAGCAATATTCGGATAATCGAATAATCGATTTTCCGATTCTTTTTTGCAAGTACCAAATAATCGAATACTATTCGAATGCACAAATATGCGAATAGTCCGAGCCCTACTGTCGGCCCCCAGTTCCTTTTAATGGATGATAACGTTTCCCCGGACAGAGCTGAGCTTGTTAATGATTACCCGCAGAACGAGGATTTTCGGGGTAAGGACTGGCCGGCCAGTTCTCCGGACTTGAACCCTATGGAGTATGCCTGGGGTACTGTGGGACGACACGTAGCAACTCTTTAGTCTCCTTCCTGAACCCTTCCCGAGCTAATCATCTCCCTTATTGAAGAATGTAATTCTTTGGCTCCAGAGTTCATCAACAACCTGGTGGTGAGCATGTGTCGTAGTTGTGAGTTGTCTGTCCGTACAAGGTGATCACATTCCTTGAGACATTTTTTGGTTAAATTCTTACATTTCACCTTACTGCCAATTGCGAATGTAACAGTGTATACGCAAAATGTGTACATATTTGCTTGTTATAAAATATTTATTACACTTATGATTCAGATGATTCAGTCTCTTTACATGCCTAAGGTACCTGCTGTAACGTGTTTTTCTTTTTTTTTATCCCTGCGAATGCCTTCCGGACTTTATTTTGGATACCAGTGTATAGTCTCTCGCTCTAGCTTGATTACTCACAAGCAAGCACAGTTCGGCATTTGCAACTCACCAGTAAGGTACTCAGTTTTCGAAAGGTCTCACATAGTCTGACTACCTATTCGTCTTATTAACCACTTATTAAGCCACGGATCTATTATTTCATGAAGCAAATTATTTTGTTCAATAAAAAAAATGAAATGGATCTTCATTCAAAATGCGTGGAGCCAGCAGCGGTGGATTTAGACACCACTGCCCTTCCTTTTCAAAGGATAAGATTGTAAACGAGGGTAATGTTGCTTGCTCGGTACAATTTTGAGGTTTAGTCAGCTTTGAACTCGTGCCGCCCTCTACACAGTACAGCTGGTGCGCTTACGTTTTGCTGCTTCAGTACTCTCCAGGATTTGTGAATAGGCATACGGTACTCTTCCAGCTAGATAACACCAAACTGGATACCGCGGTTTGGACCAAAGAAAAACTTAGAGAAAAGCATTTGATGTTTTTTTCATTCTGTGCGTATTGTAGACCTAGCTCTTTCCGACTTCCACATCGTGCGTTCTATGGCTCATTTCCTTCGAGGTAGGCAGTTCAGAACATTCGAAGTAGGAGACAGACATCGGGCGTTCTTTCGCCTCCAGAGACATAGCACGGCATGAAGTAGAACCGACCAGAGTACTGTCATGTGTTTATAACGAGGAGTATGCCCCCCGGGACAAACTGCTTAGTAGGACTTCGGAACCACTAGGCCATCCGCCATCCCAAACGTGTGAACAGATATGACATTCGCCAAAGTTTTACCTGGGAAGTTCTCAACAGCTACCGATATCGCAGAGTAGTTTAGGACGGACACTCCTGCTACTCTAAGTTCCACAGACCTGTGCGTTTGCTCTGTCGATTACCAGCTCATCTCTCTTCATTGGAACGAATTTTCCTGAATTGGAAGTTGCCATATGATGGCTGTTGAATCGCCTAAGACAAAATAACTGACTCATTCAACTTTTTGTTTCACGACCACTACGAGCCACTTTTTGGGTCTATAGTAAGTCACTCGTCTCTAATTTAGGGGCACTGGTTCCAGGAAAAAAATAGTCAGCGTGATCAGACAAAACAACCCTTGTGTCATCTGGGATTTGAACCCGGGCCCACCTCGGACCCATGGTTAACGTCTCAGGCCACCCGGGCGGCACTGTATTATCAGCGGACGCTTATATTCGTCATTTTATCAAATAAAGCTTTCGAAATTATTTGGATAAGTAATTTCTTTCATGCTCAGTTCCTTTGACGCGTTTGACATCTTTTCCTACTTCAAAGTAACAGATATTAACCAGTAACGCTGACGCTTCTGATTTCTAGGGAACTAAAAAGGAAAACGGTGTTCGTTACATTAAGTCTTTCAAATTTGTCTGAAGCGCAGGCATAAAAAAGAAGAGACAATCTTGTTTGCTGAGGTGGGCAAAAAAGGAAATGAAACTGAGTGTCTTTGTTTGAATACGGGAATCAAGATTTCCCTGCTCGCACTAGGATGCTTAACCGCAGCTTTAACCACCAGGACGTCCCTTTCGCACGCTTGCTCGCCTTCATCATCTGCGCATGTGTCTAAGTTTAGTGACATATGCTGCTCTTTCAACCCTTTTGGTCGTGAGCCAGGTGAAAGGCAATGTTGTGTCTTCACCCACGTCTCTTTCGTGTTGGTTTGCATTATATTCTCACATGATTGACACATGGATGCATCGGAAACAGTTATTGAAAGAGTGTACTGAAATTTACTGAGAAACTAATTTATTTTAATATATGCCTTTTGGAAAGGGGTCCCCAACCCTCACCTGCAGGCCTCATGCGGCCCCAGAGCCTGGTTTTGTACCACCTTTTATCACCCATAAAATAAAACTTCGTGCTGAGTTTTATATACGTTGTTATAGTGATGGCGGAATTCATTCATCATTTACGCAGAAATCTTCCACAAATGATGCAAGTTGTCACTAGCCTAGCTCCTTAGTAAATCAATTCTTGCGAGGATTCCGTGTTGCGGTTTCAAGGCCATAGCTCTTTTTGACAAACTGCCCAAAAGAGCGCGAGCTCTTCACCGTTCACGATGAACGATTCGATTCAGGCACCCATTCAAATGAATGGCAGTTATTCCGATTCTTAAATATCAGAGTTTCATAAAAGTCGCCATCACTGCACGATATAACGCACAACTTCGAAATTAAAGTGATTGATGGTAATTACTTTAATTAGGATTGAAAGTCAAAATTTCCCAACGCAAGATCTTTCGTGCCGGCCTCTAGCACAACATCAGGTGAAAGTTAAAATATAATACATTAAAATGTAAAAAAAAAAGGGTTTTACAAGGAATGCTACGCATATTTATACATACCACAGTACAGCTACGCTTGACCACGAAGTAGACGTCATCTCAACCCAGCCAATGGTCGCAGAATCGGGTTCCAGTAAATTCTAGTCCCAATGGTCGAAAGTCAGGTTCCAGTGAATTGTCTTATACATAACAGTTTATTTGTTCACTATGGTTCGCAAACTATTGGTATCCAAGGGGAGGGATAAATTTTGGAACATCATTACAACATTTAAACTAATTGTTGAAAATATGAACTCTCTGCTAACATGGTTGCACTTTTAGATTTTTGGAAAGAAATAACATGGGCTTCTTCCCAGATATGGATGTGTGTTCCACAGTTAACTAGTCGTGCCAGAGCAGTAGAGTTCGTGTGAGTCTTAACACTGTATTTGTGTTCAGATAAACGTGTACATGAATTCCTCATAGTAGACCCGATGTATATCTGGTTAGTATCGGTTGTGTCAAAAGCTTTCAACGGAATTCGATAAACACCATATTTATTGTTAAATGGAACCGAATCTCGATCTTTTTTGGTAGTTGACATATAAGTTTTTGTTCCAAAGTCTAATTTATATTTTTTTGCCAGTGTTCTTGAGTAGATTTATAACACTCGGTATAAAATGTACAGAACCCACATATTTGTAGTGGTCGATTTCTTTAGTCAATGTAATGAAGTCTGCTCGCCGCCCCGGTGGCGCAGTGGTCTAAGGCGCTGGCCTCTGATCATTCGTCCGTAAGGGGTCCGGGTTCGAATCCCGGTCAGGCATGGATGTTGTTTGTCTTACGGCACTGGCTCTCTCCCTTCCCTGGAACCAGTGACCCTAAATTAGGGACGGGCGACTGCTTATAGCCCATTGAGTTGCTCACGGTGGTCGTTAAACCTCCAATCAAAAAAAAAAATCTGCTCTTTTTATTCTGCGATGAGTGCGATTCACAATATTTTTTGGGTATCCATGTTCATCAACAATCGTCATAACAGTATTAAATTCCAGTCTTCTGGCATCAACACTCGAGGAGTGGGAGGAAGCTTTTCTTATAAGAAGTTAAAATGCAGATAACTTGTAAGCAGTAGGGTGTGATGATGTAAAAGGAATAATTGTAGGCCGGCCCGGTGGCGCAGTGGTCTAAGCGCTGGCTTATGATCATTCGTCCGTGAAGTGTCCGGGTTTGGATCTCGGTGAGGCATGGATGTGTTTGTCTTACGGTACTGGCCCTCTCCCTTCCCTGGATCCTGGCGACTGCTTATAGCCGATTGAGTTGCTCACGGTGGTCGTTAAACCTTCAATCCAAAAACAAAAAACAAAATTGTAGACGTTGCAGTAGATGTCCGGTATAGAGAAAGAAATATGTGATAAAGAGTCTCTTTAACAAAAATCTAGGAAAGGTAATGTCTTATTTCGCTCAAGTTCAACGGTAAATTTAATCGTTTCAATTTGAGAGGACATTAGATTGGCAAAATCATAAGAGGAATTAATATCGTGTTTCCAAAATACAAGAATGTCATTAGTATATCCAAGATATAAGCAAGGTGACACTGGGGTAATTTGTAGAACTTTCTTCTAAATCCTGAAGCACAATTTCTAAGAAAGGGGAGAGTGGGGAATCCATGGGGGCTCCCTCTTTCTGCTGGTAAATGATATTTTGAAATTTAAAGGCCTTTTGAAAATTAGTTTAAGGCATCCATAAAGGCAGTGATTTCTAAGTCGTTCATAGCGGTCTGGGAATGTAATCTTGGCTCGATTAACTCATGTGCGTAAGTAAGTGACAGGTACGTTTGGAAAAAGTGATGTCCCAAAATGTATTCCTCCCCGTTGGATACCAATAATTTGCGAACCATAGTGAACCAATAAACTATTATGTGTAAGACATAATTTACTGGAACCTGACTTTCGACCATTCAGAACTCTGTGACCACCGTCTGGGTTGAAATGACGTCTACTTAGAAGTCATGCGTAGCTGTACTGTGATACGTATAAATATTAGTAGCATTCCTTGTAAAACCCCTTTTTTCACATTTTAATGTATAACCCGATATTGTGCTTGAGGCCGGCACGAAAGATCTTGTGTTGTGAAATTTTAACTTTCATTTTTAATTCTAATTAAAGTCATTACCATCAATCACTTTAATTTGAAAGTTGTATATTACCTAGTCTTAACATAAATACTGTTACAAAGCCTTCAATGAAATAACAAAAGAAATTGAAATATATTTTAATATACCTGTGATATGACGCAAGTAATACACTTCTTAATACATGGTACCAATCACTTTTCAAAATGGCATTCCTTTGCCTTCACACAGTCCTTCAGTCTTTTGTGGCCACTGAATAGCTTTTACGCAGGGTCTCCGCAGAGAAAGCTGCTACTACCCGCACCAAAGAGCGTTTGAGTCTGTCAATACTGGGATGTCTTTCTGTAGGCCATGTCCTCCAGTGTGGCCACAACTTCTAGTCCAGTAGGTTGAGGTCTGGACTGCTTGAAGGCCAATCAGCTGGAGAAAGGAAGTCTGGAAAATTCGCCTGGATCCATTCCTGGGTTAACTTGGCCTTGTGGGTAGGTGCGAAGTCCTGTTGAAAGCCCCACTGTCGGTTTTCGAAAAGGGTGTGACTTACATTTTTGACCACTGGCTCCAAAACTCTGTCCTGGTAGATTTCGGCTGATGTTTTCGCTTTTTTCTCTCACAGAAATGGAGCTCCGTGGTACCTTCGTAGTAGACTCCAGAAGCAGGATGATAGCCCCTCATGATCCTTGGAGCTTTCTCCTGAGCTTCTCGTGAGGTTGACGCATGCACCCTGTCCTTTTGGCGGTTAAAAGACTCTTCAGTACGTGAAAATGTTTTCGTCAGAGAAAAGTCCGTGTAAGGCTGCAGCAAATGTTTCGCTTTTAGCACACTCTGCGCCTTCAGTTGTGGGGTGAGGAAGTGCCCTGTACGCCGACGGTATTCTCTCATCCTTAGGTCACTCCGCAGCACGCGTGACATCGACATTCTTTAAATGATCAGCTGCTTTCACCCAGGGGAGCAGTCCTCATGGTACGCGGCCAACCCTTTCTGGGGCGGTCAGCAATGGTCCCAGTCTCAAGGAACCATTTTTATGGTCCGGTAGACAAACATTCGGCTGATTTTCAGCTTCTTCAGCAAAGTTGAAAAGCTTTGTGCAGCGCTATTACAGCAACACGATTCTCATAATCGCCCCACTCCATGGCAAGTACTTCACGAAACACATTGTGTCCTCTGTGACTGAACGCACAATGATTCACTAGCTGCTTCATGCCACCTGGCTGGTCGGTGACGTTGCATATGGGTTGCGCGCCATCTGTCGATCATTTGTAACAGTATTTATGCTAAGACTGGGTATATCGTGCACTGACGGCGTCTTTTATTAAACTAGGTTAATAGCACGTAGTTTTTTTACAGCAAATTGCTTAAGTTTCACGTTTGTTTCTCAGCTGACTGCTCACTCACTTAGGGGTTGTCACTTATTAATCATCGACGTTACTTTTCTTACGCTTTCCAACCGTAGGTTAATGAAACGTATATGCTCCAGCATTGTCCGTCGGTCTGTCTGCACGATAACTCGCATATAAATGGTTCGATTTCGATGACATTTTAGTATGTGGTAGGGGACAATCTGGAGACGAACCTATTGAAAATGGGCGAAATGGGGGTCAAAGGTCAGGGCATAGGAGCAGGATCCATTCCATCGTCCTTATGCGTCATAACTTACATAAAAATGCTTCGATTGAGACAAAACTTTATCATGTTGTTCCGGAGGTATACTGAACCGGTTCTGTTGAATATAATCGAAATGGGGACAGGGCACAGGAGCAAGATTGGTTCCACAGCCATTATCCTCATAACTTAAGTAAAAATGCTTTGATTGCGACGAAATGCAATACGTTGTTCCATAACGACTTGGGAAGCAGTTCCAACAAAAAATGTTTTTTTTTTTTGGTCAGGAATTGCGGGCATTGCACGTGCGTGAGATTCGTTAGCCATTATTTTCGCACGATAACTTCCGTGAAAATTGCCCGATTTAGATGGGAGTTTTAATTATAAAACGGCTTATGTGCGGTAGCTGTTGATAATACAAATAGGTAAAACGGGCACAAAGAGATTTAATTTTGATATATGTGAACCTCGAACGTTATACCATAACTACTTCAAATATGAAGAGTAAGTCGTGCAATTAAAATACAATAAAAGAGCTCCGTCTTAACACGATTTATTTAAAAAACGAAGGTATATTTACAAATTAAAAGCCATTAGCACTTTCGGAGTGCCGTTCACTCCATCCTCAGATGGTCTATGTTGCTGTATTATGCAGTTATATATATACAGAGTCACGTGGGGCATTACGTAGCTTAACTAATTGTTATTCATGATTTCATCATCGTCAACCATTATCAATCCACTGCTGGACGAAGGTCTCCCCAAGTTTCCTCCACAACGGTCTGTCTTGTGCCAGTCTCCTCCATGTCACTCCCGCATATTTACGAATTTCATCCACCCATCTCCCATGTGGTCTTCTGGGTCTTTTCCTGTCCCTTGGAATCCAATCTAAAATTTCGGCTGTCCATCTATGGTCTGTCCTTCTGGCAGTATGTCCAGCCCATTGCCATTTCAGGGATTTAACTCTGATCATGATGTCTTCCACTCTCGTCATTTTTCGGATCCACGAGTTCCTCTTCTTATCTCTCCTGGTTATACCAAGCATGCACCTCTCCATGCTTCTTTGAGTTGTCTGCAGCCTTTGTATGTCTCTTTTAGTTAAGGTCCACGTCTCTGCACCATACGTAAGCACTGGAAGGATGCATTGATCAAACACTTTTCTTTTAAGACATTCATGATTTACACGGTGTTATATCACATACATCTGTTGCCACAAAAAAATAGTGAAAAGCTACAAACATATGTTATGATTTAATGATTTCACTAAGTGCTTCCAAAATTCAGGTAGATCGACAGGGTAATAGTCATTACAACATTTCGTATCTAATGCCGTGATAAAAACACTTTCTGCTATCAATAGGGCATGAACAAAGTAAGAATACTGACATTGCACCAATCAGGAATAAATATGCCATTATTTACATTACGTGCAAGTGCTGTATTATAAAGGTGCGCTTTAATGCTGTACTTGTGTTCATTCAGTCGTAGCTCCAAATTCCTCCTTGTAGAACCTACATAATTACTAACATGCTGTTTTGTAATTGGGTCTAAAAGCGGAATGTTGTAAACACCCCAGCTTCGCAAAATATCGAGTTTTTCTCGGTCTCGTCTGAGTTGTGCACACAAATTGTTACACCTAATGCCTAGTTGTAATTTATATTTGGAACACACACGTGACAACAAATACAACAAATACAACAAATACAAAATACAAATTTGTTGTCACATGTGTGTTCCAAATATAAATTACAACTAGGCATTAGGTGTAACAATTTGTTTGCACAACTCAGACGAGACCGAGATAAACCCGATATTTTGCAAAGCTGGGGTGTTTACAACATTCCGCTCTTAGACCCAATTACAAAACAGCATGTTAGTAATTATGTAGGTTCTACAAGGAGGAATTTGGAGCTACGAGTGAATGAACACAAGTATAGCATTAAAGCGCACCTTTTATAATACAACACTTGCACGTAATGTAAATAATGGCATATTTATTCCTGATTGGTTCAATGTCAGTATACTCCAGACTCCTTCCTCTGTTCTTGGCCTATTGATAGCAGAAAGAGTTTTTATCACTGCATTAGATACGAAATGTTGTAATGACTATTACCCTGTTGATCTACCTGAATTTTGGAAGCACTTAGTGAAATCATCAAATCATAACATATGTATGTAGCTTTTCACTATTTTTTTGTGCCAACCGATTTGTGATATAACACCGTGTAAATCATGAATGACAATTAGTTAAGCTACGTAATGCCCCACGTGACTGTGTGTATATATATATATATATATATATATATAGGGATGTAAGGTCAAGTGATGCGTAACATCACAGCCTCTCCTTGACAAATGTCAACCCCGCCTTCTCGTGGTGCATCCTGTTCCCACTAAAGGGGCTCTGACGACCGCCCATAGCGGTATAACTATACCATCGGGATTAGAGGAAATTCTATCCCACACTCACCAACCCGTTTGGCCAGCGTGGTGAGTTATGACCAAACCCCTCCAAAATGATTCCACAACTTAAATCTTGGCCCTCAGTCTCCGGCAGCTGGAATGTACCTGGCCAAGGCAGCGGCCAGTGCGACATGAAGGCAGAGGGTGCTAAGAATCCCCGGAGGACCGGACTAGGCTGCCATCTGATGCTGACCTTGGCAACTTACAATGGACGCTCCCTATCTTCTGATTCAAGGCTTCTTGAATTGGAAGAGGAACTACAAAGGATCAAGTGGGACATCGTGGGGCTAAGTGAGGTAAGGAGAAAAGGAGATCTCATCGAACTGAAAAGTGGACATCTCTTCTACTATCGTGGGACAGATACTGGCAGAACTAGTGGTGTTGGATTTATAATAAACAAGAAACTGAAGGATAAAGTTGTAGAAGTTGAAAGTTCCTCTGACAGAGCTGCACTCTCGAAAAGATACCAGGCTCAGATTATTCAAACTTATGCACCCACCACAAGTCATCCTGAAGAAGAAATTGAAGAATTTTATGAGGAAATTTGTCATCTAAATAATAAAGGTAAGCAGCACTTGAAAATAATTATGGGAGATTTCAATGCAAAAATAGGGCAACGGCAACAGAATGAAACTTCAGTAGGTAAATTCGGTCATGGCAACAGAAACCAGCGTGGAAATACTCTCGTTGAGTTTGCAGAGGCAGAAGGGTTTTTCATCTTGAACTCCTTCTTCAAGAAAAAGCCACACAGGAAATGTACATGGAGACATCCAAATGGGACGACAAGTGAAATTGATTTTATTATGTGTAACAAAAAATTCGTCATAGAAGACTGCAGTGTGCTAAACAAGTTCAACACAGGTAGTGACCATAGATTGGTGAGATGTAAGATGCACCTCAACACTAAACTTGAACGTGGCAAGCTCATAAGACAAACAAAATCTATTGACATAACCAACCTTAAAAAACACCATAATACTTTCAAGTTAGAACTGAAGAACAGGTTCTCTGCTTTAGAAGGCCTAACATCGGAAGAAGTGGACATCTCTGAAGTTAACAGAAAAGTAACCAAAGCTCTTATGGAAACAGCAACAAAATTAGCTGGGTCTAAGAACAAGTTGCATGTGAACAAATTATCAGGAAAAACCAAAATGTTGATGCAAAAAAGAAGAGAGATGAGGACAACTAAAGAAGATGTGACTTCCAAAGTGGAATATATAGAGCTATGCAAGACAGTAAGAAAAAGTATCACTGAAGACGTAAGGAAATTCAACTGTGAACTAGTGAGGAAAGCAATTGAAAACAACCAAAGCCTAAAGATAGCAAAGGGACATCTCAGTAAGGGAAGAAAACAGATTATGGCACTGAGAAAAGAAGATGGTTCTGTAACAAGAAATAAAGGCGAAATTTTGACAAGAGTGAAAGATTTCTACTCCAAATTATATGAAAGGGATGATATATGCACTCCAGACATCAGGAAAGATACCAGTACCAGAGTTCCTCGAGTCCTTCCAGCAGAAGTTGCACATGCAATCAAGAACATGAAGCGAGGAAAAGCTCCAGGAGAAGATGGAATTACTGTAGACATCATACAAGAAGCAAGTGGAAAAATCGAAACAGTACTCGCCCAAATTTTCACTCGATGCCTTAATGAAGGAAAGATTCCTGAGGATTGGAACAATGCTACAATGATCCTGCTACATAAGAAAGGTGACATTGAGGATCTCGGAAACTACAGACCTATCAGCCTCCTATCAGTGGTTTATAAAATCTTCACTAAAGTTCTTTCACACCGCTTGAAGGTGACACTGGACATGGCTCAACCGAGAGAACAAGCTGGATTCAGGAGTGGCTACAGCACAATAGATCATATCCACGTGCTGAGAGAACTGATTGAAAGAGCGAGGGAATATGAACTTCCATTGTGCATGGCTTTTATCGATTATGAAAAAGCCTTTGATTCGGTGAAACCATCAGCAGTTACAATGGCTCTGAAAACCTGCGGTATTGAAGATGCATACATTAATATTATTAATAACATCTATGAAAATGCAAGTGCAAAGATTAGGCTGTTTGAAAATACAACACACGTAAAAATTGGAAAGGGAGTGAGACAAGGTGACACCATATCTCCGAAGCTCTTTAATGCCACATTGGAGGGTGTTTTTCAGTCGCTGAGCTGGGAAAACAAGGGGATAAAGATTAATGGAGATTATCTAACCCACCTTCGTTTTGCTGATGACGTAGTCATTTTTGCAACTACCCCATCAGAGCTGCAGAGTATGATCCAGGAACTTGCTGACAAGAGTAAAGAAGTGGGATTAAAAATGAACTTTCAGAAGACAAAAGTGATGTTCAATGCTTTTACAAGAAATGAAGATTTATCGATTGATGGAGAAAAGCTGGAGATAACAGACACGTACGTTTAGCTTGGACAGCAGATATCAAGTGAGGGTCACATTGATGAAGAAATTAATCGGCGTACAAAACTTGCCTGGAGAGCTTTTGGAAGAAACAGCATAATTTTCAAGAGCAATATGCCATTATGTCTTAAAAGAAAAGTGTTTGATCAATGCATCCTTCCAGTGCTTACGTATGGTGCAGAGACGTGGACCTTAACTAAAAGAGACATACAAAGGCTGCAGACAACTCAAAGAAGCATGGAGAGGTGCATGCTTGGTGTAACCAGGAGAGATAAGAAGAGGAACTCGTGGATCCGAAAAATGACTAGAGTGGAAGACATCATGATCAGAGTTAAATCCCTGAAATGGCAATGGGCTGGACATACTGCCAGAAGGACAGATCATCGATGGACAGCCGAAATTTTAGATTGGATTCCAAGGGACAGGAAAAGACCCAGAAGAAGACCACATGGGAGATGGGTGGATGAAATTCGAAAGTATGCAGGGGTGACATGGAGGAGACTGGCACAAGACAGACCGTTGTGGAGGAAACTTGGGGAGACCTTCGTCCAGCAGTGGATTGATAATGGTTGACAATGATGATGATGATATATATATATAGCTGCATAATACAGCAACATAGATCATCTGAGGATGGAGCGAACGACACTCCGAAAGTGCTAATGGCTTTTAATTGTAAATATATGTTCGTTTTTTAAATAAATCGTGTTAAGACGGAGCTCTTCTATTGTGTTATACCATTGTTTAGTCCCCTCAAAACCAAGGCATTTTCCTATGATTTCTGGTATGTTGGAAAGCGTATCATAATCAACGCGTTGCATGATTTTACTTACTTGCTTTTAATGGGAATTAGTTTCAGAACACATGAGAATGGACTAGAGTTAAACATGCTGCGTCTTCAGCTCTCCTTGCAGTAATGACTGACTGAATGACCATTCACAGATGAGAGCGAACCAGTCATTGTGAAGTGTCATTTGTTGTGAACGAATCTTTCACCAATGGTCCATCACACTACTTTATTGACATTTGCAGTAACTTATTTAATCATTAGAGACCTAATTTGTTGGCAGCTTTGTCCTATAGGCACGTTTTTATAATTCAAACGTTTCGTCAAAATATATTTACAGCTTTCAACAATTTATATACGAAGACTACGCATATGGAATAGTAAGTGCCTCTGCTTCAGTCAGTGCCCGTATAAATTATTGTTGTGTATTACGTCCGAGAATTAGCTTCAAAGTACTTGAAAATCAGTTTCCACGAAACGTCTAGGACGGGACAGAATTCAATCCGTAACACTTAAGAAGATAACAGCCGTCCCGGTGTCGCAGTGGTGTAAGCGCTGGCTTATGACCACTCGTCCAAGTGGGTTCGAATCCCAGTGGAGCATGCATGTTGAGTTTGTCTTACGGCATTCTCTCTCCCTTCCATGCTTATTGCCCATTGAGTTGCTCACGTTGCTCGTTAAACCTCCAGAACACATGAGAATGGAGAAAAAAAAATAATAAACAAAAAAAAAAAAAGAAATATTAAAAAACTACACCCAAAATTCCAGGGTTAAGAAAATGTGCCCAAAGCAGGGGCGTATTTAGAAAGGGCCTAAACCCCTCCCCCACCCCAGAAAGTGTTTCATTTCTTTGTTAAAATGCGACTTACATCAGAAAAAATGTTTTAATTTAATAAAAATGCATCAACTTAGAATAGAAAATACTTTAATTTTTTTTTATTTTCTCCCGATGCCTTTCGAAAATTTCTATTTTCGGTACCCCCCCTCTCCGAAAAAAATTCTATATACACTCCTGGCCTAAAGGCAAACCACTGTTACAAGAATAATGCATATTGCTGTTAGCTATAAGGAGAGAAACGTATCTTAAGAATAACTGGAAAATATTTTGTGCTTTTAACGTCATATACGAAACAAAACGGCTGTTTTTCCAATTTGTACTCTTGGAAATGTAAACATAAAAAAGGTTTTCTCCACATAGTAGGGAAACTGTGCTTCCGGGTAAACGGGAAGCACAGTTTCCGTGTGTGGGAAAACGGGATGCACAGTTATCTTGGCTTGCTGAAATTTACGACATCTCGAGAGAATTTTTGAATACGTTCTCTAAAAAGACATATCGTGATGAATACTATGCGCATTCACGATTTCCAGAAGTAAAACGATTTCTCGGTTTTTCTGCATATTGTTAAGCTAAATAATATGCGGAAAAACTTTTGTCAGCCTTACGCCTATACGATGCGACAAGGCTTTTTTTTTCATTTTCGTATCCTGGAAACAATTATTTGTGAAAAATACACGCAAACCATCACACAGCAAAATAAGTAAATAAATAAAAAAAAATGTGCGTCAGGAAAATATATATCTTTGGCAATTTGCTTTAATCGGATCTTTGTGCTGCTAATACTATCGTGGACGTTGCTTTCAAGAGAATTTTCGGCCTTTCTGCAGTTTGCGGTTGCGCTACAAGAGCTAAGACTTTCTCTTACCCTATAAACCCATTCTGTACCCAGTTGATAAAGTGTCACACTACTATCCATGTCGTCCCATTTATTACTGGTATATCGAAAAATTGAAATTCTTAATATGGTTGCAACTGCCCATTCCAAAGTGCAGCTGATTAAATCACAAGTAAGTTACTTTTGAGCAGTTACACGTTTTAAAGGATGAAAATGCAATTTATCATTTTTAGATTCTTTTAAATAACTTCTTGAAAAGAAACCTGATCGGTTTTCAACTTAAGTGTGTTCAAAAGTTCTACGTTTTTATAGTAGATAATTTTTTTGAATAAATAACATCTATATTTTACAAAATGCTATTATCTATGTGGTAGTAATTGAATTTCTGTTCTGTAGAACTCAGTTTTGGCGTCAACTCTTGTAATGCAGTTTCGACATCTTCAACTGCAGTGAAGTTGTTCTGAATGGATTTGAAAAAGGTTGTAGTCTGTTGGTGCAAGGTCTGGGGAATACGGGAAGTGAGGTATCGCTTCCAGTCCAATGACCAGTAATTTTCTCTGCGTGGTTAAAGCTGATTGGGTCTCGCGTTGTCATGTTGCAAAATGACACCTTTGTGATTAATCAGTGCTGGACGCGTCGATTTCAATTTTTAATTTTTCTTTCAGCCTTTCCAACTGATGGTACTACAGGTCAACATTTATTGTTTGGTTAGGTGCAAGCAGCTCCCAGTGGATTACACCCTTGACGTCCCACCATACACCTTAAGAACTTTCTCTGAAGCAGACCTCCTTGAAGTCGATGCAGCAGGCTCTCTAATTCGGCATATAGTCCTTTGACGCTTTACATTTCTGTAAATGACCCACAGTTCATCACCGGTAACTAATCGTTCTAAAAAAGGTTCATTTCTGTGACGCGCAAGCAAAAAAGGCAAGTGATCATCCTGTCGAATCGATTTCTAGCGCATAAGTCATATGGTACCCACTGGTCGAATTAAAAACCCAAGGGCATACATCTTGCTTTCTACCGATGTTCTGTGTGCAGAAAACCTTTCTGATAATTCAACGGTTAGATGTTGGTCATCTTATATGGTTTGGTTATGATTCTCTTCTGAAACATCTGATGGACGTCCAGAACGTAGTTGACCGCTGCAGCTTCTGTCTCCTTTACATAATTTTTGGAACCAACGGCGACATCGGCTTTCGTCTACAGAATCTCCTCGCCATGCACCTCATAAATTTTGTGGCAGGCTTCAGCTGCATTGTTGCCTTTTGTCGAACTCCTAAAGCAAACAATGCCTGATGGGATCCTTATTGCTTGAAATGTTAACCTTTGAGTGACTTATACGCGAGTTATCGTGCGGACAGATGGATGGACGGACAGACAGACGGACAACGCTGGAGCATATACGCTTCTTCAACCTACGGTTTGAAAGCGTAAAAAACATACGTCGCGCAGGTGACCACGTATTTTGCATACACGGTGCATAAGCGACGTTTACGTACATCTGCATAAAGGTTTCTAATTCAGTGGCCGGTGTGTGTAGAAAGCACGCAGGTATAAAGCGTACTTGTGATTACTGCTGCATATTCAACTTATAAGAATGCAGTTTTGGTCTTGTTACGTAGCTGTTAATTCTTTCCACTCCTGACCATTTTCCATTTAGTCAGGCGTGTTAAGTCCGTATATTATGTTCAACAAGTGGTTTAGTAAGGAACTAAGACAACTTCAAAATAAAATACTAAAACACTGACATTTATATGAGCACGAATCCACCGTTCGTGTTCAAAGCAACTTTTTACTGTTCATGTTTTCTTAAGCAATGCCACATCAACTTTGAAAAGCATTGAAATGGCATCAGGCAGATATTGATTGAATTCAGATTCGCTGCTTTGGACCTAGGCTAAGTCATATGAGGGGCAGAGGTTTTTTTTCTGAATTTTCTAGGAAGAATGAGTTGGTTTGTGCAAGTGACCGATGTTTTCGTGTTCTTGGACTACTCAAAACAGAATGTGGCTCTTAGTTTGCCACGGAACAGGAATTTATTTTGGCCCTAACTAAACTTATTTGCTTTTCCTCGTAACCGATACGTGTGCTAAGTACCCCGAACTCCATATTCCATATGTCTCCCCTGTGTGTTGGCGACTGCAGGTAATCCTGTCAAGATCACTTGGAGTAATTTGTTCCCAGTGATGGGTATTTGGAAGCTGCTGCGGTCTGCTGGTGTTGTTCGAGCTACTTTGTAAGGCGCCTATCTTTCACCGATGGAGGACCTCGCTTCTGTCATGATCAGGATAGGATACAAATCGTTTGCGACCTTTATCCCTCTAGGGAAGGAGAGGCCGGGACGTGTTCCCCGTGACACGTAGGTCGGAGGGGGAAGAGGAGCGCCAGAAACGCTTCGTTCTATCAATTGACTTATGGTTGAATTATTAATTCTTGTTCGCCTAGTTTGCTAGCAGTTGAGATGACAGATGCTTCGGCTTCGCAGTTGTCAGGTGTAATATCGTCCTCGTAGGTATCATTTGTTTCACTTTCACTCCTTTGAAATGTCGCCCTGGTTGGGATATATTTTCGGGATTTCCGGTGAATATGAATGAGGTACGCTTTCGGATATCTGAACGATGCATCAAAGTGATCGCACATACAAAACTAGCAATATTAAGACCAAATGCACATCAGTGGTGGCTTTAGGTACAGTTATGCTCCGAGCTACATATACTGGACAAATTTTGAAATATAATGCGAATTCCTATCGAAAATAGTGTTCGGCGTAGTGGAGTAACCTCAGAAATAAGTCTGTCTTTCTGATATAATAATAACACCCTAGACAGAGTGGTGGGCTTCTCGTTAATCATCCGAGGTTCGACACGCGGGTGAGGCATGGGCAATGTGTTCTGTCCTACGGCATTAAACGCGTCTTTTTTCTGGAACCAGTATCCTTAAAACAGGGACGCGTGACTCTTTATAGAGTTCATTACCCACGGGGAGGAGTGTTAACACCTGAAACAAAAATAACTTAGAAAAAAAAAAAAGGAATTGTGAAGATTAAGGGTTTATAATGTTCTTGATGCATGTGCTTGTATTTATGCTATGGGATTGAAAGTATGTACCCTTAAAACATTACTTATCGTGCATCTGTGATGCTTGTAATACTAGAGCTGCTTCTTAACGTTCTGCTCCAAATAACTAGCACAATATCCTTAATTACGCAATATTATGCTTTCTAACTGCTAGAAGAGAGTAATCTTCTAACAAAGTCTCTTGATTGGTCTCTAGTGGACATTACTCGAATAGCTAATCAATGTTAATAATCAGTAGCCAACGGGTTAACTTTGGAACATTCCATAACACACGACTTCAAATGACTGCAACAGCAAGAATCTCTGTAACGTGAGGCTTTAAAGTGTCTGACTACCAATGTAACTATAGCTAGTCCTGAAGGTATAGCATGAGAGTACAGCACAAGACTGCACTAATCTACCTTCTTTTAACGCTATTCGCTACGCACATTACGTACATCGTTCTTATTTTGTCAAAACATACACACGTCCTTTAGATCTGACCTCAGGACTACTGTCACCATAACATCATAGGCGTAGCGTGACCAAACATGGGGGGGGCACAAATAAACGCTCCTTTTTAATTGCTACAACTAAGGTTTTTACATGCCTAATATATCCAAACCTACGAGGTGTTTCACCGTAATGAAGATGAAAAAAACATGCCTTTCACAACACCTCATGCAGTCATCTGATGACGAAAACCATCATCAGATGACTGCATGCTATTGTGTATGGAATAACTGCTGGAAAGTGGCATAGCACTGCTCGCTATTGCGTAGCGTTGTTCCCTTGGCCGTAGGAATGTCACACCTTATAACATTTAAAAGGCAAACGATTAGTTATTTTTTTCCAATTTTTTAGTTGAGGGGGCACCTTCCACCCTCCCCCGCGCCCGACGGTATGCCTATGCATAACATTCAGTGAGTGAGAAAATATAACGTTAAGGTTGAAACGCCTAATGAGAACGAACTCAAATTTACATACGGAAAGAAACTAAAAATTAAAATAGATTATTCGTCACAGTTTTAAATGTGGCTTTAGGTTTATATTTAGGTCTCGGCTAGTAAATATTTTGAAATAGATACATTGACATATATTTCAACCCTTTGAATAAGTATTTAACTATTTACGGCCTGAGAACAGAATCCGCAAAAGATTACGTTGCTTTAACACACTATTCCTTCATTCACTGAAAGGTAACATCCATTTATACAATACACTTTGACTCTCAGGCGTCGCATAGTTTGGAGGTTTAACGACCACCTTGAGCAACTCGATGGGCTATAAGCAGTCGCCCGTCCCCAATTTCGGGCCACTGGTTCCAGGGAAGGGAGAGAGTCAGTGCCGTAAGATAAACACAACATCCATGCCCCACTGGGATTCGAAACCGGACCCATCTCGGACAAATGGTCAAAAGCCAGCGCTTAGATCACTGCACCACCGGAGTGACGGCCTTCATATAGAATTTGATCCAATGATAGCAATCGTTGAACAATAAGCTCTAATAACTTTTGAAGATGACAATTCGTTTTTTGGTGTAAATATGACAAGAATGGTAAGTCAGATAATATCCAAAAACTTGAAAATTTTGTCGTTCTGGAGCGAGAATCGAACCCGCGTCTCACAGATAACGCCTGGGTAGGCTAACCACTGCACCACTCAGAACGACCAAGTCTCAAGTTTCCGATTAATTTGAAAATAACCATCACAGGAATCGCTAGTCGAAGCAACCGGCATTCGTGTTTAGCGAATTTGTAGGTTAAGAATCCTATCCCGTGATTGCCTGGAGGAGCAGATAAATTTGTATTGTATGATCCCGTATTCCATTCCCAATAACAACTATCGTACCTCGACACATAAATTGCTATACCTCTATCGTATATAAATCTCTCTGCGACTCCACATCAATTACTCTAACTGCTACGCTCAACCCTTTGCATTGTTGACATTCTTATCTATCTACGACACACTGTTAGTGTTACCAAATTGTAAAAGCTCTTCGGGGAAGTAATTTCTTTCGGTGACAAAACGTTTAACGAGAAGTAACAAAATTTACGTAAGATAACAAACTCAAAAGAAAGGTAAAATAAAGGTGCGTCGCAGGATACAAATTAGGTGACTCCCAGTTGGCAGGTCAGAACCCCCCCCCGACTGGTCTTTAGTAGATTGAAAGAGCTCTTATTCTGCAGCATGGCCAGTCCTTTATAAAGTGCAGTTGCTGATGCCCAGTCGTTTCTATCGTGTGTTAAGTAGCGCTACAATTTCCTCTCCTTTATTATGCTAACATAGTTCTTGCATCTCATCTTAGGACTTACTCTAGGTTTTTTTTTTAAGGAAGCTCCATGTCCATAACTTTGCGTCCCACGTATTCCCCGTCCCTTCTCAAAGGATGACCATGTCAGTGCAGTCTTGTTTCGTGGGTCTTCGTTGAAACTTCTGTCCCCTGAATTGTAGCCGTTGTCCCTATTAATATTTCTAATGTCTTTTTTGATGACATACCACATATCCACCTGAGATAAAAAGATATTTTCGAGTTTCAAGACAAATCTAATTAACTCTAAATTAACGACGACGTGAAAAGTGATGACTTAAATAACCTTTCTTCATAGAAATCTCAAGATAAAAAATTATATTTCTGGTAATGGTAAATTTAAAATTGCAACCGCTAATACTAGAAAATATTTAAGTGACGAGATAAAACTTTACTCACATAGCAATTTATTTTAATTCCTTGGAAAATAAAACTCCTGACCGTTTCTTCCTGAGCTTTGCATTAGCATGTAGTCTGAGAGCGAAACTTTTGTTGGATAAGCTGTAAGAAAATGTTATCGAATTTTGGTAAAACTCAGGTTTTATCAAAAAGTGCCTGTAGAAGTGCGAAAAATGAACTATTCGCGTTTTATTTCGGGGTTTTACTAGTAGTTTTTGGTAAATATTAAGATTTATCATAAGCAGGTAGTAAATGTCAAATAGCTCATACGTTTCGCCGCTAGCTTGAAATGGTGACACCATTCTGTGTTGAGTGTGAGTTTCGCAAAGTGTTAAATGCGCCTCCAACCAAACATTTATCATTCACAGTAAGTGAAACCTCGTATTTGTCGACTAAACGGTAAAAACAATGAAATTATTTTTCACTATCGAAAAGGAGTATAAAATGTACAGAAAGTTATATATAGTAACTCTTGTATCGTATCTTATTGTACGTTTTACAAATTGCAAGTTTTTAAACATGGATTTGTTATCTAAGCTGTGTTTAAAAGACTGGTAGAACTCAACAGTAGATAAAAAATTGCAAAAAGTATAAAAATTGAGAAATGAAAAAATTCTTTTAAGAAATTTCTATCATGAAAGCATCGTTTTTTCAAGAACGCTTCAAGACTAGTTGCAAGAAAGTGAACTGTTACGGCGCTAGAATTTGCCTAACACACTAGAGGAT
Organism: Macrothele yani; assembly: GCA_039090855.1. NCBI lineage: Eukaryota > Metazoa > Arthropoda > Arachnida > Araneae > Macrothelidae > Macrothele > Macrothele yani. Next base: position 48,361,575 of record CM077022.1, on the reverse strand, counting down.
TTGCACAAGCATTCTTTTGTAAACACTAACGCATATCTCTATTTTTATCCTTTCTTAGTTCATTTCTCCAATGTAAATTGTTACTTCTCAGTTGTATTTTCATCCTGAACGACATATCGGAGCCTCGAAGTTTCTCCATACGTTTTGGTAATAACTGAAAGCTAGTCAGATTGTAAATGAAAGGTTGATACTCCAAGTAAAAAGACAGTAGACAACTGGATAATCTGAGAAGAGTTGCTTAAAACATTGCCTGTAGAAGAGGTTACAAACGAATGTTAATTGCCATTCCATAATATGTGATCTTTTTTTTATTTGCTATTTCAAGAGTGTTTTTAAGTGAAGTTTGCAGTGCGAAGTTTGGTTCACCAAGTGTACATCAGCAAGTGACTACAAATAAAGAGTTAAATAAAGTTCAGTAAGCGGTTTTGTTTTTCAGACTCCCAAACTCAGTGTTATAACTAGTATTCAAGTGACTGTTAAATAACAAAAGATCACGAAAAAGGTTAAAATATTTTAACACTTTTTCAAACAATTGCACTTCTTGAATCCTTGGCTTCCACTCAGAGATAGTGTTTTGACTTCTCAGCTGAATGAACATTATCGATAAATAATGCTGTTCAGCAACTCTATGAACGTTTTGCTGCAGGAGTTCACTTTGTGGAGGTCACTGTGTCTCGATTTGACATTATGCTATCTATACCTTGGCGTCTGCTGAGCTATGTTCAGCCTTCGCTTCCGTGCCGTGGAACAGATCGACCAGATATTGTATAAATGTCAAAGCACTGATTAAACCATTCTGTGTAATTACTGAATTACATAACACTTTAAAATCATTTAGAAACATTTAAAATGTTCAACACGTAACACTGGTTGTATGCATAGGTTCACACACTATATTTTATATTAAATGGGATATAGTGCTTCATGTGTGACCATTATCAGTGTTAGTACCACAATAAGGAGGAGATAAGGTATCAGTAGAGCTGAAGGGATAGTTTCCAATATCAAGCCGGAGTAACAAATCCCTAACTCGCAGTTCGAAAATTCTTTTGGATAGTAAAAACAAAAGGATAGTCAATACTCACGATTAACACTATGGTGTGCACTAAATCCAGTGGTACTTGAGCTCTGAAGCACTGCACAGTTTCATGGATAAGTTCACCGGATTATAATTAGTTAAAGTAGGCTGTAGTTGTTGGCGGATGGATTGAAGTCTGTCTTCACACTTTGGTCATATTCTGAATGTACGGTAAACTACACGCTGACATTAACTGCTTTGAGCTTGTTCGGAATTTAAACGGACACAACATAACCTCGCATTCGTGGACTTCAAACGAACCAAGTTATACTTCCTGGTCAAACTTGTGGTTTGTCTTCGCTATGCATTTCAGTATTAAAAGAAATCCGTCTTGTTGCACGATGATATTTATTCAGCTAAAAACGTGTTATGGCTGAATAAATATCATCGTGCAACAAGACGGATTTCTTTTAATACTAGTATTTATGCACGAGTTATAGTGTCTATCGTCATGCATTTCAGTACAACGTGTACCATCTTCAGGCCAGACCTGTCGCTTACTGTCACACGTGTGACCAGCCGCGGTGGGTCTCAGTTACATTCGCCCCACTGTCAACTCATAGGAATTTTTCTTGCATAGGATAAACTGGGTATTTGAAAAAAGCTGTCCCAGTTTCTCACTTTGTATCAAGCCGGTAGAGTTAGTCATCTTGGCTGTCTATAATCACTGCTGTAAAGTTTTAATTATATTTAACTGTTGTATCTGAAAGTTTTAAGGTTTACGTCTGCTTTAATACTTAGTTGCATAACTATAAACTTCGTTTCTGCAATAGCTCGTACGGATGTTTGTCAACGCAAATACAGCACTTGTAAACATAGAAACTAATAAACAGCCCGGGTAATGAAGCAGTGAGACGCCGCCCCGGTGGCGCAGTGGTCTAAGGCGCTGGCCTCTGATCATTCGTCCGTCTGGGGTCCGGGTTCGAATCCCGGTGAGGCATGGATGTTGTGTTTGTCTTGCGGCACTGGCTCTCTCCCTTCCCTGGAACCCGTGACCCTAAATTAGGGACGGGCGACTGCTTATAGCCCATTGAGTTGCTCACGGTGGTCGTTAAACCTCCAATCAAAAAAAAAAAAAAAGAAGCAGTGAGACTCTCACGTTTGTCCACTATTTCATTGGATTCTCATTTGAACCTTATAACCGGAAGATATGTAACTCTAACCCGAAGACATTGGAGGAGAATAGACTGGAAAAAATCATGCGACTTCTGGCATACATAGAAAGCTGCCATTGTTGAGAATAACTAGTGTGTTGACGTGTTTGCGCGAGAATTTCAGTTCTAAATCTTTAAGATTTTGATATATATTAGATTTAAGTGCATTTGATGCGAAATTTTCCTGTTTAGTAATGTCTTTTAGTTCTGTTTATATGGCCGGCCGCGATATAGCCTCGTATTTTCCTGCTTACTAGTTATGTTTTTTTTTTATATGAGCACTTGTTAATTACCATTTGATCTAGACCGTTCTCTGCTAGTACGCGAACATTCCATGTAATTTCTGCAGTACGTTATGAATTGAATTAAACATTCTCGCTTTCCAATAGACATGTGTCCACTGTCAACTCTCCCCATTCATGATGGCGCTACACGTTGAATTGGTCTCCGTCATTTCCGAACCGCTAGCATTTCGTTTGCCAGTCGATATTACTCCAGTGTCTTTGCGCTAGCAAAGAATATGAACTTACCGGCTACAATTCACATAACCACAGTGCACTCTTCACACACGATTCGTGATAACTCCGGGTACCACACGTGCAGCAAAGATGAGTAATCGTAACATGCGTTTTTAACAAGTCTTGGCTGTCATGACTCTATCAAAAATTAATTCCTTACGTTAGCAGAAATGTACTGTCGCCACATTCAATATTTAAGTTTTATCAACCACTGTCAGTGCTGTAAAACTGAAAACGCTTTTCGGTGAAGTAATGTGTCATTCAGCTAGAATACATTTAACTAGGAGAAACTAAATTTCCTTGAGAAAAAAAACTCAAAAGGAGTTTTAAATTGTTGGAGGTATACGTTACCTTGCTAATAAACACTTAGGATCAGTTTTTGCTGTCAAGGTCAGATTTTTAACCCACACACATTGACTGATTTCAGGCTTCGGACATTTCTCAGATGACATATTTTTTGGACTGTTGCTTCAGTCCATTTTTAGGACTCTAACAGTTACTCAGACCAATGCTGAACTCCAGAAAGAAGACTCGAATAGTTGATTTTCGGCCTTTTACCAGCACTGTTTGGTAAAACCTGTAATAGATTTGACGCGTAAATCCTAGGATTTACTAAAAGTTCATACTTTTACGATAGCAAAGACAGATTTCTTTCGAAGTTCCTCTCCGTAAATTAAGGAAATTAAAAATTTTGTTCTGAAGGCTCAGAGGTTCCTAAAGAAAAAAAAAATGAGATCACTAAGAAATGTGGTCCATAAAATAACAGAAATGGGCAACGTCTAAATATCAATACATTTGAAAAGCTCTTCAATTTAAATCAGAGCAATACTTCTCACTGATAATTGTTAATAAGTTTGAAACCACAGTAGAAACCCAATTCGACGAATATCTGTTTAGCGAATTTCTCTATTTGACGAGTTTTATAGGGTACCCTTGAAACTTGAGCTAAAACACATTAAAAATACCTTAATTTAGCAAAATGGGTTTTTATTTAACGAAGTCCCTTCCACGGTTTTCATTTTGTTTACGTTTTTGTACTCAAAACAGATGAGGATGTTGTGTGCACTTACTTTTAGTTCCTGTCTTATGTAAATTTGGTTCGTTCTCCTTAAGCTATATCCAAACTTAACGCTTACATTTCCTCTCTAGCAAGAATGTTTTGGCAACAAGTATTGAGGTTAGAATTTATGACTTATGGTAAAAAAAAATAAGGTTGTTTTTTAATATATGTTCGCTGGCTCTGCCTGGTTTACGAGCTGTGAAGTTGAATTCATTAGCTATATACTGTTTTGCGTTAAATATTCGAGACAACAGTTTCATGTTATATGTTCAAAGTCTGATGTTATTCACGCTTGAGTTAAGCGTATATTGAAAGGTGTTTCCATTATTGTTGACGTGACGTGGCCGTGAATATTGTGTGTAACGAGACATCATTAATTCTGCTACTGAAATTGCATTTGAAGTGACTTTTGATGTGTTGACGTAAACAAAAGGTTAACTTCTGATATGCTAACGTAAATAAGAGGTTAATGTAAATAGCTCACTTTGAAGAACTCTTGAACATTGTTGTGTTCAGTTAGCCAATCCAGGGTTTCATTTAAACTAATCAGTTAAGATAATTAAAGCACGCTTCACGTAACGCTAATGTTCTGGTTACACTTTGAGACCTAAGAACACTACAATTATGCTGTAACTGATTATCTTACTGGCAAAGATATTCTACAGAGGGTTTAGTAAAGTTTGGAGATTCCTGTTGATTCTTCAGATGAAGACTGCGAATGGGAATCGAAACCAACTAGAGATATAATCGAAACAATTCAGACGAATTGGAATGAGCCAATGTTTTTGTTTTGTTGTCCTTATCTATGTGGCACTTAATATGAAGAAACATCTTGTACTAAAGTTCAGAAAAAAATTAGTAACTTCTTTTAACGGCTGATCCATAAAATTCTTTAAGTTAGTATCGTTTCCTTTTTGTAAAAATTAGGTTTAGGTTCTTATACGTTTACATATATTTTACAACAATACTGTATGTACTGGTATTAAATTATTTTTTTAAATTCAGAATAGTCTAAATGTGATCAAATGAATGCAATACGTAGTAATACTGTAGTAACAAAGATTCCAACAAATATTAGTAAGACTAACCTTATTACAGCTAAAGTTAAAGCCCATAATAAAGCCTAAATCTTAGTAATAAACATTTTAACAAGGTTCAAATGATATAATAATCAACAGTTGTGGCCAAAGTTCACTCTGATGTTAAAAAAGACTTGTTTCATTTAGCGAATTTCCTATATAATTGACATTTCGCGGTTACAATACAACTAAGTTAAATATAGTTTCCTGTGTACACCATGCCATTGAAAGTTTTTTACATCGAAAGAACGACACAAAAGTTCTCGAGCACTGTGATCTTAATTGCCATTTCGTTTTGGTTTTTATTTATTTTAAAATCTTCCCTCGAGCATTTCCACGCTCCTATAGAAAAACTAAACACTGAAGCACTGATAATCACTGTGTGTGTGTTTTAATATCTATGTAAATTTTGGTTCGTTGTCTTTAAGCAGTTTGTAGCCTACGCTATATTTTCTCTCCCGACTGAATGCCTGTTGACAACGACAAAAGAGGTCGGAGGTTGTGTGACGTATGTGAACAGATGATATAGGAAGGTTGTTTTCAATTAATGTTCGCCGACTCACTAGCTTACGAGCTGCTGAATGATTTTCGTTAGGTTCGGTAGATGTACTTGTTAAATTTACCTTCTTGTTAGATATAACTATGCGATAGTCGATGTTATATGTTCGAAGTCTGATATTATTCGAGACTTATTGAAACGTATATTGCACGGTGCTTCATTAAGTTTTGTTGCAGTGACATTCGTTGTCAGCGTGACGTGGATATTATTGTGTGTTCTCATGAGCTTTAGTTCTTTCACCTATTGATGGCTGGCTGAATAAAAGTTAGTTCTCTTGAAGATTTCTTAATGTGACATTTCTGTGTTCGGTTAAGGACATTAATTATTAAGCTATTCAGGGTTTCAATTAAAACCGATCAAGCTTCACGTAGCCGCCTCGGTGGCGCAGTGGTCTAAGCGATGGCCTCTGATCATTCGTCCGAAGGGGGTTCGAATCCCGGTGAGGCATGGATGTTATGTTTGTCTTATGGCACTGGCTCTCTCCCTTCCCTGGAACCAGTGGCCCTAAATTAGGGACGGGCGACTGCTTATAGCCCATTGAGTTGCTCACGGTGGTCGTTAAACCTCCAATAAAAAAAAAAAAAAAAAAAAAAAAAGCTTCACGTAAGATTAATGTTCTGATTGAACTGACATTTCCACCTACATTGAAGCGCCAAAAGTCATGGGATACGTACCTAGTATCGCGTAGGACTTCCTCTAGCCAGGCGAAGTGCAGCAACTCGACGTGGCATCGATTCCACAAGTGGCCGGACGAATTCTGGAGAGATGATCCATGCTGTCTGAACAGCCGCTCACAGTTCCCTGGTATTTGTAGGTGCAGGATCTTGGATGGAAATAGACCTTTACACTACATCCCATAAATGCTCTCTTGGGTTCATGTCAGGTGAACGTGGTGGCAACACTATCCGTCGGAACTGTCAATAATACTCCTCGAACCGGTTCTGGACAACTTTGGCCCGATGACATGGTGCATTGTCCGCCTGGAAAATCCCATCATTGTTGGTAACATGAAGGGCTGCAAATGGTCACCCAGCAGAGCAACAAAGCGATTACCGATTAATGACTTGTTTACGAGGACCAGAGAACCCGAACCGTGCTACGTACGGACACCCCACACATGTGAGGAACCACCACCAGCCTGCACAGCGCCTTGTTGACAGCTTGGGTCCATAGCCTCATGGGGTCTGCGCCACACCTAAAAACTACCAGCAGCTTGTTACAACTGGTAGCGTGACGCATCGAACCACGCCACATGTTGCCAGTTTTCCAGAGTTCAATTATCGTATTCACAAGCCCAGGTGAGGCGCTGTGTCCGATGTCGTGGTGTTAACAATGGCACTCTGGTGAGTTTTCTGCTCCCATACCCCATGGACGTTAAATTACACTAAACTGACATGATGGATATGTCTCTGGTACCTCCTGCATTAAAGGTAGATGTGATTTGAGCCCGTGTCGCTTGTCTGTTAGCATGGACAATCATGGTCAGACACCGCTGACCACTGGTCATGTTCATTCAGCACCCGTGATCTGCCACAGCGCTGTCAACGGTGGGTGATAATGCCTTCCATGAGGTATTCTCGGTACACATGTGATACCGTGGATCGAGGAATCTTGGATGTTCGCACAACTTCGGAAATTGAATGTCCCCTCTGTCTGGCTCCCACTCGTTCCAACCCCGATAATTTGCGTCGGCGTGCCATAATCCTACTGGCGGTTGTTCAACTGACTCACGAGATTGTACCTCGCAACTGACAACGATCGTGGCGTGCGTCGAAGCCTTCATACGACGTCTGCGCCAGTTAAAAATTTGCATACTGCTATCCCATGCTTTTGGCACTTCGGTGTAATTACACTCTTAAAACCTTATAACAATACAGTACCTACCAGTAATACAGAACGAATCACTGTTACTCCGATGGTGCTGAAATAATTTGAGACTTATTTCTTTGGGGAACAATGATGAAATGACTCAGAATTCTTTACTTTAAAAATAATAATCATATATGTCGAAGCTATGAAGAAATCAGATCGATCCGCGTGAATAATGCACATCCGGAAAATTGTACGGATTTCTACGCGACATCTACTTAGGTTCAGTTGCTTGAAACTTCAATGTCCTGGATGAAATAACGGTAGCATGCTCGAACGGAAATCGGGAGATGCTGGTTCGACTCCCGTTCCAGGCCGATGTGATTTCCAAGTTTTCTGAAGGATGGCTATGAGGGAAACAGTAAAATATGTACGGCGTATACACTGTATTAGCTTTGCATTAGAAACCCCACCCCTCTTACATATTCGGAGGGATAACGGAGTACCACGTGCAGCTATTATAAATTGTGCTCATCTATCCTCTGTACGTAATCAATAAACGTTTGCCAGTAATGGTGAAACGTGGCGATGTAAGCAAATTTCACCGCTGCTATATAGTTTGAGGCCAAAGGGCAAAAGCCAGTATTTCTGGGACAGCCGCACTTGTTGGCTGGTCCCGTACTATTGTATCAAAGTCTGAACTAACCATGCTCAGACATCCAGAAAAAGGGCTCATATTGGTCAGTCACGTGTGGTTGACCCTAGAGGTGAGCGTCGGGTAACACGACTGATATCTCAGTAACGACATGTAACAGTTACCCAGTCGACCCACCAATACAACAGCGATGCATTTCGACTCATTTCCACATGCTCCATATCTTGCTTTGCCTGGGGTTTCCCAGCCGAAGACCAACGAGGGTACCTCATGATGACTCCCTGTCATCGCAAACCACGCCTCGCATGGGCCAAGAAAGGTCGGCAATGGACCCTTGACAGATGAAAGATGGTCGTCTGGATTGACGAGTCGGTTTCCTTCTGCGCCATGCTGATGACCGGGTTCATATGTGGCGTAAGCAGCATGAATACCTATCCCCTGATTGTACAGTTGGGATTCAACAAGCCGGTGGAGGTGATGTTCTGGTCTTGAGGAGCCTTTCCCTGGCAAAACCCTAGGTCCGTTGGCTATCATCCTACAAACACTGAATGGTGGACGCTACAGGGACGCGTTAGCCGAACATATCCATCTGTATCTGCAAAAGGTTTACCAGGATCACAGGTCCATCTTTCAACAAACAGGACAACGTACCATGTCATCTGGCTCATATAACTGTTGAGTGATTAGAGGAACACAACGAATTCGCCACATTGCCTTCAACTCCCCTGACAGTAACTCAACTGAATATTTGTGGGATATGCTAGAACGTTGTGTGAGAACTGATCTCCTCCACGGAATCTGCGTGAACAGACTGAGCTACTGCAGCGGACATGGGTCAAGTTACGCATGAAGGATATTCGACACCTTGTAGAATCTGTTCCTAGGCGTCTGCGAGCCGTGATTGCACAGGAAGGAGGACCAACGCGTTATTAGGTAGGTTTTGTTAATGTAAATCTAACTTAGTGTATATGCCGACAATGATTTGGATATGCCTTTCTCATATTTGTGAAGAATAAACGTTTCCGGAGATTTGCTCCTCATTTATTTCCATGCCAAATATTTTGTAATTTTTTTAACAAAATTTTAAACCTTTGCGCTACGAATTTTTAAACCTTTGTCCCAGATTTCAAACGAGATTTTTGTCAATTTACAGTGAGATGGCAGTTTAATATTTCAACCAATGTTTATGAACTATCCACAGAATATTTTCTGTATCTAAAAAACATTACGGGTGGAATGTCAACTAACTTGAATGTACACGAAATAAAACCAAATGAGTGCTAAAGTGTTGTGATATGTTAATTTTTTTATGAGTTAACTGTTCTCAAAGAAATACCTTACACAGGCTTATTCAGGGTGAACATGCACGAAGGAAGCTAAACATGGACTTAATTGAAAATGGTTGATTGGAATTAAACAGCTATATTTCTGAACTATGTTTTCATAACTGAAATATTTTCTAAAGGTTATGAATACTGACAAGTTCACGTACTCAACCGCTTTATTTAAGCATGCAAATCTTTAAAACCCTACCTTATCAAACTAAAAAAAGTTAGACTTCAGTAAACTATCCATCTTAAGTCACACAAACTAATGGACAAGACATTTTAACTGGTAGGAACAAACAATCAAATTTATGAAAACGTTCCCTTGTTTAATTGAGCTTTCATATATGCATCCTAACTGTTCTGAGAATAAATGGCAAATTTAAATAAAGCAGAGACCTCTTCGGTGATACCCACAGCGCTGTTAAAATAAAAAGGACATTAAGCAACCTTATTCGCTAGTTCCATTTGCTGCTATAAAATTTCTGTATACTTGGTTGTGCAAGCAAGCTAGTGAGCTTCCGTAGCAATGGAAGGCAAGAAATATTTTGTTCAACTTATTTAATTCAAAACTGCCACAACTGAGAAAAAAAAGTAGCATGAATCAGTAAATTTTTGAATTATGAAATACAAATCTCCCGGATGTCTGTACACCGTCGGCGTTCATTATTTTTTAATCAGTGTTGCGACGGTAGAATAATCCTTCCCCAAAATGAAATTAATTTAAGCTTGGTCATTTCTATTATCGAATAAGAAGGAACGAGATATTTAAATGTTGATAAACTTTCAAAATCAACTCTCCCAAGCAAATGCTCGCTGCTTGCAGAAGTTCAAATCCGAGTTTAATTCAAAGTACTTGTTTTACCTCCATTAAATCGTAAATATCTGTGCAAAAGAGAAAAACCAGGAAGAATGCGTTTACCGTTGTAGTACTTTACTTATCAAAGCGCCCTTCTGTTACCAGGAAATTTCGCCCTCTCGGTGGCTGGCTGGTCCGAAGCGCTGGCTTCTGACCATTCTTTCTAGACGGGCACAATCTTGGGAGAGACATAATTTGTGTTTGTCTGTTGGAGATGGCCGCCCCATCCCTGGAACCGGCGGCCCTTAATTAGGGACTGGCGGCAATCTATAGCCTTAAGAGTTTGCATAGGGTGGTCGTTAAACCCTGAAACTAAAGTGTCCTGCAGTGTGCCTGTCTGTTGCCTCCATTTCAGACTTTTATACACTCATTGTCATAAAACTCCGCGCAGCAAGAAGGATGCGTTGGATTGAAGTGAGATTTCAGTAGTGAGATGGTACATACCAAGGACAGAAGTGATTACAATATCACTGCAGCAGGACGATTTACCGCGAGCATACGGTACACATTCCGGTCAGCGTTAGTACCGCGTCGGACCGCCTTGTGCTTGGATACATGCTGTGATACGGTTTGGCATGAAGTCAAAGACACGCCGTATTTTATCATTGAAACGGATTGGCGCACACTTGCAACTAACACTCTAAATCACGAACACTGGTACATGAAGAAAGCTGGAGTCACATCTGGTCCCACACGTGCTCGATGGGCGAGAGACTAAGTGATCTGGCAGTCCACTCAAGCGTCGAAGCATGACTCAGTCAGTCCTCGGAAACCCGCGCCGTGTGCGGATGGGCGTTATCTTGTTGGAAAATAGCTCCGGGCCGCCCCGCCAGGAAAAGCAGCCCAAGGGGCCGCAAGATCTTCTGTACGAAGCGCTGGGCTGCCAACGTCCCTCAGATCACTGCGAGGGAAGTCCGGCTGTTATACGCGATGGCTCCCCAGACCATCACGCCTGCAGTTCGGGACGTGTGCTGCTGTACATTGAGGTTGGGATTGTAGCGCCCACCTGCGGTTCTCCACACTGACACGTTGGTCGTCCGTTCCCATACAGAAGCGAGATTCGTCGCTGAACACTATACGTCGCTAGTCTGTAGAATTGCTCGCTGCTGACACCACTGCAATCGACGCCGACGATGATCAGGTGTTACTGGTAGAAAGCGTAGGGGCCGTCGAGAGTGCAGATTAGTCTCTGCCATACGTCTGGAAATGGTTCTGGCGGACACAGGAATCTCTTGTACAGCCGCCACATGTCTCTGGATATTGGACAAGGACTTCGTTGCATCATGCGTGCCGCTCTCATGATCCCACGGTCCTTTAGGCTGGTGGTGTCTGGGTCTTTCGGAACCAGTCCGCGGTGTCCATTGCTCCCAATACGATCGAACCGTGCTGTCCGACCGGCTCAAATGGCGACCGATTTGGCGTGCCGGCCGCCCTACCTCTCTCATCTCGACGATACGGCCTCGCTCAAACTCCGTGAGTTGCCCATACGCACATCTACGGCGGCTCTTCGGCATGTTTATCGCTCAGGGATCTCACTTGACTCTTACCGTGCACTTCAGCATGCATGAGGAGTGATCATAAATGATCATATGTAGAGGACTTTTTAGAAAGGGTGTGTCTGACCCCATGTCTTAAACAACCCTTAGAAATAGGAATCTAGGAGATTTGGGCTAGAGCGCCCGATAGGAAAGTGACACGAAAGCGAAGTAGAAAGGGGGAGGAAGACGGGCCCTATTTATCACCGGGGCGCCAGTACCCGGGGCCCAACGGCTTAACGTGCCCATCCGACGCACGGCGGATATTTAGTGGATCGAGTTAAGACAACACTCACTATTTCAGGCTTGATTGCATTTATTGCGTGTTTTACATTTTTTCTTTTTTTCTTTTTTGAAGTCTATAAATACGCCTTTCTTTGTTTGTGCACTCCTTTTCATATCAGAATGATCTAAATCATTCCAAGAAACAGAGTGAATAAACATTTATCTATCCTTACGTCTTGTGGCTTCAGACTAAGTGCACAATTTATTTCGAAATATTTATTTTAGTTATTTCGAAATAAAATCTAATGTGATCTTCATCAGAATAAGAAAAATAAATATATAACTCCCAAACGGTCTTAGTTAACATGCAGATTAATATACTTCTTAAAGCGCAATCGTGCCACTAATTTTAAGAGTACCCGGCCATGGTTTGATTCAGACAAACATCGCGGCTAAGAAGCATTTCTGCACGATTTCTGGAAGCGATGGCGATAAGAAATGCCTCAGTTGAATAGAAATGCAGATTTAGGACAAAACCAAAACAGTCTCATAAATTTAAGGCTTTCTAGTAACACATTTTTATTTGATTATCAATAAAACGTATTAAAAGCTATTTTACTGAAGGGTTTCTGAGTTAAGTGAATTTCCTGTGTGTGATAAAAAGTTTTATAGTTTCTGCCTACATGTGCTATGTTTTGGTAGAGTTTGAGACGTTTTAGGCACGTGTGTTGAAAAAATACCAAATGTTTAATAAATCCATTATAGTACTACTAACGGTCCAGCAACATACACTGAAAAGCCAAAACATTGTGACCAGTTGTCTAATATGTTGTTTGTCCTCCACGTGCTGCCGAAACAGCTCTTACCCGACGAGGCATCGAAGCTACAAGATTTCTGAAGATGTCTTGTGGTATCTCGTACCAACACACAACCAGCAGATTCTTTAACGCTTGTAAGTTATGTGGTTGAGCCGCCGCAGATCGCTTTGCTGTTCCAACACAAACTTCAGATATTGGATTGATGTCTGGAGAATTTGGAGGCCAGGGCAGTATCTGAAAATCTTCCACGTGTTTCGCGAACCATTCTCGAAGAATCCGAGCAGTGTAGTATGGTGCATTATGCTTCTGCAAGAAGACAGTAGTAGAGGAGATAACTGTTGCCATGAAAGGACGCACCTGGTTTGCAGTGATTAAGTAGGTGGTAGACTTCATAGTTTCCTGCGTATGATTGATTGGATCCTGGGATTACCCACAGCACATATCCCAAAACACGTAATTTACTCTATGATTCTTTTTGTCTCATGGTGCATCTTAGTCACAATACTTTCCGAGGTAAACGATGCACACGCACCCAGCCGTCTACACGGTGCAACGGGAAACTAATTTCATAGACTAAATTACTTTCTTCCAATCATTGAAGATCCAGTTTTTATGCTCGCATGCCTATTGTAGGCACTTTCGACGTGAAACAGGTTAGCATAGGCACTCGGAGCGGCCTGCAACTACGCAGCCAGCTGGGTTAAATGTTATTCTTCATTGTGACATTCCCGTCATCAGCATTCTAATTACAGGCGAGTTGCACCATAGTATCCCCTCTGTTGGCTCATACCCTACAGGATAGTTTTCGTTCACCTCTGGCATTGATGGGTTGTGGTCGGTTGACGCCTTGCCGGCGGTTCGTTGTTTTTCCTTCTTTGGTCCACATTTTGAAGGTACTAACGACGGCTGACCGTGAGCACCGCACAAGACTTTCCGTCTTGGCAATTTACTATGAGCCAATCTTTTGGCCATTAGAATTCGGCCTTTGTCCAAGTCCCACTGCCTTTCCTATCTGAAGAAAATTAATAACACTGATTAACAGAGCGCAGTATCAGGTGTTATACCGTTCCATGATCTACAGTCGCGCTGCTGTTTACCCGCAGTTGCTTTGATTTGCATAGAAATGCGCTGGTCATAATGTTTTGGCTCTTCGGGATACATCTTATCTCCTATGCATCTCAAGAAATTTCCTAAGAGATGTGAGTGTTACAGTCGCTTGTTCACTTTGAATACTTTCATGAGAGCTGGGGTGTCATGCCTGAGATTTCGTAAAAATCGTCAAACAATCGTTTACGATTAATCGAAGCAATTTAGTAGCTTTGTGCAAAAGCACTCGCATACTTTCTGACTGATTATACAATTACAACCCTGTTCGGATCTCTGTTAAGCTATGGATGGTGTATTTGTCATGTTACCTTCTCGCAACGTGATTTTGCGTACGAGCTAGATCAATCCTTAAACGTAACCTCAAAATTGTTGGCACCGTTTTTGAATGTGTTAGTGCGTAAGGTGAAAACTAAAATACTGGGGGCCACTCCAGTTGTTGAGTAGTCCAAAGCACTCGCTCCTGATCACTCCGAGATGAGCCTCGGATGATGATGTATGTATGTAGGGATGGTGTGTTTACCTGATGTCTGTTTCATGCGTGGAACTAGTGGCCCTAAATTAGGGACGGCCGACTACCTATCAGTTGCTCATGATGGTCGTTATAACCTGAAATAAAAAAAGGGGGGGCGGAGTTCCTGTAATGGCTACAAAAAATATTAAAGCTTCTCACTTACTATACGTGTTTTCTGAAAGAAATAAAAACAAATAACATCGCAATTACAGAACATGTAACTTTCTGAACGTTGTGTTTTTTTTTGTTTTTTGTTTTTTTGTATTCTTGAATCTTTTTCTGTTTTCACGTATTACTTTTTGATTTCTACTTTAAACGTTCATCGAAGCTGCAATGAGGGATGACATCGAAGTTCCGATTGGGCGATCATTTAAATAAAACTTTCTATAGAAAATGGCAATCAAAAAAGTGGTTGTAGGGACAGAAATATCAATTCTTAGATAAAATCTTTTGTTTCCCGCCGTATAGCGAGCTACCGCCTCGCCTTTCCTATACGATCTGGCTATCAAGGCGGCTGAAGGCGTCCTTGTGTAGAAGAATAATTACCTCGACAAAACTCAGTCCAGTACACGGAAATAAACACAACAGCAAGACTTTATTATTCCGATAACATTTGCTTCACGGGTTTCCGATGACTTTCCGCTCAGGTTCCCCGTGCTGACCACGTGCTACCTTTCCACAATTCTTTCCGCTATACCCGGTGGACGAAGGAATCCCCCTTCCCGTTCACCACGCTGCACGTCTGCGATACCCGCAGCCCTTCCGTCAAGAACCGGTCCAAACCAGGACCCTCTTTCCTTCACGACCGAAGCTTAACTGTGTTTCAATTCTCTTGGCCCTTTTTGGTCCTCTACCACGCATGCGCAAGAAAAATGGTTTCCCCGGTCAGCACGTGAAATACCTGAACTCGGAAATGTCGTCGGATACCCGCAGGCGATTACAACCTTGTACGTATACAAAAGCGGTATGACCACTTGTTTAACAGAAGCCCTCGAGCAGCTGACTCTTCAAGGTCAGGTGCCCCAGGTGTTCATGCACCCCTCTCTTAATCCCACATAGGATTAAAATTGTACCACGTGGGTGGTGAAGAATATCAGTTCTTATCTGAAACAACAAAATGGCGTCCGCACGTGTTCATCACAATATTACAATTAAATAAATTCATAATTGACAGTTTGATTGCGGGCGACCCTTACAGATGGTATTGACTACCACCCAATAAGAACCTTCGATAGATTACAGAAAATTGGAACTCCGGCAAGAATTTCGGTAGATAACCGATAAACAGGAATTTTGCGATGCAAACACCAATTGACAAACAATTATTGGAGCTTGGATAGACAGTCGGCTTTATAGGAGCATTATTAGACAAGTTCCCAGCCGGACCTTTTAATAGACATCCCCCTAGTACGAACAGTGTGACCATCCATCTGTAAAATTTTGAGGAAAGAATGAGGTGCAAATCAAGAAATAAAACGTCAGTACATAGACATTCATGAAGAAAAAAATACACAATTAACAAGATAAAAATGTATTTTCCTTTACGAAGTCATTTCAATTAGACATACACTATATGATAAAAAGAATCAGGATACTTCTTTTGAGTTGTGGATTTGCCCATATACGTCGCAGCCATGGCCCACACAGTTATAAAAAGACATACGTCGTCAGGTTAATAGCCAAGATCAACACTAGAATGGTCCGTACAGCATAGGTCAGTGACTTTCAACGGGGCATAGTCATACGATACCATCACAGCAACAAGTCAATTTAACAAATTTCTGCTCTGCTGCAACTGTAAGTGATATTGTGAAGTGGAAACAACACCTCCGTGGCTACCTGTTGGGCCACGTAAAATGACAGACCGAGACTCCCAGTGCTGAAGCTGGTGGTGGAACAAAATCGCCTGTAACACTCACCAGTAAGTTCCAAAATAATTCCCCTGGAAGCAATGCCATCATCATAAGGGTTCGTCAGGAGTTGAAAGGAATGAGTTTTCAGTCCGAGCAGCCGCACACAATACTAACATCAGCAAGATCAACGCCAAGCGCTCGTTGGAGTGGTGTAAAACTCATCGCCAGTGGACTCCGGAGAAGTGAAAACGCGTTCTCTGGAGAGATGAATGACGCTTCACCATCTGGCAGTCCTCCCGGTGAGTCCGGGTGTGAAGGAAGCCAGGTGAACGATACCTGACTGAATGTGTTGTCAAATGTAAAGTTTCATGTGGGAGGCATCATGATATGGGACTGTTCTTCGTGGTTTGGGCTGAGACTCCTAGTTCCAGCGCATGGCCTGTAATGACATTCTCGACAATTGCGTGCTCCCAACATTATGGCAACAGTTCGGTGAAGCAACATGAGCACATCATGGCAAAAATTCGGGCTTCTTTTACCAACAAGCAATGCCCGTCCTCTAAGCGAATTATGTGCAGGAATGGTTTAATGAGATGGGTGTGGAAGGAAAAACTTAACTGGCCTGCAGAGTGCCCCGATTTTAATTCCTTAGAAAACCTTTGGGGTGAATTGGAACGCCAGCTGCGAACCAGGCTGAATCTGCCGGCATCGTTTACCTACCCGACTAATGCTCTTGCGCCGCCCCGGTGGCGCAGTGGTCTAAGCGATGGCCTCTGATCATTCGTCCGAAAGGGGTCCGGGTCGAATCCCGGTGAGGCAAGGATGTTGTGTTTGTCTTACGGCACTGACTCTCTCCCTTCCCTGGAACCAGTGACACTAAATTAGGGACGGGCGACTGCTTATAGCCCATTGAGTTGCTCTCGGTGGTCGCTAAACCTCCAATCAAAAAAAAAAAATGCTCTTGCGGCAAAATGGAAGATAATTCCCATGCAGCAACGTGCCAAAATCTAGTGGAAAGCATTTTCAGTAGAGTGAAGAATGTGATGGAAGCAAAGGTTGGACCAACTCGATATTAATTACTTTCTTATTACAGGAAGTTTGTTTATAGGAAAGTGTCTGGATACTTTTGGTCAAATAGTGTATCATCCTTAGTGACAAACGATTAGGGAAAGTGAATAACTAATTAAGGGAAGAATAAAAAGTGTTGTCATACCGCAGTCATGATATTAGTTTGAAAAAAAATCTTAATTATTTTAATACACATAATTAATTGGCTGGCTTCAGTGACAAAACATTGACGTTTCTTCGTTTTTAACAAAATGCATAGTTCGGTTTAAAAAGTCTGGGTAACTTTTTAACATAAGAGCATTGGAAGCGGAGCGGAATGTGCACATGAGGTGATCTCAGAATTGGGATGATAGTTTCTAAAAAATGAGACATCACAAGAATTCTTAAACAAGTTACTCATTATAGCCAATTTGCGGGGTTTTTTGTTGTTGTTTTTTTGGCAAATTATGAAGTACAATTGTCTGGCTGGACAACTTGCCATTATGGCTAATTATCCAAACTAGCGTAGACACAGCTCATCTTACGGACGCATCCAGTTTGATTAAAAGAACAAGAAATGTGATACCCCGAATTTTCGGTTATAATGAGCACGGCCTTTGAATCCGTTCCGATGCAAATAAAAATTATCAAAGTTATTCAACTTCTAGCGGAAGGATAATGGAAAAGGTGGAAATAAGCAAAAAATATTCAAAGGAAAAAAGCTATGCTAAAGAATAAGAACCTTTCAAATAAGTCTTCCGGAAGCAGACATAGCGAGAATAAGGTTTTGACATTTACACTCCAACGCGGGAAATCTGTGCATTATTTAAAGAGGATAATGCCCCACATTTCTATCGTAGCGAATGACATACAGTAAAAAAAAATTATCAACAAGATTTTTAGAAGCGGAAATACAGCTGTAAACAAAAGTACACAACCACCACCTAACAACAAAACTATGAACTATAAAACTCCTCAAATACAAACCTGAAGTTTTCCACAAGGTAAACGGCATCAGGTGTTGGAAGAACTTTATAAATCGCACATGTAGAAGCAGAGAGATTGAGAGAAACAGATTAAACATTGGCGCCACTAGCGGCGAAATTGTACATTATTTTGGGTGGAAAACACACACAAAATAGTTTTTACAGTTCGTAGTATCTGACCGAAAAAAATTTTCAATCTGGTTTTTGGTCCCGCAAGTATTGAAGACAGAAGCGGGAACTCACGCCCTGCATCAGCATACTTGTGCGTTAAAAAAATTTTCAAATTATATGAGAAACATTTCGCACCAGAAATGCTCTGCAACAATAATTTTTCAAATCTGACTCGTAGAAGCAAAGATATCGGCAAAAATGTTATACATCTACGTCCCCTGGCGGGAAAACTATGTATTATTTTAAGAAGTATTCTGAAAAGTTTTTTTTCGAAGTGAGAGGTATGATTGTATGGGTCCACTAAAGAATTCTTCAGTCTAGTTTTCAGAAGCTCAGATTTTGCTGCAAACGCATCGGAAGCTGAAATAAATACTTACGCCTCCTAGTGTTCAAGCCATTCTTTATAAAAAAAAAAAAATATGCCAAACATTTCCCATCAGGAGCTGTATCCGATGCAGGAAGAATTCTTTTTTTAATCTGAGTTTTAGCAGCAAATACATTGGCGGAAATGTAAGTCACCTTTACGCCCCCTAGCGGAAGATCTGTACTTTAAAACTTTGATATATGAAAAACATTTCACTCCAAAAACGTTTTCCAACAAAATAATTTTTCAAATTGGATTCTTAGAAGCAGTAATATTGACAAAATAAGATATACCTCTACTTCCCCTGGCGAAAAAACTATGCACTATTTTACAAAGAAAATATTCTGAAAAGTTTTTCCGAGTTGAGCGTAACCGTCCACGAAACAATCATTCAGTCGAGTTTTCAGAAGCTGATTTTGCTGCAAATGCATCAGAAGCAGAAAAAACACTTACGCCCCCTGGTGGCCAAGCTATTCTTTACCAAATATTAGAGATTACTTGCAAAACCTTTCCCATGAGGAGCTGTTTTTTATGCAGAAAGAATGTTTCAAATTGGAGTTTTAGAAGAGAAATAGGGGAAAACGTAATTGAATATTACGCCTCCTGACGGAAGATGTATGCATTACTTGAAAAAGACTGTACCTAAAATAGTCTTCGATATAATTGGCGTTGAAAGGTAAAATATTTTTTTTCAATCTGACGTTTGGAAGCAAATATATGGAATAAAATGTATTTTGAATTCGATATCATCTGCGTTTACGGCTACTAACGGGTAAAGTTACGCATCGGAAAAACACCGGAATGCAAGGATCATCATTCTCACATTTCAAGCTTTCCAATGCAAAAATAATTTTTCAAATCGTACAAATAGTTGCAGAGATACGTTCAGAGATGGCCAAACCCATAACGTAAGCTTTTTTTATTTTTATTTTTATTACAAGACTACTAAAATCGGCGTTAGACCCTTTCTTTGTCAAAATAATCGTAATACACTATTCAAAAGAATTAGGGGAACAATAAATATAAAGAAAATCAAGTGCGACTGACTTCTTGAACGTACAATATTTTTATGTAAGGTACAGTGGAATATTTTGTAATATGGGTTGTATAGATACCGCATCATGGACATCATTTGATGTCCATGATGCGGTATGCTATACAACAATATGCATATATATACAACAAAAGACTTTTTGAAGGTGGTAAGTGACCTCCAGTAGGGTGTGTGGTTCCCTCGATCTGCTGAGACCACTGCACACCTGTGTGGCATGGAATTGAGGTTATCAAGGAGGTTTTTGGAGATATATTCGCTATTCCTCAATGATGGCAGTCTCCAGCTCACGAAGTGTCAACGATGGTGCCGGCTGAAGTGCAATCAGAGTTGGAAACGGATCAAAAATTTTGGACTCGGACGTCACGTAATTTGACCAGACTCCCTAACCCGGAAAACTCTAACTTCCAACATTCACTCTTCCCCTTTTTGTTTTCAACAAGCACGCATTTGTTGGCCACCATGCGATTTTCTATCTCGTTAATATTAAATTAATCCATATTAACAAATGAGGCATTAAATCTGACACTACATGCAATGCAGCGGCATGTTAAACTGTTAAAAAGTTGGTGCCGGGTTGAACCAAAGTATGGAGTAACAAAGAACAAATTTGCTGCAACCATAACTTGGGGCAACATAAAATCAAGTCATGGTTCAACCTTTTACACCAAGCTATGGTTCAGCCTTTACACCAAGTTATGGTTCAACCTTTACACCAAGTTACGGTTCGCCCTAACGTCAAATTTATGGTACGACATTACCCCAAATTTTGGTTCATTTCTTATGCTCTTTATTTACAGCACATTTTGTCGAAATAAGGATCAGTACATATTCAGTTCAGCCTCACAACATGTACTGATCCTTATTTATTTAAAATGTGCTGTAAATAAAGGTCATATCAAATGATTTATTAGAGTGCAAGTAAGCTACTGTCAAATATAAAATCAAATACTATTATATTTAAAATAAATAGGTATATTTAGGTATAAGTATGCCAGCATTCATTTTTAGTGTGACCTTTCTTATTACAATATGTGCAATGAGTAGCAATTGAGCAATCATTGCACATAATTTCGATTGAGTTTTCATTGATAATTTCATTGCAATCATTTCGAATTGAGCAATCGAAATTTTTAAAAATCCGTAGAAAAAGACCTGTATCCATAAATCATCTTATTTTGTTCAACATATTAAGCCTGTTCAGTTTCATTTCCCTAGGCTATTTAGTTACTTAGATATTTACATCTCAAATGATATCAAATTTTCTGAAACACCCTGTACTTTAAATGTTCAAAAAATTACATTGTGTCTACTTCCCAAACGATTAAGAGCGACGTACGTCACAAATTGTGCTGCCTTCGCGCAGTTGTTTTACGTAGACAAAATCAGAATGGGAAAAAAAAAAGAAAAAAAAGCTGTCAAATCTAGCTGCTGTTCTATAAAGCAGAAGTGAATACCTCTCCAATCTCAGGATAACAAGTTGATAAGCGCCTGTAGGATTCAGTCAGGGCTGAATACAGGGGCGTATATTGATTTTTTTTTTTTTTTTAGGGGAAGGGGGTTCTTCGACGAAGAATGGACGTTTTATGAAATCCACCAGAACAAAATAAAAGTTGATGAAAAAAATAAATAAAACATTTGTTCTGATGTAAGAAACATTCAAAAATATTATTTTAAGTTCAAAAAACTACGTAGTGTCTTCTTCCCAAGGCCCCAGAGATTAAGAGTGACGTACGCCACAACCGTATATAAACTATAGGCGTACAGTACATATGTACACATATTGTGTACGTATACTATATATATATATATATATATAGCCCCCTCCAACAAGAATATATTTTGTTCCGGACAAATTCACTGAAGACGAACGCAAAGGAAGTATTGTTCTACAATACGGTATCAGTGAGTCTAGTGTCTGCGCCGTATCGTCGGTCGGTGGAAATCATCATTGCTTTAAGAAAGAGCTGGTAATATGATTGTCTAACAAATCATTTTTCACTCCGCTGGCACCAGTATCGAGCACAAAATTCCACTGTGCGCATTTTTCTTTGAAAAATGTTTTGCTCAAAAATAAAACTGAAACAAACCCGGGTCAAAATCGGGCCACGAAAATCTTGACCCGACCCGTTTGATACGCAAGAAATTGTCGACCCGCTGACCCGTTTCCATTTCTGGCTGCAATGTATCTGCCAAGTGAGTCCCAGGCAGGCTCAATTAGTTTTAAGTCAGGGGGAAATGCTGGCCACTCCATACGTTCGATTCCCTCCCTCCCTCCCTCCTCCTGAAACTTGTTGTCCACTAGCCGAGCTCTGAGATGGAGCGTTATCGTTCATGAAAAGGAACGAATCAGACTGCTGCAGCATACGGCTTGGTAATAGGTCTGAAAATATAGTCTTTATATCTCTGGGACGTCAGACTGCCGTTTCGGATTATGTACAGGTTCGTACGTCCACCGATATTTATGCCTGCCCAGACCATCAATTCATGTCGTCATAATGTGATGTTTCCTGCACAAAAGCTAGGTTATTCGTGTGCCCGGTTACCTGCAGAGAACTCGTCGATTATCAGCCTCCAGGCTGAATCTCAACTCGTCAGAGAAGAGAACGTTACTCGTTTTGTCACAAATCACGATGTTTCAAAGCCCAGTTTCTACTGTCCTTATGTTGTCGTGCGGTTAAAAGGACACACCCCATTGGTATACTTGCAACAAAGGTCACCTTAGTGAAGGTGATTGCGGATTTTTGAGTTGACAAGCTGTGTCCTTTTAACACAAAAAAAGCTCTCGCTGCAGCTGAGTAGCATTTCGCCTTGTAACGTACCGTTAGATGTGACGTACCTGCCAGAAGGACGCACACGACATAAAGGCAGATAGGAATCAGAATAAAATGTCCGCGTAGCTCAACTGGTAGCGTGACTTATTCCGGAATGAGGGGATCCGGGTTCGAATCCTGGCGTGGACAGAAATGACGGAGAAATTTACTTCGTTATAGCCTCCTGTTCCGTTGGTATATTAGCAATATGTAGCGGTCGTCCCTTGCTGTAGTTGTTCGTGGACGGCTTTGACCTTGCCTTCTTCGAACACTTCCCGTATCCTGGAAACGTGTTCACAGTCGGAAAATGACACTCCAATGGCTTCTGCTACAACCCGCTGTGCCTGAGCTGCTTCCAGCCTGCCAATAGCTCTCTCTACGCCTTTGATTCCGGTAAATCATGCTGTTGAGACATCGTTCGAACTGACGACTGCAAGAAACTAAATGTCACAATAAACACGACTGAATAAGGGAGCTCCCGGAAAACCTTCGTATTTATCCCAATCAGGGATTTTATGCATTCTAACGTCAGACGCCAATTGGCATAAAGATAGGCATGATTCGGCTGTCTACGTCACACTAGACTTGAGTTTTCCACGTTTCGATAAAATATGAACAATCGGCTTGCATAATGTGCCCGAAGTCACATGCTCCCCTAATGATTTTGAGCCGTATAAATTATTTAATCGGAAAATACGAACCACATCTGCATGAGCACCATCGTTTCAGCGGCTTCGTATAACTTTCTGCCCAGGAAATGAGATGTTTCTTTGCAAATCTGTAGGCCCCTTAAAGCGTTTTTCAATACATAGCTTAAGCCATTATATCTGAATTGCTTAATTTAATAAACAATTTTATTTTGAATCATACTCACGAAAGATGGCGAATATTTCCACTTCTAAATATTAGTTTTTCTTTATAACCGTATTGCATGCCTGCCACATATTTTTGAAATTTTAACTGCAAGTCGAGCGATGATTCCTTTTCCAAGAGTTCGTTTACTATAAAGCAACTTTGCCGTCTAATACAAGATTTAAATGAGTTTAATATACACAAAAATTAATTATATACACTAAACACACAAGTTAAAATTGTCAATGTTGACAATTTTAACTTCGGTTTATAGTGTATATGATATTCATTTTTGTGTATATTAAACTCATTTAAATCGTGTATTAGACGGCGAAGTTGCTTTATAGTACTTACCTGCACGAATAAATAACCTTCATCTAAGAGTTCGTGTATTTATTCCCAATGCGTGATTGCCGCTCGTTTCAAAATGAACTTCTGTTTATGTTTGATCCACGAATTTAAGTTATTCCTGTGTCAATCAGTAGCTTACTACTAATTTTCGCTCAGGTATTTATGCAAATGTTAGTGTTTTCTCTTTTCACATAAAATCTGTAAAATTCTGTAAGCGTGTTTTGGTGACTCTTTTTATTGTTATTGCTAATCAAACAATTGTTCTGTAGATGTGTGTAGTCAACTTGCATAATTATGTGTGCACATGTGTGTGAATTATGAGAAAATTTACTAACTGCGCACCGTCTTATATAAGGGGCATGGAAGATGTGGGGATAAAGCAAAAGTGCCACCATCCAGTGGAAATACCGCACGAGTATGTACGAAGAAATTCTTGTTATGGCATGGTGATGTGGTCCTTTTTAATCATTAACCTAATCAATTGTATTAATGAATCTTTCATGCACGTTTCATATGAGAAGCGCGCAAGCAAAACCAAACATGTACATCAGATCTAGATTTGCAGTAGGCAGGAAAAACGTTCATTGAGTTATGCGCAATGAATTTCGTACTGTTCAACTATCAGCCACTTTCCTTTTGATGCTCCAAACACGTCTATGGATCTGATTCAGATCAAAAATGTTTTAAAATCAAAATATTAAACTTTTTGTTGTTGACATGTTTGTTTTAGTTTGGGCTTCAAGTGACATGTTTGTTTTTGATCAGATGCCCTAGTGACTTGTTGGATTTTGCTTGAACGTATTCTAAATTTAATCTACCTATCTATACTGCCTACCTATTCTATAACCAACCTGCCTTTAATAGAATACCTATTAGCTGACAAAAATCTCAAGGTTTGAAAGAAAAAGCTGATGGAGTAAGAGAATCATTTTTACTTTTCAGTTCGTGCTTTTTTTTTTTTTTTTTTTTTTTTTTTTTTGTTCATTATTTACCAAAGTTGCTGTCACATGTTGGTAAGTCTTTATTTTGCTCAATTTATTACAAATTAACAAAACTAATAGGTGGTATAAAAATGCTTGACTGAGAACGGAGTGTTATGAAAATTAGAAAACAAGTACATTAATAAAAATCAAACATGTAGACCACAGTATAGTCTTCTAAGCAGTCACATTTTTCCTGATCATTTTCCTTAGGCTGTGATGCAGGTCCATCAATCAATCTTGCGTACCAAATTCTTCGTGGGAACTTTGTAACTTCTCTCCGTGAATTTCCAAAAGGGTCTTTGAGAAGGGAATCCACATCCTTTTTTTCTCCTTTTGCACCTGAAATTCCATGCTTCAGTGGTAAAACGTGCGTAATAAACTTCATGGCTGCACGCGAAATAATCCCATTTACTTAGAAGTCACTGTGCCTTTTCATTTTCAAATCTATATGACTTGCACGCTGCAAGTGCCTCTTTTACCTCTTACTTTGGATATTTGAACCTCCTTCATGCCATTCAAAGTCTTGTAGATTGCTGAAAGTGACTTACACATAATCTTTTCCTAGGCACTTCACTGTCCCCAAATCGCTATAAACTTTCAGGTAATCATCTGTTGTATAAATGGAAGGAATTTTCTTTTGTTGTTTTTTGATTCTCCGGAAAATTCAGTCAGCTGATAAAAAAAACTATGGCCGCGCACTTGAAAATACAAAGTGATGTTTTGGGCATAACACGTCGGGTTTTTAGCCTCAACGTTCATTTAGGCATGCACATTTTTATTTTGGCATGGCAATAACTTTCCACGAATGAATAATGCATCACATGGACGAATTTTATAGCACAAGAACCGAGTGTTCTGATGTTTGGAACCCACGAAAACTTTGGAACCATCTGGTGCACCATAGCGTTCTCTCTCATAGCTTTTTCTTTTGCACTTTCTCTTTTCGTTCTTTTTCTTTGAATCTTCCTTCACCGTTATTAAATAATCTCCGACCTCTTCTGTATCTCTAAATCTATGACAAACGCACAAAAATTATTACGTTTTAATAGAACACGTCGACTGTCTGAAAAAATGAATGCCAGTCCGTCACTCTTATCAGCTTCGTCACATGACCGAATTCTGTAGCACTGATTGGTTCACTCGACATGTTTGATTTTGCTTGAGCCAGCTACTGGGACATGTTCGTTTTTGCTCGAATCGCGCATTTTTCGCCTATAAAATGAGTAGGAGCTGTTCGGGTTGGGTTAGCTTATGATACAGAAACGGAATCAGACCATTATCCTTAATCATATCCAACTATTACTTGATAATTCACATTTTTGTGACATGTTTGGTTTTGCTTGCGCGCTCCTCATATATTTGCAGATCTTTCGTACAAAAAGTACGTGCTTATAGAATCACTTTGTCCGTCCGACTGAGGACACCATATCTCTGAAACTATTAGTCCTATTTAAAAAATTCTTTATGCATTGAAAAGCTTGAAATGTGAGACCGATTACCCTGGCCTTCCGGTTTTTCACGATGCATAACATAACCGCCAGAGGGCGTAAATACATACATCTTTAAAACTTCGTGCAAACCATCATGGATTACTATACTAAGCCGTCTAAGCACGATGCAACCCCAATACAAGTATTAAAACACAGTTGTTAAAATCATTTTAATACTAAAATCATTACACCAACGCAAGATCTTTCAAGGCCCCCGGCGCCTCATCATCAGGCCGCGTATTTGATTAGTGCAGCAGGAACCCCATTTTTATACAGTGTTTTCGTCAAATGTTTATGACAACGGTGAGCACCTGTGGGCTCACCGTTGTCATAAACATCTGACTAAAACACTCGCATATTTTAGCAGAGATCGTCATGCAGGAACTGGAAGACATACTGCATACTTGTCAACATAAACCGATATTATATATACGATATATTGATGATATTCTGGTCCCATCCCAAAAAACTGATTCCCCATTTCGCTGCTTTATTGTCTTCTAGATTTTCTGCAATACAATTCACCATTGAATATGAACAGGATTATTCCTTACAATTTTTAGAATTCAACCTTTACAGAAATAGTGATACAAATTCAGTGTACCGAAAAACGTCCAACAGTGACAATATTATCCCAAGTTCATCCGTACATCCTCTAAAATCATAAGTTGGCTAGTCTTCACTTCCTGTGAGAAGAGCAATCTCTCACTTCCCCAACCAACAGTACCGTAGCAAAGAAATTGAGTATTTACAACAAATTGCCGAGGCTAACGGATATCCCCGGGTTATAGTTGACAGGATACTCGACAAGGTGCTGCAGTTTAATTTTTCTACCCTTGAACGAGAGCAGACCTCAACTAAATATGTGGGGTCAATGCAAATTATTCCAGACATAACATACATCCTTAAAAACGTACGTAAAAAACACTATCCAGACTTTGGGAGCAGCACAAGGAATATTTTGTCAATAGTGAAGAAGGATCGCGAACCCGTTCCCATGGCAAACAGACACGGATCTGCAGTAGACCACTGCGGGCTCATGATGATCAAAGCAATGACTTGGTATATATCGGCTCCACGACTAGGAACCTATCAAAACGGATCACAGAAAACAGGTATAACTCCTAAAAACAGATGGATTCAACAGCTCTCTCACGAACTGTAAATGTGGGGCGCACTACCCAGATTGGACCGCGGCCAGCATTTTGGGTTCATACAAATCAAGATGCTCATTACTCCTGACAGAAAGCTTATTCATTCAGTCAGACAAAAATGCTGTAATGACGAAACCCCTACAGCGATACCAATGCCGTGGGTTAACCTGATATGATAAGGGGTGAACGCGAGACAGAACCGTTTGTAAACATTGTGAAATTTTGTAGTGACTTGCCGACTGCGCGCAGTTTTTCCTTTTGGAATTTAAAAATTACTAACTTGACTGATGCGCCTATGACTTCGGACTGGTTACGTCATAAACATCTGACGGAAACCCTATAAAAATGGCGTTCCTGCTGCCCTAATCAACCACTCTGCCTGATGATGAAGCGCCGGGCGCCTTGAAAGATCATGCGTTGGTGTAATGACTTTAGTATTAAAATGGTTTTAACACTTGTACTGGGTTTGTATCGTGCTTAGATGGCTTAGTATAGTAATCCGTAAGTAAAGATGCTACCGAATTCAAAATGCAGTTTACTCCATATATTTGCTTCTAAATATCCGATTGAAAACATTTTTCCTTTTGATGCTGTTTATAAGGAAGATTGTTTTGGGTACAACTTCTTTCTCAAATAATTCATAGATTCTTTGCTTGGGGGCGTAAAGGTAAATTGCAATTTCCCAGATGTGTCTGCTTCTAAAAGTTCTATTTGAAAAATTATTTCTGCATCGGATAAAGCTCCTGGTTTGAAATGTTCTGCTTATATTTTCTAATTTTTAGTAAATAATGGTTTGTCCACCAGGGGGATGTGTTTTTCTGTTTCTCATGTATTGAAGCGAAATCTGTGCTACTGGAAACTAGATTTCAATTTTTAAAAATATTTCGTAAACTTATCTTCCAGAACAGTGACTGGGCTTTATTACCCCATAATTCTGTAGTTATTGGCATATTTTCACTGTATTCCATGTAACAATTTCCTTCAGAAAACTTGAAGGTTTTCATCGTCCTGGAGCGGGAATCGAACCCGCACGGTCGAGGGTGCTAGTCATTACACTACCCAGGGCAAGGAAATTCCGAACAACTAAACATAGATATCTGAGAACCTTCAGATTCGCGCTAGTCGAAACTATGCCTGCCCTGTCGTAGCGTCTCATAACCTTTTCTCGCATCCAGGGTCGGAAATAGGTCACAAATTCCAGTGATGAAAGTATACAATTGGGAAACGAATCACCCCTAAGAAATAATTCTTCATAAATACGGTTAGGGTTCGATTCTCTCTCAAGGACGATGAAAATTTTCAAGTTTTCTGTAGGAAGTGGTTACATGGAATACAGTGAAAATATGCCAATAACTACAGAAATCTGGGGCAATGAAGCCCAGTCTCTGTTCTGGAAGATATCATTACAATGCCTACCATGTATTTATGAATTATAATTCACAAATAATTATTTCTTCGGGGAAATTAGGTTCCCAATTGTGTACTTTCGTAAACCAAATACGGATCACCAAGAAAAACTTTGAGAATACCTTCTGCTTAAAATAGTGCACATTTTACCGCCAGGGGGCGTTGATGTATATTATATTTTTGTGGATATCTCTGTTTTTAAGAGTAATATGAAATTATTTATCGGAGAGAGTTTCGGGTGAGAAATGTTTACATGTAAATTCAAATTTTTCTTCACGCAGAAGCGTGCCGCTAAAGGGCGTGAACTCAAGTTTCCGTTTACAGTATATTTGCAGCAATATCTGAGGGACTAAAAACCCGACTGAAAAAAATATTTTCATTCAGATATTATCAACTGTAAAAATTTTTATGGGTATTTTCTCCACAAAAAATGCAGAATATACCCGCTAGAGGGTGCAAATTTTTAATCTGTTTTTCTCGGCATCTCTTGCTTCTAAACGTCAGACATAAAAATCTTAACACAGGATACTCTTTACGCTGTGAAGCACCTTTGCCCATACTTGTGGAATTTTATTTGTTGTTCACAGTACTGTTGCTAGGTGGTGGTTGTGTGCTTCTGTCTGCAGTTGTATCTCTGCTTATAAATGCCCTATTGAACAATTTCTTTTTTTACTGTATACCGTTCGTTAAGATTAAAATGGGGAATATTATCCTCTCTAAGTAATGCACAGCTTTCTAGCTAGGGGGCGTAAAGGTCAAAACCTTGACTCGTTATGTCTGCTGCTAAGGAGACTTATCTGAAAAATTATTTTTCCTTAGCTTTTGCTATGAAGAATACTTTACGCATATTTTCAGCTTTTCCATTATGCAAAATTTTCGCGCTACGGGGCGTAGTTATATAATGTTTTCCTTTATACTTCTTCTTTTAACTGTTCGATTTAAAAATCACTGATACATTCCTTCGGCTATGAGAAACGTTTTATGCACAATTTGTTAATTTTCGTAACATCCTTTTTAGCCGCTGGTGGAAATAAGTAGCTGTTTCTATTTCTAGGTGTTTTATATATTGTAGAAATCAGTTTTTTTCTTAACCGGTTCCATTGACTATGAATACCTTTTGAAAAAATTAATTTGGGTCCGAAAAGATTTTGTGGTTTGGAGGCTTAACGACCACCGTGAGCAACTTGATGGGCTATAAAGCAGTCGCCCATCCCTAATTTAGGGTCACTGTTTCCAGGGAAGGGAGAGAGCCAGTGCCGTAAGACAAACACAACGTCCATGCCTCACCGGAATTCGAACCCGGACACATCGCGGATTAATGATCATAAGCCAACGCTTAGATAACTGTGCCACTGGGGCGGCGGAAAGCATTTAAAAGACGTGTTCATTAGAACCCAAAACTAAGTGTCGTGTTTCCTGTTTGTTTAGGGGTTTAACAAACATCATGAGCACCTTTTTAGGTCTTATAAGCATTCGTCCGTCAATAATTTGTAGCCACTTGTTAGAAGGAAGAGACAAAGCCAACTCCATAAGACAGACATACCACTCTTGCCTTAGCCAGGACTTTAAACAGAGCCTATCCTGAACAAATAACAAATTGCCATAAGCCAGTGCCTTAAACCCCTAGACCGTCGGTGCTGCAGTTTGATGTTGAACTCCGAAAAATGGAACAAGTTCACTGTCGTCCCACTAAATTTTGGACGCCTGCAGGGCTACAAGCAATTTTTATTTACAGAACATTTAATATAATATTGTTTGCTGAAACATTATAATTTTCGTTGGCCAGCCTTTCAGACAGTCTTCATGAAATATTCTCTAAGTTTTTTTTGTAAATGTCAGAGGATTTGTTTTACCATTTGTC
Source organism: Macrothele yani (assembly GCA_039090855.1). Classification (NCBI taxonomy): domain Eukaryota; kingdom Metazoa; phylum Arthropoda; class Arachnida; order Araneae; family Macrothelidae; genus Macrothele; species Macrothele yani. Next base: position 48,330,900 of record CM077022.1, on the reverse strand, counting down.
CTTCAAATAAGAGACCAGTCCAGCTTTATTTGTTGGGCAATCTCTTATACCAGGCACCCGGCAATCTATCAGGTTGTAAAGAAAGTATCCGGAAAATAGAGAAGCATGTATTTCAAGCTTAAAAAATCGTACAAAACACTTGACCTGCTCGTCCAGGTAGTCCCCATTGGAACTGATGTCCCTCTTACACCGATGTACGAGTTGAAATATCCCATTGCAATAGAAGTATGGCGAGCGGGACATGAAGTCATCCATGCGACGTTTCACATCATCGTCATTAACGAAGTTTTTCTCAGGGAGAAAATTCGACAAGAGATGCAAGTCGGACGGGACAAGCACCGGGAAATAAAGGGGGTGTGCGGCAATATTCCCCATTCGAGCTCGTGCAATTTTTGCTGGGTCCATAAAGCGACATGTGAGCGAGCGTTATCCTGGTAAAAAAAACCTCCATGGCGATTAATCAACACTGGGCGCTTTAAGAATTAACGAATTTTCCATCTTCCGAAATCGGGTGTTAATGTTCGTATGGGTGGTCTTTGGTTCCTCTGCCAGTTCCCATAGTGTTGCACCAGGCTTGGTCGATAACACGTGTCGCAGTGTATCATCTTCAATAATACTGGATCTACCACTTCTGGGTGCATCAGACAGATCCCGTACACCAGTGTCGAATTTCCTGTACCAGTCATGGCAAGTACTCTGTCCGATAATTTCGTCACCAAACGAGTTTCGCAATTTTCCAAGTGCTTCCTTAACTTTCACGCCGTTAAAATATTTATGGAGCAATATTGCACGCACACCTTCCTTCAATATCTCCATCATATCGTCTCCATGTGCGACTAATCTTCACAACAACAGCGTACGTTCTGTCCTTAGAATCTATTCTTTCGCGCGCAGCACTCTGAGAAGTTTAAGTTACCGCAGGCCCGTAGTATTTTGCATTACACATACCACATACGATTTTTTCCGGAAACTTTCTTTACAACCTGATAATTCGTCCAAGAGTTTCTCCATAGCGTTCCGGACAGGGCTCTGGACTGGCCAGTTCAACTTCTTGATTCCCATGTCCTCAAACCAATCTGTAACAACGACAGTAACGGTGGTGCCTAATTGTTTAGGATATCTAGGTAGAGCTCAGCCTTCATGGTTTCGTCCAGAACTACTGCATTAATGGACCTAAGCCGAACCACGAAAAACATCTGCCTTCCAAGTCTGAACGGACCTTTCTTCCTGCATTTGTCACACCTGTTTAACGACCATTAGACTGGTAGTGTGTACCATGACTCATCAGTCCAAAGCACAGTTTTGCATTAGTCTACAGTCCAAGATCGAAGATCTTTACACCACGCTAATTGGCGTGTGGCGTTTCTTGAAGTTATTAGTGGCTTGTTTATACTTGACTTTGGTAACTCATGTCGTGCAGCGTCCAGTGTACTGTACTGGTGCTAACAGCCGTCCCAATAGTCTCACACAGGTGTTTAGCACGTCTTTTGTAAAAAACGATCGTGCTTTTGTTATCGGTTTGTCCGTCCGTCTGCAGACACAATATCTCTGTAACTATTAGTCCGATTTGAAAAATTCTTTTTGCATTGGGAAGCTTAATATATGCAAATGACGATCCTTCATTTTGACTTTTTTTACGATGTACAATTTCGCCCCTAGAGGGCGTAAATGTAGATGTCGAATTCAAAATGCTTTTTATTCCATATATTTGCTTCTAAACATCCGATTGAAAAAATTATTTTATCTTTCGATTCCATTTGTCGAAGAGTATTTTAGGTATAGTTACCGTTTCAAGTTACGCAAAGATTTTCCGCTAGGGGCGTAAAAGTAAATTACGTTTTCCCCGATGTCTCTTCTAAAACTCCGATTTGAAAAAAAAAATTCTTCAGCGGATACAGATCCTGATGACAAATTTTTTGCATGCAATTTCTAATTTTTGGTAAAGAGTACTTTTGCCACCATGGGCGTAATCGTTAATTTTTATCTCTGATGTGTTTGCAATAAAATTTGAGCTTCAAAAATCTCGACTGAAAAATTCTTTCGCGGACCGATGCCCGTCATGTCGATAAACCTTTTCGGAATATTTTCTTCTTAAAATATTGCATGGTTTATCCTCCAGGGGGCGTAGATGTATATCTTAATTTTTGTCAATATCTCTGCTTCTAATGGTCCGATTTGAAAAATACTTTCTTTATTGGTTAAAGTTTCCGGTGTGATACGTTTTTCATATAATTTCAAAATTTTCAAGTAATTCATAGACTTTGCGCTAGGGGGAGTAGAGGTAAATTTCGTTTCCCCCGATATCTCTGCTTCTAAAACTCCGATTTGAAAACTGCTTTCTGCACCGGATGCAACTCCTGATGGGAAAGCCTTTGCATATAATTTCTAATTTTTGGTTAAAAATGGTTTGCTACCAGGGGGCGTAAGCCTTCATTTCCGCTTCTGATGTATTTGCAGCGAAACCTGAACTTCTGAAATCTCGATTGAAAAAAATCAGTTGCGGACCGATACTACTCACGTCGGCAAACATTTTAGGAATATTTTCTTCTGAAAATAATGCATGGTTTCTACGCCAGGGAGCGTAGATGTTATCTTATTTTTGTCAACATCTCTGCTTCTATGAGTCCGATTTGAAAAATTCCTTCTTTGTTGGGTAGTCTTTCCAATGCGAAATGTTTTTGATATAAATTCAAAATTTTGAAGTAAATCATAGACTTTCCGCTAGGAGGCGCAAAGGTGAACTGCATTTCCCCCGATATTTCTGCTTCTAAAACTCCGATTTGAAAAATTCTTCCTTTATCGCATACAGCTCCTGATGGAAAATGTTTTTCATATAATTTTTAATATTTGGTAAAGAATGATTTGGCCACCAGGGAGCATGAGTGTTAATTTCTACTTCTGATGTATTTGCAGCCAAATGTGAGCTCCTGAAAACCCGACTAAATTATTTTTTTCTTGGATCGATACCGCTCACATCGAAAAACCTTCTGAGAATACTTTCTTCCTAAAATAATGCATGGTTTTCCCGCCAGAAGGGCGTAGATGCATATCTTATATTTGTCTATATCTGTGCTTCAAAAAGTCCGATTTGAGAAAATATTTTCTTGTTGGAGAGCGTTTCCGCGGCGAAATGTTTCTCATGTAAATTCAAATTTTTCTTAACACACAAGTCTGCAACCAGAATACTAGAAGTGCCAGGTCGGCTATGTGTAAGTTCACGATTCCGTTTACAGCAATATCTGCAAGATTAAAATCCCGATTGAAAAACTTCTTTCTTTGGTCAGATACTACTCTTTTCCATACCAGTTCCATTGACTTCGAATGGCTTTGATAAATTTAATTCGCGTCAGAACGGAATCAAAAGACGTGCTCATTACACCCGAAAATTCGGTGTCATCTTTCTTGTTCAAGATTAGAAACAATCTTGATTTGCTTTCTGAGTGGGCAATCCTTTGCTGAAATATCCCGTCACGTTCTTTTAGCTTCGGAGGGGCTATCATTACGTCCCTGGGAGTGGTACTTGGCAGATTCAGTCCCGCTCCCAGGGACGTATGATAGCCCTCGCAACTCCCAGACTCGGGAAATATATTTTAAATTTCTATTTTCTTTGCGCGGAAACTTCATATGAAGCAGGTTAAAAAAACAAGCGGGAATTTTGGATGGCAGCATTGAATGAAGCATTAAAAAGAAAAGCAATTTTCTGTATTTTCTTTTTCTGTAAATTGGCTAAACCTTTAGAAATAATTTTCGCGGTTTTAAAGTTCATAAAATCTAGATGACGGGAAAACAGCTATTCTAGATAATTTGCAGCCCCTTTTCACAACCACAGCAATAGTTCCTATATATTCAATGGACAAAACATTAGAGATACCTACATATTAGCGTGTTGGTCCTCCTCTAGCGCGAATAACAATCTGTAAACGCCGAGGTATCAACTCCACGAGATTCCGGAGGTAATGCCATTTATGCTTGTTGCAGCATTGTCCATAACTCGGTTCAGGACCTGTGGATCTGATATTTTGCTCCATGGAATCCCAGATAACTTTCACAGGGTTTAAATAGGAGGAATTCGGGGGCAACTGGATGGTTCCAAACTTAGATGAGTGTTCTTCGAACAATGCATGGGTCGTTGCCGCTCGGTAGGGTGGCGCATTGTTCTCATAAAACAGACCATCGGCTGCAGGGTGCGCGAAAGCCATGAAACCGTGTCTGTAATCAGACAGCACCTACTGATAGCGCGCAGTGGTTAAGGACCTCTCCAGACACAATAAGGGACCTAATGTATCCTATGAGAAAGCTCCCCAAACCATCACATAGCCGACCTGGCACACCGGGGCCATCGCTCCATCCTCTCCACACCGCACCCTCCCGTCAACTCAGTACAGCTGGAAACGGGATTCATCTGACCACACGACGTGGCGCCACTTTGCCGAGGTCCAGTTTTGATGTTCCCGGCACCAGGCGTAATTTCAGGTTACGAGCAGTCACCAGTGGCACACTAGTATGGCATCGTCTCACGTAGACCAGAGTATGCATCGTACGCCATACCGTTCGCTCGCTGACTTTGTTTGGGCCGTCGACACTTAACGTGGGTGTGATTTGCGCAGCTGTTGCCAAGCGGTCTGTCTATATGATTCTGGATAGTCTACGTCGACCCCGGTCATCAGTGGCATGTGGTCGGCTACAGCTTGCTCTCTTGGCCGTGGTACGTCCGTCGATGGTATACTCGCGGTACGCCCTTGATGCGGTTGCGCTCGGGAACCCTAGGGTTCTTACCATTTCGGCGATAGAATGACCCATCTGTCTTGCGTCGACAATGCGTTCAAGATCAAAGTCGCTCAGTTGACCACGTTTATCCACGCTCGTCGATTGTGACACGCTGTTGGGAAAACCTGCTGTGCACCTATTTACGCCTGCATTCAGTTTGCGTCTGTTCCACTCTGTGCGGGGGATGCCAACTGCCCATCACCTCTATCTCTAATGTTTTGTGTGCTGGGTGTATATTAATGAAAAAATCTAAAAAATATATAAGTTCAATTAATGAAATTTTTATATCAGTGAGGACATGGTGTTACAGTTGTTCTCAATATAACTACGCAGCCTTCAGAATATAATGAACTAAAGGGTGTCCTTCGCGGGGGCAAAGAAACAGATATGTGCCATTTTTTTTACGCTTTCCAATCGTAAGTTGAAGAAGCGTATATGCTCCAGCTTTGTCCTTTTTTCCGTCCGCACGATAATTCGCGTAAAAATTGTTCGATTTCGATGAAATTTTAGTATGTGATAGGGGACAACTGGGAACGAACCCTATTGAAAATGGACGGAATGGGGTCAAAGGTCAGGACATAGTAGCGGGATCTGTTCCATCGCTCTTATGCGCCATAACTTAGGTAAAAACTCTTCTATTTAGACAAAACTTTAGTATGTTGTTCCGGACGTATACTGAACGAATCAATAGTCAGGGTAGGGAGGAGGGTTTGTCTGTTCGCGATTTCTGGCATGTTGGAAAGCGTATCATAATCAGTGCGTTGCATGATTTTACTAACTTGTTATAACACACTAAAGAGAAATTTTTACTACGTGCAAAGCATTGTGACATTATGATAAATGTCCTTTTGGTATTGAAGAGTAATTTTACTTTTTTTTTGTGTGTGCCACAATTCTTGATTGTTACTTACTTATTTATTTGCTTGCTGATGCTCTGTATTTCGTACAAATCTGAAAAGCTCATTCGATACTATCGCACGATAGCATTGTATTTGTGAGGTCTTGGTTCCCTGAAAAATAAAATTTGCATGATATGTTTAAATTTGGTGTAAGCGTTTTGTAGTACTTTGCCCTAGTTTTGTCCGAATACAATCGTTTTAATTTCACCGAGCGCATTTGGGTTATATGCAGTAAAGTGCGATAATTTTGGGGTTTACGAAAGATACCTATAGGTCCCAAAGGATTTGAATTATTAAAGCGCCCATAAAACCTAGTTAATGATATATTTAACAAATTCCGAAAGTGCAACGTAAATAGATTTTTTGCAAAAGGGCTTGGAAGACCTTTTGTGCTGGGAGCGCCGAATATTTTCGGTAAGCCGCTGTCCTCTCCTATGCCCTTTGCATATCACATCAGCAATATTCAACCTAGGTAATTTCAGTGCCGTTGAAAGTAACGTACGGAGTAATTGCTTATGTAGTACCATATCATCAATCCGCGTTTTAAATTAGTTAACCCTGTTGATTGAGGCAGCGCAAATTCACAACAGTCGTGCTATTATTATCTCGTCGTAGCGCTACGAATGTATTTATAATTCGGTATGTGGCGTGGTGCATGTATGAGACCGAATTTACTCTAAATAGAGGGATATCTCGATGTTAAGGGTAGGGCAGTATATGTATTCACTAAAAAACAATTTCAGAAATACCCCCCGAAAAAAACGATGCACCAAGAAGGGATCATCCAATCACGATAAAAATTAATATGTGCAATGTACATGCATAAGAAAGGAGAGGATTGCAATTCCAGAGCAGTTGGGCCGTTTTTATTCGAATAAAATAGCTACACTATAGTGGAACAAGTAAGTACGGGTTAACGCCACATATGGATAAGGATACAAGCGGTTAGCCGGCGTGTCATAGATGCATACAGTTGACGGATACTGCCCTGAGGTATAGCATGCTAGATGGTGTCCAAATTGCGGGCCAGTTCGCCGACATTCCTGGATGGGCGCAGGTGGTGTCCCATCATGCTCCAAACATGTTCGATCGATGAGAGGTCGGGCGATTGGCCTGGCCATGGAAAGGTCTGTACATTACGGAGGTAGACCTGGGGGAGCCGTGCCATGTGTAGCCGGGCATTTTCCTGTTGGAAAATTGCTTGGTGATCAGTGGCGCACGGGAAAATCTCACCCCTCCCCCCCAAAAAAAATTTCTTCGAGACCCCTTTGCGAAAATATATTAGCACTCAAATACTTAAATCCTTAATTCCATATTATTAACTAAGTTTTATAATTGTTTTAATAATTCGAATTCTTTGGAACCTACAGGTATTTTTCGCAAAACTAAAATTAGTGCACTCTACTGCGTGTAATCTAAATGTGCACGTTACAATTAAAATAGTCCTAATTTTATACCAACGGAAAGCACTTCAGAACAATTACGCTAATCATATCATGCAAATTTTATTCTTTTAGAGAACTAAGGCCAGTTTCTTCGAAATGCTTCACGATCACACATACAAAACACGTAAATAAGCAAATGAATAGGTATCAATTAAGACTTGTGGCAGGAAAAAACTGAAATTACTTAAATTATTTACTTTTGAATATAAAAAACACTTAGCATAATGCTACAAGATTTTACGCATAGTGAAATGTTTACTTCTTGACTCGGTTATAAAAGTAACGGTAGTACAAATTTTGCTCTTGACTGTTATGAAAAAAATGACGCAGGTCTGTTTCTCCCCGGGAATAACACCTTTCAGTTCATTATATTCTGAAGCATTCCTAGTTACGTGCAAACAACTATCCTAACATATAATTTGCTGGAGTCCTCCTCCGTGCCACTTTTTAAGTCTTCATAGCAGCAACCGAGAAACAAATGTTTGTGACGTCACGCTTTGCTTTTCGTGTTTTCGTGTAGATGACGTCATCACATACACGCGCATAGTCTACGGGTATCACTGTTTTGTTGTGATAGCAACAATAAACACAGCTGCTGCTGTGACGTCATCGAATCCAAATCATTCTCACATGACGTCAGAGATGCATTACGTCCCATGGTCAACTCTTTACAGATTCGAAAACTTTACGTCAGGAATTTTGGTTCTATTTCGTATAGGGTAAATAAATAATTTTTAGTTCTTGCTGCCTACAATGTAACAGCAAAAAGTAAAATTCATTATTATTTATATATCCTTGATATGCTTTATTACGCTGTTTAACAGAAAAAGGCTTAACACATATATTCCGGTGTTCAAACTGTGTTATCCGTAACCGTTCCTGTTTAATGTTTTGTTTACATCTTTTTTTTCTTTCGTTCAAAGTTAGTTTTTTTTTTGTTTTTTTTTTGTGTGTGTGTGCGATTCGAAGTAATCTAATTCATATTGTGGTTCATTTGTCTCGAAACATCGACTTAGTTTTGCGTGAGTTTTAACAACAACACTGCACATATGCCTTCTAAACGGTAAAAATCTGCTGAGGAAGTAGCTTTCCGGAAGAAAGCAGCAAAAAGACGAAAGGCGGAGCAAGAAAGGGCCCGTCGGGAAAGTATGTCTGCTGTGCAAAGAGAATGCGATCGGAATCGTCATCGCGTAGCAAGTATAACTCCTCAGCAAATTGAACGAAGTCGAGAACGACACCGAATTGCAAACATGACGTCAGAACAAATCGCACAAGGCTGCGAACGACATCACATTGCAGACATGTCACAATCACAAATATTACGCCAGAGACGTGGTGTTACAATCCACGAACTAGAAACCAAGCTGTTCTTGACGCAGTTAACGTTGTAGAACTAAATGTAGACGCTCATAACTGTGGTTCCATGGAGAGTATTTGCGAATTTTGTCACGCAAAACATTTTGCGGCAGAACAGCCGTCTGACCAACTTTTTACGCAATGCTGTCATAAAGGCAAAGTAAAATTAGTTGCTATAAGATCAGCCCCTGTTACACAGCAGTTAACGAAAGAACAGCATTAACATTCGAAAAATTTCATGGAAAAAATAAGATCAATAAATAGCGCTTTGGCGTTTGCGTCCACGGGAGCTAACATAGTTCCGCCTCCTGGATACGGTCCCTATTCTTTCCGAATTAACGGACACATTTACCATCGAGCAGGAGCTTTGCACCCAGCAAATGGGGACTAGAGAAAGTCTGCTCAACTGTATATATTGGACCCGGAAGAAGCTGGTGATCAAAGAATGAGGATTAGGGAAAACGCTCAGTGCAATCTAAGTCTGATGCAAGAGTTAAGCACTTTCATGCCTCAAAATAATCCTTTTGCTGACGCATGCAAAATGCTTTATGAAATTGAACAAGAAAGCCTTAATGATGTCGCTCTGCATGGCGTTGAGCCGGCAAAAATAGTTAACGGAAAAGAACAGGGGAAATTGATACAGGGTTCACAGTCAGTGTATACGAAAAATTTTGTGTTCCAGGAAGTGTTGACGAAATAGGGACTAAAGATTTTACAAAACGCATAACAGACAACCCGTCGTATTAAATTCCATAACCGACTGCTTGGGAAATTTTCAGAAAGCTGTGAGCTAACGTAGCCATCTTATTGACATGGAACTCAAAAATTCTAAATAAATGTCAATAATTTCTGTACCATAAATTTTATTTTCCCCGTCATTATTGACAGGCTTTCATCTAGTAATACATAACATCTTATCCTTATTGGTGAAAACTTTTCATTCATTGAAATGATATCCCTTTTGACATTGTCTTGTTAATATACATGAACAGAAATTATTGCTATGACTATAAAAAGAGTCCTCAGGTCTTCTAAAATAACTGCTTGCCCGTCATCCAGTTTTAATAAATTTTAACTGCGAAAAAACAAACAAAACTTACTTTTCTTTTTAATACTTCTTTCGAAGCTTCCGTAAAAAATTGCTGGTTATTTCTTTATTCATATGAAGTTTCGGTAAAAGAATCTGTAAATGTTTTTGCTGAAGCTAGAGACCCTCTTAGCCGTGAGCCCCCCTATCTATGCGCGCCTGATGGTGATGCTGCGACAGGATTGGCAACACAACAGGTCGTAGAATCGACATACCGTTGAGCCGTGAGAGTTGAACGGAGGACTACCAAAAGTGTCCGGCTAACGTAGGAAATGGCTCCCCTGGCAGTCACTAACGGGGTGCGAGCCGTGCACTGTTCCACGGGAAAGGCAAAATCGACACGTACGCGCTGGTCATTGGTGTCGTGTGCAAGCCCTGATTCATCACTGAAGACAACACTACACCACTGGACACTATACAACGTTGATCAGGACCGACACCACAGCAACCGGTGTCGGCGATGCTCGCTGGTCAGTGGTAGTGGGTGGAGTGGCCTCCTCAAATGTAGATTCCGTGCCGCAAGTCTTCTGGAAACGGTCCTGATGGCCACTTCCGTACCTGACGAGGCAACATGGCCACGGGTGGTTGATAGCAACGAAATCGTTTTTTTTTTTTCTTGGCTGCGGCTCTCATAATCGCTTGATCCTTGCGTTTTGTCTTTGTCCTCGGCCATCCACTGCCCAGCGGGCCGCTGGATTGTACGCTTCTGGATACGTTGGTGTCAACATCGTCCGATTGCCTCTCCGCTCCGACCCAAATGCCTGGCGATACAGCGACTTGTCTAACCGTCCTCCATATGGATGCGGGTTCCAGCCCTTCCACCTGCAAATTTGTGTTTTCACATTGGGGTCCGAACGTGTAAAAATTGATTTGCTGGGCGTTGGGTTCTTCGAAAAATGTGTGTTCCTTCCACACATCGTCTGGAATTAGGTTTCTTCTTCTACCAAGAGTTTCTTCAAGCATTGTTTGTGGCTTCTGATCATTCGTCCGAGATGGGTCCGGGTTCGAATCCCGGTGAGGCATGATGTTGTTTGTCTTACCGCTCGGGCTCTCTCTCTCTCTCTCTGTTCCCTGGAACCATTGGCCCTAAATTAGGCACGGGCGACTGCTTATAGCCCATTTAGTTACTCACGGTGGTCGCTAAACCTTCAATTAAAAAAAACAAAACAAGCATGGTTTGCGGTGGTCCCGAAACCTGCGGTTTCGTGCCACCGTCATTCTAAAAGGGAAGGGGGGGAGTAAGTAATGTGTGGCGTACTACAAAGGTGACGCAAATGTCAAGACGGCAAGTAGCAGGGATAAGCACTTGACGGTTTAGCTTAATTGGAAAGCATTCGGCTCCGAAGGACGCGACTTAAAATCCCGCTCCTCGCAAAATTTGTGTTTTCACATCCAAACTGTAAAGTAATAAAATTAGTTTTCAACCTGCATTTTGGGAAAAAGTGCGCTATTTCGGTATCACTTCTGTGTCTGTAGACATGATATCGCTTCGTCAATGATGGCCTTTAAAACTGTTGGAATTTTATCCCATACAAGAAAGCTGTGCCACATTACTAAGGCGTGCACTTCGTTCAACCATCCCGCCGTTTTCAACTGTCAGACTGGAAAAATTCTTCTAATATAGGATTCGCTATCATCAGTTATAATCCTCGTACCATCGTATTTCCGGATGCGCAGATTTCCAGCTTAAGGCTATGTGGTGTACATACTTGCATCTGGAATTGAATCTGCCCTAAAAGACGGATCTGAAAAGTTCTCTTAGCATACGATTACCATAGCGAGAACAATGGTTTTCTTATGAAATTTTCAGCTTTCTTCCAAGGTATCTTGTAAATCTGCATTTTCGTTATAAAACTGCTGAATGTACAATTTTTAAATTATGCCTTGCTATATTTAATGCTTTTGTCAAAAGATGTTCCAATTTTACCTGATGTCTGGACCATCCCACTTGTTTAAATGATGTCATTAACAACTACAGCATACTTTGAAGTACATGATGTTTAATACAAGATATGAAAGGAAACCTCATCAGCATTTGTTTCATCTTCTGCACAAAGAAGCGGGGAAAAATAGTTCATATCCTAAGAGACGTTTTGCTACTTAGTCTATTGCTTCGGAGCTGAAATGAAATGATGTCTGCTTTGTGTCGCTAGAAATGAGCAATAGATGGGGGTTTCCGTAATAGGGTGACTAACTTCTTTAATAGAAGAGCCTCAACACGTCTATCGATTTTGATGAACATTTTATTTCCGGACCTCAGAGAGATCATTTCGCCCCAGGGTCTATGCCTGAGAGAGAGCGCGAGTCCCTTTTTGTTATTTTGCACGGTGCCTGCTGACATTTTTCGTCACGCATGGCGACGGAGTAGGAGCCAATTCCTTTTAGGAATTCCTCCTGTTCGTGTGATCCCAGTGGACCAAGGATAGGTTGGATCCGTTCTTCAGCTGAGAGATCAGAGAAAGACAAATCCCGTTGGAAAACAGCGTTAAGATGGTCGGTTGTTCTGGAGAACCGCGAACACATCGTGCACTGAATAGTTCTCTATCATCGCACCAGTTGCGGCCGCTCCTGCCTCAAGGCGTTCCCCCCGACGACATCGTCCCTCAGTGATAATTAGCCATCTCTTAGCCAGTGATGCCAATTTCGTGTTCGTCTCGGCGTCTGGGTTAAAGGTCATAGTTCGCTGGAGGGAATGGCGACAGTGTAAATGGAGGAAGATGATGGGAACACAAAGCAAGACAGACAGGCGTATACATCCCTCGCTTCTCCATCTCTTTCCCTCGCTCGCGCATCCCCCGATCGTTCCATCTCACGGAAGCTCAAGAGCGGAGGAGGTGTTGAGGATTAAGGAACAAATGAAGATTGGCAGTGGAAAATCGCTTAGTGAACAGACAAAGTGGATCACCGAAATCCACCTCTTCCGTTCCCCTTCCTTCATTCCCCTGCCCTTCTCCCATCGTCTCTCTCTTTCCCTGATCTCCGCACAGCATCGCTTGTTCTCGCGGATTGTAGGAGGCAATGCATTTCTGCTAGCAATGATTGGCGGTGCGAACAGATGTCAAAAGACAGGCGAAGAGAATGAAAAGGATAATATGACTTCTATGGAGTTTTCATGTATACCTCTGAGTTATGCCAACAAAGTATAAGAAAGAAGGGAAACGGACAAAGAGAGAGAGAGAGAGAGAGAGCGAAGGGAAAGGAAGCATCGCTGTATGTCTTAGAGCAAAATAATTCAACTCCTCTTAACACAGACCGCTGCTAATAATTAAATAGATTAAAGCTAATAGGAGTTTTGTATTCAAATGAACGATTTCAAAACTTGCGCGAACTTTTCTTTTGTTTCAAAGCTGTTCTCTTATTTTAACGAACCTTCTTTTACTGCGTCATGAAAAATTGCAAAAGTTAACGAAATCCTGTTTTCGAACGATACCAAGCATAGAAAATCACCTAATTTTAAATTCATTCTCAGTGTTCTTAATTTTTAATTTTGAAGATGTTTTTTCACCATTTTTTGATATGAATATTTCCTGACAGCAGTAAATTAAATCTCAAGTAAAAATATTTCGATGTAACGAAAATGGGTAACGGAAATAGGCAAAATTATTGTTGAAATCTGATTTTTGAATGCTGCTCCATATAAAGTGACGCAACGATAGTTAATTTCATTGTTATTCAACAATATATTTTACTACACTATCGCTGAACACCATTTCATCACGTTTAACATAAACGTAATCGCATATCATTGCAATCTGCGTAAATTACGAGAACCTGATACTGAATGTGATAAAAGCCATTACAAAATGCATCTTTCATGATATAAAAACTGCGTCGTAGCGAAATTTAGTTTCCTCTCGAACGGTGTTCCTGCTAATGACGAGAGCTTTAAAATGTTGTATAACACGATGTGGTGTAGCCTATAGACATCCTAGACCAACAGTTACTAATCTCTCTCACAAACACACTTGCGATTCAGCTCTACTTCTTATATTCAGGTCAGATTGTAGTTTGCATATGCGCAGATGGACTTTCGTGGCTACATTGCATTTAATCGATGTCAAGGCTGTTTCTTTCGTTTGTCTAAATCTGAATAATATATAATAAATATTGTTTTTGGAAAACTAAACAATCGAAATACTTACTATTGCCGCCTCCTTAGTTCAGTAAATATTTACTTTTATGACTCTTATATCTTCTTTCATTGGTTTTACGAGAGTAGCATTCATTAGTACACCTAACTAAATACAGCTTCATGTCAGGAAATAGTAAACCTTGTTTGTTATGATTTAGTTCCACTTAGTATGTATACCAGACTGTGGCTCGGTGTGGCCGTGAGTGACGCGTATGTGTTGTACATAAATAAATGTATACTCTCGAACCACTTGTTTTATTTCACACCCACAAACATCTTGGCGTGCGAAAGATGCATTGTATAAATTATGTACAAGGAGTACCAGGGTACTCTCTCGATGTTTTGAAACTGGCTTGCGTTGCGGAGAAAAGTTCGGTCATCTAGTGCACAAACTGTGTTTGGCTCCGAAATATCTAAAAAGACACGGTCGCACTTTCTACAGTGACAAATTTGAATTGGAACGTTAAATTTCACCAGCTTATGTGGTACTACACTATCGCTGAACACCATTTACAAAGGGGAATACACGTTGCAATGAGTTTTTTAACTGCATACGTAACTTTAAAAAGATCAGCTACTGAGGTATTCTACTTTCTGTTAGTCTCGTTACGTTCATAATCATTATTTTATTCTTCATCAAAGTTAAGTTGCAGATATGAAAATCTACTTGAAAAGACATTTTATTTAATTAGATTAAAATACGGCAGGTCAAAATATTTTGCATGTACCACCATGTGTGAGTTTGCTCAAGTAAAACTATTTTTTTGATCTACAATACACTCATCAGTTTGTGCCTCATTTTTCTGACTGGCATTCTGACACGTGAATCATAAAAACTGTTGCATTTCTAATGAGCAGAACGTATATACAGCATAATTTGCCAACAGCATTTATTGTGTATCAAAATGTACTTTGTTGAAATTTTTGATGCTGATATCTAAATTATAGTGGTGAACCTAGAATTTTTTTTTGTCTTCATCAGTCAAGACAAGAATCATATATTACAGGTCTTATATGGATGTCGTAAGAAAAACAGAACCATATGAATTTATATTGGTTGATGGCACGAGGGCCATAAACAAAGAATATCCTTAGAAATCAACCAACTGAAACTGAATTAAAATAAATGTTAGTCATTTCACCAATTTGAGGCACATTTTGAGAATCAGAGTTATATTTGTAATTAAATCAAGGAATCTTACTGATATAAGATGAAATAAAGCAAACATTCGGTAAAAACTATTGACTTTTTGTAGTTGGCGACGGATCTCCTCTTCTGACGCTTTTCGTGCTCAGAGGAACCTAATCAGTGAGCATACAACCTAGTGAAATCGTTTTAAGGCTATCGTTTTTCCTTGAATCTGTTCTCCAGCACGCTGCCGCTTTATTCAAACTCTTGTGCCAAACAACGCCCTTCAGTCAGCAGAGTGTAATGACTTTAGGATACAATTTACGTATTCCTAATAAGCTTCCAACGATGATCGGAAGTTATTCAGTGATCAGGCTACGTATTTCCCAAATCCTTTCATAGTTTTCACGAAATGTTTTTCCAGTATTAAATCAGAGAAAGTTGAGGCCATATTTCTTTTCTGACGAGCTCCAAACTTGCGACGGTTTTTCAGAGCAAATCATGTTATGAACTTCGGGATTAATGCTGCTCTGGTGGTATTAGTCTGGTATTATGGTAGTTATGTCATTTTTTCTCAACCAAGTTGCTAGATAGTTCTTCAATCGTAATCCGAGCGATATCTGGGGCCGCAATGTCCTGACGAAACAAGACGCACAGGTGGCCATGTCATAAGACTTGTTTGGTTCTAGTTCCCGACGGCAATGTGTTTGCCCCTACAGCGCTATTCTTGTCCCTTTTCTAGAACAAGTGACCCCAAATTAGGGATGGGCGAATGTCTAGCCTTAGATGCTCAAGGATCTCGTTAAACCTCGAAACTAAAAAAAAGTGAGGACACGTTTTTGCATGACGAAAACATGTCATTTTTGTCTAAATTGCGGAGCTCAGTAGTGTACGTTACAGACCATAAGCAACTGCTACAGTGGTTTCATTTCGATTTTTCACTTCAAAATGAATTTTACTCTGCATGTATTATATGAAAAGCATGTCAAACTCTCCGTCGGGTAAATTTGTCCTCTGTACTGTGATGTGGCAAAACATAAATCGTGTGTTTCAGGTTTCTAGAATCTTTTCGACCACTTAAGGGTGTCGTATGCTGGCAGTAGCGCAGTGTGGTGCAAATGTCTATTCGCAATTCTGGACTGCCTTCAGATGCAATTCATGCAAATTTACATATCAAATGACAGTGAATGGTCAAATGAGTCTGATTTCATGTTTTCAAACTACTATGCTAGGACTGGTTTTACTCTAGCAATTTGCCGTGGGAATTCAGCAAGCTTGTGTGACAATGAATCATGGACCCAGGCTGACGGATTGACACTGATGTTATAAAAACGTAGTTGTATTTCAAAAGACGGGGGGAAAAATGCTGCGGGTGTTCGAGCAAGTTATGCTGCGATTTGTATGTGATAACACTTTACAGAATTGATGTAACTTAGATCGACTGAAACAGTATTGTTTCTATATTATTCACCTTCGAAATTTAAAATGCATGAAGTGTGATCACTCTTTCTGGTAACCCGTTGGCGACTGACTGATTGTCTACCGAATGGGAAATTGTTGTGACGGCGTCAGCTTCGTTTTAGAGAGTACGAAAAGGATATGGGTTGCAGTAGTACTGCGATATCTATATTTCACGTCGCGAGCTCTTGATTTAAATTTAAGCTGTATTTACTAAATTCAGCACGTATTTTGACACCTCAATGAATGCAAAAAAGAAAGGCTTTAACTAATCTTACCAAACGTCTAAATTTGTTGATATCAAGAGTATCACCACCATACACATTTTTCAGATGTGAATGAATTTCGATCGGACTCACTTAATCTGCCGTAAAGAATTCAATCACCACTCTCTGCTTCACACAGACTGTACATCTGCCATATCGCACTTCCTTTGTGTATCGGTGACGTCACCAATCGCAGCGCCACTCACTGGTGGAAGTAGTCCACTAATGTCAACTCGTGATGCGCGAAGCTTTGTGCAGCGACTGTTTTAAAAGGAATAAACTAATAGGTATTACTTTTATACCTCCCATCGTACACTCGTATTCCAAGAAAAGGCAACTCATCCTTCTCTCCTTAAGCCATTCCTGCTTAAGCAAGTCATCTCTACCACTGTTTTTGTAAAGTATTTCTTCTGTGCTCCAAACACCGTAATTTCCATCGCGCAAGTGCGTACCGAGGTTAAAACAAAAACGGTTTCTGTTGTTAAAAAACCTTTTTAAAGCGCTGTCCTCCATTCATTTACTTTGTCTTTTAGAATAACGTATTAGCTATTTGTGCAATTTGCCTTCCGCCCTGTTAACAGCTCATCGTGCTTTTAGGTTCATTGATCGACTTCGCGATCTAATGAAATGATGTATAATTCTATCTGAAAAGCAATCTGCAATTCTGGTTCTGTTTATTTTCCCTTACGTATAACTCCACGGCATGAAGCACTGCTGAAAAAAGAACCACTTATTCGGAATTTTATTATATAGAAAATGTCAAACCTTAACGGGAAAGCATTATTATTTAAAACAAATTCCTCTTGGAGATTATCCAACGTCATTTTACCCATTTTCTAAGTATCCAAAACGAAATTTTCACTGAAATACATTGAAGTACAATATGCACTTTGCCAAGAAAAAACAAAAACAAAATCCAAGCACCCAGAAGGGAATCGACATGAAAATTGTTCAATGTACGTACACGTTAAGGAAATTATTGCAGTTCCAGTGCAGGTGTGCCATTTATTCGGATAAAACAGATACACGAGTGGAACAAGTCAGTGCGTTCTTGCGTCGGCTCTGGCACAGACGGTTTCCCGGCTTAGCATAGACGCCCACAGTTCACGGATACTGTCATGAGGTATAGCATGCCATATGGTGTCCAAATTGCGGGTGAATTAACCGACATTCCAGGATGGACGTAGGTGGCGTGGCATCATGTCCCAAACAAGTTCGATCCGTGAGAGATCTTGTGATCGGGGGGTGGCTATGGAAAGGTGTAGACATTACGGAAGCACACAGGAATGACAACAGAACAGGTCATAGAATGTCGTCGACGTACCGTTGAACCATGAGGGTAGAACGGAGGACTACCAAGGTTGTCCGGCTATCGTAGGAAACTGTTTCCGGCAGTCACTCCCGGTGTGCGAATCTTGTGCCGTTCCCCGGTAAAGGTAGGATCCATTCGCTGGTCATCACTGAAGACAACACGATACCACTGGATACTATCAGACATTGATCGGGCCCGACACCACTGCAATTCGGCCCTGAGCTACTTGCATGTGGACTTTCAGCAGGATCGTAAAACTTTCTTGGCGTGCTACGTTTTTTTTTTTTTTTTTTGGGCGAAGAGTGTATATAGCGTAATATTACGAGCTGAGTTACCATTATATTCCCTTTTCAGAAGTGTGAATTAGATAAATTACTTTGCTACGTTAATTCCTTTACAGAAATTACCTGAAAAAGAAGTGCGTTATATAAGTAGTAGAAATAAATAACCTGGCCTACAATGAGCATCTAATTCTGCGAGGAGTCATTCGTCCCTAGTTTTAAGTTTTTCGCTCTGGGAATGCACCGCAAAGGCAAGCTTGACGTAACGACCATGTTTTACTGAGATTTGAATCTAAATGAGGTCATACGAGGATCTGACTCACTCCTTGATTCACTCGAAAGCTGACGGCGGCGTACGGTATTTCCACCGAATGATGATACGATACTTCCTTTGAGTTTGTTTTCAGTGCAATTGTCCGGAGTAAGATACAGTCAAACGCCTCTGACCTGCTACTCTGGTGATTCACTCTCTCACACCCCGCGTGTCAGATTGTAAGACTAAGAGTAACTTTTCACATCGCATAGTTTGCATTGAGCATTCCGTTTGATCATATCATGTCGTGTCGAAATTAATGCCTTATTTGTTATAATATGGATGATTCCTGAGGCCCTTGCTGTGTAAGGTAATTACGCAGCTCCGGGCTTTAGCAATTCTTTCCTTTATGATGAAATGAAAGAATTATTAGCTAATCGCAACACGTTTTCCCGAAATGGTATTCGTTATTCATGCAACAGGGAGTTGTTACAGCTTGTTTGGCACTGTACGAAATGTTTATTACACATGCATTACATTATCGAAAATATTTTGACAGCACAATGTTTTTGGATAAATGGCTTGATTATCGCAATTAGTAGATAGTTAGTCCACCTTTTGCTTGTATGAAGGCGGTAACACGTCGAGGCATAGTATCGACAATTTTCCAGTATGTCTTGACCGGAATGGCTCGCCATTCGTCTTGAAAAACGGCTGCCAGAGTGGAGAGCGAAGACGGTCGTTGTGGTAGATTTAGTATCCGACGCCCCTGTTCATTCCAGAGGTGTTCCATGGGGTTAAGATCAGAACCTTGAGCAGGCCAGTCTAACAATTTCACCTCATTTTCAAGAAACCAGTCCTGCATACGCCGTGCAGTGTGGCAGGGAGCTCGATCGTGTTGAAAGAGACAGGTCATTTCCGTAATTCCGCCCCATTGTTGGCAGAGCAGAATTATCCAGAACTTCGAAGTACACGTCAGAGTTCATAGTTTGTGGTATAATAACCAACGTGCCGAGTCCTATCCCCGAAACGCATCATACCATAATGGAGCCTCCGCTGAACTTAACAATAGGACGAACAATTAACCCGACGAAAATCGTTCGCTGGGCTGTTATCAATTCCAAACACGCCCATCAGATTGAAAGAATAAAAAGCGCGACTCATAACTCCAAAAAACAGCTTTCCAGTCTCCCACAGTCCAGGAACTGCGGGAGACACTTCATTCCAAACAGCGCTTTGTATTCACGGTAGCAATGTAGGGCTTGTATGCCGCTGCTCTACCATAATAACCCACACTGTGCAACTCTCTGCGGATAGTTTTGATACTAGCCGAGCCATTGCAAGCATTTCCTACTTCAGCAGTGATGGAAACGGCAGAGGAAGAACGGGATTTTTTAACATTTCTTACCTTGGCTCTTCTATAACCTTTCGTCAATTTGTACGGCCTTCCTGATCATCTCCCCCCCCCCCGTGGTTTCACCATCCTGCATTCATCTCTTCACGACATCATTTACAGTCGATTTTTGGTATGTTTAGTTTAGCTACAACGCTCCGTATGGAAACGTTAATCAAATGGTATCCTATGACCTGCCCACGCTGGAACTCAAAGTTCACGTCCAAGCGGCATATCCGCTTCAAAGTTACTGACAGCAAGACGGAATATCTCAACTTTATATACATACCTCCCCACTCACAGCGCACCTTCCTGCACCACTGACCTTCTCACTTATGCAAAGATTTGGTTGTGTTAGAATGCTTTTAATAATATAGTGTACTAGCCAGGGTACTCGGTATTTCCCGGGTAAATATTCGTGGAATTACAAAGTTCAGCGGGTGAAATTTTTATGAAGGAAAAATATATTCCCGTAGTTTTCCACTAAATTTATTTTAATTCGTTTAGGTTATTGCTTTTTGGTAAACAATATTTTTGGTTTTCCCATTATGAGCAAAAATGTAGAGATTTTTTAAGGATTGCCAACCCTTGAGCAGGTGACAGAGGTGTCCGTGTAAAAGCAGGATTCCTCCAAATTAATGCCAGCCACTGCCAATAACTGGCCTTCCGCTTTGTCGATGGGCATGGCAAAAACCAGACGAATCGGAAATTGCAGACGCTTGAAGTCAAACGGCATATCTGTGGGAATCAGTGGAGTCTTCGGAATGAAGACATCTTCCCCTTCTGCACAGCCAGATAGAATAGTTGCTTCGATGATGTGCGTGAACAAATTCTTGATGCAAAGTCTTGGTGGGTCTAAGTTCCTCAGCAGCATGATTGGCGCCCCATTTTTGGAGAAGCAAATTATGGGGAGGCATACCTGGTGGCTCCAGTGAGTTGAGGAACTCTGTCGGGTAGAGAATTGCCTGTGCTGTTTCTGTGATAGTGTCAATTGATTTGTAGGACGTGGTGGCTCTAGGAAGTAAATTTTGAATGTGAGCATTGATATTGTTGAAGCTGTCATTTTTTGGAGCTAGAATTGCTCTTTTACACAGCCACTCATGATTCAGGTAATTGAGTTTAATGTTTGGAAAAACATTTCCCGCAAGTTCTTCGACAGTCTTTAAAACATTGCAAAATCCATTTGGAAACAGTCCAGTTTCTGGCTCAGCTGAAATTTTACCATTACCAAGTTGAAGCAGCTGGCATGAAAACTCTCCTAGTGAAGCGTGCCTTTGCAGATGAACTTGCATGTTGATGGTCAATGACATTTTTTTGACATGCCTCCAAAGATAAGATGCTTTCAGGCATGCATTTAGTTCGTCAGCTGGAGTGGAACTCGGAATAACTGGCAGAGTCTGGCGAAAATGTCCAGCCAGCACAATAACAGATCCTCCCATGAACGACTTATTTGCTCTCAGGTCTTGAAGTGTCCTGTTTAGAGCTTTCCAGTGCTCGTTTGTGAGACATCGTACACTCATCCCAAACTATGACACTGCAGTCTTGCAGGACTTCTGCCTGTCCAGATCTTTTGGTTGGCGTCTCCTCTTTCCATTTATATGCTTGGCAATGAGCACAAACAATCTCGCCAATCACCACTTCGGATGTTCGTGGTAATTCTGATTTGGATTATAGACAAATGCTGCGCGTTTTAAATCTCGCTGAAAAGCAAAACCTCTGGAGGTAGAGGCCCTTATGTGAACACCGGCAAGTCTTTCTTAGCTTTGCTCAGGCGTCTCATCAGCCCTACAGGTAGAGGCCCTTATGCGAACACAGACAAGTCTTTCTTGGCTTTGCTCAGACGTCTCATTAGCTCTAGAGGCGGAGGCCCTTATGCGAAAACTGGCAAGTCTTTCTTGGGTTTGCTCAGGCGTCTCATTAGCCCTAGAGGTAGAGGCCCTTATGAGAACATCCGCAAGTCTTTTTTTTTTTTTTTTGGCTTTTATTATGCGTCTCATTAATCCTGGAGGTGGAGGCCCTTATTCTGACTCCGGCAAGTCTTGCTTGCGATTGTGCAGGTGTCTCATTTTCCCTCACGGTCCATTTTCGTTTCGCATCAGTGGAAATTTTCCCAATCGAACTACTGTTTTTGGGCGGCATAATCTGAAATATTAAAGAAAGCACATTTATAAATCGCTTAATTTAATTTTTGTCCTAAAAAGAAATAAAACAAAATGGAATGTGAAAAAACTAACCGTCACTGCCGGCGCAGAATGTTATGATGCAATAATATTTCTGCACATCACCCCCACCACACGAACACAAAAAAATTTAATGTTAAATATAAAGAAAAACATTTTCGATTTAGTTAATTTACTTTAACTAAACGAAAAAGAAAGGAACAGGAATGGAAATGCTTACCTTCGAGGAGATATCTATAGAACTGCCGTACATCTGGCGTGCACTTTTGAGAATCCCGCGTCACTGAAATGCAATGTACTTACGTCATGTCGCGTGCATGCGACTTGACATTGGCATTGATCATCCTTTTGTTTATTGTTTTGAATTTTGAATATCTGGAAATCTCTATTTACATAACATTATATTTCTGCCGCATAAAGTAGCCCGCTGGTGGTGAAAGCTAACGTAAAACTAAAAAATGTCCCTTTTTATGAAAATTTTGTATGGAGGCCCCTTGACCCCGGGCTCCGACCCCTTCCAAAAACCGTCAAGCTGAAAACAAAGGATATAACTATTAATATATAGATATTAATAGTTATGATTTTGAGAACCTATATACTAATCTGCCTCTATCAGATATAATCACTACCTTTAAAGAGCTGTATGCAGAATTTAAACTTAACCAAATTGTTAATGTAGGAGCCTGGAACTCTTATCTCAATTGCTGCATAAAAAATAACCATATCTTATATAATAATACTCTTTATAAGCAAGTGAACGGTATACCCATGGGAACGTCAACCTCCACGAGTATTGCTGATCTATTCCTGTTCTTTAAGGAATATAAATTCATTAAAAATCACTCCACCTGCTCCGATAACTACCTTTACACATTTAGATATATTGATGATCTGCTGTGTATCAATAATTCAGAAGTTATAGAGAGTGATTTTGATCATATCTATCCTAGCTCTCTTAACTTATGTAAAACCAACAACAGGAATCAGGAACTTGAGTTCCTAGACTTAAGCATTAAGCTTAACAGAGGTAACCCATCTATTAGCCTCCTTGATAAAAGAGTTAATTTTCCTTTCAAAGTAATTAAATATCTACACTGGAATAATAACATATTAACCAAAGTAATTGAGAATGTACTAATTTCTCAGGTACTAAGAATTTCAAGAATTTGCAGCAACAATTTGGACTTCAATTACCACATTAATATACTATTAGACAGTTTTCTAGAGAACGAAATTCCTTCTTCTTTCATCAAAAGAACTTTAAGAAAAATTATTCTGAATAATAGAGTAAGGTTGGCAGATCTGCTTTAATTTTCTACACAGTTAATAATATGATTCTGACCAATGAAAGCCATTTGGAAGTTGGCTAGAGGATGCCTATTAACTACTAAAAGGAACCTTAGTGCTATGGATATGAAGGTCCTATTAAAATAAAAAATTAAATAATATAGACAAAATCACAAAAAAAGCTTAAAAATCTGTTTATAAAAGAAAATAAAAACAAATAAAAAAGAAAACTAGTTATTCATTCACTAGAATAGCTATACTAAAAATAGTAAAACTAACATTAAAATTAATAGGATTCTGAATAATCTATAGAAGCTCACTAAGGTGATTAAATACATGCAAAGATTATTGAATACACTACTTGTGTATTTTATAATATTTCTCATGTATTCTAGAGAGTTAATTCTGCTCTTTCTGATCATACAGGTCCACAGTCTTAAGTATTTATATTTTTTTCTCTGGTTAAAATCTCCGCGAGTTGGATTCTTTCAGTGTGTGGAGGCCTTCAGCCCCACCCACACTGCCCCCAGCGACTAGGGAGTGGCAGAGGAGTATGGAAGTTTGGGGAAAAGGTCGGCCATGTTTCCTCTCGTGTGGAGAAAGTTCAGTTGCATAAGAGGTAAGCTCTCTTCATTGTCTTTGGGTTTTAGGTTTTCCAAGTTCAATGTTTGTACTTCTTGTACTTTTTTTCTCTGTTTTTTTTTTTTTTTTTTTGCTTTTTAGCATTTAGGCACTGGCAAGTCTGTTAACTTTTTTGCGGATTTTAACTCTTTCTTTTCTTGGTAACTTTGCGCTTTTTTAGGAAACTTAGGCCAAGCAGCTGGCCATTCATAGTTCTTGTACTTTGCGCTGTGTTTTCAAAGTAGTTAAGTTCTTAATAACTACTTAATTTTGCACTTAAAGCACTTCTGAAATACTTTGTACATATTGCAACTAATTGTTTATGTCATATAACCTTCACAAAGCATTTCTTTAGTTAATTATTGTCTTTAATTTATACTCGTTTTTGTGTTGTCAGAAGTTGTGGAGTAGGGGGTTTTAGAATCAAGTTTTTCTTTCAAGAATCTGAGTTTTAAATAATTAATATTTCCTTTTTTAATTGCAATGTAAGAATTTGGAATACTTCTGCATTGCTTTTCAGGTTTAAATTCTCTCTCAGGCGAACTTGGCATTTCGTTATTGCTGAACATTATTTCTAATTATCATGTCACTCTCACAATTTGAGTTTGCTATAATCTTCTTCTTTCTGTTTAATAGTAACAGATGAAGAGCATGGGTTGGGCCGGGAAAGTTATGGATGCAAGCTAAATTGTTAACTAAAGCTAGGTCATACAACTCTGCGGAGGTCATGACATATATATATATATTTATATAAAAAATATATATTTATAAAAAAAAGTTTTGGTGGGCTTATTACTTACATCTATGGCTTTGCAGAAACCCATTTCCAACTAGGTCTTTGTGGAAGTGAGAAAATGCAGAGTTTTTGCTGGTCCTTGATAAAGCCAAGGCTCAGAATTCTCGACACTTTCTACATTCAGTTGTTTTATTTTATTTTTTATTTTTCTCTTTTTACTCACACCGGTAGATACATAACTTTTTCTATGCTGTACTTGGTATGAGTCAAAAAATTATTTTGCTTCGGTCTCTTCTTAATAGAATATATATATATATATATATATATATATATATATATATATATATATAGGGATGTAAGGTCAGGTGATGCGTAACATCACAGCCTCTCCTTGACAAATGTCAACCCCGCCTTCTCGTGGTGCATCCTGTTCCCACTAAAGGGGCTCTGACGACCGCCAATAGCGGCATAACTATACCATCGGGATTAGAGGAAATTCTATCCCACACTCACCAACCCGCTTGGCCAGCGTGGTGAGTTATGGCCAAACCCCTCCAAAATGATTCCACAACTTAAATCTTGGCCCTCAGTCTCCGGCAGCTGGAATGTACCTGGCCAAGGCAGCGGGCAGTGCGACATGAAGGCAGAGGGTGCTAAGAATCCCCGGAGAACCGGACTAGGCTGCCATCTGATGCTGACCTTGGCTACTTACAATGGACGCTCTCTATCTTCTGATTCAAGGCTTCTTGAATTGGAAGAGGAACTACAAAGGATCAAGTGGGAAATCGTGGGGCTAAGTGAAGTAAGGAGAAAAGGAGAAGATCTCATCGAACTGAAAAGTGGACATCTCTTCTACTATCGTGGGACAGATACTGGCAGAACTAGTGGTGTTGGATTTATAATAAACAAGAAACTGAAGGATAAAGTTGTAGAAGTTGAAAGTTCCTCTGACAGAGCTGCACGGCTTGTTATCCAACTCTCGAAAAGATACCAGGCTCAGATTATTCAAACTTATGCACCCACCACAAGTCATCCTGAAGAAGAAATTGAAGAATTTTATGAGGAAATTTGTCATCTAAATAATAAAGGTAAGCAGCACTTGAAAATAATTATGGGAGATTTCAATGCAAAAATAGGGCAACGGCAACAGAATGAAACTTCAGTAGGTAAATTCGGTCACGGCAACAGAAACCAGCGTGGAAATACTCTCGTTGAGTTTGCAGAGGCAGAAGGGTTTTTCATCTTGAACTCCTTCTTCAAGAAAAGCCACACAGGAAATGGACATGGAGACATCCAAATGGGACGGCAAGTGAAATTGATTTTATTATGTGTAACAAAAAATTCGTCACAGAAGACTGCAGTGTGCTAAACAAGTTCAACACAGGTAGTGACCATAGATTGGTGAGATGTAAGATGCACCTCAACACTAAACTTGAACGTGGCAAGCTCATAAGACAAACAAAATCTATTGACATAACCAACCTTAAAAACACCATAATACCTTCAAGTTAGAACTGAAGAACAGGTTCTCTGCTTTAGAAGGCCTAACATCGGAAGAAGTGGACATCTCTGAAGTTAACAGAAAAGTAACCAAAGCTCTTATGGAAACAGCAACAAAATTAGCTGGGTCTAAGAACAAGTTGCATGTGAACAAATTATCAGGAAAACCAAAATGTTGATGCAAAAAAAAGAAGAGAGATGAGGACAACTAAAGAAGTGACTTCCAAAGTGGAATATATAGAGCTATGCAAGACAGTACGAAAAAGTATCACTGAAGACGTAAGGAAATTCAACTGTGAACTAGTGAGGAAAGCAATTGAAAACAACCAAAGCCTAAAGATAGCAAAGGGACATCTCAGTAAGGGAAGAAAACAGATTATGGCACTGAGAAAAGAAGATGGTTCTGTAACAAGAAATAGAGGCGAAATTTTGACAAGAGTGAAAGATTTCTACTCCAAATTATATGAAAGGGATGATATATACACTCCAGACATCATGAAAGATACCAGTACCAGAGTTCCTCCAGTCCTTCCAGCAGAAGTTGCACATGCAATCAAGAACATGAAGCGAGGAAAAGCTCCAGGAGAAGATGGAATTACTGTAGACATCATACAAGAAGCAAGTGGAAAAATCGAAACAGTACTCGCCCAAATTTTCACTCGATGCCTTAATGAAGGAAAGATTCCTGAGGATTGGAACACCGCTACAATGATCCTGCTACGTAAGAAAGGTGACATTGAGGATCTCGGAAACTACAGACCTATCAGCCTCCTATCAGTAGTTTATAAAATCTTCACTAAAGTTCTTTCACACCGCTTGAAGGTAACACTGGACATGGCTCAACCGAGAGAACAAGCTGGATTCAGGAGTGGCTACAGCACAATAGATCATATCCACGTGCTGAGAGAACTAATTGAAAGAGCGAGGGAATATGAACTTCCATTGTGCATGGCTTTTATCGATTATGAAAAAGCTTTTGATTCAGTGAAACCATCAGCAGTTACAATGGCTCTGAAAACCTGCGGTATTGAAGATGCATACATTAATATTATTAATAACATCTATGAAAATGCAAGTGCAAAGATTAGGCTGTTTGAAAATACAACACACGTAAAAATTGGAAAAGGAGTGAGACAAGGTGACACCATATCTCCGAAGCTCTTTAATGCCACATGGGAGGGTGTTTTTCAGTCGCTGAGCTGGGAAAACAAGGGGATAAAGATTAATGGAGATTATCTAACCCACCTTCGCTTTGCTGATGACGTAGTCATTTTTGCTACTACCCCATCAGAGCTACAGAGTATGATCCAGGAACTTGCTGACAAGAGTAAAGAAGTGGGATTAAAAATGAACTTTCAGAAGACAAAAGTGATGTTCAATGCTTTTACAAGAAATGAAGATTTATCGATTGATGGAGAAAAGCTGGAGATAACAGACACGTACGTTTATCTTGGACAGCAGATATCAAGTGAGGGTTACATTGATGAAGAAATTAATCGGCGTACAAAACTTGCCTGGAGAGCTTTTGGAAGAAACAGCATAATTTTCAAGAGCAATATGCCATTATGTCTTAAAAGAAAAGTGTTTGATCAATGCATCCTTCCAGTGCTTACGTATGGTGCAGAGACGTGGACCTTAACTAAAAGAGACATACAAAGGCTGCAGACAACTCAAAGACGCATGGAGAGGTGCATGCTTGGTGTAACCAGGAGAGATAAGAAGAGGAACTCGTGGATCCGAAAAATGACAAGAGTGGAAGACATCATGATCAGAGTTAAATCCCTGAAATGGCAATGGGCTGGACATACTGCCAGAAGGACAGATCATCGATGGACAGCCGAAATTTTAGATTGGATTCCAAGGGACAGGAAAAGACCCAGAAGAAGACCACATGGGAGATGGGTGGATGAAATTCGAAAGTATGCAGGGGTGACATGGAGGAGACTGGCACAAGACAGACCGTTGTGGAGGAAACTTGGGGAGACCTTCGTCCAGCAGTGGATTGATAATGGTTGACAATGATGATATATATATATATATATATATATATATATATATATTCTATAAAGAAGATACCTAAGAAAAAAATACATATATAATTTTGACTCACACCTAGTACAACATAGAAAAGGTTATGTATCTACCTGTGTGAGTAAAAGGAGAAAAGATAAAAAAATAAAATAAAACAACTGAATGTAGAAGGTGTCGAGAATACTGAGCCTTGAAGAACAGATTCTCTGCTTTAGAAGGTCTAACATTGGAAGAAGTGGATATTTCTGAAGTTAACAGAAAAGTAACAAAAGTTCTTATGGAAACAGCAACAAAATTAGCTGGGTCTAAGAAGAAATTGTATGTGAACAAATTATCAGGAAAAACCAAAATGTTGATGCAAAAAAGAGAGATGAGTACAACTAAAGAAGATGTGACTTCCAAAGTGGAATATATAGAGCTATGCAAGACAGTACGAAAAAGTATCACTGAAGACGTAAGGAAATTCAACTGTGAACTAGTGAGGAAAGCAATTGAAAACAACCAAAGCCTAAACATAGCAAAGGGGCATCTCAGTAAAGGAAAAAAACAGATTATGGCACTGAAAAAAGAAGATGGTTCTGTAACAAGAAATAGAGGCAAAATTTTGACAAGAGTAAAAGATTTCTACTCCACATTATATGAAAGGGATGATACATGTACACCAGACATCATGAAAGCTACCAGTACCAGAGTTCTTCCAGTCCTTCCAGCAGAAGTTGCACATGCAATCAAGAACATGAAGCGGGGAAAAGCTCCAGGAGAAGATGGAATTACTGTAGAAATCATACAAGAAGCAAGTGGAGAAATCGAAACAGTACTCGCCCAAATTTTCACTCGATGCCTTAATGAAGGGAAAATTCCTGAGGATTGGAACAATGCTACAATGATCTTGCTACATAAAAAAGGTGACATTGAGGATCTCAGGAACTACAGACCTATCAGCCTCCTATCAGTGGTTTATAAAATCTTCACTAAAGTTCTTTCACACCGCTTGAAGGTGACACTGGACATGGCTCAACCGAGAGAACAAGCTGGATTCAGGAGTGGCTACAGCACAATAGATCATATCCACGTACTGAGAGAACTAATTGAAAGAGCGAGGGATTATGAACTTCCATTGTGCATGGCTTTTATCGATTATGAAAAAACCTTTGATTCGGTGAAACCATCAGCAGTTGCAATGGCTCTGAAATCCTGCGGTATTGAAGATGCATACATTAATATTATTAATAACATCTATGAAAATGCAAGTGCAAAGATTCGGCTGTTTGAAAATACAACACACATAAAAATTGGAAAAGGAGTGAGACAAGGTGACAGCATATCTCCGAAGCTCTTTAATGCCACATTGGAAAATGTCTTTCAATCACTGAACTGGGAAAACAAAGGGATAAAGATTAATGGAGATTATCTAACCCACCTTCGTTTTGCTAATGACATAGTCATTTTTGCAACTACCCCATCAGAGCTACAGAGTATGATCCAGGAACTTGCTGACAAGAGTAAAGAAGTGGGATTAAAAATGAACTTTCAGAAGACAAAAGTGGTGTTCAATGCTTTTACAAGAAATGAAGATTTATCGATTGATGGAGAAAAGCTGGAGATAACAGACACATACGTTTATCTTTAAGAGCAGATATCAAGTAAGGGTCACATTGGTGAAGAAATTAATCGGCGTACAAAACTTGCCTGGAGAGCTTTTGGAAGAAACAGCATAGTTTTCAAGAGCAATATGCCATTATGTCTTAAAAGAAAAGTGTGTGATCAATGCATCCTTCCAGTGCTTACGTATGGTGCAGAGACGTGGACCTTAGCTAAAAGAGACATACAAAGGCTGCAGACAACTCAAAGTGGCATGGAGAGGTGCATGCTTAGTGTAACCAGGAGAGATAAGAAGAGGAACACGTGGATCCGAAAAATGACAAGAGTGGAAGACATCATGATCAGAGTTAAATCCCTGAAATGGCAAAGGGCTGGACATACTGCCAGAAGAACAGACCATCGATGGACAGCCGAAATTTTAGATTGGATTCCAAGGGACAGGAAAAGACCCAGAAGAAGAACACATGGAAGATGGGTGGATGAAATTCGAAAGTATGCGGGAGTGACATGGAGGAGACTGGCACAAGAGAGACCGTTGTGGAGGAAACTTGGGGAGACCTTCGTCCAGCAGTGGATTGATAATGGTTGATGATGATGATGATATACATACATACATACATACATACATACATACACTGAAGAGCAATTGAATTAGAGACAGCTGGCGTTATGCAAATGTGGCGCTGTGGGTGGACCTGTAAACGGAAACAACATGACGTGTGCAGCGATCCGACAATATAAGGTGTGGTGCGACGGGAATCAGTAAGAGTCGGACGCAGTATGGGTAAGACGAAGGATCTAAGCGCATTTGATCGTGGTAAAATTGTCGGGGACCGACGAATGGGTCACTCCATCTCGGAAGTCATGCAGGCACTGGGATTTTCACGAGCCACTCTTACGGGTGCACCGTGAGTACATCGAATCCAGTGAAACCATCTCTGCCGCCCCGGTGGCGCAGTGGACTAAGCGATGGCCTCTGATCATTCGTCAGAACGGGGTCTGGGTTCGAATCCCGGTGAGGCATGGATGTTGTGTTTGTCTTACGGCGCTGGCTCTCTCCCTTCTCTGGAACCAGTGACCCTAAATTAGGAACGGGCGACTGCTTATAGCCCATTGACTTGCTCACGGTGGTCGTTAAACCTCCAAAAAAAAAGAAAAGAAACCATCTCTGCAAGGGCCAAGTGCCGTGGACAACAGCGTCGGCTAGCTCGCATTGTAACAGCGGATAGGCTGGCCACAGTGCAAGAAATCACTCGGCAATTTAACTCTGGTGCACAAGTGTTAGGAGCCACAACATCCAGAACCATCTCCTCGCTATGGGGTACAGACGCCATCGTCCCACGAGGGTACCACTGCTGACCGCACATCACAGGGTGCAAAGATCAGCATGGGCGCGGAAACATCGCCACTGGACCCTAGACATGTGGGAAAATGTTGCCTGGACTGATGAGTCAAAATTCACGTTGGTACATGCGAATGGCAGGATACAAGTACGGCGCAAACCACATGAAGCAATGGATTCTTCTTGACAGCAGGGTACTCTTCAAGCTGGTGGGGGTGGCATTCTCGTCTGGGGACTGTTTACGTGGACTGAAATGGGACCCATGGTACGTGTGACATCGTCCCTCACAGGTCAATGTTACCGGGATACCCTGGACGACCATTTGCTCCCGTTTGTGCGTCTTCAACATCCGAATGGGGACCTCATCTTGCAACAAGACAATGCACCGTGCCATCACTCCCGAATTGTATCCGAATGGTTGGATGAACACTCCACCGACTTGACCTCGCTTCCTTGGCCAGCTAGGTCACCTGACCTCAATCGCATCGAGCACATCTGGGATGCCATCAAGAGAGATGTTCGAGGCTCTGACCCCCATCCATCAAATCTTCGTGAACTATGGGAGCTTGTTCAGGGGTCGTGGATCCGAATGGCTTCCCAATGCTTCCGGTGTCTTGTCGAGTCCATGCCGGGACGAAAGGTAGTGCTACACGATACTAGAGAGGTATCTCTAATTCAATTGCTCTTCAGTGTATGTATATATATATATATATATACGTCTTTGGGGATGTGAGGTCAGGTGATGCGTAACATCACAGCCTCTCCTTGACAAATGTCAACCCCGCCTTCTCGCGGTGCATCCTGTTCCCACTAAAGGGACTCTGACGACCGCCAATAGCGGTATAACTATACCATCAGGATTAGAGGAAATGCTATCCCACACTCCCCAACCCGCTTGGCCAGCGTGGTGAGTTATGGCCAAACCCCTCCAAAATGACTCCACAACTTAAATCTTGGCCCTCAGTCTCCGGCAGCTGGAATGTACCTGGCCAAGGCAGCGGCCAGTGCGACATGAAGGCAGAGGGTGCTAAGAATCCCCGGAGGACCGGACTAGGCTGCCATCTGATGCTGACCTTGGCTACATATAACGGACGCTCCCTATCTTCTGATTCAAGGCTTCTTGAATTGGAAGAGGAACTATAAAATAAAGGATCAAGTGGGACATCGTTCGGCTAAGTGAGGTAAAGAGAAAAGGAGAAGATCTCATTGAACTGAAAAGTGGAAATCTCTTCTACTATCGTGGGACAGATACTGGCAGAACTAGTGGTGTTGGATTTATAATAAACAAGAAACTGAAGGATAAAGTTGTAGAAGTTGAAAGTTCTTCTGACAGAGCTGCACGACTCGTTATCCAACTCTCGAGAAGATACAAGGTTCAGATTATTCAAACTTATGCACCCACCACAAGTCATGCTGAAGAAGAAATTGAAGAATTTTATGAGGAAATTCGTGATCTAAATAATAAAGGTAAGCAGCACTTGAAGATAATTATGGGAGATTTCAATGCAAAAATAGGGCAACGGCAACAGAATGAAACTTCAGTAGGTAAATTCGGTCACGGCAACAGAAACCAGCGTGGAAATAATCTCGTTGAGTTTGCAGAGGCAGGAGAGTTTTTTATCTTGAACTCCTTTTTCAAGAAAAAGCCACACAGGAAATGGACATGGAGACATCCAAATGGGACGACAAGTGAAATTGATTTTATTATGTGTAACAAAAAATTCGTCATAGAAGACTGCAGTGTGCTAAACAAGTTCAACAGAGGTAGTGACCATAGATTGGTGAGATGTAAGATGCACCTCAACACTAAACTCGAACGTGGCAAGCTCATAAGACAAACAAAAAATGTATTAACATAACCAACCTTAAAAAACACCATAATACCTTCAAGTTGAAACTGAAGAACAGATTCTCTGCTTTAGAAGGTCTAACATCGGAAGAAGTGGATATTTCTGAAGTTAACAGAAAAGTAACCAAAGCTCTTATGGAAACATCAGCAAAATTATCTGGGTCTAAGAACAAGTTGCATGTGAACAAATTATCAGGAAAAACCAAAATGTTGATGTAAAAAAGAAGAGGGATAAGGACATCTAAAGTAGAGGTGACTTCTAAAGTGGAATATATAGAGCTATGCAAGACAGTACGAAAAAGTATCACTGATGACGTAAGGAAATTCAACTGTGAACTAGTGAGGAAAGCAATTGAAAACAACCAAAGCCTAAAGATAGCAAAAGGACATCTCAGTAACGGAAGAAAACAAATTATGGCACTGAGAAAAGATGGTTCTGTAACAAGAAATAGAGGCGAAAGGGCGAAAGTTTGAAAAGAGTGAAATATTTCTACTCCAAATTATATGAAAGGGATGATACTTGTACCCCAGACATCATGAAAGGTATCAGAGTTCTTCCAGTCCTCCCAGCAGAAGTTGCACATGCAATCAAGAACATGAAGCGGGGAAAAACTCCAGGAGAAGATGGAATTACTGTAGATATCATACAAGAAGCAAGTGGAGAAATCAAAACAGTACTCGCCCAAATTTTCACTCGATGCCTTAATGAAGGGAAGATTCCTGAGGATTGAAACAACGCTACAATGATCCTGCTACATAAAAAAGGTGACATTGAGGACCTCAGGAACTACAGACCTATCAGCCTCCTATCAGTGGTTTATAAAATCTTCACCAAATTTCTTTCACACCGTTTGAAGGTAACACTGGACATGGCTCAACCGAGAGAACAAGCTGGATTTAGGAGTGGCTACAGCACAATAGATCATATCCACGTACTGAGAGAACTAATTGAAAGAGCGAGGGAATATGAACTTCCATTGTGCATGGCTTTTATCGATTATGAAAAAGCCTTTGATTCGGTGAAACCATCAGCAGTTGCAATGGCTCTGAAATCCTGCGGTATTGAAGATGCATACATTAATATTATTAATAACATCTATGAAAATGCAAGTGCAAAGATTCGGCTGTTTGAAAATACAACACACATAAAAATTGGAAAGGTGTGAGACTAGGTGTCACCCTATCTCCGAAGCTCTTTAATGCCACATTGGAAAATGTCTTTCAATCACTAAACTGGGAAAACCAAGGGATAAAGATTAATGGAGATTATCTAACCCACCTTCGTTTTGCTGATGACGTAGTCATTTTTGCAAGTACCCCTTCAGAGCTGTAGAGTATGATCCTGGAACTTGCTGACAAGAGTAAAGAAGTGGG
Source organism: Macrothele yani (assembly GCA_039090855.1). Classification (NCBI taxonomy): domain Eukaryota; kingdom Metazoa; phylum Arthropoda; class Arachnida; order Araneae; family Macrothelidae; genus Macrothele; species Macrothele yani. The sequence continues at coordinate 48,296,600 of CM077022.1, read as the reverse complement.
ATTAAAAATGAACTTTCAGAAGACAAAAGTGATGTTCAATGCTTTTACTAGAAATGAAGATTTATCGATTGATGGAGAAAAGCTGGAGATAACAGACACGTACGTTTATCTTGGACAGCAGATATCAAGTGAGGGTCACATTGATGAAGAAATTAATCGGCGCACAAAACTTTCCTGGAGAGCTTTTGGAAGAAACAGCATAATTTTCAAGAGTAATATGCCATTATATCTTAAAAGAAAAGTGTTTGAACAATGCATCCTTCCAGTGCTTACGTACGGTGCAGAGACGTGGACCTTAACCAAACGAGACATGCAAAGGCTGCAGACAACTCAAAGTGGCATGGAGAGGTGCATGCTTGATGTAACCAGGAGAGATAAGAAGAGGAACTCGTGGATCCGAAAAATGACAAGAGTGGAAGACATCATGATCAGAGTTAAATCCCTGGAATGGCAATGGGCTGGATATACTGCCAGAAGGACAGACCATCGATGGACAGCCGAAATTTTAGATTGGATTCCAAGGGACAAGAAAAGACCCAGAAAGAAGACCACATGGGAGATGGGTGGATGAAATTCGTAAGTATGCGGGAGTGACATGGAGGAGACTGGCACAAGACAGACCGTTGTGTAGGAAACTTGGGGAGACCTTCGTCCAGCAGTGGATTGATAATGGTCGACAATGATGATGATGATACGTCTTTCATATGTTTGTCTTTATTCTTCTGCTCAAACTATCTATTTCTGCCGTTCCACTTTCACTTAACTTATACATCCGATCTCTCACCTCGGCAACGGACATTCAAATTGTATTTTTTCATTCGATTTTCGAGAGAGAAGAATTTTTCATCCAGCTCTTCTTCAAACGTCAGATCATATCTTCAACTCCTTTCTCATCTGCAAACCAAAAAACGCAGTGTTACTTCGCTGTCCCGCACTTACATCTGCGTAAGTTTGCACGTGCGAACCATCTCATCGTCCTTTCTGATAATCCCCAAATTTAAGATGAAAAGTTGCCCCTGGGGTGTAGTGGTCTAAGCTCTGGATTCTGACCGTTCGTCAGGGTAGGCCCGAATACGAGAACCACATGAGGCATTTATGGTGTATTTGCCAAGCGGCACTGGCTCTTCTATCCTTGAACCAGTGCTCCCAAATGAGGAACGGGCGACTGCTTTATAACCTGTAGAGTTGCATACTGTGGCCATTAAACCACCAAAGAAACAGAAAAACTTGTCAGCACATTGCTTTTTCTTAGATCTTGATCTCTTCCTGCGTGAACGCTCATGCAATAAAATTATTGAACCATTCCCTCCAACTCTGAGGTTCGTGAACCGCTGGTGTAGCGAAGGGAAATAATAGTGGTTTTCGGAACTCTGGAAGCAGGAAGTCATCATCTCCCCTATCTTTAGCATCTGGCAGAAAACGACTTAAAAAAGGGACCATCTGAGTTTCCTCAAAATACTAACGCCAAAGGGAAATGATTTTAACGTATGAGATGATATTGAAGAAGCTTATTAATGCAGACTTTTAATGAATCTACATTGCTGGCCACCCAAAATGCAACACCAAGAAGGACACGAGATAGCAAATCCAGATTTACTGGACACATAATAACTGATACAAAGATGAAACGATTAAGCTTACAGGCCCGTGCGACTTGTGGAACACGCAGACATCAATAGTTCGTTTGGCCCCCATGGCTGGCAATAGCGGCAGCTACACGCCGCGGAATCGAACGAAAGAGGCTTTGGATGTGGGCTTGGGGTATGTCGGTCCAGGCTGCTTCCACTCGTTGCCACAGTTCATCAGGCGTAGCCGCGGGTGGTGCTTGCCGGGCCACTCGGTTGCCGCTCAGCGACCAGACGTGCTCGATGGGCGACATATCGGGAGAACAGGCGTGCCACGGCAGCAGTGACACATGGTGGGCCGTGAAGATTGTTGCACGATGCGTGCCACGTGCGGGAGCGCATTGTCGTGGTGACTACAGGCTCTAAAACATCGGAGATGTAGCGGTGGGTGTTGAGTGTACCGGCGATGCGTACCAGAAGGGTGCGGGTGTCATATCCAATTGCGCCCCAAACCATAACGCCAGGCGACGGACCGGTATGGCGATGCATAATGCAGGCGCCATACAGTCTCCCGCCGCGGTGCTGCCACACGCGGATCCGACCATCGTAGTGTTGCAGACAGAAGTGGGATTCGTCGGAGAAAGCAATGTCGTGCCATTCCGTAGTCCAGGTACGGCGTTCAACGGCCCTCTGCCGCCGCACTCGCCGGTGGTGTAACGTCAATAGTAATCGGAGGAATGGGCGCCGTGCGACAAGTTACCGCTCCTGCAGACGACGTCGAACGGTACGTGCTGAGACAGGTTGTTGCGCAACACACCCTAATTCCTGCGCTACAGTTCGTGATGTGTCGGTGCGAGCCATCAATGCCCGCCGCACAACATGCCGGTCCTCTCGTTCGGTGGTGTGCCGGGGCTGCGGCAATCGCTCACGTCGGTCCGTTCGTCCCTCCTGCACCCACAGAATCCATACTCGCCTCACTGTGGCTGGATGTCGTCCCACACGAGCGCCGATGTCTCGGTACGATAAACCGCTGTCGCGATATGCCACTGATCGTCCTCTGTCGAACTCCGAAACGTGCTGGAATGGCTGCCGTATTCTACGACGAGGCATAAGGAAGCTTCCCACGCACAGGTCCGGCAGCACAACACACTTCTACTACTTACACCCCGCCTTCTGTGCACACTTCTTATAGTGCTTCTCGGTGGTGAGCCGGGTGCACATGATTTGCATATGCCCTGCAATGCTAATCGTGTGCATGTCTTCTTGCGGGCGACGCATGCTGCGAATTTCAGGCCAATCGGATGCTTCCTTCTTGGTGTTGCATTTTGGCTGGCCAGCAGTGTAAAAGGAACACTGTGAAAAAAAAACTCCAATCCAGATAAACAATGGCGCACACAGTATCGTCTTATAGAAAGGGCGGGACAGTTTTTAAAATATGTGTGCTGAGTAAAACATACACTGCCTGACAGAGAAAATGCCACACCACGAAGACCTGAACGCAGCGCCATGCAAATTGCGAGGTGGGTGAACACGTACAAGTTATGCAAATAATTACAGTTTCAGGCCAATAGCACGAACGGCGCGCGAGGTATAAACGGAAAACCAGCCCGTGAAGCCATCAGTCGAGACGTCGTCACGGCCGCGAGAAGTTAGTGGTTCTGCTGTAACCGTGTCTGGAGAACGAACAAGGGGTGCCAATGCCGGTAAGACGCCGTCGTGCGCGATTTCGTCAATCGAATGAGATCACGAGAGTTGTCATCGTTGGCCTTCGTACCGTCGGATGGGCCTTGCGTCATATTGCGCAAGAAACTCAACGTGTTGCCACAACTGTCGGTCGCATTTGGAGAGAGTGGCCGCAGAAAGGATCTGTGCAAAGTCGTAGGGGGCGGAGCACGGAGACGCACGTCCGAGCGCACCGATCGTCGCATCCGACATCATGCCGTGGCGGACCCACAGGCCACATCGGGCGACATTTTGCGGAGTGTAAAGGGAGACTTCTATGCTCTGATGTCGACGCGGACAGTGTCGCGCCGATTGGATGCGTCTGTTTGCTGTCCTGCCGTCCGTTGCGAAGGCTACCCTTAACAGCAAGCCATCATCGTCACAGCTTGGTGTGGTGTCGCTCCAGAGCAGCATGGGATGCCTAATGGAACATTGTGGTGTTCAGCGACGAATCGCTGTTGTGTCTCACCACGTATGATCGACGTGTGAGAGTCTCGAGGAGACGTGGCCAAAGGGCGGATTCTGCCGCCATTGTGGAGCTCCATACGGCCCGGTAACGTGGAATCATGGTGTGGGGTGCTATCAGCGCCAACAGCCGCTCACCGCTGGTACGCATTACGGGCACATTGACGGCACGCCGCTATGTTGACGAGGTGCTGCGGCCCGTGGCACTACCGTATCTGCAGGGCAATCCCAAACGACGTTTTTCAATAGTATAACGCCCGGTTGCACACCGCTCTAATCAGCCTAAATGCTTTACACGGTGTGCGGATGTTTCTGTGGCCAGCACGATTCCCCAATCTCTCGCCCATCAAACATCTGTGGGACACGATTGAACGTCGGTTGAGTACCCTCCCACCCCCGCAAAATGAAGATGAACTGTGGACTCGGATCAATACCACATGGTCCACGATACCCAAGGACTCTATTCGGACCCTCATTGCCTCAGTGCCACGTCGAATTCAACGCTGTATCGCCCAAAATAGGGGCCACACTCCTTATTGATCATCCTGTATATTCGGCCACTGGAGCCTCCTAGTGTGTATGTGACAATTGAATAATTTGTTCCGGACCTACTTGACTATCTGTGTGTGCAGTATGATCTGTTTTCTAGCATTCCTTCATGGTGTGGCATTTTCTCTGTCAGGCAGTGTACATGCTTATCATCGGTCACTGAATGCAGCAAAGGCTCTATTAGCTAGCCCACACTCTCGTATTACAACGGTGGTTTAGCTCGATTGTCAAAGGGTCACACTAATAAAAGTTAGTCGCTCTGATAACGCAAACATGCTGAGCTCGATGCCTGCATTTTCAAGTTGCTTGTTTACCTATCCTTAATACCTGTCGGCTTGAAACCAGACTAAACGGGAACAAACTTCGGAGTAATGCCGACTGTGGAGTACTCAGCATTTTGACGTTCTTTATTTACGTTATGGAACGTTAGATGTCTTTCCTGTGGCAAATGAACTACTTTGTCGATAAGATACACACACACATCGAAAATCGTCCGAAACTGGCGCTCTCCCTTCCCTGGAACCAGTGGCCCTAAATTAGGGACTGCCGACCGCTTATAGCCCATTGAGAAAAAAAACACATCGAAAACAAATTCTTTCTTCAACTTGTTTTCTTGGACAAATTGTAACAAAAATCTAGCGATCTCTTTATTCAGAGTTGAAGATCGAAGGAGCAAAGCAGAGTTCTTGGGTGACGGATCACTTTGTCCATGTTAATTTTGTCCACGTTCACTTGGTGCAGTTCATTTTGTCCACGTTCACCTGGTCCAGTTCATTTTGTCCACGACTCACCGTCGTCTTTGTCCGCTGTTTACTTTGTCCACATTCATTTCGTCCTCCAAATGGATGGAATACCTGCAAATGTTCTGTTTTGATAGAATTTTTGTTACTAGGCAGAAAAAAGGGTAGCGGACATTGTTTTCCGATTAAAACATAACGATTTTAAATGTTATTTAAAGTAAAACGATGGTCATGTAGAGGTGCTATTGGCACACCCTGGGGCCTTAACCCGTGGATTTTGCACTGGATATATATTATGGTCATCAGATCTACGGTCACTTATTGCTCAGCGGTGTGGTGGCGCAGAGTTTACCTCTGCACGGTGCAGGCTGAACTTAATAAGTTACAAAGATTGGCCTGCATAGATATATCTGAAGCAATGAGATCTACTCCAACAGCTGCATTGGAGTTCCTTCTTCATATTCTGCCAATTCACCTTCGTATTGGGGATGAGGCTATTATGGTGGCATATAGATTATGCTGCAATGGCTTGTGGAGACCCTCGTTGTGGGTTGGCAGCCATACCAAGCCTATTCAGGAGTATTCCTGTAAGGAGCCCATCTTTCAAATGGGAACAGACAACATGCTAGTAAAATATCACTTCGATAAAGCATTCAGTGTGAACTTTCCTAGTCGCAGTGAATAAGAAACATTCTTTGTCCCTGGGGGCAGCGGTGAAACTGTTTGGTTTACTGACGGCTCCAGGGCAAATGTAGGAGTTGGAGCAGGGGAGAGTATTGCTTATCCAGAGGTTATGGTTCATGCCCAAGCCTTGGAAGGCATGCTACCGTGTTCCAAGCTGAGGTGTATGTTATTTTGGCATGTGCCTCAGAATGTCTGGTCAAAGAGTATCGTAATGTGTGCATCCAGATTTGTTCAGACAGTCAGGCGGCTTTACTGGCACTTCATCAGTGCCGCATTTCATCCAAAATTGTTTGGAACTGCCTCCAGACCCTAACTGAACTCGCAGACCGGAGCAAAGTGCAACTGTTCTGGGTGACAGGGTATAGGGGCTTTGTAGGTAATGAGAAAGCTGACCTTGCTAAAGAGGGGCGGAGCAGGATTTTTATGGTCCATAGCCTGCATTAGGGCTCCCCTGTGGTGTGGTTAGAGGACTAATTTAAAAGACTGCTGAGGACTAAGCGGCTTGACCTCTGGCATGCTAAGAAGGGACAGAGGCAGGCAAAGGAACTTAATCAAGGACCCTTGCCTCATAGAGCTAAGGAGCTCCTTAAACTACCAAAAAAGGATATTGGACTGGTTGTTGGTCTACTTACTGGACAATGTCGTCTTAACAGGCACCTTAATTTGATTGGGGTGAAAGAGGATCCACTTTGTAGAGGATGCCATCTAGAAGAGGAGACTTCTTTGCCATTTTCTTTGTGACTGTGACTTTTTTGTAGCATTTAGGCTTTGAACACTTTGGTACTCATAACTTGAGACCAAGTGATCTCTCTTTAGTACCAGTCAAGAGCATTCTTGATTTTGCTCGTGCATTTGGTCTCTTTCGAGATTAGGGCTGGGGATGCACAATAGACCTTAGGTCGCGGTGATGGGTCATTGCCCCCCCCCCCATTATAGTTACAATTAAAATAAAGTAAAACGAGGAACTGAACTTTAAAGAGCTTTGTAACTCTTGCGTGGTACGTTGTCAAATCGCTATGACATAAGTTTTACCAAAGTTTTTCGTGTTTTGAAATACATCTTGTATGTTGTTCTCATTGTTCTTAGCTTTTCAGTATATATTCTTTTGATTATTAATTGTATATAATTTCCGTATTATCAATTTTCATACAATGACTGATCTCTATATAACTCTACTGTATATGATGCTCTCTATATGTGTCAGGTATTCAACGAGATAGAAAAAATCCATGAAACTATAATGATGTAAAAAACTTAAGATTGATATTTACTGTGAATTTGCGATGTGAGAGAAGAAAAATAGATTCTCACATAAAGAGAAAGAAGGTCAAAATTTTCCTCTCTTCAATCTAACACTTTTATAGCCATTGTAATAAACGTTTTAAAAATCTGATGTTGCGAATGAAATATAATATTGCTTTATTAGTACTTAATACATTTTTATTATTGCACTTCTAATAAAAATAATAAAATTTACTATAACTAAGGTATCCCAAGACACACAGCCCTTTTTCATGTTTTCTGACCGCGTAAAAGTGCAACATTAACTTGAATGGCTATGTAAACGTTAAGAATGAGCATGGTGATTTATGAACAGAAAAAACAAACAAACGTGCCTGTGCCTAACATTAATATTTTGTGTCTAAGTAAAAGCACATAAAAATTCCATCAAAACTTAAAATTTCCACTGTATTCCATACATTCTGAGGACTAAACGAACGGTGGACAAAGTGAACTGGACAAAGTGAACACGAGCAAAGTGATAGAGAACCATTTCTTCTGACCACTAAAGTGTTAGACGAAATAAACATGACTGTTAATCACAAACTTTTGCATGATTTTCACTTTCGAACAATTTGTCAATTTCAAGCGGTTATTGGAGACAGTAAGCCTATAACGTAAAAGCCCAGATTTCCTGGTGATGGAATTTGAAGCCACAGCTTCTTCCTCTGGAGTCAGATGTTTTACCATTTGAAATACACTGACGAAGGTTTATCGTTGCAATTTGCCATTTTGACATGAGTATCATGTCTGAGGTGTGTACGTCACATCCCCCCCCGAGTAAGCGGGGGCACAACATCGCAAGTTTCGGGTTCGCCGCAAACCATCCTTGAAGTAACTCTCTGAAGAATAAATTCTCATTCATTCCGTTGGGTACCGCGTCACATAACGACTGAAATGAAGAAATCAAGACTTGAAACATGATGCCAAAGGTTGCTTGCTCGCTGTGAAAATGTGAAAGTGATTTTCTCCAAAGCATTGTGACTGGCGATGATAGTTGAATTTACAATTATGACCCAGAAATGAAAAAGCAGTCGCTAGAATACCGACACCCATCTTCTCTCGAGCGAAAAAATTCAAAACTCAAATTTCTGCCTGTAATGTAAGTGTGTTCTGGGAATACAGAGGCATTATTCATCAGAAGTACATGGTCAAAGGAACAACAGTCAACTCTGAGAGCTACGTGCATACCTTAAAAAAGTTAAAGCAAAGAATAAAATTATATGTGGGGGAGGATGGGGGGGCAATGATTCTGAAACACCACAACGTCAAACCCCACGCCAGTGCTTTCACTTCAGAGGCCATGCAGAAAATCGTATTTGAAGTTCTTGAACACACTATCCACAGCCCAGATTTTGGCGCCGTCCGACTTTTGGTTGGTTTTCTGCTTTCAACAAACATCTGAAAGGAATTCAGTTCATCTGTTACGAATATGTTCAAGCCGCTACACGGAAATGGTTCCAAGGACAACGTGAAGATTTTTAGACTGGTTCAAAAAAAATTTTTAAACGTTGGCGTTCCTGCATGGAGCGTGAGGGGGATCATGTAGAAAAATGAAATAAATATGAATTAAAGTTTACATTATGAGCTTTGTTCTTGTTTTGTTTCAATTTGATACTTTGGCATTGGGCTAGTGTAAAAATATGGGCGCATTACTTTCTGAACACTCTCTATTCTTCAATAGTTTGTAACTCCAGCGAAGACTGACTGAAAGAAATCTTTTTCCATCTGATTGCAATCTGTGTAGCGAATATTTTGCACACGCTTTCTGCCCACGGTTTCCTCTGTGGAATATTTAAATGCATACTCTATTTGTCTCGTTATATCCTCTTCCAAATATCAGATGGAGAAATTCTTTCCAAACGGACTTTTTTCGGATAACTTCCACTGTGCGAAGTTCTTTGTGTCGAACTTTTTTCCGTAATAAACAACTCTGTTGCTAAAAAGGTGTAAGTTCGTATTACTGCTGGCGACAATATCTTCATCTGTACAAGCACGAATGAAAAACTTCTTTTCCATCGATAGCTTTCATTAACGAGAATATTTTGCGTACTTTGCCGTCGTCTTATGATTTTGAGTCCGGATTACATACAATTGCATATTTCAGCCACTTTTGACGGTAGTGCATATGGATTCATAAAACGCCCAAATTACCCGAAGATATGCATATTTTATGCAAAGATTTTAACTGTTTATTTGACTTTATACGTACGCTTACTTTAAATGTTTACTTTAAAAAAAACATTGGCAATGTTTAATACCCGGGACCTGGGAAAGCAAACAAACAACCTTTCTTTACTCAAAGAACTTCGAACTCTGCGGTAGATTAGGCGATCGGCAGTCCACAGAAACAAAGCGAATGAAAACGCTTTTAGCTACACCAAAGAGTCGGAACTTTACGACCAGCGCGTATTTATGCAAATCGAAGCAACTACATGCAATCGAAGCGACTACGCGTTTGAAGGTCATGAAACGTTGTAAATAACGCCTGATGCTGAGCTCTGTTAATCGGTGCTGTTATTGTTCTTCATATGGAGAGAGACAGCTCGAGTTTGACAAAGGCAAAATTGTAATGGCCAGATGACTGGGTCAGAGTATTTTCGAGAGGGCAAGGTTTGTGAGGCGCTCACGGTTACCAGTGGTTTAGTACTTTCAAAAAGTGGCTTAAGGAGAGATAAACCCCCGGCAAATTGTGGTCCCACCACGAATTATCGATGCTAGAGGCGAGCGAAGATAATCCCGTATGGTACGAGGCAACAGGACGGATACTCTGGCGCAACTCGGCTATAATTTGAATGTTGGTGACGGTAGTACTGTGTTACAATATACAGCGCATGGAACTCAGCTAAAATTGAGGCTGCGCAGGCCGCACAGAGTGCCCATACTAATTTCGATTCACTGTCGCGCCTATAATGGGAACGCGATCATCAAAATCAGACCTTCAATAATTGCAAGAAGATAGTCGGCCCTGATGAATCCCGTTTCCTGTTACACCATGTGGACGGCCTGGAACATGTGCTTCTTTTACCTGGGGAAGTGCTGTCACCAAGATCCACCGTGGAACGAAAGCAAGTCGGTGGCTGAAGTAGTGCAATGCTTTGGACAGTGTTCTGCTGGGAAACCCTGCGTCGTGTCATTCAGGTGCAGGAAACTAAGATGTCTAGCACCTACCTAAATTTACATCACTGAAGACCAGGTACATCCTTCTATGGCAACGATATTCACCTTCCAGTAGAGCCTTCTTTTACAGAATAATGCGCCATTCCACACTGCCTGGATTGTTCGAGAATGGTTCGCGGGACATGAGGAAGGCTTCCAGATATTGTCATGGCTTCAAGATTGCTCAGACATCAATTCAATCGAGCATCTGTGGTTTGTGTTGGAACAGCAAATCTTATCTGCGGCGCATCAGTCACATAATTTACAAGAGTTAAAGGACCTATTGGTACCTTGTTGGTACCAGGTGCCCACAAGACGCCTTTTAGAAATCTTGTATCGTCTATGCCTCGCAGGATAGGTAAGAGTTGCTTTGGCGGCACGTAGACCAACATTATATTAGGCAGGTGGTTATGTTTTGGCTCTTCGGTGTACACTTAGATTCCGCACCAGTGGACACGTGGTCAAAGGCGTATGTTTCTGACTAGACATCCCAGATGGTCCCAGTTTTAGAGTCCTGGACGAGTCTTGGGGGAGTTGTGTATGTCTTACGGTGCTGACTTTCCTGGAACAGCTGACTGAATTTCAGACAGACTGTAGCGTGTAGCCCTTAGAGTTTGCTAATGGCAGTCTTTAAACCACTAAAAAGAAAGCCAAAAAAATATAGCATCTTCAATCTCTTTTCAGGTGTGGTATATATTGGGTTGTCGGAAAAGTCATGACGTATTTTGGCACCCGATGGTGGTTGGGCGGTTTTGGAAGTACTACAGACATGCGCAGCCCTGTTATCGCTATGGCATTCGACAGGTGCTAGTTCTAGCTGCAGTCTAAAAGGAATAGTGAGCGATTTGGCTGATTTGCGGAGATTTGACATCAAGTTGAAGATGGAAGACCAAACTGTGCATTTTCGCCATATTTTACTGTTTTACCTCCGTAAAGGGAAGAACACGTGTCAAGCCTGTGAAAATGTGCGTAAAGTGTACGGTGATAATGCTCTACAAGAACATCAGTGCCAGCGGTGGTTCGCAAAATTCCGTGCTGGTGATTTTGACCTCAACGATGCTCCTCGGTCCGGGAGGCCCACCGAGGCTGATGACGACCAAATGACGGCATTGATCGAGTCAAACCGACGTTACACGATACGAGAAATTGCAGATACACTGCACATCCATCATTCAAGCATTCACGACCACCTGAAGAAGCTGGGATACGTAAGCAAGCTCGATGTGTGGGTTCCTCATGAACTCAAAGAAGCTCAATTGACGGCGCGTATAAGCATCTGCGATATGCTCATTAAACGTGAGGAAAACGATCCCTTTTTGAAGCGACTGATAACTGGTGACGAAAAGTGGTTTGTGTGCAACAATGTGCTGCGCAAACGGTCTTGGTCCCGACGTGCTGCTTCGCCTCAAACGACATCCAAAGCAGACATTCATCAACGGAAGGTTTTGGTCTCAGTGTGGTGGGATTTTAAAGGTGTCGTGTTTTTCGAGCTCCTACCACGGAACCAAACAATCAATTCGAATGTGTACTGTCGGCAATTGGACAGTTTGAACGAATCCATCATCCAGACACGTCCATAGCTCGTTCATTGTAAAAGTGTTGTATTCCATCACGACAACGCGAGACCACGTACAAGTTTGATCACCTGCCAAAAATTATTGGAGCTTGGGTGGGATGTGTTGCCACACCCAGCATACTCGCCTGACCTTGCGCCGTCAGACTTCCATTTGTTTCGCTCTCTTTTAACAGTCCTTGCATGGTATAACGTTCAATTCAGATGAGGTTGTAAATCAGCACCTTGTACAGTTTTTCAACACGAAAAACAGGTCTTTCTATGAACGAGGCATTCTGCAGCTCACTGAAAGATGGCAAAAGGTTATCGAACAAAACGGGAATTATATCATTGATTGATCTTTGTTCTTTCTATCAATAAATGACCTTTGCAAAACATGGCTAAAATATGTCACGACTTTTCCGACAAGCCAACAGTTTATTCATCTCTCTTGAACACCATGTTCGCCGCCCCGTTGGCGCAATGATCTTAGCGATGGCTTATGACCATTCGTCCGAGAAGGGTCAGAGTTCGAATCCCGGTGAAGCATGGATGTTGTTTTGGTCTTTCCTCTCTCACTTCCCTGGAACCAGTGACACCCCCCCCCAACCACCATATTCTTGAGAAAACCCAAAGAAAGAAATCCTGATACATCAAGTATCAGTCCAGATCTTTGTGTTAAATTCGTGTTATCCTTCGAGTACCAACATTTTGTTAAAACTGTTATCCAAGAATCCTAGAACTTCAGAATTGGGAGACAGGGCACCATCTTGCTGAAAAGAGTTTTCCTATGTCAGTGCTATAAAAATTGCACATAAGTATCCCTAATGAGATCTTTGTTAGGTTCAGAAGTGATGCTTTCGTTAGTAAGCACTGGTTCCAAAACACGAAAAATCAGGGCCTAGCATTGTGGCTTTTTGCACCGGGGAGGGGGCGGAGGACAACAAAATGGGTTCTTCAGAGTCCAAAACCTTGCATTTTGCCCATTCAGGTATCCACCTAAGCGGGAAAGCTTCTTTTAAACGAAAATTTTCCGCATTTTTATTTTTGTCATTGCTAGTTTTGGCAAATATGATTTTCCCATTGTAGACCAATATAATAATGACATTTTTTTAAATGTGAAAGGCAAGTTTTGACATCTTTCCACGCTGAAATCAGCGATTCCATTTTATGATGGTTCTTTGAATAACTCTGCTTCTGCAAGGCTGCAATAAAAATTGCTTCACATTTTTCTCTAGAAGTTATATTTACACTTACGATTTATGTACCTTCCTTACCGCCGCTTTCTTCTTTGCGGGCAGAACATCTGCTTAACTTAAATTAGTTCCATACGGCATTATTTGAGACCTTAATTATTTCTGTAGAATTTGTATATTTTTTTCGTATAAAAGTAAATGATTTGCCATTTTTTTAAATATCTTCTTACTTCTGCAGCACTTTTATTTGTTTATTTGTCAAATCATCAACGTGATTAAATGTTAGGAACGTAAAATGCGCATACTAGGATACCTCTCGAATACTGCGTTGGTTATCCTCGCGATCGGATAACGGCAGCAACGCGACGGAGCATGGACTCCAGAGCTCTCCGTAGTACTGAGAAGACAGTGCACAGCATGTTTCCTAAAAAACGTTCCACAATTCCGTAATATTCGCCAATGGAGGATCCTGGCAATTGACGGCACGTTCACTAGCATCCCCAAATGTGTCGATGACGTTTATATCCGGCAAACGAGGGGGCCAAGTCGTGATGCCAAACTCCGTGGAATGTTTCTCCTGCCATAATCGAGCGACTGTGTACGTGTGTGGCTGCGCAATGTCGTGTTGAAACAAGGCGCACCCGTCGTAGTGGTTGCATGACATGAACAAGTGCAAATGATCCCTAAGGATGGTTACGTAGTCTCCACCGGTGAGAGGTTTCTGCAGAAGTATGAGGGGTCCTAATTCTTGACACTTGAAAACACCCCTCACCATAACAGAGCCGCCACCAGCCTGCGCTGTCCCTTATAGGCATGTGGGATCCATTGCCTCGTGGAGTTGTCGCCACACCCGGAGTAGGCCATCTGCCCGAAACAGTTGATTCCAGTCACTTTGCGCCAAGTGGCGGTATTCCCGAGCCCAGGCGAGGCCCACAGCCTTGTGTTGTCGGGTCAGCATTGGCACCCGGGTGGGCCGTCGGTTCCGGAACCTTATAGAACACAGGGAACGTTGCACTGTCCAAACACTGATGCTTCTACTGGGCCTAGCATTGAATTCCGCTGTGATTTGCGGCAATGTTGCACGCCGGGTGGATATTACGATACGTGCCAGACGCCGCTGTCCACGATCGTCCAGTTCCTTTCTTCCACCACACTGGTCTCACACTCTGGATAATTTCTCGGAGGTTGTGTAGTACAGGTACACCCTTGAAATTTTTGTCTGTGTAAATCCAAATTTCGTGGGCCGCCCCGGTGACGCAGTGGTCTAAGCGATGGCTTCCGATCATCGTCCGAAAGGGGTCCTGGTTCGAATCCCGGTGAGGCATGGATGTTGTGTTTGTCTTACGGCACTGGCTCTATCCCTTCCCTGGAACCAGTGGCCATAAATTAGGGACGGCTGACTGCTTATAGCTTATTAACTCACGGTGGTCGTTAAACCTCCAATAATAATAAAAAAATCGTTTTAATTTCCGAGATGGAGTGACCCATCTCCCGGGCGCAGACTATCACACCGCGTTCGAAATCGTTTAAAACCTGATAAACTGCCATATGAACTGCGAATGTGGAGCTTGCGGAGATATCTTCCTCTATGTGTATATACATACGTCGTTTACGAACGATACCATTTACTACATGGGTGTTGTGTCATGTAAAGGAAATAGAAGCGCCCTTCCTAGTTTCTCTTTTTCACTTCGGTGTTCTCTGGTTTCCATAAGTCAAGGAACAAAATGAAATTTTGAAATGTCTCGAAAATAATAAAGAATTCTCATCTAAAAAATTTGGGGCAACATAAATTAATACTCTTTTTCATGTTACATGTTAAAAAATAAGACAATTAATTATTATAGAAAGTAAGCATACCTTGTCCCAAGACATGCTAGAGAGAGACGAGATAACCAAGCTGAGATCCCTCGCAGCAATATATGCTTCAAAGTGACATTCGTTTCGTGCCCATAATGAGTATACAGCAGCTGTCCTGGAAATAACGACTACTGCTCCACCAAGGCTCTTCTAAGCTCCTTCAAGTTTTGGGGAGGGGACTGAAGGGCTGCAACATGACTGCCTAAAAACATATTAAAGAGGATTCAGGTAACTAGAACGGGCTGCTCGGTCCATACAGTTGATGGTGCTCTCAAGATCTTGATCAACAGTTGTCTCGATGAGGAAATGCATTATAATACTGTTGTAACGTACCAGGAGATGTGACGTACCTGCCAGAAGGACGCACACGACATAAAGGCAGATAGGAATCAGAATAAAATGTCTGCGTAGCTCAGTTGGTAGAGCGACTTGTTCCGGAATAAGCGGACTCGGGTTCGTTTCCCGGCGTAGACCAAAAATGACGGAGAAATTTACTTCGTTATAATGGCGCCCGAACTATCCGGATGACCCGACCGTTCAAAATCTCGCATTGGTGTGATGTTCTTTCCACACCGCGATATAGGAAAAATAAGAGAATCCCTTCTCCAGCACTTCGAAAAAAAAAATAAAAATAAATAAAAATAAGGGGGAGATGATGTAACGTACCAGGAGATGTGACGTACCTGCCAGAAGGACGCACACGACATAAAAGCAGATAGGAATCAGAATAAAATGTCTGCGTAGCTCAGTTGGTAGAGCGACTTGTTCCGGAATAAGCGGACTCGGGTTCATTTCCCGGCGTAGACCAAAAATGACGGAGAAATTAACTTCGTTATACTGTAAGTTAATATTGTAGCCAATTGCTTTTGCATAAGGCCTAACAAAAAGTGTTCGAGGATATAATCTCTACAAATCTGAGCATTCATTGAGCCAGTTTAAACCACGTAGAAATCTTTGCGGCTACACAATGATATACCTACGGACACCATCACACTGCTACTACCATAAGTGCCCTTTTCTAAGATTTAGAAAGGACACTTATGGCCATTTCTAACATCATAAAAAGGGGGCATCGCAAGTGCCTCTCTTCCACAAAAATTCCGGTTTTATCTCTCCGAGGATGCTCCGTGTTCCCTCAGGCGAAACCACCTCGTCGCACGAGTTTGTACTGACGCGCATCCCTTCGCTATGGTGAATTTTCTTTTCCAAGAATGCGAACATCACTTTACACATTTCGCTATACATTTTAAACGGAGTTGAAAAAATAGTCTTACTGTAATAAACTAATGTAATAAACTTTTAACTGGCGTGTGCTGCAAATCGGTTAGCTGACATATTAAACTTCACCTTTTGTACGAATGACTGGTTTCACTCTTGTAGCTGTTTTATCAAAATAAATGGCCCAACTGCACTGGAACTGCAATCATTTCCTTTCCTATACGTGTACATTTCACATGCTAATTTTCATTTCGATTCGATTCGATGATTCCTTCTGGGAGTTACGTTTTCTTTGTTTTGTTTTTTCTTGTCAAAGATTGTATTATCATAGGCTCTGCTAAATCTGTTAATCATACTTTTATCTTACTGACTAAATGTCTGTTCTCTGTTCCACTTACTCTTCTAAATGCACTCTAGAAGAAAAGCAGCTTTTCTTGATATTTCCGTGGAAATACCCCCCCCCCCCACACACACACACATACACTCCAGAAAAAAAAATTCAGTTGCATTAGTTTAATAACTGACTTCATTACAACTTACAAATGAAAGAATAGACATCATTCAGCTGACTTTTAAACAAATAAATAATGCTTAAAAATGCAGGCCATTTCTTAAAACAGCCTCAGTTTTTTTTAAATTCGAAACTGCGATTCCTGGTATTGTGTTTCAGTCTCAAAGTTCTTTCTTGCTTTCCGCAGTATGTATGTTGCTTGCAGCTGGTACTTAAGTGATGTTCCGAAACTGTCATTGCGTACATCTTCCAGAGAACAGATGTGTGCCATTTGTATTTGCAGGAAATCTTTCCGAAAAATATTTATCACATGGTCTTTGAGGTTGCCGGCTGAGTTTACAATGATCGTGCAAATGGTGTACCTCAGAACAGAAGGTAATTGTTTCTCTCTTATGTCCATACATCCAGTTGAAGTTCGCATTTTCAGAGCTCTTCGTTTTGTCGAATCATGTAAAAGTTAAAGGGTGAGTGGTTTTCTTGATCACCGCCTTATTCAGGATGTTTCCCTAAGTCACTGTGATCTACTCGCCGTTCATAATGTACACCATCTGATCAAAAGTATCCGGACACTTGCCTGTCAACAAACTCCCTGTAATAGAGTTATTATTATCCGGTTGGCACACCCTTTGCTGCAATCGCAGCCTCAGCTTTGATGTGAAGGCTTTCTACTAGATTTTGTTATATTGCTCAGGGAACTGCATTCTATTGCGACAAGAGCATCATTAGTCAGGTCGGTCGCTGATGTCTGGCGTTTTCGTCTGGGCACGCAGTCGGTTCCAATTCATCCGAAAGCAGTTCCATAGGTGTTTCAGATCAGGGTACTGTGCAATCCAGTCAAGTTCTTCCACGACTATCTCATCAAACCATTCCTGCCGCCCCGGTGGCGCAGTGGTCTAAGGCGCTGGCCTCTGATCATTCGTCCGTAAGGGGTCCGGGTTCGAATCCCGGTCAGGCATGGATGTTGTGTTTGTCTTACGGCTCTGGCTCTCTCCCTTCCCTGGAACCAGTGACCCTAAATTAGGGACGGGCGACTGCTTGTAGCCCATTGAGTTGCTCACGGTGGTCGTTAAACCTCCAATCAAAAAAAAAAAAACATTCCTGCACGAACCTCACTTTGTTGGTAAAGAAAAAGACTTTCACCGAACGATTGCCATAATTCTGGGAGTACAAAATCATCGAGAATGTCATTGTAGGCCGAAGCGTTAAGATTCCAGGGTTCTGGAACTAGGTAGCCCAGCCCAAACCATGAAATATAGCCCCGGAGCATGCCTCCACCGTCAAACTTCATAGTTGGCACAACACAATCGGCCAAGTAGCCGGCATGTTCCACATCCAGACTCGTCCGTCCGGCTGCCAGATGGTAAAGCGTAGTTACTCACTCCAGAGAAAGTTTCCATTGTTCCAGAGTCCACTGGCACCGAGGTTTACACCCTTCCAACCGACACTTGGCGTTGATTTTCTTGATGTTAGGTATGTGTCCAGCTACTCGGCCATGAAATCCCATTGCCTTCAACACTCGACGAAGCATTATGGTGCTGGTGTTGCTTACAGAAGCCTTTTGGAAACCGGCAATAAGTGTTCCAACCGAGGACAGGTAATTTTGTCGCACTACCTGCTTCAGCGGTCTTTCTGTCATTTTACGTGGCTTACCAAGTTACGATTGCGCTGTTTTTGCCCCTAGGGGTTTCAACTTCACAGTACACGATCGTATCAGAATCATACACTGGCGGAAAGTGAAAAAAACACCAAGAAGGAATTGGCGGACAATCATGAAATTTACATATGTTAATGGGGTCAAGCTTACGTAGGTATGATGTCAATTTCGGGACCAACCGGTGAGCGTTTACGCCACAGTACGACATAATATGCAAATTATCGTCGGTGGTATTTAAGGAGTACGGCGAAGTGAATGTAATGAGTCGTCGGCCTACGGACACGTGCGAAGACCCTGAAGAAGCTGCAATGCCTGGACATGGAAGACGTGTACGATTTCAGCAGTTATCGGACTTTGAGCGAGGTCGTCTAGTCTGACTCTACGAGGCCGGGTGGTCGTATCATCGTATTGTGGAGCAAATTGGACGGGAAGTATCGGTGGTGGTACGATGGTGGCGTAGATGGTCCGAGGAACATTCCCACAGGAGAAGACTTGGAACCGGGAGTCACAGACGGACTGATGAGCGGACCGATCGACGCATAAGAAGAGCGGCGTTGTCAAGCAGAACATCCACTGCGACGCAAATCCCAGCTGCCGTTGCACCTGAGGTGACTGTGCGAACAATCCGCAACCGTCTACTGGATGCAGGACCACGTGCACGTGTGCCTCTGGCATGTGTACCTCTGACTCCAGCCTACCGTCAGGAACGGCTGCAGTGGTGTCGCCAACGTCTGCACTGGAGAACGCAATGGTGATATGTCGTGTTCAGCGATGAAAGCAGATTCTGCTTGGGAGCCTCCGATGGCCGTATGCGTGTTCGCCGACCCACAGGGGAGCGTCTCCACCCTTCTTGCATCCGCCAGCGACCCACAGGGCCTACACCTGGTCTCCTGGTGTGGGGAGCGATCAGCTATTACTCCCGTACAAAACTAGTGTTTGTACCAGGTACGTTAAACAGCACCTCCTAGATCAACAACATCATCCATCCCGTTGTTGTGCCATTTGTAAGGTCGGTCCGTCGTGGTGTATTCCAGCAAGATAACGCACTCCCACACACGGCACATGCAACGCAACATGCACTTCAGGGTGTGAGACAACTTCCATGGCCTGCACGTTCACCGGATTTGTCCCCCATTGAGCACGTGTGGGATTTTATGGGACAACGACTTATCCGGTCTCCACGGCCAGCCACGACCATCCACGAATTACGCGTCCAGGTTGAGGATGCTTGGAACTCAATACCCCAAACTTACATCCAACATCTGTACGACAGACTCCATGCCAGAATTGCACAGTGTCACGCAGTTCATGGCGGTTCAACCTCGTACTAACCATGTTACATGGAAATGTTATTTTTCAGTTTACCAGCAAATACAGCTGTATTTTGCCACAATGTTTTGATCACGTTATCCTCTGTATTCCGTTATTATGCTGTATAAATTTCGTTGGTATCAGACGTCTCCTTCTTGGTGTTCTTTTTTCACTTTCCGCCAGTGTATAACCATCCCCAGAATCACAGTATACACGCCCAGGCGCATCACAGAGTGCACGTGGCAAGGTCTACCACACGGAGGTGTAAGCGGCCAGCCAGGACAGATTAGCCGTAGTGCGTTACGTGAGCACAATGGACAGAGGTAGTGATTTGACGGACGTGCAAAAAGAAGGTCATCGGGTACCGCGCCAAGGGTGGAAGTATGTCGGAAACAGCAGACTTCGCGAGGTGCTCTAATAAGGGTGTTCCAAGAATGGACCGCTGGCACGCTGAGTACCTCCCGACGTCATAACTGTGGAGCACCAAAGACCATCGACCCCAGAGGAAAACGTCGCCTCCGTCGACTGGTAAAGGGCAATCGACGCGCAACAATGCAGCAATTGACCATGCAAATGAACGTTGGGGTACCGAGGTACGTGTCCCCGATAACAGTAGAGAAAACCCTGTTACGCATGGGTCTCCGGAGTCGACGCTGCGTCAAGGCTCCCATGTTTACACAGGTCCATCGGCAACGAAGCCTGCACTTTGCATGGGACTACAGTCATTGGACAGTGGAAGACTCGGAAAAGGTTGCATTTCCGACGAGTCGAAGTTTCTACTCCACAGAAGTGCCGGGCGGTGGGGGATACGGCCTCAGACACACGAGAACTGACACTCGGACACGCTTCTCGGTCAAGTACAGGCCAGCGGTGGCAGTGTGCATGTCTGGGAGATGTTTTCCTGGCATGACCTGTGACCGCTGGGATCACTTGATAGGTCCCTGAACGCCAATGGCTACCTGTCCATCCTCGCTGAGCCTCCCTGGTGGCGCAGTGGTCTAAGCGATGGCTTAGGCACGACCTCAGACCGCTGGGACCACTTGATAGGTCCCTGAACGCCAATGGCTACCTGTCCATCCTCGCTGAGCCTCCCTGGTGGCGCAGTGGTCTAAGCGATGGCTTCTGATCATTCGTCCTAGATGGGTCAGTGTTCGAATCCCGCTGAGGCATGGGGATGTTTTTGTCTTACGGCACTGGCTCTCTCTCTTGCCTAGAACCACTGGTCTTAAATTAGGGACGGGCCACTGCTTATAGCCAATCGAGTTGCTCACGGCGGTCGTTAAACCTCCAAAAAATAAAAAAATAATTTCAGTTACATTACAGCATTTTGCAACGATCTTCGAGCGTTTCTTGCTTACTTCGCTTGGTTTCGAATCTCGGTAAAAATATGGCTGTTGCGGTAGTTCGTATGGCACTGATTCTGTCTTTCCCTGAATTAGTGTTCCTGATTCAGGGGCAGAAATTTTAAAAAAGAAATGATTTTCCATTCACTTAGATTAAAAGTTTAGAAGTTCTGTGTGGAACTCATGAAATAAATGCTATTCAGCTTAACTAAATCGGTCCGTTATAAATAATGGTTAAAATAATGTTCTGTAAGTCTTCAAATTTCAGCATTCGCTGGTGTAAAATTTTCTAGAAAATATAAGGAAATCTGAAATTGATATTGTTTGTGGTTCCTATGGAAATCGATTTTTCATTGAAATCATTCAAACCTTCCGTTTGTATGCGCAGTGAGAACAAGAAATATCGAAATAAGAGAAATAACAGGTCACTAAACTAAAAGTCCAGCAGGTTGTATCAAGATAGGATATATGCAGTAGAGTCACATTATTGTGACCACCTCCTACTTTTGACGTCAATAGAGCGTAACCAATGAAAGAAGCCACGTGTCGTGAGCTGGCTTGGAGGGTATATACGGTGTGCTGTAGGCATTCTGAAAACATTTGGCCGCGGTTGGCCTAGTGGTCAGCGTTCGTGGCTGCCACAAAGATAACCTCAGGTTCGATCCTGGGTAGGTACGAACGCTCGAACCACTAAATACCCGCCGTGCGTCGGATGGGCACGTTAAGCCATCGGACCCTGGGTACTGTCCCCCCGGTAATAAATATGGGCGTCTTCCTCCCCCTTTCTACCTCACTTCCGTGTCACTTTCCTATCGGGCACTCTAGCCCAAATCTCCTATCTTCCTATTTCTAAGGGTTGTTTAAGACCTGGGGACAGACACTCCCTTCCTAAAATCCTCTACATATGATCTGATCTAAAAACATATCACTCGTTACTCTCATGGATAAAAGGAGCGATTTATCAGATTTGCAAAAAGGGATGAGTATCTGCTTTCGCGCCAAGGGTGGCAGTATTTCTGAAAGAGCGCAGTTCTTGAACTGTTCGCGTGCTGCTGTGGTTAAAGTGTATAATGATTGGAGAAATGGCACCATTGCGATTAAGCAACGTGCAAACTGCGGAGCACCACGTGCCACTGATGTGAGAGGTGAACGTCGGCTTCGAAGGTGCGTGAGGGCCGATCGACATGCTACAGTGTAGCAACTCACTGGCCGAATGAACCAGGGGGCTACCGGAAGTGTGTCTAAAACGACAGTTCAGTGAACCCTGCTGGGTATGAGGCTCCGATGCAGACGGATGGTCACTACACCTATGCTAACGAAGGTGCATCGGCAGAAAAGGCTTACATTTGCACGGCAGTATCGGAATTGGACCTCCGCTGATTGGCAAAGGATTGCCTTCTCCGAAGAGCCACGTTTTCTGCTTCATCGAACGGATGGACGTTGGCGTATGAGGGGAGAAACATCTGAGAACAGACACTCTTCAACCATTCCTGGAAAAACACAAGCTGGTGGAGACAGCGTTATGATCTGGGGAATGTTTTCGTGGCGTTGTTTGGGTCCACTCATACCCCTGGAAGGCAATATTGACCGAATTCGTTATGAATCCATCCTTGCAGACTACGTACATCCGTACATGCTGAATGTCTTCCCTGGGGCGGATGGGATCTTCCAGAACGACAAGGCGACGTGTTACACAACTAAAAATGTCAGAGAGTTGTTGAAAAAGCACGATGAAGACTTCAAAGTACTTCCCTGGCCCCCTAATGTCCCATACTTAAACCCAATTGAGCATCTGTGGGACCACTTCGATTGTGTTGTTCGCTCTATGGATCCTCCACCACGCACCCTCCATGGTTAAAATCTTCCAGCACCTTATTGAGTCACTCCCAGCCCGTCTAGCTGCTGTCCGCGCTGTATACGGCTGTTACTCTGGTTATTAGCTTGTGGTCACAATGTGACTCGACCGTGTATAAGCTTTGCCGAACGAGAAATCTGATGAAAATAGATTCAATTTCTCGATAAATTTGAATTTTCAGTATGCATGAAGAGAATTTATGCTTAACTAGAAATTTTGTCAGTGCTGAAGGTAATAATTTTTTTCACCGTAAAACATCTTTTGTTGTGACTATGGTTGAACTGGATACGACTAATCATCCCGCGCGATGCAATCCAGCCCCCCCCCCCCCACATATATATATCATCATCGTCAACCATTATCTATCCACTGCTGGACGAAGGTTTCCCCAAGTTTCTTCCACAACGGTCTGTCTTGTGCCAGCTTCTTCCACGTTACTCCCGCATACTTCCGGATTTCCTCCGCCCATCTCCCACGTGGTCGTCTTCTGGGTCTTTTCCTGTCCCTTGGAATCCAATCTAAAATTTCGGCTGTCCATCGATGGTCTGTCTTTCTGGCAATATGTCCAGCCCATTTCCATTTCAGGGATTTTACTCTGGTCATGATCTCTTCCACTCTTGTCATTTTCTGATCCACGAGTTCCTCATATTATCTCTCCTGGTTACACCAAGCATGCATCACTCCGTGCTTCTTTGAGTTGTCTGCAGTCTTTGTATGCCTCTTTTAGTTAAGGTCCACGTTTCTGCACTATATGTAAGCACTGGAAGGATGCATTGATCAAACACTTTTCTTTTAAGACATAATGGCATATTGCTTTTGAAAATTATACTATTTCTTCCAAACGCTCTCCAGGCAAGTTGTATACGCCGATTAATTTCATCATCAATGTGACCTTCACTTGATATCTGCTGTCCAAGATAAATGTAGGTATTGATTATATCCAGCTTTTCTCCATCAATCGATAAATCTTAATTCCTTGTAAAAGCATTGTACATCACTTTTGTCTTCTGAAAGTTCATTTTTAATCCCTCTTCTTTACTCTTGTCAGCAAGTTCCTGGATCATACTCTGCAGCTCTGATGGAGTAGTTGCAAAAATGACATCGTCATCAGCAAAACGAAGGTGAGTTAGATAATCTCCATTAATCTTTATCCCTTTGTTTTCCCAGTTTAGTGATTGAAAGACATTTTCCAAAGTGGCATTAAAGAGTTTGGGAGATATAGTATCACCTTCTCTCACTCCCTTTCCAATTTTTATATGTGCTGTATTCTCAAATAGCCGAATCTTTGCACTTGAATTTTCATAGATGTTATGAATTATATTAATGTATGCATCTTCAATACCGCAGGATTTCAAAGCCATTGTAACTGCTGATAGTTTCACCGAATCAAAGGCCTTTTCATAGTCAATAAAAGCCATGCATAATGGAAGTTCATATTCCCTCGCTCTTTCGATTAGTTTTCTCAGTACGTGGATATGATCTATTGTGCTGTAGCCACTCCTGAATCCAGATTGTTCTCTCGGTTGAGCCATGTCCATTGTCACTTTCAAGCTTTATTTAAGAACTTCAGTGAAGATTTTATAAACCACTGATAGGAGGTTGATGGGTCTGTAGTTCCTGAGATCCTCAATGTCACATTTTTTATGTAGCAGGATCCATTGTAGCATTGTTCCAATCCTCAGGAATCTTCCCTTCATTAAGACATCGAGTGAAAACTTGGGCGAGTATTGTTTCAATTTCACCACTTGCTTCTTGTATGATACAAGACCACATGGGAGATGGGTCGATGGAATTTGAAAACATTCATTAGTGACATGGAGGAGACTGGCCCAAGACAGACCGTTGTGAAAGAAACTTGAGACCTTCATCCAGTAGTCGATTGATAATCGTTGACGATTTTTATATACACTCACGGACAATGAAATTTGCGCACCTAGAAGAAAACATGCTACAACCCCTAAACTTTACAAATAGCTAGAGTGCGTGCTGGTATGCAAATGATCCACGTTTGGGGCGAGTGCGCATGACCGCACACCCTGTGGTGGCGCTGCAGACACGAACCGACAGCTTTATAAACCGGCATGTAGTCGATGCCCCATGAAAGCGAAAAGCACCGGCCGACGTAAGCAATAGTACAGAATGACAAGTATGCCGGGAAGACGCCTGAGACGTCGATTTACGCAGCTTACGGACTTTGAGAGAGGCCTGATCATCGGGCTGAAAACCGCAGGGTGGTCGGCGCGCCATATAGGCCGCCATGTGGATCGTTCTGATCGTACCGTCCGGTTGTGTTGGGAGCAGTGGAGACATGACGGCACTGCCACACGGCGGAGCGGCTCCGGCAGGACCAGGAGGACCACTGGTAGAGAGGATCGACGGATCGTGCGCCAGGCACGAACGGATCTCACGGGGACTCTGTCCACTATACAGGCAGATGTAGCGGCTCCTGTGTGCCCAAGAACCATTTCCCGACGCCACGCGGAAGCGAATATGCGACTCCAGCGCCTCTTACGTGGGCTGCCATTAACACCGGAACATCACCGGCTCCGTGTGCAGTGGTGCCGGGCCAGAGCGACGTGGAACGCCACAGACTGAAGACGTGTAGTGTTTAGCGATGAGTGCTGCTTCGTTTTGGGGACATATTACCGTGTCCGGGTGTGGAGGTTAACGGCACAATCCCAGCCTCGCTATCGAGCGCCACACCTCCCCGACTGCAGGCATTATGGTCTGGGAAGCCATTGCCTACGATAGCCGATCAGCTCTAGTAGTGGTACGTGGATCATTGATGGGCCAGCGGTATGTGGATAAGATCCTACGGCACCATGTGCTCCCATTCCTGGCTGGGATTCTAAGTGCACTATACCAGAAGGATAATGCCCGCATGCACACAGCTCGGGTTGCCCAGGACTGCCTACGTCATGTCCAGACACTTCCATGGCCTGCCCACTCCCCGGACATGTCCCCTATTGAGCATATGTGGGACCAGTTGAAACCCCAGCTGCCACCGTACCGCACTATCCGGCATTTTGGAGCACACCGTCCAACACGTGTGGGCCAGTCTGCCGCAGGACATGAGGCGTCTGTTCGCCTCCATGCCGGAACGTGATGCAGCATGTATCGCCGCACGAAGCGGTGTGACGCGCTATTGAGGATCACCGGACTGTGTGCCACAGATCCCTCTCTAATTGTCCTGCAGCTCTGTTTTTGCCACCATGTGTATCATTCATCTGTATCATTGCGTCCATAAAATATCAGTTCAATCCGATGCTTCCTTCTTGGTGCGCAAATTTTATTGTCCGTGAGTGTATAGGGGGCTGGGGGAAGAGAGAGAGAGAGAGAGAGAGAGAGAGAGAGACAGACAGACAGACAGAGTTTCCAATTCATAGTTTAAAGCAGATTTGACCGCGTCAGGTCCAATTATGCAACGTCAGGGTCCAAGACTTTTGACCCGTTTCCAACTCTGTGCTCAACATATAGCTTTGCGTAACATCGCTCAGTATAACATAGCTCTTGCAATATCTCCTTCTACTCTGAATAAAATCTGCTGTTTATTGCGTAAAAGCAATTGCCGGTGGCGCATATCAAAGGCGCATCCTCCTGCTCCGAAGACGACTGTTTTCCCAATTAAGCTACGCCGACGAGGTTGGTCGCTACAAATTTGCCGTCTTGACATGTGCTTCACCTTTTAGGTAGGTACGTCACATGTATCACCCTTCCCCCTCGGGAAAGGGCTGTGACAAAATTGCAGACGGTAAACCACGCTTGAAGGAGAGAGCTCATTGTAGAAGTAATTCTGACTAATTCTAGACACGGTGTGTTGCGAACTTCACGCATTTTTCGAAGAATGGAACTGCCAGGGGATTATACGTTCAATTTTACGTTCGGGCGCCAATATAGCTTACACGCCATTTGCAGGTGGCAAGAATCGAACCCACATACTTCTTACCAAGCTGTTACAGATTATACATTATAGTCGTGTATATTAACGTGCTGCGAACTTAAGATAGAAACATTATTTCGGTATAATGTTGATATTCAACTCTTTGCATATTTTGCTATAGGAGTTCGCTATGTAGAGGTCCAAGTGTAACTCTCTAACACTGTGTTATGTCTCAGCTCAGTAGTCTCTATGTTCAATTCTTGTTTATTGTACTACTTTAGATATTATTGTGCTACTCTTTTGGTGCATAATAGCTATTCTGTGCAACTAAAGAATTGCATACACTTCAAAATCATTTAAAAACATTTAAATGTTCAACACAAAACTGTTAGTCTTCATAGGTTCATCAATTCTATTTTATAGTTGATGACGTGCAATACTTCCGTGTTTAACTATTATTGGTATTAGCGCTGTAAGAATGAGGCGATTCGGTTTCGCTAGAGCTAATGTGACAGTTTCCGAGAGCAAATTCGGAGCAACACATCGCTTAAAACCCAGTTCAAATATTTTAAGGTAGTATTTAATAAAAAAGCCAAAAAAAAAAAAAAGACAGTTACTACTCACCCTCAATACTGTGGTGTGCTCTTAATCCATTATTACATGAACTCTAAAACTGTGCATTTTAAGCATTTTGGCTCCAATTAAGCTACACCGACGAAGTTTGCCGTTGCAACTTTGCCGTCTTGACATGTACGTCACTTCTGGGAATAGGTACGTCACATCTTACAAAATCATTCTGCTAAAAAAAAATTGTTTTATCCTAGCTCTTATCTCAGAACACTGTTTGATTGTACCCACTCTCAGGCTGCCAACTTTTACAAGCTCCTCGGAAGAAATTCTGTGGCGTTAAGTCAAAAAAATATTTGAGGAGAGGAGAAATTAAATTCACATGAGCACACAGAAACTCAAAAGGTTAGGGTTTTTTTTCTTAATTGGCATCAGTAACCAGTGGCTTCTTCAGTAGCGGCTCTACCATGTACAGATTCTCCATGAAGTTTCCAGCGAACTATTTCGCTTGACACTGGAACGTTGAGACGCATAATTTCTGTAGTTTTTTTTGTTTTTTTACAGTAGTTTTAGTGTTGGGCTATATAATGTGCAAATTGTACTATATAAGTAGTCTCCGTCCCTAATTTAGAACCACTGGTTCTAGGGAAGGGAGAGAGCCAGTGCCGTAAGACAAATCGCAACATCCATGCCTCACCGAGATTCGAAGATTGACCCATCTCGGAGGAATGGTCAGAAGCCAGCACTTTAGACTACTGCACTACTGGGGCGGCCAATAAAATATTTAAAAACGGAGATGCGGTTGCACATATATTATAAATACACAGTACCACCACCGAGCGCCAGAACTGTGAGTACAAAAACCCCACGAGTACATGCAAAGTGTTGCACATAGTAAATTGCACCCGGTGGTTTCTTTTTAATCGAAATTTTAGAAGCCGAGATATCGAGAAAAACATATTTGCGCACCCTAACGGTCAAATCGTGCGTTATTTTGGGCAGGAAATGCACACAATGTTTTCGCAGTCTTTTTTTTTTTTTAGTTTTATCTGACCAAAAAAGGATTTTTAATCGGGTCCTTAGACTCGCAGATATTGCTGTAAATATGTCGCAAACTGAACTGTGAACTTATGCTCTCTAGTGGCAAACTTGTGCGTTAAGAAAATTTTATGCAAAACATTTCGCACCAAAAATGCTGTTCCACAAAGAATTTTACAAAATCGACTATTAGAGACAGAGACATCGAGAAGAATAAGATATACAAATACGCCCCTGTTGGAAAAACTATGCATTATTTTAAGCAGTGTGTATTCTCTAAACGTTTTACGTGGTGAGTGGTATCTGAACACAAAAGAATTATTTCAATCGAGTTTGAAGCGCAGATGCTGCTGCAAATACATCAGAAATAGAAACATAGTCTCATCATCATCATCATTGTCAACCATTATCAATCCACTGCTGGACGAAGGTCTCCCCAAGTTTCCTCCACAACGGTCTGTCTTGTGCCAGTCTCCTCCATGTCACCCCTGCATACTTTCGAATTTCATCCACCCATCTCCCATGTGGTCTTCTTCTGGGTCTTTTCCTGTCCCTTGGAATCCAATCTAAAATTTCGGCTGTCCATCGATGATCTGTCCTTCTGGCAGTATGTCCAGCCCATTGCCATTTCAGGGATTTAACTCTGATCATGATGTCTTCCACTCTTGTCATTTTTCGGATCCACGAGTTCCTCTTCTTATCTCTCCTGGTTACACCAAGTATGCACCTCTCCATGCCACTTTGAGTTGTCTGCAGCCTTTGTATGTCTCTTTTAGTTAAGGTCCACGTCTCTGCACCATACGTAAGCACTGGAAGGATGCATTGATCAAACACTTTTCTTTTAAGACATAATGGCATATTGCTCTTGAAAATTATGCTGTTTCTTCCAAAAGCTCTCCAGGCAAGTTTTGTACGCCAATTAATTTCTTCATCAATGTGACCCTCACTTGATATCTGCTGTCCAAGATAAACGTACGTGTCTGTTATCTCCAGCTTTTCTCCATCAATCGATAAATCTTCATTTCTTGTAAAAGCATTGAACATCACTTTTGTCTTCTGAAAGTTCATTTTTAATCCCACTTCTTTACTCTTGTCAGCAAGTTCCTGGATCATACTCTGCAGCTCTGATGGGGTAGTTGCAAAAATGACTACGTCATCAGCAAAACGAAGGTGGGTTAGATAATCTCCATTAATCTTAACATCCCCCAAATGACGAATCAGTTCTTTCCCAAATTTATAAATTATACGCAGGAACGTTTCCAACGAGGAGCTCTATCCGATGTAAAAAATTTTTTCAGATCGGACATTTAAACGCAGGGATATCTGGGAAATAGCGATTAACTCTACGCCCCCTAGCGGAAAAACTGGGCACTACTTTAAAAAAAGAAACTACCTAAAAGTCTTCCTTCTAAATAGTATGGGAAGGAAGATATTTTTCAATCAGATATTTAGAAGCAATGATATGGAATAAAATAAATTTTGAATTCGATATCATCTTCATTTACGCCCTCTACCGGCGAAGTTATGCATCGGAAGAAAAAAAGCGGAAAGCAAGGATACCCCCTTTTCACATTTCTTCAAGCTTCCCATTGCAAAAAGATTTTTTCAAATTGAATGAATAGTTGCAGCGGTACGGTGTCTAGAACGGACGGACGGACGGACAAAGTGATGCCATAAGCATGCACTTTTTTTGTGTGTAAAAAATGTGTTTACTTCTAGTTTTTAGAAGTGCTCAGGCGAAGAGTCAAAATAATCCAAATATATTGTTATTTGTTATGTTAAAAACACAAGTAACTATTTTTCATTCAATAGTTATTACAACCCATGTGGCGCAGTGGTCTAAGTGCTGGCTTCTGACCATTCGTCCACGATGGGTCCGGGTTCGAATCCCAGTGAGGCATGGATGTTGTGTTTGTCTTATGGCACTGGATCTCTCCCTTCCCTGAAACCAATGGTTTTAAATTAGCGACGGGCGACTGCTTAGAGCCCATTGAGTTGCTCACGGTGGTAGTTAGATCCCCAATACAAAAAAAAAAAAAAAACATCTGGACAGATTACACATCCCTGACGTTGTCTTCACTGAGACGGCATAATCAGAACCCCAATGAGCAAACATGACATTCAGATCTTCCACTGGAATTGAACAAAGGCCCTCGCTGTGAAAACTTAGCAGCCTAACGGATGTAATAAATCTCATTGTCATCATTTTTCTTCTATGAAACTTTCGCATGAAATACAGATGAAATACAGTCGTTGAACATGCTGGCTGAAAATAGCAAACTCGTACACAGCGCGGAGTTAAAAGCATTTCCTTCTTTCCTGGTAACGAAAATGTTGTTTTTCTTCCATGTATCCGTTGCTATCCCAGAACAAAATAAAATAAAATTTAAATCTGCTTATCCAGAATATCTCCTGCTTTGTATGTCTCATCATCGCATATTTTAACTTGAAGAGTGGATTAGTTTGTTTGAGAAGAAGTCTCTGCTCAGAGGACACTTGTTTTATTAACCTAGCTCCCTTTAAACATAAATGGAAATCCTTGCGAATCTAACCAAATCAAACAGAATGTCTTCACTTAATTAGTCACCTAACTTCAAACAGCACTGATAAGATTAAGATTTCTGTCCTTACAAACGCACTTTTCCCATTGACGGTGCCGTAAGTCTTTCATATTATGTTTTCCATAAACATTCATCTGTAACTTATCTTTCAATTCAAATATTTCGCGTGTTACCTCAACTGCTCTCTGCAACTCTTGCGCGAGTCCCTAGAGAGCGCTGCAGTCATCGACGCAAGTGTCATTGTGGCGTAAAATTAAATAATGCGTCTAGGGGATATGCGGCAAGTGTGGTTCAATTACGCAGCCGCAGACTGAGTGAGTGCCGGGTTGCAACACGGAGTTGTCGATCAGTTCCCGATTCTGATTCTGTCTTTCGCTCCAATGCATTACACTGTTTGATGTAACCGTGACCAAATTTTCATCATGTGATTTTTCTTTGATCCTCAGCCGACAGTTCTCTTTTCTATATTCTTGTGGGAAAACCTTCTACCCACCGATGATATACTAACTAGTTTTTCTTTACTTGCTTCTAGTTCTTTTATGATATTGAAAAGGCTCTCTTTTTTGTTTTTTTGTGCGTTTTCTTTTCGGTTTTTAAACATCACAAAATGCAACAAACGCGTGTGGTGAGGAATGATGGGAATTGGAAAGCAGCAATACTTAAGATTAAATATACGAAGTGTCTAGTTCACTGCTTCAACCGATGAAAAACATCCACAGGATAATTCAGCTCAAGTAAAAACATGGAGAAAAATTGCTGTCTTATCAGAACACGTAAAAATCGGCGTTTGCTGTTGGCTATCTTTTGACTTAAATCTGTGAAAAACACTGATTTGTGCTTTCTACTGAGCGACGCACCGCAAGACAGAAAGCAAAAACGTGCCCCAGCACTCACTATTTACTTATAATTAAAAGGAAATCTCATGGGAATGCTTTTCACTTGATTTTTTTTTTTACTTGCTGGAAGTAGCTATCAATTTGGATTTCTAGAATCTTCCATAGGTCCTTAAGAATATATTAAAGTTATGCTTGAAGTTTGAAAGAAAGTTAAAAAGAAAAAGTTTATATTAACGAAACGTAATTCCTAAAATGACGATCAGAATGAGATTTGTAAAAATAGTGTTCACGCCTCCTTTTCTTGGTTTCCTTTATAGAAACCAGATTACAATAATGCTCCTACGAGGAATGATATATCCAGCTTCTTTCCCCATCCCCTATACGTGTGTACGGCGTGATCCAGGGGGCGTGCTGATTGCCACAGCTGCCCCCGCTTTGCGGGGAGGGGCAGTCTGAGAAAACGATTTAACAAACTTTTTTTTTTTTGTGGAAACTTCATATGAAACTTGTTAAACAAATACCCAGGAATTTTTGACGGTAGCTTTGAATAGAGTATTAAATTGAAACACAATTTTGTTTTTGATTTTTGCAATAAATAAGTCAAATATGCAGAAACCATTTTTGCGGTTTTAGCTTCCAGAGGACTTGAAACCCTTTGTCATAGCCGTATGCAAGTGAGGATAAGGTGTTACGTATTATAGTTGTCTGCATATAAACTATACGAATCTTTCAGAATATGATAAACGAAAAGATGTTTTTCGCGGGCACGAAAAAACAGTCATTTTTTTTATAACACGGTGAAGAAAAAATTTACTGTGTACAAAACATTGTCATTATTTAAGTGTGTTTTTATATTTAAGAGTAAATAATTTATGCAGTTTCGCTTTTTTCGTGGCGCAATTCTCAATTGTTATTTATTTGCTTATGTTCTGTACTTTCGTATAAATCGGGAAAGATCATTTGACCCTGTTACACGGCAGTTTGTATTTGGTGTGTGCGATCGTAAGGCTTTTCAAAGTATCTGGCCTCAGTTCTCTAAAAGAATAAAATGTGCACGATAGGGTTAATTTTGGCGTACGTGTTTTGTAATAATTTGTATTGGTATAAAACTAGAATAATCATTTTAACCACAACGTGCACATTTATGTTACACGCAATAAATTGCTGTTATTTTGGTTTTACGAAAAATACCTATAGGTTTTAAAGAATTCGGTAACTGAAAGTTAAAAGGTCAAGTGATGCGTAACATACCATAGCCTCTCCTTGACAAATGTCAACCCCGCTTTCTCGTGGTGCATCCTGTTCCCACTAAAGCAGCTCTGACGACCGACACATAGTGGTATAACTACAATACCGAGGTTGCAGGAAATGCTATCCCACACTCATCAACCCGCTTGACCAGAGTTTGGTGAATTCTGCCCCCCCCCTATTATTTCGAAAATGAAAACTTGGCCCTCAGTCCCCGGCAGCTGGAATGAGATGCCTAAATTAGCATTATTAATAACATCTATGAAAATGCAAGTGCAAAGTTTCGGCTGTTTGAGGATACAACACCAACAAAAATTAGAACGGGGGTGAAACAAGGTTACACCATTTCTACCAAACTCGTCAATGCCACATTGCAAAGTGTCTTTCAATCGTTGAACTGGCAAAACAAGGGGATAAAGATTAATGGAGATTATTTAACTCATCTTCGTTTTGCCGATAGTGTAATCATATTTTCAACTACCCCTTCAGGGCTGCAGAGTATATGATCCAGTAACTTGCTGACAAGAGTAAAGAAGTGGGATTAAAAATAAACTTTCAGAAGACAAAAGTGATGTACAATGCTTTTACGAGAAAGGAAGATTTATCAATTGATGGGGAAAAGCTGGAGATAACCGATACCTACATTTTTCATGGACAGCAGATATCAAGCGAGGGTCACATTGATGAGGAAATTAATCGGCGTATAATACTTGACTGGAGAGCTTTTAGAAGAAACAGTACAATTTTCAAGAGCACTGTGCGTTTATGTCTTAAAAGAAAAGTGTTTAATTAATGCATCCGTCCGGTTCTTACGTATGCAGCAGAGACGTGGACCTTAACTACAAATGACATACAAGGACTGCATACAACTGAAAGAAGCCTGGAGAGATGCATACTTGGTATAACCAGGAAATATAAGAAGAGGAACTCGTGGAAAAGGAAATTGAAAAGAGTGGAAAACATCATGATGAGAGTAAAATCCCGGAAATGGCAATGGACGGGACGGGACATGTTGCCAGAAGAACGGACCACAGATGGACAACCGAAATTTTAGACTGGATTCCAAGGAACAGAAAAATACCACGCGGGAGATGGATGAAATTCGAAAGCATACCGGAGTGGCTCAAGACAGACAGTTGTGGAAGAAACTTGGAGACCTTTATCCAGCAGTGAATTGATAATGGTAGACAATGATGAGGATGATGAACTAAAAGTTAATACATCTTTGTAAAAGGGCCCCGAGTTTTTCCGGTATGCCACTGGTGTGAGCATCTCAGTAAACGACAGTTACTATAAAATAAGTCTCATTCACAGTTTAAGCTGTATTCGCGTTTTCGTCGAATTGCTGATAACTTGGCAACGAAAAGTCACCATAAAATCGTCAAAGAGCGAAGCCTGAAAATGTAAGGGAACTTCTAGTTAATTAAAAAAATCGCATTGTCATTGAAATGGCGTAGAGTGGCTTTACATTTTGTTTTGAAGAATTTTTTGATGAAATGCATGTTTTTCCATTCATTACATTATGTTCTTAGAAAACTAGCGTATACCCCGTCCCAGAACGGTTGGTTTTAAGCTTTAAATAAATATTAATATATAGGGGATGTTGCCCGTCCTATGATGGAGTGAAATTTTTAATTGAAGCAGATTGAAAACAAATCAAATAGACGCCGGATTTATGTAAGCAAATATAGTAAAAACTAAAATATAGTAAAAATATTAAGAACTGATTCATGTTAGAACTGAAAATTACATGCTATTTATTTCCGCTTTTCAAAAGACTTCGAGATAAATAACATTATGTGTAAAATATTTGTTGTTAAACAATTGTAGATTAGAGTGCTTAGATAGATCGATATTTTGCAAAATGTGTAATATAATCAGCACTAAACTCAAAGTTGTTTTCGTGTAAACTTACCTTAATAACTTTTACTTTGATTTATCGCTTTACATTACTTTTTTTTTTTTTTTTTTTTTTTTTTGCCGCCCCGGTGGCGCAGTGGTCTAAGCGATGGCCTCTGATCATTCGTCCGACCGGGGTCCGGGTTCGAATCCCGGTCAGGCATGGATGTTGTGTTTGTCTTACGGCACTGGCTCTCTCCCTTCTCTGGAACCAGTGACCCTAAATTAGGTACGGGCGACTGCTTATAGCCAATTGAGTTGCTCACGGTGGTCGTTAAACCTCCAATAAAAAAAAAAAAAAAAGAAAAATTACTTTTTCTCTGTCACACTTGTTATTTCCTTCACGGCTTGTTTTAGACTGTATTATTCGACGGTTAGTTTGAAACTTCATACTGAAGCTTTTTTTACAAAATAATGCGGCATCTGGTATTACAAATCTGAACTATCTAAATTATCGACAATGTGCTGTTGGGGGCGACATCTGCTTTTAGATGCAATTTTGGTCACTTTGACATCTCAAGATTTCAGATTTTATTGTAGGTTAGAGGGTTTAGATAGATCGATATTTTGAAAAATGTTTCATATAATTAGCACCGAACTCACAAAATTAGTTTAATTAAAAAAGTAAAAATAAATAAAGCGTACAAATTAATATTTGAACTGTGCTAAATTAAACTGTTATACAAACGCAACTTGCCGTGATATAAAGATTTCCATTCGAATTTTGTAGAACGGGTAAATGGACCTCGAGTCATTGATAATCCAATGTTTTTAAATTAGCTCGCGATCACCTTGACATCTGAATGTGATCTCGTGTTGTTATATAGCAGGAAATCATTTTGATATCGCGAAAGCACGCACGAATTGATCGATAAGTGATGACGCAACAGTCAAGTCAGACGTTTCTGTGACGTCAAGCATTCCTGAGAGACAGACGGATCTGGGTATTATATTAGAAAATTAATCAACAAAGCTAACAATTTTTCCATTTTTATTTTTTTTTAGAGAGAAATTAAAGTGTTCTGTCTTCTCTTGTGACTAGCAAAGACATTTTCACCGCACTGTTGAAGAATTTGATTCTTCAAATTCTTCAACGATTTTTGATTGTGATTTTGAAATTTAGTTTATTTTAAAACAAGAAGGAAAAAATGCTTCATCTGTTACAACGTACACGGGGACAACGTAGAGATGCAACGGATTTACTCATTCTTGGAATCTCACTAACACGAAGATACTGGAGAGCGGATCAGGACAAGAATACGATCCAACTGAGTTTTCCTGTGAAATATGGTGAAATGAAAATTATGTGGACTTTGGCTATACAGGGTGCATAGGAAAGTCCCTTTAGCCTGGAATAACTTGAGAACGGAGAGATGTACAGTTATGCAAGTGTGATAACGGTATAGTAAAGTGACTACGCCCTATCGAATGCATCCAACAGCAGCGCCTCTAGTGGCGAAATGCGGAAGTTAGCCATTGCAAATCGAAAACGAAAAGAGGTAGAGCAAACTTTCCAATTACAAAGTTGTAGAGTGCCACCCCGGTGGCGCAGTGGTCTAAGCGATGGCCTCTGATCATTGGGTTCGAATCCCGGTGAGGCATGGATGTTGTGTTTGTCTTACGGCACTGGCTCTCTCCCTTCCCTGGAACCAGTGGCCCTACATTAGGGACGGGCGACTGCTTATAGCCCATTGAGTTGCTCACGGTGGTCGTTATACCTTCAACCAAAAAAAAAGTTGTAGAGCATCAATCAATTAGTACAAAACTACATTTGTTTCACACGGATAAGATAAATTGTCGCCTGAATACTGTAAAATGTCCGAAATCGATGTGCGAAATCGATGACCAACTTTTCAGCCTAGCTCATTAAACACCATTGATTTCGACGACTATTGGATTCTTCGAAATATTTTAGTGTGTGGGTTTGAAAAATCAAAACATGTACAGCAAAACGTAAATTATCCGTAGTAATTGTGGGACGCTAGAGCCCGGACAATTGGAAAATACGGTTAATCCAAATTACGTTTTATTGTGTTAAATACATAAAAACATAAAATAAACATCTGTTGTATGCAAATACAAAACTGAATAATTTTAAAACTTATTTAGATTGAAAGTTCGTGATTTTGGTTTGTTTTCTTTGTAGAATTTTGTGTTTTATCCAAGAATTATTAAATCAATGTAATATTACAACAGCATTTTGACTACCCACGAATTTAAGTAATGTTTCTGAAGCTCATATTTTGCTGGCCAATACCAAATTTGGCAGCAAATGATGAAACGCATTCACCCTTTTCACGTGTTTTAATAATATCCAATATACTTTTCATGTGTTTTAATAATATCCAATATACTTTTCACGTGTTTTAATAATATCCAATATACTTTTCACTGTTAAGACAATTTTCTTTCCCCAACATTTTGTGGGTTGAAATACTAACTAAATTTTTTTACACAAGAGGAGCACACGAACAAGCTTTGGTATGTTGAACAGACAAGAGACTAGATTGAATTCGTAATTCACTTGACTGCGCACTCTGGCGGTAGAAAGAGAAACCGTAACGGTGGTGACAAATTTCTGCTAGGAGGATGATGCAATGTTATTTAAAATACACAGTAATGATTTCTCTTATATTTCAAATCCACTTGCAAAGAGAATTTAAAATATACACTATCTACCAACAAGTAATCGGACACCCCTGCAATCGACGATATCTGCGGTCCTAATACACGCCACGGCCGCCGCTGCTAAATATCGTGTGGGAAACAACAACGCAACCAGTCGCATGCAAGATGCCACGCAGTTCAGAGCTCTCTGATTTCGAGAAAGGTGTAATTGTTGGGTATCACAGAAATGGCCTATCCATACGTGACATATCCAGCAAGTTGAAGTACCCAAAATCGACAGTGGCCTACGTGATTGGCAAGTGGAAGATGAGATGTGACTGTTGGAATGTGCCCCGACCCGGCAGGCCCACAAAACTGGGAGTTAGAGACCGACGGGTGCTGGCCAGAGAAATTCGGAAGAACCGCACCAAATCGATGGGCCACATCCGCGAGGAGTTTCAACAGGCATCCGGGAGTGTTCTTTCAATGAATACCATCCGTAAGGAAGCCCATCTGCTCGGTTATCATGGACGTGCTGCCGCCCACAAGCCTTTGATCACCAAGTCGAATAGCGCTGCTCGGCTAACGTGGTGCACAGAACGTCGACAGTGGGCCGTTGAACAGTGGAAACAGGTTCTATGGAGCGACGAATCAAGGTTCGCCCTCTACCGTTCGGATGGCAGGGTCTGGGTTTGGCGTCTGCCTAGAGAACGCCTCCTACCGGAATGTATTGTGCCAACTGTGAAGTTCGGCGGAGGTGGAAATATGCTATGGGGGTGTTTCTCCTGGTATGGCACGGGACCCTTGGTCGCAATTCCTGGTAGACTCAACGCCGAGACCTACTGCACCATTTTGGATGACCATATGCTTCCTACGTTGTGGCAGTTTCACGGGGTGGACCCATGTTACTTTCAGGATGACAATGCCACCTGTCATGTTGCGAGGTCCACCATCGCTTGGTATGGTGACAATGGGGACTGTCCTGCGCAGAGCCCGGACCTTAACCCTATCGAGTACCTCTGGGACGAGTTGGAGCGTCGACTTAAGGGGTGCCCCCACCGTCCGAAATCTGTGAAGGAACTGACCTGTCTTCTCCATTACAGCTGCCCCGGAGGGTCGCAGCTGTTATCGCCGCTCGTGGAGGCTCCACCAACTATTGAAGGTGAATAAACTTCGTTTTCCTTTGCTATCACAGGTGTCCAATTACTTGTTGGTAGATAGTGTATATATATATTTACTACGGATGACCACGGTTAATCGGATCCCACGGTGAGCTAAGACTACCCAGTATGGTGTCTTCGCTCACCGTGGGATCCGATTAACCGTGGTCATCCATAGTAAATAAATATTTAATTTTAATAGGGCTCCGTGTTCGAATCCCTGTGATAGTAAATAAATATTTAATTTTAAATATTTATTCATAGTAAATAAATATTTAATTTTAATAGGGCTCCGTGTTCGAATCCCTGTGAGGCACGGATGTTGTATTTATCTTACGGCGCTGGCTCTATCCCGTCCCTGGAACAAGTGGTCCTAAGTTAGGGACGGATGACTGCTTTTATAGCCCACTGAGCTGCTCACGGCATGGTCGTTAAACCAACAATAAAAAAAAATGAATAAATAATCGAAACTCAGGAAATCGGCGTTTTACTGTACTTGAAATCATGACACTGCTTTATATGGCTCTTATATAAAGAGTAAACCAGAGTTTTGTGTGTTGGAATACGTTATGCATCATCTTGTCTCAGCTAAATATGCGTAGAAAATTCTAGAAAAATTTCTGTGAGTGCTCCACAGCAGATTTTCGATATTCGAATACCAAATTTACGGGATCTGATTTTTCGGAGAACCGAACTGCGGATTTTCATAATACGGATGAAAAACTCATTGAAAATTTTTCCCAGAAAATAAATATAAATGCTTTGCTTTTTGCTTTTTTTTTTTTTAACCCAGGTCAAGTGTTGGAATTTATGGTTTCAGCAAAATAAGATTTCATCAATAATGACTTACAGCTGCGAAAAATATTTCCCTGTTATATTTGACTATTATCATTACGAATGACATCTGTTCATTGCATTTAGATTGTCCGATAGTTTGAAGTGTCGAAAAGTTTTCAAAAATAATTATACTTATAGAAGAACGAAGACGCGATTTCTTCGAGTCTGTAGCATGTATGTGAGTGTGTGTGTGAAATAGAGAGACAGTCAACTTACGTGCGATAGAGTGGGTGAATGGATGAGCAAAAGAAACTGAGTGTGCGAGAGACAGGAAAAAGAAATGGATGAGCAAAAGTAACTGTGTGTGCGAGTTAAAGAGCAATAGTGTGTTTTCTGGAGTGAGTGTAACAGTTAAAGGGCAGTAAAATACAAGGGGTGATCCAAAAAGTCAGGTAAATGAAGCCGCCCTTGCTGCGGAAGCAAAGGAGAGGTGTATGACGTAACAGGTGATTAACCCTTGCACGCGTCGCCTGCCCAGAAACCGGTTGTTCAGTAAATGCCAGTGGTCCTCCAGACGGCAAGGAGTGTAGACGCGTGTTCCTTGTTGGTTCAACGCTATCGTCTATCGTGATGTCGAAGTTCGAGCAACGCTCAAACATGAAATTCTGTTTCCACCTTGGATATTCGGTGAGTGAAACTCATGAAAAACTGACAACTGTTCACGGTGAAAGTGCTGTGACCCAAAAAGACAGTATTTAAGCGGTTTTCCAGGGTTAAAGATGTTTTTTCAAAGGAGATGAATCTCGTCTTAGCCGTTCTGGTGGCGCAGTGGTCTAAGCGCTGGCTTCTGACCATTCGGTAGAGATGAGATCCGGGTTCGAATAATGGTGAGGCGTGGATGTTGTGTGTCGTACGGCACTGGCTCTCTTCCCTGAAACCAGTGGCCCTAAGTTAGTGACGGCTGACTGATTACAGACCACTGAGTTGATCACGGTGGTCGTTAAACCTCCAACAACAAAAAAAAAAAAAAAGAAGAGAGAGACCATCAACAGCGGTAACCGACGCAAGGTCATGCAAATTCGCGCTATAATCAGGGGGAACCATCGCCTCACAGTAAGAGAAATTGCAGCAGAAACTGAACTGTCGTTTGGTTCTATTCAAGCCATCCTCACTGACAGATTGAACATGAAACTTGGCAGTGCCACGTTCAATCCTCGTCTTCTGAACGACGACCAGAAAACGAATAGTGTCAGAATTTCGTTTCAGTTGTTTTAACGTGCAACAGCAAATGCAAACTTTTTACGGACAATTGTATAGGGTGAAGAAACCTGGGTCTATGATACGACCCTGAAACAAAGGTCCAAAACTCTCAGTGAAAAACCCCTTCTACCTCAAGATCCAAGAGAGCACGTCAGTCTCGATCACACGTTTAAGTCCTGCTTGTGCCATTTTTCAATATCGGAGGATTGATGCATTGGGAATTTCTACCATGTGGCTCCACTCTTAATGCTGCACGTTACTTGGAAATCCTGAAACATCCGGGGATTGCAGCACATCGCAACAGGCTGGAAAAGACCAGTGGATGGATGTTTCACCACGACAACGCGCCAAGTCATTCTGCTCTGCCGATCCTCCAATTCTTGGCTGCAAAATCCATTTAGGTTCTCCCCCACCCCAATTATTCTCCGGACTTAGCACCGAGGGACTTTTGGCTGTTCCCTAAACTTAAGGCAGTTACGAAAGATAAATATTTTGACTCCGTGGAAGACATCAAATGTAATGTAACTAGGGACTTGAAGGGCATTCAGAAACAACAATTTTATGGGTGTTTCCAACAATGGCAGAACCGCTGGAATAAGTGTGTGTGTGCGCAGAGGGGGATTATTTTGAAGGAGATTAATTTGTGTAACTCTACTATTAAACTTCTGTTTTCGGTAAAAGATCACACCTTGTATGTTTTCTAGAGTGCGGTTGTATACGAGTTAAAAAGCAATAGTTGGTTTCCTAGACTGTGTGTGTGTGTGTGGGTGTGTGTGTGTGTGTGTGTGTGTGTGCGCGCGCGCGCGATTTGTGCAATATATTGTGTTTTCGGAAGTGTGCGC
The DNA here is from genome assembly GCA_039090855.1 of Macrothele yani. Taxonomy (NCBI): domain Eukaryota; kingdom Metazoa; phylum Arthropoda; class Arachnida; order Araneae; family Macrothelidae; genus Macrothele; species Macrothele yani. Next base: position 48,255,260 of record CM077022.1, on the reverse strand, counting down.
GCGATTTGAGCAATAAAGTGCGTTTTCTAGAGTGAGCGTGCGAGTGAGTTAAACAATGATAGTGTGCTTTCTGTGAAAGAGAGAGGGAGCAAAGAGAGAGAAAGAAAACGTGAATGTATGTACGAGATAAAATATGTATGTGTGTACGAGTTATTCGCGTGCGCAAGGATGTGCGTTAAAAAGACAGGGAGATCGTGTGTATGTGCATTGGTCGCGGTAAGTCTTTCAAGTTGTATTTGCTAGGAGGTATATTTTTTTCCTGAAATTACAGTGTAAGTACGAGGTATTCGATGAAACATGTAGTAGAATTCAAAACATAATTAGAGGAACCAATAAATAAATCAAAAACTAGATTGTGTGTTAATTTGTTAGCCATTCATTAATGAGAAATAATTTTCCGGAGCCCCTGTCCATGATTTTGGAAGTGGAAGGAAAAGTAAAAAGAGAAAGGACTTAAGTCCTTTGTGAAAATCCTAAGCCTAAAATATTCTAACCGTCTGTCAAAATTCTCCTTCTACCTAATTAGTTTTGTGTCGAGTGCTTTTCTTTCTTTTTTGCTGGACTAATGCTCTGTATAACGTGTACCTTCTGGTATTGTTCTGACGTCAGCATCCTGTCAGAGATTTAAACCAATCTACGGTTCCTTATCTTGATGTCATCACAAGGCTTTCCCTCTTTTATCTACTTTTTGTTCTTCTTTCGACGAGAACAAAGACATGTCGTTTTCAGAGTCCAAAAATAATGCATGCGTAATAGAATAATAAAACGAAGTGCTGTCGCACTATGCAAATGACAAAACGTCGTTACAGTCTAGCTGGTTTTTGTGTGCAGAGCAGCAATAAGATAAAAGAACACGCATGTGAAATCCTATTGCGAATAACAGAAAATTTATAATAAGTGTTGAAAAGCAGTTGAAAAGCTGTGAATTATTATGAGTTTGACTGCATTAAAATGCAAGCATATGAAAATCGTTGGATATTTAGCATGAGATTCAATCTTCTTCACAAAAGAAACATTATGCTGGATAATCAGCTACGTAGTCGACAATAAAATAAATACGCAAACATCATTAAAACCTGGACGATGAAAACAAAGCGAAACGGCTAGGAAACGGGAATTTCCCCTCATTTATTTCAAACAGTGTGTTCTTTACGTGTACATGAGAGAGTTAATGGTAGAGAAGGAGATCTCTCTCTCTGCTATTCTTCAGAACTTCATTAATTTTATATAAAGATATTTTTCTTTTCTGTCGTGAAATACTTTTTGCTATAGAGATTTCAATCTCTAATTGCGTTGATTGTTTTAATAGGCTTATTTAAGAATAAAATACAGTCGAACTCATATATACCGAAGTAGAAGGGAGAGTGAAGCACTCTTTGCATTAGGGAAACTTACTTAATAACACGTTGGTCCACCTTTCTGTGCAATCACGGCTCATAGACTCCGAGGAATAGATTCTACAAGGCGTCGAGCATCCTCTATGTGTAACTGGATCAATGTCCGCTGCAGAAGCTCCGTCACTTCACGCTCATTCCGTGCAGGAGGATCAGCAGTTCTCACACCCATTCTAGCATATACCACACATGTTCAATTGGGTTAGAGTCGGGGGAGTTTGGAAACCAAGGCAATGTGACGAATTCGCTGTGTTCCTCTAACCACTAAGTAGTTATACGAGCCCGATGACATGGTGCGTTTTCCTGTTGAAAGATGGCACTGTGGTCCAGGTAAACCAACTGCAGATATGGATAGATGGTCGGTTAACAGGCCCCTGTAGCGTCCACCACTCAATGTTCGTGCGGTCATAACCAAAGGACATAGGATTTGACAGGAAAAAGCTCCCCGGAGCAGAACACCACCTCTAACGGCCTGTTAGACCCCAACTGTGCAACCAGGGGATAGAGATTTATGCCGTTTACACCATATGCGAACCCAACCATCAACATGGAGCATCAGCAAACGAGACTCATCACTGCAGAAGACCTTCCATCTGTCGATGGTCCATTGACGACGTCCCTTGGCCCATGCGAGATGTTGTCTGCGATGACTGGGCGTCATCCTGGGTACCCTCTTTGGTCTCCGGCTGTAGAACCACAGGCAACGTAAAGTACGGCTCGTGGTGTGGAAATCGGTCAAACTGTACTGCTGTTGTACTGGTGAGTGAGCTGACTGATTATTGCACGTCGTGGCTGAGATTCCACTCGTGACACGAGAAGCTCACAGCTAGGATCAACTAAACTGCCCTTGGCTGACCAATGTTAGCCTTTCTGCTAGATGTCTGTGCATGGTTAATCTAGCTTTGATACAGTAATACGGAAGCAACGAATTCCGAAATACTGGCACCTGCCCTGCAGGCCCCAACTACCTGCCCGCGGTCAAACTGGCTTAGGTTGCAGCGTTTCTCCATTACTGGCAAACGTCTACTGATTACGTACGAAGATAAGTGTGCACAATTTAGAGGAGCCGCACGTGACATTGATATCGCGTGGTACTTCATTATTGCTCCATATATGTAAAACGGGGTGGTTCCTAATGGAAAGCTAACTCAGTGTATGTGAACTTCATTATATCCAGACAGAAAAAAATGGGCTATATTTAGTATAATTACATTGACTAGTATTAATCTGACGCAATCAAAAATTGTTTATCAATTAATCGAAAGTAAATAATGCAGGGTGTCCGAAAAATAACTGTGCACTGAAAGTAACACCATGCCGAACTGGTTCCTACAGGAGATGCTGGAAATGGGCCCCACCGACGTCATACATGTCAGCACACCCTTCTGCATGTTGGTAAAAACCTTTCTCAGGGTATATGGTGTGATTTGTTGGATGTGGGTCGTTATTGCAGCATGTAGCTTTTGACGTGTATGCGGTATTATCCCACAGACTAGTGTTTTTGGTTGCTGATGTACCGGACAGGTCGAACCATGCATCATCTGTAAAGAAAGTCACCTCCAGAATTTCCTCACCTTCTTCAGACACAACTTTTTGGAACCACCTGCAGTACCAAACACGGGCCTTGTGGTCTGTTTCTTTCAGCGGCTGCACGACACACTTTGTGCGGGTGGAAACGCAACTTCCTTTTCAGAATATTGCGGGATGTATGTACTCTTTGGCACATTAGCTTGTTGTGACAGCCGCCCCGCAGACTTGTGGGGACTCCTCTGTATCCTGTCCTGGATATCCTGTACCGTCTCGTCTGCCGTGGATGGCCTACCGGGGCGGGGACATCCAGTACACTACCAGTTTCCCGAAACTTCGCTATGAGCTGACGTACCGCATTACGATGGGGTACGCTAGTATCACGAAATTCCCTAGGGAACTGTTTTTGCACTTCACCCGTGTATTTGCCGTCATGGCGAAAGACATGTTCCACCAAAAACACTGTTCAACACCATTGTCTTTGTGCCAAGACGAGTGATCGATCGACACGACTGCCTCCGTCGACCAAATGCTCGGGAACGACCTTCGCTCAGAATGAAAGCTGCGTGCGCCTCGGGGTAGGGAGACATCGTTACCATATGCTTAAGCACTGCCACGTGGCGGGTCACTTCTACTGTAATTCCATTCAAAATTTCTTTGTTATTACATTACTGCAATTTGTACATTCAGTGCATAGTCATTATTCGAAAGCTCTGTAGTTGCTAACTGAAAACTGTAGCTAGCAAAACAATGAGTGGGATATACAAATAAGCAAACCATTTAACGAATGTAAAAACGAAAGTAACTGCTAAAAATTTGAATTTCACCCGTCATGTCGGAAATATGAGCAATTCTTGTTTGTTTTCTGCTTAACATAACTGCTTTTAATGTGTTTCAATTTCCTCTGAGGCGGTGGTTAGTGTTTTTACATGCAAAATAAACTGTAAGATTCCCTAAATAAAGATGATTGAAAGGTGGCGAAAGGAGTGGGGTAAAACTGTAAAAGACAGCATTTGGCCAGGAGATGTATGTGTGTTAAGCCTGGGGAGGGGGAGGTGAGTGGAATTCAGTAAAAAATACTCGAACATTCTTTTGTTCAAGCAAATTGGCCGTATGGAGGAACCATGGGGTTTTTGTCAACAGCAGGTAATTTCTAGTTTTTCCGGAGGAAGAGGTAAAAATTGAATGAATGCCACTTATTTCGTTTGCTGATAAATGTCCTGAACACTTCGATGTATGCGGTTCCCCCCCCCCCAAAAAAAAACGCTTTTGATAATATGCGTTGTAAAGAAGAATATTACTAATTTCCGGGATCTATAAAAACTTGGGTTTACGAAGAACTTCGTATTATGCGAGCTCGTTATACACAGAAGAGCCAAAACATTATGACCACCCATGCCTAAAATAATGTTGGTCCTCCACGTACCGCCAAAATAGCCCTCACCCGGCGTTGCATGGACGCCACAAGATTTCTAAAGGTGTCTTGTATTATCTGGCGCAAACACATTACCAGAAGATCCTTTAACTCTTGTAAGTTACGTGGTTGAGCCGCCGCAGATCGGATTTACTGCTCCAGCATAAAACGGAAATGCTCAACGGGATGGGGAATTTGGAGGCCACAGCAATACCCAGAAGTCTTCCTCGTGTTCCGCAAATCATTCTTGAACAATCCTGGCAGTATGGCATGGCGCATTATCCTTTTGAAAGAAGACACTCCTAGAGGATAATACCGGTGCCACGAAAGGATGTACTTGGTCTGCAGTGATGTTTAAGTAAGTCGTAGACATAACCGTTTCCAGCACATGAATGAATGGACCCAGGATTTCCCAGCAGAACGTTGCCCAAAGCATTACACATCCTCAGCAGACTTGTTTCCGTCCCACGGTGCATCCTGGTGCCAACACATCCACAGGTAAACGACATACCTTGCAGTCCTCATGATGCTACAGGAAACGAGATTCGTTGGACCAGAGAATCTTCTTCCAATCATTCAAGGTACCGTTTTGGTGCTCACGTGCCCATTGCAGGCTCTTTCGACGTTGAACCGAGGTTAGCATTGGTACTTGGAGCTGCCTAAAGCTACGGAGCCATATTTTTAGCAGAGTTCGATGTACTATGTTTTGTGACACATTACTCCCGTCACCAGCATTCAAATTACCGGAGCGTTGCGCCATAGTATCTTTTCTGTTGCCTCGTACAATACTGGGTAGTCTTCGCTCAACTCTAGCTTTGATGAGCCGTGGTCAGCTCACATCTTGCCGGCGGTTCGTGGCTTTCCTCTCCTCGCACCACTACGTGAAGGTACTAACAACTGCAGACCTTGAGCAACCCACAAGCCTTGTCTCGAAAATGCAAAGACCTAGTTGTCTATCCATTACAATTTGCCCTTTTCCAAATTCGATTAAGTACTCTGCCTTTCCCATCTGAAGAACAAGAATAACACTGATTAACACAGCTCAGTATCGGATGCTAAACTGCTGGCCACCCAAAATGCAACTCCAAGAAGGACACGAGATAGCAAATCCAGATTTACTGGACACATAACAACAGATACAAAGATGAAACGATTGAGCTTACAGGCCCGTGCGACTTGCGGAACACGCAGACATCAACAGTTCGTGTGGCCCCCATGTCTGGCAATAACGGCCGCTACACGCCGCGGCATCGCACGAAAGTGGCTTTGGATGTGGGCTTGGGGTAAGTCGGTCCAGGCTGCTTCCACACGTTCCCACAGTTCATCAGGCGTAGCCGCTGGTGGTGCCTGCCGGGCCACTCGGTTGCCGATCAGCGACCAGACATGTTCGATGGGTGACATATCAGGAGAACAGCCGGGCCACGGCAGCAGTGACACCTGGTGAGCCATGACGAATTGTTGCACGATGCGTGTCACGTGCAGGCGCGCATTGTCTTGTTGAAACGTAGCCGCTGGCAGGACCTGCAGGTGAGGGAGGTCTACAGGCTCCAAAACGTCGGAGATGGTGCCGTGGCTGTTGAGTGTACCGACGATGCGTACCAGAGGGTTCGGGTGTCATATCCAATGGCGCCCCAAACCATAACGCCAGGTGACGGACCGGTATGGCGATGCATAATGCAGGCGTCATACAGTCTCTCGCCGCGGTGCCGCCACACGCGGATCCGACCATCGTGGTGTTGCAGGCAGAAGCACGATTCGTCGGAGAAGACAATGTCGTGCCATTCCGTAGTCCAGGTGCGGCGTTCAACGGCCCACTGCAGCTGCACTGCCCGGTGGTGTTAACGTCAATGGTAGTTGAAGCAATGGGCGCCGTGCGACAAGTCCACGCTCTTGCAGACGACGTCGAACGGTACGTGCTGCCACAGGTTGTTGCGCAACCCACCGTAATTCCTGCGCTAACGTTCGTGATGTGGCGGTGCGAGTCGTCAATGCCCGCTGCACCCCATGCCGGGCCTTTCGTTTGGTGGTGTGCCACGGCTGTGGCAATCGCTCACGTCGGTCCGTCCGTCCCTCCTGCACCCGCCGAATACATACTCGCCTCACTGTGGCTGGATGTCGTCCCACACGGGCGCCGATATCTGGGTACGATAAACCGCTGTCGCGATAAGCCCCTATTCGTCCTCTGTCGAACTCCGAAACGTGTGGAATGACTGTCATATTCTGCGACGAGGCATCAGGAAACTTCCCACGCACAGGTCCGGCAGCACAACACACTTCCACTACTTACATCCCGCCTTCTGTGCACCCTTCTTATAGTGCTTCTTGGTGGCGTGCCTGTCGCACATGATTTGCATATGCCCTGCAATGTTAATCGTTTGTATGTCCTCTCGAGGGCGACGCATGCTGCGAATTTCAGGACAATCGGATGCTTCCCTCTTGGTGTTGTATTTTGGATGGCCAGCAGTGTATTTATACCGCTTCATGACCATCACACGCAGCATCGTTTCACTGCGTTAGCTCGTATTTGCTTAAAGAGGCGCTGGTCATAATATTTTGGCATTTCGGTGTATGTGATTTCAGTTATATTACTCATAATCTGGAACCAGAAACATGATGAGCATATATTAAAAACAATTATGTTTGAGAGCCATGAAGTATAGCGACATAAGTAACCCATCTGTGTGTTGCTCAGATTCTGAAGGAGATTTGATCCGAAGAAACAATCGCTACAAAAGAGTAAACCTCTGCCTACTGGGAGACCATAAAATTAGAAAAACAGGTTAGATCCTCCCCTGTGTTACTCAAATTCTTCCGGCGATAGCATCTTATAAATTTAAATGAATACAGCGTATACTCAATATTAACACCTCATATAAACTCGTATTCGTCGTGTAAATATTTGTTTAGCTAGCCTGTTTTGAAACGTGCGATTAAGATTTCGCACAATGAAAATGTAAAGATGTGAAGCAGTCCTAGGTGCTGGTGAAGAGATTGTATCGTCTGTTAGAAAGTGTAAGCCCTCCGTCTGTATCGTTAATACTGAGAATCTTGTAATATTTTATTGCTTCTGCTTTGTCTACTTTATTATTAAGCGCTATAGTAGTTAGATGAAAGATTTTAGACAATGTTTACTGCCTCCTTGACATCTGATGAAAGCGGTGTTATGTCACAGTGTAGATGCAATTGCTACGATATAGCTCAATCGTAGTGAAACTTGTGTTCACACATCACGTGGCAAAAGGCGCACGTAGGATGGTTTCTAAAATTAGGTATGCAACAGAGATTGATTAAACAGTCATCATAGTAAATAAACTATGCCATTGTGCTCACAAATGAACACAAAATCCAATTTGTCCCCGTCAGCTAGATTTTCAGGTTAATCCCCAGCGACGCTTTGAAACTCATGAATTTATCGTGTGACAACAAATCCACTCCACTTTGAGAAATGTATTCCCATTCCCTGTGAATTAACTGAATCATGAAGCCGAAATTGTGCATTGTGGCAAGTAGAGCTTTCGCTCCGAAAACGCTGTGTAAAATCAAGCAGCATTGAGACACCTTCCTTTGTCATTTTTGTAATTAATCAGCTAATTTTAATGCACAAGTTGTTTTACGAATAATATAAAAGCTAGTGTCCTTTCTTAGTTAAAATGTGAAATTATCCTTTGCTTTGTTAGAGCAAATTATGAAACACTTTGGAAGCAGGAATAAAAGCATTGATTGTGGTCAGTGTGTCCTCCAAAATGAAGAACATAAATGAGCTATGCCAAGCTTCTACGCGTATTGACTTATATTCAACAGCAAAATAATGCTAAGAAACCTCACACTGTAAGGCGAAGATTAAAATACTAATTTATTTGCGACGACTTATTAAGATTCACAAGGATAGGGAAAAAAGTGACACGATGATGGCTTTTCTTGTTGGAATCTGTTAAAGTGACAAACCTTCGTAAGTTTCCCTTTGTTTGAAAAGGAAAGCATTAGATCTTCGTATTGTATCTTACGGAAGTGGGACTTGAACTATGACTAAAGAAATGATAGAAAAGTTGAGAGTTACACAACGAAGAATGAATAGAGTGAAATGCTGGGTGGTACATTCGCACACACCTAAAGAAAAATAAATGGATTAAATCAGGGGCACAGGTATAATCCGTTGTAAAATGAAGGTTGGCTGGACGCCTTTCCCGCTACAAGGAGCAGGAGACGGATAAAAAGGGTTACCGATTGATGTTTAAACCCTCCCCGAAATGTTTAAAATGTCTCATGCACGTTTAAGCTGTCGGACCCCGGTACTGGCCCTCCGGTAATAAATAAGGGCGTCTTCCTCCACCTTTCTACTTCGCTTCCGTGATCGCTGGTAGGAGTCAACATAATCCAAAATTTGATTGGATGATATTGTAGTTGTTGGAGTCATAGAGTTCTTTGTACAGGAATTCCTCCGGGAACAATGGTGGGTATAATCAGGAAGTGCCGATTTCCAAGGAAGCGGTATGAGTTCGGGTGTATTATCGTTGCACACCCTATCCCCGAACGAATGAATGAAAATGTTTTCTGTAAACCTGAGGTGTGTTCTGGACATTGGAACGTTCAATACAGAAACATAATCCCAAACCGGAACGTGGGAGCCCTGGCTGACTAAACGTGACATCGCGGTCGAATTTGCTTTCATTCTTATGTCAAACTTATGTTCAGCCAACCTAGTCCTGAGAGTCCGAAAAGAAGATCCTATGTATACTCTTTCTGTTTCCGTGCGCAGCACAGGCTCCAACGGTATCAGGTATACACCATGCTTATGTGTTAAGTCCACTGAATCACAATCGCTCTTGATGGAAGAGAGCAAGTTAATAGTTCTATCCCCAAAATTAATGAGATGTCTTTTACAGATCCTTTTTAGGGCAAATGTTATCCTAGGATCATACATTACTGATCATACAAATATCTTTGGTCGCTTATTGACTGGTTGTAATGTGGATAAGTTATTCTTCTGTTGTCTACCAAGCAGTCCATACACCATCTGACTTTGAAGTTGTGCAGCGAGATCGGATATTACGGATAGCATATCGCAGGAATTTTGGTTATTGTGCCACAGAATAATTCATCTTCTATCACCCATTTTGTGCACTAGCTATTATATATTGTGTTACTGTAAGAAACTAGGTACTTAAATTATTGAATCGGTGATTTTACGATGTGTATGCGTTTGGACCTCTTAAGACAAAAGCGATTACAGCTATCAAGAGTAAATTTTATATTTAGGTGTTCTGTGAGATAATTCTATAAAACAGTACATTTTATCTTTTCTTAAAGGTAACTGAAAGTCATTGCCGATTTAAAAAACCTCAATTTCCAAAGCATTCTTCTGTTGCTTCGAAAAATCACAATGAAAAAAACACTTAATTTATGGGTAAGTCCTCCTACAGATAAAATAAAATTACTAAAAACCAATTAAATAAACTCCAACAGAAAATAAAATGACTAAATCACTCGCATTAATGACAATTCTTTTTTCATCATCGCGCAATTATTTTTACCATAAATATGATTCAGATTTCAGTCTTTCTGGCTCAGTGGTTAAGACACCCGTTTGGCCGGCCCAAAAAATCTCGGTTCGATTCCTGCCGCTGCGAAAGGATTATCTGGTGAAAGGGCTTAAACTTTTAGCGTCTTCGATTTTGCAAAATATCTGTATAAATACGGAAAAACCTGAAACTAACTTTTCTGAAATAAACTAAAAATCTGTAAAAAAAAAAAAACCGGGCACTTTTAAAAACGGAAATTCCGTTCAAGGACGGAAACTTAACGGTAAATTTGCTGTGCGTTATTTTCAGAAATTTTCCGCGAATTCACACCGATTAAATTTTTACAGTGCACTTTTTGTGCAGTTGCATAGGAAACCCCAATGGCGCTACATGATGAGACATCTTTGGACCTCTAGCTCTCAATTTATGTGATAAGGGGGCTATTTTGCTCCCTTTGGTGATAGGACAACGGAGTCAATTTACAAAGTTGTAGAGCGTGGCAAAAATAATGCATATGTTTTTCTCGAAACAAAAAATGGGAAAGAACCCTGTAAAACTCCAACAGTATAAACATCAGGTAGCAGCATCCGAGAATTCGGACAATATTACAACATTTTAAAATAAAACTGACTGTGCAGCATAACAAATTGAACTTACGCTTATCGTCAAAAAAAGTAGTTGCACCAAGAAGGAAGCAACCGACAGGAATGAAACTTGGTGGATAGGTAAGTTTGACATCGTGAGACATGCAAATGATAAAGCATCACGCTCTGCCGCGCATGTTATGCAAGCAAGCAGGGGTCGTAGCGCTGTGCCTGACCTGTTATATAAGGTTGCGCGTGCTTGCAGTTCTGACTCGTGTTGGTTGCATCCTTTGCAAGTGAAGTATGCTTCAGAGAAAAGTTTGGAAGCAATTCGAGCAGTTGAAGGTGTTCGAGAGGGGCCGCATCGTCGGGCTCTGGGTAGCGGGATGGTCTAATCCAGAGTTTCTCAAAGTGTGTTCCGCGGAACACCGGGATTTCCCAAGGGTTCCGCAAGCAATTCGTAAAACAGCTCCGAAATTTTCAAGAAAATCAGTGAATGCCGCCCCGGTGGCGCAGTGGTCTAAGGCGCTGGCCTCTGATCATTCGTCCGTAAGGGGTCCGGGTTCGAATCCCGGTGAGGCATGGATGTTGTGTTTGTCTTACGGCACTGGCTCTCTCCCTTCCCTGGAACCAGTGACCCTAAATTAGGGACGGGCGACTGCTTATAGCCCATTGAGTTGCTCACGGTGGTCGTAAAACCTCCAATCAAAAAAAAAAAAAAAAATCAGTGAATTCCATATTTTTCCCGATTACAGCCTTAACTAAGCAATTTCCCACAGCCAATAAAAAACAGTTCAAGAAAATAAAACACGTTCTGGAAGGTGTGATCAAGATAAAACTGCCAAATTTGCGAAAAGAAGAAAGTACGATCAGAGCTATATTCTTTTCGGATTTATGAACGCTGATGATAATCCTCAGTGTGTCATATGCAGCAAAGTTTTTCATAATAGCTCAATGGCCCCTGCTAAACTGAGGCGCCATTTAGGGAGTATACACATCTAGAGCTCAAAGATAAAAATGTTGATTTTTTTGTAAGCAAGCATGATGAACTTTTAAAAGTGAAAAAGTTGTTTTTCATGCAGCACATTTTAATACATTGAATGAAAAAGCTACTGAAGCTTCCGTTTTAGTAAGCTATCAAATAGTACAAGCAAGCAAATGAACCTTATACAATAGCCGAGAATCTTATCAAGCCGTGTGCTATTGACATGGTTAAGTGCATGCTTGGTGAAAAATCGGCCAAATAAATAGCGAAAATTCCGTTATCAAACGATACAGTGTCTTTCCAAGTGAAGGAAATAGAACAGCCCCGGAGGCGCAGTGGTCAAAGCGATGGCTTCTGCTCATTTGTCCAAGAGGGGTCCGGGTTCGCATCCCGGTGGTAAATATAAAACGAACAATGGTTCATAAATATAAAACAAAAAATTTGTTGAAATCACCCAGCATTTGGAAGCTCTCCATGATTCAATGAGGTACTATTTTCCTGATGAGCAGCACGAAAAATTAAAAAGTCAATTATGGATTAAAAATCCATTTGTTAGTAATGAAAAAACTACATGCTTTTCATCTGATGGATATGAAAAATTTATTGATCTGATGTCGGATTTCTCAGTGACATCCATTTATAAAACAGTGCCAGTGGCAGAATTTTGGTGCAGTTTGAAAGAGGAATATCCAGTATTATCGTAAAAACCTGTGTCAGTGTTCTTACCATTTGCGACAACCTGTCTTTGTGAAACGGGCTTTTCTGCACATGCCTCAACAAAAAATAAGCACCGCAGTAAGTTGGATGCAAAGCCCGATATAAGATTACAACTTTCTTCGATAGAACTAAATTTTAAAGAACTATGCGGCAATAAAAAGCAAAGCCATTCATCTCATTAATATTTTTCATTAATGATGAATGATTACTAGCATCATTGGCATAATAAATTTTATTGGCTCTACATTACCTTTTTGTAAGTAATACCTTTTTTATTGACTAATTGCTTATTTTTTTCGTTTCATTTTTTTTTCAAATAAGTGATACATAATTGGCATATAAGTATATTAATTTTAATGGTATTTATAGAAGGGTTCCGTTGCTAGACATTGTAGAAAAAAGGGTTCCATAGATAAAAAGTTTGAGAACCACTGGTCTAATCGCAGTATTGCGCACTATACCGGTCGTGCGGATATCACAATAACACGCTGTTGGTGGCAGTGGATAGAAATAGGCACGTAGCAGCGACAGAAAGGATCTCGAAGACCTAGACGAACCACTTAGAGATAAGATCTACTGGCTGTCCGACTTGCCCGGAGTGACCCAACAGCTATAATTGCGGATATTCAGCGAGCAGTGGTGCCCTCCATGCATTGCCCGATTAGTGCCAGCACCATTGGCAGACCGTTGCACGACGTAGGGCTACACGCACGCAGACCGTTACGACGACTGCCCTTAACACCATTGCATCGCCGCCAAAGACTGCAGTGGTATCGTGCCAGACTGTCAAGGAACCACTCAGAATGGCAGCGGGTGATCTTCAGTGACGAGTCGCACTTTTGTCTTGGAGGAGACTACCAACTAATCCGTGTACGGAGGCACCGTGGTCAGCGCTAAGATGAACGGTTTGTTTCGAGCGTCACGTGTCCAGAAGGCCTGGTGTCATGGTGTGGGGTGCAATTGCCTACGATGCCAGATTCCCTTTGTTCATTACAAGCAGTCTGACAGCCCAACGTTACGTTATGGGGTTCTGTTGGAATTGTTCTTTGTCCTGTTGGAAATTCGGTGCGATTTTCCAACAGGACAAAGCTCGTCCGCATACTGCTGCTGTCTCGAGAGCTTGCCTTCAAGGCACTGACACTCTGCTATGGCCAGCCGCATCGCCAGACCTTATCGCTGATTGAAAATGTATGGGATGCTGTTGGACGCACTATCCACACTCCACCACCTACCGCACAATCTGCAGGAACTGCGTGAGAAGATTCAAGCTGCATGGGATGGCTTATCGCAGGACACCATTAGAAACCTGTAAAAATCCATGCCGAGACGTCTGGCATGCTGTGTGAGCAAACATGGCGGCCTGACGCCATACTGAGAGACACTTCTTATTCGGGTCTAGCTCAATAAATATTGCTCAGTCTCAATGTTTAATCATTTATTGTTCCTGGTAACCTTTGCCTTCCTCCCGAATAGCATTGCAATCCGACACGTCCTTCTGGGTGCAACTATTTTTTGTTTGACGATGAGTGTACATTTTCGCATTTTCATAGTATCCTACCAGCAGCAACCATGCATGCCTGCGCAAGTTCAAACATCCTCCTCCGTATGCTGTTTAACATATTCTCATCAACATTAGCACATGCATCTGTTATCCGCTGTTAAAGATCTGGTACATTCAACGGTGGTGCTGTATAGACCAGAGATCGAAACGCGTCGCGGGTAAACAGGTCGGCAATTTTTTGTGGGTAAAACTGGTCTGCTCAAAGTGTTCGTGACCCGATTTCGATCCAGTTTTATTAGTTTTATATTTGAAAAGAATACAAACATATTTCAGAGAAAAGTGCGTGCTGTGGAATTTTGTGCTCTATTGGTGCCAGTGGAGTAAAAAATGATTTCTCGTGCAAAAACATTCTTTCTTAAGGCAACGAAGGTTACTACCGACAGACAATACGGCGCCGACGTGAGACACACCGACACTATATCGTAAAACGATATTTCCTTTGTCTTTAGTTTCAGTTCAGTTGTATCGGAGTAAGGTAAAGGCAAACGCCTATCGCTTGCTTCTCTGCTGATTTACTCATTTATATCCCGCGCGTCACATTGCAAGATTGAGAGTTACCTTACACACAGCAGTTTTTACATTGAACATTCAGAGATTTTCATTTGACGAGCTAACATCCTGTTCCCATGGTATGTCGTGACGGAATTAATGCCTTATTTGTTAATACGAATGAATTCAGTATTAAGGAGATCGAAAAAAAAAAACCCCAAAAAAACCGTCCAGGCCAATAAATACGTGCTTGTTGAAAACAAAAAAAGGAAAGAGTGAATGCTGGAAGTTGTTTCGTCTCATTAGGGAACCAGAATATGTTTCACAGCAACACCAATTTTTATAAACCTGTGATGAGTTGAAAGTTTCCAATATGTGAGTTGATTTCACGAGTGTTCTTTCCTTCTGAGGGGCAATGATGAAATCAACATCCATATTTTGGAAACTTTCAACTCACATAAGCTTGTGAAAATTGGTGTTGCTGTGAAACCTATTCTGAAGCTTGATATGTTATCAAGAAAACAACAAAAACTGAAATTAAACATATATAACAAGTTATTGTTAGTGAGTAAATTATACGTTCCCCAGTAATACAGTTGATGTTTATACAACTTACGACCATAAAACCTACGATACCCTCTGCGAAGTGACGTTTTGAACTCCCTGCATGTAATATATATATATATATATATATATATATATATATATATATATATATATATATATATATATATATGTATGTATGTATAGGCTATATACACAGTCCAGTTGCATTGTGACCACCTCCTACTTTTGACGTCAACAGCGCGTAGCCAATGAAAGAAGGCACGTGTCGTGAGATGCCTTGGAGGGTATATAAAGTATGTTGTAGACATTCTGAAAACATATCCCTGGTTGCTGCCATGGATAAAAAAGGTGATTTATCAGATTTGCAAAAAGGGATGATTATCGGCTTTCGGGGCAAGAGTGGCAGTATTTCTGAAACAGCGCAGTTTGTGAACTGTTCGCGTGCTGCTGTGGTTGAAGTGTATCGTGATTGGAGAAATGGCACAATTGCGAATAAGTGACGTGCAAACTGCGGAGCACCACGTGCCATTGAGGTGAACGTCGACTTCGGAGGTGTGTGAGGGCCTATCGACACGCTATAGTGGAGAACCTCACTGGCCGAATGAACCAGGGGGATACCGGAAGTGTGCCTAAAACGACAGTTCAGCAAAGTCTGCTGCGTACGGGGATCCGATGCAAATGGGTGGTCACTTCACTTATGCTAACGAAGTTGCATCTGCAGAAAAGGCTTACATTTGCACGGCTGTATCGGAATTGGACCTCCGCTGATTGGCAGAGGATTGCCTTCTCCGATGAGTCACATTTTCTGCTTCATTGAACGGATGGGCTCAAGAATTCAGAGCTGTCGGATGCACGATTAAAAAGTTGATGAACTTGCAATTAAAATTGACATTTATTTACAAGTTAAAACTACAGGTAAAAATCACTCATAATGGCAAGCACTTTCAAAGCTACCTTAGCTTCATCATCAGGCCAAATGCCCGAAAGGACGGGCACAGACAGTTATATACAATCGTGGAACGATACGAATGATCAGTGTTACCAAACTGAAAATTGTATACTACAAATAACTGTAGATTAATGAAATTGCATATCTGGAGAATTACCAGGTGTTACACTCAGCTGATTCAACAGCAGAATCCAGGGGCGAGGTACGGTCACAGGCAAGTCGTCATTACAACAGCTGCAGGAAAGGCTTGTTATACAAAGACTTTCCTCAAGTAACAGAGAATGTTTATCAGGTGCAGAAGCTAGTACTGTGGTACGACTCCACTCTGGAAAATGATTGCCATGCGCAACTGTGCGGGCTAAGGCAGAAGAGGTTGAACCGATTCGTACTACGCATTTGTACTCCGCTACACGGACTTCCACCGAACGTAGAGTGGAGCGTATGTAAGAGGTGTCCTCAGAGTCCGGGATATTAGACATGAGTGGAATGCTTCAGAGGATTGTGACCATTGCTTCCAAGTTTGGCTATTCCTATGACGATATATTTCGCCTGGACGGAAGGATGAATCGCCTCCACTTAACGACGTTACAACGGGAGTCACCTGGGTGCGATTGATTACAACCCATCCATTGTCAACATTATTAGGAATAAGTGTGCCAAATTTCGCATCTCTTTTGGAATACGCACTTATAATTTATTTAATCTATTGCGCGAGGACCGAGACAAGGTCCACCCATTACACAGATATGGTGTTTATAGCATTGTACTCTTGTCTAATACCCCGGACTCTGAGAACTCCTCTTACATAGGCTCCACTCTACGTTCGGTGGAAGTCCGTGTAGCGGAGCACAAGTAGTACGAATCGGTTCAACCTCTTCTGCCTTAGCCCACACAGTTGCGCAAGGTGAACATTTCCCAGACTGGAGTCGTACCACACTCCTAGCTTCTGCACCTGATAAACATTCTCTGTTACTTGCGGAAAGTCTTTGTATAACACGCTTTTCCTCCAGCTGTTGTAATGATGACTTTCCTCTGACCCTACCTCGCCCCTGAATCCTGCTGTTGAATCATCTGAGTGTAACACCTGGTAATTCTCCAGATATGTAAGTTCCATTTACCTATAATTATTTGTAGTATACCATTTTACGTATGGAAACACTGATCATTTGTATCGTTCTATGATTGTATGTAACTGCCTGTGCCCGTCCTTTCGTGCATTTATGCTGGTGATGAAGCTAAGGTAGCTTTGAAAGTGCTTGCCATTTTGAGTGATTTTATTTGTAGTTTTAATTTGTAAATAAATGTCAATTTTAATTGCAAGTTCTTCTACTTTTTAGTCGTGCATGCTACAGCACTGAATGCTTGATCTAGCACAAAGCTTAATTTTACTGAAATGATGGATGTTAGCATATAAGGCGAGAAACATCGGAGAACAAACTCTCTTCCGCCATTTCTGGCAGAACACAAGCTGGTGGGGGGCAGCGTTATGGTCTGGGGAATGTTTTCGTGGCATTCTCCGCGTTCACTCATATCTGTGGAAGGCACTGTGGACCGATTTCTTTATGAATCCATATTTGCAGACCACGTAAACCCATACATGCTGATTGTCTTCCCTAGAACGGATGGAATTTTCCAGCACGACAATGCCACGTGTCACACAGCTAGAAATGTCCGAGAGTGGTTGGAAGAGCACGATGAAGACTTCAAAGTGCTTCACTGGCCCCCTAATTCCCCAGACTTAAACCCAATTGAGCATCTGTGTGACCACCTCGATCGTGTTGTTCACTCTATGGATCCTCCACCACGCACAGTCCAGCAGCTGTCAGATGTACTGCAGGTCAGCATGGCACCACATACCTGTGAACACCTTTTTTTTTTGAGTGGAGGTTTAACGACCACCGTGAGCAACTCAATGGGCTATAAGCAGTCGCCCGTCCCTAATTTAGGGTCACTGGTTCCAGGGAAGGGAGAGAGCCAGTGCCGTAAGACAAACACAACATCCATGCCTCACCGGGATTCGAACCCGGACCCCGTTCGGACGAATGATCAGAGGCCATCGCTTAGACCACTGCGCCACCGGGGAGGCTGTGAACACCTTCCAGCACCTTATTGAGTGACTCTCAGACCGTCTAGCTGCTGTCCGCGCTGCACACTCTGCGGTCACAATGTGACTCGACCATGTATGATCATACACGGGCTTTGTTAAGCATACACCCAGTACCCCGACTACAGAGAAACCACTGCTTTCAAGCATGAGACAGTGACTGACAGCATTGGGTACATCACACACACGACTTTAAATATTGTGCTGAACAAGCACGTATCGCGAAAGTGGATTTGCATGCAAATTTTCTGCGAATAGATGGAAACGCAGAACTGCCTGGTTGTGTCGATTTTGAAGGGTTCCTTTCCATGTTTCAGGACAAGCGGGTTATGAACTATTTTTGCGACGCGTTAGAACTTTGTAAGTGACTATGTGGCCTTATTTCCGAAAGGAGTCAAGAGAGCCTCTTCTCCCTTTTCATTGAGGCTTGAAACGTTCAAGCTTTGATTCATCATGTAACGCCATAGGGGTTTGGTGTCCTATACCCTGCATAAAAAGTAGAACACCAGTTATCGTACTTCTCGAGATGTTGGACTAGTCCATGATTTTCCTTGCCACCCTTTATTAAAAAATTCAAATACCACATGTGTGAAATATTTGGAGAGGGGTTTATGGAACCCTTGGACCCACTATCTTTCTATCAGATAACCATAAAAGTATTTGCCGTTTTCGGAGACTGAGACAAAGCATAGCACATACGTAGTAGAAAAGCAAATGTTCATCAAAATAACTACCACGATCATCAACAACTTTCTGCCAACGTGTATAACTTATTCATACCTCTGCGATAAAATCCCGGGTCATGGGAAGAGATAATGTGTTGGAGGGCAGCATGAAACTCATCAAAATTGCAAAAGTTGTGTCCACACAAATGATTGTCGAGTGAAAGAAACAAGTGACAGTCTGAAGAAGAGATATCTGGTGAGTAAGCTGGATAATATAAAAGTTCCCACCCAAGTTCTCCGATACTGTCTGTGGTCAATGAAGCGGAGTGGGCACGAGCTTTATCTTGATGGAGCAGAACTCCCTTTTTGTTGACCAGTGCTGCTCCCTTCTTTCTCAGGTCCTGATGCACACGCTTCAGTTGTTCACATTACACTGCAGCGGTGATTGTTTCGCCGCGTTGCAAGAGTTCATAATGAACACCACCACGTGCTGTCCACCATACACACAGCATAACTCTACGTGGATGCACTACTGGCTTCGATATGTGAGAAATTGATGTCACTGAGGGACAACCATTGTCTTAAAACGTTTTAGAGTGCTTGTTGTACTGAACTCATTTCTCATCGGTGAGTACCCTATCCAAAAATTGTTCCTTGTCATAGCGAGACAGCAATGCAAAACAAGCTGAGATACGTTGCTGTTTGTTCACTGCAGACAATTCGTTATATATCCATTTAGGTAGTTTGTATGCGTGGTGTACCCACTTAGATAATTTGTATGCGTGGTGTACCCACTTAGATAATTTGTATGCGTGGTGTACCCACTTAGATAATTTGTATGCGTGGTGTACCCACTTAGATAATTTGTATGCTTTACCTATTGCATGTAGATGTCTTCGGACAGTTTCATAGCTAACACCAAATACCTGGGCTAATTCCTGGCATGTTTGACTACTGTCCTGCTTAGTAGCGACTTTCAGGGCTTCTGTGTCAAGGCTAACAGGATGACCACACCGGAACTTTGCTTCAAGGGATTAATCTCAGTCTCTGAAATTTCGAAACCAATTCCGATTTGTGCATTCCTTCCCAGCATCAGCCACGAAGGCTAAGCAAATGCGACGAGTTGTTTCCGCAGCACACGAACCGAGCTTAAATTCGTATAACAAACACCTGTAACGTACCAGGAGATGTGACGTACCTGCCAGAAGGACGCACACGACATAAAGGCAGATAGGAATCAGAATAAAATGTCCGCGTAGCTCAATTGGTAGAGTAACTTATTCCGGAATGAGGGGATCCGGGTTCGAATCCTGGCGTGGACAGAAATGACGGAGAAATTCACTTCGTTATAATGGCGCCCGAACTATCCGGATGACCCGACCGTTCAAAATCTCGCAATGGTGTGATGTTATTTCCACACCGCGAGATAGGAAAAATAAGAGAATCCTTCTCCAGCACTTCGAAAAAAAAAAAAATAAGGGGGAGATGTAACGTACCAGGAGATGTGACGTACCTGCCAGCAGGACGCACACGACATAAAGGCAGATAGGAATCAGAATAATCGTCTGCGTAGCTCAGTTGGTAGAGCGACTTGTTCCGGAATAAGCGGCCTCGGGTTCGAATCCCGGCGTAGACTAAAAATGACGGAAAAATTTACTTCGTTATACACCCATGAATAATCTCCACCGATAATGCCGTTGTAATCGCACGTCTTTCCATTATAAACCTGCTTACTCCTCTGGTTCACATGCGCAGGGCATCTTGGGATTTCAGCTAAGGATATACCGCTGGCGAAACATCATCTCTACGCAAAATAAATCATTATGAGTT
The DNA here is from genome assembly GCA_039090855.1 of Macrothele yani. NCBI lineage: Eukaryota > Metazoa > Arthropoda > Arachnida > Araneae > Macrothelidae > Macrothele > Macrothele yani. The sequence continues at coordinate 48,234,955 of CM077022.1, read as the reverse complement.
GTTCCTTTCGCTACCTCGAAAAACGGGATGTAATTTTGTGGTTACCTGATAAATACATCCCTACTCTACTGCAGTCATCACTAATACCCCAGGAGAAAGAGAGAGAAAAGGAATATGTTCCAAACTTATAGTTTGTGAAGACGAGATATCCAACCGACTTAATTCATGCTTTGTATCCTGTTTCTTGTTGTGCCTTTCATATTTTTTTCTGTAGACGCTTAAATTAAATACTAAGATCGTTAAAGAAGGTAATCGCGTCTTTTGTTATGCCACATAATCTATCAACTCCCCCAAGAAAAGAAAGTATAAAATAGCAGTGCAAATTCAATGAAGAACGAAAATTAACTTATAAAATTCAACCCGTATTTGTAAAACATCAGTGCAAATTATCACAGGAATATTAATTCTTTGATAAAAACGGACTAGGTCCATATTAAGCAACAATGCCGAGCTTCCTATTTTATTTCAATATTATGATGCTACAAAACGTGTTTAAGGTAACGAAAGCTTTTTGACAGTTTTTGTACACTGGTGCGCCAAAATTAAGGACGAAGAGGAGAAATTAGCATAACAGCGGAACAAGCAGGCAGAACGGACCAAAAGACCACTCAGGTGATAGACTAGGGTCCGGTACGGTAGGGCATGCGCATATATGCAGTATGATGTAGGGGGTGGGGTGTCGGAATGGTGTAAAGCACACGGGCGGTGTACGCTCAGCAATTCGGTGAAAGTTATTGCACGGTGTACATCGGTTTGAACGACGTCGAGTTGCTGCCACCGTGTGATATGGCCAACAGGCAATCCAGTAGACGACATCTGGATGATTTTACTCGAGGTCGCGTCATTGGGAAGTTGGAAGAAGGTCGAAGTGTGACTAGTGCGGCCGAGGAGTTCGGGATCGCTCACAGCATCGTTTCACGAGCTTGGAGAGCATTTAAAAACGACAGGAATAGCTGTCCGAGAGTTTAGCAGTGGTAGTCCACGAGCAACCACGGTGGCGGACGGCCCGTATATTGTCCTACAGGCAAGAAGATACACAGCAGACAGCGGGATAAATCGCAAGGCACATGCAACAGACAACTGGACGTCCGTTATCGCGTTTTACCGTGGCCAGGAGGCTGTACAAAGGTGGTCGATTTGCACGACGACCAGTACGGTGTGTACCATTAACGCCTGCTCATCGGAGACGGCGCTTTCTGTGGTGTCAGAAACACAAAAACTGGACACATCAGCAATAGGGTTCTTTACGGATGAGAGCCGATTTAGTCTGACGAGTGATTCTGGACGTATACACATCTGAAGAGAGCAGGGAACACGCAATCACACCTCCAACATCATCGAAAGGGACCGGTTTGGAGGTGGCGGAGTTCTCGTTTGGGGCGATATCATGCTTGGTAGCCGTACTGACCTCCACATCTTCCAAGGAGGTTGTCAGTGGTGTCCGCTATTGTACCGATGCTCTCCTGCCTCACGTGCGTCTGTTTAGAGATGCTGTGGGTCCTGAGTTCCTCTTCATGGACGACAACGCTACACCTCAACGTACAGTGACTGTCGCAGAGCTGTTGGAGAGTGAAGATATTCAACGCATGGATTGGCCCGCAAGGTCCCCAGATCTAAATCCAATCGAACACGTGTGGGACCTTCTCGGGAGACGCTTGGCAGCACGCCGCCAGCAACGATTCCGCAGCTGCGTTTGGCGCTACAAGAGGAATGGGCCGCGATGCCTCAACAGCTCCTTGACAACCTCGTCCTCAGCATGGACAGACGTTGTAAGTCCTGCAACGCAGTGAGGGGTGATCGTATCCCCTACTAAAGACTGGATTTTTCTTGGCAGTCGCCTGTCACATGGACGTTTCTGTCTTCTGTTTAGTTGTGCTCGAAGCTACCTTTTCAATAAAGTGCCTTTGTATCCTTTGGATTCCTTGTTAGGACGGTTTTGCTCACTTGTCCCATATTCTTACATCTTGGGGATCTTATGGTATGATTTGAGTCGATGTGGAGCACTTCTTCACGACGTTACATTCGAAAAACCGTCTCGTCCTTAATTTTTGCACGCCAGTGTACTTGGGTGTAACATATTTTCCTGATGTTAAAAGTACGTTCTTGTGGAAATAAAATTGATGAGAAATTATTAAGACGAAAATTATGAAAGTGCTTATTATCGAAGAAATTCCCTTGCGCATCGGAAAAATAAGCACTAGATTTCTTTTCAATCCAAGTTTGTTTGATTATCTCATAAATTATGATTTATAAAATGGTATAGTGTGAGCCTAAACCAGTTCCGATACATCACTGAAAAGAATTTTATTCTCTCTGTAGTTTGTTCTTTCCATAACATGAAAGTTATAAAGAGATTTCACCACAAGTCTTCAGTTATTTAGGATGGACACTTAAGTCTTCGCCAAACATCCTGCTAACAGACAGATCGTAAATCCTGGTCATGTTTCCCGCTGAGTCGGGAGCTTTGATATAGCTGTAAAAATTGATATATCCCAGGATCCCTTCTTCTGTCTTCAGCATTTTTCTGTTATCTGAACCAAATCCTTATTACTGTATTATTCTTGAAGTTGTCATGGCTGGATCACTATAAGCACTTCGCGGGGCTGAACACGAGACAGAAATCCGATCTAATGTTTTAACATGAAGAGCTTATTCTTATTCTGCTGACTTTTTCGCAATGGCTTGATGCCACAGAGTCTTGGAGAATAAGCGTCGCGAACGTTAAATATACATCATTCCCATAAGGTAAATTCTCTGTTCCCGTATTTATTAATCATCTTTGCTCTTTTTTTTCCTTTTGGGCGCAAATAAAATAATTTTGAGAACAAAACACAAAATAGGAAAGGAAAACCCTCAGACATATACAGCCGTAAATCAGAAAATGTTATTTCCTTTTAACCGTTAAATTCTGTTATTTATCCTGCAGTATTCCAATTTTTCAATTACTAGCTAAAACTGGAAATTTTGCATTTTTATGGATTGATTCCATTGTCTACAGCATGCGAAAAATTTAATGCTCTCTAGTGTGTTATACATATTGATGACAATATCTTCAACTGCTATACGTTTATTAGAAATAAACTCTGCATCACATTGAATTCGTAAGAAATGTGAGTTATTTAATTCCTTACACCTTGCCCGCTCTTGACTGCTTTGATTTCTTATCAAAATAAGCCCGTCTTCATTGGGGGAAAAAAAAAGGTGCAATGTCTTTCTGGTACACGTATGGTGCGCCATACCGTAGAATTCCATAAGAAGAGGAAGTGTAACATTATTTAAGATTTTGAGATGCACCTCTCCATTATCGATAAGAACCATTGGGCAATTTTTTTTACCACAACAAACAACTTCACGCCGTCACAGCTCCACCCCCATCATACACTGCCGGACAATTGCTAAGGACGGATGACAATAGCAACGATAGCAACCATAAAATGGAAGGCTGGAAAATGTGGAAATTAGCATAAGGGCGGGATACAGTAAGACGTGTTGTGCGTATGTAAATTTTGGATTGCTGAACTTGTTCGTGACGTCATAGCGCTGATAAGAGATATAAAGGATTTGACGCGTATCGACCGTTGTTGTTCAAACGCAAAGTTGAAAGGGAAAGAATCAATTGACGAACTTGCAATTTTCAGTATGTCTTCCCGACATCACCTAGATTATTTTACGCGTAGCCGTATTATTGGCAAGATTGAAGAAGGGCGAAAAATAACAGATGTTGCCAGGGAGTTCGACGTCAGCCACAGTGTTGTTTCAAGGCTTTGGAAATCATTTCAAACAAATGGAGAGTGCAGCAAACGCCACGGGGGAGGTCGTGTTCGCAGTACGACACCTGCAGAAGATCGGTACATAGTGCTCTCAACAAAAAGACACCGGCGCAGCACAGCTAGGGAGGTAGCAAATCAGTTTATGGCTGCTATTGGCAAGCGGATCTCCCGAAAAACTGTCGCCAGACGTTTGCATGAAGGAGGACTATACGCCCGCCGTCCTGTTCTGTGCATCCCATTGTCCAGACGTCACCGTACCGCCCGTTTGCAATGGTGCCATCAACATCGCAATTGGACTGATAACGACTGGTCTGCTGTCCTCTTCTCAGATGAGAGTAGATACAGTCTATCGTCTGATTGTCGACGACAACTGATCTGGCGTGATAGTGGTACTGCATATTGTCCAGCAAACATACAGTAAAGGGACTGATATCCGACATGTAGTGTCATGGTATGGGCTGGCATCATGATCAATGGCCGTACGTCCCTCTATGTGCTTCCAACTGGTAATATGACCGGCCAACGATACATTAATGATGTTCTGCTACCTCATGTTCGCATGTTCCGTGCTGCTGTCGGTGATAGATTCATTTTCATGGACGACAACGCAACATGTCATCGAACAGTCGCTGTCCAGGAGTGTCTTGAGAGCGAGGATATTCAACGCCTCGTATGGCCAGCACGTTCTCCAGATCTGAATCCCATTGAAAATATGTGGGATGCTTTGGGGAGGAGTCTTGCTGGTCGCCAATGCCCTCCAATAAACAAGGACACCCTCATCCGTGCACTGACAGAGGAATGGGATAAATTACCCTAACAGCTGCTTGATAATGTTGTGCAAAGCATGACACGACGTGTGGAATCTTGCATCGCCCTCCATGGTGGCCATATCCCGTATTGACATCTTACGCCGGAACGCCTGCGGACGGTAATTGCATTTATTTCACGTTTACGTATTCTGCACAAAATGGCCTGTTTGTCCCTTGAACACGTTCCAAAGCCTTCTGGATTTCAGAGCACAATAAATTGTCTTTCTTGTAATGTCCTGGCATTCTGATATTATTTTATTTCACTTGGCATCCAACCACACTTACTTTTTTATGCGCTATATAGCCGTTTATGATCCGTCCTTAGCAATTGTCCAGCAGTGTATAAAGACGGGACAATATATTCTTGCTCGTTGAGTTATCCAGCGATGTAGCCAGATTTAGGCTCTCTCGCCAGTAAGAAATACAATCTAGGGAGACTTATCGCGCCAAAACAACCATGTTCAGTCTACCACAGTCCAACCTTTATGGCTGAAGCCTAATTGCAACCCTTGTTATTACAGTACTAGCTGTCGAACTTACGAGTCGTGAAACACTTGCTTTCAGCGTTGAGCATAGCACCAAAGAATATAAAGTTGCGCGTGAAGAACGTCAACTCCCGTTGAGATAACGTAAAACAGGCGATAATAGCGCCCCCACATCCCGGTAGCTTATATGCTCTGCCGGTAAGCAAACATTCAGGAACAAAAGGCGTTAGAGGACTACGGCAGCGGAGCTTTTCTTTGAGCCACGATTGTTTCCTTCGACCTGATGACTATTTGCTTAGAGAAGGTTTGTTGTTTTCTGATATCCCGCCCGTCCCTTATTTTGGTGAAACAAATTTGCAATAGCAATTAGTATTACTATTCAAAATTAAACTTTAGCAAATATTATTAGGCCTAAGAACCCGTGCAAACTGCGGACAATCCGTAGTATTTGGAATTTCTGAAAAATTGAAGAGCAAACAAAAGCCTTAATAACGCGATTGGCGCAACAAAACTAACATACCCGATTTGCAAAGTGTTCATGCTACCGAGAAGGCAACAATCACGTGCTGTGAATAGCTCGGCTGGCTTCCTATAGCTCATAGCCTGTAACACCGAACTAGAACAGAAGTGAACAACACGCGCATGCGCAACCTGCTCCGTCATCAGCCTGTAGGTTTTTTTCTGTGCACTGCATATTGTAATCCAGGATATGTCGGCGCTAGTTACGTCTCGCCAAACCTTAACTTCTTCTCCATTAGATATTCTTTGATAGCACCGTTAAAAGGGTCACTGACCTTTCTCCGAACCTCGAAGCAGGCGCGTTTGTTTTCAATCTTGCAAATCATCTGAACAAATAACAGTTTCCAACATACACGTGTGCTGTGAAGAGGTTTTCTAATTCACACCACCATCAGGCGATTTGGAAGAGTGCAATCTGCGCCCAGCTTTTCCTTAGTGAAAGAGGGACTTAAAAAATGCATTCCTGCATCAAGTGTGACCAATCTTGTGTAGGTGTTTCTATTAAAAGCATGCCATTTTTGAATATGACTTCTCCTGCACAATCAAAGGTACATTACGTTACGTTTTGTCTTTTTTTCCTATCACATGATGTGAAGTCATTATAATAAATTCACGCTTCGCCATTCCTCTACGGTTTTTACTCACAACCTTCACTGTTGGAATCGTCTGATAATTATGAGGTATCTACAGGCGAAAACTAGTTCGTGAAACTTCAGTGGCCGAGTAGACAGAGGTGCTAGTTTTCCAGCTAGTTGTCCCAGATGCGTTCGAGTCTCGGTGAGGCGTGGCTTACGTCTTTGTCTCACGGCGCTGCTTCTCTCCCAACCCTGGAATCAGTTGCCCCAAACTGGGGATCAGCGAATGCTTATAGCTCTCAGAGCTGCTCATGGTGGTCGTTTAACCTAGAATTAAAATAAAAAGGAACTTCAGTGTTTGCAACAACACTCTGTGAGTTGTTCATTTTCGTGTATTTAACTCTTGCTAGTTCTTCGACCTTCTCATTAATCTTTCTGGATCTTTCCTTACTAGATTCTTTTGTAGCACATGTTTCAATCCTCAGACCCCCTTCTGCAAAATTACGCTTCTCCTTACCCGAGGTTCCACTATGTCCTTTGTATTTAAAATTAATTTCCATACAGTATTCCATGTTGTTTTGCTATGTGTGGGTAGCTTAACGCTTCAGATGTTAAATTGCTCATCTCAGCAATTAACATCTGTCGGATGTTAAATTTAGTTAAAATCCACCGTGAGTGCCGTGTTTTGGGGGAAACTGAAAGTGGTGGATACAAACGTCTGCCTTATACACGAAGCTTGAGAGAAAATCTTCTATAAATCTGAAATAAAAAAGAAAAACACTTTTGCCTGATACACTTGGTTAATGCAGAGTAAGTGCTTCAAAAATTAGTTTTAAAAATTAATTCAAGGAAAATATTCTCAATGTCGCAAAAAGTTTTCTGTCTCGTATTAGTTTTTGGAACTTTGTTTGCCAAAAATAAGGACGTGCCGAATTTATAAGTAGTGAAGTTTTTTGACAAAAGAATTAAAACTAGTAATAATAAGCACTTTTTCCTTTTCATTTTGTTCAGCTTATGAGTTTCCTAACCAAAAAGTCAGATTTTGCTCCTGCTAGTGAGAAAATATTGCAAAAGGCTGGAAAATTGCGACCGTGATTGCAGCAGTAGACATTTTGACAATACGGATAAAAAAATTCGGCATTGAGTTCATTCTAGGCTTAAAAAACTTAAGTGCCGCCCCCCGGTGGCGCAGTGGTCTGAGCGATAAGGGTCCGGGTTCGAATCACGGTGAGGCATGGATGTTGTGTTTGTCTTACGGCACTGCCTCTCTCCCTTCCCTGGAGTCAATGGCCCTAAATTATGGACTGGTGACTGCTGATAGCCTATTGAGTTGCTCACGGTGGTCGTTAAACCTCCAATCAAAAGAAAAAAAATTAAGCCCCAGACTCCGATAGAAGGGCATTAGTTTTTTTACTTTTATTTATTTAACTGAAGAGACTAGATCTGCATGTACAAATAATCAGTGCAGTTTCACAAACGTAATTTTAAACGCCTGTTGGGCCCATAATTTTAGCAGGAGGTCCGGGTCAGCGATAAACTTCTAGAGTGGTCCCTATCTCTGCATGCGAAAAGTAGAAAAGGCATAAATTTTAACTATCCCATGTAAAATGTTTTTTGAAGGATACTTTTTAGAACAGGATAACTGATCTGAAGTAGAGAAATACTGTTAAGGAAAGATTCGGACAAAAAAAAAATTAAGGCTGAGAATTTGTCTTGTGGTTACTGAAAAAATAACGTTTCTGTAGGGAAACATCTCATAAATTATCTCATGAAAAGAGTTGTTAGATCTCAGTTGAAAGAGAATTCTTGGAATATGCATTTTAAAATGAATTCAGTCGTAAGCAAATTCTAGCAACAGTATAGCTGTGAAAGAGCTTTAAAAATCTTCTCATGAGTGAACGTAGAATCAAACCGAGCTCAAAACGAATATTGTACCAGAAAGCATTCGTGCTGATAAAAACTATATCACCAGGTAAAGCTGTCGAAGCACACGACCTTGAAGAATCAGACTTAAAAACACAAGTGCATACTCATAAAAAAAATGTATCAAAATTTATTCTACGTTAAAATATACACAGGTTAAAAGTCCTACATGTACTTTCGTGTGGACCATCCACCCATCTTCAGGTAGTACAAGCTAAATGAGACATAAGAACGGTGTTGTATATATACATCGTCAAGATAACAATATATGACGACATTGCACGGATACTGCGCAATCTCATCGACCCAATAGGCTAGTTCGTATAAGGTGTAAGCATTTACTCTGTTACATCAAGTATTATATTTCTACCATCCGGAATATCCTGGATTGATGACTGTATAAGTGTTCTCCAAACCGTAGGAAGAAAGTATGGCATGTCGTCATTACAGCATTGGTCTGCATATTTGCAACTATACAGAGTTTCAGCAATGAGGGTCTGTCTTTTTGTTCTAAGGTTTATTAAAACCTTAGAACAAAAAGGCAGACAAACGCGTGTATTAATAAACCTTAGAACAAAAAGACAGACCTTCATTGCTGAAACTCTGTAAATATGTAGACCAATGCTGTAACGACGACATGCCATACATTCTTCCTACATTATGGAGATCACTTATACAGTCATCAATCCAGGATATGCTAGATGTTAAAAATATAATACTTGATGTAACAGTAAATGCTTACACCTTATACGAACTAGCCCATTGGGTTGATGAGATTGCGTAGTATCCATGCAATGTCGTCATACAATACCTTGTTATCTTGACGATGTATATATTATACAATACCGTTTTTATGTCTCATTTAGCTTGTAATACCTGAAGATAAGTGTATAGTCCACCCGAAAGTATTTGTAGGACTATTAACCTGTGTATATTTTAACGTAGAATCAATTTTGATGTATTTTTTATGAGTTTGGAGTATGCACTTGCTTTTTAGGTCTGATTCTTCAAGAACGTGCTTCGACAGCTTTACCTGGTGATATAGAAAATTTGGTTTTGACAAAATCACGAATTTCTCGAAAACCCCCATTTCGAACTAAATCACCATAAAGATCATTCTGAAAGTTGGAATGCTCATATACCAATTTTCCTAGGCAATTAATTTTTATATTTATTTTGTCCCTGATCGCTTATTGCGCAATGTTATTGGTATTTCCTCTTTGAAAAGATACCTTTTCTATGTCTACCAATTATTTTGATCCATGAACCACCATTTTGGCCCATGACCCAGTATTGGTAAATCGTTTTCTTTTAAGATGAGTGTGAGTGGGACACGGATTTCAAAATATCTGTATGGTATCAGTCTGTGGACAAAAGGGGTTAGTGATGATGGGCCAGTACGATGGGTACTAGTATCTCCTTCATAATTACAAATCGAGGGTGCAGCATACCAGTGAGCCTGAGCTTACAAGTCCGACGACTCACGTCTGATTGCAGTTAGCTTTACATAAATGAATTTATGACAGCGTTCTTAGTTCGACGACACTTTTCTCATATAGGTACAGAGAATTTTGAAATGTCATTTCAGAGCAAATACCCAATATAGTTAGAAAGAAACGTTTTGTAAAAATGACATCAAAAGGAGGCAGTTTGCACGGTAATACAATCCTTGAAAATGATGGTATAAAAGCCTAAAAATTAAAACTTTCCCATTGAAATAATTCTGCTTTATTTTTTATTTTGTTTTTATTTATTTTATTCTTTAAAGAGTTTTTTTAAATACTAACAACATTAGTTGGTAAATTATTTTTATGGTTTTTTATGTTTTATGTGAAGAAACGGCCATTTTGGTTAACATACCCCCTTTTTTGTCATTTGTAGCAATGTGCTTAGTTTAAGTTTTGACATATATGTGAACACGTAATAATTGTATTAATGTATCAAACTGCTTTTCTTTTTTACAAATTAATCTTCCTCTTATCATTGGCTAGTTAACGTTAATCTGTGGAGTGCAATTCTGCGCGCCAATATTCACGAGGCTCTTTATGGCATCAGTCATTACATGTTCACGGTGTATATATTAGCCATCCGCATAGTTGTCAAGTTTTTAATCATCTTAAGATGGGCAATTGGGTTGCCCGAAAGGTTTAATGTATGTTTTTAAACTTTTAGTTTTGTCAATAAATATCCTTTGAGCGTAATGGGAAAGTTTTAATTTTTCGGCTTTCATACCATCATTTTCAAGGATTATATTAACGTGCAAGGTGGTGGCTGCCTTCTTTTGATGTCATTTTTATTGGATTGAGCACGAGATCACTTCATTAAATCAAGGAAACGTTTTGTGTTTGTTTTGTTTTTAAGGAAATAGTATTCAGACAGAAATAAAGCTCACGTGAAATTAACGATTACTCGTAAGTACCAGAATAATTATTTAATTATTCGTTGCCCCCCCCCGGTGGGCCAGTGGTCTAAGCGATGGCTTCTGATCATTCTTCCGAGATGGGTCTGGGTTCGGATCCGGTGAGACATGTATTTTTGTGTTTGTCTAACGGCACTGGCTATCTCCCTTCCCTGGAACCAGTAGCCGTAAATTAGGGACGGGACTGTTCATTGCCCACTGAGTTGCTGACCGTGGTCGTTAAATCGCCAATCCAATTATTCGTTTGCTCCAAAAAATTCAGATTAATAGAATACGAGGAAATGGGCCATTTCTGTATGGTTCACCGAGAAATTTTCCGATGGGTCAGTCCGATCCTGATGTCAGCCAAAGAAAAAGTTTTGCTTCATAACAAGCAGATAACGGCACACAAAACGTCCGCTTTACCGAAAACTTTGCTTTCAAAATTTTTGTTTTGCGGTAGTCCTTGTACAGATAAAGGTATCGACGCAAATGGAAATATCAACTTATCCTTTTTACAGCTAGTGCTTTAGACGATGATTAAGAAGGAAATGCACGCTAAATGTTCCTCATCGTGGAAATATCCGACGCGAAGATAATTTTTCCAACCGGAATTTAAGAAGCAGAGATAAGACAAATGGGCCGCCCCGGTGGCGCAGTGGTCTAAGCGATGGCCTCTGATCATTCGTCCGTAAGGGGTCCGGGTTCGAATCCCGGTGAGGCATGGACGTTGTGTTTGTCTTACGGCACTGGCTCTCTCCCTTCCCTGGAACTAGTGACCCTAAATTAGGGACGGGCGACTGCTTATAGCCCATTGAGTTGCTCACGGTGGTCGTTAAACCTCTAATAAAAAAAAAAAAAGACAAATGGAAAATACACAAACTGTGCATAAAAATGGTTCATCTTAGAGAAAGCTATCCATCCTGCACAGAAATGTTTTCGATACGACTTTCGCAAGAGTCATTGTGGACACAAAAAAGAACTATACTTGTACCCGAGCTTAGTTCATAGTACTCCTGGCGTGTAACATTTTTCTTTGACCTACACTCGTGAAAGAAAAGTCGACAGAGTACCCTGGTATTTTTTGTAGATAATTTTTATGCTTCTTCCGCACGCAAAAATATTTATGGGTGTGAAATAAAACGAGTGATTCGAGAGTATACATTTATTTACGTACTACACAGTGGCGTCACTCGCGACCACACCGAGCCACAGCCCAGTACATATTCTAAGTGGAATTAAACAAACAGTAAGTTTAACTAAAAAAAAACGAAAAATAAGGTTTACTAATTCCTGACGTTAAGCGGTACTTAGGTAGGTGGATTAATTAACGTTACTGTTGTAAAACCAATGAAAGAATACACACTATATTGACAGAAGTCACCGGACACCCCTTCAAAAGTAAATGAACGGATCCGCTGCGTTGTTAAGATGCACAGTATATCTGCAGACTGTATAACAACAAGCCTGCACCTGACGCCGATCATATCGCCCTGTGAGGTTGAGTGAAAATGTCGCGGCGGGAGAGAACTGACTTTGAGAAAGGAAAAATTGTTGGGTTTTATATTAGTGGGTTGTCCATAAGAGAAACCGAGAGGCGTTTAAACGTACCCAAGTCAACTGTTTCGGATGTACTGAATAAGTGGAAGACACGTGGCGTGCCTGAAGCAGCAAAGCGTTCCGGCAGACCAAGAAAATCGGTGATAGAAGACGTCGAAGCTTCAGAAGAGTCGTTACAGTTAATCGACGGAGTACTGCACGAGACCTCAGTGTACAGGTGAATAAAAAAATGCTGGAACCTCGGTATGTCCACGCACCATTCGCAGAGAACTTCATTCCATGGGTTACCGTGGTCGTGCGGCTGCTCATAAGATTATCCACTCGAAATGCTACTCGTCGTTTAGCATGGTGTAAAGAACATTTATCGTGGACCGTAGATCAATAGAAACGGTTCCTATGGACTGATGAATCCAGATACACTATCCATCAGTCTGATGGCCGTGTGTGGGTATGGCGGCAGCCTGGGGAACGCTATTTACCACAGTGTACTGATCCTACGGTCAAATTTGGAGATCAGTGTACTCGTGTGGAGGTGCTTTTTGTGGTATGGTCCCGGCCCATTGGTTATCGTAGACAAACCTGTTAACCAGCACGTCTCCCTCGATATTCTGGACAATTATGCCCTACCAACTCTGTGGCAATACTATGGAACCGAGTCTTGAAGGCAAGAACTGTTACGGCGTGGTTTGAAGATAATTCCGTATCGTGTGTCGACTGGACAGCACAGAGCCCTGATCTTAATCCCATAGAGCACCTATGGGATGAATTAGAGGCGCCGTATAAGAAGTTTGGAACCAAGGCCTACTGCTAAGCAACAGTTAGCGCTTCCATTCAGTACTATTATGTACTGAATGGAAGCGCATACCTATCGCTGTGTTCCAAAACTTTGTCGAAAGCATGTCTCGAAGGGTCAGTGCATGCATTAAGGCCATATGTGGACAGACACCGTAGTTAATGTATGTCAATAAATGCTACGTTGTGTTTCTGTTCTAGGTGTCCGGTGACTTTTGTCAATATATTGTATGTGAGTCATAACAGTAAATACTAAACTATGACGGCGGCAATAGTATTTCGGCTATTTAGTTATTCAAAAACAACATTTTCTATTATTATATATTCAGATTTAAACGAACGTAAGAAACGACTGTCGCCAATGAAATGAGATTGTAGCTACGAAAGTCCATCTGCGCATGCGTAAGCAAAAACCTGATCTTAAGACAAAGAACAGTAGAATCGCAAGTGTGTTAGTGAGGCGGATTGGTAACTTTTGGTCTAGGATAACTATCCATCGTGTTACATTGTTTTAAAGCTGTCTTCAATAGCAGGTAACTTTCCTTGGGGGGTGGGGGGGTGAGATCCGAGAGGAAACCAAATTTCGTTATTACGCACCGTTTTCTTTGCATCAAAAAATGCATTTTCGTAATGTCTTTTATCACATTTAGCTTGAAGTTCTCGTAATTTACGCAGATGACAATAATATATTTTTTGCGTTTTTGTAAACTATGATAAAATGTTCGGCAATAATTTGATAAATTATATTGTGTAGTAACTATGAAATTAACTATTGTTGCGTCGCTTCATGGCACAACATTCAAAAATTAGATTTCCGCAATGGTTTTGACTACTTTCTGTGCATCGAAATCTTTTGCATGGGATTTACTTTACTACTGTCGGGAAAGATCCATAGCATTAAAAAAGTTGGATCAGTGCTGCATTTTATATTATCACGCTTTCTTTTGAATCAAAATGCACGGAAAATTCGGTTGCATCTCCTTTTTCAGAACACAGAATCAGTTTTCTAGATGATAAAACGTCATTTACGACGGCAACTCTTTTATCGCAATTATGGGTAAAACTAAATTTGGAGTTCATTATTGATACTGTTTGGAGTCAAATCATTGTCAGATAGGCTCTGTAAAGTATAATCCTGTCATGCTGATTAGCTTTTGGGCCTCACCTGTGCAGTCTTCACTTTGTTCCGAAAACTATAGAAGAGATCCATGGTATTAAGCGGTCACAGCGACTCACCCTTGCTTTTCCCGTACGGAGGTTCTGCACTCCTCACTCCAGAAACCCATTAAAAAGGAATTACTGAGCGATTAGCACAATCGAAGGAGCTGATGATCAATAAGAAACAAGTGAAAGATGAAACTTTGTTTGGAGGAAGACCAACTGCTCCATCTGTCAGGAGAGGATGATTTCGGGCTCGGAGTTGGGGACAACAGCAGGGGGATAAAAGGGGAATTAGTGATCTATAATTCTGCTACACACCGCATCTGCGTCGCGAGTGATAGCCAACTTTCAAAACTCTGAACAACACGATCTTCGTTACGCCTGTTGTAACCAGATTAACACAAATCGTACTTCTATCATATTTTGCAAGATTTCTTTACGATTCTCGCTAAGTAGCTGCGATTTTCTTTAATATAAATGTAAGGCAGTCTTAAAAATGACATCTGTTTTTTAACAGCATCATTCAGCTCTTTCCAGTTTTAGAGATTGTAGGATTTGTATCTTGAATACTTAGTTCCTCCTGAAGTTAGCTTTACTGTGAGGCTCAGGGGCATTAGAGTTAAATAGAAAATAAAATGTGAGCAGGCGTCGAAAATTATTTTTTGCCTGTTTAGTCCCGGACTAACTGGAATACGGGTTCACCGGTCCTTACTTACTTTGATGTAGTCGCAAGCAAATTAAGGTAATTTAGAGCTCTCTAATTCAGGAAATATCGATTCCACAAACTAGTCTCGTATACAGGAGGCTGGTATGAGGAGATTTCACCTCGAAAAAAGATGTCTTTCCAGAAATAGAGCTCCAGGCGATCCTTTTTAAAGGGACGATTATTATAAACCGATTAATCGACTAACGACTTTTGATTTATCAATTAAAAGTTTTAGTTGATTCACACCTTAGCAATGCACAATATACGCAATCTTAAATGTTAAAAAGAAGCAATGCCCCCATTGCAGTATGAGCCGCACTGGTGGCGCAGTGGTCTAACCGATGGTTTCGTATCATTCGTCCGAGATGGGTCCGGGTTCGAATACTGGTGAGGCATGGATGTTGTGATTGTCTTACGGCACTGACATTCTCCATTCCCTGGAACCAGTGGCCCTAAATTACGGACGGGCGACTGCTTATAGCCCACTCAGTTGCTCACGGTGGTCGTTAAACCTTCAATCAAAAAAATAAAAAATTGCCGTTTGAAATATTTATTTCCTGACTTACTTCAAACGTAACTCAGTTCGACGTGCTGTTTTACATAGTTCCTCAAACTCCGCATCAGTTGTAATCGTGATATTTCTATGCATATTTAATATTGCTAATCCATCTAATCGATTTTCACTGATTGGGTTTCGAAGATACGTTTTGAGTCGGTGTAGCGTTGAGAATGGTCGTTCACTTACTGCGGTAGTTACTGGCAATTTTCCAAGTATTTGAAGTTTTCTTATTGTCCGAAATACATTTTCATCGCATATGAGAAATGAACTTTAATTCTCCGATTGCTTTCTCTATACTACAATCAAGATTACGTCCGTATTTTTCGATACGTTTTTTTTTAAGCTATTTTTTTGCGTTATGATAAAAAAAGTCTAATTTGGCAAGAGACACATAAAAATTTCCAAAATCGTTTTGTGCTTGAGTTGAAGGAGCGTATATGCTCCAGCTTTGTCCGTCCGCACGATAACTCACGTAAAAATGGTTCGATTTCAATGAAATTTTAGTATGTGGTAAAGGACCACCTGGGGACGAATCCTATTGAAAAATGGGCGAAATGGGTCAAAGGTCAGTACATAGGAGCGGGATCCATTCCATCGCCCTTATGCGTCATAACTTTCGTCAAAATGCTTCGATTGCGACAAAACTTAAGTATGTTGTTCCGGAAGTTGTGACGTGCCTGCCAGCAGGACGCACACGACATAAAGGCAGATAGCAGTCAGAACGAACGTCCGCGTAGCTCAATTGGTAGAGCGACTTATTCCGGAATGAGGGGACCCGGGTTCGAACCCCGGCGTGGACAAAAATGACGGAGAAATTTACTTCGTTATAATGGCGCCCGAACTTTCCGGATGACCCGACCGTTCAAAATCTCGCAATGGTGTGTTGTTCTTTCCAAACCGCGAGATAGGAAAAATAAGAGAATCCCTTCTCCAGCGCTTCGAAAAATAAATGTGTGTGACGTTGCATTCCACACACCAGATTCACTGGGAGTTCTCAAGTACACGCTCTACAGCGGAGGCTGCCTGCAACGATTCATGGTCACGGCTGACCCGTGGGCCATGCCTCCGGCCCTCTTTCGAGGGGGGGGAGATGTGACGTGCCTGCCAGCAGGACGCACACGACATAAAGGCAGATAGCAGTCAGAACGAAGGTCCGCGTAGCTCAATTGGTAAAGCGACTTATTCCGGAATGAGGGGACCTGGTTTTGAGCCCCAGCGTGGACAAAAAATGACGGAGAAATTTACTTCGTTATAAGGTATACTGAACCAATTCTGTTTAATATCATAAATACGGTTTGGCAGTTTGTCGTATGTGAGTCTGGAGAATTTCGAGGCCGCAGTGGAAGCATGTCCGGCGCGTAACTGGAAGACCCTGGGTTCGATTACCGGTGGCTGCCGATGAGAATTTTTCCGTGACTCACTTATAAACGTGGAAAGAGCGATGACTTCTATTTGATGTTCCAAATCCACGGCAACTGTATTTATTATTCATTCGCCTTCTATATTTGTTTTGATTCACTGGGAGTTCTCAAGTACACGCTCTACAGCGGAGGCTGCCTGCAACGATTCATGGTCACGGCTGACCCGTGGGCCATGCCTCCGGCCCTCTTTCGAGGGGGGAGATGTGACGTGCCTGCCAGCAGGACGCACACGACATAAAGGCAGATAGCAGTCAGAACGAAGGTCCGCGTAGCTCAATTGGTAAAGCGACTTATTCCGGAATGAGGGGACCTGGTTTTGAGCCCCAGCGTGGACAAAAAATGACGGAGAAATTTACTTCGTTATAAGGTATACTGAACCAATTCTGTTTAATATCATAAATACGGTTTGGCAGTTTGTCGTATGTGAGTCTGGAGAATTTCGAGGCCGCAGTGGAAGCATGTCCGGCGCGTAACTGGAAGACCCTGGGTTCGATTACCGGTGGCTGCCGATGAGAATTTTTCCGTGACTCACTTATAAACGTGGAAAGAGCGATGACTTCTATTTGATGTTCCAAATCCACGGCAACTGTATTTATTATTCATTCGCCTTCTATATTTGTTCAGTTGCTACTGTTCATCTCTGGTGAATCCCCAGAATTGTGCGGGGCTCCAAAGAAAGCAACCTGCCAGGTGGTTTGGCAGTTTGTCGTATATGAGTCTGGAGAATTTCGAGGCCGCTGTGGTGCAGTGGAAGCATGTCCGGCGCGTAACTGGAAGACCCTGGGTTCGATTCCCGGTGGCGGCCGATGATAATTTTTCCGTGACTCATTTATAAACGTGGGGATGACTTCTACTTAATGTCTGTTTCATATCATCGAAATGGGATCAAAGGTCAGGGCACAGGAGCGATATTTATTCCCCAGCCATTATTATCATAACTTGAGTAATAACCTGAGTAGATATTTCTGGTATGTTGGAAAGTGTATCATAATCAATGCATTGCATGTTTTTACTGACTTGTTAACTTTAGTCCCCGCCTAATAAAAAAAACTATTTCGCACACGTCCGAACATGAAAACCGATAATCCCGGGCGTCGGACTAGCCGATTTTCGACCCCTGTGAAATATTTTATTGAAAACAACTTGTAAAACGCTCTAAGAATTAAATTAAGACTTTTTTTATCAAAAATGTTTAAAGGAACAACAAATGTTACAACTGAGTTTTATTAATCCAGAAAACTACATGATTGAAAAGGTTTATTACTTGCATGACTACAAATTCCAGAATATTGTACAGTATATCCAACGAAGTAACGAAAGATCTCATACCTTCGATTACACTTTGGGGATGTGATGAAAAATTCAGAGACTTAATACTTTTGTTGGGATATTTACCGATTCTACGCAGAAAATATTGACTTGTTAAAAACGTGTGCAAAAATTGTTTTTTTTTTAGTTCTATTACGTTCTAAAGAGCCAGATCTGCCTTTTTGCAGATATCTCCGAAAAAGATAAACGAGAATTTCTTTCGTATAATTAAAATTTAAGCGAAGGAAATACTTGTGCAGCGCTATGCCTCTGAAAAAAGGCAGTCTTCAACTGTTCATAACTAGTGCAGAGTTTCAAAATTTTTGATCACTGAAATACTGATCCAGTGAGCTTAAATAATGAGGGCAAAAATTTCTGGAAATCGTAATGATCTGAAATGAGAAATGTAGAGTGCATTTCATGAAATAAATTGATGGTGAAATGCAAAATCTATAGTGCATCATTAATTATTGTTTCCCCGTTTTATAACGTGGAAAAGCCGTTCAGTCCCACGTCATCTCATTTAAATAGATTTAGCTCTCAGGGCAATAGCAAACGAAGTTTTAATGTAAGTTATAGCAAAGCCATTTTTTTAACACCTAAGTTTTGGAAACCGAATGGGTGCTGGTGTTCCTGTAGAGAGAGAGAGAGAGCTACAGAAAACTCCAGGTGGCGGAACGAAGTCTAACAATTCTTGGAAGGAATGTCCATGGTAGAAAGTACTGGGAAAAGGTACACAATGCCCCCATGAGAGGAAGGATTGAAGAAAATCAGTGATTACCTGATTGTCAATCGAAAAATGCTCCGTTCTTCTACACAGAATCAAGAATACAGTACTTCAGGTTAATTTAGGTGCACTACCCCGAATGTGGCCAGAATAATATAGGGATAAACGAACTTGAGACTAATATCAATGTTCAGAAGGGGAATATCATCCAGCTGAAAAAACGATAACAAGGTTAATTTTCAGTATATTTATCTATGGAAGATTGTGGCCATAAGATGGAGGAAATGATAAAACAGAGCAGACAGACAGAGAAGCTTTCTTTGGCAAACGGTAACCTGACATGAAAGGTACATGTTTCTCTTTTGCGCCTTCCCAATGGCTAAACGTCACGCACCGGCTTGTGACTAATCATCTACGATGGGTCCTGGATGAGGCGCCTCTGGCTCTCTCCGTTTCCTGCAACCAGTGCCACTAAATTTGAGATGGGAGACTCTTTATAGCCTTAGGTGTTAATGGAATTTCTTAAACCCCGTAACAAGCGAACAACGAAAGAAAAATAAATGTACACAGGTTTCCAAAATTGAAGTCTAGAAGGTGTTCTCAGAGATAAAAAGGAAAACACATATATAATAGCAGGTGGAGACTTTTGGCATAAAAAAAGGCACAATCATAACGGTAATAAACGTTGTTGCTGTTTGTGTTAAAAATGCACTTAAATATTGATGTCATCATTATCAATCCACTGCTGGACGAAGGTCTCCCCAAGTTTCTTCCACAACGGTCTCACTTGTGCCAGTCTCTTCCATGTTACTCCCGGATACTTTCGAATTCCGTCCACCCATCTCACCTGTAGTCTTCTTCTGGGTATTTTCCTGTCCCTTGGAATCCAGTCTAAAATTTCGGCTTCCCATCAATGGTCTGTCCTTCTGGAAATATGTCCAGCCATTTGCCATTTCAGGGATTTTACTCTGATCATGATGTCTTCCACTCTTGTCATTTTTCGGATCCACGAGTTCCTCTTCTTATCTCTTCTGGTTACATCAAGCATGCACCTCTCCATGCATCTTTGAGTTGTCTGTAGTCTTTGTATGTCTCTTTTAGTTAAGGTCCACGTCTCTGCATCATACGTAAGCACTGGAAGGATGCATTGATCAAACACTTTCTTTTAAGACATAATGGCATATTGCTTTTGAAAATTACTCTGTTTCTTCCAAAAGCTCTCCAGGCAAGTTTTATACGCGGATTTAATTTCTTCATCAATGTAACCCTCACTTGATATCTGCTGTCCAAGATAAATGTAGGTATTGGTTATCTTCAGCTTTTCCCCATAAGTCGATAAATCTTCATTTTTTGTAAAGTGAATCTTTTGTAAAAATGAAAAAAAAAATCTTCATTGTACATCACTTTTGTCTTCTGAAAGTTCATTTTTAATCCCACTTCTTTAGTCTTGTCAGCAAGTTCCTAGATCATAATCTGCATCTCTGATGGGGTAGTTGCAAAAATAACTACGTCGTCATCAAAAAGATGGTGAGTTAGATAATCTCCATTAAAGTTTATCCCTTTGTTTTCCCAGTTCAGTGATTGAAAGACATTTTCCAATATGGCATTAAAGAGTTTGGGAGATACAGTGTCACCTTGTCTCACTCCCTTTCCAATTTTTATGGGTGCTGTATTCTCAAATAGCAGAATCTTTGCACTTGCATTTTCATAATGTTATTAATAATATTAATGTATGGATCTTCAATACCGCAGGACTTCAAAGCCATTGTAACTGCTGATGGTTACACCAAATCAAAGGCCTTTTCATAATCGATAAAAGCCATGCACAATGGAAGTTCATATTCCCTCGCTCTTTCAGTTAGTTCTCTCAGTACGTGGATATGATCTATAGTGCTGTAGCCACTCCTGAATCCAGCTTGTTCTCTCGGTTGAGCCATGTCCAGTTTCACCTTCAAGCGGTGTGAAAGAACTTTAGAGAAGATTTTATAAACCACTGATAAGAGGCTGATAGGTCTGTAGTTCCTGAGATCCTCAATGTCACCTTTTTTATGTAGCAGGATCATTGTAGCGTCGTTCCAATCCTCAGGAATATTCCATTCATTAAGGCATCGAGTGAAAATTTGGGCGAGTACTGTTTCAATTTCTCCACTTGCTTCTTGTATAATGTCCACGGTAATTCCATCTTCTCCTGGAGGTGTTCCCCGTTTCATGTTTTTGATTGGCAACTTCTGCTGGGAGGACTGGAAGAACTCTGGTGCTGGCACCTTTCGTAATGTCTGCAGTACAGGTATCATCCGTTTCATATACACTGCTGGCTACCCAAAACGCAACACCAAGAAGGAACCATCCGATTCGCCTGAAATTCGCAGCATGCGTCGCCTGGAGGAGGACATGCAAACGATTAGCATTGCAGGGCATATGCAAATCATGTGCGCCGGGCACGCCACCGAGAAGCACTATAAGAAGGGTGCACAGAAGGCTGGATGTCAGTAGTGGAAGTGTGTTGTGCTGCCGGACCTGTGCGTGGGAAGCTTCCTGATGCCTCGTCGCAGAATACGAAAGTCATTCCAGCACGTTTCGGAGTTCAAAAGAGGACGAATAGTGGCTTATCGCGACAGCGGTTTGTCGTACCGAAGCATCAGTGCCCGTGTGTGGCGACATCCAGCCACAGTGAGGCGAGTATGGATTCGGTGGATGCAAGAATGACGGAAGGACCGACGTGAGCGATTGCCGCAACCGCAGCACGCCACCGAATGAGAGGACCGGCATGTTGTGCGGCGGGTATTGACGGCTCACACTGCCACATCACGAACGTTAGCGCAGGAATTAGGGTGTGGTACGCAACAACCTGTGTCAGCACGTACCGTTCGACGTCGTCTGCAGGAACGGGGTCTTGTTGCACGGTGCCCATTGCTCCGATTACCATTGATGTTACACCACCGCCCAGTGCGGCGGCAGTGGGCCGTTGAACGCCGCACCTGGGCTACGGAATGGCACGATATTGTCTTCTCCGACGAATCCTGCTTCGGCCTGCAACACCACAATGGTCAGATCCGCGTGTGGCTGCACCGCAGCGATAGACTGTATGACGCCTGCATTATGCATCGCCATACCGGTCCGTCGCCTGGCGTGATGGTTTGAGGCGCAATTGGATATGACACCCGCACCCCTCTGGTACGCATCGCCGGTACGCTCAACAGCCACCGCTACATCTCCGATGTTTTGGAGCCTGTAGTTCTCCCTTACCTACAGGACCTGCCAGCGGCCACGTTTCAACAGGACAATACGCGCCCGCGCGTGGCACGCATCGTGCAACAATTCTTCACGGTCCACCAGGCGTCACTGCTGCCGTGGCTCGCTTGTTCTCCCTACATATCACCCATCGAACACGTCTGGTCGCTGATCGGCAGCCGAGTGGCCACGCAAGCACCACCGGCGGCTACGCCTGATGAACTGTGGCAACGTGTGGAAGCTGTCTGGACCGACATACCCCAAGCCCACATCCAAAGCCTCTTTCGTTCGATGCCGCGGCGTGTAGCGGCCGTTATTACCAGCCATGGTGGCCACACGAACTATTGATGTCTGCGTGTTCCGCAAGTCGCACGGGCCTGTAAGCCCAATAGTTTCATCCTTGTATTTGTAGTTATGTGTCCAGTAAATCTGGCTTTGCTATCTCGTGTCCTTCTTGGTGTTGCATTTTGGGTAGCCAGCAGTGTAGTTTTGAGTAGAAATCTTTCACTCTTGTCAAAATTTCAGCTCTATTTTTTATTACAGAACCATCTTCTTTTTTCAGAGCCATAATCTGTTTTTTTTTAAATCAGAAATGAAAATTTTATGAGGAAGGGCCCACACGATTTGAAGATTTACCCGTTTAATTCCTCTAAACACCGAGTGATAACGCATTTTCGGACTGAAAGTAAGAAAGCTTGTAAACTTAGTTTTTATTTCAGAATACGTTTTGTTTCACATTCCGATGAATCACTGAAACAATTGCTATATATCTCCTTAACTACAGTACCATTGCATACTCCCTTCAACTATTTTTATTGTGGATCCTTTTGTTACGATACAAGCATTGTATGCCGCCTAAATCTTTGCACTAAGTCGCGCTTTCGTCGCTTGAGGGATTTATACTAAAGTTACACTGTGTTAGTGGCCAAAATGACCCGCCCCGGTGGCGTAGTGATCTAAGCGCTGAGTTCTATTTGTCCGAGATGGGTCCAGGTTCGGATCTCGGTGAGGCATGGATGTTGTCTTGCAGCACTGATTCTCTCCCTTCCCAGGAAGCAATGGCCCTAAATTAGAGACGATCGACTGCTTAAAGCCCATCGAGTTGCTCACGGTGGTCGTTAAACACCCAAGCCAAAATGACTATTATCACTCTGAAGAATATTCTAGTTTAACAAAATCTAACGACATACCGGTTCTTGAACACAGGTGAACAGTATTGCCTATTACAGGCATAATGAAAAAATATTGACTACTCATTCAGTCATCCATATGAAGGCAAGTCTCGTCCTAAGATTTTTGTCAGCCCACTTTGTGACACTATCTAAATATATAGCACCGCGATGACACGTATCACCTTCGTTTGATAGCTGTCACTTGCATATCCCACTCGTGCGCGACACCAGGACCGTATTTCACACAACTCACATTAACCGTTGCTTTTACACTGACCTACAATTTATATCCCAACACCTCTTTATCGATAGTGAATTGAGTCCTACACAAGCACCAAATCACTGACCAAAATGTTAGTATTCCCGTAAGGCTATGATGAGACAATAAAACGACTATGAATGTTGGATGTCTCGATTGACAGAGTTAATTGATTTTTAGCACGGACTGATAATAGTGCGCCTCATAAGCAATCTCTTAGTATGCGACATGAGGCACTGAAGGTCCCTAGTCACTGACTATCCCTATATATTCTTCATTGAAGATCCTAGGAAGAGACGTAGATCTTTGGACTGACTATTCGTGGTACACAGTCTACTGGTCTGTTGTTGATCGTTGCTGAGTGTGACTTTTTTTGGGAGAACACTTTGTTCTAGGTGTATTCCTTATTTGCGGCCGCATTGAACAGAATGTAACAGGTAATATTTGATCTTCCAGAGGACACTGCCCAAATCACCTCAATAAATTTTCATTTACCTTTTTATCTATTGAAAAAGTGCACAGTTCAGTTCTAACAGCTGTAATGAACTCTTGTGTCTGAGTTCACTTTCTTTTTCTGATATTCCTCCTTATGATGTTGAAGGCAGCTTCTTAACTCCTAAGATCCCATCACTACGCAATAGTCTTGCAGTCATAAAGAAGAAAATAAGCCTGAAAGCTACTACTTCTATCTAAAGCACATATATGGTTGGGGGGGGGGCTCTTCCCTGGTCTACAGATCACTTATAAAGTGCGATTTAGAGCCATTGACTTTCCAACATGTATCTACACTTTTCACAAGTCTCGCTTAGCCGACTGAGATCATGCTGTAATTTGTTTATACTGTTAGCAATTAGTATGAATCAAACTGCTGATACTTTAACCACTGACTTCAATACATACTTAAGTAGCAAATTATTAGCAACACTAATAACAGACACGTGCCATCCTCACTTACGTACGGAAGTATGACGTTGAGATGTCTGAATCCTTTGCAGTGAGTTGTTTATAAAGCCGTGTACGGAGCGCAGGTAGTGGAAATATGGGAAGGAGTCATGATTTAAGCGATTTTGAAAAATTCATGCTATTGAGCATAAGCCAGGTAGATGGAAGAATCTCAGAAACGGTAAACCTTCTCCGGCATGAAAAAAAAAAAAAAAGACTGCATCAAAGGTTTACAATGAGTGATGTACATACAACTAAACAGGCAGTCAACGGTCTTTCTGTGAGTGGAAACGACTGGTCGATATTTGAGGGCAATGGTCGCTGGGAGGATTGTACGAGGTAACAGTTACCTGTGCATGCTAAAATTCTCCTCCCAACAGCGATGTTGGGAGGAGAATTTTAGCATACACATCCCGTCGCATATTGGAGCAAATGGGCTGTAACAGCGGACGTCTCCTACCTGTGCCACTCGTCTCGGCTCAAAACCGACAAATTCGTTTGCAGTAGGCACGGGAGCACCAAACCTAGACCCTTCAGGAATGAAAATGGTAGCCTAATCCGATGAATCACATTTTCAGTGCGTACACGCCAAAAAGTGATGGATCCCCTCTGCTTAGCGTGAACTGTACAAGCTGGTGGAGGCAGTGTGATGGAGTGCGTGTCTGTTTCCATTGAGAGCATCGGGTTCTTTAATACTTCTGGAACAGCATTTGAATGCCAAGAGCGATCTTTAACATCACTGCGGACCATGCATTCCCTTATCTGTGCATAGTGTTTCCTGATGAAAAGAACTACTCCAGAAAGATAATGCGCCATGCCACAAGCTCAGATCGTCACACAGTGGTTCGAGGTGCACGATAGTGAATTCAAAGTGCTAAAATGGTCCTCACAGTTCCCAGATTTTAACTGAAGTGAACACACGTGCGATCAGCTTTAGAGAACCAGGGATTCTCCTCCGGCTGACGCATGCAGCAATCGACGGACGCCATCCCTTTCGCTTGCTGAACATACCTGTAAAGCGATATCTGAACCTTACTGAATCCATTCCACATCGAATCGACGCTGTTTTGAAGGTGGCCCAACTCATTAGTAAGTAGGAGTTCCTAATAATTTGCTACTTCACCATAGGACACAAAGTTACTTTCTGCAGTCTACATCCCTCTCAACGGACTTGATCTGAAATCACTGACCAGCCTTTCTTTTCATTCTTGCTGATAAGTTGGGGAAATAAGCCTCCTGAAGTATATGTGTTCGGATGCCTTAAAATTGCTAAAGAGCTAGTGAGAAAATATATTTACCCGCTCATGTCACATTCGGTTAAATTTTTAACGTTGAATCTTTGCTTTCCACGGTCCGAAGCTACATTTGTTTTAAAGAGGAAATATATTTTATTTTACTTCTCGTTATTTTTAGAAGTGATTTCCTCCAGTCTTGTGTATTCAACCCATGGATGAGTACATTATGTCCACATAGCGGGGTTTTTTTCTTTTTCAAATAATTGATAAATTTTGTGAGCGTATAATTCTTATTTTTTCCCAACAGAACGTTTTCTTACTGTTTTTTCACGACTTTTGTTGGAAGCGGTTTGGTGTATGTTAAAACGAAAGATAACACAGAAATAAAGTTATTTCTTGTTATTCATGGGAATGGAGTGGTGTATTTCTGTCTGTCTGTATTCTCGATTCTTTGTTTGTTATTGCAGGAATTTTGCTACGAAATGATTTTCTATAAATAAATGAGAGTAATTGACTATTTCTTACAGTTCATTAATAATTATTTATATATTTTTCTTCCGACGGTAATCTTCGTCGATGTGGCATTTCATTAGGAAATTAATTCGCCTTTCTACATATGGCTTTTTTTATTTCACATTCACAAAAATAACACGATGGCGATAGCGTCTTCTTAAACTAACTGGTACCACGAGAGACACATCACATGTTGGTTCTGCGCATGCACAATCCCGTTGCTTCCACCTCGTGTTGGGGTTGCATCGGTTGCGGGCCACTAGTGGCACTTCCTTAGTGGCCCGCAATTCACGTCGATTCTGCAGGGCCATCAATGGCTGCCAACTGATGGCGCTGCCACCAACGGACCGCTACCGTGCCGTGAGCGGCAGATTTCATCAAGCAGCGACACATCACTGCCAGCTAGTGGCCAGCAGTTTTCCAACACTTGTTTTTGCTGGGTTATATTTCAAACACTGCTTTGCCAAAAAATTGAATTACATAAAATTCCAGTGATTTTTGTTTTGTTTTGGAGTTGAACGACCGCCGTGAGTCTTAAGTCCATAATATCTCCAGGTGACGCAGTGGTCTAAGCGCTAGCTTATTTACAATTTTTGGCTTTCCTTACGTACTGTACCTGCGATCCCAGACACTATTGTTCGTCAGTTTCGTGCATCGCTTTTCGATCGTCTCCCCATTGAACATGTAGACGTCTGTCGACTGAGGTTCCAGGTGCATGGCGTTTTCCACCACGTGTTCGCCGGCCTCTCCCAGGTACTCCGTCAGCCACCGCACGATTACATTATCTGTTTGATGTTCCTTTCCCCCACCCCCACCCCACATGTTGATGATAGTTTTTTTATTTGTTATGTACCTAAATGTGTGTATCTTGTTTTTCTTCTCCGCACAGTTGTGTATCTTACGTTTTTCCTTTTTGTACCGTGCGATTCACTGTATCATGTGTATGTTCTGTGTTGCATATCTCCCGGCACCAAATCTGTACGTGGTTATTTTTCGTGTTACTTCTGTCCCAGTACCGATTGTATTCACTCCTCGCTTGTTTCAGAGGGGTCCGGACAAAAGCCCACTGGACATTTGCCCACCGGACATTTGCTTACCCAGACATTTGCCCACCGGACATTTGCCCACCGGACATTTGCTTACCCAGACATTTGCCCACCGGACATTTGCTTACCCAGACATTTGCCCACCGGACATTTGCCCACCGGACACTTGCCCACTATGGATGATTTGTAGATAATACGTAACTTCGGAGGACGTTTCCGATTAAGTGTAGGAAAACTGATTACATAAATATTTATGGATTGTATAAAAACTGCACTTTGTTTTAGAAATGTTAAAATGTAAGGGGCTTTATTTAACATTTCTAAAACAACATTTCATACACGCTTCTTCAGCCATAGGAAGAAGCGTATATGAAATGTTGCTTCTTCAGCCTATGGCTGAAGAGCATATACGCACGGTTCTTCAGCTATAGGCTGAAGAAGCGTATATGCCCAGCTTTGATCGTTTAAAAATACGTATATGATTAACAAAAAAAAAAAAAAAAGAAAGAAAAACACTGTGGCGCAATGGTCTAAGCGCTGGCTTCTGATCATTCGTCCGAGATGGGTCTGGGTTCGAATCCTGCTGAGGCATGGATGTTGTGTTTGTCTTACGGCACTGGCTCTCTCTTTTCCCTGGAACCGGTGGCCCTAAATTAGGGACGGGCAACTGCTTATAAGCCCGTTGGGTTGCTCACGGTGGGCGTTAAACCTCAATTAAAAAAAAAATCATATCAAGTGAATTGCATTGCGCTTTTACTTAGGCACTAAGTATCATTTCATAGGCCCTACGTTAGGCCTTTTAAACAATTTTTATTCTACCAATGCAATATTCACAACGTTTACACAGCAAATCATGTAAATAATATTGGGCGTTTACTTCGGCAAAAAATATTAAATCATAGGCCCTAGGACTAGACCATTTGGACATTTTTTAATCCGTTGACTTCATGTTCATAACGTTTACGTATCAAGTCAAGTTAATATCATTACGCATTTACTTAGGAGTAAATATTAAGTCATGGGCCCTAGGCCATGGCCTTTTTAACAGCTTTAATTCTAACGATGTTATATTCATAACGTTTACGCATGAACTGACGTTAATCAAATTGTACTTTTAATCAGACACTAATTATTAGTTCACTGGCCTAAGGCCTAATGCCTAGTAATTAATATTGCATTCCTAAGTAAAAGCGCAAAGCTGTTTGCTTTTCTTTTTTGTAAACTTTACGAATGAAAAAAGTGTTGAAAAGCCTTAGGCCTACGGCCTATTAATTATTGTATGGTGCTTAAGTAGAAGCGCAATATTATTGACATTACTTGTTATGTAAATTTTAGGAATGTGGGAATGACGGAATGAAAACTTTTAGAAGGGCCTAAACGTTAGGCCTAATATTATTTTCTGCCTGAGTAATACTGCGATATTAGTAATTGGATGTGTTACGTGAACGTTATGAACATGAGAACGACGGAATAAAAAATACACAAAAGTAAAAAAAAAAAAATAAGTACTTGCTTCGGTTTACCAAAGTACAAAAAAGAAGAAGAGAAAAATAAGAGATATATTTATTTAGCAATAATTTGCGAAACATTAAAAACTGTCTGTTTCCGTTAATATACATGCAACAGACAAATCAGTTCTCTCCTCCAGCCCTGTCTCTCCTCTCCGTTTTGGCGACGTCACAGCAGGGGCGAAGTCTCTACTCGGAGCCATCGCTCCACTGCTGGCAACCAGCGCGGTTTGTTTATCACAAAGGAAAGGCACAACCGTTATATCTTAATAGCACTGAGAAGTAAGTCATATACTGCGGACATTGGCGGTGTTGTTACAAAGGCGGATAGACCCACCCAGGGCTATTGATCTCTGATTATTCTTTCCCCTACCCTGTCGACAATAAAGCAATTATAATTATACTGTTAGGAGAGACAACGCAGGGCTGTGTCAATAGCCCTGGAGACAACGTCTTAGCTTTTATTTGATGGCACCATATAAACAGCACCGCCTCTGGGCCATAGAAAGGATATCTTGACGGTTCACTGTAAACCGCCACACAGGAAAACTGCCACACAAGAAAACTGCCTCACCGGAAGATTGCCACACAAGAAAACTGCCACACCGGAAGATTGCCACACATGAAAATTTCCACACGCTTTTCATTAAGGGGCCGGGCACAATTGCTATTCCTTCGAGGAACACTTTGAATGTGTGGCAGTTTTCCAAGTTTCCGAATTATGTGTGGCAGTTTCCCAAGGTACCTAACGATGGGAAGGAGCTCTTTTGTTTGTCTGAATTCTCATGTCGGTTCATACTTACGGCAACTGGCCACAGAAGTTCGAGGGTGGTGGGGGGAGGGGGGGGTATGAAGATTGCCGTTTCTTGGCCTATATTGAGAATTGAATTGGGAACTCAAAACAAATTTCGAGAAAACGTTCTATGTAAGCCAAGCAAAAGTTGTTTTATTCAGGAAAGACCAATGAGGTGGGAATTTTTTAATAACGCTGCACTTTTACTTGGGCACTAAATATTTACATAAGATGTCAAATTTGTAGTATTTTTCTTTTACCTAATTAATTCATAGGCCCTACACCTCGGCCTTTTTAACAGCTTTTAATCCGTCGACTTCATATTCATAACGCTTACGTATCAAATCAAGTCAATAGCATTGCTCTTTTACTTAGGCACTAAATAGTCATAATAGGCCACAGGAATAGGGCCTTTTTAACAGGTTTTATTCTACCAGTGTCATATTCACAACGTTTACACATCAAATCAAGTTAATAATATTGAGCTTTTATTTAGGCACGAAATATTTATTCACAGGCTCCAGGCCTAGGTTTCAGGCCCTTTTACCAGTTTTTTCTACCAATGCCATATTCACAACGTTTAACAGAAAATCCTGTTAATAATATTGGGCATTTTCTTAGGCACGAAATATTAATTCATATGCCCTAGGCTTAGGCCTTTTTAATAGTTTTTACTTTATAAATGCCATATTCACAACGTTTACACAACAAATAAATGTAATAACATTGCGTTTTTACTTAGGCACGAAATATTAATTCACTGGGCCTAGGCCTTGTTAATAGTTTTTACTCTATCAATGACATATTCACACCGTTTACACACAATTTTTTTTTAATAATATTGCTCTTTTACTTAGGCAAGAAATATTCGTTCATATAGGACCTAGGTCTGGGCCTATGAATTAATATTTTGTCCCCAAGTAAAAGCGTAATATTATTAAATTGACTTGTTGTGTAAACGTAGTGAATATGGTATTGATAGAGTCAAAACTATTAAAAATGCCTACGGCCTATGAATTTATATTTCGTGCCTCAGTAAACGCCCAATATTATTAACATGATTCGCTGTGTAAACGTTGTAAATATGACATTGGTAAAATAAAAGCTGATAAAAGGGCCTAGGGCCTGTGAATAAATATTTCGTGCCTAAATAAAAGCGTAATATCATTACCTTAATTTGATGCGTAAACGTTGTGAATATGGCATTGGTAGAACAAAAACTGTCAAAAGGCCTAGACCTAGGGCCAATGAATTAATATTTCCTGCCTAAGTAAAAGCGCAATATTATTACATTTATTTGCTGTGTAAATATTGTGAATATGGCAGTGATAAAGTAAAAACTATTAAAAAGGCATAGGCCTGATAGGGCCTATGAATTAATATTTCGTGCCTAAGTAAATGCCCAATGTTATTAACTTGATTTTCTGTTAAACGTTGTGAATATGGCATTGGTAGAAAAAAACTGGTAAAAGGGCCTAAACCTAGGCCTGGAACCTGTGAATAAATATTTCGTGCCTAAATAAAAGCGCAATATTATTAACTTGATTTGATGTGTAAACGTTGTGAATATGACACTGGTAGAATAAAACCTGTTAAAAAGGCCCTATTCCTGTGGCCTATTATGACTATTTAGTGCCTAAGTAAAAGAGCAATGCTATTGACTTGATTTGATACGTAAGCGTTATGAATATAAAGTCGGCGAATTAAAAGCTGTTAAATAGGCCGAGGTGTAGGGCCTATGAATTAATTAGGTAAAAGAAAAATACTACAAATTTGACATCTTATGTAAATATTTAGTGCCCAAGTAAAAGTGCAGCGTTATTAAAAAATTCCCACCTCATTGGTCTTTCCTGAATAAAACAATTTTTGCTTGGCTTACATAGAACGTTTTCTCGAAATTTGTTTTGAGTTCCCAATTCAATTCTCAATATAGGCCAAGAAACGGCAATCTTCATACCCCCCCTCCCCCCACCACCCTCCAACTTCTGTGGCCAGTTGCCCTAAGTATGAACCGACATGAAAATTCAGACAAACAAAAGAGCTCTTTCCCATCGTTAGGCACCTTGGGAAACTGCCACACATAATTCGGAAACTTGGAAAACTGCCACACATAGTTCGGAAACTTAGAAAACTGCCACACATTCAAAGTGTTCCTCGGAGGAATAGCAATTTGTGCACGGCCCCTTAATGAAAATCGTGTGGCAGTTTTCCTGTGTGGCAGTTTTTTAAGTTGCTGAAAAATGTGTGGCAGTTTTCCTGTGTGGCAGTCTTTCTGTGTGGCGGTCTTCCTCCAACCTATCTTGACATCTGTCGGACGTTCCTTTCTGTCCTGTAGCGGAAGTTAAAAAAAAAAAAAACGTGTTACAGGGTTGAAGTTAAAAAAACGTTTTACTGTGATGGGTCCCATTAGAGAGAGAGATCTATTGGCAAAAAGAAAATGTTTAATAATCACATATAAGCAGCTTGATTGTAAAGCTACTTTTTTAAAATTAGGTTGCTACAGCTCTACAATTATATTTTTACATTTAGGATTAAGACTGCAGATTCTGAGGACAATGTTCATATGTACATTCTCACATATGGCATTTAGAGTAAATACTAAAATATTAAAGGCAAATAAAATGACTTAACGGATCAGTCTTCAGGTATTTATGAAGCGACTAGGCCTCTGGCCTTTTTGGGAGATTTTAAGTTACAATCTACATAACTTACATAACTGGTGCTTGCAAACGTGTGATAACAGGATAGTACACGTACAAAGGTTTCAACACATTAGCCTTCAAGTGTTTACGTGGTCCTACACCCAGGTTCTTTTATAATTTTTTAATCTGCAATGTCCATATAGAGTATGTACGTATAATAAGTCAAGATTATCGTACTGTACTTTTACTCAGACGCGAAACGTAAATTAATGGGCCCAGGGCATTTAAACACTTTTCAACACTTTTCAGGAAATTGACGTAAAAAATCAAGTTAATGTTGAGCTTTTACTGAGACACCAAACATCAAGTAAAAGACCCTCCTAGGCTTGTATTGCTCTTAGAAATTTTTATCCGCCGTGTTCATATTTATGAGGTTTGCGTAACAAGTAAATATCGAGTGTCGCGTTTTTAATTTGGCACCAAGCATTAATTATAGGGCTAGGGGCCTGGCCATTTTAGAAAATTTCAATAAGCGCAGCATATTAACTTGTATCGTTATGTAAAAGTTATGAATACGACACAGTCAGAATAAAAGTTGTTAAAATAGCCTAGGTCTAGAGCCTATGAATTAATATCTAGTGCTAAAGCAAAAGCGCCATGCTATCGACTTAAGTCGATACCTAAATGTTATAAATAAGAAGTGGACGGATTAAAAACTGTCAAAAAAGCCTAGGCCTAAAGCATATGGATTAATATTTCGTGCCTAAGTCAACGCCCAATATTATTAACTTGATTTGCTGTGTAAACATTGTGAATACGGCATTCGTAGAATAAAAACTGTTTAAAAGGCCCAGCCCTAGGGTCTGTGAATGAATATTTAGTGCCTAAGTAAACGCCCAATATTATTAACTTGACTTGATGTATAAATGTTGTGAATATAAAATTGGTAGAATAAAAACTCTTAAAACGGCCTAGGCCTAGGGCCCATGAATTAATATTTTGTGCCGAAGTAAAAGCGCAATGTTATTAACTTGAGTTAATATGCAAACGTTATGAATATGAAGTCGACGGAATAAAAACTGTCGAAAAGGCCTAGGCCTAGGGCCTGTGAATTATTACTTCGTGCCTAAGTAAAAGCGTAATGCTATTGAGTTGATAAGTAAACGTTATGAATATGGAGTAGACGGATTAAAAACCGTAAAAAGGCCTAGGCTTAGAGCCTATGAATTAATATTTTGTGCCTAAGCAAAAGCGCAATATTTAAAACTTTGTTTGATGTGTAAAAGTTGTGAATATGACATCGGTGGAGTAAAAACAATTAAAAAGTCCCTAGGCCTAGAGCCTAAAAATTAACATTTCGTGCCTAAGTAAATGCCCAATATTATTAACTTGATTTGCTATGCAAACGTTGTGAATATGACATTGATAGAATAAAAACTGGTAAAAAGGCCTAAGCCTAGGGCCTGTGAAATAATATTTCGTGCCTAAGTAAAAGCGCAATATTATTAACTTGACTTGATGTGTAAACGTTGTGAATATGACTTTGGTAGAATAAAAACTGTTAAAAAGGCCTATGCCTGGGGCCTATGACTTTAATATTTAGTGCCTGAGTAAAAGCGCAATGCTATTGACTTCATTTGATACGTAAACGTTATGAATATGAAGTCGGCGGATTAAAAGCTGTTAAAAAGGCGAAGGTGTAGGGCCTGTGAATTAATTAAGTAAAAGAAAAATATTACAAACTTGACATGTTATGTAAATATTTAGTGTCTAAGTAAAAGTGCAGCGTTATTAAAAAGTCTGACCTTGTCGTCCTTTTTTGAACACAGCAATTCTCGCTTGGCTTACGTAGAACGTTTTCTCGAAATTTGCTTGGAGTTCCCAATTCAATTCTC
Source organism: Macrothele yani (assembly GCA_039090855.1). Taxonomy (NCBI): domain Eukaryota; kingdom Metazoa; phylum Arthropoda; class Arachnida; order Araneae; family Macrothelidae; genus Macrothele; species Macrothele yani. The sequence goes on along the minus strand of CM077022.1, from coordinate 48,201,006 downwards.
AATATAGGCCATGAAACGGCAATCTTTATACCCTCCCCCTTTTCCGTTGAACTTCTGTAACCAGTTGCCCTAAGTATGAACCGGCATGAAAATTCAGACAAACAAATGAGCTTCTTCCCGCCGTTAGGCACCTTGGAAAACTGCCACACACCATTCGGAAACTTGGAAAACTGCCACACACCATTCGGAAACTTGGAAAACTGCCACACACCATTCGGAAACTTGGAAAACTGCCACACACCATTCGGAAACTTGGAAAACTGCCACACACCATTCGGAAACTTAGAAAACTGCCACACCGGAAAACTGCCACACATTCAAAGTGTTCCTTGGATGTTGGATGAACAGCAATTTGTTCTCGGCCCCTTAATGAAAAACATGTGGCAGTTTTCCTGTGTGGCGGTTTTCCGCCAACCAATTCAAAACGTGCGTTGGGTCACAGTGCATGCAAATTTCAATTTCGGCGGGTGTACATCATTTCCCGAAATCAAAGCAGGTCATGATGCTTAAATTTCGAAAATATGGTAGCGATGATTACTAAAGTTGGTGTGCTAAGTGTGCTCAAGCTCAGTGGGCTCGTGTCCAGTGGGCAAACGTCCGGGTGGGCAAGTGTCCGGGTGGGCAAATGTCCGGGTGGGCAAGTGTCCGGTGGGCAAGTCTTGCCGGTGGGCATTTGTCCGACACTCGTTTTAGAGGTCTGCACGCTGGCCTGACCCTAAATGAAATATTCCAGGCTCGGGCCTGGCCGGGCCGGGCCGGGCCTGTACTGGAATGTTTAAACATTGTGCTCCAGCATTAAAAAAAATATTTTCGTCTCACAAAACGAAGCCTGACCTGCTAAATAATCAGATGGCGAAGTTCAATGAGTGAAACGAATCTGCCACCGGATGCATTGATTAATTACAGCTTAAACCGACAAGTTGGGCTGTAAGATGAGTCTGAAACGGGACGGTTTACCTCTTTTGAGGTTCAAATTAAATTCCGTTTTCACATCATTGGATTTAGCAAATTAAAACATATGTTTTTTTTTTGTTTTTTTTTCCTTTTCTGAGAAATGTTTTTGAACAGAATTACCAGTTTCTTGAAACCAAAACGGACTTCTGGCGCCATTCGTTGCTACGGCGGAGATGAGGAAGTTCGAAGTATTTGTTTATATATTTGGGGAACGAGGACTACCTTGTTTGTACTTAAGTGTAATGCTTAACTTTCCGAAGAAGAAACGATGCAGTTAACATGATATCTATGTTGCAATTAATTCCGAAGTAGGTACCTGTTAGCCTATATTTTTCAGTACTCTTTAAAAGCGTGCGTGTGTGCTGTGGATATTAATTTCTCCATTTCGAAAATTTATTCTTTTTCAACTTTCGAATAACCTTTGTGGACAACATATCGCAGGCCATTGCAAAGTGTTTCGTGGTCCACAGGTTGAAGAACCATGCTTTAAAGGAAGAATTGTATTATTTCCAAAAAAATGGTGGAGAAAGCTTGATGAAAGTATAAAACAGGCCGTAAACTAGAAATTCTGAGCCGGGCTTCTCAAATTGAGGCCTGTGTAGATCTTTAGTTTGTTTCTCATTCATCTCACATGTTCTCTGCCCTACCATGGAGCATTTCATGGCTACGGATACGCTTTGGGTTTTTTTGGCAGTTCTCTTTTATGTAACATGTCTTGTTGCAATAAACTACGTGCTGTGCACGTATACAGCTTTTGAACCTTCTGACCATTCGTCCGAGTGGGCTCTGGTTCAAGACCCGGATGAGGCATGGATGGTGTGTTTGACCTACGGCTCTGGATCTCTTCCTTCCCTGGAACCAGTGATCCTAAATTACGGACGGGCAACTGCTCATATCCCTTAGAGTTGCTCGTGGTAGTCGTTCGATCTCGAAATCGCAGTGGTGTAAGAGATTGCTTCTGATCATTAGTCCGGATTCGAAACCCGATGAGGCATGGATGTTTTGTTTGCCTTAAGGCACTGGATTTCTCCCTTCCTTGAAACTAGTGGCCCTAAATTAGAGATGGGCGACTACTTACAGTCCATTGAGTTGCTCACGGCGGTCGTTAAACCACCAATATATTAAATATATATATATATATACACTGACGGAAAAAAATCCCAACACCACGAAAAAATAGTTGTAGAGGAATGAAATGGCGGCAATACATTTGTATAGGTAACATACTTAATCGATTAAGGTTTCAAGATCACAGCTTAATGTAAGCGCGAGAAGAGCCATTTTAAATGTGAAATGCTGGTACATTAATAACCGGTGTAACTGCCAGAATGTTGAATGCAAGCACGCAAACGTTCATGCATTGTGTCGTACAGGTGCTGGATGTCAGTTTGCGGGATGAAGTTTCATGCCTGTTGCACTTGGTCGGTCAATACAGGGACGGTTAATGCTGGTTGGGGTGACGCTGGAGTTGTCGTCCAATGATGTCCCATACGTGCTCGATTGGTGAAAGATCTGGTGATCTAGCAGGCCACGGCAGCATGTCGACACTCTGTAGAGCATGTTGGGTTACAACAGCGGTATGCGGGCGAGCGTTATCCTGTTGGAAAACACCCCCTGGAATGCTGTTCATGAATGGCAGCACAACAGGTTGAATCACCGGACCGACGTACAACTGTGCCGTCAGGGTGCGTGGGATAACCACGGGAGTGCTCCTGCGGTCATAGGAAATTGCTCCCCAGATCATAACTCCAGGTGTAGGTCCAGTGTGTCTCGGCCGCAGACAGGTTGGTTGCAGGAGCTCACCTGGCCTCCTTCTGACCAACACACGGCCATCACTGGCACCCAGGCAGAACCGGCTTTCATCAGAAAACACAACAGATCTCCACTCCGTCCTCCAATGAGCTCTAGCTTGACACCACTGACGTCGCAAACGGCAGTGGTTTGGAGTAAGTGGAATGCACGCTACAGGGCGTCTGGCTCGGAGCTGTCCTTCAAGTAATCGATTTGTAACAGTTCGTTGCGTCACTGTGGTGGCAACTGTAGGTCGAATTGCTGCCGCAGACGCGGTACGATGCGCCACGGCCATACGCCGTACACGGCGGTCTTCCCTCTCAGTAGTGCCACGCGGCCGGCCGGAACCCGGTCTTCTTGAGGCAGTACCTTCCCTTGACCACCGCTGCCAACAATCATGCACAGTGGCTACATTCCTGCCAAGTCGTTCTGCAATATTGCGGAACGAAAATCCACCTTCTCGTAGCCCTATTACACGACCTCGTTCAAACTCCGTGAGCTGTTGATAATGGCTTCTTCGTCTTCTTAAAGGCATTCTTGACTAACATCAACACACTACGTCGAATCTCAACGATAACTAACGCTCACGAACGTTACAGCGCGTATTTGCAGCAAACCTGCTTTGCATGTTCCGAGGGGCGCTACTAACGCCACACGTATGCGCCGAGCGCGAAATTTGCATAGACGTCTTCTTACAGATGTACTCTCACCGCCTACCAACTGTCGTTTATTTAACACAACCCCTTCTTGGTGTTGGGATTTTTTTTTCCGTTAGTGTATATATATAATATATCATCATCATCATCATCATTGTCAACCATTATCAATCCACTGCTGGACGAAGGTCTCCCCAAGTTTCCTCCACAACGGTCTGTCTTGTGCCAGTCTCCTCCATGTCACCCCTGCATACTTTCAAATTTCATCCACCCATCTCCCATGTGGTCTTCTTCTGGGTCTTTTCCTGTCCCTTGGAATCCAATCTAAAATTTCGGCTGTCCATCGATGATCTGTCCTTCTGGCAGTATGTCCAGCCCATTGCCATTTCAGGGATTTAACTCTGATCATGATGTCTTCCACTCTTGTCATTTTTCGGATCCACGAGTTCCTCTTCTTATCTCTCCTGGTTACACCAAGTATGCACCTCTCCATGCTTCTTTGAGTTGTCTGCAGCCTTTGTATGTCTCTTTTAGTTAAGGTCCACGTCTCTGCACCATACGTAAGCACTGGAAGGATGCATTGATCAAACACTTTTCTTTTAAGACATAATGGCATGTTGCTCTTGAAAATTATGCTGTTTCTTCCAAAAGCTCTCCAGGCAAGTTTTGTACGCCGATTAATTTCTTCATCAATGTGACCCTCACTTGATATCTGCTGTCCAAGATAAACATACGTGTCTGTTATCTCCAGCTTTCTCCATCAATCGATAAATCTTCATTTCCTGTAAAAGCATTGAACATCACTTTTGTCTTCTGAAAGTTCATTTTTAATCCCACTTCTTTACTCTTGTCAGCAAGTTCCTGGATCATACTCTGCAGCTCTGATGGGGTAGTTGCAAAAATGACTACGTCATCAGCAAAACGAAGGTGGGTTAGATAATCTCCATTAATCTTTATCCCCTTGTTTTCCCAGCTCAGCGACTGAAAAACACCCTCCAATGTGGCATTAAAGAGCTTCGGAGATATGGTGTCACCTTGTCTCACTCCCTTTCCAATTTTTACGTGTGTTGTATTTTCAAACAGCCTAATCTTTGCACTTGCATTTTCATAGATGTTATTAATAATATTAATGTATGCATCTTCAATACCGCAGGTTTTCAGAGCCATTGTAACTGCTGATGGTTTCACCGAATCAAAGGCTTTTTCATAATCGATAAAAGCCATGCACAATGGAAGCTCATATTCCCTCGCTCTTTCAATTAGTTCTCTCAGCACGTGGATATGATCTATTGTGCTGTAGCCACTCCTGAATCCAGCTTGTTCTCTCGGTTGAGCCATGTCCAGTGTTACCTTCAAGCGGTGTGAAAGAACTTTAGTGAAGATTTTATAAACTACTGATAGGAGGCTGATAGGTCTGTAGTTTCCGAGATCCTCAATGTCACCTTTCTTATGTAGCAGGATCATTGTAGCGGTGTTCCAATCCTCAGGAATCTTTCCTTCATTAAGGCATCGAGTGAAAATTTGAGCGAGTACTGTTTCGATTTCTCCACTTGCTTCTTGTATGATGTCTACAGTAATTCCATCTTCTCCTGGAGCTTTTCCCCGCTTCATGTTCTTGATTGCATGTGCAACTTCTGCTGGAAGGACTGGAGGAGCTCTGGTACTGGTATCTTTCATGATGTCTGGAGTGCATATATCATCTCTTTCATATAATTTGGAGTAGAAATCTTTCACTCTTGTCAAAATTTCGCCTCTATTTCTTGTTACAGAACCATCTTCTTTTCTCAGTGCCATAATCTGTTTTCTTCCCTTACTGAGATGTCCCTTTGCTATCTTTAGGCTTTGGTTGTTTTCAATTGCTTTCCTCACTAGTTCACAGTTGAATTTTCTTACGTCTTCAGTGATACTTTTTCTTACTGTCTTGCATAGCTCTATATATTCCACTTTGGAAGTCACATCTTCTTTAGTTGTCCTCATCTCTCTTCTTTTTTTGCATCAACATTTTGGTTTTTCCTGATAATTTGTTCACATGCAACTTGTTCTTAGACCCAGCTAATTTTGTTGCTGTTTCCATAAGAGCTTTGGTTACTTTTCTGTTAACTTCAGAGATGTCCACTTCTTCCGATGTTAGGCCTTCTAAAGCAGAGAACCTGTTCTTCAGTTCTAACTTGAAGGTATTATGGTGTTTTTTAAGGTTGGTTATGTCAATAGATTTTGTTTGTCTTATGAGCTTGCCACGTTCAAGTTTAGTGTTGAGGTGAATCTTACATCTCACCAATCCATGGTCACTACCTGTGTTGAACTTGTTCAGCACACTGCAGTCTTCTATGACGAATTTTTTGTTACACATAATAAAAACAATTTCACTTGTCGTCCCATTTGGATGTCTCCATGTCCATTTCCTGTGTGGCTTTTTCTTGAAGAAGGAGTTCAAGATGAAAAACCCTTCTGCCTCTGCAAACTCAACGAGAGTATTTCCACGCTGGTTTCTGTTGCCGTGACCGAATTTACCTACTGAAGTTTCATTCTGTTGCCGTTGCCCTATTTTTGCATTGAAATCTCCCATAATTATTTTCAAGTGCTGCTTACCTTTATTATTTAGATGACAAATTTCCTCATAAAATTCTTCAATTTCTTCTTCAGGATGACTTGTGGTGGGTGCATAAGTTTGAATAATCTGAGCCTGGTATCTTTTCGAGAGTTGGATAACAAGTCGTGCAGCTCTGTCAGAGGAACTTTCAACTTCTACAACTTTATCCTTCAGTTTCTTGTTTATTATAAATCCAACACCACTAGTTCTGCCAGTATCTGTCCCACGATAGTAGAAGAGATGTCCACTTTTCAGTTCGATGAGATCTTCTCCTTTTCTCCTTACCTCACTTAGCCCCACGATGTCCCACTTGATCCTTTGTAGTTCCTCTTCCAATTCAAGAAGCCTTGAATCAGAAGATAGGGAGCGTCCATTGTAAGTAGCCAAGGTCAGCATCAGATGGCAGCCTAGTCCGGTCCTCCGGGGATTCTTAGCACCCTCTGCCTTCATGTCGCACTGGCCGCTGCCTTGGCCAGGTACATTCCAGCTGCCGGAGACTGAGGGCCAAGATTTAAGTTGTGGAATCATTTTGGAGGGGTTTGGCCATAACTCACCACGCTGGCCAAGCGGGTTGGTGAGTGTGGGATAGAATTTCCTCTAATCCCGATGGTATAGTTATACCGCTATTGGCGGTCGTCAGAGCCCCTTTAGTGGGAACAGGATGCACCACGAGAAGGCGGGGTTGACATTTGTCAAGGAGAGGCTGTGATGTTACGCATCACCTGACCTTACATCCCATATAATATATATATATATATATATATACTTAAGAGCAAAACTGAAGACTAAGGAAAAATTTTAGAATTTAAAACGAAGGGTGCAAAATAACCTAAAAATCAAAACGCGCAACGCAGCAGTTTTGAAAATTCAGAATACACATTCTATAAAGAAGATACCTAAGCAAAAAAATATATATATAATTTTGACTCACACCTAATACAACATAGAAAAGGTTATGTATCTACCTGTGTGAGTAAAAGGAGAAAAGATAAAAAAATAAAATAAAACAACTGAATGTAGAAGGTGTCGAGAATACTGAGCCTTGGCTTTATCAAGGACCAGCAAAAACTCTGCATTTTCTCACTTCCACAAAGACCTAGTAGGAAATGGGTTTCTGCAAGGCCATAGATGCAAGTAACATTCCCACCTAAAATAGTTAAAAAATATATATATATAAGTCATGTCCTCCGTAGAGTAGCATGACCTAGCACTAGTTAAAAATTTCGCTTGCATCCATTAACCTTCATGGCCCGACCCATGCTCTTCATCTGTTACTATTAAACAGAGAGAAGAAGATTAAAGAGAACTCAAGCTGTGAGAGTGACATAATAAATGGAAATGATTTTCAGCTATAACGAAATTCCAAGTTCGTTTGAGAGAGAATTTAAACCTGAAAAATAATGCAAAAGAAATCCAAATTTTACATTGCAATTAAAAAAAAGGAAATGTTAATTTATAACGAACAGATTTTTGAAAGAAAACTTGAGTCTAAAACCCCTATTCTACAACTTATGACAGCACGAAAACGAGAATAAGTTAAAGATAAATATAAACTAAAGAAAACTTTGTGAAAGTTATATACCTTAAACAGTTAGTTGCAATATGTACAAAGTATTTCAGCAGTGCTTTAAGTGCATAATTAATTAGTTATTAAGAACTTAACTACTTTGAAAAAACAGCGCATAGACAGCGCATAGAAAAGGAACAGGCTTAGCCTTCTTCTGTTCCTAGGTACCTCAAAAGACGCTCAAAGTTACAAAGAAAAGTAAGAGTTAAAACCCGCAAAAATGTTAACAGACAAACCAATGCTTAAAAGCTGAAAAGCTAAAAAACGACAGAGAAAAGGTACATAAAGTACAAACATTGAACTTATAAAACCTAGAACCCAAAAACAAGGAAGAGAGCTTACCTCTTGTGTAACAAAAACTTTTCTCCACACAAGAGGAGAACCAGGCTGACCCCTTCCGCCACTCCCTAGACGCTGGGGGGCAGTGAGGGTGGGGCTGATGGCCTCCTCATACAGCAAGAAAACAACGCGCGGAGATTTTAACCAGAGAAAAAATATATAAACTTAAGACTGTGGATCTGTATGATCAGAATGAGCAGAATTAACTCTCCAGAATACATGAGAAATATTATAAAATACACGAGCAGTTTATTTAATAATCTTTGCATGTATTAAATCACCTTAGTGAGCTTCTATAGATTAATCAGAATCTTATTAATTTTAATGTTGGTTTTACTATTTTTAGTATAGCTATCCTAGTGATGAATAACTAGTTTTCTTTTTTATTTGTTTTTATTTTCTTTTATAAACAGATTTTTAAGTTTTTTTTGTGATTTTGTTTATATTATTTAATTTTTTGTTTTAATAGGACCGTCATATCCATAGCACTAAGGTTCCTTTAGGTAGTTAATAGGCATCCTCTAGCCAACTTCCTTACGGCTTTGATTGGTCAGAATCATATTATTAACTGTGTAGAAAATTAAAGCAGATCTGCCAACCTTACTCTATTATTCAGAATAATTTTTCTTAAAGTTCTTTTGATGAAAGAAGAAGGAATTTCGTTCTCTAGAAAACTTTCTAATAGTATATTAATGTGGTAATTGAAATCCAAATTGTTGCTGCAAATTCTTGAAATTCTTAGGACCTGAGAAATTAGTACATTCTCAATTACTTTGGTTGAATCCGTCAGAGCTTCTGGATGATCGCCCTCATTCAGGCGATCATCCAGAAGCCCATGCTGCTGACTACTCAACCACCGGGGCTGCAAAACTACAGTGAAGAATAGCATGTTGATCTTCATGACTTAATGCGGTAGACGTTTTGTTTTGTTCAGAGTGAGAATTTGAAATTGATTTTGTTTTGGTTTAACAACGCTAAATTGAGTACGTAGGTAAACAACGCTGATAATTCCAATTAATATTGCGTTCTTAGTTATGGAGAAAATTTAGACAAGCGTTCCGCTTAAGTCTGTAGGAAACCGAGATATTAGTTCAAAACAGGAACGGATTTCTTTCCTGCTATTCAGTTCAGTTTTCTGTTTTTTAACTGCATTCTTCAAAGGGAGAAGAAAATGTATTAATCAATAATGATTGAACATTTTCTGTTGTGCAAAGTAAGTACAAATTTTTGGAGAGTAGTGGTGTGGGATGAAAAGGTTGGATCTGTTGCACCCCATTATTATTTTCTTCCTTTTCCTTTCTTTTTGCCTTGTCGTTCCTTTCTTAAGTGTATGCGGTGAGTAGCTACTGTTTGACATATATCTCTAATATAACCTTCTTTTTGAGTTTCTATTTCCTATGTAAATATTGATACTTCTTCGTACGACTTTCCTTCTGAACGGCACGTGTCTTTCCCAACTAGTACGTTTCGACAAAGCTGACAATGAGTCAGTGAAAATAAAGCATCGTAGAGAGCAAAGTGGAGTGTCTTTGAGACTGCTGCCAGAGCATAGATATTGTACAGAGTACTGATGTTGTTGACAGATGAAATTTTGACTGCTACTGTTAATTATATACAGTACATTTCGGTTAATTGCGACACATCGGGACTAGAACACTTTGGGCCAATAAAGCGGCTGCTCCAGTTGTGCGCTTTATCCCAAAGAGCTAATTTGGGATGTTCTTTAAGAATTGTCCCAAATAAACGGCTACCCCGATTAACCGAAATCTACTGTACTACGAAAGGTGATTGCTGCTGCATGCCATTATTGTTATATCAAATTCCATTACATTTTGATTGCTACGACTTATAAACAATTGGAATTGTTGCGTAAGTTGATATCTACGACCTTGGGCCTTATTTCAATTAGTTACTTATATAAAAATTTTGAAGATGTCAATCCATTTTATGGTGTAAATATGACATGGATGGTAAGTCAGATAATATCCGAAAACTTGAAAATTTCGTCGTCCTGGAGCGGGAATAGAATCTGCGTCTCCCGGATAGCGTCTGAGTATGCTAACCACTTCACCACACAGAACGACTAAGTTTCAAGTTTCCGATTAATTTGAATATAACCATCATGTATAGTGTAATCCCGTATTCCATTCATGATTATTTATCTGCTCTTCAGGGCAATCACGAGATAAAATTCTTAACCTCCAGATTCGATAAACATGAATGCCGGTTGCTTCGACTAGCGAATCCTGTGATGGTTATATTCAAATTAATCGAAAACTTGAAATATGGTCATTCTGGGTGTTGTGGTGGTTAGCATACCCGGGCGCTATCCGGGAGACGCAGGTTCGATTTCGGCTCCAGGACGACGAAATTTTCAAGTTTTCGGATATTATCTGACTTACCAACCATGTCATATTTACACCAAAAAACGGATTGATATCTTCAAAATTTGTATTGTATGGTGTAATCTCGTATTCTATTCATGATAGTTACTTATTTGTTCAACAAGTGTTTTTAGTAAACTGCATAAAACAATCTTCAAAATAAATTAACACCCTACCATAGTCTTACAAAACCCCACAACACTGCTTAAACTTCATTCCATTTTGCGACTCACACGAGCAACTTTCTTCAAAGCGTCTGAAAAGTTTCTATATAATTTTGGGTTCTTGCTTTCTTGAAACGAATAAAATAAAACGAGAATGTAAAACATACACGTCTCAACAGCGAATCAAAGCCGAGCCCGTGCTTCGAGAAATTAGTGTACTCTTCTACAGGACTGTTAAGTTGCAAGTAATAAATAGCCTTTGATCCTCACAGCGGAAAGATTTTTCGCTGAATTCTGTTGCGTTGTGATTTTCTAACAGCTACTAGTTCGATTTAATTAGTTTTCGTTCTCTCAGTCAAAGTGAGAAATCACTTTGACTGAGTCTCGCATTAGAAAAACCGCACGTGTGCAATCCTAACTGACAGCTACTCCAGTCGGGTTGCAAACTCTTATCTCGTAAAAATAGCCCATCTATGAAGTAGAACTAAACGAGTCATGTATATATCTTGTGCAATTACTGCACCTTCTTTTTTAAGTTGTTGATCGTGTGAAAACTCCTATTTAACTCAGTCACTCGGATATCAAACTTCTCTTCAAAAATAAATAAATCGCATGAATAGTATTGCACTTAGTATCCAGAACAAATATTTGGCCAGTAGTGTAGCAGGCCAGTAAAATATTTATCGCATAAAACCTGAACAAACAAACATCAGTTAGGGTTTGCTTTGTTTTTGCCATAGAAACATGAATGCCATATATTGTACTTCATCTAGGCCTACAGAAAACACTTCTTGCGAAGGAATGACAATGTAAAACATCATTAAACCCAGCAGTAACGCACCCTAGGAATTATTTTTGTTCAGGGAGGCTATATATATATATACAGGGTTTGGACAGAATAATGTGAACACCTAAGAAAAAAGGTTTTACGTACCTAATAGGGTGTAAGACCACCTTTTGGCATTCAAAACCGCCGGAATCCTCCTTGGAATGGACGCACACAAATCTTGGATAGTGGTTAGTGAGATGTCACACCATTCTTCATACAGAAAATGCTCCAGGTCCTTGAGAGATGCAGGAGAAGGATAACGGGATCTTACTCTGTTTTCCAACACAGGCCACAGAGGCTCGATGATGTTAAAGTCTGGTGATTGGGGAGGCCAAGGAAGGTGTGAAAGTTAGTCATGTTACTCAAACAATGATTACACATTCCAAGCTCTGTGAATTGGGGCGTTATCATCTTGATAGACGGCATCCCCTGCAGGAGACAATGCCTGAGCCATTGGATGGACTTGGTCGGCCAAAAATGGTTTCAAACGCCCTGTGAAAACTCATGTTTGTACGTGAAGACATTGAACTCTCGCCCCCTCACTCCGGTGAAAGTTGCTCTCCCAACTAAGCTACACGGGCGGAATGTATAGCTGCAGATTTGAGGTCTTGACACGTGATTCACCTCTGTAGTATGTCACAACACTGCCAGTCATCGGTCCTTTCAAGGTGATCAGGGCACCTGCTGAAAACCACGATATGACCGCCCAGAGCATGACAGAACCACCACCATGCTGTACTCTTTCGAGCAGACAGTCTGGGTCTCCACACATAAACACGTCTTGCGGTGAGGAATAGTGTGAATGTGGATTCATCCAACCTCATTACACGCTTCCATGCATCGGCAGTTCACGTTGTATGCTCCCAGGACCACTGCCGTAGCCGTTGGGCATTCACCCGGGTCACCAGAGGTTTTTCAGTAGCAGCTCTGCTATGAATATCTTGTTTATGCAGTTCACTGCGCACTGTTTTCGTTGATACTTGGGTTCGGAGATGCAGATTGAGCTCCGCACTAATTTTTGGACTCCTGTCTTACTTTACGGGCAACGATCCTTTGTCTTTATCAGTCAGGGTCGTTTTCCTGCCTCTCCTATGTTTCGCAGACGATGTTTTGCCACGAACACGGCGGGGGTGTCATGACGCTAGACACAGTAGCTTCCGATACCCCCACAACCCTGGCGACTGTTGTCACGGAGGCACCAACTAGCCGGCCACCAACAATTAACCCTCTTTCGAAGTCCGTTCAAGGCCGGCCCGGTGGCGCAGTGGTCTAAGCGATGGCTTCTGATTATTCGTCCGGAAAATGTCCGGGTTCGAATCCCTGTGACGCATAGATGTTTTGTTTGTCTTACGGCACCGGCTCTGTCCCTTCCCTGGAACCAGTGGCCCTAAATTAGGGATGGGCGACTGCTTACAGCCCGTTGAGTCGCTCACGGTAGTCGTTAAACCTCAAATAAAAAAATATAATAATACTAAATAAAAAGAACGTTAGGTCGTTTATTTAGTAGTCACCCAGAAGGAAATTTTACAACAAAAATGACTACTGAGGGAGTGGAACAACGTCTTCTTTTTTGACTCCTTGCTAAATAATTTTTCTATAACAAAGAGTGACATGCTAACATTACACGACTTACAGGACCATTTCATAGAGCGAACAGTCGAACACTGATACACTCACTGACAATAAAATTAGCGCACCAAAAAGAAAGCATTGAATTGAACTGAAATTTTATGGACGTAATGATACAGGAAGTGAAATTTTATGGACGTAATCATACAGATGAATGATACGCATGATGGCAAAAACAGAGTTGCAGGACAATTACAGAAAGATATGTGGCACGCAGTCCGGTCAACTTCTATAGCGGTGCGATGATACATGCTGCAGAACGGTCTGGCATGGAGGCGAACAGACGCCTGATGTTGTCCTGCGGCAGGCTAGCCCAAACGTGTTGGACGGTATGTTCCAAATCCCGGGTAGTGCGGCACGGCGGCAGCCGGCGTTTCAACTGGTCCCACACATACTCGATAGGGGACATGTCCGGGGAGCGCGCAGGCCATGGAAGTGTCTGGACATGGCGTAGGCAGTCCTGGGCAACACGAGCCGTGTGAGTGAGGCCATTATCCTGCTGGTATGGCGCACCTGGAATCCCGGCCAGGCCGCCCCGGTGGCGCAGTGGTCTAAGGCGTTGGCCTCTGATCATTCGTCCGAAGGGGTCCGGGTTCGAATCCCGGTGAGGCATGGATGTTGTGTTTGTCTTACGGCACTGGCTCTTTCCCTTCCCTGGAACCAGTGACCCTAAATTAGGGACGGGCGACTGCTTATAGCCCATTGAGTTGCTCACGGTGGTCGTTAAACCTCCAATCAAAAAAAAAAAAAAAAAAAAAAAAAAAGAATCCCGGCCAGGAATGGGAGCATATGGGGCCGTAGGATCTCATCCACATACCGCTGACCCGTCAATGATTCACGTACCATTACTAGAGCTTAATGGCAGCACACGTAAGGAGTGCTGGAATAGCAGATTCGCTTCCGCGAGGGGTCGAAAAATGGTTCGTGGGCACACAGGAGCCGCTAAATCTGCCTGTATAGTGGACCGGGTCCCTGTGGGATCCGTTCGTGCCTGGCGCACGATCCGTCGATCCTCTCTATCGGTGGTCCGTCCAGAGCCGCTCCGCCGTGTGGCAGTGCTGTCACGTGTCCACTTCTCCCAACACAGTCTGACGGTATGGTCAGAACGATCCACGTGGCGGGCTATACGGCGCGCCGACCACCCTGCGGTTTTCAGCCAGATGATCAGGCCTCTCTGCAAAAGTCCGTAAGTTGCGTAAATCGACTTCTCTGGCGTCTACCCGGCATATTTATCACTCTGTACTCTTGCTTGAGTCGGCCAGTGCTTTTCGCTTTCATGGGGAATCTACTACACGCCGGTTTATTATGCTGCCGGTTCGTGCTTGCAGTGCCACCACAGGGTGTGCGGTCATGCATACTCGCACCAAACGTGGATTATTTGCATACCAGCACGCACTTTAGTTATTTGCAAAGTTTCGCGGCTGTAGCATGTTTTCTTTTAAGTGCGCAAATTTCATTATCCGTGTGTGTAAGTACCTTTTTACTTTCTGCTGCTTGTTCTCGAAGAAGAGGAGGAGGGAAAGTCTATTAGTATTACGTCAATGAGATCCACTACTGAGAGGGGACGATTAATTCCTCTAAGTTCCTGACTAGGGACAAATGGCACTAAATAGTTTGACTCAGGAATTTAAATACATGAGGATATGCATTTTATCGTTTTCCCGATCTCTCTCAGCTACACTGAAATAATACTTTTTTTTTTTTACATTTGTATTCACTACGTAATTTTGTGAACTTGTAGAATTCTCTTTTTGAATGTTTCATTTGTGACGTACGTCGTTCTTAATATCTTTGGGTCTTTGGGGACGGGGGGGCGCTACAGGCCTCCGTGTGGATTTCGCCAATGAAACCCAGCAGTATGAACGAAATATTATGAAGTACGGTTAAACTAATTTTTTTTTTAAACATACATGAAGCGTATCTAGAAATAAAAAACAAGGGAAATGAAAAATAAATTGAATGGGCGTAGCAGCTGATATCTTGAGATTATAATATCAAATTTTCTGTAACATATTCTCAAACTTCTAAGAATATGTTATCAAAATCTTACATCTTGAGTTACATTCTTATCCTGCATTGAAATCTGAGGCCGAACCTGCTAAAGATTATTTTTATGGAATGAATAGCTTCAAGATTTTCTTCACCACTTTTTGTTGGCGACTTAGATTTTGTGTTCCCAGTTAGATAAATAAATATACCTGTATCCTGAAGAAATGAACCTTAATTTCTCCATTTGCCAAATATGTACACAGACAAATTAAAAGTTCCTTCGCTCTTGTCTATTCGAGCTCTCTCTCACTTTCTTCAGAGGTCCTCATGCAATGAAATGTGAAGAGACCTAACTCTTTTCGGTCAGCTGGTGTTTATACTAATCACATGTTTATTTCCCGATGACCGGAAAACCTTTATTAACAAGGGGAGCGAGACTTGAAATTACGCCCCTTCGAGTTCAAAAGTTACCCGTTTCCAATCAAATAGTATGCTGTTTTTAGTGTAGTAAAAATATTCGTGCTGTAACTCAAATGAAGCTTAAGTATTCTGCCGTAGATTAACGAAAAAAAAAAAAAAAAAAAAAGCGGAAAGCTACGGAAGAAAGTAAGATATTTAATGATGATATTCAATTAAAATGTTAAAACACCATGAGATATTTTGTGCCTGTAACAGCCACATCTTCAGATCGAAAGACCCGTGTGCTCAATATTTGTCAGTTAAATGCAAAACTACTCACTTGGTCGTTGCCACACAATCCTAAATAATTACATGAAATCCAATACGCCGCCCCGGTGGCGCAGTGGTCTAAGCGATGGCCTCTGATCATTCGTCCGAACGGGGTCCGGGTTCGAATCCCGGTGAGGCATGGATGTTTTGTTTGTCTTACGGCACTGACTCTTTCCCTTCCCTGGAACCAGTGACCCTAAATTAGGGACGGGCGACTGCTTATAGCCCATTGAGTTGCTCACGGTGGTCGTTAAACCTCCAATCAAAAAAAAAAAATACAAATACAATGACGATATCACTGTGGGGGCAACCAATATAAAGTAAGATGGTACAAAAAAAAATAATAGTTCAATGATCTCTATTCGTTAATTAATAATTTCCATGGTTGATGTAAGAAAGTAGGAAGTTCATCACAACATATTATAATTATGAAATATATACATAATTTCGATGAATAGCAATGAATTCTTGTAGTCTCACTCCAAAAGGGAGAGTGTGAACTCTTATTAACTAGGCTGGTGAAGGCCATACACTGCGAACAAGTTTAACACTCTACATATGTTCAGAAAGCCTAGTTCTTAATCTCCTCCATATCTGTCATGTGCAGAGACTTCGTTCGATCTTTTTTGACTCTGGTGAGAATGTTCCGAGTTCGAAGGCCAAACGACAAATTATAACTATGGCATACATTTTTTAAAATCTGAACACACTTGGCTCCAACAAATTTGGTGGGGCGACGACTCTCACTTGTCAGTGTTGTAAATGCTCACCTCTGAACTCTCCGTAAAATGCGATCAACATGTGTTCTAGCATAACCATGTCGCTACACATGACAGAAATGGGGTGTACTGTAGTCCTCTTAAGGCGAGAGAGGAGGGAGATGTTGATCGTATATATATTGGTTCGACATCGAGGAGATTAAAAACTAGGCTTTCTGAACATATGTACAGTATTAAAACTTGTTCACAGTCTACAGCCTTCACCAGCCCAGTCAATAAGGGTTCACACCCTCCCATTTGGAGTGAGACTATTATTCTTGCTGTTCCCACCTCCAGGACGTCATTGCTGTTCACCAAAAGTATGTATATATTTCATAATTATAATATTAGTTGTGATGAAGAACTTCTTACGTCAACCGTGGAAATTAATATTTAACGATAGAGATCATTGAACTTCTTTTTTTTTTTTTGTACCATCTTACTTTATATTTGTTGCCCCACAGTAATGTCGTCATTGTATTTGTAGTTCATGTAATTATTTATTTAAGATTGTGTGGCAACGAACACGTGTGTTGTTTTGCATTTAACTGGCAAATATTGAGCACTAGGGTCTTTCCATCTGAAGACGTGGCTGTTGCAGCCACGAAAGATTTCATGGTGATTTAACTTTTTAACTGTATATCATCATTAAATATCTTACTTTCTTCTGTAGCTTTGGGCTTCTTTTATCGTGCATCTACGGCAGAATACTGTTACTTCATGCAGTTTTTACTTTCTGATATGTCTGTTATAAGAAAGTATTATGATAGTACAAAAATCGCACTTCTGTGTTATTGACATAATTTTACCGAAAATACAAAAACTAGGTAAATACCAAGAGCCAACTGTTGCAAATATTCTTTAGAAGGTAAAACTTATGTGAATGTCGACAATACAACAATCCGCATAACTGCAGAATAAAAAATGAACTGGTATTGAACTAATGAATATCAGACAGTGAACAAAACAATTAGAAAATGCTATCACGTAAGGCTTGAAATAATTCCGTTTAAGGCCAAACTATGTGAGGGCAGTTTAAGGTTAAAAGCTCAGAGGGGTTACAAAAGCACGAGGTTATTAATTAGCACTAAATCCCTATGGAATATTCGAGAAAGTCACGTATATTGGTTTTAGGGCATATGCTTATGTTGCTTTACAGAGGATATTCACATAGTTTTAGAACGTGTTTGATAAGAAATTGCAGAAAATAAAAAGTTCAAATAATTAAAACTGGCAACAGCGTGTTAGATGAACACGACAGAAACATATGCCGCAGCTAATTATAGTCTGCGAAGAAAATGGAACACGTAAACGAATTGTGGATAGAAGGTTAATATTTTTGCTCTTTACCAAGAGAAATATTCGTATCCTGTAATTAAATAACGCTGTGTGAAAATCATGGAATAAGAATTTTAAAATGTAAAATAAGCAATATTATTAATAATAGAGGGAAAAATCGTCAAGCATTGCTTGACGATAAAAGAACACCAAACGAACATCCGAAGAAGGTACGTACTTTTACGACCATTTCAAAAGTAAGGTCTGTGGTCTTAAAAGAAAATCCACAGAGCCAAAGAGCAATCCCTAAGCCCTTAAAAATGTTTGCATCAACTGTAAACAAGGTAATAAACAAAGATTTGAATCTTAAAAAAAAAAAAAAATTATGTTCACCGTCTTTTGCCTAGTCACGTGGCTGAGCGCGGAACACTGCACAGACTTCTTTATGAAACCCACTTAGCCGGAGACAGATAACAATTTATTGTGACTATTGATGAAGTATGGATCTACCTAAACGACTGTAAAAAAAAGGTCGATTTACTATTGCAAAAGAGCAGAGAAAGACCTAGAAAGTTGATTCTAAGAATCCAAAGAAAGTTTCAGTAAGTGATTCATGATTATTGCTGGTTTCTCGTACAATAGAAAATTAAAGTTAAAAAAAGTTGAAAAGAATGTTAAAATCAATTCTACATATTACCAAAATAATGTTTTAACTCCTGTATTTAAAGGGAAAATACCATTCCTTTATCCACAGAATCTTCAAAGAGTAGAACTCCATCAAAATAAGGCTTGCTGTCATACATCCAAATCTAGTACTGTATTTCCTGAAAAAAGGAAGAGACTGGTATCAAATCCATACCTTTTGCTCATATTCCTTCAAAGTCCCCTGACGTGTCACCAATGTGTTGTGCCTTCGGACTGCCAAGGGTCAGATTGATGAAGAAATTAATCGCGGTATAAAACTTGGATGGAGAGCTTCGGGAAGAAACAGTAAAAATTTTAAGATGCAATTATGTCTTGTTTAATCAATGCATCCTGCCAGTGCGTACGCATGGAGCAGAGATCTGGACCTTAACTAAAAAAGTTATACAAAGACTTTAGACAACTCAAAAGAGCATGGAGAGGTGCATGCTTGGTGTAACCAGGAAAGATAAGAAGAGGAACTTGTGGATAAGGAAAATGACTGGAGTGGACGACATCATGACCAGAGTGAAATTACTGAAATATCAATGGACGGGACATGTTGCCAGAAGAACAGACCACCGATGGACAACTGAAATTTTAGACTGGATTCCATGGGACAGAGAAAGACCCAGAAGAAAACCCCATGGGACAGAGAAAGACCCAGAAGAAGACCCCATGGGACAGAGAAAGACCCAGAAGAAGACCCCATGGGAGATAGATGGATGAAATTCGAAAGCATGCCGGAGTTACATGGAGGAGACAGGCTCAAGATAGACAACTGTGTATGAAACTTGGGGAGACCTTCATCCAGCAGTGGATTAATAATGCTTGACAGTGATGATGATTTCTACTTCCAAATAGCGGACTCTCCGAATAACGGAGAGTGATCTCAGTCATAAGACAGTTCAAAACGTGAACGTACAAGAAAAAAAAAATTGGCGTATTTTTGCTTCATATATTCTGCTTAGATTATTTGGACGGAAATCGGGTTTTTTTTTTTTTTTGTTTTTTTTTTTTTTTTTGTCAGTCATTACAAAAATTACTTGTCTGTGGTTTCAATATAGCCGATCTCTTTTTAGAAGTGGGCAAAACAGCTTCTTTCAAGTTGGGGGTATTCGTTTGCAATTCAGCAGAAAAGGATTTAAGACTCCATTTTCGAACTAATTACGTGTTTAAACAGTGAAAGGAATGCAAAAGATTTCATTACGGTCGATGAAATTTTATTTGGTTTCTCGGAACCAAGAGTGTAAGTCTTTTTCTGCTCTTTTGTGATAGTAAATCGACCTTTTTTTTGTTACAGTCGCTTAGATTGATTCATGATTCATCAATAGTCACAGTTTCCGTCTGCCTCAGGCTAAGTGATTTTCATAAAAGTCTACACCATGTTCTGCGCTCAGCCAAGTGCCTTTGCAAAAGGCGGTGAACATTTTGTTTTTCAGATTCAAATCTTTGGTTATTCCTTTGTTTACAGTTGATAGATTTTTAACGACTTAGCGGTTGCTCTTTTGGTCAGTGGATTTTCTTTTAAGAACTGAGCCCTTTTTTTTTTTGAAATAGTCGTAAAAGTACGTACCTTCTTTGTATATTCTTTTGGTATTCAGTTTCCTGTTAAAAGCAATTCTTGATTATTTCTACTTCTATTATTAATAATATTGCTTATTTTATATTTAGAAATGCTAATTCCATGATTTTCACAGCGTTTTTTCAGTACAGAATACGAATATTTCTCTTCGTAAAGAGCAAAGCAACCTTCTATCCACAGCTTGCTTACGTGCGCAATTTTCTTAGCAGACGATATTTAACTGCAGCTGATGTTTCTTTCGTGTTCATCTAACACGCTGTTGGCAGTTTCAATTCTTCGAACTCCTTTTATTTTCTGAAATTTCGTAACAAAAACGTTCTAAAAATGTGTGAACATCCTCTGTATTATGCTTCGAACGATCATTGGAGAGCTTCCGATGTCAGGTACAGGTAGTTCTTCAGATCGTTGTAACTAATCAAACTTCATTTTTATTAGTTAGTATAGCTCTGAACGCAAATTTCAGAGCTCACAAAGATAGTTTAATAATCTATGGTTAGAAACAGTTCAGTCGAATAAAAGGTATAGGAAGTTGAAGTAGGTGAAAATTGCTTGTCAAGAGAAGTTCGTGTTCTAAACTTTGTGTTAAACTAAAATGTAAGCACCAAATGAAAATTTCATCTGCCTTCCCACTCTAAATTTTCTGAGAAAGTTGTTCACATGGAAATAGTTTCCAAAGGGGTGTAACATTCCCAGATTGCATCAGTAATTGGCCCGATTGGTATTAATCTTGAGATTGGGACCATAAGCAATGCCGATTAAAATCTCTGTCCCGATGTGTAAAAAAAAAAAAAAAAACTAAAAAACTAACTTCCTATTCCGTGAACCAGTTATGTATAAAGAAACGTTACACCTTATAACTATAGTACAGAAACTCGGTTTTTTAAAAACTGATTTTCTGTACTATAGTTACAAAGGTTGCACCAAAACATGGTACTGCACCACTTTTTCTTTTCCTACGAAAAGATACACCATTGTGTGGTGCAAACAAACCCAATAGCATGGTGCGACTTTGCACCACATTATGGTACACGGTTGCACCGTATTGTTGGGTTTTGTTTGCACCACACAATGGTGTATCTTCTCGTAGAAAGTACTACAGCTGGTGTTGGTGCACTTTTTGGCGCAACCTACTATGAAATTTTTAACACCGTAAAAACATTCCCGCTCATTTGTTTTTGTTGTTAGAAATTTCGGAGTATTCAGTGAAAATGATGAAATTTATCTTATTCGCTTCTTTTCCATTTATGTTGTATGCTTTGTTTGTTCATTTTTTTCTTGGTGTAGATGCTTTGTCTTCTTTTTGTACGTCACGTTCATGTGATGTGTGATTTCTTTTGTTCTTTGCGAGTTTTGCTTGTGATGCATGGTTTGTTCCGTTGTGTGACTTCTTTCGTTTCAGATCAGATCATATGTAGAGGATTTTAGGAGTGTCTGACCCCAGATCTTAAACAACCCTTAGAAATAGGAAGCTGGGAGATTTGGGCTAGAGTGCCCGATAGGAAAGTGACACGGAATCGAGGTAGGAAGACACCCTTATTTATTACCGGAGGGCCAGTACCCAGGGCTCTACGGCTTAATGTGCTATTTCTTTCATTTTCATAGGCAATATATATATATAAATATATATATATATATATATATATATATATATATATATATATATATAATATATATCACTCAAAGGAGAAAAAGTACAGTTGAAGTGTTATAACGCGGGTATACTGGGACAAGGCGATAACCGCTTTATATCCGAATCTGAGTATGTATTTGCCCGTGTATGTATTTTGTTTGGGGTACATGATCGGAATGGAGTTATATCCGGTTTCTACAGTATTAACAATGATAATGTCTTGAAATTTCATAAACTGCTAGTACCTTAGCTGTTTGATCTAACAGATATTCAAGTGCCCTATTGCGCATATTCTCAGATCTTTAATGCTTTATGAATGATCCACTTTTTCTGTTAATAAGTAGTCTTCGTTGTAGTTTGTCATGGGGACACATTATGTACTTAATAGCAAATTATTTCCTTTGTGTACCAGTCCGATCTTCTTCAAAAACAGAAGAAAATAAAAGTATAGACATTCCATTCATTCTGAACTGCTGGTATCTGTATTCGGTTGTTGAAAGTGTAAAAAGTAATCTCCCAGCTTTCTTTCCGTTTCGCAGTACCCCGGAGGATGTTACTGAAAGCTGACAACGTCCTAGACTCACTCGAGACTCAAAGTAGGTAGTTCAAAGAGACAAAAAAATATATTTGTTTATGTATTACCTCAGATGATTTATTTGCGAGAGCGCTCGAGGTAGCAAGCCCGCTGTCAACCCCCGCTTGAAGTTCGAGTTCCGGTGAAAGCCGCAAGTAGAAGTCATAACTGCGTTCCCAACTCTGGCAGTCAGTCGATTAGTGGAGACGGTAGACAGAACGATTTGCTGCGGCATTTGCTCCCTACTCTGACGGCAAGACGACAGAGTTGACGCCCCCAAACGTCAGGGTCGAACCCTTCAACAGAACACGCCCTCTGACTGGTTGTGTGGATGACATCGAAGCTAGGGAGCCTGTTAAGTTCTGCAATAACCATGTTTATGCTGTGTGAGTGGTGGTAAACTGATAGATAATTTTTCAGCTGTGCTTTCCGGTTTAAATGAAACATCAAGCTGCGAATTTCTTTTTAGCAAGAATGCGCTCTGATTTTCTAGTACCGAAGTCATAAATCATTTGGGCTTGTATTATTGAGGTAAGGCCACTTTCTTTTTTTTCATTTTGTCTTCATTTTTTTCAGCTGCAGTACATTTCAAAAGTATTTGATCGCCTATTTTTTTTAACATTGATTTATTCGCCAGAAGTTTCAAATATAGGAAAAACTGCACAGTAGTGTTACCACTTGAATGATACATATGTAGTAAATCTTTATTATCCTATAATTTCATCTGATTATTCAGAATAAAATTTTAATGTTCAACGAATATGCTACATGACTTTTTCGTTGAATAACTTTGATGCAGTATTATAACAGGCAATATGATTTACTGTGTAATGAAATATGAAAGTCATATGGTAAGACTATAAAGTCATATGGTATTTCTTACTAAGTACATACAAGGCGCACTTTGGCATAGATGCTTACAAAATGTGTATTTTTAGGTCTAGGTCTTATTTCTTCTTTTTGGAAATTGCATGTTTTTTCCCCTGTTGTCCAAGAGAGCTTAGTAAGAAATCTACAGATGACAGTATATGATGTTAAAAACCGATCGGAAATTGCTGATTAAAATAATGGAAGCATTAATTCAAAGCGTGCCGTAAAACATCAGTCATTTGTATCTCTTGAAATAATATATTTTTAATTTAAACAATAGTCATTTGAAGTACTTATCAGACTTTTCTGAGAGTGGAGTAACATGATTTCTCTCCCCTAGGTTTGTAATCAAAAGTTGTGGAAAGGTAAACAAGAATATATTAATAACAAGGAACTGTACACCAACTATACTTAAAATAGCATAACTATAATAACAATCCGAATTCATTGGCGTGTGTGTAGAATAGAAATCGAAGTTTCCAAGCTTTCGTTCATCAACCAGATGGCTTTTTCATGGAAGGTAGGCAGAATAATAGAACACTTCAACTTTTTCAAACTGAATAATAGAACACTTCAACAATTTGAACGAAGTGACTTGACCAGTTCATTGTTAATATGACTCGACTTCCTTGAAAAAGCCATCTGATTGATATGCGAAAGCATGGAAACTTTGGTTTCTATTCTACGCCAATAAATTCGGATTATTAGTGTAGTTATACTATTTTAAGCGAAAGCATTTTATTTAGGTGAACGAAATAATTCTCTGTGTGCGTTTTTGTTTGCGTAATGATTGTACTCGGTGTTTTGGCAACTCATTGCAATTTTCGTAAAAATTCTAACAAGAAAAAAATTGTATGTTTGGCAATTTTAGCATTTTACTTCCTTAGCCGTGGGCGAACGCAACAGAACTGGACATCAGTCAACTTGTGATTACTTAACACGTGGTTACAACTGACTGCTGTTGGTAAAATGACGTACTCGCACACGTGGTGAATAGTTGTGAAAGTTAAAGGGTTAGTTATTTGTTGTTGATATGTAATTATTAAGACATTTTGAGAAAATAACTGGGGAAACTTTCAAAAAATATAAAGGGGAGCTTAAAATGGTTAACTACCTACCATATTCGCAGAATTAAAAGGGACAAACAAATTTCGAGTTGAGTAAAAAAATTCGCATTAATAAAGTGTGCATACACTTGATATTACCGATATATAGGCACAATGAAATGACTTTATTTATTTTGGGTACTTCATGTTTAAAATAATGTCATAGAACCGCGTTAGTACTATGCGATCAACGTTAGGGAACTAATATCAGCTGGCAAGAATCCATGATTTAGGACTTGATCAAATGTAGAGGATTTTAGGAAGGGAGTGTCTGACCCCAGGTCTTAAACAACCCTTAGAAATAGGAAGCTAGGAGATTTGGGCTAGAGTGCCCGATAGGAAAGTGACACGGAAGCGAAGTAGAAAGGGGGAGGAAGACGCCCTTATTTATTACCGGGGGGCCAGTACCCGAGTGATTTAGGACTTATAATGATCTTGAAGGGACTTAAAAGCTCGTTAATACGCAGTAGCCAACTTAGCTTCATGTGTTGTTATGCACTTTTTGTGTGAGTGAGTACAAGTATTTCCAGGGCCGTAGCTAGTGGTAAATTCTAGGGAGGTTATTACAGTAGTACCTCTCAATAAGGGCTCCCATGGGACCGGGCGTTTAACCCCTTAGAGGTGTTCCTTATTGGGAGGCTCCTAACGAAATACATATTAAATAAATACGTAATAGACATTTCATTTTAATTAGGAATGAAAGTTTTATAAGTAAATAACTGTAAATTTTAAATACGATAAAATATAGAATATAATACATATAAAACAGAAAATACAGTACATGTATAAAAAAGTACAGTATTTTTATATGAAACAATGTAAATTATGTCTAGTACGTATTTATTGGTAAATTCTAGGGGAGGTTAGTACAGTAGTACCTCTCAATAAGGGCCCCCATGGGACCGGGCGTTTTACCCTTTAGAGGTGTTCCTTCTTGGGAGGCTCCTAACGAAATACGTATTAAATAAATATGTAATAGACATTTCATTTTAATAAGGAATGAGAGTTGTATATGTAAATAACAGTAAATTTTAAATACGATAAAATATAGAATATAATACATATAAAACAGAAAAATACAGTACATGTATAAAAGTACAGCACTTTTATATGAAACAGTGTAAATTATGTCTAGTACGCGTTTATTTGTAATAATCAGACACAAGGGTTTGTTTAGAGGCTTTCAATTTGCAGGCATCTTTCTCCACATGAATTTTACGTTTATTAATTTACTTGAGGCCTTCACTTGTTAGCGACATTTAAAAAGAACTTACTCAACTGTCCAGCGTATTTTTAAGGCTTCCTTGAAGTTTTTGATATCACAGCTTTCCAAATCTCCTTCCCATCACTTTTTGGTCCTCCAAGCACTTTTTTGCAGTGCCTTCATTATCAACTACAGGAATAAAAGCTGTCTTCATTAGTGTCATCACTACACAGCTGTTCATCGACCGCAATATATTCCTGTATCGCAACATTACTGCTACTGTCTTTGACAAGTTCACACAATTATGTATTTTCTTCAGTGTACTCACTCAGTTCACTTACTTTGGAAATTGAAATAGTGAAGCCTGCCTTCTTAAAAGACTGTTTCATCATCATTGTCAACCATTTTCAATCCAGTGCTGGACGAAGGTCTCCCCAAGTTTCCTCCACAACGGTCTGTCTTGTGCCAGTCTCCTCCATGTCACTCCCGCATACTTTCGAATTTCATTCACCCATCTCCCATGTGGTCTTCTCCTGGGTCTTTTCCTGTCTCTTGGAATCCAATCTAAAATTTCGGCTGTCCATCGATGGTCTGTCCTTCTGGCAGTATGCCCAGCCCATTGCCTTTTCAGGGATTTAATTCTGATCATGATGGCTTCCACTCTTGTCATTTTTCGGATCCACGAGTTCCTCTTCTTATCTCTCCTGGTTACACCAAGCATGCACCTCTCCATGCTGCTTTGAGTTGTCTGCAGCCTTTGTATGTCTCGTATAGTTAAGGTCCACGTCTCTGCACCATACGTAAGCACTGGAAGGATGCATTGATCAAACACTTTTCTTTTAAGACATAATGGCATATTGCTCTTGAAAATTATGCCGTTTCTTCCAAATGCTCTCCAGGCAAGTTTTGTACGCCGATTAATTTCTTCATCAATGTGACCCTCACTTGAAATCTGCTGTCCAAGATAAACGTACGTGTCTGTTATCTCCAGCTTTTCTCCATCAGTCGATAAATCTTCATTTCTTGTAAAAGCATTGAACATCACTTTTGTCTTCTGAAAGTTCATTTTTAATCCCACTTCTTTACTCTTGTCAGCAAGTTCCTGGATCATACTCTGCAGCTCTGATGGGGTAGTTGCAAAAATGACTACGTCATCAGCAAAACGAAGGTGGGTTAGATAATCTCCATTAATCTTTATCCCTTTGTTTTCCCAGTTCAGTGATTGAAAGACATTTTCCAATGTGGCATTAAAGAGCTTCGGAGATATGGTGTCATCTTGTCCCACTCCCTTTCCAATTTTTATGTGTGTTGTATTTTCAAACAGCCGAATCTTTGCACTTGCATTTTCATAGATGTTATTAATAATATTAATGTATGCATCTTCAATACCGCAGGATTTCAGAGCCATTTGTAACTGCTGATGGTTTCACCGAATCAAAGGCTTTTTCATAATCGATAAAAGCCATGCACAATGGAAGTTCATATTCCCTCGCTCTTTCAATTAGTTATCTCAGTACGTGGGTATGATCTATTGTGCTGTAGCCACTCCTGAATCCAGCTTGTTCTCTCGGTTGAGCTATGTCCAGTGTTACCTTCAAGCGGTGTGAAAGAACTTTAGTGAAGATTTTATAAACCACTGATAGGAGGCTGATAGGTCTGTAGTTCCCGAGATCCTCAATGTCACCTTTTTTATGTAGCAGGATCATTGTAGCGTCGTTCCAACCCTCAGGAATATTCCCTTCATTAAGGCATCGAGTGAAAATTTGGGCGAGTAATGTTTCGATTTCTCCACTTGCTTCTTGTATGATGTCTACAGTAATTCCATCTTCTCCTGGAGCTTTTCCTCGCTTCATGTTCTTGATTACATGTGCAACTTCTGCTGGGAGGATTGGAAGAACTCTGGTACTGGTACCTTTCATGTCTGGAGTACATGTATCATCCCTTTCATATAATTTGGAGTAGAAATCTTTCACTCTTGTCAAAATTTCGGCTGTATTTCTTGTTACAGAACCATCTTTTTTTCTCAGTGCCATAATCTGTTTTCTTCCCTTACTGTGATATCCTTTTGCTATCTTTAGACTTTGGTTGTTTTCAATTGCTTTCCTCACTAGTTCACAGTTGAATTTCCTTACGTCTTCAGTGATACTTTTTTGTACTGTCTTGCACAGCTGTATATATTCCACTTTGGAAGTCACATCTTCTTTAGTTGTCCTCATCTCTCTTCTTTTTTGCATCAACATTTTGGTTTTTCCTGATAATTTGTTCACATGCAACTTGTCTTAGACCCAGCTAATTTTGTTGCTGTTTCCGTAAGAGCTTTGCTTACTTTTCTGTTAACTTCAGACATGCCCACTTCTTCCGATATTAGGCCTTCTAAAGTAGAGAATCTGTTCTTCAGTTCCAACTTGAAGGTATTGTGGTGTTTTTTAAGGTAGGTTATGTAAATACATTTTGTTTGTCTTATGAGCTTGCCACGTTCGAGTTTAGTGTTGAGGTGCATCTTACATCTCACCAATCTGTGGTCACTACCTGTGTTGAACTTGTTTAGCACACTGCAGTCTTCTATGACGAATTTTTTGTTACACATAATAAAATCAATTTCACTTGTCGTCCCATTTGGATGTCCCCATGTACATTTCCTGTGTGGCTTTTTCTTGAAAAAGGAGTTCAAGATGAAAAACCCTTCTGCCTCTGCAAACTCAACGAGAGTATTTCCACGCTGGTTTCTGTTGCCGTGACCGAATTTACCTACTGAAGTTTCATTCTGTTGCCGTTGCCCTATTTTTGCATTGAAATTTCCCATAATTATCTTCAAAGACTGTTTAACACAACTTAAAAGGTATAGATTTAACAGCCGTATTTATCCACTGTTTTGCATTCGATTCGTCGGCAGACTTTGCAAGCTTTTCGCTGTTTTCACAAGAACTTTGAGAAAGAACATGCCGCAGAAACAGTTTTCTATATGCTTCTGATGGCACCTAATAAAAAAAAAAAAAATTATATGCACCAATAAAAATATAGCTTCTGAGCTGCCCCTTGGTCCATAGGCTGCAATACTGATATTGTAAGAGATGGAAAGAACACCAATTTCACAGATTTTAAATTTCTGGTTTTTGAGTGAAACAATATCTTTTTAAAGAAATATTTGGTTTCTATAAGTGTCTTTAAAATAGTGTCCTTTACTTGGAGGTAAATACATTATAATCCCTATGCCAAGAGACTAGGACTAGGAGAATTGTCCCTTAATTAGATGTGTTCCTTAAAGGAGGTAGCACTGTAGTAGGGGAGGCTAGAAAAGTGTTTGTTACCTCGGCAAATAAATAAATATATATATATATATATATATATATATATATATATATATATATATATATATTTATATTTATTTGTCGAGTTTCCGAGAATATATATATATATAATATGGACAACCGAAATTTAGACTGGATTCCAAGGGACAGGAAAAGACCCAGAAGACCACATGGGAGATGGGTGGATGACATTCGAAAGTATGCGGGAGTAACATGCATGGAGGAGACTGGCACAAGACAGACCGTTGTGGAAGAAACTTGGGGAGACCTTCGTCT
Source organism: Macrothele yani (assembly GCA_039090855.1). Classification (NCBI taxonomy): domain Eukaryota; kingdom Metazoa; phylum Arthropoda; class Arachnida; order Araneae; family Macrothelidae; genus Macrothele; species Macrothele yani. The sequence goes on along the minus strand of CM077022.1, from coordinate 48,172,115 downwards.
AGCAGTGGATTGATAATGGTTGACAATGATGATATATATATATATAAAATTGAAAAACATCAGGAAAAAAATGAATAACATTAAAAAAAATAAAAAAAAATAAAAAAAAAATAATCTAAAAATACCTTTCCAAAAAATATCTGAACAAATGTTATTACCCTGAAAATCCAAACGCGCAAAAGCAGCAGAGAAGAATTTTCAGAAAAAACACTTAAAAGTAAGAAGCAAATTCAACGGGAGCCAAGAGCTGGGAAAAAAACAAACAACAATGCATGCAAGCAGAGAAGAACAAGCAACAGTGCAGAAAGTATTGAAAATGCTGAGCTTTGGGTTTTTCAAGGTCCAGTAAAATACAGCATTAGAAAATACAGCATTAACTCATCTCTACAAAGACCTAGTTGAAAATGGGTTTCTGCTATGTCATAAATGTAAGCCAGGCAAAAAAGATCCCATAAATAAAAAAAAACACCTGTGACGTGCCTGCCCCGCAGGACGCACACGAGATTAAGGCAAATAGCAGTGAGAGGGGACCCGCTTCTATGGTCGGCGCGGACAAAAACCTTGTACGTTATATTGGCACCCGAACTACCAGGATGACCCGGCTGTTAAGTTTATGGCAATGATGTGATGTTTTTTCCACACGGCGAGACAGGAAAAATGAGAATCCCTTCTCCAGTGTACAAAAAAAAAAAAAAAATCAGTGTGATGTTACGTTCCACACACCATATTGTCTGGGATTTCTCAAATGTACGTTCTTCATGGGATGACTGCCTAGAGCGACACATGAGCCCGGCTGACCCGTGAACCATGCCCCCGGCCCTCTTTCGGGGGTGGAGAGGGGACGTGCCTGCCCCGCAGGATGCACACGAGATAAAGGTAGATATCAGTGAGAGCACATGTCCGCGTAGTTCAGTTGGGAAAGCGACTTACTCCAGAGTGACGGGACCCGGTTCGATGCCCGGAGCGGACAAACTTGTACGCTATACACCTTCAAAGTTCTGAAATGTGAAATCATTAATAATCAAATTTAGGTTCTTACATTTATGACAAACTTGGCCCGACCCACACGACTCGTCGTCCACGAGACCAAGAACACAAAGCACTGACACCATGATTACAAATATAAATAAATTTTAACGATATCCGCGAGACTTGAGTCATTAGGCAAAAATTAAGAAAAGTTGCAATATGTGCACAGTATTGTAAAAATGTTTTATCAAGAAGAACACTCAATAAAATGAACCAAACGTCAACAAGCAAACACTACGGAGAGGCCACGAGGCCCAAAGCACGCTACCAGAACAAAGGCCAAAATATAATTCAAGCCCAGAGGCAAAAGAAAAAAGCGCCCGAATTTTAAAATTAAACTAAAATAACACACAAGAACGCCAGCAAGCTTTAAAACACTGAAAAACTTTTAAAAGGTACGACCCACAACGACCCATCGTCCACAAGTCTAAAGTCTCAATAAGTCTCGCGGATTTTGTCAATTTTTTTTTGTTTTTTGTTTTCATGGTGTCTGTCCTTTGTCTTCGTGGTCTTGTGGACGATGGGTCGTTGTGGGTATATATTGCAAATTTTAAGTTTTTTAGTGTTTTAAAGCTTGCTGGCGTTCTTGTGTGTTATTTTAGTTTAATTTTAAAATTCGTGCGTTTTTTTCTCTTGCCTCTGGGCTTGAATTATTTTTTGGCCTTTGTTCTGGTAGCGTGCTTTGGGCCTCGTGACCACTCCGTAGCGTTTGCTTGTTAACGTTTGGTTCGTTTTATTGAGTGTTCTTCTAGGTAAAGCATTTCTACAATACTTGTACATATTGCAACTTTTCTTAATTTTTGTCTAAAGCCTCAACAAGTCTCGCGGATATCGTCAAAATTTATTTGTTTTTATAATCATGGTGTCCGTGCTTTGTGTTCTTGGTCTCGTGGACGATGAGTCGTGTGGGTCGGGCCAAGTTTGTCATAAATGTAAGAACCTAAATTTGATTATTAATGATTTAACTTTTCAGAACTTTAAAGGTGTTTTTTGAATTATGGGGTCCTTTGCCTGGCTTACATTTATGACGTAGCAGAAAGCCAAAGCTCAGCATTTTCAATACTTTATGCACTCTTACTTGTTCTTCTCTGCTTGTGTGCATTGTTTTTTTATTTTTTTATTTTTTCTAGCACTTATATATATATATATATATATATATATATCTTTCTAGCGTCAAATAAGGACTTTAAAATGTCATCTTCTGAGCTCAATCAATTCCATATATAGTTCTTTAGGAGCCATAGAACGGAATCAGGAGCATAGCAGGTGTCAAAATAGCCGTTATGACTTACTAATATTTTAATTGTGACCATCAGTCTGGGAGCATTATTTCGTTGAATCTTATTGGCGCCATATACGGAGTTACCCTCCAGGATTTTTTATTTTTGAGGATGAAATGACTCGACACTGTAAAACTGTTTAACCGACGAAGACAAAATTTCGAAATTTGATATTTTCAAGCTCTGTTTTAAAAAAATTAATAGCCGATTTGGTTGAAATACGAAAAAAGGTTTTATGTACATGCGACACATTCATTTCATCTGGGCTACGCGATTTCTTTTTTTAATTTCTTACGAAATGGTTTTAGCAATCAGGTGTACCCGAATCGAAAGTTTTACTGTTCAATACGTACCGTTACACATCAGAAAATTTGAAAATTACATTGTTCTGGAGCGGGAATTTAACCGTCATCTCCCGATTTCAGCTCGAGCATGCTATAATTTGGGAAGGAAATTCACTTATTGCCACTGGAACCTAGAATTGTGGCAGCGGTCAGCTTGACTGCTATAAAGGTTTCGTGTAAAATGAGGTAATTACTGGGAATCTGGCATCAGTCAATCTTTGAATGTCCTAAGACACTTGACTGTCGTTTCTGAGCGATGTTTATTTAGCCACAGTTAACCTTATATTAGGACACGGAGTTTTAGGATTAAGTGGACGAAATGTTTTTTTTTTTTTTTTTTTTTGGAGGAGGAGGAGGGGGTGGGGGTGGGACTGTAATGGAAATTCATTTGAAGGACGACCGGAGACAACACACTGATTAATTTTTATACGATGAATATAGTTAATTAACTATTAAATTAAGATTGATCTAACCCGAAACTGCATAATTGCATTTATTCCAGAAAAACATGGTTTTGAATGGAGACAGATGTCTCTAGCAATACACGTGTCAAATAATCCGTTTTGCATCACGTTTGTGTTGCATCTAAACTTTCGAGACACGAAGATTCTCCATCTGTCATAATATTACTATGTATAATATCTGTTGCATGCAATGATGTAGTGCTAACTAAAAAAAGTACTGAAACACGTCGTGCCTTTACGTCTTCGATACCTCTCCCTTCTTACTCCCCCCCTCCATTCCGCCTCTCTCCCTTTTTTCTTCCTTATACCTATAGTATAAGAAAGTATAGCGATCGGTCGAAATCAGGTATCCGGATTTACACTTTTTGGCATTCAAAGAACAAGATTTCAGCGTTTTGGTAAGAAAACACTGAAATGTCGGGGCCCACCCAAATTGGGGCAGTTTTGGGGTGCAAAAATTGAAATCATTTCCATATTATCGAGTAAGATGTCGTTGGAACCGGAAACTAATTCAGAGTGCAACGGTGAAAGCTATTTATTACTGGGAGTCTTAGTTCTCGAGATATTTGAATTGGGGAAGTTTAGATACAACACAAAACACATTTGAGTAAGAATTTTTATTGAGTAAGATGTCGTTTTAAGCAGCATTTTATGGAGAGCAAGGTGAAATACTCCTCTGCTTCCAGCGTAATTAAGGAGCACTCGTGACTGGGCTAAGTTCACCGAGACTCACAAATAGATACCTTAATAATGACTAGATCAGAGGTGGGGAACCTTTTTATGTTGGAAGGCCACATTAAGTTAGCTGTAATCTAAGAAGGCCGCATTCAAGAAACTTCCATTAGATATACTTCGAAATGTACATTATTTTGAAAAATCTTACTATGTACTGACTTCAAAAAATTTAAAATGTTAATTCTAGAGTTAACTAACCTTTTAATGTTTTTATTGTGACTGCTTTTTGTTGGGAAGTATTTTAGTATTTGGTTGTGCAACATGGAGGTTCGCACTTTTAGCTGATCTTCTATATGGGTAGCCGTCATTTGTGACCTTAAGAGCATCTTGATCTGGGTTAGGCAAGAGAGTGCAGATTCGCAGCAATAAGTGGTTGAAAAGCAAGAAAGCATTTTTTTTTTTTTCATGTTGACGAAGGAGCGGGTATTTCTATCGCATTTTTCCATATTTCAGCTGGATCTTTTTCAGCGCCAAATAAGGACTTTAAAATGTCATCTTCTGAGAGCTCAATCAATTTCATCTGCAGTTCTTTAGGAGCCATAAAACGAAATCTTGAGCGTAGCAGGTGTCGAAATAGTCTTTCTGCCTTGTTAATGTTTTAATTGTGGCGGTCAGTTGGGGAGCATTATTTCGTTGAATCTTCTTTTACCCTTTGGTATTTGAAATACTGACATTTTAAGATTAAAATAGAAATAAAAGACGAACAAAACATGTTAGTAAATATAAAAGTATTTGTTCTGCAAAATTTGGATTCACTCAAAAGGCTGTAGGTTCCCCACCCCTAGACTAGATTAATTAAATTCCCAATTACAATAATTTCCCCTCTGCGATATCCCCTCCTCAACATTCTTAACAGTGGAAAAATGAGTTTCATGGGACTGCCAAGAGAAAAAATGGATTTAGAGACTAACTCCACCTTCAAACAAACATGGGACGTTAATTCCACTAACTGTGCAGTTTTTCTGTAGCATTTTTTTTTTGTGTGTGTGTGTGTGTGTGTGTGTGTGTGTGTGTGTGTGTGTGTGTGTGTGTATTGGGGAAGAATAATACATTCGCATTTTAAAGAGAAAACAAATTATGTTGTATAGGTTTTACCGGAACGCGTGCCTGCTAGAAAGAAAAGTACCGGAACGCCGTTCCGGGGCATTCCGGTTTCGCTACACCGCTGATTACATAGGTATATTGGTTTCTCATTGCAAAGTGTCACACAGCTTGAAATGTTTCACTTGCTTTTCAATGTTTGTGTTCCTCTGCTTTGAATATTTACGATTTTGCGCTGATATTTATTTGTGCCGCTACGAGCCTCACTAAATGCAAAGCGTTTCAAAAATGAGTAATCATAATGTGTACGGAGAAATGGACGGGCATATGGTGTATGACTGCAGCAGTTTATAAAGTTAAGTTAGAGCGACAAATTGATCCACGTACTGCATGCATTCCTGTGCCTTAAACACGCTTCTGTAAAAACACTTCACTATCTTAAAACTTCCAATTTCTATACTGATGACAAGACGGACATGACTTTTATCAGATGACTAACAAACTTTTTATCTCAGCCAGATCGATATACCGCTTAAGTGGGATATTAAAATAGTTTTGCTAATTATTTTTTAAATATGGCATGTGTGAATGTGTGAATTATTGCGCGTAGCCTCACTTCCGTAATCCATTTCCCCTAATTCCCGTTTGCCCTAATCACGTTTACCCCAATGGCGTTTCCCCGAAATCGCTTTTACCCGAATTCTCATTTCCCCTAATTTCGTTTCCCCTAATCTCGGTTCCCCTAAACCTCGTTTCCCCTAATTCCCGTTTGCCCTAAACGCGTTTACCCCAATGGCGTTTCCCCGAAATCGCTTTTACCCGAATTCTCATTTCCCCTAATTTCGTTTCCCCTAATCTCGGTTCCCCTAAATCTCGTTTCCCCTAATTCGCATTTGCCCTAAACACGTTTACCCCAATGGCGTTTCCCCGAAATCGCTTTTACCCGAATTCCCATTTCCCCTAATCTCGTTTCCCCTAATCTCGTTTCCCCTAAATCTCATTTCCCCTAATTCACGTTTGCCCTAAACACGTTTACCCCAATGGCATTTCCCCGAAATCGCTTTTACCCGAATTCCCATTTCCCCTAATTTCGTTTGCCCTAATCCCGTTTCCCCTATTTCACCTTTGCCCGTATCAAGTTTTTCCTAATTCGCGTTTTCCTTATTTCGCGTTTGCCCTAATTCATGTTTGGTTTTTATTAACCGAAACAAAAAGGGTGGGTCTTGATATCTCAAGAGAATTACTCTTTCCTTTCTTGTTGATGATGTCGATAACCATGCCAACAAAAGTGTAAAGAAGTGCACATGGTGAGGACCATTATACGGTTAGTCCTTAACGCAGCCATTGTATCTGTCACGACCCCCCCCCCCCTCCGCTACCCTTCCTCACAGATAAAGTACTACATCGCATTAAACTTTTATTAAAGCAAGAGATACTATTGAAAAGCATTCGCTAGAATTGTGAACGCAGAAGGCCCACTTTTTAAGAGTTCTTAGCGTACTATTAGACCCCTTCCTTCTCCCCACCGTACGAGACTCTAAGCATGAGCCGTGGAAATGCCTTTTGCTAATTGAGTTCCCCCTTAACAGTAGACGTCAGTTTGTCCTGCTTGAATGTTTTCTCAGTTAGCACCATCACTGATTGGGTGTAGGAGAACTGGCCATCGGTGAGCTGGCCACAAAAATTTTAAGAGGCCGTATAAAAATTGCGTTTTCGACCGCTTCGTGGTCACGTTCTTGGAAGTTGGTTATCTGAATCACATAAAGTTTCCGTAATTTCGTCTTTTCTTAATTGCGATTATTAATGTAATTCTTTAAAAAAAATGTTTATGATCTACAACTGAACAAAAGATTTCAGGATTTACAAACTGCAAGTCTGCAATTAATTATCTGAGGGCATGTGCTGCCTCACGAAACCTTTCGGGGGGGGGGGGGGGCACAAAAAAAGTATTTCTGGTCTGATCGGGAGGATTTTAAGCATTTACAACCTGAAAGTCAACAAATTATCTAAGGGCATGTGCTTCTTCAAGAAAACTGTCGGGGGGGGGGGGGCACACGTGTACAATGTTAAGTTAAACGAAAAAACGGAATTTGTTTTGGATTTTATGGATTTTTACACTGCCTGAAAATAAACATCTTTCCTTTTCTTTCTGTTGAACTTGAAATCCAAAAAGGATAAAGAACATTTTTTTGTAATTTTTAAAGAAAAATTACAATGCCCGCTTTTTCGTTCCTGAGAATTGATAGCGGCAATAAGGTGCACAAAATCCTCTTTTCAAATTTTTACTGTCTGTAGCAGTGGCTTACGCCGATAGATCGTTTTCCAAACTTAGAAATATGAAAAGTTACTTCTGATTAAATGTGAAACAGCAACGACTTTTTTTTTTTCGTTAGTAATTAAAACAAAATTGCTACAGACTTAGACAATTTGGACATTTTTATAAAGTTTGTAACAAAAAGAAAAACAAAAGCTACAAAAAGTAATTTTACCTGAAACTACGTTTGTTTGTGTGCTTTCTTAAAGCTTTAATTTTTAATTTATAGGAAAAATAATTTCCTTTATAATTTCATTTAAAACGAAAACCAATTATTTCGAATTCCACTTTCAGTTTTATACAATTTATTTGAATATGTACCAATAGAAGATAATTTTTGGTTAGAATAGTTCAAGAGACGCCCGTTATGTTCAATGTTATATATATACAAATTTAATTTCTGGATATTCATCACTGCTGCGTTGCGCGTCATGATCCTCAGAATGTGTGTTAAAAAATTTTGTTTTAAAATTCGTCCTTAACTCTGCTTTTGGGTATATATATATATCATCATCATCATCATCATCATTGTCAACCATTATCAATCCACTGCTGGAAAAAGGTCTCCCCAAGTTTCATCCACAACGGTCTGTCTTGTGCCAGTCTCCTCCATGTCACTCCCGCATACTTTCGAATTTCATCCACCCATCTTCCATGTGGTCTTCTTCTGGGTCTTTTCCTGTCCCTTGGAATCCAATCTAAAATTTTGGCTGTCCATCGATGGTCTGTCCTTCTGGCAGTATGCCCAGCCCATTGCCTTTTCAGGGATTTAATTCTGATCATGATGACTTCCACTCTTGTCATTTTTCGGATCCACGTGTTCCTCTTCTTATCTCTCCTGGTTACACAAAGCATGCACCTCTGCATGCTTCTTTGAGTTGTCTGCAGCCTTTGTATGTCTCTTTTAGCTAAGGTCCACGTCTCTGCACCATACGTAAGCACTGGAAGGATGCATTGATCAAAACTTTTCTTTTAAGACATAATGGCATATTGCTCTTGAAAATTATGCTGTTTCTTCCAAAAGCTCTCCAGGCAAGTTTTGTACGCCGATTAATTTCTTCACCAATGTGACCCTCACTTGATATCTGCTGTCCAAGATAAACGTATGTGTCTGTTATCTCCAGCTTTTCTCCATCAATCGATAAATCTTCATTTCTTGTAAAAGCATTGAACATCACTTTTGTCTTCTGAAAGTTCATTTTTAATCCCACTTCTTTACTCTTGTCAGCAAGTTCCTGGATCATACTCTGCAGCTCTGATGGGGTAGTTGCAAAAATGACTATGTCATCAGCAAAACGAAGGTGGGTTAGATAATCTCCATTAATCTTTATCCCTTTGTTTTCCCAGTTCAGTGATTGAAAGACATTTTCCAATGTGGCATTAAAGAGCTTCGGAGATATGGTGTCATCTTGTCTCACTCCTTTTCCAATTTTTATGTGTGTTGTATTTTCAAACAGCCGAATTTTTGCACTTGCATTTTCATAGATGTTATTAATAATATTAATGTATGCATCTTCAATACCGCAGGATTTCAGAGCCATTGCAACTGCTGATGGTTTCACCGAATCAAAGGCTTTTTTATAATCGATAAAAGCCATGCACAATGGAAGTTCATATTCCCTCGCTCTTTCAATTAGTTATCTCAGTACGTGGATATGATCTATTGTGCTGTAGCCACTCCTGAATCCAGCTTGTTCTCTCGGTTGAGCTATGTCCAGTGTCACCTTCAAGCGGTGTGAAAGAACTTTAGTAAAGATTTTATAAACCACTGATAGGAGGCTGATAGGTCTGTAGTTCCTGAGATCCTCAATGTCACCTTTTTTATGTAGCAAGATCATTGTAGCGTTGTTCCATTCCTCAGGAATTTTCCCTTCATTAAGGCATCGAGTGAAAATTTGGGCGAGTACTGTTTCGATTTCTCCACTTGCTTCTTGTATGATTTCTACAGTAATTCCATCTTCTCCTGGAGCTTTTCCCCGCTTCATGTTCTTGATTGCATGTGCAACTTCTGCTGGAAGGACTGGAAGAACTCTGATACCTTTCATGATGTCTGGAGTACATGTATCATCCCTTTCATATAATTTGGAGTAGAAATCTTTCACTCTTGTCAAAATTTCGCCTCTATTCCTTGTTACAGAACCATCTTCTTTTCTCAGTGCCATAATCTGTTTTTTTCCCTTACTGAGATGTCCCTTTGCTATCTTTAGGCTTTGGTTGTTTTCAATTGCTTTCCTTACTAGTTCACAGTTGAATTTCCTTACGTCTTCAGTGATACATTTTCGTACTGTCTTGCATAGCTCTATATATTCCACTTTGGAAGTCACATCTTCTTTAGTTGTCCTCATCTCTCTTCTTTTTTGCATCAACATTTTGGTTTTTCCTGATAATTTGTTCACATACAATTTGTTCTTAGACCCAGCTAATTTTGTTGCTGTTTCCATAAGAGCTTTGGTTACTTTTCCGTTAACTTCAGAAATATCCACTTCTTCCGATGTTAGGCCTTCTAAAGCAGAGAATCTGTTCTTCAGTTCCAATTTGAAGGTATTATGGTGTTTTTTAAGGTTGGTTATGTCAATACATTTTGTTTGTCTTATGAGCTTGCTACGTTCGAGTTTAGTGTTGAGGTGCATCTTACATCTCACCAATCTATGGTCACTGCCTGTGTTGAACTTGTTTAGCACACTGCAGTCTTCTATGACGAATTTTTTGTTGCACATAATAAAATCAATTTCACTTGTCGTCCCATTTGGATGTCTCCATGTCCATTTCCTGTGTGGCTTTTTCTTGAAAAAGGAGTTCAAGATGAAAAACCCTTCTGCCTCTGCAAACTCAACGAGAGTATTTCCACGCTGGTTTCTGTTGCCGTGACCGAATTTACCTACTGAAGTTTCATTCTGTTGCCGTTGCCCTATTTTTGCATTGAAATCTCCCATAATTATCTTCAAGTGCTGCTTACCTTTATTATTTAGATCACGAATTTCCTCATAAAATTCTTCAATTTCTTCTTCAGCATGACTTGTGGTGGGTGCATAAGTTTGAATAATCTGAGCCTGGTATCTTCTCGAGAGTTGGATAACGAGTCGTGCAGCTCTGTCAGAGGAACTTTCAACTTCTACAACTTTATCCTTCAGTTTCTTGTTTATTATAAATCCAACACCACTAGTTCTGCCAGTATCTGTCCCACGATAGTAGAAGAGATTTCCACTTTTCAGTTCAATGAGATCTTCTCCTTACCTCACTTAGCCCGACGATGTCCCACTTGATCCTTTATTTTATAGTTCCTCTTCCAATTCAAGAAGCCTTGAATCAGAAGATAGGGAGCGTCCGTTATATGTAGCCATGGTCAGCATCAGATGGCAGCCTAGTCCGGTCCTCCGGGGATTCTTAGCACCCTCTGCCTTCATGTCGCACTGGCCGCTGCCTTGGCCAGGTACATTCCAGCTACCGGAGACTGAGGGCCAAGATTTAAGTTGTGGAGTCATTTTGGAGGGGTTTGGCCATAACTCACCACGCTGGCCAAGCGGGTTGGTGAGTGTGGGATAGCATTTCCTCTAATCCCGATGGTATAGTTATACCGCTATTGGCGGTCGTCAGAGCCCCTTTAGTATGAACAGGATTTACCACGAGAAGGCAGGGTTGACATTTGTCAAGGAGAGGCTGTGATGTTACGCATCACCTGACCTTACATCCATATATATATATATATATATATATATACCCTGGGTCATACTCTGCAGCTATATCATCATCATCATTGTCAACCATTATCAATCCACTGCTGGACGAAGGTCTCCCCAAGTTTCCTCCACAACGGTCTGTCTTGTGCCAGTCTCCTCCATGTCACTCCCGCATATTTACGAATTTCATCCACCCATCTCCCATGTGGTCTTTTTCTGGGTCTTTTCCTGTCCCTTGGAATCCAATCTAAAATTTCGGCTGTCCATCTATGGTCTGTCCTTCTGGCAGTATGTCCAGCCCATTGCCATTTCAGGGATTTAACTCTGATCATGATGTCTTCCACTCTCGTCATTTTTCGGATCCACGAGTTCCTCTTCTTATCTCTCCTGGTTATACCAAGCATGCACCTCTCCATGCTTCTTTGAGTTGTCTGCAGCCTTTGTATGTCTCTTTTAGTTAAGGTCCACGTCTCTGCACCATACGTAAGCACTGGAAGGATGCATTGATCAAACACTTTTCTTTTAAGACATAATGGCATATTGCTCTTGAAAATTATGCTGTTTCTTCCAAAAGCTCTCCAGGCAAGTTTTGTACGCCGATTAATTTCTTCATCAATGTGACCCTCACTTGATATCTGCTGTCCAAGATAAACATACGTATCTGTTATCTCCAGCTTTTCTCCATCAATCGATAAATCTTCATTTCTTGTAAAAGCATTGAACATCACTTTTGTCTTCTGAAAGTTCATTTTTAATCCCACTTCTTTACTCTTGTCAGCAAGTTCCTGGATCATACTCTGCAGCTCTGATGGGGTAGTTGCAAAAATGACTACGTCATCAGCAAAACGAAGGTGGGTTAGATAATCTCCATTAATCTTTATCCCTTTGTTTTCCCAGTTCAGTGATTGAAAGACATTTTCCAATGTGGCATTAAAGAGCTTCGGAGATATGGTGTCACCTTGTCTCACTCCCTTTCCAATTTTTATGTGTGTTGTATTTTCAAACAGCCGAATCTTTGCACTTGCATTTTCATAGATGTTATTAATAATATTAATGTATGCATCTTCAATACCGCAGGATTTCAGAGCCGTGGTAACTGCTGATGGTTTCACCGAATCAAAGGCTTTTTCATAATCGATAAAAGCCATGCACAATGGAAGTTCATATTCCCTCGCTCTTTCAATTAGTTCTCTCAGTACGTGGATATGATCTATTGTGCTGTAGCCACTCCTGAATCCAGCTTGTTCTCTCGGTTGAGCCATGTCCAGTGTTACCTTCAAGCGGTGTGAAAGAACTTTAGTGAAGATTTTATAAACCACTGATAGGAGGCTGATAGGTCTGTAGTTCCTGAGATCCTCAATGTCACCTTTTTTATGTAGCAGGATCATTGTAGCATTGTTTCAATCCTCAGGAATCTTCCCTTCATTAAGGCATCGAGTGAAAATTTGGGCGAGTACTGTTTCAATTTCTCCACTTGCTTCTTGTATGATGTCTATAGTAATTCCATCTTCTCCTGGAGCTTTCCCCCGCTTCATGTTCTTGATTGCATGAGCAACTTCTGCTGGGAGGACTGGAAGAACTCTGGTACCTTTCATGATGTCTGGAGTACATGTATCATCCCTTTCATATAGTTTGGAGTAGAAATCTTTCACTCTTGTCAAAATTTCGCCTCTATTTCTTGTTATAGAACCATCTTCTTTTCTCAGAGCCATAATCTGTTTTCTTCCCTTACTGAGATGTCCCTTTGCTGTCTTTAGGCTTTGGTTGTTTTCAATTGCTTTCCTCACTAGCTCACAGTTGAATTTCCTTACGTCTTCAGTGATACTTTTTCGTGCTGTCTTGCATAGCTCTATATATTCCACTTTGGAAGTCACATCTTCTTTAGTTGTCCTCATCTCTCTTCTCTTTTGCATCAACATTTTGGTTTTTCCTGATAATTTGTTTACATGCAACTTGTTCTTAGACCCAGCTAATTTTGTTGCTGTTTCCATAAGAGCTTTGGTTACTTTTCTGTTAACTTCAGAAATATCCACTTCTTCCGATGTTAGGCCTTCTAAAGCAGAGAATCTGTTCTTCAGTTCTAACTTGAAAGTATTATGGTGTTTTTTAAGGTTGGTTATGTCAATACATTTTGTTTGTCTTATGAGCTTGCCACGTTCCAGTTTAGTGTTGAGGTGCATCTTACATCTCACCAATCTATGGTCACTACCTGTGTTGAACTTGTTTAGCACACTGCAGTCTTCGATGACGAATTTTTTGTTACACATAATAAAATCAATTTCACTTGTCGTCCCAATTGGATGTCTCCATGTCCATTTCCTGTGTGGCTTTTTCTTGAAAAAGGAATTCAAGATGAAAAATCCTTCTGCCTCTGCAAACTCAACGAGAGTATTTCCACGCTGGTTTCTGTTGCCGTGACCGAATTTACCTACTGAAGTTTCATTCTGTTGCCGGTGCCCTATTTTTGCATTGAAATCTCCCATAATTATCTTCAAGTGCTGCTTACCTTTATTATTTAGATGACGAATTTCCTCATAAAATTCTTCAATTTCTTCTTCAGGATGACTTGTGGTGGGTGCATAAGTTTGAATAATCTGAGCCTGGTATCTTCTCGATAGTTGGATAACGAGTCGTGCAGCTCTGTCAGAGGAACTTTCAACTTCTACCACTTTATCCTTCAGTTTCTTGTTTATTATAAATCCAACACCACTAGTTCTGCCAGTATCTGTCCCACGATAATAGAAGAGATGTCCACTTTTCAGTTCAATGAGATCTTCTCCTTTTCTCCTTACCTCACTCAGCCCGACGATGTCCCACTTGATCCTTTGTAGTTCCTCTTCCAATTCAAGAAGCCTTGAATCAGAAGATAGGGAGCGTCCGTTGTAGGTAGCCAAGGTCAGCATCAAATGGCAGCCTAGTCCGGTCCTCCGGGGATTCTTAGCACCCTCTGCCTTCATGTCGCACTGGCCGCTGCCTTGGCCAGGTACATTCCAGCTGCCGGAGACTGAGGGCCAAGATTTAAGTTGTAGAGTCATTTTGGAGGTGTTTGGCCATAACTCACCACGCTGGCCAAGCGGGTTGGTGAGTGTGGGATAGCATTTCCTCTGATCCCGATGGTATAGTTATACCGCTATTTGCGGTCGTCAGAGCCCCTTTAGTGGGAACAGGATGCACCACGAGAAGGCGGGGTTGACATTTGTCAAGGAGAGGCTGTGATGTTACGCATCACCTGACCTTACATCCCTCTGCAGCTATATATATATATATATATATATATATAGCTGCAGAGTATACTATATATATATATATATAGCTGCAGAGTATGACCCAGGAACTTGCTGACAAGAGTAAAGAAGTGAGTTTAAAAATGAACTTTCAGAAGACAAAAGTGATGTACAATGCTTTTACAAAAAATGAAAATTTATCGATTGATGGGGAAAAGCTGGAGATAACCAATACCTACATTTATCTTGGACAGCAGATATCAAGTGAGTGTCACATTAATGAAGAAATTAATCGGCATATAAAACTTGCCTGGAGATCTTTTGGAAGAAGTAGTATAATTTTCAAGAGCAATATACCATTATGTCTTAAAAGAAAAGTGTTTGATCAATGCATCCCTTCCAGTGCTTACGTATGGTGCAGAGACGTGGACCTTAACTAAAAGAGACATACAAAAGCTACAGACAACTCAAAGAAGCATGGACAGGTGCATGCTTGGTGTAACCAGGAGAGATAAGAAGAGGAACTCGTGGATCAGAAAAATGACAAGAGTGGAAGACATCATGAGTAGAGTAAAATCCCTGAAACGGCAATCTGCTGGACATGTTGCCAGAAGAACGGACCATCGATGGACAGCCGAAATTTTAGATTGGACTCCAAGGGACAGGAAAAGACCCAGAAGAAGACCATATTGGAGATGAGTGGATGAAATTCGAAAGCATGCGGGAGTGAGATGGGTGGATGAAATTCAAAAGCATGCGGGAGTGAGATGGGTGGATGAAATTCGAAAGCATGCGGGAATGAGATGGTGGAGACTGGGGCAAAACAGACCGTAGTGGAAGAAACTTGGTGAGATCTTTATTCATCTAGCAGTAGATTGAAAATGGTTGATGATGATGATTAAATATACATATATTTTCCTGAATTTGACGACAAAAAATTACATACAACGATTTTTTCTCTGAATTTCACGATAAATCCGATTTTTTTCCCTGAATTTTGGCGATAAGAGAAACGTTTTATTTCACTCAACGAAAATCAGGACAAACATGAATTGGGGAAAACGTGAATCAAGGCAAAGGAGAATTAGAACAAACTTGATACAGTAAACGTTTTTAGGGGAAACTTTGATACGGACAAACGTGTTTAGGGCAAACGTGAATTAGGGGAAATGAGATTTAGGGGAAACGAGATTAGGGGAAAACGAAATTAGGGGAAATGGGAATTCGGGTAAAAGCGATTTCGGGGAAACGCCATTGGGGTAAACGTGTTTAGGGCAAATGCGAATTAGGGGAACCGAGATTAGGGGAAACGAAATTAGGGGAAATGGGAATTCTTGTAAAAGCGATTTCGGGGAAACGCCATTGGGGTAAACGTGTATAGGGAAAATGCGTATTAGGGGAAACGAGATTAGGGCAAACGAAATTAGGGAAATGGGAATTCGGGTAAAAGCGATTTCGGAGGAACGCCATTGGGGTAAACGTGATCAGGGGAAACGGGAATTTGGGGAAACGGATTAGGGGAAACGGGTGTTCACCAATTATTGTGTTCTGTGTTTCTTTCATTCCTTAAGCTACAGTCCTGAGTATTTCACATGCGGGCTTGAACCTATTTAAAACCTATACCTTTCGCTTTATGAATTCGAGACATTTATCATTTGTGGTCGGGGGCCGACCCATAGGGGGAAGGGGTCCGGGGGTCGCCTCCCTTGCCCTCAGGAACCAAGAAAACGCTTCGATTTGTTAGGTTTTAATAACAAATTGAGTATGTTTTCGTGAAAGAAAGTATTACCTAAAAGTATCTTACTTTCGTTAATTGATTGGAAGAATTTATAGACATTCTTCGCATAATGTCTATACACTTTCCTTTTGCGGGAAATTATCAGAAACGTCCCCGGTTATTCTTGACACTTACCCCCTCCCCCTTCACGAAAATCTTGGATCCGCCCCTGTTTGTGGTTGTGTTTTGATTATTCACAAGATTAGAAATTCCTTACTAAAGATTAAAAGACAATTACGTAGTATGGAATTTAGCCTTTGCAACTTCCGACTGTTTGAAGATCTTACAACTGAGTGCAGAGAAAAAGAGAAGAGATTGGCAAAACTAAACGATTTATTTTCATGCAGGCTTTTAATACTTATTTCAAAAGGGTTTATATCTAAATGAAAACACAGCTGCTAAAAACGGCGAAGACCGCATGAGTTTCTCAACTGATTTCCAATGAGCGTAAGGGTTTCGAGAAATTACAATGGAAACAAACTACACTGCTGGCCATTAAAAGTGCAACACTAAGAAGATCGCATCCCAGTGGCTCGAAAGTTGCAGAACATGGGCGCACATGTAAATGATTAACCGGGCAGCACATATGAAAGTTATGTGAGATAGTTACGCCCCTGAAAGTCGTATAAATAAGGGTGAACAAGAAGCCGGTGTTAAGCACTCGAAGTGTGTTTGCTAGCCGTTCCTGGTCACGGACAGCTGCACCATGTCCCGTCGAAAACAACGGCAGCCCTACCAGCAGGTTTCCTACTACTTCGATCGCGAGATAATTGTGGCATATCGGGATTGCGGATTATCACTCTGAGACATTGGTGCTCGTGTGGGATATCATGCTGTCGCCACTGTGGGGAGAATATGGCGTCAGGGGGTAGCGGAGGAACGAACACACCGACGTGCGGGTTCCCAGGAACCCCGTCACACCACCGAAGGAGAGGACCGACATCTGGTGCGCATGGCTCTGACGGATCGCACAGCCACATCGACCGCGTAGCTCAACAGTTCGGGTATGTGGCATAATACCCAGTTTACCTCACGGACTATTCGACGTCGTCTGCAGCAGCGGGACATTTTTGCACGGCTCCCATTGCTTCGGCTACCTTTGATTGTATAACACCGGCGACTGCAGTGGTGCCATGAACGTTGCGTATGGAGGAGCGAATGGCAAGGCATCGTGTTTTCCGACGAATCTCGCTTCAGTTTGCAGCACTGTGATAGACAAATCCGTGTATGGCGGTACCGCGGCGACCGACCGAGTGAGTCCTGCATTATGCTGCGCCATACTGGCCCAGCACCCGGCGTTATGGTATGGCGTGTCATTGGATTTCACTTCCACACGCGCGTCGTCCACATTACCGGTACGTTGATCAGCCATCGTTACATCGCTGAGGTGTTGGATCCTGTTGTTGTACTATATCTACAGGGACTTTCTGGTGCCATTTACCAACAGGATGATGCGCTACCGCATGTAGCACGCAACGTCCAAGACTTCCTAGATCGCCACCATGTGCCACGTCTTCCTTGGCCCGCGGGTTCCCCGGATATGTCTCCTATTGAACACGTGTGGTCCATAATCGCCGGACAACTGGCACGCCAGTGACCACACCCGGCTACAACGGAGGAACTGTGACATGTATCGAAGCTGCATGGACGGACATTCCCCAAACACACATCCAATGTCTCTTCCTCTCGATGCCGGGCCGTGTAGCAGCAATAATTGCTGTCCATGGTGGCTACACCAGATGCTGATTGTTATGTGTTACCCTCGTCTCACCGTGCTGTATTTGTAAACGATTCACTCTTGTATCATCTGCTTACTGTACAATAAATATGTCTTTGATATCTCTTGTCTTTTGTGGTGTTGCACTTTTAATGAGCAGTAGTGTAGAAGCTTACGTTATGTAACACTTCTCATCGATTATAGTATTTTAATCGAGATAGTTCCTTTGCTTTGTGAATAAATCTTATTCATTTTGTTAACGTTGCATTGCACTTTCAACTTCCGATTTTATTGAATCCAAGAAATTCAAGATTATGACGTATACTTTAATTTAATTTTCATTTTTAGTTGTCTTTCCTTATGTAAATTTTGAGTTTGTTCTCTTTTTGCGTTTCAACCTTAATGTTGTATTTTCTCACTCACTGAATGTTTTGTGACAGCAGTCTTGAGGTCAGGGTGTGAGGTGCGTGAATGGACATAAGACCGAGCTATATAATTTTGGAGCAGCAGCGATAAGTATGGTATGGTGTGGTGGCGTGCTATTGATAAAGTACTGTAGCAAATTGTCGTAATTGGTCGATCAGATGTAAACCTATTGAACCTAATTTAAAAGAGTTTAGTATTCTGAATTGTGTTAATGAGACCGTTTGTGCATACGTTGCGTTCCTGAAGTGCCGTGAAGTTTTGACAATAAAGACCATTTGGTCGAATGTGTTTTCACCTTTTCTCACTTCTGGCCGTTTGGTTGCCTAATTTAGCTCGGTGTGTAATTAAGAATTATTTATGAACTTACTATCCGAGTTAGTACATAGTTCCAGTAATATGAGAACAACCGACTGATGGTACGAATGTAATGGTTAAGGAGTGACATAATAAACAAAAAACATTGCAAGATGCTAACATACTGTATAATTCCATTTCAAAGAATGCTGATTAAATAAATGATTTGACTGTCGAAAAATCAGGAGCAATGAGAGTAAAATCACCGGGGAAATTTCTCTCTACGTTATAGCTATTTCCTTCGCAAAAACTTCGTAGATAAGAATTCTGATACTTCTACAGTACTTTTTCTTTATGCTAGTTTTAGAGATGCTGAATTTTCTATTATTAATAAAATTGTCATCGTACTAGAGTACATGTTGTTATATTTATATATGACCGGTTTGTGACGTCTGACGTTGTCTTCCAATCTCCAAGAGTTTTTTTCCATTTTTCTGTATCGTGCAATTCTTCTATCATGCAATTTTGATTAAGTGCTCTCTTTATTCCATTAGACCATGTTCTTCTAGGTACTTTATTTTTTTCGTTTGTTTGATTTAAATTCCATGGCAATTTTAAAAGGTTATCTTTCATTGGTCATTCTTTTTATATGACCAAATCAACGCAATTATCTCTTCTGTATGTCTTCTAAAATTGTTTCTTTCACTTCCATCAATTTTTTAATCTTTTCATTCATTATTTTCTTTCTTCTTGTCACTCTACATGATCTTCTTAAAGTATCAATCTCTACAGCTGTTATTTTCTTTCTATCCGCTTCAGTTAATCGCCAGGCCTCGGCCCCGGTTCACTGTAAACCGCACACAGGAAAACTGCCACACAG
Organism: Macrothele yani; assembly: GCA_039090855.1. Lineage (NCBI taxonomy): Eukaryota > Metazoa > Arthropoda > Arachnida > Araneae > Macrothelidae > Macrothele > Macrothele yani. Next base: position 48,152,913 of record CM077022.1, on the reverse strand, counting down.
GAAGATTGCCACACAGGAAAACTGTCACACGCTTTTTATTAAGGGGCCGGGTACAAATTGCTATTCCTCCGAGGAACACTTTGAATGTGTGGCAGTTTTCTGGTGTGGCGGTTTTCCATGTTTCCGAATAATGTGTGGCAGTTTCCCAAGGTGCCTAACGATGGGAAGGAGCTCTTTTGTTTGTCTGAATTCTCATGTCAGTTCATACTTAGGGCAACTGGCCACAGAAGTTCGACGGGGAAGGGGGGGTGGATAAAGATTGCCGTTTCGTGGCCTATATTGAGAAATGAATTGGGAACTCCAAACAAATTTCGAGAAAACGTTATATGTAAGCATAGCGAAAATCGCTGTGTTCAGGAAAGGACAATAAAACGGGATGTTTTAATAACCTTGCATTTTTACTTAGGCACTAAATATTTACACAAGATGTCAAATTTGTAATATTTTTCTTTTACCTAATTAATTCATAGGCACTACACCTCGGCCCTTTTTAACAACTTTTAATCCGCCGACTTCTTATTCATAACGCTTACGTATCAAATCAAGTCACTAGCATTGCGCTTTTACTTAGGCACTAAATATTAAAGTCATAGGCCACAGGCATAGGCCTTTTTAACAGTTTTCATTCTACCAGTGTCATATTCACAACGTTTACACATCAAATCAAGTTAATAATATTGCACTTTTATTTAGGCACGAAATATTTATTCACAGGCCCCAGGCCTAGGTTTAGGCCCTTTTACCAGTTTTTATTCTGCCAATGCCATATTCACAACGTTTACACAGAATATCAAATTAATATTGTTGGGCGTTTTCTTAGGCACGAAATATTAATTCATAGGCCCTAGGCCTTTTCGACAGTTCTTATTCTACCAATGCCATATTCACAACGTTTACACAGCAAATCAAGTCAGTAATATTGCACTTTTATTTAGGCACGAAATATTAATTTATAGGCCCTAGGCCTATGCCTTATTTATAGTTTTTACTCTACTAAGTCGTATTTGCAACGTTAACACATCAAAGCAAGTTAATAATATTGCGCTTTTACCTAGGCACGAAATATCAATCGATAGGGCCTAGGCCTTTTTGGCAGTCTTTAATCCATCGACTTCATATTCATAACGTTTACGTATCAACTCAAGTTAATAGCATTGCGGTTTTACTTAGGCACTAAATATTAATTCAGAGGCCCTAGGCCTAGGCCTTCTAACAGTTTTTATTCAACCGATGTCATATCCCCAATATTTACTTATTAAGTCAAGTTAATAATACTGACATAACTACGAAGGATAATACTGGCATAACTAGGAAGGATATTCTCTTGGATCAGGAAAATTACCAAAGTTGAAGACATCACCATCAAAGTAAAATCCCTGAAATGGCTATAGGCCGGACATACTGCTAGAAGAATGGACCACCGATGGATTAGTGGTGTATTAGTCTGGGTACCAAGAAACATAAAAAGACCCAGAAGAAGGCCACGTGGGAGATGGGTGGATGAAATTCGAAAGCATGCCGGAATGACGTGGGAAAAACTGTCTGAGACACACTTGTGGAAGGTACTTGGGGAGTTCATCATCCAACCGTAGATTGATAGATTTAAAATTTAAAATTCACGTTAATTTAGATTTTAATAGTTTTATCTGTAGCACGTTCACATGATGTTTTACAAAACACCAAAACACAATAAGATTTATGATCTGACAAAAAATTCATATGTTGCTATATATGAATTTTTCATTTTGACTGTAATTGTCCATGTGGATAATAAAACAGTTAGGGAGAGAGCGTCTTAATGACACAATAAAAACAGAGGCTGCTCTGAGCCCTGACTGGAAAGAAAATGTTGCCTTATATTTATGACCACGGACCTTCCTTTGGTTTGATTTAACCGCTACACCACAAACCCTCGCGGCAACAAACAATGGCGTCTATGAACCCTCATCCGATTCGCATAAATCAGACATCAGCTGTCGCTTTGTCATTCCACAAATAAAACGATTAGAAGATTCTTCTTTCTTTCAAAGATAAAAAAGTTCTATTTTTTGTATTTTCAAATCAAGTGGGAAGGAAAGATAAATAATATGATGATACACATTTGAAATAAGTCTTATAATGCACTAATTATTTTGCGCTTTTCATTAAAAATCTGTACTTCAACTCATTTGTGCTAACAGGTATGAAAAAAAAACAAAAAAACACGAAAATATTTTGGTTTTAAGAAATTTTCCTTGATAAAATGGAAAACGTTAAGGAAAATTTAAGATAAAGTGTTCAGTTTTTTTGGGAAGGATATGCACTTTTTCTTGTCAGATCATAAATCTTATTGTGTTTTGTAAAACAGTATGTTATATCTCATGTGAACGTGCTACAGATAAAACTATTAAAATTAACATAAATCTCAAATTTTAAATCTTATCAGTCCACTGCTGGGTGGATGGGCTTCCAAAGCTTCTTTCACAAGTGTCTGTTTGAGCTAGTCTCCTCCCTGTCATTCCGGCATGCTTTCGAATTTCATCCACCCATTTCCCATGTGGTCTTCTTCTGGGTCTTTTTATGTTCCTTGGTACCCAGACTAATACACCAGTAATCCATCGGTGGTCCATTTTTCTAGCAGTGTGTCCGGCCTATTGCCATTTCAGGGATTTTATTTTGATCATGATGCCTTCAACTTTGGTTATTTTCCTGACCCAAGAGTTCTTCTTCTTGTCCTTCCTAGTTATGCTAGTATTATTAACTTGACTTGATATGTAAACATTGCGAAGAATATGACATTGATAGAATAAAAACTGTTTAAAAGGCCCAGCTCTAGAGCTAATAATGAATATTTGTAGTGCCTAAGTAAAAGCGCCATGCTATTAACTTGAGTTGATACGTAAACGTGATGAACATGAAGTCGACGGATTAAAAACTGTCAAAAAGTAATAGGCCTATAGCCTATGAATTAATATTTCCTCCCTAAGTAAAAGCGCAATATATTACATTTATTTGTTGTGTAAACGTTGTGAATATATGGCATTGATAGAGTAAAAACTATTAAAAAGGTCTAGGCCTAGAGCCTATGAATTAATATTTCGAGCCTAAGTAAACGCTCAATATTATTAACATGATTCGCTGTGTAAACGTTGTGAATGTGACATTGGTAGAATAAAAACTGGTAAAAAGGCCTAAGCCTAGGCCTCTAGGGCCTGTGAATTAATATTTCGTGCCTAAATAAAAGCGCAATATTAGTAACTTAATTTGATGTGTAAACGTTGTGAATATGGCACTGGTAGAATAAAAACTGTCAAAAGCCTAGGCCTAGGGCCTATGAATTAATATTTCTTCGCTAAGTAAAAGCGCAATATTATTACATTTATCTGTTGTGTAAACATTGTGAATATGGCATTGGTAGAATAAAAACTGTCAAAAAGGCCTAGGCCTAGGGCCTATGAATTAATATTTCCTGCCTAAGTATAAAAGCGCAATATTTTTACATTTATTTGTTGTGTAAATGTTGTGAATATGGCAGTGATAAAGTAAAAACTATTAAAAAGGCCTAGGCCTGATAGGGCCTATGAATTATTATTTCGTGCCTAAGGAAATGCCCAATATTATTAACTTGTATTTCTGTTAAACGTTGTGAATATGGCATTGGTAGAATAAAAATTGGTAAAAGGGCCTAAACCTAGGCCTGGGGCCTGTGAATAAATATTTCGTGCCTAAATAAAAGTGTAATATTACTAACTTGATTTGATGTGTAAACGTTGTGAATATGACACTGGTAGAATAATAACTGTTAAAAAGGCTTATGCGTGTGGCCTATGACTTTAATATTTAGTGCCTAAGTAAAAGCGCAATGCTATTGACTTGATTTGATACGTAAGCGTTATGAATATGAAGTCGGCGAATTAAAAACTGTTAAAAAGGCCGAGGTGTAGGGCCTATGAATTAATTAAGTAAAAGAAAAATACTACAAATTTGACATCTTATGTAAATATTTAGTGCCTAAGTAAAAGTGCAGCGTTATTAAAAAATTCCCACCTCATTGGTCTTTCCTGAACAAAACAATTTTTGCTTGACTTACATAGAACGGTTTTCTCGAAATTTGTTTGGAGTTCCCAATTCAATTCTTAATATACGCCAAGAAACGGCAATCTTTATACCCCCCCCTCCACCCCACCCTCGAACTTATGTGGTCAGTTGCCGTCAGTATGAACCGACATGAAAATTCAGACAAACAAAAGAGCTCCATCGTTAGGCACCTTCGGAAACTTGGAAAATTGCCACACCAGAAAACTGCCACACATTCAAAGTGTTCCTCGGAGGAATAGCAATTTGTGCACGGCCCCTTAATGAAAATCGTGTGGCAGTTTTCTTTTGTGGCGGTTTTCAGATGTGTGGCAGTTTTCTAAGTTGCCGAAAAATGTGTGGCAGTTTTCCTGTGTGGCGGTCTTCCTCCAACCCTCGGCCCCATATAGTAAGATGCTTTTAACAGTACTATTATAAGCCGCCCCGGTGGCGCAGTGGTCTAAGGCGTTGGCCTCTGATCATTCGTCCGAAGGGGTCCGGGTTCGAATCCCGGTCGGGCATGGATGTTGTGTTTGTCTTACGGCACTGGCTCTTTCCCTTCCCTGGAACCAGTGACCCTAAATTAGGGACGGGCGACTGCTTATAGCCCATTGAGTTGCTCACGGTGGTCGTTAAACCTCCAATCAAAAAAAAAAAAAAAAAAAAAAAAAAGTACTATTATAAATACACCATTTACTTTTTCTGGTTATTTCTTCACTCCACCAAATTCAGTTGAGGCGTTTAACAGCTTTTCTTTCCTGTACAATTCTGTTTCTTAATTCCACTGCATGTTTACCTTCTTCTATAATTTTAACACCAAGGTAATTATAATGATCACATCTTTCAATTTCTTCGTAATCTTCTAGCTGTAGGTTTGTTTCATTACTTCCAATGCATAAATATTTTGTTTTATCTAAATTCATAGTTAATTACCATTTCTCACATTCTTTTATTTTTCTTGTCATGTACTCCAAATCAAATTTATCTTCTGCAAGAAGTGCCTATTGAAATTGTGAAGTAAATTATTGTCTTCTGCATGATGTGCCTATTGAAATTGTAAAGTAAATACCACGCTATTAACTACTGGAATATTTTAAGGTTGTTTCAACTTTGTTGTAAACAACTGGAGTCAGTCTTATTGAACATCAAATGGTTTGCTGGTATCATTACGTGAAAAAATTCGAATGAAATATTATTACCTCAATCTTCAGTGCTTACGCCTTAGAATTCAAAATCCTTTGACAGTTGTGATACAGCAACTGTTTTTTTTTTTCTTAACTTTGTATAAATAGGAGGGTGAAAAATGATCGTGTATTAAGTATGTTATTACGGCTGCCCCTCGTGCCGCAGTGTGTAATGTTTTTAATTATGTGTGAAGAAAAGTCAGTCTCATTAGAATATTATATTACGTGAGTCAAATTACTGCTTTGATTTAAACGTGCAATAGCTTTTATATGATGCTACGGATAGCTTTGATTAACTTAGTATTTGCAGAAGTCCTTAACCAAGCATAGAAATATCGAAGTCTAAAGATTCAGTGAAAACAAGTGTACTTACAAATTCCATCTATTATTCCATCTGAGGCATGTTAGCACCGCATCTAATATACTTCAATGCTCATAATATCAAATAATCTCCTAGTCAAATTAGCTTGAAAATAACAGGTCTTCGATGATCAAGCAAACGTGATAATCAAAGTGAAAGAACTAACCATGAAACTCTAAAAAAGTTAGTCTATAACGAAGTAAATTTCTCCGTCATTTTTGGCCTACGCCGGGATTCGAACCCGAGTACGCTTATTCCGGAACAAGCAGCTCTACCAACTGAGCTACGCAGACGATTATTCTGATTCCTATCTGCCTTTATGTCATGTGCGTCCTGCTGGCAGGTACGTCACATCTCCCCCCCCCGAAAGAGGGCCGGGGGCATGGTCCACGGATCAGCCGTGACCATGAATCGCTGCAGGCAGACAACCACTGTAGAACGTGCACTTAAGAACTCCCAGTCAATCTGGTGTGTGGAATGCAACGTCACACACATTTATTTTTCGAAGCACTGGAGAAGGGATTCTCTGATTTTTCCTATCTCGCGGTGTGGAAAGAACATCACACCATTGCGAGATTTTGAACGGTCGGGTCATCCGGGTAGTTCGGGCGCCATTATAACGAATTAAATTTCTCCGTCATTTTTGGCCTACGCCGGGATTCGAACCCGAGTACGCTTATTCCGGAACAAGCAGCTCTACCAACTGAGCTACGCAGACGATTATTCTGATTCCTATCTGCCTTTATGTCATGTGCGTCCTGCTGGCAGGTACGTCACAAGTCTAAGCCAGAAGAGACGCTAAGGGTGTGCTGAGGTGGGCTGAAGCCCACCAAACCTTTTAGCCCCTCCCCCCAAAAAAATATTTAAGCTTGTTGGAACATATAGCGGGTGCAGCCATCTGAGATTTTAGGAAACTTGGATGAACGTACGTGAATTTCTCGAATTCACGGAAATTTTGTTATATAAAATGAATTAAAAAAAAAACTTTTTGTTACACATATAATTTTTTTTTCTTTTGGGAACTAGAGTGAGTTTTCTGAACGAATTTCTAAGAGTAGTAGAAACACACCATTTTTATAATTATAATTTAAAAAAGATCAGAGAGAGACAAAGAAATAGATATTCCTTGTCAGATTACACAAACTAAAATTCTTAAGCAGTCTTACGAGAGAAAAAAAAATGCGACTTAAGTAACCTAAAATGGCGAAGATATAGTAACTTGCCATAGAGATTCGTATTCATGGTTCCCATACTACATAAATTCAATAAATACTACGTACAGTATTCATTTGAATACTACTTTTACTAGGAATAACATTATCAGCGACGGGTAAAATGCCCATGAACGGATTTTTTTGCAGAAATTTCTGACAAACACATCAAAATTTGTGTCCCCCTCCCTCCTATATCGCGCTTAGTCCACCGAATAGCCGACCCAGTCCTGAGCGGCTGGCGTTGTCGCTGATCTAAGCTTGCATAAATAATCATTTTTCAAATCAATTACAAACACTAGCTGAATTTTAACGAGAGCCCAGATTATCCAACGAGAACAGAGCCTTGATATATCGCAAACATCCTTCTTATATATCTGTGGAAATCACAAGTCATTCTACTCCTGACCTCATTTCTGGTTGCCACGAAACACACAGCCGAGAGAGATGATGTGGCGCTAAGTCTGGAAAATGCGTACAGGAAACGACCTAAAATTTACATAGGTAACAGGGACTAAAAAGGAAAATCGTTAGATTATACGTCATAATGGGTCTAAGCGCTGGTAAATGGAAAAAATACCCCCGGGAAAAAATACTCCCGGAGAAAATACCCCTGAAAACTGAAAAGCGGAAAAAATGCCCACGGAAGAAATACCCCCAGAACAAACGGTTCACTGTAAACTGCCACACAGGAACACTGTTATGTGGGGCAGTGTTCCGGTGTGGCAATTTACCAGCAACTCTGACACACATCTTTCAGTAACTTGGCCACAAAAGTTCAAGGGGGGGGGGGCTATAAAGATAGCCGTTTCTGGGCCTATATTGGGAACTGAATTGGGAACTCCAAACGAATTTCGAGAAAACGTTCCACGTAAGCCAAGCGAGAATTGTACTTTAATTTGAAGAAATAAACTGCCGAGGATCCGAGATACTGGGGGGGGGGCTCAGCCCCCAACTTCCGTAATATTAGATTCTGAGCCGCTGGAGTCTGTCAGTGTATCCAGGCTGTTCCCCTTGAAGCGTCCAAGAGGTCTGTGAGCTTTGGGGAGGGGGTTCCCAAAATGTTAAAATGGACGTAGAGCTGTAAACATTAGAACCATGCTTTACATAATGATTCTGTACACGACCACGAATTTTCAGGAGGGTGGGGTGCAAGTTTCTAAGAGCGCAGACAAGTGTTCAAGGTAAGGGATTTGCTCGCAATTTCTATGCTTCATTTTGTGTTTAATGGTAAGCTATCTATGCCCTTCCCTCCTCCCCCAGAATTTTTTTTTTTTTTTTTTTTATTGGAGGCTTCCGTAATTTTATATTCTGGGCCTCTAGAGTCGGTCGTTGAGTGTATCCTCGATGTCACCCCTGAATAGCTCTTAGAAACGAGGGGGGGGTTTACCCCACCCTCCTGAAAATTCGTGGTTGTGTACAGAATCATTATATAAAGCATGGTACTAATGTTTACAGCTCTACATCCATTTTACCTTTTGGGGAAGCCCCCCCCCAAGCTCATGGACCTCGCGGACACTCAAGGGGAACTTCCTGGATACACTGACAGACTCCAGCGGCCCAGAATATAATATTACGGAAGTTCAGGGTAGAGCCCCGCCCCCCCTCCCAACCAAAAGTATCTCGGATCCTCGGCAGTTTATTTCTTCAAATTAAAGTACAATTCTCGCTTGGCTTACATGGAACGTTTTCTCGAAATTCGTTTGGAGTTCCCAATTCAGTTCTCAATATAGGCCCAGAAACGGCTATCTTTATAGCCCCCCCCCCCCTTGAACTTTTGTGGCCAAGTTACTGAAAGATGTGTGTCAGGGTTGCTGGTAAATTGCCACACCGGAACATTGCCCCATATAACAGTGTTCCTGTGTGGCAGTTTACAGTGAACCGTTTGTTCTGGGGATATTTCTTCCGGGGTATTTTTACCGGGGGCATTTTTTCCGCTTTTCAGTTTTCAGGGGTATTTTCTCCGGGGTATTTTTACCTACATCCCTTAGCGCTGGCTTCTGACCGTTTGCCCGAGTGTGTCCAGGTTAGAGTCCCAAAAAAGGCATCAGTGGGGTGTTTGTCTCACGGCTCTACCAACTCGCTGGAGCCAGTGGCCTCAAATCAGATACGGGCTACTGCTTATAGTCCAAAGATTTAGTCATTGTGGTCGCTAACCCCCCCCTCCCCCATGAAAAAATATTATGAGAAAGTAATATGAACGCTTATCATAGTTCTGAATCTCCATGTGCCAGATTTAAAAAAAGAAAAATGCTTTGGCACAAACACTGGCTTCGGGAAGTGATTTTTTTCATTGCCGTCCCAGTGGACGAGTAGTCTAAAGGGATGTAGGTAAAAATACCCCCGGAGAAAATACCCTCGAAAACTGAAAAGCGGAAAAAATGCCCCCGGAAGAAATACCCCCAGAACAAACGGTTCACTGTAAACTGCCACACAGGAACACAGATGTGTGGCAGTGTTCCGATGTGGCAATTTACCAGCAACCCTGCCCCACATCTTCAGCAACTTGGCTACGAAAGTTCAAGGGGGGGGTATAAAGATAGCCGTTTCTGGGCCTATATTGAGAACTGAATTGGGAACTCCAAACGAATTTCGAGAAAACGTTCCATGTAAGCCAAGCGAGAATTGTACTTTAATTTGAAGAAATAAATTGCCGAGAAGAATCCGAGGTACACTTGGTTGGGGGGAGGGGTTATACCCTGAACTTCCGTAATATTATATTCTGGGCCGCTGGAGTCTACCAGTGTATCCAGGAAGTTCCCCTTGAAGTCTCCGCGAGGTCCATGAGCTTGGGGGAGGGGGGTCCCCCAAATGTTAAAATGGACGTAGAGCTGTAAACATTAGTATCATGCTTTATGTAATGATTCTGTACACGACCACGAATTTTCAGGAGGGTGGGGTAACCCCCCCCGCACACACCAGTTTCTAAGAGCTATTCAGGGGTAACATCAAGGATACACTGACCGACTCTAGAGGTCCAGAATATAAAATTACGGAAGTTGGGGTAGAGCCCTCCAAACCAAGCACCTCGTATCCCTTTCACAGGCCTTTATATCCCCCCTCTTTGAACTTTTGTGGCCAAGTTGCTGAAAGATATTTGGCAGGGTTGCCGGTAAATTGCCACACCGGAACACTGCCACACATCAGTGTTCCTGTTACAGTGAACCGCTTGTTCTGGGAGTATTTTTTCCGCTTTTCAGTTTTCTGGGGTATTTTTTCCCGGGGGTATTTTTACCGTTTACCGGTCTAAAGCGCTAGCTTCTGACCGTTCTTCCGAGATGGGTCTAGGATAAAGTCTCGGATGAAGTAGGAATGGTGTGTTTGTCTGATGGTGTTGACCATGCTATTTCCGTGGAACCAGTGGCACTAAATCGTGGACTACCAACCGCTTAGAGTAGCTGATGGTCAAGGTTAATATTTGCTCATCCCGCCTTCCTCGCAGACGAAAAATCGTGACGTCACTCAGTTACGTCACGGTCCTAACATGTGAATGGTAGATCCGATCTGTAGCTATGGTGGAAGATGTCTTGTCAACAATTTTTATCACTCAAACACAGAACAAAAGCTTGTGCAAGAGCACATTTACATTAAATACAGAAGAAATTCAGTCACGTGAATATTTTAGTAACGGATATTTCAAAAATACACATTTTTGTTACGTAAAGGACGGGGAAACGGTTATGCTTTTAAATATGAATTTAAATTACAAGGGGAATTTTTGCGGTTTTATATATAAATTTAGGAGGGAAAACTCGCAGCAGGACGTATTATTGTCATATAATGAATGCCTTTATGAGGAATAGGAAAATAATCTCGGCAACATTCCTCATATTTTTTAAATTAAAATTTTAAAACATATTATATATTGGAAAATCTGGTGGAATTTATGAAGATTATTCCAGCTGGTTTACGAATAATAATTCCAATAAGCTGCTATGGTGCAGGTAAAACGTGGCGATTTGGACAGTGACGTCACAAAGCAATCACAGGATGTGCAGGATGAGCATAACCTTGTCATATGCCAACCTTGGCTGATGGTGGCCATGAAACCTTGAAGCAACAGCAAAACCATAAAATATCTTCGTCTATGAAAAATTTGTACAAACAACTGAAACACTAAGGCAAACAAGTTTTCTAGACTCCACTACTTCAGCTGGAATGGTTATTTGAGTGAATTTACGCTTTAACTTTTCTGCAGATTTACGGTTACCGGTGCGTATTTAGAGAGCCCCCTTTCGAAAGTGTTTCATGTTTCTGGTTAAAATGCAACTTACGTTATAGAAAAAAAAGTGCTTTGATTTTTTTCTTCTATTTTTCGTTAAGTTTTTTTGTTCTGGTGGATTTCAAAAACTTCTATTTATCGTTGCTTCCCGAGAAAATATTTCATATGCGTTCCAGTCTACAATGCATAAGTTCTACAATCATGGCCTATTATTGCGCATTTAGAATGGTACGTGACACAGATATTACAGCATTGCAAATTAAATATTTGTTTCTCTGATTCTGTTACTGCTGAGGCAATCGTTTGCAAGCATACACACACACAGAGTAAATCTCTCTCTCTCTCTCTCTCTCCTCTCTCCCCCCTCTCTCTCTCTCTCCCTCCCTCCCTCCCTCCCTCCTGTCCCTCCTCTCTCTTTTCCTCTCTCTCCCGTCTCTCCTCTCTCTCTCTTTCTCCCTCTTTCTAGCTGTCGATCTTTCTCTGTGTTTAATGGCTCCGCCATGAGCATATTGCGGCTGTAAGGAGTGGCCAGTACCTAATTTGATGTCACTGGTTTTAGGAAAGAGACAGAACACAAGGATTTATATACACTCCCTCCCCTAACTCCCAACAAACCCTAAATTTCCTCAACCACTCCTTCTCCATAAAAAAATTTTTAATTCCTTCCATTGGAAAATGTAAAACACACACACACACATATATGCGTATATATAAATGACATTTAATGTGACTGAATTTAATATGAAACAATAACCACAACTGCAGTAACGAATATTTGTCCAGAATAACTTGAAAACACTTGTCTTTCACAGTTTGCTGTTTAATTTTTAAGCATTAGTCTTTTTTACTATCGCATAGCACTGTTGTCAGTATCAGTTTGCATTTACATCAGTTGCTCAGCTTCACCTTCATAGTTTTCTATCATAATGCAATATATATATATTGTAATTTGAAGTCTATGTATACAGCATTCTAACGTTTTTTTTCACTTTTTCTTGTTTAAAGTCAGTCATTGCATATACGTATTTCTTCATTTTTTATGTTTAAAAATTTGCAGCTATACTTCTGTATCATTTTAGCATGCGTAAGATTTATGGAAATATGAATGTCTTCAGTTTCAGAAACCCATGTTAACACGCTTTAGTCTAGTTTTTGGTGAGCATTTAGACGTGATAGACACAAACAAACCGCACAAAAAATGACCTTCTGAAGTTTTGGAAAAAAAAAATCACTGTCTAACCATTCTTAACTAAAAAACATTCAAAAGTTCTCCATCTTTTGAAGTTTCTTTACTTTTACCGTAGGTTTAAACCATAAATATTTCTCTTTAAGAAGTTTTAGTCCCCAAAAAACCGAAAAATATGCTGCCATGTAACCCCCCTCCCCCAATTTTTTTAAACTCTCCCTCCGTGATGATTTTTAAATTAATGGTATTCTTAAACATTACTTATATTATCGGTGGTTCTTGTAACTCTTCTTAATGTTACGCTCCGAATAGCCAGCAACAAATTCCTTAACCCATTTCCTGCCAGATTTTTTTTTTTTTGAATTATGTTTCCGAATAAAGGTATGTTTTAGCATGCAAACAAACATGAGATATGAAAGTTTGCAATAGGCAGAGTAAATATATGATTTTTATTGTGAACATAAAGCCCCATTTGGGGATCACGGTACAAGGCATGTAAATCATTGCATCATTATTTTAGGAGTGCCACGGAATAACACATTGTACGTGTGACCCGACATCGCACTTTACACGTTGTTTCCTAATGCTTTTCTTACAAACCGCACATTTTCTCTGTTTTCCATCCGATGTTCTTTCTAAACAATGCCCTGCAGGATTTCTTCTCACGTCTTCTTTTTTTTTTTTTTTTTTTTTTTTGATTGGAGGTTTAACGACCACCGTGAGCAACTCAATGGGCTATAAGCAGTCGCCCGTCCCTAATTTAGGGTCACTGGTTCCAGGGAAGGGAAAGAGCCAGTGCCATAAGACAAACACAACATCCATGCCTGACCGGGATTCGAACCCGGACCCCTTACGGACGAATGATCATAGGCCAGCGCCTTAGACCACTGCGCCACCGGGGCAGTGGTCTAAGGCGCTGGCCTATGATTTTCTTATGCTAGTTTTAGAGATGCTGAATTTTCTATTATTAATAAAATTGTCATCGTAATAGAGTACATGCTGTTATATTTATATATGACCGGTTTGTGACGTCTGACGTCGTCTTCCAATCTCCAAGAGTTTTTTTCCCATCTTTCTGTATCGTGTAGTGTATCTTCAAATAAGACATACTTCCAATCTCAAGAGGTTTTTTTTTCCGTCTTTCTGTATATATTAAGTGTATATTCAAATAGGACATCGTAACCATCTTTTTGAAATCCAAGAGTGACATTTTTCCATTAGCGCTGCAGTATAGTACATGAGCATTAACTACAGCCATATACACTGCATTAGTGAAAAGTGGAAAATACCATTTCTTGCTTCTAATTTTTAGCACGTCTTTTGTAGAAAAAGATCGTGCTTCTATTATCGGTTTGTCCGTCCGTCCGTTCGTCTGCACCCACGCGATATCTCTGCAACTATTAGTCCGATTTGAATTTTTTTTTTTTTTTGTATTGGGAAGCTTGAAATATGCAAATGATGATCCTTTATTTCGTTTTTTTTTATGATGTCAAATTTTGCCGGTAGAGGCCGTAAATGCAGATGAGGTCGTATTCAAAAATACGTTTTATTCCACATATTTGCTTCTAAACATCCGATTGAAAAAATTAGTTTATCTTTCGATTCCATATATGTCGAAGAGTATTTTAGATATAGTTACTTTTTCAAATTACACATAGATTTTCCGCTAGGGGCGTAAAAGTAAATTACTTTTTCCTCGATAACTCTTCTTCTAAAACTCCGATTTGAAAAAAAATTTCTTCAGCGGATGCATCTCCTGATGCAAAAATCTTTTGCATATAATTTTAAATTTTTGGTAAAGAATAATTTGGCCACCAGGGGACGTAAGCGTTAATTTTTGCTTCTGATGTATTTGCCATAAAATCTGAGCTTCAATGATATCGATTGAAAATTTATTTCGTGGACTGATGCCACTCACATCGATAAATTTTTTGGAATACTTTTCTCCTAAAATATTCCAGAGTTTCTCCGCCAGGGGGCGTAAATGTACATCTTATTTTTGTGAATATCTCTACTTCCAGCAGTCCGATTTGAAAAATTCATTCTTTGTTGGATAGGGTTTTCTGTGTGACATGTTTTTCATATAATTTAAAATTTTTCAAGTAATTCGTGGAGTTTCCGCTAGAGGGCGTAGTGGTAAATTGCGTTTCCCCCTATATCTCTACTTCTAAATCTCCGATTTGAAAAATTCTTTCTGCACCAGATACAGACCCTGATGGGAAATCGTTTGCACATAATTTCTAATTTTGGTTGAAAAAATGGTTTGTCCACCAGGGGGCGTAAATCTTAATTTTCGTTTCTGATGTATTTGCAGCAAAATATGAGCTTCTAAATTCTCGATTGAAAAAAACGTCGTTTGTTGACCGATACTACTCATGTCGGCAAACCTTTTAGAATCATTTTCTTCCTAAAATAGTGTAGGGTTTCTACGCCAGGGGGCATAGATATATATCTTATTTTTGCCAATATCTCTACTTCTAGGAGTCCGATTTGAAAAATTCCTTCTTTGTCGGATAGTGTTTCCAGTGTGGCATGTGTTTCATATAATTTCAAAATTTCCAAGTAATTCCTAGATTTTCTGCTAGGGGGCGTAAATGTAAATTGCGTTTCCCCCTGTATCTCTGGTTCTAAATCTCCGATTTCAAAAATTCTTTCTGCACCGGATACAGCTCCCGATGGGAAATCGTTTGCACATAATTTCTAATTTTTGTAAAAATATGGTTTGGCCACCAGGTGGCGTAAGTCTTAATTTCCGCTTCTGTTGTATTTGCAGCAAAATATGAGCTTCTAAAATCTCGATTGAAAAAAAAAAAAAGTCGTTTGTTGACCGATACTACTCATGTCGACAAACCTTTTAGGAACATTTTCTTCTTGAAATAATGCATAGTTTCTACGCCAGGGGTGTAGATGTATATCTTATTTTTGTCAATATCTCTACTTCTAAGAGTCCGATTTGAAAAATTCCTTCTTTGTTGGATAGTGTTTCCGATGCGAAATGCTTTTCCTATAAATTCAAAATTTACAAGTAAATCATGGACTTTCCGCTAGGGGGCACAAAGGTAAATTGCGTTTTCTGCGTTATTACTACTTCTAAAGCTCCGATTTGAAAAATTCTTCCCGTATCGCATACAAGACCTGATGGAAAATATTTTTCACATAATTTCTAATGTTTGGTGAAGAATGGTTTGGCCACCAGGGGTCATAAGTGTTAATTTCTGCTTCTGATGTATTCCTAGCAAAATCTGAGATCCTGAAAACTCTACTAATTTTTTTTCTTGGACCGATACCGCTCATATGGATAAACCCTTTTGAGAATACTTTCTTCCTAAAATAATGCATGGTTTTCCCACCAGGGGACGTAAACTCACATCTTATTTTTGTCGATATCTCTGTTTCTAAGAGTTCGTAAGCTCACGATTCCGTTTACAGCAATATCTGAGAGATGGAAAACCCGATTGAAAATCTTACTTTCGTCAGATCTATTGTTTTCCATACTGGTTCCATTGACTTTGAATAGCTTTGATAAATTTAATTTGCGTCAGAACGGATTCAAAAGACGTGCGTATTACACCCGAAAATTCGGTGTCATCTCTCTTGTTATTCGATACTTTTGTTTATTCCAGTCAAGTTTATCAACTCCACCCATGTACTTATTGTAATTGGCAATAGCATTAGGCTGCGGAAGTAGCACTTGTTTCTTCTCAGCTCTAGACCATCTTGTCACGCGTCCTAATGGTAGAATTTCTAAATGATTCGATAACATTTTAACAGTGTTGTTATCTTTCCAAACAAGGCCAAATATTTCTTTTTTTTTTTTTTTTTTTTTTTTTTTTTCGTCAAACCTATAATCAAAAGCCGCACAAAATTCTTTCTTCATTTCGCCATCCGTTTTTACTGGGCAGTTAGTTATTCATCCTATTATATCTCACCGTTCCTGTCGCAGATAGATTTCTTTTTGTTGTTTCATCAAATCAAAACTTGTGAAAAAGTTATCGAAATAAAAGCAGTGTTCTTCTAGTTTGCCTATAGCTTCCATCTTATTCAATATTACCGGCATGCCTATCCCATTCGCATGGGCGGCGGAAAGTAGAGGCCGCGGGGGTCCGGACCGCCTCTAGAATTTCATGGTCCTCTTCATTGAGGGGTCCACCCAGGAAACTTCCTAAAATATGTGGTTCACATATAATTTATAGTTTGTTTTTGTTTTTTTACCATTTTCTGGATACCGTCACCATGCTTTGCAGTTTCCTGGAAAACTCTTCAAGTACAATTTTGAAAATTCATTTCGCACAAATATACTGAAAATGTAATTCAACACTTTGTTTTTCTCCTTAAACAAGATCGTTAAAGATTCTTTTAATTTCTTTAAAGCAATAACCAGGGCGGAGAAGAGGTCTCTCTCCTTCCCTCTGTGTGTATGTGTGTGTACGTTCTTTTTTTTTTTTATTCCAAGTCCGAATGAGTCTCACTCGAGATCAGAAAGCCCATTAAATACATCTGAGAAATAAATAACTGAACAAAAGAATTGGAACTCAAATGAAGTGGTGAGTATACTACTTGTTGTGCACAGAGAGCAGGTCTTTCTTGGTGTTTTGTAAAGTAGAAGATAGACGATCCTGGATGAATGTATGTGCTTTTGCTGCGAGAACAACTATTGTCGAAATAAGGGTATCGAAATCGCTTGCCTCGCACACTCTGTGGCGTTCTGGGTGGTGTTTTTGCCGAGGGTACAAACAATCTCTCGGCGTTTCCTTGATGTTTGTGTTTTTCGCGTCTTCTTTATGCACAATGTCCGTGTGTGGTAGAGAAAAACTAAAGAGATTTGTTTAGGCACTAGGCTTGATGTGAATTTCAAAGCGCCCGAGCAAGTACTGGCTTCTACCTTTTCACCAACAGACTTACCCGTTTAACCCAAGAGATATGTAATTGCAATACTAAATGACTTTGGTCATCTCAGGTGCAATAAGGCGTTCATATATAACTATAAGATTATCAGATCTTGACGTTTGTTAGCTGCAGTAAACATTCGAAAAATTCAGACAGCCTTTTTAATTCATTTATGACATTTACTGACAGTCGGGTGATGAAAGGATTTCTGCGTGCTTTACAACTTTACACGTTTCGTATTTCACAGGATGGAACGGCGGAGGGGGGAATACCCAATCGCGGCATCTCTTGAAGATTTTAACCTCCTATTGAATCCGGCGCCTGCAATTTAGCAGGCAGATGCTAAAAGTCAACAAACTGGCTTTAAAATGCACTACCTCTTTATCAGTTGGCAGGTGATAACACATTTTGAGTTGCGCCCAACATTTTCTAATACTTGTTTGCAGTTTAGCTGTTCAGGTTGGGCACGAATTTTTGTTAGAAAATGAAAGATCTGCTTAGTGGCATAACCAGAATTTTTTTTATGGGGGTGGCCAAAAATATTGAAGATGCAAATAAAATAATTTAGGGAAAACGTCACCTAAAACATAGGGGAGCGATAAACAAAAAATCCCCGCTATTCTAAAATGAGTTTCCAATGATTCGTAAAATATGTATCTAAAAATATATACAAATATATTTAAAAATAAGTAGCGAATGAAAAACAACTAAACACGAAGGACCGAGCGGCTTTTTATGGGGAGATAAATAGCCTGCGCGCGAAGTTGAACAGGTTGCTTCGGTGACTCAGTGGTCTAAGGCCTGGTTTATGGCCATTCGTCAGAGAAGGGTCCGGGTTCGAATCCCAGTGAGGCATGTATGTTGTTTTTGTCTTACGACACTAGCTCTCCATTCCCTAAATTAGGGACAGGCGACTGCTTATAGCCCATTGAGTTGCTCATGGTCGTCGTTAAACCTTCAATAAAAAAAAACTTAATGTTCTCAACTTACTATTTTAGAAACCCTTTAATCTGTTCCTCAACTTTGTGCAAAAAAAAAAAAAAATTGTCAAACTGATTTTCCCTAAAAATTCAAATTCTCTGGGAAAAATTCTGTTTTTTAATTTTTTTCTTCTCTGAGCTATGTACTCGTATATTCTGTCAACACACACATACACTATCTACCAACAAGTAATTGGACACCCCTGCAATCGACGATATCTGCGGTCCTGATACACGTCACGGCCGCAGCCGTTAAATATCGTGTGGGAAACAACAACGCAATCAGTCGCATGCAGGATGCCACGCAGTTCGGAGCTCTCTGATTTCGAGAAAGGTGTAATCGTCGGGTGTCACAGAAATGGTCAATCCATACGTGACATATCCAGCGAGTTGAAATACCCAAAATCGACAGTGGCCTACGTTATTGGCAAGTGGAAGATGAGAGGTGACTGTCGGAATGTGCCCCGACCCGGCAGACCCACAAAACTGGGAATTAGAGACCGACGGGTGCTCGCCAGAGAAATTCGGAAGAACCGCACCAAATCGATGGGCCACATCCGCGAGGACTTTTAACAGGCATCCGGGAGTGTTCTTTCGATAAATACCATCCGTAAGGAAGCCCATATACTCGGTTATCATGGACGTGCTGCCTCCCACAAGCCAAGTCGAATAGCGCTGCTCGGCTAACGTGGTGCAAAGAACGTCGACAGTGGACCGTTGAACAGTGGAAACAAGTTCTCTGGAGCGACGAATCAAGGTTCACCCTCTACCGTTCAGATGGCAGGGTCTGGGTTTGGCGTCTGCCTGGAGAACGCCTCCTGCCGGAATGTATTGTGCCAACTGTGAAGTTCGGCGGCGGTGGAATTATGCAATAGGGGGTGTTTCTTCTGGTATGGCACGGGATCCTTGGTCGCAATTCCTGGTAGACTCAACGCCGAGACCTACTGCACCATTTTGGATGACCATGCGCTTCCTACGTTGTGACAGTTTTACGGGGTGGACCCCTGTTACTTTCAGGATGACAATGTCACCTGTCATGTTGCGAGGTCCACCATGGCTTGGTATGGTGACAATGGGGTTAATCTAATGGACTGGCCTGCGCAGAGCCCGGACCTTAACCTTATCGAGCACCACTGGGACGAGTTGGAGCGTCGACTTAAGGGGTGCCCCCACCGTCCGAAATCGGTGAAGGAACTGACCTGTCTTCTCCAAGCCGAGTGCAAGAAAATACCGCTAGCCGTCGTAAAACGTCTGGTTGAGAGTATGTCCCGGAGGGTCGCAGCTGTAATCGCCGCTCGTGGAGGCTCCACCAACTACTGAAGGTGAATAAACTTCGTTTTTCTTTGCTATCACAGGTGTCCAATTACTTGTTGGTAGATAGTGTATATATTTACATGCATATATATATGTTCAGGGACTTATCAAAATAATGAAGACTGCGACTGGAGTACACGTAATGCGCTGTATGCAATGCACGGGGACGACGTCACCTGCGATGTGGGGTATATAAAGAGGCGTAGTACGATGTCGGCTATCACGTAGTGGTGCCATAGTCGCAGGTGAAACGGCTGTTGTGGAGTAATTGTTGACAACGCCAGATCTTAGTGACCTCAAAAATATTCGTGATCATGGTGAGCTCTTGCATGGGCTTTTCCAATTAGAACAGTAGAAACAGTAGTGTAACACGAAGAATTGTATCGAAAATTATGAATACCTATCAAAAGGATATGGATGATTACTCCTCCAAACGTGCAAACTGTGGACGCCATACGAAGATGTCAGATAGGAATGGGCGAACGTTGGCACGGATTGTACAACAGAAGCACAAGACCATGGTACTGCAAATAACAGCAGAGTTGAGCACAATCGGAATGATTCTGTTTGTCATAATACTTCGTTGGGAACTTCATCGTGCAAGTCTTTATGACCGTTCTGCAATACACAACCTCTGATTACCAACACCAATGCAACAAAACATGTAAGGTGGTGCAAAGCGCATAAACACTGGGATGTTAAAGGCTGGAAACGTACCATCTGAGCTGGTGAATCGTTCTTCACATTGTTTTCTACCATTGGTAGAGTGCAGAGCAGGCAAAAACCTGTAGAAGCGTACCAACCCGACAGTTTGATTCTCACTGTGAAGCACGGAGGTGGATCCCTCATGTTGTTCATGCCATTAAGAACACAGAACGGGGAAGAACATGACATTTCTTAAGAGCCATTGGTTGTTCTGCAGGGTTGTGTAACATCTGTAATGTACTAATTCATTTTTGGGAAGCACCTGCTTCCAATGTGGCAGGCATGGTTCCCTAATGGCCATTGCTGGTTTCAAGCAGATAATACACTCGTGCATTGTGCTTAACGTGTCAAGTTGTGGTTTGCAGATCATAAAGATGAGGTACAACAGCTATTCCAGACCTTAATATTATTACTATTTAACATTTGTGGGAATATCTGGAGCAAAAGGTTAGTCCATCCCTCTTTCCACCTCCACTGGCACAGTTGGGATATATTTTTCATGAAGAATGGTCCCAAATTCCATTATCGTATGTGCATGGCTTGTATAAGTCTATTTCAAATCGAATTGCTTCTGTTCTAAAAGCCCGAGCTGGGCCTATAGCTTATACGCAAATAAAACGTTCTCCGCAAACAGTAAGTGTGTACACTGTTTTGATAAGCCCCTGTATATAAGCTATATTGACAAAAGTCACCGGATACCCCTTCAAAAGCGAATGAACGGATCTGCTGCGTTCTTAAGATGCGCGGTGCAACTGCAAACGGTATAAAAACAAGCCTCCAGCTGACAGCGATCATATCGCGCTGTGAGATTGGGTGAAAATCTCGATGCGGGAGAGAACTTACTTTGAGAAAGAAAAGATAGTTGGGTGTTATATTAGTGGGTTGTCCATAAGAGAAAACGAGAGGTGTTTAAACATACCCAGGTCAACTGTTTTGGATGTGCTGAATAAGTGGAAGACACATGGCGTGCCTCAAGCAACAAAACGTACCAGCAGACCAAAGAAAATTAGTGATAGAGGACGTCGAAACCTCAGGAGAGTAGTTATAGCTAATCGACGGAGTACTGCACAAGACCTCGGTGTACAGGTGAGTAAAAATGCTGGAACCTCGGTATGTACACGTACCATTTGCAGACAACTTTATTCCATGGGTTACCGTGGTCACGCGGCGGCTAATAAGCCTTACATCACCACTCGGAATGATACTCATCGTTTAGCATGGTGTAAGGAACATTTATCGTGCACCGTAGATCAATGGAAACTGGTCCTTGGGACTGGTGAATCCAGATACACGATCCATCAGTCTGATGGCCGTGTGTGGTTATGCGGCAGCCGGGAGAACGCTATTTACTACAGTGTACTGTTCCTGAGGTCAAGTTTGTAGCTGGCTAGTACTCGTGTGGGTGTGTTTTTCGTGGTATGGTCCCGGCCCATTGGCTATCGTGGGCAAGCCTGTTAACCAGAAAGTTTACCTCGATATTCTGGACAATTATGCCCTACCAACTTTGTGGCAATACTATGGAACCGAGCCTTGTTGGTACCAGCAGGATAATGAATGCACCGAGCCATAAAGCAAGGACTGTTACGGCGTGGTTTGACGATAATTCCGTATCGTGTGTGGACTGTAGGTTGCACAAAGACAAATCGGAATCACATAGCAATGCAGGGTCGGAAACGCGGTCTTCATGCGGTAGATAACGTTGTTCGGCCGCGAGACTGCTCATACGTTCTTTCAGGATACCATCATTTGTAAACCGCCCGCAGAGGTAATAGGATGGCTGAGTTCACGAACACGGAAATAGCTGATGCGCACCTCGCATACGGAGCAGCGAACTGTACCAGGAACGGTATCCGATGAGACGAGTGCCAAACCACCAAGTGTTTGTACGGCTGCATCAGAGGGTATGCGACACTGGTTCTTTCCAGGGGCCTGCGAGGTGTCGGAAACGATGGGTACGCACTCCTACCATCAGAGAGAATGTGTTAAGTCATGTAGCAGACACTCCAAATGTCAGCACATGAGCAATTGCCCATCGGATCGGTCTGTTCCAATCCACCGTATGGAGGGTTCTTCACGAAGACCAGTTGCATCCATATCATGTGCAGCGCGTTCAGACACTAAGCCCTGAGGATTACTCTCAGCGCATTACATTTGCGCAATGGTACCTGCAGAAGAGTGCGGCAGAACCCCAATTTCCTGCTTCTGTGCTGTTCACAGACGAAGCGTGCTTTACACGGGAAGGTTGCTTCAATGCACATGACGCGCATGTATGGGCGGTGGAGAATCCCCATGCTGTACGACCACGTGAAGCACAAAACCGTTTTGCTGTTAATGTTTGAGCCGGCATTGTCGGGGACCACTTAATTGGCCCATACCTCCTGCCTGCTCGTCTGGACGGAAGGAGTTACCGGATATTTCTAGAGGACCTCTTGCCACAGCTATTGAACGAAAAACAGGTCCCTCAGTCGCTGCGCTGTGCAATATGGTTCCAGCACGATGGGGCCCCCGCCCATTTCAGCAATGACGTTCGTCATCACTTAAACATGACATTTGGACATCAGTGTATCGGGCGTGGTGGTCCCGTTCAAGATCGCCGGACTTAACATGCTTTGATTACATCTTCTGGGGTTACATCAAAGGACTGGTGTACGACACCTCCAGTTGGAAGTAATGAGGACCTTGTAGCACGTATCTCTGTAGCTGCTTCGTTCCAAAACACGCCAGGAATTTTCCAAAATATACGTGATTCATGCACCGACGATATCCAGCTTGTGTTACAGCTCATGGTCGCAACTTTGAACACTTTCTGTAACCTCAATGCATTTCGCAAATGTCTTGTATATAATAAAAAGCATTTTGTTTTCTTACGTGCTGCTCTTTCATTTCCTGTCCTCTCTGTACATTAGCGCATGAAGATGGCGTTTCCGACCCTGCATTGCTATGTGATTCCGATTTGTCTTTGTGCAACCTACCCCTCCCAGAAGTTTTTACACGCTTAGCTGAATCACCCTGTGTGTCAAAAAATGCTATGTTGTGTTTCTCTTCTAGGTGTCCGGTGACTTTTGTCAATATAGTGTATATATATGAGCTCTTACCCGTTTCATGTTCTTAACTGCATGCGTAACTTCTGCCAGTAGTTCCTCAAGTCCTTTCGGCTCATGTTGTTCATGCAATTAAGAACATAGAACGGGGAAAAAGCTCCAGAAGAGAATGGAATTTCCATGGGTATTGTACATGAAGCCAATGGGGAAAGTCACTACACTCGCCCAAATTTTCACTAAATGCCTCAAAGACGGAAAGATTCCTGATGACTGGAACAATGATTATTTGATCCTGCTATATAAAAAATTGGACCTTGATTTCCCCAGGAACGGCAGACCCAACAGCCTCTTATCAGTTGTTCTCTACATTTTCAGAAAGGCACTGTCGCATCATTTGAATGAAGAATTGGACTTAACTAAATGGACTTAGTTGAAAAAGATGGATTCAGGAGCGGCAATTGCACTGTCAATAATATACATGTACTGAGAGAACTAATTGAAAGGAAGAATGAATATTAAATCCTGTCTTTTATACTGATTATGAAAAGGCTTTTGATTCTGTGAAATCATCAGCAGTTTTGATGTCTTTGAAATCCTGCGGCACTGAAGATGAATACATAACCATCATTAATAACATCTATGAAAATGCAAGCACAAAGGTTCGACTGTCTGAGGACACAACACTTATAAAAATTTGAAAGGGAGTGAGACAAGGTGACACCACTACTCCCAAACTCTTCAATGCCATATTTGCAGAATGGGTTTCAGTCATTGAACTGGGAAGACAAGGGGAAAAAGATTGATGTAGATTAGTTAACCTACCCTGTCTTTGCTGACGACATAGTCATTTTTGGGACTACAACCTCACAGCTACAGTGCATGACCCAGGAACTTGCTGACAAGAGCAAAGAAGGGAGTTTACAAATGAACTTACTTTTGACAAATTCATGTGCAATGCTTTTACAAAAAGTGAAGATTAGGAAGTTGATGGGGCAAATCTGGATGTGGCAGATACCTACATTTACCTTGAACAACAGATATCAAGCAAGGTCTACATAGAGAAGAAGTGCGGAAGTGAGTTAAACGTTCGTCCCGTTTGCAGCTAAAAAGTTAAATGATGCAGGATAGCCATTCACGTTCACCTCATCTTGCAAAGTACAAGACATTGTTTCCTACAGTTCTTTGCCAACGTTCCACCAGAGCCGCATTCCCACGGCAGTACCACTCGGCAGGTTTCGAGGACAGAAACTACCTGATTCAGATTCCTCATCCACCAATTAAGCGGAGTGCCTTCTTCGTAGGAAATAGTCCACGGAGCTAAACAGATTGCATTCTTATGAGGCCAAGTCAGAGCTGTATCGAAGATGGGATAGTATCACAGCCCCTTCCAATTCCTGTAGTTTCAGGCGGACCATTCTGTAGGTGTGCCTTGGGGGTATTATCCACGGCTGCTTTCTATTGATGAGTGCTGGGTAGTGGCTGTTGTTTCGCATAGAGATTCCGCCTGGATCCTGAATATCTGGCACAAGTTCCCAGCGTAGGGAACCCTCATAATTCCACCAAATGCACAGCATAACTTTCCACTCGTGGTTCCCTCTTTGTGCCACTTGCTGTGCTTCCTGGTGTGTCCTCAGCCACTGGTGCCCAGTGGTAGGATAACGTAGGATTATACACTTTTCATCGCGTGTGACGATAGGACGCCAAAACCTATCGTCCTCTGTATTTGACAGCAATCTTGGACAGAGAGAAACACTTTCTTTCGCCTTCTGGGGTGTCAATGCATGGGGAACCATTCGATGACACCTGGAGAAGAACACAAGCGTGTGCAGGTGACGAACAAAAATGGATTGGGAAGACACCACTTTTGCTGCCATTTTTCGTGTATAGGTACCGGGGTTCGCTGTCACTGCTTTCTCCATGGTGTCGAAGAAAGTCCATTAAATACATCTGAGAAATAAATAACAGCATTGATACGCCGAAACCATTTTCGTGCAGTGCTGCTGTCCACTGTTTTCTTGCATTTAAGAAGAGAAATTTGTTCAGCTGCTGCGGCATTTAATCCAGGTTTCCAATAATGGAGTCCCGGTATTACGTGGAGCTCAAAATGGGACGAACTGTTGACTCGCCCAGGTAAATAGGCGTACAAAACGTAGTTGGAGAGCATTTGGAAGAAACAGTACATTTTCAACAGCAGTTAACCATTATGTCTTAAAAGAAAAGTGTTTAATCAGTGCACCTTCTAGTTCTTACATATGGAGCAGAGACATTAACCTTAAGGGAAAAAGACATACAGAGGATGAAGACAACTCAGAAAGGCATGAACAGGTGTATGGTTGGTGTAATCAAGAAAGATAGAATGAGGAACACATCGATTAGTGAACGGAAAAAGTTTATGACGCCATGATCAAAGTGAAGACGCCCAAGTGACAATCGGCTGGGCATATTACTAGAAAAACTGGCCATGCTTGAGCAACTTAAATATTAGATATAATACCAAGGGGGCAGGAAAAGACCCAGAACAAGACCACGTAGAAGATGGGTAAATGAAATACGAAGGCCTGCTGGAGTGACTTGGGAGAGACAGGTTCAAGACAGGAAGTTGTGGAAGGTACTTGGGGAGACCTTCATCCTGTAGTGGATGTACAATGGTTGTTGATGATGATGATATATACGAGTATATACACATCAACCCTACACGTTGTTTTGTCTCTCTCTCTCTCTCTCTCTCTCTCTCTCTCTCTCTCTCTCTCTCTCTCTCTCTCTCTCTCTCTCTCCTTCTCCTTCCTTTTTTTCTTTTTTGAATTGTTTTCGCTCTCGGAAAAGTTGGACCGCCCATGCCCATTCGTGTCTCTGTCAGAACTACTTAGCTTACCTTCATAGATTTTCGCGTTATAGCAGTAGCCGGTCTCAGCGCAACACATAACCCATTCCTTGAAACCGAAGCGAATGGGCTTGCCTCTAATAAATTGCTCCAGATAGTGGTGAACATAATAGAGCACCTTTTGTTCATCAATACTAATATGACGCGAAAATACTCCAAACTGCATGAAATTCTTATTTAGCTCTTCCACACTTGGTCGAATTTTGAATAACTTGTCTCTGTTTCCATTTATTATTGGTATATCTGTATTATCACTAAAATGTAGACCTCTTTATTCCGATGTAGCGATTTTTCGGCATGCATTTTCGTACAATTCCAATATTTATGTCTTCGTCTTTTTACCAATACGTATCTGCTCTTGGGGTAAAGAGTGATATCCAGTTAATAGTAAAATTCCCAAAAAACCTTTTGAAACAGTCTGCGGAAAACGTAAATTGATGACTATTATTTTGAGCTGCATAAGAGACACTGTACAGTACAATACACTCTACCAGATCCTCTGTAAATAGCATTTCAAATATTTCTACTGGTGTTTTATATTTTACTCTTCCCGTCATGTTTATTTTACATTGCTTGCATTCTTCTCCATGAGTAGAAATGTTTAAGGATGCTCTTTCTTTCTTCCACTCCGATATGTATTTTTCTTTTTTACGTTTCTTATTCCTAGAAACTACAATCTCTTCATTACATCTTGTGTCATGAATTTCCATTAAATCTGGAACGTCGTTTGGAACGGTATCTTCCAGTATATTGTCATTTATGTCTTCCACATCTGAAGTATCATCCACTCGATCCGTTGGTAGTTTCACTACACCAATAGTATCCCCAAGGTCTTCATCATCTGATCCAGTTCATTGTCCCAAAACTCTTCAAGTTCTCTTAGCGTCAGAAATTTTTTGCGACTCATGCTTATGGTGGAATATAAATGGAATAAATGTAACAGTATCCCTGAGAATAAAAATTACCATAGTAGTAATCAAACTGTTCGTTTCATTATGTCATACCGTAGAAGTGCACATACTACATCATTTTACTTTACAAAAGCCGTGGGCCCCGAATGGGGATCATCATTTTTTTCTGATTATGAAGTTATGAAATGAACAATTTCCGAACGATTTTATTCGGAAGACATATGCACATAATCTGTATAAGTGAAAATGATTTATTTCGATACAAAGTATAAAATATTCAATTCGGAAATAGGCATATGTGACAAACCGTCACTTATCGCCGAAACTTTGAATCAGTCTCATATATTTTAATGTTTTTTTATCATACTAAAAACTTTTACTGCATTCGTTGGGAACAGATTCTGATGTACACATATAACCTTACAAATCAAGAGAAAGTTGCAAATTAGTGGCGCTAACATCATAAACTTTGCTGATCCCCAAAAGGGGATCACGGCAGCCTGTGGGCTAATTACACAATGAGCAGTGTTATTCTTTCTAACAACCAGAAGAGAAAAGTCTTCAAATACTCCCGTAAATCATCTTTATTTGGGTCTTACAAGAATAATAAAACTATGCGTCTAGGTACTTCAGTAGTCTGAACAACACTACTTCAAAATACTTCAACAAACTGAACCACGGTAACATTAGGCTCAAAGGATATCCAACTCCATGCAAATTTCACCCAAAATCTAGTGCATAAGATACAATGCAACTCTGCAGTGATCTACCCACACTCTTTACGCTGCTTGCCCCTACACATTATATACATTGTTCTTATCTTGTCACAACATACACACGACATTCAACCTGTCTTCAAGACTGTTGCCATATAACATTCAGTGAGTGAGAAAAATGCAACGTTAAGGCTCAAACACTTAAAAAAATGAATTCAAAATTTACATAAGGAAATAAACTAAAAATCAAAGTCCATGGGCTTCAACCACCTATGATGATAGGCCAGAGGCTCGCGCTTAGGAAGAGGGATGTTATTATTTTTGGGAGTATAATTTCATGATTTTCTGTTACTTATACGGCATTTTAGGAACAGGTTTAACGCAGCACGCGTTTCTCTCACTTTCGTTGCCAATGGGAAAACTGTTGAGCTCTTTAATTTGACAATCATCAGATTTCAAATTGCGTTACAGCAGTACGTCCTTTCTTCTATTATTCCTTGCACCACTATTACAGAATTTTGATTCGCTAGCAGATAGTGAAGCAGGCATTTCTCCAACTTTTATTACGCTGAGCACAAGCTTTGTGGCAATTTACGGATATATCTGTTGGACTGTTTGTATACACAGCGATCGGATCTTCTATAACTTGTATACAGTATAGTTAACAAATAAGCTTAGTAGAGAATTACTTCTATGAATTTTTTATTCCTGAGACCAACTTTCAGAATTTTCGTATCAGCTGCGCCACTTTCGGAAAGAGCAACGCATTTCTTTTTTAACTTTCTCATCCCAGAAAACATTATTTTCGGTTTCAGTTTTTTCGTTAGATAGTATGCAAACACAGTTGGTTAAACATTGTTAGGTACTTTGCAAACAGGTTTTGTTGAACATTGTCGTTTGAAGTGTGCCCTCAGTCATCGAAGTTTCGATTTCGTAGTTTGATGACGAAGATGTAATGGAATATTTGGTAATCTGTATACAACTACCCAACAAGTTTAGTGGGGAATTTTTTCTATGCATACATTATTGTGACCACCAGCTAATATTCAGAATAACCGCCGTGTGCAGCGCGGACAGCAGCTAGACGGGCTGGGAGTGACTCAGTAAAGTGCTGGAAGGTGTTAACAGATGTGTGGAGCCATGCTGACTGCAGTGCATCTGACAGCTGCTGGAGGGTGCGTGGTGGAGGATCCATAGAGCGAACAAAACGATTCAGGTGGTCCCACAGATGCTCGATTGGGTTTAAGTGGGGGGAGGGGAATTAGGGGGCCAGGAAAGTACTTTGAAGTCTTCACCGTGCTCTTCCAACCACTCTGGGACATTTCTTGCTGTGTAACACGTCGCATTTCGTACTGGAAGATCCCATCCGCCTCAGGGAAGGCAATCAGCGTGTATGGGTGTACGTTGTATGCAAGGATGGATTCATAACGAATTCGGTACATAGTGCCTTCCACATGTATGAGTGGACCTAGAGAATGCCACGAAAACATTCCCCATACCAACGCTGCCCACACCAGCTTGTGTTATGCCAGCAATGGTTGAAGAGTGTTTGTTCTCCGATGTTTCTCTCCGTATACGCCAACGTCCATCCGTTCGATGAAGCAGAAAACGTGACCCATCGGAGAAAGCAATCCTATGCCAATGAGCGGAGGCCCAATTCCGATACTGCTGTGCAAATGTAAGCCTTTTCTGCCGATGCACCTTCGTCTGCATCGGAGCCCCATACGCAGCAGGGTTTGCTGAACTATCGTTTTAGACACACTTCCGGTAGCCCCTGGTTCACTCGGCCAGTGAATTGCTGCACTGTAGCGTGCCGATCGTCCCTCACGCACCTTCGAAGCCGACGTTCACCTCTCACATCAATGTCACGTGGTCCTCCGCAGTTTCCACTTCGCGTATTCGCAATTGTGCCATTTCTCCAATCACCATACACTTTAACCACAGCAGCACGCGAACAGTTCACAAACTGAGCTGTTTCAGAAATACTGCCACCTTTGGCCCGAAAGCCGATAATCATTCCTTCTTTGCAAACCTGATAATCGCTCCTTCTATCCATGACAGCAACGAGCGATATGTTTTCAGAATGCCTACAGCACACCTTATATACCCTCCGAGCCAGCTGACAACATTCGCCTTCTTTTATTGGCTACGTGCTGTTGACGTCAAAAGTAGGAGGTAGTCACAATAATGTGACTCGACTGTGTATGGACTTTTTCTTTACCGAGACCAGTGTTCAAATTATTTTTTCGCTGTTTTAAAAAAGAGTAAATGAAATGTTTTTAACTTTGCCATCCCAGAGAGCACGATGTTGGGTTTTCATTCGTTGTTAGATAGTTTGCAAACTGGGTTTGTTTAATATCATTAAGTAGTTTGCAGACAGGATTAATTTAATAGTTAATTAGTCTGCGAATAGGATGAGTTAAACCGGTGTTGCCATTCTACTTATTTATCAGTAGATCTACTGATTTTACCTTTTTTCTACTGGTAGATTTTGATAAATCACTGAAATCTACTAATTTTTTCGGTTTAAAAGAAACCTGAATTTTTAACCGTTATGCGTAAGTTCTTGGCCTATGATGTAATTTTTTGACAGATGATTTCCCCTATGAATTCAAAAGTAATTTGCATGAGAACTTCGCTATCTTACATCGTTTAGGTTTTGTTGAGGGTCAAAGTTGTAAAGATAATTTTGAAGACCCTGTCTATTAGATATTAGGGATACACCCTACTAATACATAATAGAGCCATTCATCCGTCCCCGCACGGGGATAACTGGTTTTCCAGTTATTTGGGGAGCGGCGCCCCCACGGCCCGAGCTAACCTTGTGACGGTTTCTCTTGCCTCTGCGGCTTTAACGATTACATAACCGAAGGGACAGCTGTTCATCCAGCTCATGGGGGATGGCGTCCCCACGGCCCGAGCCGATTTTCTCTTATCATTTTGCTTTTTCGTCTTTCGTTCCTTTCTTGACATGTACCCGCCTCCGTTGTAGGCTGCTGAGGTTGTGATGAGGCGCCAGCTCCGGGTTTTGTTCCTCGTTCCCTTCCCTGTCTTTTCTCTTTTATGTTACATTTTCTGTTTTTTCCGGAGCTGGTTAGCTTAGACCTACCTGCACGTTTGCCGTGTGCGGTGACCCGTACAGGTGGAAATGGGGATGCTGGAGGCTGAGGTATCTGGGGGCCGGGTTGTAGTGTCTCCAGATGCCAACACTCCTCTTTGCCCTCTGCTTCACCCTAAACGGGAGGCTGGGAGCTAACCCACTCCTAGTAAGGAAGTCTGTGGCCGAATGGCGTCCAGACTTCTAGCGGCTTGTCGTTCTGTTCGGCTGGGTGAGTTTGGGGGTAGGGTGGGCATGCCAAAGGAGTGTTCTCCGGGCACGGGAAAGTCTGGGTGCACACTGAGCGTGTGTCTGCCCTACCAACTTGCTATATCCGCTGACTAGCCCTAGAGCCGTGTCCTGCGTCCTCTTGGGCTTGCGGACCTCCGGCTCTCCCTCGTTGGGCTCGGTAGTGGGTGGGGAGGTTGGCGGACGAATCTTTTTCTCCCTCATGGCTACACAAAGTGTTTCCCATGCTGTTAATCTGAAGCGCCGTGTGGAGGAAGGGACACCCTCCTCCACTCAGAAACTACTAACTACAAACTGCAATGCTCTGTTTCTTCTCATTCATTCAGTTGTAATTGCTCAGTCTCTCAGTTCGAAGAGTCCTTTCTGGATTAATAAGGCTCTTCATGCCGTTGCGGGCTCTCCAAAGAGTGTTAAGAAGCTCCCGTCAGGGGATCTTCTTGTGGAGACATCTCATCCACGTCACAGTGCCACCTTGCTGGAGACGACCGTTCTGCTGGACATTCCTGTACAGATCTCGCCCCCTGGATACCTGAATTCCTCTCGCGGTGTCATCAACTCCCGCGACCTGCTCGAGTGCAGTGAAGAGCAATTGTTGGAAGAACTTGGAGACCAACATGTCACTGGGGTTCGGCGTATCCTTTTCAGGCGGGATGGGAAGTCTATTCCCTCCCGGAATATCGTCCTGACCTTTGACTCACCTACCCTGCCAACTTCCATCAAGGCGGGGTACTTACGTCTAGATGTTTGGCCATACGTACCGAACCCCTTGAGATGTTTCAAGTGCCAGCATTACGGTCACTCCCAGCAGTCTTGCCGTAATGTAGCAAAGTGTGGGCGCTGTGGTTCCACTGAACACTCTTTGGCGGACTGCTCCGCTGAGGCGGATCACTGTGTGAATTGTGAGGGTTCCCACTCTGCGTCTTCTAAGCAGTGTCCCAAGTGGATCGAGGAGCAGGCTATCCAACGCCGGAAGACCACTGGACATCTGTCATACACTGAGGCCAGGCGGCGGATAGCTCCTCTTCCACCCTGCCGGCGCTCCTATGCCTCGGTTGTGGTGCAGAAGGCTACTGTTGCGGTCCAGACGGAGGTGACCATCCCGGCGCGTTGTCCTTATGATTTTGAGGACATCGTCGCTGCTGGGCTGGAAGCACTGAAGTCTCGCCGCATTGCATCCAAGGCGACATCTACATCGTCGCCTAAACCTTCTTCTACGCCGAAAACATCTTCGGCCATCACAGGGACCCAGGTCCAGGGCACTGCAAAGAAGAAGCCGGAAAAGGTGAAACCCGGCTCATCCTCCCCGAAACAGAACAAGCAAAAACCACCTCTCAACACAGGGGGTAAACACAGCCCTGTGTTACCTCCAGACACTGCGGATGGTTTGGAGGTGATGGACGACATTGAGACTTTCTAGTCGTCTGTCTTTTTCATTCTATCATTTCATTTTTCTTTATGGCCACACTCATTCAGTGGAATTGCCGAGGTCTGCGATCACGCATTGATGATTTGAAAGGCTTACTGTCTTCGCACACACCTGTGTGCGTGTGTCTCCAAGAGACAAAGCTTCGCACGACGGACACTCCTTCGCTGCGGAGACATTCTTTTTCCGCAAAGATCACCAGGACGGCGTAATTGCCTGCGGAGGAGTGGCCGTCGTTGTTCCTCATGGTGTCCCTGTCACTGCGGTTGCCCTTCGGACGACTTTGCAGGCAGTGGCAGTGCGACTATCTGTGAACACTCTGCTCACGGTGTGTTCCATCTACATACCACCAACTGAAGCTGTAGGCCTTTCGGATCTGGAAGATTTAGTTGCCCAGCTGCTGCCTCCTTTCTTCATCTTAGGAGATTTCAATGCACACAATCAGTTGTGGGGTTCTGCCACTCGTGACTCCAGGGGCCGTGTTGTTGAGTCCCTTCTCTCCAATACGTCCCTCTGTCTCCACAACACCGGGGCAGTCACTTACTTTCATGAACCCACCCGCTCGTACTCAGCCATTGATCTGTCCTTGAGTTCGCCATCGTTATATCCTGACTGGTCCTGGAGCGTGTCTGATGATCCCCTTGGCAGTGATCACTTTCCCATCTTTCTCCGTCTAGCAGGTGACGGGTACCGTCATCCTACTCGCCCTGCTAGATGGGCTATCGATCGTGCCAAGTGGGACTCATTCACGGCTTCAGCGACCATTACTCCAGACATGGTGACCTCGGGTACGATCGATGAAGCTGTTGCGGCGGTAACGGATTGTATTGTGCAAGCGGCAGAACCTACCATCCCCAGGACGTCGACTAAACTTCCACGTTGCCCGCGACCTTAGTCAAATTCCACTTGCAAGGCAGCTCGTCAGGCCCAACATCGGGCTTGGGGTAGGTTTCGTCGGTACCCCACCGACACGAACCTACTTGCTTTCAAGAGAGCCAAATCTTGCGCGCGTTTGGTGCGTCGTCGTAGCCAACGGGAATCTTGGATACGATACGTATCCAGGATTAACACCACTACCAGCTCTAAGATCGTTTGGGACAGGATCCGCAAGATTCGGGGTAAGTACCCTTCTGGGGAAATCTCCATTCTTGAGAGTGGTGGAGGAACAGTTGCTGACGCTCAGTGTATTGCTGACTGTCTGGGCGCCGCATTTTCTTCGGTGTCCAGCAGCCGCAATTACGCTGCTTTGTTCCGGCAGGTACAGCCGCGGCTCGAACGGTTCAAGGTTTCCTTTGGACCGTTTTCCGCTACCGATTATAACAGCCCGCTGACTGCAGTCGAACTGAAGATTGCCCTGACTCGGTCCGGCCGAACATCTATCGGACCGGATAACATCCATTATGAAATGCTGAAGCACCTTTCTCCGTCCTCTCTTGAATGTCTGCTGGTCCTGTTTAACAGGATCTGGCACGAGCGTGACTTTCCCGAATCTTGGCGCACTGCCATTGTCGTTCCTGTTCTCAAACCTGGTAAAGATCCCGCTAATCCGTTGAACTACCGACCAATTGCTATGACGAGCTGCCTCTGCAAAGTTCTAGAGCGCATCATCAATTTTCGTTTAGTTTTTTATTTGGAATCACGTCACCTTCTTTCACCTCATCAGAGTGGATTTCGGAAATTCCGATCCACCTCAGATCATCATCTTCGCCTTGAGACATCTGTCAGGGAGGCGTTTGTCCGGCGTCAGCACATGGTCTCCGTGTTCTTCGATATGGAGAAAGCTTACGACCGCACCTGGAGACACGGCATTCTCCGTGATCTGCACGAGTGCGGATTGCGGGGAAACTTACCATCTTTCATCGCCGGATTTCTCCAGGACCGGAGTTTTCGTGTGCGCGTCGGGTCGACCCTCTCTGCGTTCTACCCACAAGAGCAGGGTGTCCCTCAAGGCTCCATTCTTTCTGTGACATTATTCATCCTTCGTGTAAATCATATTTTCACTCTACTTCCTCCGTCGGTTCGTGGCTCCATGTACGTGGATGATCTGCAGATCTCTTGCGCATCTGTCAACATGCGCACTATTGAGCGGCAGCTGCAGTCGGCCATTAATAAGATCTCTACCTGGGCCTCCCACAATGGATTTGGCTTCTCGACCCAGAAGCCTGTTTGCGTGCATTTTTGCCGCAAACGGGGCCTTCACCCAGACCCCAGTCTCCGTCTGGATGGTACCACCATTCCTGCGGTGTCAGAAGCCAAGTTCCTTGGGCTAACTTTTGACCGAGCACTCACCTTCCGACCTCACATCCAGTCTTTGAAGGTGTCGTGCACGAAGTCATTGAGTATCCTGAAGGTCCTCTCTCGAACATCTTGGGGCTGACAGGTGCTCAATGCTTCGCATTTACCACTCTCTCATTCGGTCAAAGTTAGACTTCGGATGCATTACTTACGGTTCAGCGCGTCCATCGGTTTTAAAGCCTTTGGACCCCGTCCATCACCAGGCATTGCGGCTATATACTGGTGCTTTCCGTACTTCTCCCGTGCATAGCCTGTATGCGGAGGCTCATCAGCCGCCGTTATGCATCCGTCGTAAGCAGCTGTCTCTTCAGTTTTACACGAAACTGAAATCTCTTCCTGATCATCCGCTGCATGATTCCATCTTCCAACCGGACTGTGTCCGCTTGTTTTCCAACCGCCCCTCATGTGTTCCGACGTTCGGGATTCGGATGTCTGCCATAGTGCGCGATGCTGGTCTCAACTTGTCTAGGATTGGTTTGACCACCTTTTTCGCCCATCCTCCTTGGCAGCCCGTTCAAGCAACGGCTGACCTATCTCTTTGTGTGTGGCCAAAGTCGTCTACTCCTGCTCTGGTGTACCAGCAGCTCTTTGCTGGAAAACTGTCTGCCTACCCGGATTTCGTGCCTGTGTTCACCGATGGCTCGAAATCCGGGAATGTCGTTGGATCCGCTTTTGTGTGTGGCGATGGCTCCCATGCTGAGAGGCTTCCTCCTGAATCCACCGTCTTTTCGGCAGAGATGCGTGCGGTACACATCGCTTTGTGCCACATACAGTCTCGATCACATCGTCGCGCTATGGTTTGCTCTGATTCCCAGTCCGTCATCTAGGTTTTATCTTCTGCGGAGGACGCGGACTCACCTGTCATCCGTGATGTCCGTCGTCTTCTTGGAACTTTGGAGGGTGATGGCTTCCTGGTCCGATTCTGTTGGGTTCCTGGCCATGTTGGGATCCGGGGTAACGAGCTGGCAGATCTCTCTGCCAGGTCTGTTTCCTCCATGCTCCATGTCACCAGCTCGGCTGCCACCGTCTTTCCGAGATTTTCACCCTTTGATCCGGAAAATTGTTTTGGATGAGTGGCAGTCCCTGTGGTCTCAACAGGGCAGCAATAAACTTTATGCCATCAAACCACAGATCGGATTATGGAAGTCTAGTTTGCGGAAGAACCGTCGTGAGGAAGTTGTTCTTGCGCGTCTCCGCATTGGGCACTGTTGTTTTACTCACCGCTTTTTGCTGTGTGGCGACAGTGCCCCGATGTGTGTGGCGTGCCACTGTCGTCTCACCGTCCTTCATGTTTTGTGTACTTGTGTTTGTTTTTGTGATCATCGTTTTCGTTATTTTCATTCTCATTTGTTGGACGAAGGAGCAGCTACGCTGCAGACTCTCATTGGTGAGGACTGCGATCTGACCGCAGTGTTCTCCTTTTTAAGGACATTGACTTTTTTAACCTAATCTAGTTTTAACCGTATTCATTTCCATCTTTCATTTTTACCGCTTCATCCTGTTTTTAACCTTGTGTACGTGTTTTATTGATTTTGTTCTCTTTTGATGTCTTATGTTTGGCGCTCTTTGGCCAACCCTGGCCCTTGCGCATTAAAATCTACTTACCAACCAACCAACCAACCATTCATCCGTGCTTATCACTTACGTACTTCACTTGGTTAACCGTAAATTCACGATTAAAAATAACTTCAAGCAACGCCAGCTAAATAAAAGCACAATGAATAAACAGTACAGCAAGCGGTACGCAAACACACGCAAGCATCGCTGTTGTGATTAAGCAGTGAAGCGTGACACCCGGTGGCGAAACCGGTTTTCGACAGTGTTTCGTTGGGGGAGTGGTGGCACCACCCCTATACACACTAACTCCATCACCCACCCACCAACACTAGCCGTACATTCGGATTGTTAATTTTGTTGACATGAAAATCGGTTCACTATGCAACTCAGTATGGTTGCTAATAATTGCGTACCCTCTGTACAAATTTCTGTACCCCCCCCAGGATTACGCGCGCACGTTTTCTGCACTTTGAGAACCACTGATGTATCAAATGTTCCATTGTCTTTTACTACACAGTAGAACCTTTTTTATAGCGAGGAGCTTGGGATTGACGGAAATCCCCGCTAAATCAGTTTTGGGGTGAAATATTCCACAATGTAAAAATATACAACGGCCGTTTCATAACAACTGAGAGTTAAATCACACAAAATGAAGAAATATAGGTACAGCAAAATATATGTTATTCTTTCTCAAAGTATCTTCCCTCGGATGATACGCAACGGTCCCATCGTTCAGTCCACTTTTCAAAGCATGTGGCGAAGGCATTTTCTGGAAGCTGCTTTAGCGACCCCTATACAACTTGAATAACGTTAGTATCTGTGTTAAACGAGGCGCCACGGAACTTCTCCTTCATTGTTGGAAACAACTGAAAATCGCACGGGGCGAGGTCAGGACTATCGGCAGGCTGTGGCATGATTTCAATACTGCATTTCGTAAGAAACTGTTGAACACCAGCAGCACATGTGGGTGGGAGTTATCATGGTGTAGGGACCACTTGCCCACCAGTTCTATCGATATGTGTCGTCGCAGACTCTTCAAGACGGAAATGTAATAATCAGAATTGACAGTAATTTATGGAGGAACGGCATGTGGCAGACTACACCTTTATAATCAAAGAAAATTATCATCACCTTCCCAGCTGATTTGGTTTGACGGACTTTTTTCGAAGGAGGCGAGCCTGTGTGTTTCCAGACACTCGTTGCGCGATTCATGAGGAGGCCGAAATAGTGGACCCATGTTTCATCTGCAGTTATTACTGTGTTTAGAAAGTCCGGATCCTTTGCAATCCTTTGTTTCCACTCATGATACACCTGAGCTCTGGCTAACAATTGTTCTCTCGTCAGATGATGAGGTACCCATCTGAAACACACACGATGCAGCAGTCATTTGTCAAGTAGAAAGCGGAACGCCGACGTTTTTGAAATATTAGTTAACTCCGCTATGTCTTCACACGTCATTCGTCGATCTTCTTGCAGGATTGCCCAGTGTTAACAATGCACTCCGTAAGAACACTTTCAGGTCGATCAGGCCTAGGAGCGAGTTTTGCCGACAAACGCCCTTTTTTGAAATCATGGTGCTATCAAAAAATCGTTCAAAGAAAAACTCACCCAAACATTTATCTTTGTAAGCTTTTTTCATTAAATCAACTGCTTTTGGAGCCAAACGATAGCAAAATTTTATCGCCCACCTCATTTCACTTTTTAACTCTGAATCACTCACCTCTATAGCTGTATGGCGAAATGCAGACTTACCTTAAACAACAGCGCAGTAACAAAACCAGAATCGTCTGCCACGGCTAATAACTGTTGCCATAGATACTTCCTTAATTCAGTTAGCCGTCTGCGTGGTTATTTTCCCCCTTCGCACTGTTGCTAACTCAGAAAAGAATTATTCTCAGTTTTCATGGCACGGCCTTTGTACATAGGTGATAATGTGCATATACGTTTATATTTTGGTATTGTTAATATATATCCATAACAATTGGGTGAAAAATTAAATTAGTTAACTGCAGTGGTACAAATTGAAATAAAATAAGTACTTGCATGCACACAGAGTAACAGCAAATCCTGAAGCAGACATCATGTGGAAACATTTAAAAAAAATCGAGAATACCCCGGTACTCTTTGTAGATGATTTATGTCATGCATCTTTCGCATGCCGAGATTTTTGTGGATGTGAAATAAAACGAGTAATTCGAGAGTATACATTGATTTCGTACAACACATTCGTGTCACTCACGATCACACTAACCCACATTCTGATACATGCTGAGTAGAATTAAATCATAACAAAAAATAAGGTTTACCAATTCCTGACATTGAGCGATACTTAGGTAAGTGGATTAGTAAATGTACTGTCGTAAAACCAATGAAAGAAGATATGAGTCATAAAACTAAATATTTGCTAAACTATTGCTTAGGCAATAATAAGTATTTTGACTGTTTAAATTTCCAAAAACAATATTTACTTTAATTATTATTATTCAGACGAACGTCAGAAACGACCCTGACACCAATGAAATATGATGTAGCTACGAAAATCCTTCTACGCATGCTAAAATATGACCTCAAGATAGAAAGAAAAGCTGGATCTCGCAAGTGTATTATTTGAAGGGATTGGTAACTTCTGATTTAGGGTATCTGAAAGTTACACCCCATTGTGTTATATTATACGTCCTTTTAAAGCTCTCTTCAATAGCAAGAATTTTTATTTTTTATTTTTGATTGGAGGTTTAACGACCACCGTGAGCAACTCAATGGGCTATAAGCAGTCAACCGTCAGTAATTTAGGGCCACTGGTTCCAGGGAGGGGAGAGAGCCAGTGCCGTAAGACAAACAACATTCATGCCTCACAGGATTCGAACCCGGACCCTTTTCGGACGAATGATCAAAAGCCATCGCTTAGACCACTGGGGTGGCGCAAGTAATTTCCCGTAATAAAGTCGAGAGGAAGCCAAATTTCGCTACGGCGCACCGTTTTTGATATATTTGAAAAACAATATCCAATCTAGGTGGCTCGCCGACTACTTCCGTTACTCATTTTTGTTGCATCGATTTTTTTTTACTTGGGATTTACTTTACTACTGTCGGAAAAGACTCATTGCATCAGAAGATACTCTCAAGCGTAGATTAAAAAAGTGTTTAGAATGTGTGAAGAAGAGGATCTACCGCACAACTCACTTGTTGATCATTTCATGTGCTCCCACCCCATTGCTTTTCTATCAACATTCTTCTGGTAGCACACCACGAGTTCCTGCGCTGTGGCAATTTCTTCCTGTATGCTACCATTTCTGTTTCTGCATTCCAGATCAGTGCGGAGTAAATTTTCTTTGCCTCGTTAAATATGGAATGTCATTAAATTTTTTTGATTGGCTTGTTAAAAGTCATCATCTAAGCTTTTCTCTCCCTTTTTAACCACTTAGCATCCAGGAACGTAATATTACGTTGTCGTCCAGGTACTAGACCTACCTGCACGTTTGCCGTGTGCGGTGACCCGTAAGGTGGAAAAGGGGACACTGGAGGCCGGGGTGTTGTTGTCGCCAGCTACCGAACTTCTCTTTGCTGCCTGCTTCACCCTAAACGGGCTGCTGGGAACTAACCCACTCCTAGTCAGTGAAGTCAGTGGCTGAGTGGAGTCCTGTCTTCTAACGGCTTGTTGTTGCATACGATACGGTGAGCCTGGGGATAGTGTGGTCACGTCGAAAGGGTGTTTCTGCGACACGGGAACGTTAATGTACACGCTGAGCCCATACCTGCACTATCAGCTGACTATATCCGCTGCCTTCCCCCAGAGCCGTGTCCTGCATCCTTTGGGGCATGCGAACTTCCAGCTCTCCCCCGTTCGGCTCCGTGATGGGTGGGGTGGTCAGCGGACGAATTCTCTTCCATTATTTATGGATTCTTCCCTTCTGTAAAACAGAAGAGTTCTTCGGACAACGAGCCTAGCACCGCGAACAAGAAACTGCGTACTTTGCCGACTCACACTGCCAGCTTTTTTATCATTCATGCACGGGACGAATCTCACAAACTTAGCTTAAAATCCCTATTTTGGATTCAGAAGGCCCTGCAGGGTGCAGTTAGCTCGCCTACAAGTGTGAAGAGGTTATGATCGT
Source organism: Macrothele yani (assembly GCA_039090855.1). Taxonomy (NCBI): domain Eukaryota; kingdom Metazoa; phylum Arthropoda; class Arachnida; order Araneae; family Macrothelidae; genus Macrothele; species Macrothele yani. The sequence continues at coordinate 48,112,528 of CM077022.1, read as the reverse complement.
AAGATCTCCTGGTGGAAATGTCAACTCCACGCCATGGTGAATTACTCTTAATGTTTCCAACTTGGGCGGTGTCCTCGTAGATATCAAGCCTCACCAGTCCCTGGATTCATCCCGAGGTGTCATCTCCGAACGCGACCTCTTGGATGTTTAAGAGGAGGATCTTCTCGAGGAGCTTTCTGCCCAAGGGGTAACATCGGTGCGTCGCATCAAGTTTGGCCAGAATGGGGACCTGCTTAACTCGAGAACAGTCATTCTGGCTGTTAATCGCCCGACTCTACCATCCTCCATCCATGCAGGCTGTTTGAACTGCTCTGTGCGTCCTTACGTGCCCAACCCCTGCGTTGCTTCAGATGCCAGGTGTACGGGCACTTACAGCAGTGCTGGCGTGGTGTTGCAACTTGCAGTCGCTGTGGGTGGCACGATCTCTTTTAATCTAACTGTTCTGCTGCAGCTCCACATTGTATGAACTGCAAAGGCGCCCACGCTGCCAATGAGAAGGACAGCCCGAGGTGGATTGAGGAGCGGAGGTGAAGACTCCCTTACCCTGAAGCTCGACGGAAGATCATTCCCGCTGACTCAAGTGGATGCACTTACGCATCCGTCTTGACTTCTAAATCATCTATCGGTACTCAGACGGATTTCACTGTTCCCAAAGGCTGCCCTTTCTCTTTCCAGGAGATTTATGCTGCTCGGCTGAAGGCCGTTGGAGTTCCCGCCCCATATGCCTTGTCTTCGCCACCACAGACCACTGATCGGGTATCTTCTGCTGTTTCACCCAAACTCGTGGCTCGAGCGCATGTTTCCGGTGCTACGACGTGACGTCTGCTTCTCCTTCTGGTAATTGAAGAGGACAACCCAAGAAATCAACGGGCACCCAGTCTCATACCCAGAAACAAGCCGGGACGACTCACCTCAAACATCCACCAGTCCTTTCCCCGGATAGCACGCCGCCGAGGTACCCTGTCAAACTTCCTGACGAACTGATGGACTCCGAGACCTTTTAGGCATCCCATTTTTCGTTATCACTTTTTCCTTTTTTTTCATCATTTCTTGTATCATCCAATGGAATTGCCGAGGCATCGGACCCTCGAATTTACGATTTGGGCTGTCTTTACATTCATCAATGTGCTTGTGTCTCCAAGAGACGAAATTCCGCCCTGCGGACGCTCTTTCGGTGCGCAGACATAGCCTTTTCCGTAAGGATAATGACCACGGGGCTATCTCGTATGTGGAAGAGTGGACGTTCTTGTGCCTCATGGTGTTACCGTCACGGCCGTTGCTCAGCGTACGGATCTGCAAGCAGTGGCGGTGAGACTTTCTGTGCACATTCTGCTCACCGTCTGCTTGATAGACGTACCACCCAATGAAGCAGTAAGACTTTCCGACTTGGAAGACATGGTTGACCAGCTGCTGCCTGCTTTTCTCCTTCTTGGAGATTTTAATCCACTGTGGGAAAACCACAGTCGGGACTCACGGGACCCGCGTTGTCGAGTTCCTCCTGTCCAACACGTCCCTCTGACGAGCACCTACTTTCATGAACCCAGCCGCTCGTACTCAGCTATTGATCTGTCGCTGTGTTCACTATCCATATTTCCTGACTGGTCCTGGAGCGTGTCTGATGATCTCCTTGGCCGTGATCACTTTCCAATTTTTCTTCGCCTCGCGGTTGACGGTTACTGTCCTCCTACCCGTCCTGCTCGATGGAGCATTAATCGGGCCAATTGGGACGCATTTACTGCTTCAGCAATTTATTACTCTTGATATGGTGTCCACAAGCACAGTCAATGACACTGTTGCGGCGGTTACGGATTGTTTTGTGCACACGGCAGAACTTTCCATTCCGAAAACTTCGATTATTCTTACACGTTGTCTGAAGACCTCAGTGTACAGGTGAGTAACAAAGCTAGAACCTCGGTATGTACACGCACCATTCGCACAGAACTTCATTCCATGGGTTACCGTGGTCATGCGGCTGCTCATAAGCCTTTCATCTCTACTCGGAATGCTACTCGTCGTTTAGCATGGTGTAAAGAACATTAATCGTGGACCGTAGATCAATGGAAACTGGTCTTATGGACTGATGAATCCAGATACACGATCCATCAGTCTGATGGCCGTATCTGGGTATGGCGGCAGCCGGGGAACGCTATTTACCACAGTGTACTGTTCCAACGGTAAAGTTTGTAGCTGGCAGTGTACTCGTGTGGGGGTGTTTTTCGTGGTATGGTCCCGGCCCACTGGTTATCGTGGACAAAACTGTTAACCAGCACGTCTACTTCGATATTCTGGACAATTATGCCCTACCAACTCTGTGGCAATACTATGGAGCCCAGCTTTGTTGGTATCAGCAGAATAATGCACCGAGCCATAAATCAAGGACTGTTACGGCGTGGTTTGACGATAATTCCGTATCGTGTGTGGACTGGCTAGCACAGATCCCTGAGCTTAATCCCATAGATCACCTATGGGATGAATTAGAGCGCCGCATAAGAAGTTTGGAACCAAGGCCTACTACTAAGCAACAGTTAGCGGCAGCATTATGTACCAAATGGAAGCTCATACCTATCGATGTGTTCCAAAACCTTCTCGAAAGCATGTCTCGAAGGGTCAGTTTTCACACAGTATTTATTAGAAGAAAGATACAGGAGATGTGTTTGAATAAATCATCGCAAATGATGTATGACAAAAAAAGTATTTACATATGCTTGTAGCTTACGCTACTGCTTATTTACACGGTTCTGTACATTGATGATAGTAAAAAACAGTTAGTTACACTCGAGTGTATGGTGAGGCAACAAAAGTCTCTGACAAAGCAGAGAATAGGAACAATTCAGCTTGAAGAGCGTTATACAATATTAATTTTGCACAGTATTGATGCAAGGAATAATACAGAATTCGAGCTTGCAGACATAGATTCAAAAGACAGGTGATGAGAAATTAACAGATGTATGCAGCTTGCGCTACGTTAATTACAGGATTCTGTGCAACGTTGACATGACAACAGTTAAGTGCAGTAGAAATCTGGCGAGGCAATATGAATCTCTGGTAATACAGAGAGTAGAATCAATCCAGAATGATGAGCACTATAGAGTATAAATTTTACACAATATTGATGAAAAAAAGTTCTGACCGAAAGGTGATACATTGTGGGTGACCTGGAAAACCAGGAGGTTGCAGGTGATCAAGGAGGCAAACATGAAATCAAAAGTTCGAAAGACAGATGATGAAAAATTTACAGATGAATGTGGCTCGCGGTACTACATGTTACATACAACGGTGATATGAAAAATAGTTATATACAATTAATTTTCCTGAGAATACAAAAGAAAAAATGATCTCTGAAAATACAGAGAGAAGACACAACTCATCACAGTGAGTATTGGAGAACACAAATTTGCACAGTTGATAAGCAAAATTACGCAGTTGATACAGGAATTGAAGATAAGAATATACTGTAAAAACGACAAAAAAGAGAAAGTTTACAGATGTCTGTGGTTCGTGATACGACCTATTTACATGATTCTGTACAATGAGAAGTTACAATTTGTATATATTGGTTTGTCAGAGGTGGTAAAAAGAAATAGTCTCTGACATCGCAGAGAGAATACACAATTCAGCAAGATGAGCAATGAAAAACAAAAAAATTTACACATGAGTTATACACGAAATAAAACATGTGAAGAGGATGAGAACTGAGTCTTAAAGAAAGCGTGAAAAGAAATTGACAATTATAAGTAGCTCATGCTTCGAACAATTCATAGGATTCTATACAATAATTGATCTACTAAAAGTGATGTACAATAGTGAGACAAACAAAAAAATTCTGATAAAATAGAGAGTACAAATAATATAGTACAGTGAATGTTGAGGAACAAGATTACATTCAGTTGCGAAGCAAGAAAAAAACAGGAAATGTGTATAGGGAAATCGTCTCAAAATGACATATGAAAAGAAGATTTACAGGTGCTTGTAGCTGACGCAACGACCTATTCACAAAGCTCAATACAGTGATGAAAGAATACAATTTATGTATGATAATTTGTCGGGAAAGACAAAAAATAGTCTCTGGTGAAGCAGAGATTGAAAACAAATCAGCATGGCAAAAATTGTATCTATCAGGAGGTAGGTGAAACAAAAGTACCGACTGTAAGGTGAAGCGTTGTGTGCGACCCTGCAAACCAAGAGGTTGCTGGTGACCAAGTTGATAGGAACTGTGGTTCACTGCAGCGTGCAACTGCAGTGGTAAGTTCTAGTCGAAGGCGGGAGAGCAGGCGATTACGAAAATGACAAAGTAACGCAGTACTGACTTTATTTATGTCAGTAGAAGCTTCGGGGGACGCTGAAGATGATACACGTGAATTATATGTTTTACAAGCACGAAGATGTAGGAGCAGACTGCCGGAAGGTGAATAGGGCGAGAAGAGTTCAGAAGTAGTGTTCGGTAGGCGCTGAAGGTGAGGACGGTCTCACAGGATCGTTGCGCTAGCGTGAAAGCGAGATGGAGTATTGGCAATAATACTGTGCAATACATGAAGACATGCTGGACGTCAGCCTCCTCGCCACAATACGGACAGGAGGGTGAAGATAAAATGGTCATGCGATGTAAAACCGACGGCACAGGGAGGCGGTTGTGTAAGAAAAGCCAATGTGAATTGACTTCAAGGGGTGCTGAAAGTGAGAAAAGAGCAGCGGGCCACACTGCGGAGGTAGAAGAAAGTGGAATGCCAGAAATGGGAAGAGGTGCGGAAGAGCGAGAGAGAAAACGGTAGAAATCAGCTGTTGAGAAAGAGACAAGAGGAAGAGGTGGGCCATTGGACGACAGAAAAAATGGGAGAGGCAGAGTGGACAGAAATGAGACCTGAGGTAGTAGCAAGCTCAGGGAACAGGGAGATTATAGTAGAAATAAGAGAGTTGTGAACAAAGTGAGCGTTGGCATTGAAACGGAGAGCAGAGAAGAGGGAGCCAGGAAAGATCGGTGTTGACAAGATCGCTGACTGTAACGACTCCAGCTCGGAGCCATGAAGGAAAAGCAAAACACGGGAGATGGGGAGGGTGCAGCAGAGAAGAAAAGAAAAAGAGGTTCGGAAAGTAGGCCATTTGTGGAGGCAGGGAGAGAGCGAGAAAGAGGGAAGGAACGAAGAAAGGAGATAGCCTCTTTGTAGACAGGAGGGAAAAGTGTGAGAAGGGGACAGTGGTCCAAGAAAGAAAGGAGAGAAAAGCGTGGGTTATGCGGCGAGACTATGACATCACGAGCAGCAACTGCAGAGGGAGCAGTAGCCGCAAGTGATCGTAAAAACGTAGACACACGATAAGCCTTGTAATCGGATCTGACGTCGGGTAGACTAATGCCTCCGTTGGAAAGAGACAAGCTGAGTTGAGGTGCTCCGACCCAGTGATGGCCGGGCCAGATAACCTAAGTTTGACAGCGGGTGAGTTCAAGAAGACGTAGTGCTGGTCGCTTCGAAGCCAACCAGGAATACGTGCACATTGAAAGCAGGTAAGTGTGCGTTAGACGTGCTCTTTGAAAGACGGAGGTGCAGAATTGTGCGCGCCGCCAGATTGCGACCGAGTGATGTAGGCGTGGCCGGAGAGTCGTCCAGGTGACGAGTGAAGCAGTTGCTGGTTTTCCAAGGTGGACTCCTAGGAATCGTTGAGAGGTGTTGGACCACTCTGCTCCCCAAGGAGAGTCGGTGCAGTTAGACCACGAACCGGTTCATAAGCCTGTGCTTTTCGTTGTGTTTAGCGCTGCTCCGGAACATGAGGCGTAGGTATTGTAGAGATTGTGGAGATCGTGAAATTGTGAGTCTTGCCGAATGCAGAATGTAATATCGTCGACGTAGGCAACATAGGTAGCAACATGATGACGTGTGCTGGCTACCACCGGTGGTAGTGAAGCAAAGAAGGATCGATGGACTGCGCGTAAAAAAGGTTCTATTGCGAGGGCGAAGAGCTGCCCGGATAAGGGGCAACCCTGACGTACGCCGCGACGAAAGGGTATGGGAGCTGTGAGAAGGTTGAGCAGCTTGACGTGGAAAACTGCGTCCCGGTAGAGGGAGGTGAGAAGAGAAGCAAAGGAAGGAGGAAAGCCGAAATTTAGTAATGTAGCAAGAAGGTAATCATGAGAAATATTATCGAATGCTGAGCGTTGATCGAGGGAAAGAAGAGCAAGGGGTTCCGAGCGAGAGCGGGCGAGATGAATTAGATCATTAAGAAGCTGAATATTATGGGAGATAGAGCGGCCGGGTACAGTATAGGTTTGATTAGTGGAGAGAATATGAGGGAGTATGGGGTTATGCCGGCGAGACAGAAATTTAGTATAGAGTTTATAATCAGTATTTAAGAGTGAGATGGGACGCCAATTCCCCAAGTCAAGCGGATCACCCTTCTTGGGGAAAAGTACAACATGTGCGAGCGTGAAACTCCTCGGAAGAGATGTAAGATGCATGGCAGTAGAAAAAGCACAGAGGAGAAACGGAAGGAGGGCAGGAAGAAAAGCCTTATAGAAAGAAACGCCTTATAGAAAGAAACAGGGAGACCGTCCGGGCCAGGTGAAGCCCGGGGGTTGAGGGACGAGAAAGTGTCAGAGAGTTCAGTTAAAGTGGGAGGAAGGAGGAGGCTGGCTGAAAGATGAGAAGGGACCTGAGGACAAAGAAGAGAACAGAAGAGCTGAAGCCGTAGGGGATAGGGGAGAAGTTTCACAAAATTTTGAAATGTAGTAGTTCCGTACCATAGAACAAATTGGAACTGGTTCGGATGATACTACTCCAATTGGAAGACGAAGGTGCTGTAGAACAGAAGAGGCTCGGCGAGTTGACTCAAGTGACGTAAGGAATTCGTACGAACAAGCATCAGGTTTCAGGTGTTGTAGTTTAAGGCGTTGAAGGGCTGTTTTGCAAGCGGCACCAAAAGTGAATGCAATTCTGCCTGGTAAACTTGAAATAGGGGATCAGCAAGATTGAGCAAAGAAAGCATTTGCCTAGTATGGTAAAGTCGCATCCTCCGTTGTGTCATGATCGAGTATGACAGGTTTCGTACCAGTAGTATGAGGTGGCGTTTTGCTTCCAACCAAAAGTTGAGGGGGCACGGTGCAGAATGAAGCCTTGGACGCCAATCCGCGAGAAAATCTCGCACCGATGAGCAGAAGGCTGGGTCATCTATAAGAGTGTCGTCAAAAGTTCAAGGCCGGATTGTACGTGGCTGTGTTGAAGTAGCAAAAACTGTTATGGCAATAGCGCAATGATCCGAGGAAGCTGTGGGTGTACAGCATGAATCTGATATTGCTGGTAGAAGAAGAGAAGTCGAATAAAAGCAATCCAATCTTGCTGTAGGAGGATCAATGGCTCTAGGTGCACGCCATGTATGTGTAGTCTGGGTTGGTGACAAATGGCGTTGAACATCTGCGAGTGAGAAGTCTGAAGTGATAGACTGTAAGAGATGTACTACTTCCGTACGGTGTTCTCTGGAAGGAGAAGAGCGATCAGTTAGGGCATGTAGAGTGCAATTGTAGTCACCTCCGATAAGTACCCGGTCGGTGATGGGAATACGGGACAGAGCCCGTCGAAGTTTTGCAAACAGCTCTGGCACGTGAGTAGGAGTGCAAGGAACATAAATTTTGAATATATGACATTTTTCAGCTGCGACGGTGAAAGAGACCCGTTGCAATAAGTCTCGACATACGTTTTTCACTGAGAAGGAGGAAAGAGTTGAACGAAAACGTGAGTGAACGCCAACTGCCATGCCACCACGCGACAGTTGGCTGTAGGCGTGATGGAAAGTATGATCCCACTGAGGTCATTGATGAAATTGAGTGGTGGAAGTACAGTTTGTTTCCTGCAGAAGTAATATATCAGCATTCAGCGGAGCAAGATCCTCTCGTACCAGCGCATTCGCAAGAGGTGTCGCAAAACCGCGACAATTAAGTGACATCACCCTGAATGTCTAGGTTAGTTGTGGGATGCAGTAGGAATTGACTGGCTGTAGTGATGGAGTGGAGTCAACGGAGAAAACAAGCACTCCACGGGACCTCGTCCGCAGTGCGCCGAAGAGTGTTTTCAATTGAGTGTAATTGAACCAGCACTTGTGGTAGAGCTGCTTCATACTGCTGAATGGAAGTGCGTGCTGAGGAAGGGCTAGAGGACCCTAAAAGGCAATCTAGCACGTCCTCGTATGGCAGAGGCTCAGCAGGGAAAGCATTTTCAGCAAGAAAAGTTGTGAATTCATCTAGTGAGGGAAAGGCACCCTCACATGCTGTCTCAGAGGAAGTGTGTAGAGGCGACCTGGAGAACGGTCGTCGAGAGCTGACGGAGCGAGTGGATGAGCGGGTAGAAGAGCGAGATGATCTTCGTGACGCCAGAGTCTTTGACTTCTTCGTCTTGGGGCGAGAAGCACCACTGCGTTTTCCAGCAACCACTAAAGCTTCATGATCGTCTGGAGAGTCTGAACCCGAAGCGTTACCTGTGACTCGTGTCATGGAGCCAACGGTAAAAGCTGAGGAGTGGTCAACATGCACATCAGCAGTGGTTGTAAAAGTACTAGGGGAGTCGATTTTGGAAGCCTTGGAAAATTCTTAGGATCACCAGGAGGTGGAGGCATCAAAGTCGTTTGTTGACCAATGGCAGTAAGCTGACTTTTGGAAGATCTTGATTCCGCAACTTTCCTCGAAAAGGAAGAAGTCTGTGAAGCTTTGGTGGACAAAGTAGAAGAAGATGTAGTGTGTGGAGCTGTTTGCAGGGAGGCACGTGGGCACTGAGCCTTCATGTGACTTTCGCTCTGACAGATAGTGCAATACTGTGAAGTGATTATCTCAACTCTTCGGCGTTGCTGTCCACAGCGGATGTGCAAAACATTCGGAACCGCTTTCTTCTGAGCATCAGATGAAAAGAGGACTCTAGCAGTGCGGCGGAAGACCCGAATTGATTTGTCTTCAGGGTCCCTGGGAGCCGCAGAGAGAGTTGTTATGGAGCCAACAACTCTGCCGTACCTGTTGAGCAAGGTGCAGTCGGATACTTCTGGTAGTACGGGGTAGAAGGTCACCTGCACCGGTTGTGCTAACAGATGCACGTCATTGATGGTTAGACCTTCCGTAAGGACCTGGTTAGCATGCGCTTTATCCTTAAAATAGACCAAGACAGATCTGGGTTTTCGAGCTACAAAGTCTATTGCATCCTTTGGTAAGATAGTTTTGAGGGCTCGGCTATATTGCCACAGCTTAGTGTCGGGAAGCGCATCCATAGTGGAGGAAAAAAGGTGACCAGCTCGGGAATCCTCTGGTATGTCAATTGTAGCAGTAGAACCGACGACAGTGACATAGGATTCAGGAAAAGGCATAGCAGATGAAACTGGGGGTGTGAGGACCCCAGAAGTTGCAGAAGCATAGGACGCTTGGGTCGAGAAGTCGATGGAGCGACCCCTAGCAGTAGGGGCGGATCAGGAAGTTGATGAGAAGTGGAAGCTATGAGCTCAGTATCGCTGATAACGGAGACGTCATCATCTGCTGAGATGTAGATAGGAGACTTGGCACCACCGCACTTGGTGGGAGTTATAGCTGGAGAAGAAGAGGTGTCCATGACGTCGCAATGACGCTCGGGAGCCACCTCATTAAGCTGAGCAGGAGTTGCCGCGGTATAAGAAGAAGAGGGAGCTGGCTAATCTGCCAAGATAAGGATGTGGGCGTCACCCTTGTCTGCCTCCGACATCGAAGAAATGGCGAGACTTTAACGAAAAAAGACCAGCTCGGTTGAAAAATAAAACAGTGAAAAATGAAAAAATATGGCACTCACCAACCTGGGAGATACACGAACGTAAAGTGTAGATCTTCAACTTGAAAATACGCGCAACCACAGAAACTAAAGCACTCAATAAACACCTTATAGCAACGAAAATCACGGAGCTGAAAACCCAACCACTGAGCTTGGAAGGGTCAGTGCATGCATTAAGGCCAAAGGTGGATCGACACCGTACTAATGTTGTCAATAAATGCTATACCTAGTTTTTCTCCTCTAGGTGACCGGTGACTTTTGTCAATATAGTGTATATTTATTAGCACGAGTACAACAGAAGTGTATAACTTTTTGAGTGTAGTTCTACTTGCTTTTCAACAACTAAACAAATTATTTAATGACTTCAGGAAGAGTGTTTCGTCGTAGTCTCAATCACACGTTCATACCATCCTTAACTTTCTTTGCTACTTCCTGGTATCATTAGATGAATTTTCGCACGTTTTACACCTGCATACTACAGAATCTAATCACTGTGCGGTGCTCTTCTTTTGACCCCACTTGGGTGGTAGACCCGTATTTAGATCAACAAGCTGAATATTTCAGCCTTTACGCGAGAGAATCCTTTTGCGCCGGTAGTGACGATCGAGCCCGGATCTCTTAGGTTGCGTCTTAACCACGCAGCCAGAATGCGAAAGCAACCAGTCTCACATTCAAGGTAAGACTTAATTGCGTGATGGTGATTTGTTTTTTGCCGTAATGTGAGTGATTTAGTCATTTTATTTTCGATTGCAGCTGGTTATTTTTTTATATACGTTCGTAATAATTTTATTTTTTCTTTAGGATGTCTTATTACAAATTACGTAATTATTTCATCGTGATTTTTCGAAGCAACAGAATGATTTGGAGTTTGAGATCTTTCTTTCAACTGACTATAGCTTTCAATGATCTTTTAAGAGAACGTGCAATGTACTGTTTTATAATGTTATTTCACAACACTTCTAAATTTAAAATTATTCTAGATAGCTATATAGTTTTTGTCTTAAAACTACACAGACATCGTACAATGAGCAGTAAATGAAGTACCCAGTTTCTTATGGTTTCACACTATGTAATAGTTCGTGCACAAAAAGAAAAAGAGAAGAAATATCTTGTGCCACAGTAACCAAAATGTATGCGAAAAATAAATATTTTTACAAAAAGAAATGATACCGTACAATCACCTGTACAATAAATTTAGTACCCAGTTTTTACGGTAGCACAATATGTAATAGCTGGTGCATAAAATAGAAAAGAGGAGAAGAAACATCCTGTGCCACAATGACCAAAATTCATGCGATATACTATCTGCAATATCCGATCTTTCTATACAGAACTTCAAAATCAAATATTTCGACAGACTATTGAAATTTAACAGTTAATTGAACCCCCAAGTATTTCCGTGAATCTCTTCTATTTCCGGAAAATTTTCGTCATATATATATACGGAAAACGTGAGAACGGAGTTTTCCCGTTAATACACTGCCGGACAATTGCTAAGGACGGATGACAATAGCAACGATAGCAACCATGAAATGGAAGGCAGGAAAATGTGGAAATTAGCATAAGTGCGGAATACAGTATGATGTGTTGTGCGTATGCAAATTTTGGATTGCCGAACTTGTTCGTGACGTCATAGCGCTGATAAGAGATATAAAGGATTTGACGCGTATTGACCGTTGTTGTTCAAACGCAAAGTTGAAAGGGAAAGAATCAATTGACGAACTTACAATTTTCAGTATGTCTTCCCGACATCACCTAGATAATTTTACGCGTGGCCGTATTATTGGCAAGATTGAGAAAGGGCGAAAAATAACAGATGTTGCCAGGGAGTTCGACGTCAGCCACAGTGTTGTTTCAAGGCTTTGGAAATCATTTCAAACAAATGGAGAGTGTAGCAATCGTCACGGGGGAGGTCGTGTTCGCAGTACGACACCTGCAGAAAATCGGTGCATAGTGCTATAAAAAAAAAGACACTGGCGCAGCACAGCTAGTTAGGTAGCAAATAAGTTTATGGCTGCTACTGGTCAGCGGATCTCCCGAAAAACTGTCGCTAGACGTTTGCATGAAGGAGGACTATACGCCCGCCGTCCTGTTGTGTGCATCCCATTGTCCAGACGTCACTGTACCGCCCGTTTGCAATGGTGCCATCAAAATCGCAATTGGACTGATAACGACTGGTCTGCTGTCCTCTTCGCAGATGAGAGTAGATACAGTCTATCGTCTGATTGTCGACGACAACTGATCTGGCGTGATAGTGGTACTGCATATTGTCCAGCAAACATACAGGAAAGAGCCGATATCCGACATGTAGTGTCATGGTATGGGCTGGCATCATGATCAATGGCCGTACGTCCCTCTATGTGCTTCCAACTGGGACTATGACTGGCCAACGATACATTAATGATGTTCTGCTACCTCATGTTCGCATGTTCCGTGGTGCTGTCGGTGATAGATTCATTTTCATGGATGACAACGCAACATGTCATCGAACAGTCGCTGTCCAGGAGTGTCTTGAGAGCGAGGATATTCAACGCCTCGTATGGCCAGCACGTTCTCCAGATCTGAATCCCATTGAAAATGTGTGGGAGGCTTTGGGGAGGAGTCTTGCTGGTTGTCAATGCCCTCCAATAAACAAGGACACCCTCATCCGTGCACTGACAGAGGAATGGGATAAATTACCACAACAGCTGCTTGATAATGTTGTGCAAAGCATGACACGACGTGTGGAATCTTGCATCGCCCTCCATGGTGGCCATATCCCGTATTGACATCTTACGCCGGAACGCCTGCGGACGGTAATTGCATTTTTTTCACGTTTACGTATTCTGCAAAAAATGGCCTGTTTGTCCCTTGAACACGTTCCAAAGCCTTCTGGATTTCAGAGAACAATAAATTGTCTTTCTTGTAATGTCCTGGCATTCTGACATTTTATTTCACGTGGCATCCAACCACACTTACTTTTTTATGCGCTATATAGCCATTTATGATCCGTCCTTAGCAATTGTCCAGCAGTGTATAAGAAAGAAATTGCGAAAAGGGTTTTTTTTTTTTCACGGAAAACTTCTTTTCTGAAATTCACGAGCAACTTTCCGTCATTTCACAGGAAATGTTGTATCAGAAATAAGCTTCGTTTAATTCACGAAAGAAATCACTGAAAGCGGCTCGTGAATTTTAGAAATTTTTTTACAGTGAATGCATTCACGCTCTTTGGTGGTGAAGCAGTCTGTCACAAGATTTTGGAAAGTGCACGCAAACCATTAATCGTTTTATAAAAGAAATCGAAACATTTTTTCTTAAAATTGTTCGCCTTGGATTAGCCGTTAAAGAGAAAATTGTATATTGAGTAATTGCTGTTCGCTTGACATCCACCATTTTAAAAAATGGTTGCTAAAACTTACGCTGAATTTTAATCATTGCCAAAATTTTTGCTGATTTTTTTTTAAATGCCTACCCAAGGTAATTTTCTTTTCCTGAATGTAAGGTATAAGAGGGGGGGAGTTCATCTCCCCAAACGAAAATACCTGCGGGGCTACATTGTAGGGATAGGACTAAAATTACGTTTGCGATAAATTAGCATGAAATAACAAATGGATTGCAAAACAGCAATTCGAATTTGCAAACCTGTTGTTCTCATAAACGAAGGCAGTTCGGCCTGGTAACGTACTGTGTAAAAAGTAGTGTAATGTTTATAGTTGGTTGTAGCAATTGAAGACCTTACGACAACAATGGGTTAACCAACAACATAGCATAACATGTAATAATGGTGAAAATGGATGAGTGAGCGCGACCTCTATTTGTCCCAGAGGATTGGACTAACTCACTGTTATCTTTAGTTATCTATTGGAATACGCTACCATCCGGTCTACCTCTGAATATGTGTCCCCATTGACTGCAACAGTGTTTTTATAAAATGTGAGATGGCCCACTATTGTCCTAAGGTCTTCAATTGTCTGTAGGTTCTGATTACAATGTACTACCTCGAAATGAACATACTGTGGAGTAGTGTCTGAATACTGGGTAAAACTTAACACCTATTGAAGTAAACGGCTTCTCTGTAAAGCTTGCTGAATTATCGCAACTGCGTGATTCGTCTTAATTGAAACCCCGAATAGCTTAAAACTTAACAGCTGGAAATATCTTTAACAAAGCGTAGAAATGTCACTTCAAGAATACGTCCAGAGATTGAGTGAAAACAAGGTCTATTCACAGGTTTTGAATTTATTTGTCTCTATTATATATCGCTCATAATCCACAGGTTGTTAGTACATAAGTATAATAAAATAATACACAGGTCGTTGCATGTGACTTTACTTCGTAATCATTCGACTCTCTTCAGTATCGGAATACTTCGACTGCATATAACTAAGGCCGTCTAGAACAGTGGTCCCCAACCTGTTTGTATTCGCGTACCGGCGAAACGTTGGAGAAACTTTCGCGGACTGGCAAAACGTTGGGGAAAACTTTCACGGATCGGCGATGCCTAGACAAAACCTTTTGGAGATTTCGAGCATTTAATCTCGTAATATCTATATACTAATTCTATAAGGTTTTTTACTGTGAGTCCTATTTTGAGAGAACGGCTGAACGTTAAGATATGGTTGAGATATCAGAATAAAGGTCTTACCATGTAGATGTTCAAGTCGAAGAGAAAAACGAGATCGGGCAACGGTTCGGGCGTTGTGGGGCGGCAAAGTTCCCATGTAAAGTCTATTGGAGAAGCGTGCGGTTGACTTACGCTCTGTTGAAGGCGGAAGCATGGAGGGACTGAGATAGTCCAAAGTCCGAAGTCTTCTCTTTTCTGAGCGAACCGTTGCGCAAAGCAACGCTAGCCGGCATTCGAATCAAAGTTCTTAATATTCATTCGATCTAGTTTATTCACGTAGGTAAGACGTTTCCCATTATGTAAAGATGTAAATAAACATTCCGTTGACCATTGTTAGTGAAAATATTTAGAATGTACATACACATATTGAGTTGCGCCATTTATAGCTTCATTCTACAAGGTTTTTAATATGAAGACCTATTTTGAGAGAACGGCTGAACGTGTAAAAATATGGTTCTGGTATCAAAATAAAGGTCTTACCATGTAGATGTGCCAGTCGAAGAGAAAACTGGTATCGGGGCAACGGTTCGGGCGTGGCAGGATGGCAACGTTCCCATGTAAAGTCTATGGGAGAAGCGTGCGGCCGTTATCTACATCAGGCACTCAGTTCAGTATCAGACTTGGTGTGTGCATGGTGTTCTATGATCAGTCTTAGAGTAAGTAAATACTTTATTGCATACTTACCCTTACTTACCCTTAACAGAATGTCTATCCCGCAGAAAAGAAAACAAAACAAAACGTAAGAGCCTTACTGGAAGGTGTGAGTGATCAATGGGTCGCAACTATATGTCTCAGACAAGAGAGAATGAAGAGCATTCGCAACGCGAATCTCATTCCAACGACATTTACAAACACATTTGTGACTGAAGATGAGAGTTAAAGAGTGCGCTATCGAGGGCATTTTGCACACGATCCAGATGAGTGGACTTCTGCCACACATTTTACGACTGAAAAAGGGTGCAGTCGTGATGCTCATCACGATCCTGGCCGCCCCGGTGGCGCAGTGGTCTGAGCGCTGGCTTATGATGATTCGTTTGTGAAGGGACCGTGTGTTCGAATCCCGGTGAGGCATGGATGTTGTGTTTGTCTAACGACACTGACTCTCTCCCTTCATTGGAACCAGTGACCTTATATTAGGGACGGGCGACTGCTTATAGCCCCTTGAGATGCTCACGGTGGTCGTTAAACCTTCAGTCAAAAAAAAAAAAAAAAAATCATGAACCTGGACTGATGTCTTTACTGAAGTGGTTGAATGAATTTTTCAATCAAAAATAAAGTTTACATTTGTTGTTTCATATATGTTTATTCTTTAAAAAAAAAATACTTACCGTTGATTCCGACGGGTTTCGTCTAGTTCTATATTATAATCACTGCGTACAATCCATAATTTATATACCAGATTATTCCATGTCCCCTACTAATGGCTAATATAATTTAATCTCTTAATATTCTTTAATGATTAATAAGGGCAATCCATAATCAATATACCACAATATTCTCCATGCGGTTAATATTTTTTCTGGGGTTAATACGACGTCTATCGCTGCTGCTTCGCGATAATCTTCTCGATCGGTGGTTCCACCGTCGTTTCTGCAAAGCGCAGTGCAGCATTAATGTCTGTTATGTTCCTGTGCTTTGTTTCGATTTCCGAAAAGGCTGAAAAGGTTTTCCCTCGATAAATACGTGGACCAAACATTTACTAATAATTTTCGAGCTTTGTTGCTGAGACTTGCATATTCTTCTTCCATACCCCCCCCTCCCGAAATATTCTTTCTCCATAATTTTTGAATTTTGAATATTCTTCCTATTTTTTTATATTCTTCTTATTTTCTTCCTATTTTGAATATTCCTATTTTTTTAATATTCTTTCTCCATAAATACCCCAAAACTGAGTCAGAGATTTGGATCTGAATATCAATACCAGACTGTCTTCAGAAGGAATTTCAACAAAGCTTTCCTTTTCCTGGTGAGTTAGCCTGCAGGAATTCAGATCTTCTGTGAAGAGATTAGCGATCCAAGCTTACTTTATTCTTCCGCGACAGCTGTTCAAAAAAATTTCGATCTAGATTTCCTCTTACGTTGACTCCATTTCGATTCAAAAGAAAAATAAATTCCCTCGTTTCTCGAAGACCGGTAGAAAAAACTCGCGAACCGGCTATTGGGAAACACTGGTGTAGAAAACACAAGGTCATGGCATTAGAGTAATGAGCTCCCTCTTTTAGTGACGTCAAGCGGAAACCAAGGATTGCGATTGGTTTCCAACGCTGTCGTGTGTGACGTCAAACAACGTATCAGTCCGTGTAACACGTGAGTGACGTCATAAACGGAAGGATCAGATCATATGTAGAGGATTTTAGGAAGGGAGTGTCTGACCCCCAGGTCTTAAACAACCCTTAGAAATAAGAAGCTGTGAGAATTGGGCTAGAGTGCCCGATAGGAAAGTGACACGAAAGCGAGGTAGAAAGGGGGAGGAAGACGCCCTTATTTATTATCGGGGGGCTAGTACCCGGTGCGCGACGGCTTAACGTGCCCATTCGACGCACGGCGGATATTTAGTGGTTCGAGCGTTCGTACCTGGCTGGGATCGAACCCGAGGTCTTCTCCGTGGCAGTCACGAACGTTGACCACTAGGCAACCCGAGGCCCCATAAACGGAGGGAACTCATCTCACTACACTTATATACCTGCCATCGGTGGGTTCGTCCACTAGGGAGAGGGGTGATAGCGTCGGATTGCCCAGGAACTAAGTATCCCGTTATTTCTGTCTCGTCAGTGTACAGTACATACATGGCGCTGTCTTTCTTTCTCGTGTCAGATACTGTGCTGTAGGTCAGAATCGATTGTATTTTCCGCATTTTAACCGACGTTCTATCTTTCTAAAAAAAAAAAAATAGGATGCTCGCGTGAGTTGTTTTCATTCAAAAAAATCGTTTTTGTTTTTTTTTTTGGATGATAGGGGCTTTCTGAGTAGCCCTTTTTTGGATGAGCTATTTGAGGTGTTTATGGTGATATGTAATATATTCTCCAAAATAATGCAGGGAAATCAAAAGGCTGAAGATTTTTTTCTACAGAAAAGCAGCCATTTACGTACGACTTTTTCTCCATTTCCTCCTAATACCATTCTGAGAAGTATCTCCCTTCTGCTGTCTGAGATGCAAAATAATTACCAGTATCTTTCCCAAAATCTGGTAACAAGATAACACAGAACTTTATCACTCAGCGATGTCCAAGTCGACGGGTCATTCAGTTCGATTTTTGAATACCCTCTATTATCCGAATGACCTAAATTCACGACAAATGAGCTTTTGTTCACATGGGAATTCCAGGACTCTTGGTGCTGATGTACGTTTGAAGCCTATGTTGAAGAAACCTTTTAATTATATGCATCTTTCCCCATGGCAGTCAAGTAAATCCCATGCATAAAATTTCGGTGTAACGAGAATGGCTAACGGAAGTAGTTAAAATCATTGTTGAAATCTGATCCTGCCGCATGCTGTCCGATGAAGTAACGCAACAATAGTTAATTTCATTGTTACTCAACAATATATATTGCTAAACCATCGCAGAACATTATTTCATCACGTTTTACATAAACGTGACATCTCATTGCAATCTGCATAACTTATGAGAACCATATGCTAAACGTGATAAACCCCATTTTAAAAATGCATTTTTGATTGTATGAAAACTATGCGTCGTAGCAAAATTTGGGTTCCTCTTGACACCCCCGAGGGTTATTAACTGCTATTGATGAGAGCTTTAAAATGATGCACACTTTATTGACAAAAGTCACCGGACACCCCTTCAAAAGTAAATGAACTTATCCGCTGCGTTGTTAAGATGCCAGGTACAGCTGCAAACGGTATTAAAACAAGCATGCAGCTGACCGCGATTATATCGCACTGTGAGGTTGAGCGAAAATGACGCGGCGGGAGAGAACTGACTTTAAAAAAGGAAAGATTGTTGGGTGTTATATCAGTGGGTTGTCCATAAGAGAAACCGAGAGGTGTTTAAACATACCCAAGTCAACTGTTTTGGATGTACTGAATAAGTGGAAGACACATGGCGTTCCTGAAGCAGCAAAACGTTCCGGCAGACCAAAGAAAATTAGTGATAGAGGACGTCGAAACCTCAGGAGAGTCGTTACAGCTAAGCGACGGAGTACTTACTGCACAAGACCTCAGTGTACAGATGAGTAAAAATGCTGGAACCTCGGTATGTGCACGTACCATTCGCAGAGAACTTCGTTTCATTGGTTACCGTGGTCGTACGGCTGCTCATAAGCCTTTCATCTCCACTTGAAATGCTACTCGTCATTTAGCATGGTGCAAAGAACATTTATCGTGGACCGTAGATTAATGGAAACGGGTCCTATGGACTCATGAATCCAGATACACGATCCATGAGTCTGATGGCCGTGTGTGGGTATGACGGCAGCCTAGGGAACGCTATTTACCACAGTGTACTGTTCCTACGGTCAAGTTTGGAGCTGGAAGTGTACTCGTGTGGGGGTGTTTTTGGTGGTATGGTCCCGGCCCATTGGTTATCGTGGACAAACCTGTTAACCAGCACGTCTACCTCGATATTATGGACAATTATGCCCTACCAATTCTGTGGCAATACTATGGAACAGAGAATTGTTGGTACCAGCAGCATAATGCACCGAGCCATAAAACAAGGACTGTTACGGCGTGGTTTGACGATAATTTCGTATCGTGTGTGGACTAGCTAGCACCGAGCCCTGAGCTTAATCCCATAGATCACCTATGGGATGAATTAGAGCGCCGCATAAGAAGTTTGGAACCAAGGCCTACTATTAAGCAACAGTTAGTGGCAGCATTATGTACTGAATGGAAGCGCATACATATCGATGTGTTCCAAAATCTTGTCGAACGCATGTCTCGAACGGTCAATGCATGCATTAAGGCCAATGGTGGACCGACACCGTACTAGTGTATGTAAATAAATGCTATGTGTTGTTTCTCTTCTAGGTGTCCGGTGACTTTTGTCAATATAGTGTATAACACGAAGGGTATATCCTAGACCGAAAGTTATGAATCATCCGTTACTAACGCACTTGAGATACAGCTGTTTTTTCTATCTTCAGGTCAGATTTCAGCTTGGAATTCGCAGCTACATCAGATTTTATCGGTATCAGGGTTGTTTATTCGCGTTCGTCTAAATCTGGGTAATATATAATGTTGTTTTTGAAAAATCAAACAGTCAAAATACCTACTATTGCCGCCGCTATAGTTCAGTAAATCTTTACTTTTATGACTCACGTATCTTCTTTCATTGTTTTTACGACAATAACATTAATTAATCCACCTACGTACCGCTCAATTTCAGGAATTAGTAAACCTTATTGTTTGTTATGATTTAATTCCACTTAGTATGTACCGGACTGTGGCTAGGTATGGTCGTGAGTGAGGCGGAAGTGTTGTTATTGTTTGTTGTTATGATTTAATTCCACTTAGTATGATGTACCGGACTGGGGCTCGGTGTGGTCGTGAGTGAGGCGAATGTGTTGTTATTGTTTGTTGTTATGATTTAATTCCACTTAGTATGTACTGGACTGTGACTCGGTGTGGTCGTGAGTGACGCGAATGTGTTGTACGTAAATAAATATATACTCTTGAATCACTCGTTTTCTTTCATACCCCCAAAATCTTGGCATGCGAAAGATGCATAGCATAAATCTACAAAGACGGGGTACTCTCCCGATTTTTTTTATATTATTTAAAGATTTGCTATCATCAAATTGTATATCTCATTCAACTTCGTTAGAATTTTGATTTTTCTTTTACAGTGGCGAAAGGAAACGCATGTTTTTTCTGAAGAATTCAACTGAATATTCTTTAAAACATCGTCGTCTTTGTTAATTGGTTTCAACCGCGTCAACCACTGTTCAGACATTGTCGCTTTCTTATGTGTACGGCGAAAGGGGACTGGCTCTTCAGAAACTTTGATCCGGATGGTCATTTTGGAGTCGCTTTTAGAAATGAAGGCGCTCTGTAGCTGGAGATTTATTTTATAATACTCACGACCAGTGTCTACGTGTGATCTTTTAAATAGTATAGGATGTTTCACTAGGTACTTTCCCTTTCGCTCCTTCCCAAAGGACCAACTATTGTTTTCTTCACACACGACGTTCGATTTGCAAGTGACCTTGATCCTTGAAAAATGCGAGGGAGTGATAATCCTGAGAAGGCGATGACTCATTGTGACGTCGCCCCACTAGATAAGCAGGCACGCTAATTCTGTCCGGAAGCAATATACGTGTTTTATTGTGTGGAGCATGGTTCAGGATAGCTGTGTATACCGTTGCAGAGCGGGTGTTTATTGTGGAACGTTATTGGATACAAAGTCTATAAAGGTAACACAGCGTGAATACCTGGACAACTTTGGGGGAGGAAAAGCACCAGACAAACGTTACATAGCCAGATTAGCGAAGAAATAAGAAACCACGGACATCGTTTTTAAACAAATACAGTGGCGGACGTCCTCCTTTAGCGGAAGAAAAAATCGAACAGGTGAAGCACAAGCTTTTGGCATCACCGAAAAAGTCACTACGACGTTTGCTCAAGAAACTAGGTATTCCGTTTCCAACTGCTAAAGAGCCACGAAGAAAGCGTTGCTCTATCCATACCATGTGACTGTGCAAGAGTTGCAAAAACCAGATCTTTGAAAGGGTTTGCCTTATTGTCACTGGTTGCTGACATTTTTACTCACAATTCCCAACATTTTGGATTTCACATGGTTCATTGACGAAGCATGGTTTCATTTGGACGGGTATGTCAGTTCCCAAACTTCCCGCATCTGGGCTACAGATAATCCATATGAATTACACGAAAACCCATTACATCCAGCTAAAGTATATATTTGGGGTGCTGTGTGCCGAGCCAGAATAATTGGACCCATTTTTTTCTGGAGCATAGTAAACTCTGCGTCACATGTTAACATTTTCAGACAATTTGTAGACTAAGTAACTCACATCGATTTGACAACGGGGTGCTTTCAACAGGATGGACTGACATGCCACACGTTCCGTATGAACATGAGTGAAATTTCCTTTCTTCAGTGACCAAGTGATCCCCAAAGGACTGTGGCCAGCTCGTTCATCCGATTTGACTCCTTCCGATTTTTTCTTATGGGGATGTTTGAAGTGTCTTGTTTACAGCAATAAGCCTTGCAGGTTAGAAGACTTAGCAAGTAAAATCAGTGCAGCAACTCGGACTATTGGAGAGGACTGGCTGCGGAGGACCTTCGATAATATGCAGCGTCACGTTCGAGTGTGTTTGGATGTCGGTGGAGGACATGTCCAGCATTTATTGCTAATGGTGCCGAATTCCCATGAACTAAGGTACTTTGTAAACCACGTGTCATGTTTCTATGTAGAGTGTGTTGCAAAATATGACTGATTCCTTTGGGGGGCGGACTACCTAGTGTAACACCCTGTATCACCAGAATCGTACAGTAGAAGGCATAAGAGGGTAATGCATGATAATAAAGTGCTTTTAAAATGGCAATTTATTATCATCTTAAGTTTTTTAAGTACTAAACCTGCGAGGGTTTTTTTCTTCGGCTGGATTTTTTTTTTTGTTGGTTCCTTCAAAGACTTTATATTTGTCTCTAGATAAGTATAAGCTACAACCATACCAGCACTTTGTCTCACGGCATTGATATTCAAAGGGTCTGATGCAGATTAATCGCTACCATTCATTCCAGTTGTTCCCAATCTAGCTTTAAGGTATAAATAAATAAAAATAAATAATCAGGTAAAACAGTTGTACATATTCAGTGATAGCTCGTGAAACAAGCGTCAGAATAATACTGAAATCAAAGGGGTGAAAACTATTCACAACGTTAAAGTAGCCCTGTAACCAAATCCTGTGATACTGAGAGTATGGTCTTTGGGTTAAATACTATTTGAGAGCTCCTGTATTCGCTTCAAACTTCGCGCGCAAGCTTAGTGGACAGAACTTGCAGTGTTTCGTCACAACTTTCGGAAGCGGAAACATACACGTCTGACCTTGATCCACTATATGCTCATTCATAATGCAGACCAGTGCGCGATATCTTCCGACGGCCAATATGAATGAAACCTTCATAGGTCATTTGCATATCATTACTGTTTCATGTTTGAATAAATTATTTTTATTTATTTAAAACTGTTTCCAGTGCTAGCACTGGACACTAGTGCGCTTCGCCCCCGCTCCAGACACAGCAGGCATATTCAGTGTTAATGGTTAATAAATACAGTCAGCCATCGATTTACTGCCACCCTTGCATGACGGCACCCGTTGGGTCTCAACAGACGTGCTCTTTATAAAAAATTCCTTGATATACCGCCTCAGCATTGGGATCCACCAACCGCCAATATATATATATATATATATATTACTACACCAACTTGCCTTTCCCAAAAAGAAAACATACTTGATGTACCGTCACGTGCAAGCTGTTCGAGAATACTCTTCCCGTTTTTTCGGACTGTGATTCAATACTAGCAAACCTTAAAGACACTGATTCAATCAAATATGCGAATTAATGTCTTTTAACATTAAGAAGATTCTTTGGAGAAAACTCGCGGTATGGCGATATTTCAAACATACTTGTTAAATTAGATTGCGTTCTGGAAATAATTGGGTTGAAATCTAAAATACAAACTAAAACAGACGCGTTTTTTTAAAAAGGAAACTAAGGTATGTAAAACGATTTTGTGTAATGCTGCTAATTTTCACTTGATAAAGTCATTTAACTTTAGTGGCATGATTTTTTTTATTAATTTTCCTTATAATTAAGATTTTAACTTTGTCTTCCTGCTATGCAAAGTAAATTTCCGCATTTAATGCATACCAAAGGCTTCCTAGATTGAAACGGTAACTTCGATCTGCAGTGACCACAAAGTGCTCAACATATTACTGCAATTTTGTTTCGAATTAACGTATAATCAAGTTGATGCCTCCTGTTATTTTCCATGAACCATAATTAACCAAATTTGGTTTACTTAGAAATAATTGGTAAATTTGATATTATAACGTCACTCCTGATGTAACGTCACAATGTAATGTAACAAACAGGTGCAGGACATCAATGGTTGACTTTGTTATGTAATTTTAACAAAATAATCAAAACTATTACGGTAACGTACTAATGTTACGAGGTTCGTTTCGGGGTCCATTTGTTTAAGCCTTATTGCAACTCATTCCGGAAAATACGAAGCAAATGAAGCAAAAGGAAATCTTCCCCCCCCCTCCTCCCATCCCCATGAAGGAACAAAGTTTTGAATTATCCAAGTTTTACTCTGGCTAAAAATATTAGGTGTATAAGTTTCAAAGCGTTTTAATAAAACGCAACATGTAATTTTAGAGAAAACAACAATACCTTTACGAATCAAAATATGTGCCGCCATTATCTATCACCTTCTGCCATCGATCGGGCAGCTGACGGATTCCAGCCATGAAAAATACTTCGTCGTGTGACGCGATGAAGTCGTCAACCTATTTTTGCACTTCGTCACATGTCCGGAACCGTGCAGCAGACAAACTATGTTGCATCGATTGGAACAAATGATAGTCTGAAGGGGCATGTCAGTACTGTACTCCGGGTGCTCCAGAACTTCCCAGCCAAGCGTGAATAACGTTTCCTTGACCGATTTCGAGACATGCGGCCTAGCGTTGACATGCAGTACTTTCACGAGACGCAATCCTTTGCCTATGAATGGACGTTTCCGACAGATTTCCTGGGATTGTCGTACCATAACCGCTTTTCATCACCCGTTATGATTTTCCACAGGAAAGACTTTCTGTGTTGTTTATTCAACAGATTCAAACACTTCATGATACGTTCATCCTTGTTTCTCTGGCTCAGGTCATGTGGCACCCATTTTCCATTATTCTGAATTTTTCCCATTGCGCGTAAACGATTGGAAATGGTTTGTTCAATTATCCCCAGTTGTTCAGCTAGTTCTTTTTACGT
The DNA here is from genome assembly GCA_039090855.1 of Macrothele yani. Lineage (NCBI taxonomy): Eukaryota > Metazoa > Arthropoda > Arachnida > Araneae > Macrothelidae > Macrothele > Macrothele yani. The sequence continues at coordinate 48,088,187 of CM077022.1, read as the reverse complement.
TTGAGACAAATCTTCATCCAGTAATGCTTGCAGTTCCTCATGTGCAACCTTCTGCGGTGCGCCGCTACGTTCTCGATTGCTAACATCAAAATTACCAGCTATAATGAATAACGCTTTTACTACCAAGCTAATTATCGTGAATATAGCTTTCACTAATATTATAATGAATTCAATGCTTGTACTAAGCTTCTAATAGTGAATTCAAATGGTTGTTGTTACTAGTTAATTAAGATCATGAATAAAGTCTCCTGCTAGTAGTGTAGTAATAGTAATGAACCAACTTATAACTGGTAGTAATGTTGTAGTAGTAATTAAGATGAATAAAGTCTTATGCTGGTTGTTACTAATAACACTAAATGAAATAAACCTAACAGCCAGACAGAGGTCTGACAGTACTATGAACTGAGAAAGACGTACTTACTTAAAACCTTTTATTATGAACTTCTACTGGTATCATCACACACACTTCACACACAGCTACTCAAATAACACGTAGCTCCTTGCACATGAACGAAGCTCTATACTCATAAACAACAGCTCTCCACATAAACAAACGCTCTCCCTATACAACAACAAACGCTCTCTCTACGCACATCAACAAAAAGCTCTCCTTTTGCACCGTTGAACGCGCCTATTTATACTGGCTACCACCACGTCATGACTTACACTCACTGCCAGATCTCATTCAGCAGGAGAAATAACATCTCGTTCAGTAAGAAGATAATTTACATAGAAAAATAAAATAACCAGAGATAGTAAAATCAAAAGGAAAGTGAATCGAGAGTATACGTTACACAGCTTTAAAGCGTCTAAACCAAAACTCACACGTGCTCTTCGATACAATATTCTCCCCCCAGAACAGAACAGATCGATGCACATGCTTTTGCAGCACTTTGTGCTTGATGAAATTCGGAACGAATGCAGTGTCGAATAAATGCAGTATCGCTTGCCATCTTTCACCTACCGATGTGCAAATGCGTTTGACTGTTGGGCAAACTTCTGTGTCACATTTTACACTCTGTACCAGTTACGGTCACATGACAACAACGCCGGGGAATGTCGGATATGTAAATTACGGAATACGTCACATAAAAAATGCTTTAAAATTTTTTTGTACATCTAATACGTATCTATTTTTTTTACTTATTAGCTTGTAAAATAATTCAAGTGACTCTTGAAACACTAGATGTCTCCTTTTTTTATTCAATCAAATCGATAGTGCTAATAAGGTGCCCCCCCCCCCCCATGTCATTCCAGTGGAGGTTGCAAAAGTTTTTCAAATTTTTGCTACCTACACTGGAACGACATCCTTATCTTGCAACGTACGTACAACGCGCTTCTATTTCTTCATGTGTGCAAGTAGCATCTACTGAACAATTTGAGGAAGAAATGCGAATTTTAAGCTGCTAAGGCTGCCGAAACTGGCGAAATATCTGTTATAAGCAAATTCCGTAAAATGACAATGTCTGACGAAACTGACAAAGTATGGAGCGATAAAAAGAAGTTTCAATTCTAATTTTAATCAGATTGAAATCAGTGAATTTTTCGTCCTATTGCAGAGGTTGCCCAGGCTTTTAAAGTTTTCGCCAACCCATTCGCCAATTTCAGTTTCTTTTCAACAAAGTTAGTCTGAATTCGCTATTTTTTTTTCACTCTCCTTTGGAAATATAAAAACATAGTGTATAATAGTACAAAAACAATAGGTTATAGATTTTTTTAAATTAAGCAGCAAAATATGTTATAAATCCCGAATCGTAACAGAAAGAAATACATGGACACTTATTTTCAATTTTGAATTTATTACTACTTATAAAATTTCCAAACGAAGAATTATTGACAGGATAAATTTCAAATTAATCGAAAAATTGGGTATTACATTTATTCTGTAACTTGGTTTTTTAAGGGCCAGTGTGAAAAAAAAAAAAAAGAAAGGAACGCCGATGTTGAAAAATTGCACTTTATTACTTGTAGAACTTTCATCTAATAAGTATTTTCATATGAGTCGTACAATATTGGTTGATGGTTCACATAAAAAAAAAAAAGAAATCTACAAATATGATCGCATGTAAAGGATTCTATATAAAACTTTAAAATATCCTTGGCAGTGCAGAAGGAAAATTTGACATGACGACCGAGCAAATACAATTTTTTAAGATTGTTTTTGCTCGGATTTCGCAAACTTCGAAGAATGCGATCGGCAGCACGACCCCTGCTATCATGAGCTGCGCCTAATGTAGCCGGCGCCGTTTGCACCACCCTAGTTATGCCTCTGCTGAAAGATACAACCCATATCGGTATTAGTATATTGAAACAATGGTTGGTGATTGCAAAAATGTCTAATGATCTTTTCCGATTTATACGAAAATACAGGACATAAGTAAGCAAATAAATAAGTAATAACTAAGAATTGCGCCGCAAAGAAAGCAAAACTACTTAAATCATTTACTGTTGAATATAAAAAAAACACGCTTAACCTAATTAATGACACAATGCTCTGCACATAACAAAAAAAAATGTTCACCCTGTTATACCGAAATGACTGTTTTTTTTCGTCACACTGAAGAGCATCTTTTAATTTATTATATTCTAAAAGATGCGTAGTTATGTGCAGACAACTGTAATGCATAACAATTTATCCTCATTAGTATAAAAATTCATTCATCGAACTGATATATCTTTCACATTCTCTTGTTAATATACATTTATATGGCTGTGATAAAGGCCTTCAAGAAGCTAAATCCGCGAAAATGATTTCTAAATATTTTACTGACTAGTTGAAAAAAAAAATCGTTTTCCAATTTAATACTTGATTCAAAGCTGCCATCAAAAATTCCTGGTTATTTGTTGAACCAGTTATTTGAAGTTTCCACAAAAAAATTTATAAGACTGTCTTGGCCGTGAGGTCTCCCGCAAATGCTGGGGGGTTGTGGTGTGTACAGTACACCTCCTGCTCTTAGAGCTATGAGCAGTTCCTGTCCCCAGTCTAGGACCACGTGTTTCAGGAAAGGCCCAGGGCCAGCACCGCCAGACAAATATACTAATCATGCCTCATCTGGGACCATTTCGGGAAAGGATCAGAAGCCAGCTCCTCAGACCACTCGGCCATCGGGGCGGCAAGAGAACCGTTCTTACTACTCTGCCGTCCCGCATAACGTTTTGTCTCGACTCCCGACGAAATCTTTGCTTGGAATAAAAATTATCATATGGTGCACTAAATTATTCTACAAGGAGGCAAGCTTACTGCATTAAGAAAAAAAAACATTCTTAATTATGAATGGATGGCTTTGAAAAAAGAAACAACTGTAGAAAGGAAGTAGTCATTCAGCTCCTTAATTTGATGATCATAAATTAACACTTCAGATAACGCGAAAGAAAAAAAGTTCCAAGAGCGCATGACACGCATAATATTTACTTCAAGACATCAGTGGTTTTTGGCACCAAAATTATAGAGCCGACGCGGAGCGCCGAAGGTGGCCGCTGATAGCAGTGTAACCTACCTCCTGTCCAAATCTACCCCCCCCTTCCCCATCCCCATAATCTGGCCTAATCCATTCTTTCCTAGAATGAAACATTCGGCATGCTACTGCAACCCCTGCTGTTTCACCTTTTAAGAAATGGTTGAACCGGACAAGTCTCGCATGCCTTATCTCGTCATCAGCATTCTTTTTAATCACCATTCTGCGTGGAGGCCTGCCCACTGCTGAATAATTAGTCCTTTAATTAAAGGCATTTGTTGCTCACTGAGAAGGAGACAGACGACAGGTCGCTGACTCTGAGAAGCAAGAAAAAAGCGCAATAAAAAAACTTGGGGGGGGAGGGAACTGGCACTGGCATCTTGTTGTCCCGATAATAAAATAAAGCAATGCTGAAATGGAGAACGAATCACATTATAAGAAATTCAGCGCAGCGGAAAGGAAAGAAATATTAAAAAAATATATGAAGCGTTATATATCCAACGAGGCATTTCAAATGTACCCTTCTGCTGAAAAGCTGCGCCGGAAATATTACATCTCCGGAATAAGATTCTTCAACATCAGAAACGGTAAATTGTTTTGGTATTGAAACACAGTGATTAACTTGAAGCGGATAAGTCGTACTACCAACGCGCTGTCTCCTTCGTGTATATTTGATAAAAAAAAAAAAAATAGTTTCTTTAATTTAGTCTAACAATTTTTATGAGCGTCGCAAGCAATGGGGAGCCTCTTGCCTGAAAGAACTGGAAGCGAACTGGACCAGCCTTTTGCGCTCAGACGAGGCGGCTGCCTAGGGCCGCCATTTCTAGGGGCCACGGATTAGAATCATACAACCTACGTCCGAAAAGATCCAGGAGTGACGCAATAAAGAACATAAAAAAGTACCATACTCACAATTCAGATCAGATCATATGTAGAGGATTTTAGGAAGGGAGTGTCTGACCCCAGGTCTCAAACAACCCTTAGAAATAGGAAGCTAGGAGATTTGGGCTGGAGTGCCCGATAGGAAAGTGACACGGAAGCTAGGTAGAAAGGGGGAGGAAGACGCCCTTATTTATTTCCGGGGAGCCCGTACCCGGGGCCCGACGGCTTAACGTGCCAAACTACAATTAATACTGGTCACCTTCAAAATACCGCCCTTCTGAATCAACACACAGTTTCCACTGTTTCTGAAGATCCAGGAAACAGTTCTGGAAGACACTTTCTGGGATGTCCGCAAGTTGTTTTGTCACGGCTGCTTGGATAGATGTAATGTCTACATGGGTACCTCTCCATTCAGCGCTTTGACGCTTGGTTTGTAAATTATACTGCAGGCACCGTGTTTCATCTGCAATAATTCTGCAGCCAAAATCAGGATCCTCAGCTGCAGTACCCAGCAGATCGGAAGAGATCGCTGAACGAGCCTCATTTTGGTCATCATTCAGAATACTGGGTACCAATCTGTTATTAGGTTTTCTTTTTCCCAGATCCTCGCGAACAATCTCGTGAAAGATACATTTACTCATGCCCACCAACCCTCACCGCCAAACTAATGCTGTCTCTAAACCATAAACTCCAGCAGTTCAAACTTCTGGTATGGATACCACCACTTCTTCAGTCATTCCGGACATGTCGAATTTGTCGTCAGCTATTCCTTCACACTGTCCTCACTGTCATCCACCACTGCATCAGTTTCCCCGGTTAGCCAACCAGTCGCTGGCCCTTTCAATGTCGCATACACGTATTTCATCATCTTCCCTTGTTGCGTCAGTCATATTTTCTGAGAGAGAGCAAACCTGTCCTCAAACCGGTTTGCTCTTCTCTCTGACAACTCTTCAGATGACAGTAAGGATACTGTAGAGGGCACAGATATTGCCACAAGGGAGATTCTCCAGTAGATATCACCGATTAGGATGTTTAAAAAGCACGTGCTGCTGTTAAATGCACATCTTAAAAAAGTAATCTGCTCCTGCTAACAAGAAATGGCTCCGCTTAAAAACTTCTAATCCTCCTTCCCCTCCTTCCGTTGATGTCTCTCGAGAGGAAGACTTCCTCCAGAATCTTCTCAGCAGGAGACTCCCCTCAATGCGTCGCACTCGGAGATGTGCGTCGACAAACTACTGTCTACTGCTAAACCTACCGAATTTTCTGTTCTTACACCACCTTCTGAACTTTCAACACTCGTGGTCTACGAAGTACCGGAAATGCTGTCGTCAAATGAGTTTGCTCCTGAAGCCTTGTCGTTTGATGATATAGTTTAAACACTTACTGTTTCTTGTTTCTCCGTTCACCAGATTTATCAGAAAAATGCCCCAAATCTCTCCTTTCTGGTACAACAGCTCAGCACAGTGTACAAGTTACTTTTTTCCCTGGATAGTCGCCGCTTAGTCCGGCGTCTTCAACAGTATTCTAACTCCCTGCAATCCACTCAGGATAAGATGGAGTTGCAGGCTGCTTATGACGCTGACACTTAAGTTTGTTACTATCAATTCTAAGGGGTTTGTCACTTCGTTGACGAACTGCCTTACTTTTGAGGATTTCAATCCACATCATATAGATTTCTTGGCCTTGCAGGAGACTAATTGTACTTTGAACACTAATTATTCTTGCTGGAGACAGTAGCCTTTCACATTTGATCATTTTTTTATTGGAGGTTTAACGACCACCGTGAGCAACTCAATGGGCTATAAGCAGTCACCCGTCCCTAATTTAGGGTCACTGGTTCCAGGGAAGGGAGAGAGCCAGTACCGCAAGACAAACACAACATCCATGCCTCACCGGGATTCGAACCCGGACCCCTTTCGGACGAATGATCAGAGGCCATCGCTTAGACCACTGCGCCACCGGGGCGGCCATTTTATCATTGCTACGGGTCACTAGCTCCTTCGGGCATTGCTGTTCGGGCTTCATGATCGACTTCAACATCCTATTCAGAATCCCCGTTCCATCGATCTTTGATACGTTTCTTTTTCTCACGATCTTCCATCGATGTTGTAGGGTTTCTTTTTCTCACCGTACCTTACTCGCAACTAAAGTAACTCGTCTCAGGAATCTGCTTGCCTTCCTCCCTGTCGACTCCGAAGATTTTGAAAGCTGCGCTGAAGAACTGAAACAGCTACTTCTTCCTGCCTCACAAAAATGCCCTCACTTGTCTTAAACTACTGAATCCAAAATTATCAGCCAGCCCGTCTCCCATCAACATTTCCATGGGAAAAACCCGGCGAGCGACACAAAGCATTGTACATCTTGTTGGACCTGACGGCACTTTTCAGCCCGACCCTCTCTAACTGTGTGCAATCACTCACGAATATTTTTCGCAGCATTTCAATCCTCCACCTTTTGCTCCTGACCCTTCCTCTCATGTTTTCTACAGTCTTCATCAGGTTTCCTCTTTTAACCGCACTCAACTTCTCGGTCCAATCTCATTTTCAGAAATTTCTCTAGCTTTTTCTCTCGTTAACAGCCACTCCGCCCCTGAAAAGGACGACTTCTCCATTTTCTTCTATTTTGTTTTCTTCTCTGCCCTTCTTTCGATTTTTAATGTTGTCTTCAATGCTTTTCTCGCCTCCCCCTTTCTACCTTCTGAATTCACCCTAACTATTATTCGTCTCCTGCCTAAATCCGGTAACCTCCAGAACCTTTCTAACTGGCGTTCGATTTCTTGACTTAACACATATCACAACTTGTATGCTAAAATTCTCTCTCCGGTTGGGTCACGTTCTTCCCAGCTTGATCCAACCTGACCAGACTTATTCTGTCAGTAACCGCTCGACCAATCAGAATGCTTTTCTCATCCATAACCTTCTGTTTCTTGCTAACTATTTCAGTGAACCCGTTGCTCTTTTTAACACCGATCAGAAGCACGCTTTTGATCGCGTGAAACATACGAATCTCTTTTCTGTCCTTCATTTTGGATTTCGCCCCCGCTTTTGCTACATCGCTCTCAGTCTCTATCGTGACCCTGTTGTTCATGTTCCTACCCTCTCTTTTCTTACTTCTGCAGTTGCTTTTAACACTGGTATCGGACAGGGCTGTCCCCCGTCTGGCCAGCTCTTTGCTCTAACGTTTGAGCCCTACCTTCAGCACCTCTGATATCATCTCAATTCTGATCCTTTGATTTCCTCTCCTCGTTTTCCTCACAGGACCACTCTGCTCAACTCGTATGCTGTTGGTATTAAAATAATCGTCTGTAATGACTCCGACTTCTCTACAATTATCGCCTCTTATCAGCTGTATTCGGAGCTGACTGGTGCAGCTCTCGACTGTGACAAATGAAGTCAACTCCTGCAGGGCGCTTGGACTGATCGTCTAGGCCTGCCATGGGGCGCAAAATGAAATTCGAACTCGCAAACAATTCGGGATGTATATTTCGACAAATCTGTTTGTTACTTATAATGCTTGGTTCCCATCACTCCGTCGCTTTAAAAAATCGTTAAACTTTTGGATTCGTCTTCACACCCATCTTTTGTTCATTCCGAAAGCTGCACTGCTCCAAACCTTTTTTGTTCCCCAGTTATTACGCATTTGGATCACCATATACCACCAGCTTCATTTCAACGCTCATTTCAATCAGTATTTACTCATTTTATTTGGAATAAAGCACATTATGTGAAAGCTAATATTTTGCCATTTCCACCTAAGTTTGATGGTATCCTACTTTCCGTCAATATTGCACAAATATCGCTCCGTTCGCATTATTCAGTTCATTCGACTTATTTGTTCATCTACAGCAGCATCACGTTTTGAATGTGTTCATTTCACCTATGAATCCATATCTCACTTTTCCCGTTTACGTTCTTATGGACTGCTACTCAATTATTTCCCAACGTCTCCCCCCTTTTTATCGAGAAGCACTTCAATTACTCATGCTACAATATCTTATGTCTTTCATACGGCTATAAGATATTGCAGCATGAAGTCTTCCTTCGCATCGCATCCATCCCACCTCCACCACTGAATTTCTGCAAGAACCTATATTTTATTCCTCTTTCATCCGTCCTCAACTCAGCCGTTATTTTTATTTTCCGATATGGATTCATTCAGGCATCGTTCTTGTTTCCCAACTTGTTAATCATGATCTTACTTGTTATAACTTTACTGACGTTTCAACTGATATTCCGAATACACCCGTAAATTGAGCAAAACTTCTGTTGCATTTAGATATCATTCGCCGTTTTTCTCTCCTCGCAGTCTTCTGGGCTTGTCTACCGTCTCTCTGCTTCCCATATTCTACCTTTCACGATTATCTCAACGATTCACGTGTGTTTTTTATACAGACTCACCAATAAACAGTTATATTCTTTTCTTTTCCTTCAAAATGTCTCCTCAACTCCCATCCAAGACTTACTTTCGTTTTCCGTTACACGTACCTGGACAGCTATTTTCACACCCTCACCTCTCCCAAAGACCGCAATATTCAATGGCTTTTTCTCCAGCAAAGTCTCCTTACATCCGTCACATTGCATCGTTTTCATATTACTTCTTCCCCGTTTTGCCACTTTCGCCGTACCGATGGTGACTTGATCCTTACGTATCATCTGTGCCCATCTCTCTCCACATTATTACGGCCTATGTTCTGATTTTCCAATACTGTCTGCCGAACTGCCCCCTCAATTAGAGACTACCCTTTTTTTCCTGCCCATAATCCACTTACTATCTGCCCTTGTTCATCTTGGAAAAATATGTTATTCATCTGGTTAGACCTAGAGAGCAGCATTTTCCAAGGTGTTGGAATATTACATTGCAAGTCATTATTGCAGCATCGTGATGCTTTGCTGTATATAAACATGCTTTCTGTTATATATTAGAAAATCTAGAAGGTGGTGTGTCCAAAACAGTAACATCTTCCCAAATTGGGTAATCTGTTTCTTGGATTCACTACCCAATTTAGGAAGATGTTACTGTTTTGGCCACACCACCTTCTAGATTTTCTAATATACACTGAAGAGCAATTTAATTAGAGACAGCTTGCGTTATGCAAATGTGGCGCTGTGGGCGGCCCTGTAAACGGAAACGGCATGACGTATGCAGCGATCTGACAATATAAGGAGTGATGCGACGGGAATCAGTAAGAGTCGGACGCAGTACGGGTAAGACGAAGGATCTACGCGCATTTGATCGTGGGCAAATTGTCGGGGCCCGACGAATGGGTCACTCCAGCTCGGAAGTCGTGCAGGCACTAGGATTTTCACGAGCCACTGTATCACAGGTGCACCGTTAGTACATCGAATCCGGTAAAACCATCCCTGCAAGGGCCAACTGCCTTAGACAACAGCGTGTGGATGAGCGGGGTCATCGTCGGCTAGCTCGCATTGTAACAGCGGATAGACGGGCCACAGTGCAAGAAATCACTCGGCAATTTAACGCTGGCGCACAAAAACGTGTAAGCAGCCACACCATCCAGAACCATCTCCTCGCTATGGGGTACAGAAGCCATCGTCCCACGAGGGTACCGCTGCTGACCGCACATCACAGGATGCAAAAATTAGCATGGGCGCGGTAACATCACCACTGGACCCTAGACATGCGGAAAAATGTTGCCTGGACTGATGAGTCGAGATTCACGTTGGTACATGCGGATGGCAGGATACGAGTACGACGCAAACCACATGAAGCGATGGATCCTTCTTGCCAGCAGGGTACTCTTCAAGCTGGTGGAGGTGGCATTCTCGTCTGGGGACTGTTTACTGGACTAAAATGGGACCCCTGGTACGTGTGACATCGTCCCTCACAAGTCAATGTTACCCGGTTATCCTGGAAGACCATTTGATCCCGTTTGTGCGTCTTCAACATCCCACTGGTGACCTCATCCTGGAACAAGACAATGCAGCTCCCGAATTGTATCCGAATGGTTGGGTGAACACTCCACCGACGTGGCCTCGTTTCCTTGGCCAGCTAGGTCACCTGACCTCAATCCCATCGAGCACATCTGGGATGCCATCGAGAGAGATGTTCGAGGCTCTGACCCCCCCCCCCCCTTCATCAAATCTTCGTGAACTGTGGGAGCTTGTTCAGGGGTCGTGGATCCGTATGGCTTCCCAACGCTTCCGGTGTCTTGTCGAGTCCATGCCGAGACGAATCGCCGCCGTCATCAGGGCGAAAGGTGGTGCTACACGTTACTAGACAGGTATCTCTAATTCAATTGCTCTTCAGTGTATAACAGAAAGCATGTTTATATACAGCAAAGCATCACGATGCTGCAATGATGACTTGCAATGTAATATTCCAACACCTTGGAAAATGCTGCTCTCTAGGACTAACCAGGTGGACACTAACTAATTTACGGGACTTATGGTACGACAGAGGGATCTACGAATTACAACGCAAACTCTAATTACGCGTGTGTCATGGCATGCGCCGTAATTGCTTACACATAGTATACGTATATTTCCTCCTATTAGTATTGTTCCATTAGTGTATGTGCATCTGAAGATGAACCCGAAGCGGGTTTGAAAGATCTTATGTGTTTTAATCTATGCTTTTAAATTAAACGGTATTTTAAATATAATAGTTTTAATTCCTATCTTTTTACGATCGTGCAGAGACGGCGTGTATTAAGAAGTATGAATAGGATTCGCCTTCGGATCTGACTTTGCCTGCTGTGTTAGTCAGTCCTCCAAGTTTGTTTTGTTACTGTTATCTCTTTGGGATTAATCAACTTCCCATCGCCCCTACATTTTGGACTCTCACTGAAAGTCATGCTAATTTTTGTTCCATGGACTTTGTTGGTCAAGCTATATGCTTTCTTTCCGTTTCAACTAAGGTAGTGGCTCTGAGTTGCTTTTGTTGTGTGATTTACACGTTTGAGACTTTCTCGTGCTCTTATACATACTCATCTTTTCTCGACGACTGTTCTAAAGTTGATGTTTTCCTTTCGTGTTTTATATTTTGTTGCATTACCTTATTATCTGATCTAGTTTTGTAATGATCTGCCCCGGGGCCTTAGCAAGCTTTATTCGTCTGGGAGGGCGAGACTTGAAATTGCGTCCCTCAAATTTAAAAGTTCCCTACTTCCACTTAAATAGTACCCAGATTTTACTTTCTCATATCTCTATTATAGGAATTTTTACGATCCTTTAAAACTATTACTTCCGATTTTGGACTTACATTTACTAAAAATGTTAAAACTAGGTAAATACCCAAGAGTCAAGTAAAATGTGAAAGTTATGTAAAAACCGACAACACAGTACTCCGCACAAACTACTTCCACAGTTTAGTTCTCGCTGTTTTCTTCTTTCTCGCAATTCTGTTGTAGGAAAGTATTACGATCCTTTAGTACTATCACTTCCGGTTTTGGACATAAATTTACTAGAAATGTGAAAACTGGATAAATACCCAAGAGTCAAGTAAAATGTAAAAGTTATGTGACTGTCGACACACAGTACTACGCACAAATGTAGAAGGAGAAACGAACCAGAATGGATATCAGGCAGTTAACGTAACAATAAGAATAAGATTTCGGGAAAGGGCTTGGGGAAATTCCGCTGAAAGCTAAGCGCTCAGAGAGGCTTTCTACAACGGAGCACAGTTACTATTAGCTCTTCAGCCCTCTAGTCTTTTCATAAAGGATACGGAAGTTAATCACATCAGCATATCTTTCTATATATGCCTTTCTTTTTCTGCTTTGGACAGTTCTTTTTGTGCATATGTGAGCTCTACACCTAATAGAATAGATTACTCTAGACCCTGATTAGTTGCGCAGAATATTCTATGCGGCTGACTACTCATTAAAAAAAAGGGAAATAGTAAAGCGTATATCTTTCTGTTTTAGTTAAAATTTTCAGTAAATGTATTAACACGTGAATATCTATTTTTGTGTTGCTCAGAGCACAAATTTACACCTTTAGCATGACCATTCTCGGAGGGCAAGCGCCCCCTCCTCTTCTGCCCTCCCGGTATAGATGTGTCGATTCCTACGATCGCGTTTGGCGTCTTTTATCTTTCCTGTTGTATATAACTGTTTGTACATACGCGTGGCTGTAAGTTTTAGCCTTATTGGGTGTATCTTTTATTGCTAATTAAGCCTTTGAAACTTGTACAATAACTTAAGTACCCAGTTTCTTATGATAACACTATACACCGATGAGTCACTACATTATGATTTCCTACCTAATAAGCCGTAGGACTCCCTTTTGCCAGAAAAACAACGACCACTCGGCGAGGCATCGATTCGATGAGGTGGCGATAGGTATCCTAGGATATCTGGTACCATAATGTCAACAGCAGGTCCTCCAGTTCCCGTACATTTTGGGGTGGTGGTGATTTGGCGCGAACCCGCTTTTCCAAGTCGAACCAAAAATGTTCGATTGGGTTCATGATAGGCGAATTTTGCAGGCCAGGGCATTAACAGAAAGTCAACAGCATCGTTCCTCAAATCACTCCTTGACGATTCTGGCAGTGTGGCATGGCGCATTATCTTTTTCGTAATGGTCATCACCTGCAGGAAACACAGTTGCTATAAATGGGTGAACCTTGGTCCGCAACGATGTTCAGATACCTGACAGCTGTCACAGATTGTGCTGTTGGGATAATAATGGGGCCCGAAGTGTCCCAAGAAAACATCGCCCACAGCGTAACGCCTCCGCCCGGCCTGTTTCCGCCCAACAGTGTATCTAGGTATCATAACCTCCGTTGGTAATTGGCGTATCCGCGCTCGGCCGTCTACGTGGTGCACAAGGAATCTTGATTCGTCAGACCAGGCCACTTTCTTCTAATCATCCACGGTCCAATCGATGATCTTGGGCCCATTTCATGCGTTGTTGGCAATGACGTGCAGTGATCATGGGGCTGGGTCTTCGGCTACGCAGGCCCATGCGGAGGAGGCTGAGATAAACTGTGTGTTGTGACACATTGCCCTGATCACCACTGTTGTAGCTGCGGGTGATTTTCCGCATTGTGGCCCCGTGGTCGCTGTGAACAATGCGCGACAATCTCCGCTCCCATCTGGCATCAATGAGCTGCGGACGACACCAGGCTAGACGACGGTTCGTCGTTTGGCCATACGTATTCGCTGCAGTGGCACGTGAACAAGCCGCGCCGTTTCCGAAATCGTATTTCCGAGGTGCCGCGTCATCACAATTTGTTCTTTATCAAACTCCGATAAATCGGCAGCTTTTCCCATTCTGACTCAAAACACTCTGCTAACCGATAGCCGGTGCTCGGGTTGTATATATAATGGCTCTGTGAACTTCACCTGCGCCACCGTTCGGTCTCCAGGCGCTCTCATTTCTTTTGGCTGGGGATGGTCACAATGGAATGACTCATCGGTGTACAATAGCTGCCGTACAAAATGAGGGACAGGAAACGGAATATATGGTGCCACAAAAACCAAAATTTCTTGCGATGTACTATTCACAATATACATACGATCTCTCTACGGAACTTCAAAATCAGATCCTCTGGCAGACGATTGAAATTTAATAGTTAATCAAACCTCAAGTATTCCCACGAATAGCTCCTATTACTAGAAATTTTCCGCCATATGGATAAGAAAGCAGTGAGAACAGATTTTTTCCGTTAATATAAGAAAGGAATTGCGGAAAGATTTCTGAAAACTCAGAATTTTCCTGCCGTACGAAAAATCCGTAAAATTCAGGGATTTTTGCGTCATTTCACGGAAAAGGTTGTATCAGAAATATGCTTCATTAATTCACGAAAGGAATCACGGAAAAAGGCTCGCAAATTTCAGGAACACCTTTTTACATTGTAGTTTCCACACCTTTGACGACAGGCTACGACAGATTCTCTGATGTATATCTAAAACAGTTCCTTGTTATGATCTCAGCTGCAAGATCAGGGAGATTACAATAAATACACTGTATATTATCAAAATTGTAATTATAATTTGATTTTTCTGCTGCAGACAGTACGCTTAACGTTAAACTTTCAGTTATGTAACCAAAAGTTTATTCAATTTTAATCACGAAAGCAAGAATGGTTATTTATTTCTTTATTTATTTATTTATTTGTTGATCCATGACCGGGTACGACATTGGACTTAATGCCCGGGACCGAACCCAGAAAGCAAGAGAGGTAGAACTGTTCATTACGGGAATCTCTACTTTAGGATCAACTGCTTAATATGACTTTCGAATCATAGATGGTCTTTGGTCACACCAGGATACGTATTGGTAAATCTTGGACCCCCCATATCATATGCTTAAATTTAGATATTTACCTTTTATACGGCTGTAAGATATTTCAGCATGAAGCCACGGAAACTAAAAGAAGGTTAATTAAAAAGGACTAAGTTTATTTAACCCTGCTGTTCTGTTTATATTTACTACACGCTTGTAGTGTTCAGATCAATATAACCCATTTCAGAATATTTTCATTTCTAGCAGTAAAAAAACTGTCTTAAGTTTTATTACAATAAACTTGATATAGTGTAATAATATAAAATGTTGAAATAATATAAAATATGTAAAAAAAAAGCATCAAACTGAACATAGATAACTTTTGAAAAATTGCTATGTATATCTTAGTATCATACCTTTCATTTCCATTTGCAGTTTGGACAACAATAAGATACGCGTAACTTACAAATGTGTTTTTTACGCTTAGAGCACAGTATTTGTTTTATTGTCATTACGTTATGAACAGAGTTTGCACCGTGCACTTTTGATACCCACTGAAGAATTCATAGCAGATCCTGAAGCTGCGGTTTGATTTTTGCCCTGTATTATTTCCACTATGTTACATGACTCCGCAGCTCTTAGAAGATGTTTCGATTCTATATGTGGAGTAATAAGTGATTTCCCCAATTCCTCCAACAATAACCTTGTTTTGGTCAGTGTATTTTCATTCCATTTGGTATCTGTTGAAGTCCACAAAATAAACCCGTGTAAGCAGAACTATCAAGCATGTTACAAAAAATTATCATCGGCCAGCGGTTTTCTTTTGCAGGTGTAGGTATTCAAAAGTTGATCAAGAGTATCCACTGCCCCTTTACGTGCATTGTAATCTAATATCAATTGTGGTTTTTGTCAGGTCTACTATTAACTGCTTTTTCATGATGCTATGTGCTCATAAGATAGCGCATTTAGTTTATAACTGTTGTATCCTTTGTAAAATAAAAGGATAAGCTATGCACGTCTTCGTTTGTCATTTGTTCAGGAAATTCTGGTTTGTTTTTCCTTACATAGTCATTTTCCGTTGTAGAAGAAGTTGTCCCAAATTGTATGAAGTGAAAAAAAAAAGCTATCACATGTAAGATTGTACCCCAGAAGTTCATATGTAAGGTCACACTCTACTTGCATGCCCTTATTTTTCTCTCACCTGGATCCTGGTTATTTTCCAGTACAAATTGGTGCCTTCAGAACATACGAAGTTTTACTGTCACTTGAAGTCCATTGTTTTAATAATTCCATAATTAGCTGGTTGACTGGGAATATACCGCTTGAAAGAACATCGGCCACGAAATGCAACTACTTGTTCATCTACAGTAGCATTTTCATTAGGATAATATAATTTTGGCAGAATTTCTACCCACTTTTCCCAGATTTCTTGCACAGCAGCAACTTTATGCGTGCACCTTCTCTCTTGTCGAGTAGATTTATTATCGAAACCAAAAACTCGAGATAGGTTGCAAAATGCTTCGAGTTACATAGTTGCGTGAAATACGTTACGACCAGTTTCATTTTCCCCACAAGATTTTAGTTGATTCTGTGTATGATTTGTAAACTCCAGCTAGTGATAATAATCCAATGTATGCTTGAAAAATGACAGTCTACATTTTTCCATTGTGTTCCATAAATTATTGCCTCTTCAATATTTGTCTAATTTTTTTTTTCGTTTTGAATTGTACATAGAATCGAATGCACTAATCATATCTGTTATCCCTGTTGGTGAATATCTTGTAATGTTTTGGCAATAACTTTTTCAAAATGTCATTCCTTTTGACCTCGTAAGTGCTGTCCTGTCACGTAGAAGACTTATCTCGACTTGCCCGTCAGTTTGTTTTGCATTCGAAGAACCTGAATAAACAAATTTGATAAAACCATAACTTGCAGCAGATATTGTTATCTAACATTGCTGAAGTATTGTAAACAAATATGCGTGTTTTTAACTTACAGATAAATTATACTGATATGTTTCAAATGAGGTCACGTATTGACCCGAACGATACATTAGTAATAATTTGAAATATATATATTAACAATACAGGAATAAATGATGATCCTTTCAGGAGAGCAACTGCAGTGATGAACTTCGGTCAAGTCATGAAATGCCGTGAAAATATCTCCATGCATTTGGTTTTTTTTATCAACAAATGAAAAACAAATTCGTGTCACATAGACTCGAACACAACAACAAGGTTAAAGAAGTACAGAAACTTTCAGAATACTCTTAAATACAAAGCTACATTAAATGAATTATATCAAATTTGAACGCAGGGATATCAAAGTGGACGTTCGGTCGATTGTTTTCTGGAGAATGCATGAGGAAAATCTATCCTGATTCTTATCTCATTTCCTAAACATCTATTTTTTTCTGAACCTACCGTCGTTATACAAGAACCAAACACATCCAATCGGCCATGAAAGGTTAATTTCGGACAGGAAGGAATCTTTCACACACGTTCTGGTTTGTAGTAAGAAAACGGATGCAAGATATTCAGATTTTCCTTCAAAATGTATTTTCGACACACGCATCTGGACAGGGAAAAAGCAAGAGCGGAAGTCGGATACGACCGAAATTAGGTCGACGGGCTAAGCACGTGCCTTGAATGAAAGACAGATACGAGATGAATTGTTCACATTTCAACTTTTCAAAATTCGTTTTTTGAGCTATTCTCGCCTCTTGACGTTTATTACTAGCTTCAGCAAAAGTAGACCTTGATAGCCTTCTTACGGGAGTTTTTTAAACCGAATGCGAAACCTTAAGAAATATCTTCGAGAATCATCATCACCATTAAAGGCGTTGCGAAAGAGCCTGCGTTTCTTATCTCGTGAAGTATAATTTTTACCACATAACCAGTCGTCCAAGTATATAATGTGGAAGAAATATTCCTCTCATAATACGTGGAAAATACGTCATGATAATTAACACAGCAATCAGACATCTCTGAATTTACTGTTCTTCACGTAATATCAATCACATCAGAAAACTTGAAAATTTTCATCGCCCTGGAGCAGGAATCGAACCCGCATCTCCCGATTACCGTTCGAGTATGCTACCCGTTACACCACCCAGGACGAGAAAGTCACAAGTATCTGAGTTTATCTGCCGCAAGTATCTAGCATACTCGAACGGTAATCGGGAGATGCCGGTTCGATTCCTGCTCCAGGGCGATGAAAATTTTCAAGTTTTCTGATGTGATTGATATTACGTGAAGAACAGTAAATACAATTAATTCAGAGATGTCTATTTGATACATTAATTATCATAACTTTAGCACGTTTTTTGCAAAAAAGATTGTGCTTATGTAATCACTTTGTCCGTCCGCCTGTGGACACCATATCTCTGCAAGTATTAGTTCGATTTGAAAAATTCTTTTTTGCATTAGGGAGCTTGAAATGTGAGAACGATGATCCTTGCCTTCCAGTTTTTCTACGATGCATCACTTAGCCAACAGAGGACGTAAATGCAGATGCAATCGACTCTAAAATATATTTTATTTAATACACTGACGGAAAAAAAATCCCAACACCAGGAAAAAATAGTTGTAGGGGAATGAAATGGTGGCAATACATTTGTATAGGTAACATATTTAATCGATTAAGGTTTCAAGATCACAGCTTATTGTAAGCGCTAGAAGAGCCATTTTAAATGTGAAATGCTGGTACATTAAGAACTGGTGTAACCTCCAGAATGTTGAATGCAAGCACGTAAACGTTCATGCATTGTGTCGTACAGGTGCTGGATGTCAGTTTGTGGGGTGGAGTTCCATGCCTGTTGCACTTGGTCGGTCAATACAGGGACGGTTAATGCTGGTTGGGGGTGACGCTGGAGTTATCGTCCAATGATGTCCCATACGTGCTCGATTGGTGAAAGATCTGGTGATCTAGCAGGCCACGGCAACATGTCGACACTCTGTAGAGCATTTTGGGTTACAACAGCGGTATGCGGGCGAGCGTTATCCTGTTGGAAAACACCCCCTGGAATGCTGTTCATGAATGGTAGCACAACAGGTTGAATCACCAGACCGACGTACAACTGTGCCGTCAGGGTGCGTGGGATAACCACGAGAGTGCTCCTGCTGTCATAGGAAATTGCTCCCCAGTCCATAACTCCAGGTGTAGGCCCAGTGTGTCTCGGCCGCAGACAGGTTTGTTGCAGGCGCTCACCTGGCCTCCTTCTAACCAACACACGGCCATCACTGGCACGCAGGCAGAACCGGCTTTCATCAGAAAACACAACAGATCTCCACTCCGTCCTCCAATGAGCTCTAGCTTGACACCACTGACGTCGCAAACGGCAGTGGTTTGGAGTAAGTGGAATGCACGCTACAGGGCGTCTGGCTCGGAGCTGTGCTTCAAGTAACCGATTTGTAACAGTTCGTTGTGTCACTGTGGTGGCAACTGCAGCTCGAATTGTTGCCGCAGACGCGGTACGATGCGCCACGGCCGTACACGGCGGTCTTCCCTCTCAGTAGTGCCACGTGGCCGGCCGGAACCTGGTATTCTTGAGGCAGTACCTTCCCTTGACCACCGCTGCCAACAATCATGCCCAGTGGCTACATTCCTGCCAAGTCGTTCTGCAATATTGCGGAACGAAAATTCACCTTCTCGTAGCCCTATTACACGACCTCGTTCAAACTCCGTGAGCTGTTGATAATGGCTTCTTCGTCTTCTTAAAGGCATTCTTGACTAACATCAACACACTACGTCGAATCTCAACGATAACTAACGCTCACGAACGTTACAGCGCGTATTTACAGCAAACCTGCTTTGCATGTTCCGAGGGGCGCTACTAGCGCCACACGTATGCGCCGAGCGCGAAATTTACATAGACGTCATCTTACAGATGTACTCTCACCGCCTACTAACTGTCGTTTATCTGACACAACCCCTTCTTGGTGTTGGGATTTTTTTCCGTCAGTGTATAATTGCTTCTGAACACCCGATTGAAAACACTCTTCCATTCGCCTACCAACTGTCGTTTATCTGACACAACCCCTTCTTGGTGTTGGGATTTTTTTCCGTCAGTGTATAATTGCTTCTGAACATCCGATTGAAAACACTCTTCCATTCGATACCATTTATAACAAAGACTATTTTGAGTACAATTTCTTTTTCATGTGAGGCAAAGTTTCCAGCTAGGAGGCGTAAAGTTAAATTGCGATTTTCCCCATATCTCTGCTTCTAAAGGTCCGATTTAAAAAGGTTTTTTTTTTAATCGGATGGAGCTCCTAGTGGGAAGTGTTCTGCATATAATTTCGAATTTTTGTAAAGAATGGTTTAGCCACTAGGGGCATAAGTGTATATTTTTGTTTCTGATATATCTACAGCAATATCCACGCTTCTAAAAGCTCGATTTAAAACAAAAATTCGCGGTGAGATACCACTCAGCACGACTAGCTTCTTTACAATAACTTGTGCAGAAAACAGTGCCTAAATTTTCCGCGATGGGGGTTGATTATATCTTATTTTTGTCGATATCTCTGCTTCTAACAGTCGATTTGAAAAATGTTTTCTTTGTCGGAGAGCGTTTGGGATGCGAAATAATTTGCATATGATTTCGATTTTTTTCTTAATGCTCGCGTGAGCTACTAAGATAGCATAAGTTGACGTTTCCGTTTGCAGCATAATTAGCAACAACATCTGCACGTCTAAAAACTCAATTGAAAAAAAATCCTTTTTCGGTGAGATATTATTAACTGCCAAAACATTTTGTGTACAATTATTGCCAAAAATAGTGCCCGATTTTCCCTCTAGAGGCGCAAATGTCGTATTGGTCTTTGTTAATATCTTTTCTTTTAAAAGTCCGATTTAAAAGATAATTTGAACGCCGTATACTACAAAGGCCGTAGTATTTTTTTTTTAGTTGGCAACAGTGCGAAGGGGAAAGCTAACCACGCAGACGACTAACTGAATTAAGGAAGTATCTATGGCAATAGTTATTAGCCATGGCAGATGATTCTGGTTTTGTTATTGCGCAGTTATTTAAGGAACATCTGCATTTTGTCATACAGCTATGGAGGTGAGTGATTCAGAGTTAAGAAGTGAGATGGATTGTGCGATAAAATTTTGCTATCGTTTAGGTAAAACGGCTCCAAAAACAGTTGATTTCATGAGAAAAGCTTACAAAGATAAGTGTTTGGGCTAGTGAACGATCTTTCGATGACACCATGATTTTGAAAAAGGGCGTTTAATGGCAGAATTCGCTCTTTGGCCTGGTCAACCTGAAAGTGTTGTTACGAAACGTACTGTGTTAACACTGTTTGGGCAATCCTGCAAGAAGATCGACGAATGACCTGTGAAGATATAGTGGCGTCAACTAATATTTCAAAAACGTCGGCATTCTACGCGGCAAATTACTGTTGCATCGTGTGTGTTTTAGATGGGTACCTCCTCACCTGACGAGAGAACAATTGTTAGCCAGAGTTCAGAATTGTCACGGGTGGAAACAAATGATTGCAAAGGATCCAAACTTTTTAAACACAGTAATAACTGCCGATGAAACATGGGTCCACTATTTCGACCCCCTCACGAAGTGCGCCACGAGAGGCAAGAAACGCACAGGCTCGCCTCCTCCGAAAAGAGTACGCCAAAGCAAATCAGCTTGGAAAGGTGATGATGATAATTGTCTTTGATCATTAAGGTGTAGTCTACCAGCATGCCGTTCCTTCACAAATTACCGTCAATGTCGAGTATTACGTTACAGTCTTGAAGAGTCTGCGACGACACATATCGATTAGGCGACCGGAGCTGGTGGTCAAGTGGACCTTGCACCATGATAATTCCCGACCACATTGTGCTGCTTGTGTTCAACATTTTCTTACGAAATGCAGTATTAGAATCATTCCACAGCCTGCCTATAGTCCTGGCCTCGCCCCGTGCGATTTCTGGTTGATTCCTACAATGAAGGAGAAGTTCCGTGGCGCAGCATTCAACATAGATGCTAGTGGGGGAAAGTAACTGTTTCTATATGTTTTATGTATTGTAAAAATGCAGTTGATTATTATTTTTGTAATGGGTTCCACTTTCTATGAATAAATTTGAAATATTTTACTCTGTGTCGGAAAGGATTCTAAAGAGGTGCTCATTACAACCGAAAATTACGTGTCATCTTTTTCGTGTTTTATTTTGGGGTTTCACGACAGAGCAACTTAGGGCTGACCCGAATTTAGGGCCAATGGTTCCATGGAACGAAGCTAGTAGGAAAAACACACCACTTACCCCTCATCCGAAATTCAAACCAGCTTTGACGACTCAACAGTGCTTCTGACCACTCGGACACAGAGGCCGCTGTTAACAATCATTTTGAGACTTAATTTCGTGGAATCCAGATGACTTCTGGAGCAAATAAAATGTATGCCGCACTCTTGAGTCAAAATCCGACTTTAAACGGAAGAAACATTGATAAAGCTGCAGGTTCCTTCTTCTTCAGAAGGATCACTCTGCAAAATATTTAAAATGACCTTACTATAGTATGGTCTTTTTCATTCATTATCCACGATTATCAACTATTTATCATGACGAGATCAGTGGTTTCTACTTACTAGGATTCAATCCTCTAGGTCAGTGTTTCCGAACCGTGGTTCCACGAAATTTTAAAAAACCAAGAATTTATTTGGGGTATGCAAACGTTTTCGTCGTCCCCGCTAGTGGGCGTTGTAGCTATCTAATGGCCAGCTACCCGTATTGTCAGTTCGTACATGAAGCCAAGCATGGCGGTCCATAAAGTTCATTTGCGACACTGTTTGTTATTCATGTTTAATTTAGGGAAAAGTGCGAGTGAAGCATACGGTTCAATATGTCAGGCGTATGGCGAAACGGTTATGGGTGAGCGGACGTGTCGAGAATGGTTTGCCAGGTTTAAGAAAGGTGATCTAAGCTTCGAAGACAACGCACATCAAGGTAGACCGCAGAAACTCGTGGACGAGGAGCTGGAATCGCTGTTGCAAGAGAATGGCCACACAATCGACCGCGCAACTGGCGAAACGTTTAAAAGTGGCTCAATCGACGGTGGTACGGCGTCTACATGCCCTGGGGAAGATCCAGGAGATTGGTAAGTGGGTTCCGCATACTTTAACGGACCGTAATGTTGGTCAACGATTGGGCATCTGCATGTCGTTGCTGAAGAGGTTTCAAGGGAAGAATTCCTTGTGGAAGGTTGTCACCGGGGATGAAAAATGGGTCTATTGTGGCAACCCAGTACGCAAGTGACCCTGGGTCGACCCAAGCAGCCATCAACATCCACTGCAAGACAGGATATCCACGGGAAAAGGGTGCTGTTGTTTGTGTGGTGGGATATGCATGGAGTGCTGTACTTCGAACTGTTGAAACCGGACGAAACAATCACCGCATAACGATATAGTGTTGATGAAACTGGACGAGGCAATCGATCAAAAACGCCTATGTACAGGTAAAGGAAGCCGCCTAGTCATCCTGTTACGCGATAATGCCAGACCACATGTCGGTGCCACAACGAAATCAATCCTTGAACAGTTTCACTGGGAGGTTTTACCGCACCCGGCTTCCTCCCCGGACATTGCACCCTCAGACTTTCATCTGTTTCGCCCTATGCAACATGCCCTAGCCCAACAGTGGTTCACTACAGTTTCAGAGGTGGAAATTTCGTCACTGCGTTCTTCAGCTCAAAACCCGAGGCCTTCTATAACAGGGACATTTATTTGTTGCCTGAAAAATGGCAAAAGGTCATCGATGCTAACGGCCAATATTTCGTTGAATAAATGTGTACTGGTTTCCTGATAGTTCCTGTCTCCTTGCTCCTTAAAACGGCGGAAACGTTTGCATACCCCTAATACAATGGAGTAAATGTATATGATGCTTATACCATTAAGACGTAAGAATAATGACAATCAAATGTAAATATGTTTTTTTGTGTGTGTGGAGAGCGCGCGCCTTCGTGACGGAGTAATTTTTGCCTCGAGGGAAATTTCGTCGTTAAACTTACCACTGCGTCAAGAGCAGCAACACACCTGTGGTGACACGCCTCAACAGCAGATCAGAACCTGGCACCAAATACACTGCTGGCCACCCAAAATGCAACACCAAGAAGGACACGAGAAAGCAAAGCCAGATTTACTGGACACATAACAACAGATACAAAGATGAAACGATTGAGCTTACAGGCCCGTGCGACTTGCGGAACACGCAGACATCAATAGTTCGTGTGGCCCCCCATGGCTGGCAATAACAGCCGCTACACGCCGCGGCATCGAACGAAAGAGGCTTTGGATGTGGGCTTGGGGTATGTCGGTCCAGGCTGCTTCCACACGTTGCCACAGTTCATCAGGCGTAGCCGCGGGTGGTGCTTGCCGGGCCACTCGGTTGCCGATCAGCGACCAGACATGTTCGATGGGCGACATATCGGGAGAACAAGCGGGCAACGACAGCAGTGACGCCTGGTGGGCCGTGAAGAATTGTTGCACGATGCGTGCCACGTGCGAGCGCGCATTATCCTGTTGAAACGCGATAAGCCACTATTCGTCCTCTGTCGAACTCCGAAACGTGCTGGAATGACTGCCGTATTCTGCAACGAGGCATCAGGAATCATCCCACGCACAGGTCCGGCAGCACAACACACTTCCACTACTTACACCCCGCCTTCTGTGCACCCTTCTTATAGTGCTTCTCGGTAGCGTGCCGGACGCACATGATTTGCATATGCCGTGCAATGCTAATCGTTTGCATGTCCTCTCGCGGGCGACGCATGCTGCAAATTTCAGGCCAATCGGATGCTTCCTTCTTGGTGTTGCATTTTGGGAGACCAGCAGTGTAGTTACGAGACCCGCCAGCGACAATGTGCTCATCCTTCCTAGAAATTTCGACTCTAGAAACATCCAAGCTTATAACTTCTAAAGTTCCTCGAACATTTGAAACTTACTCTATTGGCCCATAGTGTTTTAATCAGTGATATACTTACATTATGTTGCTTGCGTGAATACTTTGGTGAACGTGTTGCAAACAATTAAGGCTTGTGTGTTTTGAAGATGTGGAAATTCGTAAAACGTATTCGTACGTCACAAGATCAAGAAGACAGTACAAAGAACAATTAACCTACCAGTGACCAAAGTAAGGCAAGTGAAATAACGGTTCGATGTCCAAACCAAGTAGTGAGAGCCAGGAGGTAACAGACACTAGGGAATTGTTTTTATTGTGACAGCTACTTAGAAATGGGTTTCACTTGGACTTGTGATAAACATTGTCCAATTCCCTTGTATATTATTTGCGCAAAAAGCTAATTATTACACTGCTCAAAACAATTAAGGAATATCGTGGTTTTGATATGAACTACTGACGTCAACTGTTTGTATGCTAAGAGAAATTGAAGAAAAGTGATTAGAATGAAACTTTTGCAAACTTACAAACACCTGTGTATGAAATTTTTTTGTGCGGCGTTAAAAAAGGCGTGTTCCGTCAGCGAATGAAAAGTGACATGTATCGTACGATCGTTTAGTCCAGGATAAAAACGACTCGCAAGATTTGAATGTGTGTTATAGATGAACGTGATGTCCGAAAAACGCAATTTACCCGAATCTGTAGCTTGGGGGCTGTCGATCGGAAGCGGGTCAAATCCAAGCGCAAGTAGAGGAAGCCATTGGAGTGTCTCAAAGCGTGATTTCCAGACTTTGGAAATCGTTTTTAAGATACCGGAAATGTAAGGCGAAGACAAGGGCAAGGTCGTAGGAGAGCAACATAAAGAAATGAGGATCGGTTTTGAGCTCTGACTACCAGGAGAAACAGGAGAATGAACGCCACTCTTCTGCAACGCGAACTCTGTACGGCTACTGGCACAAATGTTTTAATTCAAACTGTTCGGAACCGACTCCACAGTGTTGGTCTGTATGCTGGACTACGTATGGTAGTGTTTCTTTAGCCGTATGCCATAATGCTGCCCGCAGACTTTGGGCACTGGACCATGCCGATTGGAAAAAAATGAATGGGGCAATGTTCTCTTCTCAGAAGCGTTGCACTTTACTGTACATCCTGACAATAGGTGACTCATCATTTGGAGGGAACAAGGTAATCGTAAAAATCCGTTATTTGTGCAAAAAAGTCTTCGGTTTGGAGGAGGCGGAGTGTTGGTGTAGGCCGGTATCTCTATCAATGGTCAAACTGACCTATACATCATCAGAAATGGAACACTTACTGCTCAGTGGTATAGGGATGAGATCTTCACACCCTTATTCGTCCCATATGCTGCAGCAATCTGAGATGAATTCATTTTCGTGGACGATAATTGCAGGACACATCGCGCTCGATGTGTGCTTCCTGTTTTACGAGGGAATCATCCGATTGGAATGGCCAGCATGTTCCCTAGACATAAACCCCATCGAGCATGTCTGGGACGTTCTGAGGAGAAAGGTAGCTGCTCGGCCTACCCCTCCACAAACAATCCAGCAGTTGGAAAGTGTTCTTTTGCAGGAGTAGGATAGAATTCCCCAATCCCTCATTAATACTCTGATTGACTCCATGCCTCACAGGTGTGCGACATCGCTTTCTGTCAGAGGAAACCATACCCCCTATTAAATCCAATTTTCTGGCAAAGAATTTACCTTTATTTTCATTTTTATGATATGTTCATTAATATGCATTTTTGCCTTCGTCTCCTCAAAACTTATTAAATTTAAATTACTAATTGTTTCGGCCATATTTTTCTTCTCACATAACGTACTATGTAGTTCCTATTCCAACCTCTGAAGTTTTCCGTCACTCACAGTTTTCATTCAAAACTACGATATCCCCTAATTGTTTTGTGCAGTGTATTATATTAAGTATTCTTAATATAATTTGTGTTAGAAGTGTTGTTTATATCTTTTTTCATCCCAATTCTATATGACTTATGTCATTTTATTCGTTCATTTTTGATAAGCTGATAAAATAAACTAAATGTGATGCAAATGGCCTAACATCGTGTAGGCCTGGTGTAACTATACGAGCTGGGCTTCGGCGATGTCTGAAGGCCTACTTCAAGGCTTCCGCGAAGAAAAGAAGTTTGGGAAATATTGCTCTAGGTGTTGCTAATTGTTTTAATAAAGATTTCAAAGCTCCCTAGAATATATATTTAAAGGGAAAGTAAAAATTCAGTATGGCGTAGCACAATGAAAATAATTGTATTTCATTGCAAATTAATGTTGATATGATCCTTTGTGTGCTAAAATAACACCGATAGTCATTTTGATGACAAAAATTTAAGAATTTTATCTGGTGCAACAATATTCAAGTATAACATAGAGCATTTTAAGCACAATACCTTTATTTTGCAGTTTTACAATACGTATATCGCAGCTTTTTGTGTATGGCTAGTGGGTGAAAATGCGAAAACGCCGTCTAAAGAATTTCAGCATAGCTGCAGTAGATCAAAGAATAACGATATTGTTCTTCTAACATAGCAACTTTAGTTTCACTGCATTGTTACAGTCACATAATTTTATAATTTGGCACATTCTCAATGTTACACTGAAAATGAATATTACCGAAGAACTATTCACATACCTCGTTTCTGGTACTATTCTGAAATCCAGTTTTAAAACGTATTTCCCTGAATTTCGAATTTAAATGTGTGCTGAATTCAAAGATTTAAAAAGGAACGTTGTGAAGATGATTATTTCCCCTGAAATATTGTATTCGTTGAATCGTGGTTTTCTGCAGAAGACTTCCTAAAATGCAACACCATGTTCAATAAATACACTGCTGGCCACCCAAATGCAACACCAAGAAGGAAGCATCTGATTGGCCTGAAATTCGCAGCACGCGTCGCCCGCGAGAGGACATGCAAGCGATTAGCTTGCTGGGTATATGCAAATCATATACCCAGCACTCACCGCTATTTGCTATGTGGTGACACTGCCCCTATGTGTGGACGTGTGATGTACCTTTAACTGTTGTTCATATTTTGTGTTCGTGTTTTTGTTTCATTCATCAACGCTCTCGTCATTTTCTTTTATCAACTCTACCAGACGACTCAGTGACCCTGAGTCGTCTTTTAAACGATCAGTGAGACGTCTCTTCTGTTTTATCATTTCTTCGTGTTACCTGTGTTTTTCGTTTTGTGTAGCTTGTTACTTTTTTATCGGCCTTTTACACAATTCATATTATGTTTTCTCACATCATTGTTAGATCTTTTTTGTTTTGTTTTTGATTGGATTTTTAACGACCACCGTAAGCAACTCAAATGTCGCCCGTCCCTAATTTAATGTCACTGGTTCCAGGGAAGGGAGAGAGAGCCAATGCCGCAAGACAAACACAACATCCATGTCTCACTGGGATTCGAACCCGGGCCCCTTTCGGACGAATGATCAGTGGCCATCGCTTAGACCACTGCGCCACCGGGGGCAGCAGTTCTACTTTTACCTCATATGTTGTTGTCATTTTATATTGTTTTGTTACGTTTATCATGATTCCTTGTACCGGTGTTGTTGTTTTGCAGTGCGTTGTTGTTTTACTGGCCTTTTACACGGCTTGTTCTGTTCGATATTGCTATCTTTTAATGTTGTTTGTCACTTTTAAAACATTCGATTTGGCGCTCTTTGGTCCCTCGAGGCCCTTGTGCCACTAAACTCTAACCAACAAACCGAAGACTGTGGCTCGTCAGCAGCGTGACTGACTCATACTCGCGAGATCACTGGTTCGACTTTCGATGAGTGAGCTTTTTGTTTTGTTTTACAAATAAGAGGTATGTTTTCTTCTTTATGTTCTGAACAAACCTTGTGAGTGTGTAAAAAGGCAGGTTTTGTACGATGCGCAAGATGTCGTGTGACTTACTGTTCCCTTTGCTTCTACAACCAATATCATCCTGCCTCATGTACTGGTCCATCTGCTTTCAACGATTAATAAAACATATTTTTTATTTGTCTGTGTTCTATATGTCAACCATCTATCCGAATTTGTTAATTTTTAGAAAAAAAAGTCTTTAATTAAATTTATTTTTAATAGACAGCAATTCCGAAAACGAATTTTCAAGGCATAGGGTGCGAAAGGTAAAATGCACATTTTTAATAGAAAGTAGACAAAATGTATGAACCCATGTGATTTGTAATTATTTTATGTACAAATTGCATTCTGAATTGAAAAACAGAACAAAATGTTCATTCATCACAAGGTGAAGATGAGTCCTCCCGGTCTTCGCGAAACTTAGTCATAAGTAACTCGAGATTTTTTAACTTCGATTTTCTCGAATATGTTTGAGAAACGCGTTTTCCCCATTTGCTCGATAAAGGTTCATGCGAAGGCTTATCCACACAATTAGTATTATTGGAATCCATGAGGGAAACGTCTTAAGGTCCCCTTGTTAGATAATGTGCAATAATTCAATGCAATATGCACAACTAAGACTAGGGAATATACACTGAGTGGCCCCTTTATTATGACCACCCCCTCAGTACTTCGTAGGGCCACTTTTTGCCTTTAATACTGCGTCGATTCTTCGTGGCATGGACTCCACGAGATGTTGATCGGTAGTTTGTGGAATCTGAGACCATGCTTCATGAATAGCACTTTCCAGGAGTGTGAGATTGCAGGGTCGTGGATCCAGCTGTCTGATGGCTCGTTCAACTTCATCCCACAAATTCTCAATGGGGTTGAGATCTGGAGATTGTGGGGACGACCTAAGTAAACTCACCGGCATGTTCCTGAAACCAATTCAAAGATTACGAGCACTATGGCAGGACACATTATCTACGAGCACTATGGCAGGACACATTATCTTGTTGAAAGTAGCCATCGCCATTGGGGTAAACCATCCACATGACAGGATGCACTTGGTTTGCAACGATGTTTAGGTATGATGTGCCAGTCAGACGTTGATCAACACGAATCAAAGGGCCCAAAGCATCCCAGGAAAACATTTCCCAAACCATAACGTTGCCTCCACCAGCTTGAAGGGTTGTAGCAATGCATTTGGGGCCCATGCTTTCGTGCTGTTTCCGCCAAATTGTCACTCGGCCATCGGCATAGTGCAACTGAAAACGTGATTCATCGGACCACATAATTTGTTTCCAATTATCGACTGTCTAATCCTTGTGCTCCTGTGCGAACAGCAAAGGTGTTCGAACAGGCCTTCGGCTGCCATATCCCATCCGATGCAGTGTACGGCGAACAGTGCGTGCAGAGATCATTTGACGGGATCCTTGATTAAGATGGTCTGTAATTTGCTGCACTGTTGCCCTTCTGTTGTCTGTTGCCAGTCTGGACACTCTCCGTTCCGCCTGAGCAGTCACTAGTCGATGACGACCACACGTTGCACGTAAAGACCCAGTTTTTTGGCTGACCGCCCAGTTTTTAAACACTTCAACAACAGCTGCTCTGGAACATTTCACGAATGCGACGGTTTCAGTGATACTCGCTCTATGGCTCCAAGCTCCTACAATCATAACACGTTGAAAGTCCGTCAAATCGCATTTTTTTACCCATCTCGTCACCCAAAAATCACCTCTACTACTACCGCAAGCACTAAGCTTTCCCTTTTTATACTAGCCTCGCCCTCTGGCGGCAACAGCGTTCAGCCATAGCTCATTTGCTTAAAACTGTCAGGTGGTCATAATAAAGTGGCCACTCAATGTATAGCACTTGTATTAATTGCTGCATTTCAAAATAGGTTTGTATTTCAGAGAGTTTAGCCTTGTCTTCTAGTGTACAACAACATTAAATAAAACCACTCTCTCTCTCTCTGTTTTATCCCGTCCGTCCATGACGGGTTGAGTCCCGCAAAGACGAATATGCGCCTTTGAGGGTTACTGGCAAATTAATGCAGCCGGCTTGTCATTGCTCTGCTGCATGTGGGTAAGGGACAAAGTGCGTCCGTGCCAACTTCACAGGGAACCGTGTAGGTATTCGCGTCCGCCTCCCACACTGCACACAGCGCATTAATCAACTGTTCCATGCCGGATTGTTAAAACCATTAATGGGCAACAGTACTTATAAGCACCCCATGCGGAATCAGTGCCATAGCTACGGACATCTCTGATGCTTACTCCCAAGAATTGCGGCAAAATTCTGCTGGCGATAGTACCAAAAATAGATACTGGCATTTGTACATTATTCTGAGTTTGCGCTAAGTAGTATGCAAAATATACGCATACAAATTAAATCCGCATATCGTACTTGTTGCTTTATTAGAGATGGAAGCTTTATAGTACAAATTCAAATGTTAAAAAATACAATTTTGAGAACAGAATTTTAAATCTCAGTCGCCAGGTGAAAATTTTCAAGCGCAATGGCAACTGGGCACCTTGAATTTGTCTACCCGTGATTACAAATATGGAAAAAAACACTGTTAAGATTTAAAATATCGATTTCGCGAGAGCAAAGGCAAGTAAAGCTACTCGGTTTGTTTTTATGCGATGAATCATAATTTTAATTGACTTTCATGAAACTAGTTTTAGTTATCCTGTATCTTGCAAATCTAATCTTGGAAGCTTAAGTTTTATGCTTTATAGAGGCTATAGATGTGTTACGATTTACCCACCATATTCTGTGTCATCTTGTAAAAAGTAGTAGTTGTTTGCTTCAATATCGGTCTTCAGAATACTAATAATATCTGTAAATAATACTAATAATATCTTCGTGAAAAAATATGCACTCAGTAGACAAAACATTAGAAATAGGGAAGATGGGCAGTTGATATAGGCACCCCAAAGCAGAGTGGAACAGACAGAACCCGAACTCAGGCGTAAATAAGCGCCCAGCAGGGCTTCCCAGCTGTGTATTGCAATCGACGAACGTGGGTAAACGTGGTGATCTCAGAGACTTTGATCGTGGACGACGCATTGTAGGCGCAAGACAGATCGGTCATTCTATCACCCTAGTGGTAATAACCCTAGAGTTCCTGAGGGCAACCGTATTAGTGGTGTACGGCAAGTATACCAGTGCTCAGTTAGGAAGCGGTGGCCGACCAGACAACACTTATAACTGGGATCGACGTAGGCTATCCAGGCTCCTACAGACCCACCGCTTAGCAACGGCGGCGCAAATCTCATCCACGTTAAATATCCCAGCGTCAGCGAGGGAACTGTAAGGCACGTTGCATCCCCTGGTCTACGGGTAGCCGACGCCCTACTCGTGTGCCACTATTGACTGCTCGTCATCTGAAATTACACCACGCTTGGTGCCGAAAACATCAAAACTGGACCTCTGCAGAGTGGCGCCGCGTCGTGTGGTCAGATGAGTCCCGTTTTCACTTGTACCGAGCTGACGAGAGGGTGCGAGTTTGGCGTCAACAGCATGAGGCCATGGTCCCGTCTTGCAAGGTCGGCTTTGTTCAAGGCGATAGTAGCTCTGTGGTCGTTTGGGTAGCCTTCTCATAGGACACATAGTTCGCTTAGTGTGTCTGTGCAGGCCCTTAACCGCTATGCGCTACCAGCGTGTGCCAGCTGATCACCTACATGCTTTCATGGCCTTCGCGCATCCTGCAGCCGATGGTCTGTTTTAGCTTGACGTTGCGCTGCCCCACCGGGCCCAAGCATGGCTCGAGAAACACTCATCTAAGTTTGGAACCATTCAGTGGGCTCCAAGGTCCCCGAATTTAAACCCTGTGGAAGCTCTCTGGGATGACGTGAAGCTGACCATCGGATCCATGGATCCTGGACCGACGTCTCGGGTGGAGCTGTGGACAATGCTGCAACAGGCATGGCTGGCATTATCACCGGAAACCCTCCGGCATCTGGTGGAGTCGATGCCTCTGCGTGTACAGAGGAGGACCAACGCTAGAGGAGGACCAACAAGCCATTAGATAGGTATCTCTAATGTCTTGTCCATTGAGTGTAATCTGATGGCATATGATGGAGAATAACAGCCTGGCGCGAATAACAGCCTGTACATGCCTCGGCGTGTACAGGCTGTTATTCGCGCTAGAGGAGGACCAACACGCTATTAGATAGGTATCTCTAATGTCTTGTCCATTGAGTGTAATCTCATGGCATATGGTGGAGTTAATGCCTCGGCGTGTACAAGCTGTTATTCGCGCTAGAGGAGGACCAACACGCTGCTAGGTAGCCCTAATGTTTTGTCCATTGAGTGTTTTTAAGTTTTACTCCCCCTTTGCCGAAAAAACTGACTTCTGTTTCTACTCTGCTTATTTATAGGTTTTGATCCAGCATGATGCATGAGTTAATTACGGCATATAAGTGAACACGTATAACATGCCGCGCATATTTGAAACGTATAAGATGGCAAATACAGCGCACAAATATAAATTTTATGCTTTATTTGTAATCTTAATTACATAACCAATACCGGAACCTAGCGTTCTGTAAGTAATATTATGCTATTTAGATAACAGCGCAAGCGAAATAAGATAACTTCAAATAATGACAGTCCGGAATAAAAGTTTGGTGTTTGGACAGTGTCAGTTAAATCCACTCTAACAGATATTCCTTCATTAAAATTTCCATTCGCATATTATAATACAACAGGTTCGTCGCGATATTAAATAGAACTGCGTGCGCAAGATAATGTTTCGGTACATCTAGAGAATACCTTAAAAAGCTACTTCTTTGTATTAGGTTTATTTTCTAGTTAAGTGCAATTATTGTTTTTGAAGCTAGAGATTCTTTGTCTGACTGATGTTAGCATTATCTGATAATTCGACATGGCCTCTTTCGAAATTAATGCCAGTCGAACTATCAACGGGGCACCTATTTATTCGAAACCAACATATTGAGCAACAGCGGCTTGAGTCAGATGCATTTACCAACCGGCGGAAGTAAATGATTTAATCAGTAGCTTGAAAGTTAGTTTTTGAACACCAGACACAAGTGAATGCACTAACAGCAGAAAGTATACGTTTGAACAAAGAGCCGTAAGTTAGAAAGTTCTTAAACCAACAGACGCTCTGAACAACCGCGCTTAGGTAAATGTTTAACTAATGGCAAGAGATAAACGCTTGAATAGGCAGTCTGGAGTGAGTTAACCAAGAGCCGGAGGTAAATGTTTTAACCAACTGACGTTGATAAATGCTTACAGTCAGAAGCAAATGCGTAAACGAGAGTCTGGAAGGAAATTTGTTAACGAGTGAGTAGCTGCAACCAAATGTTTCAGCCAGCAGCGAAAGCAGACCGTGCGAACTACTTCAGAATTTTTGCAGTGAAGCATGTATTTATTGGGTTGGAAAAAAGTAATGTCTGCAAATGCATGGCAACAGAAAAGTGCTAATTACCAAATATACAAGTACAAATCAGTCCAGAATGTACTCGCCATTGTTTACCACGACCTGTTCCCATCATCTGGGCAACTGTTGGATATCATCACTGTAGAATTGTGGCGGCTTGACCGCAAACAAGTGAGTAAGTGAGCGTTCGACATCGACCCAGTTGGTGAACCGCTGTACGTCCAGGAAATGCTGCAACGACCGGAAAAGGTGCAGTGTCCGGGATTGGGGCAATGTCCGGGTAACAGGCTGGGTGCTGCAGCATAGCATCTCCCAACACAGGTTCCCGATCTTCTGACAGATCACCTGTGCTGGGTGAGGTTTCCCTCCATTCTTCTGTAGGAGGACGCCTTTGCGGTTCAGCAGTGTTGGTCGTTTCGACGTGAGCGATGCATACAGATTGCCGAACTCACGGAAGTTCACATCGACAGTTAACATGGTGTCCGGCAGCAGCTCAAAAAACACGACACCCCGCATATCCCACCAAACGGACAACAGAACCTTACGTAGGTGTACGCCGGATTCGGGAGTCGGCATGGCCTTCTGTTTTGGGTCCAACCACTGTTTCCGGGCGCTGACATTGTCATACAGGACCTATTTCTCGTTACCTGATGTGGTCCAAGAATGGTTCAACTTGGTACTATACGATTTGGTTTTTGTTCAACTGTGAGTTGATGAGGTACCCAAACACAACTCTTATGCACCTTCTCAATTTGGTGCAGGTGCGTTATAATGCTCGTGTTGGTAGTTCCCAGTTGTTCGGCCAACTCCCACGTGGCCACACGTGGGTCGGTCTCCACTAAGGTCTTCTGTATGTCTGTATCCACTGTTGTGGGTCTTCCGGCTTTGGGATAGTCTGACAGGTCAAAATTTCCCTCTCGAAACCGTTTGAACGAACGACAGCACTGATAATGTGATATGACATTGGAGTACGCACTAGTAATGTTCCTTACAGCACTTACGGGGGTGCTACCACGACGAAACTCATAGAGCATGCAATGGTGGATGTGTCCCTTGGTCACTTCCATGTTGCTGGCGCTTACACTCTTCGTCTTCTGAATACTAAGTGCCTCTGACTTAAGCCACCGGCAGTACATGCTGATGTCATGTCGGTGTGCTGCGCAATCTCAGTGGCCAATGTACGCCGTCGCCGGAGCTTCGACTTTGGGTACCTCGTCAGCGGACATTACTTTCTTTCCAATCCAATAACAGATTACTTGTATGAAAATTGGGCACCTGAATTAGCTCTGTCTTTACCAAGCAAAAATGATTGCGCCGTCCCGGTGTCCCGGTGTCCCGGTGTCATGGTGCATCACCGGAGTGGCGTACTCATCCGACCATTCGTCCGACATGGGCCTAGGTTCGAATACCAGTGAGATATGGATATTGTTTCCCTTACGGCACTGGCTGTCTCACTTCCCTGGAACGAGTGCCCTAAATACTTGACGGGCGACTGCTTATAAGCCATTGAGTTGCTAACGGTGACAATTAAACGCTGAAACGAAAAAAATGAGTACACTTGAAATCCTTACCAATTTAGCTCTGTCTTTCTCTTGTCCTCTCGTCCGCCCATGGCTGGTTTATTTCCGTAAAGACGGCAATGCGCCCTTGAGCATTACTGGCAAATTAATGCAGCCGGCTTGCCATTATTCAGCTGCATACGGGTAAGGAACAAAGTGTGTCCGGGACCGACTTCACAGAGAACCATTTACGCCTTCGAGTCCCCAAACACAGGGAGCCTGCGGAAAACCCCGGAAAACCCACAGCCTAGTTGGCCGGCAGGACCGGGATTCGAACACAAACGTTCGCCTCCCACACAGCGCATAGTGACTTAACCAACTGCGCTATGCCTGTAGTTCTGTCTTTTTACTAAGCAAAAATGACTACACTTAAAATCCCTACCACAGAAGTATGAGCTATGTTTCTCAGTACCCTTGTTGTACTTGATGGGAGGAAATGGATGAAGATTACAGACAAAATACTTTAAAAGTGCTTCTCAGTAGAAGAGACTTCATAAAACCTTCACTTTTTAAAAATAGATTCTAAAAATTCTAAAATAGAAATCCATTCATTCTTTCCATTTGCCTATAATGGAAGAATTGTTTCCCGAAATTTCTTTTTTTTTTTTTTTTTTTTTTGTTCTCGTGAGTAGGCATAATCCATTTTACCGCGTCCCTTACAAAAGAAATATATCGCTGAAATGATTTCAAACCAAAGAACATGCATATTTCAAGTAGCACATTCCCCGCGATCCCGTACGTACTCCCAACATCCCATTTATCACAGTCACGTTCAAAGCCTTCTAAAATATTCAGTAGCGGTTATGTCCCATTCAGTATCTGCATGGACATTTTTATTTTGCCAAATATTCTTCTTAATGGATACATTCGGCTCGCATAGTAGCTTGTGCACGATGCCTATTGCACTGTTTGGCTGCACGTTGGAGATCTTGTTGCGGTAAAATAACATTTATATTTAATATTTGCGAACCATATGCAAAATCTAGATAATATGCGGAATTACTCCTCGGTCTTGTTCAGAAGTAGATCCACGATGAATTATGGCTCCAGGAGAACAGAATTTTTATCATCGAAAAGGATGGTTTTTATGCTTCCACACCTCGTGGTTTGCATTTTTTGAATGTTTTTTAGCGAATTGATATTTTGTACTTGAGAAGGAAGTCAGGGACGTAACACAACTAAAACTACGTTCTTAGCTTGAGATGAACACTAGAGCTACGTTATTCTTTATGTGTCACGGAGAACTAAAATTTTCCCGATTTGAATGATTTTCATCTGAGCATGTTACCAGCCCATCGCAATAGATCGGAAACGTAGCTTCAGGAAACAACATGCCATAGTTACATCCATCTCGTCGTAATGGGGATGTTATGCAAAATAATTTATTTATTATAACAGAACATTTACAAAACGACGGGGCCCGTACTTGAAAAAAGTGTCGATATATTTTAAGAGGGAGATTGTTAGGAAAGTTGCGCAGATGTATTTAATTATTACGTGATTTCCATACAAATTCTCTTAAAAATTTCGATTTCTTTAATGACTTACTTCTTTTGCTCGTTTATTTAGATCCCTCTTCGGCCACTTTAACCGCCTGGAACGAATTAACTCGGGGTTAGCAAACTGGCCAGAAAGCAACTCAAATGAATATACACCGAGTGATCACTGAATTATGACCACCCCTATCAAAAGTGGATGCGGCCCGTTGACCACGTGATTTCCGAAAGGGCACGATTAGTCCACTCACTTAGCATATATATAAGGTGTGAGTGGAGCAGTAGAGAGTAAAATTCTGAGCGTGATAGGTAAACGGAAGGATGTATCGCACTTTCAGAAAGGACAGCGTGTGGGAGCTCGGAGAGCTGGTGCCTCGATTTCCCAAACAGCCGAACTACTGTGTTGTTCACGAGCCGCCGTAGTTAAAGTGTTTCAGGACTTGTTGAAAATGGTCAAACAACGACCCGGAGGCAAAACTGCACAGGACTGCGAAAGGTTCATGTGAGCGGTGAGCACCGGATCCGGCGACTCTTACAGGGCAACAGACGCAGCACTCTTGAACAATTGACAACCCAATATAACAGAGGTAAAACAGGAATAGTATCTTTCATGATTATGCGTCGCACACTCGCACGTATGGGCTATAACAGACGACGACCCCGACGACACCCTCTCCTAAGCACAGATCATCAGCTTAAAAGACTTTCCTGGTGCAAAGATCATGCAAGTTGGATGCCGGATGAGTGGTAAAAAGTGGGCTGATCTCACGCGCCGCGTTTTTTACTCCACTCCGTGGATGTTCGTGTACGTGTTTCGTTCAAAGAACATGATGCACTCGATCCATCCTGCATGGCCTCCACAGTGCAAGCCGGTGAAGGCGGTTTTATGGTGTGGACCATGTTTGCCCGGCAAGAACTTGGACCCCTAGTGCATGTGGAACAACGTATGACTAGTGCACACTATTGTGCATTGCTTGCTGATTCTTTACACCCAGCAGTGTTGCACGTTTTCCCGAATGGGGACGGTGTCTTCCAAGATGACTATGCGCCGAACCACAGGTCCAATGTTGTGCAGGAATGGTTTGAGTAACACAGTTCAGACTTCCAGCATATCGATTGGCCTCTGAACTTCCCCGATATCAATCCCATAGAAAACTTATGAGACACTGTGGAACGGCATATCAGGCGTCTGTATACACCAATGACATCCATACCTGCATTGAAGGCCCCATTATACACAGCTTGATTGGCCATACCTCCCAACTGCTTCCGTCACCTTATTGAATCGATGTCAAGTCGGGTAGCTGTTGTACTGAGGGCTAAAAGAGGACCTACGAAATATTAGATAGGTGGTTATAATTCAGTGATCACTCAGAGTATTTGTTCTCAGAAGGTAGCAGAACGCGTCTGAAACAAGTGAGCCTACGCTCCAGAAAACTTTCCTTTAGCCTCGTTATTCAAAGTGGTCATTTAGGGGAATGATTGACTTTAATCCTTTCTGACTGTCTATGGCGACGAACCTAAGAAAGGCGAGAGACTATGTTTGAGTCACTTGTTTCTACCCAGTGGCATGATGTCAGTGTCATGGAGACTAGCCCTTCCCCATCATGCCTTGCGCCATGGAGCAGAGAATAAAGGACTAGGAGGGAGTGCTTATCACCGGTAATAGGTTTAACGTCGATATTGCTGAGATTAAAGAGGGAAAGGAACATTTTTGCTGTAGTTTTCGTATAACCGGGCAGCTACGTAAAAATTTCTGTTTCGGGTGAGCAGAAAATGTCGGGCACCATTTAATTCAGCTACGCTTGGGAGGGACGGGGGGTGGGGTTAATCCTATACAACCTGCAGCTCGATGAAGCCGCGAATTTTCGGTTATCTTGTGCGTCTTCCCTTTATGGTTTTTCCAGGGTTTCGCCAGATTGTAACGCAGATGACTTCATTTCCTCTCCCCAACGTTGGGCTGACCACTCAGTCTGGAGTATTCCCAGCGGAATATCCAAAGAATGACGCTGAAGCTCCGTTAACGGACCGAGGAAACCAGTTGTTGCCGCCTCGGTGGCGCCGTGGTTTAAGCGCTAGCTTCTGTCCATTTGTCCGAGTGGGTCCGGGTTCGAATCCCGATGAGGAGTGAATGTTGTGTTTGTCTTACGGCATTGGCTCTCTTCATTCTCTGGAACCAGTGACCCTAAGTTAGGGACGGGCAACTGCTTATATTTCATAGAGTTGCTCACGGTGGTCTTTAAACTCCCAAACAAAAACAAACAAAGAACAAAAAAAAAAAAAAAAAACAGTTGTTGAGTGGAAATTCTTGACAAAAAATCATCCCTTCTTGCTCCAATTTCCTTCATCTTCTCCACTGCTTTAGCACACGATCTTTTCTTGGTCTTCCTACTCCCATATTTTCTGGTGCCTCCATTTCTATTGCTTCCGGAATTTGGATTCCCTTTCTGTTTTAATTTAGATGAGAAAGGTAAATTATTTTGGTCGCTCCGATAGCGCATTGGTCTAAGCACTGGCCTTTGACTGTTCTTTCGAATGTGCCCAGGTTCGAGTCGCTGATGAATCATGGGTGGTGCGCCTGTCTTATAGCCCATTGAGTTGCTCACGATGGTCGCTAAAGCCCCAAATAAAAAAAATGTATTGTGAAGATAAAACTAGGGTTCTTTTCTCCGACTGCTCTGAATAATTCGTGTAAGTTCGATCAATAAAAGTAGCCTCACTCACCACGTGATTTTTCACTTTAGTATGTAGTTTAACATGACCCTAATCTGGTTCCTGATACATAAGCAATATTTCACAAGACTGCCCATGTGTTGTATTCTGGCGCAAATATTTGGTTCAAAATTGGCACGGTTGTAATATGTAATGATTTCTGTGGATTGGCAGATAGTTATTACTATACAATTGAAAACGTGCGAAAAATCCACACTGGCAACAAATGGCGTAAAACGGAATAACTTGTATAATAGGAGATGACAGTAAATTACTGGTGTGGTCACCCCTGCCTGAAATAGAAGATTCACACCGATTATGCTCAGTGTTAATGAGGCTGTCCAAAAGCTACGGCATCAATAATGGATATATTATAGTGATTGTTGGAGGATATCAACTTGTTTCTCTAGTGTATCCAAAGCATGCTGAACTGGATTGAGATTGGGTTATCGTGCAGGCCATTCCATGAGGCGAATGGGGTTCATTTCCAGATATTCGTCAACCGGTATCGTAAGATGAAATGAAGCATCATATTTTAAAATAACGTTTTCTCCTATTGCACTTGCATAACTTCGAACATGGTGGTCCAGGACCTCTCCTCTATACAGCTGAGCAGTCATACTGCCTCCTGGAAGCACTTATAGTCGGTACATCTCAATGAGATGCCGTGCCAAACCATGAAAATGCATCCACAATAGGCGTCTCTTTCAAGGATGTCGGAGGGATGATGACGTGAGAGACTTAGATTCCTTCAGGATGAACCCACACCGAGAATCGCTCCGTAGAAGAACTCGTGACTCATCAGTGAATTGATCTTCACTCCAGTTAACATGAGCTCTGACTCAATGTAACCCCGCTATCCTGCGACGTGGTGTTAGAGGAACACACAAAATTGGACGTCTGACATATAGGCCATTCTCGTGCAAGTTCCTGCATATGGTTGTTGCAGAAACAGAATTTCCCATAAATGCAATTAATTGATAACATAGTTGAGATCATGTTGTTAACCTGGGCCGTCGAGCTGTAAACTAAAGATACCTGTCTTCACGTGATGTAGTGACCCTAGTTCTACCTCTGTCAGGTCTTCTGACGTATAGTCTGTGTTTCTTGGAGGGCATCTCCAAAAATCTGCGACGACAGAAGAATCAACATTGAGCCATCTGTCCTGCCTCAAGTCTTCCAACGGCTCTTATCGTAAAAAACCTGGCAGATGATTCCTACGAGACGTGTTTAATACAGATACGATGCTACTGTAAAAGATAGCCATGCTGTAACTCGAATGACCTGGTCTGTCTCGTAGCGTCGGTCATTGTATCACCTGGGTGGCAAGCTACTGATATTTGCATAAGGTGTTTCGAAGCAGCATTGTAAGTATTGGCTGTCAGGCAGGTTTCATGGTAGACTTCCCATTTATAAAACACATACTGCTGAAACTTTGTACTTTGTTTAAGTTTTAGAAACCAGTGAAGAATCACTCATTCAAATTTAAGGTGACTATCTCTAGACCCGGAAAAAAATAAAAACGGCAGAGTAAATCGCCTAGAGTTTTTCGGCCGATTTCCTAAGGTAGTTACGAAAAGTTCTGCGCTTTAGGAAGAGCGGTGCTCGAATGTGCGGGTGCTGTACAAAATAATATGAACGACTGGGAAATATAGCAATGGCAGCTTTTGCGTGAATGTTGGATTTGTGAGATTCTGTACGGACTGTCTGAATGAGGTGTTGGACCACCATTTGCCTTTAAGACATTTTCCAATCTTCTTGGAATAGATTCATACAGATTCTGAATACTCTCCAGTGGAATGCTGTATTATTCGTCGATCAGAACATCAACCCATTGCTTCAGAGATGTTAGAGGAGAAAATCTGTTTCTCATTCTACTCTCCAAAACTACCCACAGTGTTCGATGATATTTAAGTGAGCTGCCAAGGGCAGATATTGAAATTCAGTTTGGTGCTCCTCAAACCAAGATTGAACTGTTGTGATTGTGTGTATGGACGCATGATCATCTTGAAAAATGGTATCATTGTTGGAAACAACATTTAGGGCATAGGATGCACCTGATCACCTAGAATTTCGAAGTACACGCTGGCAGTAACTCGACCAA
Source organism: Macrothele yani (assembly GCA_039090855.1). Lineage (NCBI taxonomy): Eukaryota > Metazoa > Arthropoda > Arachnida > Araneae > Macrothelidae > Macrothele > Macrothele yani. Next base: position 48,046,627 of record CM077022.1, on the reverse strand, counting down.
GAAGGGTAATTATGAGGCCAGCCGAATATCTAGTTTTGGCAGTTCAAACCATCACAAATCGGCCCCATGTCTGACAGTTAGAATTAGAACCAGACATTCTGAGCCGCCCCGGTGGCGCAGTGGTCTAAGCGATGGCCTCTGATCATTCGTCCGAACGGGGTCCGGGTTCGAATCCCGTGAGGCATGGATGTTGTGTTTGTCTTACGGCACTGGCTCTCTCCCTTCCCTGGAACCAGTGACCCCAAATTAGGGACGGGCGACTGCTTATAGCCCATTGAGTTGCTCACGGTGGTCGTTAAACCTCCAATCAAAAAAAAAAAAAAAAAAAAAAAAAAAAAACCTGAATTGTAAGCTTCCTGGGGGGATTCTGAATACATAAATCCGCTCAACTGTTGGGAGTAATGTAAATGAGGACCCATCGGACCATATCAGAAGTTTCCAGTTGTTAGCTGTCCTGGCTTTATACTCTTGACACCATGATGTTTTACGCTTTCCAACCGTAGATTGAAGAAGCGTGTATGCTCCAGCTTTGTCTGTCTGTCTGTCCGTCCACACGATACATCGCGTAAAAATGGTTCGATTTCGATGAAATTTTAGTATGTGGTAGGGGACTACCTGGTGATGAACCCTATTGGAAATGGGGCCAAAGGTCAGGACATAGGAGCGGGATCCATTCCATTGCCCTTATGCCTCATAACTTGCGTTTAAATGGTTCGATTTCAATGAAATTTTAGTATGTAGTAGGGGACAACCTAGGGACGAACCCTATTAAAAATCAGTGAAATGGGGTCAACGGTCAGGACACAGGAGCGATATTTATTCCACAGCTATCATCCTCATAACTTGACTAAAAAGGCTTCTATTGTGACAAAACTTTAGTATGTTGTTCCGGAGGTATACCGAACCAATTCTGTTTAATCTCATCGAAATGGGATCAAAGGTCAGAACTACCTCTACTGTCGGGAAACGTGTTTAAAAAGTTATTTTCCCATAGAGAATATTTTTCGCATATTTTTAACTTTTCCATTGTGCAAAATTCTTCTTTCAGAAGGCGTAGAGTTATATCATGTTTCCTTCTATATTTATTCTTTTAACTGTTCGATTTGAAGATCTATTTGTCTCTGATACCTTCTTTCTGCTTTGAGAAACTTTTTGTGCACTATTTGTTAATTTTCGTAGCATACTTTTTTGCAGCTGGTGAAAATAAGTAGCTGTTCCTATTTCCGGTGGTTTTATCGATTGTAGAAATCCGATCGATTTTTTTTTCTAACCGGTTCCACTCACGGGCTTTGATAAATTTTAGTCAAGTCGGAAAGGATTCAAAAGATGTGCTCATTACAACCGAAAATTCGGTGTCATCAGTTTTGCTGTTAGGAAAGCAGAATTATCCAGAATCTGGTTCCCTTAAGAGCTGTTTAAGGAACTGTTTGGCGGCCGATGCAAATCTCTCTCTCTCTTTCTCTCTCTCACACACACACAAACAAACAAACATCTGGAAGAACGCCAGTCACTCTCTTCCACATGGCCGACTCGCATTTCGGTTGAAATACTGTGATCTCAATTTAATATGAAACACCTCAACATTCTTGGATCTTTTGAGTTCACGATGTTAAGGTGCTTTTGTGTGCCATGTAGAAGAGAGTGACTTTTGGAAAAGTGAATACTTTTCCAGTTTAAATAACTCATCCATATTAATTTTAGTGAAAGATTTTGCTTAAAATAAATTTTTAAAGTCAATTTACCTTGATCAATCTAAACTTCAGTTTACAATTTTGCTAGTCAAAATACTTTGAATATACTTAATCCAAAACTTTCAAATTTGTTATAAAGGAATGACATCATTGTCGCTTAGTACACTGAAGTGCCAAAAGTCATGGGATAGCAGTATGCAAGTTTTTAACTGGCGCTACCGTCGTATAAAAGCTTTGACGCTCGCCACGATTTTTATCTGTTATGAGGTGCAATATAGTGAAACAGGTTCAACAGCCGCCAGTAGGATTATGGCAAGCCGACGGGAATTATCGAAGTTTGAAAGAGGTATGGTAGTGGGAGCCAGACGGATAGGGCATTCAATTTCCAAAGCTGTGCGAAGATTCCTTGATCCACGGTGTCACGTATGTACTGAGAATACCTCATGGAAGGAATTACCACCCACCGTGGACAGCGCAGTTGCCGACCACGGGTGTTGAATGACCGTGACCAGCGGCTTCTGACCAGGATTATGAATGCTAACAGACAAGGGACACTGGCTCAAATAACATCCAATGCAGGAGTTACCAGAGACATATCCTTCAGGTCAGTGCAGCGTAATTTAGAGCCTATGGGGTATGGGAGCAGGAGACCCACCAGAGTGCTTTTGTTAACACCATGAGATCGGACACAGCGCCTCACCTGGGCTCGTGAATACGGTAATTGGACCCTGGAAGACTGGCAACATGTGGCCACGCTAACAGTTGTAACAACAGTTGACTTTTCGATGAGTCACGCTAAAAATTGCTACGATATGATGGTAGGATTCGGGTGTGACATATACCCCAGGAGCCCAAGGACCCAAGTTGTCAACAAGGCACTGTGCAAACTGGTGGTTGTTCCATTCATGTGTGGGCTGCCTTTACGTTGCATGGTTTGGGTCCTCTGGTTCTCGTAAACACGTCATTAACCGGTAATCGCTTTGTCTCTGCTGGGTGACCATTTACAGTCCTTCATGGACTTCCATGTACCCCAACAACGCTGGGATTTTCCAGGCAGACTATGCACCGTATCATGGGGCCCAAGTTGTCCAAAATTGGTTCGAGAAGCATTCTGGGCAGTTCCGACGGCTGGTATGGCCACTACGTTCACCTTACATGAACCCAATACACCGACGAGCCTTTACATTATACCCAACCCCAGCTTCGAGAAATGAGCTCGCCCGGAGACCGAACGGTGGCTCAGGTTAAATTCACAGAGCAGTATATATACAACCTGAGGACCGGCTTTCGGTTAGTAGAGAGCTCGGTGTTAGAATGGGGAACTGCGATCTCGGAAACGGCGCGGCTTGTAGGTAGTTCACGTGTCTCTGTAGTGAGTACGTATCAAAAGTGGTGCACAGATGGCCAAACGACAAACCGTCATCCAGCCTTGTGTCGTCCGCAGCTCATTGATGCCAGAGGGGAGTGGGGACTGTCGCGTATTGTTCACGGCGACCACAGGACCACAGTGCGACAAATCACCCGCAGCTACAACAATGGTGATCAGGGCAATGTGTCACAGCACACAGTTCATCTCAGCCTTGTACGCATGGTCCTGCGTAGCCGAAGACCCAGCCGGGTCCCCAAGCTCACTGCACGTCATCGCCAACAACGAATGAAATGGGCCCAAGATCATCGAGATTGGACCGTGGATGATTGGAAGAAAATGGCCTGGTCTGGCAAATCAAGATTCCTGGTGCATCACGTAGACGGCCAAGAGCGGATACGCCGATTACCAACGGAGGCTCTGGTACCTGGATGCACTGTTCGGCAGAAACAGGCTGGTGGCGGCGGTGTTGTGCTGTGGACGGTGTTTTCTTGGAACACTTTAGGCCCCATTATTGCAACAGTACAAACCCTGACAGCTGTCAGGTGTCTGAACATCGTTGCGGACCAACTTCACCCACTCATGGCAACTATGTTCCCTGCTGGTGATGGTCCTTACCAACAGGATATTGCGCCATGAAATACTGCCAGAATAGTGAAGGAGTGGTTCGAGGAACAGGCTCGTGACTTTCTGTTGATGCCCTGTCCTGCAAATTCACCTGACATGAACCCAATCGATCATTTGTGGCTCGACTTGGAAAAGCGGTTTCGCGCTAAATCACCGTCACCGCGAAATGTACGACAACTAGAGGACCTGCTATTGACATTATGGTACCAGATACTCCAGGATACCTATCGCCACCTCATCGAATCTTTGCCTTGCCGAGTGGCCGCTGTTTTGCAGGCTAAAGGATGACATACAGCTTATTATGTATGTGGTCATAATGTAATGGCTCATCGGTGCCACTTATCGGACGTGGTGGAAAGGTTAATTTGCACCCAAGATCCTGCACCTGCAAATACCATGGAACTGTGGGCGGCTGTGGAGATGGCATGGCTCAACATCTCTTCGGAAGTCTTCTGACCACTTGCGGAACCGATGCCACGTTGAGTTGCTGCACTTCACCGGGCTAGAGGAGGTCTTACGCGATACCAGGTGCATATTCCATGACTTTTGGCACTTCAGTGTACACTGACGGAAAAAAAATTCGCAACACCAAGAACAGGTTGTGTTAGATAAACGACAGTTGGTAGGCGGTGAGAGTACATCTGTAAGATGACGTCTATGCAAATTTCGCGCTCGGCGCATACGTGTGGCGCTAGTAGCGCCCCTCGGAACATGCAAAGCAGGTTTGCTGCAAATACGCGCTGTAACGTTCGTGAGCGTTAGTTATCGTTGAGATTCGACGTAGTGTGTTGATGTTAGTCAAGAATGCCTTTAAGAAGACGAAGAAGCCATTATCAACAGCTCACGGAGTTTGAACGAGGTCGTGTAATAGGGCTACGAGAAGGTGGATTTTCGTTCCGCAATATTGCAGAACGACTTGGCAGGAATGTAGCCACTGTGCATAATTATTGCCGGCGGTGGTCAAGGGAAGGTACTGCCTCAAGAATACCAGGTTCCGGCAGGCCACGTGGCACTACTGAGAGGGAAGACCGCTGTGTACGGCGTATGGCCGTGGCGCATCGTACCGGGTCTGCGGCAGCAATTCGAGCTGCAGTTGCCACCACAGTGACACAACGAACTGTTACAAATCGGTTACTTGAAGCACAGCTCCGAGCCAGACGCCCAGTAGCGTGCATTCCACTTACTCCAAACCACTGCCGTTTGCGACGTCAGTGGTGTCATGCTAGAGCTCACTGGAGGACGGAGTGGAGATCTGTTGTGTTTTCTGATGAAAGCCGGTTCTGCCTGGGTGCCAGTGATGGCCGTGTGTTGGTTAGAAGGAGGCCAGGTGAGCGCCTGCAACCAACCTGTCAGCGGCCGAGACACACTGGACCTACACCTGAAGTTATGGTCTGGGGAGCAATTTCCTATGACAGCAGGAGCACTCTCGCGGTTATCCCACGCACCCTGGCGGCACAGTTGTACGTCGGTCTGGTGATTCAACCTGTTGTGCTGCCATTCATGATAAGCATTCCAGTGGGTGTTTTCCAGCAGGATAACGCTCGCCCGCATACCGCTTTTGTAACCCAACATGCTCTACAGAGAGTCGACATGTTGCCGTGGCCTGCTAGATCACCAGATCTTTCACCAATCGAGCACGTATGGGACATCATTGGACGACAACTCCAGCGTCACCCCCAACCAGCATTAACCGTCCCTGTATTGACCGACCAAGTGCAACAGGCATGGAACTCCATCCCACAAACTGACATCCAGCACCTGTACGACACAATGCATGAACGTTTGCGTGCTTGCATTCAACATTATGGCGGTTACACCGGTTATTAATGTACCAGCATTTTACATTTAGAATGGCTCTTCTCGCGTTTACAATAAGCTGTGATCTTGAAACCTTAATCAATTAAATATGTTACCTATACAAATGTATTGCCGCCATTTCATTCCTCTACAACTATTTTTTCGTGGTGTTGGGATTTTTTTTTCCGTCAGTGTATATGGATTGTTTGACTTCTTCCAATACAGCGAAAAAAAATATTACTAGAGCATAAATGAGTTATTTTCTGGTTTTAGAACCAGAAAGACTTTTCTTCCTTCTTTCGGGTTCTCAAATCAGAAAATGTTATTTTAAATTTCTAATCTGAGAAAGTTAACACCATCGATCGAGGCATTTTGCATTCTCAGTCGTGTTATTATTATCTCATGATTGCCCTGCTAGCATAATTATAGTTGCATTTGTTACGTGGTTCTTGCGTACGACCGAATTCACTATCAACAGAGGGATGCCCGGATACTGATGTTGGGGTAGTACGTTTTGAATTGTCAATTGCTTAGGGCATAGCGTCCCCACGGTTCAAATCACAAATTCAGTTTCGTCATTTTTGGCTTTCACCACTTCATCTTGTGCATGATGCCTTGCTCTCTGGTTTGGTTGTTTCAGTTAATTTGTTCCTAAATATTCGAAAGTTCATGGGTTTCGTAAGAACCCAGAGATATATTGTTACTTCTCCCTGATTTTCTTTCGGTTTGAAAGACATCGGTATTGCTTGAACCGTTCAACTGAATTTTTACAGATTTCTAAAGCATAAATTCCAGTCAAATTTATGGACAGCCAATAGCGAATAAGCAAAACTAAGCCGTGGAGTCGCGTTTGCATTGAAAGGACGTTTCTTAATTCACATTTTTTTCAAATTCATATTAGAATGTGAGTAAGAATCAAAATTGCAAATAAATTTTTAGCCGCACTTACGCACATTTTTATAAAAGTGCGTCGTGCTGATGTTGAGATAGTAACTCCCTGTACTCTATTATTGTGATCTGTTTGATTCATGGAAAAATATATAGATGACCAGAAGAATCATTCACTGTGAAATGAAAATGGAAAACCAAACTCTTAAATTAATGTAGGCGATCCATTTGAGCGAAAGGACTCTATTCGATGAAATTTAGTTTTGTCTTAAAATAATTTTTTTCGTGCACTGATAATGATATTTTGTAATCAGTTTCCTTGTAATTCTATTAAAATTACTTCGCATGCATTTCCCTTCTTATTTACGACCAAGGAAATCTTCAGTAACGCAGTCCGTTTCAATGAAACAGAAATCATTCTAATTTTATAAGAATATTAAATTTTGAAATAGGGGAATGTTTTTAATTCAATAAAATTTGCTGGTTATCACATCACTCTGCGTCTCTGGAAAATGAATTTACATGAGACTTAATTAAAGACAGTTATGTGTGTTTCTTCTGCTACTTCGTTATAACATTTATGCATTCGATTGCGCATTTATTAAAAACGATCTATGTTGGGAAATAAGCAACGACTTTACTGTGCATCTGCTCTTCGAAAAACCCACACATCGTCACTGAAGTTTCCTGATTCGACCAATGTTAAGATAACTCACCGAGCCATTACATTGCACTACACTAACGTGGTACCCCGCGGAATGAATCCAGATAATCGGCCGTGGCATACACTATCTAGACAAGACTGTTCAGACGCCAGATGTGCAAATAAACGTTCATTTGAACATTCAGACGCGCACGCGCGGGGTTTTATGGGTGCTGTACATAAAGAGAAGAGTTGGCACAGCCGTCAGATACCATTGGAAGCGATTAAGCTGCGCGGAGCTGAACTGATGGAGTATAAACGGGGCACGGTGGCTAGATGGGCCGTTGTGAGCAAGTAAGGCCGCTGTGTGCTGAGATACCCCAAATCCATTATCTCTGGTGTTCTTCATCTATAGAAAGTAGATGGTGCCACTACAGCGAAGCCGCGTTCTGAGAAGCCGCATTTACTCAGTGATCGTGCCAGACGAAACTTACTGCGGAATGTGAAGACGGCACGATCGTCCTCCAACACAGACCTGGACGGCGACGTTGCACAAGCCACACTAACTGCAATTTGCACCACAACAGTCCGCCGGAGACGTCCACGGTTGTCATGATAGGTCATCTGCGCACAAGCTCCACATCACTCCAAGCAATGCCAGATGACGACTGCAGAGGTGCTCTCTCTCTCTCTCTCGCAGTTCGTGGACAACAAAAGAGTGGAAAAGGGTGGTGTCGAATGACGAATCACGCTACTCACACTTTCTCTCGGATAGACTTATCTGGTTGTGCTGTTAACGGCTATCACGCAAAGTGCATTGGCCGTACAGTCAGGTTTCGAGGAGGATCTGCGATCATATTGACCTGTTTCTGTTGGAAAGTTGTCGGCCTTATGGTTTCGGTGCCCTCCAGCCTAACGATCGCAAGATAAGGAGATATTCCGAACTATCCTGCACTATCTACCCCTGTGGCAGTACGTACGACGGCACAAATACCCGACTGTTTCAGCAACCTCGAGTGCCATGCCACTGTGCAAGGTCTGTATGAGCCTGGTTTCAGGAGCAGGACGTCAAAATGTTGGATTGGCCAGCCCAAAGTCCCGATATAAATCCAATAGAACGTCCGTGGGACGACCTGGAACGCTGAATCCGATCTAGGCCGGTAAGACCGTCCTCTACGGCAACTCTGACAAAAATTTCCCCGGAGGAATGGAGGATCATTTCGGTACGGGTGTCACCGGACACCCTTTCAAAGGCAAATGAACGGATCCGCTGTGTCGTTAAGATGCGCGGTGCAGCTGCAAAGGGTATAAAAACAAACCTGCAACTGACCGCGATCATATCACTCTGTGAGGTTGAGTGAAAATGTCGCGGCGGGAGAGAACTGACTTTGAGAAAGGAAAGATTGTTGGGTGTTATATTAGTGGGTTGTCCATAAGAGAAGCCGGGAAGCGTTTAAACATACCCATGTCAACTGTTTTGGATGTACTGAATAAGTGAAAGACACATGGCATGCCTGAAGCAGCAAAACGTACCGGCTAACGAAACAAAGTCAGTGATAGAGGACGTCGAAGCCTCAGGAGAGTCGTTACAGCTAATCCACGGATTACTTGCAGAATACCCTAGTGTACACTGTACAGGTGAGTAAAAATGCTGGAACCTCGGTATGTACACGTCCATTCGCAGAGATCTTCATTCCACGGGTTACCGTGGTTGTGCGGCTGCTCATAAGCCTTTGATCTCCACTCGGAATGCTACTCGTCGTTTAGCATGGTATAAAGAACATTTATCTTGGACTTCTAGATCAATTGAAACTGGTCCTATCAGCTGATGGATCGAGATAACCATCCATTAGTGTGATGGCCGTGTTGGGGTGTGGTGGCAACCGGGGAACGCTATTTACCACAGACTGTTCCTACGTTCACGTTTGGAGCTGGCAGTGTACTTGTGGGGGGGGGTTCGTGGTATGGTTCCGGCCCGTTGGTTATCGTGGACAAACCTGCTAACCAGCACGTCTACCTCAATATTCTGCACAATTATGCCCTACCAACTCTGTGGCAATACTATGGAACCGAACCTTGTTGGTACCAGCAGGATAATGCACCGAGCCTTGTTGGTACCAGCAGGATAATGCACCGAGCCATAAAGCAAGGACTGTTACGGCGTGCTTGACAATAATTGACTGGCCAGCACAGAGCCCTGATCTTAATCCCATAGAGCACTATGGGATGAATTAGAGCGCCGCATAAGAAGTTTGGAACCAAGACCTATAATCTAAGCAACAGTTAGCGGCAGCATTATGTACTGAATGGAAGCGCATACTTATCGCTGTGTTCCAAAACCTTGTCGAAAGATTGTCTCGAAAGGTCAGTGCATGCATTAAGGCCAAAGGTGGACTGACAATGTACTAATGTATGTCAATAAATGCTATGTTGCGTTTCTCTTCTAGGTGTCCGGTGACTTTTGTCAGTATAGTGTGTATCATCATCATTGTCAACCATTATCAATCCACTGCTGGACGAAGGTCTCCCCAAGTTTCTTCCACAACAGTCTGTCTTGTGCCAGTCTCCTACATGTCACTCCCGCATACTTTCGAATTTCATCCACCCATCTTCCATGTGGTCTTCTTCTGGGTCTTTTCCTGTCCCTTGGAATCCAATCTAAAATTTCGGCTGTCCATCGATGGTCTGTCCTTCTGGCAGTATGTCCAGCCCATTGCCATTTCAGGGATTTAACTCTGATCATGATGTCTTCCACTCTTGTCATTTTTCGGATCCACGAGTTCCTCTTCTTATCTCTCCTGGTTACACCAAGCATGCACCTCTCCATGCCACTTTGAGTTGTCTGCAGCCTTTGTATGTCTCTTTTAGTTAAGGTCCACGTCTCTGCACCATACGTAAGCGATGGAAGGATGCATTGATCAAACACTTTTCTTTTAAGACATAATGGCATATTGCTCTTGAAAATTATGCTGTTTCTTCCAAAAGCTCTCCACGCAAGTTTTGTACGCCGATTAATTTCTTCATCAATGTGACCCTCACTTGATATCTGCTGTCCAAGATAAACATACGTGTCTGTTGTCTCCAGCTTTTCTCCATCAATCGATAAATCTTCATTTCTTGTAAAAGCATTGAACATCACTTTTGTCTTCTGAAATTTCATTTTTAATCCCACTTCTTTACTCTTGTCAGCAAGTTCCTGGATCATACTCTGTAGCTCTGATGGGGTAGTTGCAAAAATGACTATGTCATCAGCAAAACGAAGGTGGGTTAGATAATCTCCATTAATCTTTATCCCTTTGTTTTCCCAGTTCAGTGATTGAAAGACATTTTCCAATGTAGCATTAAAGAGCTTCGGAGATATGGCGTCACCTTGTCTCATTCCTTTTCCAATTTTTATTTGTGTTGTATTTTCAAACAGCCGAATCTCTGCACTTGCATTTTCATAGATGTTATTAATAATATTAATGTACGCATCTTCAATACCGCAGGATTTCAGGGCCATTGTAACTGCTGATGGTTGTGTGAAAGAACTTTAGTGAAGATTTTATAAACCACTGATAAGAGGCTGATAGGTCTGTAGTTCCTGAGATCCTCAATGTCACCTTTTTTATGTAGCAGGATCATTGTAGCGTTATTCCAATCCTCAGGAATCTTCCCTTCATTAAGGCATCGAGTGAAAATTTGGGCGAGTACTATTTCGATTTCTCCACCTGCTTGTATGATGTCTACACTAATTCCATCTTCTCCTGGAGCTTTTCCCCGCTTCATGTTCTTGATTGCATATGCAACTTCTGCTGGGCGAACTGGAAGAACTCTGGTACTGGTACCTTTCATAATGTCTGGAGTACATGTCTCATCCCTTTCATATAATTTGGAGTAGAAATCTTTTATTCTGGTCAAGATTTCGCCTCTATTTCTTGTTACAGAACCATCTTCTTTTCTCAGAGCCATAATCTGTTTTCTTCCCTTACTGAGATGTCCCTTTGCTATCTTTAAGGCTTTGGTTGTTTTCAATTGCTTTCCTCACTAGTTCACAGTTGAAATTCCTTACGACTTCAGCGATACTTTTTCGTACTGTCTTGCATAGCTCTATATATTCCACTTTGGAAGTCACATCTTCTTTAGTTGTCCTCATCTCTCTTCTTTTTTGCATCAACATTTTGGTTTTTCCTGATAATTTGTTCACATGCAACTTGTTCTTAGACCCAGCTAATTTTGTTGCTGTTTCCATAAGAGCGTTGGTTACTTTTCTGTTAACTTCAGAAATATCCACTTCTTCCGATGTTAGGCCTTCTAAAGCAGAGAATCTGTTCTTCAGTTCCAACTTGAAGGTATTATGGTGTTTTTTAAGGTTGGTTATGTCAATACATTTTGTTTGTCTTATGAGCTTGCCACGTTCGAGTTTAGTGTTGAGGTGCATCTTACATCTCACCAATCTATGATCACTACCTGTGTTGAACTTGTTTAGCACACTGCAGTCTTCTATGACAAATTTTTTATTACCCATAATAAAATCAATTTCACTTGTCATCCCATTTGGATGTCTCCATGTCCATTTCCTGTGTGGCTTCTTCTTGAAAAAGGAGTTCAAGATGAAAAACCCTTCTGCCTCTGCAAACTCAACGAGAGTATTTCCACGCTGGTTTCTGTTTCCGTGACCGAATTTACCTACTAAAGTTTCATTCTGTTGCCGTTGCCCTATTTTTGCATTGAAATCTCCCATAATTATCTTCAAGTATTGCTTGCTTTTATTATTTAGATGACAAATTTCCTCATAAAATTCTTCAATTTCTTCTTCAGGATGACTTGTGGTGGGTGCATAAGTTTGAATAATCTGAGCCTTGTATCTTCTCGAGAGTTGGATAACGAGTCGTGCAGCTCTGTCAGAGGAACTTTCAACTTCTACAAATTTATCCTTCAGTTTCTTGTTTATTATAAATCCAACACCACTAGTTCTGTCAGTATCTGTTCCACGATAGTAGAAGAGATATCCACTTTTCAATTCAATGAGATCTTCTCCTTTTCTCCTTACCTCACTTAGCCCGACGATGTCCCACTTGATCCTTTGTAGTTCCTCTTCCAATTCAAGAAGCCTTGAATCAGAAGTTAGGGAGCGTCCATTATACGCAGCCAAGGTCAGCATCAGATGGCAACCTAGTCCGGCCCTCCGGGGATTCTTAGCACCCTGTGCCTTCATGTCGCACTGGCCGCTGCCTTGGCCAGGTACATTCCAGCTGTCGGAGACTGGGGGCCAAGATTTAAATTGTGGAGTCATTTTGGAGGGGTTTGGCCATAACTCACCACGCTGGCCAAGCGGGTTGGTGAGTGTGGGATAGCATTTCCTCTAATCCCGATGGTATAGTTATACCGCTATTGGCGGTCGTCAGAGCCCCTTTAGTGGGAACAGGATGTACCACGAGAAGGCGGGGTTGACATTTGTCAAAGAGAGGCTGTGATGTTACGCATCACCTGACCTTACATCCCATATATATATATATATATATATACTTAAGAGCAAAACTGAAGACTAAGGAAAAAATTTTAGAATTTAACACGAAGGGTGCAAAATAACCTGAAAATCAAAACGCGCAACGCAGCAGTTTTGAAAATTCAGAATTCACATTCTATAAAGAAGATACCTAAGCAAAAAAATACATATATAATTTTGACTCACACCTAGTACAACATAGAAAAGGTTATGTATCTACCTGTGTGAGTAAAAGGAGAAAAAGATAAAAAAATAAAATAAAACAACTGAATGTAGAAGGTGTCGAGAATACTGAGCCTTGGCTTTATCAAGGACCAGCAAAACTCTGCATTTTCTCACTTCTACAAAGACCTAGTTGGAAATGGGTTTCTGCAAGGCCATAGATGCAAGTAACATTCCCACCTAAAATAGTTTAAAAAATATATATATATAAGTCATGTCCTCCGTAGAGTAGCATGACCTAGCACTAGTTAACAATTTCGCTTGCATCCATTAACCTTCATGGCCCGACCCATGCTCTTCATCTGTTACTATTAAACAGAGAGAAGAAGATTAAAGAGAACTCAAGCTGTGAGAGTGACATAATAAATAGAAATGATTTTCAGCTATAACGAAATTCCAAGTTCGTTTGAGAGAGAATTTAAACCTGAAAAACAATGCAAAAGAAATCCAAATTTTACATTGCAATTAAAAAAGGAAATGTTAATTTATAACGAACAGATTTTTGAAAGAAAACTTGAGTCTAAAACCCCTACTCTACAACTTATGACAGCACGAAAACGAGAATAAGTTAAAGATAATAATTAACTAAAGAAAACTTTGTGAAAGTTATATACCTTAAACAGTTAGTTGCAATATGTACAAAGTATTTCAGCAGTGCTTTAAGTGCATAATTAATTAGTTATTAAGAACTTTACTACTTTGAAAAAACAGCGCATAGACAGCGCATAGAAAAGGAACAAGCTTAGCCATCTTCTGTTCCTAGGTACCCCAAAAGACGCTCAAAGTTACAAAGAAAAGTAAGAGTTAAAACCCGCATAAATGTTAACAGACAAACCAATGCTTAAAAGCTGAAAAGCTAAAAAACGACAGAGAAAAGGTACATAAAGTACAAACATTGAACTTATAAAACCTAGAACCCAAAAACAAGGAAGAGAGCTTACCTCTTGTGTGACAAAACTTTTCTCCTCACAAGAGGAGAACATGGCTGACCTCTTCCGCCACTCCCTAGACGCTGGGGGCAGTGAGGGTGGGGCTGATGGCCTCCTCATACAGCAAGAAACCAACGCGCGGAGATTTTAACCAGAGAAAAAAATATATAAACTTAAGACTGTGGATCTGTATGATCAGAATGAGCAGAATTAACTCTCCAGAATACATGAGAAATATTATAAAATACACGAGCAGTTTATTTAATAATCTTTGCATGTATTAAATCACCTTAGTGAGCTTCTATAGATTAATCAGAATCTTATTAATTTTAATGTTGGTTTTACTATTTTTAGTATAGCTATCCTAGTGATGAATAACTAGTTTTCTTTTTTATTTGTTTTTATTTTCTTTTATAAACAGATTTTTAAGCTTTTTTTGTGATTTTGTTTATATTATTTAATTTTTTGTTTTAATAGGACCGTCACATCCATAGCACTAAGGTTCCTTTAGGTAGTTAATAGGCATCCTCTAGCCAACTTCCTTACGGCTTTGATTGGTCAGAATCATATTATTAACTGTAGAAAATTAAAGCAGATCTGCCAACCTTACTCTATTATTCAGAATAATTTTTCTTAAAGTTCTTTTGATGAAAGAAGAAGGAATTTCGTTCTCTAGAAAACTTTCTAATAGTATATTAATGTGGTAATTGAAATCCAAATTGTTGCTGCAAATTCTTGAAATTTTAGGACCTGAGAAATTAGTACATTCTCAATTACTTTGGTTGAAATGTTATTATTCCAGTGTAGATATTTAATTACTTTGAAAGGAAAATTAACTCTTTTATCAAAGAGGCTAATAGATGGGTTACCTCTGTTGAGCTTAATGCTTAAGTCTAGGAACTCAAGTTCCTGATTACTGTGGTTGGTTTTACATAAGTTAAGAGAGCTAGGATAGATATTATCAAAATCACTCTCTATAACTTCTGAATTATTGATACACAGCAGATCATCAATATATCTAAAAGTGTAAAGGTAGTTATCTGAGCAGGTGGGGTGATTTTTAATGAATTTATATTCCTTAAAGAACAGGAATAGATTAGCGATATTTGTGGACGTTGATGTTCCCATTGGAATACCGTTCACTTGCTTATAGAGAGTATTATTATATAAGATATGGTTATTTTTTATGCAGCAATTGAGATAAGAGTTCCAAGTTCCTACATCAACAAATTGGTTAAGTTTAAATTCTGCATACAGCTCTTTAAAGGTAGTGATTATATCTGATAGAGGCAGATTAGTATATAGGTTTTCAAAATCATAACTATTAATATCTAGGGGACAAACTTTGAGTATAGTAGAAATTACTTCTGCATTATTATTAATTATCCAAAAATCTCTGTACATCAAGTTAGAACAGTTTCTAAAGTGTTTCAAAACCTTCTTTAAGACATCTTCAAAAGCAAGATCTATTTTCTTTTTATGACTCCTTACTCCACTAGCTATGAACCTGAACTTCACAGGATCCTTATGAAACTTAACCGTTGCAAAAAGAAATGGAAATTCAGGCCCATATCTTCTAGTTTGTGGAATTTTAAGTTTCTTGAAGAATGCCTTAAACCGATTTTCTAACTGCTTGGTAGAATAACTTACGGGCTCGTATGTTACTCTATTATTGAGTTCCATAGTTAACAATTCAAAATAGAACTTCTTACAGATAATTGCAAAATTATTGCTAGCTTTATCCGTAGTGGTAAAAATAAATTGGTCTTGTAGTTTGGAGAGTGACCTTTTAGCTTCTCCAGAGAAAAAGAGATTTCTGTCGAAACAAAAGTCCAGACCTGCCAACTCACCGGTGAAGCTATTGATTATATTACATTTCCATTCTGCGAAGGCCTCAATAGGCTGATTGTACGTTAAACTGGTTTTTACGATGTACTTATTTACATCTTGAGTGAAGCTCTCAAGAATCCTTTCTTTGGAAATTATGAAGGAAGGTCTGAATTTAGAGCCATACTCTAATAAATTCCTAAGCTTTTCATTTTCAACATAACTCAAGTTTCCGGTGATAATATGGTTGTAATTCTTATCATAGTGAACTGTATCTTTATGTTCATCACAAGAACAAGTAGTAATTACAGGAATGTAGCTCGAAGAGTTAAGTTTGTAGTTTTTAACTATTGACCCTAAGGTCTTAACATATTTAAAACTTACAATAGACTGGTGCCTGTGGATGGGAAAAAAATTGCATTATTGTAGAACAGCTTCCTTACATTGAGATTATCGTAGGCTTTATTTAGGAACCTGATGGTAACAAAATTACTGGAAAATTCTTTAAGAGAAATTTTATCTTTAAGAATATGTTTAAGAATGTCCAGAACCAAAGCAAAAACATGCTTATCAACATGGTCAGCAGTTTCATTCCAGAATTTGAAAAAACATTTAAGGACAGAGTGCTTGAAGGACTTGAGAATTTTGTAAGTATTTTTAACAAAATTAGTGCCAGTTTTAAAGCTTTCCAGAGTTTTTAGCAAGTTAGCAAAATCAACTTTGCTTGATGTGCGAAATAACCTCTGTCCTCTATTACCTCTAGAGCAGCTCTTATTATTAACAAGAAAGAAGAGTTCACGAATTGAAAATTTATGCTGATTATGCTTATTGTCAGATAGAGTGGAATTAAGGCCATAGGGATAAAGAGACTGATGCTGCAAAATTTCAAGGGATTCAGTTTCTAGCCGAGCATAGAGGTCAGGGATAATATGTAGTACCTCTATTTTCACTTTGTCAAAACCATGAGTATGGAAATGCTCTAATTCAAAGGTAGAGTACTGGTTGGCGTTTGTGGAGGGGTTCGCTCCTGAATTAGAGAACTTGTTTACTAGAGACCTGTGACCATTAATCCTAAGATGAAGAGGATTTTTACTTTGGCCAATATAGCTAAGGTTGCAGACAGTACAGGTGAGCTTATAGATGGTATTGTAGGCTTTGCAAAACTTGTTGGAGCAATTATCCTCAACAGAAGAATAAAGGTTAGGATCTGCAGATTTACATGTCAAACAACGTTTGTCATTTCATAACTTTAGATTACCTTTGCCAGCGAGTTCATACACTATGGGAAAGGGTGCTAGCCTAACTGAGCGGGAGGACTTAAAATATCTGAGCTGACCTCCAATCCTTTCATCGTCCTTAGAACTCCACTTGGGCCAAAACATACAAATTCTGAGCAAACCAACTAGGAAAAACTTTTTAGAAATAAGCAGTCCAAGAAAAGACCAAACTCGAGTATAAACTACACTCCAAAAAGCTGCATCCAAAACATACTAAAAAGAAAAATTAGAAAATGAAAAAAAACCTCAAGTGAAAAAAAAAAAAAAAAAAAAAAAAAAAAAAATAATAATAATAATAATAATAAAACATTTCAACTAGAATTTGCGCATGAGCTGCTAAATAATAAATTGAAATTAGTTACTTAAGAGCAAAGCTGAAGACTAAGGAAAAAATTTTAGAATTTAACACGAAGGGTGCAAAATAACCTGAAAATCAAAACGCGCAACGCAGCAGTTTTGAAAATTCAGAATTCACATTCTATAAAGAAGATACCTAAGCAAAAAAATACATATATAATTTTGACTCACACCTAGTACAACATAGAAAAGGTTATGTATCTACCTGTGTGAGTAAAAGGAGAAAAGATAAAAAAATAAAATAAAACAACTGAATGTAGAAGGTGTCGAGAATACTGAGCCTTGGCTTTATCAAGGACCAGCAAAAACTCTGCATTTTCTCACTTCTACAAAGACCTAGTTGGAAATGGGTTTCTGCAAGGCCATAGATGCAAGTAACATTCCCACCTAAAATAGTTTAAAAAATATATATATATAAGTCATGTCCTCCGTAGAGTAGCATGACCTAGCACTAGTTAACAATTTCGCTTGCATCCATTAACCTTCATGGCCCGACCCATGCTCTTCATCTGTTACTATTAAACAGAGAGAAGAAGATTAAAGAGAACTCAAGCTGTGAGAGTGACATAATAAATAGAAATGATTTTCAGCTATAACGAAATTCCAAGTTCGTTTGAGAGAGAATTTAAACCTGAAAAACAATGCAAAAGAAATCCAAATTTTACATTGCAATTAAAAAGGAAATGTTAATTTATAACTAACAGATTTTTGAAAGAAAACTTGAGTCTAAAACCCCCTACTCTACAACTTATGACAGCACTGAAAACGAGAATAAGTTAAAGATAATAATTAACTAAAGAAAACTTTGTGAAAGTTATATACCTTAAACAGTTAGTTGCAATATGTACAAAGTATTTCAGCAGTGCTTTAAGTGCATAATTAATTAGTTATTAAGAACTTTACTACTTTGAAAAAACAGCGCATAGACAGCGCATAGAAAAGGAACAAGCTTAGCCATCTTCTGTTCCTAGGTACCCCAAAAGACGCTCAAAGTTACAAAGAAAAGTAAGAGTTAAAACCCGCATAAATGTTAACAGACAAACCAATGCTTAAAAGCTGAAAAGCTAAAAAACGACAGAGAAAAGGTACATAAAGTACAAACATTGAACTTATAAAACCTAGAACCCAAAAACAAGGAAGAGAGCTTACCTCTTGTGTGACAAAAACTTTTCTCCTCACAAGAGGAGAACATGGCTGACCTCTTCCGCCACTCCCTAGACGCTGGGGGGCAGTGAGGGTGGGGCTGATGGCCTCCTCATACAGCAAGAAACCAACGCGCGGAGATTTTAACCAGAGAAAAAAATATATAAACTTAAGACTGTGGATCTGTATGATCAGAATGAGCAGAATTAACTCTCCAGAATACATGAGAAATATTATAAAATACACGAGCAGTTTATTTAATAATCTTTGCATGTATTAAATCACCTTAGTGAGCTTCTATAGATTAATCAGAATCTTATTAATTTTAATGTTGGTTTTACTATTTTTAGTATAGCTATCCTAGTGATGAATAACTAGTTTTCTTTTTTATTTGTTTTTATTTTCTTTTATAAACAGATTTTTAAGCTTTTTTTGTGATTTTGTTTATATTATTTAATTTTTTGTTTTAATAGGACCGTCACATCCATAGCACTAAGGTTCCTTTAGGTAGTTAATAGGCATCCCTCTAGCCAACTTCCTTACGGCTTTGATTGGTCAGAATCATATTATTAACTGTAGAAAATTAAAGCAGATCTGCCAACCTTACTCTATTATTCAGAATAATTTTTCTTAAAGTTCTTTTGATGAAAGAAGAAGGAATTTCGTTCTCTAGAAAACTTTCTAATAGTATATTAATGTGGTAATTGAAATCCAAATTGTTGCTGCAAATTCTTGAAATTCTTAGGACCTGAGAAATTAGTACATTCTCAATTACTTTGGTTGAAATGTTATTATTCCAGTGTAGATATTTAATTACTTTGAAAGGAAAATTAACTCTTTTATCAAAGAGGCTAATAGATGGGTTACCTCTGTTGAGCTTAATGCTTAAGTCTAGGAACTCAAGTTCCTGATTACTGTGGTTGGTTTTACATAAGTTAAGAGAGCTAGGATAGATATTATCAAAATCACTCTCTATAACTTCTGAATTATTGATACACAGCAGATCATCAATATATCTAAAAGTGTAAAGGTAGTTATCTGAGCAGGTGGGGTGATTTTTAATGAATTTATATTCCTTAAAGAACAGGAATAGATTAGCGATATTTGTGGACGTTGATGTTCCCATTGGAATACCGTTCACTTGCTTATAGAGAGTATTATTATATAAGATATGGTTATTTTTTATGCAGCAATAAGAGTTCCAAGTTCCTACATCAACAAATTGGTTAAGTTTAAATTCTGCATACAGCTCTTTAAAGGTAGTGATTATATCTGATAGAGGCAGATTAGTATATAGGTTTTCAAAATCATAACTATTAATATCTAGGGGACAAACTTTGAGTATAGTAGAAATTACTTCTGCATTATTATTAATTATCCAAAAATCTCTGTACATCAAGTTAGAACAGTTTCTAAGGTGTTTCAAAACCTTCTTTAAGACATCTTCAAAAGCAAGATCTATTTTCTTTTAATGACTCCTTACTCCACTAGCTATGAACCTGAACTTCACAGGATCCTTATGAAACTTAACCGTTGCAAAAAGAAATGGAAATTCAGGCCCATATCTTCTAGTTTGTGGAATTTTTAAGTTTCTTGAAGAATGCCTTAAACCGATTTTCTAACTGCTTGGTAGAATAACTTACGGGCTCGTATGTTACTCTATTATTGAGTTCCATAGTTAACAATTCAAAATAGAACTTCTTACAGATAATTGCAAAATTATTGCTAGCTTTATCCGTAGTGGTAAAAATAAATTGGTCTTGTAGTTTGGAGAGTGACCTTTTAGCTTCTCCAGAGAAAAAGAGATTTCTGTCGAAACAAAAGTCCAGACCTGCCAACTCACCGGTGAAGCTATTGATTATATTAGATTTCCATTCTGCGAAGGCCTCAATAGGCTGATTGTACGTTAAACTGGTTTTTACGATGTACTTATTTACATCTTGAGTGAAGCTCTCAAGAATCCTTTCTTTGGAAATTATGAAGGAAGGTCTGAATTTAGAGCCATACTCTAATAAATTCCTAAGCTTTTCATTTTCAACATAACTCAAGTTTCCGGTGATAATATGGTTGTAATTCTTATCATAGTGAACTGTATCTTTATGTTCATCACAAGAACAAGTAGTAATTACAGGAATGTAGCTCGAAGAGTTAAGTTTGTAGTTTTTAACTATTGACCCTAAGGTCTTAACATATTTAAAACTTACAATAGACTGGTGCCTGTGGATGGGAAAAAAAAATTGCATTATTGTAGAACAGCTTCCTTACATTGAGATTATCGTAGGCTTTATTTAGGAACCTGATGGTAACAAAATTACTGGAAAATTCTTTAAGAGAAATTTTATCTTTAAGAATATGTTTAAGAATGTCCAGAACCAAAGCAAAAACATGCTTATCAACATGGTCAGCAGTTTCATTCCAGAATTTGAAAAAACATTTAAGGACAGAGTGCTTGAAGGACTTGAGAATTTTGTAAGTATTTTTAACAAAATTAGTGCCAGTTTTAAAGCTTTCCAGAGTTTTTAGCAAGTTAGCAAAATCAACTTTGCTTGATGCCATACTAAATAACGTATGCATTTCCTTCAGGAATACAAACAGTATCGGTAGAACGGGATGCTTTTGCTTGTGATACCACAAAAGATGGATACACTCTTAGGAATGTGTCTAAACAGAGGTCATGTACTGCGGGAGTTGGTACCTGTTATACAGCGGGTCCGGCCATGTACTGTTGAGGTGGGGTAGTCCTCCATGTGATTCAATATATTATCGCCAATTATGACCTTAACGTGTCTTGTTAAGCTGACTGAGACTATTCCGTAGTGGTGTCTCATTTATGTTGGGACGGCCGCACCAATTATATCTCATAGACAACATAGTTTCTTGTGGTGGTCATAAAACTCCGATTCAAAAAAAAAATATCATATGTACGTTCCAATCAAAAATATGCCTTGTACCTTGGCAGGGGTTGCTCTGCCTTTTTAAAGCTTTCGCCAACCCATTCACCAAATTCAATTTTTTTTTTCGCCAAATGCCATCTGAAGTCGCCAATATTTTGTTCTACCCTCCACTGGAATTGTAAAAAACATAAAGTGTTATAATATTGATAGGTCTTACAAAAATTAATGATTGTTTTTGCTCAGATTTTATCGAAATAGGTAATCGCCAATATTTTCGCCAAAACTTTTTATCAATCGCCAAAACAAAGGTTTTTTCGCAAAGTGTGAAGAATGCGATCGGCAGCGAGACCGCTGCTCTGGCATTTGAAAAAAGAAAAATCGAAAGAGTACCCTGATACTATTTATAGATAATTTATGCTATGTGTATTTCTCATGCAAAGATCTTTGTGGCTGTAAAATAAAACGAGTGATTCGAGAGTATACATTCATTTACGTACAACACATAACATTCTTTTTTTTAGTTGGAGGTTTAACGACCACCGTGAGCAACTCAATGGGCTACCCCATCCCTAATTTAGGGTCACTGGTTCCAGGGAAGGGAGAGAGCCAGTGCCGTAAGATAAACACAACATCCATGCCTCACTGGGATTCGAACCCAGACCCCGTTCGGACGAATGACCACAGGCCATCGCTTAGACCACTGCGCCACCGGGGCGGCATAACATTCTTATCAAGCAAACCAAATACAATAGGCATTGTGGTAACTAAAGTATGATATCTAAACTTGTGGTTTTAGACTGTCCAAGTGTATCTGGAAAACAGCATTGATTGTAGTACTGTATTATTCTTTATCATAAAAACATCGAAATTTAGAGTGGTTGCCATACCAAACTTTTGATTTAGCAAATCTACGAAAGGATTAAATTTTGCCTTAGCAAAGTTAAGATTGAAATCTCCAGATAATATCATCGGTATCAAGTGATAATATTTGGAGATTTTCATGATATCAGATCCTTTGTGTGCGTGTGTAGGGAAGAAGTACAAATTGAATGAATTCTACGATGTCGTCAATCTTGTTCCTCGGAGATATCAATATGTATAACAAAATCAATGGGAAAGTTTGGCTCTTAGGCATCGTACATTCAGCAAAAACTATGTATTTCACCAATGGGTCTTATTAAAACTTCGAACCTTGAAATTTGATGCAAGACGATAAATACTTTACTGTTGTCGGGAAGGACGCACAACATCAAAATGCATTTTTGTAATGGCTTTTATCACATTTAGCATCAGGTTCTCGTAATTTACGCAGATTGCAATGAGATAATGTTACGTTTATGTAAAACGTGGTGAAAAAATGTTCATAGTTCAGTAAAATATATTGTTGAGTAACAATGAAGTTAACTATTGTTACGTCACTTAATGGGACAGCATGCGGCACGATCAAATTTCAACAATGGTTTTGACAATGACACACCGTTACCCAGTTTAGTTACATCGGTATTTTTTACATGGGATTTACTTTACTACTGTTGGGAAAGTTGCATATTATCAAAGCTCATTATATCGATGCAAGATATGACTGGGATGTTACTCTTTGGAGAGAAGTACAGTAATTGAGTGCAGGAAAATCAGAAGAGCAGATTGTAGAAAGGGATTCCCATAAGGCTGGATTTTCAAACCATTTGGATTGGTGAAAAGAGATAAAGGCCTGCCGTAGGCAGATGTGGTTTCATGCCATGATGCTTCGTCTTTGACTTATGTCTAACAAGCCTCTCTCTGTTCAAATGCCTCTGGTTTTTGACCAGATGCTCACTATGGTCAAAAGCCAATGCATCCTGCATTTATTCTTTGACGACATGTTAACTGACACATATGTCTGGTGCATCTCAATCGTTACTTATGTCAAGTTCTTTATTAAACAGCGTTACCAGTTGTGCCACAATAGATTCCTCCGTCAGGTGTTCCTCAACTGACACTTCTGTCGGATGTCCCTTTCACTTTCTTTTTTGTTTCGGGGTTAACCGTCAACAGGAACAACTCTGATGGATATAAGAAGTCACCTGTCCCTAATTTAGGGCAACTAATTCCACAAAAAGGACAGTGTCATCGCCGTTGGATAGTATTACGTTGTTTCCAGATAGATGTATATATCAAGTGTCCTTTAATAAACACCATTTCAGGTGTCCTTTATTAGACACATCTGTTACGTGTAGCTTAAAACACAACTGCCAGTTGTCCCTTAAATGGGAAACACTGCCAGTTATCTGGCAGCTGACAACTGGCGATGGTGTAGTTAATAGACAATTACCACAACTGTTTCGTGATAGTGTATTCAAGCACATGTGATTAGCGAACAGCTGTTTGCTTCCAGTCTGGAGTTCTCATAATACGACTGTGCACCATTGCTCAAACCTGAAGACCTGTACGATCGGCGAGGAACACATTCCAAAGACTTTGATGTACCTGATGATGATGAAACAAGGTAATAACAGTAATTTTCTCCCCTAATATCTTTCCAAACATCAGTCATGAGGCAAATTTTTCTTTCTGTATCTGTCTCTCTCTCGCACGCACATGCACTCCAGTTACTTAAGCAGGTTGATTTATTCTACAGTAGTGTTAATATGCTAGCGTATTCATCAAATAATTGTTAAGTGAAATTTTCTGAGAAATAGATTTAAATAGGATTTTAAATTAAAGAGAAAATTGGTATTGGCATTATTTTTCGCACAAGTCTTCTGAGATGTCGATATTTATTAGCACATAAAAGTTCTTTGGAATAGTCTTCTGAGATGTCGATACTTATTAGCACATAAAAGTTCTTTTGGAATTTCAGCACTCTCTGCTCCTAAATTAAGCCATTTTTATGAATGCAACTCATTATGTGCTCAAAAGAGAAAACATCCAGACTTAGACAATTGTGGTCGCCCCTTATCAGGTACCTCTCCCGTACGCCCATGAGAAGAAACTTTTTTAATGAGTGTAACTTTTTAATTAAGAGTTTCGCTAGGTGGAATGCATTAAAGACCTGTTTTGCTTGATATAACATATCTTAATCGCTAAAATGTGATGTCATCAGTTATTTGTTAGATTGCCGCCATATGAGAGTTTCAATTTCAAGACCAGTTTCTCTAGATTAGGGAATCTGGACTTTGTATAAAACTTGGACAGAAATTATAGTTCTGCCTATCGTCGCAATAGCGTGTATTGAGTTTATGCAGGCAAAGACCTGACCGTCTCTCTCAGCCTTTTGGTTAAATTAAGTAGCAACTTGTGAGACAAATCACACCTACTGCATTTAATTTTCCGTATTTCTGAAATTAGATAGAAAATTTGACGATGAATTTGAGTTTTATGTAGATTTCGGCGTTTAACACTCTTTAAGCATAGTTTTCTTGTACGTTATTTTAAATATACCAGACCATGAATACTCAAGAAACGCTTATAGCGTAGTTAATCCATTTACTTTTGTGGTGTAATACGCATAAAGATACGCCAAGCTTTTGCTCTACACAGGGAAACTTTTTCAAGGCAATGGTAGACTTGGAGGCTTTTTCAAGGCAATGGTAGACTATGAGGCCTTTTCAAGGCAATGGTAGACTGGGAGGCTTTTTCAAGGCAATCTACCATTGCTTTGAAGAAGCCTCCCAGTGGAGAGCGAAAGCTTGGCGAATCTTTATACGTATTACATCACAAAAATAAACGGATTTTCTACGACATAAGCGTTTCTTGAGTATTCAGTTTTCTTCTATCAATCATTGCCTTCAACCGTATTTTTAGTACGTCTTTAGTAAGCAAAGTACGTGCGTATGGTATCGCTTTGTCTGTCTGTTCGTGCATCTAAGACAATAAGGAATCTTCCGCTCTTAATGTAATGTTTACATGTAAAAGAGAGAACTAGCATCGGAATAAGAGCCGCAACATTCATGCCTTACCCTGAGATTCGGAACAAGCAGTAGGAGTACGAACAGTCAGAGAAGCCTGCGCTCTAGACCTGAGTTGGAAACGGTTCAAACATTTTGGATCCGCACGTCATATAATTGGACCCAACCCCGACCCGAACTTAACCCGGACAAATCTGCATTGAACTACAAATTCGAAACTCAATTTATAATTATGCATAATTATACACCGTATATACTGTATAATCATACAGGGATTTCAAAACGACTCTCCGCAGTGGGTATCGTAGGTTGTACATGTATAGAAATCAAACAGATGTATTACGGGAACGTATAATTTACTCACTTACAGGAAGTGTTGAAACTGTCGTGCTTCATTTGCAAGACATAATCTAACTGTTTTACAGATGTTTTCAAGCACATCTGCGATAATCAGAAAGTCCCTCCGTAGTAATTTTAAGGCTGTTCAACTTAATTCTGATGGCGCTACAGTCAAGATTTTTAAACAAAGTATCTTGTTGTATGTTTAATTTCAGTTTTTGCTGTTTTCTTGATAACATATCAAGCTACAGAATATATTTCTCAGCAACACCAATTTTCATCAGCTTCTGATGAGTTGAAAGTTTCAAAAAGTGGATGTTGATTTCACCATTGCCCATCAGAAGGAAGGGATACTCATGAAATCAATATTCACATTTTGGAAACTTTCAACTCACCAGAAGCTGGTGAAAATTGGTTTTGCTGTGAAACATATTCTGGTTTTTCTTAATGAGATGACACAACTTCCAGCATTCTGTCTTCCTCCTTTTTGTTTTCAACAAGCATGTATTTGTTGGCCTTTGACGCCTTTTTCAATGTACTTAATATTAAATTCATCTATATCAACAAATCGGGCATTAATTCCGACACGACATGCAATGGGAACGGGATGTTAGCACGTCAAACGAAAACCTCTGAATGCTAAATGCAAAAGATGTGAGGTGAAAAGGTAACTCTCTCAGTCCAAAAATTGGAATTAAAATACCGTCCAGCCACATTAAAAATTTATTCGTATAAATACACAAGCGCTTTCGAAATCATCAATTTCATCATCAGGTGTGATACTTAAAAGGTAAAAAGGCACTTCACATAATAACTCCGTGGTGGCTGGACTTACTTGGACCTATCCGGTGCGTATTTTAACTTACCGAGCACATTGCCTGGTAACATTTTGAACTCTCAGTCGTTCAATGTGACATGCGTGGTGTGAGAGAGTGAATCACCAGAGAAGCAGGAGACGTAGCTTGCTGCGGACAGTCGCACTGAAAACAAACGCAAAGGAAATATCGTTTTACGATATGGCGTCGGTGTGTCAGACTTCAATCGGTGGAAAAACTTTTTCTTTTAGAAAGAGACAATATTTTTGCATGACAAATCATTTTTCATTCTCGTGGCATCAGTATCAAGCAAAAAATTCCACAGCAGGCATTTTTCTTTTTCTTTTCAAAAATTAAACGGAAATAAAACCGGGTCAGGAACACATTGATCCCACCCGTTTGACCCGCTAGAAATTGTTGACCCGCTGACCCACTAGAAATTGTTGACCCGCTGACCCGCTAGAAATTGTTGACCCGCTGACCCTTCCATATCTCCTCTAGACCATTGAATCATAGGACGACGGTACGGACTTCAGTGCAACTATTGTTCCTCTTAAAAAGCAACGTGGAGCACAATATCCTCTTATTTTTTATTTCGTTTCAGGTCGAGCGACCTCCAAAAGCATCTAAACTACTTACAAGAATCGTCTGTTCTAAATTCACAGCAACTGGTTCCAAAGAAGACACAGTACCAACGCAAACCCCACTCTTCAACCGGGACTTGAACTCAATCCCAATCTGGATAATTACCTAGAAGTCCGCGCCTCTGACCGCTCGAACATGTCGTCGAAGTTATCGCCTTCGTCTTTCTGAAATTCAAGTTTCGGTCAAATATTTGGTGTATGTCAGAAAGGACAAATTATCACATTTTCGCACTCGCATAATTTATATTCTAATTACACATTTGTAACACGGAATAATGCCAATATATTCTTATTATTGGAAACATTTTTTGCAAATTTACTGAATGTTAGTACCGCTTATTGAAAAAGAAAGAAAAACGTTACTTCAGTTTACATTTCCTGTGGCTACCGTGTGTGTTGAAGAACTATTAATTCCGTACCATAAAGGGCCGTCAAAGAGCACTACGGAGCGATAAATTATTAAGAGAATAAGCAATATTTAAAGCCTTTGTGGGTTTACCCTTAAATTTCTGATGTTAAAAGACTCTATGAATAAAGCAGGATTTCATGAGCGTTACATACGCTCCCTGTCTGATTTCTCACAGTAATTGGCTGATTAATGCATAGTCGGGTGCTTCCTTAAATCTTTTGAATCACTCGCCGAACGCAGTCATCAAAGGATCACTGAATCATGGCTTTAAGATACCTGGTGGGAACGGCATCAAGTTTTTATTGTTTCACCACCCGCAGCTTGATAATAAGTCGATGGCATCAGCGACCCGTCAGTGAACCTTAGAACACCCAGAAGGGAGGTATCGCTCAACTTGTCTCTCTCTCTCTCTCTCTCTCTCTCTCTCTCTCTCTCTCTCTCTCTTTCTCGACCTTCCACTTTACCTTTCTGATTTCTACCCCTCTGTCCCTTCTCCCCCAAAGAGAATTTAGCCAATTCTTCAGCAGTTCCAAAGGGTAAGTACGTGCAAATGATTTCCAGACACATTGGAAAACTACTCTTGAGTCCAAGTAACACTCATAAATATGTCTGTGCGTCAACTGAGCAGCCTTAATTCACTTTTCGAGAATGAGTCTTCACAAGTTCTCGAACAATCAAAACTCTGTTAAGTGAACGAATTTGATGTTTAAGAGCTAGCGGCGTTCGGCCTTTCCCATGATAAAAAAAATGTATATGAATATAAATCGTCTTTAAGTTTTATAGTATTGAGCTTTTGTAGAACGAATTTGTCTTATAGAGTCCATTAAACAGGGAGTACATAAAAGTTTACCACTATAATAGAATTTCCCTGGGATAACAGTAATTCGTTGTGTGGTAATTTTAAATACACACATTCACACACGTTTATACATACAGTGAAACCTTGCTTATATGTTTTTCACTTTTACACGCAATTCTGCGTTAGTCCCGATATTTTACTGTACTTCTATCGCTTTTTTAACTCGGTTATACGTAATTCACTTACACGTTTTTTGCGATTGTACGTTAAGATTTGAGTTTCAGATCATCAATAATGCACTGTTCTTTGATTTTTGGTTTCATACGTAACTGATATGTTACAATTTTGAGAGAACTGAGACAGTGGTGGTGTGTTCTTTCTTGGTTCAGCCGAAGTTGAACCTTGATCCTATCACAGAAGGGTTATGTTGTAGAGCCCTGCACGGGCCGGGCCTGCTCAGTAGTTTAAAACTTACAGGCCGGGCCTACAATTTCGTAGGCGGGCTTGGACGGGCCTGAACTAGCATGTGTACCGTGTAGTCAGGTTGCTGATAAATTTAGGATCAGTTTATATTATGTTCTGGGCAAAAGTGTCAGAGAAGACAGTACTGGACTCGTATAAACAGTGATCTGACCCTACGAAGGGTTCGATTATGGAATGATGATAATTTACTTAAGTTCACTGAATACTATTTATTGCATTTGCTGTATTTCTGGTTACTGGTGGGTTAGTTAACTTGCTTATGCCCTCTTTTTACACGAGTTTCGAGTTATTCCAAAAAGTTACAGTACAATTACCGTCTATGTTAAAGCAAGTGATAGTTACGCAAATGAAACCTATGCCGGGCCTGAATGGCCGTCCGGCCTGACATTAACTGGGTGGGAACGGGCCGGGATCGGGCCTAAAAATATTTCCTCTGCAGGGCTCTAGTATGTTTTTTAATTTCGGTTCGGATTTCATGACTCTCACAAATATATATGCGCTATTTAAAAATTGGTAAATCTCTGGGACATGACTATGTGGCTCTACTATTTCGTAGAATAAAATCCTAAATGTATCCTCAATATTCCACATTCTGGTTTTAAATGGCTGCACTCAGGATCCGCAGACAAAAAAGAAAAGCTGTTAATTCATGAGTTCTATACTCTCCGAAGCACTTGTCTCAGATTCTTATTTGTGAGGATTTCACTTAATCTATAATCAAGATTATAGACACATAGAGACGTAAAAAAAGTAAAGTTTTATGTTCATAGGCTTTATGATTTGTGCAATGCACAAATTATAATATATTTATATATAATTTCACATTATATATAAAATATATTATAATTTGTAATTTAAAATAGTACTAGTGATCCGAATTTCTTGGCGTAGAATATAAATCAAAGTTTCCAAGCTTTCGCACATCAACCAGATGGCTTTTTCAATGAAGGTAGACAGCTAACTGCAAACTGGATAATGGAACACTTCAAGAATTTGTACGCGGCGACTTGACTAGACAATAAATGAATAGGCGCAAATGTGATCAGACATTCGAAGAAACGAGGTCGCGTTGGTTGGGCGCGCAGTACTGTGTTAGAAAACACAGCATTATTTGAAGAATTGGTTTCAAATGCTTGACAACTCGAGAGAGTCGCTATCATTACAAGCTTCGCTGCTGGTCAAGATTTCCAAGGTTTCGCGAATGGCAGTAGATTTAGGTGTGGAGTATGAAGCTAATTTCCTGATATCATTCCACATAGGATCAGCGGACTTGAACGTGACCTCTCTTGATAAGGCAGCGGTTATTTTACCGTTTTTGTATCCATTTTATGTTCGCTGATTCTAATTCCAAACGAACGTTTGGTCATTCCGCCTGGAGCCGTCCGGATATTGTAATGGGATTGCATAAACAACTGCCTCATTGAGAAGAGGGGGCTTGTCAATATTTCTCTTAAGCATCGTATATAAAGATGCCGCAGACCTTATTCTGACGCAGAAGTTCATCCTCCTGAGCGCGTTTTTGAGTTGATAGGAAACTTTTGGTATGTAGGGAATAGAGCTCAGGTAGCGGCATAGAAAGATTGACACGGTTGGTTCTGGCTTTTTCGATAAAGTTATGCATCTGGCTCGACGTATATCCTGCCTCAGTGGCCAATTCAACGATGTTTTCTAGTTCCGAATCTCTAAAACGAACATCGGAGGAGACGGCGAAGGCTCTTCTAATTCGAGAACGAAAGAAGGCCGTCTTGTAATCATCAGGACAGAATGAACTGCGGAGTATCAAGTTGGGAACGGAGGTGGGTTTATAAGAGACTTCCGTGCAAAGGCGAATGTCATGTGGTTTTCTCATTAAGACGTCGAGATAAGGTAAGGTGCCACTGCGCTCAAGCTCCATAGTGAAATTGATCGTAGGGTGTATATAATTGACTTTACCGAGGAAAGATGGGAGAGTCATTTTCGTGAGGCCATATGAAAAATACGTCGTCCGCATATCGCAGCCAGGTGGTAGGCCTTGGGGTGATGTTAGTGAATATATGTTGCTCAATGGGGCGAAGTATTACTTCTGCGAGAACGGCTGAAAGCGAAGATCCCAACAGAGCGCCATTTACTTGCTTATAAGCGTGCCCTTGGAAACTGAGGTAGCTGTTTCTAAGGGGACATTGTCTAGTCAAGTCACCGCGTTAAAATTGTTGAAGTGTTCCATTATCCAGTTTGCAGTTAGCTGTCTACTTTCCTTGAAAAAGCCATCTGGTTGATGTGCGAAAGGTTGGAAACTTTGATTTATATTCTACGCCAAGAAATTCGGATCACTAGTATTATTTTAAGTGTAATTGGTGTACAGTTCCTTGTTATCAAATAATTTGTAATGCTTTTTTTCTTTCGCCGCCGATTCGACTTCAAAGAAAAAATTATTAAGGAACATCTTATACTCCTTTAAAGCATACATTTTACAATAGTATTTAACATTTTGAAATTTCTTTTATACAACTTTTGTATTTATACGTGTTTTTAAGCCTATCCCCCTAGAAAAACGTATAACCGAAGTTCTTTACTGTATATACCTTGCTTTTTTTTTCCGGAGATAAAGGTACCGGAACTCTTAAACTTAGATTGTTGTAAAATGTAAAAAAAATGACCAAGTCAAAAGGAACTCAATTTTTTTAACATTGTTCTTTAAGCCCTACTATCGTTGGTGGTACAAAATGCAAAAACATAATTTACATGATCATATTATATTAAATAATTATACTGTTAAAAATTTTCTGAAATTCACGAGCCACTTTTTGTGATTTCTTTTTTGAATTAACGAAGCATATTTCTGACACAACTTTTTTAGTGAAATGACGGGGAAAACTCTGAATTTCATGGATCTTCGTACGCAAGAAAAATTCTGTATTTTCAGAAACCTTTCCGTAATTCCTAACTTATATTAACGGGAAAACTCAGTCCACACTTTTTCCGTATCCATGTGAAAATAATTTCTGGTAATAGGATAGATTCACGGGAACACTTGGGGGTTTGATTAACTGTTAAATTTCAATAGTCTGTCGAAGTATTTGATTTTGAAGTTTCTGTAGTCAGATCGGATATTGAGGATAGTATATCGCATGAGTTTGGGTTATTGTGGCACAGGATGTTTCTTCTCCTCTTTTCTATTTTGTGCACCAGCTATTATATATTGTGCTACCGTAAGAAACCAGATATTAGATTTATTGTACAGGTGATTGCACGATATCTATGTATCAATCTGTGGAGTCCTTAAGACAAAATCTATATAGCTATGAAAAGTAAATTTTATATTTAGAGGTTTTGGGAAATAATATGATAAAACAGTACATTGCACATTGTCGTAAAAATAATTGAAAGTTATTGTCAGTTTTAAAAAAGTCTCAAACTCCAAGTCATTCTCTTGCTTCAAAAAATGAAAAATCAGGATGAAAAAATCGTTAATTTGTAATAAGACGTCCTACAGGAAAAATAAAATCATTACAAACGCATCCAAAAAAATAATAAGCTCCAATCGAAATTCAAATTACTAAATCACTCGCATTAATGAAAAAAAAAAATCATCGCTCAATTAGTTTTACCATGAACGTGAGTCTCATTTCTGTGACTTTCTGGCTGTGACTCCCAGGCTCGATTCCTACCACCGACGTAAGCGCTAAAATATTCAGCATGTTGGATTTTGCGAAATGTTTGTCTAAATACTGAAAAACTTGAAACGGACTTTCCTAAAATAAACGGAATTACTGACTATCGAAAATCTGTGAAAGTACGGAAGTTAAAAAAAACGGGAATTTTTAAAAACGGAAATTCCGTTAAAGCACGGACACTTACCGGCAACTTTGCTGCATGTTATTTTCAGGAATTTTCCGTGAATTCAACCCAATAATTTTTTACAGTGTATATTAAGAAAACAGCATTCCGTAGCAGTTGTACATGCATAACTAATGCGAAATTCAAGTCTACTTAAGCCAAAGTTAAAATTACCCACGAATATAAGCTAAATTTGCCCTAAGGCAAATTTAACACTGAGAAAAACAACTGCGTTTTGATCCTAAAATAAAGTCTAAAATTTGTTCAACTCATGTGATATTTCTACTGTTCTCGTCTACTTTTAGTCAGGACCCCCGTGTATGCCCTAGTGATCAGCGTTCGTGACTGCCACGAAAATGTCTCGGAATCGATCCCAGGCAGGTTACGAACGCTCGAACCACTAAATATCCACCGTGCGTCGGATGGGCATGCTAAACCGTCATACCCCGGGTACTGGCCCTCCGGTAATAAATAAGTGCGTCTTTTCACCCCTTTCTACCTCGCTTCCGTGTCACTTTCCCATCGGGCACTCTAGCCGAAATCTCCGAGCTTCCTACTTGTAAGGGTTGTTTAAGACCTGGGATGAGACACTCCCTTCCTGTAATCCTCTACATAAATCTCTAAATATCATACCGAGCGTCTGACAACGTTCTTCTTTGTTTTCCGTGTCCTCGGCCGAATGGTGTCCTCGAGGGAGCCAAGATCGGAAGTATTTTGCAGGACCAAACTGAGTTAGCGGAGGTCGGACAATTTTTTATGAATAGTAATGAGATTATCGCTGTGACTGTAAGTGAAGACCTAACTGGGAAAATCATCAAATTCATCTGGGGAAATCCTCTGTGACATTAGTAAGGAGATACAACAATAGTTTGCGAAGTTCATTTCAGCTGTAAAAGTTGCTTAGCTATTTCTCTCCCAAGAAGGTGTAAATATTGTCTAAAACGAATCCTGTCTCTTTTGTTGAGTTGAAACCTATTAGTTAACTTCCTGATTTCTTGTTCACGATATAGTACATTACCCTGTATGAAGCCCGGATGTTCAAGTAAAATGCTAAAATGCTATATTTAACCACTTTGAGGAATGAAAGCACATTTTCACATTTCGTGCATGTTTTTGCATATATCCTGAAAATCTTTTGGAAAAGCACTTTTGAAAAATGAAATCATTGTTTTTTAGACTTAATTCTTAAGAGCATCGGGGTACAATAGCGAAACAACTTGTTAAAAATTCTCTCCCATTACGGTGGTGTTACAAAAACGAATCTGCATCCAATCAAAAGAGAAATGTTTACTCTCCACTAAACGACCGCACCAGCAATGTGAATGTTTCCTTATATAAGCAGGAAGATCACATTTACTCAAATCCTACTCCTAAGAGTTCGTTCTTATAAGGGTTAACACGGAGCTTTATCTGCACATCAAAATCCATAGGCCAAATTGTCTATCAAAAATGGCGCCGTACTCTTTGCCAGAAAGAAGGCAAGTAGTGCATGGAAAGGTTGCTGTACTCCATGTTACCTCAAGACTGTACTATTGTGAAACGTAGGAAAGCCCTATTACTGCCTCTCCGTGGAAGGCAAAAACTGTATTAATCCATGTTACACTGCTGTCCTGCAGTGTCCTTCCCTGTCAATCAATTACTCCAGCGGTTTTTGTTCATAAAAGTTCTCTCTCGAATTTAATTAAGGAAATGGCTCCAGAATTAAATACCATCACAGCTAGTTTTAACGACGTGTGGAACATGGATTTCCACTGAAGTTTTTTATGCTTCGCACATGGAACTTATTTCAGATGTCGTGAATGCCTTCCGGTTGAGGATTCCTATACGATATAGTTACAGCCAAACAACTCTTAAGAAAATCACTTATCTTCAGTGAATTGGCATTTATTAAAGCTTATTTTACCAAACAACTTCTTACAGCTATACCTACTCATGAAAAAGGGATGCAACTTTACTATACTCTTACAAAGTGATAGAATACACAAGAAAGATATTGAAAATATACCTGGCTTACAAGGACAGGCTGTCCAAAAGTATTCCGAAAGGATGTGTAGTAAAGATGGTTTCGAAAAAATTTATAAAATTTTTCAAGGGGAAACTATTGTTTGTGAAAAGAATGTTTCCCACTTTACATTGCGTGTGCAAAGGACGTTTTCTATATATAAGCATATCTTCATTGACAAAAGGCATGCTTTTTCTTTCGAACATATAAAAAGGCATTTAATTATCAAGTACAGTACAAATGTGAAAATATTAAAGAGTAAAATGTTCATATATCTACATCATGTAAATATTACGAATCCTACAGTAATACACTCCCTCCCCTTAAAAAAATACACGAAGCATCCACAGGGAATCATCCAATCGAGATGAACATTGGTAGTGCAATGTACATGCATAGGAAAAGATATGATTGCAATCCGAGAGCACTTGTGCTATTTATTCGGATAAAACAGCTACACGAGTGGAACCAGTCAATACATTGTAGCGCCACTTCTGGCTAGGATACAAGCGGTTACCTGGCGTTGCATAGACGCATACAGTTCACGGCTACTGTTCAGAGGTATAGCATGCCATCTGGTGTCCAAATTGGGGGCCAGTTCGCCGACATTCCGGATGGGCGTAGATGTCATCCCACCATGTCTCAAACACCTTTGATCGGTGAGAGGCCGAGCGATCGCGCTGGCCAAAGAAGGATGTTGACATTCCGCACGCATGCACGCCTGGGAGAGCCCTGCCGTGTGTGGCCGCGAATTATCCTGTTAAAAAAAATATCAGTGATGCTGCGACAGGAATGGCAACACAACAAGTAGTAGAATGTCGTCGTTGAGCCCTGAAGTGGTATGGAGGACTGCCAAAGGTATCCGGATATTGTAGGAAATGGCACCCCAGACAGTTACTCCTGGTGTGCGAGCCGTGTGCCGTTCCACAGTATAGGCAGGATCCGTGCGCTGGCAGGCTCGTCTCCAGACAGGTATGCGCTGGTCATCGGCGCCAAGTGCCAACTGTGGCTAATCACTGAAGACAACACGTCGTCACTGTACATTGTCCCTACTTGATCGGGCCCGACACCACTGCAACTGGTGCCGGCGATGCTAGCTGGTCAGTGGTAGGCGGCGGAGTGGTCTCCTCGAATGCAGTCCTCATGTCGCAAGTCGTGTGGCCACTTCCGTACCTGTAGACGACGCAACATGGCCGTGTATGATTGAGAGCAATGAATTGAGTTCTGTTCGTGCGGCTCTCACAATTTCTCGATCCTCGCGTTCTGTCGTTGTTGCCCACTGCCGTACATTGTCTGCGTGTCGCTGGTTTGTGTCCTCCTCGACCTATGAGCGCAACATCGTCCGATTGCCGCGTCGTTCCGACCCGAATTCCAGGCGATTCGGCTACTTGACCAAGCAGCCTCTCTCAGAACAATTATACGTACTCTCTCAAACTCGCTCGACTGCTCGTATTGTGCACGAATCCGACGTCGAGGTTAATGCAACAGCATTCTGCAGTCACAACTGCCCATGCGTGCGAGCTTTGCTCCTGATATACCCTCCTCAATGCGCGTTTTCCATGAGCTGTGACAGGCCACTATTTAGTCACTGGTCGTTATTTTTTAATCATTTGCATATTCGGCTCTGAGGTACTTGCATGCGGAGTTTCATCTAGATCGAACGACTTTCTTGGGGTGTTTCGTTGCAAGAGTGTACTTTCAAGTATGTAGAATGCATATTTCTTTTATTTTAGCACATATTTTTTTATTTTTAGTGCATAAATGCGTGCTTATTTTTAAAAATTTTAATGCTTGAACATCCGGGCTTTGACAGTGTACAGGGAAAGCACTTTTCCGTGAACAACTTGGGGAAAATATCGAACACAAGGGGGTTAACTCCTGCCATCTTTCTTCCTCACATGTTGCGGTTATTACATTACTTAAATTATTACATATTGCTACGTGTTACGGTTATTACCTTATTACCGTATTTTAACTAAATAATTATTCCAAAACTCAAAACTAAGAACTATCCAAGTTCGTACAGACTGATCATTGCCAAGCTGTAAGGAGCCTGGAAAGTTTACGTCGACCTCGGCGGTCCTCAATGGCGTGTGGTCTATCACCGCTTGTTCTCTGTGCGCTGGTACATCCGTCGATGGTAAACTCTCGGTACACCCTTGATACGGTTGCCCTCTGCAATCCGAGGGTTATTACTACTAAGGAGATAGAACGACCCATTTGTCTTGTGCCAACAATCCGTCCACGACGAAAGTCGCTCAGATCACCACGTTTACCCATGTTTGTCGACTGCGATATACTGTTAAGAAGCCCAGGTGTCCTCCTATTTATCACCTGCGTTCGGTTTGGGTCTGTTCCACTCTGCGCGGGGGATGCCCATGTCAACTGCTCATCAACTCTATCTCGAACGTTTTGTCTACAGTGTATGTATGCACCTGAAGTCTAATCATTTTAGAAAACCGCTTTCGAGGATTTTCCCATGTATAACAACATTAACAGTGGAAAGGTCACGACAGAAAAAGTGCATGCACTATTTTTTTTTCTTTTATCTAAAATTTAAAAATCTGCAGCAACTGATTTTGTAATACAATAATGAAATAAAGCATTTGTTTCAGGAAGTTTTCAAAGCGCAGAATCAGTGAATGCCTGTAGAAATATATTTTTAAGCTATCATGTTTAAAATGAAGCCAGACTACGACAGCCTCTTTTTTTTTTTTTTTTTTTGATAGATATAAAAAAAACGTGGGATTCTTTCTTTAATCTTCCGGAAGTCATTAAAGAAAATTTACTGAAAAGACTAAGAAAGAATAGTTTGCTGTTACACTGTAATGTAGTTACGTTGCAAAAAAACAGGCTTTTCTTTTTATATTTTACAAACTATCGTAGTAAATAAATATTTTTTTGGAGTCTGTTTTCTACCAGTCAAAGTTGTAAATAAATTTGCGTTTTACCTGATTTTCAAAATTTACCACCGCAGCTAAATATGCTGTTGATTTTTTAGAAGTCGACGGAAGAAAAAATATGCTTTCGTTCTGGGTTTTCGTACGTCAAAGTTCCAAATAAATATGCATTTGCTCTTGGATTTCACAAGTCGACTTTACAAGTAAACACGCCTTCTGTCCTGGTTTTCGTAAGTCATCGCTGCAAAAAAAGTGTACTTATGTTCCTGGTTTTTCCACTTGTCAGCGTTGCAAGTAAATAAGCTTATTGTAGTGAATTTTACGGGGTTTCAAATAAATATGATTTTGAGTCTTGGTTTTCAAAATTTACCTGTGTGAATAAATGTGCTATTGGTATTGATCAATAAATTTAATCATTACAAGGTGTTTCTTTTGCTCCCTCGAGAAACGGCAAATACTTTTGTGGTTACCAGATATTTATTTTGCTCCCGTTTTTCGAGGGAGCAAAAGAAACACCTTGTAATGATTAAATTTGTGGAGAGATGGCGTTCCGCCCGCAGTATATCGTCAGCTGAAATCCCAAGATTCCCTGCGCATATGAATCAGACAAGTAAACAGTTTTGTAGTGGAAAGACGTGCGCTTACAGTGGCGGTATCAGTGGGGATTATTCGTGGGTGTTTTTTATACGAATTTAAACTCTGTTCATCTGCTGAAGAAATAACTCGTCGCATTTGCTTAGCATTCGGGGCAGACGCTGAGAAGCAACGCACAACTAGGAACTGGCTTCGGAAGTTCAGAGACAGAGATGAATTCCTTCGAGACAAGTCCCACAGTGATCGCCCTGTCAGCCTTGACACGGAAGCACTGAAAGTTACTATTTAGCAAGAAATTAGCCAGACATGCCAGGAACTATCCAGGTCATTTGATGTTAGTGATGAAACCGTCCGAAGACATCTGCATGCAATAGGTAAGGCATACAAATTGCCTAAGTGGATCCCGCACGAATTGTCTACAGTGAACAAACAGCAACGTGTCTCAGCTTGTCTTGCATTGCTGTCTTGCTATGACAAGGAACCATTTTTGGGTAGGATACTCACATGTGATGAGAAGTGGGTCCAGTACAGCACCCCAAAACGTTCGACATTGATTGTCCATCTGTGACTCGATTCCTCACACATCGAAGCCAGCAGTGCATCCACGTAGAGCTATGCTGTGTGTATGGTGGACTGCACGTTGTGTAGTTCATTATGAACTCTTGTAACGCCTCTAAACGATCACCGCTGCAGTGTACTGTGGACAACGGAAACGTACGCGTGAGGACCTGAGAAAGAATGAAGCAGCACTGGTCAACAGAAAGGGAGTTCTGGTCCTTGAAGATAATGCTCGTGCCCAATCTTCTTCATTGACCAGAAACGGCATTAAAGAACTTGAGTGGGAGCTTTTATTTCATCCAGCTTACTCACCAGATATCTTTCCTTCAGACTATCCCTTGTTTCTTTCACTCGACAGTTATTTGCGTTGACACAACTTCTCCAACTTTGAGTTGCACGCTTCTCTCCAAATCTTTTCTCTTCCCATGACGCCGCATTTTATTGTAGGTGTATATACACTATCTACCAACAAGTAATTGGACACCTGTGATAGCAAAGGAAAACGAAGTTTATTCACCTTCAATAGTTGGTGGAGCCTCCACGAGCGGCGAGTACAGCTGCGACCCCCGGGGCATACTCTCAACCAGGCGTTGTACGACGGCTAGCGGTAGTTTCTTCCACTCGGCTTCGAGAAGACAGGTTAGTTCCTTCACCGATTTTGAACGGTGGGGGCACCCTTAAGTCGACGCTCCAACTCGTCCCAACGGTGATCGATAGGGTTAAGGTCCGGGTTCTGCGCAGGCCAGTCCATTCGATTAACCCCATTGTCACCACACCAAGCCATGGTGGACCTCGCAACATGACAGGTGGCGTTGTCATCCTGAAAGTAACATGGGTCCACCCCGTAAAACTGCCACAACGTAGGAAGCGCATGGTCATCCAAAATGGTGCAGTATGTCTCGGCGTTGAGTCTACCAGGAAGTGCGACCAAAGGTCCCGTTCCATAATAGGAGAAACACCCCTATAGCATAATTCCACCGCCGCCGAACTTCACAGTTGGCAGAATACATTCCGGCAGGAGGCGTTCTCCAGGCAGACGCCAAACCCGGACCGTGCCATCCGAACGGTAGAGGGTGAACCTGTTTCCACTGTTCAACGGTCCACTGTCGACGTTCTTTGCACCACGTTAGCCGAGCAGCGCTATTGGACTTTGTGATCAAAGGCTTGTAGGCAGCAGCACGTCCATGATAACCAAGCAGATGGGCTTCCTTACGGATGGTATTCATCGAAAGAACACTCCCGGATGATTGTTGAAACTCTTCGCGGATGTGGCCTATCAATTTGGTGCGGTTCTTCCGAATTTCTCTGTCCAGCACCCGTCGGTGTCTAACTCCCAGTTTTGTGGGTCTGCTGGGTCGGGGCACATTCCGACAGTCACCTCTCATCTTCCACTTGCCAATCACGTAGGCCACTGTCGATTTTGGGTACTTCAACTCGCTGGATATGTCATCGGCCATTTCTGTGATACCCGACGATTACACCTTTCTCGAAATCGGAGAGCTCCCCGAACTGCGTGGCATCTTGCATGCGACTGGTTGCAGGGGTGTCCAATTACTTGTTGGTAGAAAGTGTATAAGCTGTTAACACGTTGGCAGAACGTTGTTGATGCCTATGGTAATTATTTTGATGAATAAATTGATTTTCTACTACGTATGTGTTATACTTTGTCTCAGTCTACGAAAACGGCAAATACTTTTGTGGTTACCTGATAAATACGTCAATGGTATTTCTTTCTTTTTTTTCAATTTGACTGACACACAACGCAGTGGGGATATTTTTCTGGAGATAGTAAAGGTAAACTGTAATTACGTGTGCTGTAAAGAGCGTTTCTTTGCGCAATGGTTTTGTAATATTCTTAACTAGTCCCATTGAAGGTTTAACTTGCATGAACAAGTGAAGCAAGACATGATGGATCATTCTGGAGCATGCAAACAGCGTAAAGTATATTTTTAATAAATGTTTTCATGCTGTGGAGCAGCAATATGTTAAAACTCATTCTTGTCGGAGCTGTGTGTCAAAGAGAAAACCAATGCAGCAATCAGAAGATCTAAACAGGCCGATATTTTCCACGCGATATTTTCAGGGTCGTTCTTCATGTAAACTGCTGAAAAGGAAGTCCTTTATAGAAAATTTGTTCCGTTATCTGTTTTCCTCCATTGATTACTTTAACTCTTTTTTCTTGAAGAACATTAGCAAAATTCATTTGTAAAGTAAGCTGGTTAAAAGTTGAGATTTTACGTAAGACAGATTTGTGCAGATATACAGTGTTTTATACACTGCTTTTTGGAGTTCTTTGTCATCGGTCCATTTTATTTTTTGTTTTGCTTTTTATTGTAGGTTATCCATTTTCACGCAATATTTTCTATTCAGCTATCTATAAACACCGTTGTCGCCCCGATGCCCGAGAGATTTAAGACACTTGCTTCTGACCATTCGTCCGAGATGGGCCTGGTGTGTATCCCAGGTGAGGCATAGGTGGTATGCTGGCCTTGCAGCCCTGCGTCTCTCTTCCCTAGAACAAGTGGCGCTAAATTGGGGACTAGAGACTGCTTATAGACCTTCGAGTTGCTCATGCCGGCCGTTAAATCCCCCAAAAAACCTTCCTTTAAGTAACTCTTAAACTCAAATTAGCCGCCCCAGTGGCGCAGTGGTCTAAGCGATGGCCTCTGATCATTCGTCCCAAAGGGGTCCGGGTTCGAATCCCGGTGAGGCATGGATGTTGTGTTTGTCTTTCGGCACTGGCTCTCTCCCTTCCCTGGAACCAGTGGCCCTAAATCAGGGACGGGCGACTGCTTTATAGCCCATTGAGTTGCTCACGGTGGTCGTTAAACCTCCAATCAAAAAAAAAAAAGCAAAAAACTCAGATTAGTAGGATTTTGGGCTCAAAAGTTTTACCTCCACTTGAATAAAAAATTCATGGTAAAGGTTCTTAGTCAATGAAATAAAAATGTACCCTTATCTTTTCCTTAAAAAAACGGTTGCATAATTACGTTTGCACATAACCACTTCCTACTTCAATACGTCTACCAACGCGTCAAAAGTTTTTGAAATCTGTCCTTACAAACTCACGATCTTGTTCCTGAAACCACTGGCTCAGTGCTGACTTCATTTCTACATCAGCTATGAAGTGGTGGCTCCTCAAGTATTCAAGGAGCAAGTGGAAATTGCTAGGAGCAAGTGGAAATTGCTAGGAGCAAGTCTGGGCTATGCCAGGGATGTGGCAGCTTAGTAAACCCGAGGAGCTTGATGGTGGCAACTGTAGCAGCACTGGCTTAAGGCCTAGCGTTTTCATGTTGGAGAAGTGCTCGACCACTCCGTTCTGCTTTCCTTCAGATAAGAGTTTTTACTTTTATTTAGTGTTCCAACGTGTCGTTCATAATTTGTAGCAGCCCCTTTTTCCAGAAAATATTAATGAAACTGATCTGTTACAGTCCACAAGCCTTCCCGACTTTTGTTTGTCACTCAAATTTGCTTTCGCCACTTCTTCGTTTTCAGAATGCCTTACCCATTGCCTCACAGCACTCTCATGAACACATTGATCCCCGTAAACTGCTTTCAATCTTTGATGAATGTCGATGGGAGGCAACTTTTTCTGCAGGGAGAAATTCGGTGATGGTTCGTTGTTTGACCTCAGGTCTGAACAACTCTCCATTGTGATTCACAATGAATAGGAACTGTGCAAAGCTGAAAGAGGGGAAACTCATGTTACCAGTGAAGTACTCCTAGATTAAAAAAAAAGTTCCTTATGTAGCAGTGATTAAGAAAAAAAAACCTTGTGGAATACAGACAGTATTTTCAAACGCCCTGTGAAGTCTTACTTGTTTTTATTAAACTGGTGTCCAAACTTACTTTAATCCTCTTAACCCCACCACCATTTTCTACCAGACTGTTTTTGGCTTCTGTTTTTATTTGGTTCCAGCTCTATTTCTTTCATTAATGTTCTTCTCCATGTTCTCTTGGTTTACTTTGTGGGTTCCAATCAAGAGCCTGTTTTACTATTATTTTACCCTCTTTCCTCAACACATGCCACATCCACCTCCATTTCCTTTCGCGTATTTGTTGCAATATAGGTTTCTGGTTTGTTCTCTGCCATAGTTCTTCATTTGATATTTGTTTTGGCCAATGTATTCCCAGTATTGCTCTTTCACATTTGTTTAAGAAGACCTGGACATTTTTAAATATATTTTTATTTAGCATCAATGTTTCTGATTCATACATAAGTATTGCCTTTACATTTGAATTAAATATTCTCATTTTAGTTTTTATAGACAAGTTCTTATTTTTCCACATGTTTCTAAGTTGGTTAAATGTTGAATAAGCCAATTACTTCCTTCTATTTATATCTTCAACATTACCTTCTTTTGTTGATACTATTGAACCAAGACATATAAATTGTTTTATCCCTTTTAGCGGTACATCTCTGTTGTTATTCGTTTGTTTTGCTTTTCATTTGCTGTCATCAACATTGTTTCATTTTTATTTATCGTAAGACCAACCTTTCTGGCTGTTTCTACAAGTGCTATTGTTTTTTGTTCCATATGTTGGTGTTTCTGTGAAAAAAAAAAAAACAAATATCATCTGCAAAATCCAAATCGTGGAGTTGTTTTGTCTAAACTTAATGTGACAAATACATCTTCGAGAATGTTCAAAACGAGAAGTCCGATTGTTAAGATTTTTCAAGACATGTGCAAGGGGAAACGCTAAGTCTACGTATCCAAGCAAAATTCTGCTAGCTCCAATGGAAATATGCAAATGATGACTATACGTCATGGAGCTGGCAGGCAAGCCACCGTGATAAACGTTGTTGTGAGCGGGGTGCAGCAATTGAAGCTTGAGTTAGACTGTTAGTGGAAGAATGGCTCCGCACCATCGCTTAGAAGACTTTTTACGGTGGAGAGCTATCAGTGGATTTGAAGAAGGGCTGAGGTAGCAAGGTGGCTGAATGTGCAGAGGCAAGTGGTTTCGAATTCCTGGAGACAATTACAAGAAACCGAAACAATAACCAGAAGGCCGGTACAATGACACCCACGATCCACAAGAAGTCAAGACGAACGGTATTTTTCTCTAACAGTCGCGCTATATGGTGTCGACAGCCGGGAAGTTCATGCGGGAGCTCTCCTTTTCCACGACAACCGCGATATCGAGGCAAACAGTTTACAGAAGACTCCATGAGAGAGGTCTGTATGCATGAAGGCCAATGGTGTGCATCGCACGGAAGGATTCGTCTGAATTAGGCCAGACATCACCACTGCTGATCAGTGGGCCTGTGTTCTCTCTTCAGTGACGGGACGCGGTACAACATAATCACGGATTCTTACAATGTGTACATTTGGAGAGGCGAGGAGCCGAAATCTTCCCTCCAACATTAGGGAAATTTACCACTACGGTGGGGGAGGACTCCTCTTTTGGGCTGGCATCATGTTGGATGGACGCACGCCGCTGCACATGTTTTCAGGAAATATCCTAATTGTTGCACGCTACAGTGATGCCATCCCGGATCTCTATGTACGGCTTTTCATGGGAGCTGTTGGCCTCCAGTTTCTTTTTATGGACGATAACACCCGTACCCATAGGGCTCGGTTAGTCAACGAATACCTGGAGAGTGGGGATATTCACAGGATGGAGTGGTCTGCGAGATCTCCGGGCCTTAACCCGATAAAGCCTGTCTGCGACACCCTGGGAAGAGCAATTGCAAGCCGGCTGCCTCCTTCGAGAACCATCCCATGAATTCGACGCGCCTTGGTAGAGGAGTGGCACTTATTGCCCCAAACTCTCATTCGCAGCCTCGAAAACAGCATGAGAGTTCTTTGTGAGAGCTGTATCGCTGTTCGAGGTAATCACACTCTCTATTAACCACTTGAAATCCGCGCTCCTTGCTGCATTACGGTACGATGACATAAAAACGTTTCAAACGGTCCTAGTACGGTTGCATCAAAAACTTAGTTTTCTCTGTTTTTGTACACATGTTCGGTAAAAAAAATTCCTATGCCTTGCTTTTTGTTTCAGCTGACCACAAAAAGTGCCATAGCGCCGCTAAGCCTACAAAAATAGTGTCTCAGCGCCGCAAAGGCGCGCTCTTAGCTTCTTCGACATCACTACACGTGACTGCCCAAAACAGGTGCCGTCTGGATTGATCCACTAACTTCCCGAATGTTGCAGTGAAGGCAAAAACTTTTCAGCCCTCCATAAATTTTTGTGATCACGGCTCTCCCTGGCCTGCCTCCGTAATGTCAGCCCTCTTCAATGGCCAGCCCGATCGCCCAACCTTTCACCGATTGCAGAT
Organism: Macrothele yani; assembly: GCA_039090855.1. Lineage (NCBI taxonomy): Eukaryota > Metazoa > Arthropoda > Arachnida > Araneae > Macrothelidae > Macrothele > Macrothele yani. The sequence continues at coordinate 48,001,949 of CM077022.1, read as the reverse complement.
ATTTGGGACATAATGGGACGCCACCTACGCCCATCCGGGATCTTGGCAAACTGGCACGCAATTTGGACACCATATACCTTTGGACAGTATGCCACGCCCGGCAACCGCTTGTATCCAAGCCAGAAGTTGCGCTACTACGTACTGACTGGTTCCATTGGTGTAGTTGTTTTATCTGAATAAATGGCCCAACTGCTCTGGAATTGCAATAATTTTCTTTCCGTACACGTACACAGCACATAACTTTCATCTTGATTGAATGATTTCTTGGGCTTTCGTTTTTTGGTTTCATTCTTTTGGTTGGTTGGTTGGTTAGTAGATTTTATTGGCGCAAGGGCCATGGTTGGCCAAAGAGCGCCATACACAAGACAAACAGACAGAATTAAAAAACGGGGCATAAAACCCCAAATCTGGCTGACCAAGTAAAACCGAACCATGAGTACGAAGGAAGGGCCAAAAAAGACAATGAAACAAACAGTATGAAAAACATGGCACAATGGTGAGAAACAAGCCGACTAAGTAAAACTGAGGAATGAGAAAGACAAAACACATCACGAAATCGAACACAACTACACAAAGGATGAGTCACCAGGAGGGGGACGAACTGTCACTCTCCTCCCCCCCCCACGCTCCTCTGCAATGCTGGCCGAGGGCGGGGACGAACTGTCACTCTCCACCCCCCATGTTCCTCTGCAATGTTGGTTGAGGCTGGGGACGAACTGTCACTCTCCTCCCCCTATGTTCCTCTATAATGTTGGTTGAGGGTGGGGACCTCGCTGAGTCCGAGACAGTTGCAATGTTGGTCAGGTGGACCGCGACAGTTGGATGGACACTGCCCACCTTTGCGGATTGAGGGCCCGGTCTTCCGCACGTGCAGGCTTTCTGCTGGGAACTGGAAGAGTCGGTCGCCTTCAAAAGAGAAGGCGCAGACTCAGCTATTCGAAAAAGCTGGAGCTCGGGGAAATCCACCTGTGTCGCTTGTTCAGCTGTAGATCGCTTGGCAAGTGCGGCGAGAGCTACAGGGCGCGGAACAAAGGGCTGCCCGGGTTGTGGCAGAGACTGAACTACTGCGGCAAAAGTACGCTGTCGGTTGGTGTGTATACCCAACTTGGCCTTGGCAGCAGGGTACGAGAGGCCTTCCAGGGTCTTGAGGCGCTGGATCGCCATCTCGTCCTTCCATTTCATACAGTTGCGGGAGTAAGCTGCATGGGCCTCACCACAGTTAACACAGCAGGCCGCAGAAGTGCAACCTTCCCCGTCATGTTCACTGGAGCCACAATTTGCGCAACGAGCGGAACTCTTACAGAAACGTTGTGAATGCCCGTACCTCTGGCACCTGAAACAGCGCAGAGGACTGGGAATGTACGGGCGAACTCCACAGACCAAGTAGCCAGCCTTGATTTCGGTCGGAACTTTCGGGGAGTTAAAAGTCAAGATTACATTTTTAGACTTAATCAAAGAACCATCGCGCCGGAACATCATACGACGTGCAGCAATAACACCCTGATCTGCAAGTTCACTCACCAATTCGTCCTCACTGCACGGCAAGAGATCAAACTCCGAAATAACACCCCGAGAGGTGTTAAGAAACGGGTGAGGTGTCACTTTGACAGGAATGCCTTGAACAACTAGTGAGGTGCAGAAGAGTGGTACTCTGAGAAACTCTGCAAGTTTGGTCAAGCAGGTCCCCAGAGCGAAGCTTCCTCACAGACTTCAAGGGGCCAACCGCAGCGTCCAAAGCTTTAGAAATGAAAAAGGCAGATCTGGTTGGACAGTCTCTCATTCGGATCGATAGATTCTACAACTAAGTGTGTAGCATGCGTATTCACAGCAATCGAGGGGAGACGACGCTTCGGAGCGACTGGTACAGCTGCCGAAGAAGAGGTTCCACATTCTTGGTCCAGGTCATGGTCGAAAGATCGTTTAAGGTTATGAGACTTGGTAGGTTGAGAAGACGAAGGAGAGTCGTTGGCAACTATCATTTTCTCAGGTGACTTAAATTTGGAGTTTTTGTTTTTGGGTTTACCCATCGAAAAAAGAAGGAAGATTCGTCTGCAGACTACTCCACCCACCACCGAGCCCTAGAAGGGAGAACTGGAGGTCCGCAAACCAAGAAAACGACACTGGACACAGTTCTGGAGCTTATACGTTGCAGATATAGTCCGTTGGCTGTGATCACACGCACTCGGCGAACACTTCGGCCTCCTGGTATCGTCATGCCAACGCCTTTGGCATGATCCCACAGCCCCCGGGCTTACCCTGCCGTGCTATACGACAAAAAAAGCCGCTAAAGCCCTGTACACAACTTGGTACAAGACTTCTGACTAGAGGTGGGTTAGTCTCTAGCCTCCCGTTTACAGCGAAGCCGGGGTCGAAGAGGAGTGTTGGTACACAGGAGGCACTGCTCCGGTCTCCTGCGACCTCAGCCGCCAGATATCCCATTTCCGCCTCACGGGTCACCGCACGCGGCAAACTTGCAGGTAGGTCTAGCACCCAAACCAGCTAAAAGGAAAAAAGAAATCCAAAGAAGACAAATCCTGGAAGGGAACCTAAACGGAATCTCAGCAACCTACGAACTGAGCGGTTAATATAGAACAGTTAGTGGTGGAGGGTAACAAAACCACAAGACCGGGGTGTTAGTACATAGCGTGGTAGCGATTAGGTAGAGTATACAACACGGGCAACTAGCCAGTGGAGAAAATAAATAAAAACGAAAAAGCGAGACACAAGACCAGCTCGGGATCGTGGGGCCGCGACTCCCCAACAGCTGGATGAACAGCCGTCCCTGCAAACTCCAACAGCACCGAAATAAAAAAAAACAAGCGGTGGCATGACATCAGATGTTGACCAGTCACAAGGTCAGCTCGGGCCGTGGGGACGCCGCTCCCCAAATAACTGGAAAACCAGTTATCCCCGTGCGGGCTCATTCTTTGGGGGGGGGGGGCAAAGGGTGTATTTATTACTTTAAACAAAGCACAATCAGTGCTTTTCGTGATCAGCCAGAATCTCTTTTCCCTTCCGCTCTATGCTTCCCCTGTTTCTGAAATTCTAGCTGTTGTTTTTCTTCTTTCAGCTCTCTCTCTCTCTCTCTGAAGCTGGAACAGAACATTTAATCTCCAAATTTACAGCGAATTTCAATCGCCTATAATTTTACAATAAAAAAAAAACATTTCTTACTTACGATCTTGGCCATTTAAAAGAGAAAAATCTATTTGGGGGGATCCGCCCCCCCTCTGGATCCACTCATGAACTGACCTATATATGCCCCTAAAGTATGCGAAATAAACCGTCATTAGCAGCGTCCCACCTCAGAAAATTGTGAAAAATAGGGTTTTGTAGCAGGGGCGGCGGAAAGTGAAGTTCGTTGACCGGGCCCGAAAATTTTAATCGTGGTGCACCCCCTCGCTTCCCGCTTCCCGGAGCAAACAGAAGAAAAACAATGCGTAAGTAGCTTTGTTGAGGATTGGGACCACCCGACCACTTACCTACAGGAACTTTCTAAGGTAAATCGCAACAATCGCACATATGCCAAATAAAAAAATAAAAATAAAAATCTTCGATGAAATTATTGACCGGGCCCCTGGCGGTTCAGCCGCCACTGGTTTGTAGCCAATAACACCGAAAGAGACAGGAGCATATTTTAGCTGGAAACTAAGACCTTGCTATGTGGGATTTCAAAGAATGACATGTCGCAGCCAAGTGGCGGAATTTAAACGAAAGCGAATGAAAGGCCTGGAAGGAAAATGGAGTAATAAGAAAGAACATTATTGTTAGCAGAGATCATAATCAAACTGCAATGGATCGTAGCTACGTCAAATGAATAAATTAACGTCAGCGCGCGATTGAAAAGACCATTGTCTTGCGGCAATGAGTACAAACACGACCGATTTCAGCAGTGCGCTGCGTAACAGCAATGACAGCAGGAAATATGCCATATTTGTCGAGAAAGCATGTCCTGATTAATAGTACTTCACAAATGGCGAACACCAGGTCACGCATCTGCGAATTTGCTTACTAAACTCCCCACACGACCTATACTACCTTTTCTGGTGCGTAGTGCTTGAGCCTAACACATCTAAAATGAGTGGATCACTCTGCATTTTTGTGTTTTTTATGAACGATATTCAACATCCGTATTTCCACAATTTCTTCACGATCAAAGTTGACAACTTATCAGACTCGATAATACTCTTCTTGACAAGTATAAACTTGTCCACCATACATTATTGGAGAGAATGGATCTCGTTTAAAAACATAATTAGCTGATCTGTGAAGTTTCTGGTACAAACTTCAAGGATATTCCGTTGGGGGAGAGGTACTCCATGCAACAAGTGTTTGAAAGAATGTACTTGTGTGATGATGTACAATGTCACAAGATACTCACTGTATGTACCCACACACACGACACCCGAAAAGTGTTTAAATATTAAGCTGCCAGGGTTATTTGCATTGAGGCCCACTCCTTTGTCAAATGGTCAGAGGCTTGCTTCCCAGATGAGGCATGGGTTTTGTGCTTGTTCTACGCATCTGATCTTGTTCCTCACTGGAACTACTGGCCCAAGATTTGAGACGACCTACTCTTTCTAACCTTAGATGCTTTATGGCGGTCCTAAAACATACAAACAAAACAAAGTCAGAGTTGCTGAAATTCTCAGAACTTTTGAATTTCTTCTATAATCACCCATATGTTTTTGAACATGCAGTTTATTTGACAGTACCTCTACTTGCAATGTCAAAAGTATTTACTTCAGTGGGATGGTGGAATTAACAGCTGTGGGGTTTTGTATAGTGCGGATGTTTTGGCAGTTGAAGATGATAATACGGAGTAAGTCGCCTTGGGTAGTTAAAGACACTGTAGGATATCCGATCATCTGTCAAGCCAATCAAATGCCGCCCCGGGTGCCTAGAGGTAAAAGGCGATGGCTAGAGGTCTGCATGGGCCTAGCCCGGCCCGTGTCTCTACTGGATTTGCTCATTGATTAATAAAACAAATTTTCGTTTCAGAAAATGTAAACTGACTTCTTGAATAATCAAATAGTGAAGTTTACTGAATGAAACGAAAGACTCCATCCGCCACCGGATGTATTGATTAATCTGAAACCGGCTCGCTGTGCTGTAAGATGAGCGTCTGAAATGAGAAGCTTTAAATGTTGAAATCAAATTCAGTTTTCATTTCGTTGGCTTCAGAAACTAAAACACGCGGCTTTCTTTACTTTTCCGAGAAATGTTTACAAACAAATTTTCAGCTTCACGAAACTAATACCAAAACGAGCTTCTGACGTGATTCGTTGCTACAACGTAGATGAGGAAGGTTAGAGTATTTGTTCATATATTTGAAGATGGAGGGCTTCCTTGTTTATACTTACGAGCAGAAGAGGAAATGCCTTTACATTTGTAACAGAAGTATGTAGTCAGGTTTAAATCGCAACTGTGGGAGGAATTTCTACGAAAAATGGCACGTATCTATGTTTTATTCAGTTTAATACTAAATTAATTCAGTAGAGCACCTTTATTTCTTTAACGCAGGGTGTTTTCAAATTTTTCTGAATTGCGGACAGCATGACACAATAGAATAGGACTCGCAGGCCACATGAAAAAAAGATGAGTTAAAATGCATATGTTTATTATGAGCGGTTTTCAATCCTAAAATTTAACTTTCGGAAAAAAAACGATGCTGCTAATATTACTGTATATTGGGTGTGTGCAAAAGTTCTACCCGTTTTTGTAGTAGATGAAAATTGCGATCGAAGTAGGTACGTCACAGATGACGCTGCGATGCCGAATTTTCGGCTAATAAAGCGTGGAGCAGTACAGCATATAGAGGCATCAGGTTTGTCCGAGTAAGTCATTCGTAACGGAAATCACGGACGGTGTAACATGGCATGCGATAAGGAGCACATTAGAAATTGTTTACTGTAAGAGTTAGATAAAGGCAGTACTGCAGCCGCGGCTTGCCGCAACATCTGTCAAGTGTATGGGGAGGATGCAGTTGATGATAACACATGTTGGTTTCGGAAATTCCGGAACGGAGAGTGATGCTGTAAAGATCAACCACGTCCTGGGCTTCCATCCATGGTTTCTGACGAGGATGTGGATCAAGCCATAACAAATTACCGACATCCAACTGTTCAGGAATTAGCGGAAACGTTGTCGGTACACATAACAACAGTCGAAAGACGGATGCATGCGCTTGGGTTCATCACAAAGTTCGATAACTGGGTTCCACACCAGCTTTCTGCAAAGCAATGCGAGGAGAGAACCCGTACATGCGTTTCTTTGCTAGGTTTTTTGGGACGAATTGTAACGGGTGATGAGAAATGGATACTGTACTGTAATGTAAAGCGTCAACGGACTGTGTGCCAAGGTGAGGAGCTTGCTCCATCGATTTCAAAAGGAGGACTGCGTCCCAAAAACGTTTTGTTGAGTGTTTGGTGGGATCCAGGGAATAATCCACTGGGAGGTGTTGGCACCTAACCGAACGATAAATGCTGACCTCTACTGCCAACAGTTGAACAGATTGAGAGAACAACTGACATCGAAGTGGCCAGCACTCGTCAATCGCAATGGCGTGATCCTTCATCATGATAACGCCAGACCTCATGCTGCTTTAATCACTCGGCAAAAATTGTTGGACTTTGGTTGGGAAGTGTAACCTTACCCGACGTATTTCCCTGACCTGGCACCTACGAACTATCACCTTTTTCCATCGTTACAGAACGCCTTCGCTCTTCAAAACTTCTTTGATGTGGACGATGTGAAAACGGCATTACATGACTCTAAAACACAGGAATTTTTCTGGTGTGGAATTCACATACTCGTAGATAGATAGCAAGAGGTTATACAGAATGATGGCAATTATGTTAAATCCTACGTACGTTATTTTTTGTGTTCTCCTTCTTTCTTTGAAGCCTACAAAAACGTGTAGAACTTACGCACACACCCAGTATCTATGGTACAATGAATTCCGAAGTAGCTACCTGGTATGCCTACATTTTTAGTAGTATAAAAATTTCAATCATGAAATTTATCGCAGCATAGCTCACAGAAGATTTGGGAATTCAAAGTCTATGTATCCAAGGTACCTGGATATTTATTTATTTTTTTATTTCAAAAATGTATTTTTTTTTCATGTTAGAATTTCCTTTGTCGACAACGTCACGCGTGCCAAAAGTGCGCCGCAGATCCCTGCTCTAGAGGAAGCCTTGCGTTATTTGCAATAAATGATGGACAGCGCTTAATAACTGTATGGAACACGGTTGGTCGGGAATGCAAATTCTAAGCCTATCCGGGCCCCTAAAAATAAAACCCAGTTCGTGCCGGGCTTTCCAAATCAATGTTCGTGCAGACCTCTAGAGCTGACTTCTATTCATTCGATCGCGATGTGTCAGAGTTCGAATCCGAATAACGCATGGTTAGCGCGTTTGCCCTTTCCCTGCAACCAGTGGCCCTAAATGAGGGGTGGGTGACTACTTATAGCCCATTTGAGTTGCTCGTGGCGGTCGTTAAACACAAAACAAACAAAAAGAATTGAAACCTTGTATAGTTATGCATCAGTTCGGTACTCGCTAATTCGTCCCATTTTCAACTCTTAATTGTTGTCGGTCCACCTACAGAAGAACAACGGATATCTGTAACCTCAATGAAACACATAGCTCTTCTTTTGTTGGACGGACTATACACGCTTATCGAACCGAGGAAGGTATGAAATTTTCAGGATGCCTAACCTTTCTTCTGTTTGCCTTCAAAGAAAATCAAATATATCCGCTTCAAAGTATGGGTTTGCAAAAAAATATTTCGGTGTCGAATAAGAAACATGTTCATAATGCTGTCCATTCACCCAGCAGGCCGTCAGTTAGTGGTGTGTGTGTCTGTTTCTACGAGAAAAATATCTGTGATACGAAGCCTCGGATTGAAGAAATTCATTTTTTGTCTAATAAAGGAAAGCAGAAGAGAATGACTGACCAATATTTAGTGAGACAAATAAATGAATATCTCATCATCTTGTGTACACTTCTTCTATTAGACAGAGAAGGAACTTGAAGTCAACTTTTAGAAGCGGCGATATCGTTTTTTTCAGACTGACGGACAGACACACTTTTCCTTCTCTATATATACAGTATATTGCCCTATGTCATCATCATCGTCAACCATTATCAATCCACTGCTGGATGAAAGTCAACTTAAATTTCTTCCAAAGCGGTCTGTCTTGCGCCAATCTCCTCTATGCCACTCCCGCGTGTTTTCGAATTTTATCCACCCATCTCCCGTGTGGTCTTCTTCTTGGACTTTTCCTGCCCCTTGAAATCCAGTCTAGAATTTCGGTTGTCCATCGGTGGTCCGTTCTTTGGCAACATGTCCAGCCCATTGCCATTTCAGGGATTTTACTCGGATTATGTTGTCTTCCACTCTTGTCCTTTTCCTTACCCACGCGTTATTCTGATCTTTCCTGGTTACACCAAACATGCATCTCTCCAGGCTTCTTTCATTTGTCTGCAGACTTTGTATGCCTTTTTTAGTTAAGGTCCACGTCTTTGCACCGTACGTAAGCAATGGGAGGATGCCTTGATTAAATATTTTCTTTTAAGACATTATATTATGTTGCTCTTAAAAATTGTACCATTTCTTCCAAAAACTCTCCAACCAAGTTTTATACGTCGATTAATTTCTTCATCAATGTGACCTTTGCGTGATATCTGCTGTCCAAGGTAAGTGTAGGTATCGGTTATCTCCAGCTTTTTCCCATCAATCGATAAATCTTCATTTCTTGTGAAAGCATTGTACATCAGTTCTGTCTTCTGAAAGTTCATTTTTAATCCCACTTGTTTACTCTTGTCAACAAGTTCCTGGATCATACTCTGCAGTTCTGATGGGGTAGTTGCAAAAACTGACTACGTCATCAGCAAAACGAAGGTGAGTTAAATAATCTCCATTAATCTTTATTCCTTTGTTTTCCCAGTTCAATAATTGAAACACATTTTGCAATGTCGCATTCAAGAGTTTGGGAGATATGGTGTCACCTTGTCTCACTCCCTTTCCAATTTTTATTGGTGCTGTGTCCTCAAATAACCGAACCTTTGCATTTTCATTTTCATAGATGTTACTAATAATACTAATGTATGCATCTTGAATACCCCAGGATTTCAAAGCCATTGTAACTGTTGATGGTTCCACGGAATTAGAGGCCTTTTCATAACCGATAAAAGCCATACATAATGGGAGTTTATACTCCCTTTTTATTTCAATTAGTTCTTTCAGCACATGAATATTTTCTGCAGCGCTATAGCCACTCCTGAATCCAGTTGTTCTCCTGGCTGAGCCATGTCAAGTGCTACTTTCAAGCGACGTAAAAGAACTTTAGTGAAGATTTTATAAACCACTGTTAGGAGGCTGATGGGCCTGTAGTTCCTGAGATCCTTAATGTCACATCTTTTACGTAGCAGGATCATTGTAGCATTGTTCCAATCCTGGGGAATCTTCCCTTCACTGAGACATCTAGTGAAAACTTGAGAGAGTCTAGCTTCAATTTCTCCACTTGCTTCTTGTGTAATGCCCATGGAAATTCCATCTTCTCCTGGAGCTTTTCCCCGTTTCATGTTCTTAATTGCATGTGTAACTTCGTCCGGGCGGACTGAAGGGACTTTGGTACTGTTGCCTTTCGTAAAATCTAGAGTAGATGTATCATCTCTTTCATGTAGTTTTGAGTAGAAATATTTCACTCTTGTCAAAATTTTACCGCCATTTTTTTTCTCAGTGCCACAGTCTGTTTTCTTCCCTTACTGAGATGTCTCTTTGCTGTCTTCTGGCTTTAGTTGCTTTCAATTTCTTTTCTCCCTAGATCACAATCGAATTTCCTTACGTCTTCAGTGATACGTTTTCGTACTGTCTTGCATAGCTCTGTATATTCCACTTTGAAAGTGACTTCTTTTTTCTTTGTCCTCATCTCCCTTCTCTTTTGCATCAGCATTTTTGTTTTTCCTGATATTTTTTTCATGTGCAACTTGTTCTTAGTACCACCTATTTTTGTTGCTGTTTCCATAAGAGCCTTGGTTAGTTTTCTGTTAACTTAAAAGATGTCCACTTATTCTGGTGTTAGACCTCTGGATCAGAGAATCTGTTCCTCAGTTTCACTTTGAAGATATTTTGATGGTTTTTAAGGTTCGTCATGTCCTACATTTTGTTTGTTTTGAGCTTGCCACATTCGAGTTTAGTGTTGTGGTGCATCTTACATCTCGCCATTCTATGATCACTCCCTGTGTTGAACCTGTTCAGCACATTGCGGTTTTCAATGACAAATTTCTTGTTTCACATAATAAAATCAATTACACTTGTCGTCCCATTGGAATGCGTGCATAACTATTATCTATTAGGGGATGCAAACGTTTCCGCCGTTTTAAGGAGCAAGGAGACAGGAACTATCAGGAAATCAGTACACATTTATTCAACGAAATATTGGCCGTTCGCATCAATAACCTTTTGCCATTTTTCAGGCAACAAATGAATGTCCCTGTGATAGGACTCGGGTTTTGAGCTAAGAACACAGTTACGAAATATTTCACCTCTGGAACTGTGGTGAACCGCTGTTGGGCTAAAGCATGTTGCATAGAGCGAAACAGATGAAAGTCTGAAGGTGCAATGTCCGGGGAGTAAGCCGGGTGCGGTAAACCCTACCAGTGTAACTGTTCAAGGGTTGATTTCCTGGTGGCACCGACATGTGGTCTGGCATTATCGTGTAACAGGATGACTGGGTGGCGTTCTTTACCTGTCCATGGGCGTTTTTGCTCGAATGCGGCGTTTAGTTTCATCAACTGATCACTATATCGTTGTGCAATGATTGTTTCACCCGGTGTCAACAGTTCGAAGCACAGCACTCCATGCATATCCCACCACACACACAACAGCACCTTTTCCCCTTTGATATACTGTTTCGCAGTAGATGTTGATGGTTGGCCTGGGTCGATCCAGGATTGCTTGCAATAGACCCATTTTTCATCCCCGTTGACAACCTTCCACAAGAAAGGCTTCACTTGAAACCTCTTCAGCAACGACATGCAGATGCCCAATCGCTGACCAATATTACGCTCCGTTAAAGTATGCAGAACCCACTTACCAATCTTCTGGATCATCCACAATGCCTGTAGACGCCGTACCACCGTCGATTGAGCCACTTTCAAACGTTTCCTAAGTGTCCTGGTTGATTGTGTGGAATCGTTTTGCAACAGCGATTCCAGCTCCTCGTCTGCGAGTTCCTGCGGTCTACCTGCACGTGGCTTGTTTACCTGCACGTGGCTTGGCAAACCATTCTCGACACGTCCGCTTACCCATAACCGTTTCGCCATACGACTGACATATTGAACCGTATGCTTCACTTGCACTTTTCCCTAAATTAAACATGAATAACAAACAGTGCCGCAAATGAATTTTATCGACCGCCATGCTTGGCTTCATGTACGAACTGATGGCACGGGTCGCCGGCCTGGTAAACCCCTACAGCGCCCGCTAGCGGGGGCGGTGGAAAGTTTTGCATGGCCCTAATGTGTGTTTTTTTTTTTGTTGAAAAAGAAATTCATGATGAAAAACCATTCTGCCTCTGCAAACTCAACTAGAGTATTTCAACGCTGGATTCTGTTCCCATGTCCGAATTTACCTACTGAATTTTCATTCTGTTGCTGTTATCCTATTTTCACATTGAAATTCCCCATAATGATCTTCAAGTGCTTCTTGCCTTTATTATTCAGACGCGGAATTTCTTCATAAAATTCACCAACTTCTTCCTCAGGATGATTTGTGGTGGACGCGTAAGCTTGAATAATCTGAGCCTGGTATCTTTTTGAGAGTTGGATAACGAGTCTCCCTGCTGTGTCTGAAGAATTTTCAACATCTAGAACATTGTCCTTCAGTTTCATGTTTATTATAAATCCAACAACACTAGTTCTGCCTGTATCTGTCCTACGATAGTAGAAGATATGTCCGCTTTTCAGTTCAAAGATATCTTTTCTTCTTACTTAATTAGGCCGACGATGTCTCACTTGATCCTATAGAGTTCCTCCTCCAATTCAAGGAGCCTTGAATGAAAAGATAGATATCGTCCGTTAAACGTAGCCAAGGTCAGTATAGGATGGCAGCATAGTCCGCTCTTCCGGTGATTCTTAGCATCCTCTGCCTTCATATCGCAGTGGCCGGTGCCTTGACTAGGTACATTCCAGCTGCCGGAGACTGAGGGCCAAAATTTACTTTATGAAGAAATCGTTTTTTGGGTCGGGATGGAGGTGGCCATAACTCATCACGCTGGCCAAGTGTATTGGTGAGTGTGGGATGGCATTATCTCTAATCCCGGTGGTATAGTTATACCGCTATGTAATGTGTCGGTGGTCAGAACCCCTTTAGTGTGAACAGAATGCACCACTAGAAGGCGGGGTTGACATTTGTGAAGGAGAGGCTATGATATGTTACGCTTCACCTGACCATGCATCTATATATATATATATATATATATATATATATATATATATATATATATATATTCTATAAAGAAGATACCTAAGCAAAAAAATACAGATATAATTTTGACTCACACCTAGTACAACATAGAAAAGGTTATGTATCTACCTGTGTGAGTAAAAGGAGAAAAGATAAAAAAATAATAAAATAAAACAACTGAATGTAGAAGGTGTCGAGAATACTGAGCCTTGGCTTTATCAAGGACCAGCAAAAACTCTGCATTTTCTCACTTCCACAAAGACCTAGTTGGAAATGGGTTTCTGCAAGGCCATAGATGCAAGTAACATTCCCACCTAAAATAGTTTAAAAAATATATATATATAAGTCATGTCCTCCGCAGAGTAGCATGACCTAGCACTAGTTAACAATTTCGCTTGCATCCATTAACCTTCATGGCCCGACCCATGCTCTTCATCTGTTACTATTAAACAGAGAGAAGAAGATTAAAGAGAACTCAAGCTGTGAGAGTGACATAATAAATAGAAATGATTTTCAGCTATAACGAAATTCCAAGTTCGTTTGAGAGAGAATTTAAACCTGAAAAACAATGCAAAAGAAATCCAAATTTTACATTGCAATTAAAAAAGGAAATGTTAATTTATAACGAACAGATTTTTGAAAGAAAACTTGAGTCTAAAACCCCCTACTCTACAACTTATGACAGCACGAAAACGAGAATAAGTTAAAGATAATAATTAACTAAAGAAAACTTTGTGAAAGTTATATACCTTAAACAGTTAGTTGCAATATGTACAAAGTATTTCAGCAGTGCTTTAAGTGCATAATTAATTAGTTATTAAGAACTTAACTACTTTGAAAAAACAGCGCATAGACAGCGCATAGAAAAGGAACAAGCTTAGCCTTCTTCTGTTCCTAGGTACCCCAAAAGACGCTCAAAGTTACAAAGAAAAGTAAGAGTTAAAACCCGCATAAATGTTAACAGACAAACCAATGCTTAAAAGCTGAAAAGCTAAAAAACGACAGAGAAAAGGTACATAAAGTACAAACATTGAACTTATAAAACCTAGAACCCAAAAACAAGGAAGAGAGCTTACCTCTTGCGTGACAAAAACTTTTCTCCTCACAAGAGGAGAACATGGCTGACCCCTTCCGCCACTCCCTAGACGCTGGGGGGCAGTGAGGGTGGGGCTGATGGCCTCCTCATACAGCAAGAAACCAACGCGCGGAGATTTTAACCAGAGACAAAAATATATAAACTTAAGACTGTGGATCTGTATGATCAGAAGGAGCAGAATTAACTCTCCAGAATACATGAGAAATATTATAAAATACACGAGCAGTTTATTTAATAATCTTTGCATGTATTAAATCACCTTAGTGAGCTTCTATAGATTAATCAGAATCTTATTAATTTTAATGTTGGTTTTACTATTTTTAGTATAGCTATCCTAGTGATGAATAACTAGTTTTCTTTTTTATTTGTTTTTATTTTCTTTTATAAACAGATTTTTAAGCTTTTTTTGTGATTTTGTTTATATTATTTAATTTTTTGTTTTAATAGGACCGTCATATCCATAGCACCAAGGTTCCTTTAGGTAGTTAATAGGCATCCTCTAGCCAACTTCCTTACGGCTTTGATTGGTCAGAATCATATTATTAACTGTGTAGAAAATTAAAGCAGATCTGCCAACCTTACTCTATTATTCAGAATAATTTTTCTTAAAGTTCTTTTGATGAAAGAAGAAGGAATTTCGTTCTCTAGAAAACTTTCTAAAAGTATATTAATGTGGTAATTGAAATCCAAATTGTTGCTGCAAATTCTTGAAATTCTTAGGACCTGAGAAATTAGTACATTCTCAATTACTTTGGTTGAAATGTTATTATTCCAGTGTAGATATTTAATTACTTTGAAAGGAAAATTAACTCTTTTATCAAAGAGGCTAATAGATGGGTTACCTCTGTTGAGCTTAATGCTTAAGTCTAGGAACTCAAGTTCCTGATTACTGTGGTTGGTTTTACATAAGTTAAGAGAGCTAGGATAGATATTATCAAAATCACTCTCTATAACTTCTGAATTATTGATACACAGCAGATCATCAATATATCTAAAAGTGTAAAGGTAGTTATCTGAGCAGGTGGGGTGATTTTTAATGAATTTATATTCCTTAAAGAACAGGAATAGATTAGCGATATTTGTGGACGTTGATGTTCCCATTGGAATACCGTTCACTTGCTTATAGAGAGTATTATTATATAAGATATGGTTATTTTTTATGCAGCAATTGAGATAAGAGTTCCAAGTTCCTACATCAACAAATTGGTTTAGTTTAAATTCTGCATACAGCTCTTTAAAGGTAGTGATTATATCTGATAGAGGCAGATTAGTATATAGGTTTTCAAAATCATAACTATTAATATCTAGGGGACAAACTTTGAGTATAGTAGAAATTACTTCTGCATTATTATTAATTATCCAAAAATCTCTGTACATCAAGTTAGAACAGTTTCTAATGTGTTTCAAAACCTTCTTTAAGACATCTTCAAAAGCAAGATCTATTTTCTTTTTATGACTCCTTACTCCACTAGCTATGAACCTGAACTTCACAGGATCCTTATGAAACTTAACCGTTGCAAAAAGAAATGGAAATTCAGGCCCATATCTTCTAGTTTGTGGAATTTTAAGTTTCTTGAAGAATGCCTTAAACCGATTTTCTAACTGCTTGGTAGAATAACTTACGGGCTCGTATGTTACTCTATTATTGAGTTCCATAGTTAACAATTCAAAATAGAACTTCTTACAGATAATTGCAAAATTATTGCTAGCTTTATCCGTAGTGGTAAAAATAAATTGGTCTTGTAGTTTGGAGAGTGACCTTTTAGCTTCTCCAGAGAAAAAGAGATTTCTGTCGAAACAAAAGTCCAGACCTGCCAACTCACCGGTGAAGCTATTGATTATATTATATTTCCATTCTGCGAAGGCCTCAATAGGCTGATTGTACGTTAAACTGGTTTTTACGATGTACTTATTTACATCTTGAGTGAAGCTCTCAAGAATCCTTTCTTTGGAAATTGTGAAGGAAGGTCTGAATTTAGAGCCATACTCTAATAAATTCCTAAGCTTTTCATTTTCAACATAACTCAAGTTTCCGGTGATAATATGGTTGTAATTTTTATCATAGTGAACTGTTTCTTTATGTTCATCACAAGAACAAGTAGTAATTACAGGAATGTAACTCGAAGAGTTAAGTTTGTAGTTTTTAACTATTGACCCTAAGGTCTTAACATATTTAAAACTTACAATAGACTGGTGCCTGTGGATGGGAAAAAAATTGCATTATTGTAGAACAGCTTCCTTACATTGAGATTATCGTAGGCTTTATTTAGGAACCTGATGGTAACAAAATTACTGGAAAATTCTTTAAGAGAAATTTTATCTTTAAGAATATGTTTAAGAATGTCCAGAACCAAAGCAAAAACATGCTTATCAACATGGTCAGCAGTTTCATATATATATATATTTTCAGGTTATTTTGCACCCTTCGTTTTAAATTCTAAAATTTTTTCCTTAGTCTTCAGTTTTGCTCTTTAGTATATATATATATATATATATATATATATATACACCTTGGGATGTAAGGTCAGGAGATGCGTAACATCACAGACTCTCCTTGACAAATGTCACCCCCGCCTTCTCGTGGTGCATCCTGTTCCCACTAAAGGGGCTCTGACGACCGCCAATAGCGGTATAACTATACCATCGGGATTAGAGGAAATTCTATCCCACACTCACCAACCCGCTTGGCCAGCGTGGTGAGTTATGGCCAAACCCCTCCAAAATGATTCCACAACTTAAATCTTGGCCCTCAGTCTCCGGCAGCTGGAATGTACCTGGCCAAGGCAGCGGCCAGTGCGACATGAAGGCAGAGGGTGCTAAGAATCCCCGGAGGACCGGACTAGGCTGCCATCTGATGCTGACCTTGGCTACGTACAATGGACGCTCCCTATCTTCTGATTCAAGGCTTCTTGAATTGGAAGAGAAACTACAAAGGATCAAGTGGGACATCGTGGGGCTAAGTGAGGTAAGGAGAAAAGGAGAAGATCTCATCGAACTGAAAAGTGGACATCTCTTCTACTATCGTGGGACAGATACTGGCAGAACTAGTGGTATTGGATTTATAATAAACAAGAAACTGAAGGATAAAGTTGTAGAAGTTGAAAGTTCCTCTGACAGAGCTGCACGACTTGTTATCCAACTCTCGAAAAGATACCAGGCTCAGATTATTCAAACTTATGCACCCACCACAGGTATTCGTGAAGAAGAAATTGAAGAATTTTATGAGGAAATTTGTCATCTAAATAATAAAGGTAAGCAGCACTTGAAAATAATTATGGGAGATTTCAATGCAAAAATAGGGCAACGGCAACAGAATGAAACTTCAGTAGGTAAATTCGGTCACGGCAACAGAAACCAGCGTGGAAATACTCTCGTTGAGTTTGCAGAGGCAGAAGGGTTTTTCATCTTGAACTCCTTCTTCAAGAAAAAGCCACACAGGAAATGGACATGGAGACATCCAAATGGGACCACAAGTGAAATTGATTTTATTATGTGTAACAAAAAATTCGTCATAGAAGACTGCAGTGTGCTAAACAAGTTCAACACAGGTAGTGACCATAGATTGGTGAGATGTAAGATGCACCTCAACACTAAACTCGAACGTGGCAAGCTCATAAGACAAACAAAATGTATTGCCATAACCAACCTTAAAAAACACCATAATACCTTCAAGTTGGAACTGAAGAACAGATTCTCTGCTTTAGAAGGCCTAACATCAGAAGAAGTGGACATCTCTGAAGTTAACAGAAAAGTAACCAAAGCTCTTATGGAAACAGCAACAAAATTAGCTGGGTCTAAGAACAAGTTGCATGTAAATAAATTATCAGGAAAAACGAAAATGTTGATGCAAAAAAGAAGAGAGATGAGGACAACTAAAAAAGATGTGACTTCCAAAGTGGAATATATAGAGCTATGCAAGACAGTAAGAAAAAGTATCACTGAAGACGTAAGAAAATTCAACTGTCAACTAGTGAGGAAAGCAATTGAAAACAACCAAAGCCTAAAGATAGCAAAGGGACATCTCAGTAAGGGAAGAAAACAGATTATGGCGCTGAGAAAAGAAGATGGTTCTGTAACAAGAAATAGATGCGAAATTTTGACAAGAGTGAAAGATTTCTACTCCAAATTATATGAAAGGGATGATACATGCACTCCAGACATCATGAAAGATACCAGTACCAGAGTTCCTCCAGTCCTTCCAGCAGAAGTTGCACATGCAATCAAGAACATGAAGCGGGGAAAAGCTCCAGGAGAAGATGGAATTACTGTAGACATCATACAAGAAGCAAGTGGAGAAATCGAAACAGTACTCGCCCAAATTTTCACTCGATGCCTTAATGAAGGAAAGATTCCTGAGGATTGGAACACCGCTACAATGATCCTGCTACATAAGAAAGCTGACATTGAGGATCTCGGAAACTACAGACCTATCAGCCTCCTATCAGTAGTTTATAAAATCTTCACTAAAGTTCTTTCACACCGCTTGAAGGTAACACTGGACATGGCTCAACCGAGAGAACAAGTAGGATTCAGGAGTGGCTACAGCACAATAGATCATATCCACGTGCTGAGAGAACTAATTGAAAGAGCGAGGGAATATGAACTTCCATTGTGCATGGCTTTTATCGATTATGAAAAAGCCTTTGATTCGGTGAAACCATCAGCAGTTACAATGGCTCTGAAAACCTGCGGTATTGAAGATGCATACATTAATATTATTAATAACATCTATGAAAATGCAAGTGCAAAGATTAGGCTGTTTGAAAATACAACACACACACAAATTGGAAAGGGAGTGAGACAAGGTGACACCATATCTCCGAAGCTCTTTAATGCCACTTTGGAGGGTGTTTTTCAGTCGCTGAGCTGGGAAAACAAGGGGATAAAGATTAATGGAGATTATCTAACCCACCTTCGTTTTGCTGATGATGTAGTCATTTTTGCAACTACCCCATCAGAGCTGCAGAGTATGATCCAGGAACTTGCTCACAAGAGTAAAGAAGTGGGATTAAAAATGAACTTTCAGAAGACAAAAGTGATGTTCAATGCTTTTACAAGAAATGAAGATTTATCGATTGATGGAGAAAAGCTGGAGATAACAGACACGTACGTTTATCTTGGACAGCAGATATCAAGTGAGGGTCACATTGATGAAGAAATTAATCGGCGTACAAAACTTGCCTGGAGAGCTTTTGGAAGAAACAGCATAATTTTCAAGAGCAATATGCCATTATGTCTTAAAAGAAAAGTGTTTGATCAATGCATCCTTCCAGTGCTTACGTATGGTGCAGAGACGTGGACCTTAACTAAAAGAGACATACAAAGGCTGCAGACAACTCAAAGCAGCATGGATAGGTGCATACTTGGTGTAACCAGGAGAGATAAGAAGAGGAACTCGTGGATCCGAAAAATGACAAGAGTGGAAGACATCATGATCAGAGTTAAATCCCTGAAATGGCAATGGGCTGGACATACTGCCAGAAGGACAGATCATCGATGGACAGCCGAAATTTTAGATTGGATTCCAAGGGACAGGAAAAGACCCAGAAGAAGACCACATGGGAGATGGGTGGATGAAATTCGAAAGTATGCAGGGGTGACATGGAGGAGACTGGCACAAGACAGACCGTTGTGGAGGAAACTTATGGAGACCTTCGTCCAGGAGTGGATTGATAATGGTTGACAATGATGATGATGATGATGATGATACACACCTTAAACCAAACTTTAGCCAAAAAAAAAGTAATAATAATGAAAAAACAATTTTTTTTACAAACTTACATTTTGAAGACCAAAACGCACAAAAGCAGCAGTGAAGAATTCTCAGAAACAACAACAAACAAAGAAAGAACAACAAAAATAAAAATAAAAAACTCCAAAGCCAACAAGCAGGGAGTAAGAAACAAAAGCAGGATGCAGGAAGTGTCGAAAATGCTGAGCCTTGGCTCCCTCAAGGAACAGCAAAACTCTGCATTTACTCACTTCCACAAAGACCTAGTTGAAAATGGGTCTCTGCTGAGTCATAGATGCAAATATAATTTCCCAAAATTTACCAAATTAACTGAACCGCCCACAAAGGTGCGGAAGCTTTATAATTAAGCATAAAATTTTATCAATTTTTTTTTAGCATACATCTATAAGTTAATTGGCCCGACCCATACTCATCATCACCCACAAAAACCAGAGAAACGTCTGTACAGAACTCACAAATATTGTGAAAAAGGCTTAGAATTTAGACCCAAGAAGCGTGGGAAAAACAACTGCAAAAAAAATATATTTTGGAGGGACGCTTAAATTCAAAAAATGCCGAACTTGTAAGACGACATTAATGAACAGAATAACATAAAAAACACCAAGTACAAGGATTTTATTTGAAGTCAGGAGTTCCAAATGTTATTTGCAACATTACGACACGTCCAACACGTGGTAAGCTACTCGAGGGAAACCCCCAACCAGGAACCACAGAAAAAAGCAAAGAAAAAATGTGTCAACTCCTGTGCAAAAGAACACAAAAAAAAAAAAAAAAAAAAAAATTAAAAGCAGAGAGAACAGGAGCAAATAACAGAGATCGCTTTACAGACAGTTCCCACGAAACACAGAATGACTTTAGACAAAGAGACGTAATATAAAGCATTGGTAATGTACTTAAATAATTAAACATAAGAGTTGCTATATGTACACAGTATTATAAGAATGATTTTATGTAGAGTACAACTACGCAGAAATTCCACCTAACAACGAAAGTCAGCCATGAGACCGAAAAGACGATGCATGCACCCCCAAAAAGGAATATGACACAAGCTCAAGGCAAAAAAAAAATCAGCAAAAAAAACGGCAAGCTAAAGCAAAGCCAAACAAGAAGAAAAAAATTGCAGCAGGCACAGAAACGATAAAAAAATATACAAAGACCCTCCAAAAGGAACACATCAAAGAGCCTGCCTTCAATGCAGCCACCCTTGACAACGCCAGGAACAAAATGGCCGACCAAAGTGCGGCAGTCAGGGAGGAGATAGCTTGGAGACTGTCCCGCACAAAAAAACCACGCCGCATACGTTATTCCGCCAATCAAAAAATTCCAAAGCGAGAATAATCACTTGTTTGTCTAGTAAGAGTAGAAGACTCACCAGATTACACGAAAATTATCATCAAATAAACCTGATGTGTATTTAATAATGTTTACATGTATTAAAATACCTTAGTGTACATCTACAGGCAAAAACAGTTACTTATTTAGTTTCCGCAAGTTTTACCATTTTTATGTTAGCTATTCTTGAGATAGAATATCTAGTTTATGTGTTAAAATTTTTTTTGTAATCATTTTATTATAAATTATAAACTTTTTTTGTGATGGACAGGACAGTCTTAATAAAAATAATAAAATATTAAAAATCCCCCAAAAAGTTTATAATTTATAATAACATGATTACAAAAGAAAAAATTTAAATGTAAACTAGATATTCTATCTGAAGAATAGCTAACATAAAAATGGTAAAACTTGCGTTTAACTAAATAAGTAACTGTTTTAGTCTGTAGATGTACACTAAGGTATTTTCATACAGGTAAAAGTTATTAAATACACATCAGGTGTATTTGATGATAATTTTCGTGTATTCTGGTGAGTCTTCTACTCTATAGACAAATAGGTCATCATTCTCGCTTTGGAATTTTTTGATTTGCGAAATAACGTATGCGGCGTGTTTTTTTTTTTTTGTTGTTGTTTTTTTTGTGCGGGACAGTCTCCAAGCTATCCCCTTGCTGACCGCGGGATTTTAGTCGGCCATTTTGCTCGTGGCGTTGTCATGGGTGGCTGCATTGAAGGATGGCTCTTTCATTTGTTCCTTTTGGAAGGTCTTTGTATATTTTTTTATTGTTCTTGCGCCTGCTAAAATAAAATTTTTCTTCTTGTTTGGCTTTGCTTTAGCTTGCAAGAAGTTTTTTTGCCTTGAGCTTATGCCATGCTCCTTTTTTGGGGGTGCATGCATCGTCTTTTCGGCCTCGTGGCTGACTTTCGTTGTTAGGTGGAATTTTTGCGGAGTTGTACTCTACATATAAAGCGTTCTTATAATACTGTGTACATATAGCAACTTTTATTTTTAATTTTTTAAGTGCATTACCAATGCTTTATATTACGTCTCTTTGTCTAAAGTCATTCCGTGTTTTATTGGAACTGTCTGTAAAGCGATCTCTGTTAATCGCTCCTGTTCTTCTTGCTTTTTTTTTTTTTTTTTTTTTTGGTGTTCCTTTGCATAGGAGTTGACACATTTTTTCTTTGCTTTTTTTCTTTTTTTCTGTGGTTCCTGGTTGGGTTTTTCCCTCGGGTAGCTTACCACGTGTTGGCCGTGTCGTAATGCTGCAAATAATATTTGGAACTTCTGACTTGAAATAAAATCCTTGTACTTGGTGTTTTTTATGTTATTCTGTTCATTAATGTCGTCTTACAAGTTGGGCATTTTTTTAATTTAAGCGTTCCTCCAAAATATATATATATATATATATATATTTTTTTTGTGCAGTTGTTTTTCCCACGCTTCTTGTGTCTAAATTCTAAGCCTTTTTCACAATATTTGTGAGCTCTGTTCAGAAGTTTTTCTGGTTTTTGTGGGTGATGATGAGTTTGGGTCGGTCCAGTTAAGTTATAGATGTATGCTAAAAAAAATTTGATAAAATTTTGTGCTTAATTATAAAGCTTGGCACCTTTGTGGGCGGTTCAGTTAATTTGGGAAATTATATTTGCATCTATGACCTAGCAGAAACCCATTTTCAACTAGGTCTTTGTGGAAGTGAGTAAAGGCTGAGTTGTGCTGGTCCTTGAGAAAGCCAAGGCTCAGCATTTTCGACACTTTCTGCATCCCGCAATTGTTTCTTACTCCCTGCTTGTTGACTTTGGAGTTTTTTATTTTTATTTTTGTTGTTGTAGTTTCTGCTTTGTCTGTTATATATATATATATATATATATATATATATATATATATATATATATATATATATATATATATATATATATATATATTTATTTATTTATTTATAGTGACAAAAGAACAGACCACAAAAAAATCACATGATTGTTTACGAACTAAGAACTGGGCCGCCCCGGTGGCGCAGTGGTCTAAGCGATGGCCTCTGATCATTCGTCCGAACGGGGTCCGGGTTCGAATCCCGTGAGGCATGGATGTTGTGTTTGTCTTACGGCACTGGCTCTCTCCCTTCCCTGGAACCAGTGACCCTAAATTAGGGACTGGCGACTGCTTATAGCCCATTGAGTTGCTCACGGTGGTCGTTAAACCTCCAATCAAAAAAAAAAAACCCTAAGAACTGGAAACACGAAGGACTGATATATGAAGGCCATCATATATGAAACCCAAATAACATTTTGAAAACTGTAATTTTTGTTCCGTTTTTAATCTCAGCATTTCTTCTGACAAGTTAGGACATATATTGCCACATTATTCCTGATTAAAAAAACTGTCTAGGAAAGAAGAAATTTTCTTTCTAAGAAGGCGATAGTCTTTCTCCGAACAGCTTCTGAGCGCCAGAAAATTCCAAATACGCTCTGCGACACTAAAATTGCCACGCCCATAATCGGCGAGGAAATTCAGCTGAAATTTACCAGACAGATGAGGAAGGGAGAAAATCGCGAAAACTTTTACAATGAAAAGGTTTAATTCGTCACATAGTTAGGACACATCAGAAAGACGTAAAACTCACTCTGTTTGTTTGCCATTCACTGAGCTATGCGTCGTGGAATGTGAATCGTAGAACTTTCAGATGGCTGCCTGGTGGCACTTCTTTGTGCTGGTTGCCTAAAGATTGTGTCAAACACTGTACTGCACGTGCTGTATTGACAATAAATCCGTGAACCTGAATGGCCACGGTGTCATTTCAACACTACGTAGCCGCCCTGCTTGGAAAACTTTCGCACATGTGGATGGGCGTTGGTAGATATTACGCGCCTGGTGCATCTGCTGCAAAGGGGATAGCATGGGTGGGTTTCAGCATATCTGCGACATTACTCCAAGCCGTCAAACTGCAGGTGCCTCGCACCAGCGCTCGAAAATCGCATCCAATTGCTTCTCAAATTATGACTCCTGTCATTCGTGGTGTATTCCGTTCGATGATGACGGTCTAGGTCGAAGCATTGACAGAGTGGCATCCAAACGCGTGTTGGGCGATGATGGGATCCTAAGAAGAAGCGGAATTTTCATCGCTGCAGACAGCAAAATGCCATTTTGTATAAAACACTGCTGAAACCAGAAAAGACTAAGTAGAGCTTTACCCCGCGCTAATTTTTAGCAGTGCCTCTTTCATCAGAATTTGCGTCTGCAAAACAAGATCTTGAGATACATAGCAGTCATGCACTTTTGCCGTATTCAGCATGCCATTATTTTTTTTTTATTTATTTATTTTATAAAACTTTTGCTGTACAATATTACAGAAAAGTAATACAATACTCAGTAACAATACAATATGTGTCATAATCATAAACTAATTCTACAAATAAAGTAAACAAATTCACCAATGAAACTCACAAAATACGACAAATCACCAAAAGTTTCATAAAAAAATACAAATTCTGCACAAAAACAAAACTCATTCCATTGAAAATTAATATCAAATGTCAATATGAATCAAATATGTGTTAGTAATGATTGAATGTGCAGCAAGGGGCCAGGAAAGAAGGCTTAAATACTGCCTGACAAGCCCCTGATCCCCTCTAAATAAAAACAAAATATTCTAGTCCCGTCAAGACAACTAAAGCAATTTTTGCAAATCATAAAGCAATAAATTCCAATATTTAATTTCCTGTCAAAAAACTCTTTATCACTCGCTTAAATACCGGATAACGTGCCTCTAATCTAATAATCAACGGTAATGCATTCACTCAAACAATCCCAACACATTGATATTATTAAACATTAAACATGTACGGTCCCACGGAACAGAAAAACCCGACCCACCACGAGTATCATAGGAGTGACTGGTACGCCGTAATTCAATCAAGTTGGGGTATCTTCCTGTAAAAATACGTTCCTGGACCATCGGCAGAAATATGTATTTATGTAGTTGCTCAATAGTTGATATCTGAAAATGACGAAAAAGAACCTCCGATCCAACCGAATAATTTAACAATCGGTCAAACTTCCTCTGCAACACAGATAAACGAACTATGTTACGCCTTGTAGTCGCACCCCATATTAAAATGCAGTACGACAATACACGAAAAAGAAAGGAATAGTATAAAATTAACAGAATTCTAACAGACAAAAAACCAGAAACCTCCGAAATCATACCAATGCGAAATCTTAAACATAACGCAAGCTGATCCACCTGAGAATCCCACCTGAGAGATTCATGCAGAACTACACCCAACAATTTCACTGTGGTCTGGAACTGTAATGCCGTATCATTTAAGTAAACACAACTCAAGTCACAAGGACGAGGCCTGATGTTGGAAACCAACACGCACCCCGTCTAAGTAATATTTAACGTTAAAAAGTTACATGCAAAACAACGAAGGTACTCCCTAATTTCGAGATTTACTCGAGGGATCAACTCACTCAGGTTATTCCCCCTAAAAAATAGGCTTACATCATCAGCAAACAATACCAAATGAGCACCAGATGGAACCCGAAAAATATCAATTATATAGATCAAAATAGGACCCAACACTGAACCCCGAGGAACTCCAAATGAAACAGTCTCAACTGTAGAACAGTGATACACTGCTGGCCACCCAAAATGTAACACCAAGAAGGAAGCATCCGATTGGCCTGAAATTCGCAGCATGCGTCGCCCGCGAGAGGATATGCAAACGATTAGCATTGCGGGGCATATGCAAATCATGTGCGCCCGGCACGCCACCGAGAAGCACTATAAGAAGGGTGCACAGAAGGCGGGGTGTAAGTAGTGAAAGTGTGTTGTGCTGCCGGACCTGTGCGTCGGAAGCTTCCTGATGCCTCGTCGCAGAATACGGCAGTCATTCCAGCACGTTTCGGAGTTCGACAGAGGAA
This sequence comes from Macrothele yani, assembly GCA_039090855.1. Taxonomy (NCBI): domain Eukaryota; kingdom Metazoa; phylum Arthropoda; class Arachnida; order Araneae; family Macrothelidae; genus Macrothele; species Macrothele yani. The sequence continues at coordinate 47,976,371 of CM077022.1, read as the reverse complement.
GAATAGTGGCTTATCGCGACAGCGTTTTATCGTACGGAGACATCGGCGCCCGTGGGGGGACGATATCCAGCCACAGTGAGGCGAGTATAGATTTGATGGGTGCAGGAGGGACGGAAGGACCGACGTGAGCGATTGCCGCAGCCGCGGCACACCACCGTGGGCCGTTAAACGCCCCACCTGGACAACGGAATGTCACGACATTTTCTTCTCCGACGAATCCCGCTTCTGCCTGTAACACCACGATGGTCGGATCCGCGTGTGGCGGCACCGCGGCGAGAGACTGTATGACGCCTACATTATGCATCGCCATACCGGTCCGTCGCCTGGAGTTATGGTTTGGGGCGCAATTGGATATGACACCCGCACCCTCTGGTACGCATCGCTGGTACACTCAACAGCCACCGCTACATCTCCGACGTTTTGGAGCCTGTAGTCCTCCCTTACCTGCAGGACCTGCCAGCCGCCACGTTTCAACAGGACAAATCGCGCCCTCACGTGCCACGTATCGTGCAACAATTTTTCACGGCCCTCCAGGTGTCACTGCTGCCGTGGCCCTCCTGTGTTCCCGATATGTGGCCCATCGAACACGTCTGGTCGCTGATCGGCAACCGAGTGGCCCGACAAGCACCACCCGCGGCTACGCCTGATGAACTGTGGCAACGTGTGGAAGCAGCCTGAACCCATATACCCCAAGCCTACATCCAAAGCCTCTTTCGTTCGATTCCGCGGCGTGTAGCGGCCGTTATTGCCAGCCATGGGGCCCACACGAACTATTGATGTCTGCGTGTTCCGCAAGTCGCACGGGGCTGTGTAAGCTCAATCGTTTCATTTTTGTATCTGTTGTTACCTATGTGTCCCATAAATCTGGCTTTGCTATCTCGTGTCCTTCTTGGTGTTGCATTTTGGGTGTCTAGCAGTGTAGTTATGGCAAAAATAAATAAAAATAAAATTCACTTCGCTCTTTTGAGTCTCGACTTTCTACACAAACTTTTTGAATGCATCATTAGGAACATCGAACGTGTAAAAGTAGCAGAATTTCGGTTGGAAAATCGATTTCAACTGAAGCAAAAAAAAAAAATGGATATATTGGATTGATTAGTTACACTCCTACAATCCGATGTCTTTATATGATTTTGAATATATTTCTGATTTGTGCACGAAAAATATATAGTCCATGAATAAAATAACATGCCAAACATATTACCTAGAGAAGTAGAATTCAGTTTACCAAATTTTACATGTGGTGTTGACGAGATATTTCTGATTGTTTCCTAAAGATCGTATGAAGAGCATTAACCCAATTGCTATCAAATGTCTTTCCTTTCTGGGAGCTCAGAAAAACCCAACAGACAATACTGAAGGTCAGTAAGTGAAAATTGGTGATCTTTTGCCCACTCAGTCCAAATTAAACCGAACTGAGAAATAAAAAAGAATGGGGAGGCATAAGTCGCCCATGAATACAAACAAAATTTCGTGTTAAGTGGAACAAAAGCCATCCTTTTTGCTGGTTAATTTTCAAAACCTTTTGTTTTATAAATTCGTGTAAACTTTTAGAAGTTATTGTTCTTTCCATTTCTCAAATTTGTTTTTTTCTGATAGGTGGTTGGTTCCTGCTGTGGAAAAAGTACTTGGGCAAAGTGAGAACTCCATTCAGTACGTACAGACCAGGAACATAAAAGTAAGTTCATTTTCGGTTATTTCCTTTTGCAAACATCTGACTTTCTGTCCAGTGAACGCAGCAAGAAACAGGTCTCGAACCAATCCCAAAATTTTTTAATGTCCTGAAGGGTATTCGAACCCGCCTTTGCCGATTTCCGTCCAAATATGCTAACTATCCCACTGTTCCCAAATAAATACAGTAGGTACTCTACTGACCAATTAAATTGGGATCAAGACTTGGTTTGAAGTCGAAAAGTTCGTAGACCCAAACTCACTAATTCTGAGGTCAAATACATATATATACAAATCAATGGTGAACGTATAAAAACAGTAGAAATTCTTGTAAAAAATTGTCAATACAAGCACAAAACGTAAAATATGTTGCATTTATATACCTTGAAAAGTACTCTTCAATAATCTTTTCTCGTTTGTTGTTAATTCTTTTTAATTTGATGTGTACAGATCCTTTAAAATGTTTCACATAAATGTTCGTCTTTTACAGCTGCTTAATTCGTCAACTGGTTCATACCATATGCACGTGTATTGTTCACGATATTCTCTCCAGCTTCAACCTTCTTACCGGTCTCCATTTCGTCCTCCATTGTGATACTTCGCCTTCTCCTTTTGGCACTCCCATCTTTACCGGCACTTTTGCTATTCTCATACTTGATTTAGTGGTGATAGTCTCAAACCGAACAATGGATGACAGTGACCAGATATAACAATATCCTCAGCGGAAACAAGTCTGGTAGTGGCTGTTTACGTGATCTCAACGTCATCAGTTGACTCGTCGATTAAATTGTGTCCATTGTTTTAAAACCTCGCGTTTCTGAAAGTTCGAAATCAGAGTACTCAGAACTAAGATTAGATTGTGCAAGTGTAGTCACCCATTATCGCCTCATAGATAGATCCCTTGTCTCCTCGTAGAAGGATCCATTGACTCCTCATATAAAGATTCGGTTCCCGCTTCAAGATGATAAAATTTCCAAGCTACGTTTCAGTGCCAAACTTAGTGAGCCTGCACACCTACTATCTGATTTTGATGCCATTAATTTCTACGGTATTCATATGGGACAGATTATTTCTGACGTGAATTCTTCGGCTGAACTGAACCGCTTTCGAAAGGAAGCAGTAGATGTCTAGTACAATCTGACACTATTTCAGATACCTACAGTACTGTTGCTTACATTGTTAAAATAATATGTGGTATGATGCACCAAAAAGTGCTGCTACACCAGCCGCACCGCTTTTGGTCGTAAAGATATGCTATTCTGTAGTGCATGAATCACAAAATGAAGTAATTGATGCAAATTTGCACCAATCAGATTCGATATCTTTAACATGGTGCGCAATTGCATAGTGTCGTGTGTTTCATGGACCACACAGTGGTGTGTGTGTGTTGTGCAAAAAAGTGGTGCTTTACCAGCGGCACCACTTTTTGGCGCACATTTTGCATAGGGGTCAGCATACTCTGACGACTGTTGTAAAATTCAGATCCTTTCTCTCCCGGTGGTTTAAAGAGAGAGGGTTTCTGTCAGGGTTTGAATTTCTGCACCGGAGCCGAATGCTTTCCGAATTAAGCTAAGCCGGCAAGGGTTTATCATTGCTACTTGCCGTCTTGATATGTGCGTCACCTCTGTAGTACGTCACATCGTCCTTTTGCTTCGGAAGTGAATGCTCTCCCAATTAAGCTACGCCGGTATTGTCTTATCACTGCTACTTGCCGTCTTGACATGCGCTCACCTTTGTAGTGTCACACGGTCGAGAAATACGCGTTTAATTCGAGGACGGAAGAATTTCCAAGATTTCTGAATAGCTTTGTCTGAATGGAGAAAAGTTGATTGCCGCGCTTCAGAGGCAAGTTTGGAGGTGATCGTTCTTCCCTGGAATTTTGGTTATAATTCAGCAAACTGTTAGTTTTCGTAGTTTATGAAAAATATCCTATCATAAGCAGAAATATTTTGTGTGTATGCGTGTGGGTTTGTTTACGTATTTATTTTTTTAAAGAAAATTTCAGGTAAAACAGCAAAAACAATGCGCACTTCGACTTATCAAAGTATATCGGTAGGAACTGGCACACCAGCAGTTTCTTGCTACACCAACAGAATTTATTAGTGTTAAGGATCAGAATTAGAAATTAACACTGTTCTTTTTTTATTTTTATTTTTGAAAACTAAAATTAGGAGAACGTAAAGAAATAGTGAAGACAGAAACGAGATAAGCAATAACGAGATTCTAAGCAATAACCAGATTCTAAGTTAAGCAATAACGAGATTCTAAGTTAAATATTTACTGATAATCCAAAATTTACGAAATTTTAGAAAATAAATTATCTTTAATTTTCTGAGATCAAAAACTGAGTGTGTTTCAGCAGTGAGATGTACAGTCTGATTTCACACAAGATAAATCAGCCAGCAAAGTTGGTTTGAAAAGTGTTGCGAGCGACACAACTTTGTCAGGTAAATCTTTTTTAATGGTCTTTACGTCAATCATTTTATGATTGATATATTACATCCCAATATAATAAATTAAAAACGGCAAACTCACCGGCTATGTGTATCTGTGAAAAAATATCGCAAGTTAACATTCCATAGCAATCAAAATCAGTTCTACTGCTCTAGGATAGTCTGAAATATTGTATATTTTCATTACTCCAAAGGTTCTGCTCTTAGGGTAACATATACGGTGCCTAAAGTTTATTGAGTGATTTGAAGTTGTTGCACCGTAACTTGCCAGTGAGACAAAGATGTGAATATTTCAAAGAAAATGAAGAACCCTGTATTGAGCTGTGATTTAACATCATTTTTATTTCCTCAAGAGAAAGCGAAAGACGTCTCGATACTATATCATGTATACATGGCAGTATTAAAAGCCTTAGTGAACCCCCAAAGAACTGATAGTGAAGTATCAATATGAAGTCCGTTAAAAGACGAAACTCTAGCAATGTGCATTCGATTTGCGATAATTAATGCGCTGTGCATTCTTCAAACTAATAAATTACCTGCATCGTTTTCATACAGACAAATTACTGCATTTTTCACCGTTCTTACGAGAATGTGTGTTAAAAAGCTTAAGATTTCGTGATTTTGTCTTGGTGTTTTTAATAAATTAGCAGTGCATTCTTTTCTTGGTGCATTTCTTTTGTCAGGCAAATTATAAAAAAATTGCCAACTTTTGGGCTCATTTACGTGATGGTAAAGTCAAAAATGGTTAAAAACATAAGTTTTTCAGGAGAACTGATTCGTTTTTCTTTCTTTTTTTTTTTTTTTTTTTTTTTTTTTTTCAGTCTGAAAAACAATGATTTAAAAATTTTAAGAGTACCTGAGTGAAGATTTTTTAAACAACTTATTGGGGGCCGATGGGCCTGTAGTTTCTCAGATCTTCAAGCTTCCCTTTTTAACGTAGCAAGGTAACTGTAACATTGTTTTAGTCATTCGGAATCTTCCCTTTATAGAAGCATCTTGTTAAAAATTGAGCGAGTTCAGTTTCTGTTCCTCCACTGGAAGTTAAAATATATGTACACTCTTGGCCAATAAGAAACGAACCCCCGAGAAAGTCGCTCAATCCTGATGAAACTCCGCATGCAAGTACCTCGGGCTGAATATGCACATGATTAAAAAATAAAGACAAATGACGAAAATGGTGGCCCGCCACAGCGCATGGGAACCGCGCATCGAGGAGGGTATATCAAGAGCAAAGTTCACACTCAGAGTCAATTGTGGCAGCGGATTGCGACTGCATTATCCTCCATGGACTGTGAGGATGCCTCGACGTCGGATCCTTGCACCATACAAGCAGTTGAGCGATTTATGGGAGGACGTATAATGGGGCTGAGAGAGGCCGGTTAGTCAAGTTGCCATGTCGCCTGCCATTTGGGTCGGAACAATGCGGCAATCGGATGATGTTGGTGCCAATGGGTCCAGGAGGACATAACCCAGCGGCACGCAGACAATGGACGGCCGAGAGCAACGACATAACGCGAAAACCGAGCGATTGTGAGAGCCGCACGAACAGAATTGAATTCGTCGTTCTCAACCATCCGTGTCCATGTTGCGTCGTCTACAGGTATGAAAGTGACCATCCGGACCGTTTGTAGACGACTCTCGGTGCCGGAACTACATTCGATGAGGCCACTCCTCTGCCTACCACTGACCAGAGAGCATCGTGTCGGGCCCTATCAAGGTGGGATAGTGTCCAGTGATGTCGTGTTGTGTTCAGTGATGAGTCACAGTTTGCACTTTGCATCGATGACCAGCGCATACGTGTCTGCGGACGAGCCGGCCAGCGCACGGATCCTGCCTTTATCGTGGAACGGCATACGGCTCGCACACCGGGAGTAACTGTCTAGGGAGCCATTTCCTACGTATAGCCGGACACCTTGGTTGTCCTCCGTAACACTCTCACGGCCCAACGGTACGTCGACAGCATTTTACGGCCTGCTGTGTTGTCGTTCCTGTCGCAGCATCAGCGAGCATTTTTCATCAGGATATTACCCGGCCACAGCTATGTCGATGTTGTCGCCAATGGGTCGAGGACCCCTTCCATGGCCAGCCCGGTAGCACCCGACTTCTCACCAATCAAACATGATCGGGACATGGCTGAACGCCACCTACGCCTATTCCGGAATGTCTGCGAACTGGCCCACAATTTGGACACCATCTGGCATGCTGTACCTCAGAATAGTATCCGTGAACTTTTTGTGCGTCTATGCCAGGCCAGGTAACCGCTTGTATCCGAGCCAGAGGTGGCGCTACAACGTATTGACTTGTTCCACTCATATAGCTGTTTTATCTGAATAAATGGCCCAAGTGTTCTGGGATTGCAATAATTTCCTTTCCTATACATGTGCCTTGCGCATACTAGTTTTTCTCTCAGTTGGATAATTCCTTCTGTGTACGTACTAGAAACCACTAGAGGAAGAGAAAATACATATGCAGAGAGATAGATCGACATGCTTATATATGCTGTGTATTATTTGTGTAGCTGCGTGGTTCCTGGGCCCTTGGTACTGGTGGGCCCCTAGGCTATTGCCCCATTAGTCCTCCCCTCTTAATCCGGTCTTGCATGTATGTTATTGCGGGTGAACAGTCCAAACTTACATTTTTGCCACGATTGTAGTGGTTGAACCTGTAATTGTTTTTATTTGGCCCCAAAAACTTAGCTTTGACGTTTCCTTGATGGAATGTTCTTTTAGTTAAGAGAAATATATAAAAAGTCAAACTTTTGTTTAAGCCTGACATATTGCTCTATCATTAATGGAAATTTTTATACCGATCGAACGCCATGTATTTTATAAAAAGTTTTGACAGCCAGCTACGGCCAAGGTTATGTTCATTAACCAGTTGCGATCTCTTTAACACACGATATTCAATGTTTAAATAGATGACAGGGTCTTCACTTTCTCGGTTCCATTCACTTTCGCAAGGTACAGATTTGTCTTTCTAGGCAACGTGGTCCCAGTTTTCATCAAGAAAATTTCTCCGGCTTGTAAAGTTACATTGGCTTTCATAGAGCTTAACTGTCGACATTTAGCTCAACCAATTAAAACTTGCATTTGTGATCAGTTAAAACTACCAATGTTTGAAGGCATGACTGCTATGACTATTTCAGACAAAACGTAGGCTGTCGAAACATGTATGCCACTTTCACAGTCTAGGTTTTAGAGCCGCAGTTTTCTGATTAATCATCTGAATTAGATCCAAAACCCGAATAGGGCTGGCTCCTGTACAACAGCGCGCGCCTTGCACCCTATCGGCAACTCTTCAGTATGGCAATACATATCATCAAGATCCCTTTGCTGCATAAATAAGCCGTGACCTCATTAGAATTCTCAGGTGATACACCAACTAGTGATATAATACACGGTCAAGTCACATTTTTGTGACCGCCAGCTAATATCCAGAGTAACCGCCGTGTGCAGCGCGGACAACAGCTAGACTGGCTGTCCGAGTAGTGACTCAATAAGGTGCTGGAAGGTGTTCACAGGTATGTGGAGCCATGTTGACTGTAGTGTATCTGACAGCTGCTTGAGGGTGCGTGGTAGAGGATCCATAGAACGAACAACACGGTCGAGGTGGTCCCGCAGATGCTTAATTGGGTTTAAGTCTGGAGAATTAGGGGGCCAGGGAAGTACTGTGAAGTCTGCATTGTGGTCTTTTAACCACTCTCGGACATTTATAGCTGTGTGACAAGTCGCACTGTCGTCCTGGAAGATCCCATACGCCCCAAGGAAGACAATCAGCATGCATGGGTGTACGTGGTCTGCAAGGACGTATTCATAACGAATTCGGTCCATAGTGACTTCCACAGGTATGAGTGGACCCAGAGAATGCCAAGAAAACATTCCGCAGACCATAACGCTTCTCCCACCAGCTTGTGTTCTTCCAGCAATGGTTAAAGAGCGTTTGTTCACCGATGTTTCTCTCCATATACGTCAACGTCCATCCGTTCTATGAAGCAGAAAACATTACTCATCGGAGAAGGCAATCCTTTGCCAATCAACGGAAGTACAATTGCTATAGAAGTCTTCACGGGCCCGGGCCAGGTCGGCCTTTGCTCATTTCTGAGTTGGGAAAACGGGCCGGGCCGCCCCGGTGGCGCAGTGGTCTAAGCGATGGCCTCTGATCATTCGTCCGAAAGGGGTCCGAGTTCGAATCCCAGTGAGGCATGGATGTTGTGTTTGTCTTACGGCACTGGCTCTCTCCCTTCCCTTGAACCAGTGACCCTAAATTAGGGACGGGCGACTGCTTATAGCCCATTGAGTTGCTCACGGTGGTCGTTAAACCTCCAATAAAAAAAAAACAAAAAAAAAACCGGGCCGGGCCTTCAATATTTAATGTAAAACAGACACGGGCCCAGCAGGGTTTTTTTATGAGCAAAATAATCGCTGTTCGATGCCTTTCTCGTTTGGAAAACTCGCAACATACAGCAGCAGGATAAGATTGAATAGTTTCTGCTGATGGAAAAAATAGAAGTTTTACGACATCCTCCCCTCTTACAAAACAATTGGAGTTGGTCAGCTCCCTTAGTTTTTCAGTGTGAGTGTGGTCCCTTCTCTCTCTCCTTAACTTTCACCCTCCTCTCATGCTTCAGGGCAGGCTAATAACTGCAGTATTTCTAAATCGAGCCACCCGCTCGCAGACCAGGCCTGTCGCAGGCGATCTTTTTTATTGTTCTGATCGGCGGCAGTTTGTTCTCTAGATGTGTGAAAAGCTTTTAAGTTGTCTTAAATGGGCTTGGAGAAACTTCTGTGTATAAATCTGTGCCGTATTTTCTCCATTTGTACTATCAGGCAGCCGTTTTCAAACCTTCTGTGACACTGATTAGCTGGGCAGTCTGTCGTTGTTTTCCCTTAGCATATGCTCAGTTCAGTGTTGCTGATAAATACTCTTCCATACTTATTATGGAGTTTAAGAAAGCGAAAGATTTTCTCGAAAAAATCGCTTCCGGAGAATATGTGCTTGCAGACAATAAAGGGAAAAAGCGATATTTGGAAATATTTCAATGCAAACACTTTTTGAGTTACGATAGCACAAAGTCTGGAACATCGCATCTTAAGCGGTACAAATGTGTTCCCCCATACACACGAGAGACATATTGGGTTCCAGCGATATGATAGGCCGGTCGAGATAAGATCGGGCTCATAATTCTGGATATTTCGTAATTTTCGAATTAAAACTCCCCCCCCCCTCCTTATCCCCTAGGATATTTCCGGGTCTGGCGGTAGGGAATGATAATTTGAAAACCCAGAAAATTTGAAAGGCACGGACATTGTCCTTTTCATGCAATATTTTTGAGTATACAAGCCATCCGCTCCCTCCTCGGACGTCACGTGACTTCTACAGAGTCTCAGAAATATTCTGAATTAACGTTTATTGTAATAGAATACGTGTAGCAATTAAGAAAACAAAAACTCTTCAGGAGTCCGAGTGCACCAGGTGTCAAATTCGTGTTTTGGTAATTGTTGAAATTTTACGGGCCGGCCCGGGCCTTGGAAACAAGAGACGGGTACGTGCCGGGCCTCGGACGTGCGGGCTTTCCAAATAAGGCCCATGCAGACTTCTAAATTGCTATACTGCCGTGCAAATGTTAGCCTTTTCTGCCGATGCACCTTCGTTAGCATAGGTGCAGTGACCATCCGTCTGCATCGGAGCCCCATACGCAGCAGGGTTCGCTGAACTGTCATTTTAGACACACTTCCGGTAGTCCCCTGGCTCATTCGGCCAGTGAGTTGCTCCACTGCACCGTGTCGATCGGCCCTCACGCACCTTAGAAGCCGACGTTCACCTCTCACGTCAATGGCACGTGCTGCACCACAGTTTGCACGTCGCTTATTCGCAATGATGCCATTTCTCCAATCACGATACAGTTTAACCACAGGAGCACGCGAACAGTTCACAAACTGCGCTGTTTCAGAAATACTGCCACCCTTGGCCCGAAAGCCGGTAATCATCCCTTTTTGCAAATTTGATAAATCGCTCTTTTTATCCATGACAGCAACGAGTGATATGTTTTCTGATTGACTACAGCACACCTTATATACCCTCCAAGCCAGCTCACGACACGTGCCTTCTTTCATTGGCTACGCGCTGTTGACGTCAAAAGTAGAGGTGGTCACAATAATGTGACTCGGCTGTGTATTAGAGATGGGCTATTCCTGTAATATTTAAGACTATAGTGGTCGTTACTGGAGGTCGACTTTAGGAGCCATGCCCAAACCCGACCCGACCCGTTTTATACTTTCATCAAACGTTCCCCACGATTTATTGAATATAACGCAATTCTTCCATTAAAGGAGGGAGGGGTATTCAACCCGTGGCCAGCGGGGCACTTTTCAATGACCCGTGAGTCGTTGTCTACAAAGGAAATCCTAAAGTGGAAGAAAGTACGTTTTCCAAATGAAGAAATGAATATCCGCTCTAATAACATTTTTTAAAGGGTACTGAAAATGTTGGCTTATCTGGGTACCTATTTCGCAATTCATTGTAACAGAGATATATCATGTTAACTGCATCGTTTCTTTGTCCAAAAGTTTAGTATTAGTATTTAAAACCCTTTTATGCACTTAAATACAAACAAGGTAGCCCCCGGTTCCCAAACTTCGAAGTTTCGCGGCTCCGATTTAACAACGAATGGCGCCAGCAGCTGGTTTTGGTTTGGAAAAGCTGATTTTTCTCGGAAAAGAAACAAAGCCACGTCTTTTAGTCGCTAAAGCCAACGACGTAGAAACTGAATCTGTTTTCAACCTTAAAAGTAATAAACTTCCCATTTCAAAGTTGGACTTGTCGGTATAAGTCGTAATTAATCAATGCATCCGGTGGCAGATTCGTTTCACTCATTGAACTTCGCCATCTGATTATTTAGCAAGTCAGTCATCGTTTTGTGGGGAAAAAATATTTCTTGAATGCAGGAGCAAAACGTTAAACCTTCCAGTATAGACCCGTGGTGACCTTTAGTCGTTAACCCCGCCCTCTAAGCGTCAGCAACATTTTCATGGCAGCTTCAGGTAGAAGTATGCCGTATTGGCACCAGTCTCTGCCGTTTCTAGAAGTTGTTGGCGTAGTAATTTCAGCACAAAGGAAAATCGTCGTACTGTGCCTAATTTCTGGAGGACAAATTTTCCAGGATGAGAATACGTGTGACACTTAAGTTATGAGACTGAGTTTAAAAAAAAAATCCTAGTAAAACACCCGATTCGGAAAGGCATTTTTTTTTATAAGTGATTTTTTAGCTATTCGGTGGCAACAGCGTTTGCGTGAGAATTTCGCACATGATTATTTATGTTTACGCTCTGCATGACGTCATTCGGTAGAAAAACATTGTCAGGGCTCTGTCATGGAGCAGAGAGCAAATATTCGGTTCTGTTTGAAAAGCGCTAGAACTGCATCTGAGAGATTTGAACTGTTGTGTGGCCGCCCCGGTGTCGCAGTGGTCTAACCAATGGCTTCTAAACATTCGTCCGAAAGGGGTCCGGGTTCAGATCCCGGTGAGGCATGGATGTTGTGTTTGTTTTACGGCACTGGCTCTTTCCCTTCCCTGGAATCAGTGACCCTAAACTAGGGACGGGCGACTGCTTATAGCCCATTGAGTTGCTCACAGTGGTCGTTAAACTTCCAAACAAGAAAAAAAAACTGTTGCGTGATGTGCATGGGGTCTAATTGTCTATGTCGGGCACAAATATTCCGATGGTATGCACTTTTCAAGGATGGGCAGAAAGATCGGAAAATGACGAAAAAACCGGTCGCCTGATTTCAGCGCGCACGTCGGAAATCATTGAAAATGTATGCGAAAGGATAAAAAGTGATCGTTGTGTGACTTTAAGGATGCTGGAATGTTAGCTCGGATTTGATAAGGAGACGATTCGTCAAATTTTAGAGCAAGGTTTCGGGGGGGGGGGGACCTTCGTGCTCGGCTTCGCATGCTACTTTGTCAGACTACCAGAAACACTCACGAGTGGAGTACGCCAAATATATCCTGGAGACTGCAGAAAAAATGCTGAATTTTCTCCAAAGCATTGTGGCAAGCGACGAGACATGGTGCTTGCGTTATGATCCTGAAACGAACCGTTACAGCGCTCAGTGGAGGTCGCTACAGTCACCTAAAGGAAAGAAGGTCAGGTTACAGAAGTCCAAAATCAAGATAATGCCTGCGTGTTTTTACGACATCAAGGGAATGTTGCATCACGAGTTCCTTCCCGAAGGTACAGTTGTTACTGGCAATGCTTACACATCCATTTTGGAACAATTGTGGAAGGGAATTATTCCTGTCAGGCCCGAGTACAAACACGGGAATGGTTCGTTCTTCACGATAACGCACCCGCACACTCAGCAGTCAGTGTACAGCAATTTCGGGCACGAAAACAAGTGTATGTACTCAACCACCACCCTCCCTATTCTCCAGATTTGTCACCATGTGATTACATTCTCTTCCCTAAATTAAAGCTGCCTTTAAAAGGAAAAGTTTTTCAAGACATTGAAGACATACAGAGAACTGTAACATCAGCTCTTGACTCCCAACGAAAAGATGACCAGTGCAAGTCATTCCTTTTGTTGGCTGATCGTACCACTTCTTGTATTAACGCAGGAAGAATGTACTTCGAATAAAATATATTCACGTAAATTTCCCTGCTTTTTTTTTCATTTTTTTAAAGAAAATTCAGTCACATTACTTAATTGCCGCACTGGGTATAAAAGGTATGCAACAGAATCTGAATATCTCCACTAAAGTACATTATTCTGATTCGAAAATGTTCGTTTGTATGCAGTTTGTTTTTATGTGCGGTAAGAGGCAAGGTCAGTCTTGTAGAGTCGAGAACAAGGCCAACCAATGAAGTGTGATAATAGTGCCTATTCAAATTCTTTTTCTTTGAAAATCGTTTTTCGTGTCCTTAGGATAGCTTTATATCTGATCGCCATTCTCTTGCGCAAAAACGTGAAAAATAGCGAGGGCCGCCCCGGTGTCGTAGAGGTCTAAGCGCTGGCTTTTGACCATTCGTACGAGACGGGTCCGGTTTCGAATCCCGGTGAAGCATAGATGTTGTGCTTGCCCTACGGCCCTGGCTCCTTCCCTTCCCTGGAACAAGTGGCCCCAAATTAGGGACGGGAGACAGCTTTTATAGCCCTTTGAGTTATTTGTAAGTCGTTAAACCTACTAATAAATATATTATATTATAATGTTTGTAGGTCGTTAAACCTACAAGTAAATAGAGATGCATGATTTTTTTAAACGAAATGAAACGGACATTATAATTTAGTTTTATATTCATAAATTCAATAGGGGATACAGTCGCGATTTCCTCCATTAGTTAGTACTTCCTTTTATCTTGTAAGCTGTAGATTTCTGTGCATATGTTGTTTAAGTTTTGCATGACTGTTTGTGCTTCGTTTGTCAGGATGTAAGCTGTAAGTTGGTACGAAACCAGACACGAGTACTTTGAAAAAAGTTTTTTACTTCTAAGTGATGTGTCTACTTAAATTCATTCTGTTCCGAGAATCTGGGCACCCTAATCTCCCCACCACGACTTAATCGCTTTTCCACTTCAGCTCGTCCGCTTGAATGGCGATCAATATTTCCGACCCTACAAGTTCGATTTCTCACTTCTTCTATACATGGCATTCCCCCACCCCTTCAACGTTTTCCCTCCCTACACGATAACGTAATCCTGATTCTTGGATCCCCTAGTGTTTTAGTCCCCCATCGTGGAGTGCACCATAGCTCGTTTAAACCATCAACAGAGACACATTAGCACATTTAATGATGGGGTTTACCTGACTCTTCGCATGTTTCTAAGAGGTCTGCAGGACAGGTAAGTATTGTGTTCGGAGGCCGATGCTACTCCTGTTGTTACAGCTCTCAACCAAAAGCTAGACAGATGGTTAAGGGGGATATCACTAGAGGTAGGGTAGAACTTGCCCCCAGATGATCAGGCCGTCAATGATACAGGGGAGGAGTTTCTATTATACGGCATTCTGTTCTCTCTCTTACGTATGCGCGTGGAAACTTGGAAAGTGTCAACTGCCCTGTAATTGAGAATAGATTTAGGACCAAAACAGAATAATTACGTTGTCCGTACTTGTAAGATTTACTGGATGGGTGACAGACGTCAGTGCAGTAGATATGGCATTGAAAGGCGTTTATTATACTTCTGAAGTACTTTTCTCTACCATCGATTTTTATGGCTCCGATTCATTCATACAATCACTAGAGGACATCTACATCACAAAACTACTTCGGACACGGCATAAGTGATGGGCTTTTCTAGTCTTATTTTCATGTCTAGTTACATTAATCTTAGGCTCGTACGAAGACTTTTCAATAATCACCCATAAAACACAGCATGTCCCTATAAGTTTCCTTCAAACGCTGCTCGGTTTTGCTTGGTAACAAATAAATGCGCAATGGGATTTTTAACAACCAATATAAAATCAACTCAGCATTCAAGAGTAATGTACAAAGTGGACAGAAAGTTATTTACCTAAACTGTTTTGGTCACAGTTCTACTGTAAAAGCAAATATGTGTCATGGATTCTGTCTGCAAATATTTTCTTTAGAATCCCCAAATCCCTTTAAAAACGAAGCACGCCCTTTAACACTGAAATGAAATACAATCTTCCTTGAAACACAAGCTTGATGTGTATCTTTGGGTTTCCAGAAGAAAGTTTTCAGATTTCGAACAAAACGCTATTCAAGTAATCCCTGATGGATTTTTGTTTTCCCAGCAAACAAAAACTTGTTACATCCAGGGATTAGCAGAATGATTTGGAAAACACGTTTTTGCATTAAGTATTAAAGTTTAATTGGCTCGTTTCGGTTAAATTTTTCTTACAATTGAAGATGCGAAAAATACTTTTCCCATTTGATTAAATTACCAACATTTCTCGGTAGAATGTATTAGAACTTTACGCACATTTTGCATAGTGCTATCATCTGCGCCCTCTTCCAAGGTAGTAAAACTTCAGTGTTAAAACATGGACGCATGTTCCATAGCATCTACAAAATAAAAGAAAACTCATTTTGGCGAAATTCTTAACATAGTGTCAATAAAATTCTAATTAATAGTATGTGGAACAATGTCCGAAACTTCAGATAAAGCAAATCTTCTGACTAATCTCAGCCGGTAGATCTACAACAGTCGAAGGTTAAACTATTCGACATGACTATACAACTTTCATTAATTTTAGGTGACTTATATAAAACCAAATGATGTTACTCGTAAAACACGTTCATATTCTTTATTGTGTCAAGCCTTGGTCAGTATCGGACACGATGTATATTACAGAGAAGAGCAGAGTGTTCATTTAACAATAAGACATTATTTACTATGCCTGTAGATAAAGAGCCAGATAAAGTTTACTTTTTCTTGCCCTTTTAGGGACAAATTTACTAGAACACAACAACTCGAAATTTATGAGCTAGAATTTGAAAAATTTTCAGAGTTACATTAATCTTAGGCTCGTATTTTCATCTTAATGAAAAATGCAATTATTTTTCTATTATGTTTTAGCAATGAACAGTTATTCCGATATTAGTAATTCTGTTCTGAGAAGTTTAGGAGAGCTCCGAAAGGTTGTTCTATTCTGGCACATATCTGTAGTAGTAGTATATGAAAATGCGAACTTATTTTAGGTTGATAATGCATATGGTCAGTAAGCTCGGACCATAAGGAAGCCCATACTCCAGATAAATTGCCCAGTTTTCGCGAGGAGAGCGAAACTGGAATTAGTGTGAAAGAATGGAATTGCAAAATACATGTAGATTTAATAAGTTAAAGACTGATTTTAAATTGGGGTTGAAAATTGTCTTTAAGACAATCATTATCGTTTTTGCATACAATACGATAACGTAAGGTTAATCAAATATTCGACGTTTTTTGATGAAACTCGGTTTTCTCAAAGTGCAAGTAAATAATCACTGACGTGATTTATTCACTTATTTTTTAATCTTGAAGCAGATGAATCTTCCAGCCAAAATGGTGTGAAGTGTACGGCAGGATTTCGTAATACTACGTTTCAGTTGAATCTCGGGGCAGCTCATGCATGTTGCGTTTATCCTGCAATGTTTTTTAAATTGTTATTCACTTTTAACATTACTTGTCGTACATCGGTGGTACTTGTAAAACTGGACTTCCTTAACGTTATCCTCCGGATAAGTAGCACAAAATCCTTAATTATACATTGAGCAATATCAGTATTTCTAACCGCCAGGATGGTCTTCAAGTATTCACATAAATCGTCGTTATTTGGTCTTTCATGCACAACCGAACTACGCATTAAAGCACTTCAGTAGCAAACTGAACCTCTATAACATGAGGCTCAAAGTGTATGTATCTCAATAAAATTTCATCAAATATATACTCTTGAAAGTGCCACGCAAGTCTGCAATACTCTACTCACCCTTGACACCAGAGTTGGCAACGGGTCAACAATTTTGTAACTGACCCGGACAAATCTGCTTGGAAACATAAATTCTAAACTCAATTTATATAAATATACATGTAAACGTAATATATATATATCATCATCATCATTGTCAACCATTATCAATCCACTGCTGGACGAAGGTCTCCCCAAGTTTCCTCCACAACGGTCTGTCTTGTGCCAGTCTCCTCCATGTCACTCCCGCATACTTTCGAATTTCATCCACCCATCTCCCATGTGGTCTTCTTCTGGGTCTTTTCCTGTCCCTTGGAATCCAATCTAAAATTTCGGCTGTCCATCGATGATCTGTCCTTCTGGCAGTATGTCCAGCCCATTGCCATTTCAGGGATTTAACTCTGATCATGATGTCTTCCACTCTTGTCATTTTTCGGATCCACGAGTTCCTCTTCTTATCTCTCCTGGTTACACCAAGTATGCACCTATCCATGCTGCTTTGAGTTGTCTGCAGCCTTTGTATGTCTCTTTTAGTTAAGGTCCACGTCTCTGCACCATACGTAAGCACTGGAAGGATGCATTGATCAAACACTTTTCTTTTAAGACATAATGGCATATTGCTCTTGAAAATTATGCTGTTTCTTCCAAAAGCTCTCCAGGCAAGTTTTGTGCGCCGATTAATTTCTTCATCAATGTGACCCTCACTTGATATCTGCTGTCCAAGATAAACGTATGTGTCTGTTATCTCCAGCTTTTCTCCATCAATCGATAAATCTTCATTTCTTGTAAAAGCATTGAACATCACTTTTGTCTTCTGAAAGTTCATTTTTAATCCCACTTCTTTACTCTTGTCAGCAAGTTCCTGGATCATACTCTGCAGCTCTGATGGGGTAGTTGCAAAAATGACTACGTCATCAGCAAAACGAAGGTGGGTTAGATAATCTCCATTAATCTTTATCCCCTTGTTTTCCCAGCTCAGCGACTGAAAAACACCCTCCAATGTGGCATTAAAGAGCTTCGGAGATATGGTGTCACCTTGTCTCACTCCCTTTCCAATTTTTACGTGTGTTGTATTTTCAAACAGCCTAATCTTTGCACTTGCATTTTCATAGATGTTATTAATAATATTAATGTATGCATCTTCAATACCGCAGGTTTTCAGAGCCATTGTAACTGCTGATGGTTTCACCGAATCAAAGGCTTTTTCATAATCGATAAAAGCCATGCACAATGGAAGTTCATATTCCCTCGCTCTTTCAATTAGTTCTCTCAGCACGTGGATATGATCTATTGTGCTGTAGCCACTCCTGAATCCAGCTTGTTCTCTCGGTTGAGCCATGTCCAGTGTTACCTTCAAGCGGTGTGAAAGAACTTTAGTGAAGATTTTATAAACTACTGATAGGAGGCTGATAGGTCTGTAGTTTCCGAGATCCTCAATGTCACCTTTCTTATGTAGCAGGATCATTGTAGCGGTGTTCCAATCCTCAGGAATCTTTCCTTCATTAAGGCATCGAGTGAAAATTTGGGCGAGTACTGTTTCGATTTCTCCACTTGCTTCTTGTATGATGTCTACAGTAATTCCATCTTCTCCTGGAGCTTTTCCTCGCTTCATGTTCTTGATTGCATGTGCAACTTCTGCTGGAAGGACTGAAGGAACTCTGGTACTGGTATCTTTCATGATGTCTGGAGTGCATATATCATCCCTTTCATATAATTTGGAGTAGAAATCTTTCACTCTTGTCAAAATTTCGCCTCTATTTCTTGTTACAGAACCATCTTTTCTCAGTGCCATAATCTGTTTTCTTCCCTTACTGAGATGTCCCTTTGCTATCTTTAGGCTTTGGTTGTTTTCAATTGCTTTCCTCACTAGTTCACAGTTGAATTTCCTTACGTCTTCAGTGATACTTTTTCTTACTGTCTTGCATAGCTCTATATATTCCACTTTGGAAGTCACATCTTCTTTAGTTGTCCTCATCTCTCTTCTTTTTTGCATCAACATTTTGGTTTTTCCTGATAATTTGTTCACATGCAACTTGTTCTTAGACCCAGCTAATTTTGTTGCTGTTTCCATAAGAGCTTTGGTTACTTTTCTGTTAACTTCAGAGATGTCCACTTCTTCCGATGTTAGGCCTTCTAAAGCAGAGAACCTGTTCTTCAGTTCCAACTTGAAGGTATTATGGTGTTTTTTAAGGTTGGTTATGTCAATAGATTTTGTTTGTCTTATGAGCTTGCCACGTTCAAGTTTAGTGTTGAGGTGAATCTTACATCTCACCAATCTATGGTCACTACCTGTGTTGAACTTGTTTAGCACACTGCAGTCTTCTATGACGAATTTTTTGTTACACATAATAAAATCAATTTCACTTGTCGTCCCATTTGGATGTCTCCATGTCCATTTCCTGTGTGGCTTTTTCTTGAAGAAGGAGTTCAAGATGAAAAACCCTTCTGCCTCTGCAAACTCAACGAGAGTATTTCCACGCTGGTTTCTGTTGCCATGACCGAATTTACCTACTGAAGTTTCATTCTGTTGCCGTTGCCCTATTTTTGCATTGAAATCTCCCATAATTATTTTCAAGTGCTGCTTACCTTTATTATTTAGATGACAAATTTCCTCATAAAATTCTTCAATTTCTTCTTCAGGATGACTTGTGGTGGGTGCATAAGTTTGAATAATCTGAGCCTGGTATCTTTTCGAGAGTTGGATAACAAGTCGTGCAGCTCTGTCAGAGGAACTTTCAACTTCTACAACTTTATCCTTCAGTTTCTTGTTTATTATAAATCCAACACCACTAGTTCTGCCAGTATCTGTCCCACGATAGTAGAAGAGATGTCCACTTTTCAGTTCGATGAGATCTTCTCCTTTTCTCCTTACCTCACTTAGCCCCACGATGTTCCACTTGATCCTTTGTAGTTCCTCTTCCAATTCAAGAAGCCTTGAATCAGAAGATAGGGAGCGTCCATTGTAAGTAGCCAAGGTCAGCATCAGATGGCAGCCTAGTCCGGTCCTCCGGGGATTCTTAGCACCCTCTGCCTTCATGTCGCACTGGCCGCTGCCTTGGCCAGGTACATTCCAGCTGCCGGAGACTGAGGGCCAAGATTTAAGTTGTGGAATCATTTTGGAGGGTTTGGCCATAACTCACCACGCTGGCCAAGCGGGTTGGTGAGTGTGGGATAGCATTTCCTCTAATCCCGATGGTATAGTTATACCGCTATGGGCGGTTGTCAGAGCCCCTTTAGTGGGAACAGGATGCACCACGAGAAGGCGGGGTTGACATTTGTCAAGGAGAGGCTGTGATGTTACGCATCACCTGACCTTACATCCCATATATATATATATATATATATATATATATATATATTTATTTATCCCAGTAATTGCTTGATATTTAATAACTGAAATCCGTTTTAATAGTAAAATTTGGTTACTTGCTAAATTTTAGTGCCATTTTTAATGCCACTATTTTGCGTAATCCAGAAGTAATGGCTGACTATGACCGTAACCATGGAGTATGTTACAAATGAGAACATTATTTACGATTACACAAATATATTTTTTTTAATGTATTTAGATTGTTCATTCTTTCCACGCTTTGATTGGAGGTGCGCATACTTTCATATGGTCAGTTAGATTTTTGGTTCCATAATCTTTTATTACACCGTTGACATCTTTCTTTGTAATTATACACTTTCCACGTTGTGAACAACAAACAAAACGGAACAACACAGAATTATTCACCGGTTCTTTAATGAGACGAAACAATTTCCAGCATTCACTCTTCCCCTTGTGGTTTTCAACTAGCACGTATTTGTTGGCCTCGATGCCTTTCTCAACCTCCTTAATATTAAATCCATCCATATTAACAAAAAAAGGAGTTAATTTCGACATGACATGTCATGGGAACGGGGTGTTAGCATATCAATCGAAAACCTCCGAATGCTCAATACAAAAGATGCGATGTGAAAAGTAACTCTTGCCGCCCCGGTGGCGCAGTGGTCTAGGGCGTTGGCCTCTGATCATTCGTCCGTAAGGGGTCTGGGTTCGAATCCCGGTCAGGCATAGATGTTGTGTTTGTCTTGCGGCACTGGCTCTCTCCCTTCCCTGGAACCAGTGACCCTAAATTAGGGACGGGCGACTGCTTATAGCCCATTGAGTTGCTCACGGTGGTCGTTAAACCTCCAATCAAAAAAAAAAAAAAAAAAAAAAGTAACTCTTAGTCATACAGTGAAATTCGCACGGAGAGAGTGAATCAGCTGAGAAGCAGGCGAATGGCGTTTGCCAGTACCTTGCCCTGGACAATCGCACTGTAAAAAAACACAAAGGAAGTATCTTTTTATGATATGGTGTCGGTGTGTCTGACGACGGTCAGTGGGAATCTCCGTTGCTTTAAGAAAGAGACGACAATATTTTTGCATGGCAAATCATTATTCACTCCGTGGGCACCAGTATCGACTACAGAATTCCACAACGCGCATTTTTTTTTTTTTTGAATATATTTTTCTCTTTTCAAAAATAAAACGGGAATAAATCCGGGTCAAAATCGGGTCAGGAACACCTTGACCCGACCCGTTGGACCCGCAAGAAATTGTTGCCCCGTTGACCGCTGACCCGTTTCCATCTCTGCTTGACACTGCCAGCTCCCCACATTATATACATCGCTCATGTCTTGTCAATTTTTTCACATATTTCTTGGTATCGAATGATGGCTACTTTGATGTTTACGGATATGGGTTCTCTGTTAGACATTTTGTCACTTTAAAAAAGTTTATGGTTTTGTATTTTGACGGCTACGTGAGTTGACCGCTGTTTAACGACACGGATGAATCAAACGGACCACCGACTTTCCCAATGCGACACTCACTGGGAGGCAGGAACGTCGCCAGACTTCGAAATCAGGGTGAGCGGAGGGTGGGCGAATATTATTTTTGCTGGGGGCGAGTTTGATAGCAACTTTATTCAGGAAACACTGAAAGAAGGAATTTTCAATGCCTTTTATTACCAGCTTCAAAGCGATTCATGCAATCCCTCCTTGGACGGACGACACACACACGCGCGCGCCTTCGCGGCTGGTAAACTAATAAGATAACAAAATAATGACTAGTGGGTTAGTGGTGTAAAATACAAGTGCTGGCAAAATGCCGCCTTCAACTCATCTTGCTGTGAATGCATTATCTTAATCGCTTTTCAAAATTTTGCATTGTTTCTTATGAAAATAGTACCGTGCTTGAATAATTTCTTTAAAGAAAGGTATTCTTCTTGTTTATCTAAATCAATTTTCAACGTCGTGACACGCAGACACAATACCTCCCCCCTCCTTAACTCCCTTCCTTCGAGCCAGCGACCTTGCCTTGCACTTCTTTCCTCCAAAGCAGTCGTCAGCCACGTCCTACACCCTCACTGTCATGGAGCAATCTTATAAATGCCGGTGTAGCTTTAGACTTCACTTGCTGTGTTGGAATCTCATATTTAGTAGCTAAAACAAATGGCACTGCAGTTAGTAGTGACCTCCTTCAGGGAATTTCTATCCACCGTCCTCATTCGCCGCTGGCCATGCTAACATGAAAAACACGAGACTTTTTGTGACTTTGCAGAGTTTAGATTGTGAAGTTAAAAGAAAATTAAAAACTGGCACATCTTGAGCAGGGTGGGCAAGAAAAATTTCAAGGTGGGCTGGCACTCCTTTGGCGATGTCCCTGTGGAGGGTGATAGAAGCAATAGACACAGTTCCAGAATTGGTTCTCTCCTGCTTCCCCTCAGGCCGATTCCCCATTCCATTGCTCTCCTATTCCCCTCTGCAATCGTCGCCCGGAAGTCCACGTAGTGCATGTGCATGAACCGCACCCATCCTTTAGAAGTAGGGCGCCTGTTTTCAACCTTGCTGACGCTGTACTCCCACCGCATAGCCCCTTGGAGTGGGTGTCGGAGATCCTGTTGCAGAACCAATTTATTGATTATTTGATGTAGTCCCTCCGCATTGCTTTCGTATCAACATTCTTCCACTAGCACACCGAGATTCCCGTTTGCTTTTGCAATTTTGTCCTGTATGCTGTCTTTTCTGTTCTTCCATTTCAGGATAGTGTGGAGTATATTTTCTCTGCCTCGTTAAATACGAATTTTCATTAAATTTTTGTTACTTTGCTTGTTAAAAGTGATCACCTGAACATTTCTACTTCGTTAAATCCACGGACCTAATTAAACGCTGTTCGTTAAAAACGATCAAATTTGCTTTGAATTAATGTTATACCAAACAAAGGTTCCAGTTTTGCTCATTAAATCCGAGATCTTGTTAAAGACTGGCTGGTTATAATCGGGCTGTACTGTATTTGCAAATGTCCTAAACTAAGCACGGTATATCGCTTCCAGAATACCTCAAATAATCTTCAATTCACATTAGCTTAAAATAATTTAAGTCTTCAAATGTGGTAATCGAAGTGAAAAACTTAAACAATAACATTGAACTCTATACATTAATTTTGTTTAAGCTCGCGTAACAAATCTCTTTTCAAATCTATTACAAACAAGCTCTAGTTGAATTCTAACAAGGGCCCCGAATATCTAAGGAGAGCGGAGCACCGATACATCATGAACTTCCTTTTATCTGTGATGAACTCATACGTCCTTCTGCATCTGGCCTTAATACAGGTTGCCACAAAACATTCAATCGAGAGAGAAAATGTGGCGTTAAGTTTGAAAAATGCTTAAGGATAACGAACTAAAATTTGCATAGATACAGGAACTAAAAAGGAAAGTTATATTAGAATATACGTCACACACTCACTTTCAAATGATGGCTAGGATTCAGTGGAGCACAAGACTCAACTTACTATGCCCGATTCGTCTTTATTAGCATCGAAGCACGTCGCCAGCAGAAATGAATTTCTTGGCTCGTAGCAACACACTGCATCGAACTTCAGTCAACAACTTCGCACAATACATCACTCAATACAAGAATCTTATCGACTACAAGTACCTCGTACAGAGATCTTTCAACATCTTTGCATTCGCCAATCGCTCTCTCCACGTGAATACAGCTTGTTCAATATTGCACTTTCGTGAATCGGCGAACTAACATTGCCCATTGCACATGAATACTGCACTGAGCTCTTATCTCAGGAGTTTTTTAACTACGGTGCTTGCCCTTCGACCCACTGTAATAAATTACTAACTTCAAATTCATCGGAACAAACACTGTGGCGTAAAGTTTAAAAAATACCAGTGGAAGTCGGTTAATAAGCCACAAACAGTTATGAGATAGCTGATAGTGGTAGTTATTAGTTCCTAAATGTGTCATTAGGTGGCAGCACTACTCAGCTTACTCGTAGTTCAACGTAACTGACGCTAGGTATCTTATGCGCATGCCCAGCTCTGATTGCAAATGGCGGCCGTGCTGTAGGAGTGCACGGCCGAAGAGCAGCGTGCTGTTGTGTGTTTTCTTTAGACAAAAGGACTTCCTGCAAAGGATATTCATACGGAAATGCTTCCTGTTTACGGTGAGAAATGTTTGTC
Organism: Macrothele yani; assembly: GCA_039090855.1. NCBI lineage: Eukaryota > Metazoa > Arthropoda > Arachnida > Araneae > Macrothelidae > Macrothele > Macrothele yani. Next base: position 47,952,338 of record CM077022.1, on the reverse strand, counting down.
GCGTAAAGCGGTTCACAACTGGGTCGATAAATTCTCTCAAAGAACCTCAAAAGTAGCTCATGGAGACAGACCTGGTCGTGTTGATCAGACTGAGACAGAAGAAACTGTGAGGCGGGTGGAAGAGATGATTCCAGCTGGCAGGCGAGTAACGATAGACAGTGTAGCAACTGCAATAGGGTATTCTCGTGGTTTAGCGTACAGCATAATGCATGTTCGTTTGAACGGAAAGCGTGCGCATGGTGTGTGCCCAGAGAACTGACTCAGGAACACAAAATGGACTGAATGGGCCTGTCCATGCAAAATCTCTCTCGGTACGCATGAAAAGAAGATGTGCTTAACAGGATTTTTGTCTTGGGACGAATAATGGGTGCATCACTACCACCCCGAATCAAAGCGTGCCTCATTGCAATGGAAACGTCCGCTTCACCTTCAACCCAGAAATTTTGAATTTTGCCATCAGCAGGGAAACTTATGCTTACAGTGATTTGGGATTCTCAAGGAGTGCTGTTAGCCCATTTCAAGAAGCGAGGTGAGAAAGTGAAGGCTGCATCGTACTGTAAAATTCTGTTGATATTTCGAGATACAATTCGGAAAAAACATCCAGGCCTACTGAGTAGAGGATTACTGCTCAATCACAACAACGCAAGACCTCATACGGCTTTATTAGCCCAGAAGAAAAAAATTTAACATCTTGGCTGAGAACTTCCTGAACATCCGTCTTAGGGATTTTCACATGTTTGGTCCGCTAAAAACTCACCTTTGCGGCAAACATTTCGTGAATGACAAAGCGGTTGAACGTGAAGCGCGAATGTTACACAGAGAGCAGACCAAGCCTTTATGCTGCTTTATCAGTAAGTCGATAATGACTTTTCATAGCTTACCGACTCACTGTTAAAGCGATGGGATAAGTGTATCAATATTGGTGGAAATTATGTTGAGAAATAAAGGGAAATGTAACGGTAACAATAAATATGGCTGAGACAGCAGACCCAAGACTTCTATGCTGCAGGTTTCGACGCACTGGATTATGCGACGGGATAAGTGTATCAATATTGGTGGAAATGATGTTGAGAAATAAGGGGAAATGTAACTGTAGCAATAAATATGGCTAAGACAGCAGACCCAAGACTTCTATGCTGCAGGTTTCGACGCACTGATTAAGCGATGAGATTCGTGTATAAATATTGGTGGAAATGATGTTGGGAAATAAGGGGAAGTGTAACGGTAACAATAAATATGGCTGAGACAGCAGACCCAAGACTTCTATGCTGCAGGTTTCGACTCACTTAAAAAGCGATGGGATAAGCGTATCAGTATTGGTGGAAATTATGTTAAGAAATGAGGGGAAATGTAAAGGTAATAATAAATATGACTGAGACAGCAGACGCAAGTAATAAGGGGAAATGTAAGGGTAATAATAAATGTTTTTCAAGTTCGTATCTCACCTATTGTTTTTTAAATAACTGTTTGTGACTTATTAACGTTTAGGGACCCTAGCAAGTTGTTGACATAGGCTTGAATTTAACTTCCACCATGATAACAAATCAGTGTGACTTTCGTCATATAGTAAAATCAGGTAATGAAACAGCTCAACGAATATTTCTTTGTACTGATATCTTGGATCTACCCTTAGACCTATAGTTGCAAAAAACAAAGCTCCTACGTACATATTAGAAAAATCCGTAGCTAAATTCTTCTCTGAACGTTTAAAAAACTCTGATTACGTAATCAAGTCAACAAAAGAATTTGTGGAGCGCGCAAGAAGGTTAAATATATTTGATAATGACATAATGGGAAGTTTCGACATAGTGTCTTTATATCCATCTATACCTATACCAGAAGCTGTCGCAAATCTTGAAGAAATAATTGTCACTTCCCGTGAATTCACACCAACCCAAACAAAGAAAATTATCGCCGCCTTAAATCTCATTACTAACCACAACTACTTCAAGTTGGATGGAAACATCTACAAACAAACTAAAGGAGCACCGATGGGTTCATCTTTATCTGCAGTCCTTGTGGAAGCAGTACTTAGACCGCTAGAAGATCTCATCCTTTTAAATTGTATCAAGAAACCCCGAGTTTGGATCCGCTATGCAGACGACATATTCTTCATATGGGAACATGGAGTAGATGAATTAAATGATTTCATGCGCAAGATAAACAACCTACACAATACAATAAAGTTCACCATGGAGCCTGAAAAAGACGGGACGTTGAATTATCTTGACGTCGCGCTCAGAAGAAATAAAACATCCAGCTTCGATTTTAACGTTTACTATAAACCGACCGCAGTACCGAACCTTGTCCCTCCTCATTCGCACTGCCCAAAGGATTACAAACTTTCCGCATTTAGAGCGTGGTTCCATAGAGCGTACAACGTATGCAAACCCGACTATCTGAATAATAAAGAAGTTGAGAATATCTATAGCAAAGGTCTAAAGGCTGGATATAAGAAGGATGATATAGACAGAGTACATAAGACTGTGAGAAATCGTATAATATCAGCAATAGAAAAATCGCCTAGTAGGACAATGAGATACGCAGGATCCATCACATATATCCCAGACTTTGCATATTGGTTAAAGAATTTATTACGCAAATACAGCACATTAATAGCAATGAAGTCCCCGACCCCGTTATCACATATAATATCAAACTGCAAGGATACACAGTGTGAGAAAGAAAAGGCGGGTGTGTACGCTATACCGTTGGTATATCCTGACAACACGGAAAAGGTATATATCGGAATGACAAAGCGATCCTTGGACACTAGATGTAAAGAACACGTACGAAGTGTGAAGCAAGACATACAGAATACAGTCCTCGCCAGAGAAGTCATGCATTGCTCGGTCGCTCCTGTATGGAATAATATTAGAAGAATTGCCCCTTACACGAATTTCAAAGAGACTGCCATCAGGGAAACAGTGGAAATCCTATCCAACAAAGTGGCATGCAATGATATAGTCTCTACGGAACTACCAATGGTTTAGCATACATTATTAAAAGATGGAAACACATCACGGCGCTCTGTATAATTAGGTGACAAAAATTCATGTAATATGCTCGTGATGTCCCCCGCGTTATTTTCAAAAATCATCTTCGTTCTTTACATGTTCCAATTCTCTGCCTTTTTGTGTCTATCATTGCCTTGAAAAAGCCTCCCAGTGGAGTGCGAAAGCTTGGCGAATATTTGTGCTGACTACACCACGAAAATAAACGGATTTTATACGCTATATGCGTTTCATAATTATTCAACTCTGGTGTATTTAAAAAATAAAGATACAAAGAACATTTCGCCGTGGTTCTAAACATTTCATTTTTATTTATTATTATTATTTTTTTTTTTTTTTTTTTTTTGTGAACCGGAGAACACTTTGCACTTTTGACAACATCGCGGTTTATCTGGACAACCGTTAGCGCAAATAGCCTCTGCGTGGCATCGCATTAAAGCACTCGACGAGATCGATTCAAATATATAAAGAACATATCGCAGTGGTTTAAACTAAAATTATTTAAAACAATTTTCGTGTGAACGGGTTAACCTTTTCGATAATGCCGCGTAATTCGCAGAATGAACGCAAGCAAAAGTGGAGGAAATCAAAACGTTAGGCAAGGGCAAGTGGTGAGGATTATAAGAAGCCGAAGAAGACAGAGCACCACGTTGGGTTAATTCGTGTATCGATCTGCTTTGTGTTCGCAATGTATTGTATCCAGCATTATTTGTAAAAATTAAGCTACTTTTCATATCATAGACCCATGTTGGCTATAACAAATTAAATAAACGCTTTGAAACAATACTCGACTAGCTCATTTCAACTCTCCGATCTGCAAGTCGTAGTCCTACGTTCTAAACTGACGGCCCAATCAGAACTGAGCCTACGCGCATTTTTTTTTTTTTTTTGCAAGAAGTTTGTCTTTCGCTTAGGTAATAACTTCAGTTGCCTCCTCTGGTGATAACATTCTCAGCTGTCAGAAATATGGTTAATTGCTCTCCTTAACTTATATCCAAGACACGCACCCACAACACGAGGAAGCATCTTATGTCTCTTGGCTCGAGTTACCCGAGATCAGCCCGACATCGAACTCAAACCAGGTCCGACCCGCGCACGTCTCACTCTAGGGAATGGGAAATCCTTGTTTTCTTAGCTGCTCATCAGGGCATCAAATCTCCGAACGAAAAACTAGAAACGTGCTGTAATTAAGCATCTACCGTCATTTTTTTCTCCCTGCGTGGGTGTTTTCGATTTATTCTGAGTATGGTAAATTTCGGCCATAGATGAGCCTTATGGAATTAAATCACACTGATGAACTAGAAATCAAAACTCCACTAAGCGATGCCAAGCACCCTGGATTCTACCTGAGTTTTTAGAAGTTTAATTGGGAAAAAATCAGTACATGAAGCATTAATAAGGAATACTGTGAATTTCACTTGTCATGAAGCACGCTTCCACGTCTTCAGATTTCGATCAAATAGTTTCCGCAAGAAATCAACAGAAATGGCATTACCTCTGACATTTCGCGTGTCTCATTAAAATCTTCAAATGTCAGAAAACTTTTAAAGGTGTATGCCGGAAAACTCGTGGAGGCGTCCGAATTGCTTCTACTCGATGATTTATAATCATGTGTCATATTTGAAAATTTTGAACCTTCGTCTTCTTATCAAAACGGGTTTTATGTGCCAAGTGGGAGACTATTTTTTTCTGGGATAGACTTTCACAGTGGCATCGTTGAGAGCTTCGTGTAATCATTTTCTGAAATGTAATGTTCGAATTTTTTGTATGCCGATCTCGAACAAATGTTATGTATCGAGACCAGAGTTTATAAACAAATCCTTGTTCACGAAGTCAGTGTCATGACAGCCAAGGCTTTTTGATGCATAACGTACCAGAGGCATTCGATCCTCAGAAGACATGCTTCCTAAAATCCTAAAACACAATCTTGCTCTACAGGATAATCTTCTGGCGATTTTGAATGCAAGAAGGCATTTCTTGTTGAGCTGCAGACCTACGAATGTCAGTTGGTGTAAGAATATGGAAATTGGTATAACGGGTGTCAGAAAACAGCAAACTAATCTTCCTAAATTTTCAGTTGACCGCCTTCCTTGTAATATGTTGTTTTTGGCACTTCGTGATTTCTAGATGCACTTGTGGCATTAATGATCTGGTGACACTGTTGCCGCGAAAATTCTTCAAATTTCGGGCACATTGCTTCTGGTAAAAAAATACCCAAATTTGAGATTAAATTACATAATTAATTATATTGATTATGTTAATTAATTAACATAATTAATAATTTCTTTAATTTGAGTAATTCCTGATTGGGTTTGCAGGGGAGGGGATATTTTTTTGCCCCAGGTCGCAGATGGATTTGCTAGTTTCTTTTCTTTTCGTTTTTTTTTTCTTCTTGCTTTTCCTTCGCGTGGGAAGGAGATCGGAATGCAATCGCCAGGCCAGGTGCAAAATTCCTCAAAAGAAGTGAAAGGTATTTTCATTGCCAGGCATTATTGGCGAAGAACCAGCACTGCGGATTACATAATGCAGCCTTAGCTAACAATCAGCCAGTGGCGACTATACGGCAAAAGTCCAAGAAAGAAGTCTAAATCTGGTAAGAAGGTAAAGCTTATGTAATAACTGTCACCCAGGCTCTGTGTCGGGGAACATAATTCAGACGGTCATGCGTGCGTGCGAGCATACTTAAAATTTAAAAAGGTTTTATCGGATGGTCTGATAATAGAACTCTGAAACAGGGTGACAGTTGTTAGGGCCAAATAAATTTTTAAAGGGCTTAGCTTGGCATATGGTCAGCTGGCCAGGAGAAGATATGCTCGAAATAGCCACTGGTCAACGTCCACCGGACGGCGGACCACTGGTGGACGTGGGGGTGAGAGGAAACCAATGAACTTGAGGGTGACACCTCCAAGAGGTGAAGACACGCCTAGCAGCATGGCAGAAAGCGAAACCGAAACGAAGATAAAGTGCAAAAACTTGAAGAAATCAAGGCTGGATGTGGGTTGGCATTTTGCTTGTCCGTGCGTGGGTCAAAAAGTCGGCCTCACAAATTTCGTAGTATGTTAGGTGACATTGGAAAAGCGAGGCAAAAGAAGCCAAGTTCATGGTAGAATCTGTGTAAGTGTCAAAGGCTCCCAGGCTGCATTTTTATCCACGGAGGATACCTGCCCCGTATCTTTTACCGCCGCGGGATGAGAAGACCCATTATCAACTCCAGGAAACCGAGCTGAACAGCAGAGGATGCGGCGTAAGACATCATCCAAATATTTCAATCCCTTGCATGCTGAGTAATCATTGAAATTTGAAAATGAAATATCATTGCCCATCTCGTTCTAGTTGGATTGCTAGGAAATGTTATATGCTTAACCTTAACCATTTTTACAGTGATGTTTTAATTTAATTTGATCTGGTCCCACCATTAATTTGTACCTAAATTAAGAAATATGTTACAGTAAATTTTATAGTTGTTTCTTTAAACAAACGTGTTTTTCTTCGCTGCTGCTCTGCAAAAGAGTATCAGTGTCGGGTTCTGATTTATGTTAAGATAAACAGTTTTCCTTCTTTTGAAGGTACCACGATTCAAAACATGATATCAAAAGGTTAGTTTTTAAAACTTAATTTCTTTGCGGAATATGAGTTCTTGCGACAACCTCGTACGAGCTCGTATGAAACGCAATGCGTACAGGTCCCAACGATGAGACTGGATCGCCTATACTAGGAAACCCAATGTCATTGTTGCCACTTTAGGCGATCGGAATTAATTAACAAAATTTATGCTCTCAAGTTCCTAAACGGGGCTTGGCGCTGTAATAACACCTAAACAGACTATCGATGTGACTGTACATATTACCGTATCTGTTCACTTTTAGCCCACCTTAAGGCGGACGTCAAGTAATTTTGCTTCCTATACTTTCAATGGAAAAATTGTTGTACACATTTCCTTCAGAATTAGTGTGTTCGCAAGGATGAAAATTTGAACATCGATTAAAATAACTTCATATTATAACTTGGAATACTTAATATTTTCTGAAACATAACCATAAATATATTTAAAATCAATAATTTTTACTTTAGTGGTGTTGAAACCAGAAAAAAGATGGCGCGACCTGTACTTTGATGACGTCAGTAGACAAACAAATGTTGGATTGCATAATCATGGTTGTGTTTTAGAAAATATTAAGTATTCCAAGTTATAAAATGAAGCTATTTTAATCGATGTTCAAATTTTCATCCTTGGGAACGCATTAATTGTAAAGAAAATGTGTACAGAAGTTTTTCCATTGGAAGTATAGGAAGCAATATTACTTGACGTCCACCTTAAGGAGCAATCCCAATTTAATAAGCCGATCATCTGTCGTTGAACAGCCTCACTACCAAATGTGATTATAAGCATTAAGTGCCGAACCGTTGAAGGAAGGAATGCTAAGAAGCACGTCGTTTTATCATATCGTTCGACTCCCAAATAAGGCAGTGTGGGCCATATGTGTGTTTTTCCCCCTGTGCTGGTTCTGTCTTTTCCCTGGAACAAGAGCCCCTAAAATAGGAACGGGAAACTCCCTATAGCCCTAAATACTCGCGGGAACTATTACCGTCCTCCCAAAAATATTCTATGGTCTTATGGTATTTCAGAAGGAAATTTCTTTTTGTAGAACCTTATTAAAAATTGATTTGGAGACTGGAATTTCCGGCAATGTAAGTATTTCATCGAATCTCACTTTTATAAACGTGTACCTAGTTATGCGAAATACTGATAAGAGTTAAATAACTGTTGTCTATTATTTTTTTGACCTCTGAAAAAGCATCTGCCTAAGTAACACTTCACTAATTGCATTAACCTGTAGGATGATGTGGCTTTGGGGTTACGGGATTGTCACGTCGATTTCCACCACATCAGGATAGAACCTTTCATGTGACAATACGGTAAATACTTCAGTAAATATGATTACTGCCCATAGAAGTAATGTATGCTATCGGTTTTTCATGCTTTCTTGATGTAGCCACGTAATAACAAAGGAGTGTTTGTAAGATCACTTGTTGCCTTATCTTTGAAACTCATTGATGCCAAACTTAAACTAAGTTAAAATCACGGTAATTTGAGAGACGTAGATTCTCATAAAATTATGCTGAAAAGAAAGCTGCTGTAAAGAAATAACAATCAAGCGCCAAAGCTCATGATGATTTAATGACGTTGTGGGATGATACAGAATTCCCCACCCACTTAGAACTGAGGACTGGATATTCAACTAAATGAAAACTTCATTAATAACGCGAACAGAATGTCTGAATTATGTACAGCATAATTGCGAGTTCTTCAAACTAATTCACACAAATAGGCAAATGCATTCATAGTAATTCCTTAAGTGTTAACGTGACGTTACATAAAAACAAATGTGACTAAAAGAATATCAGATTTTTGTGAAAATACACACTCATTTATCTCTTACATTCAAAATAAAAATTAGATGAAAAAAATTAAATGGAGTACTAAAACAAACTGCGCACAATTAAGGCAGCAAACATTTTAAAGTGCAAACCGTGGACGGTTTTTCCACAACTGTATAGATTTCTTTGAAGGTACTACATTTCACAGGGTAAATGCTCTTTGTTACAACTGTTTCATCAAGTCCTCATTTTTATTAGAAGTTAAAAGGGTCTGCCTTTTTAGTTCCTTTCTCGTCAGAATTTGGAAGTTTGCTTAGTGCATCGAGGAAATTTATTGATCTGACCCAGTTCGACACTTCGTTACTTCCTTTGTCTTAACTTCCTATTTCACCAAGCGGTTTTCCTCTTGAACTACTGTTGCTCCTCCTATCGACGTAATGTATCCAGATTAATTCACATCTTCTTTTTACTTCGTTCTTATATTTTCAAAATTAATATCCTTTGCTCCTCTGTTGTGCAACATATTCTGGCTCCCTTAATCTTGGGTTTCATCTAAATCAGTAAAAACATTTTCATCATTTAATGGTAATAAGAGCATGGTTATCGTTTGCTAATGATCAGAACATTGTCATTTAGCAATAAGAACAGCACCAAATTTAGTAATAGTTATCTTTCAACAGCCATCGTCATTTTTACAGTGATAACGACATTGTCATCATTTAATAATGTCTTCATCTTTTAATTGCGAAATCCATCTGTTGATAGTAGTGAGAATATCATCATTTAATCCTGCTGTATTGATAGTGAAAATAACATAAACATCCTTTAACAGCAGTAAGGACGTGATCTGTTAATGGCGAAAAAAAACATCATCTTTTAATTACCAAAAGAACATCCTTATCTTTTAATAACTATAAATATTTTCATCTTTTAATAGCGATAAGAACAAACTCAAATTTGGTACTGGTAAAAACATCCCTCATTTTTTTATTGGGAGTTTAACGACCACTGTGAGCAACTCAACGGGCTATAAACAGTCGCCCGTCCCTAATTTAGGGCCACTGATTCCAGTGAAGGTACAGAGCTAGTGCCGTAAGACAAACACAACATCCCTGCCTCACCGGGATTCGAACCCAGACCCAACTTGGACAAATGATCAGGAGCCATCACTTAGGCCTCTGTGCCACCGGGCAGCCACCTCATTTTTCAATAGCGTTAATGATGCTCATGTTTTGATAGTGCTAATAACATTTTCATCAGTGGAAAGAACATTCTGATCTTTTAATAATGATGAAGATATTCTCATTTTTTAACAGCGGCAAGAATCTTTGGTCTTCTTTTAATAGTGATAGAAAGTACCTCAACTCTTTACAATAAGAAAATTTTCACCTTTTACGAGAGGTATGAACATCGTCATCTTTTAGGAGCAATAAGAATATTCTAATTTTGTTAGTTAAAATATCATTTTTAATGGTGGCATGGACATCATCATAGTTTAACAGAACTAAAAATATTCCCATCATCTAATCTGGATAACAGTATCTTTTTTTAACAGTAATGAGAACCTTATCTTTAAGTAGGGATAAGGACATATTTCAGTAGAAGTAAGAACATCTTTTAATAGCCAAAAGAACATTCTCATTTTTTTTGTAGTGATGAGAACACTGTTATGGCTTAATGGCGATAAGAATATCCTCATCTTTTAATTGTCATCTTTTTAACAGCAATACAAGTGTTGTTATCTATAAATAGTGATAAAATCATCCTTACCTCTTAATACCGAAAAAAATATCGTCACTTCTTAGTAGCGATAAAAACATCGATTATGTTTTAACTGGGATCATTTAGTAATGAATGTGGCGGTTTTTAGTGCTGATTAAAAGATGGTAAACGCGAGCTACTTTTTCTTTTATTTCCTCAAAGACAAATAAAACACCTTAGGCTGTGGAAATTGGTACTAGCAATCTCAGTCTTTTCGGAGAGGCTGCTTAAAAGCACCTTTAAAAAAGCGACCTGGGAAAATTATTGCATATGTGATGTTTGAGTATATTGTGGGTTTCGTTTTTGAACGGAGAACGAATGACTTAAATATTTTTTAAAACTGAAGCCCTTCTCCTTCGTGTCATCAGTCGAAAAAAAATACGTAGTTTAGAGTTAGTTCTTCATTGCTTGTGAAGAGCAATTTTCTTTCTGAAAATAATGCTGGAAAAAAAAACTGAATGAAAGCTGAATTAAGGCAAATCCAGTAGTCAGGGTTGAGATATTTATTATCTGTGATCTGCTAGACAAGAGGATTTCATTAGTGCTCAAAACCGTAGCAGCTGGGAAAGTTTTATCACGTTAACTCTGCATAGATTTATGTGACAGTAATAAAATGAAGATACATACGAGTACGAAAGCTTTTTCATACCATACCACAGGAAATTCTATTCCCGAAAACCATTTTGACTACCTATTATCTCTTGTCAATGTATCAAGATTTCCTCTTCAGCTTTAGCACGATGCACATGCGCCCTGGCTGGTTAACAAAAAATAAATATAAAAATACATGTCATTCATTCTTCGACGGTATTAAATGTTCGCTAGCTACTTCGCTGTCCAAGGCTGGTTGACAAAAGCGCCGACGCCCGTACGTAGGAAACAATTATCTTCAGGTGGCTTCTTATCTAAAATCAGGTAATTGGCACTTGCACTGATGGAACCTCGCCCCGAAGTCTCGTTCATCATACGTAACAAGGGCGACGCAGCCGTCGTAAAGGAATCGAACCACCCACCATTCGGGTTTCCAGTTCTTACCCCTGTGGTCACCCTGTTTTTGCTATCACCTCACTGTGAAAACAAGCAGAATGAAGTTTGGAATTTAATCAGCATTTCCTTTTTCATCATCTTTTTGCTTTCTTTCAGGTTACGCTGTTCAATGCGTGTTTATTTATCAGAGGAATAAGCAGTAATCAGCTTCAAACTAGCAGAAGTTTTATATACACGAAGACCCACAAAAAGAAAAAAATACTAAAAATGTTTTAGGGACGTGCAGAAAATGTTGTGGTTTTGTATCATTTTGAATTCCCTTGGCTGAAAAACTTACGTCCCATAACTAATGTCTGCAGTACTTTTTGTACGTATTCAAAAATATTCGGAGACGTATTTTTCTCGCGATTTTTAGCCGGTTCGTTTTATTTTCGAGTTATTATTTTATGCTCGGTCACTACACTGACATTTTTTTGTGAATTTTATATAACTTACATATTTCCGAGAGAACAAGCTGGATTCAGGAGTGGCTACAGCACAATAGATCATATCCACGTACTGAGAGAACTGATTGAAAGAGCGAGGGAATATGAACTTCCATTGTGCATGGCTTTTATCGATTATGAAAAAGCCTTTGATTCGGTGAAACCATCAGCAGTTGCAATGGCTCTGAAATCCTGTGGTATTGAAGATGCATACATTAATATTATTAATAACATCTATGAAAATGCAAGTGCAAAGATTCGGCTGTTTGAAAATACAACACACATAAAAATTGGAAAGGGAGTGAGACAAGGTGACACCATATCTCCGAAGCTCTTTAATGCCACATTGGAAAATGTCTTTCAATCACTGAACTGGGAAAACAAAGGGATAAAGATTAATGGAGATTATCTAACCCACCTTCGTTTTGCTGATGACGTAGTCATTTTTGCAACTACCCCATCAGAGCTGCAGAGTATGATCCAGGAACTTGCTGACAAGAGTAAAGAAGTGGGATTAAAAATGAACTTTCAGAAGACAAAAGTGATGTTCAATGCTTTTACAAGAAATGAAGATTTATCGATTGATGGAGAAAAACTGGAGATAACAGATACGTATGTTTATCTTGGACAGCAGATATCAAGTGAGGGTCACATTGATGAAGAAATTAATCGGCGTACAAAACTTGCCTGGAGAGCTTTTGGAAGAAACAGCATAATTTTCAAGAGCAATATGCCATTATGTCTTAAAAGAAAAGTGTTTGATCAATGCATCCTTCCAGTGCTTACGTATGGTGCAGAGACGTGGACCTTAACTAAAAGAGACATACAAAAGCTGCAGACAACTCAAAGAAGCATGGAGAGGTGCATGCTTGGTATAACCAGGAGAGATAAGAAGAGGAACTCGTGGATCCGAAAAATGACGAGAGTGGAAGACATCATGATCAGAGTTAAATCCCTGAAATGGCAATGGGCTGGACATACTGCCAGAAGGACAGACCATAGATGGACAGCCGAAATTTTAGATTGGATTCCAAGGGACAGGAAAAGACCCAGAAAAAGGCCACATGGGAGATGGGTGGATGAAATTCGTAAATATGCGGGAGTGACATGGAGGAGACTGGCACAAGACAGACCGTTGTGGAGGAAACTTGGGGAGACCTTCGTCCAGCAGTGGATTGATAATGGTTGACAATGATGATGATGATGACATATTTCCATTTTCGTATCGGAAAGGAAATGATACATGGAACATTACGTGATGAGACCACTGGATTTTTGATGGCCACTGAAGATAAATAAATATATATGTATATGAACTATATATATATATATATATATCCACTGAAGATATATGTTATTAAAAAAACAGAACACCAGAATTGAGTCAAGCTGAGACTTTGATTTTTACTTGATATGCTAATCAGGCAATATCACAGAACTGATTAATATTTCTGCGTCATAGGTGCATGCGTACAGCGTCTAGGCAAATCAGATCGGGCAACGTCACAGACCAGAAACCGGCCATTTTGCTGTTATAAGCTGCGCGTGGCTCGGTCGGCATGTCAGTGCTTGGTCAGCAGTGGGAAAGGATACCTCGTCGTCGTGTAAGACAGTGATACAGTCACATCAGCGAGTTCGACAGAGGTCATTTTATCGGCATGAGAGACTGCAAATGCTTCCCTCCCGGAGATTGCTAGTCGTTTGGGGCGTAGTGTGTCAGTCGTGGCAAAAGTGTGCAGGGAATTGGTACGAAGCAGGGCGTAGGGCACTAAGAAAAAGTTCTGGACGTTGTACGTAGACAACGCCGAGGGATAACCGTCATCTCACGAGGATGTCTTTGAGTAACCGTCTGCGTCTCAACGGCTTCGGTACAGCAGTAGCGAACTGCGACTCATTCTCCCATATTAGCTGTAACAGTACCTCGCCTGTTATTACAGTTCGGACTGCAGGCTCGTCGGGCCCTCCTCATGCTACATTTGACACCGCAGCAACGGGCTGCTGCAGGCTCGTCGGGTCCTCCTCGGGCTACCTTTGACACCACAGCTACGGACTGCTAGGCTGCAACGGTACATCGAACGAAGGGAGTGGGGTGACAAATAGCACAATATCGTGTTTTCGGACGAAACGCGCTTATGTTTAGGCGAAAATTAATGCCGCGTCTGTGTCGGCCGACGACGTGAGGAGAGGGATCTAAATGCCACGGTTGGTGCGGTATGCACCAGGCATACCGCACCAACCCGTGGCATTATAGCCTCGGGGTGCTATCCGGTACGAAAGCAGATCCCCTCTTGTGAAAGTCCGTACCACCCTAAGGAGTGCCTGTTACGTCACCGATATTCTATGGCAGGCCGCCTTTGCATACCTGTAGGGAATCTCTAGGGCCATATTTCAGCAGAACAATGCCGTACCGCATCGCATGTTGCAGCAAGAACATGTGCCCTATTCAGGGATAACAACTTTCCGCTTCTGCCTTGGCCGCTTAGATCTCTGGATTTATCACCCATAGAAAATCTCTGGGATGTGCTCAAACGACAGGTGCAAAACAGTACGACCGTCCGACAATAACTCTTGACAAACTTAGGACGCGGGTTCATCAAAATCGAATCAAATATGTGTGACGTCCATTCACACATTATTTAATTTGATGCCTCAAAGTGTACAGCAGGTGATACAAGCCACAGGTGGCCACACTGATTATTAGCTACATCGACACACCTGGTAAGTATGACACCGACATGCTAATCATTTGTTCTGTATTCGCTCAAAGTCGTAGCTCGACTTCTTTCAGCTGTCCTGTTTTTTTATGGGCACGGGTGTAGTTAATTCCATCCACCGAAATATTATAGGATATGCATTTTTAAAGAATACCTGCAACATGACAAATGTAGACGATGCGGTGCATGCAGAGACCATCGAACACATCTGCGGTGGATGCGTCACACTGATTGGAGTTTATTATACGCAATGATAAAACAACTTTGCTAAGACAGTGCATCAGCTCAGGATAGAGGACTATAATATCAGAGTACCGTATTGGAAGTGTCAGCCCGTCAAAGTACTAGGTGTGATGTTTTCAGTGTAATTGGTTGAAGATATCTGTTAATTTCTTATGTTACACCATGAACCCTACATTTCTTCACTGTAAAGCACTTCCTGACTTAACACATTCGCCGCCAGTATGAATAGGGGTAATCCACCGCAGAAACCAAAATTTTAACTATGCACACGGTAGTATTGCGGAAGTACTTCGCAGGTGTTTACGGCTCTAATTTTTACCTTCTGATACTAACGTATGATAAGGTAAAAAATGAGATCCGTAAACACCTGCGAAGTACAATACCTTCAATAAGGGCCGTAAACACCTGCGAAGTACAATACCTTCAATGAGAGCCGTAAACACCTGCGAAGTACAATACCTTCTCATACGTAAACCCACGATTAAAATTAGTATGGGAAGGTATTGTAATCGCGAAAAAAGTAGACTTCGAGATTTCAACGGAAATACACGTTTTGGGGTCCCCCGAACACGATTTCACTATTTCCGGCGTGGTGTGTGTCTGTGTCCACCATAACTCAAAAACTATTATAGCTGTCAACACGAAATGTAATATTTGGGGGTTTTGTGGTTCCTTGATGTGCTGTTTAGGTTTTTGTAGATCTGGGGGTTCCGAAAATGGGCGTTCCCCGTAACGCATTTTACGTTATATCAGCTTGTATCGTCGTATTATCAGGTCGTATCAGCTGGGGCTCGGATCGGAGTCATCGGAATGTACCTAGCGTTGATGTATGGCTCCGATTGGAGCCATGCATACGCAGCGAAAGTGTTAAGCATAATGCTACTTCAGAACTGTAAAGCTTAACTTCTTATTTAGGATAGCTTAAATAAAATACATTAACCACTTAACTAGGCATTAAGTAGCTCTAACGGACAGGTGAATCAATAGTTTTATACTTACAGTAAATATCATGATTATTTGGTCCACTCTAGTCACTTTAAATTATCAGCACCACATCAGACACATCTGGTACTTCGACATCTGAATACAGCACACTCGCATAATAAGAATACTCTTCGAGTCTTAGAACTCGACAGCAATTTGACTTCAGTGATCAAACAAACGTAATACTAAACGTGAAAGAATTTTTTTTTTTTTGATTGGAGGTTTAACCACTACCTTGAGCAACTCAGTGGGCTATAAGCAGTCACCCGTACCTAATTTGCCACTGGTTCCAGGGAAGGGAGAGAGCCAGTGCCGTAAGACAAACACAACATCCCTGCCTCACCGGGATTCGAACCCGGACCCCTTTCGGACGAACGTCCAGAAGCCATCGCTTAGACCACTGCGCCACCGGAGATCAAATTATATAAGAACAACCGCTAATTACTTAACACTAGAGTAGTCTGAGCCAGAGATGGAAATGGGTCACCGGTCAGCGGGTCGACAATTTCTTGAGGGGTCAAGGTGTTCCTGACCCGTTTTCGACTCAGTTTTATTTCCGGTTTATTTTTTAAAACAAAAACGCGTACTGTGGAATTTTGTGCTCTATGATAGTGTCAGCGGAGTGAAAAATGATTTGTGATACAAAAATATGGGCGGCTCTTTCTTAAAGCAAAGAAGATTTCCACCGACCGACAATACCATAAGGTAAAACGAAACTTCCTTTGCTTTTGTTTTCTATGCGATTGTCCGGAGCAAGGTACAAGCTAACGCCTGTCGCCTGCTTCTCTGGTGATTCATTCTCTCACACCCCACGTGTCACATTGTAAGACTGAGAGTTACTTTCCACATCGCATCTTTTGCATTGAGCATTCTGAGGTTTCCGTTTGACGTGCTGACATCCCGTTTCATTGCATGTTGTGTCAAAATCAATGCCTTATTTGTTAATATGGATAAATTTAATATTAAGGAGATTGAAAAAGGCGTCGAGGCCAACAAATATGGCCTGGTTGAAAACAAAAAGAGGAAAGGTGAATGCTGGAAGTTGTTTCGTCTCATTAAGAAACCAGCTTGTGATGTTTCCTTAATGAGACGAAACAACTTTTCGGAAACTTTCAATTCATCACAAGCTTGTGATGAATTGTAAATTTCCAAAATGTGATCAGAGGCGTAGCCGGGGAGAGGGTCGTGAAAGCATCATATATATATATATATATATATATATATATATATATATATATATATATATATATATGATGCTTTCACGAATGAACGAAATCCATGGTTCCCACCCTTAAGAAATTTCTGGCTACGCCACTAAACATGGATGTTGATTTCATGAGTGTTTCTTCCTTCTCAGGAGACAATGATGAAATCAGCATCCACATTTTGGAAACTTTCAACTCATCAGAAGCATGTAAAAATTGGTGTTGCCGTTAAACAAATTATGAAGCGTGATATGTTATCAAGAAAACAACAAAAACTGAAATTAAATGTACAAGTTACTTAATTCAAAGATTTTGACTGTTGCGCTATCAAAATTATGCGGAACAGCCTTAACATTACTGCGGAGGGACATTTTGACTCTCGCAGATGTGTTTGAAAGCATGTGTAAAACAGTTAGGTTATGTGAAGAACGACAATTTCAACAGTTTTTGCAAGTAAGTGAGTATTATAAAATATACGCTTCCGTAATACAGTTATATGATTTCTATATAACCACGACCGTATAACCTACAGTACCCACTGCGGAGAGACTTTTTGAACGCCCTGTGTGTGTGTATGATTATGCATACTTATAAATTGAGTTTCTTTGTAGTTCAAAGCAAATTTTTCCGGGTCAGGTGCTCGGGTCGGGTCTAGTTATGTGACGTCGGGTCCGGGTCCAAAATTTTTGGCCCGTTTCCAACTCTGGTTTGAGCTTTCCCAACCATCTCTCTCCAAAGTAATAACAACGATCTCACGCTGTAGCCGACTCCTAATGAATAATTTGTTTCAATCTTACATACGATTCTTATCAGTTTCGTTAACATACATCACACACTTTTGACTCTACGCCAGGTTGCCAAACCAAAATTACGCCAGAGAGAAAACGTAGCCTTAAGTTCAGAAACTGCTTGAAGAGAATAATCAAAATCTACATAAGACAACAGGAATCAAAAAGAAAAGTTAAATTTGAGCATATAGACATAGGTAACAACCGATACACCCAAAGAGTCGTAAACATCTTTGCCAGTCGTCCAGATATAGTGTTGTATCACAAAAGGCAGAAAGAAGCAGACATTATTGGTAGAGTCACCGATAAATAAGATGGAACGATATATACCTGTGAGACAAAAAGCAATATGTTTGATTGGCTGTGGAGATTAAAAAGGGTGTGGAAGCCGAAGACAGCTCACGTACGTCCACTAATTTTATTTACAACTGGTATAATTCCTCTCTCTTACAACCCAGTTGGATGCTTTGGGTCTACAACACCTAAAGCTCAGAATCGCAGATGCAGTGATTATGCATGCGTGCCACATAATAAGTCGATTTTTAAACGATGAGTGACTATGATCGTATCTGACTTCATATCCGATCCGACAGGATCGTGCTTAAAAGGTGGGGAAATGATAGCAATTTATTAATTACACAAGTCTGCGATAGCAAAATTGTTTGAAAAATGTTCGCACTTTTTCATAGAATTTTAGGTGCCGATTAAAAAAAATATTAAAAATTCTATCATACATACCATTTTTCCGCAAAATAAGAATTTCATTTTGCTATCTATTAATTCGTCTGCTCTTCGGTATAAAATAGTTATTTTAATTTTAACACTTTTGTTTATTGAATCTACCATCATTTGACTAAGCTACTCTGAAAGGATTATGTTTGTAACAAGAAGAATACATTAGGCAGGTAAAATTTTGTTAGCACTGCAAAAAGTAAACAAATTCGAGCAAAGTTATGAAAATGTTACCTTAGTTCTCACGAAGCTCAACTACAACGATCACAGATGGATGACCTGTGGTTTATTGTCCATGCTCCTTGAACGGCAAGGAGGATACACAAAATAAATACCCATGATGTTCGTACCAATGGTACAGCCGAGTGAAGGGCCAACACTGGATCAAAAAACAATTTCCGAGCACAACTACTTTAAAACCAGAAAACAACACTGTTTTCCGAGAAAGTTTGGTTGATCCCAAATAAGCCATTTTACGTATTCTTCATATCAAACTTTTACTTATGAACCAATCTGTGAAAGCTTTGCCAAGAGAAGGAGAGTGTTTTGCGTACATGTGTAAAATGTTTCATGGATTGTCAAATGCCAAATTGAAAAAAAAACGGCATTTTTGTCGGACCTGACATTCGAAATTCCTAAAAGGTACTGGGTTGGAAACAAAAATGGAAACGGTTGAAGGAAAGTCTTGGAATGCTTTTAAGGAAGATTTAAAGAAGTTCTTGGGAAACTGCAAAAGTCGCAACTACAAGCAAATAGTAGAAAACATGCTAGAAGTATTCAAAACATTATGTTGTTCAGTGAGGTTGAAGGTGCACTTCCTGAGCGCTCACTTGGACTACTTTCCTGAAAAACATTGAAGCCGTTAGTGAGGAACTGGGA
The DNA here is from genome assembly GCA_039090855.1 of Macrothele yani. NCBI lineage: Eukaryota > Metazoa > Arthropoda > Arachnida > Araneae > Macrothelidae > Macrothele > Macrothele yani. The sequence goes on along the minus strand of CM077022.1, from coordinate 47,933,167 downwards.
GAAAGACCACCATTACATAAATGAGATGGAACGATATATACCAGAGAATACGAGATGTCGATGACGGATCGCTTTGTCCGTGTTCATTTCGTCCACGTTCACTTGGTTCAGTTCATTTCGTCCACTGTTCATTTAGTCCACAGTTCAATTGTCAGCCGTGCACTTTGTTCACATTCATTTCGCCCTCAGAATAGGTGGAATACCGTGGACATTTTCTGTTCTGATGGAATTTTTGTTACTAGGCAGAATAAAGGTCAACCGACATTGCTTGAATGAGATTTTTTTTCCTGTTTAAGTTTTTGGGTTGAAATAAAACGATTCTAAATGTAATTTACAGTAAAACAAGGAAATGAAATGAACTTTGAAGAGCTTTTTAACTCTTTCGTGTGGTACGATGTCAATCACTATGATATTAACCAAAGTTTTACAAAAATATTTTAATGTTTTGAAATACATCTTGTATATTGTTTTCATATAGTTCTTAGCTTTCGTGGATTTTTTTTTTCTGGAGTTAAATAGCTGTGACACATATAGAGAGCATTATAGTCCATTCGTATGGAAATTAGTAATACGGAAATTATAAACAATTAATAATCAAAATAAAAAATAAATATACTATAAAGCTTAAAACTATATGAAAACAATATAGAATCCAATCTAAAATTTCGACTGTCCGTCGATGGCCTGTCCTTCTGGCAGTATGTCCAGCCCATTGCCATTTCAGGGATTTTACTCTGATCATGATGTCTTCCACTCTTTTCATTTTTCTGGTCCACGAGTTCCTCTTCTTATCTCTCCTGGTTACACCAAGCATGCACCTCTCCATGCTGCTTTGAGTTGTCTGCAGCCTTTGTATGTCTCTTTTAGTTAAGGCCCACGTCTCTGCACCATACGTAAGCACTGGAAGGATGCATTGATCAAACACTTTTCTTTTAAGACATAATGGCATATTGCTCTTGAAAATTATGCTGTTTCTTCCAAAAGCTCTCCAGGCAAGTTTTATACGCCGATTAATTTCTTCATCAATGTGATCCTCACTTGATACCTGCTGTCCAAGATAAACGTACGTATCTGTTAGCTCCAGCTTTTCTCCATCAATCGATAAATCTTCATTTCGTGTAAAAGCATTGAACACCACTTTTGTCATCTGAATGTTCATTTTTAATCCCACTTCTTTACTCTTGTCAGCAAGTTCCTGGATCATACTCTGTAGCTCTGATGGGGTAGTTGCAAAAATGACTACGTCATCAGCAAAACGAAGGTGAGTTAGATAATCTTCATTAATCTTTATTCCTTTGTTTTCACAGTTCAGTGATTGAAAGACATTTTCCAATGTGGCATTAAAGAGCTTGGGAGATATGGTGTCACCTTGTTTCACTCCCTTTCCAATTTTTATGTGTGCTGTATTCTCAAACAGCCGAATCTTTGCAGTTGCATTTTCATAGATGTTATTAATAATATTAATGTATTCATCTTCAACACCGCAGGATTTCAAAGCCATTTTACTGCTGGTGGTTTCACTGAATCAAAAGCTTTTTCATAATCGATAAAAGCCATGCACAATGGAAGTTCATACTCCCTCGCTCTTTCAATTAGTTCTCTCAATACGTGGATGTGATCTATAGTGCTGTAGCCACTCCTGAATCCAGCTTGTTCTCTCGGTTGAGCCATGTCCAGTGTTACCTTCAAGCGGTGTGAAAGAACTTTAGTGAAGATTTTATAAACCACTGATAGGAGGCTGATAGGTCTGTAGTTCCTGAGATCCTCAATGTAACCCTTTTTATGTAGCAGGATCATTGTAGCGTTGTTTCAATCACCAGAAATCTTCCCTTCATTAAGGCATCGAGTGAAAACTTGGGCGAATACTGTTTCAATTTCTCCACTTTGCTTCTTGTATGATGTCTACAGTAATTCCATCTTCTCCTGGAGCTGTTCCCCGCTTCACGTTCTTGATTGCATGTCCAACTTATGCTGGGAGGACTGGAAGAACTCTGGTACTGGTACCTTTCATGATGTCTGGAGTACATGTATCATCCCTTACATATAATTTGGAGTAGAAATCTTTCACTCTTGTCAAAATTTCGCTTCTATTTCTTGTTACAGAACCATCTTCTTTTCTCAGTGCCATAATCTGTTTTCTACCCTTACTTGAGATGTCCCTTTGCTATCTTTAGGCTTTGGTTGTTTTCAATTGCCTTCCTCACTAGTTCACAGTTGAATTTCCTTACGTCTTCAGTGATACTTTTTCGTACTGTCTTGCATAGCTCTATATATTCCACTTTGGAAGTCACATCTTCTTTAGTTGACCTCATCTCTCTTCTTTTTTGCATCAAAATTTTGGTTTTTCCTCATAATTTGTTCACATGCAACTTGTTCTTAGACTCTTCTAATTTTGTTGCTGTTTCCATAATAGCTTTGGTTACTTTTCTGCTAACTTCAGGGATGTCCACTTCATCTAATGTTAGACCTTCTAGAGCAGAGAATCGGTTTTTCTGTTCCAATTTGAAGGTATTATCATGATTTTTAAGGTTGGTCACGTCAATATACTTTGTTTGTTTTATGAGCTTGCCATGCTCGAGTTTGGCATTGAGGTGTATCTTACATCTTACCATTCTATGGTCACTACCTGTGTTGAACTTGTTCAGCACACTGCAGTCTTCCATGACAAATTTCTTGTCACGCATAATAAAATCAATTTCACTTGTCCATCCAATGAGATGCCTCCATGTCCATTTCCTTTGCGGCTTTTTCTTGAAAAAGGAGTTCATGATGAAAAACTCTTCTGCCTCTGCAAACTCTACGAGAGTATTTCCACGCTGGTTTCTATTGGCGTTACCGAAGTTACCTACTGAAGTTTCATTCTGTTGCCGTTGCCCTATTTTTGCATTGCAATCTCCCATAATTATCTTCAAGTGCTGCTTGCCTTTATTATTTAGATGACGAATTTCCTCATACAATTCTTCAATTTCTTCTTCAGGATGACTTGTGGTGGGTGCATAAGTTTGAATAATCGGAGCCTGGTATCTTCTCGAGAGTTGGATAGCGAGTCGTGCAGCTCTGTCAGAGGAACTTTCAACTTCTACAACTTTATCCTTCAGTTTCTTGTTTATTATAAATCCAACACCACTAATTTGTTAACGGTGTGAGTGAAGCGTAATTGTAGATAGTGAATAGTTTTAGAATTTCTTTAAATTTATTTTGTTAATAATAAGTACAGCAATGGCACCAAAGAAAAGAGTTGATTGGCCACCCACGAAAAGGACCAGGATTTGTTTTATTACGTGAATCGGGTCTTCCTTATGCTGAAATTGCAAGGCAAGTCGGTGGGTCAGTGACAACATCTGGTGTACGAAAGTGCTGTTTACGTTATCAGGAAACAAAGTCCCTGAAAAAGAAACCAGGAAAAGACCGAAAAATGTGCACAAAAGCTGTTTATTACAGGAGAATAAAAAAAAAGTCTGAAGAACAGAAAAATTTCATCTGAGGCTATCGGAGCTGAATTGTGTTCAACTGGTGTTTATGTCAGTTCAAGAACGATAAGGAGCAGACTATCAGATATGGGATTAAGAGGTAGGATTCCGAGAAAAAAGCCATATCTGAATCTACGGAAGCGCAAGAAACAACTAGTGTGGGCAAAAGAACACATTGGATGGAAGTTATTTGTAGAGACGAAAGTAAGATATCCTTATTTGGTAGTGTTGGCCGAAAATACGTGAGACGTAGAGTAGGAGAAGAGTTATTATACATCTGACTGCATGGAGGGCAATATAAAGCACCCAACAAGCGTTATGATTTGGGCATGTATGGCAGCAAATGGTGTTGTCCGCCTTTATGTAATCGACGGCACGCTGAACGCAAAGAAAATGCATGGACACCATCCTGGAACCAAAACTGCTACCTTCCATCAGGGATCTCTTTCCCAACAATGCACCATTTCTTTTTCAGCAGGATTCAGCTCCCTGCCACACAGCGAAAATATACAATCACTGGTTCACAAACAAAGTCCATTCCATTGTTGACCTGACCAGAAAACATCCCTGACCTGAACCCGATAAAAAATTTGCGGCACCGTTCGAAAAGCCTTGTACGAATGAGGCCTCCATCAAATAAAAGGCAATTAACTGAGGCTATAATTGCTTCCTGGCACCACGTAATAACGAAGGCAGAGCTTCAAACACTTTTGATGGCTCAATGAATGAGACGTCGCTGTGATGGGATTTTAAAGAATTAAGGCTATCCTACTAAATACTGTTAGTACATTCAAATCGTAAGTGCATTACAGTATATTCAGTATGGTTGTAGTATTCCTGGAATAACCTTTTTTTGTACTGCATATATTTGCATTCTGTTTTTCGTATTGAATTTAGCATTAAATTTTCTTTAAATTGGCATATAAGCATCTGCGTTTGGTGCAAACTAACATTTCCTCATAAGCCTGCAAAGTTGCAAAACATGAAAATTTCAAAAAGTGTCCACAATGTTTTGCCACCACTGTATGTATGCATGGGAAAGCTTGAAATGTGAGAAGGATGATCTTTTCTCTGCTTTTTTTTTATGCATAAATTCGCCGCTGAAGGGCGTAAATGAAGATGTCATCGAAATTAAAATAGATTTCATTCCATATATTTACTTCTGAATATCCGATTCAAAAAATTCTTCCCTTCGATGCCATTTATAACGAAGACTATTTGGGCTACAGCTTCTTTTTCAAGTAATGCACAGATTTTCCGCTTGGTGGCGTAAAGGTAAATTACTCTCTCTCTCTGCTTCTAAAAATCCTATTTGAAAAAATCTTTCTGCATTGGATATATCTTCTGGTGAGAAATGTTCAACGTTTAATTTATAATTTATTGTAGAGAATAGTTTGACCAGCAGGTCCCGCATAAGTGTTTAATTCTTTTTCTGATGTATTCGCGTCGAAATCTGCATATCTAAAAACTCGATGAAAACATTATTTCGTGGACCGATACCACTCACCTCGGGAAAACTTTTAAATAGTGCATAGTTTTTCCACTAGAGAGCGTTTCTGTATATTTTATTTTTGTCGGTATCTCTGGTTTTAAGAGTCCTATTTGAGAAATTATTTCATTATCGCATATAATTTCAAATTTTTCCTCTGTATATGATTTCAAATTGTTCTTAACGCACAAGGGAGCCACTAGAGGGCGTAAGTTCACATTACCGTTTACAGCATGTTTGCAGCATTATCTGCGGGACCAAACACCCGATTGGAAAAACTCTTTTTCAGTCAGTTACCCTGACTATGAAAACATTTTGTGTGTAAATTTTTCCCTAAATAATGCACAATTTCCCCACTATGGAGCGCAAATTTTCATCTGTTTTTCTCAACATTTCTGCTTCTAAAGGTCTGATTTAAAATATTCTTTTGACACCGGATACTGTTTACCTTGCAGAACACTTTAGGCTTATAATTGCGGAATTTTTTATAGTTCACAGTTCTGTTGCTAGGTGGTGTTTGTGTACTTCTGTTTGCAGCTGTATCTCCGCTTCTAAAAATCTTGTTGAGAAATTTCTTTTTTTACTGTATGTCATTTGCTACATTAAAGATGGGGAACATTATGATCTTTGAGTAATATATAGCTTTCACGCTAGGGGCGGAAATGTCAAAACCTTTTTCGCTCTATCTCTGCTTCGAGTATTTAAAAACTTTTTTCCTTAGCATAGCTTTTGCTATGAATAGTATTTTTTGCATATTTTCAACTGTTCCATCATGTAAAATTCTTCCGCTATGGGGTGTAGATTTATATATCATGTTTCCCCCTCTCTATATCTCATCTTCTAACCGTTTGATTTGAAAATCCTTTTGTCTCTGATATGCTCCTTTTGCTATCAGAAACTTTTTGAGCACCATTTGTTAATTTTCCTAACATACTTTTCAGTTGCTGGTGGGAGTAAATAGCTGTTTCTATTTCTGGATGTTTTATCGACAGTAGAATTCCGGTTGATTTTTTTTACCTGTTCCATTGACTATGAATAACTTTGAAAAATTTTATTCGCGTCGAAAAGGATTCAAAAGATCTGCTCATTACAACCGAAAATTATGTGTTATCTTCCTTGTTTTTATTCGCTTGGTTTGAGCGGAGTGCCAATTCTTTAATCTACAGCCGAGCTTAGAAACTCTTTGAGTTTGGGCTATTGCTTGCTTTTCCAGGTTTCCCGAGTTCTGGCTGTAATGAATACGTCAGAATGCATCATATCCATTATAGATTTGAGATACATTAACTGTTATTCATGATATGCGGAGTGAAACTGTTAGATGCATTTTTTTTTCACTCTTGCGAAGTGCATTTTATGGATGTAATTGCCGAGACATGAAAATACAAATATACGCTCTCCGTCGTCACGCAGCGATAATTTTAGCTCCTAATATTTTTACTTTAATTTCTGGCACGCACTGCGCTTTTCTGAAGGAAGAGAGAATTTCTGGAATTCCTGATATCGATCAGAATGGGCTGAAGGAGTAAAATCGTACTTGCCAACTGCCACAAAAGCAATGAGCCGTTCTTCTACGTTTTGCAGTTTTTCGTCTCTTCTGGAGATGTGCTAAAATATAGCTTAGAAGTTTGTTAGTTTGAACAGGATGGATTCTCCCTAGCAAGATTTAGTTCCTGTTTTTTTGTTTTTCCTGCGGGTGCAAGAGAAACGGAAATGTTAAGATGCGTGATGGGGAACCTAGCTAGAAACTAGCATTGAAGGAAAATACTTTCAAGGAGTACACATATACTGTACCTCGAGGTCAACGGCTTAACCTGACTTCTCAAACACGACAGCTATTTGGAGGCAGGCATGACACGAACCTAGGGAAACTCCATTCACTTGACCGGCTGCAGTATTCTAGCATAAAATAGTCAAACGACAACGATCGCAGATGTCACAGCCTCAACTTATACGCCATTTCGACTTAATTATTGGAATTTCTCAACGAGTGAAAAAATAACAAAGCGGGCGGTCGTAGTGAGCGATGGGTTTGCCTCCTCGGGGCGCTCCGTGGTAACAATGGCACACACAACAGCAACTAGGGCCTCTGTGAATTTTGGAGAGGTGCAAGCTAGTTCTGTGTGACATTGGCGAAAAGACCCCAACTCACTGGGTTTTGTTCCAGAATCCTTAGGTTGAATGGCCAACTGGAACCCTCAGCTGCGGGCTAATCCCCCACACTGATGTACTTACCTTGTTAAAAAGACAAAAAGAAATATTAAGAATGACTCAAGTGTGGGATATGGTAGACCTACCACACTTTAGGAGGACGGTCCACCGCGGAATCGACCTGGACTTTCTAAACGGCGTATGAGAAAGAGACCTCGGCTGAGTGAATGTAAAATTGGTGTATGGAATACTAGAGGTATAAATGGCAAGATAAGTGAGGTGATTGAGGAGATGAATACGTATAGACTGGATGTGCTGTGTGTAAGTGAAACCAAAAAGAAGGAAATTGGGGTAGAAGAAGTGAATGGCACGGCGAGTGTGTAGTCTGGAGTATTGGATAATATGAGAGGACAGGCTGGTGTAGGTGTGATTTTAAGTGAAAAGATGAAGAACAACTTGATTCACTATAGTTGCGTAAGTGAGAGAATTCTCTGGATTCGTTTGAAAGTGAAACTTCAGAGAATTGTAATTGTTGCAGTGTATGCTCCTTGTGACTCGGAACCTTCTGATAAGAAGGAAGATTTCTGGAATGAGCTAAAAGCTGTTTTGAGCCAGTTTGGTGCTAAAGCAAAAGTTATAATAGCAGGGGATTTCAATGCTAGAGTAGGTGTGCAGAATGCAATTTCTGACAATGTTCTGGGTAAGTTTAATGATCCTTGTGTGAATGATAATGGTGAAAGATTAATTGAACTCTGCGTTGAGAATGGTTTGTGTGTATCTAATACATTTTTCAACCACAATTATATCCACACATATACTTGGGAAAATCGTACTCTTGGTCAAAAGAGTGTGATAGATTTTGTTGTCTACGATCAGCGTTTGAAATACTTAGTTGTTGACACCGGTGTGATGAGAGGTGCAGATATTGGTTCTGATCATTACTTGGTAGTGTCACGAGTGAAACTTAATGTTGGTTGGAGGAAAAGGAATAGGAAGAGACCCAGGATAGAAAGAATAAAGGTTGATAGGCTCTTTGAAGATCATCAGCGGTATTCTGACTTACTCAGAGAACGACTGAAGGATCTGAAGTCTGGTGAGAGGGATGTAGAAAAGAAGTGGGAATGTTTTAATAACTGTGTTGTCACTGCTGCTAAAGAGGTCTGTGGCACCACAATAGTGGGTAACAATAGAGGTGATGCTTGGTGGAATAGTGAGATTGAAGCGGCAGTAAAGAGAAAGAAGGAAGCCTATTTGGGGATGTTGCAAGGTAGAGTCTCTGTGGATGAATATCGCTATAAGAAGCGTGAAGCTGCTAAGCTGGTTCGCCACAGTAAGGCAAAAGATAGGCAGGAGAAAGTGGAAAGGCATGAACTGTATTTTTGGAAAGATAGGAAGTCCTTCTGGAAGTACATGAGACTCAGGAAAAATAGGGGAAACAAAGTTGTACGTTGTGTGAAGAATGAGATTGGGGAAATGATATGGGAGCCCAATGAGTTAAGTGACAGATGGGGTGAATACTTCTGTGAGTTATTAGATCAGGAAAGCAAAGATGATTCTGAGACAGACGCAGATGATGTCACAATGAAGGATGAAAGCACAGGAAGGATCTCAAGAGAAGAAGTGTGTAAAGCTCTAAAATCTCTTAAGAATGGTAAGGCTCCGGGAGTTGGTGGCATAACTGCAGAGATATTGAAGTACGGTGGTGACTTTATAATTGACTGGTTAACTGAAATTTGCCAGTTGTGCTGGGAGTTAGGAATGGTCCCTCGGGATTGGAAGGATGCTATCATTGTTCCCTTGTATAAGGGAAAAGGTGATCAGACTGAATGCAAGAACTATCGTGGTATTAGCCTACTGAGTGTGCCAGGGAAAGTGTTTGATAAGGTTGTTATTGAAAAAGTACGGGGTCTTACATCATTGAAAGTGTGGGATGTTCAGAGTGATTTTATGCCTGGTAAAGGCTGCACTAACCAGATTTTTGCATTACGCACAATGATTGAAAAGTATCTGGCTGTTGGGAAGAAAGTTTTTACTGCCTTCATAGTTTTAGAGAAAGCTTACGACCGAGTGAATAGGACACTTTTGTGGAAGGTATTGAATGAATATGGTGTTACTGGGAATGTACTTAATAGTGTAAAAGCCATGTACGCTGGTAGTAGAGCTTGTGTACGAGTGAATGGTGTTTTATCAAAATGGTTTTCCATTGGTGCAGGAGTTAGACAAGGTTGTGTAATGTCACCATGGCTGTTCAACATATTTATGGATGCATGCATGCGTGATGCCAAAATAGATAATAGTGGTTTATGTCTTGGTGATATCCGTGTGTGCAGATTGCTGTATGCTGATGACAGTGTCCTGTTGGCAGAGAGCAAAAGTGAGTTGCAGAGTATGTTGACTCGGATGCACGAAGTTTGCATGAAATTCAAACTGAGTATAAATAAGGGAAAACCCAAAGTTATGGTGTTTGAGAGAGGAACGGGTAGCACTGAATGTAATGTAAGTATAAATGGCACTGTGATTGACCAGGTGTGTGAGTTTGTTTTTTTAAGAAGCATGTTTGACAGAGAGAACAAGTTGGATGGTGTAATCAGTAGGGCCGCCCCGGTGGCGCAGTGGTCTAAGGCGTTGGCCTCTGATCATTCGTCCGAAGGGGTCCGGGTTCGAATCCCGGTGAGGCATGGATGTTGTGTTTGTCTTACGGCACTGGCTCTCTCCCTTCCCTCGAACCAGTGACCCTAAATTAGGGACGGGCGACTGCTTATAGCCCATTGAGTTGCTCACGGTGGTCGTTAAACCTGCAATCAAAAAAAAAAAAAAAAAAAAAAAAATCAGTAGGCGAGTGAATTCTTCTTTGAAAGCCATAGCTGCTCTAGGAGGTTTTCACAGGAATGATGGGTTCTCTAGAGAGTCCCACATGGCTGTGTTTGAAAGTGTAGTTGTTCCTACTCTGATGTATGGTAGTGAAACCTGGGTACTGCAGAAGAAACATAGGAGTCGTTTGTGTGCTGGAGAAATGCGTTACTTACGTGGGGTTTGTGGCAAGACACGATATGATTGTGTGAGAAATGAAGATGTATTGCAGTTGTGTGATGTGAAGCAAAATGTTGTTAGCAAGGTGGAGACCAATATGCTTCGGTGGTTTGGCCATGTTGAAAGAATGAGTGATGAAATGCTTACTAAGAAAATCTTTTCCGCCCAAGTGGCAGGAAGGAAAGGCAGAGGAAATCCAAGGAAGACATGGGTGGATCAGATTCAGGAGTGTCTGCATGAGAAAAAGATTATGAGTGTGAAGTATAAAAGATCTTGTGTACGGCGTGTAATGGATATCAGTGAAGCACGAGTTGTATGTCAAGATCGCTGTAAATGGAGAAGTTTGATACGACAACAATAAGTAAAAATATCTGGAAGTTTGTATTTCTTTTTGGAGCTAACCTCTGAATCTCAGAGAATAGCTTAGTGATATGTACGTATGTGAAAAAACAAATGGCAATACTGTGCCTTAAATTCAGTCGTGATCCAAGCACCCTGAAAGGCAACATTTCGATCTTAAGAAACCATTCGGAAAGCGTACAAAATGTAATATTCCGTTCACTAAGAACTTGTTTAAAAACTGCTGAAATGAATATTCCCGTTCGACCGCGCGAAACATTAAAATCGCCGTGACCCATTTGGAGTGGCAGCTGTCGTATTTTAATTACACCGCCTCGCGATCCTTCCAAGAACCCGTGGGTAGCATTCACTTCTGGTTTTGCAAAGCCGCCAGAACTACAGCTGGTTCATCTCACTTATCTCACATTAATTTAGCATCTGAAACACGTTGTTGTCGCGCAGTTGATTGGCTGGTGACAACTGCATCGACAGCCTGCGACGCATGCGCTTTAAGAATAGCAGTGACCAGCTGCTAGCGAAGGCAGCCTTTCTTTCTCTCTGCCAATCCCGCAATTATATCTCTGAACTGAAATAAAATCAAATTTTGCTTTCATTTCTTATGCTTATCATAATTTATTTCATATTTCCGATTTCAGAAGCTCTTTTGTCTTCTGCTTTCTATCTGTCTGCGTGAGAAAGCAGCAAACCATAACTCACGCAGCAAGCATCACTCTTATTTGGCACACTTGCGTGACCTTGATTTTTGTTTTTTTTCAACTTTGCTCTGCGGCTTTTTCGACTGTTCTGTCTGAAGGAAGGGATATGGTAGCTTCAGTTCGTAAGTCAAAAATAAATTTTACGAAATTCAATTTTTTTTTTCCGAAACAATGTAGAAGTTTCTTCACTTTCTCTTCCTTTTAATATTTAGTGAAACATATAGTTACAGAATTACGAAACACTAGTACTGTATTTGCTCTAGCCTTGTATTATGTTAAGGATCGACTTATCTATGAATAAATACAAGTAAGTTAAAAAAATTAACCCACATTGGCTTATAAGCCGAAAAATACGGTATGGAGGCAAAAGCATTCGGACATCTCCACATATGCAAATGAAGGTGCATTTGCACAACCAAGCAAACACACCCGGGATGTGTTGGGTGCTGTGTACGATACTGTATTAAGTGGAGAGTTGGCACACCTGTCACACCTCAATGAAAGCGACTATGCCGCGTGGCATGATGCTTAGATGCCATCTGAGTAAGCAATCAGTACGTAGCATTACCACTCATCTGGTATTTTCAAAACCACTGTCGCTGATGTTCTTCATCGATCTAAAGCAGCTGGCGCCAGTGTAGCGAAGCCACGCTCTGGGAGGCCACACAAACTGTATGATCGGAGTTAACTCCGGAATGTGCAGAAGACACGCACGTCCTCTGCCACAGACCTGGCCGATGACGTCGCATGAGTCACTGCAGCAGCTATGTGCGCCAGAACAGGCGGTCGGGAAATGCACTCCCTTTGTTACCACGCTAGGTTGGCTGCGCGCATGCCCTACATCTCTCCGGGCAATGCCAGACGACGACTGCAGTTTTTTTTTTTTTTGATTGGAGGTTTAACGACCACCGTGAGCAACTCAATGGGCTATAAGCAGTCGCCAGTCCCTAATTTAGGGTCACTGGTTCCAGGGAAGGAGAGAGCCAGTGCCGTAAGACAAACACAACATCCATGCCTCACCGGGAGTCGAACCCGGACCCCTTTCGGACGAATGATCAGAGGCCAACGCCTTAGACCACTGCGCCACCGGGGCGGCACTGCAGTGATGTCTCGCTCGCTGCTCGTGGGCAACAGAAGGGAGGAAGGGGGTCACGTGGAAGGAAAAATTACGCAACTAACTCTTTCGTGCATGGCTGTAAATGGGTGCTCCGCTCTGTTTGCTCGGGGAACACTGTCAGGCGGAGTACATTGTCCCTACAGTCAAGTTTGGAGGGGAATCTGTGTTGGTGTGTGCCTGTTTCTGCTGGGAAGGACTGTGTCCATCAGTTGTGGTGCCTAATAACCACCAGATACGAAGTCATTCTGAACAATTCCGTACTGTATACGCTGTGAAAGTATAATACTTCGGCACAGACCCCTGCCCTTTTAGCAAGATCCAGCGCTTTGCCACACTGCAAGGTCTATCGACGCCTTGTTTAAGGAGCAGGACGTCCAAGTGTTGAATTTGCCGGCCTAAAGCCCCGATATAAGTCCAACAGAACATGTGTGGGCCGAGCTGAAACGCCGAATCATATCTGGGCGAATAAGACTTTCCCCTACGACAGCTCTGGAAGAAGCCTTAAAGGAGGAATGCAGGGCCATGCAGGAAAATCCCGGTACAAACCTACCGGCACCCCGCAGAAAGCATGCCAAGAAGAATGGGCTGACTATGTACCGATTTCGGCTAATAAATGACCTTGTTTCCGTTCGATTTATGTGTTTGAAGATTTTTGTTTATATGGTGTATAGCCTATGCGGAAAAAAATTCTCCGGGCACTCCTTCCGGAACAAAAATGGAACATTCCAATTGATCATGTGTGTCATATTTCCTTTAAAACTGCGGGTAAGCTCCTCAGACGTCGTATATCGTTTACTCGTGAAACATGGCCACGCATGTTGAGCTTACTTACTTCCAACGAGGTGTTAGTATAGGGTGCCATATCAACAACCCGTCCGTGCGTGCGATTGCAGAACAATTGCAACACCCACGGGTCAACTGTTCAAGACGTTACTAGTTAATGGAAACCTGAGAGACTTACGACTGCCAAAAAACGTTCAGAAAGTCCAAGTAAATTGACCAAAAGGTACAAGAGTACTCTGAAATGTGTCACCCGTGGGAACAGTCATTCATCTGCACAAATCATCACCAAAGAATTCAGAATTCAACGGGGGTGAGTGTGTGACTACTAAGACAGTTCGTAAGGAACTGCAGAAGTTAAATTTCCATTGCCGCTCCGGTGGCGAAGTGGTCTAAACGATGGCTTCTGATCATTCGTCCGGAAGGGGTCCGGGTTCGAATCCCGGTGAGGCATAGATGTTGTGTTTGTCTTACGGCACTGTCTCTCTACCTTCCCTGGAGTCAGTTACCCAATATAAGGAACTGGCAACTGCTTCTAGTCCATTGGGTTGCACACTGTGGTCGTCAAACCTCCAATAAAAAAAAACATTTCCATTGCCAAGCTGCTTCATACAAGCCATTAATAACTCGTAAGAATGCGAGTAAGAGACTTGCTTGCTGCAAAGCATGTGATCCATGGACCTTAGACCAGTGGAAACGAGTGCTATAGAGTGACAAATCACACTACACCATTTTTAAATCCGACGGTCGTTGCTGGGTGTGGGGTATGCCAGGTTAACTGTATCTGCCAGAATGCGTCATCCCAGTTGTCAAATTTGGTGGTGACAGTGTCATGGTCTGGAGATGTTTCTTATGGTATAAACTCGGACCGTTGGTGGTTGTGGATGGACACATGAACGCTACGAAGTACCGGGTTATTTTAGAAAACGCCGCACTGCATACACTAGACCAGTTTTACGGAGACGGGCCATTCTTGTTTCAGCAAGACAACGCTCCGTACCATAAAGCACGCTCCATTTCGACATGGTTTGACGTTATGGATGTACAGAATTTGGAGTGGCCAGCTTAAAGCCACGACCTCAATCCTTTAGAGGTTCTTTGAGATGAACTTTGGATTCGGGCCAAAACGATACGTTCAACTTCTTTGCCTTAACTGACCACTGCTTTACTGGAGGAATGGAACGACATACCTACGATTACTTACCAAAATCTCATTGAATGTGTGCCACGGAGAGTGCGCAATGTAACTGTGCCCAGTGATGGAAATGGGAATTATTCGCTGCCGGAACCCAACGTACAAGTGAATGCCATAAAAATTGTATATGCACAAACCCATGCGCCGTAGATATAAAACTACACTGCTGGCCACCCAAAATGCAACACCAAGAAGAAAGTATCCGATTGGCCTGAAATTCGCAGCATGCGTCGCCCGCGAGAAGACATGTAAACGATTAGCATTGCAGGGCATATGCAAATCATGTGCGCCCGGCACGCCACCGATTAGCACTATAAGAAGAGTGCACAGAAGGCGGGGGGGGTAAGTAGTGGAAGTGTGTTGTGCTGCCGGACCTGTGCGTGGGAAGCTTCCTGATGCCTCGTCGCAGAATACGGCAGTCATTCCAGCATGTTTCGGAGTTCGACAGAGGACGAATAGTGGCTTATCGCGACAGCGGTTTATCGTACCGAGACATCGGCGCTCGTGTGGGACAACATCCAGCCACAGTGAGGCGAGTATGGATTTGGTGGGTGCAGGAGGGACGGACGGACCAACGTGAGCGATTGCCGCAGCCGCGGCACACCACCGAACGAGAGGACCCGCATGTTGTCCGGCGGGCATTGACGGCTCGCACTGCCACATCACGAACGTTAGCGCAGGAATTAGGGTGTGTTGCGCAACAACCTGTGTCAGCACGTACCGTTCGACGTCGTTTGCAGGAACGGGGACTTGTCGCACGGTGCCCATTGCTCCGATTACCATTGACGTTATACCAGCGGCAGCAGTGGGCGGTTGAATGCCGCACCTGGACTACGGAATGGCACGATATTGTCTTCTTCGACGAATCCCGCTTCTGCTTGCAACACCACGATGGTCGGATCTGCGTTTGGCGGCACCGCGGCGAGAGACTGTATGACGCCTGTATTATGCATCGCCATACCGGTACGTCGCCTGGCGTTATAGTTTCGGGCGCAGTAGGATATGGCACCTGCACTCCTCTGGTACGCATCGCCGGTAAACTCAACAGCCACCGCTACATCTCCGACGTTTTGGAGCCTGTAGTCCTCCCTTACCTGCAGGACCTGCCAGCGGCCACGTTTCAACAAGACAATGTGCGCCCGCACGTGGCACGCATCGTGCAACAATTCTTCACGGCCCACCAGGTGTCACTGCTGCCGTGGCCTGCCTGTTCTCCCGATATGTCGCCCATCGAACACGTCCGGTCGCTGATCGGCAACTGAGTGGCCCGGGAAGCACCACCCTCGGCAGCGCCTGATGAACTGTGGTAACGTGTGGAAGCAGCCTGGACCGACATACCCCAAGCCCACATCCATAGCATCTTTCGTTTGATACCACGAGGTGTAGCGGCCGTTATTGCCAGCCATGGGGGCCACACGAGCTATTGATGCCTGCGTGTTCCGCAAGTCGCACGGGCCTGTAAGCTCAATCGTTTCATTTTTGTATCTGTTGTTATGTGTCCAATAAATCTGGCTTTGCTATCTCGTGTCCTTTTTGGTGTTGCATTTTGGATGGCCAGCAGTGTATATAAGGAAATTTCGTCATTAAACTTTAAAATGAAATACTCACATTTAGCTGAAGTGAGAGCTGTTTTCTTTATTCAGAGGTACGTTTATTATTGAAAAGACCATTCGAATACCTGTGCAATTAAAAGTGTATGCTATTAATAAACACAGTTCGTATTAGAGGCAAAGATAAGCAATTGTCTTGGGCGACAAAATAAAAGAAACTCGGCTCTATCTGAAATATTCATTTATTTTCACTGAAATATCTGTTATATCTTCGATTTGAAAACTTAAAAATTATCTCTTAAAATAATTTTCAGAGTCTTGCGACCATCTGGAGGACTGCAAAGGTGGTTCGCCAGACGGTCGGCGATCAGTTCCTATCGTGAACTTTACTCTCATCAAACACCTTATTAGAGCTTTATTAGAGCAGAAGGATTTTTTTTATTTTTGAAACGACGAATAATTCATACAAGATGACTTCGGTAATTGAAATGTGTAATGCATTGCGAAATGTTTTATTCAAATTAAATGATCCCTTTTATTTGGTGTAGCATCGCTTCCGGAACGTGGGGTTTCGCTCCTGGAACAGGGTCCCGCTGCGTTCCTGCCCATTTTCACCACTGATTGTGCCAAAGGTACCAATTCCTTATTGAGTTAGCCATTAATGAAGTATGGAATAAAAGGCACTGGTGTCCGGAGACTTTTTCCCACACAGTGTACAATTAAGTTTCCTCTTTACGGAAATTTTAGGAGCTACTTTTCTGAAACTCGAAAACCCGTGAGACTTATTCTGATGAGACAGGTCCGTTGACGTAAACCGGGAAGGGGGGGGCTGCGCGGCCTCCTACACGACGAAATATAATAAGTGGTTTACTGCACATGACTTATTAAGAGCAACTTAACGCTGCGCACTCTAAAGATGAGAAGCGTGAAAAAGTTCCAGAAATCGACTGTTACGCAGAGCTAAAAGACGTCTGTTCCCAATTTAGAGTTGAATGAGTGAAGCAATATAGAATCGAAAAGACGCTTGTTTCCTTGGTATTTGCCGGACAGGTGGAATTATTTCAACTTGGATGTCAAGAAACAGCTACAAAAAAGTGCAAAAAGTATTAATTTTGCTTGCTTGCACTCTCTAAGTCTGGAATTTATAAATAATGTTTTATCATCTTACGGAGGTGACTCATCTCGGGAGGGCATGTCGTGTATAGGAAGGGAACGTAGAATAAACAAATCCCTGGCGTTATCAGCTCGTTCATTATGTTAGTCTAAACAAACTAGTCCTAATGCAGCAGCATCTGACTCCCATGCGACTTCAGCCTTTTTTATCGTTATTCTTTCTCTTCCCTTTAATTCGGATCTTTTAATCTGACGCCAAAAATACGAAAGAAAAAAAGAAAGAGTAAATGGCTAACGGCCCGCCTGACTTTCTTAGGAAAAAGAATATCCAATGACATGCTTATTTTGTTTGTGGAGTCATCATCCTAGTCTAAAATAAGTTTTTTTTCCTTACAAAACTGCTTTAAACACTGTTTTATAAAGAACGAAAATGTCGCTTTTTTTATTTATTTTCGCGAAGCAATTCGAAGCCGAAAACGTCTGTGCCCAAATTAGAATGAGCCAACGGGGGGAAGCAAAAAGTGTTGAAACCTTCTTTGTGTATCTTTTATACAAAATATCCGAAAGAGCTAATTTTAGAGAAACCTTTTGGGTACACTTTCATATTCCGATTTTATTTCGCTCTGTCGTCCCATTATCGAACCCAAACTGGATAGGAACTGCTAGATTTTTTGCGCCGTAGTAAGCTCTAACACGTCATGTACATAAATTTAAATGATGCTTTATCCAGATTAAAATATCAAGTTTTCTCAGACATGTAAGCAGTGTTGTAGATATAGGTGGGCTAGTAATTGTTTCGCGGCGCAAATTTCCGCGATGTTTTTTGCGAATTTTAGGAGGTTTTCTGTAATTTCGCGAATATTCAATATATCCGCGAATTCCAGATTTGTTCCTTATTTTTGCCGAATTACTATTATAATTTTTAGATTATTTTTCATATTTAAATAATTTTATTACTGCCTTCATTAGAATTTACTCGAAAAATATACCGCAAAGTAATCATACTCGTCCAAACCAGAACTTTAAACCTTGAATTACCCGTGACAATTGTTCGTTACGAACTCTTATCGAACAAGTTTGACGGGTAATTGCAGATCACATGCACTCTGCTGAAGAATGCGTGTGTGGTCTTTCGTGATTTCCGCTTCCGCTACTGTTGAATGACTTTGGCTACTTGCCGCACTGGTAAACCGGATATCGTCAATTGTATTACTAGTTTTATCTAGGAAAAGCAGCTAACAGAAAAGAGTGTTTGAATTTCGCAGACGCTTATCTTAGAAAATTTTCGTGCTTTCGTGTGAGTATTTAGTTTATAAAGTTTCTAGATATTGTTTGTTAGTTTTGAAAATGAGCCACGTGAGTAAAATGAGTGCATCTAAAAGATGCAAGCAGTACAGCAAGGGAACGTTTCATGTGAAAAAAATCTATTGTTCTGTTCGTGTGGCAACATACCAATAGAATTTTCAAGAAATAACAATTGTGAAAAGCATTTAGCAAGCAAGCTGCATAAAAAAAAAAAAATGTGTCCGAACTGTCAACCAAAAATAATGCGGAAATGTGTTGATGAATTAATCGAGAAAAGAACTAAACGAGAACAGCATCGCTCAACTGAGTTCTCGAAATTAACTGGTGCCTTCTGTGCAGCTAACATACCACTTCCCAAACTGGATAACCCTACATTAAAAAATTACTTGGAAAATTCTTTGAATGATATTAAATGCAAATTGGATGCGGAAATGCTATTTGCCGAAAATATATGATATTCACAAGCAACAAGTGAAATATTTTGTTAAAATCAGTATCCGGTGTAATAAGCATCGTAGCAGAAGAAACAACTGATTCAGAAGATAGGTACATTTTGAATATTATTGCTGTTCTATATCAGCTGAAACGAATGTTGAAAGCTGTAATGCTGAAACCTCTTTGAATGCAATCTTCCTTTAGTGCATCACTTTGGAATCAGTAAATTTTAAAGCAATCAGCGAGGCAATACTTCAGTGCATTAATAAGTATGAAATACCTTTTGTGAATATAACCGCATTTGTAACAAACAACTCATCTTATATATCCAAAACTTGGGGAAAGAGCCTGAAAGACGAAATTTTGAGGAAGTACGGTATTTCGCGAAATTTCGCCATTTACCCCGCGAATTTTGCCTTTTTTTTTTTCCGCGATAAAATTACTACCCTAGTTATAGATAAAATAAAAATGCCTTGGCAGTTTTCAAAGCAATTTGAAATTTGTTTTGTGGTTCTTATCATTTAGAATGTATTTATTACGAACTATCAAGTTTCAGCTGAGTTGCTTAATTCGGACAAATTTGAACAAAAGAACTACTGTTACGGTTAAGTCAGATGGTAAGAAACTTATGGTGTGCATCAAATAGTGCTCTGCCACTCTGTTTGATTTCAGGACAGCGGATGGCATAGTGGTCAATGTTCGTGACTGCAGCTGAAAGGTCTTAGATTCGATCCCAGGCGGCAGGTACGAACGCTCGAACCACTAAATATCTGCCGTGCGTCGGATGGGCACGTTAAGCCGTTGGATTTTGGGTACTGGCCCTCCGGTTGTAATTAAAAGGGCGTCTTCCTCTCATTTTCTACCACGCTTCCCTGTGACTTTCCTGTCGGGCACTCAGCTTCCTACTTCTAAGGGTTGTTTAAGACATGGGGTCAGACACTCCCTTCCTAAAATCCTCTAAATATGATCTGATCTGTTCGATTTCAAATATTCAGTGTGTATAATATGAATCAGTCACACTAAATACAAGTGATTTATTAGCAGCTTTTGCTGAGACTATGAAAAGGGTGTAGCGGATATCTTTCGCGTGGGTTTCTTTCGGTGGTTAACTACCATCGTGAGCATCTACGGCCATAGGCTGAGATCAGGCTCAACTCAAATGGGGTCAAGTCAGCCCATTTTCTATTTTAAACCCACTGGTTCCGGGAAATGAAAGTGCCGTTGAGTTAACTGACTCACAGCCAATGCCTCATCCGGGATATGGACCCAGCTAAAGAAATTAGCCAGAAGCCAGCGCCTCTGACGGCTCACGTAGCGTTCTCTTGTACCACCCATAAGGAATCACAGCTCATTGGAGCCGGTGCCGAGTTTAGTAACAAGTGCTTTATTGTTCAGCTTCTCAACCATGAAGTACTTTATTACTCTACTCTGTGGCGGAGTCAGCATAGGGTGATCGGGGCTTCCCGCCCCAGTTCCTTAAAAATAAAAAGACCTGAAATTATTTTTACAAAAATATGCAGGTAAAATATTTGATTTTCCTAATAAAAATAAACTCATCATCATCATTATCAACCATTAGCAATCCACTGTTGGACGAAGGTCTCCCCGAGTTTCTTCCACAACGGTCTGTCTTGTGGCAGTCTCCTCCATGTTACTCTCACATACTTTCGAATTCCATCCACCCATCTCTCATGTGGTCTCCTTCTGGGTCTTTTCCTGTCCCTTGAAATCCAGTCTAAACTTTCAGCTGTCCATCGATGGTCTGTCCTTCTGGCAATATGTCCAGCCCATTGCCATTTCAGGGATTTTACTCTGATCATGATGTCTTCCATATACATGTATATCATCATCATCATCATCATTGTCAACCATTATCAATCCACTGCTGGACGAAGGTCTCCCCAAGTTTCCTCCACAACGGTCTGTCTTGTGCCAGTCTCCTCCATGTCACTCCCGCATACTTTCGAATTTCATCCACCCATCTTCCATGCGGTCTCCTTCTGGGTCTTTTCCTGTCCCTTGGAATCCAATCTAAAATTTCGGCTGTCCATCGATGGTCTGTCCTTCTGGCAGTATGTCCAGCCCATTGCCATTTCAGGGATTTAACTCTGATCATGATGTCTTCCACTCTTGTCATTTTTCGGATCCACGTGTTCCTCTTCTTATATCTCCTGGTTACACCAAGCATGCACCTCTCCATGCCACTTTGAGTTGTCTGCAGCCTTTGTATGTCTCTTTTAGCTAAGGTCCACGTCTCTGCACCATACGTAAGCACTGGAAGGATGCATTGATCAAACACTTTTCTTTTAAGACATAATGGCATATTGCTCTTGAAAATTATGCTGTTTCTTCCAAAAGCTCTCCAGGCAAGTTTGGTACGCCGATTAATTTCTTCATCAATGTGACCCTCACTTGATATCTGCTGTCCAAGATAAACGTACGTGTCTGTTATCTCCAGCTTTTCTCCATTAATCGATAAATCTTCATTTCTTGTAAAAGCATTGTACATCACTTTTGTCTTCTGAAAGTTCATTTTTAATCCCACTTCTTTACTCTTGTCAACAAGTTCCTGGATCATACTCTGTAGCTCTGATGGGGTAGTTGCAAAAATGACTATGTCATCAGCAAAACGAAGGTGGGTTAGATAATCTCCATTAATCTTTATCCCTTTGTTTTCCCAGTTCAGTGATTGAAAGACATTTTCCAATGTGGCATTAAAGAGCTTCGGAGATATGGTGTCACCTTGTCTCACTCCTTTTCCAATTTTTATGTGTGTTGTATTTTCAAACAGCCGAATCTTTGCACTTGCATTTTCATAGATGTTATTAATAATATTAATGTATGCATCTTCAATACCGCAGGATTTCAGAGCCATTGCAACTGCTGATGGTTTCACCGAATCAAAGGCTTTTTCATAATCGATAAAAGCCATGCACAATGGAAGTTCATATTCCCTCGCTCTTTCAATTAGTTCTCTCAGTACGTGGATATGATCTATTGTGTTGTAGCCCCTCCTGAATCCAGCTTGTTCTCTCGGTTGAGCCATGTCCAGTGTCACCTTCAAACGGTGTGAAAGAACTTTAGGGAAGATTTTATAAACCACTGATAGGAGGCTGATAGGTCTGTAGTTCCTGAGATCCTCAATGTCACCTTTTTTATGTAGCAAGATCATTGTAGCGTTGTTCCAATCCTCAGGAATTTTCCCTTCATTAAGGCATTGAGTGAAAATTTGGGCGAGTACTGTTTCGATTTCTCCACTTGCTTCTTGTATGATGTCTACAGTAATTCCATCTTCTCCTGGAGCTTTTCCCCGCTTCATGTTCTTGATTGCATGTGCAACTTCTGCTGGAAGGACTGGAAGAACTCTGGTACTGGTACCTTTCATGATGTCTGGAGTACATGTATCATCCCTTTCA
Organism: Macrothele yani; assembly: GCA_039090855.1. Classification (NCBI taxonomy): domain Eukaryota; kingdom Metazoa; phylum Arthropoda; class Arachnida; order Araneae; family Macrothelidae; genus Macrothele; species Macrothele yani. The sequence goes on along the minus strand of CM077022.1, from coordinate 47,911,064 downwards.
TATAATTTGGAGTAGAAATCTTTCACTCTTGTCAAAATTTTGCCTCTATTTCTTGTTACAGAACCATCTTCTTTTATCAGTGCCATAATCTGTTTTTTTTTCCCTTACTGAGATGTCCCTTTGCTATCTTTAGGCTTTGGTTGTTTTCAATTGCTTTCCTTACTAGTTCACAGTTGAATTTCCTTACGTCTTCAGTGATACTTTTTCGTACTGTCTTGCATAGCTCTATATATTACACTTTGGAAGTCACATCTTCTTTAGTTGTCCTCATCACTCTTCTTTTTTGCATCAACATTTTGGTTTTTCCTGATAATTTGTTCACATGCAATTTGTTCTTAGACCCAGCTAATTTTGTTGCTGTTTCCATAAGAGCTTTGGTTACTTTTCTGTTAACTTCAGAAATATCCACTTCTTCCGATGTTAGGCCTTCTAAAGCAGAGAACCTGTTCTTCAGTTCCAATTTGAAGGTATTATGGTGTTTTTTAAGGTTGGTTATGTCAATACATTTTGTTTGTCTTATGAGCTTGCTACGTTCGAGTTTAGTGTTGAGGTGCATCTTACATCTCACCAATCTATGGTCACTGCCTGTGTTGAACTTGTTTAGCACACTGCAGTCTTCTATGACGAATTTTTTGTTACACATAATAAAATCAATTTCACTTGTCGTCCCATTTGGATGTCTCCATGTCCATTTCCTGTGTGACTTTTTCTTGAAAAAGGAGTTCAAGATGAAAAACCCTTCTGCCTCTGCAAACTCTACGAGAGTATTTCCACGCTGGTTTCTATTGCCGTGACCGAATTTACCTACTGAAGTTTCATTCTGTTGCCGTTGCCCTATTTTTGCATTGAAATCTCCCATAATTATCTTCAAGTGCTGCTTACCTTTATTATTAAGATCACGAATTTCCTCATAAAATTCTTCAATTTCTTCTTCAGCATGACTTGTGGTGGGTGCATAAGTTTGAATAATCTGAGCCTGGTATCTTCTCGAGAGTTGGATAACGAGTCGTGCAGCTCTGTCAGAGGAACTTTCAACTTCTACAACTTTATCCTTCAGTTTCTTGTTTGTTATAAATCCAACACCACTAGTTATGCTAGTATCTGTCCCACGATAGTAGAAGAGATGTCCACTTTTCAGTTCAATGAGATCTTCTCCTTTTCTCCTTACCTCACTTAGCCCGACGATACATGTATATATGCACGTATATATACACTGAAGTGCCAGAAAAACTGGTACACCAGTCTAATACTTGGTAGGTCCCCCACGGGAGCGCAGGACTGCTGAAATACGACGGGGCATGGACTCCACTAGCTTCTGGAAATATGCTGTAGGCAATGCACACCATACTTCCTGCAGAGCGTTCCACAATTCGGTTGTATTCCGAGGTCTCGGATTCCTGTGTTCAATAGCGCGTTGCATGGCATCCGAAATGTGTTCCATCACGTTCAGATCTGGGGACTTGGGTACGAATGGTAACACCCCAAACTCAGATGAATGCTCCTCTAGCCATAATGTGGTGTCCCGACACTTGTGTGGAGGTGCATTGTGCTGTTGAAACAGGCCCAACCCATCAGCATGAATGCAGGGCATGAACGGGTGTACCTCGTCAGAAAGGATGCGCACATAGAGTTGCCCGGTCACAGACGTTTGTAGACGTACCAGGAGTCCCAGTGAAGTCCAGCTAAACACACCCCATACCATTACGGACCCCCCCCCCACCACCACCACCAGCCGGTGCAGTTCCCTGTTGACAGGCGGGATCCATGGCTTTATGCGGTTTGCGCCACACACGAATCCTTCCATCTTCCCCATACAGTTGGAAACGCGACTCGTCAGACCAGGCTACTTGTTTCCAGTCATCAAGTGTCTAGTGGCGGTGTTGCCGTGCCCAAGCGAGGCGCATAGCTCTGTGTCGTGCACCCATCAAGGGGCTCGAGTTGGGCTTCAGCTTCCAAAGCCCATATCGTGCAGGGTACGTTGCACAGTCCGGACGCTGATGCTTGTTGAGGCTCCAGCATTGAATTCCGATGATACCTGCGAGAGTGTTGCTCGCCTATCGCGTGAAACGATTCTTGACAGCCAACGATGGTCACGTTCACCCAATGTCTTTTTAAGGCCACACTGGTATCGTAGGTTGGAGGTTTTGCCGGAATTCTTGTAGTCACGGTACACCCTTGCAATGGTCGTCCGTGAAAATCCGAACTTCGTTTCTACCTCCGAAATACTATGGCCCATCTCACGAGCGCCAACTATGACACCGCGTTGAAAATAGCTTAAATCGTTATTACGTGTCATTCTCATGACGAAAACAGCTCTGACAGCTGGCAAGGATGTCTATCGCTTTATATACGCACTGGCGGATGCAACCGAGTACGGGCATAGGTGACGTTACTATGTATTTTGCATAAGCTCGTCTGTACCAGTTTTTCTGGCACTTCAGTGTGTGTATGTATATATATATATATAAGCATAAATACGGTCTGGTATTAACAGAAACTGGTAGATGCTCTGTAATCGTTTTTTTTTTTTTTTTTTTTTTTTTTTTTTTGATGTAGAAATCAAAATACAACGAGGAAGAACATCAACAGATGTATATGATAAAAGATCTTATTTTGCCTTTCAACCTAATCTACTGAGTTGCTGGTCTTCAAGAATTACTAGATCCATACTTAAAAATGTCTTAACATCCAATTCTTGAGGAATACCAGAATATGCAACAACAGAAATGGTATTATTAAACGGTTAAAAATTATTTTTATAACACTAAAAAAGAATGATTATCCTCAAAGTTTTTGTTATACGCAATATAAGAGATTAATAAATATTACCAATAAAATATCATTTTACAATATTAGAATTTGTAACATTATTGATAAAATCTTTCTTAATTAACAATTTTCTTCGGGCCACTAAAAATACCCTTTTTCCTCCGAGTCCCCCCTGAGAAATTTAATACAGGGCTCTACTTTCCATACATTAGGATAATTTGCTCTAAAAGCAATATACATTTTCTACATACATTGGGTAGATGGCGTGACCTGTGGAGCTGTCGAAATATTACGAACACACCTCTGTTGAGCAAATCCACATAATTACTTATGTAAGTAAAAATAGCCATGATACCTACAAAGTGTTAACTTTAACTCATATATTAGGCTTGTCTTCACGGTGCTGAAAGTTTGTTTTAGTTTAACTTAGAGTTTTAGTATAACTTCATTTGAATTTATAATTCAAGAAGTTACAGATAATAGGGTAAAGTATTGGTTATCTTGTTTTCAGTTAAGTTAAAAGGTTTTATACATATTGCTTTTTCAATTGTATTAAATGTTGGTATAAAATGTTCGGGTAGGGAAAACAGATGGCACTCAAAAATATTATTTTGAAACAAATTTTTATGTTGAAATTTGGTTGTTACCTGGAATTTTTTAAAAATAGTTGCCATCTCATGAAACCCGAACACATTGGTTCCTGGCTCCCGGGCGTTTTCCCCTGAAGAGTGGTTCGGGGGTCCGGAACATTTCTTGTATTTATATTTATGTATTTATTTGTTTTTTTTTTGTTTTTTATTTGTATTTTCGTTTTTTATTTTTTTCGTTTTTCATTTGTATTTTTTTTTATTTGTTTTCTTGTTCTTTTCACTAGTATTTTTTCGGGGAACAATTGCATGTGTGGGTTCTGATGTGATGTTGGGTCTACCTGTTATTGTGTGCTTGTGTGTGGGGAGGGAGGGGTGTTGTGGGTGATATTTATAGTATATATATATATATATATATATATATATAGTCATAAGAAGAGTTAAGGACATAATTTACACCCTAAAATTTACCAAATTTTACAACAAACAATCTGAAGATCATGACGCGCAACGCAGCAGTGATGAATATTCAGAAATTACAAACTACAAATCAGAGACAGAAACAAAAGTAATAATTTTACAAGGACAAAATATACAAATTCAAATTCAATACCCAACAGGCATGAGTAATGAGAAAATTAATAGCAAAACCAGAATGCAGAAAGAGTCGAGACTGCCGAGCCTTGGCTTTATCAAGGACTAGCAAAACTCGGCATTTTCTCACTTCCACAAAGACCTAGTTGGAAATGGGTTTCTGCAAAGTCATAGATGTAAGTATTAGTCCCACAATAATTTTTAATTAATTACCATAACCGCCTTCAATGGTGCGGGAAAATAATTTAGCTAAAGTTTTTGCATACATCCATAACTTTCCTGGCCCAACCCATACTCTCATCTGCCGCAAAAAACAGAAAATCGTTTTCAAAAAGACTCGCAAATTGTTAGAAGGCTTAAGCAAACCTACAGAATAACTCAGTTAAAGCACTTGGCTGAGTAATCATACCCCCAAGGAGAAGTTCCAAACTTGAAACAAAGCACTAAAAGCACTAAAATAATGTCATCCTTTGGGGTAAAAAAAGGGCTTTCCGAACATACAATAAAAATAAAAATAAAAAAAAATAATAAAAGAATAAAAATTACTACTGAGACATGTAAATAAAAGGAACTTTTGCACATGCAGCTTCCACAAAAACAGACGCCACATGAACAATTAATTGAAAGTATGCTTTGAAAAATATTACATAAAGTAACAAATAGTTGCAATATTTACAAAATATTCCAGGATTGATTTAAGTGTATATAAAGGGAGAAATTTTGTACCAACCAACAATGTCAATACATCGTTGACCGCTAGGTCGAGCAAACGGCATACTGCTAAAACGAAGAACATTAAAAGCGCTCACAATTTCCAATATTAAGCGAAAGAAAATACTCAAAATGTTAGAAAAACAATTTGCACCAAAGCCTACTAAGAAAAAATATGTACACTGCCGGACAATTGCTAAGGACGGATGACAATAGCAACGATAGCAACCATAAAATGGAAGGCAGGAAAATTTGGAAATTAGCATAAGTGCGGGATACAGTAAGACGTGTTGTGCGTATGCAAATTTTGGATTGCCGAACTTGTTCGTGACGTCATAGCGCTGATAAGAGATATAAAGGATTTGACGCGTATTGACCGTTGTTGTTCAAACGCAAAGTTGAAAGGAAAAGAATCAATTGACGAACTTGCAATTTTCAGTATGTCTTCCCGACATCACCGAGATGATTTTACGCGTGGCCGTATTATTGGCAAGATTGAAGAAGGGCGAAAAATAACAGATGTTGCCAGGGAGTTCGACGTCAGCCACAGTGTTGTTTCAAGGCTTTGGAAATCATTTCAAACAAATGGAGAGTGTAGCAAACGTCACGGGGAGGTCGTGTTCACAGTACGACACCTGCAGAAGATAGGTACATAGTGCTATCAACAAAAAGACACCGGCGCAGCACAGCTAGTGAGGTAGCAAATCAGTTTATGGCAGCTACTGGCAAGCGGATCTCCCGAAAAACTGTCGCCAGACGTTTGCATGAAGGAGGACTATACGCCCGCCGTCCTGTTGTGTGCATCCCATTGTCCAGAGATCACCGTACCGCCCGTTTACAATGGTGCCATCAACATCGCAATTGGACTGATGACGACTGGTCTGCTGTCCTCTTCTCAGATGAGAGTAGATACAGTCTATCGTCTGATTGTCGACGACAACTGATCTGGCGTGATAGTGGTACTGTATATTGTCCAGCAAACATACAGGAAAGGGACCGATATCCGACATGTAGTGTCATGGTATGGGCTGGCATCATGATCAATGGCCGTACGTCCCTCTATGTGCTTCCAACTGGGACTATGACTGGCCAACGATACATTAATGATGTTCTGCTACCTCATGTTCGCATTTTCCGTGGTGCTGTCGGTGATAGATTCATTTTCATGGACGACAACGCAACATGTCATCGAACAGTCGCTGTCCAGGAGTGTCTTGAGAGCGAGGATATTCAACGCCTCGTATGGCCAGCACGTTCTCCAGATCTGAATCCCATTGAAAATGTGTGGGATGCTTTGGGGAGGAGTCTTGCTGGTCGCCAATGCCCTCCAATAAACAAGGACACCCTCATCCGTGCACTGACAGAGGAATGGGATAAATTACCCCAACAGCTGCTTGATAATGTTGTGCAAAGCCTGACACGACGTGTGGAATCTTGCATCGCCCTCCATGGTGGACATATCCCGTATTGACATCTTACGCCGGAACGCCTGCGGACGGTAATTGCATTTTTTTCACGTTTACGTATTCTGCACAAAATGGCTTGTTTGTCCCTTTAACACGTTCCAAAGTCTTCTGGATTTCAGTGCACAATAAATTGTCTTTCTTGTAATGTCCTGGCATTCTGACATTATATTATTTCACTTGGCATTCAACCACACTTACTTTTTTATGCGCTATATAGCCGTTTATGATCCGTCCTTAGCAATTGTCCAGCAGTGTATTTACCGCTATTTACGCTCTCAATAAAATCAAGAAAGAAAAATTCTCAAGCACAATAGCAAGAGCTAACTCACAATGCTGTGTATTTCACTAAGGCAAATAAAATGGCCGACCAACTCCGCAGTTGCTTCCAAAAGGAGGGTGTGCGTGCCTTATGGCTGCCCCGCCTAAAATGACGCTACACGCGAAAGTCCTCCAAGATAAATTACAAACCTTAGAATGAAGACCTGCTTGTCCAGTAAGAGTAGAATATCTCTCCAGAATACGCGAAAATTATTATCAAATATACTCGTAGTGTATTTAATAATTTTTACATCTATTTAAATACCTTAGTTTACTTCTACAGACACAACCAATAACCTAATTATTTTAACGTAAGTTTTACCATTTTTAGGTTAGCTATTCTAGTGAGAGAATACCTAGTTTACTTTTTATATTTTTTATTTAATTTTTAATCAAATTATAAACTTTTTTTGTGTTTTTATTTGAATTATTTTTATTTTTATTTTTAATAGGACTGTCCTATCCATATCACTAAAGGTTCCAGTTTTTAGTTAATATGCATCCTCCAGACCAACTTCCAAGAAGGCTTTCATTGGCCAGAATCATTTTATTAACTTCGAAGAAATTATAACAGATCTGCTAACCTAACTCTATTATTCAGAACGATTTTTCTTAATACTCTTAATAAAAAGAGAATCTTGTTATCTAGAAAACTGTATAATAAAATACTTATGTGGTTATTGAAATCCAAATTGTCACTGCAAATTCTGGAAATTCTTAGTACCTGAGAAATAAGAACATTTTCAATTACTTTGGTTGATATGTTATTGTACCAGTGCAAATATTTTATTACCTTGAAAGGAAAATTTACTCTTTTATCAAAAAGGCTGATGGGCGGGTTACCTCTGTTAAGTTTAATGCTTAAGTCTAAGAAATCAAGTTCTTGATTATTTTGTTAGTTTTACACAATTTAAGAGAGCTGGGGTAGATATTGGCAAATTCACTTTCTATAACGTCAGACTTATTTATACAAAGCAAATCGTCAATATAATTATAAGTGTATAAGTAGTTATTTGAGCTCGACGATCTATTTTTAATGAACTTATATTCTTTAAAGAACAAGAAGAGGTTACAGACGCTGGTTGAGTGAGATCCACCCATTGGGATTCCGATTATTTGCTTATAGAGAGTATTATTTTATAAAATATGGTTATTGTTTATGCAACAATTAAGATAAGAGTTCCAAGCATTTACATTAACAAATTGGTTAAGCTTAAATTCTACATGCAGTTCTTTAAAGGTGTTAATGATATCTGAAAGAGGCAGATTAGTATATAGGTTCTCGAAATCATAACTATTAATATCTATGGGATTTATGCTAAGTATAGTGGAAATCACTTCGGAATTATTATTTATTATCCAAAAATCTCTGTACTGCAAATTGGTACAGTTACGAATGTGTTCCAAGACCCCCTTCAAGAGTGCTTCGAAAGCCTGATCAATTTTCTTTTTATGACTCCTGACTCCACTAGCTATGAACCTAAATTTTACCGGATCTTTATGAAACTTAACAGTTGCAAAAAGAAATGGAAACTCAGGTTCATATCTCCTAAATTGTGGAATTTTAAGCTTCTTGAAGAAGGCCTTAAAACGATTTTCAAGCTGTTTGGTACAATAACTTACTGGCTCGTAGGTTACTCTGTTATTAAGTTCTAGATTTAACAATTCAAAGTAGAATTTCTTGCAGATAATTGCAAAATTATTGCTAGCTTTATCTGTGATTGTAAAAATATATTTATCTTGTAGTTTAGAGAGAGACATTTTAGCTATAAGCACACCGGACAAACAATTTGTTTCCTCTGTCAGAACTTTCCTAATAACGGGTGGCGGCGTCTCTTGCCTTGATAGCAGCATGAATCCGGTGTGGCAGAGACTCCACGAGATTGTAGATGTATTGAACACCGATTTGCAGCCACTCGCGCGTCAATTGGTTCCGAAGTTACGCCAGAGTACGTGGGTATCTATTCCGGCGTTTCACATTCTGTTACAAATGATCCCATACATTTTCAATAGGATTTAAATCTGGGGATTTGGCGAGCCAGTCGAGGTGAGACAGTGTGTGCACACGGCAATTGTCGTTTGGAAGACAGGAGTGACAATGTGATGCCGCTCCTGGAGATGTGGGGCAGATGGCAACACTTCATCATTCAGAATGCGGAGGTACTGCGCATGCTGGTTCAAATTCATCGTTACTGCAACGAGAGGGCCCACTTCTTGGTACGATAAACATCCCCAAAACATAGCAAAACCTCCTCCAGCTTGAAGCATGTGCAGATTAACATGCGTAACTACATCACATTTCATCGGGGTCAAGGTCGTTTCTTACGGTTGTCTAAATCTGAATAATACACTGGTGTGCAAAAATTAGGGACGAAGAGGAGAAATTAACATAAGAGCGGAACGAGCTGGCAGAACGGACCGAAAGACCACTCAGGAGATAGACTAGTGCCCGGTACGGTAGGGCATGCGCATATATGCAGCATGACGTAGGGGGGGTCGGAAGGGTATAAAGCACACGGGCGGTGTACGCTCAGCAATTCGGTGAAAATTATTGACGGTGTACATCGGTTTGAACGACGTCGAGTTGCTGCCACCGTGTGATATGGCCAACAGGCAATCCAGTAGACGACATCTGGATGACTTTACCCGAGGTCGCGTCATTGGGAAGTTGGAAGAAGGTCGAAGTGTGACTAGTGTTGCCGAGGAGTTCGGGATCGCTCATAGCATCGTTTCACGAGCTCGTAGAGCATTTCAAACGACAGGAACAGCTGTCCGAGAGTTTAGCAGTGGTCGTCCACGAGCAACCACGGCGGCGGACCACCGGTATATTGTCCTACAGGCGAGAAGAGACAGACAGCAGACAGCGGGAGAAATTGCAAGGTACATGCAACAGACAACTGGACGTCCGTTATCGCGTTTTACCGTGGCCAGGAGGCTGCACAAAGGTGGTCTATTTGCACGACGACCAGTACGGTGTGTGCCATTAACACCTGCTCATCGGAGACTGCGGTTTCCGTGGTGCCAGGAACAAAAGAACTGGACACATCAGCAATGGGGTCGAGTTCTCTTTACGGATGAAAGCCGATTTAGTCTGACGAGAGATTCTGGACGTATACACATCTGGAGAGAGCAGGGAATACGCAATCACACCTCCAACATCATCGAAAGGGACCGGTTTGGAGGTGGCGGAGTTCTCGTTTGGGGCGGTATCATGCTTGGTAGCCGTACTGACCTCCACATCTTCCGAGGAGGTTCAATCACTGGTGTCCGCTATCGTACCGAGGTTCTCCTGCCTCACGCGCGTCTGTTTAGAGGTGCTGTGGGTCCTGAGTTCCTCTTCATGGACGACAACGCTACACCTCATCGTACAGTTGCTCTCGCAGAGCTTTTGGAGAGTAAAGATATACTACGCATGGATTGGCCCGCAAGGTCACCGGACCTAAATCCAATCGAACACGTGTGGGACTTTCTCGGGAGACGCTTTGCAGCACGTCACCAGCCGCCAGCAACGATTCCGCAGCTGCGATTGGCGCTACAAGAGGAATGGGCCGCGATGCCTCAACAGCTCCTTGACAACCTCGTCCTCAGCATGGACAGACGTTGTAAATCCTGCAACGCAGTCAGGGGTGATCATATCCCCTAGTAAAGACTGGATTTTTCTTGGCAGCCGCCTGTCACATGGACGTTTCTGTCTTCTGTCTAGTTGTGCTCGAAGCTACCTTTTCAATAAAGTGCATTTGTATCCTTTGGATTCCATGTTTGGACGGTTTTGCTCACTTGTCCCATATTCTTACATCTTGGGGATCTTATGGTATGATTTGAGTCGATGTGGAGCACTTCTGCACGACGTTACATTCTAAAAACCGTATTGTCCTTAATTTTTTCACGTTAGTGTACATTGTGTTACTGTAAGAAACCGGATACTTATTGTACAGATGGTTATACGATGTCTCTGTATCAGTCTGTGGACAACTTAAGACGAAAGCTATTGTAGCTATCAAGAGTAAATTTTATTTTCAGGAGCTTTTTTCTTTCGGTGAAATAATACTATAAAAAAGTATATTTCACCTTTCTTAAAGTTTAAAATAATAAAGTTGCAAAGCATTTTGTTGCTTCGAAAAATCACGATGAAAAATTCTTAATTTGTGAAAAGTCCCCCTACAGAAAAAAAAAATATTACAAACCTATCCAGAAAAGAAAATAAGCTCCAACAGAAAATAAAATGACTAAATCACCCGTATTAATCACACAAAAAAAATCATTGTCGCACAATTTGTTGTACGATGTACGTGACTAGACTTTCGGCGTGTGTGTGGCTCAGTATGTAAAGGCGTGCGGTACCTGTTCAAACGGCCCGAGTTCAATTCTTACTGGAGCGGAAGGATTATGTGAGGAAAGTTCTGAAAAATGCAGGGTCGTTGGTTTTGCGGAATTTCAGTTTAAATACGGAAAAATCTGAAATGGATTTTTTCTGAAATAAACGGAATTTCTGATTACGGAAAATCTGTGAAAATACGGAAGCTAAAATAAACGGGCAATTTTAAAAACGGAAATTTCTGAAAAACGCGGATACCTACAGGTAACTTTGCTGCACGTTATTTTCAGAAATTTTTCGTGAATTCACACCACTTATTTTTTACAGTGTGCATACATATATTTCTACGAAAAAAAAAATCCTTTGGCCAGCTTTTCTCTCCTGCCAACCACGAAAAGTGCCTTAGCGCCGTTGAGGTTCATCTACACTGTGTGTAGGTTTTTATCCCATTTCAGTCAGCAGCATGCTGAGAATCATCAGCAGAGGAATCATTCTGTTGGCACCTTTCATCCGCACGTCGTCATTCCGATAGAATCTTCTCAGAAAAAAAAATCTTTGGAGGGGTGCGGGAACGAGATCTGAGGAGCGTTATATGCAGTTATAATCTTTGGCTTTCGTCAAAGCCGTAATCTTCGTTTATAAGCCTCAATCCTCAGTTTTCGTCAAACCTTCTTTGACCCTCTTTGCGAGTAAACAGTGAGTCATGAATAGAAGAGATATTTAGTTTTGCACACTGTTGTCATCGTATTGTCTTCCACTATCATTCCTAAATATTTCCTCTGGAATCTACACCTGCATGCGAAGGATGTCGGTACAGGCGGTTTTAAACACTACAGGACCCTGCGCCAAGGAAAACCAGATGCCCTTAAGTAAATGTATTTCAATATAAAAAATGTACTTCAATTTTGAATTTCATATTTAAATTATACGTAGATTTTTTATCACAAAATGAATCAGCATATTCTGAAGAACAATTCTGTAGGATTTTAGCACATGTATTATTGGGTGTATGCATAAGTTGTACCCGTTTTTGTAAGCTACAAAGAAAGGAGGAGAACACAACAAATAACGTACCTAGGATTTCACATAATTGCCATCATTCTGTATGATCTGTTGCCATATGTCTATGAGTAGGTGAATCCCACGCCGGAAAAACTCCTGTGTTTTAGAGTCAAATAAGTAATGTAATGTCGTTTTCACATCGTCCACATCATCGAAGATATGGAGAGCGAAGGCGTTCTGTAACGATCGAAAAAGGTGATAGTCCGTGGGTGCCAGGTCAGGGGAATACTCCGGGTGAGGTAACACTTCCCAACCAAAGTCCAGTAATTTTTGCCGAGTGATTAAAACAGTATGAGGTCTGGAGTTGTCATGATTAAGGATCACGCCTTTGCGATTTACGAGTGCTGGCCGTTTCGATGTCAGTTGTTCTCGCAATCTGTCCAACTGTTGGCAGTAGAGGTCAGCATTTATCGTTCGGTTAGGTGCCAACACCTCCCAGTGGATTATTAACTGGATATCCCTCCAAACACTCAGCAAAACCTTTTTGGGATGCAGTCCTCCTTTCGAGATCGATGGAGCAGGCTCCGCACCTTGCACACAGTCCGTCGACGCTTTACATTACGGTACAGTGCCCGTTTCTCATCACCCGTTAAAATTCGTCCCAAAAACGGTTCATTTCTGTGACGAGAAAGCAAAGAAACACCGGTACGGATTCTCTCCTTTCGTTGCTTTGCAGAAAGCTATTGAGGAACCCAGCTACCGAACCTGGTGATGAACCCAAGGGCATGCATCCATCTTTCGACTGTTATTCTGTGTACCGACAACGTTTCCGCTGATTCCTGAACGGTTGGATGTGGGTCATTTGTCATGGATTGGTCCACATCCTTGTCAGAAACCTCGGATGGACGTCCAGGACGTGGTTGATCTTTACAGCTTCTGTCTCCGTCCCTGGAATTTCCGAAACCAACATGTGTTATCAACAACTGTATCCTCACCATAGACTTGACAGATTTTGCGGCAAGCCGCGGCTGCAGTACTGCCTTTATCGATCTCGTACAGTAAACAGTGAGTCTAATGTGCTCCTTATCGCATGCCATGTTCTGCCGTCCGTGATTTCCGTTACGAATGACTTACTCGGACAAACCTAGTTCCTCTATATGCTCTACTGCTCCACGCTTTATTGGCCGAAAATTCGCATCGCAACGCCGTCTGTGATGTAACTACTCCAATCGCAATTTGCATCTATTACAAAAACGGATAGAACTTTTGCACATACCCAATATTTAAAACTGCGCATTTAAAAAAATAAAATATGATTTTCAGAGCGTTCATATCCGATCTGCCTACAGAACTTCAAAATCATTTCTTTTGACAGACGATTGAAATTTAACAGTTAATCAAACCTCAAGTATTCCCGCGAATTTCCATTATTACTAGAATGTTTTCGACATATGGATCGGGAAAAAAGTGAGATCGGAGTTTTTCCGTCTATATAAGAAAGGAATTGCGGAAGAAAATTCAGAATTTTCTTGTCGTACCAAAAATCCGTGAAATTCATATTTCTTTCCATCACTTCACGGAAAAGGTTGTATCAGAAATATGCTCGTTAATTCACGAAAGGAATGGCGGAAAGTGGCTCGTGAATTTCAGAAAATCTTTTACAGAGCAGTATACTGGCTGACTAGAGCTGAACACGCAAGAGATACGTTAAACAAGCCAAATAAACCAGGAAGCCATCAATTATTACGTTTTAGGTAATTTATTTATGGATTGCAATACGTAAAAAACTCGTGTGATAGACAAACACTAATATCATATTTGAATTCAGCACAAAAAATATATACTGTCAAAATCACATATTATTTCTCTGGAACAGCAAAAAGGTTTCTCTTCGTAGACTAGTGTAATCCAACTGCGGTTGTACTCTGCGGAATATATTGTGTAACCAGCTCGCTCTCTTCTCCTGTCACCTACATTACCCTGGAGATTTTCTGAAATCTGCTTCATGGAGTAAACCATTCCGATTATTGCTGTCACCCTCAAATTTGATAAAAATGATTTACAGAAACCATCAGCTCTAACATCCTAGTCTTACGCATCCGCGACTGTGTTACGAGCTCTGTTATACAAATGTTCCCCCTTTTGAGGTCTGAGTTTGACCTTCCCGAAAGAAGTAGCTTCGCTTGCTCACTGAACTCACCTCATCCCGTGAAGATTCTTGTTGCTCTGTCTGCCGTTCTTATTTCAAAATGAATTGATGTTTTTAATAATTAAATAAATTGAAAGAGTACTAATACCCTCAGTAGACAAACCATACTATTAAGTACACTCAGTAGACAAAACATTACAGATAGGGGTGATGGGAAGTTAACATGGGTAACCCCCGCGCAGAGTTGAATCGACCTAAACCGAACGCAGGCGATAAATACCCGACAGCAGGGCTTTCCAACAGTGCATCGTCGCAATCGACAAACATGGGCAAACGTTGTGATCTGAGAGTCTTTGATCCTGGTCGCATTGTTGGCGCAAGACAGATGGATCATTGTATCGCCCAATTGGTAAGAACCCTAGGGTTCCCGAGGGCAACTGTATCAAGGGTGTACCGCGAGTATACGATCGACGGATGTACCAGTACCCAAAGAGCAAACGGTGGCCGACCACACGCCACTAATGATCAAGGTCGGCGTAGACTATCCTGGCTCGTACAGACCGACCGCATAGAAACGGCAGCGCAAATGACATCCAGGTTAAATGTCGGTGGCCCAAGCAGCTTTAGCGATCGAACGTTACGGTACACGCTACATACCCTGGGCTAGGACGGGAGGACACGCCCTACTCGTGTGTCAGTGTTGACTGTTCGTCATCGGAAATCACGCCTGTCCTGGTGTCAGGAACATCAAAACTTGACCTCTCCAGAGTGGCACTGTATCGTTTGGTCAGATGAATCTCGTTTTCAGCGGTACCTAGCTGACGGGAAGGAGGAGGTGTGGGGTCGACAGTATGAGGCCATGGCCCTATCGTGCCAGATTGGATCTGCTCAAGGCGGTGGTGACTCTGTGATGGCTTGAGGAGGCTTCTCATGGTACACATTTGGTCCCTTAGCGTATTTGGAGACGTTCTTAATCGCTGCGCGCTACCAGCATGTGCTGGCTGTTCACCTACACGCTTTCATGGCCTTCGCGCATCTTGGCGGCCGATGATCTGTTTCAGATGGACAGTGCACCACGCCACCACCACCGAGGTATGGCTTGAAGAATACTAATCTGAGTTGGGACCATCCAGTGTCCCGAAGGTTCCTATATTAAAACCCTGTGGGAGCTCTCTGGGAAGCCGTACAGCGGAACATCAGATCCATGGATCCCGGACCGACGTCACGGATGAAGTTGTGGACAATTTTACAACAGGTATGGCTGGATTACCTCCGGAAACCCACCAGCATGTGGCGGAGTCGATGCTTTGGAGTGTACATGCTGTTATTCGCGTTAGAGAAGGACTAAAACGCTATTAGGTAGGTACTGTATCTCTAATGTTTTGTCCATTGAGTGTATTAGCCTACTCCCTGGAAATGTAAAATGCTGTTTCTCTGCCATTCTTTTTGCTTGTTTGCTTAAAAAAAGTAATAATGCCTTTTGTCACATGTATGCTTAAGATTTTGGCGCCCCTCAACATGCAGCGCCCTCGGCCATCTCCCTCTCTCTCTCTCTTTTTTTTTTTTTTTTTTTTTGATTGGAGGTTTAACGACCACCGTGAGCAACTCAATGGGCTATAAGCAGTCGCCCATCCCTAATTTAGGGTCACTGGTTCCAGGGAAGGGAGAGAGCCCGTGCCGTAAGACAAACACAACATCCATGCCTGACGGGATTCGAACCCGGACCCCTTACGGACGAATGATCAGAGGCCAGCGCCTTAGACCACTGCGCCACCGGGGTGGCCTCTCTCTCTCTCTCTCTCTCTCTCTCTCTCTCTCACACACACACACACACACACACACACACACACACACACACACACACACACACACACACACACAGAGGTTGGTCCAATAGCAATCCTGCCCTGGATTTTCAGAATTAAGTTGTCAGTGCAAATAGTATTCTTACCCAGTGAAATTCACTTGGTAATGTAAAAGGTTAAGAACAATAATATGTTCAGGAAGATCAATGCAAAGACAAAGCACTAGTGAAATCATCATAGTTATCCAATAATGTGCGTATTATATCCCGCCGAGCATCGACTGGCAAGTAACAAGGGCTTCTAATCACTCTTATTCGATGAGCCTAGATTAGGACACCTGGAGGAAGTGTTTGTCCCGTCCCCTACTCTGCAACATAGAATTTACCTACAACAGCTGCATGTGCGTCACCCTTGAGGTATGGTATACGAAGCGTTGGCTTCTATCCATTCTTCCAAGATGGGTCCGGGTTTGAATCCCGTGAGGCATGGATGCTGTATTTTTCTTACAACACTGGCTCTCTCCCTTCTCTGGAACCAGTGGCCCTGAATTAGCGACGATATAACTCATCGTGTTGCTCACAGTGATCGTTATACTTTGAATAAGAAAAAAAAAACGGCGCTCATTCTGTTTTTTCCCGTGTAACCAGTGGCGCTAAATTTGGAACGAGCAACGCTTCAGATTCTTAGATGTTCATGGGGAGTCATTACCCCCAAACTGGGAGGAAAACAATTCTAACCTTTAACGCCTGTTAAAACAAATTGTTTACAAATACATCTCTTCGTTTGTATTGTGTGGACTAATATGACTTTAATAAAATCATTTGGCCATTCGTTTGAGATGGGCTGGGTTCAAATCCCGGGTGAGGCATGGATGTTGAGTTTGTCTTCCGGCTCTGGCTCTCTCCCTTCCCTGGAACCACTGACTCTAAATTAGGAGTGGGCGACAGCTTAACGCTCATTGATTTTGCTCACGGGCTTTCATTATACTCCGAATCAAATAAAAAATAATATTGAGTTATGAATTTGTTGATGTAAAATGCCGTGGAGCGCGGGTTGTACGGATCATCCAGTTATCCATATTACTCACCCAAACTTTTTTCTCCTGAAGAAAATGAAGTTTTATCACACACAAAGTTTAGGGAAGCAATCGGCCTAAAACAGTGCCGCTTTAGCCGATTCTTGGAAATCTCGTGAGTGTAACTTTTCACAATGCATATACATCTAATAAGATGTCGGAAAGTACAGAATATCAGAAATGAACAAAGTAAACATGATTATGACAAAAGTTCCTTGGTGCTCACAGCTGAAGTAAAAGAATGGTTAAACTGCGATGTAGGTTATTGTTGATAACAGATCTTAAATGATGAGGTCGTGAGCGCGATTGAAGATGCACAAATCACAGAGTTAGGTGAAAAACTTGGAAGTGATTGTGACGAATGTGATGTTCCATCCTATCATACAAAAGCTTTCGGTTCTTAAAGTGTGGCAATAAAATGGTTAGAAAGCTAATTACATTTTTATCCCATTCGCAGAGGGATGTATCTTAAAAAATTACACAGCATTGCTTCAAGGAAACGAAAGTTTTTATCAAAGAAGAAACCTCTTGTGCATTCTTTTTAGTTAAAATTAAAGTAAAGAAAAAACTTAAAAGAAAATGCTTCAAAAATGAAACGGATAAATGATGGTATATTTATAATATTATACACTTCAAGGAATATGCACAGAAGTACTGAATGTGCTGCTCCGGTGGCGCAGTTGTTTAATCGCTGGCCTCTGACCATTCGTCCGAGATGAGTGTGGGTTCGAATCCAGATGCGGCATGGATGTTGCGTTTGTCTTACACCACTGGCTCTCGCCATTTCCTTGAGCCAGCGGCACTAAATTAGAGATGAGCGAATGCTTATAGCTCATTGAGTTGCTCAAGGTGGTCGTTAAAATTCCTACCAAATGAAAGAAAGATTTTTGAATGTTAATCGCACAGGAAATTTCTTCTCCAGTTAACCTGCTTTTCGATTACCCAGATCATAGCGGGTCCGTATAATCGGTGTTCTATTACTATTATTTCTTTTTAGTTTAACGACCCCTGCAAGCATCTAAGGCTATTGAGAGTAGTTTGTCCCTAGTTTAAAGCGATTATCTCCAGAAAATGGACATAACCGAGGCTGTAGAGCAAGCACATGCCTCATTCTGGACTCGAAGCCAAGCCAAACTCAGCTGGATGGAATAGCCCAAAGTCTGCGCATCTGACCACTCAGCTACCCACCGTAGTTATAGTAAACTCTTACTAAAATAATCTGTTCATGCTAATTTTCTTGTGCGTTGCAAATTTGCCGATAGAAAACAATAGAAATGTGTGATGTGTAGAACACTTCAGATCTTCGCATTTAGTATAAAAAAGTCAAGCGGTTTCAAATGGTATTTCATTCCGACCTTCTTGCACCACTAAACATTTTACGATAAACATACAAATGTAAGCTTTTGTGTCTTACATCGTAAGTGCGTATATCTAGTTCATTGCTTTCTCCGAGTCAATGACCATCTAACGTCTGCTTTATTATTTAGGGAAAGGACTTACAGTTCAACAAAAACTAATATGAAAAGTTTATATTAAAGAAAACTATTTTGTGTTTTCAGAAATATCTCGAGCAACAACTATTAGTATAGCCGCTTTCTGCCAGTCCAGAAATTCTTATTTTGGACAAAATAGCTGGGTGACGGAAACATTCTTCTGCATGTTCCACAGTGGTAGATATTTATCTTTTATTAATATTACTATTGTTATGGGGAGATCCACCGTAAGCTTTCGGTGCTTTTCGATGTCTTTCTCAGCACATAGTATTCCCTGAATTATGCAAACTCTTTTGGTATTTCGTTGATTGGATGTACTCATTTGGGATGGCATACCCCGTGCTACGGAAGCGGAACAAGACGAAGATGGTTTATTCGGGACTCAAAGTCAGCTCCTAACAAGTGATTCCCGTTGCCTATCTTCACTAGCGAAATTTGCTACCACTAGAATTTCTATAGCAAAGTCCTTTTTTCAGTGAAATCTCTTATACGATATTGCTTCCCATATCTTCATGGAAATTAGTTTGATGCCACAATATATGCTGCAATCCAATGAATCTTTTTTTCTCCTTTATAAAAAAGTTTCTTTCGTCATTCCCTTTCTTTTTCATCTATCAGGAGAATAACAAAAACACCGGAAAAAATTAGTCACCTGCAGCAATATGTGTTTAATATGATATATTTCTGAGGTTATAATTAGAATTTTATTTAAATATTTCTGGGTTATATAATAGTAAAATATGTTATTTTTCAACAAGCAAAATTTTAAGGTGAAATTTTTGAAAAAAATTAGAATCAGTGGGTGGAAAGATAGATGTAAGTGGCTGGTAAAAAAGGTGTCATAGCTTTGGGCTGGTCAAAAGGACACAGCATCAAGGAAGTTGCTGAATTTGCAGGTGTTAACAATAGAACAGTTCTACGTGTTTATAAAGATTGTTGTAAGTCAAACTCGACTGAAAATAATAGGAGAAATTGTGGACGAAACACCATTTTGAGAAATCGTGACCTGCGCAGAATTTCTCGCCTGTTCAACGAAAACAGATTTCAAACCAGGCAGGAACTCCTCCAGTCTGTTAATAATGGACCCCACACGTCTGTATCTGAGCGAACATTGTGTAGAGAACTTCATCGAATGGATATCTAGAGTAGAGTTGCAAGACTGAAGCCAGTGTTAACTTCAGCTCACAAAAAAAGCTCGATTAGCTTGGGCCAAAGCTCACTGGACATTGATTTTTCAGCAGTGTAAATCTGTCATATGGCCTGAAGAATCAAAATGTTGCGTAATGACAAAAGACGCAGGATCAACAGAATTTCTAAAGAAACACTCAATCCTGAGTGTGTTCAAAGAGTTCTTGCTAAAGGAGGTGTGTCTGTAATGACGTGATATTGTTTTAATGGTTGTAAATACGGCTCACTAGTAGAGATGAAGAATACGATGAATCAGCATGCTTACAGAGAAATTTTAGACCATCGTGTGTTTCTTTTTGCACAGCATTTTCAGAATTCTCATCAAGGAACTTATCCGATTTACCAGGATAACAACTGTAGGGTTCATAGAACCAAAATAATTATGAATTGGTGTGAAAAGCATGGTACACCATTGGGACTCATGGACTGGCCAGCTAAATCACCAGATTGAAGTCCCATTGAGAATTTATGGGACCACCTTAAATGAATTGCGAGACCAACTGTTCTTAAAATGGTCATAATTGACTCAAGTTATTTAAATTGTCTTGTTGAATCTCTTCCAGGAAAAAGTTATGATGTAATGTCGGCACTTGGTGACGTAACTAAGTATTAAAAGTAAATTTCTAAAGTATTAAAAGTAATTTCTAAAAGTGAAGCTGATTTTTTGTCCGGTGTCTGTGTAATTCGTCATTTCCACTTTACATTTAGCGCAAAAGAGAGAGATTTTATGGAACAAAAACAATTAATTTTTGTCTCTTTCTTTTCATGATGAATTACAGTTTTGATTTCATACGAATCTTTTTAGGTTGAATGTTTATACATCTTTGTTGAGAATTTTGAAAATCTCTTGTGTGCTTTCTTATGTTCTGGTACTAACATGAGCTCATTAAGCGACTGTTTTCAGTAACATCATGTAAAACAGCCCTTAGAAAATAATCGGCAGAGCTCTTCTTGTTATTTCTAATAATAAATAGTTTATTTTTTGCAGCTCTTGCTGTTTTTGGTCTTGCTGCGCACAGTTGGACGCCTATAATAAGAATGCCGTTATAATACTTTCAAATATGCGACCAGTCAGACCCCTCTTCCCCCCGCAACCCAAAACGAAACAAAGAAGAAACTCCAGTTCATCGCCTCTAATGTATTCCATTGCTAATTCAAATTTTATGCGATGGGGTTAAGAGAGATAGCATTCCTGCAGTGAATGTTAATCACCAAGGATATAAAGGGGAAATTTCAGGTTAGGAACCCCCGTCGTGCATCTATGTGGGCCTCATAGCCACCTTGTTTCCGTACAATTCTCCTTTCAAAATATGCGCTACCCTGAATCGCATTCGATTCTTTTTTGACCTTATTTTGTTCTCGTAAATGCAGATTTAGTCCGATGTGGCTCATCTGATCGTGTCTGACCTTTTTTATACAAAGGTCGCCATTTTTTATATCCTCTTTTTTTCTTTTAGATATTTTTAACTGAAGGCATTGTTTGCAAGCTACTGATATTCTATAGTTTTAATCCAATTTTCTCAGATTTCGTTATAACTAAAACACTTATCTGGAAACATATGAATGATGGCAAGAGCTCTTCAAATTCTATTCAAAGAAACACAAACCTTGCTCCTCAAATAAGGGAACTGTAAATATTAGGTGTACAAATAAGTTTTAAAGCGTTTTTTGTGCGAGGTATACCGCTAATTTACATATCCGACATTCCCACGCGTTGTTGTCATGTGACCGTAACTGGTCCAGAGTATTAAATGTGACACAGAAGTTTGCCCAACAGTCAAACGCATTTGCACATCGGTAGATGAAAGATGGCAAGCGATACTGCATTTATTCGACACTGTATTCGTTACGAATTTCATCAAAGAGAAACTGCTGCATAAGCATGTGCATCGATCTGTTCTGTTCTGGTGGAGAATATTGTATCGAAAAGCACTTGTGAGTTTTGGTTTAGACGTTTTAAAGCAGGTGATTTTGATGTTAGCGATCGAGAACGTAGCGACGCCCCGCAGAAGGTTGCACATGAGGAACTGCAAGCATTGCTAGGTGAAGATTCGTCTCAAACGCAAAAAGAACTAGCTGAACAACTGGGGGTAACTCAACAAACAATTTCCAATCGTTTACGCGCAATCGGAAAAATTCAGAAAGAAGGAAAATGGGTGCCACATGACCTGAGCCAGAGGAACAAGGATGAGCGTGTCATGAAGTGTTTGAATCTGTTGAATAAACAACACAGAAAGTCTTTCCTGTAAAAAATCGTTACGGGCGATAAAAAGTGGATATGGTACGACAATCCCAAACGCAAAAAACACTGGGTACACCCCATCCCGGTGAAGCAACGACGTCGACACCGAAACGCAACATTCACTCCAAGAAAGTTCTGCTGTGCATCTGGTGGGATATGAAGGGTGTTGTGCTCTATTATGAACTATTGGAACAGGATCAAACTGTTACTGCTGATCGCTACAAGCACAGTTGCTGCGATTGAACCAGGAAATCCGTCGGTAACGTTCATTCATAGGCAAAGGACTGCTTCCCGTTAAATTACTGCATGATAAAGCTCTGCCGCATGTCGCGAAATCGGTCAAAGAAATGTTATTGACACTTGGCTGAGAAGTTTTGGAGCATCCGGCATATAGTCCCGACATAGCCCCTTCAGACTATCATTTTTTCCGATCGATGCAACATGGTTTGTCTGTTGTAGTTTCCGGACATGTGACGAAGTGCAGAAATGGGTTGACGACTTCATCGCTTCACATAACGAAGTATATTCTTCATGGCTGGAATCCGTCAGCTGCCCGACCGATGGCAGAAGGTGATAGATAATGACGGCGCATATTTCGATTCGTAAAGGTACTGTTGTTTTCTCTCAAATTACATATGTTGCGTTGTCTTAAAACGCTATAAAACTTATTTGTACACCTAATATATAAAAATACAGGGTAATTCAAAATGATTACCCCGATTACAGATAACAATAATACCTGGTTTATGAGCATAGATACAGATATCACATTGTTGCACAATAAAGAAGGAAATTTAGAATTTTGTTTCCATGCCTTACAAATATTCTATGTGACTCCCCTGGGTCACGCAGACAACATCTAGACGGTAATCCGTTTCACGCCATACATTATGAAGCATGTCCGTAGTCACTGATGCCAGTGCAAGCTGAATACGCATCTTTAGTTCGCGCAGTGTTCTCGGCAAAGGTGGCACATACACATCGTCTTTGACATACCCCACAAAAAGAAGTCACAAGGAGTAAGATCTGGAGTCCTGGGGTACCACTTGCAGAAAACCCTGTCGTCCTGTCCACAACGACCAATCCAACGGTTCGGAAGAATTTCGTCCAAAAATTGGCGAACGAAATCCTGCCGAAATTTCCTGCGTCACCATAGCAACACGGCAATAGTTTCCAATAAAATTCTAAACTTCCTTCTTTCTTGTGTAGGGATATCAGCTGTCTATTTATCTTCATAAACACGTTATTGTCATTTGTAATGGGGCAAACATTTTGAATTACCCTGTATATTAATAGAGCAACCATGTTTATTCAAATGAAATTACGGGCTAGTCCTTTATTAGCTCGAAACCCAAGGAATTCTGAACAGTTTCTTGTACAGATGCGCCAGGAACATTATCAGTCCTCAAAATCTATCAAATTTATACACTAGCCTACCATTAATATCCAGACACATGCATGTCTACCAATAAATTTTGTTTAGAGAAAATTTGTTACTGTCTGCTGATGAAACCTTTGGTTCTTATGGCGGGTTCTGGTGTTCGTGGAATACTCTCCACCTGCTTTTTTGATGCTATGCATCTTCCCCGACTGCAGTAAAGTAAGTCCCAAGTAAAAAATTTCGAAGTAACGAAAATGGGTAACGGAAGTAGGCAAAACCTCATCAAACAGAAGTCATCGCCCTTTCCACGTTTATAAGTGAGTCACGGAAAAATTCAAATCGGCTACCACCTGAAAAAAAAACCCGGTATCGGCCGATGAGAACCCGGGGTTCGATTCCCAGTGGCAGCCGATGAGAATTTTTCCGTGACTCACTTATAAACGTGGAAAGAACGATGACTTCTGTTTGATGTTCCTAATCCACGTCAATTGTGTGTATTAATTATTCATTCGCCTCCTAGTTATTTGTTCACTTGCTGCTTACTATCTTTGGTGAATCCCCAGCATTCTGCGGGGCTCCAAGGAGCAACCTGCCGTGTGGTTTGGCAGTTAGTCGTTTGTGAATCTGGAGAATTCGAGGCCGCTGTGGTTCAGTGGTAGCATGTCCGGCGCGTAACTGCAAGTCCCTGGGTTCGATTCCCGGTGGCGGCCGATGAGAATTTTTCCGTGACTCACTTATTAACATGGAAAGACCGATGACTTCTGTTTGATGTTCCTAATCCACGTCAATTGCGTATTAAGTAGGCAAAACCATTGTTGAAATCTGGTTTTTGAATGCTGTCCCATGAAGTGACGCAAAAATAGTTAACTTTTTTGGTACTCGACAATATATTTTACTAATCTATCGCCGAACATAATGTTTTACAAAATGTGACAATATCTCATTGCAATCTGCGTATATTACGACAACCCGATGCTAAATGTGGCAAAAGCCATTGCAAAACGCATTTCGATGATATGCATCTTTTCTGATGGTAGTAAAGTATGCTTCGTAGCGGAATTTGGCTTCCTCTCGAACCCCGTTTCCTTAAGGAGGGTTACCTACTTACCTACTTATGGATGGATTTGGTTGGATGCGGTTTTCACCGTTCCATAGAGCATTTGTCAAGGAAGGTTTAGGTGTATGAAACATTAATCTATGACAAAAGGGAGCTGAGCAGTAACGACTTTAGTGACAAGTCAAAGAAAAAACCGCCGTTCGCATTCTTTCGTGGCTTCCACTGCCTAAGCAACGATGCGCGCCGACCGGTTTACGAAACTTTTGCTCATTGGAAAAAAGACGCGAGGCGCATGCGCGGCAGCCGGTCTGACAGCATGTAAGGCCAATCTAAGGCCACAGACTAAATGCGTGGTTACATCGGACGTTGAAATAATTGGTTTATCGCCGCTCGCACATACTAAATGTTTAGTTGTTTTCGTCCACACGTTTGTATCTTATTGAGTAGCTATTTAATTAAAATTTAAATATTGTATTGACGTTATGCCGAGACGAAAATCGAATATAGGTCGTAGTACATCGGACGCTAAAAGAATTTGTTATCCCGTCATAATGAAACTTTCCAAGAAACAGAATCTCGATTGGCAAATGACAGACAAAGAATGGCTTTACAAAGAGAAAGTCAGTCGCCTGTTGAACGTAATAATCGTCTCTCTTTAGATTCGCCATAAATTCTAAATTGCTACCGTGCGAAGCCGGGCCGAGTCGCTAGTAATGTATAACACGATGGGGACCTTGTAGGTATCCTATAGAACAAAAGTTGCTGATCTCCTCACTAACACACTAGCGATTCAGCTTTTCTTTCTATCTTGAGGTCACATTTTAGCTTGTGCGTGCGCAGATGGACTTTCGAAGCTGCATGGCATTTCGTCGGTGTGAGGGTCCTTCCTTACATTCGTCTAAATCTGAATAATATATAATAACAATAATAAATGATATTTTTGAAAAACTAAACAGTTGAAATACTTTTACCGCCGCCATAGTTTAGTGAATATTTATTTTTGCGACTCACATATCTTCTTTCATTAGTTTTACGAAAATAACATTAATTAGTCCACCTACCTAAGTACCGCTCAACGTCAGGAATTCGTAAACCTTGTTATTTGTTGTTATGATTTAATTCCACTTTGTATGTGTCGGACTGTGACTCGGTATGATCGTGAGTGACCCGAGTAATTGCAATATATTGTACGTAAATAAATGTATACTCCCGACTCACTAGTTTTGTTTCACACTTACAAGGTATCCTATAGAACAAAAGTGGGCATGCGAAAGATGCATAGCTAAATTATCCACAAAGAGTGCCAGGATACTCTAGATTTTTTTAATGTCCGCCGATATGTTCTGTCATTCGACCTTCAAAGCCGTGACCAGTTCAGCTTCATTTGTTGGGCGATTTTGTCTTCCACGCACCTGGCGGTTTAATTCGCCTCACAGATTCTTCATAGGGTTCACGTTAGGACTCTGTTGGGCAGTTCAACCTTTCGACGCCTACGTCCACAATCCAATATGTAACAACTTGAGCAGTATGACATGGTGTGTTGTCCTGCTGATAGAAATTTGGGCTTTCCCCAAAAATTTGCCACAACGTTGGTTGTGCATAGTTGTCTATATAGAGCTCAGAATAGTTGTCTATATATAACGCAGGTGCATACCATTACGCTTTCAGGCGAGAAAGAAAATGCAAGTGGTAAATGTGGAAAATGCTTAAAAAAACAAACTAAATGTACGACAGTAGATCGAAAAGTAACTCACACCATTTTTTTTTTACTTCACTTTAATAGATGGGCAAAACAAAACACATACACAGTGAAACTACATTTCTTAGCTATTTTTCAACATAAGAACCGAAACGTTTGAGACCCTTATCCCAGCGTGGTACCAGTTTTAGTATACTTTGTTCATGAAAGTCCGTTTTCTGGGCTTAACGCCACCTGCGGACAAGCGATTTGACTTCGTCAGCCGAATCGAAACGTTGGCTGCCCAGGAATCTTTTCAAGGAACCAAACAGATGAAAGTCCAAAGGAGCCAGGTCCAGACTCTACTGTGGGTGCTGAAGCACCTCCCAGCTAAATTGTGCAATTTTGTCACGAACGTGTTTTGCAACATGTGGGCGAGTGTTGTCATGAAGCAGTCTGACATTTGCAGCGTCTCTGTAGGGTCTTTGTCACGAAGAGCACGACGCAACTTTGTCAATATGTTAGCGTAGGTTTTGGCATTCACATTGGTCCCTTTTGGATGAAACTCTACCAAGAGTACGCCATGCATTTCCTAGAACACCATCACGATTACTTTTTTTGTGCAGATTGGGTTACTCGGAATTTTTTTCGTGGCGGGAAGTAGGAATGTTTCCACATCATACTGGCCTTCTTTGTTTCGGAAGAGTAGCGGTACGCCCAGGATTCATCGCCCGTCACTACATTGCCAGAAATTCATGTCCTTCTGCGTAACGCATCAAGTGGTCCAAGGATGACATCATTCTCTGGCCTTTCTGGTCGTCTGTCGAGTTCTTGGGCACCCATCTCGCACTGACCTTGCGAAATTGCAATTTGTCATGCACAATGTCGAACGCTATACCGCACGAAATGTTAATCTTATGTGCCAAGGTGCGCAGTTTGATCCACCGGTCACTCAGAACTGCATGGTCAATGCCTTTCACAGCGGCAAGTGATGACGCGATTATAGGTCGACCGGAACGTGGTGAATCGGTAAGGTAGCCACGGCCCTCTGCAAAGAAACTGTACCGTCTGGAAATGTTGCTGCAGTCGAGGCAATCACCGCCATACACTTCAACCATTTCTTTGTGAATTTTCGTCGGAGTTTTCCGTTTAGCCCACTAAAATCGGACTACACCGCGTTGCTCTTCATTCGTAGACGACGCTAACAAACGCGACATCTATGTGCCGTCGTTCAAACTCTCTTCCGCCACGGTGACATCTAATCCAGCCAAACCGGTCTGTAGCGTGATATTCAAACTCTTTGTCTGCCGGAAACAACCTGCAAAGAGAAAAAATGCTGTGCGTTACTTTTCGATGCTCCCTAGTACATAGATACAGGAATAAAAAAGAAAGAAATTTATATTAACGTATACGTTACAAGGAGCGACGGCTGTGTGCTCCTTTGTGAAAAGACTCAACCTTTGGTGAAAGACAGGGCTTCAGCTGTAAAGCTCTGGGTGAAAAAGGCACCAGTAAAAAATGGCAACGTGTAGAGCTCAGCGTACCTCATTGAGCTCTATTTAGACTTTCCTGGTTTCAACAGTTGTTTAATGCGATAGTATACGCTTTCCTGTTCCAGAATTTCGGCGGAAAGGAAATGCCCCGTTTAATTGTTTTTAAATCCATCTGTTTCCAAAAGGTTATTTATTATGATAAAGAACTGATAAGCCGTCATGTTACTTTTCGTGTCAAGTGTTCAAACCACGTTATGATATGATGCAGGGGACAGATGTAGAATTATTTTCGCAGGGAAGGCAACAAAAATGTTAGTTTTTGAAATCCATCAGAACAAAAAGTGAATGAAAAATAGAAGAAAAAATGACAGCATTTTTTTCAATGCAAGTTCATGCATTTGTATTAAAATAAAGCATTTTTTTCGAATGTAAGTCTCATTTTAACATAAAATAAGAAAAATTGAAACTTCGGTAGGGACCAAGGCCTGTTGCCTCTCCCTCTAAATACGCCCAGTGGAAACAGGGTTTGTACGCAGTTACAACCGAAATTATTATCTTAGGAGTAATCAACCTCCGTCAAATACCTCCCACAAAAAATGACGAAACAGGGTGCACCTCAAAGCCCATGGAGTGTTTCGTACTCATTCTGAGTCTTAGTAGGATACCTCGCGTGCAAAATTTGAAGTTGATTCATATACCCTTAAGAGATTTATTGAAGACCAACGTTTTGTGTTTGATATTATGATAACTCGACGAATTTAGAAGCTCCTATGATTTTGCACACTTATTAGGAGCAACTCATCACCAAGTTGAAGTCTACCTCAATAGGGCAATTCGATGTTCAGAAAAGACAAACATTTGCTATTCTTTCGACTACAGTATCCCGAATGTATTTATTTTTTTAACTTTTGGCATCAAAAGTCCCACAAACTCGACAAAAGACCTTTCCAATGAGCCAGAAATAATAATCTGTTTCTTTTCTGGTTGACACTCTGCGTTTTTATCGACACTCTCTCCCCATAGGCCAAGGTTCATCCACAAAACTGGGTACCTATATCTCAAAATACAAGGGAGCTTTTCGAGTGAAATTGCGCATGCTCATTAATGCCAAGGAAGACACCTGGTATACAAAATTCGAAGTTGTTGGATCCTCTCTTTCCGGGCTTAGGCCAAAGTTCTGTGTTTAACATTACTCTACAAGAGCTCCAGTAATGGACCTGTTACTCCCGTTAATAAAGCTTAACTGTTGCTTGCAACGACTCGTGAGATATGTAATTTGCATGTCGTCAGATGAGACGCACGTTGTGTCAGATCTCACTTTATTTCGTCAACTGAGCGACTTCATGAAAAGAGTAACTGCAGCTCATTAAATGAGAGAAGTGCCATATAAAGTGCAACTGTTTAAGTGAAGTGATTACTCCACAATGTGCGATCGTAGCTGCTTAGGTGAAGTGATTGTTCTACAAAACGCGATCGTAGCTGTTCGCGAGAAGTGATTGTTCTGCAAAGCGCGATCGTAGCTGTTTAAACAAAATTATTTTTCTACATGTAACAACTTCTTTAGGTAAGTTTTGATACCTCTACAAAATTTCTTCGTAGAGGTTGAATTTAAGCACATAGTGAACTTATGTTCTTAGACCTTCTGTCACCAAAGGGATCCTTCAAATTATGGGAGGGGTTGCAATGGCATTAAAGTTACAAATGCACTGTCGTTACCGATTCTACTTCTTTATTCTATTTTTTTAGATAATACAGTACGCTGTGCCTTAAAAAATCAAAAGTATTTTTTTTTTTACATGTACTAAGTGTAACTGCACGGAATTCTCTTTTATTGTTTTTCATAATTTACTTCTCATCCGATATCGAATGCGTTACGTATAATATATTAACATAGCGAAATCTTTGGTGTGTAAAACATATAGACAACTATCATATAAGCTTGGCTGAAATTGCACGGATCACTTGTCAGATGAAGTTTTCAGGGAGACATAAATTTTTATTTCATCGTTGAAATTATTCATTAAACAGTTTTGATGCTTGAAGTACCACTGTAACTTGGTCAAATAATTATTCGGTGATTAGAATTCTAAAAATCATACATAAAAAATGGCTTAAGCTTACCGAGAAACTTAACATCAGTGCACACAATCAAATTGGAATCTTTAAAATTAAAGGAACGCTGATACTTTTCTTAGTAATGCATCGTGCGATATCCAAGTACAAGTCTTGGACAACATTGCTTGTAATGAAACGAGCATAAAAATAATATACATGCTTATAATTTGTATACAATGAATATCAGTTAAGTGTACACCAACTATGAAGTTCAAAAAGCTTCTAGCGTAGTATAAATCAGTTTATTCTGCGCTGTAATACAATATAAGTAAGTCGACAAACTTTCGCTCTCCAGTGGGAGGCTTTTTCAAGGCAGCTATAAAAATCTCAGCAATGCCTTTGCAAGAACTGAAGATAAAGGCGAACCCATTGGCGCTCGTTTTGTTTGCATGTAGATGTCTCGATCCGACTCGAAATAGTTATGGTTAGTCACCAGATTTAAGGTGTTAATTATTTTCCTAGTTTGGGTCAGTGTAAACTCATTGATTAATTCTTCAAGATTTCCTACCGCATCTGGTATTGGTATGGAAGGATATAATAAGCCATGTCGGAACTTCCCATTGCGTCTCTCTCATCTATATACTGTATAATCCATCTACACATTTGCTTTGATTTGATTACGTTTTCAGAGTCTCTTAAGCGTGTAGAGAAGAAATTAGGTATTTTCTAATAGATATGTAGAGGAATTGTTCTCTTCTGTACTACTGGTCTAAGGATAGACTCAGGCTTATGATTTTTCAATCGCCCAAAGAGTGGTGGAATTGTAAACCACAGGAAAACATTTCCTGATATCCTAACAGGTTCCGGCTAAAACTTGTCTGTGGATAAGGCTTGAACTTTCCGTAATTTGCTCCGCAAGATCCTTAAGTTCCCTAGTGAAATCCTATCTATTCATAAACTACAATCTAATACGACTTGTCGGTTATGGTAATAAATATTCTAGAATCGTTACAAAGGTTTTCCATAACTTTCCTAATTTGGTTGCCATCTTTCTTAAAGATCTTTCTTTTGAAGTTCATTAGGCTAGTTCTTAACCTAGAGGTGCTAAACCTCTGGTCACGTCACGATCGCCTGCAAGAATCTGCAAAATATGATTTCTACCTCACGTTCTTACTGTTTAATCCTAGGCTTTGACAGGATACAGTACTTTGGCATGCGATCCAAAACTTTCATTTGCTCCATTGCCATTCGTACTGCTGACTCATTTATATAGGGGACTCTGTATACGTTATCAGGTGGAATTTGAGTTGATCAAAGGATTTCCAATTTCTTATCTTTCTTACTCAGCATCGTTTCATCCCTTGACACTAGGACGTAGCCTTTTCGGAAAAGAATATCAAACAGCATGGCGGCACAAACTCCTTCCAGCTACTGGTAAAATTCATAAGATTAAAAAAAAGTCTCCCAATAGAGATCGAAAGTTGGTGACTTGTATGTATTGTATTAAGTCACTGAATAAACGGATTCATAAAACGCTATAAGCGTTTGGAACTTGTATACAGTATTATAAAAGCATTTCTGCTGAAGGAAAAATATCTTAAAGCGTTCTTGAATGAGTGTTAGCGAAACCATGATTCTTGCATATTAATCTGAGTGACTAAATCTCGCAAATAAAGCAGGTACTAACTTCGAGATGACTAACACCAAGAAAGTTAAAACTTTAGTGCTTCGATCAGAAAGGAAGAATAACAAAAACAAAACTTACATAACTGCGATTCTATTACGATTTAAATTTCGCCGATTGTGTCACACACTTGTTCTAGAAGATATGTATGCATGGCGTTTATATTGCTTCAGTTGCACAAAGCTGAATCTTCTGTTGGTGCATCCGAACAACAAATATAGCAGCTGTTTCAATCAAATTTAGAAATATTCCGTATTCTCCAATTCCAGCATAGGCAACTTTGGGCTCATTGAAAAAATTATTGTTCATCTGTCTGTGGAATTTGACCTCTTAGCACTGTTTCTAGAACTATGTGATAAGAGTATTATTTAAATAATGCTCTTATTTAAATAGATATTGTGTGCTGACTGATTTCGAGCCCTGATGAGATGGTGAATCTGCATGTCTAGATCACTGCTTAAAAGGCAGTTCGCCGTAGAGGTAGCGGAGTATCTTTGCGGAGAACTGCTTTTTTACTATTCAATATGAGTTTTACATATACCGGCTACTGAATTAGAAACTTTTATTCAGCACCGGGTTGGACATCCTTTAGCCTAAATTTCAGCACGTATGCGGTTTGGCATAGATATCACAAGGTGTCGAAGTACATCTACGTCTACAACATACCAGGCGTTCACCACTCAGTCCTTTATCTGAGTCAGATTTAATGGAAGAGGATTTTGCTCTTCGTTCGGTTTTTCTAACATGGCCCCTACATTGTCAATGGGGTTCAGATCTGGGCTTTGTGGTGGTCAGGAAAGAAGGTGGAAGTCGCTGTCATTATCACTGAACCACTTCTGAACACACCTTGCGCCATGGACAGTAGCATTGTCGTCCATGAAACAGCCATCACTTGCTAAATAAAAAGTCAACATTGCAGGATGGACTTGATCACCAACAATGTTCAGATAATAATTGGAGGTCACCTGACCTTCCAGTAATGTCAGGGAACCCATTCCTTACCAACATAACGTGCCACACGCCATGACAGCACCTCGAGAACCTTGAGTTGTGTTTACAAGACAAGCTGGATCCATTGCTTCATGAGGCTCCCGCCAAACTCTCTGCCTGCAGTCGGTATAGAACAAGGTGTACCGACACGCGTCGAATCACATGGCATTTTCCCAGTCTTTCAGTGTCCAATCACGGTGTTCTTGACACCACTGTAGACGAATTTTCGGTTTTTGGAAGAAATCAGTGGTTTCCATATAGGGATGCGACTGCCAATACCGTTCGCCTTCAATTCCTTGCGCATAGTTCGCTGAGATGTTTGTAGAGAACAGCCTTCATTGAATGCTTCGGTCAACTGCTGCACACAGGAAGTCCCGTTTCTCCGAACAAGCCTTCTCAGACGACGGCGATCTCTTTCCTGACAGATTGTCGTCGTTCTACAGTTAAGCCTCTTAGACAAGAAATATATGTTATTTTGCCCTTATTAAAGACCCGGGATATGTCACCTTTAGAGAAACTATACTCAGAGCAGGGCTAACCTGACTATCGAGTTTAAGTTACGGAGTGTGTACTTCCACTGCTTAATTTAGTTCGTGTTTAGAAGCAGTGTTCGAGCTTGAACTGAGACCTAAGAAAGTACATGGATGTGTAGATGTTCTAAATGTCGTATGTACGCACATTAAAAAAACGAAGATCCCAGTTTCTGTCGCGTTTCACAAATATTCGCATTTTGGCGTAGTCATTGTCACTTCTGTTTTGCTTCAGAGAGGCTATACAATTAGCACGAGGATGTTTACTGCGACTGGGAGGGGAGAAATTTTAGCCGGAGGTGGGGAGGTAATGGCTTGGCGGCCATTGTAATGAGCTTACTCCTTTCTTCGTGGTTACTATTTTAAAATGCTCATTTAGAAATCCGTTTATCTGGTGGTCGGCAAGGTTGCGAATGTGTGTGTGGGGGGGCGACATCGTGATGAAACGCGGGAAGTTTGCTTTTGTCTCGCCTTGAGTCACCCTTTGGGGGAAGGGTCTGCGGCACATGACACGCCATTAGTGCGCACAGAAACACTGATAAACTAGGGATTTTTTTCCGGTGAATCGGTTTCACAATCTTAACAGTGTAATCAGGTTAGCTTTGCCCCAAGTATAGTAAGCTCTGCTGTTTTCAAAATCATCGCTCCCGCCAGACGAGCGCCAACAATAAGCCCTTTATCGAACTCGGAAAGATCCTTTGTTTTCCCCATTGTGATCAACACTACTGACGATTACTGAAGAGTAGCGGGCCGCGCCGGTGACGCAGTGGTCTAAGCGCTGGCTTATGATTATTCGCCCGTGAAGGGTCCGGGTTCGAATCCCGGTGAGGCATGGATGTTGTGTTTGTCTTACTGCACTGGCTCTCTCCCTTCCCTGGAACCTGTGACCCTAAATTAGGGACGGGCGACCGCTTATAGCCCATTGTGTTGCTCACGGTGGTAGTTAAATCTTCAATCAAAAAAAAGAAGAGTAGCGGTCTTAAATAGTTGCCCAGATCATGTGTCGAAGCACGTGACCACGTATTTTGCATAAACGCTGCGTAAGTGACGTTTACGTACATCTGCATAAAGGTTTCTAATTTAGGGACTGGCGTGTGTATATGGAAGCTGATTTCCAGTGAGACTTTCGTTTTTTCTTTTCGTTGTTGGGTTTGATGACCTTTATGAACATCAAAATGTATAACAGATTACTAGGGTGGTTCACAAGTTCGTGCGGTTTTTGTTTAATTGAAAATTCAAACGTAAATATAACAACAACAAATAAATATTATTCTTCGAAGTAAAGACCATTGGAATCAGTGGTTCGAATCCATCTTTCGGCGAGTTGTTAGATTCCGCAGCGGTACCACGCCTTGTCCTTGGAGGCAAAAAACTCGCAACACCCTGTCTCGACGTCGTCCAAAGTTTGGAAGTTCCGCCTAAGCAAGAAATGTGGCATAGCCCCCGAGAAAGATTAAAATCAGATGACCCAAGACCCGGGCTGTATGCAGGATGCGGCAAAAGTTCAATGGCGTCTAATTCTCGGAGCTTGGCCTTTGTCTGCCTGGAGGTGTCTGGAGATGCGTTATCCTGCTGCTGGAGGACCCGCTTTCTGTTGACTAAAGCTGGGTATTTTCGTCTCAGCTCCGCATACATTCGTTTGAGTTGGGCAGAATAGAGTTCGGCGTTGATGGCTCGGTTGTTTGGAACAAGCTCAAAGTGGATGATGCCCTCGAAATTCCACCAAGCATAGAGCAGGTTCCGCCACTTGGCCTGGGTTCAACCATTGATTTCCTTTTTAGGGGTTAGAGCAATAAACCTACTTCTCATCGCAGGTTACAATTCGGCGGATGAAACGCTCGTAACGAGGATTCTGAAGCAGTTGACGGCAAAAGTTGAGACGCCGCTGAGCTAGATCCGGCGTTAATTCATGTGGAACTTCACGACAGCGTTTGTTGACCTTGCCGAGTAGGTGAAGATGCCGAACAACTGATGTCCGTGGAATGTGGAGTTCATCGGACAATCGGTAAGTGCTGGTTGACGGATTCGCCTCTACAGCTTCGCGAATGACTTCAGAATGTACTGTCACATGGCGACCGGAGCGTGGCTGATCTTCGAGACTAGGGTCGCCGTCTTTGAACTTTTTGAACCACTTCTGCGCTGCACTAATTGAAACGACACTTTCGCCTTTCACTTCGCATATTTTCTTCGCCGTTGTGGCCGCTTTGAAGTTCTGTTTCCAGTAGTGACGTAAAAGTACACGAATTCCTAATTTTTTCATATTTCTTTCTAAAGTAATAATGCGATAGGAGAAACTAATTAATCAAATGAAATATACGAAATTATATGAAATATAATTTTATTACTGAAATATACGCCCGCAGAAAGAAAGTCAACAGCTAGAAAATGACCTTTTACACATCAAAATCCAACAAATTATTCATTTCAAAAACTAGTACGCAAGTCATATATACATAAAACGCACGAACTTATCGACCACCCTGGTACCCATCCACTAATTACGGACCCTGGTTCCAGAGCTAGTGCCATAAAACAAGCACATCACTCATGCCGGATCAAGGACACCAACACTGGTGTATCTCAGATAACTAGCCAGAAACCAGCGCCTCTGCAGACTCTGGAAGCGGCAAGACTTTATGTCTAAATCATTTTTAAAAGCATATCTAAGGCGACTTATCCTTCATCTCTCTGTCAGTTAGTCATGATATCTAGGTTATTTTTAAAAGTAGTTCTATGGTTGTGCCAATTCTTCACCTCTCGTAAATCATGAGTCTTTATATATACACTGCTGACCACCCAAAATGCAACACCAAGAAGGACACAAGATAGCAAAGCCAGATTTACTGGACACATAACAACAGATACAAAGATGAAAAGATTGAGCTTACAGGCCCGTGCGACTTGCGGAACACGCAGACATCAACAGTTCGTATGGCCCCCATGGCTGGCAATAACGGCCGCTACACGCTGCGGCATCGAACGAAACAGGCTTTGGATGTGGGCTTGGGGTATGTCGGTCCAGGCTGCTTCCACACGTTACCACAGTTCATCAGGCGTAGCCGCGGGTGGTGCTTGCCGGGCCACTCTGTTGCCGATCAGCGACCAGACGTGTTCGATGGGCGACATATCGGGAGAACAGGTGGGCCACGGGAGCAGTGACAACTGGTGGGTCGTGAAGAAATGTTGCACCATGCGTGCCACGTACGAGCGCGCATTGTCCTGTTGAAACATGGCCGCTGGTAGATCCTGCAGGTAAAGGAGGACTACAGGCTCCAAAACGTCGGAGATGTAACGGTGGCTGTTGAGTTTACCGGTGATGCGTACCAGAGGGGTGCGGGTGTCATATCTAATTGCGCTCCAAACCATAACGCCAGGCGACAGACCGGTATGGCGATGCATAATGTAGGCGACATACAGTCTCTCGCCGCGGTGCCGCCACACGCGGATCCGACCACCGTGGTGTTGCAGGCAGATGCGGGATTCATCGAAGAAGACAATGCCGTGCCATTCCGTGGTCCAGGTGCGGCGTTCAACGGCTCACTGCCGCCGCACTCGCCGGTGGTGTAACGTCAATGGTAATCGGAGCAATGGGCGCCGTGCGACAAGTCCCCGCTCCTGCAGACGACGTCGAACGGTACGTGGTGACACAGTTTATTGCGCAACACACCCTAATTCCTGCGCTAACGTTCGTGATGTGGCGATGTGAGCCGTCAGTGCCCGCCACACAACGCTCTGATCCTCGCGTTCGGTGGTGTGCCGTGGCTGCGGCAATCGCTCACGTCGGTCGGTCCGTCCGTCTTTCCTGCACCCACCGAATCTGTACTCGCCTCACTGTGACTGGATGTCGTCCCACACGGGTGCCGATGTCTCGCTACGATAAACTGCTGTCGCGATAAGCCACTATTCGTCCTCTGTCGAACTCCGAAACGTGCTGGAATGACTGCCGTATTCTGCGACGAGGCACCAGAAAGCTTCCCACGCACAGGTCCGGCAGCACAACACACTTCCACTACTTACATCCAGCCTTCTGTGCACCCTTTAGTGCTTCTCGGTGGCGTGCCCGGCGCACATGATTTGCATATGCCCTGCAATGCTAATCGTTTGCATGTCCTCTCGCGGGCGACGCATGCTGCGAATTTCAGGCCAATCGGATGCTTCCTTCTTGGTGTTGCATTTTGGGTGGCCAGCAGTGTAAATTACTTTTTAACATCACTTCTTTGGTGGCTTATTCTTCATCTTTGCTGGCGTAGTGAGTCTTCATACCTGTTCTATGGTTATGCCAATTCTTCACCTCCCATAAATCGTGAGTTTCTACATATAGATTACTTTTGACATCACTTCTGTGGTGGCTTATTCTTCATCTTTGCTGACGTTGTGAGTCTTCATACTTGAGGCTATAAGCAGTCTCTCTTTCATAATTTGATGTCGCGAGTTCTAGAGAAGAGAGAGAGAGCTAGCGCCACAGGGCAGACCCATGTTTCATCCGTGGCTCAAGTTCGAGCACAACTTGGACGATCAGCAAGAAATTAGGGAAGAGGGACTCCTAATATCCTTGGATGCTCATTCGAAATTGTCCCAGGAAAAAAATAACCCGGTTCATCGAATCATAACAAAAGAACGAACTGTGTTTACCCTGTAGATATGCGTCATCATAAACCTGGATTTGGCATAACCAGTTTCCATGAACATCATTGGCGTACATGTGATAGAGACCATGTTGTAAACGTTCTTTGGAATGCCATGTAGTGGTACTAGGATCAGGTTTTTTCGCCTGCAGCATTGTTTCGGAAGAGTGTGGAAGTTAAGTACTTATACAAACAGAGGCGATAGAGAAAGCAGCCACTCATCCTGCCGTCACATCAGAGCAAAATAATTTATGATATAGGGAACCATTATCTATAGTTCCATAGCCAGAAATCTCTTGCAGTTGAACAAGACTTTTGATTTGTCTAATGCCACAGCCTTCGTCGGAGCTCGATCCGAGCTCGAATCCCGGGTGAGGCATAGGTAGTGTGTTCGTTACACAACTCTTCCAGCATTGGATTTTTTCCTTTCCTGAAATCAGTTACCCTGAGTTAGGGATTTGCAACACCCTATATCTAATGGTAAATTCCAAAACAAAACATTAAAAAAATCGTCCTATCTCTTTAACGCTTTTTGCCATAATTCCACTTGGGTAGAATAAGCCGTGAATAATTTTTTTGGGAGACAGCGATCCCATGATCCCAACCGATCTTGTATCAAGTGACTACATCATGGCAATCTTTAGCCGGACCTTGTGCCACAAATTTCAATAAAAAAAAACAGTACCACTGTAGTATGTAGCTTGTAGACAGATAATAAACGATTTTTTGATGTGTAACATCTTTCCGGCAATACCCGAAATTTTGTAACCACGTGAACTTCGTTCTTGCATGTAACTGAAATTGTTTTATGAAAATGGGGTCATCGTACATTTCCTTAACCATAACAGTGAAACTTCTTATTGGTACGTAACACCGCTGCCGTTACGTTGACGTCACTAACTGACCCAGTCCAAGACTCTGTCACAGCGTGATCGCAGAATTAAGATTATATCAATTACTATTAGTGCGATTTTGGAAATTCAAACGCCATTGGCAGACCCAGTGGCGCAGTGGGCTCAGCGCTAGCTTATAACCGTTCGTCCAAGTGGGTCCAGTTTCGAATCCCGGTGAAGCATGGATGTTGTGTCTGTCTTACGGCACTGTCTCTCTCCCTTACCTTGAGCTAGTGGCCCTAAATTAGGGACGGGCGATTGCTTATAGCCCATTGAGTTGCTCAAGGTGGTCGTTAAACCCTCAACCAAAAAACCAAAAAAAAAAAAAACCTCGATGTTGTACTTTGAATTTTTTATATTACCGCAACCTCCGCCCACCCCCTACCCCCGCAAAAAAAATAAAAAGAAGTTACGCCGAAGCTTGCTTAGTGACATCTCAATGCCGCGATTTTGGAAAATTCAAACTGTGTTGTCTTAGAATTTTGAAGTCTCAACTGTAAAAATAAACTTTTTCTTTTTTTTTTTCAGAAAACATTAAAATTTTAACGATCATTAAATATGGCGAAATCCACTTCTGAACGGGTGCGAATTATATCGATTTCGCTTTGAGGCTTCTAAACAGATTTCTTCACAAAAACAGAGTACATCTACATCATCAACACAGAGGTCGTAACGGTATCGAGCTCGTTTGAAATTTTGTGAAAAAAATTGAAGCGGAGGAAGACATTCAACATCCATCGCCTAGCACTGGATTTTTTCAACTACACCAGTACTAAAAGGTTCTGATCACGAGCCGTCGACTAGCTCTGACTCCAAACCACGTCAAAACAAGCATATTAGATTACATTGGAAATAAACGAGGAGCAAGCCATCGTTGCACGATATATGAAGACAAACGGTCAGAGATGGATAATTTAAAAACATTTATTTATAATTAAAATAAATGAAATAAAATGACCACATGAGATCATTCGACTACCACTTTGGCGTCATTATCAGATGTTTGACAAAGAGTGGAACGGAGACCGGCATTAAATAAAGTAAATGCGTAACATGTGACCAGTGCGATTGCATAGAGTGATTTACATAAAGAGTCATATATTCATAACATCCAGAACTGGGTTTTGTCCATGAGGGATCAGTGATCTCCAAGTTTGTGATATATAACTAGGCAAATTATCATTACAGTAAAAGGTAGTGTTAGCTAAAATATGTGAGCTTTTGCACAAAAGTAAGAAATTATTATTAGATGTTCTTTGCAGAATAGTTGCTTCCTTCCATTGTGAATAATGCTGTCCTTCCTGAACACAACGGGCTAAAGCCATAGTTAACTTACTATTTTTAATATCATACTTGTGTTCATTTATTCTAGTATTTATATGTCCTCTTGGTGGAACCGATATATAATTTCTTGGTTTGCGATTGGTTATTGGGAAATAGAGGAATGGAATAAATTCCATGCATGTTTTTCACACTCACCTTGTCACGATCCCTGCTGATGAGATGCAAGAGATTAGGTCTTTGAGCCAAAATCAATGCCATGATGTCCGCGGAGGTTCTTTAACACCGGAGTTAAACTTGAGTGGTAGTTGAGTGAACCTACGTACCACCTTTGTGGGGTATCACGAATTAAAGAGCACTCCCTTGAGAACAGGTTTTTATTGTAGAGTCTGTCTACAGTAGTAGTATTGAGGCCAAACAAGGAGGCCAGTTCTTTGATATTTAAAAGTTCAGAACATCTGGGAGCAACATTCTAGGAATGAGCTATTGCCCGTCTAACCATAAACGAAATAGTAGCTAACTTATAGTTACTCGGGTGAGAAGAGTCCTTAGGTATCATCGTAGGCGAAGAGGTTGGTTTTCGATAAACTGTAAAGCTGAGTTGAAGGGTGACAGGATTGCGTATTAAGCTAAAATCCAGATACGGCTAGGTGTAGTTTTCTTCACACTCCACTGTAAAGGAATATTTTAGGATATTGTAGTGACATATGATCCCGTAAAGCAATTAGCTCATCCTAAGAGTGAGGCCAGATAACTAAAATGTCATCAACGTAACTTTTATATACAGAAGTGGCTTGTAGTTGCAAGTCTCCAAGGCGGAATTTTTGAGATGCTAGAGAAAAATCTCGGCTAGACATGATGACAGGGGGAAGCCCATGGCGGCCCCCTCTGTTTGTCTATATACATATTACATCCTGGAAACGAAAGTAAGTACGTTGATGAACAAGCTTTAATGCGGAGATAACAGAATCGGTTAAGTCGGGAGCTAAGCCAGAGTTTAAAGGTTTTTGACTAGCGTATCCCAAGACCAAGGGGCGAATCGGGTTGCCAACTTCGTGGGTCTTCACCTTCTCAAAAAGCTCAGGAACACAGGGGCCAAATGTAGGCTGCAAACCTAATAAAATTTCAGGGGGAAGGGCTAAGTGATTTTTAAGTCTACTAATAGCGGATAGTGTAGTGGGTGTCGGATC
Source organism: Macrothele yani (assembly GCA_039090855.1). Classification (NCBI taxonomy): domain Eukaryota; kingdom Metazoa; phylum Arthropoda; class Arachnida; order Araneae; family Macrothelidae; genus Macrothele; species Macrothele yani. The sequence continues at coordinate 47,870,493 of CM077022.1, read as the reverse complement.
TAAATTAACAACCCGAGTAGGGCGCTTACCAATGGCCTCATGCATCTTGTAAATATAATCAGGCATGTCCAAAATAACAAGTTGGGACATTTTGTCAGCTGTTACTATTGCTAATGAAGGGTTAGCTTTAAGATTTTTAAGTTGCTGGTGCTCTTTCGTCCAAGTCACAGATTACATGTTATGACATTTAATCTGTATCCGGCGGAAGCATTCGAAACCACATCTTCCTGCTCCGGAGTGGCTGTTCTCCCAACTGAACTACGCCGGGAAGCTTATTGCTGCTTCAATGTCGATTTGGCCCATGCGTCACCACAGTAGCACATCATCTACGTAATTTCACGCAGTACGTTACAATGTACAAGAAGGAACTACTCAATACTACACTGCTGGCCACCCAAAATGCAACACCAAGAAGGAAGCATCCGATTGGCCTGACATTCGCCGCATGCGTCGCCCGGAAGAGGACATGCAAACGATTAGCATTCCAGGGCATATGCAAATCATGTGCGCCGGGCACGCCACCAAGAAGCACTATAAGAAGAGTGCACAGAAGGTGGGGTGTAAGTAGTGGAAGTGTGTTGTGCTGCCGGACCTGTGCGTGGGAAGCTTCCTGATGCCTCGTCGCAGAATACGGCAGTCATTCCAGCACGTTTCGGAGTTTGACAAAGGACGAATAGTGGCTTATCGCGACAGCGGTTTATCGTACCGAGACATCGGCGTCCGTGTGGGACGACATCCAGCCACAGTGAGGCGAGTATGGATTCGGTAGGTGCAGGAGGGACGGACGGACCGACGTGAACGATTGCCGCAGCCGCGGCACACCACCGAACTTGAGGGCCGGCATGTCGTGCGGCGGGCATTGACGGCTCGCACCGCACCATTACGAACGTTAGCGCAGGAATTAGGGTGTGTTGCGCAACAACCTGTGTCAGCACGTACCGTTCGACGTTATCTGCAAGAGCGGGGACTTGTCGCACGGCGCCCATTCCTCCGATTACCATTGACATTACACGCTGTACCTGGACTACGGAACGGCATGACGTTGTCTTCTCCGACGAATCCCGCTTCTGCCTGCAACACCACGATGGTTGGATCCGCGTGTGGCGGCACCGCGGCGAGAGACTGTATGACGCCTGCATTATACATCGCCATACCGGTCCGTCGCCTGGCGTTATGGTTTGGGGCGCAATTGATATGACACCCTCACCCCTCTGGTACGCATCGCCGGTACACTCAACAGCCACTGCTGCATCTCCGACGTTTTGGAGCCTGTAGTCCTCCCTTACCTGCAGGACCTGTCAGCGGCCATGTTTCAACAGGACAATGCGCGCCCGCACGTGGCACGCATCGCGCAACAATTTTTCACGACCCACCAGTTGTCACTGCTCCCGTGGCCCACCTGTTCTCCCGATATGTCGCCCTTCGAACACGTCTGGTCGCTGATCGGCAATCGTGTGGCCCGGCAAGAACCACCCGCAGCTACGCCTGATGAACTGTTGCAACGTGTGGAAGCAGCCTGGACCGACATACCCCAAGCCCACATCCAAAGCCTCTTTCGTTCGATGGCGTGGCGTGTAGCGGCCGTTATTGCCAGCCATGGGGGCCACACGAACTGTTGATGTCTGCGTGTTCCGCAAGTCGCACGGGCCTGTAAGCTCAATCGTTTCATCTTTGTATCTGTTGTTAAGTGTCCAGTAAATCTGGCTTTGCTATCTCGTGTCCTTCTTGGTGTTGCATTTTGGTTGGCAGCAGTGTATATTTTACTACTATGTATTTCAGACATTTATTCGTTTTGATTTTTGTGATACATGCCAGATGTTTCACAGAGCGGAACGTCTTGCGGGAGTAGTTTATCTTAAGGGTATAAACTGATTTGAGACTTCGAAGGGAAACCCTTTTAAACATTACCATTCTGTAAACGTTTACAATGAGGCTTGGTGCCACAGAACTTCTCCATTTGCAGTTAAACATATGGTTTACCACTTTACCTCTTGCTTGGGCAATGCTGCTTCCACTATTCAAAAAATCCTAGTTATTTTATTATGTGTATGTGTGTGGGGGGGGGAGGGAGGCACAATTTAGGCTGAAACCAAAAATACATCTCTCCGAGAGTGTGGTTTATCAAGAAAAAAAAAAAAAAAAAAAAGCTTATGTATCTTATGCACCGAAGTCTCCAAAACTAGGTTCTGACTTAAATTCCCAATGTATACGAAGAGATGATATTCACCAAAAGGCCAAAAACTTTATAACCACCTGCTTAATATGATGTTAGTCCTCCAAATGCCGCTAAAATATTTTGTACGCGGCGAGAATGGAGGCTGCAAAATCTCTAAAGGTGTCCCGTGGAATGTGGGGACATGTTACCAGCAGACTTCTGCAAGTTACGTGGTTTAGCCGCCGCAGACTGGATTTGCCTGTCCAACACAAACCACAGATGCTCGATTGGATTGGTGTCTGGGAAATTCGGAGGTCAGTGCTATACCTGGATATCTTCCTTATGTTCCGCGAACGATTCTCGAACATTACAGGCAGTGTGGCATGGTGCATTATCTGCTGATAGACGGTACTGCTAAAGAGGAATACTGTTGCCATGAAAGGATGTACCTTGTCTGCAATGATGTTTAGGTAGGTGGTAGAAGTCATGGTTTTCTGTACATCAATGACTGGACCCAGTTTTTCCCAGCAGAACATTGCTCAAAGCATTACGCTTCATCCACCGACTTTTTGTTGTTGTTGTTGTTGTTGTTCCACGGTGCATCCTGTTGCCAACACTTCCACAAGGCAAACGACGCACACACATCCGACCGTCCACATAGTGCAACGGGAAACGAGATTCGTCTTAACCGAGGTTAGCATGGACACTCGGAGCTGCCTGCGGCTGCGCAGCCCCATTTTCAGCAGGGTTCAATGTACTCTGTGTTGTAGCTTTACCCCCGTCACCAGCATTCAAATTACCAGCGAGTAGCGCCGTCGTGTCCTTTCTGTTGGCTCATTCCATACGGGATAGCCTTTGCTTACCTCTAGCATCCCTCACCTGGCCGCCTCGGACCATTTTTTGAAGGTTCTGACCGTGAGCTGTCTATAGACCTCGCTGTTTTGGAAATGTTTTGACCCAGTCGTTTGGCCATTACAATTTGAACTTTGCCAAACTCCGGTAGCCTTTTTTTTTTATTGGAGGTTTAACGACCACCGTGAGCAACTCAATGGGCTATAAGCAGTCGCCCGTCCCTAATTTAAGGTCACTGGTTCCAGGGAAGGGAGAGAGCCAGTGCCGTAAGACAAACACAACATCCATGCCTTACCGGGATTCGAACCCGGACCCCTTCTGGATGAATGATCAGAGGCCATCGCTTAGACCACTGCGCCACCGGGGCGGCGTAGCCTTTTCCATCCGATGGACAAGGATAACACTGATTAACAGAGCTCAGTATCAGGTGTTATATATACCGTTTCATGACCTTGACACGCACCGTCGTTTGCCTGCATTGCTTTAATTTTTATAAAGGCGCGCTGGTCATAATATTTTGGCTTTTCGGTGTATATCTAGGAATAATATTTTCTGTGCCAGTGGAACGTGAAGGCATAGGGTGTTAAGAATAACCGGGAATATGGGATTTTTCCTACGTTAGACAACAGATATCAAGCGAGGACTACATAAAAGAAGAAATAAAGAGGGGTACAAAACTTGGCTAGAGTGCATTTGAAAGAAACCGTACAATTTTCAAGAGAAATTTACCAGTATATCTTGAAAGCAAAATGTTAAATCAATGCATCCTTCTACTTCTTACTTATGAATAAAAGACATAGACCTTAAATAGAAAAATACATACCGAGGCTGCGGTAACCCTAAGAATTATGGGGATATACATGCTTGGTGTAAATAATGCAGACAGAAAAAAGTAACTTATGAACTAGAAAAATGGCAAGAGCTGATGATTTCATGATCAAAGCAAAACCCCTCAAGCGGAATGAACTGGACATGTTGCAAGAAAACTGACCACCGTCGGGCAGCTGGATTTGCAGATCACGATATGGATGATCTGCAAATTTTGCGGTATGAATTGCCTTTTACAGTTTAATTTCCTGCGGTATGGTATGCTATTAACCTTGTATATTATCTGCGGTTGTAAATATTTCTTGAACTTAAAATATACTGGTGATAAAAGAAATGGTTTGTTTCTCCTATTAGTTTAGATTTCAGAATTAAATAAAAACAAGAGAAATTCTGAGCAAAAAAAAGTTCCTTGAATCTCTCCTAAAATGAGTTAAAAAGAGGCTAACAGGCAGCTTGTTTAGTTTGATTAGAAGTGAGCCCCCTGAAGTTAATTGGATTTCTTCGGCTTTTGTTTACAATTCCTCAGTACAAATTAGGAATTCCTGCCTGCGCTTAATTGCACGGTGTTAGGTTTCTATTCTTTCATTATTGATTGGCAGTGTGAAGTACGAGAGCATTGATCTTTCAGTGTCTCGCTCTTCGTTAATGAATGTCATTGTCCCCATAGGTAAATATGTACTAAAATCTTTTATACTGGCTCTGCGAATGAAGCACTATTTGAAAACTCCCCAAAATTAAAAGGCTAATGATGCCACAGGCTGCTTTTGATTTTCATTGAGTTCGTTTTTATTACTTGAATTATTGCACAAATTCTCTTTCTGATCGAAGTGGCTGCGATTCCAGAAGTACATCAAACTAAAGATGAGGAGTCTCGGTTGCGCAGGCCTAAGTGATAGCTAATGACCATTTGTCCGAGATGGGTCCGGGTTCGAATTCCGGTGAAGCATGGATTTTGTGTTTGTCTTGCGGCACAGGCTGTCTCCCTTACTTGGAACTAGTGACCCTAAATTAGGGACGGGCAACTGTTTAGAGCCCGCTGAGTTTCTCACGGTGGTCGGTAAACCTCAAATAAAAGAAACCCACACAAAAACTACTCAATAAACAAAACATTAGAAATACCTAATAGCGGGTTAGTCCTTCTGCAGCGCTAATAACAGCCTGTACACGCCGAGGTATCGACTCCACCAGATTCCGGAGGATTTCTGAAGGTAATGCCAGCCATGCCTGCTGCCGCATTATCCACAACACCGCCCTAGAGGTCGGTCCGGGATCCATAAATCTGATGTTCTGCTCCACCGCATAGCAAACAGCTTCCACAGAGTATAAATCCGGGGACCTTGGGGGCTACTGGATGGTCCCAAACTCAGATGAGTGTTCCCCGAGACATGTACCGGCCCGTTATGGCCGGTACATGTCTCGGGGAACACTCATGCTGCTGAAATAGACCATCGGCCGCAAGTTGCGCGAAGGCCATGAAAGCGTGTAGGTGATCAGCCAGCACATGCTGGTAGCACGCAGCGGTTAGTCATCATTCTTTCGATGATGGTCCAACCGGATGCCACGTCGGTCTGTCAGTCATGCTACGTGTACCCTTCGTCCACGTTATGGGGCTGGTATCCCCCATGGATAAAACACAGCCAGGGTTTTCCTTACGAGCTTCTGTACTTTGGTACTTTTTCTTTTATCAATTTCGTATTTTTGACTCAACACCTTTGCATTATTAACCTCTTTCCTGGCATTTTGGACAGCTTTTTCCACTTTTCTTGCACTCTTTTCCTTTTTTGCGCTTTTGTCTCCATAATTTTGGCTAATTGACCCTAACAACTTTGCACTTTTGGGCTGCCATTTCCCCAAGTTTTCCTTTTTATTTTCTCCATCGTTTTCGCTTCTCCCCTTTTATTAGGCGGGTTGCTACCACCTGGAGGTGTCCCCTTCGACTCCATTGGTTCCTGGGATTCCCCTTGACCGCTCGTGATTCTTCTTCCGGGACGCTGACCACTAGTCACTTCGAGCAGATGCTCTTCTGGCTAGCTGAACATCTCCCGAGCTAAGGCATTTAAAAACTTATTTGGTCATAACTGTCACCCTATTTCAGAGTTCTATTATCAGGATATATTGGAATACGGTTCTAAGCCTTTATAAGCACGATTAAATAGACGTACGGAACTGAACGCCTGAATTATGTTTCCCAACATAGAGACTGAATGACAGTTATTACATTACTTCTTGACACGATCTAGTTAGGCTTTCTTTTGCAGACTCACGCATCATAGTCGACGCTGTGGCCTATCGTTAGCTAAAGCTGTCCCAGCTGATATCTAAGTTCCACCGCCGTGCTTGTTCTTCTTTGCAAATGCATGGCATAAAAATACCTTTTATTTCGATTTTAGAACTTTGCACCTGGCCTGGCGTCAGTGTTCCGATCTTGCATTCCCACGCGGATGGGGAGAGGGATCAAGAAAAAGGAAACAGCAAAATTTTAATGCGACCTGGACCCTGCCAACCCATTTAGGAATTACTCTAATTAAAATAATTAAATAATATTAATAATTAAAGTAATTAATTAGACCATTAATTCCCGAATTTGGGCATTTATTATCCTGAAGCAATGTGCCCGAAATTATAAGAATTTCCGCTGCAGCAGTCCTGTTGAACTTATTTTAGAAGAATTTAAAGTATAAATTCTTTTAGTAGGGAGTAATTTGACGTAACACTCTTTTTACAGGTGAAACGGCAATGCTAGTTATCAAGACAACTGTTTAGCGAGTAGTGTTCACCTCATGTTTATCTTCAGCAGTATACAGACACTAGAAAAGTCTCCGTTTTCAAAAATGTTTCCTGCTTCACCGTAGCAGAAGGGAGAAAAGTGATTCTAAATGTTGTTCATTTCTTTCAATGGCAAAAAAAAAAAAAAAAAAAAAAGAATTGAGATAAAATATGAGTAACTTTTATGAGTCCGAACCATCTGGTTGAGCATGTTATGATGGTCGTTACCATTTGCCAGTACTCAGAAAACCGACAATGCCTGACTACTCATTATTTCAACAAGGATGCCTTCGCAGAAACTCGTCCTTCCGAAGAGAAAGAGAGAGAGAGAGAGAGAGAGAGAGAGAAATGAAGGGGGACTGTTTCACAGTAAGAAAATAATAAATTTACACATTATCATCTTTCGTGGTTGCATAGTAATGCTGAGAACAATTAACTGGGCTTTTCTATAGTTATCCAACATATTCATCATTAGGGTTGTTCCTTTGGTTCTTACAACTACATTAACATTTCTATGGATAGCCGCGATTGGCCATTAGAGGCTCATAAATGCTTGCTGGGGAGAAGGAGTCAGCGTTAGAGTTAAATGAGTCAACCGCTAGCGGGGAAATAAATCTAGACTTGGTACCCTTTCTTGTCTGCTGCATAAGAGCCTGCCACTTAAGTTGAAGCATTGCGACATTAAGAGGAGTATGATTTACACTAGTCTCTCCCTCTCTCTCTCTCTCTCTCTCATCTCGCTGGGGCCGTCGTCAAGTACTTAGGCTCGCTGTAAAGACCTTTGAACAATAGCACCGCTACTTCTTACAATGAGTGAAAGAATGGATTTCCTTTGCTTTCCCAGATAGCGTACTGAAGAAATCGAAAATGGCAGCACACAAAAGCTACGTTTCAAAGAATTCATTCAACGTTGCAGCTTTTAAATTTAATATCACGCATCCAAATGGCTTCTATTTTCTCTCGAACAAATTATTTTGGCTTTTGTATAAAAATAATCGTGGAATAAATAATGCTGCGGTGGCAGTTTTTATGTTCTTTCTCCAACTCCGAGCTCTAAATTCCCTTATTTTAAAATGGAGCTCACAAAAATATTTCGTTAATGAGTGCTTAGATAGTTGCTCTACCTCTCAGCCAGGGGCGGACTAAGTCGACGAAACCAGGCCGGGAATTTTAATCTTGTGTCCCACTGCAGAAATACACGTATCCACAGGGTCACACCTCATAAATTCCTCCATGAAAAAAATTCTGTTAATTCTTTAATGAAAGAGAAGTGTTTAAATCTGCGTTGTAAAACTTATTCAATCGTGAACAAATTTTAACAGCAATTTAAGGATGAAAGAATTTCAAAAATCCACTCTTGATTGAATGTAACTTATCAGACAACACTCAAAAACGGGGTGTTGTACCAGATAATTACATTTATTTAGTCACTGATAGTCTATTGCGCAACGGTATTCGTATCACCTCCTTGAATAGACGCATTTTTTCTATCTACCTATTATTTTGATTAGTGAACTACCATTTCGATCCATGAACCAGAACCGGTAAACCGTTGTTTATTTTAAGATAAATATGAGTGGAGACACGGATTTCGAAACACCTCTTCTGCCAGAGAATCACTTTGTGCTCCCATGTCTGTACGTGGATAAGGAAGGGTGTGCAGGATGATGGACCATCAAAGTTGTTACCAGTGCCTCCTTCAAGATTACAAAAGGAGGGTAGGGTCTACCAATGCCCCTTTGGCTCCAAGTCTAACAACCTACGCTTAACCGTAGTCTGCTAAATTTATTTATAACGTGCTTTGTCCGGCGGCAAAGTTTTATCTGAAGTAGAGATCTTTGTCATTTTAGAGCAAATGCCCAACATACACCGATTAGCCATTGCATTATGACCACCTACCTAATAAGCTGTAGGACCCCATTTAGCCCGCAAAACAGCTGCCACTCGGCGAGACATCGATTCGATGAAGTGGCGATAAGTATCCTGGAGTATCTGGTACCATAATGTCAACAGCAGGTCCTCCAGTTCCCGTACATTTCGGGGTGGTAGTGATTTAGCGCCAACCCGCTTTTACAAGTCCAACCACAAATCTTGTATTGGATTCATGTCAGGTGAATTTGGAGGCCAGGGCATTAACATAAAGTCACCAGCATGTTCCTCGAACCACTCCTTGACGATTCTAGCAGTGTGTCATGGCGCATTATCCTGTTGGTAATGGCCATCACCAACAGGGAACACAGTTGCCATGAATGGGTGAACTTGGTCCGCAACGATGTTCAGATACCTGAGAGCTGTCAGGAATTGTGCTATTGGTATAATGGGGCCTAAAATTGTCCCAAGAAAACAGCGCCCACAGCATAACACCGCCGCCGGCATGTTTCCGTCCAACAGTACATCCAAATACCATAGTCTCCGTTGGTAATCGGCGTATCCGCGCTCGCTGTCTGCGTGATGCACCAGGAATCTTGATTCGTCACACCAGGCCACTTTCTTTCAATCATCCACGGCCCATTCTCGATGATCTTAGGACCATTTCATGCGTTGTGGGCGATGACGTGCAGTGAGCATGGGAACCCGGCTGGGTCTTCGGCTACGCAGACCCATACGCAGAAGGATGCGATGAACTGTGTGCTGTGACACATTGCCCTGATCACCACTATTGTAGCTGCGAGTGATTTGTCGCTCTGTGGCCCTGCGGTTGCTGTGAACAATGCGCGTCAGTCTCCGCTCCCCTATGGCATTAATGAGCTACGGGCGACACACGGCTGGACGACGGTTTGTCATTTGGCCATCTGTGCACCACTTTTGATACGTACTCACCATAGCGGCACGTAAACAACCCACAAGCTGCACTTTTTCCGAGATCGTAGTCCCGAGGCGCCGTGCCATCACAATTTGCCCTTTATCAAACTCCGATAAATCGACAGCTTTTCCCATTATGACTCCGAACACTCTACTAACCGAAAGCCGGTCCTCGGGTTGTATATATACTGCTCTGTGAACTTCACGTGCGCCAGTGATCGGTCTCCAGGCGCGCTCATTTCTCTTGGCTGGGGGTGATCATTATGTAATGGCTCATCGGTAGATAGGTAGAATGAAACGCCAATTCTTTCTAAGATAATAACGTTTTAGACAGATAATATAAAACTCAAGTGCAGTTAACGATTTTAATTCATCAGTACCAAAATAATTATTCGTTCTTTTCAGACAAAAAAGGTGCAAGAAAGTGGGTTATTTCTCGAGGGGCCCACCGGGAAATATACCGGTGTCCTGGTAGGCCAATCCGCCTCTGTTCTCAGCATATTTGTTTTAGTCCTTCAGCTATTGGTCATTTAACCCTGTGGTTTCTATATTCGTTGTAGGGGTTTTACGACCCTTGTGAGCATAAAGGACTGTAGGGAGTCTCCAGTCCGAAATTGGGGGGCATTGATTCATGACCAATGTGTTGCCACAGCAGAACAACCCATGTTTCATCTGGGACTCTATCCCCGACCCCATCTCGGAGGATTTGCAAGAAACCTTCGCCTATGACCACTGTGCCATCGAGGAGGCCTGAACAAATGGATTTCAATCTGTTCTGCGTAATGCAAACTTTACTTTATCACTGAATAAGCAGTCGTCCCTTCCCTAATTTCCATTGAACAGTTGTCGCAGATTCCGTTTCTTCAAACCAAAACACAGAGCGAGTACGCTGAGCATCTGTAAAAACAGCCATTTTGAAATGCACAGTGGCGGTTACGGAATTGGAATACGTGAGGTAAAACGTAATGTGTTTTGCAACAGATTAACGCATCCAAAAAACTTTTAAGTATTCTGAATAAATTCCATACGTTTTCAAAGTTGTGAAGTCCTTTATGAATCTCACGGTACGTATATCAAAGTCAGCAAATGCTCAGAATGATAGTCTCTCGCCGGTCGCTGCAGCGCTGAGGACCTATATATGCGTGCGTTTCAAAATTACTCTCCTCTAATCCGTGCTTGAAGAGCAAATGTGAACTCGCAGTCACAATGCCAATCTCAGTACTGCTAAGCTGTGCATCCATATACGATTGAAATCGGGCCAACAACGAAAGAAAACATGTTTCGTTTGGCAAAACTGTGGTGCTCTTTTTGGACGACGTTGCGACTGATTATTTCTCGGTAGTCTCACTAGGAAGGTGGCATAGTAGCTCCTTTAGTGTTAAGTGTAGGAGATCTAACATAAGATCTGACGATAGCTATCAGTGAGGCGTTGACGATATCGAAATGCCACACGTTCCTGGTTGCGAAGGGACCGGTAGTACAGTTGCTCTTCGCGATTCCTGTCAGTCAGATTGTGGTTCCTGGAGATTGTGTTCTGCTTGATTCATACAGAAGAGTGGGTAATTAAAGCGTGAAGGTTTTCGCTACACACCTATGGACCCTTCTATCGCGACACAGCAGTCCGTCTAAGGCGAATGGAAACACGAGCGAAAGCGTTGTACACGGTAGAGCATAATTCATGCACCGGGAGGTTCAGAGCAATATTTACTAACATATACTGATTCTCTCATCTCAGCCAGTGATTTATCCCCACACCTCTATGTATGTATTTAAAGGATACCAAAAATATAAATACATGTGTATGTATGTCTCCCTTTTAGTCTGATTCAGATATATGCTCTTCTTCTTCTTCCAAGTCTTTTTATAGCCAATTTGAGGCTATAGGTTTCCCTCGTCTCTTTCAAAATGTTCCTGTCTTAGGTTTGTCTATTACACAGCTTTCCTGCAGTTTTGTTTATGCCATCCATCCATCTTCCCTCTGGTCTTCCCACGCTTCTCTTTCCTTTGTATGGTCTCCGTTCTGTTACTATTTTAGTCCATCTATTATTTTCTATTCTTGCTATTTGGCCAGCCCATTTCCATTTCAAATTGAGTATCTTTTCGCCTATGTCTAAAATTTTTGTTCTGAATCTTGTATCTGTATTCCTTATTTTATCTTGAAGTCTTATATAGAGCAGAGATCTTTCCATATTACGTTGTGTTTTTTGCAGTTTGTCTAAGATGTTTTTCTGGATAGGCCAGGTTTCATCGCCATATGTAATAATGGGTATTATACATTGATTGAAAAGTTTTGCTCTGTTTTCCGGCTTTATTTTACTACATAGAATCAACTTTTACTTGCCAAAAGCTGTCCACCCCATTTTTATTCTTCTGTCAATTTCTTCCATAATTCCCTGTTTCTTTGTGGTAATTAGTTTTCCTAGGTGTATGTATTCTTCCACATATTCTATTTCTTTATCATTTATTCTAATATTTTCTTGTGCTTTGCTATTATTAAGTTGGTTTGACAATATTATTGTTTTATCAATATTGATTTCTAATCCAATTTCTTTTGATAAATCTATTAATTCTTCTATCATTTCCTTTAATTCTTTTTCATTTTTTGAAATGAGGACTATGTCGCCTGCAAATCTTAAATTGTTCAACCTTATTCCATATACACTATATTGACAAAAGTCACCGGACACCTAGAAGAGAAACATAACATAGCATTTATTGACATACATCAGTACGGTGTCGGCGCACCTTTGTCCTTAATGCAAGCACTGACCCTTCGCGACATGCTTTCGACAAGGTTTTGGAACACATCGATAGGTATGAGCTTCCATTCGGTACATAATGCTGCCGCTAACTGTTGCTTAGTAGTAGGCCTTGGTTCCAAACGTCTTCTGCGGCGCTCTAATTCATCCCATAGGTGTTCTATGGGATTACGATCAAGGCTCTGTGCTAGCTAGTCCACACACGATACGGAATTATCGTCAAACCACGCCGTAACAGTCCTTGATTTATGACTCGGTGCATTATCCTGTTGGTACCAACAATGCTCGGTCCCATAGTGTTGCCACAGAGTTTGTACGGCATAATTGTCCAGAATATACAGGTAGACGTGCTGTTTAACAGATTTGTCTACGATAACCAATGGACCGGGACCATACCACGAAAAACAACCCCACACGAGTACACTGCCAGCTCCAAACTTGACCGTAGGAACAGTACGCTGAGGTAAATAGCGTTCCCCCTTCTGCCGCCATACCCACACACGGTCATCAGACTGATGGATCGTGTATCTGGATTCATCAGTCCATAGGACCCGCTTCCATTGTTCTACGGTCCACGATGAATGTTCTTTACACCATGCTGAATAACGAGTAGCATTCCGAGTGAAGATGAAAAACTTATGAGCAGCCACACGACCACGGTAACCCGTGGAATGAAGTTCTCTGCGAATGGTCCGTGTACATACCGAGGTTCCAGCATTTTTACTTATCTGCATACTGAGGTCTTGTGCAGTATTCCGTCGATTAGCTGTAGCGACTCTCCTGAGGCTTCGACGTCTTATATCACTGATTTTCTTTGGTCTGCCGGTACGTTTTGCTGCTTCAGGCAAGCCATGTGTCTTCCACTTATTCAGTACATCCGAAACAGTTAACTTGGGTATGTTTAAACGCCTCTCGGTTTCTTTTATGGACAACCCTCTAATATAACACCCAACAATCTTTCCTTTCTGAAAGTCAGTTCTCTCCCGTCGCGACATTTTCACTCAACCTGACAGTGCGATATGATCGCGGTCAGCTGCAGGCTTGTTTTTATACCGTTTGCAGCTGTACCGCGTATCTTAACAACGCAGCAGATCCGTTCATTTGCTTTTGAAGAGCGTCCGTTGACTTTTTGTCAATATAGTGTATGTTGATCTCCTTTTCTAACCAATTTAATTTGCTCATTATGTGTCCCAGCGTTAATGTAAATAGCTTTGGCGAGATAGTATCTCCTTGTCTTATTCCTCCATTTATTTTAAACTTTTCACTTTCTTCATTTAGAATAATATTAGATGTTGCATTCTGGTAGATATACTTGATTAGATTAATAAAATATAAGGTAGTTCAATGCCATAATCTTTCAGGGCGTCTGTTATTTGATATCATCATCATCATCATTGTCAACCATTATCAATCCACTGCTGGACGAAGGTTTCCTCCACAACGGTCTGTCTTGTGCCAGTCTCCTCCATGTCACCCCTGCATACTTTCGAATTTCATCCACCCATCTCCCATGTGGTCTTCTTCTGGGTCTTTTCCTGTCCCTTGGAATCCAATCTAAAATTTCGGCTGTCCATCGATGATCTGTCCTTCTGGCAGTATGTCCAGCCCATTGCCATTTCAGGGATTTAACTCTGATCATGATGTCTTCCACTCTTGTCATTTTTCGGATCCACGAGTTCCTCTTCTTATCTCTCCTGGTTACACCAAGTATGCACCTCTCCATGCCTTCTTTGAGTTGTCTGCAGCCTTTGTATGTCTCTTTTAGTTAAGGCCCACGTCTCTGCACCATACGTAAGCACTGGAAGGATGCATTGATCAAACACTTTTCTTTTAAGACATAATGGCATATTGCTCTTGAAAATTATGCTGTTTCTTCCAAAAGCTCTCCAGGCAAGTTTTGTACGCCGATTAATTTCTTCACTAATGTGACCCTCACTTGATATCTGCTGTCCAAGATAAACGTACGTGTCTGTTATCTCCAGCTTTTCTCCATCAATCGATAAATCTTCATTTCTTGTAAAAGCATTGAACATCACTTTTGTCTTCCGAAAGTTCATTTTTAATCCCACTTCTTTACTCTTGTCAGCAAGTTCCTGGATCATACTCTGCAGCTCTGATGGGCTAGTTGCAAAAATGACTACGTCATCAGCAAAACGAAGGTGGGTTAGATAATCTCCATTAATCTTTATCCCCTTGTTTTCCCAGCTCAGTGACTGAAAAACACCCTCCAATGTGGCATTAAAGAGCTTCGGAGATATGGTGTCACCTTGTCTCACTCCCTTTCCAATTTTTATGTGTGCTGTATTTTCAAACAGCCTAATCTTTGCACTTGCATTTTCATAGATGTTATTAATAATATTAATGTATGCATCTTCAATACCGCAGGTTTTCAGAGCCATTGTAACTGCTGATGGTTTCACCGAATCAAAGGCTTTTTCATAATCGATAAAAGCCATGCACAATGGAAGTTCATATTCCCTCGCTCTTTCAATTAGTTCTCTCAGCACACGGATATGATGTATTGTGCTGTAGCCACTCCTGAATCCAGCTTGTTCTCTCGGTTGAGCCATGTCCAGTGTTACCTTCAAGCGGTGTGAAAGAACTTTAGTGAAGATTTTATAAACTACTGATAGGAGGCTGATAGGTCTGTAGTTTCCGAGATCCTCAATGTCACCTTTCTTATGTAGCAGGATCATTGTAGCGGTGTTCCAATCCTCAGGAATCTTTCCTTCATTAAGGCATCGAGTGAAAATTTGGGCGAGTACTGTTTCGATTTCTCCACTTGCTTCTTGTATGATGTCTACAGTAATTCCATCTTCTCCTGGAGCTTTTCCCCGCTTCATGTTCTTGACTGCATGTGCAACTTCTGCTGGAAGGACTGGAGGAACTCTGGTACTGGTATCTTTCATGATGTCTGGAGTGCATGTATCATCCCTTTCATATAATTTGGAGTAGAAATCTTTCACTCTTGTCAAAATTTCGCCTCTATTTCTTGTTACAGAACCATCTTCTTTTCTCAGTGCCATAATCTGTTTTCTTCCCTTACTGAGATGTCCCTTTGCTATCTTTAGGCTTTGGTTGTTTTCAATTGCTTTCCTCACTAGTTCATAGTTGAATTTTCTTACGTCTTCAGTGATACTTTTTCGTACTGTCTTGCATAGCTCTATATATTCCACTTTGGAAGTCACATCTTCTTTAGTTGTCCTCATCTCTCTTCTTTTTGCATCAACATTTTCGTTTTTCCTGATAATTTATTTACATGCAACTTGTTCTTAGACCCAGCTAATTTTGTTGCTGTTTCCATAAGAGCTTTGGTTACTTTTCTGTTAACTTCAGAGATGTCCACTTCTTCCGATGTTAGGCCTTCTAAAGCAGAGAACCTGTTCTTCAGTTCCAACTTGAAGGTATTATGGTGTTTTTTAAGGTTGGTTATGTCAATACATTTTGTTTGTCTTATGAGGTTGCTACGTTCGAGTTTAGTGTTGAGGTGCATCTTACATCTCACCAATCTATGGTCACTACCTGTGTTGAACTTGTTTAGCACACTGCAGTCTTCTCTATGACGAATTTTTTGTTACACATAATAAAATCAATTTCACTTGTCGTCCCATTTGGATGTCTCCATGTCCATTTCCTGTGTGACTTTTTCTTGAAGAAGGAGTTCAAGATGAAAAACCCTTCTGCCTCTGCAAACTCAACGAGAGTATTTCCACGCTGGTTTCTGTTGCCGTGACCGAATTTACCTACTGAAGTTTCATTCTGTTGCCGTTGCCCTATTTTTGCATTGAAATCTCCCATAATTATTTTCAAGTGCTGCTTACCTTTATTATTTAGATGACAAATTTCCTCATAAAATTCTTCAATTTCTTCTTCAGGATGACTTGTGGTGGGTGCATAAGTTTGAATAATCTGAGCCTGGTATCTTTTCGAGAGTTGGATAACAAGCCGTGCAGCTCTGTCAGAGGAACTTTCAACTTCTACAACTTTATCCTTCAGTTTCTTGTTTATTATAAATCCAACACCACTAGTTCTGCCAGTATATGTCCCACGATAGTATTAGAGATGTCCACTTTTCAGTTCGATGAGATCTTCTCCTTTTCTCCTTACCTCACTTAGCCCCACGATGTCCCACTTGATCCTTTGTAGTTCCTCTTCCAATTCAAGAAGCCTTGAATCAGAAGATAGGGAGCGTCCATTGTACGTTGCCAAGGTCAGCATCAGATGGCAGCCTAGTCCGGTCCTCCGGGGATTCTTAGCACCCTCTGCCTTCATGTCGCACTGGCCGCTGCTTTGGCCAGGTACATTCCAGCTGCCGGAGACTGAGGGGGATATATGCTAGTATTATATATTGAGGTAATCTTGTGCACGCAGACATGACTTTCGCCGATGGCACAGTGTTGAAATCCTGCGGTATTGAAGATGCGTACATTAACATTATTAATAACATCTAGGAAAATGCAAGTGCAAAGGTTCGGGTATTGAGGATACAGCACAAATAAAAATTAGAAAAGGAGTGAGACAAGGGACCACCATACCTCCCAAACTCTTTAATACCGCATTGCAAAATGTCTTTCAATCATGGAACTGGGAAAACAAAAGGATAAAGATTAATGGAGATTATTTAACTCACCTTTGTTTTGCTGATGACGTAGTCATTTTTGCAACTACCCCTTCGGAGCTGCAGAGTATGATCCAAGAACTTGCTGACAAGAGTAAAGAAGTGGGATTAAAAATGAACTTTCAGAAGACAAAAGTGATGTACAGTGCTTTTACAAGAAGAGAAGAGTTATTGATTGATGGAGAAAAGCTTGAAACATCCAATACCTACATTTATCTTGGGCAGCAGATATCAAGTGAGGGTCACATTGATTAAGAAATTAGTCGTCGTATAAAACTTGAATGAAGAGCTTTTGGAAGAAACAGTACAATTTTTAAGAGCAGTATGCCATTATGTCTTAAAAAGAAAGTGTTTAATCAATAAATTCTGCCAGTGCTCACGTACGGAACAGAGACATGAACCTTAACTAAAAAAGATGTACAAATACTGCAGACAACTCAAAGAAGCTTGGATATATGCATGCTTGGTGTAACCAGGAAAGATAATGTTCTCCCAAATGAACTACACCGATGAAGCTCATCGCTGCAACTTTGCAGTTTTGGCATGTACGCACAGTTAGATTTCCGAGAACGACTGGTTCGCCCATTTGACCGAAAGAGCATTTTACTGTAGGTCACTTCTCCGTAATTCTCTTACCGAAAAGTTCATTTCTCCAAAGGGTCGTTTCACCGAAAGGTTCACTTCACCGACGGCTGGTTTCTCTGAAAAGTTCATTTCATCAAGCGATTTATTCATTGAAAAATTCACTTTACCGAAAGAATCGTCATTCATCAAGTAGTTCGATGGTAGCAAAATCAAGAAAAGTGACACCGAATTTTTGGGTGCTATTACGATGCGTGTTCAATAAGTAATGCCTTCGCGGAAGAGTCCCGCGTATGATTTCTTGACTAGAAACCCAGTCAAACGATTCTTTGCGCCATTAGCTTCATTTTACTGTTTAATAGAACTCCGTACATCTATTTGTTCGTATTGAATTGTGTTTAAAATGGATGACTCTTTTTGAACTGTGTCAGCAGTTGTCAAACATCGATCAGTTTTAGAGTTTTCTTAACTCATGGAAATGTACCTCCCAAAGAAATTCGCGCTAGATTAGTGGCAGTTTAAGGTTCTGGAACTTTGGAAATAAGTATTCTTTGTTTTGAGGAAGAAAATCAAAGGATAGAGGAGGAATGGTGGCCGTATGGGATGAGCCGCTGAGTGGGAGGAACTTGCGGTTTGAACAGCCAAAAAGTCAAAAGGCAACAGGCAAAAGTCATCGGGGAAAATCGAAGAATAACTTAAAGAACCATAGCAGGTAAGCTGAACATTAGTTAAGGTAGTGCCAATGACATTGTTCACGTTTTAAGATACAACAAAGTGTGTGCTCGTTGGGTACTGCGTCACCTAACGACTGGGATGAAGAAACCGAGACTTGAAACATGACAAAGGTTGCTTGCTCGCTATGAAAAACATGGAAGTGGTTTTCTCCAAAGCATTGTGACTGATGATGGGCGTTAAGTTCACCATTATGACACAGAAATGAAAAACCAATAGCTGGAATCCTGAACACCATATTCTCGTCGAGCGGAAAAATTGAAAACTTGCTGGTAAGTGCATGTTCACTGGGTTCTGGGGCTAGAGCGGCATTATTCATCAGGAGTACACGGTGGAAGGTACGACTATCAACTCTGAGAGCTACATGCATTCTGTAAAAAAGTTAAAGTATAAATCACGTGGGGGGGGGAAGCCAATGATTCTGCAACATGACAACGTCAAACCGCATGCTAGTGCGTTTACTTCAGATGCCATACAGAAAATCGGGTTTGAAGTTCTTCAACAACCTACCTACAGCCCAGATTTGGCACCGCCCGACTTCTGGTGGTTTTCTGCCCACAAGAGACATCTGAAAGGAATTCAATTCACTTGTGACGAAGATGTTCAAGCCGCTATGAGGAATTTAAAAATGCGCGATGTAAGCAGCGTTTGAAAAAAAAAAAAAAAAATACGTTTCTATACAGACTGTAAAACATCCATCCATAGATAGAAAAAGCTGCTTTCGGCCAACGGCAGCTTAAATGTGTACTACGAAAAATTCATTTCTCACGATGGAAAATATCCAAAGCAAAGGGGATTTTTCAGCTCGATTTCTTAGAAGCAAAGTTCTTCAAATATGGTACAAAAAAATTAAAAAAGATAAGCACTTACACCCCTAGTAGCAAAACTGTGTGGTACAAAACTTGGCAAATGTGTTTAAAAATACCGCCCGCCACAAGCACTGTCAGTATAGTAAAAATAATTTTTTAAATCAGCCTTTCAGAAGCCGAGGTATCATCGTTACAGGGATTTAAATTAATGCTCCCTAGCGACAAAACTAAACATTTTGAGAAAAAAAGTACACATAAACGTTTTCTGCGGTACGTGGCGTCCCGCTGAAAAATATTTTTAGAAGCGAAGATACTATTGCAAACATGTTAAAAACAGAAATGTGCACATACGGCAGGCCCCCTCGTGGGAAATCATTCTGTCACAAAATATTGTGAAATGCAAGCAAAATATTCATCGTCATAACTTGCATGAAAAATAATTCTTAAATCTGATTTTTAGAAGCAGCGGTTTCGGGGGGGGGAATACGACATATATTTTACGACCCTGACCGGTGAAACCTTGCACACTACCGACCACGAGGCCCGTGTTCTGTACTGCAGGTGGTTCCAAGAGTACCTGTCTGAAGAAGGTGAGGACATTCTGAATGTGACTTTCTTTACAAATGAGGCATGGTTTCATCTGTCTGGGTATATCAACAGCCAAAACACTAGCCTGTGGGGTACTGAAAAGTCCCACGAATTTAAGGAAGTGCCTCTCCACAACCAGGAGGTTGGTGTTGTACCTTGACTCGTACGCGCATTATTGCGCCCATTTTCTTCAGTTAAACCATTAACGCACAACGATACCGTGACCAGAGTATCCAACCATTCATATCCGAACTCACGGAAAGGGAAATCAACGAAGGATGGTTCCAGTAAGACAGTGCAACTGCTCACACCGCTGGCGCATCAGTACAGCTTCTCGAAGAATTCTTCGGAAATCGCATCATCTCCCGGGGACCGTGGCCTTCCCATTCACCGGATCTAACACCGCCTGACTTTTTTTCTGTGGGGAGCACTGAAGGGGAAGGTGTACGCAGGTAATCCGCATACACTTCAAGAGCTACAGGCTGCAGTAACGACCCACATCCAACAAATGACACCACATACCCTGAGAAACCTCTTCACCAACATGCAGAAGCGCGTGCAGACATGTCTTGACGTCGGTGAGGCCCATTTCCAACACCCCCTATAGGAACTAGTTCGGCATGGTAGGGTGTTACTTTCAGTGCACAGTTATTTTTCGGACACAATTTAAAAACTTTGCACTGCAAAAAACACATTTTCTGAAATTCGCAAGCATGATTCCTTTCCTTTTTCCTTGAAATGATCGGGGGGGGGGGGTCTGAATTTCATCGATTTTTCATACGCCAGGAAAATTCGGAATTTTCAGAAATCTTTCTGCAATACCTTTCGTACTTCAACGGTAAACTGCCGTTTTTAAGATTTGTTAAGAGAAAATTCTGAATTTTCGGAAATATTTCGCCAATTACTTTAGTATTTTAACGGTACCCAGGTAAACTGCTGTTATGAAGATTTGTGAAGAGAAAATTCTGTGTTTTCAGGAACGAAATTTCGCTATCATTGGCATAGTAACGGGAAAATTCTGTTCCCACCTTTTCCTTGTCCATATGACGGAAAATTTCGGTTAATAGGAGCGTCTCGCGGAAATGTTTAGCTAAGGTTTGATTAACTGTTAAATTTCAATCGTCTGGCGGAGAACCTGATTTTGAAGTTCTGTAGCGAGATCGGTTATTGTGGAATGTGGATAGCATATTGCATGAAATTTTCGTTCTTGTGGCACCGATCCCCCCCCTCTCTCTCTCTCTCTCTCTCCCCATTTGGTGCACTAGTAATTGTGTATTGTGGTACCGTAAGAAACCTAGTACTTAAAATATTGTGCAGGTGATTGTTATTTGTTGTCTATGTGTTAGTTTGTAGACCCGTTAATACAAAAGCTATTACAGCTATCAAGAGTAAATTTTATATTCAACGGTTTCGCGAAATAATTCTATAAAGCAGTTCATTATACCTATTCTTAAACATAATTGAAAGTCATTGTTAGTTTTAAAAGATCTCGAGTTTCCAAAGCTTCGAAAAATCACGATTAAAAAAATTCTGTTGCTTCGAAAACTCACGATGAAAAAAATACGCAATTTTGTAATGAGTCTTCCTAGAGAAAAACTAGAACTATCACAAACCTATTAAAAAAATAATTAGCTCCAACAGAAAATAAAATCGATAATTCACCCGCATTAATAGCGAAAAAGTATTTCCTCATCGCGCTATTCAAGTTCTACCTTATACGTGACACACGTCTTCCAGGCTCAGTCGGTAGCACGCGTGGCTGCCATTGAAGACGCACTAGGTTCAAACCCCACCAGGGTCAAATGGAAAGGAGTTCTTACGTGAGGAAAGAAGAATCTCTAGTAAAAGCGCTAGAAAAGTCAAAATCCAGGGGTTTTTTTCGAAATTTCTGTGTAAATGCGGAAAAATTCGAGACTGACTTTTCTGAAATAAATGGAATTAGTGACAAAGGAAAATCTCTCAAAATACTGAAGTTAGAAGAAATGGAAACTTTTAAAAACGGAACATAAAATGGTCTTCGTGGTAAAAAATATCAGAAAATAAAAATACATTTTCTTTTTTTTTTTTTCTTTTGGTGAAATAATTGTAGAGTAAAATATATTTTGAATTTAAGACACTTGTGTGCAAAACTTTGGGACGAAGTGGAAAAAGTAAAATGACGACGTAAATAGTAGTAGCACCCAAACGCAAGTTAACTCAGGACTGTGTCTGGGAAAAGGAGTAATAATGGACGATGAGGTGTGGTTTGCCTGACGTGGGAACAAAATGCGCTCACGCAGTCCAATAGCATCAGTTGAACGGAAATCACGAGACGAAGTGCATAGATCTTACAGACGTTCGATTGTGTTTGTTGTGTCCTAGAGAAGACGAGAAATATCCCATCGAGAGCATTTTGATTTTACTCGTGGTCGAATTATTGGGATGCTCAATGAGGGGCGAACTGTGATGACTGCGGCCCAGTAGTTTGGTATCGCCCATAGCATTGTATCGCATGCGTGGTCGGTCTTCAGGATTACAGATACTACATTTGTGCGAAAGATCGGTGGTGATCCTCTAAAATCCACTCCCTAGTGACGACCGCTATCTTCTCCTACAGACCAAGAGGGATCGACACAAGACAGCAAGTAACCTTGTAAAACAACTGAACATGAGCACAGTACGCACAATATCGTGGTTTACAGTGGCCAGGCGACTACACAAAGGTGTACTGTTTGTCCGACGACGAGTACGCTGTGATACATTAGCAACTACTCGCTGGAGACACCGTTTACAGTGGTCCAGAGAGCATAAGGACTGGATAGCTGAACAGTTGGGTATGATAATCTTCACTGATGAGAGTAGATTTATTTAGTCTCTCCAGCGATTCTGGACGTCAGCTAATCTGGCGTGCGGTAGGCACTCTGTATCGCCCCAAAACATCAATGAAAGGGATGTTCTCATATGGGGAGGCATTTTGATCGATGGACGTACGGAGCTCCAGATACTGAAAAGAGGTACTGTAACCGTTGAGCCCTACTGTAATGAGGTAATTTTTCCCATGTTCGTCTGTTCCGAGGTGCTGCTGGGCCAAGAGAGAGAGAGAGAGAGAGAGAGAGAGAGATCGTGTTAATGGACGATAACGCCACACCCCATCTTACGGTGGCTGTTGATGAGCTGTTGGAAAGTGAAGACATTCAGTAGATGGGTAGGCCAGCACGTTCCTCCGACCTAAATCTCATAGAACACGCATGGGACGATCTGAGGAGACGCGTTGCGGCACGTCAACACACACCGGAAACTGTTTAACAGCTGAAGACGGCGCTTACGGAAGAATGGGGGATTTTACCGCAAGAATTCGTCAACAACCTAGTGCGAAGTATGGCAGACGGTTCAAATCATACATCGACGTTTGGGGTGATCATATCCCCTATCTCCCCTGCTGAGGAACTCCTCTTCCCTTCGCGCCGTCTTTGGCAGTGATGCATCTATCTGTATCAAGGCACCCAATGCTATGTAGCCAATTCTTAATAAATGTTCCACTATATCCTTTAGTCTAAATCTGCAGTTGTATCGGTGTTGTTTCCATCATCGTTTCTCTAAATAATGCACTTCCTATGGTTTGAATTTCACATATCCAAGCCGCTCCTGTGCGACGCTGGTGGTCAAAACCTTGCTCGTCCTTTAAGTTTTTCACAGGAATGTATTCACAGTTCCTTAAGAAGCTTTTCCTTCTGCTCAGAAATCAGCTAATACATGACCTTGGCATTTGTTCCCCAAGCCCAGAACAAAGGGCTATTCCTAGTCTCCGCACTCCCAAAAACCCAGTGTAGACGAATTCCCTTCACCAGTCGAAAGTGTAATTAAAGACTTGTACGGTAAATGATATTGAAATCATAGTTAAGGAAAAAGAAGAAAATTCAGGGCACGAGTCCGAACCGTAGTAAATGTTATGGATCCCGAACCCGGTTCGGACTCGTCATCTGGCAGTACTTTTTCGCTGAAAATGGTGAACAAAACAAGACGGTTATGGCAACAACGCTACCAAATCGGAAGAAATAGAAATGTTCATTTTTGTTTCAGTCAAAGTGGATATCGGGTTATCTCAACATCCTCTCGCATTTTTGAGTCGTCATTGAAGCGACTCAAAAGCGTAACGGCTTTTACTGAACAGGTTCAATTTTCTATAGGTGCCTTTATGAGTTATCTTCTGGAGCTTGCTTCTTTCACCGCATGACTAGTGTCATTTATATTCACCCCTGTAGTCTGTTTCATCTCTTCATCTCTCTAGAGACTAGGCTGTCTCCATTTGGGAGAGGATGTATCTTCAAAGGAAATATTCGTTGAACAGGTCAGAGTAATAATCATGTCTGGGTCTTTACTTTCCCGGTGCATGTCACCCCATCTTTGCCAGGAATGAGTTCAATGATTCGTGCCAAAGGCTGATGTACGCGTTTCTTGTAATCATCCCCCACAAGAACTACTTCTGATTTCAAAGGCCGGGAAGTTGATTGCTGATTTCCGTTATTTCTAGTAACTGACTTCAAAATCCCTTTCGAAAGCGCTCTCACACATTATGAAGAACCTTAGCACAATATCTCTCTTCGCAAAAACTTTAGGGAGTAGAAGGATTGTTGCAACAAACGTCAAGTAATATGACTCAAATTTTCAGTCCGTGCACTCGAAATTTGAGTCATGACGGTCATAAGTCAGACCAGTTGTTGTTTCAAAAGAATGCAATGCTAAGGGAAATCACCAAAAGTCTTAGGAAATGCGATTTGGTTACGCTGAAATCGCTGATCACAATTGTGGACGATTTAATATTAACTGGCATTTTTGTAGATGGCATAACTTCCGGAAAGAGGGGAGATTCATTGTCATAAAGTTAAGCTGGAAGCCTTTTCCGATACTGAGAAAAACGCCCTAGAATATGTTTGTAGTCCCATGTGAGCTGTTGTCATATGAGACTACCATAATTTCTTCAATTTTCACGCCATTCGCTTGATCGATATCTTAGCGCAATATTGTGTATGAGGAATTTCTTTGAAATAAATAATATCATTTCCCAATTTTGCTCAGTAACCAGTTTCAATAAATTAAAAATCGTTCAATTCTGTTTTGCATTTGTTTTACTATTTTAAAGCAGCGTTGTCCAACTGACGGCGTGCGGAGAGGGGTCGAAATGTTTCGACACGCAAATAAAGAATAAACCAAATTTCATTTCTCACCTCAAATAGATAGAATCAAATTAATATAAAATGTTACATTGCATTGCATTGCATTGCATTGCACACCAACAATCTTTATGTGCGGTCTCCTCTGGGACTGTCAAATCTAACGGACAAGGTTGTAAAAATAACGAATTTAATTACTTGCGGAAACTGTGCCCTTACGCACCAAAAGTTCAAAACATTTTTATATTAATTTGATGCCGAATATGGAGACTTCCTTTTTCACAATCGAATCCATTGCCTGAGTACTGCAAAATATTTCTGAGATTTTCCTAACTTCAAGAAGAACTTTATCTCATTTAATTGGTAGAAATTAAATGTTATACTGATCTACACCTACCGGCCATTGAATTAGAAACTTCTTTTCAATACCGCGTTGGACAGCCTCTAGCCCGAATTACACGTTATGTATACACCTAGTGGAATCTATGTTTTGACATAGATTCCACTAGGTGTTGGAGTGCTTCTTCGTCTACAGCATACGAGGCTTTCACTAGACAGTTCTGAACTGGCTCAAATTTGACGGAAGAAGACCTTGCTCCCGGATCTGTTTTTCTAACATGTCCCATACATTCTCAATGGGGTTCAGATCCGGGCTTTGTGTTGCCAGGAAAGATGCTGGAAGTCGTTGTGATGCTCGCTGAACCACTGCCCACTGCTGAACACATCTGGTGCGATGGATAGTAACGTTATCTTCCATGAAACAGCCGTCACCTGTAGGAAAGAAAGTCAACATTGCAGGGTGGACTTGATCGGCAACAATGTTCAGACAATCTTTGGAGAACACCTGACCTTCCAGCAATGTCAAAGAATCCGTTCCTTATCAACAGAACGTGCTCTACACCATGACATTACCACCGAACCTTGAGCTGTGTTTAAAAGACAAGCTGGAACCATTGCTTCAAGGGTCTCCTGCTAAACTCTCTGCCTATTGTCAGCACAGAACAAGGTGCACCACGACGCGTCAGACCACATGGCTGTTTTCCAGTCTTCCAGTGTTCAGTCAAGGTGTTCCCGAGACCACCACTGTAGAAGAACTCTTCCGGTTTTGGGCAGAAATCGGTATTTTCCGTATAATCATGCGACTTCCAATACCGATCCTATCGAATTTCCTCCACATAGTTAGTTCACTGAGATATGGGTCAGGAACAGTATTCATTTAATATTTCGGTCAACTGCTGCACACAGATAGTTCTATTTCTTTGTACAAGCCTTCTCAGATGACGGCGTTCCTGACAGAACATCGTCGCGCCACAGTTACGTCCGTTAGACAAGCAGCGTGCGTTATCTTTCCACTGATTAAAGACCCCGGATATCTACATTTTTGAGAAACGAGTCTGTTTTCAAAATCGTCGCTCCAGCCATACGGGCACCCACAATAAGCCCTTTATAGAATTCCGAAAGGTCTTTTGTTTGTCCCATTGTGATCAACACTACTGACTTGAAAATTTTGAATTTACAGGAAAAACATTTCGCATCGGAAACACTATCCAACAAAGAAGGATTTTTTCAAATCGTACTCTTAGAAGTATAGATATTGACAAAAATAAGATATACATCTACGCCGCCTGGCGTAGAAACCATGCATTTTTTCAAGAAGAAAATTTTCCTATGAGGTTTGTCGACATGAGTAGCATCGGTCAACAAACGACTTTGTTTTCAATCCAGATTTTAGAAGCTCATATTTTGCTGCAAATACAACAGAAGCGGAAATTAAGACTTACGCCACCTGGTGGCCAAACCATTTCTTACAAAAATTAGAAAATATGTGCAAACGATTTCCCATCAGGAGCTGTATGCGGTGCAGAAATAATTTTTCAAATCGGAGATTTAGAAGCAGAGATATAGGGAGAAATGCAATTTACCGTTACGCCCTCTAGCGAAAAGTCTATGAACTACTTGAAAATTTTGAAATTATATGAAAAACATGTCACACGGAAAACACTATCCAACAAAGAAGAAATTTTTCAAATCGGACTCCTAGAAGTAGAGACATTGACAAAAATAAGATACACATCTACGCCCCCTGGCGTAGAAACCATGCACTATTTTGAGAAGAAAATGTTTCTAAAAGGTTTGTAGACATGAGTAGTATCGGTCAACAAACGACGTTTTTTTCAATCGAGAATTTAGAAGCTCATATTTTGCTGCAAATACAACAGAAGCGGAAATTAAGATTTACGCCCCTGGTAGCCAACTATTTTTTTACAAAAATAGAAAATATGTGCAAACGAATTCCCATCAGGATCTGTATCCGGTGCAGAAAGAATTTTTCAAATCGGAGATTTAGAAGCAGAGATATAGGGGGAAACCCAATTTACCGCCACGCCCCCTAGCGGAAAATCTATGAATTACTTGAAAATTTTGAAATTATATAAAAAACATGTCACGCGGAAAACACTATCCAACAAAGAAGGAATTTTTCAAATCGGACTCCTAGACGTAGAGATATTGACAAAAATAAGATGTACATCTACGCTCCCTGGCGGAGAAACTGTGGAATATTTTAAGAAGAAAATATTCCGAAAAGGTTTATAGATGTGAGTGGTATCAGTCAACGAAAGAATTTTTTCGATCGATATTTAGAAGCTCCGATTTTATGGCAAATACGTCAGAAGCAAAAGTTATCACTTACGCCTCCTGGTGGCCAAAGTATTCTTTACCAAAAATTTTAAATTATATGCAAAATATTTTCCATCAGGAGATGTACCCGCTGAAGAAAAAAAAAATTCAAATCGGAGTTTTAGAAGAAGAATTATCGGGGAAAATATAATTTACTTTTACGCCCCCTAGCGGAAAATCTGTGCGTAATTTGAAAAAGTAACTATATCTATAATACTCTTCGACATAAATGGAATCGAAAGATATTTTTTTTTCAATCGGATGTTTAGAAGAAAATATGTGAAATAAAACGTATTTTTGAATTCGACATCATCTGCATTTACGCCCTCTACCGGCGAAATTGTACATCGTAAAAAAAGACTAAATAAAGGATCATCATTTGTATATTTCAAGCTTCCCAATGCAAAAAGAATTTTTCAAATCGGACTAATAGTTGCAGAGATAGCGTGGGTACAGACGGACGGACTGACTGACGGACGGACGGATGGACGGACAAACCGATACCAGAAGCACGATCTTATTTTACAAAAGACGTGCTAAAAAAGGGGGAAGTTCATGGATTATGTGTCAAAAGCCCGCACCTCTGACCTCTCGGCCGGTGTGGGAAGCATTACCAGTAAAAAAGTAAATATAAATAATAAGCTATACTTTTGTGAAATAATAAAAGCCACGGTAATAATTTGGTGAAATAATTGTTTTTTCTTGTTGGTTTTTATTAATATATTTCTCGGTGTCTCCCTTTCTTTCAGATTTCGTTTATCATTTTGTTACTACAGTTTTTGGAGTGCATTTGGTTATGGACTACGTTCTGTTTTTTGTTCGATTTTTCCAGTGAACAGTAGTTAAAGGAATTTATTGAATGGGTACGTTTTACACGTTTAAAAAATTAGAAACCATTAAAACGACAGACCGATAGGTTCGGCGTTACTGTGTTTAACACGGTCATGTAGGTGTTAACATGATTGATTAAACAGCCTCCCAGTCCGGCCCCTCCTACGTAAAAAAAGAGAAAGAAAAAACCTGACGCGAATGACAGGTGCTGCGAATGCACAGAAACACACCGGACCGAAAGAAGTGCCAGATGGCAACGGAACTGGCATAACATGCGTCGAAAGAAATTCCGTAACGAACACCTCAGAAGCTAGACGAAAGAAATAAGATATTCATTATAATTTTGTTTTGTCGTGAACAATAACCAGAATTCTTAAAGATGTCCAAAAACAAAAGAAGCTGAAAAAAAAGCGAATTTTCTATTTCTGAAACGAAAATTATATATTTCATTGAGATAAATTTTGTAATTTGTAAAGAAAATGCATTTACTTTTGCCGTGATTGTAATGGCAGTTCACGCTTGTTCATTTTTTTGCAACATAGTAACAAATAAGGGTTTTCCGGAACCAAACTGTTTTCAATTTTGGTATGAAATCATACACAGTGGAGTCACATTATTGCGGCCACCTCCTACTTTTGACGTCAACAGCACGTAGCCAATGAAAAAAGGCACATGTCGTGAGCTGGCTTGGAGGGTATAGCAGGTGTGCAGTAGGCATTATGAATGAAAACATATCACTCGTTGCTGTCATGGATAAAAGGAGCGATTTATCAGATTTGCGAAAAGGGATGATTATCGGCTTTCGTGCCAAGGGGGGCAGTGTTTCTGAAACAGCGCAGTTTGTGAACTGTTCGCGTGCTGCTGTGGTTAAAGGTGTATCTTGATTGGAGAAATGGCACCATTGCGAATAAGCGACGTGGCAAATGCGGAGTACCACGTGCCATTGATGTGAGAGGTGAACGTCGGCTGCGAAGATGTGTGAGAGCCGATCGACACGCTACAGTGGAGCAACTCACTGGCCGAATGAACCAGGGGAATACTGGAAGTGTGTCTAAAACGACAGTTCAGCGAACCCTGCTGCGTATGGGGCTCAGATGCAGACGGATGGTCACTGCACCTATGCTAACGAAGGTGCAACGGCAGAAAAGTCTTACATCTGCACAGCAGTATCGGAATTGTACCTCCGCTGATTGGCAAAGGATTGCCTTCTCCGACGAGCCACGTTTTCTGCTTCACCGAACGGATGGACGTTGGAGTATAAGGTGAGAAACATCGGAGAACAAACACTCTTCAACCATTGCTGGAAAAACACAAGCTGGTGGGGGCAGCGTTATGGTCTGGGGAATGTTTTCGTGGCATTCCGTGGATTTAGTAATACCTGTGGAAGGCACTAGGGACCGAATTCGTTATGAGTACACCCATACATGCTGATTGTCTTCCCTGGGGCGGATGGGATCTTCCAGCACGAGAAAGCGACGTGTCACACAGCTAGGAATGTCCGAGAGTGGTTGGAAGAGCACGATGAAGATTTCAAAGTGCTTCCCTAGCCCCCTAATTCCCCAGACTTAAACCCAATTGAGCATCTGTGTAACCACCTCGATTGTGTTGTTCGCTCTATGGATCCTCCACCACGCACCCTCCAGCAGCTATCAGATGCACTGCAGTCAGCATGGCTCAACATACCTGTGAACACCTTCCAGCACCTTATTGAGTCACTCCCAGCCCGTCTAGAAGTTGTCCGTGCTACACACGGCGGTTACTCTGGATATTAGTTGGTGGTAACAATAATGTGACTAGACTGTGCATAAGCCTGCTTGGGAGGCTGTTATCAAACGCTTTAAACCGGGGTTGTATTATAGTTGTGCTTGATTGTAAATATACGTCAATTAAATCCTGGACTAGAAATTCTTCCATTTTTTAATTTCGGAAGTTCTTTTGAAGAAAATGAGCTTGTCAGGTTGGTTACTAATTGGACTGAAAGTTTCAGAAACTATAACTGCGGTTAAAGCAAAGGGATTTTTTAATACAATTTTACATCATTATCATCCATTTTCAATCCACAGCTGGATGAAGGTCCCTTCCATATTCCTTCTTCTTAAGCAATTCTCTTCCATGTAACTTCGGTATATATTCGAATTTCATCCACTTATTTCCCACATAGTCTTTTTCTGCCCCTTGGTATCCAGTCTGGTTTATCAGTTGCCCAACGGTGGTCAGTCCTTTTAACAGTTTGTCTAGCCGATCTTGAGAGTTGATCATCAACTTGTCCACTCTCGTCACTTTCCTGTGATCTGTGAGTTACTTTTCCTACGTATCTTTCTAAGTTACAATAAGAATGCATCTCTCCATACCTCTTTGAGTTGTCCAGAGCCTATGTATGTCTTTCTTCGTTAAAGTTCTTATCTGGAAGGGTGCATTGATTGCGCTGATCCATAAATGGATCGAACTGGAAGCATGCATTAATTAAACACTTTTCTTTCAAGACGTAATGGTAAATTGTTCTTGGAAATCGTGCTGTTTCTTCGAAACGTACTTCAGCAAAGTTTCATACCCCGATTAATTGCTTTTATGATATGTTCTTTAAGACCATGTTTTCAGACCGGTCGACAAGGACGTCGTCAAGGGGATCAACCCCACCCTGAAATTTGTCTTGCCCACCATGCAGTCCACACAGTTCGAAATGTGTCATTTTTCAGTATATTTAATTTTAAAGTATAATCTGCACTTTGCCAAGTAATAAGCCCTGAGTTTTATTTCACGTAGCCCTGCGTATTTTCCCCTTAAAAGTGCGTTGTTTATGTCATCAAAGAAGGTTATCAAAATAGCATCAGGAGGGCCATGAAAATTCAGTTTGTTCTCCACTCTCCCGATTCCTTAGTTTAAACCTCTTTCATGTTTGTATGGCCACAGCGCTAATGAGGAGGGTGTATAGGAATTCACTGGGGGTCACTACTAATTGCTCCGTTTGTTTTCTTTACGAAATAGAGGATTTCAACACGGAAAAGTAGAGCCTAAAGCTACACTAGCGGTCATAAGACTGCTCCGGGAAGTGAAAGTGCAAGAAGTAGCTGTCGGCTGCTTTGTAGGAACGGAGTGCAAGGCGAAGTCGCTGGCTTGAAGGAAGGAAATTAAGGAGGGGGCAGGTATTGCGTCTGCGTGGTACGACGTTAAAATTCAATTTAGATAAACAAAAACGATATTTTCTTCTAAATAAATTGTCAAGTATAGTACTATTTTCGTACGTAAAAATGAAAAATTTTGAAAAGCAATTTAAGACAATACATTCAGAGCAAGCAAAAAGTTGTAGCAGACATTTTATCAACACTTCTCTCTAAGACCAGTGGCATAACTAGTCATATCCGTGTATGTATGTGTGTAAAAGTGGAGGGGGTGGGGATTGCACGAATTCCTTTGTAGCCGGTAGTGAAAAGCATTAAAGGCCGCCTCAGTGGCACAGTGGTGTAAGCGCTGGTTTCTGACCATTCATCCGAGAAGGGTCCGGGTTCGAAACCCGGTAAGGCATGGATGTTGTGTTTGTCTTACGGCACGGGCTTTCTGCCTTCCCTGGAACCAGTGAGCTTAAATTAGGGACGGTCGACTGTTTATAGCCCATTGAGTAGCTCATGGTGCTTGTTAAACCTTCAATTAAAAACAAAAAAAACATTCAAAATTCGTTCTTTCATTGCTTCGTAAAAAAAAAAAAAAAAAAAAAGTTGCTATGAAGCTTGCCCCACCAAAAACAATGCTCGCCCACCCATCCTGATTTCGAAGTCTAGCGACATATCTGCCGGTTGATATGTTCACTTGAACTTTTTCTCCAACACATTGACTTTTTGTTCAAACTACGCATACAGGCCACTGAGTTAGAAACTGTTGTTAAACACAGGGTTGGACCTCCTTTAGCCCGAATTTCAGCGCGTATGTGTTTTGACATAGATTCGACAAGGTGTTGCAGTACATCTACTGTATGTCTACACTCTACATCATACCAGGTGTTCACCAGATTCTCCTTTAACTGGCTCAGATATGTCGTAAGTGGACTTTGCCTCCCGATGTGTGTTTCTGACATGTTCCATAGATTCTCAATATAGTTCAGATCTGGGCATGGCGGCGGAAGGTAGTGGAAATCGCTGTCATGCTCGCTGAAATACCGCTGAACACATCTTGCGTGGTGAACAGTAGCATTGTCGTTCATGAAACAGCCGTCACCTGCTGGATAAAGATTCAACATTGCCGTGTGGACTGATTGGCAACAATGTTCCGATAATCCTTGGAGGACATCCGACCTTCCAGAAATATCAGGGAGCCCGTTCAGTATCAACAGAACCTGTACCATTCAATGACACCACTTCCAAGACCTCGAGTTGTGTTTACCAGGCAAACTGGATCACTTGCTTCATGGGGCTCCTGCTAAGCTCTCTGCCTACCATCGGTACAGAACAAGGTGTGCCGCGACTCGTCGGATGACAGTCTTCATGTGTCCAGTCACGCTGTTCCTGAGAGCACTGTAGACAAACTTTCCGGTTCTTCGCTGAAATCAGCGGTTTCTGTATAGACATGCGACTGCCAATACCGCTCCTCTTCAATTTCCTGCGTGTAATTCTCAGAGATATGGGTCGGAACAGCATTCATCGAGTGCTTCAGTCAATTACTGCACACAGAAAGTATTGTTTCTCCGTACAAGCCTTCTCAGACGACGGCTATCTCATTTTTGACAGATTGTCATGCCACAGTTACGCCTCTTAGACAAGAAGTATGGGTTATTTTCTCACTAGACCCGGGATATCTTACCTTTTGAGAAACCTGGCAGGTCTGCTGTTTTCAAATTCGTCGCTCCAGCCAAAC
Organism: Macrothele yani; assembly: GCA_039090855.1. NCBI lineage: Eukaryota > Metazoa > Arthropoda > Arachnida > Araneae > Macrothelidae > Macrothele > Macrothele yani. Next base: position 47,837,497 of record CM077022.1, on the reverse strand, counting down.
GGGCACCCATAATAGGCCCTTTGTCGAACTCTGAAAGATCCTTCGTTTTTTCCATTGTGATCAAGACTGCTCACGATTACTGACGAGCAACTATCTTGGTCGCCCCGGTGGCGCAGTGGTCGAAGCGATGGCCTCTGATCATTCGTCCGAAAGGGGTCCGGGTTCGAATCCCGGTGAGGCATGGATGTTGTGTTTGTCTTACGGCACTGGCTCTCTCCTTTCCCTGGAACCAGTGACACCAAATTAGGGACGGGCGATTGCTTATAGCCCATTCAGTTGCTCACGGTGGTCGTTAAATCTCCAATTAAAAAAAACTATATCTTTAATAATTACCTAGATCGCGTGGTGACGCACGTGGCCACGTATTTTGCATATACTGTGCGCAAGTTACGTTTACGTCTATCTGCGTAAAAGTTTCTAAATCAGTGCCCGGGGTGTGTACAATACCAAACAACACTCTATAGTCAGGAGAGTGTAATGACGTTGAGAGATACCGATTTACGCATCCTTACTCAGCCGCCAAAGGTTCTCGGAAGTAACTTATTGATATCAACACTGTTCAGTAAATTTCCAGTAACACTCTATTCATTCAATACCTTCCACAAAAATGTCCTGCTGGCAGTAGAACTTGTGTACGAGTGAATGGTGTTTTATCAAAATGGTTTGCTATTGGTGCAGGAGTCAGACAAGGTTGTGTAATGCCACCCTGGCTGTTTAATATATTTATGGATGCGTGCACGCGTGATGCCAAAATAAACAATACTGGTTTATGTCTTGGTGATATTCGTGTGTGCAGATTGCTGTATGCTGATGACACTGTTCTGTTGGCAGAGAGCAAAAGTGAGTTGCAGAGTATGTTGACTCGGATGCACGAAGTTTGCATGAAATTCAAACCGAGTATAAATAAGGGAAAACCCAAAGTTACGGTTTTTGAGAGAGGAACTGGTAGTACTGAATATAATATAAGTCTAAATGGCACAGTGATTGACCAGGTGAATGAGTTTGTGTATTTAGGAAGCATGTTTGACAGAGAGAACAAATTGGATGGGGAAATTAGTAGGCGAGTGAATTCTTCATTGAAAGTCATAGCGGCTTGTAGAGGTTTTCACAGGAATGATGGGTTCTCAAGAAAGTCCCGCATGGCTGTGTACGAAACTGTAATTGTTCCTACCCTGATGTATGTCAGTGAAACCTGGGAACTACAAAAGAAATATAGGAGTCGTTTGTGTGCTGGAGAAATGCGTTACTTGCGGGGAGTTTGTGGCAAGACATGTTTTCATTGTGTGAGGAATGAAAATGTGTTGCAGTTGTGTAATGTAAAGCAAAATGTTGTTAGCCCGGTGGAGACTAATATGCCTCGGTGGTTTGGCCACATTGAAAGAATGAGTGATGAGATGCTTACAAGAAAATCTTTGTAGCCGAAGTGGTAGGAAGGGATGGCAGAGGAAAGCCAAGGAAGCCATGGGGGATCAGATTCAGGAGTGTCTGCATGAGAAAATGAAGTATAGATGATCTTGTGTACGGCGTGTGATGGATATCAGTGAAGCCCGAGTTTTATGTCAAGATCGCTGTAACGGAGAAGTTTGATACGTCAACAGTAAGTACCAATTATCTGGTAGTTTGTATTTCTTTGTGGAGCTAACCTCTGAATCTCAGAGAACAGCTTAGTGAAATGTATATTTGTACTTATTGATCAGCCCTTGTATTTGCGTTTTTGAAAATGCTATGAAATCGCTTTCGCATTCTTCCGCGCGACAATTCAGATGTTCAATATCTAAACGATTGACAACGATCATTTCTTACTTTTGAGCAGAATTAAACGGTTTTTACTTTGACAAGTGTACCTGTTGCACTTGAGACGGACAATTTCGTCAGAACCAGCTGCGTACTTCTTTTCCTCCTATCGTGTAGTGCATTTACAAAACTCATTAGATTGCGTCTTGCTTCATAGGAGAATAGGTTCTTTAATCATATCAAAACACTTCAGCCGGCCCGGTGGCGCAGTGGTCTAAGGCGCTGACCTCTGATCATTCGTCCGTAAGGGGTCCAGGTTCGAATCCCGGTCAGGCATGGATGTTGTGTTTGTCTTACGGCACTGGCTCTCTCCCTTCCCTGGAATCAGTGACCCTAAATTAGGGACGGGCGGCTGCTTATAGCCCACTGAGTTGCTCACGGTGGTCGTTAAACCTCCAATCAAAAAAAAAAAAAAAAAAAAAATTTCTCAACACCTAAAGGATAATCGGTGATGAAACGAATGTCAACACCAACGGGAAAAATACTAAATTTAAGTTGCACGTGAAAAGATATCGAAGCATCCACCAAAGACTCTTCTACTATCGTGAATACTAAAAATAATTATAATATGAAAATTACACTATTTACCAACAACTAATTGGACACCCCTGCAATCGACGATATCTGCGGTCCTGATACACGTCACGGCCGCCGCCGTTAAATATCGTGTGGGAAACAACAACGCAAACAGTCGCATGCAAGATGCCACGCAGTTCAGAGCTTTCTGATTTCGAGAAAGGTGTTATCGTCGGGATCACAGAAATGGCCGATCCATACGTGACATATCCAGCGAGTTGAAGTACCCAAAATCGACAGTGGCCTACGTGATTGGAAAATGGAAGATGAGAGGTGACTGTCGGAATGTGTCCCGACCCGGCAGACCCACAAAACTGGGAGTTAGAGACCGACGGGTGCTGGCCAGAGAAATTCGGAAGAACCGCACCAAATCGATGGGCCACATCCGCGAGGAGTTTCAACAGGCATCCGGGAGTGTTCTTTTGATGAATACCATCCCTAAGGAAGCACATCTGCTCAGTTATCATGGACGTGCTGCCGACCACAAACCTTTGATCACCAAGTGCAATAGCGCTCCTCGGCTAACGTGGTGCAAAGAACGTCGACAGTGGACCGTTGAACAGTGGAAACAGGTTCTTTGGAGAGATGAATCAAGGTTAACCCTCTACCGTTCGGATGGCAGGGTCTGGGTTAGGCGTCTGCCTGGAGAACGCCTCCTGCCGGAATGTATTTTGCCAACTGTGGAGTTCGGCGGCGGTGGAATTATGCTATGGGGGTGTTTCTTCTGGTATGGCACGGGACCCTTGGTCGCAATTCCTGGTAGACTCTACGCCGAGACCTACTGCATCATTTTGGATGACCAATCGCTTCCTACGTTGTGGCAGTTTTACGGGGTGGACCCATGTTATTTTCAGGATGGCAATGCCACCTGTCATGTTGTGAGATCCACCATAGCTTGGTATGGTGACAACGGTGTTAATCGAATGGACTGGCCTGCTCAAAACCCGGACCTCAACCCTATCGAGCACCTCTGGGACGAGTTGGAGTGTCGACTTAAGGGGTGCCCCCACCACCCGAAATCGGTGAAGGAACTGACCTGTCTTCTCCAAGCCGAGTGGAAGAAAATACCGCTAGTCGTCGTACAACGCCTGGTTGAGAGTATGCCCCAGAGGGTCGCAGCTGTAGTCGCCGCTCGTTGAGGCTCCACCAACTATTGAAGGTGAATAAACTTTGTTTTCGTTTGCTATCAGAGGTGTCCAATTACTTGTTGGTAGATAGTGTATAAGTCTTTTTAGTATTCAAGATAGTAGACGAAACTAAAATAATGAACTTTAAAGAGAAAGAGATAATTAGGAGCAAAATAGTAATAGATAATATTCCAATAGAACAAGTGAAAGAATTAAAGCCCCCCCCTCCCCTTCCCAGTGACGCAGTGATCTAAGCGTTGGTTCCTGACCACTCGTCCGAGTCGAGTCTGGGTTCGAATCCCGGTGAAGCATGGATTCTGTCTTCGCCCTTTGCCTTACGGCACTGGCTCTGTCCCTTCCCTGGAACCCGTAGCCCTAAATTAGGGACGGGGACTGTTTATAGCCCATCGAGTTTCTCACGGGGGTCTTAACTAGCCCTGATGGTAAACGGTATTTGAAACCAGAAGAGGAACTTTTTATAAGCCCGTAAAGCAAGTTATCGGTATTTCGGTAAGATCATATCCAGAAGATACTGTCGGAAGGTATATGATACCATTGTCAAGCCCACAATTTGACATAGAAGAGAAACATGGACTTCGGAGGAAGTCAAAAAGAAAATAGAAGCAACAGAGATTCGGACATTAAAACCACTTGCAGGTTACAAGAACTTAGATAAAAACAGCCACATTCTCAGGGAGGTGGAATCAAGGGAGTAGAGTGAAAGATAACGGATTATACAGAAACAGATGGAAGGAGCATGCAGGACAGGTTGGACAGCCTCAGATGGCCTAAGATTGCCTTAGACTACAAATCCTGAGTTTAAGAGACCCAAAGAGATAGCCAGAGAGCAGTTGGCAAAACTTTCAAAACGGTACTAGCGGATCATTGCGCATATCAAAAGTAGGAAAATATTTGGTGCTATGATACTTTCTAAATTTGTTAGACAACGCAGCTTTCTTCGCAGTTGAAAAATAATTCCACTAATGAAAAAAATCACATCAAATAAGCAATTAAAAAGGAATGACTTTATACCGACACGTTCCACATGATCCCAAACAATGGCGGAGCTTCCGGTCATCAAATCACTCCTGAAATAGCAGCCCGTCCGCCATTCTATTTTTTATTCTTTTGTCATTCTTTCGGAATTTAACGAGCACCATGAGAAACTTGAAGTTCTACACTGCTGGCCACCCAAAATGCAACACCAAGAAGAACACGAGATAGCAAAGCCAAACTTACTGGACACATAACAACAGATACAAAGATGAAACGATTGAGCTTACAGGCTCGTGCGACTTGCGGAACACGCAGACATCAATAGTTCGTGTGGCCCCCATGGCTGGCAATAACGGCCGCGGCATCGAACGAAAGAGGCTTTGGATGTGGGCTTGGGGTATGTCGGTTCATTCTGCTTCCGCACGTTGCCACAGTTCATCAGGCGTAGCCGCGGGTGGTGCTTGCCGGGCCACTCGGTTGCCGATCAGCGAACAGACTTGTTCGATGGGCGACATATCGGGAGAACAGGCAGGCCACGGCAGCAGGGACACCTGGTGGGCCGTGAAGAATTGTTGCACGATGCGTACCACGTGCGAGCGCGCATTGTCCTGTTGAAACGTGGCCGCTAGCAGGTCCTGCAGGTAAGGGAGGGACTACAGGCTCCAAAATGTCAGAGATGCAGCGATGGCTGTTGAGTGTACCGGCGATACGTACCAGAGGGTTGCGGGTGTCATATCCAATTGCGCCCCAAACCATAACGCCAGGCGACGGACCGGTATGGTGCTGCATAATGCAGGCGTCATACAGTCTCTCGCCGCGGTGCCACCACACGCGGATCCGACCATCGTGGTGTTGCAGACAGAAGCGGGATTCGTCGGCGAAGACAATGTCGTGCCATTCCGTAGTCCAGGTGCGGCGTTCAACGGCCCACTGCCGCCGCACTCGCCGGTGGTGTAACATCAATGGTAATCGGAGCAATGGGCGCCGTGCGACAAGTCCCCGCTGCTGCAGACGACGTCGAACGGTACGTGCTGCACAGGTTGTTGCGCAACACACCCTAATTCCTGCGCTAACGTTCGTGATGGGACGGTGCGAGACGTCAATGCCCGCCGCAGAACATGCCGGTTCTCTCGTTCGGTGGTGTGCCGCGGCTGCGGTAATCGCTCACGTCTGTCCGTCCGTCCCTCCTGCACCCACCGAATTCATACTCACTTCACTGTGGCTGGATGTCGTCCCACACGGGCGCCGATGTCTCGGTACGTTAAACCTCTGTCGCGATAAGCCACTATTCGTCCTCTGTCGAACTCCGAAAAGTGCTGGAATGACTGCCGTATTCTGCGACGAGGCATCAGGAAGCTTCCCACGCACAGGTCCGGCAGCACAACACAATTCCGCTACTTACACCCCGCCTTCTGTGCACCCTTCTTATAGTGCTTCTCGGGGGCGTACCGGGCGCACATGATTTGCATATGCCCTGCAATGCTAATCGTTTGCATGTCCTCTCGCGGGCGACGGATGCTGCGAATAACAGGCCAATCGGATGCTTCCTTCTTGGTGTTGCATTTTGGGTGGCCAGCAGTGTATAAGCAGTAATCATCATCAACAACCATGGGAAAGAATTCCTCAGGTGTCTGTTGCCATACGACAGCAGATTTCAATCGTCATATATCGTTTTACTACCAGCGTGTCGACACTCATCTGGCAAACCCTGTCAACCTAGGGAAGAGGGAGGGGGTCCAAGGACAAAGTGCATCTGGGGCCGACTTTGATAGGGAACCATCCACGCATTCGCGTCCCCAAACACGGAGTATGTGGAAAACCCCGGAAAAACCGCAGAACCAGGATTCGACCACCCGTCAGAAACGTCCGCCTACCACACTGTACACAGCGAGTTAACCATCGGCGCTATGCGGGTGGTATAAGCAGTCACCTATCCCAAATTTAAGTCCACTGTTTCCAGGAAAGGGGGAGAACCAACGCCGTATGACAAACACACTACCAGGACCCGAACTTGGGCGCCGCCCCGGTGGCGCAGTGGTCTAAGCTCTGTCTTCTCATCATTCGTCCGAGAAGGATCCGGGTTCGATTTCCGGTGAGTCACGGATGTTATGTTTTTCCTATGGCACTGGCTCTCACGCTACCCTGGAACCAGTGGCCCTAAATTAGAAACGTGTGACTGCCCATCAAGTTAGTTGTGGTCACGGTGGTCGTTAAACCTTCAACCTAGAAAACAAAACAAAACAACCCGTGCCCTTCTTGAACAAATGGTTAGATGCCAACGCCTTCGGCTACCGATGCGCCCTAGTCTATTCTCCAAGGTCTTTGGTTGGAGTTTAGGTGCTATGTGGATTTATTATAATTTAGTATTGTAATAAATTCCAAATGGAAATCCACAGTTTTTGCAGATGAGTCACGCTTGCACTAGAAACCTAACTATAATAAATAAAATGAACAAATAGGGAAAATAGCGAGGGTGAATTGTGTTTAGTTTTCCAAGAAAAGATGATGCAGATTTCTTGGTTTGAAAATCCGTAAATATTTCCCAAACAACCGTGGAAACTTCATTATTTCGAATTACCATTTTCTCCTCCCTAGTATAAATGAAATATTTTGAATAATAAGAGAGGAGAGACAGTCTTTCCTTTTACTCTGAGGTGTCAGAAAATTTCATCAATTGTTCGCTCAAATTCTTTTGTGGCGTGGAACCCGTAATTTGTTATCTTTATACATTTAGCATCATACATTTAGTGATCGCTGATGTAGAAGAGGGCAAGCCCCTCCCACTATGTTTAATTTTGATTTACGAAAATGTTTAAGTAGGCGTTTAGTGTCCAAGCAGGTCCTCATTTTAAGAAAAAGAAAAAAAAGGGGGGGGGGAGTCAGGGAAGGAAAGAAAAAGATAAAACTACTTATTATGGCGTCGGAATTCGTGTTCGCCAAGCAAGCACAATTAACAGTTTTTGTGACCACATCCATTAATGCGGTATACAAAATTGCATACAAGCAACAAAGAGTGTGAGCAAGGTAAAGATTTTGGGAAACGAGCGTGGTGAAACCACAGTTAATAATAAAAAAACAACAACAGGGAATTGACAGAACGAAGAAAAAAGTCTTCAAAGCGAAATCACTGTTATCAGTCAATTTATATATTACATAATCATACTCGTACGATCCGCTTTAGAACATATCAATATATTTTTTTATTATTTTCTTAATACAAAAAGAAAGTGCACTTTTTCTGATGTATACGGGAAAAAAAGGGGGGGGGATCGTTAGCAGCGAAGTTTGTTTCCAGTGTGACGTCACCAACAGACTTTCAACTTTCGGAATAAAGCGTGATCGTGGAACATCGATTTCTTCGCACGCTAAATAAGGACAAAACATTTTTGCCGGTGAAGTGTAACGTGGTTTTTGTTAATTCATTTAGGGGTGGAGGAGTTATTTGTTCTCAGCTGAAAATAAACAAGACGAACGTCACGAATTCCAGGTGTGACGACCAGGTCGTTTTACCCAAGAGAGAGAGTGTGGCAATGCAAAACAAGATGACTTCGAATTCTTGGGGGCGGCCCCGGGGGTACAGTAGTATAAGCGATGGCTTATGACCATTCGTCCGAGAAAGGTCAGGGTTCGAATGCCGGTCAGGCATGGATGTTGTTTTTGTCTCATGGCACTGGCTTTCTCCCTTCCTTGGAACCAGTGACCCTAAATATTGGGGACGGGCGACTGCTTATAGCATATCGAGTTGATCACGTAGTCGCTAAACCTTCAATCAAAAAAAAAAAAAAAAAAAGAGTCCTCGGGGTGATGAATTATCACCATTCCACGATTCGGTTACACGTCGTCTTTTAAGTTGTGAATAACTGCCCCCCCCCCCCACACACACACACTTCCTTTGATTATCGCGCTTGTTTTACGAGCCCCTGTGAATAATAGCTGCTGTACTATTATTCAGCGCGTTATTTCTTCCTTCAAGCTGTGTTTAGAAAAATGAAACAGCTTGAAAAAAAAAATGGACGGAAATACGTCATGAATATTAATATCGTGGTTTAAAGTGCTTGTGTTTGTATTTTTCTGAGAAAAGGAATTATTAGCTTTTGTAATAATAAAACCGGGATAAAATTCTACTTACACAATACTAAACTATTCATAGCGACCTTTCTTTCTTTATAATTTTTATTTACTACATACCAGTTTACTTATATGATGTCAGAAAATTAGTTATGTCTGTTCCTGACTTATACGATCTTTATTATGGGTGCCGAGGGCTATGTTAGGCCATCAATTCAGGCCTTTTCCTTCGTGCTTCCCAGTTGTCACTAGTTACACTGTTATTATTATGGTACTGCTTTTGGTGTATATGGTCACAACTGAAAATAAAAATAAAAATGAAATGAAAAATATTGTTTTCGAAATAAAAATGTGCAGATTTGTGCTTAAAGATGCCCCCTTAAAAAATAAGATGCTACGAAGGTAGCTACATAGATAAATCTGCAGACAAAAGAAACTCTCAGCTTTCGTGATAAAAAAAAATCTTAACATGCTATTAAATTACAATAGCATTTTATTACATCAAACAAAGATCTTTGCTCTTTCCACGTTTATGAGTGAGTCACGGAAAAATTCTCATTGGCCACCACCAGGAGTTGAACCCAGGGTCTTCCAGCTGCGCGCAAGAAGCAACCTGCCAAATTGGTTTGGCAGTTAGCGTGTGTGAGTCTGGAGGCATTCGAGGCCGCTGTGATGTAGCGGAAGCATATCCGGCGCGTAACTGGAAGACCCTGGGTTCGACTCCCGGTGGCGGCCAATGAGAATTTTTCCGTGACTCACTTATAAATGTGGAAAGAGCGAAGATCTTTGTTTGATGTTCCTGGTCCACGTTAAATGTCTGTATTAAGCATTCATTCCCCTTCTAATTATTTCTTCAGTTGCTGCTTACCATCTTTGGTGAATCTCCAGCATTGTGCGGGGCTCCAAAAAGCAACCTGCCAAATTAGCTTGGCAGTTAGCGTGTGTGAGTGAGTCTGGAGGAATTCGAGGCCGCTGTGGTGTGGCGGAAGCATATCCGGCGCGTAACTGGAAGACCCTGGGTTCGACTCCCGGTGGCGGCCAATGAGAATTTTTCCGTGACTGGCTTATAAACGTGGAAAGAGCGAGGATCTGTGTTTGATGTTCCTGGTCCACGTTAAATGTCTGTATTAAGCATTTTATTACCTATTGCTGTATATTCCCTATTGTAGAACACCGGTAACACTTCCGAAAAGGTCACGTTCTGTCACTGCTAGCCTGTATAAATACACTACTGCTTGTGAAAATTGTAACACCAAGAAAGAATAGCACTAAAAAAATTAAATTTATACAGTAATTTTTTTTTAGTGGAGGTTTAACGACTACCGTGAGCAACTCAATGGGCTATAAGCAGTCGCCGGTCTCTAATTTAGGGCCACTGACTCCAGAGAAGGGAGAGAGCCAGTACCGTAAGACAAACACAACATCCATGCCTCGCCAGGATTCGAACCCGGACCCTTCTCGGACGAATGGTCAGAAGCCAGCGCTTATATAGTATCACAGATTCCAGACATTTTCGCTTCAAAACTCAGTGTCGTGTGAAACCACCTCGAGCAACAATAAATGGAAGAGGTTTTTGATATCGTCTTGGGGAATAGCCTGACAGGCTGCTTCTATAAGAGACCAGAGTTCATTTGTGGTGACTGAGGGAGGCCCTTGACGGGCCAGTCGCTTAGCTAACATGTTCCAGACATGTTCCATCAGGAACATATCCCGCGAATGTGCAGGTCAGGGAAGAAGCGGTATCTGCCGTGCATGGAAGAGGTCTTCGATATTCAGGGCCACATGTGGCCAAGCATTAATCCTGCTGAAATATTGCGCCGTGACAACTCTGAAGGGAAAGTACTACCTCTGCCTCTGAAACATCCCTGATGTATCGCTGGCTGTTGATGGTTCCCTCAATTCATATCGGGCGAAATGAACCCAATGGCGCCCCAAACTATGACGTTTGACGGGTATGACGCTGCAAAATGCACACTGCAAGGTTCCGTTCACCACGAACACGTATGCAACCATCATAGTGCATCAAGTTGAATCGTGACTCGTCAGAAAACACGATCTGTTGGCAGCCTGCGCGCCTATGTCTGTGCTCGAGACCCCATTGCAGACCGAGGCGTCTGTGTTTGAAGGTCACAGTAATGCGCATCAATGGGCTGCTAGCGACCAGTTATCTGTTAAGCAGACGACGTTGAACTGTATTGGAGGACAAAGCTTGGTTTATGACAGTGCTCCCCAAACACCGTGGATGTCGCTGTGCGATTGGTCACTGCCATGCGATAGTGGTGTCTGTCATCCCGTGTAGTCGTACCCTTTTGCCGTCCCCTTTCCGGGTTTCTATGCGTCAGGGCCTCATCTGTCCTCTGACACCACGTTTGCATCAATGTACTGGCGTTTCATCTCTTGCGAGTGGCAATTTCGCGGTAGGAAAATCTAGCGTAGCTTCTCTCATCCCAACAATCCTTCCTCGCTGAAAGTCCGTCAGGTGTTCATAATGCGATCTTCTTCGGCGACGGGGCATAGTGAGACACAAGAAACACCCTTTCGACTCAATGTCGGCTCTTCACTGATTGCAACATCTCGTTTGAGCCAGCTCTTTATACCCAAGACCGGACAGTTCAGAGAGCGCTGCTCCGAAACCGCATGCGCATTTTCACTGACATTTTAATCATGTGCATATCCCAACCTGTTGTACATACCCTGTAAGTTTCAGGCTAATGCTTAGGAGTCCTTCATGGTTTTGCAATTTTCAGAAATAGTAGTCTTGTAGAAACAGTGTTGCACCCTTTTCTTTTGATGCTCAGTGTACTGAGTGATTATCATGCATATTAACTGATCTTTCACGTACCGTTTCGTTGACTGATCTTTTAGATCTTTCTTTTTTACGAAATAATTTCGTTGTGGGTAAGTCATTCTTATTTCCAATTTTTTGTTTTTTAGTTGCTCAAATTATTGGACACAGTGGGTCCGGAAACAGATACAAAGAATTCCCATTTAATTCCTGTTATTAAACGTTTAATGTTAATCGCTTTCTGTTGCGCTACGCCCTTTAAATATATATGCATGGAGCATCGCCAGAGAAAATGTTCCTGTTCTGAAATCATGTGATTTATTTTATTGTTTTTAATATGCTCACCATGGCATTTAAAATTCACGCACTTCAACACGTCGCCAACCCAAAGCACTTAGATAAAAGTGAAAAGCAAAATAAAGAGAGAATTCAGTAGCACCAACTACTTTTTGAGAAGTGTGTATGCGTCTTATGTTGCTGAACTCTGCTGCGTAATTACAGGTTATCTTCTACATGAGCTTGGTACACGAAGAGTGATTGCACAGGTACGGACATTCCTCCTATCAGGACAAGTGGTTGCCCGCAGAGGTGGTGGTTGGCGCTCTTCCATTATACACTGCTTTTCACAATGTCACCTAGCTAACCTACTGAAGAAAAAACAACAACAACGTAGCGTTGAAAGAACAAGAAAAAAAAAAGGAACACCTTTTCATATCCACAAACCAATCCTCTCTAAATCAAAACACCCTCCTTCATTTGTTGCTAAAATTTAACAAATTGCATCAGGGCATTCCGGAAGCAGTTTTTATTTTTTTCGTTTAAGCAAAGATAGTAAAACTTGGTGTTTCTTCAATCGCAAAAAAATAGAAAATTCCCTGAAACATAAATTCGTTACCATATTTCTCTTCACGAGAAAGCACTATCACAAAACTAAACGTCCGTTCATTTTACTTTACTTTTCACAATGTCACCTAGTTAACCTGCTGAAAAAACAAAAACAAAATTAGCATAAAATGAACAGCAAAAGAAAAAAACGTGGGAAAAAGGAACGAAGAACCTCTTTATGTGTTGCTAAAATTGCATCGTGACATTCAGCAAGTGGTTTTTATTTTTTTTACTGTGCTTTACTTCCAGCAAAGCACAGTTTTTCGCTAGGTAGCGAAAATATATGAGAGAGGGTTGAAAAGTTTCTAGCTTCTTATAGAAGGAAATTTGGAATGTTGTGACAACCTATTTAGTTTTAAACAGTCATTCGTTAAGTAAATCCACTTTCTGGAACGATCCACTAGCTTTAATAACCCGCACAAACAAAATTCAGAAGATTTTAAATGAAACAATTTGTTCATTGCATTCATCGCAGCATTGTCACTGTCGAAAACCTGCTGTTTTTGTTCCTTTTCTAAATAGCAAACAGTCCGATGGAGCCAAATCCGGTGAGTAGGGCGTATATGTAACGGCTTGAATGAACCCACAGTCACGCAGTGTTTTCTGAGTCACAAACGTTTTGTGTGCCGGTGCATTGTTTGATAGAAGATGACTTCTTTGGCAATTTCCCACCCTTTTTGAGCTTCAGTTACTCTCGGAAAAGTATCAGTAGGTTTGAATAATACTTTGCACTGATAATCATTGTCAACCATTATCAATCCACTGCTGGACGAAGGTCTCCCCAAGCCTCTTCCACAACGATCTATCTTGTGCCAGTCTCCTCCATGTTACTCCCGCATACTTTCGAATTTCATCCGCCCATCTTCCATGTGGTCTTCTTCTGGGTCTTTTCCTGTCCCTTGGAATCCAATCTAAACTTTCGACTGTCCATAGATGGTCTGTCCTTCTGGCAGTATGTCCAGCCCATTGCCATTTCAGGGATTTAACTCTGATCATGTTGTCTTCCACTCTTGTCATTTTTCGGATCCACGAGTTCCTCTTCTTTTTTCTCCTGGTTACACCAAGCATGCACCTCTCCATGCTGCTTTGAGTTGTCTGCAGCCTTTGTATGTCTCTTTTAGTTAAGGTCCACGTCTCTGCACCATACGTAAGCACTGGAAGGATGCACTGATCAAACACTTTTCTTTTAAGACATAATAGCATATTGCTCTTGAAAATTATACTGTTTCTACCTAAGCTCCCCACGCAACTTTTATACGCCGATTAATTTCTTCATCAATGTGGCCCTCACTTGATATCTGCTGTCCAAGATAAACGTACGCATCTGTTATCTCCAGCACTTCTCCATCAATCGATAAATCTTCATTTCTTGTAAAAGTATTGTGCATCACTTTTGTCTTCTGAAAGTTCATTTTTAATCCCACTTCTTTACTCTTGTCAGCAAGTTCCTGGATCATACTCTGCAGCTCAGATGGGGTAGTTGCAAAAATGGCTACGTCATCAGCAAAACAAAGGTGAGTTAGATAATCTCCATTAGACTTTATCCCTTTGTTTTCCCAGTTCAGTGATTGAAGGACATTTTCCATTGTGGGAAATCCACCATAATCACTCCTGCACGCTAGAAGGCAGTTGTCATGATCCAGCAGACTTCTGCACTCGAACGGTTTAGGAAGGGGAGAAGAGAGGTGCTTCCACAGTTTCGATTGTTCTTTTGTTTCAGGGTCGTAAGGTGCATCAATGTTCCGCCTATAGTGACGTACTGCCTCAAAAACTGAGCTTCATTTGCTTCAAAATGCTGCACAATCTCGTGACAGCACTTCACTGTTTCCTGCTTATGATCCACATTCCGTGTTTTAGGGACCCATCTCGAAGACAACTTGTTCCTTCTTAAAACATTCAGCACAATACTGTGAACTCTCGCATGATGAATGTTAAGTGTGTCATTGTACTCAAATGTTATTATGCGGTCTTGCATTATCAAGTTTGCCGCCCCGGTGGTGCATTGATCTAATCGCTGGCTTACGACCATTCGTCCGAGATAGATCCAGGCTCGGATCCCAGTGAGGAATGGATATTTACGGCACTGGCTGTCTCCCTTCCCTGGAACCAGTGGCCATAAATTGGAAATTTATGTAGAGGATTTTAAGAAGGGAGTGTCTGACCGATGTCTTAAACAACCCTTAGAATTAGGAAACTAGGAGATTTGGGCTAGAGTGCTCGACAGGAAAGTCACACGGAAGCGAAGTAGAAAGTCAGTAGAATAGAGGAGTTTATTTTTGTAGCGGGGTTCCAATACCCCGGGACAACATTAGCGTGCTTTTCGAGGCACGGCGAATATTTAGTTGTTAGGCAGACGGGACGGGATTGAACCCCCATCCATATTGTTGAAAGCCGGCTACGCTAACCACAGGGCCATCCACGGCCCGACTATAAATTAGAGACGGGCAACTGCTTATAGCCCATCACTCACGGTGGACGTTAAACCTGCAAACAAACAAAAAAATTATCAGGTTATGAAAGGCATTCACATTTGCAGGCGTTGACACGGTAACACGCCTCCGGAGCACTGCGGGGGTGCATCTTCAACTCTGTCCCTTCCACGCTTAAATTCTGCAACCAGTTTCTCTCATATGAAGAACAAGATTCCCCTGATGCTTGCTGAATGTCTTCAGGAATTTATATCGGTGACGCACGTTTTACTCAGTCGCTGCAGGGTGTTTGATTTTGTCAACGGTCTTCCATCTTTCCTCATTTAAACTCCCTCTGTAAACGAAAAGAAAATAGGTACAAACTTTAAATTTTTGTGTGAGCACACAGGAAGCGTCACAGCAGAGATTTGCAATATTTTCATTCACAAAAACTTTCGCTATCGAACGTCATTTCAAAGTACACCAGACCATGCCCACTCAAGAAGCGCTTATAACGTAGTAAACACATTTATTTAGTGGTGTAATATGCATATAGATTCGCCAAGCTTTCGCTCTCCATTGGGAGACTTTAAGAGCGCAGATATGATCACAAATGGGGGAGGCTTGACCCAATATAGATAGTGAAACACTCAAGAAGTACTTATAGCGTAGTAAATACGTTTATTTAGTGGTGCTATAAGCCACTGGGAGGCTTTTTCAAGGCAATAGCAGTACCTTGAAAAAGCCTCCCAGTGGAGAGCGAAAGCTTGGCGAAACTTTATGCGAACTACACCACTAAATAAACGGATTTAGTTCGCTATAACAGCTTCTTGAGTGTTTCGCTATTTATATTGGGCCAACCCTTTCCCCATTTGTGATCATATCTACACTTTTAAAAGACAGATTGGAAAACTTCTCTGTGATGAGCATTTTGATAGTTATTCCTAAGGTGTGTGGGGCCCCTGTCTATACCCACAATTTGGTTAAAGAATGGATTATAAAATTCATAGGCCCGTGTGAGGTATACTGATCTATCGATGACGATTTAGAACAATGGGTAGAGAAGAGGTACTTCCGTATTTGTTTATTGTTCCAATCAGTGCTCTCTTGAACTCTTTAGGCGGCAATCACTACCTTCCTAGAATCTCATCTCTTCCAGTGTTAACCGTGATCTCTCTGTGGATTTTACAATTCCCATGAATGACCACGGGCATCTTCCATAGCGCTCGACAATAAAAAAAATGTTGAAAAAAAGGACTTTCTGCATTTGTTTTCGGAGTTCCAACGGAAAATTTACCGCTTTCACTGGCAGCTAACCTTGCTGCAATGTACTGTATCATATTGAGGCGAACCCAGTAATGTGAAATTTACTGGAGGTGAGGCTAAAAACCGGATTACAAAACAGACCTTCTGTTTTATGTACAAGATTGCGTACGTTTCAGTGCTCTATTCATAGATTAGCGGATATAAGACATAAAACGGCATACAAGATTCATAAATTATCAGAAGTTTATTCTAGAAAATTTAATTTTCTTGCTTTCATTTCAGCAAAATTATTATGTTGTAATCCAGATTTTCACATAATGCATGTTCCATTGACAGTAACGCCAAATTACACAACGAAAATTGCAGAACTGTGAAGGCCTATATTAGCTTGAAACTTACAGGATATGTACAACAGGTTGGGACATGAAAATGATTAAAATGTCGGTGAAAACGCGCATGCGGTTTTGGAGCAGCGCCCTCTGAACTCTCCGGTCTTGAGTATAGAGACCTAGCACAAACTACAACTACAAACCCTTCAGGCTGCAATGGAGTGTCTAACACAGACATTGGCGTGCTGATTGGCAACAAGTCGTGTTTTCTGACGAGTTACGATTTAACTTGATGCACCATGATGGTCACATACGTGTTTGAAGACATCGTGGTGAATGGCACTTTTCAGCGTGTATTTTGGCACCGTCATGACTACCAAAGCCGGGCGTCATTGTTTAGTGCGTCATTGGGTTCAGTTCGCGATCTCGCCTGATACGAATTGAAGGAACCCCTCAACAGCCAGCTATATATCAGGGATGTTTTAGAGGCAGAGGTGATAATACCCTTCCTTAAGGGTTGTCTTGGCGCTATATTCTAGCAGGATAATGCTCCGCCATATGTGGCCAGGAATATCCAAGACTTCTTCCATGCACGGCAGATACCGCTTCTTCTCTGACCTGCACATTGGCCGGATATATCCTCGATCGGACATGTCTGGGACATTGAAAATAAGCGACTTGCCCGTCAAGGGCTTCCGCCAGTCACCACAAATGAACTCTGATTTCGCATAGAAGCAGCTTGGCAGGCTATTCCCAGGACGTTATCAAAAACCTCTTCTATTCAATGTCACGCCGTGTAGAGGTTGTTATTGTTGCCCGAGGTGGTTTCACACGATACTGAGTTTTTGAAGCAAAAATATCTTGTATAGCTCTACTAATGTAATAAGTTGTCTCCTGTAACATGAAGAATCTCTGATATAAATTACATTTGAATAGCGTGATTCTTTCTTGGTGTTGCAATTTTCACAAACAGTAGTGTAAATAACTTGGCTTGAGTCATAGTAGTTCTAAGACATATTGTTTTTTATAAGTCTTGAAAATGATAATGATTGTAGTGTTAGTTTTACGTAGTGCATTAGTATAAATATATTAAAAATACGTTTCTGTTCATGTTTTGTTTCGGCAATAAGTTTTACGAGTCAGATTAGAGCTTTTGTTATGATGTTTAACAGTAGCGTACCCAGAAATTTCCCAAGGGAAGGTGGGGTGGCACACAGAATTTCCCTAAGATGGGGATAACCCCCCGTAAATTTTTTGGGAAACGTAGTCAGGTGCCATATCGATTAAGAAGGAGGTTGACTTTTGTATTTATTCTTATTCAGTTACTAGTAATGTTACAGTACAAGAAAGTTAAATGATTAGAAGAAGCAGAAGATGAAATTCTTATTCGGGTTAGATTTTTCTAAATTTATTTAACAGAACTACTTCCTTATAAATATTGTATATTATAATTACACGGTACATGATTAAGAAGTATATGTAGATCGCATATCGTGATTTGTGGCCCTCCCCGTGGGTGCGCCACTGATGTTTAATAACAAACACCGTCCTGTACACGAAAGTAGAATACGATCACACCAACGTTTCATTATCAGGGTCCGTGGCCCAATTGCGTCTTGTTCATCCGCTTTCTTTCCTCCAATGCAAAATCGCGAACAGATCTATAACCATATCTTGTTTGGGCGCCTCCATTGGGATCGGATATATCCCAGGTAGCACAGCCTTGCAGTTTAACCACTTAAGATCGTAAGGAAAATTCAAAACACCAGTAAAAAAACGCAATTGTTTTTTGCAAGGTACAAGTAGTTCGATTCCAGACAATGAACGTACGTGAAACGTAATATTACGAGCATCGTTCTGGTAGTTATAAAAGAAAAGACTAAAGTTCCAGTACACATCGCGTGGAACGAAATGAAAGGCCAATTATTTCAAAAGTCGATATTTGTGTTGTATACGCGAAAACATGGCGCCCTGCCTCACATCAGTGGGCCCGTAATGTGTATAACGAAGTAAATTTCTCCGTCATTTTTATCCGCGCCGGGGTTCGAACCCGGATCCCCTCATTCCGGAATAAGTTGCTCTACCAATTGAGCTACGCGGACATTTTATTCTGATTCCTATCTGCCTTTATGTCGTGTGCGTCCTTCTGGCAGGTACGTCACATCTCCTGGTACGTTACATGTGTATTACGGATCTCGATTTTCTTGCACTATCATTCGTCAACGTAATATTTACGTACCTGGATGCTAAGTGGTTAACGTAAGCCCAACATTGAGCCACCGTCTTTTAGAAATAGAAGACGGTGTCTCGTTGTTGGGTCTACGTTAAATTGCAAGACTATGCTAAATATATAGATCGCATATCGATATACAAGTATATAGCATAGTCTTGCAATTTAGATCGCATATCGTGATTTTTTGGCGCACTCACGGGGGGAAGATGACCCATCGGCCCTCCCCGTAGGTGCGCCTCTGATGTTTAATAACAAACACCGTCCTGTACACGAAATTAGAATACGATTTCACCAACGTTTCATCCTCAGGGTCCGCGGTCCAATGACGTCTTGTTCATCCGCTTTCTTTCCTGCGATGCAAAGGCGGGATCAGATCTATAACCATATCATTTGGGCGCCTCCATCGGGATCGGGATGTATCCCAGTAGCACAACCTTGCAATTTAACGTAAGCCCAACATTGAGCCACAGTCTTTTGGAAATAGAAGACGGTGGCTCGTTACTGGGCTTACGTTAAATTGCAAGACTATGCTACCTGGATATCTTTCTTCCCATCGTAAGCTCTATTCTAAAATGTTGAACTTGATAAATTACCTGTATGCATTTCTGCTGGATCAGACCAGCCATCATCTGCAGAATTTTCTTTAAAAAGTGACGTGAAATCACTCTTTTCGTGGCGAGTATCGATTACCGAGATTCACGCGACGCAGTTCATCTCATGTTATGTTTCTGTTGTTTGTTTCATCTTGCTATGTGTTATTCTGCACATGAGTATTACGCCATTTCATAGGCATCGACTATGGGGTGGCCAGATGAATCTTGCACCTCCAATAATTTTACTAGGGGTGCAGTGCCCACCCAATATTTTTCGTCCTCTTTAATTAAATAATTACTTATTTTTCGTCTGTTTCCAATATTCTTCGTCCGGTTTAATTAAATAATCGCTTTATCCTCATAAGGTGAATCAAGCTCCATCTCATGAGACCAAAGCGATTTATTTTCAAAAAATTAATAAATAAACGTTATTCCCATATTCAGCATTGCTCATTGGATAAGAAACTGGATTGCCAGGCCCATATTGTGTTTGACATGTTCTCGTTATATGTGGTAAATGTCCAATACAATTATCAAAAATAAAAGAAATAAAGTACAGAAACGTATAATCTCTAGCGCCTTTATTTATCTACATGTATTTATTTTTTGCGCTTCTTTTACTTTGTTTCAATAACCCATCTAATTTCTCATATTTTTTTTTATAAATGTTTGGAAATACAATCTCTGTGGATATTTTTATAAAATCACAGGCTAAATTTTATTTTCGAAAATATTAATAAGTGAAAGAATATTTCTGTTTCCTTGTTCATTTCTTTATGAGCAATTGTAATTGTATTTTAAAATATACGTTGAATCTCGTAGTTTAATTTTTTAATCCCTTTTTCTTTATTTTCCTTTTGACAATGGAAGAGACGTGCCGCTCCTATGTCAGATCTCTTCACGCCTGCCCCCTACCCCCAATAGTTTGGTGAAGTCAGCGCCCCTGCGTCATTTCATTATCATCGTTATTTATCGTTAGCTTCTAGTAAAGCTTTTTATTTGATGATTAGGTTGTGGTTAAATTTGGGTTAACGAGTAAGTGCTTTTCTTTTTTGGTCTTTATTCTTTTCGTTTTCTTCTTTTATTACCGAAACAAAACGTGAAGAACAGAAACATATTTTTAAGATATTTATAATTCTCAGATAGCTTTTTATTATAATTTCAATGAAGAGAAACTTCTCTCTGCTAAGGCAATAGTAACTTTAATTGTTAATAAAATTCTTAAAGCAATACTGAAATTTGGATTAAATCAATACAAAAAGTACATAAGGTGGTCCGAGGCTATCTATATCCGGGACTATCTCATCTAATCCATGGCAATCGGCTGACTTAATTTAGGTGTATTCAGACGTTCCCACGCCCCAAACAATATATCCCAAACAAATAAGGTAACATTCACTTGGTTGTGTAGATCATTTCATAATTATTTTGTTTTATTCTGCATGTTTTAGTTTTATCTTAATATTTTGTGTCTATGATGAGTGGGATCCTTCAAAGCGCGGGGCTCTTTGGGGCGTGGGGCCAAGGCATAAAGGTTGCCCTGTTTATCATAAGCCCATAGTTGCTGCCCGGTGGCCCAGTGGTACAAAGCGTCGGGTTCTAAACACTGGTCCGAGAAGGGTTTAGGCCTAAATCCAGGACGGGGCATGGTAGTGTGTTTGCATTTTGGCACTGGTTCTCTCCTCTACCTGAAACCAACGACCCCAAATTAGGGACGACAGAATGCTTATCGGAGTTTCATATACTGTCAAACATTTTGTGGTAGGTTGCAACAAAAAGTGGTGCTACAACATCTGCACCACTTTCTGAGAAAAGATACACCGTTGTGTGGTGAAAACACAACCCAACAACATGGTGCAACGTTTCATCATAACGTGGTGTAAAGTTGCACAATGTTGTTTGCACCACACAATGGTGAGCTTTTCCCAGAAAGTGGTACCGCTGTTGTAGCACCACTTTTTGGTGCAACCTTCCACAAATTTTTAACAGTGTAGTTATGCTATTTCATATGCCCATGTTTGATCGTTATTGCATTTTTACATTACCATTTTCTTCACATTACATTTCCTTTAAGGTCAAAAATTTCTTAAGGTGAATTTTCTTTAAGGTCAAATTTCACCCCAAAATTCGGCGGTGTATAATTCCCGAAAATTTTCAGCAGAATTTATTAATCAATCACGAAACCATGCCCTTAAGTTATGAAAACTGAATATTTTTTAATGTACCTAAATTGCGAAACTATTTACTCAGTTGTAATAACTGAATCCTCAATGATGAAACCATGGAGGAATTCAGTAAGAAAGTTATGTATCATCTAAATTTATTTATGATTATATTAGGACTAGTACTGGAAAAATATGCACCATTTTGTTTCCCTTTTTTGGGGAAGACTATAATTGAGAATTGAAACTATCTTACTCTAAAATGAATTACTAAATACAAATCCGGAGGAAATTAAAGAAGAAAATTGAAACAGAATGGGAATATAATGGAAAACTGAAAGTGAAATAAAGATAGAGCATAACTTTTATTGTGCTTAAAAAGAAAGAGATTGAATCGATACGTATTTCGAACACAAGCTCCCGGATGTTAACCAGAAAGCGGAACAAAAATTGCTTTTAACTCAAAGAAGAAAGCAAGGACAAGGAGACGGAAAATGAAATTTAATAGATTCTGCAGTAAACTCCAAGAATACATGTAATTGAAGAAATCGAAAAAATGAAATGATGAGACATGGACAGAGCATTTTGTAAGAAAAAATTACGACGACTGGATAAAACTAATAACACAGTGGAAATCTCTAAGATATCGAAAATGAAAATGAAAGGAAATGCATGGGAGAAACACAATGCAATTGAAAATGGACTTCTTAAACCAAATGCAAGCGACAGCTGAACACAAAGTATTGAACTCGACTTTGAAAATAAAAGAAAACAAAAAAAAACTAAACTAAAATGTTTTACCTGCAGGGATGGGAGCTTAATTCTTTCCAAAGTTTCATCCATAAATGCATTTATTCCACCGTTTCTGTCAATATCACTCCACTTCAGTTCTTGGAAAAGCCCAAGGCTCTTCTGTCACATTTCTTTAATTATTTCCACATAATTTAAAGTAGATTTTTGGAAAATTAGAACTTAGAAAAAGAGTCACAGTGTACCATTTTTGGGAGCAGAGATGCTGTGCCACCTGTGAAAGATTATATTTGGCTAACACCTCCTGTACGGGTTGATGCGTTGTAATGAATGTAACTGAGATTCGTCTAATTACTAGGTCTTCGGTTAAAATGATATGGTATGATATTTATTTGATTAAATTTACATAAATACACTCTAACTGGAGGATGTTTCAAGTCAATGACCAGATTTCCCATCGAATGCAAAGGCTTCACTGGTTTGTAAATTGTAGTACCCAGATTTCACTCCTGAAGTGTCGTCTTGGACACCACTTGAAGACTATATTTTTTTTGCAGGTTTAGCAAACACCATGAGCAATTCTACGTCTATAAACAGTCACCCGTCTTTAACTTGGAGCCACTAGTTCCAAGGAAGGGAGAGAGCCAGTTCGCTACGACCAAACACACTACCCACGCCTCGCCAGCACTCGAACCCATGCATACGAACGTCAGAAGCCAAGGCTTAGATCACTGTGCCATTAGGACAGTCCTGTTTGAATATCGAGGCAGTCATATCTCAGGACGTCTGCCATTCCCCATTTATGGAGGAATTACTCTTTCCTTTCATGCACTCACCTTATTCTGTTCAATTTGATCCATAGATGTCGAAGGAGGTTTAATGCTTGGACTCTTGATAAGATTTAGGTTTTGTAAGATCCTCCTCTACCAAGATTCTTTCCATTTCAGGTTTATGGTTTTGTTGAGATCTCCCAGTACTTTTCATCAGATTCAGAAGAAACTTCTTGAGTTTAGTCTTGTAGTCTGGGTATGTATCATGTCAGAGTAGATAGACTTAATTGTAGCTTGGTTCCTGCGTAATTCAAGAGGAGGGAGTTTGGATAAGACGGGAAGCTAAGGAGTTCAAACATTACTTTATTAACCAAGAAACAATACATGCACAAAACAAATGAAGAAAAACATAACATAATAAGCAAATGACAAAATACAACTAACGCCTATTGGCGTGCAGAAGTCGAAAAGTTCCAAATTTGAAAATTGTACGAGAGTTCAAACAGTTTTTAAATGAAGCATGAGTGCATGAAGTTCTAAAAATTCGGGAGTTCATCGAATAAAAAAATACATCAGTAAAGCAAAAGATGATTTTTACAATGATCTGGTGAGAAAAAAGTTAGTAAAAAATCCTGTTTAGAATGACCTGAAACCAATGTTCATAAGGTGTCCATTTCTTGTAGAAATTGGATGTTTTGCCTGATGTAAGTGCTTGATTGAGTTCTGTTTGAAGCACTGAACATATAGGTAGCTTATACATTTTACAGAGTTTGCGTCTTGCATTAATGTAGGCTGCTGGAGGGTTAGCGGTGATATTATTTAAGTGAAATAGATATATTGAAAACTTTGCTTGAATGAAGAAAAAAGCACACACTTTATTGTGGCTGGCTGTAGTTGGAGGCTGGCTATGGAGAAAGAAGTAGTCGTGCATAGTATGAGACGAATGGCAGACTTTGCTGGAGAGACTGAACATGAGAGAGAAGAGAGGCTGTAATATCAGGCAAGTTGCGTAGGTGTGACGGATGTCGGCTGGCTTTGAGCAGTAGAAGCAGTCTGAGCTTGCAAGGTTCCCAAAACGATGTAATGTGATGGGCATCGGAAGGCGACCACGCAAGTGTAGCCAGTGAACATCTATTGGTTTAGGGGAGGCGATAGAATTGTGAGCTTTCATCCAGGTGACAGCAAGATCTGAGGTTGGGATCTGGGAAATTGGCATCGAAGAATTATAATTCGTGACGAGGTTTCTATAGAGTAATTTCGAGGTTATGGCATGCGGCAGCATTTAACGATCATTTAAGGAGATAACAAATGGAAGGAGAAGCTAAGCTGAAGGTCGATGCATAAGTTCAGTTCTGTTCACCAGGGTCGAAAAGAGTTTTCGCATGGAGCATTGCAAGAGCAAAAGGTTGGCTCGATTTTTGGGTGGTTGTTGAAGTGGAGCGGAAATTTCGGGAAGGGATTTCCATGTTAGATTGGGATGAAGGAGTTGAGACACTTTCACCACTCCGATGGCAAGCCAGGAAGGGTAGTAGAAGTGGGTATGAGAACGGGGAAAGGAAGCTAAGTAATTGATATAGTATGATATGAGACTTTAGGGATCTCAATCTTTTCACCCATTTTATTACGGTGAATGCAGTCGTTTCGCATTAAATTATGCAACTAAGTAGCCGATTAATCGACCACTGCTTTAACGGTACCTAAACGCGCACAAGTACCACCGGCCAGGCGCAGTTGGTAAAGTCGCTATGCACTGTGTGGGAGGAGAACGTTCTGACAGGTGCTCGAATCCCGGTCCTGCCGGCCATCTGGTCTGCGGCTTTTCTGGGGTTTTCTGCAGACTCCCTGCGGTTGGGATTCCCTGTTAAGTCGGCCCCGGAAGCACTTTGTCCTTTGGTCCTCCAGGTTGGGGGATTTGAGCTTGGAACTAACGAACCCACCTCGTCCAAAATCTCTCGTTACGAAATCTCATGAAAACATTCTTTGAGAAGGCCTGGGCCCTCGCAGAGCTATTGAGTTATTGAAGAAGAAGAAACGCGTAAGTGCTTTTGAAAGATATTCGTTCGTCTTTCGAACAACGATCCAAACTTTGAGAAATTCTTCGCCTCATTCAGCAACCGAAACGTATACAGTAATATTTACAACAGAACCTGAAAGTCAACGACCGAAAATTTTTATTGTATGCTTTGATCGTTTACTGCCAGATTCTTTTACCAATTTCTATGAAAAATGGTTCTTTTTCGGGAAGTTTTAAATTCGATGCGCTATAAAAAAAGCTCGTAACTTCAAACGGTATCACAACAGTGAAGCTAACAGTAAATACCCCAGGACATTCGGCATTCACTATACCCTGGGGTATATACCTATAATATCCAAATTATTATGACACGATTACCAAATATCAGTGCTCTAGAGCAATAACCTGGAGTGCATGAGCGAGTTTCCAACCTAGCACAGTAGAAATCTTGTTGAAAACGGCAACTGAAAATGACCGCACAAAACCGGTGTTAGTTCATAAGCACTAATTTTCGAAATAACAGTATCATTTGAATCACAGGCGTTTTGAATTCCAAGAGTCTGGAGTATTCTACGTGTTTTATGATAGTAAAACGCAAATCGAAGCACGCCGCCCCGGTGACGCAGTGGTCTAAGCGCTGGCTTATGATTATTCGTCCTCGTGGGTCAGGGTTCGAATCCCGGTGAGGCATAGATGTTGTGTTTGTCTTATGGCACTGGCTTCCTCCCTTTCCTGGAACCATTTACCCTAAATTAGGGACGGGCGACTGTTTGTAGCCCGTTAAGTTGCTCGCAGGAGTCGCTAAACCTCCAAACACACACACACAACAAAAAAAATCGAAGCACGGGCTAGAAGCTTAGGAAAGCAGAAGTTGGGAAAGGGAGTTATCTGTATCATTCAAAATATTTAGACTTTCTAGTAAAGAGAGTGAGAACAAATCAGAATAGCTAATCTAAAAAAAAAAATCTTGACACATTTATTTCCAGCCTTATCTGCGCAAAAATTCAGCACCTAAAACAATCTACTACAAAAAATCTTAGCACATAAACTACCTGAAGTATGACAAATGTGAGGAAGTTATAGTACTTTTAACGGAATTGGTAATACAACTGCAAAATGTTTGACCCGCAGCTTTAACTAGACAAAATTGACGTCCAGCCTTTGGTCAAGATATATTAATAAAATGTTTACGCTTTTGTGCTTGCGTATGTGTAAAGATCTACCGAAGTGCGGTTTTGTTTAGTATTTTCATGTATGTCCTGAGGGAATAGCGCTTGGCACATGCGTCTCTATTAAGGTGTTATCTGGGTGTTATCGATCGACAAAGAGATTCATCATTTGTCATCAGTGATTATTAGCTCTGTGTTAAACTTAGCCGAGACTTTCACTTTAGTTCACCTTGATAAGTCGTCGATTTTTCCTTCCGGTATCAAATGTAGAATATGCCGTTCATCTGCGTTAGATGTTTCATATAAGTTGACCTTCATCGTGTATCTTCATTTTTCGTCACACCAATGAAACCACGATTTTTGTTTACCCTTTCCAGTATCGTCTTGATTTTACACTCTTAGCCTTCCATGGGAAGTCTAGCATTTTTCTGTATGCCCACAATTGAAAAGCCTGATTGATTTCTCCTTTAACCTCCATGTATCAACACTACGATCGGCCATTAACTACAAGCATTGCATCTTCTGTGATCGGGTTTTCCTTGTCTAAAACATTGTTATACAGTAATCGCTGAATTTTCGTGAAACATTGTCGTTTGGTGTCTAGTTCGCAACTTCAAATCGAGGTCGACCAAAGTCTAGGTGTTTGTTACTCTTCTGATTTTTCTTCCCTTCTGTAGTAAACCAGTTGTTGAAATAGGATTCTTGTTGAGAGAGTATTCAAAAGTTTAGTTACGTTAATGTTAATTTTTTAACTCAGTCGGAAGATCCAGAGGTTTCTTCTGAGAAGGTTAGTTAGACGCAGAGTGAATGAGCAAACCTGCAGTTGTTACACTGCTAAAAACTTTGGGGTAGGTTGCACCAAAATGTGGTGCCACCTTTTGGGGCGAAGTACACTATTGCGTGGTGCACAAAACGCACAGAAACGTGGTGCAATGGTTGCTGCTTTGCACTAATCAGGTACGGGGGTCTTAACCAAAGTTCTGCACACTGTCCAGTTTTGAGAAAAGTAACGAAGAAAACTTTACCTTATTGCCGTTAAATGTACTTCCCTCCGCTGCTAATGACAGCTTGCAGCGGTGAGGTAGGTCTTGGATGCCCCGTAATTCGTACGCCATCTTTGTTCAACTGTCGTATTACTCGGGTCACGTCCAATGACAGTTCGTCCAGCGATTCGGAGCGGATGCCACGGAGCCGATTTTTTAACTTTGGGAAAAGATCAAAGTCGGGTGGACTGAGATCAGGGTTGTATGATAGGTGGGATAAAGTTTCCCAGCCATATTTCGACAAAAGGCACCGTACAGACACTGTACTATGACACGATGCGTTGTCATTCAGCAAGATCGGTCCCGCTTCCAACAAGTTGGGGCAATTTTGACGAATTTTCGGTCTCCACTTTGTCCTCAGAATGAAATTGTGCTTCGATCAAGAGCTCCTTCTCCACAAACTTCTTGCAAGGCAGTACGGATCTGTGTCGGAGTTTTTCCCCCGCAGAGTTTCTATGTTCACGTACGAGCGTTGGTCTAACGCTGTGACTCGGCCTGAAGAGCTGCACGCTTTCATTTCCAACCCTTCCCACGTCCACACAGCAAATGATAGCGCGTCGTTCTGACACCACTGCGTCGCTGAGAGTCTGACCTTGACATGACGCAATAATTTTCCCAATTGCATCATTCGCTTCCATTTTAGATTAACGTGTGCAGAACGTTTGTTATGACCCTCGTAGATACCATAACATACTGCATAACTGCATCATGTTTTGTTTCATGTAGCACACAATGGTTTCAGAGCGGTTGCCAGAGGAAAGCCAGTTCAGGCGGCGACCGATCTGCGTTTCCTTTGCCCGTCCCAGCGACACACACTACAGTCCAGGGCCTGACCCTTTTATATCTGTTGCCCGGTCGCCTTCATAACCTTTGCCCGACCTCAGTCATCAGCTGCCCCTCCTAACTTCTCTTTCTGGCTACGGGCCTGAATGGTTTACATTTTTTCCAAAAGATGATGGTGCTGCTGCTTTGCTGACATAGTGACATAAGCGCTGGCTTCCGCATATTCGTCCGAGTGGGTGCAGGTTCAAGTCCCTGGAGATGCATGGGTAGTGTGTTTGTCTCACAGCACTAGCTCGCTCTGCTCCTTGGAACCAGTTGCCTCAAAATCAGGCACGGGGGACTGTTTACAGTTGAAAAAGTTGCTCACTGTGTTCGTTAAATCCCAACCCCAAAAAAGCAAGCCCCCATTTCTGGTGCAACAAAACACAATATTTTTAACAATGGAGTAGCTAAAATATAAAACTTTTCTCTCATACCACGTTGCGACAGAATATTATCTATAGATTAATTAAGAACGGGAAATATTTACATTAAATTGACATGTAACCAGTTTTCGACTGAAGGGTTTGTAAAGTATTGAATTAGATGAAAAAAGGCTCCGTGAAATGGATAACCCTGAAAAATAGCCGGAGATCCTTAATATGCCTCCCCGATGCCCGAATGTTCTGAGGCGCTGTCTTCTGGCCTCTCATCCGATATGGTTGTATGTTCGAATCCCGAATGAGGCGTGGGTGGTGCGCTTGTTCGTTGGCTGTGTCCCCACTCCAGGACCAGTGGAGCCCCGTAAGAGCAAGTGACTGCTCATAACCTCAAGAGTCGCTCATGTTGGCCGTTTACCCCCCCCCTCCTCCCCCAAGTCCTTAATAATGTAACCATCAGCACTGCGCAATTTATAAAAAATAATCATCATTCGATAGGAAGGTTGAAAATCAATGGGATTATTTTCTAAATAATACGTTGATTTTTAAATGTGCATTGCATACGAATTGTTCGCATGTAATTCAAAGTTCCTTCCGAGTGACCATTTCGCTGATGTCTTCTTTCCGAAATCAGTACTCCTGATTTTGTAACAGGAGGCATTGGAGTCGTTGTTAACAATTGTATCTAAATTCATTTCATTTGCATGACCCGTGGTCGTTGCGAACGAGTCTTTGACAAGCGAAGTGCCTCTGTCAAGTACTGACATAAGGAAACGTGCAGGCATTTGTAAACTGCCCTGCTGTCCGCATTACCTCCTGTCTGCCGTTCCCCTCTGCTGCCGTCATCTCCCTCCCCTCGAATGCAAGACAGGTGGCAGAGATACGTGATTGATCAGACCATTGAGGGAGGGAGGGGTGCCAGCCAAAGTTAATTAAAGCGCATCCTCGGTAACTGGAAATCAAGCGATACATCGAAGTTCAAGGTCAGCAGCATTATTAGTATTTATCTCCCAACACAATCCAGCTTCTCTTGACCAGTTCTATGACAAGCCTTGCGAATGTTTAGCCCAACTCACCCAGCTGAATCATAAAAACGATCTGCTTATATCCATTTCCAAAAAGGACTAAAAATATTCTAATGAAGCAATATATACAAATTTTTTTAACCTAAAGCAACTAATTTTTTAGAGACTCCGTGGGTAAAAAGTGCAATGATCATATACTTTCGGAAGAAGAAAAAAAAAACAACTTAAAACCTTGCTAAAATTGCGTTTACAAGAGACTTCGTCATCCCACTATACCATACAACAGAGCCACATGAAATTCTGTGTATGAAAAACTGGAAAACGTTGTGGTAACTACGTGCTACCGTGCTACAGCACGCTAAAAGAAATTGCGATTTGTATTGTTTATTGTAGAAGAAAGTATATATGCATATCATGTGCTGCCAGCACAAAATCTGATTTTGAGTCAAACCGTAGCCAAAAAAAGCTCTTGTTAGCAGATCGGTCTTTCGTGATACGTGTCGGTCAGCACGACCACAACAGTGTGACTCTCCTGCCGCCTACGCAACACCCCTTTGTGTCTTGTCAAGCAGTCCACAAGGAACTTGCAGCCTGCTGAACTTCTCTGAGCACGGTAGCAAATTACGGTGAGATCCCCCCCCCCCCATTTTTCTTTCTCCCATCGGAACTGGGGGCAGTGCAAAGTGTAACTACTTTACCAACAATTCATACATAATGCGATAGTTGACCAAAACAGAAGGAAAGCTTCTTGATCTCAAAGTCTTGTGACGATTATACAACGTGGTTTGTCACAAATATTTATTTTTCAAGTCGACCATGGTTTCTCTGGGTATTGACCTAGCTTCATCAGGACGAATGGCACGTAAATATTCAAATTGTATATGATATCATAAACGATGTTTACAGTCGCGGGTTTTGGGTAGTTGCTTCCACGCGCCTGATAGAAATGGGGTGGATGCCATGTCATTAACAAGTTGCGAAGACTTCTGTTATATATGGAAAGTTTCCAAAATATCAAGTTTGGTGGTTGAATCTGGCTTGTCAAAAGAAAGAAAGCTTATCTGATTGTTGTTGTTACAGCGCTCTCAAAAAATCTGAGCGATCATTCAGTTAAATTCTTTCCATGGACCTCTATTTCTTTTTTTGTTCTTTGTACTGAGAGTTTCGTAATCTTTTAATTACTTGAATGTAGACTGCAATTATTTCAGTAGATTCTTTATTGAAACATCCATTTTTTTCTAGAACTGTAGTGGGAAAAATTGAAATAAAATCCATGGGATCTGAAGTAAAATTAAAAATAAATGCTCAGTAAAATCCTTAAAATTCATACATTTGGAGAGGGCCTAAAAATGAAGCTTGATTCATGTGGAGGTTTTTATACTTTTCTGCATGTCAAGCTCTTTATAATATAATTCATAGAGTAATTTAGTTAATTCATATGTAATTAATTCATATTTAAGCTCTTCAAAAGCGTATTAAAAATCGCAAATAAGTTTGCAATGGCGATTGCCCAATGAAAAAAAGATAGCACAAAAATGTTTTCTTTTCAAATACAGAAATTTGCTAACGTATTTTTCAAAAATCTTGAGTAAATAAATATTTTTTTAGGTAATTCTCAGTTGAAAGTTTTCTCGGCAGTTGAAGTCGCAGCAGATGAACACCGTATATTATGCAAATCCCGTATATTCTGCAAAATATTGCGCTTAATATTTCGCCGAATATATGGTTATAAATTTAATCACTACTAAAAAGGCGATAAATGTAATTACTAACGTCAAAAAGGTGAAACAAAATGATTAAAAAATAATTCGTATCAATTTTGTACATAATTACGGAAAACATAAGTTACCTTTGTTTCTCCTTCATTAAGTTAAGTTTTTTTTTTTTTTTGGCGAATGATGGAGGCGAGCCCCTTGAATCCCAGTTCCGAGGTTTTTGCTGGAAAGACGAATGGAGGCATAAGTCGTAGCACGTATATTTTCACCGGCAAGACCCGTCGCTAGTTGTTCCAATAAGAGAGAAGGACATATTTTTGCAACCTAAACATTTGGGAGTGCGGCATTTTTTTTCTTTTCGCGGGGGGTATAACGACCGACGTGAGCAACTCAGTGGGCCATTAGCAGTCGCCCGTCCCTAACTTAGGGCCACCGGTTCTAGGGGAGGGAGATGGTCCGTGCCGTAAGATAAACACAACATCCATGCCTCACCGGGATTCGAACCCGGACCCCTCTCGGACGAATGGTCATAAGCCATCGCTTAGACCACTGCGCCACCGTGACGGCAGTGCGGGGGTTTAACGACCAGCATCATAAACTCTAAGGGATATAAGCAGCCGTCCGTCCCTAATTCAGTGCCATTGTTTCCTGACAGGGACAACGCCATCAGACAATCACACCGCCCCATGCCTCATTAGGACTGACCAGAGACCATCTTTTTCAAATGGTCAGAAGTTAACGCCTCAGGCTATCGCGGCGTTAAACCTCACTGAATCAGGTAAAGGATAATAGTGTATCTTTTGGGCATAAAAATTTGAGAATCAAAAACTATTTCATTAAAGTCTGATTTTTATTGAATCCACTTCCCTGCGTAATCGTATACATTTTATGTATGTACAGTGCACTCTCAATCATTTGGAGAGCTGATGCACGGATGATTGATAATCTGAAAGGTACTGTGTATGACGAGGGCCATTCAGAAAGTAAGCACCGTTCGTGCATCATTCCCGTGCAAGTATTTGCTTCAGAGTCGCGCATGCGCAGTTGTGTTGCCTCATCCATTACCAACGCCCTGACGCCATTTTGTGAGGTTCTGCTTATGTTAAAGGATTGTGCTGTGCGTTAATAATGTTTACGTTAATATAGAACGGCCCGCCGAGTGCGAAGTCCGGTCTGTTATAAGGTTTCTGAGTGCGAGGAATGTCAGACGAGATTAATCGTCGAATTTGCAAAATTTACGAACAAAACGCAATGAGTGCAGGAATGTTTAATGAAGGACAACAAAGCGTTCATGACAAATTGCGCAGTGGTAGGCCTTTTCTGGTCACGGAAGATTTGGTGGAGAGAGTGAATGAAAACATTAGGGAGAACCGGCGCTTCACAATTTCTGATCTTGCAAAACATTTCCCTGAAGTTTCGTAATCATTACTGCACGAAACCATTACAGAAAAGCTTCAGTACCGCAAAGTGTGTGCAGGATAGGTGCCAAAGATGTTGGCGGAAGAGCACAAAACTAAGCGCATGAGATCTGCTGTGGAATTTCCTTGGTGGTACGCAGAGGAAAGCAATGATTTTTAAATCGTATGGTAACGGGAGATAGAACTTGTCTCTCACATCACACCTGAATCGAGACAGCAATCTCTGCAACGGAAACACACGGGCTCTCCTACAGTCAAAATGTTCAAACAGACTAAGTCAACGAGGAAGATCATGTGCAGTGCCTTTCGGGACAGGAAATGATGTTAAAAGGCACCACAGTAAACGCGATTGTTTATTACGAGATACTGAGAAAGTTGTGCCTTGCAATTCAGAACAAACGGCGCGGCATGCTGAGCAAGGGAGTTGTTCTTCTCTATGGCAACGCAATTCCTCATGCCGCGAATGTGACGTAAAACCTGGTCACTAAATTTGTATGGCAGCAGCTGGTCCATCCTCCCTACTGCTCAGACTTAACGTCCACTGGCCGTAATTTGTTTCTATACTTGAAACGATTTCTTGCTGGAGGGGTTCGATGAAGACGATGACCTGAAGACGACGGTTGAAAGGTTGCTCAAAACCCAGGCAGCACACTTCAATGAGGAGGGTATCCAGAAACTTATGCCACAATGTGACAAATGCCTTAACATTTACTGGGAGTATGTTGAAAAGTAGGTTAAGGTATGTAGAATTAACAGCACATTAAAAACTAGTTATCAATATTTTTTTATCTTCAAACGATACTTACTTTCTGGATGGCGCTATGGCGCTAGTACATATATGATGTAATATTTTCTTTTTTACGCTTTCCAACCTTAGGTTGAAGAAGCGTATATGCTCCAGCTTTGTCCGTCTGTCCGCACGATAACTCGCGTAAAAATGGTTTGATTTCGATGAAATTTTAGTATGTCGTAGGGCACAACCTGGGGACGAAACCTATCGAAAATGGGCAAAATGGGGTCAAACGTCAGGATATAGGAGTGGGATCCATTGCATCTCCCTTATGCGTCATAACTTAAGTAAAAATGCTTCGATTGCGACAAAATTTTATCATGCTGTTCTGGAGATATACTGAACCGGTTCTGTTTAATATCATCGAAATGTGGTCAAAGGTCAGGGCACAGGAGCAAGATTTATTATTCATAACTTGAGTAGTGACTTCTGGTATGTTGGAAAGCGTATCATAATCAATGCATTGCATGATTTTACTAACTTGTTTTAATTTGTATTCACTTACAACGTTACTTGTTCCATCAGTGTTTTTTGTAACACTGGAGCTTCTTGACGTTAGTTCCGGACAACTAGTACAAAATCTTTTATTATATAAAGAACAATATTAGGCTTTCTAACGGACAGAAGAGAATAGTGTTTAAGTACTCACATAAATCTTATTTGTCTTTATTTGGTCTTTAAGGCACATCAGCACTACGTTTCTGAAAACATTGACAGTATTATAGTTCAACAGTATCAATTACTAAACCTCTATAACGTGACGCTCCAGTTATCTCAATGCTAATAGAACTTCATCAGAGAGAAATATATATCAAGTATTGGAAGTTTAGCGTGCAACGCAAGGCTGCACTAATCTACCAATACTTAACGCTTCTTGCTCCCCACATTATATACACTCAATGGAGAAAGCATTAGGGATACCTACCAAATAGCGTATTGGTCCTCTTCTTGCGCGAATAACAGCCTGTACACGCCGAGTCATCGACTCCACAAGATTTCGAAGAGTTTCCGGAGAATGCTGCCTGTTGCAGCATTCTCCACAACTCTGCCAGAGATATCAGTCCAGGACCACCCATGGATCTGATGTTCCGCTCCATGGCATCCCAGAGATCTTCCACTGGGTTTTACGTCGGGGACCTTCGGGTCTACTGGATAATTCCAAACTCAGATGTGTGTTCCTCGAGCCATGCCTGGGTGGTTGTGGCCCGGTGGTGAGACGCACTGTCTTGAAACAGAGCATTAACTTCAGGGTGCGCGAAGGCCATGAAAGTGTGTAGGTGATCAGCCAACACATGCTGGTAGCGCGCAACGGTTAAGAACCTCTCTAGACATAATAAGGGACTGAATGTGTCCCATGAAAGGACTCTCCAAACAATTAGTGAGCCACGAGCGCCTTGAGCAGAGCCGTCCTGGCAAGCCGGATCCCATGGTCTCATGCTGTCGACACCACACCATCCCGTCAGCTTGGTAAAGCTGAAAACGGGATTCGCTTGATCACACGACGCGGCGCTGCTCCACAGAGGTCTAGTTTTGATGTTCCTGGCACCAGACGAGGCGTAATGTCCGACGACGAATAGGGCATCGGCTCCCGTAGCCCATGGTATGCATTGTGCGCCATACCGTTCACTCGCTGACGCTGCTTGGGCCTCCGACATTTAACCTGGATGTGATTTCGGCACAATGTCCGATGACGAGCAGTCAACAGTGGTACACGAGTAGGGCGTCTACTCCTGTAGCCCATGGTATGCATTGTACGCTATACCGTTCACTCTCTGACACTGCTTGGGCCTCCGATATTTAACCTGGATGTGATTTCGGTATAATGTCCGATGACGAGCAGTCAACAGTGGCACACGAGTAGGGCGTCTACTCCTGTAGCCCATGGTATGCATTGTACGCCATACCGTTCACTCTCTGACACTGCTTGGGCCTCCGATATTTAACCTGGATGTGATTTCGGTATAATGTCCGATGACGAGCAGTCAACAGTGGCACACGAGTAGGGCGTCGGCTCCCGTAACCCATGGTATGCATTCTGTGCCATACTGTTCACTCGCTGACGCTGCTTGGGCCTCCGACATTTAACCTGGATGTGATTTCGGCACAATGTCCGATGACGAGCACTCAACAGTGTCACGCGAGTGGGCGTCTACTCCTGTAGCCCATAGTATGCTTTTTGCGCCATACCGTTCACTCGCTGACGCTGCTTGGGCCTCCGACATTTAACCTGGATGTAATTTCGGCACAATGTCCGATGACGAGCAGTCAACATTGGCACACGAGTAGGGCGTCGGCTCCCGTAGCCCATGGTATTCTTTGTGCGCCATACCGTTCACTCGCTGACGCTGCTTGGGCCTCCGACATTTAACCTGGATGTGATTTCGGCACAATGTCCAATGACGAGTAGTCAACAGTGGCACACGAGTAGGGCGTCGGCTCCTGTAGCCCATGGTATGCATTGTACGCCATACCGTTCGCTCTCTGACGCTGCTTGGGGCTCCAACTTTTAACATGGATGTCATTTGCGCCGACGTTCCCATGCGGTCGATCTGTACGAACCTGGATAGTCTACGTCGAACCCAGTGATCAATGTCTTGTGGTCGGCCACCGCTTGCTCTCTGGGCTTTGGTACGTCCGTCGATGGTATACTCGCGGTACTGCCTTGATATTGTTGCCCTTGGAACCCTAGGGTTCTTTACCCCTTAGGCGATAGAATGACCCATCTGTCTTACGCCGACAATGCGTCCACGATCAAAGTTGTTCAGGTCGCCACGTTTACCTATGTTCGTCGATTGCGATACGCTGTTGGGAAGCCCTGCTGTCTGCCTATTTATCGCCTGCTTTTGGTTTGGGTCTGTTCCACTCTGCGCGCGGGGTGTCCATGTCAACTGCCCATCACCCCTATCTCTAATGTTTTGTCTACTGAGGTATATATACATATAAGGGTCGCCCAAATGAAACTGAGGCTGTCGGTTTTTAGCCATAAGTGTTTATAGGCTGGAATATGTGAACATACAGGAAGTAAGAGTGATACATGAGCTACATACCCGCTACACATAGTCGCCTTGTCGGTTCAAGGAAGTGTCTCGGCGCGGCACGAGTTTGGGGATACCCTGAGCGAATAACTTTTATGATTTGCTTAGGAACCAGTCTTCAATGGCGTCCCCCCGGACCTCAGCGTTGTTAATGAACCGGCGGCCCTTGATAGCTTTTTTCAGTGGCCCGAAGATGTGGTAGTCCTATGGTGGCAGATTGGGGCTATAGGGGGATGGTCAAGAACCTCCCAGCGGATGCTCCGCAGCAAATCTTGGTACACTGTCGCCATATGCGGCGGGCGTTGTCGTGCAGCAGAATAACCCCATTTGACAACATACCGGGTTGCTTACCTGTGATGGCCGTTTTGTGGTTGCGTAAGGAATTGCAGTATGTGGTTGCCTTGACCGTACTGCCTGCGTCCATCCAATCCAACAGCAATGGACCATTCTCATCGAAGAAACCCGTGAACATCGCTTTTCAAGCTTTTAAGGAGGACTGGGCTTTGGGGGGGGGGGCGTTGAGAGTTGGGATGCCGCCATTCCATCCTCATCCGTTTTGTGGCTGGATCGAAGTGGTGGCACCAAGTTTCATCCGCAGCCACAATCTTGGAAAGAAACTGTCCCCCTCCGCGTGGTAACGATGCAGATGCTCCTGGAAAGAACCCATTCGCCGAGTCTTCTGCTCTTCCTGGAGATGCTTGGGGATCCATTGTGCGTAAACATTGCTGTATCCCAATCGGCGATGGAGAATGGTGTTAACAGTTCCCTTACTCACAGACAATGTTGCCGCAAGCTCGCGGGTTATTGTTCGGCGATTCTCCTTCACAAGGATGTCCACGGCAACAATCGATTCCATGGTGATGGCCACGTGTGCTTGTCCAGGTCTCGGCATGTCCTCCTTGCTCACACGTCTTTTACGAAATTCACTATACCAGCGGAACACTGTACACCGTGGCTGACACTCATTCCCACACACATCCTTCGTACGACGATAAATTTCGGCTCCTCGAACATCTTCTGCCGTCAAAAATTGCATAACTGCCCGCTGGGCCTGTTTGGACGAATCCATGTCAGGAACCTACGTAGGCAACTTGCCTCCACACAAGCAAACACGTGCCGCCGTTAACAGCGTGCTTCCTGACATGACACGCCATCTAAAACATGCATACGTCACTCAGATCTGAACTTAAAACTGTTTCCACATACAGTGGCGTAACTAACCCCCGGCCAAAAAATATATATTAGAGGCCCTTTTGCGAAAATGTATTTGCTTTCAATTACTAAAATTTTTAAATTCCATATTACACTAGGTTTTACTTTTACGGGCGTTCTGTAATTTTCATTCTTTGGAATCTTATTAGGTAGTTTTCATAAAAACAAAATTATTACTTTATTGCGTGTACCACAAATGTGCACGTTGTGATTAAAATTATTACCCTAGTTTTATACCAATACAAAGTATTACAAAACACTTACGCCAAAGTTAATCATATCATGCAAATTTTATTATTTCAGAGAATTAAGGCCAGTCTCTTTGAAATGCCTCACGATCACACACATAAAACGCGTAACGGCAGTCTGACAGTGTCTGACCTTTTCCGATTTATACGAAAATATAGAACATAAGTAATCAAATTAAAAGAGTAACAATTAAAAATTGTGTCACAAAAAGAGTGAAATCACTGAAATTAATTATTCTTGAATATAAAAGAACACACTTAACATAATGTTACAATGTTTTGCACGTAGTAAGTCTTTTCTTTTGATTCTGTTATAAAAAAAGTGGCATAGGTCTCCCTTTTCTCATTCCCGCAAAGAACACCTTTTAGCCCATTATATTCTGAAGAATTCGTAGTTAAAGTGTGATATGTAACGCCTTATCCTCATTGATATAAAAATTTCATTTTTTCAACTGATATTTCTATCATATTCTCTTGTTATAATACATGAATAGGAACTATTGCTACGGCAGTGAAAAGGGGCCTTAAGTCCTCTGGAAAAGAGGCTTTCTCGTCACCCAGTTTTTATAAACTAAAGAGAAAATGATTTCTTGAAGATTTTCCTTATTTACTGAAAAAAAAGTTCCAAAAATTGCTTTTCTTTTTAATACTTCATTCAAAGCCGCCATCAAAAATTCCTGGCTATTTCTTTAACCAGTTTCATGAAGTTCCCGCTAAAAAAAGTTGAAAAATCCTGCTGAGGCTAGGGGCCCACATTTAACCGTAAGCCCCCCCCCCCCGTCACTGCGGGAGATTGGCAGACGGCATAGTCCTCATTTCAGAAAATTAAAAAGAATTAAAAGAAATGATAGAAGAATTAATAGATTTATTGAAAGAAATTGGATTAGAAATCAATATTGATAAAACGAAAATAATGTCAAACCAACTTAATAATAGCGAAGCACAAGAAAATATTAGAATAAATGATAAAGAAATAGAGTATGTGGAAGAATACATATACCTAGGGAAAATAATTACCACAAAGAAACAGGGAAATATGGAAGAAATTGACAGAAGAATAAAAATGCGGTGGACAGCTTTTGTAAAGTTAAAAAAGATTCTATGCAGTAAAAAGTAAAGCCGGAAAACAGAGAAAAACTTTTCAGTCATAATATCCGTTATGACATTCGGCGCGGAAACTTGGCCATCAAGAAACACATCTTAGACAAATTGCAAAAAACACAACGTAAAATGAAAAGATTCCTACTATATATATACTTTTTAGCCCTGTTGTTGCATATCTGCTCTATAATCACTTTCACTCAATCTATGTAATTTGTATGTGGCAACTAAACTGAAAATAAAATAAATGAAATGAAATATAAGACTTCAAGATAAAGTAAAGTATACAGTTATAAAATCCTGAACAAAGTTTTTATACGTATAGGTGAAAAGATACTCAATTTAAAATGGAAATGGGCTGGCCATGTAGGAAGAATGGAAAATAATAGATGGACTAAAATAGTAACAGAATGGAGACCATGTGAAGGAAAGAGAAGAGTGGGAAGACCAGAGGGAAGATGGATGGATGATATAAACAAAACTGCAGGAAAGCTGTGGAATAGAGAAGCCCAACACAGGAACATTTGGGAAGAGTTGATGGAAACTTGTAGCCTCAATTGGCTCTAAAAAGGGGTGGAAAAAAAGGAGTTTGAGGACAATGGAGACCGTCAAGATCCCTTGCCGCCGAATGGAGTCTAGACCTCCCTTAGGATTCTCAGATGGGAATGCAGCATACTTGGTGGCCAACCCAATGTTGGAGGAGGACTCTTGTGGCATTGCAGACCATCAAGATACCTTGCCACCGAATGAAGCCGAGGCCTCCCTTTGGATTCTCACTCGGGAATAAACCAGATTGGGTGGCTAGCCCAATTCTGGGGGACTCTTCCTATCGCCTTGCAGACCGTCAAGATCCCTTGCCGCCGAATGGAGCCTAGACCTCCCTTAAGATTCTCAAACGGGAATGCAGCAGACTGGGTGGCCAACCCAATGTTGGGAGACTTCCTATGGCATTGCAAACCATCAAGATTCCTTGCCACCGAATGGAGCGGAGGCATCCCTTAGGATTCTCAGACGGGAATGCAGCATACTGGGTAGCCAACCCAATGCTGGGTGAAGAGTAAAAATAGCATGGGCAACGCCAAAAACGATTCACATGCCTATGACCGATTTGCGTGTATCTATACACGTATTCGTGCAACATTCATGAAAACCCCTGAAAAGTCCAGGAACTGGATTAGCAGAAACGCGATTTGAACCAACAACAGTCGCCTATCACACAGACAGGATTTTGGCGTTTTGTTTTAGAGAACTTGAATCCCCGATTTATCATACTTAACACCATCAGGGAGATGACTGATGCAGCACAGAATGTGCAAGAACTGGCTTACAAAACGGTACTGTAGCAAATCTTAGCGGTGGAAAGGCAAACCTAGTATCTGCTAAGACGCTGTTATATGAGTTTTCTCATTAGTTTGGTTTGGTACACATATCCCCTTCGCACTCTATCTATCTCAAGTTTTAATACCTCCACAAGTACCAAACGCCTCGCCTGTTCCATAGCGCATCTCTGATTTAAGAATATTGGTTCCAATTACTGAACCAAAAAGTCAAACACTGTTGTCTCACCAAGGTGGCGAACTGAACCCTTTGATATGAATACTCGTATGATGTTGCCCAGTAAGTTATTAATACATTACACGTAAATGAAATGTTTTTAATTATACGTTTACGTATAAAATATGCAATAAGCTTGCAGTTCTGAGCAAATAATCGCCTCTTGTTGATTTGTTGGAAAGAAGCGTACATCCTAATCAAAGATTAGGTGTTTAGCCTGTGCCACTGGATATATCTGAAGCTAAGTCGCATCTCGTAAATGGCGTAGATTCATATAGAACACTGCTGTTGTAACTTCTCTGTTCTCATCCTACACTGAGTTAAACGCTAGAAAAAGGAATAATAGTGCGAGCAGTTGTATTTTAATGTGTACAACTTTGAAATGCCGTCATCTAAGTACTTCCTGCACATTTATTCAAACATGGTTTTTAAATGTCACATATAAGTCATTACCTAATAACAAACTCACGTAATTAGACACCGCGTGCAAATATTGGAGACAACTGGAAGAACTACATGAATATGTTGAACATCAACTGCTAAGTAGCCATCGACTGTTTAATTCACCAAAACGTGCAACGTCTGTGTCTTCGAACGGATGGGTCATTGGCTGGTTTCCGTGGTAAGTCATGGATGTTATGTCCGTTTTTGCGGAACTGATATCCTAGGTGGGCATGGGGCAACATTAAGGACAGGCTTTCTGCTTTTGGCAATTCTAGGCCTAGGTTTCAGTCTCTGGTAAGCCACGGATTTCTGTCAGTTTTTACGGCACTCATATTCACTTCCCTAAAAGGCGTCCTAAATTAGAGATGGCCGTATGGAATCTCGTGGTTCTGGGTTGCGATCTCTGATAAGACATGGGCGTTGGGGTTGTTCTTCTAGCACTGACATATTTTTTTCGGTGTTTAACGAACACCTTGGGAAACTCAAAGGCCGTCTCATGTTTGAAGACACTAACTCCAGGGAAGGGACAGAGCCAGTGC
This sequence comes from Macrothele yani, assembly GCA_039090855.1. Classification (NCBI taxonomy): domain Eukaryota; kingdom Metazoa; phylum Arthropoda; class Arachnida; order Araneae; family Macrothelidae; genus Macrothele; species Macrothele yani. The sequence goes on along the minus strand of CM077022.1, from coordinate 47,796,246 downwards.
TATGAGACAAACACAGCACCCATGACATCCTGGACTCGAACCAGGGCCCATCTCTGACGAATGGTTAATAGCCAGCGCCCCAGACCACTCGATCACCGGGGTGGCATAGAGCACTTACTTTCTCCCTCGCCTTAAAACATCGCCCTAAATTTGAGACGGGTGTCTTCTAGCCTTAAATGCTCATGGAAATTGTTGAACTTAAATAAATAAAGGGCGTGAATAGACAACAAAACGAATAAAATTAAATGGCAAATGATGTGAATTTCGAACAATCACAAGTCAAAAGCAGTGGCGTCACTACCACCCGTAGACATAGGTAACGAAGGGACATACTGCAGCTACCAGTTATAGTTTTATGCAAAATATTGAACACACCCCAAAACAAACAAATAATCAACCCAACGATTCATAATTTCCTTTACGATATATTTTGTTTTGCCTAAATGAATATCAAGTTTCACTTTTAAAATGCTGGATGTCCTACAGATTGAAGCTATTCGGCCCTTTGGTCCTGGGTTGGAATACGATCGATCTGCAATGGGTTGAAAATAATATGATCGCTCTCCAAACACCCTCTCTCTGCGCTGCTGAGGAAAAGTATGAGTCCATATGGGCATTCTCCGTGGAGGATGTGGGAAAACAGTCAGTCACCTAATATTACGTATACGACAGTCGCCAACATTTATTGACAGCAGCCGCAGATCTGCAGTGTATAAGAGGGTGATTTCTTCAAATGATTTATGTTATTTTGGGGCAAAACAATTACACATATTTTTAAATCTATTACTTAAAAAATTAAAACTACACTGGCGTGCAAAAATTAAGGACGAGACGGTTTTTCGAATGTAATGTCGTGCAGAAGTGCTCCACATCGACTCAAATCATACCATAAGATCCCTAAGATGTAGGAATATGGGACAAGTGAGCAAAACCGTCCAAACAAGAAATCCAAAGGATACAAAGGCACTTTATTGAAAAGGTAGCTTTGAGTACAACTGGACACAAGACAGAAACGTCCATGTGACAGGCGGCTGCCAAGAAAAATCCAGTCTTTAGTAGGGGTTATGATCACCCCTGACTGCGTTGCAGAATTTACTAAGTCTGTCCATGCTGAGGACGAGGTTGTCAAGAAGCTGTTGAGGCATCACGGCCCATTCCTCTTGTAGCGCCAATCGCAGCTGCGGAATCGTTGCTGGCAGCTGCTGACGTGCTGCTAAGCGTCTCCCGAGAAGATCCCACACGTGTTCGATTGGATTTAAGTCCGGGGACCTTGCGGGTTAATCCATACGTTGAATATTTTCACTCTCCAACAGCTCTGCGACAGCCACTGTACGATGAGGTGTAGCGTTGTCGTCCATGAAGAGCAACTCAGGACCCACAGCACCTCTAAACAGGCGCACGTGAGGCAGAAGAACCTCGGTACAATAGCGGACACCAATGACTGATCCTCCTTGGAAGATGTGGAGGTCAGTACGGCTACCAAGCATGATATCTCCTCAAACGAGAACTCCGCCACCTCCAAACCGGTCCTTTTCGATGATGTTGGAGGTGTGACTGCGTGTTCCCTGCTCTCTCCAGATGTGTATATGTCCAGAATCGCTCGTCAGACTAAATCGGCTCTCACCCATAAAGAGAACTCGACCCCTTTGCTGATGTGTCCAGTTCCAGTGTTCCTGGCACCACAGAAACCGCCGTCTCCAATGAGCAGGCGTTAATGGCACACAACGTACTGGTCGTCGTGCAAATAGACCACCTTTGTGCAGCCTCCTGGCCACGGTAAAACGCGATAACGGACGTCCAGTTGTCTGTTGCATGTGCCTTGCGATTTCTCCCGCTGTCTGCCGTCTGTTTCTTCTCGCCTGTAGGACAATATACCGGTCGTCCGCCGCCGTGGTTGCTCGTGGATGACCACTGCTAAACTCTCGGACAGCTGCTCCTGTCGTTTGAAATGCTGTGAGGGATCCCGAACTCCTCGGCCACACTAGTCACACTTCGACCTTCTTCCAACTTCCCAATGACGCGACCTCGGGTAAAGTCATCCAGATGCCGTCAACTGGATTGCCTGTTGGCCATATCACACGGTGGCAGCAACTCGACGTCGTTCAAACCGATGTACACCGTGCAATAGCTTTCACCGAATTGCTGAGCGTACACCGCCCGTGTGCTTTATACCCTTCCGACACTCCCTCTGCCTACGTCTTGCTGCATTAATGCGCATGCCCTACCGTACCGGACCCTAGTCTATCTCCTGAGTGGTCTTTCGGTCCGTTCTGCCTGATGGTTTCGCTGTTATACTAATTTCTCCTCTTCGTCCTTAATTTTTGCACACCAGTGTATTAAAACTACAGGGCTCTGGTTCTAGGCACCGCCCCTTACTTTTTCCAGACACACTTCCTGACCTTTGACTCCACCTCACACAACACACGCACACACCCCGCGGAAAACACAACCTCCCTCGTGTTCGAAATCCTGGGGAAATGACTGTGCTTAGGGGCGCTGATATAAATTTTGCCGGAGGCGCACGTTGTGCTGGTTACGCCACTGGTCAAAAGTGGTGCCAGTCCAGAGAGAGACAGAAGGTATTCTAAAACCAAGCAGAGAAACAATATTAAGAAGTGGCGCATTGCTACTGATATCTCTGAAGAAGAAATTTAATACGCTGCTCGACATAGAAAGTGCCACATCAAAAAGTATTTTTCGGTCGCTATGGGTATTGGTGGGTGTGTGACTGTGTGCTGACAGCTAGGTTATGTAAATGATTGCTGTTGTGAACCAATCACATGATAAGTGAGAGAGACAAAAGAACAAAACGGCTCGAGTTAGCTAAGTTGGGTCGTCCTGGCCACTGCATCGTTGTAATCGTGGTTGCGAAAGCACGTGTAAAGAGTGAGAATGCTTGTGATACGTAATCGAGAATCGTACAATGCTGGACAATTGCTAAGGACGGATGACAATAGCAACGATAGCAACCATAAAATAGAAGGCAGGAAAATGTGGAAATTAGCATAAGTGCGGGATACAGTAAGACGTGTTGTGCGTATGCAAATTTTGGATTGCCGAACTTGTTCGTGACGTCATAGCGCTGATAAGAGATATAAAGGATTTGACGCGTATTGACCGTTGTTGTTCAAACACAAAGTTGAAAGGGAAAAAATCAATTGACGAACTTGCAGTTTTCAGTATATTTTCCAGGCATCACCTAGATGATTTTACGCGTGGCCGTATTATTGGCAATATTGAAGAAGGGCGAAAAATAACAGACGTTGCCAGGGAGTTCGACGTCAGCCACAGTGTTGTTTCAAGGCTTTGGAAATCCTTTCAAACAAATGGAGAGTATAGCAAACATCACGGGGGAGGTCGTGTTCGCAATATGACACCTGCAGAAGATCGGTACATAGTGCTATCAACAAAAAGAAACCGGCGCAGAACAGCAAGTGAGGTAGCAAATCAGTTTATGGCTGCTACTGGCACACGGATCTCCCAAAAAAACTGTCGCCAGACGTTTGCATGAAGGAAGACTATACGCCCGCCGTCCTGTTGTGTGCATCCCATTGTCCAGACGTCACCGTACCGCCCGTTTGCAATGTTGCCATCAACATCGCAATTGGACTCATAATGACTGGTATGCTGTCCTCTTCTCAGATGAGAGTAGATACAGTCTATCGTCTGATTGGCGACGACGACAACTGATTTGGCGTGATAGTGATACTGCATATTGTCCAGAAAACATACAGGAAAGGGACCGATATCTGACATGTAGTCTATGGTATGGGCTGGCATCATTATCAATGGCCGTACGTCCCTCTATGTGCTTCCAACTGGGACTATGACTGGCCAACGATACATTAATGATGTTCTGCTACCTCATGTTTGCATGTTTAATGATGTTCTGCTACCTCATGTTTGCATGGTGCTGTCGGTGATAGATTCATTTTCATGGACAACAACGCAACATGTCATCGAACAGTCGCTATCCAGGAGTGTCTTGAGAGCGAGGATATTCAACGCCTTGTATGGCCAGCACGTTCTCCAGATTTGAATCCCATGGAAAATGTGTGGGATGCTTTGGGGAGGAGTCTTACTGGTTGCCAATGCCCTCCAATAAACAAGGACACCCTCATCCGTGCACTGACAGAGGAATGGGATAAATTACCCCAACAGCTGCTTGATAATGTTGTGCAAAGCATGACACGACGTGTGGAATCTTGCATCGCCCTCCATGGTGGCCATATCCCGTATTGACATCTTACGCCGGAACGCCTGCGGACGGTAATTGCATTTTTTTCACGTTTACGTATTCTGCACAAAATGGCCTGTTTGTCCCTTGAACACGTTCCAAAGCCTTCTGGATTTCAGAGCACAATAAATTGTCTTTCTTGTAATGTCCTGGCATTCTGACATTATTTTATTTCACTTGGCATCCAACCACACTTACTTTTTTGCGCTATATAGCCGTTTATGATCCGTCCTTAGCAATTGTCCAGCATTGTATGATCATATGGACACTTTTAGCAGATGTTTCATCATAGGGCTCCGTACGGCTGGTTGGTCACTGCACCGCATCGGGGCAATATCTCGCGGATGTCTCACTTCTCAGAGCATTTTAGATATAGCTGTAAAATTCACAAATTTGTCGGTGACGAACTCGCGCCTCCTCGCTCCGGAGCCAGTTGTTTTAACTGACTAAACTACACCGAAGGAATAGGAATGATCGCTACAGCTTTGTCGTCTTGACATGTGCTTCTCCTCTGTAGTCCGTCACATAGCAGCTGGACATTCTGCGAGCTTTTGCTATGAGGTACTGATCTTTCCTTGCAGTAGTTGTCCTCAGATGGGCACTTCTCGATTGTTCTGCGACATCGTCTTGCACTCGGCAACGCTCCACACTTTGGGATACACGAAGGGCTGCTGCAATATCTGTGTGTGCGTGAGAGCCGGGACTGCAGTATTCCAATGGCTCTGCTGCGTTTAGAGGCGCAAACCGTTAAGACACACCTTAACACATTGACTGCTCTGACGTTTACTTATCCTTCGTGCATGTATTTATTTATTTATTTTATTTGCCATGTTACACGCAGTTAACTCCATAGCAACATAGCAGGGAACCAGGGGAAAAGGCTAATGTTAGCCTGACTAGCCCATGTCCCCTAAAATAAGAAAAATGTCAAGTCAAGTAATTACATATTTTTCAACTTATATACACTCATTTGCAATACGGTATAACTAAAATGAATCAAATTTAACTATTTACATAATATTCCTTTAGAACTTTTTTAAACGATACAAAACTCGCAAGCGATTTTATATGAACCGGCAACCCGAAGTTCCAGAGCCGTGGGCAATGAGCATTAATATTGAAATACAGCGCATTAGTACGAGCCCTTGGAATTAGAAAGTTATCATACCCACGAGTTTGATAACTATGTGGAGAATCATATAAATTTATTAAATTGAGATGTTTGTTGGCGTAAACACGCTCCTGCATTAACAACATCAATCGATAACTGGATAACCTCTCAAAGATCAATAATTTATAATGTCTGAACAAGATTTCCACATTTTCCAGTGGATTCAACAAACGAAGGAATTTTTTTGTAAAGAAGAAATTCTATTAATGTTACATTTAGTTGTCCTACTCCAAGCAAGTAGACAATAAGACAGTTAGGGATAAATAAAAGAATAATAAGGTGCGTCGCATAAACATAGAGACAGTCGACTTTGCGCCGTGAACGCAGTGCGAATATAGGTAGGAAGCTGAAGTGACTGGAGACTCTAGATAAGACTCTTGTTCGAGACCTCAAGTCCCGCGAAATAACTTCAACGAGGGCATCCCACTTCAAATCATCCTGAAACAAAACACCTAAAAGCTTAACCCTATCTTAAGAAATCAATAGAATATCATTCAAAATCACTTCAGGTAAAGCCTCAACTCGAGCTTTTCGGCCAGAAAGAAAAAAACTTACTTTTAGTTTTTGTGATATTAAAAGTTAACGAATTGCAACGAAACCAAGACTGATATTCCTGTAGGGCGTGTTTAACACGGGATACTAAGTCAGACACCGCATGACCGGAAAAAAATACTCATGTCATCAGCAAAAAGGAGTGTGTAAGCACAGGAACTAACATGAAAAACATCATTAACATAAATTAAAAAGATGACCAAATTTTCAGGTGTAATAAGGACGTCTTTTGAATCCGTTGTGACGCAAATTAAATTTATCAAAGCTATTCAAAGTCAGTGGAACCGGTATGGAAAACAATAGTACCTGACGGAAGAAAGAAGTTTTTCAATCGGGTTTTTAATCCCTCATATATTGCTGTAAGCGGAATCGTGAGCTTACGCCCTCTGGTTGCAGACTTGTGCGTTAAGAAAAACATGAATTTATATGAGAAACATTTCGCACCAGAAAAGCTCTCCAACACCAAAATAATTTTTCAAATCGGACTCTTAGAAACAGGTATCGACAAAAATAAGATGTGACTTTACGTCCCCTGGTGGGAAAACCATGCATTATTTTAGGAAGAAAGTATTATCAAAAGGTTTTTCCATATGAGCGGTATCGGTCCAAAAAAAAAAAAAAAAAAAAAAAAAAATTAGTCGAGTTTTCAGGAGCCCAGATTTTGCTACAAATACATCAGAAGCAGAAATTAACACTTATGCCTCCTGGTGGCCAAACCATTCTTTACAAAACATTAGAAATTATGTAAAAAATATTTTCCATCAGGTCTTGTGTGCGATACAGGAAGAATTTTTCAAATCGGAGTTTTAGAAGCAGAAATAATGCAAAAATCGCAGTTTACCTTTGTGCCCCCTAGCGGAAAGATTGTGATTTACTTCAAAATTTTGAATTTATGAGGAAAACATTTCGCATTGGAAACACTATCCAACAAAGAAGGAATTTTTCAAATCGGACTCATAGAAGTACAGATATTGACAAAAATAAGATATACATCTACGCCCCATGGCGTAGAAACCATACATTATTTTAAGAAGAAAATGTTTCTAAAAGGTTTGTCGACATGAGTAGTATCGGTCTACAAACGGCGTTTTTTTCCCATCGAGAATTTAGAAGCTCATATTTTGCTGCAAATACATCAGAAGCGGAAACTAAGATTTACGCCCCCTGATGGCCAAACCATTTTTTTTACAAAAATTCGAAATTTTGTGCAAACGATTTCCTATCAGGAGCTGTATCCGGTGCAGAAAGATTTTTTTAGATCGGAGACTTAAAAGCAGAGATATAGGGGCAAACACAATTTACCTCTACGCCCCCTAGCGGAAAGTCTATGAATTACTTGAAAATTTTGAAATTATATGAAAAACTTGTCACACTAAAAACACTATCCAACAAAGAAGGAATTTTTCAAATCGGACTCCTGGAAGTAGAGATATTGGCAAAAATAAGATATACGTCTACGCCCCCTGGCGGAGAAACTGGTGAATATTTTAAGAAGAAAATATTCCGAAAACGTTTATCGATGTGAGTGGTATCAGTTCACGAAATAATTTTTTCAATCGGTATTTCAGAAGCTCAGATTTTATGGCAAATACATCAGAAGCAAAAGTTATCACTTACGCCCCCTGGTGGCCAAAGTATTCATTACCAAAAATTTGAAATTATATGCAAAAGATTTTCCATCAGGAGTTGTATCTGCTGAAGAAAAAAATTTCAAATCAGAGTTTTAGAAAAAGAGTTATCGGGGAAAATGTCATTTACTTTTACGCCCCCTAGCGGAAAATCTATGCGTAATTTGAAAAAGTAACTATATCTAAAATACTCTTCGGTATAAATGGGATCGAAAGATAAAAAAAAAATTGAATCGGATGTTTAGAAGCAAATATGTGGAATAAAACGTATTTTTGAATTTGACATCATCCGCATTTACGCCCTCTAGCGGCGAAATTATATATCGTAAAAAAAAAAACGAAATCAAAGATCATTATTCGCATATTTCAAGCTTCCCAATGCAAAAAGAATTTTTCAAATCGGACTAATAGTTGCAGAGATATCGTGGGTACAGACGCACTGACGGACGGACGGCCAAACCGGTAACATAAGCACGATCTTTTTTTTACAAAAGACGTGCTAAAAATAGTAATGGCTCTAGTACCGAGCCCTGTGGAACACCATAAGGAAAAATTTTAATACTAGAACGGACATTTCGAAATTAAACATATTGCCTCCTCCCAATAAGATAATTTTCAGAAAGAGTCCTTGCTACTGCCCTAATGCCAATGTGTTCGAGCTTAGAAATAAGGATGTTATGACAAACAGTATCGAAGGCACGAGAGAAGTCATAAAAAAACTCCCGCTACACCCAAGCCTTTACCAATGTTATCTTGTAAATAATGTAGAACATCAAGAGTAGCTGTCTCCGTAGAACTACCACGACGGAATTCATATTGCTTTTACGTCCGTATTGCTTTTTTCCGTGCCTGTACGTACGTGAAAGCCATGAGGACCCCAAAATTTGTGAACCGTTGTCTCCCAGCTACCATCGTTACCTAACAACATTTTCATAAACACCCACTAAAGCACAATATCCTTAACCTTTTGCTGAGCGCATTATTTTATTTTGCCTTACCTACGCTGAGCGGGAAAAATTGCAAACAAAAGAGTCGTAATATAAACGAGGTCTAAAATGTGTCCAGTAAAGCTTCTTTAGACCATCTACATAGAGCAATTGACTGACGCATTGTGGAGGGCAGGACGTAACTCAAAAAATACGCGATGAAATGTGATAAAAACCTCTATCATACCGTACGTTCGAGAAAGACTCTAAGAAACACTTCATTCTCACAAAAATGACAACAAACAGACCAGGTGAAAAATAAGTTATCAAAATGAAATAGCCAAAGTACCTTAATAGGGAGTATGGTCAACTCTCGCAGCAATGCAGGTTTCACAGCGATGTTTCATGTTGCAGATGATGGTGTCCAAGAACTCTGTTGGGAGCAACGACCATTGTTTGTACAATGCTTGGCTAAGCCCCATCCATGTCTTGCAGAGGGGCTTGAGTGCAGCAACGCATCTTTCTAGAATATAACAGACATCCTCGATCGGATGAAGGTCGGGAGACCTGGCTGACCAATCCATGCGGACAATAGTCTCCTCCTGAAGTTATTGTTTTACCAGCCTCTTTCGATAGAGACGGGCGTTATCGTCTTGTAGGTAAAATGTATCTCCTATGGCACCTGCAAAAGGGGGAACATAGGGGGTTCAGGACAACATTCCACAACGCCGAGTATTCATCTTTCCTCTTTAAAGCACATACAGGTCTTCGCGTTCACGTAACCAGATGCCACCCCAAACCAGCTCGTTACCACCACTATACCTTTCCCTTCCATAGGTCATAGAGGGATGATAGCGTGTCCCTCGTATTCTTCAGATCAGAGCACGCCTGGGATCGCTCTACGAAGAAAACCTGGACATATCTGTGAAAAGTACTAATATCCAATGGCTTTCAATCCCATTGGCGTGAAGTCTTGCCCAATTCAAACGTTCTCTTCTTTGATGGGGATAAGGAACATGCAGAGTGCTGGTCGCCTAGCATGTAGACCTCCATCGTAAAGCCTTTCACGCACAGTGGAAGGAGAAACAACCGTTCCTGTAGCAGCACCAAGAGCAGATCGCAACTGTTACGTGGTACCCACCCTGTTCCTCAGTGGCGTTAATTAGAGATATGGGTCATCCGCGGATGTTATAACTTTTGCGATATCTTCGGGAAGCTGACTATGTATTTTGAAATTGGTTTCACAATCTGCAGACCAGGGAAGTACTTCCACCTGACTTTGGCCTTCCTCCAGCCTTCCGATCGCTCTTCATCTAAGTTCGTCTGTTAAACGATGTCTCGCAACCATTACAATAAATCTGCTACCTCAAAGTCCTTTCTTTACACTCCACAAACGATGTGATGCACATCTCCGCTACAGCCTCTTTTATGCTGCAGCTCGTTTGCATGAACCGATGGTATCGCCACTCATTTTTGTACCATACCTTGACACCGCATTACATTTCACGCCATATACAGTAGATTCTGGTTAATTAGGACACATTGGGGTTACAATATTTTGGCCCAATTAAGCGTTTGCCCCGATTATGCGAAGTTTATCCAAAAGAGTTAATTTGAGATGTTCTTCAAGAACTGCCACAAATAAACTGCTGCCCCAATTAACACATATGATCGCGATTTTTCAGTTTTTCCTTAATTTATTGAAACCAGTGTAGATCTCATTTGTGCACCAGCGAATTAAGAGGTGCAACATGTGCTGCTTTATACGAAGATCGTCATCCCAGAAGAACCTAAAAAGCAACTACATACCAAGTCGATCGGAAAATAATGGCCAATTTGGAATGGAAAATGAAAGAGACATACCTCATAGCACACAACCTTGTTTTGTTCGAAATAGGCGCCTTCAGCAGCTATATACCTCTCCCAGCGAGCCACAAGTGCTTTATTGCCAGTCCGGAAGAAATCTGCCTTCCTGGATGCAAGAAAGTCCAGGAATGCAATTTCGGCATCCTCTCGGTGTTTAAAGGTCCTATCCTTCAGGTAATTGCTAAAATGCATGAACAGGTGGTAATCGGTAGGTGCCAAGTCAAGCGAGTAGGCTGCATGTGGGAGGGTTTTGAGTTCGTGTAGTTTCTGTTTCATCATTTGTGACACGTGTGGTCTCGCGTAATCATGGAGAGGATAGGACCCTTCCGTTTCACCAAAGACAGCTGTTTGGAACACAACTTCTAGTGCATTCGGTGAATTTCTTCACAGTATATGACTGAGGTAATGCTTTCACCAGCATTCAAGGACCTGTAGTGTATGACACAGTGAATAGTCCAGCACACTGTCAAACAAGTTAGTAAAATCATGCAATGCATTGATTATGATACGCTTTCCAACATACCAGGAATCATTACTCAAGTTATTACTCAAGTTATGAGGATAATGGCTGTGGAATAAATCTCGCTCCTGTGCCCTGACCTTTTACCCCATTTTGATGATATTAAACAGAATTGGTGCATTATACCTCCGGGACAACAAACTAAAATTTTGTCTCAATCGAAGCATTTTTACGTAAGTTATGACGCATAAGTGCAATGCAATGGATCTCGCTCCTATGTCCTGACCTTTGACTCCATTTCGTCCATTTTCAACAGGATTCGTCCCCAGGTGGTCCCCTACCACATACTAAAATTTCATCGATATCGAACCATTTTTACTAGTTATCGTGCTGACTGACAGACCGACGGACAAAGCTGGAGCATATACGCTTCTTCAACCTACGGTTGGAAAGCGTAAAAACACCTTCCTTCTTTGGCGTCAACCTTGATTTAGGATGTTGTTTCTGTGGTTCACAGCCAGAGTCCGGATCGCTTTTGGTTGTCGTATAGCACCCACTTTTGATTACAGGTTACAATGCGAGCAAGTAGGGGCTTCTTTTTGTTGCGAAGCAGAAGATTACTGCACATCTAAAACTGTTGTGCCTGATGCTCTGTCAGTTTGTGTGTGGCCCACGTATTGAGCTTCTTGACCTTACCAATTTGGTGGAGATATTCGGAAATGGTTGACGCTGACACATTGTACTGTTTGGCGAGTTCTCTGACTGTGACCCGAGGATTTGCTTCCAAATTTGCCTACAGAGCATCGTTATAAATGACCGAATGTCGTCCTCGGCCCTCCTCATCTTGTAGGCTCATGTGACCGGAATGAAATTTTTCAAACAACCGACCAGCAATACGTTCAGATGTTGCCTCCTCGCTCCATGCCTTGACCACTTTACGGTAAATTTGTACCGCATTACGACCCTATTTGAACTCATGAAGCAGAATCACCACAAACGCACTCCTTTCTAGCATGTTGTACAGACTACTTTCACGAGTAGCGACAACTGCAGCTAAACCGATTGGGGCATGTATGTGGTGTCTGAGTCGCCCTTGAACTCATACGAATGACACTGCAAACGGGTTGCTCTGCAAGCAAAGTGGGCGAGTTGAATGTAGCACCTTAGAAAATCAGCCATTATTTTCGGAACGACCTGATATATATATATACATATACACTATACTAACAGAAGTCACCGGACACCCGTTCAAAAGCAAATTAACGTATCCGCTCCGTTGTTAAGAAGCGCGGTACAGCTGCAAACGGTATAAAAACAACCCTGCAGCTGACCGCGAACATATCACACTGTGATGCTGAGTGAAAATGTCGCGGCGAGAGAGAACTGACTTTGAGAAAGGACAGATAGATTGTTGGGTGTTATATTAGTGGGTTGTTCGTAAGAGAAACCGAGAGACGTTTAAACATACCCAAGTCAACTGTTTTGGATGTACTGAATAAGTGGAAGACACATGGCGTGCCTGAAGCAGCAAAACGTACCGGCAGACCAAAGAAAATAAGTGATAGAGGACGTCGAAGCCTCAGGACAGTCGTTACAGCTAATCGACGGAGTACAGCACAAGACCTCAGTGTACAGGTGAGTAAAAATGGTGGAACCTCGGTATGTACACGTACCATTCGCAGAGAACTTCATTCCATGGGGTACTGTGGTCGTGTGGCTGCTCTTAAGCCTTTCATCTCCACTCGGAATGCTACTCGTCGTTTAGCATGGTGTAAAGAACATTTATCGTGGACCGTAGATCAATGGAAACGGGTCCTATGGACTGATGAATCTAGATACACGATCCATCAGTCTGATGGCTGTGTGTGGTTATGGCGGCAGCCGGAGGAACGCTATTTACCACAGTGTACTACTGTTCTTACGGTCAAGTTTGGAGCTGGCAGTGTTCTCGTGTGGGGGTGTTTTTCGTGGTATGATCCTGGCCCATTGGTTATCGTGGACAAACCTGTTAACCAGCACGTCTACCTCGATATTATGGACAATTATGCCCTACGAACTCTGTGGCAATACTATGGAACCGAGCCTTGTCGGTACCAGCAGGATAATGCACCGAGCCATAACGAAAGGACTGTTACGGCGTGGTTTGACGATAATTCTGTATTGCTTGTGGACTAGCCAGCACAGAGCCCTGATTTTAATCCCATAGAGCACCTATGGGATGAATTTGAGCGCCGCATAAGAAGTTTGGAACCAAGGCCTACTACTAAGCAACAGTCAGCGGCAGCATTATGTACTGAAACGTATACCTATCGCTGTGCTCCAAAACCTTGTCGAAACATGTCTCGAAGGGTCAGTGCATGCAATTAAGACCAAAAGTGTAGCGACACCGTGCTCATATACACTGACGGGAAAAAAAATTCCAACACCAAGAAGGGGTTGTGTTAGATAAACGACAGTTGGTAGGCGGTGAGAGTACATCTGTAAGATGACGTCCATGCAAATTTCGCGCTCGGCGCATACGTGTGGCGCTAGTAGCGCCCCTCGGAACATGCAAAGCAGGTTTGCTGTAAATACGCGCTGTAACGTTCGTGAGCGTTGAGATTCGACGTAGGGTGTTGATGTTAGTCAAGAATGCCTTTAAGAAGACGAAGAAGCCATTATCAACAGCTCACGGAGTTTGAACGAGGTCGTGTAATAGGGCTACGAGAAGGTGGATTTTCTTTCCGCAATATTGCAGAACGACTTGGCAGGAGTGTAGCCACTGTGCATGATTGTTGGCAGCGGTGGTCAAGGGAAAGTAGGCTACTGCCTCAAGAAGACCGGGTTCCGGCCGGCCACGTGGCACTACTGAGAGGGAAGACCGCCGTGTACGGCGTATGGCCGTGGCGCATCGTACCGCGTCTGCGGCAGCAATTCGAGCTGCAGTTGCCACCACAGTGACACAACGAACTGTTACAATCGGTTACTTGAAGGACAGCTCCGAGCCAAACGCCCTGTAGCGTGCATTCCGCTTACTCCAAACCACTGCCGTTTGCGACGTCAGTGGTGTCAAGCTAGAGCTCATTGGAGGACGGAGTGGATATCTGTTGTGTTTTCTGATGAAAGCCGGTTCGGCCTGGGTGCCAGTGATGGCCGTGTGTTGGTTAGGAGGAGGCCAGGTGAGCGCCTGCAACCAACCTGTCGGCGGCCGAGACACACTGGACCTACACCTGGAGTTATGGTCTGGGGAGCAATTTCCTATGACAGCAGGAGCACTCTGGTGGTTATCCCACGCACCCTGACGGCACATTTGTACGTCGGTCTGGTGATTCAACCTGTTGTGCTGCCATTCATGAACATCATTCCAGGGGTGTTTTCCAACAAGATAACGCTAGCCCGCATACCGCTGTTGTAACCCAACATGCTCTACAGAGTGTCGACATGTTGCCGTGGCCTGCTAGATCACCAGATCTTTCACCAATCGAGCACGTATGGGACATCATTGGACGACAACTCCAGCGTCACCCCCAACCAGCATTAACCGTCCCTGTATTGACCGACCAAGTGCAACAGGCATGGAACTCCATCCCACAAACTGACATCCAGCACCTGTACGACACAATGCATGAACGTTTGCGTGCTTGCATTCAACATTATGGCGGTTACACCGGTTATTAATGTACCAGCATTTTACATTTAGAATGGCTCTTCTCGCGCTTACAATAAGCTGTGATCTTGAAACCTTAATCGATTAAATATGTTACCTATAGAAATGTATTGCCGCCATTTCATTCCTCTACAACTATTTTTTCGTGGTGTTGCGATGTTTTTTTCCGTCAGTGTATGTCAATCAATGCTATGTTGTGTTTCTCTTCTAGGTGTCCGGTGACTTTTGTCAATATATATATATATATATATCATCATCATCATCATTGTCAACCATTATCAATCCACTGCTGGACGAAGGTCTCCCCAAGTTTCCTCCACAACGGTCTGTCTTGTGCCAGTCTCCTCCATGTCACCCCTGCATACTTTCGAATTTCATCCACCCATCTCCCATGTGGTCTTCTTCTGGGTCTTTTCCTGTCCCTTGGAATCCAATCTAAAATTTCGGCTGTCCATCGATGGTCTGTTCTTCTGGCAGTATGTCCAGCCCATTGCCATTTCAGGGATTTAACTCTGATCATGATGTCTTCCACTCTTGTCATTTTTCGGATCCACGAGTTCCTCTTCTTATCTCTCCTGGTTACACCAAGCATGCACCTCTCCATGCTTCTTTGAGTTGTCTGCAGCCTTTGTATGTCTCTTTTAGTTAAGGTCCACGTCTCTGCACCATACGTAAGCACTGGAAGGATGCATTGATTAAACACTTTTCTTTTAAGACATAATGGCATATTGCTCTTGAAAATTATGCTGTTTCTTCCAAAAGCTCTCCAGGCAAGTTTTGTACGCCGATTAATTTCTTCATCAATGTGACCCTCACTTGATATCTGCTGTCCAAGATAAACGTACGTGTCTGTTATCTCCAGCTTTTCTCCATCAATCGATAAATCTTCATTTCTTGTAAAAGCATTGAACATCACTTTTGTCTTCTGAAAGTTCATTTTTAATCCCACTTCTTTACTCTTGTCAGTAAGTTCCTGGATCATACTCTGCAGCTCTGATAGGGTAGTTGCAAAAATGACTACGTCATCAGCAAAACGAAGGTGGGTTAGATAATCTCCATTAATCTTTATCCCCTTGTTTTCCCAGCTCAGCGACTGAAAGACACCCTCCAATGTGGCATTAAAGAGCTTCGGAGATATGGTGTCACCTTGTCTCACTCCCTTTCCAATTTTTACGTGTGTTGTATTTTCAAACAGCCTAATCTTTGCACTTGCATTTTCATAGATGTTATTAATAATATTAATGTATGCATCTTCAATACCGCAGGTTTTCAGAGCCATTGTAACTGCTGATGGTTTCACCGAATCAAAGGCTTTTTCATAATCGATAAAAGCCATGCACAATGGAAGTTCATATTCCCTCGCTCTTTCAATTAGTTCTCTCAGCACGTGGATATGATCTATTGTGCTGTAGCCACTCCTGAATCCAGCTTGTTCTCTCGGTTGAGCCATGTCCAGTGTTACCTTCAAGCGGTGTGAAAGAACTTTAGTGAAGATTTTATAAACTACTGATAGGAGGCTGATAGGTCTGTAGTTTCCGAGATCCTCAATGTCACCTTTCTTATGTAGCAGGATCATTGTAGCGGTGTTCCAATCCTCAGGAATCTTTCCTTCATTAAGGCATCGAGTGAAAATTTGGGCGAGTACTGTTTCGATTTCTCCACTTGCTTCTTGTATGATGTCTACAGTAATTCCATCTTCTCCTGGAGCTTTTCCTCGCTTCATGTTCTTGATTGCATGTGCAACTTCTGCTGGAAGGACTGGAGGAACTCTGGTACTGGTATCTTTCATGATGTCTGGAGTGCATGTATCATCCCTTTCATATAATTTGGAGTAGAAATCTTTCACTCTTGTCAAAATTTCGCCTCTATTTCTTGTTACAGAACCATCTTCTTTTCTCAGTGCCATAATCTGTTTTCTTCCCTTACTGAGATGTCCCTTTGCTATCTTTAGGCTTTGGTTGTTTTCAATTGCTTTCCTCACTAGTTCACAGTTGAATTTTCTTACGTCTTCAGTGATACTTTTTCTTACTGTCTTGCATAGCTCTATATATTCCACTTTGGAAGTCACATCTTCTTTAGTTGTCCTCATCTCTCTTCTTTTTTGCATCAACATTTTGGTTTTTCCTGATAATTTGTTCACATGCAACTTGTTCTTAGACCCAGCTAATTTTGTTGCTGTTTCCATAAGAGCTTTGGTTACTTTTCTGTTAACTTCAGAAATATCCACTTCTTCCGATGTTAGGCCTTCTAAAGCAGAGAATCTGTTCTTCAGTTCCAACTTGAAGGTATTATGGTGTTTTTTAAGGTTGGTTATGTCAATAGATTTTGTTTGTCTTATGAGCTTGCCACGTTCAAGTTTAGTGTTGAGGTGCATCTTACATCTCACCAATCTATGGTCACTACCTGTGTTGAACTTGTTTAGCACACTGCAGTCTTCTATGACGAATTTTTTGTTACACATAATAAAATCTATTTCACTTGTCGTCCCATTTGGATGTCTCCATGTCCATTTCCTGTGTGGCTTTTTCTTGAAGAAGGAGTTCAAGATGAAAAACCCTTCTGCCTCTGCAAACTCAACGAGAGTATTTCCACGCTGGTTTCTGTTGCCGTGACCGAATTTACCTACTGAAGTTTCATTCTGTTGCCGTTGCCCTATTTTTGCATTGAAATCTCCCATAATTATTTTCAAGTGCTGCTTACCTTTATTATTTAGATGACGAATTTCCTCATAAAATTCTTCAATTTCTTCTTCAGGGTGACTTGTGGTGGGTGCATAAGTTTGAATAATCTGAGCCTGGTATCTTTTCGAGAGTTGGATAACAAGTCGTGCAGCTCTGTCAGAGGAACTTTCAACTTCTACAACTTTATCCTTCAGTTTCTTGTTTATTATAAATCCAACACCACTAGTTCTGCCAGTATCTGTCCCACGATAGTAGAAGAGATGTCCACTTTTCAGTTCGATGAGATCTTCTCCTTTTCTCCTTACCTCACTTAGCCCCACGATGTCCCACTTGATCCTTTGTAGTTCCTCTTCCAATTTAAGAAGCCTTGAATCAGAAGATAGGGAGCGTCCATTGTAAGTAGCCAAGGTCAGCATCAGATGGCAGCCTAGTCCGGTCCTCCGGGGATTCTTAGCACCCTCTGCCTTCATGTCGCACTGGCCGCTGCCTTGGCCAGGTACATTCCAGCTGCCGGAGACTGAGGGCCAAGATTTAAGTTGTGGAATCATTTTGGAGGGGTTTGGCCATAACTCACCACGCTGGCCAAGCGGGTTGGTGAGTGTGGGATAGAATTTCCTCTTATCCCGATGGTATAGTTATACCGCTATTGGCGGTCGTCAGAGCCCCTTTAGTGGGAACAGGATGCACCACGAGAAGGCGGGGTTGACATTTGTCAAGGAGAGGCTGTGATGTTACGCATCACCTGACCTTACATCCCTATATATATATATATATATATATATATATATCCAAAAGCAGAGTTAAAGACAAAATTTAAAGACAAAATTTTTAGAACTTTATATTCTGAAGATCATGACGCGCAACGCAGCAGTGACGAAAATTCAGAACAAACAAACTACAAAGCAGAGACCGAAACAAAAAGGTTATTTAACGATGACAAAAGATACAAACTTAAACTCAAAAACCCATTTGCTTTGTATAAATAATTCTGAAATTATCGAAAGTGATTTTACAAATGTCTACCCCTGCTCTCTTAAATTGTGTAAAACAAACCAAAATAACCAAGAACTTGATTTCTTAGACTTAAGCATTAAGCTTAACAGAGGTAACCTGTCCGTTAGCCTTTTTGATAAAAAAGTAAATTTTCCTTTCAAAGTAATAAAATATTTGCACTGGTACAATAACATCTCAACCAAAGTAATTGAAAATGTACTTATTTCACAGGTACTTAGAATTTCTAGAATTTGCAGCAACAATTTGGATTTCAATGACCACATAAGTATCGTATTAAATAGTTTTCTAGATAACAAGATTCCAGCTCTTTTTATTAAAAGAGTATTAAAAAAATCGTTCTGAATAATAGAGTTAGGTTAGCAGATCTGTTTTAATTTCTTCACAGTTAATAAAATGATTCTGGCCAATGAAGTTTGTCTGGAGGATTAATAAAATGATTCAGTTAATAAAATGATTCTGGCCATTGGAAGTTTGTCTGGAGGATGCATATTAACTAACAACAGGAACCTTTAGTGCTATGGACAGGACAGTCTTATTAAAACTAAAAATAATAAAAATAAAAATAACAAAAAAGTTCATAATTTGATTAAAAAGTTAAATAAAAAAGTGTAAAAAGTAAACTAGATATTCTATCTCTAGAATAGCTAACATAAAAATGGTAAAACGTACGTTAAAACAAATAAGTTACTGGTTGTGTCTGTAGAAGTACACTAAGGTATTTTAATACAGGTAAAAATTATTAAATGCACATCAGGTATATTTGATAATAATTTTCGTGTATTCTGGAGAGTTATTTTACTCTTACTGGACAAGCAGGTCTTCATTCTAAGTTTTGTAATTTTGCTTGGAGGAATTTCGTTTGCAGCGTAATTTTGTGCAGGACAGTCATAGGGACTTTCCCATCCTCCTTGGCTGCTGCTGTAAGGTCGGCCATTTTATGTCAGTGGAGTGTAGAGGTAGCAACATTGTGAGTAAGCTCTTGCCTTTGTTCTTGTGCAGGTTCTTTCTCTTGGTTTAATTGATTTTGTTAAATGCTTAAAATGTATTATTTTTCTTTTTGGGCATTGATTCAAATTGTATTCTAACTATTTTAGTATTTTCTTTCACTTTCTTTCGGCCATGATCTCGTTTTTTGCGCTCTTTATTAGAGCTGTTAGCTGGTCACTCGACCTCGTAGTTGTCGTCGTTTTTCGGAATTGGTTGGAGCAAAATTTCTATTTTGTAATCTTAAACCATTCCTAGAATACTTTGTAAATATTGCAACTTTTTTTAACTTTAAGTACTTTTTCCAAAGCATTTTTTCACGTTTTTTTTGTTTTTCTGGCTTCCTTTTTTTCGTGGGAGCTGTACGTACAAAAGTTCCTATTTACTTCCGTGGTCTCTGTTGTAATTTTTTATTCTTTTATTTTTATTTTATTTTTGGAAGTGCTTTTTTCCCCAGGGAATGACATTTTTTAAGAGCTTTTTGTTCTTTGGTTCACGTTTGGAACTTCACTTGGGCGGTATGGTTGCTTAACCACGTGCTGAAACTGTATTTTTCTGGTGGTTGTTCAAGCCTTCTCACATTTTTGGGAGTGTTTTTTGACAACATTTTTCGGTTTTTTGTGAGAGATGATGAGCATGGGTTGGGCCAGTAAAATGATAGACATATGCTAAAACGTTTGCTAAATTTTTTTTCCGCACCATTGAGGGCGGTTATGTTAAATAAAAAAAATGGGAGGGGGGGACTTATACTTGCATCTATGGCTTTGCAGAAACCCATTTTCAACTAGGTCTTTGTGGAAGTGAGAAAATGCAGAGTTTTGCTGGTCCTTGATAAAGCCAAGGCTCGGCATTCTCGACACTTTCTGCATTCTGGTTATGTTATTGTTTATTATTATTTTTACTCTTGCCTGTTGGGTTTTGCGTTTTAATTGGTATTTTTTGTCATCGTTACATAACTTTTTTCGTCAAACCACGCCGTAACAGTCCTTGCTTAATGCCTCAGTGCATTATTCTGCTGGTACCGACAAGTCTCGGTTCCATAGTATTACCATAGAGTTGGTAGGGCGTAATTGTCCAGAATATCGAAGTAGACGTGCTGGTTAACAGGTTTATCCACGATAACCAATGGGCCGGGACCATACCACGAAAAACACGTTCCACACGAGAACACTGCCAGCTCCAAACTTGACTGTAGGAACCACCGTGGTAAATAGCGTTCCTCCGGCTGCCACCATACCTACACACAGCCATCAGACTGTTGGATCGTGTATCTTGATTCATCAGTCCATTGGACCAGTTTCCATTGGTATACTGTCCACGATAAATGTTTTACACCATGCTAACCTACGAGTAGCATTCCGAGTGGAGATAAAACTTTTATGGGCAGCTGCACGACCACGGTAACCCATGGAATGAAGTTCTCTGCGAATGGTACGTGTTCATACCGAGGTTCCGGCATTTTTCCTCACTTGTACACTGAGGTCTTTTGCAGTATTCCGTCGATTAGCTGTAACGACTCACCTGAGGCTCCGATGTTCTCTATCACTGATTTTCTTTAGTCTGCCGGTACGTTTTGCTGCTTCAAGCACGTCATGTTTTCTTCCACTTATTCAGTACATCCAAAATAGTTTACTTTTGTATTAAATGAAAAGGAACTATACACCAACTATACTTAAATAGCATAACTATACTAGATATCCGAAATTTCTTGGTGTAGAATAAAAATAAAAATGTCCAAGCTTTCGCACATCAACCAGATGGCTTTTTCAAGGAAGGTAGTTTGCTGTCAACCTTCCTTGAAAAAGTCATCTGGTTGATGTGCGATAGCTTGGAACTTGATTTTTATTCTACACCAAGAAATTTCGGATATCTAGTATAGTTATGCTATTTAAGTGACTTGGGTATGTTTAAACGCCTCTTGGTTTCTCTTATGGACAACCCACTAATATAACACCCAACGATCTTTGCTTCGTCAAAGTTAGTTCTCTCCCGCCGCGTCATTTTCACTCAACCTCACAGTGCGATATGATCGCGGCCAGCTGCAGGCTTATTTTTATACCGTTTTCAGCTGTACCGCGCATTTTAACAACGCAGCGCAGCCATTCATTTGCTTTTGAAGGGGTGTCTGGTGACATTTGTCAATGCCGCCCCGGTGGCGCAGTGGTCTAAGGCGTTGGCCTCTGATCGTTCGTCCGTAAGGGGCCCGGGTTCGAATCCCGATCAGGCATGGATGTTGTGTTTGTCTTACGGCACTGGTTCTCTCCCTTCCCTGGAACCAGTGACCCTAAATTAGGGACGGGCGACTGCTTATAGCCCATTGAGTTGCTCACGGTGGTCGTTAAACCTCCAATCAAAATAAAAAAAAAAAAAAAAAAAAAAAAAAAGGCATTTGTCAATATAGCGTTGCTCTTCAGTATCTATCTATCTATCTATATATATATATATATATATATCATCATCATCATCATCATTGTCAACCATTATCAATCCACTGCTGGACGAAGGTCTCCCCAAGTTTCCTCCACAACGGTCTGTCTTGTGCCAGTCTCCTCCATGTCACCCCTGCATACTTTCGAATTTCATCCACCCATCTCCCATGTGGTCTTCTTCTGGGTCTTTTCCTGTCCCTTGGAATCCAATCTAAAATTTCGGCTGTCCATCGATGATCTGTCCTTCTGGCAGTATATCCAGCCCATTGCCATTTCAGGGATTTAACTCTGATCATGATGTCTTCCACTCTTGTCATTTTTCGGATCCACGAGTTCCTCTTCTTATCTCTCCTGGTTACACCAAGTATGCACCTCTCCATGCTTTTTTGAGTTGTCTGCAGCCTTTGTATGTCTCTTTTAGTTAAGGTCCATGTCTCTGCACCATACGTAAGCACTGGAAGGATGCATTGATCAAACACTTTTCTTTTAAGACATAATGGCATATTGCTCTTGAAAATTATGCTGTTTCTTCCAAAAGCTCTCCAGGCAAGTTTTGTACGCCGATTAATTTCTTCATCAATGTGACCCTCACTTGATATCTGCTGTCCAAGATAAACGTACGTGTCTGTTATCTCCAGCTTTTCTCCATCAATCGATAAATCTTCATTTCTTGTAAAAGCATTGAACATCACTTTTGTCTTCTGAAAGTTCATTTTTAATCCCACTTCTTTACTCTTGTCAGCAAGTTCCTGGATCATACTCTGCAGCTCTGATGGGGTAGTTGCAAAAATGACTACGTCATCAGCAAAACGAAGGTGGGTTAGATAATCTCCATTAATCTTTAACCCCTTGTTTTCCCAGCTCAGTGACTGAAAAACACCCTCCAATGTGGCATTAAAGAGCTTCGGAGATATGGTGTCCCCTTGTCTCACTCCTTTCCAATTTTTACGTGTGTTGTATTTTCAAACAGCCTAATCTTTGCACTTGCATTTTCATAGATGTTATTAATAATATTAATGTATGCATCTTCAATACCGCAGGTTTTCAGAGCCATTGTAACTGCTGATGGTTTCACCGAATCAAAGGCTTTTTCATAATCGATAAAAGCCATGCACAATGGAAGTTCATATTCCCTCGCTCTTCCAATTAGTTCTCTCAGCACGTGGATATGATCTATTGTGCTGTAGCCACTCCTGAATCCAGCTTGTTCTCTCGGTTGAGCCATGTCCAGTGTTACCTTCAAGCGGTGTGAAAGAACTTTAGTGAAGATTTTATAAACTACTGATAGGAGTCTGATAGGTCTGTAGTTTCCAAGATCCTCAATGTCACCTTTCTTATGTAGCAGGATCATTGTAGCGGTGTTCCAATCCTCAGGAATCTTTCCTTCATTAAGGCATCGAGTAAAAATTTGGGCGAGTACTGTTTCGATTTCTCCACTTGCTTCTTGTATGATGTCTACAGTAATTCCATCTTCTCCTGGAGCTTTTCCCCGCTTCATGTTCTTGATTGCATGTGCAACTTCTGCTGGAAGGACTGGAGGAACTCTGGTACTGGTATCTTTCATGATGTCTGGAGTGCATGTATCATCCCTTTCATATAATTTGGAGTAGAAATCTTTCACTCTTGTCAAAATTTCGCCTCTATTTCTTGTTACAGAACCATCTTCTTTTCTCAGTGCCATAATCTGTTTTCTTCCCTTACTGAGATGTCCCTTTGCTATCTTTAGGCTTTGGTTGTTTTCAATTGCTTTCCTCACTAGTTCACAGTTGAATTTTCTTACGTCTTCAGTGATACTTTTTCTTACTGTCTTGCATAGCTCTATATATTCCACTTTGGAAGTCACATCTTCTTTAGTTGTCCTCATCTCTTTTCTTTTTGCATCAACATTTTCGTTTTTCCTGATAATTTATTTACATGCAACTTGTTCTTATACCCAGCTAATTTATACCCAGCTATATATATATATATATATACAAGAAATACTCCAACAACTCATCGTCTCTGTGAACAATGTCTTTTAGGAACTATTCACACCGTAATTATTTTCTCAGCAGTACAGGTAACAATTTACACCGCAGAAGCAACAACTGTATTGGTGAGAGCTGTATGCTGTCTTATAAAACCACATATGATTCGATGTATTATTATCCGTTCGCTCCACTTAAAATTCAAGAAAGCCGCATTTAATGACTCAGAAAAATTTCATACTTTATCAGAGCAGCTATTAAACACGCGTATACAAAAATTCAGGGAATATGCTAATGAGGAATATAACTCCAAATCTGGATGATTACAAATTACCCGGCTGCTCTTGAGAGCTGAGATGAACAAAGGTACAAGACAACTCCTAATTTGCATTTCTGGAATAACAATTCTGCAGTTCGTCGCAGACCCATTCAATTTATGAAAATGTATACGTAGCATGTGGGCTATTGAAGTGAAATTCTAGAGTTCAGTACGAATACCGCCCTATAGAATGAGAATACCCCTCTCCTTAGTGAGATAATTAAGGTTTTGTTGTTATGCTAACAGTTTTGAACGAGGCTTCGTGAACAGTATCTTTACATCTGATATATGTGCAATTTTACTTTCCTGCTTCTTCGAATTTTTCACAAGAAAAGCGTGAAAACTGACTGCATCAATTTAAATGAAGCTATTGTAGCACACAAGTTGCACTAATGAATGAGCAGAAAGAGGAAACAGTTAAGCATCGTGCATTTTCTAGTGTCAAGAATTTTAATTGAATTAGTTTTCGTTCGGGGAATGGAACCTGATTCACGGAGGACAAAACTAGTACACACCGAGGGTTTTATAAACAATGTAACTGGAGTTTATTTCCTCAGTGGCTAGTCGTAGATATATACACTACCTGATCAAAAGTATCCAGACACTTGTCTATCCACAAACTCCTTGTAATCAGAAAGGAATTATTATCGAGTTGGGTCACCTTTCACTGCTATCATAGCCTTAACTCCGCTGGGAAGGCTTTCCACTAGGTTTTGGTGCGTTGCTGCGGGAAGTGGCTGCCATCCTACCACAAGAGCATAAGTCAGGTTGTTCCCGGATGTCGAGCGGTTCGGCCTGACTCGCAGTCGGCGTTCCAATTCATCCCAAAGGTGTTCCATAGGATTGGAATCGGGACTATGTGCAAGCCAGTCAAGTTCTTTCACTACCATCTTGGATTGACAAGATGGTTGTGGAATCAATCTATTTCTGCATGGACCTCTCTTTGTGGATGAGGCCATTGCGCTGTTTGTAAAGGAAAAGACCTTTACCTAACTGTTGCCATAATTTTGGGAGCACAGGATTATCGAGAATGTTATTATAGGTCGCAGCGTTAAGATTCCCGAGCACTAAGGAGTCTGGCCGAAACCATGAAAAAAAGTCCCAGAGGATGATGCACTTTCCACCAGACTTCACTGTTGTACAACACAGTCGGCCATGTAGTATTCACTTGGCATCTTCCACACCCAGACTCGTCCGTTGGACTGCCAGATGGTGAAGTGTGATTCATCACTCTAAAGAACGCGTTTCCATTCCCCCCAGGGTCCACTGGCACAGAGCAGCACTCCACTCTAACCGACGCTTGGCGTTGATCATGCCGATGTTAAGCTTGTGTGCTTCTGCTCGGCTTTCCTTCAGCTCTTGACGAACTGTTATGGTGCTAACGCTACTTCCAGAAGCACTTGGAATTCGGTGGTGAGTACTGCAACCAAGGACTGACGGTTTTGCTGCACCAACCGCTTCAGCACTCGGCGGTCCCACTCTGTACGTGGAATTACAGGTCGCGATTGCGCAGTTGTTGCTCCTAGGTGTTTCCACTTCAAAATAACATCACTCAACAATTGATCGGGTCAGCTGAAGCAAGGCAGAAATTTCCTGAACTGATTTGTTGCTAAAATGTCTTCCTATGACCGTGTCACTTTGAAAGTCACTGAGCCCTACCGTACGGCCCAATCTACTGTTCATGCCTGTCTATAATGTTTTCCTGGCCACGTGCGTCTTTTTATACCTGTACGCGCCATGGCTGGGACGTATGTGGAAAATCCGTTACTCAAAAGTGGTGTCCGGATACTATTGTATTTATTGGTCATGTAGTACTTCCGATTGGAAGAAGCGTCAGAACGAATCGTAGAAGTTTATGGTGGCAGTTTTACTACAGTGGGTAATGTTTGCATAAAAATAGAAAATCTAAATTTTTAAACGGCCCCGCAACGAACATTATCCATTTAGAAAATTTTCTACTGCGTGCTAATTTAGTGTAAAGGAGGGCCAAATGAAAAAAAGTGGACTTTTTCCATTAATTCTTCAAAATTCATTTAAAAAAATTATAAACACGCATAAAAATAGACTGACATGAATAAGTTTAAATACACCGAGAATGCTAAACAATCATACATACGCGTACTTAACTGTTTTAAGTTCATTCAGAAGATTTATATGATGGTATGTGAGATGAATGAAACTGTGATTGAGATTGCAGCATTATTTTCATAATATGAGTTAAACTGTGACGAGGTGGTTCTCAAAAGAGAAGACAGGTGCTCGTTAGTAAGTCTGTTTCGAAGATCGCTCACCTCGAAAAGTTGGCGAGGCTCAACAACCAAGTAACAACAAGGAAAAATATTTTACGCGTGTGTACATCCTCAATTGGTCGCGATGTCGGAGCCCCAGTACCTGCACTCCCCCCCCACGTATTCGTGGGCATCTCTTTCAACGTGGCTGGTGTCTTTTTCGAGATGAAATAAAGAGGAGTTACAGCACGTGTCGTAAGCAAATTGGAAAGGGCAATTTTGAGAGATGAAATGGATCCTGTCTTGAAACTATACCCAGAAATCAATAAGGAATATTTCAGAATAGAGCAATGAATGTTTTCGAGATTAAATGATGTGTCATGCCCAAGATAAGAAACACCTTGAAATTATTTCTCCCGCGGGCCTGATTGAACACACCGGCGGGACGTAGTTTGACCATCCTTGGTCTGAAGAAGACAACCCCGTCCTTAGCTGTAAAGTTGTTGAGATATTGCCAAAGAGTATCACCGTTCTCACTGTTCAGGCTTCCCCATGCAAAAAGAACTTTTCAAATCGAGCTAATAGGTGAACAGATATGGTGTCCATAGACAAGCGGACCGGGTGATAACATAAGCGCGCCTTTTTCTAAAGCATTTTTTTTTAAAGAAAAATGTGCTTTTGTTATCACCGTGTCCGTCCCGGTTCCAGGGATTTCAGCTTTTATGATACTCAGTCATTTATTTTAGGAAATGATTTCACGAATTGTGTTAGTGATCGCCACAGTTTTTAATTGTTTTGCAGATGAACAAGCTTTCTTATGTCTGACAAATCGGAGAAAAAAAAGAAAAAAAAAAGAAATCAATTGTCGGGAAAGAACCGCGAGCCAAGAATTCAACATTTGTGTGTGCACACACACACACACACACACACACACACACACACAAACTAGAGCCCAAGTGTCGAACTGAAAGCAAACTTTATAAAGAAAAGTGAAACCTGTCTAAGTCGGAATTCAAGGGACCTTAGTGAAACCTGTCTAAAACGGAATTCAAGGGACTGGAATTTTTTTCTATTTTAGACAGGTTTCCGTTTTACTCAGGTGCATCCATGGAAGCCATTGAAATGCCAACTTTGAATTTTTGTCATGCTAATAACAAATTCTACATAATTAGTTATTACTTAAGAAAGAATGCATTGTTCGTATTGCCTTAATCAACTACACATCACGAACCTCTATTTTTTAAATGATCCAATATTAATTTCTGTACAGCAAGACTCACAATATGACGCTCGGTGAGAGCACGTGCTCTTCTCATTAAATGATATAATTCAGATTCGCGTTTGAGAAGCGCAAAATCTCGAATATCTTGAATATTCTGCAATGCTTGACGTTGATGATAATTTTCGTGTCCAATTCGAGACTTTTCTCTTTTACGTCTGCCGCTTCACCACAAATTTCCTTTAAGGAAATGTTGTGCCTTATTCTAAAACTCTCTAACCATGCTTTTGAATAATGGAACCATTTCCACGTTATTTTGGCTACATCTTTTGCTTGTGTTTACAACATAGCGCCTGAAATTAAAAGATGTCTTGCTGTTGCATTAACAAACCATTCCCAGATAATCTTACTGAATCGACTATCCTGGCTTCTTCATTTCTGGAATTCCGCATTTCTCTCTTCGTTAAGCCTTTAAGCCGCCAATCTGTCTCGCCTTTAAGCTTTAAAATGTCATAAATTTATATTTTTTCGGCACTGAAATTCTCTGCCCAATGCTTGATATCCTCACTTTCTTTTTCGTGCTTTTCAATAAATGTAACTTTTGTATCGCAATCGATAATGTTATTCTTTAGGGCCATGAAAAGAGGCAAGGAAACAAAGGCAAAACACAACAATCAAATTTTGTGGGTGATCATCTCAATAAATACATTTTAAAAGAATTTAATGGGAGTGTCTCGTTGGAATTCGCACTTAACAGAAAACTTTCGACTTTGCATCCAGCAAAGAGAGCAACGCTGGTTACATGAACTAAACTTGAGTAGCAGCACGTGCTTAAGAAGAGGCCAAACAGTGGATGTGCTGTAGTTTGTGTTTATGTAAAACAGCCATCTGCGAAGACTTTGGACTTTTCATCCAGCAAAGAGAGCAGCGTTGGTCACGTGAACTAAGCCTGCATCGCGGCACGTGGTTAAGAAGAAGCCGAACGGTGGATGATCTGTAATTTGTGTTTATGTAAACAACTCAAAAACAATCTCTCTCTGCTTAATTATGTTATCTACAACTTCAAGCTTATTTGTCCCTTGTGAAGACATTATTACTAGTGGCATAGGGTGACCAAAACATTATCCAGGGCTAAATATTTTTTAAATTACTCTGAACCTTCTTCCACACTGTGAAAACTACAATTTCAGTGGATTGTGAGGTTCCCAAACGCCGCCTGCTGAAATCGTACTTAACCACATGAAGTGAAGTAGAAATTTTGTTTATATGCTATATAGCAGTGCTGTATAACATTAAAAAAAACAGTAGAAACAAAACAAAGTGTGTTTGCTTTTGCTTCCAGTTAATCAGGATATTTTGCTATAACTAGTTTGAAATTTCAAATATAAATTAAACTTTATATTAAATTTTTAACATAATTGTTATTGTGCTTTTACGAGTTATGTTTTTTTTTTTTTTTTTTTTTCCAAATCGAAAGGGTAAATATGCAATAAGTGTGCGTTTCAGCGAAACACAAAAACTTAATGTGTACCGGAATACATAACATAGTTTAAAACTGCCGCCTTTTTTTTTGTTCAACTAACTGAAGGCTGTTTTTTTTTGTTTTGTTTTTTCAAATTACGTATAATGACTACGGGATAATGTAGAAACGACGAACTGAGAGATCACTTGAAGTTTTCTATTGGAGAATGCATCACCCCAGTGTCGTAGGCAGGAATTCGTTTCGGTAGGGGAGGGAGATGGATCCTACCTCACACTCCATTCCTTTACCAACAGAGCCTTCAAAAAGTAGAACTCCATCAGGATAAGGCTACCAGTCATACATCCAAATCTACCACTCTATTTCTTGAAAAAATGAAAAAAAAAAAGATACGAGTATCAAGTCCATACATTTTTCTCATAATCCTTCAAAGTTTCCTGATGTGTCACCAATGGACTATTGTGCCTTCGGACTGCTAAAAAGTGCGCTTTCTAAACGCAGACCTAAAACTATGAATGGACTATGGAATTCAGTAAAAGAGGAGTGGAATAAAGTACCAATTTTAAGAAATGCCCTTTTATCTTAGAAATCTATTAGGGGTTTTCAAAAGTTTCCGCCGTTTTAAAATCAAAGGAGACAGGAATAATAAGGAAACCAGTACACATTTATTCAACGAAATATTGGCCGTTAGTATCAATGGCCTTTTGCCATTTTTCAGGCAACAAATGAATGCCCCTGTGATAGGACTCGAGTTTTGAGCTGAAGAACGCAGTGACAAATTTTTCCACCACTGGAACTATGGTGAATTGCTGTTGGGATAGGTCATGAGCGAAACAGATGAAAGTCTAAGGGTGCAGTGTTCGGGGAGTAAGCCGGGTGCTGTAAAACCTCCCAATGTAACTGTTCAAGGGTTGATTTTGTGTTGGCACCGACATGTGGTCTGGCATTATCGTGTAACAGAATGCTGTCCTTTACCTTCCATGGGAGTTTTTGCTCGATTGCGGCGTTCAGTTTCATCAACTGATCTCTATATCGTTGTGCAGTGATTTTTTCGCCCTGTTTCAACAGTTCGAAGTACAGCACCCCGTGCATATCCCACCACACACACACACACACACAACAGCACCTCTTTCCCGTGGATATCTTGTTTTGCAGTGGACGTTGATGGCTAGCCTGGGTCGACCCAAGATCGCTTGCGAACGGGGTTGTCGCAATAGACCCATTTTTCATCCCTGGTGACAACCTTCCACAAGAAATTCTTCCCTTGAAACCTTTTCAGCAACGACATGCAGATGCCCAATCGTTGACCAATATTACGCTCCGTTAAAGTATGCGGAACCCACTTACCAATCTTCTGGATCTCCTTCCCCAAGGCCTGTAGACGCCGCAACACCGTCGATTGAGCCACTTTCAAACGTTTTGCCAGTTGCGTGGTCGATTGCGTGGCATCCTCTTGCAACAGCGATTCCAGCTCCTCGTCTGCGAGTTCCTGCCGTCTACCTGCTCGTAGCTTGTCTTCCAAGCTTAGATCACCTTTCTTAAACCTGGAGAACCGTTCTCGACACGTCCGCTCACCCATAACCGTTTCGCCATACGTCTGACACTCGCACTTTTCCCTAAATTAAACATGAATAACAAACAGTGCCGCAAAAGAACTTTATCGACCGCCAAGCTTGGCTTCATGTACGAACTGACAGCACGGGTCGCCGACCGGTTAAACTCCTACAGCGCCCACTAGCAAGGGCGGCGGAAACTTTTGCATACCCCTAATAGATGTAGGTTCACAGTCCAGAGAAAGGGCCATCAGATAGAATATTTAAAAAAGAAATAACTTTGTTTTAAACATTAATTATGTTACTTGAAAATCGTTTAAAAAATGCGTGAACATCATCTGTAAATACCGCGCTCGCGTTATAGCTACTGTTGTTGATGCAGTTCTGTTGAATTGCTACTGCCAGCATATTCTTCTGCCAACGCTATTATTCTGCGCCTATATTTCGTGCTACAATGTGTTCGTACAATGCACTGAGTTAATTATTTCAAAGAGCTGTATAACTATGCCGAATAAATTTCTCTGTTGAGTTTTAACGAATGTTCTGCCTTTTCGTTGCGAGTTTGTGAGTGGAAGAGGGGTCCTTCAAATCCAAAGACCGCGAAAAGTTACAAAAACGTAAGACCATCCTATCAAAATACTAGGGGTGGATGCGACATCATGTGGCATTATCGTCCACAAGGAAAATAAGTAAGAAGGAACGCCAAAAGTAAAACGTTTTGCGGAATTTGCAGTTTTACCTCGTATTTCTCACGCCTATTAGCAGCGTCGTGGGATTTCATGGTTTCCAAAGAACATTTTCGCTAGCTGCAAGTTTTGACTTTTTCCGGTCATATCGTTTCCTTAGTTTCAATACTCATTAGTCTCGTTTATTTGCCGTTGTTTCGTGAAAATAGGCTAGATCTGCGGTGCAATATCTAGAGATGACATCTTTTGCCCACAGCAACTACGAAGCACTTTTTTTCTATTAAATATATAGCTGTGATTAGTAAGTTGAGTACGAACATTGCCTTTTTATCACAGAAAATAACTGCAATAGAAGTCCGATATTACGAGTACGGCCTGTAGCGAGAATCCCGCTGTTACTAAAGGTTCAATATACACTGTCAGTTTGTTAAAGTTAGGAAAGATCTTCGTATATTACGAGTTGTAAATCCAAGGGGCTTTCGCTGTAACAAGAAGCTTTCGTGTCCAATCTTTCTTCTTTCAAAGATTTCCAACAAATTCTTTGCAGAGAGTGGTGGGGGATAAACGCGCACAGCTGCACACAAAGATAAGTCATAAGTGGTTAGTCTGCTTGGCTCTTTGTATGCTGTCCTCACGCTTTCTTCCACTCGTCTCCACAATGGTAGGAAGTCGAAACGTTTCTTGCGCGTTTACGTCGTGTGTTTTCTTTCTCTAAATGGAGAATAAAACGAAAGGTTTGACTTTGAAAACTAGTGACTTAGGAAACTAAGTTAAAAGTCTTGTATGAATGTAAGACAAGTTTGAAGCACCGGAAAGTGAGGTCTCAAGAAAATTTGTTCCTACGTCATCAACGCTGTTTACAATTTTAAAGGGCAAAGAGAGGATCAAGGAGGCGTTTTTGCAGAATAACGCACCAGCGAATTCCATGAAGTTACGAAGTAGTGAACATAAAGAATTGAACGAAGCATTGTTTACGTGGTTTTGTCGTAATCCAGCCAATAACATCGCTGTTAGTGGACTGATGATAAAAGCTAAAGCTAATGAACTAAGCGTTGAAATAAAGATCGAGAATTTTAGTTGTTCGGGCGGTTGACTAAACCGATTTAAAACTAGAAAATGGATTTCTATGCAAGAAGTGTTTAAAGCAACAGCTTCTGTTAGCACAGAAGCGGTTCTGGTGTGATCCCCCATCCTTTCAGAAATTCTAGCGCGGTACAACGCAAACGACATTTACAATGCAGATGAAACTGCATTGTTTCATAACTTGTAGCCTGACAGGACTTCAGCAGTAAAAGGCGATCCATGTAAAGGAGGAAAACGCAGTCAAGAACGTTTAACTTTTCTGTGTTGCGCTAATGTACATGGTAGTCATAAATTAAAGCCATTAGTGATTGGAAAATCACAAAGACCGCGCTGCTTCCGTGGTGCTTTGTTACCGTGCACCTCTGAAGTTTAATAAGAAGGCATGGGATGACAGTGCCGTTATTTATCAAGTAGGTGAAGGCTTGCGACGTTCAAGTTGGAATTGAGAACAGAGAAATAGCGTTATTCATCGATAATTGTCCTGCACTTTCAAGTCACAAAAATATTCAGTTGAATAACATTGAACTGACATTAATGCCACCTAATTGCAGTAATTTACTTCAGCCTGTTGATCAAGGAGTTATGAAATTGATACAGCAAAAATATCTGACCAATCTTGTAAATGACGCTATCAGGCGAACGTCATCAGATGATAAACCAGTGAAATGGAGCATTCTTAAAGCCATTAAAGCTCTTGCCGTGGCATGATATGAACTGCCAGGAAAGCACATTGGAACATGTTTTAGACATGCTGGCATCACTACCAAAGATGTTTGAAGAAGAAAATCGTTGTGGATAAACCTGCAGAACAGGAAGCAGATGGGTGGAGCATCATTGCCAAAAAGATTGGATTGACATTCAGCTTTTAAGACTATGTGAATGCTGACGCAAATGTAGTACCCTGGAATGACATGTCTGATACAGGAATCATGGAATCAGAAAAAGAAAGCTCAGAAGTAGGAGATCAGGATGATGAAGAGGATAGAAATGGAAACGTACCATCTGAATCATAACTCATGCAAGCTTTAAACACAATCGGGCAGTTTTATAGTGCGTCAAATGCACCTACTGAAGAAACGGAAATTTTCTGCAAAGTCGAGAGTTACGTGTGACAATCATCAGTGTGAAAGAGGAAACAAAAGACCCGGTCCTAATTTTTTTGTAAAAATCCCATTGTGAATTAAAAACAAACATTAGGTATGTAATATGTATTGTTTTGATCACTTTTCTGTATTATGTAGTGCTGTTATGTTTTTGTGTTATGTAGTACGTACATGTACGTAGTATTTTTGTTGTCCGTTATAACGACAATTTTTCCGATTTTTGTCAGCTCTCGTAACATCGGACTATATTCTGTAGTTAAGGAAAATATATTTTCTTTTTAGCAAATATTTTTTGCAAATATTTTTCTATTTTTAGCAAATATTTTTGAAATTATTAGCACATAAAAAATAAATATTTTTCTAGTTTTTAGCACCGAAAAATCCTTTATCTAGTAATTACAGTCAATATCTATTTGTTTGTTTGTTGAAAATTTCCGAAGAAAGGGCCGTGTTTGGCTAACGAGCGCCGTCAGACGTTCGATATACACAAAAGTGTTTTCTTACAGTGGGAGTGTCAAATCCAAATATCGATTGGTATTACCAATGTCCATCAAGCTATCGTCTTTCACTGCAAGTGATAAATAGAATAATGAAAGACCGATTAAAAGAAAACTACCCTACAGCTCACAAACAAATTAGACTCCTAATGAATATAAAAATGATTGTTTTTACCTAGGACTTTGACATGCCTAGTCACCATAATTGCTACGATTTGCGGTATTTCCGTAAAAGTGAGTGTTGTGCTTCAGCAATTTAAAATCCGTTTTAATAATCCCTGGAAAATGTATGAGTATCTTCTGACAGATAGTTAGCACCTTTGGTGGAAACGAAGATTTTATAATTAAAGACAGAGGAGTTATAATTACGATCAATATTAATGTTCGTTATCGATTTTTCAGTTACTTATCATCTTCATTGCAATTCATAAACGAGAGAGCGCAACCGGAATCGATGATATTCAACTTTCCAGCAGATCTTTAAAATTTAACTTCTAATGAATTTACCTTTCCTAGGATTTCAAGAACCACGCAGAAGCCACATTTGCAACGATTTTGGATTTTTGTGGCTGGTGCTTTTTATTCCGACTATCAGTGAATAAAGTTTATGTCAGAAAGCCCTAGAAAATGTTTAAGCATCTGTTTGTGATACGCTTTCCACTTCGATAGAAACAAATTCCCGAAATTTAAGAACAAAGGAATCTAGAGACTTGAGTCAAAAGTTGCGGAATTTCCCTCTTTTCAAGCTAGAGAAAAAGAGTCAGTCGCTCTAAGCTTGAATAAGGAGAAGGTTGTTTCATTTCGCGGGATCGCAGACAGTAGAAACAGTACCTACATAATTATGCAACAAGTGCCTTGGGCATAGTGAAGGTTCCAAGGCGGCTTTGAGTAATGCTAAGGCGATTTGTGAACAAACTTTGGAAGATGTTCAGCCGTCTGAAAATGTTTATATAGTTCATACAATACAAACATCAAGTTGGGTGGCGAGGGAAAGAAAAATCAGCACAATAAAAAAGATGAAATAAAGAGAACGTTGTAAATTGGGATAGAGCTTCCTTCCCTTTTGTATACTCTCGTGGCTGACAAAAGCCAGCGACGACTACTTTTCCTTCATTTAGACAGTAAAATAATGGTATGGCTCGGAGCAAACAAGTTGCAGACAATGCCATAAGAACCTGTCTTATTGAATGTTTGTCCGTGGTACACATTTTCCGTAGGCTGGAATGTTTTGTCTCATTGGTTTTTTCTTTTTTATTTAATTTCTTTCTTTCTTCATTCATGCGTACATTTAGTACCGACGCCACTTTCAGTTCTAAAACCCGCCGTGTAGATAAACCAGTAGCATATTCAGTGAAATGGATTTTAGCAGAGACGTGCTTAGAATTTATAACAAGACTTGCTCCTTTACTTTGATCTATTTGCCAGAAAGAACTGTTTGTTTCTGTTCAAAAATAAATAGCAAAAGACTTCAATTAATCTGGCTTTATTTCCAGCTTATTTTATTTTCAAATAAACAGCTTGGAATTTAATATTTATTCGGAGTTAAATTTCTTTTTTAACAATATTACTTCCAGTTCCCCTGTACTGGGAGATTAAAGACGCTTATACGTGTGCGGTCGTTTCGTGAACAAATTTTGCAAGATGTTCAGCCGTCTGAAATGAGAATGTAATGCTCTGAAGCA
The DNA here is from genome assembly GCA_039090855.1 of Macrothele yani. Taxonomy (NCBI): domain Eukaryota; kingdom Metazoa; phylum Arthropoda; class Arachnida; order Araneae; family Macrothelidae; genus Macrothele; species Macrothele yani. The sequence continues at coordinate 47,760,835 of CM077022.1, read as the reverse complement.
ATGCTGGCCGCCCTGGTGGCACAGTGGTCTAAACGATGGTTTCTGACCATTTTCCCGATATGGGGTCGGGGTTCGAATCCCGGTGAAGCATGGATGTTCTGTTTGCCTTACGATACTAGCTCTTTCCCTTCCCTGGAACCAGTATTGCTGAATTAGGGACGGGCGTCTGCCTATAGCGCATTGAGTTGCTGATGGTGGTCGTTAAACCCAATAAAAAAAAGCAATGCTGACCGGATATTACATATGGAAAGCGCCAAATTTACTCTTTCTATTGTAAAAACACAAATTTTCCGGTGGCGACACTCAAAACAGCATCCATCTGCTCCGGAGCCGAATGCTTTCCCAATTAATCTACACCTACAAGTCCTTATCACTGTATCCCCCACACCTGCTGGGACGGAATCGTAAGTTTCCGGGTCAGCCGGCAAATCATGCTTAAAGGATCTCATTGTTGACGGAATTCAATGTGTGGAAGAAACATCACACATTTCTCGAATCGAAGAAGGAATTCTCATTATTCCAAATGGTGTGTGGAAGGAACATCACACATTTATCGAAAAACCCAATGGCCAGTAGGTCCATTTTTACGTTCAGGCGAAAATACAGCGAAGCATCAATTTGCTGGTGACGAGCTCGAAACCATGCTTGAAGGGTCTCACTGTAGAAGGAATTCTAACTAATTCCGGACGATGTGTGGAAGAAGCATCACCCATTTTTCAATTCGAAGAAGGAATTCCCATTTATTCTAGACGATGCGTGGTGGGAACAACTTTTTCAAAAACCCAACGGCCAGTACTTCAATTTTTACGTTCGGTTGCCAATATAGTGAAACACCAATTTGCCTGTGGCGGCGCTCGAACTCGTATCGTTCTGCTCCGGAGCCGAATGCTTTCCCAATAAAGTTACACCGGCAAGTGCTCATCAGTGCTGCTTGTGGTCTTGATATGTACGTCACCTCTGTAGTACGTCACACTTCCCAAATCATGAAGCCACGGGAGATAAAACCTATGCCACCAATATCACGTAAGGTGGAAAAATGATTCTAGTTATTTTTTTTTTTTTTTTTTTTTTTTATTTTGAGGTTTGACGACCGCCATGAACAGGTAGTAGAGCTAAGGGGAGTCGCTGTCTCTAATTGGGGCCACTAGCTCTGAATTAAGGGGAGCCATTGCCGGAAATCGGGCCGACCTCCCTCGAAAGATCGGAAGCCAGGGCATCACACCTCTGAGCCATCAGAGCAAAGCAAATGGGACCCATCCTTCCGTACCCATGCATGCAGCACAAGAATTGTTTGTGGGGTGAACGCAATATTTAATGCCTGGGCTAACTATATTATTGATTATTCATTTTTGTTACTGGAGCAATGATACCTGGAGGGGCCAAAACATTAAGACCACCTGTCTAATATGATTGTCGTCCTCCACGATTTTCGTCTACCTAAAGGGAATCCTACAGTTTATTAGGTAGGTGGTCATAATGTAATGGCTCATCAGTGTATGTACCCCACTAATAACTATCATAAAGCTCTGATCCTTGAGTTTTACATTCTAAAGCTAGTAAGCAACAGTGCTAAGAGTTCAAAACCCCCCGTGGCAGATTAATGTATATAGTAGGTGGTTAGTAACCAAAATAGTGAAATGTAAGCATTCCATGAACTCTTGGATGTTCCGAGACAACATCATCAGTAACATTGTTACACTTCTCAACGGTGTGATAGGCCACAGATCCGTCTTTGTGGAACATAATGCACGGCCTCATTGAGCTTGTATCTTAATTCCTGTGCTCGAAGATCGTTGTTTTCCACGTTTATCTCAACCTACATTGTTCCCAGATCGTTATCCTATTGAGCACGTTTGGGATGCAGTGCAGAAGAAATTAGACAGACATCAGCCGTCCCCTACGACATTTCTTTGAGAGCTTTTTTTTTTTCTCCGCTATGGGCGGCTACCCCAGAACCAGGAGTGCAATGTACACCTCGCGGGGCCTGGCGCCTCCAGGCCACCCTTTTTCAAAGTACTGGCGTCGCCATGCTACTTTTTGAGTAACTGAATTGGACTTTTTAAAATTTATAGTATTTATTCAATCGTCGCCCATCGAAATCAGCATTTTTTTTAACACAAATAACCTTAACCGAGATTTATCTCTTTTTTCATCTCTCTCTCTCTCTCTCTCTCTCTCTCTCTCTCTATATATATATATATATATATATATATATATATATATATATATATATATATAGGAACTTGCTGACAAGAGTAAAGAAGTGGGATTAAAAATGAACTTTCAGAAGACAAAAGTGATGTACAATGCTTTTACAAGAAATGAAGATTTATCGATTGATGGAGAAAAACTGGAGATAACAGATACGTATGTTTATCTTGGACAGCAGATATCAAGTGAGGGTCACATTGATGAAGAAATTAATCGGCGTATAAAACTTGCCTGGAGAGCTTTTGGAAGAAACAGCATAATTTTCAAGAGCAATATGCCATTATGTCTTAAAAGAAAAGTGTTTGATCAATGCATCCTTCCAGTGCTTACGTATGGTGCAGAGACGTGGACCTTAGCTAAAAGAGACATACAAAGGCTGCAGACAACTCAAAGTGGCATGGAGAGGTGCATGCTTGGTGTAACCAGGAGAGATAAGAAGAGGAACACGTGGATCCGAAAAATGACAAGAGTGGAAGACATCATGATCAGAGTTAAATCCCTGAAATGGCAATGGGCTGGACATACTGCCAGAAGGACAGACCATCGATGGACAGCCGAAATTTTAGATTGGATTCCAAGGGACAGGAAAAGACCCAGAAGAAGACCACATGGAAGATGGGTGGATGAAATTCGAAAGTATGCAGGAGTGACATGGAGGAGAGTGGCACAAGGATGATCATCATCATCCTTGTCAACCATTATCAATCCACTGCTGGACGAAGGTCTTCCCAAGTTTCCTCCACAACGGTCTGTCTTATCATCATCATCATCATTGTCAACCATTATCAATCCACTGCTGGACGAAGGTCTCCCCAAGTTTCCTCCACAACGGTCTGTCTTGTGCCAGTCTCCTCCATGTCACTCCCGCATACTTTCGAATTTCATCCACCCATCTTCCATGTGGTCTTCTATATATATATATATATATAATTTTTATTTATTTTTTTTTTCATGGTAACTGTGAACAAATCCGTAGATTTTCTGTTTTACAAATCGCACATCTAGAAATAGCCAGTGAAAGTGGGTACGAAACTATGTACAGTATATACAAAGGCCGTCCCATAAAAACTGAGTGCAAGTTTTTTCGAGTTAGCAACAGTGCGAAAGGGAAAAATAACCACGCAGACGGCTAACTGAATTAAGGAAATATCTATGGCAACCGTTATTAGCCGTAGCAGACGATTCTGGTTTTGTTATTGCGCCGTTGTTTTAGGTACGTCTGTATTTTGCCATACAGCTATGGAGGTGAGTGATTCAGAATTAAGAAGTTAAATGCGTTGTGCGATAAAATTTTGCTATCGTTTCTGTAAAACTGCTCCAGAAACAGTTGATTTAATGAAAAAAGGCTACAAAAGTAAATGTTTGGATGAGTCAACGATTTTTAGATGGCACCATGATTTCAAAAAAGGGAGTTTGTCGGCAGAACTCGCTCCTAGGCCTGGTCGACCTGCAAGTGTTGTTACGGAGCGTATTGTTAACACTGTTTGGGCAATCCTGCAAGAATATCAACGAATGACGTGTAAAGACATAGCGGCGTCAACTGATATTTCCAAAACGTCGGCATTCCGCATTCTACGCGACAAATTACTGCTGCATCGTGTGTGTTCCAGATCAGTACTTCATCACCTGACGAGAGAACAATTGTTAGCCAGAGTTCAGGTGTGTCATGAGTGGAAACAAATGATTGCAAAAGATCCAAACTTTTTAAACACAGTAATAACTGCCGATGAAACATGGGTCCATTATTTCGAGCCCCTCACGAAGTGCACAACGAGTGTCTGGAAACACAGGCTCGCCTCCTCCGAAAAACGTCCATCATACCAAATGAGCTGGGAAGGTGGTGATGATAATTTTCTTTGATCATAAGTCAACCAGCATGTCGTTCGTCCACAAATTACTGTCAATGCTGAGTATCACATATCAGTCTTAAAGCGTCTGCGACGACACATATCGATTCAGTGGCTGGAACTGGTGGGCAAGTGGACCTTACACCATGATAACGCTCGGCCACATGTGGCTGCTGGTGTTCAACAGTTTCTTACAAAATGCAGTATTGAAATTATGTCACAGCCTGTCTGCAGTCCTGACCTCGCCCCGTGCGATTTCTGGTTTTTTCCAACAGTGAAGGAGAAGTTCCGTGGCGCAACATTAAACACAGATGCTAACGTTATTCAAACTGTACACGGGTCGCTAATGCAGCTTCCACAAAATGCCTTTGCCACATGCTTTGAAAAGTAGACTGAACGATGGGACCGTTGTATATCATCCGAGGGAAGATACTTTGAGAAAGAATAACATATATTTTGCTGAACCTATATTTCTAAATTTTGTGTGATTTTACTCTGTTTTTATGGAACGCCCGTTGTACATTCAATTATTCAATTTCAAAGTTTTGTTGACCCCCTTCCCAAATACCTCCTAGAGTCCATAAGGCGCGGGTCGGTTTTCGAAGCGCCATGCTACTTCTTTTGTCAGGACTCCACACTGCTCAAAGCCAACTGAATCAACTGATCTGCAATATACCATCGAGGTGCCAAGCTGTTATAAAAGCCGAGGCGGTGGCCTGACGTACTAACTAATCAAGGTTAGCCTCATACACTTATCAGCCCTTCTTATTCAGTTAGGTGTTTTCTGGTTTGAATATCCAAAGTACAACTCTACATCTTTTGTCTAACCCACTACGAGTATAGTATCTATTTTGTATTTTACATACTATGTTCTCCATAATGAAACGTATGCGGTTGCTTTACATGCTTGTCGATCTTCTTTTTTAATGTAACATCCTAACGTTTTTTGTGCATTTCGTATGAGCTTGGAAAAATCCAATCGAAAAAATTATTTTATGCCATTCACTATGAAACCCCCGCACACATTTTGTAATTTAAATAATACGCAGTTTTGACCCTAGGAGCCGTTAATGCATATTATATTTCTGTGATTGTTTCCTAGAAATCCAATTTGAGAAAAATTAAGGAAATGTTTTGCGCACAATTTTTATTCTTCCACTTATAGTGTTCTACTCCTAAAGATTGGAAACGCCAACTTGCATCTGAAGTCATTGCTTCGATCCTGAAATATCAATCAAAAGAATTTATTCTGCGTAGGATACCAGCCAATGTGACAAAGAATTGCGTATTGCTACTAATAGAGACCGACTGAAAAAATTTCTTAATGTTCAGACAAATTTCTTTGTGAATAACATTTCGGTTAAATTTCCTATTAACAGTATTCAGTTGTTTTTCGGTGGAGGCGTAAATAAATCATACTATTTGCAAACCTTCTTGTTGCCAGAAGGTTGTCTAAAATATTGACTTGGCATCATACTGCGTTCTCTATGATGAACACTGTCAGTTATGATAAACCCTTGATTTCAAGACTCCACAAACCAGTAAATGTTCGACGATTTTTATAAATCCCTAACAGCAAGTTTTCATAAGCCAGTAAATGTTTCACGATTATTAAAAATCTTTATTCGTAAAATATCACATGCGAATAAATGTTTGCTAATTATTATAAACCCTTAATTACATGATTTCACATTAGAGGGAATGTTTGATGATTTATTATATTTTGTAGCATCTCACATTCTTCATAGTATCACACATATCACACATTCCGCGCTCCCCTACTGTACGATACATCACATACATATGCATGAAGGTTTACTTCAAACTGCAAGTAGTTTAAATTTTCCGTTCGTAACTTTACAACGTCGTATGAGAATAATATCACCACCCAAGAAATCACAGTGAACCCGCCCAGACGAGTCACTGAGTGCACGTGACAAGGTCGACCACACGGAGATATAAGCGGCCGGCCAGGACAGGTAAGCCATAGTGCGTCACGTGAGCACGACGGGCAGAGGTAGTGATTTGACGGAAGTTCAGAAAAGAATGATCACCGGTTACCCCGCCAAGGATGGAAGCATCTCAAAAACAGCAGAATTCGTGGTCTGTCCGCGAGGTGCTGTAGTAAGGGTGTACCAAGAATTGACCGCGGCATACCGAGTACCTCCCGACGTCATAACGGTGCAGCCCCATAGGCTATCGACCCCAAAGGCGAACGTCGCCGCCGTCAACTGGTAAATGTCAATCGACGGGCAACAGTGCAGCAATTGACAACGCAAATGAACGCTGTAGCACCCAGGTACCTGTCGCCGATAACAGTAGAGCGAACTCTGTTACATATGAGTCTCCGGAGTAGACATTTGTCAGGGCGCCCATGTTAATCCACGTCCATCGGTAACGACGCCTGCAGTTCGCCCGAGACTACCGTCATTCGACAGTGGAAGAGTGGGAAAAGGTTGCGTCCTCCGACGAGTCGAGGTTTCTACTCCACAGAAGTGACGGGAGGTGGCGGATACGGCGTCAGACAGACACACGAGAACCAACACCCGGACACGCTTGTCGGTCAAGTACAGGCCGGCAGTGTGCATGTCTGGGGGATGTTTTCCTGGTATGAACTGGAACCGCTGATACCACTGGATGGGTCCCTGAACGTCAGTGGCTACTTGACCATCCTCGCTGACCACATGCATCCCTTAATGTTGGACGTTTATCCTGGTGGTGATGGTGTCTACCAACAGGGCAGTGCGCCGTGTGACGTCGCTAAGAGGGTGCGTGACTGGTTCCAGGAAATGATAGCGATGTCTCCATTCTCCCTTGGCCGGCGAAATCGCCCGACCTCAATCCCATAGAGCGCTTGTGGGACTGCATGTATCGAGAAGTTCGACGTGCCAACACACAACCACGTCATCTTCTGGACCTCTGTGCTCTGATGCAGTCCGAATGGACACGTGTGATTCGAGCAACCTTCCAGGGTTTCAATGAGGCCATGTTACTCCGTCTCGTCGTTGCCATCCGGGCAAAGAATGGTTATTCCCATTATTAGGAAGGTGGTCATATTATTCTGATACGACTGTGTATATACACTCATTGTCATAAAAGTCCGCGCACCAAGAAGGAGGCGTTGGATTGAACAGACCATGATTACAGTATCACAGCAGCAGAACGATATCCCGCGAAAATACGGTACACATTCCGGTCAGCAATAGTACCGCGACGGACCGCCTCGTGCTCAGATACATGCGGCGATACGGTTCGGCATGAAGTCAAAGAGACGCGGTATGTTATCCTCGGACAGATTGGCCCACATTTCTTGCAACTGACGCTCTAAATCAAGAACACTGGGACACGGATAAAGCTGGTGTCCCATCTGGTCCGACACGTGCTACATGGGCAAGAGATCAGACGATTTGGAAGCGTCGAAGCATGACGTAGACAATCCTGGGAAACCCAAGCCGTGTGCGATCAGGCGTTATCTTGTTGGAAAATGGCTCCTGGCCGCCCCGCCAGAAAAGGTAGCACATGGGGCTGCAGGATCTCCTGTACATACGCAACGTCCCTCGGATCACTGCGAGGAAAGTCCGGCTGCCATACACAATGTCTCCCCAGACCATCAGACCTGCAGTTCGGGACGTGTGCCGCTTTACAGTGAGGTTGGGATTGTAGCGCTCACCTGTAGTCCTCCACGCTCTGACACGGTGGTCGTCCGTTCCCATACAGAACCGGGATTTGTCGCTGAACACTATACGTCGCCAGTCCGTAGCATTACACGTTGCTCGGGGATGACACCACTGCAATAGACGCCGACGATAGTCGAGTGTTAATGGCAGAAAACGTAAGGGCCGTCTAGAGTGCAGATTCGCCTCTGCCAGACGTCTGGAAATGGCTCTGGCGGACACAGGAGACCCTTATACAGCCGCCACATGTCTCTGGATATTGGACAAGGACGTCGTTGCATCTGTGCGTGCCGCTCTCACGATCCCACGGCCCTCTCTGCTGGTGGTGTGTCTGGGTTGTCCGGAGCCAGTGCGCCGTGTCCGGGTGCCTTCCCGTGGCCATTGCTCCCAATACGATCTCACCGTGCTGTCCGACCAGCCCAAATGGCGGCCGAGTCGGCGCGCCGGACACCCTGCCTCTCATCCCAACGATACGGCTTCGTTCAAACTCCGTCAGTTGCCCGTACGCACATCTACGGCGGATCCTCGGCATGTCCATCGCTCAGGGATCTCACCTGACTCTTACCGTGCACTTCAGCACGAATGTTGAGTCCCCTGCGCGGCGCCTCATAAGCCCCAAGGAGTGCGATTGCAGAGCCGGTCTTGGAGGCGCGGACAAGCGGAATCGCACGAAACTTTAATCATTTGCATGTCTGCCTTCCCCGTAGCTATTCGCAGACTTTTGCGTTAAATGCTCGGTTTCTTCTCGGTGCGCAGATTTTTATGACAATGAGTGTACATACTTTGTGTGTGTGCGCGTGTGTGTGTGTGTGTAAGTTGTTTGGAAGTTCAGAGGCATCCTGACACTGGAAAAATAGCGGATGACAAACAGATGTCCATGGTTATAACTGTGGGCACTCTTTCAACCACAAGGTGATCAGGTAAGGAAACAGGACGAAGCTCAAAGGAATAAAGACGTTAATAGAGGTAATTAGACGGAGTTAAAGAAAATCAATCTCCTGAAGAAAACTGCTGTTGAATCTTATAGCAGAAGTTGACGAAATGCAGTCCTGCATTGTTTAAAATATGGTGTTTATAAAAACGCTAACGTGATTGGCTAAATCAACGACACTTTTGCAAAACATGACTGAAAGCATCTTTTTGCAAGGAGTATCTTTATGCAAAGGCACAATAGCCAGGTGTCCTGCGTCGCAGATGTTTTGCCAAATGAAAGGAAATCACGCCGAGGTGTATCAAAACATGTTATCACGTAGTAAAAAATCAAATTGTTGGCAAAGCACTTCGTTTATCTTTTATTTTCTGTATTGTATCTAAAAAAATTCTGAAGAGATTGACGCTTATATCTACCTAGTGTGCCAAATAAATATGAATAACAAAATGAGATGGGGAAGATAAATCAAAGAATTGAGTTAGGTTGGGCTGCTTATGATAAATTATGTTTTAAAGTACTTCAAAGAAAAGAAAAAAAATTATCAGTGTATTCTTCCTGTTATCACGTATGGCTGTGAGACTTGGACATTAACCCCGAAGTTAGTACAGAAAATTAAGAGAAACCCAAAGGAAAATTGAAAAATATATGCTAGGTTTTACACTGAGAGACAAGGAAAGGAACTCCTTGATAACATTAAATGCAGCAGGTAATCCTTGATAACATCAAATGCAGCAGGTAATCCTTGATAACATCAAATGGCCGCCCCGGTGGCGCAGTGGTCTAAGGCGTTGGCCTCTGATCATTCGTCCGTAAGGGGTCCGGGTTCGATTCCCGGTCAGGCATGGATGTTGTGTTTGTCTTACGGCACTGGCTCTCTCCCTTCCCTGGAACCAGGGACCCTAAATTAGGGACGGGCGACTGCTTATAGCCCATTGAGTTGCTCACGGTGGTCGTTAAACCTCCAATCAAAAAAAAAAAAAAATCAAATGCAGCAGGTAATCCTTGATAACATCAAATGCTTCTGTTCTGACGTTCTATTGACAGCAAGAGAATGTCAGTAGTGGTAGAGCGTTGGAGAGGCTTTCGTCCAGTAGTGGATAGAAAAAAACAGAGAGAGAGAGAGAGAGATCTGAAGAATTAAATAGAAATCAATTATCTGCTCCATCGTTAAAGCAAGCAAGGTGGATGAGAAGCACGTTTTTTTTTGTTTTTTTTTTCCCTTTAAGAAGTTGCTAGAAACAAAAGAGATTAGGTTTATTACCTGTTCTCTAGATTGCAGTTTCAACAGGAGCACGCCAGTTTTAACAGGAGCAAGGAAATCACGCCAAGGTGTATCAAAGCATGTTATCGCGTAGTAAAAAAATCAAATTGTTAGCAAAGCACTTCGTTTATCTTTTATTTTCTGTATTGTATCTAAAACAAATCTGAAGAGATTGACGCTTACATCTACCTAGGGTGCCAAATAAATATGAATAACAAAATGAGATGGGGAAGATAAATCTAAGAATTCAGTTAGGTTGGGCTGCTTATGATAAATTATGTTTTAAAGTACTTCAAAGAAAAGAAAAAAATATATCAGTGTATTCTTCCTCTTATCACACATGGCTGTGAGACTTGGACATTAACCCCAGATTTAGAACTGAAAATTAAGAGAAACCCAAATGGAAAAATATATGCTAGGTTTTACACTGAGAGACAAGGAAAGGAACTCCTTGATAACATGAAATGCAGCAGGTAATTCTTGATAATATCAAATGCTTGTGTTCTGACGTTCTCTTGACAGCAAGAGAATGTCAGTAGTGGTACAGCGGTGGAGATGCTTTCGTCCAGTAGTGGACAAAAAATAGCTGAGATAGATAGAGGGAGTATATATATATATATATATATATATATATATATATGAAGAATTAAATAGAAATCAATGATCTGCTCCATCGTTCAGGCAGGCAAGGTGGGTGAGAAGCGCGTTTTTTTTTTTTTTTTTTTTTAAGAAGTTTGCTAGAAACAAACGAGACTAGGTTATTACCTGTTCTCTCGATTGCAGTTTCAACAGGAGCACATCGTCCTGTCAGCAACACCATCAGGTTGTAAAGAAAGTATCCGGAAAATAGAGAAGCATGTATTTCAAGCTTAAAAAATCGTACAAAACACTTAACCTAATCGTCCAGGTAGTCCCCATTGGAACTGGTGTCCTTGTTCCACCGATGTACTAGTTGAAATCTCATTGCGATAGAAGTCTGGCGAGCAGGAGTTGAAGTCATCCATGCAACGTTTTACATCATCATCGTTATTAGCAAAGCTTTTCTCAGCGATAAAACTCGACAAGAGATAAAGTCGGATGAGGCAAGATCCGGGGAATAAGGAGTGTGCGACAATATTTCCCGTTTCAGCTCGTGCAATTTTTGCTGTGCCCCTAAAGCGACATGTTGACGAGCGTTATCTTGGTGAAAAACAGCTCCATGGCGATTAATCAACGCTGGGCGATTTTCTTGTAGTGCATCATGGAAACGGTCCAACTGTTAAATGTAAGCATCTCGTGTAATGGTGCTGTTCCGCGATAAGAGTTCATAGTGAATCACACCGAGACAATCCCACCAGCAACTCAGAATCACCTTCCGTCCATGGAGTTGTGGCTTAGCGACTTCCTGGTGGGGGTTGTCCCTGCTTGGTCCATGCTCTTTGTCGCGTAACATTCACGTATGTGACTCATTTTTCATCCCCCGTGACGAACCGATGCAAAAAGCATTCCCCTTTCCCTCTTTCACGCAGAGCAACAGCAATGGAGTAGCGTTGCATCCGATTCTGGTCGGACAAAGCATGGGGTACCCATTTGCACAGTTTACACGAATATCCCAACTTCCGAAGTCGGGTGTTGATGGTCGTATGGGAGGTCTTCAGTTTCTCTGCCAGTTCCCGGTGAATAGCACGTGCTGCAGTGTATCATCTTGAACCTTACTGGGTCGGCTACTTCTGGACGCATCAGACAGATCCCGTACACCCGTGTCGAATTTCCTGTACCAGTCATAGCAAGTACTCTGTTCGATAATATCGTCACCAAACGCGTTTTGCAATTTTCGAAGTGCTTCCGTAACTTTCACGTCATTCAAATATTCATAAAGCAATATTACACGCACGATCTCGCCATCGTATCGTCGCCACGTGCAACTCATCTTCCCCTCAACAGCGTACATTCTGTGCTGTCGTTAGAATCTATTCTTTCTCCCACAGCACTTCGGGATGTTTACGTCACCGCAGGCCCGCAGTGTCTTGCATATTACACACGCCACATAAGATTCTTTCCGGAAACTTGCTTTGCAACCTGATAATATGCGTTTCTTAAGAGCTCTAAAATCTCCATGACATTCATGTTTTAATAAACATTAATGAGCAGAAAATGAAAAGTGCGAAAATTAAGAATGTTTTAGAATTGATAAGGCAGCAAAAGAATGTTATGGTAGCAAATGAGTCTTATAATTGATTAGGCAACGAAACAAATGTTTATAAATGATAAGGTAACAAATGAATGTTTCACTGTTGTTAAGGTAGAAAAGAAAATGTTTTATGATTTACAAGTTAGAAAAAATGATTTATAATTGACAAGGCACCAAAAGTATGTTTTATGATCGACAAAGCAACAAAAGAATGTTTTATGATTGACCAGGTAGCAAAGTAACGTTTTGTGATTCATATTGTAGCAAAAAAATATTTTATAATCGATAAGGCAGCAAAAGAATGTTTTGTGATCGACAATGCAGCGAAATAAATATATTTTATGATTTATAAGGTAGCAACAGAATGTTGGAGGTGTCCGAAAAGACTTTCCCAACAAAGTTACCAATGAATTTTGCTGCTGTAGTGTACCCAGCATGAAATTCGCAACACAATGAAAAAACTTGAATGTTTTCATAAATATCCGACGTTTGGATTTGATTTAAAAGTGCTGCTAGATGCAAAAAGAGTTTCAACCGTCTTTAAACACGCAGTCAAAAAAAAAAAAAATGGCTAGACTTAAGGCGCTCTTCACCAAATGAAAAATTTGAAATAATTGAAAGTAAAAATACACCCCAAAATCAACCGTTTCGCATAGCCTGTCTGACAAAAAAATATTAGACTTAAGTTCAATACGCTCTTGACAATATCGCTTCAAATTTTTCAAAATTTTGGCTTCCAAAGCTTTTACCGTGAAAATTGAGAACTACATTATGCCACAATTTTTTAACGCATTTCAATTAAGGTTTTACAATGCCCAATATCAGCCACGAAAATAATATTTGAAAATCTAAAAGAAGAAAAAATGTACTCGCGAAAGTCGACTGACGGACGGACGACAAAGCGATTGCATTAGTACACTTTTGCATAACGCTATAAAACCGGATTATTTAAATCAAATAACATGATTGAAACTTAAATTCTAGTCTTTCTTTAAGCAACAAACTTAAAGAACTATCACTAAGGAGATAAGGAAAAATTTTTACTTTGTCTCCGCTTTTGGCCCTATACACAGCGAAGAACCAAAACCTTACGCCCACCTTCATAATATCATGTTGATCCAAGTGCAGCCAAAACAGCTCTTATCCGGCGAGTCATGGACAGTACAAGGTTTCTAGACGTGTCTTGCGGTATCAAGTGCCAACACGCAGATCCTTTAACTCTTATAAGTTACGTGGTTGGGCCGCCGCAGATCGAATTTACTATTCCAACACAAACCACAGATGCTCGAATTCTTAATCATGTTACGCAAACCATTCTCGAACAATCCAGGATTGAGACATGGCGCATTATATTTCTAAAAAAGGCGCTACTAGAGGAGAATACCGTTGCAATGAAAAGATGTACCTGGTATGCAATGATGTTTAGGTAGCTGGTAGACGTCATAATTTCCTGTTCATAAATGACTGGATCCAGCATTTCCCAGCAGAACATTGCCCAAAGCATTACACTTCCTCCTTCGGCTTGTGTTCCTTCCACGGTGCATCCTGGTGCCAACACTTCCCCGGGTGAACGACGCACACGTACCCGGCCGTCCACATGATGCGACAGGAACCGAGATTCGTCGGACCAGACGACTTTCTTGCAACCATTTCAGGACCAGTTTTGATGCTCGCGTGCCCATTGTAAGCGCTTTCGACTGTGAACCGAGGTTAGCGTGGGAGCGGCCTGAGGGTACCCAGCCCCATTTTTAGCAGGGTTCGATGTACTGAGTGTTGTGACACATTACTCTCGTCACCAACATTGAAATTACCGGCGAGTTGAGCCCCAGTATCCCTTTTGTTCCATGGTACCATGTGGGATCGCCGTCGCTCACCTTTAGCATCGGTGAGCAGTGATCGGCTCACACCTTGCCGGCTGTTCGTAGTTTTTTCCCTCCTCGAACGCTTTTTGGCAGGTACTAACCACAGCTGACCGTAAGCATACCACAAGCCTTTCCATCTCGGAAATGCTCTGATCTTCTGGCCTTTACAGCATGACCTTGTCAAACTCCCTTAAGTTCCGTTGCCTTTTCCATCTGAAGAACAAGAATAACATCGATTACCATCACCTTCACACGTGTCGTGGTTTATCTGCAGTTGCTCAGTATTTAGCTGACTGAACTCATAATTTTCTGGCTCTTCGGTGTATTTAAACGAAGTCTAAAAAATAATTGTCCGCTCTCTTATGCATTACATATTTTGCTCTCACGATCAGTTGTCTGCAGAAAATAAATTCAGAACCGTGAGTTTCTTTTCAAAACTGTTCTAGCTTTCTTTGCGGGAGTAAAGACCGCAACCACGAAAGAACTTCTGGGATTCCGAACTCGCTCAGATGCTTCTGGAGCACGTGGTCATCGAGGAAAAATGTTCCGCTGAATTTCTTATTAAACATACTGGTTTCTATATCATTTACCTTTTTTCATCAGATATCCAAATTCGCTAACATGGTCGTCTTATACAGGGTGAGTCAGCTAAGCGTGTACAAACTTCTGGGAAGGGTAGGTTGCACAAAGACAAATCGGAATCACATAGCAATGCAGGGTCATAAACGTCATCTCCATGCCGTAGATGGCGTTGTTCGGCCGCGAGACTGCTCATACGTTCTTTCAGGATACCATCATTTGTAAACCGCCCGCAGAGGTAGTAGGATGGATGAGTTCACGAACGCGGAAATGGCTGATATGCACTTCGCATACTGAGCAGCGGACTGCAACGGACGAGCCGCCGTGCGACTGTACCAGGAACAGTACCCGATGAGACGAGTGCCAAACCACCAAGTGTTTGCACGGCAGCATCAGAGGTTATGCGACACTGGTCCTTTTCAGGGGCCTGCCAGGTATCGGGAACGATGGGTACGCACTCCTGCCATCGAAGAGAATGTGTTAAGTCATGCAGCAGACACTCCAAGTGCCAACACACGAGCAATTGTCTATCGGCACGGTCTATCCCAATCCACTGTATGGAGGGTTCTCCACGAAGACCAATTGCATCCATATCATGTACAGCGCGTTCAGACACTAAGCCCTGAGGATTACATTCAGCGCATTGCATTTGCGCAATGGTACCTGCAGAAGGGTGCGGCAGAACTCCAATTTCCTGCTTCTGTGCTGTTCACAGACGAAGCGTGCTTTACACGAGAAAGTTGCTTCAATGCACATAACGCACATGTATGGGCGGTGGAGAACCCCCATGCTATACGATCACGTGCAGCACAAAACCGTTTTGCTGATAATGTTTGGGTCAGCATAATTGGGGACCACTTAATTGACCCATACCTCATGCCTCCTCGTCAGGACGGAAGGAGTTACCGGATATTTCTGGAGGACGTCTTGCCAGAGCTATTAAACGAACAACAGGTCCCTCAGTCGCTGCGCTGTGCAATGTGGTTCCAGCACGATGGGGACCCTGCCCATTTCAGCAATGACGTTCGTCATCACTTAAACATGACATTTGGACACAGTGGATCGGGCGTGGTGGTCCCGTTCACTGACCTGCAAGATCGCCGGACTTAACATGTCTTGATTACTTCTTCTGGGGTTACATCAAAGGACTGGTGTAAGACACCCCCGTTGAAAGTGATGAGGACCTTGTAGCACGCATCTCTGTAGCTGCTTCGGAAGTCCGAGACACGCCAGGAATTTTCCAAAATGTACGTGATACCATGCTCCGACGATGTCAGGCGTGTGTTGCGTCTCACGGTCGCAACTTTGAACACATTCTGTAACCTCAGTGCATTTCGCAAATGTCTTGTAAGTAATAAAAAGCATTTTGTTCTCTTACGTGCTGCTCTTTCATTTCTCGTACTCTCTGTACACTAGCACATGAAGATGGCGTTTTCGATCCTGCATTGCTACGTGATTCTGATTTGTCTTTGTGCAACCTACCTCTCCCAGAAGTTTGTACACGCTTAGCTGAATCACCTTGTATTTCCTTATGAAAACATTAAAACGGCAGTTTAAAAATTCTTGTATACCGAAGAAATCAAAACATTATGACAAGAGCGTCTTTATGCAAATCGAAGCAACTGCAGGTAAACGACGCCGCGTGTGAAGCTCATAAAATAGCATAAATAACACCTGATACTGATCTCTGTTAATCAATCTTGTTCTTGTTCTTCAGATGTGAAAGGCAGTGGACTTAAGGCGAGTTTGACAAAGGCCAAATTGTAATGGCCAGACGATTGGCTCAAAAGATTTACGAGACGGCAAGACTTGCGGGGTACTCACGGTCAGGCGTAGTTAGTACCTTCAAGAAAGTGTTACGAGGAGGGGGGAAACCACGATCCGCTGGAAAGATGTGGGCAGCACACGGCTCATCGATACTAGAGGTGAGCGAAAGCTATCCCATATGGTATGAGCCATCAGAAGAGATACTGTGGCGCAACTTGCCGATAATTTGAATGCTCGTGACAGGAGTTGTGTGTAATACACAGTATATCGAACCCTGCTGAAAATGGGGTTACGTAGCCGCAGACCGATTCGAGTGCCCATGCTAACCTCAGTTAGCATGGGCGTTCGAGCGTCAAAATTGGATCTTGAATGATTGGAAAAAAGTCATCGAGTCCAATGAATCTTGTTTAATGTTGGATCATGTGGACGGCCGGTAAGCATGCGCCGTTTATCTAGATAAATGTTGGCACAAGCTGCACCGTAGAACCAAAACAAACCTGTGGAGGAAGTGTAGTGCTTTGGCCAACGTTCTGCTGGAATATGCTGGACTCATTCATTCATGTGCAGGAAACTATGACGTCTACCGCCTACCTAAACGTCGTTGCAGACCATTTACATTTTCATGGCAAAGGTATTCTCCGCAGGGAGTGACTTCTTTCAGCAAGATAATACGACATGCCACACTGCCCGGCTTGTGCGAGAATTGTTCCTGTAACATAAGGAAGACTTCCAGGTTTTGCTCAGGCCTCCGAATTCCCGATACGTTAATCCAGTCGAGCATCTGTAGTTTACGTTGGAACAGCAAATCCGATCTGCAGCGCCTCAACCAGGTAACTTTCAAGAGTTAACGGATCTTCTGGTAACTTATTGTTACTTGATACCACAAGACATCTTTAGAAATCTTGTAGCATTCTTGCCTCGCCGGGTAAGGACTGGTTTGGTGGCACGTAAAGGACCAACATCATATTAGTCAGATGATCATAATATTTTGGCCCTTCGGTATATTTAAACGAAGGGTTGAAAAAAAAAAAATCATAAATTAGTTCATTTTGTCATACACTGCAGATTTATTTGCCTTCTCGCTGAGTTGTCTTAAAAAATAAATTCAGAATCTGGAATCTGTTTTCCAAACCGTTTTAGCTTTCTTTACGGTACTGAAGACCACGAAGGAACTCCATGGCATGCTGATCACACTCAGGTGCTTTTGGGGTACTACCCTATAGCGAGGAGATGGTTCTGGATGGTGTGGCTGCTTACACGTTTTTGTGCACCAGCGTTAATTGCCGAGGGATTTCTTGCACTGTGGTCCGTCTATCCGCTGTTACAATGCGAGCTAGCCAACGAAAACCCCACTCTTCCACACGCTGTTGTTCACGGTAGTTGGGCCTTACAGGGATGGTTTTACCGGATTTGATGTACTCACGGTGCACCCGTGACACAGTGGCTCGTAAAAATCCCAGTGCCTGCACGACTTCCGAGATGGGGTGACCCATTTGTCGGGCCTCGACAATTTGCCCACGATCAAATGGGCTTAGATCCTTCGTCTTACCCATACTGCGTCCGATTCTTACTGATTCCCGTCGAATCTCTCCTTATATTGTCGGATAGCTGCATACGTCATGTCATTTCCGTTTACAGGGCCACCCACAGCGCCACATTCGCATAACTCCAGCTGTCTCTAATTCAATTGCTCTTCAGTGTATATATCCTTTCCTTTTTACCTTTTCTACCTTTCTTATCGTTTTTTCAGCATGAATATTTATGTTCCGTAGAGATAAGTTGTGTGGAGATTTCTCTACGTGTTATTCTGATATCTTTATTTTTGTTCAACAAACTGTTCTAGTATTTCTTTTCTCCCAGCTTACCTTTTATAGTTCGTAGGAGAGTTTCTTTTTCTTTCCTTTTATTTATTTTTCTCTCTTGAATGGCGTGAATGTACAATGATGTGGTCTCTGTTTATGTAGGGATCTTTCAGTTTACATTTTAGGTATCGCACAGAAAATACCTTGGAACATTGACAGAACTGGAAGTTTCTGGGTTCATTGCATTTTTCTTGACTCCATGTTTTAGCATTTTTTTCTCTCCTCTTCTTCTGTCCAAGTGTCAACAGATTTGGATTATCCGACAACGTTGCTCTGTGTGTCAGCTTCTTAGTAAAACTCTTATGTGGCATCAAAAGAAGAAACAGTAGCGGTGAGGAAAAAGGTTGCCTCCACCCCAAATTATAACAGAATCTTCCAAGTAGTCTGTGGGACTATTTATAATCTACGTCGCAGCAAATGATGAAAATGAACTGACATATGGATAGCCGACATCACAAACTTCGAGTGGGTGGATGATATGTCGCATTGAGACTGCTGGGGCGAGGAAGGGTGGACGGAATGTTGCATCTGTCATCTCACTGTAAGGATGATTGTAAAAGTGACGAAAGAACATTTGTTTATTTCTCCGCGCCCACAACTCACACTAATAAGATTTCAGCAGCTAAGGTTAAAAACAGATTGTGCTCATAACTGAATTATTATACACCTTCCTTCGTACGTGTTCGGTAGAAACACCAGTGATTAAAATCAGGGTATGATATTCAGGTACTAAGTATCTCATGGGGAGAGCCGTCTTTTAGTGTTTGGGAAAAATTTCTCCTGAATTTATCTCTATATATATGCATATATAAAACCAAGTATGGAAAAAAATGCGAGTGCTTCCGTCCGCGAATTGTTCGACGACTTCTAAATAACCTAGAGATCAGAAAATTGGCATGCTGATAGGTTGTGAGGTCCGGATACCTAGAAGTCCAAGAAACAAGAAATCAAAATGGCGGCTTTGGAACATTGCTTGAATTTTTTGCGAATCTTTCGACCGCTTCTAAATGACCTAGAGATGTGAAAATTGGCATGCTGATAGGTCCTAAAGTCCGGATACCTAGAAAAGTCCGAAAACCAAAAAATTCAAGAGTGACTTTCGAATATTGTCTGCTTGAATTTTTCTATTACTTCCACACCTGGAAAAGTTTGAAAACCAAAAATTCAAAAGCGTGGCTTAGCTTTACTGCTCAAAATACGGATAGGTTTAAAGATAATAATACCAGAAACGTTTAAATGCCGTAAAAATTCCATGAAATTTTGATTTAAAATTAAGGGGCGCCAAAACCTGCCACCAGTTTACGTCAAATCGTATACGACCCTGTTCTAAATCGTAAAACAATTACGGATCTTAAATTACTTTTCTTTTCCTTAATTACTTTTCCCTTACTCAAGAAACGCATATAGCGTATTAAATCCGTTTATTTTTATGGCGTAACAAGCACAAAGATTCGCCAAGCTTTCGCACTCCACTGGGAATCTTTTGCAAGGCAATGGTAGACATAAAAATGCTGTAAAGAGACATAAAATGCCATAAAAACATAAACATAAAATGACATTAAAATAAACAGATTTAATACGCTATATGCGTTTCTTGAGTATTCATATTGTGGTGTATTAAAAATAACGTTACTTTTTCCTTTCTTTAATTTTATATTAAAAAAAATATTTTATAGATTCACCGTTAGGAGAGCGGGCATGTCTGCTAGTATTTTATATAAATTTGTGCCGATACATTGGTACCTGGACGGTCGGGAGTCATAGGAAAAGAACCCCGTGGTCTTTGGGTAAAAAAAGATTAACGCCCAAAAAATAAATAATGGAATACGACTACCTACCTAATACTTACTGGGCACTTCTTTCCAGGCGGTCAACTAGGATTTTTTTCCTTGGAGGGTTATGATATCGATGGTCCGCCCCTGTGGCGCAGTGGTTTAAACTCTGACTTCTGACCATTCGTCCAAGATGGGTTCGAATCCGGGTGAGGCATGGATGTTGCGTTGGCTCTTTCCCTTACCAGGAACAAGTAGCCCTAAATGCGAGAGACTGCTTATTGACCATCAAGTTGCTCACAGTGGTCGTTAAACCCTCAAAAAAAAAAAAAAAAAAAAAAAAAAAAAAGAAAAGAAAACGGACAAAAGAAACAAGTATCGATGAAATCTATATAAAAAGTACGCCAATTATTTTCATGCGACATCGATATATTATTGAAATGCATGTACTTGGGAGAAAACATTCTGCACCAATTGGTATCACTATATATTTAATTGGTATCATCAAAGTAAGTATCATTATTCAACGACAAGGGCGTACTGTTGGTTTCCGCATTGCGGGGGCTAGAGGGCTGACCTCTAAAGGCGCTTAAAAACATAAACATATTTTTTGCGAGGACGAAGAAACCTGTGTCATTTCACCTCAGGAGAAAGATTTCAAACTTTTTTGCGGAAACTCCTCGTGAAGCTCGTTAAAGAAATAGCAAGGAATTTTGAACGGCAGCTTTGAATGAAGTATTTAGAAAAAATCGTTTTTTTTTCTCAGTAAATAAGTAAAATATTTGGAAATCATTTTCGCCGTTTTAGTTTATGAACACTGGATGTGGCAAAGCAGTTATTTCAAACGACTTGAAGTTTCTTTTCACAGGCACAGCAACATTGTCCTATACGCGTTCCATTACTTGACTTTTTCATTACTGAACAAGAGAATGTGAAACAAATATCAGTTCAATGAATGAAAGTTTTATACCAATGAGTATAAGATGTTATGCATTACAGTTGTTCTCACATAATAAGGCATCCTTTAGAATATAATGAACTGAAAGCGTTTTTTTGCGAGGACGGAGAAACCTGTGTCATTTTTTACGCTTTCCAACCGTAGGTTGAAGAAGCGTATATGCTCCAGCTTTGTCCGTCCGTCCGTCTGTAAGAAAAATCGCGCAAAAATGGTTCGATTTCGATGAAATTTTAGTATGTCGTAGGGGACCAGTGGGAATGAACCCTATTGAAAATGGGTGAAGTGGGTCAAAGGTCAGGACATACAGTAGCGAACAAAAGTATTTGGCGAAACCCTTTTTCGACCATAATATTTTTTTCTGCTGGACCAAATCGGGTCAATTTGGGATATGATATGTGTTATTCAGTTGTAAACATGACCCATATGCAGATGGATCGGAAACCTTAACACAGATCAGGTACCGAGCTTAATCGCAAAAATCATATAAATTGATCAACAAAGTAGGTGTGTATCACATTCATTTAATGCAACGATAACAGAGAACAAGTACGAGAAAACGACAAAACAATAAGTAATATTTAGTGGGATAACCACGAGACATCATAACAGCTGCACAACGGGCCGGCATCGAGTCCACTAGCTTCTCGACGATGACCTGCGGAATTCGCGCCCATTCTGCAGACAGCTGGTCGAACTTCTGGGCCCTATTCCGGCAGGTTTTCTTCGCACATCGTCTCTCCAGCTCCTCCCACATGTGCTCGATGTAGTTGAGGTCTGGAGATTGGCTTGGCCAGTCTAAAAGTGTGACCTGTTGCTGCTTGAAGGCTGCCTTCGCTACTCTGTAGGTGTGCTTCGGGCCGTTGTCTTGCTGCATGATCCATCCAGGTGGCATGTTCTGGTTTGCCCATGGGAAGACATCGTTGATGAGCATGTTCGTGTAGCTCTGGCCGGTCATTCCGTCAATCTTGATGATGGGGCCCATTCCATTGCGAGAGAAGGTGCCGTAAACCATGAGCGATCCTCCTCCGTGCTTGACAGTCGGCTGAATGAACTGGGGTTGAATCTCTGGCAACACGGACGTCGTACGTATCGAATGCCATCACTTCCGAACAAGTTGAACTTGCTCTCGTCGGTGAAAAGCACCTTACTCCAGTTCGCCGCGGTCCAGTGTCGATGACGGCGAACGAACGCGACTATGGCTCGTCGATTCTTTACACCGATGAATGGTTTCTTGGCGGGGCGTCTTCCATTCAATCCACCAGCAATGAGACGACGGGTGATGGTCATTCGGCTGACGTTCAGGTCGTCACTGTCGCGGAATTCGGTGGCGATGTCCACAGCAGGTCAAGGTGGGATGAGCACGAGATCGACGGAGGATGCGTCTATCTTGACGCAACGTAGTGGAACGAGGCCTACCACATCGCGGACGGTTCTCGGCGGTCCCAGTCTTCTTATAACGTTGCAGGATAGCTGAAATGGACTGGTATCGGATCTTCAGGACCCTCGCAATGTCGGTGACGCGCATTCCGGATTCCATCATGTTCTCGGCCGCCTGGCGAGCTCCAACAGGGATCTCCGCCTTTTTACCCATTTCTGAAAACCTAAGATTGACTTATTTATCACACTACACATCACAAAACCCACAAAAATCACAAGAAAAACATTAATACATGCAGCAAACAAATGGGTAATAATTGGCGACTCTTGAATATGGCCCATTTCGAAAGACAAATTCGCTCTGAGTGAAATACAAACTACGCGGCATTGTAACCCACGAATCAACACATATCATATCCCAAAATGACCCAATTTGGTCCAGCAGAAAAAAAATTATGGCAGAAAAAGTGCTTCGCCAAATACTTTTGTTAGCCCCTGTAGGAGCGGGGTGCATTCCATTGCCCTTATGCGTCATAACGTGCGTAAAAATGGTTCGATTTCGATAAAATTTTAGTATGTGGTAGGGGACAACCTAGGGACGAACCCTAATGAAAATGGACGAAATGGGGTCAAAGGTCAGGACATAGGATGGGGATCCATTTCATCGCCCTTAACCCATACTCTTAAAGGAGCAATTCTTGTATGTACGTACATTTTATTTTAAAAACGGCTCTAAGGATTTTGATGAAAGTCGTTAACCTACCATTTTCAGGTACTAGAAATCGATTTAGATTGATCTCGACTTAAGGAAAATTCGTTTAGGGGGTTAAATAACCACCCCGAATTACCACGTTTTTGGTGTCATGACGTCGTCCCATTAATGTTACCCATGCTTAGAAATCTTATGACGTCACACTCTCGCGATTGAGATGTTGGCGCGCTGTCACGCCATATGTCTCTTTACGTCACGTGTTGTGTGTGATTCCTATTAAACTTTCATGACGTCACACTCTTGCGAGCAGATGGTCGCGATTCCCATCTGTCTCATTACGTCACGCGTTGTGTGCGTATGCCCGTCCGCACGATAACTCGTGTAAAAATCGTTCGATTTCGATGAAATTTTAGTATGTGGTAGGGGAACACATGGGAAGGAACCCTATTGAAAGTGAACGAAATGGGGTCAAAGGTCAGGACATACTGTAGGAGCGGGATCGATTCCACTGCTCTTATGGGTCATAACTAACGTAAAAAAGGTTCGATTTCGTTGAAATTTTAGTATGCGGTAGGGGACCACCTGGGGACATACCCTATTGAAAATGGGCGAAATGGGGTCAAAGCTTAGGACACAGGAGCGGGATCTATTCCATAGCCCTTATGCATCATAACTTACGTAAAAATGCTTCGATATCGACAAAACTTTATCATGTTATTTCGGAGGTATATTGAACTGGTTCTGTTGAATATCATCGAAATGGGATCAAAGGTCAGGGCACAGGACCGAGATTTATTCCACAGCCATTATCCTCATAACTTGAGTAATGATTTCTGGTATGTTGGAAAGTGTATCATAATCAATGCATTGCATGATTTTACTAACTTGTTTTATAAGTCAAGATAATTTTTTTTACTATATGCAAAACATTGTGGCATTATGTTACGTGTGTTTTATATATATTCAAGAGTAAATAATTTAAGTAATTTTACTTTTTTGTGAGCCATAACTCCCAATTTTTACTTATTTGCTTGTTTAATTGTGTTCTGTATTATCGTACAAATCGGAAAAGTTTATTAGATACTGTTACACGGCAGCTACGTGTTTTGTGTGTGAGAGATCGTGAGGCATTTCAAAGAGAGAGGTTGGCCTTAGCTCTCCAACGGAATAAAATTTGCATGATATGATTGACTATGTCGTAAGTGTTTTATAGTACTTTGTAATAATATAAAAAGAGGGGTAATCATTTTAATTACAATGTTCACATTTGTGTTACACACACGATACAGTGCAATAATTTTGGTTTTACAAAAAAAAAAAAAAATCTGTACGTGCCAAAGAATTTGATTTATTAAAATGCCTATGAAACTTAGTTGTTAATTATATGGAATTTAAAATTTTCAGTAATTGAAGGATAACAGATTTTCGCAAAAGGGCCTCGAAGATATTTTTTGCCGGGGAACCCAAGGTTTTTCGGTACGCCACTGCATCAGGCCCACCTCAGTGTTTGCGCCTGAAAAAAAAAAAAAAATTCGAATTTACCCTCCCCCCAATCAAAAATTTCTGCTTTCGCGACTAAGTCACATATCATCCCTTCTTCCATTAAGTAATTTGCTCAACGAAAAGCAAACACAATGTAATGTAAATTAATATAACAGCTGCTTTTTGTTTGTCGCTTAAGTAATTTAATAAATAAAACATTGTATCTGGTGAAAATACAAGAAAGGCTTCAAGTTTGAAAATAGCCACCATGGAACTTATTTCAATTAACCGACTACGTTCGGGGCACTTTGTTTGAAAGAAATGCATGAATGAGTATTTTGATTATGCTCTTAGGAACCTTAACACACAAAAACACACAAACGATAAATAAAAATGATATCAATGTAAAGTAAATTTTCAAGAAATTTGGAAATTTTTGAAACAATTTAATTAAATTTGTCTTTTACGGTAAACGCCCTAAATAAAAAAGTTACGGATATGTGATAACCATTTTTCATCAGTTTATGTGTACGTCCATTATCTGTACAATAAACTAAAAGTAAAGTGATATTATACTCTCAAACAATGCTGAGATGCAGTCATTCATTTATGCGTTAGTGTGAATTTTCGACAAATTTCTTCGCTGTTCTGAATGTAAATAGCAATAACTTAACTTCGAACTTACATACAGCAAAACTTTTAGTTCATTGCATGCACGGCATTGGAAGAAAGATGTATACCAAGTTTGACTAGTTTATTTACATATCCTTTTCATTTATCAGGTTTTTTGTAAAGAGTTCGAAACGAACTCTTTAAATTTTAAACATGCGTTTAAAATTTAAAATAAAAAGTTCTTCGAAAACATAAATTGCATCAAATAATTGTAACCAAAGTGTTGCCAGATCTGTAAAACACTATAAAAATAAATATTCGCTAGTTTTAACTATAATTTTATGCAAAAATAGGAAGACAAGCTTAATTATTTCCCAACTTCCGGCCTTTGAAGTGTCATTTTCGGTTCTTTTGACAGCTGTGTTTTGTTATCAAAATTGTTGTAACTCTGTATCTATTCATCGTAGACAAGAAATAAAAGGCAATTTCGAAATGCTAAAGAATGGGGCTTTAAAACGAAAAAAAAATTTTTTAATGTGGAATTTTCACCCGAAACGACCTTTCAACGTAGTCGGATACCTTAAATACGTCCCAAAGTTAGCCATAGTTTAAAAAAAAAGACATTTTAGCACAAACGAAAGGGGAAAGAAGGGTAATAAAGTACAGAGACGTGAGAGCCGCCCCTGTGGCGCAGTGGTCTAAGCGATGGCCTCTGATCATTCGTCCGAAAGGGGTCCGGGTTCGAATCCCGGTCAGGCATGGATGTTGTGTTTGTCTTACGGCACTGGCTCTCTCCCTTCCCTGGAACCAGTGACCCTAAATTAGGGACGGGCGACTGCTTATAGCCCATTGAATTGCTCACGGTGGTCGTTAAACCTCCAATCAAAAAAAAAAAAAAAACTTCCAATCAAAAAAAGAGACGTGAGAATATGCAAATATAGAAATCATGACGCAATACCATGTGACGAACCATCATAATTGCCATATAAGGCGAAGCAGCACATTTGTGAATTGAGAAGGAGCTGCAAAAATGTGAAAAGTTACATTTCGTGTCGGCATCGCTCCCGGATAGTAGTAGAATTTATTTTTTTTATTAAAACAGTACGTCGGAAAGAGGGCAAGTGGATACGTGTTCGGATTATTGGAATGTTGGAGAGTGGCATTATGTCTAACATCCGCTCTCCGTGTCTATTTTGGTGGAAGTTTAACAGGTTGGAAGTACAGAGACGAAATCCTTGATCCCTTCGTGAGGCTTTTTTGGGGTGCTGTTGTCCCAGATTTCTTGTTCATGGACGATAACGCGAGACTACTTAGAGCTGTTATTATCGATGTTTATCTGGAAAGTTAAGATATCTGCTGTATGCCATGGCCAGCGTATTTCCCAGACATCGACCTAATAAAGCATGTGTGGAATGCATTAGGGAAACGCATTGCAGGTCAACCTCCTACCAGAGCTTTTGAGGAACTTCGACCTGTTGTCCAAGAGTGGGATTTACTTCCACAAAGTCATCTCGTTCCCTTGTCAACAGCATTAGACTTCGGTGTGACACTTTTATTTCTGTTAGAGGTCACCATATGCCTTACTAGCCCGTTGTACAAAATCAGAAACGCTTCAGGAAAATTTTTCCCTGCTGTTTTCACCGTTTTTGATTATTGGTACCTTTTCCTGGTTCATCATTTTTATATGATTTGTGATGCGCATCTAGTTCCTCACCAAGCAGGGGAGAATTGGGTCAACGAAACCAGGCCAGGAATTTTAGTCATGTAGTCCACTACAGAAACACATGTAATCACAAAGAAACACCTCATAAATTCCCTGATGAAAAAAATTCTGTTAACTTATCCTGGATGAAAAAAAAAATTGAAACATGCATTGCAAAACTAATTCAGTCGTGAAGGAATTTCAGCAGCAGTTTAAGGGTGAAAGAATTTTAAAAATCCACTCATGATTGAATGAAGCGTCAAAACGGGACGTTTTACTAGATAATTATATTTACTTGTGACTGACCGTCTACTGCCCAAATGCATTCGTAACACCTCCTTAAATAGATGCCTTTATTGAAAGTCTATCCATTATTTTGACTCGTGACCTACTTTTCTAATCCATGAACCAGTACCAGTAAATCGTTGTTTCTTTTAAGATACATGTGGGTGGGACATGGATTTCGGAACATCTTTGTCGAAGAATCGCTTTTTTGTCTATGTCTGTGCGTGGATAAGAGTGTGGGGATGACGGACCATCAAATTTTTTTCTAGTGCCTCCTTCAAGATTACAAATGGAGGGTAGGGCTTACCAATGACCATTCGGCTCCAAGTCCACCGACCTACACTTAACCATAGTGAGATTAATTTATTTATAACAGCGTGCTTAGTCCACTTTGCCATCTTAGAGCAAACGCCCAGCTTATAAACTGAAGAGCAATTGAATTAGAGATACCTGTCCAGTAACGTGTAGCACCACCTTTCGCCCTGATGACGGCGGCGATTCGTCTCGACAAGACACCGGAAGCGTTGGGAAGCCATACGGATCCACGACCCCTCAACAAGCTCCCACAGTTCACGAAGATTTGATGGAAGGGGGGGGGGGTCATCTCTCCCGATGGCATCACACATGTGCTCGATAGGACCTAGCTGGCCAAGGAAGCGAGGTCACATCGGTGGAGTGTTCATCCAACCATTCGGATACAATTCGGGAGCGATGGCACGGTGCATTGTCTTGTTGCAGGAAGAGGTCCCCAGTGGGATGTTGAAGACGCACAAACGGGAGGAAATAGTCGTCCAGGATATCCCGGTAACGTTGACCTGTGAGGGACGATGTCACACGTACCAGAGGTCCCATTTTAGTCCACGCAAACAGTCCCCAGACGAGAATGCCACCCCTACCAGCTTGAAGAGTACCCTGCTGGCAAGAAGGATCCATCGCTTCATGTGGTTTGCGCCGTACTCAAATCCTACCATCCGCATGTACCAGCGTGAATCTCGACTCATCAGTCCAGGCAACATTTTTCCACATGTCTAGGATCTATAACGAAGTAAATTTCTCCGTCATTTCTGTCCACGCCAGGATTCGAACCCGGATCCCCTCACTCCGGAATAAGTCACTCTACCAATTGAGCTACGCGGACGTTTTATTCTGATTCCTATCTGCCTTTATGTCGTGTGCGTCCTTCTGGCAGGTACGTCACATCTCCTGGTACGTTACATCATCTCCCCCTTATTTATTTATTATTTTTTTTTTCGAAGTGCTGGAGAAAGGATTCTCTAATTTTTCCTATCTCGCGGTGTGGAAATAACATCACACCAATGCGAGATTTTGAACGGTCGGGTCATCCGGATAGTTCGGGCGCCATTATAACGAAGTAAATTTCTCCGTCATTTTTGGTCTACGCCGGGATTCGAACCCGGATCCCCTCACTCCGGAATAAGTCACTCTACCAATTGAGCTACGCGGACGTTTTATTCTGATTCCTATCTGCCTTTATGTCGTGTGCGTCCTTCTGGCAGGTACGTCACATCTCCTGTTACGTTACAGGTCCAGTGGCGATGTTTCCGCGCCCATGCTAATCTTTTCACCCTGTGATGTGGGGTCAGCAGCGGTACCCTCGTGGGACGATGGCTTCTGTATGTACCCCATAGCGAGGAGATGGTTCTGGATGGTGTGGCTGCTTACACGTTTTTGTGCACCAGCGTTAAATTGCCGAGTGATTTCTTGCACTGTGGTCCGTCTATCCGCTGTTACAATGCGAGCTAGCCGACGATGACCCCGCTCATCCACACGCTGTTGTCCACGGCAGTTGGCCCTTGCAGGGATGGTTTTACCGGATTCGATATACTCGCGGTGCACCCGTGACACAGTGGCTCGTGAAAATCCTAGTGCCTGCACGACTTCCAAGATAGAGTGACCCATTCGCCGGGCCCCGACAATTTGTCCACGATCAAATGCGCTTAGATCCTTCGTCTTACCCATACTGCGCCCGACTCTTATTGATTCCCGTCGCATCACTCCTTATATTGTCGGATCGCTGCATACGTCATGTCGTTTCCGTTTACAGGGTCGCCCACAGCGCCACATTTGCATAACGCCAGCTGTCTCTAATTCAATTGCTCTTCAGTGTATACGGATAGAAGGAAACGCCATTTTTTTTAATATACTAACGTTTTAGACAGATAATATAAAGCTCAATATAAGTTAACGATCCTTATTCATAACTATCAAAATAATTATTCGTTCTTTCCAAACAATCGGGACGAAGAGGATACGTGAAATAGAGGGCCATTTCTCGAGTGGTCCACCGGGATTTTTCCCGGTGTCCCGGTGGGCCAATTCGCCCCTGTCACAAAGATATCTATGTATAGTAAACAGCATATTTTATTGTGCCTTCTCGTTTTTATAATTTACCACTTTTTGTTGGTTATGCTTAACTTTTGGACGCCAGTTTATTAAATACACTGGAGTGGTGCGAGATCTAGAGTGTTGTTTATTGAAGGGCGCAGTTGCTTTTAGAAATAAAAGAATACTGACGAAGTAAATTTTGACACAAGCTGCTAAATATGACGACGCATTTAGTGAGAACAAAACTTAGCTTTGCCAGAAGCTCAAATGAATATAACATACACTGCTGGCCACCCAAAATGCAACACCAAGAAGGACACGAGATAGCAAAGCCAGATTTACTGGACACATAACAACAGATACAAAGATGAAACGATTGAGCTTACAGGCCCGTGTGACTTGCGGAACACGCAGACATCAATAGTTCGTGTGGCCCCCATCGCTGGCAATAACGGCCGCTACACGCCGCGGAATCGAACGAAAGAGGCTTTGGATGTCGGCTTGGGGTATGTCGATCCAGGCTGACTGCACACGTTGCCACACTTCACCAGGCTTAGCCGCGGTCATCGAACACGTCCGATCAGCAACCAGACGTGTTCGATGGGCGACATATCTAAAGAACAGGCGGGCAACGGCAGCAGTGACACCTTGTGGGCCGTGAAGAATTGTTGCACGATGCGTGCCACGTGCGGGCCCGCATTGTCCTGTTGAAACGTGGCCGCTGGCAGGTGCAGGTAAGGGAAGACTACAGGCTCCAAAACGTCGGAGATGGTGCGATGGCTGTTGAGTGTACCGGCGATGCGTACCAGAGGGGTGCGGGTGTCATATCCAATTACGCCCGAAACCATAACGCCAGGCGACGGACCTGTATTGCGATGCATAATGCAGGCGTTATACAGTCTCTCGCCGCGGTGCCGCCACACGCGGATCCGACCATCGTGGTGTTGCAGGCAGAAGCGGGATTCGTCGGAGAAGACAATTTCTTGCCATTCTGTAGTCCAGGTGCGGCGTTCAACGGCCCACTGCCGCCGCACTCGCCGGTGGTGTAACGTCAATGGTGATCGGAGCAATGGGCGCCGTGCGACTAGTCCCCTCTCCTGCAGACGACGTAGAACGTTACGTGCTGACACAGGTTGTTGCGCAAGACACCCTAATTCCTTCGCTAACGTTCGTGATGTGGCGGTGCGAGCCGTTAATGCCCGCCGCACAACATGGCGGTCCTCTCATTTGGTGGTGTGTCGCGGCTGTGTGGATCGCTCACTTCTGTCCGTCCGTCCCTCCTGCACCCACCAAATCTATACTCGCCTCACTGTGGCTGGATGTCGTCCCACACGGGCGCCGATGTCTCAGTACTATAAACCCCTGTCGCGATTCGTCATCTGTCGAACTCCGAAACGTGCTGGAATGACTGCCGTATTTTGGGACGAGGCAACAGGAAGCTTCCCACGCACAGGTCCGGCAGCACAGCACACTTCCAATACTTGGAGCAGAGAATTTTTGTCATTTTCATGTAGGACTTCCGTCCACAGGTAGTAGAGTTTAGGTCCCAGCCACCTACAGCGAGATCACCTTTTGGGCAGGACACAGAAACGGAAGGAATGAGAGCAAGTCTAGCGACTTTTGACAGAACAGTTTGTAGTGAGATTAGAGTACAGTAGATGGCGCCACCGTACAAGTACGATATTGCACATAGATGGGTGAGAGAATTTCAGGGAGGGCAAGGAAAGGATACCCATTTAACCAATGGGTCCAGCCTGGGGGCCGTCACTTTACGTGCTCGTCCGATGCACGGCGGATATTCAGCGATTGTTAGTAAATCACACCATCTCTGAAAGATCAGCCCAGGCTTGAACCTGGGGACCCAGCATCGATAGTCTGAAACACTAACCACTAAGCCATCCGCGGCTCACTTCCACTACTTCCTTCTGTGCACCCTTCTTATAGTGTTTCTCGGTGGCGTGCCGGGCGCACATGATTTGCATATGCTCTGCAATGCTAATCGTTTGCATGTCATCTCGCGTGCAACGTATGCTGCGAATTTCAGGCCACTCGGATGCTTCGTTCTTGGTGTTGCATTTTTGGTGGCCAGTAGTGTATATACAGTAGACCCAGTTGCGGCCCCAGGTACGGGCATACCAGGCAACCGCCCATGGCCCCGCACCTAGAGGGGCCCCGTACCACAGCCAATTAATTAGTAGTTTTTTTCCTGGCGTCACCTAAAATATTGTGGTTGTAGTTCACTATCATATACAAATAAATGACCAATTTTAATATTTGTTTACTGCTTTTAATTAGTGAGATCAAAAAATTACTCTGTTAGAAATATTTTTATTTTTTGGTCAGAGACATTTCTTCAGCGGGAAAGTTGTGGAGTAATGTCTAAATTTAATTTTTGTTGAAGATAGTTTTCATAGGAGTTTTGCCGCAATTTCGGGTACAAGTAATTAATGGCAATGTATTCGCTCTTCTGTCTATAGAAAACGACGTGGCATCTACTCTGGACTATAGTGATTGGATTGAAGACTTCAGATACAAGAAAGGTCGCAGAATTCTTCTTTAAATAATATATTTTTCTTATAATTATACAGCTGTCCTTGTTTATTTAGTAACAGGTCATTTTAGAAAGGTAATATTTTGGATTCCTAATTACATTAATAAACAATGTATTGTATTATATCATGTTTATTTCATAAAAATCAATACCATAACTCCCGATAAAAAAAAATGCGTTGGGATGACATTCACCCCAAGTGAGGGTTTGGGTGAAGAAAACTAAGGAAAAAATCGAGCGGCTGGTTTACTATCAGAGTAAGCAACATGTAATTTTTTGCGTATATAAGGGGTTATTGCGATGGTTTGGGGTTATTGCGATTGCGAAGGGCCCCGTGATCGCCCGGGTGCCGCCAAGACTAGGGCCGCCACTGAGTAGACTTAAGCTATAGACTTCTGTTACCATGTTGTAACTATCAAAATAAGAATGACGTTCAGTTGAACTGACTGATAAAACATATTATACAACACACTATTAGAAAGAGTTCGAATTCAATTTTGTTGATAAGATACTTTAAGCTTACTGTTTTTAGAGACATCGGGAAGACAGTCGCTTGTCACCTTGATCGGGAAAAACTCCGCTAGAATCTTGAGCTGGATCCGTCGTCATAATCCAAAAAGGGCTTCATAATTCCTTCAAACACCGAAGACATCAGACTTGTCGACATTTGACTCGGGCTCTACCGGTCGTACTCCACAGTCGTAGTCCACAGGTCACACACCGAGATATTCACTGAAGAGCAATTAAATTAGAGATACCTGTCTAGTAACGTGTAGCACCACCGTACGCCCTGATGACGGCGGCGATTCGTCTCGGCATGGACTCGACAAGACACCGGAAGCGTTGCGAAGCCATACGGATCCATGACCCCTGAACAAGCTCCCACAGTTCACGAAGATTTGATGGAGAGGGTCAGAGCCTCGAACATCTCTCTCGATTGCATCTCAGATGGGCTCGATGGGGTTGAGGTCAAGTTACCTAGCTGGCCAAGGAAGAGAGGTCACGTCGGTGGAGTGTTCATCCAACCATTCGGATACAATTCGGGAGCGATGGCATGGTGCATTGTCTTGTTGCAGGATGAGGTCCCCAGTGGGATGTTGAAGACACACAAACGGGAGCAAATGGTCGTCCAGGATATCCCAGTAACGTTGACCTGTGAGGGACGATGTCACACGTACCAGGGGTCCCATTTTAGTCCACGTAAACAGTCCCCAGACGATAATGCCACCCTCACCAGCTTGAAGAGTACCCTGCTGGCAAGAAGGATCCATAGCTTCATGTGGTTTGCGCCGTACTAGTATCCTGCCATCCGCATGTACCAACGTGAATCTCGACTCATCAGTCCAGGCAACATTTTCCCACATGTCTAGGGTCCAATGGCGATGTTCCCGCGCCCAAGCTAATCTTTGCACCCTGTGATGTGCGGTCAGCAGCGGTACCCTCGTGGGACGATGGCTACTGTACCCCATAGCGAGGAGATGGTTCTGGATGTTGTGGCACCTTACACGCTGCTGTGCATCAGCGTTAAATTCCCGAGTGATTTCTTGCACTGAGACCCGTCTATCCGCTGTTACAATGCGAGCTAGCCTCATCTACACGCTGTTGTCCACGGCAGTTGGCCCTTGCAGGGATGGTTTTACCGGATTTGATGTACTCACGGTGCACTCGTGACACAGTGGCTCGTGAAAATCCCAGTGCCTGCACGACTTCCGAGATGGAGTGACCCATTCGTCGGGCCCCGACAATTTGTCCAGGATCAAATGCGCTTATATCCTTCGTCTTACCCATACTGCGTCCGACTCTTAGTGATTCCCGTCGCATCACTCCTTATATTGTCGGATTGCTGCATACGTCATGTCGTTTCCGTTTACAGGGCCACCCACAGCGCCATATTTGCATAACGCCAGCTGTATCTAATACAATTGCTCTTCCGTGTACTCCTGGCTATACTCCCGGGTAAACTGCACCTCTATCCGAAAACGGCTCGTCTTTATAGCGGCTTGATGATGGTTTGTGATGTGATTCGTCACGTCGCTGCTTTGCATGATTGTGATGTTTTTTGTTTTGTTTTTTTTATTTTGAGTGGGCTGTGAAGCACTGCGGAATTTCACTATTTCCAACATAAAGGCACTGAAACTTCACTGAGGAGTAATTTTAATTGGGCTCCGGACCCTCATGATAGTGTTGTTGCTTAAGCAAAGTGATTTTACTTGACGAGAAGAAACCGAAAAATCATTGTCAGGAGCATTTTATTGGACTTGGTATATTGTTGTTCATTTATTTATTTAAATGAAATGTTATATTAGCCTTCAAGGTATTTCAAATAATTATTTCATTTGGCGACACTACACATGCACTTAAGCATTTTACTCATATTTCATCTCTGATCCGCCTGCTCGCCAAAGAAACTGAGTATTGTTTTTGTTTGTTTGTTTTTTTTTTTGGAGGGGGGATACCTCCATGAGCATATGGAGATCTCCCTTTCTTGATTTGGAGCTTGTGATTCCGGAAGTGGGCTGGGCAAACACTGAGTTTTGCGCCAAAGTCTGACAGGCCGTCAGACTTTGGACGGCCGGCTCGAAAAGTAGCGCCAACAGCATGAATCTGCCTAACGTTAAGTGTACAAGATGGTAGAGATGGTGTAAAAGCTTGGAATCAGTTTTCATGGCGGCCATTGAGTTTCTTAATATCTCTGGAACAGGCACTAGTTTACTTTAGCGGTTTCACATAATTTACCCGAGTTTCCTGATAAAACGAATATTTTCTGGTTCCTTGTGATCTTATATCAGTCGAGGGATGACGTATTTTTGGCTTTCAAATTTATCAAAATGAAATTTGAAAATCGGTACCTACCCACCCGATACTGCCGAGCTGCCATATGCAATAACACGTAATGTTGTTTTCGCTGCACTGCTGTCGTCTGCAACTGAAAAGTAATGGATAGGTAAAAGTCTGAGCTAACTTAAATGTCACATCAGCCAGGAGAATGGTTTGTGATGCTTTGAGTTGTATGCTAACCTATATATTCCACTTTCTGGCCTCGCATGACTGCCAGCTTGACTTTAGGGATAGATCCTACTATGACACTATCACTGATGACATAAAAAGATATGATCATCCATGGTGTGAAAAACAGTGATAATATCTTAGCAAGGTATATTCTTAAAGTGTAGCATAGACCGTCACACGGGGACCGAAAAAGGAATATAGCTTGAATCATTAGAAGCCATTCTCCTGTGTCATGTGACAGTTTCTAGTTGAACGTTTTTCCAGATCGGCTGTAATATGGCAGCAATTTACCTAATGACTTCTCTTTCAGTTGGCAACTACTAGTTCTGCATAGCAGCCGACAGCTGTGTTGTGAAAACCACTTTACTTGATATTGCAAATTGCGGTTGGTGAAGCATCGAAGCGGGTTGGCAACAATTCTCAAATTTCATTTTGACTCATTTAAAGCCAAAACTACGTATTCCGTCCACTGAAATAGGATCAGGGGATCACAAGAAATCAGAGAATATTCGTTCTATCAAGTAATTCCGATAAATTATATGAAGCCGCTAAAATAAACTACACTATGTAGACAAAAGTGATTGGACACTGTTAGTAAATAGAAAACAGTATTGTATTTACATCAGTAGCGGGTAAGTCTTCCATTTGTAAAGATTACAGCAGCCAGCTGTCGAGGTAAACTGTCCACAAATCCATGGAGTATGAAGAACGAGATGTTCCTACATTCCGCCTTGAGTACATCGACCAACCCCTGTCAGTGAAGAAGGTCGTGTTGGTCTAGATTTCACCCGTCATTAAAGCTCACCCCATAGGTGTTCAATGGGATTGAGGTCCGGGCTCTGAACGGGCCAGTCCATCCGCGAGACATGAGTTTCTTCATGCCCCTCTATTGTAGCCCTGGAAACATGACAAGTGGCATTGTCTTCCTGCAAGAAACAATCGTCGTGTCCGTGGAACTGCCACAACGTTGGGAGCATTGAGTTATCCAGGATATCTCTATACAGCACAGAGTTCATGTTGCCATGAATAACAACCCGTGGACCCAAACCGTACCAGCTGAAACAGCCTCATTCCTTAGCTCCACTGCCTCCGTGCTTCACAATCGTCACTGTACATTCCGGAAGCAAACGTTCCGCGAGTAACCACCAAACCCAGACATGTCCATCCGATCGGAATAATATGAAGTGGAATTCGTCGCTCCATAACACCTGCCGCCATTTCTCCAATTTCCAATATTTGTGTTGCGTGACACCATCGTAGTCGTGTGGCTTTATTGATCTGCGTGGTGAGAGGTTTATGGGCGGTTCCTCGGCCATGATACCCGAGTGCATGGGCCTCTCTTCGAAGTGTAGTGGAGACCATAACATCTGTGGCCATCTTGAATTCATGTGTTACGGCGTAGATTGGTAAGGACCTGGTTTTCCGGATCTCCCTCTGCAGCCCTCTCCGGTACGGTTGCTGGGTTTCAGTTTCTTGGGTTTTCCTGGGCTTGGTGAAATCCAGCAATGTCCCGTGTTCTTCCACTTGTTGATGACAAAGGCCACATTCAGTTTAGCTACCTGTCTGACATCAGCAGTACTTCTTATGCTCATACCTCCAACTGAGCAGCCTATTATAACGCCCTTTTCAAACTCGGAGAGTTCTATCCGGAGAGCTATTTTATCAGCGATTGATCTGAGCATGTTGCCGTTTTTATACCTTATTGACAACATGTCTGCTGCGGGAGAACACCATTGCGCCTGGGTGGGGGTGTCCAATCACTTTTATCCACATAGTGTAGTACCCACATTTAAATACCACGAGATATTTTAACATCATTGCCGATCAGGTACACTCATACATGTGCATGGTGTTTCCTTATAAAGAAGGCTACTTCAAGCAGGATAATAGTCCATGACACATCCTCGGATCGTCACATATTAGTTCCAATAGAATCACAGTGACTTCAAGGTGCTAAGATGGCCCCCCACAGTTTCCGGATCTTAATCCAGTTGAACATCTGTGGGATCAGATTGATAGAGCCATTCGTAACAGACATTCAGCGAGCAATCGGCAATGGATGGACGTCATCACATCTGCTTGGCTGAACGTACCTGTAGAACGATATGAGCGCCTGGCTGAATCCATGTCACATCGAATCGGGGATGTTTCGAAGGCCGACGAAGACCTACACGTTATTATGTAGGTATTCCTAATAATTTGCTATTTCAGTTTATGTCTGTACAGTGAAACCTCCATTAACGGTAACCTCCGAGTAACGGCAAGTTTTGATTAGTACCGAACAGATTCCGTAGGATTAACATTAGCCTCCGAACAACGAAACCTCTTAACAGCAGTCAACAAACATCGCAGTCAGCCCCAAAGGAGAACTAACAGACGTCCTGTTTCTTGGATTTTACGTAGTTTCTTCAGACTTCGGCAAGAGAGATAAGATAGGGTCAAAGAACATTTATTGCCAAAGGAATAATGGGTTGGATTACGGCTGGTACAGTGGTATTAAGGAAAAGATAGGAGTTAAAAGTTTAGTTCTACGTGCGGCGAGCTGCAGCTTCCATGTACACTATATTGACAAAAGGCACAGGACACCTAAAAGAGAAACATAGCATTTATTGACATACATTAGTACGAATGTCGGTCCACTTTTGGCCTTAATGCATGCACTGACCTTTCGAGACATGCTTTCGACAAGGTTTTGGAACACAGCGATAGGTATGCACTTCCATTCAGTACATAATGCTGACGCTAACTGTTGTTTAGTAGTAAGCCTTGGTTCCAAACTTCTTATGCGGCGCTCTAATTCATCCCATAGGTGCTCTATGGGATTAAGATAAGGGCTCTGTGCTGGCCAGTCCACGCAAGATACGGAATTATCGTCAAACCACGCCGTAATAGTCCTTGCTTTATGGCTCGGTGCGTTATTCTGCTGGTACCAACAAGGCTCGGTTCCATAGTATTGCAACAGAGTTGGTAGGGCATTATTGTCCAGAATATCGAGGTAGACGTGCTGGTTAACAAATTTGTCCACGATAACCAATGGGCTGGGACCGTACCACGAAAAACACCCCCACACGAGTACACTGCCAGCTCCAAACTTGACCGTAGGAACAGTACACTGTGGTAAATCGCGTTCCCCGGCTGCCGCCATACCCACACGGCCATTAGACTGATGTATCGTATATCTGGATCCATTAGTACATAGGACCCGTTTCCATTGATCTACGGTCCACGATAAATGTTCTTTACACCATGCTAAACGACGAGTAGCATTCCTAGTGGAGCTAAAAGGCTTATGAGCAGTCGCACGACCACGGTAACCCATGGAATGAAGTTCTCTGCGAATGGCACGTGTACATACCGAGGTTCCAGCATTTTTACTCACCTGTACACTGAGGTCTCGTACAGTACTCCGTCGATTAGCTGTAACTACTCTCCTGAGGCTTCGACGTCCTCTATCACTGATTTTCTTTGGTCTGCTGGTACGTTTGGTTGCTTCAGGCACGCCATGTGTCTTCCACTTATTCAGTACATCCAAAACAGTTGACCTGGGTATGTTTAAACACCTCTCGTTTTCTCTTATGGACAACACACTAATATAACACCCAACAATCTTTTCTTTCTCAAAGTAAGTTCTCTCCCGCATCGAGATTTTCACCCAATCTCACAGCGCGATATGATCGCGGTCAGCTGAAGACTTGTTTTTTACCGTTTGCAGCTCTACCGCGCATGTTAAGAACGCAGCGGATTCGTTCATTTGCTTTTGAAGGGGAGTCTGGTGACTTATGTCAATATAGTGTATGTTTCAATGGCCCCTGGGGTTGCGTGGATGGTTGATGGAACGTGGGATTTTGCCCGTTGGAGGCCGATGTTTCTTGGTTTGGTCCCTGTGGGCTCTGTTACTGCTTTACGGCGTGCGGCCAGATAGCTGTGCAGTTCAGTTTTACTATCTAACAAATTTATTTTTCTCTTTCCTATAGCATACCGTAACCTTAGTCTTCTAGCTTGCTATTTCTAAGTGCTATTTAACTTCAGACACTGTTTTTTTTTAAATCCTCTACACCATGAATTATTTATCTAACCCTCCAGGTGGCAAGCACGTATATATACGTTTGGAGATTTTTGTGCCCAAAGGGGCGGCGACGCAATAATACGTTCATCTAAAACATAATCAAAAGCCGCGAGAACGCATCATTGCGTCGAAAAAATTTTCAGGCTCACAGTTGCGAGAACGCATATATGCGCATCTTACGGACGACGTATACTACAGAAAGACAGGACGCTTTTAGGGGAGTCTCCTGTTATACATGACAAAATTTCGCATTGCCTGTTCCAAAGCTCCTGCCACCTGGATGGTTAATTATTATATTGGATTTTATTCAGCAGATAGCATTTGTAAAAAGCACTGCAACGTTTTCTTAATTGTGCATAAGCTTAATTCATTTACTCTGCTTTTGCAGAAACGCAACAGCCTAGCAATGTTAGCTAAGGCCTTACCCCCCGAACAACGACCACCTCCTAACAACGGTCACTTTTCTCCGGTCTGAGCAGTGACCGTTTTCGAAGGTTTCATTGTTCAAATATAGTGTCACCAAGCGGAATGACAAAGTCCTGCAGCGAGCGTACAGAGAGTAAGTCGAAATGTTTGCAATATTTGCATAAGCGCATGTGCTGCGCCGGTTATGTCACGTGTTTAAACTAGTTCAAGTAGCGCACTGCAGTCAATTGAAAGGGATATAAAGTAATAATCGTTGCTGTGAACAGCATTGCATGTCGTCGTTCTGTCTGTGGTTGGGACGACTAAAAGATGAACAGCCACAACCGGCTAATTAGGGAACTATTGCCTTACGAGTTTGAACTCGGCCATAACGCTGCTCAAGCAACACGAAACATTTGTCATGCGAAAGGGAAAGGAAGGTTTTGTGGACCACAGCACCGCAACCAGGTGGTTCAAGAAATTTCTCTGAGGTGGCAGAAACCTCGACGGTCAGCCAAGATTAGGTTAGGCCGCGAACCGTGGATTCAGAAGCCGTGCGCCATGCAGGCCGTAGAGGCAAACCCGACAACCAACACTCGGAGATTATCAGGTGAGCTGGGCATATCACAGACCACCGTGGTTCGTCACCTTCAGAACCTCGACAAGGTCTAAAGGAGCTGCCGCAGTGTCCATCACGAACTGACGCCAGCTGAAGCAAACCGCCGAATGGAAGTGTGCACGAAACTCCTAGAAAACCCGCGCGATGTACGTTTCATCAAAAGAATTGTTACGTGCGATGAAAAGTGGGTTTATTTCCGTAATCCTAACACATAACGGCAGTGGTTGAGCCCGGGCCAGCTTCCAGAACCTGTTGCCAAACGTGGGCTCTTCGAGCACAAGGTGATGCTCTGTGTCTGGTGGAATTTTCATGGGATAATCCATTACGAATTTGTTCCAGACGGTCGGACCATCGACACCAACCTCTACTTTGAACAGCTGGAGCAGATGTATGCCGTTTTGGAAGAGAAGTACCCGGCACTGGTGAACAGAAAGCGCGCTGTCCTACAGCAGGACAACACTCGGCCCCATACCGCGCGAAGGACCCGGGCAAAACTCCAGAAACTTGAGGGCGTCGAAATGATGCACACCCAGCATATAGTTGCCCCGTCGGATTATTACCTGTTCCGGTCCATGGCCCACTTCCTTCGCGGGCGACACTTCAACAACCAGGAGGAGGTGGGAGCTGAATTGAAGGAGTTCTTCGCCTCAAAGAACAGGAAATCGTACCACCGCGGAATCGAAAAGCTGACAGACCGATGGCTAAAGACGGTGCAACACGATGGCCTATACTTTGAATGCTTCAGCTTTCGTCGTAAAGGTACGTATGAAGACATAAAGTGATCCAAATATTGCCAAACTTTCGACTCGCCCTCTGTAAATTACGAGAACCTCGTGTAAATGTGATAAAAGTCATGCATTTTTGATGCTATGAAAACGGCAAAATTTGGCTTTCTCTACCCCCTCCTCCTCCCCTCAATGACCATTACCTGCTACTGAAGAGGACTAAAAATGATGTTATAACACAATGGGGATGTAACCTGTAGATATCCTAGACCAAAAGTTACCAATCCCCCCTCACTAACGCACTTGCGATTTAACATTTCTTTCTTTCTTGAGGTCAGATTTTAGCTCGATGGACTTGCGTAGCTACATCCCATTTCGTCGGGGTCAGGGAAATTTCTGCCGTTCGTCTAAATCTGAATAATATATAATAATAACAAATATTGTTTTTGAAACACTATAC
Organism: Macrothele yani; assembly: GCA_039090855.1. Lineage (NCBI taxonomy): Eukaryota > Metazoa > Arthropoda > Arachnida > Araneae > Macrothelidae > Macrothele > Macrothele yani. Next base: position 47,719,590 of record CM077022.1, on the reverse strand, counting down.
TGTCGAAATACTACTGCGGCCGCCATAGTTTAGTAAATATTTACTTTTATGACTCATATCTTGTTTCATTAGTTTTACAAAAACAACATTCATTAATCCACCTACTTAAGTGCCGCTCAATGGCAGGAATTAGTAAACCCTATTGTTTCTTGTTATGATTTAATTTCACTATGTACCGGCTGGGGCGTACTTAGAGTGAGGCCAAGGGGGCCTTGTCCCCGAAAGTGTTTCATTTATTTTATGTCTTTAGCTGATACGCGACTTGCATTAGAAAATGACGCCTGTATTTAATGAAAATACATCAACTTATATAATTAGAAAAAAAGGCTTTAATTTTATCTTCTGGTTTTTTTTGTTATGGTGAATTTCAAAAACTTCAATTTATCGTTGCCCCACCCCCGAAAAAAATTATGTGTGTATGTCCCTGTGCACCCGCCGGACTGTGGCTTAGTGTGGTGGTGAATGTGTTGTACGTAAATAAATGTATACTCTCGAATTACTCGTTTTATTTCACACCCACAAAGATTTTGGAATGTGAAGGATTTTTTTTTTATTTTTATTTTTTTGGATTGGGGGTTTAAAAATTTATTTATTGGACCAGGTGGTACAGATACAATGACAGGATAAACAGATATTATTGAACAGTATTGGCAAGCAGACCTAGACAGTATATTCATTTTACATCAACAATGTACATAGCGAACATGGTATACAGTATACCAAATGATCCAGTAACACATTGAAAACCAGTGCCGTAAGACAAACACAAATATCCATGCCTTACCCGGGATTTAAACCCAGACCCCTCTCTGGGCGAATGATCTGAAGCCATTGCTTAGACCACTGGGCCACCAGGGCGGCAAATAGAAGCAAACAAACACAAGATTTCATGAGACAATAAACCGGGTCTTTTTTGTTGTTGTTTGGAGGTTTAAAAACTTATTTATTAGACTTGGTTTACAGATATATTGACATATATAGTCAGACATATACTGTATAGACATTTTCAAACATGGCACACAGTATGTCAAATGACCAGTTTACACAGAAAGAGCCAGTGTTAATCAAGTAACACAAAGAGAGCTAGTACATATCAAAAATGGTACATAGTATGTCAAATGATCAATGTACACAGAGAAATCCAGTGTTGATCAAGTAACACATTGAGAGCTAGTACCGAAAGACAACCACAAACATCCATGCCTTACCCAGGATTCGAACCCAGACGACTCTCTGGGCGAATGATCTGAAGCCATCGCTTAGACCACTGTTCCACCAGGGCGGCAAATAGAAGCAAACAACCATAAGATTTCATGAGGCAATATTAGGAGTTTAACGACCACCGTGAGCAACGCAGTGGGCTTATAAGCATTCGCCCGTGCCTAGTTTCGAAGGTCATTGCAGTGGCTCTCTAAACCAGGAAGTGGCTAGTGCCGTAAGACAAACACAATATGAATGCCTCTCGGGATTCGAACATACACCCAACTCCAATGAATGATCAGAAGCCAGGGCTTATATCACTGTACTACCGGGTCGGCTATGCGAAAGTTTCTACAAAGGAGTATCAGGGTATTCTCTCCACTTTTTTTAACATCCGAAAGCGTGTTAAGAGTATGCTAACTCCCCCAATCTCCACAATGCATGTTTCCTCCAACGAGTGATCTGCGAACAACACCAAGACGCTATTGGTGAAGGAAAGATTTTTAAAATCGCTGAAATGGAATTTGGAATCAAGATTGAGGGAATACATACGTTCATTAAACTACATTTTACGGGGGAAAAAAATTCGTAATCGTCCTTCCTAGAACACCCAAGAACAAACCTTGCCCAGTACCTTCGCGATCAGCTAACAAGCTGATTCCGATATACTAATCTCGATCAAAAAGCTAAACTTTCTGTCATCTGCGAACCATTTTATTTTTCCTTTTTAATTTTTTGATGATAAATGCAAATCGCGTTTCTGAAGAACAAAAAACCTTATCGTAATAAGAAATGATGAATTTTTGCGTTTCACATTTTTTTTTTTTTTTCTTTAGGATGTTGTTCTGAAAGACAGGATTAAAAATGATTTTCTTCATTCCATTTCTGTCTCGGCAGTTCCCTTTTGCAAACCGGTTACTAATGTCATTTGAAGAAAAGCTCAGCGGATCTAAATCACAGAAGTCACCTCGAGCTTTTTCATTATGGATGTCATAAAGCGTTAATACATTGGATGAACTTAAAAGGAATGACGCAGTCCCTGCGTTAGGATCGATTGCCCAACAATTAATTTTCTGCAAAAAATGTGCGCCTTTGGTTTATGGTTTTTCATTAGATAACGCCTGATTATCCTTTTCACTGATAAGAGCATGGCGTTTCGAACATAAGTAAAAGTTATAATTAGCATAATTTGTAATTAATTACATGCAGCGGAGAAAATGGGACTAATCGAACTTTGTCCTATAAGCACATCCCGACATTTATTTTTCCTTTGAATCCAGTAAATAAGCGTTTTGAATCAGTTGAAAAAAAAACAAAAAAAGATGTACACATTTTTTTTTTACCCCTTACAAACTTGAATAGCGTGTTAATAATGTTTTGTAACGAAGTTCGTGTTTATGTATCTTTTATTTTTATTCTTCAGGTTTCTGAAAGAGAATTAAAAAAAAATATATCTGACCTGAGTCAAAGCATTTTCGAATTCAGTTATTATCTGTCTTATTCTCTTTGAATGAGGAAACTGATTATCCGAAACAATAAAGCATAATTTGTACAAAATCGCTCCATAGGTGCACAATTACTACCAATTCCCATGGAAATTAAAAAAAAAATCAGGAAAGGAAATGAAAGAATTCGTGGTCCCAGCAGAGGAAACTACTACTAAAAAAAAACTCTTTCCCAGTTTTACCTGAACGTACTATAAAATCTAATTGCCTTTGATGGATACCATATACACCGCCCTACCATTAATATCAGAACGCCAACATACAATGTATCTACGAATGAACTCTATTTTATGAAACCCAAATTTGCCGGTGGTGGTCTTTGAACCCACATCCACCTGCTACGGAGCCGAATGTTTAACCAATTAAGCTACGCCGGCAAGGGCTTATCACTGCCACTTGCCATCTTGACATGTGCGTCACCTCTGTAGCACGTCACGTCATCCTTCTGCTCTCGAGCCGAATGCTTTCTTAATTAAGCTACGCTCACAAGGGCTTATCACTGCTACTTGTCGTCTTGACATGTGCGTCACCTCTGTAGTACGTCACATCATCCTTCCCCTCCGGAGTCTAATGCTTTACCAGTTAAGCTACGCCGGCAGCGCTTATCACTGCTACTTGCCGTCTTGACATGTGCGTCACCTATGTAGAACGTCCCATATATCCTTGCCCCTCCCCTGCCCTTTTGAGAACTGCAGGGGGCACGAAATCACAGGTTTCGGAACCACACCGCAGACTATATGCTTTAAATAACTCTCTGTAGAAGCAGGAATTATTCTCACTAATTCCAGACCACGTATAGAAGGAACATCACACATTTTTCGATGAATCTAACGACGCTGAACCTGTGGCGCAGTGGGCTGAGCGCTGGCTTCTGACCATTCGTCCGAGATGGGTCAGGGTTCGAATCCCGCTGAAGCATGGATATTGTGTTTTTCTTACGGCATTGGCTCTCTCCCTTCCCTGGAACCAGTGACTCTAAATTAAGGACGGGCGACTGCTTATAGCCCATAGATTTGCTCATGGTGGGACTTAAACGCTCAATAATAATATTAAAAAAAAAAAAAAAAAAAGCCTAACGCCAGTAGATCCATTTTTACGTTCGGGCGCCAATGTGAAACCTAAATTTGTCGGTGCGGGTCTCAAACCTACATTCTTTTACTCCGGAGTCGAATGATTTCTCAATTAAGCTATGCCGACAAAGGCTTATCACTGCTACTCATCGTTTTGACACGTGCGCCACCTCTGAGGTATGTGCGTCACATATATACTCCTCCCCTCCCCTGAAGAAAGGGCTGGGTCTGAATCGTAGGTTTCCGGGTTACTATATCAAATGTGTAGCAGGACTGGATTAACCATGCACAGACCTCCCAGCAGAACGGCTCACATTGGCCAGCCATGCATGGCTGAGCTGAGAGGTTAGCGTGTTCAGGCTGGTGTGTGTGGCATTCTGGTCAAGTGTCACGACTGGTATCTTAGCAACGACGTGCAATACTCAGCCAGCTCTCCCACCAGTACAACAGTGGTGCAGTTCGACCTATTTCCACATGAACTTTGCGCCGTACCTTGCTTTGCCGGGGTTCCACAGCCGGAGACCAACGAGGGTCATCCATGATGACTACCAGTCATCGCAAACAACGCCTCGCATGAGGCAAGGTAGGTCTCCAATGGACCCTTGACAAATGGAAGAAGATAATCTGTAGTAATGAGTCCCGTTTTATGCTGCACCATGCCGATGGCTGGATTCGCATATGGTGTAAATAGCTTGAAGCCCTATCCCCAGGTTGCACAGTTGAGGTTCAACAAGCCGGTGGAGGAGGTGTTCTGGTCTAAGGAGCTTTCTCCTGGCAAGCCCTAGGTCCGTTGATTATCACTAAATATCACATAACTTAGATTAGTATAGGTTACAAAAGACTAGTTACAACTGTAACAATCAGAATATTGTCGAAACAATCAAATAGCAGGTAAGCCTAACAACTCTTGTGACGTATATGCCCTAATTTTAATTTCCATTTTGGTTCTCTATTCATCTTTTAATTATATTACTTCTCGTTGCCTTTTCTAACTTACGTCGTATCTTCCAACGTTTTTTGGAAACTCCTGGCCAGGGCCATAGCTAGAGATAAATGCTAGGGGAGGCTAGAAAAATTTTAGTTTCTTCGTTGCATTAATTTTAATCTAATATAGTTATATTTATTGAAAAATTAATAAGCACACAGAAATACCGTTATATGATTATTTCTATTTTTTTAGCATTTTAAGTGTACATATAAATGTATTTTTAAAATGCTTCTAGACAAGATGTTTTCTACTATTTTGAATCAGCAGAATTGGTTCGTTTCTTTATTTTGTGACACGGTTGGTTAATTAACTATTAACGTAAACATCATGTTTTCAAAGTTAATAGTTACTATTCTCTATGTGCTTTTGAAAACTTCCCAGCTGCCGTTAAGGGTACCAAAGGGGAGTGTGCCCTCGGGATTTTTTTTTTTTTTTTTTTACTTTCTAATGAAATAATGAAAGGACAAAAGAACTGTTTAATATAACAAAACGAAATTCGATATATCTAAGCTTGGTTTAAAAAACTGTTTTGGCTCAATTCCGTTGAGATTTCCGAAAAATATCCTTTATGTAGTGCGATAACGCTATTTATTTCCTCGAGCGATTTTGAAAAAATTCCGACCACATGTTCTTGATAATTCGAAAGATCATCCAAGAAAACCCCAACAAAACATACTGATTAACTCTTCATACAAGGAATATTCAATTACTGAGAATTCAGGCTTTGGAAGTATCCAAAGCCTGAATTATAACTAAGAGGAGGAGACAGGAAAGACAAAAGCCATAAAGGCGCTACTAGCCTGCTTTTCACATTCCTGAACTGACTGATGCACGTGATTGCACAGGTGGGAGGAGGAAAAGTCGTGCGACAGAAATTAGTGATGTGCTCGAAGAGCATTACTGTTCCTTTTCCGACGAAATATCGCTTCAGAAAAGAGGACGCCCGCTACTAAAGCCTTACTGATGATGTGTATTTTTAAGTAGTCACAACCTGAAGTAATGAAATTTTCCTCCTACAGGAACACGAGTTTTTGCAGCTTGGCTTATGTTAGCTTGAACATCGCACTGAGTAAAATTTTCTTCACTGCAGCTATCGGGAAAGAAACGGTGTTTCAGTTTGAGATGAGATTTAAGAAAAGTGATTTTTGTTAAGAAATACAAACATACGAAGATAAAAAATTATACTATCCACTAACGCAAATGTGCCGCCCCGGTGGCTCAGTGGTCTAAGCGATGGCCTCTGATCATTCGTCCGAACAGGGTCCGGGTTCGAATCCCGGTGAGGCATGATGTTGTGTTTGTCTTACGGCACTGGCTGTCTCCCTTCCCTGGAACCAGTGACCCTAAATTAGGGACGGGCGACTGCTTATAGCCCATTGAGTTGCTCACGGTGGTCGTTAAACCTCCAATTAAATAAAAAAAAACAAAAAAAGAACGCAAATGTATTTAAACAAGTTAGTAAAATCATGCAATGCATTGATTATGATACGTTTTCCAACATATCAGAAATCATTACTCAAGTTATGCGGATAATGGCTGTGGAATAAATCTGTCCTGTGCCCTGACCTTTGATCCCATTTCGATGATATTCAACACAACCGGTTCAGTATACCTCCGAATTAACATGATAAAGTTTTGTCACAATGGAAGCATTTTTACGTAAGTTATGACGCATATTGGCGATGGAAGTGATTCCGCTCCTATGTCCTGACCTTTGACCCCATTTCGCCCATTTTCAATGGGGTTTGTCCCCAGTGGTTCCCTACCGCATACTAAAATTTCATCGAAATCGAACCTTTTTTACGTGAGTTTTGACGCATAAGAGCAGTGGAATGGATGCCGCTCCTATGTCCTGACCTTTGACCCCATTTCGTTCACTTTCAATAGGGTTCCTTCCCAGGTGTTCCCCTTCCACTTACTAAAATTTCATCGACATCAAACGATTTTTACGCGAGTCATCGTGCGGACGGACATACGCACACAACGCGTGACGTAATGAGGCAGATGCGATTGCAACCATCTGCTCGAAAGAGTGTGACGTCATAAAACTTTAATAGGATCCACACGCAACGCGTGAAGTAATGAGACAGATGGCGTGACCGCGCGCCAACATTTCAATCGCGAGATTGTGACGTCATAAGATTTCTAAGCATGGGTAACCACATACTAAAATTTCCTCAAAATCGAACGATTTTTACGCGAGTTATCGTGCGGACAGACATACGCACACAACGCGTGACGTAATGAGGCAGATGCAAATCGCGACCATCTGCTCGAAGGAATGTGACGTCATAAAACTTTAATAGGATCCACACACAACGCGTGACGTAATGAGACAGATGGCGTGACCGCGCGCCAGCATTTCAATCGCGAGATTTTGACGTCATAAGATTTCTAAGCATGGGTAACATTAATAGGACGCAATGACACTGAAAACGTGGTAATTCGAGGTGGTTATTTAACCCACTACACGAATTTTCCTAAAGTCGAGATCAAGCTAAATCGATTTCTAGTACCCGAAAACGGTAGGTTAACGACTTTCATCAAAATCCTTAGAGCCGTTTTCAAAATAAAATTTACATACTTACAAGAATTGCTCCTTTAATAGTATGGGATAAGGGCGATGGAATTGATCCCGATCCTATATCCTGACCTTTGACCCCATTTCGTCCATTTTCAATAGGGTTCCTCCCCAGGTGGTCCCCTACCACATACTAAATTTTCATCGAAATCGAACCATTTTTACGTACGTTATGACGCATAAAGGCAATGGAATGCCTCCCACTCCTATGTCCTGACCTTTGACCCCACTTCACCCATTTTTAATAGGGTTCATTCCCAGGTAGTCCCCTTCATTATGCTAAACGTTCATCGACATCGAACCATATTTACGCAAGTTATGACGCAACAGAGCAATGGAATGGATCCCGCTCCTATGCCGTGACCTTTGACCCCATTTCGTCGATTTTCAATGGGGCTCGTCCCCAGGTGGTCCCCTACCACACACTAAAATTTCATCGAAATCGAACCATTTTACGCTAGTTATCGTGCCGACAGACGGATGGAAAAAGCTGGAGCATATATGCTTCTTCAACCTACGGTTGGAAAGCGTAAAAAATGAGTACAGAGAAGTGGACAGACATAGTGTATGACTGCAACAGTTCATTATAGAAGTCACAGCGACAAATTGATTTATAAACAATATCGTAGTTTCTTAAACAAAATTCTATAAAAATGCTAAACTTCCAAAAACTTTCAATAACCGTATTGATGGCCCAACGGACATGACCTTGAGTCAGCTGATTTACAGGCGTTTTCTCTGTCATATACAGGGGTTGGACAGAATAATGTGAACACCACGCTCAGTGAGGTGACTTTTAATGCAGCTGCATACGTCGCAATACGCAAAGGTATCCACCACTTTTTGGTTATAATAGCTTTGTTTGGAACCTCAAGTGCATTTAAAGTGTCTTGTTGCAAAATTTCTTTCAGGGTGACGACGAAATAAGCGACCTAACGGACTTCGAAAGAGGGCTAATTGTTGGTGGCTGGCTAGTTGGTACCTCCATGACAGCACTGGCCAGGGTAGTGGGGGTATCGAGAGCTGCTGTGTTTAGCGTCATGACAGCATGCCGTGTTCGTGGTAAAACCTCGTCTGTGAAACACAAGAGCTTCCGGAAAACGACCCTGACTGATAGAGATAGGAGAGCATTAAATAGGATTGTTACCCGTAATAAGAAGACCACGGCGCCGAAAATTAGTCCGCAGCTCAGTCACCCGGATGAATGCACAACGGCGACGGCAGTGGCGCCAGGAGCATACAACGTGGACTGCCGATGCATGGAAGCGTGTAATGTGGCCTGATGAATCCAGTTCACACTATTCCGCACCGCAAGACGTATTTATGTGTGGAGAACACCGTCAGAAACGTACAACCCAGACAGCATGCTCCCAACAGTGCAGCATGGTGATGGTTCTGTCATGATCTGTGCGGCCATATTGAGGTTTTCAGCAGGTCTCCTGATCACCTTGAAAGGACGAATGACTGGTAGGGTGTATCAAATCATTTTGGCAGACCAAGTCCATCCAGTGGCTCAGGCATTGTTTCCTGCAGGGGATGCCATCTATCAAGATGATAACGTCCCAATTCACAGAGCTCGGAATGTCCAATAATGGTTTGAGGAACACGAGGACAAACTTTCACACCTTCCTTGGCCTCCCCAGTCACCAAACTTAAACATCATCAAGCCACTGTGGTCCTTGTTGGAAAACAGAGTATGATCCCGTTATCTTCCTCCTGCATCTCTCAAGGACCTGGAGCAGTTTCTGCATGAAGACGGTGTAACATCCTACAAACCACCGCCCAGGATTTGTATGCTTACATTCCAAGGAGGATTCAGGCGGTTTTGAATGCCAAAGGTGGTCCCCCACCCTTTTAGGTACGTAAAACGTTCTTTTCCTAAGTGTTCACATTGTTCTGTCCAACCCCTGTAGATATAAAGTGTTTTTAAATGCGATATTGAATGATTTTTCTTTCTTTTTTTTTTTTTTTTTTTTTTTTTTTTTTTGCTCAAATGCAGCATGTGCTAATGGCTACAACTTTCGTGGAGTATTTCATAGGGAAGGAACAAAATTATTCAGAGGAGGCTGAGCCTCGCCTGGGGGCCGTCAGGCTACGGCCCTGTTCGTGGTAGGCAGACAAATAAGTAAGACGTAGATCAAAGATAATTGCTTGAGCAATGATTGTAGCATGTATAATACAGCCATTGAGCTTGTGACTTCTCGCTGTTTTGTCAAAAACACCAAAAAGTCACAAGCTCCATTTCTTCTACGCCGAGTTACCTCTTACAGCTGAAGCGTTCCTTAGTATATGTACTTTGGTTTAATTGCTCGCAGACCTTCCCTTAATTCATATGTTTATGCCTGCAACTTCAAGTGTACAAACTTGGGTTTTCGCTAGAAAAATAAAGAAAGATTAGTTCTAATTAGCTCATTTATTCTCTTGTGTCTCTCGTAACTAGAGATACGACTCACCGTTATACTCTGATGACCCCTCAACACCTATCGTACAAGCACACAGCGACCTATCTTTGATTGTTATCTGTTGCTTGACATCTGACCGGCTGCCAGTGCTGCCACATCAAGAGAAGGTTTAGACCGTTCTGACGTGACGTTAAGTCGGAAGGTCTGATAGGGAGAGGTAAACGAGATTTACATGAGAGATAGGAACAAAAAAGGGAAGTTAAATAGATTACCATACGTTATACACCCTTACATTTATTTAATGTTAAGCGTATTTACCCTCCTTGTCAGTCATATCCGCCATGCTAAATTAGTTATAATTTTTATTCTACTTATCCTTCACTATTTGCAGACCTTATATCAACAATGACTTCAATAATCACACTTCTTTTAGGCGTTGACCCAGAAGTGCAGTCGAGGCCTGGTGCCGCCAGGCCACTTTTTCAAGGCCTGGAGGCGTCAGGCTACTCTTTACCTAAATGAATCGGACTTTTTAAAATTTATTCAATCAGCGCCTATCGAAATCGACTTTTTTAAACACAAACAATCTTGATAATCTTAACCGAGAGTGTTTTCTCTTTCTTCTTCTTCTTTCTCTGTCCATCCAATTATCTTCTTTTCATAGTGGCTGCTCAAATCCGTAGATCTTTTGTTTACCAAAACCACCTCAGAAATAGCCGGTGAAGTGGGTACCAGACAGTATAATACCTATCATCATTGTCAACCATTATCAATCCACTGCTGGACGTGGGTCTCTCCAAACCTCTTCCACAACTGTCTGTCTTGTGCCAGTCTCCTCCATGTTACTCCCGCATACTTTCGAATTTCATCCACCCATCTCCCATGTGGTCTTCTTCTAGGTCTTTTCCTGTCATTTGGAACCCAATCTAAAATTTCCTCTGTCCATCGATGGTCTGTCCTTCTGCCAGTATGTCCAGCCCATTGCCATTTCAGGGATTTAACTCTGATCATGATGTCTTCCACTCTTGTCATTTTTCGGATCCACGAGTTCCTCTTCTTATCTATCCTGGTTACGCCAAGCATGCACCTTTCCATGCCACTTTGAGTTGTCTGCAGCCTTTGTATGTCTCTTTTAGTTAAGGTTCACGTCTCTGTACCATCTGTAAGCACTGGAAGGATGCATTGATCAAACACTTTTTTTTTAAGACATAATGGCATATTGCTCTTGAAAATTACGCTGTTCCTTCCAAAAGCTCTCCACGAAAGTTTTATGCGTCGATTAATTTCTTCATCAATGTGACCCTCACTTGATGTCTGCTGTCCAAGATAAACGTATGTATCTGTTATATCCAGCTTTTCTCCATCAATCGATAAATCTTTATTTCTTGTAAAAGCATTATACATCACTTTTGTCTTCTGAAAGTTCATTTTTAATCCCACCTCTTTACTCTCGTCAGCAAGTTCCTGGATCATACTCTGCAGCTCTGATGGGGTAGTTGCAAAAATGACTACGTCATCAGCGAAACGAAGGTGAGTTAGTTAATTTATTAATTTTTATCCCTTTGTTTTCCTAGTTCAGTGATTGAAAGACATTTTCCAATGTGGCATTAAAGAGCTTAGGAGATATAGTGTCACATTGTCTCACTCCCTTTCCAATTTTTGTATGTGTTGTATTTTCAGACAGCCGAATCTTTGCACTTGCATTTTCATAGATGTTATTAATAATATTAATGTATGCATCTTCAATACCGCAGGATTTCAAAGCCATTGTAACTGCTGATGGTTTCACCGAATGAAAGGCCTTTTCATAATGGATAAAAGCCATGCAGAATGGAAGTTCATATTCCCTCGCTCTTTCAGTTAGTTCTCTCAGTACGTGAATATGATCTGTAGTGCTGTAGCCACTCCTGAATCCAACTTGTTCTCTCGGTTGAGCCATGTCCAGTGTCACCTTCAAGCGGTGTGAAAGAACTTTGGTGAAGATTTTATAAACCACTGAGAGGAGGCTGACAGGTCTGTAGTTCCTGATATCCTCAATGTCACCTTTTTTATGTAGCAGGATCATTGTAGCGTTGTTCCAATCCTCAAGAACCTTCCCTTCGTTAAGGCATCGAGTGAAAACTTGGGCTAGTACTGTTTCAAATTCTCCACTTGCTTCTTGTATGATGTCTACAGTAATTCCATCTTCTCCTGGAGCTTTTCCCCGCTTCATGTTCTTGATTGCATGTCCAACTTATGCTTGGAGGACTGGAAGAACTCTTGTACTGGTATCTTTCATGATGTCTGGAGTACATGTATCATCCCTTGCATATAATTTGGAGTAATGTTCTTTCCCTCTTGTCAAAATTTCGCCTCTATTTCTTGTTACAGAACCATCTTCTTTTCTCAGTGCCATAATCTGTTTCTTCCCTTACTAAGATGTCCCTTTGCTATCTTTAGGCTTTGGTTGTTTTCAATTGCTTTTCTCACTAGTTCACAGTTGAATTTCTTCAGTGATACTTTTTCGTACTGTCTTGCATAGCTCTTTATATTCCACTTTGGAAACCACATCTTCGTTAGTTGTCCTCATCTCTTCTTTTTTGCATCAACATTTTGGTTTTTCCTCATAATTTGTTCACATGCAACTTGTTCTTAGACGCAGCTAATTTTGTTGCTGTTTCCGTAAGAGCTTTGGTTACTTTTCTGTTAACTTCAGAAATATCCACTTCTTCCGATGTTAGGCCTTCTAAAGCAGAGAATCTGTTCTTCAGTTCCAACTTGAGGGTATTATGGTGTTTTTTAAGGTTGGTTATGTCAATAGATTTTGTTTGTCTTATGAGCTTGCCACGTTCGAGTTTAGTGTTGAGGTGCATCTTACATCTCACCAATCTATGGTCACTACCTGTGTTGAACTTGTTTAGCACACTGCAGTCTTCGATGACGAATTCTGTGTTACACATAGTAAAATCAATTTCACTTGTCATCCCATTTGAATGTCTCCATGTCCATTTCCTGTGTGGCTTTTACTTGAAAAAGGAGTTCATGATGAAAAACCCTTCTGCCTCTGCAAACTCTGCGAGAGTATTTCCACGCTGCTTTCTGTTGCCGTGACCGAATTTACCTACTGAAGTTTCATTCTGTTGCTGTTGCCCTATTTTTGCGTTGAAATATCCCATAATTATCTTTAAGTGTTGCTTGCTTTTATTATTTAGATGACAAATTTCCTCATAAAATTCTTCAATTTCTTCTTCAGGATGACTTGTGGTGGGTGCATGAGTTTGAATAATCTGAGCCTGGTATCTTTTCGAGGGTTGGATAACGAGTCTTGCAGCTCTGTCAGAGGAACTTTCAACTTCTACAACTTTATACTTCAGTTTCTTGTTTATTATAAATCCAACACCACTAGTTCTGCCAGTATCTGCCCCACGATAGTAGAAGACATGTCGACTTTTTAGTTCAATGAGATCTTCTCCTTTTTTCCTTACCTCACTTAGCCCGACGATGTCCCACTTGATCCTTTGTAGTTCCTCTTCCAATTCAAGAAGCCTTGAATCAGAAGATAGGGAGCGTCCATTGTAAGTAGCCAAGGTCAGCCCGGTCCTCCGGTGATCCTTAACACCCTATGCCTTTATGTCGCACTGGCCGCTGCCTTGGCCAGGTACATTCCAGCTGCCGGAGACTGAGGGCCAAGATTTAAGTTGTGGAGTCATTTTGGAGGCGTTTGACCGTAACTCACCACCCTGGCCAAACAGGTTGGCGAGTGTTTAAGAGCATTTCCTCTAATCCCGATGGTATAGTTATACCGCTATTGGCGGTCGTCAGAGCCCCTTTAGTGGGAACAGGATGAACCACGAGAAGGCGGGGTTGACATTTGTCAAGGAAAGGCTGTGATGTTGTGCATCACCTGATCTTACATCCCTATCATCTGATCTTACATCCCTACATCCGTTGTGTATGTATATATATATATATATATATATATATATATACATACACAACGGCCGTTCCATAAAAACCGAGAGAAAAATCACACGAAATGAAGAAATTTATAGTACAGCAAAATATGTTATTCTTTCTCAAAGTATCTTCCTTCGGATGACATGCAATGGTCCCATCGTTCATTCCACTTTTCAAAGCATGTGGCGAAGGCATTTTGTGGGTGCTGCTTTAGCATTTAGCAACCCCTGTACAGCGTGGATAATATCAGCATCTGTGTTGAATGTTGCTCCACGGAACTTCTCTTTTATTGTTGGAAACTGCCAGAAATCGCACGGGGAGAGATCACGACTGTTGGCAGGCTGTGGCATTATTTCAATACTGCATCTCGTAAGAAACTGTTGAACTCAAGCAGCCACATATGGGGTCCACTTGCCCACCAGTTCCGGTCGCTTAATGTGTTGTCGCAGACTCTTCAAGACTGAAATGTAATACTCAGCATTGACAGTAATTCGTGGAGGAACGGCGTGCTGGTAGACTACACCTTTGTAATCAAAGAAAATTATCATCATCACCTTCCCAGCTGATTTGGTTTGGTGGACATTTTTCGGAGGAGGCGAGCCTGTGTGTTTCCAGACATTCGTTGCGCGCTTCGTGTGGAGGTCGAAATAGTCAACCCATATTTCATCGGCAGTCATTACTGTGTTTAGAAAGTTTGTACCCTTTGCAATCATTTGTTTCCACTCATGACCCACCTGAACCCTGGCTAACAATTGTTCTCTCGTCAGGTGGTGAGGTACCCATGTGGAACACACATCATGCAGCAGTAATTTGTCGCGTAGAATGCGGAATACCGACGTTTTTTAAATATTAGTTGACGCCGCTATGTCTTCACAAGTCATTCGTCGCCCTTCTTACAGGACTGCCGGAACAGTGTTAACAATAGGCTCCGTAACAACACTGTCAGGTCGACCACGCCTAGGAGCGAGTTCTGCCAACAAACGCCCTTTTTGAAATCATGGTGCCATCTAAAAAACGTTGACTCACCCTAACATTGATCTTCGTAAGCTCTTGTCATTAAATCAACTGTTTCTGGGGCCGTTTAACCCAAACGATAGCAAAATTTTATCGCACAACGCATTTTACTTCTTAACACTGAATCACTTACCTCCATAGCTGTATGGCGAAATGCAGACGTACCTTAAACAACTGCGCAATACCAAAACCAAAATCGTCTGCCACTGCTAATAACTGTTGCCATAGATACTTCCTTAATTTAGGTAGTCGTCTGCGTGGTTATTTTCACTCTTCGCTCTGTTGCCAACTGAAAAAAATTGCTCTGTTTTTATGGAATGAAATTGCTCTGTTTTTATGGAATGAAATTGCTCTGTTTTTATGGAATATATATATTTATTAGATTTCAAAGGTTCTTTGCCCCTCCCCGCATACCTGCTGGAACCGGTAACGCCTAGGCCGCAGTCTTTGGAGCGCCATGCCACTTCTTTTTTCAGGACTGCACCACTGCATTGACCGTACTGTAACGGGACTTTTATTTGATTAGCAATATCATTCTGAGTTCGTATGACATCAAGAGCGAAAAGCATGGATTTCGCATCATGCACTGAAAATATTCTCACACGTTAGACTGTGACCAATATCCCCTATTTTTAAAGTTTTCCAAATGTACCTTAAATGAGATTTTTAGCCAGGACTTCTACTACGACATGAAAGTCTCAAAGAGAAAATAAAAGGAAATAATAATATGTTGGAATAAGTTGAATTGAGCACATCAAATAACCTCCTAAACCTCGTAATTCAGCGCAGTGATTTCATTCCTTTTTTTATGCTGTCATTCAATAGCTAAAGCTTAAGATCGTTAACACGACGTTGTTCAGTAGACTTAAAGTTCTTGACTCCCAAGAGTCAATCGCTACCTCCTCTCAAAGATATTTCAAGAACGTCTTAATTCATTAGCATTATTATGAATCGAATTTGAAACATCTTAACTAAATTCAGTGCGTCTTCAGAGCAAGCCTTCGGGCACGAGTGCCCTCTCAGGAGATCTGCGTTAATCAAAATGACTTGTTTCCTATTCTTGCGCTTTTTAATGAAATTGAAGAACGAAATGCTGGGATAGGGAATACACATCCTTCCTATAAATTGCATCTTTTAATATTACAATTAGAAATTTTCGTAGAAAAATTACGATAAATTACGAAACGGAGAATGAACGTCCTCTTTACCTATACAACAATGAACAGCAAGGAAAGGGAGATGCTATGTATTTAGAAGGAGTGCTGAGAATTGTTAGGGTTCAACTTCTTTTGTACAGTGAAACTTGTCTAAGACGGAATTCAAGGGACTGGAATTATTTTCCAGTTTAGACAGGTTTCCCTTTTACACAGGTGCATCCATGGAAGCCATTGAAACATAAACATTTGAATTTTTGCCATGCTAATAACATATTATATATAATTAGTGAGTCTTTAAGATAATGTATTGTTCGTATTACCTTAATCAACAAAACATCAGAAACTTCAATTTTTTTAAATAATCCAATATTAATTTCTGTACATTAGCGCTTAAAATATGACGCGTGGTGAGAGAACGTGCTCTGCTTATTAACTGAAATAATTCAGAGTCACCTCTGAGAAGTGCAAAATCTCGAATATCCTGAATATTTTGCAATGCTTGATGTTGATAATTTTCGTATACAATGTGAAACTTTTCTCTTTGATGTCTGCCGCTTCACCGCAAATTTCCTTTAAGGAAATGTTGTGCCTTATTCTAAAACTCTGTAACCATGCTTTTGAAGAATGGAACCCTTTTCCAAGTTTTTTTGGCTACATCTTTTGCTTGTGTTTACAACTTAGGGCCTGAAATTGGAAGATTTCTCGCTCTTGCACTAACAAACAATTCCCAGATAATCTTATTGAATCGACTATACCGTCTTCTTAATTTCTGGCATACCGTATTTCTCTTGTTGTTGAGTCTTTACGACGCTAATCTGTTATCTCGTTTTTTCTCTTTAAAATGTCATGCATTTGTATTTTTCCTTCACTAAAATTATTTGCCTGTTGCTTAAAACTCACACGTTCTTTTTCGTGCATTTCTATAACTTTAACTTTTGTATCGCAATCGAGAATGGTATTCTGTGGCGCCATGATGAAAAAAGCAAGCGAACAAAAGCAACACACAACAAGCAAATTTTATGAGTGATAATCTCAATAAATAAATGTTAAGAGAATTGAATCGGAAAGTCTTGTTCAAATCCGTACGTAACAGAAAACTTTGGACTTTGCATACAGCAAAGAGCGCAACGCTGGGCACGGGCTTAAGAAGAAGCCAAATACTGGATGTAGTGTGGTTTGTGTTTATTTAAAACAGCCATCTGCGAAAATTGTGGACTTTGCATCCAGCAAAGAGAGCAACGCTGGTCACGTGAACTAAAGCTGAGTAGCGACATGTGCTTAAGAAGTCAAACAATTAATGTGCTATAGTTTCTGTAAACAATTCAAAAGCAATTTCTCTCTGTGTTTAATTACGTTATATATCACATGAGTCAAATGAAAACCTTAAAAGTGCGATAAGAAATTCATAATAGACAGTGTCATTGCCTGTAACTTAGCATTATTGTTGCCAATGACTAAAAGATTTTCTTACGCAGCCAGGATTTTCTGTTGGGGGGGGGGGGGCTTTGCTATCAGAAGGGCGCATTAGCCGTAACCAGGTCAGTTACGCCAGCCCAGATGCAAACACCATGAAACACACCTTGAGTTATCCATGGTGTATTATTTATATAAATAAGCCACAAATCATTCACTGCTTCGTTAATTACTAAATACACTGACGGAAAAAAAATCCCAACACCACGAAAAAATAGCTGTAGAGGAATGAAATGGCGGCAATACATTTGTATAGGTAACATATTTAATCGATTAAGGTTTCAAGATCACAGCTTAATGTAAGCGCGAGAAAAGCAATTTTAAATGTGAAATGCTGGTACATTAATAACCGGTGTAACCGCCAGAATGTTGTTTGCAAGCATGCAAACGTTCATGCATTGTGTCGTACAAGTGCTGGATGTCAGTTTGTGGGATGGAGTTACATGCCTGTTGCACTTGGTCGGTCAATACAGGGACGGTTAATGCTGGTTGGGGGTGACGCTGGAGTTGTCGTCCAATGATATCCCATACGAGCTCGATTGGTGAAAGATCTGGTGATCTAGCAGGCCACGGCAGCATGTCGACACTCTGTAGAGCATGTTGGGTTACAACAGCGGTATGCGGGCGAGCGTTATCCTTTTGGAAAACACCCCCTGAAATGCTGTTCATGAATGGCAGCACAACAGGTTGAATCACCAGACCGACGTACAACTGTGCCGTCAGGGTGCGTTGGATAACCACGAGAGTGCTCCTGCTGTCATAGGAAATTGCTCCCCAGACCATAACTCCAGGTATAGGTCCAGCGTGTCTCGGCCGCAGACAGGTTGGTTGCAGGCGCTCACCTGGCCTCCTTCTAACCAACACACGGCCATCACTGGCACCCAGGCAGAACCGGCTTTCATCAGAAAACACAACAGATCTCCACTCCGTCCTCCAATGAGCACTAGCTTGACACCACTGACGTCGCAAACGGCAGTGGTTTGGAGTAAGTGGAATGCACGCTACAGGGCGTCTGGCTTGGAGTTGTCCTTCAAGTAACCGATTTGTAACAGTTCGTTGTGTCACTGTGGTGGCAACTGCAGCTCGAGTTGCTGCCGCAGACGCGATACGATGCGCCACTGCCATACGCCGTACACGGCAGTCTTCCCTCTCAGTAGTGCCACGTGACCTGCCGGAACCCGGTCTTCTTGAGGGAGTACCTTCCCTTGACCACCGCTGCCAACAATCATGCACAGAGGCTACATTCCTGCCAAGTCGTTCTGCAATATTGCGGGAAGAAAATACAGCTTCTCGTAGCCCTATTACACGACCTCGTTCAAACTGCGTGAGCTGTTGATAATGGCTTCTTCGTCTTCTTAAAGGCATTCTTGACTAACATCAACACACTACGTCGAATCTCAACGATAACTAACGCTCACGAACTTTACAGCGCGTATTTACAGCAAACCTGCTTTGCATGTTCCGAGGGGCGCTACTAGCGCCACACGTATGCGCCGAGCGCGAAATTTGCATAGACGTCATCTTACAGGTGTACTCTCACCGCCTACCAACTGTCGTTTATCTAACACAACCTCTTCTTGGTGTTGGGATTTTTTTTTCCGTCAGTGTACTTCGTTTTCTAGGATACAAGTGGACTTTATTACGTACTGTGAATTACACATAAATAGAGATGAAAGTGTAACTACAGAAATATGCGTTAAAATTGAATTTATTTGGATAGGTTGATTACTAATTAACTCGTGAATCTAATACACTACACTTTACTTAATCAAGTAGTACGATTATTAGAAAATATTGAAGTAAACACTGTAAGAAGTTTTAAAAAACTCGTATTGAGCCAACAATCAGTGGCGTTTGGGTGTACGAGTTTAACTTTGACTCATTCTCATCCTGTGCGAATATAGAGAGAAAGATGGAGTATGGAGATACATTCGAGTTCGACATTCACATTTAAACTTGAAATAAAAATTAAAGTACAAAATGTAGTCTGCGATTCTTACGTAGTGCAAGCTTGCTAATGATGTGCTCAATGTCAATGTCTCTGTTTCTGTGTACGGATATTAACGTTAAGCCCGATAAGCGGTTCTCACTCATGGTGGAGCGCATATATGATTTTAGCCGTCGTAAAATGCTGAAAGTTCTTTCAGCTGTTGCTGTGGTGACGGGTAAGACAGCGAAGATATTCAACATTTTAGCTATGCTTGGGCTTGGAAATAATACAAATAATTCTGGAACAGTTGCTAAAGTTTCTAAAGCTGTGCTTGGTCGCTGATACTCTGAAACTTTACCACATTTCTTTTTCCATAATTCGAATTCTCCTTTTACTATAGATTCATAATTGCAAACATCAGATGAATACAGTTTCACAGCGTCAGATATGTCGTCAAAAGAAGCTTGAATGCAGAAAAATGTCAAAAGATACTGCAGTTTTGCGGCAGTAGCCATACTACCTTCGAACCTCTCTTCCAGCTCATACAGTATATCAGTTGGTCCAGGTATGGAATAAACAAGGATCGTCTGTAACAATTTTCTGCAGTTTCCGCAGGATAATTCTCTCTGTTTCTTTGTCTCCTAGCCAATCTTGGTATTTTGATTTCAAAATCGTGCTCCTTACCCAAATTTAAAGCTTTCTCAAATAACGAAGAAAATTCTTCTTTGGCATTTTCGCGAATGTCTGCAAAACATTCTTTCGTATCCTTCACTACTTTTACCGCTTTCATTAGCTCTAAACTTTGTAATTGTAGCAGCTTAGAAACGGGGAGCAGCAAGGAGCTAACGCAGTGCATACACAAAAGAGCAATAGCAAATTGCCCGTTGCAAACTGAAGAAAGGAGAGATGTTGTTTTTTGAATGTTATCGGCTTTTTCTTCAGCTGACATCTTTTCAAGCGCCAAGAGAACAGCTAGGAATAGTTCAAGAAATATAGATACAGCTTCATGTCTTTGTACCCAGCGAGTTGCACAGAGAGATTTTAACCTTGAATGTGAACTTGTGGGACATGTTTCATTAATACATTCTTGCAATAAAGTTAGTCGATGCGCCGAAAAAAGAACATATTTCTTATACAGTTCCTAAAGGCATTTTTAATGGCCAAAACATTACAGGCATAATTCACAACAAGATTTAAAATATGGCTTGCACAATGGGTAAAGATTGCCAATGGACATTCCTTTTTAATAAGGGCTTGAACACCTTTTATATGCCCTGCTCATTACAGTGCAACCATCATAACCTTGGCCACGCATATACGATTTTTCAATTCCTTTAGCATCCAAAGTCTCTAAAATAACTTTCGAAATATTCTTCGCAGTACAATCGTTAATACTTACGAAAGCAAGAAAGTTTTCAAGCAATTTTCCATTTAAAATATATCGAATTGTAATGCTCATTTGCTGTTCAGTAGAACAATCTACTAAAATACTGAAATATTTAGCTTCAGCAACCTCTTTAATCATCCTTTCTGTAATGTATTGCCCGATTTCTTCAATAATAGAATTCTACGTGTGCCAACTAATATATGTAGCGTTTGCCGACGCTGTTTTTAGGTGGTTTTTCAGGACATTATTATCTCCAGAATCCATTCGAAACCTTAAAGCCTCTCTAAAATTTCCCTCGTTCGCTTCCGGCAAATCTTCAAAAGGCTCATAATCCCGATGTCCTCGTAGTGCCAGTTCTTGGCGCCCACAAAAGATGATTCTTTTAATTATCGACATTAAAATCTCTGTGTTTTTTTTACTTCATTTCTACGATTCGTATTAATCTGGTTGATTACATTAAGTTTTTTACCTTGAATCATCATCATCATCATCATTGTCAACCATTATCAATCCACTGCTGGACGAAGGTCTCTCCAAGTTTCCTCCACAACGGTCTGTCTTGTGCCAGTCTCCT
The DNA here is from genome assembly GCA_039090855.1 of Macrothele yani. NCBI lineage: Eukaryota > Metazoa > Arthropoda > Arachnida > Araneae > Macrothelidae > Macrothele > Macrothele yani. The sequence continues at coordinate 47,698,373 of CM077022.1, read as the reverse complement.
CCATGTCATTCCCGCATACTTTCGAATTTCATCCACCCATCTTCCATGTGGTCTTCTTCTGGGTCTTTTCCTGTCCCTTGGAATCCAATCTAAAATTTCGGCTGTCCATCGATGGTCTGTCCTTCTGGCAGTATGTCCAGCCCATCGCCATTTCAGGGATTTAACTCTGATCATGATGTCTTCCACTCTTGTCATTTTTCGGATCCACGTGTTCCTCTTCTTATCTCTCCTGGTTACACCAAGCATGCACCTCTCCATGCCACTTTGAGTTGTCTGCAGCCTTTGTATGTCTCTTTTAGCTAAGGTCCACGTCTCTGCACCATACGTAAGCACTGGAAGGATGCATTGATCAAACACTTTTCTTTTAAGACATAATAGCATATTGCTCTTGAAAATTATGCTGTTTCTTCCAAAAGCTCTCCAGGCAAGTTTTGTACGCCGATTAATTTCTTCATCAATGTGACCCTCACTTGATATCTGCTGTCCAAGATAAACGTACGTGTCTGTTATCTCCAGCTTTTCTCCATCAATCGATAAATCTTCATTTCTTGTAAAAGCATTGTACATCACTTTTGTCTTCTGAAAGTTCATTTTTAATCCCACTTCTTTACTCTTGTCAGCAAGTTCCTGGATCATACTCTGTAGCTCTGATGGGGTAGTTGCAAAAATGACTATGTCATCAGCAAAACGAAGGTGGGTTAGATAATCTCCATTAATCTTTATCCCTTTGTTTTCCCAGTTCAGTGATTGAAAGACATTTTCCGATGTGGCATTAAAGAGCTTCGGAGATATGGTGTCACCTTGTCTCACTCCTTTTCCAATTTTTATGTGTGTTGTATTTTCAAACAGCCGAATCTTTGCACTTGCATTTTCATAGATGTTATTAATAATATTAATGTATGAATCTTCAATACCGCAGGATTTCAGAGCCATTGCAACTGCTGATGGTTTCACCGAATCAAAGGCTTTTTCATAATCGATAAAAGCCATGCACAATGGAAGTTCATATTCCCTCGCTCTTTCAATTAGTTACCTTGAATACAACTTATAAATTTAGAATAGCTATTTACAGAATCTTTGTGATAATATGTCTGTGCATGATTTGCAAAATCTTCAATGGCATTTTTGTATTTAGTGTAAGGCTTGCTAATCAAGCTTTGCAAGCGGACTTTTTGAGCACCTGCTGATTCAGGAGCAAACAATACACAATATTTACAAAAGGCCCCCTTTTCAACTTCACTATACTCTAACCAATTAACCAATTAAAGCGCGAAAACTATGAGTACTGGAAGAGTCTGTTACTTTTCGGACACTTTGGAAATGAATAGGCATCATTAGGTTTCCAAAATCCTTCTCCAATTAGTTTTTTTTTTGTTGCATCATCAATTAAAACTTGCCTTGTGAACCAATATCTGAAGTTTTTATGTTAGAATGTGGAATGTTCTCTACACCAGGAGATGATACCAAAGAAGAACTTACTTTTGCGATAGTGGGTGATTCTATCAACGATACGTCATCTGTTATTCTTGGTTTCTCCATTGGTTCTTGAGGAAGGACATCTGCTTCTCAGACAAACGAATCCTTTAATGCATGTTCCTCCAAGTGAAGTTCACTTTGACTTTCATTCGATGCAGAATTATTAGATTCTCGAAGACAGTTTTTGGATTTCAGGAATTGAAAAATAGAAACTGTGTTCTTAGCAATTTCTGCCATAAGACGTTTCGATTTAGCTTGCCGAAATTTATTACCAGAAGGTTTTCGTTTTTTATCGCTTTCCATTTTCCGATGCAGTGCGAAGTGTACTTGCTTTGGCTAGCAAGATTACCGTTGTAAATAAGGCGAAAGGAATGTTTCAAACCAGGGGCGGCGGCAAGTGAAGTTCGTTGACCGGGCCCGAAATTTCGAATCGCAGTGCACCCTCTACCTTCCCGTTTCCCGGAACAAACAGAAGAAAACTGTTTGTTCCGGAAGCGGGAAGGTAGAGCGTGCACCAGACCAGTTACCTAGAGGACCTTTCTAAGGCACATCACAACAATCGCACAAATGCCAAATAAAAAAATAATAAAAATAAAAATCTTGGCTGAAATTGTTGAAATTATTGACCGGGCGGTTCCGCCGCCACTGTTTCAAACCTGTTTCCCCATTCAGTTGGGTCGATTTCTCCGCGGTCTTTAGTAACCGGAAACGCCTCGGCGTCTCCTGTGGCGCTAAACAAGTACAAAGTACGAACTACGGAGGGATTGTAGTGGACGGAGGTGATGGGGGGGATGGAGTAGGGAAGGAGTGAAAGCCTTCAGTAGCGCACATGTTTCCGTTTATTCCAAAGGGAATTTTTAAAGGGTAAAGGGAATGTGTGAATATATGAGGGCGCTTCAATAGGCTTCGGGGGTCGAGTTCCTTAAGCCCTCCCCGCCCCCGTGGCTGCGCCACTGAGTGGCAGCCAGGGCCAAACTAGATTCTGACGGGCCCGAACGTTGCAGCAAAGTTTGCGTTATGACGTCAGCAGAGGAGTCCGTACGAGAGTCCTGACAAAGAATATCTAACGAGAAGAAGTTTAGGCTCGGCGAGACGTAACTAGCGCCGCCGTATCTTCAGAGAAAAAATGAAGTGCACAGAAGCCAACATACAGGCTGATGCCGGAGCAGACTGCGCATGCGTATTTCTGTTGACTTCAATTCTTTGCGTAAAGTACAGTCAGCCGAGCTACTCACAGCACGTGATTGTTACCTTCTCGGTAGCATAATCACTTCGCAAATCGGATATATGTTACTTTAGTTACGCCAATCGGGTAAGTTAAGGCTTTTGTTTGTTCTTCAGTTTTTCAGAAACATTTTCAGTAATGCCAAATACTAGGGAATGTCTGCATTTTGTACTTGATCCTTAGGCCTAACTGTAATATTTGCCGAAATTTAATTTAAATAGTAATACTAATGTTATTGCATATTTTTCTCACCAAAATAAGGGATGGGCGAGATATCAGAAAGCAGCAACAACAACAAAAAAAAAAACTGCTCTAAGCAAGTAGTCGAAGGAAACCATCGTGAATCAAAGAAAAGCTTCACTGCCGTAGTCTCCTTAACGTGTTTTGCTCCTGAATGTTTGCTTTCTGGCAGAGCATATTTCCTCTTAAGATGTGGTGGCGCTGTTGCCGCCTGTTTTACGTTATCTCTATGAGAGTTGACCTTCTTTAAGCGTTAGATATTCTTTGGTCCTGACGCCTGCCTGACGAGAGTAGAGCGGTGTTTCTGATTGCACATTTCAGTAGTGAATGATTGAGACTGTGTTTTTTAAGATAGTAAGTAATCAGTGTTGTTTCGCAGACCTCAGTGTGTTCTTGGATATACAAAAACTTCGACATTAAAGGTAAGTTAATTGAGTCGTATTATTGTGTTGCTAACAATAAACAGACGAATCTGATTGCTTATCGTTTATTTATGTTGAAGCACGTGGTTAGGCTTACTGTGGGACAAAGCGTGTACTCACTTTGCCGCGGCGGAACGCTACTCGCTAGTGAATGTCTCATATTGTCTCGGTGGTAATAGAAAATCAGGAATGAATATTTCTTTACCTTGGCTCAAAGCTCTCGAACGTTTTTTTTAAAACTATCATGAATAATCTGAAATTCGATTATCGTGAGACTGTAACATACGAATGACCACTGTAAAATAAATAGCTTTCTTAGCAACATGAAACAGTAAAATGTTTCATCAAAACCCTTCAAATGGACATGTGTATTTTATGTATCAGTGATGCTCCACATGTCTTTTGTTAAGTGGGGGATAATAAGAATGAAATAATTTTCCCAGATGCCATCTGAAAAGGTGACGGAAAACCCAAATCTTGTGTGAAGTTGTGCTTAAAGGGATATGTATACATATAACATAACACCCAGTTTCAAACTTAATTCCGTATGTATTTGTCATATCCACTTCACAGACTTTTATATGGATGTGTGTGTGTGTATGTATTGTTGTATTCACTCAACATACCTTCATATGGATATGTGCATGTTTTATGAATCAGTGACACTCCACATGATTTTTGTTAAGTGAGGGATCATAAGAATGAAATAATTTTCCAGATGTCATCTGAAACGGTTACGGCAAATCCAAATCCTGTGTGAAGCATGTGAAGTTGTGCTTAAAGGGTATATGAATGGGCCACTTTCCCCCGCATGCCCTATGTAAAAGTGACGAGAAAAATCCAGGTGATGTGTGAATATTTATTTGGAATGACTGTGCATTTATTCAAATATCTTTTGTGTGGTTTTATTGTGAGGCTACTAGAAAGAAACTCTTTAAGTCCAAACATTTCATAAGTGCTTCAAAATATAAAGACCATTGCAGGTGAAGTAAAATAGTAAATCAGTTTGTGTCATGACAAGGAATTGTGTGTGTGATCACAAAGTTATATAGAAAATTTTCCTACATTCTTATTGTCCTGGTATGCTAAATGAAGTATTCATAACGATCAGGGTAATACTGATTTTTTTTTTTTTTATCTGATTTTTTTTTTTTTTTTCTGAAATTAGTGTTCATTATCCCATCTTTCATTTCTGAACTGAAATAGTCGGAAATAACGGAATGAAAAGTAGAGTGCGATAACTTTATCTTCATTCCTGATATTAAAATTGCGTACTGAAAATCAATTGCTTAGGCAGCTGTTATGTTTTTGATTAAAAAAGAGTAAAGTAATGCATGATTATGTACATCATTTCATCTGCTTAGTTATGTTTTACAGATCTGTTTTCTTTGTGTGTGTGTGTACACAAATTAGGTCAACATTCGTACCTGTATAAACGATGTCAAAATTACTCCCGTTGTTTGTGCTGACATATTAAAATTGTAGCAGGTAAGGAAATAAGTCGACTGTATCTCTGTATTTGGAAAAGAAATCGTAAGAATGGGAGGAAATTTTAACTAAGCGACGACGCAAAACAAGCTTATAGCGGGGAAAATACCGCTGTGATATTTGGCGATCGGACTCCTTTCGGCAGCAAGGGCGTGGCAGGCTCAGGCCCGTAGACTCAAGGCTGAACTGGATCCTATCAGGCTGTAACATTACCGTTGAAGACAATAGACTTTTGGTGATTGGCCAGTGGGCGTTAGGGACGATTTCAGCCGTTAGATGGCACTGCGTCCCAAGGTATAAACACCTCAGTTTCTGCGTTGTTTGAATTGCGGGATTGTGTATGTTCGTCGTTTTTTCTTGTTTCTTTAAAAAAAGCCTTCTAGTTTTAAAACCAAACTGTTGTTTTCACAACAAAATCCAACCCATTTTCAAAATGGTTTACTGCTGTGTGCCGATGTGCACATCTTCTAAGAAGAAAAACGTGGGATTTTCATTCCATGAGTTTCCCTCAAATCAGAACCTAAAGCAACTGTTGCTGAAAGAAATATCTCGTCAGGATTTTACACCAAATTACAAGTTACCTTCAACTGTTGTTTGTAGTAAGCATTTTCATTCTGATAATTACGTTTCTAATTCAATTTTAGAAAAAACCTCAGCTATATAAACTCATATTAAGTAAAATAGTAGGTAAATGTGTAGATTTGCGTTTTAAATTATTTCGTCGGAAAAATATTAGTACTTCGGAAAAGTGCGACGTACAGGTTTTAGATTGTGAAAATTAATGGCAAATGCTGCAGAAATTTTCTGTTTCAAATGTCTTTTAAAGATTTTTATCGTAACATTTACCTGTACGTTCGATACGTTAGGCCTACCGTCTCTTCACAGCATCGAACGTGCAGGTAAATGTTACGATAAAAATCTTTAAAAGACATTTAAAATACGAAATTTCAGCACCATTTGCCATTAATTTCCATACTCTAAAATCTGTACGTCGCACTTTTTCCAGGTACTAACATTTTTTCGACGAAATAATTTAAGACGCTAATCTACACATTTACCAAAATCTCGGCCCTAGATCGTTGAAGAATAAATGAGGAATGATATTTACACATGAATTACACCAGTTCCTACAGAAAAATTCTCTTGCCCAAGTACTACGAATTCAGAATACAAATATCCATCTGTTAATGTGAAAGTGAACATAAATAAAATTTCAAATGTAAATAATGATACGGAATCAGTTTGTTAATGCGGACAACGTCAATAGATGGCGCTGTGTCCCAACTCATCTTTTCTGTCCTCGCTGTTTTTGCTTATTGTTACAGCCTGATAGGATCCAGTTCAGCCTTGGTAGACTCTAGCCGGCCCTGGTGGCAGCACGGTTCAGACAAGCTTCGTGACGTCATAGTAGAAGTGTAAAGATGGCCGTCCCACTTGAGACTTGCACCAAAGAGGAGCAACATTCTGTCTTCCGTTTTTTCAGTAGTGAAGGCATGAAACCTATTGAAATTCATCTTCGAATGAATTTGCAGTATGGTAATGCATGTCTGTCACTCCAGCAAGTGTACGATCGGACTAGGAAGTTCCGAAACGGCGTGAGTTCTGGGACAGATTCTCCTCAACCTGGGCAGGCACACAGAGTAGTGACACCAGAGCCCATTACAGCAGTTGAAGGCAGTGTAATGGGAAATCGCGAGTGGCGGCGGATGAAATACCAGCACTTTTGAACATCAGTCATGGTTCAGCGCGCCACATCATCCATGATTTGCTCCAGTTCGACAAAGTGTCTGCAGGGTGAGTGGCCACGCCAGCTGACTCCAAAATTAAAACAATGACGTGTTGATGCCTGTCAAGAACTTTCGCGGCGCCTTGATGCAGAAGGTGATGGCTTCCTACTGAGAATTGTTACTGGAGATGAAACGTCGGTTCACTGTCATCAGCCAAAAACAAAGAGAACGAGCAAGGAATGACGCCATCCCTCCTCAGCAAAACCGAAGAAGTTCCGCACGCAGCCAACTGCAGGGAACGTTGTGCTGACTAGAGGTCTGCACGGGCCAGGGCCTTCAATATTTAATGTAAAACAGGCACGAGCCGAGCTGGGTTTCTTTTCTTTTTTGAGCAAAACAATCGCTGTACGGTGCCTTCTCGTTTGGAAATCTCACATCATACAGCACCAGGATAAGATTGAATAATTTCCGCTGGTGGAAAAAGTAAAAGTTTTACGACATCAATTAGAGTAAGTTAGCTCCCTTAGTTTTTCAATGTGAATGTCGTCCTCTCTCTCTCTCTCTCTCTCTCTCTCTCTCTCTCTCTCTCTCTCTCTCTCTCTCTCTCTCTCTAACTTCCACCCTCCTCTCATGCTTCGGAGCAGGCTATTAACTGCAGCATTTATAAACCAAGCCACCCGCTCGCAGACATTTTTTTTTACTGTTCTGGTCGGCGGCACTTTGTTCTCTAGATGTGAGAAAAGCTTTTAAGTTGTCTTAAATGGCACGGGAGAAATGGGCTGGGAGAAACTTACTTCAGTGTATAAATCTGTGCCGTATTTTTCCCATTTGTCCTCTCAGGGAGTCAGCAGATGGCAAATGAACCCTTAGGTATCCCAGCCCAGCCGTTTTCAAAACTTCTATGACACTGGTTAGCTGGGAAGTCTGTCGTTGTTTTTCCTAGCATATGCTCAGTTCAGTGTTGCTGATAAATACTCGTCCATACTTATCATGGAGTTTAAGAACGCGAAAGATTTTCGTGAAAACATCGCTTCCGGATAATATGTGCTTGTAGGCAATGTAAAGTAGAACGATCAGACTCATAATTCTAGATATTTCGTACTTTTTGAATTTACCCTCCACCACCACCCTCCTTATCCCCAAGGATATTCCGGGTCCGGCGGTAGGCAATGATAATTTGAAAGGCATGGAAATTGTCGTTTACATGCAATATTTTTGAGTATACAAGCCCCCCCCTCAGCCCCCTCCTCAAGCGTCACGTGACGTCTGAGGAGGGGGCCGTGGACTTCTGAGTACTGATGTCTTGTTGCAACGTGACAACGCTAGACCCCATACTTCCCGTGAAACTGTTACAACCATACGCGACCCGCACTTGGAGTGTCTTCCACATCTGCCGTATTCACCAGATCTTGCCCCCAAGTGATTACCACATCTTTGGACTACTCAAAGATGCGATGGGAGGAAAGCTTTCAGGTCCGATTAAGAGGTGCAGCAGGTGGTACATGAGAGACTATAAACTTTGTAAGCGCTGGAGGACTTGTATTGCACAAACTGGAGATTACATTGCAAAATGATACAGATGTGTACTACTTTTGTTCAATAAATTTTGAGAAAAAATTATTTAAGGTTTTCATTTGACTCACCCTTGTACAACTTCAAGCATATTTATTCACTGTGAACTCGTAATTACACTTTATCGTGTAATGTTCTGTATTAAAATTCTTGACGGCTCGGGAATACCTGAGAACTTTCGGGTGTTACCAGGTTCATTTACTGTCTTAGCATTTCCGTTTCCGCTGTAGGCAGGTTAAATATTAATATGTAATTTACTTTACCTTTCCATCTTTCGTTTCAGGACCAAACAAGATTCCGTTTGGGGCAGGTTTCCATTTTATACAGTTTTCGTCATACGTAGGTTTTAGGTATATTAGAAATTTCTGCCACTAAAATAATACTTGATTGTGCCAGACTTTATTAACAATTTTAAAAAGAGATATAATCATCGTCAACGATTAGCAGTCCACTGCTTGATGAAGTTCCCGCAAAGTCTCTTCTACAACTTTCTGCCGTGAATTCTGTCTGTCTGATCCATGTCATTCTAGCATGCTGTCCAATTTATACACCCATCACCCACGTGGTATTTTTCTGGGTCTTTGCCTATACTTTGGTATCCAATCTAGTACTTCAGTTGTCTAACGGTGGTCAGTCATTCTGACAATATGTCCAGCCCCTTGCCACTTGAGGGTCTTCACTTTCATCATGATGTAATAAACTCCTCTCATTTTCCTAAACCATGTTATAATGTACAAGTTTGTCCGCGTCGGGCATCAAAACTGGATCCCCTCACTCCGGAGTAAGTCGCTCTCCCAACGAAGCTACAGGGACATGTGCTGTCACTGCTACCTGCCTTTATCTCGTGTGTCCTACGGTGCAGGCACGTCACATCTCCCTACCCCCGGAAAGAGGGTCGGGGTCATGGCCCTCCGGTCAGCCAGGACCATGTGTCGCTGTAGGCAGTCATCCCATGAAGAACGTGCATTTGAGAAATCCCAGACAATTTGGCGTGTGGAACGTAACATCACACTGATTTTTTTCGAAGCACTGAAGAAGGGATTATCATTTTTCCTGTCTCGCCGTGTGGAAAGAACGTCTCATCATTGCGAGAAGCTTAACAACCGGATCATCCTGGAAGTTTGGGCGCCAATATAACGTACAAGTTTGTCCGCGGCTTGCATTCAATCCGGGTCCCCTCACTCCAGAATAAGTCGCTGTCCCAACTGAGCTACGCGGACATGTTTTCAGAAACTTTTTATTCAGAGCAAATGAAGGGAATTTGGATACATAGGCCACGGACAATATAGTGCCAGAAAAGTAGACAAAAGATGTAAAATGTACAATGAGCTCGTAATATGTACGAGAAGCGTATGTACAATATATACAAGGTGGTACAACAATAAATAGAACAGCTCATGGCTGGAGCATGTGCAACAAATGATAAATATGCACAGATATTCCAAGCGACGTGATATTTACAAGATGTATATGTACAAGAATCAAAGCTAATAAGAATAACAATAGTGGCAATAAGAAAACAATAGGACGAAAATGCGTCAAAGACGACTCTGAGGACATAGTGTACATGATACAACATTGCAATGTACACAGGTATAGTGAAAAACAAGAGATGTGCGGAAGGTATATGCACAGGTATATGGTAAATAATATGATGAATAGCGAGGACAGTGCATAACCAGAACATGCGCGGAAAATACATAATATCGTGCAGGATTACAAAGAGCATGTAATATATACAAGATGCATACAGTATGTACAATCCAATGTAGGCGTAATAACATGAGCAGAAAAATCGGATAAGAGAAGATTGCATGAGTTCCAAGTAATGCTAGCAACAATAATAATCATGATAATAGTAATGATAACAAAACTAGCAGCAGGAAGACAAAACGAAAACTACAAGGATCCAAGAAATATACACAGGTCAAAGAGAAGTTCATAAGTACAGTGAAAGCATGCAATGTGCAAAACAAGTATGTATAAATATATGACAAATAATACAATGAACATCAAAGAACATTGCAGAGCTAGTGCAAGTGCTGAAAAACATAATATCGTGCAAGAATACGAACAGGATGTAATATACACAAGATGCAAATGTACAGAATCCTATGCAGGCGTAATAACATGTGCTGAAAAACATGAGAAGAAAGAAATGTATTGGTACAAAATAATGCTGACAACAACAATAATAATAACAAGTAATCTGCAGAAACACAAAAAGAACTGACATGATTCTAAGATCAGGTATGTGTGAGGAGGCAAAGTCAGGTTGACGCTGAGATCTGCCAGGTCGACAAGGAGTAAAGTGATGCGGTGGTGGAAGAAGAGTCCAGTGCGCAGGAGATGGCACTGAACCAGATAGTCACGGAGAAAGGCACAAGGAAAGTCTCGGCGATGCCACGGTGATCAAAGCAAGAGGCGGAGGTCGTCTGAAGGATATGTGAACCACCTCCGACATGGAGACCAAACGGACATGAGCTCGGGCAGAAGCAAACGCTAAACGTAAGCGGGCAAGAAGGTGGTTTCGGAATTGACAATAGAGTTCGTCCCCCGCCTGGAACAGAGATGGCGGAAGAGCAACGGATCGAAGCTGTAGATAGCTGGATTGAGGGGATGGATGTCTTCATGTACAAGAGAATTTGCCAACGGGGTACAAAAGCCTCGACTATTCCGTGTTGCTACCTTAAATAGATATATCTGATGGTGGTTGGATGAGATTATCAGCAGCCTGCCGAAGCTTGTCAAGACGGCTGCGGATGGTCTTGGCCCAAGAAGAGTCCCCAAAGGTCATGGGGCCCGGAAGTGAGTAAGAATGGCCAGCATTTGCGTCATCGTCTCAGTAAGGTGGTCCTGGTACGATGCTAAGAATTTACGAGACATATTGTTCTGTCGTGGACCAATAAGAAATACTTATAACGCTTTCCCATGAACTGGTGTCTAAGGGAGGAAGGAACCTTCCAGGAGACACAAAAAATCTTCAAGAGGGAGTGGAAGAAAAAGCATATTTCTGATTCAAATTCAACAGAACCATCAGAGGCGTCTGGAAGACTAGTTGAGCGATCATGACCACCCTGGAAGGTGGACGATGTTTTAGTCTTCTTCGTGCGATTTCGAGGAGCACGGCGACGCTTCATGCGGTTATGGGTCTGAGCAGAGACCGATGAAGAAATATCCGGCACTTTAAAAGGCATAGAAGAAGGGGCAGTGTAATCAGGCACAGATGCAATTGGAGGATCTTCCTCTGAAAGCTGAGCAGAAGGCAGAGGGCCTCCAGCAGGTAGAGCACCAGACTTGTTGCTCTGGAAGCATAGAAGTGGAACAAGAAGACGTAAGCTGAGTCGAAGACATCGGTCGACCAACAGCTTTAGTACGACTTTCTTCATAAATCGACTCCTGCTGATCGGATGCACGGGAAGCAGATACTGTAGGAGGAAGTGAAGGATGAGGAGGTCGTCGTGTCGACTTGGGGGCTGACGACGCATTATAAGGGCAAAGGGCGCGAGCAGCAAGCAGTAGATCATTAGACACCTCTGGTGGTACAAGTGAAAAGCTAACGAGAACTGGCATCTGGGAGATAGGATCTGCCTGAAGGTGGCGGTCTGCAATGGAAATCCCATTAGTCAGAACCTTGAGAGTATATTCATCAGTGGTGAAATATGCAATGACTTTGCCAGGCTTTCTGCTCACGGGAGTGATGACAGTAGGAGGAACAGTTTTGCGAAGGGCGGCACTGTATGCAGTGAGTTTAGTATTATGTATGCTTGGAAAGACGACTCCGCGCTCCACAGTACTAACGAAGTCGTGACCACGAGGAGAGTCCACCGGGAGATCAACATCAATGGAGTGAGCATCACGCGTCATCCGAAATGAGCATGTCGAAGAAGAAGAAGAGGAGGAAGGCTGAGGAGAAGGTCGAGACTTAGCCGAGGTGACGTCAGCGTAAGTGAGGGTAGTAGTACGCTACGATGAAAGTGGATCGACAACGGTGTACGAGACATCCATTGCATCATCTGCTCATTTCGGAGAGGACAGCAAATCGTTGCTTGGTACTCCGAAAGAAGAAGCACGAACAGCTGGGAGGGCAGCAGAAGAACGCTGAGGAGAGGAGGGGCCTAGCGAGAGCTGCTCATCAGTGGTGGATGATCCAATGTGAGCTGTGCAAAGGAGCGGATCAGTTCCGGAAGCGAGGGCGAGGACTTCACTCTCGCCGGAAGCCGCCATTTGCAATGGCGATAACAATTCCCTGCCTTGGCCGACTTGGCCAAGACAATAAAATTATGATTACTAAAACAATGATGCACTTACCGGCTTCGTAGGCACACATAAAGGGACACGAAAGCTTGACGGACGACACACACAAAATAACGAGCTGGAAATCCAAGATAGAGCACTAACCGATCGATGAAAGACTAGCTCGACAATCAGCAGCACTGCCGCGGACATGTGCTCTCACTGCTGTCTGCCTTTATCTCATGTGCGTCCTGCAGTGCAGGCACGTCACAATGTTTTTCTCTCTTCCTAAACCATGTGTTCCTCTCTCTTCCTAAACCATGTGTTCCTCCCTCTTCTTGTCTTTCCTTGTTACACACCGTAAAAATATTTCCGAAAGTTACGAGCCACTTTCCGTGATTCCCTTCGTGAATTAACGAAGCATATTTCTGATACAGCCTTTTCCGTAAAGTGACGGAAGGAAATCTGACTTTCACACATTTTTCGTACGTGAGGAAAATTCTCAGTTTTCAGAAACCTTTCCGTTCCTTTCTTAAATTGACGGTAAATTGGCGTTTTTAAGATGTGTTAACCGAAAATTCTGAATTGAATTTTCGGAAACATTTCCGCGATTTTTTTCGTATATTAACGGCAAAACTCTTCTCACTTTCTCCGTATCCATATGACGAAACATTTTCGGTAATAAGAGCAATTCGTGGGATTACTTGGGGTTTGATTAACTGTTAAATTTCAATCGTATGTCGAAGGATCTGATTTTGAAGTTCTGCAGCGAGATCGGATATTGTGGATGGCATATCGCACGAATGTTTTTTTGTTTTTGTTTTAGCACAGGATATTTCTTCTCCTCTCCCCCATCTTGTATGCTAGCGATTATACACTGCCGGACAATTGCTAAGGACGGATGACAATAGCAACGATAGCAACCATAAAATGGAAGGCAGGAAAATGTGGTAATTAGCATAAGTGCGGGATACAGTAAGACGTGTTGTGCGTATGCAAATTTTGGATTGCCGAACTTGTTCGTGACGTCATAGCGCTGATAAGAGATATAAAGGATTTGACGCGCATTGACCGTTGTTGTTCAAACGCAAAGTTGAAAGGGAAAGAATCAATTGACGAACTTGCAATTTTCAGTATGTCTTCCCGACATCACCTAGATCATTTTACGCGTGACCGTATTATTGGCAAGATTAAAGAAGGACGAAAAATAACAGATGTTGCCAGGGAGTTCGACGTCAGCCACAGTGTTGTTTCAAGGCTTTGGAAATCATTTCAAACAAATGGAGAGTGTAGCAAACGTCACGGGGGAGGTCGTGTTTGCAGTACGACACTTGCAGAAGATCGGTACATGGTGCTATCAACAAAAAGACACCGGCGCAGCACAGCTAGTGAGGTAGCAAATCAGTTTATGGCTGCTACTGGCAAGCGGATCTCCCGAAAAACTGTCGCCAGACGTTTGCATGAAGGAGGACTATACGCCCGCCGTCCTGTTGTGTGCATCCCATTGTCCAGACGTCACCGTACCGCCCGTTTGCAATGGTGCCATCAACATCGCAATTGGACTGATAACGACTGGTCTGCTGTCCTCTTCTCAGATGAGAGTAGATACAGTCTATCGTCTGATTGTCGACGACAACTGATCTGGCGTGATAGTGGTACTGCATATTGTCCAGCAAACATTCAGGAAAGGGACCGATATCCGACATGTAGTGTCATGGTATGGGCTGGCATCACGATCAATGGCCGTACGTCCCTCTATGTGCTTCCAACTGGGACTATGACTGGCCAACGATACATTAATGATGTTCTGCTACCTCATGTTCGCATGTTCCGTGGTGCTGTCGGTGATAGATTCATTTTCATGGACGACAACGCAACAGGTCATCGAACAGTCGCTGTCCAGGAGTGTCTTGAGAGCGAGGATATTCAACGCCTCGTATGGCCAGCACGTTCTCCAGATCTGAATCCCATTGAAAATGTGTGGGATGCTTTGGGGAGGAGTCTTGCTGGTCGCCAATGCCCTCCAATAAACAAGGACACCCTGATCCGTGCACTGACAGAGGAATGGGATAAATTACCCCAACAGCTGCTTGATAATGTTGTGCAAAGCATGACACGACGTGTGGAATCTTGCATCGCCCTCCATGGTGGCCATATCCCGTATTGACATCTTACGCCGGAACGCCTGCGGACGGTAATTGACTTTTTCCACGTTTACGTATTCTGCACAAAATGGCCTGTTTGTCCCTTGAACACGTTCCAAAGCCTTCTGGATTTCAGAGCACAATAAATTGTCTTTCTTGTAATGTCCTGGCATTCTGACATTATTTTATTTCACTTGGCATCCAACCACACTTACTTTTTTATGCGCTATATAGCCGTTTATGATCCGTCCTTAGCAATTGTCCAGCAGTGTATATTGTGTTACTGGCAGAAATCGGGTACCTAAGTTATTGTACAGGTGATCGTACGATGTATGTGTATCAGACTTTGGACCCGTTAAGACAAAAGCTATTCTAGCTATCAAGAGTAAATTTTATATTTAGGAGTTTTGTGAAATAACACTATAAAACAGTGCATTTCGCCTATTTTTAAAGATAATTGAAAGTTATTGTCAGCTTAAAAAGATCTCAAGTTCCAAACTATTCTGTTGCTTTGAAAAATCACGACGGAAAAAAATGCTTAATTTGTGATAAGTCCTGCTACAGAAAAAATAAAATTATGACAAACATATTAAAAAAATAATACGCTCCAACAGAAAGTTAATTGACTCGCATTAATGACAAAAACAAAAAAGAATTTCATCATCGCGCAATTAGTTTTACCGTGAGCGTGATTCAGATTTCTGAGTCTTTTTTCGCTCAGTGGTTAAGTGCGCTTTTTTTTTTAACCAACCCAAACGACGTTGGTCCGATCCCTACCACTGCGAAAGGATTATCTGGTGTAAGGGCTGAAAAATTCAGCGTCTTAGATTTTAAGAAATTTCTGTATAAATAAGGAAAACCGTGAAACGGACTTTTCTGAAATCAACGGAATTTCTGACCACGGAAAATCTGTGAAAATACGGTCGTTAAAAAAAGAGGGCATTTTTGAAAACGGAAATTTTGTTTAAAGACTGACCCCTACTGGCAACTTTGCTGCTCGTTAGTTTTAGAAATTTTCCGTGAATTCACACTAGTCATTTTTTGCAGTGCATTTTTTTAAAATGAGAATTCGAAATAGCTTAGGATTAGCTTTAATATTTTCCCCCTCAAGCTTGGAAAAACAATCTTTGAAGACGCGAAATGCTACAAACTGCAACTTACGAAGGCAGTTTATTAAATGCCCGAACTCGAAATTTTGATGATTTTAAGGTTGGTAAAATTTGTGAAAGAGAAATCGAAGTCCGGTATCGTAAATTCACTGCAAAATATTAAAAACGATGGGATGCTTTCCCTTGGAAATTGCTTCAGTGGCCATTTTCGGTATTGCAACGAAACCAGATTTCCGGTATCACAAGGAAACCTAATTTCCGGCTGGAATTCTGTAGATCGGGAAAAATGTCTCGGCAGGTACTTGACACTGTCGAAAGAAGAATTTTTTGACGAGCTTCCAACGACAGCAAAACCGCTGTATTCGATGTGTCAGCTCCCAAAGCAGCTCTTACTGAAGGCATGTGATGTGCAATTAGATAATTGGAGCGAACTTGGTATGTTTTCTATATATTCTAATTTTTCTTATATTACTTGCATGTACTCGGATATATCATTAGTCTGTGCTTTTCCCGCTATGCAAATTTTGTAGGTGGGCACATCACCGCGTTGAATTTGCACGGGCCAAGAAAAATACATTGGTGAACAAAAGTTAAGTTACAAACATAAAAGATGGCATAACGACTTCATAGACTTGAATAAAATTCAGGTGAAAAGTGCAGCAGACCATAACGGAAATCACATGCAAACATGAGATGCATAGGAATGGATAGCCAGGAATAAAGTTCATTATGATCGCCTCTGAAAACCAAGAATGTTGAATTGGGATCACATATAACGGTTACAAGATGGCCAATGAAGTCGGGTGACACTAAACGCCTTTTTTCGTCAGGCCAGATAGAAGATATAAAAGACTTCTAGGAAATCCATCTTCCCAGATAGTCTTAAATATGCTCAATAGGATTAAGACCCGAAGACCTAGCTGGTCACTCCATTGGGTGGATATCTTCACTCCCGAGGCTACTGTCGACCAGCCAAGCCCTATGGAGTCGAGCATTATTGTCTTTAAAATTACCTCTGGGCCTATAACACACACACGAAAGCCTTACAAAGGGTTCAAGAATTTCCTCCATGCACCTCTGAGCATGCATTATTTCGGCAAGAGGGATAAGATAGAGACAAAGAGTACTGCTAAAAGCATAATGGGTTGAATTATGGCGGTTACATTGGTATGTTTAATGAAGAGAAAATAGTTAAAACTTTAGTTCTACGTGAAGCGAGCTACAGCTTCCATATATGTTTCAATCGCTCTCAGGGACTGCGAGGGTGGTTGTTGGTGGGGCCTGGAATTTTGCCCGTTGAGTGCGATGTTTCTTGGTTTGGTCCCTGTGGGCTCTGTTCCTGCTTTACAGCGCGCGGCCATCTAACTGTGCAGTTACGCGTTACTACCTGAAATTTTTCTTCCCTATAGCAATACACTTAGCTTCCTAGCTTGCTGTTTGTAAGGGCTGTTTAACACCAGACGTTAGACACTGTTTTTCTCTTAAATTCTCTACACCAGACATGCACAACGCGCCGCCTGCTCGTATGTGGCCCAAACACATAAAATTCCAAGGGAAAACATAACGGAAATTAGTCAAACATCTGTAGAAAAAAATAAATTATAGGGATATGAAAATTTTATGGGGAACTGGTGGTACACAAAAATATATGTAAAGACATAAAAAATTTGTGGGTGTCCACACAAATATACGACGTATTTGCAATACCATTCGCTATCTAATATTGAAACGGCGCCCTTCGCTCGCCGATTTTCAGATAGAGTTCGCTGATCTTCAAAATAACTCCGGATTGAAGACTGAATTTGCAGAAGTTTTTTTACTATAAATAGAATCTTACATGTATACTATTTGCGTTGTGAAATGAAGACTTTGAAAATCCACTTTCAAAAAACGGCACCATTATTCGGAAGCACCTACTTATGCGAACAATCATTTTCTGTAATGCCTAGTCCACACTTGCAAACATTGTTTTTCAAACATGCATGTTTCACTGATGTTTCGCGTCCATACCTGCCAAGTTGACTTCACGATGTTTTCCGAGGATGACGTGGCGTTACCTTCTGTTTTGTTTGTCGTGGTGGATTTTGTTTCACGTCAGCCTAGGAAAAAACATTGGTGGACTCGAAAAGGTCTGCACAAGGGGTCTCATTATGGCCTCAATCTGTTAGCTGACCTCAAGCTTCAAGATGGTGTTGAGTTCCGAAACTTTACCTGGATGAGACCCAAATTCTTTGAGATTCCATTACAAATGGTTGGGCCGAAGATATAAAGAAAGAACACACGGTATAGGGTTGCAATTCCACCTACCATGCGACTTGCTGTTACTTTGCGGTACCTTGCAAGTGGTGATGCATTCACAAGCCTTCAGTGCACTTTCAAAATTTCCAAGCAGAGCATTTCTGAGATTGTCCCGGAAGTATGTTAAGCAATCATATCATGTTCGTATTGAAAAAAATATTGTCCGCATTGAAAAAATAAATCCAACCATGATATTTACCTTTTTTTATATGGCTGAATTTACCTTTTATCAAGAAATTCATTTCTTTGACAGGTAATTTAAAATAAAACCAACATATGATTTCTGTCTATATTAAAATATAATTAAAATATGCGCTTATTTATTGCTGTGTTCGCACACAATATTTCCTGTTTTCTATTTGAAATGGAAAACAAGAAATATTGTTTCCTTCTACGAGAACAACAGAATTTGTTTGCGAAATGTTTGCAAACTCCTTGCAAAACTGTTTGCAAACATTTCGGAAACAGTTTGCAAACAATGTTTCAATGTCTTCTGAAAATGTTTCTAAGTGTGAACGGGGCTTAATGAAACAAACGAAATCAAGAAGTCGTTCTCGTCTACCTGATGAACACTTGGAGAGAAACCTGTGAGTCGCTGTATCCGACATTGAACCAGATATTGTAAGATTAATAAAAAAACAAACAATGTCAAATTTCTTTGTAGAAACCTAAAAAAAAATAAAAAGGTTTTGCGAAGCCTACATTTTTTTAATCATGTGAGTTGTCTTGTTTAATTAATTTATATACACATTTTTTTAATATTTTGATTTTGGGATTTTTCTGGAATCTTTTACTGTAGGGTACCCGCTGCGGTCCCGTCTTTGTTCAAGCAATCTGAAATTGGCCCATAGGTGTTAAAAGGTTGTGCACCCCTACTCTACACCGTGAATTATTTATTTAATTATTATATTCAGTTTTATTCAGGAGACAGCATTTGTAAAAACACTGCAACATTTTCTTTATTGTGCATAAGCTTCATGCATTTATTCTGCTTTTGCAGAAACGCAACGGCCTAGCAAAGTTAACTTAGGCCTAACCTCCGAACAACGGCCACCTCCTAACAACATTCACTTTTCCCCGTTCGAGCAGTGACCTTTATTCGGAGGTTTTACTGTAATTAATCCATTTGTTGTTGTTTTTTAATTGTAGTAATAAATCCACACGTTTTCGTAAAAATAAAAATTTGCACCAAGTTTGGAGGTAGAATGCTCTGTTTTAGCTTCAGCAGAAAAAACAATAAAAAATACTAGAGGTTCCGAAACAGGGAAAGAAGAGAGCGGAAGTGAAAATAGATTTTGTCTGATCATGAAAAGCAATGGGTGAGCTTTGTTCTGTTTTTTTAGTATTGTCTGTTATCATTAGTAAATGGGGGCAGGGTGAGTCACCTTGTGACGTAGACTGTGAAGTGTGTGTGAGATAGTGTGGGTGACAGAGAGAAGTACATACCTCGTTTGGGCCTTAAAAAAACTAATATATGTGAGATTTGTTCTGTTTTTTTTTTTTAGTATTATCCGACATCATTAGTAATTAGGAGCAGGAAAAGTGACCGTGTGGGATAGACTTGGAAGTGTATGTGAGAGAGTATGGATGGCAGAGCGAAATAGGTACATCGATTGGAACCTAAACAATAATTAGTATGGGAAAGCTTTGTTCTGTTTTTTTAGTATTGTCCGGCATCATTAGAAAATGGGAGCAGGATAAGTCACGTACTGCGTAGACTTTGAAGTGTGTGTGAGATAGTGTGGATGGCAGAGCGAAGTAGGTACATCGATTGGACCATAAACAATAACTAGTATGGGAAAGCTTTGTTCTGTTTTTTTAGTATTGTCTGGTACCATTAGTAAATGGGGGCAGGTGAAGTCACCGTATGGCGTAGACTTTGAAGTGTCTGTGAAATAGTGTAAAAACTAGTATAGGTGAGCTTTGTTCTGTTTTTTTTTTTTTTTTAGTATTATCCGGCATCATTAGTAATTAAGAGCAGGAAAAGTGACCGTGTGGGGTACACTTGGAAGTGTTTGTGAGATAGTGTGGATGGCAGAGCGAAGTAGGTACATCGATTGAAACATAAACAATAACTAGTATGGGAAAGCTTTGTTCTGCTTTTTAGTATTGCCCGGCATCGTTATGAATTGGGGGCAGGAAAAGTCACCGTATTGCGTAGACTTTGAAGTGTGTGTGAGATAGTGTGGGTGATGGAGTACGTACCTCGATTGAGCCATAAACAGAAGCCACTAAAAAAATTCTTCTTAGCCTGTTGGCACCCACTGCAGGGTATAGGCCTCCCACAGTCTTTTCCAACTTCCTCGATTCTTAGCCTCAGTCCATCAACTCCTCTAAATTCCTAAAAGTCATTTCTCCATCTTGTTCTCTGGCACACCCTTCGTCTCTTTTCATCTCTCGGTTGCCATTCTGTTATTAATCATGTCCATCTTTCAATCTTCCAACATGTCCAGCCCATCTCCACTTTGATTCTATTATTATTTTTATAATAACTATTATTTCTGTTCTTTCTCTTATAAGTTAATTTCTAACTCTGTCTCTTGTTATTCCCAGCATTCTTCTCTCTAACTTTCTTACCGATACTCTTATTTTTTTGCACATTGTCGTTCTGTGATACCCCACGTTTCACTTCCATAAGTAAATAAGGGGTTAATATATGCATTGAAGATTTTTCTTTTTAAACGCAATGGAAGATTGCCGGTTAAACAGTCTGCAAGTCTCCGAAAGGCTCTAATAAATTATCAAGCTGGAAAATTTTCAATTAAATTTAACCCCATCTGAATAGAAGGGATCAAATTTTATTTTGAAAGAATCTATCCAGACGTGAGATTTGTACAGCATCAAGTTGATTTCCTCGAACAGAGAGCAATTGAATGCCATGAAAACAGTGCTGAGTTTTCAGTTCTTGTTCGCTGTTTGTGATTCAAAAATTTAGAACAATTCTTTTAATGGAAAATTTTAAAAAGCCTTGCGATGCCAGGAAGGGGCCGCGCTGTAAGTTTACGTACAGTATAAGTGTGTGCCCTCCACAAAGTCGCTCTCTCTTTTTAGATCAGAGCAACCACCTAAGTTAAGCTTCTGGGACCGCTACTGGTAACAACGAGTGATTCATAAGTGTATACTTTAAAAGGTAACGCGCATTGTTGTACATCTTGTCTCAAGGATTCGTTTAACGAAAATTTTTTGTGCTCTTTTCAGGAAGTTTTCTTCGGAGAATACTGATTTCCAAGACGACGATCCTCTTATTCTGTACGATCACTCTACTCCTAAAAGGTGTGAGATATAGAAAGATAGGTTCTATATACGTCTCCTTCTTACGATGCCACCAGCTGAAATTTAGCACTAGGTATAACCCATCTATGGTCCATTTTTGTGTAAGGTGAGAGTTTATATTCTCTAAATTTTAGCAGTACCTCGTTAGGTGCTAAACATTTAACTATATATGCCAATGATTATTTTTGCTAAGTATTTCAGTGTATCGAATTGATTGTCACGCAGAAAACATCAATATGTGTCAATAAAGTATGGTGAGTGCTGTCGTAACGCGTAAAAGAAAACGTTGTGAAAGGTGCGGCAGCTTGCACAACGCAGTCTAGTACGTGAGCGAACATATCTGTAACCATCGCGGAGCTGTGTGTGGGAAGGGGTGCAACACGTGTCCCGACAGCTCATGTCTCTGCGTATCGTCAGCAGGCAAACATGGAGCAGAGAAACAAAACATTTTTTGCTTCACATCAGAAAAATACGAATCTGAAACGCGTGAATGCTGAAAGAAATTTACCGTTATGAACCAGTAACCTTGAAGTGTGTTTTCGACAGGTTCAAGCGCTTCCATGAAATAAGGGACTCCGTTGGAGATGCTTCCTTCCCCTAATCGGAAGGCTTACGACTCCCAAAATCCTAACAACATTGAAAATGTGTGTGAGCTCATATCAAATGATCATTGACTGACTGTGCGAATGAACGCTGGGGGACAGGGTATTCATTGATCATGAAACAATCCGTACAATTTTAAAACAGGATTTGAAGAAGCGCAAGATCTGTTCAAGATATATTCCATAGCTCCTCACCACATAGCCGTTGCTGCGTTGAATCCTTCACGGCATTCGCCTGATCTGGCACCAGATGATTATTTCTTTTGTTTCCCCGACTGAAATTATCGCCGAAAGGAAAGAGATTTGTGAACATTTCTGACATTCAAACGAACGTGACGACCCAGCCGCAGACGATAACAAAGACTTTTCCCGCAGCTTCCAGCAATTGTACGAAAGACGCCAAAAGTGTGTGCATCCTTTGAATTTTACACTGATTTAGTTTTGCATTTTGAACAACGCGTTGGCCAGTCTTTCTGTGCACTCACAGCTCCCAAACGCCTAGGAACAGATTTCTACGAGTTGTCGAGCATCCTTCATTCGTAACTTGACCCATGTCCGCTGCTGCAGTTCCGTCAGTTCACGCTCATTCCGTGGAGGAGGATCAGCAGTTCTCACACACCATTCTAGCATATCCCACAAATGTTCAGTAGGGTTACAGTCAAGGAAGTTTGGTCGCCAAGGCAATCTCATGGATTCGTTGTCGTGTTCCTCCAAACGCTCAGTAGTTATACGAGCCCGATGCCACGGTGCGCTGTCTTGTTGAAAGATGGCACTGTTGCCTGGGTAAACCTGCTGCAGACATGGAGATGGTCAGCTAATAGGTCCCTGCAGAGTTCACCATTCAGTGTTTCTGGGATGAAAACCAGCGGACTTAGGACTTGCCAGGAAAAAGCTCTCCAGACCACAAAGCCTCTGCCACCGCCCTGTCGAACCCCAACTCTGCAACCAGGGGATAGAGCTTCATGGTGTTCACTCCATATGATAACACAACTATCAGCATGCTGCAGCAGGAAACGGGACTCATCACTCGATACGACCCTCTTCCATCTGTCGAGGGTCCATTACCCACGTTCCTTGACCCATGCGAGGCGTTGTTTGCGATGACTGGGCGTCATCATGGAGTACCCTCCTTGGTCTTTGGCTGTGGAAACCAGGTGAAGTAAGATACGGCGCATGGTGCATGTGGAAATAGGTTGAACTGCACCGTTGTTGTACTGGTGGGTGAACTGGATGACTATTGCACGTCGTTGTTGAGATTCCAGCCATGACACCCGACGCTCACCTCTAGTATCAACAGCGCGTGGCTGACCAGTGTGAGCCTTTCTGCTGGATGTCTGTGCATGGTTAATCCAGTTCTGGTACACCCTTGATACAGTTTCCGAGATATTGGCACCTGCCCTCCGCGCCCCAACTCTCTGGCCACGGTCAAGTTGGCTTAAGTCGCCACGTTTCCCCATTACTGGCAAACGTTTACTGATTAAGTACAGTACAGATCAGATCAGATCATATGTAGAGGATTTTAGGAAGGGAGTGTCTGACCCCAATAAACAACCCTTAGAAATAGGGAGCTAGGAGATTTGGGCTAGTGTGCCCGATAGGAAAGTGACACGGAAGCGAAGCACTGGGCGCCAGTACCCGGGATCTGACGGCTTAACGTGCCCATCAGACTCACAGCGGATATTTAGTAGTTCCTGCCTGGGATCGAAGCTGAGGTTTCTCCATGGCAGTCATGAACGTTGACAACTAGGCCATCCACGGCCAATTAAGTACAGAGGATAGTTATGCACAATTTATAGTAGCTGCACGTGACGTTGATATTCCATGGTATTTCGTTTATTACTCCTAATGTGTAAAACGGGGATGCTCCTAAAAGGAAAACTAACTCAGTGTATTTTGAAAACCAGTAAAGTAGGTTTTCTTAAGCATTACCTTTTGTTCATTTTTACAGTGCATTCACTGAACTTCATTGACATACCCTATACACATACTTCCCACGTTGTTCAACACAATTACATAAAAATTATTTCACGAAATATCCAGAAGTCAAAGAAGGTATTTTCAGTGGAAATAATATATCCAGAAGTCAAGAAGGTATTTCAGTGGAAATAATTCTATTACTTTTACAATTCGTGTAATAACAATTGCTCCACGGAACAAGTATACGAACTGTAAAAGTAATAGAATTCTTATAAATGACAAGAATTGTGTTTTCAAAACAGAAATTTAGCATTGAAAAAAGAGATTGTCTCCGTGTGCCGACGTTAATTTTTCCAACGGATAAGGATTGTATTTCTAAAAGTCATCGAACATTTTAGAGAATTTTTTTGCCAGCGGACTTAGAAAAATGCATATTCTCATTTAGCTCTAATACGAGTTGGGTCATTTATCCTACAAATCAGTCGTTGGGAATAGTTTCCAAAAAATGGTGTGTAAAGGAACGACTGTTACCATGTAGAGAAAAATTGTGTCAATGGGTAAACAATGCGTAGTACGTTGCTGAAATTCAATGTACACCTTGAACGCTACAGAATATATATATATATATAACATTATATTGACAGACTTAATAAAATACTAATCCACGCTTAGCTTTAAAGCGAGTTGGGTCATTTCTCCCACAATTTCTCTTCCTGATCCGACGCCATAAACAGTTTGAAAAGGCACTCGATAGGGTAACGATCGGAACATTGTGATGGCTTTTCCATTTCAATAATTTAGTTGTGTCCAGGCAAAGTGGATATAAACTGTAATTTGTGTCAAAACGTTATGTCGGAAGCCATAGAATGCATTTCCGTAACTTTGTCAGAACATTTGTAAGAGGGAAGAAAGAGATCAAAATGCTACCAGCCAATGTGCTCGGAAAGTTAAAAATACGCACCAGATAAGTCCAAATACTGGGATTAAAATACCGTCTGGGCACGTTAGAAATTTAATCATATAAATACACAAGCGCTTGCGAAATCATCAAGAGATTTCATCATCAGGTGTAATACTTAAAAAGGCACTTCACATAACTCCATGGTGGCAGGGTAACCAGCGAGACACATGCTTGACGTAGATACTAAATGAGGTATTGAGTTCAGATATGCTACATCGTAAATGATACAGATCAGCTGTTGCCACAGAATGAAGTGAAGTGCATTTTTACCTTTTTAAGTATTACACCTGATGATGAAATCTCTTAATGATTTCGAAAGCGCTTGTGTATTTATATGAATAAATTTCTAACGTGCCCACGCGGTATTTTAATCCCACTATTTGGGAAGAAAGAGCTCTCCTTGCGCACCGACAAACTGACCTTTCGCCAAACACAGAAACTAAGCACATACTCCACGGCATGGCATCCTCCAGATGAACTGGGGTAATATGAATCGCAGGCTTCATTAATCTTGCTACTTTCCTTACCCACAGACAACCGTCAGAATCGTTAAATATGACTCATCACCTCGGAAAAAAATTGTCTCCACTAACCCAGATCTCAGACCAGTCAGTGCTTTGACCCAGGCAACGCAAAAGTTTCCATTCTATGGTTGATATTTGGGTTATGTCATGCACCTAGGTCATGAAAACCAGGTTCTGTTATTCTCTCTCTCTTATAAAAGTGGAAACATTTACATTTACACTTGTGTACATTTGTACAACAGAGTCTATCACACTTCTTTCCTTCGATGATTGTCAACGGGCTGTAGCTGATTGATTTTTGCTCGAAATTTTCGCCGTTTTCCAATCGGATGATATACATAGGTACAGTTGTATCACCAACAATCTCCTGAATGTTCCCAGCGACAGTAGCACTTGAATTTCAAACATTTAAGTGAACATCTGTGGATTTCACAAGTAAGACCTTTACATTTTCCCGCATCTTTCAAACTGAAGTTAGTTTGCCAGACGAGAGCAAGAATAGAGGGCGAACGATTTCATTTTGTTACATTCATCGAAGAGCCAAAACATTATGACCACCTGCCTAATATGATGTTGGTCCTCCACGTGCATTTCTAGCAGGAGAGGAATGGACACTACAAGATTTCTAAAGATGGCCTGTGGTATCTGGTACCAACACGTTCCCAGCAGGTCGTTTAACTCTTGTAAGTTCTGTGGTTGAGCCGTCGCAGATTGGATTTGCTGTTCCAATACAAATCACAGATGCACAATAAGAGTGATGTCTGCGGAATTTGGAGGGCAGGGCAATACCTGGAATTATTCCTCATGTTCCGCGAACCATTCTTGAACATTCCGGGTTGTGTGACATGGCTCATTATCCTGTTGAAAGAAGGCACTACTAGAGGGGAACACCGTTGCCATGAATGGATGTACTTGGTCTAAAATGATGTTAAGGTAGGTAGTAGATGTCACAGTTTCCTGCACATGAATGACTAGACCCAGTATTTCCCACAAAGAACATTTCTCAAAGCATTACACTTCAACCACCGGCTTTTTTTTTTTTTTTTTTTTTTTGTCACACAGCGCATCCTGGTGCCAACACATCCCCAGGTAAGCAACGCACACGTACCCGGCCGTCCACATAGTACAACAGGAAATTAGGCTCATCGAACCAGACAACCTTATTCCAATCATTCAAGGTCCAGTTTTGATGTTTGATGCTCGCGTGCCCATTGTAGACGCAAATGTTATTTATACCGTTTCATGGTCTTCAAACGCGCCGTCGTTTACTTGCAGTTACTTCGATTTACCTAAAGACGCGCTCGTCATCATGTTTTGGCCCTTTATCACGTGACATCATTACGTGTTGTTTTTTTTTTTTTTCAGTAAGGGGCTTTAATAGCGCCATGATTTCACAGACTCTTTATATCACGCTTTATTATGTTATTATAAGGCAAGTGCGGTCCGGTAGCTATAACATGATGATTTCTGTCAACAAATTTTATTTACCTTGTCTGAACTAATCAGCAGAATCTGTCATTTGACATCGAATAGAAGTCATCGCTCTTTCCATGTTTATAAGTGAGTCACGGAGAAATTCTCATCGGCCGCCACCGGGAATCGAACCCAGGGTCTTGCAGTTACGCGTCGGACATGCTTCCATTGCACCACAGCGGCCTCGAAATTCTCCAGACTAGCATACGACGCGTAACTGGAAGATCCTGGGTTCGATTCCTGGTGGCGGCCGATGAGAATTTTTCCGTGACTCACTTATAAACGTGGAAAGAGCGATGACTTCTATTTGATGTTCCTAATCCACGTCAACTGTGTATTTATTATTCATTCTCCTTCTAGTTATTTCTTCAGTTGCTACTGTTCATCTTTGGGGAATCCCCAACATTGTGCGGGGCTCCAAAGAAAGCAACCTGCCAGGTGGTTTGGCAGTTTGTCATATGTGACTCTGGAGAATTTCAAGGCAGCTGTGGTTCAGTGGAAGCATGTCTGGCGCGTAACTGGAAGACCTGGGTTCGATTCCCGGTGGTGGCCGATGAGAAAAATTTTCCGTGATTCACTTATAAACGTGGAAAGAGCGATGACTTCTATTTGATGTTCCTAATCCACGTCAACTGTGTATTTATTGTCATTTGACAGGATCTCCACCACCTAGGCTTCCCAATTTTACTTGAGTCATAATTTATATGTAAAATGTGGCATTTCGGGCATCATCTTAAACCTTCTATTAAGTTGTTGCTGAGTAACGTGTTTAGGAGGTGTGCGAACTACTGAACTAATACTAGAAGAATGCAAACCAGTTTTACTACTAGAAGAATGCAAATCAGTTTTACTACTAGAAGAATGCAAGTCAGTTTTACTACTAAAAGAATGCAAACCAGTTTTACTACAAGAAGAATGCAAACCAGTTTTGTATATGTTCCTCTATGTACTGTATTATGCAAATAGTATTAAAACCTGTCTTCGACAGGCTGGAGAAAACTATTTTCTACAAAATCTGAGCTATTTCTATTAAAATTGCTCTATTTTTTTTATTCAGGTAGAGAAAGTAACAATGAGGGCATCATTCGAGAAACTGGCTCACTGCTTTGCTCAAATACAAGGAATTTTTTACCAAAACTATATCATTTGATGCAGCCAGTTTTGTGAACATTTTGGAACTTGCTAAAAATAAACTTATACTCCAAAAGATCAGGGGTTTTTTTGGAAGTTTTTCATATTATATAGGTATAAATAATGTTTTTTCCTCTTGGATAAAACATCTTTCTGATGTTTGGACCGTCTAACCCTTTAAAAGGCAGCTTGTAACCTGCAAAAGCCGGGGTGTTTATGTATTGGGTTGTGTAAATGGTGGAGTGTCTGCTCTTGAAATTTGTCACTGGTAATGGATAAGACTGGTTTTCCGCTTACGTTGTAATATAAAAAGGAAATGTAAAGAACTCTGACTTCTTTCGCATATGAGACTTCTTAAAACGATGGCGTAACGTAAAAATCCACCTTTGCTATTCCAAGAATTGAATTGTATTCATATATTAAAAAACAATATTTAAATCCACGTAATATTATTATGTGCTAGCACGCGAGAGTTCTTTGCAAACACAAGCAAAATCTTCATACTGTTCAATAACCACGTGAAGAAAGTATTTTCATAGGCTGAGAACACAAAACACGATCAGTGCAGCAGCTGCCTTTCATTGGTTCGCTTAGTCACGTGTGGAGGTTAATTTTATTATGTATTTACATGAGGAAGTTCTTTGCAAATACAAGGGAATAAACCAATAATTAATTTTTAAGACACAAGTATGCCATACCGTACCCTCTGGCGTACTTCGATTTCAATCCGTACATTCAACAAAAACATATCAGAAACTTCTGAGCTTTTCTAACAAGCTTTCGTCTCGCTGTGGTTCAAAGTTAGTGTTTCTTGTCATGAAAAATGGTAGCATTCGCTCAACCGACATGGCCGAAACAAGTAGATTTCTTTTAGATTTATGGTTAGATTTCGCACATTTCCTTTCAAAAAAGCTTATTTTCTTAACGTGTATCACTGATATTGTACACTTAAATGAATCCATATATTTTGCACGTTAATCACGAGCATTCATTTGTAAAAAACAAACTAATTAACAGTAGGTGGGTGACATCAGCCAAGATGGCGCACGTCTCTCATCATCCACTACCTGTGACACCCACTGTAAGGCAACGCCGATTGCACTAGCCAGTGCGTGGGGCGTTCTTCCATAGTCTCCATTGATGCAGAACTGGCCCTTAATATCTACAATTAACTGATTCTACTTCAAGGAAAATGAAATATTGAATGAAATATGACAGATATCTAAACAACATATTTATAAACATACCAAATGAAAAATCACATATCTATAACAAAAATACGTACCTTTATATTTGTTCGTCATGTATTAAGGGGCATACTGTTAACTAATACGATGGACAAACCATAGCCTGCGCTCTTAATTTAGAGACTATTGGAAGCAAATATAAGATAATTTTTATTAAAAGAATGCAAAACTCAGTATTCGGCATTCATACGAACGCAGCAGTTCCACTTCAACTTTTCACCATCTTTTCTATCCCTCTTGAAAATTTTAAGGCCTCCCCGGTAGCACAGTAGTCTAAGCGCTGGCTTCTGACCATTCGTCCGAGAAAGGTTTTAGTTCGAATCCCGGAGAGGCATGGATGTTGTGTTTGTCTTTACTGCCCTGACTCTCTCCCTTTCCTGGAACCATACGCCCTAAATTAGGGACGGGCGACTGCTTATAGCCCATAGAGTTGCTCACAGTGGCCGTTAAACCCCCAAACAAACAAAAATGCAGGATAAAAAGATCAATGAACTGTCGAAAAACATCTGCTATGGTATTGTACGAAAAGCTGAAATACTGATAAATCATGCATCGGTAATGACGACATAAAAGAGAAGAACGATGTCTAATGTTTCTCTTACTCTAAAATTGTGCTTACCCAAAGAAACTCGCATGCAAATGTGCAAAAACTTTTTCGCACACACAACTCACATGTAAAAATGCAGAACTCCTTTACCAGCATAAACATTCTAAAAACAAAAGCTGTGTACTAATTAACAGTATCAAACTCATTACTTCCGTAGTGCGTTTTTGTGTTAAACTTGGTTCTATTGATAATCAGTTTTCAATAAAATCAGTATCGATTTGGTTGTCTTTTCGACATCAGATGTTTTGGTGTTGCAATTTCGACTGTGCAGTGCAGTTCATTCAAAAATACCCCCAAACAAAAGGAACTGTCATACCGGAAAAAATTCAGTGACGCATCAAATTTGAAGAAAAAAAACTGCACAAAAGAATTTTCGCTTTCAAGAAAAAGGGTACTCTGCACTGAATTTTTCAGTTTTCTAAAGCACAAGTTGAGTGGTTAAAATTTTGAAGAAATATAATGCGTACCACTTGTTTATGTGAACGCGGGAACGGAATTTTACATCTAAATTTCTGGATAATTATTAAAAGAGTGAGCTTATATCCTGTGATATTGGTGTTGCAGTGTGTGTTCTGTTATTATTTTTTTCTAAAAATACATGCAAATAGGTGAATTTCGCTTGAAATAAAATCTCCTGAAACCAGGGTTTTTCCGTAAAGAAACTGCAGCACGAAGTTTTGAATATGATGAAAAAAACCACCTAAACCGTAAAGACTGTAAAAAAAATTAAGATGAAAAAAACCACCTAAACCGTAAAGACATACATATCGTGCATATCTTACTTGTACTCGAACCCATGTACTACAGGAAGAGGAGCCAAAAGACTGTGACCTTTTAAACCACTCGATGGAAATCCTTGTCAAGCATTTTCTGCAAGCGACAACCAAGAGCAGTTTGCAGCTGGTTATCAAGAGAAAAAATTAGACCGAAAGTGGGTTGCCAATTGTTTAAAATTTTTAAATCTAAAGGGATGTTGACTGCAAAATAAATGTTAATCCGCGATCAATTTCAAAAGAATGCGTTCTGGTATCCGGAAATTGTGATTTTTTTTCTAACTAGCGGAAGATTGCAATAGTGGCATTTTCAGCCAAATTTGTTACTCTATTGTGGGAACGTGTACTGAGTTTTCGAACAGTTTCAACTTATGTGCTTAAAACTTCGTTGTCTGTACACTGACTAACGTGACTGTTATTGAATTTCAATGAAATAACGCTGCTAATAAAAATTATGGTTTTGCCATTATTGACCTAATTAAAATTTCATTCCGATAGATTTCACTCTGGTATAGTTATATATCGCGCTGAAACATGAAATTAGTCTTTTAGCTTACATAAATTTAGAACATTTATTTTGGCTTCCTTTCCAGCCCATTCCAAGCTTTGGGATGAGACACGCACCCTACACATAAGAAAGAGAAAATAGGGAACAAAAGTTTAAGTTATTGAGCAATTAAAATATAAATGTTGCGCACGTACAAAGTTTTCAAGATCCGACATCGAGTGGTACAAAAACGGATGTCATTAAAGACAGAACTGTGATAGTATTTCACTTTCTACATCCTCAAATTAGATATAAAACCATGCGGGATCAAGCTAAAAATATACTTCTATTCATTCTTCCTGCTCTGCTTTTTTCGTTGTCGGCAGTGAACACACATGGTCCGATCACTAGCGTAAATTAATCGGTGTCTGTGCCTTCATTGGTACACGGTGCGTGGAAAGAGTAGTGTTACGATGAATAAAATAAGCTTATCACTCCGGATTTCCGTCACGCAGCCTCAGTAAAGAGAAATGCAAAAAGCGGCATTCTAAAAAATGTGGTAACTGTCGATCCATTTTTAGGGTAAAAAAGAGAGAGAGATTTCTGAACCGCGCTCTACAGGTGCTAAGAAACTTGCTATGCATATAAAAATAAGGAAACTGTCCAAGCCGCCTGGTTTGAGTTGTGCAAGGTCAAAATCGGTTTTGGTAAAGCACATCTGCGAGTACTCATCTGGTCCACAAAATTTTGATCCTATTCTATCTCTGTACGTCATAGTTTTTAGCTTTATCATAGCAAAATGCCCTCTCTAGGAGTCGAGTAGTCAGAAACTAGGGCTTCATACTAACGTCATAGTTTCCTCCAGATGAGTATGTTCGTCACACGATGCTGGCTCTCTCGCTTCCCTGGAACCAGTAGCCTCAAATTAGGAGAGAGTGACTGCTTTTAGTCTTAATTTGCTTTAGTCTCAATGGATCGTTAAACTACGAAAATAAACTAAAATAAATGCAGTTCACTAAAGGATTTCATCAACTGTCTGGATTACTGAAATCAAGTTAAGATATGTAAATTCAAAGAAAGTAATGGCTGTACACCACTAAACTCTAAAGTTATAAATTTTTTGGCAATTATACAGAGCTTCATTGATACTGTAATTTACTCAGCATGAGACTTTAGCGAAATACTAAGTCAGGACCGGAATAAATGTGAAATTATTTTCAATTTTTCATTTCACAATGTTTTGAATGAGGTTCATGGATAGCTTAGAGGCAGAAGTTGTACCTGAGTTTGAAAGCATCACTTTTAAACTTTAAATTATTGTTTGTCTGTTACTGCTTTAAGAATTTTTTATTGCCGAGACCGTGTATGCCACGTATAGTGAAGTTCGACCGTGATGAACAAACAAAATACTGATAAACTGGTGTGCAAAACGTCAGGCGAGCCAGGTTTTGACCTGCAGTGTTGCACAGGAGCGGCTTGAATGTGTGTAATTCAAACCATGGGAACTCCATTACTTACCAAAATGATGACGGAAACAACACTGACACAACTGCAGATACTGAAGGATATAGTGGAACTTTATTTAGAGTCTGCTGCATGGCACTGAATGCCACGATACAGATGCATCACTTCCAAAGACGGTACGTAGGGAAGAGGAGGTGTATGATCACTCCTAATGTCGATGCATGATTTGCATTGTCTGTTCATACTTCGCACTGGGTTGTTGATGAGTTCTCTCAGTAACATCGCCCATTCTTCCGTCAGGGCCGTCTTCAGCTATTAGATAGTTCCCGGTGTGTACTGATGTGCCGCAAAGCATCTCCCCAGAGCGTCCCACACATGTTCTATGGGGTTTAAGTCGGGGGAATGTGCTGGTCAATCCACCCGCTAAATTTCGTCAGTTCCAACAGTTCATCAACAGCCATCGTACGATGGGAAGTGGCGTTACCATCCATTAACACGAACTATAGGCCAATGGCACCTCGAAACAGACGAACATGAGGAAGGAATACCTCATTACAGTAGCTCGCACCGGTTATAGTACCTCCTTCCAGTGTGTGGAGCTCCGTACGTCCATCGGGGCTATACCGATTGCCTACCTCACGCCAGATTAGCTGACGTCCAGAATCGCTAGTGAAACTAAATCTACTCTCATCAGTGAAGAGTACCGTACTCCTCTGTTCTGCTGTCCAGTCCTTATGTTCTCTGGACCACTGTAATCAGTGTCTCCGGTGAGCGGTTGTTAATGGAACACAGCGTACTGGTCGTCGGGCAAACAGTCCACCTTTGTGTAGTGACCTACGCCATTGTGAACCGCGATGCTGTGCGTCCTATGCTCATGTTCAATTATTTTATAAGGTTACTTGCTGTCTGGTGTCGTATCAGTTCTCACTGGGGGTGATTTTTGGTGGCCGACCACCACCAGTCTCTCGCACAGCTGTACCTGTAATTTTGAAGGCTGGCCACGCACTTGATATGATGCTATGGGCGATACCGGATTCTTGGGTCACACGCATCACAGTTCGTTCCTCCTTGATCCTTCCAATTAGTCGACCACAAATAAAATCATCAAGATGTTCTCGACGGGCCATTCCGTCGTCTCTTGGACACAACAAAATCGAACGTCTTTAAGATTTATGCACACTGTCCGGTGACTTCCGTTCAACTGATGATATTGGACTGCATGAGCGCATTTTGTTCACACGTCAGGCAAACCACATATCATGGTCCAATATTACGCAAGTGTTGTTGCTCCAGTTCCCAGACATGGTCCTGTCTTAATTTGTGTTTGGGTGCTGCTGTTACATACTGCGTTATTTTACTTTTTCCACTTCTCCTTAAATTTTGCACACCAGTGTATAAGAAAACGTACTAATATAGCTGTTTTGTTGGGTTCTTTTCTCCATTTCCATTTATAACTTTTGGTCCAGTTGATTCTTCCCCTTAATCAACAGATTTGATTTTTCGGGCTTAAAAACACTCAGTTTTCGTTTCGACGTGTAACTGCGCTTTGTTGCAGAACATTATAATGTTCCGAAAAAATACCATTTTGGCATATTTTGCGAAAAAATAGAAGCTGACATGTACAAAAGTGATTTAGAGTGAACGTAACATGCTTATTAGGTATCCTTGCGTAGTAATAGGAAAAACACACGCTGGTGTCTGTCCTTCCATTCATATGTCTCTCATTTAGTATCACGTAGAAATCGTTAAACTGATTTTGATGAAATTCTCATGTGGAATCATGAGGAACATTAGAACTTGATGAGTCCGAGACCCAGATTTTTGGATTCGAGTGGAAGCTAGGGGCTCACACGAAAAAGGGACAAATGGTAACTTCTGTGAGGACAGCCAGTCACTTTTTCAATGAAATTTGTCAAATTGAGGAAATTTTCAGTGAATATGCAGCACGGGGCTGAAAGCAAGGTATCAGGAGAGCATCAATGTCGTCCTGACCCATTAGCTTAACGCGATCCCATTGCCTTTACGTCATCCAATGAAAAAATCTTGTCACAAAGGACAGCAGCTATTGCTGCCCCAAGTGACATTTTGTTCATTGGAAACGAAAACACGGAACCGACTGATGTGGGAATCAATACGCTTGAGCACGAGTTGGGTCTAGTAGAATCAGGGGCTGTAACTTGTGTCCCACCAAATCCCTGCTCACACCATGACTGAGCCTCCGCGGAACGAACACGTAGGTTGGAATAAATTCTGCCTGTCCCCTGTTCCTGAGGTTCTCCGGACACGAAGTTCAACACGCAGTTCAACCCAGACGATTCTGAACTAGCACACTTTAGCCCATTGACTACTTCGAAGTTTACTTACTATTCACATATCTTTGATGCACTTGCGTGTACATGTCAGCAATACAGAAGGCGAAATTTTTACTCTCCCAGCTGCCATTCTGGCCTGGTAACATTTGCGTTTATACACACACACTTATGTTTCTAAACCATAATATCCCTAATCTTTTGGAGCAGTTTATTTTAAACCGCTGAAGTGTACATAATGACACACCATTATATATATATATATCATTTAGTATCATTATATATATATTATATATATATCATCATCATCATTGTCAACCATTATCAATCCACTGCTGGATGAAGGTCTCCCCAAATTTCCTCCACAACGGTCTGTCTTGTGCCAGTCTCCTCCATGTCACTCCTGCAAACTTTCGTATTTCATCCACCCATCTCCCATGTGGTCTTCTTCTGTGTCTTTTCCTGTCCCTTGGAATCCAATCTAAAATTTCGGCTGTCCATCGATGGTCTGTCCTTCTGGCAGTATGTCCAGCCCATTGCCATTTCAGGGATTTAACTCTGATCATGATGTCTTCCACTCTTGTCATTTTTCGGATCCACGTGTTCCTCTTCTTATATCTCCTGGTTACACCAAGCATGTACCTCTTCATGCTTCTTTGAGTTGTCTGCAGCCTTTGTATGTCTCTTTTAGTTAAGGTCCACGTCTCTGCACCATACGTAAGCACAGGAAGGAGGCATTGATCAAATACTTTTCTTTTAAGACATAATGGCATATTGCTCTTGAAAATTATGTTGTTTCTTCCAAAAGCTCTCCAGGAAAGTTTTGTACGCCGATTAATTTCTTCATCAATGTGACCCTCACTTGATATCTGCTGTCCAAGATAAACGTACGTGTCTGTTATCTCCAGCTTTTCTCCATCAATCGATAAATCTTCACTTCTTGAAAAAGCATTGACCATCACTTTTGTCTTCTGAAAGTTCATTTTTAATCCCACTTCTTTACTCTTGTCGGCAAGTTCCTGAACCATACTCTGTAGCTCTGACGGGGTAGTTGCAAAAATGACTGCGTCATCAGCAAAACGAAGGTGGGTTCGATAATCTCCATTAATCTTTATCCCCTTGTTTTCCCAGCTCAGCGACTGAAAGACACCCTCCAATGTGGCATTAAAGAGCTTCGGAGATATGGTGTCACCTTGTCTCACTCCCTTTCCAATTTTTATGTGTGTTGTATTCTCAAACAGCCGAATCTTTGCACTTGCATTTTCATAGATGTTATTAATAATATTAATGTATGAATCTTCAATACTGCAGGATTTCAGAGCCATTGTAACTGCTGATGGTTTCACCGAATCAAAGGCTTTTTCATAATCGATAAAAGCCATGCACAATGCAAGTTCATATTCCCTCGCTCTTTCAATTAGTTCTCTCAGCACGTGGATATGATCTATTGTGCTGTAGCCACTCCTGAATCCAGCTTGTTCTCTCGGTTGAGCCATGTCCAGTGTTACCTTCAAGCGGTGTGAAAGAACTTTAGTGAAGATTTTATAAACTACTGATAGGAGGCTGATAGGTCTGTAGTTTCCGAGATCCTCAATGTCACCTTTCTTATGTAGCAGGATCATTGTAGCGGTGTTCCAATCCTCAGGAATCTTTCCTTCATTAAGGCATCGAGTGAAAATTTGGGCGAGTACTGTTTCGATTTCTCCACTTGCTTCTTGTATGATGTCTACAGTAATTCCATCTTCTCCTGGAGCTTTTCCTCGCTTCATGTTCTTGATTGCATGTGCAACTTCTGCTGGAAGGACTGGAGGAACTCTGGTACTGGTATCTTTCATGATGTCTGGAGTGCATGTATCATCCCTTTCATATAATTTGGAGTAGAAATCTTTCACTCTTGTCAAAATTTCGCCTCTATTTCTTGTTACAGAACCATCTTCTTTTCTCAGTGCCATAATCTGTTTTCTTCCCTTACTGAGATGTCCCTTTGCTATCTTTAGGCTTTGGTTGTTTTCAATTGCTTTCCTCACTAGTTCACAGTTGAATTTCCTTACGTCTTCAGTGATACTTTTTCTTACTGTCTTGCATAGCTCTATATATTCCACTTTGGAAGTCACATCTTCTTTAGTTGTCCTCATCTCTCTTCTTTTTTGCATCAACATTTTGGTTTTTCCTGATAATTTGTTCACATGCAACTTGTTCTTAGACCCAGCTAATTTTGTTGCTGTTTCCATAAGAGCTTTGGTTACTTTTCTGTTAACTTCAGAGATGTCCACTTCTTCCGATGTTAGGCCTTCTAAAGCAGAGAACCTGTTCTTCAGTTCTAACTTGAAGGTATTATGGTGTTTTTTAAGGTTGGTTATGTCAATACATTTTGTTTGTCTTATGAGCTTGCCACGTTCAAGTTTAGTGTTGAGGTGCATCTTACATCTCACCAATCTATGGTCACTACCTGTGTTGAACTTGTTTAGCACACTGCAGTCTTCTATGACGAATTGTTTGTTACACATAATAAAATCAATTTCACTTGTCGTCCCATTTGGATGTCTCCATGTCCATTTCCTGTGTGGCTTTTTTCTTGAAGAAGGAGTTCAAGATGAAAAACCCTTCTGCCTCTGCAAACTCAACGAGAGTATTTCCACGCTGGTTTCTGTTGCCATGACCGAATTTACCTACTGAAGTTTCATTCTGTTGCCGTTGCCCTATTTTTGCATTGAAATCTCCCATAATTATTTTCAAGTGCTGCTTACCTTTATTATTTAGATGACAAATTTCCTCATAAAATTCTTCAATTTCTTCTTCAGGATGACTTGTGGTGGGTGCATAAGTTTGAATAATCTGAGCCTGGTATCTTTTCGAGAGTTGGATAACAGGTCGTGCAGCTCTGTCAGAGGAACTTTCAACTTCTACAACTTTATCCTTCAGTTTCTTGTTTATTATAAATCCAACACCACTAGTTCTGCCAGTATCTGTCCCACGATAGTAGAAGAGATGTCCACTTTTCAGTTCGATGAGATCTTCTCCTTTTCTCCTTACCTCACTTAGCCCCACGATGTCCCACTTGATCCTTTGTAGTTCCTCTTCCAATTCAAGAAGCCTTGAATCAGAAGATAGGGAGCGTCCATTGTAAGTAGCCAAGGTCAGCATCAGATGGCAGCCTAGTCCGGTCCTCCGGGGATTCTTAGCACCCTCTGCCTTCATGTCGCACTGGCCGCTGCCTTGGCCAGGTACATTCCAGCTGCCGGAGACTGAGGGCCAAGATTTAAGTTGTGGAATCATTTTGGAGGGTTTGGCCATAACTCACCACGCTGGCCAAGCGGGTTGGTGAGTGTGGGATAGAATTTCCTCTAATCCCGATGGTATAGTTATACCGCTATGGGCGGTCGTCAGAGCCCCTTTAGTGGGAACAGGATGCACCACGAGAAGGCGGGGTTGACATTTGTCAAGGAGAGGCTGTGATGTTACGCATATATATATATATATATATATATATCATTTAGAAAAGTTTCTTCCACAACTGTCTGTCTTGAGCCTGTCTACCCCATGTCGCTCCGGCATTCTTTCGAATTTCATCCTTTCATTCCCCACGTGGTCTTCTTCACCGTTTTTTCCTGTCCCTTGGAATCCAGTCTAAAATTTCGGTTGTCTATTGGTGGTCCGTTCTTCTGGCAACATGTCCAGCCCATTGCTCGTTCGTGATAGACGTTGTGTTGGTGGCTCCAATATTTTATGCGTTTTAGTGTGGAATACCTTGTCCCTCACTCACCTGTTGCGTGGCCCGGCTGTCTAAAGGTACTGTGTACGTTTTGAGCTACTTTTCTAGCGTTCTCATCCTCATATTAGTTCATATTCATCCGTTTTCTTATCGTTTGCTCGTTTGTTTACGTTTGGAAGCTGCCAACATGGCGGCTTCCGGTATTTCGTTATCATCTATGGGCGTGGCGGATGCACGTCACGTCCCACTTCCCACGTCCATGGAAGTTAACATACTCTCGTCCTCAGATGTGTCTGCTCAGTTGCCTTCCCAGCTTTCTAGTACTCCTGCACCGGTGCCTTCACTGGACTTGGCTGCGCTTTCTTCTTCAGCTCCTGCATCTGTCTCGGTGCCCTCCCTGGGAACTACTGATTCTACTGCCTTGCCTTCGGCCTGTGCTTCTCTTCCCTCACAGCCTTCTGTGCCTGCCGGATCCGAACAGACTTCTCTTCCGAGGATGTCATTTGCCTCTAAAGTGCAACGAGGCGCTACTTCTACGTCCGATTCCTCTCAACCAGATGGTCTTTTGCAAGCAACACCTATTATTCAGGTATCCAACCACAAGGTGAAGGTAACGATTGATGACAATTCGCAGATTGGCCGTGAGTTCCATAACCTCCTGGATAGAGGTGTGCTCTTTCATGCTTTACCAAATACTCCATTGCCACGCTACATGGAAGCCCTCTCTGTACATGTGTCGTCTGCGTCCATTGCAGGAATTTCCCGTACTGCTCGGGGTATTTCGGTACAGTTCAATCACAAGGAGGATGCTGACTTTTTTCTAGCTAACGGACTTTCGATTGGGACAAACCATCTCATCCCGTCGCCTCTTTCCAAGAGACCGGTGAACATCACGTTCTATCCTGTTCCACAGGAAGTGCCGGATACTGCACTTCCTCTCCTTGTCAGTCATGTTTGTAAAATTGTTGGCAAGGTCCGTCGCCTTTCTGACGCTCCCCGCGGAACTCGATTTGCACATGCTACAGGACCTCGCCGTCAGTTATTGGTCGTCTTTCCCACCGAGACAGCCTTGGCGGATTGCCCTACAGAAGCTACTGTTGAAATTGGCGCACGAACGTACAGTTTCAAGATTTTCACTGCTCACTATTGTACACACTGTTTAACACAAAATCACACCACTGCCTCCTGTGACCGCGTTCGACGTGGACGTTCATCAAGTTCGCATCCCACTGCTGACCACATTGGTCTTTCTACTATCCCCACTACCGGTAGTTTGCTTGACGCGAATTCTTCGTTTCTCCGTCAGACGAACATTTCCGTCACGGACAATGCTGCCTTTCCTCCTCTCCCGATCCGTACGATTGTGCATCCACCTTCAAGATTGACAGAGTTGTCTTCGACTACAGATGTGTCTACAGCGGAGTGTTCCGATCCGGGTGTGTTGAGTGGTGGTTTGGCGGATCGGCCGTCTGGCTCTTCTCCTAGCCTCTCGGATATCGGATCTCCATTTACAACCTTGTCTACCATACCCTTGTTGCAACATCTTCCTGAAGCCTCGGCTGTTGTACCAGTCTCCACTAAGGCAGCTCAGCTACGTACTGCTTCTTCGGCGACGTTCGTTTCCTCGTCTCCTGACTTGGGAGGTGAGCCTGATCCACTAATGGATACATCCGCATCAGCTACTTCTTCGAAGCGGATTGGAACTTCCACAGGCGCTGTCAAACAGAAAAAGTTAAAACAATTTTCTGTGCCACATTCTGAGGATTCATCTAGTATTCCCGAGGTTTCCGGTTCCGGTGTTTCTCCACCTGATGTTTCTTCAAACAGTATGCTTCTCCGCTCAGGTCCTGTCAATCCTCTCTCTGATGCTGAGGTTCTACAGGCAGTTGCTACGTTTCCTCCAGTTCCTGGCCCACTGTCCAGACAGCAACTTTTACGTCTTTTTCAACCTGCACGTACGATTGTTGGTTCTGAAGAATTCCTTCACTCACCTGATCTGGACCTGTATGCGGCGGTAACGCAATTCGAAGCTTATGTGTCACTTTTTAAATCTGTGTGTGCCACCGATCCTCGGTATCAGCCTTTTTGATACGTTACATGCGCCGTCTCGCCTCCTTGAAGGAGCTCGTTGAGAAGCATATATGTGATACCTTCTATCCTTTTACCGATGACCTTTAGCTCTCTTCCTCACACCGATTACTTTTTGTTCTCTCAATGCTAGAGGATTTGCGAACCCGTTCGCAGATTCCCTGGTTTTGCAGACTTAGTGCATGTTGATTCTGATGTTCTCCATGTGTGTTTTTACTGTGATTCACAAGTCATGTATTGTAAATTTGCTTTATTTGTGTGTTTGGCTGTGTTACACAAGTAATGTATTTTAAATTTGCGATAATTGCGTATTTTTGCTGTGTTTTCACAAATAATCGGTCTCGTTACTTGTGTGATCTCCTCAATATCTCATCATTATCTTATCTGTTGTTTCCTGAATTTGTGCCTGTTTTTAAATTACCTATAATTGTGAGTGTTTGCTGTGTTAGTGCTTTCCTCTATCGCGGATTATGATAGTGGTACGTTTGTTACCTTTGTTATTTTTATATAGTTGCTGAGGTACTCCATGTTGTTTTGCTCTTTAACCACAATTCAGTTCCGTTCGGTTGATTTATGATAGCATAGTACATTTCATGCATTTGTGCACATGTGTTATAGTGTTTGACATGCCGTTCGGTCTTTCATTGTTCGTGTGCATATTCATTTCCTTTCTGTGTAACGTTGTGCTGCATCGTGGATATACTTACTTTCCGCACTGTTGTTTTCTGTACTGCAGCTTTTAATGAATCTCCTATGTCTGTATTTCGTTATAGCAATAAACTGGGTACCACTATGGTACCCACAGTTACCAATACCAATACCATTGAGGTATTTCACCCAATATCAGTGATTTCACCCCGATCATGATGTCGTCCACTTTAGTCATTTTCCTTATCCACGAGTTCCTCTTCTAACCTTTCCTGGTTACACCAAGCACGCATCTCCGAGCTTCTTTGAGTTGCCTGCAGTCTTTGTATGTCTTTTTTTACGCTTTCCAACCCTAGGTTGAAAAAGCGTATATGCTCCAACTTTGTCCGTCCGCATGATAACTCGCGTAAAAATGGTTCCATTTCGATGAAATTTTAGTATGTGGTAGAAGACCACCTGGCGACGAATCCTATTGAAAATGGACGAAATGGGGTCAAAGGTTACGACATCGGAGCGGGATCCATTCCATTGCCCTTATGCGTCATAACTTGCGTAAAAATCGTACGATTTCGATGAAATTTTAGTATGTGGTAAAGGACCACCTAGGGTCAAACTTTATTGAAAGTGGACGACATGGGGTCAAAGATCAGGACATAGGAGCGGGATCCAATCCATTGCCCTTATGCGTCATAACTTACGTAAAAATGTTTCGATTGTGACAAAACTATATCATGTTGTTCCAGAGGTACACTGAACCGGTTCTGTTAAATATCATCGAAATGGGGTCGAAGGTCAGGACACAGGAGCGAGGTTTATTCCACAGCCATTATCCGCATAACTTGAGTAATGATTTCTGGCATGTTGGAAAGCGTATCATAATCAATGCATTGCATGATTTTACTAACTTGTTTAGTTAAGGTCCATGTCTCTGCTCCATACGTAAGCACTAGCGGGATGCATTGATTAAACATTTTTCTTTTAAGACATAATGGCATATTGCTCTTAAAAATTGTACTGTGTCTTCCAAAAGCTCTCCATCCAAGTTCTATACGCCGATTAATTTCTTCATCAATATAGCCCTCACTTGATATCTGCTGTCCAAGGTAAATGTAGGTATTAGTTATCTTCAGCTTTTCCCCATCAATCGATAAATCTTCACTTCTTGTAAAAGCATTGTGCATCCCTTTTTGTCTTCTGAAAGTTCATTTTTAATCTCACTTCTTTACTCTTGTCACCACGTTCTTGGATCATACTCTGCAGTTCTGAAGCAGTAGTTGCAAAAATGACTACGTCATCAGCAAAACGAAGGTGAGTTAAATAATCTCCATTAATCTTTATCCCTTTATTTTCCCAGTTCAATGATTGAAAGACACTTTCCAGTGTGGCATTAAAGATTTTGGGTGATATGGTGTCACTTTGTCTCATTCCTTTTCCAATTTTATTTGTGCTGTGTCCTCAAATATCCGAACCTTTGCATTTTCATAGATGTTTTAAATGATACTAATGTATGCATCTTCAATACCGCAGAATTTCAAAGCCATTATAACTGCTGATGGTTTCACGGAATCGAAGGCCTTTTCATAATCTATAAAAGCCATGCATAATAAGAATTCATATTCCCTTGTTCGTTCAATTAGTTCTCTCAGTACATGGATATGATCTACATTGCTGTAGCCACACCTAAATCCAGCTTGTTCGCGCCATGGTTTTCCGTATAATTTTTCTATAACATACTCGGTTACATGAACATATAACTAAAAATATATGGGGGGAGCCGGGGTTTAACGACCGCTTTGAGCATTCATGGTGTCGTGTGTCCCTAATTGAGAGTCATTGCTTACAGGGAGAGGATAACGCAAGCACTGTAGGAGGAACAAAGCATTCTTTTCTCACCCAGGACTCGAGCCTGCATCCAACTGGAACTCCAGAGGCAAATCCGCGCATCTGACCTCACGGCCACCAGAGAAAACTTTTCACTGGGTTAAACTGATACGTTCATTTTTAAATGAAACAGAAATTAGAAACTTTTTTTTGTACCACGGCGCTATTTATGCCTGTGAAAAAAATAATGCAAGCAAAATGTCTCCCCAAAATTCCAAAATTGTTTGTTAAAAGTTTACATTTTGGAGGAATTACAACACTGCATCGGCGATTGGTCAAATTACCAGCAGATGAAGTTCAAATTTCCACTGAAATGCTATTTATTTATTTATTTACCAAAAAAAAAAAAAAAAAAAAAAAAACGCGAAGCCAGGTGGCGAAGCGGTCTAAGCGTTAGCTTATGACCATTCGTCCGAAAAATGGTCCGGGTTCGAATCCCGGTGATGCATGGATGTTGTGTTTGTCTTATGGCACTGGCTCTCTCCGTTTCTTGGAATCAGTGACCCTAAATTAGGGACAGGCGATTGCTTATAGCCAATTGAGATGCTCACGGTGGTCTTTAAACCTTAAATATAAAAAAAATGGGGGGGGACAAAATAGTATGTTGTGGATGCCGTCGTTAGCAACCAGATATATGCTAGTTTCCGATATCTTCCACAGTAGTGGATCTCATCAAACATGGAGGGAAATGTGGGGAGGTGATTATCCTATTGAAAATTAATTCAAACCTTGGTGTTTTCATAATTTGTGGAATAAGTGACGGCAAATTTGTCTTTCTTAGCTTTTCCATCATTAGCAGTACTTTTCCTATGATCCTTTTACCTTCATGGGAGCATTTTTTCAAAAACATTTTGCTAATACAGTATACTCGGATTACACTTTGATGTTCCTAACAAATTTGGATAACCAAACGAAAATGAAAATAGCATTAAATATGGTTTAGAATTTTTTTTTTTCTGTTTTCATGCTTTGGGATTTTTGCGAGAAATTTACTGATGGGATCTTGTGCTGAAGTTTTGCTTTACAAATGCATTGTTGCGAACGTTTATGAGTTTCTGTTCAGCAAACTGTTTTCCTTTGTGATAAGAGGAACCATTAAGTAAGATGTTTATATTTCGCACAGCTGCAGAGGGACGCTGGGAGTTTGGGTGTGTGTTAGTGTTACTGGCGGTGAAAGAGGGGGAAAAGGAGTAACGTGAACGTACTTTCAACCTCTTGTGTTTTGTCCTTTTTAACACCAGATGATGGTGCGCTTGTTTCTAAAGTTGCAGGTGTGCTAGGCAGTGACGCCCGCT
Source organism: Macrothele yani (assembly GCA_039090855.1). Lineage (NCBI taxonomy): Eukaryota > Metazoa > Arthropoda > Arachnida > Araneae > Macrothelidae > Macrothele > Macrothele yani. Next base: position 47,654,044 of record CM077022.1, on the reverse strand, counting down.
CAAGCGGGGCACTTGCCTCGGGCGTCACTGGAGGATCCTGCTTATCACTGGCACAAAACATATAAGGTGCGTAGGGCTTTCAATAATTTCTAGGCCTAACATACAAACACAAAATATTTTTTTCAAAAACGCTCCTTTGTGTTTTCCACATAGTTTCCCCTGACTTGTACAGATCACAGAGTTGGCGAATCCCCACTGCGGAAAACATTTTATCTTTCTCTTCAAACCAACACTTAGTTGCCTGCTTCAGTTCAAGATCATCCGCAAAACTCCTACCCCGCAGATCTTGTTTGTGATTTTTAGAGAGGAAGTCAGTATGGACGAGATCAGGTGAGTACGGTGGGTGGGGAAGCACTTGGAAGCCACGTTCTGTCACAACTTGCATGGAAACACCGGCGGTGTGGATTGGAGCATTGTTCTGCACAAGCAGAACACCCCGTCCCAATTTTCCTAACCGTTTACTCTTGATGGCATCATTCAATCGTTGCAATAGCGGGGCATAATAAACAGCTTTCATGGTCCTTTTATGAGGCAAGTAACCAGTTAACAGCAACCCTTCTGAGTCCCAAAAATTGGTGGCCGTAATCTTTCCTGCGGATGGCTGAGCTTTCAACATTTTTGGTGGTGATGGTCCATGATGTTTCCACTGCATGCTCTGTTGTTTAGTATCAGCGTCCCAATGGTGAAGCCACGTCTCATCCTCGGTCACAGTGCAGGAATAGAAGTCTCCTGGGTCGGTGTTAATGCGAGGAACTTTGGAAGCTAACCAAGTTGAATCCGACTTGCTTCAGCACGTTCATTCTTCATCTCAGATGTCAACATTCGAGGAACCTATCTGGTATGGACCTTTAACATCCCTAATCTCTCATGCAAAATGATCCAAACACTGCCGGTACTTAACTTCAGCTCCTCAGCAGTGTGTACGACATGGATTCGTCGGTTTGACATCATCAAGTCCTCCACCTTTGGGTACATTTCATCTGTGGTCCCTTCCACTGAACGTTCCTCCCAAGGGTCGTCTACCAGCGAGTCTCTACCCCGTTTGAGGAGAGCAGCCTATCTTTTGACCATGGAATATGAGGTTACACCATCGACGTACACACGGACTATCCAGTCATGAATATTGCGTGGCGTTTCACCTTCCTTCATCAAAATTCAGTCACTGCTCGGTTACGCAGTTTCATCTGTCGCTTATCCGTTATCACCTTATAGACTTCAATGCACTGTGGCGCCGTCTCAAATGCTAACCCAATGACGTGGCGTGACTTTCATATAACTAAATAATGATGCAATACTTTGCAATCTTGCATCAGCCTCCAACTGCTACTTTCAGGGTAAGGCTTAGAGCTTATTGAACGCCCCCTCCTAAAAATGAAATACGCAGAATAAAACAAAATAATTATGAATGACTGCACAACCAAACGAATGTTACCTCATTTGAATAGGATATGGGAACATCTGAATACACCTAAATTAAGTCAGTCAATTGTCTCTTTTCTTGGTTAGCCAGAGAGAGAGAGGAAGCTTTTTATGAAAATTTGGTTAAGAAACATTTTTGAGGAGCCATGACCTACGGTCGTAGTATTCGGGCTAAAAGCGTTTGCTGTAACCGTTGTTTTACCAACAGGTAAAGCCAGTTACCTTTCGTTTATGGAGGGCTTCACGCTGCAGGAGTAAGTTGTTCCGCAGCAAAGAGGAACTTTGGAAGCTAACCATAGTTTTGATTGTTCTCTTGTGAACTACGTTCTCCCTTCAGGGAATAAATGGTGGCGGATCTGCTTGATCACCTATAATTTAAGTGAGTTTTTATAAGAGCTTGATTATTTTATTGGATGTGCGTGTAAACTGTGTTACACAGCTTGGCTATTTTTAATTCGGAAAGTAGGTTTACGAAAACTGTTCATGTGCTCATATTTTCGGTACCAGTACCGAAAGAAATAAAACATTATCTCTGAAACTGAAATCACAGAGAAAGAGCATCCTCGATTCATTCACAAAACGTTGACTGAGGTATTACGATTAGTTTTAAGGGAATCTTTGCATGAGGTTTCAACAGTACTCAAAGAGAAGTGTACTTGAATCCTGATAGGTTTATTCGTATACTGCAAATAATGTAAGGAATCTATGCTCTTACAAACAGGACTTCTTAACAAAAGGAAAGAAAATCAGTATTAGAAAACTGCAAGTATGAGAGAATTTGAAATAATATTAGTATATTATCTAGCATTTCGAAAACTCATTTTTACAGAAATGGAGCTAAACAGCAAAAATCAGAATTTCACGTGTACGTGTAGAATTTGACTTTTTCATGAGTCGTTTTGAGAATTTTCAGTTGAACTTCTCTACGAATGGTCAAAAATTGGCCAAATAAAGAGCGATGATGACTACGTTGCTAGTTTTGACTGGTTTCATTTATTAGGAAATCCATACAATTATATTAAAATGGTTATTAATTACGGTACAAAGGTTGGAAAAAAGTCCTTAATTAGTTTTATTTTTACAGCAATTCATGTGGTTATATCGAAATTTATGAAGCTTGCGAATCAGTTGTTGATTTCTGAGACACAACAGTTTAGGTGTTATATTAAGTTTAAAAGCAACGGAGAATGAAAACTGGCAAAGACTAATGTATGAATTAGAAACACTCATGAGCACCCCCAGGAGATCTTTATAGGGATGGCCCAAGATATTGAAGATTCAAATAAGAGTACACACCGGAGAAAACATTCCCAAAAATATTTGGAAGCGATAAAAATACCAGGTCATTCGGAAAACAATGGCAGATTTGGAAGGTAAAATTGAAAGAGTCATATCTCATTTCCCACAACCGTGTTTTATTTAAAATATGCGCCTTCAACAGCTACATACCTCTGCCAGCAAGGGGCAAGTGCTTCAATGTCAGTCCGGAAGAAATCTGGCTCCCTGGATGCAAGAAAGTCCAGGAATGCAATTTCGGCCTCTTCTCGATTTTTCAACGTCCTGCCCTTGAGGTAATTACTAAAATGCATGAACAGGTGGAAATCGTTAGGTGCCAAATCAGGGGAGTAGGCTGGATCGGGAAGGGGTTCGAACTTTAGTTCGTGTAGTTTCTGTTTCGTCATTTGTGAGACGTGTGGTCTCGCGTTATCATGGAGGAGGATCGGACCCTCCCTGTTCACCAAAGATGGCTGTTTGGAACACAACTTCTGGTGCATTCGGTGAATTTCTTCACAGTATACGACTGGTGTAATGCTTTCACCAGCATTCAAGAACCTGTAGTGTATGACACCGTGAACAGTCCACCTCACTATCAAGAAAACCTTCTTTGGTGTCAACCTTGGTTTACGATGTTGTTTCGGTGGCTCAAAATGGTTCAGGCACTATCCAGATGGCTTTCGGTTGTCGTATAGCACCCACTTTTCATCACAGGTTACAATGCGAGCAATTTTGTGCTCCTTTTCATTGCGACGCAGTAGGTTACTGCACATCTCAAACGTTGTTGTTTCTGATGTTCTGTCTGTTCGTGTGGGACCCATGTATCGAGCTTCTTGACCTTACCAATTTGGTGGAGATGTTGGGAAATGGTTGACACCGCCACATTGTACTGTTTGACGAGATGTCTGGCTGTGACGCGAGGATTTGCCTCCAAATTTGCCTTCAGAGCGTCGTTATCAATGACCGAATGTCGTTCTCGGCATTCCTGACCTTGTAGGTTCGTGTCACCGAAACGAAAATTTTCATACCACCGACAAATTGTACGTTTAGCTGTTGTCTCCTCGCCCCATGCTTCGACCACATTACAGTCAGTTTGTGCCGCATTACGACCCAATTTGAACCCATGAAGCAGAATCACTCGCAACTCATTCCTTCCTAACATGTTGTACAGACCGCTCTCACACGAGTAGCAACGATTGCAGGTCAACCGATTATGGGCGTCTGAGTTGCCTTTCAGCTCGTACTAATGGCGCTGCGAACGGGTTGGTCTGCAAGTATTCTGGGTGAGTTTTATGTGGAACCTCAGAAAATTGGCCATTATTTTCCCGAACATCCTGATATCTTAACCATATTAAAAAGCTTTTGTAATGATTCGTAAAACATGCACGGTCGAGTCACATTATTGTAACCACCAGTTAATATCCAGAGTTACCACCGTGTGCAGCGCGGACAGCAACTAGACGGGCTGGCAGTGATTCGATAAGATTCTGGAAGGTGTTCACAGGTATGTGGAGCCATGCTGACTGCAGTGCGTCTGACAGCTGCTGGAGGGTGCGTGGTGGAGGATCCAAAGAGCGAACAACACGATCGAAGTGGTCCCACAGGTGCTCAATTAGGTTTTAAGTCTGGGGAATTAGGGGACCAGGGAAGTACTTGGAAATCTTCATCGTGCTCTTCTAACCAACCTCTCTCGGACATTTCTAGCTGTGTGACACGTCGCATTGTCGTGCTGGAAGATCCCATCCGCCCCAGGGAAGACAATCAGCATGTATGGGTGTACGTGGTCTTCGAGGAGGAATTCATAACGAATTCGGCCCATAGTGCTTTCCACCGGTATGGCTGGACCCAAAGAATGCTACGAAAACATTCCCTAGACCATAACGCTGCCCCCACGAGCTTGGGTTCTTCCAACAATGGTTGAAGAATGTTTGCTCCCCGATGCTTCTCGCCTTATATGCTAAGGTCCATCCGTTCGAAGAAGCAGAAAACGTGACTCATCGGAGAAGGCAATCCTTTGCCAATCAGCGGAGGTCCATTTCCAATACTGCCGTGCAAATGTAAGTCCTTTCTGCAGATGCACCTTCGTTAGCGTAGGTGCAGTGACCATCCGTCTGCATCGGAGCCCGATACGCAACAGGGTTTGCTGAACTTTTGTTTTAGACACACTTCCGGTAGCCTTCTGGTTCATTCGGCCAGTGAGTTGCTCCACTGTACCCTATCGATCGGCCCTCACGCACCTTCGTAGCCGACATTCACCTCTCGCATCAATGGTCCGTGGTGTTCTGCAGTTTCCACGTCGCGTATTCGCAATGGTGCCATTTCTCCAATCACGATACACTTTAACCACAGCAGCACGCGAACAGTTCACAAAAAGCGCTGTTTCAGAAATACTGCAACCCTTGGCCCGAAAGCCGGTAATCATCCCTTTTTGCAAATCTGATAAATCGCTCCTTTTATCCATGACAGCAACGAGTGATATGTTTTCAGAATACCTACAGCATATCTAATATACCCTCCAAGCCAGCTCACGACACGTGCCTTCTTTCATTGGCTACGCGCTGTTGACGTCAAAAGTAGGAGGTGGTCACAATAATGTTACTCCTCTGTGTATATATTTAGAAATATATGCAAATATATTTAAACATGAGCAGCCAACAACGAAGAACCGAGTGGTAGATACCTCATGGGGAAGGCCAGGGCTCCTGGACAACCCCCACTGAATGCGCTATTTCTCATAAAATAATTCCAGTGTTGTTACGGGAATTGTAATACACTATGTGTATAAATCACATATCGATGAAGAAATCAATGTCTTTATTCATTTCCATTTAAAAAACAAAACAATTTATCGTTGAATTAAATAATGATATTAATTAGCTTTATTTGTACAGTAATTCAAATTCTTATACGTAGTGCCATACAAATCATGCGAAAATGCAGAATTCCGCATAATCTGACAACTGCCCCATGATTTTATTTCTCCGTTTTTTCCCCCGCATGTTCCCTTTGTCTTTAATCTGAGGAGTTACTTTTACGTGGTGATGGGTGAGACTATCGACTGAATTAGTTAATATTTTTTAGTCAAAACAGTCGAGACATCTGCTAGACTGATTTAGTCTAGTAACATTGTCAACTAAACTACTGATTCAGTAATCGAATGACTGTTCGTATCAGAGCTTGATAGTTTCACACATACACACAATCTGTTTCTCCAGGAAGAGCCCCTCCCTCCCTCACCGTCCTTCGCCAAGGAGTACTTCTCATCCATTCATACTACTTTTTTTTTTTTTCTGCGCAAGGAGATAACAGGTAATCAGATCGATTTATTCGATAAGTCAGTGGTTAGCGGCAACAATGACTGACAAGAGAGCGAGTGAGTAAAAGACTAATTCGACTGTGTTTTGCATATAGACAACTATGTTTTACATATTCTTGCTGTTCCACAATTTACAGATTCATCAATGATGCGTCCTTACCTTCTGAACAGCGTTAATCTTGAGACTGTCTAATCATTAACAGTTTCTCGTGCAGTGACTTAAAAATATGGAGATTGATTTCAACAAAGTGTCAGTAATCTTAACTGACAATGCGATCAACATGACTCGAACTTACAAGGAAATCTTACACAATCCACTGCCTAATTTGGCGCACATGACTTGGAATGCTGATATTGTAAACCTAGTAGCCTCTGACAATGGCGTGTGCATTTTGCTGAAGTGGACAAGTTTACCAAATACTATAAGAAGTTGTTCAAGCATTGTCCTGCGAGAAAACGGCGTTATCTACAGTTTTTAAAAGAAACAAACAAACAAGGTGAACTATGCCTAGTCCTCTGATAACACGCTGGAATTACTGGTTCAAGGTAGTGCAGTATCGTGCTACGCACTGCGTACAAACATGTGGAGTGTCTATTCAAAAGGCATACTACAAGGTACTTGATCTGTGATTTAAATTTGAGCCCAAATCGGGAGAAACCTATTCTCGAAAAGCTGCATGTAATTTGTTTCTGCAAGAAGTGTTTCACCAAACCGTAGCAAAGTTGGACATTTACTACTGCCCAGAAGTGACCATCTCCAAAAGCGAGGACCCAAGTTTTGCCAACCTACTTTTAACTTCATGAAGGCTACTCGAGTGTTTGACCCAGATCAAATGGCCAATATTGATGACGACGTAGTGTTCAAAAGTATTACAGGAATTGATGGCCCGTCAGTACGACTTGAGTTTGCTACATATAAGAAGCATGTAAAGGAATGTACGGTTCCTGATGTAATCAAATTCTGGAATTTAGAGGCAGTTTCAGAGAGACTTCCAGGGCTAACGCGAAGAGCAAGGCAAGTACTATCGGTGTTACGTAATTCTGTAGACTTTGAAACAAAGACAAAGTTTACAGGAATTTTCTGCTGCTGGACAAACATCTCTTTATTTTAACAAATAGTAATAATCGCTGTGGTAATGATTACTATGATTACGGAAATAATCTATAACCAAAATAGTCTATTTGTGTTTATAACTACAACAAGGAAGGAAATAAAGAGTTTGTAAAACTGATATTCCACTCAAAGTGGGTTTTTTTGACTGAAGTGATAATCCGTTTTATCGGCATAAGAAATCAAAATTACAATTTGCCAAACTTTGGCTTATCAACGGATGGCCTTTTTAAGGATTTTTTTTTATTAAGCATGTATTCTAGTACAGTACCTTTCCTAGTTCGCATATTGTCCGCATAATTTCAATAAGTTCCCGCATAATTTCGAAAATATTGCCTCATAATTTCGAAAATATTGCCACATAATTTCGAAAATATTGCCGCATAATTTTTTTAGGGCTTTACTTACACGGAATTTGTTACACTCTGTAAACTGAACATCCATGAAGCCATTAATTCGTTTCATTCCAGCAGTCAGTCAGTTAGTTACATATAAATAATTAAAAAATTTCGAACTAAACATCGATAAAGTTAGTAAGTCATTATTTAGTTTCATTAATATGCAATTCAAACGATTATGTAAAAATTATTGATTTTAGTCTAAAGTCCTAAAAATAGCGCATCAAAAAAGAAAACTGAAATTTTGTTATTCATTTTAGATACCTGCTCGTACTGTAGTTCAGTTGAATTTCAGAGCAATGTACACTGCCTCTTTTATTCAGTTAATGAAACCGAAACAGATATAAAACATGAGGGACCTAGAAAACATATCTGCAGCAAACAATTTCAAATAATTTACATCTCCGTGCACAAAAGTTTTCCTCGAAGAAGTTCTTTTCAACCTACGACCATAGTGAAGGAAGTGTATCGATAAACTTTTATTTTGTCCTATGAAAGGAATTATTGCGTTTCCCCACTAACAAATTTCCACCAGCGCCAAAAATAAAAATTTATAAAATGCAATAAAAAACGCAAACAAAAACTCTTTGATATAGAAAAGGGAAAAATTGCTTTATACTTGCTTTCACTCCTCAGTCGTTAAAACCCTTTTCTCTCAAGAGTCAAAAAGTAGTTGATTCTGCTTCCTTTTGTCATGGAGAAATTTGAATCTAGCTTCAGAACAAATTATCCTCATCAAAAAGCATCCTGGGAACACTTCGCGGAGATCTAGCATTGCCTAAAAAATAAATAAAAAGTTGAAATGTATTTACTTCGTCTGTGTCCATTATTTCTCTGGTGACATTACGAGTGACGAACTAACTCTGTTTAGCATATGTTTCGACTGTTTCTCATTTGCATACGTATGCCTTTGCTCAAAGTATAATGACTTTGACTGTTCGATGAGGAGAAAAGGACACGGTGAATAAAATAATAACTTTCTGATAACCATACACAAGTTAATGACGGAACATAAAATGTTTCAGCTTCAAAAAACACGATGGAGTGTGAGAGAGTATTTCTACAGTGTTATGGCTCCGCATTCTGTTTAGAGCAGCTACTTTTTACTCTCAAGCAGTTTATCCCTTTACAAATCCATCCCAGCCACTTAGTGCCATTGAGAAATTTTTGGTTTTCTTTAGGTCGTTTCCTGTCAAAAGTGCATCTCGTTTTCGTTTAAAAGCTATTCATGAAGAAAAGGGGAAGTCGGGAGAGGAATATTTCGATAAAAGAATCTCTGCAATGATACGAATCACAGAAGGTTTGGCTGGATTGTGTGGGGATCATTATTATATTTTTACACATGTGCATTTACACGACTTGATTTGCAGGACGCAGCTCTCTGACTGCAGAACTCAACTTTATACAGAATTTTACAACAAGCCTGCATTAATCTAGATGAGGGTTGTATTTCATGTGACTCCACAAATGTGGGGGTAGAAGGGGCGTTGAGCACCCTTGGACGGCAGAGAAGGAGTATCGATCACATTCTATAAGCACACCAGACTTTACAGAAAAAACTCACTCCAATTGAAATGTGTACTTATAAACTGCTGTCAAAGTGCATTGGCAATGCCAAATGCAGATCAACAGAAAGAGAGAAACAACAACAGTGTAATCAAAATGGAAGAAAATATTTCCCCGTTTCAGCATCTGTGCTTCCAAATGACGACCGTGATGACGTTATCTTCATGCAGATTTGTTTCGGGGTTTAACGACCACCGTGAGCAACCCAATGGGCTGTAAGCAGTCACTTGTCCCTAGTTTAGGGCTACTGGTTCCAAGGAAGGGAGAGAGCGAGTGTCGTAAGACAAACACAAATTCCATGCCTCACCGGGATTCGAACCCGGACGAATGATCAGAAGTCAGCGCTGAGGCCACACTGCACCACAGGGACGACATGCAGATTCACGTAGTATTTATCGAAATCGGATTAGATCTCACACAATCATTTCGGTATCGAAGTAGACCCTCGTAACGAAAAAAAAAGTAATACAGGCTGCCCTCTACTTTTGTATTGTGAACTTTCGTGTACTATGAAAAATAATTGGTGTGAATTTACGGAAAATTACGTGCAACAAAGTTGCTGTACGTCTTTAAAAGAAATTTCAGTTTTCAAAAGTTCCCGTTTCTTCTAGCCTCGGTATTTGACAGAACTTCCGTAATAAGTAAATCCGAATAATTCCGAAAATTCCGTTTCGGAGTTTTCCGTATTTATACAGAAATCTCGCAAAATCAACGATTTTGTCTTTCTCGTTGCTCCTAGTGGGTTTCGATCAATTGACCTTGTCTACACGAACCTCGCGTACTACCGCTAACCCAGAAAGACCCGTACCGTGCATAAGCATGTAAGGTAGAACTCGAATCGCGCGATGATGAAATGTTCTTTGTTATTATTGTGGGTGAATTAGTCATTTTATTTTCTGTTAGAGTTTGTTATTTTTCTGAATAGGTCTGTAATAATTTTAGTTTTTGTATATAAACAGTCATTTCTCTTCTCACACTCGTGATACCCAAACCTTTCCGATGTGCATAAGTTTACTGTTTCCCACGCTGTTTCCTTGCAAATTTCAGGACTGAGAATCAAATTATAGGCAGGTAAAGATTGCAACGTCGAGCATCAACGTAGATAAGATACAATGACGACGGCCTGTAATAGTAAACGCAAAAGGGCGATTGATAGTACAATCGAAGGGACAAGTAGTTGATACTAGAACCGAAGTAATGAAAATTGCACTTCCTCTTGTGTGCGTGCATTTACAATGATGTCTTTTTAATTCCGGGTACGACTTTTAAAACAATTTCGCTGTTAACTTGTACTTTTACAGTATTAAATCAGAATTGACAATTTTTATCTTATTTCCTAGTACAAGAAATTAAAAAAAATTATAAATAGCTTGTAATAATAACTTTTAATGTAATAGGTTAGTGGATAATGATGTTAATTTTATGAAATTTAATGTCGAGTAAATACGAGAAACGTTTAGTTATTATTACAAGTAATTAGAAACCTTTAGTTTTTAATGTCCAATTTTAATATGTAAATAATTAAGAATCTTGCGTTTTAAGAAAGTTTTAAAAGCTGTAATCGTGGAAACCTTTTGAAGAATATACAGGGTGTGCCACTCGCTACTTTACCCAAGTATTTATTAATAACATCGTGAATAATTACAGTAATTGAATGATATTTGGTACGAACATATCTTCATCCATGGAAAACAGAACCATATCATAAGAGATGTTGAAAATGCCCGTCCTGTGCATTGAACCAGGCTCCATATTTCAGAAAGTTTGCGCCAGGTGCTCAGGCGTAATCGCTGCCACTGCCTCGCAGATCTTGTTCTTCAATGCCTGTTGGTGCACTCGTTGTGACCTTGGACGTCGCGCATGTCAGGTTCGTAATTCCCCGGGGCTAGTCCTACAATCACCTGTACAATAATTTAAGTACCCGATTTCTTACAGTAACATAATATATAATAACTGGTACACAAAATGGGGGAGAGAAGAAATACCCTGTGCAACAATAACCAGAACTCATGCGATATCCTATCCGCAATATCCGATCTCGCAACAGAACTTGAAAAACAGATTCTTCGACAGACGGTCGAAATTTAACTGATAATCAAACCTCAAGTATTCCCACAAATCGCTCCTTTTATCGGAAATTTCTCGTCATATGGATACGAAAAAAGTGAGTTCTTCCGTTAACATACGACAGGAATTTGCGGAAAGTTTCTGAAAATTCAGGATTTTCAGTTAACACATGTTAAAAATGGTACCTTGCCGTCAATATCAGAAAGGAATTGCGGAAAGGTTTCTGAAAATTCAGAATTTTCCTGGCGCATTTCTTTCCATCATTTCACGGAAAAGGTTGTATCAGAAATTCACGAAAGGAATCACGGGAAGTGGCTCGTGAATTTCAGATTATTTTGTTTTAATAATGAAGGTCAGCCCAACCTCGGGAACAATGCGATGTCTCTAGGCACTAGCTGGCAATTAAGAGACCTTGGGCTTGAGGCCAGCTCAGAACTCACTTCTATAATCGCCGGTGACTCGCGATCGGTTTAAATGAAATGTCTGAATAAAGAATATTATATCAGACACCCAGTCGTTTTCATTCAAGTATGACTCGTTCATTTAGGATGTGTCCGGTGCTCTTCAACCCCAGGATGTCTACGGTGCTCTTCAACCCCAGGATGTCTACGGTGCTCTTCAACCCCAGGATGTCTACGGTGCTCTTCAACCCCAGGATGTCTACGGTGCTCTTCAAACCCTGCAATAGTCTGATTTAACGAAATAACAGTGCAAGAAATAAAGAGTCAAAACAGCACTGTGACATAACTCCAGGCAAAATAATTTGTTAGGGAAAACTCATAGGTGTTCCAGGGGAGGGCTTTAAACCCTCCTCAAAACTTGCAGGAGCTTCGCAAAGTGCCTAGGTGAAACAATCATTATTGCTAAGTCAACATCTGGACACTCATTACTACATGAAATATCGCTGTGAAGCATGTATTGATATGAAGGGTGACTCACTCTGGCTATCTCGTTTTAAGCATGCCTTGTGACCAAGCATGCTTACTTACCATTTGTTCTTTAATTAATACTTAGTTTTCTTTTGTACATAAAATATGAAAGCGCATATTAAATTATACATTTCCCTCACATTTCACATGAAAACTCCTTAGAATTTCCGAGACATTCCAAAATTTCGTTTCGTTCCTTAATTCATGAATACCAGTGCAGCTTCCACGTACCTTAAACAGCACTTAACCATCCTAGAAAAATATAATTCAAATGCAGAGAGACGTTTACAAGTACGTTGAGCTTTTCACAGCGACACAGCTTAACTATAAACTCCTTTATCAGGAGAACATGAAGGCTAGTGTTTACCTTTCTCTTGACAATATTTTTAAGAAGGTTGGTAATACAACATTAGCAAGTACTTCTTTCAACATTAAAATGAGTTTTCCTCCGTGTGTGTGTGTACTAAAAATGCAAAAAGACAAGCTGCAATAACTAAAATTAGAGACAGGAAAATTTATTTGACTTGTCTTTATTTTGCAAACCAACCAACCCCTTTATTTGTGGGGACGCGTGAGTTTTGATTTTGGCTTTTGGTTTCCTAATCTAGTAATTCAATCAGGCAAGTGAAAGGTGAATTAAAACATGATGGTGATTGTTATTTTGCGACACTGCGTATGCTGAGTGATATAGCAATTCTATGCTAAGTACCGCCGGAAATTATGCTTTTTCTTGTTTCTAAGGTTACTAATGTCTTTTGAAGTGTGAATGATATCAGACAGGAATGTGCCAGACCAGGGCCGTCCCTCAGGTTTGTGAAACCCCAGGCAAATATCTTTGTGGGGCGCCTGTCTATATAAACCATTTCATTAAAAATGCATTACAAAATTCATGGATCCATATGAGGTATACTGATCTATCAAGGAGGATTTAGAACAATGGGTACAGATGAGGTGCACTCTAAAAAATAAGTGGTGTGAATTCACGGAAAATGTTTGAAAAGAACGTGCAGCAAAGTTGCCAGTAAGAGCCTGTCTTTTAACGTAATTTCCGTTTTTAAAAGTGGCCGGTTTTTTTAACTTCCGTATTTTCATAGATTTTCCGTAATCAGATTACTTTAAAATTCAGAAAAGTAGTTTCCAGTTTTTCCGTATTTAGACAGAAATTTCGCAAAATCCAATAAGCTGAATATTTCAATCCTTACGCGAGAGAATCCTTTTGCGCCGTTGGTGGGGATCGAGCCCAGTCGTTTGGGTTGAAGCCGCGCGTCATAACCACTGAGCCAGAAAATCATAGGAATCAGATTCACGTTCAATGTAAAACTGATTGGGCGAAAACGAATTGTTGTTTGTTTGTTTTTTTGTTTTTTTCATTGATGCGAGTAATTTAGTCATTTTATTTTCTATTGGTGCTTATTATGTTTTGAATACGTTTGTAATAATTTTATTTTTTCTGTACGAGGTCTTGTTACAAATTAGACATTTGTTTCATCGTGATATTTAGAAGCAACAGAATGATTTAGAGTTTGAGATCTTTTTTTCAACTGACAATAACTTTCAGTTATCTTTAACAGAAAGTGCACTGTACTGTTTTATAATATTATTTCACAAAACTTCTAAATATAAAATTTATTCTTGATAGCTGTATAGCTTTTGTCTTAAGGACTCTACAGACTGATACACAGACATCGTACAATCACCTGTTCACTAATTTAAGCACCCAATTTCTTACAGTAACACAAATTTATAATAGTTGGTGCACAAAATAGGGAAGAGGTGAAGAAATATTCTATGCCACAGTAACCAAAATTCATGCGATATACTATCCACAATATCCGCTATAAAACTTCAAGATCAAATATTTCGACAGACTATTGAATTTTACAGTTAATCAAACCCCCAAGTATTCCCGCGAATCTTTCCTATTACCGAAAAGTTTTCGTTATATTGATACGGAAAGAGTGAGGACGGAGTTTTTTTCCGTTAATATAAGAAAGGAATTGAGGAAAGGCTTCTGAAAATTCAGAATTTTCCATTAACACATCTTGAAAACGGTAATTTACCGTCAATATAAGAAAGGAATTGCGGAGAAGTTTCTGAAAATTGAGAATTTTTCTTGCGTATGAAAATTCCGTGAAATTCAAGAGTTTTTTCTGTCATTTCACGGAAAAAGTTATATCAGAAATAAGCTTCGTTAATTCACGAAATAAATCACGGAACAACATTAGCAAGTACTTCAGAATTTTTGCAAGTTTCAGAATTTTTTTTACAGTGGCACGTATTTGTTTATTGTCCAATCAGTGTTCTATTTGAACTCTTTTGGCCTTAATCACTGCATTCCTTTATTATGATATCTTTCAATATTGTCCATGGTTTCTCTAGGTATTTACATAATAGACATAGTCTGGCATTTTCCATAGCGCTCGATAATGAAATAAATGTAGAAAAGGAGAGCTTTATCACTTGTTTTCAGAATTCCAAAGGAAAGGTTGTCTATTTCACAATGTATCTTATTAAGACGAAAACCATTATATGAAATATGCGAGAGGTAAGGCTGAAATACGGATTACAAAACAGTGCTTTTCATTTATATACACGATTGCGTATGTTTGAGTGTTCTATTCATTGACCAGAAAACATAAGATATAATGGCTTGTCGAATCTTTTCTGCCAATTTCCCAGTAGTAGCCATAAAAAATAAATGAAGGATAACCGCAGTTTCAAAAAGTTACAACAACCCCCCCCCCCCTTATGAAACTTCTGAATTATAGCACTGCATAAAGTGACATACAAATTTCATAAATTATCGTAAGTATATTCTATAAATTTGTTTTTCTCGTCTTGATTACAGCAAAATCATTAATTATGTTGTAATCCAGATTCGCCCATAATATGTGTTCTATTGACAGTAATGCCAAATATAATAGAAAACCTTTCTTGAGTCATTACAGTTCTAAGGTAGTTTTTTATTAATTTCAGTGTAGAGGAACTCTGCTGAGGTAGTAATAACTGGAATTATAAATAAAATTCTTAAAGCAATATTGAAATTTCGAAATGAATCAGTACATACGGGAATCGGAGGATATAGAAATCCGTAGCTATCCCGTGTAATCTAAGAAAATTGGTTGGCTTAATTTAGGTGTATTCTGACGTTTTCATAAACCAAAAAATATATCTCATACAAATAAAGTAACATTCGCTTAGTGGTACAGGTCATTCATAATTGTTTCGTTTCATTCTTCATATTTCACAGTTCTCTAAATTTGTGTGTATATGATGAGCGGGATCCTCCAAAGCAAGGGGCTCCCTGAGAAGCAGAGCTGAGACGGCCCGAGCCCGAAGCGGGCAAAGTTCGACGTGGAAAAGCGAGTTCGCGCTAAATCACCACCACCCCGAAATGTACGGGAACTGGAGGACCTGTTGTTGACATTATGGTACCAGATACCCCAGGATACCTATCGCCACCTCATCGAATCGATGTCTCGCAGAGTGAGCGCGAAATAGCGCTCACTCTGCGAGACATCGGTCCTACGGCTTATTAGGTAGGTGGTCATAATGTAATGACTCATCAGTGTGTATATCCCGTGTAATCTAAGAATATATATATATATATATATATATATCATCATCATTGTCAACCATTATCAATCCACTGCTGGACGAAGGTCTCCCCAAGTTTCCTCCACAACGGTTTGTCTTGTGCCAGTCTCCTCCATCTCACCCCTGCATACTTTCGAATTTCATCCACCCATCTCCCATGTGGTCTTCTTCTGGGTCTTTTCCTGTCCCTTGGAATCCAATCTAAAATTTCGGCTGTCCATCGATGATCTGTCCTTCTCGCAGTATGTCCAGCCCATTGCCATTTCAGGGATTTAACTCTGATCATGATGTCTTCCGCTCTTGTCATTTTTCGGATCCACGAGTTCCTCTTCTTATCTCTCCTGGTTACACCAAGCATGCACCTCTTCATGCTACTTTGAGTTGTCTGCAGCCTTTATATGGCTCTTTTAGTTAAGGTCCACGTCTCTGCACCATACGTAAGCACTGGAAGGATGCATTGATGAAACACTTTTCTTTTAAGACATAATGGCATATTGCTCTTGAAAATTATGCTGTTTCTTCCAAAAGCTCTCCAGGCAAGTTTTGTACGCCGATTAATTTCTTCATCAATGTGACCCTCACTTGATATCTGCTGTCCAAGATAAACGTATGTGTCTGTTATCTCCAGCTTTTCTCCATCAATCGATAAATCTTCATTTCTTGTAAAAGCATTGAACATCACTTTTGTCTTCTGAAAGTTCATTTTTAATCCCACTTCTTTACTCTTGTCAGCAAGTTCCTGGATCATACTCTGCAGCTCTGATGGGGTAGTTGCAAAAATGACTACGTCATCAGCAAAACGAAGGTGGGTTAGATAATCTCCATTAATCTTTATCCCCTTGTTTTCCCAGCTCAGCGACTGAAAAACACCCTCCAATGTGGCATTAAAGAGCTTCGGAGATATGGTGTCACCTTGTCTCACTCCCTTTCCAATTTTTACGTGTGTTGTATTTTCAAACAGCCTAATCTTTGCACTTGCATTTTCATAGATGTTATTAATAATATTAATGTATGCATCTTCAATACCGCAGGTTTTCAGAGCCATTGTAACTGTTGATGGCTTCACCGAATCAAAGGCTTTTTCATAATCGATAAAAGCCATGCACAATGGAAGTTCTATTCCCTCGCTCTTTCAAATTAGTTCTCTCAGCACGTGGATATGATCTATTGTGCTGTAGCCACACCTGAATCCAGCTTGTTCTCTCGGTTGAGCCATGTCCAGTGTTACCTTCAAGCGGTGTGAAAGAACTTCAGTGAAGATTTTATAAACTACTGATAGGAGGCTGATAGGTCTGTAGTTTCCAAGATTATCAATGTCACCTTTCTTATGTAGCAGGATCATTGTAGCGGTGTTCCAATCCTCAGGAATCTTTCCTTCATTAAGGCATCGAGTGAAAATTTGGGCGAGTACTGTTTCGATTTCTCCACTTGCTTTTTGTATGATGTCTACAGTAATTCCATCTTCTCCTGGAGCTTTTCCCCGCTTCATGTTCTTGATTGCATGTGCAACTTCTGCTGGAAGGACTGGAGGAACTCTGGTAGTGGTATCTTTCATGATGTCTGGAGTGCATGTATCATCCCTTTCATATAATTTGGAGTAGAAATCTTTCACTCTTGTCAAAATTTCGCTTCTATTTCTTGTTACAGAACCATCTTCTTTTCTCAGTGCCATAATCTGTTTTCTACCCTTACTGAGATGTCCCTTTGCTATCTTTAGGCTTTGGTTGTTTTCAATTGCTTTCCTCACTAGTTCACAGTTGAATTTTCTTACGTCTTCAGTGATACTTTTTCGTGTTGTCTTGCATAGCTCTATATATTCCACTTTGGAAGTCACATCTTCTTTAGTTGTCCTCATCTCTCTTCTTTTTTGCATCAACATTTTCGTTTTTGCTGATAATTTATTTACATGCAACTTGTTCTTAGACCCAGCTAATTTTGTTGCTGTTTCCATAAGAGCTTTGGTTACTTTTCTGTTAACTTCAGAGATGTCCACTTCTTCCGATGTTAGGCCTTCTAAAGCAGAGAACCTGTTCTTCAGTTCCAACTTGAAGGTATTATGGTGTTTTTTAAGGTTGGTGATGTCAAAAGATTTTGTTTGTCTTATGAGCTTGCCACGTTCAAGTTTAGTGTTGAGGTGCATCTTACATCTCACCAATCTATGGTCACTACCTGTGTTGAACTTGTTCAGCACACTGCAGTCTTCTATGACGAATTTTTTGTTACACATAATAAAATCAATTTCACTTGTCGTCCCATTTGGATGTCTCCATGTCCATTTCCTGTGTGGCTTTTTCTTGAAGAAGGAGTTCAAGATGAAAAACCCTTCAGCCTCTGCAAACTCAACGAGAGTATTTCCACGCTGGTTTCTGTTGCCGTGACCGAATTTACCTACTGAAGTTTCATTCTGTTGCCGTTGCCCTATTTTTGCATTGAAATCTCCCATAATTATTTTCAAGTGCTGCTTACCTTTATTATTTAGATGACAAATTTCCTCATAAAATTCTTCAATTTCTTCTTCAGGATGACTTGTGGTGGGTGCATAAGTTTGAATAATCTGAGCCTGGTATCTTTTTGAGAGTTGGATAACAAGTCGTGCAGCTCTGTCAGAGGAACTTTCCACTTCTACAACTTTATCCTTCAGTTTCTTGTTTATTATAAATCCAACACCACTAGTTCTGCCAGTATCTGTCCCACGATAGTAGAAGAGATGTCCACTTTTCAGTTCAATGAGATCTTCTCCTTACCTCCCTTAGCCCGACGATGTCCCACTTGATCCTTTGTAGTTCCTCTTCCAATTCAAGAAGCCTTGAATCAGAAGATAGGGAGCGTCCGTTGTAGGTAGCCAAGGTCAGCATCAAATGGCAGCCTAGTCCGGTCCTCCGGGGATTCTTAGCACCCTCTGCCTTCATGTCGCACTGGCCGCTGCCTTGGCCAGGTACATTCCAGCTGCCGGAGACTGAGGGCCAAGATTTAAGTTGTGGAATCATTTTGGAGGGGTTTGGCCATAACTCACCACGCTGGCCAAGCGGGTTGGTGAGTGTGGGATAGAATTTCCTCTAATCCCGATGGTATAGTTATACCGCTATTGGCGGTCGTCAGAGCCCCCTCTCTCTCTCTCTCTCTCTCTCTCTCTCTCTCTATATATATATATATATACATCAAACCGTGTCGTCCAGTTTAGTACCTAGAAAACAACGGTTTCTAAATTGTAGATCAAACTCGGGAGAAAGAATATTGCACCTCAGTTACTAGCACGATGGGAGTAAGATGGAGATAATTTTCTTTCAGGTGTTGTGCTTTTTGTTACATACGAGCAAATGCCATTTTAAACTAGTGGTAAAATAACAAACCACGAAATCTGCCATGAGGTAACTGGAGAAGAGAAAAGTTGGTTCCCTCAGACTCCTGAGACCCTTCACCATCAAGTAATACTTTTCCAGAGGGAGCATAACTACGCATGAGATGTGCGAGAGATAAAACGGTTAACACAGGTTGACGAAGCCATTTCGTGTCCTCTGCTTCGAGGTTTTACGGAGCAAAGCAAAAGAGTGTTGCGTTCTGCTACAGCATATTCAAGGACTGAAACTTCATCGTAGACCTAGTCACTTACCCTATCAATAGCTGTATGCATTTGAGAGAGGCAGGATCGTAGGCCTGCGTGACGCTGGTGGGTCAAATCGTCGCATCGCGGCCCGTAATCCCGTATGCATCGAGATGCCGGAACAGCTGGACGTTATTCGTAACAACTGTTGCAAGAAGGAACCGCCAGTTGCTGTAGAGTGAGAGGTGCAGTCAGGTGGATATCAAGCCCATCCCAAACCGTGGTAAACATCCCCAGAGCATGATGTCGCCTTCACCAAACTTCACAGCTGGGATAACACAGTCGGGCAGGGGGCGTTTACATGGCATCTTTCACACCCAGGCTCGTCCGTCAGACTTCCAGATGGTGAAGCGTGATTCATCCCTCCAAAGAACGTGTTACCACTGCTCCATAGTCCACTGGCGCTGAACTTTACTCCACTTCAACCTACGCTCGGCCTTGATCTTGCTAATGTTAGGCGTGTGGCTGCTAGGCCATGGAAACCCATTTCCCTTAGCTTCCTGAGAAACATTATGGTGCTGGCATTGCTTCCAGAGGTATTTTAGAACTCGGTGGTGAGCATTGCAACCGAGGGCAGGCGATTTTATAGCACAACCCACTTAGGCACTCAGCGGTCCTGCCCTGTCATTTTACGTGGTCTGCCATGTCATGATTGCGCTGTTGTTGCTTCTAAGCGCTTCCACTTCACAATAACATCACTTGCAGTTTATCGGGGAAACTGCAGCAGGGCAAAAATTCCCGAACTGACGTGTTGCTAAGATGACATCCTATGACTGCACAGCGTTTAAAGTCACTGACCTGTGCCACGCGGCCCATTCAACTGTTCATGCGTGTCTATGATGTTTGTCAGGCTATGTGCGTCCTTTTATAGCTGTATGCGCCATGGCTCTGACGTATATCAGCGAATCCACTACTCGAAAGTGGCGTCCGGACACATATGCACTGAAGAGCAATTGAATTAGAGATACCTGTCTAGTAACGTGTAGCACCACCTTTCGCCCTGATGACGGCGGCGATTCGTCTTGGCATGGACTCGACAAGACACCGGAAGCGTTGCGTCCACGACCCCTGAACAAGCTCCCACAGTTCACGAAGATTTGATGGGGGGGGGTCAGAGCCTCGAACATCTCTCTCGATGGCATCCCAGATGTGCTCGATGGAATTGAGGTTAGGTGACTTAGATGGCCAAGGAAGAGAGGTCACGTCGGTGGAGTGTTCATCCAACCATTCGGATACAATTCAGGAGGAGCGATGGCACGGTGCATTGTCTTGGTGCAGGATGAGGTCCCCAGCGGGATGTTGAAGACGCACAAACGGAACCAAATGGTCGTCCAGGATATCCCGGTAACGGGGACCTGTGAGGGACAATGTCACACGTACCAGGGGTCCCATTTCAGTCCACGTAAACAGTCCCCAGACGAGAATGCCACCCCCACCAGCTTGAAGAGTACCCTGCTGGCAAGAAGGATCCATCGCTTCATGTGGTTTGCGCCGTACTCGTATCCTGCCATCCGCATGTACCAACGTGAATCTCGACTCATCAGTCCAGGCAGCATTTTTCCACATGTCTAGGGTCCAGTGGTGATGTTCCCGCGCTCATGCTAATCTTTGCACCCTGTGGTGTGCGGTCAGCAGCGGTACCCTCGTGGGACGATGGCTTCTGTACCTCATAGCGAGGAGATGGTTCTGGATGGTGTGGCTGCTTACACGTTTTTGTGCACCAGCGTTAAATTGCAGAGTGATTTCTTGGACTGTGGCCCGTCTATCCGCTGTTACAATGCGAGCAAGCCGACGATGACCCCGCTCATCCACGGCAGTTGGCCCTTGCAGGGATGGTTTTACCGGATTCGATGTACTCACGGTGCACCTGTGACACAGTGGCTCGTGAAAATCCCAGTGCCTGCACGACTTCCAAGATGGAGTGACCCATTCGTCGGGCCTCAACAATTTGCCCACGATCAAACGCGCTTAGATCCTTCGTCTTACCTATACTGCGTTCGACTCTTACTGATTCCCGTCGCATCACTCCTTATATTGTCGGATCGCTGCATATGCCATGTCGTTTCCGTTTACAGGGCCGCCCACAGCGCCACGTTTGCATAACGCCAGCTGTCTCTAGTTCAATTGCTCTCCAGTGTACTTTCTGCTGAACTACCAAGGGTTTGACATGCGTTCTTAAAAGATGGAAACACATCGCGATCCACCGAATAATTGCGTGGTAAAAATTCGTGTAATATGCTCGTGATGTCACTCACGTTATTTTCAAAAATCCTCTTTGTTCATTACGTGTTCCAATTCCCTGCATTTCTATGTCTACCACTGCCTTGAAAAAGCCTCCCCGTGGAGTGCGAAAGCTTGGCGAATCTTTGTGCTTACTACACAACAAAAATAAACGGATTAATACGCTATATGCGTCTCTTGAGTATTCAGAGTCTGGTGTATTTATAAGAATGACACCTGAGTTGGCTACCAAAGAAACACGAAATTGTAGACTGTGAATAATCAGTGGTCAGCAAAAAATCATTATGAAGTCCGTTAAAACACGAAACTGTAGAAATATGCTAGTGATAATTAATACAGTCACAGTGGATGTCGTCCATCAACAGTTACAAGTGCAAGCAGGAAGGTGCAAGTGAAAGGTAGTGAAAAAGCTGATACTGCCTCACCGAACCCGCCGTACACAGCGACATGAAACGTGTACCCTTAGTGAGTCACTGCCTTGAGATCTGTTCGCCTTTTACCCTCTGTTTGCGATCGAGTGGAAATCATACGAGACAAAACTAAAACTATTTTACTTCTCTCTGTATAAATGTATAAAATCCGTGTATTATTTCTGGTGTAGCGGCATGCCTCCTGAGCCCCTAGGCAATAGCCCCGTTAGACCCCCTCCTTATAATCCGGCCCTGAGAGTAGTACTAATTTTTGGTGCAACCGACCACAAATTTTTTAACAGTGTAGCAGCGCCTCAAACTATCCAGCACCGGGGCGGCGCAACTACCATTCGGGAATATAAATGCGAACTTCATTTTTAGTGCATATTGGGAACAAGGATTTCGAAAACGAATTTGTGTCAGATCCAATTCTAATACGCATGCCATTCAAAAGACATCGGGAAATCAACCATTTTGTAATCCTTCTGAGCCATTTCTACATAGTGCCTGTTCATATCAATGAATGGTTGTCCTGCTCAAATGTTTACAAAGGAGATTCATAGGATTCAGCGGGAGAGAGAATCAGTGGTCAGCAAAAAGTGACTTTCAAGAAATCATGGTACGATGATTCGAACAGGGCTTCATGTTTTCTTGTCTGTTGTGCAGTCTTGATGACATCGGGAAGATATTTTTTTCCCGCGAATGTTTGCCACATAGTTACATCTCTCCACACGTTACGATGACGACAATCTATGACGTGAACTTTAACCCCCTCAGCCGCTCCTATCGGAGAGAGAGGTGGAGCTTCATTTACATACAAATGCCCCCACGGTTTCAGCCGCTGCTGCTGTGTATGTGCAGTGAGTGTACCGACAGTGGAGTGTGTTCCTGTGTGACTACGTCAGGACTCATGTGGTCCGTGAAAATCCCCTTCTCTTCTGCTCACTGACCCAACCACGAAGACGAGCTCCGGTTGGCGTAAACAAAGGCGCCGCGCACCACAACTAGTCGGTTATCTTGCTCAGGATGCAGACAGAGTATCTTTCATCTCGCTGTTCTAAAAGGATATGCAAAGACATATTTTACATCACACAGAAAAGGGAACTCACACTAGCTCTAACTTGTTGAGGCTATTCGTATTAAAATGTTGTTAGGTCGATGGCTGTAACATTTTTGAACATCCAAAATGAAACATGACAATTAAAACTCTGTAACTTCTGTTTTGAAACAGAACATCGGAATGTTCTGAAATTTGTGAACAAACAAAAATAGAACATGTCACTTTCGGAAAGCGTGTTCCTTTTTGCTTGTTTGTAAAAGTTTAATGTGCTGCTGAAGATAAATTTTGGTTCGTCGTAGGAGCGGTTTTAATGAGTCTCTCTTGTTTTCGCGAGAGAGAGAGAGGGGGTGATAAAGTGATAGAGGCAGACAGAAAAAAAGAGAGAAAATAGACAAACGCAGAGAGAAAGAGAGAGGGGGATGATAAATAAATAGGGGGAAACAAGCAGAGAAACAGAGAAAAAAAGATACGCAGAGAGAGAGAGAGGAGGGGGGGAGAATGATAAATAAATAGGGGAAAACAAACAGAGAGAGAGAGAGGGACGGCAGAGGAAGACAGAGGCAGAAAAGTACAGCGAAAGAAAAGTAGACTCAGATATATAGAAACTGATAAAGTAACGTAACACATGCAGAGAGAGAGAGAGAGGAGAGTGGTGGTGGTAAAGTGATAGAGGCAGACAGAAAAAAGAAACAGAGAAAAAAGACAGACTCAGGAGAAGCGAGAGAGAGGGGGGGGAGAATGCTAAATACATAGAGGAAAACAAGCAGAGAAACAGAGAAAAAAGAAAACGCAGTGAGAGAGAGAGAGAGGAGAGGGATAAAAAGTGAGAGAGGGAGGAGGGCAAAGAAAGACAGAGGCAGAAAAGTAAAGAGAGAAAGAAAAGAGAAAAGGAGAGACTCAGATATATAGAAACTGATAAAGTAACACAGAGAGAGAGAGAGAGAGAGAGGGAGAGAGAGAGAGAGAGAAGAAAAAGAAAAAGGCAGAAAGACAAAGAAACACGAAAACAGAGAGGCATAATCAGAGAAAGAAAAAATCGGAAAAACAAAGTCAAGATGAAATAGATACACAGAGACCGTCAGAAAATAGGGAGGGAGAGAGATACATTGTACATATGATACGTGTATCATATACACTGAAGAGCATCTGAATTAGAGACAGCTGGCGTTATGCAAATGTGGCGCTGTGGGCGGCCCTGTAAACGGAAACAACATGACGTATGCAGCGATCCGACAATATAAGGAGTGATGCGACGGGAATCAGTAAGAGTCGGACGCAGTATGGGTAAGACGAAGGATCTAAGCACGTTTGATCGTGGGCAAATTGTCGGGGCCCGACGAATGGGTCACTCCATCTTGGAAGTCGTGTAGGCACTGGGATTTTCACGAGCCACTGTGTCACAGGTGCACCGTGAGTACATCGAATCCGGTAAAACCATCTCTGCAAGGTCAAGGGCCAACTGCCGTGGACAACAGCGTGTGGATAAGCGGGGTCATCGTCGACTAGCTCGCATTGTAACAGCGGATAGACGGGCCACAGTGCAAGAAATCGTCGACTAGCTCAATTATGCTTTGCATTTTTTTAATGGTGATTGATCATGTTTAGTTATAATGTAACTCAACTAATTAGTTTCAAGGAAAATCGACAATTCTGTACATATGTCTTTATTTACATATGAGTTTGCTACTCATAACAGGAGTCATAAATAGTTGCGTTTTGCAACACTTTTCTACAAATGTAGATATCTTGTTTAGTGATCTTATTGTCAAAATTTCATATGGAAGGTTCAGTGTCAATCATATTCATTTAACATATGACACTGGTGAAATGCAATTTGTAAATTTATCATAGTTTAATTTTGTAACTTGTATAAAATATATATTGTTCACTGTATGAGTCACAGGTGAGACTATAATCGTCACATTTCCATCATTTAAATTTTGTAACTTATCATAGCGTGGGCATGTGTGTTTGCAGAGTTATTGTTGTATGTATTTTTAACTAATTGAGGCCGTGTAGTCTCACATTTGTTATTTTTAAATAAACTAAGTATGGTGAGCCATACTTACAGTTCTTATCTCTCTCTCCTGGTATGGCACGGGACCCTTGGTCGCAATTCCTGGTAGACTCAACGCCGAGACCTACTGCACCATTTTGGATGACCATGCGCTTCCTACGTTGTGGCAGTTTTACGGGGTGGACCCATGTTACTTTCAGGATGACAATGCCACCTGTCATGTTGCGAGGTCCACCATGGCTTGGTATGGTGACAATGGGGTTAATCGAATGGATTCTCCTTGGTGTACGATATCGAGCACCTCTGGGACGATTTGGAGCGCCGACTTAAGGGGTGTCCCCACCGTCCGAAATCGGTGAAGGAACTGACCTGTCTTCTCCAAGCCGAGTGGAAGAAAATACCGCTAGCCGTCGTACAACTCCTGGTTGAGAGTATGCCCCGGGGGTCGCAGCTGTAATCGCCGCTCGTGGAGGCTCCACTAACTATTGGAGGTGAATAAACTTCGTTTTCCTTTGCTATCACAGGTGTCCAATTACGTGTTGGTCGATAGTGTAGGTGTGCGACCGCCAATACCGATCTTCAATTTCTTGCGTATAGTTCGCTGAGAATGGGTCGGGAACGGCCTTCATTGAACGCTGCGGTCTATTGCTGCACACAGGGAGGCCTGTTTCTCCGTACAAGCCTTCTTCGATGACGGTGATCTCGATCCTGAGAGATCTTTTTTTGTTGTTGTTTTTATTATTGGGGGTTTAGCGACCACCATGAGCCTCTCAGTAGGCTATAAGCAGTTGCCCGTCGTTAATTTAGGGTCACTGGTTCCAGGGAAGGGAGAGAGTCAGGGGCGTAAGACAAACACAACATCCATGCCTCACCGGGATTTGAACCCGGACCCATCTCGGACAAATTGTCAGAAGCCATCACGCAGACCACTGAGCCACCGGGGCTGCGAGACAGGGTCGTCGCGCCACAGTCACGCCTCTTAGACAAACATGCGGGCTATTTTTTCACTTATTAAAGACCTGGGATTTTCGCCTTTTGAGAAACCATTAAGTTTTCAAAATCGTTGCTCCAGCCAGACTGGCATCCACAATAAAGCGTTTATCGAACTCCGAAAGATCCTTGGTTTTTCCTATTGTGATCAACAGTACTGACGGTTACGGATCATGAACCGAAGGTTAAAATTTTGCAGCACACACTTCAATAATTTTGAAAACTCCTTTTGGTTACTGGGTCCCTAAAAGGTTTAGTCGCCTACACACGAGCCCCTAGGGACCTTGGAAGACGAGAAAAGACGTGACGCCGTACGTCGAACCGTCTTGAAAGGATGAATGAACAGTTGTTCAGATAGAACAGATTTAAAGTCAAAGTGATGAAAAATTAGAGTTTAAGAGTTTTAGAGTATTATGCATTGCCTTTTATGGCTGCATGCTAAGCCGGAGAAAAGCTCTTTTTGCCGTTGAAAAATGCTTACCAATAATTTTATCAATTTAAGTAGGCACTTATATTCATAATGTTGTGCAGGAGCTTTGTTTTCAATAATGATATGGTTTAATACAATTAATACAGAGTAATAAATGCCATTTGCAGTTTTGTTAACAGGTTGAGCTTAATTTGCAGGTACATCGGAATAATTACTTTTAATCAGCTGAATTTGAATGTCTTATGTAGAATGTCTTAGATTTCGCATTGCTATATGTATATTATTACATATATTATTAAATTCTGTTACCAAGTTATTTAATTATCTCATAATTCCGGGGCCACATATTTTTATATTTTACAATGCATTAGTAGTTAAAAATTATCTGTATTCACTTACAATCCAATATTCCATAGTGCAGACATGATTTTCCCCTCTTTGCGGATTCACAATCACGCAGTAAATATTAATAAACGAAATTGCTTTTTGGTATGACATGACACTCGGTCTCAGTCAGTGGCTGCTTGAGATTTATTGCCACGTTATAGTGTGCGTACTTTGGAAAAATACGCACTCTATAACGTGGCAAGTACTTTTGCAAAAGCCACCCGGTTAGTGATAGCATAAGTCATTCCTTCTTGAAAGTCCGCACTTTTAAAACACTGGATGTCCTACAGGTTGAAGCTATTCAGCCCATTAGCTCCTTGTTGTAATACGATCTGCAATGGGTTGTAAATAATACGATCGCTTTGTAATTTCCCTCTCTCTGCGCTACTGAGGGAAAGTGCGAGGCCACATGGGGATTCCCCGTAGAGGATGTGGAAAAATGGTCATTCACCTAGAATTACGTACACGACAGGCACCAGCATTTATTCACAGCAGCTGCAGATCTGCCATGTATAAGAGGGTGATTTCTTCAAGTGATTTACTTTAGTTTTGGACCAAACAATTGCACGTTGCTATTGCGTTTTGTTCTCCTGAACAGTAAGTATGTCTATCTCATTCACTGTATAGAAACTTTCATATACAAGCGAAAGACATGCATTTGAAAACTGTCACAAAAGCGTCCAAGTGGAGCACAGTACTTGCGAAAGAAAAAAGGAGAGTGCGCGAAGAAGCTTCCGAAGCTCGACCGGTTCTTTTTGCCACAGAGTCAGTTAAGCTGAAGTGCCGTTTCTGATGAAAAGAATGATGATTTTTTTAGCATGTCAGCTGTTCAAAGTTTCGAAACAGACATTTTACAAAAACCAAGCACTTCAGAAACAAGTGAAAGTAAAATGGGTGACTATGAAGTCTTATAGTTATTAACCATTTAAATTATATTTTACCGAATTCGTTTTTTGCGATAAAATGTATATTCATTTCGTATTCATTCATCGGTCCGCTCACCGTGTTAATCCTGATTGGCCCATTGATAACCTTGCATTATCTACTTCTGTTCCAAAAATTAATTAAAAAGTTAAAACTACAGGTCTCTAGGTTCCCCCCTTACTTTTCCAGATCCTGTTCCTGACTTCTTGACCCTCCACACACACACACCGCGAAAAGCACATTCTCCTTGGTGTACGATATCCTGTGAAAAATCCGTGTGTTTAGGAGTTCTGAAGTAAATCTTGACGGGGAGGGCGGTTGCACGTGCTGGTTACGCCACTGAGTTCATTCATCATTCACACAAAAGAATTATTCATGAATCACCATTCAATTTCCACTCCTGGTCATCTCATTTACACTCACTGAATAAATGATTCTTTGCTTCAAAGCGGAAATAGGCAAACTGCCCAAAAGAGCTGGAGCTTAGTAGGCCCATTCATCATTCACGAGAGCTCGTCGCGAACACACCATTCAAACGGAATGGCATTCAGGTTTCATTCCCATTCTTAAGTTTCACCATTATTTCCTAGCTGACTGCTCATTGCTCACTCACACAACGTCCCGATAATACTTTTCTTATTGGGAATTCGTTTCTGAACGCATGTGAGCGGAATACAGTTAAAAGCGCTGCGACTTCAGTGTGTCACAGTAATGCCGGATTGAACGGTCATTCGTAGCTGTATGAGCGACTACTTCATATTACTGCGTGGGCTATGTAATAGCTTAGAATGACGAAAACATACTTTTTAGAACCGTACAGGGTGAGTCATAATGGCCACCGAGATTTTGCCGAGCCGAAACAACATAACGGTATGGGAAACGAAAATACAGCGTATGGTGATAGAAAGGGAATGTCAAGTTTCGTATCGCGCGCATCTGGGAATCGGCGCGTACTTAACAAGTAGGGGGAGTTCCCGTCAGTCAGGATGGCGTCATGCACAGAGAAGTCTTAATGCGTTTTGGTGTACGTGAAAACCGAGCCCATTACCGCGGTTCAACGGCACCTCGGTGCTCAATTTGGAAAGGATGCGCCAACAGATAAAACAATACGCTGGTGGTACGATAAATTCCGTAACACCGGATGCCTATGCTCAGGAAAAAGCCCGGGACGACCAGGTTTGTCGCAGAAAACAGTCGACCGAGTAAGGGAGGCCTTTTACCGCAGTCCCCGGAAGTCGACTAGGCGTGCCAGTGAGCAGCTGGAAATTCCACAGAAAACGGTATGGCGTATCTTGCGTAAGCGTCTCCGTGTGAAGCCGTATAGATTGCAATTAGTTCAAACTCTGACACAAGATTATCACAATCGCCGGTTCCAATTTTGCAACGACATGCAGGAGCACATGGAGACAGACAGCTTCATCGAGAGACTCTTTCTCAGCGACGAAGCCACGTTTCACTTGACTGGTGAAGTTAACCGACGTAACGTGTGGATATGAGGATTGGATAATCCACATCCCACCGTGAAACATTTCAGTGACTCTTCAAAGGTAAATGTGCCGTGCGCCATATCACGGTACAAGGCTGAAGGCCCATTCATCTTTGCCGGGGCAACCATCTACGGTAGCATCTTTCTTGATGTGCTTCTGCTCTGACTGATGCCACAACATCAAGACGGTAGTGCTAACTTCATTCTCAAACCAGATAGGGTTCCACCCTACTTTTAAAGGGGTGTCCGTGCCCTTCTCAATGAGAAGTTACCCCACAGGTGGATAGGGCATGCAGATGCCGACGTCCAACCACGTCCTGTCTGTCCGCCTCGATCACCGGACTTAACGCCGTGTGACTTCTTCCTCTCGGGCTACGTTAAGAACCAGATTTTTGTGCTGCCCATGCCCCGAAATTTGAAGGAATTGAAACAACGCATTACCACGGCTATCACTCAGATGGACCGGGCAACTCTGGTGCGAGTGTGGACCGAATTGGATTACAGGATAGATATTTGCGGTGTCACGAAGGGCAGACACATCTAGCATTTCTAAGGTCTGTAAAAAAACTTTGAACAATTCTCTTTCCATTACCATTAACTATGTTACCCTATATCCCTTTCCGTTATGATGTAGTGGTACACTAAAATCCCGGAGACCACCATTATGACTCACCCTGTACATACAGTGGAACCTCGGTTGTACGTTTCTGAATTATACGTTTTTCACTTTTATGCGCAATTCTGTGTTTGTCCCGATATTTCACTGTAGTTTCTAACACTTTTTAAACTCGGTTACACGTAATTCATTTATACTCTTCTTGCGATTATGCGCTAAAATTTGAATTTCAGACTATCAAAAACACACGTTTCTTTGATTCCTTTATACACTACTGGCCACCCAAAATACAACACCAAGAAGGACACGAAATAGCAAAGCCAGATTTACTGGACACATAACAACAGATACAAAGATGAAACAATTGAGCTTACAGGCCCGTGAGACTTGCGGAACACGCAGACATCAATAGTTCGTGTGGCCCCCATGGCTGGCAATAACGGCCGCTACACGCCGCGGCATCGAATGAAAGAGGCTTTCGATGTGTGCTTCGGGTATGTCGGTCCAGGCTGCTTCCACACGTTGCCACAGTTCCTCAGGCGTAGCCGCGGGTGGTGCTTGCCGGGCCACTCGGTTGCCGATCAGTGACCAGACATGTTCGATGGGCGACATATCGGAGAACAGGCACGCCACGGCAGCAGTGACACCTGGTGGGCCATGAAGAATTGTTGCACGATGCGTGCCACGTGCGGGCGCGCATTGTCGTGTTGAAATGTAGCCACTGGCAGGTCCTGCAGGTAAGGGAGGACTACAGGCTCCAAAACGTCGTAGATGTAGCGGTGGCTGTTGAGTGTACCGGCGATGCGTACCAGAGGGGTGCGGGCGTCATATCAAGTTGCGCCCCAAACCATAACGCCAGGCGACGGACCGGTATGGCGATGTATAATGCAGGCGTCATACAGTCTCTCGCCGCGGTGCCGCCACACGCGGATCCGACCATCGTGGTGTTGCAGGTAGAAGCGGGATTCGTCAGAGAAGACAATATCGTGCCATTCCGTAGTCCAGGTGCGGTGTTCAACGGCCCACTGCCGCCGCACTCGCCGATGGTTTAACGTCAATGGTAATCGGAGCAATGGGCACCGTGCGACAAGTCCCCGCACCTGAAGACGACGTCGAACGGTACGTGCTGACACAGGTTGTTGCGCAACACACCCTAATTCCTGCGCTAACGTTCGTGATGTGGTGGTGCGAGCCGTCAATACCCGCCGCACAACATGCCGGTCCTCTCGTTCGGTGGTGTGCCGTGGCTGCGGCAATCGCTCACGTCGGTCCGTCCGTTCCTCCTGCACCCACCGAATCCATACTCGCCTCACAGTGGCTGCATGTCTCACACGGGCGCCGATGTCTCGGTACGACAAACCGCTGTCGCGATAAGCCACTATTCGTCCTCTGTCGAACTCCGAAACGTGCTGGAATGACTGCCGTATTCTACGACGAGGCATCAGGAAGCTTCCCACGCACAGGTCCGGCAGCACAACACACTTCCACTACTTACACCCCGCCTTCGGTGCACCCTTCTTATAGTGCCTCTCGGTGGCGTGCCGGGCGCACATGATTTGCATATGCCCTGCAATGCTAATCGTTTGTATGTCCTCTCGCGGACGACGCATGCTGCGAGTTTCAGGCCAATCGGATGCTTCCTTCTTGTTGTTGCGTTTTGGGTGGCGAGCAGTGTAGGTAACCCGGTATTTAAAAACTTCGATAGAATTGAGACAGCGTTGCTGTATTCCTTCTTGGTGCAGCCGAAGTTGAACCTTGATCCTATCAGAGAAGGTCGGTCTGGATAAAAGTTTGTTTCGCATTTCATGATTCACACAGATATGCGCTATTAAAAACTGAGTTGAAAACGAGTCAAAGTATTTGGATCTGTACCCGACCGTAATGTAATTAGACCCGACGCGGACCTGCCCCGGAAAAATCTGCTTTGAACTATAAATTTTAATTTATCATCGTCATCAACATTGTCAATCATTATCAATCCACTGCTGGATGAAGGTCTCCCCAAGTTTCTTCCACAACGGTCTGTCTTAGGCTAGTTTCCTTCATGTCACTCCCGCATGCTTTCGAATTTCATCCGCCCATCTTCCACGTGGTCTTCTTTTGGATCTTTTTCTGTTCCTTGGATTCCGTCTAAAATTTCGAATGTTCATTGTTGGTCCGTTCTCCTGGCAATATATTAAACCCATTGCCATTTCAGGGATTTTACTCTCATAATGATGTCTTCCACCCTTGTAATTTTCCTTATCCACATGTTCCTCTTTTTATCTTTCATGGTTACACGAAGCATGCATATCTATGCTTCTTTCAGTTGTCTGCTGTCTTTGTATGTCTTTTTTAGTTAAAGTCCACGTCTGTGCTCCGAACGTAAACACATTGGAAGGATGCATTGATTAAACACTTTTCTTTTAAAACATAGAGGTACATTGCTCTTAAAAATTGTAGTGTTTCTTCCAAAAACGCCAATTAATTTCTTCATTAACGTAACCCTCGCTTGATACAGTATCTACTGCCTGAGGTAAATGTAGGAATTGGTTACCAACAGCTTTGTCCCATCAATTGATAAGTCTTCATTCCTTGTAAAAGCACTGTACTTCCGTTTCGTCTTCTGAAAGTTCATGTTTAATCCCGTTTCTTTACTTTTCTCAGCAAGTTCCAGGATTATATTCTACAGCTCTGAAGTATTATTTCAAAAACTTCAAAAGGATTCTTTGAAATATTTTTTTCTTTTCAAAAATAAAACGGAAATAAAACCTTGTCGAAATCGGGTCAGGAACACCTTGACCCGACCCGTTTGACGCGTAAGAAATTGTCTGTTAAATGTCCGTGCCTAATATCATAACTTAAAATATATAGCCGTCTGTGCACGATATACAATTGAATTATTAAAAACTAGTATTAAAAACGTACAGTTGTTTAAAATCTTTAATACTAAAAAGCATGACTAACTGCGCAAGATCTTTTGAAGTGCCCGGCACTTCATCATCAGGCTGAGTTATCAACTTGTGCTGTAGGAACTTATTTATATGTATATACAAGAATCCATCGGGTGTCTATGACGTAATCTGGTCGGAGTTCATAGACGTACTAAACATCAACGTCCGGCACCCCGAATTCATACAAATGGCATATCAACGCCAAATTACAATATACAGGGTGTTTAAAAAAGAATGACCCGATTTCAAAGTAGCATATTTAATAAGGCAAATGTGGGATAGTTACAAAACAAAGAGCCAAGTATGAAGGAAGGTCTAAAGTTCACTCACCACAATTACAAATGCTCAATGTGCCCTCCACCTGCTGCACGGACAACATCAAGCCGATAGCTGAATTCATCCCAAACGCGTCGGAGAGTGTCTTCAGTCACAGAATTTACCACGGCCGTGATTCTCGTTCGGAGCTCATCCAAGTCAGCAGGTAAAGGGGGAACATAAACACGGTCTTTTACGTATCCCCATAAAAAAAAAACTCACGTGGTGTGATGTCTGGAGATCTCGGAGGCCAAGCGTGTAGTGCCAAGTCATGGGGTCCCCTGCGTCCAATCCAAAGCTGAGGCAATGTGTCGTTTAGAAACCGACGAACTTGGAGGTTCCAATGTGGCGGTTACATTTTGCAGCGGGATGGAGGTTCCATCCCGCTGCAAAATGTAATCTTCAGAGTCGTCCTGCAGCTGTGAAAGTAGCCAGTCCTTCAGCATTGCAAGATAGGAGTTGCCCGTAACCGTGTTGTCCGCAAAAAAGAAAGGGCCATAAACCTTTCTAACAGAAACCGCGTAAAAACATTCAGTTTTGGGTGAATCACGTTCATGTTGGAGAGTTTCATGTGGATTCTCCAGTCTCCATATGCGAACATTGTGGCGCGAAACTTTTCCGCTTACATGAAAGGTTACTTCATCGCTAAAAATCAACCTTTGTACGACGCTGTCGTCCTCCGTGTCCTCTAAAAGAGTTTCACAAAAATCTTTTCGATGTGTTTTGTCACCTCCACGAAGAGCTTGCACCAGTTGCAATCTGTACGGCTTCAGCAGCAAACGTCGTCGTAAAACACGCCAAACTGTCACATGAGAGATGGAAAGTTTGCGGCTCGCACGACGAGTAGACTTCCGTGGGCTTCACCGAAACGCCTCGTCAATTCGTTGCACATTCGTCGCTGAGGTGGTTAGTCGTCCAGGACTCTTTCTCTTACATAAACACCCTGTTTCTTCAAATTGTCGATACCAACGACGAATGTTTGTGCCCACTGGTGGAGCACTGCCGTAACGCCGTTTAAACGCACGCTGCACCGTAATCACGCAGTTGGTCTTGCTAAATTCGAGCACACAAAACGCCTTCTGTTGCCTCGACGCCATCGTCTCACTCACTAAGCGTAGCGGCTGTTTGTACGCTCGTGCTGCCATCTAGCGGTAGTCATAACAAACTCTGGGCCACGCCCGTAGACATGATACGAGTCGCATTCATCGGTGGTTCGTGGTTGCCGAGATATCCACTTTTCAGATCCGGACATTCTTTATGAAACACTCGTATTATTAGGTAGTTTGGTGCATTCGTCCATTTTTTTATATGTATCACAATAGGCAAGTCCATGGCATTGGTATAACAGTGGGGGTTTCATCGTTACAGCACTTTTTTCCACATGTTTGGATGAACAGGCTTTCAGTTAAGAATTAGGATCGTCTGGATTTGGCCGTAGCCAAAATACTGACGGCGTTCCATTCAGGATAGTGTGCTCCTGCGTTAACTGTTCTTGAAAGTGCTGTAGACTCCGTTTTATTCCTAATAGTGTACTTGTGCTCCGAAATCCTTTTCGATACATTTCGTGTCGTGGAGCCGATATATACCACATCTCTATTCTGACTATCGTGGCTTTCAACGGAATACAATAAACTCCATGTCTATTTGCCAGTGGGATGGGCTCACGGTCCTTCTTGATGATTGACAAAATATTTCGTGTACTGACTCCGAAGTCTATATGATGTTTCTTGCATCGGTTTTTCAGAATAAATATGACATCTGGTAGGTACTGCATTGGTCCAACATATTTCGTTATGAC
The DNA here is from genome assembly GCA_039090855.1 of Macrothele yani. Classification (NCBI taxonomy): domain Eukaryota; kingdom Metazoa; phylum Arthropoda; class Arachnida; order Araneae; family Macrothelidae; genus Macrothele; species Macrothele yani. Next base: position 47,619,158 of record CM077022.1, on the reverse strand, counting down.
AGTGTCTCTTTCGAGGGTAGAGAAATCAGCTTGCAGTACCCTGTCGAGTATCTTATTTACCACCATCCCTGAATATCTATTGGTTTCGGCAATTCGGTGTATAACTAATTTCACTGCGTCTGGACTGTAAGCTAGAAGAGTGTGATATCGCTCGTCTCACAAGGTAGCGGAGGGAAGACAACTTATAATGTAATGGATGTGCTGCAGAACTTGGAATAATAGCATCGTTATTTGTTGGTTTTCGGTAAACTGAGTAGCTGACAGTGTTTGAGTCACTATTTCGGTGAAGGATGAAGTCTAGAAATGGGAGGGAATTATCTAGTTCATGTTCTATGGTAAATTGTATTGAGGGAAATTTAGAAGCCAGTAAGTCTGCAAAGCATGGGATTAATTATTTTTGATGTGGCCAGAATATTAAGATATCGTCTATGTAATGTATGTATAGGCTCGGTTTAAGTTGGCATGTATTTAGTATATCTTCCTCCAACTCCTGCGTAACAACTTCAGCTAAAATAGGCGACAAGTATATCGTGCACAGACGGCGTAAAAAATTGTTTACCCGGTGACCATCTCTGATTTAAAAATTGATATATCTCTGGCACGTAAATTTGTGTGTCCACTATTTTGTGGCGTAGTAGAACAGAAACCCTTAAATGTCTCCTCAATATTCAACATTCTGGTTTAAAATGGATCCACTCAGGATCTCACAAAAGAAAAGCTATTTATTCATGTGTGACCCAGTGGCGTATCCAGAAATTTCTTAAGGGGGAGGGGTCCATGGGTTTGGTTCATTGGTGAAAGCCTCGTATACACGTATATATCACTTTAAGTTCGTGCTCAGTCTCCCCTCAAGGGAGGGGTTCAAACCCCGAACCCCCCCCCCTCCTCTGGCAACGCCCTACTGATGAGACCCATACTGAAGTACTGGCTTCAGATTCTTAGTTGTTCAGGATTTCACTTGATCTAGAATCAGGATTGTTTTAGAAGAGTTCTCAAAAGAGAAGTTTGATTTTCATAGGCTATATGATTTCTGCAATGTGATAAAATAATTTATAATTTGTAATGCTTTTGCTTCTTTAAATAAATCATCATTAAGAAACATCTTATATTCTTTTAAACCATAAATTTTACAATAGTATTTAACATTTTGAAATTTCGTTTATACGTGTTTTTACATTTATACGTTTTCTAAGGCCATTCCCTAGAAAAACGTATGACAGAGGTTTTACTGTAAACCGTTTTAGAAAACAATAAAACGGCGGTACTTATAAACCATAGTATAGCCTTGGAAAAGAAGTTAAGAAACGAAAGGCTGTACTTATAAACCATGTAATCTTGGAAAAGAAGTCATGAAACGCTGTCTCTTATTTTATTGTTTAACTTATTTGTTTTTAATTTAAAAACACGTTTTCAGCAAGATGAAAACCGCTTGAGTATCGCAAGATCGTAACGTGCACTTCTTTGCGAGATGACCGCCGTAATGTTATTCCTCTTTGATATCATTTCAAGGAAAATTAATATTGTAAAGCGCTCGCTAGATCAAGAAAGTATAAAGTAAATTCACCAAGTAGGCTATAACGATTAGGGGTTTGGGACACCTTGCAAACCTGTTACTCATGATTTCCGCCCTTTCAATAATAATTCTTAAAATAGCGGATTATGCGGTAAGGGTAAACTCTGAGACGGATGCAAAAGTTTTAATAAGTTTTCACTGCGGAAAAGTATCGTTGCCGATAGATAATACCCGAAGAGAACCTTTGATAATAAGCTCGGAAGATATTGCTGAAAGAGAAATGGTGTGTTTGAGCACTGAGAGCGACAGGAGGAGAGATTTAATCGGTCCACTCCACAAAAGTCAGAAACTCACTTCCATCACTTGGCAGACAACCTTTCGAAGTGGTCGAAACGTTATCGATGAGCTGAGCCCAACAGGGTTTCCGAACTCTACGCCAGAAACGAGTGAGTTAAAAGGAGTTATTTCCAGACTTTAGTCGTCAGCTCTCAATCCGTGTTCATCCTGTGTACGTACGTACTCAAAAGAATCGCTCTGTGAGTGGCATCGTCTATTTAATAACAATGATCACTTGTCGACATATGCGAATCTCTTTCTATTTATCATAGTTATTTTACGAAAATTATCGAATTCTTCTGCAAAGGTTTTGGATCTCACTCAATAAGGCCTATGTAGAGGACAAAAGAGAGTCAAATATTATGAAGAAGATATCTGTAGGGGTTTCCGTTTGCGAGCTACCAGAAAGCATAATACCTAATCATAGTGCTTGCCATTCTTACAAAGGACGCTCTTCATACTACTGTTAGGGAGAGAAGATGGCCTCTTCATGCAGAATGCAGTTGTGGGGTCGTATTATTTGGGTGTGTTCCTATCGTCTGTTATGTAACGTACGGCTAATTGGGCACTTGTATGGAGAGGCTACGCAAAGGGGCTTTTCGTGAACGAGTTTCACGGGGGAACGACAGCGGGGTGGCCGTAGTAAAGCAAAGGGGGATGAGTTCGCGATGAGAGTAGTGCTCTGTGCGTCCGACATCCACCAGCAGCAGTATCGTGGCCACAACGGATGCAGGGAAACGTGCCCAAGACAAAAGGATGTGGAGAACGATCTTCTTTCTACTTCCACTGCTCCGATGCCTTCTTTCTTGTTTATAACGCTCCTCCTTTCTTCTATCAATCATTTTTTGGTATTCCACGTTCTTTCAAGTAACACTTTTACACTTTTTATTCAGACTATTTAATCCTCGTTTACTGTAAATCAAGAAAAATTGTATTAAAATTTCTATTACAGTTTCGAAATTTTATTTAGCGCACAATCTCATGTCACAGAAGGTTTTAAATATTCGGCGAATTCCAGTACTGGGGTAAAAAAATTTAGTGCTAGATTTTACTGGTTTGCTACTATTACTAGAACTGAATTAATGGTACTTTTGTGCATAGTTTTCAGCAAATCATTATTTTAATTTTTCGTGAAGACTGCATACTGAACATCGTATACCCCCCTCCTTTTGTCTTATGTTAATCACGATAGAAGATTGCGCGGACCTGGACCAGCCCGTGAAGCCCCTCCCGGACCGCGGGCAAGGCCTGGCTTTTCTTCTATTCCTTATTAAAAGAAAAAGCCCAGTCTCATGGCGGGCATTACTCCCAGAGGTGGAAGAGTTAGTATTTTGATACTGAATTAACGAAAAAAACATTTCTGCTTGCAAAATAAAGACTGTTTTGTGAATATAATCCTACTTTTTCCTTATACAGAGGATGTTCAGACACTTTTAGAATGTCTTTGATAAGAAATTACAGGAAATACGAGAAATTCAAAGAATTGAAACTGGCAACAGCGTGTTAGATGAACACCAAAGAAACATCTGCTGCAGTTAAATATCGTCTGTTGAGAAAATGTCGGACGTAACAAGCTGTGGACAGAGGGTTATGTTTTGCTCTTTACCAAGAGAAATATTCGTATTCTGTAATTAAAAAACGTTGTGTAAATCATGGAATTAGCATTTCTTAATGTAAACTAAACACACCAAACGAACATCCACAGTAGATACGTACTTTTACTATTTCAAAAAAATGCAGGGTCTCTGGTCTTTAAAAAAAATCCACCAACCCAAAGAGCAATCGCTAAGTAGATAAAAATCTCTGCATCAACTCCAAACAAGGATATAAATAAAGAACTGAATCTGAAAAAAAAAAAAAAAAAAAAACATAGTTTTAGTTTATGTTAGCAGTCCAAAGGCACAATAGTCCATTGGTGACATATCAGGGAACTCTGAAGGAATATGAGCAAAACGTATAGACCCGTTTCTTTTTCATTTTTTCAAGAAATAGTGAGGTAGATTTGGATGTATGTGTGACTGGTAGCCTTATGCTGATAGAGTTCTACTCTTTGAAGACTGTGGATAAAGGAATTGTATTTCCTCTTTAAATATAGGAGTTAAAACATTGTTTTGGTGCTCGCTTTCCGAAATCGTCTCCCTTCCCTGCTGGCTATCCGAAATCGTCTCCCTGCAAAAGGCTTCTGTTGTCTCGTTTCTTTGACCTCTTTCTTCCCTCTCTCTCTCTCTGACCCCCGTGTCAGTCAAAGCTCGAAGGGCTCGGCGTCCAATGCCTCTGATGCAATAAAACAATTTAGCCATCCCGAATGGACTTTGCTGATGACAATGCATATGATTGCGGCGTAGGCTAATAAAACGATTTAAGCACTTAAGCTTTTCTGAAACGGCTCTTCCATACAAAAGATAGGCAGCCTGTGAATGCTGTTTTACAACCTCTAATTACCTATTGTTACAGTCGATAGCTCCTTTCGAGTTTACCACAAAGATATTCCTTGCTTGGAAATTAATTAATACTAAAATCTTTTAAAATCTCCAAAATCCATGTAACGGAAGTTTGTTTGACCACTTCTAAGAAAAGATGGACTATATTGAAACCACAGACTAGTTGTTTTTGTAATGGGATTTGGAGAACAAGATGTACTCTATTCCCGTACAAAGAAGCTAAACGAAATCTTATGCGGCAAAAATTCGCCGATTTTTTTTCCCTTGAACGTTCATGTTTTAACTGTCTTATGACCAAGATCACTGTCCGCCAATGGCGGACTGGCGATCTATAAACGGCCCTGGAAGCTATTTTGTGCGGCTCACTTTTGGGGAAAATTATCGAGGTATTCCATCCCTAAAAAAAAAGACCTTTTCAGCATCACCGTTTACTCTTTAAACATCTTTTCAACACAAGTCTACGAATCACTGAAGTTTTTTGTGGATGGGTTCCAAGGACCGCACATCCCTAGAGAGTACAATTTAATATACACTGTAAAAAATAAGTGGTGTGAATTCACCGAAAATTTCTGAAAAAACTTGCAGCAAAGTTGCCAGTAAGAGCCTGTGTTTTAACGGAACCTCCGTTAAAAGACAGGCTCTTACTGGCAACTCAGGGTTCTCATCACTTGGGCGATAGAATGGCCCATCTGTTTTGCCCCGGCAACGTATCCACGATCAAAATCGCTGAGATCACCAAGTTTACCCATGTTCGTCGATTGTAGTACACTGTTGGGAAGCCCTGCTGTCCGCCTATTTATTGCCTGCGTTCGGTTTGGGTCTGTTCCACTCTGCGCGGGGGATGCCCATGTTAACTGGCCATCACTAATGTTGTTTTGTCTACTGAATGTACTTAGAGACTGGGATCACAAACGTGTCCGTTAAATGGATGTGTACGCTATTTGGGTGTGGAAGTTTTACTGTATTGGAACCCTATACTTCTGATTTAAATTATCAAACAAAACGAAATTAAATTTGATACCCATACCACACATTCCAATAGTTCCACTTTTTTGATGCAGAAATTTCCATGAAATTCACGACCTCCGAAGATTTTTTTTTTTTTTTTTTTTTTTTTGTTGATGAAAGTTTCACGACCACCGTGAGCAACTCGATGGGCTAAAAGCAGTCGCCCGTCCCAAATTTAGGGTCACTAGTTCCAGGGAAGGGAGAGAGCTAGTGCTGCAAGACAAACATAACATCCATGCCTTACCGGGTTCGAGCCCGGACCCATCTCGGACGAATGATCAGAAGTTAGCGCTTAGAACACTGCGCCACTGGGGCGGCCATAAGTACATCGAATACTTTTCCGGACTTGTATGCATCTATGTCACAACACTTGCTCTTTGTACCGCCAGAAAACGGGGATCAAATCCCTTATCCAGCAGCATAGGTGGCCGAGAGATCAGATGCGCGGCACTCCGATTGCTCGTTTGAGGTGGGACTGGGTCCGAGGCCTCGATGATTCATTGGCGGTGTGTTTGTCCTACGGCGACAATTCGGTCCCTCTCCTGGAGACAGTGGCTCTAAATTACAGACGGGCGATTCCTTACATCCTTATATGCTCAAGTGGATCGTTAAATCCCCAACCAAGAAGAAAAAAAAGGAGGGGGGCTTATTGGGGAGGCTGTCCAAAAATAAGATTACATCACTTTCATCGGGGCTTGTGCTGTTGTTATCGCAGGAGACACTCTATAACTAAGGTGACAGATATTGGAACACTAATTTAAGAACAAATTTGCCTGTTGTCCCCAAATTTGGGGAAGCATACATACTCAGATTAAATGTGGAAAAAGTTTAGTCATAACATTGTTTTGTTTTAATAAGTGTGGTATTGCACCTGAAAATTTGTAGGCCGCCCCAGTGGCGCACTGGTCTAAGAGCTGGCTTATGACCATTCTTCCGAGATGAGTCCAAATTCGAATCCCGATGAGGCATGGGTGTTGTTTCTGTCTTACGGCATTGTCTCTTTCTATTTCCTGGAACCAGTGGCCCTAAATTAGAGAAGGACGACTGCTTATAGCACACTGAGTTGCTCACGGTTGTCATCAAACTCCTAAACAGGCAAAACATGATCTTCAAATGATATATCTTCTCGAATGTTGGCAATTTGTACTGCCAAAACAGAGCTGTGACGCAGAGAACACACTCAGCAAACCTTACATATACGTGCTAAATTAGGAGCCAGCTGCATAACCCTTATACTTCTCCTTAGAACGAACTGCTTAGATAATTATCTCATTTTGTAAAAGTTTTTGGTGGAACTCAGAACAGGCAGAGTAAAATTCAGTTTTTATAATAAGCATGCTGGCAGGTGGGTACAACGGAAACTACTCGAGTCACATTATTGTGACAACCACTTACTTTTCACGTCAACAGCGCATAGCGAATGAAAGAAGGCACGTGTCGTGAGCTAAGGCTTGGAGGGTATATAAGGTGCCCTGTAGGCATTCTGAAAACATATCACTCGTTTCTGTTATGGATAAAAGGAGCGATTTATCAGATTTGCAAAAAGGTGTGATTACCTTTCGGTCCAAGGGTGGCAGTATTTCTGAAACAGCGCAGTTTGTGAAATGTTTGCGTGCTGCTGTGGTTAAAGTGTATCGTGATTGGAGAAATGGCACCATTGCGAATAAGCGATGTGGAAACTGCGGAGCACCACGTGCCATTGATGTGAGAGGTGGACGTCGGCTTCGAAGGTGCCTGAGGGCCGATCGACATGCTATAGTGGAGCAACTCACTGGCCGAATGAACCAGGTGACTACCGAAAGTGTATCTGAAACGAAAATTCAGCAAACCCTGCTGCGTATGAGGTTCCGATGCAGACGGATGGTCACCACACCTATGCTAACGAAGGTGCATCGGCAAAAAAGGTTTACATTTGCACTGCAGTATCGGAATTAGACCTCCGCTGATTGGCAAAGGACTGCCTTCTCCGATGAGTCACGTTTTCTGCTTCATGGAACGGGTGGACGTTGGCGTATATGACGATAAACATCGGAGAACAAACACCCTTCAACCATTGCTGGCAGAACCCAAGCTGGTGGGGGCAGCGTCTGGGGAATGTTTTCGTGGCATTCTCTGGGTCCACTCATACCTGTAGAAGGCACTATGGACCGAATTCGTTATGAATCCCTCCTTGCAGACCATGTACACCCATACATACTGATTGTCTTCCCTGGGGCGGATGGGATCTTCCAGCACGACAATGCGACGTGTCACTCAGCCGGAAATGTCCGAGAGTGGTTGGCAGAGCACGATGAAGACTTCAAAGTACTTCCCTGGCCCACTGACTGTGGGACCACCTCGATCCTGTTGTTCGCTCCATGGATTCTCCACCACGCACCCTCCAGCAGCTGTCAGATGCAGTGCAGTCAGCATGACTCCACATACCTGTGAACACCTTCCAGAACCTTATTGGGTCACTCCCAGCCCGTCTAACTGCTGTCCGCGCTGCACACGGCGGTTACTCTGGATATTAGCTGGTGGTCATAATAATGTGACTCGACAGTGTATTTTTAAGGGCATTTTTCATTAGAGACGTAACGTGCTTTTTGATAAAATCTAAATTTTGAGGACAAAAATGCAAATTTGAAGAGAGTTTGCGTCCCCAAAGACAGTATATTAAATTGGAGGACTGTCTTAAGAATTCGTGACCTTTGGTCAGTATACTATAATACACTTTATTACTGTGCCAAGTCTGAACCATCTGCATGGACTGCGTTATTTTGTCGCCTTGATTGCATATATTCCTAAGCTCCTGCAAACAAGTGTCATTTGTGTGGATAACTTCCGAAAACACTTGAAAAATATTATCTCTATGGAGCTGAAGTCGAATCCATCCTCTCGATTTTCGTTCTTGTCATTTAGGTGAGTGCACAGTTGCTTTTTTCGAAAGAAACTTTAGGTTGTACCCAAAGTTTCTTTCGAAGAAAGAACCTTTTTAGCTCGCATATTTTATATACACTGGCGGAAAGTGAAAAAAGAACACCAAGAAGGAGACGTCTGATACCAACGAAATTTATACAGCATAACAACGGAATACAGAGGATAACGTGATCAAAACATTATGGCAAAATACAGCTGTATTTGCTGGTAAACTGAAAAATAACATTTCCATGTAACATGGTTAGTACGAGGTTGAATCGCCATGAACTGCGTCCCACTGTGCAATTCTGGTATGGAGTCTGGCGTACAGATGTTGGATGTAAGTTTGGGGTATTGAGCTCCAAGCATCCTCAACCTGGACGCGTAAATCGGGGATGGTCGTGGCTGGCCGTGCAGACCGGATAAGTCGTTGTCCCATAAAATCCCACACGTGCTCAATGGGGGACAATTCCGGTGAACGTGCAGGCCATGGAAGTTGTCTCAAACCCTGAAGTGCATGTTGCGTTGCACGTGCCGTGTGAGGGCGTGCGTTATCTTGCTGGAAAACACCGCGATGGACCGACCTTACAAATGGCACAACAACGGGCTGCATGTTGTTGTTGATGTAGGAGGTGCTGTTTAACTTACCCGGTACAAACACTAGTTGTGTACGGGAGTGATAGCTGATCGCTCCCCACACCAGGAGACCAGGTGTAGGCCCTGTGTGTCGCTGGCAGATGTAAGAAGGGTGGAGACGCTCCCCTGTACGTCTGCGGACATGCATACGGCCATCGGAGGCTCCTAAGCAGAATCTGCTTTCATCGCTGAATACGATAGATCGCCATTGCGTTCTCCAGTGCATACGTTGGCGACACCACTGCAGCCGTTCCTGGCGGTGGGCTGGAGTCAGAGGCACACGTGCACGTAGTCCTGCATCCAGTAGACGGTTGCGAATTGTTCGCACAGTCACCTCAGGTGCAACGGCAGCTCGAATTTGCGTCGCAGGGGATGTTCTGCTTGACAACGCCGCTCTTCTTATGCGTCGATCGGTGCGCTCATCAGTCCGTCTGTGACTCCCGGTTCCACGTCTTCTCGTGTGGGAATGTTTCTCGGACCATCTACACCACCATCGTACCACCACCGATACTTCCCGTCCAATTCGCTCCGCAATACGACGATACGACCACCTGGCCTCGCGTAGTCCGACTAGACGACCTCGCTTAAAGTCCGATAACTGCTGAAATCGTACACGTTTTCCATGTCCAGGCATTGCAGCTTCTTCAAGGTCTTCGCACGTGTCCGTACGCCGACGACTGATTACATTCACATCGCCGTACTCCTTAAATACCACCGACGATAATTTGCATATTATGCCGTGCTGTGGCGTAAGCGTTCACTGGTTGGTCCCGAAATTAACATCACACCACCGTAAGCTCAACCCCATTAACATATGTAAATTTCATGATCGTCCGCCAATTCCTTCTTGGTGTTCGTTTTTCACTTTCCGCCAGTGTATATATTAGGTGCCTGAATTAATTCCCGCTGTTTTTTGCCACAAAAACACCTGTGTGTTGCCATAGAACGGTACAGGATAGTCCATTCAAAGTAGTGTCCGTTGGCAGCTACGACCCTTTCCCACCGTTGGGGTAATAAATGGATTCCGCGGTAGAAAAATGCAGGTTCTTTCGAGGCGAACCATTCATCGAGTCATTTTTGGATATCCGCGACATAAAGGAAGTGCTGCTATGACAGGCCATGTTGTAGCGACCGGAACAAATGGAAGTCCGAGGTAACAATGTCCGGGGAATAAGGCGGGTGGGGTAAGAAGTCCCAGCCAAGTGCCTCCAAAAGTTGCTTCGGGGATTTGGCGACATAAGGTCTAGCGTTGTCGTGGAGAAGAATAACCTTGTCATGTGGGATCCAGTTTCCGAGCTTCTGGGTCATTCCCATTGCCTTTAAACGTGTTTGCTAACCATTGACTCATCGACCTGTATTGTTTCAGACAACTCGTGCAGCGTCTGACATGAATCCTCGTCCAATATGGCCTCCAATGCGCCATCTTCGAACTGTTTCGGCTGCCCAGGGCGCTCTTTATCCTTCACGTGATATTCGTTAGCTTTGAAGCGTCGGAACCACTCTCTGCATGTTGTTTCCGATAGGGCATGTTCCCCATAGGCCTGCACCAGCAAACGATGACTTTCTGCTGCAGATTTCTTGAGATGAAAGCAGAAGAGCAATGCTTTCCGCAAATGCTCCTTTTTTGGTACGAAACACGACATCGTGAATGCGATACAAACTCGTGTTCTGTGCCCTCCGATGGCGTGTGACACACTGCTTCACCCAGACTACGGACGGTACGTGCGTGCACAGGGAGGAGGCCACGTGTGGCCCTGCTCACAGCGCACCACTGCTGCGCTCTATTGGGCAACAGCGGGAATTAATTCAAGCACCTAATACATACTAGCCTGTAGCCCGTCCTAAGATGGTTGTTTTTAAGCTTTAAATAAATATTAATATACAAGAGATGTTGCCCTTCCTAGGACGGAGTGAAATTTTTAATTGAAGCAGATTGAAAACAAATCAAATAGACATGCCAGATTTCTTTAAGGAAATAGAGTAAAAACTAATTCGTGTAAGAGCTGAAAATTGTTTGCCATTTATTTCCGTTTCTCAAAGACCTCGCGATAAGTAACATTATGTATAAAATATTTGTTTTTGTTTAACAATTTTCCTTGTAGTCCAGTTGTTTCGTGTCCCTTTGTAAATATATTTAACTGCACGCAGAGAAATGCAAACTTCGCGTTAGTGTGCGCGTCGTATTTTAGCAGCAGATGCGGATTGTAAGACACAACGAATCTGTTGTCCACTGTCCTTCCTCGTACTTTACCTGTGACACCTAAGCGTCTACGATACAACAGATAGCCATTAACATTCTGTGCCGTTTCCGGTTAAAATTTCTTGGAAAACATTTTCTTACACTTCCCGCCTTCCATGCAAGGTGCTCCAGAACTTGTTGATGCCACATGGCCGATGCATAAGCTGCTGGAATCTCGGAACACACAAATTGATCGATACGTTCCGTAGTTGAGAACTTGTCTTCGGCTCGTAGAATAATCAAAATGTGAGCATGTGGCAATCCTCGCTTTTGAAACTCAATCGTGTAGACATGGGCTGTCGATTTTCTCAAGACACCATGAACTGTCAGATCTTCCACGAGTGATTTCAACTTCAACTTGTAAGTAAGCCAGTTCCGAAATATTTTGCAAAATGTTTGACATTGTGGCGTATTTGATTGCGTTTCCTCTCAGCGTCTAGTGATGGAGCTACAATGCAGACGTTGCTGTGATGTCAAAGCGTTCCAGACAGAGAGATGTGGGTATTTATATTTAGTATTTATATGAATTTGCCATTGGACTCTTCATGTGAAATTATAAAACTTGTAAATATTTTGAAAGAGAACCGGGCCCGAACCTCGGACGAGGTATGAGTGTGGCGCCCACCTTATTGCCTCGATTCCGTCCCTTTCTCAGAACCAGTGGCCCTAATTTAGGGACCGAGAACTCCTTTGTCCTTGATGCTGATGGGGGTTCTAGGCAATTTTTTTAACGTTTACCAGAAATTTTGCCGAATCAGACTTTTAGAGCGAGCACCTAACATATTATGAAGAAATTTTTACTGAAAATTTGCTTTGGTTTAACAGCTTGAATATGAGATAGCAGTGAAGAGAAGGAGAGCGGTATGCTTAAAAATCCAGCCTGTCTGAGTTACTTTCAAATTATGATTTACAACGGTTGTCAGTAACTCGCTGTTTTCTGATACGCAAGTGGTAATCGGTGCCACAAAACAGAGGGAAGAAGGTGGGATTCATGCCCAAAGAAAGAATGATCAAGGAAGAGGTGGAAATAACTTGATCAAAAACTACTGTAAATGAAATTTACTATATGTATACAAATACTGAAGATTGCTTGTATCCCAGTTCACCCCTTCACCTAGCGATGATCGGACTTTGTCAAGAGCTCGATCGCCCATTGGATTTTTGGTAAATTGCACAAAGACCTTTTTTGTCGTTGTCGTTTGTGTGTTTAATGGCCATCGTGCACAACTCAATGGTCTGTATAAGCAGTCGCCGTCCCTAATTTAGGGCCACTGGTTCATGGAGAGAGAGAGAGAGAGAGAGCCAGTGCCCTAAGACAAACACACCAGCCATGGCTCACCCATGATTCAAGCCCGGACCCTTCAGGGACGAATGGTCAGAAACCGGATCTCTGCTGCACCAAAAATGACAAGGACTTCTCTTTTCTGTTTGTCAGTAAAACACGTAATAGTATTTCCTAAATAGTTTGGAAACATAACGTATAGATAGCTTTTCAGTCAGTTTTTAGTCAGCTTTGTGTGTGTGAAGTTCCCCTCGTCTGTCTGAGAACATGAAGAATTTCCTCTCCCTCACTGAGAACCACTGGCGACAGAAACGGAGACGAACCAGTTCCATAGGAACAAACGCAACATCTATGCGATTCCTGGGACTCGAGCGTAAACCCAATAACTCGAGAGCAACGAAACAGAAGTAAAACGACTATGCCAGCGTTGATAGTATCTTAAGAGGTGTCTTCGTCATTTCGCATCTACCGTATGGTCAGATGTTTATTTATCCAAATTTGTTGATTCAGGGACCACACTTAACAAAAGAGCACCAGAACCCGATACAACTGGCTGTGCAACAGATCGGCTTGAACAGTGAAGTCTCCAACCCCTAAACAACTGGCGAACCAGGTAACCCTTTCAGTTTTGATGCTATGCATCTTTCCCGACAGTAGTAAAGTGAATCCCAAGTAAAAAATTTGAATGTAATGAAAATGGGTAACGAAATAAGTCAAAACCATTGTTGAAATCAGATTTTTGAATCCTGTTCCATGAAGTGGCACAACGGTAGCTAATTTCACCATTACTCTACAATATACAATGTCGCAAAATCCGTTACAAAAATGCATTTGGATGCAATGCATTTTTCCCGACAGTAGTAAACTATGCGACGTAGCGAACTTTGGCTTCCTCTCAACCCCCCACCCCCAAGAGGAGTTGCCGGCTATTGACGAGAGCTTTAAAATGATGTATAACACAATGGGGTGTAACCTGTAGATATCCTAGCCCAAAAGTTACCAGTCCCCGTCACTAACACACTTGCGATTCAGCGTTTCTTTACATCTTAAGGTCAAATTTTAGCTTGCTGATGGACTTTTGTAGCTACACTGCTGGCCACCCAAAATGCAACACCAAGAAGGACACGAGATAGCAAAGCCAGATTTACCGGACACATAACAACAGATACAAAGATGAAACGATTGAACTTACAGGTCCGTGCGACTTGCGGAACACGCAGACATCAATAGTTCGTGTGGCCCCCATGGCTGGCAATATCGGCCGCTACACGCCGCGGCATCGAACGAAAGAGGCTTTGGATGTGGGCTTGGGGTATGTCGGTCAAAGGCTGCTTCCACACCTTTCCACAGTTCATCAGGCGTAGCCGCGGGTGGTGCTTGCCGGGCCACTCGGTTGCCGATCAGCGACCAGACGTGTTCGATGGGCGACATATCGGGAGAACAGGCGGGCCACGGCAGCAGTGATACCTGGTGGGCCGTGAAGAATTGTTGCACGATGCGTGCCACGTGCGGGCACGCATTGTCCTGTTGAAACGTGGCCACTGGCAGATCCTGCAGGTAAGGGAGGACTACAGGCTCCAAAACATCGGAGATGTAGCGGTGTCTGTTGGGTTTACCGGTGATGCGTACCAGAGGGGTGCGGGCGTCATATCCAATTGCGCCCCAAACCATAACACCAGGCGACGGACCGGTATGGCGATGTATAATGCAGGCGTCATACAGTCTCTCGCCGCGGTGCCGCCACACGCGGATTCGACCTTCGTGGTGTTGCAGGCAGAAGCGGGATTCGTCAGAGAAGAAAATGTCGTGCCATTCCGTAGTCCAGGTGCGGCGTTCACCGGCCCACTGCCGCTGCACTCGCCGTTGGTTTAACGTCAATGGTAATCGAAGCAATGGGCGCCGTGCGACAAGTCCCCGCTCCTGCAGACGACGTCGAACGGTACGTGCTGACACAGGTTGTTGCGCAACACACCCTAATTTCTGCGCTAACGTTCGTGATGTGGCGGTGCGAGCCGTGAATGCCTGCCACACAACATGCCGGTCCTCTCATTCGGTGGTGTGCCGCGGCTGCGGCAATCGCTCACGTCGGTCCGTCCGTTCCACCTGCACCCACCGAATCCATACTCGCCTCACAGTGGCTGGATGTCGTCCCACACGGGCGCCGATGTCTCAGTACGATAGACTGCTGTCGCGATAAGTCACTATTCGTCCTCTGTCGAACTCCGAAACGTGCTGGAATGACTGCCGTATTGTGCGACGAGGCATCAGGAAGCTTCCTACGCACAGGTCCGGCAGCACAACACACTTCCGCTACTTACACCTCGCCTTCTGTGCACCCTTCTTATAATGCTTCTCGGTGGCGTGCCGGGCGCACATGATTTGCATATGCCCTGCAATGCTAATCGTTTGCATGTCCTCTCTCGGGTGACGCATGCTGCGAATTTCAGGCCAATCGGATGCTTCCTTCTTGGTGTTGCATTTTGGGTGGCCAGCAGTGTGCATCACATTTCATCGCTGTCAGGGTTGTATTTTACGTTCGTCTAAATCTGAATAATGTATAATAATAAAAGTAAATATTGTTTTTTTGAAAACTAAATAGTCGAAATACGCTGCCGCCATAGTTTAGTAAATATTTAGTTTTATGACTCACATATCTTCCTTCATTGGTTTTACGACAATTACATTCATTAATCCACCTACCTAAGTACCACTCAATGTCAGGAATTAGTAAACCTTATTGTTTGTTGTTATGATTTAATCCCACTTAGTGTGTTCCGGACTGTGGCTTTGGCGTAATCGTGTGAACGACGCGAATGTGTTGTACGTAAATAAATGTATATATAATGTTTTATTTCACACACACGAAGACCTTGGCATGTGAAAAATGCGTAGCATAAATTATCTACGAAGATTGCCAGAATACTCTTTGGGTTTTTTTCGGAGTTCAAAAACAACCATGAGTAACTCTAAGAGGAATAACAGTTGTCTGTCCCTTATTAGAGGTCAGTTGTTTCAGGGCGTCGTTTGACAAACACATGGCTAATGCCTCCCCCAGAACGTGAACCCAGACCCAGTTAGGACTATTCGCCAGAAACCAGCGCCTCTGACCACTCGGCTTGCAGTTTATTGTCAAATGACCATTAGAACACGGTCATCAGCTTGTACGTAGCATATCGAAGCTACGGTGGGAGTTTTTTTAAGGGCATTAATTCATCCTTCGTGTCCGTTTTTCTGAAATATGGGATATTCCTTACCATTTGAATAAATGCATGACACTCTAAAATACTGAAACGAGAGACACTTTTTCATTTAATATTTTAAAAACATCACTTTAAAAGTTCCCTATAAGTTGGGCTACGTCATTACCGTCAATATTTATAAATATTTACCAATTAAACAGCACAATATGCAGAAGCTGGACAACGAAACTGAAACACCTGCACAAATAGCACCCCACGTGTTACACCCCCGTAGACGCTACCTGATGGCCAGCCTGCATCTGTTTTGCAGTCGATCAACGAGAGCGGTGTGTGAAGGTTGCAGTATTAGAGCAGTAGGACGGCTGGGCGTCAAAAAATTCAATCCACACTACATAATGGGAGACATATCCGAGTTTCAAAGAGGTCATATTGTTGGTGCGCGTCTCGCCGGTGCATCTGTGTCCAAGACAGCAAGTATTTGTGGTGTATCGTGAGCCACGGTATCCAAGGTCATGTCAGCACACCAGCAAGATGGAAGAACCACATCCAGTAGGAGTAACTGTCGAGGTTAGAGGAAGCTGTCTAACACGGATGAGAGCCAAAAAACATAAAACCACAGCTGCCCAACTCACCGCAGAGTTGAATACGCACCGCGACTCTCCTCTTTCCAACTAAACTGTTCGTCGGGAGCTTCACCGGGTCAACGTTTACGGTCGTGTTGCTATCGCCAAACACTGGATCACCAGTGTGAATGCCAAACGTCGGTTGCAATGGTGCCAGCAGCACAAATCGTGTACGTTGGACAACGTGAAGTGTGTATTGTTCTCCGATTAATTGTCTTTCATTGCATTTCCCACAACCGGGAGAATTTAAGTGTGGAGACATCTCTCACAGGCTTACCACCCGGATTGTTTATTGTACACAGTGAAGCACTGAGCTGGATCGGTGATGGTTTGGCGGCCAGTTGATTGTTCGCGAGGGGTACATCATTGCCAAGGACTATCGGACAATTCTGGAGGACCAGGTGCACCCAGTAGTTCAAACATTGTACCCTGACGGTGGTGCCGCGTATCAGGATAATAACGCACCGATACACAGAGCCAAACTGGTTGAAGAGTGGTTTACTGAGCATGCAAGTGTGGTTGAACATCTATCATGGCCTGCATAGTCACCCGACTTGAACATTATTGAGTCACTCTGCGGTGTTCTGGAGAAGCGAGTCAGGAAACGTTTTCCTTCACCAGCATCACGTCGTGAACTAGCCACTTTTCAGCAAGAGGAATGGCTTCAAATCCCTCTGGCCACTGTACAGGACTTGTATCGGTCCTTCCCACGACGAATTGCAGCTGTATTGGCCTCCAAAGGAGGCCCTTCACCGTACTAATAAATTGTTGTGTCTTAAACCTATGTGTTTCAGTTTCATTGTCCACCGCCTGTTGATCTTGGCAACTAAATAATGAAACTGATTTTTTTTTAAATAATCCCGGTAAAACGCACGGGTCGGCTAGCCATGTTTTTTTACAAGTCATTTATGAGCTATGCGGTGGCAACAGAGTGTGCGTGAAAATTGCGCAGATAATTATTTACTCATTGCATGACGTCATTCGGGGGAAGAACATGTTACAGCTCTGTCATGGAGCAGAGAGCAAATATCCGGTTCTGTTTGGAAATCGGTAGAACTGCATCTGAGGCGGTTGAATTGTTGCATGATGTGCATGGGACTAATTGCCTATCTCATGCACAAATATTCCGATGGTATGCACTTTTCTACTATGGGCGGGAAGATTTGGAAAAGGACGAAATGCCCGGACGCCCGATTTCAGTGCGCACGTCTGAATTCTTTGAGAAAAATCGCGATAGATAAAAAGTGATCGTTGTGTGACCTTGAGAGTGATGGAATGTGAGCTCAGTGTTAATAAGGAGACGATTCGTCAAATTTTAGTGCAAGATTGGGTGGAGAGTTTGTGCTCGTTTTGTTCGGCATGCTTTGTCAGACGACGAGAAACATACACGAGTGGAGTACGCAAAAGATATTCTAGAGACGATAGAAATAATGCAAAATTTTCGCCAAAACATCGTGGAACGAACGAAGTAACTCCTACCTTAGGTTTAGTTCCTGAACCTACAGCGCGGCGCGCCTTTTGGTAGGAGAAATTAGAAGTAATCAGAGATGCGGGAATAGAATGCCGTAATAGAATAGTGAGAAAGAGCAGTGCGGAAGAATTAGAATTCAAGAAGTATACGATTTCCCGTTAAGAAATGAAGTTATAAGCTATCCTGCATACTTACCTGCAGCAACATCACACTCGAAGCAAAATGCCCTCTGCCCACTTCCAGTCGCAGCAAACGCAGAAAGGGCAGGGGAAAAGGAGGACATGAAAAAGATTACACAGCACACACAAGTAAGAATTCACAGCGAAACGTCCAATTCACTTTCACAGCACACATTCGCCTCTGCTAAGTTAGGTAAAAGTGCAAGGCACCCGAACCTTTTTTTTTTAATTTATTTATATATCACAGCCTCTCCTTGACAAATGTCAACCCCGCCTTCTCGTGGTGCATCCTGTTCCCACTAAAGGGGCTCTGACGACCGCAAATAGCGGTATAACTATACCATCGGGATCAGAGGAAATGCTATCCCACACTCACCAACCCGCTTGGCCAGCGTGGTGAGTTATGGCCAAACACCTCCAAAATGACTCTACAACTTAAATCTTGGCCCTCAGTCTCCGGCAGCTGGAATGTACCTGGCCAAGGCAGCGGCCAGTGCGACATGAAGGCAGAGGGTGCTAAGAATCCCCGGAGGACCGGACTAGGCTGCCATTTGATGCTGACCTTGGCTACCTATAACGGACGCTCCCTATCTTCTGATTCAAGGCTTCTTGAATTGGAAGAGGAACTACAAAGGATCAAGTGGGACATCGTCGGGCTAAGTGAGGTAAGGAGAAAAGGAGAAGATCTCATTGAACTGAAAAGTGGACATCTCTTCTATTATCGTGGGACAGATACTGGCAGAACTAGTGGTGTTGGATTTATAATAAACAAGAAACTGAAGGATAAAGTGGTAGAAGTTGAAAGTTCCTCTGACAGAGCTGCACGACTCGTTATCCAACTATCGAGAAGATACCAGGCTCAGATTATTCAAACTTATGCACCCACCACAAGTCATCCTGAAGAAGAAATTGAAGAATTTTATGAGGAAATTCGTCATCTAAATAATAAAGGTAAGCAGCACTTGAAGATAATTATGGGAGATTTCAATGCAAAAATAGGGCAACGGCAACAGAATGAAACTTCAGTAGGTAAATTCGGTCACGGCAACAGAAACCAGCGTGGAAATACTCTCGTTGAGTTTGCAGAGGCAGAAGGATTTTTCATCTTGAACTCCTTTTTCAAGAAAAAGCCACACAGGAAATGGACATGGAGACATCCAATTGGGACGACAAGTGAAATTGATTTTATTATGTGTAACAAAAAATTCGTCATCGAAGACTGCAGTGTGCTGAACAAGTTCAACACAGGTAGTGACCATAGATTGGTGAGATGTAAGATGCACCTCAACACTAAACTGGAACGTGGCAAGCTCATAAGACAAACAAAATGTATTGACATAACCAACCTTAAAAAACACCATAATACTTTCAAGTTGGAACTGAAGAACAGATTCTCTGCTTTAGAAGGCCTAACATCGGAAGAAGTGGATATTTCGGAAGTTAACAGAAAAGTAACCAAAGCTCTAATGGAAACAGCAACAAAATTAGCTGGGTCTAAGAACAAGTTGCATGTGAACAAATTATCAGGAAAAACCAAAATGTTGATGCAAAAAAGAAGAGAGATGAGGACAACTAAAGAAGATGTGACTTCCAAAGTGGAATATATAGAGCTATGCAAGACAACACGAAAAAGTATCACTGAAGACGTAAGGAAATTCAACTGTGAGCTAGTGAGGAAAGCAATTGAAAACAACCAAAGCCTTAAGATAGCAAAGGGACATCTCAGTAAGGGAAGAAAACAGATTATGGCTCTGAGAAAAGAAGATGGTTCTATAACAAGAAATAGAGGCGAAATTTTGACAAGAGTGAAAGATTTCTACTCCAAATTATATGAAAGGGATGATACATGTACTCCAAACATCATGAAAGGTATCAGAGTTCTTCCAGTCCTCCCAGCAGAAGTTGCTCATGCAATCAAGAACATGAAGCGGGGGAAAGCTCCAGGAGAAGATGGAATTACTATAGACATCATACAAGAAGCAAGTGGAGAAATTGAAACAGTACTCGCCCAAATTTTCACTCGATGCCTTAATGAAGGAAGATTCCTGAGGATTGGAACAACGCTACAATGATCCTGCTACATAAAAAAGGTGACATTGAGGATCTCAGGAACTACAGACCTATCAGCCTCCTATCAGTGGTTTATAAAATCTTCACTAAAGTTCTTTCACACCGCTTGAAGGTAACACTGGACATGGCTCAACCGAGAGAACAAGCTGGATTCAGGAGTGGCTACAGCACAATAGATCATATCCACGTACTGAGAGAACTAATTGAAAGAGCGAGGGAATATGAACTTCCATTGTGCATGGCTTTTATCGATTATGAAAAAGCCTTTGATTCGGTGAAACCATCAGCAGTTACCACGGCTCTGAAATCCTGCGGTATTGAGGATGCATACATTAATATTATTAATAACATCTATGAAAATGCAAGTGCAAAGATTCGGCTGTTAGAAAATACAACACACATAAAAATTGGAAAGGGAGTGAGACAAGGTGACACCATATCTCCGAAGCTCTTTAATGCCACATTGGAAAATGTCTTTCAATCACTGAACTGGGAAAACAAAGGGATAAAGATTAATGGAGATTATCTAACCCACCTTCGTTTTGCTGATGACGTAGTCATTTTTGCAACTACCCCATCAGAGCTGCAGAGTATGATCCAGGAACTTGCTGACAAGAGTAAAGAAGTGGGATTAAAAATGAACTTTCAGAAGACAAAAGTGATGGTCAATGCTTTTACAAGAAATGAAGATTTATCGATTGATGGAGAAAAACTGGAGATAACAGATTTATATGTTTATCTTGGACAGCAGATATCAAGTGAGGGACACATTGATGAAGAAATTAATCGGCGTACAAAACTTGCCTGGAGAGCTTTTGGAAGAAACAGCATAATTTTCAAGAGCAATATGCCATTATGTCTTAAAAGAAAAGTGTTTGATCAATGCATCCTTCCAGTGCTTACGTATGGTGCAGAGACGTGGACCTTAACTAAAAGAGACATACAAAGGCTGCAGACAACTCAAAGCAGCATGGAGAGGTGCATGCTTGGTATAACCAGGAGAGATAAGAAGAGGAACTCGTCGATCCGAAAAATGACGAGAGTGGAAGACATCATGATCAGAGTTAAATCCCTGAAATGGCAATGGGCTGGACATACTGCCAGAAGGACAGACCATAGATGGACAGCCGAAATTTTAGATTGGATTCCAAGGGACAGGAAAAGACCCAGAAAAGACCACATGGGAGATGGGTGGATGAAATTCGTAAATATGCGGGAGTGACATGGAGGAGACTGGCACAAGACAGACCGTTGTGGAGGAAACTTGGGGAGACCTTCGTCCAGCAGTGGATTGATAATGGTTGACAATGATGATGATGATGATATATCATTAAAACTGCCTTAGCCTACTATTTCTCAGCAAACGTCGTTTGCTCAGTCTTCGTTCCGGAGTCTGCTTATTCACTTGGCACTCTAGGTCCAATCAGAGAAAAAAATTCTCTATTGGCTGAGCGATTGTTCCTCTTGCCTGCGAGTTGTCTTTTGCTGATGTTAAGGAATGAGACTAATATTATTACTACATTGCTGCCCACCTAAAATGCAACACCAAGAAGGAAGCATCCGATTGGCCTCAAATTCGCAGCATGCGTCGCCCGCGAGAGGATATGCAAACGATTAGCATTGCAGGGCATATGCAAATCATGTGCGCCCGGCACGCCACCGAGAAACACTTTAAGAAGGGTGCACAGAAGGAGGGGTGTAAGTAGTGGAAATGTGTTGTGCTGCCGGACCTGTGCGTGGGAAGCTTCCTGATGCCTCGTCGTAGAATACGGCAGTCATTCCAGCACGTTTCGGAGTTCGACAGAGGACGAATAATGGCTTATCGCGACAGCGGTTTATCGTACCGAGACATCGGCGCCCGTGTGGGACATGCAGCCACTGTGAGGCGAGTATGGATTCGGTGGGTGCAGGAGGAACGAACGGACCGACGTGAGCGATTGCCGCAGCCGCGGCACACCACCGAACGAGAGGACCGGCATGTTGTGCGGCGGGTATTGACGGCTCGCACCGCCACATTACGAACGTTAGCGCAGGAATTAGGGTGTGTTGCGCAACAACCTGTGTCAGCACGTACCGTTCGACGTCGTCTGCAGGAGCGAGGACTTGTCACACGGCGCCCATTGCTCCGATTACCATTGACGTTGCACCACCGGCGAGTGCGGCGGCAGTGGGCCGTTGAACGCCGCACCTGGATTACGGAATGGCACGACATTGTCTTCTCTGACGAATCCCGCTTTTGCCTGCAACACCACGATGGCTCACCAGGTGTCACTGCTGCCGTGGCCCGCCTGTTCTCCCGATATGTCGCCCATCGAACACGTCTGGTCGCTGATCGGCAACCGAGTGGCCCGGCCAGCACAACCCGCGGCTACGCCTGATGAACTGTGGCAACGTGTGGAAGCAGCCTGGACCGACATACCCCAAGCCCACATCCAAAGACTCTTTCTTTCGATGCCGCGGCGTGTAGCGGCCGATATTGCCAGCCATAGGGGCCACACGAACTATTGATGTCTGCGTGTTCCGCAAGTTGCACTGGCTTGTAAGCTCAATCGTTTCATCTTTGTATCTGTTGTTATTTGTCCAGTAAATCTGGCGTTGATATCTCGTGTCCTTCTTGGTGTTGCATTTTGGGTGGCCAGCAGTGTAGTTTCATCCAAAAATTTCCTCAGCAAAGAAAACTACCAAGACATGCATTAGTACAGCACAAAATTATACATTAATAATCCATGTACATTTCAATAATTAGCAATTAGTCCCAATTGCTATATTTCTGCATGCGTAGCTATGAATTTTTTTTTTCTGGAACTTTATTCAATATAGTTGTGTGCCTTTTATATCTGTCAGTATCAATGACAGTATAATTAAGTGCCTTTGTAACAAGTGGGTTGGGATGAACCTTCGCATTTTCGTAATACCTGTTTGCTAGGTCATACATTGTATAAAGAATAGAATTAATATTTAACATGCTACGAATAGTATTATTTGAGGATCTTCCATCAAGTCCTACCATAATACGTAGGGCTTTATTTTGAAACGAGGTGATATGGTTTTTTTTTTTGCTGCTTTCTGCAGTTACCCCAGATAAGACAACCATAAGTAATTACATGGCTGAAGCAGGCTTTCCAGAGCAAAGTTTTTCTTTTTTGCTGAGATTTTTTATTAGGGGTTGGAGACTCCCTCTGAGTTTTAAAGCCTTCGGACAGGTTTTCTTTGATATGCTTATTCCAATTTAAATTTAATTTCAATTGTTTTTCAATTTAATTTAATTTATTCGTTTAGCTGTTATTATACACATACAAAATGCTCATAAGAAGTAAGAAATTAATAGACATATATAACAGCTAGGGAGATCAGAAAAAAGGCCAAAATGACCTGACAAGTCCCGATCTCCCTTCGTCGAAAGCACAAGTCAAGAAATAAAATATATTACATTAATTGAGCATATTGTTAGTTATATTAGTCGTTAGTAGTAAATGCATGGTAACGATGCCCAGTGTGTTGAGAGCAGTATTTATAGGGAACAGTTAGTGGTGTGAAATTATATTAAAAATAATCATACATTTGTATTTCATATTTTTTAAATAATGTGGACATCTTTATCAACTTTTAATTCGATAAAACCTTAGCGTACGCAGTCGAAATGGTATGGCCATATTTCATCCATCTGTCTTATGAGTAATTTCTCCCCCATCCCCTCTTTCTTCCATTCCCGACTCGCTGGTCCAACCGATCCCTTGTTGTTTTTTAATACAATGTTAGTGAGTAAGTAAGTAAATAATGATTCTTTTCTTAAATAAGCTGTAGTTATTAATATTATGAATTTCCTTAGGCAAGTCATTCCAAAATTTTGGCCCTTGATATCCAATGCTGAGTTTTATTTGTTGATTTTTCGGAAAGCATGGCTGTAACATATGTCTATATCTCGTATCATATTCATGAATTTCGTTATGAAATTATGATCCATAGTTAGACCTAAGTATTTTATATCTTTTACCCACGGTATTTTTTTCCATACAGTTCAATTTCAAGGTCTGGATTAAAATTTAGGGTCTTATGAGGGAACATAATTGCCTGTGTTTTATCAGTGTTAATTTTTATTTTCCAGTCAATAAAATACTTTTCCAATTTTCTCACATAGTGCTGCAGCATAAGAGCAGCCTGGTTTTTATTCTTTGGCGTGCAGGCAATTGTATTGTCATCAGCGTATAACGCTATAGTCAGATTTCTGTTATTAAAGTTTGGAAAGTCTGACGTAAACATAGAGTACAACGTAAGTGCAAGAACAATGCCTTGTGGAACACCAGCTGCAATCTTTTTTTTTTTTTTTTTTTTTTTTTTTGATTTTCTTCCATTTATTTTAACACAGAAAATTCTGGTGTCAAGATATGACTTAATCATATTAATAATCCAGGGGGGAAAGTCATGTGCTATGAGCTTGTAGATAATTGCTTCATGTGGGCATTTATCAAAGGCTTTAGCTACATCCAAAAAGATAGCAGCTGTGTGCTTTTTTTATTATCTCTTCAGCACATCTTTCTGTTACTCTAGAGAGCTGGTGTACTGTGAAGTGTTTATCACGAAAACCTCCTTGAATAAATGGTATGATTGGGTATTTTTCACAGAATTGTTTCATTCTTATGAGAATTATTTTTTCAAAAATGCTTCCCATAGTTGGGAGCAACGAAATAGGCGTATGATTTTCTGGTATAGCTAGGTTTTTGCCAATCTATGGAAGTAAAACTACCTCAGCAGCCTTCCATTCATCAGGGAAATATTTTAGCTTTATTGTGTATTTTAGTAAGGGTTTGAATGTACTATGCCGGTAATTTTTTCATAATTTTGTTATTAATTCCATCTTTACCGCCTTTTTATTTCTAAGTTTGCTAATATGAAACCTAACTTCTCATCGCTAATAGGAAGTGGGTTTTCAAAGTCTGGTGAAACAAATTTCTTTCGGTCCTTAAAAAGGCCGTTTTATTTTTATTTTATTTTTTTATTATTTTTGTTAACCAGGTGCTGTTCGACTTCTGCTGTCTGAGCAGGGTTTGCGGACCTAAGAGAGGTCGTAACTTTTGTGAACTTTCGCTTTTTCATTTCAGGTCTCTTATTTATAAAAAAATGTTATCACCGTTTTGTTTGTGTTTATTTAGATGGGGTTTCACCACATTTTTTTTTATACTAGTAAATTTCTCATAGAGATGTGCACTTTGCGCAGTCTCTCTGAAATTTTCAATATCTTCAGCATGTTTAAAGTAGTTATTCGTAGCCCTGTGCATTTTGTGGGTTACATCACTGTCAGGGATATCATTGATTTTAAACTGCTTTTCTAGCGAGTTTGCAAAAACCTCTGCTTTTTCCGCATCGGTTCTAGCCATTGGCTGGCCCGTCCTCTTTTAGTAGCGGCGGGGTAGGTGATGAGACATGGTGTTTTCGTTATGATCCTGAAACGAAGCGTCAAAGTGCTCAGAGGAAGTCGCCACAGCCACCCAAAGGAAAGAAGATCAGGTTACAGAAGTTCAAAATCAAAGCAATGCTTGCGTACTTTAGCGACAGCAAGGGAATTCTGCATCACGAGTTCATTCCTGAAGGTACAGCTGTCACGGGCAATGCTTACACATCCATTTTGGAACAATTGTGGAAGAGAATTGTTCGTGTCAGGCCTAAGTACAAAAACGGGCAGTGGTTCCTTCTTCACGGTAACGCATCTGCACACAGAATAGTCAGTGTAAAGCATTTTCTGGCATGAAAAAACCAGTGTGTGTATACTCAACCATCCCTCCATATTCTCCAGATTTGTAACCGTGCGACTACTTTGTATTCCCTAAATTAAAGCTGTCTTTAAAAGGAAAATATTTTCAAGACACTGAATACATACAAAGAACTGTGACATCAGCTCTTCATTCCATATCAAAAGGATGACTTCCGCAAGTCATTCCGTTTGTTGGTATATCGTGCCACTTCTTGTATTAACGCGGGAGGAATGTAATTTGAATAAAATATATTCACGTAAGTTTTCGTGCTTTTCCATTTGTTTATTTTTTTATTAAGTCAGTCTCGTTACTTAATTGCCACTCTGTGTATTTAGTAACATTAAGAAACCAGAAACTGGTGCGATGGAAAGCTGCGAAGAATTTACGTTTAGATAACATAACGTTCTTAAATTTCTAATACCTTCCGTAGATGGGAAAGAGCTTTTTAAAAATTGTTTTGTGAATGTATTACAAAAAATTTGAAGCTTAACTTTTCGACAATTTTTCCGAGGAATTGGAAGTCTTTGCATTTTAGGTTATTTGTCAGCACCCTAAAATAATTTTCTGCGATTTTTCGTATAGTATCGGGATTGTAACGACCAAGGAGATATTCTGTCGTCATCGGCACACATGTAGGAAGGATGATCGTAAAGCGTGATAATGTTTGCTTTACAAAACAGAAAATGTAAAGCATTAGCTGGCGGCGATTCTAATACAAGCTTTGATATGCGATACCCGCTTGATATTTGGCAAGCTATTCATTTCGTTGGGTGCTCCGTTGACCTAGTAAACAGGAACTCGGAAGATGGCATATTCTAGATGGATTATCACAGTAAATAGTATTCTGTGTTTGTACATGAGACACAAAACCATCACAGAACTTCAGACAGTTCATGAGATCTATGTTAAAAGTATAATGTGCGCTTGTCTGTGCGATGTGCACACCATTCCTTCATTCAGACACAGGGTGAAAAATTTCTTGAAAGGCATTCTGATTTCACGAAATAGCGGCATTTTATCGCGTCATTCAAAAGATATCATTGCAGTTTTATCCCACGCAAAGAACATGCTTCTTTGCTATTTTCAACGCGAGAAAATATTTCAAAGAATTTAAGAAACACAGTGTAGCAAACCCCGTAATTGGACAGGAATTTCTTTTTCTCCGCATTTCCATATCCAGTTTTATTGCTGAAGATTATATTTTATCACATAGCAGCCACTTCTCTGAACTGACTTCCATTCTGGTGAAACAATTGCACTGAACTGCGGTGCGGGAAGGCGTCGTGCCGAGGCGCAAGCAAGGTAGAGTTTTAAGGGTTATAACTAACAAGGGACCTTCACGATTTTTTTAGTTTGATCGTTGAATATGCATAGCACCAATCGATAGAGCACCTTAAGGAACCTCTAAAGAGACAACATTTATCGGCGGATCGCTGATGAAACGAAAGCTACAGATGTGCAAAGTTCACAGAATAACTGGTATTATTGCATTTTCAACGGACGTATACATGTTTAATGGCAACTATTGTGTACCGTAAGGATGATTGTGTGGTTCAGACAAAAATGGGAGGAGCATTTTAAGAACTGTAGTGCAGTCTCTGCAGTTCGTGTTGACTGCAGCGCCTCCAGTGGCTAAAAAAGACAAATCAAAAGAAAGAAGAAAATTTTCGTCGAATTTTGAACTCATTTATCTCCATCTCTATTTACGGTCCGCTGATAAAAATCCTATTTTTTTGCGTTTCCTTAGGTGCTTAAACCAGTGATTATATGCATTTTCAGTAATCGAATTCACAAAATCGTAAAGGTCCTTTGTAAAGTGACCAGATTTTTGAGAACGAAAGTGTGGACAAAATGGCATGTGCATGTTGCCCTCCATTGCAATACGAAGTCGACGACAATTTCATTTCAAAATCAGGACATGATTTTTTTTTATTAGATGTTTAACGACCACCGTGAGCAACTCAATGGGTTATAAGCACTTGCACGTCCGTAATTCTACTGATTCCAGGTAATGGAGAGGGCCAGTGCCGTAAGAGAAACATCTATGCCTCACGGAATTCGAACCCGGATCCATCTCTGACGAATAGTCAGAAGCCAGCGCTTAGACCACTGCGCCACAGAGGCGGCCCAACAAGGGTTGCGGCTGGTGTATACCCCTAGGGTATGACTTCCTACCCCTAATTGTTCTAACCCAATAGGGTAGGGTCGGATGAAGGAATTTTAGGATTTTTGTTACCTTCGGTTCTGCACTAAAATTCTTTTCGCATAGTGGATGTCTGTGGCCAAGCTTCCAAGTCCATGCCAAGCATTTCATCTTTTCTAAAACTAATTGAGCATTCAACGAAGCATACCTTCAGAATAATAAAAATAAAACGCAGTCGCCATTGGTCATTTAGATAAAACTTATTACCTCAGACAGAGGAAGACACATTTCTTCTTTATGCCTTTGTAGTATAGTTATGTTTATGATAAAGTGCTTGCATTATCTTTATCTAATTATCCCTAATGGAATTTTTTATTTCATGTTTTTGTTATAAATTAATTTGTTAATTTCTGTACTTCTATTCGCCCAGTAATGATGCTTGTTTTGATGATACCAATTAAATATATCCAGTGACACTAATTGGTGCAAAAATTTCTTTTCCCCAAAGTTATCAATAAGCTTTCGGTATTGCAAACAAGTACAGTTCATATTGCACTTTCATCGATATCATAAACCCCTCCGTAAACTTCTTGCTGTGCGCCTGATTGTATAAACTGTTTAAAAAAACACATGCAATTGAAATTGTATGAAAGTAGTAAACACAAGTGGCAAAGTGAAAATTTAAAAAGAGCAGACACGGAAGGAAAACTGGTTTCTCGTAGATTCGAACCTTCTTTTTGCCATGTTGATTTTGTCCACTGCTGGAATGAATCAAGCACTTTTCGTTTCTCCATCAATACCAAGCCTGAGGCAGAGACCCTAGCTTCCAGAAGGGCCTCATTTAGAAGTGAGAGAGAGGGGGGAGGGGGAATGAACTAAATGAAAATTTGTGCAGAAAGTGGAGGAAAACTTACGTCCATTTTTTACGCTTTCCAACCGTAGGTTGAAGAAGCGTATATGCTCCAGCTTTGTCCGTCCGTCCGCACGATAACTCACGTGAAAATGTTCGATTTCGACGAAATTTTAGTATTTGGTAGGGGACCACCTGGGGACGAACCCTATTAAAATGGGCGAAGCAGGGTCAAAGGTCAGGACATAGGAGCGGGATATATTCCATTGCCCTTATGCGTCATAACTTGCGTAAAAATGGTTCGATTTCGATCAAATTTTATTATGTGGTAAGGAACCACCTGGGGACGAACCCTATTGGAAATGGGGTCAAAGGTCAGGCAGGGCATAAGGAGCGGGATTTATTCCATTGCCCTTATGCTTCATAACTTGCGTAAAAATGGTTCGATTTCGATGAAATTTTAGTATGTGGTAGGGAGCCACTGATGACGAACCCTATTGGAAATGGGGTCAAAGGTCATGACACTGGAGTGGGATCCATTCCATTGCCCTTGTGCATCCTGGCTTACCTCAAATGCTTGGATTGCGACAAAACTTTATCATGTTCTTCCGGAGGTATAGTGAACCGGTTCTGTTGAATATCATCGAAATGGGGTCAAAGGTCAGGACACAGGAGCGAGATTTATTCCACAGCCATTATCCACATAATTTGAGTAATGCTTTCTGGTATGTTGGAAAGCGTATCATAATCAATGCATTGCATGAGTTTACTAACTTGTTTTTTTTTTTTGGGGGGGGGGGGGCGGCTAATGGCAAAGGTGGGCCGTCCCGGTTGCCAAATATTCAGAGGCGCTGGTTTCTGACTAGTCGTCAGAGTAAAGTCCGGGTTCAATTCCTGGCTGAGATCTAGGGGTTGTGCTTGTCTTATGGCACTAGCGCTGCCCATTCCCTGGCACTATAGTCACCTCAAATTACGAACGGAGCGACTGCTTATATCCCAAACAGTTGCTGGTGGTGATGGTTTAACTTCGAAACCAAACAAAATTGCGAAGGAGAGGAGCCTCGTTCGACACAGGGGCTGATGACCAAAAGTTATCCTAATTCGGTCCCTGCTTTCTGCTGCTCTTTTTGTCTCATCTAACCATCTCTGTCTAGGTCTTCCTCTGTTTTAGTGTTTCGGCTCAACGTTCCATACAGTCATTTCATTAAATTATCTCGCATCTTTCCTTGGAGCTATTTGACCTTACATTTATTTAGTCTGTTTTAATTCGTTGTTTCATCGAGGTATTTCCTTTTCTATTCTCAGAGTTGTCTGACATTATTCTTTCCATCTTAATATATGTAACTTGTATTTTTAGTACGTTTCTTTTAAAAAAAAAAAATCTTGGTTATGTTATCACTTTCTCCGTCCGTCGGACTGTGGACACCGTATCTCTGCAGCTATTCATACGATTTGAAAAATTCGTTTTGCTTTGGGAAGCTTGAAATGCGAGAACGATGATACTTGCATATTTTTTCGATGCATTATTTTGACGTTGAAGAGCGTTAAATGCAGATGATATCGAATTCAAATATATTTTATTCTACGTATTTGCTTCTAAATTTCCGATTGATTTTTCCCCTTTCGTTGACATTTATAACGAAAGCTATTTTAGATACAGTTTATTTTTCAAGTAATGCACGGATTTTCTGCTAGAGGGCGTAAAAGTAAATTGCGTTTTTCGCGATATCTCTGCTTCTAAAAGTCCGATTTCAAACATTATTCCTGCATCGGATACAGCTTCTGATGCCAAGTGGTTTGCTTGCAATTTCTAACTCTTGGTAAAGATTGGTGTGGCCACCAGGGAGCGTAAGTTTTCATTTCTGCTTATGATGTATTTGCTGAAATATCTGAGCTTCTGAAAACTGGATTTAAAAAATTCTTCCGTGGACCGATACCGCTCACTTCGGAAAAGCTTTTGAGAATCTCTTCTGCTTAAAATAGTACATACCCCCCCCCGGGGACGTAGATTATATCTTATTTTTGTCGATATCTCTGCTTCTAAGAGTTCGATTTGAAAAAATATTGCATTATCGTTTTCGGTGCGAAATGCTTCACATATAATTTCAAATTTTTCTTAACGCCGAAGTGTGCTACTATAGGGCATAAGCTCGCGTTTCCGTTTACAGAATGCTTGCAGCAGTATCTGCTGGTCGTCCTGTAGCGCAATGGTCTAAGTGCTGGCTTATGACCATTCGTCCGAGATGGGTCCGGGTTCGAATCCCGATGGTGAAGCATGGATGCTGTGTTTGTCTTACGGCGTTGGCTCTCTTCCTTCCCTGGAACCAGTGGCCTAAAATTAGGGACAGGCGACTGCTTATAGACCGTCGAATTGCTCACGGTGGTCGTTAAACCCCCAAACAACAACAACATCTGCGGTGCTAAAAACCCGATTGAAAATAATTCTTTTTCGGTCATGATTTACAAAATCTAAAGGTACCTGAGTGCAGATTTTGTAAACATCTGATTGAGGCGCCTCTAGTTTCTAAGATTTTTAACATAGGAAGGTGACTGTAACATTGTTTCAGTCATCTGGAATCTTCCCTTCATCGAGGCATCTAATGAAAACTTGAGCGAGTACAGTTTGTGTTCCTCCACTGGAAACAGTTTGCAACATTTTATAAAATCAAAACAATGGAAGACATTGCCACTCACGCTGCACCGTACGCGAGAATGCGGATTAGTAATTTTCCCACGCCGAGAAAGAGGCAAATATTGAGTCTTTTCTCAAAATAACACATCAGCGTCAGCCTCATAAATGGTAAACACTTTTCCGAGTACTCTCAAAGATGATGGAGTCCGAAATTCCCACGGTCGAGTCTTCGGTTTGGGGGGAAAATTGAGAGGCGACTTATTCCTTGAAAGGATTGTCAGATCAGAACGATTTTGCATTTGTTCTATTTGAACTAATTATTTTTCATTTAGTTGTCATTCTGTTTCTTATTCTCTTTGGTATTTTGTTATGCAAAGAAACTATTTTGCGTAAACATGCGTTTCCTAATTTCCAATGTTTTTATTCCAGAAGTAAGTTTGAGCTTCTCACTTTTTATAAATAAAAATTTTAATTAATGAAATGTTTTTAATATTTTTTTTTATTTAAAATCAATTGCGGCAAGGTGATAAACATGGGAGGTTTAGAAAAAATAAGGGTTCCAGTCCAAGTTCCAACTTCTACTGCATTAGTAAGAGAAGCTGATAAAATAAAAGAAAATGCCCAAGTGGTTTTGATGCCTGCCCAGCTCATTGGGTTAGGCGGGCATGGCCACTTAGAGGAATATTGCACATAGCCCATGTTCTGGAACCCGGGATAGCTGGTAAAACAAGCCATAAGGTCCCGCCGCTGACCACTCGTCCACAGTTCTATTAGAATTTTATTTTCCATTAGTTTAAGATAAGCATGATGTTACTCAATTTTAAGATACGTCAAGTTATATTTCCAAATGACTACATATTGAAAACGGAATTCGAAGACGACAAAAAGTCGATTTTAAAATTTCAGATGGAAATGTTCATGATTTCAAAATAAAATCTTGGCAGAGTTTTATTCACCGTGTTTTTTTGTTTTGTTTTTTCGACATTGCTAAAGTTATAGGGGAAAAAAATGTTCAATTTTATCCAACCTTCTCCTTAAAATGAGCGCTTCTCGAATGCAACTTCGACGAAAGTGATCAACCCTCCACAGCAAAACCACGACAAAGGGTAACTTAGATCTGGCCGGTGGCTACGAGGAGAAACAGAGTGAGCGAGGAGTTGGGAAACGGGGAAATGGTAAGGGGATGATGATCAAATATAAGCGGTTCAAGGCTGATTCCCACAAAGGCCGGGGACAGAGCCGGTGGATTCGAATATGAATTCCAAAAGAAAGTGACAGAAAGATGGAATCAAATGACAGTCCGGGGCTAGGACGGAAAAAGCAATAATGAATCCCACGGTATGATATCCACGAGTCGAACCTAATTTTTTAAATTAAGATAATGTAAGGTAACACCTTTGACCAGGGTGACCAGGTGACGTTTTCGAATGTGAGGACATTGTCATTAAAAGAGGAGGACATTTCGTGAAAAAGGAGGACAGAATAAATTCGCACAAAAATAAATGTGAATGCACATACACTGTATTTAAATTTCATAGTTTTAGAGTTTGTACGTGTAAAACTTTAAAAAAGAAAGAGAGATTTTAGTCAACTAGACATCTTTACTTATATTTTTCCATAGAAGAGATTTTCTTCAGTAGATCGGGTTTCTTTAGCAAATATTTGTGAAATTCAGAGCATGGAATGTCTTTCAAATTGCATTTAACTAGCAATATACCCATCACTGATTGATTAAAAAACTTGAATTATAAATAGAAACAAGAAAGATGACATCGAATTTTCGGGTGTAATGAGCACGTCTTTCGAATCCGTTCTGACGCAAATTAAATTTATCAAAGCTATTTCAGAGTCAATGGAACCGGTCTGGAAGACAGTAGTATCTGGCTAAAGAAAGAAGTTTTTCAAGCGGGTTTTTAATCCCGCAGGTATTTCTGTAAACGAAAACGTGAACTGTCGCCCTCTGGTTGCAGACTTGTGCGTTAAGAAAATTCGAAATTATATATGAGAAACATTTCGCAGCGGGAACGCTCTCCAGCAAAAAAATATTTTGTTAACTTATATTTGTCGATATCTCGGATTTTTAGAAGCAGAGATATCGAGAAATATTAAATATGCATCTACGTCCCCTGGCGGGGAAAAATATGCGTTTTTTTAAGAAGAAAGTATTCTCAAAAGGTTTTTTGATGTGAGCGGTATCGTCCAGGAAAGAATTTTCTCAGTCGAGTTTTCAGGAGTTCAGATTTTGCTGTAAATACATCAGAAGCAGAAATTAACACTTATGCCCTCTGGTAGCCAAACCATTCTTTACCAAATATTAGAAATTATAGGAAATACATTTCCCATCAGGAGTTGTATGCGATACAGGAAGAATTTTTCAAATCGGAGTTTTGGAAGCAGATATATTGGGGAAAATGTAATTTACTTTAACGTCCTCTTGCGCAAAGTCTATGAATTACTTGAAAATTTTGAAATTATACGAAAAACATGTCGCACCTGAAACTCAATGCAAAAAAGGAGGAATTTTTCAAATCGGACCATTAGAAGCAGAGATATTGACAAAAATAAGATATAAATATACGCGCCCTGGCGGAGAAACCATGCAATATTTTAGGAAAAAAATATTCCGAAAAGGTTTATCGACGTGAATGGCATCGGTTCACGGAAGAATTTTTTCAATCGAGATCTTAGAAGCTCAGATTTTGCTGCAAATACATCAGAAGCAGAGATTAACACTTACGCTCCCTGGTGGCCAAAGCATTCTTTACCAAATACTAGAAATTATATGCAAAAGATTTTCCATCAGGATCTGTATCCGCTGGAGAAAAAAAAAATTCTAATCGGAGTTTTAGAAGTAGAGATATCGGGGGAAACTTAATTTGCTTTTGCGCCCCCTGGCAAAAAATCTATGCGTAACTTGAAAAAGTGACAATACCTAAAATACCCTTCGACATAAATGGAATCGAAAGGTAAAAGAATTTTTTCAATGGAATGTTTAGAAGCAAATATATTCAATAAAATATGTTTTGAATTCGATTTCATCTGTATTTACGCCCTCTGGCGGCGGAAATGTACATTGTAAAAAAAAAACGAAATGGAGGATCATTATTCACATATTTCAAGCTTCCCAATGCAAAAACAATTTTTTAAATCGGAGTAATAGTTGCAGAGATGTGTCCACAGACGGACGGACGGACAAACCGATAACATAAGCACGATCTTTTTTTTTTTTTTTTTTGATGAAATTTTAGTATGTGGTAGGGGACCACCTGGGGACAAACCCTATTGAAAATAGGCAAAATGGGGTCAAAGGTCACGACATAGGAGCGGGATCCATTCCATTGCCCTTATGCGTCATAACTTGCGTAAATATGGTTCGATTTCGACAAAATTTTAGTATATGGTAGGGAACTACATGGGGACAAACCTTATTGAAAATGGGCTAAATGGGGTCAAAGGTCAGGACATAGGAGCGGTATCCATTCCATCCCATGCTGTTGAAGGAGCAATTATTGTATATTTGTATCTATGTAAATTTTATTTTGAAAACGGCTCCAAGGATTTTGATGAAAGTGGTTAACCTACAGTTTTCTGGTACTAGAAATCGATTTAGCTTGATCTCGACATTAGAAAAATTCGTTTAGTGGGTTAAATAACCACCCCGAGTTACCACGTTTTTAATGTCATGGCGTCGTCCTATTAATGTTTCCCATGCTTAGAAATCATATGACGTTACACTCTCGCGATTGAGATGTTGGGGCGCGGTCACACTATTTGCCTCATTACGTCACACGTTGTGTGTGGATCCTATTAAAGTTTTATGACATCACACACTCGCGACCATCTGCCTCATTACGTCACGCGCTGTGTGCGTTACGCATTACTTCTATTTTCTTTTAGAACAACAAGTGAGTTGTGCCAGCTTCTTGATGCTAGTACAGTATAGGCAGCGGAACGCTAATTTCGTGTGTTTTTCCCTTAAGAAAGTAAAGTGTTAATACAGCATTTTTTAGTTACAATTTTGAATGGCCACTAGACGACGAGCGTATCCGCTGTGCTAAAGTATGAGTAGGTCATTTTTATTAATTACTATTCACGTGGATGGTAAAACAATATGAAACTAAAAATATGGCTGGTCGATCCCTACGAAACGTGGACGTTTCAACTTTAATAAGAAGAATTATTCTAAATTAATTTGTCTCTAATTCGTCTATCATTATTAATCTTGATGGTTTAGACTTAGCATTACAATACTTGGAAATAACATATCAAAATATAAATTTTTTTCTGCCCTCATTCCCCCTTTAACCGAGCGATGCTCGGTGTTCCTGATATTTGCCCTTATGCGTCATAACTCACATAAAAATGGTTCGATTTCGACGAAATTTTAGTATGTTGTAGGGAACTACTTGGGTACAAACCTTATTGAAAATGGGCGAAATGGGGTCAAAGGTCAGGACATATGAGCGGGATTCATTCCATTGCCCTTGTGCGTCATAACTTGCGTAAAAATGTTTCGATGTCGATGAAATTTTAGTATGTGGTAGGGGACTACCTGGGGACGAATTCTATTGAAAATGGGCGTAATCGTATCAAAGATCAGGGCATAGGAGCGGGTTCCATTCCATTGCCCTTATGCGTCATACCTTATGCAAAGATGCTTCGATTGTGCAAAACTTTATCATATTTTCCAGCGGTACACTGAACCGGTTCTGTTGAATATCATCGAAACGGGGTCAAAAGTAAGGGCACAGGAGCGAGATTTATTCCACAGCTATTATCCTCATAACTTCAGTAATGATTTCTGGTATGTTGGAAAGCGTATCATAATCAATGCATGGCATGATTTTACTAACTTGTTTTACAAAAGTCGTGCTAAAATCTAACAGGAATGACTCACAACACACAAAACAAGCAGTATGTGCTGTCTCTTTACTCGACTACACCGCACGACACTGTCTACGTACGATGAACGACAGACTAACGTGCACTGGCGGGTTTCCTCTGCACTGTTGACTCACAAGTGACGCACTGCAGCAGGCAGTTTCAGAATTGCAGGAATAAACTGACCGGGAAAGGAGGGAGGGAACGAGCGAGAATCCAGAAGTGAATTAATACGTTTTAGCAGTAGCTGGATAGGATACATGATTACAATAGAAGAATTTGATCAGAATGTATTTGAATTATTCCTTATTATTCAAGCCTGACATTTGGACTATTTCCCTTCATGCCTGGAGGACAGGTGGGCATGGTAAGACAAGGAGGACATGTCCTCCAAAAGCCGGACGTCTGGTCACCCTGTCTTTGACTGACTGGAAATTCCACTGAATGTCTATGTTTCGTACACGCTTGGTACACGAAAATCGTGAGCAGCAGAGTTAAAAACGAGAGACTGAATACAACCCTGTTTGATTTTACAGAAGCGAAAGCAAACAAAATAGATGACATCGAATCATCGCATGTAACCCGCACGTCTCTTGCTAAAGTGCTCTTACACAGAAAAGCGAAGTTATTTGTATGCACTTTTGTTTAACTTTCAAACCGTGTTTTCCCAGGCATTTTGGTTTAATTTTTAGCACTTTTTTTTGTAAAAAAATAAAAAATAACATAAAGTGCACCGAGTCAGCTTTGGATTAGGAAACACCTACCTAATAATACGTTGGTCCACCTTTCTGTAAAATCACGGCTCGCAGACGCCCAAGAACAGATTCTAAAAAGTGTGGAACATCCTCCATGCCTAACTTGACCCATGTCCGCTACCAGTGGCGTAGCGGAAAACCTCGACACCCCCCTCGCAAAAATGTCTTCCTAAATTCCATATTATTAACTAGGTTTAATGGGCGTTTTAATAATTCAAATTCTCTGAAACCTACAGGTTTTTCCCATAAAACTAAAATTATTGCTCTTTATTGCGTGTAACACAAATTTTCCCGCTGTAATTAAAATGATTTCCTTAGTTTTATGCCAGTAAAACGTACTGCAAAACACTAACGCCAAAGTTAGTGATATCATGCAAATTTTATTCTTTCAGAGAACTAAGACCAGCCTCTTTGAAATGTAATGAGATAAATAAGACCGTACTTGCACGATGGAAATGAAGTGATATTAAAACACCGATACTTAAAAACACTTTAAACACCAGTATCCAATAAAACACTTCCAATTAAAAACTTCATAAGACCTTTCAGTTTCCGCAGCGGATCCCATCCTCAGATAAATTAAAACTAAAAGCCGAAGCAGATTACAACTGTCTTATATGGTGGCAGCAATGTTACAGAGGTGCGCAGATGCAATGCGAAATGTTACAAGCGCGTCGTTGTATTCGTATGAAGTGTTCTTTGAAACCAAACCCCACGAACCCAAAGAATAACACATAAGGAAAGTTCTTAGTAATTAGAGTCCTAAGATAATGAACATAATATGTTGGCACATAATCACAATTTGTAAGAGTGATGGTCTAACAGCCAAAGTAATGTCTACTTACTCGTTTTCATTGTTATCCTTAAGCAACCTCTTGCAGGGGAGTGGAATTAAATTCGGTAGATCATCGTTGCAGCATCTGGTGTCCAGGTTAAAGATGTACAGACTCTCCATAAATTGTATACTGCAACCAGTTCTCGGTATCGCTAGCAATGTAGCACCCGACCAGTCTGGGTAATAAACTCCTGTATTCCCTAATCGTGCCAGAACTGTAGATTCTGCCCCCATTTTAAAATTGCATTGATGCTCTCTGACACGAGTGCTCAGTGTTCTCTTTGTAGATCATACATATACCTTTTGATCAGGTTCCTCCGTTCTTAATGGAATCTGGTATACACCGTATTTATCGCCCACTAACGTAGGGTCTCTGTCATTCTTTTCCATATAGATAATACATTAGATGTCTTGATTCCTATATTTAGACGGTTTCTGCTGCATGCATTCTTTATGACGTTTAGAATATTTGGGATATAATCCATGGAACCAATAAATTGACGCTGTTGGTCCTCCCACTGCAGCGTAGATGCTAGTGATCTCATTGTCCAAGTGCTATGTCGTAAACTCGTGTCAACTCCTTACGTCACAAACTCTGTGATAACGAGTGTGTAAACGCCCGTTTCACATAAAACCTAAGTGCTGATGATTTCTGGCTTGTGGGATGTGCCGAATCCATGGGTATTATACCAGCTCTGCTAGATGGTCTCCTGAAAACTGAGTATGTCACTGCTTTAGATATAGGAGTGCGACGCAGCGTAAAATCTAAAAATGACAGGGAACACTCTTCCTCCGTTTCGCATGTAAACTTAATTGAGGGGAATTTAGATGACAATGATTGTCTAAAGTCATTCAAGTCATCTTGATTATAGTTGGCCAAAAGATCAGTACATCGTCTATGTATCTCAGGTACAAAAATGGTTTCGTACGAAACTCCTAGATAAAAGATTCCTCTAAATGTCGTAACACCACCTCCGCCAAGATCGGTGAGATGGGTGAGCCCATGGCGCGCCTATGTAAAATTGCTGCCACCTTATAAGACAGTTGTACATATTAAGGTGGACGTCAAGTGGTTTTGCTTTCTATATTTCCAATGGAAAAATTTTTCTACACATTTCCTTCACAATTAGTGTGTTCCCAAAAATGGAAATTTCTATATCGATTAAAATAACTTCATATTATAACTTGGAATACTTAACATTTTCTAAAACATAACCTTAATTATATTAAAAAACAATAACGTTTCCTTTGGTGGTGTTGAAACCAGAAAAAAGATGGCGCGACCTGTACTTTGATGACGTCAGTTGACAAATAAATGTTGGATTGCATAATTATGGTTATGTTTTAGAAAATATGAAGTATTCCAAGTTATAAAATGAAGCTATTTTAATCTATGCTCAAATTTTCATCCTTGGGAACGCATTAATTGTCAAGAAAATGTGTACATAAGTTTTTCCATTTGAAGTATAGGAAGCAAAATTACTTGACGTCCACCTTAAAGAAGCAATTCTTGTATCTATGAAAATTTTATTTGAAAACGGCTCTAAGGATTTTGATGAAAGTCGTTAACCTATCGTTTCTGGTACTAGAAATCGATTTAGCTTGATCTCGACTTTAGGAAAATTTGTTTGTTGGGTTAAACAACCACCCCGAATTACCACGTTTTCAGTGTCATGGCGTCGTTCCATTAACGTTACCCATGCTTAGAAATCTTATGACGTCACAAGTTCGCGATTGAGATGTTGGTGCGCAGTCACGCCATGTGTCTCATTACGTCACGCGTTGTGTGTGGATCTTATTAAAGTTTTATGACGTCACACTCTTTCGAGCAGATGGTCGCGATTCCCATCTGCCTCATTACGTCACGCGTTGTGTGCGTATGCCCGTCCGCACGATAACTCGCGTAGCAATCGTTCGATTTCGATGAAATTTTAGTATGTGGTAGGGGACCACCTGGGAAGAAACCCTATTGAAAGTGAACGAAATTGGGTCAAAGATCAGGACATAGGAGCGGGATCCATTCCACTGCTCTTATGCCTCATAACTAACGTAAAAAAGGTTCGATTTCGATTAAATTTTAGTATGTGGTAAGGAACCCCTTGGGGACAGACCCTATTGAAAATGGCCGAAATGGGGTCAAAGGTCAGGACATAAAAGCGCAATCCCTTTCATCGCCATTATGCGTCATAACTTACGTAAAAATTCTTCGATTTAGATGAAATGTTAGTATGTTGTAGGGGGCCTGCCTGGAAACGAATCCTATTGAAAATGGACGAAATGGGGTCAAAGGTTAGGACACAGGAGCGGGATCTATTCCATAGCCCTTATGCATCATAACTTACGTAAAAATGTTTCTATTGCGACAAAACTTTATAATGTTATTTCGGAGGTATACTGAACCGGTTGTGTTGAATATCATCGAAATAGGATCAGAGGTCAGGGCACAGGAGCGAGATTTATTCCACAGGGATTATCCTCATAACTTGAGTAATGATTTCTGGTATGTTGGAAAGCGTATTATAATCAATGCATTGCATGATTTTACTAACTTGTTGTACTTGTAAAGGAGTTAACTAGTGCAACGGCATAAAAGGCGCCTCAATTCCTATGGAGTAGCTGCTTTTCGGTCACTTAGTTTTTACAATCTATAAACCACGAAAATAATTTCTAAAGATGTTACTTGTTTACTAAAAAAAAAAAGCTACCAGAAATGTCTTTACAATTTAATTCTTCATTCAGAGCTGCCGTCAAAAATTCTTGGCTATTTCTTTAATTAAACATATGAAGTTTCCACAAAAAAAAAAAAAAAAAAAAAAGACTACTGAGTCAACAGCTCCGTCAGTTCACGCTCATTCCGTGGAGGAGGATCAGCAGTTCCCACACACCATTCTAGCATATCCCACAAATATTCAATTGGGTTACAGTCAGGGGAATTTGGGGGCCAAGGTAATGTGGTGAATTCCTTATCATGCTCCTTCAACCACTCAGCTGTTATACGAGCCCGATGACACGGTGCGTTTTGCTGCTGAAAGATGGCAGTGTGGTCCGGGTGAACCTTCTGCAGATATGGATGGAGATGGTCGTTTAACAGGTCCGCATAGCGTCCACAGAACACCACCTCCAACCCCAACTGTGCAACCAGGGGATAGGGCTTCATGCTGTTTATGCCATATGCGAACCCGGCCATCAGCATGATGCAGCAGGAAACGGGACTCATCACTCCAGACGACCTTCTTCCATCTGTCGAGAGTCCATTGCCGACGTTCCTTGGCCCATGCGAGGCGTTGTATATATTCTCTAAAGCATGCCCAGGGGCAGCGTGTCCTGAGGCACTGTCTTCTGCCAATTACTCCAAGATGGGACCGGGTTCAAGTCTTGTTGAGGCATGGTGGTGTGTTTGTCTAATGGCGCTGGCCATATCTCATCCCAGGAACCAGTGGCCCCAAATTAAGGACGAGCGACTTCTTATATCCCCATGAGTTTGCTCGTGGTGGTCGTAGCTGCGGGTGGTCTAGTGGGCAACGTTCGTGACTGCCACGGAAAAGACCTCAGGTACGAACGCTCGATCCACTAAATACCCGCCGTGAGTTGGATGGGCACGTTAAGCCGTCGGACCCCGGGTACTGGCCCCCGGTAATAAATAAGGGCGTCTTCTTCCCCCTTTTTACTTCGCTTCCGTGTGACTTTCCTATCGGGCACTCTAGCCCAAATCTCCTAGCTTCCTATTTCTAAGGGTTGTTTAAGACCTGGGGTCAGACACTCCCTTCCTAAAATCCTCTACATATGATCTGATCATGGTGATCGTTAAAACTCGGAACAAAAGAAAATATTCGCAAGAAAAATAACGCACATAATAGTACCATGTACAATATTCGTTTGCCGTGTAACTAGTTTCATCCATGAATTAAGGCTTGTGTTCTGTCATTGAATTTTTCTTAAATTTTTAACCGAATATTTTGTGTTCATCTGTGCTTATGCGGTTATAATGTCTAACAACATTTGTTGTAATATAAACTACAGCAGTGCTATTTTTTCGTCAGTAATTGCATTCTGATCGGCTCCGTTGACAAACGATGCGTATAAAGAAAGTTTTGTATTTGAAAACCTTAACTGATGTCTATAAATGCTTGGAAGTTGGTTTCTTTCCTTGTTGTATATTTGTCTTGCCAGAAACTCTGATTGCGTATACTTTACAGTTTCGGTAGCTCTAGGTATAATTGGTTTAAAACACGCTTTTTGGATAGTGCAGCATTAATAGATCCTAGAATAATTTGCATTAAATCATTGAGGGAGAAAGAGACCCGTGATGCTAGACGATATGTCATCCACCCCCTTTCAGTATCTTAAGCATTCAAACCATTCAGCCCGTTGAAGCGCAGTGCACACGAGATATGATAAAAGTTTCGGTAATGTAATTGTTACACCGTTATATATACAAGTAGTGACTCTTCTTTCCCTCGCTAGATGCTACTAAAGTGCA
This sequence comes from Macrothele yani, assembly GCA_039090855.1. Lineage (NCBI taxonomy): Eukaryota > Metazoa > Arthropoda > Arachnida > Araneae > Macrothelidae > Macrothele > Macrothele yani. The sequence continues at coordinate 47,576,936 of CM077022.1, read as the reverse complement.
CTTTGTGATCCAGTTGCCTTATCGTCTACCGTTTTATGCTGCGATAAATTTTTTGGAATGAGTGATTCAAAAGAGCAAAGAATTTTTACTAAGTCTTGTCTGAATCTTGGCTTCAGAAGCACGTGGCCTTTACAAAAGATGCATTTTCGAAGATATAAATGTGTACGTTTACACGCTGCCTTTACAAAAGATGCTTTATCGAAGATATAAATGTGTAAGTAATTTTCACGACTAAAAGGTGCAGAAGCTTTTGTGGCTGTCTTTAAATCTTGCAATAAGAAGAATGTTTTGGACGACCATGAATGCTCCCGAAGTTTCCTTTCGCTTAAATATATAAAATATCTCACTTAAAACCGTTCGAAATAGGCAAAAGAATATCTTTCCTTGGAAATCGCTTTACTACAGTATGGTTTTCTCTATTCCTGTGAGGGTTTTTATTCTTGCAGGAGAAATCTCAGAAAGAGCTTCACGCTATCACAAAAGAAGAATTTCTGACTTGCTTTCGAAGACGACATAATCACTGGGCTTTTAGATATCAACTGATCTATGACCTTTATCTCATACGGAGAGGGTCACTAATTCGGATTGGAAATTTCATACGTCCTGCATCTCACACTGAAAAGCCGGTAAAATTTACATAGTATGTACAATATAGTACAAAAGTATTTGGACACCACCAAACATCTGCATAAGTGCAAAGAATGGTTGCGCAGGAAGGTGCGCTGTGAGTGGGGAGGTATGTATGTAAAGCTGAGATGTAACTAATATTCAGAGTATGAGATTTAGCTTTTTATCGTACTTAGCATTTAGCCTAAGGCAATGCATATAATCTGCAGCTCTATATTTCTTCACGGCTTTCACTTTTTAACTTTCCTATCTGAACCACTGTTTATTCCTCCTTTCAAGACGGTTGAACCTACGGCATCACGTTTTCTCCCGTCTTCCAGCGCTCGGTTGAGCTTGCATACTAGCGACTGTAACTTTTTGGGAACCAGTAATCAGAAGATGTTATCAAAATATTGAAGTGTGTGTCTAAAGACTTTTAATGTTCGATTCTTCATCCATTGGTTCATGTTATCAGTAACTTTGAAGTGTGAATATGCCGAATGGACGTGAACTTTTCGAGTTGCAGCTTGGGCTGTCAGAGGATGTCATTTGAGTAACGTTTCCATACGGAGCTTTGCAGCTAAACTAAACATACCAAAATCGACTGCAAGGGATGTCGTGAAGAGATTGAAGCAGGACGGTTCAACTACAGCAAAAAAAAAAAAAAAAAACTTTCAGGATGGCCGCGCAAACTGTTAGAACGTGACAGAAGAGCCATGGTAAGAAAAGTTAAGAAATTCCATTCTTCCTCTGCCGTTTCCATCGCTGCTTAAGTAGGAAATGCTTTTAATGGCTCGGTTAGTACCATAACTCACAGAGAGTAGCACAGTGTAGGTTATTATAGTAGAGCAGTGGCAAGTCACACATCATCACCGTGAATGCGATGATTCGCATTCACGGTTAGAGTGGTGTGTCTCCTGTCATTCCTTGACTATGGGCGACGGGAAAGCTGTTCTTTGACGTGAAGAGTTACGCCTTTCACTCTTCAAATCTGATGGTCGTGCTTGGATTTGGCAACAGCCCGGAGAACAATTTTTGTCGGACAGTTTACTTCCAACTGTTAAGTTTGGCGGAGGTTCCATGACGATATGGAGTTGTTTCTCATGGATGGTACTCGGCCGGTTGGTTATCATACCACAAACCGTGAACTCCGAGGTGTGCCTGGAGGTTCTGGATAATTCTGACCTACCAACAGTGTGGTAGTATTATGGAAATGACCGTTGTCTCTTCCAACACGATCGAGCTCCCTGCCACACTGCACGGCGTGTGCAGGACTGGTTTCTTGAAAGTGAGGTGCAATTCTTAGAATGGCCTCCTGCTCAGAGTCCTGATCTTAATCCCATGGAACACCTCAGGGATGAACTGGAGCGACGGATGCGAAATTGACCACAACGACCGTCTTCGCTCTCCACTCTGCCATTCCTGTCAAGACCTACCGGAAATTCGTTGATAGTATGCCTCGACCTGTTGCCGCCCTCATACAAGCAAAAGGTGGATCAACTGATTACTAATTGCGATAATAAAACCATTTGTCCCAAAAATTGTGGTATCCAAATACCTTTGATAATATAGTGTATATACATCTATTTTTCGTCAAAACTGGGTTAATTTGCTTGATGTAGTATTGAAATTGTGATTGTAGATGGCAATTTTTGTGGTTTAAAGGACCAAGATGCATTCAGTTGAACTGAAACTGATCGCAGGGTATCTTGCAAAATTAATAGGAAAATGTTTATTTGCCGATTCTATCTTCCGAAAGGATAATTCATGCTATCATTCAGTGGACTATAAAAGTATCGCTGTACAGTAAGCACTAATGAAATGTGAACGTTTCGACCATAAACGTGTATGAATTGAAAAATTGTTTCCCCGATCTTCAATTGTGGCTCAGACTGTGTTGGAGGTTTGAAGTCTGCAGTATGTGCTAATTTTTGCATCCATACATAAGCAGTGTGTTGTATTGCATATCTCGACATAGAAAGTGCCACGCCATGAAAGAATGCGCGAAATGAGAGGAAACTTACCGCACATATAAGCGAGAAAGAAGTTATTTAATTTCGGAGAGATTACATAAATACCATGAGCGAGGAGGGAGTATAATGTGGCCTGAGTCAGTTGGTCGTATAACCGGCATGCTGGTTGACAACAGTTTCGGTAACACATTGCGCGGCACTTTAATGGTGTCCAGAGGTTTCACTGACCATGAGTCCTTGACCTGTGTCCCCAATTCATGGGCATAGCGAGTGGTCCTACAGTTCGTCTGCCAATGACGTCCCACACGATCTTTCTTGGGGAATATCAATTGAAAGAGAATTAAATTATCTTTCAATTGCTATTGGCAGACGACCTGTTAAGTTCGGCGGAGAATCCATCATGGTATGGAGTTGTTTTTCGGGAATGGGATTCTGCCAGTTGGTTATCATACCGCAAACCGTCAACTCTGAACTGCTCCTCGAAATTCTAGATAATTCTTCAGGGGTATATGTGATTCCATTAAAATTCCCCAATTCCTTTATTGTAAAGTCCTACATCGGAATGACGGAAAGATCTTTATGTGTACGACATAAAGGGCATATGAGAGATATAAGGGGGAAAAGAGGAGCGCTGCTGTAGCAAAGGAGGTAATTTACAACGCAGCAGTTCCCATGTGGAATGGTGGAAGAAAACCTGTGGCCCCTTTCACTTACTTATAAAGGAACTATGGTCAGCGTGACTGTTGGGATTATCACAAGAAGCGATGTCTGCAATGATGGGGTATCATTTGAACTGCCCAATCCGTGGACATCTATTTTCCGCAGCCTCTGAGTTTGAGACTAATATGAAATATGATTTGATACCTTGCATGATGCGTAACGTGAACATTAGACCCATGCAATGGGTAACAAGAATTCACGTGTTCATAATGCGTTGTATGTGTTTGTGTTTAATCGCGTGCTATTGTGTGATTTTAAACTCCAAACAGATCGTTGTTCTAGTGTAATCTCGCCTTGATAAAGCCTCCTGTTGGAAGGCGAAACCTTGGCATGATTAAATATTTTTGATATACACCATTCTCACGGATTATATGACCTTGTTGTATCCTTAGCAATATAAACATTTACTTTAGTGAAACATAACATTTCCAATAAGTCTGCAAAGTTGCAAAACATGAAATTTTCCAAAAGTAAGTGTCCACAATTTTGGCCAACACTGAACAAAGAATACCAGGGTACTCTCGATTTTTTCATATTTTGTATTTTATTTTAATGTTTTTACTTTTTAGCATGGAGAAATAATTCGCTAGTGAAGTAAATTAACAGAAAGAGCGAAAGAAGAAAATAAAGCTTGCAACTGCATTCGTGGAAAGGTATAGTTTGAAGTTTAACACAGTGCTCTTCCCCCTTCCGATGATTCCTCAACCCCCAGATGACTCCTTAGTACTGGTTCTGCGATCTAGCTAAGGCTCTGAATCAACATTTCAAGAATTTGGTGAATTTAAGGTAAACGATTTGAAGAAGTTGGAAGTTCGTAGCTAGATAGATTTGATCATGGGAGAGAATTTCTTAGAGGCCAAAGATTTCTATCTTTAAGGTAAATTTCTATATTTTCCAAGTCAGTGCGTGTTGCGCATACAAGCTAGCAGCGCTGCAAGTGAGCAGATATTTAGTGCAGAAGGTAGAGTGCTAGAAAAAAAGAAGATCGATATTAACCCTTTAATGACCATAACGCCCGAAACGCCTTTGCATCTAAACTACCACGACCGCCCGAAAACGCTCGTCTAGAGTGAGTAGGATTTCTTACCCACCAAGTGTTATTTGAATTAACACGGCCGCAACGCGATTAGCAAAATTCACCCTCAGCAGTCATCGTTGTCGCTAAACAAATATGTAAAGCAGGCGTTGGTGTTTTCCGGGGGCGATATTATTTACCCTCGTAACATCGCATGCATTCTCCGTGAAAGAATGCAGTAATCGTCCCCGGGAAACGTCTGCAGGTCAATGCGCATCGAGACTACAGATAGAAAGTTTTCTGTGATGACCATGCACTAATCCTTCTTTTGTTAATATGCAAACATTTGCATTTAGTAAAACATAACATTTCCTATACGCTTGCAAAGTTGCAAAACACGAAAATTCCAAAAAGTGTCCACAATTTTGGCCACCACTGTAGATAATTTATGCTATGCATCTTTCGATTGCAAAGATCTTTGTGGGTGTGAAATAAAATGAGTGATTCGAGAGTATACATTTATTTACGTACAACGCATTAGTGTCATTCACAACCACACCCAGCCACAGTCCCGTACATACTAAATGGAATTAAATCATAACAACAATTAATACGGTTTACTAATTCCTGACACTGAGTGGTACTTAGGTAGGTGGATTAACGAATATTATTGTCGTAAAACCAATGAAAGAAGATATGTGAGTTATAAAAGTAAGTATTTACTAAACTATGATGGCGGCAGTATTTTGACTGTTTAGTTTTTCAAAAACAATATTTATTCTTATTATTATACGGGGTGATTCAAAAAGAAATATACAGTTTTCAGATGCTGTAAAACAGTAACAGTTGAAGACACGGACCACAACTGCGAACCGTTAGGTAGATGTACTCATAAAGTTTGTGTCCCGCTACTGAGGGAAGTGACGTAGGGGATAGCGCGCGTGTCACGTGACTTGTCAGTCAAAATGCCAGCGTCTGCCGTGGTGAAGGCGTTTTGTGTTCTTGAATTGAGCAAAACGGAATCTGTAACTGTTGTGCAACGGCATTTTCGATCACGATTCGAAAAAGACCCAAGTAGCACACTGACATTGACCAACGGTTGGCCCAATGATATTTTTGCGTCGGCAGCGTTGGGCGAAGGTTGCGTTGTTTATCGAAGATTGGCCAACGGTTTTTCCAACCACACATGACCAACCATTTATCAACAAATGACCACTTAACGGTTGTCCGATGGTTGTCCAACAACACATGACCAACCATGGTTGTCCAACAACACATGATCACATTGGAAAACTGTTTGCAACAGTTTTCCAATGTGGGTCCAACCGTTGAACCAACACATATCCAATTGTTGGCCGCCGAGTCGCCTCGTCGCTGGGCCGACCGTTGAAAGCCCACGGTTGGTCCAACATAATATTGCTACCTGGGGAACCTCCAACCAGAAAATCTATCTACGATTGGCATAAAAAATTTGAAACTACATGCTGTTTATGCAAACTTAAAAGTCCTGGACGACCGAGGGTATCGGAAGAAGTCGTCGATAGTGTTTGCACCGCCATAACGAAGCCCGGGGAAATCAACGTGGAGGATGAGTCGTGAAGTGCAGATTTCGCAGCCCACTCTCTGGAGAATTTTGAGAAAGAAGCTGAAAATGATTCCATACAAAGTGCAGATGTTGCAAAATCTCACGGACCTTGACAAGACAAAGCGCTTTGAATTTTGTGCGGAAATGCAGCACAGTTTTGAAAATGACGATTTTGCGGATCACTTAGTTTTCACCGATGAAGCTACATTTCACGTGAGTGGTCAGGTAAACAAGCACAATGTTCGCTTTTGGGGAACGGAGAATCCCAGATTTACAGTGCAACACGTGCGAGATTTCCCTAAGGTAAATGTGTTCTGTGCTGTGTCCAAAAAGAAAGGGTACGGCCCCTTCTTTTTTCACGAGAAAATTGTCACGGGAGGCTCTTTTCTGGATATGTTAAGTCTTTGGTTGATGCCACAGTTGCAGGACGACAGTGACAACTTTATTCTCCAGTTGGGATGGTGCACCACCGCACTGGTTAGGCCACGTGCGAGATTATCTCGATGAACATCTTCCTCACCGATGAATTAGACGAGCCGCATACTACAACATGCCACTGACCCAATGGCCACCCAGAAGTCCTGACTTAACACCTTGTGACTTTTTCCTATGGGGGTACGTAAAGGACAAAGTATTCACCCCTCTCCTTCCTGTTGATCTAACGGCGCTGAAACAGCGTATCACAGCCACTATCACTGCACTTGATTCAGATATCATACCTCGCGTTTGGGCGGCAATGGATTACCGGCTCGATGTGTGTCGTGTGACTAAGGGTGCACGCATAGAACATATGTGACTGCCTTTCAAAAAACTTGAAACATTCCCCTACAATTCTGTTACAGGTAACATAAAATATCTTACATTGTTCTTGTTTTATAGTGCGTTGAAACCGTATACTTTATGAATAACCCTGTATATTATTCAGATTTAGACGAACGTAAGAAACGACCCTGACACAGATGGGTCGCTGCGAAAACCCATCTGCGCATGCGCTAGCTAAAATCTGTCCTCAAGATACAAAGAAAAAGCTGAATTGAGAGGGATAGGTAACTTTTGGTCCAGGATATCTACAGCTTACATTCCATCGTGTGTACATCATTTTAAAGCTCTCGTCAATAGCTTCGTCTGGATCCCCTTCCCCCTTGGGAGATCCAGACGAAGCTAAATTTCGCTACGAAGCACCGTTTTCATAGCATCAGAAATGCAGTTTGTAGTGGCTTTTATCACATTTAGCATCAGGTTCTCGTAATTTACGCAGATTGCAATGAGATGTCGTAACGTTTATGCAAAGCGTGAGGAAATAATTCTGGGCGATAGTTTAGTAAAGTATATTGTTGAGTAACATCGAAATTAAATATTGTTGAGTCACTTCATGGAAGAGCATTCAAAAATCAGATTTCAGCATTTGTTTTTACTATCACTGTAAAAAATAAGTGGTTTGAATTCACGAAAAATTTCTGAAAATAACGTGCAACAAAGTTACGGGTAAGTGTCCGTCTTTTAACAGAATTTCCGTTTTAAAAATTCCAGTTTTTTTTTTTGGGTTTTTTTAACTTAAGTAGTTTCATAGATTTTCCGTTGACAGTAATTCCGTTTATATCAGAAAAGCCAATTTTAAGTTTTTCCGTATTTAGACAGAAATTTCGCAAAATCCAACACGCTGAATATTTCAGTCCTTGCGCGAGAGAATCCTTTTTGCGCCAGTTGTGCGGATCGAGCCCAGATCCTTTGGGTTGAAGCCACGCGTCTTAACCACTGAGCCAGAAAGTCCACGTTCATGGTAAAACTACTTGGGCGATAATGATTTTTTTTTTACATTAATGCGAGTGATTTAGTCATTTTATTTTCTATTGGAGCTGATTATTTTTTGAATGCGTTTGTAATAACTTAATTTTTTCTGTAGGAGGTCTTTGCGAATTCGTTTTTCTTTCATCAAGATTTTTCGAAGCATTAGAATGACTTGGAGTTTGAAATCTTTTTTGCAACTTACAATAACTTTCAATTATCTTTAAGAGAAGGTACAATGTACTGCTTTATTTCACAAAACTTCTAAATATAAAATTTATTCTTGATTCTTGATAGCTATATAGCTTTTGTCTTAAGGACGCAACAGACTGGTGCATAGACATCGTACAAGCACCTGTACAATAATTTAAATACCCGATTTCTTACGGTGACACAATATATTATAAACGAGGATATCGCTCTTTTGACGTTTTAGCAACGCACAGCAACCGAAAAATTGTCATTCGGTCACTGCCGGTAAATTGAAGCCCGGATCTCCAGCTGCGCGCGTTAACCCTATACACGCGCTCAGCTCGATATCGAGAGATCCGGGATTCAATTCCCCGGAGGTGACCGAATAACAATTTTTCGGTTGCTGTGTGTTGCTAAAACGTCGAAAGAGCGATATCTTCATTTATTCACTGACTTATTTGGAGGATTTTCACAATATATTATATATATAAACGATATACAGTATATTGTCGTTTATTTGGAGGATTTTCACAATATATTATAGCTGGTACACAAAATGGGGAAGAGGAGAAGAAATATTCTGTGCCACAGTAACCAAAATTAATACACTGTACTCTACAATATCCGATCTCGTTACAGAACTTCAAAATCAAATACTTCGATAGACTTATTGAAATTTAAAAGTTAATCAGACCCCCAAGTATTCCCGTGAATCTCTCCTATTTTTCGTCATATGGATACGGTAAAGTGAGAACGGAGTTCTTCCGTTAATACCCGAAACGGATTGCCGAAAGGTTTCTGAAAATTGAGAATTTTTCTCGCGTACGAAAAATGCGTGAAATTCAGAATTTTCACCATCATTTCACGGAAAAAGTTGTATCAGAAACATGCTGCGTCAATTCACGGAAAGTGGCTCGTGAATTTCAGAAAAAAATTTACGGTGTGCTTCCGTTACCCATTTTCGTTACATCGAATTTTTTTACTTGGAATTTGCTGTTGGGAAAGATGCATCTCATCAAATACTGAACTCTCTCGAAATATATAAAAGCAAATCACATTCTCTGAATTTGCTTGGCTGTCGTTTAATTCCTTATCGCTGAAGGGAAAATAACTCCCAACGAAAATGGAAAAACTAAATATTTAGTGTTTCAGTTTAATATTCTGGGATCGTTTTCAAGGAATCCTTACGACGCGGTGACATTGAGTAATCATTGATGTTGTATTGCGACTTTTCCTACTCCTCTTCTTGGGGTTCCATTTTGTTTTCTTCGTTTTTTTTTTTGTTGTTTTTTTTTATTGGAGGTTTAACGACCACCGTGAGCAACTTAATGGGCTATAAGCAGTCGCCCGTCCCTAATTTAGGGTCACTGGTTCCAGGGAAGGGAGAGAGCCAAGGCCGTAAGGCCAACACAACATCCATGCCTCACCGGGATTCGAACCCGGACGTTCGAGACGAATGTTCAGAGGCCATCGCTTAGACCACTGCGCCACCGGGCTCTTCGTCTTTAATCGCTCATTCTCTTTCGCTAGTGGTCGGAGGTAGCCTCGTTTTGCCATGGTTAACAGCCCAAACCCTCTTCCCTCGCTCCTCAAAAACTAAGAGATCTTAGATTCTCTTCAGCAGACCCCTTTTCTCGTACGAACACGATAATAAAAACATTCGTACTTACAGCAAAGCAATGAACAAGAAAAATTTGAATGTGCTCTTTCAATCTCTCACACACACTCGCACAAAAATCCCCCTTCCCCCGTACTTAAAAGGGTTATTCAATAAGTAGTGAGACTTTCTGCCTGGAAGAATCAAAACATGACATACCTAAAAATAATCGCTGCCAGCATTTAAACAGTGGTCACATCGTTGCACAAGTCCTTGTATTTCTGCGGCATAGAAAGAGGCAGACTGCTGCTGCAACAAGTTATCTACAGCTTCACGCACGTTATCATCCGAAGTGAAACGTTTACCTTTGAGAATTTTTTGCATAAATCCAAAGATGTGAAAATCGCAGCAAGATAGGTCAGGATTGTACGCCGGATGTTGAAAGACTTTTCAGCGAAAGCGCTGTATACTGTCCTTTGCGTGGTAACTTCCTTATACTGCCGGGCGTTATAATGCAGAGGCACAATACCTTGAGTGAAGTTGCCAGTTCTCTTGTTTTTGATGGCTTGTCAAAGCTTCATTAAAGTTTGACAATATCGTTCGGCATTGATGTTTGATCCTTTTGGTAGCCACTTAAGAAGCAATGGTCCTCGATGGCCAAAGAGCAGGGTTAACATAACTTTGCCCGCGGAAATGGTGGACCGTGTTTTCCTTGGGCGTGGCGCTGATGAATGTTTCCACTGCATGCTCCGGCGTTTCGACACTGGCTCGAAATGATGACACCAGCTTACGTCCCCAGCAATAATGCGTAGCAGGAAATCTTCACCTTCTTCATGGTAGAGGAACAGATGCTGTAACGATAGCCCCATTCGTTGACTCATCTGTTCATCGGACAGATGTTTCGGTACCCACTTGGCTCAGACCTTATGATATTCAAGGTGCGAATGCATGATCCTATTGACAGTTCCGATGCTCACATCCGCACTGTTCACCAGTTCTCGGATCGTGTTTCTTCGGTTGGCCTTTACTGCAGCATTCATTGTACAATTGTCGTCACTGAAACAGCACGACGTGGTGCTCCTAATCTTGATTGGTCTGCAGTGCTTGTTCATCCACCAGTAAAGAGCTGGCGCCACCGCATTACAGTCCTGCGTGGAAGACGAGCAAGTCCATACACCGCCTTCATTCGTCTGTGAATTTAGCTTGGTGGCGTTTTCAAAAACTGATTTACTGCACGTTCAGCAACTTGGGACGTATCCGTCTCCTACGAGAGAACAATAAAATTAGTCCAGCACGTTACTTGTGTAACTCGGGCATGAATGTTTGTCACCATTTTGAGTATAGTGAATTCGACACATCTTTCATTTCCTTAGCGCCTTTCCACCATTTTTAATGCAACGGGACAGCGGGCGGGCTTTCGCTTCTCAGCGTCCCATCAGAGGGAAAGTTTGATTTATGGGGCGTTGTCACTGTGAGAGCGAGGAACTTCATATTGATCTCTGGAGAGTGAAAAGAAGGCAATTAAGGAATGCGTCCGCGCCTTTTAGGAAAAGAGGGACACTCTTTGGGGTATTTCTCAGAGGTTGACTTTCACTCTTCTGCTGGGGGATTCGGTTGGAAGGCAGAGCGCGAGGGAGGTGTCGAGATTTTTAGCTCCTCGGTGGGAACCGACATAATGCTGATGATCAAAGGAGAATGAAAAAATAGGAAAGCAAGTACTGGCCGCGAGAAAAGGGGATTCAACGTATTACTAATGTAGAGAATGAATGGAAATCCGGACAAATGCTTGAGCATTCCTCATATCATCTGAATAAATACTTTCCTCACTGCAAGAGCGGGTTATAACTTTAGTCGATCTTTTATTTATGTTTTATGTATCTGCTCCAGTCTGGTAAAATACAGGTTAAATTCCCGAAACAAATTCTCTCCGCAAGCGAGGCATCAACAAACCCTTCACACAGGGCACTGACATATAATTCAGTACCAAGCTCTGTAACACATGGCTTCCGTAACAAACAAGCTGCAATGCAGTTACATAGCCTTTAAATCGCCTGTACACTAGCGCCATCCACTGACAAAATTGGGAAGCGCAAACGCACTCCAGCCAAGCAGTCTCACTACTTATTGAACAACTCTTATATTTTTCAAAGCCTAGATGGGTACATTTTGCTAAATAACTACCCCATGACATTTCTTCGTCTGTAATTAACTATCAGGAAGTTTTTTTTTAACAGCAGCTTAGCATTTCATGGCCTCTTACGCAGTGACGAACAGTGTGTGACGTGCCTGCCCAGCAGGACGCACACGACATAAAGGCAGATAGCAGCGATACGAACGTCCGCGTGGCTCAGTTGGTAGAGTGACTTATTCCGGAATGAGGGGACCCGGGTTCGAGCCCCGGCGTGGACTAAAAATGACGGAGAAATTTACTTCGTTATAATGGCGCTCGAACTTTCCGAATGACCCGGCCGTTCAAAATCTCTCAATGGTGTGATGTTCTTTCCACACCGCGAGATAGGAAAAATAAGAGAATCCCCTCTCCAGGGCGTCGAAAAATAAATGTGTGTGACGTTGAATTCCACACACCAGATTGACTGGGAGTTCTCAAGTGCACGTTCTACAGCGGATGGCTGCCTGCAACGATTCATGGTCACGGCTGACCCGTGGGCCATGCCCCCGACCTTCTTTCGTGGGGGGGGATGTGACATGCCTGCCCAGCAGGACGCACACGACATAAAGGCAGATAGCAGCGATAACAAACGTCCGTGTAGCTCAGTTGGTAGAGTGACTTATTCCGGAATGAGGGGACCCGGGTTCGAGCCCCGGCGTGGACTAAAAATGACGGAGAAATTTACTTCCTTATAAGTGTTTTAGATTTCAGTGCGATTACGTCACCTCCACCTCCTTTTTTTCTTTTTTTTTTTAATAATGTTCTTCCAAATTTCACGTTTCTTCTAAAAAAAGAGAAAATTCTTTCTTCTGTGATCCTTGACACCAACAAGTCCTGTGCCCATGCGATAGAGAATTATTGGCATAGCTTTTTCTACTGATTAATATCGAGGTTATTTCTTTTGCATTATCCATCACTCGTCCTGTAGCATCTGAAGTTTGTCGTTTTCGTAAACCACCGATCAGAGAATTTATAGCAATGCCCATTTTCTAGGGGGCTTGCTTCTTTTCCGAGAAAGAACAGCCCCCTCAAGACCCTTGCTAGCTACAGCCCTACTTGATTACGTATAATGTGCCGTGAACTGTTTCGATATCGTCAGTACCGAAGCAGATGTTTCATTAGTTTCGTCGATCACTGAAGATATTAGTGAATGAACATTTTTCTTTCATTTTCCGATAATATCTTTAGCTATTTTCAGCTCCGATGGAGAAAGGTTATAATGTTATGTTAATTGCTAAGCACTACCGTCTTAGTGTTCAACCATCTTTCTGATTTTTGTTTCATTGCTGCTACAATATCTGAATCTGTAGGGCGGGGGGGGACAAAGCAGTGTTCCAAATACAACATCAAAGGAAGTACCACAGGCATAGTGGGATGCAACTCTCCTTCACGTTGTGTCTTCTTTAAAACGTTTTCAAATTTACTAAACAGACAAAATATCAGAATTTAATCTTTTGATACAAAAGGTTTCGTTTTTGATACAAGAAACACCCCTAATATTACTTAACGGATTCTTAAATAAGACACAAAGTATTGCAGCGAGTTTCGAATTCCTGGTAAATAGTTTTATTCAATTACTACACAGTTTCTGATATACAGGGTGTCCGAATGACGACTGTGCACTGGATGTACGAATTGCAGTAATGTAGTAATTAAGAAATTTTGAGTGAAATTACAGTAGAAGTGACCCGCCACATGGAAGTGCTCTGTGTCTGGTAACCTTCATGTCTCCTCACCCCGAGGCACTCGCAGCTGTCATTCCCTCGCGCTTGGTCGGCGGAGACAGACTTGTCGATTGATCACTCGTCTCGGCACAAGGACAGTGGTGTTGACGGTTGAACAGAGTGTTTTTGGTGGGACATGCCTTTCGCCATGACGACAAGTATACGGACGAAGTGCAAAAGCAGTTCGCTAGGAAATTTCGTGAGGCAGACGTCCCCTACCGTAATGCGGTAAGTCAGCTCATAGCGAAGTTTCGGGGAACTGGAAGTGTTCTGGATGCTACTCGCCCTTGTAGGCCATCCACGGCAGACGAGACCGTGTATAGAATATCCAGGACAAGATACAGAGGAGTCCACACAAATCCGTGAGACAGCTGTCACAACCATTCATATCTAAGCTCACGAAACAAGAAATCAACGATAGATGGTTCCAGCAAGACAGTGCAACTGCTCACATCGCTGGCGCATCAGTACAGCTTCTGGAGGAATTCTTCGGAAATTGCATCTCCCGGGGACTGTGGCCTGCCTGGTCACCGGATCTGACACCGCCTGACTTTTTTCTGTTTGGAGCACTGAAGGGGAAGGTGTACGCAGAAAATTCGGTTACACTTCAAGAGCTACAGGCTGCAATGGGGCCCATTTCCAACACCACCAGTTCGACGTGATAAGTGTTACTTTCAGTGCACAGTTATTTTTCGAACATTCTGTATTTTCGATACACATCAGCTGATTTACAGCCTTCTACAGTTGTTTTCGACTCTGATAGCGTTTCATTTGCTTACGTGAAAATTATGTCGCCCCCTTGAAATACCACTTGCGACACTATCTTACTTGTGTATATAGCTATCAAACAGCACATTTTCAAGGGACTGAAAAAGTTATAAGTTTATGTTTTCACCCGTCGTTGTTAGGAGCGTAAATGTCATAGTTGCTAACACCAGAGTTCTCAAAAGGAAGTTACCATCCACAAAATGGCGGATGACAGTCACATATTAGCTTCGTTCCTGAAGGGAGCTAGTTGTTATTGCGCCATGAAACTTGCGTATCACTTGGTTTATTACTGATAGATTCTATCATATGAAGGTACTCCACGTTTTGTGATAGTTTCTAACCCAATTATTTCTACGAAATGTTTTCAAACATCTAATTTTCCAAGTTCATTAGCACAGCCGGATATTGGCCTGCATCATTTTTCCGTTTTTTTTTGTTCTGGCCTACTGTGACATGAAAGAGAGATGAGATCTCAGATCAGAATATCGTACTTCTTCTCAATGTTTGACCGAATCGAAACCAAAAGTGAAACTGCAACAAATCCTGTAGCTACTGATTGTGTTGGGAGGTGTCGAAGAGAAAGCCAGAGGTGGAAGCGACTGTGCCATTCTTACAGCATTTTAGCATTTTCTGTTTTCATCTCTCAGTCCGTTCCCCTCCCCGAAGCCTTTTAAGGACTCGCCGAAAATGCCCATTGTTCATTTTGCACTTAGACCTTAAAATTTTTGATGGAGGAAAAGTTTATGCAAGTCATACTATGAACTTGCATTATGTTAGAGAAATCCACAACTACAATATACGATAAAAACTTCTACAGGGTTTCTTGAGGGGCGATGAATTATAGAAAAACATCGGGACTTCGCTAATGAAAATGATGCATAATCGGCATAACTTAATCGAGAAGAGGTACGTATTCCTTATCACAGACTCAGTTCACGTCATGTGTACGCAGGTCAGATAAGCACACTGCCTCAGTACATCAAATCTGAAATCATTGCACACCATAGCTGAAGTCAGTGTGCACGTAAGACAAGCACACCACCCCTAGCACTTCTCACCAGGGCACCTAACGACGTTCCCCTAATCGATTTCAATGATACTGTTTGTGTGGATAAGCCTTGGTATCAACCTTTATCGTGCAAAAGGAGAAAGCGCGCTTCTCAAACGTCTTCAAGAAAATCGGAGTTAAACAATCTTTTCTTTCTTTTCTTTGATTGGAGGTTTAACGACTACCGTGAGCAACTCAATGGGCTATAAGCAGTCGCCCGTCCCTAATTTAGGGCCACTGGTTCCAGGGAAGGGAGAGAGCCAGTGCCGTAAGACAAACACAACATCCATGCCTCACCGGGATTCGAACCCGGACCCCTTTCGGACGAATGATCAGAAGCCATCGCTTAGACCACTGCGCCACCAGGGCGGCAGTTAAACAATCTCAAGCGACGTATGGCTAAGTTTTGCGGAACGTTTCACCAAAGACCGGGTGGCTCGGCGGCAGCGTGCAGAACTGGTTCAACTCTAAATCTCTGGTTCGACTCTTTATGAGTGAATTTTTTGTTCTGTTTTTCAATTCAGAATGCAATTTGTACATAAAATAATTGTAAATCACATTGGTCCACACATTTTGGTCTATCTTCTATTAAAAATGTGCATTTTCCTTTTCGCACCCTCTGCCTTGAAAATTCATTTTCGGAATTGCTGTCTATTAAAAATAAATTAAAGATTAAATAAGGATTTTTTTTTCTAAAAATTAACAAATTCGGACAAGTGATCGATACACAAATATATAAAAAAAATACAGAGTCGAGTCACGTTATTGTGACCACTTCCTACTTTTGACGTCAACAGCACGTAGCCAATGAAAGAAGGCACGTGTCGTGAGCTGGCTTTGGACGGCTTATAAGATGTGCTTGTATGCATTCTGAAAACATATCACTCGTTGCTCTCATGGATAAAAGGAGCGATTTATCAGATTTGTAAAAAGGGATGATTATCGGCTTTCGGGCCAAGGATGGCAGTATTTTTAAAACAGGCCAGTTTGTGAACTGTTCGCGTGCTGCTGCGGTTAAAGTGTGTCGTGATTAAAGAAATAGCACCATTGCGAATAAGCGAAGTGGAAACCGCGGAGCACCACGTTCCATTGATGTTGGAGGTTAACATCGGCTGCGAAGGTGCGTGAGGGCCGATCGACACGCTACAGCGGAGCACCTATCTGGCCGAATGAGCCACGAGGCTTCCGGAAGTGTGTCTAAAACGACAGTTCAGCGAACCCTGCTGCGTATGGCGCTCCGATGTAGACGGATGGTTACTGCACCTATGCTAACGAAGGTGCATCAGCAGAAAAGGCTTACATTTGCACGAAAGTATCGGAATTGGACCTTCGCTGATTGGCAAAGGACTGCCTTCTCCAATGAGTCACGTTTTCTGTTTCATCGAACGGGTAGACGTTGGCGTATAAGGCGAGAAACATCGGATAACAAGCACTCATCAACCATTGCTGGAAGAACACAAGCTGTTGGGGGCAGCGCTATGGCCTGGGGAATGTTTTCGTGGCATTCCCTGGGTTCACTCATACCTGTGGAAGGCACTACGAGTCGAATTCGTTATAAATCCATCTTTGCAGACCACGTACACCCATACATGCTGATTGTCTTCCCTGGGGCGAATCGGATCTTCCAGCACGACAGTGCGACGTGTCACACAGGTAGAAATGTCCGAGAGTGGTTGGAAGAGTACGATGAAGACTTCAAAGTACTTCCCTGCCCCCTAATTCCCCAGACTTAAACCCAATTGAGCATCTGTGGGACCACCTCGATCGTATTGTTCGCTCTATGGATCCTCCACCACGCACCCTCCAGCATCTGTCAGATGCACTGCAGTCAGCATGGCTCCACATACCTGTGAACACCTTCTTGCACCTTATTTAGTCACTCCTAGCCCGTCTAGCTGCTCTCCGCGCTGCACACGGCGGTTACTCTGGATATTAGCTGGTGGTCACAACAATGTGACTCGACCGTGTATATTTTACCGTGCATATGTTATTAATCATTGGAAGCAGATGGACCAGTCAGTACATGAGTCAGGGTGATATTGGAAGCGCCGCCCCGGTGGCGCAGTGGTCTAAGGCGTTGGCCTCTGATCATTCGTCCGAAGGGGTCCGGGTTCGAATCCCGGTGAGGCATGGATGTTGTGTTTGTCTTACGGCACTGGCTCTCTCCCTTCCCTGGAACCAGTGACCCTAAATTAGGGACGGGCGACTGCTTATAGCCCATTGAGTTGCTCACGGTGGTCGTTAAACCTCCAATCAAAAAAAAAAAAAAAAAAAAAGATATTGGAAGTAGAAAAAAAAAAAAGTCACCCAATATCTTGCGGATCGTACAAAACCACATTACACACACACAGGGTTTATTTAAAGCATCGAAAGGAAAGCATACTTCTGATTTGAAAAACAAAAAAGTTCACTAATCGAGAGTCGAGCCAGCAATCTCGCGGGTATGAGTCAGCCACGCTGCCGCGTAGCCAAGCTAAACTTACCTATAATTCGCTCGAGATTTTTTTTTTACTTCGATTTTCTCGAAAACGTTTGAGAACCGCGCTTTTTCAGCCTTTGCTCAATAAAGGTTATTACAGAGTCTTATCCTCCCAAACAATATTATTAAAATCCCTGAAGGGAACGTCGTGAGGTGCCCTGGTCAGCTGGAGTCAATGTGCGCCTCAGAGAATCACACTATGTCAAGCACACTCAAGCTGAAGTCAGCGAGCACGTCATACAAGCGCACTGCACTCCAGCACATCCTAGCTAGTTAGTTTTCACTTCAGGCAAGCACACAAACCCTAGAACATCTTAGCTGAAATCAGTTTGCACTTCAGGCAAGCACGCTGCCTCCAGTTCATCTTAGCTGAAGTCATCATGCACGTCAGACAAGCAACTACCCCTAGTACAACTTACCTGAAATCGGTGTGCAAAGCAGACCAGCACACCCTACCTTAAGTTAGGGTGCGCGTCAGACAAGTACAGACTCCAGTGCATCCTAGGAGCAGTAAGTGTGCCCTTCAGACAAACACACTGCCTCCAGCGCACGCTAGCTAAAGTCAGCGTGCATGTCAGCCAAACCACTGCACCCCAACATATCCTTGCTGAGGTCAGAGGGGTAGTTCCAGTAGCCGATAGGTCAAGTACCTGAACTTTTAATCATCCAAGATGGGCCCGAATTCTAGTCACCGATGATATGTTAGCGTTTCGGTTTTTTGGGTTTTTTTGGGGTTTTTTTATTTGTTTGTTTAAGGTTTAACGACCACCATGAGCAACTCAATGAACTATATAAGCAGACGCCCGTCCCTAATTTAGAGCCACTGGTTCCAGGGAAGGGAGAGAGCCAGTGCCGTAAGACAAACTCAACATCCATGCATCACGGAATTCGAACCCGGACCCATCTCGGACCAATGGCCATATGCCAACGCATAGACTACTGCACCACGGCGGCTGCCGGAGTTACGTTTGTCCTACGGCTTTGCTTCTTTTCCTTCCCTAGATTCAGTTGCCCTAAACCAGGGCTGGGAGACTGAAAATAGCTTTAGAAGCTCGCAAAGGTCGTTAACACCTCACACACGCACACAAAAGTCATTGTGCGTATCTCAGGTAGTTGTAATCTATGTTCTTTTTTTTTTTAACGGGTGGGGTTGACAACCACCATGAACAACTCTTAAGTCTATTAATAATCACCCATTCTTAGCATGCAGCCCGGTGGCACAGTGGTCTAAGCGCTGGCCTCTGACCCTATCCCTATCCCGGTGAGGCATGGATGTTGTGTTTTTCTTATGGCACTGGTTCTCTCCCTTTCCTGGGGCCAGTGGCCCTAAATTAGAGGCGGGCTACTGTTTATAGCCCAACGAGTTGCTCAAGGCGGTCGTTAACACTCCTCTCTTCCCATCAAAAATTGCGGAAACTAATTGCAACGGAGGGAGAGAGCCAGCGCCGTAAGATAAGCGTATCATCCATGCCTCATCCGCTGATTTGAACCTGGAACCAGCTCGGATGATTTGCCTGAAACCAGTGCCTCTATCTACTCCGCCTACTGGCCGTGGACCCTGTTTTCATACACATCAGAAAGTGTGAATTGATGTAAAGTTCCCGACAAACTCTGTTTTGGCTATCGGCTGTAGAAAAAGGATAATGCAATTTATCTGGCCGCCCCGGTGGCGCATTGATTTTAGAGCTGGTTTCTGACGATTCATCTTCTGGGTTCGAATCCCGGTGAAGTATATATGGAGTGTTTGTTTTACTCAGAAGCATAACTAGAGAGGGGCAGGCGGAGAGGCCGTCCCGGGCGCAGATGAAGAGAGGTCGCAAAAATCACTGCTTATACAGTCTGATTAATATTGGAATTCAAACTGTTGCACCCAATTCTGATAGTTTTTTCGCGCTACTTTGTCACTTGTCCACTTACAGATTTTGTTTATATGTTCCGTCCATTTCGGTAGCCATGGTAACTTAAAAAGTGAATTTCTTCCTCAAAATACTTAGCGATCGATGTTAGGTGCGCACATTCAGCAATGGAGAAGGTGTTCTATAGTCCGTCCAATTAAAGAAGAACCATGTTCTTCATTGACAACAATGAAATCAGAGGTTTTTCTTTAGTTGGATACGTACGTTTCAAGATTGCAAGACGTGGATGTCGTCGACATTGTTGAAAACTGTCTGGGAGTTATTCGAACGTTACTGCCAGTGAAGTCGGAACCGCGAGAGCAATGGGGGAAACAGCTACCCCTTACCCATTTGCGTGAAGGGGCGAAACATCACATTTGCCCATTCACTTTTCTTCCTTTTTAATTATGTCCGTAATCGGAAATCGGATAAATACTTGGATTTTTTTTTGTTTCCTTTTATTTAAAATTCCTACTGATAAAACTAAATATTATTTTCTGTTTTAATTATTAACCCTTTAGAACTTTGAATATTTTGATGCCATTCTAGTTTTTACAGTGATCAGTAGGACATGGAAAAACGTCTCTCACAAAGTGACAACCTTGTCAAAAGAACAGCTCTCCGGAAAGGTATTGTGTTTTTTAGACTACAACGTTTTATCTTTCATTTAAGTACAATCACAATGGTGTAGTGCGAAGTGAAAAAGTACAGGATCGCGCGGTGCCTTTACTTCTTCAATACCTTTCATTCCGCCTCTCTCCCCTTTTTACTTTCTTATATTTATATTATGAGAAAGTAAAGCGATCGGTCGAAACCAGACTTCCGGATTTACACATTTTGGCATTCAAGGAACAAGATTTCACTATTTTCGACCTCCAAGTGAAAATTGATTTAAAGACTAACATGTACCTTCAAACAAACATGGGACGTTAATTCACTAACTGTGCAGTTTTTCTGTTGTATTTTTTTTTTCATTGGGAAATAATTATATAGGACATTCGCATTTTAAAAACAAAACAAATTATGTTGAATAGGGTTTATCGGAGTGTATGCCGGCTAGAAAAAAAAGTACCGGAACGCCGTTCCGGTCCCACTGCACCACTGGATACAATAAAATCAGTCTATCTTTAAAGAAAGAAAATAGAACGGGGGAGGGGAAAAGGAGCGAGATATTTTTACAGGTATGCTGCTCGATGTATAACGTAATAGCTACGGATCTTGTGGAATTCAGTTTGACATCGTTTTTAATGTGGTTAAATGTTTTATATCAAAAAACCTTATCATATAGATATACAATTCATGTTTTATATCAGTTTAGACTTAATCGATATAATCTTTTTATCTATAGCATGTTCAAATGACGTCATCGCGTCGTGTTTTACACCACCACCGCAATAGGTTTTATGATCTGACCAAAAAATACAAATCCTGATATCTTGCCCCGTTGTCAAAAAATAGTTCCGATGCCCCTAATTACTGCTGCTGTGAGACCAGACTGCCAGCTTCATTCTGTATGTTTGATGTAGAACCGAAGGTCCGAACTGCGGAGCAGCTGATAAAAGCTGTACGAACAGTTACAATTTGATTTTACCTCCCCGTAAAAATAACACTGGGATATTGTGTTTATTTTTGATTTGCTAGATAGCGTATACACCGATGAGCCATTACATCATGACCACCCCCAGCCTAGAGAAACGAGCGCGCCTGGAGACCGAACGGTGGCGCGAGGGAAGTTCATAGAGCAGATATATACAACCGGAGGACCGGCTTTCGGTTAGTAAAGTGTTCAGGGTCAGAATGGGAAAAGCTGCCGATTTATCGGAGTTTGAAAAAGGACAAATTGAGATGACACTGCGCCTCGGAACTACGATCTCGGAAAAGGCGCGGCTTGTCCACGTGCCGCTGTAGTTAGTATGTATCAAAAGTGGTGCACAGATGGCTAAACGACGAACCGTCGTCCAGCGATGTGTTGTCCACTGCTCATTGATGACAGAGGGGAGAGGTGACTGTCGCGCATTTTTCACAGCGACCGCAAGGCCACAGTGCGACAAATCATGCGCAGCTACAACAGTAGTGATCAGGGCAATGTGTCACAGCACATAGTTCATTGCAAGTCTACGTTTGGTATTGCAACCTTCTGCGCATGGGCCTGCGTAGCCGAAGGCCCAGCCAGGTACACATACCTAGACCCACATGTGATTAGAGAAAGACCTAACCAAATGGCAAACTGTAGCGTCTCATTATTTCTAATGTTTACGCACAAGCGTCTCACCAGGGGTCTCTTATTACCCGCACAACTCACGGCTGCCTAGAAGAATTTTGCCTTGCTGTTGTGTGTTCTTAAGTGTGAATACCTTTGCAACTTAAAAATCTAAATTAATGTTTTTTGTTTTTGCACTTGCATCATACGATGATGTGTACCATTCTGTGTTACATTCTCATGTATTAAGTACTCCTGTTTATTCTACTAGTTACATATTCCATATCTTCCACTAAGATCTAAATACACTGCATTTATGTTCGTACATCATACCGTCCTATTACGATTTCTATTAATTTCTTTTTCACAAATACGATACTTCAAACTGACTGATAGTCAGTTTAGCTATTTATTTTGGACCTTTCCTGTTATCTGTCCGCCACTGTTTGATTTTGTTCATTGTTACACAAAATGAAACTATTTGACTTCCGAATAAGAACGCTTTCAAGCAGTTCCCGATTATGAGTGTATCGATCCACGTTGTTTACATGAAACCTGATCACATCCAACATGAAAGGAAGTAGTTCACGATAAATGTTATCGGAATTTTTTTTATTGGTATATAAAATGTTACTTTAAATAGCAGAAACCTACTTATTCGCTTTTTTATAAATTTAAACTGTGTAAGAAATATATAAAAGAAAAAAATTAGAGTATAAGAAAACAAATGAAAACAAATAGCTACAAATTAGGTACCAATGTCACTTTGGGGGCCAAATACCCTACGATATCTTTCATAATTTCTAAAAATGGATCGTCATTAGTTTTCAATCTTTTTCGACACATAAATTCACATAGGTACGAATCCAACATGCTCCTATGAGCCCCCCAACGAGTTTGTGTTCTACTTTCAAGCGCAGACAAGCGGCCAAGAGACCGTTACTGCTCATATGTGGTACGCATAGATAAGGATTATTGTGCATCTGTTGCCCAGGGCTCTATGTTCTACTTTCGAAATTGGGAACTACTTGAAAGCGTTATTATTCGGAAGACAAATAGTGGCTGGCAGATAACAGGAAAGGTCCTTTATTTTAAATTCTACGCAGTTTCCTTATTAAATACTTCGATATTGATACTAGATAATCTGTAAATACGAAAAGTTGATAGAATGAACTTCTGGGCATCCCCAACATGAATAAATATTTCCCATGTCATTCATACAATAAAAAGCTGATAAAACGATGGCGTTAACTTATTTCAATGAAAATATTGCTTATGCGCATCACTTGGTTCAACATTTTGGACTTAAGAAAGGTAAGTTTCAACGGCAAATTATAAACAAACCTCAATATGGCGATGGCGTGAATTGTGATGTTTGTGCGTGTAACTAGAGCCACCATACGGTCACTTCTGTCATTACTCAAACAGTAAATGGGACGCTTTTTCGGCGTCATTTCGCGTTTTGAGCTGGTCGTACCTCTAATCACATGTGGGTCTAGCCCATAACACACTGCACGTCATCGCCAACAACGCATGAAATGGGCCCAAGATCATCGAGATTGGACAGTGGATGATTGGAAGAAAGTGGCCTGGTCTGACGAATAAGATTCCTGTTGCATCAAATAGACGGTCGAGCGATGATACGCCGATTACCAACGGAGGCAATGGCACCTGGATGCACTGTTGGAAGGAAACAGGCTGACGGTGTTGTGCTGTGGGCGATGTTTTCTTGGGACACTTTAGGCCCCATTATCCCAATAGCACAATCTCTGACAGCTGCCAGGTATCTGAACATCGTTGCAGGCGAAGTTCACCCATTCATGACAACTGTGTTCCCTGCTGGTGATGGCCATTACCAACAGGATAATGCGCCATGTCACACTGCCAGAATCGTCAAGGAGTGGTTCGAGGAATATGCTGGTGACTTTCTGTTAATGCCCTGGCCTCCAAATTCACCTGACATGAACCCAATCGAACATTTGTGGTTCGACTTGGAAAAGCGGGTTCATGCTGAATCATCACCACTCCGAAATGTACGGGAACTGAAGGAGTTCAACAATTTTATTCAGAAAATGAAGATACAAGCGCACCTCGGGCGATGAAAACATAAAAAAGAACAATAAATGACAATATCTACAAATGAATGTATGTAACAAGATAAAACCACTAATGCAGATATAGAACAGAAAATGACATACGTACAAAAATGGCCCGGAGACAATCCGGGATAAATGACATACAAAAAAGACATACTATAAAGTCCGATAAGGAAGGAAGGAAAGGAAAGTTCAGATAAGCTATAAAACACAAGACTAGTCCAGGAGCAAGGAATAAGTCAGGAAAAGTCCTACTCATCAGCAGGGGAATGACGAAGAAATGAAGCAGAAAGTTGAGCGGTGTCTTCCATTTCACAGAGCCGTCGATAACAAGAAAGGAACGTACAGTCAATCTTGCAAAGAGCCTCAAGGTCAGCTCTTATACACGTCAGCCGACGACAAACATCATCCGGAGGAAAAGTGGAGCGAGAAAGGTAAGAGGCCATATCAAACGATGGATCCCGGAAGAGCGAAAATAGGCGAAACAGTTGTCTATGTGTAAAGGGTCGAGTGAGCACAACGGTATCTTGACAAAACTGTTCAAATTGTGCTTGGAGCGCAACCTCTGCGAGTTCCTCTGGATTTTCCGTAAGGCTACACTCCCTGGGGGACGCTGGAGGAGAACTAGTGCTAGAAGATGAGCGAGAGCGAAACACTCGTGGACGTCCACGTTTAGCTGGAGCGCTAGGAGCTTTGAAAACGGTGCGTTTTGCGTGTCGGCCACTGGAATCAACAACAATCTCATCAGGAATGGCCAAGTCATCCACACTGGTGGGATCTGCAGTAGGAGTAATAGGAAGATGAAACAGTCCAGGAGTGTCCGGAGCAGTTGTTAAAGCATTGCGGTAATCATCAAGATCTGTTGCCGATGAATCAGTGGTAACCATGGCCACCTCCTTAGAGGGAGCCTCACCAGGAGAAGTAGAAAGCACCACATGAGCAGAAGCGTCCTGCTCAGAAATCGAGCAAGGAGGTGAAAACGGTGCAGGTGAAGTTGAAGAACCAAAGAGAGGAGGAAAGAGCTTCAGTAAAATCAGGAGCACGCATGTCAGGCTCTGCACGAGAACCAGACGGGGGCGTATCAACAGGCACTGATGTAGACAACAAACCAGAAGAGGGTCCAGAAGAAGAGGAAGGTCCAGGACACTCTTTATAAAAATGCCCTAGGCCTTTACACTTACTGCAGTGGAACTCAGTTAAGAGATCGATGTGTCTCCGTTGACCGTGACAATGGACAGTAAGTTGTGTAGGTAAAGTTGCAATATCGTCCTGAGAAGAAAAAATGACAGGCACCATGCGACGAGCACCATAAATATGGCGATCCTCAAAGTCGTTGGGCGCTGCCGAGTAGGTTACGACGTCCCCGGCAACGCGACCAAGAGATGAGATAACTGAAAGCAGCATGACATTTGTGACTTCAGGTGGCACCGGGTAAAACGACACGTTGCCGCCACGGTGGCGCAGTGGTCTAAGGCGCTGGCCTCTGATCATTCATCCGTCTGTGGTCCGGGTTCGAATCCCGGCGAGGCATGGATGTTGTGTTTGTCTTACGGCACTGGCTCTCTCCCTTCCCTGGAACCAGTGACCCTAAATTAGGGACGGGCGACTGCTTATAGCCCATTGAGTTGCTCACGGTGGTCGTTAAACCTCCAATCAAAAAAAAAAAAAAAAAAAAAAAAAAAAAACGACACGTTAACCGGGCGCTGTATCACAGGTTTGGGCATCAAGAGGTTATTATTAATAGTAATACCTTTCTGCAAAAGAGAGGTCACATAGTCAGGTTGAGAAAGACAAACAACAATAGTCCGAGCCCGACGATAGAGATGAGTAATAGCAGACGGAGATAAAAGCTTCTTAACTGCCGTAGCATAAACTTTCAACTTGGTATCGGGAAGGGCTTTAAAAAACACTCCTAAAGCCATATGCGAGGAGAACTTTTCAGCTTGAACAGATGACGCCGGAATATGAAGATGAATAGAGTTGCCGGTGCGACGAACATGAGGTCTCAAAGCATCGACTTGCTGTAACACAATCGAGGATGGGCGATCAGATGCAGAGGTCGCTGCAGCAGAATAAGACGATGGCAATCGAGCTGCTGTGGAAGGTGGACGAGTGACGTCATCGTGAGTATGCAGTGCATCAGTAAAAGTCACAGTAGAAGCTGAATCGCCGCCCCGGTGGCGCAGTGGTCTAAGCGATGGCCTCTGATCATTAGTCTGAAAGGGGTCCGGGTTCGAATCCCTGTGAGGCATGGATGTTGTGTTTGTCTTACGGCACTGGCTCTCTCCCTTTCCTGGAACCAGTGACCCTAAATTAGGGACGGGCGACTGCTTATAGCCCATTGAGTTGCTCGCGGTGGTCGTTAAACCTCCAATCAAAAAAAAAAAAAAAAAGAAGCTGAATCAGAGGAGCTGTCTGACTGGGCAGCAGCAGGAAAAGAGGTGCCGAATGACGCACCGGAAGAGGGCAGGTGAACAGCACCCTGCGGAGAAGTCAGCGTAGCGGCGCCAGCAGCAGCGTCGCCGGATACAGCAAGAGTGGAAGTAGGGCTACCGAACATGACATCTCCACCGGAAGCCGTCATTACTAATGGCGGCGCCCAGCAGTTCTTCTGGCCAGCTCGACCAGAAGGAAAATAAAGCTTTGAATAAAGAAAATATCGTACTTACGAATCGGAAAGTAGAACAAAACGATGCACTAGACCTTTAAATACACGAAAAACACAAAATTGGAACTGGGAGGGCACTATAAACTGAACTTGAGACTCTAAAATATCGGAGCTGATGCCGAGCACTGGAGGACCTGCTGTTGACATTATGGTACCAGATACCCCAGCCTACCTATCGCCACCTCATCGAATCGATACCTCACCGAGTGGCTGCTGTTTTGTGGGACAAAGAGGGTCCTACAGCTTATTAGGTAGGTGGTCATAATGTAATGACTCATCGGTGTATATACTATTAAATTAGTAATGGAGACGAAATGTCTTGTGGTTTGCCCCAGGCACAGAAATGCCTAGTTACGACTCTGGTCTCACGGCACTGTCTCTCTCTCCCTACCCTGGAACCAGTGACCCTAATTTAGGGACGTGTAACTACGGCCCATTGAGTTGCTCACGGTGGTCGTTAACACACTCCCCCCCCACACACACACACCACCACCACCACCCTTCTCCACTTCAAAAAAAAAAAAATAATCCACCCATTAGCCGCGTTTGTTTTTTCTCCATCAAACTTCACAGTTTTCCTTTTAAAAGTTTTTTTTTTTTTTTTGATTGGAGGTTTAACGACCACCGTGAGCAACTCAATGGGCTATAAGCAGTCGCCCGTCCCTAATTTAGGGTCACTGGTTCCAGGGAAGGGAGAGAGCCAGTGCCGTAAGACAAACACAACATCCATGCCTCACCGGGATTCGAACCCGGACCCCTCACGGACGAATGATCAGAGGCCAGCGCCTTAGACCACTGCGCCACCGGGGCGGCCCTTTTAAAAGTACCATCGCTGGTAAAACCATTGTTGTGTATGGTAAACTACATTTTTTTTTTTCGGTTTTTTCTCAGTGCTACCAAACTTCACACGATCCAGTTACTTCTGAATGATTGCTTTTGTTATGGATCTACCAGATCATGTAGCACTGAAGCTGCAAGAGTGGAATTATTCCATTCTATCAATCGGTGCTAAACAATCTGCGTACATTCTTTTCCATTAGTATATAGTTTCTTCTTTCATTTCCTGCGCTATGTTTATGTTTCTTGGGTTCACTGCTCATGGAAATCACCCCCGGGAGACCATAGACGGATCCAGAAACTACTAAGTGAAAGGAAAATTTTTTTTTGGGGGGGGGGCGTAACTGTCGGGAATAACCGGGGACCTTTCTGATATTTTCCCGCAAAATGAAGAAGTGTTCTTAGCATGTCTATAAATTCTTCCAATTAATTAACGAAAGTAAAGTTCTTTTAAGTATTTAAGTAATACTTCTTTCATGAAAAAATATTCAATTTGTTATTAAAACCTAACAAATCGAACTTTTCCTTGGTTTCTGAGGGGGCGCGTCCCCACGCGCCCGTCCTCTGGATCCGCCCTTGTGGGAGACTCTTATCTCTTGATCCCCAGCGAGATTTAAAACATTCGTTTCAGGAACCCGAGATAGTCTAGCTTCAAAATTGGAACTACTTTCGGAAGCCTTCGAATTCACAGTTTGGCTTATGTCAGGGGTTCCCAAACTTTTTGTGACCACGCCGTTCTTTATATGTCACATTTTCCATGCGACGCCCCTGTACCCAAAATTTAAAAAAAAAAAAAAAAATCCTTAAATTCGAGTTTGTGGTATTTTTTAAAAAGAAAATAGTCATTTACGATTACTAGCTTGTATTCTTTTTAATGCAATAATTAACACCATGTAAAGAGCAGCAGGCAACACCAACTCCTTGGCAGTTGTGTGAGGTTTCTTGCTGCGTGCAATTCGGTATGCCACTTTGTAGAAAGCAAGGAAGGCTTTACTGAGGGTTGTGGTTTGTTTACGGAAATGAGTCTTCTGCTCACGCATTTCTTGTAACTTGCGTGAAAAGTAATCTCTGGGCTTACCCACTAAATAAACTACTGTGTACGGTTTCCAGGTGACGTTTCAGTTTGTTCGGAAGCATACTCTCAGCTGCCAACACTTTCAGCCAGATTACACACTGAGGACGTTCTTCGGTCTTAACAACAGTGCACGTGAAACCGAAATCCAAGTACGTGTGTCATTATTTCTGGACTTGTTCCTTCTCGCCTGTTTACAACTACTTGCAACTTCTTCTACACCACGTTTTTTATTTAAAAACTTCTCCATTATCATAAACCAACACACACTCACATAGACATAACTACATTCACAGTTATTAAAACACAGTAGGTCAGTTCTAACGAATGTTTATACACACTATATATGTATCGAATGAAGACTGCGTAGTAAACTAAGCGCCCAATAGTGCGACGGCATAACGTTATAGCTTGACCTTGCCTGGCTCAGTTGATTTTTAGACTGCAGGGGGAGGCGAGATCCGCACGACGTCAGGCCAAGTTTTCAAAGAGCGTTACAGTCCGGAACTCAGGTCAGATGAAGGGAGCGCTTTCGCAAGAAAAATTATATGTTTTCTTTTTTCTTTAACATTCTTTCTTACAATTCATTCTTTAAAAAATTTTCACGTCTTGAAAATTTGCGTGTTGCGTTTCACTATAAATTACGTATAAGTTTTAGTTTTCCCTTATAGTCGCGACGCACAGATTGGGAACCTCTGGCTTATGTTACTACTATTAATGAAGTAGCGTGCTGGGAATTCCGGTAAATTTGCAGACAAGGCTTCTTTTTATCTCCCTTTTCTAAAGCTCAGGACTGGAATTATCCATTGTTACTTGATCAACGCAAAATGAACGCCGTCCGAAGTGGTAACTATCTAATTCTTTCGCAAAATACTCATGTACCATCGCTCGTGCTTGTCGTATTCTGCTCTTCAGGTTCCTTTCTTTCTTTCTTTTTTTTTTTTTTCAAGTACCCTGAAGTTTGTTGCTTAAGTATGAGGGCCGCGGGTGGTCTAGTGGGTAACGTTCGTGACTGCCGTGGAAAGGACCTCAGGTTCGATCCCGGCAGGTACGAACGCTCGATCTACTAAATATCCGCCGTGCGTCGGATGGGCACGTTAAGCCGTCGGACCCCGGGTACTGGCCCCCGGTAATAAATAAGGGCGTCTTCCTCCCCTTTCTACTTCGCTTCCGTGTCACTTTCCTATCGGGCACTCTAGCCCAAATCTTCTAGCTTCCTATTTCTAAGGATTGTTTAAGACCTGGGGTCAGACACTCCCTTCCTAAAATCCTCTACATATGATCATATGCTTAAGTATGAGGAACAGGGGCGGATCAGAAGCTTACCTTAGAGGGAGGGGGCGGTTGCTCTAGTCTAAAAGAAAAGAGATTGATAGAAAGACTTTGTATAAGGGACACGCACACATACACAAATTGGCAAAGCTTCTCTTCCCTGCCATTGTATGACTTTTTAAAAACGTTTTCCATAAAAAATAATTGGACTAAATTTTTAAAGCACAAAATAGGAAAAACAACTAAAAAATCAGCACTATTTTTCTGGTGTTCAACTCCCTGCTTGGCGAGGAAACGAGCGCCGTGCTTTTCACATATCAAGTCTGGATAGAATCTTTCGAAATAAATGTGAGCCCAGTAGCTCATTTGGACCCCAGAAGTGCTCATTCGGCGGCATTTGAGCCCTTCTGCATCTAATGTACAGTAATTGAGCCTAGAAGGGCGCATTGGGCGGCTTAATTTAATAAAAACAATGTCCAGCTTGAATCATTCCTAAGTATTCCTCTTTAAAATATTCGTTTATTCTTTCACAATGCATGATTCCCACTTCTTTTGAAAGGAACTTCCGTTTACTTCACTTCATCAAGTCATTCCTGCGCCATTCATTCATTGTCTTACTGCCTATTTATTCACCAACGTCTGTGTAAATATTATATTAAACAAAACACACCCATTGCTTATCATATTCAGTCAAAATCTCTTTTCCTTTCCGTTCTCAACTTCCTCTGTTTCTGAAAATATAGCTATTCTTTTTCTCATTTTTTTTTTTTTATGAAATAAACATTTGACGTTGTTGGTTAAGGCACAGTTGCTACTGTGGTCCTCAGTAGCAACTGTGCCTTAACCAACAGTTTAGATATTTTTTTCTGGTGCACTATGACTGCCGAATTTAAATTTTATGTATATAACTTATATCTGCATGTACGTAACTTCAAAAATTAAATTAATTGGAAACTTTTTTGTTTATTTATTTATTTATTTATTTATAAACACATATGTACAGATGGTATATCTAATTACAGCGATGGCTATTACATTATTGCATATTAAAAGTAATTGTTGTACCCTGTCGAAACATGCTTCACGAAAAAGGTCATAACTTACATTAAAATTATTGAACAGTGAGTTATGAAGAGTTTGCATAGCGGAGAATGTTTTCCCAATTTCAGTACTGGAGAATGGCACAGCGAATATTTCACACAATTGATCTTTGTGAAAATTATAGCACACGATTATATACAAAGTGCATCCTGAAAGTAATGCCTCGTCCGTCATAAGGTTTTTATTTGTAGCAGCAAAAATGTGAAACTTGGTGGCAAAATACTTGGACGTATTTGTTAATAATGCTAGCCTATTCAAAGTATTATCCATCACTTTATATACAAACCATTGGTAAAATCCATTTTAGAAAAATTCCTGAGGCTGTCGTTTCAGCCATGAATTGTTCACAGCCAGTTTAACGTCTGTCACATCGTCGAAACGTTCCCCACGAAGGGCTTTTTCAAAGGGACAAACAGGAAAAAGTCTGAGGGAGCCAAATCAGGACTGTAGGGGGGGCATCACCGTCCACCCCATTTTGGCAATAACCTGTGAAGTCTCCATTAAGGTGCAGGGACGTGCGTTATCATGGTGTAAAACAGCACTATGAAGTGGAATGCCACGTCTTTTCCTTCTGATAGCTTCCTTTATCTTCTATAGTGTCTGCACATGGTAAGCACTGTTTATTGTTTGTCCCCCTTCAAGGAAATTAGTCAAAATGGCACCACGTTTGTCCCAGAAAATTGTCGCCATCACTTTCCCTGCGAAACCCCAATGAATTTGAACACAACTCCTGGATGATGACACGACGATCTGCTGTGATGAGGTCTTTCACTCGTTGCCTGTTAGCATCTGTCACTGCAGTTGCGGGTCTTCCACTCCGTTGTTTGTCCGACACTGAACTTTCTCCCTCTCGAAACCTCTTTATCCATCTTCGGACATTACTGATATCGATTGTGGCAGCTCCATACACCGACAGGAGTCATCTGTGGATTTCTGGAGCCTCACATCCCTCTTTTTACAGGAATTCAATTACGGCTCGCTGCTTTTCACTGTCATTCATGATCTTTATTTTCGATTCTGAAAAACATTTGTTCCCCCATTGGTAACATATCATAGTACATGTCAATGCAGTTTCATTAAAAGCACTTCAAAATTGCAAAAGTTATTAAGGAGAAGGCATTACTTTCAGGATGCCTTTAGTACTTAAATTGTTAACTACTTCCTGTAGGATGGAAAATGATCGGAAGCCACTGCTTAAGGCACGATGCAAATTAGGCACTTGTAGTCTGCTTGATAGAAAAAACTGAAAGGATTTCAGCTCTTAAACCGTATTATTATTATTATTATTATTATTATTATTATTATTATTATTATTATTATTATTTTCGTGTGTTACTGTTTCTATGCTGTAAAATATTTCCCGAAATTCACGAGCCATGTTCCTTGATTCCTTTTGTATATTAACGAAGTACGAGGGTTGTGCAGAAAGTAATACCCGTTATGAAATAAATACAAACAAACCCATGTTGTCGGAGTTTTTGTATTTACACTAATACTGCATATAATCACTCATTTTTCTACATAATCACCACCGGTGTTTAGGCACTTCTCATATCGTGTGACCAGTTTTTAAATACCATCATCAAATATTAGGTGTACAAATAAGTTTTAAAGCGTTGTTTCTGCGACATATACCGCTGATTTACATATCCGACATTCCCCCGCA
Source organism: Macrothele yani (assembly GCA_039090855.1). NCBI lineage: Eukaryota > Metazoa > Arthropoda > Arachnida > Araneae > Macrothelidae > Macrothele > Macrothele yani. The sequence goes on along the minus strand of CM077022.1, from coordinate 47,544,467 downwards.
TTGCTGTCATGTGACCGCAGCTGGTTCAGAGTATGAAATGTGACACAAAAGTTTGCCCAACAGTCAAACGCACTTGCACATCGGTAGGTGAAATATGGCAAGCGATACGGCATTTATTCGACTCAGCATTCGTTACGAATTTCATCAAAGAAAAAAGTGCTGCAAAAGCATGTGCATCGATCTGTTCTGTTCTGGGGGAGAATATTGTGTCGAAAAGCACGTGTAGGTTTTGGTTTAGACGGTTTAAAGCAAGTGATTTTTATGTTAGCGATCGAGAACATATAGCGGCGCCCCGCAGAAGGTTGCACATGAGGAACTGCAAGCATAGCTGGATGAAGATTCGTCTCAAACGCAAAAAGAACTAGCTGAACAACTGGGGGTAACTCAACAAACCATTTCCAATCGTTTACGTGCAATGGAAAATATTCAGAAAGAAGGAAAATGGGTGTCACATGGCCTGAGCCAGAGGAACAAGGATGAGCATGTCATGAAGTGTTTGAAGCTGTTGAATAAACAACACAGAAAGTCTTTCCTGTGGGAAATCGTTACGGATGATGAAAAGTGGATATGGCACGACAACCCTAAACACAAAAAACACTGGGTAGACCCCGGTGAAGCAACGACTTCGACACCGAAACACAATATTCACTCCAAGAAAGTTCTGCTGTGCATCTGGTGGGATATGAAGAGTGTGCTCTGTTATGAACTATTGGAACAGGATCAGACTGTTACTGCTGATTGCTCCAAGCAGCAATTGCTGCGATTGAACCAGGAAATCTGTCGAAAACGTCCATTCACAGGCAAAGGATTGCGTCCTGTGAAATTACTGCATGACAACGCAAGGCCGCATGTCACGAAATCGGCCAAGGAAACGTTATTGACGCTTGGTTGGGAAGTTTTGGAGCACCTGGCTTATAGTCCCGACATAGCCCCTTCAGACTATCATTTTTTTCCGATCGATGCAACATGGTTTGCCTGCTGTACGGTTCCGGACATGTGACGAAGTGCAAAAATGGGTTGACGACTTCATCGCGTCACACGACGAAGTATTCTTTATTGCTGGAATCCGTCAGCTGCCCGACCGATGGCGGAAGGTGATAGATAATGACTGCCCATATTTTGTATTGTTGTTTTCTCTCAAATTACATGTTGCATTGTCTTAAAATTCTTTAAAATTTATGTGTACACCTAATACCTCTGCCGCCAGTCCCTGCAACCGCTGTTGCATTCCGTCTCTTGAATCATCGTCACTAGCAAAGCGCAGTCTTCTCAAAAAGTCCTTCAACTTGGTGAACAAATGGTAATCACCGTAAGCCAAGTCTGGACTGTAGGGCGGATGATGCAGAACCTCCAATTTGAAACCCTGAAGCAGGTGTTGGTTCTGACGTACCGTGTGAGGTCTGTCTCGCATTATCGTGGAGAAACACCATACCCTTAGACAGCATGCCGCGCCGCTTTTTTCGGATGGCCCTACGCAGCCTCTGCAGCGTTCCACAATAGGCGTCGGCGTTGATGGTTGTGCCTCGGGGCATGAAATCACCCAGCGAGACCTCTGCGGTCCCAAAACACTATAGCCATGACCTCCTTTACCCAAAGCCTTTACTTACACTTGCGTGGTTTCGTCGGGGACCAGGAATGATGCCCTCAAGCGACTGGCCTTTGTTCTCTGGCGTAAAATGGCTGACCCACGTTTCATCTCCAGCCACTATGTGGTTAAGAAATTCTTCGCCCGTTTGTGCGCAACGGATCGAAAAACTCAAAGCTGCACCCATACTGTTCATTTTCTGATCATCAGTCAACATCCGTGGTATCCACCTCGCGCAAATTTTCCGGTAGCCAAAGTGTTCCGTTACGATTTTATGGAGCAGCGCGCGAGAACCTTCCAGGAAACAGGCATGCAATTCATAGAGTTTGATGCGACGCGAATGTCTAATGAAATCATCGACACGTTCCTTGAAGTCCGCTGTAACGAGCGATGGGCGGCCGGAGTGCTGTTCATCACACACATTTGCTCTCCCCTCATTAAACATCCGAACCCACCGCCATACTGACGATTCGTACATCACCCCTTCACCGTAAACAGCCATAATCCGACGACGAATGTTTTTCGGACTAACGTTTTCAGCATTCAGAAAGCGAATCACAGAACATACCTCGTACTCCACGGGATTTTCAATTGGCTTCGACATTTCGAACAAGCACAAGAACGGTTTCAATCGGTGCATTAACATAAAACTTGTCACGAGTTTCGCCAACGTCTGACTGAGGATGGGCGACCTTGACCGCGTGGCGTCAGCCGCCTCGCGTGCCCTCTATGCGCAAACGGGTGATACTTTCTGAACGACCTACGGATATTCCTGATACAATATTTTCTGTCAATGACGGGGGAGGGGGGGATACCTGAATTGCACGAATTTTTCGTACGCCAGGAAAATTCTGAATTTTCAGAAACCTTTCCGCAATTCCTTTCACGGAGAACTAATTTTTTCGTATCCATATCTCAAGAAATTTCCGGTAACAGGATAGATTCGTGGGAATACTTGAGGTTTGATTAATTGTTAAATATCAATGTCGAAGGATTTGATTTTGAAGTTCTGTAGCGAGATCGGATGTTGTGGATAGCATAGTGCATGACATTTTGGTCATTGTGGCACAGGATATTTCTTCCCCTCTCCCCAATTTTGTACACCAAGTATTGTATTATCGTAAGAAACCTGGTACTTAAATTATTGTACAGGTGATTGTATGATGTACGTATATTTATCAGTCTGTGGAGCCCTTAAGACAAAAACTACTATAAATATCAAGAGTAAATTTTGTATAGGGTTTCTCCGAAATAAAAATATAAAGCTTTTCTTAAATGTAACTGAAAAACATAGTCAATTTAATAAGATCTCAAATTCCAAAGCATTCAGTTACTTCGAAAAACCACTGTGATAAAAATGCGTGATTTGTAATCAGTCCTCTTATAGAAAAAAAAAAAATAAGATTATTACAAACCTATTCCAAAAAATAATAAGCTGCAACAGAAAATAAAATTACTAATTCACCCGCATTAATAACAAAAAACATTTCATCATCACGCGATTAGAGTTCTACCTTATACGTGACTGTTTGGTACGTCTCTTTCTGCTTCAGCGGTAGCATGCGTGGCTGCTGCTGTAAAGGTCTGTGGTTTGAAACTCACCAGGGGCTATGAGGGAAGGGATTCGCAAAAGTGCTGAAAAAGTCAAAATATAAAATTTCGCTGAATTTCTGTGTAAATAAGGAAAACCCTGAAACGGGCTTTCCTGAAATAAACTGAATTAGTGATGATGGAAATTCTGTCCAAGTATTGAACTTAAAAGAAACGGAAATGTCATTGAAAGATGAACACCTACTCACAACTTCGCTGCACGTTATTTTCAGGAATTTTCTGTCATTTTTATTTTTTATTTTTGAGGGTTTTATGACCACCGTGAGCAACTCAGTGGACTATAAGCAGTCGCCAGTCCTTAATTTAGGACCACTGATTCCAGGGAAGAGGGAGAGCCAGTGCCGTAAGACAAACACAACATCCATGCCTTGCGGAATTCGAACCCAGACCCCTGTCGGACGAATGATCAGAAACCAGCGGTTACACACTGTAGAAAATAAATGGAATGAATTCACACCACTTATTTTCTAAAATGTATTTTCATTCTACATGTTTAAAATATCTAATATCTAATCTGAATAGACAAAGTCACCACCGCTCTTTTCACGTTTTTCTTTAACCAACACACAGCAGCTGAAAAATTGTTATTCGACACCGCTGGGATCGAACCCCATATCTCTCGGCAACTAGCCGAGTGCGTTCGCTTTACGCTACGGTGCCAACAATCCACGGCGCTGTGTGTGTTTATCTGTCAGCATCTGACTTCACAAATCCGTAGGGATGGGCTCAGCAACTGAGACGTCTCCATCTGGTGGGGCTTAACGGCACAGCTATTTAATTATAGCTAATAAATCCAAAGGGCGAGAGAAGTGGTGAAAATCTTCCAAATACGTGGAGACAATGTAAATAAATAAAGTCATCGCTCTTTCCACGATTTTCTTTAACCAACACACAGTAGCCGAAAAATTGTTATTCGTCATCGCTGTGTCGAATAACAATTTTTAGTTGGAGACGTCTCAGTTGCTGAGCCCATCCCTACGGATTTGTGAAGTCAGATGCTTACAGATAAACACACATAGCGCCGAGGATTGTTGGCACCGTAGCGAAAAGCGAATGCACTCGGCTAGCTATGGAGAGATCTGGGGTTCGATCCCAGCGGTGTCGAATAACAATTTTTCGGCTGTTGTGTGTTGGTTAAAGAAAAACGTGGAAAGAGCGATGACTTTGTCTTTTTACTTTGTCTCCACGTATTTGGAAGATTTTCACCATTTCTCTCGCCCTTTGGGGATTTTTTAGCTATAATTAAATAGCTCGTGCCGTTAAGCCCCACCAGATGGAGACGTCTCAGTTGCTGAGCCCATCCATCTCTACGGATTTGTGAAGTCAGAAGCTGACAGATAAACACACATAGCGCCGTGGATTCGAGAGAGTACCGTGGTACTACTCTTTGTTGGCCACCGTAGCATAAGACGAACGCACTCGGCTAATTCTCGAGACATCTGGAATTCGATCCCAGCGGTGTCGAATAACAGTTTTTCAGCTGCTGTGTGTTATTTAAAGAAAAACGTGGTAAGAGCGATGACTTTGTCTATTTACATTGTCCCCTCGTATTTGAAAGATTTTCACCATAATTTCTAATCTACGGCTACTGACTCGTAGAGAGCCACAAGTCCATCTATGAATTGCATGCTGCTGAATTTGACCCAATCCGTCTCCCATGAAATTTGAGAAACAGTTATTTATTTGGTTTTATAAGGCTAACTATTTTTTTTTTTTTTCTCGAATTGATAGCTTTCAGAAAATGTTACGCGAGGTCTCTTATTCTGAAATCATATTATTCCTCATTTTTTTAAGGGCTAAAATAACCCTTGTAATAATTTAAAGCTGTAAGAAGTTGTGCATTCCAAATCCAGCGACACTTGTTCCAGCGAAGGAAGATAACCAGATCCTGAAGGACAAACAAAATATCCATACCTTGCTGCCAGCCCGTTGGCTCAGCGGCCTAAGATTCTGATTATGGATCATTCGTCCAAGATGGGTTCATGTTGCATAGTATATTCATCTTACGTATTGATTTTTTTTCCTTACTTGGAATCAGTGGCCCTAAATTGGGGATGGGCATCAGTTGAGTTGCTCACGATGGTCTTTAAAACCCAAAACGATAAACATCCATATCTTGCTGCGAGGTTCGAACTCAAGTAGAAGTAATGCGCACACGGTCTAAACCTTCTGACCACTAGGCGACTGTTTTTCCATCCCCGCTGTCAATAAGGGAAAAAAATGATAATTCTAATAATTGGTTGATTTGGTTTTTAGATTTAAATCGCTCGAGAGCCTACGAAAGCTAATTCAGTTGCAAATTTTCATTTAAAACTAACGTTCACAAAGAAAAAGAAAAAGAAAAAAAAAAGGAATTCGAGAGAGTACCGTGGTACTACTCTTTATAGATAATTTCTGCAATGCGTCTTTCGCATGCCAAGATCTTTCTGGGTGTGAAATAAAACCAGTGATTCGAGAGTATACATTTATTTACGTACAACACATTCGCATCACTCACGACCACATCGAGATACAGTCCGGTTCATGCTAAATGGAATTAAAGTATCACACTAGGTTTGGGGCACTTTTTTTGAAAAAAATGCAAGAATGGGTAATTTTTTTTTTTTTCAGGAAGGCTAACACACGAAGAAACACACACATAAACGTTTAAAAAAAAATGATATCAATATAAATTTTCAAGAAATTGGGAAATTTGTGAAAGAATTTAAGGAAATATGTCGTATACGGTAAACGCTCTGAATTAAAAAGTTACATATATATGATGGCATCTTTTGCATCAGTATATGCGCATGACTGTTATCTATGCAGTAAACTAAAAGGTAAGTATTGTTCCTAAACACTGCTGAGATACACTCATTCCTACATGCATTAGTGGGAATTTTTGACAATTTCTTCACTATGTTGAATGTAAATAGCTATAAATTCACTTCGAACTCTCAAACAGAAAAACTGTTAGTTCATTGCATGCACAACATTTGCAAGAAAGATGTATACCAAGTTTGATCAATTTATGTACATACCTTTTGCAGTTATTAGGTTTTCCGTAAAGAGTTCGGGACGAAAATCTCATTCTGCAAAAAACGCGATTAAAGTTTAAAAGACACAGTTTTGATGGGATGAAAAGTATGTTTATGTTTGCCACCCTCACAAACATAAATTACATCACATAACTGTATTCAAAGTATTACCAGATCCGTAAAACCTTGTACCAAATATTTTCTACTACAATTTTGTGCACAAATCGTAAGACTAACATAATTATTTCCCAACTTCCAGGCTTTCAAGTGTCACTTCCCGTTCGTTTGACACCTGGGTTTAGATATTCCGATTGCTATAACTCTGTATTTATTCATGGTAGACAAGAAACAAAGGCAGTTTTGGAATCCTAAAGAATTAGGCATTAAAATGCACGCATCTTTACAAAATGTGAAATTTTGGCCCAAAACGACCTTTTCAACGTAGTGGGATATACCTTAAACCATAACAGCAAACGATAAGGTTTACTAATTCCTGACATTGAGCGGCACTTAGGTAGGCGGATTAATTAATGTCATTGACGTGAAACTAATGAAAGCGGATATGTAAGTCATAAAAGTAAATATTTACTAAACTATGACGGCGACAATAGTAAGTATTTCGACTGTTTAATTTTTCAAACACAATATTTATTATTATATATTATTCAGATTTAGACGAACATAAGAAACGATTCTGACATCGATGAAATGTGATGTAGCTGCGAAAGTTCATCAAGCGAAGATCTGGCCTCTAATACAAAGAAAAGCTGAATCGCTAGTGTGTCAGTGAGGGAAATTGGTGACGTTCGGCCTACAAAATCTAGATGTGACACGCTATCGTGTTATATTGGGTTGATGCATAAGTTCATGCCGTTTTTTTCACCGCACTACAGGAATGTATTACATCAGAAGGGAAAACCTAATCAATCAACTATGTATATCCCCCCCCCCCATTGTTTACGATGGTGTCACAACGTCTGGATAGGTCTGCAATGCCATTCTTAAAAAAACGTGCAGGTTTCGCTGCGAAGAAAACATCAAGGAAATTCTGGAGATCAACATCATTGTTGAACGTTCTGCCACGGAGTGCATTCGACAAAGATCTGAACAGGTGATAGTCTGACGGGGTGACATCTGGGGAATAGGCCGGATGTGGAAGGATCACCCATTTCATGTCCTGAATGACCATTTTGGTCATATTTGCACTGCGAGGGCGTGCGTTATAGGAGAAAAACACCATGGCGCCGATGTGGCCGTTTCTGCTGAATTGCTCACAATAGAGTGCAGCATTGATGGTCCGATTCCTCGGCAGCATTTCTCAGTGAATAATGCCTTCCATGTCCCACCAGACAAACAACATGATCTTTGCAGGATGCAGGTCATGTTTTGGACATGGTGAGGGCTTCTTGTTTAAGCTTAACCATCCCCTCCGATGCCTGAAATTCACGTACAGGCACCACTTTTCGTCTCCAGTAACAATACATGACAGAAAGGGTTTGACAGAAAAGGTAAGGAACCACATGACAGAAAAGGTAAGGAACCACATATGGCAACACGCTGATTCTTGTTGTCCTCGGTGAGAGTGTGAGGCACCCAAGACCCCAATTTCTGGACCTTTCCCATGCGTTCCAGGTGTCGCACCGCAGTGGCCTGATCACAGTTCATCTCAGTGGCCAATTCGCGTGTGGTTTCACGCGGATCCAAGTGGATGAGATGGTTCAAACGATTCTCGTCAAACTGAAATGGACGACCTGAGCGTGGAGAGTCCTTGAGGTCAAAATTGCCACCTCGGAACTGCTCAAACCATTTGCGGGCTGTCCTCGGAGCAATAGCATCCTCCCCATACACAGCACAAATTTTTCGAGTAGCCTCGGTGGCTGTGGATCCCTTGTTAAACTCGTAGAGGAGCAGATGTCGGAAATGTTCATTCCTTTCTACTTCGCACTCCATACTTCCAGACCTGAAAACCTAAAAACTATTAGCCACAATCACACAACGCAATATGATTTAGATACACGATATTACTGGCTACATTTTGATATACAACTGGGCATCTGAACCGTCACCACTGACCTGGGATACACTCGTGAAATAAAACGGCGTGAACTCATGCACTAACCCAATACATCGTTTTAAAGCTCTCATTAGCAGGTAACTCTTTCTTGGGGGGGGGGGGTGATAAAGCCAAATTTTGCTTCGACACACCGTTTTCATAGCACCAAAAATGCATTTTTGAAATGGCTTTTATCACATTTAGCATCAAGTTCACGTAATTTACGCAGATTGCAATGAGATATTGTTACGTTTATGTAAAACGTGATGAAATAATGTTCTGCGATAGTTTAGTGAAATATATTGTTGGGCAACAATGAAATTAACTACTGCTGCGCAGTAACGCATCTACGGGGGTGGCGATGCCCCCCAGGCTGACAGAGCGGAAAATTATTACGTCGAAGTTTGAAACAAAAAATCACGACGTATACTTCTTGATCATGTACCGTATAATTATAACGTACAATAATTATAAGGGAATAGTTCTGTTAAATAAATTTAGAAAAATCTATTTAGCAAAAGAATCTCATCTACTGCTTCTAATCATTTAACTTTCTTGTACTGTAACATTACGAGTAGCTGGATAAGAATAAATGTAGAAAAGTTAACCTCCTTCTTAATTGTTGTGGCACCTGACTATTTTTCCTGGTAAATTTAGGGGGTCACCAGAGGCGACTGTAGATCTTTTGGGGCCCTAGGCACTAAACGATTCAGGGACCCCTCCCTTTCTTATCGCCTCAGAAATTTTCATTTGTCAGATTAACAAAAGAAATATTAATAAAGTCAAGAAAAAGTTTTCACACTTTTTAAAATGCCATTATATCTTCCTATTATTAGAACGTTTTGTACTAAGTGATTAGTGTAACCACTTAGTTTGTCTGCGCATATCGATCTTTTTGTTTTTAGAGATAGCCGCAAAAATATTTTTTGAAATAATAGGAAATCTAAGGATATTAAGTTTGGCACTTTCAGTGGCGGATTTCCAAATAGGCATAAAGATTTAAATGCAAAAGATGCGGTTTAAATATGGAAAAGTGGTAACCACAGCTTTTCGTGTTTTCTTTTTTAAAAGTTAATTTTATGTCGATTTAAGGAATAGAAAAAGTGAGAATACTTCATAATTATCATAATTAAGCCAGGAGAGGAGAAAGTAATAAGAAAATGTTGTTGCTATACAATAGAAATTTCTTTTAACATTATTACATAAGAAAATAATAAATACTCGAATTTCTTTATTTTTTGAGCCTAAATATTAGTTCTTTTGGTTTAGGGTGGGATTAGGGCTGAGGAAGAACTTGATTACCCTACACCAAACGGAAAAGGCAATAAACAGCAAACGCCCCCGATCATCAGGACAGTACCTACAAGCATTCCTCATTGCAACTCAGGGGGAAGGAGGTTGGAACACAGACGTTTTCCTTTGGCTGGGACTAGCATGAAAGTAATCAAGGTAACAGCAGTCCGGTTAATCATTGTAACGGCAGTCCATTCGCCGTACACAATGAAATGTCTGGGACGCTTGAATTCTTCCTTCACCTACCACTAAATGGAAGGCTAAATTATTTTAACTGTTCCTTTCAAAACCAGGAAATCGATAAGAACTCGAATATTTGGAGTGTCAACAACAGCAAGAAAAATAAATGTTACTAATATGAGAAAGTAAAATATCAATTCACAATACAAATAAAGTAGTCATTTTAAGGGTTTATTTATTTCGGTCCCTGAAAACCAATACATTACTGACAATCCAATTATATGTTTTCTGGGCCCCTCAAATTCTGGGGCCCTAGGCACGCGCCCAGTGCGCCTATTTGGAAATCCGCCACTGGGGGTCACCTCCAACTTGGGAAAATTCTGTGCGCCACAGCCCATGCTCCCCCCCTCCCCCATGGGACAGCATTCAAGCATCAGATTGTTACGGAGATTTAATTCTAGAATTTAGGCAAAGATATTAAATCTCATTTCGCTTTAATGCTCCTTTTCCTTTGTTTGCACGATGCGTGAGAGAAATTTCGCCGTGTCACTCCTTCATGAAACATCGGAGACACGGTTTATTTAGAGACGCCGGTTTGTCTCATTTTAGGGTCTGAGCCTTTGTATTTTATAGACGGATTAGTATTGTCGTGCTCGTTTGATCCTTTGCCTTCTTTATTTCAAAGCAGCCGACTGAAAGCGCAAGCTCTCTTAATTTTTGCCTTGATGCATTGTATTAACCGATGCCGGCGTGTTTTTCCCATGGGGCTTCGTGAGGCAAAGGGATGAGTTTGGTGGAAACAAGTGTGGGGGGCTAAGACAGTCACTCCTAGGATTTGAAAGCGAACGGTCGGAGGAGTACGAGGGCAGGGAAGGTCTAAGGTGTTGGGGAAGCAGCTCTTAAGGGGAATAAAGGTATTCTCGGCAGCACGAAGGAATGACCGCAGGAGGTTTTAGTTTCAGAGGAGCAGCGAGGAAAAATAATTAGGCTAAGGACAACCTTTCTGCGATTAAGCAAAGAAGAGAATAAAGTGCTTTATAAGAGTTTTTAAAGGATTGCGAAAAATTATTAATTGTAGCTATTTTATTGTCTTCAACCACGCAAACTTTTGCAAGTTAACACAAACCACCTAACAAGATTTTAACAATGATTTTAACTATTTCCGTTGTCCATTTTCGTTACACCGGAATTTTTTACTTGGGATTCACTTTACTGCTGTCAGGAAAGATGTATAGCATCAAAATTCGATCAGTTAATAATGGTGCTGTTCTTATCACAGTGCGCAGACCCAGAAAAGCAAGATGCACGTGAATAATCTGGCTAATCTCTCTAAATGGGGAAGACACTCATACTACCTGTTTAAAGGAGGTATCTCTGAGCAAATTATCCTTTGCTTAAATCAGGAAGGAAAACTGCAAGGTCAGTGATAACAACCTGTGCAGCTGAGTCACGTAATCTGATTGCTGTAAGTGTTTAGAAACCGTTTCTATTCAAATCAATTAGCCCATCGGCACCAAGCAGTCAAACAAATGGCGTCATAATGAACTACTTTCGAAGGGAATTACGACCCATTTTGGAAGAGACGGAATGCACGAATGCTACCAAAAGGGTTTCCGTGGTTGACAGCAGCCAAGGTAAAGAAAAAAAAAAAAAAACCCCGAATTTTTGCTTGTGCAGCAGTCGCAAACGTGATTACACTTCGGATGTCTCGACATCACCCATTTTGTTCGCACATTTACATGAAATATTAACGGCGCTGTAAGGGATTTCTTGGGAAATAGGAGTTTCCGCGCATGGCAACAAGTGACAATGTTATTTCAAAGGTGTATCAACATGCATGTCAACCTAATCTGAGTTATGCTGTCCTCAGGAAAAAACGTTTCGGACAGAACGTTATTTAATACGTCTTTTGGCATATATGTGTGCATGTCAAAATAAATAAATGGTATTTTGCTTATTTTGTTACTTTGATCTGCCCGTCTGTATACATGGCATTTTCTCTTCAGCAGATTTGATCTAAAAAATTCTCACGACCAAGATAATCAGCATGCTTTCAGCTTTTATTGATGAACAGTTTTTCCCCATGGGTGTCGCAACGGTGTTACTATACCTGTAAACAGATTCGAAACATTAGTTTTGGATCAGATCAACACAGATATTAGCGTAGATAAGTGTACAGAGGATGTTCGCACATTTTTAGAACGATTTTTCAGCAATACAATTAATGTTTGAAATAAAACTATTTCTTTCTTAAATATTTTATCTGATAGGCCTTTTTCTGCACTATGAATCTTCAACTAGATTTTCAAGATAACAGGGCACTTCTTCAAATTGGTAGTGGTATTTTATTCCACTCATTTTCCACTGTTTTCTATAGTCCAATCATTGTTTTAGGTCTGCGTTTAGAAATCGCTCCTTTTATAGTAGTCCGAATAGTCCATTGGTTACACATCAGGGGACTTTGGTGGAATATGAGCAAAAGGTATAGACTAGAGCCCTGCACGGGCCGGGCCTGCTCCTTAGTTTAAACCTTACGGACCGGGCCTACAATTTCGTAGGCGGGCTTGGAAGGGCCTGCACTTGGAATAATTATTACATAGAGGAATAATTATTACTTAATTTAATATATTATAATGTATAATTTATTATAACATTATTATATTGGAATAATTATTACTTTAATTTCTGCGTATACCGTTGAGGTGAGGTTTATATAAAAAATGGAAGTACGGATAAATGTCATGTATTATTTTAAGAAGTGGAGTTGCGTTATTAGATTTGTAGAAACGAGTCGAGCTTAAGTGCATAGCAATTATACAAGTCGAAATATATAAATTTTGCTACTAAACTATTCTTTAGGCTCTGTCTTTATAATTTTGATTTGTTACTTGCTTTGTTTAAAATATGGATGAATGGGTTGGGAAAATTAGAGGTTCAAGGAGCAAAACAATCGGAAAATTGTGTTACATTTGGATTTTGGGAGTTATATCCTGAACCTGAAGAATTAAAATCAAGGACGTCGGGCCAACAGAACGAAATCCTATTCTGCGTACGAGAGTCTGTTGTATATTAACTGTTCACGATTAAGCATGTTAGTGTGTGTGCCTGTGTGTAACTGAGCATCAGTTTATATTATGTTCTGAGCAAAAGTGTCAAAAAAGACAGTACTTGACTCGTATAAACAGTGATTTGACCCTACGAAGGTTTCGATTATGAAATGAAGATAATTTACTTAAGTTCACTGAATACTATTTATTGTATTTGCCGTATTTATGGTTACTGGTGGGTTAGTTAACTTGCTCATGCCCTCTTTTGACACGAGTTTCGAGTTATTTGAAAAGGTTAAAGTACAAACACCGTCTATATTAAAGCAAGTGACAGTTACGCAAATGAAACCTATGCCGGGTCGGGTCGGGCCTTACATTAACTGCGTGGGAACGGGCCGGGTCGGGCCTGGCATTAACTAGGTGGGGCCGGGCTCGGGCCTAAAAATATTGCCTCTGTAGGGCTCTAGTATAGATTTGATACCCGTCTCTTTTCTCATTTTTTCAAGAAATAGATTTGGATGTATGATTAGTAGCCTCATCCATTGATGGAGTTATGCTCTTTGAAGGCTCTGTGGATAAAAGAATGGTATTTGCTGTTTAAATATAGGAAACAAAACATTATTTTGGTAATATGTAGAATTGATTTTAGCATTATTTTCAACTTTTCATAACTTTAATTTCCCATTGTACTAGAAACCAGCAATAATCATAAATCCTTTACTGAAACTTTTTTTTTTATTCTTGGAACTAAGTTTGTAAGTTCTTTTCTGCTCTTTTGCGATAGTAAATCGACTTTTTTTTTTTTTGTTACAGTGTGACGTACTACAGAGGTAAAGCACGTGTCAAGGCGACAAATCTGCAGCGATATATTTAGTCCGTATAGCTTAGTTGGCAGAGCAACTTATTCCGGAATGAGGGGGCACGGGTCCGATCCGCATCACGGGCAAAATTGTGTTAATTCACAGTGTCACCCGAACCTCAATATGGATGTACTGGCCAGAGTTGGAAACGGGTCAAAAATTTCGGACCACGACCCGACCCGGACCCGTAACTGACCCGGACAAATCTGCTTTGAACTATAAATTCGAAAGGCAATTTATATATACATATCAGTGGCGTATCTTGGATCCGAGACCTGGGCTATCTCCTTCCCCCCCCCCCAATACATACACAATACTGTTTTTTTTTATTGCGAACTTTAAATTTTAATTGTTAAGTAATAGAAGTAACTTTTTTTAATTTTCGGTTCATGCTATTGCTATCATGATACCAAATAATTATGAGGATTAGGATTTGAACACTTATTTGTACATGAACTCCATTCTTCTTCTGAATACTTTATTTGTACATGAACTCCATTCTTCTTTCCTTTTGTGGAGAACTTGAGTGTTACGTTTTCACAAAAATGTTTCTACCGAGTACTTTTTCATATCTGAAAAGAATAGTTTTCTCCATTGACAAATCAGCCGAGTTGCTCGAATGTGCATGTCCTTGTGTGGCTCTAAGATATATCTTGATTCTTTTTAATACAGAGAAACTTCTGAAACTTCTTTCGGCAGTTGCTGATGGAAAGTTTAACATTAGGTCTGCTAATTTGTACACCTTAATAAACACTATGTCCAATTTATTCAACTTTATGTAACAAGTAATGTCTCACTAATTTGTTTTGTATTCAGCAAGGGAATAAAACACCTTCAGTTCATTTTTCAGTCAAGCTGCATCAAAATTTGAAGCATAGTTTTTTAAGTTCTGACAGTAGATGTTCAGGGGAGCTTTCACAAAATTTATCAAAACATCCAACAAAGCCACGAATTTAAGATATAATATCACTGACTTTAATTCATTGACACTTTACACAAACTGAAACAACTCTCGCGAAACACGCGCTGTTACACGCGGAAGCATGGGAGTGACTGAGATAGTCCAAGCTTCTCTTTTTCTCTGCGAACCGTTGAGCAAAGCAATGTTCAATTCTCCTCCTTACACGCATTCATGTTGTCATGGAAACGCTAGCAGTCGATTGCATCGAAGCTCTTCGCATCAGAACAGCGAAGACTTTCGAAGGCGTGCTTGCGTTTTTCCGTGACTCCTTTATAAACGTGGAAAGAGCGATGACCTCTGTTTGATGTTGCGTTATGCAGTTGGTCATCGCTCGCCTGGCTCTTTCTCATAATCGAAATAAGCGAATCCGCTCGTGTATTTTTTTTGCACCGAAAGCATCGACATATTTTAATACCGTTGATAATTGACTTTTATTTGTGTATATTTAATTGACTTTTATTTGTGTATATTTAATTGACTTTTATTTGCGCACTCTCTGGGCTTCGCAGCTAGCCTAGCTAGCCTAGAATACACGTCACTGATATATATAAGGTCAGGTGATGCGTAACATCACAGCCTCTCCTTGACAAATGTCAACCCCGCCTTCTCGTGGTGCATCCTGTTCCCACTAAAGGGGCTCTGACGACCGCAAATAGCGGTATAACTATACCATCGGGATCAGAGGAAATGCTATCCCACACTCACCAACCCGCTTGGCCAGCGTGGTGAGTTATGGCCAAACACCTCCAAAATGACTCTACAACTTAAATCTTGGCCCTCAGTCTCCGGCAGCTGGAATGTACCTGGCCAAGGCAGCGGCCAGTGCGACATGAAGGCAGAGGGTGCTAAGAATCCCCGGAGGACCGGACTAGGCTGCCATTTGATGCTGACCTTGGCTACCTACAACGGACGCTCCCTATCTTCTGATTCAAGGCTTCTTGAATTGGAAGAGGAACTACAAAGAATCAAGTGGGACATCGTCGGGCTAAGTGAGGTAAGGAGAAAAGGAGAAGATCTCATTGAACTGAAAAGTGGACATCTCTTCTATTATCGTGGGACAGATACTGGCAGAACTAGTGGTGTTGGATTTATAATAAACAAGAAACTGAAGGATAAAGTGGTAGAAGTTGAAAGTTCCTCTGACAGAGCTGCACGACTCGTTATCCAACTATCGAGAAGTTACCAGGCTCAGATTATTCAAACTTATGCACCCACCACAAGTCATCCTGAAGAAGAAATTGAATAATTTTATGAGGAAATTCGTCATCTAAATAATAAAGGTAAGCAGCACTTGAAGATAATTATGGGAGATTTCAATGCAAAAATAGGGCACCGGCAACAGAATGAAACTTCAGTAGGTAAATTCGGTCACGGCAACAGAAACCAGCGTGGAAATACTCTCGTTGAGTTTGCAGAGGCAGAAAGATTTTTCATCTTGAATTCCTTTTTCAAGAAAAAGCCACACAGGAAATGGACATGGAGACATCCAATTGGGACGACAAGTGAAATTGATTTTATTATGTGTAACAAAAAATTCGTCATCGAAGACTGCAGTGTGCTAAACAAGTTCAACACAGGTAGTGACCATAGATTGGTGAGATGTAAGATGCACCTCAACACTAAACTGGAACGTGGCAAGCTCATGAGACAAACAAAATGTATTGACATAACCAACCTTAAAAAACACCATAATACTTTCAAGTTGGAACTGAAGAACAGATTCTCTGCTTTAGAAGGCCTAACATCGGAAGAAGTGGATATTTCCAAATGTTAACAGAAAAGTAACCAAAGCTCTTATGGAAACAGCAACAAAATTAGCTGGGTCTAAGAACAAGTTGCATGTAAACAAATTATCAGGAAAAACCAAAATGTTGATGCAAAAAAGAAGAGAGATGAGGACAACTAAAGATGATGTGACTTCCAAAGTGGAATATATAGAGCTATGCAAGACAGCACGAAAAAGTATCACTGAAGACGTAAGGAAATTCAACTGTGAGCTAGTGAGGAAAGCACTTGAAAACAACCAAAGCCTAAAGATAGCAAAGGAACATCTCAGTAAGGGAAGAAAACAGATTATGGCTCTGAGAAAAGAAGATGGTTCTATAACAAGAAATAGAGGCGAAATTTTGACAAGAGTGAAAGATTTCTACTCCAAATTATATGAAAGGGATGATACATGTACTCCAGACATCATGAAAGGTACCAGAGTTCTTCCAGTCCTCCCAGCAGAAGTTGCTCATGCAATCAAGAACATGAAGCAAGGGAAAGCTCCAGGAGAAGATGGAATTACTATAGACATCATACAAGAAGCAAGTGGAGAAATTGAAACAGTACTCGCCCAAATTTTCACTCGATGCCTTAATGAAGGGAAGATTCCTGAGGATTGGAACAATGCTACAATGATCCTGCTACATAAAAAAGGTGACATTGAGGATCTCAGGAACTACAGACCTATCAGCCTCCTATCAGTGGTTTATAAAATCTTCACTAAAGTTCTTTCACACCGCTTGAAGGTAACACTGGACATGGCTCAACCGAGAGAACAAGCTGGATTCAGGAGTGGCTACAGCACAATAGATCATATCCATGTATTGAGAGAACTAATTGAAAGAGCGAGGGAATATGAACTTCCATTGTGCATGGCTTTTATCGATTATGAAAAAGCCTTTGATTCGGTGAAACCATCAGCAGTTACCACGGCTCTGAAATCCTGCGGTATTGAAGATGCATACATTAATATTATTAATAACATCTATGAAAATGCAAGTGCAAAGATTCGGCTGTTTGAAAATACAACACACATAAAAATTGGAAAGGGAGTGAGACAAGGTGACACCATATCTCCGAAGCTCTTTAATGCCACATTGGAAAATGTCTTTCAATCACTGAACTGGGAAAACAAAGGGATAAAGATTAATGGAGATTATCTAACCCACCATCGTTTTGCTGATGACGTAGTCATTTTTGCAACTACCCCATCAGAGCTGCAGAGTATGATCCAGGAACTTGCTGACAAGAGTAAAGAAGTGGGATTAAAAATGAACTTTCAGAAGACAAAAGTGATGTTCAATGCTTTTACAAGAAATGAAGATTTATCGATTGATGGAGAAAAACTGGAGATAACAGATACGTACGTTTATCTTGGACAGCAGATATCAAGTGAGGGTCACATTGATGAAGAAATTAATCGGCGTACAAAACTTGCCTGGAGAGCTTTTGGAAGAAACAGCATAATTTTCAAGAGCAATATGCCATTATGTCTTAAAAGAAAAGTGTTTGATCAATGCATCCTTCCAGTGCTTACGTATGGTGCAGAGACGTGGACCTTAACTAAAAGAGACATACAAAGGCTGCAGACAACTCAAAGAAGCATGGAGAGGTGCATGCTTGGTATAACCAGGAGAGATAAGAAGAGGAACTCGTGGATCCGAAAAATGACGAGAGTGGAAGACATCATGATCAGAGCTAAATCCCTGAAATGGCAATGGGCTGGACATACTGCCAGAAGGACAGACCATAGATGGACAGCCGAAATTTTAGATTGGATTCCAAGGGACAGGAAAAGACCCAGAAAAAGACCACATGGGAGATGGGTGGATGAAATTTGTAAATATGCGGGAGTGACATGGAGGAGACTGGCACAAGACAGACCGTTGTGGAGGAAACTTGGGGAGACCTTCGTCCAGCAGTGGATTGATAATGGTTGACAATGATGATGATGATGATATATATATATATATGGGATGTAAGGTCAGGTGATGCGTAACATCACAGCCTCTCCTTGACAAATGTCAACCCCGCCTTCTCGTTGTGCATCCTGTTCTCACTAAAGGGGCTCTGACGAACGCCAATAGCGGTATAACTATACCATCGGGATTTGAGGAAATGCTATCCCACACTCACCAACCCGCTTGACCAGCGTGGTGAGTTATGGCCAAACCCCTCCAAAATGACTCCACAACTTAAATCTTGGCCCTCAGTCTCCGACAGCTGGAATGTACCTGGCCAAGGCAGCGGCCAGTGCGACATGAAGGCAGAGGGTGCTAAGGATCCCCGGAGAACCGGACTAGGCTGCCATCTGATGCTGACCTTGGCTACGTATAATGGACGCTCCCTATCTTCTGATTCAAGGCTTCTTGAATTGGAAGAGGAACTACAAATGATCAAGTGGGACATCGTCGGGCTAAGGGAGGTAAGGAGAAAAGGAGAAGATCTCATTGAACTGAAAAGTGGACATCTCTTCTACTATCGTGGGACAGATACTGGCAGAACTAGTGGTGTTGGATTCATAATAAACAAGAAACTGAAGGATAAAGTTGTAGAAGTTGAAAGTTCCTCTGACAGAGCTGCACGACTCGTTATCAAACTCTCGAGAAGATACCAGGCTCAGAATATTCAAACTTATGCACCCACCACAAGTCATCCTGAAGAAGATATTGAAGAATTTTATGAGGAAATTCGTCATCTAAATAATAAAGGTAAGCAGCACTTGAAGATAATTATGGGATATCTCAATGCAAAAATAGGGCAACGGCAACAGAATGAAACTTCAGTAGGTAAATTCGGTCACGGCAACAGAAACCAGCGTGGAAATACTCTCGTTCAGTTTGCAGAGGCAGAAGGGTTTTTCATCTTGAACTCCTTTTTCAAGAAAAAGCCACACAGGAAATGGACATGATGACATCCAAATGGAACGGCAAGTGAAATTGATTTTATTATGTGTAACAAAAAATTCGTCATAGAAGACTGCAGTTTGCTAAACAAGTTCAACACAGGTAGTGACCATAGATTGGTGAGATGTAAGATGCATCTCAACACTAAACTTGAACGTGGCAAGCTCATAAGACAAACAAAAAATGTATTGACATAACCAACCTTAAAAAACACCATAATACCTTCAAGTTGGAACTGAAGAACAGATTCTCTGCTTTAGAAGACCTAACATCGAATGAAGTGGATATTTCTGAAGTTACCAGAAAAGTAACCAAAGCTCTTATGGGAACAGCAACAAAATTAGCTGGGTCTAAAAACAAGTTGCATGTGAACAAATTATCAGGAAAAACCAAAATGTTGATGCAAAAGAGAAGAGAGATGAGGACAACTAAAGAAGATGCGACTTCCAAAGTGGAATATATAGAGCTATGCAAGACAGTACGAAAAAGTATCACTGAAGGTGTAAGGAAATTCAACTGTGAACTAGTGAGGAAAGCAATTGAAAACAACCAAAGCCTAAAGATAGCAAAGGGACATCTCAGTAAGGGAAGAAAACAGATTATGGCACTGAGAAAAGAAGATGGTTCTGTAACAAGAAATAGAGGCGAAATTTTGACAAGAGTGAAAGATTTCTACTCCAAATTATATGAAAGGGATGATACATGTACTCCAGACATCATGAAACGTACCAGTGCCAGAGTTCTTCCCGTCCTACCAGCAGAAGTTGCACATGCAATCAAGAACATGAAGTGGGGAAAAGCTCCAGGAGAAGATGGAATTACTGTAAACATCATACAAGAAGCAAGTGGAGAAATCGAAACAGTACTCGCCCAAATTTTCACTCGATGCCTTAATGAAGGGAAGATTCCTGAGGATTGGAACAACGCTACAATGATCCTGCTACATATAAAGAGTGACATTGAGGATCTCAGGAACTACAGACCTATCAGTGGTTTATAAGATCTTCACTAAAGTTCTTTCACACCGCTTGAAAGTAACACTGGACATGGCTCAACCGAGAGAACAAGCTGGATTCAGGAGTGGCTACAGCACAATAGATCATATCCACGTACTGAGAGAACTAATTGAAAGAGCGAGGGAATATGAACTTCCATTGTGCATGGCTTTTATCGATTATGAAAAAGCCTTTGATTCGGTGAAACCATCAGCAGTTACAACGGCTCTGAAATCCTGTGGTATTGAAGATGCATACATTAATATTATTAATAACATCTATGAAAATGCAAGTGCAAAGATTAGGCTGTTTGAGAATACAGCACACATAAAAGTTGGAAAGGGAGTGAGACAAGGTGACACCATATCTCCGAAGCTCTTTAATGCTACATTGGAGGGTGTCTTTCAGTCGCTGAGCTGGGAAAACAAGGGGATAAAGATAAATAGAGATTATCTAACTCACCTTCGTTTTGCTGATGACGTAGTAATTTTTGCAACTACCCCATCAGAGCTGCAGGGTATGATCCAGGAACTTGCTGACAAGAGTAAAGAAGTGGAATTAAAAATGAACTTTCAGAAGACAAAAGTGATGTTCAATGCTTTTTCAAGAAATGAAGATTTATCGATTGATGGAGAAAAGCTGGAGATAACAGACACGTACATTTATCTTGGACAGCAGATATCAAGTGAGGGTCACATTGATGAAGAAATTAATCGGCGTACAAAACTTGCCTGGAGAGCTTTTGGAAGAAACAGCATATATTTCAAGAGCAATATGCCATTATGTCTTAAAAGAAAAGTGTTTGATCAATGCATCCTTCCAGTGCTTACAGATGGTACCGAGACGTGAACCTTAACTAAAAGAGACATACAAAGGCTGTAGACAACTCAAAGTGGCATGGAGAGGTGCATGCTTGGTGTAACCAGGAGAGATAAGAAGAGGAACTCGTGGATCCGAAAAATGACAAGAGTGGAAGACATTATGATCAGAGTTAAATCCCTGAAATGGCAATGGGTTGGACATACTGCCAGAAGGACAGACCATCGATGGACAACCGAAATTTTAGATTGGATTCCAAGGGACAGGAAAAGACCCAGAAGAAGATCACATGGGATATGGGTGGATGAAATTCGAAATTATGCAGGACTGACATGGAGGAGACTGGCACAAGACAGACCGTTGTGGAGGAAACTCTTGGGGAGACCTTTTTCCATCAGTGGATTGATAATATATATGATATATATATATATATATATATATATATATATATATATATATATATATATATATATATATATATATATATATATATATACTAAAGAGCAAAGCCGAAAACATGAGAAAAACTTTAGAATTTAAAACGAAAGATGCAAAATAACCTGAAGATCAAAACGCGCAACGCAGCAGTTATGAAAATTCAGAATTCACAGTCTAATAAGAGACTGAAGCAAAAAAATTTTGACTCACACCAAGTACAACATAAAAAAGGTTATGTATTGACCGGTGTGAGTAAAAAGAGAAAAATAAAACAAGTGAATGTAGAAAGTGTCGAGAATACTGAGCCTTGGCTTTATCAGGGACCAGCAAAAACTCTGCATTTTCTCACTTCCACAAAGACCTATTTGGAAATGGGTTTCTGCAAAGTCATAGATGCAAGTAATAAGCCCACCAAAAAAAATTTTTTAAAATATATATTTTAAAGAATATATATAAATGTAAATTCGGTCACGGCAACAGAAACCAGCGTGGAAATACTCTCGTTGAGTTTGCAGAGGCAGAAGGGTTTTTCATCAAAAACTCCTTTTTCAAGAAAAAGCCACACAGGAAATGGACATGGAGACATCCAAATGGGACGACAAGTGAAATTGATTTTATTATGTGTAACAAAAAATTCGTCATAGAAGACTGCAGTGTGCTAAACAAGTTTAACACAGGTAGTGACCATAGATTGGTGAGATGTAAGATGCACCTCAACACTAAACTCGAACGTGGCAAGCTCATAAGACAAACAAAATGTATTGACATAACCAACCTTAAAAAACACCATAATACCTTCAAGTTGGAACTGAAGAACAGATTCTCTGCTTTAGAAGGCCTAACATCAGAAGAAGTGGATATTTCTGAAGTTAACAGAAAAGTAACCAAAGCTCTTATGGAAACAGCAACAAAATTAGCTGGGTCTAAGAACAAGTTACACGTGAACAAATTATTAGGAAAAACCAAAATGTTGATGCAAAAAAGAAGAGAGATGAGGACAACTAAAGAAGATGTGACTTCCAAAGTGGAATATATAGAGCTATGCAAGACAGTGCGAAAAAGTATCATTGAAGACGTAAGGAAATTCAACTGTGAACTAGTGAGGAAAGCAATTGAAAACAACCAAAGCCTAAAGATAGCAAAGGGAAATCTCAGTAAGGGAAGAAAACAGATTATGGCACTGATAAAAGAAGATGGTTCTGTAACAAGAAATAGAGGCGAAATTTTGACAAGAGTGAAAGATTTCTACTCCAAATTATATGAAAGGGGTGATACATGTACTCCAGACATCATGAAAGGTACCAGTACCAGAGTTCTTCCTGTTCTCCCAGCAGAAGTTGCATATGCAATCAAGAACATGAAGCGGGGAAAAGCTCCAGGAGAAGATGGAAAATTACTGTAGACATCATACATGAAGCATGTGGAGAAATCGAAACAGTACTCGCCCAAATTTTCACTCGATACCTTAATGAAGGGAAGATTCCTGAGGATTGGAACAACGCTACAATGATCCTGCTACATAAAAAGGGTGACATTGAGGATCTCAGGAACTACAGACCTGTTAGCCTTCTATCAGTGGTTTATAAAATCTTCACTAAAGTTCTTTCACACCGTTTGAAGGTAACACTGGACATGGCTCAACCGAGAGAACAAGCTGGATTCAGGAGTGGCCACAGCACAATAGATCATATCCACGTACTGAGAGAACTAATTGAAAGAGCGAGGAGATATGAACTTCCATTGTGCATGGCTTTTATCGATTATGAAAAAGCCTTTGATTCGGTGAAACCATCAGCAGTTACAATGGCTCTGAAATCCTGGTGATTAGAATTTGGTTTTGTGGCCTAGGGAGCATGACCAACCGACAATTTCGGCTTGCCTTGTCGCTTTGTTGGTACTAGAAAGGCCATTCCCACAGGTTGATGCTCTCCTGATGACGGCAACCTGTTCCAGTTTTTCACTTGTTTTGAAAATTTGTATTTTTGTTCTGTAATATTTTTATTCTATATATATATGAAACCATCAGCAGTTGCAATGGCTCTGAAATCCTGCGGTATTGAAGATGCATACATTAATATTATTAATAACATCTATGAAAATGCAAGTGCAAAGATTCGGCTGTTTGAGAATACAGCACACACAAAAATTGGAAAAGGAGTGAGACAAGGTGACACCATATCTCCGAAGCTGTTTAATGTCATATTGGAATATGTCTTTCAATCACTGAACTTTGAAAACAAAGGGATAAAGATTAATGGAGATTATCTAACCCACCTTCGTTTTGCTGATGACATAGTCATTTTTGCAACTATCCCATCAGAGCTACAGAGTATGATCCAGGAACTTGCTGACAAGAGTAAAGAAGTGGGATTAAAAATGAACTTTCAGAAGACAAAAGTGATGTACAATGCTTTTTCAAGAAATGAAGATTTATCGATTGATGGAGAAAAGCTGGAGATAACAGACACGTACATTTATCTTGGACAGCAGATATCAAGTGAGGGCCACATTGATGAAGAAATTAATCGGCGTACAAAACTTGCCTGGAGAGCTTTTGGTAGAAACAGCATAATTTTCAAGAGCAATATGCCATTATGTCTTAAAAGAAAAGTGTTTGATCAATGCGTCCTTCCAGTGCTTACGTATGGTGCAGAGACGTGGACCTTAGCTAAAAGAGACATACAAAGGCTGCAGACAACTCAAAGTGGCATGGAAAGGTGCATGCTTGGTGTAACCAGGAGAGATAAGAAGAGGAACACGTGGATCCGAAAAATGACAAGAGTGGAAGACATCATGATCAGAGTTAAATCCCTGAAATGGCAATGGGCTGGACATACTGCTAGAAGGACAGACCATCGATGGACAGCCGAAATTTTAGATTGGATTCCAAGGGACAGGAAAAGACCCAGAAGAAGACCACGTGGAAGATGGGTGGATGAAATTCGAAAGTATGTGGGAGTGACATGGAGGAGACTGGCACAAGACAGACCGTTGTGGAGGAAACTTGGGGAGACCTTCGTCCAGCAGTGGATTGATAATGGTTGACAATGATGATGATGATGATGATGATGATGATATGTATATAAACGTAATATATATATTCATCCCAATAACTGCTTGATATTTAATAACTGAAATTCTTTTTTAATAATAAAATTTGGTTACTTGCTAAATTTTAGTGCCATTTTTAGTGCCAATATTTTGTGTAATCCAGAAGTAATGGCTGACTATGACCGTGACCGTGAGTATATTACAAATGGGAATCATTATTTACGTTTACGCAAATGTGTATTTTAAATATATTTAGATTATTCACTTTTTCCACGCTTTGATGTAAGTGCGCATACTTTCATATAGTCCGTTAGATTTTTGGTTCGATAATCTTTTATTACATCGTCGACATCTTTCTTTGTAATTTATACACTTTCCCCATTTTGAACAAGCAAAACCAAACAACACAGAATTATTCACCGGTCCCTTAATGAGACGAAACAATTTCCAGCATTCACTCTTCCCCTTGTGGTTTTCAACAAGCACGTATTTGTTCGCCTCAACGCCTTTCTCAACCTCCTTAATATTAAATCCATCCATATTAACAAGTAAGGGGTTAATTTCGACAGGACATGTCATGGGAACGGGATGTTAGCACATCAATCGAAAACCTCTGAATGCTCAATGTAAAAGATGCGATGTGAAAATAACTCTAAGTCTAAAGTGAACTTCGCACGGAGAGAGTGAGTCAGCTGAGAAGCAGGCGAATGGCGTTTGCCTGTACCTTGCCGTGGACAATTGCAATGTAAAAGAACGCAAACGAAGTATCTTTTTACGATATGGTGTCGGTGTGTTTGACGTCGGTCGGTGGAAATCTTCTTTGCTTTAAGAAAGAGACGACAATATTTCTGCATGGCAAGTCATTATTCACTCCGTGAGCACCAGTATCGACTAGAGAATTCCACAACGCGCATTTTTCTTTTTTTCAAAAATAAAACCGGGTCAAAATCGGGTCAGGAACACCTTTACCCGACCCGTTGACCCGTGACCCGTTTTCATCTCTGGTACTGCCCGTTGGGTTCCTCGGAAAATGTGTGATGTTTGTTCCACACAATGTCTAGAATTAATGAAAATTTGTTCTTCGCTTCAAAAAGAACAAAACAATTTAGAGGGAAATGATGTAACGTACTACAGGGGTAAAGCACGTGTCAAGACGACAAATCTGCAGCGATATATTTAGTCCGTGTAGCTTAGTTGGGAGAGCAACTTACTCCGGAGTGAAAGAAAGCGGATTCAATCCCTGTCACGTACAAATTTGTGTTTTCACAATTGCCGTTCAGGTAGATCCATGCTTCATCAACAGTCACAGTAAATTTCCATGTCTCCGGCTACGTGATTTTGATAAAGAAGTCTACATCGTGTTCCACGCTGAGCCACGTGCCTAGGCAAAAGCCGGACAACATGTTTTTCGGTTTTTTCAGATTGAAATCTTTGTTTATTACCTTGTTTACAGTTGACACCGGGATTTTTAACGACTTTGCGGTTGCTCTTTGGGTCGGTAAATTTACTTTGAAGACCAGATATCTTACTTTTGAAATAGTCGTAAAAGTACGTACCTTCTTCTTTGGATATTCGTTGGGTGTTCTTTTTCCTGTTAAATGCAATGGTTGACGATTTTTCCCTCTATTATTAATAATATTGCTCATTTTACATTTAGAAATGCCAATTCCATGATTTTCACTGCGTTTTTTAATTACAGAATACGAATACTTCTCTTCGTAGAGAACAAAAACATAACTTTCTATCTACAGCTTGTTTGCGTGCGCCATTTTCCTAGCAGACGACATTTAACTGCAGTACATCTACGGATTTGTGAATTTTTCATAAAACTATAACTAGCAGCTGCAGTACGCCATTCGTACTGCAGCGCCGTGGTCATACGTGAGTCGGTCTCCTCCAGTTACGCCACTGGTGGAGACCGAACCACGTATGACACCGCGAAAGTTGGCCGAACAGCCGGGGACTACCCGCACGAGCATTATCATGCACCTTGCGTCAACTTAGGAAGATGCACAAGAGGGCAGTTTGGTTACCCCATCATCAACTCACAGTTCAGCAGAAAGCAAATCGCATGAGTGCATGCGTTTTCCTGCTTGCGCGTGATCAAGTTGAACCGTTCTTGAACTGCACTGTGACAGGTGACGAGCACTTTTCTGAGTATGACAATGTCAGCGCCGGGAAACTTTGGTTGGACCCAAAACAGAAGCCCATGCCGATCCCCAAATTCGGCTTACACCAACGTACGTCCTGCTGTTTGTTTGGCGAGATATACAGGGTGTCGTGTTTTTCTGAGCAGCTATCACCGCCGATGTGTACTGCCGTCAGCTCGACGATCTGCATGCATCACTAACGTCGAAACGACCAGCAGTGCTGAACCGCAAGGGCTTCCTCCTACAGCAGGGTGGAGCGAAATCTCACACAACACGGGAGACCTGTCACAAGATCATGGTCCTGTGCTGGGAGCTGCTGGCGCACCCAGCCTATTCACCGGGCATTGCCCTAAACGACTACTGCCTTTTCCGATCGTTGTAGTACACTATCTACCAACAAGTAATTGGACACCTGTGATAGCAAAGGAAAACAAAGTTTATTCACCTTCAATAGTTGGTGGAGCCTCCACGAGCGTCGATTACAGCTGCGACCCTCCGGGGCATACTCTCAACCAGGCGTTGTGTGACGGCTAGCGGTATTTTCTTCCACTCGGCTAGGAGAAGACAGGTCAGTTCCTTCACCGATTTCGGACGGTGGGGGCACCCCTTAAGTCGACGCTCCAACTCGTCCCAGAGGTGCTCGATAGGGTTAAAGTTCGGGCTCTGCGCAGGCCAGTCCATTCGATTAACCCCATTGTCACCATACCAAGCCATGGTGGACCTCGCAACATGACAGGTGGCATTGTCATCCTGAAAGTAACATGGGTCCACCCCGTAAAACTGCCACAACGTAGGAAGCATATGGTCATCCAAAATGGTGCAGTAAGTCTCGGCTTTGAGTCTACCAGGAATTGCGAACAAGGGTCCCGTGCCATACCAGGAGAAACACCCCCATAGCATAATTCCACCGCCGCCGAACTACACAGTTGGCACAATACATTCCAGCAGGCGGCGTTCTCCAGGCAGACGCCAAACCCAGACCCTGCCATCCGAACGGTAGAGGGTGAACCTTGATTCGTCGCTCCAGTGAACCTGTTTCCACTGTTCAACGGTCCACTGTCGACGTTCTTTGCACCACGGTAGCCGAGCAGCGCTATTGGACTTGGTGATCATAGGCTTGTGGGAGGCAGCACGTCGATGATAACCGAGCAGATGGGCTTCCTTACGGATGGTATTCATCGAAAGAACACTCCCGGATGCCTGTTGAAACTCCTCGCGGATGTGGTCCATCGATTTGGTGCGGTTCTTCCGAATTTCTCTGTCCAGCACTCGTCGGTCTCTAACTCCCAGTTTTGTGGGTCTGCCGGGTCGGGGCACATTCCGACAGTCACCTCTCATCTTCCACTTGCCAATCACGTAGGCCACTGTCGATTTTGGGTACTTCAACTTGCTGGATATGTCACGTATGGATCGGCCATTTCTGTGATACCCGACGATTACACCTTTCTCGAAATCAGAGAGTTCCGAACTGCGTGGCATCTTGCATGCGACTGGTTGCGTTGTTGTTTCCCACACGATATTTAGCAGCGGCGGCGGTGGCGTGTATTAGGACCGCAGATATCGTCGATTGCAGGGGTGTCCAATTAGTTGTTGGTAGATAGTGTACTTCGGGTCACAAACACGGACGATGTCGAACGCGCCGTTACTCACTTCTTTGCATCCAGGCAGCCACAGGTCTACAGGGACGGTATCCAACAGCTGCCCGGATGATGGGAGTTGGTCGTGGCAAACGATGGTGACCATAGTTTGGACTGATTTGTACTTGTATGTACGGTAATTAGCACTTTTATGTTGCTTTACATTTGCAGACATTAGTTTCTTAACAACCCAATTCTTACCTGAGGATCACAAATATATTTCTGGGTTTCTTCCTGTCATAATGTCACCGCTATGGTAGCACACTTCCTTACGCTCTCATTTAAAAGGTCGTTTAATCTCTCGTATTTCAGCAAATATTCAGTTGGAGCACGTCAAACAGAAAGTGGGATTTCAAGCGAGCTTTCGCCGCTACAGAAAGATGCAGATTTGTGAAGGAAAATATTAAAGAGTGAAACAATAAGAATGATGTGAAAAGACAAAAAGAAATTAAATATGCTAAAAGTTTATTTTAATTCAACATTCAAAGGGCCAGCGGAATGGTGAAAATCTTTCAAATCCGTGGAGGCAATGTAAATAGACAAAGTCATCGCTCTTTCCAAGTTTTTCTTTAATTAACACACAGCAACCGAAAAATTGTATTTCGACACCACATTTTCTCCTCGTATTTAGAAGATTTTCACCATTTCTCTTGCCCTTTGGGTTTTTTAGCTATAATTAAATAGCTTGTGCCGTTAAGCCTAACCAGATAGAGTCGTCTCAGTTTCTGAGTCCATCCCTACGGATTTGTGAAGTCAATTGCTGACAGATGAACACACATAGCGCTGTGGATTGTAAAAACCGTAGCGTAAAGCGAACGCACTCGGCTAGTTATCGAAAGATCTGAGGTTCGATCCCAGCGGTGTCGCAGTATAATTTTTGGGTTGCTGTGTGTTAATTAAAGAAAAACGTGGAAAGAGTGGTGACTTTGTCTAATTCAACATTCCATGCTGTGCAGTCTTTTGGCGAGTTCGTTCTAGTTCAAAAATTGGTGATCTACTGACGAAAAAATCTAAGTTTGTTGCTGGGAAATATTTGTTACTAGGAGTTATACTCATCATTGTGAACCATTCTCAATCCACTGCTTTATGAAGATCTCCCCATGTTTCTTCCGCAACGGTCTGTCTTGCGCCAGTTTCTTCCATGTCACTCCCGCATGCTTTCGAATTTCATCCATCCATCTTCCATATGGTCTTCTTCTGGGTCTTTTCCTGTCCTTTGGAATCCAGTATGCCGCCCCGGTGGCGCAGTAGTTCAAGCGATGGATTCTGATCGTTCGTCCGACATGAGTCCGGGTTCGAATCTCGGTGAGGCATGGATGTTGTTTGTTTTACGGCACTTGCTGTCTTCTTCCCTGGAGTCAGTGGCCTTAAATTAGGGACGGGAGACTGCTTGTGGCCCATTAAGTTGCTCACGGTGGTCATTAAACACTGAATTAAAAAAAAAAAAAAAATCCAGTCTAAATTTCTGTTGTCCAGCGGTAGTCCGTTCTTCTGTTAGCATGTCTTCACGCATGAGTTCCTTTTATCTTTTCTTGTATTACCAAGCATGCATCACTCCATGCTTCTTTCAGTTGTGTGTAGCCTTTATATGTCGTTTTCAGTTGCGGTCCTGACTCAGCTCTGCTCTGTGCGTAAGAACTGCAAACAGATGCATTGATTAAACACTTTTCTTTTAAGACATGTATATATATATCGGGGTCGCTCTGCCGATCGCTCGGTTTTGGCGATGAAAAAAAACAAACCTGAAAGGTTTTTTTTTTTTTTTCTTTGTCTGAGAGGGCGCCGCAAGCACGGCCACGGGACCGCACGGGCTGTAATTTAAAAGCCTGGCCCGGCTTAGAATTTTCAGTTTACGGCATCCTGTCCGACCAAACCGGTTTCAGACTTCCATCAAGCGTTATCCGCCAATTTTTGCAAATAACGCAAGTCTTCTTTTAGAGCTGGAGTCTTCAACCCGCAAATCTTCTTTAAAATCTTCTCATACTATGCAAGTCTTTTAGAGCAGGGTCAACCCGTGAAAGCTATTTGCGGAGCACTTTTTAATGGCCCGCGAAACGTTTTAACAAAGGAAATTCTAAAAAGAAAAAAATACATTTCTCAAATAGAGAAATGAATATTTAGGCACATTGGGTGCATGGACTTTGAATTCCTGAATCTGCTATGACCTCTGTTGTGTTTCGGAGATTTAATATAGGAATTTTAGGCAAATCTTCCTTCGTAACATTGCTTGCCTCGTGTTTCTTTTTCTTTGTCTTAGGGCCTGGGAAAGTTTTATCTTTGTCCCTTATAGTCAGGAAATACGGCATTTTAGCTGGTGCCTTCCAGACTGATTTTAGTGTTTCATCCACAAAAAACACCAGAATGGTGAAAGCTATTTGCAGAATTCGCCTTTGTATTTCGTATGCCCCACCTTGGCTTGGGCAGTGCAATTATCCCCTTTCGGCATTTTTTATCAAAAGCTTCCGATAGAAGCACGGGCAACGTGTTTACTTCAATTTTCAGGCCTTGTGAAGGCGATATCTGCTTTTAATCCGTGGGAGAGGAATATCACTATGTGCTGGTGGAGGTAAGGGGTTGACTTTCGCCTGAAGGGAAGAGTTTTCCGGTGAACGAAGGAGGAGAAGAACAGTGAGGGAGAGAGAAGAGCAAGGAGTGGGTTGTGGATTGGCCAAGGGTCGGGACTTTTGAGGCACGGGATGCTTAGGCTAGTCGGGAGACGAAGTTTAATCCCAGTGAAGGTACGGAAAGACGGCGAGGTTATCGAAATAGAAAATATATAGTTAGCGTTAAAATAATTATGAGGTGGGAGAAGCCCATGGATAACCTTACTTTGAAATAATAAGAGGAATAAATTGTTCTTATTTCTAAAGGGTATTGAAGCATTTTCATGAAGTATTTCTTAGCGTACTGTTCTTTATCAACTAAGTACACGTACTATATTTATCGATGTTAACAAACCATTCACGAGATATGATGTCCATCACGAGCAGGTGACAATATCAAGAAAACCACGTAACATTAATGTATTTAAATCATACTCAGTTCCATTCTGCTAATAACATCTGGAGATGGGTCCGTTGCGGGCCTGAAAGTTCTAATGTTTACTATATGAATTTAATAATTAACTTCATCACATTAAATCATCTAAACAGTCAAATGTGTTATTTGAATCTGTTATTTGAATAATGATCGTGTCAAGACGGCGGAAATCAACATAGGAAGTCAACGTAAACACGTGATGAACTTTTTCTTAGTACCTACTTCGGACTTCTTTGTAGCATATCACATAAGCCAAATGAAAGCCTTAAAAGTGCGATAAGAAATTCAAAGTACAGTGTCGTTGTCCTGTAACTTGGAAATATTGTTACCAATTACGGAAACTTTATGTGATTCAGACCAACCTCTGGAGACGTTGCCACAAAGTGGTCGAAAACGCACTTTTTGTGCGGCCCTTAAATTTTTTTTTGTGGCCAGTGTGTAGTTAGTTCTCCAGTGGCCAGTTCTCCTACACCCTCCCCAGATATAACAAACACTTCGAACTTCATCTCCACTGTAGTAACAAATGGCGCCAGAAGCTGGTTTTGGTTCTTGTTTCGTGAAGCAGAAAACTCTTTTTATGTAAACATTTCTAGAAAAAGAAAAAAGCCACGTGTTTTAGTAGTTAAAGCCAGCGAAGTGAAAAAAACGAAATTCGATTTCAGCCTTTAAAGAAACAAACCGTCCCATTTCAGTCTCTCATCTTGCAGACCAGCTTGTCGGTTTCAGGTGTAATTAATCAATGCATCCGTCCGATAGCTGGTGGAGTCTCTCTTTTTTTTTTTTTTTTTTTTTTGGATTGGAGGTTTAACGACCACCGTGAGCAATTCAATGGGCAGTCGCCCGTCCCTAATTTAGGGTCACTGGTTCCAGGGAAGGGAGAGAGCCAGTGCCGTAAGACAAACACAACGTCCATGCCTCACGGGATTCGAACCCGGACCCCTTTTGGGCGAATGATCAGAGGTCATCGCTTGGACCTCTGCGCCACCGGGAGCGGCCTGGTGGTGGTGACTTTGGTTTCACTGAGGGAGGTTCGCCATCTGATTATTTAACAAGACAGTTTTTGTTTTGTGAGACGAAATGATTTTTTTTAATTCAGGAGCAAAATGCTAAACTTCCCAGCACAGTCCCTGCCTGACCCCAGAAATTTTTACTCAACTGATGACCCCCCCCCCCCCCCCCCACACACACACACATAAACACACCAGCTCAGGCCCTTGCAGATCTCTAAGCACAGCCCATGGAACCCAAGGTGCTGAGTTTGAACTTTTTGAAGTGAATACGTCTTTAAAATCAGACCAGTACGGAAAGCTGAGGGTTACGAAAAAATGGGCATCGAGTTCGGTCTGATAATTTCTATGTTTTCAACGCGAACCAAACCAACCTGGTGTTGTTCGATAGATAAGGAAACAAAGACTTGTTAGTGACCTTGAGCTCGCGCGCCGCGATAAGTGGTGGAGGGGGTCGGTTTTAGGGACTTTCCGCTGCACCTCCCCAACTTCAAATCAGTATAACTTGGGACTACAAAACGCTACGACGTCGAAATTAGTTTCAAACGAAAGCTAACGTCGAGATCTGTCGATTTAAGACATTAGAAGTGAAGTCGAATACAGTGTTGGTTGTGAAACTTTGGATCGCAGTTGAAAGATTTCACAATGTCGGCATATACTCGTCGGAAAGCCAAGCAGAAATACATCGAACGTAGTCTACGCGGAAGAGCAACTCGTCAGCTTTCGATGAACACCGCAATGTCCGCGGCATGAGAAAGTATCGGGAGCGAAAGAAAATAGCTGCGGAGCAGCGCCCGAGCACTTCGGCGGCAGCGACGTACGAGCCCATAGACGTGGAGTATGAAAGTGATTCTGCCCATGCTGCGGAACACGGAAACGACGAAATGGAAGTGGATTTCGAGAGATCGCCGCTGTTTGAGAAGTGTTGGAGAACGGCGAGTGAACGTTTCGAGAACACGTTTGTGAGCAATCCGTTCGATCATTCGTGTGGGGTTTGCGACAGACTTTGAAGCCAAAACATGTTGTATTGCTCGAAAACACGTTTCTTGGTGAGAACATAGCGGAGTTCAAGTTGTGCAGTACGTGTCGTAAATCATTGAACAGCAACAAGATTCCGAAGTTGTCGCGATCGAACATTTCAAGTACCCACCGAAACCGATTGGTTTGCCACCGTTGGTTCCGATAAGTACCAGATTGATTTTTCCGTGGCTTCCATTCACTCAGATCCGTCGACTTCGCTACGAGGGCAATTATGGAGTCGTTGGCCAAGTGATAAACGTTCCAGTGGATGTTAACACAATGGTGCAGCAGTTGCCACGGCGTCTGGACGATGATCACGCTTTCAACGTCAGTATCAAGAAGATCTTGATCCACAAGTCGACGTACCTGAGTGGTTTCGTAAAGAAGTCGGTGGTGAAGGCTTGGCTTCGATTCTTGGTAAACTAACCGTTGTACAAGCATTACAACATCCAGATCAATTGGGAAGCATTCGACAAGAGTGAGAAAATGGATAGAGTGTCCGATCGAATCAATGGAGCCGGATTCGGTGCCAAAGTCTGAAGTTCTGCTTGCGAGACAACACACGATGCTCTGGAACGAAGAGCAGTGTTTGGATATCGCGTCAGGTCAGCACGCGTCTGCGGTCAAATTGGTGTATGACGTGCACGCACAAGTGTTGTCCTTTCCGGCGATATATTACGGCGTCCACCGTCAGTTCAGTTTCGACGTACAAGTGACTCCGTACATGATGGCGGCCAGCGGGATTCGTAGAAGCGATCGGCGTGGAGTTACACCGGACCATGTTCTGTGTATGGCGATGAAGATTTTGAGAATGAGAGTACTCGAGGGCGTTTACAATACGTTCAGATGTGTGAAGCAAACATACAACATCACTCGCAAAATGTTAGACGACAGGAGTTTCCCCGAGGAGCGCATGAAGAAGAATTTGGCATTCCTCAAAACGATACCAAACTCTGTGCAATACTGGATGGATCGCAAAAAGGGCCTCTTCGCCATGGTACGGCAGTTGGGCAAGCCCACGGTGTTTCCCACCATCAGCGCGAATGAAATTCGTTGGCCAAAGCTCTTGAAGATACTGCACGAATTGAGCGATTCGTTTCAAGACATTGAAGTGAACGATCCACTGGAGGATTTGGCGCGATCCATGCGCAGCCACTTGGTTAACGAAGACCCATCAGCCACTTGCTGCATCTATTTCAATAAGCTGGTCGACGTGATAATGAATCTGCTTCAGTCCAAATTGAACTGCAACCCATTCGGTAGGTATCGTGTGGTCGATTACTTTCTGTGGATCAAATTTCAACATCGAGGCAGTCCCCACGCTCACATTCTGTTTTAGCTGAACGACGATCCACGCGAGAGCATCTCCGAAAGCATGACAAAAACGATCCAACTTGTTACGGACTTGTGTTCGGTGAGTCGATACGATTTACCCGGAGAGAAGTACGGAAACCAAGTGCACAAGCATGCGTTCACTTGTACGAAGCGAGGCGAAACCGCGTGCAGATTTAACTTTCCATGCTTGCTCTTGACGGAAACTCGAGTTATGTTGCCGATGTCTAAGGAAGGCGGACGGAGGAGCGGGCTGTTTTCCAAGGCAGCAAATTTAAAGAAGCTGTTGGAGAAAAAGACGTACGATTCGTTGGGTGAATTCTTAGTAGACAACAATCTAACCAAGCGGTCGTATCCGGATATACACTGCCGGACAATTGCTAAGGACGGATGACAATAGCAACGATAGCAACCATAAAATGGAAGGCAGGAAAATGTGGAAATTAGCATAAGTGCGGGATACAGTAAGACGTGTTGTGCGTATGCAAATTTTGGATTGCCGATCTTGTTCGTGACGTCATAGCGCTGATAAGAGATATAAAGGATTTGACGCGTATTGACCGTTGTTGTTCAAACGCAAAGTTGAAAAGGAAACAATCAATTGACGAACTTGCAATTTTCAGTATGTCTTCCCGACATCACCTAGATGATTTTACGCGTGGCCGTATTATTAGCAAGATTGAAGAAGGGCGAAAAATAACAGATGTTGCCAGGGAGTTCGACGTCAGCCACAGTGTTGTTTCAAGGCTTTGGAAATCATTTCAAACAAATGGAGAGTGTAGCAAACGTCACGGGGGAGGTCGTGTTCGCAGTACGACACCTGCAGAAGATCGGTACATAGTGATATCAACAAAAAGACACCGGCGCAGCACAGCTAGTGAGGTAGCAAATCAGTTTATGGCTGCTACTGGCAAGCGGTTCTCCCGAAAAACTGTCACCAGACGTTTGCATGAAGGAGGACTATACGCCCGCCGTCCTGTTGTGTGCATCCCATTGTCCAGACGTCACCGTACCGCGCGTTTGCAAGGGTGCCATCAACATCGCAATTGGACTGATAACGACTGGTCTGCTGTCCTCTTCTCAGATGAGAGTAGATACAGTCTATCGTCTGATTGTCGACGACAACTGATCTGGCGTGATAGTGGTACTGCATATTGTCCAGCAAACATACAGGAAAGGGACCGATATCCGACATGTAGTGTCATGGTATGGGCTGGCATCATGATCAATGGCCGTACGTCCCTCTATGTGCTTCCAACTGGGACTATGACTGGCCAACGATACATTAATGATGTTCTGCTACCTCATGTTTGCATGTTCCGTGGTGCTGTCGGTGATAGATTCATTTTCATGGACGACAACGCAACATGTCATCGAACAGTCGGTGTCCAGGTGTGTCTTGAGAGCGAGGATATTCAACGCCTCGTATGGCCATCATGTTCTCCAGATCTGAATCCCATTGAAAATGTGTGGGATGCTTTGGGGAGGAGTCTTGCTGGTCGCCAATGCCCTCCAATAAACAAGGACACCTTCATCCGTGCACTGACAGAGGAATGGGATAAATTACCCCTACAGCTGCTTGATAATGTTGTGCAAAGCATGACACGACGTGTGGAATCTTTCATCACCCTCCATGGTGGCCATATCCCGTATTGACATCTTACGCCGGAACGCCTGCGGACGGTAATTGCATTTTTTTCACGTTTACGTATTCTTCACAAAATGGCCTGTTTGTCCCTTGAACACGTTTCAAAGCCTTCTGGATTTCAGAGCACAATAAATTGTCTTTCTTGTAATGTCCTGGCATTCTGACCTTATTTTATTTCACTTGGCATCCAACCACACTTACTTTTTTATGCGCTATATAGCCGTTTATGATCCGTCCTTAGCAATTGTCCAGCAGTGTAATTCGCTCAACGTTACGTCGTCCCACGCTAGTGTTCAAGAGGGATTTTAGTCAGCTGTATACCAACATGTTCAATCCTTGGATTGCTGGAGACCTCGATTCCAACATTGACCTGCAGTTCATACTCGAAGAATACAGTTGCGCCGCTTATGTCGTCGAGTACGTTAACAAATCGAATCGAAGCATCAGTAACCTGCATCGCGAGTTGATGAAACTAACACCCCGAGAAAGAGTACACACACCTGTTCAAGCAATTGAGTTTGAAACTGCTGAACACGGTCGAGATGCATCATCACCGCCGACTTTAACGTTGATGTGTCGTGAAATCGAGCTCTCGTTGATTTCATGCAACGCGAGTTTCGTTTGAGTTACGTACCGACTGCTCCGACCACACTCGGCAATACTTATATCGACTTGACATTCGCTAGAAACATAGATGTATCTTGCATGCCATTTGTATCCTACTTCTCTAACCATAGACCAATGATTAATAAACTTGTAATTGACTACTGAATTTGTCTTTCTTTCATTTACTAGACCCAAATAAATACTATGCACTAACGAGACGTATTCACGTAAAACCTTACGGCCGTGCTTCCACACAGCCTACCCGGTTTTTTTGAGATCGCTCTCGATCAGGGTGACTAGACGTCTGGCTTTTGGAGGACATGTTCTTCTTTTCTTACCATGTCCTCCAGGCATTAAGGTAAATGGCCCAAATGTCCAGCTTTTTCAATAAGGAATAATTCAAATCAGGGCGGGAGGGCGATTGCACTCCCAGAATGGCCATTCCAGGGGCGTAAATTCATGCTCTGGGGATGTAAAAAATAGAAATTGTAACTGAAAAAGGGAGTTACATCCTTCAGTATTTTATTTTTAAAAACTTAAGTTAGTCTCATATAGTATTCCATGCAGTTAACCAGGGTACAGAGTAACATACGTACATTATGAGGTGTGAACGTCTCGTATCTATGAAGAGAATTTTCCAATGCAGTGAATGGGGGCATAGAAAACAGTATGCTAGCCTTACCTCCATGATCTTTCCGAAAATGCCGTTGGAATGAAAAACAAATTAATCATTTGTGCTCTGTCGCAGAAAGT
This sequence comes from Macrothele yani, assembly GCA_039090855.1. NCBI lineage: Eukaryota > Metazoa > Arthropoda > Arachnida > Araneae > Macrothelidae > Macrothele > Macrothele yani. Next base: position 47,506,692 of record CM077022.1, on the reverse strand, counting down.
TCTCTGAGCGTTTAACATTGAACGGAATTTTTCCAAGCTCTACCCCTCAAGTTTCTTCCTATTTGTTACTTTCACTATACGATTACTCATTCCTTCTCCGCAGGTTTGGTTTTCGTTCTGCATTTCTGTGGAGTGTTGTGTTGTCGGCTTTCACATGACATTTATACTTTACTTAGTATTCACAGCCTGTTGTTCGCCGCCCCGGTGGCGCAGTGGTCTACGCGGTGGCTTCTGATCATTAGTCCGAGATGGGTCCGGGCTCGAATCCCGGTGAGTTATGGATGTTTTGTTTGTCTTAAAACACTGGCTCTCTCCCTTCCCTGGAATCAGTGGCCCTAAATTTAGGACGGGCGACTGCGTATAGCCCACTGAGTTGCTCACGGTGGTCGTCAAACCCTCATTCAAAAAAAAAAAAAAAAAAGACAGTCTGTGGTTCTTGGGTATTTACCTAGTTTTTATATTAAAAAAAAATTGTGTCAAAAATCTGGTGTGATTTTTGAACGATCATAATACTTTGCTATAACGGCGGTGTGTAAGAAAGTAAAAACCACGTATTATTTGAGTAGAACTTGGAAGGGCGCAATTTTCAACTCGAAGGGGCGTAATTTCAAGTCTCGCCCTCCCAGATAACAAAAGCTTGCTACGATCCTGATTCAAATACATTTTGATCAAATTCTTCTATTGTAATCACATATCATATTAAACAACTGCTAAAATGTATTCATTCATTTCTGGATTATCGCCCGCACCCTCCCTCCTCACTCTGGTCAGTTTATTCCTGCAGATGCCTGCTGCAGTGAGTCAACAGCGCAGAGAATACCCGCCAGTGCGCGTTAGTCTGTCTGTCGTTCATCACGCGTGGACCACTGCGGTGTAAACAGTGTATTCATACTGCTTGTTTTGTGTGTTGTGAGTCATTGCTGCGAGTTATTTCTGTTTATAATTAAAATTTCTTAAACAGTGAGGGGTATGATCATAACCATTATCAATCCACTGCTGGATGAAGGTCTCTCCAAGTTTCTTCCACAACAGTCTGTCTTATGCCAGTCTCCTCCATGTTACTCCCGCATGCTTTCGAATTTCATGCACCCATCTCCCATGTGATCTTCTTCTGGGTCTTTTCCTGTCCCTTGGAATCCAGTCTAAAATTCGGCTGTCCATCGAAGGTCTATCCTTCTGGCAATATGTCCGGCCCATTGCCATTTCAGGGATTTTACTCTGATCATGACGTCTTCCACTCTTGTCATTTTTCTGATCCACTAGTTCCTCTTCTTATCTCTCCTGGTTACACCAAGCATGAATCTCTTCATGTTCTTTGAGTTGTCTGCAGTCTTTGTATATATCTTTTAGTCAAGGTCCACGTCTCTGCCCCATATGTAAGCACTGGAAGGATCTTCATTTCTTGTAAAAGCATTGTACATCACTTTTGTCTTCTGAAAGTTCATTTTTAATCCCACTTCTTTACTCTTGTCAGCAAGTTCCTGGATCATACTCTGCAGCTCTGATGGGGTAGTTGCAAAAATGACTACGTCATCAGCAAAACGAAGGTGAGTTAGATAATCTCCATTAATCTTTATCCCTTTGTTTTCCTAGTTCAGTGATTGAAAGACATTTTCCAATGTGGCATTAAAGAGTTTGGGAGATATAGTGTCACCTTGTCTCACCCCTTTCCAATTTTTATGGGCGCTATATTCTCAAATAGCCGAATCTTTGCACTTGCATTTTCATAGATGTTATTAATAATATTATTGTGTGCATTTTCAGTACCGCAGGATTTCAAAGAGTGAGGGGTATACGGTATACTGCTAGTTAAATACAATTTGAAAGACATGTGATGCTCTGAATTTCACAAATATTTGTTAAAGAAACCCGATCTACTGAAGAAAATCTCTTCCCGTGAAAAGTGTAAGTAAAAATGTCCACCAAACTAAAATATTTTTCTGTTTTAGAGTTTTACACGTATAAACTCCCAAACTGTGAAATTTAAATACACAGTATGTGCATTCATATTTATTGTGATGCAAATTTATTGTGTCCTCCTTTTTCTCGAAATGTCCTCCCATTCCAAAGTCATCCGGTCATCCTGCTCTAAATCCCTAAATTTTGAACGAGGAGGACCTAAAAAAAATAAAAAACTGCAATGAAAACAATAAGGATCGTAAAAGCTGGTTGGATTGACCCAGCTAGCGAAGATAAAGTTCGGAAGAGCGGGCTGCCTTTAGAGAAACGCTGCAGCAGTCACTGTCTCTGCGGAAAGCAGCCTACTCTTGACCAAGAAAAGATGGAAAGATTTGCTGCGCCATGTAATTCCAACCATCGAATTTTGAGCTTGGAAGACGTCAAAATTTCCGCAAACCCCAGCGATATTATGTCGAACGCAGTGTCTGACAAAGAGTTGGTCAACCTGGCGACCTGTTGAAATAAAAAGGGGAAGGGCGGTGGGAGGGGGGAATGGGGGAGGGCTGATCAACGAGGAGGTCCTCCTACCATCTACTAACGGGGTCCCTACACTACATGTGATTTTACATCGAACACTGCTCCACTAGTCCTCGCCATCCTGTAAAGATCCTTCATGGAAATGCTTTTTTAGCACATCTTTTGTAAAAAAGATCATGCTTATGTTATCGGTTTGTCCGTCTGTGAAACACCATATCTCTGCAACTATTAGTCCGATTTGAAAATTTATTTTTGCATTGGGAAGCTTAAAATCTGCAAATAACCTATCATTTCTTTCTCTTTTTTTTTTTATTTACGATGCACATTTTTCGAGCTTGAGTGCGTAAATGCAGATGATATCGAATGCAAAATACATTTTATTCCATATATATTTGCTCCTAACAAACCGATTGAAAAAAAATGTTTACCTTTCGATTCCATTTATGTCGAAGACTATTTTAGGTATAGTAACTTTTTCAAGTTACCCATAGATTTCCCGCTAGGTGGCGTAAAAGTAAATTACGTTTTCCTAGATATATAACTGCTTCTAAAACTCCGATTTGAAAAATTCTTTCTGCAGCAGATACAACTCCTGATGGGAAATATTTTGCATATAATTTATAATTTTTGGCAAAAAATGGTTTGGCCACCAGGGGACGTAAGTGTTAATTTCTGCTTCTGATGTACAATATTTGCAGCAAAATCTGAGCTTCTAAAATCTCGACTGAAAAAAATCATTCGTGGACCGATACCACTCACGTCCATAAATCTTTTCCGAATAGTTTCTTCTTAAAATAATACATGGTTTCTCCGCCAGGGGTGTAGATATATTTTATTTTTGTCTATATCTCTGATTCTAAGAGTCCGATCTGAAAAATCCCATCTTTGTTGGATAGTGTTTCCGGTGCGAAATGCTTTTCATATAATTTCAAAATTTTCAAGACACTCATAGACTTTCCGCTAGGGGGCGTAAAGGTAAATGGCGTTTTCCTCCATATATCTGCTTCTAAAACTCCGATTTGAAAACTTCTTCCTGTCTCGCATACAAGTCCTAATGGGAAATGTTTTGCATATAATTTCTGATATTTGGTGAAGAATGGTTTGACCACCAGGAAGCGTAAGGGTTAATTTCTGCTTCTGATGCATTTGCAGCAAAATCTGAGCTCCTGAAAACTCGAATGAAAAAATTCTTTCGTGGACCGATCCCGCTTACATCGAAAACCCGAGAATACTTTCTTCTTAAAATAATGCATGGTTTTTTCGCCAGGAGGCGTAGATGAATATATTATTTTTGTCGATATCTCTGCTTCTAAGAGTCCGATTTGAAATTTTTTTTCTTTGTTGGGGAGTGTTTCTAATGTGAAATGTTTCTCACATAATTTCAAATTTTCGAAGCGCACAAGTCTTCCACCAGAGAGCCTAAGTTCACGTTTCCTTATACAGCAATATCTGCAGGACTTTTCTTCGCTCAGATACTGCCGTTATCCATACCGGTTCCATTGACTTTTGAATAGCTTTGATAAATTTAATTCGTGTCAGAACGGATTCAAAAGACGTGTTCATTACAACCGAAAATTCGGTGTCGTCTTTCTCGTTTTTTCTTCTCCAAGCGGTCGATCCACTCCTCCTGTACCTGCATTAGAGTTTGAAATGCCAAATAGGATAAAAACGACCTAGACTCTACCTCCTCTTTTGGGGTGCTAGTGATCAACGATGAGAAAGAAAAGGAAGAGGAAAGAAACAGAAAAGGAAGAAGCCCATAAGTGTGCTCAGTAAGCTTAGTTTCATATCTTTCAGCCCCAAAATATTCGGTTCGCAGCCAGTTTTTCTACAGAAAAAGAGGAAATGATTTATTTAAGTTATTACACAAGTTATGAGGATAATGGCTGTGGAATAAATCACGCTCCTGTGCCCTGACCTTTGACCCCATTTTGATGATATTAAACAAAATTGGTTCAGTATACCTCCGGAACAACATGCTAAAGTTTTGTCGCAAAAGAAGCATTTTTAGTCAAGTTATGAGGATATTGGCTGTGGAATAAATCTCGCTCTTGTGCACTGATTTTTGACCATATTTCGATTATATTAAGCAGAACCGGTTCAGAATACCACCGGAACAACATGATAAAGTTTTGTCGCAATCGAAGCATTTTTACGTAAGTTATGACGCATAATGGCATTGGAATGGAACCCCTCCTATGTCCTGACCTTTGACCCCATTTCGGCCTTGCACAATAGGATTCTCTCCCAGGTTATCCCCTACCACATACTAGAATTTCATCGAAATCGAACCATTTTTACGCGAGTTATCGTGCGGACAGACAGACAGACGGACAAACTGGAGCATATACGCTTCTTCAACCTACGGTTAGAAAGAGTAACAAGTTAGTAAAATCATGCACTGCATTGATTATGATACGCTTTCCAACATACCAGAAATCATTACTCAAGTTATGAGGATAATTGCTGTAGAATAAATGTCTCTCCTGTGACCTGACCTTTGACCCCATTTTGATGATATTCAACAGAACCGGTAAAGTATACTTCCGGAACAACATGATAAAGTTTTGTCTCAATCGAAGCATTTTTACGTAATGTTATAACACATAAGGGCGATGGAATAGATCCCGCTACTATGTCCTGACTTTTGACCCCATTTATCCAATTTTCAATAGGGTTCGTCCCCAGTGGTCCTCTACCACATACTCACATACTGAAATTTCATCGAAATCGAACCATTTTTACGCGTTATGACGCATAAGAGCAGTGGAGTGAATCCCGCTCTTATGTCGTGACCTTTAACCCACTTCACCCAATTTCAATAGGGTTCGTCCTCAGTGGTCCCCTACCACATATTAAAATTTCATTGAAATCGAACCATATTTACGCAAGTTATGAGGCATAAGGACAATGGAATGGATCCCGCTCCTATGTCGTGACCTTTGACCCCATTTCGTCCATTTTCAATAGGTTCGTCCCCAGGTGGTCCCCTGCCACATACTAAAATTTCATCGAAATCGAACCATTTTTACGCGAGTTATCGTGCGGACAGACGGACAGAGCTGAAGCATATACGCTTCTTCAACCTACATTTGGAAAGCGTAAAAAAACAAGCGTGAATATCACCGGTAACTGCAACTTATGTTAGAGCGCCCACAAAACTTGAGAATCAAGCTCCCCTAGAGTGGGATTCGAACCTGCTTTTAATTTCTTTCCGAGCAACCTCGCGATTGCGAAATGAGATTATCGCACCTAGAGTGTACAATTTTTGGTGCGTGGACTTCTGGCTGCTCATACTGCTGGGTGTTGGTTCGAATCCCGAGGTGTAACATAGCTGCTGTGTTTGCACTTATGGCGTTGGTTCCCTCGCTTCCAGTAGCTAGAAATTAGGAATGGACACCTCCTTATATCATCAGATGCTCATGGGGAAGGGGGGGGGTGAACGACCCCCATTAGCAACTTATAACAAAAAACAAACAAGAGTACAATATTCAGGTTTCTGGATATTGATTGCAACTGATAACATCGCTTGGCCGTCTCGGTGGCGCAGGTGGCGCAGGTTTCTGACTGTTCGTCCGAGATGGATCCCGGTTCGAATCCCGGTGTGAGGCGTGGATGTGGCGTTGGTCTTACAGTATTGGCTCTTTCCGTTCCCTGGAACCAGTGGCCTTAAATTATTGACGGGCGACTGCCCGTGGTCGTTAAACTTTTAACCAAATAAAAAAAAACATTAGTATGCTAAAAGAATCTTATCCTTACGTAGGTGGCATGTTCTTTGAAAATTAAGTATTAATTATTATTGCGACGTTTTGAAAATTGCGATTTTACAAGTCTAGTGTTTTTTTTTGGAGGGAATAATGCCTCGGGAAAAGGAGTAATTTTATTTACTTTCTATATTTCTTCTTTATTTTCATCTTTTTTTATTGAACCAGACTCTCCGTATTTCTCTCCTGCCGTTTCAAAAATTACACTGCTTGAAAGCAGAATTTCAAGCCCATCATCTTTTAAAAGCCCGCGATGAGAAAGATTTTGCTGGAGTGTCTGGCAAACGTCATACACTAAAATGACGTTGTGAATTTGTTCATAAGGAATCTTCCCAGGTTCCTGATTTAGGAAAAATGCTGAATTAAACCCTTTGATAAACATGTGTGGTCCAGGCAAAAAACTGGACTTAACGACGCGTAAAAGCGGCGGGGGAAAAAAGGGTCGGGGGGGGGGGGTTGAAGGGAATTCAGGAAAGGAAGAGAGAATGAGAGCTCTAGCATTAAAAATGCTGTTGTGTTAAACTTGACAGAAAAAACTAAAATCCAGATCTACTGCCAGATTAGCCAGCCATCTGTAGAGCGGATCCAAAGTAAGAAACTCTAACAAAAGATAAAGGCATTAAATATTTCATTTCTCTTCTTATCAACTGTTTTCGAATTATTCAGAAATGTATGCTTTGTAACATGAATTTCTATTTTTCAGAAAATTTAAATTTCAGAAAACCTAAAGTTTGAAATTTTCTTAAATTATTAAATGCAATTATCACATTCCTTATTTAACACTGATTTAATAGGTTTGTTATCATTTTAATCTGCAAGTCATACACAACATCCTATTCTCACGGTATTTATTCGAGGGCGGTTACAAAAATTCTTGAGCGACCATTGCTGACAATATTCCCTACCCCACCTCGTAGTCCTGAATATTTACTTTAGAAATTCACCTTACATAAATTTGGGTACTGAATACAGAAATTGGATATCTGCATCATTAAACTAGTACTGCTTAAAATATGCAGAGCTTCAGTTCTCAAAATATCAGCCCCAACTTTTTTTTTTTTTTTTTTTTTTTTTGGTGTTACCTACCTCTCAAACATATCTGCTCTATTTTGTTCGAATAACAACATATTGCCGTGAAATTTAATTACCTGGTTTTTATATTTTTTAAATGGCATTTAAATACCGTGCTTTCCAAAAAATTTAGAGCATAGCGTTTCATTCACGCACTAGTAAACAAATACGGATCTTTATTTAGTATCGAGCTGGGCAGGGGCGTATAATTTTTTTTTTTGGGGGGGGGCAAAAAATGGAAGTTTTGTGAAATCCACCAGAGCAAAATAAAAGTTAATAAAAAATAGAAGAAAACCTTAAAGCATTTTTTCTAATGTATGTCGTGTTAACTTAGTTTGTTCTTCCAGGTTAACGTTGTAAATAACGATGATCAGTGCTACGTAACTGATGATAAAAATGATAGACTCTTTCACCTCGGGGTTCGTAGTTAGAGATCGGCACGCAAACACCGATGTGGCGTAAACAACAGAAGAGCTAACTAAATATTGTAAGGAGGACGCTACACTATTTTACGAAATACTTCTGTACCTTATAAAAACGATTTATTCTTCTTATTTACTTCTGCGAAGGTTTTTCTAATGATTCCGTATCCTGCTTGTTACGAGCACTATAAAATATGTCCACTCCGTATAGATACTCGTTACCGATAAATTTCTACGCCTTTTATTTTCGCCATCAGGAAAAAACCCTCTTTTCTCCGCTGCTAAGAAACTTCCGTAATCGAAACAAAGTCCTCTGGCTTCTTACATGACTCTCCCCTTCTATCTCTCCGAGTTGACTGCTTTTTCACTTCGCCACCTTGCCCTCCAGCGAAATGATGACCAACCCCTTCTAACACCAGGACTATAACACACACAGCGGTACTTCCTTTCCCACGGATTAAAAGGACCGCGTTCCAAGACAAAAGTCTCAAAGCTTAGGATTGTCGCTGCTGCATACCCTTCGGTACCTTTGAAAAATAGAGCCGAAAGGTGCAAATTGCATTTGACAATACCAAATGCCGTTACGAAATACAAAGCCAAGACTTTTTAAAATGCGACAGCCTGGCGTCTCTAAGCAAACCGTATTTCCTGATATTTCTTAAATAGGGTGGCGAAGCTAAAAGTTTCTCACGCATCGTGGAAACAAAGGAAATGGAGCACAACAGCGAAAAAGAAGTTGTGAATGAGATTAATATTTTTGCCTAAAAATTCTTGTATTAAATCTCCGTAACTGTCGAACATTTAAGCAAAAATATCAGAGATGGGTCATATTTCGAATCGCAGTGAGGCATGGATGTTGTGTTTGTCTTACGGCGCTGGCTCTCGCCCTTCCCTGGAACCAGTAGCCCTAAATTAGCGACGGGCGACTGCTTAAAGCCCACTGAGTTGCTCACGGTGCTTTTTAAACTTCCAATAAAATAAACAAAAAAATAAATAAAACACTTTATTGGGGGGCAAGGTCGCTTGCCCCCCCCCCCCCTCTAAATACGGTCATGGAACAGGTTCACCTTTTTTGCGAATAACAGCGGGTATGCGACGCGGCACGATTCTATGAAGTGAATGAGGTTTTTTTTATTGAAGTTTTAACGACCACCTTGAGTAACGCGATGGGCTATAAGTAGTCGCCCGTCCTGATTTCGGGTCACTGGTTCCAGGGAAGGAAAGAACCAGTGCCGTAAGACAAACACAACATCCATGCCTCACCGGGATTCGAACCCGGCCTCTTCTCGGACGAATGGTCATACGTCAGCGTTTAGATCATTGCGCCACCGGAGTGACGTGAATGAGTTCATTTTGGTCCAAAGATGATTTCATTCACGTCGCCTCGGCTGCGCAGTGGTCTTCTTGCAGCAAAATATCGCTCAACTTAATGTATTTATTTATTTCGGGGTTTAACGAGCACCATGAGCAACTCTATGAGCAATACCCCGTAACTCGTCCCTTCTAGATGGCCACTGCTTTCAGGGAAGCAAATGAGCTAGCGGTGTCAGACAAACACACTACCAACACCTGAACTGGGACTCGCACCTGGATCTAGCTCTGACGAATGCTCAAAAAGCATTGCGTCAGACCACTCGGTCACTTTGTCAGCGTTGACGGAAGAGGACATCGATGCGCAACAGCTCTTTTCAGTGTGTCGCATTATTTTCAATATGATTGAAATCTGAGGACTGAAGATTGGCCAGTAGAGATAGATGATGGAAGTCCTGTTCATCTTGCCATTCTTGCACGACTCCCGCACGATATGATGTTGCATTGTAATCCATAAAGATGCCATTATATGCACACAAAAGTGCAATATTGAAGGGCGCACTTGTCCTGGTACGACACCCAGGTATTTCCTGGATATCATCTTACTTTTCATTGATATCAGTGTACTCAGTCCGTACTCCATAGCATGAGGAAACCCTTCCAGATGCTTGGATTGTGTTCTCAAGGCGTTCTGTATCCATCGCTTCATGAGGTTCTTGCCTCACTTTCTGCAAATTTTCAGTGCAAGACAGCGTTTTAAGCAGTCGCCCGTCCCTAATTTAGGGCCACTGGTTCCAGGGAAGAGAGAGAGAGAGAGAGAGAGCTAGTGCCGCAAGACAAACACAACATCTATGCCTCACCGGGGTTCGAACCCGGACCCATCTCGGACGAATGGTCATAAGCCAGCGCTTCGACCACTGCGTTACCGGGTCTGCAAGACAATGTATAATGTGATTTACTTGTGAAATTCAAACCCTCTCTCTGCCGGTGGATGAATTCGAAACCACATCCTCCTGTTCCGGTGCCGAATGCTTTCCCAATCAAGCTACACCGGAAAAGGCTCATCACTTCTACTTGCGGTCTTGATATGTGCGTCACCTTTATAATACGTCACATATATCCCCCCTTGAGAAAGGCGGCGGTCGGGAAATCGTAGGTTTCGGGTCCACCGCAAACCATGCTTGAAGTGACTCTCTTTAGAGGAAGGAATCCTCACTAACTCAAGACGAAGGAATGTCACACAATTTTCGAAGAACTCAAGACGATGTGTGGAAGGAACGTCACACAATTTTCGAAGAACGTAACGGCCAGTAGAACCTTTTTTACGTTCGGGCGCCATGTGAAATTCGAACCCTCTCTCTGCCGTTGGCGTGGCTCGAACCCACATCCATCTGCCCCGGAGCCGAATTCTTTCCCAAGTAAACTACGCCGGCAAGGGGTAGTTTACTTGCTACTACCGTCGTGACATGTGCGTCACCTCCGTAGTGCGTTCCACACTGCCTTCCACTGCTTTTATTGATTAATGATTTTTCTCTGTTTCTTACTGACCACGGATTTTTCTCTTTTTATGTGAATTTTTCTGTTACTTTTCTGAGGCTTCTGAATGGGCAGACAACTTTCAAGACACTATTTCTTTTTCTCCCTCTACGCACGGTTCGGGTCTAAACGGAGTTCTCCTGGCCTTGGTTTAATTCAGCAGTCAGTTGCTGCACACGAGAAAACATTTTCTTGCGTACAATCCTCCTCACAGCATGACGGTCAAGCTCTGTAAGTCTGGTTTTCCGGCTACATTTATGCCGTTTGGATGTGAAAATCGCTAAACACCTTTATAATGGCAGCTTTTGAGAATCCAGTAATTTCTTTTGTTTTGTTAATCGTAGCTCCCTCTAAACCGTCGCCTACGATTAGACCTTTCTCGAATTCCCACAGATCCTGGTTTTTTTTTATTGTTTACATGAATTACTGCAGCCGAATAATCTGTACGCTCTTTATAAAGGGCAAGACAAAACGTCATCAGCCCATATGGCTCTTACATTTGACTTTTTTGGGGGAGGAGGTTAACAACCACCGTGAGCAACTCGATGGGCTACAAGCAGTCGCCCGACCCCACTTTAGGACCACTGGTACCAGGAAAGGGACAGAGCCATAAGACAAACACAGCATCCGTGCCTAACTGGGATTCGAACCCGGACGACTGGTCAGAAGCAACTGCTTAGGTCACTGCGCCACCAGGGCGGCACATTGGCATATGTTGGAGTTTCATTGTCTGTGAGTGTCTTACCACAAAGGTTCGTAATTGTTTGGCCAGTGTGTGTATAATGCAAATGTGAGGAGTACTGGGAGTAAGCATTGTGAGGAGGCGAGGTTGATTCACACATACGTTCACTTCAGAAAGATTCTTGGGTCTGGAAAATTAAAATTTAAAAGCGGGTGGAAGCATCCTGATAGGTAACGGAGAAGAAAGTTTTGGTGAAATGTACGGTTGGCAGTTAAGAAGATCCTGCTTGAGCACCTGATTGGAGAGAGCAACAGGACAGAAAAGAAATTGGTGGTGGAGAAAAGACGGTTGCTATTAGGAAGATCACCCTTTTCCCGTAAAGATTTTTTTTCTTAGAGATTTAGGTAGAGGATTTTAGGAAGGGAGTGTCTGACCCAGGAATTAAACAACCCACAGAAGTAGGAAGCCAGAAGATTTGAGCTCTGAGTGCCCGACAGGAAGCGAGGTAGAAAGGGCTCCGGAATAGACGCCCTTAACTTCATTATTGGGAGGTGCGAGTACCCGGGGCCCGTCGGCCTCCCGAGGCACGGTAGATATTCAGTCGTTCGAACGTTTTTCCTGCCCAAGAATCGAACTAAAGTCATTTCTGTGACAGCCAGAAGAGCTGACCACTATGCTATCCACTGTACGAAGATTATATTTTTAAAGATTTATGTAAAGAATTTTAGGAAGGGAGTGTCTGACCCCAGGTATTAAACAACCCTTTGAAATAGGAAGCTAGGAGATTTGGGCTAGAGTGCCCGATAGGAAAGTGACACGGGATCGAGGTACAAAGATTATTCCTAGACTAATACCCTAATTAGGAATACTGCAATGCAGCATTTTTATCAAAAATGAGTGGATAAAAAGCTTTAGCTAGGATAGTGTCGGTTTAACATGTGGTAAAGCTTTCAGATTAATTCATGAACTGTGTACATATTTTTGTAGTTTTATTTTTCTTCACGCTGCATTTGAGGTTGAGGGCCGGGGAGGCGGGGGGGGGGTTGTTAATGATCACTGTCAGCAATTCTGAGGGTTGTAAGCAATCGCCCTTTTGTAATTTAAAGTCCCTGGTTCCAGGAAAAAGCCGCCACCTGTCAGCAATTGTAAGGGTTGTAAACAACAGATGGAGCAGTGATCTAAGTGCTGGCTTCTGACCATTCGTCCGAGATGGATCTGGGTTAGAATCCCGCTGAGGCCTGGATGGTGTGTTTATCTTACGGCACTGGTTCTCTCTTTTCGCTGGAACCAGTGGCCCTAAATTAGGCACGAGCGACTGCTTGTAGACCATTGAGTTGCTCACGGTGGTCGTTAAACTCCCAATCAGAAATTAAAAAAATAATAATAATAAAGGAAAAGAAAAGGCAAAAACTAGTGACGAAAAACAAACACACCAGCCATGCCCCATCCGGGACTCGATGGAACGTTCAGATACCAGCCCACTAAGCCGGCAGACGTATTTAGCACAAACAAACTATCTCAGTGAAGTTCTTTTGCTAAAAGAGGAATGGATGAAAGACATTAAGGAAAATGTTTAACAAGTGGTAAAAGCTTTAATTGTTGGGAAAGGGAGGCTTATTTAAATAGCAATCATTGCAAGAAGGCACCTGTATCTCAAAAAATAGAATTTAGGACAGAGTGCAAAGGCGTACATAGAATTTTTTTCGGGGGGGGGGGGGCTTTTGAAATCCATCAGGACAAAATAAAAGTTAATGCAAAATAGAAAAAAATTAGATCATTAGTTTCTCTTGTAAGTTGATACATTTTTTATTAAATTAAAGCATTTTTTCTAATGTAAGTCGCATTTTAACAAAGAAATGAAAAACTTTCGGGGGCAAAGCCTCCCTCTAAATATATGCCTCTGACAAAGTGTATCCTGACCGAAAAGTGTGGTAGAAAAGCAAACAGATTTGTGGAGATGGCTGCCCTTAAAGGTGCTATAGAGAGGCTATGCATGTGCCCACCGTTATCAAGCAATTAAATGTGCGTATAAATGACAAAAGTCCAATACACCAATCTTTAAGGACAGAGAGATTTACAAAAAAAAAAAAAGAAAAAAAAAAAAAAGAAACAAGAGCTGTGGAAATAAGTTGTTTTAACAGGTAGTAAAAATTTCAAATTAATACATGAATCAGATTTAGAGAAAAAATCATCACGCGTTTCGACACAAAGAATCGTTTCCAACTTTTCATTATTGCAATAAGACACCGTGAAGAATTTTATCGAACGACAGCAATAAAAGAGAAAGAGAGAAGAAAAAGATATCATTTAATGTGTTCTAATTATTTTCTTAAAGGAGCGGCAGTTTAGAGATATTAATGAATAATCCTTGTGCAATTTTAAAAAGTTGTGTTTCCTCAAAGATGCGATAACGCTCTGGAAATTTAAAAGGATTAGAAAAATGATCGTTGCTCTAAACGGTGCTCTTGTATTTCTTATAACAGTATTGTAGTTCTCTTTGTTTATGTGCGCAGTTTTTCTAAACCAACAACTACAAAAAATTCTCCTTGTCATCAATCTCGGGGAGAGGAATGGAAAACGGCCAAGTGCATACCGGAACACCCAAGTCCGTGGGGGTAAATTCCGCCAACCACTCAGGTACAATATTGGAAGACAGCCTTTGTAATCCCACTTGCTCGGTTTACGCTCTCACCAGCAGATCGCGCCGCCATTGGCTGTCAGCAGTATGCGTTGACGCCCGGTGGAGGCTCTGATTCGATCACTCCAGTCTAGACTCAGCTTCATTGGTTGCCCGCCACCATTGTCGTGCGCTGTGAGACAAAGTGCGCGTGTTGCGAGGCGGATGGGGCCCAGATCACGTCAGGACCACTAATGCAACGGGTCTCTGAGAATTCTGGCGCCTTCCACGCTCCGTACCGGAAGTGACGGGGCCCCCCACTGGTTTGACCTGTTGCCGAAAGCCCGGCTTGCGGCCTGGGGCACACCACTCTCTAAAACCCGGCTCAAGATTTCAACCCAGACTTCATGGTCGTTCTTCTGTAAGTACCACTTTTTTCTTTTCTTTTTTTTTTTTTTCGTTCTGTCGAGAATCCTTGGTGGCTTCTCAACGTGTAGTTGCACGATGTGTTTGTTCCACGCGGTAAAAATGCTACTCACCAAAAAGAAAGTTTACAACAGTGAGTTTTCTGATGTGAAGAATTTTTCAGTTTTGTGCCAGGAATAATTTCGCGTCAACGTTCAGCCAGCTAAAGCGACTTTTGGGCTCTGATTTCGCTAAATAATTTCAGCAAATTTCTTTAATGTCATGGGCTATAATGAAAATGTAAACATCAGTTGTGCATCGATGAATTTGAGCTGCATAAATCACGTGGTCGGGACCCCACTTCCATTACTGTTGAGGCTGGGTTTAAATCCGGAATTAAACAAGGATGTATTATTCTTTCTTTTGGAACTGGCTCAATAACTTTACTAAAATTTGACTGCGGATAAATTCGGCGCAGGTGACTCCTCCTGCCTTTGATGCTCATGGAGGTCATTCAACTTTTCCCACATCACAAAAACACATACTTTTATATTACGTGTTTTTCAGTTGTTGTTTTTTTTCTATGATAAAACATAAGGACATGTAAGAAATAAACTCCAGTTTTCTTCTTTTTTATTTACTTAGGATTTAATGCCGACGCAGTTCATTTTTGTCCTTGAAACGCCTTTTCCGCGTATTGCACTACATACATTAATCGTAAGACGCAATTATTAGACATGAATTTGATCTTATACGTTATATATGCGATCTCCCTACACGGAATTAGCTGTTTGAGAAGTGGCGCCCTCACGGTCAGAGCCATAATAGTATTTGGCTAAGAACAGAGAATTCCAGCGCGTCCTGGACGTGATGCTTTTTTACCCTAACAGCTATAGTAGATTTTGCAAACGCTCCATTTCTTCCCGTAAACTATATGAAAGTTTGACTTTATTGACCATTTCGAAGGCACTAATTATAATTTTAAATACTCTTTTTGTCTTTTCTTCTCATGGCACTTGTAGTACCTATTTTAGATTTGCATTTAATGCACTCGTCTGGAATATGGGTGTTAAAATTAAAAATGTGTAAAGGAGTTTGAAGGAAATACAAAAGCATAGGTAATATTCCAACACGATTTCACTAGCTGGACTTAGGCCATCTCCCTTCAGAGTAGAAAACAAAATTTACTTCAATGTAGCTCAGTTTATTGGAAAATGCGGCCTTTAAAATTCTTTAAACTCTTAGTACAACTAAAAAATAATATATCTTTCTATTGCATATGAAGCAACTCTTAAATGCGGATATAGTTTAACCTTTTTTTTTTTGTGATAATCACAAAATAACATGCGCAGTTATCGTTAGAGATGCAAAGATTCTAAAAAAGATTGAAATCAAAAATGCGATCATATCACTTCCCAGTAAAGAATTATATTTCTGTATCATTTTTCTTTTTGATTTTAGTTTATTATTATTGCTTTCACAATTAATATACTTAGTAGTAATTCTTAAATTATCATTTCACATAATTGTTTTCTGTTTCGAGTGCTGCGAATGCAGAAATAATTCTCAAGGTCAGGGGGTCGGCAAACTTTTTTTTTACCAGTTATGTGCAGTATTATTCGGCGGGACGCAGTTTTAGGTAACTTAAAAAACTATTCAGCTATTCCGATGAGGAGCCAAATGTGCGTATTTAATTCAGACTGTGTGTCTTCATGAAAATGTATAAATGCTGAACCCTAGTGATGGAAATGTTAAAATTCCAACGACGAATAATAGCAATGAAATAAATTCTTTAATGTAAACAGCAACGAAGGTTTTTCCCTTTTCTTCACTAATTCTGCAGCTAAACTTTCGTCAATATTCACCAGTTCAACTTTTCTCCGAAACATTGCTGTTTCCAGGAAAGCCCCCCCCCCTTTTTTTCCGGGGGGGATGTCAAAGCAAAAAATATATTTATTTCTTTAGACAAAGAGAAAAATAATGCTTCAGAGTATTTGGTGACAATTTAAGTAGAAAAAAGAGCTAAATCAATGTTGTAAAGCCAATTTAACAAGCAAAAGCAACTTCTTACGATAATTAAGCTGGATTATGATTGTGTCACTCCTGATTAGAAGAAAATAAAAATTGCAGTCTTCTGTTCCTTTTCCTGAATCGGTCGATAATCTTTCTTATAAAATTTGTATTTCGGTACACCCAATTTCGATGGACACTAATTAAGACAATCTAGTCCCTCCGCGGTAATGGTTGACCTCACCTAAGACTTCATCCTAAGAAAGGTACTGAAAGACCTTTCAATCAGTGGTACATGTTGTTGCGGTTAGTGTGGCAGTGATTTTCAGTGCCCTTGAAACTGCCGGGTAAATGTTCCTTGTTTTCTGCATACTTTCTGAAATGGAAATCTTTCCCATTTCCTTTACTAACGTGTCTTTCCAAAGGCGATACCGCGGCTTTGATTCTGCGTCTAAATTATATCAAGATAAACGAAGTTACTGAAATGTCATCAGAACATTTTCAGTTGTTATTCATCCAATTTTCAGGGGGTCGCTTGACACTTCGTGACCCCTCCATGGACTGATACCGCTCATGTCGAACACATATACTTTCACAATCCAGAAACGTATTACTGCGTTTTAAATTCTGCAAACTGAGACTTTATTAACATTGACAGCACTCCTTTGTGTGGCGCTTTGATTCGACTTTTTAATGATAAGAACAGCACTAATAAATAGTAGTAAAATAAGATTACACAAACACTTTGCTTTGGAATCGCCTTCTTCCATGATTTCTGTCTACAGTTTTACATTTCAGTTTGTTTTTTTATTCAGATATACCTCGTGCGGTAAATTAATTCCTATTTCAAGCTGTAGTATGTATGCCCATTTCGTCTTTGTCACAAACCGCTCCACTCAATGATAAAAAAGGAACATAAATAAGAAAAGCCCTATCGGTTATGCAATTAATTTTTAAAACTCAACAATCAACATCATTATGTGCGACCGTTTTGTCAGAACCGCTCAATATTTCATCATCCCTGCTCACCGTAGTTTACTCTCTCAGCGAAGTTAATTAATTGCGGCATTAATTGATTTCGTTAGATCTGACATTTTACTTTCCCCCACTGTAATCAATAATTTATTATTGTTTCTGCATGATTACCTAAATTTAGAGATTTCACTTGTGTTTTATATCGTCTATAAATAGGCAGTGAACGTATTCTCGATTGAAATTCGGCTAATGTGTAGCGTGTGCAACTTCCGTTTCTCCTAGAATGTAAGGTGAAATTTACAGATAAGACTTATTCTCTCCCCTCCTCCCGAATGAAAAAATCAACTTAATAATGCTTTGCCACTTTTGTGCCGAATTCAATTTTGCTTTCACCTTTTATGTTCAGCAGCTGTTTTTGGTTTTATCATTGATCAAGGTGTAATTTACGTAGATCGAGATAAACATAATTTGAAATGCAAGGTCAGGTGATGCCCAACATAATATAATGCCTTTTCGTGACAAATGTCAATCCTGCCTTCTTGTGGCGCATCCAGGTCTTTACTAAGATATCCGGGGACAAGAGCCACGACTATATATATATATATACTGTATTTACTCAACTGCCTTTTGTTTAACCTTTGCATCAGATCAGATCATATGTAGAGGATTTTAGGAAGGGAGTGTCTGACCCCAGGTCTTAAACAGCCATTAGAAATAGGAAGCTAGGAGATTTGGGCTACAGTGCCCGATGGGAAAGTGGCATGGAAGCGAGGTAGAAAGGAGGAGGAAGATGCCCTTATTTTTACCGGGGGGCCAGTACCCGGAGTCCGACGGCTTAACGCGGCCCCAACCGTTGCATCAAATGGCCATCCACGGCCCCAACCGTTGCATCAAATGAGGGAGTCATTTCTTATTTCACCCAGGATCGCCGACTTCACCTAATTATTGGGGGGGGAAGAGATCAGAGTGTGAGGGGCACGTCTCTACCACTGTCACGAACGAAATATAAAAAGGGCTAAAAGGTAAACTACGAGATTCAACGTATATTTTATTTTAAAACGCAATTGCTCATCAGCAAATGAGCAACGAAACAGAAATATTATTTTGCTGAATATTAATATTTTTGAAAATAAAATTCAGTCTGTGATTTTATAAAAAACACCCACAGAAATTTTATTTCCAAACGTTTATAAAATATATGAGGAATTACCATGGTTACCCATACAAAGGACGAGAAGCGCAAAATATTAATAGATAAATAATAAAGGCACTAGAGATTATACGTTTCTGTACTTTTATTTATTTATTTATTTTATTTTTAATAATTGTTTTAAACATTTACCACATATCACGAGAACATGTCAAACCCAATACGGGGCTGGCAATCAAGTTGCAATGAGCAATGCTGAATATGGAAAAAAGGGTTTTTACTTATTTGGTTTTTTATTTTTTTTTTTTTGGAAATAAATCGTTTTGGCCTCATAATATGGAGCTTGGTCTGTCTTATAAAGAGTAATACACTTCTATAAAGAAAAGAAATGCATTTGCTGCAGTTAGCATAGCACACGATAGACTGAACAGCGTGGAAAAACATTTTTTCTCTGTAGAAATAGACCCTACTTCAACTCACGCATTTCGAAAATGACACAAAATAAAACTCATTTAAACAGAACCAAAAATATTGGGTGGGCGCAGCCCCCTCAGTAGAATTATTAGGGGAGGGGCAAGATTCACCTTGTGCATCCCCCCCATAGTCGGCGCCTATGATTTCATCCTACATAGCAATTTGATTGTGTAATAGTTGAAGGTCATACAATTTGGTTAACAACCTAGAAACTTGTAATAATATTTTTTAATAATCTCAGAAATTCTAAAGCGAAATTAGCAATTTCAGAGAAGAGTAACATTATGTTAAGTGAGAATTGAAACTGCTCCTTTATAAATGCACTGGAAATTGATACGAGGGTGCAACAAAATTCTACAGAAAATTATTATTATTATTACTTTCACAGTTATGATGATAATAATAATAATGAAAAGAAGTTCAGCAGCAATTAGGTCATTTCTATAGAAGCAATTTCTTTTTAAGAAGGGGTGGGGTGCCTGTTTCTTTTTAAGGCCCGGTCCCTGCTGGCTCGTACGGTAACCAAGTCCCGGGTGCATCCTGTTCATAATGGTTGAAGATGATGATACATAATGTGCTTGTCTCATGGAATGTTATTAGGTGCCACTACGGTTGTCGAAATGACACAACTGGTACCATTTGTGTTATGTTCTATTTCGAGATCCTTTGGATTTCCATTCATAGGCTCAAGTATTTCGAGATTTTATCGGACATTGTTCTTTGGATGTTTTCTCTAAGCAGAACCGCTACGTCTATAGTTATGTCTTCTTCAGTTTTTTGTTTACAGTTACTATGATATAACTGTGTCTTCAGTTTTTTGCCTACAATTACAATGCCAGGTCGATTGTGGTCAATATTCTTGTCTGTAATTTTAGGTTTGTTCCTAGTACGTGATATAATTTTGATTTTCAAGAATAGATTCTGGTTGGTTCATGGGCGTACTGATAGCCCCGTATTCCCGCAGTGCCGGGGGAGCCTCACGGCTAAGAGCGCCTCTAAGCTCAGCACAAGGATTTTTCTAAGTTTTTGCACGAACTTCATATGAAACTGGTTATAAAGAAAGAGCCAGGAATTTTCGACTGCAGCTTTGAATGAAGTATTAAAAAGAAAAGCAATATTTTTTCCAGTAAATGAGTAAAGTCTTCAAGAAATCATTCTTGCTTTAGTTTATGAAAACTGGGTGACGAGAAAGCAGCTATTCCAGAGGACTTTGAGGCCTCTTTTCACACTCATAACAAAAGTTCCTTATACAGGCATGTATCATAACAAGAGAAAGTGAATGAAATGTGAGTTGAATAAATGAAATTTTTATATCAATGAGGATAAGACGTTATATATTACACGTGTTTGCACGTAACTACGCATCCTTCAGAATATGAGCTAAAAGGTGTTCTTCGTGGGAACGAAAAAAAAACAAAAAAAAACCAGAGACCTGTGTCATTTTTTTTTTTACATGTAAAAGTCAAAAGGAAAGTCTTTTACTATGTGCTTAACATTGTGTCATTAAGTGTTTTTTTTATATTCAAGAGTAAATAATTTAATTAATTTTACTCTTTTTGTGTCACAATTCTAAATATTTTTTATTTGCTTGCTTATGCTCTGTATTTTTGTATAAATCAGAAAAGGTCTTTAGACACTGTTACACGACCGTTACACATTTTGTCTGTGTGATCGTGATGCATTTCAAAGAGGCTAACCTTAGTTCTCTAAAAGAATAAAATTTGCATGATATGATTAGCTTTAGCATAAGTTTTTTGTAATGCTTTGTATCGGTATAGAATTAGGGTAATCATTTTAATCACAACGTGCACATTTCTGTTATAAATTTACATTTCTGCAATAAAGTGTAACAATTTTGGTTTTAAAAAAATACCTATAGGTTCCAAAGAATCTGAATTATCAAAACGCCCGTAAAACCTAGTTAATAATATGGAATTTAAAATTTTCAGTAACCGAGAGCAAATAGATTTTCGCAAAAGGGCCTCGAAGATTTTTTTATTTATTTTTTTTGCGGGGGGAAGGGGGGCGAATTTTTCAGGTACGCCACTGGATTGGTTTTTGTAATAAAGTGGCGTGTAGCCTTGGATTAGACCGTATTTAGCGCCAAGCTCTTGATGTAAAAATCTTGGCTACCTGTTCGTGTCTGGTATTGTTTTAATGCAAGGAGAGAGGAGCCGGCTAAAATGTGTTCTGTGGTTTCATTGGCTTTTCCACACTCATTTTACGAACATTATGTTTATTATTAAAGATTGTAGTATCACAAATATTAAATCATCATGTGTTCAACAAAGTTCCTGTGTTCAGGAATGATACATTGATTCTAATACTGATATTTGAATTTCATGGAATCCTTTATTTACATATTTAAGAAAAAATTATTTTGGAATTAACTATACGTGATATGTTTTGTAATTACTGTTTGCCTCAACTGTCCAAAGGGTATATTTCTGGCTGCCCTCATTTATCCGTCAGAATATTCAGTTTCTCTATAGATTGGGGGAAAAAATCAAGGGAAATTAAAAACAGGTATTTCGCGGTTGCACCGTTTTCTATACGGACCTATTATGCAACTAGTACTTGCCTTTGTTCGCAACGGAAAACTAACTGCTCTTCATTGAGCTTCTCACACACAAGAGTAAATCTCTTATATAATCTCTTATAGAGATTTACTACAAGAGTAAATTTTTTGTAGTATGGGTAAACATCATTCTACACGCAAACATAAATAAATTCCTATAAAAGGATTTTGTTTCTCGCTGAGAGTTTGATTGATTCAGCCTTGGCTAGTGTAAAATAAGCTGAATGAACCTCCCTAGAGAGATCCTTTTAGAGAGTTCGGGAGTTTTGAATCACTTTTTTATTCTTCGCAAAAGAAGTAAGATTTTCAAACCGGCGTTTAATTGGGCGTTTATCATTGTTTAAAAGCTTTAAAAGAAAATGTTTTAATATGCTTTAGGATAAATACCTTGATGCAAATCCGTTTTATTACTTCAACAACTAACATCATTCCATATTACACAAAAATATTTCGACAGATAGGTGGACAGGTAATGTAAAATGCGTGATCGATTCGAAATTGTTCGGTGTACAGATTCGTGAGATACTTTAATTCTCGTAGGGCATATTTAACTTTACCTTAATTACGACTCCGATGTTCACGCATATGTGCAAACCATGCTTCAGCGTTATACATCGCCTAATACTTGTTGATTTTCTTTTCACATTGTCGAATATCTCCCTATGCCACTGCTTTCATTACGTTGTTCTTGGTTTTTAGCTGTTGTTAAGTAATTCCGTGACGATAGTTATTGACATAAATTAGTGGAGAATTTATCATCTCGTTTCCACCGCTAGGGGGCCCAATTCGATTTCTGATAATGTTTTTGAAAGTTAACTGAAGGCGGATGGATACAATACAAGCAATTTCAAGAAGTAGCTGTTCTGCAACTGAAAGGCATTACTTGAAGAGCGCATTCTTTATTCAACACTTTCATTTTGAGACGATATTGTTGTATTTATTGATTTAATACTTACGTAAGACGACGATATTGTTGTATTTCTCGTTTTAATAGCCACATAAAACACGAAACTGAAGTTTCCAAAGAATTTTCAATACAAATAATGATCATAAGTTATAATGACGGTATTAAAATTCCTTCAGTTTGCTTCTTCCCTTGTTTTCTATGTACTTGAAAGAACCGGATATCACAAAACGTTGGGTTAAGGCAAAAAAGCAAGAAGGTAAAATATTGGGAAGATTTAGTCCAGGACAATTTCACTCTTTGGACTCGGATTTTCACGTTTGGCAATGTTTCAGTTTTACTTGATTTATATGAACTCAACACTATAGCCATGTGCATTTAACAGCATTAAATTTTGGAATAGTTATTCCCACTCCTGCTAAGAGCAAGTTTTTATGTGGGCATGTTAACAGAGACAACAATCTTCACACCACTGCTGGTAAATAATGAGACATCAACATAAAACTTTAGTTATGCACATAAAAGCATAATTAATCTATTAAATGAAATACATCCTATTTGATTTTAAGCGAGTGATTTTAATATCCGTAAAAGAACTTTGTGTGAATATTTTGCAGTCTGCAAACAGTCAGATAGTCGCCTAAATTTTTTTAATCACCAGTTCATGTAGAAAAAAATATATTTGTATTTCATTTACTTGAAGTGTGCAATTCAATCAGTATAGGAACACTTTCTAGTTCAAAGGATGTGTGTGTGTGTGTGTGTGAGAGAGAGAGAGAGAGAGAGAGAGAGAGAGAGAAAGGAAGAAATGCTGGATTTTTTGTGAAAGCATTTTTCTTCTTTGTAAGCACAGCAGCTGCATAAGTCCGACAAAATAAATCATTGCCCACTTTTTAGTTCTTTGAAAAATTATACCTTTCTCTTTTTTAAGAGGCGCGATGTTATTTACTTTCCAGACAATCCCCCGAAAATTAAGAAGGTGGGTTTCATATAAACCTTATCAAAATTTTGGCCTACAGCGTGTTTATTTGTGTCTTTGCACCCGTAAAAGAACTTAATGTCGTTTAAAGTGGTCTGTTGAACCTGTAAATTGTACTTCCGGAGCCATACCCAGGAGTCATATTCCAAAGCTGTATAAGGGGAAAATAAAGCTAGAAAGAAATTTACTCGAAGAGGTAATCTGTATCGTATTTGAAAAGAATGGGAAATATTTTTACATCACAAAGAATAAGAAATATTAAGTACTGAATAATTTCCCCTGCTATCGGAACATATCAAAATTTCATTGTGTTAGACTTTTCTGTCAGAGGTGTAGCCAAAGGAGGGGGGGGGTGCTCGGATCAGGATCCTATCCCTTTAGGGGGATTAAATGTTTCACCAAAGAACGAAATCCATGGACCCTTCCCCCCTTCTTAAAAATTTCTGGGTACGCCACTGTCGTCCATTGATGTATCTGTTGTGCATTATTAAAAGGGGATTCGAAACAATGATTAAACTTCAATTGCGTACGTTTCTGATGTAAGATTCACCTCCTAAATATGTGTGCATGCGTCTGTACCACGTGCTACATGTGTTTGACTTATGTATTCATTGTAGAAATGTATCCACTTTTGCATATTCACTTGTAATATGAATCTGCTACGTGCTGAGTTGGAATTCGTTCTCATCGAAAAGGCGTACCAATAAGGACTCGGGGGCGCAATAGATACCCCCAATGTGAGGAACAATAACAGAAATGCATAGTAGATATTACAGTTATGTTTCTTGATTAGATTTTTACAATAGACTTGAAAGGGAAGTTTTCAAATTGCATTTATTACTTCAATCTGAAATAGCACTGCGATTTGGAGTATTTCTACAAAAAGTCTCTCGTAATGTATAATTTCATTGAAACAAACACACAAGACTTGAATATTTCATTTCAATTGTACAGAGCATGAAAAAGTGTGTGTTCACTGCAAACAGAAAAAAATAGCATCGAAGTTAGTGTACGACCGCGTATTTACTTCGGAAGATTGGAATAATTATGCAAATAGCAGTCTTGTTGGATTCAATCAAGCCACTGCCTAATCCTTTATTCAGTCATTGAGCGTTAGGATCTTCATGCTGTCGTTCGTTAAATTACAGAGTTTTTGAAAGATTCCCAAAAAAAGCGAAACAATAGTGAGAAATATTTTTTGAGGGTGTACGTCTGTTAGCTTTATCGTTTTCCATCAGCTTCAATAAACTGAGTGTTAAAAATAAATAAATAAATATAAAAAAACGCTAGCGGGAGTATAAAAAGTCCGTACTCCAGAGGAATAGTTTAAACAAGAACTTTAACATGAAGTTTTTAAGCGAACATATCTCCGATGCTAGTATAAATTCATTGTCAGTAACTTGTGCTTTTTTCTATCATAAAAAATAAAGCTGAGCCACTTAATATTATTTGTCTAAATTAGGGACTGCCAACCTTTTGAGAGCTAGCTAACTAACTAAGACCGAATATTTTGATGATCGTAGATAATTTTATGGCCTCATTAAAAGCAAATAATTTCTAATCATTTTTCCTACCTTTCAAACACCTAGTCTCCCGACAACAAATGCGCTGTTTTGTCCATGCTGTTAATATTTTATTGCTAACTGCTAGTTACTTAAACTAAAGTGATTATTAATTTCAACAATCTGCCCAAAAAAATTTTAGAAATTTATTCAAACCACTGCTAATTTAAATTATATTAGGTCCAGATGTTTACGTGAGAGGCCGTGCAACAAAATACGAAAGTGGTTGTTAATATTTCTCGTCTGAACGAAATTTCAAGTAAATTGCGTACCAGATAAAATTATTAGTTTCTAGAAATAAAAAGCGGCGGGGAAGGCGAAATTCGTTGACCGGGCCGGCAATTTTGAATCGTAAGACGCAGTAACGACCTTAGTTTTATTAGCGTTTGATTTGTATTTCATTGCAATAATTGTTTGTCGTTTTGCACAATTGTCGGAGTCATTGCCTTGAATTCAGTTCGTAGGAGAAATTTGGCTTGGTAAGTCATAGCAAGCAGAGACGGTGCGCGATTGTTTAAAAGAGATATATGAATAAATTAAAAGCAGATCTCAAGACAAAACATGATGGCAGTGGTTTCATTAAGTGCATCGCAGTTACTAAATAATTCTGTAATTTTTTTTAAACATTTTGAGTGAACAATCACTTTATTTTATTTTATTTTACTCTGTGATTGTAGTTTGTGTGAAATTAAAATAAAATTAACAAAACATGTGATCATTAACTTACCTCCCTCTGGCCGTTCTGGAGCCTCCTATATTAACTTTGGAAAGTCTAGGCGGCCGCCCCGGTGGCGCAGTGGTCTAAGCGATGGCTTATGACCATTTGTCCGGTAGGGGTCCTGTTTCGAATCCCGGTGAGGCATGGATGTTGTGTTTGTCTTACGGCACTGGCTCTCTCTCTCTTCCCTGGAACCAGTGGTCCTAAATTAAGGACGGGCGACTGCTTATATCCCATTGAGTTGCTCACGGTGGTCGTTAAACCTTCAATCAAAAAAAAAAAAAAAAAGTCTAGGCGTGGGTGTTTTACGACATCAAAGAAGTTTGAGCGTCACTTCCGAAATATCTCAGAAATGTATGCCACTTTCTAAACCACATAATTTACTTAGCACGCACACAGAGAGAGATTTAGACAGTTTGGGCCCTGGGCAATAGGTTGCACCCTATACGTTCTAATGCTTAGACTGGTTACATAGATAGCTATTATTGATAGATTAAGACATTAATCTGCCAATAATTTGGTGTACTATTTATTTGTGGATATTATAATTGTCATTTCCGTGTCTTTCAACGCACAGTTCTGAAATTACCATTTTAACTTTTTTCCTGTGGATGAAAACTGCGAATCAGTTTGACGCAAAGCAAGTAATATGTAACTATATTTTGGGGTGGCCCTCAAAGGTCGGGGCTCTGGACACGTACCCGGAATACCCTTCCCGTAAATCAGTCCCTTCACGCACACGAAAAAAATGATTGTATGTAAAATGAACATGCTAACAACTATACACACACACACGAAAAAAATGATTGTATGTAAAATGAACATGCTAACAACTGTACACACACACACGAAAAAAATGATTGTATGTAAAATGAACATGCTAACAACTACACACACACACACACACACACACACACACACACACACACACACACACAAAGGTTCAAAAGTATCGGCCCGGGCGGTTCCGCCGCCTATGCTTGTGCTAATGTTACTAATGGGTCCTGCTTCAAATAGCATCTGGGAGACTTTTACAGTTGTTGCGACTTTCTGCTAAAACTGTTAACATTAAACATTGTTCATCGACGTTATCTGTTCTTGATGAATAAATTCCCCACTGGAAGTATTATACGGCTGGCAGATAACTAAGCATCGGTGATCTAAATTATCAAACGTAAGGGAAAAACGGATCATTTTCTCTTTTAAGAAATAAATTAATCTCTCGTAAGGAATTGGTGAATTCCATTTCAATTACTGGATCAATTTCATCTTGAAGAAAAAAACAAAATCATTAGAATAAATGTTTTTGCATCTCCCCCTCCCCTCTCTCGCATAGTTAACTTCGAATTCTTAAATTAGCACAAAATGTGTAGAGAAAAAAATGGGGGTAGAAGCTTTGTTTATTTCTTTCTAAACACACGCCGTAGACTGCTCAGCAAGCAGCTGGGCTCGTTTATGTGAGTGACAGGCGAACGTGTTTGCTGAGATCCGAATCCACCGTTTTTCGGCTATCCTGCCCGCATATTTTCCAGGGTACTCCGTGAAGACTAACGTGTTTCTCTCGGTAAGTTAGTGTTGAACGCACTCTATTCCGCCCTGCCTTCACTCAGCGGTGTAGTCGCAAGCCGGCTGCGTGCTTCTTTTGCCGGAGTGCTTGGCAGCGGACCTCGACCTGACTTCCTATGAATGAACTAGATAAGGAACAGTGAATGAATTGCTTGTTTCGTATCGTTCCAACTCAAGAGAAATGGCCTTTCGTTGGAAAAATTGCCCTCACATCTCGATCTCTCTTAAATTTCGTCGTACACAAAGATTTCAATAAATGTTTCAACCATTCGGTTAAGGGAGTACTAAATTTCTTCTCCCTTTCTACAAACCCGAATAATACACCAGTTTGCAGAACAGAGCGTACCTTGAAATGCATGGAGAATTGAGTGAGTGCTTCGGATTTCGTCATCTAGGTCACAATTGAATTTCGTAATCATTCATTGCCTTTCGAACAGGAACTAAGAGTTACTCAAGAGAGCTGAAGGGAATTCGATGGTGGATGGGCCACTCGGTATCTCAACCTCTTTTTTTTTTTTTTTTTTTATGCTATGCATCTTTCCCGACAGTAGTAAAGTAAATCCCAAGTAAGCATTTCGATGTAACGAAAACGGGTAACGGAAGCAATCAAAACCATTGTGGAAATATAATTTTTGAATGATGTCCCATTATGTGGCGCAACAATAGTTAATTTCATTGTTACTGAACAATATATTTTACTAAACTACCGCCGAACATTATTTCATCACGTTTTACATAAACGTAACAATATCTCATTGCAGTCTGCGTAAATTACGATTACATGATATGATAAAAGCTATTACAAAAATGCATTTTTGTTGCTATGAAAACGGTGCGTCGCGTCGTAGCGAAAGTTGGCTTCCTTTCAACCTGATTACCTGCTTGAGCTGTAAAATGATGTATAACACGATGGGGTGTAACCTGTAGATATCCTGGACTAAAATTTACCAATCCCCGTTACTAACACTTCCGATTCAGCTTTCCTTTCTATCTTGAGGTCAGATTTTAGCTTTCGTATGCGCAGATGACCTTCCGTAGCTGCATTTCAACGATGTCGTTTCTTACGTTCATCTAAATCAGAATAATACATACTAATAATAAATATTGATTTTGAGAAAGTAAACTGTCGAAATGCTGTTGCCACCGCCATAGTTGAGTAAACATTTATTTTTATGATTTGCATATCTTCTTTCATTGGTTTCACGACAGTAACATTCATTAGTCCACCTACCTAAGTACCGCTCAACGTCAGGAATTAGTAAACCTTATTGTTTGCTGTTATAATTTAATTCCACTTAGTGCGTACTGGACTGTGTCTGGGTGTGGTCGTGAGTGACGCGAATGTGTTGTACGTAAATAAATGTACACTCTCGAATACTCGTTTTATTTCACATAGCCTAAATTTTCTACAAAAAGAGTACCAGGGTACTCTCGATTTTTTTCAGCAGTACATACATAAGTTGGTTATCTCGGGATATGGGCATGCAGTATTTTATAAACTACGGTTAAGAAGAAAACGAAACATTCGGCAAAATCTCTGTAACCTTCCAAAAATCTCTAAAATCATTTTATTTGGCCACAGTGGTCCCCAAAAACTTTCGTGTATGTGGTACATTCGATTTATAATTCAATGTAGATAAACTTGAAAAATAAAAGCCTCGAGGTTGGATTCCATTTCACGTAGATATTTGTATACACAAGGAATTTTTTTTGACGCACAATATTTTAATAAATCGCCACATCATATTGTGAGGAATAAAATCGCAAGACATTGCCCTCGTGATCCCAAGTGTTCGATATTGCCAGAGAGAGCACATTAACATCGAGACTGGCGTTTGTTACACATGATCATAAAATATTGTGCATCGATGCTCGTCCGGAGCGTC
Source organism: Macrothele yani (assembly GCA_039090855.1). Taxonomy (NCBI): domain Eukaryota; kingdom Metazoa; phylum Arthropoda; class Arachnida; order Araneae; family Macrothelidae; genus Macrothele; species Macrothele yani. The sequence goes on along the minus strand of CM077022.1, from coordinate 47,477,646 downwards.
CGAATATTGAATTCACAATAATTGTTCATATTCGTTAGGGCACGGAGGGGCAACTTTAGAAAATTCAAATGCGAGGGTAAGGCTATGATAGGGCGGCGAAAATGAATGGGATGTCTCCCATTCATATTAAACGAAGTTCAAAAAGAAGAATGGGTACACCAATAAACGGATTCACAACTTCAAAATTTGTATTGGGAGACATCCCATTCATATTAAACTAAGTTCAAAAAGAAAGAATCAAGAGCTTATGCACTCTCACTGTGGTGCTCACCTTTTAAATTTGGCTGTGATTCGCTTTTTGCCCGAAAGTAAAAAACCAAGGCGAAATGCTATCAATGTAGGGAAGTCATTATATAACATTATTCGTGTAACAGGAAAAAAAAATTGCAGTATTTCAAAGAATTTGTGAAAAAGAGAAGACCTTATTCTCAGAAAGCTTAGCATATTTAAAAAAATACGCTCGAATGTTCGTCATCTTTCATTATCAGTAATGGTTGAAGAGTAATATATAACAAATGAAGCACTTAAAAGACCCATATTTTTTTACATTTACGGACAAAGTGCTTCCAAGAATGGCCTCCCTCCAAAAGGAGAAAAACATCAGTTTACACTTATTCGTGACCCCCCCCCATTCTTTGGTCACGCTAAACCTCTGTTCAGCCCTACACGTACAAGAAAAAATATGAACTGAAGAAATGAAAAACTCGCAGATAGATTAAATATGCAATAATTTTTATATTACACGCAAAGATTCTTTTTAGATTTGCTTCATATTTTCACAAATTTTCATAAATCGCTCCATTGTACGAGGCAAACTATAATCAAGAGATATTAGCTGTGTATTTAATGTGATCCTTGGATTTTCAGCGTGTTGAAGTTTGTTGCACTCAGCCGGAAGATGTTACGCAAATGGTGCAAAGCCCAGACTTTGATGATGACATTTTCATTTTTTGCGTTTTGGAGCATTTTTTTTTTCTTTTATGGCATTTTTGAAGGCATTTTTTTTTATATTTTCGGAGCTTTTTTTTTGTTTTAGGTAATTTTTTGCTTTATCTGTCATTTTCTTAACAAAAAAGAAATTCATAAGGATTATGCTTTCAAATTGCAACACTCAAAACCAAGATTGCCAGATGACCAAAGTAAAAAAACTTCAAAAGTATTTCATTCTGGCAACTCTGTTCGAAACACTATTTAGTGCTATCGAGTTTTAGGTAAAGACAATCCCTACTGTCCACTTTTCAAAGGGACTGTAAGGGGAGGGTAGTGAACAAAAGAATTCAAATTCAGAGCTTCTTATCTTGTACTGTTGCTGACATTCCAAACCCTTTATGTACTACCTGGCAGGTATTTACTTGCTTTTTTCTTTTTTTCTGAGGTTTTGTAGTGCATTTTATGAAGAACAGACAAAATTCTAGTTTATGGATTGTGTAAAATTGAAGTTATTTAATTTATAATTTTGAAAAAATATAATATAAATTGTTTTAGGGAGATTTTTCCTTCAAATCTTAAGGGCATATTTTTAGGAATTTTTAAGTCCTCAACATCCGGTGATAAGTAAGCGTAGATCTGAATATTGAGTTAAAAATTTCTGCTCTTTCAGAAGCTACAAACGATGAACAAACACTGTAAACACGTTTATTTTCCTTGACCCTACTACTTACGAATCAAGTAAAGAAATGATCGAGGAGTGTCGTATATGTGGGAACTGAGCATTCCTTATCTCATTCGACTATACTCCATTTTTATTAAAAAGAAGAGTTTTGTGTAATATTTTATAGGCTCCATATAAAATCTCTCGCGGCACTGCCCTCTTTATTAATGATACCATTTCGCCTGTTCTTGGTGTAATGACAGAAAGTCAGAGCGTGATTTATAGTTTAGAATCACATGTGGTGAAATGTTCAAAATGCATTTTTTTTAACGGTTGATAGCGGCTTACAGATCCCTCGGGGGACCACGTGGCCCGTAAAAGCTAATTTCGTGATCACTTCTTTAACGCATTTCAGTGGTGCTACTTAAACCAGAGGTGGGAAACCTTTTCATGTTGGAAGGCCGCATTAAGTTAGCTGTAATCTAACAAGGCCGCATTCAAGAAACTTCAATTAGATATACTTCAAAATGTACATTATTTTGCAAAAATCTAATTACTGTGTACTAACTATCATCAAAAAATGAAAAACGATTGTTAATTCTGAAGTTGACTAACCTTTTAATGACTTTATTTTGCCTGCTTTTTGTTGGGAAGTATTTGAATATTTGGTTGTAACTTTTAGCTGATCCTCGTGTGTTATCAGTCATTTGTGACATTAAGGTCGTCTTGATTTGGGTTAGGTATGAGTATGTAGATTCGCAGCAATAAGTGGTTGAAAAGCAAGAAAGCATTTTTCGTGCATTGCGGAAAGCATAGGTATTTTATTGCATTTTTTCATATTTCAATTAGATCATTCTTAGCGTCAAATAAGGACTTTAAAAGGTTATCTCCTGAGAGCTCAATCAATCCCATCTGTAGTTCTTTAGGAGCCACGGAATCATCCACTAAAGGAGGTTGAAATGCTAATTTGAGTGTGATGTTCGCGATTCTTAAAGTCAGTGAACCTTTCATTGCATTCTCCAGTTAATAAGTCTATAACAGCTGCGTGTTCTTCAAATGACTCGTGTGAATCCTCCTGCTCATCAATGACCTTTGATAACTGGGGAAAATGTTCATCCGAAATTTTCTTTTGAAGAAGTAATGTTGTGATTGTGGCCGTCAGTCGGGAACATTATTTCATTGAATCTTCTTTTACTCTTCGGTTTTTTTAAATACTTAAATAGGATCATTTTAAGATTAAAATAAAAATAATAAAATACGAACAAAAACATAATAAAAATAAAAGGATTTGTTGGGCAAAATTTGGATTCACACAAAAGACCGCACTTAATGACCTCTGAAGGCCACAGGTTTTCGACTCCTGGCTTAGACGTTACAATGAAACCAAATGCTGATGCTTTACTTTTGGTCGAACTTCGATAAAGAACAGCAGTTAGCACACTGTTGCCTGTATACAGTATATCAGTGACGTGGACGACCATTTTTATTCCACTCACGCTCGTAGATTATAAAAGCATTTCATCTACTTTATGCTTTGTTGATTCAGTGCTCTGCAATTTCTTCAGTCTCGGTTATTTTTGAACAACCCTCGTATTTTTTTACGAAATTACTCAGAAATGTTTTCGCGAAAATATGAAACAGAATGCAACAAACAATTTCAAATGTTCCGAATCTTATTTGCAATTTTTCATTAACAAAAGATCTTTCGTTTTCTCTTTCAAAGTTTTCATGTTCAAAAATCTTAGGAATGTCAAACATGCCCCTTGCCCTTCCTGAGACTTAGCCCTCTATGCTTAAGGTGATCAGACACTGGAACACTGATTTGAGGACAAAACTGCGTAGTGTCCCCAAATCTGGGGACGCATGCGTACTCAAGACTAAATGTGCAAAAATTTTCATCATAAAGCTGTATTGTTTCACTTGTATCTGAAAATTTTTAGGCAGCGCCCAGTGGCGCAGTGGTCTAAGCGCTGGCTTATTCGTCCCTGATGGGTCCTGATTCGAATCACGATGAGGCATGGGACTGCTTATAGCCCACTGAGTTGCTCACGATGGTCGTAACACACCAACAAAAAAAAATATATCTTTAAAAGATATTACTTGCAGAATGGTGGCAATTTGTACCAAGAAAACAGAGCTGTGACGTGTAGAGAAAAACACACTCAGCAAAAGTAAAACCTTATAGATACACGTGCTGAATTAAGAGCAAGCTGCATAATCTTTACGTTTCTCTGAATAACGAATTTCGTGGGGAATTTTCTCATTTTGTAAAAGGTTTTGGTGGAAGTCAGAACAATCACAGTAAAAATTTGTTTTATAATAAGCGTGTTGGCAGGTGGGTGCAATGTCTAAGCGCATTTTTCATTAGAAACGTAACGTGCTAAAATCAAAATTCGAATATGAACAATGGGATTCCATCAGATATCCTACTCAGTAGTCACACTGGGAGCCCAGGAGCAGTGTAAGACTGGTGTGAATTATTCTCGTGCTGCTTTCGAAAACAAACTATTTCTTTTGATCTATATTATTTTTCATTTGCAGTGCATCCTCCTCAACAATAAAATGAAAAACCCCAAATGAAATTACACCATACTCTCACAAGAAAAATATTTTACTGCACACGTCGTACGTGATTTTTGAGATGCAAGTGCATAATAGAGTGAAAAGTAGGGGTAAAAAATAAATTTAATGTTATATGGTTTAATATATCTAAAATGAAATAAGAAATATTTCAAGATCTTTAACATTTATTCTTCGCTTCTAGTTTTAGTCATAAATTTTTTCTTAATAATAATAATAATAATAATAATAATAATAAATGTGCTATTGTTTTGCTCTTTGCTTAGATTGTTATGGAGCGCCCATCCGACCAACTAGCCCTCTGCCCGTGAAACACCCTGGCTCCGTGCCCCCCCCCCCCAACAAGAAAATGTGATTGATCCATATATAAGAAATACTTTACAAACGCTCATTCATATACGTTTAAAATTTCTCAAATCACTGAACATTATTTCACATTACACACACAGCCGTTAGTCCTTATTTATAGAGGCGATTGCTTCTCTTGACTTTTATTGCTGCCTGCACTTTGTATCGGCTAAAAAGTAAAAGCATTTGCCGTTTTCGTAGACTGAGAGAAAGTATACCACATACGTAACAGAAAATCAATTTATCCGTCAAAATACACTGAAGAGCAATTGAATTAGAGATACCTGTCTAGTAACGTGTAGCACCACCTTTCGCCCTGATGACGGCGGCGATTCGTCTCGGCATGGACTGGACAAGACACCGGAAGCGTTGGGAAGTCATACGGATCCACGACCCCTGAACAAGCTCCCACAGTTCACGAAGATTTGATGGAGGGGGGTCTCTCGATGGCATCCCAGATGTGCTCGATGGGATTGAGGTCAGGTAACCTAGCTGGCCAAGGAAGCGAGGTCACGTCGGTGGAGTGTTCATCCAACCATTCGGATACGATTCGGGAGCGATGGCACTGTGCATTGTCTTGTTGCAGGATGAGGTCCCCACTGCGATGTTGAAGACGCACAAACGGGAGCAAATGGTCGTCCAGGATTTCCCGGTAACGTTGACCTGTGAGGGACGATGTCACACGTAAACAATCCCTAGACGAGAATACCACCCCCACCAGCTTGAAGAGTACTCTGCTGGCAAGAAGGATCCATCGCTTCATGTGGTTTGCGCCGTACTCGTATCTTGCCATCCGCATGTACCAACGTGAATCTCGACTCATCAGTCCAAGCAACATTTTTTCACATGTCTAGGGTCCAGTGGCGATGTTCCCGTGCTCATGCTAATCTTTGCACCCTGTGATGTGCGGTCAGCAGCGGTACCCTAGTGGGACGATGGCTTCTGTACCCCATAGCGAGGAGATGGTTCTGAATGGTGTGGCTGCTTGCACGTTTTTGTGCACCGGCGTTAAAGTGCCAAGTGATTTCTTGCATTGTGGCCCGTCTGTCCGCTGTTACAATGCGAGCTAGCCGACGATGACCCCGCTCATCCACACGCTGTTGTCCTCGGCAGTTGGCCCTTGCCGGAATGGTTTTACCGGATTCGATGTACTCACTGTGCACCCGTGACACAGTGGCTCGTAAAAATCCCAGTGCCTGCACGACTTTCGAGATGGAGTGATCTATTCATCGGGCCCGACAATTTGCCCACGATCAAATGCACTTAGTCTTACCCATACTGCGTCCGACTCTTACTGATTCCCGTCGCATCATTCCTTATATTGTCGGATTGCTGCATACGTCATGTCGTTTCCGTTTACAGGGCCGCCCACAGCGTCACATTTGCATAACGCCAGCTGACTCTAATTCAATTGCTCTTCAGTGTAATTACCATGGCCATCAACAACGTTCTGCTAACGTGTTAACAACTTATATATACCTCTGCGGTAAAATGCCGGGTCATGGCAGGACAAAAGGTTTTGGAGAACAGCAAGCAACTCATCAAAGTTGGAGAAGTCGTGGCCACGCAAATAATTATCGAGTGAAAGAAACAAGTGATACTCTGAAGGAGAGATATCTGGTGAGTAAGCTGGTTGACGTAAAAGCTCCCACCCTGGTTCTTTAATAGCATTTCTGGTCAAGAGTGGGCCCGAGAGTTATCTTGAACGAGCAGAACTCCCTTTCTGTTGACCAGTGCTGCTCCCTTCTTTTTCAGGTCCTCGTGCTCACGTTTCAGTTTTTCACAGCTATCTGCTGCGGTGATCGTTAGGCTTGTTTAGAAGAGTTCGTAATGAACAACACCATGTGCTACCCACCATGCACACATCATAACTCTATGTGGATGAACTGGTGGCTTCGATGTGTTAGAAATTGAGTCACTGGGGGACAACCAAAATCAGGAACAATTCGGGGTGCTGTACTGGACCCACTCTCATTACCTGTGAGTACCCTATCCAAAAATGGTTCCTTGTCATAGAGAGACAGCAATGCAAGACAAGCTGAGACACATTGCTGTTTTTTCACTGCAGACAATCCGTGGGGGACCCACTTGGCAATTTGTATGCCTTACCTATTGCATGCAGTTGTCTTCGGACGGTTTCATCACTAACACCAAATGACTGGGCTAGTTCCTGGCATGTTTGCTTATTGTCCTGCTCAGTAGCAAATTTCAGGGCTTCTGTGTCATGGCTGACAGGACGACCACTCCGGGACTTGTTTTGAAGTGATTCATCTCAGTCTCTGAACTTCCGAAACCAATTCCGAGTTGTGCGTTCCTTCACAGCAACTGCCCCGAATGCTAAGCAAATGCAACGAGTTGTTTCTGCAGCAGATGAACCGAGCTCAAATTCGTTTAACAAACACCCACGAATAATCTCCACTGATACCCCCATTGTAATCGCACGTCTTTCCACTACCAGACTGCTTACTCATCTGATTCATATGCGCAGGGCATCTTGGGATTTCAGCTGACGATATACCGCGGGCGGAACCATCTCTCCGCAAGTTCAATCATTACAAGGTGTTCCTTTTGCTCCCTCGAAAAGCGGCAAATACTTTTGTTGTTACCTGATATGTACTGATTATGTTGTTATCAGCAAGTGAAGTAACAAATATAACCTATTTGTAGTCAACGTGATACATAATATGGCCCTGTTACTAGCTAGTATTTTCGGTAGTTTATCATTTTTGTGTATGCATAAGTGCTTTTGGAGAATAACAGAAAACGAATGTGCCAGTTTTCAGCACTTGGATCACTATGGAACCAACTCAAGAATTCGGGCATATTTTGCCAGGTTTTGTTTTTTGTTTTTTTCTTTATCGCAGGGAAGTCAGTAAAAATCATTCGATGGTGATTTCATCTTGATCTTCCAAGGAATAAGAAGTCACACATCAAGAAAAGGCTCCCTATTTATAATAACGGCCAGCTTGAGAATCTACTATAAGACTTCAAAACTTCAACTATCCACTGTCCTACAAAACAAATTCCATGCTTTAGCCCACAAGTTGAGGGCGGTTTTCGGTAAAGTTTCCTTTAAAATCTGTTCGAGACAGGGATACTGTTACCCAGCAATTCTGAGATCGGGTAGATGTTTCATCAGCTCATGATATAATTCAATAATTTCAACGAGTGGTACCTTAAACGGGGGAGACCAGTGATAGCCTAAAACAAAATTAAAACCGCACTAATATCTTCATCTTCACTTAGTAAGCCACATAATAGAGAAACACAAATGCTGTTGTTTTAAATGAACGTTAAGATTACCTAAACGAAACACATTCACAATGCGTGGTATATCCGCATTTACGCTGAATGTTTTGATCACACTGTGGCACAACTCAGTGGGGGCGGTCCAAGCCCCCCCCTCCCGCGCCTCCCTCCTCAAAAAGATTCCACGTAATCCTTCATTCTTTGTTAACGCTTCCCAATACTTTAAGAGTCATTTTCCCCTAGGTATTTTTATTTGCATCTTCAAAATTTTGGGTCACCCCCAGAAAGAAATACTGGGTGCGCCACGGTAAACACATAAACCCTATTTTCACCTCACCTCCCACCCGAAAGGTATATGAAACGCTCAACTAACATACTCATTTGTCCTAAAAGGTAGCCTTGAATAGTTGGACTATTAATATTTCCGAGTGAGTCAACTCACCATTGAAAAAACATACAGTGCGACACTTAATTTCAGGCATAAAATACGTCTTGATCATTTACGCCTATGGATTTTTATGTTTATATTCTATTCAACTGCAGGACACTTCTAAGGTAGTTTAAGTGGCTAGTTTGTTATGATCGTCCAAGGAAAAAAACTCCCGGACAATGTAATTATCGATTAATTTTGACATAAAGATTTGCGTGGCGAGAAACATTGGGTGAGACAAAATGTACACTAAAAATTTTATCATCACAAATTTAGAATATGCAAACTTGAAAGTGTTAAATTAATTTCTTGTCTCAGATTACTTTCCTTAAGTTGATAAAAATGAGGAAAGAGCGAAAATCCATTATCCCTAAGAATTCAATGCACGTTCAATGCTTTAGATAGGTTATGTCAAATCTGATTTCTATTCAGCGTATCCTTTCTCGCGGAACTGTTGTTTCAAATGTTACATGCTTATATTTTTAGACATAATACGATCATAGTTACAGTAAAGCGGCAAGGCTATGGGTGCTAGTTAAAATAAAATAAGCACTTCTGCCAAAACCAAATTATTCTGTGTTTCTTAAATAAAGATGTTTTGAAGAAGAAACACTGTTTTCTGGTGGCAAGCACTTTATATAAAATTTATTGCATCTCTTCGTTCTGTGCGTAAAAATACACAGTCTAGTCACATTATTGTGACCACCTCCTACTTTTGACTGCAACAGCGCGTAGCCAACGAAGGAAGGAATGTGTCGTGAGCTGGCTTAGATGGTATATAAGGTGCGCTGTAGGCATTCTGAAAACATATCACTCGTTGCTGTCATGGATAAAAGGAGCGATTTATCAGATTTGCAAAAAAGGGTGATTATAGGCTTTCGGGCCAAGGGTGACAGTATTTCTGAAACAGCGCGGTTTGTGAACTGTTCGCGTGCTGCTGTAGTTAAAGTGTATCGTGATTGGAGAAATGGCACTATTGCGAATAAGCGATGTGGAAACTGCGGATCACCACGTGCCATTGATGTGAGAGGTGAACGTCGGCTTCGAAGGTGCGTGCGGGCCGTTGGACAGGGCACAGTGGAGCAACTCACTGGCCGAATGAACCAGGAGGACTACCGGAAGTGTGTCTGAAACGACATTTCAGCGAACCCTGCTGCGTATGGGGCTCCCATGCAGACGGTTGGTCACTGCACCTATGCTAACGAAGGTGCATCGGCAGAAAAGGCTTACATTTGCACTGCAGTATCGGAATTGGACCTCCGCTGATTGGCAAAGGATTGCCTTCTCCGATGAGTCACGTTTTCTGTTTCATCGAACGGATAGACGTTGGCGTATAAGGCGAGAAACATCGGATAACAAGCACTCTCACACCATTGCTGGAAGAACACAAGCTGTTGGGGGCAGCGCTATGGTCTGGGGAATGTTTTCGTGGCATTCCCTGGGTCCACTCATTTCTGAGGAAGGCACTATGGACCGAATTCGTTATGAATCCATTCTTGCAGACCACGTACGCAAATACATTCTGATTGTCTTCCCTGGGACGGATGGGATCTTCCAGAACGACAATGCGACGTGTCACACAGCTAGAAGTGTTCGCGAGTGATTGGAAGAGCACGGTGAAGATATCAAAGTACTTCCCTGGTCCCCTAATTCCCCAGACGTAAAACCTAATTGAGCACCTGTGGGACCACCTCGATCGTGTTGTTCGTTCTATGGATCTTCCACCACGCACCCTCTAGCAGCTGTGATATGCACTGCAGTCAGCGTGGCTCCACATACCTGTGAACGCTTTTCAGCACCTTATTGGGTCATTCGTAGCCCGTTTAGCTGCTGTCCGCGCTGCAAACGGCGGTTGCTCTGGATATAGCTGGTGGTCACAATAATGTGACTCGACCGTGTATTACACTTCAGCATTTTGGAAGTGATTTTTGTTCTTTCCTCATATCGCATTATCTCCATCACCTCCATTTTTCAGTTTCGGACCACAAAAGGATGGTTTCTTATAAAATCTGATTGGGACTTTTACCCTGAAATCCTGGGGGTTAGGGTACACTAAAAAATAAGTGGTGTGAATTCATGGAAAATTTCTGAAAATAACGTGTAGCAGTTGCCAGTAGGTGTACGTCTTTTAAAGACATTTCCGTTTTTTAAAAGCTCCCGTTTCTTCTAACGTCAGTATTTTGGCCGAATTTCCGGGGTCAGTTTATTTCAGAAAAATCCGTTCCTGGTTTTTCCGTATTTTTACCGAAATTTCGCAATATCTTCGTTTCTGACTTTTTTAGCCCTTTTCTTCCCGGGTTACTAGCTTAACGAGTCCTTTCTTATTCGTCCCTGGTGGGATTTGAAGCGCTGTCGTGCCACTTGCTGACAGAGCTGTTTCTAATGACATTTTTTGAAAAACAAAGAATTAGGAGAACCGGAAACAGCGGAAGAAAATCAACGTAAAAATTTATGGTTTCTAATGACATTTTTTGAAAAACAAAGAATTAGGAGAACCGGAAACAAAGCGGAAGAAAATCAACGTAAAAATTTATGAAAGAATTGAAAATATTATTTCAGCATTTGAAAGAACAAGGAGAATTGATGAAAGAATTGAAAATATCATTTCAGCACTTGAAAAAAAAACAAGGAAAATTGATGAAAAATTTGAAAATATCATTCCAGCATTTGAAAAACCAAGGAAAATTGATGAAAGAATTGAAATTATTTCAGCATTTGAAAAAAAAAAAAAAAGGAAAATTGATGAAAGAATTGAAAATATTATTTCAGCATTTGAAAAAAAAACAAGGACTTAAAAAGGTGCTTTTTTGAAGGCCTGAAGTTTAGTAACAAATTTTGACCAAATTTGATTTTTTTTTTTTTTGAGTTTTGTAACACATGTTGTTATGTTCCTTAACATTTTTTCAATTTTGTAACCTAATTTGAAATTTCTAACATTAAAATGAATAAGCAATTATTTTCCGGCAATTTTTAAACCGCCAGTGTGAGTTGTCCGCATCTGGCAAGACGAACCCTTCGAATCTATTCGATTTCGGTTTGTCCGCAACTGGCACGTTCGCAAAAAGCACGTAACCTTTAAAGCAGTGACCTCCTTAACGGGAAGCGAGTGTCTTACCGCTAAGTCAGAAAGTCATGCAAAGACCTTTCAAGTACAAGATAGAACTCTAATTGTTCGATGAAGAAATGTTATTTGCTATTAAAGTGGGGGAATTAGTTGCTTTATTTTTTGTCGGAGCTTGTTATTTTTCTGAATGCATCTGTAATAATTTTATTTTATTCGTAGGACTTATTACGTATTTTTTTCATCGTAATTTTTCAAAACAATATAGAATGCTTTGGAACCTGAGATCTTATTGATCTGAGAGTGACTTTCAGTTATGCTTAAAAACAAGAAAAGTGCATCTTCTTTACAGTATTATTTCACAAAGCCGCTAAATATAAAATTCACTCTTGATAGCCAGGGCCGGATTAACTCCTCAGTGGGCCCCTAGGCTAAGACATTTGAGTGGACCTCAGGGCTAAGACATCTGAGTGGGCTCCCGAAGAACTTATGATGGGGAATTACCATGAAGTCCGTTAAAACACGAAACTGTAACTACTAAATTATCTGCAGAGTTTTCATAATAAGTCACTGTATTTTCTATTCTTCTCATAAGAACACGAGTTGAAAGCTTAAGATTCCTAGATTTGGTCTTAGATTTTCTAATGATTTAGCTTTGTACTTAGCGCATCTTCTTAGTTATGCAATGTGAAGCCGCAGGGAACTTCGACCATTAACGGTTCAAGTGTAAATTGGGACGTGTGGGTGTGGATGGTAATGAAGAAGCTGAAATTGTCTCGTCGATCCCGCTGTACACAGTGACATGAAATCTTTTCCCTTCGTGAGTCACTGTCTTGAAATCTGTTCGTCTTCCAGCCTCTGTTTTTTACCAAGTGGAATTCATACGAGACAAAAGTAAAACTATTTTATAAATCTCTTTCTGCCTACCTATCTACATATATATTACTTTCCCAGACATGCCTCCTCGGCCCTTGGTCATGGTGGGCCCCAAGGCATAGCCCCTGTAGGCCCGCCCCCTTAATCCGGCCCTGTTGATAGATATAATAGCTTTTGTTTTAAGGGGTCCACAGACTGATCCATAGACATCGTACAGTCAATTCAATAGTTAACGGAAATTTTCCGCCATATGGAAAAAGTGAGGACAGAAATTTTTCGTTAATATGGGAAAGGAATTGCGAAGAGGTTTCTGAAAATTCAGAATTTTCCGTTAGCACATCCTAAAAACGGCGATTTACCGTTAACACACGAATCGAATTGCGGAAAGGTTTCTAAAGATTGAGAATTTTCCTGGGATACGAAAAATCCGTGAAATTCAGGGTTTTTTTACGTCATTTTACGAAAAGGTTGTATCAGAAACATGTTTCGTTAATTTACGAAAGGAATCACGGAAAATGGCTCGTGAATTTTATAAATTTTTTTACAGTGCAGGTGTTCTATCACCTCATGATGCAATTGAAATCTTTCAACGAGTGTTACTTAAAAGGAAAAGAGCGACTAGTGATGTCCTTAAATGTCCGCAGTGACATCTTTCATCATTGCGCTGTTCTTGATACCCCCCCCCCCCCTCTCTCTCTCTCTCTCTCTGCCACGCACAGAAACAGCAATCTCACGATCTTGCATGGGTGTTTCGGGAGTGGCATTTCCTGAACTGACTCCGTGACCAGCCGTCATGTCTTGAAACTTTTTTTCTCATCCGTCTTCTGCTAATGCAAATATCTTCTTGTGTCTCACGCCCAACATCCCTGCTCCTTAATGTTTTACAATATCTTTTGTCTTCCAACCTGATTTTGCATATTTCCTTTCCAAGGATTTCCTTTCAATCAAAATGAAACTATGATATACACTCAATGGACAAAACATTAGAGATACCTACCAAATAGCGTGTTGGCCCTTCTCTTGCGCGAATAACAACCTGTACATGTCGAGGCATCGACTCCACCAGATGCCGGAAGTAATGCCAGCCATGCTTTTTGCAGCATTGTCCACAACTCTGCCCAAGACGTCGGTTCAGGATCAACGAATCTGATGTCTCGCTCCACGACGTCCCAAAGATCTTCCACAGGGTTTATACCGGAGACCTTAGGGGCCGCTGGATGGTTCCAAACTCAGATGTGATCCTTGAGCCATTCCTGGGTGGTTGAGGCTCAGTGGAGCAGCACATATTCCTCCTGAAACAGCCCATCGGTCGGAGGATGCGCGAAGGCCACGAAAGCGTATAATGGTGATCAGCCTGCAGATTCTGGTAGCACGCAGATTCTGGTAGCACGTTTAAGGATCTCTCCAGACACACTAAAAAACCTAGTGTGTCTCACGAGAAGGCTCCCCAAACGATCACAGAGCCGCCACCGCCTTTAACACAGCCTGGCTGACACGACGAGGCCGTGGCCTCATGCTGTCGACGCCACACCCTCTCCCTCCCATCAGCTCGGTACAGTTGAAAACGGGATTCGTCTGATCACACGAAGCGCCGCTTTGGGGTACCCGGCACCAGGCGAGGCAGAATGTCCGATGACGAGCAGTCAACAGAGGCACACGAGTAGGCCGTCTGCTCCCGTAGCCCATGGTATGTATTGTGCGCCATATCGTTCACTCGCTGACGCTGCTTGGGCCTCCGACATTTAACCTGGATGTGATTTCGGCACAATGTCCGATGACGAGCAGTCAACAGTGGCACACGAGTAGGGCGTCGGCTCCCGTAGCCCATGGTATGCATTGTGCGCCATACTGTTCATGCGCTGTCTCTGCTTGGGCCTCCGACATTTAACCTGGATGTGATTTCGGCACAATGTCCGATGACGAGCAGTCAACAGTGGCACACGAGTAGGGCGTCGGCTCCCGTAGCCCATGGTATACATTGTGCGCCATACCGTTCATGCGCTGTCTCTGCTTGGGCCTCCGACATTTAACCTAGATGTGATTTGCTCCACCGTTGCCAAGCGGTTGGTCTGTACCAGCGTGGATAGTCTACGTTCACCCCGGTCATCAATGGTGTGCGGTATGCCATCGCTTACTCTCTGGGTGCTGGTACGTCCGTCGATCGTATACTTGCGGTACACATTTGATACGGCTGCCCTCGGGAATCCCAGGGCTCTTACCACTTGGGCGATAGAATGACCCATCTTTCTTGTGCCGTCAACAAGTCCACAACCAAAGTTGCTCAGATCGCCACGTTTACCCAAGTTCGTTGATTGTGTTACACTTTTGGGAAGCCGTGCTGTCGGTCTGTTTATCGCCTGCGTTCGGTTTAGCTCTGTTCCACTCTGTGCAGGTGATACCGATGTCAACTGCCCATCACCCCTATCTTTAATGTTTTCCTACTGAGTGTATATCATCAACATCCATTCTCAATCATCCGCCGCTGGATGAAGGTCTCTCCAAATCTTCACAACTTTCTGTCTCGAAGAATTGTCTTCCTTGTCACTCCGACATGTTTCGAATTTCATTCACCCATCTTCCACTTGGTCTTCTGGGTCTTTTTCGGTCTTTGATATCCAGTCTGGTATTTCAGTGGTGCAACGGTGGTTAGTTCTAATATGTCCAGCCCGTTGCCATTTGGGGTCTTTACTTTGATGAAGATGCCATCCACTATTTTTATTTTCCTAATCGATGTTTCCTTTACGTATCTTTCTTGGTTACACCAAATATGTATCTCTCCATGCTCTTTGAGTTGTCCGCAGCCTCTATATGTCTGTTTTAGTTCAAGTCCTGATCCGTAAGTAAGAACTAGAAGGATACACTGGCTAAATACTCTTCTTTTAAGACATACTGGTAAATTGGTCTTGAAATTTGTTTTTCTGTTTCTTCCGAATGCACTCCAGTCAATTCTTATGCGTCTATTAATTTCCGCTTGGCATGATTCTTGCTTGATATGTGTTGTCCAAGGTAGATAGATATATCTAACAGATATCAAATGAGGGACGAGGGGCAGTGCGAAATGTAGCCGTCATATACCTATGCTTATTTATTCCACGGTTTAGTGACCCACACCCCACCCTCTCCCACCCTCGAGCATCGACTGTAATGAGTCTCCCTTCTCTAATTTAGAGCCCGCGTCACAAGAACAAATACAATATCCCTGTTTAGTCACAGAATTCGAACCCAGTTTCTTCAGTACGATAAACCTGCGCCATAAACCATTCGCCTATCACGATCATTTTTCACAGTTCTGTTTTACTTGTTTCCTGTTCTGAAACGTTGTAACTATTCACTACCTTAAGGACTAGTACTTCGTGATTGTTCCCAACATAGTCATACCTAATTTGTCAGTTACTTGGATGTATTCGTTAACTACACATTGTCTCGAAATATTATGCGAGCAGCATTTATCATTGAAGTCCCGTATCCAACCAAGCACATACCTAACAGGTACGTTTAACGAATCTTTGTTCACCAAGGTATTTTCTAGTTTTTTTCTGTCCAAGTTGTAGCAAGTTGAAAATTCGTACCAGAGTGTTTT
The DNA here is from genome assembly GCA_039090855.1 of Macrothele yani. NCBI lineage: Eukaryota > Metazoa > Arthropoda > Arachnida > Araneae > Macrothelidae > Macrothele > Macrothele yani. The sequence goes on along the minus strand of CM077022.1, from coordinate 47,461,931 downwards.
GTACTTTATGTTCTACTCTCAGCTTTAAATGCATTCTAAAGAAACAGTTCTGAACTGTTTTACGAGTAACGCGTTGAATTTTGTTTTTATAAATTAAAAAGTTTTCCACGCGTTTTCAATTCATATTGTTTTTCCCCTTCTGTTAGCTCAACAAAGTGTGTCCTGAAGTGTTACATTAATTTAAAATTTTCAAAAGTTCACCACATCCAAATGCATAGCCAGTAGTTATTAAAATCACAACTTTAAGGAAACTTGCTAATAAATATCTGCCATCCGTTCACATGGAATTCTTTATAACCGTTTCGTACTCAAGATTTTGATTGTTTTCTAATTTAAAGAAACTCAATCTGTGCAAAGCTACATTATTTTCATGATAAAAAAATCGCAATCAAGCTTTTGTGCGAAAAATGTACTCTCGTGAGCTTTTAATAAGACTGGTAACGACTGTTGCACATACCTGGTGCATCTTAGTGTGGATTTAAGTTTCCATTTAGTTTGCGTATGGTTTGAGCTCGATTAGCTTTATAAGATAAGTAATTCGTCAGGTCTGCAAAGACTGAAAAACGGTGAATAAAAGCATTTGTATTTTGCCTCAAGTATTTGCACATGTTTAAGACGACAACTTACTGTATAGGCTTCTAGCGTTTGGGCAGAAAGTTCGTTTGCCACTTTATTTCAGGTTCACGTTATTAACTAACTTGTTTATCATAGCATCATCTTCAGCAAGAGGTTTCACCCCTAAGCAGTTTATTTAATTAATTGCTTAGTCTCAGTTTGATTATCTTCATTAGACTGAATTAGTATAGTGTCAACTTAACATGTTTGCTACATTTTCTTTCCCTAAGCAACGAATTGATGAAACCAGAAAATGAGAAGTTTGAAAAAATGCAACACAAAATAATATACAACAAAATATTGTTTTGAAGATGTGTGTGAATTGTCATCCTAAAGACTGATATATATATCAGAATGTGCCCTGTTAAACTATGGAGTCTCTGAGATATTTTCTTGAAGCACAGCTCTAGTGTTAGATTCGGTAAACGTTTCTGGTACAAATATTATAAGAGAATGATGCTATAATGAGTGCGGCTGAAACTAGGCATGAAGTTGATTAGAAATCTTTGAGAAATCCTGACAGAACTTAAAGGAAGGACATTAACTTTTCCATTTTTCATTAGAGTGGAGATTTAAAATAGTAACCCTGTAGTTATCGTGAAGTTGGAGTCACTCGTCAAGTTCAAATGACGTTCAAGCTCCTGAAATAAGCCACCAAAAACAGTAAAAAAGGAAGGGGCCCAGTTTAGGGGGCCCATTTAAAATGCCAGATGGTTTCCACCGTCTAGCTTTAGCAATCGATTCTCACATATCGATTATTTCTAATTTCGCAAATTAATAACTGAAAAAAGTTCGATAGGGAAAAAGTGGATTATTTCTGTCTATTAAACAGATATTATGAGCATTTCAGTTGTCATGTAACCCAATTGTTCGCGAAAATACTCAAATATTCATCAGATGTGTTACGCCTTCAACAGAAATTAAGAAACGATGAAAAAAGACAAGAAATCACATCACGTGCCAAGCTGATTTATCAGTAACTGAAACACTGCGCATAAAATATCAGGTTTTAAGAATCTATGGATTTATATGTAAGTATTATGTATATAATCCGAATAGTATTTTTTTATTGATGGTTTAACGAACACCGTGAGCAACTCAATGGGCTATAAGCAGTCTCCGCCCCTAATTTAGGGCCAATAGTTCCAGGGAAGGGAGAGAGCTAGTGTCGTAAGACGAACACAACATCCATGCCTCACTGGAAAATGGAACCCGGTCCCGTCTCTGACGAATGGTCATAAGCCAACGCTTAGACCACTGCACCATCTGAGCGGTGAATAATATTTAAGCATCGTATTATACTACAAGAGTTTTAGAAAGTAATGCGATATGTAGCACTATTAATTTTTTTTTTATTGATGGTTTAACGAACACCGTGAGCAACTCAATGGGCTATAAGCAGTCTCCCGCCCCTAATTTAGGGCCAATAGTTCCAGGGAAGGGAGAGAGCTAGTGTCGTAAGACGAACACAACATCCATGCCTCACTGGAAAATGGAACCCGGTCCCGTCTCTGACGAATGGTCATAAGCCAACGCTTAGACCACTGCACCATCTGAGCGGTGAATAATATTTAAGCATCGTATTATACTACAAGAGTTTTAGAAAGTAATGCGATATGTAGCACTATTAATTTTCAATGATCTTCCGCAAGTTTGTTTTACAACTGATGAAAAAGTCGCTGTTTGCAGTAGCGTGGGTTTTTGTGTGGATTATGTGGTAAACATGCTCAAAGCTGGAATGAAGTTTGCTTCTGCAATAGATATGTGTAGTAGAACTTTATACGAAGCTGGACCAATTTACGTCTGCGCCATACCCATGCTGTTACATCTCGAAAGTTTTCTGATTAGGCCTACGTGCTTCACACAAAATTCCATTCCATATATCTCAAATGTGATTCTTCTCTGCTATTGCAAAGATAGTTCTTTTACAAAATCTCGTATAGACACGAAAGCTTTGTGCACTAGGAGTTAAATAAAATTGAATAAGCAGCACAGCTAATGCACCATCTTGATTGAAGTCACTAAGAGTGAGTGGTGTTGCCCCTCAAACTAGTTTTCAGTCTTTTCTTGTATTTTCATTGCGGTGGACCATTCAAATAAGTGTTAGAAAGAAACAAATAATTTTTTCTCTACAAGGTTTCCAAGAACAGTCGCAACCCAACACAACTGCCTGCTCCATGAATTATACACTCGTTGCTAAAAAACAAGTTAGTAAAATCATGCAATGCATTGATTATGATAAGCTTTCCAACATACCAGAAATCATTACTCAAGTTATCACTCAAGTTATGAGAATTATGGCTGTGGAATAAATCTCGGTCCTGTGCCCTGACCTTTGATCCCATTTCGATGATATTCAACATAACCGGTTCGGTATACCTCCGAAATAACATGATAAAGTTTTGTCGCAATCGAAGCATTTTTACGCAAGTAATGATGCATAAGGGCTATGGAATAGATCCCGCACCTGTGTCCTAACCTTTGACCCCATTTCGCCCATTTTCAACAGAATTTGTTCCCAAGCAGGCCCCTACAACATACTAACATTTTATCCAAATCGAAGCATTTTTACGTAAGTTATGATGCATAATGGCGATGGAAGTGATTCCGCTCCTATGTCGTTACCTTAGACCCCATTTCGCCCATTTTCAATAGGGTTTGTCGCCTGGTGGTCCCCTACTACATACTAAAATTTCATCGAAATCGATCCTTTTTTACGTTAGTTATAGCGCATAACAGCAGTGGAATGGATCCCGCTCCTATGTACTGACCTTTGACCCCATTTCGTTCACTTTAAATAGGGTTCCTTCCCAGGTGATCCCGTACCAGATACTAAAATTTCATCTAAATCGAATGATTGTTACGCGAGTTATCGTGTGGACGGATATACGCACACAGCGCGTGACGTAATGAGGCAGATGGGAATCGCGACCATCTGCTCGCCGCAAGAGTGTGACGTCATGAAACTTTAATAGGATCCACACACAACGCGTGACGTAATGAGACCGATGGCGTGACCGCGCGCCAACATTCTCAAACGCGAGATTGTGATGTCATAAGATTTCTAAGCATTGGTAACATTAATGGAACGACGCCATGACACTGAAAACGTTATAATTCGGGGTGGGTATTTAACCCACTAAACGAATTCTCCTAAAGTCGAGATCAAGCTAAATCGATTTCTAGTACCAGAAAACTGTAGGTTAACGACTTTCATCAAAATTCTTAGAGCCGTTTTCAAAATAAAATGTACATACATACATACAAGAATTGCTACTTTAAGGTGGACGTCAAGTAATTTTGCTTCCTATACTTCCAATGGAAAATCTTCTGTACACATTTTCTTCACAAACAATGCGTTCCCAAGGATGAAAATTTTAACATCCATTAAGATAGCTTCATTTCATAACTTGGAATACTTAATATTTTCTAAACCGTAACCGTAATTATGCAATCCAACATTTATTTGTCACCTGACGTCATCAAAGCACAGATCACGCCATCTTTTTTCTGGTTTCAACACCACCAAAGGAAACGTTATTGTTTTTTAATATAATTATGCTTATGTTTTACAAAATGTTAAGTATTCCAAGTTATAGTATGAAGTTATTTTAATCGATGTTCAAATTTCCATCCTTGGGAACACACTAATTGTGAAGGAAATGTGTACAAAAGGTTTTCCATTGGAAATATAGGAAGCAAAATTACTTTACGTCCACCTTAATAGTGTGGGATAAGGGTGATGGAATGGATCCCGATCCTATGTCCTGACCTTTGATTCCATTTGTCCCATTTTCAATAAGGTTACTCTCCAGGTGGTCCCCTACCACATACTAAAATTTCATCGAAATCGAACCATTTTTACGCACCTTATGCCGCAGAAGGGCAATGGAATACATCCCGCTCCTATGCCCTGACCTTTGACCCCACTTCACCCATTTTCAATAGGGTTCGTCCCCAGGTGGTCCCCTACCACATACTAAAATTTCATTGAAATCGATCAATATTTACGCAAGTTATGACGCATAAGGACAATTGAATGAATTCTGCTCTGATGTCGTGACCTTTGACCCCACTTCACCCATTTTCAATAGGGTTCGTCCCCTGCCGCATACTAAAATTTCATCGAAATCGAACCATTTTTACGTGAGTTATCGTGCCGACAGACGGACGGAAAAAGCTGGAGCATATACGCTTTTTCAACCTACGGTTGGAAAGCGTAAAAAAGGACGCACTCCGAGAAAGTCATTCGATCATGGTGAAACTTCGCATGCAAGTACCGCAGGGCCGAATATGCAAATGATAAAAAAAAATAGCGACCAATGACTAAATAGTGGCTCGTCACAGCGCATGGGAACCGCGATTTCAGGAAGGTATGTCAAGAGCGAAGCTCGCACGTAGAGACAATTGTGACAGCGGATTGCGGTTGCATCAACCTCCACGGACTGTGAGGGTGCCTCGACGTCGGATCCGTGCACAATACGAGCAGTTGAGCGAGTTTCAGAGAGGACGTATAATTGGGCTGAGAGAGTCCAGTTGGTCAAGTCATCGTATCGTCAGGCTTTTGGGTAAGAGCAACACCAATGCGATGTTGATGCCAATGAGACGAGGAGGACACAACCCGCGGCACGCGGGCACTGGACTGCTGATGGCAGCGACATAACGCGAGGATCGAGCGATTTTGAGAACCACATGAAGAGTACCGAATTCGTCGCTCTCAACCATTCATGGCCATGTTTTTCTACAGTCTTCAAGTACGGAAGCGGGCATCTGGTCCGTTGTCAGACGTCTTACGACACAGGGACTACATTCGAGGAGGACACTCCACCACCTACCACTGACCAGCGAGCATCGCTGGCACCGGTTGCAGTGGTGTCGGTCCCGATCAACGTGGGATAGTGTCCAGTGGCGTCGTGTTGTCTTCAGTGATTAGTCACGGTTTGCACTTGGCGCCAATGACCAGAGCGTACGTGTTTGGAGACGAGCCGGTCAGCGCACGGATTCTGCCGTTACTGGGGAACGTCATACGGCTCTCACACCGGGAGTGACTGTCTGGGGAGCCATTTCCTGCGATAGCAGGACAACCCCTCTTAGTCCTCTGTACCACCCTCACGGCTCAATGGTACATCGATGGCATTGTACGACCTGTTCTGTTGCCATTCATGTCGCAGCATCACAGAACAATTTTTCTACAGGATAATGCCCGACTACACACGGCACGGCTCTTCTAAGCCTGCCTCCGTAATGTCGACACCCTTCCATGGCCAGCCCGATCGCCCGCCCTCTCACCGATCGAACATTCTTGGGATATGATAGACCACCTACGCCCATCCCGGAATGTCAGCGAACTGGCATGCAATTTGGACACCATCTGGCATGCTATATCTCAGGATTATATCCGTGAACTGTATGCTTCTATGCCACGCCGGGTAACAGCTTGTGTCAGAGCAATAGGTGGCTTTGGTAGTGCAGTGAAAAGAGCGCTTGCTTGTTTTAATTGTCGAACCCCTGCCTCAACCAATATACTTTTATTTTTTAATGCTGTAATGTTCATGAAACGTACTTTCATATTTGGACATCACAAAGAGAATATCTGGTTATTAAAAATTACTCTCTCTCTCTCTCTCTCTCTGTATGCATTTGTGTGTCATCATCATTGTCAACCATTATCAATCCACTGCTGGACGAAGGTCTCCCCAAGTTTCATCCACAACGGTCTGTCTTGTGCCAGTCTCCTCCATGTCACTCCCTCATACTTTCGAATTTTATCCACCCATCTCCCATGTGGTCTCCTTCTGGGTCTTTTCCTGTCCCTTGGAATCCAGTCTAAAATTTCGGCTGTCCATCGATGGTCTGTCCTTCTGGCAATATGCCCAGCCCATTGCATGTGTATATATTCGCACTGAGCTTCCGGATTTTTGTGGGGTTTTTGTTTCACGTCACAATCAGCCGATAGCATCGAGGATTTATTGATGTATGCCGATCCTTTCTACTCTTCCTCTTCGATTCCACCTGTTTCTCCATCTTTAATCACGCATTCTCCTTCGCCGGTAATCGGAGGTACCCTCTTCTTACAAACCGCTCCCTTCCCCACTCAAAAACCAAGAATTCTCCAATTCCACAAACGAACTCGTTTTCTCCTACACGTGCATCGTAAAGCCACTTCTAGTGTCCGCAAGGCAATGAATAGAAAGGATTTGAAAGCCGTTTTGCTCTGGTTGTGCACAAGTATTTATTGTCTTTAACACTATTTTCTAAAGCTCAGATAAATATGTTTAGCTAAAACGGCCCCACGAAATCTTTTTTGTAGGCAATTAACTACCTGGAAGTTTTTAACAGCAGCTTAGTATCTCATAGTCAGTTACCAAATGACGAACAGTATTTTAGCTTTCTGCGCACCTACGCCTCTTGCTGTCCCGGTGGCTGAGTTGTTAATGACCCTGGCTTTAATTTTTTCGTCCGACATGGGCCCTGGTTCGAATCACGGGTGAAGCATGGATGGTATGTTTGTCTTACGGCACTGGCTCTTTCCCGTCCGTGGAACCACTGGCCCTAAATTAGGGACGGGTGACCGCTTACAGCCCATTGAGTTTTTCACGGTGGTCGTTAATCCACCCCCTCCCCAAGATGTGTAATCTTGCTGGATCTCCTGTACCACATAGTCGTTGGTCCAACATATACAGTGCTTCATCGATCTAATGGCGAAATAGATGTCTGAACGGTCAACAGGTTACCAGATTATTAGACTGTTACTCAATGAACAAGCACATTTTTACTTTCAGTGTACGCTTGTGGCTTTTAAGTACTTAAGGAAGATCGACACCTTCCTAAATCTTTTTTAGTACTTCTGCTGTATTGCAGCTGATTTACCAACAATAGGCTTACAATGATAAATCTCGTCTCAGAGATGGTTGTTGATTGCCTAGAAGTTAGCTAAAGGAAAACAATGCTGGCATTAGGGAGAAACAAGCTCATAAAAATTGAACTGGAAAGTATATAGTTAAAGCTGTTTGAAGAAGTTCAGTAAGGTGTCGTTGGTGTTTGGGTTAATAATTATTGGTGTTGAGTACAAGGACTCGCAAGGATATATCGCACCGAAAATGGAATTCTGTGAGCACAGTTTCTGGTTATTTCTTATTTCTAAAGAAGCTTCCAGAATTCTATTGATGAATTGCAAAGTGAGTGAAAAGTGCCGTACCTCATAACCATTTTATAATGTCATCTAGTTGGTAGAAAGATTTGCTCCATTTTGCTCCATTCTGTAAAAAAATTGCTTGATCAATTCCAGCTCAAATAATTTGCTGAACACATTGCTCACTGACAACGCAAAACCACAATACGCCCCCAAGAATTTCTTCTAGTTCGGTTTCCGAAGGTTTAATTTCTTATGTGCAGCTCCAGAAGTTGTTAGGTGATCACCTCTGTGCTATTACTTTTCAAAGAAGTTCTCTTTAACTTCAGTGTGTTATGCACTCCTTTATTCGTCACAGCTGTGTCATCCCTTGACAATAAAGTTGTTCTTTATCTCCCACAAACCTCATACTCCTCTTTATCATCCACGATTTCAGAGATGATAAAAAAAAAAAAAACCCTGTGACACTAGAGGATGGTGCAAAATCTCCCTGAACATTAACTATGCTCCCGTAAATGTTGATAAGGTGGAATTCCGTCTTTCATTAAATATTTAATAACTGCCTGCGGTTTTAATTGTTCAACGCATTTTGTTGATGATGGATAGCGGCCCCGTTGGCCGAGTTCTGAGAGGTGTAGCAGGTTTCTGGCTGCTCGTCCGAGCCGAGTCCATGTGAGGCATGGGTGGTGAGTTTGCCTTACGTCGCTGGCATCCCTGGTACCAATGGCTCTAAATTAGGGTCGGGCTACTGCTTATATCCCTTAGAGCTGCTCGTGATAGTAGTTAAATTCCAGTGTAAAAGAAGAAATATTGGGTAACCAATGCCCTGTTGTTTCTTGGCGTTTTTACATTGTCCAAAGGATGAAGCAATACTGACAAGAGTTGTCAACATCCGTGCGTTATTAAATTACACTTACTTACGTACTTACTTACTTATCACTAAGCTGTTCTCTGAGATTCAGAGGTTAGCTCCAAAAAGAAATACAAACAACCAGATATTTTTACTTACTGTTGTCGTATCAAACTTCTCCATTTACAGCGATCTTGACATACAACTCGGGCTTCACTGATATCCATTGCACGCCGTACATAAGATCTTTTATACTTCATACTCATAATTTTTTTCTCATGCAGACACTCCTGAATCTAATCCACCCATGTCTTCCTTGGCCTTCCGCTGCCTTTCCTTCCTGCCACTTGGGCTAAAAAGATTTTCTTAGTAAGCATCTCATCACTCATTCTTTCAACATGGCCAAACCACCGAAGCATATTAGTCTCCACCTTGCTGACAACGTTTTGCTTCACATCACACAACGGTAACACACAGAAACTTTATATCACACAACTGTAACACACAGAAACTTTACATCAAACAACTGTAACACACAGAAACTTTATATCACACAACTGTAACACACAGAAACTTTACATCAAACAACTGTAACACACAGAAACTTATTGAGCTCTTATTTATTCAGGACAAAACTTTTGAAGTCGCGTGATTTAGAAATAAAACTGCCCAGAGGTAGCTTTATAAAATGTGCATCGCGTTCGGAGTGACGAAATAGAATGTAACGACTGGTTAAACCTTCCACGATTCTTTTAAAATGGCTTTATTTCGAAACAGCAGTTCTCTCTGTTTTGAGAAAGATCTTACCAAGGATGCCTTATGAGGTACTCAGAGGAGACGCAAGAGTCAAAACGGTAAGTTGCAGGGATAAGCCAAGGTCGGTGTAGTTCAGCCGGGAGAATAACCGGCTCTGAAGCGGAGAGACGTGGAATTGAAATCATCACCGGCAAATTTGAGCTTTTACACTATAGCTCGTGATAGCCAATTTATGTAAGTACAACTGAGCCCGCTAATTTAAGATTTCGTTAACATTTGATCCTAACAGAGGAAGCAATAATAAGATCTGGAAAATGTTCTTGGTTGCAATTTCCATGGAAGATATCGCTGTTGCAACATGACTGTATGTTATTATTATTATTATTATTTCACGTTATCCCCAAGGGCAGATTAAACTTTATTCATGTGCGAGGGCGAGACTTAAAATTACGCCCCTTTAAATTAAAAAGCTCCGTACTGCCACTCAAATGGTACCCAGTTTTTAATTTATCATGCCTCTATCATAGGAAAGTGTTTTGATCTTTTAAAAATCTCACTTCCGGTTTTGGGCATAATTTTACTAAAAATGGGAAAACTAGGTAAATACCCAAGAATCAAGTAAAGTGTAAAAGTTATGTGAATACCTACAACATAGTACTCAGCACAAATGCAGAAGGCCGCCCCGGTGGCGCAGTGGTCTAAGCGTAGGCTTACGAGCATTCGTCCGAGATGGGTCCCAGTGAGGCATGGATGTTGTGTTTGTCCTACGGCATTGGCTCTCTCCCTTCCTTGGAACCACTGACCCTGAATTAGGGGCAGGCTACTGCTTATAGCCCACTAAGTTGCTCACGGTAGTCGTTAAACCTCCGATCAAAAAAAAAAAAAAAAAAATGTAGGAGAAACGAACCAGCACAGAATGAATATCAGGCAGTGAACGTAACAATAAGAAGACGAATTCGGGAAAGAAGGGCTTGGAAAAATTCCGTTGAAGGTTAAGCGCTCAGAGAGGCTTTCTACAACGAAGTACAGATGACTAATTAGCTCTTCATCTCGTCATCCTATTCGGAAGGGATATGGAGGTTAGTTATATCAGCATATTGTTTTATATGCCTCTCTCTGCTGTTTTGGACAGTTCCTTTTGTGGATATGAGAGGTCCACACCAAATAGAGTAGTTACTCTGGACCCTGGTTAGCTGCGCAAAATACTTTATGTTGCTAACTAAAGTCTTCAAAAAAAAAAAAAAAAAAAAAAAGGAAAGAAAGAGAGGAAGAAAAAAATTGTAAAGATTTAAAATGTTTAGTAAATTTATTCACACAATTTGCGTGCCTATTTTTGTGTCCCTCAGAGCACAAATTTACGTCCCTTTTCTCCGGGTAGCTACTGCCCTAGTTAACCCATTAACCTGCTGGAACGAATTAACTCGAGGTTAATAAAATTGGCTGAAATCCGCTAGAACGAATATATTCGTTATCTAAGAAGTGGGCCGAACGCGGCTAGAACGAGTGAACCTGCGCATCAAATCAGTGACGTAGCTAAACTTAAATATCAGGGGTGGCAGGAGGGTGGCGTGGAAGAAAGGTACGGGCAGCAGGCGATCTTCAACAATCTTCGCTCTATCAAAACTGGATAGGAATAGGAGAAAATGGCTGTATAAATTCTTATAATTCAGAGAAATAGTTCAGATTTTTGGAGTGTCGACAGGGGTAGGACTGGAAATTGGTGGGGGGGGGGTTGCTAGCGCTACCCCGTACCACCCCTTAGTGACGTCGCTGCATCACATTAAACTGCTTTTCCCTAAGCTTTGTTATTCAAAGGGGGCCATTTAGGAGGATGGTTGAAAGTAATGCTTTCTGGCTGATTACCTACCTGTTCAAAGAGCTATAACAATGGTAACGAACTTAAGAAAGAATTGAGAGACGTTTGAGTCACTTCTTTCTACCTAGTGGCATGATCAGTCGCGCATCCACGGGGATTGCCGATGGGGTCCGTCCCCCATGGGCTGATAGAGCGTAAATTTATTACGTCGAAGTTCGATCCAAAAAAACACGATACGCGATCTACATATACTTTTTAATCATGTACTGTATAATCATAACATTCAATAATTATAAGGGAGTAGTTCCGTTAAGTAAATTTAGAAAAAATCTAACCGGAAAAAGGAATTCCGTCTACTGCTTCTTCTAATCATTTAACTTTCTTGTACTGTAACATTACTGGTTGGTTGATTTTTATGGCGCAAGGGCCATGTCTGGCCAAAGGGTGCCATCTAGTAAGTGGATAAGAATAAATGTACGGAAGTCAACTTCCTTCTTAATTGTTATGGCACCTGACTATTTTTCCCGGTAAATTTATGAGGGACACCCCCACCTTTGGGAAATTCCGAGCTTCACGCCCCCCCCTGGGGAATTTCTGGGTGCCCTGCTGGGCGTCTGTGTAAGGGGGACTAGACAATCGTGGAGCAGAAAATAAAGGACTAGAAGGAAGCGCTTATCACGAATGACAAGTTTATGCTCGGAACTGCTGAGATAAGAAGGGGGAAGAGAATTAATTGTTTTGCTGTAGCTTTCGTAAAACTTTACCATTATATGAGCATTTCTGTTCTTGGAGCGCAGGAAATTTTGGACACCATTTGGTTCAAGTACATCGGCCGATTAAATAAAACACACGCACACACACACACACACACACACGAACGTATTTTGCCCATGCTTGATTCAGAACTATGCGTCCTTAAAAAATCAGTCTTTATATCGTTACTGAACAGCAGACTGATTTACCCTTAGAAATCACAGACGGTTTTCAAATAAAAAAATGTTTTTTTTTTTTTTAGTCATGTAGGAAGTACATATGTGGCTATAGTATTACAGAAACGTCATAAGGATCTACATTTACAGGAACGCCATAAGGATTTATATCATCCTTTAACTTTTGTTTATGTGTTTCCTTGGTGTGTTTTTTTAATTATTATTATTGTTAAAAGAGAAAGAAAGAACGAGCGTAATGTAAGCCGTAAAAACATAGTGAAACAGAGAAGTAAAGTTTTTATTGACTTGGGGTCAAGCAAATTAGTTATTCAAAAACACGTTCCACTAAAAACGATCGCTCATTATATTGCATTTTTATCTAGCAGTAAAAGGAAAGAAGAACAAACGAGCTGCTTTATCAATACAACCATATTCCTGTTTACATATTCAAGATATACGATCGTCATCGTTATTATTCTTATTACTATTGTTGATAATCCAATTTCAATCAGTACTGAGCGTAAACAGGGCCAATCATTCCTTTTTTTTCTTTTTGAGTAGTGTTACTCACGATTACTGTATTTTTATCACTCTGGAAGATTTGTTTTTCTTCCTGTGATGAGATTAACGTGCTTATCAATTTTTCTACGCATGTTAGATAGATACTGTCTTGCGCCGTCGGCTGGCGAAGTACTTAAGTTTCAGGAAGTACTGCAGCTATGCCATTTCAAAGAGGCGCATGGCTGTCAGGCATATTTCGAGAATGTCTGGCACATATTCAAACTACACAGAATATTTTTCTGAATCATTCCTTAAATTGTAGTTAATCCAATACAATAAAATAACATCTGTTTTCCACTTCCGGGTTATAAGTCACCTAACAGCTGAAATCCTGCTAGTTTGCGTCCATTAAATAAACGATTAAATTAATACTCAAAATCCATGAAAATTCGGCGAATCACACATTAGATTTCGTGCGTAAAATTTTTTTAAACTGTCAAGTTCGTTGTTTAGCACTGGGCAAAATAGTCCCTATTTCATGAAAGCCGTGAATAAAGGAGACGGGTTTGTTGGGCATTTTTCTTTAAACGTAGTTTGATGTAGTTGTAAATAGATAGCATGTGATAAAAACGTTTTGCTTGATTTCATAGTGGCGTCGAAACTTCGGGGCAGAGGAACAGTTGTGACGTCAGCCGCTCAGTGGGCTATTACGGGGCTTGCATGAGGGGGGGGGGGGCACAACTTTTGGAGTGTTTGGAAGAAATTTTGGCAAAAATTCCGTTCATGTGCAGTTTAGCCGACGCTAATAATGTTATCTCTAGTACAAAAAAGTTTTTAAGAGAATACTGTATTTAGTATTTATTCAATGTATATATGTAGTATGGGATTCTATAAAGAAGATACCTAAGCAAAAAAATACATATATAATTTTGACTCACACCTAGTACAACATAGAAAAGGTTATGTATCTACCTGTGTGAGTAAAAGGAGAAAAGATAAAAAAATAAAATAAAACAACTGAATGTAGAAGGTGTCGAGAATACTGAGCCTTGGCTTTATCAAGGACCAGCAATCATGGATACGAATCTCTACTGCAAGTTACTATTCCTTCGCAATTTTAGCTTAGGTATGTCTTTTCTTTTTCTTCTTTCATAAGGCTACTTATCAGTTTTAGTTTGTAATATAAAATGGAATATTTATATTACAAACTAACATCCATTGCTGAGACGTGGATTAAACTCTCGTCGTTCTGCCTAGTAGGAGAAAAAGAAAAATGCGTAAGCAGGGACATCGCCAAAGGGATGCGAGGGTGGGTTTGAGCCCACCCTGAAATTTGTCATGCCCACCCAGTTCACAATGTGTCATATTTTCAGTATACTTAACTTTAAAATATAATCTGGACTTCGCCAAGTAATAAGTCTTGTGTTTTATTTCATGTTGCCCAACGTATTTTTCCCATAGGAAGTGCGTTGTTTACTTCTCAGTAGAAAGGTTATCAAAATAGCACTCGTAGGGCCATGAAAATTCAGTTGCCCTCCACTTTTCCAATTCCTTAGTTTAAGCCTCTTTTTCATGTTTGTAAGGCCAAGGGGGCTAATGAGGAGGCTGCATAGGAATTAACTGAGGGGGTCAATACTAATTGCTCTGCTGCTTATTTTCTTTACAAAATAGGGGACTCAAACATGGGAAGTGGAGTCTAAAGCTACACTAGCGTTCGTAAGACTGCCCCGAGGCAGTGAAAGTGCAAGAAGTAGCAGACGTCTGCTTTGTAGGAGAAGAGAGCAAGACAAGGTCGCGCTGGCTTGAAGGAAGAGAGTTAAGGAAGGGGAGGTATTGTGTCTGCGTGACACGATGTTAAAATTTGATTTATTTATATAAACAAAAACGACATTTTCCTTTAAATAAATTGTTCAAGTACAGTACTATTTTCGCAAGCAAAAATGCAAAGTTTTGGAGGATTGATTGAAAGTTTAACGACCACCGTATAAGCAACTTGCAAAATTTTGAAAAGCAATTAAAGACAATTAGAGCAAGCGAAAAGTTGAAAGCGACATTCTACCAACATTTGTATCTTACACCAGTGGGGTAGCTAGTCAGATCAGTGTGTGTATGTATGTATGTCAGTGGCGGCATGTAAGTCATGAAAGTAGGGGTTCACAGTGTTCAAAATCATCCAGAACAGCAATCCTATATGTGGAGAGTTGCTAAGAACATTAGTTACAGCAGTCAAATTTCGAAAAAGAAAAAGAAAACAAAATCACTCGAACTTGTTGGTTTTGACTTGTAGGCCCTGCCACAATAAAATATAATTGGTGTGCATAGCAATGTACAAAATATGCGCGTTTATAATGTTGCTGAATTATAGCCTGAACGCCCCAGCATGCCCACTCATCACACTAGCACTATATCATAGCTCTGAGATATTACTTTGTCAGGATTGTCAACAACATTTTCCAAAGCAGCACGAGTACATCCAGCAATTCATTCTGCGTCATATCCGGAGGGAATAACAAATTGCCAGAATCTTTCAACAGACTGTTCATTAGTTAATACATAGCGGAAAACAGTAACCAGTTGGAATGTGGATGAAATCTCAATTGTTTCAAATGCGCTCACTGAAACAAACTTGCATTTGTGATTTCTTTTTTTTTATAGTTTCCCTGACTGATAGTAAGCATACAATCTAGCAAATCATTCTGAATTTCTTTAGGTATTCCTTTAAAAAGCGTTGCGTTAGTAAGGTGGCCTTTTAAAGATGCATCAGATTCTACTGAAAAATTAACAAGACCTCTAAAAACGCCAGTATTTAAGGACTCCTCACTTTCGTCGAGACCTCGAAGTGCTAGTTCAAATGCGTCGCTAAAGTTTATATAACCAATAATTTTTTAAAGGACATAATTTTTTTTTAACTTACTCGTTATGCCTTTTAATGTTCAGGCGCTGTCAAGTTATTGGCGAATGCCTATCTTTCCGAAAAGGTTAAATTCTAGAGTACAGTTTGAATCTGATTGTGCGCATTCATGCTTCTTTATTTTTTGAGTTAGGTCAGATAGATCAGAGACACCAAAATCCATCCAACTGAAATAACCACTCTGTTTTGCAGGCAGGAAAAGCAATATAGTCGGTTGGTTACTTCACATCCACATTTTATATTTTTTTCATAAATACACTGTAAAAAAATTTCTGAAATTCACGAGCTGCTTTCCGTCATTTCTTTCATGAATTAACGAAGTATATTTCTGATACAACCTTTCATATTTCTGATACAACCTTTCATATTTCTGATACAACCATTTCCGTGAAATAACGGGAAGAAACCTGAATTTCACGGCTTTCGTACCACGGGAAAATTCTGAATTTTCAGAAACCTTTCCGCAATTCGTTTCGTATAGTAACGGAAAAACTCCGTTCTCACCTTTTCCGTATCCGTATGACGAGAAATTACCGGTAATAGGAGCGATTTGGCCTTAATGCATGCACTGACCCTTCGAGACATGCTTCCGACAAGGATTTGGAACACAGCGATAGGTATGCGCTTCCGCTCAGTACTTGAGGTTTGATTAACTTTTAAATTTCAATCGTCTGTCGAATTTTGAAGTTCCGTAGCGAGATCTGATATTGTGGATAGCATATCACATGAATTTTGTTTATTGTGGCACACGATATTTCTTCTCCTCTCCACTATTTTCAGCACCAGCTATTTATTATATATTTTGTTACTGTAAGAACCGGGTACTTAACTTACTGTACAGATTATGATGTTTCTATATCAGTCTTTGGACAACTAAGACAAAAGCTATTATAGCTAACAGGAACAAATTTTATATTTAGGAGGGTTTGGGGGGGGGGGGGTGAAATAATAATAGGTAAAAAGTACATTTCACCTTTTTTTAAGGTAACTGAAAGTTATTGTCAGTTTAAAAAAATCAAGTTGCAAAGCATTTTGTTGCGTTGAAAAATCAGGATAAAAAATGCTTAATTTGTGAAAAGTCCTCCCATAGGAAAAACAAACAAACATTATAAACCTATTCAGAAAAATAATTAGCTCCAACAGAAAATAAAATTACTAAATCACGGGTATTAATGACAAAAAAATTCATTGTCGCGCAATTTGTTTTACGATGTACGTGATTCGAATTTCCGAGTGGCTGTGGTTCAGTGGTTAAAGGAGCTTAAGGATTATCTGGGGAAAGGGCTGAAAAATGCAGGGTCGTCGGTTTTGCGGAATTTCAGTTTAAATACGGAAAAACCGGAAACGGATTTTTCTGAAATAAACGGAATTTCTGACTACGGAAAATCTGGGAAAATACGGAAGTTAAAATAATTGGGCACTTTTAAAAACGGAAATTTCTGAAAAACACGGACACGTACCGGTAACTTTGCTGCGCGTTATTTTCAGAAATTTTCCGTGAATTAACGCCACTTTTTTTTTACAGTGTATCCTCTCTTTTAAAGTACCTATTTTTTTTATTTAGTTATTTGCACTATGTTAAGCTGAGGCGTTGGTCTGCCACTCTGTTTTATTTCCATTTTACTTTCCAACGACAAGGTACTCGTAGAGAATACCAGTTCTTTTAGTTCTGAAACTGTTAACATACTCAAAGCCATGACGTGTTTTCTTTTGTACTGAAATGTAATTAAATTAATCGCTCTCACAAATAAAATCCTACACTTCACAATTTATTAGGTCAACAAAACTCAATGTACCACAAAGAAAAGCCAGTGAAAAGCGAAAAACCGCAACTATACAACACAAACGACTTTCAATTTCGGTTGAGCACATCTCATTTGTGCACCCACCGCAGCTTATTACATATCCCCCCCCCACCACCACCAGCTTTCCTAAAGCCTCCTCTGAGTCAACACGCACTTTTTCTCGATCGTACGTGCGATCAAGGTCACTGGAAACCTAGTTAAGCGAGCGGTACACGATAACGTCCACGGAAATTGTTTCGCATTAATCTTTCTATTCACAAGACAAGTAAATAACAAGTATTTATTTTTATCTTAGAGTGTTAGTATAAGAATTTTGTAGTATTTGGCTACTGAATTCTAATTTTTGATTGCGGGTTCATGTGCTCCAATGGAGTTACTGCCACTGATGTACACTATATTGACAAAAGTCACCGGTCACCTAGAAGGAAACACAACATAGCATTTATTGACGTACATTAGTACGGCGCCTGTCCATCTTTGGCCTTAATGCATGCACTGACCCTTCGAGACATGCTTCCGACAAGGATTTGGAACACAGCGATAGGTATGCGCTTCCGCTCAGTACATAATGCTCCGTTAACTGTTGCTTAGTAGTAGACCTTGGTTCCAAACTTCTTCTGCGGCGCCCTAATTTATCCCATAAGTGCTCTATGGGATTAAGATCAGGTCTCTGTGCTGGCCAGTCCACACACGATACGGAATTATCGTCAAACCACGCCGTAACAGTCCTTGTTTTCTGGCTCGGATCCTGCTGGTACAAACAAGGCTCGGTTCCATAGTATTGCCACAGAGTTAGTAGAGCATAATTGTCCAGAATATCGAGGTAGACGTGCTGGTTTGTCCACGATAATCAATAGGCCGGGACCATACCACGAAAAACGCTCCCACACGAGTACACTGCCAGCCCCAAACTTGACCGTAGGAAGAGTACACTGTGGTAAATCGCTGCCAGGGGAACGCGATTTACCACAGGCCTGGAAACGCAATTACCGATTTACCACAGGCCTGGAAACGTAATTACCGATTTACCCACAGGCCCGGAAACGCAATTATCGATTTACCACAGGCCCGTCCGCAAGTCAACTGGCCGCCCCTGTTGCGCAGTGGTCTAAGCGATGGCCTCTGATCATTCGTCCGAAAGGGGTCCGGGTTCGAATCCCGGTGAGGCATGGATGTTGTGTTTGTCTTACGGCACTGGCTCCCTCCCTTCCCTGGAACCAGTGACCCCAAATTAGGGACGGGCGACTGCTTATAGCCCATTGAGTTGCTCACGGTGGTCGTTAAACCTCCAATCAAAAAAAAAAAAAAAAAAGTCAACTGGTATTGTCTGACTTCCGCGGCGCCACCGTGACGTCAACGGTGCGCTCGGAGCAGGACTGGTCCGACTGACCTGAGAGAAGGTTATGTAAAAACGTATTCACGGCACCACGCAGTTTACCACTACCAATGTTTGCCCCTAAAAATTTACATTTCTTCTTAGTGATTAAAAAGCAAATTTCATAAATGAAATGAAAAGAGGATGTAGTAAATAAAAATATGAAATAAATAGGGGATGTAGTAAATAACGCCCAGGAGAAATTGTGACTCGTTCGCAAAACAAAATAACCAGTTTAATTCTGTTGATAGCTAACCAAAGTTTTTGATTTGGTGCCTGTCTATTTAGTAAATAATCAAATGGCGGCAGCAACTACTCGTCGCTTTTTTTAGTTAATGCTGATTTTTACTTAACTTTTGGACACTAACTCTAATGTAATGAAAGTAAAATTTCAATGAAAGTAAAACTGTTTGAAGTTTTGGAAACGTTTGAGCAGTAAAGAATGTAAATGGAAACGTACCTTAAGTAAAGAATTCTTGTTTTTCCTCATCGACTTTGCTTCTCATCCACTGTTTGGCCCTTTTTCTTTGTTTTATTTGCAACTTGCGTTTTTTAAGGACTGATTTAAGAACTTCACTCGGATGAAAATTCGAAGCCTTGAATACAACTTTAAAGCTTTCTCGTCAACATGAGGATACAATTTTTTTAATTTTTCGAATAAGCATTTAACGATTCCGCTTTGTTTTTTTAATTTTACTCAATGAATTCTCGTAAAGTGCTCCTCAAAACGTTTGATTAGTTCAAACCACTGATTAGATGGCTCTGTAAGTCCTCCTCAGTTCACTGCTTGTAACCATGACGAAATATCTTTCTCTTCAGTTGCTTCTTTAGCCAGTAAGGGTAATTTAACGCGAAAGGATATATATATATCCTGCTATGTATTTCAGAGCACCTTCCTCGTTTTTTTCCAGTGCCACATCCTGAATGTATTCGTTACTTGCTTGACCATCCCTATTTGCAAATCCAAAGTCAGTAGTAGTTTCGGGAAATTCTGTGCCGACGTTTAGTTTCAAGTCAGGTTGCAAACCTTTTAGACAAAGTGTTGTCATGAAAGTTTCGTCGCTCTTTTTTACGTTTGAGTGTGGAGAAGGCCCAATGAGTTTGCCACTCAGTAGCAAAAGGCTCAATCTATACTTAAATTCACTGGGCAAAGGATGATAATATGCATGTCCCATACCTCTGATTTGTGAGAATAAATTCTCCAGACAATCTTGGTTTATTATGGTACAAATATACAGGAACAGAATTTCGCCTTAAGACGAACAGCGTCCGACGAACAACGAGAATTTAGTACGTCAAATGAGTCATTCACAAGTTGAATGAAGTTTGCTACTTCAGTTTCATTCGGGAAAATGTACCTAATCGCTCAGGCAATGTGATGCAAAAAGTTGGGCGGCAAGTGAAACGTTCATTCGTTCAGCACCTCTAACATTGACATGAATAATACTGAATTTAGGGCACAGTTTCAGTTCTCCCTTTTCTTTCTCAAGGAGAGTTTGGAAAATATTTTATTTTTATTGATGACAGTTCCCGTTTTAAGCTTTAGCCCACTGTCGAGTAAGTAGTTTCTTAACAGCTTTAGGAAATGAGGCACATCAGCAAATACAAATATAGGCCTTGCATTATTCACTGGGTTCGGAAAAGAAGTTTTGTATAAGTTGATGCCAAGTGTTTTCCACAGTGACTGGTTACCGCCACCCAAATCCGATGCCATGGCTACAATCTGGAATCCAATTTTTTCGATTTCTGTAATGATGTGAAATAAGATATCTTTCGTCATTTTGCAGTCAAAATCATAAAAAAACAGGTTGTTTCCATGAATATGTCAAGACAACTTGAACAGATTTATGAGGACCGATGACCGTATCTTCGGCATGATCATACACCATCTTTCCATCAATTTTCAATGATAAAGTAAAAACGCTGTGTTATGCATAACACAGCGTTTTTACCTTATCATTGAATTTTAGTCTGCACGCACCGTCATATCATCAATTTCCATCGATACTCATTTCATCCATTAATAAAACGCAAAATCTTTCAAATCGAGTTAGATTTTTGGCATTCTCAGCCATTAACTCAGGACCTCCCAGAGAAGTCCCGGAGCAAACTTATCGGGAGACACCCATTTTTTTAAAGTACTTATACCAGGCAACGGCATATGCATTTGGCTCCGAATAAAAGAATATGAACGCTTTGATAAGCCGCGCAAAGTAAGAGCCGTAACTATATCTTCTGGTGCCCAGTTAGTTCTTTTTCTCGTTAAAAGTGCACTTGGGTTTCAGAAAGAACTCCCCGTAACAGGGCATTTACTTCATTTGAAATCTTTTTGTTTTCTTCTGCTGTGTTATTTTTCTTGGGTTTTATCTTTTGTAATTTGGAAATTCTAGAAGACATCGTACGAATCTTCATATATAAATGTTGTGCCGTATTTTGCCAAAATAAACACTGTTTGCTTAAACCGCCATTGGATTTAGTGAGGTCACTTACTCGGGCATTCAGTTCAGCAATTTCCAGGTTTTCATTTCAGTATCCTATATTGATAAAACTGGCAGATGATTACTATAATCTATTTCAGGACGTACATCTTCTGTAGGTGAACATAACTTTAGTCTTTTTGGAGGAATATTCTCAGTAACTTCTATCCCATAACGTTTTAGTTCTCTGTTGTGAAGCCTCTTCATTCGTTTCTTGCATTCGGGTACAAGCGGTGAAGGCGTTTTGCAAATACCTACATGAGGTACAACACCTTTCTTCAGTCGTTTCGTACTATTACCTCCCAATAACTCACATTTGCGATCTCTTATAAAGTCTTCATCCGCGAAATGCGATGAACATATTCTTGCATTTTCAATATTGAAAACATCTTCACGACGACACGCGTTCAACCACGCCTTTCTTTGCAGCACATCTTTAAGAAAACGATGATAGGTAACACCCGCAGCAGTTTTGTCGTGGTTTTTACAACTTGCAACGGCGCAGAGTGGCATGGCTTTTAGAAAACATTTATTTTGTTATTCAAGCAAACACGTAGTTACACTATACGTAAGATAACTAAGTATATTTTAACTACACGTTAAGATAACTACTTACAATATTTACAAAGAAAATTTAAGCAAAACCAAATGTGTGTATTAGCAAATAATCAACACGGTAATAAGCCTGAGAACAACGAGCGACGAGTATGACTAAACAGAATGAAAGACCAACGGCGATCTTTTGCTCCCAGCGCACCGTTGACATCACAACAACAGCGCTTCCTCACCAGAAGTTGCCTCTGCATCCTGAAAACCGGTTTTCTGGCCTACCTCTCTCTCTCTACATACCTTGCCCACACACCAATGTATATTAGATGCCCACACACGGCCATCAGACTGATGGATCTTGTATCTGGATTCATCAGTTCATAGAACCTGTTTCCATTGATCTACAGTTTACGATAAATGTTCTTTACACCTGTGACGTGCCTGCCCAGCAGGACGCACAAGACATAAAGGCAGATAGCAGCGATAACGAACGTCCGCGTAGCTCAATTGGTAGAGCAACTTATTCCAGAATGAGGGGTCCCGGGTTCGATCCCCGGCATGGACAAAAATGACGTAGAAATTTACTTCGTTATAATGGCGCCCGAACTTCCCGGATGACCCGCCCGTTCAAGATCTCGCAATGGTGTGATATTCTTTCCACACCGCGAGATAGGTAAAATAAGAGAATCCCGTCTTCAGCGCTTCAAAAAATAAAAAAGTGCGTGACGTTGCATTCCGCACACCAGATTGACTGGTGACACACCCGTTATCGCTGCTATCTGCCTTTATGTAGTGCACGTTCTACAGCGGATGGCTGCCTGCGACGATTCATTGTCACGGCTGACCCGTGGGCCGGCCCCCTTTTTTTGGTGGGGGTGTGACGTGCCTGCCCAGCAGGACGCACACGACATAAAGGCAGATAGCAGCGATAACGAACGTCCGCGTAGCTCAATTGGTAGAGCGACTTATTCCGGAATGAGGGAACACGGGTTCAAGCCCCGGCGTGGACAAAAATTACGGAGAAATTTACTTCGTGTTACACCATACTAAACGACGAGTAGCATTCCGAGTGGAGATGAAAGGCTTATGGGTAACCCATGGAATGAAGTTCTCTGCGAATGGTGCGTGTACACACCGAGGTTCCAGCATTTTTACTCACCTGTACAGTGAGGTCTTGTGCAGTACTCCTTCGATTAGCTGTAACGACTCTCCTGAGGCTTCGACGTCCTCTATCACTGATTTTCTTTGGTCTGCCGATAAGATTTGCTACTTCAGGCACGCCATGTGTCTTCCAATTATCCAGTTAATCCAAAACAGTTGACTTGGGTATGTTTAAACGCCTCTCGGGGTCTCTTATGGACAACCAACTAATACAGTATAACACCCAACAATCTTTCCTTTCTCAAAGTCAGTTATCTCCCGCCGCGACATTTTCACTCAACCTCACAGTGCGATATGATCGCGGTCAGCTGCAGGCTTTTTTTTATACCGTTTGAAGTTGTACCGCGCATCCTAACAACGCCGCGGATCCGTTCATTTGCTTTTGAAGCGGTGCCCGGTGGCTTTTGTTAATATAGTGTATGTATGTCCAGGTGGAGGGGTGGGGATTGCATGAATTCCTTTGTAGCCAGCCGGTAGTGAAAATCATTAAAAATTCGTTCTTTCATTGGTTCGTAAAAAAATAAAAATAAAGTTGCTATCAAGCCTGCCCCACTAAAAACAATGTTCGCCCACCCGTCGCCCATTCTGATTTCGAAGTCTAGCGACGTCCCTGTGCGTAAGTACCAGCCTATTAGTTATCAACATGAGAAAAACACCGTTTCACGAAGTACCAGCCTTATAGTTATCAGTATAAGAGAAAAAAAAAATATTTGACGAAGTACCAGCCTTTTTAAAAAGCACTTAACCTGAAATTCCCGAAAGTATTGTGCAAGAGCGTTTTCTACTTCATTACAGTAAATTTAGTCTTCCTTTAAAGAAAGAAAAGAAAATGGAAGGAGAAATTAGAGAAATGTGTTATATCGATGTATAAAGCCAAAGCTGTTGTTCTTGTGAAGTTCATACTAATGTTGACGTGTCCAGATCAATATATATTAATATCGTTTATAAGAAACGTTTTATTTTATATCGACATGAAATACAAGTTTTATATTACCTTGCATTTTATCAATATAATAGTTTTTTTTTTCTGTGGCGGTTTCTAATGACGTCATAATGTCCTGTTTTACAACAGTGCAATAACATTATATGCTGAGCAAAAAATGCATTTCGTAATAATATCATTCTCCGTTGTCCAAAAATGATTGATAGAGTGGTAAACAAATATCATAACTATACATAAATAATAGCTGTCTGTTGCTTAACAGTTAAAACCACGCTAGTCTGCAATAACTGAATCACTGCTTAAATTAAATTTAAGACGTTTGAATGCGACAATTAGTTATTTTCAGATTTTATACGTAACAAAAAAAAAAAAAAAAGAAAGAAAAAAACTGCTGATTTTTTTTAAGCACAGGTCAAAGAAATAATCACCCTGGTATAAGAGTAGTGAAGAGCGAAATATGAGGTTCATTTTTATTAGTTTGATGAGTGGTGAGATGCTCACTAAGAATTTTTTTTAGCCCAAGTGGCAGGAAGAAAACGCAGTGGAAGGCCAAGGAAGTCATGGAAGGATCAGATTCAGCAGTGCCTGCATGAGAAAAAGATGATGAGTATGAAGTATAGAAGGTCTTGTGTACGTCGTATGATGGATGTCAGTCAGGAACGCCGACTTCTCAAATTATTTCGGGGGGGGGGAGGGCAAGCTTGAAGAGATCAGACATGGGAGGAGCATGTCTCTTCCATTGTCAGAAGGAAAATAGAAAAAAAAGGCAGGGGGGCAAAAAGATAAACTAGGAGATTCGACGTATATTTTGAAATGCAACTGTAATTGTTCACCAGCAAATGAACAAGGAAACAGAAATATTGTTTTGCTGAATATTAATATTTTTAAAAAGAATATTCAGCCTGTGATTTTATAAAAATATCCAGACAAATTTTATTTCCAAAATTTAGTAAAAAATATGAGAAATTAGTTGGGGTTACTCAAACAAAGATCAAGAAGCGCAAAAGATAAATAGATAAATAAAGGCGCTAGAGATTATACGTTTCTGTATTTTATTTATTTTACTTTTGATAATTGTTTTAAGCGTTTACCATACATCACAAGTTCATGTCAAACACTATTAATACGGGGCTACCAATCCAGTTTCTTACGAAATGAGGAATGCTGAGAATGGGAAAAAAGTTTTTATTTATTTTGTTACTTATGAATTTTTTGGAAATAAATTGCTCTGGCTTCATTTATGAGGCTAAAGCGATTATTTAATTAAACAAGCCCAAAAATATTGGGTGGGCACTGCCCCCCCCCCCAGTAAAATTATTGAAAGGCCAAGATTCACCGTACCCCCTATAGTCGGCGCCTGTGATGTCAGTGAAGCCCGAGTTGTGTGTCGAGATGGCTGTAAATGGAGAAGTTTGATACGGCTACAGTAAGTAAATAATCAGTTAAAAACTTATCTGGTAGCTTGTTTTTCTTTGTGGAGCTAACCTCTGTATCTCAGAGAACAGCTTAGGGGTATGTATGTATGTAGTGAAAAATGAGTGTCACATTTTTAAAAATTTGTGAGCAGTGTTGGCCACACTAAAGGGCACTGTTTATGAGCATTGCGCCGTGCTATTGAGTCGGTGATTCTGAGTGGTCATTTACGTATAGGAGGGCCGGGAAGAAAAGCGAAGCCTTCACGTTCCTTTTCGTAAGACTGCATGGACGGTTACGTTCGCAGAAAACCTTAAACACAATTTGAACCCGTTGTGTAGAGGTGGTTTAAGCGACTAGTGAACACCGGGAGTAACGTTCATATGGAAAGGGAGCTTCCTTAATATCAAGTTGGCGTCTTCATACCAAAACACTTCCTTTTCTTAGTTCTGTGGTCTTCGGGAAGAACTTTTAAAAGGTACAAAAGACCGGATGATGGAGGGACTGGGTAGGGAGCGGGGGTGAAGAGGAAGAGGGAGGGCAAATGCACACTAACTTCCTCATTCCTCTATCCCCCCGCTCTCCTCCCCTTGTTTTAATGGCATGAAGGAGAATGCGGCAATCCGATAGAAACGGGAGCTTCTGCCGTGCGTGCGCTGCATCACTGCGGCGTGGGTTTACCGATTTTACCGTCGTTGCGGGCGAAGAAGAGTGGATCACCAGCCGAACTTGCTCAAGGACAGCGCCGTCGGTTGGCGGCCTTCTTTTCCGGTGTTCCGAACGTTCCTTGCCGTACTTCGTGTAATCGTCACACTTTTTATTTTTTTTATTTTTTGCCATTACAAAACGCACCGTTTGTTGATTTCCAACGCCTGAAACCTTAGCTTCTGTAACATTAAATCACACCGCATTCAACTGTTAAGAGTTAACGATTATTTATTTATAATAACATGATCGTTTCAATTAAAAATTAAGACATCTTGCTGTATCCGAGGAACCATTAACTTATAATGGCGTGGAAATGTATGGCCCGCGGCATTATTGTTCAATCCTTCTTTTAATTACGCTAACAAAACATATTTCGGAAATAAACGGGCAGCAAAACGAATATGCTCATCCTTCTAGTTTTTTGTGCTTTTAGAAAGGCATATTGAGGGAACGACAGCCTGCAACTTCGAATGCTTAGAGTGCCCCTCCCTTTTTTTATTTCCTGAACAGGAAAAACTGGCCTGGAGACATTACGGGAATAAAAGCATAAATTAGAGAACATCATGTATGGTGGTATAATTAATCACTTCAAAAGTTATCTGTTAACAATCGAAATAAAATATGGAGTAACATAGGCTAGTGCTAATTAAAACAGCTAATTAATCAAAGTAGGTAAAAGGAAAGGGAAATTTACAAACCAGGTAAAACTCTTTCGGAACTTAACCGTCCTTGGTCGCACTATGAGCACTTTTCTCACGCGTCGCATACAAAGAGCGCAATTTATTTGGAAGTGACCCCGGGGCACCACCCCCGCTCTAGCTTCATTTAGAATCTTCTCAATAATCCGTTATCAGTTCCGATAAGGATTGACGCGTTTCTGATCTCCAAACAGCCTGCGCTTTGCCCTCGTGTGAACATTTCTCTCATCAAAGCGACCGCTGACGTTTGCGTCACGTGAGAGTTTTTCTTATCAAGAGACCACTGGCGTTTGTGTTTCGCATTTTTATATATAACGTGCTGATACGAGTGCTTTTTCCGCCTAATTTGATTTGTAACTATACGTATAAATATTATCTGTATTTCTCGCAAAGAAAGAATTCCGAAGTGTTATTATTGAGTAGATTACTTAAAACAGCCGAAAAGGGAAGTGTGAGAAAAACTCTCATGCGCGACCACCGGCATTGCTCAACGTGTAGCAACCAACGACGGGTTAAAACAGCAGCAGACAAAAAAAAAATCCTGAATGTTCCAGTTAAATATTCAGCAAAGCAAATTTATGCGTTTTCAATTTGCTGAGATGTAAAATGTTTAAATATAAAGTGTTATGGCGGAATTTGCTACCGTAGATATAATTGCTTTAGCTTTTTTAGAGGTGTAAGAAAACACTTGCTTGAGAAAGTGTTGAAAAGATGCTGCCGAAAATGTAAACTAATCTATTTCCAACATGCCGCTTGGATGATGAACCACGTGCCTTTAATTTTAGGGCTATCATTCGGGAAATTGGTCCCATGCCAGAAATGCAAGCATTACTGAAAGTTAAGTAATCTGAGCAAACAATTTCAATCGTGTCACGCACGAAATTTTTGATTTAGGGAGCATGATGCTTAACTGGAAGAACCCGTTGGTCATCTTGTATGGAATGGTCGATCCAAGCATATACTGATTCAAAGATCATCGTCGTATTACACTTCACTGATCGAAATATTTACTGATTCTAAATTATGATTATTTTTCCGGCGTCCCCCCCCACCCCCCGCTCTGTGCTTGGCAGATCGAAGTACCTATGGATTGCATGTTGTCATTTCTCTCTATATCTCTCGCACACATGTACAGCACCTAATAATATAGCCAGCAAGAAAATAGTCAGACAACTGATTCATCTGAACACTGATAGAATTAAAATAACAATCACTCCGTAATGTTTTTAGTGTAATTTGTTGCAGATATCAGTTCAATGTCTATGTTATACTTTAATATAAATATTCTTCGTACGGGAACGTTCCGTAGAGTTACGCCGTGCTCTGGTTAGCTTAACTAAACTCTTAAAGCAAGCTTAGGCAATGAACAGTACTAATGCTCAGAAAAATCAAGGCCATTTACGAATTTAACATTTTACAGGTATCAACATATATTCAAGTCAGCACATCGAAACAGAATTCAGATCATATGTTATAAAGGATTTTAGGAAGGGAGTGCCTGATCCCAGGTCTTAAACAACCCTTAGAAATAGGAAGCTAGGAGGTTTGGGCTACAGTACCCGATAGGAAAATGAAACGGAAGCGAGGTAGAAAGGGGAGGAAGACGCTCTTATTTATTACCGGGGGCAGTACCCGGGGTCCGGCGGCTTAACGTGCCCATCCGACGCACGGCGGGGGAGGAAGACGCTCTTTAATTTAGTGGATCTAGCGTTCGTACCTTCCCGGGATCGAACCTGAGGTTCCACCGTCGCAGTCACGAAAGTTGACCACTTCCGGGACTCACCCCTTCTCTCCACGAAAGTTGACCACTTCCGGGACTCACCCCTTCTCTCCTTACGGGCTTGGCCATCGTTTTTGTGACGTCACGCTAAGCGACGAAGTAATGCACCGAGATGGTTACAGCACTGTACGTTTCTGGGCATTCAGTCGTACTTAATGCTTGACGGATCAACATAATAAGGTCTATATTTTAGTTTTCTGCATATTATTTTATGATATATTACTTTATAATAGTAGTTATACCGAAATTTCAGAAGAAGAAAAAGAGAAAGAAGGAACTCAGAATTAGTTGTCGTGCACCACTCGAATAATCCAATAATAGTCGACACTGAAAGATCTAGTAGATTTTCATCGACACGAGAGATCTAGTAGATTTTAACTTGTAAATATTGGGTTGTCGGAAAAGTCATGACGTATTTTAGCCATGTTTTGCAAAGGTCATTTATTGATAGAAAGAACAAAGATGAATCAATGATATAATACCCGTTTTGTTTGATAACTTTTTGCCATCTGTCAGTGAGCTGCAGAATGCCTCGTTCATAGAAAGACCCGTCTTTCGTGGCGAAAAACTGTACAAGGTGCTGATTTACAGCCTCATCTGAATTGAACGTTATACCACGCAAGGACAGTTGAAGAGAGCGAAACAAGTGGAAATCTGACGGCGCAAGATCAGGCGAGTATGCTGGATGTAGCAACACATCCCACACAAGCTCCAATAATTTTTGGCGGGTGATCAAACTTGTGTGTGGTCTCGCGTTGTCGTGATGGAACACATCACCTTTTCGATGAACGAGCTCTGGACGTTTCTGGATGATGGATTCGTTCAAACTGTCCATTTGCCGACAGTACACATTCGAATTGAGTGTTTGGTTCCGCGGTAGGAGCTCGAAAAACACGACACCTTTAAAATCCCACCACACTGAGACCAGAACCTTCCGCTGATGAATGTCTGATTTGGATGTCGTTTGAGGTGAAGCAGCACGTCGGGACCAAGACCGTTTGCGCAGCATATTGTTTTACACAATCCACTTTTCGTCACCAGTTATCAGTCGCTTCAAAAAAGGATCGTTTTTCTCACGTTTAATGAGCATATCGCAGATGTTCATACGCGCCGTCAATTGAGCTTCTTTGAGTTCATGAGGAACCCACACATCGAGCTTGCTTACGTATCCCAGCTTCTTCAGGTGGTCGTGAACTTTTGAACGATGGATGTGCAATGTGTCTGCAACTTCTCGTGTCGTGTAACGTGGGTTTGACTCTGATCAATGCTTTCATTTGGCCGTCATCAACCTCGGTTGGCCTCCCGGACCTAGGAGCATCGTTGAGGTCAAAATCACCAGCACGGAATTTTGCGCACCACCGCTGGCACTGACGTTCTTGTAGAGCATTATCACCATACACTTTACGCAGCTTTTCACAAGCTTGACGCGCGTTCTTCCCTTTACGGAAGTAAAACAGTAAAATATGGCGAAGATGCACAGTTTGGTCTTCCATCTTTAACTTGATGTCAAATCTCCGCAAATCAACCAAATCGCTCACTATTCCTTTTAGACTGCAGCTAGAACTGGCACCTGTCGAATGCCATAGCGATGACAGAGCTGCGCATGCCTCTAGTACTTCCAAAACCGCCCAACCTACATCGGGTGCCAAAATACGTCATGACTTTTCCGACAACCCAATAATATATTTTAATCTAATAAACCTTTAATGTGATCTTGTTAAATCGTATTTTAAATCATGCAGTGACAGTGATGATTATTATTGGATTATTCCAGAAAGAAAGAAATTTGCGTCTGTTTTACCTTTCTCAGGAAAAATCTCTGTTCTGTATGAGTATAAACGGTTATTCCAAAATCCTCAGTTAATGCAGTTTAAACAGACGCAGGAAATAACTTAAACGCACGTTGACATACTGTACGTTGCAATTTGCATGTGTAAAAGAAAACCGGCGAAAATTTAATAAAACAGCCTCCAAAATTGCGTTTATAGATCCTAACTTTTTCTGGTCAAATAACATTGCTTTTATCCCAAAAATAATAAATCTGAAGAGGCAAAGTGTTCCAAAATTAATATACTGAGAATGTGTTTGAAAAGGTAATTTACAAAAGAAAAGTTATAATAATGCTGCACCTGGTTAATGTTGCACTACACCCAGAAATAAATAAAAAATATTAAAAAAAAATAGGAGAGGCCAACTATATACTAAATTAAAACTGAGAACAAACATATTTGGAAAAGAAAGTAACAAAAAATCTAATAATGCTACTACAGTCTATATTTATGTGTGGTTTTAACAACTTAGCCTCTCCCCCTCCCCTAGTCTATTTTGAAATTGAAGGATTAGGGATATAATCTTACTATTTATCTGCATAATATTGCAGGGAATACAGATGTAAATAAAAAAGTTTTGAGGCTGCCAACTAGACTGAATTGATGAATTGATACTGAGAATGTGTAACTCTCAGCACAATATACACACAGAAATAAATAAATGAAAAATAAACTCCCCTTGTACTAATTTCGCCCCTATGGTTATGAGCATGTGTTAGAACATGCATGCAAGTGATACTGTGTGACGTTAAGTTCTGAAAATATATAACTAGAGGAAACCAAATTACTTAAAAACAAAAGAACTCAAAAGGAAGGTTAAATTGGAGATTAGCGTCACAGAGGATCTTCATTTTGATCGTGATGTCATCCACTATTGTTATTTACTCGATCCATGAGTTTGTTTTTCTGTCATACTACAAACTTTTTAGCAGTGTTGAGTTGTCCGCAGCTTCTGTATGTCTTTCTCAGTTCGGGTTATTCTTTTTCACTTTAAAATAAAAAGCATTTATTTCTATTGGAATATTGAGGAAATTAATCATCCGGTATCCGCATAGTCAAAGGCATGGGCTTCTGGCAACTCGTCTGATTTAGACAAGAAATGGGTGGATTGTTTGCCCTAAGACTGTGGTTCTTCTCTGAAACCAGTGACCCTAAATTAGGGTCGGACGATGCATGAGATGCAAACGAGGGGTCGTAAAACCTCGAAACAATATAAATAAATAAATAAATATTCATAGTTTTTTTTCTACTAATTTGTTGAGAGAATTCAAACAGACAACAATCTCGTTGTTTCTTCCTATTTCAAAATAAATTTAGTGACAGGATTTATAGCATCAAGCTTTCAGAGAAACAGTTTTAACTTTAGCTTCTCTTTCGTATAGCTTTTAACGAAAACATTTCAAAGCTGTAATTATTAATATGTGCCTTTCTTCCTCTGAATGCGAAGTTATCTCTTCTTCTCTTATTTCTCGGCTTCTTGAACATATACATTTCAAGAAATTGTGGAATATTAAGTTTTTTTGATGATGATGAAGAATTAAAATAAAGGAGTTACACTTCTAATTTCATAAAAAGGATTTTTTTTTATTTGTTATCACATCAACGACTTCTGGAGTTACCATTACAAATTTTTTTGTGCTCACCGTCATGTCTATCAAACCTATTTTTTTAGGAAATCATTTGTGTATTCACTTGACGTTAAAAACGTTGCTACCGGCTTCATTCACATTAATATATTCTGAAGCTAGCAAATTTTACAAGAGCGATAATCCCGTGCATTAGTGAATCCTAGTGACGAAATATCATAAAAATTTAACTTTTGTATTACAGGGATTACTAGGATAAAATTTATTTTCCGTTGTTGTCAAATTTTCTGGTTACCCACCAATCCTTCGTCAGGACTGACTCAGAGAGTATATATTACCGCTCGGGCGGAAATACTCAGCCTTTCTGTTACCCATAATTAACAAATACGCGATCGAGTCACATTATTGTGACCACCAACTAATATCCAGAGTAACCGCCGTGTGCAGCGCGGACACCAGCTAGACGGGCTGGGAGTGACTCAGTAAGGTGCTGGAAGGTGTTCAAAGGTATGTGCAGCCATGTTGACTGCAGTGCACCTGACAGCTTCTGGAGGGTGCGTGGTGGAGGATCCGTAGAGTGAACAGCACGATCGAGGTGGTCCCACAGATGCTCTATTGGGCTTAAGTCTGGGTAATTAGGGGGCCAGGGAAGTACTTTGAAGTCTTCATCGTGCTCTTCCAACCAGTCTCGGACTTTTCTAGCTGTGTGGCACGTCGCAGTATCGTTCTGGAAGATCCCATCCGTCCCAGGAAAGACAATCAGAATGTATTTGTGTACGTGGTCTGCAAGAATGGATTCATAACGAATTCGGTCCATAGTGCCTTCCACAGGTATGAGTGGACCCAGAGAATGCCACGAAAACGGACCGCAGACCATAACGCTGCCCCTACCAACTTGTGTTCTTCCAGCAGTGGTTGAAGAGTGTTTGTTCTCCAATGTTTCTAGCCTTATACGCCAACGTCCATCCGTTAGATGAAGCAGAAAACGTGACTCATCGGAGAAGGCAATCCTTTGCCAATCAGCAGAGGTCCAATTCCGATACTGCCCTGCAAATGTAAGCCTTTTCTGCCGATGCACTTTCGTTAGCATAGGTGCAGTGACCATCCGTCTGTATCGGAGCCCCATACGCAGTAGGGTTCGTTGAACTGTCGTTTTAGACACACTTCCGGTTCATTCGGCCAGTGAGTTGCTCCACTGTAGCGTGTCGATCGGCCCTCACGCACCTTCGCAGCCGACGTTCAGCTCTCACATCAATGGCATGTGGTGTTCCGCAGTTTTCACGTCGCTTATTCGCAATGGTGCCATTTCTCCAATCACGATATACCAGCAGCACGCAAACAGTTTACAAACTGAGCTGTTTCAGAAATACTGTCACCCTTGGCCCGAAAGTCGGTAATCATCCCTTTTTGCAAATCTGATAAATCGCTCCTTTTATCCATGACAGCAACGAGTGATATGCTTACAGAATGTTCACAGCACACCTAATATACCCTCCAAGCCAGCTCACGACACGTGCCTTCTTTCATTGGCTACGCGCTGTTGATGTCAAAAGTAGGAGGTGGTCACAATAATGTGACTCGACTGTGTAGAAAGGCTGGCTACTACGGCACAAGGGTCAGCACCTAGTCGCTTAAGTCAAACCTGACGACGGGTTGGCGGGCAACCAGAAAATTTGGCAAGAAAGGAAAATAAGTTTCATTCTATGTAGTAATCCCCGTAATGTTAAAGTTAAAATTTCAAGAGAAATTAGTTAAATCATCGCCGAATTTTTTTTAAGTTTATGAATTATGGTGATAATGTGTGTCATCACAAAGGATGAACTTCCCATTTCCTGTTTCAATGCTTTTTGTGCTGCTGCACCTAAGAATGTTTCTGACAATTGAAAGCACAAAATTTCGAAATTTTGTACAAGGTGTGGTCAAAAAGTATCCACACTAGATTTATTAAAAAAAAAGTGTACAAGACTTACAGATTTAATTGCCTTTGAAGTAGTCTCCTTCCGAAGCCACACACTTAGCCCAGCGCTGTTTCTACTGTTCGAAGCATTTTTTGAAGTCATCTTCTGAAATAGCGAACAGCTGCTTTGTCGCATTCTGTTGTATCTCCTCAATTTCTTGAAATTATTTTCCGTTCGAGTGTTTTTTTATTTTTGAGAAGAGAAAAAAGTCGCAGGGAGCGAGATCTGGTGAATAGGGTGGCTGTCAGACCTGTGCAATGCGGCGCTTAGCAAGAAACTACTGCACAAGTTGCGGTGCATGGGTAGGCGTGTTGTCATGGTAGTTGCCACTCGCCACTCATCATGTAATGCCGGCCTTCTGCGTAGAACTGCATCCCTCAAACGCCGCAAACTTCACCTAGCGTACACATGATGAACAGTTCCCTTAAGATTGAAAAAAACCGTCAGCATCGTCTTGACCAGAGGTGGCCAAACTTTGAGGAACCAAGATCTACCTTAAGCTATCATTCCTTACTGTGATCTACCATGGTTTATCGCAGTGATATAAGCATATTTAAATAGGAATAAGCCTATATCACGAGTGTTTTGTTAGTGTGTGTCGTTTTGTAACAAATTCAGAAAAATAATATTTAAATCATTTTTAATTTCTGAAACACGATTTTTCTAACAAATTATACAATTTTACTTATAGATTCTTTATTTACAGTTTTTAATTCTTAGATGTTGATGCATGACACTGCATGCCCTCACAAAGTTTAGAATAATCATTCCCATATTCAGTGAGGCACAGTCGGAGAATAAATTAGCATCAGACAGGCAGCTCCTGTATTTCGACTTCGTTATTTTCATTTCTGAAAAAGCTGTTTCACAGAGACATGTGGATCCAAAGAAAGCAGTCAGCCGCAAAGAAACAGATCTCAAGCAGGGATATTTTTATTCTGACAATAGAGTCCAAAATGTGTTATCTGGTGCACTTGCCTTCAGTACTATGTTGGATTGTCACAATTTCTGATTCTAAATCTGAAGAATCGAAGAGGAAAGTAGAGGGAATGTTTGATGAAACTTCCACGATATCACATTTGCCAAAAGGGTATGAAAGTTGAGCTTTCTATTCCTAAAGTTTAATTTTCCTCAGTTTACTGTTAGCAGGATAATCACTTTGGTACGACTTATGCACACTCGAAAAATGTTTTTCTAGATTTCCTCTTTTAGGAATGGCAACTGAAGCTCTACATATTAAACACAAACACTTGTCACGAGACATAGTGAAGAAATAAGCTTCCTCCCATTCATTGTGGAAATGATACGTTTCCAGTTTCTTAGCTGCACTCATTTTTAATATGTAAAAAAACGTAATAACTTAAGTAATATCTGCACTCAATAAGTAAACTAATTTTCATGCACAAATAAGAACGTTGACAGATCGGCCTTGCCGCCCCGGTGGCGCAGTGGTCTAAGCGATGGCTTCTGATTATTCTTCCGAAAGGGGTCCGGGTTTGAATCCCCGTGAGGCATGGATGTAGTGTTTGTGTTACGACACTGGCTGTCTCCCTTCCCCGGAACCAGCGACCCTAAATTAGGGACGGGCGACTGTTTATAGCCCATTGAGTTGCTCACGGTGGTCGTTAAACCTCCAATCAAAAATAAAAAATAAAAAAAAACAGATCGGTCTTTCTGTAAGTTTAGCGTTGCGATTGACGACTAGCAGAGCGGGAGATAACAACATGCCTCATGCGACAGACTGCAGATGCGCGATGACCATGCGCAACGGTTGGGATTGGGGAGAGGAGTCTGACTGATTCATTCTATCATCTGGTCTCAGGCATTTCGTATGGAACGACATAGGCCAGTGCGATAAAACAAACGAGCGACCGTACGCGATCGACTGTTTGGCCACCCCTGGTCTTGACATTGCTGTTGTTTTGGGTCTGGGAAAGTTTGGGGTCTTCCACTGTGAAGACTGGGCTTTAGTTTCGGAGTCATACCTATAAACCCACGATTCATCACCAGTTATGATAGTTTTTTAAAAGTTTTCGTCGTTTTTGACTCACTCAAGCAGGTCACTAGCAGCTGAAACATAGGCCTATTTTTGCTCTGTTGAGAGCAGTTTTGGCACTAATTTGGCTGAGACGCGTGTTGAAGCAATCAAGAACAAGAAAGTCTCATCTTTAATGTCGGAGCCTTCAGATAACTCACGAATAGTGAGTCAGCGATTTTCTCCCACAGCTATGCGCACAAGTTCGACATTGTTCTCACTTTTCCTGGTTGCGGGCTTCCCAGACCGTTCATCACTCTCATGACCACGTTTATAACGTTTATACCACTCATAAACTTGTGCACGACTCATAACTTTAAGTGTGTGTCTTTGCAAGTTTTTGACAAAATTGGATGCAAATTTGTTGATCAATTTTTTCGACGTGACAAATGCGACGAACAACTTACGTACGTAAGAACAAAGCACTGCTGTAGAAAAACAGGTTGCGCAGGGGAGACGTGACTCACGGCACATGCGTGGTAGGTTCCAAGGTCAATCTGTACCAAACCACTTCCTGCTGTGTCGCGCGATTCAGAACTTATGCAAACCAGTCTGGATGGTTTTTGTTCACACCTAATTGTAGCCAGTTATTGCTTTATACTATTTAGTTGGATCTGATCATTTCTGCACTGAAATCAAGAAAAGCCACTGAGCAAAAAGCTCATATTCTGCAATTGCAGGAACCATTCGAACAGGGGGAAGAGTGGTGGGCTTCCCTAACTCCTATCGGATCTACCACCCTAGGGTGGCAAAGCCCAGGGTGGCCACGGTCGTGAAAGACCCGTCCCTAGCGGTTCTCGAGATAAAATGCTCCGAGAACGTGGTCGCCCTCGGCGTGGAATGTGGTGATGCGAAATTTTTAATGGTGAACGTATACAGTTCTCCGGCAGGCAATTTGAGAGAAACGCTGAATGAGCTAATGGCTCTATTAGGGGAATTCCCCAGTCATGAGATAATAATAGCAGGCGACTTCAACGCGAAGAGTCCTCTCTGGGGCAATCAGAACGAGGACGAACGCGGCCAGCTACTAGTGGACTTTGCCAACGCGGCAGACCTGAGTTTCTTGAACGATCCAGAGAGCACCCCGACCTTCCAAGGGGCGAGGGGCTCCTCTTGGATCGACGTGACCTCGTCAGAGTCTCAAAGCGCAGCCTTGTCCAGGATTGGCAAGTACTGGACGACGAGAGCTGCAGTGACCACCTAGCGCTATCTTTCGTTTTGGGATCGGAAAAGCCCATCCGACCCAAGCGCAAAAGATTCTTAATGAAGAATCTAGACTGGTGGGCTTTTAAAGCCAAGTTAACTACCTTGTTGGGAGGTAGGAGGGAAGAAGAGGCCGCAGAAGTGTCGGACCTCAACTCCCTCTTTGAAGAACTTACCAGTCAAATAACAACGCTATGCGAGAGTAGTAGGGGAAATAAAAGGGGAGCCAAGGACCCCCACCCCTGGTGGTCGGAGAAACTAAAAGCTCTTAGGGCGAGAGCTAGGCGGAGTAGGAAAGCTCTGCAAAGAGCAAAAGCTACTCCGCAAGACAGGAAGTGCACAGAAGTGCATAAAAAGGCTCGTTCAGCATACAGGAGAGAACTGAATCTCTCGAAAATCTCCTACTGGAGAAAACTGTGTGAGTTTCAAACTCCGGCTGACCCTTTCGGGATCCCCTATAAGATCTCGAGGGGATCCATAACCGAACCGCTAAAACTAGCAGCGGTAGAAAGGGCAGACGGTAGCCTATCAAAGACTCTTGATAGTACCGTAGAAAGTCTCTTGGATTACCACTTCCAAGGAGACGAGGGAGAAGAGGACTCCCTCAACAAAAAGAAATAAGGGAAGAAAGTCGGATCCCGCCGGACACTGGTGAGGACCCCCCTTCACGAGAGACGAAGTGGAGAATGCCCTCTCCAGTCTAAATACGGGCAAAGCACCAGGCAAGGATGGGTTCGACCTCAGCATAGTCAGAGAAATCTACTATGCAAATCCCGGGTATTTTGTGGCGCTCCTAAACGAATGCCTCGGGAGGAATCTTCCCAGACTTGTGGAAAACAGCGGTGCTAGTTCTTTTCAACAAGACCGGAAAGAACAAAAATGACCCCGCAGCCCTATAGGCCCATCTGCCTCCTCTCGGCGTGGAGTAAGGTGCTGGACAAGCTCATAACGAACAGAGCGCTTAGCTTCCTCATGGAGCAGGGAAAGCTAAACAGGAACCAATTTGGTTTCCTTCCGGGGCGTTGCGCAACGCAGGCAATTCGCAGCCTCCGAGAGAGGGCAGAGAGGAACAAAGCGGAGGGGCTCCATACCTGCTTCATCTCACTAGACGTGAGGGGGCATTCAACAGTGTCTGGTGGCCAATGGTTTTAACCAGACTTAAAGAACTTGGCTGTCCAAGGAACCTGTTCAAACTGATCAGCAGCTACCTGTCTGATAGAAGAGTCGAGTTCGAAGCGGGGAATGGGCAATCCTCGCGTTCGTACCATAGAGGGTGTCCGCAAGGATCCAACTCCGGGCCGCTCTGGTGGAATATAGTGGCTGATTCAGCACTGAACCTAGACCTGGGGCCCGCAGTGGAGATACAAGCCTATGCGGACGATTTCGTTCTCGTGGTCTCCGCCTCAGGGAGACACGTGATCGAAGAGAAGCACATAGGGCCTTGGATGTGCTAGAAAATTGGAGCAGAGAAAGCAAACTGTGCTTCGCTCCTGAGAAGACCACTCTGCTAGCAATAGCTAAGAGAGGAGTAATGAAAACACCACCCCAGTGCAGATTCCAAGGGTGCACTATCAAGGCGGTGCGTGAAATGAAATACTTGGGTGTGGTCCTGGATCAGAGTCTATCAGGGCTGCCACACCTGAGGCACCTTACAACAAGGTGCACGATGATTCTCAATAGATTGAATGGCATGAGGTTAACGGGCAAAACCAAGAAGGCCATCTATCAGAGAGGAATTGAAAGAATTCTGACGTATGCAAGTGGGGCATGGTGGAACCCCACAGTCAGAATGAAGACGGGGATAAACCAAATCCAAAGGTTGGCCCTACTGGGGATAACCGGTTGTTTCCGCACAACGTCAACCCTAGCACTCCAAGTGCTGGCGGGGTGCGAGCCGGCAGACCTAGTAGTGGAAAGGGAGGCAGCAATGCACTGCCTAAGGTCAGGCGAGGACGCCTACCTTCTCGGTGCGCCGCATCGAGCCTCCGACATGGAGATGGAAAGTGTGGACTGGCAGATCCACCCTGCCGAGGAAATTTGCCCACCGTGGGACAAGGAGAAACCCACGGGAGTTGGGCATGAGCTGTTCACGGACGGCTCAAAGTTGAAGGGACAAGTGGGGGCAGGCTTCTGTGCGTTCTCGGACGGGAACGAAGCCACTGCAGGAAGCGTGAAATTATCGCAGAATGCTTCGGTCTTTCAGGCTGAACTTCTGGCGATAGAGATGGCACTCACCTGGGCACTCCCCAGGCGTAGTGACGAAAGAATAAAACTCTACTCGGACAGTGAGGCAGCACTGCAGGCTCTGAGTAGATTCAGGGAAGAAACCCCATCGTCCAGAGGATCAAAACCCTCTTGAGGGCAGAGGGAGATGGGGCAGTTAGTTTCCACTGGGTACGAAGCCATGTCGGAACCCTAGGAAACGAAAGGGCAGATCAGCTGGCGAAGGCAGCCACGCTGAAAGAGACGGTCGACGTGCAATGCAGAACGCCGCGAAGGTGCATTCGCGCAGCACTAGCACGTCGGACCATGACCGAATGGCAGGTCAGATGGGACACGGGAGAGACAGGGCGGAAGACACACAGGGTGTTTCCGAAAGTCTCGACCAAACGAGCACAGACAAACAAGCTCCTGAATCAGGTACTCAGTGGCCATGGCATCAGCCCTGAATACCTGGGCAGATTTGCCATCAGGAGCTGCACTTGTCCCTGCGGAAATAGAGCGGCAAGCATAGAACACTGCGTGCTCGAATGCAGTGGCTTCGCCGAATGGAGAAACACACTGATCCCAGGTGTGCAAAGAACGCGAAGATTGGATCTGCTCATCCAATCCTCCGTTAACAGGAGGGGGATAATAGCCTTGGTTGAGAGGCTGACCCTCCAGCAACACACGATCTTCCCCAATCAAATGGGGACCGAAACGCAGGAGGTGAACGTGCACACCGAAAGCGAATCGGAAGATCAATGAGGGCGAAAGTCTGTAGGCAAGCAGACGATGAGACCACCAATGTAAATATTGTAAATAAATTTTGCTATCTCTTGATGTGAGTCCTAAGCATGAGGACAAGTGTATACATGTGTGTAGATGTTTTGTAAAAGAAAATAAAGGAAATTATTCCCCAAAAAAGTTCGAGGGCAAGGAATCTTCCAGTCAACGATAAAGTAACAAACGACCTTTCCCGCCAGACAGAGCGGGAACCCAGACAAGGTATACTAGGTCGCCTGCCAGCACGTCACCACGGGCTGGTCTCTAGGCCATTGGGGTGGCCAGGGTCCGAACCAGTGTCTCAAGGCAGGATAATTGTCGCAACATGTCAAAATAACATCCAAGGTGCTCAATAAGTCCCCGTGGAGCCAAGACAGATTGGCGGAACGGGACAATGAAATCAGTATTACTCCCGTGTATGTGTTATGTATGCATTTGTCCCTTTAACTGAATATCGATGGTCATGTTCTTAACTTTTTGGAAGGTAACAGTATTTTTCCATGGCACACGCCAAGTTTAAAATACGCGGTCAACATACCTTTTCGTTTTTATTCCCTAAAAGATAATACCTCTTCTCTAGCTGGTGTTTAAGTCAGAATAAAATGCAGCCGAAAGATCTATTCAGAAAAACCTAGGGGGAAGAGCATGCCGTCGCCCTCGCTTATGAAAAGATCGGAAGAAAAGGTAAAACCGTAGATAAAATGCGCAGAAATCTAAAACAGCTTCAGTAAGAAAGGATTAAGTGGTCATGACATATCCCATGAAATTCTAAACCGCAGTCACTTATGAGGCTGATACATACCCCCACAAGTGATTGCGGTTTACAGTAATCTGATGGTTACATGGCACAACCCCTCCTTCCAAACGACATGAAACGTTTAAGCTAAACTCATTTATCACTCCCTACTACTATTTGTCTTACAGACTGCTCTGGAAGAGTCCAGAAAACATGATAATAACGACGATCTACATCGCTTGGCTTTCCTTTGCGCCGTTTAATCAACGAGGAAGTGCGCAGGTATCAAACTGGTGCCCATCTGTTGATGCTTGGTACCCTCCCCACATACACACACTAAGTTATTGTGTACATACATATTACTAAGCCCGTGGTTTCAAACTGTGCGTCGTGGCTCCCAGGGGCGTCGCGATGGTTTGGCAGAAGTACAGATTTGGCTCTCTATGATGAGCTGTGCTTCTAGTCCCACCACTTGTCGTATTTGCAGTCGAGTCGGACGTTAGTTTTGTCGAATACAGTTCGTTTTAAGTCTTGTTTATGTTTTGATATCTTTTTGTTTTTCTGTCAGTATGGTTAAATTTTTAAATATAAGTATAAAACCTTAACATTTGAGATGTATCATGCAGTTCTAAAGTGGAAAGGAGACACTATTGTAAGAAATGAAGAACGTTCACAGTGTGTCATTTGTTTTAAAGTACTGGCCACTGAGAGCATGCTTCCCAATAAAATGAAACGACATTTGGAATCAGTTCATGGTAGTTGGTTAAATAAACCACGTGAGTATTTCTCGGTTAAAAGAAATGACTGATCAGAAAGCCACTTTTCCTAAAGAATCTACGATTCCCACAAAAGCTCTTCTTTCATCTTACAAATTTGCTTGCCGTGTAGCAAAGAGCAAGGAGCAATTTCACATTGCTCCATGTTTTTTTAAAAAACAAGGAGCAATGTGGAAATTTACTATTCAGCACTTACAATTTCAAGAATTTATTTACCACCATTCCCATCGAAGACCTGATACGAATATGTGATATTTTACACCATATCATCATCATCATCATCATCATTGTCAACCATTATCAATCCATTGCTGGACGAAGGTCTCCCCAAGTTTCCTCCACAACGGTCTGTCTTGTGCCAGTCTCCTCCATGTCACTCCCGCATACTTTCGAATTTCATCCACCCATCTTCCATGTAGTCTTCTTCTGAGTCTTTTCCTGTCCCTTGAAATCGAATCTAAAATTTCGGTCTGTCCTTCTGGCAGTATGTCCAGCCCATTGCCATTTCAGGGATTTAACTCTGATCATGATGTCTTCCACTCTTGTCATTTTTCGGATCCACGAGTTCCTCTTCTTATCTCTCCTGGTTACACCAAGCATGCACCTCTTAATGCCACTTTGAGTTGTCTGCAGCCTTTGTATGTCTCTTTTAGTTAAGGTCCACGTCTCTGCACCATACGTAAGCACTGGAAGGATGCATTGATCAAACACTTTTCTTTTAAGACATAATGGCATATTGCTCTTGAAAATTATGCTGTTTCTTCCAAAAGCTCTCCAGGCAAGTTTTGTACGCCGATTAATTTCTTCATCAATGTGACCCTCACTTGATATCTGCTGTCCAAGATAAACGTACGTGTCTGTTATCTCCAGCTTTTCTCCATCAATCGATAAATCTTCATTTCTTGTAAAAGCATTGAACATCACTTTTGTCTTCTGAAAGTTCATTTTTAATCCCACTTCTTTACTCTTGTCAGCAAGTTCCTGGATCATACTCTGCAGCTCTGATGGGGTAGTTGCAAAAATGACTACGTCATCAGCAAAACGAAGGTGGGTTAGATAATCTCCATTAATCTTTATCCCTTTGTTTTCACAGTTCAGTGATTGAAAGACATTTTCCAATGTGGCATTAAAGAGCTTCGGAGATATGGTGTCACCTTGTCTCTCTCCTTTTCCAATTTTTATGTGTGTTGTATTTTCAAACAGCCGAATCTTTGCACTTGCATTTTCATAGATGTTATTAATAATGTTAATGTATGCATCTTCAATACCGCAGGATTTCAGGGCCATTGTAACTGCTGATGGTTTCACCGAATCAAAGGCTTTTTCATAATCGATAAAAGCCATGCACAATGGAAGTTCATATTCCCTCGCTCTTTCAATTAGTTCTCGCAGTACTGGATATGATCTATTGTGCTGTAGCCACTCCTGAATCCAGCTTGTTCTCTCGGTTGAGCCATGTCCAGTGTCACCTTTAAGCGATGTGAAAGAACTTTTGTGAAGATTTTATAAACCACTGATAGGAGGCTGATAGGTCTGTAGTTCCTGAGATCCTCAATGTCATCTTTTTTATGTAGCAAGATTATTGTAGCGTTGTTCCA
Source organism: Macrothele yani (assembly GCA_039090855.1). Lineage (NCBI taxonomy): Eukaryota > Metazoa > Arthropoda > Arachnida > Araneae > Macrothelidae > Macrothele > Macrothele yani. The sequence continues at coordinate 47,418,806 of CM077022.1, read as the reverse complement.
ATCCTCAGGAATATTCCCTTCATTAAGGCATCGAGTAAAAATTTGGGCGAGTACTGTTTCGATTTCTCCACTTGCTTCTTGTATGATGTCTACAGTAATTCCATCTTCTCCTGGAGCTTTTCCCCGCTTCATGTTCTTGATTGCATGTGCAACTTCTGCTGGGAGGACTGGAAGAACTCTGGTACTGGTACCTTTCATGATGTCTGGAGTACATGTATCATCCCTTTCATATAATTTGGAGTAGAAATCTTTCACTCTTGTCAAAATTTCGCCTCTATTTCTTGTTACAGAACCATCTTCTTTTCTCAGTGCCATAATCTGTTTTCTTCCCTTACTGAGATGTCCCTTTGCTATCTTTAGGCTTTGGTTGTTTTCAATCGCTTTCCTCACTAGTTCACAGTTGAATTTCCTTACGTCTTCAGTGATACTTTTTCGTACTGTCTTGCATAGCTCTATATATTCCACTTTGGAAGTCACATCTTCTTTAGTTGTCCTCATCTCTCTTCTTTTCTGCATCAACATTTTGGTTTTTCCTGAGAATTTGTGCACATGCAACTTGCTCTTAGACCCAGCTAATTTTGTTGCTGTTTCCTTAAGAGCTTTGGTTACTTTTCTGTTAACTTCAGAAATATCCACTTCTTCCAATGTTAGACCTTCTAAAGCAGAGAATCTGTTCTTCAGTTCCAACTTCAAGGTGTTATGGTGTTTTTTAAGGTTGGTTATGTCAATACATTTTGTTTATCTTATGAGCTTGCTACGTTCGAGTTTAGTGTTGAGGTGCATCTTACATCTCACCAATCTATGGTCACTACCTGTGTTGAATTTGTTTAGCACACTGCAGTCTTCTATGACGAATTTTTGTCGTCCCATTTGGATGTCTCCATGTCCATTTCCTGTGTGGCTTTTTCTTGAAAAAGGAGTTCAAGATGAAAAACTCTTCTGCCTCTGCAAACTCAACGAGAGTATTTCCACGCTGGTTTCTGTTGCCGTGACCGAATTTACCTACTGAAGTTTCATTCTGCTGCCGTTGCCCTATTTTTGCATTGAAATATCCCATAATTATCTTCAAGTGCTGCTTACCTTTATTATTTAGATGACGAATTTCCTCATAAAATTCTTCAATTTCTTCTTCAGGATGACTTGTGGTGGGTGCATAAGTTTGAATATTCTGAGCCTGGTATCTTCTGGAGAGTTGGATAACGAGTCGTGCAGCTCTGTCAGAGGAACTTTCAACTTCTACAACTTTATCCTTCAGTTTCTTGTTTATTATAAATCCAACACCACTAGTTCTGTCAGTATCTGTCCCACGATAGTAGAAGCGATGTCCACTTTTCAGTTCAATGAGATCTTCTCCTTTTCTCCTTACCTCCCTTAGCCCGACGATGTCCCACTTGATCCTTTGTAGTTCCTCTTCCAATTCAAGAAGCCTTGAATCAGAAGATAGGGAGCGTCCATTATACGTAGCCAAGGTCAGCATCAGATGGCAGCCTAGTCCGGTTCTCCGGGGATCCTTAGCACCCTCTGCCTTCATGTCGCACTGGCCGCTGCCTTGGCCAGGTACATTCCAGCTGCCGGAGACTGAGGGCCAAGATTTAAGTTGTGATGTCATTTTGGAGGGGTTTGGCGATAACTCACCACGCTGGCCAAGCGGGTTGGTGAGTGTGGGACAGCATTTCCTCTAATCTCGATGATATAGTTATACCGCTATTGGCGGTCGTCAGAGCCCCTTTAGTGGGAACAGGATGTACGACGAGAAGGCGGGGTTGACATTTGTCAAGGAGAGGCTGTGATGTTACGCATCATCTGACCTTACATCCCTTACACCATATGCATATACAGATATTCTGAGGATTGACAACGAACAATGGAAACGATTAATTAATCTATGTCTAAAAATAATTATTTACACATGGATAACCATATATATCTGCAAACCAAAGGAATTCCCATGGGAACCACATTTTCTAGTATTTTAGCCAACTTGTACTTACATCATTATGAGGATCTGTATATACGTAATCACGATATCACCACTGACAAGGCACTGAGATATATGGACGATATTATAGTGTTCAACTGGAAGGAATTTTCAAGTGAAGCCAAAATCATATATCCATCAGAATTGACCCTGGAGTGAACTGATAACGACATTGATACTAATATTGTAAATTTCCTGGATATTAAAATCACATTCAAGGAAGGGAAAGTATATGCCGACGTCTAAGATAAAAGAAAGGCTTATAATTTCAAAATCAGTTTCTACACCCAACGGGATTCTGGCATCTCTAAAAACATGCGCAGAAACTTAATTATCACACGTTTTTTTCGGTGTGTTAGAATATGTAATTGTCGAAATACCTTGACCGTTTCACTACACTGGTTTTTTAGGCAACTTCTGTCAAATGGTTACCTTCTGGTTTCATACACAACCTTTTTAGACAGTTAATTTCAGGGCTATATTTTAAAAACAACCTACAATTTCAGCTGAACATGTCAGATTTTTTTAGCCCTTGATCTCACAATATTAATTGTGGTAGGTTTCTAAGAGCTACTCGGCAGATCACTTGTAGCTAACTCCTTTAACTTTCCCTCCCTTTTCACATTTTGCCCCAATGAAAATTGCAACACAATTAGCCCTAATCTATACTTCAGCCATGACGTACTTGTTTATTTATTTATTTCATTATTTAGTTTACCTCCTCTGGCAACTTCATATGTCACTGGTTTAATCAAGCAACACTTCGTGAACTTTCAATCTGTCTGCCAATCACGTAACTCTTCCTTGTGAACCTCCAGGCGACTTAGGGAACACCTTGACTGGCCTCTTTTGCTAAAGCAGGGCTTTCTTGGTCAAGTTTGAAAAGCTGCCTTATGTTACAGGTGTTTCCCCTGATGAGAACGGTACATTGTTTGATGAGACTTTCTTGTTCTTGATTGTTTGTTTTTTAGTGACTTTTAGTACAAAAATTATGTGTTTTGGATTTTACTCGTGAATTTTTACGTTGTATGGGCCTTTTGAATGAAGGTAAGGTCTTTTTCGTTTCTTCTCGGGGATATAGTGATCCATGTTGCTCAGCCATGCTGACATTTTGCTTGTGATTTTTTAAAAACTTTTAGTTATATCTATATACATATACTGAAGAGCAATTAAATTAGAGGCAGCTGGCGTTATGCAAATGTGGCGCTGTGGGCGGCTCTGTAAACGGAAACGACATGACGTATGCATCGATCCAACAATATACGGAGTGATGCGACGGGAATCAGTGAGAGTCGGATGCAGTATGGGTAAGACGAAGGATCTAAGCGCATTTGATCGTGGGCAAATTGTCGGGGCCCGACGAATGGGACACTCCATCTCGGAAGTCGTGCAGGCACTGGGATTTTCACGAGCCACTGTCACGGGTGCACCGTGAGTACATCGAATCCGGTAAAACCATCCCTGCAAGGGCCAACTGCTGTGGACAACAGCGTGTGGATGAGCTGGGTCATCGTCGGCTAGCTCGCATTGTAACAGCGGATAGACGGGCCACAGTGCAAGAAATCACTCGGCAATTTAACGCTGGTGCACAAAAACGTGTAAGCAGCCACACCATCCAGAACCATCTCCTCGCTATGGGGTACAGAAGCCATCGTCCCACGAGGGTACCGCTGCTGACCGCACACCACAGGGTGCAAAAATTAGCATGGGCGCGGAAACATCGCCACTGGACCTCAGACATGTGGGAAAATGTTGCCTGGACTGATGAGTCGAGATTCACGTTAGAACATGCGGATGGCAGGATGCGAGTACGGCGCAAACCACATGAAGCGATGGATCCTTCTTGCCAGTAGGGTACTCTTCAAGCTGGTGGGGGTGGCATTCTCGTCTGGGGACTGTTTACGTGGACTGAAATGGGACCCCTGGTACGTGTGACATCGTCCCTCACAGGTCAACGTTGCCGGGATACCAAACGTGAGCAAATGGACGACTATTTGCTCCCGTTTGTGCGTCTTCATTATCCCACTGGGGACCTCATCCTGCAACAAGAGAATGCAGCTCCCGAATTGTATCCGAATGGTTGGATGAACACTCCACCGACGTGACCTCGCTTCCTTGGCCAGCTAGGTCAGCTGACCTCAATCCCATCGAACACATCTGGGATCCATCGAGAGAGTTGTTCGAGGCTCTGACCCCCCCCCCATCAAATCTTCGTGAACTGTGGGAGCTTGTTCAGGGGTCGTGAATACGTATGGCGTCCCAACGCTTCCAGTGTCTTGTCGAGTTCATGCCGAGACGAATCGCCGCCGTCATCAGGGCGAAAGGTGGTGCTACACGTTACTAGACAGGTATCTCTAATTCAGTTGCTCTTCAGTGTATATATATGGCGTTCAAAAAACATCTCCGCAGTGAGTATCGTTGGTTATATAGAAATCATGTAAATGCATTACAGAAACGTATGATTTACTCACTTTTAACTTACAGAAAGTGTTGAAAATGTTGTTCTTCATATGACCTAACTGTTTTACACTTGTTTTCAAACACATCCGCGGGAGTCCCTCCGCAGTAATATTAAGGCTGTTCCACTTAATTTTGATGGTGCTAAAGTAAAAAAAGTTTTGAGTTAAGTAACATGTTGTATATTTAATTTCAGTTTTTGCTGTTTGATAACATATCAAGCTTCAAAAAATGTTTCACAGCGACACCAATTTTCACGAGCTTGTGATGAGATGAGAGTTTCCAAAATGTGGATGTTGATTTCATCATTGCCCCTCAGAAGGAAGGAACACTCATGAAATCAACATTCACATTTTGGAAACTTTCAACTCATCACAAGCCTGTGAAAATTGGTGTTGCTGTGAAACATATTCTGGTTTCTTAATGAGACGAAACAACTTCCAGCATTCACCTTTCCCCTTTTTGTTTTCAACAAGAACATATTTGTTGGCCTCGACGCCTTTTTCAATCTGTTTAATATTAAATTCATCCATATTAACAAATAAGGCCTTAATTCTGACACGACATGCAACGGAACGGGATGTTAGCACGTCAAACAAAACCTCTGAATGCTCATTGCAAAAGATGCGATGTGAGAAGTAACTCTTAGTCTTACAATGTGAAACGCGGGGTGGGAGAGAATGAATCACCATAGAAGCAGCCGACAGGAGTTTGCCTGTACCTTGCTCTGGACAATCGCACTGAAAACAGACGCAAAGGAAGTACCGTTTTATGATATGGTATCGTCGGTCGGTGGAAATCTTCGTTGCTTTAAGAAAGAGACGGCAATATTTTTGTATCACAAATGATTTTTCACTCCCCTGGCACCAGCATCGAGAACAAAATTTCACAGTACGCATTTTTCTTTGAAATATTTTGTTCTTTTAAAAACTAAAACTGGGTCGAAATTGGGTCTGGAACACTAGATCCGACCAGCAAGAATTGTCGACCCGTTGAGCCGCTGACCCGTGGCCCGTTTCCATCTCTGCAGTCAATTACAGAGTCGTATTTTAACGTATCATTGCAGTTATGCCATCTACTCTCGCCAATTTGAAAATATTTTATAGTTACAAAAACCTTTCTTTGAGATCCTTGCTGTGCTTTGTTTAAATAAAAAGGAAAGGGGGAGGATCATTTCCTATTATTTATTTTAAAATTTCTGTAAAGTTAGCTCTCTTTCTTGTCGCGTTTCATAAGACCCTTGAATTCTGATGAGTTTTTGATGAAAAAAAGTTTTGGAGAAACTTCTCTTGCAAAGGCAACTCAGATTTCTTTTCCCTGACGTCGTCGTAGCTACTGCTGTGGTTTTCTGTGCTGAGGATCTGGTCGTTTTGTTTCTACTTTGGTGCTTTATCATCCCAGGAACTAGCAGGCATGAATTAAGAATTGCGTACTATTCTTAGCTTTCAAGATTTTTTAAACACCTCAAAATGTAAAGATTATGAGCTTAAAATCGAAACGCTGGTAAAACATGCCGCACTGGTTCTTTCCCCACCCAAGAGACAATGGGGTCTGGGAAAGATCCTCCTAGTCTAGCCGATAAAACCTTAAAAAAAAAAAAAAAAAAATTCCCATAACCGTCGGAACTTCCAGTGTGGTCCACAGTAGAAGACACATAACCTGCGTATTTCAATTATATGTGTACTTGCCTAATTTATGTTATGGATGTACATAAAACTGACAGTATCTTTTTGAGTTGGCAGCAGTGCGAAGGGGGAAAGCAACCCCTTAGACGACTAACTGACAGCAAGTATCTATGGCAACAGTTATTAACCGTGGCAGAAGATTCTGGTTTTGTTATTGCGCAGTTGTTAAAGGTATGTCTGCCTTTCGCCATACAGCTATGATGGTGAGTGATTCAGAGTTAAGAAGTGAAATGCGTTGCGCGAAAAAAATTTGCTATCGTTTGGGTAAAACGCCACCCGAAACAGTTGCTTTAATGAAAAAAGCTTACAAAAATAAATGTATGGGTTAGTGAACGATTTTTAGATGGCACCATGATTTCAAAAAAGGGCCTTTTGTCGGCAGAACTTGCCCCCAGGCCTGGTCGACCTGAAAATGTTGCTACGGAGCGTATTGTTCACACTGTTTGGGCAATCCTGCAAGAAGATCGACGAACGATGTATGAAGACATAGCGGCGTCAACTAATATTTCAAAAACGTCTACATTCCGCATTCTACGCGTCAAATTACTGTTGCATCGGGTGTTTTCCAGATGGATACCTCATCACCTGACGAGAGAACAATTGTTAGCCAGAGTTCAGGTGTGTCATGAGTGGAAACAAATGATTGCAAATGATCCAAACTTTGTAAACACAGTAATAACTGCCGAGAAAACATGGGCCCACTATTTCGAACACTTCACGAAGCGCGCAACGAGTGTCTGAAAACACACAGAAAAAAAGTCCGCCAAACATCCTCCGAAAAAATCTGCCAAACCAAATCAGCTGGGAAGGTGATGATGATCATTTTCTTTGATCATAAAGGTGTAGTCTACCAGCATGCCGGTTTCCCACAAATTACTGCCAATGCTGAGTATTACATTTCAGTCTTCAAGCGTCTGCGAAGACACATATCAATTAAGCGACCGGAACTGGTAGACAACTGGACCCTACCCCATGATAACGCCCGCCCACATGTGGCTGCTTGTGTTCAAGAGTTTCTTACGAAATGCAGTATTGATATTGAAATCATTCCATAGCCTGCTTACAGTCCTGAGCTCGCCCCGTGCGATTTCTGGTTGTTTCCAAAAATGAAGGAGAAGTTCCGTGCCGCAACATTCAACACAGATGCTGACGTTATTCAAGCTGTACAGGGGTCGCTAAAGCAGCTTCCACAAAATGCCTTCGCCACATGATTTGAAAAGTGTACTGAACGTTGGGACCGTTGCATATCATCCGAGGAAAGATAATTTGAGAAAGAATAACATATATTTTGCTGTACCTATATTTCTTCATTTTGTGTGATTTTACTCTCAGTTTTTATGGAACGGCCATTCTATTTATGGATACTTATCTGTGAAACAGAAATTTCTGTAAAACTGTTTCGGCACGTAAAGTGGAAATAATGAAAACATTCAGCAAGGCAAATCGAAAAAAAAATATTTTAAAATGATATCGCAAAAAAATTGCATCTGTTTTGGATAAAGTAAATATAATTGCTGCAACAAATTAGTTTAAGTGTGCATTTGCATGGGAAATGTGTTACACCGTTAAGATGCCTCGCCCAAGTCAGAAACGCAGAATACTACTTTTCTGCGCACTCAGTCATCTAGCTTCAACTAATAACTACGTGCTTTTACTCTCACTCACGAAATTTTCAGGTTAGGGAACAGAAGTCTGTTATCAAAGGGCCCTATGTCTCGTGAATTAAACTGACTGAAACCTGTGGCACTTTGTGCATCTGTCTTATCGTGCTTTTAGTCCTGTATCCCACGATGCACAGAACAATGCCTCACTTCACAATAGTTGCATGAATCTTTGACGTATTTGAAGATGAGAGAAATTTGACCTTACTTACCCACTTCATTAGTTGAATGGATATGGGTCACGCTGAAAAAAACAACTGAACAACTATTCAGCGTAGAGTACAAACTCATGCACATTTATATTCAGCTCTGAAAAACAAATGTAAGAAAGCTTTCGTCAATAAGAATTTAGTCGAGGGGGACTTACAATACCACAAGTATTTATTCAGCCACGTGTTGCTTCTGGTGGAAGGGATATTCAGAGTCCAAAAGGCTTTTGAAACCCAGTAAAAAATTATTGAAACCAGAAAAGACTGGTAGAGATCAATGAAGCAGACTGAGTTTGCTTAGGGCAATTTCTTATTACTCCCTCTTTCATCAGGTATCGAGTGTTCTGCAAAGCAACGCTTGAGATACACAGCCGTCGTGCACAAAGTCACTCTTAGATGTGTTTCCTAGAACCCAACCCCTCCCAAAAATAGCATGCTGACCACGGCAAAAAGTGCATGACTGCAGTTGCACCATTCTGCTTCCATCTCTTCACAACATCACGTACAGTTGATTTTGCTATGTTTAGCTTCAATGATCTGTTGGAAACGTTATTCAAATGATATCCTATGACCAGCCCACGCTGGAACTCGGAAAGTTCACTTCCACGCGGCATATCCGGTTCAAAGAGACTAATAACACGACAGAATATCTCAGCTTTATATGCGAACCTCTCCACTCACAGCGCACCTTCCTGCGCAACTGTTCTTTGGCAAATATTTGATAGTGACCGTATACTTTTGATAATATGGTGTATCTCTTTCTGTGGAAGCCATTTTCCTTATTGCATCTCTTGGAGGTTAGCTTTACTCACCACTTGCTCCGTAGAAGTGAACTGTGGTTTCAAGGATCACCCTGGGCCAAAATGAAGTCAGAGATCGTTTTAGAAACTTTACCAATCAAATGATGGCAAAAGCTGTGTGGTGTTTCTTGTCGTTCCTACTCCAGCGCAGAAGCAATTTAACCATCAGAAGGAAATCGGCTGCCTCATTCTGACACGGTGTCCCTGCTCATTCCAGAGTTGATTTGTAATCAGACCAATATAATTCAGAAATACAGAATTTTAGTTTGAAAAATCTGCAAAAACGTGGGTAGCATAAAGTTGTTCGTTTAAAACTTCAAAGTAGGGTTTGGAATTTAATGTTTTTGATAATACAACTAAGATCAATCCACGCTATATGCCGTGAACAACATGTGGCGATTCGCCTATTCATTAGAATGTTTTCCAGTGATAGAGATGCGAAGACCGGTAGATTGCACTCCATTTTGACATCTGAACATGTTCAAACTCGAAGAGACTGCTCTCGTGATGTACTTGCATCTCATCGCCATCCCTTTCGATAATTTTGCCTATCTTCTGACTGCTTTGTTTTTTCCCTTTCGATATTTCCCATATCTTCTGACACTGTTTTACTATTATTGAGGTTTTCTACTTAAGCTTTTATGGTTTTACAGTTTTTGAATGGAATCGCAGGTGTTTTTTTTGCTCTAGAACTTCGATTGATCCCTAATGAATTAATAAACATATAAGTAAATAAAAAAGTAGAGGAAGCTATTGGGTTAGCGTGTTTTAAATTTTTTAAGGTACAATTGGTTCGATAGTCTCACTTTTGTCTATTAGGGTTCTAAAGTTATTATATTATTCATTACTACAGTCTCACCTTGACTATTGCATTCTGGCATCGGGGCAGACTACGTTAATGAATATTTCCAGACTCCAGATATTACAGAATAAATTTGTCAGATTATTGGAATTAAAAAAAAATTTTTACACCTATAAATGAAGCACAATGTCGTTTTCGACATTTTGCTGGAGTACACCCTGGGAAATATGTTTTTTTAACTATTAGCCAGTTATATAACTTTAATTTAGGTAATATAATGCATAAAAGGATTTAAAATAATATCAATAATGAATTCATGCTAATTTCTAAATCTGTTCACAACTACAGTACCAGGAATCAAGATTTATTGAAACCAGTCTTTCCCAGAACTAATTATATAATGCAAAGTATAAACTACATGGGACTATAATATTGGAACTCTCTACCACATGATATTACTGGTTTGAATAACTTTATTATTTCTAAGAGGAAATTAAAACTTCATCTGTTACATCAAAATTAGAAATGAGGGGGAGGTGAGGAAGGGGAAATATTAATATGAGAAGGTAGGGAAAATGTGAGCGATAGAGTGAACATAATGGGTGATTAGGGAGAAAGATCTTTGCATTTACATCTTTTTTTTTTTAATAATCTTTTTTTTTTCCTAATTGTTATCTCTTTTTCTTTCCTTTTGAATAAATTAACATGTTACTAACTTTTACTAATAATTCGGATTGCTGTCTCTGTGGTGCTTAACTGCGGATGTGTACGTAGGGAGACTGGGTTTATGTCAGGTCTTTGGTTCGCCTTTCCCCCTCTCTTCCTAGCTGTTTTGAAATAATAAACATAATAATGTCAATTATTTTACATGCATTTGTATTAAAACAGCTGAAATAAAAATAAGTAAATAAAAAATAAATAAAATAAATCATGTTTTTATTTTTTAGTTTCGGGGTTTAACTACCACCATGAGCAACTCTTATGGATATGAGCAGTCGTGTTTGTCCCTAATTTAAACCCACTGGTTCTGCAGAAGAGAGAGAGAGAGAGCCAAAGTCGTAGTACATGCATACCACCCATGTCTCATCCGGGACTCGAATCCGTGCCCAGCTCGGAAAATTACCTAGAAGCTTTGTTTGATTAGAGGGTTTAACGACCTCCGCGAGCAACTCCATGGGCTATAAGCAGTCGCCTGTCCCTAATTTAGAGTCACTGGTTTCAAGGAAGGGAGAGAGCTAGTGTCGTAAGACAAACACAACATCCATGCCTCACCGGAATTCGAACCCAGACCTATCTTGAAGGAATCGTCATAAGCCAGCACATAGACTGCTGCACCACCTTGGCGGCCTACCCAGAAGCCCGCTCAGCGGACCATTCAGCCACCGGGACAGCAAAATCGCGTTTAGGAGTCGCAGTTAGTCAGATACACTTTCAAAATAACAGTATTAAAAGCACAGGTGTTATAACGAAGTAAATTTCTCCGTCATTTTTGGTCTACGCCGGGATTCGAACCCGGACGGGTCATCCGGATAGTTCGGGCGCCATTATAACGAAGTGAATTTCTCCGTCATTTTTAGTCTACGCCGGGATTCGAACCCGGGTCCCCTCATTCCGGAATAAGTTGCTCTACCAATTGAGCTACGCGGACGTTTTATTCTGATTGCTATCTGGCTTTATGTCGTGTGCGTCCTTCTGGCAGGTACGTCACATCTCCTGGTACGTTACAGTGTAATGTAATTGTTCGTATTTATTCACCGTACATCTACACAAGAAATGAAAGGAAATGCCCTTCGTTTATGCGCAATCATTTTTTATTATGCGCAAATCCATTTGTTCGTTTCGAAAGGTGGTTTATGATGATCAAAAACTGGGAACTGAATATACGTGACGTCACGTTTTTCTTGTGTGATTTATAGTGCTGTAACCCCTCCTGAAATCCAGCTTGTTCTCTTGGTTGAGCTATGTCCAGTGTTTCCTTCAAGCGATGTGAAAGTACCATAGTGAAAATTTTATAAACTACTGATAGGACGCTGAGGGGTCTGTACCCTCTGAGATCCTCAAAGTCTCGTTTTTTGTGTAGCAAGATCACTCTAGCGTTGTTCTAGTTATCACTTCATTGAGATATCTAGTGAAAACTTCGGCGAGTGTAGTTTCTATTTCTTCACTGGCTTCTGTGCAGCCGTGGAACTCTCCTCCAGTTTCTTCCCCTTGAGCCCTTCTTCGTTTTATGATTTTAATTGAATGGGGAGCTTCTGCCGGGAGAACTGGAGAAACTTTAGTGCGTAGATACTGTATTTCAGCGGTTGCTCTGACTTTTTTAAAGTTTTCGCCAACTCATTCGCCAAAGTGTTATAACAGTACAAAAAGGTAATCGCCACTATTTTTGCCAAGACTTTTTTCCATCGCCAAAACGATTTCTTTTTCGCAAATTGCGAAGAATGCGTTCAGCAGCGCGACCCCTGTATTTCTTTATGTCTGTAATACATGTGTCATCCCTTTTACATTAGTTCTGTGTAGAATTCTTTAGCTGTCCTCAAAATTTCGTTTCTATTTCTTGTTACAGTACTATCTTTTCTGAATGCTATAATGCGACGTGTTTTTCCATTACTGAGAAAACCTTTTGTTCTCTTGAGGCTTTGGATGTTCTAAATTGCTTTTTTTCACTAGTTTACAATTGAATTTATGCCATCAGTGTTATATACACACACAGTCGAGTCACATTATTGTGACCACCTCCTACTTTTGACGTCAACAACGCGTGGCCAATGAAAGAAACCACGTATCGTGAGCTGGCTTGGAGGGTATATAACGTGTTTTGCAGGCATTCTGATAAACATATCACTCATTGCTGTCATGGATAAAATGAGCGATTTATCAGATTTGAAAAAAGGGATGATTATCGGCTTCCTGGCCAAGGGTGGCAGTATATCTGAAATAGCGCAGTTTGTGAACTGTTCGCGTGCTGCTGTGGTTAAAATGTATCGTGATTGGAGAAATGGCACCATTACGAATAAGCGATGTGGAAACTGCGGAGCACCACGTGTCATTGATGTGAGAGGTGAACGTCGGCTTCGAAGGTGCAAGAGGGCCGATCGACACGCTACAGTGAAACAACTCACTGGCCGAATGAACCAGGGGGCTACCGAAAATGTGTGTAAAACTACAGTTCAGCGAACCCTGCTGCGTATGGGGCTCCGATGCAGACGGATGCTCACTGCACCTATGCAAACGAAGGTGCATCGACAGAAAAGGCTTACATTTGCACGGCAATATCGGTATTGGACCTCAGCTGATTGGCAAAGGATTGCCTTCTCCGATGAGTCACGATTTCTGCTTCATCGAAAGGATGGACGTTGGCGTATATATATTATTCTAAGTACCACCGATTTTTTATTATATATATACAATGAAGTGCCAAAAGTCATGGGATATGTACCTAGTATCGTGGATGACCACCTCTGGCCCGGCGAAGCGCAGCAACTTGATGTGGCATGGATTCCACAAGTGGCTGGAAGACTTCTGGAGAGATGTTAAGCCATGCCGTCTGAACAGCCGCTCACAGTTTCCTGGTATTTGTAGGTGCAGGATGTTAGGTGCGAATGGACCTTTCCAACACGTCTCATAAGTGCTCTATTGGGTTCATGTCGGGCGAACGTGGTGGCCACACCATCCGTCGGACTGTCCAGGATGCTCCTCGAACCAATTTTGGACAACTTGGGCCCGATGACATGGTGAATTGTCCGCCTGGAAAATCCCATCTTTGTTGGGGTACATGGTAGTCCATGAAGGGCTGCAAATGGTCACCCAGCAGAGCAACAAAGCGATTACAGGTTAATGACGTGTTTCAGAGGACCAGAGGACGCAAACCCTGCCACGCAAAGCCACCCACACATGTATGGAACCACCACCAGCTTGCTCAGTGCCTTGTTGACAGCTTGAGTCCATGGCCACATGCTGTCTGTGCCACACCCGAACCCTGCCATCAACTCGTAACAACTGGTAGCGTGACTCATTGGGCCACGCCACGTGTTACCAGTCTTCCAGGGTCCAATTACCATGTTGACGAGCCCAGGTGAGGCGCTGTGTCCGATGTTGTGCTGTTGACAAAGGCGCTGTGGTGGGTCTTCTATACTCCCATACTTCATGAACGCTAATTACGCAGCACTGACCTAGTGGATATGTCTCTGGTACCTCCTGCATTAAATGTGCATGTTATTTGAGCCAGTGTTGTTTGCCTGTCAGCATAGACAATCCTGGTCAGACGCCTCTGGTCACTGTCATTCAGCACCCGTGGTCGGCCACTGCGCTATCCACGGTGGGTGGTAATGCCTTCCATGAGGTATTTATTCTCTGTACACACATGACACCGCGAATCGAGGAATGTTGAATGTTCGCACAACTTCGGAAATTGAATGTCACTTCCGTCTGACTACCACGCCTCGTTCAAACTCAGATAATTCACGTCGGCTTGCCATAATTCTACTATCGGTTGTTCAGCCTGGCTCACCAGATTACACCTCGCTACTGATAAAAATCGTGACGTGCTTCGAAGTCTTTATGTGACGGTAGCGCCAGTTAAGAATTTGCGTACTGGTATCAAATGACTTTGGGCACTTCACCGTATATATTCTAATATATTACTAGCAATTTTCGAGAGAGTGCAGAATGGTAATTACATATACTGTATATATATATATGTTTTTCATGGGACCAAGTAATATTAACTTATAATTGCAAAAATAAACGAAACAGGGAAAACTTAACATTAAGAGAGCAATTCAGAATTTTTGGAACGGCGACATTGTACGTAAAATGAAAAAAAAAAACAAAAAAAAAACGAGTAAGTGAGAAACGTATTACCGAGGTTCTAGGTATAAAAAAATAAACGTATAAAGTGTGGGTTTCTGCACACTTGCTTGGCCTATGTAGAAATGAGACATTTGTAATTTATGTTGGCCCTTAAAAAAGCTACAAGTGACAGCTGCCAATATTTTCTACAATACTGTAATCTCTGATTTGGCAAATTTTCCTGGATCATGGATTTCACTTTAATTTTGATTCGGTTCAAACACACACACACACACACACACACACACTCGTCATTGTCAACCAGTATCATTCACTGCTGGGTGAAGGTCTCCCCAAGTTTCTTCCACAAACGTCTGTCTTGAGACAGATTCCTACATGTTACTTCTGCATGTTTTCGAATTTCATCCACACATCTCCCATGTGGTCTCCTTCTGGGTCTTTTTTTTTTTTTTTTTGTCTCACTGGCCGCTGCCTTGGCCAGGTACATTCCAGCTGCTGGAGACTCAGAGCTAAGCTTTAAGTTGTGAAGTCATGTTTTTTTCTTTTTTTGAGGGGACGGGGTTGGCCATAACTCACCACGCTGGCCAAGCGGGTTGGTTAGTGTGGTATAGCAATTCCTGTAATCCCGGTGGTATAGCTATACCGCTATTCGGCGGTCGTCAGAGCCCCTTTAATAGGAACAGGATGCGCCGCGAGAAGACGGGGTTGACATTTGTCAATGAGAGACTATGATATATCTCCTGACCTTCCATCCCTAATCTCTCTAAGTCTCTCTCTCTCTCTCTCTCTCTCTCTCTCTCTCTCTCTCTCTCTCTCTCTCTCTCTCTCTCTCTCTCTTTCTCAGTGCATTATACATTTCATTTAATGACGCCATCTTGTATGAATTTTTCGTCGTTTCAAAAATAAAAATTTTCCTTCTGCTCTAATAAAGCTCTAATAAGGTGTTTCGTGAAAGAGAAGTTCACGATAGGAGCTGATCGCCAACCGTCTGACGGACCTCCTCCGCTGTCAGCCAGGCAGTCAGGAGACTTTGGAAACTATTTCAGGAGATAATTTTTATGTTTTCAAATCGAAGTTATAATAGGTATTTCAGTTAAAATAAGCGGATATTTCAGACAGAACCGAGTTTCTTTCTTTGTCGCCCAAGACAATTGCATATCTCCGCCTCAAAACGCGAGCTGACTCATTTTCTCCAATGTTTATTAGTAGTGGACACTTTTAATTGCATCGGTATTTGAATGGTCTTTTCAATAAGAAACGTACTCCTGAATAAATAAAACAGCTCTGATTGATAACAAGGAACTGTATACCAACTATACTTAACATAGTATAACTATACTAGTAATACGAATTTATTGGTGTATAATAAAAATCAAAGTTTCCAAGCTTTCACACATCAACCAGATGGCTCTTTCAAGGAAGGTAGACAGCAAACTGAGTAATAGAACGCATTAACAATTTGAACGCGGTGACTTGACTTGACGATAAATGAACAGATAAGAATATAATTATTCATTCAAAGGCACGAGGTGTTTCGTTTAGCACGCGAAAGCATGGAAGGAAAACAAAAGGCATTCACTATTTGAAGAACTGGCTCCAAACTCGTGGCAACTTCAGCGAGACGTTATTATTGCTTGACTCGCTGTTGGTAATAATCTCCAAAGTTTCGCTAATTGCAGTAGATTTTGGGGTGGAGTTGGAAGCTAATTTCTTTACTTCATCCCAAATAAGGGCAGCTGACTTGAACTGGACCTCTCTGGGTAGTTCCGTAGTTAGTTTACCGTTCTTTATGCCCCTTTTATGTTTGTTGACTCTAATTCTAAATGAGCGTTTGGTCATTCCAATGTAACATTGCTTGGAGCTGTCCGGATATTGTAGAGGGATTGCATAAACACTTGGTTCATTGAAAAGTGGGGGATTGTCATTGTTTCCCTTAAGCATGGCATATAAAAATATAGGAAACCTGATGCCGACACCGAGGTTCATTTTTTGAGTGCATTCTTGAGCTAATAAGAAACATTTGGTATGTAGGGAATTGAGCCCAGTAGCGTCGCAGCGGCATAGAAAGATTAATGTGACTGGTTCTGATTCTTTCGATATATCTATGTAACGTACCTGGTCCGGGGCGTATCCTGCCTCAGTGGCCAATTGGACAACGTTCTTTAATTCGCGTTGTCTAGAAAGAACATCGGAAGAGACTGCAAAGGCTCTTCTGATTCGAGAACGGAAGAAAGCTGTCTTGTAATTAGTGGGGCAGAATGAGCTGCGAAGATTATTCCTTTGAACTTGAATGAGCGATTTTGGCTTCGCTAACCACAACGCACACTGAGCTCGCTCCTGTTTTATCGCCATCCTGGACGTTATGAGGGAGAAACACTACAAGTAGTGCCATCTGTCTGCCACAAATAACGTGAAAAAATGATATTCTCTCTTCCTTTTCTTCGCAACTGCTGATATTATATGCTACTTCGTTTATGTTTTATTGATTTTGAAGTAGTATAGATCTTTTTCAGGCGCACCCTGTGTATATAAACTTTTGTTAGACACCCACGGTAGTTTATTAGAAAAGGAAAGAGAGGATATCGGACCCCTTTCTCCCCAGAAATGACATCATACTACGTCGCTGATCTCATTTGATCTCATTATTTAAGTGTTCTCAGAATATGTAAATCTGACTTCGCGGAAAGTTAAAATGATCGGAGCCTGCATACTACGTTCTTCAATTGCAAGACTTATATATTTCACACAGATTTTTTGAAATAAATAATTCAAAGAGTAAGCACGGAATTACCGAATGTTTCCATGAGGAAACTACTTTTTCTTTGTACTAACTGCTTCTTGTTCGTGCTGTATCGATGAAACGCCCAAGCAATAACTATGACATATTCTAACACATCTCCAATTACAAAGCAGCATAAAATTAGATTGATAAATCTCTATTAATTTCAGTTTCAGCCACTTTCATGCTCTACACAATAAGGCTGAAATGAAGGCTTGACGATAGTAGTTGGAAACGCCAGACTTCTATCCTGACCAAGGAAATTAAAAAAAAAGATAAAAAAAAAAAGGGTAGGAAAGAATGAAGAAAGAAAAAGTCCTCGAGCAAAATTAACAGTACAATCGAAAATGTCCCAAATAACCTGTACTTTATATTTTCTTCATGCTGACCGAAGCAAAATGTTGTAAAATGTTACCTTTGCACGAATAGTTTCTCAACACAGGCCTCAAGGCAAGTCTGATAGTTGACGGCAGATTGAAGACGACAAGGGAAAAAAATTGAAAGATTGATAAAACTGTGTCCGTGTCTAATAAAAATTTATAAGTCACCTAGTTAACCTGGCTCATTTTTTTGAGGTTTGAAAAAACAACCAATCAATACAGTAGGGCTGTAACTGAGAGCGTCTTTAAAAGATCTGTTATCTTTGCTAGTGGGAATCACGATGATATTACTCGCGGAACAAGGAAAATTAAGTTCTCAGAAATTAAAAAGAAAAAAAAGTTGTTCAGGAAGTTGTTCAAAAGGTCTAGCAAGTAAAGATTTTTGTGGTAGATATGCTCGATAAATTAACTCTCAGGTGCTGCGTTACTTGTGATTTCTCTCTTGTAATTGTTGCAATATTTCGGCGCGAAATATTGGGAAATGTGTTTCCTTTCAGTTAATGGCTGAAGAAAGAATAGAGTTTCTGTTACTTGGTACAGAAAAGAGAGAAAGGTACTCAACCAATCTCTGAATAGTATTCATTACGTTTTGTAAATGGATGTTGCTGTAAATTCTCGGAACTTTTACGTTTTTGTTTTTTTTATGAAAATCACGTTTTGTATTCCATTATAAGCATAAATACTGTACTTTATTTATTCTTGTGTGGAACTTTAAAATTAAATTGAAATGCTATACAGTACAAAAGATGGATAACTCAAAGGAAATTACTTCAGAAGATAAATCAGTAGGAACCGCTGCACCAATAATTCGGTGCCACGTGATTTCAAAGCGTTTATTTCTCAGAAGAGGATAGAAATATTTACAAATACAATACATAGCAAACGATGCCAGCTTCAACAATAACATAAGCAATACAACCCGGACAGTTCGTTGCCAAGCTGGCGCAGACAAATTGGTTGGTGATTACCATAATGAAACGCTGCGCAAAGAGAACAATAGCTATTATAACACAATGAAAAACGATTTAGAAATGCATGAGAAACCCAATAGTTATAATTGCACAGTGCAAAATTGGTTGCGATAAACAAAAATACCCAATAGTAATAAATACACAGTGCAAAAGCGGTTCAGAAATACATAAAGTATTCAGTAACTATATAACACAATGGAAAAACGGTACATAAATGCATGAAATGCACAGTAGTCATAAAACACTGTGCAAAAAGGGTTCAGACATATAAAAATGCCTATTAGTTATAATAACACAGTGCAAAAACTGTTTAGAAATGCATGAGAAACCCAATAGTTATAATTGCAAAGCGCAAAAAATGCTTCTATTGCGACAAAACTTTAGCATGTTGTTCCGGAGGTATACTGAACCGGTTCCATTGAATATCATCAAAATGGGGTCAAAGGTCAGGACACAGAAGCGATATTTATTCCACAGCCTATCCTCATAACTTGAGTAATGATTTCTGGTATGTTGGAAAGCGTATCATAATCAATGCATTGCATGATTTTACTAACTTGTTTTATACAAGACTTGCTAAAAATCAGAGGCGCCGACTTCACCAAATTATTGGGGGGGGGGGGGGGCAGGCGTGAAGGGATCAGACATGGGAGGGGCACGTCTCTTCCATTGTGAGGAAATTTAAACAAAAAGGAAAAAGATAAACTTAGAGATTCGACGTGTATTTTAACAAGGTTGTATTTTAAAACGCAATTGCTCATCAGCAAATGAACAAGGAAACAAATATTCTTTTGCTGAATATTGATATTTAAAAAAAAAAATTAGCCTGTGATTTTATAAAAAAATCCAGAGATTTTATTTCCAAAAGTTTATAAAAAAACTGCAAATTATCTGGGTTACTTAAAGAACAAAAAGGGCAAAAATTAAACAGATAAAAGAAGGCGCTAGAGATCATACGTTTCAGTATTTTTATTTATTTTATTTTTGTTAATTGTTTTAAACATTTACCATCATCACGAGAACATGCCAAACACAATCCGAGGCAGGCAGTCTGATTTCTTATCAAATGAGCAATGATGAATGTGGGAAAAAAGTACTTATTTTTGTTAGTTATTATTATCATTATTTTATTTTTTTGGAAATAAAACACTGTAGCCTCATAAGGTGGAGCTTGGTCCACCTTATGAGGCTAAAGCGATTATTTAATTAAACAGGACCAAAAATATTGTGTGGGCACTACGCATTCCCTAGTAAAATTATTGGAGGGACCAGATTCACCTTGCCCTCACTGTAGTCGGCTCCTATGCTAAAAATTAAACGTGATTCATCATGTTTAATTTAAAACAATAAAACCTATGCTAAAAATTAAACGTGATGAATCACGTTTAATTTTTCGAACATATTATTGAACATTAATTGTACCAACTCATTCTCTGCAGTGTAATTAGAATAACCAGTTCTTTGAGAAAAATTCGCTGCCTCGTGCTAAAAGTTTACACTACAGAGATATTTTAGGGGATTGCAATCGACTTTTTTCACGTTAAAATTTCAAAAACTGAGTAGCTATGAAGAGTTAGTTCTATTGCATTCCTTCGCAGGGTCGGATTAAGACAGTGGGCCCTTAGACTAAGACATTTTAGTGCACCCCAAGGCTAAAACATCTAAGTGTGGCCCCAAAGAACTAATGACGGAGAATTATTATGAAGTCCGTTAAAACAGGAATCTGTAACTACTAAATTATCTGCAAAGTTTTCATAATAAGTCACTGTATTTTTCATGGTTCTCACAAGAGCATGAGCTTAAGATTCCTAGATTTTGTCTTGGATTTTCTAGTCATTTAGCACTGTATACTTTTCTTGTTGCATCTTTTTTACGCTTTTCAACCGTAGGTTGAAGAAGCGTATATGCTCCAGCTTTGTCCGTCTGTCTGTCCGCACGATAACTCGCGTGAAAATGGATCGATTTCGATGAAATTTTAGTATGTGGTAGGGGACAACCTGGGGATGAACCCTATTGAAAATGTGCGAAATGGGGTCAAAGGTCAGGACATAGGAGCGGGATCCATTCCATCGCCCTTATGCGTCATAACTTACGTAAAAATGCTTCGATTGCAATTAAATTTTACATGTTGTTCCGGAGGTATGCTGAACCGGTTCTGTTGAATATCATTGAAATGGGCTCAAAGGTCAGGGCACAGGAGCGAGATTTATTCCACAGCCATTATCTTCATAACTTGACTAAAAATGGTTCTATCGCCACAAAACTTTAGCATGTTGTTTCAGAGGTATACTGAACCGGTTCTGTTGAATATCATCGAAATGGGGTCAAATGTCAGGGCACAGGACCGAGATTTATTCCACAGCCATTATATTATCGTCGTAACTTGAGTAATGATTTCTGGTATGTTGGAAAGCGTTACATAATCAATGCATTGCGTGATTTTACTAGTTTGTTATACAATGTGAAGCCACAAGAGACTTTGACCATTAACGGTTCCAAGTGCACACTGGGAGGTGTGGGTGGATGGTAGTGAAAAAGCTGAAACTCTCTCGCTGACCCCGCTGTACGCAGCTACACGAAACCTTTTTACCCTATAGGTGAGTCATTGTCTTGAAATATGTTCGTCTTCCAGCTTCTGTTTCTGACCAAGTGGAAATCATACGAGGCAAAAAGTAAAACTGTTTTATAAAGCTCTCTCTCTCTCTCAATCTATGTAGTTACTTGCCCAGGCATGCCTCCTGGGCCCCTAGTCATGGTGAGCCTCAAGGCTATATAGCTCCTATATATCCCACCTTAACCTGGACCTGTTCCTCCGTATAAAACGGCTTTTCTACTCTTTGTTTCCTCTGCCTGACAGCCGATACTATTCGAGAGACCATCTTCTATTTCTTCATGGCGCTCATGCTTGACATTCTCACTAAGGTTAGTCATCATTGCATGTATATGCGCGTGATTTATTTTTTGTCTCGCGTTTAGCGGCAGCTCTTAAATTGGCAGTGGCCATGATGTAGCTATTGGCTTCGAGAAAGTGTGTGTGTGTGGGGGTGCTCCGGGGGTAAGCGCACCACCTATACCTCATCCGGTGCTCGAACGTACGACCAGCTCAAGTAACTACCTAGAAACTAGCGCATCTGACCACTCTGCGTGATTGTTTCTTGCTTTCTTTTTGATACCGAACTGGTGAAATCAGTTCAGTGTGTAATTTAATCTGCATTGCATTGCATTTTGTATTACATTTCGCACTGACTTGCGTCAGATATGTCATTAGTGTTGTATAATTCTGCGGCGCAAGTAAGGGCTACGCGTAAGAGTTATTAAATGACATGTTATGAAAAGCTACAATATAACTTACTCGAACTTGTGCTTATTCATTGACATTCTTAGAGTACTTTCGACCTCAAATGCAAAAGTGGAAAGAGTTTATTCAGCGATGAAACATAGAAAACTGATTTCAGAAACAGAATGGACTCTCAGACATCTTTGGAGTACGCTGGAGGGCTCTCAACTCAAAAACTTTAACTCACAGTCAGCTTTGGATTTTCTTTTTTTTTTCATCCCAGCAAGAAACAAAGACGTTCTAATGTAAAGGCATATGGTAGCAAATGCGTCTACATGAATCAGGGTGGTATTCCGAATGGTGCCACCTATTACTACATCATGAATCGGCACTGCTTCCATCAGTTTCCTTTTTCATTTCATTCTTAGTGCAGTCATGGAAAAAAAAGTTTGAGACCACACAATATTGTTCAAATGAGAGGTTATATTCAGGGGCGTACTGATAGCTCCCGCATTGCGGGGAGAAGGGGGGGCTTCGAGGGCCTCTTGCGTCAGTAAAAATATTTTACAAAATTTTTGATATGAAGGTGGTTAAAAAAATATCAAGTAATAAGAAACCCAATTTTTGGAATTTTTTTTCAGAGGACTTGAGTACCGGGTGATCCAAAAGTCTTGCACATTTTGAAAACGTAATAACTCGCGGAATTTTGAGAGTAGGGCAACGCAGTTTGCGTAGAAGTGATCAGAATGACATCGGGTTTTTTATGAAATCACATAAATTTGTATTCATTTTACTTACGTTTTTCATCGCCAGATGGCGCCATAGGCGAACAGGTCTGAGATAGTGGGTATAAAAGCAGCAGCTGGGAAGCAACCACAAGTCAAAGCCGCGGATGGCTTAGTGGTTAGTGTTTCAGACTATCGATGCTGGGTCCCCAGGTTCAAGCCTGGGCTGATCTTTCAGAGATGGTGTAATTTACTAACAATCGCTGAATATCCGCCGTGCATCGGACGAGCACGTTAAGTGACGGCCCCCAGGCTGGACCCACTGGTTAAATGGGTATCCTTTCCTGTACCCCACCTGAAATTCTCTCACCCCTCTATGTGCAATATCGTACTTGTACGGTGGCGCCATCTACTGTACTCTAATCTCACTACAAACTGTTCTGTCAAAGTCGCTAGACTTGCTCTCATTCCTTCCGTTTCTGTGTCCTGCCCAAAAGGCGATCTCGCTGTAGGTGGCTGGGACCTAAACTCTACTCCCTGTGGACGGAAGTCCTACAAGAAAATGACGCTGATCCTGATCCAACCACAAGTCACAGCGGTCCGTGTCAGTATGCTGTCATTACAGGACAAAGCGCTTATGGTGAAAGTGTTCTATTGCAACGCTGAATGTGCGAGTGCTGCGTTGAGAGCCTACCGGTCACTGAAAGGTGATCGCAGTGGGAAAGGACCGATGGAAAGTGCTGCGCTGCGGCGAATGGTGAAAAAATTCGAGGAAACGGGATCTTTGACAGCACGCCCACGAAGCCGTAGACCACGAACACGTGCTGCTGCAGCAGAGACGATTACGCAGGAAATGGGTGCGATTGCAATGTCATCCGCACATGGCGACTCCAGTGCTCGCCATATTTCTCGGCAAACAAACATTCCATACGAGACTGTATGGCGAACACTACGACGGATTCTGCACAGATACCTGTACAAACTTCAACGGCATCACGAACTGCAAGCTGGCGATTACGTGCAGCGTCAGGAGTTCGCAGCATGTTTTTTTCGACAAATGGATGTCGACGAGAACTGGCTGATAAACGTTTTACGGACTGATTAGGCACACGTTTCCCTAAACGGAGCGGTAAACACGCACAACTGCCGCATCTGGGCTACGGAACATCCCCGAGCAGTCGTTGAAGCGCCACTTCATCAGCCGAAAGTGACAGTGTGGTGTGGATTCACGGCTTTTTTCATTATCGGTTCTTTTTTTTTTTTAAGAGGTTCGCGGCACCTTCTTCGAAACCGTTTCAGTGACAGGTGCACGTTATGCGAACTTGTTACGAACGTACGTTATCCCTAGCTTGCAAGAGTGAGATGCAGTGAATCTGTGCACATTTATGCAGGATGGAGCACCACCCCACATTGCACGTTCCGTTAAGCAACTGCTGCAAGAGACGTTTGGCACAAATCGTGTGCAACTGCTGAAAGCCTGGCCTCCTCGGTCACCAGACCTGACACCCTCCGATTTCTGGCTCTGGGGTTACCTAAAATCACAAGTGTACAGATGTCGCCCCACTTCGTTGGCCGTGCTGAAAGATGCCATTCGACACCATGTGGCAGCTGTGCCACCGGTCATGCTCTTCAATGCCGTCCATGGGGTTTTCTCTCGTCTGCAGGCAGTGCTGGAACAGGACGGCCATCACATTGAACACCTGGTACAATGAGGTGTCTAACCTGGTACAATCAGGTGCCTATTTTTCTCGAAACTTCCAACCTGTGGTTGCTGCGCCATCTGGCGATGAAAAATGTAAGTAAAATGAGTAAAAATTTATGTGATTTCATAAAAAACCCGATGTCATTCTGATCATTTCTACGCAAACCACGTTGCTCTACTCTCAAAACTCCACAAGTTATTACGTTTTCAAAATGTGCAAGACTTTTGGATCACCCGGTATATTAACAAAAGAATGTGAAAAAAATATCAGTTCAATGAATGACATTTCTGCACCAATGAGGATAAGGTGTTATGTATTATAGTTGTTTGCGCATAACTACGCATCCTTCAGAATGTAATGAACTAAAACATGTTCTTCGCGGGGACGAAGAAACAGAGACTTGTGGGATTTTTTTTTTATAACAAGAGTCAAGAGAAAAAAAATTACTATATGCAAAATATTGTGGAATTATGTTAAGTGTGGTTTTTATCTTCAAGAATAAATAGTTTAAGTAGTTTTACCTTTTTTTATACCACAATTCTTAATTGTTACTTATTTGCATACTTATGTTCTATGTTTTCGTATAAATTGGAAAAGGTCATCAGACGCTACCATACCACAGTTATGTGTGTGTGTTTGTGATGGTGATGCATTTCAAAGGGATGGCTAGTTCTCTAAAAGAACATAATTTGTAAGATATGCTTAACTCTCTAAAAGAACATAATTTGTAAGATATGCTTAACTCTCTAAAAGAACATAATTTGTAAGATATGCTTAACTCTCTAAAAGAACATAATTTGTAAGATATGCTTAACTTTTGCGGAAGTGTTTTGTAATACTTTGTATAAAACTAAAGCAGTAATTTTAACTGCATCGCGAACGTTTGTGTTACACGAAATAAAGTGCAACAATTTTGGTTTTACGAAAATTACCTGTAGGTTCCAAAGAATTTGCATTAAGACGCCCGTAAAACCTATTAATAATATGAAATTTTCAATAATTGAGATAATATGGAATTAACATTTTTCCTAATAAATGATAATAATTAATAATATGGAATTTAAAATTTTCAATAATTGAAATCGAATCGATTTTCACAAAAGGGCCTCGAAGATATTTTTTGCGGGGATACCCCGAGTTTTTCAGGTACGCCGCTGGTTATATTGTAATGTTATCTTAAAGAAAAATAGTTAAACATATTATTTGATCGGTCTAACAATTGAAGACTACATATTTGCATTGAAGTATCATAAAACAAGTGCACAATTTGTACACATAAATAAGAAGGGAAAAAAGTTTGAGACCGCAGTTTTTAAATGTAAAAAAGCAGCCGATTATATTTCACTAAAACCTTGGTTGTCTCTTATGTACTTTCAGAACGATAATTAATCAGTCGTTGAGGCATAGTGTTAATAAATTTCGCAACCACTGATAGAATAATTGACTGCCAGGCAGCAGTTATAGCTGATTTGAGTTCAGAAGCGTTGTCGTATTGCTTGTAGTTAGCATAAACTCGACGTGACATGATGCCCCATATGTTTTCAGTCGGATTAAGATCTACACTGTGAGACGGCCAGTCTCGTAATCCCATTGTCAGACAGCCACTCAGAAGTTGATTTTGATCTATGCACTCTTTCTGAAAAATTAAATCAGGATCCATTAGTTCGTCTTTTAGGAGTATAAAAAGTTACCAAGAATTATCCTGATAGTCCAACGAGTTACATTTCCTTTTTACGAAACTTAAGTTCAGTTTTCCTCGTTTTGAGATGCCAGCCCAAATTACAAC
Organism: Macrothele yani; assembly: GCA_039090855.1. Classification (NCBI taxonomy): domain Eukaryota; kingdom Metazoa; phylum Arthropoda; class Arachnida; order Araneae; family Macrothelidae; genus Macrothele; species Macrothele yani. Next base: position 47,392,784 of record CM077022.1, on the reverse strand, counting down.
TGACCCACCTCCTTTCACTCGTTTCGACAGCAAGGTGGGTTCGTTCCTAATATTGTGCCAGTAATGATGTAAATAAACCATCCGGTCGATCTAGGTCGATTTCTTTCTTTTTTTTTTTTTATCGGTAAACACAACTTTGCCCCAAAGATCTGGACTTGCTACATGTTCAGAAGCCAACTTCATCGTAGCTTCCAAATGCTTTTTATTTAACTTTGGTTTTAACTTTGGCCTTATGATATTTTAAATATTTGGAGTGTTGTAGCACCTACCTTGGTGTTACAGGGAGTCGTAATTTTGCAGTTATACTTGATGAAGATGCTCCTCTTTGTTTTGCCATTCCAAAAATTGCGCGTTTAGAGCGCTTTGTCAGCTTACTTGGCCGTCGCATGCTTCGGGGTTTCTTCCCACAGATATCGGGATTTTTCAGCAAATTGCACACTAAGATGACAATCCGATTTCTGGCGTAAATGTGACAAGGATGGTAAGTCAGATAGTATCTGAAAACTTGAAAATTTTCATCGTCCTGGAGCGGGACTCGAACCCGCGTCTCCCAGAAAACAAATTGAAAGGAAACTTGAAACTTGGTCGTTCTGGGTGGTGTAGTGGTTAGCATACCTAGGCGTTTTCTGGGAGACGCGGGTTCGAGTCCCGCTCCAGGACGATGAAAAAATTTTCAAGTTTTCAGATACTATCTGACTTACCATCCTTGTCACATTTACGCCAGAAATCGGATTGTCATCTTCAAAATTTGTATTATATGGCGTAATCCCGTATTTCTTTCATGATGCACACTAAGAGTTTTCGACTTTTTTTATGTACGGCAATTTGTCTCTGAGGAAAGCCTCATTTAGCATATGCTGTAATTTTCCCTTTTTCAGCATCACTTCAAGAATTTTCTACAGCCCATCATAAAAACGTGGTGAATAAGAAACCAATTCTCTGCATCTAAGCCACACAGTAGCGTTTCTACCCAGTATGATCAAAGCCAAACATCTACGCCGCTTCATTATGCAAATTTGTTTGAAGGTGACACCGGTCTAAATTTTTTTCCACCATTTTATGAAGGTAATTGTAACTACGACGTACTTCTGTTTATTTAAAAACTAATTCAAAATTTTTATACTTATATTTGGTACTTATGTATAAGTATTGTATGAATAAACTTTTTAAATTATCCCCTTAACAAGTGAAATGGTCACGTGGTCTGAAACTTTTTTTCATGTCTGCACGTGATTTATTTTCAGTGAGTCTTTGATGAATTGCATTTTCGTTTCCAAAGTGTTGTTTTCTTAATTTTTATTTTTGCGATAAACAAAACCTTAGAGAAATATGAAAGGTATAACGGGTGTCGGAGAAAATAAGTATGGAAATTAGGGTATGGTAGGAGAACAAATACTCGAGGGCTAATGCTTGCTGATATTTTGAATCACCAATGGCTAACACTAATAGTATCTTAGTAATATTGATTTAGAATAATTGGTTTCATTATGACCAGACACAATGCAAACGTGAAATTTGAGAGGAAGAAAGAAAACTGTGCTACGCGAAGGCAAGGAATTGCCACACGAAGGAGCTCTTACAGAGAAGATTTGCTATACATAAGAACTATTGCTCAACACATTTGCTCCACAAAATCTTCTCACCAAATTTCATGCTGATTCAGTTATTTTACGTATATGAAATCTCGGCCTGCTGCTTCTTGTTGTAGTGAGAGCGTTTAAAATTCCTGTTTTCTCACACTAAAAAAGAATTCAGAACTAAAATAAAGAGTGTTTTTTTTTCTTTTTTTTTTTTTTCTTTTTGGAGAAATAGGAAGAGGATATTTTCGAAGAAAGTGTGTATTTCTTTAGAAACAAATTTGTATTTTATCTATTTACAGAAGATGTTCACACATTTCTAGAACGATTTTCCAGCAATATAATTAATGTTTAAATTAAAATTATTTATTTCTTAAATGTTCTGATAGCCCTTTCCTGGACTATGAACCTACATCTAGATTTCCAATGTAACTGGGCATTTCTTAAAATTGGTAGTGATATTCTATTCCCCTCCTCTTCAACTGCTTTCCCTAGTCTAATCATTGTTTTAGGTCTGCGAATAGAAAGCGCTCTCTTTAGCAGTCCAAAGGCACAATAGTTAGTCCATTGGGGACACACCAAGGGACTTTGAAGGTATATGAGCATTTTTCATTATTTCAAGAAATACATTTGGATGTATGGCTGGCAGCCTCATCCTGACGCAGTTCTACTCTCTAAAGACTCTGTGGGTAAAGCAATGGTATTTCCTCTTTAAATATAGGACACGAAACCTTATTTTGGTAATATGTAGATTTGATTTTGACATTCTTTTCAACTTTTCTTAACTTTAATTTCCCATTGTACGAGAAACCAGCAATAATAATGAATTCTTTACTGACATTTTATTTGGATTCTTGGAACCAAGTTTGCAAGTGTTTTTCTGCTCTTTTGCGATAGTAAATCAGCCTTCTTTTGTTAGTCGTTTAGGTAGATCCATGCTTCATGAATAGTCACAAGGGATTTCCATCTGTCTCCGACTAAGGAATTTTCATAAAGAAGTCTACACTGCGTTCTACGCTCAGACACGTGCTTAGCCATAAGGCGGTGAACTTCATGTTTATTTTATTTCAGATTCAAATCTTCGTTCATTACCTTGTTTACAGTTGATACATAGGTTTTTAACGACTTAGCGATTTGCTCTTTGGGTCGGTGGATTTTCTTTTAAGACGAAAAACCTTACTTTTGAAATAGTCGTAAAAGTATACTTACCTTCTTTGGATATTCGTTTGGTGGTTTTTTTTCCTGTGACGATTTTTCCCTCTGTTATTAATAATATTGCTTATTTTACATTTGGAAATGCTAATCCCATGATTTTCACAACGATTTTTATTACAGAAAACGAATATTTCTCTTCCAACATTGTAGCACACCACTGTTTGTTCAGGTTATCACAAAGAGCTGTCATGAACACCATGCTGCTTTGCTCACCTGCGATCGGCCATTGACCACATGACCAGGTACCAGGTCTAAACTCCCCAACTTCAAGCAGCGCTAATGGAATTTTATGTAAACAATAGCAAACTTCTGAATCGTCATCTTTGTTTTCGCACTTCGGGAAAAGGAATGTCCACGTTTGTTTCAATACTCTCGAGAATCCAGGTAAACTTGCACGTGCTCGAGACCTTTTTAGAATGCATACACTTGACTCCGGAACGCAATTGAGTGACTTGACGTGGATATTACTATCATGATGATACATCCCAAGGTAAACATTTATTTCTTACACTCGTGTTACCCAAACCCTTTCGACGAGCATGCGTTTACTGTTTCCCTCGCTGTTTCCCTTCAAATTTCGCTACAGAGCACCAAATTACAGGCACGTAAAGAATGCAACTTTTAGCATCAACGTAAGATATGACGACGGCTTGTAATAGCAAACGCAGAAACGTGATTGATAGCACAATCGAAGAGACTGGTAGTGATACTAAAACTCAAGTAATGAAACTTGCACTTCCGCTTATGTGCTTGCTTTTACAATGATATCAATTTTAATCCCAAGCACGGCTCTGTAAAACAACTTCGCAGTTAACTTGCTCCTAAGTTTAAAACGAAATTGGCATTTTTTTTTACCTTATTTCGTAGTACAAAAAATGAAAAGAAAAAAATTCCAGACAAAATAATTTATTAGGGGGGGGGTACTCATGGGTGCTACAGACAGGGCTACCCAACCCCGTCCCGCCCCACCTTCTGTTGTAACGGGCCTATGTTTAGCACATCAGCTGTACGCAAAATCTAACTAATAACAAGTTAGTAAAATCATGCAATGCATTGATTATGATACGCTTTCCAACATACCAGAAATTATTACTCAAGTTATTACTCAAGTTACGAGGATAATGGCTGTGGAATAAATCTCGCTCCTGTGTCCTGACCTTTGACCCCATTTCGATGATATTCAACAGAACCGGTTCAGTGCACCTCAAGAATAACATACTAAAGTTTTGTCGCAATAGAAGCAGTTTTACGCAAGTTATGAGAATAATGGCTGTGGAATAAATCTTGCTTTTGTGCAATGACCTTTGACCCCATTTCGTTGATATTCAACAGAACCGGTTCACCATACCTCCGGAACAACATGATAACGTTTTGTCGCAATCGAAACATTTTTAGGTAAGTTATGATGCACAAGGGCAATGGAATGGATCCCACTCAAGTGTCCTGACCTTTGACCCCATTTCGCCCATTTTCAATAGGGCGAAATGGGGTCAAAGGTCAGGACACTTGAGTGGTCACCCATTTTCACTCGTCCCCAGTGGCTCCCTACCACATACTAAAAATTTCATCAAAATCGAACCATTTTTACGCAAGTTATGACGCATAAGGGCAATGGAACAAATCTCGCTCTTATGTCCTGCCTGACCTTTGACCCCATTTCGCCCATTTTCAATAGGGTTCGTGCCCAGGTGGTTCCCTACCACATACTAAAATTTCATCGAAATCGAACCATATTTACGCATGTTATGACGCATAAAGGCAATGGAATGGATTCCACCTTTATGCCCTGACCTTTGACCCCATTTCGCCCATTTTCAATAGAGTTCGTCCCCAGGTGGTTCCTTACCAAATACTAAAATTTCATCGAAATCGAACCATTTTTACGCAAGTTATGAGGCATAAGGACAATTGAATGGATCCTGCTCTTATGGCGTGACCTTTGATCCCACTTCACCCATTTTCAATAGGGTTCGTCTCTTGGTGGTCCCCTACCACATACTAAAATTTCATCGAAATCGAACCATTTTTACGTGCGTTATCGTGCCGACAGACAGACGGACGGAAAAAGCTGGAGCGTATACGCTTCTTCAACCTACGGTTGGAAAGCGTAAACAAGGAACTATACACCAATTACACTTAAAATAGTACTAGTAATCCGAATTGCTTGGGGTAGAATATAATTCAAAGTTTCTAAGCTTTCCCACATCAGCTAGATGGGTTTTTCAAGGAAGGTAGACAGCTAACTGCAAACTGAATAATAGAACACTTCAACAATTTGAACGCGGTGACTTGACTAGACAATAAAGCAATGGGCGCAAATGTTATCAGGTATTCGAAGAAACGAGGTCACGCGGTACCGTGGTAGAAAACACAGCATTATTTGAAGAATTGATTACAAATTTTTGTGAGGTACTATACTTCTGAAACTCGGAGAATTTAGTGATAGATATACGTTAAGGAAAGCAGTGTAATACGGGCTCCCAAATCTTTGGATCTGTTGTTGAGCTGGACCCATAACAGTTCGAAGTTTGTGTGAAACATGTCGTAACAGAATTATAGGCAACTTCTACGTTTTCATATTTTTTTATTCCTAAATTATTTTTGGGTTTAGCGGTCCTTGTAAGAATGTGGGGCTATATGAGGGGTCGCCTGTGCCTTATTTGGGGCCACTAGCTTCAGAAGGGGCGGGGGGGGGCTAGCGCTGCAGGATGGCTTTGTTGCTCGATCTTGGGACATTCTGACCATTCTGCCACTGGGAACGTACACTAAGAGATGTTAGTAACATGCAATGTTCCGCTACTAATGTGTAAACGAGTATTTCTTAAACTAAAAGCGTGAGGTGGACGAAATGAGTTATCGCAGTAAACAAATAATCTAAATTCATATTAGGTGCTCCTTCCTGATCTGGGACCTTCCTGTTTTGTAATTGTAATGCGCGTGGCACTCAACAGCCACATCTGGCCTATGCGCCATAAAACTCCGATCATTCACTAACTGCTGTGGGCAAGCCACCGCTATTTCTATCGCCTCACCTCATAGATCAAAAAGGCCGTGAGATAGTAGACAGGCGGGAGTGGATTACATCCAAGGTCGTCGTCGCAACGCAACTGCGCGGAACATAGCGTATGGTGTAGGGAATTATCGATAGAGCGGTCATATTCACTTCCTCCTGCTCATGATAATACTGGATTAGTCTTTTAATCCACGAAGCCACGTGGTGATTTCACCCTCCTACCAGCTTGCAATTTCTTCTTTTTTATGGCGTGTCCTCATAGGGGTTTATTATCTAAATCTCTACTCTGCATTTTTAATAGTTTATTCATACTGAATATTAAATCGAATAAGGTTCTCATTCTAGAAAGACAAAGAGCAAGCAAAACGACATTACCAGGAAAATTCGGTCGTACATTTTATTCTAGCACGAAAATTCGGACAGAAGTGTTGACCCTGAACTTTTTTTTATTTCAGTGTCGTCCAGTGGCTTCGGAACAGCGGTGGCAGCTGCCCCTCGTACACATTTACGCGCAGGGGCAAAACATCACATTTACCCCCTCACTTTTCTTTCTTTTTAATTTTGTCGAAAATCGGATAAATATAATTTTTTCTTTAATTTCCTGCCATTCAAAACGTCTGAGAAAACAAAATATTTTCTATTTTAATGATTAAACAGCTAGAACTCTGAATTTTTTATTCCCTTTCCGGAGACGCGGGTTAAAACTGAAATTCCTGAAAGGTATTGGGTTTCTATAAAAGTAGCAGGAATGTTTTCTATTTATATACAGTAAAATAAGTCTTAAAGAAAAAAAAATGGAAGGGGAAGAGAAAGAAAGGAATAAGATATATTTTTATACTTATGTTGTTTTATATGTAACCTAAGGGCTGCAGTTGTCGTGGAATTCATACTAACGTGGCGGTGTTCAGTTCATTACAGTTTAACATCGTTTATTATCTGAATAAAATGTTTGATATCGATAACCCTATGACATAGATATAAAATTCAAGGTTTATATTCATTTAGATTTTGTCGCTATAATCGTTTTATCAAATGACGTTATCACGTCCTGTTTTACAAAAGCACTAAGTTTTATGATTTGGCCAAAAATTGCATATCTTGATATCTTGCCCCCCGTTGTCAAGAAATAGCTCCGACGCCGTTGGTGTCGCGAGGCAGGAGGGCATCTGCCCCCATACTCATTTGCGTGAAGGGGCAAAACATCATTTGCTCCCCCACTTTTCCTCCTGTAGAAATCGGGTTAATATTTGAATTTTTTAATTTACAATTCCTTCCGATAAAACAAAATATTATTTTCTTCTTTAATTATTAACCATTCAGAAATCTGAATTTTTTTTATTGTTATTCTTGAGACGCGGGTTCAATTTTCCTCGCTTGTCCAGTATGAGAACAAAAATTTTCAGGATGTACCAGCCTTATTGTTGTCAGTATGAGATAAAAACCTTCTCACGAAGTTGCCCTAAAATTTCTGAAAGATTTTGCGTTTTTTATAAAAAAAAGAGCAGGAACGTTTACCCTATTTCGTTCAGGTTTAATAAAAATCAGTATTTCGTTAAAGAAAGAAAAAGGAAGGAGAAGAGGGAAAAAGGAATTAGATATGTTTTTATATTTATGTCGTTTGTTGTATAACGTAAGGACTTCGGTTCTTTTGAAATTCATACTAATGTAGAGTTGTTCAAATCAATACAGTTTAACAACTTTTATGATATGAGTAAAGCGTGTTACACCGAAAAGCCCTATAATATAGATCTAAAATTGTTTTATCTATGTAATCGTTTATCTGTTGCATAAATTTAGATTTTATCTATATAATCGTTTTATCTGTTGCATTTTCAAATGACGATATCACGTCTTGTTTTACAAAAACACAATAAGCTTTATGATCTGACCAAAAAATACACATCCTGATATCTTGACCCCGTTGTCAAAAAATAGTTCCGACGCTCTTTTATTCCTGGTTCTTCACTGGCTTCGGTTCGACAGTACTACTTCAAATAGTAACCCTATTTTTATTTTTTTTACAGGTATTATTCTTTACAGCCGAGTAAATGTACATGACAGTCTCTCTACCTCAGTAACCTAACCCATACGTGAGTACATAAGCTGAATCTAAGTAGCCCGACCCATACCTATGTACTTATTATACCTGTGTACGTCTACGTGTGTTCTCCAGCAACCACTGAACTTTATCAATGCGTGGAGTTGACCACACATGAAGTCATGTTTTTGTTGGTTTCGGGGTTTAACATGACCACTAGTAGGGCCATATGCAACCGCTCGTCCCTATAATATAGAACCGATGGCTCCCGAGAGAGAAGAGACCCAGCGCCATAAGACAAAAGTTAGTAGACTCCAAGATTATGCTTATCCGACACTTCCGCTGGTCATTACCTCAGGGGTCGTCTTCGTAACGTCACTGTCCAGGACCTCTCCACCAGTGCTGAGACGGGCCGAGACCGAAGTCGAGCCCGGGCTCAGGCTGCATAATATTTACTGCCGGTTCGGCCTCGGGGTCTTTTTTTTTTTTTTTTTTTGAGGTTTAACGACCACCGTGAGCAACTCAATGGGCTATAAGCAGTCGCCCGTCCCTAATTTAGGGTCACTGGTTCCAGGGAAGGGAGAGAGCCAGTGCCGTAAGACAAACACAACATCCATGCCTCGCCGGGATTCGAACCCGGACCCCGTTCGGACGAATGATCAGAGGACATCGCTTAGACCACTGCGCCACCGGGGCGGCGGCCCTCGGGGTCTGAGGGAGAAGGAATTTATTCTTCTTTCTAAATGCGATTTCGAATGATATAGCGTTTTTTTACACTTTCAAGCTATGCGAATTTCTTGGTTACTGGGTCCATTTACTCTGGGTGTGGATATTTATTCTTGGGTCTGTTTATTCTGAAGGGCTATTTATCCTGGGTTTGGATAGTAAATACCATAGGACACGCATTAGTGGATTTCCGCGGTGTAGGAAAAGCTTCAAGAATTATAGACACTAGATAGCAGATAGAACCCCGACGAAATTTTGTTCTCTGCCTCCACGCGGAAATTATCTGCTAGTTATGTTATACAATGTGCGCAGATTGCAGAGTCACCTAATCATTCTGGATGCCTGGTCGCCCGAGTTTCTGGATGTCCGGCAGCTCGAAGGATTTCAGGACGAAACGAATTGGTCAAAGAAAATGTACGATTATACTTATCCAAACAGATGGATATCCTTTCCCCATTCCCCAGCTGAGATGAAACATCGGTCAGTTGCATATACACCGATTAGCCATTACATTATGACCACCTACTTAATAAGCTGTAGGACCCCCTTTAGCGGTCACTCGGCAAGGTATCGATTCGATGAGGCGGCAATAGGAATCCTGGGGTATCTGGTACCATAATATCAACAGCAGGTCATCCAGTTCCGTTACATTTCGGTGTGGTGGTGATTTATCGCGAACCCGCTTGTCCAAGTCGAATCACAAATGGCCGCCCCGGTGGCGCAGTGGTCTAAGGCGCTGGCCTATGATCATTCGTCCGTAAGGGGTCCGGGTTCGAATCCCGGTCAGGCATGGATGTTGTGTTTGTCTTACGGCACTGGCTCTCTCCCTTCCCTGGAACCAGTGACCCTAAATTAGGGACGGGCGACTGCTTATAGCCCATTGAGTTGCTCACGGTGGTCGTTAAACCTCCAATCCAATCCAAAAAAGAATCACAAATGTTCGATTGGGTTCATGTCAGGCGAATCTGGAGGCCAGGGCATTAACAGAAAGTCACCAGCATGTTCCTCGAACCACTCCTTGACGATTCTGGCAATGTGGCATGGCACATTATCCTCTTGGTAATGGCCATCACCAGTAGGGAGCACAATTTCCATCAATGGGTGAACTTGGTCCGCAACGATGTTCAGATACCTGACAGCTGTCAGAGATCGTTCTATTGGGATAATGGGGCCTAAAGTGTCCCAAGAAAACATCGCCTACAGCATAACAAACGCCGCCGCCTGCCTGTTTCCGCCCAGCAGTGCATGCAGGTGCCATAGCCTCCGTTGGTAATCGGGGTATCCACGCTTGGCAGTCTATGTGATGCACCAGGAATCTTGATTCGTCAGACCAGGCCACTTTCTTCCAATCATCCACGGTCCAATCTCGATGACCTTGGGCCCATTTCATGCGTTGTTTGCGATGACGTGAGTGAGCATGCGGAACCCGGCTGTTGTCTTCGGCTATGCAGACCCATTCGTAGAAGGTTGCGAAGATCTGTGTGCTGTGACACATTGCCCTGATCACCGCTGCCTGTAGCTGCGGGTGATTTGTCGCACTGTGGCCCTGCGGACGACACACGGTTGGACGACGGTTAGTCGTTTGGCCACCTGTGCACCACTTTTGATACGTACTCACTACAGCGGCACGTGAACAACCCACAAGCCGCGCCGTTTCCGAAATCGTAGTTCCGAGCCGCTGTGCCATCACAATTTGTCCTTCATCAAATTCTGATAAATCGGCAGCTTTTCCCATTCTGACTCCGGACACTCTACTAACCAAAGGCCTGTCCTTGGGTTGTGTATATTCTGCTCTGTGATCTTCTCCTGCGCCATCGTTCTGTCTCCAGGCGCGCTCATTTCTCTAGGCTGGGGGTGGTCATAATGTAATGGCTCGTCGGTGTATGTTTTTTTTTTTTTTTTTTTTTAATAAAACCGAAATAAAAATGCCCTACGATGTCACAGATATATGATAAAAAAAAAGTGCCGATTAGTTTAAATACTACGGGACGAGGATTTGGGTCTAAACAAACTCTAAAACTTTTCTGTATAAACAATTTTATGTGAAACTGCCCTATTTTGCATTATTTAAATTCTGGCAGGGGTTTGAAAGCAATATATCGCTGTTGCTTTAAACAAACCAAATGTATATGATTTCATTACTGCTGTATGGTTTCAAAACTTTTCGATCCTAACGTAGAGTTTTTACCTAAAGCTGATGCTAGACTGGTCAACTGAATGCGCATGCAGAAATGTGTTAAATAGACCTGGCAGCATTGCTCACGAAGAGTTTTCTAGCTTATGTACCGTGTTTATTCGTAGATATTTAATGCTTGTTGAATGCAACAGTATTTATTAGACTTCATGCCCTTTCAAGCTTGAAGTTTTTACCTCTAACGTACTACTAATTTCCCCCTTTTATCTCTCTAGGGCTTTCTCTTTGTCATTTGTAAATCTTTCCGTTTCCTCTTCGTTTATCCTTTGTTGTTCCCTCTATCCTTAGATCTCCTGAATCTCTCTCTCTTCCTCTTTTACGTCTCACTGTTCTTTCTTTTTATCACCTCTCTCTCAGTTTGCCGCCCCGGTGGCGCGGTGGTTCTAAGCCCTGGCTTCTCACCATTCGTCTGAGATGGGTTCGAGTTCGAATCCCGGTGAAGCATGGATACTGTATTGGTCTTACAGCACTGACTCTCTCCCTTCTCTGGAACCATTGGCTCTAAATTAGGGACAGGCAACTTCTTATAGCCCATCAAGTTGCTCACATTAGTTGTTAAACCCCCAAACAAAACTCAATTCTCTCAGCCCTTGGCACTATCTCTCTCGCGCCCTTCCTCGAATTCGTTCTTTTGGCTTTTATGCCTTTCTTCAGTTTCCAGCTTTGCTGTTCCGGCGACACAGTGGTCCAAACGCTGGCTTGTGACCGTTCATGCGACTGAAACCCGGATGAGGCATTGGTATTGTGTTTGTCTTACAGCATTGGAGCTTTCCCCTCCCCGGAACCAGCAGCCTCAAATGAGGGAAGAGCAACTGCTTATAACCCTTAGATTTGGTGATCGTTACCCCCCCCCGCCCGCAGTTATTTCATTTTATTTATTTCCCCACTGATTTCTGATTTCCTTCTTCCTGTTTCTCTACTTCTATCTCTCGTCCTTCCTCCCAGCTATTTCTTTCTTCCTCAAAGTTCCACACTCCCTTTCTCTCCATCTCATTCTCCCTGATTTCTTTTTTTATTCTTCAGGTCTGTTCCTCAATCTGTTTCTTTCTATCTGTTCGCCGCTCTTTTTAATCAACTCTGCCCTTTCTCCTCTTTGTGTGATTTTGCCTGTCATCCTCCTCTCTCTTTCTCACGCTGTCTTTCACTTACAGCGCCCCAGCACTTGAGAGGTCTGGGGCGGTGGTCTGACCGTTCGTCCGAGCAGCGCCGGCTCACGGTACGTATGCGTCCCGATGCAAAGGTGCCATTTCGGCGCCCCTTTATGAACTTTTCGCTGAAGAAAATTTACATAATGGTTTCGTATTTAACATGCTCATATGCATTTGGCTGTTCTGCCTCATTCCGTTTTCAAAAATTTAAAGATAATGTATTTTAATATGTTTCAAACACTTAGAAACACAAATTGTCACGGGGTAAATGGTGATTTCATTCCCGTTAAAAATATTTGTTAGCAACTTCCCCTTCGTAAAATTATCGGATTTACTACGGGAGTCATAACGAAAGGTCTGCACACTATCCATTTTTGAAAAAAGTGTGAAGTAACGGAGAAAACTTACATTATTGACGTTCAATGTACTCCCTTCCTCTGCTAATGACAGCTTGTCAGCGGTGAGGTAGGTCCTGGAAGCCCAGTAGTACGCCATCTTTGTAAGCTATCGTATTACTCGGGTCATGTCCAATGACAGTTCGTCCAGCAATTCGTAGCGGGTGCCACGGAGCCGATTTTTTAACTTTGGGAAAAGATCAAAGTCGGGTGGACTGAGATCAGGGCTGTATGGTGGGTGGGATAAAGTTTCCCAGCCATATTTCGACAAAAGTGTCGTACCGACGCTGCACCATGACACGATGCGTGTCATGTAGCAAGATCGCTCCTGCTTCCTACAAGTTGGGGCAATTTTGAGGAATTTTCGGTCTAAACTTTGTCCTCAGAAAGTCACAATAATATTGCGCGTTGACATTTTGCCTTACTGGCACACGATCCGAGACCATAACAATCCTGGGCATCGTACGCAAAAATCATTTGCTTCACTTTGGATTGTTGCCGACGACACTTTGAGGGGCATGACGAACCTGGATGGCTCCGTTCTGCTGATTGTGACTTTAGTTCCGGCACAAAATCACGGGTCCAAGTTTCATCAATTGCGACAATTCTTTTCAGGAAGGTGTCGCCCTCCCTTTCGAACCTGTGGAGGTGATCCTGTGCGATGCTCACTCTGGCCGCCTTCTGCTCGGGGGAGAGTTGATGGCGCACCCACCCAGCCCCTGGCGACTTTTCTTTTTCCCAGTGAGTCGATCGAAATCCAGTGAACAGACATGGTGGACAAATTTGCCTGATAAGCAATCTCCTCGACTGTCAACCGGCGATTTTCTTCGAGAAGCGTTGCAACAATGGTGACATATGTTTTGTCTGTTGCCGTTTGAGGTCGGCCTGAGCGGTGATCATCTTCAATACTGCTTCGGCCCTCCCTGAAATTGCGCTTCAGCCCCGCAAGAAATTGTGCTTCGATCGAGAGCTCCTTCCCACAAACTTCTTGCAAGGCAGTGTGAATCTGTGTCGGAGGTTTTCCCCGCAGAGTTTCTATTTTCCTGTACGAGGGCTGGTCTAACGCCGTGACTCGACCTGAGGAGCTGCACGCTTCCATTTACAAACCCTCCCACGTCCACACAGCAAATGATATAGCGTCGTTCTCACACCACTGCGTTGCTGAGAGTCTGATTTTGGTATGACGTAATCATTTTCCCGATTGCATCATCCGCTTCTGTTTTAGATCATCTGGTTCTGGCGCCCCTATGGCTTCTCTCTATTCAGAATACAGAGTTAAAAACACACATTTTCTCATTCATGTGAAAAAAAAAAAAATGCTCCCTGAAATTTTTAGAGAGCAGAATTCCGCCCCACCGTTAATTGCCGATCCAAACAGCTGCTTCCTTTGATTAACGGGCAATACAGCACTACAGGTGGTGACTTCAGTCAAATAAATACTGGGTTTCGTTTCCTCATAAAAAGGAAAGAAGGGTAAGAAGATACATTAAAAGATGTGGCAAAGCAAGATAGTCTATGGCCGAAGAGGGAGACAATAAATTGGTCTGTAGTCTGTACTGCTTTTGAGTAAAAACAGCTTCTTGTTCTCGGCTATAAACCGAAATAAGGATATACGAGCACCAGAAATATTTTATTTTTCTCGCATAAGCTATTCAGCATTTAAAATTTTACAAGAGTTGTGTTGTCATACATATTATGATGTCTTGCTTATCGTCTGGAGCTATAGCCCAGCGTTCGAGATGGTTCCGCGCTCGAGTCCCGGATTAGATATGGGTGGTGGGCTTTAGAGGTCTGCATTGCGACCTGGCCTGGCGCGAAAAACTTGAGCCCAGACCCGGCCCTCGGGCCGGGCTGAGGAAGGTGTGGGATTTTTTTTTTTTTTTTTTTTGGTTTTTTTCATCAATGAAGTAAAAAAATCCGGGCTTCGGCTTCGGCCGGGTCGGGCCTGTACTTGAAAGGTTTAACATTTTGCTCCCGCATTAAAAAAATCTTTTCGTCTCACAAAACGAAAACTGGCTTGCTAAATAATCAGATGACGAAGTTCACTGAGTGAAATGAACCTGTCCCTTGGTGCATTGATTAATTACGGCTTAAACCGACAAGTCGGGCTGTAGGATGAGAATCTGAAACGGGAAGGTTTATTTCTTTTAAGGTTGAAATCAAATTCCGTTTGACGTCATTGACCTTAGCGACTAAAACATGTGCCTTTTTTTTTTTTTTTTTTTTTTTTCCGAGAAATGTTTACATGAACAGAGTTATCAGCTTCTCGAAACCAAAACCAAAACGAACTTCTGGCGCCATTCGTTTCTACAGCACAGATGAAGAAGTTCGAAATACATATGTGTTTGCATCATATGCGCAACTAGACATTTCTGCGCCTGCGGCAAACCACAAAATATTGCAAACCCCCACCCCACCATCATTCTACTTATCTTGTGTGTGTGTGTCCATTTCCAATCCACTGTTGGTTGAAGGTCTCCCCAATTCTCTTCTTCCACTTCTATCCTGGGCCCGTCTGTTCCAAGTCATCCCAGCATGTTTTCGAATTTCATCATTTTCATATATTGTATATATTACTAATTTAATAGGGTGTGTGTGTGCATACATACATTGCTTGACAAAACGAAATGAACGTCACACTCCAGTACTATCTGTAAGTGGAACGCACAATCAGACCGACTGTTCGCACAGGCTTTCTCCAAGTGCTTCGGTGCGACAGGAAACGGACCAAATACAACTGGAAGTCGCTGCTCGCAATCACGATCAAATAACCCCCAAAGAATCTTCAACAGTGTCAGCGACATTCTTCTCTTCCAGCATACGTACAACGGCGCCTTAATTTTTAAATTTGAGAAAATAATATATCCCCTGAACATTTTGAGGAAGGTTACGGAATCTGGCGAAGCATGTTATAAGCAAATCCTGTAAATGGACAAATGACAGAGTACGGTGTGGAAAAACTGTATCAGAAACTGATGCAAAAGTTTAAATTCCGATTTTTAATCAGATTGTAAGCAGTTATTTTTGCGCCCTCTCTCGAGATGCGCCCCGGGCAGTCGTAAGGCCCTAGGTTTACATATTGGAGGATTGATGACTATCTGGTTTGCGCTTAAGTGTAAAAGAGGAAAAGTATTTACATTTGTATCAGAAGTATGTAGTTGGGCCGAAGCCTCAACCATGTGAGGAATTTCTGCGAGAAATGGCACGTCTCTCTGTGTGACGGAGAGCGCTTGATGAAAATATAAAACAGGTCGGGCAGGGCGGGTGAGGCCGTAAACTGGAAATTCTGAGCCGGGCCTGGCTTGCCAAATTAAAGCAAGCCTGTGCTAACGTCTAGTGTGCTTGCCATACAGTTCCCTCTGTCTCTGTCCCTTCCAAGGACTCAGTGATCCTAAATTAGGGATGAGGAAACTGCCTGTAGCCTGTGAATTGCTCACGGTGGACGTAAAACCCGGGAGCAGAAATAATCCTCCACTTGCTTTCTTCTGTAGGTATATCTTGTCTATAATTCGCTCCTCTTGTCTCTTAGCCTATATACTCTGCTTTCCATAATACCCTCTGCTGTACACACTTCTTTTCTTATATTATCTCTTCTCGCTCTTTTTCTCAGATTCCCATGAAATTTGTAACTCAACCTGAAAATGACATCCCAAGTAGCTGTTTTCATTTTATGATGCAAATTGTAGGAAATTACTTGCATCGAAGATTTCATAACGATGTTCTTCCTCAAGCAGATATTTCTAGCGCAGTTTGTCTCATTAAATGACTTGAACAGGTCATATTACGGTAAAACTTCCAGTTATGGGATACCTACAAAACAGGAACTTAAGTAAACTACGTCAATAAAATATAAAAGGTAGCTGTATATTTTCTTTATTCAACTGACTGAGATAGAATGGAATTCGAAGGGAATCTATTTTCAGTAGCTATCGCTCAGATAGATCTCGTGGCTACTAAACATCGTTTTACATTTACTCCCTCGTAAACTAAGATTGTAATCCAACAATAAGGACCCAAAGCTCCGATCCACTTCCAATTTCCATTTTCTTACAAACCGCAGGAGGAGAACACGAAAAAAAAAATTGACTTTAGTCCCTATTGCGGAACAGTGCCATACGCATAGAAGTGGGCTTGTTGAAATATCTCAATTGAAAGCCATTCCCTGAACCCTCAGCGGTTACGACTCTAAAAATCGCCGCTCACGAAAAAGCAGCTCATCTGCAGTAAATGGTTATGAAGAATAGGCAGGGGAACCCACTATCTTCTGCCGTGTATGCAGCATTCCGATAAAAGAAGAAAAAAGAGCGCAATGCATCCGCCACAATGGCACGTAGAACAACGAGTTCACTTTTTATGACTCACACAAAATGTAAGAAGAAAGGAAAGAAATCTTTGTGTTCCTTTTCCATATCCACCGACCCTCTCCTTTTCCGGACTATTACTTACACCGGATGCTATATATTTGCCATGATTCGCAAATAGCAGAATATAGGAGACTCAAATATTTTCTGTCACTGATAAATATACTCATTTATTAGAAAAATTTCATTTTTGAAACTTGAACATATTTTTAGTAATTTTAAAAAGTTAAAAAGATTTTCAGTCATTGAGGAATTTATTTGTTTATCACACAGATTTCGTTTTGGAAACTTTACGAATGAGGTGAAAGCTCATGTTTTATTGATTCCAAAAAAAAAAAAAAAAAATTGTCATGTACTTGCAATACTAAATGTTTCATATGAAATCCTGGTTAAGCACTTTCTTCATCTGCTTATTTACCAGTGTTCTGCTTTTAAGAGAAAGTAATTGTAACTTCGTTTTTTTTTTGTTTTTTTTTTTTTGAGACTACATACAAATATTCCACACAGAGTATTTCTACCAATGACTTCTTTTTAACAGAGCAAACCGTTAACTAACTGACATAGCGATAAATTTCTCGGTTGAAGCACATATTTGCTATATGGTTTGGTTTCATCATCATCATCATCATTGTCAACCATTATCAATCCACTGCTGGACGAAGGTCTCCCCAAGTTTCCTCCACAACGGTCTGTCTTGTGCCAGTCTCCTCCATGTCACTCCCGCATACTTTCGAATTTCATCCACCCATCTTCCATGTGGTCTTCTTCTGGGTGTTTTCCTGTCCCTTGGAATCCAATCTAAAATTTCGGCTGTCCATCGATGGTCTGTCCTTCTGGCAGTATGTCCAGCCCATTGCCATTTCAGGGATTTAACTCTGATCATGATGTCTTCCACTCTTGTCATTTTTCGGATCCACGTGTTCCTCTTCTTATCTCTCCTGGTTACACCAAGCATGCACCTCTCCATGCCACTTTGAGTTGTCTGCAGCCTTTGTATGTCTCTTTTAGCTAAGGTCCACGTCTCTGCACCATACGTAAGCACTGGAAGGATGCATTGATCAAACACTTTTCTTTTAAGACATAATGGCATATTGCTCTTGAAAATTATGCTGTTTCTTCCAAAAGCTCTCCAGGCAAGTTTTGTACGCCGATTAATTTCTTCATCAATGTGACCCTCACTTGATATCTGCTGTCCAAGATAAACGTACGTGTCTGTTATCTCCAGCTTTTCTCCATCAATCGATAAATCTTCATTTCGTGTAAAAGCATTGTACATCACTTTTGTCTTCTGAAAGTTCATTTTTAATCCCACTTCTTTACTCTTGTCAGCAAGTTCCTGGATCATACTCTGTAGCTCTGATGGGGTAGTTGCAAAAATGACTATGTCATCAGCAAAACGAAGGTGGGTTAGATAATCTCCATTAATCTTTATCCCTTTGTTTTCCCAGTTCAGTGATTGAAAGACATTTTCCAATGTGGCATTAAAGAACTTCGGAGATATGGTGTCACCTTGTCTCACTCCTTTTCCAATTTTTATGTGTGTTGTATTTTCAAACAGCCTAATCTTTGCACTTGCATTTTCATAGATGTTATTAATAATATTAATGTATGCATCTTCAATACCGCAGGATTTCAGAGCCATTGCAACTGCTGATGGTTTCACCGAATCAAAGGCTTTTTCATAATCGATAAAAACCATGCACAATGGAAGTTCATATTCCCTCGCTCTTTCAATTAGTTCTCTCAGTACGTGGATATGATCTATTGTGCTGTAGCCACTCCTGAATCCAGCTTGTTCTCTCGGTTGAGCCATGTCCAGTGTCACCTTCAAGCGGTGTGAAAGAACTTTAGTGAAGATTTTATAAACCACTGATAGGAGGCTGATAGGTCTGTAGTTCCTGAGATCCTCAATGTCACCTTTTTTTATGTAGCAAGATCATTGTAGCGTTGTTCCAATCCTCAGGAATTTTCCCTTTATTAAGGCATCGAGTGAAAATTTGGGCGAGTACTGTTTCGATTACTCCACTTGCTTCTTGTATGATGTCTACAGTAATTCCATCTTCTCCTGGAGCTTTTCCCCACTTCATGTTCTTGATTGCATGTGCAACTTCTGCTGGAAGGACTGGAAGAACTCTGGTACCTTTCATGATGTCTGGAGTACACGTATCATCCCTTTCATATAATTTGGAGTAGAAATCTTTCACTCTTGTCAAAATTTCGCCTCTCTTTCTTGTTACAGAACCATCTTCTTTTCTCACTTCCATAATCTGTTTTTTTCCCTTACTGAGATGTCCCTTTGCTATCTTTAGGCTTTGGTTGTTTTCAATTGCCTTCCTCACTAGTTCACAGTTGAATTTCCTTACGTCTTCAGTGATACTTTTTCGTACTGTCTTGCATAGCTCTATATATTCCACTTTGGAAGTCACATCTTCTTTAGTTGTCCTCATCACTCTTCTTTTTTGCATCAACATTTTGGTTTTTCCTGATAATTTGTTCACATGCAATTTGTTCTTAGACCCAGCTAATTTTGTTGCTGTTTCCATAAGAGCTTTGGTTACTTTTCTGTTAACTTCAGAAATATCCCCTTCTTCCGATGTTAGGCCTTCTAAAGCAGAGAATCTGTTCTTCAGTTCCAATTTGAAGGTATTATGGTGTTTTTTAAGGTTGGTTATGTCAATACATTTTGTTTGTCTTATGAGCTTGCTACGTTCGAGTTTAGTGTTGAGGTGCATCTTACATCTCGCCAATCTATGGTCACTGCCTGTATTGAACTTGTTTAGCACACTGCAGTCTTCTATGACGAATTTTTTGTTACACATAATAAAATCAATTTCACTTGTCGTCCCATTTGGATGTCTCCATGTCCATTTCCTGTGTGGCTTTTTCTTGAAGAAGGAGTTCAAGATGAAAAACCCTTCTGCCTCTGCAAACTCTACGAGAGTATTTCCACGCTGGTTTCTGTTGCCGTGACCGAATTTACCTACTGAAGTTTCATTCTGTTGCCGTTGCCCTATTTTTGCATTAAAATCTCCCATAATTATCTTCAAGTGCTACTTACCTTTTTTATTTAGATCACGAATTTCCTTATAAAATTCTTCAATTTCTTCTTCAGCATGACTTGTGGTGGGTGCATAAGTTTGAATAATCTGAGCCTGGTATCTTCTCGAGAGTTGGATAACGAGTCGTGCAGCTCTGTCAGAGAAACTTTCAACTTCTACAACTTTATCCTTCAGTTTCTTGTTTATTATAAATCCAACACCACTAGTTCTGCCAGTATCTGTCCCACGATAGTAGAAGAGATGTCCACTTTTCAGTTCAATGAGATCTTCTCCTTTTCTCCTTACCTCACTTAGCCCGACGATGTCCCACTTGATCCTTTGTAGTTCCTCTTCCAATTCAAGAAGCCTTGAATCAGAAGATAGGGAGCGTCCGTTATATGTAGCCAAGGTCAGCATCAGATGGCAGATTAGTCCGGTCCTCCGGGGATTCTTAGCACCCTCTGCCTTCATGTCGCACTGGCCGCTGCCTTGGCCAGGTATATTCCAGCTGCCGGAGACTGAGGGCCAAGATTTAAGTTGTGGAGTCATTTTGGAGGGGTTTGGCCATAACTCACCACGCTGGCCAAGCGGGTTGGTGAGTGTGGGATAGCATTTCCTCTAATCCCGATGGTATAGTTATACCGCTATTGGCGGTCGTCAGAGCCCCTTTAGTGGGAACAGGATGTACCACGAGAAGGCGGGGTTGACATTTGTCAAGGAGAGGCTGTGATGTTACGCATCACCTGACCTTACATCCCATGGTTTGGTTTATGTATAGATATTTAGTATCGCACGAGCCTTTTCTATATATTCTGAATATATAGAAAAAGGCTTATGCGTAAGTACGGCTGAATTTTTTGACAGTTTCGAAAAAGCCTATAGGAATACATAAAACATATTAACACGTATCAAAATCAACTTTATGAGAAAACTTATTCATTTGTTTTATTATATTATGTCCAAACAATATACAATCTACGTCCGAAAAGTTCCAGGGCTGACCCAATAAAGAATATAAAAAAGTACCATACTCACAATTAATGCTGGTCACCTTCAAAATACCACCCTTCTGAATCAGCACACTGTTTCCACAGTTTATGAAGATCCTGAAAACAGTTCTGGAAGGCACTTTTGAGGATGTCCGCATGTTGTTTTGTCACGGCTCCTTGGATAGATGCAATGTCTGGCGCATGTGGCAGCACAGTGATTTGATGGTGAGCCAGGAACTGTTGGACTGACAACCGAAGCAAGAACCAATTTCCGGATTCCCATAACTGGGAACGACGGCGACGAATACTGCTGCGCAAACGTCAAAGACTTGCTTGTAGGATTCTTGATTTTCCGTTTAACCCACTACTACGAATTCTTTGCCTATGCCTATCGAATCGAAAAAAGCTGTCAACATAGTCTTTCTTGGTTGATCGTGAGTGGATACTTCTCCATTCAGCGCTTTGTCGCTTGGTTTGTGGATCATACCACTGGCGCCATGTTTCATCTGCAATAATTCTGGAGCAAAAATTAGGATCCTCAGCTGCAGTGCCCAGCAGATCGGAACAGATCGATGAACGACCCTTTGGTCATCATTCAGAATGTGGGGTACCAATCTGGCATTAAGTTTTCGTTTTCCCAGATCCTCGCGCAGAATTTCATGACAGGTAGAGTTACTGATGCCCACTGACTCAGCCAAAAGTTTGACTGTAATTCGGCGATGTATCTTTAACTGATTCCGCACCTTTTCGATTTTTTACGTTGTTCGCACACAGAAGGATCACCCAAATCTTGGATCATCATCAAAGGATTCCCGCCCGTCACGAACCCATACATACCATTCGAAAACTCTGCTGCGGGTTAATGCTGTGTTTCCATACTCTTCTTTTAACATCCCGTGAGTCTCAGTAGCTGATTTGCCAAGTTTCCAAGAAAAAGAGATGCTTACTTTCTGCTTTTCCGAAAGTGGCTAAAATGAAATGGGACAAGAACGCATGCAATGTGCCTCTTTAATGCCCGTCTGCCGCTTGTCCGTACCTGTATAAATCGGTTTCCAGCTGTTCGCTGATTGGCCAAGTACTACTGTCTTCTGGCATCCACTGGTCTTCTTCTTCGGCTTCATGCGATGGGCTGCAGTCCTGTTGCGTTTTCGGATTTCCACGTAACGTTCAGCATTAAAAGTGGAGCCACATGGTTGGAATTCCCAATGCACCAATTTTTCAATATCGAAAAATTACACAAGCAGGACTTTAACGTGCGATCCAGACCGAGGTGCTTTCTTGGGTTTGGGGGAGGAAGGGGTTTTCCCCTAAGAGCTTTATGGACCTTTGTTTCAGGGTCGTAATCATAGTCCCAGGTTTCATCGCCCGTCACAATTGTCCGTGAAATGTTTGCTCCTGCTATTGCACGTTTAAACAACTCAGAAGAAATTGTGAAACGATTTCTTTCCAGGTCGTCGTGCAGAAGACGAGGAATGAACTTGGTACATACACGTTTCATGTTCGATATATCAGTGAGAATGGATTGAATGGAACTAAACGACAGACCAGTCTCTTCTGCAATTTCTCTAATAGTGAGGCCTCGGTTCGTCCTAATCGTAGCGCAAATTTCCATGACGTCGTTGGTTACTTCTTTTGATGGTCTTCTACGACAAGATTCATCTTCGATGGAAGAAGCGTCATCTTCAAACCTGGAAAACCACTTAAACATTGTCTATTGGGTCACAACACTTTAACCATAATCAGTTGTCAATTTTTTATGCGTTTCTCTCACCGAATATGGAAACAAAATTTCATGTTTGCGCGTTGCTCGAACTTCAACATTATGGTAGCCTTGAACGAACGAGAAGCACGAGTCTACACTCTTTGCTGTCTGGAGGACTACTGGCATTTGCTGCAAAAACGATTTCTGGGAGGGCGACACGCCTGAAGGTTGAGGGTTAATAACCGCTTACGTCAGACACCTCTCTTTTGCTTCCGCAGCAAGAGTGGCTCCATTCTCCTTACTCTTTGATCACCCCCGTGTCTGTCCTCCATGCTGCCAATGTGCATGGGAATAAATGACTACAGAATAGGAAATCTTCAGTGCCATGACAAATTTGTTTTGTATTGGGTTGATGCATAAGTTCATGCCGGTTTTTTCACCGCACTACAGGAATGTATTACATCAAAGGGAAAACGGAATCAATCAACTATGTATCCCTCCCCCACCCTACCCCATTGTTTACGATGTTGTCCGAACGTCTGGATAGGTCATCAATGCCATCCTAGGAAAAACATGCAGGTTTTGCTGCGAACAAATCAAGGAAATTCCAGAGATTAACATCACTATTGAGCGTTCTGCCACGGAGTGCATTCCACAGTGATCGGAATAGGTGATAGTCTGAAGGTGCGACATCTGGGGAATAGCCCGGATGTGGAAGGATCTCCCATTTCATGTCCTGAATGGCCATTTTGATCATGTTTGCACTGTGAGGGCGTGCGTTATCATGTTGGAGAAGGACACCAAGGCGCCGATGTGTCCGTTTCTGCTGAATTGCTTCCTCCACACGGCGCAGTTTCTTCCAATAAAGTACCGTGTTGATGGTCCGATTCCTCTGCAACATTTCCCAGTGAATAATGCCTTCCAGATCCCACCAGGCACACAACATGTTCTTCGCAGGATGAAGGTCATGTTTTGGACGTGGTGCGGGTGTCTTGGTTGGGCTTAACCATTCCCTTCGATGCCTGAAATTCACGTATAGGCACCACTTTTCATCTCCAGTAACAATACGTGACAGAAATGGTTTGTGTAACAATAACAATACTCTTGTAACAGTAACAATGCGTGACAGAAAGGGTTTCCTGATAACATTCGGGCAAACAAGGAACCACATATGGCAACACGCTGATTCTTGTTGTCCTCGGTGAGAGTGTGAGGCACCCAAGACCGCAATTCCTGGACATTTCCCATACGTTCCAGGTGTCGCACCACTGTGGCCTGATCACAGTCCATCTCAGTGGCCAATTCGCGTGTGGTTTGACGCGGACTTAAGTGGATGAGATGGTTCGAACGATCCTCATCATAAGTAAGATGGACGACCTGAGCATAGAGAGTAGTTGAGGTCAAAATTTCCACCTCGGAACCCCTCAAACCATTTGCTGGCTGTCCTCCGAGCAATAGCATCCTCCCCATACAGAGCACAAATTTGTCAAGTAGCTTCAGCGGCTGTGGATCCCTTGTTTAAACTCGTAGAAGGGCAGATGTTTGAAATGTTCATTCCTCTCTACTTGACACTCCATACTTTCGGACCAGAAAACCAAAAGACCATTAGCCACAATCACACAACGCAATATGATTTAGATACACGATATTACTGGCTACATTTTGATATACAACTTTCCATCTGCACCGTCACTACTGACCTTGGAAACACTCGTGAAATAAAACGGCATGAACTTATGCATCAACCCATGCAATACTTGGGCAAAATTTTAACAGAAAGGATGATGATTCCAGAACGCTCCATGAAGGTGGCTGTTCGAATAAACGTTGTGTGCAGGTGCTAACTCGAAAACTTACACAGTAGATCAAGTTCAAGGATACGATTCACGTTTTTATTGTTGATACCCAGGAAAGTAACCACTTTCAAAGTGAAGAGCATGTTTCTAACCATTAAAGATGTTGTTTTTATTTCCAGGAGTCTTCAGTTCTACGCTCCAGTTTTATGCTCCATATCGACGTCCGGAAATTTCAACACATCTATTCGATCGCCAGCAATCTATTCAGAACAAACATTTACAAAACAGCAGCGGAACAATTTAATTATAGTGTTTAAATATTTCAATGATTTTAATTAGACCGTTCTCAACATAGCGCCAGTTTGTAGTGAGAAGTAGCAATGAAATGAAAATATCACTCTATATATCCCACTTAGCAAACAAAAATATAAAAAAAAAAAAAATACTTAAACTCTCTCTGAAGTGAACAGTAGATCTGCAGGGAATCTCGTAATTTGTGATGAGCAAATAAATTCAGTCAAATAACAACGTATAAGTTCGCTTGCATGTCCTTGAAAATCAGCAGACTAAATAGGCTTACGAGAATCATTACTGAAGTTTACCCATTAACGAAAGAAGGGCATTATTTACTTGTTGTTGTTTTTTCGTTTAACCGCTGCTCGTTACTCAAACGCATTTCTTTCAGAATTTTTTTCGTTCGTTTGCTAGCTTATTTTGGTCCTTTTTTTACATAGCTTTTTATGGCAACGCCATCTGATATACGTATATGCAAAGAAAGTGTTTTGTGGAACTAAACGACAACCTAAAAATTTTCACTGAGAAGCTTTTCTGAAATGCCAGAAAATAGTTTTCAACAAGTTTCTGTCTGTCTGAGCATTTGGAATTTTTCGATTTTACTTTTTCTCTTCTTCGCAAAGAATTGGAAACAAAAAAAAAAAAAAAAAAAAAAAACATGAGTGGAAAAGAAAACGAAAGATAATTTTGTGTGGAGAAGTTTTCCTTTCAATATATACACTATATTGACAAAAGTCACCGGACACCCCTTCAAACGCCAATGAACGGATCCGCTGCGTTGTTAAGATCCGCGGTACAGCTGCAAACGGTATAAAAACAAGCCTGCAGCCGACCGTGATCACATCGCACTGTGAGGTTGAGTGAAAATGTCGCGGAGGGAGAGAACTGACTTTGAGAAAGGAAAGATTGTTGGGTGTTATATTAGTGGGTTGTCCATAAGAAAAACCGATAGGCTTTTGAACATACCCAAGTCAACTGTTTTGGATGTACTAAATAAGTGGAAGACACATGGCGTGCCTGAAGCAGCAAAACGTACCGGCAGACCAAAGAAAAGCAGCGATAGAGGACGTTGAAGCCTCAGGAAAGTCCTTACAGCTAATCGACGGAGTACTGCACAAGACCTCAGTGTACAGGTGAGTAAAAATGCCGGAACCTCGGTATGTACACGTACCATTTGCAGAGAACTTCATTCCATGGGTTACCGTGGTCGTGCGGCTGCTCATGAGCTTTTCATTTCCACTCTGATTGCTACTTGTCTTTAAGCATGTTGTAAAGAACATTTATCGTGCACCGTAGATCAGTGGGAACGGGTCCTATTGACTGATGAATCCAGATAAACGATCCATCAGTCTGATGGCCGTGTGTGGGTATGGCGGCAGCCGGAGGAAGCTATTTATCACAGTGTACTGTTCCTACGGTCAAGTTTGGAGCCGGTAGTGTACTCGCGTTGGAGTGTTTTTCGTGGTATGGTCCCGGTCCATTGGTTATCGTGGGCAAACCTGTTAACCAGCACGTCTACCTCGGTATTCTGAACAATTATTCCCTACCAACTCTGTGGTAATACTATGGAACCGAGCCTTGTTGGTACCAGCAGGATAATGGTACCAACAATCGTCTGTAGACTGGCCAGCACAGAGCCCTGATCTTAATCCCATAGAGCACCTATGGGATGAATTAGAGCGCCGCATAAGAAGTTTGGAACCAAGGCCTACTACTAAGCAACAGTTAGCGGCAGCATTATGTACTGAATGAAAGCACATGCCTATCGCTGAGTTCCAGAACCTTGTCGAAAGCATGTCTCGAAGGGTCAGTGCATTCATTAAGGCCAACACCATACTAATGTATGTCAACAAATGTTATGTAGTGTTTCTCTTCTAGGTGTCCGGTGACTTTTGTCAATATAATGTATATATTTCGGGGCTTAACGACCCCCATTAGCAACTTTTAAGGGGTATAAGCAGTTGCTCGTCCCTCATTTGGGACCACTTGTTCCGGCGAAAGTGGGAACTAAAGCGCCGTTGGACAAAGTCGCCACTCGTATCCGGAGACCCAGCCTGGCCCCGGCTAGGATAACTAGTCAGAAACCAGGACCTTTCACCACTCGGCCGCTGGGGCAGTTAATACTTTTAGCCACCTATTTTCGCTAAATGTGTGTCACAACTAACTTGTAAGTTGTGCGCAGGAAGAATTTTGCGAAGTAATTTATGCAAAAGAAATTATCAACTCGTTCACGTAAAGAATTATATTGATTATCAGGGATGTAACCAAGGGAAAGGTCCTAGAGGTCCTGACCTCTCCTGAAAATTTTCGCCTGCAGTGTATTTTTTTATTGTTTTCATAGTCATTACAAAATACGTACTTTTTCCGCCCTAATTGTTTACAATTTGTGTATTGTTTTATTCCCCTTAAGTTTGTAATATTTATCATCAGGTTAGCTGTAGTTATTACAATTGAATTTGAATATAGGCCTATTTTCTGTTACACATTCAACCTTTTTGCTCTGAACATTGCACTTTTTATGTATGTTGACTTCTCATCTCTCTCTCTCTCTCTCTCTCTCTCTCTCTCTCTCTCTCTCTCTCTCTCTCAATGGCGAATCCAGAACCTTACCTTAGGGGGGGGGGGAAAGATTGCTGTGGTCTAAAACGAATATATATAGATAGACCTTGTGAATGGGTCTCTCTCTCTCTCTCTCTCTCGCTGTCGGTCTTCCTCTCTTAATTTCGAATCGAGAAGCTTATCTCAAGAAATGGGGGAGGTTGCTGTGGTTTAAAAAACAGATAAACAGATAGAGAGAGACCTTGTGGACTGATCTTTCTCTCGCACAAACAAACACTGGCAAAGGTGCCCTCCCTAGCCTGCATGGCTTCTCAAAAGTTTTATATCTAAAAATTATGCAATATTTTAAATCGCAGAGTGGGAAAAACAACTGAAAAATTAGCACGATGTTCAGTTGTTTGCTTTGGGAAGAAACGAGCACCGTGCATTTCAAATTTCAAGTCTGTATAGAATCTTTCAAAATAAATTTGAGCCCTTCTATTCGGACGGCTTAATTTAATACAGTAATTTCCAACATGAATCATCATCTAATCATTTCTGAGTAATATCACCGTAATTCTACTTTAAAATACACTCAATGGACAAAACATTTGAGGTACCTACCTAATAGTGTGTTGGGGTCCCTCTAGCACGAATAATAAATATACACGCAGAGGCATCGACTCCACCAGATGCCGGAGGTAATTACAGCCATGCCTGTTAAAGCATTGTCCACAACCGAGACGTAGGCCGAGGATCCATGGATCTGATGTTCAGCGCGACGGCACCCCAGAGCGCTTCTATACAGGGTTTAAATCCGGGTACTTTGGGAGCCCCTGGATTGTTCTAAACTCAAATGAGTGTTCCTCGAGCCATACCTAGGTGGTTGCGGACCCGGTGGAGCGGCGTATTATGCTGCTGAAACAGACCATCGTCTGCAGTCACATATACTGTACACTGGTCACAAAAAGTTAAGGATATTGCATGAAATGAAGGATGTATGTACCTGCTGCCTTAAGTAACACGAATTGAAATAAAATCAGTGAGGCTACGTAACGCAAGCGATAAAGAGTGCGTTACAAAAACAATTTGTTGCGCAATTTCGGCACACAAGAAAGCAGCACTGAATATACACTGAAGAGCAATTGAATTAGAGACAACTAGCGTTATGCAAATGTGGCGCTGTGGGCGGCCCTGTAAACGGAAACGACATGACGTATGCAGCGATCCGACAATATAAGGAGTGATGCGACGGGAATCAGTAAGAGTCGGACGCAGTATGGGTAAGACTAAGTGCATTTCACCGTGGGTAAATTGTCGGGGCCCGACGAATGGGTCACTCCATCTCGGAAGTCACTGGGATTTTCACGAGACACTGTGTTACGGGTGCACCGTGAGTACATCGAATCCGGTAAAACCATCCCTGCCGCCCCGGTGGCGCAGTGGTCTAAGGCGTTGGCCTCTGATCATTCGTCCGTAAGGGGTCCGGGTTCGAATCCCGGTCAGGCATGGATGTTGCGTTTGTCTTACGGCACTGGCTCTCTCCCTTCCCTGGAACCAGTGACCCTAAGTTAGGGACGGGCGACTGCTTATAGCCCATTGAGTTGCTCACGGTGGTCGTTGAACCTCCAATCAAAAAAAAAAAAAAAAAACCATCCCTGCAAGGGCCAACTGCCGTGGACAAGAGCGTGTGGATGAGCGGGGTCATCGTCGGCTAGCTCGCATTGTAACAGTGGATAGACGGGCCACAGTGCAAGAAATCACTCGGTAATTTAACGCTGGTGCACAAAAACGTGTAAGCAGCCACACCATCCAGAACCATCTCCTCGCTATGGGGTACGTCCCACGAGAATAGCGCTGCTGACCGCACGTCACAGGGTGCAAAGATTAGCATGGGCGCGGGAACATCGCCACTGGACCCTAGACATGTGGAAAAATGATGCCTGGACTGATGAGTCGAGATTCACGTTGGTACATGCGGACGGCAGGATACGAGTACGGCGCAAACCACATGAAGCGATGGATCCTTCTTGCCAGCAGGGTACTCTTCAATCTGGTGGAGGTGAAATTCTCGTCTGGGTACTGTTTACGTGGACTGAAATGGGACCCCTGATACGTGTGACATCGTCCCTCGCAGGTAGACGTTACCGGAAAATCCTGGACTGCCATTTGCTCCCGTTTGTGCGTCTTCAACATCCCACTGGGGACCTCATCCTGCAACAAGACAATGCCGCTCCCGAATTGTATCCGAATGGTTGGACGAACACTCCACCGACGTGACCTCGCTTCCTTGGCCAGCTAGGTCACCTGACCTCAGTCCCATCGAGCACATCTGAGATGCCATCAAGAGAGATTTTCGAGGCTCTGCCCCCCCCCTCCCTCCTCCATCAAATCTTCGTGAACTGTGGGAGCTTGTTCAGGGGTCGTGGATCCGTATGGCTTCCCAACGCTTCCGGTGTCTTGTCGAGTCCATGCCGAGACAAATCGACGCCGTCATCAAGGCGAAAAGTGGTGCTACACGTTACAAGACAGGTATCTCTAATTCAATTTCTCTTCAGTGCAGACAAAGTGATATATTCGGAGAATTTCCAAACGTCTGTATTTCAGTATCCAGTAAAACTACCTCTCTGTCGAAGAACATCTTGACACCTACGAGGCATACTTGCAATGACATTATATGAGTGTCTGGCAGAGCCTATTTAAGAGGGAGGCTAAAGGAGCTGCAGCCCAGGCCCCGAATTTTCAAGGGGCCCCAGAATTAAGCAGGATGCTTGAAGAATCGACAGGGGTTTACAGGGTTTTTTTTTTTTTTTTGTAGATAGCACAGCAAAAACTAAGAAACTACCTTGTAAAAAAAATTCCATTTCTTTCCTCTCTTTTAGGAGGAATCTACAAAAAATATAGTCGTCCCCAGTCTGTCCCCGAATCTTTCGAAAGCTTTACAGATGTTTTTGTACACATCTGTAGTTGGGGAAATTTTCATATATTAAGAACTAGCTACCCAGCCCGGCTTCTCACGGTAACAATTTAGAATTTACGGCGAATCTAAAGAGAGACGATTATTACATTCAACAGGCGACTGTCTTTCTCTTTGTAAAGCCATTCTTTGTCTGGCATTTGCCAATCGAGATTGTTTCTTGGAAAGTTTCATTTTGACGGGATAAACACATTTTTTTTTTAGCGTCCGATGTACTACGACCTATATTCGATTTTCGTCTCCATAATGTTAATACAATATTTAAATTTTAATTAAAGAACTACTCAAAGAGATACATACGTATGGACGAAAACAACTGCGCATTTAGTCTGTGCGAGCGCCGATAAACCCATTCTCTTTCAGCGTCCGATGTAACTACGCATTTAGCCTGTGGCCCTACATGCTGTCAGACCGGCGGCGGCGCATGCGCCTCGCGTCTTTTTCCCGATGAGCAAAAAAGTTTCGTGAACCGGTTGCCGCGCATCAAAGGCATTTTTGGCCTACTCACGCATGACGTAGCTGTGGAGGCAGATCACTTGCTTCGATGGTTTGTATATATGCGGTTACTATTAGTTTCCTGTTTATTTAGTGGTATTTGATCAGTCTTTATGATCGAGAGTCATATTTTTATTGGTCTAGTATACAGATAACTATTGTGGTAACAAAAGCTAAGTGTTATAAGATAATTATTGTGATAATAAAATGAAATCGTTATATTACTGTGTGTTTGCTAGTTAGAAAACTTCATGATCCCACCATTCTGTGCTATTATTTCGAAAGAACGATGCTTACCAATTATTGTGCTGTTGCCATGTGCCCATCACAGATTAAGAAAACCAAAGGAACTGGGATTATTAATCACGCATTCCCAAAAGATCAGATGTTGCAAAAAACGTGGTTGGCTATTCGAATGTTAACGAAAAGATGTTGTGAATGTGAAACAGGCCAGAATTTGCTGTAAACACATTACTGAAGATGTTTTGGAAAAACGTTCATTCGCTGCAGTAAAAGTCAAAACATACAGGTTGCATCACCCAAATTTAGCGACTTCCTAAGTAAATCTCAAGCAAAATTTGTATCCAAAATTTAAAAAATGCTTGCCATTTCGAAGTCAGAAATGTAAAAATGGAGATTAAAACAGTAACAGTGCCGTGTGTAAAAGAACGTCAACCACATTTTATTAGACAAACGAAACAGACTATTTTCTGGTATAATTCAATACAAACCTTTATTTTGTACCTAAATTTTGACCTATTAACCTATGAGAATAGTTATGACGCGAGTTATTAAAACTGCGCAAATTAGAAAGATCGCGGATTTTTTTTTCTTGTCGATATAAATTCCTTATTTGTTTCTGTAAAAATATCAGGTCCCCACCATGTTGTTTCACAAACGCATATGACAAACGATGAACGTAATACGTAACTCTATTACATTAGTCAAAAATTCATTGCGAAATGGACATTTTTCTTTTCTTTAGTAATCGCGTGACGAAGGGAAAAATTTTAAATGGAGAAAGTTTTTAAGTTTTGCTCGTATAAACTTTAAGCTCTCTTCATTGGCTTGAATTACTTATGAATGTGTGTGAATTGCTTTACCTCCATAGTGACGTCAAATGAAAGAACCAATGAGAGCGTAGATCGCTAATTGACCCAGCCTAATGAGGATGTAGCACGTATCGTCATCGAGAAGTTTAAGCGAAGTGGCAACAGTTCCTGCAAGGTCTTGAAGGACAAACATAGCTGGCTGCCCTGCAGTTAGTGTGTAAAGTGCGATTATTTGCGGTCGGTGTTTATAAAAATTTGAAGCCAAAATGCCTAGATTTTGTGGCTTTATTAATTGCTGCAGTAGAGGAAATAGAGACCGGAAGTCCTTTTTTAGCCTGTAAGCTGCTGTCTCTAAAGGCAGTACCGAAAAGATTTACTTATCTGCCAAGCGAAGGGAGATCGCTTCCAAGAGCTTAGAAAACACTATTGAAGAGTTAGGCTCTTCAAAGACAGAACATTTTAAAGGTTAGTTTTATCCAGAAATCAGGGATTTTTGGTAAAGCAGAAAACATATCTTTTACGTGTTCAAATGCTGTTGGAGTGCGGTGCTTGCACTTATTGGGCCAGGCGTTTCACTCGTTGATTTCAAGTTTTGAATTTTAATTTAAAAGGTGACTATTTTTTTCTTTTTTTTTTTTTTTTTTTTTTGCTTAGGTTTTATTGCTACTGATTATTTCCATATAGAAAACCTTTCAGAGTTTGTCTCTTAGTCAAAAATGTTCTTAAATCAACGCTTCGGTACCCAATCGGCACTTCTGTGCACGTGGGTTTTTCACCACCAGGGACTTTTATTCAGAAAGTTCCTGATTGATCTAGGGGCTGTTGAAACTTTTTATAGAGCTAAAAGTTCATTTGTTAGCCATCCTGACTTTTAGTCAGAATCAAATCTCTTTGGCTGTTCTGGATCTTTTTAGGAGAGCTTGATTCACTTTTTTGCGAATTTTCGGCTTTTCACTTAGTATTTTCACTTTTAAGATTATTTGGCTCTCAGTGTTGGGGTTTTTTTACTTTACTATTTTGTTCTATATGACATTTCCTCCCCAAACCACCGTTGATTTTATTTTCAGTACACCTGGATTTTTAACTGGAGCTAAAGCACACTTTTGCGGAAAAATGCAAGTAATGGATAAAATTATTTCCGAATAAAATTCTTTTTGGGGTCTAGGTCTGTTAGCATGCCAGGATTACGCTGCTAAATTTGTTTACGGAAAAATAAATTAAAGCGCAAATCCAAGAAAAATTACTATGTTTTTTCACCACAATTTTGCGTGAAAAAACAGTTTTTTCTCTCAATTTTTCTAAGTTTTGAAAATCGCTTCCCAGAGCATAGAAAAACACTTTTTTATTAAGGAGTTACTAATTGCTCGCTAATTAGTGATCTCTCTGATTTACCATGTTAAAGAATATGCCCGATGAGAAATTGTTATATGCTTCGAGTATTTTATATGATTCTAATGCCTCAAACTGTTGTATGGTAATGGCGCTTCGAACAAAGACGAAGTAATAGAAAATATTTACTATTTGCACTTCTGGAAAACTTTTCGCGTCACCTTCGAAGCTACTTACATTCAGCACATAGGGATCTTTTCCTTCAATCTCATTAATTTTTTCCAAATACCGCATTTTGTGCTCGAATTTAAAACTTTCAAAGTAAGACACCATCATTTCAACGGGGACTGGTTGTCCTTCACTTACGTTTCTAGGCTCGTTGCCATGTGAAAGTGACGTGTCTGCTGCATCCTCATAGGCAGTGGAAGCCACGAAAGAATGCGAACGGCGGTTTTTTCTTTGACTTGTCACTGAAATCGTTACTGCTCGGCTCCCTTTGGTCATAGATTAATGTTTCATACACCTAAACCTTCCTCGACAAATGCTTTATGGAATGGTGAAAACCGGTATTCGAGATCAGCCCGAACAAACAGACAGTCGCCTACCGGGTACTTTATTTTATACTATGTGTAGATAGATTCGTTTAAATCATGACATTTTGACCATCATATTATTTTGCCCACTACTTTGATATAATTTCAACAAGCTGAACTCGGGGGGGGGGGGGGGTAATTAAAACAAAACTGAGATGGTAGCCATTTTTCAGCCATGCATTTTTACATTTTCTTGCTACCACTGATTCATCCATGAATCGTGGGATACACACTTCAATACGGCAGGAATATTTTTTATGGCTTCCTCATCCTATTTTGGGAATGTTTTTCCCTGAGTATTTTTACTCATCAACCCATAGTGAAATCCTAGATGTGCCACTAATGCTGGGGCCCCAAAATACTGTACAACCACGGGGCCACCTGTCTCCTTAAATGTGCTCTGGTGTCTGTGGTGCTCTATAATGAGAATGCCTGCTGGTGCTCAACAACGCAATCGCGTGCTGTCGAGCACCAGAAGGTATGCTTATTTCTGCAGCACTGTCCAAAAAATGTCACGAACAAAGAAATTCCACGTGAGAATGAGCATATTAATACATATTTATAATCAGTGGCGTAACCATGTTTCAAAATCTGGGGGCGGGGGGTCCGATCACACATACACACAGTATATACACATATATATATACACCAGGATCCCCGACTCTGAAAATCTGCCCCCGTGGTTACGCCTATGTTTATAATTATCCTTTCTGAACCGGGGTAAGAGAATCTTACAACTACATTGAGTAATAATGCTACAAGCTTCAATTTGCTTTTGGTAAATGCAACAAAATTGCCTTTATTGTTTGATTTACCCTCGTAATACAGTTCCTATGTAATAATCAATTTTCAGCATGGATTATAGTGGCTCATGAAATGATGGAGAACGCGTGAATAATGAATCTGTAGAAGTTTCCTTACTCTCTTGGTTTGTTGATGCTGATAACGTACACTCGGTTTAAACGAATTCTAGTTTCATAATAAAGGCCAGAATTTCTTTAACCTTTCCGCTTGCCATGTATCTGAGCAGTAGAGCCCCCCCCCCCCCCTGTGCTGGAAAGCGTTTTATAATCCATGCTGTGGATGATTTTCTTGCTTTTCTATTATGAAATAATAATGGTCTTGCGACCTCTCCTTCCTGCTTCTTTTTTTTTCCACCGAGAAGTAGTAGCAGGAAATGAGGAAGAGAAGTGACGGTGAAAAGCTGAGGCATGTATCATTTTCCACTAATTGTCTCTGTTATCTTCACTCGGGAACAGTGAGTGCAGGGTGAAGACGCACGACGGGTTTTATTTTTCTTTCCCTCTTCCTTTTCTTTTTTCAAAATTCTTTCTGCCCCTGAAGCCTGGGGGCAAGACAGAGACGACTGCGATCACCCAGACAATTGAAGTCGCCGATTACACGATTACATTTTGTTTCATACGTTGTCGGAATTCAAATGAAAAATAAGTTTAAAATAAAAAAAGAAAGGGAATTTTAATCAATGCTTTGTAGTGCGAGTCATCTCCGTTTAGGAAAAGAGTGTATAACATCCCTGTGTTTCTAGCTCGTCATCAAGTGGTGCTTGATGTCTTAAAAACACCGAAGCAACAGATGGTTGAGGGAAAAGATAAAACAGGAACCTTTGTTTAAGATTGCTGCCGAAAGGGGGAGTGGAGGAAGCACACCCCCTTTATCAGAAGCTCTCTCTCATCTTTATTCATTCTTCACTGAACCCTTCTTCTCCCTTTTCCCCTCTGTACTAAGCATTCTTGTGATTGAACAACAATATATGGAAGTGTTTTATTATTTTTGTTCGCGTTTTATTCTCAAGAACGGGGGAAAAAAGAAAAGTTCGATGTCAAAGTCGATTACCTCTTCATCTTAGTTTCCGGATAACTAGTGAATATTTGAGTGCTTGTCTTTCAGCTCGATAGCATTTTGAAAGCAACAGGTTTTGAATATACCTAGTTGACCCCCAACCATGACAGACAAAAGCAACAGCGGCGTAAGAAATCGTCCACAAAGTGAATTTCGAATGATCGTTATTGTTCTCCAGCAAGTTTTTGATTACAGCGTCGAAATGAACCTCCGATATTTAGGAAATCCACTTCAAAATAAAGATATATATCGGTTTGCTATTTTGATGAAAAACGTGGTATGAGATGTGAGGTACAGAGTAAGAATCAGTTTGTTCCTTTGAAGTACATTTTTCAACTAACGGAACAGGAAGACCGGAAAAAACGGAGCTTCTTGAAATACGAACACCATCTCAAAGTTTGATCAGTAAAATTTCATTTATAGCGACGATAATGTTTTACATAACTTATTTATTATTTCAAGGGTCTCTGTTCAGTGTAAAATATTTTCTTTGATTAGGCTCAAAAATAACTTAAATACTACTTTTTAGGATGACTTCCGTAGTTGTCCTGCCACTTATTATAAAACTTGTACTTTATTGTAAGTCAATATTTTCCATTGGTTAACTTCTTAATGATGGTGCTTCAAAGTGAGAATAAGGATTAGGAGTGAAAACTTTTCCTTGAAAATAATTATTTCTAAGGACTTGTAATGTGTTTTCAAGGATTTGTGTCGTAAATGATATGCCGCTGCGGTGGCGCAGTGGACTGAGCGCTGGCTGCTGACCATCTGTATGAGATGGGCCCGAGTTCGGATTGTAGTGAGGCATGGATGTTGTGTTGTCTTACGGCATTGGCTATCGCCCTTCCCTGGAGCCAGTGACCCTAAATTAGGGACGGGTGCCCATCGAGTTGTTCATGGTAGTCGCTAAACCCCTAATAAAAAAAAGTAATATTCACCTGACCTCGTTTCAGCCAGATCCAATGTACATTTTATTTTCTGGCAGTACTTTTTAAATACTGCTTTTCATTTTTTTGAATTTAGAAAGTCGAAAAGCGAAAGATATTTTACGACTTTGAAAGTCAAATTTTAACAATTCGGAAAGAGTCGTTTATGCCCAAATATGTAACGAGTTCTTTAAAAATGAGGCCGGTGTGTGTCAGCAATGTTTTGTACCTCTGAAACTGAAGTGCACTGATGCTGCTCCATGACGATATTGCACATCTCTCTAGACGGGTAGATT
The DNA here is from genome assembly GCA_039090855.1 of Macrothele yani. NCBI lineage: Eukaryota > Metazoa > Arthropoda > Arachnida > Araneae > Macrothelidae > Macrothele > Macrothele yani. The sequence goes on along the minus strand of CM077022.1, from coordinate 47,356,232 downwards.
GTTGTTGTTTCACGTATTGATTTCGTATCGAAAGTTAGTCTGATGAAATTTCGGATAAGGTCTGTGCTTTATTTTTAACTCTGTCTGAAACGAAAGGAGAAATCAAAAGCCTGTGTATCGCAACTGCTGAACATATCAGCCCGGAAATAATGAAAACGTGTTTTTGATTTCACGTAATGAAATTATATTTGTAAAACTGCACATTCTACGAACATTTTGTTTTAATTCATTCAAACGAGATTCCGTTGAACAACGATCGTGTTTAGTGAAACAAATCAGTTTGTTTTACTTCACCACTATATTCAAATGAAGTAGGGTAAAGATCGTTTTCAGAACGGAACTCGCCATCTGTTCCAGTACAGAGGATGTTCTCACATTTTTAGAACGAGTTTCCAGCAATATAATTAATGTTTGAAATAAAATTATTTCTTTCTTAAATGTTCTATCTGATAGCCCCTTCTCTGGAATGAACCTACATCTAGATTTCCAAGAAAATAGGGCATTTCTTAAAATTGGTAGTGCTATTCTATTCCACTCCTCTTCCACTGCTTTCCATAGCCCAATCACTGTTTTTGGTTTGCGTTTACAAAGCGCTCATTTTTTTAGCAGTCCATTTGTGACACATCAGGGGGACTTTGAAGAAACACGTGCGAAAGGTATAGACTTGATCAGAGGCGTAAAGGGCGGGGCAGACGAGGCGGCTACCCCGGGCGCAACTCAAGAGAGGGCGCAAAAATCACTGCTTGCAGTCTGGTTAAAATTGGAATTGAAACTTTTACAGCAGTTCCTGGTACACTTAAAATTCGAATTTCTTCCTCAAAATGTTCAGCGGATGAGACATACATTCAGAAATGAAGGGGTAGTTCTATAATTCGTTCAACTGAAGAAGAACCACGGTTTTTGTCGACAATAGGGTCAAGGGTTTTTCTTCAGTTGAATGGATATTTTTTTTTAATTGGATGAATAAGATAAGGATAATATTTAATATATGTCAAATACGTGGAGACAATGTAAATGGACGATGTAATCACTCTTTCCACGTTATTTTTTAAAGAGCGCATAGCGACTGAAAAATTGTATTTCGGCACTGCTGGGATCGAACCCCAGAACTCTCGGATATCGGTCACATTTTTGGAGATTCTCTTGGGGCTATTCGAACATTACTGTGGCTGCGAGCCAAGACATTCGGTCCGTTCGATGTGGCACCGAAGGTCTGAACCCTGAACCTGAAAGCAGGTGACTGTGCCTCACGCATGCAAATAAAATTGGATTATGACGTTAATTTTTTGTCGAACAGTGCATGCTCATATATGTGTGTGTGTGTGTGTGTGTGTGTGTGTAGTGCAAACAGAAATTCCTAGTTACGCCTCTGGACTTGATACTCGTCTTTTTTTTTTTTCATTTTTGCAAGAAATATAGTGGTAGATTTGGATAGTCTTATCCTGATGGAGTTCTACTCTTTGAAGGCTCTGTGGATAAAGAAATGGTATTTCCTCTTTAAATATAGGGATGAAACATTATTTTGGTAATATGTAGAATTGATTTTGACACTTTTTTCAACTTTTCTTAACTTTAATTTCCCAATGTACGAGAAACCAGCCATAATCACGAATTCTTTACTGAAACTTTCTTTGGATTCTTGGAACCAAGTTTGTAAGTGCTTTTCTGCTCTTTTGCGATAGTTAATGGACCCTTTTTTGTTACAGTCGTTTAGGTAGATCCATGTGTCATCAATAGTTACAATAAATTTCCATCTGTCTCCGGCTAAGTGATTTTCATAAATAAGTCTATACCGTGCTTTGCTCTCAGCCACGTGCCTATATAGGCATAAGGCGGTAAACGTCATGGTTTCATTTTTAGTTTTTTTCTTTTTTTTTTCAGATTCAAATCTTTGTTTAGTACCTTGTTTACAGTTGATACAGATGATTTTTAACATTATTGATTGCTCTTTGTGTTGGTAAATTTTCTCTTAAGACCAGAGACCTTACTTTTGAAATAATCGTAAAAGTACGTACCTTCTTTGGATATTCATTGGGTGTTCTTTTTCTTGTTAAAAGCAATGCTTGTCTATTTTTTCTTTGTTATTAATAATATCGCTTAATTTACATTTAGAAATGCTAATTCCATGATTTACACAGCGTTTTTTTAATTACAAAATAGGAATATTTCTTCGCATACAGCAAAGACATAACCTTCTATCCACAGCTTGTTTACGTGCCCCATTTTCTTAGCGGACGATATTTAACTGCAGCAGATGTTTCGTTCGTGTTCAGCTAACACGCAGTTGCCAGGTTCGATTCTTTGAACTTCTATTATTTTCTGTGATTCCTTTTCGAAAACGTTTTAAAAATGTGCGAACATCTTCTGTATGTACAGGGGTACACACCTGGCATACAGAAGTTTTCACTTGGCGATTGTTTTTTCGAATTCTATTCTAAAAACGTTATTTTTCAAACTTCGAACTTATAAAGCTCCCATCTCTCTCTCTCTCTCTCAAAAAAAAAAAAAAAAAAAAGCAACAAGTTTATGGATTTTTTTCTGTTGCATATTTTTTTTTTTTTTTTTTTTTTTTTGTAAACTACTTACCGCAAAATTAGAATAATGAAGATGCCATTACTTATTTTTGACACTGTCGCCAGCCGAGTTGTATTTTCTAAGTTATATGGGCTGTATTGTTTGCACAAATCTTGAAAATGATAATCAATGATTGCGCTGTTTGTTTTACGTGGTGCATTAGTATCTTAAAAATACGTTTCTGTTGTTCACGTATTGTTCCGGTAATAAGTTTTACGAGTCAGATTAGAGCTTTTGATATGATGTTTAATAACGAACTCCGTCCTCTACACTAAATTAGAATACAATCTCACCAACGTTTCATCCTCAGGGTCGGCGCTCCAATAATTTCTTGTTCATCCGCTTTCTTTCCTTCGATGCAAAGTCGGGAACAGATCTGTAATTGTATCTTGTTAGGGCCCCTACATCGGAATTGGTATATTTCTTTCTGCATATCTTAGGCTCTATTTTAATTTAGAGTACAGGACGGTGTTTGTTATTAAACATCATAACAAAAGCTCCTATCTATCTCCTAAAACGTATTACCGAAACAATACGTGATGAACAGAAACGTATTTTTAAGATATTTGTATCGGCAGTAATTATTCAGGCTGATGTTAACTCGGTGGAACCTGTGACAGATATGCATGCAGAATAAGCATAACATATGTCCATATCTATGGTATTGCTCTCGTGGGGTGCTTCTAAGTGTATTTATTCATTAGTGGTTTCATTGAATCTTACACGCCAGAAACTGAACTTTCTGAAATTAAAACTTACTTTGAAATGCACATGTGTTCCCTAGTTTTTTAGTTGCAGATATTGCACTGAATTATTGAGCAATATTTAAAAAATAGCACATTTATTTTGACTGCTGGTCAGAATTCTATATGTATAGTTTTTGTTTAAATTGATCTTGGTTTTTCCTCGTATCTCATGAAAAAATGTGCTGGCTGCTGAAGAAAAGGAGCTGGCGCCTGATATATATTTAACTTGTATAATTTATAATTTATACCCCCTATAAATCATAAACTGTGGAATCATTAAACTGGGAGGCTGAAAGGCTATAAAATCGCATAAAAGCTTCATTATAACATATGCCCATCACTCTTCTGACAGTTAGAATTTGGCGATAAAGAAAAAATATATTGAGGTATATCATCATCATGAACCACTTTCAATCCACTGCTTGATGAAGTTCTCCTCCACAGCACTCTCTTCTTGGACAAATCTCTTCCATATCACTCTGGCATGTCAAGAATTTCATTCACCTATCTCCCACTTGATCTTTTTCTGTGTCTTTTCCTGTCCCTTGGTATCCAGTCTAGGATTTCAATTGTCTAACGGTGGTCCGTTCTTCTAACAATATGTGCAGCCCATTGCCACCTGAGGGTGTTTACTTTGATCATGATGTCATCCACTCTTGTCAGTTCTTCTTACAATATGTCCAGCCCATTACAACTTGAATGTGTTTACTTTGATCATGATGTCATCCACTCTTGTCAGTTTTTCTTACAATATGTCCAGCCCATTATCACTTGAGGGTGTTTAATTTTATCATGATTTAATTCATACCTTTATGAATTGTAGTGTATTTAATTTACGGTTTCCATCTTTAGCACTTTCAAATGGTTTTAATTAGGACAAATCTAGAAAAAAACAATACCCCCCCCCCCAACACACACACACTCCTCAAACTAGCTAAACCTTTTACACTATAATTTTACCAGTAGAATATATTTTTCTTTCAATTTATAGTATACAATATTCAATTAGATCTATGGTTCTTTAATAAATTGTCCTTCAAAACAAATGGAAAAACATGGATTTTTTTTCGCAACTTTAAGCTCAAATGTTTTCTTTATTAAGCAAACCAAAGTGATAAAATTTTGATATGATATTGATGCCAAAAATAAGTCTCCGTGGTATAGAATTCAGATTTTTGCTGTGTACTCCACTGTAGATTTAGCTTCTGAAAGACCTAAAAATTTCTAAATTTCCCATTTTCATCAGTGAAAAATTCTTGAAAGGGTTCAAAATACTCCAGTTTTCTCACCATAGGTAGAATCTACCATTATACCATGGTTCTTGCAAAATAAAATTGGTTTGAGTGTTTTGTCCCCTTCCTGGTGAAAATTTGGCTTGGAAATTGAAAAAATGCAAATTTCAGTAATCAACTTTGACCACCAATAAAATTTCCAAAATACCTCAGATGATACAAAAAAAAAAAAAAAAAAAAAAAGGCAAACCAAAATAATCAGCACTTTATTTTGAGTAAAGTAGTTTTTTTAATTTTTGAATTAACCAAATTATGGGAAAAGTTATAGCTTTTTGTGTGAATGCATAAAACCTTGCAACTCCAAAAATGGAGGTGTTCCAAGCGCCTTCTAGGTACCTCCCCGCCGAACGGTCAGAATTTTGTTTCTTATAAAATTGGTTTTGAACTCTCTAAGCGTGTATAAACAACTATGCTAAAACTAAAAAAAATAATAATAATAATAATAATGGGTCAGCAACCAATTTAAAGGAAATTTGTTGAAATAGTATGGAATGACCCTAATGTGTTTTGAAAATGAATCAGGCCACCCCGGTGGCGCTGTGGTCTAAGCGCTGGCTTCTGACCATTCGTCTGAGATTGGTCTGAGTTCGAATGCTAGTCAGGCATGGATGTTATGTTTGTCTTACGGCACTGACCCTCTCTCACTTCCCTGGAGGCAGTGGACTTAATTAGGGACGGGCGAATGCATATAATAGTTGCTCACGGTGATCGTTAAAGCCACAAACAAACAAAAACAAAAAAAGGTGAGTCAAAGTATGAAAGTACTTATGCATACCATATAATAAAGATGAATCCAAGTATTAAAGCATTTATATTTACCATGTTTTAAAGATAAGCCACGTATTTAAACATTTATCAATAGAAATCCTAAAGATGAGTCCAGGTATTAAATAATTTTTTCAGAAACACTGCTTAATTGGATTAGTGGAACCTTAAGCGATCGCTAGTCTTTATAGAGCACACATATTTTTTTTATTAGTGCAGGTACATTATAAGCTGTGAGCCTGTGACTGGGCGAAAAGAAGGGTGCAAAAATACGCATGGAACTGTGTATCTTACGTATACTGGAGTTAAGTCACTAACAATGAACACACACGCTGCAAGAAATAATCTTAAATGCACACACACAAAGGAAATCTGTTACCAAAATATATATTTAAAATATTTACCACTGCTACAAAACTTCATCAATTTAGTGTACACGATTACGAAACCTTTGCCTTTTTGTATTCCATTAGCAATTCCCGCTTCGTTCTGCATTGTAGCCTGGTTTCCCTGGAAAAGAAGCCTCTCGGGTTGAGGCAGGAAAGGCTACTGTCTACTCGAGCTATCGCGTTGTGGAATTCTCCGTGCTGCCTCGTCGTTTCAGCATGCGATTTCGTCGCATGATGCGATGCGTAGCACGAACCAAACAATTTTGGGATTTCCGCCTTACACCAAGCTTGCAGCATGCCACTTCTCTGGAAGTGTAGCCTGTAAAATCCGGTGGTCAACAACTACAAGAGTCGCGATGCAGAGAAAACTGCGGTGCTTACTCTTTCGACTAACGTAAGTATGCATGCATTCTGAAGGCGTCCGAGAAAGCGAACACAATTTTCTTCTCGTCCAGATCCTACCCAGAGTTAAACAGCACTTTCCAAACACTAGCTGTTTCTTAATTATATGCGTGCCGGACAGAAATATTTTGCTCTACTACAGTTGTTTTGCGATAAAAGCCCTATTTGTTTCGATGACAGCAGGTCGATCAATACGAACGCGTTATGTATCTTCCCTTCAGACACACCACGCTGCACATGAAACGTCACAGGTTTTGTCCCCTGAGTGATATTGTACAAACCATCGCAAGAAGCTCTTAGCTTTGGATATAAGCCTTTGTTCTGGCGTAGGTTTTGCATATTCATTTAGGAAAGGCAAGTTTCATTGGCATCCAGAACACTTTCACTTCACTCCGTATATATATGCAGCATTTGATCGCGGCAATATCAACAGGAGGTTAAATACCAGCATTTGAAAACAATGAAAGCACCCCAATACTGCAAAGTTATTTCTTCCTGCCTATTTTCATGTCGTCATTGTTATGACAACCTCAACTAGTCGGACATATCTGGGACGCATGCAAATGTGTATCATTTCCTCTCTTCATCAATATATTCTACGAAAACGTAAAATGCGAGTCTTGAAGCGATGTTTCGAAGAAAGGCGACACCAGCAACAAAATTTCCAATGATTCAAAATGTGAGTCAGTGTTGGGCTAGAACGCAGCTTCGAATTAAAAATTGACTGTATTTCGAGTTAAACAATTTAAAAACTATATGATTTAAGTAGAGGAATTTTGCTTATTGAACCCGGGTATACTGAATGTTGTAACATCAATGCTCACTTTTTCATAATTGCATGAACTGTCCGAGCAAAACTAATGTAGCAGCTGAAATTTGTAAGGAAACTGCGTAGTAAAAAAAGGAGCGTGCTCGGGTCTAACAAGATTAAACTCTTATCACCCAGTTCAAACGAAAGTAAGAATTGCAGTAAAGCTGAAGAAAAGAAGGGTTCTTACTAATCGACCGAGTTTGGTCCGGCTTTGTATGCCGGATGAGGCCATAGGTTGGGTGTTTGTACTTACGGCTTTCTGGCTCTGTCGCTTGAGTGGAACCAGTGACCCCAAATTAGGGATGGCGAATAGCCCTGGATGCGCAAGGGTGTCATTAAATCGCGAAACAAAGCAAAAATTATTCAAAAATGTAACAGAGACTTACAGTTTTGGGCGAAAATATCATTCCTCACTAATAAAACATAATCCAGAAGAGGTCCTGTGTCGAACTATACACTCTGCGACGAACAACCTACTACAGGGGGTAACGCGCATGTCAAGACGGCAAGTAGCAGGGATGAGCCCTTGCTGGCGTAGCCTAATTAGAAAAGCATTCGGCTCCGGAGCAGAAGGATATGTGACGTACTACAGCGGTGACCCACATGTCAAGACAGCAAGTAGCAGTGGTAAGCCCTTGCCGGCTAGCTTAATTGAGCAAGAATTTTGCTCCGGAGCAGGAGGATGTTGGTTCGAGTTCCGTCCAGAATTGGAAAAGGGGTCAAAAATGTTGGACCCGGATGTCACATAATTGTACCCGGCCCGCAACTGACCCGGAAAAATCTGCTTTGAACTATAAATTCGAAACTCAGTTTATAATTATACATAATCATATATACAGTATATACACACACAAACGTATAATTTGCTCACTTACTTACAGGAAGTGTTGAAAACTGCCGTCCTTCAATTGCAAAACATAACCTAAATCATTTCACGCGTTTTCAAACACGTCTACGAGAGTCAAAAAGTCCCTCCGCAGTTATGTTAAAGCTGTCCCGCTTAATTTTGATGGTGCTACAGTCAAAATGTTTTAATTAAGTAACTTGCTGTATGTTTAATTTCAGTTTTTTCTATTTTCCTGATAACATGTCAAGCTTCAGAATATTTTTCACAGCAAGACCAATTTTGACGAACTTGTGATGAGTTGAAAGTTTCCAAAATGCGAATGTTGATTTCATGAGTGTCCCTTCCTTTTGAAGGGCAATGGTGAAATCAACATCCACATTTTGGAAACTTTCAACTCATTAGAAGCTGGTGAAAATTGGTGTTGATGTGAAACACAATCTGAAGCTTGGACATGTTACCAAGAAAACAGCAAAAAACTGAAATTAAATATGCAACAAGTTACTTAAATCAAAAATTTTGACTCTCGCATTATCAAAATTAAGTGGAACAGACTTAACATTACCCCGGAGGAACTTTTTGACTCCTGCAGATGTGTTTGAAAACTTGTGTAAAACAGTTTGGTTATGTGAAAGACGACAATTTCAACACTTTCTGTAAGTCAGTAAATTATACGTTCCCGTAATGCATTTGTTTGATCTCCATGTTACCTACTTTACCCACTGCGGAGAGACTTTTGAGCGCCCCTGTATATGTGTGTGTGTGTGTGTGTGTGTGATCTTTTTGTAAACGTAGTGTACACTCATACACAGAAGGATTCATCCGAACTAGATGAAAATTGGTATATTCAATGTACATGTATAGGAAAGGAAATGATTGCAATTCCAGAGCAGTTGGGCCATTTATTCGGATAAAACAGCTGCACGAGTGGAAAAAGTTAGCACGCGGTAGCGCCACCTCTGGCTCGGATACAAGCGGTTACCCGGAATGCTAATCTGGTTACCCGGAAAACTTCTGAATGCTCAGTGCAAAAGATGCGATGTGATAGGAGTAACTCTCAGCCTTATAATGTTGCACGTAGGGTGTGAGAGAGTGAATCAGCAAAGAAGCAGGCGACAGGCTTTGCCTGTTCCTTGCTCCGGACAATCGCACTGAAAACAAACGCAAAGGAATTATCGTTTTACGATATGGTGTCTGTGTGTCTAATGTCGACGCCGTATCGTCGGTCGGTGAAAATCTTCGTTACTTTAAGAAAAAGGCGACAATAATTTTGTACGACAGAGCATTTTTCACTTCGCGAGCACCAGTATCGAGCACAAAATTCCAGTGCTCATTTTTCTTTGAAATATTGTTTTTTTTTTTTTCAAATATAAAACTGAAATAAAACCAGGTCGAATCGGGTTAGGAACTCTTTGATCCGACCGGTTTGATCCCAAGAAATTGTCGACCCCTGACCCGTTTCCATCTGTGGTTCCGCCACCAGCACAGAGAGGGCTGTGAATTTCACATTGGCGCCCGGGCGTAAAAATGGTTCTGGCCATTAGGTTGTTAGAAAAATGTGTGATGCTCCATCCGCACATCGTCTGGAATGAATGAGAATTCTTTCTTCGCTTCGAAAAATGTGTGATGCTTCTTCTGCACATCTTCCTTCTTCTACAGCGAATTACTTAAAGCATGGTTTACGGCGGTCCCGAAACCTGCGATTTCCTACCCCGTGTTTCTCAAGTGAGGGTGAGGGGGGATTATGTGATGTACTAAAGGGGTGACGCACATGTCAAGACAGCAAATATCACTGATAAGCCCTTGCCGGCGTAACTTAATTGGGAAAGCATTCGGCTCCGGAGCTGAAGGATGTGTGTTTTTTTTTTTTTTTTTTTGATTGGAGGTTTAACGACCACCGTGAGCAACTCAATGGGCTATAAGCAGTCACCCGTCCCTAATTTAGGGTAACTGGTTCCAGGGAAGGGAAAGAGCCTGTGCCGTAAGACAAACACAACAACACATAATTCAACACAACATCCATGCCTGACCGGGATTCGAACCCGGACCCCTTACGGACGAATGATCAGAGGCCATCGCTTAGATCACTGTGCCACCGGGGCGGCCATGTAATTACTATTACCGCCACCGGCAGGTTTGGATTTCATTCACCACCCTCTTTAATCCCTTGTCATTTCTAAATTAATTTCAGCTCTGAAGATCTCAATGGAAAAATTCGTCGTTACATTGATTTTCTCAATTTCACGTGTTGTTTCTTAAGCCTGAGTTATCAAATATTGGTAACATATAGGAGCTCGCTGCATTGTTATGCCTTTTATTGTATTTTATGATTATTTTTTCTAAAAAAAATGTTGCGCGCTTATTTTTCATGCCGCTGAACACAAAAATTAAAAAGCGGAACGTCTGCTGTACCATACCTTTTCATTAATATTTCTGTTTCTTTCCTCCGTTATTTATTTAGCTTTCTATTTATTTTCTCCAAGTGGAACCTATGCTCTTTAAACGAAGTGTTTCATTACGTAAACCAGCTTTTTCCTCTACCAGCATTCTTTGAATTCTTCATAACATTCACGTAGCAATAATTAGAGTTTACTGTGTGGCAACAGTACGTCGTCGCTGGATTTCCTAGTGGCAGACGGAGCGACGCAGAGGACAGCGCAGCGTGGTTTCTTATCGCCACGGGGTTTAATGGTTTTTTCTCCTTAGCTGCGTGCTTTGCATAGGAACTTGACGTTGCAGCTGCAAGGCTCCTGTGCGATGGTTTCTTCTTTATTAAGCAATATTTGTTCCCCGAATCTTTCTCTCGCGCATCTAGTAGCAATAAAGGTCTGGTCTCGTTAAAAGGCTGTGAAACGCACAATTAAAATAGTTATCTTTTTTTATGCTATCATTTTCTTGTACTTAACTTTTTTTCCCCTTACGACTTTAACAGCTGAAAAGATCTTTCCTTGATTTGTAACATCAATTTTTATTTTTAGATTTCTTTGAGAGCATAGTTTATTTTTTAATATTTTTTTCGAAACGTTTTTCATTTCTTCAAGTATGGAAATGATCAGAAATGACCGAAGCTCTGGATTTAAATTCGGTGATCAGGGAAAAACCTCATCAACATGAGAATTCTCCTAATCGTGATCTAATTTCACTTACAGAGGTGTAGTGAAGTTAAAAGGGGTGATGGGCAATTTTGGATTTACCCGCAGAGCAATTCAGTGTGTGTGGTGGAATTGGTCAACACAACCATGTTGCCGTGGAAAATATCACAAAACTGCAACACATAATTCATACAACTGAGGCAACAGTGTTTGGGCAACATGATTGTTTTCTAAAGAGCACTTTGTTCATGAACGATCTGGGGCTCTCTCTATATATTCAGGGTTACAAAGAAAGTCCGTGATCAAGAGATATCTCACGAACTATGACAGTTAGCGATTTACTTTTTGCGCAATTGTATAGGAAACCCCTGTGGCGCACACAATAACACCACGAAGGATCCCCTCGCCCCCTTCTTTTTTTTTTTGGGGGGGGGTTGCTGGAGCTATCGCGCCTCCTTTGCGGATAGGACAAAAAGTCAATTTCAAACTTGTTCAGTGAGGCAAAAATAGTACATAAATGTTTTTGTCCCATAACAAAAGATGGAAGGGGACTCTCCAAATGCAAAAACAGCGGAAAGCTACCTGAGTCGCTGTGTCCGAAGCATATTTACATGGATTTCAAATGTGCTTTCTACTCCGTCGTCAGAATACAAAAATGATATGCGTGGTCGGTATGCCGACACTTCGTGAACCAGTGACGGGAAGTCGAAAGCTTTGCCACGTTCACAAGTCAATTAGATGTGCATACAGTTTTCCTGTTGGATGAGTGTTTCGCCATTTTATGCTATTTCTCCTTGTCTCAGTGTATTTTTTACTGTGTTGGACATCAAAGCCTGATATTAAATATGTCAAGGGACGGCGTTTTATTTCAGAACAAGAATTGTTGATAAGGTTTCTAGGAAAAATTTTCCTTTGTGCATTCATTTATTTAGAACTTACCAGTTTAGATAAGTAATGAGTTCTTGTCTAAATACTCTGTCTTTGCTCCCGGATGTTGTGATTTTCTTGGACCCACATTCCCGGTCCCCTTCCATCTTTTGTTATGGGACAAAAACATTTAACTACTATTTTTGCCTCGCTGAACAAGTTTGTAATTGACTGTTTTGCCCTATCTGCAAAGGGCGGCGCGATAGCCCCCTCAAACCCACCGAAAAAGGGGGCGAGGGGATCTCTCGTGGTGTTATTGTGTTCGCCATAGGGGTTTTCCTATACAACTGCACAAGAAGTAAATCGCTAACAGCTATAGTTCGTGAGATACTGGCCTGATCAAGGACTTCTTCCCCTGTAACCGTGTATATAGATATCTACTAGGTGAAAGCTCGTCAACAATGACTTGTGCCGCCCCGGTGGCGCAGTGGTCTAAGCGATGGCTTCTGATCATTCGTCCGAAAGGGTCCGTGTTCGAATCCCGTGAGGCATGGATGTTGGGTTTGTCGTACGGCACTGGCTCTCTCCTTTCCCTGGAACCAGTGGCCCTAAATTAGGGACGGGCGACTGCTTACAGCCCATTGAGTTGCTCATGGTGGTCGTTAAACCTACAATAAAAAAAACAAAAAAAACAATGACGTGTAAAAGTAAGATATGTAAAGTAATTTCTTAATAACCAGGTATTTTTCTTTTGTTTGTGAACTTAGAATTGCGCAGTTGCAAATGCTGAAATGTTATGGTATAGTTTATGCGCAGAAGCACAACAGTATTTTTTCTTTTCTTTTTTCTTTCTTTTTTTCTACAGGTATAAATAAAAGAGCACTTGGTTATATTGTGGGACAAAAATTTAGTTATATTCTTAAAATTTCGTGGTTTAAGGAAAAAGAAAGTTCCCAAGTCATATTTCTTCAGCATACGCATGAAATAATAACAACACACTGTCTGTCACCTACCATTTTGAAACTCTCGATTTTTAGACTTAAATGAGAAAAGAAACTGGTTTGGCAATTTGGAAAATAATCATTTTGAGTTCATAGGAGGAATCTTAAAATTAAATTTCGTACGATAGGATTCTAAATGAAAAATTCTGTATGTCGTTTATGAATGACAAAGTACAACCAAAATTCCTGACGTAACGTTTTCCTGTTTCTAAAAAAATGTTGAAACGATTTTAATCGTGTGACGTAACGCATCTCTGACGTCCTGTCAGAATGATTTGGATGATATGACGTCACACCAGCAGCTGTGAAGAATCTGTTTTTGTTGCTATGATAACAAAAGCAAAGTGGTATACGCGTGCGCTGTGTTGATTGGCTATATTTTATTGTTGTAAGAATCATACCTTGATACGAAGTGTCACAAAAATACACGAAACAATGTTTCGTCAAAGTGAAACAGATGTGTTCCAAATGTGAAATAATGAACATTACAACAATAAAAAAGTATATTGTTTGAGGCAGAGACTCAACAATTAAAACAGGCAAGCACCAGGAGGCGCCAACAAAATGGGACAAACGTTCAGACAAAGGAAATTATGTATGCTTAGATATATGTCATAACATATGGCAACGTTTTTTCAACGTTTTCTAGCTCTCTAATGATGGCTACTTTGTCTTTTACGCGTAACACTTTTCGCTTAAACATTTTGTCCCTTATAAAAGTTTATATTTCGTACTTGACCACTACATGAGATCGACCGCTGTCTAAAGACACATATGAAGCAAAAGCAGACCGATCATACCTATGTAACGCTCACTTGGAGGGTGAAAGGGGGTAATGAACACAATTCCAGGAATTGTTATCTCTTGCTTCTCATGAGGCCGCATCCCTATTCCACTACTCCCCTATTCCCCTCTGCAATCGTCGCCCAGAAATCCACTCAATAATTGTGCCTAGACCCCCCCACCCGTCCTCTTTTTGCCTAGGGCTCCAGTTTTCAACTCTGTTGATGTCATACTCACAAGGCATAGTGAGTGGGGAGCTTTTTTTTTTTGCACAATTCGCTTGTTCAGCATGTGATGTGTCCCCTTCCTATTGCTTTCCTATCAGCAAATGGACGATGTCATCGCTCTGTCCACGTTATTTTATACACAACGCATAGCGACTGAAAAAATTGTGTTCCGACACCGCTGGGATCGAATCCCAGATCTCTCGATAACTAGTCGAGTGCGTTCGCATTTACGCTACGGCGTCAACAATTCTCAGCGCTATGCGTGGTTTATCAGTCAGCATCTGACTACACGAATCCGTATTGATGGTCTCAGCAACTGAGATGTCGTCATCTGGTGGCATTTAACGCAACAGCTATTTAATTCTAGCTGATAAATTCAATGGGCGATAGAAATGGTTAATATGAAACAAATACGTGGAGATAATGTAAATGGACGATGTCATCGCTCTGTCCACGTTATTTTATACACAACGCATAGCGACTGAAAAAATTGTGTTCCGACACCGCTGGGATCGAACCCAGCCGTGTCGGAACACAATTTTACATTATCTCCACGTATTTGATTTATATTTCCTATCAGCATTCTTCCATTCGCACACAGAGATTCTACTGCACTGTTTCAATTTTGTTCTGTAAGCCACCATTTCCCTTCCAGGACACTGCGCACCCGGTTTCGTCAGCCTCGTTATATATGGAATTTCATTAAATTTTATTACTTCGCTTGCTAAAATTTATCATCTTAGTTGTTCCTTCTCACGTTAAATCCGGAATTTTTATTAAATTTTGTTCGTTAAAAACGATCAAATTAGTTTTATATCAACATTCTACCAAACAAAAGCTCCTGTTGTGCTCGTTAAATCCAGGATTTCGCTAAATACGGGCTCGTTATAAGCGGGTTCTACTGTATTTCTTTATTCAGCTACTGCAATGATGCATCACTCCTTGCTTTCTTGAGTTGTAGGACGCAGTTATTAAACCATGTTGTCTTTGGCTACCGCAATCATGCATCATCACTCCACGCTTTCATGAGTTGTTGGAGGTGATATTAAATACAGTAATTTCTCGACTTACGCTTGTTTCGTCTTACGTCAGCCCGCTCTTAAGTCGTTCAGCCCAAACTGTGCAAAAAGATTGGGGTTTATGATATTTTTTTGCGCACTTTTGACATCACGCGTTCGGAGAGAATTAGGGAGAGGGGATGCGCAAACGAAACTAAAGGCGTTGGGGTGCGGTAGGTATTAATCCCAGATGCGTGTGTAAGCGGAGCACGTGGCGATCTAGAAATTCGTAACCAAAACGTTCTTGAAGAAACCGAGGAATCTGACCCTAAGTGTATAGAAAGAACAATGACGGTTCCGAAATTGAACGAGGGGCTAAATCTCATCGAAGCTGGTACATGAAGAATCTTAACGATATTGATTCTGATGAGCAGCGAGTAGCACCGACCAGAAAAGGAATGAACAGGATGCTCGCTGTTATGAGGAGATTCGGGGGGTGGGGGTGTCTTTATCGGTTCAGACTTCAGTGCTGAATTTCTTCCAGTCTTCAAAGACTCTTGCATTACCTCAAGATCATCCAATTTCATAATTATGAATCTGTACATATAAAACTGAAAGCTCACTGACTCATCACCGAATCTCAAAAACTACTGAACTTAGAACTTTCATATTTGGCAGGAATGTTCCTTTTACAACATAGAGGCGCACTAAGAAATGATATTTTCCTACGATAACTTTAAGTGGGTCGAAATGGGTTTTTTAAATAACCCAGCTTTGATAACTCTACGACGTTTTGCAATGATCGAACCATTGTTTCCCAGCAACTGAAGCCCCGCCCTAAGTTTTGAATGACTTGAGTTGACCTGCTCAGTATATATTTTGTTCTAAATTTATTTGTTATGAATTTATTTAACAGAAAACTTAAAAAATCACGTAAAAAGCGCTATTTCATAATATGCTTTGCATTTAAACATTTATTATCGTTATACATATCGAATGTCAAGGTTTTTTGATTTGCTCTAAATTTATTTAACAAAAAAAAAAGAATTTAAAAAATATCACGTAAATACTTCTATATCATAATACGCTTTGGATTTAAACATTTATATTATCGTTTGACATATCGAAAGTCCAGGTTGTTTGAGTAAAGATCAAATAACCAACATTCGTTTTCACCGAAACGACGGAAACGTCATATAAGTGGTAAGGTGACTGCAATAAATATACAAATGCGGGTAGATTTTCATAGTAATTGAAATTTGAAAAAAAAAATGTTTCCCCTTTGAGATCTTAGCGATGGCAACACAATTTTGCTCACGCTTCCAAAAACATCTGGCTTGCTAGCTTTTAAATGTACAGTTTCGAACGAAATTGTTTATTCAGTTATTTACGAAAATGTTTATTTTCACGTTCGAAGAACGGGTATTTAGCTAGTATAATATATGTGATTACTGATGATATTTGTAAACTGACACTGACAATTGTCATAAATTTTGATTCTTTTCATGTTATCTCTAAATTTTCGTTAAGTACAAATGAATATGGTCTTTCTTGTGGTGAAAATTAATTGCCCGGTACGATCTTTTCTATTTTAACATTGCGCCTATGGAATTTTTTCTTAAAGTGTGGGAAGACACTTTCTATTCATGTGAGGAATGAAGATGTGCTGCAATTTTGTAATGTGAAGCGAAGTGTTATTGGCAAGGTGGGGACTAATATTCTTAGGTAGTTTGGCCATGTTGAAAGAATGAGTGATGAAATGCTTACTAAGCGAATATTTTCAGCCCAAGTGGCAGGAAAGAAAGGTAGGAAGGACCAGATTCAGGAATGTCTGCATGAGAAAATGATTATAACTATGATACAAAAGGTCATGTGTGCGTCGTGTGATGGATGTCAGTGAAGCTCGAGCTGGCCGCCCCGGTGGCGCAGTGGTCTAAGGCGCTGGCCTCTGATCATTCGTTAGTAAGGGGTCCGGGTTCGAATCCCGGTCGGGCATGGATGTTGTGTTTGTCTTACGGCACTGGCTCTCTCCCTTCACTGGAACCAGTGACCCTAAATTAGGGACGGGCGACTGCTTATAGCCCATTGAGTTGCTCACGGTGGTCGTTAAACCTCCAATCAAAAAAAAAAAAAAAAAAAAGCTCGAACTGTATGCCAAGATCGCTGTAAATGGAGACGTCTGATACATCAACAGTAAGTAAAATCTAGTTCCAAAAGTTAAACATTAATCTGGCAGATATACTTTCTTTGAGAAGCTAACCTCTGAATCTCAGAGAACAAACAGCATAGTGATATGTATAATATGTATGCCTATGGAAAAATCCGCCTCTACTTAGGTCGTCGGTTTAAGAGCAAATTATTACGTAACTTCGGGGTATTATTGCACATCCTTCTTTGGCTCCAGCAATCGTGTATCACTTCACTCATTCTTAAGTTGTAGAACGTAGTTATTAGGCCGTTTTTGTTTGGGTGACCTCAGTCATACATCACTCCTTTAGAATATAACGGGTTTTTTTTTCTTTTATTTATCTATGTTTTTTAGCTCTGAAGATTTGTTTGCTGAAGAAACAAAGAAAGAAAATTTATATTAGACTCCCGCACAGAGATATGCAGTATAGGTTATTATTGAATTCATCATCATATAGTTCTTTTACATTCATAGTAATAAACCTTATTGTCCTTAGCACATCAAAATGTATATGATAAATAGAAATTTCGCAGATGTATCAACGCAGGATATTTTAGGTGGATTACTCATTCATACATATACTATACTGAAAAGTCACCGGACACCTAGAAGAGAAACACAACATAGCATTTATGGGCATACATTAGTACGGTGTCGGTCCACCTTTGGCCTTAATGCATGCACTGACCCTTCGAGACAGGCTTTCGACAAGGTTTTGGTACACAGCGATAGGTACGCGCTTCCATTCAGTACATAATGCCGCCGCTAAAAGTTGCTTAGTACTAGGCCTTGGTTCCAAACTTCTTGTGCGGCGCTCTAATTTATCCCATAGGTGCTCTATGGCATTAAGATCAAGGCTCTGTGCTGGCCAGTCCGCACACGATATGTAATTATCGTCAAACTACGCCGTAACAGTCCTTGCCTTAGGCCTCGGTGCATTATCCTGCTGGTACCAACAAGGCTCGGTTCCATAGTATTGCCACAAAGTTGGTAAGGCATAATTGTCTAGAATATCGAGGTAGGCGTGCTGGTTAACAGGTTTGTCCACGATAACCAATGGGCCGGTTCCATACCACGAAAAACACCCCCACACGAGTACACTGCCAGCTCCAAACTTGACCATACGAACACTACACTGTGGTAAATAGCGTTCCCCCGGCTGCCGCCATACACACACACGGCTATCAGACTGATGGATCGTGTATCTGGATTCATCAGTCAATAGGACCCGTTTCCATTGATCTACGGTCCACGATAAATGTTCTTTACACCATGCTAAACGACGAGTAGCATTTCGAGTGGAGATGAAAAGCTTATGAGCAGCCGCACGACCACTGTAACCCATGGAATGAAGTTTTCTGCGAATGGTACGTGTACATACCAAGGTTCCAGCATTTTTAGTCACCTGTACACTGAAGTCTTGTGCAGTACTCCGTCGATAAGCTGTAAGGACTCTCCTGAGGCTTCGACATCCTCTATCACTGATTTTCTTTGGTCTGCAGGTACGTTTTACTGCTTCAGGCACGCCATGTTTCTTCCACTTAATCAGTACATCCAAAACAGTTGACTTGGGTATGTTTAAACGCCTCTCGGTTTCTTTATGGGCAACCCACTAATATAACACCCAACAGTCTTTCCTTTCTCAAAGTCAGCTCTCTCCCGCCGCGACATTTTCACTCAACCTCACCGTGCGATATGATCGAGGTCGGCTGCAGGCTTGTTTTTATATCGTTTGCAGTTGTACTGCGCATCTTAACAACGCAGCGGGTCCGTTCAATTGCTTTTGAAGGGGTGCCGGTGACTTTTGTCAATATAGTGTATATCACGTTCGTGTAGTGAAGTTCGTGTAAGTTCTATAATACGTGTGATTCGAAAATGCTTCCGCCTTAGGAATCTTTGAAATGTCCAATACCTGTATACTCATTAGCTCTTCAAAACAGCTATGGAACAATCAAATTTGTTTTCCCCATCAGAAACGAAGTACGTGTACCCTGCATTTCAATAAAACCGTTTCATGAGAAAAATGAGAAAAAGGTAAAGAAAAAAAGTATTATTTCTTCGGTATTATGTTTGAACTTCCACTTAAAACATTTTTAAAAACTGATGTGTATGCTTTTATGAAAAGAATGCAGTTTCGAAAACCAGTTCTTAATCATTTTCAAATTTACTGTGGAAAAAGCGAAAATTTCATCCCTTCATTCAAAGATGCCGTGTTGCCATGAACTTTAACTCACGGAGCGATTCAGTAATAGTTGTTACTGTATCTTTTCCTGATGAATACGCAGTTTTTCATTTCCATCTCAACCTAATCTCCTTCAGATATCTGGTGAAAAAGAATATTGATCTGCTGTCTAGTTTTACGTTTGTGTTTCGTGTCCTCTCTCGTTCCCTCTTTTGCTGGTTCATTTGTTTGTATGTTTGTTAACTGATGAAGCGTATATTTTGTTTTCCCTCTTGACTTCTTGCATGTGTTTACTTTAGTTCTTTCAGCCTTTCCTAATTTTTTTTATCAAACTTGAACGTTTTTTCTCCCCATTGATTTTCCTTAGTAACTTTGTTTCAGTGAGAATCCCAAGAAAGAGAAGACACAATTGTGTTTTAATGATTCTGTCATGTCAGTGTGTGGTAGTTCTTGTACATTAAAGAAACAGGGGCATAAATAATATTGTAATTGTGCTTGGTGGTGTTTCCTGTATCATGTCAAATTCATTGATTTCCATTGCATGCTGTGGTGCTTCATTTCAGCAAGATTGGATCTTGTTCTTGAGTAAAGAACGCAATATTTTGTTGTTACTAGAAAGTATGCCAATATTTTTCATTCATTCAGCAGGTTTTCTTATGAGTCCTGTTTAATATCCTGATATTTACTGTATATGGCTGCAAATTATAATGTTCTTTGTACAAGGTTTTCTAGACAACTTCTCACACTACTTTTAATCTACCAGTTTCTCAAAAAATTAATAATGTTAATAATAATCTGAAAAGTAGTGAGTTTTTGTATAGATTAGTTAAATGCTTATGAGATATGGGTTTTCTTATATGTACAGCTGAATTTTTTTGAGTTTTGTTATGTACAATGTAAAGCAGGTTGCCTTATTTTTTTCTTTACATCTCAGTGACTGCTAAACGTTTCTGCAATCAGTTTGAAAGCTCGTTTTACTATTTTTTTTACACAATACGTAAGACATTCTAATTAAAACATCTTTGTATTCTTCTACTGTCTGTTTACTCTCTTCAGTGCATTTTATTATTGACAGGGATTCCTCCTGATTTTGATACCTTCGTCCGTTGTTTTCTCAACTGTTCTGTTACTAGATTATTTACAAGCAATGATCCCATTCAGGCAAACAATGTGAGAAAAGAAGTGCTTTTGCGCTTCAAGTGTTATCTGACTCTTTTTTACTCTGTTTAATGCGTTAATTAGTGCTTTTGGACAACCCTGTTTCCTGTGACAGACGGCGAAGTGACTTCCTGGGAGACGCAAGTATTCGGCCCTTTACATTCTGGATCGTTTCCTCGGACCGGTCTCGTTCATTTCGTCGATAGGTACATTTCGTCGACACTATATATGCAAGCAGTTGATTCCTCAAAATTTTCGTAAAATCTACAGTTTTCAATTTAGAACCACCAAATTTGGTATACTATTTCATGGTACTCTAACTTAGACGGTACACAGTTTTTGGAAGGGGTCGGGGCCCAGGGGGCCGTATGCAACATTCTCGTAAAATCTACAGTTTTCAATTTAGAACCTCCAAATTTGGTATACTATCTCATTGTACCCTTACACCAACTTAGACCATAGACGGGAGGAGTCGGGTCCCGGGTTCAAGGGGACCCCATATAAAATTTTCGTAAAATCTACAGTTTTCGATTTAGAACCACCACATTTGGTATACTATCTCATGGTACTCTAACTTAGACCGTACACGGTTTTTGGAAGGGGTCGGGGCCCGGGGTAAAGGGAGTCCCACACAAAATTTTCTCAAAAATTTCCATTTTTTTACTTAAGAACTGCAACACAATTCTGCACTCTAATACCCTATCTGCGAGCTAAGTTAGAGTACCATGAGATAGTATAACAAATTTGGTGGTTCTACATTGAAAACTGTAGATTTTACGAACATTTTGTATGGAGGCCCCTTGACCCCGACCCTTCCTTCTATGGTCTAAGTTGGTGTAAGGGTACAATGAGATAGTATACCAAATTTGGAGGTTCTAAATTGAAAACTGTAGATTTTACGAAAATGTTGTACGGGGCCCCTTGATCCCGGGCCCCGACCCCTTCCAAAAACCGTGTACGGTCTAAGTTAGAGTACCATGAGATAGTATATCAAATTTGGTGGTTCTGAATTGAAAACTATAGATTTTACGAAAATGTTTTATGGGGGCCCCCTTGACCCGGGGTCCCGACCCCTTCCAAAAACCGTGTACGGTGTACATTAGAGTACCATGAGAGAGTATACCAAATTTGGTGGTTCTAAATTGAAAATATAGATTTTACGAAAATTTTGTATGGGGGCCCTTTTCACGCCGGGCCCGACCTCTTCCAAAAACCGTCTACGATCTGAGATATAGTACCATGAGATAGTATTCCAAATTTGGTGGTTCTGATCTTTTTTTACGGTTTTTAGGAATCAACTGTTTGCATATACTGTATAGTGTCGACGAAGTGAGTGTCGACGAAATGTACCTGTCGACGAAATGAGTTGTCGACGAAGTGAGTGTAGACGAAATGAGTGTCGACGAAGTGAACCAGACCCCCTCGGACATTTTTGGACGACCTCCTGCATGGTCGTCTAATAAAGTCCCCTTGGTTTCCAATTTCATCGACAATGCCCAAATGGTGGACTTGCTCGGCGGATGTGAGCCTGCAAACCTCTCCATTAATTACTGTTTAAAAGACTTTATCGATTCTGTTTTCCAATAAGTGCGAACAATAAACACTCGCTCCTCCAGAGTATACCGATACATTTTCACACGCACGCGAACAAAGAAAAATAATTGTAATAAACAAAGAAAAATAACCGGATACTTAGCCCAAATATATATATATATTTTTTTTTCTAGCTGCATACTCTGTAGTTAACAACAATAGTGTGGAACGATCCTTTCAGCGTTGGACAGATATAAGGTAGATAAAATTACTCGACTGTTGAATCTAAAATCTTTGGTATGTCTGTATTTTCATAGATACAACACATATTTGAACCTAAGTTTGCCTTGGTAATAATTGATGTCATGGCTATTCCTAGACTTGGTAAACCATAAATTTCACTAAATTATGGGGTTTTCTTAGGAATAAAGGAAATTACTTACAGTCAAATACCTAAGACCAGATTAGCAGAACATAAAGCTGCAATTAAAAATTTGAGAAACAAAACAGGTTTCGACAGATATATTCAAAATACAGGACATAAAGTGCTTTGGGACTGTAGAAATTCTGACACATCAACAGTACTTTTTCAAGAGAAAATTGTCAGAAGGACTGCTAATTGAGAGAAGAAGAGGTACAACATTAAATTATGTGAAAGGTTGGAATTTAGCTAATGAATGGCAACACCTACTATGGTGTAGTCCTGAAGAAGGGTAGGGGTGCTACCCGAAAATTTGACTGTAAGTACTTTCCTTTATTACTGAGTAAAACACATAATTTAGTGAAATTTATAGTGTACCTAAGTTTGCCGTCAACGGGTAGAAAAATCCGGAAAAGCTACTCCAACGGGGCGATCTGCACTTCAAATGTAAGAGAGGGGTGACTGCGTAGTGCTGTGAATGCAATCCCACATGGCGCCAGGGACTGACTGGCCTGGGATGCTAGGTTGCGATCGCACCCAGGGCCTTTACGTCCATGGGCCCTTGAAAAAAAATCCCTCAAAAATACGCACTTAAAATACATGCTCAGTAAGTTTATATTAGGTGTACAAATAAGTTTCAAAGTATTTTTGCGTGACGTATACCGCTAATTTACATATCCGACATTCTCCCGCGTTGTTGTCATGTGACCATAACTGGTCCAGGGTATAAAATGTGACATAGAAGTTTGCCCAACAGTCAAACGCACTTGCACATCGGTAGGTGAAAGATGGCAAGCGATACTGCATTTATTCGACACTGCATTCGTTATGAATTTCATCAAAAAAGTGCATGGGCATCGATCTGTTCTGCTCTGGGGGGAGAATATTGTATCGAAAAGCACGTATGAGTTTTGGTTTAGACGCTTTAAAGCAGGGGATTTTGATGTTAGCGATCGAGAACGCAGTGGCGCCCCGCAGAAGATTGCATATGAGGAACTGCAAGCACTGCTGGATGAAGATTCGTCTCAAACGCAAAAAGAACTAGCTGAACAACTGGGGGTAACTCAACAAACTATTTCCAATCGTTTACACGCAATGGGAAAGATTCAGAAGGAAGGAAAATGGGTGCCACATGACCTGACCCTGAGGAACAAGGATGACCGTGTCGTGAAGCGTTTGAATCTGTTGAATAAACAACACAGAAAGTCTTTCCTGTGAAAAATCGTTACGGGTGATGAAAAGTGGATATGGTGTGACAGTCCCAAACGTAAAAGTCCCCGGTGAAACAACGACTTCGACACCGAAACGCAATATTAACTCCAAGAAAGTTCTGCTGTGCATCTGGTGGGATATGAAGGGTGTGCTCTATTATGAACTATTGGAACAGGGTCAAACTGTTACTGCTGATCGCTACAAGCTACCATTGCTGCGATTCAACCAGGAAATCTGTCCGAAAAGTCCATTCACAGGCAAAGAATTGCGTCCCGTGAAATTACTGCATGACAACGCAGGGCCCCATGTCGTGAAATCGGTCAAGGAAACGTTATTGACGTTTAGCTGGGAAGTTTTGGAGCACTCGGCGTATAGTCCCAACATAGCTCCTTCGGATTATCATTTGTTCCGATCGATGCAACATGGTTTGTCTGCTGTACTGTTCCGGACATGTGACGAAGTGCAAAAATGGGTTGACTAGTTCATCGCGTCACAAGACGAAGTATTCTTCATGGCTGGAATCCGTCAGCAGCTTGACCGATGGCGAAGGTGATAGATAATGACAGCGCATATTTTGATTCGCAAAGGTATTGTTGTTTTCTCTCAAATTACATGTTGCGTTGTCTTAAACCGCTTTAAAACTTATTTGTACACTTAATATATAAAACAAAACCTTGAAAATTTATAAAACGCACAGCGACTCAAAAAGTGGCCAAACTAACTTTCCTATTTTTGTCTCCTTGCCTGCTTGATGCGTATGTACTATGTATGAGTTCATCTCCCTCGAATCTCGTGTCCGTCCACCTATCACCCTTGCATCTCCCCATCTCACTCGCGTGTCGTGTGCGAAACGTAGCTCCTCTCAACCTCGACTAATCCTCTTTCTCTTGGCTTCCTCCACCCTTACCTCCGTATCTCCAAAGAACAGAGTCCAATCTATTACAAAAATGGAAAAGCCCGCTGAGAAAGCATTCTTACCATAGCTTAGAAGATCATTTAATTCCCGATGAAAAATCAGAAAGCAATTCATGAAGTCCGAGTAAAATTAAATGACGAATATTCCAGGAACAGATGGAATGACTCACTGCGACTGCGAAAGCCGCATAAGGTATAAATAATACAGAACACCGCCAGGCGCCAGCTTATTAAAACTCCCATTTCAAGTTACACCGCGAGCGGATGCCAATAATCCTGGTGAGTCGTCGCTCCGTGTTTCGGTCTTTTTGTTCTGACTTGAATTCTGCCAACATTTCAAACGATTGTGCGGAAGGATACGTACAGGGGATACTAGTATTCACGTAAATTTCTGAACCTTTCGCATTTCGGCAAACACACATACACGGTCGAGTCACGTTGTTGTGACCACCAGCTGATATTCAGATTAACCGCCGTGTACAGCGCGGACAGCAGCTAGATTGGCTGGGAGTGACTCATTAAGGTGCCGGAAGGCGTTCACAGGTATTTGGAGCCATGCTGACTTGCAGTGCATCTGACATCTGCTGGGGGGGGTGCGTAGTGGAAGATCCATAGAGCGAACAACACGATCGAGGTGGTCCCACAGATGCTTAATTGGGTTTAAGTCTGGGAGAATTAGGGGGCCAGGGAAGTGTTTTGAAGTCTTCATCGTGCATTTCTAGCTGCGTGACACATCGGATTGCCGTCCTGGAGGATCCCATCTTCTCCAGTGCGGACAATCAGCATGTATGGGTGTACGTGGTCTGCAAGGATGGATGCATAACGAATATCGGTCCAAAGTGACTTCCGCAGGTATGAGGCACCCAGAGAATAACACGAAAATATTCCCCAGACCATAACGCCCCACCAGCTTGTGTCCTTCCAGCAATGACTGAAGAGTGTTTGTTCTCCGATGTTTCTCGCCTTGTACTCCAACGTCCATCAGTGCGATGAAGCAAAAAACATGACTCATCGGAGGAGGCAATCCTTTGCCAATCAGCGGAGGTCCAATTCCGATACAGCCGTGCAAATGTAAGCCTTTTCTGCAGATGCACCTTCGTTGGCATAAGTGCAGTGACCATCTGTCTGCATCTGAGCCCCATACGCAGCAGGGTTCGCTGAACTGTCGTTTTAGACACAATTCCAGTAGCCCCCTGGTTCATTCGGCCAATGAGTTGCTCCACTGTAGCGTGTCGATTGACCCTCACTCACCTTCGAAGCCGACGTTCATCTCTCACATCAATGGCACGTGGTGCTTCGCAGTTTACACATCGCTTATTCGCAATGGTGCCATTTCTCTAATCACGATACACTTTTACCACAGCAGCACGCGAACAGTTCATAAACTGCACTGTTTCAGAAATACTGCCACCCTTGGCCCAAAAGCCGATAATCATCTCTTTTTGCAAATCTGATAAATCGCTCCTTTTATCCATGACAGCAACGAGTGATATGTTTTCAGAATGCCTACAGCACACCTTATATATCTTCCAAGCTAGCTCACGACACGTACCTTCTTTCATTGGCTACGAGCTGTTGTCGTTAAAAGTAGGAGGTGGTAACAATAATGTGACTCGACTGTGTATATAGTCTGAGCCCCTAGTAGTAAGCAGCACTCCGGGCCTTTTTGTCCCAGTGCGCAACTGCAGGGCTCACGGACATTAAGTAATCCTTTTAAGTTACATGAACGTCGATATATCTCATGAATGAATTATGCGTCCCACTGCATGCTTGCGCAGGCTTACAGAGTATTGTTGATTCGTATGATTCCAACAATTTAAATTAACACATGCTCTAAATCTAAATGTCAAACCAACGCAAAAGTTTCAGAGAAAGCAGGCGTGCCAACAAAATTATCTTCGTACGAACTTACAGAATACACTTGAAATACACTCGAAGAAGTCATTTGAAGCAGGAGGTACCCAATGATATCATCAGCCAATTATAACGATATTTTTGCTTCAGAACGGAGGGGTTGGCCTCAAAAAAGCATGGATAACCTTGATAAATACAGTAGTTCGACCATACACGACTGAGCACGCATACAAAACGGAGCGATGTAATGAGTATAGTTGGAATGATAATGACAAAGAAACTTGGAAGCAACAGAAATAGAAATTCCAGTGTCAGAGCTGTCAGGTACGAGGAAGTATCGAAAAGTAACTTACACTCTTGAATGCGTAACAAACAGCAAAGTGTATAAGAACGGTAAAAATTTAGGGTGAAGAAGCAACTTGAATCTGCTTTTTGACATTGTCTCGTAGATGTTTAAAACACTTGCCTGAACGCGTGGTTAATTTGTCCACTCCCCGAGGGTAAAAATATGTTCCACTGCCCACCAGCAAGCACAAAACCACTTTTTTGACATCTGACAAAAATTTGTCTTCCTAGATGCTCTTTCAATTTGCAGGGGAACAAGTCAGGGCTGTAGGGTGGCTCTTTCCACTTGAACTTCTACAGCAATTCCTCGTGGCGTCGTCATGCAGAAGAATGATTCCGGCTCATAACTTTAGGCCTCTTTTGTCCTTAATGACTCTTCATATACACAGTCGAGTCACATTATTGTGTCCTCTTCGTACTTTTGACATCAACAGACCGTGGCCAATGCAAGAAGGCACGTGTCGTGAGCTGGCTTGGATGGTATATAAAGTGTGCTTTAGGCATTCTGAAAACATATCACACGTTGCTATCATGGATAAAAGAAGCGATTTATCAGATTTGCAAAAGGGATGATTATCGGCTTTCGGGCCAAGGGTTGCAGTATTTCTGTAATAGCGCAGTTTGTGAACTGTTCGTGTGCTGTTGTGGTTACCGTGATTGGAGAAATGACACCATTGCGAATAAGCAACGTGCAAACTGCGGAGCACCACGTGCCATTGATGTGAGAGGTGAACGTTGGCTGCGAATGTGCGTGAGGGCCGATCGACACGCTACAGTGGAAAAACTCGCTGGCCAAATGAACCAGGGGGCTACCGGAGGTGTGTCTAAAACGAGAGTTCAGCGAACCGTGCAGCGTAAGGGGCTTCGATGTAGACGGATGGTCACTGCACCTATGCTAACGAAGGTGCATCTGCAGAAAAGGCTTACATTTGCACGGCAATATCGGAATTGGACCTCCGCTGATTGGCAAAGGATTGCCTTCTCCAATGAGTCACGCTTTCTGCTTCATCGAAAGGATGGACGTTGGTGTATAAGTCGAGAAAAGTCGGAGAACAAACACTCTTCAACCACTGCTGGAAGAACACAAGCTGGTGGGGGCAGCGTTTTGGTCTAGGGAATGTTTTCGTGGCATTCCCTGGGTCCACTCATACCTGTGTAAGGCACTATAGACCGAATTCATTATGAATCCATCCTTGCAGACCACGTACACCCATACATGCTGATTGTCTTCCCTGGGGCGGATGTGATCTTCCAGCACGAAATGCGACATGTCACACAGCTAGGAATTTCCGAGAGTGGTTAGAAGAGCACAATAAAGATTTCAAAGTACTTCCCTGGTCCCCTAATTCCCCAGACTTAAACCCAATTGAGCATCTGTGAGACCACCTCGATCGTGTTGTTCGCTCTATGGATCCTCCACCACGCGCTCTCCAGCAGCTGCCAGATACACTGCAGTCAGCATGGCTCCACATACCTGTGAACACCTTCCAGCGCCTTATTGAGTCACTCCCAGCCCTTTTAGCTGCTGCCCGCGCTGCGCACGGCGGTTACTCCGGATATTAGCTGGTGATCAGAATAATATGACTCGGCAGTGTAATTTTCAGTATTTCACAGCATTTATTGCAGGTTCTTTTGGCATGAATTCCAGGGATGTAGAAGGGCCGTAGCGCGGATTAGCGGCGGTGAGGCACTTTTTATGGTTAAAGCGGGACAAAGCAGTAATGGATATTGCTGTGTTTTATACGCAAACATTCGTACATCAAACGAATAATCGTGTTACTGTCGGTTCATGCTCTATGGGGTTTCATGAATCGCAAGAGTTTCAGTGTTAAGTGAATGATAACTTCTTTGTTACGACCGCAGTCTTCAAAAAGGACGCTATTGGAGGTACATTCTCCGTATGTTAAAATTTTACTAACAAGAAATAAATCAACACAGAAAAATTAAACAAGTTAATAGCTTAACTGACAAGTGTTTCATGGTTGCAGTTGGACTTTTTGCTGAAGTCGTCGCTTAGCACATCTCCTGGTTCTTTACTAGTAACGCGAAAAGAAGCCCCTGTAGACAAGTGGTCAGAGGCGTTGGCTTCTGGCTAATCCCTGGAGAGAGATTAGGATGAAGCAGGCCCGGGACTCTCCTGTTCTTGGGACCAGTGGCCCCAAATCAGTGACGGGCGACTGCCTATGGCCCTGTGGATACTCGTGGTGTCCATTACCCTCCCCAACTAAAAATATGTTCTATGCGGGGGGGGGGTTGTTAACGACCACTTTGAGCAACTCGATGGGCTATAAGCAGTCGCCCTTCCATAATTTATGGCCACTGGCTCCTGGGAAAAGAGAGAACCAATGCCGTAAGACAAACACAACATCCATGCCTCACCGGGATTCGAACCCGGACCAAATTCGAACGAATGGCCAGAAGCCATCGCTTATACCACTGTGGCGGCAGATATTCATTGCTGCCTCCCCTAATTCATAGGAGAGGCGGATAGACCAAATCAATAAACTTTCTTATAGAAATTTAAAAAAAAATTATATTCTTGGCATGTGACTCACACGTAACATTTATTCTTTTGTTTTAAATTGCGTAAACATGTTTAACTAAACAAAAATGAATAAAATCATGTATAATAAAATTCAATTAAAATTTTTAAATGATTAAAACAAGTCAAACTTTAAAAAACTTTGTAAAGTCTTCCTTCCGGGTTATTTTTGACTAATCCATTCACCGCTAAGGCACTTTTTTTATTTAGAACTACATCACTGATGAATTCTGTGTACACAACCACCTTTCATAGTCAAAATACATGGTTGCCATGATCTTTTCGACAGATGATGCCATTTTGCATTTTTTCAAAGTCTGTGAGGAGGTGAGGCTCCTTTTCATCGACGAGATCTTGGTTTCTGGGATGAAGTGGTGTACTCACGCATAGTTTACCTGTCACGATTCTTAAAAATGTGCTATGGGCCTCTGCATCATAGTGTTGCAGAAAAGCCGACGATGACAAGAAACGTTGTTCTTCGTGTTGGTCCTTTAGAGCAGTACTTCCCAACCGCCGGTCCGCGAACTTTTTCTGCCGGTCCGCGAGAAATGAGTGAATTTAATTATCTTTCTTTTGAATCAAGATGGAGTCAAAGTAAGAGGAAATCTGGATTTAAATTTTTAAGCACCTGTCGCTGGAGATTAAAAGAAACTTGGATCGCTAATCTCTTCATAGAGGATCTGAACTCCTGCAGGTTAACTCACCAGGAAAAGGAAAGTTTTATTGAACTTCCTTCTGATATCAGTCTGGTATAGATAATCAAATCCAAATCTCTCAGTTTTGGCGTATTATGGAGAAAGAATATCCAAGTCTCAGCGACAAACTCTAAAATTATTGGTAACTTTTTCGACCACGTATTAATTGCTAGAAAACCTTTTCAGCCGTTTCGGCAATCAAAACAAAACATAGGAACATAATGGACATTAAAGCTTAACTGCACCTTATGCAGAAACGACGCTGGAACCATGGCTCAAGAAGATTATCACGAAGCAGCAGCAGCAACAGACGTCGCATTAACCCCAGAAAAATTATATTAACCGTAAGAAGAATATGTTGCTATATTGATTCTGGGTTGTACTTATTAATCAGTAAGTCGCATTAACCCCAGAAAAATTATATTAACCGTAAGAAGAATATGTTGCTATATTGATTCTGGGTTGTACTTATTAATCAGTAAAGAATATTATCAGATAACATGATATTGCTGTAAGTAGTAGGTGACATGGGATAATCTGGTATATAAATCATGGGTTGTAGGCAGTGATCGTTGTAATAAAAAATATTCCACATTTAAATGCTGCAAAGTAGTCCAGAGGTTTTGTTTCGGCATCGCCGGTACGCGAAAGTTTCTTCAACGTTTTGCCGGTCCGTGAATGTAGAATGGTTGGCAACCACTGCTTTAGAGAGCGTGAAACCCATCTCGTCACATGAAATTCTAGACTGCCATGGGTGTTGGAATGCACCTGCTTTGAGAAAATTCCAACGCACTAATCATTTCCTTGATTTTGATCCGGCGATTATCCTAGATCATCTCATTAACGTGCGAAAATTGGTCTGGAGTGATGGACGTCGATAATCTGTTTTTGTGGTATTCGTCTGTCAAATCTTTACAGCCGTTTCGAAATCGTTTGCACCAAGCTGTAGCTGGTATGAAATCCCAGGCCTCTGGAGAAAACCTACGATTACTTTTTTTTTTTTTAATTATTGGACGACATTACAAACAAATATTTAAGTAAACTATGTCCTCTTGATAATTTTAGGAAAACCTGACCCATATACCAAATCATATATTTTTAGTTAAACCCGGGCAACGCTCCATGTCCTGTGCAAGTAGAAAATAAAATATCTACAAGAAAAATATAGAACGTGGAATGTAAAGTGTCCTTACATTCATTTATAAATGGCTCTGTAGAAATAGTATAATTTTACTGTAAAATAAAGTTCGGAACAGGAAGTGACTATGTAAAAGCAATCTCTAACTACATGTGAAAGGAGTTCCGGTGTAGCGTCCGTGCTCCATGGATGCTTCCTTAAATACAACCCAAACAGGCATACGCATGCACGTATTTGTCAGTTTTCTTAAGTCGGGCCCTCCCATCTCAACTAAACTTTGCAGTTCGTGTTAGATGAACTTGATGAAAAAACTGAAAGTTCAGTGTTTGAGTTCTGCTAGAGAACAAAAAAGCAAAATAGCCGCAAGAAGTCAGATGCTCTGTATTACTTTTCTTTATGCAGAACACTTACAGGACATTTGTCATTTTGTCACAATAATATGTTCTACAGTTATATTTGAAATGCTAATTGATTCTCCAAACGCTCGGAGAGAGGCGTCACTGGGTATTGCATTTGGCACTCTCTGAATAATCAATCAATTAAAAGGCTGATAATTGTATTGCCTTTCTTCTTTAAGTAACAGGTTCTCTAGAAGAGGATATCATTTCGTTTGTCTTCTAGTCACGTCGTCAGCTGAGACATTAGTTGTTATGCTCACGTGTAGAGCCGTGGGTCTGGATACCAAATGAGGATCTTGAATCTGACACTTGGGTTTTGAGCTTTTTAATTGCTTCTGTTTCGCTTCCCTTCCTGCAGTCAGTGGCACTAAATTCCGAATGACTAGTCTCTTCATGAAATTGTATCCTTGAATAGGTGACTCCTAAATTTTCGTTCTTGGACTGGTGGTGGCTTACCTTCGCCTTACATACTAATGGAGACAGAAAAGTAGAAATCCATTTCTTTGCGAATGATACCATATTTGATTTCGTTTTTATTTGTTAACAACACGTTTCATGAAGCCATGAGAAGAAATATAGTTAATTTCGCTAGAGTTATACCACAAAAACTGCCGATGACTGGGAAGGCTGGTGTTAATTCTGATAGGAAAATTGCAAAAAAAATTTCTCTGTTATCACTTAATGATGTATACTTTAATTTTACTTTCATTTTTAGTTGTCTTTTTCTATGAAAATTTCGAGTTCGTCCTCTTTTACCGTTTCAACTTTAAAGTTATATTTTTTGACTCACCGAATGTTATGTTGGCAGCAGTCTTGAGGTCAGGGTGCGTGATGCGTGTGTGTGCGTACATGATAAGAACCAGCTATATAATGTTGGAGCAAGCAGAGAAAGTTGCGGTGTGGGTTAGTGGCAAGTGGTAGTCGTGGAAGCTGTGCTGTAGTGTAAATAAATTTCGTGTTAGTCTTTTCGAACTACGATTGTGTTTGCTAATTCACGTTAATGCGACTAAGTGCATATTGTTGTTACTGGAGCTATGATTTAAAAAGTTTATTAGTGAAGTGCGGCTGAATAAAAGGCGAACTGTAAGTAAATCTTTCTTGAACTTTGTTTGAGTGACTCCGTTTCACTTAAAGTGAGTGAATAAGAAGAACAAACTTTACGCAGGGTTCGCAGTACACACGTTGTAAAACATTAAAGAACACTTCAACTTTCATTGTTTTTTCTTTCTTTTTTTTTTATTAAAGATATAACGACCACTGTGAGCAACTCAATGAGCTATAAGCAATCGCCCGTCCCTAATTTAAGGCCGCTGGTTCCAGGGAAGGGAGAGAGCCAGAGCCGAAAAACAAACACAACATCCATGCTTCACCGAGATTTGAACCACGTTTCATGAACCCCGGATCCTTCTCGGACAAATGGTTATAAGCCATCGCTTGGACCACTGCGCTACCAGGGCGGCGGCTTCTTTTTTTCTTTTACTCTGTAACTTAACGAGCCCTTTTGTCTGGTTTTCGCGTTGTTTCAGGCGCAGGGCTCTGTTCTTCAGGCCCATTCTACACGAGCGCTCGAAACACGGCAGTTGAGACGCTCCATTTAACGCGTGGTTACGCCAACCAAAGAAAATCAGTGAGCAAGTACATAAAAACGCGGACTCCAATCTAGACGAGCGCTTCTGACGCCTACAGTGGCCGCGTTAGTCCAGCGTTAGCGCTTCCAACGCGGTAGGAAGCGTTGGCGACGCGAGCGCTCGTAACGTTGTTCAGTCTACACGGACGTTCATCTCGGCAGTTCCACACAGACTACTGAAACGCGCTGTTCAAACGCACGTGTAGAATGAACTAGCGTTTCCTAGCAGTTCGACAGCGTGCGGTTAGAACGCTCCCGTGTAGAATACCCACTGAAATGGAGAGCAGCTAGCGTCTCAACCGCCGCGTTTCGAGCGCTTGTGTAGAATGGGCCTTAGTTGTCGCGAGTAGCGCGCACGACCATTGGTCTGCTTTCTATAATCAAGTCTACTTCGCTTTCCTTTGGGGACATGGCCTGCCCCTTTGTGTAGCATAGGGAGTGCCCAGTCGGGGTTACCAACTAACCAACCTGGTCGTTCCTACTATTTCGCATGGCATCAAAACTTCGGTATTACAGTGGGACTTATACTCCAAGTCAACCGAAAAATGGCCGCCTCGGTGGCGCAGTGGTCTAAGCAATGGCTTCTTATCCCGGTGAGGCATGGATGTTGTGTTTGTCTTACGGCACTAGCTCTCTCCCTTCCCTGGAACAAGTGGCCCTAAATTAGGGACGGGCGACTGCTTATAGCCCATTGAGTTGCTCACGGTGGTCGTTAAACCTCCAATAATAAAAAAACAACAACCTAAGAATGTACTACTGTTGTTGAAGTTCTGGATGACACAGACACACAGCCTCCCCGGGGGAACACAAGAACTGTATCAATCAGTGACGGCTGGAGACTATGTGGGCTAAGAAATTTTGGATTGCGGTTCGTATTGCTAATTGTAGCGAAAAAGTACGTGCATGATTTTCTGCCAGATTTGTAGATCCAGATTTCAGATTTTTTACTTGATTTTTTTAAAAATCTAAATCCGGTGTTTGTTTAGCGCAATCGGGGTTTCTTTCTCTCTAAAAGCGAAGAAACTATTACAATTTCGAATTCAGCTATCGCAGTGAAATTGTACCAGCGGAATATCATCAACAGAACCTCTCGGAGAACGTACCCTGTCCAGTGGCGGTTGCAGAAATTTGAAAAAGGGGGATGGGTAGGGGCGGATATACAGGACGAAGCCCAGGCTCTGGGCCCCGCGCTGCGCCGCGATGCAGGAAGGCCTCAAAAATAATTATTTTGACTTTGTTTTTTAAATTTTGCTTAAAAAAAAAGAAAACAATCATAGATCCAGGAATAAATTCGCTGTTCTGGGTTTGGGAAGATTTGGGGGCATAATTACGCCCGAAATCGAAGTACGTCATAGACAAGTATGAATTTACTAGCTTAAATGCTGGCTCACTAAATATCGTTTTGAGGGTATAATATTACTTAATACTACACTACAACTGAGCTTAGAAATTGTCGTGTTATTTCTGGCCAATTTTCTTAGAAAGTAATAAGCATTTAATTCGGTGTTTTATATGACTCCCTATCCTTCCCTTTAAATTCCTTTTCCCTCAGTACGTTTAGTTTAAGAGGTAATCATAAGACAGTTATCGTGCGAGTAAAATAGCACTGGAAGCGTATTTTACGAGACACAGGAATAGATTTCATCTATGTTCAGACTGTCTCTAAGGGAACTAACTGTCAGTGGGATTGAATCTGACAATATGCGACACCAGATCCAACACACATATAACATGAATGTTAATTAATTAAAGTAGTACCATAAAGTAACCTTTCGTAACACGTTAAAGTACTGTGGTTCAGTGGTCATCTTTATAAAAGTTCCGACTGTTCTTCCTTCACAAAAGGTTTTCCAATTTTGACATCAGCCATTTCGTCTCCCTCAGATCAGAAAAACCCTCAGTATTAAATTTCGTCTTGATAGCTACAATAGTTTTTACGGCCACAACAAACCACACACACACACACACACACACACACAAACAAACACGCGCGCGCGGACACCACCATGCAAATAGTCAAACCATGTTTGAGGGCGGCCAAAATGGATATTTCTGTTGAATTCTGGAAGTCAATTTGTTTTTGCGATTACAATACTTTTTTAGACATTAGTGGGAGAGAGTAAAAATGCGCGAGTTATATTTTAAGGATGCCCAGAAAAGTGAAGGGGCCCCGGTAACTCTAAATCCGCCACTCTGGGTGGGGGACACCTATATACCATCAGTTTGATCGAATGTCAGAATATCTTCTTACCTTAGTGTCAGGGGAAGGGGGGGGGGGAACCAGATGTTCGATATATGTATTATCGATTTTCCATTTTTCATTCGGAAGCTGAGTTGCGTGATTATACATATGAGTGTTTTGACCGGGTCTATTCAAGAGTAATTTTAAGTGAACGAATTTAGTGAATAACACTTTTTAATAAAGAATGGAATGTGTGAGTTACATCAAAGTGAGTCTCCTTGGGTGCATTCGAACAAATCTATACAAAATCTCATCCATATTTTGGGGCAATATTTCGGTGAATATGCAAAAACGCTAGCCTTGTAAGACTCTGCTGGCCTATTGTGGTTCTTAAATATGTTTTCAGCCTTTTCATAGCTGAGAAGGATCTGCCTGGCGTCGCTGTTGTAACGGGAATAACAGCTGTTCTCAGACATTTGATGTTGTTCGAGCAAATCAAATCTTCATTGGTCTGAATTGCAGTAATGCATTCTGTATTCCAGATTCTGGAATGAATCTACTTTTCTTCCTGATACACATTGGCTTGACGCTTTAGGGGCGAATGATTTCTTTCCGTAAAAGGCGTCAAGAGTTTCAAGAACTACTTGGATTGTTTTAGAAGCTTTAACAGCACACACACACACACAAAAATAAAAAAATAATTGATGTGTATTTTCAGCAAGGTGTAAAAATACAGAAAATAAAAAATTTCGTTTCCTCATGGGGTGGGCACGTGCCCCTATTCCCCCCCTCCTCCTGCAACCACCCTTGACCCTGTCTATTGCTTCAGCAACAGAAGACAGTAATGCAACTTTTTACATTAAATTTATTGAGATATCTTATGCCGCAGTCTAGAAGAAAAATGGGTAAACTGCTAATTATTTGTTGCTTCAATAAAAACACTGCCGCAATTTGTAGACTTGTTTTGAAAAGACGTTTGAACAGAAAATGGTGATGCTGGCATACCTTTATTTTTGGGTTTGGGTGCCATGATAATAGAGTGGGCCGCAAATTCTTTGCTTCGCGGGCCGTTTACGAATCGCCAATCCACCACTGGTGCGTAGCATATATTCTTTTCCTCGTTAAGGTGGATCCACCTAAAATCTTTGCCTTGTAGTTCGAATGGGCAAACTTCTGTAGTTATTTTCTTCACAATTAATGCGTTCCCAACGATGAAAATTTGACATCGATAACAAATAACTTCGTATTATAGCCTAGTACATTTAATATCTTCTAAAACTTAATCATAATTAAGCAATCCAGCATTTGTTTGTCTACTGACATCATCAATGTACAGGTCGCGCCATCTGTTTTCTGGTCTCAACACCACCAAAGAGAAATTTATTGATTTTTAATATAATTATGGTTAAGTTTTAGAAAATATTACGTATTCTAGGCTATAATATGAAGTTATTTTTATCAATGTTCAAATTATCATCCTTTGGAACACATTAATTGTGAAGAAAATGGGTTCAAAAGTTCGCCCATTGGAAATACAAGGCAAATTTGAATTTTGTTAAATTTTGCTAATTCGCATGTTAAAAGTGATCATCTTAGTCTTTTCTCCTTCTCGTTAAATCCTGGGCTTCACGAAATTTTATTCGTCAAAAACGATCAAATTAACTTTGAATTAACAACACACCAAACAAAAGTTCCTGTTTTAGCGAAATCCGGGATTTCGCTAAATACGGACTCGTTATAAGCGGGTTCTACTGTATTTACATCTACAGTTCTTCCGGGTATGGCCTTTTCTCTAATGGAACCGAAAAAACAAGAATATATTTATGCCTTTCTTACTTCAGGGTCAAAAGAATATCTATATTTCACAACGCGATGAGCAGGAAGTTAAATCTAGCAAACAACGGGTCTCACGAAGCGATGAGGAGGGATTCTGAATTCTTTGAGGCTTATTTATTATTGGAGTTCCCAAACTTCTCCCTTCTAGTGTGTACATCCACGCACGCTCCGGTTCTCTCCCTTTTTTTTTTTTTTTTTTTCCTTTCTTTGTCCCTTTCCTCGGAAAAGACAGCGTCACGTAGTGATAAAAAGTAAATCGGAGAAGAGTGACCATTGTATAAGTGATATGAGTGACGGTAGGCGATAGCGAGTTGGTGAATGCGGAGATGTTCCATCATTATTATGTTCCAGGGAACTCGTCATGAGGAGGGACATACTAATCATTCTAAGGTCAGAAACGATTTCTGCTTCCCTGTTTTCTGGAGCAGAATGTTTTTCCCAAGAAACACATGGTGTTTTTGATCTGTTCTACAATTTGGAATTCGAAGTTACATCTTAACTTTGTAACTTTTTGTTCTGGAACTAGATGATTATTTTTGTACGTCTTTCTCATTTCCACGGGGATCAAAAAGTGGCGTTCAGTTTTAATGTTACTACCCATTTTTTGTTACTGTACAGTTAAATATATCATCTTTAGAAAGTAACGGTAAAAGTTAATGATATTTTCAGATATTTGACTTTTAAAAGTGAATGCTAAACTTTTTTTTTCTGGTTATTTACTGGCCTGTTAGTTTGAAACAAATGCACACTGTAGAACAAATTCTGAAATTCACGCGCCATTTTCCGTAATTCCTTTCGTGAATTAACGAAGCATATTTCTGATGCAACTTTTTTCCGAATTTTGCTTTCATGGGGCATCGACTGCACGCCGGTTTATAAGGCTGCCGGTTCGTGCTTGCAGCGCCACCGAAGAGTGTGCGGTCATGCGCGCTTGCACCAAACGTGGATCATTTGCATACCAGTACGCACTCTAACTATTTGCAGAGTTTACTTCTAGATGCGCAAATTTCATTGTCCGTGAGTGTATTTAGAAGTTTTGTGAAATAATACCATACGACAGTATACATTTCACCATTTCTTACAGATACACGGAAGTTATTGTCAGTGAAAAAAATATCTTAAGATGCAAAGTATTCTGTTGCTTCGAAATATCACGTTGAAAAAAATACTTATTTTGTGATAAGTCCTCCTTCATAAAACATTAAATTATTACAAACGTATTCAAAAAGAATAATAATAAGCTCCAACAGAAAATAAAATGACTAAATCAGGCGCATTAATGAATATATATATATATATATATGTATCATCTCGAGATTAGTTTTACCTTGAACGTGAGTGCAGTACCTAAGACTTCCTGGCTCAGTGGTTAAGAAGCGCGGCTTGTGTAGACCTAACCCGGAGTTTGATCCTCGCCACCGGCGCTAAAGGATTCTCTGGAGTGAGGGTTGAAAAATTCAACGTCTTTTATTTTGCGAAAGTTCTGTATAATTACGGAAAATTTTGAAACGGTCTTTTGTGAAATAAACGGAATTACTGGCTACGAAAAATCTGTGAAAATACGGAAGTTAAAAAAAACAAAAAAAAAAAAAACGGGCACTTTTAAAAATGGAAATTCCGTTAAAAGACAGACACTTACCGGCAACTTAGCTTTACGTTATTTTCAGAATTTTTTCGTGAATTCGCACCACTTATTTTTTGCAGTGCACAGTGTATCTCATTGTACAGTTTATGTCCTAACTGTTCAGATATTCTTAGTGTAATTTAGATATCATCGAAATGTGCTGTGATGTATACTGACCCTTTACTAGCGTAAACATTACTGATTATTATTATTATCTAACAATAGGCAAAAATGTGGAGGAACTATTGTTTAATAGATTGTAAAATGCAACCAATCGAGATATCACTAAGCATATGATTTTTTTTTTGATTGGAGTTTTAACGACCACCGTGAGCAACTCAATGGGCTATAAGCAGTCGCCCGTCCCTAATTTAGGGTCACTGGTTCCAGGGAAGGGAGAGAGCCAGTGCCGTAAGACAAACACAACATCCATGCCTGACCGGGATTCGAACCCGGACCCCTTACGGGCGAATGATCAGAGGCCAGCGCCTTAGACCACTGCGCCACCGGGGCGGCCTAAGCATATGAACTGGTATTCAAAACAAAAGCTAAAGTCATTTCGCTTTTGGGTTAGAATCAGGTTCTATGAACTATATAACAGGAAAAATGCAATGTTAAATCGTAATCTTGATTTAAGTTCCTTTAACATACTTAACAAAGAGAAGTAGGCCTACTTTTATAAAGCAGGGTCAGCCGCAATTAATGAAGCCCTCCACTAAAAGGCAAGGGAAAAGGAGTTCAGTTATTTGTTAGTAATTTTTTTTCCACAATAGGGATTATATAAAAGCAAAAAAAGAAAAATAATGTTCATTTTAAAAACTTACCTTAAATTTTTTTTAAATATATATTTATTTTAAATTAACTTACTTTTATTTGAAGGTAAACAAAAATTATTTTTAACGAAAGGATTAAAAATTATTTTTGAACATCTATACGTATAAAGAAAGGTGCAGTGCCCATGCACAAATTTTGATTTTGCCCATAGTTTAGTTAAACTGAGATATAATTGATGACTTCTCATCAATAATATTTTTGAATAGATTTGTTATTCTGTGCACGACTTATCACAAATTAAGTACTTTTGACAGGGATTTTTCGAAGCAACAGAATGCTCTGGAACTTGATTTTCAATATCTTTAAGAAAAAGCGAAATGTACAGCTTTACAGTATTGTTTAACAAAACTCCTAGATATGAAATTATCTCTTGATAGCTTATAATACCTTTTGTCTTAATGGGTCCACAGACTAATGATACATAGACATCGTACTATCACCCGCACAATAATTTAAGTACCCGGTTCATTACGGCAACACTATGGAATACTGCATGATGGACAAAATGGGGAGAAAAAAGGAATGTCCGGGGTGCCACAATAACCAAAATTTGATGCTATATACACTGAAGAGCAATTGAATTAGAGATACCTCTCTAGTAACGTGTAGCACCACCTTTCGTCCTGATGACGGCGGCGATTCGTCTCGGCATGGACTCGACAAGACACTGGAAGCGTTGGGAAGCCATACGGATCCACGACCCTGAACAAGCTCCCACAGTTCACGAAGATTTGATGGAGGGGGTGAGAGCTCCGAACATCTCTCTCGATGGCATCCTAGATGTGCTCGATGGGATTGAGGTCAGGTGACCTAGCTGGCCAAGGAAGCGAAGTCCCGTCGGTGGAGTGTTCGTCCATCCATTCGGATACAATTCGGGAGCGATGGCACGGTACATTGTCTTGTTGCAGGATGAGGTCCCCAGTGGGATGTTGAAAACGCACAAACGGGAGCAAATGGTCGTCCAGGATATCCCGGTAACGTTGACCTGTGAGGGACGATGTCACACGTACCAGAGGTCCCATTTCAGTCCACATAAACAGTCCCCAGACGAGAATGCCACCCCCACCAGCTTGAAGAGTACCCTGCTGGCAAGAAGGATCCGTCGCTTCATGTGGGTTGCACCGTACTCGTATCCTGCCATCCTCATGTACCAACGTCAATCTCGACTCATCAGTCCAGGCAACATTTTTCCACATGTCTAGGGTCCAGTGGCGATGTTCTCGCGCCCATGCAAATCTTTGCACCCTGTGATGTGCGGCGGTCAGCAGCGATACCCTCGTGAGACGATGGCTTCTGTACCTCATAGCGAGGAGATGGTTCTGGATGGTGTGGCTGCTTACACTTTTTTGTGCACCAGCGTTAAATTGCCGAGTGATTTCTTGCACTGTGGCCCGTCTATCCGCTGTTACAATGCGAGCTAGCCGACGATGACCCCGCTCATCCACACGCTGTTGTCCACGGCAGTTGGCCCTTGCAGGGATGGTTTTACCGGATTCGATGTACTCAAGGTGCACCCGTGACACAGTGGCTCGTGAAAATCCCAGTGCCTGCACGACTTCCGAGATGGAGTGACCCATTCGTCGGGCCCCAGCAATTTGTCCACGATCAAATGCGCTTAGATCCTTCGTCTTACCAATACTGTGTCCGACTCTTACTGATTCCCGTCGCATCATTCCTTATATTGTCGGATCGCTTCATACGTCATGTCGTTTCCGTTTACAGGGCCGCCCACAGCGCCACATTTGCATAACGCCAGCTGTCTCTAATTCAATTGCTCTTCAGTGTATGCTCTCCACAATATCCCATCTCGCTACAGAACTTCAACATCAGATCATTCGACAGACGACTGAAATTTAATAATAAATCAAACCTCAAGTATTCCCGCGAATCTCTCTAATTACCAGAAGGTTCTCCCTCATACGGATACGGAAAAATTGAGAAAAGTATTTTCCGCTAATATAAGAGAGGAATTGCTGAAAGATTTCTGAAAAATCAGAATTTTCCGATAAAACCTCTTAAAAACGGCAATTTACCGTCAACATACGAAAGGGATTACGGAAAGGTTTCTGAAAATTCAGAATTTTCCTAGCGTACGAAAAATACGTGAAATTCAGACACACTACCCCCCCCCCCCCGTCATTTCACGGAAAAATTTGTATCAGAAATATGCTTCATTAATTCACGAAAAGAATCACGGAAAGTGGCTCGTGAATTTCTGAATTTTTTTTACAGTGTTGGGCGAACCAATCGGGTACGGATTTTGGATAGGGGCACTCGTATTCGCAGTAACATTTTAAGCAACTAATACAGACATTTAACGTGGACCAGGAACATCAAACAAAGATCTTCGCTCTTTCCACGTTTATAAGTGAGTCACGGAAAAATTCTCATTGGCCGCCACCAAGAGTCGAACCCAGGGTTTTCTACTTACGCGCCGGATATGCTTCCGCTACACCACAGCGGCCTCGAATTCCTCCACACTCACACATTAACTGCCAAGCCAAGTTGGCAGGTTGCTTCTTGGAGCCCCGCACAATGCTGGGGATTCACCAAAGATGGTAAGCAGCAACTGAAGAAATAATTAGAAGGCGAATGAATAATTAATACAGACATTTAACGTGGACCAGGAACATCAAACAAAGATCTTCGCTCTTTCCACGTTTATAAGTGAGTCACAGAAAAATTCTCATTAACTGGAAGACCCTGGGTTCGACTCCCGGTGGCGGCCAATGAGAATTTTTCCGTGACTCACTTATAAACGTGGAAAGAGCGAAGATCTTTGTTTGATGTTCCTGGTCCACGTTAAATGTCTGTATTAATTATTCATTCGCCTTCTAATTATTTCTTCAGTTGCTGCTTACCATCTTTGGTGAATCCCCATTGTGCGGGACTCCAAGAAGCAACCTGCCAAATTGGCTTGGCAGTTAATGTGTGAGTCTGGAGGAATTCGAGGCCGCTGTAGTGTAGCGGAAGCATATCCGGCGCGTAACCGGAAGACCCTGGGTTCGACTCCCGGTGGCGGCCAATGAGAGTTTCTCGAGACAATGCACTGAGACAAGATGAACTCTACATAACCTAGCTAAAAGCACCCTTGTATGATGGCATTAGATGTTCATCGAGCTGCAAGAACGTGGAAGCTCGAACCTTTTGAGTCCAGTTCAGTCCAGATTCTCCAAATTACTATTTTCCCCTCAGATTCTGAACAAAACTTAAAATATTAACTCCATCTCTTTCTTTCATATGATAGCCGAAACTACAGGGATTGTTAGGCTATTCCTAAAATTTTAATATATTTTTTTTTCCCCTACGGTCATGTGTGTCGTACAAGATGTCGATAAAGTTCGGTGAATGCACTGTGAAATAAACAACAGGCAAAACTTACTTTAGCTGCTTTTAGAATGACCTCCACCGGATAAAATACACTTTTGGCATCGCTCGTATAACTGCTGGTAACTACAGGAGAATTTTTTTTTTTTTTTTTTTGTCATCGGCTGCAGCTTAGTGGTCACGTTCGCTTGATTGTCCGAAATGAACGCAAATCTCTCATTTCAGTCGGGAAAACAAAAAATAGTCAGGCGGGTGCTAATCTGGCGGATACGGTGGGGGATTCAACGTAGCAAAGGCCCAATTTCAAGCAGAATTTCATATTTATGCTTTGCCCCATTTTTTCGTGCTAACAACTTCTACCTACATCATCAACTGGCACGACACTTTCTCTGTGCCTTTCTCACTGCTCCGTGACAGTTACGGACATGTTAGTTCTTGTACCGGATTACGTCGCGCGAGTTACCGCACCTTTCACAACTTTTCGTTTACGCATTAAGAAATTCATCGAATTTTAATGACACAACAAAGTATGTTTCTTCATTTTTTATTTACCCATTTTTC
The DNA here is from genome assembly GCA_039090855.1 of Macrothele yani. Classification (NCBI taxonomy): domain Eukaryota; kingdom Metazoa; phylum Arthropoda; class Arachnida; order Araneae; family Macrothelidae; genus Macrothele; species Macrothele yani. The sequence goes on along the minus strand of CM077022.1, from coordinate 47,312,869 downwards.
TCGAAGTTAAATCATTTTAAATCTTTTTCTCGGAGTTAAGCCATGTTGTCTCGAAGTTAGCGCATCTTAAATCTGTTTACAGCGTTCATGAAATTAGGAATACACTACTAAAAAAAAATTAAACAGATTTTTCAGCCCCTGGAACAAAGCCTGTCATTCCGTAAAAATATCTGACGACTATACCGGCCGCGCAACAGCCCTACACCGAGGATCCCCCTCCCCTCATGGAATAGAGCTAAAGTTTTCTCCTTAAATACTTCAGCTTAAACAATCAACTTTTCTTTTGCTTCTCGGTTTAACAACCATAAGGCTATAAGCAGTCTCCCCAACTCTTAAGGCTATAAGCAGTCTCCCGTGCTTTATTTGGGGCTCCTGGTTCCAGGGAAAGGACAGAGCCAGCGCCATTAGACAAGCACTTCACCCATGCCATATCAGGGATTCCAAGATGGGCCCATCTCGGACGATCAGTCACAAGCCAGCGCCTCTGACCATTCGATCACCAGGCCGGCCAATCAAATGAATTTAATCATCAGTGAGAACAGCGGATCATGTTCCTAAATCAGAGGAAAGGAAGATAACACCCTCCCTCTCTTGAATAGCGTTCACTTGACATTATGCTTCAGACAACTGGAGAATTGTAATTTTTTATATATTTCCCTACACTGTAAAAAAAAATGCTGTGAATTCGCAAAATAAAGTGAAGCAAAGTTAACCGTTGGTGACCGTTTCTTTAACGAAATTTCCGGGTTTTCTACTTCAGCATTTTTACATAATTTCCATAGTCAGTAATTCCGTTTATTTCAGAACAGTCCGTTTCGTGTTTTACCGTATTTAGAGCGAAATTTCGCAGAATCTTCGATTTTGACTTTTTCCAGCCCTTTTACGCATCCTTTCTTCCTGCGGGATTCAAACCGGGGTCGTTTTCTACGAGAACCGCGCAAACCACCATTGAGCCTGAAAGACACGTAATGTACAGTCACGTACACGGTCGAGTCACATTATTGTGACCAACAGCTAATATCCAGAGTAACCGCCGTGTGCAGCGAGGACAGCAGCTAGACGGGCTGGGAGTGACTCAATAAGGTGCTGGAAGGTGTTCACAGGTATGTGGAGCCATGCTGACTGCAGTGCATCTGACAGCTGCTGGAGGGTGCGTTGTGGAGGATCCATAGAGCGAACAACACGATCGAGGTGGTCCCATAATTAGGTTTAATTCTGGGAAATTAGGGGGCTACGGAAGTAGTTTGAAGTCTTCATCGTGCTCTCCCAACCACTCTCTGACATTTCTAGCTGTGTGACACGACGCATTGTCGTGCTGGAAGATTCCATCCGCCCCAGGGAAGACAATCAGCATGCATGGGTTACGTGGTCTGCAAGGATGGATTCATAACGAATTCGGTGCATAGTGCCTTCCAGAGGTATGAGTGGACCCAGGGAATGCCACGAAAACATTCCCTAGACCAAAACGCTGCCCCCCACCAGCTTGTGTTCTTCCAGCAATGGTTGAAGAGTGTTTGTTCTCCGATGTTTCTCGCCTTATACGCCAACGTCCATCCGTTCGATGAAGCAGAAAATGTGACTCATCGGAGAAGTCAATCCTTGCCAATCAGCGGATGTCGAATTCCGATACTGCTGTGCAAATGTAAGCCTTTTCTGCCAATGCACCTTCGTTAGCATAGATGCAGTAACCATCCGTCTGCATCGCGGCCCCGTACGCAGCTGGGTTCGCTGAACTGTCGTTTTAGACACACTTCCCGTAGCCCCCTGGTTCATTTGGCCAGTGAGTTGCTCCACTGTAGTGTGTCGATCGTCCCTCACGCACCTTCGCAGCCGACATTCACCTCTCACATCAATGGGACGCGGTGCTCCGCGGTTTCCACGTCGCTTATTCGCAATGGTGCCGTTTCCCCAATCACAGCAGCACACGAACAGTTCACAAATTGCGCTGTTTCAGAAATACTGCCACCCTTGGCTCGAAAGCCGATAATCACTCCTTTTTGCAAATCTGATAATCACTCCTTTTTGCAAATCTGATAAATCGCTCCTTTTATCCATAAAAGCAACGAGTGATATGTTTTCAGAATGCCTACAACACACCTTGTATACCCTCCAAGCCAGCGCACGACACGTACCTTTCATTGGCTACGCGCTGTTGACTTCAAAAGTAGGAGGTGGTCACAATAATGTGACTCAACTGTGGATAAGGTAGAACTGTAATCGCCCGATGATGAAATGTTTTTGTTATTAATGCGGGTGAATTAGGTATTTTATTTTCTGTTGGAGTGTATTTTTTTGAGAGGCTTTGTAAGAATTTCATTTTTTCAATAAAAATACTTATCACGCGTTTTATTTTTATTTTTTTTTCATCGTGATTTTTCGAAGCAACAGAATGCTTTGGAACTTGAGATTTTGTTAAGAGCTGACAGTGACTTTCAATTATCTTTAAGATAAGGTGAAATGTACTGCTTTTCAGTATTATTTCACAGAAATCCTGAATATAAAATTTACTCTTGATGGCTATTATCTTAAGGAGTCCACAGACTGATACGTAGATATCATGCGATTGATTACCTGTACAATAATTTAGGTACCAGGTTTCTTAAGGTAACACAATATATAATAGGTGGTGCGCAAAATTAGGATGACGGGAAGGAATATCTTGTGCCACAATAACCAAAATTTCATGTGGTATGCTGTCCACAATATCCGATCTCGCTACAAAACTTCAAAATCAGATCCTCCGATACAGGCGAGTGAAATTTAATATTAGAAGTATGCAAAAATTTCCGCCGTTTTAAAGAGAAAGGAGACAGGAACAATCAGGAAACCAGTACACATTTCATTTATTCAACGAAATATTGGCAGTTAGCATCAATGACCTTTTGCCATTTTTCAGGCAACAAATGATTGCCACTGTGATAGAAGGACTCGGGTTTTGAGCTGAAGAACGCATTGACGAAATTTTCCACCTCTGGAACTGTGGTGAACCGCTGTTGGGCTAGGGCATGTTGCATAGAGCGAAACAGGTGAAAGTCTGAGGATGCAATGTCTAGGGAGGAAGCCGGGTGCGGTAAAACCTCCCAGTGCAACTGTTCAAAGGTTGATTTCGTTGTGGCACCGACATGTGGTCTGGCATTATCGTGTAACAGGATGACTAGGCGGCGTCGTTTACCTGTCCATGGGCGTTTTTGCTCGATTGCGGCGTTTAGTTTCATCAACTGATAGCTATATCGTTGTGCAGTGATCGTTTCGCCCGGTTTCAACAGTTCGAAGTACAGCAGTCCGTGCATATCTCACCACACACACGACAACACCTTTTCCCCAGTGAATATCCTGTTTTGCAGTGGATGTTGATGGCTGGCCTGGGTCGACCCAGGATCGTTTGTGTACGGGGTTGTCTTAATAGACCCATTTTTCATCCCCGGTAATGCCGCCCCGGTGGCGCAGTGGTCTAAGCGATGGCCTCTGATCATTCGTCCGGAAGGGGTCCGGGTTCGAATCCCGGTGAGGCATAGATGTTGTGTTTGTCTTGTAGCACTGGCTCTGTCCCTTCCCTGGAACCAGTGACCCTAAATTAGGGACGGGCGACTGCTTATAGCCCATTTGAGTTGCTCACGGTGGTCGTTAAACCTCCAATAAAAAAAAAAAAAAAATCCCCGGTGACAACTTTCCTCAAGAAATTCTTCCCTTGAAACCTCTTCGGCAACGACATGCAGATGCCCAACCGTTGACAAATACACTGGCGGAAAGTGAAAAAAAAAAAACACCAAGAAGGAATTGGCGGACGATCATGAAATTTAAATATGTTAATGGGGTCGAGTTTACGTAGGTGGGCTGTTAATTTCGGGACCAACCGGTGAGCGCTTACGCCACAGCACGGCATAATATGCAAATTATCGTTGGTGGTATTTAAGGAGTACGGCGAAATGAATGTAATTAGTCGTCAGCGTACGGACACGTGTGAAGACCCTGAAGAAGCTGCAATGCCTGGACATGGAAGACGTGTACGATTTCAGCAGTTATAGGACTTTGAGCGAGGTCCTCTAGTCGGACTCCGTGAGGCCGGGAGGTCGTATTGCGGAGCGAATTGGACGGGAAGTATCGGTGGTGGGGCGATGATGGCGTAGATGGTCCGAGGAACATTCACACACGAGAAGACGTGGAACCGGGAGTCACAGACGGACTGATGAGCGGACCGATCGACGCATAAGAAGAGCGGCGTTGTCAAGCAGAACATCCACTGCGACGCAAATCTGAGCTGCCGTTTCACCTGAGGTGACTGTGCGAACAATCCGCAACCGTCTACTGGATGCAGGACTACGTGCACGTGTGCTTCTGGCATGTGTACCTCTGACTCCAGCCCACCGTCAGGAACGGCTGCAGTGGTGTCGCTAACGTCTGCACTGGAGAACGCAATGGCGATCTGTCGTGTTCAGCGATGAAAGCAGATTCTGCTTGGGAGCCTCCGATGGCCGTATGCGTGTTCGCAGACGCACAGGGGAGCGTCTCCACCCTTCTTGCATCCGCCAGCGACACACAGAGCCTACACCTGGTCTCCTGGTGTGGGGAGCGATCAGCTATCACTCCCGTACACAACTAGTGTTTGTACCGGGTACGTTAAACAGCACCTCCTACATCAACATCATCATTCAGCCCGTTGTTGTACCAATTGTAAGGTCGGTCCATCGTGGGGTTTTCCAGCAAGATAACGCACGCCCACACACGGCACGTGCAACGCAACATGCACTTCCGGGTGTGAGACAACTTCCATGGCCTGCACGTTCACCGGATTTGTCCCCCATTGAGCACGTGTGGGATTTTATGGGACAACGACTTATCTGGTCTCCACGGCCAGCCACGACCATCCCCGATTTACGCGTCCAGGTTGAGGATGCTTGTAACTCAGTACCGTACCCCAAACTTACATCCAACATCTGTACTACAGACTCCATGCCAGAATTGCACAGTGTGACGCAGATCATGGCGGTTCAACCTCGTACTAACCATGTTACATGGAAATGTTATTTTTCAGTTTACCAGCAAATACAGCTGTATTTTGCCATAATGTTTTGATCACGTTATCCTCTGTATTCCGTTATTATGCTGTATAAATTTCGTTGGTATCGGACGTCTCCTTCTTGGTGTTCTTTTTTCACTTTCCGCCAGTGTATTGCGCTCCGTTAAAGTATGCGGAACCCACTTACCAATCTTCTGGATCTTCCCCAAGGTCTGTAGACGCCGTACCACTGTCGATTGAGCTACTTTCAAATGTTTCGCCAGTTGCGTGGTCGATTGTTGGCATTCTCTTGCAACAGCGATTCCAGCTCCTCGTCTGCGAGTTCCTGTGGTCTACCTGCACGTGGCTTGTCTTCCAAGCTGAGATCACCTTTTTAAAACCTGACGCACCATTCTCGACATGTCCGCTCACCCATAACCGTTTCGCTATACGCCTGACATATTAAACCGTATGCTTTACTCGCACTTTCCCTAAATTAAACATGAATAACAAACTGTACCGCAAATGAAAGTTATCGACCGCCAGGCTTGGCTTCGTGTACGAACTGACAGCACAGGTCGTCTGCCCGCTAGACCCCTACAGCGCCCGCTAGCGGGGACGGCGGAAACTTTTGCATACCCCTAATAGTTAATCAAACCTAAAGTGTATTTCTTTGAATCGTTCCTATTACTGGAAATTTTCCGTCATATGGATACAGAATTTTCCCGTTAATATACGAAAGGAATTGCGGAAAGGTTTCTGAAAATTCAGAATTTCTCTGGCGTAAGAAAAATCCTTGAAATTCAGGTGGGGTTCCGTCATTTCACAGAAAAAGTTTTAGCAGGAATATACTTCGTTAATTCACAAAAGGAATCACGAAAAGTGGCTGGTGAATTTCATTCAGAATTTTTTTTTTTTGCAGTGTAGTTTTCATTGCATGCTTTAAACGAATAGGAAACTCTTCAGGTGCTTGAGACCGCCAAAAGAGACTCAAAAGAGAAGCGGAAGTTAGTTTTGAATATGCAGAAGTTTATCTGTCTAGAGCCAAAAACTATGGTTAAAAGGATATGCTGTTGAATAGAACATTAACGATGCAGATTTCTTTGCAGAATTAATATCTTCTATCGATTGATGCCAGAAAGTTTTAAGGTCCAAGAACTGTGTGGCTGTTTTACGTTATAGCTTGAACATGACTTACACGAAGCTTATCGAAACGCAAATTTGGCATACTAACTCCTACTGACTGTTCCAGTTTTAGTTGCTTCATGTGAAAGACATTCAGCAAGCTAAAATTAATTAAAAAATATCTGAGGACATCAGTGTCACAATAACGCCTTTCCTCATTGGCTGTCCTTTCCTTAGACACTGAAACACTAGAACATTTGGACTTTCACAGCTTAATTGATTCAGTTCCTAATGCAAAATTTTAAAGCAGGGGAACATTTTAAAACGATTAACAATGAACTGAAAATTCGAGAATGAACCGTTACCTGATGACTAACTGCTCTTGAATTTGTAGTTTTTTGTGTGTTTGTTTTTCTTTTCTCTCTTTCTTTTCAATTTTTTTTAGTGAGGACTTACGACCACAGTGAGCAACTCAATGGGCTATAAGCAGTCGCCCGTCCCTAATTTAGGGTCACTGGTTAAAGGGAAGGGAGAGAACCAGGGCGGTAAAGCAAACACAACATCCATGCTTCACCAGGATTCCAACCCGGACCCTTCATTAGACCACTGCGCCACCCGGGCGGCGGGTTTTTTTTTTTTTTTTTTTAATGTGATTCTACATTTTACTGCAATAAGCATCTTATCCATGCAGAAAAGGACAAAACGGATTAGAAACTAAATACAAAATATATGTAAAATTTTCCTGATGGAACACCGAATTAAAAAGTAAGTACTTTTGCAGGGGCTGATTTACAGAGAGACCAACATGGCCCTGGCGCTGGCGCTGGGCCTCACGACGCTGGAGTGTTCCCAAAAGAGCGATTATTTATTTATTTATTTAGATTTTGTTTCTAAAAACAAAGAAGTCATAGAACGAGAGATGAATTTGTTCTTGATTTTGGGAGTAGTAAGCTTCCTCCTTGACTCATATTATGCAATATGCAAATATTGATTTGTTAGCGTTAATACAGGCTGAATAAGAATCATTTTGAGAATAATATTACTTTATAATGCACAACAATTGAGATCAGAGATTGTGGTGTTATTTCTGTCCAGTTTGCTTAGAATGTAATGAAAACTTTACCCTTTAATCGAGTATTTAATAAGAACGCCCATCTTTTCTTTAAAATTTCTTTTTCCTCATTCAGTCGGGTTTTAGAGGTAATCACAAGACTGATGCCATACGCGTAAAATGTCATAGGAAAAGCTGATTTTACGAGAGACTCTGATCAATTTAGTCCGTGTTCGAGCTCGTTAGGGGAATTCTTAGTAGGGATAGAATCTGATGTTATCCCGTACAGCAGATCGCACACCACACGTAGCAATGAAAGCAGTGCCATAAGCTAACCGCATGCTAGTACTGTGCTTCAGTCATCGTGCTTAAAAAGTCGAGACTTTTCTCCTCTAACACAGACCTTTCCACTTCTGCTTCTTCTTCCCCAGTGGCGTGTCGCAAAACTCCTAAATGTTAAATTTCGTCTTAATGGCTAGAAGTCGAATTTATTGAGTTTTGGCTTACCCCCTTCCCCTTCGCAGTGAAAATATTAAAATCATGTTCGGGGAAGCCCAAATCTGTATTTCTGTTGTGAGCTATGAACTCGAATACATTATCATCACCTTTATCAGCCCACTGCTGGATGAAGGTCTCCCCAAGTTTCTTCCACAACGGACTGTCCTGGGCCAGTCTCCTCCATCCACCGATCTTCCACGTGGTCTTTTTCTGGGTCTTTTCCGATCTCTTGGAATCCAGTCTAAAATTTCGGTTGTTCATCGGTGGTCCGTTCTCCTGGCAATATGTCTAGCCTCTTGCCATTTCAAGGATTTTACTCTGATCGTGATGTCTTCCACTCTTGTTATTTTCCTCATCCACGAGTTCCTCTTTTACCTTTCTTGGTTACACCAAGCATGCATCTCTCCATGCTTCCTTCAGTTGTCTGCAGTCTTTGTATTCTTTTTTAGTTAAGGCCCACGTCTCTGCTTCGTACGTAAGCATTGGAAGGATGCATTGGTTAAACACTTTCTTTTAAGATATAATGGCATATTGCTCTTAAAAATTGTACTGTTTCTTCCAAAAACTCTCCAACCAAGTTTTATATTCCAATTAATTTCTTCATCAATGTGACCCTCGCTTGATATCTGTTGCCCAAGGTAAATGTAGGAAGTGGTTATCTCCAGCTTTTTCCCATCAATTGATAAATCTTCATTCCTTGTAAAAGCACTGTACATCAGTTTTGCCTTCTGAAAGTTCATTTTTGATCCCCGTTTCTTTACTCTTGTCAGCAAGTTCCTGGATCATAACTCTGCAGCTCTGAAGTATTATTTCAAAGACCTCTGAAGGGTTCTTTGAAATATTTTGTTTTTCTATTCAAAAATAAAACGGAAATAAAACCGGGTCGAAATCGGGTCAGGAACACCTTGACCCGACCCGTTTGACCCGCAAGAAATTGTCCGGGTGCTGCTCGCAGGGCTCCGGGTGCTCTAAATCCGCTCTTGTACTTTTGTGAAGCTTCTGTTTATAGTTCGTAAGTGCTGACAAAATGTCTTTTTTTTTTTATTATTCTTTTAATGTTTAAGGTATTGTTTTCGAACTTATTTTTTTAGTAATATGTCAAAAACCGGAAGGGCGATTTTGAACGATAATAATGCTTTCCTACAGAGGAGAGATAAGATAGTAAAAACAACGTGCTGTGTGACTGGAAGCGGGAAGCTTTTGAACTTGAAGTGGCGTAATTTCAAATCTCGCCAGATAAGAAAAGCTAGCTCCTACCCAGATTTCAATGAACTGCGTGTAGTAGCAAAACGTAGAAACAGCTGTTGCATTAGAAGATGAAGTAAAAGCAATTAGCTGATTTTGAATCTAAAGCAGGAGTGAGGCCTTTTTAACTGCAGGAGGTGTGGCCAGTTCTTTCCGCTTCCTCTCATTTCTCAGGCAGAAAGAATGAACAAAATCTGATGCACTCTCATCGTGACTTGCTATCTGGAAAACGACGACGATTTTGCTGAGACGGAAGGAAAGGGAAAGGAATGGCGTCCCATCAATTCGTGCTAGCTTTCAATAAATATGAGTTCCCTTTCTAAATGACGGTTAAAAATAAGAAAAGGGTTGGCATGAGACTGACTGCGGCAACAATTTAATTCTTACATCAAACGTAAGGATTGCATGCTTCTTATTCGCTCCAGATACCTTATTTCAAACAAATTGTCCAATTTGTCTCAATCGGTGCCAAATAGGAATCCTTCCTAATTGAGATAAATTGAATTTTAAAAATATTTCTGACAATTTTTTCGAAATCACGCCTAGTGCATATACTACCTAAGTACTTTATTTATTTGTTCTAAAAAATTTGTAGACCAGAACGCAATAGTGCCTTCAAGAAAATATTTATAGAACGAATTAACATCGCAGGTACAGGAGCTTCTCCCTTAATGATAATGAATTGAGTGGTAATCTTCATTAGTATCAATTTAAATAGAAGAGTCAGACGGATAAAAAGGTTATACGTTCTAGTAGGAGAAAGGAAAACTCACCAACCAAGAAGTGTTTGCGCGATGTGACAAAGAATATGAAGCACTATTTCTCGACGAAATCCCCGTAACGATTCACGACCGACTTGTCCATCCCAGCCCGAAAAAAAATCATGTCACTGCTGATGTAACCAGTTTGTTGCAGCTGTTTTTTACGTCATCGTCACACGTGAAGCGAGTACCAGACAAATGATGTTTCACGGCAGGAAAGAGGTGAAAGTCACTAGGAAGCAAGTCCGGCCTATAGGCCGGATGCTTCCACACCTTCCACCGGAATTTGTGGAGCAAGTGCTGCGTTGTGTTGGCGGTGTGCGGCCTCGTGTTATCGTGAAGGAGAAGGACACCAACGCATAGCAGACCTGGTCGTTTTCGTCGGATGTTACCGTATAGTTTTTTCAGCGTTGCACAGTACCGGCGTTGATGGTGCGTCCATGCTCTAAAAAGTCCACCAAAAGCACGCCCGATGAATCCCAGAAAACGGATGCCATGATTTTTTCAGCAGACGGCGTGACTTTAAACTTCCTCCTCGGCGGTGCAGCGGTGTGTTTTCGTTGCACTTCGACCTCAGACCACGTTTCCAACCGCCTCTCCATTTCGAAATGTCACTGCGCATCTCACGCTGTGCACAGGAGTTCACAGAGGAGCCTGAAGCACTAGCGCCATCTCTCGAACGTACATGTCATCTATGTCACTCGTACGACATCCCGCATTGACTTTATATTTATAGCACGTGTTCCTTTTTTTTTTTTTTTTTTTTCTGATCGACCTACGTAGTAATTTTCATCCGAGATGTAACCAGATCATGAATCTAAACGTTTCTACGTAACAAGAATAAATTAATTAATTGGCAAAAAGATTTATTTGTGTGGAGCTAGATCAACTGAATCAAAATGAATGTTGGGTGGCTATGTTTCGAGAAAAACCTGCAAGAGCTGTGATAAGGGCTGATCGCTCTTGAGAACAACAACTATGGAAGTATCAATGCCCGCCCATGACGAAAAGATTAATGAAAATCAGTGAGTCCTGTGTTGTTAACCAGTCGAACTGTTTTTTTTTTTTTATTTTTGCTGTACAGCATCAAGAAGTTGTATTGTTGATTTTGGTGCACTACCCCATACAATCTGTCATAATTTTTCACTGTCACAAGAAAGTGTTATTAGTCCCTACAATTTCGCATTAATACCATACTTTAATCTTCAAAGGTTTTACGCAAGGCCATCTAGAAAGTACAAGGCCATGATATTAGAAAGATGATTTCTCTCCGTTTGTGACGTCACGCTCATGCTGCACGGCCTAATACGTCGGTGTCGTGTTTGACGTCATATACCCCACAGCGCTGGAATCCAATGGTAAATCTTGGTTTCCGCGTGACGTCATTACAAGAGGTAACTCATCTCTCTAATATCACGGCCTTGTACTTTCTAGACGGCCTTGGTGTAGACGAGTTCCTAGCGTTGCAAAAGGAGTTTTTGCGAGCTTATTCTGGAAATTTGCGTACCTCGTACAATAAAGCCGAACCTCAGCGTATAATGTCTAGCGTTAGAGTCCTCATATGTTTTTTCAATAATTATTTACTGCAGTGTTTTCAACTGGAGATAACAGTTAACGAATAATACAATTTTGTTAGAAATCATTTAGCATTTTTTTCACCATTTGGCATCCATTATACCCGTTGACGCTTGAAGGATCTTCTCAACAGTAACAGCCTGAACCTTTTCATAAGCTTCCATTCGCTTTGGCTTTGTATCAAACAATTTGTAGGAAAGCAGCAGTGTGAATTGTTTTAAACGCACGTAGCTTACAAGCCCGCCGAGTGGTACACTGTAAAAAATTAGTGTTGTGAATTCACGGAAAATTTCTGAAAATAACGAGCAACAAAGTTGCCTGTAAGTGTCCGCCATTTAACGAAACTAGACGAAACCCGTCGGAATCGGCGGTTAGTTTGTTTGTTTTTTTGTAAAGAATAAACTCATATGAAACAACAAATGTAAACCACTTCAGTAAAGACAACAGTCCAGGTTCGTCATTTTTTTTTTTTGACTGAAGTTTTAACGACCACCGTGAGCAACATAATGGGCTATAAGCAGTCGCCCGTCCCTAATTTAGGGTCACTGATTCCAGGGAAGGGAGAGAGCCAGTGACGTAAGACAAACACAGCATCCATGCCTCACCGGGATTCGAACCCAGACCCTTCACGAACGAATCATCGTAAGCCAGCACTTAGATCACTGCGCCACCGAGGCGGCCAGTTTCGTGATGAGCATCACGACTGCACGTACCCTTTTTCAGTCGCAAAATGTGAGGCGGAAGTCCACTCATCTCGATCGTGTGCAAAAATTCAACTGGATAGCGCACTCTTTCACTCTCATCTTCAGTTACAACTGTGTTTATAAATGTTGTTGGAATGAGATTCGCGTTGCGAATGCTCTTCATTCTCTGTTGTCTGAGACATATACAGTAGTTGCGACCCATTGATCGCTCACCCCTTCCAGTAAGGCTCTTACGTTTTATTTAATTTTTTCTGCGGGACAGACATTCTGCTAAATATAAGTATGCAATAAAGTATTTGCTTACTTTAGGATTGATCATAGAACACCGTGCACACACCAAGTCTGACACTGAACTGAGCGCCTGATGTAGATAAGGGCCGCACGCTTCTCCCATAGACTTTACATAGGAACTTTGCCGCCCCGCTACGCCCGAACAGTTGCTCCAATCTCAGCTTTCTCTTCGACTGGCGCATCTACATGGTAAGACCTTTATTTTGATACCTGAACCATATTTTTACGTTCAGCCGTTCTCTCGAAATAGATCTCACAGAAAAAAAAAATCACGAACCTGGACTATTGTCTTTATTGAAGTGGTTGAATGAATTTGTCAATCAAATAAAGTTTACATTTGTTGTTTCCTATGAGTTTATTCTTTTCAAAAAAACAAAACAAAAAAACTACAAATTTTGAAGACGACAATCTGATTTTTGGTGTAAATGTGACAAGGATGGTAAGTCAGATAATATCCGAAAACCTGAAAATTTCATCGTCCTGGAGCAGGACTCGAAGCCGCGTCTCCCTGATAGCGCCAGACGATGGCAATGAAATTTTCAAGTTATCGGATATTATCTGACTTACCATCCTTGTCACATTTACACCAAAAATGGGATTGCCATCTTCAAAATTTGTATTATATGGTGTAATCCCGTATTTCTTTCATGAAAAACAAACTAACCATCAATTCCGACAGGTTTCGTCTCATGTTTATTTACATCTTCACATAATGAGAAACGTCTTGCCTACGTGAATAAACTGGATCGAATGAATATTAAATTGTATATATACATCACACAGTCCAACGGCATAACGCAATCAGGTCTTCGAGAGTGTTCGCTGTTCCGATGAAGACTTCGGACTATCTCATTCCCTCCATGCTTCCGCCTTCAGCAGCGCGTGAGTCAACCGCAGGCGATCGAATATCAACCGCACGCTTCTCCCATAGACCTTACATTGAAACTTTGCCGCCCCACAACGCTCGAACCTTTGCCCCAATCTCATTTCTCCCTTCGACTGGCACATATACAGGGCAAGACCTTTATTTTGATACCTCAACCATATCTTTACGTTCAGCCGTGTTTCAAAATAGGACTCACAGTAAAAAACCTTATAGAATTAATATATAGATTTCCGGTTCTTAAGGTCTCCGTTTTTTCTAACTTCTGTATTTTCACTATTTTTCCGTAGTCAGTAATTCCGTTTCTTTCAGATTAAGTCCGTTTTTCCGTATTTATACAGAAATTTCACAAAACCGAAAACACTGATTTTTTCGGCTATTACGCCAGAGAATCCTTTAGTGCCGGTGCTCGAACACAGGTCGTTTGGGTTGGCTTAACAGAAACCGCGCGTCTTAACTGAGCCAGAAAGACTACGAAATCGCTGTCACGTTCAAGGTAAAACTAACTGCGCGATGATTTTTTGTTCATTAAAATCAGTGATTTAGTCATTTTATTTTCTGTTGGAGCTTATTATTATTATTTATTATTTTTTGAATGCGTTTGTAATAATTTTAATTTCTCTGTAAGAAAACTTACCACAAAGTATTTTCTTTTTCATCGTGATTTTTCGAAGCAACAGGATACTTTGGAACTTGAGATATATTATTTTTAACTGACAATAACTTTCAATTATTTTTAAGAAAAGGTGAAATGTGCTGTTTTATAGTACAGGGTATTTCAAAATGATTGCCCCGATCACAAATGACAATACCTGGTCACATTTTTGCACAATAAAGTAGGAAGTTTATAATTTTGTTTCCATACCTTACATATGTTCTATGTGACTCCCCTGGGTCACGCGGACAACATCTAGACGGGAATCCATTTCATGCCATACATTATGAAGCATGTCCGTAGTCACTGATGCCCGTGCAAGCTGAATGCGCATCTTTAGTTCGTGCAATGTTCTCGGCAAAGGTGGCGCACACACATTTGACATAACCCCACAAAAAGAAGTCACAAGGAGTAAGCTCCGGAGACCTGGGGGTCCACTTGCAGAGAACCCTGTCGTCCTGTCCACAACGACCAATCCAACGAGCAGCTTACTTTCCTACATCAACACAGCAGCAGTAGGTTCCAATTTCTTTCTTATGTAGGGATATCATCTTCATAAACACGTTATTGTCATTTGTAAACGGGGCAATCATTTTGAATTACCTTGTGTTATTTCACAAAACTCCTGAACATAAAATTTACTCTTGATAGTTGTAATAGCTTACAAGAGTAAATTTATGTTCAGGAGGTTTCTTTTAATTATGTTTTTTTTTAAGAACTCCACAGACTGATATACGTATAGACATAAACATTTTACAATCATCTGCTACACTTATTTAAGTACCCGTTTTCATAAGGTAACACAATGTATATAGCAGCTGGTGCACAAAATAGGGGAGTGAAGAACAAATGTCCTGTGCCACAATAAATAAAATTTATGCGGTATGCTATCACAATATCCGATCTCGCTACAGAACTTCAAAATCAGATCCTTCAACAGACTATTGATATCTAACAGTTAATCAAACCTCAATTATTCCCGCGAATCTTTCCTATTAGAAGAAATTTTTCGCCATATGAATAGAGAAGAAATGAGAACAGAAGTTATGCGTTAATCATCATCATCATCATTGTCAACCATTATCAATCCACTGCTGGACGAAGGTCTCCCCAAGTTTCCTCCACAACGGTCTGTCTTGTGCCAGTCTCCTCCATGTCACTCCCGCATACTTTCAAATTTCATCCACCCATCTTCCATGTGGTCTTCTTGTGGGTCTTTTCCTGTCCCTTGGAATCCAATCTAAAATTTCGGCTGTCCATCGATGGTCTGTCCTTCTGGCAGTATGTCCAGCCCATTGCCATTTCAGGGATTTAACTCTGATCATGATGTCTTCCACTCTTGTCATTTTTCGGATCCACGTGTTCCTCTTCTTATCTCTCCTGGTTATACCAAGCATGCACCTCTCCATGCTGCTTTGAGTTGTCTGCAGCCTTTGTATGTCTCTTTTAGTTAAGGTCCACGTCTCTGCACCATACGTAAGCACTGGAAGGATGCATTGATCAAACACTTTTCTTTTAAGACATAATGGCATATTGCTCTTGAAAATTATGCTGTTTCTTCCAAAAGCTCTCCAGGCAAGTTTTGTACGCCGATTAATTTCTTCATCAATGTGACCCTCACTTGATATCTGCTGTCCAAGATAAACGTACGTGTCTGTTATCTCCAGCTTTTCTCCATCAATCGATAAATCTTCTTTTCTTGTAAAAGCATTGTACATCACTTTTGTCTTCTGAAAGTTCATTTTTAATCCCACTTCTTTACTCTTGTCAGCAAGTTCCTGGATCATACTCTGCAGCTCTGATGGGGTAGTTGCAAAAATGACTATGTCATCAGCAAAACGAAGGTGGGTTAGATAATCTCCATTAATCTTTATCCCTTTGTTTTCCCAGTTCAGTGATTGAAAGACATTTTCCAATGTGGCATTAAAGAGCTTCGGAGATATGGTGTCACTTTGTCTCACTCCTTTTCCAATTTTTATGTGTGTTGTATTTTCAAACAGCCGAATCTTTGCACTTGCATTTTCATAGATGTTATTAATAATATTAATGTATGCATCTTCAATACCGCAGGATTTCAGAGCCATTGCAACTGCTGATGGTTTCACCGAATCAAAGGCTTTTTCATAATCGATAAAAGCCATGCACAATGGAAGTTCATATTCCCTCGCTCTTTCAATTAGTTCTCTCAGTACCTGGATATGATCTATTGTGCTGTAGCCACTCCTGAATCCAGCTTGTTCTCTCGGTTGAGCCATGTCCAGTGTCACCTTCAAGCGGTGTGAAAGAACTTTAGTGAAGATTTTATAAACCACTGATAGGAGGCTGATAGGTCTGTAGTTCCTGAGATCCTCAATGTCACCTTTTTTATGTAGCAAGATCATTGTAGCGTTGTTCCAATCCTCAGGAATTTTCCCTTCATTAAGGCATCGAGTGAAAATTTGGGCGAGTACTGTTTCGATTTCTCCACTTGCTTCTTGTATGATGTCTACAGTAATTCCATCTTCTCCTGGAGCTTTTCCCCGCTTCATGTTCTTGATTGCATGTGCAACTTCTGCTGGAAGGACTGGAGGAACTCTGGTACTGGTACCTTTCATGATGTCTGGAGTACATGTACCATCCCTTTCATATAATTTGGAGTAGAAATCTTTCACTCTTGTCAAAATTTTCGCCTCTATTTCTTGTTACAGAACCATCTTCTTTTCTCAGTGCCATAATCTGTTTTTTTCCTTACTGAGATGTTCCTTTGCTATCTTTAGGCTTTGGTTGTTTTCAATTGCTTTCCTTACTAGTTCACAGTTGAATTTCCTTACGTCTTCAGTGATACTTTTTCGTACTGTCTTGCATAGCTCTATATATTCCACTTTGGAAGTCACATCTTCTTTAGTTGTCCTCATCACTCTTCTTTTTTGCATCAACATTTTGGTTTTTCCTGATAATTTGTTCACATGCAATTTGTTCTTAGACCCAGCTAATTTTGTTGCTGTTTCCATAAGAGCTTTGGTTACTTTTCTGTTAACTTCAGAAATATCCACTTCTTCCGATGTTAGGCCTTCTAAAGCAGAGAACCTGTTCTTCAGTTCCAATTTGAAGGTATTATGGTGTTTTTTAAGGTTGGTTATGTCAATACATTTTGTTTGTCTTGTGAGCTTGCTACGTTCGAGTTTAGTGTTGAGGTGCATCTTACATCTCGCCAATCTATGGTCACTGCCTGTGTTGAACTTGTTTAGCACACTGCAGTCTTGTATGACGAATTTTTTGTTACACATAATAAAATCAATTTCACTTGTCGTCTCATTTGGATGTCTCCATGTCCATTTCCTGTGTGGCTTTTTCTTGAAAAAGGAGTTCAAGATGAAAAACCCTTCTGCCTCTGCAAACTCCACGAGAGTATTTCCACGCTGGTTTCTGTTGCCGTGACCAAATTTACCTACTGAAGTTTTATTCTGTTGCTGTTGCCCTATTTTTGCATTGAAATCTCCCATAATTATCTTCAAGTGATGCTTGCCTTTATTATTTAGATGACGAATTTCCTCATAAAATTCTTCAATTTCTTCTTCAGCATGACTTGTGGTGGGTGCATAAGTTTGAATAATCTGAGCCTGGTATCTTCTCGAGAGTTGGATAACGCGTCGTGCAGCTCTGTCAGAGGAACTTTCAACTTCTACAACTTTATCCTTCAGTTTCTTGTTTATTATAAATCCAACACCACTAGTTCTGCCAGTATCTGTCCCACGATAGTAGAAGAGATGTCCACTTTTCAGTTCAATGAGATCTTCTCCTTTTCTCCTTACCTCACTTAGCCCGACGATGTCCCACTTGATCCTTTGTAGTTCCTCTTCCAATTCAAGAAGCCTTGAATCAGAAGATAGGGAGCGTCCGTTATATGTAGCCAAGGTCAGCATCAGATGGCAGCCTAGTCCGGTCCTCCGGGGATTCTTAGCACCCTCTGCTTTCATGTCGCACTGGCCGCTGCCTTGGCCAGGTACATTCCAGCTGCCGGAGACTGAGGGCCAAGATTTAAGTTGTGGAGTCATTTTGGAGGGGTTTGGCCATAACTCACCACGCTGGCCAAGCGGGTTGGTGAGTGTGGGATAGCATTTCCTCTAATCCCGATGGTATAGTTATACCGCTATTGGCGGTCGTCAGAGCCCCTTTAGTGGGAACAGGATGTACCACGAGAAGGCGGGGTTGACGGTTGACATTTGTCAAGGAGAGAAGGGAATTGCTGAAAGGTTAATGAAAATTCAGAAATTTCCTGTCTTACGAAAAATCCGTGAAATTCAGGTTTTTTCCTCCATTCGTTTCACGAAAAAAGTAGTATGAAAAATATGCATATTTAATTCGCGAAAGGAATCGCGGGAAGTGGGTCGTGAATTTCAGGAAATATTTTACAGTGTAGGAAGCGTTGGCTTAAAACCATTCCTGGGTTGTGTTCCAATCCGTAAATGAAGCATGAATGCTGTGCTTGCCTTACGGCACTGGCTCTTTCCCTTCACTGGAGCCCGTGGCTCAAACTAGGCACGGTCGACTGCTTATAGACCGCTGAGTTGCTCAGGGTAGTCGTTAAACCCCGAAACGAATCCCTTACAAACGGTGCATTTGAGCATGCCCGTCAAGTTCCTGGTGCACCTCTTACCTAACGCGACTCCAGCACTTTGAATGTACCCTGATCGACGGCCATATGTTCCAACCTACACATTAACCTCTGAAAACAGGATTCAAACTCCTCCTCAGTGTTCAGTTTTAGTTTTGGGTGTTTAAAATGTTTGTGCTTTCCAACATAGAACATATCTTTTTCACTATTTTATGACAAAACGATCATAGAAAAATGACTTTATAGTTAGTAATTTGGCTAATATCAGGACCAAGGAGTATATAGCAGAGCAAAATGATAAAATATGAAAAGCTACTCTGTCGAGTCACATTAATGTGACCACTTCCTACTCTTGATGTCAACAGCGCGTAGCCAATGAAAGAAGGCGCGTGTCAGGAGCTGGCTCGGATGGTATATAAAGTGTGCTGTAGGCATTCTGAAAACATATCACTCGTTGCTGTCATGGATAAAAGGAGCGATTTATCAGATTTGCAAAAAGGGATGATCATCGGCTTTCGGGCCAAATGTTGCAGTATTTCTGAAACAGCGCATTTTTTGAACTGTTCGTGTGCTGCTGTGATTGGGGAAACGGCACCATTGCGAATAAGCGACGTGGAAACCGCGGAGCACCACGTCCCATTGATGTGAGAGGTGAATGTCGGCTGCGAAGGTGCGTGAGGGACGATCGACACACTACAGTGGAGCAACTCACTGGTCAAATGAACCAGGGGGCTACGGGAAGTGTGTCTAAAACGACAGTTCAGCGAACCCAGCTGCGTACGGGGCCGCGATACAGACGGATGGTTACTGCATCTATGCTAACGAAGGTGCATCGGCAGAAAAGGCTTACATTTGCACAGCAGTATCGGAATTCGACATCCGCTGATTGGCAAAGATTGACTTCTCCGATGAGTCACGTTTTTTGCTTCATCGAACGGATGGACGTTGGCGTATAAGACTAGAAACATCGGAGAAAAAACACTCTTCAGTCATTGCTGGAAGAACACAAGCTGATGGGGGCAGCGTTTTGGTCTCGGGAATGTTTCCGTGGCATTCCCTGGGTCACTCATTTCTCTGGAAGGCAAAAAGGACCGAATTCGCTGTGAGTCGATCCTTGCAGACCACGTACACCCATACATGCTGATTGTCATCCCTGGGGCGGATGAGATCTTTCAGCACTACAATCCGACGTGTCACACAGCTAGAAATGCCCGAGAGTGATTGGAGCACGCTGAAGACTTCACAGTACTTCCCTGGACCCCTAATTCCCCAGACGTAAACCCAATTCTGCATCTGTGGGACCACCTCGATCGTGTTGTTCGCTCTGTGGATCCTCAACCCCGCACCCTCCAGCAGCTGTCAGATGCACTGCAGTCAGCATGGCTTCACATATCTGTGTACGCCTTCCAGCACCTTATTGAGTCACTCCCAGCACTTTTAGCTGCTGCGCGCGCTGCACACAGCGGTTACTCTGGATATCAGCTAGTGGTCACAATAATGTGACTCGACCGTGTATAATTCAACAAATGAAAACTGTTTGGGAAGCTTGTGTTTGTTATTTTTAAGCTTATTTCCTACTCGAAAATGAATTCTAGTTACTGCACGTTCATATTTTGTTGTGTTTATTTTAATTTTTAGCAATTGTTCATTTTCTGGCGACTAAGTTGTTCACATGTGCATATACCGCTGCGTTGGATATGGATATATACGACGCAGCGGTATGTATGCATATCATCAAACATACAACAGCAGTAAGTCCCGAAAACTGTAGCACCTGCTGCCGTGGAAGCTTCAGCTGCAACTTCACAACAAAGGGTCACTTCACCCAAACCCTGGGACAAGGTGAAAGTGTTAACTCCCAAAAAGTCGGGTAGGCCTCGGCACCTCCAACTTCTTCTCAAAAGTTCTTTCTCCGTCGGTAACCAGATCAGATTATATTAAGAGGATTATAGGAAGGGAGTGTCTGACCCCAGGTCTTAAACAATCCTTAGAAATAGGAAGCTAGGAGAATTGGGCTAGAGTGCCCGATAGGAAAGTGACACGGAAGTGAGGTAGAAGAAGGCCTTATTTACTACCGGGGGACAGTACCCGGGGTCCGACGGCTTAACGTGCCCATCCGACGCACGGCGGGTATTTAGTGGTTCGAACGTTCGTACCTGCCCAGGATCGAACCTGAGGTTATCTCCATGGCAGTCACGAACGCTGATCACCCGGCCATCTCCCCCCTTCGTCGGTAACTGGTGAGGATTGCCTTAAATCAGTCAGGGACATGATGATTACCTGTGAGAAGGCATTTTGCATGTTTCACCGAAATGGCCGCAACCGCACTGGCATTTTCTTGCTTCATGCATGTCAAAGCCTCTGCGGTTCCACAGATTAGTGAACTGCTCGGATGCTCCGTGGTGGTTAAAAATTTGTGAAAGCGGCCTGGAACAGGCGCTTCTCCAGGCCCTCTTGGAAACCCTCATCTCAGTCCCGTGCTCGGGATACTCAGAGTTCTCGAAGGAGGGAACCTTAGATTTCCCAACATCCAGAACCACAAAAAAGGGAGAGACATCGCTCACCCTCCTCTTCTGATGAGGAATTGGGCCCTGGCACTAAAAATAAGCTTAAAAACTTCTATCGAAGAGGCACTAGTGTCTCTCCGAACGCACAGCCTTTTGGGGAAGGGGGACCCTTTTTAGGTTATTCAATTATTATTATTATTTTTTTTTTTTTTTTACATTCCCAATCTTGGCCATTCTTTTTTTTACACTGGGCGGATTTTCACAACGTTTTCCTGGGGCATTAAAACTATTTTTTGGGACCCCCTGGGCTCACCCCTAATTTTCCTTTTCAAGGACAGAGACTTTTTCTAGTCCGTTCTACCGTAAAATGTATTCTTTTATGCGGAAGGGTAGGGTGCGTTTTTAGTTTTTTTCTTTTAGTTTTCTGTTTTCACTACTCATTTTATTCATTTAATTTTGTAAAGTCCGATCCGTTAATGTAATGTAATGTATCATCAAACATTAGCTCTCCGCTGCTGGATGAAGGTCTCTCCAAATTTCTTCCACAATTTCCTGGTATATACGCACACACAGGTCTTGATCTTGAAAATTGTTAGAAAATGATAATGAAAATTGTTAATTGGCCATGAAATTGCATTTCCAAAATTTGGTGGGAACTCTGGGTTACATCTGCGGTCAATCTACATACTGTAAAAAATAAGTGGTGTGAATTTACGGAAGATTCCTGAAAATAACGTGCAGCAAAGTAACCGGTAGTTCTCCGACTTTTAGCGGAATTTCTGTCTTGAAAGTTTCCGTTTGTAATAACGAAATTTTAAGTATTTTGATAGATTTTCTGCTGTCAGTAATATTTATTTATTTATTTATTAACAGGAAAGCCAGTTTCGGATTTTTCCTTTTTCATACAGAAATTTCACAGTCCAGGCTTTTCTGTTTTTATACGAGTTCCCCGAAATCCCTATTTCTTCAGTCTTTATACAGAAACTTCCGTTGACTACTCTTGAAGAAAAAAAGGACGATGTCTTGGGTGGCAACAGTTGTGAACGCCCATTACGCATTTTGCAGGAAGTTAGTTACGCGCGTGCCTCGTGGCAGAATATTTTTCATAGGAGGAATGGGAAATTCTTCCTCGGTGGGGTACGGACGCGCGAGGGATTGTACGTAAGTCAGGAACACTGCTGACTGAGCCAGCGAAACGCTTCCCACCCGATCACGCTTAAGGTACAAACGATAGGAAATGGAGTTTCGCGGATGATACATAACATTGTTTATTGCTATGAATGTGGGCTAATTAATCATTTTATTTTATGTAAAAGATGACTGATAGGTTAGTCATCATTCACTCTATAGCCTGTACGACACTTCAAATAGCCGAGTTCCCTGCGAACTGCTCTTAATGCCGTATAATCCCGTCGTATGGAGGCGGGGAAGGCGAGAACAGAATGTTTGCGTTAATATACGAATAGGATCACGGAAAGGTTCCCTGAAAATTCAGGTTTTTCCGATAAAATCTCATAAAAACGGCAATTTTCCGTTGTCAACCGGAGAAAGATGAAGATGTGTGTTCGTATCAATTCACGTATGAGAAATCCGTGAAATTCAGAGTTCTTTCTGTCATTTCACGGAAGAGGTTGAATCAGAATGTGCCAGGGGTGTACTGACTGTAGCCCCCGTAACTCCAGTGTTGCGGGGGGGGGGCTCACGGCTAAGAGGGTCTCAACTCTCAGCAAAAAAAGACTTGACAGAATTTTTAGCGGAAATTTCATATGAAATTGGTTAAGGAAATAGCCGGGAATTTTGACGGTAGCTTTGAATGAAGTACTAAAAAGAAAAACAATTTTTTTTGAATAAGTAAGTACAATATTTCGAAATCAATTGCCTGTTTTTTTTTTATGAAAACCTAGATGACGGAAAAGCAGCTACTCGAGAGGACATCAGGCCCCGTTTCACAGCCATCGTAATAGGTGCTGTACATGTATATATTAACCAGATAATGTGAAAGAAATATCAATTCGGTGAATGAATTTTTTTTACCAGTGAGGATGAGGTACGCTTTTTTTTTGTGTGTGTGTGCTACAATCCCTAGTTTTAACTTATTTGTTTACGTAGACTGTATTTTCGTAGAATTCGGAAAAAGTCCTTAGACGCTATCACACAGCAGTTGCAAGTTTTATGTGTAGATCGTGAGGAATTCCCCTCCGCCACCCGCACATACACTAAGTTCCCTAAAGTTCCCTAAAAGGATGAGATTTGCATATGATTAACTTTGGCGTAAGTGTTTCGCAGTGCTTTGTATTGGTGTTCAACTAAGGCAATAATTTAATTGCAACGTGCACATTTGTGTTACACGCAGGAAAGTGAAATAACTTTGGTTTTACGAAAAATACCTGTAGGTTCCAAAGAATTTGAATTATTAAAACGCCCATAAAACCTAGTTAATAATATGGAATTTAAAATTTTCAGTAACTGAAAGCTAAACGAGTTTCGCAAAAGGGCCTCAAAGAAATTTTTTGCCGGGAGCCTCCAAGTTTTTCCGGTACACCACTGAAATGAGCCTCTTTAATTCACAAAAGAAATCGCGAAAATTAGCTCGTGAATATATTTTTTTCTTAATTTTTGGTTGTGGGTTTAACGACCACCGTGAGCAACTCAATGGGTGGCCCGTCTCTAATTAAGGCTCACTGTTTCCATGGAAGGGAAAGAGCCAGGGCTGAGCAAGAAATTTTTTGCCGGGAGCATCCAAGTTTTTCCGGTACACCACTGAAATGAGCCTCTTTAATTCACAAAAGAAATCGCGAAAATTAGCTCGTGAATATATTTTTTTCTTAATTTTTGGTTGTGGGTTTAACGACCACCGTGAAGCAACTCAATGGGTGGCCCGTCTCTAATTAAGGCTCACTGTTTCCATGGAAGGGAAAGAGCCAGGGCTGAGCAGTGGCGACGCCAGCCGCTCAGGACTGGGTTGGGCTATAAGGGGTGCTATGCATGCTGGGGGTGGCATAAATTTCGAAGTGCTAGGCAGAAATTTTGGCAAAAAAATTCCGTTCTTGCGAATTTTACCAGACTCTGATAATGTTATCCCCTCGTCAAAAAAATGTTTTCAGGTGCGTACTGTACGTAGTATTTATACAACGTACGTAGTATGTGAACCATAAATACGAATATCTACGGCAAGTTACTATTTCTTTGCAATTTCAGCTCTCTCTCTCTCTCTCTCTCTCTCTCTCTCTCATCTCTTAAAATATAATTATAAAAATGGTGTGATTTCATTTTATAGAACAAAATTTGTCTGAATTCGAAAAATTGCGGTGCGTTTATCCAAGTTCCCTAAAATCTTAGACGGTTGCACCAGCCATATGTTCCAATGTTCCAACAGCTTAAATATTGGGGGGGGGCTAAAGGGTGAGTTCACAGAAAAGATGGGTGGGCTGAACCGAGCCAACCTGTAGTGGTAGTGTCGCATCTGGTTGTATGACAAAACCAACATTCATGCCTCACCGGGATTCGGACGAATGGTCAGAAGCTGTCGTGTAGACCACTCAGCCACCAGGGCGGCATGGAATTTTTACAGCGTACTAGCCTGGTTTATCTTATTGGAAAGATCAGTACAGCATAATTAAAAATATATAATTACTGCCCTTTATCTATAAATGCTTAATTATCATAATTCACCATTAGGTTCGGTTTCTGTCAGTTCTAGGCAGCGCAATTAAGACGTGCGAACCGGAAACTAGTATAAATTGAGTTACATAGAAGTATTTTCTTGAGTCACGAAGCTATTACTCAATAAAACTCAAGATAGAATCGTCTTCCAAACATCCTTTATAAAAATTTCCAGAAAGAACGCAAGAAGAAAGATGGGGCCAAGCGAAACAGATTGAGGGATTGACATCTCCGCGGATGGGAGAAGAAAATCATGAAAGTGTTCATTGTCTTCATCACAGTCATCCATTTCTCGAACGCCAAACAAAGAAAGCACGACGGTTCTGTTTTAGATGACCCTAAGCTTTCAAACAAGCAAGGAGGGGGAAGGGGGAAAAAAACCAAAAGAAAAAAAGGCGACCGTAAAAAGATTGAAGAGAACGAGGATGGGGAAGTGTTATCAGAGGCACCAGCATGCATTGCAAGGCAGAAGTCGTCGTGGTTTGGATTACGGTATTCTCCAGCCCCGGTCTGTCAGCGGACTGGATGACCTCTGAACCTTCAGGATAATAGTCTTTCCGAGAATTGTGCAAGTGATCACCTCTCTGTCTCTCGTTAAGTTGATCGTTGTAGTTGTCAGAGATTTTTGTAGGCCTAGTTTACCGACATCAGTTATTTCTCTTTTGATTTTTTTTTTTCTTTACTTCTCTTTTGCCGAGTCGCAACGCCGTAAGATGCGTGATGGGAAGAAAAGAGAAAATGACAAGCAGAATGTCTCCGCGGATATCAGTTAGAAAGCATAATAATTCTTTCTAATTTCAGCAACAAGCACATGGCACGGAAAAGCGTTGCACATTATTCCCAGGTTTCTAAATTTAGACAGAAAAACGGCATTTTGATTATTTCTTCCGTGCTTGTGAGCTGGTTCGTTTATGCAAAACGAAAAATGGTTTTATCTCGAACTATGTAAATACATAAATCAAGGGCATTTGACAGAAATAAAAAAACATGTTTCCGCTTGTTAGAGGCGTTAACGTCGGAAAAAGCAACAATGGAAGGACGTTTTCGCACACCTGTTTATGTATCTGCTCAAAAAGCTTTCTTAATTGAAGAGCGCCTTACTATCGTTATGTACTCTTAAATGAAGGGTCGTAGTTTATTAACGTTTTGTTTATTTAATCGAAGGGTCGCTTCTCAGCAACGTTACTAAAGGATGGGGCAATCTCCCCAAAATTTACAAGATTCACAATTCTGAGAGCACATTTGGATTACCAAAATTTAAGGAACCAGTTTCCTTTTTTTACCTGAGTTCTGGGAATAAAACCAAGATGTATATTTTGCATTTCATTCAGTTTGTATAATTACTGTGGATAAAACAAAGTCGTACCTGTTTTTGAACTGATGTGTTGTCTGTCCCCTCCCCCAGTGGAGATGATTCAGCGTGGGGCGGCTGGACGACTGCCCATCTATTCTTTAAAAATGAACAGCCCTGAAAACTTTTTCGCAAAAATATGCAGATAAAATATTTGATTTTCCCGATAAAATTCAATTGTAAGAAGTTGTTCTTCACATAACGTAAAAAAAAAAGAAAAAAAGCGAAGAACGGAGTTGTGTTCTACAATGCAAAACCAATTAAAAAATAAGAAATATATATATTTCATTGCACTGTACTGTTATGCTTTTTATTTATATTTTTTTTGTGTGTTCCTCTTGTATGTGCGTATGTGTGTGGATTCTTTTTTCTACTGCTTTGCCGCAATTAGATTTTCAAGGGTGTTACTGACCTCCTGTGTTTTTGTTGTGTTATTTTATACAAGCTGTTTGAATTTATACACTCAATGAACAAATCTTGGGGGGGGTTGGAGGTTTAACGACCACCGTGAGCAACTCAATGGGCTATAAGCAGTCGCCCGTCCCTAATTTAGGGTCACTGGTTCCAGGGAAGGGAAAGAGCCAGTGCCGTAAAACAAACACAACATCCATGCCTCACCGGTATTCGAACCCGGACCCCGTTCGGACGAATGATCAGATGCCATCGCTTAGACCACTGCGCCACCGGGGCGGCAAACAAATCATTAGAGATAACTACCTAATAGCGTGTTGGTCCTGTTCTACCGCGAATAATACCTTTACACGTCGAGCTATCAACTCCACTAGATGCCAGAGAATTTCCTGAGGTAATGTCAGCCATGCCTGTTGCAGAAGCATTGTCTACAACTCCACTCGGGACGTCGGTCCAGTATCAATGGATCTGATGTTCCGTTGCACAGCATCCCGGAGAGCTCCCATAAGATTTAAATTCGGGGAACTTGGGGGCCACTGGATGGTTTCTTACTCAGATGAGTATTCCTCGAGCCATACCTGAGTGCTTGCTGCCCGGTGGAGCCGCGCATTGTGCTGCTGAAACAGAACATCTGCTACAGGATGCGCGAACGCCATGAAAGTGTGTAGGTGATCAGCCAGCACATGCTGGTAGCGCCCAGCGGTTAAGAACCTCTCCGGACACACTAGGGGACTTAACGTGTCCCAGGAGAAGGCTCCTCAAACCTTCACAGAAGCACCAAACACAGCTGACTTAGTACGACGGGGCCGTGGCCTCGTGTTTTCGACGCCACACCCGCACCCTCCCGTCAGCTCAGTACAGCTGAAAACGGAATTCATCTGACCACACGACGCGGCGCTACTTTCCATAGTCCCAGTTTTGATGTTCCCGGCAACAGGCGAGGCGTAATTACCGATGACAAGCAGTCAACGGTGGCACAAAAGTAGGGCGTCGGGACTCGTAGCCCAAGGTATGCAGCGTACGCCGTACGATTCCCTCGCTGACGCTGCTTAGGCCTCCGACCCTTAACCTGGATGTGATTTGGGCTGCCGATGACAAACCGTCGGTCTATACGAGTCTGGATAGTCTACGTCGAGCCCAGTCATTAGTGGCGTGTGGTCGGCTACAGCTTGCTCTCTGGCACGTGGTACGTCCGTCGATGGTGTACTCGCGGTAACATCGTTGATGCGGTTGGCCTCGGGAACCCTAGGGTTCTTACCACTTGTGCGATAGAATGACCCATCTGTCTTGCGCCGACAATGCGTCCACGATCAAAGTCACCCAGATCACCACGTTTACCAATGTACGTCGATTGCGGTACACTGTTTGGAAGTCCTACTGTCCGCCAATTTATCGCTTGCGTTCGGTTTGGGTCTGTTCCACACTACGTGCGGGATGTCCATGTCAACTGCTCCTATGTATAGCCTATATTGTATATCGATGTAGGTCCTGCTCTCGCCGCCAAGAGAGCTCTCACCCGATTTGGCATAGATTCAACGAGGTGTTGGTATGTGCCTCTTGATATTTGGTACCATGACTGAAACAGAAGATCCTGCAGTTTCCGTAAATTATATGGTTGGGGTTATGCTGCTCGCGCGTCCCCGTTTCTCCAAATCAAATCACAAATGCTCGATAGGATTCGTGTCCGTCAAATTTGCGGGCCATGGTAAATGGAATTTCTCTTCATGTTCTTGAACCTTCTTCGCAGATTAGTATGGAGCATTGTCTTTTGAAAGACACCATGTCCGACAGGGAATACAGTCGCCATAAAGGGGTGTACTTGGTCAGCCACGATTTTCAGGTACATGACCGCTGTCAGAGTTCGCCTTACAGGGCTAATGGATCCAAGTGTTCCCCAAGAAAATACTGCCCAGACCATCACACTCCCTCCAGCTGCCTGGATCCGTCCCGCGGTGCACCCAGGTGAGAAGGCTTTCTTGGGTAAACGTCGCACACGCGCTCGTCCGTCGACATGGTGTAACAGGAAACAGAATTTGTCTCACCGTGAGACCCTCTTCCAGTTTTCTATGGTCCAATGTCGATGATTAGGTGCCCACTACAAGCTTTGACGACGGTGAACGGTTGTAAGCAGAGGCACACGAATGGGTCTGCCGCTGCGGAGACCCATATTCAAGAGCGTACGATGAACTGTGTGTTCGGACACATTGTGCCCTTCATGACAATTGAAATCGTGGGTAATGTCATCCACAGTATCCCTCCTGTTGTTGCGGACAAGGCGCGATAGCCTGCGCTGACCTCTGGCATCAATGAGGCGTGGCCTGCCCACGCCTAGTCGACGGCTCGAAGTGTCACCTGTTTCCGACCATCTCTGAAAGGTACTGCATAGCATGCTACCAGCGTCACTGTTTCGGAGATGCTCTTACCAAGGCGTCTAGCTATAATGCTCTGGCCTTTGTCGAAATCAGATAAATTCTTTGCTTTTCCCTTGTTGTGGCGAAATGAAATACTGACTGAGAGATTAGATCAGATCAGATCATATGTAGAGGATTTTAGGAAGGGAGTGTCCGACCAACCCTTAGAAATAGTCTTAAACAACCCATAGAAATACGCAGCTAGGAGATTTGGGCTAGAGTGCCCGATAGGAAAGTCACACGGAAGCGAGGTAGAAGACGCCCTTATTTACTACCGGGGGACAGAACCCGGGGTCCGACGGCTTAAGGTGCCCATCAGATCAGATCAGATCAGATCAGATGTAGATAATTTCAGGAAGGGAGTGTCTGACCCCAGGTCTTAAACAACCCGTAGAAATACGAAGCTAGGAGATTTGGGCTAGAGTGCTCGATAGGAAAGTCACACGGAAGCGAGGCAGAAGACACCCTTATTTACTACCGGGGGACAGCACCGGGGCCCAACGGCTTAACGTGCCCATCCGACGCACGGTGGATATTTAAAGGTTCGAGCGTTCGTAATTGCCTGGGATCGAACCCGAGGTCTTCTCCTTAAGAACTCCACAGACTGACACATAGACGTCATTTAATCACCATTACAATTATTTAAGTACCCGGTTTCTTATGGTAACACAATATACTATAGCTGGAGCACAGAATGGTGGAGAGGGGAAGAAATATCCGGTGTCACAACAATCAAAATTTATTCGATATGCTATCCACAATATCCAACTTCGCTGCAGGACTTCAAAATCAAATACTTCGACAGACCATCGAAATTTAACAGTTAATTGAACCCCCAAGTATTCCCGTGAATCTCTCCTATTTTCTGTCATATGGATACGGAAAAAGTGAGAACGGAGTTTTTCCGTTAGTATAGGAAAGGAATTGCGGAAAGGCTTCTGAAAATTCAGGATGTTCCGTTAACACATCTTGATAACGGTAATTTGGCGCCATTTTAAGAAAGGAATTGAGAAAAGGTTTCTGAATATTCAGAATTTTTCTGGCGTACGAAAAATCCGTGAAATTCAGAGTTTTACCCCGTCATTTCAGGTAAAAATTTGCTATTTCAGAAATATGATTCAACACGAAAGAAATCACGGAAAGTGGCTCGTGAATTTCAGAATTTTTTTAGTGTTCCTGTCGTGACTGAACTTCACAAATTTGAACTTACAGCATCTCCCAAATGCCACGATGCACATCGCGTAAACAAATACATCGAACTTCGTCATCGCCGTTCTAGCAACGAATAAAGCCAAAAGCTCGTTTGATTTTGGGAAGCTGAAATTGTTTTTGTAAACATTTCTCGAAAAAAAAAAAAAAAAAAAAACATTGGCTTTAGTCGCTATAGCCAATAAATTGAAAACGGAATTTGAATTCAACCTCTAAAGAAATAAACCGTCCCATTTCAGGATCTCATCTTACAACTCGGTTTGTCGGCCTCAGCTGTAATGAGTCAATACATCCAGTGGCGGATGAGGTCTTTCGTTTCACTCAGTTAACTTCGCCATATGATAATTTAACTAGTCAGTCTTCGTTTTGTGAGACGAAATATACGTATATTCTTTTTAATCCAAGATCAAAATGTTAAAGCTTTTAGCACAAGATAAACAAAGACATAGCTCTTTCCATGGTTTATCAACACATAGCAACCGAAAAATTGTTTTCCGGTCACCGCTGGGGATGCGAATTCCCAGTAGGATTTTCACTTTGGATTTAACTGCTATAACTAATATATAGCCAGTGTCGTTAATGCCCACCAGATAGAGATGTCTCAGTAGCTGAGCCCATCTTACGGATTTATGTCAAAGCTGACAGAAAAAAACACACATAGCGCCGTTGATTGTTGGCCACCGTAGCGTAAGGCTAACACGCTCGGCTAGATATCGAGAGATCTGGGATTCGGATCTCCAGCGGTGACCGGATAAAAAATTTCGGTTGCTATGTGTTGATAAAACGTGGGAACGAGCGATTTCTTTGTTTATTCACTGACGCCACGTATTTGGAGGATTTTCATTGTAGCACAGGTTTTCCGGCTATAAAATTTTTTTTAAATATTTAAGGTTTCTAACGAAAGCTTTAACATTTAAAATTTTTAGCGAAAACTTTAACATGTTTAAAGTTTTTAACAAAAGCTTCAACATTTAAAAAAAAGTTAAATCTTTCGTACTTTCCTGCTAAGACAAAAAGCCCGGAAAGAGATCCGTGCCCGTCCCGGGCCCGGGCGGGCTCTTATACCAAATAATTGACTACAACCCGGGCCCTTACAAATTGTTTTCTCCTTTCACTATATATATATATCTGACATCGATGAAGCAAGGATATCCATAATTATGAATACATAATACAAACAACTGTAAATTGCATTGTGAATCATTCAATGCTGTACTTGTATAATTTATTTATTTAGAGCAGCCAGAGTGAAGCCAAACAACTAGATCACTAAGTTCCATGCTGTATTATATGCAATTTTACAACTTCTAACTTGCCGAAAACAGTCAAACTTAATAATTTGCTAATAAAGGTTATTACATATATTAATAAAAGCACAATGCCAAAAATAGCTCTGTCCCAGTAGACCTAATTGTATAAATTTTTATGTATTAAAAAACAATACGATCTATACATTTACATTTACTCAATACTTAATCGGATTTAATTCGTCAGCAAAGCAGGAATACACATTTCTCATGTCATGTGGAAATGACAGATTATATTAGGTGTACAAATAAGTTTTAAAGCGTTTTAAGACAACCCAACGTGTAATTTGAGAGAAAACAACAATACCTTTAAGAATCAAAATATTCGCCGTCATTATCTATCACCTTCCGCCATCGGTCAGGCAGCTGACGGATTCCAGCCGTGAAGAATACTTCGTCGTGTGATGCGATGAAGTCGTCAACCCATTTTTGCACTTCGTCACATGTCCGGAACCGTACAGCAGACAAACCATGTTGCATCGATCGGAACAAATGATAGTCTGAAGGGGCTATATCTTGGCTATACGCCGGGTGCTACAAAACTTTCCAGCCAAGCGTCAATGGCGTTTCCTTGATCGATTTCGCGACATGCGGCATAGCGTTGTCATGCAGTAATTTCACGGGACGCAATCCTTTGCCTGTGAATGGACGTTTCCGACAGATTTCCTGGTTCAATCGCAGCAATTGTTGCTTGTATCGATCAGCAGTAACAGTTTGACCCTGTTCCAATAGTTCATAACAGAGCACACCCTTCATATCTCACCAGATGCACAGCAGAACTTTCTTGGAGTGAATATTGCGTTTCGGTGTCAAAGTCGCTGCTTCGCCGAGGTCTACACAGTGTTTGTTGCGTTTGGGATTGTCGTACCATATCCACTTTTCATCACCCGTAACGATTTTCCACACGAAAGACTTTCTGTGTTGCTTATTCAACAGATTCAAGCACTTCATGACACGCTCATCCTTGTTCCACTGGCTCAGGTCATGTGGCACCCATTTTCCTTCCTTCTGAATCTTTCCCACTGCGCGTAAACGATTGGAAATGGTTTGTCGAGTTACCCCCAGTTGTTCAACATTTTTTTTTTTTTTTTTTTTTTTTGCGTTTAAGATGAATCTTCATCCAGCAATCTTTGCAGTTCCTCATGTGCAACCTTCTGCGGGGCGCCTGTGCGTTCTCGATCGCTAACATCAAAATCACCTGCTTTAAACCGTCTAAACCAAAACTCACACGTGCTTTTCGATACAATATTCTCCCCCACAACAGAACAGATCGATGCAATTCCTTTTGCAGCACTTTTTCCTTGATGAAATTCGTAACGAATGCAGTGTCGAATAAATGCAGTATTGCTTGCCATCTTTCACCTGCCGATGTGCAAATACTTTTGACTGTTGGGCAAACTTCTGTGTCACATGTTATACTCTGGACCAGTTACAGTCACATGACAACAACTCGAGGGAATGTCGGTTATGTAAATTATCGGTATATGTCACACAAGAAACGCTTTAAAACATATTTGTACACTAATATAATAATTTTATAATGAAATTTAAGAGTTTAAAATCCTTACTTAAATTTGGATGAAAAAATTAAATGCAGTTAATTTTATAAACGAATTCGCTTGATACACTTGGGAAACAAAATGGAGGACATTTTGTTACCTGAATATGACGCACATTATAATCTTTCTCTCTTTCTTTGGGGGGGGGGGAGGTCGCCGTTAACAGGAAGCACTAACATTCTTAGCTAATGATGAAAATATAAATAGGAGTAAAACAATATCATTCATTTTTTCCTTATTCACATAGGAAAAGTTTGCACAAATGTTCGACCCCGGCCTGGCCATAAATAATGATATAACGGGCCCGGGCTGGACCCGGGCCTTAAAAAAGGAGCCCGTGCTTATTTCTAGACTGCAGACCTTTAGATGGGATTGCAGGAAAATTTTCAAAATTTGGTACTTCGTAATTTTCCAGTCGACGTATTCTAAAATATTACTCATTTTAAAATTCTTTAGCTGTGTAGCACGGGTCTGGTATGATTCGTCCAACGACGATTGGTTGCCGATTCGTCTAATGGTACGATTAATTCAATTCCGTCTGATCTGTCCGAACTCCTGCGAAACAAATTTCATCCGTTCTGATTCTGTCTTGGGTGTTGTATGGAAGTACCAGTAGTACAAAGGATGTAAAATAATGTTACACTTCATGCATAATATTGTGGTTATAGATTTTTTTTTCGGAGTCGCTTTTTTCTTGTTATACTGTCCTCGCTGCCGTATGAAATTACTGATGTATAGGCCATTCAATCAACTTCATATCAAGTCAAGTTAATAATATTGCGCTTTTACTTAGGCACTAAATATTAATTCATAGGACGTAGGCCAAGGTGTTTTTAACAGTTTTTATTTTACCAATGCCATGTTCACAACGCTTACACATTAACTCAAGATAATAATATTGCGCTTTTGCTTAGGCACTATGTAAATATTGATTCTTAGGCCCACGGCCTAGGTGACTTGTAAAGATGTGAGAAATGATCCGTTGAATGCCTTTTTTTAGGATTTATAAAATGTTTACAAATGCCAGATATCTAAGTTGTAACTTAAATCTTCTGAAAAGGCCCACGGCCTAGGTGTCTTGTAAAGAGCTGAGAAATGTTCCGTTGAGTGCCTTTTATCAGGTTTATAAAATGTTTACAAATACCAAATATATGGAAATCATTTTTCAAAAGGATGTAAAGAGGAGAATAACTTAATTTATTATTCCTTCCTTAAAAGTAAAAAAGAAAAAAGAAAAATGGCCGTTGGTAGGATGATATGATCTGACGAATCGACATTGGACAAATCGTACCATTGGACGAATCGTACCATTAAACTAATCGTACTATTGGACGAATCGGCATTGGACCAATCGTACATTGGACGAATAATCCATTGGACTGAACGGTATTGGACGAATAATCCATTGGACTGATCGGTATTGGACGAATCGTCCCTTTGAACGAATCGGCATTGGACGAATTGTCTGGGACCGGTAATTCGTCCAATGACGATTGGTCATTTTTCACATCTTTGCATGGAATTCGAACTCAGAGATTTTCACATTCTAGATGGCAAAACAATCGATCTGCGACGTCACTGATTTTACATTGAAACACATACATATGAATTTCCAGCTTTCTGTAAGTGCCCTAGTTAAAAAGCGAATTTTGAATCTTCGAGAAGGTGGATGGGCGTTTCGAAAAGTTATAGAATTAAAGGCATTTTCTTTTTATTTTGTTTGGGTTTCTCCAAACGACTAGAAGCATTTTAATTGACAGCTTTGTGGCATGAATAAAAATGAAATGCTTTCAATTCAGTCCTTTATTAGTATTATTTATATGGCACTCAAGTCTTGAAACTGAAGCAGTATTCATTCAAAATTAAACCAGCTGTCATCAATTTCATTCGGTGACTATGTCGTAAATGCGAAACTGAATAACGATTATCACATTTTCTGCATTGAACCAAAGGTTAAGCCATAAACTTATTTAATATCCAGTTTGCAAGTTCACATTTTTCTTTTTTCTTCTGGACCCGGCGTCATCCGTTAACCATGGTATCACAGTATCAAATATATCTACCGGGAAATAAAAAGAAATGAAAAGAGAGAGACAGAAGAGCAAAAGAATCTGCTTATTACAGCTCTGGTACAGTTCTGAAATAAGCGTAGGTGTGCTTTAGATGTTTTTAATTCATAACTGTACAGAAATAATTGAAATAGAATATCATAGGCTTTTTACCACTCAGTTCATCTTCCCGATGACATCGAGATGGCTAAACCAGGGCAAGAATTTTTTTTTTTTCACTACTTTCAAGTTTCTTCGCATTAATTGAAAGGCGAGTGGCATTTAAACAGTTGTTATTACATTCCTAGCACAACCACTGTTACAAACTTCGTGAAAAAAGGGGGTTAGAATGGGGCGAAAAAATTAAAAAGAAGAGAAAACAGCCTACGTGTGTGGCATTCGCTTTCCACGAATTTGATGATTGATGCCTCAATTATCTTTATTATTTCTTTTGTGAAAAGGTATTTTTCTTTTTCTCTTGCTACATAGTTTTTAAATTATTCTGAGAGTTTTTCTTTCCTTCTTATTTTTTTTTTTAAACTTAATTCGAAGTCTGGATAGCAAGTAAAATCCGTTTATTTTTTTGTATGTGGCGTATGCAATGACGCCTTCCGTTTCCAGCTTTGAATTGAAGAGGCCGCTGCTGCTGCAGCTTAGGAAGGAAAAAAAAAAAAAATTGTTGGAGTCATCAGCATCATCTGAAGTGTAATGGTACGTTACGCCCTTACCTTATAGTGTGATGGCTTATTCCAGCTGCTCCAAAATACATTCCTTTGATTCTATAGTTGCCTGGTTACTAGGTTCCCTCTCAAGCAATCCCTTGTTGCATGCATTGCAATTTTGTTATCGTCCGTTCCAAGGCTGTTTTTCTCAATTATCCTCTCAGACATGCACGTGAAATGTCACTGCGCTACATAAACGCTTTACTCGTTTTTCTTGTAATTAATAAATCTTGTGCACACACCGGCCACTGAAATAGATACTATTATGCATATGTACGTATACGTAAACGTCACTTACGCAGCGTATATGCAAAATACGTTTTCACGTGCGTCACCACCTGATCTAAGCAACTATTTAAGGCTGTTGCTCGTCAGTAGTGTTGATCACAATGAAAAAAACAAAGGATCTTTCGGAGTTTGATAATTGTACTTATTGTAGGTGCCCATCTGACTGGAGCGACGATTTTGAAAACACACTGGTTTCTCAAAAGGTGAGATATCCTGGTTCTTTAATCAGTGGAAAAACAGCCCACGTTGCATCTGTAAGAAGCGTAACTGTAGAGTGACGACAGTTTGTCAGGAACAAGATCGCCGTCGTCTGAGAAGGCTTGTACGGAGAAACAGGACTTCCTGTGTGAAGCAATTGACCGTGGCTTTCAATGAAGGCTGTTCTCGGCCCATATCTCAGCGAACTATGCTCGGGGAATTGAAGACGATCGGTATTGGCAATATGGTGCCCATACGGAAACCACTGATTTCTGCAAAGAACCAGAAAGTTCGACTACAGTGGTGTCAGGAACACCGTGACTGGACACTGAAAGACTGTAAAAAAGTCATGTATTCCGACGAGTTGGGTACACCTTCTCAAGTTTCTGGAGGTTGTGTCATGATGTGGGCCACGTTCTGTCGGTACGGAACGGGTCCCCTGATATTGCTGAATGGTCGGGTGTTCTCCAAGGATTATATGAACATTGTTGTTGATCAAATCCATCCTGCAGTGTTGACTTTTTATCCAGCAAGTGACAGCTGTTTTATGGACAACTGTCTGTCACTCAAGATGGGTTTAGCGAGCATGACAGTGGCTTCCGTCATCTTCCCTGGTCATTAAAAAGCCAAAAAGCCGGGATCTCAACCCCATTGAGGATGTATGGGGATGTTAGAAAAACAGATCCGGGAGCAAAGTCCTCTTCCCTCAAATCTGAGCCGCCAGTTAAAGGGATGTCTGGTAAACGCATTGTATGCTGCAAAGGTAAATGCACTCCAACACCATGTGGAATCTATGCCAAACCTCATACGTGCTGCAATTCGAGCTAAACGTTGTCCAACCCGATATTGAATAAAAGTTTCTAATTCAGTGGCCGGTATGTACATTTATTGCAATATAACGATAAAGTGAGGCATAACAATTTGCTACCATAAATAAAATAGCAGTTACAATTTCGTTATTAGAGCAGCTAATAAATAATAATGAGAGTTACGTCATTAAAAAATATTCTTTCAGCGATTAGTAATCCATCCTTCAGTGAGTGATGAGGTCAGTAGTTGTTATAGGCGAGGGGTGTATGTCTTCTAAAAGGTTCGATTTAAATGTTGTTTACTGTAGTACACGTCCTTAAAAAATATTGAGGATTCGCGTTCTTAAAAAGGTTCCACCTGAATTTCGCTAGCACCAGCTGTTATAAATCTGTAGAACACATACTGAAAAGGTTCATGCCTCCCTGGTGTCCAAGTGATCAGAGGCGCGGATTTCTGGCGTTTGTGGATTCGAACCCAGCCCGAGTTGGTACTGGGTTCGAATCCCGGGTGAGGCATGGGTAGTGTGCTTGTCTTACGGTGCTGGATCTTGCGTTTTCGTGAAGCCAGTGTCTCTAAATTAGGGAGCTTTTGGTGTTGACGAAGACTGCGAGATCTAATTTTGTAAGGCAGGATTAAAAGTCCTTAAAAAGGATCCATGTGAATATTGCAAAATTTGTGTGTTAACAATCCTATGACACAAGCACTTATAAAGACCCCGTGTGAATATTGCGAGCTCGTCACAATAAATATTGTGAGATCTAAGACTTATAAATCTCCTAACTGGTGGAAGATCTGTCCTGGTCTGGGAAGTGTTTTCTGGTACGCATTACTTTTTTGATACTCATCGAAAGACATCTAAAAGCCTCTGTGTATCTGAGCATCACTGCAGACCAAATTCATCTTTTCATGGCTGTAGCATATCCTCAAACAGATGGATATGTTCGGCAGGATAACGCACTAGCTCGCAAGGCTTATATTGCTACCGAATGGTTCGGGGAACATGGCAATAACTTTTCCTTGGTTCAGTGGCTTGCACAGTCCACGGATTTAAGCCCC
This sequence comes from Macrothele yani, assembly GCA_039090855.1. NCBI lineage: Eukaryota > Metazoa > Arthropoda > Arachnida > Araneae > Macrothelidae > Macrothele > Macrothele yani. The sequence continues at coordinate 47,274,951 of CM077022.1, read as the reverse complement.
ATCGAATATATCTGGGATGAAGTGGAACGGTCTGTTTGCTTCCAGTCTGTGCCACTATCCAATTCGCAGCTATACTCAATCTTATCCGCAATGTACAACATTCCAGCACGCCGCTTCCAGCATCTGGTATGTTCCGTTTTTGGACGAATTTGGGCTGTTCTGCAGGGCCAAGAGCGGCTCAACACGCTATTAGGTAGGTGCACCTGATAAACTGGCATCTCGGTCTGTATATGTGGTCATCCATCGATTTGTATAGTTCGTATCAGAAATATATTTTGACACCCAAATGGATCTAAGTTTTAGTAAGCTGTTATCGAGAACTTGTTAAAATGTATTGTAAACATGCAGTGCTACTTCACCATGGTGATTAAAAGGTCGTGCCTTGTAGGCAAAGGCTTAACTAAGCATTTCTTCGCCTGGGTGAAGCGCAAAATATTTTTCCCCATTTGTCTTTCTTTGATGTATCATCATCACCATCAACCATTATCAATCCATTCGTGGATGAAGGTCTCCCCAAGTTTCTTCCACTAAGGTCTGTCTTGAGCTAGTCTCCTCCATCTCACTACGGCATGCTTTTGAATTTCATGCCCTCATCCATCTCTCACGTGGTCTTCTTCTGGGTCTTTTCATATCCCTTAGTATTTAGTCCAAAATTTTTGTTGTTCATCCGTGGTCCGTTCTTCTGGCAATATGTCCAGCCCATTGATCGTTCTTGACAGGCGTAGTGTTGGTGGCTCCAATATTTTATGCATTTTAGTGTGGAATACCTCGTCCCTCACTCACCTGTTGCGTGGCACGCCTGTCTAAAGGTACTATGTAGGTTTTGAGGTACTTTTTCTGGCGTTATCGTCCTTGTATTAGTTCATATTCATCCGTTTTCATATCGTTTGCTCATGTTTGGAAGCTGGCAACATGGCAGCTTCCGGTCTTTCCTTATCATCTCTGGGCGTGGTGATGCACGCCACGTCACACTTCCCACGTCCATGGAAGTTGACATACTTTCGTCCTCAGACGTGTCTGCTCGGATGCCTTCCCAGCTTCCTAGTACTCCTGCTCAGGTGCCTTCACTGGACTTGGCTGCGTTTCCTTCTTCAGCTTCTGCCTCGGTGCCCTCCCTGGGTACTACTGATACTACTTCCTTGCGTTCTGCCTGTGCTTCTCTTCCCTCACAGCCTTCTGTGCCTTCCGGCTCCGCACAGACTTCTCTTCCGAGGATGTCTTTTGCCTCTACAGTGCAACGAGGCGGTACCTCTACGTCCGATTCTTCTCAACCTGATGGTATTTTGCAATCAACGCCTGTTATTCAGGTATCCAACCACAAGGTGAAAGTAACGATTGATGTCAATTCGAAGATTGGCAGTGAGTTCCATAACCTCCTGAATAGAGGTGTACTCTTTCATGCCTTACCAAATACTCTTTTTCCACGCTACATGGTCGTCTGCGTCTATTGTCGGAATTTCGCGTACCCCTCGGGGTATCTCAGTGCAGTTCAAGCACAAGGAGGATGCTGATTTTTTTCTTGCACACGGGCTTTGGATTGGAACAAATCATCTCATCCCTTCGCCTCTTTCCAAGCGTCCGGTGAACATCACGTTGTATCCCGTTCCACAGGAAGTGCCTGATACCGCGCTTCCTCTCTTTGTCCATCGTGTTTGTAAAATCGTTGGCAAGGTTCATCGTCTTTCTGACGCTCCACGCGGAACTCGATTTGTACATGCTACGGGACCTCGCCGTCAGTTGGTCGTTTTCCCCACTGAGAATGCTTTGGCGGATTATCTTATAGACACTTCTGTAGAAATTGGCTCCCGCACGTACAGTTTCAAGGTTTTCACCACTCACTATTGTACTTACTGTCTTAAACGGGATCATACCACTGTCTCCTGTGTGTGCATACGCCGTGGTCTTTCTTCCTGCTCGCCTCCCAGTGCCGATCATACTGGTTCTACCATCCTCTCTTCTACTGTTTTGCCAGACGCGACCTCTCCTTCTCTCCGTCAGACGCACCTTCCGGTCAAGGACAATGATCCCTTTCCTCCTCTTCCGCACCGTACAGACGTGTATCCTCCATCTGGGTCAGTAGCGAAATATGTCATCCACTACAGATGTGTCTCCGGCGGAGTGTGCCGACTCAGATATGTCGAGTGGGGCTGCGGCACTCCGACCAACTGGCTGTCCTCTGTGTCTCGCGCATATCGGAACTACGACCGTGTCTGATGTTCCGCTGTTGCCGCACCTTCCTGCTGCCTCGGCTGATGTTCCAGCGTTCACCGATGCTGATCGGGAACATACTGACTCCTCGGCGCAACTGGAGTTCTCGTCTCCTGATTCGGGTGCTTATCCAGATCCACCAATGGATTCCTCCACCTCAACTTCGTCTTAGAAACGGACTGGTACTTCCAAAGTATCTGTGAAACAGAAAAAAGTGAAACATCTTTCTGTTACTTCTTCTGTGGCCTCCTCTAGTGTTCCCGATGTTACCAGTTCTGATGTTTCTCAGCCTGATGACCCTTCGAACAGTTTGCATCTTCGTTCTGGCCCCGTCAATCCTCTCTCAGATGACGAGGTTATACAGGCCATTGATAAGTTTCCTCTTGTTCCTGGCCCACTGTCCAGATAACAACTTGTACGCCTCTTCCAATCTGCTCGTACGATTGCCTGTACTGAAGAATTTCTCCGTTCACCTGATCTTGATCTGTGTGCAGCGGTGATGCAATTTGAAGTGTGTGTGTCCTTTTTCAAATCCCCGAGTGTCACAGATCCTAGATACCAGGTCTTCATACACCCGCCGTCTCTCCTCTTTGAAAGATTTCGCTGAGAAACAATTTTGTTATACCCTGCTTCCTCTAGCCGATGACAGTTAGCGCTTCTTCCCCACCAGACACTGTTTCTGTAGTCCCTCACGTACTGCCATATTGTTTCATGTTATAGTGCTTTTTGTTTTTCATTTGCTCGCATTGTATGTCTTAGATGTCTTAGTGTTTTCCTTTGTCGCGGATTTTTTCTTACAAAATTTGTTAACATCGTTCTAATTCCCTTGTTCATATGTTTATAACGTTGTACATGTTCTACTTTGTATCGCAGAATATGCCGATCTGCTTTTCCTTCATTGTGTACATCGTCATTTTAAACCAGATTTTTCATCTTAATGTTTTCTATGTTGGACTTTTCAGTGATATATCAAATGTATGCATTCCATGATAGTGTTACAGTGGACACCCCCCCCATCCTAAAACCTAAAGAAAACTCTAAAATTTGTCCGCCATGTTGCGTATGGTATGAGGCAGCTAGGAATCACAGTTCGGCAGGCTCACATGTTTTTTACAGTTCAGTTGTTTTATTTATTTCTCATTTACGTTGTTTTTTCTTTCGGATGTTCTCTGAATTAATTAACAAAATTGCGGGATAATTGGGAAGTCGCTCCAATGCTCTTGAAGGCAAGAAACGCAATATTTTTGCCGTTTTGAATTGTTTCTATCTGTGGGAAAAGGTAGCACTCAATGGTTGCTCTGGAAATTGATAAGAGCAAAGCGATAGGCCCAGAAGAGGACTTCTGGATTTCTTGAGGAGGGGCCGATGTTACGACCCACCCCCGCCATTAATTTAGTAATTAATGGGCGTGGTTGATGTGTGAAATTAATTAAGTATTAATTATGTTCGAGGCTTGATTGGAGTTTAAAAGTGTAAACAGCAGATAAAGTTTTATCTGGGGGTTTGGAAAGAAAAGAGGCGAAGAATTCTCTCTCTGGCTGGGTGGTCTCAGAATAGCTCTGTTAGGTCATAAATATCAGAGCGCAGCTGACGGGAAACTAAGCAACACGAAGTGGTACCTTTCGAAGAGGGGTCCACTTGAGTAAATGAATGAAGATGGGGACAAAAGGTTTAGCGAATAATCGTAAATTCGTCGATTGTTTGGGGCATTTTCGAGAACAATTGCTCTCTGTGTGGTCCGTGCAGAAAAATAAGAGTTCGCACTTGGCATGAACATAAGGAAGAAAGTCAGTTGTCTGTATGCTCTCCGATGTGAAAGGCTGGATGCCTTGGATCTGCAGCAAAATGAATTGGGAAAAATGAAGCAGCAAACCTCCCCGCATTTGGTAAGAAATGGAGACAACTCGAGGCAGCTGGAGATGCCAGTTTGCCATAAAGACAGCAGAATGCCTAAATCCGCGGGATAAAGCAGAAATTTCTAGGCTGGAGCGTAATGGAAATCAGCGACTGTTTGGACTAACGAAAGCCAAGTTACAGGGGAATTAAGAAGTCTGCGAGTGGACAGTGGCCATTCCAATGAGAAGCGAAGCCATGCAAAGTCGGGTTCGGATGCCAACCACTGCAGTGTGGAATCGTCACCCCCATTCATCCCCTACTGTGGAGGAAGTGAAGAGACGCGCTTGTCTTACGGGGAGAAGCGAGGCCCCATGTGTGCGTGTGTGTGATCACGTAAGCAGCGAAGCCACTACGTGTAAGTGCGACGGGATAAAACATGGCGAAAGAAAAATATGAGCGTAAGAGCGGTGGCTTCGATACCTAACAAATATACAGGTGAAATGTTGAGTTGCCGATATACGCTTAAGGTAAAAGCACGTCTGATTTCGCTCGGCCGAGAAAATTAATCTCAGGGCTGGCGGTCGCAACTCGATAAAAAAATGGAAACGAAACCTGCGAGTGGCATATTTGAACTGCGTACTCAGGCAGGGTAGATAGATGGTTTGCGAACGGAAAGGAACTGACTGAATTGGGAATGAACGGTCAAAAAGGACGGAAGGTAGCGACGGACGGAATCAACTATAGCAGCAGCGGAATTGAATGTGTCCCACTCTCCCAGCAGTCGACGTTCACAATTATTTCTTCACGACAACAAAAATCATTTCCCAGGAACACAGAAAATCAATCTTGGAAACCGCAACATCCGATGTGAGAGGGCCTATTTTGCTTAACGGCCACCTTCAAATCGTCACGAGAATAGATCAGTGTGCACTCTAATCATTGCAACAAAGGGCGGCGTGATATTACCATTTTTAATTGTGTGCTTCATTTACATCAAGCGTCAAAGTGAAGTGTTGAATCATCGGTGCTGCCACATGGTGCAAGTGTCTGTGTGCGTGTTTTTTTTGTCGTGTGATATTATGTGATGCACAACGGATTTGCACAGCAAAGTCATGAAACTGTAAGTAGATGAATACTTCCTTTTTCTTTCTTCGCACATCTGCGAACTTGTGCCATTCCGACACCCAAAGCTGCATGGACATAGATGCAGTAATGCTGAGTGACTGAACCTCAGAGGAAATACCTGCACATACAGATTTCAATTTCTTACAGGGCCCATTTCCTGATTACTTTTTTTACATGAATAAGGGAGAAGGTGTGGCCACAAATTCCGCTGGGCGGGACAGTTTCTTTTAACTTTGGTTCAGGGCCAAAGCGAGCGGAGAAATGTTCTGCATGTGCATGCTTATTAGATTTAGTTAATTAACTTTGGCAGTATTTCGCACTTATAATCTTATACCGCAAATTAACGTGCTTGTGTATTTTGTGTCGCGAGTATTTTTAATGTGATCGTTTGCATATAATTTTTTTTTTCATTCTCTAAGCAATTGTATATGAATATCACCTGCAGCTCTATTTAGTGTGTAAACGAGTAGTATTTCTTGTTCAGATAGTCCGGTGGAGACTCAGTCGGCTTGTGTCTTCCGACAGTAATGTGTGACACCGTATGCTGCCCACATAAGAGGGGCAATTGTCTATACGCCCAGAGAGCGCCGTATCTGTTTAAATCTCGCAGAACGTTATTAAATGTTGTGTTGTGTATTTGAGAATCATGTGTTATTTGCGAAAGTGAGTGTTGTACTGGCTGGTTGGGGATTGAATGTACCGGAGTAAGATCCGGACCACTACACTCAGTCACGAATTGGTAATTGCGGGTGAACCTCATCACAACTCTGATCCCAAAGTATCATTTTTTTTTTAGATTATTTTATTTTTTATTTGTTGTTGTTATTTTGTTCACAAGGTGGATTCACCCAAGCCTTATGCTTCGGGTCATTCTTCAACTTTTCATTTTTTATGTTCTGGTGTGAATCTTTGAGTGCAGCAGTGCACCTGAGATTCTCACCTGGTGCCGTGGCCAACTAAATTGTACTTCAGGTCTCAAGCACCGTTACCGGCTGACTCGGCAGGAACACTGCTAGTGCCGTGTAACAATAGCAATAAACTGGGCACCTTTGGTACCCGCACTTACCAAAACCATTCAATTTCCGAGATTTTACTCTGGTCGTGATGACCTCCATTCTTGTCATTTTCCTCATCCAGCAGTTTCTCCTCTTATCTTTCCTGGTTAAACCATGCATGCATATCTCCACGCGCCTTTTAGTTTTCTGCAACGCTCTTATGCTTTTTTGTTGTTGTTGTTGAGGTCCATTTCTCTGCACCGTGGGTAAGAACTGGAAGGATGCATTGATTCAACATTTTTTCTTTTAAGACACAATGGCATATTGCTCTTGAAAATTGTACTGTTTCTTCCAAAAACTCTCTAACTAAGTTTTATACGCCGATTAATTCCTGCTTGAGATCTGTTGTTCAAGGTAAATATATATATATGTACAGTATATGTATATATCAGTGGCGTATCTTGGGTCCGAGACCTGGGCTATCTCACCCGTCCCCCACCCCTCCCTACTATTTTTTTTAAAATTGCAAAGTTTTAATTTTTAGTTGTTAAGCAATAGAAGTACCTTTTTTTCTAAATTTTAGGTACATACTATTGCTAACATGATACCAAGTAATTGTGAGGATTAAGATTTGAACACTTATTTGTACATGAACTCCATTCTTCTTCTGAATGCTTTATTAGTAAATGGATTCCATTCTTCTTTCCTTCTGTGTGAACTTGAGTGTTACGTTTTCATGAAAAGTTACTTCCGGGTACTTTTTCATATTTAAAAGGATGTTTTTCTCTGTTGACAAAACAGCCAAGTTGCACAAGTGTACATGTCCTGGTGTGGCTCTAAGTTTTGATTCTTTTTAATGCAGAAAAACTTCTTTTGGCAGTTGCAGTTCTTGATGGAAAGTTTAATATTAGATCTGATAATTTTTACCCCTCACTAAACACTATGTCCAATTTAGTCAAATTTATGTAACAAGTAATGTCTTTTACTGATTTCTTTTGGTATTCATCAAGGGAATAAAACACCTTCAGATCATTTTTAGTCGAGTTATAACAAAATTTGAAGCATAGAGTTCTTTAAGTTCTGACAGTAGATGTTCAGGAAAGCTTTTACAACATTTATCAAAACAGTTCGAATCCAACAAAGCCACGAATTTAAGATATAATATCCAAAAGTTGTTATTCGGCCGCCGTCGGGGAAACGAATCCTGAATCTCTCGATATCTAGCCGAGCGCGTTAACCTTACACCACAGCGGCCGACAATTCACGGTGATATGTGTGTTTTTCTTTTTCAGTCAGCATCTGACATCATAAATCTGTAAGATGGGCTCAGCTACTGAGACGTCTCCATCTGGTGGGCATTAACGGCACTGGCTGTATATAATTATAGCAATAATCCAAAGGGCGAGATCCAAGGTGAAAATCATCTAAATACGTGGCGTATTTAGATGATTTTCACGAGGCGCTAATTCTACTAACTGTGCAGTTTTGTCTGTTATATTTTTTTTATTGAAAAATAATTATATGGCATTCGCATTTTTAAAAGAAAACGAATTATGCTGTATACAGTTTACCCGAACGCTTGCCGGCTAGAAAGAAAAAGTACCGGAACTCCTTTCCAGCTCCATTACACCATTGTTTGTGCACTAGAAATACATTATAGTTTCCTGACATCTTAGTGAGAAGAGCACAGAAAAGACGTTCAATGGAATTGCTTAATTGCTGTGAATGCAGAGTTTTGGAAGCACAATCACACTAGCTGTGGACGTACTAAAGGTAAACTGACAAATCTGCATTATACATGGATAAAAATTCCTACAAGACCGTTGAGACGCCCCGGTGTCCAAGTGGTACGAGACTGGTTTCTAAATGTCCGCCCGAGGTGGGTTTGGGTTCGAAACCAGAGGGAAATATGGCTAGCGCGTGTTTCTTTTATGACAATAGCTGTCTCACCTTCCCAGGAGCAGTTGTCCCAAATTTTGGGCTGGCGGCTGCTTGTATAGCCCATCGTGTTGTTCACGGTGGACCTTAAATCCTCTAACAAAAAAAAAAAGTGCGTACAGATGAACTGATTTTGCTTTTTAATGCTCATTTTAAAGTTCGCACTTGTAGTTTCTCTCAATTCCTGTTTTGTTGTTGCTGCATATATGCGTGTACTCCGCATGGCCACTTTATTAGAGACACCTTCATATTATATCTTTGGAAACGAATGCTCCGTCTTGAGTGGTGTAAACATCGAGAAATAAAAGTAGCGGGTAAGAGCTGCGCTTAAAGGATATTGAACCAGTTACACAAATCTACGAAAAAAAAATTCGAATTCGTTTTACCCCTCTCTTTTTACAGTTGAAGGATATGGAATTTCAAGGATACTAAAGTTCAGTCAAAGATCATATTTCTAAATTTGATTAAAACTGAAATTTGTCATACGAATGCAACGCATGTAATGTTGAGGGAGGAAAACGTGGTTTTCGATTTTATCCGACATTGGAAAAATCCACATCGTGGAGAAATATATTTCAAAGGTTTTATCTCCCGCAATTTTGCACTTTCACAAATAACCCATTCTATATTCCATTAACTGAAATATATTATACTAAATTCAGTTTAATTTCAGTTCATTCCTCCGCGCGAAACTGTTGTATTTACTTAGTCAAATAGTTTTGAATTTGCTTTAACGAATGTATCCTGTGAATATAATGCCGCTTACAACACTGGCGATGATAACATACTTAAATTCATCGGATGTGGATGAAATTAAATTAGGAAGAAAATTATACTTCGTGGAAAATAGCTGCATCACATGTAAATTCTCAGTATGTGTATAGTTTTAGAACTCCGGCATCAGTTTAGTGTGTTCGTTAGTTTATACGAACAGTACACGGAGAAACAAGTTGACCCTCTGCATTTGCATAGTATTTAAACAAATACTGAAGCTTTCCTGAATAAGTTTTTAACTTCTTCAAGACATAGATTTTTTTCTATTTATTTTTTAATTTGGAAGTTTAACGACCACCGTGAGCAACTCAGAGAGCTATAAGAAGTCACCGTCTTTAATTTAGAGCCACTGGGACCAGGGAAGGAAGAGAGTTTGTGTCGTAAGACAAACAAAACATCCATGAATCACCGGGATTCAAACCCGAATCCAATGCGCCACCGGGACGGCACACGACGGGAATATCAAAGTTTGTTCTCTATCTACATTTTACATGGTTATTAGAAACTAGCGTATTATAGTCCGTCCTAGGACGGTTGTTTTTAAGCTTTAAATAAATATTAATATATAGGGGATGTTGCCGTCGTATGACGAAGTGAAATTTTTAATTGAACCAGATTGAAAACAAATCAAATAGACGCCGAATTTCTGTAAGGACATATAGTAAAAACTTATATAGTAAGAACTCATTCATGTTAGAACTAAACATTATATGCTATTTATTTCCGTTTTTTTAAAAGACCTCAGGATAAATAACATTCTGTGTAAAATATTTGTTGTTTAACAAATATAGGTTAAAGCGTTTAGATAGATCGATATTTTGCAAAATGTGTAATATAAGCGCTAAACTCAGGAAGTTGTTTTCGTGTAAACTTACCTTAATAACTTTTATTTTGAATTTTCGCGTTAAATTACTTTTCCTCCGCCACACTTGTTATTCCTTTCACGGCTTGTTTTAGACTGTCCTATTCGTTGCTTAGTTTGAAACTTCATACCAATGCTTTTTCTACAAATAATGCGGCATCTGGTATTACAAATCGGAATTATCTAAATTCTTGACAATGTGCTATTGGGGTGACATCTGCATTAGATGCAATTTTGCTCATCTTGATGTCTCAAGATTTCAGTTTTTAGTGTGGGTTAGAGCGTTTAGATATATAGATCTTTTGCGAAATGCATGATATAATCAGCACTAAACTCGGAAAGTAATTTAAATTAAAAAAGTAAAATATAATTAAAGCGTGCAAATTAATATTCGAATTGTGCTAAATTAAATTAATATGCAAACGCAACTTGCCGCGATATTAAGAATTCAATTCGAAGTTTGTAGATCAGATAAATAGAACTCAAGTCATTGATAATCCAATGTTTCTAAATTAGCACGCGATCCCTTTGACATCTAAAAGTGATCGCGTGATATTATATAACAGGCAATCACGTTGACATCTCGAGAGCACACACGAATTGATCGATACGTGATGGTGCAACAATGCATACGTTGCTGTAACATCAGGCGTTCCAGAGAGAGAGAGAGAGAGATCTGGGTGTTTATATGTATAACGCTAAAAATAAAGTGAAACTACAAAATTATAGGGCAACTCAATTGCAAACGAGAACGTTAGTTTCAGCGAAGATATATGCACGATTTTTTTTTTTTTGCTCGGTTTGAATTTTAAAACGCGAAGTTTTTCCTTATAAAATTTATTAGCTGGTTAAACGTCTGAATGTTTACACACCGACAGACGAAAAATTGGAATAAGAAGAAATCTAGATCAGTCCTTGAAATTCAAGAAAAACATGTTATATCAGCGATATATTACGTTGTTGCAAATGAAATCGCGGAATATTGACGGAAAATTCAAACACCCAAAATACGGTGAACTTTAATAATAAAAATCATCGCTGACGGCAGTAACACAGTTTCGCCTATGAGATATACCGTCGTAAAAAAAGTGTCGAGCTTTGGGATGCGAGAAACTAATGGAATGCGGTTTTAACCGATGTTAGATTGCAATTTTCAGAAAACTTTCAGCAATTTCTTTTTTATGTTGATAGCAAATTACCGTTTTAGAGATATGTTAACGAAAAATTCTGAATTTTCAGAAACCTTTCCGCAATTCCTTTCGTACATTAACTGTAAAACTCCGTTCTTACTTTTTCCGTATCCGAATGACGAGAAATTACCAATAATAGCAGCGATTGGTAAGAATAATTGAGGTTTGGTTAACAGTTAAATTTCCATAGTCTGTCGAAGGATCTGATTTTAAAGTTCCGTAGTGAGATCTCATATTGTGGATAACATATCGCATGAATTTTGTTTATTGTGCCACAGGATATTGTTTCTCTTCTCCAATTTGTGTACGAGCTCTTTATTCTATGTTTTGTTACTGTAAGGAACCAGGTACTTTAATTATTGTACAGATGATTATACGATGTCAAGGTTTTAGTCTTTGGACCCCTTAAGACAAAAGGCATTATAGCTATCAAGAGAAAATTTTATATTTAGGACTTTTGTGAAATAATACCACAGTATAAAGAAGTATATTTCACCTGTGTTTTAAAGATAATTGAAAGTCATAGCCAATTTAAAAGCATCAAGTTGCAATGCATTTTGTTGCTTCGAAAAATCACGATGAAAAATGCTTAATTTGTGAAAGGTCCTCCTATAGAAAGCAAATATTATTACAGACCTGTTCAGAAATGTAATAAGTTCCAACAGAAAATAAAATGACTAAATCACTCGTATTGATGACAAAAAAAAAAAAAAAAAAAAAAAATCATGTTGCGCAATTTGTTTTACGATGAAAGTGATCTGATTTCCGTATGTTTCAAGCTTAGTGGTTAAAGGCGCGCGTTACCTGAAGAACCAACCCAAACGACGGTGTTTCGATCTCAGCTACAGGCGCAACAGGATGATCTGGCATAGGGGCTGGAAAATACAGGGTCTTTGCGAAATTTCAGCTTAAATACGGAAAAACCTGAAACGGACTTTTTTTACTATACGGAGATACATTTCATTTTTATGCAACTCTGTGCAGAACAACATCGCCGTTAGTCATGGTGAAATTTTTGATGAAGCACTTCCCGTACACGGCGTATTAAATTTTCGCTTTCTTATTGTCAGGCATTGGCGAAACGTCTGCAACATAAACCTGGGGAAGTTTTTTCTTTTTTTTTGCAAGAAGAAATTATTTAGAAACCCAAACAAATACCTAATATAGAAACAAACTGGGGTTTAAAAAAACAAACCTTCCCACTATCGCACGCTGGCCGATCTACTTAGAAAAAAATGAATGATTGGCATTAAATAAAAGAAAAATTATAGATATGTTTCGTACTTGGGGGGGGGGGGGTAGAACTTAAATCGCAACCCACCGATCCAAGTATGTAATCAGTTTTCTCTCCCATTTTTTTTGGAAATTAAAATTTGAAGGAACACTACCAGGTGCCTTCGGTTCAGAGTGTCATAATATTCAAAATCTTCCCCGTTAAAATGGGCAGAACATACTCGATACTGCACATTGGGATGGGAATCGTCACGTTTCATTTTACTCAGCCAATACTTTAATGTTTCGGCCTCTTCTGAGGGAAAACTTATGAAAGTTATCCCTTCCTGCATGCATTTTAGGTGACAGGATTTGTTAGCACAACCATACAATAAGCAAAAGTTAGGCACGTTGTTAATAAATATATGAAAAAACGCGATTTACCTGAACCCCTGCTGCAAGCTATTCCTTGTTAAGCAATGGAAAAACGGATGTAAACAAACCATGGCTCGCAACCATCGTACATTATTTTCCATGATGCAAGGTGAATAAGATCCATTTAAGAACCGGAAAAGAAATGAGAGGAAAATAGAAGTATGCACTCGAAAAACGAAAGTAAAGTGCTATTGGACCCGGAACCATACATTAACGAGAATAACACTATTATACTTGTCAGTGTTAAATATATTATGCATGTCTTTATTAATCTCTCCTGTCTCGATCCTATTTCCTCAGGCATATTTCCCCGAACCACGTAATTAGTGTCCTCAAGCGCTTGGGTTGGACCACGACATCGCATCTTTTTTTATTTTGGTTTAATTTAACGTCATACTCTTTAGATGCCGTGCTTAAATTATTTGAGACTATTATGTCAGCAAAGTGAAACAAGCGTGCTCTTGATGAAATCAGAATTGAGCGTTTGTGTATTTACCTACCTGAAACTAAACGGCAAATGAAAACAGGTATTAAATTTAGATGTTCTTACTTACTGCACGGGCGAATTGAATTTTGTTTTTCGTTTGTTATGAAAGAAAGAATGATTAATTGTTTATGTGCATGTGTTTGTTGCTCAGTTGTTCTTTGAAGCACAATGACTTTATTTGCTAGGAATAATTATCCGCCAATCGTGTGACCAGAAAGCTGCAATTTTTTGACATTCCCTTTCCGATGTCAGTTTCAGTAACCGCTAACGAGAAGGTTAATGTGGTGGTAAAATCACGCGGCAAGTTTATAGGTTACGCTCGGTAGTGTCACCAGTCTAGCAGATGTGATGGAACCTAAAATAGGATTATCTTTTCTAAAGACTACCTCTCTATTAAGTAGGAGGCCCAAGCTCTAAAAAAAAAAAAAAAAAGAAAGAAAGAAAAGATATGTAACCATGAATTCCTAGGTGCTCAATAAATTATTGTGCATAAACTATATATTTCTTCTGATATAAAATTAAAAAGCGCAGTTATTTCTTCAAGGTATAGACTATTTGAAGAAATTCTGTGTTTCATCCGTTAAATAAACAAGAGAGATGGCACCGAATTTTTGGCTGTAATCAGGCGAGACGCTTTTCTTTTGAGCCCAGGCTAAGCACCCCCGAAATACACAGTCGAGTCACATCATTGTGCCCACCTCCTACTTTTGACGTCAACAGCGCGTAGCCAAAGAAAGAAGGCATGTGTCGTGAGCTGGCTCGGAGGGTATACAAGGTGATTTGCAAAAACAGATGATGATCGGCTTTCGGGCCAAGGGTGGCAGTATTTCTGAAACAGCGCATTTTTTGAACTGTTCGCGTGTGCTGTGGTTAAAGTGTATCGTGATTGGAGAAATGGCACCCTTGCGAATAAGCGAAGTGAAAACTGCGGAGGCACCACGTGCCATTGATGTGAGAGGTGAACGTCGGCTTCGAAGGTGCGTGAGGGACGATCGACACGCTACAGTAGAGCAACTCACTGGCCGAATGAGCCACGGGACCACCAGAAGTGTATCTAAAACGACAGTTCAGCGAACCCTGCTGCGTATGGAACTCCGATGCAGACGAATGGTCACTGCACCTATGCCAACGAAGGTGCATCGGCAGAAAAGGTTTACATTTGCACGGCAGTATCGGAATTGGACTTCCGCTGATTGGCAAAGGATTGCCTTCTCCGAAGAGTCACGTTTTCTGCTTCATCGAACGGATGGACGTTGGCGTATAAAGCGAGAAACATCGGAGAACAAACACTCTTCAACCATTGCTGGAAGAACACAAGCTGGACAGGGCAGCGTTATGGTCTGGGGAATGTTTTCGTGGCATTCTCTGGGTCCACTTGTATCTGTGGAAGGTGCTATGGACCAAATTCCTTATGAATCCATCTTTGCACACCACGTAGACCCACACATGCTGATTGTCTTCCCTGGGGCGTTGGGATTTTCCAGAACCACAATGCGACGTGTCACCCAGCTAGAAATGCCCGAGAGGGGTTGGAAGAGGACTATGAAGACTTCAAAGTACTTCCCTGGCTCCCTAATTCCCAGACTTAAACCCAATTGAATATCTGTGGGCCCACCTCGATTGTGTTGTTCGCTCTATGGATCCTCCACCACGCACCCTCCAGCAGCTGTCAGATGCACTGCAGTCAGCATGTCTCCACATACCTGTGAACACCTTCCAGCACGTTATTGAGTCACTCCCAGCCCATCTTGCTGTTGCCCGCGCTGCACCCGGCTGTTACTCTGGGTATTAGCTGGTGGTCACAATAATGTGACTCGACCGTGTATTTACGCTGTTAGAACATATGCCGGGTGCAACCGTCTAAGATTTTAGGGAACTTGGGTAAATGTACCTGAATTTTTCGAATTCACAGAATTTTTTTATATAAAATGAATGTTTTATTAAATGTATAATGTTTGTACTTCAGGTATATGGGAGTCCTTTAAAAGAATTTCAAAGAGCAGTAGAAACACGCCATTTTTATAGTGATAGTTTAAACGATAAGAGAGAGAGAGAGAGAGAGAGAGAGAAATAAATAGATATTCCTTGTCAGGACACAAACTAAAATTCATAAACAGCCTTATGATAGCAAAAAGAAAGAAAGAAAAAAACTAGGTAAGCTAAAATTGCAAAGAATTAGTAATTTGCCATAGCGATTCCTATCCCTGGTTCCTATACTACAGACTTTGAATAAATAGTACGTACAATATGCACCTGCAAGCTTTTCTTTTGACTAGAGATAACAGTATCAGCGTCGGGTAAAATCCACATGAAAGGAATGTTTTGCCAAAATTTCTGCCCAGAACTTTTTGAAGTGTTTGGCAGAAATTTTTATGCCCCCCAATCATGCTTAGCTTTCCCTAATAGCTCACCCAGTTCTGAGCATCTGGCGTCACCACTGGTTGTAATGGGTACGTCTTTCGAATCTTTTCCGACGCGAATAAAATTTATCAAAGTTTTTCAGTCATTGTAACCGGTTAGAAAAAAAAATCGGCGGGATATTTACAATCGATAAAACATCAATACAAACAGCTACTTACTTCCACCAGCGGCTGAAACGTGTGTTACGAAGATTCACAAATGGCGCACAAAAGGTTTCTAATAGCAAAAGTATCAGAGACAAAGAGATTTTTAAATTGAACAATTAAAAGAAGAAATATAAGGAACAATTAAAAGAAGAATAAAAGGGGCTGAAACTTTTTGATTTATTATATACTATAACGAAGTAAATTTCTCCGTCATTTCTATCCACGCCAGGATTCGAACCCGGATCCCCTCATTCCGGAATAAGTTGCTCTACCAATTGAGCTACGCGGACGTTTTATTCTGATTCCTATCTTCCTTTATGTCGTGTGTGTGTCCTTCTGGCAGGTACGTCACATCTCTTGGTACGTTACAATACATATAATCACAATTTTGTTATTTATAATATATATAAAAAATTTAAATAGAGTATAAAAATTTTCTTATGCTCGTATATCGCAATTGCAAATTCCGAGTAATCTGCACATACAAGTGATTAAAAATGTAAAAATGTTATACCTACTTTACTTTAATTCAGTAATACACCACGGATTTCACCATGGGGTGGTGTAAAATATTGAGAATGCTAGTAAGATAATGCTCTGCTGGAGGAAGTCCCCCGAAAACATTGGGATTGGTAAAAATGGCCTCGCCTTACTACAAGCGTGTTTCTGATTATTAAGGAATCATTACAGTGTTACCCGAAAACATGTGGTGTAAACCATTCCCCTGCCGTTTTGTTTCAGCCCCTTTGATCAGCACATAGTAGTGAAAAAAAAAAAAACTAACTAACCGTTTGGATGCCAGTTTGAGGTGCCCCGTTTTGTTTTGTTTTTGTTTTGTTTTTTTGCTTTGTTTTTTTGTCACAGAGTTAAACCACCCTTCGCATGGGAAAAAAACAACTTTTTTTGGGAACAATTTCTAATATTTGCTATTGTTCAAAATTAGGTAGTAAATATTTTGTTGTATTAGAAGCACTAACGTCACGTTAGCTACACTGAAGCTTAACCGTATACATGGAAAGTCGACATCCAGAAGACTGAAATAAAGCTGAGTGCCAGTTTCCAAAATGTGATGTATTGCAGTGCAAGCATCTCTACTTTGTGGAACTAGATTTTTATTGAGGAAGTAGTCCGAGTTGTCAGTGCTTGAAAAATTGCCGCTTCAGCGAGGACAGTTTAATGTTTTTTTGAAGGATGAGAAAAATTTAAGATTGAAGTCTATGTGGGTGATTTTTTTATTATTATAACATTTTCCCCTCATTAAGTTTTTTTAATTAATTTCTCCAAATATTCAAGTACAAACGAAAACTATTGGACTAAATATAAAGGGAGATCTCCCAGAAACGTACGGAGGAGGGTCATGGATTTTTCGGGGGGGGGGGCTAAGCACCCCCAATAAGATGCCTGAATACATCTCTGTGTTCTTCTATGGCAGGGGTTCTTAACCTATGGGTCGCCGTAGCTCCTCAAAAAAAAAAATATTTAAACCTTTGTTAACAAGTTCTTTGGTATCTTTGTTCTTGTTGTTAACTTGTAATTGTTAATAAGTCCGTAGTGGTTGATGATGATAGTAATTAACACGTAATAAGCAAATAATTCTTGCGATCCGTAAATATGTCTGAGAAACCTTTATTCTTCTCTTCACTTAATCCCCTGATAAGGTTGTCCGTTTGCTCAATAATTAATTTTTCTCCGTGTTCCGCTTAAAAACTCCAATTCGTTTTCCTATGTCCTGATTTCCCTCATCTCTCGGGGTGTCGAGAAATCCTCTAACCTGCCGGTCCGCCTAAAACCTCCCAGCCTCGTTGGGCGCAATTCCTTCGTCCTGCTATGTGCGACCGCTCGCTCTCGAAGACCAGAGACAACTGTCTTCTTGCCTCCTGCTGGGTGTTGTGCTGCCAGACCTGTGCGTGGGAAGCTTCCTGATGCCTCGTCGCAGAATACGGTAGTCATTTCAGCACGTTTCGGAGTTCGACAGAGGACGAATAGTGGCTTATCGCGAAAGCGGTTTATCGTACCGAGATATCGGCGCCCGTGTGGGACAACATCCAGCCACAGTGAGTCGAGTATGGATTCGTTGGGTGCAGGAGGAACGTTCGTACCGACGTGTGCGATTGCCGCAGCCGCGGCACACCACCGAACGAGAGGACCGCCATGTTGTGCGGCGGGCATTGACCTCTCGCACCTCCACATCACGAACGTTAGCGCAGGAATTAAGGGTGTGTTTCGCAACAACCTGTGTCAGCACGTACCGTTCGACGTCGTCTGCAGGAGCGGGGACTTGTCGCACGGCGCCCATTGCTCCGATTTTATTTTTTATTTTTTTATTGGAGGTTTAACGACCACCGTGAGCAACTCAATGGGCTATAAGCAGTCGCCCGTCCCTAATTTAGGGTCACTGGTTCCAGGGAAGGGAGAGAGCCAGTGCCGTAAGACAAACATAACATCCATGCCTGACTGGGATACGAACCCGGACCCCTTACGGACGAATGATCAGAGGCCAGCGCCTTAGACCACTGCGCCACCGGGGCGGCCCCATTGCTCCGATTACAATTGACGTTACACCACCGGCGAGTGCGGCGGCAGTGGGCCGTTGAACGCCGACCTGGACTACGGAATGGCACGACATTGTCTTCTCCGACGAATCCCGCTTTGGCCTGCAAAACCGCGATGGTCGGATCCGCGTGTGGCGGCACCGCGGCGAGAGACTGTATGACGCCTGCATTATGCATCGCCATACCGGTCCGTCGCCTGGCGTTATGGTTTGGGGCGCAATTGGATATGACACCCGCACCCCTCTGGTACGCATCACTGGTACACTCAATAGCCACCACTGCATCTCCGACGATTTGGAGTCTGTAGTCCTCCCTTACCTGCAGGACCTGCCAGCGGCCACGTTTCAGCAGTACAATGCGCGCCCGCACGTCGCTACATCGTGCAACAATTCTTCACGGCCCACCAGGTGTCACTGCTGCCGTGGCCCGCCTGTTCTCCCGATATGTCGCCTATCGAACACGTCTGGTCGCTGATCGGCAACCGAGTGGCCCGGCTAGCACCACTCGCGGCCACGTCTGATGAACTGTGGAAACGTGTGGAAGCAGCCAGGACCGACATACCCCAAGCCCACATCCAAAGCCTCTTTCGTTCGATGCCGCGACGTGTAGCGGCCGTTATTTCCAGCCATGGGGGCCACACGAACTATTGATGTCTGCGTATTCCGCGGGCCTGTAAGCTCAATCGTTTCATCTTTGTACTTGTTGTTATATGTCCAGTAAATCTGGCTTTGCTCTCTCGTGTTCTTCTTGGTGTTGCATTTTGTGTGGCCAGCAGTGTATATGTTCTTTGTTCCTCTTGCTGTTTTCAATCAAGGTGCGCTATCTCGCTAATATTTTTACATTTCAAGACACAGGGATCTCTCTGAGATGTAAGTATATCTGTGTAAATCTCCCTTGGCAGTCCCCGTGGTCGAGTGGTGAGAGGCGCGAGCGTCGAACTTATTATTCAAGCTGGGTCAGACTCGGGTGCCGGATGAAGTACGAGAGATACGCCAGACCGTCGTGCTTGGTTCCCTCCCTTGCTCGTAACCAGTGGCCTCAGATTAGGGACGGGAGACCCGTAGCATTAGATCAGATCAGATCGTATATATAGGATTTTAGGAAGGCAGTGTCTGACCCCAGGTCTTAAACAACCCATAGAAATAGGAAGCTAGGATATTTGGGCTAGGGTGCCCAATAGGAAAGTGACACGGAATCGAGGTAGAAAGGGGGGAGGCCCTTATTTATTACCGGGGGGCCAGTCTTTGGTGCTCGACGGCTTAACGTGCCCATACGACGCACGGCGGATATTTAGTGGTTCGAGCGTTCGTATCTGCCTGGGATCAAACTCTATGTCTACGTGGCAGTCACAAATGTTGACCACTAGGCCCCCGTAGCATTAGATGCTTACGGTGATTTTTAAGGTGGACGTCTAGTGATTTTGCTTCCTATACTTCCAATGGGCAAACTTCGGTTCACATGTTCTTCACAATTAATGCGTTCCCAAGGATGAAAATTTTAGCATCGATTAGAATAACTTCATATTATAACTTGGAATACTTAATATTTTCTAAAACATAACCATGATTATATGAAAAACCAATAACTTCTCTTTTGGTGGTGTTTAGACTAGAAAAAAATGGCGTGACCTGTACGTTGATGACGTCAGTAGACAAACAAATGTTGGATTGCTAAATTATGGTTTTGTTTTAGAAAATATTAAGTATTGCAAGTTATAATATGAAGTTATTTTAATCGATGTTCAAATGTTCATCCTTGGGAACGCATTAATTGTGAAGAATATGTGCACAGAAGTTTGCCCATTGGAAGTATAGGAAGCAAAATCACTAGATGTCCACCTTAAACTCCGAAACGGAAAAACATTTCGTCGCCCCGGTGGCGCAGTGGTCTAAGCGCTGTCTTCTGATCATTCGTCTGAGTGTAGTCCGGGTTCGAATCCTCGTGAGGCATGGATGTTGTGTTTGTCTTACGACCCTGGCTCTCTCCTTTCCCTAGAACCAATGGCCCTAAATTAGGGATGGGCGTCTGCTTATACATGTAGGTCATTGTGTTGCTCACGGGGGTCTTTAAACCTTCAATAATAATAATAATAAAATTTCGTAAGCTACCGTGCTTTGAGCAGCTAATTTCCGAATCTCGGAGGAAAGCCAAATAATGCGCGTATACAGCTGAAATAAGACTATGAGACTGTCAGTCAATGTATATGACGTTTGTTTTGTCTAGACGTTTTCAGTAGGGTTTCTGGTGATTGCATACCATAGTGGAAAATTCTGAATTTGTTTTATATAATTTTTCTCCCACATACGTGCTCATTCTTTAGGTCCCTTTTTCCCCCTAGCATTTCTCAAATATGCTGCAATGAAACTATTTGCCGTCATGTTAAAATGTTAAGAGGAAATCTCACGTGTCTTGTCGCCTCAACTTCCAAGTTTAAATTTAATGCATGCTTTTGGCACAACTGTATTGTTTTACATACAAGTATTAATGCTGTTCTTCAGCGTATAGCGTATTCTCGTAAAATAGCACAGACTAGTTTGTTATTCCTCTGTTGCTATGGTAACAAAGATCATCATTTGTGATCTCTACGCTATAAAAGAAGCTGACTGACGATTCTTTTTTCTTTGCATTGGCACGTTGTGTGTTCTCAGTAATTTGTTTTAGTTTCTTTCTTCTCAAGTCTGATGTGTTTTTTATCTCGTAATAATGTTTTATCTTGTAAAAGCTTTTTTGTACTTACACTTTTCTTTCTACCTTACGTATCGAAAATAGTTGTGGTTCAGATTTTTTCTTTCATCGTAACAAAACGGAAATTTCAATTTTGTTTAGTACATAATCCCATTTTTGAGTCACTGCGTATCGCTGATAGCATTTTGAAGAATTTTTATTTACTTTTTCTATATAGATAAATTTTACTTTTCTCGCTTGAAAATGCTTTTATTGTTATTCATTTTTTGAAACGGTTTTGTTTCGCCAGTGCCTAAAACTTTAAATAAGTAAATGTACTAAGTGTGTTTCTTCTCAGTTAAAAACTCCCCTTTTTTTTTTTTTTTTCATTTTAATCTACCTTTCTTCGAAAATATATATTCTGCTTATTTTGTTCCAAGAAAGTGGTGTTTCTCTGCTGCTAACAATTTTTTAAGCAGTATTATAGGACAATATTTCCCTTTTTTTATGTATGTGTAAAAGTTCATGCTGTTACACTCTAAAAGATTTCTCCTTCTTTGGAAATAGTTTTGTTTTTGAGCATCGAAAAAATGAATGAATAAATAAATAAAATACTTTTGGTGATTTTATTACCAAGCAGCGATATTTTTTTAAACATTTTTTTTTTCTCAAAAAAGTACACTGGTAAACATTTTCATTTTATCAAGGAACTTCGAAGCCTATTGCTTAAAGATAAGTTTTCAAAGCCAGTCACACTTCTTTGAAAATTATCCTTTTAAATTTGTATCCAGGTATCAAATTTAGTAAAATCTGCTCTTAACGATTACAAAACACCCTGAGATGGCAGTTCATTAGGTATACCTGCTCTCGTAACACAACTGGCCCATTCCAACACGTGATACGTCACCTGAGCACGGTGTACGGTATAAATTGGGCAGAACAGCCTGCCTAAAAGCCACAAAAGGAAGCCCAAAATCACCAACATGACTTGAAACCACCTTACCTACGTAATCTCCATTAATTACCCTTACTGGGTGGTCCTTCATTCAAAACTGCAGCTCTCTGTTTCCCGTTCCCGGAGTCCGCTGTCCATTTCCAGTCTGGGAAGCCAATGATAATTCCCGATTGGTACCGACTCATTCCACTTTTACGAATTTTTGATATTTCCTTATCCCGGGTTCATTCTTAGCATTATTGGTGCATTCATAACCCTTGTTTGGAACCTTAAATTACACTGGGGAACAAAGTTTTTGTTTCATTGGTACCAGCATTTGTTCTGACCTGATTTGAGTGCGCTGAATTCAAATCTGAGGTTTGTTTTTCTCTGTAAGCTCTAGATTTTTTGCAATTCAACATTTTCATTTTTCGCAAAATTTTGACGCCTCTCGCATTATGACATGGCCTATCTGAAGAATTTATGGTCACACAGTCTTAAAATTAGGCAATGGCGAAGATATGCTTTATGTATTCACAAAAACGTGCAGGGACATCACAATATGCATTAAAGTTTGAAAAAAGGCAAAAAAATCACTTGTGTGGAGAAGAATATGTATCGCCACTTGTCAAGTCTAAAACATTTATCCATTATAGTCAAATATGAGTATGTACTAATGTTTTTTACTTTAAATTAACATACATTTCGACATAAAGATGATAGGTGATTCAAAACAACTGATAAGGATGGGCTCCAAAGTTCAAATATGTTCTATTCAGACAAGAATTTGCTCTTGTAGCTGTGGTGTTTGTGGACTTTCTCAGGGCAGTCTCGTTTGATGCTCTAGCAGTACTCTGCCATCATATTTTTGTCCCATCGCTCTTGTTAGCGCTGTTCCATCGTCTTGAGGTTTACATGGAATCGCTCTCCCTGTTCATTACTAACAGCCCCAAGGTTCTCGGGTAATTGATCAAGGTGACTGTTCAGAAAATGGAGCTTGACATTCATGTTGCACCCAAGATCGGGAAAAGCCAACAGCATTCTAGTAACGCGAACCTCATAGTTATCTGCCTTTTTGTTACCAAGGAAGTTTTGTATAACTGCCACGAAATACAGCCATGCTGCCTTCTCCTTGTCATTCATCTTCCTGACAAATTCCTCATAACGTACAAGGGCACGAATTTGAGGTCCATTGAACACACCTGCTTTGATTTTCTAGGAAGACAAAGCAGGAAAAGCAGAAACTATATGTTGAAACCATTCACCATCATGTACTTTTAATACCTTCACGAACTGTTTCATCAGCCCGAGCTTGATATGGAGTGGGAGAAAAATAATCTTGCCTCGGCTGACAATTGGGACATTCACAATGTTTGGCATTCCTGCTTTTAGAGTTTCACGGATGGGCCTCTCCTTCTCTGTCCAGTGTTTCTCTGGAGCTCGGCTGTCCCACATGTAGAGATAGCATGGAAACTTCGTGAAGCCTTTCTGTTGACCAAGGAGGAAGTTGACCATTTTCAGGTCCACACAAATGATCCAGTTGTGCTTGTGATATTTGTCAATGACCATTTTTATGTCATTATGTTCTCGCAAATGCACTGAGTGACCAACTGGAACCGCTCCATAAACATTGCCATTGTGCAAGAAAACACCCCTGAGGCTGCATTTTGAGCTGTCCAGAAATAATCGCCATTCTGTTGGACTACGGGGTAACACCTAATTGCCTGAGAAGACCTGGGATATCGTGGCAGTAAACAAACTGCTTGTCTTCTGAAAAAAAGTCCTCAAATATCTGGTCCCACTTTCGGAAATAAGAAACTTTGCAGAGCGGTCAAGTATGTTTTTTTCTTGCAGCCTGGAGACTAATACCTCAGCTGCTTTTTTGGAGAGCCTCAAATCAAGCACTAAGTCATTCAATTCTGATTGGCTAAACTGCTGAGGGGCTGATGACTGTTTGATATCAAATGAGGAGGCTTCGGATTCTGAAAACATTTCTTGAAGCTCGTTATCACAACCCTCGTGCTCTGCCTGATCATGTTCACTGCCTTCACTTCAGATAAGGCAAAACCATTAAAAACTGGAACCGAGAGTTCCTCAAGCTAGGGAAAAACTGAGTTTTTCCCTAGCTTGCCGTTTCTCATCTCGTGTTCCTCGTTAAGGCTGTCTTTGAATGAGTGTAAGAGAAATTCTACATTATATCTGCAATGTAAATTATTTTGTACACATTTTCTCGAAGACTATTACTTTGTAGTGTTTGAAATTTTGAGCTCAAATAAAAACGACCTATAGCTAATATGTGCCACAGTTATTATTCCGAAAAAAATGTTAGAATTTTTTTTCAAAATTCAATTTATCTGACTCGAAAGTATTCCAATTTGGGCGCTAGATGGCGCGATAAGTTAGCTTAGCGGTGTTTCTGTCTGGAAGAAACGAAATCTCTCATTTCTGTCTGGGTTTTTTAATTATCTAGACCAAATAGAAATAATTGAATGGGGCCAAAAGTGAGGCTGGAATCTTGTCTCCCATAAATCATCTTAATTCCAACTGGACGTTAATTTTTTGAAGAGAAAATGTGTAGATTAGTAGAGAACCCTTGAATTTGAGCTATAGAAATTCCGCTTACCTACTAAGCTCCATCCCAAACAACGTTATTGATTAAAACGTAACAGCGCATATTTTGTCTTTTCATTGTGGAGCCAACGAGAGACCCTCTTCCATTCTGAATATGGCAAGGTCTGCACTGATTCGGTGACACCAGCTTCTGGGACAGTCCCTCAAGACGTAAAAGCCAGGCCCAAGGAGTGATCTTTCGCGCCATCTATCGCAGAAGAGGAACCCTAACACTCACTCAAAGACAGCCTTAAGCGCACCAATTTCTGTCGCGGAGAAATCGGTTTCCCATGCGCACAATCACGCATCGCTTTTGTGAATTAAAATAAGCTTTATTAAGAAACTCATAGCTTTACGTATCCAACAATAGGTATAATGACGTATAAATAATAGTCGACTGAATTTCAATTACTCTACTGAATTTTTTACTCTGCAACTAACACTTTTCACTCGTCGCAGACGACCACATTTTTCAAGCCCTGCTTATATCCATATTATCTTATCGATATTATTTATCCTCATTTGGAGGTGCACCACCATAAGGAATTACCGCAGAAAAATCGTATTCATCGCTCATCATAGAAATCCGTGTAGCTGTACAAGTCATCCTAAGTCTTCTTGATGGACCTGCCCCCCCCCCCCCTCCCTGCTAACAATCACTCTTTTGCTAATTATTTAATTAAAGGTTTCTTCCTCTTCACACTCGCCCCTCTCCTTTTCCCTCGCCTTGCCTCCTCTTTCCCAGACAGACTTATTTCAAAAATTGTTAGGTGTTGGTGACTTAATTACAAGAGGGCGAGATAAAATTTAATTTATCTCGCCCCCGTTGCAATATACTCCTACAATTCTAATATTTCATCTTTCCCTTTAAAACACTTTCGAATCATGGCGCCCTTGCCTGCTGCTCAAGCACTTCATCCTTAAAGTCATGAAACTGTAGGTGAATTGGCTTCTAAACCTACCCGATAGTTTCAGTTTTTGTAGTTTTAGCCGAGTATCAGCTTTTCATTGAGGGTTAGGAGAGTCGAAAAGAGTGACCTGTGTGTGTGTGTGTGTGAGAGAGAGAGAGAGAGAGAGATACTTTCAATGTTTCATGATAATTAGCCCCAGGCGTGGCAGTTGTAGCATCTCTCTTCAATCAGAAGTACTCGCTTTTGCGGCCAGCGTTGAAGCCGTAGCTTATACGGCTACTGCTACTTTGACTCCCACTTTTGAGATAGAGCAGGGGCAACGCCTTTTGGACTCCTTCAGTTAAAAAAAAAAATCCAAATATCCATACCATTTGCTCTGTTCCCTCAACACCGGAGGCAAGACATCGTATGGTTTATAATCGCCTAGTCTGACGGTACACGTGGATCTTGGACTGACATTTCATTACAATTCATTTAGAGAGCGCATCGTTTCTCACGCTAAGAAATGGAATCATTAGAAATCATTGAGACAACAACAACAAAAAATATACAGTGTGCTTTTTATAATGATTATCGATATAGGATAAAAAGGAAGAATCAGAATGGCTCGATAATGTGGAATTGCTCGAAAGAAAAGAATGAATAATGTAACGTGTGAAAACATAAATTTGTCCGTGACGGATATCGAACCTGCGCCCCCTCACTCCGGAGTAAGTTGTTCTTCCAACTAAAGGACGGAATGTACCGCTGCAGATTTGTCGTCTTGACACGTGCTTTACTCCTGTAGTACGTCACATCATCTCCCTCATTTTTTTTTTTTTTTTATTGTTTGAAGCGAAGTAGGAATTTTTTCATTACATCCAGATGATGTGTGGAACAAACATCACACAGTTTTAAAAAAAGCCAACTGCCAGTACATCCACTTTTACGTTCGGACGCAGAAATGAAAACACAAGTTTGGCCGTGGTGGGATCGAAATCCCCCCCCCCACCACTCCGGAGTAAATTGTTTTCCCCATTAAGCTACACGGACGGGAATGTATCGCTGTGGATTTGTAGTCTTGACACGTGCTTTACCTCTGTAGTACGTCACAAACTGTCTAATATCTTCAATGGATAAGCAAGCTTATGTTACAAGCGATACAGCTTGCACAACGAGCTCTCATGCTGTTTACAAGGCTGTGAATGCGATTTTGGGGCAAAAAGGTTCACTCTTCTGCCAAAACACGTTGGAGTCCCTCGAGGCCGCCCCGGTGGCGCAGTGGTCTAAACGCTGGCTTATGACCATTCTTCCGAGAAGGGTCCGGGTTCGAATCCCGGTGAGGCATGGATGTCGTGTTTGTCTTACGGCGCTGGCTCTCTCCCTTCCCTGAAGTCAGTGGCCCTAAATTAGGGACGGGCAACTGCTTATAGCCCATTGAGTTGCTCGCGGTGGTCGTTAAAACCCCAATCAAACTAAAAAAAAAAAAAAAAAAAGGCCCTCGATGGTTCTGGGAGAGAGCTGCCGGCTTGCAATTGCTTTTTCCAGGGTATCCCAGACATATATTCTATCAGATTCAGGTCCAGAGATCTCGCGGGCCAACCCATCCTGTGAATATCCTCACTCTCCAGGTATTCGTCGCCCAGCCGAGCACTACGGGGACGGGCGTTATCGTCCATAAAAAGGAACTGGGGCCAATGGCTCCCCTGAAAAGCCATACATATGGCTCTAGGATGTTAGCCCTGAAGCGTGCAGTGGTCAAGGTGCCTCCTGGAGCCACTTATAGCGACATGTATCCACCCAACATGACGCCAGCTCAAACCAGGAGTCCACCATTAGGGATGAGACCGGCTGGGCTCGAGACCGGGCTCGGACGAGCTACGAATAGCATCTTAGTTACATCTTGGGCTCGGATGAGCTACGAATGGCATATTAATTTCATCTCGGGCGGGCTTCTTTTTAGCACGTTTTTTGCAAAAAAAGATCGTGCTTATGTTATCGGTTTGTCCGTCCGTCCGTACCCGCGGTATCTCTGCAACTATTAGTCCGATTTGAAAAATTCTTTTTGCATTCGAAAGCTTGAAATATGCAAATGATGATCCTTTATTTCGGTTTTCTTTACGATGTACAATTTCGCCGCTAGAGGGCGTAAATGCAGATGATGTCGAATTCAAAAATACGTTTTATTCCACTATTTGCTTCTAAAAAACCGATTGAAAAAAATCTTTTATCTTTCGATTCCATTTATGTCGAAGAGTATTTTGGATATAGTTTCTTTTTCAAATTCCGCATAGATTTTCCGCTAGGGGGTGTAAAAGTAAATTGCATTTTTTCCGATAACTCGTCTTCTAAAACTCCGATTTGAATTTTTTTCAGCGGATGCATCTCCTGATGCACAATCTTTAGCATATAATTTCGAATTTTCGGTAAAGAATACTTTGGCCACCAGGGGGCGTAAGTGTTAATTTTCGCGTCTGATGTATTTGCCATAAAATCTGAGCTTCTAAAATATCGATTGAAAAAATTCTTTCGTGGACTGATGCCATTCACATCGGTAAACCTTTGCGGAATATTCTTCCTAAAATATTCCACAGTTTCTCCGCCAGGGGGCGTAGATGTATATCTTATTTTTGTCAATATCTCTACTTCTAGGAGTCCGATTTGAAAAATTCCTTCTTTGTTGGATAGTGTTTTCTGTGTGACATATTTTTCATATAATTTCAAAATTTTAAAGTAATTCATAGACTTTCCGCTAGGGGGCGTAGCGGTAAATTGCGTTTCCCCCTATATCTCTGCTTCTAAATCTCCGATTCGAAAAATTCTTTCTGCACCGGATACAGCTCCTGATGGGAAATCGTTTACACATAATTTCTAATTTTTGTAAAAAAAATGGTTTGGCCACCAGGGGCCGTAAACCTTAATTTCCGCTTCTGATGTATTTGCAGCAAAATATGAGCTTCTAAATTCTCGATTGAAAATAACATCGTTTGTAGACCGATACTACTCATGTCGACAAACCTTTTAGAAACATTTTCTTCTTGAAATAATGCATGGTTTCTACGCCAGGGGCGTAGATGTTTATCTTATTTTCGTCAATATCTCTACTTCTATGAGTCCGATTTAAAAAAATCCTTCTTTGTTGGATAGTGTTTCTAGTGTGACATGTTTTTCCTATAAATTCAAAATTTATATCGATTAAATTCAAATGTATATCTTATTTTCGTCAATATCTCTACTTCTAAGAGCCCGATTTAAAAAAATCCTTCTTTGTTGGATAGTGTTTCTAGTGTGACATGTTTTTCCTATAAATTCAAAATTTTCAAGTAATTCATAGACTTTCCGTTAGGGGGTGTAAAGGTGAATTGCGTTTTCCCCAATATCTCTGCTTCTAAATCTCCGATCTGAAAAATTCTTTCTGCACCGGATACAGCTCCTGATGGGAATTCGTTTGCACGTAATTTCAAATTTTTGTAAAAAATTGTTTGGCCACCAGGTGGCGTAAATCTTAATTTCCGTTTCTGATGTATTTGCAGCAAAATATGAGCTTCTAAAATCTCGATTGAAAAAAGTCTTTTGTGGACCGATACTACTCATGTCGACAAACATTTTAGGAACATTTTCTTCTTGAAATAATGCATGGTTTCTACGTCATGGGCGTAGATGTATATCTTATTTTTGTCAATATCTCTACTTCTAAAAGCCCGATTTGAAAAATTCCTTCTTTGTTGGATAGTGTTTCCGATGCGAAATGTTTTTCCTATAAATTCAAAATTTTCAAGTAAATCATAGACTTTCCGCTAGGGCGCACAATGGTAAATTGCGTTTTCTGCTCCTAAAACTCCGATTTGAAAAATTCTTCCTGTATCGCATACAAGATCTGGCGTAAAATATTTTTCACGTAACTTCTAATGTTTGTTAAGAATGGTTTGGCCACCAGGGGTCATAAGTGTTAATTTCTACTTCTGATGTATTTGTAGCAAAATCTGGGCTCCTGAAAACTCGACTAAATTTTTTTTTTTTTTTTTTTTGGACCGATACCGGTCATATGGGTAAAACTTTTGTGAATACTTTCTTCCTAAAATAATGCATGGTTTTCCCACCAAGGGACGTAAAGTCACATCTTATTTTCGTCGATAACTCTGTTTCTAAGAGCTCGTAATCTCACGATTCCGTTTACAGCAATATCTGAGGGATTAAAGACCCGATTGAAAAACTTCTTTCTTCCGTCACATACTATTGTTTTCCATACCGGTTCCATTGACTTTGAATAGTTTTGATAAATTTAATTTGCGTCAGAACGGATTCAAAAGACGTGCTTATTACACCCGAAAATTCGGTGTCATCTTTCTTGTTTATTATAAAATCCTGAGTCTTTCTTTTCAGTTTTTTTTTCTCTGAGTTTCACGTAGAATAATCAGTTTTTCTTCCTGCGGTGCATCCATGAATCCTGTTTGCATGGCAAGGGAATTGATGTGTGATTGTTTAAGTCATTTTAGGACAGTAATAAGCGTAGGAAAGTAGGGGGTTGAGGCAGGGGAAATAGAGATTAGGGTACTTCACCTTCGCACAGACGTAGTAGGATGGTCAGTTCAGTGGCCAGCTAAAATTGCCCTTGGACACATCAAAGAAGACGACCTCAATTCTCAAAAGAACCATCCGCAATAAAACAGAGGGGAGGGGGAGGAAAAGTCGCTAGTGTCATACATTTGTCACTGAAACTTAATGCACAGGAGTGGAAAAAATATGTTATAAATTAGGACGTAGAGGGTGGATAAAGTTATGCAGTTTGACTATGTTGTGAAGAATGGCTCTGGGGTATGATGGGAGTTGAAGTGCGAATCAAAGTAAATTTCCCAGAGGAAATAGTCAGCTTGAAAACCAGCGGTTGGTCAGCCGGGAGATTTATTGGTTCGACGAATTTGTTCTGCCTGTGTGAAACCGGCCTTAGGATCAGCTCTGAGAACGGAAGTTCGCCGCCAGTATTTCAGTGGGCCTCGTTAAATCAAGCATCATCTAGAAGGCGGCAGCGAAACAAAGCTTTTCCAACTGCTGTTACGGTCGCCTCCACTCAACATTCATCCCTTAAGTTGAGTTACTCATTTTACCGATTTGCGCATTACAGTATGAATGATCCGTATCCTGAAGTTATACGAAAAAGTTTGGTGATTGTAAAACAGTTAAAAATGAAGTGGGGAAAATCTACCGCGTGGAAACATTTTTTCCAAATTATTGATTGCATGACCAATGCAAAATTGGACTATTTTCAGTTCGAGAAATGCGAATGCATTTTGAAATATAAAAGCTCTTCAGAATCTAGGAGAATTCTGCGTCACGCCAAAACATGCGTGAAGGCCATCTCCTCTCCATGTACAAAAACAGTAGACGGTTTCTTTTTCTTAGATAAAAAAATATCAGCTACTGCAAAATTTTCTGTAAAACTGTAAAATATAAATTTTGTTTCAAGGTTATATCCTTCTTAATGAGTCGCACAAAATGCGGAGCATCATATTCCAGGCTCCTTCTTGTTTCATGTAAAAATCGGATAAAAGGGAGAAAAACATCAGCACTTGGAAAAGTCGGGCTCGGGCCGAAACATTTTGTGCTCGGACGGATTCGGGCTTCGAAAACCGAGTCCGAACTCATCTCTATCCACCACCGCCGTAGTGGCGAATTTCCCCAATGTAAGAGGGAAGATTTTCGGCTTCTGCCTCTCTCCAAATGTACACACGTCTTGAATCCATGTTTAGGCTGTACCGCGACTCTTCACTGAAGAGAACACAGGCCCATTGATCAGGGCTCCAGAGGTGATGTTCTCGGGCCCACTTCAGACGAAGTGGAAATGTACTTGAAATACTAACGTATAGTTTTAGCTGATGGACAAACACTTTTTATTCTTGCTTCTCGTAGTACACACACCGCAGAACCACGATGTATATCACAACATGCATACACACTGTTACAATTCAGAAAATATTTAACTGTTATTACTACAAACTAAGAACAAGCAGAACTTAGTGTCATTGAATAATCACGTAAAGTTAACTCTGAGAATACCTCGTCACCTTTCACTCTAATTGCACGGAACTTCATAGTTTTGTCTCAGTTGTCTTCCTTCAACCTAATGCCAGTGTTGCCTCATGTACAGAAACTATCGAGAGTTCAGATATGACATTAAGTTCGAAA
Source organism: Macrothele yani (assembly GCA_039090855.1). Lineage (NCBI taxonomy): Eukaryota > Metazoa > Arthropoda > Arachnida > Araneae > Macrothelidae > Macrothele > Macrothele yani. Next base: position 47,243,489 of record CM077022.1, on the reverse strand, counting down.
AATGCGATAAAGAATTGTATGAGAAATTGAAACAAAAATGGAAACTTAAAATATATTATATACGCCCCATGTAGCATTGTGTTAAACGGTAGCCCCGCTGGCCGAGTAGTCCGAGGTGCGAGCCCAGGACCCGATGGGGGCAATGGGGACGGGCAGCCTAGGCTCTCGAAACCTTAGGTAGCTTCGCGATTATACGGACCCTTGGTGTTATGTAATGTACCGTGTAGGTTGGGAGGAAGTAAAGAAAAGGATTAAACGTCACCAGTCAGGAGAACGGATAATGCGCTCGCCTTGTACGCTGTGTTTTGTCCGTTTATAGCGCTTTTACCAAAATCTTTTTATTTTTTATAACTGGTTCTTTTCATGTTTCTGGAATACCACGGCTTTGCATAGGAATTATGTGAAAATTCGTCCTATTTGTGTGTCCTCCCGTCGGTCTAAGAACACCAAACTCTGCATCTGTTAATCGAGTTTGAAAAAAAATTATTTCTCTGTGAGGTAGCTTGAGCTATGAGAATGGTGATTCATACCTTTTCCGTTTATTTTCGATGATTGTCGCTAAGAGGCGTAAATGCATGTGGCTAGAAATTTATTTTATTTCACTATATTGCTTCTAAGAATCCTATTGAAAGAAACATTTTCTGTCGGATACCTTTCGTTACAAAGAATATTTTGCACGCATTTCCTACATCAAATAATAAACAATCTTATCGGTAGAGGACGTAAATGTATGTTTTATTTTCCCCGCTGTATCCTCTTCTAAAAGCCGGATTGGGAAACTTCTTTTCGCGTTATATTACTTCCACTACGAGTGGCATTTTGCTTGACATTTCTTTTTTGCTATGCTATGCAAAGATCTAGCGCTTCAAGGGAAAGTGCGTATTGCTGAATGTAGTAACATCTCCGTCTGTACCAGTGCGATTTAGAAAAATTAGTTTCGAACATTTTTTTTTTAATATGTGGCGCATATCTCTTATTTAACTTTCTTTTTTGAGTTTGTTCTTATGTAAATTATGTAGCTTCGTTAGATTTTCTTTCTGAACAGCACGTCACCGCCACGAATTTCCGTGTACTTTATGGCGCGAACTGACAATGAGTTGAAGGTTGATATCCATAAAGCAATGCGGTGTGTGTATGTGATGGTGGTGCGACGAAAGATGATTCACTGATTGTATTTTGACGCATGCTATCTGGATATCAATACGCTGAATTAGTTGTATATACGAGACTAATATTGCGGTTAACCCGTCGTTGCGTGCGCTACGAGCATCTTTCACGCTTCGCGTATAAATTGCGCCATTTATCTGAAAGTGACCCTAGGGATGCGGATGGCCTAGTAATCAACGTTCGTGACTGCCACGGAGAAACCTCATGTTCGATACCAAGCAGGTACGAACGCTCGAACCACTAAATATCTGCCGTGCGTCGGATGGGCACGTTAAGCCGTCGGACTCCGAGTACTGGTCCCCCGGTAATAAACAAGTGCGTCTTCCTCCCCCTTTCTACCTCGCTTCCGTGTCATTTTCTTATCGGGCGCTCTAGCCCAAATCTAGCTTCTTGTTTCTAAGAATTGTTTAAGACCTGGGGTCAGACACTCCTTTCCTAAAATCCTCTACATATGATGTCATCTAATCTGATCTGATCTGATCTGGAAGTGACTCTGGGGGCATCACCCCCGATGTAGCTGACTTATTGAATATTCTCAACAATCTGTTATCAGTTTTGATAAGGATTGGCACGTCTTTGACCTTCAAACAGTCTACCCTTTGCTCCCGTGTGCATGGTGTGAACATTTTTTCTCATCAAGCGACCGATGGGGTTTGCGTCACGTGAGAGCTTTTCTCGTCAAGCTACCACTAGCGTTTGTGTTTTGTATTTTTATACACTGCTGGCCACCCAAAATGCAACACCAAGAAGGAAGCATCCGATTGGCCTGAAATTCGCAGCACGCGTCGCCTGCGAGAGGACATGCAAACGATTAGCAGTGCAGGGCATATGCAAATCATGTGCGCCCGGCACGCCACCGAGAAGCACTATCAGAAGGGTGCACAGAAGGCAAGGTGTAAGTAGTGGAAGTGTGTTGTGCTGCCGGACCTGTGCGTGGGAAGCTTCCTGATGCCTCGTCGCAGAATATGGCAGTCATTCCGGCACGTTTCGGAGTGCGACAGAGGACAAATAGTGGTTTATCGCGACAGCAATTTATCGTACCGAGACATCGGCGCCCGTGTGGGAACGACATCCAGCCACAGTGAGACGAGTATGGATTCGGTGGCTGCCGGAGGGACGGACGGATCGACGTGAGCGATTGCCGCAGCCGCGGCACACCACCGAACGAGAGGACCCGCATGTTGTCTGGCGGACATTGACGGCTCGCACCGCCACATCACGAACGTTAACGCAGGAATTAGGGTGGGTTGCGCAACAACCTGTGTCAGCACGTACCGTTCGACGTCGTCTGCAGGAGCGGGGACTTGTTTTCACGGTGCCCATTGCTCCGATTACCATTGACGTTACACCACCGGCGAGTGCGGCGGCAGTGGGCCGTTGAACGCCGCACCTGGACTACGGAATGGCACGACATTGTCTTCTCCGACGAATCCCGCTTCTGCCTGCAACATCGTCGGATCCGCGTGTGGCGGCACCGCGGGGAGAGACTGTATGACTCCTGCATTGTTCATCGCTATACCGGTCCGTCGCCTGGCGTTATGGTTTCGGACGGAATTGGATATGACACCCGCACCCCTCTGGTACGCATCGCCGGTACACTCAATAGCCACCGCTACATCTCCGACGTTTTGGAGCCTGTAGTCCTCCCTTACCTGCAGGCCCTGCTAGCGGTCTCATTTCAACAGGACAATGCGCGCCCGCATGTGGCACGCATCGTGCAACAATTCTTCACGGCCCACGAATTGGATATGACACCCGACCGGCCCCCTCTGGTACGCATCGCTGGTACACTCAACAGCCACCGCTGCATGTCCGACGTTTTGGAGCCTGTAGTCCTCCCTTACCTGCAGGACCTGCCAGCGGCCACGTTTCAACAGGACAATGCGTTCCCGCACGTGGCACGCATCGTGCAACAATTCTTCACGGCCCACCAGGTGTCACTGCTGCCGTGGCCTGCCTGTTCTCCCGATATGTCGCCCATCGAACACGTCTGGTCGCTGATCGGCAACCGAGTGGCCCGGCAAGCACCATCTGCGGCTACGCCTGATGATCTGTGGCAACGTGTGGAAGCAGCCTGGACCGACATACCCCAAGCCCACATGCAAAGCCTCTTTCGTTCGATGCCGTGCCGTGTAGCGGCCGTTATTGCCAGCCATGGGGGCCACACGAACTATTGATGTCTGCTTGTTCCGCAAGTCGCACGGGCCTGTAAGCTCAATCGTTTCATCTTTGTATCTGTTATTATGTGTCCAGTAAATCTGGCTTTGCTATCTCGTGTCCTTCTTGGTGTTGGATTTTGGGTGGCCAGCAGTGTAGATAACGCGATGAATCGAGTACGTTTCTCGCCTAATTGGGTTGTAACTATGTATATTAACTATATTTTTTGCAAAGAAAGAATTCTGAAGTGTTATTATTCAGTTGACTACTAAAAACAGCGGGATAAGGTTGTGTGAGAAAAACTCTCACGTGCGACCACTGGCGTTGTTCTAAGTCAGCGAAGCTCTGTTAGCTGTTCAAATAGGAATTGTGATTACAAGCTGTCCGTCAACAATCACGAAGCGAATAAGCAAGTCGTTGCAAGTTTTATTTCTTGCTATATCTATCCGTGAGATCCTTAGTAGTCGACCAAGTGCTGTGTTAAGCATTTACCATTATTTCAACCCGCGAACTTTAAACGAAGCTTTAAATCATTCAGCACATTACAAATACTACTGGGCGTATAATTATTCATGAAAAAACTGGAAATCTCTTTGGGGTAAGACTTTTGTCAAAGAATGTAGACTGAAGTACTCGGTAGTACTTTTCTTTCCTTTTGTTTTTGGATTTAACGGACCACTGAAACATCCGGGACTTGAATTCAGGTGCGTCTCCAACGATCAACCATAATATTTCACCTCTCACCACATGGCCACGACGATTCGAACTCAGACACAGCATAAGTAGCACTCGTAAAAAAGCTGCTTTGCTGTTGGCAAATTCCAGCACTCGATAAACTGACAAAGAAAAAAAAATAAACAGGCTGAGTTAAATTATAGATAAGTATATCTCGTATAATAAATACTTAAGGATGTAATGTCTCAACTAATTATGCATGGATTAATGGTTATCAACGTTCTTTCTTCTATATATAAATCTGATGTAAATCAGATATCTCTTCTTTAATCGTTACTTGCACTTACAGTCTCTGTTGATCTTCATACTGTGTCAGCAATCCATGCATTTTAAAAACCAGTTTGATCCTTGAATTCCGTGTAATGAAAACATCAAAGTAAGTATCTCTTAGAGTTTTTGTTTATCGTTTTATTGCAGGTTATATGATGTCCGTAATCTATCAGTATTAATAAAAAGGTACAGCCGACTCAGAATAGTACAAGAGTAACTGAATGCAACCATTACTCTCAAGGGATTTTGACCCTTCCTTCTCCGTAACTGGAATCAGTAAGCTGGAGGCCATTGTAAGGTGCTGCTGACCCTTTCTTCCTCCTATTGGTTTCATTTCGCCAGTATCAGCTGTCGATGGTTGAGTTTGGGGAGTCCATTAGAGAACTTAGCCCTTGGGGATAAATGCTCTGATGACTAAGAGCAAAGAATGCAATACGGGAATATACAGAAGCATCCACAAACGTTTGTTGTGGAACAGCGTTATTTGTTACTTTATTCCCAAACGGCGTTCATTATTTCTTTTTTCAAAGCTTTGGTTAAGAACTCGGCAAACTCTTCAATCTCGTAATAGCTAGTATTTTAAGACTCGGTATAATAATATAGTGATGATCTACTGGTGATGAAAGTAAAAAAAAAGTCACCAATTCAGAAAAGCGTCATGTAAAAAGTTGGGGATTTTACTTTGGGATCATTTTTTTTTTTTTATTAATTTTCTGGCGACAATTTAAGTAATTTTCCATGCGACGACCACATAAGTCGTAAATGTAGTTTTCCTCAAGCGCAAAAAAAAAAAAAAAAGAAAAAAAAAAAAACAGAGGGCGTTTGTGCACTCCCCTAGAAAGAAAACTTAAAAAAAAACGTGTTAGCATAGAAATATAAGTGCAAAATGTTATTTACAAAGTTTCGAGATCAGTTTAGCAATTTAAATTATGCTGCTTATGGAGGCATGACATTTTTCAAGTATATGTTAAAGAAAAGTGTGTAATGAAATCATGGTGCCCTGTGCCTGACTATTTCAACTTATTTTAGGCGCAGTCAAAGTACGACGAGTCAGATTTTTTGTTACTAGCCAGGAGACATTTTTTCCATAGCACGAAAGAGGGGGCAGAGTGCCCCACCTCTTGTACGTGGACGCATACAACTGAAAGAGGCATGGAGAGATGCATGCTTTGTGTAACCAGGAAAAATAAGAAGAGGACCTCTTGGGTAAGGATGACACGAGTGGAAGACATCATGGTCAGAGTAAAATCCCTGAAATTGCAATGGGCTGGACATGTTGCCAGAAGAACGGACCACCGATGGACAACTAAAATTCCAGACTGGATTCCAAGGGACAGGAAAAGAGCAAGAAAAAGATGGGTGGATGAAGTTCGAAAGCATGAGGGAGTGATGTGGAGGAGACTGGGTTAAAACAGACCGTCGTGGAAGAAACTTGGGGAGACCTTCATCCAGCAGTGTATTGATAATGGTTGACAATGATGATAATGATGATGCAATCAATGGGCTAAACATTAGAGATATCTTCCTAATAGCTTGTTGGTCCGCCTCTATCGCGAATAACAGCCTGTACTCGCCTAGCCATCGTACTCCACCAGATGCCAGAGGGTTTCTGCAGATAATGCCAGCCATGCCTGTTGCAGCATTGTCCACAACTCCACCCGAGACGTCGGTCCAGGATCCATGGATCTGATGCTCCGCTACACGACATCCCAGAGAGCTTCCACAGGGTTTAAATCCGGGAACCTTGGGGGCCACTGGGTGGTTGCGACCCGGCGGGGCTGAGCATTATGCTGCTGAAATAGATCATCAACCGCAGGATGCGCGAAGGCCATGAAAGCATGTAGGTGATCAGTCAGCACATGCTGGTAGGGAGCAGAGGTTAAGGACCTCTTCAGACATGAAAAGTCTCATGAGAAGAATTCCCAAACCAACACAGAGCCACAGAGCCGACCTGGCACGACGGGGCCACGGTCTCCTTCTGTCGACGCCACAACCACACCCTCCCGTTAACTCGGTACAGCTAAAAACGGGATTCATGTGACCTCATAACGCAGTGCCACTTCGGAGAGGTCCAGTTTCGATGTTACCGGCACCTGGTCAGGCGTAATGTCCAGCAGTTAAGAGTGGCACACGAATGGAGTGTCGGCTCCCGTACCCCAGGGTATGCAGCGCACGCCATACCATCCGCTCGCTGACGCTGCTTGGGCCTCCTACATTTAACCTGGATGTGATTTGCGCCGACGTTGCCAAGTGGTCGGTCTGTACCAACCTGGATACTGTCGTCAGTGGCGTGTAGTCGGGCATCGCTTGCTCTCTAGGCACACGTACCTGGCCGTCTACATGGTGCAACAATAAACGAGAGAGATAACACTGAATTCTCGGGTGTAATGAACATTTCTGTGGAAACCTTACCGACACAAAAAGAATTTCTCAAAGCAAATATTTAGAAGAGGAGAAAATCAACAAAAAAGAATGCAGTTGCGCACCCTAGCGAAAAACACTACGTTTTATTTAAACTACACAGTGTGCCAAATATTCTCCATAAGAAATGGAATCACTTACAGAAAAAAGTTTTTCAACTGGATAACTCTCCTCTTCTGAGAATGATTCCAGATTGTTAGCTGCTGCTTCATCAAAGGTCCTGCTTTCGTCTGCCGGTATGTCCGATAAGCTGATCATTCTACATAATGAACGTATGCTATTGATCGCAATGCGGAAGTCTTCCCATAGCCCTCGTATGGTAAAGCATGCACATCCAATGCCCCCACCGTGGGTCTTCGTTCAACACAAACTGTCACAGTTGCCCCGACATCCACTCTCGTAATCCCAATTCCTGCTTCTAGACCTGTTGTGACTGGTGAGTCTATGCCTTTACTATTACTTCTGAAATACTGCCTAATGGATCTCCTATTCAAAATATGAACATGCCTGCATCGCTAAGCACGCCAAGTTCCTTTTCTTTACCCTCTGCTATACTAGCTGATATTATTTCAGGCATCGTGGAAAAAAGGAAACTTTGCGGTGTTTTCTTTTCCAGTCACTTGAAAATTATATGGTTGATGACTATCTTACAGCCATTGGTCAATGCCCTGACCGTACCTCAGTAACCAATATTGCATGCTTAGAGTTCAGATAGAAGTGTTTTTGCTGATACAAAAGAATCTGATAAGTATATGCCGCAGTTTCAAGGTATTGATTCACAGCCTTTGGTTCCATCGTTGATATGCCGGAGCAAGGTTAGATTCACAGCATTTGGTTCCATTGCCATTAGGAGTTCTGCCAGTATTGATTACATTAGCAAATGCTCCAGCAGAAATGCCTGATTCGCTGCTAATAGATAAATAAATAACGCAAAGTTATAATCATGGGTGGCGTTCATAATTTGGCTGCTGCCTCCCGAAATCCTGAATTAAGCCATGTTAAAAGTTTCCGACGCAAAGTTTAAGTAGTCTTCCCGAATGATGATTCTGTACGGTATTTGCTTTCGTCAACGAGACTGACTATTTCGGGTTTGACATACGTTTTCTACCTAGACGTAGGGAGTTACTCCTTTTGCCTCTAAAGATCAAGGCGGTACGTCTGAAGTACATGGGTTTATCAAAATAATGGAAACACTTACTGTTTGTGGGGAACTTTTTATTAATAAGCTGTGGACCCACCTCGAGCATTCAGAACAAAAGCAATTTGACTTGGTATATACACTTATACAAGTCATGCTCATACAATAGTGGAATTTAGGACTATTCCTCCTGTAAAATATGCCTCAATTATGCCAGTGATGTTGGTGGTGGAAAGTGTGATCTGACCTTTTTGCTACAGGTATTACCGCAATTGTTCAATAATACTGATATCTGGAGATTGGGGTGACCGGGGGTAGCTTCTGTAGCCTCATACTCTGCAAACCACAACTTTACACGCTTCGCCACATAATGCACTGATGCATTATCTGCTTGAAATCGGGGACGCTTATTCGGGAACAATGCCAGCAACATTGGGTGCAGGTGGTTTCCAAGAATGGATTCGTACGTTGCAGATGTAACAAGACCCTGCAGAATAACCAATGCCCCTAACGAAGGTCATGATATAGTTTGTTTTTTTTTGTTTTTTTTTATTGGCGGTTCAACGACTACCGTGAGCAACTTAATGGGCTGTAAGCAGTCGCCCGTCCCTAATTTACAGTAGAGCCACTGGTTCCAGGGAAGGGAGAGAGCCAGCGCCGTAAAACAAACGCAGCACCCATGCCACACAGGGATCCGAACCCGGACCCATCTCAGACAAATGATCAGAAAACATCGCTTAGGCCACTACGCCGCCGGGGCGGCCATGATGTAGTTCCACACAGCATCGAGAATCCACCTTCATGCTTTACAGTTGGAAAAAAAAGTCGGAGTCTTAGGTTTCTGCAGGTTTTCGGCAGACGTACACTCTACCAGTGGTGGAAACAATATGAAGCACAGTTCATCAGACAAGGTTGCACGTTGCCTGTCTTTAGCATGCCAGTTTTTTTTTGTTTTTTTTTTGGATCTTTTGAGCTTCGCACCACCTTACACATTTTGTTGCATTAATGTTGGTAATCAGAGGTTTGTGAATTACATGCAGCACGGCCGTAAATACCGACACGATTTAGTTCCCAATGGACTGTTATAACGGAAGCAGGATCATTCTAATTGGTGTTCAACTCTGTTGCCATTTGAAGTGCCGTGGACTTGTGCTTCCGTTGTATAATCCGTGTCAACGTTCGCCTGTCCCTATCTGATATCTTCGTATAACGTCCACAGTTTACACGTTTGGAGGCAATGCCGTGTCCTTTTTGATAGGTAGTCATAATCTTCGATGCAGTTCCTCCTGTAATACCTACTGCTTCTGCTGTTCTGGTTACTGAGGCTAGTGCAAGACGCGCACCAATGATTATGCTTTTTTTGAGGTCACCGAGATCTGACATTATCGACGATTACTACACAACAACTGTTTAACCTGCGACTGGGACACTGCTACGAGAGAGCTGTCATCATACAGCACCCGTTTATGTACACTGCTGGCCACCCAAAATGCAACACTAAGAAGGACACGAGATAGCAAAGCCAGATTTACTGTACACACAACAACAGACACAAAGATGAAACGATTGAGCTTACAGGCCCGTGTGACTTGCGGAACACGCAGACATCAATAGTTCGTGTGGCCCCCATGGCTGGCAATAACGGCCGCTACACGCCGCGGTATCGAACGAAAGAGACTTTGGATGTGGGCTTGGGGTATGTCGGTCCAGGCTGCTTCCACACGTTGCCACAGTTCATCAGGCGTAGCCGCGGGTGGTGCTTGCCGGGCCACTCGGTTGCCGATCAGCGACCAGACATGTTCGATGGGCGACATGTCGGGAGAACAGGTGGACCACGGCAGCAGTGACACCTGGTGGGCCGTGAAGAATTGTTGCACGATGCGTGCCACGTGCGGGCGCGCATTGTCCTGTTGAAACGTGGCCGCTGGCAGGCCCTGCAAGTAAGGAAGGACTACAGGCTCCATAACGTCGGAGATGGTGCGGTGGCTGTTGAGTGTACCGGCGATGCGCACCAGAGGGGTGCGGGTGTCATATCCAATTGCGCCCCAAACCATAACGCCAGGCGACGGACCGGTATGGCGATGCATAATACAGGCGTTATACAGTCTCTCGCCGCGGTGCCTCCACACGCGGATCCGACCATCGCGGTGTTGCAGGCTAAAGCGGGATTCGTCGGAGAAGACAATGTCGCGCCATTCCGTAGTCCAGGCCGGCGTTCAACGGCCCACTGCCGCCGCACTCGCCGGCGGTGTAATGTCAATGGTAATCGGAGCAATGGGCGCCGTGTGAAAAGTCCCCTCTCCTGCAGACGACGTCGAACGGTACGTGCTGACACAGGTTGTTGCGCAACCCACCCTAATTCCTGCGCAAAAGTTCGTAATGTGGCGGTGCGAGCCGTCAATGCCCGCCGCACAACATGCCGGTCCTCTCGTTCGGTGGTGTGTCGCGGCTGCGGAAATCGCTCACGTCGGTCCGTCCCTCCCTCCTGCACCCACCGAATCCATACTCGGCGTACTGTGGCTGCATGTCGTCCCACACGGGCGCCGATGTCTCGGTACGATAAACCGCTGTCACGAGAAGCCACTATTTGTCCTCTGTCGAACTCCAAAACGTGCTGGAACGACTGCCGTATTCTGCGACGAGGCATAGCATCAGGAAGCTTCCCACGCACAGGTCCGACAGCACAACAGACTTCCACTACTTACACCCCGCCTTCTGTGCATCCTTCTTATAGTGCTTCTCGGTGGCGTGACGGCAACACATGATTTGCATATGCCCTGCAATGCTAATCGTTTGCATGTCCTCTCGGGGCAACGCATGCTGCGAATTTCAGGCCAATCGGATGCATCCTTCTTGGTGTCGCATTTTGGGTGGCCAGCAGTGTATATATACACGGTCGAGTCACATTATTGCGACCACCAGCTAATATCCAGGGTAACCTCCCGTGTGCAGCGCGGACAGCAGCTAGACGGGCTGGAAGTGACTCAATTAAGTGCTGGAAGGTGTTCATAGGTATGTCGAACCATGCTGACTGCAGTGCATCTGACATCTGCTGGAGCGTGCGTCGTGGAGTATCCATAGAGCGAACAACACGATCTATGTGGTCGCACAGATGCTAAATTGGGTTTAAGTCTGGGGAATTAGGTGGCCAGGGAAATACTTTGAAGTCTTGATCTTGCTCTTCCAACCACTCTCGGGCATTTCTAGCTGTGTGACACGTCACATTGTCGTGCTGGAAGAACCCATCCGCCCCAGGGAAGACAATCAGCATGTATGGGTGTACGTGGTCTGCAAGCATTGATTCATAACGAATTCGGTCCATAGTGCCTTCCATAGGTATGAGTGCACCCAGGGCATGCCACGAAATCATTCCCCAGACCACATCGCTGCCCCCAACAGCTCGTGTTCTTCCAGCAGTGGTTGAAGAGTGTTCTCCGATGTTTCTCGTTTTATAAGCCTTATAATGTTTGCTGCGTATGGGGCTCCTATGCAGACGGATGGTCCATCCTTTCGATGAAGCAGAAAACGCGACTCGTTGAAGAAGGCAATCCATTGCCACTCAGCGGAAGTCCAATTCCGATACTGCCGTGCAAATGTAAGCCTTTTCTGCCAATGCACCTTCGTTAGCATAAGTGCAGTGACCATCCGTCTGCATAGGAGCCCCATACGCAGCAGGGTTTGCTGAACCGTCGTTTTAGACACGCTTCTGGTAGCCTCCTGGTCCATTCGGCCTGTGAGTTGCTGCACTGTAGTGTGTCGATCGGTCCTCACGCACCTTCAAAGCCGACGTTCACCTTTCACACCATTGGCACGTGGTGCTCCGCAGTTTTACACGTCGCTTATTCTCAATGGTGCCATTTCTCCAATCACGATACACTTTAACCACAGCAGCAGGCGAAGAGTTCACAAACTGCGCTGTTTCAGAAATACTGCCACCCTCTGCCCGAATTTCCATAATCATTCCTTTTTGCAAATCTGATGAATTGCTCCTTTTATCCATGGCAGCAACGAGTGATGTGTTTTCATATTGCCTACAGCACATCTTATATACCCTCCAAGCCCGCTCACGACACTGTGCCTTCTTTCATTGTCTACGCGCTGTTGACGTCAAAAGTAGGTGGTGGTCATAATAATGTGACTCGACTGTGTATATATTTACTGTATATATATATATATATATATATTTTTTTTTAAAAATACATAAAAATATGTTTTATTAGAAATACATAAAAAACAATATAACAGCAATATATTATTTATAAAAACTTAAGCCTGTAATGTATTATTTCCAAAACGTAAGTTCGTCATCTCGGATCGTAAGAACTTAGCTTTCTAAACAATAAGCAAACCGGCTGTTGGCGTATGGAGAACACAAAAATCTGCAATTTTTTTGGTGTACACATATTTATTGTAAGTAATTCCACTCTAAAAAGATCGTAATGAGCAACTTAGAAAGAGCATTTCTTCGTAAACACTCACTGTAAAGTTCCCGTGTAACTGAAGCATGCTTAATTCTTAGCAGTAGTTATGGTGTTTGTTTCAAAACATAAACAATAGTGTATTTTTCCAAAATAACATATTATTTCCAAAACTTAAAAGTAGACGACCGATCAAAAATGATGTTCGTATACCACTTTCAAACTAAGCTTTTGAGGCGACAACTAGAATCTAACAAGTGGCTCATTATAAACTGGCAAATTCTCCTGTCGCCCCAAAAAGATTTTATAGTATGAAATACGTTATGTTAAGAGAAGAAAATGCACAACTAAAAATGAGGTAATCGCAATACTTATCTAATTATAGGCTCGAGTATTATGTAAAGGTGAAACACTAAGTCAGGCTCTTTGCTAAAGTGTGCTCACAAACAAAAGCGATTGTGTTACCCAGACGTTTAAGTGCGCTTGAAGGATCGATGCCAAATCCTTATGGTAAGTGATTTTCCACTTTATTTTAGAGTCATTATCAACTAAAGGTAATAAAGAGAGGTCGTAATGAGAGACTAACCTTTACGAGGAGATTTCATTTCACGTTAATTACGAGGACTTCATGTGCTTCTATAATTTTGTATGGTATATTGTTCAGGAAGATACCTTCTTTCTTGATTGTACACCATTTAGCTATTTCTTTTCTTCTTTTGGATCACACTCTTACGTCTTTCTAGAAGAAAACTTCTAGTCAACATTTCAAATAAGTTTCACTGGATAACACAACGAAAGCAATTTAAGGTGGTTCCACCTAAAATCTGTGCCATATGTTTTCAATGGGAAAATTTCTTTACATATTTTCTTCCCGATTAATGTATTCCCAAGGATGAAAATTTGCACATCGATAGAACTAACTTTAAGTTATAGCATGGGATAGGATACTTAATACTTGCTAAAACATAACCATAATTATATTAAAAATCAATCATTTTTCTTGGAGTAATGTTCAGACCTGTTAATAGATGGCGCGACCTGTACATTGATGACGTCAGTAGACAAACAACTGTTGGATTGCTTAGTTATGGTTATGCTTTAGCAAGTATTAGGTATCCCATGCTATAACTTAAAGTTAGTTTTATCGATGTGCAAATGTTCATGCTTGGGAATACATTAATTACGAAGAAATATGTAAAGAAATTTTACAATTGGAAACATAAGGCAGAGGTTTTAGGTGGAACCACCTTAATCTGTACGTAAACCATCTAAAGCACGATGAATCAAATTTTTATGAAATTGCATGGAACAAATCTTTTTAGGCAAACTGTAACAGGATATAAATTTTTCTCGTGATTGTTTTTCAAAACTTGGTAACCAGTTATTCCTTTTCACCTTTTTCCATGTAGTAAATTCACATAGCTGGTGAATTTTTCTTTTATTTTCACCAAAATAAGGAACTAAATTATTTGCTATAATGTTCTACAATGTGTAACAAGGAGTGCATGTAGCTTTTGAGAACACTACGCAATCTTCATTTTTCTTATTTACTCACTCGAAGTGAAACAAAGCCACTCAAATAAAGTTCAAGCAAGATTTACTTACACTAACAGTTCGCTTCTTTATTTCGCCGCACTTCACTAAATCATAGATCCAATAACAACAATCGGCACTTAAGTCGATTTAACTTGAATTAGTAAAACATAGAAGTAGTCTTACACACGAAATATGTATAAACCACAGATCAACAGATGTTATCTGCATGAAAGAACACAGTTTACAGATTTAAACATTTTCCACGACTACCGCTGACGCACTGCACACAACTGATCGATCAGACGCAGAGGATTTCATGAAGAGAGTATCTGACCCCAGTTCTTAAACAACCCTTAGAAATAGGAAACTAAGAGATTTGGGCCAGAGTGCCCGATAGGAAAGTCACACGAAAGCGAGGTGCCCATCCGACGCACGGCGGATATTTAGAGGTTCGAGCGTTCGTACCTGCCAGAGATTGAACCTGAGGTTATTCCGTGGCTGTCACGAACGTTGACCACTAGGCCATCAGCGGCCTTACCATGCACAACTTGCTAGCTTAACACAATATATAGCTCGTTCTTATGTCAACATACACGCGTCAGGCTCCCTGACCTCAAGACTGTTGCCACAACACATTCCGTGAGCGAGAAAAATATAACGTTAAGATTAAAACGCTTAAAGAAAATGAACTGAAAATATACATAGAGAAAGAAACTAAAAATGACAGTTAAATCACAATATACGTTATAATGCCTGAGTTTGCATATTACAATTCACAATGAATAATGGCAAATTTGTGTACATTACATAAATTTCGTCTGGCTTAGATTTTCTTAAGCATAGTTTTTCCCTGCAACTGGTCTTTCAGATGTTAGTTGATCGCCCGTCGATGCCGATGGACGTGGAAGATTTTGCTGCTTAAAATATTGAATTAATTCTAATAACAGATTTCATGTTGTTGTTTTTTTAAAGATGCTATATATGCAAAATTAGGAAATAAAATATTTACACTCAATGGAGAAAACATTAGAGATGCCTACATAACAGCGTGTTTGTCCTCCTCTAGCACGAATAACAGCCTGTACGTACACGCAGAGCCATCGACTCCACCAGATGCCGGAAGGTTTCCGGAGATAATGCCTGTTGCAGCATTGTCCATAACTCCACCCGAGACGTCGGTCCAGGTTCCATGGATCTGATGTTCCGCGCCACGTCATCCCAGAGAGCTTCCACAGGGTTTTTGAATCCGGGGACGTTGGGGGCCAGATGAGTGTTCCCCGAGCCATGTCTGTGTGATTGCGGCCCGATGTTGTGGCACATTATCCTTCTGAAACAGACCATCGGCTGCAGGATGCGCGAAGGCCATGAAAGCATGTAGATGATCAGCCAGCACATGCTGGTAACGCGCAGCAGTTAAGAACTCCAGGCATACTAAAGGATCTAATGTACCCCTTGAGAATGCTCCCCAAACCATGACAGAGCCACCACTGCCTTGAACTGAGCCGACCTGGTACGCCGTGGCCATGGTCTCATTCTGTCGACGCCACGCCCGCACCCTTTCGTCAGCTCAGTGAATTTGAAAACGGGATTCATCTGACCACACGACGCGGCTCCACTTTGCATAGGTCCAGTTTTGATGTTACCGTCACTAAGCGAGGCGTAATGTCCGGTGACGAGTAATCAACAGTGGCACACGAGCAGAGCGTTAGCCGCCGTAGCGCAGGGTACGCGGCGTGCGACGTTCCGTTCGCTGGCTGACGCTGTTTGGGCCTCCGACATTAAACCTGAATGTGATTTGCGCCGCCGTTACCAAGCGGTCGGTCTGTATGAGCTTGGATAATCTACGTCGACCCTGGTATTCAATGGAGTGTGGTCGGACACTGCTCGCTCTCTGGGCACAGGTACGTCCGTCGATGGTAAGCTCATGGTAAGCCCTTGATACAATTGCTCTCTGGAACGCTAGGGCTCTTACCACTTGGGTGATAGAATGACCCATCTGTCTTGCGCCGACAATGCATCCACGATCAAAGTCGCTCAGATTACCACGTTTACCTATGTTCGTCGATTGCGATGCTGTGCTAGGGATCAGATCAGATCAGATCAAATGTAGAGGATTTTAGGAAGGGAGTATCTGACCCCAGGTCTTAAACAACCCTTAGAAATAGGAAGCTAAGAGATTTGGGCTAGAGTGCCTGATAAGAAAGTGACACCGAAACAAGGTAGAAGACTCCATTTTTTACTACCGTGGGGCCAGTGCCCGGCGTCCGACGGCTTAAGGTGCCCATCTGACGCTTGGCGTATATTTAGTGGTTCGAGCGTTCGTACCTGCCCAGGATCGAACCTGAGGTTCCTCCGTGGCAGTCACGAACGTTGACCACTAGGCCATCCGCGGCCCTGTGCTGGGAGATCATATCCTATGTAGAGAATTTTAGGAAGGGAGTGTCTGACACCAAGTCTTAGACAACCCTTAGAAATAGGAAGCTAAGAGATTTGGGCTAGAGTGCCCGAATCTCTAGCTTCCTATTTCTAAGGGTTGACACGGAAACGAGGTAAAAAAGGGGAGGAGGAAGACGCCCTTATTTATAACCGGGGGGCCAGTACCCTGGGTCCGACGGCTTACCCTGCCCATCTGACGCACGGCGCATATTTAGTGGTTCGAGCGTTCGTACCTGCCGGGATCGAACCTGAGGTTCCTCCGTGGCAGTCACGAACGTTGACCACTAGGCTACCCGCGGCCCTGTGCTGGGGAGCCCTGCTGTCCGCCTATTTATCGCCTGCGTTCGGTTTGGGTCTGTTCCACTGTGTGTTGGGGGTGCCCATGTGAACTGCCCATCGCATCTATCTCTAACGTTTTGTCTGAGTGTAATCTGTATTTGATATCAACTTTCGGGCGAATTGTGGATATTTTAGAACTTTTTTTTTTGCGAGGCTTCTCCAGCTTGACTTTTTCTCTCTTTTTTTTTTTTTTTAACGTTGTGATAACGACTTTTTTGTTTGATAGACGTTTCTTTTGAAAATCTCGCGGTCTATACAGTACTGCCAAATGACATTCAATGATTCATATAGTTCTGTGCCGTGATTTTATCCCCATCATACTGCGTTGTTTCGATGCGTACAGTTTCTCGATGTTTTTCCTGTTTATCATCAGAGTAGTCCTTTGGCCTGTACTTCAGATAAGGATGTTACTAATGAAAGGATCACAAAGACCTGGGTTCCCACAGTATAGGTGTTAAAAATTAATGGCCTAATGTTATACTGTATAAGTTTGGGAAAGACTTTTAAAACCCGATAACTTTTTAATGAGGGCAGGGTAAAAAACCAGATCGGAACGCAAGTTAAACATGAAAAAAGTTTATAGAAAGCTCACACTATGAAAATATTAACATGGGGAATTATTTACTACCGCGGAACAGATTTTTTTTTTTTTTATGTAGCTCTAAGAAGACAAATCCTTAGACAGCACCATGCGGACATGCTTTAGCATATTCGTTTGAGGCTATCTAGGAATTTATTCATATCATTGAGGAAGTTCACTTAAACTGTATGTTTGAAATCGTGGAACGTAATGAGAAGTGTTGCTCTCAGCTGTAAAGAACTGTACAGAAAATTACCTAGAACTGAAAAGCCATTGCAATGGAAATCAGTGTAAAGTTATTGTAATTAATTAGGATTTAATGTGGTTTCACATCCTAAGTAGCTCTTCTCCACTGAAATATCTCGTTACCAAGTATCTTTCCGAAAATTGAAAGCAATGATAAGTGATACTAGGGAGCCCCATCTGCTGAACAGCAAAAGGGGAGAGACTAAAAACTGCGATATATGGATATGCGTTTTACACTGTTAAAAATAAGAGTTGTGAATTCACGGAAAATTTCTGAAAATAACGTGCAGCAAAGTTGCTGGCATGTGTCAGTCTCTTTCAGAAATTTCCGTTTTTAAAAGTGCCCGTTTAATTTGAATTCCGTATTTTTACAGATTTTTCGTAGGCAGAAATTTCGTTATTTCAGTAAAGTCCGTTTCGGGTTTTTCCGTATTTAAACTGAAATGTTGCAAAATCGAAGAACCAGGATTTTTCAGCCCTTACACCAGGTTACTCTTCTGCAGCAGTCAGGATCGAACCCCTGTGGTTTGGGTTAGTTCAACAGATAACGTGCGCGCCTTTAACCAATTGGCAGGAAACACTCTGAAATCAGAATAACTTTCATCGTAAAACAATTTCATGACGATGATTTTTATTTTTGTCATTAATGCGACGGATTTAGTTGTTTTATTTTCTGTTGGAGCTTATTATTTTTCTGAATAAGTTTGTAATAATTTTTATTCTGTAGGAGGACTTTTCCCAAATTAAACATTTTTCATCGTGATTTTTCGAAGCAACGAAATGCTTTGCAACTTGATCTTTTTAAACTTGCAATGACTTTCAGTTATTTGAAGAAAAGGGGGGAAATGTACTTTTTTATAGTGTTAGTTCGCAAAAAAAAAAAAAAAAAACACCCGAAAAACCCTTAAATATAAAATTTACTCTTGATAGCTATATTAGCTTTTGTCTTAAGGAATCCAAAAACTGATACATGAACATCGTATAATCACCTCTACAATAAGTTAACTACCCGGTTTCTTACAGTAACACAGTGTACAGGGTGACTCATAAAGAAGTATACAGTTTCAACGCACTATAAAACAAGAACAATGTAAGGTATTTTATGTTACCTGTAACAGGATTGTAGGGGAATGTTTCAAGTTTTTTTAGAGACAGTTACAGATGTTCTACGTGTGCACTCTTAGTCACACGACACACATCGAGTCGGTAATCCGTTTCCTCCCAAACTCAAGGTAAGATATCTGAATCAAGTGCAGTGATAGTGGCTGTGATACGCCGTTTCAGCTCCGCTAGATCAACAAGAAGGGGAGGGGCGAATACCTTGTCCTTTACGTACCCCCAGAGGAAAAAGTCACAAGGTGTTAAGTCAGGACTTCTAGCTGGCCATTGGGTCAGTGGCATGTTGTAGTTCGAGGCTCGTCCTATCCATCGGTGAGGAAAATGTTCATCGACTGACTAGTTACGTGACACGCACGCTGTCGGCTACGTCACTTCCCTCAGTAGCGGGACACAAACTTTATGAGTACATCTACCTAACGGTTCGCAGTTGTGGTCCGTGTGTTCAACTGTTACTGTTTTACAGCATCTGGAAACTGTATTCTTCTTTATAAATCACCCTGTATAATAAATAGCTGACGCACAAAGTCGGGGAGAGGAGAAGAAATATCCTGTGCCACAATAAACAAAATTTCTGCGATATGCTATCCACAGTATCCGATTTCGCTACGGAACTTCAAAATCAGTTGACACACGATTAAAATTTAAAAGTTAATCAAACCTCAAGTATTCTCATTAATCGCTCCTATTACTGGTAATTTCTCGTCATACGGATATGGAAAAAGTGAGGACGGAGTTTTTCTGGTGATATACGAAAGAATTTGCGGAAAGGTTTCTGAAAATTCAGAATTTTCCGTTAACACATCTCTAAAACGGCAATTTACTGTCAATATAGGAAAGAAATTGCCGAAAGGTTTCTTAAAATTTGGAATTTTCCTGTTGTACGAAATATCCATGAAATTCAGGTTTCTTTCCGTCATTTCACGAAAAGGGTTGTATCAGAAATATGCATCGTTAATTCACGAAAAAAATCACGGAAAGTGGCTCGTGAATTTCAGAAAAACATTTTCAGTGTGTAACTGGTCTTTTAAACTTACTTTTTTAAATGCAACGATATTTATCTTTTACTATTTAACTTTTCAAGTGCAGTGATTTGCGTTGCGTTTAAGAAAAATCGATTACCTTTCTGTTAATCGAAATCCCGATAATGTCGCTTCCTAAATTTTGCATTAGGTTGGAAGTTTTGTCCAACAATTAAAGAGGGAAACTCAAGAATGTACTTCTACTTAAAGACTTTCTACTTTTGTAAATCAGGATTTACAGCGATTGCAACTTTAAAACGCAACTAAATACAGGAAGAGCACGAAAGGATGACAGTCTCGAAGTTAAGAGTCCGTGTTTAAGAAACCGGAAAATATCAAGCAGAGCCACTAAGAATTATTCACAATTTTCAATTAACTGTGAAACAGTTTTAAATTTCATTTAGACTGTGAGAAACGTTTTTTTCTTTTTCTCGATGATGTGGTGCATTTTGTAGGCCTATATAAAGAAAACCGGTATGTTGTTTGCGCTTGTCTAATTCTAATTAAACCAATATTTCTTATCATAGGGAGTCTAAATTTATGGGGTGTTTTTTTTTTTTTTCTTAGTTACTGGACTAAAAACAATCTATAAAATGCATAAATGGTATACAGTTCCATGTTGTATGCATAATCTGAGAAGGCACGAGTGGTCATGGAAGCCTGTAGGCATTTTTTCTGAAGTGGATTTAAAATGCTGCAAAAATTCAAAAAATAATCGCATTTACTATTAAGATTTCACTTCGTGCACTGTAAAAAATTTTCTAAAATTCACGAGCCACTTTCCCTCATTTCTTTCGTGAATTAACGAAGCACATTTCTGACACAACTCTGTCCGTGAAATGACGGAAAGAAACCTGAATTTCACGGATTTTTTCGTACCACGGGAAAATTCTGAATTTTCAGAAATCTTTCCGCAGTTTCTTTCTTATATTGACGGTAAATTGCAGTTTTAGAGGTGTGTTAACTGAAAATTATGAATTTTCAGAGACCTTTCCTCAATTCACTTCGTATATTAACGGAAAAACTTCGTTCTCACTTTTTCCGTATCCGTATGACGAGAAATTACCAGTAATAGGAGCTATTGGTGAGAATCCTTGAGGGTTGATTAACTTTTAAATTTCAATCGTGTGTGGAATTTTGAACTTCAGTAGCGAGATTTGATATTGTGGATATCATATCTCATGAATTTTGTTTATTGTGGCCCAGGATATTTCTCCTTTCCCTATTTGGTGCACCAGCTACTTATTATATATTGTGTTACTGTAAGAAACCGGATACTTATTGTACAGATGATTATACGATGTCTGTGTATCAGTCTTTGGACAACTTAAGACAAAAGCTATTATAGCTATCAAGAGTTAATTTTATATTTGGGAACTTTTTTTTTTTTGTGTGAAATAATATGAGTACTATAAAAAAGTGAAAAGTACATTTCACCTTTTTTAAAGGTAACTGAAATTTAATGTCCGTTTAAAAAATTAAATTGTAAAGCACTTTGTTGCTTCGAAAAATCACGAAGAAATGCTTAATTTGTGAAAAGACCTCCTACAGAAAAAATAAATTATTACAAACCTATTCAGAAAGAAAATAAGCTCAAACAGAAATTAAAATGACTAAATAGTTGTTAAAGGTTCAAAACGGCCATGGTCAAACTCTTGGTTCAAAACGGCCATGGTCAAACTCTTGGTTCAAAACGGCCATGTTTCAATTTGTTACCTGTTCAAACGGCCATGGTTCAATTCTGACTGGAGCAGAAAAATTATCTGGGGAAAGGGCTGAAAAATGCAGGTTCGTCGGTTATGCGGAATTTCAGTTTAAATACGGAAAACCCTTAAATGGACTTTTCTGAAATAAACTGAATTTCTGACTACGGAAAATCTGTAAAAATACGGAAGTTAAAATAAACGGGCACTTTTAAAAACGGAAATTTCTGAAAAACACGAATAATTACCGGCAACTTTGCTGCACGTTATTTCAGAAATTTTCCGTGAATTCACACCACTTATTTTTTACATGGTGTGGTTAATGAAATAACCAGATAAGTATATTGGGTACTACGCACTTACGTTTCACACTGTATTTAATAGAGTTTGGCAGTAACGTGTTGTTAAATTGCTGCTCAAAATGCTTGTATTGTTAATTATTAAACTATGTTTAAAATTACTAACTTTACCTCTCAGAGTGTTTGTAGTCTTTTTAAAAGTTTCAGCTCTTTATTTTGAAGACAGAGCTTGAAGCATTTGAAAAAAATTATTTTGAAAGTGCTTGAAAGTAGGTATCCAGTTGAGAAAAGTTTCTTTCTTGTTTTAATTTCTTTTTGCTGTGCTCGAATTATAGCTAAAAGTTTGTGTATTTAGTTTTTCGAATGCTTTTTGCAATTTTTAAATACGTCGAGAATGTTAAAGTTCTTTTTCTTTATTGCCATGCTCTCCGTCATTGCTGGAAACTGCTTTCGCGTTTTTTTTTTTTTTTTTATTTACTTACATTGAAGTTTCAAATTGTCTTCATTGAAAGCGTCTTGTTCGTTACTAGTTTCCTTCATTTCATGTACAAACGATAATTCTTCCGTAATTTCAAAATTGTTATCGATTCCAAGGATGAACAACAACGTTTGCGAAGTATCGGAAATATCACTTAATTCGTTATCATCTGAGGAAACCACTTCGAAGCTTTTTGCTCTAATTGGGAGGAAACATTGCAGGCGATTTCTTCAACCAGTTATTGTGTTCCCAAACAAACGGATTGTTTTGAATAAACGCACTTTCTCGGGATGCACATTTCTTCAACTGATTGACGATTACAAGATTTAATTAGCTCACCATCACACTGAAGAGTTTACTTGCTTTTATGCTTGTTGAAAGCCACTCATTTGCACTCTGTTCTCTTCTTACAAATGCGAAATACATTGTTAATGATTCAGCGCTGACAGAAGGAAACGGTCCCATTAAATATGAATGCTTCCACATATGTTTACACTGTACCATCGATTAATGACTTTTTAACTCAACGTGGACTTATTTCAAATCAGACGCAATGTTTCCCGATTAAATAAACAAAAAAAAAAAAATCAAAACTCCGGATTTATTTTTAAGAATAGCACCTTGCGTCAACTTTTATCCCGGCCGTGGGCGGAATAGCATCACCCGGCAAACATTCACTGTAGTTAAAAGTCTCGTTAAGCCGGTGGTACCGGGAAAGAGACCCCTCATCAAACCTGCTCCCATTCCCCCCGTGGTTTCGACCCATGGCATTTAGACGATGTAATCGCAGGTGTTCAAATCAAGTGCTGATTAACTCTGTGTATGTCTACATTGTTCAGTATCTTTTTTTCCAGGTTCCTTTAACCTTGCCTAAGTGATGCAGTTTTACAGTAACGTGTATCTGAAATTTATAAGAAAATGTGCCATTTCGTTTGAAAGATACTTTTGAATTTTTTTGTTTCAATTATATGTGAATTATAGGATTGCGGAGTTATGAATGTGAAAATATACAGCTACGAGAAAAAAAAATCTAAGGTGCAGTACACCCTTGATTCATCCGTATTACTGAAGAGGGACGTTTTTGGGATTTCCGTGTATGCTTGATGTTGTGCTGATGAACTGTGCTTATGTACATTGTTTAGTATTTTTCTTTTCCAGGTACCTTTAACCTCCTCTAAGTAGCTGCGGTTTTATACTAACGTGTATCTAAAAATTGCAAGCAATTCTGATATTTAAACATTCGTTTGAAAGATATTTTGAAATATTTTGTTTCTATTGTATGCTTGACAGCACGGGAACATCTGGGAATTTTCCGTTGTCACCAGGTTGATCTCTCTCTTACCATCTTCGTTTCCGTGTTAGACAGGTTCCGTTTTAGACAGGTTAAATATCACATGAGTCAAATGAAAATCTTAAAAGTGCGATAAAAAATTCAAAATGCAGTGTCATTGTCCTGTAACTTGGACTAAAGATTTTCACTAATAACTAAAAGATTTTCTTACAGGTGGCAGCACGATGCATACAAGCTTAGTGACTTCACAGTAGCAGTGTAAAGATGGCCGCCCCACTTCAGACATGCACCAAACAGGAGCAACGTTCTGTCATCCGTTTTTTGACTAGTGAAGGCGTGAAACCCATTGAAATCCATCGTCGAAAGAAGTTGCAGTATGGTGATACATGTCTGCCACTCCTGACTCCGATACTTCGTACGAATGGACCAGAAAGTTCCGAAACGGCGTGAGTTCTGTGACAGATTCTCCTCGACCTGGTCAGACACACAGAGTAGTGACACCAGAGTTCATTACAGCAGTTAAATCGCCAAATGACAGTGGATGAGATAGCCACACTTTTTAACATCAGTCATGGTTCAGCGCACCACATCATCCATGATGTGCTCCAGTTCAACAAAGTGTCTGCAAAGTGGGTGCCATGCCAGCTGACTCTAGAATTGAAACAACCACGTGTTGATTAAGTCTGTCAAGAATTTTTGCGGCGCTTTGAAACAGAAGGTGATGGCTTCCTACCGATAATTGTTACTGGAGGTGAAACCTCGGTTCACTATCATCATTTAGCAAGGAATGGCGCCATCCCTCCTCACCAAACCCGAAGAAGTTCCGCATGTAGCCAACTGCAGGGAAGGTTATGCTGACTCTCTTTTGCGATGAACGAGGCGTAATTTTGAATCACTATGTGCCCAGGGGGAACGCTGTAACCAGTGGCACGTATGCAGATCTTATCAGGAACCATCTTTGACCTGCCATCAAATCCAAACGACGTGAACTTCTGAGTACTGGTGTCTTGTTGCAACATGATAACGCTTGGTCCCATACTGCCTGTGCAACGGTTGCAACCATACATGACACTTCGAGTGTCTTCCACATCCGCCGTATTGACAATAGCTTGCCCCCAAGTGATTACCACATCTTTGGACCACTCAAAGATGCTATGGGAAGAAAGACTTTCAGGTCCGATGAAGAGGTGCAGCAGGTGGTGCAGGAGTGGCTGCACAAGTGACCGAAATAATTTTTTTGCTACAGGAATCTATGCACTTTGTAAGCGCTGGAGGACTTGCATTGCACAAAATGGAGATAACATTGAAAAATGATACAGGTGTGTACCAGTTTTGTTCAATAATTGTGAGGAAAAATCATTGAAGGTTTTCATTTGACTCTCCCTTACAGTACGTAATTTTCTCTCTTCCATTTCAGGACCAAAAAAGCATTCCGTTTGAGGAAGGTCTACGTTTTACACAGGTTCCGTCTTGACAAATTTGCCTGTATCTGATTTAAAAAATCGGAGCCTTCCGGTGAACAAGTGGTCAGAGGCGCAGATTTCTGCCTAGTTGTCCGCGATGGGTTCCAGTCTCGGGTGAGACCTGGGTGATGTGCTTGTCTTAAGGCTCTGGGTTTCTCCCTTTTCTAGAACCCGTGGTCCCAAATTGAGAAATTTGGGACGAGCGACTGCTTATAGCTCCTTTGAGTTACTTATAATGGTCGTTAAACCATGAAACAAGGGGGAAAAAAACGGTTTCTGAATGTTTGAGAACGTTGAGTAGTCCTGGTCTAAGGAAATCGGCTGTGGGATATTTGGAAAGTTGGTGTTTTGTTCCACGTTGAGTATTTCCGGTCTAAGGATATCTTTTTCTTTTCTTTTGATGTTTGAGAGCTTTTGTAGCGTCCATCATATTGAATATAATACACAATCGAGTCACGTTATTGTGACCACCTCCTACTTTTGACGTCAACAGCGGGTAGCCAATGAAAGAAGCCACGTGTCGTGAGCTGGCTTGGAGGGTATATAAGGTGTGCTGTGGGCAATCTGAAAGTGAAAATTAGTAGCATTACACAGAATCATTTTACATACAATACCTTAGTTTCTTTTTAAAAATTTGTCTATTTTCATTTGTATTTTAGATCTGAATCCCATTATTTTCCAAGTACATTCTAATTTAACAAGTGCGTTTGAAGTCGCCTGCCGCCCCGGTGGCGCAGCGGTCTAAACGCTGGCTTCTGATCATTCGTCCGAGATGAGTCCTTGTTCGAATCCCGGTGAGGCATGGATGTTGTGTTTGTTTTATGACACTGGCTCTCTCCCTTCCCTGGAACCAGTGGCCCTAAATTAGGGACGGGCGACTGCTTATAGCCCATTTAGTTGCTCACGGTGGTCGTTAAACCTTCAATAAAAAAAATCGACTTAAGTGATGTCGTGAAGAGGTGGAAGCAGGACGGTGTAACTACAGCAAAAAAAAGTTCAGGAAGGCCGCACGAACTGACGGAACGTGACAGAAAAGCCATTGTAAGAAATGTTAAGAAATCCTGTTCTTCCTCTACCATTTCCATCGCTGCTGAAGTAGGAAATGTTTGTAATGGCTCGATTAGTACCATAACTATCCGCAATTAGTTGCACAGTGTGGGTTATTGTATTCTTTTTTAGTTAAGATCCATGTCTCTGCTCCATATGTAAAAACTGGAAGGATGCATTGATTAAACACTTCTCTTTTAAGGCATAATGGCATACTGCTCTTGAAAATTTCCCCTTGGCATACAATCTGGTATTTCAGTTGTCCAACTGGGTTCATATTCTAGCAATATATCCAGCCCATTGCTATTTGAGGGTCTTTACTTTGATAATGATGTCATCATATCTTGCCATTTTCTTGATCTTCTGACTACCTCAACTGTCTTCTACATGGTCTTCTTCAGAGTCTTTTCCTGTCCCTTATGGTATTTCAGTTCTCCGAATGTGGTCAGATCTCCTAGCAATATATCCAACTCATAGGTATTTGAATGTCCTTATTTTGATAATGATGTTTATCAGCTCTTGTCATTTCCTTGATCCAGGAGTTCTTTTTCTTACCTTTTTTGGTTACACTAAACATGCATATCGCTATGCTTGTTTTCTAAGCTGTCCGCAGACTCTGTATGTCTCCTTTAGTTAAGGTCCTCGTCTCTTATTCATAAGTAAGGACTGGAAAAATGGACATATTAAACACTTTTCTTTTAAGACCTGAAAGTAAATTGCACTTGAAAATTGTACAGTGTTTTCCAAATGCATTCCAGCCAAGTTTTATACCCCGTTTAACCACCTCTTTGGGCACATTCAATCACAACAATATAATTCGAAGGGTTCGA
Source organism: Macrothele yani (assembly GCA_039090855.1). NCBI lineage: Eukaryota > Metazoa > Arthropoda > Arachnida > Araneae > Macrothelidae > Macrothele > Macrothele yani. Next base: position 47,216,797 of record CM077022.1, on the reverse strand, counting down.
AGTAGATGTAGCACTGCATTCTGATTACGTAAAATACAGTTTGAAGATAAAAATAAATAAAAATGATCCACTAAATTAATAATAAAACATTTGTTCACATGCGGTAAGCAGCTCATAAAACAAACGCATGAAAAACACTGAAATGAAAGAGGAAAGAAAGGAAAAACTGACACTCGACCTAAGAATATGCTGTATGTCCAAACCCTTGACTGATGACACCCAGAGTATGTATTGTGGGTTACAGCCGCTCATGTTTTAGGTTTCCTTTCTATTTTGCACGCAGGCGCAGTCAACAGAACTCGCAGTGTTTTGTAACCAGCACAAGAAGCTATAACGCGTAGCCTTGCCAATGGAACCGCTATGTGCTCCTTCACGAAGCAGCCGGCACGCGATATTTTTACACAGCCAATATGGAATGGGCGATTTCATACGTAACTTCCATTGTCTCACCGTTCTCTTCTCAGCAGGGCAGCAATAAGCTTTATGCCATCAAACCACAGATCGGACTATGGAAGTCTAGTTTGCGGAAGAACCGTCGTGAGGAAGTTGTTCTTGCACGTCTCCGCATTGGGCACTGTCGTTTTACTCACCGCTTTTTGCTGTGTGGCGACAGTGCCCCGATGTGTGTGGCGTGCCACTGTCGTCTCACCGTCCTTCATGTTTTGTGTACTTGTGTTCGTTTTTGTGATAATCGTTTTCGTTATTTTCATTCTCATTTGTTGGACGAAGGAGCAGCTACGCTGCAAACTATTATCGGTGAAGCCTGCGACACGAGAGCAGTGTTTTCATTTTTACAGGAAATTGACTTTTTTAAACTCGTCTAGATTTTAACTTGTTCACTCTCATATTTCATATTTACCGCATCAGCCTGTTTTTAACCTTGTGTACGTTTTTTATTAACTTTGTTTCGTTTTGATGTCTTTGTTTGGCGCTCTTTGGCCAACCATGGCCCTTGCGCCATTAACCTCAATCCACCACCACCACCACCTCACCGTTCTCTATTTGAATAAATTATATTTATCTAATGTTTCCATTGGTAATACTGTTTACTTGCACGCTTTGTTTCGCCCCCTGGTGAGAACAAAGAAAGTCTATGAACTTCACTGTGCCATCCCGATGGCGCAGTGCTCTAAGCACTGGATTATGAACATTAGTCAGAGATGGGTCCAGGCTCGAATCCCGGTCAGACATGGATGTTATGTTTGTCTTACGGCACTGGCTCTATCCCTTCCCTGGAATCAGTGGCCCTAAATTAGGGACGTGCGACTGCTTATTGCCCACCGGGTTGGTCATGGCGGTCGTTAAACCTCCAAGAAAAACTTCAGCGTTTGACAGTGCAGCCCTCGATTATTTTACATGTGAGAAATCCCTTCCCAAAGCTGAAAGCTGTTTTGCGAACAACAAAGCCGCACGGTTAGTTTACAAAACTTCCAGTCAGAATGCGATTTAAAATACAACTTAAACAGGTATTTCGACCCCCCCCCCCTTCCATACACACACACACACTCCGCAAAAAATATCATCGAGTCGCTTTTGCGAAATACTGGTAATTTTAAAGTCCATATTATTAACCAGGTTTTATGGGTGTTTTGCTAATTCAAGTTCTGTGGGAAAAACCTACAGGTACCTGAATTATTACGCTTTATTTAATAAAACAAAAAATTGTACACGCCGTTATTAAAATTATTGCCCTAGTTTTATACCATTAGAAAATACTATAAAACACTTAAGCCAAAGTTTATCATATCAAGCGAATTTTATTCTTTTAGAGAACTAAGGCCAGCCTGTTTAAAATGCCTCACGACGAATGATCATACACACAAAACACCTAACTGCCGTGTGACAGTGTTTGATGATTTTTTTCCGAATTGTACGAAAATACGGATTATAAGCAGGAAAGTAAATAAGTAATAAATAAGTGACAATTAAGCAGTGCGTGCCGGAAAATCTCGCCCCTGCCCCCGCGCAAAAATTTCTTCGAGGCCCATTTATGAATATACGTAGTGCGATTAAAAAGTTCTGAGACTAGGTACGTAGCGCACCAACAGATGGCAGTACGCGGATGCGCGAGCAGCAGTCAAGGGAAGTGACCTTCATGAGTCATTGGGCCCAGTGGCGTCGTTCTGTGAACATCGGGAGCTGTGCTACACGATATTTGGTGACCACGTGCAGAACACAGCTGCGATTTCGATATGGACTGCAAACTAGAGAAGCGAGCGAACATCAAATTCTGCGTCAAACTCGGCAAATCGGGAACGGAGACGCATGAAAAGTTCCTGTCGCGGGTCATCACTGGGAACGAGACTTGGGTCTACGGTTACGACCCAGAGACCAAACAACAGTCGTCGCAGGGGAACTACCCGGCATCTCCACGACCGAAGGAGGCCCGATAGGTCCGGAGCGCAACCAAAAGCATGCTCCTCGTGTTCTTCGACATTCGTGGAGTTGTGCACCGTGAATTCGTCCTCCAGGGCCAGACCGTCACCGCCCTTTTTTACTGCGATGTTCGGCAGCGTCTTAGGGAGGACATTCGCCGCAAACGACCTGAAATGTGGCTCAGGGGCGATTTCCTGCTCCATCACGATAATGCAGCAGCTCACAAAGCGTTAGCGACACGCCAGTTTGCAGCCGCAACAGCATGACTACCCTTCCTTACCCGCCGGATTTGGCCACCTGCGACTTCTTTCTGTTCCTGAAGCTGAAGCTCAAGGGTCGCCGTTTTGAAACCGTGGACGAGATCCAGCGCGAATCACAGACGGTGCTTGACACGATTTGCGAACAGGACTTCCAGGGAACGTTCCAACAGTAGCAAAAACGCTGGCAACGGTGTATCGCTGCCCAAGGAGAGTACTTTGAGAGAGATCATAGTCAGACTTAAGTAACGTAAGTACTTGGTTGTATATCGGCCTAGTCTCGGAACTTTTTGATCGGACCTCGTATATATTAACACTCAATTACTTAAATTTTTACTTCCATATTATTAACTAGGTTTTATAGGCGTTTTAATAATTAAAATTATTTGGAACCTATAGGTATTTTTCGCAAAACCAAAATTATTGCACTTAACTGCATGTAACAAATCTGCACGTTGTAATTGAAATAAGTGACCTAATTATACCAACAGAAAGCACTACAAAACAGTTGCGCCAAAGTTGAATATATCATGCAAATTTTATTTTTGGAGAACTAAGTCCAGCCGCTTTGAAATGCCTCACGATCAAACATACAAACGCCTAACTTTCATGTGACAGTGTCTAATGATCTTTTCTGATTTATACGAAAATATAGAACATAAGTAAGCAAATAAATAAGTAACGATTAAAAATTGTGGAACATAAACCACTACCTTAATTATTATTTACTCTTTAATATAAAAAAATAACTTAACATTATGCTACAAGATTTTGCACACATAAAAAACTTTTCAAATGACACAGGTCTCTGCTTCTTCCTGCGAATAACACCTTTCAGTTCATTATATTCTGAAGCATGCGTAGTTACGTGCAAACAAACTGTAATACCTTATCATTGGTGAAAACTTTTCACTCGTTGAACTGATATTTCTTTCACATTGGCTTGTTAATACACATGTATAGAAATTATTGCTATGACTATGAAAGGGTAGGGGCCTCAGGTCCTCTGAAATAACTAATTTTCGGTCTTCCAGTTTTTAAGAATTTTAACGGCGAAAAAAAAAATCCCACCCAAAATTACTTTTCTTTTTAATACTTGTTTCAAAGCTGCCATAAAAAAATTGCTGGCTATTTCTTTATTCATATGAGTTTCCGCAAAAGATTCTGTAAAATGTTTTTGCTGAAGCTTAAGGCCCTCTCAGCCGTGAGCCCCCCCCTCCCCTCAATGACGCCTGCAATTAAGAATTAGCCGCCCCGGTGGCGCAGTGGTCTAAGCGATGGCCTCTGATCATTCGTCTGAACGGGGTCCGGGTTCGAATCCCGGTGAGGCATGGATGTTGTGTTTGTCTTACGGCACTGGCTCTCTCCCTTCCCTGGAACCAGTGGCCCTAAATTAGGGACGGGCGACTGCTTATAGCCCATTGAGTTGCTCACGGTGGTCGTTAAACCTCCAATCAAAAAAAAAAAAATTAAGAATTATTTACTCTTGAATATATAAAACATACATTAAATCATTTGCTTTTCAATGTATAAAAACACTTTTAACGCCACTAGGTTTTGCACAGAGTAAAAAAAAATTTCTCGTGACTCTGTTGTAAAAAAATGACATAGGTAACTATTTCTTCAACCCCCGATGGACACTTTTCAGTTCGTTATTTTCTGATAGATCCGTAGGTATATATGCAAACAACTGTAATACGTAGCACCTTATCCTCATTGGTATAAGAAATTTATTCATTGAACTGACATTTCTTTCGCATTCGCTTCTTAATATACATGTATAGGAGCTATTGCTATGGCTGTGAAAACAGGACTCCAGTCGTCTGGAATAGCTGTTTTCCCGTCATTCAGTTTTTATACACTAAAACCGCAAAAATTATTGTCAAATGTTTTACTTATTTACTGCAAAAAATACAAAAAATCCGTTTTATTTTTAGTACTTCATTCGAAGCTGCAGTAAAAATCCTGGCTATTTCTTTAACTAGCTTCATACGCAGTTTTCGCAAAAAAAAAAAAAAAAAAAAAATGTAAAATATTTTTTCCGAGGTTGGAGGCCTTCCTAGCCGTGAGTGTACCCCTTCCCCTTCCCTCGCAATGCAGTGGTTGCGAGGGGGCTATCAGTAACTCTCCTGGGAATTACCATGTTAATCAAAACTGAAACTTCACCACAAAGAACAGTTTTTTTGTTCTGTTTTTCTTGCAATCGCCAAATTAGTGGAAAAACTAGTTGCATTTGTAAAAAAATCTCATAGTTTACAATTATGCACAAAGACCCCCCAGCTACTTCCGCTTGGGTCCCAGCAGCAGCCCCGGTTGTCCCTTATTAACAGTTTAAAATATTCAGTATCGAAAAATGTGGGTTATCATATGGTATTACCTTTCTAGCACCACAGACGCAGTCACAAACCTTCTCCTGTGGAGGAAATCTTCGTATACGAGGGAAAAAAATCATCTTAGGGATGGTCGTTTCCTCTTTCGCTCGGGGAAAACAGGCGTCCTGCTTGACAAACCAGCAACAGGCCTTATTTCTGTCTGGGTAATTAATTTTTTTGGGATAGAAACATACGGAATGACCGTAAGAAAGATAGCGGAACTGAAAAGCACGTCATATTTTACTTTTTTTTTTTCTTTCTTACTCTCCTTTTTTGCGTGTGTGTGTGTGTGTGTGTGTGTGTGTGTGTGTGTGTTCTTTCATTGATATACTAAACGCTCTTTTGATTAATCCAACAATATATTATGGCTTTAAGAAACAAACAAAAAATAACGAAAAAATGGCATTACTAAAATCTTTTGAGATAGTCAAAGAAATTTTCCTGTACAATTCTTCATCGTTATAATACAGTCGGCTTAGCTTAAATGCCTATAGATGGTTCCAGATCGTGATGTGCTGCTAAACAACTATACATGTTTTTACGATATTATTATTGTTATTATTCGGAGGGGGGGGGGGTAGCAACGACCATGAAAACTCTAAGGCAGCGATTCTCAATGGGTGTGCAGCAAAATTGCGTGGCTGTGCTACGATAAAAAGCAACAAAAAAGTATTTTTATTAAAACGGGAAAATAAGAGCCAATATAAAATGGGTATTAAATATTTTAAACAACGTTATTTATCAGTGCAGTAGGAACAAGTAAATTGTAAGTATAATAACTGTAATGGTTTAAATTAATGAGTCAATAATTACATTTTTATGATTCAATGAGAAATATGGGATTGGTTACTTTCCTACAATTGTTTAATATGGGGTCGAACCGCAAACAAACACACCCGTAATTCTTAATCAAGAGAAAGACGTTGCTCCCGTTTCTTATTTTTAATGTTGGCCAATGAGAATCCCTCCTCTCACAAGTAGGTAGTCGAAAACTGTAGTAGTGTATAAATAGGGCTATCTGATAACACTGAGAATGTTTTTTTTCCAAATTCCAGAATCGAAGAAGTGTTTTTCCGTTACTATTACTTTCTGCAATAGTAACGTCAAAGGGATTGCGAACCCAATCGTATTCATTCACATTGTGGGAAGGAAAGTAGTGCTGAAGTTTATCCTCGGGTGTGCAGTAATATCCCACACGGCGAAACAATGCGCCGCGAGCCAAGCAAATTTGAGAACCACTGCCCTAAAAGCTACAATATAAGCAGTCACCCGTTCCTATTCTGGGGCAGCTTTTTTCAAGGGTGAGAGAACACCAGGGTCGTGGAACAATGCATTACTCATGCCTCACCTGGACTCGAACCCGAGCCCATCTTGCCCTTACGTATACTGTTATTATTAATGCCACCCCGATGGCGCCGTGGTCTAAGCGCTGGCCTCTGACCAGTCGCCCGAGATGGGTCCGGGTTCGAATCCCAAGACGGTATGAATGTAGTGTTTTTCTTACGGCACTAGAGATCTCCCTTCCCAGGAACCAATAGCCCTAAATCACGGACGGATGACTGCTTATAGCCCATCGAGTTGCTCACGGCGGTCGTTAAACCTTCATTCACAAACAAGAAATTATAATAATAGTGCCAGTATTTTTATGAGTAGAGTGTACAGTAGATTCTTGTTAATTGGGCCCCATCGGGGCTAGAACAATTTGGCCCAATGAAGTGGCTACCCCAATTATGCGAAGCTTTATCCCAAAGAGATAATTTGGGATGCTCTTCAAAAATTGTCTGAAATAAATGGCTGCCCCGATTAACCGAAATCTACTGTATTTCAAAATAGTAAATTTGCATTCTTATATGAACACTATTAAGGAGTAGATGCCACTCAGTGGCCGAGAGGTGCAAGGCGGAATTTTTGTGCATATAATTTTGTGGTATGTCAAGTCTACATCAACAGTGTGTTTGTTATTTGCGTTCGAAAGTTGATGCTAGATTTGCATCCTGTGCACTGTTATGCACTAGTTTGTAAGTTGACAATCTTTTATATTGGTTCAGGTTCAGTGACGAAACCTGATACTTCGTTCCTTATAAACACAAAGGCCATTCCATAAAAACTGAGGGTATTTTTTTTTGAGTTGGCAACAATGCAAAGGGCAAAAATAACCACGCAGACAACTAACTGAATTATGGAATCTATGGCAACAGTTATTAGTCGTGGCAGACAATTCTAGTTTTGTTATTGCTAGTTGTTTAAGGTACGTCTGCACTTCGCCATGCAGCTATGGGGGTGAGTGATTCAGAGTTAAGAAGTGAAATGCGTTGTGCGATAAAAATTTTGCTATCGTTTGGGTAAAACGGCACCAGAAACAGTTGATTTAATGAAAAAAAAAAACTTACAAAGATAAATGTATGGGTTAATCAACGATTTTTAGATGGCACCATGATTTCAAAAAAGGTCTTTTGTCGGCAGAACTCGCTCTTAGGCCTGGTCGACCTGAAAGTGTTATTACGGAGCGTATTGTTAACACTGCTTGGGAAATCCTGCAAGAAGATCGGAGAATGACGTGTGAAGACATAGCGGCGTCAAGTAATATTTCAAAAACGTCGGGATTCCGCATTCTACGCTACAAATTACTGCTGCATCGTGTGTGCTCCAGATGGGTACCTCATCACCTGACGAGAGAACAATTGTTAGAAAGAGTTCAGGTGTGTCGGAAACAAATGTTAGCAAAGGATCCAAACGTTCTAAACACAGTAATAACTGCTGATGAAACATGGGTCCCCTATTTCTACCCCTCACGAAGCGCGCAACGAGTGTCTGGAAACACACGGCTCGCCTCCTCCGAAAAAAGTCCACCAAAGCAAATCAGGTGAGAAGGTGATGATGATAATTTTCTTTGATCATAAGTCAACCAGCCTGTCGTTCCTCCACAAATTTCTGTCAATGCTGAGTACTACGTTGAAGCGTCTGCGACGACACATATCGATTAAGCGACCGTAACTGCTGTGCAGGTGGACCCTACATGATAACGCCCGCCCACATGTGGCTGCTTGTGTTCATCAGTTTCGTACGAAATCCAGTATTGAAATCGTGCTACAGCCTGCCTACAGTCCTGAACTCGCCCCGTTCGATTTCTGGCTGTTTCCAACTATGAAGGAGAAGTTTCGTGGCGTAACATTCAATACAGATGCTGGCATTATTCAAGCTGTACACGGGTCGCTAAAGCAGCTTCCACAAAATGCCTTCGCCACATGCTTTGAAAAGTGAACTGGACGATGGGACCGTTGCATATTATCCGAGGGAAGATACTTTGAGGAAGGATAACATACATTTTGCTGTACCTATGTTTCTTCATTTCGTGTAATTTTACGGTCAGCTTTTATGGAACGGCCGTTGTAAGTTCTATGTACCGCAAATGTGCACAATTGAAAGTGTGTTTTCTTATTTCTTTTTTTTTTTTTTTCTTGTAGTGATAGTACTCACGTATTTTTCCATTTGTTTTAACTATTTTGTGTTTTTTACTTACAAGTATTCGATTGTAAGTGTATTTATATTTCATGGAAAGTGTGACCATGCTTTCAAAAGCAGTCTAATTGCTCTGTTTCATACTGGAAACCACCAGTTGATATTTTGCGTACTTGTAATTTATTGACTGAATCGATTATTGTAACATTAATGCAGTACTTTTACACATAGTTCACACGCCAGTTGTTCATCCGACCGTGTTCTATATTTGTTCCTTTTGTTTATTTATGTTTTATGTATAAATATAAGCACTCCTTCCTGCCATTCGTCCAAAATGGGTCCATGTTCGAATCCCGGGTGAGGCACGGATAATGTGTTTTTCTTACGTCACTGGCTCTCTCATTTCCCTGGAAGCGGTCGCCTCCAATTAAGGACGGACGGCTGCTTTATAGCCTATTGAGTTGCTCGCGGTATTCGTGAAACCCCCAATTTGAAAAACGAACACAGATATGCGGGAATGACTCAGTTATTACAAAGCATATATTTTTTAAATGTACAGGGTGCCTGAGGAATGTATGAAAGAATGCCCATGGAAAAAACGTCCACGGAAAGAATGCCCACGGAAAAAACGTCCACGGAAAAAACGTCGACGAAAGAATGCCCACGGAAAAAACGTCCACGGAAAGAATGCCCACGGAAAAAACGTCCACGGAAAGAATGCCCACGGGAAAAATGCCCACTTTTCGAAAATAGAAAAAAATGCCCACGAAAAAAATATGTCAACTGTCTACTGATAAGCTTTTTATGTCTGTTATAAACGGAGTTCGGACAACTGGTCACAGACAACTGGCCACAAAAGCGTTAGGGGTCTTATAAATATTTGCGGTTTCTTGGCCACTTCACCTACATAACGAAACTGGGTGTAGGAGAACTGGCCACAAAAAGTTTAAGGGGCCGTATAGAAATTACGTTTTTGACCATTTCGTGGCCACGTCCGCAGTGGTTGGTTATCTGAGTCACATAAAGTTTCCGTAATTTCGTATTTTCTTAATTGGGATATTTAACGTAATTTTTTATAAAAAAATGTTTATAATCTGCAACTCAACAAAACATTTTCAGGGTTTTATAAACTACAGGTCAACAAATTCTTTGCGGGCATCTGCTACCGCAGAAAACGTTTTGAGAAGGGGAGGGGGTTAATGCTAGAAATATTAAATATGAAAAATGTGTAGCTCAACTGAGAGCAGATTTTCAGTGTTTTCGAGCTACACCTCAACAAATTATCTGAGGGCACGTGCAAACGCAGGAAACCTGTAGGAAGAGAGGGGAGGGGAGTGAGGTTTAATACCGAAATATAAAATGCAGAGGATTTGTAGAGTTGTAGTTTGTAAACGGTAAAAATTTCCAGATCGGGCCAGGCCGTCCCCCTTCCCCCTCCGACAGGTTTCCTCAGTTTGCACATGCCTGCAGAAAATTTGTTGAGCTGTAATTTATAAACCCTGAAATTCTTTTGTTGAGTTGCAGTTATAATCATTTTTTATAAAAATTACATTAAATACCACAATTAAAGAAATACGATATTACGGATTCTTTACGTGACTCAGATAACCAACCTCTGACAACGTGGCCACGAAGCGGTCAAAAACGGAATTTTTGTACTGCCTCTTAAAATTGTTGTGGCCAGTTCTTCTACACCCTCTGGTGCACCCGGACACCAATACTTAGCCTATGCGATGCCTCGTTTCTGAGTTCATTTTATTTTACCATGTGTTTGAGCCTTATACAGTCCAGTGACTTCGTTAAAGTTGTTTTCCCTGTTATGCGCAACTCCCTAATCCCGCGTGAAAAGAATGCTGGAGATTCTTTGCCGTATGCGTAGTTACTCTTCTTGAAAACGCCAAGCACGCACCACACTCACACATGTTCATTTGAACAAAGGACGCCTTCCGCCAGTTCGAAAACAAACTACGATGGCCTTATAATGCTAGATAACGTTATACGGTTGAGCGGAGGAAGCATTCTGATTACTTTTCTCTATTGCTTAATTGAAATTAAGGTATTTTTTCATGAAATTAAGAAAGGCCTCACTTTTTCTTTGGGCATTTTTTCCGTGGGCATTCTTTCCTCATAGATAGATTTCAAACATGTTTTTTTAACAGATACATTTCAAACATGTTTATGAGGAAATAAAGAAAAATAGAAGAACGCAGTTTTCACTCTGTGAAGAAGCAACTCAAAAAGTTTATAGCTGTTCAACGTTCAACCTGAGCACCAGACTGATTTTGCGATCGACCACAACACGCAGCCTTCTGCTGATCGGTCGCCATTGTCGACAAAACTGGTGGATGGCCTCTGCAATGCATCTATCGCTCAAACTTGCGCATGCGCACATTCACGGGGTCTCTTGTTGGAATGTAAAACTGGGAGAACGGAGCGCAGCTGTCCTGTGGTGAGAACTGTACTCTTGCATCGTTATTCATCTTGCGTTGCTTTTCGTATCGTGAAAACTGTTTTGTCCTAAGTTTATTTATTTCCTCATGAAGCATGTTGGAAGTATCGATTCTTTCTGGAACACACTGTATTACTACAACAAGTGAGGATTTGCAAGGACACCATTTTTTATCGTAGTACCCTTGGTTTTTAGCGTGCTTGGTCCAGTGTTGCGCTATACCGTCAGAAAAAATTCCGCTTTCCTGGTAGACGAGCTACGCTTGCACCGCTTTGTTTTTTCTTGGTCCGTAAAAAACCGACGGCTCTTCTTAATGCCTTGTAAACCGAACGGATAACTTCTTATGGAGAACTATGACTAATTTGTATGTGCTTTACCACTTGATCAAAAGCCTCCCGTCTGTTTGCGAGAACCACGACATTGACTTGTTCAACGTGTTTTCATCAGCCGTGGACGCAGACGGTGAAATTCATTCGTAGACGCTTCACTGTGGAAGAACACTGTTCCCAAATTGTGCTGAAAGCCTTCGGTGAATTTCAGCCCATAAAAATCTTATCATTGCCCGTTGTTCTTTTTTAGTGAAAGCGGAAAAGCCAGCACGGCAACACAAAAACTGACCGATCAAGCTCAAACCTTCAGCACAGTGACGACAGCAACACTGCGTACGTCTACACACGCGCGCGACGAGCAGCAAGACCAGCCAAAATGAAATTATCAGGTTTTTATTGATTTACCCTAACAATATTCCTGCGAAGTTGTGTGCTTTTTAAAAGTTTCTGATATATAATTACTTTCTTTTCAACTGCATATAATGATACGTAATTTCTGGCATAAGCCTCAAACTGTCTTTCAATAACATTAAACTATTTATTAACTTCTGATACTGATGGAGAAATTTCAAAATCACGATCTTAGCTTTCATTGTCGCAATTTGATTTTCTTTCACAAGCTGCGGCGTCGCGTCGGTTCGTTTTCTCTCATTAGACAAACTCTCATCGCATTCTGCGAAACTTGAAAAATCGTGAGCCGTTAGTGGTAACGGTTTATCGGCAGTGTAACATTCTTGAGAATTATGAATCACTAATTCGTCATTGCTAATGACTTTTTCTTCATCGGTTAACATTTTGTTAAAGCGAAAATCCGCCACTCTTGAAACACTTGCGGGGGCCCGCTTGCTCAGTGGTTTGAGCGCCGGCTTCTGACCGTTCGTCCTTGTGGATCAGGCCCCTGAGTCTCTCATGGTGGTCGTTACCACCCCTCCCCCCTCTCAAAAAGAAAAAGAAACAGTTACTAACCGCTTGAAAGTCGTAGCCTTAAGAACACCGGGAACGGAATAACGGAATTCTAATTCTTACTCTCCGCAAGAGTTAGCTAGTCTGTTTTATTGCTAGATAACAGGATTTTCAAATATATATCATCATCATCATCATCATCAACCATTATCAATCCACTGCTGGACGAAGGTCTCCCCGAGTTTCCTCCACAACGGTCTGTCTTGTGCCAGTCTCCTCCATGTCACTCCCGCATACTTTCGAATATATATATATACACTGCCGGACAATTGCTAAGGACGGATGACAATAGCAACGATAGCAACCATAAAATGGAAGGCAGGAAAATGTGGAAATTATCATAAGTGCGGGATACAGTAAGACGTGTTGTGCATATGCAAATTTTGGATTGCCAAACTTGTTCGTGACGTCATAGCGCTGATAAGAGATATAAAGGATTTGACGCGTAATGACCGTTGTTGTTCAAACGCAAAGTTGAAAGGGAAAGAATCAATTGAAGAACTTGCAATTTTCAGTATGTCTTCCCGACATCACCTAGATGATTTTACGCGTGGCCGTATTATTGGCAAGATTGAAGAAGGGCGAAAAATAACAGATGTTGCCAGGGAGTTCGACGTCAGCCACAGTGTTGTTTCAAGGCTTTAGAAATCATTTCAAACAAATGGAGAGTGTAGCAAACGTCACGGGGAGGTCGTGTTCGCAGTACGACACCTGCAGAAGATCGGTACATAGTGCTGTCAACAGAAAGACACCGGCGCAGTACAGCTAGTGAGGTAGCAAATCAGTTTATGGCTGCTACTGGCAAACGGATCTCCCGAAAAACTGTCGCCAGACGTTTGCATGAAGGAGGACTATACGCCCGCCGTCCTGTTGTGTGCATCCCATTGTCCAGACGTCACCGTACCGCCCGTTTGCAATGGTGCCATCAACATCGCAATTGGACTGATAACGACTGGTCTGCTGTCCTCTTCTCAGATGAGAGTAGATACAGTCTATCGTCTGATTGTCGACGACAACTGATCTGGCGTGATAGTGGTACTGCATATTGTCCAGCAAACATACAGGAAAGGGGCCGATATCTGACATGTAGTGTCATGGTATGGGCTGGCATCATGATCAATGGCCTTAAGTCCCTCTATGTGCTTCCAACTGGGACTATGACTGGCCAACGATACATTGATGATGTTCTGCTACCTCATGTTCGCATGTTCCGTGGTGCTGTCTGTGATAGATTTATTTTCATGGACGACAACTCAACATGTTATTGAACAGTCGCTGTCCAGGAGTGTCTTGAGAGCGAGGATATTCAACGCCTCGTATGGCTAGCCCGTTCTCCAGATCTGAATCCCATTGAAAATGTGTGGGATGCTTTGGGGAGGAGTCTTACTGGTCGCCAATGCCCTCCAATAAACAAGGACACCCTCATCCGTGCACTGACAGAGGAATGGGATAAATTACCCCAACAGCTGCTTGATAATGTTGTGCAAAGCATGACACGACGTGTGGAATCTTGAATCGCCCTCCATGGTGGCCATATCCCGTATTGACATCTTACGCCGGAATGCCTGCGGACGGCATTTTTTTCACGTTTACGTATTCTGCACAAAATGGCCTGTTTGTCCCTTGAACACGTTCCAAAGCCTTCTGGATTTCAGAGCACAATAAATTGTCTTTCTTGTAATGTCCTGGCATTCTGACATTATTTTATTTCACTTGGCATCCAACCACACTTACTTTTTTATGCGCTATATAGCCGTTTATGATCCGTCCTTAGCAATTGTCCAGCAGTGTATATGTGTGTGTGTGTGTGTGTGTGTGTGTGTGTGTGTGTGGATGTGGATGTTAGTCAGTCTGTTTTATTGCTAGAGAACAGGATTTTCCAAAACAGAAAAAAAAGTTAGTAAAATCATGCAGTGCATTCATTATGATACGCTTTCCAACATACCAGAAATCATTACTCAAGTTATGAAGGCTGTGGAATAAATCTCGCTCCTGTGCCCTGACCTTTGACCTCATTTCGATTATATTAAACAGAGCCGGTTCAGTATACCTCCGGAACAACATGATAACGTTTTGTCGCAATCAAAGCATTTTTACGTAAGTTATGACGCATAAGGGCGATGGAATGGATCCTGCTCCTATGTTCTGACCTTTGACCCCATTTCACCCATTTTCAATAGGGTTCGTGTTCGTCTCTAGGTTGTCCCCTACCACATACTAAAATTTCATCGAAATCGAACCATTTTTACGCGAGTTATCGTGCGGATAGGCATACAGACGGACAAAGCTGGAGCATATACGCTTCTTCAACCTACGGTTGGAGAGCGTAAAAAAGATGTAGATAACAGCAAACAGAATGCGTGGGAAGAATATGTCACTTATACAGAAAATTTATGTGATTAATCGGCGAAGTCTATTCGATAAAACGGGAACTCTTAACATTTATCTTGTGGAGACAGTTTTCGCTCTTTGGATTTTTATTGTGCATCTGTAATAATAAAATGGTCTATCTGTCTGTCGAATACAAAAAATCAACTGAATGTAGAGGTTTGTAGTTTGGCAAAAACTCACAGAAGTACCTGCGTGTGTGCAACTCGAAGCCCTTTTCCCCCTCTTCTCTCCTGTGTTTTTTTAATTTAGATTTTTTTTAATTTTAATTAATTTTTAGGTAATCTCCACTGGGGCCGCCCAAGGTGGCTGAGTGGCATGAGGCGCTGGCTACTGGTCATTTGTCCGAGACGGGATGGGGTTCCACTCCCAAATTAAGCATGGGCGTAGCTGACCCCCCCCCCCCACCTCACCTCCGGGCCGGTGGTCCCAAGTTAGAGACGGGCGACTCTGCTTATTGCTCCTTGAGTGGCTCATGTGGCAGTTAAACTCCGAAACAGAAAAAGGATCTGCATTAAAACAGATCCTACCGCCAGAAGGCAGCACACTCGTTCTTCACAGAGCAAGCTTAATTTGTAACCAAATGTTTTTGTAATTTCAAAATGACCCCAGTTATTGTTTCGGAAGCTCATAACATTTTGTTTTGTTTATTTCAAGTTGCAATTTAGTATATACTAGATTTTCAAACAGCATTCACTTCATTGCGGTGTATTATACTCTGCGAACGATTCGTAGTGACGTGGGAATTCCGTGTGTTTTGAAATGTAGGCCTATTCGGTAGTTTCTTTTTTTTTTTTTTTTTGTCCTTTCGACTCATTCTCGATTTTAACTGTATGTTTATTTGTTTCCACTTAAAGATGTTCTCCAGTACGTTGCCTTTTTATTCAAATCCTTGTGATAAACAACGCCCTCTCGTCAGGAGAGTGTAATGACACTGGGAGACACCGGTTTATATAAATCCGTAAACCGCTGCCAAAGGTAATCAGAAGTCACTTGTTGATTAGCCCTCGTATGAAAATTAACTGGCGTTTAAAACATCCTCGAGACATACGTTGACTAGCCAGTGACGGTATTTCCATTTCTGGGACCCCGTGCAAGAATAATAATAATGTTACCTCCCTCTGACATTAATAATAATGTCGCATTTTGTTCCTCACACAGCTTTTTTTATGAACTTCAGTTTTGCAAACTATCTCTTAGTTGAACTCTGAGAAGCTACAGACCAATAAATCATAAGTCACTATAAGCAGTGTTGTTACATCAGAGACAGTTTTCTGTTTCCAAAGCTTGGATTTCAACTGCTTTGGAAAACTCTTTACTTCAAGGTGAAAAGAAGTGCCATTGTCACCACTATAAACCACTTGGACTAACTGTGCATGCTGGAAAATTTCATGCTGATCGAGCTTAGTCATATTGCTTCGAAATAAGAACAAAAATGTTCATATAATTTCACGCAGAGAAGAAAAACTTGAACTGTTTAAAACTTTCGGAATACGCCACTTTTCACTCAGAGCAGTTGCTTCTTGTGTTGTACTCACGTTAGCATTCCTCTTTGACTTTAAGAAACTACGACCCGTCAGAAATGACAGGATAATAATAGAAATCCAAAAACAGAAATTCAAGCATGTGAAAATTTTCTCCTGGAAAGCAAAGCGAATAAGAAAATGATTTTTTTTTCTGTGGTGCCGTTTTTCAAAATTACTTTTCATTCAGGGTACGCTAAAAAAAATGATAAATGAATCAAAAATGTTTATGTTGCAATAATTATATCTCAAAACAGCATTCCATTTGTTTATACTTTACGTAATTTTAGTGTTTAGTAGTAATTTTATATAATAGATGGCATCACATTAAAATTCCAGTTCATTCAACTAAATTACTGATGGACGAACGGACGAACCCAGCTTTTTATTGTTATTGGGGATGGTTACATTCTTTCCTAAAACAGAAACTGTGTTTCCCAAGTCGAGGTCTGTAATTTCCTTCGGAGGAGCAAAAGAATCATAAGGGGGTCCCTTTAAAACTCTGGCACCCCTCTGCACCTCGGACTTTCGCGTGATAATATATAGCTCCGTCACTGCCACTTGCAGATAGTTGAATATTTTTAACTCTACTCCATGGATGTAGGTAAAAATACCCCCGGGAAAAAATACCCCCGGAGAAAATACCCCCGAAAACTGAAAAGCGGAAAAAATGCCCCCGGAAAAAATACCCCCGGAAGAAATACCCCCAGAACAAACAGTTCACTGTAAACTGCCACACAGGAACACAGATGTGTGGCAGTGTTCCGATGTGGCAATTTACCGTTAGCCCTGCCTCACATCTTAAGCAACTTGGCTACAAAAGTTCAAGGGGGGGGGTTATAAAGATAGCCGTTTCTGGGCCTATATTGAGAACTGAATTGGGAACTCCAAACGAATTTCGAGAAAACGTTCCATGTAAGCCAAGCGAGAATTGTACTTTAATTTGAAGAAATAAATTGCCGAGGATCCGAGGTACACTTGGTTAGAGGGGGGGGTTTACCCTGAACTTCCGTAATATTATATTCTGGGCCACTGGAGTCTGCCAGTGTATCCAGGAAGTTCCCCTTGAAGTCTACGCGAGGTCCATGAACTTAGGGAGGCGGTGCCCCCAAAATATTAAAATGGACGTAGAGCTGTAAACATTAGTATCATGCTTTATATAATGATTCTGTACACGACCACGAATTTTCAGGAGGGTGGGGTAACCCTCCCATAGTTTCTAAGAGCTATTCAGGGGTAACATCGAGGATACACTGACCGACTCTAGAGGTCCAGAATATAAAATTACGGAAGTTGGGGGTAGAGCCCTCCAAACCAAGCACCTCGTATCCCTTTCACAGGCTTCACCAAATTTCTGGGGGAGGGGGAAGGGCATACATAGTTTGCCATTAAACACAACATGAAGCATAGAAATTGCGAGCAAATTTTGAACACTTGTCGGCGCTCTTAGAAACTTGGGGGAGGGTGAATTCACCCCACCCTCCTGAAAATTCGTGGTCATGTACAGAATCATTATGTAAAGCATGGTTCTAATGTTCACAGCTCTACGTCCATTTTAACATTTTGGGGGAATCCCCCCCCCCAAAGCTCACGGACCTCGCGGGCGCTTTAAGGGGAACAGCCTGGATACACTGACAACCAAGTGTACCTCGGATCCTCGGCAATTTATTTCTTCAAATGAAAGTACAATTCTCGCTTGGCTTACATGGAACGTTTTCGCGAAATTCGTTTGGAGTTCCCAATTCAGTTCTCAATATAGGCCCAGAAACGGCAATCTTTATACCCCCCCCCTCTTTGAACTTTTGTGGCAGGGTTGCCGGTAAATTGCCACACCGGAACACTGCCACACATCAGTGTTCCTGTTACAGTGAACCGCTTGTTCTGGGGGTATTTCTTCCGGGGTATTTTTTCCGGGGGCATTTTTTCCGCTTTTCAGTTTTCGGGGGTATTTTCTCCGGGGGTATTTTTCCCGGGGGTATTTTTACCGTTTACCCTACTCCATACCCTTCGGTGTGATAATTCGAAATTTTTGCATGTCAGCTGATGTATGCAAGTCCGAATTATTAGGTGTACAACTTAATTCTCGGCCACAGGCACGACACGTTGACATCAAATTATAGCAAATCGAATACGTCCCTAATCAGGGAAATAATCCCCGTCATGTTGGATACATTTGAGCCCTCGGTCAGGTAGCTGCCGAATGCCATTCCGCAAAAGAGAAGGCTGTTTCGAGTTGATAAAGCCACCAATACTTGTGTGGACCTCCTCGACAGAAGTGAAGTGCGTATCACTCAGGTGATGTTGCAGGGAGCGAAAAAGGTGATAATCCGACGGGGCGAAGTCTGGAGAATACGCCGGGTGGGACAAAATCTCCTATCCCAGGTCGGTGATCGTGTTTACAGTCGTTTTCGCGGTGTGAGGACGCGCGTTATCCTGAAGCAACAGGGCCGACCTTCTGCCCTTGCCGGTGTATGGCTTTTTCGCCTCCATTGCGTCACTCACACGAATGAGTTGCTGACAATAACGCTCAGCATTGATCGTTTCACCAGGTTTGAGCAACTCATAGTGTAAGACACCGCGCTGATCCCATAATATGCACAGCAACAATTTCCTGGCATGGATATTCGGTTTGGCGGTACTGGTGGGAAGCTGACCTGGATAAACCCACGATTTGCGCCGCTTATGATTATCGTAGAAGACCTACTTTCTCATCACAGGTCAAAATCTTGTGGAGGAAATCCTTCTTCTTGAATCTAGAGAGCAAGGACACAGCAACATCGTAGCGCCTAGAATTGTTCGCAGCTGTGAGTTGGTGGGGCACCCAACGGCCCTCTTTGTGAATCCATCCAAGCTTGTGCAGGCGCTTTGCAATAGCTTGCCGTGTTACTCCAAGTTCCTGTGCGAGCTCTGACTGTGTGCGACGGGGTCCGGACAAAAGCCCACTGGACATTTGCCCACTATGGATGATTTGTCGATAATACGTAACTTCGGAGGACGTTTCCGATCAAGTGTAGGAAAACTGATCACATAAATATTTATGGATTGTATAAAAATTGCTTTTTGTTTTATAAATGTTAAAATGTACGGGGGTTACCCCCAAACCTAAACTAATATATATATCTTCCTACCGGGAGATTTCATCATATACAAACTACAACTCGAGACATTAACTCAGGGTATGTGCTTACTCAGTAAACCCGCCAAAAGTGTAAAATATGAAATTTTTTTCGTTCAATCGGGAGATTTTCAGCACTACAACTCACTCGACACATTTTCTGAAAGCATGTGCTTACTCTGCAAACCTGTAGGGGGTGGGGGGTTGCCAAAAGTGTAAAATATGAAGAATTTCTCTTCCGACTCGGAGATTTTATCATTCACATGCCTTCAGATAATGTGTCGAGTTGTAGCTGCTAAATGCTGAAAATCTCCCGATCGGACGAGAAATCTTCATATTTTACACTTTTGGTATGCCCCCCTCCCCGCACACACACAGGTTTGCTGAGTAGGCACATATCTTCAAATAATGTGTCGAGTTGTAGCTTGTAAATTCCAAAAATCTGCCGATCGGACGAGAAATTTTTCATATTTTACACTTTTGAAAATACCCCCCCCCTTCCTCCCTGACGGGTTTGCTGAGTAGGCACATGCGCTCAGAAAATTTGTTCAGTTGCAGCCTGTAAATACTAAAAATCTCCCGATCAGACGAGCAATTCTTCATATTTTACACTTTTGGTATTTTGGTATTAACCCCCCCCCTCGCCAACAGGTTTCCAAAGAGTGCACATGCGCTGAGAAAATTGAAAATTTTTCGAGTCGCGTTCCAGCCAAGGCCACTGGCTTGAAAAAAGGGGGTTACGCAGGGGAGTCTTACGTCCGCGAGTTAGGACGTTAAAATTTGATTAAGGCAAATAAATAGAACATCGTTTTTAAAGAAATTGTTAACATACAGTATTATTTTTCACAAGCAGAAATGCAAAATTTTGTAAAGCAATTAAGACAACTCATTCAAACATTCAAAGCAAGGGAAAAAAGTTTAAAGCGACATTCTAGCAACTCTTATGCCACTACCCACTAGTCGTTTTCGTCTCATCTTGTTGGTTTACCAGTGGCGTAACGTATGTTTCTGAGAGAGAGACGGGGGGGGGGGGGGGGTAGAAGGTTAGCGCCGACTTTCTTTGGAGCCGGTAGTAAAAAAAGCACTAAACATTATTTTTCAGTGTTTCGCAAGTAAAGTTAGTATTAAACTTACCCAGAAATTCAAAACGTGCGTTGGGTCACACTGCATACAAATTTAAATTTCGGCGGGTGTACAAATCCGGTGGGTGTACATCGGGTACCCGTGTACATCATATCCCAAACGTGCGTTGGGTCACACGGTATACAAAATTAAAGTTTCGGCGCGTGTACACCATTTCCAGTCGAAATCAAAGCAGGTCGTGATGATTAAATTTCGAAAATATGGTAGCGGTTACTACTAAAGTTAGTGTGCTCAGGTTCAGTGGGCTCGTGTCCAGTGGACAAATGTCCGGGTGGGCAACTGTCCGGTGGGCAACTGTACGGTGGGCAAGTGTCCGAGTGGGCAAATGTCCGGTGGGCATCTTGCCGGTGGGCTTCTGTCCGACACCCGAGTGCGACAGGGATTTGGCGTCCAACAGTTGTTCCAGTTTCTCATCATCAACTTTCTGTGGCTGTCCCGGACGTTCTGCATCACGGAGATCGAAATGTCCCTGCTTAAACCGCTAGAATCGCTTCTTACACGTACTGTAGGACACAGCAGTCTCACCCAAAGCAGCACAGATCATTTGCTGGGCTTTCCGCGGCACTTTTTTCAGCTGAAACGCGAACAGGAGGCAATGCCTCAAATGTTGCTTCTCGGACGACATTGCTTTCACCGTCAACTTTCGTCCCTTCTGTCACTACAGCTGTGAGCGGTTACGGTTGCCTGGAAAGCTGTTGGATGGCGCTGCAATCAGCCGTAATCGCACACAGCTATTTGTATTTGTCGACGTTCTATGATCGTTTGCGGTTTGGGGCCGAGAATTAAGTCGCACACCTAATAGTTGTACCACAGAGAGTTTAGGGGTGCTAGTGTATAAAATACGGAAATGCGAGTTGTGTGAATGTAGAGAACTGCGTTGATTTCGTGCTCAATGGGGATCCTAACCTGTCTCCCATGTCCGTGTCTCCGTACACCACTGTCTACGAGGACGACGTTGTCGCTGCTAGCCCATGATACGTCTCTGAGTAGTTAAGCACACGCATAAAATTAGTCACCATGTACAGATACACCAAAAAATGTTTAATCGCACCACAAATGTGCACAGCACCCCCGAAAAAAATCGTATCGATAAAACATGAATTCATTTGTCCCTTCTGAAATTCTCAACCACTAGAAAGATTTCTTCGCAAGAGTATATAATAAACTTTACGATGTGAAACCACTCTTTTCCGTTTCTATCTATTCGTTTAGGCAGAACTGTCCTTTTGCAGCTTAAAAATAGCTTCATCTTTATTTAGCTGTGAAACAATGCTTCTGTCGAAATTCCAGATATATCTCGGTAATTTCCGTCATCTTTTGCAAGACATCTTGTATCATCTCGACACTGAAGAGTGTCGTCTCAAAGTCTGCATTAAAAAAGAAAAAAAATACGAAAGAAAGGGGAAAAAAAAAAAAAAAAGAAAAGATAGAAAAAGGAAAAAAGAGTCTTCACACGATCGAATCGAGCCCAGTGTTTCGGCAAGTTGTACTCTTCCTCGCCTTCCCCACGCGACCTTTCGTGGCCCTATGACCTCTCTGGCTTGTGTCATGTGTCAGGCACAACGGCTGTTGCCTCAACCCTTCGGAAAGAGGAGGGCATAATTAAAACGCTTTTCCTCGGCCGGCTAGCCGACGCCAAAAATAGACGGAGACTAAAACAGAGAGCACTGCATTCTCTGCCTCCCCCAACTTACTCTTCCCCATGGTTTCCCCTCGTCACTCTTTCCTTCCTGAGATCTTCTTTTTCTCTTCCTAGTAAACCGTGTCTTTTTGTTTTGTTTTGTTTTTTAATTTCGTTCTCCGTTTCTGTGTTTCTTTCTCGTTATTTATTTTATTTCTTCGGCAACAGGAAGTATCTCGCGCTATTAAAGAGAAAATGCCGCAATTAAAATTGTTAGGCTTCATGCGTTGTTGGTGGAGAGAGCATCAAATTTCGAGCTTCCTGCTGTGATTGTATTTATCATGATCTCTGAGCGCACTGTTCTTTCATTCTTACAGTCTTCTTGACAAACACCCATCATGCTTTCTTTCGTCTAGGCCCCCCATCATCCCCCTTTGAAGCAGGAGGAGGAGGAGAAAGTGAGTTTCTTGGGAGGGATAAATCTTTCTCGTTGCTTTTGTAGTCTGAATTTTTGTCGGAGGTTAACAGTGGTTTTATTCGGTTTGTTTGGTAGGCGACAGCCTTTCGCAAGATTCAAATGAATCTGTGTGAACAAACGTATGCTACGACCTCCACCAAAGAAACATTTGGAGATTTTTTTCTTAATCTTATCAAACTCAAGAAAGTGGTGACGGATATTTCTCTGATCAAGATTTTGGAAATTTGGCATAAAAGTATTGTCCACGTTTTTATTTATTGAGGGTTTAACGAAAACCGTGAGCAACTCGATGGGCTATGCAGGGCCCGATCATGATAACCCGGGGCCCTGGGCAGAAGTCTATATCCCCCCTCACATCATATTTTTACTCTGTCACAGAAAGACACGTATATGTGGAACTTTAAGGATAATGTTTCAAAGCTATATGCAAACAAAAGTGAGACAATTTTAAATAACAATATACTAAGTATAATGAATTACAAATCAAAATTTACCCTTTAATATGCATAATAGTATGCCGCCCCGGTGGCGCAGTGGTCTAAGCAATGGCCTCTGATCATTCGTCCGAACGGGTCCGGGTTCGAATCGCGGTGAGGCATGGATGTTGTGTTTGTCTTACGGCACTAGCTCTCTCCCTTCCCTGGAAACAGTGGACCTAAATTAGGGACGGGCGACTGCTTATAGCCCATTGAGTTGCTCACGGTTCACGGTAGTCGTTAATCCTCCAATAAAAGTAAAAAAAGAACCTGAACTCAGCTCGAACAATTGGCCAGAGGCCCGCGTTTCTCACAACTTGGGCACCAGGGCGGCATTGTTATCGTTCTTGACGCACAGTGACGTAGCTAGACTAAAATATCAAATATCAGGAGAAAAGTAGAGCGGAAAACAACATTAGTTCAAAAACAGGTTCGACTTTGTCTTATTAACCGTCAGAGGGAATTACAATAGTTAATGCAATCTTCATTTAAATCTTCATTTTATTTTCCAAGAACTCATCTTCAGAATAAAATATATGCAAAACAGATCTTTGAATTTTGATAGTCCAGATATGCCCTTTAAAAAGCCCTGAATCAATGGGATGGCAGGCAGACTCGTACACTGTAAAAAATAAATGGTGTCAATTCACAGAAAATTTCTGAAAATAACGTGCAGTACAAATTTGCCGGTAAGTATCTATCTTTTAATGGAATTTCCGTTTTTAAAAGTTCCCGTTTTTGTTTTGTTTTGTTTTTTACTTCCGTATTTCCCGTTATTAGAAATTCCGTTTATTTCAGCAATTAAGTTTTTCCGTTTAACACGCTGAATATTTCAGCGCTTAGGCGAAAGAATCCTTTTGCACCGGTAGGGGGAATCGATCCTGGGCCGGTTGCTTGAAGCCGGGCGTCTTAACCATTGAGCCAGAAAGTCACTCAAATTGGGCTCACGTTCAGGGTGAGATTAATTGGTGATGATAAAAAAAATTTTTTTCATTAATGCGAGTGTTTTAGTCATTTTATTTTCTATTGGTGCTTATTATGTTTTGTATACGTTTGTAATAATTTTATTTTTTCTGTAGGAGGTCTTGTAACAAATTTCATATTTGTTTCATCCTGATATTTAGAAGCAACAGAATGTTTTGGAGTTTGAGATCTTTTTTCAACTGACTACAACTTTCAGTTATCTTTAACAGAAGGTGTAATGTACTGTTTTACAGTATTATTTCACAAAACTTCTAAATATAAAATTTATTCTTGATAGCTACGTAGCTTTTGTCTTAAGGACTCCACACACTGATACACAGACATCGTACAATCACCTGTACACCAATTTAAACACCCGATTTCTTACGGTAACACAAATTTATAATAGAAGATGCACAAAATGGAGAAGAGGTGAAGAAATATCCTATGCCACAGTAATCAAAATTCATACAATTACTATCCACAATATCCGCTATAGAACTTCAAAATCAAATACTTTTGACTGACTATTGAAATTTTAAAGTTATTTCAGGTAATAGGAGAGATTCACGGGATTAACCCCAAATATTCCCGTGAATCTCTCCTATTACCTGAAATTTTTCTTCATTTGGATACGGAAAAAGTGAGAACGGAGTTTTCCCGTTAATACAAGAAAAGAATTGCGGAAAGATTTCTGAAAATTCAGAAATTTTCCTCTAACACATCTTGAAAACGGTAATTTACCGTCACTATAAGAAAGGAATTGCGGAAAGGTTTCTTAAAATTCAGAATATTCCTGGCGTACAAATAATCCGTGAAATTCAGGTTTCTTTCCGGTATTTCACGGAAAAGGGTGTGAGAAATATGCTTCGTTAGTTTACGACAGAAGTCGCTGAAAGTGAAGACTCGTGAATTTCAGAAAATGTTTACTGTGTTGCCAGACAGGGAAGTTGGGAGGGGCGGCTGATAATTGAGGTTGGGCAAAGCATGTGGGTAGACCGGGGTTTCGCGTTTCCAATTTGTCATAGAAGCACTAAGTGGAAAGGAAAATAGAATCAAACTGAGGCAGAATCATAGGATATAGCAAAACAGCACCGCTAATGCGAATCCTAATACACTGTGAAAAAGTTCTGAAATTCACGAGCCACTTTCCGTGATTTCTTTCGCGAATTAAAGAATCATATTTCTGATAGAACCTTTTCCATGAAATGACATGAAGAAACCTGAATTTTACGGATTTTTCATACCACGGGAAAATTATGAATTTTCAGAAAATTCACGAGCCACTTTCCGTGATTTCTTTCGCGAATTAAAGAATCATATTTCTGATAGAACCTTTTCCATGAAATGACATGAAGAAACCTGAATTTTACAGATTTTTCATACCACGGGAAAATTATGAATTTTCAGAAACTTTTCCGCAGTTTCTTTCTTATACTGTATTAACGGTAAGTTGCAGTGTCAGGGATGTTTTAACGGATACTTCTAAATTTTCAGAAACTTTTCCGCAGTTCCTTTCGTGCATTAACGGAAAAACTCCGTTCTTACTTTTTTCGTATCCGCATGACGAGAAATTAGCGGTAATAGGAGCAGTTGGTGAGAATACTTGAGGGTTTAACTTTTAAATTGCAATCGCCTGTCGAATTTTGAAGTTCTGTAGCGAGATCGGATCTTGTGGATAACGTATCGCATGAATTTTGTTTATTGTGCCACAGGATATTTCTTCTCCTCTCCCTATTTTGTGCACCAGCTATTTATTAAATATTGTGTTACCGTAAGAAATCGGGTACTTATTGAGCAGATGATTATACTGTACTATGTCTATGTATCAGTCTTTGAACAACTTAAGACAAAAGCTATTATAGCTATCAAGAGTAAATTTTATATTTAGGAGGGGTTATGTGTGTGTGTGAGTGTATTTGTGTGTGTGTGAGAATTAGTAATATAAAAAAGTATTACATTTCACCTTTTTTAAAGATAACTGAAAGCCATTGTCAGTTTAAAAAATCAAGTTGCAAAGCATTTTGTTGCTTCGAAAAATCACGATGAAAAATGCTTAATTTGTGAA
Source organism: Macrothele yani (assembly GCA_039090855.1). NCBI lineage: Eukaryota > Metazoa > Arthropoda > Arachnida > Araneae > Macrothelidae > Macrothele > Macrothele yani. Next base: position 47,190,817 of record CM077022.1, on the reverse strand, counting down.
AAGTCCTCGTGCAGAAAATAAAAAGTATTACAAACATTTCAGAAAAATAATAAACTCCAGCAGAAAATGAGATATGAATAAATCACTCGCATTAGTGACAAAAAAATCATCATCGCGCAATTTGTTTTGCCATGTACGTGATTAGGATTTCCTAGTGTTTGCGGCTCAGTGGTTAAAGGCGTGCCCTACCTGTTGAACCTACCCAAAAAACGGGGTTCGTTCGGCCCTGATTTCAGCGGATGGGTTACCTGGGGTAAGGGCTGGAAAATGCAGGGTCGTCGATTTGCGGAATTTCAGATTAAATACGGAAAACCCTGAAATGGACTTTTCTGAAATAAACGAAATGATTGACTACGGAAAATCAGTGTAAATAGGGAAGTTAAATAAAAGGCCACTTTTAAAAACGGAAATTCTAAAAAAGACGTACACTTATACCGGCAATTTTGCTGCACGTTATTTTCAGAAATTTTCTGTGAATTCACACCACTTATATTTTACAGTGTAGCATATAATAAAACTCGGGGCTTTGGAGAGGGTTTTAACCCGTAAAACCCTATCCTGATTGCGTCCCTGTTGTGATTTAAGTCTCAGTCAAAGGAAAGTAACTTTACAATATATTTTTTGTTTCTTTTGTTACACCGATTTGTTTGTGATTTTCATTTTCCGTTAAAAAAAGTAGCTAGTCTTAAAATATTTTGCTAGTTTTTTATTTGTTTGTTAGCTTTTCGCAAATATATCAGCCACCCTCAACTTGTTGTAAGGTACCAGACCCAAATAACGCCACCTTAACAATTAAAATGGTGTAGCTCTGGAAATAAGGAATATAAAAACAGGAAAGTAATGACGAAAACACTTTAATTTCTCCTGTAGATAATATCATAATGATATGGATGATAAGTACTTCAGGAAGTGACATAAAACTGAGTTTGGAAAAGTTTGCATGATGGCGTTATTAGGAACAGGTGACCCGCGATTAACGCCATCTCTTCTTTAACAGAGCATTATGAAATATCCCCCCCCAAACTAACATTATTTAACCAAAATGCAACAATATCAAATCCATTTTAAATTTAAGTAATAAAATGATAAATATTCACTCAATATTAAGTTTTTCTTGGTCTGCAGCTGGAACAACAGCTGTAATAGGCAAAAATATGTCATGAACTTACTGGGTTATCAAAGACAATGATATGGAATACAAAAATATAAACTCTCACACAAAATGAACAATGTGTTGGAAAAGTTTGAAAATACATAAGAGTTGGAAAATTCATAGGGGGGGCAATCACATTGCACATTCTGGACATCTGTAAGTTGAAAGATTTATGTTCTTTCTGATGCCTCCACGCCTATGTAAATACCTTACTCAAAATTTACAGAAAGCCATGTTCTCTATATACGCGATCTTCATCACAAATGAAACACATCAAGCTTTGCTTGTGCTTGATTGTGACTCAACCTCTTCACCTCTGGTTGGGACTGGTTTAGATGTTTTCTGGGTTTTCTTTGCCGTATTTTTCGTTAGTGACTTCACTTCTTTAAACATGGAAGTCTTGATTACGCTTGCCTTGTAGTTCAATGATTTACGTGTGATCCCCTGACAAAATGGAAATGAGTTTAACGCATGACGAAGATTTAGCTACGTGTCGTGAATAACATAAAAATCTTGTACGTACATCATTAACGCCACCCTGGCGTTACAGGGCTACCGAAAATTTTGATGGTATTCTACATCCGTTTCTGCAACATTTCGAAATTTTATATAAATCAACTAACTTCTCTCTTTAGACGAACCTTCAAACATCAAGAACATGTATAGTTTTAGAAAGGTATTCTTTACGGCATCCACAAAATGAGCTCCGTCGCTTACCTTGATATATGTAGTAGCAGACTTTCAGTTCCGTGACTCAAGAGCAAATGGCAGATACACCGCTTAGTTGGTAAATGATGACGGACTTCTACTAACAATTTTTTCTCGCTACATGGCATATGAATGCCGACCCGTACGATGAACTATCGCTATCTGCTATCATTACTAGGAATTCGTTTGGGGGCGATAAAGGGATACATGGCATTATTTGGCGTGCGTCTTCCTCTTGATTTACCCCAAATTTCCAAGATTAAATGCTTAGAGTGGGTTATTCGTCACTACGTAGATTTATTAACACGACCTTTGCAAACATCTACTTCTAGAACTCAGTACCTCCAAGAGAAAATTTAGCCGTTTTCCAGCAAGGTGGTCCACCGCCTTCAGTTTCGGATTATACTTTTTGCAAATCTAGGTTCCTGGTGCGATTTTGGCACATTTGTTCCCCTAAAAACGATTGCACACATATTTATAGATTGTCACGATATAACATATCTCATACGCTCAGAAAGATGCAATCCGTTTATTTTGCGCAAGAGACGACAGAAACATTTAAAACAAAGTGCGCTAGCTTTCGTCACCACGGGCGACTTCTTCAGGCTAATGAACAGAAGACTAAAGCTTAAATTCTAAGAAAGAGAATAACAATCAATTAACAATTTAAACGTACAAAATCACTACGTTAATTAGTGTGATCACGCTTGCTGCGCACTTATTTAAGACAATGCAAAGGGCGTGCGGGATGCAGTAAAGCGTGCCAGGCGCGAGGTAAGTCCTTTGAGAGGTCCTCATTACATGCGTTCGTCTTCGTCAGAATTTCTACTGTCTCTCGTATTGCTGTAGCTTTCTAGTTGGTGTATGATACTAACTTTCTGAGGTTGTCCCAACGTGGGATCGCCGACCGGAGCTGGACTTCTCTTTTTAAGGCTGTAGAGAGTCTACCTAGTTTGACATTACGCTTGTTCTCGGAGATCCTGATCTGGAATGATCAGATCATATGTAGAGTATTTTAGGAAGGGAGTGTCTGACCCCAGGTCTTAAACAACCCTTAGACATAGGAAGCTGGGCGATTTGGGCTAGAGTGCCCGATAGGAAAGTGACACGGAAGCGAGGTAGAAAGAGGAGGAAGACGCTCTTATTTATTACCGGAGGGCCAGTACCCGAGATCCGACGGCTTAACGTGCCCATCCGATGCACGGCGGATATTTAGTGGTTCGAGCGTTCGTATCTGCTAGGGAACGATTCTGAGATTTCTCCGTGGCAGTCACGAACTTTGACCACTAGGCCACTTGCGGCCCGGAGCTGGGATGATCGTTTGGTCATTCCTATCTATACCCTCTGCGCTCCGTCAGGGTAGTCAAGGGAAATCGAGTATACACCCGCATCATCCAAGGAGGTCTTCCTCCGTTCTTTGGAGGTTAGTCAGGAGCTGAGAGGTCTAGGGGTTTTGATTCCTTTGTTTCGTTTCGAAAAAGCAATGCGAAGCATCCATCTCGCATAAGAAAGTCTTTATCTATGGATTAACATTCTTCAGATTAACATTAAAATTCTTCACTCTTTTCAGATTAACACCAAACATTCTCTCCTCTCGCCCTCAACCTTCAAATATGGTGGATACGTTTTTCTTTAAATTTGTGCTGCACATGTTATATATTGAATCTGGGTTTCAACTTTTATTATTTATAACGTCTTTTGGATTTAAAAAAAATCGTGCTTCTTAGTATCGTCAGTGATGCAGCATCTCTGCACCTATTATAGTCCGATTTGAAAAATTCTTTTAGTATTGGGAAGCTTTAATTGTGAGAAAGAAGATCCATACCTTTATATGATCTGTTTGTGATGCATATTGCCCCTAAGGGGTGCAAATGCAGATATCATGGGATTCAAATAATATTTTAACCTATGATATTGCTTCCAAAGCTTCGATCGAAAACATATTTTTTCGTTCCATAGCTTTTACCAAGAACCTTTGCGTACAGTTTTCACCTCAAATAATTCACAGTTTTGCCGCTAGGAGCGTAAATGCTTATTGCGTTCTTCCGGATGTTTCTGTGCCTAAAAGTCTAATTCGAAAAATTTATTTGCTTCCGATTGTATTTATGATGTACAATATTTTACATAAAACTTTCATTTTTCATAACCAATGATACTGCCACTACGGGGCTTAAGTCCATATTTTTGTTTATAACATACACTCATGAACCATAGCATTATAAAAATAAACATGTTTCAAACGGTGATCTCATGTACATATTTACGATGTGTCGGGTGGCGAATTCTTTGTTACCTGATTTCTGTGTGAAGACACAAATTTGCCGGTAACGGGAATCGAAACCGCATCGTTCTGCTCCGTGGCCGAATGCTTTCCCGATTAAGGTGCACCGACTGAATTTATCGCTGCAACTTTACTATCTTGACATGTGCTTCACCTCTATAGTACGTCACTTATACCCCCCCCTTTTTTTGAGAAAGTGCTGAGACGGAATCGCAGGTTTCCCGGTCAGCCGACAAACCATGATTGAAGTAGCTCGCGGAAGAAGAAGGAATTTTTATTAATTCCAGACGATGTGTGGAAAAAGCATTACACGTGTTTGAAGCGTTGAAGAAAAACTTCTCATCAATTCCAGACAATGTGTGGAAAGAGAATCGCACATTTTCCACAATCGGGCATTTTGAAACACAAATTTGCCGGTGACTGAGCTCGACCCCCCCCCCCACTCTCCCCTCCCCAATCGTCTGCTCCGGAGCCGAATGCTTTTCCAATTAAGCTACACCGACGGAATTCATCGCTTCAACTTTGCTGTCTTGAGGAATGCTTCACCTCTGTAGTACGTCACATCTTTTCTCTGTAGTACGTCACATCTTTTGAAAAACCGTTGTTTGCCGCCCCGACGGCGCTGTGGTCTAAGCGCTGGCTTTTGACCATTCGTCCGAGAAGGGTCCGGGTTCGAATCCTGATGAGACATGGATGTTGTGTTTGTTTCACCGCACTGGCTGTCTCATTTCCCTGGAACCAGTGGCCCTAAATTTAAGACAGGCGACTGTTTACAGCGCACTGGGTTGCTCACGGTGGTCGATAAACTTCCAATAAAAAAACAACAACATTGTGAAGCTGTTTTTTAATAACTTAGATCCAGGATCGTAGCTACCGGTAGTGCAGGGAGGGCGGTTGCCCTCCCAGAATAGTCATATAGGGGGCGTAAATTCATGCTCTTGGAAGGGGGGGCGTAAAAAATAAAAATGCATGTCGTGGGATTAAATTTGCTGAAAATTGAAACTCAATAAGGAAGTTACGCTGTACCGCTCAGTATTATATACAGTATATATATATATATATAGATGTAAGGTCAGGTGATGCGTAACATCACAGCCTCTCCTTGACAAATGTCAACCCCGCCTTCTCGTGGTACATCCTGTTCCCACTAAAGGGGCTCTGACGACCGCCAATAGCGGTATAACTATACCATCGGGATTAGAGGAAATTCTATCCCACACTCACCAACCCGCTTGGCCAGCGTGGTGAGTTATGGCCAAACCCCTCCAAAATGATTCCACAACTTAAATCTTGGCCCTCAGTCTCCGGCAGCTGGAATGTACCTGGCCAAGGCAGCGGCCAGTGCGACATGAAGGCAGAGGGTGCTAAGAATCCCCGGAGGACCGGACTAGGCTGCCATCTGATGCTGACCTTGGCTACGTACAACGGACGCTCCCTATCTTCTGATTCAAGGCTTCTTGAATTGGAAGAGGAACTACAAAGGATCAAGTGGGACATCGTGGGGCTAAGTGAGGTAAGGAGAAAAGGAGAAGATCTCATCGAACTGAAAAGTGGACATCTCTTCTACTATCGTGGGACAGATACTGGCAGAACTAGTGGTGTTGGATTTATAATAAACAAGAAACTGAAGGATAAAGTTGTAGAAGTTGAAAGTTCCTCTGACAGAGCTGCACGACTTGTTATCCAACTCTCGAAAAGATACCAGGCTCAGATTATTCAAACTTATGCACCCACCACAAGTCATCCTGAAGAAGAAATTGAAGAATTTTATGAGGAAATTTGTTATCTAAATAATAAAGGTAAGCAGCACTTGAAAATAATTATGGGAGATTTCAATGCAAAAATAGGGCAACGGCAGCAGAATGAAACTTCAGTAGGTAAATTCGGTCACGGCAACAGAAACCAGCGTGGAAATACTCTCGTTGAGTTTGCAGAGGCAGAAGGGTTTTTCATCTTGAACTCCTTCTTCAAGAAAAAGCCACACAGGAAATGGACATGGAGACATCCAAATGGGACGACAAGTGAAATTGATTTTATTATGTGTAACAAAAAATTCGTCATAGAAGACTGCAGTGTGCTAAACAAGTTCAACACAGGTAGTGACCATAGATTGGTGAGATGTAAGATGCACCTCAACACCAAACTTGAACGTGGCAAGCTCATAAGACAAACAAAATCTATTGACATAACCAACCTTAAAAACACCATAATACCTTCAAGTTGGAACTGAAGAACAGGTTCTCTGCTTTAGAAGGCCTAACATCGAAAGAAGTGGACATCTCTGAAGTTAACAGAAAAGTAACCAAAGCTCTTATGGAAACAGCAACAAAATTAGCTGGGTCTAAGAACAAGTTGCATGTAAACAAATTATCAGGAAAAACGAAAATGTTGATGCAAAAAGGAAGAGAGATGAGGACAACTAAAGAAGATGTGACTTCCAAAGTGGAATATATAGAGCTATGCAAGACAGTAAGAAAAAGTATCACTGAAGACGTAAGAAAATTCAACTGTGAACTAGTGAGGAAAGCAATTGAAAACAACCAAAGCCTAAAGATAGCAAAGGGACATTTCAGTAAGGGAAGAAAACAGATTATGGCACTGAGAAAAGAAGATGGTTCTGTAACAAGAAATAGAGGCGAAATTTTGACAAGAGTGAAAGATTTCTACTCCAAATTATATGAAAGGGATGATACATGCACTCCAGACATCATGAAAGATACCAGTACCAGAGTTCCTCCAGTCCTTCCAGCAGAAGTTGCACATGCAATCAAGAACATGAAGCGGGGAAAAGCTCCAGGAGAAGATGGAATTACTGTAGACATCATACAAGAAGCAAGTGGAGAAATTGAAACAGTACTCGCCCAAATTTTCACTCGATGCCTTAATGAAGGAAAGATTCCTGAGGATTGGAACACCGCTACAATGATCCTGCTACATAAGAAAGGTGACATTGAGGATCTCGGAAACTACAGACCTATCAGCCTCCTATCAGTAGTTTATAAAATCTTCACTAAAGTTCTTTCACACCGCTTGAAGGTAACACTGGACATGGCTCAACCGAGAGAACAAGCTGGATTCAGGAGTGGCTACAGCACAATAGATCATATCCAAGTACTGAGAGAACTAATTGAAAGAGCGAGGGAATATGAACTTCCATTGTGCATGGCTTTTATCGATTATGAAAAAGCCTTTGATTCGGTGAAACCATCAGCAGTTACAATGGCTCTGAAAACCTGCGGTATTGAAGATGCATACATTAATATTATTAATAACATCTATGAAAATGCAAGTGCAAAGATTCGGCTGTTTGAAAATACAACACACATAAAAATTGGAAAGGGAGTGAGACAAGGTGACACCATATCTCCGAAGCTCTTTAATGCCACATTAGAGGGTGTTTTTCAGTCGCTGAGCTGGGAAAACAAAGGGATAAAGATTAATGGAGATTATCTAACCCACCTTCGTTTTGCTGATGACGTAGTCATTTTTGCAACTAGCCCATCAGAGCTGCAGAGTATGATCCAGGAACTTGCTGACAAGAGTAAAGAAGTGGGATTAAAAATGAACTTTCAGAAGACAAAAGTGATGTTCAATGCTTTTACAAGAAATGAAGATTTATTGATTGATGGAGAAAAGCTGGAGATAACAGACACGTACGTTTATCTTGGACAGCAGATATCAAGTGAGGGTCACATTGATGAAGAAATTAATCGGCGTACAAAACTTGCCTGGAGAGCTTTTGGAAGAAACAGCATAATTTTCAAGAGCAATATGCCATTATGTCTTAAAAGAAAAGTGTTTGATCAATGCATCCTTCCAGTGCTTACGTATGGTGCAGAGACGTGGACCTTAACTAAAAGAGATATACAAAGACTGCAGACAACTCAAAGAAGCATGGAGAGGTGCATGCTTGGTGTAACTAGGAGAGATAAGAAGAGGAACTCGTGGATCCGAAAAATGACAAGAGTGGAAGACATCATGATCAGAGTTAAATCCCTGAAATGGCAATGGGCTGGACATACTGCCAGAAGGACAGATCATCGATGGACAGCCGAAATTTTAGATTGGATTCCAAGGGACAGGAAAAGACCCAGAAGAAGACCACATGGGAGATTGGTGGATGAAATTCGAAAGTATGCAGGGGTGACATGGAGGAGACTGGCACAAGACAGACCGTTGTGGAGGAAACTTGGGGAGACCTTCGTCCAGCAGTGGATTGATAATGGTTGATGATGATGATGATGATGATATTTAAAGGGTTTAGCTTGTCGCATAGAGTATCCCACGTAACTAACCACGCTACAGAGCAACCTATTCTGTGAGGTGTGCACATCTTATATGAATGGAAAGGAATTATCTTAAAGAGCGAAGAGGCATATAAAACAATCTGCGAATTTTTCCCAGGAATTTGCCCATTCTACGTGACCATTCTGAATACGCTATAAAGATGAAGAGCTAATCAGTCATCTATGCTCTGTTGCAGAAAGTCCGTATGATTATTTAACCTTGAACGGAATTTTTCCAAGCCCTACCCCGGAAGCCACCACCTATTGTCAAGTTCACTATCTGATACCCATTCGTTCTGTGCTGGTTGGTTTTAGCATTTGCTGTTTTGTAAGCGTTTACATAACTTTTATGTTGATCTTTACAGCCAATGGCCTATGAGTTTTCACGTTTTTTAGTAAAAGTATGTCAATAATCCGATTTTTGAGAGATCGTAATACTTTACTATAACAGTGGTATGAAAGTATAAACTGCTCAGAGATGAGGAACTTTTTGTACTCGAACGGGCGTAATTTCAAGCGAGCCCTCCGCTTGCTCCGGCCCTGCTTAGATAACCATGTCGTTTTTCTTCCGGGAGGGGGCTGTTAACGACCACCACGAGCAACTCAGTGGGAAATAAGTAGTTAGTTGCCTGTCCCTACATTTTGGTCCACTGATTTTAGGTAGGGGACAGAACCAATACCGTAAAATTAAAACATCATATATGCCTCATCTTGGATTTAAACCCGGACCCGTGATTAGAAATAAACTCTTCCTACCACTCGGCTACCTCGTCGGCTCACCCTTCCTAATCTCAGTGTCTCATAATTGTGTTAAAAGTAATAACGTCATTTATTTCAAATTCATATTTTAACACACACACACACACACACACACACACAGAAGTATTCATTGATTATTACCCAATAAATAAGAAGTCAAATTTTCCCGTCATTTTTTTTAACAGAAATCCTAGATATAATGTGTCCTATCGCTGAAAATATTTAGAATATCTTTGATAAAAAAGATTTGTGTAAATGTCCTATAACAGAAACTAAGATGTAGTGACTGGTGGGAGATTTCTGCTTCCAATAACGCCTGCATTATGAGTTAAAATTGTTTTTTTTTTTTTTTTTTTTTTGGTAAGCAAATAAGAAGTGCAATAAGTAACGTGACAGTTACGTCTACCATCTGATGAAATAGGTTTTCCCGATATTTCTGTCCACCATAGGTAAACGTGGAGTTACTTTTCTGATGGAATTGTGTATGAACAAACTGAAGAAAAAACGGTGTGTCTTACACATGGTGTTTGTCATCAAAATTGAATCCATCAAACTAGTCAATGCTCCAATTTCTGCCGATTTGCTTCAAGCGTTCAGATCTTTGGTATGATATACTTGGTGGCAAACTTGAAGTAAGATGTGTAATTCTTCCAACGTCGAAGCCGTGAATGAAGTTGGGGAATTCCCGGGAGGCAGAAATGTTGGAAGCAGCTCAAACAGACAATAGTTCGCGAAATCAGTAGCTAGAAGAAGAATGTTCGATTTTCTTTGCCGAGGAATTCTGCCCGCTGATGCGACTAAAGCCCGAAAAGTATACTTTTCCTTATTGGATATTTCTATCTTTTTATAGACTTTCTTCCCAGTTTACATTCTGCAACCCCGTTGCCTGAATTAAAAGAAGCACTTTCCTGCACTTCCCCTGTTTGCACGAAATATCTGGAGAGGTCAGAATTCCGGAAGGTATACTCGCTTCCTGTAACTGCGAAACGATGGTAAAAATTGTAGAAGAAAAAGTGCCTGCTGTTTGCTTCATTTGAAGAACACAGTTGCCCATGAACTTAAGAAAATTCAATTTAAAATGCGATAGACACGATTGACCAATGTATGTTTTTTCTAAACAAGACTTGAATTTTTAACTGTACCGCAAATAAAATGACGAGACAGTACGTCTAGTTCACAATTCCATCAATAAGTACAAAAAAAAAAAAAAAAAAATAGCGAGAAAAAAACTGAATTATTTTTTGGGGTGGGGAGATTGTTAAGAATTTCCATGCGTATAAGGTGTCCTTTCTTAATTTGAGGTTCGTGGTTCCAGGGAAGGGAGCAAACCAACAGAGAAAGAACAAACACAACAACCGTGTCTTGCTCCAGCATTGTAAAAAAAAAAGTAGTGTAAATTCACGGAAGATTTCTGAAAATAACGCGCAGCAAAGTTGCAGGTAAGTGTCCGTCTTTTACCGGAACTTCCGATTTTAAAAGCCCCCCCCACCTCTTCCCGTTTTTTTTTAACTTCCGTATTTTCACAGATTTTACGAAGTCAATAATTCTGTTTATTTTAATCTGTTTTAAGTTTTTCCGTATTTAGACAGAATTTTGCAAAATACAACACGCTGAATATTTCAGCCCTTATGCGAGAGAATCCTTTTGCGCCGGTGGTGGGGATCGAAACCAAGGTTGAAGCCGCGTGTCTTCTTAACCACTGAGCCAGAAAGTCGCAGGAATACGATTCACGTTAAAGGTAAAACTCATTGGCCGATGATTTTTTTATTAATGCGAGTGATTTAGTCATTTTATTTTCTATTGGAGCTTATTATTTTTTTTAATACGTTTGTAATAAATTTATTTTTTCTGTACGAGATTTTATTAAAAATTACGTACTTTTTTCATCTTGATATTTCGAAGCAACAGAATGATTTGCACTTTCAGATCTTTTTTTTTTAAACTGACAATAACTTTCCATTATTTTTTAGAGAAGGTGCAATGTACTGTTTTATAGTATTATTTCACAAAACTTCTAAATATAAATTTACTCTTGATAGCTACATAGCTTTTATTTTAAGGACTCCGCAGACTAATGCATATGCATCGTACAATCACCTGTACAATAAATTAATTACCCGGTTTTTTACGGAAACACAAGATATAATAGCTGGTTGTCAAAATGGGGAAGAGGAGATCAAAAATCATTCGATATACTATCCACAATATCCGATCTCGCTACAGAACTTCAAAATCTAATTCTTCGGCAGACTATTGAAATTTAACATTTGATCAAACCCCCAAGTATTTCCGTGAATATTTCCTATTTGTTGTCACATAGATACGGAAAAAGTGAGAACGGGGTTGCCCCATCAATATAAGAAAGGATTGCGCAAAAGTTTCTGAAAATTCAGAATTTTTCTGACGTACGAAAAATCCGTGAAATTCTGAATTTTTCCGCCGTTTCACGGAAAAATTTTGGATGTCGGAAATAAGCTTCGTTAATTCACGAAAGAAGTCCCGGAAAGTGGCTCATGAATTTCAGAATTTTTTTTACAGTGAGGATTCAAACCCAAAGGCGGAAGTCCGGCTTAGACCAGATGATCTACCTTTAAGATTCCCTGTTTAATTTTCTAATATTAAGTTTTAATCCTTCTTTCTTCTTGTCAGTGCCCTTAAAAATTATGTTTCTTTGGAGATTTCATATCTTCTTCAAAGCTCTCACTGCCGACAGAAAATGGGTTACTTTCTTAAAAATTTCCCCTAAAACAAAAAATAAAATGAAATAAAAAATAAGTGTTCTGTGATGACACAAAGGCTACTGGGTCCCTAAGTTCCTTAAATTGCTGTGATAAAAAAAAATACGATGAGTATAGACACTTGTTTTCATTCTGGTTAAATCAAATGCATCTGCAAATGAATCGGTATTCGAAGTCCCGACTGGAAATGGCGGCTGTTGGGTGTATTTACGAGGGAACAATAAGTAACTACCAATGACCTTTGGCGCCGGATTGGGGGCATGTAAATGCTTATCTTCGAACGTCCTTACAGTAGAGAGCGTTGTTTGGCACAAGAGTTTAAATAAAAAGGCAGCGTGCTGGAGAATAGATTCATGTGAAAATAACGACCTGACTGAAAGCATGGTCTCACTCGGAGGTATGCGCGATGTGTAGTTTGAACGACGTGATGAGCGATACCGAAAGGAACGTTTGCAGCAATCTGATGCAAAGTCTGCCTTCTTGCATCAGAGCCTCCGCACACCACACACCACGTTGCTCGTCATCGTTAATGTCGGAGGCGTACCACTGCGTTACTCATTCGTCAACGCAATACGCCCGTCGTGCGCGAATTTTGAACACCATTGTTACACGCTCCAAAACCTCATAGACTTCTTGCAGTTGGCGATCACTCTCCGTCGCCGGTGAAACGTAATCACCGCGCTACCTCCGACTGGAAGTGAGATCATGTCTCTAGGCGAGTCGTCATTTTCACTTGAATCTGTTCTCCAGAACTTTGCCTTTTTATTCTAACTCCTGTGCTGAACAACGCCTTCAAGTCAGAATAGTGTAATGATGTTGAGAAACACCAATTTAATATATCCCTAATCCGCAGCCAAAGTCACTTATTGACCAGCCTAAGTATATCATCACTCCCCGGAAATGCATGAGAGAATGATTTAAAAATAAAAATTAGTCGCTAAGGTCAGAGTAACTTCCAGAATCTCAGCAAACATCAGAAATATTCGTTATAGTTAAGCAATCACGTCGCAAATCGAATTTGCGCTTCAAAATCTGTGTCACCAAGTTCACTGTCAAAAATTGGTACTTAGAAATAAGCAAAATGTACTCGTTTTTGAGTACGTTCTGGGCTTATAATAGCTCCGAGTACTTGTGTCTCATTTTTGGAAACGACACGTACTCATTTTTGAGTACATACGGGGAATCAATTGTGGGTATATCTGGTATTTCTAATTTGAAAGATATGTACTAAAAACATCCATATATTTTAAATATATGTGCTCTAACTTCATTCAGTTTCTGTGCCCCTTAGGGCAGGGCACAGAAACTGAAGGAAGTTAGAGCTAATCTAGCGATTCTGACAGGTTAGTTTATAAGTGAGAGAGAGAGCACACTAGATGGCGCCACCGTATAAGCGTACGATTTTGCGCATAAAAGGCAGAGAGAAAGGGGGGGGGGGTTAAGAATGAACACCTTTACATGTAACCGGGGGATTCTTACCCGGGGGCCGTCACTTAACGTCGTGCTAGTTCGATATTCAGCGATTGTTAGAAATTCACACCACAACGGAGAGCTCCCAGGTTCAAGCCTATGAGACTAGGTTTGAACCTGGAGCTCTATCAGACTAACCTGGGATCCCTCCATCTGTAGTCTGAATCTGTAACCACTAAGCCATCCGCGTCTCGATTTCAAATTTGGAATACGTGTACTCCATACATACTCATTTATTCATAGAATCAACTGGAAGTATGTTATTCGATGGCACATCTGGGATAATAGATATACTAGTTGTCACATGCTGGGCATATGGACCGTACAATTTTATGACAAATATAATGATGAAGCGACAATATATTATTTATGAGGTTGATCACAAGGGATTTAATTTTGCATAAAGTATCTTTGTGTACGTTTTTACATTAACTATATTTGTGTCATTGACTTTGTTGTACTAATTATTTATGTGTGTCACTTTACACATTTATTACACAATTTCTCTTGAAATCTATAATATCTAAAATGAAGTAATACGAGCTTATATTTATATTTATTGACGCAGTTATTTGTAAGTACGTATGGTTACTTATATTTGAGCATGTCATGTACTCGTTTACGATACGATTGTACTTAAAAAAAAAACAAAAAAAAAAACGAGTAGGTTCAGGTTCTCATTTTAAGTAGATTTTTTTAACAGTGTAGCCGGAAAGGTAGTATGCTGGTTTCTGAAACCGAGGGTCTCGGGTTTGAGTCCTGTCCCAGGGAGCACAGCCTCTCAATTTTACGTAGGCCCAACATTGAGCCACCGTCTTCTATTCCCGAAAGACGGTGGCTCAATGTTTGGCTTACAATAAATTGCAAAGTTGTGCTACCTGAGGTGAAAGCGTGGACGATACTTGGTTTTGATTATCTTGCCTTCTTGGAGCCTGCATTCGTAAATTAAGGGGAGGAGTATCATCCTTTTTCTAACTCTTGATCGTAATCTAGAAACTTCCATAGCCACCGAAATTCTTCAGAAAAATAAATAAAATCTGATAGTCACATGAACTCTGGATATGTATGCTCTGAGCATTCCAAAATGTTTTTAGATCTATCTTTAGAACAATCACTCTGGATCGAAAGAAAACCAGTATCACACTTCACGCTCCTGTCTCTAGCACAAAAGAACCTCACACTCGCTAAATTACTGCTGCGTGCTAGGTGATGTGCATCATATCTACTTAACTTTCCAAATACTCTCTACGTTGTTTACATATGTCTTCAAGATTTGTACTTCCCGCCATACCCGCCATGAATATCTTTACCTCCTATCTCTTAGCTGTACTACTCTTCATAAGCCAGCTATGTATATGTGCCTACCTTTTTGTGTTACTCAAATATATCATTTACTCATTCCATTTACACGCTGACTCGACCAGCCCAATTCCTACAATTCAATCCACTCAACTCTTGATGGTTTTCCGCTGTCGACTAACAGCCATACTGCAAGCAGAATATACTGAAGCTTCGGGCAAGAATCGCAAGAACTCTGTGCCCAAATTCCATAGAGACTGGACTCCAACTGAACGTTGTTACATCACCAACCATCGTGTTAAACTGAACACCTAATACTTAAAGAAAATCTCTTTTTTTTTTTTTTTTTTTCTGATCTTTCTTTTACAGTGAACAGTTTTTTATTTTTTATTATTCAGAATCTTCCTCTGCATTCCTATTATATATCAAAGTCAAGTGTTCCACTTTTCATGAAATACATAAGTACCAGATAAACTGAAATTGTAACCTCATCATGATCATGCTTGTTAACTTCAAAGACTCTTTTTTGTCTTTTTTCTCCCTTCATCTCACCATTCTCATTTTGTCAGCATTCATCATTTGTACATATTGTATTAATTATTTTTCGTTGTAGAATAAAGAACATTTGAACTCACACTTGGGGTCATTTTGGCTGCATAGTTATGTGACCCTTGTCTTGAAAAACTGATTAATTTGCAAGCATCAATCTAACCTAGTATGCATGAAAATGGGTTGAATCCTTCTAAGATTGAAAGTTTTTTTTTTTAAATGAGAACCTGAACCTACTCGTTTTTGTTTGTTCTTTTTGTTTTTTTTTAAGTACATAAACTCTTGTGAAAGCTGAAATTTCACTTGGAATAATTTGTATACAGCTCTTTTCGTTTTTAATTCATTATTCTTTTCTTCCGACTAATCGATGACTTTCAGTACGAAATGACAGAAGTCACCCATCCCGAATTTAAAGACAAGGAAAGGAAGAAGGTCAGAATCGAAGAGTAACAGCAATACTCACATCTTATCTGGACAGAAAACCAGAGCCGCCCGGGAGGCGCTGTGGTCTAAGCGATGGCCTCTGTTCGTTCGTCCGAAAGGGGTCCGGGTTCGAATCCCGGTGAGGCATGGATGTTGTGTTTGTCTTACGGCACTGTCTCTCTCTCTTCCCTGGAACCGGTGACCCTAAATTAGGGACGGGCAACTGCTTATAGCCCATTGAGTTGCTCACGGTGGTCATTAAACTTCCAATAAAAAAAATAATAAAATAAAAAGAAAACCAAGCCCTCCTCTGAAATTTTCAACTTAAGCGCTCAGACAAGGAAAAACCAGGAGAATTAAGCATTCTGATCCACGGAAAGTAGAAATTACGACACTATGCAAGAAGTTAGCATCCTAAGTTCTAACATAACGTCATCAGCAAGATAAATTAGCACCACACGCGCGAGGGCAATGGAAACCACATCCTCTGCAAGAGAAATTAGTATGCAATGCCTCCATCTACACTGCTGTTTGTGAAAATTGCAACACCAAAAAAGAATCCCGCTATTCAGATGAAATTTATATTGCAGATTCCTCATGTTACAGGAGATAACTGATTACATTCGTAGAGCTATACAAGATTTTTTTCGCTTCAAAACTAAGTATCGTGTAAAGCCGCCTCGAACAACAATAACAGCCTCTACATGGCGTGGTGTTGAATGAAGAGATTTTTGATATCTTCTTGGGGAATAGTCTGCCAGGCCGCTTCTGTGAGAGGTCAGAGTTCATTTATGGTCACTGGCGGAGACGCTTGTGCAGCAGTTTCTTGCTAAGCACCGCATTGCACAGGCCAGACAGCCACCCTATTCGCCAGAACTCGCTCCCTGCGACTTTTTTCTTTTCCTCAAAATCAAATACCACTTGAATGGAAAAGGATTTCAAGTTATTGAGGCGATACAATAGAAAAAAAGTTATTGAGGTATCAAGTTATTGAGGCGATACAATACCAAACAGCTTTTCGTTATTTCAGGAGATGCAAAAAATGCTCAGAGTTGCGAAAACAGCGTTGGGTTAAGTGTGTGGCTTTGGAAGGGGACTACGTCGAAGGTGATTACGTTTCAAATATGTAAGTCTTGTACTTTCTTTTTAATAAATCCAAGCTGGATACTTTTTAAATCACACCTTGATGACTCTTTTCCGTAACCATTTCTAGTAAATTTACGTTGTCCATTTCTATATTTCACGCCCCTAGCAGGACCGTTATAATAGGGCAATCGCCCTCTCTACCTTCCCGGTAGCTACGGCCCTGACCCTGATCTTTCAAAGAACAGGTAACCCAGAGATCAGCTTGAGAAATGAGCATTTTAAGAGCCAGAATAAGTGAGGACACTTCCCACGCTTGAGTACGAAAATTTAAGTTGCTGTATTTCATGTACATCGCTAATTGCACTCGCCGATTTTTCACAGTCTTGAAACTCAGTCACTCACCAGAGTTTATCGTTCTTGAAACTCACTAACTTGCCAGTGTTTCGCGTGCTTAGAACTCACTAAATCCCAGTATTTCGCGTGCTTAGAACTCACTAAATTCCAGTATTTCGTGCTGTTGAAAATTACCAGTATGAAGTGTACAGAGTTGAGAACAGATGAAAGTTTTTAGACCCCTACCCCCGGACGTCACATAATTTGACCCAATCCTGACCCGGAAAAATCTGCCTTGTGCTATAAATTCGAAACTAAGTTTTTAATTATGCATAATCACACACACACACACACACACACACACACACACACACACACACATACACACACAGGGCGTTCATAAAGTGGGTGACGTAAGTTATATAGAAATCATATAAATGTATTACGGGAACGTATAATTTACTCATTTACTTACAGAAAGTATTGAAACTGTCGTCCTTAACATAAGCTAACTGTTTTACACATGCTTTCAAACACATCTGCGAGATTCAAAGTCCCTCCGCGGTAATGTTAAGGCTGTTCCACTTAATTTTGATGGTACTACAGTCAAAATGTTTGAATTAAGTAACTTGTTGCATGTTTAATTTCACTTTTTGCTGTTTTCTTGATAACATACCATGCTTCAGAATATGTTTCACGGCAGCACCAATTTTCACAAGCTTTTGATGAGTTGAAAGTTTCCAAAATATGGATGTTGATTTCATCATTACCCCTCAGAAAGAACGAATACTCACGAAATCAACATTCACATTTTGGAAACTTTCAACTCATCAGAAGTGTGTGAAAATTGGTGTTGCTGTGAAACATGTTTTGGTGTCCTAATGAGACGAAACAACTTCTAGTATTCACTCTTCCCCTTTTTGATTTCAACAAGCAGGAATTTGTTGGCCTTGATGTCTTTTTAATCTTCTTAATATTAAATTCATCCATATTAAGCAATAAAGCATTAATTCCGACACGACATGCAATGGAACAGAATGTTAGCACATCAAACGAAAACTCTGAATGCTCAGTGCAAAACGTGCGATGTGAAAAGTAACTCTTATTCTTACAATGCGACACGCGGGGTGTAAGAAAGTGAATCAACAGAAAAGCAGGCGGCACGCGTTTGCTTGTATCTTGCTCCGGGCAATCGCACTGAAAACAAACTCAAAGGAAGTATCGTTTTACAATACGGTATCGGCGAGTCTGCGCCGTATCGTCGGTTGGTGGAAATCTTCGTTGCTTTAAGAA
The DNA here is from genome assembly GCA_039090855.1 of Macrothele yani. Classification (NCBI taxonomy): domain Eukaryota; kingdom Metazoa; phylum Arthropoda; class Arachnida; order Araneae; family Macrothelidae; genus Macrothele; species Macrothele yani. Next base: position 47,172,439 of record CM077022.1, on the reverse strand, counting down.
AGAGATGGCAACATTTTTGTATGACAGATCATTTTTCACTCCGCTGGCACCAGTAGAGCACAAAATTCCATAGTACGCATTTTTCTTTGAAATATATTTTTTCTTTTAAAAAATATAACGGAAATAAAACCGGGTCGAAATCGGGTCAGAAACACCTTGACCCGACCCGTTTGACCCGCAAGAAATTGTCGACCCGTTGACACGCTGACGCATGACCCGTTTCCATCTCTGGAAGTGTAAAGGATGTGGTGAAATAAAATTTGAAATCCAGCCTTGATTGAAAGGGAATTCGTAATGTCGTTAGTATTAATGTTTCAATCGTTCGATTTTGATTAAAAATTAAGCATTCGAAACATTGGTATTTTATCTTGAAATATCTGCTGCATATGCAACTTAATGCTTCTCACATACTGAGTTTATTTAATAGTGAAATACGTACCTAATTTGACTATCAATGTGAGCTCTATTAGGGCATAGGAATGAAACTTTATTCCCTTTCTCATCTCCCTGCAGAGCTATTTACCTAGAATATTTTAACTTTGCGAGATACCTATGAAAAAATAATTTTTTTTTTAGATTCGGAGGCATCTTACTTACTAAACCCTCCACACTGCGGCGCCCCTTTTTTTATCCTGCTTATTTAAAACAAATTTATTCATCTCGTACTACTTGTGCCTGTTCTTTTCCCATTTTAGCACCTTCCGCGTGTTTCTTTAAAAGGTCTTACAAATAAACAACTTCACCATTTTCTTTAGAGTGTCGGATTTTTTCTCTCCATTTTGTGTTTGCTTAAAGTGATTATTAATTAACCGAAAAAGTATGGAGATAATAAATATGGAAACTCTTTCGACTGAAAAAACGACGAAAAAACTTGATCACATTTTTTAAAAATTTGAATTCTTTTTTAATCTTATGAATATGTATATAACTGGTGTGAGGAAGAATGCGTTTAATCAGTTTCCTCCTGGAAGCTGTTGTTTTCAGTCAAATGAGTCAGGATGTCCCTTGGGGTTGAAAACCCTGCTGGTGGCGGCAAAAATTTCGAAAAAGCCATTATGAAGAGGCGGCTCAATATAGGAACCGTTGTCGTGAATTTTGAAAAGGAGAAAGCGAATAATTAGGAAATAAGTAAATTTGTTATGCCTTCTAATTCGTTTTACACAGTAGAAGTATTGCTTCTGTTGTTGCTCCTGGCTCGCCGAGTCGCTCTACTTGCTTAAGTGGACGTGCTCTTCTGAAAAGATATTTAGTTTTTACTTACTTCTTTTCGCTTTTTTACGGTTGATTTTACTGGCTCAACAGGTTAAGTGCGAAAGCCGAATCAATAAAGTTCTCAATAACAAAAACTATAGTTTTCTTTTTTTAGTTTCTTCTGCAACTTGTATTTGATGTGTTGAACTACATCATTGTATGGTAACATTTTACCGCTATTCAGAGCAGAATTATATGCCACTATCATTCAGATTACAAATTCCTAAGTGATTGCTGCATGTCATACCACAAAAATTTTATTTTAGGTTGGAAGACAAACTCAGCGGTCATACAATGACGCAGCTGGAGTCTTTCAATTGAACTATGCCTTACTGGAACCAAAGCCAATTTATAGCTAATAATAATAGTAATAAAGTTCAGTGCTTTTTATATCGTCAAAACTAAAAATACCTTGGCCATTCCTGTTATGGGATCGACAGCTGGCACTTAGTATTTGTAGGCCTGCACAGTCTTTTTTTTTTTTTTTTTTTATCGGTTTAGGGAAAAATTCCGATCTCGGGCCGTGACTGTGCTGGAGGGTTTAGTACGGGGTTTCAGAAACCTTTCCGAAATCCCTTTCGCATAGTAACTGAAAATCTCCGTTCACTTTTTTCCGTATCCGTATGACGAGAAATTACCGGTAATAGGAGCGATTGGTGAGAATACTTGAGGTTTGATTAACTTTTAAATTTCAATCGTCTGCCGAAGAATCTGATTTTGAAGTTATGTAGCGAGATCGGATATTGTGGATAGGTATCGCATGAATTTTGTTTATTGAGGCACACGATATTTCTTTTCCTCTCCCCCATTTTGTGGACCAGCTATTTATTTTATTGTGTTACTGTAAGAAACCGGGTACTTAACTAATTGTAGCGGAGATTATACGATGTGTATATATCAGTCTTTGGATCCCTTAAAACAAAAGCTATTACAGCAATCAAAAGTAAATTTTATATTTAGGAGATTTGTGATGTAATATTATAAAAAATGTGCATTTCACTTTTTTTTTAAAAGATAATTGAAAGTCTTTGTCAGTTTAAAAAGATAAATTTGCAAAGCATTTTGTTGCTTCGAAAAATCATGATGAAAAATGCTTAATTTGTGAAAAGTCCTGCTACAGAAAAAATTATTACAAACCTATTCAGGAAAATAATAAGCTGCAACAGAAAAAAAAATGACTAAATCACTCGCATTAATAACAAAAAAAAAAAATCATCGTCGCGCAATTTCTCTTACGATGAACGTGAATTAGATCCCACAGTGTTTCTGACTCAGTGGTTAAAGATGCGACTTATCTGTTGAACCATCCCAAACGACGGGGGGTTCGATCCTGACTGCTGCGAAAGGATTATCTGGTGTAAGGGCTGAAAAGTGCAGGTTCTTCGATTTTTGCGAAATTTTAGTTTAAATATGAAAAAACAAAAAACCTGAAACGGACTTTTCTGAAATAAACGGCATTTCTGACCAAAGGAGAATCTGTGAAAATACGGAAGTTATAATAAACGGGAACTTTTGAAAACGGAAATTTCGTTAAAAGATAGACACTTACCGGCAACTTTGCTGCACGTTATTTTCAGAAAATTTCCGTGAATTCACAACACTTATTTTTTACAGTGTAATCACATGGCGAAAATCACTGAGTGAAACGAAAGACAATGAAGTACATTCGCCACCGGATGCATTGATTACACTACCGCTTGTAAAAATTGCAACACCAAGAAAGAATTGCGCTATTCAAACGAAATTTATATCACAGATTCCTTATGTTACAGGAGATAACTGGTTACATTTCTGAAGCTATACAAGATTCTTTCGCTTCAAAACTCAGTATCGCGTGAAGCCAACTGGGCCGCCCCGGTGGCGCAGTGGTCTAAGCGATGGCCTCTGATCATTCGTCCGAACGGGGTCCGGGTTCGAATCCCGGTGAGGCATGGATGTTGTGTTTGTCTTACGGCACTGGCTCTCTCCCTTCCCTGGAACCAGTGGCCCTAAATTAGGGACGGGCGACTGCTTATAGCCCATTGAGTTGCTCACGGTGGTCGTTAAACCTCCGATCCAAATCCAAATCCAAGCCACCTGGTTCAACAACAGCCTCTACACGGCGTGGCATTGAATGGAAGAGGTTTTTTTAGATCGTCCTGGGAAAAAAACTTGCCAGGCGAGACCAGAATTCATTTGTGGCGACTGATAGAGGCGCTTGACGGGCCAGTCGCTTAGCTACCATGTCCCGGACGTGTTCGATTGGGGACACATTCGGATACTACCAAATACTTGCATAAGTGTAAAGAACGGTTGCGCTGTGAGTGGGGAGGTACGTCTATGAAGTTGAGATGTTCTGTCCTGTTATCATTAACTTTGAAGCGGGTATGCCGTATGGACGTGAACTTTCCGAGTTTCAGTGTGGGCTGGTCATATGATGTCATTTGAATAACGTTTCCATACGGAGCATTACAGCTAAACTAAACATACCGAAATCGACTGTAAGTGATGTCGTGAAGATATTTGGAAGCAGGACGGTGCAATTAAACCAAAAAAAAAAAAAAAAAAAAAAACTTTCGGGAAGGCCGCACAAACTGACGGAACGTGACAGGAGAGCCATGGTAAGAAATGTTAAGAAATCCCGTTCTTCCTCTGCCGTTTCCATCTCTGCTGAAGTAGGAAATGTTTGTGATGGTTCGGTTTGTGCCATAACTATCCGCAGAGAGTTGCACAGTTTTGGTGATTATGGTCGAGCAGCGGCACACAAGCCACACATCACTATACCGTGAATGCGAAGCGCCGTTTGGAATGGTGTGTCTTCCGTCGTTCCTAGACTGAGAGACTGGAAAGCTGCTCTTTGGAGTGATCAGTCACGCTTTTCACTCTTCCAATCTGATGGACGTGTTTGGATTTGGTAACAGCACAGCGAAAGATTTTCGTCGTACTGTGTTCTTTCAACTGTTCAGTCCGGCGGAAGCTCCATCACGGTATATGGAGTTGTTTTTCGTGGATGGGACTCGGCCCGTTGGTTATTATACCACAAACCATAAGCTCTGAAGTGTGCCTCGACATTCTGGATAATTCTGCCGTACCAACAATGTGTCAGTATTACGGAAATGACCGTTGTCTCTTTCAACACGAACGAGGTTCCTGCCATACTGCATGGCGTGTGCAGGACTGGTTTCTTGAAAATGAGGTGAAACTGTTAGACTGGCCTGCCCACAGTTCTGATCTTAATCTCATCGAACACCTCTGGGATGAACTGAAGCGACGGATACGAAATCGACCACAACGACCGTCTTCGCTCTCCACTCTGGCAGTAGATTCGCAGGACGAATGACAAGCCATTCCTGTCGAGACCAACCGAAAATTGGTTGATAGTATGTCTCCAACTACTAATTGCGGTAATAAAGCCCGAAATATTGTGGTGTCCGAATACTTTTGGTAATATAGGGTACGCACCTTCAAATGCCGCTCCGATGTCTGAGCTATCTGAGACTCTGGCTTCGGATCAGTCGCCCCAGATCAGTCGGGTTTGATTCCTGAGTGAGACATGGATGGTGTGCTTGTCGGATGCGCTAGCTTTGTCCCTTCTCTCGAATCAGTCCTTCTAAGTAAGGGACGGGCGACTGCTTACTGTCCACGAATTTGTTCATGGTGGTCTTTAAACTCCAAAACTAATAATCATTATGGCACTGGCTCTTCCCTGGAATCAGTGACCTTAAGTTAGGGAGGGGCTTCTGCTTATAGCCCTCGGAGTTGCTTATGGTGTTCGATGAACCCCGAAACAAAAAATATGTATGTAACATCCAACAAGAGACATCATGTAAGGAGATCACGTGCATTATGACATCACGAAAACTGACATCATAATACATACTGCAAATAACGCTGATGAGTTGGCTTTCTTTTCTTTTTTTGCAGGGAGGGACAACCTGTTTAAGGTTATAGGGAATTTCCCGTCTCTAATATAAGGCCCTTGTTATAGGATGGATACAGAACCAGCGTGAAAGACAAACAGATCGCTCATGCCTCATCAGGGACTCGAACTCAAGCCAAACACAATCGACTAGTTGGAGCCTGCGCCTCTGACCACCTGGCCACACGTGATCATGAATTTTGCCCCCAACGCTGCATTATTTCTTGGCAAATTTGGGGTTGTGAGGAAACAGCTGTTATGCATATCGATGTAGTAAAAGATAATATTTTTCTCATATCGCTTGTTCTTGCTGTTTTTATTAATGTGCCAGTCATGTCTCGCAGTCAAAGAAATGATCGAATAGCCCATGGAGAATCTTCAACAATGTGAACGACATCCTTATCTTGCAACGTATGTATAACCGGGTTTTCGTTTCTGAACGTGAACAGCTAACATCGCCTGAACGCCTTGAGGAAGAAATGCGAATTTCAAGCTTCCAAGGCTGCCAAAACTTCCAAAACATACTATAAGCAAATTTTGTAAATATACAATAAATAACAAAGTATGTCGCGGAAATTTTGCACCAGAAGCTGGTGCAAAGGTTTCGATTCCAGTTTTAATCAGGGATTTTTGCGCCCTCTCTTGAGCTGCGTCCGGGGCAGCCGGACCCGCCTTCCCCATCCTAGTTATACGCCTTTGTATTTTATTATCGTCATAAACAATCATTTTCAGTTCACTGCTCGATGAAGGCTTCGCAAAGTCTCTCCCACAACTCTGTGTATTGAGCAATTCTCTTCCAGGTCATTCCGGCATGTTTTCGAATTTCATCCACCCATCTCCCGCGTGGTTTTCTTCAGGGAATTTTCCTGTCTCTTGGTATAAAGTCATATTATATTATATTATAATATATTACATTATATTATATTACTAGCAATCATACCCGTTCTCTGAACGGTGAATCTGTAAAATAATTTTTTTAACGTAAAATTCAAGAAAGGGAAAAGTAATTTAGCATCCGTAACTGTTTTGCGATTTAGAACAGGATCGTGACATCGATGCATACAGTTTGACGTAAAATTGTAGCAGCCTTTGGCGCCCTTTAATTTTAAATCAAAATTTCGTGGAATTTTTACAGGATTTCAGTGCTTTTGGCATAATTATCTTTAAACCTATCAACTTTTTGAACATCAAAGCTAATATACCTTTTTGAATTCTTTTGTTTTCAGACTTTGTAGAAGTGGCAGAAAAATTCAAGCAGACAATATTCCTAAGCTTCCATTTTTATTTTATTTATTTATTTATTTATTTTCGTACTTTTCTAGGTATGCGGACCTTAAGACCTATCATCACTCCAATTTTCAGATTTCAAGGTCATTTAAAAGTGGTCGAACAATTCGCGAAAAATTCCAGCAGACAAAAGCCGAATTTTTGATTTTCCAAAGCTACCATTTTGATTTTTTTGGTTTCCGAACCTTAAAAGACCTATCAGCACGCCACTTTACAGATCTCTAGGTCATTTAGAAGTGGTCGAACAATTTGCGGACGGAAAAATTTGCATTTTCCCACTTTGCATTTATAGATTTGTATATTCAACCGCTGTGGAAGTATAAAATAAGAAGAATTTGGAAATTTCTTGGGAAAGGTAATGTGATACACTGAGCTGTCGTGATATTATACAAACCAGTGATAGAAGCACATCGTGTTAATTTTGTGCATTCGGGCATTAAATTGAACACAAAGCTCCAAATTAAAAAAAAATGTATGAAACGTAGGCTTAATTCCTTGATGTTGAATACGGAAACAAAATATTTTAGTTGAATTTTGGAAAAACTACAACTGAAATAATAAAAATTCAGCGGGGTTAAGTTCCAAAATTTCTTTTCTGTTTCTTAACAACACATGCAGAGAGATTGGGAGAAAAGTGCTCTGATAGAGACCAGAGATCAGAGGGTAATCTAAAAGAAGAAATAAGTAAGAAAAATATTTTGTTAATTAATGAAAGTCTCTCAGGTGTCTAAACGTATCTTTAATCGTATGACGTTGTAAAATGTCTTTCGATTATCATACAGTATAACTTGGCATTTTTGCGTTTTCACTCATTCTTTTTTTAACTTTTTCGCAAAACTGGAAAACACCATTGGAAAATGTCTATCTGATGGAGAGCATACTTTCTATCCACTTCTTCCCATATCCTCTTGTAGTGACGAGTTATCAGAGAATGCGCATTTGAATTTCAACTAAACCGTCTGTACGTTGAGGGTGATTTTAAATTCGTGTCAAAAGTGAAATGAGATTTGCGAAAAATCACTAGCCACGCCTTGATTTCGTAAAGGTATACTCTACCCCATCAAAGGCCCCTATGATAAAGGGAAAACATTTCTCAATAAATAAATAAAAGCGAAGATTGCGGTTTCATTAAAACTAAAATCATTCAGTAGAATTGTCATCTATAGTTTCGTTAAGAGATTCCTACAATTTCTGAGGAATAGAAGTATGAATGAAGCCGCTGCAACACTGGTAATTCTCTTGAGCGTACCGTTTTGTGTGTGCTGCGCAGATTTTTGAAAAAATATCGTGGATAATGTGGCATTATGACCTATGGACGAAGACTGAGTGGGGAAGATAACTTCATTCGTAAAAACTAAAACTTCTTCGGCAACTTCCAGTTTCAAAGGGAAATTTTATCTTCATCAAGGAACAATAATAATAGAACGTTTCACATCAATATAATCTAAAGCGCCCGGTGAGTCAAACGCATGTCAAATCTGAGATTTATATAGAGGATTTTAGGAAGGGATTGTCTGTGTGTGTGTGTGTGTGTGTGTGTGTGTGTGTGTGTGTGTGAGTGTGTGTGTAAAACCAAGTCTTAAACAACCTATAGAAGTAGGAAGCTTGGAGATTTGGGTTAGAGTGCCCGACAGGAAAGTCACACGGAAGCGAGGTAGAAAGTGAGACGAAGACGCCTTTATTTATAGCGGGGGGCAGTATCTGGGGAGGTGGGGGATCCGACGGCTTAACGTGCCCATCCGATGCACGGCAGATATTTAGTTTTTAGTACTTGTCTGTGATCGATACTGGGGCCGCCGATGGCCTAGTGGGCAACGTTCGTGACTGCCAAGGAAAGAGCCTCAGGTTCGATCCCAGGCAGGTACGAACGCTCGATCCACTAAATATCCGCCGTGCGTCGGATGGGCACGTTAAGCCGTCGGACCCCGGGCACTGTCCCCCCGGTAATAAATAAGGGCGTCTTCCTCCCCTTTCTACTTCGCTTCCGTGTCACTTTCCTATCGGGCACTCTAGCCCAAATCTCCTAGTTTCCTACTTCTGAGGGTTGTTTAAGACCTGGGGTCAGACACTCCCTTCCTAAAATCCTCTACATATGATCATTTGATCATCATCGTTTTCAGGCTCGTTCGGGCCTGGGCTCTATCTTGCAATATAAAATTCGGGCTCGGGCTCTTAAAATTGAGCCCGAACTCAGCTCTGGTACACAGTGACATGAAACCTTTACCCTTGGTGAGTCACTGCCTCGAAATCTGTTCGTCTTGCAGCCTCTGTTTCTGACCAAATGGAAATCATACGAGACAAAAGTAAACATACACAGATGGCCACCCAAAATGCAACACCAAGAAGGATACGAGATAGCAAAGCCAGATTTACTGGACACATAACAACCGATACAGAGATGAAACGATTGAGCTTACAAGCCCGTGCGACTTGCGGAACACGCAGACATCAATAGTTCGTCTGGGCCCCATGGCTGGCAATTACGTCAGCTACACGCCACGGCGTCGAATGAAAGAGGCTTTGGATGTGGGCTTGGGGTATGTCGGTCCAGGCTGCTTCCACACTTTGCAATAGTTCATCAGGCGTAGCCGCGGGTGGTGCTTGCCGGGCCACTCGGTTGCCGATCAGCGATCAGACGTGTTCGATGGGCGACATATCGGCTGAACAGGCGGGCCACGGCAGCAGTGACACCTGGTGGGCCGTGAAGAATTGTTGCACGATGCGTGCCACGTGCGGGCGCGCATTGTCCTGTTGAAACGTGGCCGCTGGCAGGTTCTGCAGGTAAGGAAGGACTACAGGCTCCAAAACGTCGGAGATGTAGCGGTGGCTGTTGAGTGTGCCGGTGATGCGTACCTGAGGCGTGCGGGTGTCATATCCAATTGCGCCCCAAACCATAACGCCAGGCAACGGACCGGTATGGCGATGCATAAAAAAATGCAGGCGTCATACAGTCTCTCGCCGCAGTGCCGCCACACGCGGATCTGACCATCGTGGTATTGCAGGCAGAAGCCGGATTCGTTGGAGAAGACCATGTCGTGCCATTCCGTAGTCCAGGTGCGGCGTCCAACGGCCCACTGCCGCCGCACCCGTCGGTGGTGTAACGTCAGTGGTAATCGGAGCAATGGGCGCCGTGCGACAAGTCCCCGCTCCTGCAGACGACGTCGAACGGTACGTGCTGACACGGTTAATGCGCAACATACACTAATTCCTGCGCTAACGTTCGTGATGTGGCGGTGCGAGCCGTCAATGCCCGCCGCACAACATGCCGGTCCTCTCGTTCGGTGGTGTGCCGCGGCTGCGGCAATCGCTGACGTCGGTCCGTCCGTCCCTCCTGCACCCACCGAATCCATACTCGTCTCACTGTGGCTGGTTGTCGTCCCACACGGGCGCCGATGTCTCGGTACGATAAACCGCTGTCGCGATAAGCCACTATTCGTCCTCTGTCGAACTCCGAAACGTGCTGGAATGACTGCCGTATTCTGCAACGAGGTATCAGGAGGCTTCCCACGCACAGGTCCGGTAGCACAACACACTTCCACTACTTACACCCCGCCTTCTGTGCACCCTTCTTATAATGCTTCTCGGTGGCGTGCCGAGCGCACATGATTTGCATATGCCCTGCAATGCTAATCGTTTGCATGTCCTTTCGCGGGCGACGCATGCTGCGAATTTCAGGCCAATCGGATGCTTCCTTCCTGGTGTTGCATTTTGGGTGGCCGAGCAGTGTGTCTTTTCTAAACTATCTCTCTATGTATATCTAGCTACTACTTTCCCAGGCATGCTTTCTGGGTGGGCCCTTGGTCATGGTGGGCCCCAAGGATATATAGTCCCTATAGACCCTCCCCTCCCCCTTCCTTAATCTGGCCCTGGCTAAGGATCACTGGAAGAGCATGGATTTACTGTCTGAAGGAACTTATTTCAGGGAATGCTGAATAATTTTGCTTTGACCAAAAAATACTACTACACTGAAAAGGAACGCACGGGATTGAACTTAACAAAAATGCAACTCCTTTCATACATTAGTTTCCATTGCACTGACAGAACAAAGGGAGGAATGACGTAATCTGTCACTCCCATACAAAACTCAAGAAAAAAGAAACCCTTTACGTAGACAGCCATTACTGTGAACATCTAAAGATGCAATCAGATTTGGTTGGTAAAGCAATAGATTTTGATGATAGGCTTTGATAAAACGGAAGATTAAACCGCAGCTGTTCGTTCAGGGATCTTGTCGTCTAGGTCGCGGCGGGCTGCTGACTTCGCGAATAATAGGGGGGGGCAAGACATGGGTGTTATGATTGTTCTTTAAGCTGTTCACCTTTTCGAAACTAGAAGCTCTGAAGAACGAGTGACTCTCTTGATAATCATTGGGTTCGTCAAACTCCCGCAATGGCTTCTGATCATTCGTCCGAGATGGGTGCGGGTTCGAATCCCGGTGAGGTATAAATGTTGTGTTTGTCTTACGGCGCTGGATCTCTCTGGCTCTCTCCCTTTCCTGGAACCAGTGGCCCTAAATTAGGGACGGGCGACTGCTTATAGCCCACTGAGTTGGTCACGGTGGTCATTAAACCGACAATAAAAAAAAAAAAATCTCCCACAAACCTCATCCTCCCTCAAATACCCATAGCAATTAATTTTTTGTAGCTTCCTGAAAAAGAATTTTCATGTCACAGTGAGACTGTTTATTTTATATTTTAACTGCTTACGAAATAGGCTACTGGTAATTAGATCGAATTCCTACAGACTTATATTCGGGTAGGGTAGGCTGGAGGGTGTAAAGACCACCGTGAGCAACTCTTTGGGCTATAAATATAGCACTTACCCATCCCCAATTTGGGGTTACGTTTTCCAGGGAGGGGGATAGAGCTAGTGCCGTAAGACAAACACTCCATCCATACTTAGTTCGGGGTCCAACGCGGGCCCATCTCGGACGAACGGTCAGAATCCAGCTCGTAGACCATTATGTCACCAGAGCGGCCCTACAGACTTCATGAATCACGAAAGGAAAATAATAGTGATTTCAAAATTGTATCAGTTTTTACATATATAGCGCACCTAACTTTTATGAAATGAAGCACCTGAAATTTAATCAAAATGACCACACACTCACAAACAGTTAGTTAGGTTTTACTGTGCCCAAATTTTAGATATTCTTGCGGCGTGAATACTGAAATTTTTGTTGCAGTTAGCCTTTAGGTGAGAAGTTGTTTCGGTTAAATTTACCGATTTCCACTCTTCTTACGACTGCGAGCTATGTTTAATTATTCGAAGAATTACAAGAAATACTTCTCGAGCAGAGGCGATATTGCTGCGATAACACTATCTAGGAAATGAAATGTTTTGTACCCACCCACAAAATCTTCTGACGTTAAAATCCCCGTACGGATCGATTCAGCCCTTTTGGTGAAAGCGAATGCGCAACTCAGGAGCCAATGAACTCTCCTTAAGCACCTGCAGCTGATTGGTTGTTGAGTTCAAATTTCCCTTTATCAATATAGCAATATCAACCACTTTACCAGGAATTCATTCACTGAATGCGCTACAACAAATTTTTAGTTTTAATGAAATAACTCTTCGCGCTTATTGTAAATCAAATTTTTATGAATCAGAAAACCACAGTGAATGCTAGCTGCGAATTCAGCATCAGCAAATTTGCAATGGAAATACAAATTGAGGAAAACCCTATTCTGTACCGTAGGAATAATAAACTTTATTCATACCACTGATGATGTTTTCTTATTTTCATGAAAGCCCTTCAGATCTGTGAACATTGTAAAATAGATATCTAAAACAACGGTAGATTTTCCATTGTAAGGATTAGTTCTTGGGCTTGTCAAGCAAATGATAATTTAACAGCTTAAATCTAAGCAAAGAATTGGTTAAAAAATATGGTTTACTTATTGTATTTATTTAATTTAGCAGTTGCGACTATAATGTTCACGTGAACAAAGAACAAACTCGAGTAAAGCCCAATTTTTAGCAGTTTACAGTGCGTGTTACATAGCATTATGATAAGACAGATGATCAGAGGTGTAACTAGGGCTGGGCAGGCTGCGCGGCTGCCCCGAACGCATCTCAAGAGAGGGCGGAAAAATCACTGCTTGGGTAAGGGCCAACTGCACGCCCATATCATTCCTCTTCTATATGATAAAGGTCAACTGCACTGGGAGGGAAAAGTCCGTTAGAAGAAAGATAGAATTACCTGCACGGGCAGTGGAGGATTTCCTATTAGGCTAGAGAGCTTGAGGAGCCCGGAAATGTATAATTGGATGGTCAGTATAGTTTCGGTTTTCACTGACTGAAACAAAAAAAAATGCAGACCTTAATTTACCGATGCAAATAATAAGAAAAATTGCTTTCAAGAAACTCTTCGCATTCCCGCTTTCCTCCAGTAACTGATGGAATTCTTACTGTCCACCTTTATTGGTCCATAGCAGTCGTCTATGCCAAAACTCCTCAACGAAAAGTCATCCGTCCTTTTCAAAGGAAGCACTGTGCATAAATTGCATTTTACCCGTACTTTCTAATGTGGCGGGTTTTCAGTTTGCCAATATCTTCAAGTATTTCATTTTTGCTTGATACCATGCTTGTTTCCTACTAATTTACTCAAAATGTAAAAAACAAGGTGATATTCCAAAGCTGAAGCAATGGAAAAAGCACGTTTTATAATTGAAATGCATTCCAATTTTGTGAAATTTTATGACAATTTACACGCAGTGTACGAAATTTCATTTTCAGCGCCCTTAACGATAAATTTGCCAAGAAACTTGCAACTGAAAAGTGTTAAAAGTAATCAGTTTTGCGTAACGTATCAAACTAAAAGAACGTTTGCTGTAACGAAAATAATCTCTTCATAGAGCAAAACTAAAATTTACGAAATTTCCACTTTGAGAACTCCTAGCGGGAAATTTATGAACTAGTAATGAAATTTAAAACAGGAAAATTTTAATGATTTTTTATGTCCGATCATTCGCAAAAATAATTTTTGAAAAATCTGTGAAAACCAAATTTTTTGGCCTTCAGCGCCTTTAGCAGGATATTAACGAACTAATTGGAAAATTTTAATATTTGAAAAGCAAGAGTTAAGCCTAAGATGAGAAGCACGAAAATAATATTTTCCTTTAAGTTGAATAGTTTCTTCACAACAGAACTTTATTTTTTTTAATTTTCGACTCGACAACCGTTAGCGGTATTTAAAGTGCCGAACTTAATACCCTTAGATTTCCTATTAGTCACAAAAATAAGTTTTGAAATATCTGTAAAAACAAAAAGTTTGATGTGCACGGGCAGACAAAGGGATTAGATTAGCACTGTTTCTTACAAAACGTTCTAATAATAGGAAGATAGAATGGAATTTTAAAAAGAGTAAACACTTTTTTCTGGACTTTACTTTTTCTTTTTACTAATCTGACGGAAGAAAATTTCTGAGGAGATAAGAAGGGGGGGGGGGCTAAATTTTTTAGCGCCTAGGTCCCCAAAAGATAAAGATCTAAAGTCGCTTCTGTGCACGGGCAATAACCAATGTAACGTACAAAAAGAGGAAAGAAATTGTTGATAGTTTTCTAGAAAAGTATGAAAATTTTTTTTACAAGAATAGACTTTTTAAAACGCGTCTCTTACTATTACAAAAAGCAAAAATGACTACTGTACTGTATGTTTATACTTTGTACTATGTGTTATGTTACAGAAAATTTTGTAGAAAATTATAAAATAAATAAAGATATGCGAAAAAGAAAAAAAAACACATTATGGGAGACGTAGAGCCAACTTCCTCGTGGTGCCCCAGGGTAACGCTAAGAAGCTCTGAAAGGCGTGCGGTTCGGACTATCTCTGATTCTGCCTTTTATCCTCTTCCCATTCAGTTAGCCTATGTTTGCATTTTTTGCCGTGCAGTTGAAGAACACCGCACTGCTTACCATCTGATTGAAACTGGAAATGAAACTTTTGCACCAGTTTCTGGTACAGCTTTGTCTCGCCATGCGTTTTCGTTTCTCTGTTTACAGAAGTTACATATTATATGCTACGTCAGTTTCGACAACCTTGGAAACTTAAAATTCGCATTTCTTTCTCAAAATGTTCGTTGGGTGTTAGTTGTTCACATTAAAAAATAAAGGCACTGTTGTATGTACGTTACAAGAAAAGGATTCACATTGTTGAAGATTCTCTGGGGCTATTCGATCATTACTGCAACTGCGAGTCACGACTACCAGCTGAATTCGGTCAGTCAGATGTGGTACCGAAGGTCCAAACTAGTTGGGAAAAGCAGTCACAGTTTGATTGTGTCTCTCGTGTAGAGATAACAGATAACATTGGGGTGTGACATTGATTTTGTTTTGACAAGCAGTATACATTTGCGCGTGTGATGCGCCGGTGGCGCAGTGGTCTAAGCGCTGGCTCTCTCCCTTCCGCGGAACTAATGACCGTAAATTAGGACTGGTGACTGTATCTAGCCAATTGAGTTTCTGAGTTTCGCACATTGGTCATGATGGCCTCTGATCATTCGTCCGTTCGGGGGGGGGGGGGGACCGGGTTCGAATCCCGGTGAGGCATGGATGTTGTGTTTGTCTTACGGCACTGGTTCTCTCCCTTCCCTGGAATCAGTGACCCTAAATTAGGGACGGGCGACTGGTTATATAGCCCATTGAGTTGCTCACGGTGGTCGTTAAACCTCCAATATCAAAAAAAAAAAAAAAAAAAAAACATTGGTCATGAAATCCACAAACAAACAAAAACATATATACGTAAGATAGATGGCCCTGTCCTGTGGCGCAGTGGTTCAAGCGCTGGCCTCTGACAGTTGGTTCGAGTGAGCCTGAGTCGGAGTCCCGGATGAGACATGGATGGTACTCCTGCCTTCCGGCAATGGCTTTCCACTATCCCCGGAATCAGTGGCCCCGAATTAGGGACGGGGGACTGCTTATAGCCCTAAGAATTACTCACGGTGGTCGTAAAACCCCGAAAAACAAAAACAAAAAATGGAGGGCGCAGTATTTTGTGGTTTACCCCGGGTGCAGAAATACCTCCCGCCCCAGTGGCGCAGTGGTCTAAGCGATGGCTTCTGATCCCGGTGATGCATGGATCCTGGTGATGCATGGATGTTGTGCTTGTCTTACTGCATTGGGCTCTCTCCCTTTCCTGGAGTCAGTGGCCCTAAGTTTGAGACGGGTGGCTGCTTATAGCCCATTGTGTTGTTCACGGTGGTGGTTTAACCCTCAATAGTTAAAAAAAAAAAAAAAGCCTAGTTACGCCTCTGGAGATGATGGTCAATTTTTATCAGTTCTCATCTTGTACATCACCTACCATTGAAAAAAAAAAAAAAAAAGAACCGGACTTACGAGTAGAAACATCAGAAGAATTTCCTCTGCGAGTACAATTTTTCATGTGTTTACTTCAACAGCTCGTAGACAACTCTGTTCAAAAACTGCTCACAAGTAAGGTACGCTTTGAGAAGAGTCGTACTCACTAAATGTACATCCATGCACGATCTAACAAAACGTTTTAAAATAGAAGAAATATCAGCCGCTATAGCATCACTTTGTAATCACTGTCACATCTAATCGGTTTTTGATTTCTTGTATGTCGCAGCTAGCGCACCAGCTCTTTTGATGTTGCATCAACATATCTAAACATCACAATCACTACGTTGGCTTATTTCGGGGCCCTGGATGGCCTAGTGGTCAGCGTTCGTGACTGCTACGGAGAGGACTCGTATAGCCCCAACATAGCCCCTTCAGACTTTTTATAACCGGGGGGTGGCAGTACCTGTCGGGCCCCGGGTACTGGCCCCCGGTTATAAACAAGCGCGTCTTTCTCCCCCTTTCTACCTTGCTTACGTGTCACTTTCCTATCGGGCACTGTAGCCCAAATCCCCTAGCTTCCTGTTTCTAACGGTTGTTTAAAACCTGCGGTCAGACACTCCCGTCCTAAAATCCTCTGCATATGATCTCAGATCGTTGCCTGATTTCGTAATTGTGTAAACTTGCTGTGGCAAGCGGGATTTCTTATTCTCGTTCGGGTTTAATATTTAAGCCTAATAGCAGCTTGTGAAAGTTACGAAGAAAGCATATCACGAAAAAAGTATTAAAAACAGTTGCATTATTAAAGCTGCTCTTTATTACTATCTAATTCTCGTTATTGGTTTGCCCCTGGAATTTTCTTGATCGTTGAATTAATTATGGTTACTTTACTTTCCACTTCTACCTAATTTCACTTCTATTTCATTTTCTTGTCACTCACGCTTCTCATTTCGCAAGCCATTTTAAGACACGTCTTCCCCAATTTGTTGCCCGAAATCTTCTCTCCCGAAAAGACTTCCGTCTTCCTTGTCCAACCGTTCCAGTTGTTTCCTTCTGCCGCCCCGGTGGCGCAGTGGTATAAGCGCTGGCTTCTGACCATTTGTCCGAGATGGGTTAGGGTTCGAATCCCGGTGAGGCATGGTTGTTGTGTTTGTCTTACGGCACTGGCTCTCTTCCTTCCCTGGAATCAGTGGCCCTAAATTAGATCAGATCAGATCATATATAGAGGATTTTAAGAAGAGAGTGTCTGACCCCAGGTTTTAAACATCCCTTAGAAATTGGAAGCTAGGAAATTCGGGCTAGAGTGCCCGATAGGAAAGTGACCCAGAAGCGAGGTAGAAAGGGGGAGGAAGACGCCCTTATTTATTACCGGGGGCCCTAAATTAGAGACGGGAGACTGCTTATATAGCCCATCGAGTTGCTCACGGTGGTCGTTAAACCCAAATTCGAAAAGCAATAAGCTCATTATGCCGTCTGGCAGCGCTTAATTACAGTATTACAATGCACTAATCGCTGCGTGCGCCAATAAAACAATAAATGTTCGCTTAAAATAGCTCTTCAAGATACAACAGCCGATCAAGTTGGGAGGTTTACAACACTGCTAAAACAGTTCCCGACTTTGCGCCACAATGATTCAAATAATGATAAGAAGAAGAATTAATTTTAAAATATAAAAATCTCGGTAACAATTATTTCCAGTTTCATTTTGGACACGGAGCTCTGTGGTCACTTTCGATCTTTACGCCGTAATACCTCATCATCCAGGGCACTGCGCATTACGATCACTTTTGATCTCTGCGCCATTATTTCTCATTCTGCGTACGACTGTCGAATTTGATGTTTCTCCATTCAGAACATGGCGCATTACGGTAAAATTTGATTTTTCTCCCTGATACTTAATCCAGGATAAGATGCACTGTACATTTGATCTTTGCGCCAGAATGATTCATTCCCGGACGTGGCGCACTATGGCTCTACTTGATCTTTGCTCTAGAATGACCCACCCAGAATATGGTGTAACATGATAAAATTTTATCTTTACGCTGTAATACCACATCCTTAATTCACCCAATTATTGTCAGGCCCATTCATATTTCCATCATGTCTCAGAAGCTACTGGTATAAACATCATCTCGAGCAGGATTCATAACTATATGTGGAAAAACAAAGGGTATTAAAAATTATAGGTTCTCATAGTAGCATTTTACAATGGAAGTGACATCTCATTTAGAAAACTTCAGCCGACTAATGGTGATATTATTTCAGCCTTTCCTTTTACTTCCCCTTTTGCACTTCTGGATTTTATACACATTTCTGAGATACCCTGTTTATAGCACTGACCATAGTCGTGGAATCAAAATAATGATAAGAAGAAGAATTATAAGAATAAATATATTCGAATGTTCAAATAATTGTTTAATTTGTTGACTAATTGCTATTTTATTCAGGAACAATGACTTTAGCCAAATCTACCCAAATATTTACTTGAGAATATGTGTGTTCACCATTCCATAAAAGTGTTAACAATTTCGTTGTTATCTTTTAATTCTTGTTGTTAACTTCATAAACATTCCATGGTTGAGTTGCTAAGTCTTATATAGTTGAAGATGATAGTAAAATTGTATACAAATAATTCTTGCTATTCGTAAATATGTCTAAAAAACTTTTATTCTTCTCTTCATTTAATTGCCTGCAAAGGTTGTCCGTTAGCTGCAACTCTCGCGCTGTCGTGAAATCCCCTGACCTCCCGGTCCACCTAAGACCTTCCCGGCCTCGCCTGGGGCAATTACCTCGTCGTACTTTCGTGACCGCTCGCTACCTAAAACTAGAGACCACTGTCCTTCGCCTCCTTCCCTTATCTCCAAGAAATGACCTTCAGCATATCCTAAAATTCCCCATGGGAAGGAGGAACGACACCGCCCTCGGTATATCTTAAGCCTCAAAGTAAAATGTGAGGGCTATTGTATTCGTCGGCACCATTGAAATTGAAACCTGAAAAGCATCAAAAGAGGCGCGATAGAGTTAATCTCCATTCAACAAACAATGTGCATATACTAATCTTAGACAGAATGTCGTCTTAGTAAATAACCGTGCATCCGGTGTCTAATAGGGAACTGACTGAGAAATTTCTCTCACGCTTTGTGGAGACAAAGGAATGGAAGCACGAGATGGAAAAAGGTTGCATTTTGAGATTTTATAAGAAATTCTAAAACCCCGTATAAAATCTCTGTAACAATAGACTGCGGGTAAAACTGTCCTGACACCTCGATCAGTCTCAACAGTCAGTGATGATATAAAAAAAGGTGCTAGATTTTGAAAGAAGAAAGCTGGGTAATTTTTACCACTAGGTCGACAAAGAATTTGCTCTAGAGATTTAAATACAAAAACATGCATACAAAATACAAACAGGCATTTATGTTTTTCAGTGATCAAACGACTGGATCCAGTTGTTTCTGGCTGAGACTTTGCTGTGGAGTCTTGCTTTCTGTTTTGATTAGAAACCATATATTAGGAATGGCAACTCCTACTAGCCTCTATTTTGATCGGTCGTTGAATCAGAAGCGACTAGAGATGGTAAAAATAATGGAACTATGAGTGACAGGGCAATATTTGTGTTTAACACGGTGGCCGACAGCCATTTTCTGTTAACCCAGCGTGCATGCTGAATAATTACCAGAATCTGCTTCTGCTTCAAGGCATTGACGTTTGTAACACGTGTCTTAGCAACAGAAACTCTACCTTAAATTGTGATTATGTGCGGCTCCTGTTTCTTTCGCAAAGCTTAGGTTTTCTATCACTACTCGTCCTCACAGATAAGCAGTGGCAAATGAATCCTGAAAATTCTTCAGTGAGATGTTAGACTGTGCTTCACTAGCGAACATTTTAAGCTCCGTAAATGAATAACGTAGGAGGAATATCCGCCTCATCAAGAACTGGCCACAGTGACTTGATTATGTAGACAAAGCGAGGTGTCGAACTTCGTCTTCATATTCATCCAACTTCTAGGTGTATGTCTTGGAGCGTTATTATTGCGAATAATAGGCAACGTTCGAAACATGCGTTGCATTCGGTCACCTAAAGAGTGTGCTTGGTCTCTGGCGGTAATTCTAGGGCGTAATATGACGATGAAAAGCCATTATATCGGTGCCCAAGCAAGTGCACTGTAAAAAATAAGAGATATGAATTCACGGAAACTTTCTGAAAAAAACGTGCAGCAAAGTTGCCAGTAAGTGTCCATCTTTTAACGGAATTTCCGTTTTTAAAAGTGCCCGTTTTGTTCAACTTCCGTATTTTTAAAGATGTTTTGTAGTCAGTAATTCCGTTTATTTCAGAGAAGTCCGTTTCAAGTTTTTCCCGATTTATACAGAAATTTCGCAAAATCCAGCATGCTGAATATTACAGCCCTTTTGCGCCGGTGGCTGGGATCTGGCCCAAGCCGTTTGGGTTGAAGCCGCGTGTATTAACCACTGAGCCAGAAAGTCACAGAAATCAAACTCACGTTCAATGTATAAAGTTTTTTCATCAATGCGAGTGATTTAGTCATTTTTATTTTCTATTGGAGTTTATTATTTTTTTGAATACATTTGTAATAATTTTATTTTCTCTGTACGAGGTCTTATTAAAAATTACATATTTTTTTCATCTTGATTTTTCGAAGCAACAGAATGTTTTTCACTTTCAGATCTTCTTTTTAACTGACAGTAACTTTCCATTATTTTTTAGAGAAGGTGCAATTGACTGTTTTATACTATTATTTCACTAAATTTCAAAATATAAAATTTGCTCTTGATAGCTACATAGCTTTTGTCTTAAGGACTCCACAGATTGATGCATAGACATCGTACAGTCACCTGTTAAATAAATTAAGTACCCGGTTTGTTACGGTAACAAAAAATATAATAGCTGGTGCACAAAATGGGGAAGAGGAGAAGAAATATCCTGTGCTACAGTAACAAAAATTCATGCGATATACTATCCACAATATCCGATCTCGCTACAAAACTTCAAAATCAAATACTCCTACGACAGGCTATTGAAATTTAACAGGTAATAGAAGAGATTTATTCCAATAAAAATTTAACAGGTAATAGGAGATATTTATTCCAATAAAAAATTTAACAGGTAATAGGAGAGACTTATTCCAATAAAAATTTAACAGGTAATAGGAGAGATTTATTCCCATAAATCTCTCCTTTTATCGGAAATTTTTCGTCATATGGATACGGAAAAAGTGAGAACGGAGTTTTTCCGTTAACATAAGAAAGGAATTGTGGAAAGGTTTCTGAAAATTCAGAATTTTCCGTTAACACTTCTTGAAAACGGTAATTTGCCTTCAATATAAGAAAGGAATTGCGAAAAGTTTTCTGAAAATTCAGAATATTTCTGGCGTACGAAAAATCCGTGAAATTCAGAGTTTTTCCCGTCTTCTCACGGAAAAAGTTGTATCTAAAATATGTTTCGTTAATTCACTAAAGAAATCACGGAAAGTGGATTGTCAATTTCAGAAATTATTTTACAATGTGCTGATACTTTTATATTTGACAGCTGGTCATGTGAGGAAAGGTCAACATAAAAGATATCAGTATACTTGTTTGGGCAGTTATCCCACGGGATGTTGGAAAGTGTGTGAAATTCGACTTATGAGGCCATATTACACGATTCTAGTACTCTGATGACCAGTTCATGTTCATATGGAGACATCGGATTAAATTGAAAAGTTTAGCCACGGGTCTACGTAATAAACGGGCGCAAGTAGCTTTCCGAAAATCTTCAGGTCCCTCATTTTTTTTTTTTTTTTTTTTTTTGGTTTGTGATTTGTTATTCTTCAGGAATGCTTCCACATGTCTTTATGCTGAAACATCGCGCACACACCCTGAAAAAATAAAATAATAAATGAGCGTCACACTCACCACGTGGTTGCATTTTTGCAAGCAACGTTTTCACAGATCTGATTTTACTTTCATGCATGGTATCTGAAAGTTTACGGTAAGGAAAAATGTGACTCATTCCTTTAAATAGTAGCGTATAAAAAGCAGTTTTAGTTTATGAAGTACATTTTAGAATGTATTTTGCTTTGCATAAATGAAAGTGGCATTAGTTCATTATTGAATGGAACTTTTATTTCAGGCACTACGAATAAAAAAAGTAAAGGATCTAAACGTCCACTCCAAGTGCAGGCACCTTTCTTAAAGGAGAGCACCGCCATTGGGCTAGTTTAATAATAAGAAAAGGACAATTCTCAATTACCCTTTCAGTGGTAACAGGTAAGTGATAAGAAACGCAGTTCTAAAAATAATATGCTTATAATAGTAGAATAAAATATTCGTTCAAATTAGTTACCAATTAAAAACACATATCACCTTCAAAGCACGACAACACACTCACCATTGATAAACCAACACAGGAGGTTTAAAAGACATTTACTAAAAAGATAAAAGTTAGATCTTTCGGTCTCACTTTGAGACCATCATCAGACAGATTAACACAAGATGTTCGCTCTTAAATATCTCAATAATGAGCTATCGATGACGGTTAATTGCATGACAAGGCCTTGTTGGTTGCGCCCTCAGCAAAATAAGGAACATAGTATTGTTGACGTAATACATATCTAAGCTGGTGGTTGAGTGATATTTTCCCCATTATTCCCTTGTTTTTTGAATAGTGTTGTTCTCCAAGCCGGCGGAATTTCACAAGGTAGATAATAGTTACAACACTGCGACCCTCTATCCAAAATACACAAGCTTTCGGTAAAGGGCAGGGAAGCCAGGTTTGTAGGAATTATAATAATTTAAGATTCCTCCCAAATCGGAAAGTGCGTACCAATATGAGTGGCACGAGCTAACGATGTAAAAAGAGCACCCATTTTTATATTGTAGACGTGTCCCTTCAAACGGATTTTTAAACCCGCCTTGTAGATCCAATGTATGATGTGGGTCGCTCGTTATTGTCCATGGAGTTCATAGGTATCACATAAACTCCATACTTGTCTTCCCCCTGAATGGGGTTTAGATCTTTCTTTATTGTTGATAAAATGTTTGTTGTTCTGATACCAAAGTCAATATTAAATTTCTTGCAATGATTTTTTGAGACCAAGTTCACGGAGGGGTGATATTACGAGTACATAGATCCCACAAACCGCATGCCAGGCTGTTCAGGTTGTAGAATTGGCTAATCTAATCCTACGTAAGATTTGGCTCGTAACGTTGTTCTGGACATCCGTGTAATAGGGCTGTTTCTTGAATTTTCTGGATCTCTGCCCTACGAAAGGGTATATTAGAGGAGTGAGTGAACGCCTTCTTTAAAAGAAATCTAAGACCTGCCAATTTATAAGGTAGTGGATGGACTGATTGAAACGGAATTAAAGTAGAGTTCGTGGTTGGTTTACTATAAACAGAAAATTTTATTGAAAACGAAGTAGGGTCCTTGACCAACAAAAAGTCAAGAAATGGTAAGGAATTATTGTATTGTAGCTGCTGTGTTAAAGGTAAAATGCTCATAATTAATTCCAGAAAGCGAAGTGTGTATTAAAGATTAAGAAATTTGTATATCCCGGCCAAGGAATTTCGATCTCCGGAATAAACAAAAATCGTACATTGCTCAGTGCGTGTGCCAGTATGGAAGAGCGGTGGGTTGCCCGTGTTATTTAGTGTCTGATGCAAAATACAGTCGTGCGCAATCTTGGAGAAGAGGCGAGACTCATTCAGCTTGGAAAAATTCTTGATTTTGATACACTTAGGTGGAGCCCAAGCTCGGAGAGTGGAAATTACTAGCCTTTCTACAGCTACTGTCTCCGAAGTCTTTACGAAGTGGAAAACAAAAACGCCAACGAATCGTTGAAGGCAGAACGGTGGCAAGAATAGTGTATACACTAAGAGCGCGTCGCCGAACGTTGAGGCACCGTGTGCACCCGAACAGACACGCCTATGTTTACAAACAATATCATATTTCAACCTAGACAAGGTACACAAATGAACTATAAGTAACCAAGGTACCAAATGAACCACGAAAAAGGAAGATGAAAGATCTTCCTTTTCAGAACCCCTTTTTCAGTGAGAAAGCGAAAAACGAGTATGATTGACGTCATTCTTTGAGCTCATACTGGTCGGTAAATTCATGGCAGAATATATTGTTTGTAGAGGTCGCTGCATGCGTTTTGAACAGACAGTAGGTTAATGACTGCCGCGAACTAGCATTAACTCACGGAGGTCACGTGTCCGTAATCAACCCTTAAATCTGGTGATGTCGGTTTCGCAGTATATGGCAGCTTCAGATGACTGGAATTGGGTTTGCACATAGATTTGGCTGGTTGTATAGTATTAAGAATGCGTTTGAGTCTTCTGGAAAACGACGTGCACCCTTACATGCTGCACTCTATGCTAATACATCGACAAGTTTTCAAGTTCCTACGCAATGGTGCAGGCAATCCTCCGGTGTATGTGATTCGTTCGACGAGTAGTCTGAAAATACCTTACATGGCCGCCTTCATCCCCAGATCTCTACCCGATCGAGACCATCTGAAATGAAACTAGTTTTTTGCCGTATTTCTGCATTGCTGTCTACAGCTATTCTGATAAAACAATGTTTGTTCCTGTGTCTTCGCTACCTCTCGTGGAATCTATGCCACACTATACGTTCAACCTGTTGTCTGGGTATGAGGAGGTAAAGTATTCGTTACAAAATCACGGTTCGCAATTTTTTTGGCGAGGGCATGATATTCCATTTTTCCATGTAATTGTTATCTTTCCCCCTATTTTGATAGTAATGTCAAGTGATGAATCAACAGACTTGTCTCTGTATGCTATGCATTGTATATTGTGACACTGTATATGCTATATAGTATTTTTTGTCGAAGTTTATAAGAAGTGCATGTGGCATTAAAGTGGTTCACAGCGGAGCCAAAGATATTTTCAGCGGAAAGTGAACTATCAGAGAACTGGTAAGTCTATTACAGTTTAATTTTAAGGACAGTAAGCAGCATCGAGCTGTTTTTGTGTTTTTCCTCGAGAGGAAAAACAACAGGAGCCCCACAGAATTTTTTCCAGGTATAACGAGCACAAGGTCCGGTGATGTTAAACGTAGATCAAGCATTTTATTGGCGCATTTTTTTTTTTTTTTTTTTTTTGTGATAAAGAGTTTATGAGAACGAAAAAATGTTTCGTCAAAGTGAATGAAAATCGATGCAAAAAGAACTTTTGCAATGGCTCTTTTAGAAGCAAAGATATGTTTACAATTAAATGTAAAATATGCACAGCAAATAATTTTGAAGCAGAAAATGTGTGCAAAATCTTCGTCATTGTGAATTGTATCTGTTGCAAGTAGAACTTTTATCAATCGAGGTTCTTTTTAAGCCGTCTATGGGCATAGAAAAACCGGTGCAGATACAGTCGCAAATAGGAGACAGAAAATTGCTAATTGCGAAAAAGCTGAAAATGTTTGCCACAATTTAGTTAATATCTTATTACATTTAAAGTAGACTGCACATTCTTGTGTAGAACGAGTTGCTACGTTTGTACTGGAATTGTTTTCACTGTGAATGTTGCACTTGCAAAAAAAATGTAGTACAATATCGGGAAGTACGGATTTTCCAGATTTAAATCTTCTCTCCGCCAATCTGTGAAATTGGAAAAGATGTCGAAAACGGTGGTCGCGTTCACAAAAATCTGATGGCAGATTAATTTCTCCAATATCACTTGTAATGTTCCAAAAGAAATTTTAAAACTTAGCAATTAGTATGTAGCCAATAATAGTAAGTACCAAATATTCTGTTAGCGAAGTGAAAAAACATGTAAAAATCAATTCAGGGCAACAGATCTTTCGTGAAAATAGTATAACTATTCTAGTAATCTGAATTTATTAATGTAAAATAGAAATCAAAGTTTCCGTAAAAATCAGTTCAAGGCAACAAATCTTTCGTTAAAATAGTATAACTATACTAGTGATCCGAATTTATTGATATAAAATAAAAATCAAAGTTTCCAAGCCTTCGTTTTTTGTTTTGACATTTTTTTATTTCTTGGCAGTTTGCTGTAATTGTCCGCACGGGCCGGGTCGGGCCTTTTTCAGTTCATAGAATAAAGCAACGAGCGGGCCGGGCCGGGCCAAGTCGACCCATTCTTTTTATCGCAATGGTAAAAAACGAAAAAAAAAAAGTCGTGTTTCCCGATATCCTGGTGTGTTTAACGGGTTTGCTGGCTGTACTTGCTTCCATGACATAGCCTAGGTCGTAAGCGCAGAGACGAGGAGAGGCACTCGCAGTTTTTTTTTCCATCTGTAGGAATTAAGATGGTAAAAACACTTTGGGTTTGTTGACAACAAAAATATTCGACCCCGAGCGAGTGTGTGTGTGTTGTGTACATTGGGGGACGGGGGGGGGGTGTTTGTATGAGAGAGGGGGACGGCATTGATTGTTTATCTTATCTCTTATCCGTATAGGGACTGACTCTTGTGGTGTTACCGCTTGTTAGTTCGGAGAAAGGGAGATTTTGAACGCGCTTAGTCTTTTTATTTTTCTCTCTTGAAAGGTTATATTTTTCGATAATTGCCAAAATTTAGTTAATATTTTTAGGCTTACATTCAACTAAAAGTTTTAAATAATATTTCGTTTCATTATTTAAT
The DNA here is from genome assembly GCA_039090855.1 of Macrothele yani. NCBI lineage: Eukaryota > Metazoa > Arthropoda > Arachnida > Araneae > Macrothelidae > Macrothele > Macrothele yani. The sequence goes on along the minus strand of CM077022.1, from coordinate 47,146,093 downwards.
TTTCCCAATTTAATAAAATACAATAAAAAGACAAAATCTTACAAAATGGCACATTACGGGTCGAGCCGGGCCGGACCTAAATAATAGCTGCCATTGACGGGACGGGCCAGACCTTAAGTGCACGGGCTTGAGCCAGGCGTGCCTCACCAAATGCGGCCAGTGCATGCCTCCAGTTTGCTGGCTACCTTTTTTGAAGAAGCCCTCTGGTTGAAAACTTTGATTTCTATTTTACGCCAATAAATTCGGATTGCTGGCATAGTTACGCTATTTTAAGTATAGTTGGTGTACAGTTCCTCGCCATTAATTAAATCTTCCGTTCTAATTCATTTTTGGCTGCAGTGCATACAGAGACAAAAGTCTGTTATGCTTATTGATTTTCTAAATATACACCTTTGGTTTAGTCAAATTTTTAGGTTTGACCGATCTTGGCCGTCATTTTTTTTAATGAAAGAATGTTGATGATCTTGCATTTTTTTTTCTTTACGAATACGCCCGTTGATTTTTTTCCGTTTATTTTCTTTTCTTTTAAGTTGTTAATTCATATCTTAATAACCTCTAGTGTTTTATTTTTTTTTTTCAGGTGTCTGTGTATCGGTGGATTATTGTATTAAACTTCGGGAAGGGCAAAAAAAGCAAGCTTTATAATAAAATTTAAACCCAAAATGAGATAAACAGTGTCGGAAATGTTTTGTCTTTTCTGTATGTGTGGCAACATGTAAATATTCATTTATTTTTACTTGCTGTGTATACCAAAACTAGTGCAAAGTTTGGAAAATCACGCATTGATATTCACACACACACACACACACACACACACACACACACAGCGCGTGAGATTATTCCCCAAACCCCTCATCCAACTCCCGCATCAAATATAGAATTTCTTTTATGGGGGTGGCCTAAAAATTGAAGATTAAAAAAGTAATGATAGAAAAAAAGGGTGACGGGGAAAACGTCTTCAAAAATATTCGGAAGCGATGAAAATATCTCCTCCTTATTGAATTGCGTTTCGAGTGATTCGTAAAATATATATTTAAAAATATATACAAATGTATTTAAAAATAAGCAGTCAATAACAAAGGAAGGAAGGACCAAGTGATAATATATGGAGTGGGTCGTCCCCACTGGGTACGCCACTGGGCTCTTCTGTTTACTTTGCCTATCCGATAATTTTTACTGTCATCTGCGTTTCCGTTCTGAGAATGTACGCTAAGGCACTGATATATGAATTTGTTAATTTGACTTTGTTTGATGAGAATTTCCGTGAAGAACGAAGGAAAAATAGGCTCAGCCGTTTGCGCCATATACTGTGAGTATGACTTAGAGATCTGCACTGGCCTTGTTTGGTGAGCCCGGCCCGTTTCAAATATTAGGCACTCGGCCCAACCCGGCCCGTGCCCGCCAATTGCAACTTTTATTTAAGCCAGGCTCGTGATGTGCGATTTTGTATTATTTTGTCTTTCTATTGTATTTTATTAAATTGTGAAAATTAAATAATGAAATGAAATATTATGGAAAGTATTTAGTTGAATGTAAGCCTAAAAATATTAACTAACCTTTGGCAATTATCGAAGAATATAACCTTTAAGGACAGAGAAAAGGCGCGTTCAAAATCTACCTTTCTCTGAACAAGAAAGCGTAACACTACAAATGTCAATCCCTATACGGATTAGGGATAGGAGAAACACGCGGCCACCTCACTGCAGGCACCCCGTCCTGCGTCCCCCACTGCACACAACACGCACACTCGCTCTGAGTCGAATCTTTTCGTTGTCAACAAGCCCCAAAGTGGTTTTACCATCTTAATACCTACATATGGCAAAAAAAATCAATGTGAGTGCCTCTCCTCGCCTCTTTGATTACGCCATGGGCTATGTCATGGAAGTAAATAAAGCCGGCAAAACAGTGAAACAGACCAGGAAATCGGGAAACACTTTTTTTTCTTTCTTTATCATTGCGATAAGAAGAATAAGTCGATTTGGCCCGGCCCTGTCGTAAGTGTCTAGGGAAAAGCCCGGCCTGGCCCGTTGCTATGTTTTCTGAGCAAAAAAGGCACGACCCGGCTCTGCCCATGCAGACCTCTAATATGAAATTTTGCTTGCAGCGGAAACTGCATGGACATTTTTAAAATTCAACATCGCGACGAACAGATCTTTTAAGAATATGCGAAAAATTGCTTTAAAATCGATTCAGCTGTTTTCTTTGAAGACTAACGCATTTTCTGTGTTAATTTAATTGTTTTTTTGCTATAGCTGAAACTGTAAATTTAGTCTTGAAGAATTGAAGCAATTTCCACCTGATTGAAAATAAAAATAAAAGTCCTTTCGAAAATTACGTAGACCTTTTTTCTGTACATCTGTTGCAGCCAATCCAACGTTGCTCTTGGTAGATGCCGAAATTTGTGACCTGTAGCTGAAATTCGTGACATGTACCTAACTGAAACATCCGAAAAACCAAAAAAGCGGGTTACCTGCGAATAGGATTAGTTTGAATACACGCATGAATTATATGTTTTAAGACCAAGGAGGTTGAAATAAAGGGAGAAAGTATGACGTCACAAACATCAAGCTTTTTTCAGCAGACAACGTTGACGGTGTGACAGCCATCTTAAAACTCTGATAGTCGTTTCCAGCCATTGGGTTACGTACGTGACAAGTTTGGTTTTCGAAATTTGAAGTAATTTTTTTTTTTTTTAGAAATATTGTGCTGTTGCGCTTACGGATGTCACAACAATTCCGGGCGACCACCTCTTGGAGTTACTTTTCATAGGTAAGTAACGGAGAAACATTTAATATGAAATCTTTTAATTTCCGAAGGGCAGATAGTAGTCAAGCTCATATATGAAAAATTTTCAAGTGGAAGATAAATGAATTATTACTTATAATTCATTTATTCGGTCTTCAAACAGACCTAAACACCAAAAACATTTTTATTCGGGCATTCGGGCCATATTTTTAGCCAATAATTGAATTTTTCTGAAATTGCGTGCTCCCACCCTAAAATAAAAGTTTTGGTTCTCTAGAACTTCATTGAACGGTGGTTTGAGTGCAAAATAGCATATATAAGTGTCGCTTAAAATAAAAACCCCCAACACCGTCAGCTAAATAGCTTTAAAAGTGAGATTAATGAGTGAAAAGCCGAGAAATTGAGATTGTGTGATTGAGGAGCAGTGTGCTCTAACTCTCCTGGAAAAAAAAACAGAAGAGTTAATGAGACCTGAGTACTACCAAAAGATAAAAGTGGTCATACACTACATTTTCGGTGCAAAAAAGTTTCAATACCCCCAAAAATACCCCCTACATGAGGTATTGGGCGGGGAAAAGCCAAGGTGCACCAAAGTGCTGACTGAAAATTAAACAGTAAGCATAGTAAATTTTACCAAACGTGAACTAGAAAATGATGGTGATTCGTGTGATAACGGTCAGTAGGTATAATATAAGCCAAAAAACAGAAATAAATATTAAATAGTTTTTAATAATAGTTTGTACTTACGCTGATCCTCCAGAAATCAGCCGAAGTGTTTCCTAAATTCTAAATACCTGGAAGTAGCCGTAACGCCTTAAACACTGATAAATCAACTAATAATATCCTTAAGATCAGTGCATCAACGATTAATAAAATAAAGAAGGGCAAATTTATTAATATTGAAAGCAAATTGCCAACTTCATGCTTCGCACACCGTTAGCAGCTATTGCATAGTTTGCTCATGTCAGTCTTAAAATGGCTGCCGTGACGTCACCGGCGTGACGTTTTGCTGGCTTCACTTGGATTGCATCGAGCCAACAGAGAGTACTTTCTCCCCGATTTTTAACCTCCTTGGTTAGGACACAAGTTAAGTAAAGTTACCTTTAGCTAATATACGAGGCGTGTTCAGTAAGTAATGCCTCCGCGCAAGTCTCTCGCGCATGACGTGTTGCCTAGCAACCAGTCAGACGGCAAACGATTCTTTGTGCTATTAGCTTCATTTTACTGCGTAATAGAACTCCGTGCATCTATTTGTTCTTATTTAATTGTGTTTAAAATGGATGGTTCTTTTTTCGACTGTGTCGACGGGTGTCAAACAATGATCAGTTATAGAGTTTTTAACTTATGAAAAAGTACCTCCCAAAGAAATTCACGCTAGTCTAATGGCAGTTTCTGGTTCTGAAACTTAGTAAATAAGCAATTTTCGTCTTTAGAAAATCAAAGGAGAGGGGAGGAAGGTTGGCCGTAAAGGATCAACCGCGGAGTTGGAGGCCCGTAATTGCAACTTGCGATTTGAACAGGCAAAAGTCGATAAGCAAATAAGGAAAAATCGAAGAATAACTCACAGAACCATAGCAGGTAAGCTGAACATTAGTTTAGGTAGTGTCGATTACATTGTTGACGTTTTAGGACACAACAAAGTGTGTGCTCGTTGGGTACCGCGTCTCCTAACGACTGAAATGAAGAAATCAAGACTTGAAACATTGCAAAGGTTGCTTCCTCGCTATGAAAATGTAGAAGCAATTTTGTCCGAAGCATTGTGACTGGTGATGATAGTTGGGTACATCGTTATGACACAGGAATGAAAACTCAGTCGCTGGAATACCGACACCCATCTTCTCCTCGAGCGAAAAAATTCAAAACTCAAATGTCTGCCGGTAAGTGCATAATCCACTTTCTTCTGGGACTACAGAGGCATTATTCTTCAGGAGTACACGGTCGAAGGTACGACTGTCAACTCTTGAGAGCTACGTGCATACCTTAAAAAAGTTAAAGAAAAGAATAAACCTCGTATGTGGGGGAAAAACCAATGATTCTGCAACACGACAACGCCAAACCTCACGCCAGTGCTTTCACTTTAGAGGCCATTCAGAAAATCGGGGTTGAAGTTCTTGAACATCCTCCCTACAGCCCAGATTTGGCGCCGTCCGATTTCTGGTTGTTTTCTGCTTTCAAGAGACATCTGAAAGGAATTCCAGTTCACCTGTGACGAAGATGTTCAAGCCGCTGCGAGGAAATGGTTCCGAGATCAACCTGAAGATTTTTACAGAGGTGGTTTTAAAGAACTTGTTCAAGGTTGGTTTATCTGTATCGAGCGTGAGGGGGACAACACTGAAGAATAAAATACGTGAATTAAAGTAAAAACTTTGAGCTTTGTTCTAGTTTTGTTTCAATTTAATGCCTTGTGGGCTTATGCAAAAATATGGAGGCATTACTTTCTGAACGCCCTCTGTATTTAATGGTAAGTGAAGTTAGCTAACAATGATGTACTAGCCAAGTAGATCTAGCTGTTGCTAATGTATTAGGTAAGTAAATTAACTTGTACCGATATGTGAGGTAAGTGAAGTTAATGAAATCTGAGAATTAACTAGTTCCAGGATATTGGGTAAGTAAAATTTGCTAATAAAAATATAATGCGTAAGTAAAATTAGTTGGTCCCGAGACACAGCTGTATGAAATGTATGAAAAAATGGAGGCGGTGTCTTCAGAACGTTGAGGTTACGTAGCAGCGTGAAGATCGTGAAAGTTGGAAAAGAAGACGGACGTAGCAAAAAAAATATTAAGGCGTAGATAAATTTTAACCCAAGAAAAAACATTCCAGACTACCGATATTTCGGAAAGCGATGATGTGATAAGTGAATCATAAAAATAATGTAAGTATTTAGAGTACTGTCTATTGTTGGTCTTTTGTTGTTGTACCTGTAGGACATCTGTTGTAACACTAATGCCGACTTAATCTGTCTTTCCTCTAAGTTTCCGTTCTGCTTGGAATTGAATATAACTTCTTGTGAACAGTTTGTTACACACCATAATGATGTAATGGTGTGATTTGTGGTGGTATACTGCATATTGTTGACAAGTTATTTAGTTCTTTGTCGGTGGACTTACTTAAATTTGGCTAGACGCACTCCGAAAGCTAATACGCTAATTCCGAATATCAGCAGTTTAAGTATGCAATCAAAACTACGTGATAACGTTCTATCAACTGTTCATTGCCACAAAGTACAGTTGCCGATTTTTGGTGACTAGCAATTTATAAATTTTTTCATTAATAGTTTTTTTCTATATACAAGCATTTCTCAACCATTTTCTACGCTGCCATTAATTACTCAGTACAAGAAAAGGGTAATTGCAAAATTATTGAATATCTCAGCGATTCAGATTTGTGTCGCTGTCCCAAGGCTAAGAACCATCGCTGCTAATAAACAGAGACGGTTGCCATTTTCTTTTGCACATTATCACAATACTCACTGGTGACCCCCCACGTTGCACGTGTTCTAAAAGTTGCAGCTGAGAAGGAAGAACTATTCCCTGAATATATGTTTTTATAAAGCAGTTGTACACTCAATGTGCAAAACATTAGAGATGCTTAACTGATAGCGTGTTAGCCCTCCTCCACCGCGAATAATAGCCTGCACACGCCGAGGCATCGACGCCACCAGCCGAGGCATTGTCCACAACTCCGAGACGACGGACATGGATCTGATGTTCCACTCCACGGAATTTTATGGAGCTTCTACCGGGTTTAAATCTGGAGGAATGGTGGTAGAGACGATCAGGTGGGACGACGCATTGTACTGCTGAAACAGACCATCGGTCGTAGAATGCGCGAAGGCCACGAAACCGTGTAAGTGATCCGCCAGCGTATACTTCTAGCGCGCAGCGGTTAAAGACCTCTCCAGACACACTAAGGGACCTAATGTGTTCCATGAGAAGGCTCCCGGAACCATCACAGAGCCACCACCGTCTTGAACAGAGCCGACCTGGCACGACAGGGCCCTAGCCTCATGATGTCGACGCCACGCCCATAACCACCCGTCAGCTTGGTACAGCTCAAAACGTAATTCATCTGACCGCACGACGCGGCGCCACTCTGAAGAGGTCCAGTTTTGATGTTTCCGGCACCGGGCGAGGCGTACTATCGGATGACGAGCAGCCAACAATTGCACACGAGTAGGGCGTCTGCTTCCGTAGCCCAGGGTATGCAGAGTGCGACGTACCGTTTGCTCGCTGACGCTGCTTGGGGCTCCGACATTTAATCGGGATATGATTTGCGCCACCGTTACCAAGCGATCTGTCTGTACCAGCCTGGGTATTGTACGTGAACCCCGGTTATCAATGGTGTGTGGTTGGCCACCACTTGCTCTCTGGGTGCTGGTACGTCTGTCGATGGTATACTCGCGGTACTCCCTTGATACAGTTGCTCTCGGTAATCCTAGGGTTTCTACCACTTGGGCGATAGAATGACCCATCTATCTTGCGCCGACAATGCGTCCACGATCAAAGTCGCTCAGATCATCACGTTTACCTATGTTCATCGATTGCGATACACTCTTGGGAAGTCCTGCTGTCCTAGTATTTATCATCTGCGTTCGATTTGGGTCTGTTCCACTCTGCGCGGGGGATGCCCATGTCAACTGCCCATCACTCCTATCTTTAATGTTTTGTTGATTCCTCATAAATAGGTTAATCTGGACTGTACATTGTTTTTGGTTTTATCGTCCTCCTGAGGTGGCTGGTTCCGCAGTGCCGTCACACAGGCACACCACACACGCCTCATTCAGGACTCGAACCCGTGCCCAATATGAGGAACGGTGAGAAGTCAGCTCTTAAACCACTGGAAAATCTCAGTGCTTCTCCAAAGAGGTCTGATAACTTCTCTCATGTCTTTCATCTTAGCTTGTGCTTTCTCTGAATGTTTAGCTGTGTCTGTTTTACCCTGTGTTGTGTATTTTGTTTTGGATAAGAAAGAAATATTTTTAGCTTTTGTTTTGATATTTCTGTTCTCTCTTAGAAGAAATCGCATTGCTGTGATTGATGGAAGTAAAAACAAATTAAATATAGTATTGCGTACAATTTTACGTTTTGTAAGCCTAAATAAATTGAGCTGAATGTTTTAGTTTTTTTATATTTACTTATTTATTTATGTATTTATTTATTTATTTATTTATGTATTTATTTATTTGCTTATTTATTTATGTATTTATTTATTTTGACAGGCTTGAAAAAAAATAAAACACGAATCAAGGCAAAATGTCTCCAAAAATATACTGCATGTATCTTGTGTTTCTAGCCGTCTGTGTGTTTTCTATTTTCAAACTGAGTGCAACCAGCAATTTGATTCACAGGAAGTAACCTTTATGCGTAATATAAAAGTATAAGAGTAGGGAAAGAAAAAAAAAGTACTGGGCCGTGTAAAAACTAATTTTTGTTAGACGACTTTCTGGGAATTTACATGCTGGAATTCTTGAGCGGAAACAAACAACGTTGAGAATATTTTGTGTGACTTCCTGTTTTTCAGAACCTGCTGTTTTTAATCTAGTGTTTTACACGTTGGAGTAATTAAATTTGGTAAATCTTTCCCAGAGCCCATTTAAGAGGATGGCTAGGGGGCTGCAGCCCCGGGCCCCCATTTTCACAAAGAGCGCCAAAATTATGTACGGTGCTTGAAGAATTGACAGAGTTCTACCGTTTCATTTTATTTTTTTCTCTGTGGCAGATAGTACAGCAAAAACTATAAGAAACTGCATTGTAAAAATGCTTTCTATATTTCTTTCCCCTTTTTTAGGAGGAGTCCAAAAAAAGTATAATAGACCCCAGTCCATCCTCAAATCTTTCAAAAGCATTACAGATGTTTTGTACACATCGGTAATTGGGGAAAATTATCATACATTAAGAATTCGTTTGAATCATGATAGTTGGATCATATTATTTTGTCCATTACTTTGATATAATTTCGACAAGCTTTACCGCGGGGGCGGGGGAATAAAGCAGAAATGAACTGGTATCCATTTTTTAACCATGCCTTTTTAAATTTTTTTGCTAACACAGATTCGTCTATGTAGGATCATGGGATACACTCTTCAATACACTGTAAAAAATTGTAGGGTCAAATTACGGTAGATACACCGGCAGCTGAGTGACCAGTCAATAAACCGTAATTTTACAGTACCATACCGTAATGTTCATTAACATGTTTGATGACCGGGAAATAAAAACGTCTAATGACCATAATGTTCATTAACATATCTAATGACAAATAAATAATAATACATGTTATGTTCATTAACATGTCTAATGGAAAATAAAAACGTCTAATGCCGTAATGTTCATTGCATGTCTAATGATTTGTCTACTGACCGGGAAATAAAAACGTGTTGCCCACAGAGGTGTTACCAGTCGACTGATTGCACTTGAAAAAAAAGGTATATAACCACTTTAAGAAGAACGCTGCCAAATGGTCAAGGTTAAAATACAGTAACGGTTCAAACAGTTTAAATACCGTGAACATGTAGTTTATCTACGGAAAATTTATGGTTGACCGCCAAGTGGCGTGCTTACGATCTGTAAACCGTCTTAATCCGGGTGAAACACTTTGTGACTATTCACGGCAATTTTTTACAGTGTATGGCTGGGATATTGTTATGGCTACCTCATCATATTTTTAGAATGTTTTCTCGTGGGTATTTTTATTCGGCCACCCATAGTGAAATCCTAGATGAGGCACTAATACTGGGGCCCCAAAACAGAGGCGTAGCAATTCAAAAATTATGGGGAAGGCTCAAGTAGTTTCATACCCAAACACCGAAAATAATTGCTAATTAGAATAATCAATTAATAATTAAGCGTTAATTATCAATAATTCATTATTTAGAATAATTATATAAATTCGTTAATAAAATAACAATTTTATTGATAATTAAAATACTGATTTACAAAATTTTGATACAAAGCCTATGTGTAATGTGGAGGGCTATATATTTCTTAAATGTGGTTAATGTAAAATAGAGTGCTTCCTCTCAGTATTCAATTTCTCTGAGTTATTTATAAAGGCGCAATTTCAAAATTAGTTATTTTATGAAATAAATAATAGTGCAGAATATTGAAAATGTGAAGGTTTGCTAGTAGTTTAATAAAATTGTACTTATAATATCATAGCATCATTGTACACGGTAACTGCTCTTCACGGCTATTGTCTTCAAAATGTGGATCCTGTATTTACTTCTACTTCTCGATGAATGTTCAGCAGTTCAAGTCCAGAAAGTCGAGAACTAAACATTGTGTTTCGAAAATACATTTTCTGCCGCCTGAGAGTAGAAATTGTACTTTTCGGTGTGGCTGTTGAGTCAGGAAGCGTTGGTAGAATTTTTAGGAATTTCTTGATATTGGGGTAAAAAAAAACAAAAAAAAACAAGAGCTTGACAACTTGATAAGGATTCTATCGCATTGGCTAGTCTTTTCTCTTGCCTTATTGTTAATAAAGCCATCTTCCAGGAGTGTGAGCTACAGCGAGTGAACCCTGCGGTTGTGTTGCTTGCACGTGAAAAAATGCGCCAATGAAATGAATTCAAAGGGATTCGAAAAAATCCGCGACTTCGTTGGGAAAAAAATGTGATTTGAGTCAGTTTTTTTATCGGTTTTTCAGATTCATCTTGATATTTTTAATGAACAATATTTAAAATTCGGCTTTAAAAGAGAAACAGAAATCATGTGATTCGGCGTTCAAGAGAAAAATGTGTCTTGATATCCAATGGGGGGGGGCTCGAGCCTCCTGAGCCCCTTCCTTTCAAACGCCAATGCGTCCGGTTTACGCCATCAATAAGCGCTTATAGAATAGTAAATCTGTTTAATTAGTGGTGTAATACCTATATAGATTCGCCAAGCTTTCGCTCTCCATTGGGAGGATTTTTCAAGGCAATGGTAGACATAGTATTTGTGTCTACTGTTGCCTTGAAAATCCTCCCAGTGGAGACAGCGAAAGTTTGGCTAACCATTATACGTATTACACCACTAAATAAACGGATTTACAAAGCCATAAGCGCTTCTCGAGTGTGCACGGTCTGATGTACTTTGAAATAACGTTAGGTTTACGCCCATTGTAAAACATGAAACTTTACGTAACCGAAGTTTTTATCAAAAACGATCTACGCTTAGCAAATACATTTTATGTGATTTATAAAGAGAAATATTTCCTGTAAAATCCTCTGGCTTAAGTAATGAGACTCTGTTCTCTCAATTGAACTGTGCCGGTAAGGTTTATCGCTGCAACTTTGCCAATTTGACTCATACTGCAATGCTTCGTCATGTACGTCATGTCACATGGTACATTTACAGGTTACAGTGCCGTAAACTGCAATTAATGTGTGTGCTACGAAATCGCCACCACAGTGCCTGAGTGGTCAAAGCAGTAGGTTTCCGGCTAGTCGTCCCAGATAAGCCATATGTGGTGTGCTTGACCCACGGGGCCGCCCCTCCCAAAACTACCGGCCCCAAATTGGTGACAGGCAACTGCTCTAGACATTAGAATTGTTCACGGTGGTGGTTAAACACCAATAATAATAATAATAATACGTAATAATAAAAAAAGATATTTAGAACGGTGTCGTGGCGTTTGTGGACGGGTACGAAATTGTGGCATTAGCGGACCGTACGGTTATGCCATAAGTAAGAAACACCCACCCCTTAAAAATAAATGAAGAAATATATTTCTAATGCAACTTGGCAACGTAGCTTAAGGATCTCGTGCATTTCCCCAGGTCATTTGAGTGGTCGAATTCCGTAATAATACTTTCGATTCGTCCAGCTGAGTGTTTTTTTTTTTTGTTTTTGTTTTTTCCCCCTCTTTTCTCCTACCTAATTCTTTAGCTTTCAAATTCTGTGAAAACACTCGTTGCTTCTTGCTTTAAAATTTTCACTAGCAACTGCACATTTGGTTGTTTTTGGCTTACAATCTTATTTAATTTTGAATTCCAACCCTCTACGCCGTTGTTCGTCCTGTGTCTCTGTCTGTAAACATTCCACGTTTTGATAGATATATTTGTGTTGTCCAGCCACTGCTCAACGAAATAGTGGTGGTACTCATCCCATAACCGTCCGCTAATGCCACGATTTCATACCTGTCCGCAAACGACACGTCCGCTAACGCCACGGAACCATTTAGATCTCATTTTGAAGATCGTGTCCTGGTTAGGCAATTGGTTAAGTGTGGAAGTGCTTGAACCACTTTTATTTATCGTTCGAAAACTAAAACGAAAAAAATTTATACATCGAAAATCTGTGCTTCACGGGAAAGAAAATATACATACTGTTTTGAAAAAGCTTAACACTTTTTTCCTTTTCCACCCGACTTAAAAAGGAAAGTAATGAAGAACTCTTTTGTTGAGCCCAGTGAAACTGATTCTTCACGGTTTGACTGCCTGAAAGGAAGGAAAAAACAATATTTAATAACCTCAGCTAAATCATGCAGTAATTCTACCGTGATTTTTACATTTTCCGGCCTTCATTTAAATTCTGTGAGGGTGAGCTTGATAGAGCAGTCATCGTGGCATAGCTTCCTGAACTGTGACACCGGGGATTGTAGCCGAAATCCATCAACAGGTTTGAGCTATCATCAAATACAAGCAGTACACGGTCCGACCCTCTAAAACCTCCTGACTTCATGCCGCAGCCTTAAGTATCATTACATCCCCACCGTGATTCGTTTTGGGAGAGTGAATGACTATGGGCAGGAGGTCTGAAAGATCTCAATTCATCATTAATTCATCCACTGACTCAGACAGACCACCGAACTATTGTTGAGTTGAGGTCGACCTTCCCCCCTCGGGGTCCCTTCTTCAGCTGGCACGCTGCAGGGCCCATTAGATCGAATAGACAATAGCTCCGGCCTGGCAAACACACACACATACAGCAGCATTCTTCATTCACTCCCTCAATGAAGGAAGCTATGAAGAGGAGGCGAATCCAGCGGGACTTCGCCTCTTGGAAAACCAACCATCACTTGCGGTGTTCCTCACCGAGGCTTAGAAAGTGTGCGTCTGTCCCCACAATCACAGCGCGATTCGTGTAATTCAGAGAATGTTTTTTTTTTTTTTTTTTTCCGCGTCGTTCTTCTGATTTTTGCATAATGACAATAGACGGGTGAAGAGACAAATATGCGCTGAATTTTCTTTATAAGTTCTTGAATGTGTAAAACCTATTTATCTTTCCCTTAGTTCCGTTCCGAACGGACTTTAAAATAAATTAAAGAAACCTGTAACGTCCTCCCCATTTCCCTCAAAAATCAAACTAAAAAACATTTATAAATGAACAATGAAAAAGTAAATTTTAAATAATGCGAGCTCAAGAAGAAGGAATGGTGAGCTCAGGATTCCTCAAATAAATAAAAGTAGAAATCTTATAACCGCCGTGGCGCAGATGGCTTCTGATAATTCGTCCGAAAAGGGGCCCGAGTTCGAATCCCGGTGAGGCATGGATGTTTTGTTTGTCTTACGGCCCTGGCTCTCTTCTTTTTCTGGAACCAGTGGCCCTAAATTAGGGACGGGCGACTGCTTATAGCCCACTGAGTTGCTCACGTCGGTCGTTAAACCTCCAATAAAAAAAAAAAGAAGAAGAAAGAAATCGCACGTTTCGGATCCTTCGCAAACCATTCTTGAAGTAACTCTTTGTAAAAGAGAGAATCCTCACTAATTCCAGACGATGTGTGGAAGAAGTATCACACATTTTTTGAAGCGGAGAAGGAATTCTTATTAATTCCAGACAATGTCTGGAAGGAGCATCACACATTTTTTGAAGAGCCTAACTGGCCGTCCCGGTAGCGCAGTCGTTTAAGCACTGGCTTGTAACCATTCGTCCGAGGTGTGTCCGGGTTCGCATCCTGGTGAGGCATGGATGTTGTGTTTGTCTTACGGCACTGGTTCTCTCCCTTTCCTAGAACCAGTGGCTCCAAATTAGGGACGGGCGACTGCTTATAGCCCATTGAGTTGATCACGGTGGTCGTTAAACATCCAATTTAAAAAAAAAAAAACTAACTGCTAGTATATCCATTTATATGTTCGGGAGCCAATATTGTATTCTGACTCTCTTCCCCCGTGGTGGAACTCGAACCCACATCTTTCCCACTCCGGAGCTGATGCTTTCCCGATTAAGCTACGCTGGCAAGGACTTATCACTGCTACTTGCCGTCTTGACATGTGCATCACCTCTGTAGTACATCACATCATCCTTCTGCTCCGGAGCCGAATGCTTTCCCAATTAAGCTACGCCGACAAGGGCTTATCACTGCTACTTGCCGTCTTGACATGTGCATCACCTCTGTAGGCGTCACATCATCCTTCTGCCCCGAAGTGCTTTCCCAATTAAGCTACGGCGGCAAGGGCTTATCACTGCTACTTGCCTTCCTGGCATGTGCATCACCTCTGTAGTACGTCACTTCTCATCCTTTTGCTCCGGAGCCGAATGCTTTCCCAATTAAGCTACGCCGGCTCACAGCTGGTGTAGGTGAAATGACAACATTTCTCGGATCTGGTTCAGAAATCCTTGAGTACTATTAAGAATTTGTATCAAGGATATCTGAACCTGACGCGAAAAACTCAAAATTATCATCACCCATTTTTCGTATTTAGCGAATATGGAAATTCACATATACAGATCCGTTCTACTTTTCGTAGTTCCTACTCCTAGAAATAATTAAAATGGGAAAAAGACAGCGAAGTCGATACCTGTGTGAATTCAATACCTTATGGAAACACAAATTTGTCCGTGACGAGGATGGAAACCGCGCCCGCTCACTCCGATGTAAGTTGCTCTCCCAACTAAGCTACGCGGACGGAATGTATCGCTGCAGATTTGTCGTCTTGACACGTGTTTTACCTCTGTAGTACGTTACATCATCTCCCTCTTAATTTTTTTATTTTTATTTGAAGCGAAGTAGGAATTTGTTTATTAATTCCAGACGATGTGTGGAACAAACATCACACATTTTTCGAAGAACCCAACGGACAGTACATCCATTTTTACGTTCGGGCGCCAATGTGTAAACACAGATTTGTCCGCGACGGGATTCGAATTCGCGCCCCCTTACTCCGGAGTATGTTGCTCTCCCAACTAAGCTACATGGACGGAATATATCGCTGCAGATTTGTCGTCTTGACACCTGCTTTACCTCTGTAGTACGTCACAACCTGTAAAGGAGAATTTCATACCGTACCACAAAAATCAGGGGAAAAAATTCTTACCTGAGAGAAACTGGTCTCTCAAATGTTTTTGTTCCCATCATCATCATCATCATTGTCAACCATTATCAATCCACTGCTGGACGAAGGTCTCCCCAAGTTTCCTCCACAACGGTCTGTCTTGTGCCAGTCTCCTCCATGTCACCCCTGCATACTTTCGAATTTCATCCACCCATCTCCCACGTGGTCTTCTTCTGGGTCTTTTCCTGTCCCTTGGAATCCAATCTAAAATTTCGGCTGTCCATCGATGATCTGTCCTTCTGGCAGTATGTCCAGCCCATTGCCATTTCAGGGATTTAACTCTGATCATGATGTCTTCCACTCTTGTCATTTTTCGGATCCACGAGTTCCTCTTCTTATCTCTCCTGGTTACACCAAGTATGCACCTCTCCATGCTTCTTTGAGTTGTCTGCAGCCTTTGTATGTCTCTCTTAGTTAAGGTCCACGTCTCTGCACCATACGTAAGCACTGGAAGGATGCATTGATCAAATACTTTTCTTTTAAGACATAATGGCATATTGCTCTTGAAAATTATGCTGTTTCTTCCAAAAGCTCTCCAGGCAAGTTTTGTACGCCGATTAATTTCTTCATCAATGTGACCCTCACTTGATATCTGTTGTCCAAGATAAACGTACGTGTCTGTTATCTCCAGCTTTTCTCCATCAATCGATAAATCTTCATTTCTTGTAAAAGCATTGAACATCACTTTTGTCTTCTGAAAGTTCATTTTTAATCCCACTTCTTTACTCTTGTCAGCAAGTTCCTGGATCATACTCTGCAGCTCTGATGGGCTAGTTGCAAAAATGACTACGTCATCAGCAAAACGAAGGTGGGTTAGATAATCTCCATTAATCTTTATCCCCTTGTTTTCCCAGCTCAGTGACTGAAAAACACCCTCCAATGTGGCATTAAAGAGCTTCGGAGATATGGTGTCACCTTGTCTCACTCCCTTTCCAATTTTTATGTGTGTTGTATTTTCAAACAGCCTAATCTTTGCACTTGCATTTTCATAGATGTTATTAATAATATTAATGTATGCATCTTCAATACCGCAGGTTTTCAGAGCCATTGTAACTGCTGATGGTTTCACCGAATCAAAGGCTTTTTCATAATCGATAAAAGCCATGCACAATGGAAGTTCATATTCCCTCGCTCTTTCAATTAGTTCTCTCAGCACATGGATATGATCTATTGTGCTGTAGCCACTCCTGAATCCAGCTTGTTCTCTCGGTTGAGCCATGTCCAGTGTTACCTTCAAGCGGTGTGAAAGAACTTTAGTGAAGATTTTATAAACTACTGATAGGAGGCTGATAGGTCTGTAGTTTCCAAGATCCTCAATGTCACCTTTCTTATGTAGCAGGATCATTGTAGCGGTGTTCCAATCCTCAGGAATCTTTCCTTCATTAAGGCATCGAGTGAAAATTTGGGCGAGTACTGTTTCGATTTCTCCACTTGCTTCTTGTATGATGTCTACAGTAATTCCATCTTCTCCTGGAGCTTTTCCCCGCTTCATGTTCTTGATTGCATGTGCAACTTCTGCTGGAAGGACTGGAGGAACTCTGGTACTGGTATCTTTCATGATGTCTGGAGTGCATGTATCATCCCTTTCATATAATTTGGAGTAGAAATCTTTCACTCTTGTCAAAATTTCGCCTCTATTTCTTGTTACAGAACCATCTTCTTTTCTCAGTGCCATAATCTGTTTTCTTCCCTTACTGAGATGTCCCTTTGCTATCTTTAGGCTTTGGTTGTTTTCAATTGCTTTCCTCACTAGTTCACAGTTGAATTTTCTTACGTCTTCAGTGATACTTTTTCGTACTGTCTTGCATAGCTCTATATATTCCACTTTGGAAGTCACATCTTCTTTAGTTGTCCTCATCTCTCTTCTTTTTTGCATCAACATTTTCGTTTTTCCTGATAATTCCCATATTTCTGGAATTTAATAAAAACCAGATTTTTTTATCATACCTTCTTTTTCTTTTGGGGGAAGGTTAAAAACCTCCGTAAGCATCTAAGCCTACACTGTAAAAAAGATTTTTGAAATTCACGGGCCACTTTCCGTGATCTCTTTCGTGAATTAACGAAGCATATTTCTGATACAACCTTTTCCGTGAAATGACGGGAAAAACTCTGAATTTCACGGATTTTTCGTGCGCCAGAAAAATTCTGAATTTTCAGAAACCTTTCCGCAATTCCTTTCTTACATTGACGTAAATTACCGTTTTCAAGAAGTGTTAACGAAAAATTCTGACTTTTCAGAAACCTTTCCACAATTCCTCTCCTACATTGACGTAAATTACCGTTTTCAAGAAGTGTTAACGGAAAATTCTTACTTTTCAGAAACCCTTCCGCAATTGCTTTCTTATGTTAACGGAAAAACTCCATTTTCACTTTTTCCGTATCCATATGACGAATAATTTCCGCTAATGGGAGAGAAAGTCACGGGAACTTTTAGGGTGTTTCGATTAACTGTTAAATTTCAATAGTCTGTTTAAGTATTTGGTTTTGAAGTTCTGTAGCGAGATCAGATATTGTGAATAGCATATCGCATGAATTTTGGTTATTGTGGCACAGGATATTTCTTCCCCATTTTGTGAACTAGCTAATATATATTGTGTTCCCGTAAGAAACCGGGTGTTTAATTTGTTGTACAGGTGATTGTACGATGTCTGTATCTGTGGAGTCCTTCAGACAAAAGCTATATAGGTATCAAGAGTAAATTTTATATTTAGAAGTTTTGTGAAATAATATTATGAAACAGTACATTGCAACATTGAAATAATTGAAAGTTATTGTCAGTTAAAAAGAAAGATCTCAAACTCCAAGTCATTCTCTTGCTTCGAAAAATCGCTATGAACTAAATACGTTATTTGTATTAAGACTTCATACAGAAAAAATAAAATGATTACAACGTATTAAAAAATATTAAGCTCCAGTAGAAAATAAAATGACTAAATCACTCGCATTAATGAAAAAAAAAACCATCGCCCAATTATTTTTACAGTGAACGTGGGTCTGATTCATGTGACTTTCTGGCTCCGTGGTTGAGACGCGCGGCTTTAAGCCAAACACGTCCTGGGCTCGATCAACGGCACAAAAAGATTCTCTCGCGTAAGAGCTGAAATATTCGCCGTGTTGGATTTTGCGAAATTTCTGTCTAAATACTGAAAAACTTGAAACGGGCTTTTTGGAATAGACGGAATTACTGACTACGGAAAATCTGTGAAAATACGGATGTTACAAAAAAACGGGAACTCTTCAAAACAGAAATTCCGTTAAAAGACGAACACTTACTGGCAACTGTACAGCCGTCTAGGGCGGAGTGATGTTTTTAGTTCTTCGGAGTACACACGCGCTTGAACCGTTCATTGGCGCATTAAAAATTTTGATTCTGGACGTCTTACTTTATTCATTGAACGATCCTTGTTTGTAACATGACGTTAAATACAGTACAAGATACTTACGCTAAATAACGCCATGTGCCGCTTTATCGCCACCAAACGAATTTCTGAGATAGCGGTAGTTCACCGAATGGGTCGACATTCATATGCCATGTAGCGAGAAAAATTGTTATAAGTCCGCCATCATTTACCAACGAACCGATACATCCGCCATTTTCTCTTTCTTGAGCTACGGAACTGAAAGCCTGCTACTATATCATGGTAAGCGAAAAGAACTGATTTTGTAGATGCCGTAAAGAATAACTTTCTAAAACTATACATATTACTAGATGTTTGAAGCTTCGTCTGTAGGGAGAAGTTAGTTGATTTATATAAAATTTCGATATGTTACAGAAACGGATGTAGAATACCATCAAAATATTCGGTAGCCCTGTAACGCCAGGGTGGCTTTAAAGTTGTACGTACAATTTTTTTAGGTTAGTCACGACACTTACGTAAATCTTCGTGATGTTCAACTCATTTCCATTTTCTCAGAGGATCACACGTAAATCTTTGAACTACAAGGCAAGCGTCATCAAGACTTCCATAGATGCGAAGTCACTAACGAAAAATACTGCAAAAAAAAAAAAAAAAATCGGAAAGCATCTAAACCTGTCCCAACTAGGGGTGAAGAGGTTGAGTCACAACCAAGCACAAGCAAAGGCTGGATGTGATCTGTGATGAAGAATGCATAGGCCGCCCCGGTGGCGCAGTGGTCTAAGGCGTTGGCCTCTGATCATTCGTCCGTAAGGGGTCCGCGTTCGAATCCCGGTGAGGCATGGATGTTGTGTTTGTCTTACGGCACTGGCTCTCTCCCTTCCCTGGAACCAGTGACCCTAAATTAGGGATGGGCGACTGCTTATAGCCCATTGAGTTGCTCACAGTGGTCGTTAAACCTCCAATCAAAAAAAAAAAAAAAAAAAAAGAATGCATAGAGAACATGTCTTTGTGAAAACTTTGTGTGAGGTATTTACATGATTAGTGTGGAGGCATCAGCAAGATTTCAACTTGCAGATGTCCAGAATGGGCAGAGTGATAGCTTCCTACCCCTATGAATATTTAAACGCATGTATTTTCAAACTTTTCCAACACATTGTTCGTATTGTGTGAAAGATTGTATTTTTGTATCCCGTATCATTCTTTTTAATAACCCAGTAAGTTCATGACATAATTTTACCTGCTACAGCTGTTTTTCCAGCTGCAGACCAAGAAAAACTTAATAATGAGTGAATATCATTTTGTTACATAAACTCAAAATGGATTTGATATTAGAAATTTTGAAGATGACAATCAGTTTTTTGGTGTAAAAGTGACAAGGATGGTAAGTCAGATAATATCTGAAAACTTGATAGTTATATTCAAATTAATCGGAAACTTGAGACTTGGTCGTTCTGGGTTGTGTAGTGTTTAGCATACCCGGGCGCTATCTGGGAGATGCGGATTCGATTCCCGCTCTAGGACGACGAAATTTTCAAGTTTTCGGATATTATCTGACTTTACCATCCTTGTCACATTTACACCAAAAAACGGATTGTCATTTTCAAAATTTGTATAATATGGTGTAATCCCGTAATCCATTCAGGATTTGATATTGCATTTTGGTTAAATAAGTTAGTTTTGGGGGAAAATATTTCATAATGTTCTGTTGAAGAATAGATGGTGTTAATCGGGCCACCTGTTCCTAATTACGCCATCATGCAAGCTTTTCCTATATAGGAAAAGCTTGCATGGTGGCGTTATGAGGAACTCAGTTTTATTTCACCTCCTGAAGTACTTATCATTCATACTATTGTGCTATTATCTACAGGATAGTTTAAAGTGTCTTCGTCATTATTTACTTTCCTGTTTTTGTATACCTTATTTCCAGAGCTACACCATTATAAGTGTTAAGGTGGCGTTATTCGGGCTTGGTACCCTATGTAATTTTGCGGCTGTATATTGACAAAGTAAATAGACAAAGTCATCGCTCTTTCTACGTTGTTATTCAATTAACACACAGCAACAGAAAAAATGCTATACGGACACCGCTGGGATCGTACCCCAGATCTCTCGATAACTAGCCGAGTGCGTTTGCCTTACGCTACGGTGCCAACAATCCACGGCGCTGTGTGTGTTTATCTGTCAGCATCTGACTTCACAAATCCGTATGGGATGGGCTCAGCAACTGAAACGTCTCCATTTGGTGGGGCTTAACGGCACAAGTTATTTAATAATAGGTAATAAATCCAAAGGGCGAGAGAAATGGTGAAAATCTTCCAAATACGTACGTAGAGACAATGTAAATAGACAAAGTCATCGCTGTTTCCATGTTTTTCTTTAATTAGCACACAGCAACTGAAAAATTGTATTTCGACACCGCTGGGAAACTGCACGAGCTATTAAATAGCTTGTGCCGTTATGCCCAACCAGATGGAGATGTTTCAGTTGCTGAGCCCATCCCTACGGATTTGTGAAGTCAGATGCTGACAGATAAACACACATAGCGCCGTGGATTGTTGGCACCGTAGCGTAAGACGAATGCACTCGGCTAGTTATCGAGATATCTGGGGTACGATTCCAGCGGTGTCTGGATAACAATTTTTCGGTTGATGTGCGCTAATTAAAGAAAACGTGGAAAGAGCGATTACTTCGTGTATTTACATTGTCTTCACGTATTTGGAAGATTTTCACCATTTCTCTCGCCCTTTGGCAAAGTAATTTAGCTCAAGGTCTAGTTCAAAATTATTTGCAATGTAGGTTCCAGTGAAAATTACTGCAAGTTGAACTAGTTGTTTCTCGCTCTTTTTAATTCGCAAATGCTGTTCTATCTGCTCAAGTTTCGAAAAACTGCGATCTCCGGATGTTACGCTCATAGTAGTTTAATATTCTTAATGCAACCGGAACCAGAGCCTTTAACTTTCTATTACCTGTATGAAAATGTACTTTCAGGCCCTCAGAGTTGCTCGTGGTGGTCTTAAACCATGAAACAAACTAACAAAAGGCAGAGCCGGGTTAAGGAGGGGTCTATAGGGGCTTATACCCTTGGGGCCCACCACGACCAAGGGCCCAGGAGGCATGCCTCGGCAAATAATAGAAAGAGAGAGAGAGAGAGAGAGAGAGAGAGGTTTATAAAATAGTGTTACTTTTTGTCTCGTTTGATTTCCACTTGGTCAGAAACAGAGGCTGGAAGACGAACTGATTTCAAGGCAGTGACTCACCAAGGTCAAAGGTTTCATGTCGCACTGTAGGTTGGCGTGAGATTGCCAGCTTTTTCACTACCATTCATCCACACCTCCGGGCCGCGGGTGGCCTAGTGGCCAACGTTTGTGACTGCCACGGAAAGGGCCTCAGGTTCGATCCCAGGCAGGTACGAACGCTCGATCCACTAAATATCCGCCGTGCATCGGGTGGGCACGTTAAGCCGTCGGACCCCGGGTACTGGCCCCCGGTAATAAATAAGGGCGTCTTCCTCCCCCTTTCTACTTCGCTTCCGTGTCACTTTCCTACCGGGCGCTCTAGCCCAAATCTCCTAGTTTCCTATTTCTAAGAGTTGTTTAAGACCTGGGGTCAGACACTCCCTTCCTAAAATCCTCTACGTATGATCATGATCACGATCATCCACACCTCCCAATTAGCACTCGAAGTCCTGTGTGGCTTCATATTGCGTAACAAAAAAGATGCTCTAAGAAAAATATACAATGCTAAATCATTAAAAAATCAAAGACAAAACCTGAAAATCTTTGTTTTTAACTCATGTACTTGTGAGGACTAAACTTCCGTAATCGGCCCCCAAGTAGTTTCAGCTGATGATAAAACAAGGAAGCTGGAAAGCAAATATTTATATTTTCGGCTTCCTTGTTTAATCTTAATTGATATCTAATTGTTTATCTTAATTTTTCTAATTATCATAATTAATTTTCATTGTATTAAGCAAATATTTATATTTATTCAAACAAACGCTTTGGTAAACCGTTTCGCACAGAAGTCGCACAAAAGTGTTTGAACTACTTCCTTGTTTAATCTTAATTGATATCTAATTGTTTATCTTAATTTTTCTATTTATCATAATTAATTTTCATTGTATTAAGCAAATATTTATATTTATTCAAACAAACGCTTTGGTAAACCGTTTCGCACAGAAGTCGCACAAAAGTGTTTGAACTACTTCCTTGTTTAATCTTAATTGATATCTAATTGTTTATCTTAATTTTTCTATTTATCATAATTAATTTTCATTGTATTAAGCAAATATTTATATTTATTCAAACAAACGCTTTGGTAAACCCCTCGGATGGATACAAGTCGCACAAAAGTGTTTGAACTACTTGGGGGTCCGAATACGGAAGTTTAACCCTTGTGAGAACGATGAAAAATACAGTGACATATTATGAAAACTCTGCAGGTAATTCATGAGTTTGAAGAATGCCTTACGTATTAATTATCACAAGCATATTGCTACAGTTTCGTGTTTTAACGGACTTCATAATGATTTTCCGTCATAATTCTTTGAAAGCCCGCTCAGATTTCTCAGCCTTGGAGTCCACTCAAATGTCTTAGCGTAGGGGCCCACTCAGGCCTTAATCCGGCCTTGACAAAAGGAAAGCATAGGCAAATCCGAGGGTTCAAACTCAGGTTTGTTCTTCCGGCCAAAAATACCTTATATCTTTCACTTAATTCTGCAATAGTAAATATTACCTCTGGGTCCACACATTTTCTTAAACATTCGTTTGTAGAATTTTGCAACTCCGTTATTTTGAACAAAATTCAAAATGCACTATGATAAGTCTCAAAAATGTAAAAAAAAAAAAAAAAAAAAAAAAAATCTGGCATTTACATGATTAATTTCTTTACCTAAAATGGAATAACAGAAACAAGTGCTGGGGCTGAGAGGGAGCTCCCCCTCCCCCACCCTTCCCTCCCATTTTGAGCGAGCCCCGTGGAAAATGGACGTTGTCATAAATCTTTGAGCTTTCATTTATCGTTGATATTTCATTACAAGCATTACCGCATTTTTTCATGCATTATGAACTCCTCTTTAAATCAAAATTTCGGTAAAATAGTACAAACAATGGATAACTCAAAAGAAACTTCAGCTTCTCAGGTAACCCAGCAGAATTGCTTATGTAAGTTAAAATTGAAACCTCATCGTACTGGGATGGTGGGACTAATATTATTTTTGCGATGTAATCACACTCTAACGAAAAGAATAACAAAAACCCAAGAAAACCTAATATCTGTATTTGTGAAAGGAAATATTATATAGTTTCCAATTAAATACACTTTGAAGCTGACTAGAAATTAATTTTGAATTCGAAATTAAATCACGTTCAGTCTCCTCTGCGCAGAAATTAGGCAAAGACTCTTACCGATGGCTGCATGTCACTCAACAAAAAAGCAAATTGTATTTCAATGTCTCATATAATTTGGAACTTATTTTATGTTTTTGTTCTTTTGTTTTTTCTTTTTGTTATTTTCTCCCCTGTTGTTTGAAGTGCACCATCTAAGTATATAAGGCCCCTGTGCATACGCAGTACACACCTATATGGGTCCACAAAATATCATTTTCAGTTCAATGGGCATAAGGAATATTTTTTTTATTATTATTCCACAGATCGAGGAAGCTTTGTTTGTTTTTATGCGCCGCGTCTCCATAAACCATCAGTTTTATATGCAGCAGATCCATAAAGCGTCGTTTTTGTATTCAATGGATCCATCATTTCTCTTCCCACTTTACGTTGCCGAAAAATCAGTGAATCCTCCTGGTAATATTTCCTAGAGTTTGAGTCATTTGCTTATTCGCATTTACCTTAATTCGAAAATAAATTAAACTAATCAAACAACATTTATAAGTTAAGATTCATGGCTAAATAAACGAAAAAATTGTTGTAGTTATTATTACGAGGAATTTATTACGCTATCGGAGTAATCAAGCGAAATTCAAGCCTGCCAGCAAGAACTTAGTACTCAATCAGAAATTCCGACAACTTCGCTTTTCCGTCAAGCGCATATAAACAGAGGAGGCTGTGGTAGCCTTTTATTTGAGCCGTGTTGAACAGAACGCTTTGACACTTTAGGCTTCAATTCATGATCGCATGTCAGCGTTACGCCACAATGACCACTCCACGGACCCCATCTCCCAGCCTCACTCAACCACCCTGTTTCTGGTCCATCATCGCCCGTGCAAACTTTGCAACTTTCGATAAACAATTTAATTATGTAATGCACATTCCGCTTAAAAGAGGAGGTCGTGAATTCTCCAGCTAAGTAGGCTAAGTAGTAGGCGTAGGAAAGAGTTTAAAGTTAAAACGGCCCAGTGACTCCAGTTCAGCTCTTAAACGTAACTCCACGAGAATGAGAAAGGGGAGTTATTAAGGATGGGAAATACAAGGCGTCTTGATTCTAGTGCGAAAAGGGGGAGGGAGGCAAAAAGCAATTATTGGGCAGCAGTTAGGGATGTCATTAATCACACTTTTGCAACGGAGTTTACCTCAAAGTGTTACAACCGCATGAATTCCCGGTAAGAGATTCTGCTTATTTAAATCAAACAAGTCCCTTTTCCTGTGAGGTTTTGTGTTGAGCGCCATGCTCCTGTACGAAACCTCCACCTTTTTAAAATTGGATTACATATTTAACTGGAAAATTGGCGCTTGTCGGAAGGTTGCTTGCCACCGTCTCTCTACCTTTCACACCCCTGCTACCCCTCCAACCCCCTATCTTACCCGATCTTCCGCTGAGCACCTTTCCTTTATGTTCACGTCATTAACCACATTTGCCTAATTTCTCCCCGCCACTGAGGCTTATTATTAGCAGGAAAGCTGGCTTTCACATTTATTCTGCATTGTGCTTTACAGCATTCCCTACTCTCTGGAAAGCCGCCACTCATCTAATGCTAGCCTCCACAATTTTACGCTACGCTAATTCCAAAACAAAGCTAAATACCGAAGGTATTTCATTTTCTCTGTTATATTTTTTCTGATTTTCGTTTTAGTTTTCAATTCTTAAAACAAAAGTAAAAGATTAAAGGACAACTTAAGACATCATAATGATGATCGTGTAACGTGAGCGAAAGTGTAAGTTAAATACCATTTCTGAGAACATGCTCGGATGTTTCGCTGCCGGTTTGTGGCTGCAAGTTAAAGGAATGCCACTGGTAAAACGTAAGGGACAGTTTTTATAACTCTCACATTTTTCCCAGTGTAAAAGGAGGAAAAAGAGTTGTAAATACTGATTTATCAACATGTGTAAAATGTTGTCATCAATGCTACATACACAGCAGCAGAATGTAGACGTACACACGTACGCTGTACGCGCATAGTTTTAAAATTATTAGCAGATTTTGCAGATAGTTTTTGCTTGTAGATTTTAAAAAAATAAAAATATTATTTACAGCAATTAAAGCATTTACTCAAGGCTTTACTCAGATTAATGTACTTAATTCTATTTTTATTTGAAGAACCTTTAATTATTTTTCACATCTTCTGAGTTCGTTTGTTTTTACAGATGATTCTGGCCTCTAGATTTTATCAAGGCCTGTACTCAATGTATAGGAACTGTATCAAAAATTTCGTTTACACAGAAAGAATTTAAAATCTTTTCCTTATGTAAATAGACAAAGTCATCGCTTTCCACGTTTTTCTTTAATTAACACGCAGCAACCAAAAAATTGTTTTCTGGACACTGCCGAGTGCGATCGAGAGATCTGGGATTTGATCCCAGCGGTGTCGGACGCACTCGTCTAGTTATCGAGAGATCTGGGATTCGATCCCAGCGGCGTCCGGAAAACAATTATTCGGTTGCTGTGTGTTAATTAAAGAACAACGTGGAAAGAGCGATGGCTTTGTCTATTTACATCGTCTCCACGTATCGGAAGATTTTCACGTTTTCCTTATGTATTTTGTAATTCTACTATTTTTGGATTAAGTTGTTAAAAATGCTATTTATAATTTTTGAAGGTTCATTGATGGAACTGTTAAAATTTCTAGATATAAAAACTTTCTTTAATTAGTCTGTTGTTTTTATGAAGTTCATAGTCCAGTATTTTAATAATTTACCATGAAGGACTATTTCACACACATACAGTTGTGATGTACTTATTTTGTCCTCATTGGAATCTGTAATGTTCTAATAATTATTTATTGTTTTATCAATTTTCTTTAAATTATCTTATTGTATTATTATTCGTGGGTTTGCAGCAAGTTTTCTGTTTCAACGGTTGTGCATGCAGATACATTTTATTTTTATACAACTCTGGCTAGATACTGAACAGTTTGGGCAACTGCTGGAACACCGGCCCAAGAAATGATCCCAAGCTTTTTGTTTTTATGTCGAACTGGTTTTCATACTAGCACTGCCTTTCAAAAGTTAGCCCGAAATACGAAAGTGTGAATAACAAATGAAGCAGTAGAGACTTATTCAAATTTTTCACTGCGCTGTGTTGAAACATGCAAATGTCGAAACACGTGTTGGATGGCGATTCGCTCATTATATCCAAATAAGAACGCCCAATAAAAGGAGTGTTTTCTATCGCAAGCTGTCCAGCGAAATCGGGAATAGCCATTCTTACGTCATGTTACAATTCTGAAACGATAGAAAGCAGTTTTGAGATTAAAAGCCAGATAGTGGACGACGCAGATGACTCCAATCTTTGGTCTCAACCATTCTGTGATCTCAACGCTCTCGAAACAATTTGAAACAAGTGGAACTACTGCAGTCCTATTTCAGTCCGTCCTAGAGTGACAACCATCTGAAGATGATCCCTACATCCAGACACGTATCCAGGGGAGAGACCTGGGGGTCTGGACCCCCCCCATGTTTAAATATGATTCTGATAGATATAATAATTTTTTGCAGCAGTACAAACATTGCTCTTGAATAATCGCGAAACCGTTACATTTAAACATGACCTTTTGCAAATTATTAAATTAATGTAAATATTTATGGTTTGATGTGGAGATCTGTCTCCCCTGATCGGCCTGGGTTCGGATATGCAGAAAGTGAAGCATAATGAACCGGGACGGAAGATGAAAAGTAGTTTGACGGATGTAGGTTAGTAGTTTAAAGATGAAAAGTAGTTTGACGGATGTAGGTTAGTAGTTTAAAGATGAAAAGTAGTTTAAAATAGTCTTGTACAAAATTATTAGCATTACACGTTTATAAGTGAGTCACGGAAACATTGCTCATCGACCGCCACAGAGAATCGAACCCAGGGTCTTCCAGTTACGCGCCGGATATACTTCCACTGCACCACAGCGGCCTCGAAATTCTCCAGACTCACAAACAACAAACTGCCAAACCACATTGCAGGATTACATGCTTCTGTTCATCTGTGGTGAATCCCCAGCATTGTGCGGGGCTCCAAAGAAGCATGTAACCCTGCCATGTGGTTTGGCACTTTGTTGTTTGTGAGTCTGGAGAATTTCGAGGCCGCTGTGGTGCCGTGGGAGCATATCCGGCGCGTAACTGGAAGACCCTGGGTTCGATTCCCTGTGGCGGCCGATGAGAAATTTTTCCGTGACTCACTTATAAACGTGGAAAGAGCGATGACTTCTATTTGATGTTCCTGGCCCACGTCAACTGTGTATTTAACATTATTAGCATTAATTTAATGATCTGTAAGTAGATCAGCAGTGCACAAAATTGATATGTAATGATTGATTCCTATTAAAAGCAAAAAGTCGTTTTGTAAAATTTTAAACAACTTTAAAGACGCGAAGAAATAGCTCTTTTTCTCTCTCTATGTGTTCATGGAATTAAAAACACAATACATATTACGCACACACACACACACAATTTTTCTGGACCCTCCGCCCAAACAGCTATTCCTGGGTACGTACCTGGTTACATCTCACTATTGACCAGACTGATTCAGCGAGCAATAGCAGCCAGTCTAGATTCGGGCCTCATTGCAGCTAGGTATCCGTCTATACGGTGGCTAGAAAGTTCCATAACTGTACCCTTCGTCCCGTAGACCTACCGTTACGGGACGAAGGGTTTTTTGTTATGGGTTGGGCCAGCGACAATAAGCTTGTTAATTGAATTGGTAAATTTACGTTTTCAGGAAGAGGTGCTATGCATGTAATTCATTTTGGGGGTGCTATTTTCTGTTTAAGTGTAACTTAAGATTAGGCCTATCAGTTAGCATTTTTTTTTTCCTTTCTACAAGCTCATCGTAACAGAAACCCATTTTCCAGGTTTCTGCGGATGGGAGAGAGTGTTATCCTTGCTGGCCCTTGAAAAAGCCTTGGATGATGGGCTCTGTTTCCTCCTACTTCCTTTCTCTGCTTGTTGTTTTTGTTTTGTCATCCTGTGTCTTTTTTTGGCTTGGCTATATATGTATATACACTCAGTAGACAAAATATTAGAGATAGGGGTGATGGGCAGTTGACATGGACTTCCCCCCGCGCAGAGTGGAACAGACCCAAACACAACGTGGGTAATAAATAAATAGGCGGACAGCAGGGCTTCCCAACAGTGTATCGCAATCCGAACATGAGTAGACGTGGCGATCTGAGCGACTTTGATCGTGGACGCACTGCCGGCGCAAGACAGATGGGTCTTTTTATCACCCAAGTGGTAAGAACCCTAGGTTTCCAGAGGTCAACTGTATCAAGGGAGTACCGTGAGTATATCATCGACAGACGTACCAGCACCCAGAGAACAAGCGGTGGCCGACCAACGCCATTGATCACCGGGGTCCACGTACAATATCCAGGCTTGTACAGACCAACCGCTTGATAACGTCGGCGCAAATCACATCTAGGTTAAATGTCTGAGGCCCAAGCCGCGTCAGGGAGCGAATGGTACGGTGCAAGCTGCGTATCCTGGGCTACGGGAATCGACGCCCTACTCGTGTACCACGTGTCTGCTCGTCATCGGACATTACGCCTCGCCGTGTGACGGGAACATGAAAAATGGAGCCGCGTCGTGTGGCAGATGAATCCCGTTTTCAGCTGTACCGAGCCGACGGGAGTGTTCGTCGACAGCGTGAGGCCATGCCCCGTCGTGCCAGGTCGGCTTTCTTCAAGGCGGTGGTAGCTTTGTGATGGTTTGGGGAGCCGTCTCATGGGACACATATTAGGTCCCATGAGACTCGTAACCATATTAGGTCTCTTAACCGCTGCATGTTACCAGCATGTGTTGGATGGTTTCTACACGCTTTCAAGGCCTTCGCGCATCTTTCGGCCGATGGTCAATTCCATCTGGACAATGCGCAACCACCCAGGCATGTCTCGAGGAACACTCATCTGAGTTTGGAACCATCCATTTGCCCCACAAGGTCGTCGGATTTAAAACCTGTGGAAGTTTTCAGGGATGCCGTTCAGTGAAACATGAGATCCTTAGATCCTAGACCGACGTCTCGGGCGGAGTTCTGGAAAATGCTGCAACCGTCATGGCTGGCATTACCTCCAAAGAGTCTGCGGCGTCTTCAGGCTGTTATTCGCGCTAGAGGAGGAGCAACACGCTATTAGGTAGGTATCTCTAATGTTTTGGGCTCGACATATTGCTAGAAGAACGGACCACCGGTGGACAACCGAAATTTTCGACTGGATACCAAGGGACAGAAAAAGACCCAGAAGAAGGCCACATAGGAGATGGATGGACGAAATTCGAAAACATGCCGGAGTAACATGGAAGAGAGTGGCTCAAGACAGACAGTTTTGGAGGAAACTTGGGGAGAACTTCATCCAACAGTGGATTGATAATGGTTGACAATGATGATGATGATGTGTGTGTGTGTGTGGGGGGGTGTGGGTGTTTACGAAATTTGAGGAAACTTACTGACCGTCTCTACCGTTCTGTTACCTAACTTAACCTAACTGAAGCAACGATTGGGATTTTTGCATACCTTTCGACACTCATCCTCCCCCATATCCAACTTCCTCAGACACCCCTGACCGTTAAAAAATCTTAATACCCCTCCATTTGAAGGTATGTATCATTATATCACACACAGAAATATTTTGAAGGTAAATGTAGCACAGTTTTTTTCTTGGGTTTAGTTTTTTTTTTTGTCTGCATTTCGATACGAGGAGCATGGGACTAATAGAAACGCTCGTTAAATCCGGGCGCTCACTGAATCAATTTTTAAGTGAAAATTTGCACCACGTAAAAATACGTATCATCATCATCATCATCATTGTCAACCATTATCAATCCACTGCTGGACGAAGGTCTCCCCAAGTTTCCTCCACAACGGTCTGTCTTGTGCCAGTCTCCTCCATGTCACTCCCGCATACTTTCGAATTTCATCCACCCATCTTCCATGTGGTCTTCTTCTGGGTCTTTTCCTGTCCCTTGGAATCCAATCTAAAATTTCGGCTGTCCATCGATGGTCTGTTCTTCTGGCAGTATGTCCAGCCCATTGCCATTTCAGGGATTTAACTCTGATCATGATGTCTTCCACTCTTGTCATTTTTCGGATCCACGTGTTCCTCTTCTTATCTCTCCTGGTTACACCAAGCATGCACCTCTCCATGCTTCTTTGAGTTGTCTGCAGCCTTTGTATGTCTCTTTTAGTTAAGGTCCACGTCTCTGCCCCATACGTAAGCACTGGAAGGATGCATTGATCAAACACTTTTCTTTTAAGACATAATGGCATATTGCTCTTGAAAATTATGCTGTTTCTTCCAAAAGCTCTCCAGGCAAGTTTTGTACGCCGATTAATTTCTTCATCAATGTGACCCTCACTTGATATCTGCTGTCCAAGATAAACGTATGTGTCTGTTATCTCCAGCTTTTCTCCATCAATCGATAAATCTTCATTTCTTGTAAAAGCATTGAACATCACTTTTGTCTTCTGAAAGTTCATTTTTAATCCCACTTCTTTACTCTTGTCAGCAAGTTCCTGGATCATACTCTGCAGCTCAGATGGGGTAGTTGCAAAAATGACTACGTCATCAGCAAAACGAAGGTGGGTTAGATAATCTCCATTAATCTTTATCCCCTTGTTTTCCCAGCTCAGCGACTGAAAAACACCCTCCAATGTGGCATTAAAGAGCTTCGGAGATATGGTGTCACCTTGTCTCACTCCCTTTCCAATTTTTACGTGTGTTGTATTTTCAAACAGCCGAATCTTTGCACTTGCATTTTCATAGATGTTATTAATAATATTAATGTATGCATCTTCAATACCGCAGGTTTTCAGAGCCATTGTAACTGCTGATGGTTTCACCGAATCAAAGGCTTTTTCATAATCGATAAAAGCCATGCACAATGGAAGTTCATATTCCCTTGCTCTTTCAATTAGTTCTCTCAGCACGTGGATATGATCTATTGTGCTGTAGCCACTCCTGAATCCAGCTTGTTCTCTCGGTTGAGCCATGTCCAGTGTTACCTTCAAGCGGTGTGAAAGAACTTTAGTGAAGATTTTATAAACTACTGATAGGAGGCTGATAGGTCTGTAGTTTCCAAGATCCTCAATGTCACCTTTCTTATGTAGCAGGATCATTGTAGCGGTGTTCCAATCCTCAGGAATCTTTCCTTCATTAAGGCATCGAGTGAAAATTTGGGCGAGTACTGTTTCGATTTCTCCACTTGCTTCTTGTATGATGTCTACAGTAATTCCATCTTCTCCTGGAGCTTTTCCTCGCTTCATGTTCTTGATTGCATGTGCAACTTCTGCTGGAAGGACTGGAGGAACTCTGGTACTGGTATCTTTCATGATGTCTGGAGTGCATATATCATCCCTTTCATATAATTTGGAGTAGAAATCTTTCACTCTTGTCAAAATTTCGCCTCTATTTCTTGTTACAGAACCATCTTCTTTTCTCAGTGCCATAATCTGTTTTCTTCCCTTACTGAGATGTCCCTTTGCTATCTTTAGGCTTTGGTTGTTTTCAATTGCTTTCCTCACTAGTTCACAGTTGAATTTTCTTACGTCTTCAGTGATACTTTTTCTTACTGTCTTGCATAGCTCTATATATTCCACTTTGGAAGTCACATCTTCTTTAGTTGTCCTCATCTCTCTTCTTTTTTGCATCAACATTTTCGTTTTTCCTGATAATTTGTTTACATGCAACTTGTTCTTAGACCCAGCTAATTTTGTTGCTGTTTCCATAAGAGCTTTGGTTACTTTTCTGTTAACTTCAGAGATGTCCACTTCTTCCGATGTTAGGCCTTCTAAAGCAGAGAACCTGTTCTTCAGTTCCAACTTGAAGGTATTATGGTGTTTTTTAAGGTTGGTTATGTCAATAGATTTTGTTTGTCTTATGAGCTTGCCACGTTCAAGTTTAGTGTTGAGGTGCATCTTACATCTCACCAATCTATGGTCACTACCTGTGTTGAACTTGTTTAGCACACTGCAGTCTTCTATGACGAATTTTTTGTTACACATAATAAAATCAATTTCACTTGTCGTCCCATTTGGATGTCTCCATGTCCATTTCCTGTGTGGCTTTTTCTTGAAGAAGGAGTTCAAGATGAAAAACCCTTCTGCCTCTGCAAACTCAACGAGAGTATTTCCACGCTGGTTTCTGTTGCCGTGACCGAATTTACCTACTGAAGTTTCATTCTGTTGCCGTTGCCCTATTTTTGCATTGAAATCTCCCATAATTATTTTCAAGTGCTGCTTACCTTTATTATTTAGATGACAAATTTCCTCATAAAATTCTTCAATTTCTTCTTCAGGATGACTTGTGGTGGGTGCATAAGTTTGAATAATCTGAGCCTGGTATCTTTTTGAGAGTTGGATAACAAGTCGTGCAGCTCTGTCAGAGGAACTTTCAACTTCTACAACTTTATCCTTCAGTTTCTTGTTTATTATAAATCCAACACCACTAGTTCTGCCAGTATCTGTCCCACGATAGTAGAAGAGATGTCCACTTTTCAGTTCGATGAGATCTTCTCCTTTTCTCCTTACCTCACTTAGCCCCACGATGTCCCACTTGATCCTTTGTAGTTCCTCTTCCAATTCAAGAAGCCTTGAATCAGAAGATAGGGAGCGTCCATTGTACGTAGCCAAGGTCAGCATCAGATGGCAGCCTAGTCCGGTCTTCCGGGGATTCTTAGCACCCTCTGCCTTCATGTCGCACTGGCCGCTGCCTTGGCCAGGTACATTCCAGCTGCCGGAGACTGAGGGCCAAGATTTAAGTTGTGGAATCATTTTGGAGGGGGTTTGGCCATAACTCACCACGCTGGCCAAGCGGGTTGGTGAGTGTGGGATAGAATTTCCTCTAATCCCGATGGTATAGTTATACCGCTATTGGCGGTCGTCAGAGCCCCTTTAGTGGGAACAGGATGCACCACGAGAAGGCGGGGTTGACATTTGTCAAGGAGAGGCTGTGATGTTACGCATCACCTGACCTTACATACATTAGTACCATAGTTGATTAATTAAATCTTTCAAGTTTATTCAACTGAACGGCCACGTGAGACTGACTGCTACTTAACTGCACAACTCAGATGAAGCAAAAGCAGCACCGATCCTCGCAGTGCAACGTTCACTTGGAGGGTGAAAGCAGCAATGGACACAAGTTGGGAAATAGTTATCTCCTGCTTCCCCTCTGGCGACATTCCCACTCCATTACTCCCCAATACGTCTCTACAACTGTCGCCTAGAAATCCCCTTATATGTGCGCGAATCCCACCCATACTCTTTTTGCCTAGAAGTAGGCAGCCTGTTTTCAACTCTGCTGATGGAACAGCCCTTTGGAGTGGTTGGTAGAGAGAGTCTCTTGCACAACTCGCTTGTTCAGCTTTTGAGGTACTTCCTCCACCATTGGTTTTCTATTGTTACGTAGATGTAGTATTTTAAAGCATTTTTGTATTAATGCATTTGATTCAAGCAAGAAAGATTGGGGAGGTAAACTCGATTGACGCTATCTGGGGCGGCATCTGTAATTGGACTCGTCAGAATGAGTTTTAAAGGGAATCATTTCTTTTGTATGGAAGGTCGTTTTAGAAAACTCTGAGGGCCTAAATTGCTTTATGGCATACGCCGTAATCATGGGTATTTTCATCGGCCGGGATTTGTGACTGGCGTGATTGTTTTAAAATTGCGTCCGAGGCGTCCGTCGCTTCAGTTCTTGGAGCCAAGACGACAGGCACAAGAGTCAAGCAAGATGTCAGGAGTGGTCAGAACTTAGGGAATGATGCTTTGAGGAGAGGGGAGATGATTTGTAGATAGCGAACTGGAAGGAGGGTGAGGAGAATGGCCTCCGTCCGAACTTGGAAGTACAAGGAGTAATGAGCAAATGAATTAAAAGATAAGTTAGGTACAGCGTGCAAATGACAAGTAGAAAGTAAAGGTAATTAATTCAGCGATCAATATAACTCCTCAGGAGAATCCGAATACTAAAATTGGATAGTAATAAATTGAAGCGTTTTGATATAGCAAATTATCTTGATACTTTCGTGAAGTACAATAATTTTTTATAGTATCCGCAAATAGTTGATATAAGGCTCAAAAATCGAACCTCGTAACAACTGCATTCCTCCATACGACGAACCCGCTAACACTATCAACATTCTTCCACTAGCAAACAAGGATTTCCCTGCGCTGTTCCAGTTTCTTCCTGTATGATTCAATTTCTATTCCTCCATTCCAGGACAGCACGCAGCATACAGGGGTTCTCCAAAATAATGGAAACACCTTGAAACAATAAATGTTACGCACCTAATATGGTGTGGGAGCACCCTTGGCATTTAAAACTGCTTTAATCCTTCTTGGAATGGACGCATACAAATCCTGGATGGCGGTAAGAAATTTCTTTGTCGTTCTTTTGATCCTTTTGAGCCACCAAACCCTGAAGAACACTCAATTGTTTGCTATGAGTGAAAAAATACACTGAAGACAAATTTCTGGGGGAAATTTCAAGATATCTTTGTTATGCAGCGAATAGCTGTTGCAGAAAATGATCTGTTTTTCATTTCTTCGCTTTTCATGCTTTTGAGTTGTGTACGTATGTACGCTGTCCTCCAACATGCAATGGAAAACTTCATTATAACTTTCTACTGTAAATTCCTGCTTTTCTACTCGAAATTCCCAATTTTTTTCCTTTTTTTACTGCATACACACGCATCCAGAAGTTCAAAAGAAAAATTAGCAATCAGAATTAGTGTTACCTCAAAAATCTCTCTTGTGTCTTCCAAGAACAGAAACGGCATAGTCTGATTTCCAGGGAAGGGCAAATGCCCCTTCTTGTGACCCCCTATGTGGGTGCCCATGTTTCTTACCGTAACACGATATACCATAGCTGGGGTACAAAATGGAGGAGAAAGGAAGAAATATCCTACTCCACAATAAGCAAAATTTCATGCGATATGCTATCCACAATATCCGATCTCGCTACAAATCTTCAAAATCAGATCCTTCGACAGATGATTGAAATTTAGCAGTTAATCAAACCTCAAGTATTCCCACTAATCACTCCTATTACCGTTTCATACTCCGTCATATTGATAAGAAAAAAATGAAAACAGAGTTTTTCCATAAATAAATATACTGAAGGAATTGCCGAAAGGTTTCTGAAAATTCAGAATTTTTCGTTAACACATCTTAAAAAGCGGCAGTTTAGCATCAATATAAGAAAGAAATTGCGGAAAGGTTTCTGAAAATTCCGAGTTTTGTGTTAACATATCTTAAAAACCGGCAATTTACCATCAATATAAAAAAGAAATTGCGGGAAAGGTTTTTGAAAATTCAGAATTATCTTGGCGTACGAAAAATCCGTGAAACTCAGGTTTTTTTCCCGTCATTTCATGGAAAAGGTTGTGTCAGCAATATGCGCCGTTAATTCACGAAAGGAATCACGTAAAGTTGCTTTTGAATTTTAGAAAAAGAATCTTCTATTTTTTTTTATTTTTTATTTTTTTTTGTCGAAAAGGATGATGTGCTCATTGTGTCCTAGAATTCGATGCCATCTTTCTTTCTTTTTTTATTTTATTTTTATTTTTAAAGTATTTTTTATTAGTATTTCTTTCGGTCATTGGGAATCATTATGAAACACTTTTCGTGATTTCTTCTTTCTTCGTCATTGGTCTGCGATCAGAAGCTACCTTTCCACAGAATGCATGTTGTACTACTGTTGCTGCTTATTCTTGAAGGGTAAAGTTGTTTAGTTTAGAATGCCAAAGGAAAAAACCAGTCTGTACTGAAGCAGATCAACATGACACCCTGTGCAACCATGAATACGTATTTCCTGTCAGCTGCGAAAACAACGACATTATTGTTGTCCGTTTCTGTAAAAGCTCGGGCCAGGAAAAGTCCAAGGGCACCTCTTTCTAGTGTAAACTGTGGCCTACGTTCCCTTCTTGCAAAGGAGTTACATAACGTGAAAAAATCTAGCCACGTGTTTCAAAAAAACCTAAACCTGCTGAAACAGTTGTTTTTATTTAAATCATCCACCTGTCACTCATTTATTATGCTTCGTGCATGAGAAATATTCCTTCAATAAATGTTTTTTTCCAATTTTGATTGCATAAGTGAACAATTTATTTATCATGAAAGTGAATACAGTAGATTCCGGTTAATTTGGACACATTGGGACTTCGAACACTTTGGCCCAATTAATCAACTGCCGCAATTATGCGAAGTTTATCCCAAAGAGCTAATTTGGGATGTTCTTCAAGAATTGTCCCAAATAAACGGCTGCTCCGATTAACCGATGGCCCAATTAATCGGAATCTACTGTATTGATAACGTACTCACTTAAAACGAACAATAAATATCATTTTTAACTTATTTTAATTAGCTTTTATTAATTATTATCATGATGAATATTCATTTACTTTAGCCCATGATAAAAATTATTTATTTTACTGTAATACAGGTATGCAAATTACCGTGAACATTTTAGTAGCCCACTAAAGAAAGAAGTCACCCACAAAGCTTAATATGACCATATACTGAAAAAAAAAAAAAAAAAAACCCTTCCCTCGCAATTTTTCCTTTACTCATTAGTACCTTAAAAATGTGAATACTTCTCCTATCAGGGATCTGCCTAGAAAGAGCACAATTGGTCACTTCTGCCAACCTTGAAAGCTCCGATCTCTCTGGAAAAGACGAATTCTAAAAAAAATTACAGTTTTTATTTTTATTTTCTCCAGAAAAAAAAGTGGTCTAAAAAAACCCCAGGGAAATTTGAAAAAAATACGAAAAACGCTAAATGTGAGGTTTTTTAGAATTTTTATTTTTCAGGGGCATCGGAGCATTCTACTTTCAAGCCTGATATAACACAAATTCTTAAATAATTTTTCTTTCATAATAGTAGCAAATGGGATAAAGTTATTTACTTAAATTAAAATTATTTGCAATGACTTATTATTGCTGTTTTTGGTGTTCTCGTCACAATCATCGTCAGTTTCGATTAAAACAGCTGATGGTCTGAAATTGGATTTGATTGAAGCAGTTCCTGTAGTAGTTACCAGCTCTTCGAGGTGCTCTATGAAGTTGTTGGGTGCTTCTTCAAGTTGCCGAAATGACAACTGGCATGGCCTACAATACAATGCATTTTTTGCCAGATCATATGGATTTCCATTCGTAGATTCTCATATCTTCAGATCTTTAATTTCAAATTTCATGGAAGCACTTGATTTTAAATTGTTTCACCAGTCACTTTTTTTACAACTTCGTGAAGCTGAAACGTAGAAAAGGCAAAGAGCAACGTTATTTTCAACAGTCCGAGCACATCTTTAAAATGTTTCTTATCCATGCTCCTCAAAAAGTAGCTGTCTTGTTCTTCTGGGTCTGAGTTTGAATCCCGTGGAGGACGTAAACAGGACCGTCCTTAGAACCCGGCAAACGAGTCACCTGCCCAGGGCCCAGAGTTTTAGAGCGACCCGCTCACCATAGGCGCAAAAAATATTAAAATAAAAATAAAATGTGCAGAATGAAACAAAAGAATTATAAATGACGTGCACAATCAAGTGAATGTTACTTTATTGATATGGGATACGGGAATTTCTGAATACACATGAATTAAGCCAGCCAGTTGTTTTGGATTAAAAGAGGTAGTTCCGGATTTTGTTATCCCCTAATTCCCGTATGTACTTTTCGAGTTTGAACGTATTCAAACTGTCGTAAGCAATACTACAATAAATAAATAAATAAATAAATGAGGTGCAATTTCCTGCCTTTGACCATTTGGCTACCTGAACAGTTTAGTTAAATCAGTAGCAGAGAGGATGACATCATCTTGCTACTTGAAAAACTACGAGTGGTGAATTCTAAACAGTCAATTTTTTCAGCATCCTGGCTTTTTCATCTTCACGAGATTTTTCGGTCTATCAGTTTGCCATAACTTTGGTCTTACCCATCCTGCACTGTTAAAACTTTTGTTGTAGGTTGCACCAAAAACTGGTACTACACTAGCTGCGCGTTGTGTGGTGCAAACAAAACCCAGGCGCCCATAAGTTATTAGGTGTGCAACTTAATTCTCGGCCCCTAACCGCAAGCAATCATAGTACTTCGGGAAATGCAAATAGCTGTGTGCGATAGTGACTGA
Organism: Macrothele yani; assembly: GCA_039090855.1. Classification (NCBI taxonomy): domain Eukaryota; kingdom Metazoa; phylum Arthropoda; class Arachnida; order Araneae; family Macrothelidae; genus Macrothele; species Macrothele yani. Next base: position 47,107,258 of record CM077022.1, on the reverse strand, counting down.
TTGCAGCGCCATCCAATAGTTTGCAGGCAACCGTAACCGCTCACAGCTGTAGTGACAGAAGATACGAAAGTTGACGGTGAAAGCAATGTCGTTCGAGAAGCAACATTTGAGGCAATGCCTCCTGTTCGCGTTTCAGCTGAAAAAAAGTGCCGCGGAAAGCCCAGCAAATGATCTGTGCTGCTTTGGGTGAGGCTGTTGTGTCCTACAGTACGTGTAAGAAGTGATTCCAGCGGTTTAAGCAAGGAAATTACAATCTCCGCGATGCAGAACGTCCGTGACAGCCACAGAAAGTTGACGATGAGAAACTGGAACAACTGTTGGACGCGAATCCCTGTCGCACACAATCAGAGCTCGCCCAGGAACTCGGAGTAACACGGCAAGCCACTGCAAAGCGCCTGCACAAGCTTGGACGGATTCACAAGGAGGGCCGTTGGGTGCCCCACCAACTCACAGCTGCGAACAAGTCTAGGCGCTACGATGCTGCTGTGTCCTTGCTCTCCAAATTCAAGAAGAAGGATTTCCTCCACAAGATTTTGACCTGTGATGAGAAGTGGATCCTTTATGATAATCCTAAGCGGCGCAAACCGTGGGTTTATCCAGGTCAGCCTACCACCAGTATCGCCAAACCGAATATCCATGCCAGGAAGTTGTTGCTGTGCATATGGTGGGATCAGCGCGGTGTCGTACACTACGAGTTGCTGAAACCTGGTAAAACGGTCAATGCTGAGCGTTATTGTCAGGAACTCATTCGTGTGAGTGAAGCAATGGAGGCGAAAAGGCCATACACCGGCAAGGGCAGAAGGTCGGCCCTGTTGCTTCAGGATAACGCGCGTCCTCACACCGCGGAAACGACTTTAAACACGATCGCCGACCTGGGATGGGAGATTTTGTCCCACCCGGAGTATTCTCCAGACTTCGCCCCGTCGGATTATCACCTCTTTCGTTCCCTGCAACATCACCTGAGTGATACGCACTTCACTTCTGTAGAGAAGGTCCACACAAGTATTGATGATTTTATCAACTCGAAACAGTCCTCGTTTTTCCGCAGTGGCATTCGGCAGCTCCCTGACCGATAGCTCAAATGTATCCAACATGACGGGGATTATTTCCCTGATTAGGTACGTATTCTATTTGCTATAATTTGCTGTCAACGTGTCGTGCCTGTGGCCGAGAATTAAGTTGCACACCTAATAGTTTTCAGGAGGGGGCAAAGAGAAATTGTAACTAAAATAACTTATGCAAACACCGTATGAAAATTTCCACTATGGTTTCATGTTATCTAACCACTTTTACCTTACTTTCAAGACAAATTTAATTGGAAGCCTGAAGATCCAAAATTTACATAAAAAGAGATGGATAAATGGAATTTGACGCATGTTTGGACAACAAGGAAATTTCTTTGTCGTTCGTTTGATCCTTTTGGTCACTTGTCTGACATGGGTAGAGAAACTCCAAAGATCGCTCAATTGGTAAAAAATATACTCAAGACAAATTTCTGGGGAGAATTTCTAGAGATCTCAGTGAATAGATGCTGCCACGGACGCCCATGCTTAGTTGTCAGGAGGGAACAAAAAGAAGCTGTAACTACTAATAACATTATTAAGGTATTCATATATCCTGAATAAAGAAATTTTAAATGCAATTTATAAGAATGTTAAACACGTATATCATATTCATATGTGTTGTTAGAAACAATTTATCAAATGAAAAACAAAATTCAACATTTATTAATTTCATGTTAATTAATGACCTTATTGGAAACAAGATTTCTGATTTTCAAATAATCAGAAAATAAAAATGTAAGTGCTCTTTATATATATATATATATATAAGAGCTCTTTTATATCTGTAGGGATTGTACTAGAATCATATTTACTGTAAACAACCTTTATTTTATATTTTACTGTAAACAACCAACTATTCATATGAATAGTTGGTTGTTTACAGTAAAATCAATGTGTGCGTATTGTAAAACATCATTTTTTCGCTACCATTGTTAACTTTGATGAGTCCTACAATAACTTATTATCATTCAATCTGGCAGATTTTAGTTCATTCCCTTAAGACATTCCTTACCATTCTAAATCATTTCACATTTTGAAATTTGGGCAGTTGTAACGAAAGTTATTATGTTTGCCTTCCTTTCTCATATAGAAAAAATGTAGTGTCTCAAACACAGATGTAAAGATTGAGAAGTATGTAAATTAGTTTTTCGAGCCTTGAACTGGAGTAGGAACCAGCACTAGAAATCCCCAGTAGCATAGCTGGGGCTTTCTTTATTCACATTTGCACAGTCTTTGTTTTTTTTTTCAGCCCTCTGAGACTCTTTTCGCTTCTGCTTTACACAGTCCGTACTTTGTCGTTGACTCGCTGTTGTACGTCTCTATTCATAATCTCTTTCATCAAATATTTTCCTGGATTTAGTTCCAATCTTTTAATAATTTCTAATTCTACTTTTGCCTCAGCATTGAAGTAACATACAGCATCATAAACAGAGAGTTTGAAAGTGTCCATTCCCACAAATGTCTCTTTCGGACAACGTCTCCAAATTAGGGAATGGAAATTCTCATTGCTGTTCTGAGTTTTACCATGGAGACACTTGCTGAGCATTTCCGTGGTGGTTAGGTTAGTTTCTCATATATAGGTTTGACTAAGTGCATGGTGTACCAAAGTACCAAACCATGCACGTGAAATAACAATAAAAGAGATTTAAATTTATTTCCTCCGTAGATAAGGATAAAAATGAATATAACTCGGAAACTATTTCGAATCTGTGAGAAAACAATTGCAGATCCCGAAAGTAGAAAAAACGGGGAATAAAATAAGTCCATAAAATTTGTTTCGTACTTTGGCCATTTTAGGGTATATGAATACCTTAACTAAAAGCAAAGATTCGTGCTAAAATGATTGAATATTAATGTCTGCCTTGTTATGCACGATTAGATTACAAGTAATAAAATTTCTGATACATAAAACCAGTTCCTAAAAATTACACATGAGCACTTTCGGATTTACCTTAAATCCTTCGTCAGATGTGATTAAAAATACACAATAAAACAAGCTAAAAGATTTGTCTCGGCTGAGATGTGTGATGTTATGTATAGGGTGTTTATTAGTCGCGTCGGTTGTGAAGTACAGATTTATTCTGCACATGCGTCGATGATTTCTATTCCGTGCTTGCGTCGGAATTTCCGTCCTCACTTTGTTCTTGTGGGGGTGGGGGTGAGTAATGTCTATGTTCATTCATTGTTTCCACTGTGGTGCGAGAACGCAAGAGTAATCATCGTTGCAGATTATGATTACCATTGATGGCTTAGTTAATAGATCAGTAGACTTTCCGCTAATAATAAATGGTATTTTGCTCGTGGGGTGCAGAGAATGTTTATATCGTCCCATTGTGGTGTGTATGTGCCGTCTCGACATAGTCTTGCTAGTGCCGTGGACGCTGACGTAGTACGAAGGCTATACTTGTGTTCAGCCATTCGGCACTTCGGTGTTCTTGAAGTCGAGCCCACATATATTCGATCGGGGTCTCCTTCAATTTCAGCATTTAGTAGTATTGAGTATACACCAAATCGATTAATCAGGTCCGCTGTGTCTCGATCATTTTTTACCATGGATAGGAGATTTGTTGTTTTCACACCAAATCCTAGGTTATTTCGCTTACAAATTGTCCGTAAGGGATTAATGATCTTCGGGACATAGGTGAGTGAACCTACATATTTGCCGCCCCGGTGGCGCAGTGGTCTAAGGCTCTGGCCTATGATCATTCGTCCGTAAGGGGTCCGGGTTCGAATCCCGGTCAGGCATGGATGTTGTGTTTGTCTTACGGCACTGGCTCTCTCCCTTCCCTGGAACCAGTGACCCTAAATTAGGGACGGGCGACTGCTTATAGCCCATTGAGTTGCTCACGGTGGTCGTTAAACCTCCAAAAAAAAAAAAAAACCTACATATTTAATGTTCCGGGTTTCACGAAGAAGTGTTGAGGTCTTCTTAGATTGGATCCGCCGAAGAAGTTTTTGAACGGTAGTCTTGGGGTAGCCATAATCTGTCGCTAGGGCTCTAATATACGCCAGTTCAGCCATTATGTCCACATGATTCGAAGAGTGCGTATATGCTCGCCTTAAAAGAAAGTGCAAGAATGAATATGTTTGGTTGAGTGGGTGATACAAATAATATACCCAAATACCGTACGTATATTCTCACTGTGCCTTCTTATTTTCTGTTTTTACCACAATATCAGCTCTTAAAATTAATTGGAAACCAGAAGACCCGAAAAATACACAAGATACATGGATAAATCAAATTAGACGAAATATTGGGACAATAAGGAAATTTCTTTGTTGGTGTTTTGATCCTTGAGACTTTTGGCCACATGCTCCGCGAAACTCCAAAGATCACTAAATCGGTCATTGAGAAGGGGTAAAAATACAGTAAAAAGCCAAAGTTCTGGAAGAAAATTTCGGAAGGTCTTTGTCCAGAAGTGAATGGCAGCTGCAGATGATATATTTTTCATTCCTTCGCGCTTCATGCTTTTCTATACCGTGCGTATGGACGCTGTGTGCTCCAACCTTCAATACAAAATTTCAATATTATTACTTTCCAATGCAAATTTCCACTTTTTCAACTGCAATTTTTTTCTGTTTTTTCTGCTGATGCACGCAACTAGAATTCAAGAAAAAAGTTAACAATCAGAGTTAGTAGAAAAAAGTTAACAATCAGAGTCACATTATGGTACAAGGTTGCACCACATTATGGTACAAGGCTACGCCACATTATGGTGCAAGGTTGCATCATGTTGTTTCGTACCACATAACGGTGTATCTTTGCTCAGGAAGTTGTGCAGCTGCTGTAGTACCATTTTTTGATGCAACATACCACAAAATTTTTAACCGTGTATTGCTCCCTCGATGTCCAAATTCTTTACCAAGTAAATTAAACTGATATCTATTCATTTCAGAAAACCAAATGAAACTCAAAAACAAGAAAGATGACACCGAATTTTCGGTGTAATGAGCACGTCTTTTGAATCTGCTCTGACGCGAATTAAATTTATCAAAGCTATTCAAAGTCAATGGAATTGGTATGGAAAACAGTAGTATCTGGTCGAAGAAAGAAGTTTTTCAGTCGGGTTTTTAATCCCGCCGACATTACTGTAAACGGAATCATGAACTTACGACCTCTGGTTGCAGACTTGTGCGTTAAAAAAAATTTCAAATTGTATGAGAAACATTTCGCAGCGGAAGCGGTCTCCAACAAAGAAAGAATTTTTCAAATCGGTCTCTTAGAAGCAGAGATATCGACAGATATAAAATATGCATGTGCGGCCCCATGGCGGGAAAAACATGCATTATTTTAAGAAGAAAATGTTCTCTAAAGGTTTTCCGATATGAGCGGTATCTGTCCAGGAAATAATTTTTTCAGTCGAGTTTTCAGGAGCTCCGATTTTTCTGCTAATATATCGGAAGCAGAAATTAATGCTTGTGCCCCACCCCCACCTGATGGCCAAAACATTCTTTGCCAAATACTAGAATTATATACATTTCCCATCAGGAGCTGTATGCGATACACGAAGAATTTTTCAAATCGGAGTTTTAGAAGCAGAAATATCGGGGAAAACGCAATTTACCTTAACATACCCTATAGTGGAAAGTCTATGTGTTACTTGAAAATTTTGAAATTATATGGAAAATATTTCGCACCAGAAACGCTATCCAACAAAGAAGGAATTTTTCGAATCGGACCCATTAGAAGCAGATATATTGAGAGATAAGATATACATGTTCGCCCCTTGGCGGAGGAACTATGAAATATTTTAAGAAGAAAATGTTCCGAAAAGGTTTATTGACGTAAGTGGCTTCGATCCACGAACTAATTTTTTCAGTCTAGATTTTAGAAGCTCAGATTTTGTGGCAAATGCATCAGAAGCAGAAATTAACACTTACGTTCCCAGGTGGCCAAACCATTCTTTACCAAAAGTTAAAAAATATATTGAAAAGATTTCAGGAGCTTTAACCTCGCTGACGAAAATAATTTTCAAATCAGAGTTTTGGAAGTAGAGATATCAGGAAAACGCAATTTACTTTTTACGCCCCGTAGCGGAAAATCTATGCGTAACTTGAAAATGTGACTATACCTAAAATACTCTTCGACATAAATGGAATCAAAAGGTATAAGATTTTTTTCAATCCGATGTTCAGAAGCAAATATATGGAATAAAATGTATATTGAATTTGATATCATATGCGTTTACGCCCTCTAGCTCCGAAATTGTGCATCGTAAAAAAATGACAAACGAAATGAAGGATCATTATTCGCACATTTCAAGCTTCCAAATGCAAAAAGAATTTTTCAAATTGGACTAATAGTTACAAAGATATGGTGTCGTCCCCAGACGGACAAACCGATTACAGAAGCACGATCATTTTTTATTGCAGACGTGCTAATGAAATAAAATTAGCCGTTTGAGAAGGACGTAGATAAATCTTGAAAGATTTATTTGGAGATGCGAAAAGACATATCCTTGTTTTGTTTTCAAAATGTGGGTTATCTTGAGGACATCATGTAGTTATGTTTTTATGCATTGGCTTAAGGTCGTAGTGTACTTATGCAAACGAAGCCGCGTGATATGAAAACTTAGGTGCCCCTGCCCGTCCGATATGGGGAGGCACATGGCGTTGGCACCTTTCCCTGTCACTGATGATGAATTGTTTTTTGGACCATTGCCCGTGGTTCTCTATCATCGGTAATGATGGATGAAGGGAATGTTGCATTCGTCGTTGACGTCATTAAAGTTTGCCACTCTGCTCCCCAAACGTGTCAGCACTGCGATATGCCCTTCCACAAAATTACTACACCAAACTCACATATGGATATTGATGCTCCCATTGATTTCCCTTTATAATGTTCCACTATAAAAAATAAGTGGTGTGAATTTACGGAAAATTTCTGAAAATAGCGTGCAGCAAATTTGCCGGTAGGTATCCGTGTTTTTCAGAAATTGCCGTTTTTAAAAGTGCCCGTTCGTTTTAACTTCCGTATTTTCACAGATTTTCCGTAGATAGAAATTTCGTTTATTTCAGTAAAGTCCATTTCAGGTTTTACCGTATTTGAACTGAAATTCCGCAAAATCGGCGACCGTGTACTTTTCAGATCAGATCATATGTAGAGGATTTTAGGAAGTGAGTGTCGAACCCCAGGTCTTAAACAATCTTTAGAAGTAGGACGCTAGGAGATTTGGGCTAGGGTGCCCGACAGGAAAGTGACACGGAAGCGAGGTAGAAGGGAGAGGAAGACGCCCTTTTTTATAACCGGGGGCCAGTACCCGGGGTCCAATGGCTTAATGTGCCCATCCGACGCACAGCGGATATTTAGTGGTTCGAGCATCCGTACCTGCTGAGATCGAACCTGAGACTTCTCCGTGGCCTGTACTTTTCAGCCTTCACCCCACATATTCCTTCCGCTCAGGTCGGAATCGAACCCCCGATGTTTCAGCTTGCCCAACAGCCAACTCGCGCCTTCAACCGTTGAGCCACAAACGTTGGGCAATCTGAATCAATTATCGTAAAACGAATTCCGCGACGATGAAATTTTTTTTTGTCATTAATGTGAGTGATTTAGTCATTTTATTTTCTGTTGGAGCTTATTATTTTTCTGAATAGGTTTGTAACATTTTTTTTTTTTATTTCTGTAGGGGGACTTTTCACAGATTAAGCATTTTTCATCCTGATTTTTCGAAGCAACAAAATGCTTTGCAACTTGAATGTTTTCAACTGACAATGACTTTCAGTTATCTTTAAAAAATGTGAAATGTACTTTTTTTATAGTATTATCTCACAAAAAGAAAAATATATATATACAATTTGCTCTTGATAGCTATAATAGCTTTTGTCTTAAGTAGTTCGAAGACTGATACACAGACATTTGTATAATCATCTGTACAAGAAGTATCCGGTTTCTTATAGTAACACAATGTATAATAAGTAGGTGGTGCACCAGATAGGGGAAAGGTAAAGAAATATCCTGTTGCCACAATAAACAAAATCCATGCGATATGCTATCCACAATATCCGATCTCGCTACGGAACTTCAAAATTCGACAGACGACTGAAATTTAAAGTTAATCAAACCACAAGTATTCCCACGAATCACTTTTATGACCGGTAATTCTCGTCATACGGATACGGAAAAAGTGAGAACAGAGATTTTCCGTTAATATACGAAAGAAATTGCTGAAAGGTTTCTGAAAATTCAGAATTTTCCGTTCACACATCTCTAAAACGGTGATTTGCCGTCATTATAAGAAAGAAACTGCGGAAAGGTTTCTGAAAATTCAGAATTTTCGCCTAGTAAGAAAACTCCGTGAAATTCAGGTTTCTTTCCGTCATTTCACGAAAAGGTTGTAGCAGAAATATGCTTCGTTAATTCATATAAGAAATGACGAAAAGTTGCCAGGGAATTTCACATAATTTTTTTACAGTGTACAAAATCAAATGGGCAATTGGAGCAGAACCTCGGTTATATACGTTTTTCACCTTTATACGTCATTTCGCGCTAGTCCCGATATTTTACTGTAATTTTTATTGCTTTATCAATTCGGTTATACCAGGCAGCGGTGCGCCAAGGGCATTTGTTGCCAGGGTGCAAACCCAGATTTGCCGCCCCTTGTACGAGAATATTTTTAAATTTTTATTCATTTTTACATGAAATATGTAAATATCTTTAGCAACATCATTATCTATTTCCCGCGAAGTAAGAGTTTTCACAATATATATATATATATATATATATATATATATACTGCTATCAAAAAGTTCCGGGACTAGGTCCGTAGCTCGCTAACTGATGGCAGTACGCGGCGGTCGAGGATAGTGACCTGCGAGCAGCGGTCGAGGGCAAAGACCTTTATGAGTCTTTGTGCCGAGTGGAGTCGTTCTGTGAACATCGGGAGCTATGCCACACGATATTTGGTGACCACATGTAGAACACAGTTGCGATTTCAGTATGGACTGAAAACTAGAGCAGCGAGCGAACATCAAATTCTGCGTCAAACTCGGCAAATCGGAAACGGAGACGCATGAAATGTTGCGGCAGGCTTATGGCAATGAGTCGTGCGAGGTGTTCTGAGTGGCACTCGCGCTTCAAGAGCGGCAAAACGGCACTGGAAGACTACGAGAGGTCAGGGAGACCGTCCACGAGCAAAATCCCCGAAAATGTGGACAAAATTAGGGAACTGGTGCATGAGGATCGTCGGAGAACAACTCAAAACATTGCTACCATCGTCAATGTGTCATACGGAACAGTGTAAGAAATTATGGCGTCGTTTTGGAACATGCACTGCATTGCTGCAAAGTTTGTGCCAAAGATTCTGAACCCAGAACAGAAGGCGTCCGTGTCGAACTCTGCCAAGATGTTCGCCAACAGGTGGTGAATGCACCAACGTTCCTGTCGCGGATCATCACTGGGGACGAGACTTGGGTCTACGGTTACGATCCGGAGACCAAACAACAGTCGTCGCAGTGGAAGAGCCCAGCATCTCCACGACCGAAGAAGGCCTGACAGGTCCGGAGCTCAACCAAAAGCATTCTCATCGTGTTCGACATTCGTGGGGTTGTGCACCGTGAATTCGTCCTCCAGGGCCAGACTGTCACTGCCCTTTTTAACTGCGATGTTCTGCGGCGTCTTAGGGAGGACATTCACTGTAAACGACCTGAAATGTGGCGCACGGGCGATTTCCTGCTCCATCACGACAATGCAGCAGCTCACAGAGCGTTAGCAACACGCCAGTTTTGCAGCCGCAACAGCATCACTACCCTTCCTCGCCGGCTTTACTTGTCGGATTTGGCCCCCTGTGACTTGTTTCTCTTCCCGAAGATGAAGCTGAAGCTCAAGGGTCGCCGTGTTGAAACCGTGGACGAGATCCAGCGCGAATCGCAGGCGGTGCTTGACACGATTCGCGAACAGGACTTCCAGGGGGCGTTCCAACAATGGCAAAATCGCTGGCAGCGGTGTAGTGCTGCTCAAGGAGACTACTTTGAGTGATATTATAGCCAGACTCAAGTAACGTAAGTACTTTGTTGTATATCGGCCTAATCTCCGAACTTTTTGATCTGACCTCGTATATACAACAAGTACATAACTTTGAACATGCGGGTGTCTGTTTAACTATTCTAACCAACTAACCAAAATATCTCTCATGTGGGTACACATGGAAATAAGTTTAAAAACTATAAACAGAATTCGAAGCAACTGGTTTTCATAATATATATATTATTGTTCCTTAAGTTTGGTTTATATTATATCATCATCATCATCATCAACCATTATCAATCCACTGCTGGACGAAGGTCTCCCCAAGTTTCCTCCACAACGGTCTGTCTTGTGCCAGTCTCCTCCATGTCACTCCCGCATACTTTCGAATTTCATCCACCCACCTTCCATGTGGTCTTCTTCTGGGTCTTTTCCTGTCCCTTGGAATCCAATCTAAAATTTCGGCTGTCCATCGATGGTCTGTCCTTCTGGCAGTATGTCCAGCCCATTGCCATTTCAGGGATTTAACTCTGATCATGATGTCTTCCACTCTTGTCATTTTTCGGATCCACGTGTTCCTCTTCTTATCTCTCCTGGTTACACCAAGCATGTATCTCTCCATGCTGTTTTGAGTTGTCTGCAGCCTTTGTATGTCTCTTTTAGCTAAGGTCCACGTCTCTGCACCATACGTAAGCACTGGAAGGATGCATTGATCAAACACTTTTCTTTTAAGACATAATGGCATATTGCTCTTGAAAATTATGCTGTTTCTTCCAAAAGCTCTCCAGGCAAGTCTTGTACGCCGATTAATTTCTTCATCAATGTGACCCTCCCTTGATATCTGCTGTCCAAGATAAACGTACGTGTCTGTTATCTCCAGCTTTTCTCCATCAATCGATAAATCTTCATTTCTTGTAAAAGCATTGTACATCACTTTTGTCTTCTGAAAGTTCATTTTTAATCCCACTTCTTTACTCTTGTCAGCAAGTTCCTGGATCATACTCTGTAGCTCTGATGGGGTAGCTGCAAAAATGACTATGTCATCAGCAAAACGAAGGTGGGTTAGATAATCTCCATTAATCTTTATCCCTTTGTTTTCCCAGTTAAGTGATTGAAAGACATATTCCAATGTGGCATTAAAGAGCTTCGGAGATATGGTGTCACCTTGTCTCACTCCTTTTCCAATTTTTAGGTGTGTTGTATTTTCAAACAGCCGAATCTTTGCACTTGCATTTTCATAGATGTTATTAATAATATTAATGTATGCATCTTCAATACCGCAGGATTTCAGAGCCATTGCAACTGCTGATGGTTTCACCGAATCAAAGGCTTTTTCATAATCGATAAAAGCCATGCACAATGGAAGTTCATATTCCCTCGCTCTTTCAATTAGTTCTCTCAGTACGTGGATATGATCTATTGTGCTGTAGCCACTCCTGAATCCAGCTTGTTCTCTCGGTTGAGCCATGTCCAGTGTCATCTTCAAGCGGTGTGAAAGAACTTTAGTGAAGATTTTATAAACCACTGATAGGAGGCTGATAGGTCTGTAGTTCCTGAGATCCTCAATGTCACCTTTTTTATGTAGCAAGATCATTGTAGCGTTGTTCCAATCCTCAGGAATTTTCCCTTCATTAAGGCATCGAGTGAAAATTTGGGCGAGTACTGTTTCGATTTCTCCACTTGCTTCTTGTATGATGTCTACAGTAATTCCATCTTCTCCTGGAGCTTTTCCCCGCTTCATGTTTTTGATTGCATGTGCAACTTCTGCTGGAAGGACTGGAAGAACTCTGGTACTGGTACCTTTCATGATGTCTGGAGTACATGTATCATCCCTTTCATATAATTTGGAGTAGAAATCTTTCACTCTTGTCAAAATTTCGCCTCTATTTCTTGTTACAGAACCATCTTCTTTTCTCAGTGCCATAATCTGTTTTTTTCCCTTACTGAGATGTCCCTTTGCTATCTTTAGGCTTTGGTTGTTTTCAATTGCTTTCCTTACTAGTTCACAGTTGAATTTCCTTACGTCTTCAGTGATACTTTTTCGTACTGTCTTGCATAGCTCTATATATTCCACTTTGGAAGTCACATCTTCTTTAGTTGTCTTCATCACTCTTCTTTTTTGCATCAACATTTTGGTTTTTCCTGATAATTTGTTCACATGCAATTTGTTCTTAGACCCAGCTAATTTTGTTGCTGTTTCCATAAGAGCTTTGGTTACTTTTCTGTTAACTTCAGAAATATCCACTCCTTCCGATGTTAGGCCTTCTAAAGCAGAGAACCTGTTCTTCAGTTCCAATTTGAAGGTATTGTGGTGTTTTTTAAGGTTGGTTATGTCAATACATTTTGTTTGTCTTATGAGCTTGCTACGTTCGAGTTTAGTGTTGAGGCGCATCTTACATCTCACCAATCTATGGTCACTGCCTGTGTTGAACTTGTTTAGCACACTGCAGTCTTCTATGACGAATTTTTTGTTACACATAATAAAATCAATTTCACTTGTCGTCCCATTTGGATGTCTCCATGTCCATTTCCTGTGTGGCTTTTTCTTGAAAAAGGAGTTCAAGATGAAAAAATCTTCTGCCTCTGCAAACTCTACGAGAGTATTTCCACGCTGGTTTCTGTTGCCGTGACCGAATTTACCTACTGAAGTTTCATTCTGTTGCCGTTGCCCTATTTTTGCATTGAAATCTCCCATAATTATCTTCAAGTGCTGCTTACCTTTATTATTTAGATCACGAATTTCCTCATAAAATTCTTCAATTTCTTCTTCAGCATGACTTGTGGTGGGTGCATAAGTTTGAATAATCTGAGCCTGGTATCTTCTCGAGAGTTGGATAACGAGTCGTGCAGCTCTGTGAGAGGAACTTTCAACTTCTACAACTTTATCCTTCAGTTTCTTGTTTATTATAAATCCAACACCACTAGTTCTGCCAGTATCTGTCCCACGATAGTAGAAGAGATATCCACTTTTCAGTTCAATGAGATCTTCTCCTTTTCTCCTTACCTCACTTAGCCCGACGATGTCCCACTTGATCCTTTGTAGTTCCTCTTCCAATTCAAGAAGCCTTGAATCAGAAGATAGGGAGCGTCCGTTATATGAAGCCAAGGTCAGCATCAGATGGCAGCCTAGTCCGGTCCCCAGGGGATTCTTAGCACCCTCTGCCTTCATGTCGCACTGGCCGCTGTCTTGGCCAGGTACATTCCAGCTGCCGGAGACTGAGGGCCAAGATTTAGGTTGTGGAGTCATTTTGGAGGGGTTTGGCCATAACTCACCACGCTGGCCAATTATATATATATATATATATATATATATACATACAGTCAACGCAGGAAGCTCTTTCTTTAAAATTTGCCAAAAGTAAGGTGATTCAGAAAAGAAAGCATATATTTCTTGAATAATGCTGAAAATTTCTGGAGAAATTTTTTCGTCGTTATGTACGACCAGATTTGAAGTATAAGCCGCTCAAAGTACATAAAATGCATCAGGGTTTTAGATCGAAAAATTATGTTTCTTGAAGTCCACTGTGTTTTTTCTTCATATTGGCCCCATTGTCATATAGCGCTGGCTACGCATATCATGATACTGAAATCTTCAAGGTTTAAAAATTTTTTAGAAAAAAACTGTTAGTCCTTTGCCCGCGGTATCCGTTACTTAACAAAACAATAAAAATTATTCTGTGGTTTTAAGTCGTTTTCTATTGAATTATATAATTAATAGTTTTACTAGAAAAATAAACGTGCCACGTAGCATTACGATTTCTCACAGAAAAACGTTTTCTTAATTTCTTCCACGTCACTAACATTAATTTTTCAACTGTAAAATTTGATTGAGGGCGTCCTGCCGCCCCTGGAAGCTCGTGCCCGGGTGCTTCGCACCCATTGAACCCCGCTGGGCGCGTCCCTGATACCACGGGTTCTTATCCTGTTTTTTTGGCCACGACCCAAAATCAACAAGACGATCAACTTCGTGACCCATTTTGAAATTAAAGATGCTAATTATTCACTATTACTCAGAGTGTAACAAAATTTTTTGTTTTTGAAATTTTCTTCCTAAATTTAACGGGGTTTTCCCTTTAAATTTAGAGGGAAAATTTAGGTTTAATGTGAAATTTGCAATGCTGTGTCGTCCTAAATATTCCCATGATCCCAGTGGCCAGAAGAAGCAACGCTGGTGGTCCCTGTGATGTCATCTTCAGATTTTCCGGGACCTTTACACGTGTTAAACACGAAGAAGGTTTAAAATTAATAATAATAATAATAATAATAACACTTTAATTTTTTTTCTGAGAAGCTACGGCGACCCATAGGTTAAGAATCACTGGGTTATACGTACAGTAAGCATAGGTAATTTCATGGCATAGGTAAATTCGTGATCAGCGTAAGCGGCTATTCGTAGAGTAACCACTGTCTTCACTAGTTTCAACTTCTTATCAGAAATGGCAGCAGCAGGGACGTCGCTAGACTTCGAAATCAGGATGGGCGAGCATTAGTTTTGGTGGGGTAAGAAGCTTTATAGCAACTTTTTTTTTTTTACGAAACACTGAAAGAAAAATAATGTTTTTTTTTTTCTTTTAATTGAAGGCACTCTGACATACGACCACCGTGAGCAACCCAGTGGGCTATAAGCAGTCGCCCGTCTCTAATTTAAGGTCACTGGTTTCAGGGAAGGGAGACAGCCCGTGCCGTAAGACAAACACAACATCCCTGCCTCACCGGGTTTCGAACCCAGACTCTTCTCTGACGAATGATGATAAGCCAACGCTTAGACAACTGCGCCACCGGGGCGGTTTTAATGCTTGTCACTACCGGCAACAAAAGAATTCGTGCAGTTCCGACGCCCTCCACTTGGACACACATACATACATACACGGACCTGACTAATTACACCACGGATGTAAGATACAAGTGTTGGTGGAATGTTGCCTTTAACTGTTTGCTTGCTCTGGATGCATTGCCTTAAATTTCTTTTCAAAATTTTCCATTTTTGCTTGCGAAAATTATACTGTACTTGAACAATTTATTTAAAAGAAAATGTCATTTTTGTTTATCTAAATCAAATTTTAACGTTGTTCCACGCAGACACAATACTTCACCTCTCCCTAACTTCCTTCCTTCAAGCCAGCGACTTTGCCTTGCACTACTCCTCTCACACAAAGCAGTCGTCAACCACTTTCTGCACTTTCACTCTTCCGGGGCAGTCTAAAGGAAGCTATAGCTTCCTTTAGATTGCCCCGAAATAGTGTAGGTTTAGACTCCACTCTTCGTGTTGGAATCCCCTATTTTGTGAAGAAAACAAACAGAGCAATTAATTGTGACCCCTTCAGTGAATTCCTATCCACCCTCCTCATTAGCCACCTGGCCATACAAACATGAAAAAAAGGTTGAAACTAAGAAATTGGAAGAGTGGAGAACAACTGAATTTTCATGGTCCTGCGGTGCTATTTTGATAACTTTTTTGGAGACGTAAACAACGCACTTCCTAGGGGAAAATACGTCATGTTACGTGAAATAAAACACAAGACTTATTGCTTGGCAAAGTGCAGATTATATTTTAAAGTTAAATATATTGAAAAATGGCACATTTTGAACTGGGTGGACGGCAGGGTGGGCGAGACAATTTTTGCCCCCCCCTCGCACTCGCACCCCCCCTGGCCTCGTCCCTGGGCAGCAGATGTCCAGTTTCTAAAATCGGAAGGTGATCGTCAGTAAGTTGTTTTGTTCGTTTCACATAGAAAGTTATTCAACGTTTGGCTGGAATCGAATAGTCTTTTGTAATGTTTAATATGCAAGGTAGAAGAGCGGATTTCAAGGAGGAAAATAGATTTAAGCAAACAGTGCTTAGCCCAGTTATTGATTACATTCCTGTCTAATTTAAAAATGCACTTGCAAGTCATTTATCAGCACCAGCAGTGTAGAGGCTTAGCCACGGAAGCATGATCCTTAGTTTTGGGGAGTTAATTTTTGCAGGCATTAATGTTGATTTAAACGGATAACTTTTTTTCCAAAATTTAAACTACATATAATACCTGATTTTGAATCGTAATAATGATAGTTAGGATTCGAGTAGACAGTTCAGTTCTGGTTTTTAATTAATTTTAGCCTGTCACGAAGTAACCAAGGTATCACGAATTTATCACGTACAGGTGGTAACTACGTGTTACGTAATAGTTGATGTAATTGAATTGTAACAAGATATAGCTCATATGTACAGTTTTTATCAACAGGCCCATGCAAAGAGAAGACGATAACTGGGATGGCTGATTTTGTAGGCGCAACTATAACGAGGACTTCAAAAAAGAAAAAAAGAAAAAATTGAGCTCAGTGGGTTCAATGTAGTGTTTGCATGATATGGTTCCACATGAAGTGCCAAAACTTTTACGATGAAAATGAAGATGTGTTCATGTGCGACGCCTGTTAAAGCTGCTGATAATATCTGAAATTAAAATGCGAAAAGGCACTTTTTGGAAAAGGATATTATTTTATTAATAAAAATATATATTTCTTCCATGCTTGGCTAGAGTAAACTGTGCAAAGTTACCGAAGCTCCTGTTCCAATTATTGAGGCGTCGCCTGAAAGTTTGAACCTTCGTTCTTGTGTATTTGATCAAGCAAGTAAACTGTGCAATATATCATGTAAACTATTATTTCTGTATTTCTTTACATTCTCGCAATGTTGTGCGCACAAATGGGCAACTTGTTCACTACCACGAACTTATTAGCAAAGTATTATCCCGAAGTTACCAAGGTTATCATAGAATAACCACTTGTGGAACACAAGCATACAGTCCTACTGCTCTCCAAGTTACTGGTGTTATGTACAAATGTGTTGCGTATGGGGTACTAGGATTTGATAAACATGTGTGATAAATTTTTGTGGTCAAAATGGAAATTTCTGAAGTTATCACGAAATTGCCACTGTTACCCTAATTCATTTATAGACATTTTGGGAATATACGTTGTTAAATTTTAAATTTCAGGTTGTCAATAATGCACGGTTCTTTGATTTTTTTGTATACGTAACCCAGTATTTTACCATTTTGAGAAAATTTAGACTGCGTTGTTTGTGCAGCATTGACACCGGTGATGCTACTTAAAATTTGCTGAATAACGTTCATAATTCTCTTTTTTTCTCTGAATACACGGAATCTGAAACAAGTAAAGATGAGTGATTTATGGGAGGGGGGGGGGTTAACGGCCATCGTAAGCAACTCAATGGGCTATTATCAGTCGTCCGTTCCTAATTTAGAGCTACTGACTCCAGGGAAGGGAGAACAGAGCCAGTGCCGTAAGACAAACACAACATCCATGCCTCACGAGGCTCGAACCCGGACTACATCTCGGCAGAAAGACCAGAAGCCACCGCTTACACCACTGCACCACCGGGACGGCACGTGAATTGTTTACACGCGCTAATACTAAATGAATTAGTGGGCGAAGATCGAATTCAATAATGTGCACGCTAGCTTTGATTAGCAGCTAAAAAGTATGCTCTAAAAATGCTAATTATTAAAAAATAATCCCACTTCTTTTGCAAAGCTTTAAAACTTGCATCGCAAAAAATGTGCTGCACAAATTTTAAATTATAGTGAAACCTCGGTTGTACGTTGTTTTAGGGGATGGCCTTATAAAACGTATAAACGAAATT
This sequence comes from Macrothele yani, assembly GCA_039090855.1. Classification (NCBI taxonomy): domain Eukaryota; kingdom Metazoa; phylum Arthropoda; class Arachnida; order Araneae; family Macrothelidae; genus Macrothele; species Macrothele yani. Next base: position 47,089,584 of record CM077022.1, on the reverse strand, counting down.
TCAGAATGTTAATTACAATAATTGTAATTAGCATTCTGAAATTTCGTTTATTGTAAAATTCATGTTTTGAAGGAGAACAAGATGGCCGGCCAGGTGGCGCAGTGGTCTCAGCGATGGCTTCTGATCATTCGTCCGAGATGGGCCCGAGTTCGAATCCCGCTGAGGCATGGATGTTGTGTTTTTCTCTTACGGCACTGTCTCTCTCCCTTTCCTAGAACCAGTGGCCCTAAATTAGGGACGGACGACTGCTTATAGCCCATTGAGTTGCTCACGGTGGTCGTTAAATCCTCAATAATAAAAAAAAAAACAAGATTTAATAATAATTTATTTAAAGCCGAATTGGCGGCAAAAGAAAAAAATGTGCTACAAATTATAATATGTTTTATCGCATTGCTAAATGTAACTTTTCTTTCGACAGCTCTATCTGTCTGTAAAAAAACCTGATTCTAAGTTAAAGTGAAATACTCACCACTAAAAATCTGGAACCACTGCTTTAATATGCAACACATGAATTAACAATTTTTTATCTGCGGATTCTGAGTGCATCCATTTGAAACCGGAATGTTGAATATTAAATGATACATTTAGGATATTCTACTACACCATGAAACAGTGGAGCCACAAAGTTACGTCCCAGGGATTAATCAATTTTTAAATAGCGCATATGTGTGTGAGTAATGAAATGCGAAACCAATTTTTCATCCAAACCGAAAGTAAACAGAATACCCTTCTCTGATGGGATCAAGGTTCAACTTAGGAACACAGCAACTCTGTTTCGATTCTCTCAACGCTGTACCATTCCAAGGCTTACGTATAAAAAAAATCATAGAACCGTGTATCAATGACAAGCTGCAATCCAAATTTTAACGTATAATCGCAAAATGTGTATAAATGAATTACATGTAACCGAATTGAAAAAGCGATAGAACGTACTGTAAAATATACACTAAAGTGCCAAAAAGAAAAAAAAATCCCAAAAGAAACAGGGATACCTCTCTACTACCGCGTTGGTCCTTCTCGCGATCGGATAATGGCAGCAAAGCGACGGGGCATGGACTCCACGAACTCTCTGTAGTACTGTGGGGACAGTGCACATTATGCTTCCTGAAGAGCATCCCAGAATTGCGTAATATTCGCCGGTGGATGATTCCTGGCATTGACGGCCCGTTGAACAGCATCCGAAATGTGTTCGATAGCGTTTAAATCCGGTGAACGAGGTGGCCAAGGCAGGATGCCAAACTCCGTGGAATGTTCCTCCATGCGTAATTGGTCGACTTGTCGTGTTGAAAGAGGTCTCACCCGTCGGAGTGGTTGCATGACATGAACGGGTGCAAATGATCCCCAAGGATGGTTACGTAGCCTCCACCAGTCAGAGCGGCCTGCAAACGTATGAGGGGTCCTAATGCGTGCCAGCTGAAAACACCCCACACCATAACAGAGCCACCGCCGGCCTGCTCTGTCCCTTGTAGGCATGCTGGATCCATTGCTTCGTGGGGTTATCGCCACACCCGGAGTCGGCCATCTGCCCGAAACAGTTTGTACCGTAATTTGTTGGACACGTTTCCAGTAATCTCGCGCCCTGTTGCCGTATTCCCGATCCCCGGCAAGACGGTATAGCCTTGTGTCGTAGGGTCAGCAATGGCACCCGGGTGGGCCGTCGTTTCCTGAACCCCATAGAACACAGGGAACATTGCTCTGTCCGTTTGCTGATGCTACTACTGACCCCAGCATTGAATTGCGCTGTGATTTGCGGCAATGTTGCACTCCGGGCGGATGTTACGATGCGTGCCAGACGCTCCTGTCTACGATCGTCCAGGGCCTTTCTACGGACACGCCGGTCTCGTACTCTGGATTAGTGCTGTTCACGGATTTCGGATATTTGGATATCCGGATATTTTACTATCCGAAAACCGGATTTTAGCATTCGAATAGTTCAAACTCCGGATATCCGGATTTACGAACTTCTGCTATTCAGATTTCGGATATTCGGATATCCGGACTTAGAATACCAAATATTCAGACATCTCAACAACATAGATCTATCTGGCCATGATAGACCGCATGCCTCAGGTTGTTGAAACCTTAACGCAACATTTTGTGAACGTGCGTTTTTTTGTTGCACGATGTCCGTTTTATTAGACAAAGTGATCTTCCGTGACATTGATATTGTTCTAAGAGAAGGGATAATAAACAAAATTGCAGTGTTTCATCCTGTAACAAACTCATGCGGCAATCCGGATTTCGAATTTAAGATATTTCGGATGTTTTGAAATCCGAAATCCGGATTTCAAAATATCCGGTTTTTGACAACACTAGCCGGATATCCAATATCCGGATTTTGAAATCTGGATTTCGGATTTATGATATATTATTTCGGATATTTTGAAATCCGGATTTCAAAATATTTCGATTTTTTGACAGCTCTACTCTGGATGTGGTGGTCCCTGAATTTGCGTAGTCCAGGAACACCCTTGAAAGTATCGACCGTGTAAATTCAAATTTCGTGGTAATTTCCGAGATGGAGTGACCCATCTTCCGGGCGCCGACTATCATAACACGTTCGAAATCTCTTTAATCCAGATAAGCTGCCACCTGAACTGCTAATGCTACTACTTGAGCTTGCGAAGATATCTGCCTCTCTGTACATACGTCGTTTGCGAACGATACCATTTACAGGCAGCCGGTGGCCTAGTGGTCAGCAGTCGTGACTGCCATGGGGATAACCTCAGGTTCGATCCTGGGCAGGTACAAACGCTCGAACCACTAAATACCCGCCGTGCGTGGGATGGGCACGTTAAGCCGTCGGACCCCGGGTACTGTCCCCCCCCGGTAGTAAATAAGGGCGTCTTCTACCTCGCTTCCGTGTGACTTTCCTATCGGGCACTCTAGCCCAAATCTCCTAGCTTCCTATTTCTAAGGGTTGTTTAAGACCTGGGGTTAGACACTCCCTTCCTAAAAATCCTCTACATCTGATCTGATCTGATGCCATTTACCGCATGGGTGTAGTTGCATGTAATGGAAATGGTAGCGCCCTTCTCAGTTTTTTTGGGGCTTTTTTCCCATCTCATCGTAATATGCGGTAAAATTTCACCTTTGCCCGGGACAGAAAAGATGGAGAAGATTTGTTCGAGCAGCAGGTGGTGAGTCCATTGCATGTTTTTCACCAAATCTACCAATTCTTCATATAAAATTAGGGTTCGTCTATTTGAAGAGACAGTGTAGCTTCGGTTATAGGTTTCTCACTTTTATATGTAAAAATTCAGCGCTTATCCCGATATTTTACTGTAGTTTCTGTCGCTTTTTCCAATTCAGTTGTGCATAATTCATTTGAACACCTTTTGCGATTATATGTTAAATTTTGAATATCAGATTATGAAAATCCATTCTTTTATATGTAACCCGACGTGTTACAACTTTAAGAGAACTTGGACAGCGTTTTTTTTTTTTTTTAACGGCCATGAAATGGATGATGCAACTAAAGGTTTAACTAAATAACGTTCACAGTTCGCTTTTTTCTATGAATTCAAGAAATGTGAAACAAGTAAAGATTAGTGAATATCTTTTTGGCACTAATGCTAAATCAACTAGTGGACGAACGGCTTTGAAAAGAGCAATGCTTGTAATCGGTAAACGTGTAAAAGGGATATTGAATGTAGAACAAAATCGTATTCGTATTTACTACCTAGTATGGTATTTCAAATGTAAGAGTTTTTCTTTCATATACTGAAAATATGAAATCGTACAGAATTTATAAACCTAGTTTTTAGTAATGAAATTAGAACAAAAAAAATTATACACAATTTAAAATAGACATAGGCTTAAGGTAGCAAACACAGTATTCATGTATGTGTGCGCGTCTTACATTATAAATTAGCGTAATGTAAAATTGCGAGTTTCTGCCCCATCTTATTTTTTCTTATTGAAGACATTCAAAATTCTACAATAGTATTTAACATTTTGAAATTTCTTTGATACATTTCTGCATTATGACGTACCCCGCACATGTGAAGACGGCAAAGCTGCAACGACAAACTTCGTGCGTGTAGTTTCAGAGGTCGCGCTGCCAACCGAATTCTTCGCAATTTGCGAAAAAAAAAAAAAAAAAAAGTTTTGGAGATAGGTAAAAACGTCTTGGCGTGACGTCCAAGCAAAAACAATCTTTAAAAAAATTGTTTTTGCTTGGAAGTCATGTCAAATTACGCTCTGGCAAGGATATTTTAAAAATTAATATAATCTTGTGATCATATTTGTGGATTTCTTATGTTTTGATGTGAACCATCAACCAATATTGCAGGACTTATAGGAAAATAGGTATTAGATGAAACTTCTTTAAGTAATAAAGTGCAGTTTTTCAACATCTGTAGTTTTTTGCACTGGCTCTTTTAAACCAAGCCGCTTAATTATTGTAATACACAATTTTTCCTTTAATTTGAAATTTATCCTGTCAATAATTCTTTGTTTGGAAATTTTATAGGTAGTAATATTTTTGGAGCCTGCCATTACCAAGGGCCCAGGAGGCATTTGGCAAATGATAGACTCAAATAGAGAGAGAGAGAGAGAGAGAGAGAGAGAGAGAGAGAGAGAGAGAGAGAGAGAGGTTTATAAAATAGTTTTACCTTTGTCTCGTATGATTTCCACTTGGTGAGAAACAGAAACAGGAAGACAAATAGATTTCAAGGCAATGATTCACCAAGAGTAAAGGTTTCATGTCTTCAGTTTTTTCACTACCATCCACCCACATCTCCCTGTTTGCACTTGAAACCGTAAATGGTCGAAGTCTCCTGTGGCTTCTCATTACATAACGGAAAAGTTCCTCTAAGAAAATTATATGATGCTAAATCATTGGAAAATCCAAGACAAAATGTAAGAATCTTAAGTTTTTAAACTCGTGTTTTTAGAGGACAATGGAAAAGTACAGTGACTTATTATAAAAACTCTGCAGATAATTTATTAGTTTAAAGAATGCACTACGTATTGATTATCACAAACATATTGTTACAGTTTCGTGTTTTAACGGACTTAATAATGATTCTCCGTCATAAGTTCTTTGGGGGCCCCACTCAGATGTCTTAGCCCAGGAGCCCACTCAAATGCCTTAGCTTACGGGCCCACTCAAATGTCTTAGCCTACGGGCCTAACTTAACTTATTGTACAATCATCTGTACAATAAGTTAAGTTCCCTATTTATTACAGTAACGCAATATATAATAAATAGCTAGTGCACAAAATAGGGGAGAGGAGAAGAAATATCCTGTGCCACAATAAACAAAATTCATGTGATATGTTCTTCACAGTATCCAATCTCGCTACGGAACTTCAAACTTCGACAGACGATTGAAATTCAAAAGTTAATCATACCTTAAGTATTTTCACCAATCGCTCCTCTTACCGGTAATTTTTTTTCATACAGATACGGAAAAAGTGAGAACGGAGCTTTTCCGATAATATACGGATGGAATTGCGAAAAGGTTTCTGAAAATTCAGAATTTTCCGTTAACACGTCTCTAAAACGGTACTTTACCGTCACTATAAGAAAGAAACTCCGGAAAGGTTTCTGAAAATTCAGAATTTTTCCGTGGTACGAAAAATCTGTGAAATTCAGGTTTCTTTCTGCCATTTCACGGAAAAAGTCGTATCAGAAATATGCTTCGTTAATTCACGAAATAAATGACGGAAAGTGGCTCGTGAATTTCAGAAATTCTTTTACAGTGCAGTTACATGTTTTATGTGTGTACTCGTAATGGATTTCAAAGAGGATGATAGCCTTAGTTCCGTAAAAGAATAGAATTTGCATATATTACGTACTACCTTTGACGTAAGTGTCTTGTAGCACTTTGTATTTGTATAAAACTAGGGCGATCATTTCAATTACAACGTGTTAAACACAATAAAGTGCAATAATTTTGGTTTTACGATAAATACTTGTGGGTTCAAAAGAATTTTAATTATAGAAAAGCCCATGAAACATAGTTAATGATATGGAATTAAAAATTTCAGTAATGAAAAGCTAACACATTTTCGCAAAAGGGCCTCCAAGATATTGGGGGGGGGGGGGGGCATTCCGGTATGCCACTGCACCCACACCTCCCAATTTGCACTTGAAACCGTTAGTACTCGAAATCCCCTGTGGCTTCACATTACATTTAACAAAATAAAAAAAAAAGTTCAATTAAAAAAATGCTTAATCATTAGAAAATTCATGACAAATTATAGGGATCTTAAGCTTTTAACTCATGTTCTTGTAAGAACAATGAAAAGTATAGTGTCTTATTATGAAAACTCTGCAGGTAATTAGTTTGAAGAATGCACTAAGTATTAATTATCACAAGCATATAGCTACAGATTCGTGCTTAACGGACTTCATAATGTTTCCCTGTTATATGTTATTTGGGGGCCCGTTGAGATGTCTTAGCCTTGGGACCCACTTAAATGTCTTAGCCTAGGGGCCGATTAAGGCCTTAATCCGGCCCTGCTGCTTAATTGTAAAGAATCTATAACCTATTGTTTTGTACTATTATAACACTAAATTTTATGGTTGTTATATTTCCATCAATGGAGAGAGAAAAAATTGGCGACTTCAATTACATTTGGCGAAAAAAATTTTAATTTGGAGAATAGGTTGGCTAAAACTTAAAAGTCAGAGCACCAGCTGAGCTAAATTGGGAAAGTATTCGGCTCCGGTGCAGAAGGATGCGGGTTCTATTCACTCTACCGGTAAATGGCTTTTACGCTATTTTGGCACCCGAGCGTAAAATGAATCTCCTGGCCGTTGGGGTTTTTGAAAAATGTGTGATGCTTCTTCCAAACATCGTCTGGAACATAGGCGCCGACTTCGTAGGTTCGAGACACTCTTTGAACCCCCAATGATTTTGTTGAGGGTTCCTCGAATCCCTAATATTTTTACACGTATTTCGTGGGGAAAATACACGTACGCATATATGCATAAAAATTTGTTTCGTTATTAATTATTCAAGTTCTTTTTTGTTATTCATTCCCCGTTTACTATATACAGTATATAGGAAGGGTGTATAGAAATTTGCCCCTCAGACTGTTTATTGTGCCTCAAAAAAGAATTAGTGTTTGTTCGCACTCATCAAATTTGACGCGACACACAATACCTCAAGTACCGTTGCTTAAGGGCATTTAAAACTGCGTCCTTTATAAAAGAAAATTCTTCGGTTTGTGTGGGTTCTCACAAAATATAAAAGTCTAGCTCTACATTTGGAGATGAGAACCGATTCGAGCTCATAGTGATAAAGGAAAAAATATGTTGTACAGTCAGTTGACCCACTCTATCTTCGGACAGTCGGGAACCAAGGAGGTTAGAAGAGAGAGGAGATGGCATCAGCCGCCTCTGGTGAAGCCAAATCTAATCATCTGGTTTCTTGCGCCCTCCAGGTGGGGAGGGTTCAGTGACGTAACGTCACTTACCGAAGACCTGTGCTGGAACACACGTTGATAGCGGCCGTCTCTTACTCTCTGCAGCAGTCCCTGAAGGTCAACAAGGCTCCCACAGCTTTAGCAAGGCAGCGATTGGCTAATGCGCAATAGCACTTCCGCTCTACGAAGCATAATTTTGTTTATTTCTTTTTTTAGAAAATACTAAACAGCATTTCTGTAATTTTTTGCAAATTTTAAGTTATATATATGTATATTTCAGTCTCATTTTTTCCTGACTGTACATGCTGCACAAGTGCCTCTAAAACCTCTTCAAAGTCCACGATTTCTCCATAGAAAGTACAGAAGCAGCCCAAGTTGGGCATACTGGGCATTCACAGCTGATACGAAGTGGAACCCACGGAAAACGCAGGGCGTGCGTCTGATGCCATGTCCTCTCCCTTCTAACCTCCTATTTTAACTCAGAAAGCATTTGAAGAACAAAATGTTTGGCATTTTTAAAATTGGTAAAAAAACCTTAAAATAAATTTTACATGCTTTTGTTACTTTTATAAAGACAGTTGAATTGGAAATTCACAGTATCTGTGTATTGTATATAATAATGACGCGCTTACAAAAGCAAATTAAATGAAATAAATATTTATCTCGAAAAAAAAATATTTTTCTGTAATTTTAGCATTTCAGGCGTCTTACTGTGCCAGATAATCTGACTGAATGAAATTTAAATTAGACTTAAATACTTTGGAAAATGCATGGGTAATTCATTTAAAAATTTCCGGAACCCCCAATAATATTTCAAGTCTTCGCCTATGGTCTGGAATTAATGAGAATTCCGTTTCTACAGTGAGCTCTCCTCCAAAGCGTGGTTTGCCGGCTGACCTGGAAATTTACGATTTCGTCCTAGCCCTTCCTTGGGGGGGGGTATATGTAACGCATCAATACCTCAAAGGTGACACACATGTCATGACGGCAAAGTTGCAACGACAAACTTTGTCGGTGTAACTTAATGTAGTTCCACCTAAAATCTCTGCCTTATGTTTCGAATGGTAAAACTTCTTTACATATTTTTTTCGTAATTAATGTTTCCCCAAGGATGAAAATTTGCACATCGATGAAATCAATTTTACGTTATAGCCTGGGATACTAAATACTTGCTAAAACATAACGATAATTAAGCATTCCAACATTATTTGTTTGTCTACTGACGTCATCAATGTACAGGTCGTGCCATCTATTAACAGGTCAGAACATTACTCAAAGAAAAATGGTTGATTTTTAATGCAATTATGGTTATGTTTTATCAAGTGTTAAGTATCCCATGCTATAATTTAAAGTTAGTTTTATCCATGTGCAAATTTTCATCCTTGGGAATACATTAATTGCCAAGAAAATATGTAAAGAAGAGTTACCATTGGAAATATAAGGCAGAGATTTTGGTGGAACCACCTTTATTGCGAAAGCATTCGGCTCCGGAGCAGAAGTATGCTGGTTCAATTTTCGCCATTGGCAAATGGTTTTTACGTAATAACACTTACACGTTTTTGAAGGCCATCTCCTAAAAAAATGTATAATCGAGGCGCCACTTATTTCTCTTTATTTAAAAAAAAATACGGAATATTTGATAAATAAACACGTGCGATTCTTTGCAACGTTAGATGTCTTTCAAAAAGGATTAAAATGTACATTGTTTGGCACATTTTTCTTCGCATTTCTTATATTGCATGTTGTTGTTCTCATGACATTTGTGATTCCTATTTCCTAAACAAAAATGTGTTGCATGCTACATTATTTCCTAAACAGAAGTGTGTGCAGAGCCCATTTAAGAAGACAGAGGATGCCCGGGTGCTGGACAGTATTTTCGGACCCCAACAGTGGTGTAGTTCTGAAAAAAGTAATGGGCTGGCGCTCAGAAGATCGGCCCAGGCGTATGGACTCTAGCGCGGGTGGGGGGAGGGGGCAGGCGAGAGAGAGAGAGAGACAGAGTGTGTGTGAGAGTGAGTCTGTGTAAGAAGAAGAAAAAGAAAAAAATCGGTTAAGATTATTTGTGTTAAAAAAATCGATTTCGATGGGCGACGATTGAATAAATTAAATTTAAAAACGTGCTATTCATGTAGGTAAAAAGTAGCCAGGCCTCGACTGCACCCCTGGACCTCAGTATTAGTCACATCCAGGATTTCACTATGGGTGGCAAAATAAAAAATGCCCAGGAGAAAACATTCCCAAAATATGATGAGTAACCAGTAAAAATACCCCGCCTTACAAATTTGAAGTTGAGATCCGTCTATTGATGTAAAGTTATGATAAGAGTGGTAAGTCAAATAATATCCGAAAACTTGAAAATTTCATCGTCCTGGAGCGGGAATCGAATCCGCGTCTCCTGGTTTGCGCCCCAGTTTTCGAATATAATTTGACTTACCACTCTCGTCATAATTTACACCAATAGACGGAATCACAACTTCAAATTTGTATCGTATACTGATGTAATCCTGTATTTCTTGATGATATTCTTGCTATATTGAAGTGTGTATCCCATGATTCATGGACGAATCAGTGTTAGCAAGAAAATGTAAAAATGCATGGTTGAAAAATGGATACCAGTTTAGTTCTGCTTTAATCCATTCCCCCAGGGTTCAACTTGTTGAAATTATATCGAAGTAGTGGGCAAAATAATATGAACCAAATATCATGATTCAAACGAATTCTACATGAATGAAAATTTTCTCACAATTGCAGATGTGTACAGAAAAACATCTGTAATGCTTTCGAAAAATTTGAGGATGGACGGGGGCACTATACTTTTTGCGGATTCCTAAAAAAGGCGGAAACAGACAGAATTTTTTTTTTTTTTTCACAAGGCAGTTTCTTAAAGTTTGCGCTGTGCTATCTGTAAAAAGAAAAAAACGAAACAACAACAACAAAAAAAAAGACTAGAATTCTGCCAATTCTTCAAGCATTCTACATAATTCTGGGGCCCCTTGAAAATGCGTCCCCCGCCCCCAAGCCCCTCTCTTAAATGGGCTCTGCGTATGTGCATGCGCTTCTCGTTTTTAGTTTACGGTGTGAATAAAGGAGGAGTAACGTGTTCTTGCGGGATAGAAGTTCAATAGGAAATTGAGACACTATAAAACAGCGTCTTCTCTGGTTTCTCTTATCTATAACGAAAACTACGCTTTGCCGAATACTTGAAAGCTAAACAGACTACTAGGCCATCACAATGCATTAACATGGAGCACCTTCGAAAAGTCCTGCAAGGTCAAGATTCCACTTAAGAAATCTCCGGCACGTGTGCGGACATTTCTGTTGTTACATAAAATTCGGCTGATGGGTTACAAGGAAAGTAAGTCGTCTACATCATCAACATTATCTGGAGGATCTGTATACGCTGCATTAAAACCAACTGCGTTCAAGTCGTTCATTTGATTTATCACAAAAGATAAATCTAGCCGTTAATTCTGATGCACGCACACTCTGGTTTTATTACGCAACTGGGAGATCACATATGCCATTACAGATTTCTGGTATAAAAGAAAAAAATATTCGCTGGTGTTTGCCCAACTCGTTGATTTATTACATAATGCTGTTGTTTGTCTATATTGTAACACGGAAAAAGTACAAGTTTTTCTGTTGATGATTTAGCAAGTGGTTTTGATTACTATCTACATTTCGATCGTATTTTGAGGACGGTTTTCGGTTTTTCTTCCCCGTCTCTTTTTTTTTTTCTTTTCTTTCCCTTTTCTCGATGCTTTCGAATATCCATTTTCAAGGACAAACTTATATCTTTTCTATTGAAGTTTTCCGACGACAGCTATCAGCGACTTAAAGGTTTAAAAGCCGGGACGCATTAGGCTAGCGAATTTCGGTTCTTAGAAGAATATATTTTTTAATTTTCTTTCGCTTGCTCATTAAACCGTATCTTTCATGTTTGTTTTCTCTTTCTCACTTTCTGGTTGTCTTGCTGTACCACTCACTTTTTCTGTTATTACCCATTTGTATTTTAACTAAGCATCTCTGTTTCCTGATAAGAACGAACTATCTGCTGATTTACTGCCTGACAAGTGAACGGTAGCTGTACGTAATACCAGTTTCAACAGTTCTATTTGAAAAGAGAGATAACTTCAAAATGGAAGAATCGTGAGTGATTTAGATGACGCCTTTTTCCTGGAGTTCACGATATCTTCGAAGAACAGGTATGATTCTCCACTTTGTCAAACACGCTCAGTAATGAACTTTAATGAGAACAGTTAGGACTCCGGTTTAGTGCTGAAGAACTTTTGATACCGTATGAATTATAGATTCGACCCAGTCTAGAGTTTTAGCTCCACATACAGACAGTGCCCTAACAAACTCTAAAATTTCTTGATGGTGTTAAAAGGGCGATGTGATGAAAAACGTGCTTAACGTTGTTAAGCACTGGGCACTTATCAGTTGTTTTAATTCCTGTCCCCCAAATGATTTTATATCTTTTACCGGTACTACCATGGACATTGCTCTCAAAAGCTGTCAGTCCTTTGTAAGCTTGTGGTTGTTAGCGGGATTTCTTATTCACGTTCGGGTTCGATCATCATTAACTATGGGTGAAATTTCCGTAGGTGTCTGTTGCCATTTTAATTATATTGTCCCATTGAAGTCTATTCGTTACAGAGTGGTTCAGTTGTTCCACCGCACCAGTCTTTGATAACATCAGCTCACTCACGGTGAGGGCGTCCTGTTGCATTTCTTCCGCTCATTAGGCCTAATACCAATGTTTTTATCTTTCTGTCTGTTTTCATTCTGCAGATGTGTCCAAAAAGTCTTAGTTTTCTCTGTATGATTTTTGGAAATAGGGTCTCTTTTAGCTGTATTCTTCTGCACACTCCTTCATTTCTTATCCTCTGGGTCCATCCGATTCGTAAGATTTTACGATAGCACTTTCTTTCAAAAGCAAGTATAATTCTCTCTGATTCCTTTGTCAACGTCCAAGTTTCGCATCCATGTAGCATACTGCTGAAGATGCATGTCCCGAGAATGCTTAATTTAGTCAGGCTAATAGCTCTGCTCTTCCAAATTTTATCCATATCTTTTAACAGTGTTATAGCCTTTGCAATTCTAATTGTAATTTATTTTTTGCTGTTTAAGTCATATGCTATACAGCTTCCGAGATAAGGGAATTTTTCCATATTTTCAAGTTCTTTGCGTTCCAGAATAATATTAGGTGTACAAATGAAGAGCTTGTTAAGAGAGTTGGGTAGCACATGTACGGAAATAACATAGAGATTATTAATAAAAATTATTTCTTAAAATTTAATAAGAAACCATTATTAAAAATTAGTGTTTTCTGAAAAATCGAAGAAAATGACTTACAGCCTTTTGAAAATAAGCTCTTCAAATAAGTTTTAAAGCGTTTTTTGTGTGACGTATACTGCTAATTTGCATATCCTACATTTCTTCGCGTTGTTGTCATGTGACCGTAACTGGTCCAGAGTATAAAATGTGACTTAGAAGTTTGCCCAACAGTCAAACGCACTTGCACTTCGGTAAGTGAAAGATGGCAAGAGATACTGCATTTATTCGATACTGCACTCGTTACGAGTTTCATCAAGGAAAAAGTGCTGCAAAAGCATGTGCATCGATCTGTTCTGTTCTGGGTGAGAATATTGTATCGAAAACCACGTGTGAGTTTTGCTTTAGACGGTTTAAAGCAGGTGATTTTGATGTTAGCGATCGAGAACGTAGCGGCGCCCCGCAGAAGATTGCTCATGAGGAACTGCAGGCATTGGTGGATGAAGATCATCTCAAACGCAAAAAGAACTAGCTGAACAACTGGGGGTAACTCAACAAATCATTTCCAATCGTTTACGCGCAATGGGAAAGATTCAGAAGGAAGGAAAATGGGTGCCACATGACCCGAGCCAGAGGAACAAGGATGAGCGTGTCATGAAGTGTTTGAATCTATTGAATAAACAACACAGAAAGTCTTTGTGGAGAATCGTTACGGCTGATGAAAAGTGGATATGGTACGACAATCCCAAACGCAAAAAACACTGGGTAGACCCCAGTGAAGCAACGACTTCGACACCGAAACGCAATATTCATCCAAGAAAGTTCTGCTGTGCATCTGGTGGGATATGAAGGGTGTGTTCTATTTTGAACTATTGGAACAGGGTCAAACTGCTACTGCTGATCGCTACAAGCAACAAGTGCTGCGATTCAACCAGGCAATCTGTCGGAAACGTCCATTCACAGGCAAAGGATTGCGCCCCATGAAATTACTGCATGACAACGCTGGGCCGCATGTCGCAAAATCGGTCAAAGAAACGTTATTGACGCTTGGCTGGGAAGTTTTGGAGCACCCAGCTCATAGTCCCGACATAGCTCCTTCAGACTATCATTTGTTCCGATCAATGCTACTTGGTTTGTGTGCTGTACGGTTCCGGACGTGTGACGAAGTGCAAAAATGGGTTGACGACTTCATTGCGTCACACGACGAAGTATTTATTCTTCATGGGTGGAATCCGTCAGCTGCCCGACCGATGGCGGAAGGTGACGGCGCATATTTTGATTCGTAAAGGTATTGTTGTTTTCTCTCAAATTGCATGTTGTGTTGTCTTAAAACGCTTTAAAACTTATTTGTGCACCTAATATTTTTTCTTATCTCTTTTGCGCCAAATACCATTGTTTTTGGTTGTATTTATATTCAATACTTAAGCCTAATTGCACCTCGTTGTGAATATTATGAAGAAATTTACGCTGCTGGCCACCCAAAATGCAACACCAAGAAGGACACGAGATAGCAAAGCCAGATTTACTGGACACATAACAACAGATACAAAGATGAAACGATTGAGCTTACAGGCATGTGCGACTTGCGGAACACCCAGACATTAATAGTTCGTGTGGCCCCCATGGCTGGCAATAACGGCCGCTACACGCAGCGGCATCGAACGAAAGAGGCTTTGGATGTGGGCTTGGGGTATGTCGGTCCAGGCTGCTTCCGCACGTTGCCACAGTTCATCAGGCGTAGCCGCGGGTGGTGCTTGCCGGGCCACTCGGTTGCCGATCAGCGACCAGACGTGTTCGATGGGCGACATATCGGCTGAACGGGCGGGCCACGTCAGCAGTGACACCTGGTGGGCCGTGAAGAATTGTTGCACGATGCGTGCCACGTGCGGGCGCGCATTGTCCTGTTGAAACGTAGCCGCTGGCAGGTCCTGCACATTGTAAAAAATTAACTGTAGATTTTACGGTTTTAAACCGTTTTCCAGGGTGCCAACACAAAACTGTAAAATCTACAGTTTTATGCAGTGTTGGAGCAAAGCTATAGCTTTGCTCCAACACAATTAACACATTCGTTCCAGCCAAATATTTGTGTTTTCGTGATTATTTGGACTGTGACTCGCTCCAGCCAAATTTTGTGCGGTTTTCTTCATTAAATGCGGTATTGGAGCAAAGCTATAGCTTTGGTCCAACACTGCATAAAACTGTAGGTTTTACGGTTTTGTGTTGGCACCCTGGAAAACGGTTTAAAACCGTAAAATGTACAATTTTTTTTTACAGTGCAGGTAAGGGAGGACTACAGGCTCCAAAACGTCGGAGATGTAGCGGTGGCTGTTGAGTGTACCAACGATGCGTACCAGAGGGGTGCGAGTGTCATACCCAATTGCGCCCCAAACCATAACGCCAGGCGACGGATCGGTATGGCGATGCATAATGCAGGCGTCATACAGTCTCTCGCCGCGGTGCCGCCACACGCGGATCCGACCATCTTGGTGTTGCAGGCAGAAGCGGGATTCGTCGGAGAAGACAATGTTGTGCCATTCCGTAGTCCAGGTGCGGCGTTCAACGGCCCATTGCGGCCGCACTCGCCGGTGGTGTAACGTCAATGGTAATCGGAGCAATGGGCACCGTGCGACAAGTCCCCGCTCCTGCAGACGACGTCGAACGGTACGTGCTGACACAGGTTGTTGCTCAACACACTCTAATTCCTGCGCTACGTTCATGATGTGGCGGTGCGAGCCGTCAATGCCCGCCGCACAACATGCCGGTCCTCTCGTTCGGTGCGTCCGAACGAGCTCACGTCGGTGCGTCCGAACGAGCTCACGTCGGTGCGTCCGTCCCTCCTGCACCCACCGAATCCAAACTGGCCTCACTGTGGCTGGATGTCGTCCCACACCGGTGCCGATGTCTCGGTACGATAAACCGCTTTCGCGATAAGCCACTATTCGCCCTCTGTCGAACTCCGAAATATGCTGGACTGAGTGTCGTATTCTGCGACGAGGCATCGGGAAGCTTCCGACGCACAAGTCCGGCAGCACAACACACTTCCTCTACTTACACCCCACCTTCTGTGGCGTGCCGGGCGCACATGATTTGCATATGCCCTGCAATGCTAATCGTTTGCATGTCCTCTCGCGGGCGACGCATGCTGCGAATTTCAGGCCATTCGGATGCTGCCTTCTTGATGTTGCATTTTGGGTGGCCAGCAGTGTATATCACGAAGAAAGTGTTTTTTCCCGTTGCAATAAATGTACGCTCGCTCCATGCGTGGTTGTTATAAAAGGCATTTCGATATATGCCTGTAAGCATTACTGTTCCCAAAACTTCGAGGCAATAAATTTACGCACACCCAGCACTTGTCAGACGTTGTTTGGCTGGACACACAATTTTTGTTGCTGTGGTCTTGCGCAGTCGACAAAATGCAAACGAAGGCCAGTATAAAATTTGGTGCAGTCTTCGCGTTGTTCAAAACTCGAAAAAATGGCAAGACGAAGGTTAGGACTGCGGGTTCGCGAGAAGATTCTCCGGAAACAACGAAATGGGTCAGCTATGCGACAGATTTCTCGGGAATTGCGTTTGAACCAGTCTACTGTCAGAACGTTCCTCAGACACTATGAGGAAACCGGTTCCATCGCGCCTGGATGCAGCAACGGTAGACCACCAACGACTACCGCCAGAGAAGATCGAATTATGCGTCGCCTTGTCATCAATTACCGAACTGATACGTTCGGGGAAGCTGCAGAACTGTGGAGCGAACGCATAGATCGACCATTATTGCGACGAACTGCTAGCAACTGCCTATATGACATGGGCTACGGCTCATACAAGAGTAAGCGAAAGCCCATGTTGACGTCAGTCCAACTGAAGCAGTGGTTTGCATGGGACAGGCAGGGAACACTTGTCCTGGACGGAAGCACAATGGCGGAGGGTAATTTGGTCTGACGAGTCGCTTTTTCCTGTCCTATTCGGAGATAGCGGACGGAGAGTAATCTGCCGGTCGAATGAAGGACTCTCCCCAAACTGTGTGAAGCAAAATGTCAAGTTCGCAGGCGGTGTGCAAGTGTGTGGGTGTACTGGGTATTCTGGCATTGGCGATTTAGTTCCGTATGTGATGGGACTCTCAACGCGCAGCGATACCAGACAATTTCGCAACAGCATTTCCTGCCTTCTCTGTGGCCCGTCTTTGTCCTCAGGGAGATGGAATTTTCCAGCAAGATCTCGCCAAGCCGCGTACTACCCGCTCCACTACTGCTTGGCTTAGCCAAAATGAGGTTAAAGTCCTGAACTGGGTCCCAAATTCGGCCGATCTGAACCCAATCGAGGACCTGTGGCGTGTCCTCAAGAGAGAGGTACGAAACCGCATGCCCCGAGCAAAAGATCAGCTTAAGATGGTTCTTCAAAAAGCGTGGGCCGACATTCAACAAGACCCTTGGCTTGCCTACGTCAAATCGATGCCTAGACGAGTTTCCGACGTGTATGATGCAAAAGGAGAACCCACGAAGTGGTGATTGTACGCGAGAGCTGGATGCGCCCCGAGCAAAAGATCATGCCCCGAGCAAAAGATCAGCTTAAGATGGTTCTTCAAAAAGCGTGGGCCGACATTCAACAAGACCCTTGGCTTGCCTACGTCAAATCGATGCCTAGACGAGTTGCCGACGTGTATGATGCAAAAGGAGAACCCACGAAGTGGTGATTGTACGCGAGAGCTGGATGCGCGTATATTTATTGCCTCTGAGTTTTGGGAGGAGTAATGCTTCCAGGCATATATCGAGATGCCTTTTATAACAACCACGCATGGGGCGAGCGTACATTTATTGCAACGGGAAAAGCACTTTCTTCGTGATATACACTGCTGGCCTACCGATTTTTTGTAAACCATAGCTCAAGTGGAGTACTTTGTTTATTAAACAGGTTTCCTTGCAAACGAGTCCGCTTTCTTTACCGTTTATAACAACCATGTATGGGGTGCGCGTAAATTTATTGCCACGGGGAAGGTATGAATAGCAGTAGCGGTATTAAATCTGTTCTTTATTGCCATCTAATTCTCGCTATTGGTTTGTCATGAAATTATCTTAACTGCTGAATTAATTATGGTTACTCTGCTTTCTTTCTGTCATTTTAACGTTCTACCTAATTTCTGTTCTATTTCATTTTCTTATCACTCATGCTTCGCTGTTCAGAAGCCATCTTGCCTAACCTCTTCTCTCATCTCCCAAACAAACCTCTGTCATCGACTTCTCGACTCTTCTGTGACCTCCTCTTCCCAGGACCTCCGCAATTCTTTCCTGTTTAAAAAAGAAATAAACTCGTTGTGCCGTCTGGAAACGCCAATCTGTTACAATGCACTAAACGCTGCGTAAGCCAATAAAATTATGTAGCAATTAAACACGTAGCCAACGTATTAACACCTACTATAGAATGACCATTTCCGACCTGACAGGTAACGTCTTAAAGACGATTTTCGATTCTAACGACGAAAAGACCTATTGTTGAATATTACTTACTGGAAATGAATTAATTCAAAAATCTTTTGAAATCCCTGTAACACCTTGTTTGATCTCTAGCAGGTATCCGTCGCTGTACAAGATGCAATTTGTGAAAACTTTATTTTAGGATGCCTGGCTCGTTTCGAACTTATACAGCCCGTTCCGTCGATTTCAGCTGCAATTTACTTGTGATGTACTTGCACATCTTCTGTCTTTGGAAGAGGGGGGAGGGGATAACCACCATTACGAGCACTAAAGCTGCACTGTTAAAAATTCTGTAGTAGGTTGCATAAACCATTGTACTGTATGATGCATGAAACATATGAAAGCATGATACACTTATGCACCATATTTTGGCACCAACCTAAATGAGGCGAAACTGCACCCATTGCACCATATTTTTGTACATTTCATGTTCACATTGATGGCGTCACTAAAAGATTGTACTGTTTTACTGTCACGTGACCAGTCAGGCAAGATGGCCGCAAATGCTGTGGAAGAGGTGTTCTGTGTGATTGAATTAAGCAAAACGAATTCTATTACTGTTGCGCAACGGCGTTTTAGAACACGTTTCAGGAAATCACGGTGAATAAACAATCCATCTACGATTGGCACAAGAAATTTGAAACAACAGGAAGCGTTTGTGTAAAGGTCCAGGGAGACCACGTGTATCTGATGAACAACTGGAGCGTGGTCGTGCCATTTATTAGGAACGCCGCCCAATGGGTCGTGAGTTAAAAATTCCACAACCGACTTTCGGGGAAGTTTTAAGGAAGCGGCTGAAAATGACACCCTACAAACTGCAGTTACTGCTAAGTTTAAGTGACAATAAAAGATCCGCACGTCATGATTTCTTTACAGAAATGGAGGAGCGTTGAAGAAGATGGTTTTAGCGAGGGTCCAATTTTCAGCGACGAATCGACATTCCACATAAGTGGGAAAGTTAACAAAAGTAACATTTGCATATGGGGGACTGAAAATCCTAGAGCAACAGTGAAGCATGTGTGAAATTCCCCAAAGGTTAATGTGTTCTGTGTTATATCCCATAAAGTGTATAGCCCCTTCTTTCTCCAAGAAAACTTTGTAACAGGAAGTTCTTATCTCTATGTGCTAATTATTTGGTTGATGCCTCAACTGCATGAAGACAATGACAACATCATTTACCAACAGGATGGAGCACCAGAGCACTGGCATCGCGAAGTTGGAAATTACCTCGTTGAAAATCTTCCACAGCGCTGGATTAGCCGTGCAACATGCAGGTGACAACATGTCACTCAGATGTTGGCCACCACGAAGTCCGGATCTGTCGACGACGAAGACCTTACTATTTTAGGTTTAGATTCCTGAACCTACAGCGCGCTGCGCCTTTTGGCAGGAGAAAGTAAGAAGTAATATTAGAATCGGGAACAGAGTGCTCTGATAGAAAAGCGAAAAAAGAAAAGTGCGGAAAAATAAGAGTTCTAGAAGTATACGGTTTCCCGTTAAGTATTGAAGTTGTAAGCTTTCCAATATATTATTTACCTGTCGGCACACTTCACACAGAACAAAACTTGCTGCACGCCAACATCTCACCGCAGCAAACGAAGAAAAGGCCAAGCAGAAAGGGAACCTGAGAATAGAGAGAATAAAGAAGCACACACAAGAAAAGCAACAGAAGAAAACGCTCAGTACACACACACACACCAGTCAACCTTCATGCTCTTAAACATTTGTCGACTCTTTGCTTTTTGGAAAAAATGAGTTTGCCCTTAAAAGGGCCTTTTTAATTTTATTATAGCTATTAAAAAAAATGTGCTTGCCCTTAAAAGGGTCTTTTTAATTTTATTATAGCTTTTAAGAAAAATGAATTTGCCCTTAAAAGGGCCTTTTTAATACTTAAATTTCGTTCAACCAATGAGGTGCTTGCCGACTTTGCTTACTTTAAGTGAAGTGTTAAGGCATCTGTTAACCCGCAACCCGCTTAGCGAAATAAAACTTAGGTTAGCACTTGAAAGAGCTAATACTATATTTTATTATTATTATACTTTGAGTACGAATATGGTATTCCCTTTTTGCAACATTTGGCCTGGCCCTTAAACCCTTTTTTTTTTTTTTCGACTTATGCGACAAGAATTAAGTTATTTGAGTCCAAGTAGGATGGAGGTGGTAAGATCCATCCCATCCGCTTTCTTTCATCCAAACCTAGAGATTGGATGGAGGAAGTAGAGGCCTCTGCAGGAATTTGCATTTGAGGTGCTGCTGATGGAGCAGCAGCCTGCGCATAAGTCTGTGCAATTTAGGGTTGCACTGGCGTAAAATTCCTCCTTCTTCTGTAGCTACCTCTGCTTCGTCTGCCATAGCCTCTGCTTCTGGATGGCGGTGGGCGATATAACTCCACCACCATTCTATACCCTAGCAGGGTAATGGGTCCCCGTAGTAAAATTTTCCTCTGCTTCAAAGGTGAGGAAATCTCTATATGCTCCAAACTCATGTCTGAGCCTCTCAATATTCCGAGTAGTCCGGATCTGTCACCCTGTGACGCTTTTTTATGGGGCTACATAAAAGACAAGGTCTTCATCCCTTCCCATCCTGTTAATTTAGCCAATCGGAAATAACGTATCGCATCAGCTAATTCTGGGGTTGATGAAGATATGTTAACGCGTGTTTGGAAACAATTCGACTGCCGCATTGATATATGCGGTAGGCATAAAAATGTTCATGTTTATGTAGACATTTTTATGTCTACCATTGCCTTGAAAAAAACTTCCAGTGGAGTGCGAAAGCTTAGCGAATCTTTGTGCTTATTACGCTACAAAAAATAAACGGATTTAATACGCTATATATTCCAAATACGTGGAGACAATGTAAACAGACAAAGTCATCGCTTTTCCCACGTTTATCTTTAATACACACACCAACTGAAAAATTGTCATCCGGACACCGCTGGGATCGAACCCCAGATCTCTCGACAACTAGCTGAGTGCGTTTGCCTTACGCTACGGTGGCCAACAGCCCACACCAGATGGAGACGTCTCAGTTGCTGAGCCCATCCCTACGGATTTGTGAAGTCAGATGCTGACAGAAAAACACACATAGCGCCGTGGATTGTTGGCCAACGTGGCGTAAGGCAAATGCACTCGGCTAGTTATCGAGAGATCTGGGGTTCGATCCTAGCGGTGTCCGGATAACAATTTTTCGGTTGCTGTGTGTTAATTAAAGATAAACGTGGAATGAGCGATGATTTTGTCCATTGGTACGCTATATACGTTTCTTGAGTATTCGCAGTCTGGTGTGATTAAAATAACGTTGAAACTGCCTATTTCATTTGTCATAACCCTGTGTATTGGCCTAGGACGTGGCGGTATATCTAGGCGTCAAGGAATGTTTTGTATAGAGCACATCGGTTCAGACCCAGGAAATAGTGTTATGCAATGGTGGTGGTATATCGAGGGTGGACTGTATTTGATTTCGGAGGGAATCGCCTTGCCAGTGGAAACCTAATTTGCTCTCTTTTTTTAATTTGTGTACTAATTTAAATGAGTTGCTTCAAAAAATTTTCTTAACGTTAAAAGACACTGATTTGCATCTTTGATTGATACGGTGTCTGTAATATTAAGGTTTACCACAATGGAATCACAGTCCGAAAAAACGGGAAGAGTATTCTTACACCAGCTTGCAAGTGGCGGCACATCAAGTATTGGGAAAGGCAGGTTGATGTAGTACTATGCTGTATATAAGCGGTTGGCGGATGCCAAGGGTGTGTCGGTATATCAAGGAATGTTTTATATAGAGCACTTCCGTTCAGTCCCAGCGGGTGGCGTTACGCAAGAGTGGCGGTAAATCGAAGTTGGACTGTGTATTGTTTCTTCTCACTTTCCTCCTTGTGGTTTCTAGGATCAGAATAATCCGTTTGGGGGAGAAAAGGATTTGTCGAACGCATCAGATCTCTCTTTCCTGTCATAGTCCGCAGTCTAACTGAAATTATCGGTAGCTAAAGCTTCATTGATGAGAAAAAACGCTGTTGTAGCATTGCGTGAATCCGGGGAAGCCTTGTTACCCAACCCTATAATCCCTGATGCCACTGTATTGACCACTCCTCTGGATAGCTTCCTTTCCGAAAAGATCTTTATTCCCGTCTTAGTCACAATTGCAGGGTTCGTACTGCTCCTGGAATTTAAGGATATGCTGCTTAAATCAACTTTTTTCCATAAGGGTCCTGGAAAACTCCTTAAATTTAAACCTGACTCTTGAAAAAAAAATGTTTTGACTCTTTAAATTATTACTATTTTGATGTTGGAACTTCGAATTATAAGTTTCGTAAATTTTGTTTTTCTTTTCCTGGGTGTTTAGGTTTTGGGAAACTATTTCTCCCTTCGCGGTCAAAATTAATACGTGAACAGATCGATACCGTCACAAGCACGGAAATAACGCTAGCATTCGCACTTAACAAAACACCAGGTGCCCCCCTAACTGGATATGTCAGGTACCTGGAAGAGAAAAGAAAAATGTAATTAAAAATGAAGCTGTTAGTGAAAAAAGAAAAGCTTTAGTTCGATTCCGTTGAAGAATTGAAAGCTAAAAAGATATGCATAGAAAGAGATATTTCTGCATTGGAGCTGTCTTCAGAACAGTATGCTGATGAAGCAGAAAAAAACAATGACTTTACTTTAATTGCAAAGTCAAATGCTCATTGTCGAAGGGCAAGAGAAAAAGCTGTTGGTCCGCATAACATTGAAAATGAAATCTGCTGTAAAACTTTGGAATTAAAGAAAAAGTGTGAGATCCTGAATTGTTTTTTTTTGGGGGGGGGAGGGTGAGGGGCTGGGGAGGGAAGGTTAGTCGTAGTCATTGATCATTTGAATTAGAAATATATCTTTGCATTCAACCTAAATAGACTTTTTAATGCTGATAGATGAAAATGTTGATTAATTAAAGCAAGATTACTGTAAATTATCGAAACTCGACAACTGCGTATAGTGAAGGCAGTAATAAACTTTGTGCCCTTAGTATGGTAAATTTATTTTCCAATATTTTGAAAAAAAATTCAATAAACAATTTCAACCAGGTATGTTACATTTTTTTTTCTTTTCTTTCATTGTGTCAATTTGTTTTGTCTATGTTGCACTAAATTGTTATTCGTCATGGTGGTATCCTAATTCTCATGTTGTCAAATGTCATGTTGTATTTCAAGGATAAATATAGATACCGTACTTATATAAAACTACATATAGTTGCACTGGTAGTAATTTTAATTAACTTTTGGGTATAAAATAATTTATTCAAAGTTATTCCCAGATTCCAGTATGTCATTGGAATTTTAAAGAAAGAAGCAAAATACTTAAATCACCTATAGCTGTAACTTCAGTTAGCTATAAAAAATCCATTTAACAAAGTTTGGTTTTTTCTCATTCCTGTACGTCATAATTGACTCCTGGAAAATACTATTTGGACTACTTAAAAACTCCTGGATAACTACTCCTTAAATGGACTTTCAAAAATGAGTATGAACCCTGGAATTATCAAGTAATAAAGAAATTTATCTTTTTTATTTCACAGAACAGGATGGGTTATTGGTTCTTTTCGTAAATGCCTCTCTCCCTGACTTACTTCTCTAGGCTTAACATTCCCATTGTATGAGTTTTTAGTGTGTGTGTTTTTCCAGTAATTTCATTTGTTGAATTCAAAATTACTTCAGTTGAATTCATCACAGTAATGGAAACGCCGATTACGACTGAAATTCACGAAATGTGCCGTATGCAAATCGCAGGGATCACATCGCCGCCCCGGTGTCACAAGCGATGGATTCTGATCATTTGTCCGAGTTGGGTCTGGGTTCGAATCCCGGTAAGTCATGGATGTTGTGTTTTTCTTACGACACTGGCTCTCTCCCTTCCCTGGAACCAGTGACCCTAAATTAAGGACGGGCGACTACCTATAGCCCATTGAGTTGCTCACGGTGGTCGTTAAACTCCGAATAAAAAAAAAAAAAAGGTGGGGAGGAGGACAGCATCTCCCGCGATGTGAGGCATATAAAGGTGTGCTGTGCGATGTCAGTTATGGCGTTGACCCGCGGGTGGCCTAGTGGGCAACGTTCGTGACTGCCGCGGAAAGGATCTCAGGTTCGATCCCAGGCAGGTACGAACGCTCGATCCATTAAATATCCTCCGTGTGTCGGATGGGCACGTTAAGCTGTCGGACCCCGGGTACTGGCCCCCGGTAATAAATAAGGGCGTCTTCCTCCCCCTTTCTACCTCGCTTCCGTGTCACTTTCCTATCGGGCACTCTAGCCCAAATCTCCTAGCTTCCTCTTTCTAAGGGTTGTTTAAGGCCTGGGGTCAGACACTAATTTCTTAAAATCCTCTACATATGATCATGATCATGATCAGTTATGGCGTTGCAGTGCCACAGTCGCAGGTGAAATAGCTGTTGTGGGGTAATTGTCGACAGTGTGACACCCCAGTTACCTCAAAAAAAGCATGCCGCTTCGGTGGCGCAGTGGTCTGAGCAATGGCTTCTGATCATTCGTTCGAGATGGGTCCGGGTTCGATTCCCGGTGAGGCATGGGTGTTGTGCTTGTCTTACGGCGCTGGTTCTCTCCCTTCCATGGAACCAGTGGCTCTAAATTAATTACGGGCGACTGCTTATAGTCCACTGAGTTGCTCACGGTGGTCGTTAAACCTCCAATAATAATAATAATAATAATAAAGCATGAGCGCAGGAGCTTCGGTAATTAGAACAGTAGAAACAGGTATAACACGAGGAACTGTATTAAAGATTATAGCTACCAATCAAAAAGGACACTGCGTTCGTTGCCTCTAAACGTGCAAATTCTGGACGCCATACAAAGATGTCAGACAGTGATAGGTAAACGTTGGCACAGATTGCACAACGGAAGCACAAAGCCATGGCACCACAATTAGCAATAGAGTTGAACAATAGTCGGAATGATCCCGTTTCTATCATAGCAGTTAGTCGAGAACTCTATTGTGCCAGAATTTATGGCGTGTTGCTATCCATAAACCTCTGATTGGAAAACTATGTGTTTCACTTTTCGAATAAGGAATTATTTTCTGTTTTTATGAAGAAATTATTTAATCTTACAAATTTTGAAGATGTGAATCCGTTTTTTACGCTTTCCAACCGTAGGATGAAGAAGCGTAGGGGAGACTGGGGCACGTAGGACCTAATATGGAAAATCGAATATAAATCGCAAGTTAAAACAGCACTAAAGAGAAAAGAAAGTGACATGATGAGATTTGTAATATTGTCGTGGTTATGGCATGGTTTTTATTTATATCTTCGTTTTATTTCCGGCGAAAAAGTACAAAATTCGAAGTAACATAAATTGTCCTATCTGCCCCATAACATGGGGCACAGGGGACCATAAGGTGCCCATGTGCTATCATCAACTGCATCCTCCTCATACACTTGACAGATGTAGCGGCAAGCCGCGGCTGCAGTACTGCCTTTATCGAACTCGTACAATAAACAATGTCTAATGTGCTCCTTATCGCATGCCATGTTACACCGTCTGTGATTTCCGTTACGAATGACTTACTCGGGTCGGATTTGTCATTTTCATGTAGGACTTCCGTCCACAGGGAGTAGAGTTTAGGTCCCAGCCACCTACAGCGAGATCGCCTTTTGGGCAGGACACAGAAACGGAAGGAATGAGAGCAAGTCTAGCGACTTTTGACAGAACAGTTTGTAGTGAGATTAGAGTACAGTAGATGGCGCCACCGTACAAGTACGATATTGCACATAGATGGGTGAGAGAATTTCAGGGAGGACATAGGAAAGGATACCCATTTAACCAGTGGGTCCAGCCTGGGGGCCGTCACTTTACGTGCTCGTCCGATGCACGGCGGATATTCAGCGATTGTTAGTAAATCACACCATCTCTGAAAGATCAGCCCAGGCTAGAACCTGGGGACCCAGCATCGATAGTCTGAAACACTAACCACTAAGCCATCCGCGGCTTATGACTTTACTCGGACAAACCTAGTGCCTCTGTATACTCTACTGCTCCACGCTTGATTGGCCGAAAATTCGGCATCGCAGCGTCATCTGTGACGTAACTACTCCGATCGCAATTTGCATCTATTACAAAAACGGGTAGAACTTTTGTACACACTCAATATATACATTTTCTGTCCATTTGCACTTCCGGTACGATGTATGTAAATTTTATGAAAATTGTATGAAGAGGATAAAATGCTTGTAAATTTTTATGAAAACAGTATGAGGAGGTTAATATCAGCTGCATTTGGTTTTATATTTACCTATTATGTCCAATTCCTTATTTCACGGCTTTGTATTTTTCATTATTTCTTTTACTGTTCTAGTGAACATTGAGACAGATACGTGCGTATAATTTGTGAAACTTCGTAGGACCGAATACAGTCTCTATTCGATGAAAAGTAATATTGTTTTATCTTAATGCATTCTTCCCCGCTATGTAAGAAAAGAAAATGCTTCGCAATGCTGCTGTGGCGGCGATCGGTGCTTCCAGCGGTTGGAAGCTGGTGTACGCTGGCTATTTGTTAGCGAATAGGTGGGGAGAGTACAAATGATACATTA
Organism: Macrothele yani; assembly: GCA_039090855.1. NCBI lineage: Eukaryota > Metazoa > Arthropoda > Arachnida > Araneae > Macrothelidae > Macrothele > Macrothele yani. Next base: position 47,062,888 of record CM077022.1, on the reverse strand, counting down.
CCCTTGAAGCAGTTTTAATAAAAGCTGCAGGAATGATGGAGACTAGAAAGTGGAAGACCTGAAACTTAGGAGTGGGAACGTGTGTGAAGCAGGGTGTCGTAACTGTGAAAAAGGAAAAAGGGCCTTCTAAACTCTAATGCAACTAATGATCCGTGGCAGAACTCCACATGCATGGTCCCGTGTTCATCCGCTCACCACCCACCTCCCCTCTACCTACCCGCCCACTCCGCCGCAACTCGCTATACATCATATCCGCTGGATAAACATTGCTCGTTTTTCTTTTTACTCTCATTGTAGTTAAGAGATCTGTTACACACTTTGCATGCCAGATAAATTTCACTTAACTGAAGATTCGCAATGCAGGTGTTGTCATTCTTTATGTTAAATGCGTAGATAATATTTAATTAAACTAGTCGCGTTTTCATTGATAATGAAAATACATTATCATTTTACTTTGGAGTGAAATTTTTAAAAGTTAAACTGAATAAGATTTCACGACGTGTGTTTTATCCCCCCCCCTTTTTTTTTGGCGTATGTATGTTGCTACTAAAATCTCAAATAGCTCTGTTCTTGATTGGAAGATCCCTACCAACTAAATCCTGGGGTTTACTTTGCAAAATCAGTTCCAAAGAAACTGTTATTTCACTGTCGAGATAAAACTATTTCTCATGACCTTAATCTCGGATATTTCTTCGGGAGTTTTTGATGAGTATGTTCCTACCTACTTATTATGGCGTAATCGTATTGTTTCCTTAGAAAAATCTGCTTCAAGGAAGCCACCAATTCTCACCCTCGCAATAAAAATATTTCTCATTTGAATATTATCCTAATCCCAAATTGTTCTCATTCAGTTCTTGATTAGATTTCCACCTACTAAACGCGGCATATTAGTAATGTTTCCATTGCAAAATCGATATAGGAGAAGTTGTTATTTCACTTTCGAAATATACAGGATGATTGTAAACTCCTTCAACAAAACAAGAGGGGTGATAGTACACATCAAGACGAACGATATTTGCAATGGAACCTAGGGCCGCATTCCACTTGTGGTGCCAGAAAAGAGTAAAGTTACATACACACACTCCACGTTGAGCCTTCAACAGCGTAAACAAAGAGACATACCTAATGTATGTAAGAGTTGCACAATTTCAATCGCACCAGAGAAAGATTCAAAAGAGCTGCTCAAACTGGCGGCCAAGGGCGTCCGTGCACAGCCCACACCAGCGAATGAAGGACTGTCGCACCCTCTCGTGGACTCCCGGTGTGGTGTTGATCTTGTCCGCAGCAACACCTCTCGTGGACTCCCGGTGTGGTGTTGATCTTGTCCGCAGCAACACCTCTCGTGGACTCCCGGTGTGGTGTTGATCTTGTCCGCAGCAACACCTCTCGTGGACTCCCGGTGTGGTGTTGATCTTGTCCGCAGCAACAGCGATTCGCGCGATGAGATCTTTCAGGGAGTCCACAGGGGTCTCGTACACCAATGTTTTCATATGTCCCCAGAAGAAGAAGTCCAGTGGATTAAGGTCCGAGGAGCGTGGAGGCAAAGCTACAGGTCCACTGCGTCCAATCCACCGCCAGGGATATGTCGCATTTAGAAAGTATCGGCGCGGCAAAGTGTGCTGGGGCCCCATCATCCATAAACCACATGTCCCTACGTATGGTGAGCGGAACATCTAGCAACAGATCGGGAAGCACTTGCTCCAGGAACACACTGTACGCTGTGCCGGTCAAACGTATACGTCAATTCTCATGTGATGTTCGCACGGTAATATCACTGAACGGGTTCGGCTGCGTTTTTAAATGTTCGCTCCTTATCGTCTACGCACGTGTTCAGCGCACCTGATTTGCATCTTGTGCTTCCCGTGCACTGGTTGGAACGCCTTGTGCCTGCTGGACGTTTTTCGAACGTGCTCTTTTCTGGCACTAGGAGTGGAATGTGGCTCTAAGTTCCATTGCAAATATTGTTTGTCTTGATGTGTACTATCACCTTTCTTGTTTATTGAAGGAGTTTACAATCACCCTGTATATATTTACCAGTTGGGCGCTATGATAATTGCGTATATACACTACCGGACAATTGCTAAGGACGGATGACAATAGCAACGATAGCAACCATAAAATGGAAGGCAGGAAAATGTGGAAATTAGCATAAGTGCGGGATACAGTAAGACGTGTTGTGCGTATGCAAATTTTGGATTGCCGAACTTGTTCGTGACGTCATAGCGCTGATAAGAGATATAAAGGATTTGACGCGTATTGACCGTTGTTGTTCAAACGCAAAGTTGAAAGGGAAAGAATCAATTGACGAACTTGCAATTTTCAGTATGTCTTCCCGACATCACCTAGATGATTTTACGCGTGGCCGTGTTATTGGAAAGATTGAAGAAGGGCGAAAAATAACAGATGTTGCCAGGGAGTTCGACGTCAGGCACAGTGTTGTTTCAAGGCTTTGGAAATCATTTCAAACAAACGGAGAGTGTAGCAAACGTCACGGGGAGGTCGTGTTCGCAGTACGACACCTGCAGAAGATCGGTACATAGTGCTATCAACAAAAAAAAAAAAAAAAAAAAAAAAACACCAGCGCAGCACAGCTAGTGAGGTAGCAAATCAGTTTATGGATGCTGCTGGCAAGCGGATATCCCGAAAAACTGTCGCCAGACGTTTGCATGTAGGAGGGCTATACGCCCGCCGTCCTGTTGTGTGCATCCCATTGTCCAGACGTTACCGTACCTCCCGTTTGCAATGGTGCCATCAACATCGCAATTGGACGGATAACGACTGGTCTGCTGTCCTCTTCTCAGATGAGAGTAGATACAGTCTATAGTCTGATTGTCGACGACAACTGATCTGGCGTGATAGTGGTACTGCATATTGTCCAGCAAACATACAGGAAAGGGACCGATATCCGACATGTAGTGTCATGGTATGGGCTGGCATCATGATCAATGGCCGTACGTCCCTCTATGTGCTTCCAACTGGAACTATGACTGGCCAACGATACATTAATGATGTTCTGCTACCTCATGTTTGCATGTTCCCTGGTGCTGTCGGTGATAGATTCATTTTCATGGACGACAACGCAACATGTCATCGAACAGTTGCTGTCCAGGAGTGTCTTGGCAGCAAGGATATTCAACGCCTCGTATGGCCAGCACGTTCTCCAGATCTGAATCCCATTGAAAATGTGTGGGATGCTTTGGGGAGGAGTTTTGCTGGTCGCCAATGCCCTCCAATAAACAAGGACACCCTCATCCGTGCACTGACAGAGGAATGGGATAAATTACCCCAACAGCTGCTTGATAATGTTGTGCAAAGCATGACACGACGTGTGGAATCTTGCATCGCCCTCCATGGTGGCCATATCCCGTATTGACATCTTATGCCGGAACGCCTGTGGACGGTAAGTGCATTTTTTTCACGTTTACGTATTCTGCACAAAATGGCTTGTTTATCCCTTGAACACGTTCCAAAGCCTTCTGGATTTCAGAGCACCATAAATTGTCTTTCTTGTAGTGTCCTGGCATTCTGACATTATTTTATTTCACTTGGCATCCAACCACACTTACTTTTTTATGCGCTATATAGCCGTTTATGATCCGTCCTTAGCAATTGTCCAGCAGTGTATGTTCTTTGTTGAAGATTCTTACATAATTATCATGCTGTAAGGTCGCACATAGCGCTGCTAGTTCTCATTTTTGAAACTTGGTTATAAGATCCCAACCTACTTATTATTAGAAGATTTCAACCTACTTATTATTAGAAGATTTTAATGTACTTATAATTAGAAGAATCCAACCTACTTATTATCTGAAGATTCCAATTTACTTTTACGTATTAGAAGATTCCAACCTACTTATCATGGTGTGAGGTCCCACTTTACACTGCTCCAGCAAGAACCTTAAGTGCGGTTTTCTTTCGTTTCTGGGAAAACCCCTGGTTTACCTTTGATAAATTTGTCATTGAAACCAGTTGTATGCAAGAGTTCGAAATGACCACTACAGAAAATGTACATCTGTTTTAGGCCAGATATACAGCAACAAATGTTCTTTTATCGTTAAGTACAGCGAAGATGTTTCAGTGAAACTGTTTCTGATCTTTTCCTGTTATTGTGCATACGAGCGACAACCGAGGACTCACAGCCTAGGGGCTAACTTCTTCCTTCTCTTCACCTCGTAACACTTGTTTCGAGCCCTTGGTCTTTTTTTTTTTTTTTTTTCTTTGATTGAAGTTTAACGATCACAGTGAGCAACTTAATGGGCTATAAGCAGTCGTCCGTCCCTAATTTATTTATTTACTTATTTTTTTGATTGAAGGTTTAACGACCACCGTGAGCAACTCCATGGGCTATAAGCAGTCGCCCGTCCCTAATTTAGGGTGACTGGTTCCAGGGAAGGGAGAAAGCCAGTGCCGTACGACAAGCACAACATCCATGCCTCAACGGGATTTGAACCCGGACCCTTCTCGGACGAATAGTCATAAGCCAGAGCTTAGACCACTGCACCACCGGGGCGGCGTCCTTGGTTTCCTGCCTAAGTTGTTTCAACAAAAACACTGTTTCGGCTGGCGTACGCGCAGCCCACTTTTCATTGGGATAGCCGCTCCAAACCTCCTTAGGTGGCGCAGTGGTCTAAGGAATGGCATCCGATCATTCGTCCGAAAGAGGTCAAGGTTCGAATCCCAATGAGGCATGGATGTTGTGTTTGTCTTACGGCACTGGCTATCTCCCTTTCCTGGAACCAGTGACCCTAAATTAGGGACGGTGACTGTTTATAGCCCATTGAGTTGCTGACGGTAGTCGTTAAACCTCCAATAAAAAAAACAACAAGAAAAACCCCTCCTTAAATGCGAATCGCCTAACCTCTAGTTTCCTGTCATCCATTTTTGTCTCTTTCTGAGCTCTAGGCGGTTCCTGGCTAATCTTCTGTCACTGCCGTTTTAACTCTTTGTCGTCCGAGCAACAATCGCCGTCTTGGGGTACATAACCATAAGCGCAGAGTTCTGTAAATCTCGTGGACATGATCGACAAAAAATAAAAAAAGCGTTTATACACTAATTTTCTTTAAAAAAATAAATGAATAAATGAAAATGTGTTATTATCAATCGTTATCCGGTCTTACGTATGATGCAGAGACATGGACGTTAACTAAACGAGAAATAGAGAGGACGCACCAACTGAAAGAAGCAGGGGAAAATGCATGCTTGGTATAATCAGGAAAGATAAGGAGAGGAACTCGTGGATCAGGAAAAGGACAACAGTGGAAGATATCATGAACCAAATAAAATTCCTGAAATGGCAGTGAGCTGGACATATTGCTAGAAGAACGAACCACAAATGAATGGACAATTGAAATATTACTGTGGATACCAAGGGACCGAAGAAAACCCCAGAAGATCACGTGGGAGATGGGTGAATGACATTCGAAAACATGCAGAAGTAGCATGCAGAAAACATGCAGAAGTAGATTGGCTCGAGACAGATCGTTGTGGAAGAAACGTGATGAGACCTTTATCCAGCAGTGGTTTGATAATAGTTGACAGTGATGATGACAATATATATACAGATTTTCCCCGCTATCCGAAAGTAAAGCGTTCCTATGAAGCCTTTCGTAACCCGAAAAAGCGTAAAGCGAAGAAGCATTTACCATTAATTTATATAGGGAAAATCCTTGAGAGTTCCGAGACCCAAAAAATAACCTACCAAATAACACATAAAACTTAAAATAGCAATTACATATAGTTAAAGCAGAAACGATATGATAAATATACAGCCTATATAAAGAAGAAACAACATATGTACAGTGTAGTTTCACTTACCAGAAACGGGAAGACATCGTCACCCTGGAAGGCTTAAAAGGTAGTGGTGGTAATGATGGTGTGTTAGGCTGAGTCGTCGAAGTTTGGTGTGGTGTGAGGTACAGGATATTAGGGTGTAGGAGGGAGAGGCAGAGAGAGAGAGGGGAGGGGGGTCATCTATTGACATCTCATTATCATCTGAATCCATTAGGGCAGGTAGGTCGCTAACGTCTTCACCTTCCTCTGTGTCTGTCTGCATCGACGTGGAAAGTCGAGGTTCGTCGTCTTCTGTCGCTAATGTGGAAGGCTTGAAATACGACAATATGCTTGGCTGCCTAATCTCACGCATTTTTCTATCGTACAATGATTTGTAGGCACTCAAAATATCCTATAAACCTGTCCTAAACCTACGTGGCCTTTGAAAAGTAATGTCCCAGTTTTCTGCAATCATTGCAGCACTGTCAATTGCAGTGAAAATCTCATGCAAGTATTCACGTTTAATTCCTGGACGACTTCACCATCTGGCTGTTCGCTATTTCGTTCGATTTCGATTCGTATCCTTTCCTCTTGCAATTGCGTCAGATCTGTCAGTAATGGTCATGGGATGCCAAAACCTCTTCAACATCATTTCGTAAAAGCGAAAATCCTCTTCGGATTTCTTTCGGTTAGCGAAAACAGGTACTAATGCAGGTCTTTCGTAAAAGCGAAGTGGCGAAAAGCGAACAGAGGGGGATTGTTGTTGTTTCGAGGTTTAACTACCACCCTGAGCAATTCTAAGGGCTGTAAGCTTTTGCCCGTCTCTTATTCAGGGCCACTGGTTCTAAGAAAGGGACATAGCCAGAGCTGTAGGACAAAAGCACCATCCGTTCCTCATCTGGGGAGGGAGACTATTTTGGGAAATGATGCAATGGTGAGTTCCACATATTGGTGTGTTAATTCAAAAGAATTATTTGCTTATACGTTTCCACTTACTCTCGTATGTAAAGTTATCAGTCTGGATTAAACATGTGAAGAAACCTGAACATCCGCCACGTCAAATAATTCTAGAATACAGGTAGGACTCGGTTTTCGCCGCTTCACTTTACGCCCGCTTCACTTTTGCGACTCTCGTATAGAGAACGATTGGAGGGTGTGTTGAATCATGACACTGTCGACTTACTGGACACAAATGGTCCCGACGTTGCAATAAAACTATAATACTAAATGATCAAACTATGGCCTAAAGTTTAAATTATGAAACAAATAATGTCACGTTGAGAGAGCACTGGAAGTCATACGACATCATGAAAGTGATCTCCGACATCTCAGAGGCATGGAGTGAAATGTCAATTTCATGTATGAATGGCTCGTGGCGTAAGCTTTGGGCTGACTGCATTATTGACTTGCAAGAGCACATTACCCTTACGTCAGTAACAGGGAGTCTGACAGAGATAGCAAGGGAAATAGGACAAGATGATGTAGAAGTTGGCGACATAAATGAGCTATTTGAAGGATAGGTTGAAGAGCTTGCAACGGAAAATGTAGAAGAGCAAGCTGAACAACTATCTGTACAAAAAAAGACACAGAGAAAAGTGAAGATGACTCTGCAGTGCCGGTCAGGACACTAACGGTGAAATAAGTGAAACAGGCTACTGCACTTATTAATAAGTGATGTGGGATCTTCTGTAGCAACGACCCCAACTGGACGCGGAGTTTAACCGTTAAGAGAGTAATTGAGACTGTTCTGCAGCCATGCTGTAACTTACAAAAGGGCAAAACGGCACTACGTAGCTAAGTTTTCTCGTCGTCACCTGAGTATGTGGTACTCAATCGGAATGATCTCGGTGGCGAAAGCACGTGTAAGGAGTGAGAATCCTAACATCATACGGGCACCTTTACCAGTGGATTCATCATACGGCTACGTACAGCTGACTGGTTCCTTCGTCGCATCGCTGCTGAAAAGCGTCGGGGTTTAATAACTGACTTACTGGACACAATCGGAATGATCTCGGTGGCGAAAGCACGTGTAAGGAGTGAGAATACTAACATCACACGGGCACCTTTACCAGTGGATTCATCATACGGCTACGTACAGCTGACTGGTTCCTTCGTCGCATCGCTACTGAAAAGCGTCGGGGTTTAATAACTGTCAGCCGAATATAGCGACAGTGATTAGTGGAATGTAACGTACGTTTCCTTAGTGGGATTGGTGTACGTAGACTGACGTCCGAACGCAACGATCACCTCATTCCACGGCAAGACTTAGCAGCTCCACAATATACAGCGGACTTCATTCGACGAGGCGTACAGGTAGCTATGGATATCCTTGTATCGACACTGACTGTGAATCGCAGATTTTCCGAGGCAAGTTTGCGCTCTTGCCAGCCATTGCGGTTATTGCCACTCACCACATCACATCACCGCGCGAGGTTCCAGTCGTGCCGTTCCAGACATGCGTGGAGGGACGAATGGAAACGTCGTATTCAGCGATGGGTCTCGCTTCTGTGTCAGCGCGGACGATCGCCGATTGAGAGTCTGGAGACCACATGGTCCCCGGGCTTATCCTGCTCCCATCTGTCACAGTGACGTTTTGACTCTTTGCTTCTTCTATCGTTATTTTTTTAAATCAGAAAATTGCCGGTTCGAAGAACACCGTAGACACCCCAAATGAATAAGTCATACTTGATTGAAAGCGATTTGGTGTCTAATATGGTATTCTTTATTCAGACATTCCATTTAAACTGATCGTGGTTCACCGGCGATTATAAAAGTGAGTTCTCGACTGGCCTCAAGCCCATGGTCGTTAACTTCCTGCTTCATCAGTGACTTTCCGTACGCGCCAAGATAATTGTCCCATTCTCAAAAACTCCTTCCTCAAATCTCAACCCCCTCTCTCTCTCTCTCTCTCTCTCAGACAGTCACTCCATGCAAAACACGTCATCTTCCTCCTTCTTCCAAAGATTCCTTCTCCCATTGTCTTCCACGATCAACTTCCAAAACTCTCGCCTCCAGAGCTGACCGCCACAAGAACTCCGCCCCTATACTCTTTCCTCATCCTCCAAAAATGTCCACCGCCTAATAGCACTAGCCCGAAGGACTCATTTACTAAACTACAGAAATACTACAAATGAGTGGTCCTAAAAACAATCTTCTATTGTAAATACAGGAATTCGGCTTCCGGTATGATATTATTCTCAAGGAAGTTAGCCGACGTGCTAATTGTTTTAGAAGACTCGTTGGCTCCGCAAATAGAACCAAAACACACAGTATATTCTTCGGAAGTTCCCACGATTTCATCATTTAAAACATTCTTAAAACGCAAAATTCTTAATTATTCGCATATTAACATTAAGGATTAACCACTAAACGTTTCTAAGTATTTACTCGATATTAAAATTCATAAAATTAACATTATTTGCTACTATCCTGTTCCCTTACAGTTATTATTTAAGGTTATTCACAATTACCACTATTACATATCCGTGAGAGTCATACAGCTCCTCAGCTTTGTGTCATAGTTTGAGCGCTATCAATTTCAACAATCGTTCACCGCTCGTACGCATATTGGGTGCAATGCCAGCACGACTCTACCTCGATGAGGTGCTACTGCAGCCCGTTTGTTGCTGTATCTCCGTGGCATCCCAGTTTCCCAGTTTCAAGAAGATAACTGCCAACATCAACTCCCGCTCACTGTCATCAACATCAACAGGCATTGTGTACAATGCGTCCTGGTGCTGCTCCGGCCAGTGCAACCCCCACACTAAATAGAAAACGTGTGGGACTTGACATATGACCTCACGCCTCAGCACGACCCCCTGGAAATGTGGATGAATTGTGGACACAGGTCAACAACGCGTGGTCATCGATGCCTCCGGACACCATCCCGCGGCTTTCCGACTCAATACCACACCGTGTTGCCGAATGTATAGCACATCCAGGGGCTTGGCCCACCCGGAAAAAATTGATGTCGAGGAAACTGAACTTTGTACATTAGTCTAATGTAGAGTCAATGTTTCACGACTAACCCAAACGCGGTCCTTTTTTTGTTCTAAAAATCAGAAAGCTAAGGCGTAGAGCACTCCTGCTGAGATTTTGATACCAGCGAATATTCATCGTTCATCGGTGACTACACCCAAGAATCGGCATTTTCCATTGCGTTCATACAGTGCGGGGCGTGGAAATGCTGTGAGTTAGGAAGACGGAAGTGAGGTTACAGGCCAGACGGTAGTCGGCACGGCATCTCGGTGGCTAAATTAAGTGACTGGCGCCGTACACCGTACTTGATGTTTTCGCAGCAGTTAGAGCAGATCTTTTTGTTGAGTAAGTTAGTCTGTGTCCCATGAATAATTTGTGTGTGATGTTGTGTGTTGGCCTAAGTTTAACGTATTTAATAACGGCCGATTTGCCAAAGCGTACAGGTACAATTAGTGCGTATTTTTTTAAAGGTGTGGTAGGAAAACAAAATAAATTCAAAGCGAACGTAACCAGGTACAAGTGCAGTAAACTCTGAGCATAAATAAGGTAAAACTAATAACCAGTTTTTTAAGCATTTCATGGTCGCAAAACGTCCAGAGTTATTGCTAGAAAGTTCAAACTGAATAAGTGCTAAAACAAAGGAGTCATATAATTTGTGATACTTTTGATTGCATTTGTAGCTTGCAGCAAATTTGGCAATAAGACGTGAAGCAGTGTTGCATATTGCACTAGAATTTGTGTCTGCTTTACCTTGGAGGCAAATGCGGCTGTGAACAACTTGTTCGAATATTGAATGTGGCACTGTACATCAGTATTTTTATTGCCTTTTTTCTCGTGAGTTCATTTTTCTTCTTAGTTCATTACTCTCGTGAGCAAATTCTTGGATCATATTCTACAGCTCTGAAGGTGCACTTGCGTCGACAAAAGTATTGGCACATAGCCGATTGAAGTTATTGTATAAAATTAATGATAAAAACAATTGTAGCCCTATAAACTGGCCGTATAATAATTAGATGTTGCTGGTCACGTAATAATGCTGAGGGAAAATATTGTTTACATACTTTTAGCCTTTGAAAACTTCGAAAGTATTTGCAGATACAAAATTTGCACGGACACAATTGTTGGCACTGTGATAATATTTATGCAAATAAATTTCGCTTACGTCATGTCACGTGCCTAATACGGTAGATACATATACTTCGAAGTCTTTTCTATCCTTATCAGGAGTGAAAATTGTTATTTCGATCTACAGTATTTGCTGTTACTACTACCGAAACCATAGCACAGGCGCTGAAACAACAACAGAGGAAAGAAAAATCATCATACGTTTACATAATAAATCGTGTTTAGAAATCGGGAAAATAATTGAAAAGAGTCGATTCACAATCAGAAATGTAATTAAACGTTTTAAATCGGCTCGCAGCTTGGAAAATAAACCCAGATGTGACCGCTCCGACAGTGCCGTTTTAACGCTTCTGGGGGCCCTGGGCCATCACATGTTTCGAGGCTCCTGATCTTATTTATATATATATGTATATATACATCCAGCTTGTTCTCTCGGTTGAGCCATGTCCATTCAGGAGTGGCTACAGCACAATAGATCATATCCACGTACTGAGAGAACTAATTGAAAGAGCGAGGGAATATGAACTTCCATTGTGCATGGCTTTTATCGATTATGAAAAAGCCTTTGATTCGGCGAAACCATCAGCAGTTGCAATGGCTCTGAAATCCTGCGGTATTGAAGATGCATACATTAATATTATTAATAACATCTATGAAAATGCAAGTGCAAAAGATTCTGCTATTTGAAAATACAACACACATAAAAATTGGAAAAGGAGTGAGACAAGGTGACACCATATCTCCGAAGCTCTTTAATGCCACATTGGAAAATGTCTTTCAATCACTGAACTGGGAAAACAAAGGCATAAAGATTAATGGAGATTATCTAACCCACCTTCGTTTTGCTGATGACATAGTCATTTTTGCAACTACCCCATCAGAGCTACAGAGTATGATCCAGGAACTTGCTGACAAGAGTAAAGAAGTGGGATTAAAAATGAACTTTCAAAAGACAAAAGTGATGTTCAATGCTTTTACAAGAAATGAAGATTTATCGATTGATGGAGAAAAGCTGGAGATAACAGACACGTACGTTTATCTTGGACAGCAGATATCAAGTGAGGGTCACATTGGTGAAGAAATTAATCGGCGTACAAAACTTGCCTGGAGAGCTTTTGGAAGAAACAGCATAATTTTCAAGAGCAATATGCCATTATGTCTTAAAAGAAAAGTGTTTGATCAATGCATCCTTCCAGTGCTTACGTATGGTGCAGAGACGTGGACCTTAGCTAAAAGAAACATACAAAGGCTTCAGACAACTCAAACCAGCATGGAGAGTATCATGCTTGGTGTAACCAGGAGAGATAAGAAGAGGAACTCGTGGATAAGGAAAATGACAGGAGAAGACGCCATCATGGCCAGAGTGAAATCCCTGAAATGGCAATGGGCTGGACATACTGCCAGAAGAACAGACCATAGATGGACAGCCGAAATTTTAGATTGGATTCCAAGGGACAGGAAAAGACCCAGAAGAAGACCACATGGAAGATGGGTGGATGAAATTCGAAAGTATGCGGGAGTGACATGGAGGAGACTGGCACAAGACAGACCGTTGTGGAGGAAACTTGGGGAGACCTTCGTCCAGCAGTGGATTGATAATGGTTGGCAATGATGATGATGATGATATATATATATATATATATGCATATATACAATATATTGTATTATAACAATGTGTGGTTATTTTTTTATTCACATATGGTATTATTACAATATGGTATTATGTATATACAACATATGAGAATTCTTACGTATATTCACCACCATCACCATGTTATCGCAGAAAAGAAACATTCAATGTCCAGTAACTTTTTAAATACCACTTGAATGAGAAATAGTGCATCACAAAATTGTAGAACTCTATTAAGTGTACCAAATGCATTCACATTTATTAATAGTTGCTTAGTAAATAACAAGAAAATTATTGCTGAAAATTTTATTGAATATTTATGAAAAGAACTTGACGATAGAGTTACAAAACTTTAAATACCGAACATTGAGCATTGAAAAGGCTTCTCCTTGAAGAATGAGAAAGCATTTCCTCTGAAACAACACAAAAATTAGTGCATTCAATGCCAAAGAGACTAAGCTGTTATTCTGTTATTACAAACCAGGTTTTCACTACAAAATATTAATTGTAATCTGTTTGCTGTTATATGTTTCTCTGTGTCAATACTTTTGTGTTTTGTTTTGATGCCTGGGAAACTTCGTTACCTTTCTAAGAGTATATTCATTTAAACTTTTGTTAAAATTGTTGTAACATACATTATATTATTCTTAACTTTGTGTGCGTGGTTTTTGTTCTGAGAAAAATTGCTTTTTTCTAACTATTTTTCACTAATTTTTTCGAACATGACGAGTGTGCCAATACTTTTGTCCACCACTGTATGTCGTTAGCAAAACGAAGATGGGTCAAATAATGCCCATTAATCTTTTCCTCCTTGTCTTTCTAGTTCAGTAATTAAAATACACGATGTCACCTTATCTCACTACCTTTCCAATTTTTTATAAGTGCTCGTTCCTCCTCGAACAGTTGAACCTTTGCATTTTCATAGATATTATTAATAATATCAATGTACGCATCTTCAATTCCGCAGAATTTCAAGGGATGAACATTCTACTTTTTGACATCATGTCTCCCTAGCTCTTCGATGCCACATCGCAGAATGCCCTTCTATCATTTAACTGGGGAGAAGGGCTTGGCGATAAAGATTAATGGTGACTGCACCTTCATTTTGCTGACAACATAGTAATTTTATCGGGTACCCACTCAGAACTGCAAAGTTTGTCCAGGAACTTGCTGACTAGAGTAAAGAAATAGAGTTAAAGATGAAATTACAGAAAATAAAATTGATATACAGTGCTTTCAGAAGAACCGAATATTTAGCACTTGATGGGACAAATCGAGAAGAAACTGGAGTATTTGCATCTACCTTGGACAACAGTTCTCAAGCAAAGACTGTATCGAGGAATAAATTAATAGGCGTGTAAAACTTGGATTTTGTCGATCTGGAAGAAACAGGGCAATTTTCAACCATTATGTTTTAAAAGAAAAGTGTTGAATCAATGCTTCCTTCCAGTTCTTACCAATGGATCAAAGACATGAATCTTAACTAAGAACGACATGCGGAGGATTCAGATAACTCAAAGAAGTTAAATGAAGTAACGTGGTATAACAAAGAAAGATAAGAAAAAGTACTTATGGATCAAGCAAATCACAAGAATGAATGACACCATCATCCACCCTAAAGTGGATAGAAATGGACATATTTCAAGAAGAACGGATCACCGTTGGGCAACTGAAATACTAGATTTAAGGGAAAGGAAAAGATCCAAAAGATCAGATTGAGATGAGTTGATGAAATTCGAAAGTATGTTGGCGTGATATGGAATTGAATTGCTCCTGACAGAGTCATGGAAGAGAATTGGGGAGACCTTCATCCAGCAGTATATTGAGGTTTTATAGTTTAACTGGCCCCATACGAAGGTACATACATTGTGCTTTGCGGTGCAATTACCTCCATGCGTTGGAGGATCCAATATTTACTTCGTGGAGGGAGGGGGGGGGTGAAAACAAACCTGCTATTACTGGCTGAAATAGAAAATCTCTCTATCATTCTACTGTTTGACACATTTTTATCATACAGATTAATTACAAACGGGAAATATTCACATTAAATTGAGATGTTGCTTGTTTTCAACTCCAAGGTTAAACATGTAGAAACGATTAAACGTATAAAAAAATCAGTGACGTGACTGCTTCCCTTCCCTGCATTCACCAGTGCCATCATAAGCATCGTTATACCCTCGTGTGGATCGAGGAGTAGCATATCTGTAATGTAGTCTTACTACATCCAAACAAGGTCGGAAATCAGAACACAAGTGACAATGCACCATGTATCACATGAGACTCGAAGTCAGGTACGACGGAAATCAGAACAGAAGTGACAATACAGCACCATGTATCACATGAGACTCGAAGTCATGTAAGACGGAAATCAGAACAGAAGTGACAATACAGCACCATGCGTAACTTGTGACTCGAAGCCAGGTACGACGGAAATCAGATCAGAAGTGGCAATACAACACCATGTATCACATGAGACTCGAAGCCAGGTACGACGGAAATCAGAACAGAAGTGACAATACAATACCCTGTATCAAATGAGACTCGAAGTCAGGTACGACGGAAATCGGAAGTGGCTACACAACACCATGTGTTGTGTAGCCACATACAAGACACGATCTCAGATACGACGGAAATCAGAAGTGACAATGCAGCACCATGTGTCACATGAGACTCGAAGCCAGGTACGACGGAAATCAGAACAAGAGTGGCAATACAGCACCATGTATCACATGGGACTCAAAGCCAGGTATGACGGAAATCAGAACAGAAACGACAATATAACACCATGTGTCACATGAACTCGAAGCCAGGTACGACGGAAATCAGAACAGAGGTTACAATACAACGCCATGTATCACATGAGACTCGAAGCCAGATACCCGTCGAGAGGTGCTTCCCCCTTTTCTCTCGGCAGACATATACATACATTACAATTAGTGATGTAATTTTCCTTTTCACAGTTTTGCATTTATGCGTTTTCCCCTCTTCTTGATTTTGTACATACATGCATATGTACATGTGTGCATATGTGTATATGAAGCCTCTCGTGAGCCTTTTGCGGCAATATGTGTGTCTGTAGAAAACTCTGAAAGGAATTTTGTTTTAACACCTGTGCTTTGTGAAAGTAATGGTTCAACGCAGATGAGTTTAACAAATTTCTTTTTTGTAATATTTTACGTAAATAAGGAGGAAGTCTTCTTTAAAACGGGTAAAATGCTCGAACTAACCAGTCTCCAAGGTTCAAACTTCCTTAATGTCTTCGACAAAAAAGGTTAGAATTTAAAGAAAAATCATTCTCTAACTTCTTATCACACTAAAGCTCATCGGACCATAAAGCCGTTTTTCACTTCCTAACCCCCCTATTTTGAGACCCGCCCCACCTACGGTAGGTACTATTCCCCCTCATTTGGGTTGCTTTTCTTTTCTTTTTCTTTCCTTTTTTTATTTTTCTTTTCTTTCAAGCATCCCCTCCCCTCTGAGCTTCCTAACTGGCCTCCAAAATTAGGCCTGTTAGCCTCGAATCTGAAATTAAAATAAACTCTTCCAAAGGTTTAGCCTGTGTGATGAGCTGCATTGAAGGGAAGGGGGTGGGGGTGGAGGGGTGAATAAGAAATAGGTGGCTGCAGAACACTGGAAATGTTTGGAGAAAGCAGGGGGGAGTGTTCGTATCATTAAGACTTTGCCGTGAGCTTCGAGTTATGCCTCATTGCGTCAGTGCTGCATGAAAAATGGACTTACCACAAACGATGTGCACAGAATGATCGCAGTCAGCCATGAACCCACTTAAGTTGAGGCTCCTCAGGTATTACGACAACGTACCAAGAAGAAAGTGCGCGCGTGTACGTGTAGTTGATTATGCTTACATTTCTCCAACAATGGGATAACATTCTGGGACAACGCGGGGAAACGACTATATATATTTTTTCTTTATTTGGTCGGTGTTATTGATAATAAGAATGCTGCTTGATGTGAATGAAAATTTGACCGATGAAAGAGAAAAATGCCGCAACTTCAAGTGCGTGGAGTTTGCAAGAAATTCTGAAAAAGATAAAGAGAAAAAGAGGAATCTTTCTTTCTCTTCTCTTCTATTCGCTGCCAAAGAATAAATTCCAAAGTATCAGCCAGCGAATAGAGAAATAGGGGAAATGCAGTTCAAATTCGTTAGATTAGCTAGCATCTCTGCCTTTTCTGAGTGGATAGGGTGTTGCAATTAATACACTGGCATTATATACGACAATTAGTTGGATTCATAGATTGGTTTGTTTTCAGCTTTCGCGAAGCAAAATAGCAATAATTACTTATAAACACATGAAAAACTAAAAAAGTACAGTGAAACCTCCACTAACGGACACTTCCGAACAACGGTAACCTCCGAGTAACGGCAAATTTTGGTTGGTACCGAACTGCTTCTGTAGGATTAACATTAACGATAACCTCCGAACAACGAAACCTCTTAACAGCGATCAACGGACACCCCAGTTGGCCCGGAAGGAGAACTAACGGACGTCCTGTTCCTTGGATTTTACGTAGTTCCTTTGGCAAGCGGGATCAGATAGAGACAAAGTGTACTGCTAAAGGCACAATGGGTTGAATTACGGCGTGTACAGTGGTATGTTTAATGAAGAAAAAGGAGTTAAAAGTTTAGTTCTACGTGAGGCAAGCTTCAGCTTCCATATATGTTTCAATCGCCCCCGGGGACTGCGAGGGTAGTTGATAAGGGCTGGAATTTTGCCCGTTGAGGGCAGTGTTTCTTGGTTTGGTCCCTGTGGGCTCTGTTCCTGCTTTACGGCGCGATAACTGTGCAATTACGCTTTACTATCGAACAATTTTCTTTTTATAGCATGCCCTAACCTTAATCTCCTAGCTTTCCATTTCTAAGGGCTGTTTAACACATGAGGTCAAACATTGTTTTCTTAAAATCCTCTGCACCATGAATTATTTATTTATTATATTCAGTTTTTATTCAGCAGTTGGTATTTGGAAAAAGCATTGCAACGTTTTCTTTATTGTGCGTAAGTTTCAAGTATTTTGCCTTTGCAGAAACGCAACGGCCTAGCAATTTTAAGTTATGCCTAACCTTCGAATAACGGCCACCTCCTAACAACGGTCACTTTTTCTCGATCCAAGCAATGTCCGTTATTGGGAGATTTCACTGTACCAAATATGGTGACTCATTAAAGGTTAGCTTGTAAAGCTCAGGTCAAGACGGGAAAGTTGCAGCGATAAATTCCGTTTGTGTAGCTTAATTGGGAAAGCATTCGGCTCCGGAGTAGAAGGATGCGGGATCGATCTGCCACCGGCAAATTTGTGTTTTCACACTGGCACCCGATTGTGGAAATGGATCTACTGGCAGTTGGGTTCTTCGAAAAATGTGTGATGTTTGTTCCACACATCGCCTAGAATTAATGAGAATTCTTGCTTCGCTTCGAAAAATGTGTGATGCTTCTTCCACATATCGTCTGGAATTAGTTAGAATTTCTTCTTCTGCAGAGAGTTACGTCAAGCATGATGTGCGGCTAACCCGAAGCCTGCGATTTCGTGCCCCTCCCTCCTTTTTCAAGAGGGGGGGGATATATTTGACGACTACAGAGGTGAGGCAAATGGACAGCATTCGGCTCCGAAGCAGAAAGATGCGGGTTCATCATTGCCACCGGCAAATTTGCGTTTTCACAAACTCAAGTAAGGGAAAGGTTGTTTGAGGTTTCCTTTACCTATCGAAATATACCGGGTGTCTCAAAAAAGATCGAAACAAGCTTTTATCTCTTCAGCGGTTGATCACAGATACATACTTCCAAACAGAAAAATACTCGAAATGACGTAAAGACTTACGACATGGCAGTTGCACCCCTGTGAGTGGCAATTTTTATACAGCCTTCGTAGAAAAAAAAGGTTCAATTAAAAAATGCCCTAATTAGTCTAAAAAAATAAAACCCGTTGTTCTACTTGCAAAACTCGCGGAGATATTCGCGATGAAAATTATCAAAAATGTATCGTCTGGAGCCCGTTTACGGGAGAACGGTAGCTTGTTCCGCTGCATAGCTTTGTAGTTCTCAAAGCGAGTAAGGGAAGAGCTCTCGCGCGTGCTGGAAAATATAGCTCATTTTTAGCAATTTTCATCGCGAATATATCCGTGTGTTTTGCAAGCAGAATGACGGGGTTTGTTTGCTTCTCGACTAATTAGGACATTCCGCAACTTTTTTGATTGAACCTTTTTTTTTCTGCAAAGGCTGTATAAACAATTATTTTTTTTATACAAACACCACCCACAGTTGTGCAACTGCCATGTCGTAAGTCTTTACGTCATTTTGAGTATTTTTTTTAATTGAAAAATGTATCTGCGGTCAACCGTTGAAGAGCTAAAAGCTTGCTTCAATTTTTTTGTGAGATACTTGGTACACTGACTCACCACTTTATCATGTACACTCTCGTGATTCGGCCATGGAAAGCAACATCCGTAATCAATGCAAACATTTTAGATAACAGCTCCGCGTGTAAAAATACCCTGAAATCAAGTTCACATACACCGATGAGGCATTACATTATGAACACCTATCTAATATGCTGTAGGGGACCCCCTTTAGCCCGCAAAACAGCGGCCACTCGGCGAGGCATCGATTCGATGAGGTGGCGATAGGTATCCTGGGGTATAGGTATCCTGGAGTATAATGTCAACAGCAGGTCTTCCAGTTGTTGACATTATGTGGTGATGATTTAGCGCGAACCCGCTTTTCCAAGTCGAACTACAAATGCTCGATTGGGTTCATGTCAGGTGAATTTGGAGGCCAGTGCATTAACAGAAAGTCACCATCATGTTCCTCGAACCACTCCATGACGATTCTGGCAGTGTGGCGTGCCGCATTATCCTGTTGGCAATGGCCATCACCAGCAGGGAACACAGTTGCCATGAATGGATGAACTTGGTTCGCAACTATGTTCAGAAACCTGACAGCTGCCAGAGATTGTGCTATTGGGATAATGGGGCCTAAAGTGTCCCAAGAAAACATCGCCCACAGCACAACACCGTCAGCCTGTTTCCTTCCAACAGTGCATCCAGGTGCCATAGCCTCCGTTGGTAATCGGCGTATCATCGCTCGGCCGTCTACTTGATGCACCAGGAATCATGATTCGTCAGACCAAGGCCACTCTCTTCCAATCATCCACGGTCCGATCTCGATGATCTTGGGGCCCATTTCATGTGTTGTTGACGATG
This sequence comes from Macrothele yani, assembly GCA_039090855.1. NCBI lineage: Eukaryota > Metazoa > Arthropoda > Arachnida > Araneae > Macrothelidae > Macrothele > Macrothele yani. The sequence goes on along the minus strand of CM077022.1, from coordinate 47,043,176 downwards.
ACGTGCAATGAGCATGGGGACCCGGCTGGGTCTTCGGCTACGAAGGCCCATGCGCAGAAGGCTGCGATGAACTGGTGCTTTGACACATTGCCCTGATCACCACTGTTGTAGCTGCGGGTGATTTGTCGCACTGTGGCCTTGCGGTTGCTGTGAACAATGCGAGACACTCTCCGCTCCCCCTTGGCATCAATTAGCTGCGGACGGCACACGGGTGGACGATGGTTCATCTTTTGGCCAACTGTGTACCACTTTTGATACGTACTCATTACAGCGGCACGTGAAAAACCCACAAGCGGCGCCGTTTCCGAGATCGTAGTTCCGATGCCCCCTGCCATCACAATTTGTCCTTTATCAAACTCCGATAAATCGGCAGCTTTTCCCATTCTGACTCCGAACACTCTACTAACTAAAAGCCGGTCCTCGGGTTGTATGTATACTGCTTTGTAAACTTCACCTGCGCCACCGTTCAGTCTCCAGGTGCGCTCATTTCTCTACGCTGGAGGTGGTCATAATGTAATGGCTCATCAGTGTGTAATAATTTATCTGAAGCACTGGATTATGACGACGTACATTATCGATTAAACTGCAAAATATGGAAGCTATTGAAACCAATTTCTCTCCTGTAGGGAGTTTTCTCCTGATAAAAATGTTCACACACGCTTTTATTGAATTCATGCAAGCAGTAATTTCGCTGTGCTTTCCCACCTTTTTAATCAGCAGTCTTACAGACAGGGAAATGCTGTAGTATATAAAAGTTCCCATATTCTTAAAATGTCATGAATAATTGAAGACCGTTTTACATAGATCTTGTCTGGTTTAACATAATTTAAGTACAGGTCTCACACGGAAGCATTAGTTCAGTAAACGCATCGTATGCTAGTATGCGTGTTTGGTGACTATACAAGAGAAGAGTTTGAAACTCCGTTGGCTAAGTAGGAAGGGTTGCTATTAACACTTGGAGATAAAAGCCCGTATGAAGTACAGAATACGTTCAAAGGAAAGATCAGAAGAAGAAAAAGATGACTTTTCAACAAACAATCGTCACACCTCATTTTAACCTCACTGTTGTGAGAATTTGACTACAAATCGATTATCAATCCTCATGGTACGGGTGTACCAGTCGTTTATCAGGACCAGGTACGGGTGTACCGGATCCTCATTAATGTTAAGATACTTCGTGGCATCTCAATGCTATTTCAGAGGTATTAAAGAAGGTATTATGCTATTTCAGAGGTACCAAACACCCGTCATAGAAACAGACCCCAGACCATTACATCGCCTCTACCAGCCTGTACATTTGACGCTACGCAACTTCACGGTAAAAAGGTTTCTGAAATTCCCGAGCCACTTTCCGTGATTCCTTTCGTGAATTTACGAAGCATATTTCTGATACAACCTTTTCCGTGAAATGACAGAAAGAAACCTGAATTTCAAAGATTTTTCATACGCCAAGAAAATTCTGAACTTTCAGAAACCTTTCCGCAATTACTTTCGTATATTGACAGTAAATTGCCGTTTTTAAGATGTATTAACGGAAAATTCTGATTTTTCAGAAACCTTTCGGCAATTCCTTTCGTTATATTAACGGAAAAACACCGTTATCACTTTTTCCGTATCCGTTGACGAGAAATTTCCTGTGATAGTAACGATTCGTGGGAATACGTGAGGTTTGATTGACTGTTGAATTTCAGTCATCTGTCGAAGGATCTGATTTTGAAGTTCTGCTGCGAGATCGGATATTGTGGGGAACATATCGCACACAAGCTATTATAGCTATCAAGAGCAAATTGTATGTTTAAGGGTTTAGTGAAATAGTACTGTAAAACAGTGCATTTCACCTTTTCTTAAAGGTAACTGAAATTCGTTGTCAGTTTAAAAAGATATCAAGTTCCAAAGCATTGTTGCTTCGAAAAATCACGATGAAAAAAATACTTAATTTGTGATCAATCCTCCTACAGAAAAAATAAAATTACAAACCTATTAAAAAAATCTCCAACAGAAAATAAAATGACCAAATCACTGGCATTATTGACAAGATTTTTTTTCTCATCGCGCAACAGGTTTCGCTAAGAACGTGATTCAAATTTCCGTGTCTTTCTGGCTCAGTGGTTAAGGCGCCCGTTATCTAATAAAACAACCCAAACGACGTGGGTTCGATTCTCACCGCTGCGACAGGATTGTCTTGTGTAAAGGTTGAAAAATTCAGAGTCTTCGATTTTGCGTGATTTCTGGATAAATACAGAAAAACCTCGAACGGACTTTTTTAAAATAAACGGAATTTCTGACTACGGAAAATGTGTGAAAATACGAAAGTTAAGAAAAACCCCGGCCGCTTTTGAAAACGGAAATTTCGTTAAAAGACGGACACCTACCGGCAACTTTGCTGCACGTTATTTTTAGAAATTTTCCGTGAATTCCCACCACTTAATTTTTTATACAGTGTGGGATCCATCGATTCCCACTGTCGACCAGAGATGGAAACGGGTCCACGAGTCATTAATTCCTAGTGGGTCAAAACGGGTTGGGTCAAGGTGTTACTGACCCGATTTCGACCCAGTTTTATTGCCGTTTTACTTTTGAAAAGCAATAAAAAATTTTCTTTTTTTCAAACTAAAATGCCCACTGTAGCGTTTTGTATTCAATTCTGGTGCCCACGGACTGAAAAATGATTTGTCATGCAATATAAAAGAAGAGTGTCCTCAAAAGGAAAAGGTGTCCCTTCCTTCTGAGGGGCAATGATGAAAACAACATCCACATTTTGGAAACTTTCAACTCGCCACAAACTTGTGAAATTTGGTGTTGCTGTGAAACATATTCTGAAGCTTGATATGTTTTCAATAAAACAGCAAAAACTGAAAATAAACGTACAAGTTGCTTAATTCAAAAATTTTGACTGTGGCGCCATCAAAATTAGGTGGAACTGCCTTAACATTAACGCGGAGAGACTTTTTGACTGTCGCAGATATTTGAAAACACGTGTAAAACAGTTAGTCTTGCAAATGAATGACGACAGTTTCAACACTTCCTCTAAGTGAATAAGTTATACGTTCCTATGATACATTTGTTTAATTTCCATATAACCTAAGATACCCACTGCGGAGAGACTTTTTGAACACCGTGTATATATATTGTAGTTTAAAACATATTTGTTCGGGTCGGGTCCAATTATGTGACGTCCGGGTCCAAAATTTTTGACCCGTTTCCAACTCTGCTATCTACGCCATGTCGTGGTTCCTCCATCAACGTGTGTTAAACTACCACTTGACAGGTTTCGAGGACAGAAATTCTGTGATCCCAGATTCCACATCTACCACTGAAGCGAAGTTCAGCTCCTTATGGGAAATGGAGCGAAACATGTGGTGGTATGATGAGGCAAGGTCCGGATTGTATGGAGGATGGAGTAGGACCTCAAACCCTTCCAATTCCTGCTGTTTTCGGCTGACCACTCTGGAGGTGTGACCTGGGGTATTATCCACTTGCAGCAACGCCTTCTTTCTATTGGAGAACGCTGGGTAACGTTGTCGCACAGCATCATGGTCTAGCTGCAGTTATTCGGCATAAAGGTTCCCGTCCTCAGCCTGACCGTCTGCCACTAGTTCATAGAGTCATCACAATTCCACCAAATGCACAGCTTGAATCTCCTCCCATGCCGCCCTTTTTGCACTACTTGCATGGCCTCAGCCATTGGCTCAAGTAAACATATTTTAATATAAAAAAAATGTTTTCAATTTTAATCTTATATTGAAATTTTTCATTTATTTTTTATCATAAAAAAGAATCAGGATATTCTCGAGAACAACGCTGTAGAATTTTTATCGCATGTATTATTTAAAATTGGGCATTAAAATAGAAATTTTAAATAACATTTTCTCTCAAGTTTGCACAATTTTTAGACTTCACGTTCTTTTTTTTTTTTTAATTTGCAAATGAAATTGCTTGATTTTAACTTACTTATGAAACATTTGCCTGCAGAATTTGTATTTAAACTTTCAACAGGAGTAACACCATTTTTAAAGACTTTTGTTTTTCATAAGTATAGTGCTGCTGTGCTATCAACTTTCATTGTAAACTGAATGAATGACATACAAAGAGGAAATGAATAACTAAATAGTGAAATTACTTACAACTAAAAAAAAATTCTCTATTTCTTTGTGGCAAAATATTTTACTTTATCATCAAATGTCAATCAGTGCTGAGTTGGGGCTCAATTTTAAGAGGCCAAACCCGAAGTATGTCAGTCCGAGCCCACCCGAACCCGAAGAATGTCAGCCCGAGCCCGAATTTTATATTGCAAGACAGAGACCGGGTCCGAACATACATCAGTGCTGAGTTCGGGCTCAGTTTTAAGAGCCCGAACTCGAATTTTATACTGCAAGATAGAGGCCCGGCCCGAACGTACTTTAATGCTGAGTTCGGGCTCAATTTTAAAAGCCCGAGCACATCCGAACCCGAAATATGTCAACCCGAGCCCGAAGTTTGACAGCATGTGCCCGCCCGAGCCCGAATTTTATATTGCAATATAGAGTCCGGGACAGAAGGAGTCCGAAAACTATGACTAAGCTATTTAAGCATTGAAATAATAATAATAATCTCTTCCAAGCTTCAACTCTCTTTTCCCCTTCAATTAACCGATGTCTTTCTCAACTGCGCCGTAGAGAAGGGACGTTTATATTTTTCTATAGTATAGTCGCACGATTTTTTTTGGCCATTCCTTACCTTTGGAAGAGCAGGCATCGTAGATAGATCGGGTGACGCATCAATGTACGTACGCTGCTCAATAGAATTAGCAAGAAGCTGCCGCGTGCAGGTAGGAATACAAATTTTGGCGACGTGGTATCTACTATCTATAATTCTTGAAAAAGCGTCTCCAACCCACTAATGCATGACCTATTTACGGCATTTGCCACCCTAGCCCGGAATAAATAACCCTCCCGAGTCCCCACTCCCCAATCAGACCCAGTTGCCGAACGATTTCCTATACCAGCTAGAAATGTAAGAAAAGTTCCATGTGCAAAATCTTACAAAATAACATTAAAAAAAAAAAAGAAGAAAATTATCTTTCTCTCTCAGAGCCCGGTTTGGCCTGGGCTCGGTTTCGGGCTCAGCCCGTCTCAACACTGATGTGTTGCAATAAAAAATTGCAACGCTTGAATTTAGTGACGAAGTTGCAAATGCACTCATTCTTTCCTGAGAGACCATTATGCCGTCGGGGCAGCAAATTTCGAACTCGCCCTTCAGTATTCTCAGAATCTTTTCTAAGCCCTTTCATACCTTCTTTTAGACTTTCATTAAGATCTGTAGCAAACCGAAGACATTAATGTAGGTCCTGCAATGACTTGCTGATAGTGTTAAAGGAGTGATGACTGAAGAGAGGAAAAATTCCTATTTCTGAGTCATCATGGTATGTGCTTATGTGGTAATGAAAATGGGCTCCCCAAAATTGCCTGCTCCCTGCATTTTCCTATGGTAAAAGATGGCCCTGTCGGGGACGCGAACCCAGACTCACTCTAACGAACAATCAGAATCCAGCACTTAGATCCCTGCGCTACCGGAGAGGCTCAGTGGACAAAGAAGTTCGAAGAGAAGAAAGAGGCGTAGGAAAATCATCGTTCTGGAAACATTAAACAAAATTACCTCCAAAGATTTAAAAAATGCTGAGATCACATTATGCATAGCTGGTCTTCCTTCAAGAAGCGAGATTTGGATATTGACAAGAGACAGTGAAATGAGATGACATTTGGTTTACCAGAAGAATGGTGAAAACGAAATGGGTAGACAGTGTCTGGAACAAGGAAGTGTGCAAACTCTAAGAAATGGGAGCGGTGGCTTGAAACAGGAAATACGTGCATGTTGGGCATCTGCGAGAACAAAAATAGGAGCAAATCTGGAGGGATGAAAAAAGCAGGAAAGAAGACTATGAAAGGAATAGTAGAATGATCTCATAAATTAGTGAGGGGTAAGAGAATACCCATATTTAAACAGGAAGGTGCAGAATATAGAACTTTTAGAAACTGTGAAAGCTAATCGTGTTGAAAATGAGCTTCATGACGTTTTGCAGTCTAGGATTAACCCAAACAAACCACCTCCCCATTTCCTGCCATTTATAAAATCATCTTACCGAAAGATGCTCAATCAAAAACACACCAGGAATTGTCATTATGGCTCCCTTTCCTCAGTTAGCATTGGCTACTCGTGTAACAGACGGTTGTTGGGCGTGAATGTGCGATGTCTGGCTGCATTATGATTAGCATTTTTTTTTTTTTATGGTAACGCCAATACGGAGATGTTTTCCTTACAAAATCGTCCCTGGACAGTGTGCACTTCTTTAAAGCCTTGACTTGTGTTCAGAGAGGTCAGTCAAACGAAGTGAAGATAACGTCTCAAATTTCCGTTTCATTTATAAAAACTAAAGTCCTTCGTTATGACTTCGACTTTTGAAATGTTCATTTTGCTGTGTAGTTGTTTGCCATAGGAATAATGATCTGCTCAATCAGATCTGTCAATTTAAAACAGTCAGTTGTATGAACACACTAAGCTCCTTTTAATCGGGTCACAAATGATCGCATACTACGCTTTTATGTGTAAAAATCATATGAGCAGAAAATGTCGCCGTAAGATAAATGTTAAAAGTCCCCATTTTTGCAATACTACACCACATAATGGCATAAATAGTTGTAGGTGTATGCATATCTCTTCTTTCTACTCATTCTGTCTGTCTGATATTTTCTACAAGTTTTAGAAACCTGCTGCCTAATAATAATTATCTTTTTCGGTCGTTCTGGTGCTGGGTTGAATAAAATGGCGGAACCCGGTCCTCAGAACCTGAAACGCTACAAAACTGTCAGGCAATTATGCGTCAAAACCACATATTGGCACAAATAATTGTAGGTGTATGCAGATCTCTTCTTTCTACTCATTCTGTCTGTCTGTTTTCTACAAGTTTTAGAAATCTGCTGCCTAATAATAATCTTATTCGGTCGTTCTGGTGCTGGGTTGAATAAAATGGTGAAACCCGGTCGTCCCCAGAATCTCAAATGCTGCAAAACTGTCAGGCAATTAGAAAATGCGTCAAAAGTGCCATATTTTTGCCCCAGGAAAATGCTATCAACAGAGACTTTTTGGATGACGAAAACACCATTTATGATTTTTAAGAATGCTACACTGCTGATTCGCCTTAGTTGTCAACGGCTGCACGAGTTTTCGGGCGTCACCGAATATGATGACGCATTACCTACCCAGATGGAGCAAACCAACGCATGAAAATGGCAGCTTTTCAATGAATATCAGATTCTAACAACAAAAGTGAAGGTTGCTGTTTGCCGCTTCTCCTCCTTCTTCCATATCAAATACTAACAAGTCACTGAATCTATTCTGGTGTTCAGTCAGGAACGTAGCAAGCTTTCCTTATCTGGGAGGGCGTTCAAAATTGCGCTCCTCCAAGTTCCACTCAAATAATGCGTGGTTTTTACTTTCTCACACACCGCCGTTATAAGAAAGCACTACACTGTTAAAAAAAATCTACTTAAAAATGAGAACCGTGAACCTACTCGTTTTTTTTTAAAGTGCAATCGTATCGTAAACGAGTACATGACATACTCAGATATAAGTAACCATACGTACTTACAAATAACTGCATCAATAAATATAATATCGTATTACTTCATTTTAGATATTATAGATTTCAAGAGAAATTGTTATTGTTTAATAAATGTGTAAAGTGACACACATAAATAATTAGTACAACAAAGTCACCGATCACAAGTAATTTAAGTATGCATAAAATATCTTTGTGTACGTTTTTACATTAACTGTATTTGTGTCAAACTCATAAATAATATATTGTCGTTTCATCAGTATATTTCGCATAAAATTGGGCGGTACATTTGCCCAGCAAGTGACAACGAGTAGACCTACATTGTATTATCCCAGATGTGCCATCGAATAATATACTTCCAGTTGATTCTATTAATAAATGAGTATGTATGGAGTACACGTATTCCAAATTTGAAATCGAACCGCGGATGGCTTAGTGGTTAGAGATTCAAACTACTGATGAAGGGGCCCCCGGTTCAAACGAGCCTCGTAGTGTGAATTTCGATGAATATCCGCCGTGCATGGGACGAGCACGTTAAGTGACGGCCCCCGGATAGGGATCCCCGGTTACATATAAAGGTGTTCATTCCTAAGCCCCCGTAATTTCTCTCTGCCATCTATGTGCAAAATCGTACGATTCTACGGTGGCGCTATCTAGTGCTCTCTCTCTCTCTCTCTCTCTCTCTCTCTCTCTCACTTACAAACTATCCTGTCAGAATCGCTAGATTCGCTCCAACTTCCTTCAGTTTCTGTGCCCTGCCTGAAAGGGCACAGAATGAAGTTAGAGCACATATATTTAAAATATATTGATTTTTTTGGGTACATATATTTGATATATATGTACTCAAAAACGAGTACATATATTTCAAATTAGAAATACCAGATATACTAACAATTGATTCCCAGTATGTACTCAAAAATGAGTACGTGTCTTTTCCAAAAGGGAAACACAAGTACTCGGAGCTATTATAAGCCCAGAATGTACTCAAAAACGAGTGCATTTCGCTTATTTCTAAGTACCAATTTTTAACAGTGTATGATCGTTCAAAAATCGCACTTCAGGTTTTTGACATAATTTTAAAAATATAAAACCAGGAAAACATCCAAGAACCACAGGTTGTAAATACCAAGTAAAGTGTTAACGTTATGTGAACGCCGACAACACAACAATCCACAGAAATGCAGAATGAAAAACAAACCACCGCAGAACGAATGAGTATCGGATAGTGAACGTAACAATAGGAAGAAGCTTTAGGGGTAGGGCTTGGAAAAATTCCGTTCAATGTTAAACGCTCAGAGAACTTTCTACGACAAAGCAAAAATGATTAATTATCACTTCATCCCAACGACATGTTCGTAAAGGTCATGGAGGGTAAGCACATCAGCATATTGTTTTCTATGCCTCCATTCACGGTTTTGGAAAATGCCCTTCGTGGATATGAGATGTTCACACCTCATACTGTATGCTACTCTGCGTACCTTGGTTTACTGCATGGAACACTGTACGAGACTAACTAAAGTCTTTAAAAGGAAAATACTGAAGGAAAAAACAAACCGTTTTTTTTTTACTTACATTTCTATTTTGTACATTCCCCAGAGCATGAATTTACGCCCCTGAATGATTATTCTGGTAGGGCAACGCCCCCCCCCTGCAATCCCAGTAGCTGTGTTCAGTTGAAACTATATTGCATAACAGAAAAGGAAGTGTTTAGGTAGGTGCACATACAAAAATTTTACAAAGCAGGCAAATGAAAGAATTGTTATAAACGTGATCTTGACTGATTTCTAACGTAAGGGTAAAATTTCTCATTCTGATAACACATCGTTTGTTCAAGTATAAGCATGCAACAACTGTTTGTTCAAGTATAAGCAGATGGTAATTGGCGCCGGTAATGGTTTTTATTAGGTCTTTCTGTATATTCCATTCTAAGCTATACTACGAAGCAGAGGAAGTGCGATTTGTTTTCGTATTTTCTTTTACGCGTGTGCAAAGTGGAGGGCGAAACAGGGGGTTTGTCCGATTCTCTTCAAGATAAACTCCCTAGGAAGTCAATGCTTAAACGAACCAAATACTCAGAGATTTGGCTGGGCTCGAACGAAGCTGAAGTTGGATGCATTTTCTCTATCACCTGGGTTCGGTGAGTCAAAGTGGCAAATAACTACGAAACAATTGGTTCTGGTAAGGTTCAACCCTGGGAATAATTTTACAGTTAGCATCCTATGTTGTGATCTAAGCGAAATTAAATCTTGTTTCCTTTTAGCATTTCGAAGTAACACATAATGCATTTCATATCACACGTTTACGTTTTCAAATTAGGTTGCAGTTATAATACATACCAAGCTGAATGTACTATGTTTAATCGCATAGAATGAGCTGAAACTGTATGCATGGAGAACTGTTCCTGATAAACTGAGTACTTTCATGGATGGATTGATGAATCATTACTCAAGAAAATGAGCTTTAAAACAACGAAAAACTTTGCCAGCACGGTGATAATGCATGAAACGTGATACAAGTTATACAACGTTCAGCAGCCTCCATCAAGCTGCAGTTTAGTTTACATTACGAGCACAAGTCTTTTGCACTGATTCATCGAAGCGTATCTAAAGAAATTTCAAAAATTTAACAATGAATGATTTCAGAATTTTGTATAAATATAGAATTTGCAGTAGTAACGGCTTCTGGTTTATGGCAAATTCTGACGATTTCAGGAATTTTTCTTGCTGGAATTAATTACTCTTTATGGATCGATGATCTTCTGAACAAACGTTTCTAAGGGTTTTCTAACATTTAGGTATGAAAATTAGGCAAAATTGAGCATAATATCCTGTACCTCCAGCTGATGTGATTGGATCAGTTTAGGGTACTGATATGGAAGATCTGCCGTTATTTCCTTTTCTTACTGTTTATTAAATAATGCTTTTTTATACGTATAAAGAAATTTCAAAAATTTCTTTCTATATAAAGAAATTTTAAAATTTCTTTCATTTCTACGTGTTTGCCCCCCCCCCCCCGAAAAAAAAAGACTTTCCGTGGTACAGGTGTACTATACATTTATTTCAATGTAGCGATAAAGATTCCAACTAAGAAAGGAAATCTATGCATTTTGGATGATGCTTGAAAAAAGATTTTGTATTTCTCTAAGAGAAAACAATATACACTATCTACCAACAAGTAATTTGACACCCCTGCAATCGACGATATCTGCGGTCCTGATACACGGCCGCCGCCGTTAAATATCGTGTGGGAAACAACAACGCAACCAGTCGCATGCAAGATACCTCGCAGTTCGGATCTCTCTGATTTCGAGAAAGGTGTAATCGTCGGGTATCACAGAAATGGCCGATCCATACGTGACATATCCAGCGAGTTGAAGTACCCAAAATCGACAGTCGCCTACGTGATTGGCAAGTGGAAGATGAGAGGTGACTGTCGGAATGTGCCCCGACAGTCACCTCTCATCTTCCACTTGCCAATCACGTAGGCGACCCGGCAGACCCACAAAACTGGAAGTTAGAGACCGACGGGTGCTGGCCAGAGAAATTTGGAATAACCGCACCTAATCGATGGGCCACATCCGCGAGGAGTTTCAACAGGCATCCGAGAGTGTTCTTTCGATGAATACCATCCGTAAGGAAGCCCATCTGCTCGGTTATCATGGACGTTCTGCCACCCACAAGCCTTTGATCACCAAGTCCAATAGCGCTGCTCGGCTAACGTGGTGCAAAGAACGTCGACAGTGGAAACAGGTTCTCTGGAGCGACGATTCAAAGTTCACCCTCTACCGTTCGGATGACAGGGTCTGGGTTTGGCGTCTGCCTGGAGAACGCCTCCTGCCGGAATGCATTGTGCCAACTGTGAAGTTCGGCTGCGGTGAAATTATGCTATGGGGGTGTTTCTTTTGGTATGGCACGGGACCCTTGGTCGCAATTCCTGGTAGACTCAACGCCGACACCTACTGCACCATTTAGGATGACCATGCGCTTCCTACGTTGTGGCAGTTTTACGGGGTGGACCCATGTTACTTTCAGGATGACAATGCCACCTGCCATGTTGCGAAGTCCACCATGGCTTGGTATAGTGACAATGGGGTTAATCGAATGGACTGGCCTGCGCAGAGCCAGTATTTTAACCCTATTGAGCACCTCTGGGACGAGTTGGAGCGTCGACTTAAGGGGTGCCCCCACCGTCTGAAATCGGTGAAGGAACTGACCTGTCTTCTCCAAGCCAAGTGGAAGAAAATACAGCTAGCCGTCGTACAAAGTCTGGTTGAGAGTATGCCCCAGAGGGTCGCAGCTGTAATCGCCGCTCGTGGAGGCTCCACCAACTATTGAAGGTGAATAAACTTCGTTTTCCTTTGCTCTCACAGGTGTCCAATTACTTGTTGGTATATAGTGTATATATTACTGTGTAATAGTGAATTATACGAGAAAATGGGAACATCGGTTCTTTTTGTCATTTCTTGCAAGACGCATTGTAGAAAAAGGTTACATCTACCACTGAGCTTAAAGAACGCATTACTGCAGCCTTCCTCCTTGTTACACTTGACATTCTGCGGCGTACATGGGTGGAACTGGACTATCGTTTAGACATCCTGCGAGCAACCAACGGAGCACACACGTAGAGACCTACTGACATTTAAAAAAGAACTTTCACAGTTATGGGTTTTGACATTAAAAGTAAGTTGTTATTTATTGCAATTTTTTTTTCAGTAGCATACTGAAGTTTGTACTTCATTTATGGACACCCTGTATAACCCAGTCGTTATAATGTACACTTTGGTGTATAAAGAATGATACATTTGGCCGACTAAATTGTGGTATTTTGAACATTGTAAACCCGCAAAACTCAGATACCCATCCATAAATCGCCACCTCAAGGATAGAAGGATGGAGTGATTCACTTTCAATTCAGATGATAGTTAAAGTACCTTTGTTTGTCGCAATTTTTTTTCTGGAGACGAAGTAACTTCCTTTTATAAAAACTTAATTCAGCAATCTTAAGTTTCTGTAAAAGCATTTAACGTGACGTTTAGTGAAACTTTCCACCTTAGGATAAATCAACATTTAAGCAGTTGTATACAATCATTCTTTACTCGTTCTTATTTAAGCATCCCATGTTCTTTTTTTTTTTTTTTTTTTAGATGTTCACTTTCTTTTTTGTTGTTCTGTGTACATAGTGTGTTTATTATCTCGTCGGAAGATCGACCGGGCCGTAAAGAACAAATTATTTTTATAGACTTCACTATTTTTTTTTCTTTTGTCAATAAGGACCAACAAAAAGGAGCTTTCGATTCTTCCTGTGACTCCAGTCTCGAAAGGCAGGATTTTGACAACACAGATGACGTAACCATCCCCAGCGGTTATTTCGTGCCGTTCTTTTACCCGGAAACTTCCTCCTCCTCCGTATCATCTCCTAATCCATAAGCATTATGTGTGAGATTATGGTAATAATGGCTCAGAACCCTTCCCGCTTCATCGATGAGAAGATGATGATAGTTTTGTTGCCTCTCCATTACAAGGGGGATTAGGATACAGCACACAACGCGACATTCATGGGAGCATCTGACAAAAGACACTGTATAAGCCTTCACCTTCGCAACACCAGTGACTACGGTCGTTGAGATTGCAAAATGCTGCCGCTACAGCTATTTTCCGCGTGGATACAACTTCCAGAAAAACAGTGTCTTATTGAGCATAGGGAGTCCTTTTCAAGTGAATCAGTCGATTCTTCAGTAGATTTTAGTCGATTCTGCAAAGATTTTAACAGCGCTCTGAACTGCAAAAATCAACAGTCGACTAAAATACTGCTGCGGGGAAGTTCTGTTTGTGGAAATTCGAACGCAAATATATATAACACGCGATATAAATAATGAAATTTTATGATTTTCCAAGATATGAGAAAAATCGTGCGGTCAACGCCACTAGATCGGACAATTAATAATTTCATAAAAATCAGTAGAACAAAGATTGTCTGTATGACGCTGTGTGACGCTAATGTTAAAAGTTCCCGTTTTGTCGAATAGGCTTCCCCACATAGTGCATGGCATAAATTATATTCAGATCTTTTTCCACGCATTTTGTATACATCTACAGGATGATTTATGCTTCTTTTATTTCTTTCCTTTTTTTGGGTGGAAAAATCAAGAAGTTTCTAATCTTTATCAGTAAACTACACTGCTGGCAACAGAAAATGCAACACCAAGAAGGACACGAGATAGCAAAGCCAGATTTACTGGACACACAACAACAGATACAAAGATGAAACGATTGAGCTTACAGGCCCGTGCGACTTGCGGAACACGCAGACGTCAATAATTCGTGTGGCCCCCCATGGCTGGCAATAACGGCCGCTACACGCCGCGACATCGAACGAAAGAGGCTTTGGATGTAGGCTTGGGGTATGTCGGTCCAGGCTGCTTCCACACGTTGCCACAGTTCATCAGGCGTAGCCGCGGGTGGTGCTTGCCGGGCCACTCGGTTGCCGATCAGCGACCAGACGTGTTCGATGGGCGACATATCGGGAGAACAGGCGGGCCACGGCAGCAGTGACACCTAGTGGGCCGTGAAGAATTGTTGCACGATGCGTGCCACGTGCGGGCACGCATTGTCCTGTTGAAACGTGGCCATTGGCAGGTCCTGCAGGTAAGGGAGGACTACAGGCTTCAAAACGTCGGAGATGGTGCGGTTGCTGTTGAGTGTACCGGCGATGCGTACCAGAGGGGAGCGGGTGTCATATCCAATTGTGCCCCAAACCATAGCGCCAGGCGACGGACCGGTATGGCGATGCATAATGCACGCGTCATACAGTCTCTCGCCGCGGTGCCGCCACACGTGGATCCAACCATCGCGGTGTTGCAGGCAGAAGCGGGATTCATCGGAAAAGACAATGTCGTGCCATTCCGTAGTCCAGGTGCGGCGTTCAACGGCCCACTGCCGCCGCACTCGCCGGTGGTGTAACGTCAATGGTAATTGGAGCGATGGGCGCCGTGCGACAAGTCCCTGCTCCTGCAGACGACGTCGAACGGTACGTGCTGACACTGGTTGTTGCGCAATACACCCTGATTCGTGCGCTAACGTTCGTGATGTGGCGGTGCAAGCTGTCGATGCACGCCGCACAGCATGCGGGTCCTCTCGTTCGGTGGTGTGCCGCGGCTGCGGCAATCACTCACGTCGGACCGTCCGTCCCTCCTACATTCACGGAATCCATACTCGCCTCACTGTGGCTGGATGTCGTCCCACACGGGCGCCGATGTCTCGGTACGATAAACCGCTGTCGCGATAAGCCACTATTCGTCCTCTGTCGAACTCCGAAACGTGCTGGAATGACTGCCGTATTCTGCGATGAGGCATCAGAAAGCTTCCCACGCACAGGTCCGGCAGCACAACACACTTCCACTACTTACGTCCCGCCTTCTGTGCATCCTTCTTATAGTGCTTCTCGGTGGCGTGCCGGGCGCACATGATTTGCATATGCCCTGCAATGCTGATCGTTTGCATGTCCTCTTGCGGGTGATGCATGCTGCGAATTTCAAGCCAATCGGATGCTTCCTTCTTGGTGTTGCATTTTGGGTGGCCAGCAGTGTAGATTGGGTTGCTCTGGTAGAGGTTAAAGAATGAATCCCTGTTCCTAGGGTTCCTAAGTCGAAAACAGCCAAATGATTAGTGTAACCGTGGCCCCATTACTTTAAGCAAAAGCTAGTATTAATGGTTAACCATCTTTATTATCATATCATTAGTTAAAACCATTTCGTTTTTCGTTAGTGTTTTAGAACAGACTTTGAAATGGTCCACCTACTACAGAGGGTGAGTCGAAAGTTTTGCAATATTGAACTTGGCTATAATGCTGCTCAAGCAACAAGAAACATTTGTCATGTGAAAGGGGAAGGTTCCGTGGACCCCAGCACCGCGACCAGATGGTTCAAGAAATTTGGCTCATGTGACAGAGACTTCGATGATCAGTCAAGGTCAGGTAGGCCGCGAACCGTGGATTCGGAGGCTATGCGCCAGGCCGTAGAGGCAAATCCGACAACCAGCACTCGTATATTATCAGGCGAGCTGCACATATTACAGACCACCGTGGTTCGTCACCTCCAGGACTTCGGCAAGGTCTACTGGAGCTGCCGCCCTGTCCCTCACGAACTGACGTTAGCTGAAGCAAATTGCTGAGTGGGAGTGTGCACGAAACTCCTACAAAACTCGCGCGATGTAAGCTTCATCAAGAGAATTGTTACGTGCGATGAAAAGTAGGTCAATTTCCGTAATCCGAACACTCAACGGCAATGGTTGAGCCCGGGCCAGCTTCCAGAACCTGTTGCCAAACGTGGGTACCTCGAGCACAAAGTGATGCTCTGCGTCTGGTGAAATTTCGAGGGGATAATCCATTACGAATTTGTTCCAGACGGTCGGACCATCAACGCCAACCTCTACTCTGAACAGCTGGAGCACATGTATGCCGCTTTGGAGAAGTACCCGGCACTGGTGAACAGAAAGCGCACTCTGCTACAGCAGGACAACGCTCAACGTCATACCACGCGAACGACCCGGTCAAAACTCCAGGAACTTGAAGGCATCGAATACTCAGCAGATAGTCCGGACCTTGCCCCGTTGGATTATTGCTTGTTCCGGTCCATGGCCCACTTCCTTCGCGGGCGACACTTCAACAACCAGGAGGTGGCAGTTGACGTGAAGGAGTTCTTCGCCTCGAAGGACAAAAACTGGCACCTCTGCGGAATCGAGAAACTGGCAGACCGATGGTGCAACACGATGGCCTATACTTTGAATGCTAGTCAGCTTTCGTCGGAAAGGTACGTATGAAGACAAAAGGGATCCAAGTATTGCAAAACTTTCAACTCTCCCTCTGTAACCTTTCAGCCAGGTATTAACGAGGGAGGAAAGGTGACCACACCCTGCTATGCTTCCGGTGTTCAGAGTAAACACTATTACTGGCCATTTTCCTGTGGTGGTGGGGGGGGCAGTTCATGGAGTTTAGTTTGGGATCACTTCATTGCTCAGGAAAAGATTCAAACACTTGGGCCGCTTGGAGTTTCCAGAATTCATCCTCTTTGTCACAATAGGTATGAAAGGAACATTGGCTCACACGTAAGAGGAAGGCACAATGATGGTAAGCTACTAATGACGGTAAGCTACTAACGAAGTAAGCTACTAATGAAAGATTTACGGACGACGTGAGCATTCAGCATCTGCCAGATGGTCCAAGAGGGGAGGGGAGGCAGTAAAAAGTTGCTCGCGTTTTTTTTTAAGGAACGAAGAAAAGCGGGGAGAATCTTGAGCTAGTGGTTGAGAGAGGAGAAAGTATTGGGTTGGTGCGAATGAAATGTCCGGCAAAGGACCAGCATACGTGGACGGCGAGAACAGGAAAGTAGGACAACTTACCTAGGCAAAATAATCCCCTCGGCATCGACACATAGTTGCCATCTGTCCGACAAGGCCATGATCACGGAACGAAAAAAGTCTTGTGGCTGGGACCCGAAGAAGTGATCAACTGAACGTTGAACCTCGTTGTCTGTCGTGAACTGTTTCCATGACAGGAAGTGACCAGGCGACGAAACATATGATAGTCTGTAGGAGACAAGTCTGGGTAACAGGCAGGATGAGGCAGTGCTTCATAGCTCAAGGCACTTAATGTCAGCGTTGTTCGTTGGGCGACATGAGGGCGAGCGTTGTCCTGGAGCAGAAGAACACCATGTCTATCGACCAAAGCCGGGCTTTGCAATAATTCCCGGTGCATCTGGTGTAATTAAGCACAATAAAGTTCTGCAGTGATGGTTTGGCCTCTTGCCCAGAAACTCCGATTAATTATCCCGGCTGTGGACCACAAGACAAGGAGCATCATCTTCTTAGTGTGTAGAGGTGGCTTGGGATGCCGTCCAGCAGGCTGTGCCTTGCTTAACCATTGTGCAGATAGTTTCCGATTATCATAAAGGACCCACTTCTCGTCGCAGGTGACGATTCGACGTGGTAGAGGTTCCTGGATAGCAGCGACGTACAGATTTCCAAACGCCTAGTCTTGTTGGCAGTTGTCAACTCATGCGGCAGCCACATGTCCAGCTTTTTTATTTTGCCCAACGCGGCAAGGAGCCGAACAACTGTCGTGTGGTCGACACCTACATCTGCCGCTATCTCACGACACGTTTTTTGGGGTCCGCTTCAACCACACGTAACAGAACATCGTCAGAAACAGAAACAGGTCAGTGACCACGTGCTTCGGTTTTGCAGGTCCGTATCTCCGCTTCGAAACTTAACAAACCATCGCCGAATGGTTCGTTATTTGGCTGTATTCTCCCCAGCCGCTTTGTTAACGCTTCGAGTGGCAATTCCTGCAGAATGGCCCAGCTTAAATTCATACAGGAAGATGACTCTCAAATCCGGCGTCTGCATGTTTCCGTTGCAAGCCACGTTTCGTCCAAACAAACCATGCCTGAACCTTGTTCTTCACACACGTGCTAGCTACTTATAGTAACTTTGTGACGTAATACCGGCAACACTGTGAATGGTTTCATTCCGCTGTGGTGAGGGCCTGTCTCCACTGCTCGTACGCGCCGGACATTTAATTCGCACCAACCCAATAATTTTTGTAATTCTCCTTGCGACGGAGATAATTTTCGGCTTCCCAAACAGAAAGGGGGAAATTTTTTCTGAAGTTCGGAAACATCCAGGGAGAATTTAAGTTGGAAGGGAGAACTGGGTAGCGACGTGACAGGAAGAAACGCCTGATACAATAAGGGGGAACAGAACAATGTTTAAACAATAATGAGTGATACAGGAATCAAGACAAGCAAATCCGTGACCTTCCCCATATACTGCGTTGAATAAAGGGCAGCACAGCAGAAGAGCGAGTTTTAATTTAGCTAGTAATTCATTCTTTTCATTATCAGGAAGATACACTGAAGTGTGAATTGGGGATACCTGCGTAGTAACTCGTTGTGTCACCTCTTGTCCTAATGACGACGGCTCCGACAGGACGAGGCATGGACTCCACGAGCTTACGAAGTTGTTCTGCAGGTATCTCCAGCCATGCCTTCTCCAAAGATGTCCATAGTTCGTTCAGGTTCGTAGCTGATGTTACACGTGTCCGAATAGCCTGTTCGACGGTATCCCAAAGATGGTTTAAATCTGGGATCCTAGGTGGCAACTCAAAGAGATTCAAATTCACCATGCAGTAGCCAGGTGGGACCTGTGGGATGTTCACTTATCTTGCTGGAATGCGTCATTACCAATAGCATATATGCCAAACATGAATGGTTATGAATAGTCGGCTAGAATGTTACCATATTTGGGAGCACTCGAAGTCGACTCTACACGTATCAAAGGTCCCAGAGCATTCTAGATGAAGACGCCTTAGACCATCACTGATCCACCAGCAGCCTGTACTGTTCCAACGTGACACGAATAGTCCATGGCTTCATGAGGTTGAAGCCAGATCAGCACTCTCGCATCGGCTAGATGCAGTTTAATTCCGGATTCATCTCTCCAGGCTATTCACTGCTAGTCCTCCGTAATCTAGAGTCGTCGTCACTGTGACCCATCGTGAGAATTCCCTCATTAAAACCTGAAGATTTAAGAAGAGCCATGTGCTTTGTACCCTCCCACCAAAGAACCCTAATGCTATAAAACGATAAGATCATTGACCATTCACTGGCAGAGTAATAACGTAATACAAACACGAATCCCTCAAACAGCGATAGTGTTCTCCGGCCTCCCAGATGTGTAGAGAAAACAGCGGGTTATCTTCTTTCTTATTTACACGGGTAGCAGAAAACTATATAAAGAGACAGTCTCAGTATCTCAGCAAAAGCACTAATGAAAGAGGGAAACTAAATTAAGTACGAGACGATATCAAATATGGCTACTAATGTTAACTTTCGCTGAAATTAATAAGCCCAGGGTTACAGCGCGATACGACGACAAGATTCCCAAAAAGAACCACCGAGCTCTCTAGTAAAGGAAACAAAGTGCTTGTTCAGGTTTTAACTTTGTCTGAACTTCTATTGCTTGTGCCAGAAATTTTTTTGTTCTTTCATCGGGGTTTAACGATCACAAAGAGCACCTTTTTGGGATGTAAGCAGTCGCCCATCTGTAATTTGGCGTCTTTGGTTCTAGGGAAGAGGCAGAGCAAACGCAATTAGACAACCGCAACACCCATGCCACATTCGGGATTCGAACTCGGGCCCATCTTGGACGATTGGTCAGAAGCCAGCGCATCAGACCACTCGGCTACCTTTCCGGAGCAAGGCAATTATTTGTATTTCCTACTTTCTTCATCTTCACCCAGGTTATATGCAAAAACTGAGGGTTCCAGTATGAGAACCAAATTATTTCCATCTCCATTCACGTCATTGTCCTCTAAAAACCATAGCAATGCAGTGAAAATATCTAGCTATAGATTTTTAGCATATTACTTCTCACTTAGGTCGACGTAGAACTAAACGGTGAGAACAGTGGTTTCGTGTATGCTGTTAAATAAAAGGATTGTCTTATCAAAACGTATTTTTTCAGCTATCACGCCGGTTGTACCGACTGCATGCACTGCAGTGAAATGAGGGCTGATTATTCATGTGCTTTTTAGAATGTAAAATCATTAAAGCGACTTTCAGAAGCACTAATTTAGACTTGAATGATAATGTTCGTGGTGATAATTCTAACGACCACGTAATAATTGAAGTGTTCGAAGAGTTCTGTTTCGCTGGCTAGCTCCAAAAACGATAGAATCTTAACGATCTTAGTGTTGTTGCCGTTTTTTGGAACCTGATATCAATTTGAGCATAAGTACAGGTGTAATGAAAAAAGAAGAGAATGTTTCTATCCTGCTCTACTTCTTCAGGATGATTAGTTTTACATCTAGATGAGATCGCTGCTGCGGATCCGTTTCTCTTTATTCGTATCTGTTGTTTTAGAAATGCAGGGTCGTCAATTTTGCCGAATTTCAGTTTAAATACGGATACACCTGAAATGGATTTTTTTCTGAAATAAACGGAATTTCTGACTACGGAAAATCTGTGAAAATACGGAAGTTAAAATAAACAGGCACTTTTAAAAACGGAAATTTCTGAAAAACACGGACACCTACCGGCAACTTTGCTGCATGTTATTTTCAGAAATGTTCGGTGAATTCACACCACTTATTTTTTACAGTGTACAAATACGGTAATAACCAAGATCGAGCAGATTTTGTCATTTAAATCCAATGCACGTTGTAGAGATGTGCGTTAAATCGAACCTTTTTGCCATTAAAATCTGTTCGGGTGAAGGTGTTAATGACCCCCTCAAGCAGGAAGCTATACGGAATCGCCCGTCCCTATTTAGGGCCACTGGTTCCAGGCAACTGAAACCCCACCCACGCCATTTGTTTTTCCTGGGCGATTTGCCAGAAACCCTGGACCTCTCGGCCACCAGTGCGGCTAATTAAGATATGCTTTGGGGAACGCTTTGCGACTTGTAGATCATGATCTTTTTCTTTCTCTCTTTTATTTCCCTGTGTCTTTAACAAACCTTCGCCAGCACATACACAAAAAGACCAGAGTATTGGGTGTGTGCCTACCCGTTTGTGTAATAGATGCAAATTGCGATCGGAGCAGTTACGTCACAGATGACGCTGCAATGCCGAATTTTCGGCCAATAAAGCGTGGAGCAGTACTTCATATAAAGGCACTAGGTTTGTCCGAGTAAGTCATTCGTAACGGAAATCACAGACGGTGTAACAGGGCATGCGATAAGGGGCACATTAGAAATTGTTTACTATACGAGTTCGATAAAGGCAGTACTGCAGCCGCGGCACATCTGTCAAGTGTATGAGGAGGATGCAGCTGAGGATAGCACATGTCGCCGTTGGTTTAGGAAATTCCGGGACGGAGACAGGAGCTGTAAAGACCAACCACGGTCTGGACGTCCATCCGTGGTTTCTGACGAGGATGTGGACCAATCCATAACAAATGACACACATCCAACCGTTCAGGGATTAGCGGAAACGTTGTCGGTACACAGAACAACAGTCGAAAGACGGATGTATGCGCTTCAGTTCATCACCAGTTTCGATACTGGGTTCAGCATCAGGTTTCTGCAAAGTAATGAGAGGAGAGAATCCGTACGTGTGTTTCTTTGCTTTCTCGTCGCAGAAATGAACAGTTTTTGGGACGAACTGTAACGGGTGATGAGAAATGGGTACTGTACCATGATGTAAAGCGTCAACGGACTGTGTGCCAAGGTGCGGAGCCTACCTACTCCATCGACCTCAAAACGAGGACCGCATCCCAAAAAGGTTTCGTTGAGTGTTTGGTGGGATGTCCAGGGAATAATCCACTGGGAGGCGTTGGCACCTAACCGAACGATAAATGCTGACCTCTACTGCTAACAGTTGGACAGATTGTGAGAACAACTAACATCCAAGCGGCCAGCACTCGTCAATCGCAAAAGCGTGATCCTTCATCATGATAACGCCAGACCTCATGCTGCTTTAATCACTCGGCAAAAATTACTTACTGGACTTTGGTTGGGAAGTGTTTGTTACCTCACCCGGCGTATCCCCTGACCTGGCACCTACGGACTACCACCTTTTTCGATCGTTGAAGAACGCCTTTGCTCTCCAAACCTTCGATGATGTGGACGATGTGAAAACAGCATTACATGACTTTTTTTACTCTAAAACACAGGAACTTTTTCCGGCGTGGGATTCACCTACTCATAGACAGATGGAAAGAGGTCATACAGAATAATGGCAATTGTGTGAAATCCTAGGTACGTTATTTGTTGTGTTCTCCTCCTTTCTTAGTAGCCTACAAAAACGAGTAGAACTTATGCTGCACACACCCAATATTTATAATTTATTTGCACTGAAAATAGGCAATTATTCCACTTTTGGAAAACCAAAAAAACAAAACAAAAAAAAAAAAAAACGTCCTTCATGAGGTATTTTATTTTATTAATAGCATAAGACAAAATGAAAACCTAATAACAAATCACTATAGAACAAGTACTTTACCCAACCAGACCTACAAACAAGCAAAATACCTGACCTCAGATATGCAGTGATGCAATTAATTAAGTAATGAGACTGAAAAAAAAAAAAAAAACTCCTGGTAAAACACACTGGTTGGGAAGGCATGGGTTTTTTTTTATTAGACATTTATCAGTTGTGCGGTGGCAACAACGTTTGCGAGAGAATTGCGCAGATGATTATTTACGCTGTGCATGATGTCTTTCAGTGGAAGAATATTGTCACACTCTGTCATGGAGCAGAGAGCAAATATCCGGTTCTGTTTGAAGATCGGTAAAACTGCATCTGAGGCTGTTGAATTGTTGCATGATGTGTATGGGGCTAGTTACATATCTGATGTACAAATATTCCAATGATATGCACGTTTTTAATGTAGGGCTGGAAGATTTGGAAAATGACGAAAGGCCCGGACGCCAGATTTCAGTGCGCACGTCTGAACTCATTGAGAAAGTTCGCGAAAGGATGAAAAGTGATTGTTGTGTGACCTTGAAGATGCTGGCATGTGAGATGGGTGTTCATCAGGAGACGATTCGCCAAATTTTAGTGCAGGATTTGGGGAAGAAAAAGTTCGTTTTGATTTTGTTCCGCATGCTTTGTCTGGCGACCACAAACATGCACTGTTGGAGTACGCAAAATTCATCCTGGAGACTGCAGAAACAATGCAAAATTTTCTCTAAAGCATTGTGGCAAGTGACGAGATATGGTGTTTTCGTTAAAACGAAGCGTCAGAGTGCTCAGTGGAAGTCGCCGCAGTCACCCGAAACTAAGAAGATTTTTTTTTCTTATTTTTTGATTGGGAGTTTAGCGACCACCATGAGCAACTCAGTGGGCTATAAGCAGTCGTCCGTCCCTAATTTAGGGTCACTGGTTCCCGGGAAGGGAGAGAGCCAGAGCCGCAAGACAAACACAACATCCAGTCCTTAACGGGATTCAAACCCGGACCCATCTCGAACGAATGATCAGAAGCCATTGCTTAGACCACTGCGCCACCGGGGGCGGCAGGTAAGAAGATCAGGTTACAGAAGTCCGAAATCAAGGCAATGCTTGTTTGCTTTTACGGCAGCTAGGGAATTCTGCATCAGGAATTCATTCCTGAAGGTACAACTGTCACTGGCAGTGCGTACACATCCATTTTAGCACGATTGTGAAAGGGGATTGTTCGTGTCAGGCCGGAGTACACTGTAAAAAATATTCTGAAATTCAAGAGCCACTTTCCGTCATTTCTTTCGTGAATTAACGAAGCATATTTCTGATACAACTCTTTCCGTGAAATGACGGGAAAAAACCTGAATTTCACGGATTTTCGTACCACGGGAAAATTTTGAATTTTCAGAAACCTTTCCACAAGTCCTTTCGTAAGTTAACCGAAAAACTCCGCTCTCATCTTTTCCGTATCTATATAATGAAAAACATTCCGGTAATAGGAGAGATTCACGGAATAGGGCCTACTTGAAGTTTGATTAACTGTTAAATTGCAATCGTCTGTCGAATTTAGAAGTTCCGCAGCGAGATCTTATATTGTGGATAGCATATCGCATGAATATTGCTTATTGTGGCACAAGATATTTCTTCTCCTCTCCCCTAGTTTGTGCACCAGCTATTTATTAGAGTACATTGTGTTACTGTAAGAAACCGGGTACTTAACTTATTGTACAGATGGTTGTACAATGTCTTTATATCAGGCTTTGAACAATAAGACAAAAGCTATTGTAGCTATCACCAGTAAATGTTATATTTAGGAGCTTTTTTTGTGCGTGAAATAATACTATAAAAAAGTACATTTCACCTTTTTTAAAGATAACTGAAAGTCATTGTCAATTTAAAAATAATAAAGTTGCAAAGCATTTTGTTGCTTTGCAAAATCACGATGAAAACTGTTTAATTTGTGAAAAGTCCTCCTACAAAATAATAAATTATTACAAACCTATTCTGAAAAAAATAAAAAAATAAAATAAGCTCCAACAGAAAATAAAATGATTAAATCAGTCGTATTATTGACAAAAAAAGTTGTCGCTCAGTTTGTTTTACGATGTGCGTGAGTCGAGTTCCCGAGTGTCTGTGGCTCAGTGGGTAAAGGCGTGCGTTACTTGTTCAAGCGGCCTGGGTTCAATTCTGACTTGAGCGAGAGATTATTTGGAGAAAGGGCTGTAAAAAGCTGGGTCGTCGGTTTTGTGGAATTTCAGTCTAAATACGGAAAAACCTGAAATGGATTTTTCTGAAATAAACGGAATTTCTGACTACGGAAAATCTGTGAAAATACGGAAGTTGAAATAAACGGGCACTTTTAAAAACGCGCTTTCTGAAAAAGACGGGTACCTACCGGCAACTTTGATGCACGTTATTTTCAGAAATTTTCTGTGAATTCACACCACTTATTTTTTACAGTGCTTTTTCATTTGATGAAAAACATATGGATACGAAAAAGCACAGTACAAACACGGGCAGTGGTGGTTCCTTCTTCACGATAACGCACCCGCACACAGAGCAGTCAGTGTACAGCAATTTCTTGCACGAAAACAAGTCTGTGTACTGAATCATCCACCCTATTCTCCAGATTTGTCACCATGCGTTCTATCCCCTAAATTAGAGTTGCTTTTAAAAGGTAAAGTATTTCAAAATATTGAAGACATACCAAGAACTGCGACATGAGCTCTTCACTCCACACAACTCTACAAGTCCTTCCTTTTGTTGGCTGATCGTGCCACTTGTGTTAATGCAGAAGGAATGTACTTCGAATAAAATATATTCACCTAAATTTTCCTGCTTTTCCAATTTTTTTTTTTTTTTTAAGAAATTCAGTCTCATTACATAATTGTCGCACCCGTACCACACACAAGATATCATCGTAATCTCTCGTCCAGCAGGCAACAACTTGGTGACTTCTTTCTACGTGTGGAGATGCAGCCATCGTGTGATATGCATCTGCGTTGTGCTTAATTTTGGTAACAGAGAAATGTCCTCGCAAAGTTGTTGCCACGGAGATGATTAATAAGATGAGATTTCACTTTGTTAGGCGTTTCTTACTGTCAAAACAGAAAGATAGGGGAGTCGAGTATGTGAGTGAGCTCTATGCACCCTTTGTTGCGGTTCTCGGAAACAGAATCGAGTTCTTATCATAACGGAGATGTGATAGAACAGTCACTGCTTTTTAGCGTTGGCTGTTTGTTTTGGCAGAACCGAGAAGAGGGTTTCGCTCATCTCTCTCTCGATCCTTTAAATCAACTCAGGCAATGTTCAACTTCTATGTGTGTTCGTGACAAAACAATTTTCCTTCCCACTCCAACGAACTAACTTCCTTTATGACTCAGGAACAAATAATCAAGCTTGTGTCATTACAGACACTCAGATAAGCCAGCAAATAGTGACGATAAAATTAATTATACTAAACATAACATAATGAATCTTGAAGAAGTAGTATTACCATAAAAACTTGTGCACTCCACTGAACATCTAAGGTTACATACATACAAGGAGTCACCATTCCTTAATTTCGGGTCATTAGTTCCAGAGAAATGTTAAAAGGCTGTTCACTGAATTTCTTTAATACCCTGTTATGTGGGTTTGTCAGTCCTAAGAAAATTAAGCTGTTCCGGGGATTTTAGTTATTTTTCCCCTGTTGCTAAAATGAATAAATGTTAAAAATTTAAACACTGTTAAAAATTTTAAAAATTTTGCCGTAGGTTTCACCAAAAAGGGGTGCTACACCAGCTGCACCATTTCCTGAGAAAAGATGCATTGTGTGGTACAAAGAGAACCCAATAAATGGTGCAACCTTGTACCAAAACGTAGTGCAAGGTTGCACCGTGTTGTGGGGTTTTGTTTGCACCACACAATGGCAGGGATCGCGCTGCCGACTGCATTCTTCGCAATTTGCGAAAAAAAAAAAATTGTTTTGGCGATTGATAAACAGTTTTGGTGAAAATATTAGTGATTACCTTTTTTGATGAAGTCCGAGCGAAAACAATCATTAATTTTTATTCGATTTGGTAATTGAAAAATGAAATTCAAATATTAATTACTTTTTTTAATTGTTTAGAATCAAAAAGCGCTTACAGCGTAGCACTGGCGTAACCATGTTTCAAAATCTGGGGGGGGGGGGGTCCGATCACACATACACACATTAAATGTATACATATACGTATATCATCATCATCATCATCATCATCATTGTCAACCATTATCAATCCACTGCTGGACAAAGATCTCCCCAAGTTTCCTCCACAACGGTCTGTCTTGTGCCAGTCTCCTCCATGTCACTCCCGCATACTTTCGAATTTCATCCACCCATCTTCCATGTGGTCTTCTTCTGGGTCTTTTCCTGTCCCTTGGAATCCAATCTAAAATTTCGGCTGTCCATCGATGGTCTGTTCTTCTGGCAGTATGTCCAGCCCATTGCCATTTCAGGGATTTAACTCTGATCATGATGTCTTCCACTCTTGTCATTTTCGGATCCACGTGTTCCTCTTCTTATCTCTCCTGGTTACACCAAGCATGCACCTCTCCATGCCACTTTGAGTTGTCTGCAGCCTTTGTATGTCTCTTTTAGCTAAGGTCCACGTCTCTGCACCATACGTAAGCACTGGAAGGATGCATTGATCAAACACTTTTCTTTTAAGACATAATGGCATATTGCTCTTGAAAATTATGCTGTTTCTTCCAAAAGCTCTCCAGGCAAGTTTTGTACGCCGATTAATTTCTTCACCAATGTGACCCTCACTTGATATCTGCTGTCCAAGATAAACGTACGTGTCTGTTATCGCCAGCTTTTCTCCATCAATCGATAAATCTTCATTTCTTGTAAAAGCATTGTACATCACTTTTGTCTTCTGAAAGTTCATTTTTAATCCCACTTCTTTACTCTTGTCAGCAAGTTCCTGGATCATACTCTGTAGCTCTGATGGGGTAGTTGCATAAATGACTATGTCATCAGCAAAACGAAGGTGGGTTAGATAATCTCCATTAATCTTTATCCCTTTGTTTTCCCAGTTCAGTGATTGAAAGACATTTTCCAATGTGGCATTAAAGAGCTTCGGAGATATGGTGTCACCTTGTCTCACTCCTTTTCCAATTTTTATGTGTGTTGTATTTTCAAACAGCCGAATCTTTGCACTTGCATTTTCATAGATGTTATTAATAATATTAATGTATGCATCTTCAATACCGCAGGATTTCAGAGCCACTGCAACTGCTGATGGTTTCACCGAATCAAAGGCTTTTTTATAATCGATAAAAGCCATGCACAATGGAAGCTCATATTCCCTCGCTCTTTCAATTAGTTCTCTCAGTACGTGGATATGATCAATTGTGCTGTAGCCACTCCTGAATCCAGCTTGTTCTCTCGGTTGAGCCATGTCCAGTGTCACTTTCAAGCGGTGTGAAAGAACTTTAGTGAAGATTTTATAAACCACTGATAGGAGGCTGATAGGTCTGTAGTTCCTGAGATCCTCAATGTCACCTTTTTTATGTAGCAAGATCATTGTAGCGTTGTTCCAATCCTCAGGAATTTTCCCTTCATTAAGGCATCGAGTGAAAATTTGGGCGAGTACTGTTTCGATTTCTCCACTTGCTTCTTGTATGATGTCTACAGTAATTCCATATTCTCCTGGAGCTTTTCCCCGCTTCATGTTCTTGATTGCATGTGCAACTTCTGCTGGAAGGACTGGAAGAACTCTGGTACTGGTACCTTTCATGATGTCTGGAGTACATGCATCATCCCTTTCATATAATTTGGAGTAGAAATCTTTCACTCTTGTCAAAATTTCGCCTCTATTTCTTGTTACAGAACCATCTTCTTTTCTCAGTGCCATAATCTGTTTTTTCCCCTTACTGAGATGTCCCTTTGCTATCTTTAGGCTTTGGTTGTTTTCAATTGCTTTCCTTACTAGTTCACAGTTGAATTTCCTTACGTCTTCAGTGATACTTTTTCTTACTGTCTTGCATAGCTCTATATATTCCACTTTGGAAGTCACATCCTCTTTAGTTGTCCTCATCACTCTTCTTTTTTGCATCAACATTTTGGTTTTTCCTGATAATTTGTTCACATGCAATTTGTTCTTAGACCCAGCTAATTTTGTTGCTGTTTCCATAAGAGCTTTGGTTACTTTTCTGTTAACTTCAGAAATATCCACTTCTTCCGATGTTAGGCCTTCTAAAGCAGAGAATCTGTTCTTCAGTTCCAATTTGAAGGTATTATGGTGTTTTTTTGAGGTTGGTTATGTTAATACATTTTGTTTGTATTATGAGCTTGCTACGTTCGAGTTTAGTGTTGAGGTGTATCTTACATCTTACCAATCTATGGTCACTGCCTGTGTTGAACTTGTTTAGCACACTGCAGTCTTCTATGACGAATTTTTTGTTACACATAATAAAATCAATTTCACTTGTCGTCCCATTTGGATGTCTCCATGTCCATTTTCTGTGTGGCTTTTTCTTGAAAAAGGAGTTCAAGATGAAAAACCCTTCTGCCTCTGCAAACTCTACGAGAGTATTTCCACGCTGGTTTCTGTTGCCGTGACCGAATTTACCTACTGAAGTTTCATTCTGTTGCCGTTGCCCTATTTTTGCATTGAAATCTCCCATAATTATCTTCAAGTGCTGCTTACCTTTATTATTTAGATCACGAATTTCCTCATAAAATTCTTTAATTTCTTCTTCAGCATGACTTGTGGTGGGTGCATAAGTTTGAATAATCTGAGCCTGGTATCTTCTCGAGAGTTGGATAACGAGTCGTGCAGCTCTGTCAGAGGAACTTTCAACTTCTACAACTTTATCCTTCAGTTTCTTGTTTATTATAAATCCAACACCACTAGTTCTGCCAGTATCTGTCCCACGATAGTAGAAGAGATGTCCACTTTTCAGTTCAATGAGATCTTCTCCTTTTCTCCTTACCTCACTTAGCCCGACGATGTCCCACTTGATCCTTTGTAGTTCCTCTTCCAATTCAAGAAGCCTTGAATCAGAAGATAGGGAGCGTCCGTTGTACGTAGCCAAGGTCAGCATCAGATGGCAGCCTAGTCCGGTCCTCCGGGGATTCTTAGCACCCTCTGCCTTCATGTCGCACTGGCCGCTGCCTTGGCCAGGTACCTTCCAGCTGCCGGAGACTGAGGGCCAAGATTTAAGTTGTGCAGTCATTTTGGAGGGGTTTGGCCATAACTCACCACGCTGGCCAAGCGGGTTGGTGAGTGTGGGATAGCATTTCCTCTAATCCCGATGGTATAGTTATACCGCTATTGGCGGTCGTCAGAGCCCCTTTAGTGGGAACAGGATGTACCACGAGAAGGCGGGGTTGACATTTGTCAAGGAGAGGCTGTGATGTTACGCATCACCTGACCTTACATCCCATACGTATATAGGCTACAATATATATAGATACAGTTTGGGACCCCCTCCCCTACACACACGCAGAAGCAAAGCATTTGCTGAAACACGTTCTAACGGGCACGACATAGGCGCTTTCGTTGACAATTTGTGGAACTTAGCGAACACAACTGTAAAACTATGATAGACAGGGCAGAAGTGTGAATTACAAAAAGTTGTAGAACTGACTTTGCTTATTAGAAATAGTTATCGCTGTTTTATTAAGTACACATTATACACGTGTTTGCATTCTACGAAAAATTACAATCTTATATTATTAAATTTAGTTGGTTCACATCATAAAAATCGATCATTATATTCCCGAAAATTTTGGAGAGTTCTTTTACATTGGGGATCCCAGACTCTGAAAATCTGGGAAGGTCATGACCCCCCTCCACCCCCAGTGGTTACGCCTATGCAGCGTAGTAAAATCTGTTTATTTACAGGTGTAAGACGTACATAGATTCGCCAAGCTTTCGCACTCCACTGGGAGGCTTTTCCAAGGCAATAGGTAGACATTTTCCTTGAAAAACCCTAGAATGACTACCTATTGAGCACTCCACTGGAAAGCTTTTTCAAGGCAATAGGTAGATATGAAATGTCTACCTATTGCCTTGAAAAAGCCTAAAATGCCTTTTTTTCTCCTGAAAACTAAGCTACGGGAGCCCATGCTTCTCAGTGCACTGAAGTGCCAAAGGTCACGGGATAGCAGTATGCAAACTTATAACTGGCGCTGCCGTCGTATAAAGGCTTCGACACACGCCACGATTTTTATCAGTTGCGAGGTGTAATCTCGTGAGTCAGGCTGAACAACCGCCAGTAGGCAAACCGACGTGAATTATCAGAGTTTGAACGAGGCATGGTAGTGGGAGGCAGACGGATTGGACATTTAGTTTCCGAAGTTGTGCGAACATTCAACATTCCTCGATCCACGGCGTCACGTGGGTGCCAAGAATACCGCATGGAAGGCACTACCACTCACCATCGACAGCGCAGTGGCAGACCACGGGTGCTCAATGAATAACCAGCGGAGTCTGACCAGGATTGCCCATGCTAACAGGTAAGCGATACTGGCTCAAACAACATCTAATACAGCAGGTACCAGAGACATATCCATCAGATCAGTGCAGTGTAATTTCGCGTCCATGGGGTATGGGAGCAGAAGACCCACCAGAGTGCCTTTGTTAACACCACGACATCGGACACAGCGCCTCGCCTGGGCTCGTGAACACGGTAATCGGACCCTGGAAGACTGACGACATGTGGCGTTGTCCGATGAGTCACGCTTCCAGTTGTTGCGAGGCGATGGTAGGGTTCCAGTGTGGCGCAGACCCCGTTAGGCCATGGACCCAAGCTGTCAACAAGGCACTGTGCAAGCTGGTGGTGGTTCCATACATGTGTGGGGGTGTCTTTACGTGGCACGGTTTGGGTCCTCATAAACACGTCATTAACCGGTAATCGCTTTGTCTCTGCTGGGTGACCATTTGCAGCCCTTCATGGACTTCATGTACCCCAACAACGATGGGATTTTCAAGGCGGATAATGCACCATGTCATCGGGCCCAAGTTGCCAAAAATTGGTTCGAGGAGCATTCTGGACAGTTCCGACGGATGGTGCGGCCACCACTTTTGCCCGACATGAACCCAAAAGAGCACTTATGGGACGTGGTGGAAAGGTCCATTTGCACCCAAGATCCTGCTCCTACAAATACGGCATGGCTCAACATCTTTCTAGAAGTCTTCCGGTCACTTGTGGAATCGATGCCACTTCGAGTTGCTGCACTTCGCCTACACGATACTAGGTATGTATCGTATGATGTTTGGCACTCCAGTGTATAATGCGACGGGAAATAAAAAATAAAAAAACTTCTTAGAATTATCTTTAAAAACGTGCTTTGCTTCAACACGACGACTCCTTGCATCCATACATGTTTAATGAAAATCAGTTTAAATATTAAATTGCGCGTATGGATTATTATTGAAAAAGTGTCAAATTAGCATAATCGCATTCTGTTTTCAGGCGGTAGATGAAGGCATCTTAAGTTTTCGAATACACAGTTCTGCATAAAGCTGGGTGCAAATTTTCTGCAAATTGTGGAGTTTATCATTTTGCCTGTAAATTAAATTTAACATCAAAAGGTTCCCCGCGCTTTATAGCCAAGTGGACACAAGGCATGGGTTCGGGCTCGGCGGTGTAGAGGACTTGGGTTAGGGTTTCGAGTACGAAATTTTTAGTTTGGTTATTGGTTTTCCCCTTTCTTCGAACAATACATCTCATTTTACAGCAAAATAATATTAATAATGATTTTCTTTGTTCGTGAAGCCTCGGTAATGCGTTTTTCTAGGGTATAACCTTAAAAAAACTTATAAATGTAAAAAAACGTATAAACGAAATTTCAAAATGTTAAATACTATTGTAAAATTTGTCCTTTAAGCGAATATAAGATGTTTCGTAATGATGATTTATTTAAAGTTGAATTTTTGCGGTGAAAGAAACAAAAAGCGGTACAAATTATAAAATAATTTATCACATCACAAAATTCCTAAAGCCTATGAAAATCGAACTTCACCTTTGGCGATTCTACACTATCTACCAACAAGTAATTGGATACCCCTGCAATCGACGATATCTGTGGTCCTGATACACGTCACGGCCGCCGCCGTTAAATATCGTGTGGGAAACAACAACGCAAACAGTCGCATGCAAGATGCCACGCAGTTCAGAGCTTTCTGATTTCGAGAAAGGTGTAATCGTCGGGTATCACAGAAATGGCCAATCCATACGTGACATATCCAGCGAGTTGAAGTACCCAAAATCGACAGTCGCCTACGTGATTGGCAAATGGAAGATGAGAGGTGACTGTCGGAATGTGTCCCGACCCGGCAGACCCACAAAACTGGGAGTTAGAGACCGACGGGTGCTGGCCGGAGAAATTCGGAAGAACCGCACCAAATCAATGGGCCACATCCGCGAGGAGTTTCAACAGGCATCCGGGAGTGTTCTTTCGATGAATACCATCCGTAAGGAAGCCCATCTGCTCGGTTATCATGGACGTGCTGCCGTCCACAAGCCTTTGATCACCAAGTCCAATAGCGCTGCTCGGCTAACGTGGTGCAAAGAGCGTTGACAGTGGACCGCTGAACAGTGGAAACAGGTTCTCTGGAGCGACGAATCAAGGCTCACCCTCTACCGTTCGGATGGCAGGGTCTGGGTTTGGCATCTGCCTGGAGAACGCCTTTTGCCGGAATGCATTGTGCCAACTGTGAAGTTCGGCGGCCGTGCAATTATGCTATGGGGGTGTTTCTCCTTGTATGGCACGGGACCCTTGGTCGCAATTCCTGGTAGACTCAATGCCGAGACCTACTGCACCATTTTGGATGACCATGCGCCTCCTATGCAGTGGCAGTTTTACGGGGTGGACCCATGTTACTTTCAGGATGACAATGCCACCTGTCATGTTGCAAGGTCCACCATGGCTTGGTATGGTGACAATGGGGTTAATCCAATGGACTGGCCTGCGCAGAGCCCGGACCTTAACCCTATCGAGCTACTCTGGGACGAACTGGGGCGTCGACTTAAGGGGTGCCCCCACCGTCCGAAATCGGTGAAGGAACTGACCTGTCTTCTCCAAGCCGAGTGGAAGAAAATACCGCTAGCCGTCGTACAACGCCTGGTTGGGAATATGCCCCGGAGGGTCGCAGCTGTAATCGCCGCTCGTGGAGGCTCAACCAATTATTGAAGGTGAATAAACTTCGTTTTCCTTTGCTGTCACAGGTGTCTAATTACTTGTTGGTAGATAGTGTATCTATGTACGTATATAAAGCAAAGTGGGAAAATGCGAGTGTTTCCGTCCGCGAATTGTTTGACCACTTCTAAATGACCTAGAGATCTGAAAATTGGTATGCTGGTAGGGCTTAATGTTAGTATACCTAAAACAAGCCCGAAAACCAAACAAATCAAAATGGCGTCTTTGTAACACTGCTTTGGAACACTGCCTGCTTGAATTTTTTCGCGAATTGTTCGACCACTTTTAAATGGTCTAGAGATCTGAAAATTGGTATCCTGATAGGTCTTAAGGTCCGGATACCTAGAAAAGTACGAAAAAAAAATCAAAATCGCGGCTTTGGAACATTACTTGAATTTCTTGCGAATTGTTCGACCGCTTCTAAATATGACCTGGAGACCTGAAAATTGAGATAGGTTTTAAGGTCTGGATACCTAGGTTTGGTTTTAGTACTAAACCAAATAAAAAAAAATGGCGGCTTTGGAATATTGTCTGCTTGAATTTCTTGTACCACTTATACACTGAAGTGCCTCAAAAACTGGTACACCAGTCTAATACTTGGTAGGTCCCCCACGGGAGCGGAGGACTGCAGAAATACGACGAGGCATGGACTCCACTAGCTTCTGGAAATATGCTGTAGGCAATGCACACCATACTTCCTGCAGAGCGTTCCACAATTCGGGTGTATTCCGAGGTCTCGGATTCCTGTGTTCGATAGCACGTTGCATGGCATCCCAAATGTGTTCTATCACGTTCAGACCTGGGGACTTGGGTGGGAATGGCAACACACCAAACTCAGATGAATGCTCCTCTAACCATAATATGGCGTTCCGACACTTGTGTGGAGGTGCATTGTTCTATTGGAACAGGCCCAACCCATCAGCATGAATGCAGAACATGAACGGGTGTACCTCGTCAGAAAGGATGCGCACATGGCGTTGGCCGGTCACAGACGTTTGTAGACGTACCAGGGGTCCCAGTGAAGTCCAGCTAAACACACCCCATACCATTACGGACCACCCACCAGCCGGTACAGTTCCCTGTTGACAGGCGGTGATCCATGGCTTCATGGGGTTTGCGCCACACACGAATCCTCCCATCTGCCCGATACAGTTGGAAACGCGACTCGTCAGACTAGGCTACTTGTTTCCAGTCATCAAGTGCCCAGTGGCGGTGTTGCCGTGCCCAAGCGAGGCGCATAGCTCTGTGTCGTGCACCCATTAAGGGGACTCCAGTTGGGCGTCGGCTCCCAAAGCCCATATCGTGCAGGGTACCTTGCACAGTCCGGACGCTGATGCTTGTTAAGGCTCCATCATTGAATTCCGATGATACCTGCAAGAGTGTTGTACGCCTATCGCGTGAAACAATTCTTGACGGCCGACGATGGTCACGTTCACGCAATGTCTTTTTACGGCCACACTGGTATCGTAGGTTGGAGGTTTTGCCGGAATTCTTGTAGTCATGGTTACACCCTTGCCATGGTCGTCCGTGAAAATCCGAACTTCGTTTCTACCTCCGAAATACTATGGGCCCATCTCACGAGCGCCAACTATGACACCGCGTTGAAAATCGCTTAAATCGTTATTACTTGTCATTCTCATTTCGAAAACAGCTCTGACAGCTGGCAAGGATGTCTATCGCTTTATATACACACTGGCAGACGCAACCGAGTACGCGCATTGGTGACGTTGCTATGTATTTTGCATAAGCTCGTCTGTACCAGTTTTTCTGGCACTTCAGTGTACACCTAGAAAAGTCTGAAAACCAAAAATTTTGATAGGTTTAAAGATAATTATGCCAGAAACTTTGAAATTCTGTAAAAATTTCATGAAATTTTGATTTAAAATTAAGGGGCGCCAAAACCTGCTGCCATCTTACGTCAAACCGTATGCATTGACGTCACGACCCTATTCTAAATCGTGATACAGTTACGGATCCTATATTACTTTTCTTTCCATTAATTACTATTCTGTTACTTTAATTTTATGTCCAAAAAATGATTTCATAGATTTACCGTTCGGAGAACAGGCATGACATGGGGGGCTTAGTGTGGCACAATAATTCCTGATTCAAGATTAAGCGAAATCTTCACAACTAAGAATCTACGACAAGTACTTCAGTATGGAACACATGAATTAACAGTTACTTTTTTTTTCTGCGGATCCTGGGTGCATCCATTTGAAACCAGAATGTTGAATATTGAGGATACATTTGAATTTATATTCTACCACGGCACGAAATAGTAAAGCCACAAAGTTACGTTCCAGAGATTTAACAATTTTTAAATAGCGCATATGTGTGAGTCATGAAATGCGAAACCAATTTTTCATCCAACCCAAAAGTAACCAACATACCCTTCTCTGATAGGTTCAAAGTTTTTACTTTGGCTGCATCAAGAAGGAACACAACAACGCCATGTCACAAAATTGTAGCATACCGGATTGCGTATAAAAGAATCAAAGAACCGCGTATTTTTGATAATCTGAAATTTAGATTTTAACGTATAATAGCAAAAAGCGTATTAATGCATTACGTATAATCGAGTTAAAAAAGCGATAGAAACTACAGTAAAATATCGGGACTAACGCAGAATTACGTATAAAAGTGAAAAACTTATAACTGAGAAACATATAACCGAGTTTCTACTGTATGTACATTTTTGTGTACATATTTTTCGGTAGAAAGAGTTGCTGATCGATTTTACACGTGATCTGGAGCCCCTAATATTAAGGGCACAAACCAATTACCAAACCCTCCAATTAAAATAGGCATCACCATAAAAACAATCATTACCAAAGCATGAGCAGTAACAATCACATTATACAAGTGATCATCTCCTAGCGAACTTCCCACCTGCCCTAGCTCAGCCCAGGTAATTACTTTTATTGCTGTTCCTAGCATTACTGACCACACACCAAAAACTAAATACAAAGTACCAATATCCTTATGATTTGTTGAATATAACCATGGCAGTAAAGTAGTTTAACAAAAACAACGAACTGCAAGTTCTTAAATGATCAAAGAAATCTTAAAGATGGAAGACTGTAAATCTTCTCAAGTCGCATTATAAACCTTGAAAGCTCACGGATTAATTTATCTTACTTCACATACACTGCTACTAACAAAAACCTCCAAAGGTAACACAGATCTTTGTTCATTCATTCACGGTTACTTCGTAATCGTCTTTTGTATACGTAACTGTCCGTGGAAATCCTTGTGAAATTCGTGGCTAGCGTATTTCACAAGGATTTCCACTGACAGTTACGTGTATCCAAAAGACGATTTACGAAGTAGCCGTGAAAGAACAGCAGTATTTTTACACATCTCCGTACGTAAGGCGTTTGCTCGACTCCATTCCTTAAACCAGATACCCTAAACTAGGGTGGGACTACAAAATCTTATTTTTTGTTCATACATGAATATTGTTCTGACGGTGACAAGCTATGTTGCATTTTTTAAAGAAAAGGGAATATTGAATTTAGACTACCAATGGAGAGTTATTCGTTTAAGCAGATCACACTGATATATATATATATATATATTCTTTTTGTTCTTTGCAGTTCCCTCTTTTTCAAGGGTTCTCTCACCCATTGGTCTTAACACTGCATTTGCAAACTTCGCCGTTCTCTTCTCCTGCCCCCTCGAGCTCTCTTTTATCTCTTATCCTCTTTGTTTCTGTTTCGTCTTCCTTTTCATTCTTGGCTTTATATTTCATAACCGAGCTTTTCCCTTTCCTCCGCTGACTTGAGTTCTTTACTTTGCCATTTCTTTATTTTGTTTGCTTGCTTCTATATTTGGTATTCTCTTCTTTCCTTATTTGTTCGAACCTCATTTTTGTTACCTGTATCTACACTTCTCCAATCGATTGCACTGTGTAAGGTTTAGATGCTTGCAAGCCCTTGTTTTAGATCTAAACGTTGCAAGTCGGCTCAAAAATATAACTCTGAGCTTTTCATTTTAGCAAATCTTTCTCACGCCAGGCAATAAAAATAGTCGCGCTGTAGGACAGTATTGAAAGGGAGAGCATATGTTCACATTATGTGTTTGACTTTGGAGCACCTAGTTATACTTTTCGACGTTGCTTTCTACTAATAAATTGTCTGGCGTCATCCGTTGTAGGTGCCCTAATCAATTTTACCCATACTTCCGACATTGTCTCAACGCCAGAGTTTTGATTCGTACTGTAATTCCTTGAACTGCTATCACAAAGTCGACAAATTCTGCAGTCGCACGTTAACATCATTTGAAACAGTGTCAGGTTTAGCAGTATGCGTTGAATTACGCTTTCAGTGGCAAAAATAAGTGACTATTTTCACAAAAGGCAACAACAACAACAAAAGCATTTTCAAGTTTCTTTTGATTGTACATCATTTTTCTTGGTACATACGAATTCATGTGCACACTACTACGATTTTCAACAACTGGAGGCTAGCATATATATATATATATAGAATGAAAATATTACAGAACAAAAATACAAAATTTCAAAACAAGTAAAAAACTGGAACAGGTTGCCGTCATCAGGAGAGCATCAACCTGTGGGAGTGGCCTTTCTAGTACCAACAAAGCGACAAGGCAAGCCAAAATTGTCGGTTGGTCATGCTCCCTAGGCCACAAAACCAAATTCTAATAAGCACAAAAAATTACAAAAATCAAGTTTAAAAAATAAGAATTAAAAGCTTACCGGCAGAACAGAAACCGCCATGACAAAGAGTCAAACAAGACTGAACAGACCACCCACAAGAACCCAAATATATACACTGATAAGAAAGGTGGTCACGGTTAAACAACTACCTGGTAAGCCAAAAATGTGTGAGTAGACAAGATGCAAAACTGTGTATGTAAATAAGATCTTCAGCTATTAGGGACCCACCAAATAGCACTTTATGTTACCTATATATTTAAA
This sequence comes from Macrothele yani, assembly GCA_039090855.1. Classification (NCBI taxonomy): domain Eukaryota; kingdom Metazoa; phylum Arthropoda; class Arachnida; order Araneae; family Macrothelidae; genus Macrothele; species Macrothele yani. The sequence continues at coordinate 47,004,524 of CM077022.1, read as the reverse complement.
ATTGTTAGGTCCTAGGTTAGTAAAGCATGTCAATGTGTAATTTGAAACTTTTGGACACAGAATTAAAGTTCAAAATTAAATGGTTAAAACGATGCCTTAAGAAATTTTTAGGAAAGTTGTTAAATTGCAATTTAGAAAAAAGAGCTTTCAGATTTTTTGCAAGTAAGAGCTGTGTAGAGCAAATTTTAGCCATTCTATGAAACTGTGACATTCGTCATGAGCTGGACAAGTTCAAGAGCTCTGGTGTTTGTACCCGGCAGCCGCATAATTTTGCTTTGATTAATTCACAAATTTGTGAGCTTCAAAACTTATTCACTGTTTCTCCAGTGGATAAGGCTGGTAATAATTTTGCCTTTTTTTGTAAACAATTCTATCAGGATCTCCTGATACAGGAGATGAATACTACAGATACTTACACTCCGGTCTCTCAAAATCATAAAGATATTGTTAAGAAAATAATCGCTCTGCATAAAAGGATAAAGCTTAATGTGTCCAACTTAAACTTTCCTTTTATTTATGCCATCCCTAAGTTTCATAAGGAACCTGTTTCCTTCCGTTTTATTACTAGTGGACGCAACTGCTATAACAGCAAAGCGGGTGGATTGTTTCAAAGATACTTGTCCGTGGCTCTTTGCGGTTTGGGTTCGACCTGGATTATTGGGAGCAATAACAGAGTCTTGGAGACACTTGGCTCGGTGACTGTCACATCTGTGGATTCTTACGATTTTAAAAACCTCTTCACCTCAATTTCATTGAAGGGTCTGTGGCAGGTATCCGTAAATATACATACGAAGTTCGAGCCCGGGACTACAGAACAGTATTGGCATTTCCTACTGGATTTCTGTATCAATAACAATTTTGTTACCGTGGGCGATGGGCTCTACCTCCAAACTCGTGGTATACCGATGGACAGTCGCTTTTCTAGCAGTTTGGCTAATCTCTATCTACATTTTTTTGAGGATAGATATGTTGCCAATCATCCTTTACCTGGGATTGCTCTAAGATATGTTGATGGCATTATTGTCATTAACATTCCGGACTTTACGTTGCGCCACTGACTTGTATCCTGACGACCTTACCCTAGAAAAAACCTACAGATCGTCTACTTGTGTTTGTTACCTCGATATAGAGGTTCAGGTAGACGAGTAGGGAAGAGGTGTGGTGAATTTATTTGATAAAAGAAACTCTTTTGAGTTTGATATCATTCACTACACTCACTGGTCATCCAATATTTCAAAAGTTATACATCGTAATCTACTCATCTCCCAGTTTCATAGAATGGCTAAAATTTGCTCTACACGGCTCTTACTTGCAAAAAATCTGAAAGCTCTTTTTTCTAAATTGCAATTTAACAACTTCCCTAAAAATTTCTTAAGGCATCATTTTAACCATTTAATTTTGAACTTTAATTCTGTGTCCAAAAGTTTCAAATTACACATTGACATGTTTTACTAACCTAGGACCTAACAATTTTAAATATATAGGTAACATAAAGTGCTATTTGGTGGGTCCCTAATAGCTGAAGATCTTATTTACATACACAGTTTTGCATCTTGTCTACTCACACATTTTTGGCTTACCAGGTAGTTGTTTAACCGTGACCACCTTTCTTATCAGTGTATATATTTGGGTTCTTGTCTGTGCTCTGTTCAGTCTCGTTTGACTCTTTGTCATGGCGGTTTCTGTTCTGCCGGTAAGCTTTTAATTCTTCTTTTTTAAACTTGATTTTTGTAATTTTTTGTGCTTATTAGAATTTGGTTTTGTGGCCTAGGGAGCATGACCAACCGACAATTTTGGCTTGCCTTGTCGCTTTGTTGGTACTAGAAAGGCCACTCCCACAGGTTGATGCTCTCCTGATGACGGCAACCTGTTCCAGTTTTTTACTTGTTTTGAAATTTTGTATTTTTGTTCTGTAATATTTTCATTCTATATAAGCTACTACATGAGGTTTAGCTGCCTTCGGCGCTTCTCATGGTATTAGCCTTTTTGGTCTATTTTTCTTGTGTTAAATAATTTTTTTATAAAGTTATTTTTTTGTTTTATTTATGTATTATCTATGTATATATATATATATATATATATATATATATATATATATATATATATATATATATATATATATATATATTTCGTTTTGAAAGTTTGCTGACCAACATGAGCAACTCTATGGGCTATAACAATTGCCCGTCCCTAATTTAGGGCCACTGATTCCAGAGAAGGGCTAGTGTCATAAGACAAACACACCACCCATGCCTCATCTGGGTCTCAGACCCACTCGGACGAAGGGCTAGGGCTAGTGTCATAAGACAAACACACCACCCATGCCTCATCTGGGTCTCAGACCCACTCGGACGAAGGGCTAGGGCCAGTGCCTTAAGACAAAAACACCACCCATGTCACATTCGGGTCTTAAACCCACTCGGACGAAGGGGCAGGGCAAGTGCAGTAAGACAAACACACCACTCATCCCGGTCTCAGACCCACTCGGACGAAGTGGCAGGGCAAGTGCCGTAAGACAAACACACCACTCATCCGGGTCTCAGACCCACTCGGACGAAGGGGTAGGGCCAGTGCCTTAAGGCAAACACACCACCCATGCCTCATTCGGGTCTTAAACCCACTCGGATGAAGGGACAGGGCCAATGCCACAAGACAAACGCACCACATATGCCTCATACGGATCTCAGACCCACTCGGACGAAAGGGCAGGGCCAGTGCCTTAAGACAAACAAACACACCACCCATGCCTCATTCGGGTCTTAAACCCACTCGGATGAAGAGCCAGTGCCATAAGATAAACACACCACCCATGCCTCATTCGTCTTTTAAACCCACTCGAACGAAGGGGTAGGACCAGTGCCATAAGACAAACACACTACCCATGCCTCATCCAGTAAACAGACGTTAATGAAAGTTTCCTGTAAACTACAAAACCTGAGAGACCCGTATACTTGAGAGTTGTCATTTCCAGGGTGTAAATATCCTTGATTCTACTGTAAGTACTAAATGCGTGGTCACAATTTTCATGATGGAACTGAACTGCTACACATTCGGCATAATAATAATAATAATAATATCGGATATCAGGAAATGGTAAACAACGCTGTTACCAACGTTTCTGGCATTTTGCAGGCTGAGTGAGTGAAATAATCCAACGATGATAGATAGCCCCAATGTGACAATAGCGAACGATTATAAGGAAAGCAGAGTCGTAGCCATACCTAGACATGATGACGACGTCAGAAGTGAAACGAATCTCCGAGCCACCAAATCAACCCTGCCAAAAGTTCTGTGACTACTTTTTCTGACGCTTTATTTTTAAAATTAATAACATCGCAGAAAAAAGCGCAAATCTATGCAAAACTTCCTATACCGGATATCGTTTTCGGCAGTCTCTTCGGACGTATACGTAATGGTATATGTAATAACGAAAACGAAACAAAATTTATACTCCCTATATGTCTATTATTTGGTAAGCACAGGGCCCGGCGTTTCCTGGATTTAATTATCCATCTTCTTTGCCAGGGTTATCCGTTATAGCCATGAGTGTATCGGACAAAACAAAATTAATGTCTCATTCTCCAATCTTATCAGTTATTATCTCTATGTGGGAGGCACAATCAAACTCAGACTGTTTGTACAGCTTTTCTCAATTTCTTTGGAGTTCGAGACTTAGGTACCACATGAAATGGACTGAACTTGGCATCTTGCAACGTACGTACAACCGCGCCTTTATTTCTAACACTTCTTAAGCATTCCGAAAAAGTGGCAATTTTATGCTACCTAAACTGGCGAAACATACATAACAAATTCTGTAAATGGACAAATGACAAAGTACACTGTTAAAAATTTTGTAGTTGGTTGCACCAAAAAAGTGGTGCACCTGGTGTAGCACCAATTTTTGGTGCAACCTACTACAAAGTTTTTTTGTGTACGATGCGAAAAAGCTGCAGCAGAAACTGGTGCAAAAGTTTCAATTCCAGTTTAATCAGATTGTGAACAGTGATTTTTTCGCTTTCTCTTGAGCTGCACCTAGCGCAGCCACCCTTCCCGTCCCGTCCTAGTTACGCCTCTTGGTATGAAGATAGGAGAAAGTAAAAATTGCGTAGATGAGTGGAAGTGGGGAACCTTTGAACTCCAAGGGGCGTAATTTTTAAGTCCCGCCCCGCAGAAAAGGAAAGCTTGCTCCAGCCTCGTCTGGAGGGACATACAACACACTCTCCATACACAGTCGTATCAGAATGATGTGACCACCTACCTAATAATGGGAATAACCACTCTTGGCCCTGATGACAGCGGCGAGGTGGACGCAATAAAGCCCTGGAAGGTTGCCCGAGGCACACGTGCCGGCCCATTCGAACTTCTGCAGAACACAGAGGTCCCGGAGATGAAGTAGTAGTGGGTCGGTGCGTCGAACCTGTAGATCCTAATAGTCCCACAAGGGCTCTATGGGATTGAGGTCGGGTGATTTCTTCGGCCAAGGGAGAACGGAGGCATCGCTGTCGTGTTCCTGAAACCACTGACGCACCCCCTTAGCGACTAGGCACGGCGCATTGTTCTGTTGGTAGACACAATCACCACTAGGGTAAACGTCCAACATAAAGGGATACATGTGGTTGGTGAGGATGGACAGGTGGCCGTTGGCGTTCAGGGACCCATCCAGTGGTACCAGCGGTCTCAGGTCATACCAGGAGAATATCCCCCAGACATGTACACTGCCACCGCCGGCCTGTACTTGACAAACAAACATATCCGGGTGTTGGTTCTCGTGTGTCTGACGCTGTATCCGCCACCGCCCGTCACTTCTGTGGAATAGAAACCTCGATTCGTCGGAGAAGACAACCTTTTCCTACTCTTCCACTGTCTAATGATGGTAGTCCCATGCAAACTGCAGGCATCGTTGCCGATGATGGGCGCCTTGACGCAGCGTCGACTCCGGAGATTCGTGCATAACAGGTTTGCTCTAATGTTATCTGGAAAAGGCCGCTGGTGGCCGAGTGGGCAACGTTCGTGACTTCCACGGGAAGAGCCTCAGGTTCGATCCCAGGCTGGTACGAGCGCTCGATCCACTAAATACCCGCCGTGCGTCGGATGGGCACGTTAAGCCGTCGGACCCCGGGTACTGGCCCCCGGTAATAAATAAGGGCGTCTTCCTCCCCCTTTCTACTTCGCTTCCGTGTCACTTTCCTATCGGGCACTCTAGCCCAAATCTCCTAGCTTCCTATTTCTAAGGGTTGTTTAAGACCTGGGGTCAGACACTCCTTTCCTAAAAATCCTCTACATATGATTATGATTATGTTATCGAGGACACGTAGCTGGTTGTCCCCCAGCGTTCATTTGCGTGGTCAATTGCTGCACTGTTGCGCGTCGATTGCCCTTTACCAGTCGACGGAGGTGACGTTTTCTTCTGGGGTCGATGGCCGTTGGGGCTTCCCAGTTTCATAATTGGGAGGTACTCGCTGTGCCAGCGGTCAATTCTTGGTACACCCTTACTAAAGTACCTCGCGAATAGCCCACGAAGTCTACTGTTTCTGAGATGCTTCCACCCTTGGCGCTGTAGCCGATAATGATTCCTTTTTGAACATCTGTCAAATCACTACCTCTGCCCATTGTGCTCACGTCACGCACTATGGCTCATGTGTCCTGGCCGGCCGCGTATATGTCCGTGTGGTTGACCTTGTCATGTGCACTCTGTGACGCGTCTGGGAAGGTACACTGTGATTCCGGGGGTGGTTATATTATCTGATACGACCGTGTATCTTACAAAGAATTTCAATTCTTCCGTAAGAATGTGAAGTATTAGAAGCCCGCATTTTAGAACATTTCATTACCGGACAGTCAAAAGAGTGTCGAACTGTAGCTTTTGTCGCAGAACCTAACCTTTCAAAATGATTTTATGAGTTCAGTTCTTTATTAAACATTGCATTTTGCTCAAAGGTATTTAGCATTTCATTATCATAAATTTTAATCGTTTCAGTGGTCATGTTTTAAAAAAAAACTTCTTTTATGTCAAAAGCTATGATAAATTTTAATACATAATAAACATTCTGTCGAACTCTGCGAAGAAATGTAATAAATGGCTGCTATAAATCGTATTTCTTTATGTAAATTCTTTGACGCTTTGGACCAAACAAATTTCGTAACTGCTATAAATTTAAATCCGTTATGTTGATTCTGTCAAGCTCCGTAATTTTTGCAGTTTTGCTCCAAGAAATTTCTCCAAAAGTCGATCTTAGAAAAAAAAAAAAAACTTTCCCGAGTTCATAAGGTCCTAAAATTTGGCTTGAACTTTCGTTCGCCTATTCTTTCACGTCAAGACTGTTTATCACAATATAAAAAGTAGCTTTTTTTTTTAATAATATACTGTAGTTTTTCAGTTAAGATTTTAGGATCGATGTTAAAAATAGCCCAACATGAAAAAATAAAAAAGGATAGAATGAACAGAAAGAGAAAATCCAAAAGAAATCTTGTTTCTAGGACTTCTGAGAGTAGCCACATCAACATAACAAGGCATCAAGGGATCGCAAGGAAGCAATAAAATGTGCCTAATGTCAATCCAGTATTCCTTAAAGAAAAGCAACGTAAAGAAGAAGGGGGGGATAAAGTATAGGCTGGCCAACCCCTCTTGAATCAACCAGTACATCTCACCTCCCACCGCAAACATCCGGTATAGCACATCCATTTCTCTGTGTGTCCAGCCTCAACGCCAAACATACCCTCTGACAATAACTAATGTTCCTCATATAACAAGAAGTGACTTTTGCGGGCGGGTGATGGGGTGGGTTAGGGGATGGAGTTTGGTCATTTGTCATGGACCCAGACTGACCGCTGGATTCGCGGATTTGGAAGCTTATTGCTTAATTCAGTGAACACAGTGTAATATGGACCCCCCTTCCATTTGAGGGGGAAGCAGATCCGGTGGCTACTTCAATAAGGTGACAAATGACAGAGAAGAAATTGTTTTCGGGTGGACCACAGGGAAGTGACGCCTATGGGGTAAGAACCAAAGATGGTGGAATAAGTGGATTCGAAGCAATTGCCAAAGTCTTGGCGTATCGGAACTCACTGTTGCAGCGGCGAATGAGTGATAAAGTGACGCAGTTACTATGGAATTCGATTGCCGCCGCCTCCACCATCAAACAACGTTGCGTCTTCCATCGCTTGTGACAATCCGCCGCTATTTGTCTGATTTGTTTGTTCGTGTCCATTGCCCTCTCTATTCTTTGTTTCTCTATTCTGTTCTTATGTGGAAGCAATTAATTCACGGGTAAATAAAACACTCTTTTCCAAATAGATGAAAATCGTTGTTTCAGTGACCATGACATATGGAGAACAGATATAAAATCAAACACTACTAAACTAAAATTCATAGATTTACTCTGGTTTCAGAAGCACCTTCATATTTTTGCACTATACCTCAACCAATCATATTACTTTAGAGTAGGATCGCGGGTGACCTGTTGTCAGACTGCACGACTTCAGGCCCACAGGGTCCCTTATTCAGATCCCAGACGTCCGTCCCACGTGGTTCAGAGGTAGGGTCAAGCCGTGAGTCCCGGCGGAAACGTTGCATTACAAATAAGTGTGCTCCTCCCGGATATTTAGATGACTGTGTAGCATAATCAGTGCCCGATGGGGAGACAGGACCGTACTCCAAAGTAGTTCCAATCCAGTTCGTGTTCGACAGCTGCTGGGACGCCCTCCACGGTTCGGCAGTAACGTTAAGCCGTTGGTCCCAGGTAAAAACTCCTCGCTATAAACAAATCTACTCCACCTCCCTTTGAGAGCTTGGCTCGAACCATTTACCTAATTGTGTACCATAAGGAATATCGGCCGCCCCGGTGGCGCAGTGGTCTGAACACTGGCTTATGGCCATTTGTCCGTGATGGGTCCTGGTTCGAATCCCGGTGGGGCATGGATGTTGTGTTAATCTTACAGCACTGTCTCTTTCCCTTCCCCGGAGTCAGAGGCTCTAAATTAGGGATGGGCGGCTGTTTATAGCCCATCGAGTTGCTCATGGTGGTCGTTAAATAAAATAAATATGTATTGTAGTATCAGGTGAGAGACTGTGAATTGACTTCAAAGTAACACCAAGTTGGTTTATTTGCCATCTTAAACTGTCATTATTAATGACACCACTTGCGGTCAGATAAAAAAAGTACTAATTCAAATATAAAAATGAAAGTTTTTAGTTAATAGGTTTGAGTTCCACATCTGAAACCTCCGCCGTTGCACAAATAATTTAGCTTTATCATGTAAATCAAACGGAAACTCTGAATTTACAGAATCGTACTATTTCTCTCACGTTATGATTCCAAATACAACAGATGTGTGTTTCAATGAATCTGAATCAACTACACTGCTGGCCACCCAAAATGCAACACCAAGAAGGAAGCATCCAATTGGCTGAAATTCGCAGCATGCGTCGCGCTCGAGAGGACATGCAAACGATTAGCATTGCAGGGCATATGCAAATCATGCGCGCCTGGCACGCCACCAAGAAGCACTATAAGAAGGGTGCACAGAAGGCAGGGTGAAAGTAGTGGAAGTGTGTTGTGCTGCCGGATCTGTGCGTGGGACGCTTCCTGATGCCTCGTCGCAGAATACGGCAGTCATTCCAGCACGTTTCAGAGTTCGACAGAGGACGAATAATGGCTTATCGCGACAGCGGTTTATCGTACCGAGACATCGGCGCTCGTGTGGGACGACATCCAGCCACAGTGAGGCGAGTATGGATTCGATGGGTGCAGGAGGGACGGACGGACTGACGTGAGCGATTACCGCAGCCGCGGCACACCGCCGAACGAGAGGACTGGCATGTTGTGCGGCGGGCATTGACGGCTAGCACTGCCACATCACGAACGTTAACGCAGGAATTAGGGTGTTTTGCGCAGCAACCGTGTCAGCATGTACCGTTCGACGTCGTCTGCAGGAGCTGGGACTTGTCGCACGGCGCCCATTGCTCCAATTACCATTGACGTTACACCACCGGCGAGTGCGGCGGCAGTGGGCCGTTGAACGCCGCACCTGGACTACGAAATGGCACGACATTGTCTTCTCCGACGAATCCCGCTTCTGCGTGCAACACCACGATGGTCGGATCCACGTGTGGCGGCACCGCGGCGAGAGACTGTATGACGCCTGCATTATGCATCGCCATACCGGTCTGTCGCCTGGCGTTATGGTTTAGGGCGCAATTGAATATGACACCCACACCCCTCTGGTACGCATCGCCGGTACACTCAACAGCCACCGCTACATCTCCGTTTTTATAGCCTGTAGTCCTCCCTTACCTGCGGGACCTGCCAGCGGCCACGTTTCAACAGGACAATGAGGGCCCGCACGTGGCATGCATCGTGCAACAATTCTTCACGGCCCACCAGGTATCACTGCTGCCGTGGCCCGCCTGTTCTCCCGATATGTCGCCCATCGAACACGTCTGATCGCTGATCGGCAACCGAGTGGCCCGGCAAGCAGCACCCGCGGCGACGCCTGATGAACTGTGGCAACGTGTGGAAGCAGCCTGGACCGACATACACCAAGCCCACATTCAAAGCCTCTTTCGTTCGATGCCGCGGCGTGTAGCGGCCATTATTGCCAGCCATGGGGGCCACACGAACTTTTGATGTCTGCGTGTTCCGCAAATCGCACGGGCCTGAAGCTCAATCGTTTCATCTTTGTATGTGTTTTTACGTGTCCATTAAATCTGGCTTTGCTATCTCGTGTCCTTCTTGGTGTTGCATTTTGGATGTCCAGCAGTGTGTAATAACCAGGGCCGGATTAAGACCTCAGTGGGTCCTTAGGCTAAGATATCTGAGTGGGCCCCCAAAAAACGTACGACGGGAAATCATTATGAAGTCCTTTAAAATACGAAACTGTAGCAATATGATTGTGATAATAGTGCATTCTTCAAACTAATACATTATCCACAGAATCTTGTAATAAGTCACTATATTTTCCATTGTTCTCATATATAAGAACATGAGTTAAAAGCTTAAGATTCCTAGATTTTGTCTTGGAATTTTTTATTATGATTTAGCATTGTATGTTTTTATTACTACATCTTTTTAGTTATGTACTGTGAAGCCACAGGGGACTTCGACCATTAACGGTTCCAAGTGCAAATTGGGAGGTGTGGGTAGATGGTAGTGGAAAGCTGAAACTGTCTCGCCGCCCCCGCTGTACACAGCGACATGATACCTTCACCATTGGTGAGTCACTGCGTTGAAATCAGTTCATCTTCCAGCCTCTCTTTCTGACCAAGTGGAAATCGTACGAGACAAAAGTAAAACACTATTTTATAACCCCCCCCCTCTCTCTCTCTCTCTCTCTCTCTCTCTCTCTCTCTCATTTTCCCATGCATGCATCCTGGGCCCTTGGTAATGGTGGGACCAAGGCTATAGCCCCTATAGACCCCCCTTAATCTGGCCCTGATAATGACTTTCTTCCTGTAACCCAAGAATCTTTCCTTAACGCTTGACCGAACGCCTTTTACTCACTCTTCGAATTCTGTTTACCGAAATCAGGAATTGGGGAAAATTAATGAGATTGCAAATTCACATGGATACCCCACGGACAGCGTCCAATGACTTATACAGCAATATAAACGGAAGACTTAAACAACACTGACTAGAAGTGTACCCACAACCAAATATGTGGGAAGTATGCCCTACCAAAAATCAGTTGTCACATTTTAAAAAAAACAGCTATAAAAAATACTCCTTAGGGTTCGGAGTCAAAACTCAAAACCTCTTTTTCTATTATTAGAAATGACAGAGATATAATACCAACTGTTCCCCGCTTTGGTGTATATAGTGTCCCCCTGATGGACATTAATGGACAATCTGCGGATCTTTGCTATGTGGGTTCGACCTTTAGAAGCCTGGGAATTCAGTGGGCTGAACACAAATATGCAATCCGTCAAGGAGCTAACTACCTCGACATTGTCTAAGACTGTCATTGAAAGGGACTTAAGACCTGACTGGTAAAATGCGAACTTGCTATCAACAGCTTCTACAAAAAGCTCTATGCTTCTCACTGAGAGCCTATATATTATAAAATTAAGACCTAAGTGCTGCAATGAAGACGTTCCTGTCTATATCCCTGGTGCCTGGAGAAACTTCGTTTTACAATACCCATGGGAGGAACCACCAAAATAACCTTGATGAGTTTAAACAGTTTGTGGTGAATGGAAGTGATTTATGTGTCTTTTTTCTCATTTACATAATAAGTATTTTCTGTGCTCATGTCTGATGCTACACTAGCGGAAAGTGAAAAAAGAACACCAAGAAGGAATTGGCGGACGATCATGAAATTTACATATGTTAATGGGGTCGAGTTTACGTAGGTGTGATGTTAATTTCGGGACCAACCTGTGAGCGCTTACGCCACAGCACGGCATAATATGCAAATTATCGTCGGTGGTATTTAAGGAGTACGGCGAAGTGAATGTAATCAGACGTCGGCGTACGGACACGTGCGAAGACCCTGAAGAAGCTGCAATGCCTGGACATGGAAGACGTGTACGATTTCAGCAGTTATCGGACTTTGAGCGAGGTCGTCTAGTCGGTCTCCGCGAAGCCGGGTGGTCGTATCGTCTTATTGCGGAGCGAATTGGACGGGAAGTATCGGTGGTGGTACAATAGTGGAGTAGATGGTCCCAGGAACATTCCCACACGAGAAGACGTGGAACCGGGAGTCACAGACGGACTGATGAGCGGACCGATCGACGCATAAGAAGAGCGGCGTTGTCAAGCAGAACGTCCACTGCGACGCAAATCCGAGCTGCCGTTGCACCTGAGGTGACTGTGCGAACAATCCGCAACCGTCTACTTGATGCAGAACTACGTGCACGTGTGCCTCTGGCATGTGTACCTCTGACTAAAGCCCACCGTCAGGAACGGCTGCAGTGGTGTCGTCAACGTCTGCACTGGAGAACGCAATGGCGATCTGTCGTGTTCAGCGATGAAAACAGATTATGCTTGGGAGCCTCCGATGGCCGTATGCGTGTTCGCAGACGCACAGAGGAGCGTCTCCACACTTCTTGCATTCGCCAGCGACACACAGGGCTACACCTGGTCTCCTGTTGTGGGGAGCGATCAGCTATCACTCCCGTACACAACTAGTGTTTGTACCGGGTACGTTAAACAGCACCTCCTACATCAACGACATCATTCAGCCCGTTGTTGTGCCATTTGTAAGGTCGGTCCATCGTGGTGTTTTCCAGCAAGATAACGCACGCCCACACACGTCACGTGCAACACAACATGCACTTCAGGGTGTGAGACAACGTCCATGGCCTGCACGTTCACTGGATTTGTCCCCTGTTGAGCACGTGTGGGATTTTATGGGACAACGACTTATCCGGTCTCCACGGACAGCCACGACCATCCCCGATTTACGCGTCCAGGTTGAGGATGCTTGGAACTCAATACCCCAAACTTACATCCAACATCTGTATGACAGACTCCATGCCAGAATTGCACAGTGTGACGCAGTTCATGGTGGTTCAACCTCGTACTAACCATGTTACATGGAAATGTTATATTTCAGTTTACCAGCAAATACAGCTGTATTTTGCCATAATGTTTTGATCACGTTATCCTCTGTATTCCGTTATTATGCTGTATAAATTTCGTTGGTATCAGGCGTCTCCTTCTTGGTGGTCTTTTTTCACTTTCCGCCAGTGTATTTAAACCATGTACCGCTCTAATATAATTTCACTCCTCGGCCTGAAGTTGCGACCATAGTGGTCGCGAAAGTGCTCGCCAAAGCTTTTAAACTACCGTATTTTTTAAATTGTAAATAAAGACGTTTTTTAAACCTTACGTTTTTAGAAGGTAATTTGGAAGTGTTGTGTGTGCGCTTTGTAACAAGTTTAATCTGAACGTGCTTGGACAGCCCTTACAGCCTCTTCGATTTGTAGCGCGAAAAAATACTTCTGATTTTTAGTCCTGGATGTGATGAAGAATCTTTGATTTACCTTTTAATTGCAGTTGTTGGCGTTTAATAGAAATAATTAAAGTTCTTATTTCAGTTTCATTTTTAAGTCTTGAAAAATACATCAAAATTCCGTTGTTCTAGTAAGGAAGTATACGTGGGCGTGTTAGTGTTAATTTTGTGTCGTTTTTCCTGTTGTAATTGCCCAGAATATCTCCATTTTTACCGATTATTTGATAAGAAAGTTCTGGCTGGGGCCGAGTATACACAGAGTAACCTTATATGACGTTCTTGAACAAATATTCGGCTCGATTAAGACTGTCAAAAAACTAGGTAGGTTGGCTAGCTGAATTTTAACCCCGATGTGTGGCCAAATCAGTCACTTGCTTAAACAGTCAGAAAGGTGAAACGGGTTAGATGTGACGTACTGCAGATGTAATGCACAAGTCAAGACGGCAAAGTTGCGGCGATAAATTCCGTCGGTTTCGCTTAACTGGGAAAGCATTCGGCTCCGGAGCAGCAGAACGCTGGGCTCGAGCATCGCCACCGTCAAATTTGTGTTTCGCTACAAACGCCCCTTGTAACTAAAAGCCTAACAAATTATTCATTACGTCATCGTAAGAAGACCGCATGTTTGTTTCCTGTGCTCGTCAGCCAAAAAGAATACGAGGTTTCTATTGTAATCAGAACAGCAGATGTTCAGATGTAGCCGTTATTTGTAATATTTTGCATAGTAAAACTGACTGAACTGTGATAAGCACAACTATAGAGGGCGCTGAGTTATGTCACTAGTCAGCCCAGTTAGTTTTGTGACGCGAAGTACCATAAACACTGCCTATATGTAAACATTTGCTGTCCCGTCTCTTTAGGTTCTGTCAATTCTCAGACAGACACGGGAAACGAAAATGTGGTCCTCTTATGATGACATCACAAACAAGTTGTTAGGCTTTCAATTGCACGGGGCGATGGTTAAATGATGATGCGTCACGTAGTTAGATTGTAGGGAAAACGTCGGAACAACTTCATAATGGGATTCTAGGTACAACTGCAGTTGGATTCTGGGAACAACCTTTCTTCAAACTATCGATCCTTTGTCCGAGAAGGGTCCGAGTTCGAATCCCGGTAAGGCGTGGATGTTGTGTTTGTCTTACGGCACTGATTCCTCCTTTCCCTGGAACCAGTGGCCCTAAATTAGGGACGGGCGACTGCTTATAGCCCATTCAGTTGCTCACGGTAGTTGTTAAACCTTCAATCAAGATTTGAACAAAAAAAAAAAAAAACTGTCGACGAACACTCGGCCCAAGTACAGGAGACACCACATAGAAAATACAATGTGGCTGACAAAGAAGAATTGGAAACATTCACGCGAATCATCCAGGATATTGAAAGCAGTCAGAATTTTGGAGCTAACTAAACATCTTGTCTATCACATGCTGATAACAGATTTCTTGTGGATCCAGTGTGGTTAACTGATGTTTCTCAAGCAAATGAATGCAGAATTTCAATACCTTGCATCTACTTTAATTCCAGAGAGTTTCTCCGTTTTGTATGATTATTGTGTAATAAACCGACACAGACAAATTACGCCTACAGAGCAATATGCATGTATGTATTATAATTGCAAATATGACTCTCTTAAATTGTCCTGCAGACGTCATATCCCAGTGTCTTTCCTCTATTTTTTTTTATATTGTTTCTTCTTTTATAGTCGTTCTTGTGTTCCGCAGTTTAGTTTTGAAGGATTAATGACAAAATTTTAACAATGCATTGTTTTAAGTCAAAGCTTTTTAAAACGGCTTTCAAGCAAAGCCAAACATTGAAACATAAATAAGGTTCTTAATGTATATTATTTTATTATACTTTCAGGAGGATGTCCTCTAAACGGAAGAGCCCACCGACAAAGCTCTCGTCAGACGAGCTGAACAAAGGGCAAGGCATTCTTGGAGATAATTTGACTTCTGAGCCTTCAGACGACCTAGAAGATGGGCTTTCTGATCTAGTAGAAAACGTCGAAGACACAAGAGAACATGATACAACTGACAGTCATGACACAGTTGGAGTGGATGTCCTGAATCCTTTAGGTGAAGATAAAGAAGACATCATCAACATCAGAATTCGAACTCCTCCCAACAGTAATGACTTGTTTAGTAGGTTCACAAGCGATGCGTTCCAGGTTGCCCTTCAAAATGCTACTGGCAGAGTGGGTGGAATCGACCCTTTCGACGTCCCGGTGGGAATGGAAACCATGCCAGAGGACAAGATCGAACCCGACGGTGATTCATGTGATTCACTTGCCAGCGACGAGCCATTAAGTGCTCGCATTCCCCATGGAGGGGATCCGACGCCATCCCTCAAGCATAGACTCTTGCAGAGCATGTCCTCGGCCAGGTCCGAAACCACAACGACTGATTCAGAATGTGATTCAGAAGGTTGTCCAAATGGAGCTGAAATGTTCTCAGACTCTCCTGCGTTTCCAACTGAATTTCTCCGTAGTTCTCCAAAGAGCTCGAGCCATCATTCTCATCACCATCATCATCCTTATCATACTCAGCAACAAGAAGTGGTTAAGTCGTTTTCCGGAGGTCATGGTAAAAGGACAATGGATGATGTGCTTAAAAGACTAACTTCCAAAATGACCACTAGTGCCACGTTAAGGGAACGACAAACACCTGGTCCAAACAGTATCGACAACAATAATGGATTCTACGACAAAATTCCTTCATCCAAGTAAGTAATGATGCCATTCTATATCAGTCATTAAAATAAATGAGCTTGTTAAATGGGCATGTTATTCTTTTATAAATGATTCCTTGATATTGTAAGTTAAGTTGAATCCGAGCAGACCTTTAAACATGAGCACTGGTGTCTTTATAAGAAGTTGTATTTGTTTACAAGATATACTACATGCTTTTCGTGAAAGTTACGTTCCAGAACAGTGATTCACTTGCTTACTGGAAAACGGGTGATCCTTGTTGGTGTATAAAAATATCTGTTTCGCTGTTATCTAAGTGTGAAAAGAACGTGTGGAGCAGAAGGGGAAAACTTACGGTCGGTATGCATTTCTACGATTCGGAGGACGTTTTAAATACGAGATTTTGCCACTTTTCGAAGAGAAAGTGCCCCACTGCAACGTTAACCTTCATCAGCAGAACTCAACGTTCCGTTGGTCTGGATACTTTCTTTAGATATTACTGTCATGGGGTCATTGCCTTGGGTCACGGCTCAGAGTTCTCGGAGCTTTCCCGTTGGGCGGGTGGTCAGATGCCAAGGCTTCTAGCTAATGGAGAAGCCTCAAGACTAGAGTCCTAGATGAGGTTTGGATGGTATATTAGTCCTTCGGATATGGTTCTTACCCTTCCATGCAACCAGGGGCCCAAAATGTGGTACGGCCGACTCCTTACATCCTTAGAGTCAATAAATAATCCCTCTCTTTGTAATAATTTTACAGTATTCTGTTCAATTCTTCTGAGAAATACTGTATCTCAACTTCCTTTTCCTATGCTTAATATGAGTTCAATTTGCATGGATCCAGCCCTGACCATGATTTCTTATATTTCTCTTATAACTCACGGCTCAATAAGTTTATTATCACCAATTAATTAGCGATCATCATCCATCCCTCCATAGTACTGTGAGCGCAATGCTCCAAATACTTACATTTGGAGATATAATGACAGAGTTCTGCGCCTATGGGTAGAACTCTGTTTCAAAGTTGACTAACACTCAAGAGTCAGCATTTTCTTGAAGGAAACCTATTTCTGAACAAAACCTATGGTCAGTTTCCTTGTTGAGATTGGTAAATCTGAGAAAGTTTCTTAGCATACTATTTTCAGCACAAGGTATAGATATTACGGTAAATTTGGCCGGTGCAGGATGTGGCCCAGTGCTCATTAAATTTCGCGTTCACTTGAACTCTCTAAGAAATACCGAGAAAAAGCAAAAAGTGGTCCGGTGATGACTTTTCCAGCAGCGACCATGTCGGACCACATCATTGTCGGTTGGTTTGTGACACAAAATGTTAACTGCCTTAAGCGCCATGGAATCTGTCAGTGAATTTAAATATATAAATATGGAGCTGGATCGGCTTCAGTTTATCATTACTACTTTGACACTTGGTTTAACAAGTACGCATTGCCCTTGAACTGCAAACACCAGTGTAACTTTATTAGTTATTCTTTCCTTTTCTTAATTGGTCTTCAAGACCGACATCTTGTGAAAACTCCAATTTCCGTAAAAACTATAACTCATAAAATTACCTTATGAACCTATAGCGTTTTCATGAATCGTTTGAAGTCGAAATAAAGCTGTTTCATCAGCTCGCACAAATGGATGAGAAGAATCTCGGAATGTTAAGACATTGACATTTCTAAGGAAACTGTGGCCAAAACGGACCGAGTCGTTCTCAAATATCCGGTAAAATTAGTTTGTAAGTATCCGAAAGCAAATCGTAAAAAACACTGAGATAGATAATTGTTGTACAGTAGGAGTAATAGGAAAAACATTTTTTAGATAATTGTGACTTGCTACTGAAAAACAAGTTGTGTTAGGTGAACCTTATAACCCGAAAAACAAAAACAAAAACTTAGTCATGTGGGTCAGCATCCTGCGGCCTTTCAGGGGCCCAAGTGTCGCGACTTTCGGTATTTCCCTTTGGGGAAGGTGAGACCACCTTACCTGCCAAAAAATTTAAAATGTGACCCTCTGAGCGGCACACCCAAAATTACACACTTTCACCATAAAGAATCTTAGGACCTTTTGAGAGTTTCTCTGTAGATACGTAGAAACGTGGTTTCTGCTTAAAGTTGTGACCCACCCATAATGAACAAGTCAGGTTTTTTTTTGGTTTTTTTCTGTGATTGGCTGTGTGGAGACCAGGTACATATGTTGACCAGGTACCTTTAACGTGGTCAACATACATGTATGTACCGCTCAGTGCTTAAATCTGTATCAATATCCCGAAGAGTCACCTTATTTTCTTGAATTTCGCCGCTAAGAGGCTTTCACAATTTGGCAGTGATCTGTCAGTGGGTCCAGAAAACTCTTTTGGATCACTGGTTGATCCTTCCATGTGTTGAACAAATGACGAAGGTGCAGTGCGTTGCCGTGGAGTCTGCTCACGAACCAGTGCATTGGTCTTTGACAAGCTTCTTCAACGCTCCGTGTATAATACTTCGGCTCCGAGTTTCTAGGTGTCCCATCACATCGATTTGCAACTAAAGTTTCGGTGATCCCTTCTCTTTTTGCAGAAACTCTAGAATGGGTTGAGATATATTTTCTGCTGTTCAACTCTCAGGTATTACATGTTCTAAATACTTGGATCCAGGATCTTCCACCAAACTAAGGTGCTATTCTTGTTGTCTAAACGGCTTACACCAAGGTGTCATCTTAACGCCGATCAAAATATAATGCGGGCAGTGGATCTGTCCGTTCATGCTTATTCTCTATGAGCTCATCACTTCGCGTTTTTTACTCTTCTAATTAAACCCCATTCGAATACTTTGGACGCATCCGCTTCATTCAGCAGACCTAAGTCTTCCTTAGTAGCCGTACCGATCATAGCCCACACACTGTCTAACCCCACCTGTGCGTAAGTACGCCTCTATGAGAGTGCTGAACTTCTGAACCTTACAAGCGCCGTCCAGCTTCAAAATCACTTGCCGTTGTTCCATCAGAGTTGTTAGTTAACGAAGAACTGATAATTATTTGCCGACAGCATTCACTCTTCCAGTAGTTCTTTCTGGTCTTACAATTTATAACGAAGTAAATTTCTCCGTCATTTTTGTCCACGCCGGGGCTCGAACCAGGGTCCCCTCCTTCCGGAATAGGTCGCTCTACCAATTGAGCTACGCGGACGTTTGTTATCGCTGCTATCTGCCTTTATATCGTGTGCGTCCTGCTGGGCAGGCACGTCACAAATTGCAGATTCAATTTCAATAGTTCAGTGTCTTTCCACATTGCTTTTTATAAGGCAGGATATACACTGAGTGATCAATGAATTACGACCACCTACTTAATACTTCGTAAATCCTCCTTTCGCCCACAGTACAGCAGTTATCCGACTTGGTGTCGATTCAATAAGATGCCGGAAACAGTTGGGAGGTATGGCCAACCAAGCTGTGTGTAATGCGGCCTTCAACGCAAATATTTAGGTGATTAGTGTATCCAGACGCCTGTTATGCCGTTCCATAGTGTCTCACAAGTGCTTTATGGGATTGATATCGGGTAAGTTCGGATGCCATTCGGTATGCTGGAAGTCTGAACTGTGTTCTTCAAGCCATTCCTGTGCAACATGAGACCTGTGGCTCGGCGCATTGTCAACTTTCAAGACACCGTCGCCATTCGGGGAAAGGTGTAATATTGCTGGGTGTACAGAGTCAGCAAGCAATTCACGACAGTGGGCATCAGTCATACGTTCTTCTACATGCACCAGGGGTCCAAGTTCCTGTCAGGTAAATTTGCCCCACACGATACAACCTCTTTCATCGGCTTGCAGTGCGGAGACCATGCAGGATGGATCGAGTGCCTACACAATACTCAGTTTTGCGTTTCTTTGCCGTTGGACATAGAATGCATGTTCTTCTGTTGCTAACATTTCAACCTTTTTGTCCTTCCTATTCTGCTCCTCAGGAATAAGAACGATGATGGCACAGCAAGTAACAGTCTAAAGTTCGCAGACTAACATAACAGGTGATTTGAAAAGTCAGATGATTTCTCCAAAACCGAGACAACTAAAATTTGGAAAAAAGCCAAATTTCTTTTGCCGCCCCGGTGGCGCAGTGGTCTAAGCGCTGGCTTATGACCATTCGTCCGAGAAGGTTCCGGGTTCGAATCCCGGTGAGCCATGAATGTTTTGTTTGTCTTACGGCACTGGCTCTCTCCCTTCCCTGGAGCAAGTGATCCTAAATTACGGACGCGACACTGCTTATAACCCATTGAGTTGCTCACGGTGGTCGTTAAACCTCTAATAAAAAAATGAATAAATAAAGTTTCCATCAAACTTGCCCCAGCAAAAACAATACTCGCCCATCCTGACTTCGAAGTCTGGGAACGTCCCTGACCCGAGATATGGCATACGAGGACGTTTTTTCAAGATCTGCTGTTTGTTGATGTTTTTATCGCTTTCCATGTTGGCATACCCGAACTGAGACACCTTCCTACTACCTATTGATTCTGTTTTGTGTAGAAGTCAGTAGATTTTTTCGAAGCTGAGGGGTCAGCAAAGCTGTTAAATAGTAAAATTTTCCTTCAGCGATCGATTTCTTCCACCTTAAAATATATCTTTTGGTCTTTTTGTCGGCATCACTTTGCCCTATTTCGAGATATTTGGTTTTTACTGTCCGACTTTGCAGATGCTGCAGTGGCTTTAGAACTTTTTTTTTAACTTTCCCTATTTGCAACCGCCGAGAAATCATTTTCTAAACTGAAATTGGTGAAAAAATTGTGCTTGCACTTCAGTGTTGCAGAATAGACCGTCAGCGCTGAGCCTTATTAGTATAGAAGCGGAAAGAGCTCCAGAAAATCGATTGTTAAAGAATTAGCATTGAAAAAAGTGAAAAGACGTGCGGTTTTTAAATAATTTGCATTGAAAAATGAAAGTTGTGCGAGAAGAATCATGATTATGATTATACGAAGCAATTTTTATTTTCTAAAACTTATTTACTGATTTTTTTTCAACTCAAAGTTATGTATGCATTTAACAAACAAAATATTCGTTACACATTTCTTTCGTTGTTAACGACAACGCGCTATAGACGAAACACTTAAATCTGTACTTTGTTTAGGTAATTTTTCTGATTATAAGAATTCGACTTCATTGGTCGAATAAATTATTATTCAGCCAATGAAGATGAAATCTGGCGTTTCTAACTTTATAATGAAATAATATTCACAGTATATTTTGCTTGAAATTGGCCAATAGGACGAGTCTGCCTTCCCGCCCGTTGTTCAAATAATAAGTAACTCACAAAAAATATTTCGATCAATACCGAATTTTATATTTAGAAGTTTGTCAAACATTAAAAAGGCATCGCTCAAAAGCGATATTAGTTGAAACTGGCCAACCGGACGGGTGGATCGGGTTAGGTCTTTTTCATATTATTGAAATCAGAATACAAAAAGTGCGTGTATACGCATGCATAAGAAAGCGAAGAGACGGCAGCTACAGCTTTTTTTCTACGGTATGATCGGGATATCCGCGACGAAGTCATTATTTATTCGAAGTCTTATATTGCAGTTTCATAGCATTGCCACTTAGATTCTTGCTGCAGTAACACAGGTAAACGCAGCTTTTGTCCTATAAAACTTTGACTATGTTTCTAAAGTAAAATGTTTACGCTGAATTAAAAAATGTAATAAGAATTTATTGATCACCCAAAGTTTTTTCAGTATTGGTTATCAGGTTTTAGGTATAACATCAACAGAAATATTGTACATATAATGTGATTTTCAATTATTTTTGTTGTATTTTATTTCGCATATATTGTGCGAAGAAAAGTATCATTATAGCACCAAAACAACTGAGAATGTTTTTATAAAAAAATGTGCAATACTGCGCTCGACCTTGGCACGAGTCTCGAAAAAACGGTAGTCGTTGTAGTAACCATAGCAACCGGCCACACCTGTTTATCACGCATGCGTCGTCGGTAGTGCGCAGTTTAATAAGCGTTGCAAATTTTTGTTGTTTCACCCTTGGTTCATTTGATTATTCCCTTGTCAAGGCCTCTTCATGATATGCCCTCTGTAATTTGCATTATATTGGTGAGCAACAAATCTGACATTCTGCCTAGCAGGATGACCTCGGAATATTTATGCAACTTTTCTATGCCTAAAATTAATTTTCTTTCACTAATCAAACCTGTGACAAGAACATGGCCAGCATACTACATGATAGAATAATGGCTTTCATTCCTTTTTGGGGCATCTCTAAAATGGCTAGTGACAAACCTTGGTTTATTGATCCTGACCTATGGTTGTCAAAACAAAGCCTACACTGATTGGATATGTACTCCACCCCAGTGCCTTAGTGATCTAAGTGCTGGCTTCTGATCGTTCACCCGATTCAAGGCATGGGTGATGTGTTTGTCTTTCAGCATTGGATTTCCTCCTTCTTTGGAACCAATGGCCCTAAATTAGGGAGGACAATTGTTTATAGCCCTTTAAGTTTCTCACAGTGGTCGTTAAACCTCCAGACAAACAAACAAAAAATGCTTGCAACTTCTCATATATCGATTGGGGGGGGGGGGGGGGGTGCTTTGAAGGACAGTAAATGGTTTGGCTAGGAAAATGCGAAAGCTTTTGTTCTGTGCTGATGCATGTCAAGAAATTTTTGATCATCCTACATAATAATGGGCATTATAAATTAGCTTGTCAAAATGAAAGGCAATTCCATAGACTGCCATGAGTTTTTCATTAACACAAGTGTTTTCGCGCTGTGATTTTTCGAAGAAAAGGATGTTGAAGAGGAACAAAGATGCGCCATTAAATTTTGCTGTCGACTTAAAAAGTCCGTCGGAGAGATTTTTAGTCTTATGCAAGAGGCTTATAAAGATGAATGTCTAGGAAATCAATTTACAGATGGCATAAAGAATTTATGGATGGTCGTAAGTCGGCGGCTTTAATCGCGCATAGAGAGGAAGACCTTCAACCAGTGTTACAGAGGTAAACATCAATACGATAGGTGTTATTATACGGGACATCTATGAATTAGAGATATCGAAGATATGGTTCCCATTTCGAAATCATCAATTCACAGAATTTTAACCGAGCATTTGGGCATGAAACGAGTTTGTTCAACTTGGGTATCCCATTTCTTTTCATGCAAGGCCACACATGGGCAGTTCTGTCATTTCTTATTTGGATGCCCAACCTGACTTGTCACCATGTGACTTCTGGTTGTTCCCCCATTTTAAAAAATACATTACGGGGACGACAATTTGAGACTGATCAACAACTCAATACAGCTGTGCAGGGGTGCTTCAACAGCATTTCAGAAGAATCCCAGAAAACATTCAGAAAGTGGGAGGGACGTTGGGATACCAGTATTCGATGAAATGGACAGTATTTTGAAAAAGATGACCACGTCCTTGATAATTAAGGTACGCATTGCGCATTTTTTTAATATATAAAAACGTTCTCATTTGTTTTGGGACAACCCTTGTACTTAGCTATTATCATGGATGATTCATATACCAAAGCCTCGCGACAACATCTAATCAGCCATTGTTCTACCAGTGGTGAGTTGCCTTCTCGGTGTAAGCATTACGAGTGTTGTGTTATCTGTTACAGATATTTTATACGGGATTTTAGGATTTCATATAAAATCTCAAAATGTAACTTTTATTCCATCTCGTGCTCCACTTTCCTTTGTCTCCACAAAGCGTGAGATAAATTTTTCAGAGTCAGTTCCTCATTAGACACCGGATGCACGGTTATTTTCTAAGACGACAATGTGTCTGAACTTAGTATATGCACATTGTATGCTGAATGGAGATTGACTCTATCGCGCCTCTTTTGATGCTTTTCAGGTTTCAATTTCAATGGTGCCGACTAATGCACTAGCCCTCACATTTTTACTTTGAGGCTTAAGATTTACCGAAAGCGGTGTGGTTCTTTCTCTCGGGGAACATTAGGATATGCTTAAGGGCATTTTATGGAGACAAAAGAGGGGAGGCGAGAAGAGAGAGGTCTCTAAGTTTAGGTAGCGAGCGGTCACGAGAGTACGACGAGGTAATTGCCTCAGGCGAGGCCGGGAAGGTCTTAGGTGGACCGGGAGGTCATGGGATTTCACGACAGCGCGAGAGATGGTCAAAAGCGAGAGAGTTAGAAACTAAAGGACAGCTAACGGACAACCTTTGCAGGCAATTAAATGAAGAAAAGAATAAAAGTTTTTTAGACATATTTACGAATCGCAAGAATTATTTGCTTACAATTTTACTATCATCTTCATCTACACTGACGGAAAAAAATCCCAACACCACGAAAAAATAGTTGTAGAGGAATGAAATGGCGGCAATACATTTGTATAGGTAACATATTTAATCGATTAAGGTTTCAAGATCACAGCTTATTGTAAGCGCGAGAAGAGCCATTTTAAATGTGAAATGCTGGTACATGAATAATCGGTGTAACCACCAGAATGTTGAATGCAAGCACGCAAACGTTCATGCATTGTGTCATACAGGTGCTGGATGTCAGTTTGTCGGATGGAGTTCTATGCCTGTTGCACTTGATCGGTCAATACAGGGACGTTTAATGCTGGTTGGGGGTGACGCTGGAGTTGTCGTCCAATGATGTCCCATACGTGCTCGATTGGTGAAAGATCTGGTGATCTAGCAGGCCACTGCAACATGTCGACACTCTGTAGAGCATGTTGGGTTACAACAGCGGTATGCGGGCGAGCGTTATCCTGTTGGAAAACACCCCCTGGAATGCTGTTCATGAATGGCAGCACAACAGGTTGAATCACCAGATCGACGTACAACTGTGCCGTCAGGGTGCGTGGGATAACCACGTGAGTGGTCCTGCTTCATAGGAAATTGCTCCCCAGACCATAACTCCAGGTGTAGGTCCAGTGTGTCTCGGCCGCAGGCAGGTTGGTTGCAGGCGCTCACCTGGCCTCCTTCTAACCAACACACGGCCATCACTGGCACCCAGGCAGAACCGGCTTTCATCAGAAAACACAACAGGTCTCCACTCCGTCCTCCAATGAGCTCTAGCTTGACACCACTGACGTCGCAAACGGCAGTGGTTTGGAGTAAGTGGAATGCACGCTACAGGGCGTCTGGCTCGGAGCTGTCCTTCAAGTAACCGATTTGTAACAGTTCGTTGTGTCACTGTGGTGGAAACTGCAGCTCGAATTGCTGCCGCAGACGCGGTACGATGCGCCACGGCCATACGCCGTACACGGCGGTCTTCCCTCTCAGTAGTGCCATGTGGCCGGCCGGAACCCGGTCTTCTTGAGGCAGTATCTTCCCTTGACCACCGCTGCCAACAATCATGCACAGTGGCTACATTCCTGCCAAGTCGTTCTGCAATATTGCGGAAAGAAAATCCACCTTCTCGTAGCCCTATTACACGACCTCGTTTAAACTCCGTGAGCTGTTGATAATGGCTTCTTCGTCTTCTTAAAGGCATTCTTGACTAACATCAACTCACTACGTCGAATCTCAACGATAACTAACGCTCACGAACGTTACAGCGCGTATTTACAGCAAACCTGCTGTGCATGTTCCGAGGGGCGCTACTAGCGCCACACGTATGCGCCGAGCGCGAAATTTGCATAGACGTCATCTTACGGAAGTCCTCTCACCGCCTACCAACTGTCGTTTATCTAACACAACCCCTTCTTGGTGTTGGGATTTTTTTCCGTCAGTGTATATAAGACTTAGCAACTCAACCACGCAATGTTTATGAAGTTAACAACAAGAGTAAAAGATAGCAAACGAACTTGTTAACATATCTCTCCAAAGTGAATAATAACTCGGGCACTAGTGCTGTGTTTCAAATCGTGTCATTATGCTAAAAAAAACTGTTTAAATGACCCTGATACTTTCTGTTACGTGTGCGGTGAAGTAATTTTAAAAGCTGAGCGGTTAAACTACACTTTGCTAATTAAAAATTGTTATGAGCTTTATTTTGGTGGTAAAATGAGGGAACAAGATAAAAGTTGGGCCCCTCAAAATTGTTGTGTAACATGTACTTCAAACATCTGTGGCGATTTGAAAGACATTTCTCCTTTTTGGTTTGCAACATGGAAAAACAATTTTTTGTTGTTTCCTATGTGAGTGATATACAGTGGTGTGCAAAAGTATTGCATCACCTGCTAAAACCGTAAATTTTTAAGCTTAATTCTTTTTTTAACTAACTAATTTTCATAGTTACTTCATCATTTATATGTCATTGGATGCAAAATTTAATGGACATTTCAAAAAAAGTCTTAGTTTTTCTTGTAGCTATTTCTGTTTTTACGATATGACATAAAATATGAGGTTTGACAAACATATTGAAATTCACGTTAGCTGCCTATCAGTTGTTACAGCCAATCACAGACATTCTTTTACCCGATTGGCTGCTTCCTAATGCTATCCTAATCCTTCTCCAGCCTTTATAAGGGTTAATGCAGAGCTACTAGAATATTACGGGCACGTTAAGCAGTTGAGCCCGGGTACTGCCCCCGGTAATAAATAAGGGCGGCTTCCGTATCTTTTTCCTATCGGGCACTCTAGCCCAAATCTCCAGCTCCCTCTTTCTAAGGGTTGTTTAAAACCTGCGGTCAGACACTCCCTTCCATTAAATTCTCTACATAGGATCTGTTCTACTAGAGTATTACGGGCCGCGGGTGGCCTAATGGTCAACGTTCGTGACTGCCACGGAGAAGGCATCGGGTTCGATCCCAGGCAGGTACGAACGCTTGAACCACAAAATATCCGCTGTGCGTCAGATGGGCACGTTAAGCCGTCGGGCCCCGGGTACTGGTCCTCCGGTAATAAATAAGGGCGTCTTCCTACCCCTTTCTACCTCGCCTCCGTGTCACTTTCCAATCGGGCACTCTAGCCCAAATCTCTTAGCTTCCTATTTCTAAGGGTTGTTTAAGACCTGGGATCAGACACTCCCTTCCTAAAACACTCTACATATGATCTGATCTGATCTATTGCAGTGGTCGCTTCTTGATGTTATTATAGTATAATTTGTGTACATTCTCAATAATGGTTAAAACTGCGGAATTGTCCACAGCGGACAGAGTAAAAATAGTTGTTCTGCATGAAGAGGAATATTCTTCAATTCAAATCGCTGAGAGAGTGGATTGTAATCAATCTACAGTTATTGGGCTACTTAAGAAAGAGAAAGACACTGCTGATATTAAAAATATGCGTTGCAGTGAAAGGCCCAGATCCACTACAATCAGTCAGAACAGAGTGCTCAGAAAGCTAAGCTTGGTAGACAGAAGACTTAATTCACCTGAACTGCCTTAAAGATGGTCTGAAGTGACTGGTGTTACCGTTAGTACACCTAGTATTAGGAGGAAGCTGCTTCACTATGATTTACGTGGCTGCAAGGCCAGGCGTAAACCACTGTTAACTGCAAATCAAAGACAGCGAAGACTTCAGTGGGCAAAACAGCATATGTCATGGACAACTAAGTAACGGAAAAATACTCTTATTTTAAATTCACCAGGTCGTGAATACGCAAGGAACGCTGTTAGCGTAGTAAATCCGTCTATTTTCGTGGTGTAAATTTGTATAAAGATTCGCTAAGCTTTCACTCTTCACTAGGAGGCTTTCTCAAGGCAATGTAGACATAAATTGCTATGTCCATTTTTAAGCCTCCCAGTGGAGAGTGAAAGCTTGGCGAATCTTTATGCAAATTTACACCACGAAAATAAGCGGATTTACTACGCTATAAGCGTTCCTTGCGTATTAATGGGGAAATGTTCTTTTCAGTGATGAATCATAATTTTGCCTTAATGGGAATCAGAGCAGTGCCTATGTAAGGAGATTCAAGCATGAAGAATTCCTTCCAAGTTGCTTAGTGACTACTGTTAAGCATTCGGTGAAGGTTATGATTTGGAGCTGCACATGTGCATACGGCGTTGGGGACCTCCATATTGTCGATGGTACGGTAAATGCCCAGAAATACACCTGGATATTAGAAAACAAGTTGCTACCATCATCTAGAAGACTTTCTGATGGCAGTTTTATTTTTCAAGATAACAATGCTTCCTGTCATCGTGCTAAAATAGTGAAAAAGTGGTTTCAGGAAAACAAAAAAATTCAGCGCTTTGATTGGTCACCACAGTCACCGGACTTACACCCGATCGAAAATTTGTAGTTCAAAGTGTCGCATGAACTATAAAAAAATAATCAAACAACCAAAATTCAACTCATTGGAGATGTAATTCAAATTTGGAATCGTATTGTTCAACCCAATCTTTTACAAAACCTTGTTCACACTGTGCCATCAAGATGCAAAGCTGTGATTAAAGCTAATGGCTGGGCAACAAAATATTAGGTACATTTTATAACTTTGCTTCATTATATTTCTGTATTTAAATGTTATTTCATTCCTTATGAATTACAAAAACCGATTTATTTCTGTCAACCTAAGTATTGGATAAATTATCCTTTCCATAATAATTTCGACTTGGTCATTATTTTTGTAAAGTATCTTAAGAACAGAAGTAGCTACAGGAAAAACTAAGACATTTTTGGAATCTCCATTAAATTTTGCATCTAATTGCATATAAATGATGAAGTAACTATGAAAATTAGTTCGTTAAACTTAAAAATTTACGGTTTTTGCAGGTGATGCAATACTTTTGCTCACTACTGTAGTAGAGACAGATGAAATCATTATTCTAGAAAGGGCTAGCAGAAACGTGAGTCATTAACTCCAGAGAAGGGAAATATCTTAAGTCTTCTACTGGTCAACCCTTAAACTATATACTTGCCCCCTCCCCTCCCCCACACTTTAAACTAGTACTTATACTTTGTCAAAGCAGTGGACCAAAATGATGCCTGATGCACATAGTTAAAAGAAAAATTCCCGAAAATTCGCCAAAATTGCTGAAGGAATTTTTGTAGACATGGTAATATCAGGTTGTAAAGAAAGTATTGGGAAAATGTATTTCAAGCTTAAGGTGGACGTCAAGTAATTTTGCTTCTTATACTTCCAATGGAAAAACTTCTGTACACATTTTCTTCACAATTAATGCGTTCCCAAGGATGAAAATTTGAGCATCGATTAAAATATAGCTTCATTTTATAACTTGGGATACTTAATATTTTCTAAAACATAACCATAATTATGCAATCCAACATTTGTTTGTCTACTGACGTCATCAAAGTACAGGTGGCGCCATCTTTTTTCTGGTCTCAACACCACCAAAGGAAAAGTTATTGATTTTTAATAAACACTGCTGGCCACCCAAAATGCAACACCAAGAATAACACGAGATAGCAAAGCCAGATTTATTGGACACATAACAACAGATACAAAGATGAAACGATTGAGCTTACAGGCCCGTGCGACTTGCGGAACACGCAGACATCAATAGTTTGTATGGCCTCCATGGCTGGCAATAACGGCCGCTACACGCCGCGGCATCGAACGAAAGAGGCTTTGGATGTGGGCTTGGGGTATGTCGGTCCAGGCTGCTTTCACACGTTGCCACAGTTCATCAGGCGTGGCCGCGGATGGTGCTTGCCGGGCCATTCGGTTGCCGATCAGTGACCAGACATGTTCGATGGGCGACATATCGGAAGATCACGCGGGCCACGGCAGCAGTGACACCTGGTGGGCCGTGAAGAATTGTTGCACGATGCGTGCCATGTGCGGGCCCGCATTGTCTTGTTAAAACGTGGCCGCTGGCAGGTCCTGCAGGTAAGGGAGGACTACAGGCTCCAAAACGTCGGAGATGTAGCGGTGGCTGTTGAGTGTACCGGCGATGCGTACCAGAGGGGTGCGGGTGTCATATCCAATTGCGCCCCAAACCATAACGCTAGGCGACGGATCGGTATGGCCATGCATAATGCAGGCGTCATACAGTCTCTCGCCGCGGTGCCTACACACGCGTATCCGAACATCGTGGTGTTGCAGGCAGAAGCGGGATTCGTCGGAGAAGACAATGTCGTGCCATTCCGTAGACCAGGTGCGGCCTTCAACGGCCCACTGCCGCCGCACTCGCCGGTGGTGTAACGTCAATGGTAATCGGAGCAATGGGAGCCGTGCGACAAGTCACCGCTCCTGCAGACGACGCAGTACGTGCTGACACAGGTTGTTGCGTAACACACCCTAATTCCTGCGCTAACGTTCATGATGTGGCGGTGCGA
This sequence comes from Macrothele yani, assembly GCA_039090855.1. Classification (NCBI taxonomy): domain Eukaryota; kingdom Metazoa; phylum Arthropoda; class Arachnida; order Araneae; family Macrothelidae; genus Macrothele; species Macrothele yani. The sequence continues at coordinate 46,974,759 of CM077022.1, read as the reverse complement.
GCCGTCAATGCCCGCCGCACAACATGCCGGTCCTCTCGTTCGGTGGTGTGCCGCGGCTGCGCAATCGCTCACGTCGGTCTGTCCGTCCCTCCTGCACCCACCGAATCCATTCTCGCCTCACTGTGGCTGGATGTCGTCCCACACGGGTGCCAATGTCTCGGTACGATAAACCGCTTTCGCGATAAGCCACTATTCGTCCTCTGTCGAACTCCGAAACGTGCTGGAATGACTGCCGTATTCTGCGACGAGGCATTAGGAAGCTTCCCACGCACAGGTCCGGCAGCACAACACACTTCCACTACTTACACCCCACCTTCTGTGCACCCTTCTTATAGTTCTTCTCCGTGGTGTGCCGGGCGCACATTATTTGCATATGCCCTGCAATGCCAATCGTTTGCATGTCCTCTCGCGGGCGACGCACGCTGCGAATTTCAGGCCAATCGGATGCTTCCTTCTTGGTGTTGCATTTTGGGTGGCCAGCAGTGTAATTATGGTTATGTTTTAGAAAATATTAAGTATTCCAAGTTATAAAATGAAGCTATTTTAATCAATGTTCAAATTTTCATTCTTGGGAACGCATTAATTGTGAAGAAAATGTGTACAGAAGTTTTTCCATTGGAAGTATAAGAAGCAAAATTACTTGACGTGTCCACCTTAAGAAATCGTACAAAACACTTAACCTAATCGCCCAGGTAGTCCCCATTGGAACTGATAACCTTATTCCACCGATCTGCGAGTTGAAACATCACATTGCGATAGAAGTCTGGCAAGCAGGGGTTGAACAAGTCATCCATTCAACGCACACCCACGTCATTAGCAAAGTTTTTCTCAGCGAGAAAATTCGACAAGAGATGAAAGTCGGATGGGGTAATAATGTCCGGGAAGCAAAGCAGGTGTGACAATATTTCCCATTCCAGCTCCTGCAATTTTTGCTGGGTCCGTAAAGAGACACGTGGATGAGCATTATCCTGGTGAAAAACAACTCCATGGCGATCAATCAACGCTGGGCGCTTTTCTTGCAGAGTGCAGCACGGTGACGGCTCAACTGTTAGATGTAAGCATCCTCTGTGATATTCTTCCGCAATAAGAGTTCATAGTGAATCAGAAGAAATCATTATTCCAGCAAGGATTGGCAGTAACGTGGATCATTGGCTCCAAAGGGAAATGTCGTAAACCTTCTACTGGTCAACACTTAAAATATTTACCTGCCGCCTCATTCCACACACACATTAAATTAGTACTTATGAAAAACTTTGTCAAGGCAATGGACCAAAATAATGCCTGATGAACATGTTTAAAAGAAAAATTCCCCAGAATTTGCCAAAATTGGGGAAGGAATTTTTGTAGGCCCTATAATATGATAATATGTCCCTGAAAATTCATTTCGAGTACTCCTACTTGGATTTCTTTTCTAAGAATATAGGCGCTGTCGGACTAACATGGCAAGCGATTTCATCAAGATATTTCGAGCTTGAAAAATGGTACCGGGACAAATGGAGTCCCAGTATGCTGGCTGACCACTGCTGGACACTCAAGAGAGACGATCAACCAGCGAAATAAACCAGGAAGACATTAATTATTACGTTTTAGGTAATTTATTTATGAATTGTACGTGTATTTAAATATACGATTTATTCAAACTTAAACCGTGTGTCACTAAGAAAACCTTGCGTGATAGAAAAAAAAAACTAATATACATATTTGAATCCAACAAAATACTATTAAAATGACATATTATTTCTTGTGGGACAAAAAAGGTTTTTTAGACCAGTGTAATTTCTACTCAAATTCTCAGAAGCATTTTTTTTTTTTTTTTTTGTGGAAGGGAATATTTTCCACAATCTAGTTCAAATAATCGGAATTGTACGAAACTATTTTTTCTTGAAGAACGGCTCCTCCCCGCAGTTTTGTGCTAAGCCACCGTTGTGGAGCAAGTACCAATTGCCAAGGGGGAAAAAACTTTTAAAGACGACCGTGTAAAAGTTAATTCGAGGTTAAAAAGACGTTCTTATGGAGTCGTCAAGAAGTGCAGTCGAGATGGGAAGGATTTTATTTTCCGTGGAGCCAGAGAATTGTTGAGATAGTAGTGGCCGAGAAAGTGCAGGGTGGTTAAATAGGGCCGTAGCTCGTGATAAATTCTCGGAAACGCTATTGGTAATATAGGGCAGGCTAGAAAGATTTTACACTGTTAAAAACTTTCTGAAATTCATGAGCCATTTTCCGTGATTCCTTTCTTGAACTAATGAAGCATATTTCTGATACAACCTTTTCCGTGAAATGACGGAAAGAAAGTTGAATTTCACTGATTTTTCCTACGCCAGGAAAATTCTGCATGTTCAGAAACCTTTTTGCAATTCCTTTTGTCATATTGCCGGTAAATGCCGTTTTTAAGGCGTGTTTAGGGAAAATTCTGAATTTTCAGAAACCTTTCCACAATTCCTTTTGTATTTTAACGGAAAAACTCCGTCCTCACTTTTTCCCTAACCATATGACGGAAGATTTTCCGGAGCCATTATAGGGAATACTTGAGGTTTGATTAACTGTTAAATTTCATCTTCTATTGAGGGATCTTGATTTTGTAGTTCTGTAGCGAGATCGGATATTGTGGATAGCAGCCCATTAATTTTGGTTATTGTGGAACAGGATATGCACCAGTTATTATATGAATATTGTGTTACCGTAATAAACCGGGTTCTTAAATTATTGTAAAGGTGATTGTACGATGTCTATGTATCAGTCTGTGGGGTCCTTAAGAGAAAAGCTATTATTACTATCAAGAGTAAATTTTGTATTTAGGGGTTTTTTGAAATGATACTATAAACAGTACATTTCACCTTTTCTTAAAGATAATTGAAAGCCATTGTCAGTTTAAGGAGATCTGAAGTTCAAATGCCGAGCGATGGCTTATGACCATTCGTGCGAGAAGGGTCCGGGTTCGAATCCCGGTGAGGCATGGATGTTGTGTTTGACTTACGGCTCTGGCTTTCTCCCTTTCCTGGAACCAGTGACCCTAAATTAGCGACGGGCGACTGCTTTATAGCCCATTGAGTTGCTCACGGTGGTCGTTAAACTTTCAATCAAAAAAAAAAAGTTCGAAAGTATTCTCTCTGTTGCTTCGGGAAACCATAATGAAAAAATACTTAATTTGTGATAAGTCTTCCGGCAGAAAGAATAAAATTACTACAAATCTATTTAAAAAAAAACAATAAGCTCCAACAGAAAATAAAATGACTAAATCACTTGCATTAATGACAAAAAAAAAAAAAATCATCGCGCCTAAAGGCTTTTACTTTGAACGTGAGTGCGGCTACTGAGTGTTTCTGGTTCAGTGGTTAAGAGGCGGGGTTTCTGTTAAGCCAACCCAATCGTCGTTGGTTCGAGTTCCACTGGTGCAAGAGGATTCTCTGGTGTAAGTGCTGAAAAATGCTGCTTCGATTTTTGCGAAATTTCTGTATAAATACGGAAAAAACCTGAAACGGACTTTTTTCCCTATATAAATGGAATTATTGACTGCAGAATATATGTCAAATTACGGAAGTTAAAAAAATTGGGAAATTTTAAAAACGGAAATTGTGTTAAAAGATGGACACTTACCGGCAACTTTGCTGCACGTTCTTTTCCGAAAATTTTCGTTAATTCACGCCACTTTTTTTACAGTGTTCGTCAATCTCTATACTATTGCGATTTTTTGTTTTATGTCAGGGGCTTTTATTTTATTTTTTCAGTGTTATCACTCCGTTCGCTAGAAGAAACTATATATTTCTTTAGAAAATCTAATCTTTTATCCTCCGTTTTCAAATATTTTGTCCTCTGAAATTTAATTGATTTAGCGAATTTGTCCGGCTGCTTCTATGATGCTTTTGGATTTCGTGACGAATAGGAGGTGTGGCAATTTAATTCCTAGCATGCACCTGTAGAAAAAATTTGTGCGTACTTGCGCCCTAGCCGCTACTATTACCTTCGAAGTAATCCCCTTCCGCAGCTGTGCATTTAGTTAGACTCTGTTGTCATTGCTGGAAACATACCTGGAACTCTGTTTCTGGAATACTATTGAGTTCCTTTGTCACCTTCGAAGTAATCCCCTTCTGCATCTATGCATTTAGTTAGACGCTTTTGCCATTGCTTTAGACGCTGTTGCCATTGCTGGAAACATACTTGGAACTCTGTTTCTGGAACACTTATGAGTTCCTTTGTCACCTTCGAAAAAATCCCCTTCCGCAGCTGTGCATTTAGTTAGACGCTGTTGCCATTGCTCGAAACATACCTGGAACTCTGTTTCTGGAATACTCATAAGTTCCTTTGTCACCTTCGAAGTAATCCCCTTCCGCAGCTATGCATTTAGTTAGACGCTGTTGCCATTGCTCGAAACATACCTGGAACTCTGTTTCTGGAATACTCATAAGTTCCTTTGTCACGTTGCGCTGGATGTCGGAAATGTCTGAAAATCTTCGTCCTTTCATAGCAGTTTTTATTTTATTTTTTAAGAACAGTCAGAAATCACAAGGGGCTAAGGCAGGTGAATATGGTGGATGATCCAATTTTGTAATTGATTTCTTAGCCAGGAAGTTGCGAACACTGAGCGCATCAAAGCTTGGGGCGTTGTCAAGCCACGGTTCAGCTCCTTTCCTTCGTACAGAATCCCGTAACCTTTTCAACACCTCTAAATAGCATTATTAGTTGACCGTTTAGGTCTGTTCAGTGAATTCGTGATGAACTATCCAATTGTGATCGAAAAAACACACAAGCATGGTCTTGAACAGAATCCCGTAACCTTTTCAACATCTCTAAATAACATTGTTGGTTGACTGTTTAGTTCTGTTCAATGAATTCGTGATGAACTACACTGAAGAGCAACTGAATTAAAGATACCTGTCTAGTAACGTGTAGCCCTTTCCCCCTGATGACGGCGGCGATTCGTCTCGGCTAGGACTCGACAAGACACCGGAAGCATTGGGAAGCCATACGGATCCACGACCCCTGAACAAGCTCCCACAGTTCACGAAGATTTGATGGAGGGGGGGGGTAGAGCCTCGAACATCTCTCTCGATGGATCCCAGATGTGTTCGATGGGATTGAGGTCAGGTGACCAGCTGGCCAAGGAAGTGAGGTCACGTCGGTGGAGTGTTCATCCAACCATTCGGATACAATTCGGGAGCGATGGCACGGTGCATTCTCTTGTTGCAGGATGAGGTCCCCAGTGGGATGTTGAAGACGCACAAACGGGAGCAAATGGTCGTCCAGGATATCCCAGTAACGTTGACCTGTGAGGGACGATGTCACACGTACCAGAGTTCCCATTTCAGTCCACGTAAATAGTCCCCGGACGAGAATGCCACCCCCACCAGCTTGAAGAGTACCTTGCTGGCAAGTAGGATCCATCGCTTCATGTGGTTTGCGCCGTACTCGTATCTTGCCATCCGCATGTACCAACGTGAATCTCGACTCATCAGTCCAGGCAACATTTTTCCACATGTCTAGGGTCCAGTGGCGATGTTCCCGCGCCCATGCTAATCTTTGCACCCTGTGATGTGCAGTCAGCAGTGGCACCCTCGTGAGACGATGGCTTCTGTACCCCATAGCAAGGAGATGGTTCTGGATGGTGTGGCTGCTTACACGTTTTTGTGCACCATCGTTAAATTGCCGAATGATTTCTTACACTGTGGCCCGTCTATCTGCTGTTACAATGCGAGCTAGCCGACGATGACCCCGCTCATCCACACGCTGTTGTCTACGGCAGTTGGCCCTTGCAAGGATGGTTTTATCGGATTCGATGTACTCACGGTGCACCCGTGACACAATGGCTCGTGAAAATCCCAGTGCCTGCACGACTTCCGAGATGGAGTGACCCATTCGTCGGGCCCCGACAATTTGTCCACGATCAAATGCGCTTAGATCCTTCGTCTTACCCATACTGCGTCCGACTCTTACTGATTCCCGTCGCATCACTCCTTATATTGTCAATCGCTGCATACGACATGTCGTTTCCGTTTGCAGGGCCGCCCACAGCGTCATATTTGCATAACTCCAGCTGTATGTAATTCAATTGCTCTTCGGTGTATATCCCCTTGTGATCGGAAAAGCAAACAAGCATGGTCATGAACTGCGAGCGGGACATGCATGCTTTTTTGGCTCTTATGCCACTTAAAGACACTTGACTTTTCCATAGCGTCCTCACCATACGCCGCTTTCAATAGCTCCAACGTTTTAGGAGCGCTTTTACTGATCTTCACACACAATTTGACGGTGCTCTAAATATTCCTGTCACCCATTTTTACCTCAAAAAACTCACACAGACTTTAATTGCCTTCGCAACTGGTCTCTTACGATTGGTTCTACTGGTCTGCGTTTAACGCATGCGCTACTTGAAACATGGCCAGGCACGCATAGACACGTGATTCTGCCCACATCGCTACAAGTGCGACACTACCCGACCGTTTCTGGAATTAAATTGTTACTCCTGGTATCTGTAAATTAACCTTCCTTTTCCAGTTTCTGAACTTTGGCGTATGAGTCAAACGCACAATGAAGCAGCGATACGCTTGCCGGTGTAATTCAATTGGAATAATTACCGCTCCGGAGTAGGAAGATGTGTTTTCGAATTTCACCACCGCCAGAAAGGTTATATTGGCTCCCAAACGACGACGAATATCCTGGCCTTGAGGATTTAAAAAAATGGTGTGAGGTTTTTCTTCCTCACAACAGACGTAAATAATGAAAATAAATTCTTCACCAATGAAATGGTCGCTGTGTGTTGCGGTCGGTTGACCCGAAACCTGCTGAGCGATTTCTTGCTCCCGCCTTTCTCAAGTGGGGGATGATGTGACGTATGAGTCAAATGGACAATGAGGCAGCAATAAACATGCCGGCGTTGTTACATTGGGAGAACAGCCGCTCCGGAGTAGAAAGGTGTGATTTCGAATTCCATTGTCGGCAAAAGAAAGGTTATAGTTCTTATGAAAATTGTATTACTTCTTCGTTATATTTCTTTTCGGACATCACAGCAGTGCCTCCAAGTTTTTTCATACCTTTTGGCAACGGCTAACAGTGAGTCAAAGTAAATAAAAAGCCATACCATGTGTAAAATGTGTGCGTGCGAGTAAAACAAAATATACACTCCAAATCAAACCACATTTCTTCGATATAAGGGCTTTGCTATATAGAATCGACGTTGAGCTGTACAATGAATGAATGTTAAGTTGCTGTTTCATGATATTTGATATATTGTTGGTGTTATTATTTTCAAGAGGATTTGCGTCTGCAAGCTGTACGTCGACAAGTAAAGAAGAATAGGAGGTGTGATCAAAAAAGTATCAGGACTGGTTGCATAAGTTAGGAATGCCACGACCTTTGGAAGCGGTTTGGCACAGATTGACCTTGGAACCTACTACGCATGTGCCGTGAGTCACGTCTCCCCTGCGCGTCCGTTTTTTTACGCTTTCCAACCATAGGTAGGTTGGACAAGCGTATATGCTCCAGCTTTGTCGGTCTGCCTGTCTGTCCGTCCGCACGATTACTCGCGTAAATCTGGTTCGATTTCGATGAAATTTTAGTATGTGGTAGGGGACCACTGGGGACAAACCCTATTGAAAATTGGCAAAATGGGGTCAAAGCAAGGAGGTTAGAATAAGGAGGAGGTGGCAACAGCTCCTCTCCCTGTGCTTCTGGCGTGACGCCACTTTTTATCAGCTGACTACGCCAATGCGCCCAATCTGAGAATCTCCTGTATATCTCTATGGGGAAATCGCGATTTTGGACGGGTTTTTCGGACCCTTACTCTACCCATACAGGCATGAAAAAAAATTGAGACTGAAATATTCATTCCCATAATAAAAAATTTCCAGAAAAAAACAGGAAAATATGTGTTGGTATTTCTTTAAAAATTGAACAAAATGATGATTTTTTGAGCGGAAGTGCATAGTGCGCATGATTACTTACTGCCCATGTGCAAGTAACCATGTTTAAAATATAACCAAAAGCCTAATGTTAAGAAATAAGAAGTCCGAAATATTCCTTCTGTCCATCCTTGGTTTGCATGTGCTAAGCAAAACCGTTTAAGCCACAGGAAGTGACGTCGTGTTCGCGAACTCTCGCAGCGCAGACTCCCACCACCTCAGAGAGAGAGGACAGAAACAGCTGATCTGTTTTGGCTTCACTCAAAACGGGTCCCTTCACCTCCTCTTCTTCTAACTTCCTTGGGTCAAAAGTCAGGACATAGGAGCGGGATCCATTCCATTGCCCTTATGCGTCATAACTTAAGTAAAAATGGTTGGATTTCAATTAAATTTTAGTATGTGGTGGGGGACTACCTGGGGACGAATCCTATTGAAAATGGACGAAATGGGGTCAAAGGTCAGGACATAGGAGCGGGATCCATTCCATTGCCCTTATGCATCATAACTTACGTAAAAGTGCTTCGATTGAGATAAAACTCTATCATGTTGTCCTGGAAGTATACTTAACCGGTTCTGTTGAATATCGTCGAAACGGGGTCAAAGGTCAGGGCATAGAAGCGAGATTTATTTTACAGCCATTATCCTCATAACTTGGGTAATAACTTGAGTAAGGATTTCTGGTATGTTGTAAAGCGTATCGTAATCAATGCATTGCATGATTTTACTAACTTGTTTACAGTAGTGCTTTGTTCTTACGTGTGTGAAGCTGTTCGTCGCATTTGTCATGTGGGAAAAAATTGATCGACGAATTTGCATCAGAATTTATCAAAAACTTGGCGAAATTTGCAAAGACACATACGAAAAGAAAAGTCTGTAAGGAGTGTTGTATGAGTCGTGCACAAGTTTATGGGTGGTATAAAGATGGCCGTAAAAGTGTTAGAGTGATGAACGGTTTGGGTGGCCCGCAATTAGCAGAAGTGAAAACAATGTCGAACCTGTGCGCACATCTGCGCGGGAAAATCGCCGAATCACTATTCGTGAGTTATCTGAAGACCTCAACATTAGTTTCGGTTCAGTTCATTCGATTCTTTCGGACGATTTGGGTATGAGACTGGTCTCCGCCAAAAGTGTGCCGGAATTGCTTGAGTGCGAAAACGACGAAGACTTTTTTTTTTTTTTTTAAATATCATAACTGGTGATGAATCGTGGGTCTACGGGATGATACCGAAAGTAAGGCCTAGTCTTCACCGTGGAAGACCCCAAACTCTCCCAGACCCAAGAAAGGCAGAACAGGGCCGCAGAAATGTCAAGACGATGCTGACTTTCTTTTCCATCGTGAGGGAATTGTGCATCACGAATCCGCTCAATCGGGCCAGACAATTAGCAAGAAGTACTACTGACAGATTTCGCGGCGTTTGAGGGACGCAGTTCGTCACCAAATGCCGGCATTCCATGAGAGTGACGAGTGGCAACCAGAGTTGGAAACTGGTCAAAACCTTTAGACTCGGACCCGGCCATCACATAATTCGACCCGACTCGGGCCTGGCCCAGACAAATCTGCTTTAAGCTACAAACTTGAATGTATCATCATCATCATTGTCAATCATTATCAATCCACTGCTGTGTGAAGGTCTCCCTAAGTTTCTTCCACAACGGACTGTTTTGGGCCAGTCTCTTCCATCCACCCATCTCCCATGTGGTCTTCTTCTGGGTCTTTTCCTGTCCCTTGGAATCTAGTCTAAAATTTCTGTTGTTCATCGGTGGGTCGTTTTCCTAGCAATATGTCTAGCCCATTGCCATTTCAGGCATTTTACTCTGATCATGATGTCTTCCACTCTTGTTATTTTCCGTATCCACGAGTTCCTCTTTTTACCTTTCTTGGTTACACCAAGCATGCATCTCTCCATGCTTCTTTTAGTTTTCGGCAGTCGTTGTATGTCCTTTATAGTTAAGTTCCACATCTCTGCTGCGTACGTAAGCACTGGAAGGATGCATTGATTCAAAACTTTTCTTTTGAGACATAATGGCATATTGCTCTTAAAAACTGCACTGTTTCTTCCAAAAACTCTCCAACCAAGTTTTATACGCTGATTAATTTCTTCATCAATGTGACCCTTGCTTGATATCTGCTGCCCAAGGTAAATGTAGGAAATGGTTATCTTCAGCTTCTCTCCATCAACTGGTAAATCTTCATTCCTTGTAAAAGCATTGTAGGTCAGTTTTGTCTTCTGAAAGTTCATTTTTAATCCCCATTTCTTTACCCTTCTCAGCAAGTTCCTGGATCATACTCTGCATTCCTGGATCATACTCTGCAACTCTGAAGTTTTATTTCAAAAACCTCTGAAGGATTCTTTGAAATATTTGTTTCTTTTACTTTTCAAAAATAAAACGGAAAGAAAACCGGGTCAGGAACAACTTGACCCGACCCTTTTCACCCGCAAGAAATTTGTGACCCGTGACCATCTCTGGTGGCAACTGCACCATGACAGTGCGCCTGCCCATGTATCGCAATTTGTGCAGCAGTTTATTACAAACGAATCGCATAGGTCCGACAGCGACCCTATTCGCCAGATCTCGCGCACTACGACTTCTTTATCTTCCCCCCAAGCGAAGTACCACTTGAAAGGTAAAAAAATCAGAGTATTGAGGAGATACAACAGAATGCGACGAAGCAGCTGTTTGCTATTTCAGAAGAAGACTTCAAAAAATGCTTCGTACAGTGGAAACAGCGCTGGCCTAAATGTGTGGCTTAGGAAGAGGACTCGATTATGTACTTAGAAGACGATTAAGATTAAAATCAGTAAGTCTTTTATGTATTTATTTTTAATATAACCAGTCTCGATAGTTTTTGATCCCACCCTGTAAAGAACTTGATGTCTTATGTAAGCAATTATTTTTTAATTGAATGAACATTGGCCGTTACTGTTTTGTTAGAAAGACTATGCAAGCACTTTGTTTGTTAAACAGTTACTTAGTAACAAGTGACTGTTTAACAAGCAAATAAGCTGCACACAAAATAATTAAAACATTATAATTTGCTTTTCAAGTTAACGCTAATTTCTTGTGACATTCATATTTTGTTACCATTTCTCAAAGAATTTTTGATATTTTTTTGTGCCTTCATCAACGCTTCTCTCTCTCCCTCTCTACATCTTTCTTTCCTCCTTTCTCACTTTTTTTCGTACTGAAACTACAATTTCTTCATTTTGTTTTTCGTCATTCTGGAAATTTAAGCAATCAACGTTTGCGTTAGTTACATGTACATTTCTTAGTCTCTGTAATTCTCTTAAATGCATATTTCGACCCATGAAAACGAATATCAAATGGAAATATACTAGCGAAAAGTGAAAAAAGAACACCAAGAAGGAATTGGCGGACGATCATGAAATTTACATATGTTAATTGGGTCGAGTTTACGTAGATGTGATGTTAATTTCGTGACCAACCGGTGAGCGCTTACGCCACAGCACGGTATAATATGCAAATTATCGTCGGTGGTATTTAAGGAGTACGGCGAAGTGAATGTAATCAGTCGTCGGCGTACGGACACGTGCGAAGACCCTGAAGAAGCTGCAATGCCTGGACATGGAAGACGTGTACGATTTCAGCAGTTATCGGACTTTGAGCGAGGTCGTCTAGTCGGACTCCGCGAGGCCGGGTGGTCGTATCGTCGTATTGCGGAGAGAATGGGACGGGAAGTATCGGTGGTGGTACGATGGTGGCGTAGATGGTCCGAGGAACATTCCCACACGAGAAGACGTGGAACCGGCAGTCACAGACGGACTGATGAGCGGACCGATCGACGCATAAGAAGAGCGGCGTTGTCAAGCAGAACATCCACTGCGACGCAAATCCGAGCTGCCATTGCACTTGAGGTGACTGTGTGAACAATCCGCAACCGTCTACTTGATGCAGGACTACGTGCACGTGTGCCTCTGACTCCAGCCCACCGTCAGGAACGGCTGCAGTGGTGTCGCCAACGTCTGCACTGGAGAACGCAATGGCGATCTGTCGTGTTCAGCGATGAAAGCAGATTCTGTTTGGGAGCCTCCGATGGCCGTATGCGTGTTCGCAGACGCACAGGGGAGCGTCTCCACCCTTCTTGCATCCGCCAGCGATACACAGGGCCTACACCTGGTCTCCTGGTGTGGGGAGCGATCAGCTATCACTCCCGTACACAACTAGTGTTTATACCAGGTACGTTAAACAGCACCTCCTACATCAACAACATCATTCAGCCCGTTGTTGTGCCATTTGTAAGGTCGGTCTATCGTGGTGTTTTCCAGCAAGATAACGCACGCCCACACACGGCACGTGCAACGCAACATGCACTTCAGGGTGTGAGACAACTTCCATGGCCTGCACGTTCACTGGATTCGTCCCCTATTGAGCACGTGTGGGATTTTATGGGACAACGACTTATCCGGTCTCCACGGCCAGCCACGACCATCCCCGATTTACGCGTCCAGGTTGAGGATGCTTGGAACTCAATACCCCAAACTTACATCAAACATCTGTACGACAGACTCCATGCCAGAATTGCACAGTGTGACGCAGTTCATGGCGGTTCAACCTCGTACTAACTATGTTACATGGAAATGTTATTTTTCAGTTTACCAGCAAATACAGCTGTATTTTGCCATAATGTTTTGATCACGTTATCCTCTGTATTCCGTTATTATGCTGTATAAATTTTGTTGGTATCAGACGTCTCCTTCTTGGTGTTCTTTTTTCACTTTCCGCCAGTTTATGTTCCGATTTAGTTTATTAAACTGCGACTGTGCATACAACCATATAAAAAAGAAACTAAAAAAAGTGGACTTCCCCAGTTTTGGAAATTAGTAATTGTTTCCAGATGTTCAAAAGGTGAATATACACTTTTTTCAAAAAAAAAAAAATAAAAAAATAAGAAGCACACCGAGAAAGTCGTTCGCTCCTGATGAAACTCCGCATGCAAGAACCTCGGGGCCGAATATGAAAATGATTAAAAAATAACGACCAATGACTAAATAGTGGCCCCCCACAGCGCATAGGAACCGCGCATCGAGGAGGATATGTCAAGAGCAAAGCTCGCACTCACAGACAATTGGGCCACGGATGGCCAAGTGGTCAACGTTCGTTACTGCCACGGATGAACTTCAGGTTCGATCCTTGGAAGGTACGAACGCCCGAACCACTAAATATCCACCGTGCATCGGATGGGCACGTTAAGCCGTCGGACCCCGGGTACTGCCCCCCCCCGGTATTAAATAAGAACGTCTTCCTCCCCCTTTCTCCCTCGCTTTCGTGTAACTTTCCTATCGGGCACTCTAGCTCAAATCTAGCTTCCTATTTCTGTTTAAGACCTGGGGTTAGACACTCCCTTCCTAAAATTCTCTACATATGATCTTATCTGACCTGATCTCACGGATAGTTGTGACAGCGGATTGCAGTTACATTAACCACCGACATCGGATCCGTGTACAATACAAGCAGTTGATCGTTTTTGAGAGAGAACGTATAAGTGGGCTGAGAGAGGGCCGCTTGGTCAAGTCCCCGTATCGACAGGCATTTAGGTCGGAGCGACGCGGCACGCGGGCAGTGGACGGCCCAGGTCAACGACAGAACGCGAGGATCAAGTGATTGTGAGAGCCGCACAAACAGAACCGAATTCGTCGCTCTCAACCATGCGTGGCCATGTTGCGTCGTTTACAGATACGTAAGTGTCCATCCGGACTGTTGGCAGACGACTTACGGGGACTGTATTCGCGGAGGCTGCTCCGCCTCCTACCACTGGCCAGCAAGCATCGCCGGCACCGGTTGCAGTGGTGTCAGGCCCGATCAACGTGGCATAGTCTGTAGTAATAGTCAACATGGCATTGTCTTCAGGGGTGAGTCACAGTTTTCTCTTTGCGCCGATGACCAGCGCATACGTGTCTGGAGACGAACTGGCCAGCGCACGGATTTTGCCTTTACTGTGGAACGGCACACGGCACGCACACCGGGAGTGACTGTCTGGGAAACAGTTTCCTACGATAGCTGGACACCCTTGGTAGTCCTCCGTACCACCCTCACAGCTCAACGGCACGTTCACGACATTCTGCGACCTATTGCCATTCCCGTCGCATCATCACGAAGCAATTTTTCAGCAGTCAACGGATTTCAGAAAGACCAAAAAAAAAAAAAAAAAAAGTAAAAGCGCTGGCAGTAATTCAAGTATTTAAAAGCATTTCCGCGCATTCTTAAAGTGTGTAACAATAAAAAATAGTTGTGTCTCTAGCTCATTAGTTGTAACTGGTGAATATATTTACTGAAATGCGTGTAAGTTTAGGTCTTATCACTGACGTTTCTGAAGTTGGTACAATATTTAGATTAGAGTAGGACTGCGAAAAATAACTCCTAACCTATCTAGGCGTTATTTTCTTTTTCAAGGTCACTGCGGTGACGTTAATAATCTGTGTTAGAGGCAAAGAAATTCGGTGTTGCGAAAAATTTAGTTGAAAACAGGGTTTCTCTGTTACGTGTGGCAACATTTAAATGTGCCTGTTATTTCTGATAAAGCCATACTTAAAATATGTGTTAAATTGTTAAAATACAGGAGGTGTTTTATCGTTTCACGTGAGTACATCAACCAGTTTGTTGTGTTATCAACTTCTCTAAGCATTCGGGGTTTTTTTTTTTTTTTGGGAATGGTAGGGGAGGTTCTGTTTTTTATTCGAGTTTTAACCACCACCGTGAAAAAATTCTTGGGCTATAAGCAGTTGCCCGTCACTACCCAAGTAGCAGTGAATATCGGCTAGATATCGGGCCGATATCGGTTATGTCGGCTGAATGTCGTTAATATCAGTCGACATTGAGCCGATATCGGACCGATATCGGCTACAGATATCGGACCGATATTGCAAAAAGTTATCCTCCCTGATATTTAGCCGATATCGGCTACAGATATGGGACCGATATCGGCTACAGATATTGGACCGATATCGGCTACAGATATTGGACCGATATCGGCTACAGATATTGGACCGATATTGCAAAAAGTTATCCTCCCTGATATTTAGCCGATATCGGTTATATCGGCTACCGACATGGAGCCGATATCGGACCGACATTAATTGCTACTTGGGGAATATCGGCTAGATATCGGGCCGATATCGGTTATGTCGGCTGAATGTCGTTAATATCAGTCGACATTGAGCCGAT
Source organism: Macrothele yani (assembly GCA_039090855.1). Classification (NCBI taxonomy): domain Eukaryota; kingdom Metazoa; phylum Arthropoda; class Arachnida; order Araneae; family Macrothelidae; genus Macrothele; species Macrothele yani. The sequence goes on along the minus strand of CM077022.1, from coordinate 46,959,685 downwards.
ATCGGACCGATATCGGCTACAGATATCGGACCGATATTGCAAAAAGTTATCCTCCCTGATATTTAGCCGATATCGGCTACAGATATGAGACCGATATCGGCTACAGATATTGGACCGATATCGGCTACAGATATTGGACCGATATTGCAAAAAGTTATCCTCCCTGATATTTAGCCGATATCGGCTACAGATATTGGACCGATATCGGCTACAGATATTGGACCGATATTGCAAAAAGTTATCCTCCCTGATATCGGGCCGATATCGGTTATATCGGCTACCGACATGGAGCCGATATCGGACCGACATTAATTGCTACTTGGGTAATTTAGGGCCACCGGTTCCAGGGAAGGGAAAGAGCCCGTTTCGTAAGACAAACATGACATCCATGCCTCACCGGGATACGAACCCGGACCGACCTCGGACGAATGGTCAGATGCCAGCGCTTAGACCATTGCGCCACCGATGCGGCATTCGGTTTTTAAAAACAGGTGTTGAAACGTTTTGGTTGCTTTTGACGTTTCTTAAAGTAATAGACGTTTCTTCAGCATGAATTACTGTTCTTTATTGAATTATGAAATATGAAACCAAAGGGTCCAGTTTTTCGACCGCCAGATCTGTTTCATGAGCAGTAAATGCACTGCTCGACATACATAACGCCACACCAGGAAGTATTCATCAAAGTGTCATGCAAATTGGTGGGTATGTGTCGGCAGTTGGGTTATATGATTATACACTTCAGTTGCGAACCAATAACGTGATAGGTGAGGAAGATAAGAAGACAAAACAGCTCGGCGTCGCTACGTTTGGCCGTCCTCTTCTGTGTGTGTGTGTGTGTGGACCAGTTCATCGGACTGATCTCGGTGATCTTGAGGCATTTTAGTGCTTCAAAAAGGCACGAAATATACGAAAATATAGCCTTACAATTTTCCAACTAAATAAGAAAAAATTCCTCTCAGAAATTACGCACGAGACAGCAGATACTCACAGGCAAAAGATAACGAGCTTTCCATTGGTTGATCCAAGTCTCTGTTTCACATTTCGACAAGTTTTCAATGGCAGGTAACGAAGGCCCCAACCCGAGTGGGAATAAACAGTGGGGACTGAGGGAACGGACTCCGGTTCTCTGATCGGTTGATTGGCCAAACACTGAATGCAACAGAAATTTCGCATACAGTGGATTTCTTAGTTGCCGTTCAGACTTACCTGGCAAGGATACGCTCACTAGAACGGCACAATCTCATATGAATACGGGCATACGAAGTTAAATTCGCATTTTTGCCTTCAGTTCCGGCTAAAATGCACACAAATATGTGAATTTGTTTTGTTTTGTAGGGGTTTAACGACCACCGTGAACAACTCAATGGGCTATAAGCAGTCGCTCGTCCCTAATTTAGGGCCACTGGTTCCAGGGAAGGGAGAGAACCAGTGCCATAGGACAAACACAACATCCATGCCTCACGGAATTCGAACCCGAACCCATCTTGGACGAATGGTCAGAATCCATCGCTTAGGCCACTGCGCCACTTGTGCGGCGAATTTGGTTTTAAATAAAACTCTTCTAAAACCAGTCACTTAGTTTAAATTTTCCCGTAAAAAAACTACAGCACAAAGGTTTTTTTCGTATAATTCTTTTTTCTTTTTTTTTTTCAGATAGTAAATTTTTGCACATAATTAGGGCATACAATGTACAATGCATGCGTTGCATACAACGAGCGCACGCCACTCGTAGATATATATCTGATTTTTGTCGATATCTCTGCTTCGAAGAGTCCGATTTCAAATATTTTTTCTTTGTTGCAGAGTGTTTCTGGTGCGAAATGTTTCCCACATATTAATAGTTTCAAAATTTTCAAGTAATGTATAGATTTTCCGCTTGGGGGAGTAATGGTAAATTGCGTTTTCTCCGATATCTCTGCTTCTAAAACTCCGATTTGAACATTTTTTTCTTGCATCAGATACATTTCCTGATGGGAAATGTTTTGATTATTATTTCTAATTTTTGATAAAAACTTCTTGGCCACCAAGAAGCGCAAGTTCTTATTTCGGATTCTGACGCATTTGCAGGAAAATCTAAGCTTCTGAAAACTTAATTGGAAAAATTCTTTCGTGGACCGATACCTCTCACCTGGAAAAATCGTTTCGGAATACTTTCTTCTTAAATAATGTAGAGTTTTTCCGCCAGGTGGCGTCGATGTATATCGACCGTTTCCGCTGCAAAATGTTTCTTATATAATCTCAAAATTTTCTTAACGCACAAGTTTTCCTCCAGAGGGCGTAAGTTGACGTAATCGTTTAAAGCAATATCTGCGGGACTAAAAACCCGATTTAAAAAAATATTTTTCGGTTAAATATAATTAACAAAACTCTTTGTGTATATTTTCTTCCCAAAATAAGGCTCAATTTCGCCTCCAGGGACGCCAATATTTAATTTATTTTTCTTAATATCTCTGCTTCTGCATGTGCGATTTAAAAAAAAAAAATTCTACATCGGATGGCATTCACCTTGTGGAACACTTTAAGTTAGTATTTGAGGTGTTTTATAAGTTGACAGTTCTGTCGCTAGGTGGTGTTTGTGTACTTCTGTTTGCAGCTGTGTCTCCCCTTCTAAAAATCCTATTGAGAAATTTCTTTTACTGTATGCCATTCGCTACAATATGATGTGGAGCATTATCCCCTTTAAATAATGCACATATTTCCCGCTACGAGGCGTAAATGTCAATACCTTTCTTTTATGGTATCTGTCTCTCTCTCTTAACACAGTGGGTTATATATATATTTTTGTGCGCCATTTGGTAATTTTCGTAACATAATTTTTAGCCGGTAATGGAAGTAAGTAGCTGTTTGTATTTCTGGATGTTTTATCGATTGTAGAAATCGGGTTGTGTGATTTGTTTCTAACCTGTCGGAGTGACTTTGAATAACTTTGATACATTTAATTCGCTTAAGAAAGGATTCAAAAGACCCGCTCATTACAACCGAAAATTCGATATCATCTTTCTTGTTTATTTTCTGAACGAGATCGGCATCGGATTTGCTAATTTTTGTGCCTTACAGTTACACGGATCTTTGAACTCTAGTTCTAGAAAGTCTGTTTCAGCTACAACAAAAAGAAATTTCCATTCCAAAGTTGTTAAATAAAAATTAATTTTCGCATTCTTTAATTTCCTCCACTTTATAAATTTGCACTGAAATTCTTGCAATCTGGACATTTCCAGTTTTTCAAGCGATTTATTCGTAATTATTTTATTAATGATAGGTAAGTCTTGAAAAAGAAATTAGTTTTTAGACGTTTGGATTTCCGTTCTCACTAAAAGCGAAAACCCTTTTACGAATTCTGAATTCAGTTATTGTAGTGAAATGCGTAAGAATGGAATAGTCTTCCACAATCTCTCTCAGAGAACGTGCTTTGTGTATCGCTTCTGTGTAACTGTGTTTTTTTTTTTTTTCTTCTTGTTGAAGGTTTGAAAAAATTATTTATTTGACCTGGTGGTAAAGTGACAGGATAAACAGACATATTTGTACAGGATTGACAGGCAGACGTGTACAGTATATTTAGTTTACACCCACAATGTACATAGGGAACATGATATATGTACAGTATACCAAATGATCAAGTAACACAGAGAGAGCCAGTGCTGATCGAGTAACACATTGAGAGCCAGTGTCGAAAGAAAACCACAAATATAAGTCCGGGACTCAAACCCGGACCCCTCCAGGGACTAATGATCAGAAGCCTTTGCTTAGACCGCTACGACACCGGGGTCGGCTAAAACATTGAGTTCTACTGATATAAATTTACTCTTTTTTACGCTTTCCAACCGTAGGTTGAAGAAGCGTATATGCTCCAGCTTTGTCCGTCCGTCCGTCCGTCCGCACGATAACTCACGTGAAAATAGCTCGATTTCGACGAAATTTTAGTATGTGGTAGGGGACCACCTGGGAACGAACCCTATTGAAAATGGGCGAAACAGGGTCAAAGGTCAGGACATAGGAGCCGGATTCATTCCATTGCTCTTATGCGTCATAACTTGCGTAAAAATATTTCGATTTCGATGAAATTTTAGTATGTGGTAGGGAACCACCTGGGGACGAACCCTGTTGTAAATGGATGAAATAGGGTCAAAGGTCAGGACATAGGAGCTGGATCCATTCCATTGCCTTTATGCGTCATAACTTGCGTAAAAATGGTTCGATTTCGATGAAATTTTAGTATGGGGTAGGGAACCACCTGGGCACGAGCCCTATTGAAAATGGGCGAAATGGGGTCAAAGGTCAGGCAGGACATAAGAGCGGGATTTATTCCATTGCCCTTATGCGGCATAACTTGCGTAAAAATGGTTCGATTTCGATGAAGTTTTAGTATGTGGTAAGGAACCACCTGGGGACGAACCCTATTGAAAATGGGCGGAATGGGGTCAAAGGTCAAGACATAAAAGCGGGATCCATTCCATTGCCTTTATGCGTCATAACATGCGTAAATATGGTTCGATTTCGATGAAATTTTAGTATGTGGTAGGGAACCACCTGGGCACGAACTCTATTGAAAATGGGCGAAATCGGGTTAAAGGTCAGGACACTGGAGTGGGATCCATTCCATTGCCCTTGTGCTTCATAACTTACCTAAAAATGCTTCGGTTGCGACAAAACGTTATCATGTTGTTCCGGAGGTATAGCGAACCGGTTCTGTTGAATATCAACGAAATGGGGTCAAAGGTCATTGCAGAAAAGCAAGATTTATTCCACAGCCATTATTCTCATAACTTGCGTAAAACTGCTTGTATTGCAACAAACCTTTAGTATGCTATTCCTGAGATATACTGAACCGGTTCTGTTAAATATCATCGAAATGGGGTCAAAGGTCAGGACACAGGAGCGAGATTTATTCCACAGCCATTGTCCTCATAACTTAAGTAATGATGTCTGGTATGTTAGAAAGCGTATCATAATCAATGCATTGCATGATTTTACTAACTTGTTTTTTTTTTAATGAAGTTTTAACGACCACTGTGACACAACTCAGTGGGTTATAATAAGCCACTGCCTGTTCATAATTTAGGGTCACTGGCTCCAAGGAAGGGAGAGAGCCAGTGCCGTAAGACAAAAACAGCATCCATTCTTCACCGGGATTCGAACCTGGACCCTTCTCGGACGAATGATCATAAGCCATCGCTGAGACCACTGCGCCACCGGAGTGACAGTTTTGTTATTTCATTAAATTTTACTAGGGATCTGCTGTCCAAGAAAGTATGTAAAATGCTTGTAATTATTGCCTCATTACAAAAAACTGCTCTGATTCGTCGACTTGTGTGATTCGTAGAAAAATGTTTAAGCAGTGAACGGTGATGATGGCATACAGTTTTTCTTTCTTCCCTTTTTTACTTTTTTTTAAGGATGGAGCGCCTTGATAATTTTCCCCAAAAGTGGGGTGCTCAAAATCAGCTTCTAAGGCCGTTTATGGATCAGATCGCCAGTCCGCTACTGCTTGTTATATGTTTGTTACGTACGGCATTGTCGTGTTACTACGAGTATTTTTTTTTTCATCTCCACCTGATAAATTGCATTAAAGCCACCACTGCTTCCTCCCATTTCATAATTTGGCTCCTTGAGAATTACCTTTCTCCTTCTGCTTCTTATTTTGTCTCCTTAAAAATTATCTTTTTTCTTACTTTTCGTAGGTTGCCCTTCTGAAACTTACCTTGCTCTTGCAATCCTCCTTGATCTTCTAAGATTGCCTTTTTAAAATTTTCCTACCTCTTCCCACTTCATTCATTGTCTCCGCCGGTGAGAAATGTGGTTGTTCAGCCGCGTTCTCACACTGTACTTGCGGCTACCCTGATTGAGGCAGTCGTATATGCGACCGCTGCCGTTAAATATCGTGTGGGAAACAACAACGCAACCAGTCGCATTCAAGATGCCACGCAGTTCGGAGCTCTCTGATTTCAAGAAAGGTGTAATCGTCGGGTATCACAGAAATGGCCGACCCATACGTGACATATCCAGCGGGTTGAAGTACCCAAAATCGACAGTGGCCTACGTGATTGGCAAGTGGAAGATGAGATGTGACTGTCGGAATGTGCCCCGACCCGGCAGACCCACAAAACTGGGAGTTAGAGACCGACGGGTGCTAGCCAGAGAAATTCGGAAGAACCGCACCAAATCGATAGGCCACATCCGCGAGGAGTTTCAACAGGCATCCGGGAGTGTTCTATCGATGAATACCATCCGTAAGGAAGCCCATCTGCTCGGTTATTATCGACGTGCTGCCTCCCACAAGCCTTTGATCACCAAGTCCAATAGCGCTGCTCGGCTAACGTGGTGCAAAGAACGTCGACAGTGGACCGTTGAACAGTGGAAACATGTTCTCTGGAGCGACGAATCAATGTTCACCCTCTACCGTTCGGATGGCAGGGTCTGGGTTTGGCGTCTGCCTGGAGAACGCCTCCTGCCGGAATGTATTGTGCCAACTGTGAAGTTCGGCGGCGGTGGAATTATACTATGGGGGTGTTTCTCCTGGTATAGCATGGGACCCCTGGTCGCAATTCCTGGTAGACTCAACGCCGAGACCTACTGCACCATTTTGGATGACCATGCGCTTCCTACGTTGTGGCAGTTTTACAGGGTGGACCCATGTTACTTTCAGGATGACAATGCCACCTGTCAGGTTGCGAGTTCCACCCTGGCTTGGTATGGTGACAATGGGATTAATCGAATGGACTGGCCTGCGCAGAGCCCGGACCTTAACCCTATCGAGCACCTCTGGGACGAGTTGGAGCGTCGACTTAAGGGGTGCCCCCACCGCCCGAAATCGGTGAAGGAACTGACCTGTCTTCTCCAAGCCGAGTGGAAGAAAATATAGCTAGCCGTCGTACAACGCCTGGTTGAGAGTATGCCCCGGAGGGTCGCAGCTGTAATCGACGCTCGTGGAGGCTCCACCAACTATTGAAGGTGAATAAACTTTGTTTTCCTTTGCTATCACAGGTGTCCAATTACTTGTTGGTAGATAGTGTACTACAACGATCGGAAAAGGCAGTAGTCGTTTAGGGCAATGCCCGGTGAATAGGCTGGGTGCGCCAGCAGCTCCCAGCACAGGACCATGATCTTGTGACAGGTCTCCCGTGTTGTGTGAGTACACGATATACATATAATAAATAGCTGGTGCACAAAATAGGGGAGAGGCGAAGAAATATCCTGTGCCACAATAAACAAAATTCATGCGATATGCTGTCCAAAATATCCTATCTCGCTACGGAACTTCAAAATTCGACAGATGATTGAAATTTAAAAGTTAATCAAACCTCAAGTGTTCTCAGCAATCACTCCTATTACCGGCAATTTCTCGTCATACGGATACGGAAAAAGTGAGAACGGAGTTTTTCCGTTAATATATGAAAGGAATTGCGGAAAGGTTTCTGAAAATTCAAAATTTTCCGTTAACATATCTCTAAAAGGATGGTAAGAAACTTTGGAAAGGTTTCTGAAAATTCAAAATTTTCCCGTGGTACGAAAAATCCGTGAAATTCGTTTCTTCCCGTCATTTCACGGAAAAGGTTGTATCAGATATATGCTTCGTTAATTCACGAAAGAAATGAAGGAAAGCGGTTCGTGAATTTGAGAAAAAATTTTACAGTGTGCTATTGTAAAATTTATGTTTCAAAGAAAAACAAAATGTTCGTTAATAATGATTTATTTAAAATCGAATTGGCGGCGAAAGAAAGAAAAGCGTTACAAATTATAATACGAGATATTTTATCGCATTGCAAAGATCTTAAAGCTTAAGAAAATAAAAATTCTTTTTTGACGACCCTCTGCCTATAAAATTTCTGATTGAAATCCCTGCAACTAAGAATCTGAGACAAGCGCTTCAGTACATTGTAAAAAATAAGTGGTGTAAATTCGTGGAAAATTTCTAAAAATAACGTGCAGCAACGTTGCCGGTAGGTGTCCGTCTTTTTCGGAAATTTACGTTTTTAAAAGTGCTCGTTTATTTCAGAAAAAATCTATTTCAGGTAAATCCAAGGAGGTTATATTACTGGAGAAACCACTTCTATCCACGCAGCATTGGTCGCCATAAGTCACCGTCTGTGCTGCAAATGACGTCATGAGCAGGCACGACGCAGCCGCAGAAGAGAAGCTGCTTGGAAACCAATGGAACAAAAGCTTCTAAGCGTATAAACAGATAAAATGAGTAATTCAATAATCTTTATCAATGATACACAAGCTTACTGTTTCATCAACGGCATAATTTAGTTCATTTTTGCCTGCTTGTGACGTCACACCACAGATTGGCTGTGACCTATGGCGGCAGAGCCAGTGGTGTCTCCAGTAATATAACCTCCTTGGGTAAATCAATGAAGGAAGAAGTATTATTCATAATAAATGGGAAATCGACACAATATTCAAGCAAAGCAAACTGAACAATGCCTGTTCCACTTACTGGTCATACTGGTCATCCATGTAACATTTCTCAGAAAACTTGAAAATCTTATCGTTCTGGAGCGGGAATTGAACCCCGCATCTCTCGATTACCATTGGAGTATGCTAACCTTTGCACCACCCTTTGGATGCAGTTTGTTTGCTTGAATATTCTGTCGATTTTCCATGTATTATGAAGAATATTTCTTTCTTCATTGATTTATTTGTGGTGACCTCCGACCTACATCCGTCCGGATGGGAATGGGGTCAAACCGCTATGAGGAAGCAAGGATGCTTCGACTAGCGAAAATCTGTGGACTTTTACATTCCTATGTCTCAGTTGCTTGGAACTTCACTGTCCATGTAGATGGTGTAATGGTTAGCATACTCGACCGGTAATCGGGTGATGCGGGGTTCGATTTCCGCTCCAGGACGATGAAATTTTCAAGTTTTCTGAGAAGTGTTACATGGATGACCAGTAAGTGGTATACAAGCAAATTCAGTTTGCTTTGCTTGAATATTCTGTCCATTTCAGGTTTTTCCGTAATTAAACTGAAATTCCGCAAAATGGACGACCCTGCATTTTTCAGCCATTACCCCAGGTAATCCTTCCACTGCAGACAGGATCGAACCCCCGTCGTTTCAGTTGGCGGATGAGGTGACGCACGCCTTTAATCACTCAGCCACAAACGCTCAGAAACCTGACTCACGTACATCCTAAAACAAATTGCACGACGATGATTATTTGTTTATTTATTTATTTATTTATTTGTCATTAATGCGAGTGATGTAGCATTTTATTTTCTGCTGGAACATATCATTTTTCTGAATAGGTTTGTAATTTTTTTTTTTTTTTTGTAGGAGGACTTTTCACAAATTAAGCATTTTTCATCGTGATTTTTCGAAGGAACAAAATGCTTTGCAACTTGATTTTTTTAACTAACAATGACTTTCAGTTATCTTTACAAAAAAGTAAAATATGCTTTTTTATAATATTATTTCACAAAAAAATTCCTAAATATAAAATTTACTCTTAATGGCTATAAAATAACTTTTGTTTTCGTAAGTTGTCCAAAGACTGATACATAGACACCGTATAATCATCTGCACAATAACTTAAGTACCCGGTTTCTTACAGTAATGCAATATACACAGTCGAGTCACATTATTGTGACCACCTCCTACTTTTGACGTCAACAGGGCGTAGCCAATGAAACAAGCCACGTGTCGTGACCTGGCTTGGAGGGTCTATAAGGTGGGCCGCGGGTGGCCTAGTGGGCAACGTACGTGACTGCCACGGAAATAATCTCAGGTTCGATCCCAGGCATGTACGAACGCTCGATCCACTAAATATCCGCCGTACTTCGGATGGGCACGTTAAGCCGTCGGATCCCGGGTACTGGCCCCCGGTAATAAATAAGGGCGTCTTCCTCCCCCTTTCTACTTCGCTTCCGTGTCACTTTCCTATCGGGCACTCTAGCCCAAATCTCCTAGCTACCTATTTCTAAGGGTTGTTTAAGACCTGGGGTCAGACACTCCCTTCCTAAAATCCTCTACATATGAAAAAAAAAAATCTGAAAACATATCACTCGTTTCCGTCATGGATAAAGGAGCGATTTATCAGATTTGCAAAAAGGGATGATTATCGGCTTCCGGGCCAAGGGCGGCAGTATTTCTGAAACAGCGCAGTTTGCGAACTGTTCGCGTGGTAAACGTGTATCGTGATTGTAGAAATGGCACCACTGCGAATAGGCGACGTGGAAACTGCAGATCCCCACTTGCCATTGATGTGAGAGGTGAACGTTATCTTCGAAGTTGCGTGAGCGCCGATCAACACGCTACAGTGGAGCAACTCACTGGCCGAATGAACCACTGGGCTACCGGAAGTGTGTCTAAAACGACAGTTCAGCGAAACATGCTGCGTATGGGGCTCCAATGCAAACGGATGGTCACTGCACCTATGCTAACGAAGGTACATCAGCAGAAAAGTTTTACATTTGCACGGCATTGTTGAAATTGCTGATTGGCAAAGGATTGCCTTCTCCGACGAGTCACGTTTTCTGCTTCATTGAACGGATGGACGCTGGCGTATACGGCGAGAAACATCGGAGAACAGGCACTCTTTAACTATTGCTGAAAAAACACAATCTGGTGGGCGTAGCGTTATGGTCAGGGGAAGGTTTTCGTGGCATTCTCTGGGTCCATATATGTATCTATATGGAAGGAACTATGGACCGAATTCGTTTTGAATCCATCCTTGTAGACCACGTACACCCATGCATACATGTTGATTGTCTTCCCTGGGGTGGATGGGATCTTCCAGAACAACAATGCGACGTGTCACACAGCTAGAAATATCCGAGAGTAGTTGGAAGTGCACGATATGGACTTCAAAGTACTTCCCTGGCCCCCTAATTCTCTCAGACTTAAACCCAATTGAGCATGTGTGGGACCACCTCGATCAGGTTGTTCGCTCTATGGATCCTCCACCACGCACCCTCCATCAGCTGTCATATGCACTGCATATGACAGGTGTTCACAGGTGTCCACATACCTGTGAACACCTTCCAGCACCTTACTGAGTCACTCCCAGCCCGTCTAGCTGCTGTACGCGCTGCACACGACGGTTACTCTGGATATTAGCTGGTGGTCACAATAATGTGACTCGACCATGTATGATAAGTAGCTGGTGCACAAAACAGGGGAGAAAAATATTCTGTGCCAAATTAAACAAAATTCATGCAACATGCTATCCACAATATCCGATCTCGCTACGGAACTTCAAAATTCGACAGACGATTGAAGTTTAAAAGTTAATCAAACCTCAAGTGTTCTCACCAGTCACCAGCGGTGTAGTCGTGCCCGGGCGCACCAGGGCGCTAACCGGTACTTTTTTATGTAACCAGGGCGGGCTCTGCCTCATAAAATGACAGTAAATATTTAGTTTTTAAATTTGCTTTATATGTAACATTAATTTATGTGTCTATCTAATCAAAACGTAGCACAATGACTCCTTTGTTGTATAACAACAAGATCATAATTATCTTATTGGGATACACTTGAGATGAAACTATGCTACCTCACAGCCTTCGGGTTGTCAACACAGAGCACAAAATAATACAGAAAAAATAACTCGAATGGTACTACGCAATGTAGGCGCCAATCACATAGTGTAGTCTACACTATATGATTGGCGCCTCGTCTGCCACTTGCACTTTTTTGAGATCACGAAAGGTAACACGAGGCGAGCACGAGGAGGTGAAGGAAGTTTGGATGCTCTTCTGACAGGGTGAGTGTTTGTTTTTTTTTAGTTTTTTTTTTCACCTTCCTGGAGATTTAGAAGCAGCTGACACGTCTATTAGTCATTGTTACACATTAACTGTGTGTAACTAGTTATATACACTGCTGGCCACCCAAAATGCAACACCAAGAAGGAAGCATCCGATTGGCCTGAAATTCGCAGCATGCGTCGCCCGCGAGAGGACATGCAAACGATTAGCATTGCAGGGAATATGCAAATCATGTGCGCCCGGCACGCCACCGAGAAGCACTATAAGAAGGGTGCACAGAAGGCGGGGTGTAAGTAGTGGAAGTGTTTTGTGCTGCCGGACCTGTGCGTGGGAAGCTTCCTGATGCCTCATCGCAGAATACGGCAGTCATTCCAGCACGTTTAGGAGTTCGACAGAGGACGAATAGTAGCTTATTGCGACAGCGGTTTATCGTACCGATACATCGGCGCCCGTGTGGGACGACATCCAGCAACAGTGAGGCTAGTATGGATTCGGTGGGTGCAGGAGGGACGGACGGACCGACGTGAGCGATTGCCGCAGCCGCGGCACACCACCGAACGACAGGACCGGCATGTTGTGTGGCAGGCATTGACGGCTCGCACCGCTACATCACGAACGTTAGCGCAAGAATTAGGGTGTGTTGCGCAACAACCTGTGTCAGCACGTACCGTTCGACGTCGTCTGCAGGAGCGGGGACTTGTCGCACGGCGCCCATTTCTCCAATTACCATTGACGTTACACCACCGGCGAGTGTGGCGGCAGTGGGCCGTTGAACGCCGCACCTGGACTACGGAATGGCACGACATTGTCTTCTCCGACGAATCCCGCTTCTGCCTACAACACCACGATGGTCGGATCCGCGTGTGGCGGCACCGCGGCGAGAGACTGTATGACGCCTGCATTATGCATCGCAATACCGGTCCGTCGCCTGGCGTTATGGTTTGGGGCGCAATTGGATATGACACACGCACCCCTCTGGTACGCATCGCCGGTACACTCAACAGCAACCGCTACATCTCCGACGTTTTGGAGCCTGTAGTCCTCCCTTACCTGCGGGACCTGCCAGCGGCCACGTTTCAACAGGACAATACGCGCCCGCACGTGGCACGCATCGTGCAACAATTATCCACTGCCCACCATGTGTCACTGCTGCCGTGGCCCGCCTGTTCTCTCGATACGTCACCCATCGAACACGTCTGATCGCTGATCGGCAACCGAGTGGCCCGGCAAGCACCACCCGCGGCTACGCCTGATGAACTGTGCTAACGTGTGGAAGCAGCCTGGACCGACATACCCCAAGCCCACATCCAAAGCCTCTTTCGTTCGATGCTGCGGCGTGTAGCGGCCGTTATTGCCAGCCATAGGGGCCACACGAACTATTGATGTCTGCGTGTTCCACAAGTCGCACGGGCCTGTAAGCTCAATCGTTTCATCTTTGTATCTGTTGTTATGTGTCCAGTAAATCTGGCTTTGCTATCTCGTGTCCTTCTTGGTGTTGCATTTTGGGTGACCAGCAGTGTATAATAATAATAATAATAATAATAATAATAATAATAATAAGCATCATGTTAGCAAGTATGACACCATTCTCTGTAGCTTAACGTACAGTCGTGGCCAAAAGTCCTGCACCAGTAGACCGAATGTCCGTTTTTGATGTTTGAAGTTAGCTTATACAGCGTAATGGTAAAGTCAGAAATACATATTATACATTTTTAAAGGAAATTTATGCTGAATTCAAATATTTTTACAGAATGTTATTGCCAGTAATAGAAGTGAAGTTACACGCAGAAATGTGCAAGTGTGGAAATACAAATCCAGTTTGAAAAAGCGTTCGCGCCCCTCTAATCCACTATAGCTTTCTCCGATGTCCGCTAGTGAGATATAAATGGATGTAGAATCGTCTGCCGAATTAGAATGCAGCTGCTTATAGTCAGTTGACGGAAGTTTATGCAGCGTTGCTGGTGATATTTTAATTTCGGAATGTCAAAGACCCGAAAATTGCATGGTCCTGCCTTTTCAAACCAGGGCAAAAATTATTACTTTGCATGAACTTGGATTCAGTAGTCGTAAAATTGCTATTAAATGTGGCTATGATCATTCCACTGTCTTGCGCACCATTAAAAGAGTTGCTGAAACTGGATGTGTGGGAAACAGAAAAAGAACAGGTCGACTAAGGCTGTGTGTGTACTGAACGTGATGATCGCATGTTGATTCGTCGTTCCTTAAAATCAAAATTTAAAACAGCCACTGATTTAAGAAATGAGTGGGGGAATGAAGTAGGTATTATTGCATCTGCACGTACAGTTCGCCATAGGCTACAAGAAAATGGACTGACTGCACGGAAAGCTTTCCTTGCTTAGCAACAACGGCTCAAAAGAATTGTTCCGGCCAAGGCACACAAGAATTGGACTGTTGTTGAATGGAAAAATGTTATTTTCAGTGATGAAACAACTGTTACTATTTCCGCTAATAATGGAAATAATTATGTACATCGTCGGGCTGGTGAAAGATTTAAGGCATGCTGCACCCAGCCAACAATCAAGCACCCACATTCGGTGATCTTATGGTCCTGTATTTCAGCCAGTGGTGTCGGTCGTCTGCACATTGCTGATAGCACATTGAATGGATCGAAATATGTGGATATCTTAGAGTCCAAACTGCTGCTGCATCTGCACAAAACATGCGTTTGCGGAATTTTATCTTTCATGACGATAACGGGCCATGTCATCGGTCACAGTTGGTTGATTAGTTAGTGGTTTAATCGAAAAGTTATAAGAAAACTTCAGTGGCCGGCACAGTCACCGGATAGTAATTCCATAGAGAATCTGTGGGTAAGGATTGAAGCAAAAGATCCGTCAACAAAGACTCACATCTAAAACAGCATTGATTGAGTCTGTAAGGACCGTGTGGCACCGTCTTATCACCAATGGACAACTAGAGAAGCTCATTAGTTCCATGCCAAGAAGATGCACTTTGTTACTAAGAAACCGTGGCTATCCAATTAAATATTAAAGCGTATTGTGCTTGTTGGTAAGTTATTTCAGGTGTCAATTATGTATTGTACAGTAGTTTTACGTTAAATGCATTGTACACTAATTTCACGAATTCCACTATTTTTTGCTTTTTATGACTAGACGCTGTACTTTTAATTGTAACTTCACTTCTGTTACTGGTAATAACATTCTGTAAAAATTTTTGAATTCAGCATAAAATTTCCTTAGAAATGATGTATATTATGTATTCCTGACTTTACCATTACGCTGTATAAGTTGACTTCAAACATCAAAAATTGACTTACGGTCTACTGGTGCAGAACTTTTGGCCACGATTGTATTTAGTACTAGTATTTTATGTCTTTGTGATGCAGTTTGTAAAGCGCACCGGTACTATTTATTTTGCGACTACACCACTGCCAGTCACTCTTATTACCGGTAATTTCTAGTCATACGGATACGTGAAAAGTGAGAACGGAGTTTTTCTGTTAGTATACGACAGGAATTGCGGAAAGGTTTCTGAAAATCCAAAATTTTCCCGTATTGCGAAAAATCCGGGAAATTCAGGTTTCTTTCTGTCATTTCGCGGAAAAGGTTCTGTCAGAAATATGCTTCGTTTAATTCACGAAAGAAATAATGTGGCTCGTGAATTTCAGCTTGATTCTAGATTAATTGAAATCCTTTCATCTAAGAATCTGTGACCAGCGCTTCAGTATGGAACTCGTGAGTTAACAGCTCTTATTTTTTTCTCTGCGAATCATGAACCGCATTAATTTGAAACCAGTGAAGGAGAGTCACAAAGTCACGTACTAGAGACTTATCAGTTTTTAAATATCGCTTATGTGTGTGCGTCATGAAATGCGAAACCAATCTTTTTCATCCAACCTGAAAGTAAACTGATGGAATCACGGTTCACCTTTGGCTTCACTAAGAAGCAACACAACAACGCTGTCTGTTTTCTCAGAATTGTAACGTACAAGGTTACGTGTAAAAGAATCGAAGAAAGGTGTATTTCCGATAATCTGAAATTCATATTTTAAAGTATAATCGCAAAAATTAATTACAGATAACCGAGTTAAAACAAACGACAGAAACTACAGTAAAGTATAGGGACTAACGCGGAATTACGTATAAAAGCGAAAAACGTGTAACTGAGATACGTGTAACCTAAGTTCCACTGTAATTACACATAAGTTGTTTTTCAAACAGTGTCATGCAAAAATCAGCACACCCCACACCCCGTCCGTCATTTCCTGCAGTTAACATAAAAAGCACGGAGGCTAATTACACTCTTTGCAAATAAAAAAAACAACTAAAAAACCCCGAAGCATCCCGAGAAAGTCGTTCGATCCTGATGAAATTCCGCACGCAAGTACCACAGGGCCGAATATACAAATGATAAAAAAATACGACCAATGACTAAATAGTGGCCACCACAGCGCATGGAAACCGCGCATCGAAGAGCCGAAGACGAGCCCGGGCTCGGGCTCTGAAAGAGGAAGATTTTTTTTTTTTTCTAAATGTGATTTTGTATGATTTATCACACGAGACTTTTATTACACTTTCTAGTTGTTAAATAGAATTTTTCGTCTACTGGTTCTAGATGGGGGAGTGGGAACTCGTCAGGGCTTGGGTAACAAAAACCAGAGGCCATAAATTATTGGATTTCTGTGAAGGAAAAGTTTCTCTAAGGACTATAGATAGTAGATAGCAAGCTGACGAAATATTGCTCCCTACCTCAATGGGGCAGCTCCCTGCTTAATTCTATTGAGCAACGTACGACGTAGATGCCTCCATATTTTTCCTGATACCCGGCCCTCCAAAACGTTTCAGGAAAAAATGAATGGTCAAAGAAACGATAGAAATAGATAGACATCCCTTCCCCACTCTGCAGTTGAGAAAGACATCAGTTAATTGCACAGGGTGGAAACTGTGGAAGTCTGGGAGAGGATTTTTTTTTTTTTTTTTTTTTTTTGTAATGCCTAAACAGGTTAATCACAGTTTTCGGGCTCGTTCGGGCCCGGGCTCTCTCTCTCTCTCTCTTGCAATACCAAAACTCGGGCTCGGGTGAGCTCGGGCTGACATACTTCGGGCTCAGGCTCTTAAAATTGAGCCCGAACTCAGCTCTGGTATGTATCAAGGGCAAAGCTCGCACACAGGAACAATCATAACAGCGGAATGTGGTTGCATTAACCTCCACGATTTGTGAGGATGCCTCGACGTCGGATTCGTGCACAATACGAGCAGTTCAGCGAGTTTGAGAGAGAACGCATAATTGGGCTGAGAGAGTCTGGTTGGTCAAGTTTCCGTATCGACAGACATTCAATCGAAGCGACGTGGCTAACGAACGATGTTGGCGCTAATGGGTCGAGGAAGGCAAAACCCAGCGGTACGTGGACGGTGGACGGCCGAGAGCAGCGACAGAACGCGAGGATCGAGCGATTGTGAGAGCCGCACGAACAGAACCGAATTCTTCGCTCTCGACTGTCGTCTACAGGTATGGAAGTGACCATCCGGACCGTTGCCAGACGACTTGAGGCACAGGGATTACATTCGTGGAGGCCACTCCGTCCCCTACCACTGACCAGAGAGCATCGGCGGTAGCAATTACAGTGGGTTCGGGTCCGATCAACCTGAGATAGTGTCCAGTGGCGTCCTGTTGTCTTCAGTGATGGGTTACGGTTTGCACTTTGCTCCGATGACCAGCCCATAGTTGTCTGGAGACGAGCCGGTCAGCGCGCGGATCCTGCCTTTACAGTGGAACGGCACACGGCTCGCACACCTGGAGTGACTATCTAGGGAGCCATTTCCTACGATAGCCGGACACCCTTGGTAGTCCTCCGTACCACCCTCACGGCTCAACAGTACGCCAACGGCATTCTACGACCTGCTGTGTTGCCATTCCTCTCGCAGCGTCACCGAACAATTTTTCGGTAGGATACTACCCGGCCACATACGGCGCGGCTCTCCCAGGCCTGCCGCCGTAATATCGATACTCTTCGATGGCCAGTCCGATCGAACATGTTTGGGACATGATGGGATGCTACGTATACCCATCGCGGAATGTGGGCGTACTGGCCCGCAATTTGGACACCATGTGGCATGTGATATCTCAGGACAGTATCCGTGAACTGTATGCGTCTATGCCACTCCGGGTAACCGCTTGTATCCGACCCAGAGGTGGCGTTGCAGCGTACTGGCTTGTTTCTTTCGTCTAGCTGTTTTATCGGAATAAATGGCACTGGATTTTTTTTTTTGATCGGGGTTTTACGACTTCCGTGAGCAACTCAATGGCCCGTCCCTAATTTAGGGCCACTGACTCCATGGAAGGGAGAAAGCCAGTGCCGTAAGGCAAACAAATCATCCTTGCCTCGCCGGGATTCGAACTCGGACCCATCTCGGACGAACGGTCAGTGGCCATTGCTTAGACCAGTGCGCCACCTGGGCGGCCCTCTGGAATTGCAGTCATTTCCTTTCCTTATACATGTGCATTGTACATACCAATTTTCATCTCGATTGGATGATTCCTTCTGGATATTTCGGGGTTTGAGGGGTGGGGTGGGGGCAAACAGTATATTATGACACATTACTGAGTTACCACTACGAATGATCATGCGCTTTGTCTAACGAATTCCGGGAATTTGTTCGGATTCCTACATAATCCAAAAAGCATTTTGTTGGCTGATGATTTAGTCATTTGTTAGGTGGTTATGTTAACTTGCAAAGTCTTGCGTTGTTGAAGATAATAAAAACAGCTATACGTAATAATTTTATGCAGTCCCTTTAAATCTCTTATAGATAACTTTATTATTTTCCTTACGTAAGTGCAGAAGGTTGTGCTCAGCATTTTCTATCATTCATTCCCGCTCTTCTCAAATCCCACATTTCCTTTCCTAAATCCCTCTTCGGTCACTTTTTCGTGCTGCGGAGAATACGTCCATTTCCCCGGTAAGCTTAAGACCTGCTTCCCCAACACCTCAGGCCTTTCCTTCCCTCTTCTTCCTTGGACCTCTCCTTTCCAATACCCAGAATCGACTGTCTTATCCCCTCTTTGTTTCCCCTTCCTTCACAAAACCCCTCGGCTCCCAAGCCCTGGAAAAAAACGCCGGCTTCGGCTTATACAAAGCATTAAAGTAGAAATATAAGAGGGCTTGCGTTTTTAGTCGGCTTCTTTGAAATTAAAGAAGGCAAAGGATCAAATGAACACGACAATACTAATCCGTCTGCAAAATACAAAGGCGCAGATCCTAAAATGCGACAAGTTCGCGTTTCTAAATAAACCGTGTTTTCGATGTTTAATGCGGGATGAAACAGCAAAATTCTTTCTCACGCTTCGTGGAAACAAAGGAAAAGGAGCACTAAAGCGAAATAAAATTGCAAAATGAGATTTAATAACTCTGCCTATAATTCTAGTATTAAATCTCCGTAACACATTACATTGGAATGAGCCCCCAAAATTTCATAGATTGGCAGATGTCCCTTGAAAAAGCTAGTCTGTGAAGCTGATAAGTCAGAAGAACCGGTTTCTGGCTAGTCTCCCGCCCGTTTTATAGCGCGGGCTCCCTCCTCTCCCTGGAACTAGTTGCCCCCAAAATAGGGATGGGTGACTTCTCATAGCCTTGAGTGTTGCTCATGGCAATCGTGAAACGCTGAACAAAGAAAAAAAGAAAGAAAAAGATAATCGTGAGCAAGACATAGATGGTGGTCAGTTCAAGACGTAAACAATATTTGTTACATAGGTGGAGAAGAAAAACTACGCCACCCCGGTGGCGCAGTGATGGTCTAAGCGATGGCTTCTGATCATTCGTACGAGATGGGTCCGGGTTCGAATCCCGGTGAGGCATGGATGTTGTGTTTGTCTTACGGCACTGGCTCTTTCCCTTCCCTGGAACCAGTGACCCTAAATTAGGGACGGGCGACTGCTTATAGCCCATTGAGTTGCTGACGGTGGTCGTTAAACTCCAAATCAAATAATAATAATAGTAATAAGAGCGAATTAATATGAGCTTCCATTATGTATGGTTTTCGTTCATTATGCAAAAGCTTCTGATTCCGTGAAACCATGCACAGCTTTTTAGCTACCGGACAAACCTAAGTGAAATTGCAAAACATCAGTTAACTCACCCTTTATGCCAACTTGTGTAACTTTTTGTTTGGACCCTTTTTCTGCCCTCTAATCACGTTTTTCAAATTTCATTTGGTATGAGATTTCACGGGAACTAAAAGGACTGGTTCCAGTACAGCTGCAATTGCGTAGCAACCGGAAAAGTAGTAAGACTAATTCAGGAAGTGAGCAAATTACGGAAGTCTCCCCAGCATAGAAAAAAAAAAAAATGTTCCGTTCTTCAGTGTTTATGTTCTCAAGGAACAAGCGAAGTTAAAGAAAGTGTATTATATGTATCGAAACCATTTGCCATTGTAATGACACAGCATCATTTTTCGCAATTTGTTTCCTAATCTTGCTGAGATTAATGCTTGTCTTCGCCACATACTTGTTAAACAGAAATGATAGATAATCTTGTGGGTAAATGATGTTTTTTTGCAGGCGCACTAATATGTCAAAAAAAATCTTTTTGCAATTTATATGTTTTTCTTTTTGGTATTTTTGCAATTGTACTAACAAGTTAAGCAGAAATGGTTATCCTACAGCAATGTACATTTTAAAAAATAAGTCGCACGGAAAATTTCTGAAAATAACGTGCAGCAAAGGTGCCCATCTATAAACCAAATTTTCGTTTTCAAAAGTTCCTGTTTTTTTTTTTTGTTGTTGTTTTTTTAACTTCCGTGTTTTCACAGATTTTTGGTAGTCAGGTATTCTGTTTATTTCAGAAAAGTCCTTTCAGGTTTTTCCGTATTTATGCAGAAATTTCGTGAAATAGAACACTGAATTTTTCAGCCCTTACACCTGATAATCCTTTCCCATTTTGTCCTGGTGGGATTCGAACCCAGATCGTTTGGGCTGGCTCAATACAAACCGCGCGTCTTAAACACTGAGCCAGAAAGACTCGCCTTGAACGGGACTCACCTTGAACGGGACGTTTTACCTTGAACACGTTCAAGGTAAAACTCTAACTGCGCAATGACGATTTTTTTTTTTTTTTTTTTTTACATTAATGTGAGTGATTTAGTGATTTTATTTTCTGTTGGGCCTTATTATTTTTTGAATAGGTTTGTAATAATTTTATTTTTTCTGTAGAAGGACTTATCCCAAATTAAATATTTTTTCATCGCGATTTGCCTAAATATAAAATTCGTTCTTGATAACTATAATATTGGGTGTGTGCAAAAGTTCCACCCGTTTTTGTAATAGATGCAAATTGCTATCGCCGCCCCGGTGGCGCAGTGGTTTAAGCGCTGGCTTCTGGCCATTCGTACGAGAAAGGGTTCGGGTTCGATACCCGGTCAGGCATGGAAGGTGTGTTTGTCTTACGGCCCTGACTCTCTCGCTTCCCTGGGTCAGTGGCACTAAATTAGGGACAGGCTACTGCTTATAGCCCATTGGGTTGCTCATGGTGTTCGTTAAACCTCAATTAAAAAAATAAATGCGATCGGAGTAGTTACGTCACAGATGTTGCTGCCATGCCGAATTTTCGGCCAATAAAGCGTGGAACAGTAGAGCATATAGAGGTACTAGGTTTGTCCGAGTAAGTCATTTGTAACGGAAATCACGGACGGTGCAATATGGCATGCGATAAGGAGCACATTAGACATTGTTTACTGTACGAGTTCGATAAAGGAAGTACTGCAGCCGCGACTTCCCGCAACATCTGTCAAATGTATGGGGAGGATGCAGTTGATGATAGCACATGTCGCCGTTGGTTTCGAAAATTCCGGGAAGGAGACAGGAGCTGTAAAGATCAACCACGTCCTGGACGCCCAACCGTTCAGGAATTAGCGGAAACGTTGTCGGTACACAGAACAACAGTCGAAAAACGGATGCATGCGCTTAGGTTCATCACCAAGTTCTATAACTGGGTTCCGCACCAGCTTTCTGCAAAGCAACGATAGAAGAGAATTCGTACCTGTGATTCTTTGCTTTCTCGTCAGTTAATCAAACCAAGTATTTCCGAGAATATATCCGGAAATTTTTCCATATGTGGATACGGAAGAAGTCAGAACGCAGTTTTTCCGTTAATATACGAAAGGAATTGCGGAAAGGTTTTTAAAATATTCAGAAATTTCTGTTAACACATCTTAAAAATGGCACTTTACGGTCAGCATAAGAAAGGAATTGAGGAAATGTTTCTGAAAATTCGGAATTTTCCTGTCACACGAAAAATCCGCGAAATTCAGGTTTCTTTTCGTGATTTCACGGAAAAGTTTGCATCAGAAATATGCTTCGTTTATTCACAGAAGGAATCAGGGAAAGTGGATCGTGAATTTCAGAATTTTTTTTTTTTTTTTTTTTGCAGTGTACGGATTAACCTGTCCGGGAGATATTTTCATGATGACGTTTCAAGACTCGGAAACTGCCAAAGTCATGCTCACCATCTTTATTCCAAGCGTTTGTTTCTAGGGAAAGCAAATAATACACGCGCAAAAAGTAAAAAGTTTGTTCGTTTATTTTCTCAGAAATTGTTGTTTTTGCATCCAGTTTTGAAAACCGTATAGTTTATGCGGTCACTGGTACTCTAACTCCCACTTTTCAGGAAGAACTGCCCCTTTGGGCTCCTTCAGTTAAAGATCCAAGTATTCATGCCATTTGTGTTCTTCCCACACCGCCAATTGCCGGAGGGAGGCAACACGACACACTGTAAAAATAATTCTGAAATACACGAAACATTTTCCGTGATTCCTTTCGTGAATTAACGAAGCATATTTCTGACACAAAGTTTTCCGTGAAATAATGGAAAGAAGTCTGAATTTCGTGAATTTTTCGTGTGACAGGAAAATTGTGAATTTTCAGAAACCTTTCCGCTGTTTCTTATTTGTTAAATTTCCATACTCTGTCGAAGAAGCTGATTTTGAGGTTCTGTGGCAAGACTACATATTGTGGATAGCATATCCCATGAATTTTGGTTATTGTGGCACAAGATATTTCTTCTCCTCTCCCCCATTTGTTTCCCAGCTATTATTTATTGTGTTAGCGTAAGAAACCGGGTACTTAAATTATTGTACAGGTAATATGTAAGATGTCTGTGTATCAGACTGGAATCCTTGAGACAAAAGTTATCTATTATAAGCTACTAAAAGTAAATTTTATGTTTAGCAGTTTTGTAAAATAATACAGGGTGTCCATAAAGTTTTTCCCACATTACAAAAATTAATGTAAAAAATGTATTACAGTACAAGAAAGGGATTGCACGACAATGATGGTGCCCAAGTCAAAGTTTTTTTTCCAGCGTCAGGACACCTCCAAATAGGCGCCATTTGTGTCCCGGAGGACATCTAATCAATATTGAATTTCACGCCATGTTTTGTTTAACATCTCAGCAGAGATAGAGCTATTGACGTCCGTTATTCTGCTCTTCAGCGTCTCGACATCCTAAACACTGCTAGAGTAAACCTGGTATTTCACATAACCCCACAGGAAAAAGCATAGAGGTCTTGCGATCAAGTTGGCCATGTTATGGGACCGTCGCGGCCGAACCATCTGTCTGGAAATGTGGCATTATGGAACTCACGAACCATTATTGACCAATGTGGTGGGGCACCGTCTTGTTGGAAAATAACGGAAAGTTGGAGTGCATGCAACTGAGGTGCTACAAAAAGTTCCAGTCTGTCTAGGTACACGTTACAGTGGGCTCTGTAGAAAAGAAAGGTCCGATTATTCTGACATGCATTAGGCCGCACCATACGTTCACTTTCGGGTTAGCCCTCTGTTGTTCGACGACATAATGGGGGTTTTCTGATCCCCAGGTTCGCACATTGTGTCTATTTACTTTACTAGAGACGTGGAATGTGGCTTCATCTGAGAAACAGACACGGTGCAGATAATCACTATCATGAGCTGCGCTGCAACATCTCCGTCGCAAATGCTGCACAGCGAGGCCGTTCATCAGGCTGAAGAGCTTGAACGATCTGTATCTTACTAGCATGCCGATGAAGACGTTTGTGTAAAATTTTGTGAACCGTGGCACAGGGAATCCCAGTTTCCCGTGAAGCATGACGAATGGATTTCCTGGGCTTCGGAGAAATGTCTCTTGAACAGCTGCAGCTGTCTGTTGTGTAACCGGTGAATAGCCCTCTCCGGAGAGATCGCCAACACTACTCGTCACTTTAAACTTTTCATACCAAGCTTTTATACTTTTTTGGCCCGTGTGGTGGTCGTCTGTACTCTTTTCTAAAATGATGCTAGACATCATTTCAGTCATGAAATTGGATCGTGCAATGACTTAAGTCTATGTTTTTATACGTTACGCACAGCACGAAATGATGTTATAGTGATGCTAGACAATAACCGCCGATTTGGTCTAACGGAACCACAACACGCACGCCGCTTTTTCTTGCATGGGATCCATTATTGATGAAATGCTCCTCTTATTCCGCAGTAGCGCTCACCTAAAGAACAGAAAAAAAAACTTGTGAGTGCTGCTATATTATGTTGCCAACCATTTTATTTTAACTTACGAAGATTTTTTTATGTTAATTTTTTGTAATGTTAGAAAGACTTTGTGGACACACTGTGCTATAAAAAGAGTACTTTTCACTTTTTAAAGATTATTGAAAGTTATCATCAGTTAAAAAAGCGATTTCAATTTCCAAATCATTCTGTCGCTTCGAAATATCACGTTGAAAAAAAAAATACGTTAATTGTAACAAGTCCTTCTACAGAAAAAATAAAATTACTACAAACGTATTCAAAATAATAAATAGCTCCGTCAGAAAATAAAATTACTAAAACAATCGCATTAATGGAAAAAAAAAACATCATGGCGAGATTAGTTTTACCTTGAATGTGAGTGCTGTTCCTAAGACTTTCTGGCTCAGTGGTTAAGAAACGCGGCTTGTGTAAACTTCACCCCTAGTTCAAACCCCGCTATCGGCGCTAAAGGATTCTTTGGCGTAATGGCTGAAAAATTCAGCGTCTTCGATTTTGCGAAATTTCTGTATGAATACGAAAAAAACTTCAAACGGACTTTTCTGAAATAAATGGAATTACTGACGACAGAAAATCTTTAAAACTAACGAAGTCCGAAAACACAGGAACTTTTGATATTTTTTGTTAACCGGAATATCAATAAAAGACGGACTGTTTTACCGGCAACTTGGCTGTATGCTATTTTCAGAAATTTTCCGTGAATTCACACCACTTATTTTTTACAGTGCATCGTATAGTTCATAAATTGCCCAATCTGACAAGGACACTTGGACTAACATTTCATTATACACAGTCGAGTCACATTATTGTGATCACCTCCTACTTTTGACGTCGACAGCGCGTAGCCGGTGAAAGAAGGCACGTTTCGTGAGCTGGCTTCGAGGATATACATGTATAAGGTGTGCTGTAGGCAGTCTGATAACGTATCACTCGTTGTTGTCATGGGTAAAAGGAGCGATTTATTAGATTTGCAAAAAAGGATTATTATCGACTTTTGGGCCAAGGGTAGCAGTATTTCTGAAACAGCGCAGTTTGTGAACTGTTCGCGTGCTGCTGTGGTTAAAGTGTATCGTGATTGGAGAAATGGCACCATTGCGAATAAGCGATGTGGAAACTGCGGAGCACCACGTGCCATTGATGTGAGAAGTGAATGTCAGCTTCGAAGGTGCGTGAGGGCCGATCGACACGAAAGTGGAACAACTCACTGGCCGAATGAACCAGGGGGCTACTGGAAATGTGTCTGAAACGACAGTTCTGCGAACCCTGCTGCGTATGGGGTTCCGATGCAGACGGATGGAAACTGCACCTATGCTGACGAAGGTGCATCGGCAGAAAAGGCTTACATTTGCACAGCAGTATCGGAATTGGACCTCCGCTGATTGGTAAAGGATGAGTCACGTTTTCTGCTTCATCGAACGGATGGACGTTGACGTATAAGGCGAGAAACATCGGAGAACAAACACTCATCAACCATTGCTGGAAGAACACAAGCTAGCTGGTGGGGGCAACGTTATGGTCTGGGGAAGGTTTTCGTGGCATTCTCTGTGTCCACTCAACCTGTGGAAGGCACTATGGACCGAATTCGTTATGAATCCACCCTTGCAGACCACATAACCCATACATGCTGATTGTCTTCCCTGGGGCGAATGGAATCTTCCAGCACGACAATGCGACGTTTCACACAGCTAGAAATGTCCGAGAGTGGTTGGAAGAGCACGATGAAGACTTCAAAGTACTTCCCTGGCCACCTAATTCTCCAGACTTAAACCCAGTTGAGCGAGCATCTGTGGGACCACCTCGATCGTGTTATTCGCTATATGGATCCTCCACCACGCACCCTCCAGCAGCTATCAGAGGCACTGCAGTCAGCATGGCTCCACATACCTGTGAACACCTTCCAGCACCTTATTGAGTCACTCCCAGCCAGCCTAGCTGGTGTCCGCGCTGCACACGGCGGTTACTCTGGATATAGCTGGTGGTCACAATAATATGACTCGATCGTGTATAATGGTTATCGATGTAGCACCTTATTGAGTCACTCCCAGCCGCCCTAGTTAGTGTCTGCGCTGCACACGGCGGTTACTCTGGATATTAGCTGGTGGTCACAATAATATGACTCGATCGTGTATAATGGTTATCGATGTCGATAATGTGGAAAAACTGGAAAGAAAAGAGTGAAAAGTGTAAGTGTCGAATGTTTTTAATGGATAAGATTGTCTTATAAGTAGCAGAATTCCTTGTCAAAAATGTAGTAGCATAAAAAATATTTAAAAAATTCACAAAAATCTTGAGAAATTAGTAAAAAAAACAATCATCCAAATACTTTATTAAAACAATTTAACTTTTAAACACGTCAGCGTTTTCTTATGATTATGAACGCTGCCAGTTTTAAGTCTGGGTAAAGTATGAAGGAACATTATCAATTTTGGAGCTTCTATCTCTCAGCTAAAAGCAAAACACTTGTTTCTCACTACTATATGTGCACTTGTTCTGAGATTATGATAAGGAAGTGATCGCAAAAGCTCCGTTTTCGGTACCGGCTGCAAAAGGGATGACACAATTTTCTCTGCCTCGCAGCCACGGATTATCGGAATATCAAAAATTGTAAAAGCGGCGGGTATATTTTTAGATCGCTTTTTCAATTGTTTTAGTGAGTCTGTCTTTCACAGTTATTCCCTTTATTTTTTTTCATCATAATTTCTGGAGGAAAGTGATAAATTCAGCAGACTCGAAACCACACAAGCACATTTATTAACGATATTAATGCCCGAAGTAGATAAAGCATCGCAGTTATTTCTGGTTGTTCAAACACATCTTGTAGATTGAAAGAAGTGAAAATATTTCGCTAAGTAATAATTAAAATGTTGCCCGCATGCAATAGGTAGTTTGTGAAACAAACGAGAGAAATGCAACTGAAATGAAAGTTATGTAAAAAAATATTCACCAGCAAAGAACACGCGTATGTCCAAATACAGCAGTGGTAACAGCGAACGTATGCCCTGTGGATTATAGCTACTCAGAGTTCTTGCTGTCTCTTCGGATTCTCAGCGCAAGCGCAGTGGACAGAACTCGCAGCGTTTCGTAACAACTGTTGGAAATGGTAACGCTTAAGCTTTCTTTTTTGCACTGGCTTCACTATCGGCTCCTTCCCAAGACATACCAGCGCGCGATGTTTTCCTATGGCCAATGTGGAACGAACGATATCATGCGTAAGTTGCCCTGCATTACAGTTTCATATTTGAATAAATTATTTCTATTTACTTAAAACTGTGTCCAGTAGTAACTTTGGATGCTAGCACGCTTCGCCCCTGGTGGCAACAGTCATTCTTCGAGGCAGATGTATAATTTTCGGTGCGTCAGGTGTTGTGAGGAGCAGTTGTTCAAAATAAGTCTCCTAACGGAGTTATGGAGTTATCCGGAAATCCGGGGCTGAAGCTACTTTAATCGTATCTGAAGCCTCCTAATAACCTTACAATAATCTTCAAATTTAAAGAATTTTTTTAAATTTTAGATTTTAAATTTCTAAACCAAAAAAACAAAAAACAAATAGATTTCTTACTTTTAAGTGTAGAATATTATCATTTTAAAACAATAACAATCGTTAAAAAATAATTACAGACGAAAAAAAAAGTCAATGACAAATCTACTTTTGACCATTATGTGCTAACGAAGAACGCTTAAACAAGCGCCTCATGTTTAAGAACACTTCCCGCGCATCGTCGGGTGTGTAATGCGGTTGCTATATATATGTTTGTACTTTTTTTAGCCATAGATTCATTTCAAGAGTTAACAACACTGTATGAGCCTGGTGATCAATTGGACGCTCAGAGATTTCGGGGCTCGTATGCTGAATTTGGTGTTACAGGTCTAGTTTTCTTGGCGTGCTATGGGTCCCCCCCCTCTGTCTCTCTCTCTCTCTCTCTCTCTCTCTCTCTCATGCTCTTAACTCCACTACAGTACTGCTCAATACTCTTCACCGCAGCAACCATCTTTTCAGAAAACCCGAAAGGAGATGGGGAAGGGATTAACATTTAAATAATACGAATGCTGCGCTAAATTTTACGTTCGATGGATTTCATGTCAAAACGCCTGCTTTTCTTTTGCAGAGGTTCAACGTTCCCCTAAGTCTGTATAAGGAGTTTTTGTTTACTGGCTCCACTTTGGAGGAGAGACAGCACCGTAGGACTCGTACCCAGGCCTCCGTCCTGGTTGGGGAGTGGTCAGAGGCGCAGATTTGCCAAATCATCCGAGATGGGCCCGGGTGAGAGGCCCGGATGTCGCGTGAGTGGTGCGCTTGTCACCTATAAGTGCAGTTAGTATTAGGATGAGATAACAGTTAGTATTAGGATGAGATAAGATTCGTGCACTTAAATTGCCGAAATTCTGCTTGTTATTGATTTTACTGCCTCAAACATTCATGAGCAAACACTCTTAGTCCTAGGTAACCATTGTTTTAGATCTCGAAATTTTCGATCATGAGCTAAGGTAAGGTTAGCAAGTTAACGTTATGTAGAGTCAGTCCCCGTTAATCCGCCCCACTTTAAACCTCCAGCCCGCTTTCCGCCCACTGCTCACGGGTTACAAATTTTATCTTATTCTGATAAATGAAAATTTCCCTCTGCAAACCGCCATCCGTCAAGACATTCTAGCGACATTTTGGTGCTTCTCAGAGGATGTTCACATATTTTTAGAATGATTTTGTAGCAATATAATTTATGTTGGACCCCCTCTCAAAACTATTCAACAAATTTCAGATATGCATGTCCAACGTAAAACTCCGAATTACCAACCACATTGTTTTAAGAATTTTCTTCCTAAACCTTTACGTGAATTATAGATTCAATTAAAAAACATGGATGAAAAACAAGCGATTTCAGGGCTGACTAGAAAAATTCAACTTTGGCTTGAAATACAGAGGATGTTTAGATATTTTTAGAATGATTTTTTAGCAATATAATTAATGTTCGAAAATAAAGTTATTTCCTTTTTAAATGTTCTGTCTAATAGCCCTATCCTGGAATGAACCTACATCTAGATTTCCAAGATAACAAGGCATTTCTTAAAATTGGTAGTGGTATATTATTCCACTTTTCTTCCACTGCTTTCCATAGTCCAATCATCGCTTTAGGTCAGCGTTTAGAAATCGCGCTTTTTAGCAGTCCGAAGGCACAATAGTCCATTGGTGACACATCTGGGGAATTAGAAGGAATGTGAGCAAAAGCTATAGCCTTGATTCCCGTCTCTTTTTTCATTTTTTCAAGAAATAGATTTGGATGTATGACTGGTAGCCTTATCCTGCTGGAGTTCTAACTGAGGGAATGGTATTTCCTCTTCAAATATAGAAGTTAAAACATTAGTTTGGTAATATGTACAATTGATTTTAACATTCTTTTCAACTTTTCTTAACTTTAATTTCCCACTGTACGAGAAATCAGCAATAAGCATATATCCTGTACTGAAACTTTCTTTGGATTCTTGGAACCAAGTTTGTAAGTTTTTTTCTGCTCTTTTGCGATAGTTAATTGACTTTTTTTTTGTTACAGTCGTTTAGGTAGATGCATGCTTTATCAATAGTAAAATAAATTTCCCTCTGTCTCCGGTTAAGTTATTTTCATAAAGAAGTCTATACCGTGTTTTGCTCTCAACCACGTGCCTAGGCAAAAGGCGGTGAACATTACGCTTTTTTTCACTTATAAACGTGGAAAGAGCGATGACCTCTGCTTGATGTTCCTAATCCACGTCAAATGTCTGTTTTTTTTTTGGGTTTTTTTTTTGTTTTTTTTTTTTTAGATTCAATTCTTTGTTTATTACCTTGTTTACCGTTGATACAGAGATTTTTAACGACTTAGCGATTGCTCTTTGGGTCGGTGGATTTTCTTTTAAGACCACAGACCTTACTTTTGAAACAGTCGTAAAAGTACGTATCTTCTTTGGATATTCGTTTGGTGTTCTTTTTCCTGTGAAAAGCAATAACGATTTTTTCCTCTGTTATTAATAATATTGCTTATTTTACATTTAGACATGCTAATTCTATGTTCGGGACGGCTTGGTTGTTTTATTGCATCAGGGGTGTCCGGCGGTTTGCCCTTGGAGCGAGGACGGACACGGTGGGTCAGGGAGAGAGAGAATGATGGGAGAAGAAGCATTTTCTTAGTAGGGTCATAGAGACCAGGATAGAGAAGTGATTTGAAGTTGTGCGTGGAATTAGATGGTAAATGCGAAAGTGTGAATATGAACAATTGAGTATTTAATAAACAGGCAGCAAGACGACAGAAACATTAAGTAATAATATTCATCTAATATCAATCCGGGAAGACTTGCACGTATAACGAATAAGTTAATAAACAATTTGTGACAATAACTTTCTCAACTATTCATTTGCTTCGTATTTTCTGTAATGAGTTGCAATAGGGCCCCGAAATAACATCGGAACAAAATAGCGGAAGTTACGAGTGGAAAAGCCCTTGCCAAGGAAGAAAAGATGGAACTTTTATACTGAATGAAGCGTAGCGCATTTAACACGTTACGTACGTTTTATTTTTAGCACTGCTTGAATTGAAATATATGGTACATTCCGTATGTGTTCTGCTATCGCATCAGATTCCACTCCACTGACAATTTCACGAAAGGACCCGAACATAGATAATATCGGTTTGCGTGTCTCGTGAAAACAGCTTAAAAAATTATATTTTTGCTCGTATAGTAACAGTCTTGTGATTGTCTTTTAAACTGGACTGAAAGAGGGAAAATAAATCTTAAGAGAAAGATAATCGAGCTCGTAATATTGAATACCGAATTTAGGAGCAAACTGTTCATTCTTTCTAAGCAAATCGTCCAGAAATACACTCACGGACAATGAAATTTGCACATCTAGGATGTGCAAATGAACCACGTTTGCTGCGATTGCGCATGATTGCACACTCTGTGGTGGGGTGGCGTTGCAAGCACGAACCGACAGCCTTATAATAACCGGCGTGTAGTCGATGTCCCATGGAAGCGAAAAGCACCGGCCGACCCAAACAAGAGAACAGAGTGAAAAGAATGCCGGGTAGAAGTCGGCGACGTCGAGTTGCGCAAATGACGGACTTTGAGAGAGGCCTGATATTCGGGCTGAAACCGCAGGGTGGTCGAAGCGCCGTATAGCCCGCCACGTGGATCGTTCTGACCATACCGTCCGACTGTGTTGGGAGCAGTGGACACGTAACGGCACTGCCACACGGCGTAGCGGCTCCGGACAGACCAGGGGGACCACAGGTAGAGAGGATTGACGGATCGTGTGCCAGGCACCAACGAATCCCACGAGGACCCGGTCCACTATACAGGCAAATGTAGCGGCTGCTATGTGCCCACGAACCATTTCGTGACGCCTCGCGGAAGCGAATCTGCGATCCCAGCGCCCCTTATGTGTGCTACCATTAACACCGGAACATCGCCGGCTCCCTTTGCAGTTGTGCCTGGCCAGAACGACGTGGAACGCCCCAGACCAGCGACGTGTAGTGTTTAGCGAAGAGTGCCGCTTCGTTTTAAGGACAGATGATCATCGTGCCTGGGTGTGATCATCCCCGGGTCAACGGCATAATCCCAACCTCGCTATCGAGCAACACACCTATCCCACTGCAGGTATTATGGTCTGGAGAGCCATAGCCTACGATAGCCGATCAGCTCGAGTAGTGGTACGTGGATCATTGACGGGCCAGCGGTATGTGGATGAGATCCTACGGCCCCATGTGCTCCCATTCCTGGCCGGGATTCCAGGTGCGTTATACCAGCAGAATAGTGCCCGCCTCGGGTTGCCCAGGACTGCCTACGTCATGTCCAGACACTTCCATGGCCTGCCTGCTCCCCGGATATGTCCCTTATCGCGCATGTGTAGGACCAGTTGAAACGCCAGCTGCCGCCGTACCGCACTACCCGGGATTTGGAACACACCGTCCAACTCGTGTGGGCTAGTCTGCAACAGGACTACATTATGCATCTGTTCGCATCCATGCTGCACCGTATTGCAGCATGTATAGCCGCACGAGGCGGTGCGACGCGCTATGGAAGATGACCGGACTGCGTGCCGCAGATCCCTCTGTAATTATCCTGCAGCTCTGTTTTTGCTATCATGTGTATCATTCATCTGTATCATTACTTCCATAAAATTTCAGTTCAATCCGATGCTTCCTTCTTGTTGCGCAAATTTCATTGTCCGTGAGTGTAACATCTCAAACTTTGAGCTCAGTTGTCGTGTAGTATTAAGTAATATTGCTCTCAAAATGTGTGATTTTTAGTATGCCTGCATTTTAGTTAGTAAATTAGCACTTTTAGAATTGAGAAAATACTTGTAGGGGCGGAAAAACCATTTGCTAATTATTATGGACCGCCTTTTATCTTATTGATCCAAGTTCCCCTGCGGGAAATACTTACCCCACAGCATAATCGAGATGAGGTTCGTTACAAATGAACTACCCATCAGTAAAACAAATGGATAGCTAGGCGCTCACTGTCCCAGCTTTCCGTGAATCAGTCTGCTTATCGGGAGAGGGGAGGGAAGAATTGCACAAAGTCACTAGTACATAAATAATTCATTAGCCAAGGTTGAAAAACTTAACAGTTTATTCTATTCTAGATGATCGGCTGAAATGTTTGTACTTTAATACTTGCTGCTCTGTTGCAATCGACTGGGCGTTTTTGACTATCTCTCTCATAATGATCTTTGATGTCTCTATTCATGAGAGCAATCACTATTCTGCACAAAACCACAAGACAAGTGAGAGTCGTTCTAAAAGACCTGTATTACTGTGAATCTTGACGAAGGTTATTCCCCTAAAAGAAAAACCTAGCACAAGGGTGAGCCGTTATAAAGCCCTGTATCCCTTCGCTCGATCGTCGTCGAGTCCTGTTATTTGCACGTGAAACTCATCACCTGGGAGAGCTGTTCTAAAGGCCTGTATCCCGGTGATTCCGGTAACGTCCCGTTACAGGTTGCAAAAACTATCGACACCAGTAAGGTCTCCGCAGAGCCTGTATTACTGTGCCTACCAGAGCTAAGACAGGATGAGCCCGAGCCGCGTCTAACCTTTGATATTTCCTGAATCTCTTGCAACTGGAGCCGAGCGCGGTTAATATCAAACATCTCGTAGCCTCATTGAATACATGGATTAGTACAGCAAACATACTCAAGAATATAATGGTTACAATGCTTCTGCCAAGTACTCTGGCACGTGCTAATCTCAAACATTGTTCGGTGTACATCTTCGTACTAATGGGCGATTTTATCAACATCGTCGAAATGGCTCTTAATTGTCTGTGTGCCTGGGGGAAATGTTCCAAGACAGATTTTTGACGCCGCACATGAAAGATCGGCCTTTTTTCATATCTAGACAAAGAAATCAGGAAAGTTCTGGAACTTGGCTCAGTCTCTTTGTTCATGAACAACCATGATTCTTTTCGTTACACATGTAAACTTATGAAAATCAATGCTCATAACATAAATTATGTACATATTTAATTTTCGCCCTTTCAATACTAAAAGTGATTTCTACGACACCTTTTCCACAAATCTACTGGTGTATATATCGCGGATATCCCGCCGGCTGTCATTCTTCAAGATGACCTCTCTACAATCGTACGATATCATCCATAGAGAGGTATAGATGATATCCAAATTGTAAGCCTATTAAGTGTCCGTGTGCCACGTTCAGCAGCAAAATGTGAAGTGTTTGCAGTGGCATTCTGCAGGACTGATGCTGGGAGAAATTCGACGTTATGCAAAATGTATAGACTTCATAACTCACTTAAAGAATGTCCGGATATTTTTAATGTAAGTTACAATTTTTTTCGTAAAGCATGTTTTGCAGGATTGTAATTATCACTTTTAATGCACCATGATGTTAACGCACAATGTTGTTATAGCAATTCCTGTAACAACAATAGATCTATCGTCTGTATGGATGTGCTTACAAAATGAACAAATATAGTTAGGAGTGAGTCATGCTCACAAAACTGCGAATATATCCTTCACTCCGTTCTTTTTTCTTTCTTTTTCTTTTTAAAGAGCAAAATTATAAAAAGAAAAAATAGCTATTTTCAGGCCCTCCACAACCACAGGGCCCCGCGCATGGGCTTTCATGTGAATTTGCCTCTGCGTTTACTGTCTCCAGAGTTTATTAAGGTGTATCCTTTCTCTAAAATAACAGTATCACCATTAACTAATTAAAAAATTTTTCTCACAAGTCCACGAATCAACGCATTTTTTTTGTACTGAGGCACGTTTTCCAAGACTGCGCATCCCTAGTAAAGTTTAACCCTTTTTTTACCAATTTTCCTAGACCGTACATCCCTAGTTAAATTTAATGTAAGAACCAAATTACTTTCTTTACTGAGAAGCAACAGACAAGGTACGTTCCCTGAGAGAAACTGTCGAAAACCTTATTCCATTCTTATGAATTTATTGCGATAACTGAATTCAGAATTCGTAATATAATAGTTTCTTCGCTTTTAGTAAGAACGGAAATCCAAAGATCCAAAAATTTCGTTTTACAGAACTTATTCCGGGAAAGAAGCGAACTTGCCGAAACCTATTCTGTAAAAAACGACAGTAACTAAGAAACCAAGGATGATGATCTATGGGACTGAAACGGAGTACAAGAAAAGTCACCTGGAGATAGACTTTCCCCGACAAAATGAACTGAGGGAACCGGCGAATTCTCCGTCCTGTTCCCCATCTAGAGTAGGAGAAGCGGATCCACTTGGTGGTAGTGCTTGCCCCAGTGGACTTCCGCGCAGTAATAAAAAAAAAGCAAAGTAAACCTCGCCTGAAGGGTCCTGACCACAAAGGAATTCCTCCGGGAAACCCGCTGTTCTAAATGCAACGGGTTTGGGCACTACAAGTCTCGGTGCCCCGAGGTCTTTGAGACTTGTGCCCGCTGTGGCCAGAGTTGGCACAAACACTGGAAATGTGAAAACAAAGCCTGCTGCCCCCAATTGCACCAAAGCGAATGGGAAATTCAAGTTAAAACTGGATACGGAGCTTTCCAACCTAGAGTCGACATGCCCATGCTTTCAACGAGAGCTCGATATCCAGAGAGGACGAATAGACTATAGATGACGGAGCGAGTATTCATCATGGGCCTGCGTGCCCAAGGAAGATGGGGACTTGTTTCCGTATAACTGATTGTTTTTATTTCCGATGTATTACTCTTTCTATGGAATTTTTATTAATGTGTGTTTCAACTATGAATGTGTAAGCAAGCACTGTTCTGTAAGCCTATAATAGATTAAAGGCTTCAGCCCAAAAAGAAAATTGCTTCGCGTGGCGAACCGATCTCCCAGAGGCCTCTCAATAGGTACACGGTCCATCGTGTACGATCTCCCCAGTTCGCACCACCTGTCTGTGTGTCCGAATCTGCGGTTTCTTGGTCGGAATTGATACCTTAGCGTATACCGCGGGTAAACGCAAACAGAGAGAGTTCGACTAAACCCTGTGCACCCAGCATTTTTGCGGTGCAGGATAGATGACTCATCAAACTTACAGAACTTATGTATCATTAATAAAATATTAACGAGAAAATATCTTAAAAGATTGAAAATGTCCAGAATTGCAAGAATTTTAGGGCATATTTATAAAGTGAGAGAAATCAACGAACGCGAAAATAAATTTTTATTTAATATTTTCAAATGGAAACAATGTTCGTGCAAGCTCAAACAGACTTCCCAGTACTGCAGTTCAAGAATACGTGCTCCTTTAAGGCCCAAAAAGTAGTAAATAAGATGCAGATCTAGAAAAAAAAATTAATACACTGAACAGCAATTGAATTAGAAACAGCTGGCGTTATGCAAATGTGGCGCTGTGGGCGGCCCTGTAAACGGAAACGACATGACGTATGCAACGATCCGACAATATAAGGAGTGATGCGACGTGAATCAGTAAGAATCGGACGCAGTATGGGTAAGACGAAGGATCTAAGCGCATTTGATCGTGGACAAATTGTCGGGGCCCGACGAATGGGTCACTCCATCTCGGAAGTCGTGCAGGCACTGGGATTTTCACGAGCCACTGTGTCACGGGTGCACCGTGAGTACATCAAATCCAGTAAAACCATCCTTGCAAGGGCCAACTGCCGTGGATAACAGCGTGTGGATGAGCGAGGTCATCGTCGGCTAGCTCGCATTGTAACAGCGGATAGACAGGCCACAGTGCAAGAAATCACTCGGCAATTTAACGCTGGTGCACAAAAACGTGTAAGCAGTCCCGCCATCCAGAACCATCTCCTCTCTATGGGGTACAGAAGCCATCGTCCCACGAGGCTTTCCACCCTGTCAGGTGCTGACCGCACATCACAGGGTGCAAAGATTAGCATGGGCGCGGGAACATGGCCACTGGACCCTAGACATGTGGAAAAATGTTGCCTGGACTGATGAGTCGAGATTCACGTTGGTACATGCGGATGGCCGGATACGATTACGGCGCAAACCACATGAAGCAATGGATCCTTCTTACCAGCAGGGTACTCTTCAAGCTGGTGGGGGTGGCATTCTCGTCTGGGGACTGTTTACGTGGACTGAAATGGGACCCCTGGTACGTGTGACATCGTCCCTCACAGATCAACGTTACGGGGATATCCTGGACGACCATTTGCTCCATTTTGTGCGTCTTCAACATCCCGCTGGGGACCTCATCCTGCAACAAGACAATGCACCGTGCTATCGCTCCCGAATTGTATCCGAATGGTTGGACTCCACCGACGTGACCTTGCTTTCCTGGCCAGCTAGGTCACCTGACCTCAATCCCATCGAGAGAGATGTTCGAGGCTCTGACTTCCCTCCATCAAATCTTCGTGAACTGTGGGAGCTTGTTCAGGAGTCATGGATCCGTATGGCTTCCCAACGCTTCCGGTTTCTTGTCGAGTCCTTGCCGAGACCAATCGCCGCCGTCATCAGGGCGAAAGGTGGTGCTACACGTTACTAGACAGGTATCACTAATTCAATTGCTCTTCAATTTATATAAAAAGCAGCAACTCAGGAAATATTACTGTAGGTAAACCTCAATGAATTGGGATACACAATGAATTGGGAGTTTCCATCTTAGGCTATTGATAGCATATTTCATTAGATTTTATATATTATGCAACTGCAGCTGCAAGTGCCAAAAGCGGATTTAGATGTAAAGGAAAGGGACGGGGCTGTCGAGAAATGGGGAAGGGGATTTATCAAAAGCACTGGCATATAGCCTTGAAATTTATTTAGGATTTTGAGAATACTACCTTTATTTATGTACATACTCTCTCTCTCTCTCTCTCTCTCTCTCTCTCGAAGTGAAACAAGGTCACTCAAACAAAGTTTCAGAAAGACTTACTAACTGTTCACTTTTTTTTTATTCCATCAACATCGTCTGAGTACGTTTTATTCGCATGTTCCAAAATTCCTGATGAACTAATCACAATATAAATATTATTTCAATTCTGATTAACGTAAGTTTAGTAAGCAGAAAACTTGATTACTCCAAACACTAAATATATAACAAAACAACTCGAATACGCAAACTTTAAGTAAGCACTGTTTCAGCTTCGTACAGCTTCCACCACCCCACCCCACTTTTTGGCTGCTGCATCAGCATTACATATCTCTGGTTCTTATCAGTCACATGCACACGTCACGCTCTCTGACCTCAGAATTGTTGCCAACTTCATTCCCCGAGAGAGAAAATATAACGTTTAACGCTAAAAGATAATGAACTCAAATTTACGAAAACAAAGCAACTAAAAATGAAAGTTAATTGAGACTATACGTCATAGCTCAGCAAAACATTTGCTACGCAGTTTATTTATTTATTTTTTCTGAAGCCGGTGTGGTAAACACACTTCGCCATTTTAGTATAAATCAGTTTTCTCCTACTAGTATACACATACTTTTTTTTCCCCTTGAGTTAGATTAAGGTCTACCGGTCTAGAATATCGTAGCCCACCGGGAGTTCTTCCGTTATCCCGGCGGCCCAGTCCGAGCTTGACTGTCTTAGTGGCGGCGGAACAGCCCGGGCCCGGGCTCGGTCAATGATTTCAATAATCTTATCCAAGATTTTTATTTTTCTTTATTTGGCATCTGTGCGATTTTTTGTTGTGATGTGCCTTAGAAAGTTTCTCTAGGTAAGTGGTCAGGTAGTCCTAATCCCTAACAACGCTCCTTAAGCATTGTTTTTCTTCTGTTTGTTCCGGGGAGCGGGAAGGAAGAGGAATATCGATTCGGAATTTCGGGCCCGGTCAGCGAACTTTGCTTTCCGCCGCCCCTGTACTGTCTGTATTGTTTGATTTAAATCTGTAGGGGATGAAGATAGATTTCTGAATGATCGTTTTCAGTACTTTATATATATATAGTTTCAAAGATTTAATTTCTGATATTGTGTTACTCTATTGCAGCAATCCTCGTAGTCACCCGAGCTCGGAGCACCGCGAGAAAGATACGTTAATTATGATGGACAGCGACTCTTTGCGTGTTGCTTTAGCCGGAGACAGCAGCCTCTCGGAGAAAGAGAAGTGCCTCACAGACATGATCAACCAGTTACAACAGCTTAAAGAACAGCTCCTCAACCAACAGAAGCAGCAGAGCCAGGTGAGTGGACATTGCATTATTCAGCGCACACCCATTGTTCTCCTCGGGCCTATTGTTAAGCAAGCATTTCTTCTGGCGACTCCTCTCTCCGCATGCGCAGCAGGTGCCCCAACATTCTTCCTTAAGCCATTGTCAAACAATCCAATCACAAAGCAACATTCTCCATTTTTTCCGTTATCTCTTTCTTTTCCTAACCGATCACACACACACAAAAAAAAAAAAAAAACGTTCGCAAATTATTGTACTCCAGTGGTTTAAAACTTTTTGTACTTTTCCTAAACAGAGTTTTTTTGCCCCTAGTTTTCTGTTTTTTAGTAAATCGTGGAGATCGACAAACAACGTAATTAGTCAACAAAATGCAAATAAAAATCGACTGATCACACAAAGAAAGAAGCCTTACGGATTATTTCAAGAGCCGTTGTTTAACTGTTATGTATGTACATGTAAATGGTGTTTAACCAAATGCTAATGGCAGCATTGAACCGTATTTTGAAAAAAATTCGCAAATTTTCAAATGTTTAGCAGAATACAAAAAAACAAACAAAAAAAAACCCCTCAGTGTTTCGCGAATAAAACATTTTACGAATTATTAAACGTGAAGTGTGTTCTTTTCCCTTAAAAAAGTAGTAAATATTTTTTGAAACATTTTTTTAGTAGTTTAGGAATAAAAGAATCGACTCAGTCACTTAATTAAAGATAATTTGAAACCTTATTAGTTTGTTAAATGGAAATGCATTTACACCTATCAAATCGTAGGAATAAAGGAATCTCAATGAATTTTTATTTTCTTGTCGACCAAGACTTTGATTTGGCTCAGCTTCATCAGAAAGAATGTCACTTAAATATTCAAATCGCTGTGACGGCATCAACGATGTTGACAGTCATGGATTTTAGTTAGTTTCCTCCACGCGCTTGACAGAAATGGATTGGAACTATCGTTGACAAGTTGCGAAGAACTTTGATGTGTATATGGAAAACTTTCGGCCGCCCCGGTGGCGCAGTGGTCTAAGGCGATGGCCTCTGATCATTCGTCCGAAAGGGGTCCGGGTTCGAATCCCGGTGAGGTATAGATGTTGTGTTCGTCTTACGGCACTGGCTCTCTCTCTTCCCTGGAACCAGTGACCCTAAATTTAGGGACGGGCGACTGCTTATAGCCCATTGAGTTGCTCACGGTGGTCGTTAAACCTCCAATCAAAAAAAAACTTTCGAAATATCAAGCTTAATGGTTGAATCCGGTTTGTCGATAAGTTTAGCTTCTTCAAATAGAAATCTATGATTATTTTCATGACAGCGTTTAGCTGTCGACGATATCTTTAGTACGCAGTTCCGTGTGTAAGTCTTGTGCTTTTCCAATCCTTTAGGCAAGTCCCATACGCGTTTGTCCTGTATACCAAAAACGACAGTCACATGGGGGTTTCTTAAATTCCCTAGGGATTTATATCTTTAACATGGTATTTGGATTCTGTGTATAGGATATGTAGGTGATACATTCCTTCTCTGAAAGAGGAAAAATTTCCGAAATTAAATTGCGGGTGTCCGTCTTTTAACAAAATTTCCGTTTTGAAAAGTTTCCGTTTCTCCTAACCATTACTTTAGCAGAATTTCCGTTGTCAGTAATTCATTTTATTTCCGTTTCTGTTTTTTTTGTTTTGTTTTTTTCCCCGTATTTATTCAGAAATTTCGCAAAATCTTCGACTTCGACTTTTTCAGCCCTTTTACGAAACTTTTTGCCTCTAGTGGGTTTCGAAGCAGGGACCAGTGACGTATATTCGAGGCCCGGGGAATGCACGAATAAAAGTCAACTAGATATACACAAGTAAGTCAATTACCAACGGTATTAAGCTATGTCGATGTTTCGCTGCGAAAAAACAAAAACCAACATATGTGCTGATTCACTTCTTTTGAGTAAGAGAATCAGTCTGGCGATCAAATACCAAAGGGCCTTCTAGTGGAGGGATGGGGTCATCGTGACGCAACCAGTCGCTTTACCAGTCTTCGCTGTGGGATTCGAAGACCTTGAATACGCTCAGAAAAGAGAAGACTTTGACTACCTTCGTCACTTGCATGCTCCCGCCCCATAAATACCCGTGTTTCGCGAGAGTTTTTTCATGAAAATTAATGATATTATATCTTAAATTCGTGGTTTTTTGTTGGATTCGAATTGTTTTGAAATTATTTTATGAAAGATTTCCTAGTCATCTACTGTCAGAACTTAAAGAACCCTATGCTTCAAATTTTGAGACAGTTCGACTCAAAAATACATTGCGCGCGCGCGCGTATGTGTG
This sequence comes from Macrothele yani, assembly GCA_039090855.1. NCBI lineage: Eukaryota > Metazoa > Arthropoda > Arachnida > Araneae > Macrothelidae > Macrothele > Macrothele yani. The sequence goes on along the minus strand of CM077022.1, from coordinate 46,918,572 downwards.
AAGGTGTTTATTATTCCCTTGATGAATACAAAAAGAAATTAGTAAGAGACTAAATGCAAAAAAACATTCGTGCACATGAACATTTGGATGAGTACCGTCTTGACACGATTTTAATGATTTTAAAATATGAAATATATGTACAATTAAAATACTATAAAACACACTAGCACTTTCAGAGCGACAGTCGCCCCATCATCAGGTGTGTTCGGATCTCCCAAACCGTTCAGTATAAATATCTGTAGTGTGCCATAACTGCAATCGACGTAACAGAATTTCGCGACGTACGCGCCATCTGTTCCGGCAGTTAAACTACGAATAGAGCGACACCACATCACAAATCGTAAACATGATTATAACTGCAACATTAATTATTAAAGTCTAAAAAACGAAGATAGTTCTGTGGATTGTCCAACACTTGTAGACAAAAGACGTCTCCAAATATCTGGTGATCCCAAGGGCAATTATCATTACAGCAACTTCGTTTGAACGCGGAAATGAACAAACTTTCAGTCACCAGTAGCATGTGTGTAGAGGCTGGTGTTATCAAAATTTTGGCATTGTCCCAATCAGGGATTAAATCTTCTGAATCAATGCACTTGGTAAGGGCTGTACAGATATGGCTTGCTTTTAAACTATATTTATGTTCCTGCAGCCTGAGGCACAGTTTCCGACGAGTGGAGCCTATGTAATAGTTAATACTCTCATGTGAGTCATTGTCCAATAGTGGGATGCAATAAACACCCCACCTCTGCGAATCATCAATTCCTTGACGGTCTTTCCTCAAAACAGAAGATAGGTTGTTACTATAAGAGACATTACTAGTTACATGAAATTGAATAAATTGGACATCGTGTTTATTGAGGTGTAAAATTTAGCAGCCCTAATATTAAAATTTCCATCAACAACTGCAATTGCCGAAAGAAGTTTTTCTGCATTAAAAAGAATCAAAACATAGTATACTTTAGGGTAGGGAAGGACAAGGACATGTACACTTGAGCAAATTGGCTGTTCTGTCAATAAAGAGAAAAATTCTTTTTAGATGTGATAAAGTACTCGGAAGAAACTTTTTATGGAAAAGTAACACCCAACTTCACTAAAAGGAAAGAAAAATGGAGTGCATGTACAAATAAAGTGAACAGAAGAAGAATGGAGTTCATGTACGAATAAGTGTTAAAATCCTAATCCTCATAATAATTTGGTGTTATGATAACAATAGCATGTACCTAAAATTAAGAAAAAAGGTTACTTCTATTAGTTAACAACTGAAAAATAACCTTCGCAATTAAAAAAAAAAAAGTACTGGGGGTGGGTGAGATAGCCCAGGTCTTGGACCCAAGATACGCCGCTGCCAGGAACATTTTATCCGGGAGACGGGCGTGCTACCGTTGAACCAGAAAGGCACGTAGCGTACATTCACGTATAAGGTAGGACACTAATCGGGCGATGAAGAAATGTTTTTTGTTATTAATATGGGTGAATTAGTAATTTTATGTTGGAGCCTATTCTTTGTCTGCATAGGTTTGTATTAATTATTATTTTTCTGTAGGATGATTTATTACAAAATATGCATTTTTTCATCGTGTTTTTTCGAAGCAACAATATTCCGTGGAACTTGAGATCTTATTAAATTGACAATCTTTAAGGAAAAGGTGAAATGAACTGCTTTATATGTAGTATTCTTTCACAAATTTCCTAAATATAAAATTTACTCTAGATTATTATAATAGCTTTTGTCTTAAGGGTTCCACAGACCGATACATAGCCATCGTACAATCACCTGTACAATAATTTAAGTATCAGATTTCTTACGGTAACAGAATATAAAATTACTGGAGCGCAAAATGTGGGAGAGGAGAAGAAATATATCCTGTGCCACAATAGCCAAAATGTTCAAGCGATATGCTATCCGCAACATCCGACCTCGATACAGAACTTCAAAATCAGATTCTCCGACAGACGACACATACACGACGCTGGAGATTAGACGGCTGCGCCGCACCGGTTGTTTCGAACATCTCTTTGCTGGTACATATCTTACCTTTTTGAGAGGTCACTCCGAGAAAATAATAAGAGATGAGGATGAGATTGCTTGTTATATTCCTTTATGCACAAATACACACATATACAAAAGATACACACGTTAGTACAAATAATATATACTGTCGAGTCACATTATTGTGACCACCTCCTATTTTTCACGTCAACAGCGCGTAACCAATGAAAGAAGGCACGTGTCGTGAGCTGGCTGGGAGGGTATAGAAGGTGTGCTGTAGGCAATCTGAAAACATATCACTCGTTGCTGTCATGGATAAAAGGAGCGATTTATCAGATTTGCAAAAAGGGATTATTATCGACTTTCGGACCAAGAGTAGCAGTATTTATGAAACAGCACAATTTGTGAACTGTTGGCGTGCTGCTGTGGTTAAAGTGTATCGTGATTGGAGAAATGGCACCATTGCGAATAAGCGACTGGAAGCTGCGGAGCACCAAGTGCCATTGATGTGAGAGGTGAACGTCGGCTTTGAAGGTGCGTGAGGGCCGATCGACACGCTACAGTGGAGCAACTCACTGGCCGAATGAACCAGGGGCTGCTGGAAGTGTGTCTAAAACGAACCCTGCTGCGTATGGAGATCCGATGCAGATGGATGGTCACTGCACCTACGCTAACGAAGGTTCATCGGGCCGCCCCGGTGGCGCAGTGGTCTAAGCGATGGCCTCTGATCATTCGTCCGAAAGGGGTCCGGGTTCGAATCCTGTGAGGCATGGATGTTGTGTTTGTCTTACGGCACTGGCTCTCGGCTCTCTCCCTTCCCTGGAACCATTGACCCAGAATTAGGGACGGGCGACTGCTTATAGCCCATTGAGTTGCTCACGGTGGTCGTTAAACCTTCAATAAAAAAAAAAAAAAAAAAAGGTTCATCGGCAGACAATACTTACATTTGCACGACAGTATCGGAATTGGAGCTCCGCTGATTGGCAAAGGATTGCCTTCTCCAATGAGTCACGTTTACTGCGTCATCGAACGGATGGACGTTGGCTTATAAATCGAGAAACATCGGAGAACAAACACGCTTCAACCATTGCTTCGAGAACACAAGCTGATGGGGGCAGCGTTATGGTCTGGGGAATGTTTTTGTGGCATTCTCTGGGTCCACTCATACCTGTGGAAGGCACTATGGACCGAATTCGTTATGAATCCATCCTTGCAGAAAACGTACACCCATTCATGCTGATTGTCTTCCCTGGGTACGATGGAATCTTCCAGCACGACAATGCGATGTGTCACACAACTAGAAATGTCAGAGAGTGGTTGGAAGAGTACGATGAAGACTTCAAAGTACTTTCCTGGCCCCCTAATTCCCCATACTTAAACCCAATTGAGCATCTATGGGACCACCTCAATCGTGCTGTTCGCTCTATGGGTCCTCCACGACGCACCCTCCAGCAACTGTCAGCATGGCTTCACATACCTGTGAACACCTTTTAGCACCTTATTTAATCACTCCCAGCCCTCTAGCTGCTGTCCGCGTTGCTGCACACAGCGGTTACTCTGGTTATTAGCTGGTGGTCAGAATAATGTAACTGGACCGTGTATTTATTCCTTTATGCACAAATACACACATGTACGAAGACGCACACGTTAGTACAAATAAACCAAATTTCTTATTCAATTCTCACTTCGCAATTACGCATCGTATCTTCTTTGCACCTGGCCTTCATCTAGGTCATCGCGTCAAACCAGAACCAAAACCACCAGCGTACCGTGTTTGCGTGTCTTACATCATCCACTAACAATAAACAATCGCGAGCGGTTGAGCTGCCTCTACTAAGTCCAAGTTCCAACACTGGTGGTTAGAAGTAATGTTTACTTAGAAGCGGAAAGCTAGGATATTCGGGCACTCTAGCCTAAATATCCTAGCTTTCCGCTTCTAACGGTTGTTTAAGACCTGTGGTCAGACACTCGCTTCCTAAAATCCTCTACATAAATCTCTAATCTCTCTCATTGTAGGAATATGATTTTCTTTAAACTACTGCTGTTTCGTCATCGGGTCGTTTTCTTTTAGTGGGTAAATTCTCACAGTATGCTGTGATGTCTGAAAACTCTAGACCAGTTAGTAATAAAGGCAAATCCATGTTCTCATTCTTCGAAATCCCGAATCACTTTGTCGTTACCGTCACGTCATGGTTTCATTTTGACAAAAACAAAATTCTAATCACCGAACAGTCGTGTAGTATTATTAGAAGCCCTTGGCATCCCTTTCCACCATTTGCTGCCCGCCAAAGCAACCTAGTGTGGTTTATTCCCAGAGATTCGAAAGCTTTCTTTTGGTTTCTCTAAAGAGAGAGAAAGAGAGGAAGGGAGGGAAAGAAAAGGCAAAATATAGAACTCATCGAACAGACAGATATATAGTGTTAGGTTAACGCTGTAAATAACGATGATCAATGCTACGTAACTGACGTTAAAATGATACTCTTTCACCTCGGGGTTCGTAGTTAGAGTTCGGCACGCAAACACCAATGTGATGGAAACAACAGAAACGCTAAATATTGTGAGGACTCTACACTATTTCATGAAATACTTCTGTACCTTATAAAAACGATTTATTCTTCTTATTTACTTCTGCGAAGGTTGTCCAAATGATTGCGCCACCCTGCGTGTTGCGAGCACTATAAAATATTTCCACTCCCTATCTATACTGGTTACCAATAACTTTCTACGCCTTTTTCTTCCCGCCGTCAGGAAAAACCCCTCTTTTCCCCGCTGCTAAGAAACTTCTGTCCTAGAAACAAATTCCTCTGGCTTCTTACACCATTCACCCCTTCTATCTCTCCGAGTTGACTGCCTTTTCCCTTCGCCCCCTTGCCCCCAAGCGAAAGGATGACCAACCCCTTCTAACACACACAGCGGTACTTCCTCTCCCACGAATTTAAAGGACCGCGTTCCGAGACAAAAGTATCAAAACTAAGATTTGTCGCTCCTGCATACCCTTCGGTACCTTTGAAACGCAGAGCCGAAAGGTGCAAATTGCATTTGACAATACCAAATGCCGCTACGAAATACAAAGCCAAGACTTTTTAAGATTCGACAGCCTGGCGTCTCTAAGCAAACATTATTTCCTGATATTTCTTAACTCGGGTGGCGAAGCTGAAAGTTCTCACGCATCGTGGAAACAAAGGAAATGGAGCACGAAAGCGAAGTAAAAGTTGCGAAATGAGATTTAATATTTTTGCCAAAAACTTCTTGTATTAAATCTCCGTAACAATAGAACGCGTGGAAAAAGATCTGCCGCATGCACAAATAATTTTTGCGATTATGCTGGAGGCCTATTCAATAAAACGGGCATTTTAAAAATTAACTTTGACAGACAGTTTTAGTTCCTTAGAATTTTGTGCATAAAAACGGGATATGCGATTATCCGATTAAAAGTGACACTGCTTCAGGAAATAACATTTAACCAGATTCTAAAAAAGGTTTCTTTTCCTAATTTTTAAAAATACTCTTCCCTTTTGCTTCAAAATGTAGTACGCATCCACTAGAAAAAGAAGACAGTTTTAATTTCACTATAATAGTATGACACCATAAACTGTACATATTTAAATTTAAACGACGGAACTAAATTACCACTAAATGTTCACGGCAAGCACATTTGCAGATTTGTATTCATTCTTAAAATCGCCAAATAAATTATTTACACGAAAAAGAAAAAAAAAAAAAACCAACAAAAAAAAAAAACCGATATCCTCTTCTCATATTTTTATTCTATTGTCTAGCATTTTTTTTTCTGTGTAGCACATTACGCTGTTACCGGCGAAGTATAAAATATACATTAAAAAATACTGCGAAATTATCCCGCTTAATTATTTTTACTTATTAATTTTCTTTTCCCCGAAGTCTTTTCCAATTAACTTTGACAAGGTAAAGAAGAACGAACAGTTTTAATTGCTCTTAATTGGTGGCATTTTTCCTAAATGCTCTCGAAGTTTAATCCTTCTGATTTCTTCTGGTTTGTAGTTCAGCTGCCTCTCTTCATCCGGAATTTACAAGGTTGTTTAGCAATTACAATTAACCCATCATTTGCAGCTTCGTAAGAAGCCGTATATTCAGAGGAGGGGAAAAATGGAAAGGCGTCCACCTTAAGGTATGTTGAAAAGGGAACTGCTGAGAAATGGATATATTTACGCAAAGCAAATTTAACGAACTTAACGCGCGACAAAACATATGCAATATTTTTGTTTTTAAGTACACACAAAAAAAAAAAAAAGCTGCCCTTTGTCTCTTCAACTGCAATTTGCGTTCACGTGATGTCAGAATCATTTCAATCTCAAAATATATCCCGGTTTTTCAAATTACGAACGACTGACTTCTCTTCTTATTTATGAATGTGTAATTCTGAAATTTCTTTCCAACATTTATGCGGTGAAAACTTAATATTTAATCCAAATCTTCGGTTTAAAGCAAAAACTCTGTTTCTTTTTTGTTATACGAACATATCCAATATCTGAATTTTTATGGATTATTAATTTAGTAATCATGGGCATCGTTTTATTTGTCCTTACGTTCGTTATTTGTTCTTCCACTCAGTTCCAGCTCAAGGCATGTTTGTGCCCCGAAGCAAACTGCCACTTTGTGCACTTTTCTCTGGAGAAATTTACATATTGCTTTCGAATTTGGCATACTGTCATGCATTTGGCTGTTCTGACCCATTCCACTTCCAAAAGTTAAGAGGCCACGGTTAATCTTTTTGCATTTCTTTGTCATCTGATTAGCATGCTTTGCTTTGCGCCAGTTCCTGACGCAATTCTCATTAACGCTATACTTTCGTTGAGCTACCATGTTCCCGCCGCTATCCTCGGCAAATTTTACTATCTCAAGCTTGTATGCTGTAGCGTACGACTTATGACCCTTAACAGGAGGCATTTTGAGAGCGCAGTTGAGCGATATAATTGAAAGATTGACAGGGCACAATAAAAAAAAAGCTGTCTTTGCTAGCCTATAGCCATTATTGTTCTGAAAGCGCATTCGCCACCGGCTATCGACACGATTGTCACCAGCCAGTAAATGCGTGGCAGCGACGCGTTTCTGAGGTTTAGTCAGTGCGATACAAATGAAATGAACCCATTGTAGTTCTGGTGACTTTGCAAAACCAGGGGTGAATGCCACCCATGGTGTCTTGCAGAGATCGTGAGGTGGAAGCAATTAACATACGTCAGCTGCCACTCCAAATGGGTCGTGGCTATTTTAATGACGTTTCTGTCGGACGGAAATATCCGTGATCGCTGAATTATGACCACCTACGTAATACTTCGTAAGTCCAGCTTTCACCCTCACTCAGTACAGCAGCTATCTGACGTGGCATTGATTCAGTAAAATACCGGAACCAGTTAGGAGGTATGGCTAACCAAACTGTGTGCAATGTGGCCTTCAGTGCAGGTATGGAGGTGATTGGTGTATCCATACACCTGATGTCCTGTTCCATAGTGTCCCACAAGTGCTCTACGGGACTGATATCGGGGGAGTTCGGAGGCCAATCGATATGCTGGAAGTCTGAACTGTGTTCCTGAAACCATTCCTGTACAACATTGTACCTGTGGCTCGGGGCATTGTCTTCTTGGAAACAACTGTGCTCGGGGCATTGTCTTCTTGGAAACAACGTCGCCATTCGGGAAAAAAGTACAACATTGCTAAGTGTAGAGAGTCACCAAGCAATTCACGAAAGTGTGCACCAGTCATACGTTGTTCCACACTCACCGGCTTGCATTGTGGAGACCATGCAGGATGGACCGAGTGCCTCATGTTCTATGCGCCAAATACGTACACTGTATCAACGGAGTAGAGTAAGAACGCAACTCGTCAGATCAGCGCGCTTTTCCCCACTCATCCGACATCCAACTTGCATGATCTTTCCCCCAGGAGTCTTTTACGCTGATGAACTGTGCTTAGGAGAGGATGTCGTCGGGGTCGTCGTCTGTTATAACCCATACGTGCGAGTGTGCGACGCATAGTCATGAAAGATACTATTCCGGTTTGACCTCTGTTATATTGGGTAGTCAGCTGTTGAACAGTGGTGGGTCTATTGGCCTGTACGAGTCCTCGGAACCGGCGCTCACCTTTCACATCAATTTTTCGCTGTCCTGTGCAGTTTTGCCCCCGGGTCGTTGTTTGACCATTTTCGCGCTACTCCTGATACACTTTAACTACGGCGGCTCACGAACAACCCGCCAATTCAGCTGTTTGTGAAATCAAACCACCCTCTCTCCCATTTTGTCTTTTCTCAAATTCTGGTAAATCCTTCCGTTTACCCATCACGCTCCAAATTTTATTACCTACTGCTCCACATAGGTCTTATATATGCTACGTTGGTCGACTAATCGCGCCTTCTCGGAATTCACGCTGTCAACGGGCCGTATCCACTTTTGTAATTCAATTCAGTGATCGCTCGGTGTACATTCTCTCATTAAAAATTTTCAATGACCAGTCAATAGATAAGTCGATGTGGCGTATAAGTCGAAGCCCGGACTTCCGAAGGAAAACATAGCGAATAACCGTAATTAAATGTATCCGAAATAGTTGCGTTGGCTACCAAAAATGTATTTACAACATAAGATTACATAATTGTCCATAAATTTACATATTGTTCCGTATAATACGTAAGATGGATGAAATTTTCGATTTTTGATTTTCGTGTATAACCGCTCTCTACACTGGAACTGTATTTTAGTATCCTGCAGTAATGCGTCATCATATTTACATTCCACCGTCCCTGATACCTCTTTTCCACTACTCTGGAAGCGCATTCACATGAGAAAAATAGCCAATAATATTAAAAGGTCGAGTAACGTTGTTCAGGCCTTTCAAACAAGTACGAGCGGCACAATCCATGTAACATGGAAGAACGTCAAGAACGTTTTGCGAAATTCTCGGAAATGCCTATGCGTTTTCGTAAAATGCCACGTTTCCCTGTCGAACGCTTCTGGCCGCTTGCCTAATCTATGTCCATTCGACAGATTAGCAATTGAGATGCATTACACTGTTAATACGCATACATTTTGGGACTACAATACTTGTGATGTTGAGATAGTATAAATAAGCAGTGTTTATTCACAATTATAGCTATTTTATTTCAAGATCTTCCATTGTTTCGCTGAGCGTTTGGCTTGACTTCATGAGGAAAAATGGTATTGTCTGATGAAGCCAAGCCAAACGCTCAGTGAAACATTATTAGATCCAAAAATGAAATATTTAATTGTGAATAAACGTTGCTTATTTACACTGTACTACACTGTAAAAAATAAGTGGTGTGAATTTACAGAAAACTTCTGAAACTAATTTGCAGCAAAGTTGCCGCTAAGTGTCCGCTTTTAACGAAATTTCCGTTTTATAAAGTGCCCGTTTTTTTTTGTTTTTTTTTTAACCCGTATTTTCACAGATTTTTCGTAGTTTATTTTAGAAAAATCCGTTTCAATTTTTCCCGTATTTTATACAGAAATTTCGCAAAATCTAAGACGCTGAGGATCCTTCGCGCCGATAGTGGGAGTCGAACTCCGGTCGTTTGGGTTAGGTGAACACAAGCCGCACGTCTTTAACCACTGAGAATGGCACTCACGTTCAAGATAAACTAATTGCGCCATGATGAATTTTTCTTTTATTGTTTCTTCATTAATGTTTTTGTTGGAGCTTTATTATTTTCTTCAATACGTTTCGAATAATTTCATTTTTCTGTAGGAGGACTTATCACAAATTACGTATTTCTTTCACCGTGATTTTTCGAAGCAACAGAATGATTTGTGGTTTGAGATCTTTTTAAACTGCCAATGACTTTCAATTATCTTTAGGAAGACGTGAAATGCATAATTTCACAAAACTCCTAAATATAAAATTTACTCTTGATAGCTGTAATAGCTCTTATCTTATTTATGCGATATGCTATCCACAATATCCGATCTCGCTACAGAACTTCAAAATCAGATCCTTCGACAGACGATTGAAATTTAACAGTTAATCAAACCTCAAGTATGTCCACGAATCTCTCCTGTTACCGGAATGTTTTCGTCATATAGATAGGGAAAAGATGATAATGGAGTTTTTCCATTAATATACGAAAAGAATTGCGGTAAGGTTTTTGAAAATTCAGGATTCCTTTAACACATCTTAAAAACGGAAATTTACCGCCAATATGAGAAAGGAATTGCGGGAAAGTTTCTGAAAATTCAGGATTTTCCGTTAACACATCTTAAAAACGGAAATTTACCGTCAATATGAGAAAGGAATTGCGGAAGTATTTCTGAAAATTCATAATTTTCCGTTAACACATCTTACAAACAGAAATTTACAGTCAATTTAGGAAAGGAATTGCGAAAAGTTTTCTGAAAATTCAAAATTTTCTTGGCATACAAAATATCCGTGAAATTCAGGTTTCACTTCGTCCTTTCACGGAAAAGGTTGTATCAGAAATATGCTTCGTTAATTCAGGAAAGGAATCTCAGAAAGTGGTTCGTGAATTTCAGAAATTTTTTTACAGTGTACATTACACTGTTGCTACGACTTCCAGCTGAGTTTCCGTCGAATTAACCACTAAACGTACTTTGTTCACAGCAACAGGAGATTAACAAAATGGAAGAATATATTTGCATTTGGCTCCTGTCAAGGATCCTGCTGTTTTCTAAGGCATGAATGGGTTGTGGAGTGGTCTTTTAACGTTATTCTAGCTGAGACAAACAAATTTGAGGTACATACGGCTAAGAAGATAAGTGAATGCTCGCCGTGAACAGATTCTCTTACGTGGATTGGAAAAATTCGAACGAAAGGAAAAATTAAGCAAAGAAATCTGCGTATCTTGTTGATCTAAATTTATATAAAATTATGTGTGCGGCATATGAATAGATTAAAGTGTTACCCAAAATCGGCGGGAAAAACCCTGCTCTGGAGGAATTGGTCTCACAAGTTTGAGTTTCCAAATTCATGCAAATATTAATAAATCAAATTGGACAATTACAGTGTTCTTTCCTTATCAGTAAACAACACATTGCTGGCTTTCCTGCTGTTAAGACATATCCACCAGTGAGAAACACTTAATCGTTGTCTTGTCAGTGGGTGTCTGTATTCACGGAGAGGAAATAAAACGACTTAAATCCAACCTATCGTAGACATCATGATTCCATTCGCACTGTAGCAAAAGTAAAAAAAGCTTGATTCTTGTTGCTCTCAGTAGGTGGCAATGCATTGCAATCCCATTCCAGCACACCCAACAATACTTATCGTCTTCAACCTGGCTGCAGTTGAGAGGTTGCCAACCCCAAATGTGTACCGTGTAAAGCAATTTCAAGGAAATATCCCGAGGTGCAGTTTCCTAAATGGTTTTTTAGTCTGTGTGGATCTGACAACAATCGTTGTTGATTGTAATTTCCATATCAACCCTGCTGTCCGAATTATGCATTTCTTCGATTTTTTTTATCTCTTTTTGTATTCTTAATGAAACTGGCGTTTCTTTTCTGTTTTGAATTAATCATTGTATTAGACGAGATGAACCCCGCTTTCATTTGTGTTGGTGCTAGCCTGATGTTAGCGAAATTGAAGCTGTCTTCTTGTTTTGAACGAATCCGGGGTTAGACGACTTCCATGCTAAGTCATGGTGTCCAAAATATAGTACCTTTCTCCACAAATTCTGATGCGAAGCATCTTTGCAAAAGAGACAAATTCTTCGTGGACGAATCACGACTGTTTAAATGGACATTGTATTCTATTAGTACAGGGGTGGGCAACCTGCGGCCTTCTAGGCTAATTAAGTGCGGCCTTCTAGGCTAATTAAGTGCGGCCTTTTGAGTAAATCCAAAATAAACGAGTCACCACGTTCAAATTGTTGAAGCGTTGTATTATTCAGTTTGCCGTCTAACTTCCTTGCAAAATCCATCTGGTTGATGTGCGAAAGCTTGGAAACCTTGATTTATAACCTACGCCAAGAAATTCGGATTACTAATATACACTATCTACCAACAAGTAATTGGACACCCCTGCAATCGACGATATCTGCGGTTCTGATACGCGTCACGGCCGCCGCCGTTAAATATCGTGTGGGAAACAACAACGCAACCAGTCGCATGCAAGATGCCATGCAGTTCGGAGCTCTCTGATTTCGAGAAAGGTGTAATCGTCGGGCATCACAGAAATGGCCGATCCATACGTGACATATCCAGCGAGTTGAAGTACCCAAAATCGACAGTGGCCTACGTGATTGGCAAGTGGAAGATGAGAGGTGACTGTCGGAATGTGCCCCGACCCGGCAGACCCACAAAACTGGGAGTTAGAGACCGACGGGTGCTGGCCAGAGAAATTTGGAAAAACTGCACCATATCGATGGGCCACATCCGCGAGAAGTTTCAACAGGCATCCGGGAGTGTTCTATCGATGGATACCATCTGTAAGGAAGCCCATCTGCTCGGTTATCATGGACGTGCTGCCTCCCACAAGCCTTTGATCACTAAGTCCAATAGCGCTGCTGGGCTAACGTGGTGCAAAGAACGTCGACATTGGGCCGTTGAACAGTAGAAACAGGTTCTCTGGAGCGACGAATCAAAGTTCACGCTCTACCGTTCGGATGGCAGGATCTGGGTTTGGCGTCTGCCTGGAGAACGCCTCCTGCCGGAATGTATTGTGCCAACTGTGAAGTTCGGCGGCGGTGGAATTATGCTATGGGGGTGTTTCTCCTGGTATGGCACGAGACCCTTGGTCGCAATTCCTGGTAGACTTAACGCCGAGACATACGGCACTATTTTGGATGTCCATGCGCTTCCTACGTTGTGGCAGTTTTACGGGGTGGTCCTATGTTACTTTTACAATGACAATGCCACCTGTCATGTTGCGAGGTCCACCATGGCTTAGTATGGTGACAATGGGGTTAATCGAATGGACTGGCCTGCACGTAGCCCGGACCTGAACCCCATCGAGCACCTCTGGGACGAGTTGGAGCGTCGACTTAAGGGGTGCCCCCACCGTCCGAGATCGGTGAAGGAACTGACCTGTCTTCTCCAAGCCGAGTGGAAGAAAATACCGCTAGCCGTCGTACAACGCCTGGTTGAGTGTATGCCCCAGAGGGTCGCAGCTGTAATCGCCGCTCGTGGAGGCTCCACCAACTATTGAAGGTGAATGAACTTCGTTTTCCTTTGTTATCACAGGTGTCCAATTACTTGTTGGTAGATAGGGTGGTTATACTATTTTGAGTGTGATTGGTGTACATTTCCTCGTTATTATTTAGTTATTATTTAAATCCTTTTACTTTTATTAATATATTTTTGTTCGTCTTTTATTAGTTTTATTTTAATCTTAAAATGAGCGTTCTTTAAATACCAAAGAGTAAACGAAGATTCAACGAAATAATGCTCCCCAACTGGCCGCTACAATTAAAACATTAGTAAGTCATAAGGGCTATTTTGACACCTATACTTGCGCTTTGGATTTCGTTCTACGGCTCTTAAAGAACTACAGATGGAATTTGATTGAGCTCTCAGAAGATGACATTTTAAAGTCCTTATTTAACGCTAAGGAAGATTCAATCCATGGAAAAATTCTATAGAATACCCACGTCTTCGGCAACATGCTCGAAAAATGATTTCTTGCTTTTCAACCACTTATTGCTACGAATCTACATTCTCCTACCTAACCTAAATCAAGACGCCCTTAAGGTAATATATGACGGATACGGGTATCGCTCATTTCGCCGAAAGATTATTTCACTCAAGGTCACAGGTTGCATCTCACGAAAATAACTAAATAAATTTGGGTTTGAAATTCAAAGAATATTGCCTTTGGATCGAAATTAGCAGCTGGTTAAAACGATCTTTCGATGAAGTGAACATTCGATAAAGCGATCTTTCGGTGAAGTGAACATTCGATAAAGTGATCTTTCGGTGAAGTGAACTTTTCGGCAAAACGACCTTTCGTCGAAAGGAACTTTACAGTGAAATAAACTTTCGGTGAAGTGAACTTTTCGGCAAAACGACCTTTCGTCGAAAGGAACTTTACAGTGAAATAAACTTTCGGTGAAGTGAACTTTTCGGTGAAACGACCTTTCGGTGAAATGAACGTTTCGGTGAAGTGACCCTTCGGTCAAGTGGTTTTCGGTGAAATGGACCAAACCCGACGGATACCCATCTAGGGGATCAGCTGAAACTGCGGACCACCATGTTGCAACCAAATATTCTATTGCTTTCCAACAAAAAGCAGTCACAACAAAGTCATTAAAAGGTTAGTTAACTTTAAGATTTGCTTTTTTCATTTTTTGAAGTAAATTAGTACATAGTAAAATTTTTACAAAATAATGTGTATTTCGAAGTATATCTAATTGAAGTTTCTTGAATGCGGCCTTGTTAGATTACAGCTAACTTAATGCGGCCTTCCAACATGAAAAGGTTCCCCATCTCTGCATTAGAATAATGTCCATGTGTGCGAGTTCGTACGGTGTTTTGACTGTATCAACAGCATACAGTAATCTGCACCCACGGATGCCACCAAGACATAGACCAGTATTGTTTATTTTAGCATCACACATGTATGCATCCATAAATACATTAAACATCTATGGTGAACTTATGCAACTTTGTCTGACTCCTGCATCAATGGACAAGGTTGTGTAATGTCACCATGGTTGTTTAATAAATTTATAGGTGTATACATACGTGACGCCAAAATACACAATACTGGTTTATGTCTTGGTGGTATCCGTGTGTGCAGATTTCAGTGTGCAGATGACGCAGTGCTGTTGGCGGAGAGCAAAAATGAGTTGAAGAGTATGTTGTTCCGGATGTACAAAGTTTGTATAAAATTCAAACTGAGTATAAATGAAGGGAAAAACAGAGTTATGGTTTTTGAGTGGGAACTGTTAGTACTGAATGCAAGATAAGTCTAAATGGCACAGTGATTGACCAGGTGAGTGAGTTTATGTACTTAGGAAGCATGTTTGACAGAGAAAACAAATTAGATGGCGAAATTGGTAGGCGAGTGAATTATTCATTGAAAGTCATAGCTGTTTTAGGAGGTTTTCACAGGAATGATGGGTTCTCAAGAGAGTCCCGCATGTCTGTGTATGGAAGTGTAATTGTTTCTACTCTGATGTATGGCAGTAAAACCTTGGTACTATAGAAGAGACATAGGAGTCGTTTGTGTGCTGGAGAAATGCGTTACTTACTGGGAGGTTTGTGGCAAGACATGTTCCGTTCATGTGAGGAATGGTTGGTTGGTTGGTTGGTTTTTAGTGCGCAAGGGCCATGTTTGGTCAAAGAGCGCCAAACACAAGACAATTAAACAAACAGTATTAGAAACATAGTATAATGATTAAAATCTGGCTGATTCAGTTAAAGTGAAAAATGAGAATGATGGAAGGGCTAAAATCTAGATACGTTTTAAAAAGTCAATTTGTTTTTTAAATGAAAAGACAGCGACAGTATCGCAGTGGTCATCTATAGGAGCCGCTTCAGCGTAGCGGCGTCCTCGGTCAACAAATGAGAATGAAAGAAGTGAAACCGTACATCACGAAAACGAACACAGCTACACAGAAGATGAGTGACGGTGAGTCGGCAATTGCACGTCTCACACATCGGCGCAGTGTCGCCTCACAGCAAAAAGCGGTGAGTGAAACGACAATGCCCAATGCGGAGACGCGCAAGCACCACTTCCTCCCTACGGTTCCGACGATATGAGGATTTCCAGATTCCAAGAATAGGTTTAATACGATGCAGTTTATTTTCCAACTGTTGATCCCACAGACCCTGCCACGTTCGCTTGACATGATCCTGAACAAGAAAGCGCCAATCCCGGTGAAACAGTGGCAAGGGTGTGACGACCAAAAAGGAAGTAGATCTAGCAGCCGCATCAGCTCACTCGTTACCCGAGATTCCAACATGCTCAGGAATCCAGCAAAACTGAACCTGAAAATCGGCCTCGAGCAAAGGACGAAGCAACCGTCTCACATCCAAGAGAAAAGGATGGTCACAGCAATCCGCAGATGACAAAGACTGCAAGACACTTAAGGAATCCGTATAGACCATAGCACGATGATGAGAACTCAACTGGACATGGAGAAAGGGCGAGATAGACAGCATGCATCTCCGCCGAAAACACCGTGGTCTCAGCTGGGATCCGCGCTACAGAGACGTGTAAGGAATAGAGATGTGTTGCAGATGTGTAATGTGAAACAAAATGTTATTAGTGATGTGGAGAAAAATATTCTGATGTGGGTTTGGCTATGTTGAAAAAATGAGTGGTGAGTTGCTTACTAAGAGAATTTATTCATTCCAAGTGGCAAGAAATAAATGTAGAGGAAGGCCAAGGAAATCATGGGAGGGTCAGATTCAAGAATGTCTTCACGAGAAAAAGATAATAAGTATGAAGAACAGAATATCTTGTGTGATAGATGTCTGGGAAGCTCGAGTTGTGTGCTGCGATCGCTGTAAATAGTCACGTTTGATACACCTCTTTCAGCAGTAAGTAAAATCTTGCTTCACAGTTTTAAACTTTAACCAGGCAGATAAGCATTCTTTGAGGTGATAAACTCTCTGAATATCAAAGAACAGCTTAGTGATATGTATGAGCACATAAGGCTATAAGGAATCAGCCGTTCTTAATTTCAGGCCACTGATTCAATGGAGCTGGTTAAAACCAGCTCCAAAAGACAAAAACTCCATCCATGCCACTTGGACTCAAACCCGGGCCCATCTTGAATATTACCCGGAATCTCGCGCCTCTAGCCACCCGGCCTCAGGGGATGGCACTGTTTGGTTGATGTTGATGCCTTAATTTATGCTAAATAATTCAAATATATTAATATGCATTCGCAACCGTGCACCACCGAAGTCACTGTATATAATGCATCGAAAGGGGTGAAGGGGACAGGAAAAGTCATTTAAGAAGCAAGGGTCAGTTGCGCTCACCCAATCCCTCCTTCTTATCTGATGGGTCAATTGCACTCAGAAGGCAGACAACAATAGCCATAGACTACAGTCGCCCAGGTCTTGCTTACTAGAAGGGAATGTAGAATACCGGTGAGGGGAGCAGAGAACTCTTGCATAAGATGCTGTGTGCTGAACAATGCTCAGCTGACCCCTTACAAAACACAGCTATCATTGTATTATTATTCAAAAAGCGATTCTACATGTAACATAGTGTTTATGTGTTAAGCGAAAAAGGAAAAAAGGAAAAACCTATTGATACATCCAGGATATAAAATCTGTACAACACTCAGTGATCTGACTATCACATCAAACAGAGATGAAGGAATACTAAATAACAATGTCCGAAATGTTTGCATATACTGTAGTACGTTTATCCACAAATTCTAATTCGGAGCATCTTTATAAAAGAGACAAATTAATCGTGGACGATTCGTGACGTTTAAAATGAACATTATATCCCATTAATGTTCTTTCTTCTTCCGAAGGGGGAGTGGAAAAGAGATTTTGAGGAATCTCTGAGTGCAGTAATCCTATACCAGGTAGAAGCTCCGAGGGGGGAGGCTTCTATCAGTGCAATTATCCCATGCACCAAAAGAGGCTGTGAGTGCAACCGAACCTTTTCGCAGATTTTTGAGTGCAACTGACCAACATCCTGCTTAAGTACTTCATTTCCGATCTTTCCGTTCTCTTATTGATTTATCTTCTATCTTACACTTTGGACCTTTGATTCAAAAAACAATGCTAAGAAAGGAGGGATATCACTGGATTTATTCAAGTGACTGATACTTTGAATGGTGTCTTGGCATATCACTTTCCACAGAACAGTTTTTTCACTTAGCACACCAAGCAATAGAATTCGAAACGAATCATATCCAGGGAATAAGTTGTAGTTTCGAATGATTCCCAGAATCACCAAGAGGAAATATTTCGTGCATCAATGGACTCCTGGCAATAACACTGTTAGGATGCTGCTGCATCGTTGCGGTTGCCCAGATGTCATTCCCGGAAAATACTGCAGTTTTCGATCATACATGACAACAAAATGTTTTCAGTGTTATCCTCACAAAGTTATGTCTTCGTCTTCTACAGTAGGAATAAAGTTTCTAGAGTGATCTTGCCTTACTGATTAAAATTGTTACGTGTGACGAAACCTTTATACGACGGCAGCGCCAGTTAAAGATTTGCATACTGCTATCCCATGACTTTCGGCTCTTCAGTGTACACTACGGACAATGAAATTTGTGCACCTAGAAGAAAACAAGCTACAATCACGAAACTTTGCAAATAATCTACGTTTGGTGCGATTGCGCATGACCGCACACCGTGTGGTGGCGCTGCAGGAACGAACCGGCGGCCTTATAAACGGGCGTGTAGTCGATTCCCCATGAAAGCGAAAAGCACCGGCCTAGTCAAGCAAGAGTACAGAGTGACAAGAATGCCGGGTAGGCGGCTGAGACGTCGATTTACGCAACTTACGGACTTTGAGAGAGGCCTGATCATCGGGCTGAAAACCGCAGGGTGGTCGGCGCGCCGTATAGCCCGCCACGTGGATCGTTCTGACCATACCGTCCGACTGTATTGGGAGCATTGGACACGTAACGGCACTGCCACACGGTGGAGCTGCTCCGGACGGACCAGGGGGATCACCGGTAGAGAGGATCGACGGATCGTGCGCCTGGCACGAACAGATCCCACGGGGACCCGGTCCACTATACAGGCAGATGTAGCGACTCCTGTGTGCTCACGAACCATTTCCCGACGCATCGCGGAAGCGAATCTGCGATCCCAGCGCCCCTTACGTGTGCTGCCATTAACACCGGAATATCGCCTGCTCCGTGTGCAGTGTGGTGCCAGGCCATAGCGACGTGGAACGCCACAAACTGGCGACGTGTGGCGTTTAGCAACGAGTGCCGCTTCGTTTTGGGGACAAGTGATCATCCTGTCCAGGTGTGGAGGTCCCGGGGTCAACTTCACAACCCCAACCTCGCTATCGAGCGCCACAGCTCCCCCACTGCAGGCATTATGGGGTGGGAGCCATTGCCTACTTTAGCCGATCAGGTCTAGTAGTGGTACGTGGATCATTGACGGGCCTGCGGTATGTGGATGAGATCCTACTGCCCTATGTGCTCCCATTCCTGGCTGGGATTCCAGGTGCACTATACCAGCAGGATAATGCCCGTCCGCACACGGCTTGGGTCGCCCAGGAATGCCTACGTCATGTGCAGACATCTCCATGGCCTTCCCGCTCCCCGGACATGTCCCCTATCGAGCATGTGTGGGACCAGTTGAAACGCCAGCTGCCTCCGTGCCGTACTATCCGGGATTTGGGACACAGCGTCCAACACGTGCGGCAGGACAACTTCAGGCGTCAGTTCTCCTCCATGCCGGACCGTATTGCAGCATTTATTGCTGCATGAGGCGGCCCGACGCGCTATTGAAGATGACCGGACTGCGTGCCACTGCTCCCTCTGTAATTGTCCTGCCGCTCTGTTTTTGCCATCATGTGTATCATTCATCTGTATCATTACGTCCGTAAAATTTCAGTTCAATCCGATACTTCCTTCTTGGTGCGCAAATTTCATTGTCCGTGAGTGTAATTAGAAACCATAGCTTCTCAAAGCTCGTTGGTATCCATTCTGGCATTATCGATGTCAAATACGTATCACCGTACGGCGATCCTACCCGAAACCAAGTTTCGTCCTTCTTTAGGATAATCCATCTGTCACTGCGCAACACTGCAACGAATTCGACAAATGTATATACACTAGCGGTTACGCCTTTTGCACCGCAAAAAAAAAAAAAAAAAAAAAAAAAGCAGATGCTCCACAGCATAGGGCAGGGCTGGCAAACCTTTTCTGACTAGTGTGCCACTTAAAGTTTACTTTACTGCTTTCAAGTGTCTAGTGTGCCACTTCTCTTGCATTTTTTTGTTTTTTTTTTTTTGTCTTTTAATTTATTTTTTCGTCATGGAACTTTTTTGCGAATAACATAAAAATGACATTAACAGAATAGTTAAGTAGGTGAATTTTAAGACTAAGACAGTTTTAATTTAAACCTGATTTGATTTGTAAGAAGATAATTAAAAAAACCATACTTACATAATCACATTGGTGTGAAACTTGTTGCTGAATGCTACTCGCCAAGGCTACTCGCTCATGCTCGGTTCATAACCTATTGTTTTCAATGTCATGAGCATCATCAGCAGTCACAGACACTATTCTATTTAAGTCAATCCCCATTTTTACTATAAATTTCTGCCTCACTTCACACATTATATATTTCCCTGTGATCATAGTTGGCAAACTCAGCAATTTAATTAATTTCTCCCTCATTACATTTCCACAAGAAAATCTAACAAAAATACTGATACGGTACCGGGCCGAACTAGGTTGGCATATTTGGTGGTCTTACCCGGCCGCCTAATTATTGTTAAGCTCTACTCTTTCCTCGTACCCCGGCTGCTTACCGCTGCGCTCGAAGTACAGTGGACTATCTTAGGTCCCGCCGGACGTCAGGCTTCGCACATTGCGGGCTCGTACGGTTTACCGCTACGTCGACCCTTCTTGCGAGTTTCTCTCCGTCTGTCTTACGGCAGCGTACAGAGATAACTAACTCTCTCTCCTCTTCTGCCTCTTTTCTTCTATCCACTGTCACGTGACTTCATCTGCTTCTTTTCTGTCGACACTTGAGATTTCTCTCTTGTCTTTCGTTCGGAGCGCCGTCGCTTCTGCAAGTATTTTCGTTACTGACTCTCGCCCCTCATAATCGTAATTTTCAGCGTTCCCTACAGATTTTTGTCACTAATGGCACACTTGAAGTCGTATTTATGAGAGTCTGGATGACTCTCAGTTGCCGACTGGGTAGTCCCTTTGTTGACTAGGCCTCCAAAGGCGATTCCTTAATTCCTTTGTTTCCACCCGGACAAAGAGAATTACAATACTTCCCCAATTAAAAACGAGTGAATTTCCCAATTTAATTTGCAATAGGCCAAATATTTAATTTAATCATCAACATAATTTAACCACGCCTTTCAAGTCCGTCCCCCTTTTTAATAGTAATTAATTTAGACCCAATTTTCGTATCAATATCTAACCAAAAATATCTAAATATAAAATTATCGTTTCCAAAAAACTAAATTTTTACTTAATGTTAATGTTTTCATATCAGTGTGCCACCCAGCGGCACGCGTGCCATAGGTTCGCCATCCCTGGCATAGGGTGTATATCTCTTTTACATATCGGAACTCTAGCGGGCTGTGTTATTTTGGGTGCTCTAATCTGATTTCTGTGACGGCCCTGTATTGCACACATTTGCACACATTTTCTTCTTAAAATAGATATGGCCGCCCCGATGGCGCAGTGGTCTAAGGCGCTGGTCTCTGATCATTCGTCCGTGAGGGGTCCAGGTTCGAATCCCGGTGAGGCATGGATGTTGTGTTTGTGTTACGGCACTGGCTCTCTCCCTTCCCTGGAACCAGTGACCCTAAATTAGGGACGGGCGACTGCTTATAGCCCATTGAGTTGCTCACGGTGGTCGTTAACCTCCAATCAAAAAAAAAAAATAAAATAGATATGGTTTGCATGTCTTCATATAAGGTGCGAATCACTTACTGTATTTCGAAAAAATTAGCTCTGACTTTGGGGGAGTTTGATCAGTTCCATAATTATGCTTTATCGAGTTATATGACAGTAAAAGAAACGAACGATATAGTTTTCATAAATGCTATTTATACCCCTTCTGTGGTTACTAATGTTACCATAATCACAATTACAAAACCTTTCGCGCTGACTTGATGGTAGAGGGTCGGGCTTCCGGCAAATTGCCGGAGTTGATCACGGGTTCGATTCCCTGATGAGGCACGCGTTGTGAGTCTGTCGCACGGTGTCGGTTCTCTGGGACCAGTTGCTCTAAACTAGAAAGATCTGTTCATGTCATATATAGAGAGGATTTTAGGTAGGGAGTGTCTGAGCCCAGGTGTTTAAACAACCCTTAGAAGAAGGAAGTTAGGAGATATGGGCTAGAGTGCCCTACAGGAAAGTCACACGGAAGCGAGGTAGAAAGGGGGAGAAAGACGCCCTTATTTATAACTGGGAGGCGGGGCAGTAACCGGGGTCCAGCGGTTTAACGTGCGTGTCCGACGCAAGCAGACAGTAAGGTTTGCTCATCCCGCCTTCCTCGCAGACGATTAGTCGTGTTGTCACTGAATGACATCACCGTCCTAACATGTCAATCGTAGATCCGAAATGTAGCTATGGAGGAAGATGTCTTGTCAACAATTTTTATAACTCAAACACAGAACAAAAGCTTGTTCTGTGTTTAGTTATAAAAAATGTTGAAATACAGAAGAAATTCACAGTCATGTGAATATTTTAGTAACGGAGATTTCAAAATACCTCCCGCACATTTTTGTTACGTAAATGGCGGGAAAACGGTTATACTTTTAAATTTTAATTTAGTTACAACAGGAATTTTTGCTGTTTTTATATAAATTTAGACATATAATAAAGAATTTTTTATGAGGAATAGGAAAAGCATCTCGGCAATATTCCCTAATTTTTGTACATTAAAAATTGAAAACATTAAGCATTAAAAAATCTGGTAGAATTTATGAAGATTATTTCAGTTGATTTGCGAATAATAATTCCGACACGCTGCTATGGTACAGATGCAAAAAAACGTGGCGATTAGGTAGTCTTACGATGGCGATTTGGACAGTGACGTCACAAAGCAATCACCGGAAGTGCAGGGTGAGCATAACCCTGTATCTGACGCACGGCCGATATCTAGTGGTTCGAGCGTTCCTACCTGCCTGGGATCGACCCTGAGACTTCTCCGTAGTAGTCACGAACGTTTACCACTTGGTCACCCGCGGCCCTAAGATGTGTCGATAGGTGCGTGTTGGGGGGGGGGGGTCGTCGTAACCCCCAACACTTTCACGGGTTTTTTTTTATATACATCGAAACAGAAGTAGTGCCTCTGGATGAACAAATGCCGCCGATATCATCACAAAAATGTAAAAAAATATAATGAAAAAAAAATTAGTTCGTTCTAAAGTGGACTTGCGCATTCCGTACTTTTTTCTCACTGTACTCGTTCGAGTTATTGCGTTACCTCTTTATTCGCGTCTGCCATCCATCTGTTAACTTCTTCTGTATCTCCATCATCTGACTTTTGACTTCCTGATCACTCTCTCCCTGCACTTAAACACGGAGTCTGAAAATAGCAAGGAAATGACAAGATATTACTTAGAAGTTCACCCGTTGCGTACATCACGTGAAGTGAAAAGGCAGGGAAGAGAGCTGAGGGGATGGGGGGTAGTATTAAAACTCAACGCTTTCTTGACGCCAAGCATGATATTTGTTATTATTCTTTTCATTATTACCATAAATTCGTTTGCCCCGCTAAAAGCAATATTTTTAGGAGGATGCAATGAAAATTAATATCTTCTGTCACTCAGGGATCTTTTCTTTTTCGCAGCTTTATTATTTTTTTCTTTTCATTTTGCCTGAATGATAGCGTTGCTTTCTACGAAGCGCAAATGTCAGTGTCAGAACGTGACAAACAAGGACGCGTGAAAAGCCTAGATGATTGACAATAACGGACTCAGGAGAAACTTCCATAGCCCTTTGCCTCGACAGGAAAGGCGGTTACCCTGCGTGTTTTTTAATTCTGTCCTTTAGCTCCTGCTTAGCAATATCTTTTATGTCTGTCTCACGCTGTTCCCCGAGAACAACGTTGCTTTGTTTTATTTTGTTTTCCTTTCGTCAAAATAAGGTTCTTGTCAGAACGAACTCATTTAGCCCACGCGGGAAATTCTGAGATCACTATAAAGTACTCAGAGAGAGCAACATTTTTATGTCGGGAGTAACTGAATTTTATTGTTTCAGTGATATCTTTATTGAGCAGCTGAAACTCCACAACGCAAATCCCAAACGTTATTCATAATATTTATGCACGGAATAACATGCACGTGTAAAATAATGGTTAGATATTTCATAAACAGGGGCGCACTGATATCCGGCATAACCCCCGCCTCTCGGCTTAAAGGGTCTTCTAGACTCAATACAAAATTTTACAAAATTTTTGCGGAAACTTCTTGTGGAACTGGTTAAAAAAATAGCCAAGAATTTTTTACTGCAGCTTTGAATAAAGTATTAAAAAGAAAAGGCATTCTTGATAGTTTTTTTTTTCTTTTTTCGGTGAATAAGTGAATTTTTTTAAAAGCATTTTCGCGGTTTTTGATTTTATAAAAAGTGGATGACGAGAAAGTAGCTATTCCAGAAGACTTGAAGATCCTTTCATAGTCATACCAATAATTCCTATACATGTACATTAACAAGAGAATGTGAAAGAAATATCAGTTCAATGAATGAAATATTTACACCAATCAGGATAAGGTGTTATGTATTGCAGTTCTTTGCACATAACTGCGCATTTTTCAGAATGCAATGAACTGAAAGGTGCTATTCGAGGGGACGAAGAAACGAAGACCTATGCCACAATTTTATAATACTCTAGAGAAAAAGAAATTACGATGAACAAAGTATTGTGGCATCATGTTATATGCACTATATTGACAAAAGTCACCGGACACCTAGAAGAGAAACGCAACATAGCATTTATTGACATACATCTTAGCCTATTGCTCTTTATCAACTAAGTAGCATTATGATCGCTACTTACAACGTTAACCTGGAATAAATAAGTTACCAATTATATAACAACTTAACAAAAGGGAGATAGCCGTAAGACAAGCACCCTGTCTAAGCCTAATGCAGAGCACGCACCCGAGCTCACTCAGACAAATGGTCAAAAGCCACCGCTTAGACCACTTGGTCACAAATAGCACAAAATTCTGCAAAAGATCAGCTGTTGTCGGAATAGCGCATATCGGCTCAACCCCGAGGACATTGTCACACTGCAGTTGCGTGTTTTCTGTGTGCGATCGGGAAGCATTTCATAAAAAGCTGGGTTTATTTCAGTAAAGAATAAAATTTGAATGACATGATATAAAACTATGGCAATCATTTTATGACGAGAAAGTAGCTATTCCAGAAGACTACATAAATGGCGGGAAAACGGTTATACTTTTAAATTTTAATTTAGTTACAACAGGGATTTTTGACCACTTCCCCCGTGGCGCAGTGGTCTAAGCGATAGCTTCTGATCATTCGTCCGAAAGGGGTCCGGTTTTGAATCCCGGTGAGGCATGGATGTTGTTTTTGTCTTATGGCACTGGTTCTCTCCCTTCCCTGGAACCAGTGACCCTAAATTCGGGACGGGTGACTGCTTATAGCCCAGTTGCTTACGGCGGGCGTTAAACCTCCAATAAAAAAAAATAATAATGTGTGCGCAATAATGTTGTTACGAAGTTGTAACGAGGTCGGTTTGTACATTACACTTTCGGGTTAGATGTTTATTCCTAGTTGCAACTCATTACGTAAATAAGTAGCAAATGAATGGCTGAGAAAGTTGTAGCTCCATAAAAGTACTAAGATCGGTTGCGGTATTAAATCAGTTCTTTATTACTAATTTCCCTATTGGGAAATTAGATCTCTTCTGTATTCTAATTTCCCAATAAGAGAACAATTTTGCAATAGAAGATAACAATACTTCACTTCCAGTTAGTATGTGCTTTTACTTATAGCACTTAATGTATCTGTCACATCGGTTTTAACATCTGATGATGGACTTTACTTGGTTTTAACATCTGATGATGGACTTTACTTTAATGTCCGAAAGATCTTAAGTAGTTTTAACTAGGGATGGGACATTGGAATCATCGAATCCCGTGAATCTTGAAAAAGATTCGAGATTCGAAAACTCGAATCTTCGAGCTTTTTTCGTCATTCGAATCTTTCCCTAAAAACTTGGCGTTTGGTGCTTGTTGTAGAGCAATATTTGTTTGAATTATTTTCAGCATGACTAATTTTTTCCAGCATGAAATCTCCAATAAAGGTTTCTGATTTTTTTACATTACCCTGAAAGAGTTCAGCAGCGTTTAGTGTTTTTATTAACTCTTAAAACAAACATGTTTTCGATTTTTGTTCATTTTCTGGAAAGAATTTACTCAATTTAGTTTCCCATGTTTAGTGTTTATCTACATTAACCCTTGAAAAAATCCTCCCCACCTCTACACTTGCTTTGATTTAAGAAGGTTTTGGAACTTTTTGTTATTGTAGAAAAATGTCAAAAATGTGAATTGTTACTCAAATAATTTTTTTTTTTTTTTTGTCAAATTATGTTCAGAGAATGGAAAATGAACCTCAAGACTCAAGAGTTGTGTACTTCATATAGTAAATGTAAATTATAAATTTCATTTGTATCTTCTATATTGTATAGGTATATTTTTTTGAAAATTGTATTCTTGAATTTGTTTTTCATTAAACACAGACTTCAAATTTTGCTTCAATTAAAAACTTTTAATTTTAAGTAGAAGTCTTTTCTTTCCCTTTTTTTCTTATAATTATTGAGAGATTCGAGAACTTTTAGGATTCAAATTCGAGAAAATTTAGGATTTGTCCCCCTCTAGTTTTAACTATGTTTTTCTTTTTGTTTTGTTTTTTCTAATAAATGTAATTTGAAGAAATTTTTATCCTTTTTCTTCGAATGATCATCGTGCAAAGACATCAACTACTTTTACTTATTATATGATTAATGTGCACGAAGTTTTTTAGCTATCATTCCCTATTGGGTATGTCCTGGAATTATATTGATTACTGAATTAATTTATGATTACTTTATTTTCCACTCGCCATCTGCACGTTCTACCTAATTTCTGTTCTATTTAATTTTCTTATCACTCACGCTTCCCAGTTTGGAAGCCATTCTCCTCAACCTCCTTCCAGCTCTCTGTCTGACTGAAAATCGTCTCCCTTCTTATACTTCTCTCTCTTTATTTATTTATTATTATTATTATTTTTTCATGGTGGCTATGCACAAATCCATAGCCATTTTGTTTACCGACACCACCTCGTAAATAGCCAGAGAAGTGGGTATACCAAGTCCGTATAAAGATAGAAATCAATCACAAAGACAAGGGATTATCATCGATCAAAATCACTTCCTATGTTTTTGACAATAGAGAGTATTGAAAAGTTTTTGAAATTTAAAATTGCGGTTGACCCACTGCTCCAACTAACTCCCTATCCCCCATAATTTGGCAGTGGTTGATAGTGACAAATCAGATGTAGAAGGCTGCCGATGTACTATTTTTAGGACTGCCACATGTTCGATTTCAAAGGTTCGTTGCCCCCCCCCCTACCTGCTGGGATTGATAAGCCCTGGGCGTTTTTCGGAGCTCCAGAACACTTTTTTCAGGACTGCACCGCAGATCGTAGCTTTTCTCTTCCTCGGTAATTCCGGGGATTTCATTAAATTTTGTTCGTTAGTTTTAATTAACCACTGGTGGTTGGTTAACGCGCTGTGTGCAGTGTGGGAGGCGGGCGTTTCTTACGGGTGTTCGGATTCCGTTCCTACCGGCCATCTAGTCTGCGGTTTTTCCGGGGTTTTCCGCAGACTCCCCGTGGTTGGGAACGCAAATGCGTAGATGGTTCCCAATAAAGTCGGCCCTGGACGCACTTTGTCCCTGATCCCCGTGCTGCGAAGTGGGAGGTAATGGGAACCCACCACTTTAATTTCCCAGGGTTGTGTCTAGCATGGCAGTCACCTTCTGAGTAATGACCCACGCTATCCACCAACTTTCCAGTCAAGGAGAGAAGGAGGAGGAGGAGTTTTTATTAGCTTTGAATTAAACGAAACAAAAACTCCTGTTTTGCTCCGGTATCTCGCTAAATACGGGCTTAAACGGGTTATACTATATGAAAATCAATTGTGTTTAGTTACTGCGAACCTTTTCCTGTCTGTTGTTGTTATTATTATGTCATCAGCCATCCCTACGGCGAGCTACATCGCAAAATTATACGTCGTCCTCTAAAGAGTTGCCATTTTTTTTCGTCTTTGAATTATGTTACCTCAAGTTAAAGCTATTGGCTCGTTTACTCCGATCTGACGTGCTGCGGCTGAACTGCACTCGCGACATTTCGAAAGCTCAGATTTCTCTCGTCTTATGCTTGTATAGCTTCACATCAGAAATGCATATCCTCCTTTGATTTCTCAAGCGGTAGGAAGAGAATAGAACGTATTGGTCATGGGAAGGGTACGACAAATTTAGTGAACCGTGGAAGAAAGGAAAGGGTGGACTTCTTTTATTTTGATTAAAAAAAAAAGAAAGAAAGGAGCAATCAGGATAGAGGAGGGCAGAAAATGCTGACTCACTGAGATCAAAGAGTCTTTTCATCACGATTATTAGCCTCAAAGAGGGACGAAATAAAAATTACTTACCGATGGAAAAGAAAAAATCCATAACGCAACTTTACTTGCCCGATACCGACAGGTGGCAGAAGGGATTTACTACATTTAAAAAGTATTAATTTCGGTTAATAATCTTACTTCGGCAAATGATTTTAATTTTTCACAATACGAAATGTGCGTAGCCACTGGGGAGGAGAAAAGATAAGTAAAAATAAGATGAAATAGTTCTTTAGGAAAGTTAATCATATCAATACCTCAAAATCTCCACTGCAAATAAAAAATATTTTAATTTTTTTTTCCTTGAACTGATTGCCGGATTGTTTTTGATGTTAAAAGAATGTGTAACACGAAAGCAATCTGAAACATGTGATGTACTACAGAGGTGAAGCACGTGTCAAGACGACAAATCTGCAGCGTTACATTCCGTCGGCGTAGCTTAGTCGGTTAGAGCAACTCACTCCGGAGCGAGGAGACGCGACTTCGATCTTCGTCACCGAAAAATTCCTGTTTGCACATGGCGCCCGAACTTAAAAATGGATCTACTGGCCACTTGGTTCTTCTAAAAATATGTAATGTTCGTTCCACACGTCGTCTGAAAATAATGAAAGGTTCCTTCTTCGCTTCAAAAAAATAAATAAATAAATAAAATATTAAGGAAGAGATGATATGGCGTACTACAGAGGTGAAGCACGTGTCAAGACGACAAATCTACAGCGATACATTCCGTCGGTGCAGCTTATTCGGTTAGAGCAACTCACTCCGGAGCGAGGAGACGGAAGTTCGATCAGCGTCACCGACAAATTCCTGTTTTCACAAAAATTGTAAATATCTATGAGGACTGGCAAAAGTTTTCCGTAAACGAGAAATAAATTATCTGGCGTTGATACCCCTTGCTTTTACAGCTGGTTTTTTTATTGTAATAATACGATGTATTAAATAAATCGTACACACGTGCTACGCTGTACGACATAGAAAATGCCACACCACGAAGTGATTTTCAGAGCACCATGCAAATTGGTGGATATGTATCGACACTTGAGTTATGTAAATGAGTGTAGCTGCGAACCAATCACGTGATAGGTGAGGGAGAAAAAAGGACAAAACGTCTCGACCTTGTTAAAGTTTGGTAGCCCTAACCCGAGCGCATGGAGCACTGGATCGAAGTGATCTCGGTGGCAAAAACAAGTGTAAGGAATGTGAATGTTTGTGCAACGTCATCGGGAATCCTACCATCGCACGGGCACCTTTACTAGAGGTGAAAGAAACATGGAGAGATCCATCCTTGGTGTAACCAAGGAAGATAGAAGAGGAACTCGTTGATAAGGAAAATGGCAAGAGTGGAAGACATCGTGATTAGAGTGAAATCCATGAAATGGCAATGGGCTGGACATATTGCCAGAAGAACGGACCACCGATGGAAAACCGAAATTCTAGACTGGATTCCAAAGGGCAGGGAAATACCCAGAAGGAGACCACATAAGCGATGGGTGGATGGAAGAAACTGGCCAAAGACAATCCGTTCTTCAAGAAACTTTGGGAGACCTTCATGCACAATGGATTGATAATGATTGACAATGATGATATATTCAAATTTATAGTTCAAAGCAGATTTGTCCAGGCCGGGTTCAATTATGTGACGGTCGGGTCCGGGTCCAAAAGTTTTGACCCGTTTGCAACTGTGCTCATAACAACAGCTCATGCTGACACATGGTTTGTGAAAAAACTGGACGCCGCCCCGGTGGCGCAGTGGTCTAAGCGATGGCTTTTGATCATTCGTCCGAGATGGGTTCGAATCCCGGTGAGGTGTGGATGTTTTGTTTGTCTTACGGCGCTGACTCTCTCCCATTTCTGGAACCAGTGACCCTAAATTAGGGACGGGCGACTGCTTTTAGCCCACGGAGTTGCTCGCAGTGGTCGTTAAACCTCAAAAAAAAAAAAGAAAAAAAAAAGAACTGGACCTAGTTCACCGGAAATAGGTACTTTGGAGTGATGATCGTTACTACGATTCATTATTATCTAATTGAAGAACTTTGGTCTGATTGCAGCCCGGCGAATACTGTGAATAGAAATGCATTGTCCTAGCTGTAAAGCATGACAGCCATCCTTCGATTTTTAGCAGTTGTTTTTTTTTTTTTTTGGGGGGGGGGGTATTTTTATTGAAGGTTTAACTACAACCGTGAGCAACTCAATGGGCTATAAGCAGTCGCCCGTCCCTAATTTAGGGCCATTGGCACTAGGGAAGAGAGAGAGCCAGTGCCATGAGACAAACACAACATCCATGCCCCACCGGCACTCGAACCCATATCCCTGCCGGACGAATGGTCATAAGCCATCGCTTAGATCATTGCGCCACTGAGGCGGCCGATTTCTAGCGATACTAACATGGATATTGCAGTATTTCTTAAGGAATTATGTTTTAAAAAATTGCTCTGTGCATTTTGTGATGTATACCTCTAATTAAATCTTCCTTTTGTGAGTTTCTGTGTTCTCATGTAAATTTAATTTCACCTCGTTAGATATATTCTGACAATGCCACAAAGTTTCTTCAGGCGAGCTTGAAGTTATCAATCAAATGTAAATAAAAAGTATTGAGTGTTATGCTGAGCTAAGAGCAATGTAAGAGCAGATGATAGAGCAGAGGCGTTACTCGGGCGGGGCTGGCGGAGCGGCTGCCCTGGACGCACCTTAAAGAAGACACAAAAATCACTGCTTGCAATCTGATTGAAATCGGAATTCAAACTTTTACGCCAGTTTCTAGTACATTGAAAAATTAGAATTTCTTCCTCAAAATGTTCAGGAAATGCTAGTTGCTCATATTTTAGAAATAAAGGAGTAGTTGTGTAGTTCGTCCGACTAAAGAAGAACCATGGCCTTTGTCGATAACAATGGGTCCCGCTGTTTTTCTTTAGTTGGATCTCCACATTGTTGAAGATCTTCAGAGAAAGAATCTAATAAGACAATATTCACATTGTTGAAGATTCTCTGTGGGCTATTCGATCATTACTGTGACTGCGAACCACGACTGCCAGCTGCATTTAGTCCGTTTGATGTGGTACGAAGGTTCAAACTCCGAAGCATTTCCGAAATGCTGTATAAACAGCCACAGGTTGTTTGGGCCTCCCGCATAGAGATAACATTGGGACATTGGAGTATGACGTCATTCAACATAATAGTCGCACACACACACACACACACACACACACACACACACACACACACACACACACACACAACTTATATATATAATCATTGTCAAACATTATCACTCCAATGCTGGGTGAAAGTCTTCCCAAGTTTCTTCCGCAACGGTCTGTCTTGGGCCAGTCTCCTGCATGTCACTCCCGCATGCTTTCGAATTCCATCCACCTGTCTTCCTATGTGGTTTTCTTTTTGGTCTTTTCCTGTCTCTTGGAATCCAGTCTAAAATTTCGGTTGTCCATCGGTGATCCGTTTTCCTGGCAATATGTCGAACCCATGTCTTCCACTCTTGTCATTTTCCTTATCCACGAGTTCCTCTTCCTATCTTTCTTGGTTACACTAAGCATGCATCTCTCCATACCTCTTTCAGTTGTTTGCAGTTTTTGTATATCTCTTTTAGTTAACGTCCACGTCCCTGTTCCGTACGTAAGCACTGGAAGGATACATTGATTAAACCCTTTTCTTTTAAGACATAATGACATATTGCTCTTTAAAAATTGTACTGTTTCTTCTAAAACATCTCCAACCGAGTATAATACTCGGTTGGAGAGCTTTTAGAAGAATTCATATATATATATAGAAGGCCTAACATCGGAAGAACTGGACATCTCTGAAGTTAACAGAAAAGTAACCAAAGCTCTTATGGAAACAGCAACAAAATTAGCTGGGTCTAAGAACAAATTGCATGTGAACAAATTATCAGGAAAAACCAAAATGTTGATGCAAAAAAGAAGAGAGATGAGGACAACTAAAGATGTGACTTCCAAAGTGGAATATATAGAGCTATGCAAGACAGTAAGAAAAAGTATCACTGAAGACGTAAGGAAATTCAACTGTGAACTAGTGAGGAAAGCAATTGAAAACAACCAAAGCCTAAAGATAGCAAAGGGACATCTCAGTAAGGGAAGAAAACAGATTATGGCACTGAGAAAAGAAGATGGTTCTGTAACAAGAAATAGAGGCGAAATTTTGACAAGAGTGAAAGATTTCTACTCCAAATTATATGAAAGGGATGATATATGCACTCCAGACATCATGAAAGATACCAGTACCAGAGTTCCTCCAGTCCTTCCAGCAGAAGTTGCACATGCAATCAAGAACATGAAGCGAGGAAAAGCTCCAGGAGAAGATGGAATTACTGTAGACATCATACAAGAAGCAAGTGGAGAAATCGAAACAGTACTCGCCCAAATTTTCACTCGATGCCTTAATGAAGGAAAGATTCCTGAGGATTGGAACACCGCTACAATGATCCTGCTACATAAGAAAGGTGACATTGAGGATCTCGGAAACTACAGACCTATCAGCCTCCTATCAGTAGTTTAAAAAATCTTCACTAAAATTCTTTCACACCGCTTGAAGGTAACACTGGACATGGCTCAACCGAGAGAACAAGCTGGATTCAGGAGTGGCTACAGCACAATAGATCATATCCACGTGCTGAGAGAACTAATTGAAAGAGCGAGGGAATATGAACTTCCATTGTGCATGGCTTTTATCGATCATGAAAAAGCCTTTGATTCGGTGAAACCATCAGCAGTTACAATGGCTCTGAAAACCTGCGGTATTGAAGATGCATACATTAATATTATTAATAACATCTATGAAAATGCAAGTGCAAAGATTAGGCTGTTTGAAAATACAACACACGTAAAAATTGGAAAGGGAGTGAGACAAGGTGACACCATATCTCCGAAGCTCTTCAATGCCACATTGGAGGGTGTTTTTCAGTCGCTGAGCTGGGAAAACAAGGGGATAAAGATTAATGGAGATTATCTAACCCACCTTCGTTTTGCTGATGACGTAGTCATTTTTGCAACTAGCCCATCAGAGCTGCAGAGTATGATCCAGGAACTTGCTGACAAGAGTAAAGAAGTGGGATTAAAAATGAACTTTCAGAAGACAAAAGTGATGTTCAATGCTTTTACAAGAAATGAAGATTTATCGATTGATGGAGAAAAGCTGGAGATAACAGACACGTACGTTTATCTTGGACAGCAGATATCAAGTGAGGGTCATATTGATGAAGAAATTAATCGGCGTACAAAACTTGCCTGGAGAGCTTTTGGAAGAAACAGCATAATTTTCAAGAGCAATATGCCATTATGTCTTAAAAGAAAAGTGTTTGATCAATGCATCCTTCCAGTGCTTACGTATGGTGCAGAGACGTGGACCTTAACTAAAAGAGACATACAAAGGCTGCAGACAACTCAAAGAAGCATGGAGAGGTGCATGCTTGGTGTAACCAGGAGAGATAAGAAGAGGAACTCGTGGATCCGAAAAATGACAAGAGTGGAAGACATCATGATCAGAGTTAAATCCCTGAAATGGCAATGGGCTGGACATACTGCCAGAAGGACAGATCATCGATGGACAGCCGAAATTTTAGATTGGATTCCAAGGGACAGGAAAAGACCCAGAAGAAGACCACATGGGAGATGGGTGGATGAAATTCGAAAGTATGCAGGGGTGACATGGAGGAGACTGGCACAAGACAGACCGTTGTGGAGGAAACTTGGGGAGACCTTCGTCCAGCAGTGGATTGATAATGGTTGACAATGATGATCACCATCATCATCACTATCAATTCAATGCTGGACGAAGGTCTCCCCAAGTTTCTTCTACAACGGTCTCTCTTGTGCCAGTCTCCTCCATGTTACTCCCGCATACTTTCGAATTTCATCCACCCATCTCCTATGTGGTCTTCTTCTGTGTCTTTTCCTGCCCCTTGGAATCCAGTCTAAAATTCCGGCTGTCCATCGATGGTCTGTCCTTCTGGCAATATGTCCAGCCCATTGCCATTTCAGTGATTTTACTCTGATCATGATGTCTTCCACTCTTGTCATTTTTCGGATCCACGAGTTCCTCTTCGTATCTCTCCTGGTTACACCAAGCATGAATCTCTCCATGCTTATTTGAGTTGTCTGAAGTCTTTGTAGTTTGTATGTATGTCTTTTTTAGTCAAGGTCCACGTCTCTGAACCATACGTAAGCACTGGACGGATGCATTGATCAAACACTTTTCTTTTAAGACATAATGGCATATTGCTCTTGAAAATTATACTGTTTCTTCCAAAAGCTCTCCAGGCAAGTTTTATACGCCGATTAATTTCTTCATCAATGTGACCCTCACTTGATATCTGCTGTCCAAGATAAATGTTGGTATTGGTTATCTCCAGCTTTTCCCCATCAATCGACAAATCTTCCTTTTTTGTAAAAGCATTGTACATCACTTTTGTCTTTGGAAAGTTCATTTTTAATCTCACTTCTTTACTCTTGTCAGCAAGTTCCTGGGTCATACTCTGCAGCTCTGATGGGGTAGTTGCAAAAATGACTACGTCATCAGCAAAACGAAGATGAGTTAGATAATATCCATTAATCTTTATTTCTTTGTTTTTCCAGTTCATTGATTGAAAGACATTTTCCAATGTGGCATTAAAGAGTTTATGAGATATAGTGTCACCTTGTCTCACTCCCTGTCCAATTTTTATGGGTGCTGTATTCTCAAATAGCCGAATCTTTGCACTTGCATTTTCATCGATGTTATTAATAATATTAATGTATGCATCTTCAGTACCGCAGGACTTCAAAGCCATTGTAACTGCTGATGGTTTCACCGAATCAAAGTCCTTTTCATAATCGATAAAAGCCATGCATAATAGAAGTTCATATTCCCTCGCCCTTTCAGTTAGTTCTCTCAGTACGTGGATATGATCTATAGTGCTGTAGCCACTCCTGAATCCAGCTTGTTCTCTCGGTTGAGCCATGTCCAGTGTCCCCTTCAAGCGGTGTGAAAGAACTTTAGTGAAGATTTTATAAACCACTGATAGGAGCTGATAGGTCTGTAGTTCCTGAGATCCTCAATGTCACCTTTTTTATGTAGCAGGATCATTGTACCATTGTTCCAGTCCTCAGGAATCTTCCCTTCATTAAGGCATCAAGTGATAAATATGTGTATACAGTGAAGAGCAATTGAATTAGAGATGCCTGTCTATTAACGTGTAGCACCACCTTTCGTCCTGATGACGGCGGCGATTCGTCTTGGCATGAACTCTACAAGACACCGGAAGCGTTGGGAAGCCATACGGATCCACGACCCCTGAACAAGCTCCCACAGTTCACGAAGATTTGATGGAGGGGGGTCACAGCCTCGAACATCTCTCTCGATGGCATACCAGATGTGGTCGATGGGATTGAGGTCAGGTGACCTAGCTGGCCAAGGAAACGATGTCACGTCTGGGGAGTGTTCATCCAACCATTCGGATTCAATTCGGGAGCGATGGCACGGTGCATTGTCTTGTTGCAGGATGAGGTCACCAGTGGGATGTTGAAGACACACAAACGGGAGCAAATGGTCGTCCAGGATATCCCGGTAACGTTGACCTGTGAGGGACGATGTCACACGTGCCAGGGTCTGTAAACAGTCCCCAGACGAGAATGCCACCCCCACCAGTTTTAAGAGTACCCTGCTGGCAAGAAGGATCCATCGCTTCATGTCGTTTGCGCCGTATTCGTATCCTGCCATCCGCATGTACCAACGTGAATCTCGACTCATCAGTCCAGGCAACATTTCCCCACATGTCTAGTGTCCAGTGGCGATGTTCCCGCGCCTATGCTAATCTTTTTACCCTGTGATGTGCGGTCAGCAGCGGTACCCTCGTGGGACGATGGCTTCTGTACCCCATAGCGAGGAGATGGTTCTGGATGGTGTGGCTGCTTACACGTTTTTTTGCACCAGCGTTAAATTGCCGAGTAATTTCTTGCACTGTGGCCCATCTATCCGCTGTTACAATGCGAGCTAGCCGACGACGACCCCGCTCATCCACACGCTGTTGTCCACGGCAGTTGGCCATTGCAGGGATGGTTTTACCGGATTCGATGTACTCACGGTGCACTCGTGACATGGTGGCTCGTAAAAATCATAGTGCCTGCCCGACTTCCGAGATGGAGTGACCCTTTCGTTGGGCCCCGACGATTTGCCCGCGATCAAATGCGCTTAGATCGTTCGTCTTACCCATACTGCGTCCGACTCTTGCTGATTCCCGTCGCATCACTCCTTATATTGTCTGATCGCTTCATACGTCATGTCGTTTCCGTTTACAGGGCCGCCCACAGCGCCACATTTGCATAACGCCAGCTGTCTCTAATTCAATTGCTCTTCAGTGTATCATCATCATCATCATCATCATCATCAATCCACTGCTGGGCGAACGTCTCTCCAAGCTGTTTCCACAATGGTCTGTATTGTGCCAGTCTCCTCCATGTTACTCCCGCATACTTTCGAATTTCATCCACCCATCTCCCATGTGGTCTTCTTCTGGGTCTTTTCCTGTCCCTTGGAATCCAATCTAAAATTTCGGCTGTCCATCGATGGTCCGTCTTTCTGGCAGTATGTCCAGCCCATTGCCATTTCAGGGATTTAACTCTGATCATGATGTCTTCCACTCTTGTCATTTTTCGGATCCACGAGTTCCTCTTCTTATCTTTCCTGGTTACACCAAGCATGCACCTCTGCATGCCGCTTTAAGTTGTCTGCAGCCTTTGTCTCTTTTACTTAAGGTCCACGTCTGTGCACTATACGTAAGTACTGGAAGGATGCATTGATCAAACACTTTTCTTTTAAGACATAATGGCATATTGCTCTTCAAAATTATGCTGTAATCCAGAGCCCAACCCCTTCGCTTTCTGTATGGGATAGGGATAAACACAACATCCATATATTACCAGAATTTCGAAGCTTAGCAGTGAGAAGCCCGCATGATAATCAGGTTTTTAATTGCGGATCTCATTAACGCACGAAATGAACAGTTATGCAGACTTCTAAAACATTTTTTATATATTATATTGCCTTTGAATAATACATTATACACGAAAGTGCACATAAACCATTTAGCAGAAAAATTGGGAAAATAGATATATCATATTATTCACGATCGTAACAGGTTGGCGTAAAAAGAAATTCTTAAATCTGACGTATATAATCGCAGGGGTCGCGCTGCCGATCGCATTCTTCGCAATTTGTGGAAAAAAATTGTTTTGGCGGTTACTTTTTTTAATGACGTCCGAACAAAAACGATCTTTGATTTTTATTCGATTTGGTATTTGAAAAATGAAGTTTAAATGTTAGTTACTTTTTTCCTTGTTTACATTGCGCATGGGACGGAAAGCGATTTCGTGAAAAGAATGACGCAATCGCTGACGTAAGACCCTTAAGACCTTTTATAACACTTTATGTTTTTATGGTTTTTATAAATCCAGTGGAGGGTGAAAAAAAAATTGCGACTTAAGATTACATTTGGCGAAAAAAAAGATTGAATTTGGCGAAAACTTTAAAAAACCCAGAGCAATCGCTGTAATCGGATATGTCTTGCCACGTATAATTATCGGAACGGGAGTGAGACAAGGTGACACCGTATCTCCCAAGTTCTTCAGTGACATATTACAGAATGTTTTTCTATCATTAAACTGGGCAGAGACAAGGGGATAAAAATTAATGAAGATTGTTTAGCCCCCTTTGTTTTTCTAACCAGATAGTCATTTTTCCAAATATCCGTTCGGAGTTGCAGAGTATGGTCAAGGAACTTGCTTACAGGAGAAAAGAAGTGGGATTGAAAGTGAACTTTTAGAAAACTAAAGTGGAGGTTTAGACGTTGATGGGGGAAATTTAGAAGTAACTATGCCCAGATCTTTCTTGGACAAGAGATATCAAGCGAGACACATCGAAGAAGAAATTGAAATTCGTATGAAACTGAACTTGAATCAAGGATGTTAGAAGAAGGAGGAGTTGGCAACAGCCCTCTCCGTGAGCTGTTGACGTGACGCCACTTATCAACTGACTACGCCAATGCGCCCAACCGGAGAGTCTCCCGTATATCTCTATGGGGATATCGCGATTTTGAACGGGTTTTTCGGACCCTTACTGTACCCATACAGTCATGAAAAAATTGAGGCTGAAATACTCATTCCCATAATTCAAAAAATCCAGAAAAAATAGGAAAATATGTGTTGGTATTTCTTTAAAAAATTGAACAAAATAATGATTTTTTTGAGCGGAAGTACATACTGCGCATTGTTACTTGCATGCTGCGCTTGTACAAGTAACCATGTTTAAAATATTACCAAAACTCTAATGTTGAGAAATACGAAGTCCGAAATATTCCTTGTTTGTATCCTTGTTTTGCATGGTTTGCATACGCTAAGCGTAACTGCTTCAGGCACAGGAAGTGACGTCACGTTGCTGAACGAAACAACTGATCTGTTTTGGCTTCACTCAAAACCTGTCCTTTCACCTCCTCTTCTAACCTCCTTGACTTGAATACACTGTGCAATGTAAGTAGTGTGAATTCACGGAAAATTTCTGAAAATAACGTGCAGCAAAGTTGCCGGTAGGTGTCCGTCTTTTAACGAAATTTCCGTTTTATCTAACTTCAGTATTTCCACAGAATTTCCGTTGTCAGTAATTCTGTTTATTTCAGAAAAAATAGTTTTGGGTTTTTTCCGTATTTTTACTGAATTTTCGCAAAATCTTCAGTTCTGATTTTTCGGACACTTTCTTTGCCGATGTACTAAGTTAACGAGCCCTTCCTTGACCGTGTCCTGTGGGATTTGAACCAGAGATCTTCTAAACGGGAAGCGCGTGTCTTAGCGCTGACTGAGCAAGATATTTCCGTTAAGACCTCTCGCCTGTATAAAGTACAACTAAAGTGCTTGATGATGAAATTATTATTTTTTTCTTTTTTGTTAATGTGGGTGAATTAAACATTTATTTTCTGTTGGAGCTTATTATTTTTCTGAATACGTTTGAAATACTTCCATGTTTTCTGCAGGAGGACTTATTACAAATTACCTGTCTTTCTCATCGTCATTTCTCGAAGTAAAGGATTGCTTTTAACTGGAGATCTTTCTAAACTGACAATAACTTCCCATTTTCTTTAAGAAAAGGTCAAATGTACTGCTTTATAGTATTATTTCACGGAACTCTTAAATATAAAATTTGACTTTGGTAGCTGTACATAGACATACAATCAATTTAATATTTAATCACCTTCAAGCGCTCTGGCGAATCGTTCCCGAATTTTCCCGTCATATGGAAGCGGGAAAGGTGAGAACAAAATTTTACGCTAATATACGAAAAGAATTGCGGAAAAGTTTCTGAAAATTCAGAATTTTCCGTTAAAACCTCGTAGAAATGACAATTTACCTTCAATATAAGAAAGGAATTGCGGAAAAGGCTTCTGAAAATTCAGAATTTTCCTGGCGTACGAAAAATTAGGTTTCTTTCCTTCATTTAGTCACCGAAAAGGTTGTATCAGAAATATGCTTCTCTTAATTTATGAAAGGAATCAGGGAAAATGGCTCGTGGATTTCAGAAATTTTTTTATAATGCATATATGGAAGAAACAATACAATTTTCAAGAGCATTTTAGCATTACGTCTTGAAAAGAAAAGTATTTAATCAGTGCATCCTTCCAGTTCTCACTTATGGATCAGAGACATGGACCTTTACTAAAAAGGAAGCCTGGAGAGATGCATGCTTGGTGCGACCAATATATAGGAAAAGGAACTGGTGGATCAGGAAAATGAGAAAAGCTCATGACATCATGATCAAAGTAAAGACCATCATATAGGGCAGTGGGCTGAACATATTGCTGGAAGAACTGACCACCGTTGGACAACTGAAATACTGGACTGATTACCAAAGGACAGGAAAAGACCCAGTAGAACGCCAAATGGAAGATGGGTGGATGAAATTCGGAGTTGCTCAAGACGTAGGGTTGCGGAAAAGACTTGAGGATACCATCTGCTGGTGGACTGCAAAGCCAAATTAAATAGACAGGGGGCCCAGGGTTGGACAGTATTTTAGGGTCCAAGCATTAGTGGCACATCTAGGATTTCACTGATCACGGCTGAACAAAAATGACCTGGAGAAAACATTCCCAAAATATGATGCGGGAGCCATAAAAACATCACTCCGTAATTGAAAGTGTCTATCCCATGATTCATGGGCGAATCAGTGTTAGCAAGAAAATGCAAAAATGCATGGTTGAAAAATGGACACCAGTTCATTTCTGCTTTAATACCCCCCCCCCTTCCCCCCGCG
Source organism: Macrothele yani (assembly GCA_039090855.1). Classification (NCBI taxonomy): domain Eukaryota; kingdom Metazoa; phylum Arthropoda; class Arachnida; order Araneae; family Macrothelidae; genus Macrothele; species Macrothele yani. The sequence continues at coordinate 46,878,021 of CM077022.1, read as the reverse complement.
GGTTCAGCTTGTTGAAATTATATCGAAGTAGTGGACAACATAATATGATCCAAATATCGATTCAAACGAATTCTTAATCTATGAAAATTTCCCCAATTACAGATGTGTGGCAAACATCTGTAATGCTTTCAAAAGATTTGAAGATGGACTGGGGGCGACTATGCTTTTTTGCGGACTCCTCCTAAAAAGTAGAAAGAAAAACAATTCACAAGGCAGTTTCTTATAGTTTTTGCTGTGCTATCTGCAAAAAAAAAAACTGTACAGTTCTCAATTCTTCAAGCATCCTGCATAATTCTGGGGTCCCTTAAAAATGTGGGGGCCTGTGGCTGCAGCCATCCTAGCCCCCCCCCTAAATGGGCTCTGTTGGACTGAGAAAAGTTGATGATACAGAAAGAAATATTTATACCACCTATACTCGGGGCAAAGCTAACCTGACTACACTGCTAATGCTGTGAAACCGATTTTCCGACAAGATATCTCTTATGTTTCAGTATTTCTCCGCGCGCTGGTGGGGTGCCATGTGCCGTAGACCCTTCCCCCTAAGGGTGTCGTTGAGAACTGTGTTATATTCAATTATTTGAAACGTTATAATCATAGGAATAATCATATGTTATAAACAAATATTTAGCTCAAACCAATTCACCATAGTTATATACTTTATGAAACAATTCACCATAAATCTTCAAACGTTAATCTGTACCAACGTTACATTCTAATACAAAACACGTGTTAAAGTTATGAACAATGGAACACGTGTTGATGCTATTCATTGGAACACGTGTTACTGTCATCAATGTTAAATACAAGGTGTTAATTTTATTGTTATATTTATTATTATGAACAAATTATAGGTGCATCAGTTACAGATCATTTACCGATTAAATTTACTTTATCGTGCCTTTTTATAACTATGGGACTTTTGTTCTACAGTGATCGTATATGGACAAAAACGTGCCCCTTATATGTACTAGCATATAATAAAGCACGGCGTTGTGATTCACCTTTATCCCGTCACTGGAATGGTGGGGGAGTAAAGGTGCCGCTCGTGAAAGAAATCAGAAACATAAACACATATCTTAGTTTACACATACCTTAACTTATGTCTTGTGTGGTTATAAGGAAAACAAACAGGAATCTTATGTGGAAGTAATCAAAATAGTTTAATACGAGAGAATTAGGAACACTAAGGTACCACGTGCGTGGGTGCAGCCGTTAGCAATACCTTACACATAAAATTTACTATTATTACGATTTTTCTCTATAACGTCTCCGATCATTTCTGCATACATCTATCTATATATATAAGTGCAAAGCTTAGTGATTCATTTTACTTCTAGTTCCTTTTCTCCTATGCTTTACTTAAATGTTTTACCTAGCTAACTGGGTTTTCATTGTTTGATCATGACCAATACACACGCCACGTGCTCTGAATAGGGTTATGAATTAATTTAAGCAAGTACATGCAATAACAGGGAAAAGGAAAAATAACTTAACTGGTATTTCCATATGTCTTTCAGGTTTTCAATCCAAATCTTTTTCCAATTGTCAGCGCTGGCAGTACTTCATCTATCTCTCGTCACATCGCTCGACGATCCGCTATCCACGTCTGTCCCTTGTCGCTACACGCACTCCACACTGTTGACCAGTGAAGACCTTCTGACCTTCTGAGCTTCACCTTGTCCGCGGATGCCAAGGTCACTTGACCAGTCTGGAATTCATCTAATCCGTCCGGGGAACGTTACTTCGCTCCCTCCTTGGGAACTGACCCTTCAACTTTTTCGACCCCCCTATATCCCCTGGGGCCTAAGTATCGTCACAAGGCTTGAGATTGCCTCCCGCTATCCCCTGGGGCTATCTATGCACGTGCATGTTGGACTAAATTTATTTTAAATAATTTTATTTCCAACAACTGTACAGTTTTTTTTTTTTAGTAGACTCCAAGGTTATGCTTATCCGACACTTCCGCTGAGCACTGTCTCAGGGGTCGCCTTCGTGACGTCACAGTCCCCGAGATCTCCACACCCCAACCGCCTAAAGCTGCTTGCTCCCGTTTTTCTGGTTCAGGGTCTGAAAGCTACATTGTCTCATTTCCGAGAATTTGAAGCTAGGTATTTGTAGCAAACAAATTTTCTTTTCCTTGGTTATACGTTAAACACTGAACATGCCTGGTTCGTGCGCAATAGTAACGTGTCAAAATTATTATTCGAAAACCAGAAGGAATGGCATTCATTACCATAGGTTTCCGAAAAATGAAGTTTTGCGTAAAACATGGAAATTGAGATGCAAACGAGCTGACAGTTTCAACGAAATGAATTCAGCTATTTGTTCGGAACATTTTCCTGAGGAAGACTACGAACGCGATTTAAGGAATGAACTTCTAGGTTTGCCTATCCGCAAAATGCTAAAGGACACAGCTGTACCAAGTTTAAACCTCCCGGGAAACTTTAATGTAAATTCTAATTCAGAGAGAAAGAACAGACAGGAGAAAAGGAAACGAACTGATCTTGTTGGCGATTTGATAAACTCTGATAATGCAGAAGAAATTTTGGAAGACATGTGGAGTGCCGATGATGAAAATACTGAAATTGAATGTATGAAAGACCTGAAAACAGAAAATGAAATTCTATTGAAGGAAAATTATATTTTGATGAAGGAAAATGAAAAGCTGAAAAAACAAATATTATCTTTGAGCTCTTCAAACCATAGTCTAACTTTACGTGTAAAAGTCCTCAAAGTAAAACAGAATCAAATGCAGAAAGAATTATTAGAATTGCGAACGTTACGGAAAGATGAGAAAAAAGACAGAGAAATGTGCATAAAAAATTTGCTTTCTACAGTGTTTACTCCAGGACAGATAAGGGTTTTGTTAGGCCAAAAACGGATTGTTTGGAATTCTACTGATATTGCAGCTGCAATAACATTAAGAACTGTTTCCAGGAGAGCATATCACTACTTGAGAAATAAAGTTAATATTCCGCTTCCTGCTTTGTCAACGTTGCGCCGATGGGTAGCTACAATTAAATGTTCACCTGGAATTCAAGCCACAACTTTAAAACTGATGCAGGGCCAAGGAATGCAAATGACTGAAGCCGAAAGAACATGTGTAATTTCTATAGATAAAATGAAAGTTTCCAGCAAAATGTGCTATAATATTGAAACAGATGAAGTTATGGGACCGTGTAGGTACGTACTGGTATTCATGGCAAGAGGACTTGTTAATCCCTGGAAACAACCAGTATTTTACGATTTTGACGTTAGTGGTTCCAGTCTCAAAGAAATATTAATGAAAGTAATTTGTGCCGTAGAAAATATCATATTTCCTGTATTTGCTGTTACTTCAGATCTGGGAGCTTTAAACCAGAAATTATGGAAAGAATTATGGCTATATCGCCTGAGGGTCCGTTCTTTGAAAATCCTTTCGACAAAAACAGACATAGAAATGTATTTGCTGACATTCCGCATATGGTAAAGTTATTGCGAAACCATATTTTAGACAGTGGCATAAAAATAAGAAATATAGTGATAAATTGCTCCCTATTTGAAAAGCTATTAGAAAAGGACAGTAAGGAATTAAAAATAGCGTATAATATGAGTGAAACACACATACGTGTTAAAGGAGCAAATAGGCAGATTGTACGTTATGCTGTACAGTTGCTTTCGGAGCGTGTTGGAAATGCCATCAAATATTTATTTCCCGAAGATGATGAAGCAGCAAATTTTATTCTTCTTGTTGACAGATTTTTTGATACAATGAATTCGAGGCAACCATTCTCAGACAAACCATTCCGATGTGCTTTAGGTAACAATCAACAGCAATTTCAACTTCTGAATGAGGCTTATAACACTTTTTCGCAGATGCGCGTTGTTGGAAGAAAAAACGCCCTACCATTTCAGCAAGGTCTTCTGGTCAGTATTACATCCGTAATGGCTGTCCACAAGATTCTAAGCGAAAAATATGAGCTAAAATATTTTTTAACTCACAGATTTAATCAAGATGTCTTAGAAAAATTTTTCTCACAGATACGTGCAGCAGGGAATACCTATGATCACCCTTCACCACTGGAATTTCAAAATCGTCCCAGACTGCTGGTACTTGGGAAAGTAGTCTGGAACTGTCAGCAATCTAACGTTTTGCCTGAGTCAGAACAACATTATTTAACTGTCTCCATGCTCTCGTCTTCCTGTGTCTTACACAATAATGCATCCTGCAATGATGAAACAGCCCACACAAGTGAAAATGAAATTACGGCTGCACTTCGCGAAGAACCCACAACTGCAATTACGTCTTCTAGTGACAGCATATCGTACCAAGCTTTACGATACCTTGCTGGATATGTTGCATTTAAATGCCAAACAACGTGTCTTGGGCTGGGGGACAAAAATGCACCTCTGGACCTAGTGCAAGAAAAAGGAATACTTTGCGACTGGATTAGCGTCATAAGCAGAGGCTGCTTGCAACATCCAACAAATGAGTGGATGAGCATGGTTATCCAACTAGAAGAAATTTTTTTGAAACTACATGGGAAAAATAATTTAAGGAAAGTTAAAAGAATTGTTCACACCGCAGTGGAAGCTTCTGCCCATCAGTTCCCTCCAAATGTGCACCCTGCCATCAAATTATTCATGAAAACCCGAATTATGATCCGTATGCGCCATATTAACGCTCAGCAAAAAATATATTGCCAACCCAAGAAGAGAAAACTGGTTAAAACAGTTACCTAAGGAACATGACAAAGGTAAGTGAAGAAAGAATTTTTTTACGTTAAACAATGTCCCGATTCTTAAAGTTCTCAAAATTTAGCGAATAAAATATGACTAAAGAAACAAACAAACAAAAATTGCAAAGATCATGATTTTAACTTTTCTGTTCAGCGATTAGTTACAAATAATAACAGAGCATTTAGTGAAATTAATTTCCAACTTTTTAATTAAGCAAGTTAGTGGAATGCTACTCAAGTTTTTATTTGTTCCGACTAAAAGGATTTCTTCATGAGGTTCTGACAGCATAATCTTATAAGTTTTTTTTTCCTTCTTTTGAATTTATTTAAAGACAGTATTACAGTTGCATATAAATAAAGTAGAAGGTATAATCACTGTCCTTGCACTTTTCCTTAGTGTCATGTCAATATCCTATTTAGATATTTAGATTAAACAGATTTGAAAAAAAAAAATGAAAGAAATGCATAATAAGTTTCTTCACATTCTCGGTTTACTCTAAATAAAATATTCACATGGATGTCCGTTTTTCCTGATTATATTACAGATGTGCTTTTGCAATACATCTTGGTTGCAAGCTTTCAGATTCAGAGCGTATTTGAGTAAAAAGTTGTTGACATTTCTCCCGCGAGTGCTTCAATTGTATTAACAGTCTATCAGTCCTGCTGGCTGCGTCGTGTGGTACACTGACGTCACTGCGTAAGGTGCAAGTGAGGGACCGGCACTTCCGCTGCGAGGGAGGCAGGATGAGCAAACCTTACTGTCTATTAACCTTGTCGTAAGGCAAGCCAAAAGAAAACTTCCCGCGTTCCATCACGATTTCCCCCTTCAAACCCCACACCTTCTCACTCTTGCCGACCACCAGACAAACGATTTCTGTGTTACAGAGATTTTATACTAGGCTGTAGGATCTCATATAAAATCTCAATATTGCAACTTTTATTCCATCTCGTGCTCCCCTTCCTTTGTCTCCACAAAGCGTGAGAGAAATTTCTCACAGTCAGTTCCCCATTAGACGCCGGATGCACGGTTACTTACTAAGACGACATTTTGTCTAAGCTTAGTATTTGCACTTTGTATGTTGAATGGAGATTAACTCTATCGCGCCTCTTTTGACGCTTTACAGATTTCTATTTCAAAGCTGCCGACTAATGGACTAACTCCTCACATTTTACTTTGAGGCTTGAGTTTTACCGAAAGCTGTGTGGTTCTTTCTCACGGGCTACATACAGGCTTATTAAGAATTACAAGTTAACAAAAGGAAACAAAGATAGCAACGAACGTGTTAACATCTGAATGAGTATTTTAAAACAGTAACCACGAAAGAAAGACCAAGCCATTATCTCCCCCTTACCCTCAGGCTAATACAATTATCATCTCCCGTTCGCAGTAAAATCCCCAGTGTATACTGTATAGTCTCTCTGAAGCAAAACAGAAGTGACTATGCCGCCCCGGTGGCGCAGTGGTCTAAGCGATGGCCTCTGACCATTCGTCCGAAAGGGGTCCGGGTTCGAATCCCGGTGAGGCATGGATGTTGTGTTTGTCTTCCGGCACTGTCTCTCTCCCTCCCCTGGAAGCAGTGACCGTAAATTAGGGACGGGCGACTGATTATATAGCCCATTGAGTTGCTCACGGTGGTCGTTAAACCTCCTATAAAAAGAAGTGACAATGACGTCGCCAAAATTCGAATATTTGTAGTTTTTAGAAACGCGCCCGAAACTGGGATCTTCGTTTATTTATTTTTTTATTTTTTTTTTTTTATGTACGTACGTACGACTTTTAGAACATCTATATATCCATGCGCTTTTTTAGGTCTCAGTTCAAGCTTGAACAGGAGTTTTTAAACTGGAACTATATCATGCAGTGGAAGTACACACTCCGTAGCTTTAACTGCGTAGTCAGGTTAGCTTTGCCTCGAGTATAGCATTATGGCATCTGGAAAAGCAGAAAATTTCCTAAGTCGTTAATGTCATAATTTCATTTACCTATTGTGTACACAAACACACACACACAAACACACACAAACCGCTCGAGTATACACATATCGTGTTTACAGACAGAAGAAAGGGCAAAGTATATATGTATAAAATAACGTGTCCAAAATTAAGGACAGGTCATTACAAACAAATATCTTCGTGAATGCCAACAGGATCTTTTCCTTCTTCGAAAATGCACGTCCTCTTTCAGCAATTTATTTATATTGTAAAGTGTCACTTGCAGAGTCTTTTTCGTTTTATGTTCAGCTGAACTAAAATATGGAACTACAGATCTGCTCAGGGCTTCGAAACGGTAAAATATAGGCCCCTGAAGTTTTTGCAGGTTATACAATATTCAGATGGAGTAACTGACTTATTTGAGTGCGTACAAGCAAGCACCTCGACTTTAAAGTTTTGACGTAAATGAGAAAAATCTCGCCGTGTGGAGTGTTTGAGCAGAGAAGTGGGGAGAATCCAGCTGAATGATTCACGGGCTCGCAGCTGCAGTAGGTGGCCGTCAATGATACGGTATCCAACCTATCTAATTCAGTTAAAAGAAAGGACCAGAAAAATGTTACGTGACTGTCGTTGAGTACTTCAGAAGAAGCGGTACTGAGAGTCGACGTCTGCTTGTTACCAACTGAGACCCGAGAGGGTTGGGGAAACAGCATAAAAAAATAGAGGGAAAAAAATGACGGCTGTGTGACAACTCAGTTTCCCATGTTGGTCGTTGAACGGATGCTCCCCATACTGCTAATGTAATCAGCTTCAGAGCTCCTTTCGTTATTTTGTACGTAGAATGTGTGAAATTTTCGCCGGGAAATCAGCTGAGCATGCGAAAAGCGGAAACACATATGTGGGAAAGCCATAACAAGAAAATTTTATCTTGAGCACAGGTGCTTCCCATTGGACCTACGTTATCATGTCCAAAAGTTAGGCTAAAATTCATACGTCGAAACAGAATTGGGTATGTTCCAAACATTATCCCATACTGGCATGTGAAAGTAATTTCGCCTTAATTTAAATCGTACGAATTACTTACAGTGGACGCACACATTATTTCGTAAGTATCTATATTTTTGCATCATTCGATGTATAATGTTTTAAAGTTGTGGTTTCTTAGAATGTTTGTTGATCGGAACACAATCATTTTACACATAAGTAACTAAAATAAGGACAGATTTTGTTTGAAAAACGACACTTGCAATTTGTCCTTATTTCCTTGCAGTCAGTCGAAGTACAGCTCGGTGCGCAAAAGTCCTGTAACAACTCATGGAAACATGTATTTTACGCATTTGACCGCATTTTGAAAAGTAACGTCAGTTCCAAACATGATATAATAATGCATCATTTTAAAGATAATTTCGTAAGGAATTCAAAACTTTTTACAGATTTAACATATCTTCATTGTTGTACAAGAAGACAGAAAGAAACTGTGAAGCTAACATAAACGTTTATTTTATAACTGGTAAACTACAAGAAGCTGTTTAAGTCATGAGAAAGAAAAAATAAGAATATTGAAACTCATTAAAAATTTTAATTTAGTCAATGAATGTTAAATATGTTTCAAGACATATAGACAATTAATAATTAATTTAGAAGCCTTTGTTTTTAATTATTAAGGCACATCTCCTGCTCACAAGGTGTTCAAACTCATCCGTTGATGTTTGATGATGCCAGCATGAAATTATAGCTTCAGTTAACTTTACTTTATTTGTATGATTCTTTACACTCACCTTCTGTTACAATTTCATCCAAAAATTTTGAATCGGATTAGGATCCAGCGATTGTGAAGGCCATTGCAATCTCCGGACCGATTTAGAAACTAACCATCTGTCCACTACTTGTGCCCGATGGTACGGTGCATTGTCGTCCTATAGAAAGATGAAATCACTATTTGGAAACAAGTTAACAGATGAAGGAAACATCTTTTTTTTTTTGGCCAGTACGTGGATATATTGGGCAGCATTCATGTTACCTTCAACGATATGAAGTCTACCCTCTCCATGTGCTGATATACAACCCCAGATCATAACAGCAGTAGGATGCTATATATGTTTGAGAAACGAATTTCTCCGTAGAATTAATTCTTCGTTTATACATGGTAGGCATTTAATGCTGACGTGCCTCCTCACACATCCACAATCACCAAATCATGGCAAGAGGAATATTCCACGGATTATTGGCATATTTTCACTGTATTCCATGTATTTACTTCATTTAGAAATGTGCTGTAGCGGGAATCGAACCCGCTCAAATTTTTCAAGTTTTCTGAAAGAAGTGAATACATGGAATACAGTGAAAATATGCCAATAATTCGTGGAATATTCCTCTAGCCATGATTTGGTGATTGTGGATGTGTGCGGAGGCACATCAGCAGCAGTAGGATGATTTACTGTTTGAACAGTACAGTAGGGTTTGAATCTTTCATTTTGCAGGCGTCGTACAAATGTCCTTCCTTTGTGAGGTGTCAAAGAAATTGTTGTTTCGTCACTCCAGATGGCATTTCGCCACTGATCCACAGTCCATCTTTTATGATCGTGTGCCCCCTGCAGACGCTTTGCCCTTTGTTTTCTTATTAAAGAAAGCTTTCTTCGTAGGTTTGTGGCTCTTAAGCCATTTTCATTCAGTCTGCGATTTACAATCCACTTGGAAACAGTAACTGAACTGCATAGCTGCCACTTACTGCTCAATTTCTCACATCTATCAAAGCGGTCTTGCAAACTTAACCGAATAAAACTGCTGTCATTTCGCATGGCACTTTTTCTTGGTCTTCCCTTTCTGTGTCGATCTTCCAAACTGAAGATCGACACAGAAAACCGTCGATCAACCGTCAAGTGGTGACAGCCACATTTCATGGCACTTTGGTGACAGGACATTCCTTCATTATGCAGCGCAGTTATCTAATCATGTTTAAGAACTTTGTCTGCAGGCAACATATTTTAAACTAACAAATAAACCCTTCAGAAGCATTACGCAGCCTACGTACAGGGCTCTCAACTACGAAATGACAATAACACGCGTCAGGCACGCGCTATATACGCGGAAATAGGACGTCAGAGCGGACTGAGCTAATAGATTTCACTTTTTGTTGGTCACTTGTGATTCTCGAGAGTCATTATTTTCGTCATAACTGTACAAATAATGCAGATATGTTAAATCTAAAAAAATTTTGAATTCCTTACAAAATTATCTTTAAAACGATGTGCTATTTATTATATTTGGAATTTTTCAAAATGCGGTCAAATTCTTAAAATACATATTTACATGAGGTGTTGCACGCACCAAGCTATAAGTACAAAAACATCTACATTCAACAGCAGTTCTGCGTACAGATAATCTTTGAATTCTTGTAATAGCGGTAGGGGCGTAACTGGAAATTTGCTGTCCTTACGCCAAATTATAACTCCCCCAGTGATTTAAAAAGGGCTTAGCGTGCCTTAGAGGCGCTAAAGGCTCTATATTTCTAGGCTTAGTGGTGCTAAAACGCTGCTTTTCAAAGTTTAGCGGCGCTGAAACACTATTTTTCTAGGCTTAGCAGCGTTAAAGCGCTATTTTTCTAGACTTAGCGGCGCTAAGGAACTATTTTTCTAGCTTAGCGGCGCTAAGGAGCTATTTTTCTATGGTTAGCTGCACCGAAGCACTATTTTTCTAGGCTTAGCAGTGTTAAAGCGCTATTTTTCTAGACTTAGAGACGCTAGGAAACTATTTTTCTAGGCGTAGCGGCGCTGAGGAGCTATTTTTCTAGGCGTAGCAGCACTGTTTTTAGAGGCTTAGCAGCGCTGAAGCACTATTTTTCTAGGCTTAACGACGCTAAGGCACTTTTTATAAATAGGCGGAAAGAAAAACAGCGCAAAAGAATTTTTCTTTAATGGTTTTTCTTTAATGGGGAGTTATAAATAAGGAATATTGTGTATTTTATGAGAGCGTATTCTTATCTTAACCGAATGTTCATACTTCAGAGATTGCCACTCCGATGTTTCAGTGGTCTGAGCCGCTGACCTCTCGTCCGAGATGAGCCCAGGCTCGAGCACCGGATGAAGCATGGGTGGTGTGTTAGTCTGATGGCACAAGATCTGTCAATTCCTTAGAACCAGTGCCCCGAAATAAGGGACTGGCGACTGCTTGTAGCCCTACAAGTTGTTCATGGTGGTCGTTCTACCCAGAAACAAACAAACAAACAAACAAAAATGCTGTAGAGATGAGACGATACACTAGGATCCCGCGGTAGGGAAGGTATAAATCATAAGGGTTTTAAGTGAAAAGGGAATGTGAACTCTCCTTTGTCTTAACGTCAATGAAAATAAAGTTATAGGCGGTGGATACTCGGTGGGATTATATTTGCATTGCTCGGAGAGAAAACAATAGAGAAGAATTAACCAATCGAGAAGGCTGATTGCAAAGTGTTTTACGGTAGTGAATGGCGTTTCCACCAAATTTTTCGCCACAGGCTATCAGCTCTGATAAAAGTAATTCCCTGAGCTCAATTTGATTTTTTCTGGGGTAACACGAAAACAATCTCTTACATCCACCTCGTAATCATAGGAAAAACGGCGTATTGGCGTGTGTTAGTTGCATCTATTTAGTGTAACTAAATGCAATACGCACTCTTAAAAAAAAAAAAAAAAAAAAAAAAAAAAAAGCAACAACCAGAAGCACCTCTACAAAGTTGTTCGATCCTGATAAAACTCCGAAGAGTGATTACATACTGGTCTGCCACAGCGCATGGGAACCGTGCATCGAGGAGGGCATGTCAAGAGCCTAGCTCGCACGCAAGGACAGTTGTGACACGAATTGCGGCTGCATTAACTTCCACGGACTGTGAGGATGCCACGACGTTGGATCCGTGCACAATACAAGCAGTTTAACGAGTTTGAGAGAGGACGTATAATTAGGCTGATACATGCCGGTTTGTCAAGTCACCATATCGCCAGGCATTTGGGTCGCAATCGGTTGGTGTTTGATCCAATGGGTCGGAGAGGGAACAACCCAGCGGCCCGCCGGCAGTGGCCGGCCGAGGATAACGACAGAACGCGATGATCGAGCGATTGTGAGAGCTGTACGAACAGAACCGAATTCGTCGTTCTCAACCATCCGTGGCCGTGCGGCTTCGTCTACAGGTACCGAAGTGGCCATCCGGACCGTTTGTCAGACGACTCGCGGCACGGTGACTATATTCGAGGAGGCCACTCTGCCTGTTGTGTAGTACCTCCTTGAATGTAGTCGAGGAGGACCTTTACCTGTTGTGTTGCCATTCTTGTCGCAGCATGCGACAGTCCAACCTGGAACTATCTCTTTGCCTGTCCAAGCTAGCTCAAACCCCCTGCAGGGAGGACTGTCTTAAGAGTGTTGACATTTTTAAATTAAGTTAAGTAAATAGTGACAGTGCACAAATTTTACAACACAAATCAAATTTAACTGTTTAATAGAATTCCAAATCAGTTACAAAACTTTACAACTTCTACGAAAGGTCAAGAATGCTTTTACCTTGAAATAAACTGTCAACGAGGAAAATGCTCACGACTCTTCCGTTTGCTCAAGAACATCCTAGTTCTTGAGCAAACGGAAGAGTCCTTCCACAGCATCAACACAACAGAAAAGTAACGAAGAAAGCCAACAGGCACAATCCATGCGAATCACCCATTAGTCAGTAGCATCATTAGCAGGGACTCGTCATAGACACCCCGACGCTGTCTCGTCAGCAGTCAGAAGAATTAACCAGGAACATCCAGCTGACGCTCGACCAGGTCCACGAGTAAAGTTAAATATGCATGGAGGTCCGTGGCATCATTAACAGAGGCTCAGCATAGACGCCCCGGCGCTGTCCCGTCATACAACAGCAGGCTCCTTCACAGTCATCCTGAACCAGCGCCCTAAGAAGAGCTACAGGCAACAAAACTCTCATAATATTCAGTAATGTTCCAAAAGCGAAAAGCAAGAAAAGCCAAAAAAAAAAAAAAAAACGAATCGAATCTATAGTATGTGTTCTTTTATCTTCCCTTAGAACAAAAGAAGGCAAGCGTTAGAATGAACATGCAAATACAATTTGAACAAAGAGTCCAGAGACCACGGTCCAGAATTATGTAAATGCCCGTGACAGGACATTGACCGAAGAAGAAGAACTCCAAGGAAGCATCTTGAGGCTTTTAGATTCCCTCTCATGTCGCTATCAATATCCGTAACGTGACAAGCATCACCGAACAATTTTTCAACAGGATAATGTCTGGCCACACACGGCACGGCTCTCCCAGGCATGCCTCCGCAATGCCGACACCCCTCCATGGCTAGTCCGATCGCCCGGCCTCTCACCGATCGAACATGTTTGGGATATGATGGGACGCCACCTATGCCCATTCGGGAATGTCGGCAAACTGGCCCTCAATTTGGACACCCTCTGGCATGCTTCAACACCTTAGGAGGAAAGTATCCGTGAACTGTATGCGCCTATGCCACGCCGGATAACCGCCTGTATATCCGAGCCAGAGGTGGCACTACAACGCACTGACTTTTTCCACTCGTGTGGCTTATTTTTTCCGAATAAATGGCCCAACTGCTCTGGAATTGCAATCATTTCCTTTCCTACATATGAACATTGCACATACCAATTTTCATGTCGATTGAATGATTCTTTGTGGGTGTTTTATTTATTTATTTATTTATTTATTTATTTATTTATTATTATTATTATTTTTGAAAATTTGATATTCTCAGCATATATCTTTCACGTTGCATTCTTTCTTTTTATTTTAATTTGCTCAAATTAAGCAATTTTAATATAAATTGATAAAAGTAATTAGTAACGAAAATTTAATAAAAGAACTAAATAATAAAAATATGGATCAAATTTCACAGGACTTTCGAAAATTTTGAGTGCATTCTTGCCGTGTAGTTTTTTTTTAATCCGTTTACCACAAAGGCACTTTATTTTCATTTAGAATTACAGCACTGTAAACCCCCCCCCCCACACACACACACCCAGAGTTCTGCTCTATTTGCAAAACTAACAAAAAAAGATTAAAATAAGAATACATGCATTTTAACCTGTAAAAATCAATGTTTATCCCATACACAAAAAAAAAAAAAAAAAAAATATAATTGTTTCTATAGATATTCAAAGGAAAAAAATCCCTTTTCCTGCATTTTGCATTGTTAATATATCTAATTAAATCTTTGGCGCCTTGTTGGCCCATTGAGACCCCTTCTCCAATAAACTTAAAGTAACCAACCAACCTAATTAAATTTTTGGCATTCAATTTATCTGCCTCTAGGGCTTTAATGGCAATTAGTGAAAGATACATCAGTCGTTTTTGGCACATTGTGTTTCGCAAATATTTTTTGACTAATTTCAGCTTACTGAATTATCTTTCAAAAATAGTTACTGTAACAGATACACTATCTACCAACAAGTAATTGGACACCCCTGCAATCGACGATATCTGCAGTCCTGATACACGTCACGGCCGCCGCCGGTAAATATCGTGTGGGAAACAACAACGCAACCAGTCGCATGCAAGATGCCACGCAGTTCGGAGCTCTCTGATTTTGAGAAAGGTGTAATCGTCGGGTATCACAAAAATGGCCGATACATACGTGACATATCCAGCGAGTTGAAATACCCCAAATCGACAGTGGCCTACGTGATTGGCAAGTGGAAGATGAGAGGTGACTGTCGGAATGTCCCCCGACCCGGCAGATCCACAAAACTGGGAGATGGAGACCGACGGGTGCTGGCCAGAGAAATTCGGAAGAACCGCACCAAATTGATGGGCCACATCCGCGAGGAGTTTCAACAGGCATCCGGGAGTGTTCTTTTGATGAATACCATCCGTAAGGAAGCCCATCTGCTTGCTTATCACGGACGTGCTGCCGCCCACAAGCCTTTGATCACCAAGTCCAATAGCGCTACTCGGCTAACGTGGTGCAAAGTACGTCGACAGTGGACCGTTGAACAGTGGAAACAGGTTCTCTGGAGCGACGAATCAATGTTCACCCTCTACCGTTCGGATGGCAGGGTCTGGGTTTGGCGTCTGCCTGAAGAACGCCTCCTGCCGGAATGTATTGTGCCAACTGTGAAGTTCGGCGGCGGTGGAATTATGCTATGGGGGTGTTTCTCCTGGTATGGCACGGGACCCTTGGTCGCAATTCCTGGTAGACTCAACGCCGAGACCTACTGCATCATTTTGGATGACCATGCGCTTCCTACGTTGTGGCAGTTTTACGGGGTGGACCCATGTTACTTTCAGGATGACAATGCCACCTGTCATGTTGCGAGGTCCACCATGGCTTGGTATGGTGACAATGGGGTTAATCGAATGGCCTGGCCTGCGCAGAGCCTGGACCTTAACCCTATCGAGCACCTCTGGGACGAGTTGGAGTGTCGATTTAAGGGGTGCCCCCACCGTCCGAAATCAGTGAAGGAACTGACTTGTCTTCTCCAAGCCGAGTGGAAGAAAATACCGCTAGCCGTCGTACAACGCCTGGTTGAGAGTATTCCCCGGAGGGTCGCAGCTATAATCGCCGCTCGTGGAGGCTCCATTAACTATTGAAGGTGAATAAACTTCATTTTCCTTTGCTATCACAGGTGTCCAATTACTTGTTGGTAGATAATGTAGCTTTAGATGTGAAATAAGTTCTGTAGAAACGACGACCCCCCTCTCCATCCCCCAGTAGACGAGCAAACTGAAAAGACCTTTTCTCTGTCTATAGCTTGCTGTTTGCAGTTATTTTTTCTCCCCTCTCAAACATCACTCATGTTTCTTTTTTGACGATGGATTTGAATTAAAACTTTTATTTCCCCAATAGCCTTTGGAGCCCTTTACGTCATAGGCCCGTAAACATAGGTTAACTGCTCTTAATAGTAGTTACGCCACTGTATATCAGGTTACATGCGATTCTGCACAATACCGGCCTCTGAATTAAAATATTTTATTCAATACCGGGTTGGACCTCCTTTATCCCGAATTACACACAATAGGCAAGAAATATCACCGAGCAAAGCTCCTGGAGCATCAAGGCAGGAATCGAGAAGGTAGCAGCGGGACCCCTAAGGGGACCCCGGCGGAGCTGAGAGCCAGGAGAAGGAGTAGTACCCTTCCTCCAACGCATATCCTGAATAACAGCGCGTATGTGGTTTGGCATAGATTCCCCAAGATGTTGGAGTGCATCTACAAGATGTTGCAGTCCTTTACTGACTCAGATTTTACGAAAGAGAACTTTGTTCAGGGATTTGTTTTTCTAACATGCACCATTCATTCCCATTGGGGTTTACGTCCGGTATTCGTGGGCGCCAGGGACGATGGTGGATGTCGCTGTCACGCTCGCTAAACTACTTCTGAACACATTTTAAGTGATGGATATGAGCATGGTCGTCCATGAAACAGCCGTCGCCTGCTGGATAAAAAGCCAACATTTCAGAATGGACATGATCGGCAACAATGTTCAGATAATCCTTGGACACCCAACCATCCAGCAATATCAGAGGGCACGTTCCATACCAACAGAACGTGCACATACCATGACACACCCTCCAGAACCTTGAGTTTTGTTTAAATGGCGAGCAGGGTCCATTTGCTTCATGGGGCTCCAGCCAAACTTTCTGCCTATTGGCGATACAGAACAAGGTGTACCGCGACTCGTTGGATCATATGACTTTTTTCAGTCTTTCAATGTCCAGTCGCGGTGTTTCTGTTACGACTGTAGACGAACTTTCCAGTTCTTCGCAGAAATCAGTGGTTTCCGTATGGGCATTCGATTGCTAATACCGATCCTCTTCAATTCCCTGCATATTTGAGTTAGGGAAAGCCTTCATTGAATGTTTCGGTTAAATGCTGCACACAAGATGTCCTATTTCTCCGTACAGCCCTCTCAGACTACGGCAATCTCGTTCCTGACAGGCCGTCGTCATACCACAGTTACGCCTTTTAGACAAGCAGTGTGGTCTATTTTTCCACTGATCAAAGACCCCAGGATATCTCACCTTTTGAGAAACTAGTCAGTTCTGCTGTTTTCAAAACCGTCGCTCAGCCAGACGGGCACCCACAATAAGACCTTCGTGGAAGTTCAAATAATCCTTTGTTTTTCCCATTGTGATCAACACTACTGACAAGCAGCAGTCTTAAATAGTTGCCTACACTGTAAAAAAAATTCTGAAATTCACGAACCACTTTCCGTCATTTCTTTCGTGAATTAACGAAGCATATTTCTGATACAACCTTTTCCGACGGAAAGAAAACTGAATTTCACGGATTTTTCGTACCACGGGAAAATTCTGAATTTTCAGAAACCTTTCCGCAGTCTCTTTTTTATATTGACGGTAAATTACTGTTTTGGTAACGAGAAAACTCCGTTCTCACTTTTTTCGTATCCGTATGACGAGAAATTACCGGTAATAGGAGCGATTGGTGAGAATACTTGAGGTTTGATGAACTTTTAAATTTCAATCGTGTGTCGAATTTTGAAGTTCCGTAGCGAGATTGGATACTGTTAATAGCATATCGCATGAATTTTGTTTATTGTGGCACAGAATATTTCTTCGCCTCTCCCCTATTTTGTGCACCAGCTATTTATTATATGTATATCGTGTTACTGTAAGAAACCGGGTGCTTAACTCATTGTACAGATGGTTATACGATGTCTACGTAGCAGACTTTGGACAACTTAAGACAAAAGCTATTGTAGCTGTCAAAAGAAAAATTTGTATTTAGGAGGGTTTTTTCCCTGTGAAATAATACTATTAAATAGTACATTTCACCTTTTTTACGCTTTCCAACCGTAGGTTGAAGAAGCGTATATGCTCCAGCTTTGTCTGTCTGTCTGTCCGTCCGCACGATAACTCACGTAAAAATATCGATTTCGATGAAATTTTAGTATGTCGTAGGTCACAACCTGGGGACGAAACCTATTGAAAATGAGCGAAATAGTGTCAAAGGTCAGGACATAGGAGCGGGATCCCATTCCATCGCCCTTGTGCGTCGCAACATGCGTAAAAATGCTTCGATTGCGACAAAACTTTATCATGTTGTTCCGGAGGTATACTGAACCAATTCTATTGAATATAATAGAAATGGGGTCAAAGGTCAGGGCACAAGAGCGATATTTATTCCACAGTCATTATCCCCATAACTTTAGTAAAAATGCAACAATTGCGACAAAACTTTAGTATGTTGTTCTGGAGGTATACTGAGCGAATCAGTAGTCAGGGTAAGGAGGAGGGTTTGTCTGCGCACGATTTCCGGTATGTTGGAAAATATGTCATAATCAATGCATTGCATGATTTTACTAACTTGTTTAAAGATAACTGAAAGTCTTTGCCAGTTTAAAAAAATCAAGTTGCAAAGCTTTTGTTGCTTCGAAAGATCACGATGAAATATGCTTAATTTGTGAAAAGCCCTACAGAAAACAAAATATTACAAACCTATTCAGAAAAATAATAAGTTCCAACAGAAAAGAAAAGGACTTAATCCCTCGTATTAATGACAAAAAAAAAATATTTCATTGGCGTGCAATTTATTTTACGATGTTCGTGATTTGAACATCTGAGTGTCTTTGGCTGAGTGGTTAAAGGCAAGCGTTCGTTACCTGTTCAGCCAACACAAGCGGCGGTGTAAGTTCGATCCTGATTGGAGCGGAAGGATTACCTGCGGGAAGGGCTGAAAACTGCAGCGTTGTCGGTTTTGCGGAATTTCAGTTTAAATACGGAAAAACCTCAAATGGATTTTTCTGAAATAAACGAAAATTCTGACTATGGAAAATCTGTGAAAATACAGAAGTTCAAATAAAAGGGCACTTTTAAAAACGGAATTCTCTGAAAAACACGGACACCTACCGGCTACTTTGCTGCACGTTATTTTCAGAAATTTTCCGTGAATTCACACCACTTATTTTTTACAGTGTAGATCACGTGATGTCGTACGTGACCACGTATAGTGCATATACGCTGCGTAAGTTTACGTTCACCTGCGTAAATGTTTCTAATTCAGTGGCAGGGGTGTGTAATTCAAGCAGTAAATCGTCTTACGTTCGCATCACTACACCACTGTTTACACTGGGCGAGGTATTTCATGTACCTTTTAGTCACTGTCAGTCGTTGCCAAAAAGTATAAAATTCGGCGAAGTTGACGTGCCGTTCAGAAAGAAACATAACGGAGAAGTAACATAAGAACACAAACTCAAGAAGGAAGTTTCAATTAGTGACATAAGTCACAGATGTGAGAGTCAGTTTGAAATATTTTTTTGTTGATAAGAAAAAGTGGAATCGAGTACAGTGTTGGAATTCTGCCATGTCTGCCGGTCGATTTTTGTAAATCACAGGAATCTGCTGATTTTCCCCGAAACCGGTGAAAATCAGCAGATTCACACGAGCCCCTAGGGGCCCTGCAAGACGGGAAAAGACGTGACGACGTACGTCCAACCGTCTTAAAAGGAGGAACGGTAGAAAAAGATTAAAGCCAAAGTGATTAAAAAAATAGAGTTTAAAAGAATATGCATTGCCTAAGCTGACTGAATGCACTGGATGTAAGTGTGCTTTTATAGTGAGCCGCAAAATCGGCCTGATTTGGTCGTCCTAATGTACACCTGGCTACGAGACCGAAATAATCACTGAACAACAACAACAACAATAATAATAATAATAATAATAATAATAATAATAATAATAATATTGGGTTGAAGCATAAGTTCATGCCGTTTTATTTCACAAGTGTTTCCCAGGTCAGCAGTGACGGTGCAGATGGCCAGTTGTATATCAAAATGTAGCCATTAATATCGTGTATCAACACTGCTGGCCACCCAAAATGCCACACCAAGAAGGAAGCATCCGACTGCCCTGAAATTCGCAGCATGCGTCGCCCGCCAGAGGACATGCAAACGATTAGCATTGCAGGGCATATGTAAATCATGTGCGCCCGGCACGCCACTGAGAAGCACTATAAGAAGAGTGCACAGAAGGCCGGGTGTAAGTAGTGGAAGTGTGTTGTGCTGCTGGGCCTGTGCGTGGGAAGCTTCCTGATGCCTCGTCGCAGATTACGGCAGTCATTCCAGCACGTTTCGGAGTTCGACAGAGGACGAATAGTGGCTTATCGCGACAGCGGTTTATCGCACCGAGACATCGGCGCCCGTGTGGGACGACATCTAGCCACAGTGAGGTAAGTATGGATTCGGTGGGTGCAGGAGGGACGGACGGAGCGACGTGAGCGATTGCCGCAGCCGCGGCACACCACCGAACGACAGGACCGGCATTTTGTGCGGCGGGCATTCACGGCTCGCACCGCCACATCACGAACGTTAGCGCAGGAATTAGGGTGTGTTGGGCAACAACCTGTGCAGCACGTACCGTTCGACGTCGTCTGCAGGAGCGAGGACTTGTCGCACGGCGCCCATTGCTCCGATTACCATTGACGTTACACCATCGGCGAGTGCGGCGGCAGTGGACCGTTGAACGCCGCACCTGGACTACGGAATGGCACGACATTGTGTTCTCCAACGAATCCCGCTTTTGCCTGCAACACCACGATGGTCGGATCCGCGTGTGGCCGCACCACAGCGAGAAACTGTGTGACGCCTGCATTATGCATCGCCATACCGGTCCGCCGCCTGGCGTTGTGGTTTGGGGCGCAATTGGATATGACACCCGCATCCCTCTGGTACGCATCGCGGTACACTCAACAGCCTCCGCTACATCTCCGACGTTTTGAAGCCTGTAGTCCTCCCTTACCTGCAGGACCTGCCAGTGGCCACGTTTCAACAGGACAATGCGCGCCCGCACGTGGCACGCATCGTTCAACACAATTCTTCACGGCCCATCAGGTGTCATTTCTACCCGTCGCCCACCTGTTCTCCCGATATGTCGCCCATCGAACATGTCTGGTCGCTGATCGGCAACCGAGTGGCCCGGCAAGCACCACCCGCGGCTACGCCAAATGAACTGTGGCAACGTGTGGAAGCAGCCTGGACAGACATACCTCAAACCCACATCAAAAGCCTCTTTCGTTCGATGCCGCGGCGTGTAGTGGCCGTTATTGGCAGCCATGGGGGCACACAAACTATTGATGTCTGCGTGTTCCGCAAGTCGCACGGGCCTGTAAGCTCAATCGTTTCATCTTTGTATCTGTTGTTATGTGTCCAGTAAATCTGGCTTTGCTATCTCGTGTCCTTCTTGGTGTTGCATTTTGGGTGGAGAGCAGTATTAATCATATTGCGTTGTGTGATTGTGGCTAATGGTTTTTGGTTTTGAGGTCCGGAAGTATGGAGTGTCAAGTAGAGAGGGATGAACATTTCTGACATCTGCTCCTCTACGAGTTTAACAAGGGATCCTCAGCCGCCGAGGCTACTCGACAAATTTGTGCTGTGTATAGGGAGGATGCTATTGCTCCGAGGACAGCCCGCAAATGGTTTGAGCGGTTCCGAGCTGGCAATTTTGACCTCAACGACTCTCGACACTCAGGTCGTCCATCTCACTCTGATGAGGATTGTTTGAATCGTCTCATTAACCTGGATCCTCGTCAAGCCACACGCGAATCGACCACTGAGATGGGCCGTGATCAACCCTCAGTGATGCGACACCTGGAACGTATGGGAAAAGTCCAAAAATTGGGGTCTTGGGTGCCTCCCACTCTCACCGAGGACAAGAATCAGCGTGTTCTCATATGTGGTTCCTTGCTCGCCCGTTACCACCAACGTTCTCAGCAACACAAACCCTTTCTGTCACGTATTGTTACTGGAGATGAAAAGTGGTGCCTGTACGTAAATTTCGGGCATCGGAGGGAATGGTTAAGCCCAAAGAAGACGCCCACACTACTTCCAAAATATGACCTTCATTCTGCGAAGATCATGTTGTGTGTCTGGTGGGACATGGAAGACATTATTCACTAGGAAATGCTGCCGAGGAATCGCACCATCAAAGCTGTGCTCTATTGTGAGCAACTCTGCCGTGTGGAGGAAGCAATTCAGCAGAAACGGCTACATCGGCGCCATGATGTCCTTCTCCAACATGATTACGCACGCCCTCACAGTGCAAACATGACCAAAATGGCCATTCAGGACATGAAATGGGAGATCTTTTGACATCCGGCCTATTCCCCAGATGTCGCCCCCTTCAGACTATCACCTGTTCCGATCTCTGTCGAATGCATTCCGTGGCGGAACGTTCAACAATGATGTTGATCTCCAGAATTTCCTTGGGGATTTCTTCGCAGCAAAACCAGCACGTTTTTTCAAGAATGGCCTTGCAGACCTCTCCAGACGTTGTGACACCATCGTAAACAATGGGAGGAATACATAGTTGATTGATTGCGTTTTCCCTTCTGATGTAATACATTCCTGTAGTGCGGTGAAAAAAACGGCATGAACTTATGCATCAACCCGATAATAATAATCTCTTAGGAGAAACGTGAATAAGAAAAAGAACATGGAATGCAAAGAGAGGTAATAAATTCTACCTCAAAAACTTTTCCAGAGCAATTCATTTTACATTCCATAAAGTAAGAAACTGCGCCAGTACAACTGTGACATCGTGTCCCATATGAAATATCTAAGTCCTGCTTTGAGAATTTTTTGTGCAAAACTCGTCTTCTGTGCTAATCTTTAGTTAAATAGGGATGGCACATAAGATGATTACGGAAATTCGTGGAAATTTTTTTGAAATATTCTTTTTGGCGGAAAACAGTTCAGAAAAATGTCTCATATGGTACAATACGAAATCAACACTTAGGTTCAATGTAAAATTATTGTCTTTTATTTTAACTTTAAGTATAGATACTTCCAGTTCTCCTTGTATTTCCGAACAAAGTTTTGTCAGTGCATATTTATTCAACATTAGAGGTGGAATAATAGGTAAGCATAGACACACACATAAAAAAATTAAGAAAAGGAAGAAAATACGTAGCATATTTTCGTGAGAATACTTTCTACTAAGATGGCATTCAATTTTAATAAATTTTGCATATTATGCGCACCACTTCTTTCCTTTAGCTTTTAAAGATTTACTTGCACAGAGAGGAAAACTGAATTCACAAATGTACTTAGCTAATGCAGCTTTTTTTCCGCAGACTAGGGGGTTTCATACAGAATTAGTTTTGTCATCTAAATGCAATGGACAGCGCATGTTGGTCTTAATAATTTGTTCAAAATTACCTGTGTGCTAAAATGGACTGCATAATAAGTTCTTCGAATCCTATATTTTGCAAATCACAGATGCAAGAACACTTTTATCGAAACGCTCTGAGCGTTTCTTTGAACAAAATAGTTCCGAATTTTATATTCTTCATACCATATCCGTTTGAACTTTCCCTTTGCCGCGATAGTAGTTGTACTGCTTGGATAATTCTTTAGACATTTTTAGAATTTTCCTTCGCTTGGAATTCTAATATTTTTTTTTATTTATTCTCTGATACAATTTAATCAGTCGTTAAGAAATCTGGAAGTGTACGGTCAATTCTGTGTGTGTGTGTGTGTGTGTGTGTGTGTGTGTGTGTGAGAGAGAGAGAGAGAGCGTGAACGCGCGTGTGTATGTAATTCCCCTTCCTTGTCTCTCCCTCACTCTCTGTCTTTATTTTTTTTATGAACAAATCACTGATTTTATGTTTCGTGGAATAAAAAACATTGTGCGCTTGGTCTCTCCTCCTTTTTTTTTATCCTTGCTTCTCCATTTTTTAGAAGTAAATTAGATGTAATTATGGAGCAAAATTTGAATGGTACGCCTGAAATCAATGTTGCACGGAACAGGATATCTTTGATTATTTATTTTGTTTCGTTTGTATATGAAAAATAAGAGATGTTTTCTTCTCTTTGAGTCAGAATCAAACAAAAACCTAATTAAGTAAGCACTGTTTTTTGCAAACATCTAGGGAGCCCGGCAGGTACAGGGATATTTTTTTACAACTAGCTCCCACTTCCAGTTCTTGCTGCAATTATTTTCATCGTTTTTATGACGGCTGGAAGTGTGTGCTCTCTCTCTCTCTCTCTCTCTCTCTCTCTCTCTCTCTCTCTCTTCCCCTCAGAAAACGCTTAATAAACGTGGTGACATGTCGCAAGAAACAGATATTTCTTCTTTATTTTAAAAGACAATTTCTGGTTTCTTTTTCTTTCGGATTTAAATTTCACTCTGTACTCTGAAGAAGTATTTCTACTGCCAATAAAATTAGTGCGGGCAAAGAAAATTTCTTTCGCTTGATCTCCTAGTCTCCGTAAAAACACAAATATTTCTGATAAATTATTAATAAAAAAAATAATGTGAAGTGTTTACGAGAAGGAAAAGTACTTTTTAACCGTTTTATATGACGCAAATAAGACTTCTGCGAAGCTGCTGGTAGTGATAGATATTGCCATTCAAAAAAGTAAAGCTCGAAAACAGGCGACGACTGCAGTTTCAAATCCCCACCCCCTGGATACGCGGAATTACAAATATCAGTGAAATGAGAATTACTTCTGACACTTAAAGAATAATAATCAAAGCTATAGAACAATAATTCAAATGATTTCAAAAATGATTTCCTTCTCAAATACACTGCTGGACAATTGCTAAGGACGGATCATAAACGGCTATATAGCGCATAAAAAGTAAGTGTGGTTGGATGCCAAGTGAAATAAAATAATGTCAGAATGCCAGGACATTACAAGAAAGACAATTTATTGTGCTCTGAAATCCAAAAGGCTTTGGAACGTGTTCAAGGGACAAACAGGCCATTTTGTGCGGAACACGTAAACGTGAAAAAAATGCAATTACCGTCAGCAGGCGTTCCGGCGTAAGATGTCAATACGAGATATGGCCACCATGGAGGGCGATGCAAGATTCCACACGCCGTGTCATGCTTTTTAAAAAATTATTAAGCAGCTGTTGGGGTAATTTATCCCATTCCTCTGTAGTGCACGGATGAGGGTGTCCTCGTTTGTCGGAGCACATTGGCGACTAGCAAGACTCCTCTCCTAAGCATGCCACACATTCTCAATGGGATTCAGATCTGGAGAACGTGCTGGCCATACGAGGCGTTAAATATCCTTGCTCTCAAGACACTCCTGGACAGCGACTGTTCGATGGCATGTTGCGTTGTCGTCCATAAAAATGAATCTATCACCGACAGCACCACGGAACATGCGAACATGAGGTAGCAGAACATCATTAATGTATCGTTGGCTAGTCATAGTCCCAGTTGGAAGCACTTAGAGGAACGTACGGCCATTGATCATAATGCCAGCCCATACCATGACACTACATGTCGGATATCGGTACCTTTCCTGTATGTTTGCTGGACAATATGCAGTACTACTATCACGCCAGATCAGTTGTCGTCGACGATCAGACGATAGACTGTATCTACTCTCATCTGAGAAAAGGACAGCAGACCAGTCGTTATCAGTCCAATTGTGAAGTTGATGGCACCATTGCAAACGGGCGGTACGGTGATGTCTGGACAATGGGATGCACACAACAAGACGGCGGGCGTATAGTCCTCCTTCATGCAAACGTCTGGCGACAGTTTTTCGGGAGATCCGCTTGCCAGTAGCAGTAATAAACTGATTTGCTACCTCACTGGCTGTGCTGCTCCGGTGTCTTTTTGTTGATAGCACTATGTACCGATCTTCTGCAGATGTCGTACTGCGAACACGACCTCCCCCGTGACGTTTGCTACACTCTCCATTTTTTTGAAATGATTTCCAAAGCCTTGAAACAACACTGTGGCTGACGTCGAACTCCCTGGCAACATCTGTTATTTTTCGCCCTTCTTCAATCTTGCCAATAATACGGCCACGCGTAAAATCATCTAGGTGATGTCGGGAAGACATACTGAAAATTGCACGTTCGTCAATTGATTCTTTCCCTTTCAACTTTCCGTTTGAACAATAACGGTCAATACGCTTCAAATCCTTTATATCTCTTATCAGCGCTATGACGTCACGAACAAGTTCGGCAATCCAAAATTTGCATACGCACAACACGTCTTACTGTATCCCGCACTTATGCTAATTTCCACATTTTCCTGCCTTCCATTTTATGGTTGCTATCGTTGCTATTGTCATCCGTCCTTAGCAATTGTCCGGCAGTGTATATGTTCTGCAAACTTAATATTTTTTAATAAAAATAGAGTGGTTAATTAACTACCAGCATCCAGTCAGCTCCTCAGAACACTCGGTATAGTGCTGAAGCGGGAATAGAATTCACATATTCGGGTTTCATCCAACTGTGCTCTAACCACTACATCACCCAGGAAAGCATTTCTTGGAGAAAGCGAAGTACAGGAATCCGAACACAAGCATCAGATTACGCTACAACTGGGTCTTCGTTGGGGCGTTCATTCCAATCCGAATCCAGTCCACCAATCATCAGGGCCGCCGCAGTGGCGCTGTGGTCTAAGCGGTGGCTTCTGATTATTCGTCTGAATTGGGGTCCGGGTCCGAATCCCGGCGAGGCATGGATGTTGTGTTTGTCTTTTACGTCACTGGCTCTCTCCTATTCCTGGATCCCGTGGCCCTAAATTAGATCAGATCAGATCATATGTAGAGGATTTTAGGAAGGGAGTGGAGTGTCTAACCCCAGGTCTTAAACAACCCTTAGAAATAGGAAACTAGGAGATTTGGGCCAGAGTGCCCGATAGGAAAGTCACACGGAAGCGAGGTAGAAAGGGGAAGGAAGACGCCCTTATTTATAACCGGAGGGGCCAGTACCCTGGGCCCGACGGCTTAACGTGCCCTTCCGAAGCACGGCGGATATTTAGTGGTTCGAACTTTCTTACTTGCGTGGGATCGAACCCGTGGTCTTCTCTGCGGCAGTCACGAAGATTGACCACTAGGCCATCCGCGGCCCGGCCCTAAATTAGGGGCGGGCGACTGCTATACCTTATAGTGGTCGTTAAACCCTGATACAAAAACGTTTTTTTTTTTTTTTTCGCTCGCAGTGCAATACAAAAATTTAAGACATGATAGAGATGCCTGTGATGTCACTCATCGATTAGTTAATTTCATTGTTCTGTATATTTTACTAAACTATCGTCGAACATTATTTTTAATCACGTTTTACGCAAATGTAACAATATCTCATTGCAATCTACGTAAATTTGGAAACTACGAAGCTAAATGTGATAAAAGCCATTACAAAAATGCATTTTTAGTTCTATGAAAACGGTGCTAAGTAGCGAAATTTGACCTCTTTACCTGCTATTGACGAGAGCTTTAAAATGATGTATAACACGATGTGGTGTGACCTGTAGAAATCGTAGACCAAAAGTTAATCCCCATAACACACTTGCGATTGAGCTTTGATTACTATCTTGAGATCAGATTTTAGCTTGGACTTCCGTATCCACATCACATTTCATCGGTGTCAGAGTCGTTTCTCACGTTCGTCTAAATATGAATAGTGTATAATAATAAAAATAAATATTGTTTTTGAAAAGTTTAACTGTCGAAATACTCCTTTGTATTGCCGCCGCCATAGTTTAGTAAATATTTACTTTTGTGATTCATATATCTTTCATTGGTTTTACGACAATAACATTCATTATTCCACCTATCTAAGCACCGCTGAATGTCAGGAATTAGTAAACCTTATTGTTTGTTGTTACGATTTATTTACATTTAGTATGTACCGGACTGTGGCTCGGTGTGGTCGTGAGTGAGGCGAATATGTTGTTATTGTTTGTTATGATTTAATTGCACTTATTATGTACCGGACTGTGGCTCGGTGTGGTAGTGAGTGAGGCGAATGTATTGTTATTGTTTGTTGTTATGATTTAATTCCACTTAGTATGTACCGGACTGTGTCTCGGTGTGGTCGTGAGTGAGGCGAATGTGTTGTTATTGCTTGTTGTTATGATTTAAATCCACTTAGTATGTATCGGACTGTGGCTCGGTGTAGTCGTGAGTGAGGCGAATGTGTTGTTATTGTTTGTTGTTATGATTTAATTCCAATTATTATGTACCGGACTGTGGTTCGGTGTGGTCGTGAGTGAGTCGAATGTGTTGTTATTGCTTGTTGTTATGATTTAAATCCACTTAGTATGTATCGGACTGTGGCTCGGTGTAGTCGTGAGTGAGGCGAATGTGTTGTTTTTGTTTGTTATGATTTAATTCCACTTATTATGTACCGGACTGTGGCTCGGTGCGGTCGTGAGTGAGGCGAATGTGTTGTTATTGTTTGTTGTTATGATTTAATTCCACTTAGTATGTACCGGACTGTGTCTCGGTGTGGTCGTGAGTGAGGCGAATGTGTTGTTATTGTTTGTTGTTATGATTTAATTTCACTTAGTATGTACCAGACTGTCTCATGTCGCTGTGTACAGCGAGGTCTGCGAGAGAGTTTCAGCTTTTTCACATAATCCCACCCACACCTCCCAATTTGCACTTGGAACCGTTAACAGTCGAAGTGCCCTGTGGCTTCACATAGCATTACAAAAAAGATGTTCTAAGAAAGTATACAATGCTAAATAAATCATTGAAAATCCAAGACGAAATCCAGGAATCTGAAGCTTTTACAGTCATTTTCAAAAATTTAAGACCACCTGTCAATTTATTGAAAATTAAAATTTTCGAAGAAACAACTAATTACTAGTCAGAGATATTTGAAAAAATGACACCACAGACGAATACTTACATTCTTTAGAACACAAAAAGACCGAAATCAGTACTTCGTGTGGCCACCTTCGTTTTTTATAATGAACAGAATACGATGTGTCATACTCTCGGTGAGGTATTTGCTGTAGTCGTTTGAAATGTCTTTGCACCACACGTACTTTATCGCGTCAATCAAAGCTTGGAAATTTGATGGCTGTTTTTCTGTTACCTTGTCTTTTAAAATGGTCCACAAATTTTCGCTGGCGTTGAGGTAGGGAATGTTACCGGGACAGTCAAGTACAGTTATGTTTTTCCCCTGCAGGTAGTCTTTTACTCTTTTTGATCTATGGCATGGAGCAGAACCATGCATAAAGATTGTGCATCTGTGCATTTGCATATGAGTTAACAGCTTCTCACGTAACATTTCCACATAAAACGAACCAGCCATGGTATTGCCTGTCGGCAAAAAGGATAATGAAGCAGCACCTGATGCTGACATAGCACCCCATATCATCTGACTAGGCGGATGTCTCACAGTGCTAACAGTGTATATTTCTTCAAACCCTTTGCCTTTTGATCGTCGAACATGTGCTTCACGTGAGTCAAATTAACGCACAGTTGATTCATCGGAAAAAGAACTTGGATCCAATTTTCAGCAGTCCATGATTGATGACGCTTCGTAAACTGGAGTATCTTCTTTTTCATGACTGAGGTTAGTCTGGGTTTAAGCGCAGATTTATAGGACTTTAATCTAAAGTCTTTGTTAAGACGTCGGGAAACCGTGCTGGTACTAATATCATACCTTTTGAATGTAGAAAGGCCTTGAGTTTCTTGCACGAACTCCTCCGAGAACGCACAACTATTCGTCTTACGGTATTGTCATCACATGATGTGGTTTTCCTTGAAAGTCCTCTTCTCTTTCGGTCGCTAAATTCACCAGTATCTCGATATTTCATGATCGTATTATGAATAGCAATCTTGCTCTCATTCACCTTTCTGCTTATGTCACGTTCGGTGTATCATTCATGATATAAAGTCACTATTTGTGCTCTCTGAGTAACACTTAATGATGCTTTTTGCCCATTTTTCGCTATATAAAAAATATGTACAAAACCTCTCAGCATGAAAACCAAAAGCAAACTGACGCTTGCACACTTCCCCCAACCCTATCAACAGCTGCCGGTATAGGATGATGCAACTGCACCAACAGGAAGTTGAGTAATACAGACAGTAGCTGACGCAATCGGCAGAAATCTCCTAATACTAACAAGTGGTCTTAAACGTTTGCAAATGACTGTAACTCGTGATCTTATGAGAACAATGAAAAATACTTGACTTACTGTGAAAACTCTACAGATAATTAATTTATTAGTTTGAAGAACGTATTAATTATCACAAGCATATTGCTACAGTTTCGTGTTTCAACCGACTTCATAATGATTCCCGTCATAATTCTTTGAGGGCCCACTCAAACGGCTTAGCCTTGGGCCCACTAATGCCTTTAACTGGCCCTGTCCACACTCCGCTATTTGAGGACCCCTTCCTTATGGCTTTAGTGTGAGTAAATCAGATATTCAATAAAGGCTGAAATGCTGATATTTTACCAAAGAAAATAACGGAACTTCAGTACGTACAAAAAGCACGCTATATCTATCTGTGTTGTGAGTACCGTAACATTGTTCTTGCGATTGCTTGACGAGAAAATCAGATTCCGACTGTAAAGCCGAACACTCATTTTAGATGTTTCTGGTCCTTCATCTGTGTCAGATGTAAACAAATTGCTGAACTTTCTTGGAAGGTATTTTGAGGCCAAATTATGAATTATTTGAGACAGTAGACAGTTGTACACAGTGCGGCAATTGAGTAGTGAGGCTGATTTTTTTTTTAAAACCCGGTAAAACCTGCAGGTTGGGGAAGGCATGTTTTTTTTATAAGTCATTTATAAGCTATGCGATGGCGACAGCATTTACGTGAAAACTGCGCAGATGATTATCTGTGCATGACGTCATTTGGTGGAAGAACATTGTCGCACACTGTCATGGAGAGGTAACAAATATCCGGTTCCATTTGAAAATCGGTAAAACTGCATCTGAGGCAGTTGAAATGTTGCGTGACGTGTATGAGGCTAATATCCTATCTTGTGCACAAATATTCCGATGGTGTGCCCGTTTCAAGGATGAGCGGGAAGATTTGGAAAATGACGAAGGGCCCGAAGGGCCGATTTCAGTGCGTACGTCTGACCTCATTGAAAAAGTTCGCGAAAGGATAAAAAGTGATCGTTGTGTGACCTTGAGGATGCTGGAATGTAAGCTTGGTGTTAATAAGAAGACGATTCGTCAAATTTTAATACAAGATTTGGGAAGAAAAAAAAATTGTGCTCGTTTTGTTGCGCATGCTATGTCAGACGACCAGAGACATGCACGAGTGATGTACGCAGAGGACATCCTGGAGTCTGTAGAAACAATGCAAAATTTCCTCCAAAGCTTTGTGGCGGTGACGAGGTGTTGTGTTTTCGCTATGATTCTGAAACGAAGCGTTACAGTGTTCAGTGGAAGTCGCCATAGTCACCCAAAGGAAAGAAGATCAGGTTACAGAAGTCAAAAATCAAGACAATGTTTTTGTGCTTTTACGACAGCAAGGGAACTCTGCATTAGGAGTTCATTCCTGAAGGTACAACTGTCACTGGCAATTCTTACACATCCAATTTTGGAACGATTGTGGAAGAGGATTGTTCGTGTCTGGCCTGAGTACGAAAACGGGCAGTGGTTCCTTCTTCACGATAACGCACCCACAGTGAGCAATCAGTGTACAGCAATTTCGGGCACGAAAACAAGTGTGTGACCTCAATCATACCCCCTATTTTCCAGATTTGTCACCGTGTGACTACTTTTCTATTAAAGCTGCTTTAAAAGGAAAAGTTTTTCACAACATTGAAGACATATAAAGAACTGGGACATCAACTCTTCACTCCATACCAAAAGAGGACAAGTCCTCCCTTTCGTTGGCTGATAAGTGCCACTTCGCGGGAAGAATGGACTTCGAATAAAATATATTCACGTAAGTTTTCCTGCTCTTCCATTGAACAAAAATCAGTTTCATTACTTAATTGCCGCACTGTGTACATCATTTCTTTTAAAAATCAGGGAAATATCACTCATGCCTGCTCAGGAGTGATATTTAATGTGAGTGTAAAGTTAACATACGGTAACTGGTGGCTTGGGGTTTAACCGCTGTGAGCAACTCAGTGCGCTAGTCCTCATCCCTAATTTAGGGCCACTGGTTCCAGGGAGAGGAGAGATCTAGTACCGTAAGACAAGAGTAACATCCATGCCTTGCCCGGGAGACGGTTCTGGGCCCATCTTGGGCGATTGGTAAAAAGCCAGCGCCTCGTACCTCTTGGCCATCAGGGCGGCACATACTATACTGTACACAGTAAAAAAAAAAAAAAAAATTGAAATTCACGAGCCATTATCCGTGATTCCTTTCGTGAATTTCCAAAGAATATTCCTAATTCAACCTTTTCCGTGAAATGACCGGGGGGAGGGGGCTGAATTTCACGGAATTTTCCGTCGTATGGAACCACGAGTTCATTCCTGAAGATACAACTGTCAGAGAATATCACTGAATTTTTGTACGCCACGAAAATTCTTTATTTTCAGAAACCTTTTCACAATTCCTTTCGTAGATTAACGGAAAAATTCTGTTCTCAGTTTTTCGCTATCTATACGACGGAAATTTTCCGGTAATACGAGCGATTCGCGGGAATACTTGAGGCTTGATTAACTATAAAGTTTCAGTCGTCAGTTGGAAGAACAGATTTTCAGAAGCTCTGTAGCGAGATCGGATATTGGGGATAGCATATCGCATGAAATTTTGGTTATTGTGGCACCAGATATTTCTTTCCCTCTCCAACATTCTTTGTTCCAGTTATTATATATTGTGTTACCGTAAGAAACCGGGAATTTAAATTATCTAGTTGTGATTGTATGATGTCTATTCATCAGTCTCTGGATCCCTTAACCCGCCGTTTGTCGCGTAATGAGTATTTCTGTTACTCTTCGCATATAAAGAGTGCCATTTATTTCGAAGTGACCCTGGGAGCATCATCCCCGCTCTAGCTGGCTTTTAGAATCTTCTCAACAAACTATTATCAGTTCCGATAAGGATTGGCGCGTCTTTGAACCTTCAAACAGTCTGTTCTTTGCATCCGTGTGCTTCGTGTGAGCATTTCTCTAATGAAGTTACCTCTGGTGTTTGTGTCACGCGGGTGCTTTTCTTACTAAGCGACCACTGGCTTTTGTATTTTGTATTTTTATAGATAACGCAATGATACGGGTGCGTTTTTCGCTTAATTTGATTTGTAACTATATTTCTTGCAGAAGAAGAATTCTGAAGTGCTTTTAAGAGTTGAGTAGTCTACTCTTAAAACAGTGGGAAAAAGTAGTGTGAGAAAAATTCTCACGGGCGACCACTAGCGTTGCTCAATGTGATCAGATCAGATGTAGAGGATTTTAGGAAGGGAGTGTCTGACCCCAGGTCGTAAACAATTCTTAGAAATAGGAAGCTAGGAGATTTGGGCTAGAGTGCCCGATAGGAAAGTGACACGGAAGCGAGGTAGAAGACGCTCTTATTTACTACCGGGGGCCGACGGCTTAACGTGCCCATCCGACGCACGGCGGGTATTTAGTGGTTCGAACGTTCGTACCTACCCAGGATCGAACCCGAGATCTTCTCCGTGGCAGTCACGACGTTGACCACTAGGCCATCCGTGGTCACGTTGTTGTTGTTCAATATGTAAAAGCTATTATAGTTATCAAGAGTAAATATTGTATTTAATAGTGTTGTTAAATAATGCTATAAAGCAGTACATTTTCACCTTGTTTTGAAGATAACTGAAAGTCATTGTCAGTTTAAAAAGATCTCAAGTTCCAAAGCATTCGGTTGCTTCGAAAAATCACAATGAAAAAAAGAAAATAATACGTAATTGGTAATAAGCCCTCATGTAGAAAAAATAAAATTATTTCAGATTTATTCAGAAAGTTAATAAACTCAAACAGAAAATAAAATGACTAATTCATCCGCATAATAGCAAAAATCGTTTCATCATCGCGTGATTAGAGTTCTACCTTATACGTGACTGTGCGTTACGGGCCTTTCTGGCTCAACGGTAGTACGCGCGGCTGTCTTTGAAAACGAACCCTGTACGAACCCCATCAGGTCAAAGGGAAAGGAATCGCTAAATTCGTACGTTAGGCAAAAACTGAAATCACTGGTAAAACTGTTGGAAACGCCAAAATCGAAGATTTTTTTGCTAACTTTTTGTATAACTACGGAAAAAATCCGAAACTGACTTTTTTTGAAATAAATGAATTTACAGATTTCGGAAAATTTATCAAAATACTGAAGTTAGAAGTAACGAAAACTTCTAGAAACGAATACTTCATTAAAAGATGGACACTTACCTGGCAAATTTTCTGCACGTTACTTTCAGGTATTTTCCGTGAATTCACACCACTTATTCTTTACAGTGTAGCTACATACAACGGTTGGATAGAATAATGTGAACACCTAGAAAAAGAAGGTTTTACGTACCTAATTGGGCGTGGGATACCTTTGGCATTCAAATCCACCTGCATCCTCCTTGGAATGGACGCATACAAATCCTGTATGGTGGTTAGTGGGATGAAACACCATTCTTCATGCAGAAACTGTTTCAGATCTTTGAGAGATGCAGGAGGAGGATAACGGGAAACTTACTTTCTTTCAACACAGATCACAGTGGCTCGATGATGTTTACGTCTGGTGATTGGGGAGGCCAAGGAAGGTGTGAAAGTTCCTGCTCATGTTCCTCAAACCATGATTGGACATTCCGAGCTCTGTGGATTGGGGCGTTATCATCTTGATAGATGAAATTCTCTGCAGGAAACAACGCCTAAGCCATTGGATGGCCTTGGTCGTCCAAAATGGTGTGGATGGCCTTGGTCGTCCAAAATGGTGTGGATGGCCTTGGTCGTCCAAAATGATGTGGGTGGCCTTGGTCATCCAAATCCGTCCTTTCAGGGTGATCAGGGGACCTGCTGAAAACCATGATATGACCGCCCAGAGCTTGACCGAACCACCACCATGCTGCGCTGTTGGGAGCAGACAGTCGGGTTGTACGCTTCTGACGGTGTTCTCCACGTGTCAACACGTCCCGCAGTTGGGAATAGTGTGCATGTGGTTTCATCCGACCACAGTACATGCTTCCATACATCGGCCATCCACGTTGTATGCTCCTGGCACTACTGCCGTTGCCGTTGTACATTCACACCGGGTCACCAAAGGTTTTCTAATAGCAGCTCTGCCATGAATATCTTGTTTATGCATTGTTTTCGTTGACACTGGGGTCGGGAGATGCAGATTGAGCTCCGCACTCATTTTCGGCGCCGTGATCTTCTTATTACGGGTAACAAATCTATTTAATGATCTCCATCCTCTATCAGTCAGGGTTGTCTTCCGGCCGCTCTTGTGTTTCGCAGACGAGGTTTTGCCACGAACACGGTATGCTGTCATGACGCTAGACACAGTAGCTCTCGATACCCCCACTACCCTGTCGACTGTTGTCACGGAGGCACCACCTAGCCGGCCACCAACAATTATCCCTCTTTCTAAGTCCGTTAGGTCGCTCATGGGTGGGTACCCGTCGCTCATTTCGTCATCACCCTAAAAGAAATTTTGCAACAAGACTCTTTAAATGCACTTAAACAGGACCTTGAGGTTCTAAATAAAGTCATTACAACCAAAAAGTGCTGGATACCTTTACATATTGCGACGTACGCACCTGCATTAAAAGTCACGTCCCTGAGCGTGGTGTTCACATTATTCTGTACAATCCTTGTATATGTACTGTACAAAAACATTGGTGATAATTACTGTTTTGAAATCGTCATATTTTGTTAGAATCTAAATAAAAATTGATGATGTTATTGAACTGTTTTTGAAATAAGCAACACAATGTGTTGCTTTTTTCACGCTCGTGTTGAAAATTTATAATTCGTACCATCCAGGTTAATTGCATAGAATAACCTGCAGCGCAATCTGTATGTTAAATGTCGTACTAAAAATAGTTACATGTAAGTGGTCGATTCGTAGCAAATGGCGAACGTATTGGATGTTCGCCGCTATTCTTAATGCTAACAGATTTAAATGTAATTCTTCGTCTGTGAGTCCATAAAAAGGAGGAGCACTGTCAATCTGCATGAACGTATTTCAATGAGATTTTGTAATTGTGATACTTACTATGTTTCCGGTCGGAAGATGGCATCTTCAAAAGGAATCGTGGGGAATGGTTTACTGAAATTAATTAGGCTGACTCCGCCAAATTAATCACGAGTGCTCCTTTTACGTAAACGAATCAAAATGTCTGTTTAGATTCAACGACCCATGCTCAACTGCAGCTGGGAAGGGGTCTTTCCTCTACTTTTAAATAAACAGGATGAGAATTAAAGATTGTGACATGGCTAAAATTAAATTTCTTTTTCTTTTATTTCATTGTGATAAGCATTCAATAAATTAAGTTCCCGTAAAGGCTACATGAGTATGCGATGACGGATATCCAGATGAAAGTTTGTATCTGCATATAGGTTGAGCTAGACTGGTGTCGGTTAAGCAAAATGGGACCACCAGAACGGCATCCCGATGAATTAAAAAGAAGCCGCCGACAACTAAAAAGAAGAAAGAGCCAAGTACTCGATAAATTGCTGTCAATGAAGCAATCTCAACAGATTCCATATGGCAATAATAAAGCTGTCACTGGAGAATTACTTCTGTTAAACATAGAGTACATGGGCATATCATGAGTGAGACTGTTTCTTCGCTATGGACATTCAAAAGAACTTGATAACGTGACCTCCTGTTCTTTGCAGACAAGTGGCAACCACACTCATAAAACGAATGACAGATTTTAAAATGTAACTCTGTAGTAATCTTTTGCTCACCCACACCCACATCAGTCACGTTTTATTAATTAACTTTTAGCTTTCTCCCACTACTTGGAGAAATTAAATGGAATAATTTTTTCAGGTAAATGTATATTACGCACGGAATTTTGCGTAAGATTTTAACGCTTTTTGTTTTCATTTTCTGCAGTGTTCGTGCATGAGAATTGTTCGGTCACACTATTTATTTCTGTTCTCTGCATCCTCCCTTTTTGCCTTGACTTCATCACATCCTCCATCGCTTTTTTGCCCCCACCCGTTTTCGGTTATTCAAAAATCAAAATTCCCATTTTTCAAATTGTAGTGAACAGAACTTTAAATTTTAGTCTCCAAAAAAACTACACCGATGAGCCATTACATTATGCCCACCCCGAGCCTAGATAAATGAGCGCGCCTGGAGACCGAACGGTGGCGCAGGTGAAGTTCACAGAGCACTCTATATACAACCCGAGGACCGGCTTTCGGTTAGTAGAGTGTTTGGAGTCAGAATGAGAAAAGCTGCCGATTTATCGGAGTTTGATAAAGGACAAATTCTGATGGCACGGCGCCTCGGAACTACGATCTCCGAAACGGCGCATCTTGTGGGTTGTTCAGGTGCCGCTGCAGTGAGTACGTATCAAAAGTGGTGCACATATGGTACCGCGTTTAATAAGTACTCATTCAAAAACTTTTGATACGTAATCACATGGCTGGACGAACCGTCGTACAGACGTTTGTCGTCCGCAGCTCACTGATGTCAAAAGGGAGCGGAGACTGTCGCTCATTGTTCACAGCGATCGCAGAGCCACAGCGCGACAAATCACCAGCAGCTACAACAAGTGGGGATCAGGGCAATGTGTCACAGCGCACAGTTCATTGCAGCCTTCTGCGCATGGGCCTGCGTAGCCGACGACCCAGCCGGGTCCCCCATGCTCGCTGCACGTCATCGCTAACAACGCATGAAATGGACCCAAGAACATCGAGATTGGACCGTGGATGATTGGAAGAAAATGGCCTGGTCTGACGAATCAAGATTCCTGGTGCATCACATAGACGGCCGAGCGCGGATACGCTGATTACCAACGGAGGCTATGGCACCTGGATGCACTGTTGGGCAGAAACAGACCGGCGGCGGCATGCTGTGGGGGATGTTTTCTTGGGACACTTTAGGCCCCATTATCCCAAAGCACAATCCCTGAGAGCTGTCAGGTATCTGAACATCGTTGCGGACCAAGTTCACCCATTCATGGCAACTGTGTTCCCTGCTGGTGTTGGCTATTACCAACAGGATAATGCGCCATGCCACACTGCCAGAATCGTCAAGGAGTGGCTCGAGGAACATGCTGGCGACTTTTTGTTAATGCCCTGGCCTCCAAATTCACCTGACAGGAACCCAATCGAACATTTGTGGTTCGACTTGGAAAAGCGAGTTCGCGCTAAATCACCACCACTCCGAAATGTACGGGAACTGACCTGCTGTTGACATTATGGTTACAAGATACCCCAGGATACCTATCGCCACCCTATCGAATCGATGCCTCGCCGGGTGGCCGCTGTTTTGCTGGCTAATGGGGGTCCTACAGCTTATTAGGTAGGTGGTCATAATATAATGGCTCATCGGTGTATATACTATCAGTTTTCATCGTATCTAGGAAAAAGTACATAGTTGTTACTTAAAACACTCACAGACGTTTTTCGAGTTACGAAATGCACGCGAAACATGCAGTAAACAATGATTAAGGATTTTAGGTGAAGAACAAAAGGCAGACTATAGCTAACCATTCAGTTGTGCGTTTCCCATTTCGTTAGTTACTTCGGCTAGCAGTGTTGAATAAAATTTATTTAAAAAGTTAAAGGGTAAATTAATTTTACCTTTGACGGGCCCGGGTTTTAGCCAAAAGTTTTGCTACAAGAGCCCGCCCGGGCTTTTTGTAATAGCCCGGGCTTTTTGTAATAGCCCAGGCTTTTTGTAATAGCCCGGGCTTTTTGTAATAGCCCGGGCCCGTGCTCACCTCTATTGCGCGCACTAGTTGCAAAACTGTGTGGTACAAAATTGGGAAGTATAGGGAAAATGTTTCTCGCCACAGACG
Organism: Macrothele yani; assembly: GCA_039090855.1. Taxonomy (NCBI): domain Eukaryota; kingdom Metazoa; phylum Arthropoda; class Arachnida; order Araneae; family Macrothelidae; genus Macrothele; species Macrothele yani. Next base: position 46,839,744 of record CM077022.1, on the reverse strand, counting down.
CAATCAGTAGCAACAAGAATTTTTTAAATCGGACTTTTAGCGGCGGCGATATCATGATTACAGAGGTTTACGTTAACGCTTTTTTGCTGAAAAATTAACACTATTTTAGGGAAAAGAAAACATAAATGTTTTGTGCTGTGAGTGACGTCTGAATAGAAACGAATTTAGTCGGATGCGTCTCAGTGGCAAATATTGTAAAGTGCATGGACAATATTCATCGTCGTGACTTCTATCTAAAACGAAAAAACGAATGCAGATTGTTAGAACAGAGCTTTCGGGGAAAATACAATATACATACATCACTCCTAGCAGTGACACCATGCATTATTTCCAACAGAAACTTGCATAAAGTGGTCTTCATTGTAAAAGGTATCAGAAGGTAAAAAAAAAAAAAAAAAAAAAAAATTGTGAATCGTCTTTTGAAGCAAATGTATAGAGTAAAATATATTTTGAATTATTGTGCATTCAAGCCATCCAGTGACAAGGTTATGCGTTGGAGAAAGACGTAAATGTATGGATCATAATTTAGGCTTTCGACTTCAAAAATAATTTTTCGAATCTGACTAATAGTTGTAGAAATATGGTGCCCACAAACGTACGGGCGGACATGTATGATACTATAAAACCTGTATAATACGTATGTTACTATAAGCACGTACATTTTTTTTTTTTTTTTTTTTTTTTTTTGAAAAGACGTACTAACAATTCTTTTTCTTCTTAGCCAGTTGACACCCACTGCAGGGTATAGGCCTCCCCCAGTCTTTTCCAACTTTTTTTATCCGTAGCTTTTGTCCACGATTTAGCACCTCTACGTTTCTGAAGGTCATATCTCCATCTTGTTCTCTGGCGCCCTCTTCGTCTCTTTCCATCTCTGTCTTCCGTTTCATTTTCATTTGAGGGAAGGGGGTGGGGTGGTGTAAATCGGTCTAATCCCTCACGCTGACCAGACGGGTTGAGGGATACATTTTATAGCTTCTGCCAGCTAAGAGAGAAGGCAGACTCCCACTGCTTAAGATAGGAAACAAAAAGTAAATAGGAAAGATTCGCCCCTAGCCCTCGAATACCCTAACAACATTGGGGTAAGGAGCAAAAAGAAAAGAAGAGTAAGAAGAAAGAAAAGTAATGAGCAGTATACAGATAATGTAACAGGCGTATATTGCACGAAGTAAGGCATGGTCCAGCATCAGGTACTTTGGGTTTGCCACTCCGATACTCACTAGAATGAGCCCTTTTGAGGGGGGAATATAAAAATTATTGCATAGAAAATTTGCTACGTAAAATTTTCTGAGCATATTTTACTTGCAGTGCCTGCCGGTGTGGAGTTTCTCAAGTTTTCTCCCAAAATAGGGGATGGAGTAATACTTGTTCCATAGACTCTGGTTTCAAAAATTAGCGGTGTTGTTTTCTTTAATTTTTATTGAAGATCGATTTTAACATTCTGCTGCTTTAGTTATTCAGCAGAATCTCGGTAATACGTTTTTCACTTTTATACGTACGAGTAATTCTATGTTATTTCCTATGCTTTACTATAGTTTCTGTCGCTTTTTTTGATTCTGTTATAGGTAATTCTTTTGTATGAGTACGCTGTTTTGCGATTATACGTTAAAAAAATTTTCAAATTATCAAAACTACACGGCTCTTCGATTCTTTTATATGTAACCCGGTATGTTACAACTGTGAGAGAACTGAGACAGTGTTGTTGTGTTCCTTCTTGATGCATCCGAAGTTGAACCTTGATCCTATCAGAGAAGGGTATGTTGTTTACTTTCGTTTTGGATGAAAAATTGGTTTCACATTTCATGACTCACACTCATATGCGCTATTTAAAAACTGATAATGGGCCGTAACCAGTGATGTATTCAGGCATCTTGTCGGGGTGCTTAGCCTCCTCCCCCTTCCCCCGCCGTAGAGTTTTGGGCGATCTCCCTGATATTTAGTTTAATAGTTTCCGTTTATAGCTGAATATTTGTAGAAATTAATTAAAAAAACTTAAGAAAATGGGGGAAATATAATAATAATAAAACATCCTCATTGACTTCAAAATTTCTATCATTCTTCAATAAAACATTAAACAATCCTCGCTAAAGAGGCAATTTTTTCAAGCACTGACGACTCGAACTACTTCCTCAACAAAAACCTAATTCCACAGAGAAGAGATGTTTGCACTGCAATACTCCATCATATTTTGGAAGCTGGCATTCAGCGTCCAAAATATGATGATGTAGCCTCAGTGTAGCTAATATGACGTTAAGGTTTCCAATACAACAAAATATTTGCTACCTAACTTTTAACAATAGCAAATTATTAGAAATTGTTCCTATAAAAAAGTTTTTTTCCCCTTGCGGTGGGAGGTTTACACTCTGTGACAAAAAAAAAAAATCGAGGCACCTCAAACTGGCATCCAAACAGTTAGTAATTTTTTACTGCTATGTGCTAATCTAAATAATCTAAAAGGGCTGAAGCCAAATGGCAGGGAAATGATTTACACCATACGTTTTCAGGTGACACTGTAATGATTCCTTAATAATCAGAAATACGCTTGTAGTAAGGCTAAGACATTTTTACCACTCGTAATGTTTTTTCTTTTTCTTTTGGGTGGGCGGGGGCTGGATTCTTTCCAGCACAGCGTTATCTTAGTAACATTCTCCATATTTTACACCACCCCATGGTGAAATATGTGGTGCATTACCGAATTAAAGCAAAGGTACAACATTTTTAATCATTTGTATGTGTACATGTGCATTTATATATATACAATGTATCTGTGTAAATATATATAACAAAGTTGTGATTATATGTATATAATCAGTCAACAAGTTAAGTTTCAGCCCCCTCAAAATTTGTAATTGCTCCCCGGAAAAAAACTCATAGTGGGCCACAAGTGGTCGTAACTTTGTGGCCCACTATTTCGTAGCGTTGTAGAATAAAATCCTAAATGTATCCTCAATACTCAACATTCTGGTTCCAAGTGGATGCACTCAGTATCCGCATCTAAAAAGGCTGTTAATACATGAGTTCCACACTGAAGCACTGGTCTCAGATTTTTAGTTGTGAGGATTTCACTTAATCTAGAATCAAGATTTTTATCGACAAATAGTCGTCAAAAGAGAAGTTTCATTTTCATAGGCTTTCTGATTTTTGCATTTTTTTTTCGCCGCCGATTCGATTTTAAATAAATCATTATTAAGAAACATCTTATACGTAAAGCATAAATGCCGCCCCGGTGCCGCAATGGTCTGAGCGCTGGCTTCTGACCATTCGTCGAAAAGGGGTCCGGGTTCGAATCGTGATGAGGTAGGGATGTTGTGTTTGTCTTACGGCACTGGCTCTCTCCCTTCCCTGGAGCCAGTGGCCCTAAATTAGGGACGGGCGACTGCTCACAGCTCATTGAGTTGCTCACGGTGGTCGTTAAACCCCCAAATAATAAAAAAAAAATTATGTTTTTAATCCTCTCACTTATGCCATTTCAGGTATATTAATTTAATTCTTGTGTGTAGAATAACTTAAGAAACTGTCGGTTAGGAATTTGTTTCTATATTGTGAGACTCAAAACAGGATTTTCATAATGATCTTCGTTAGGAGCACATCTTAATAAATAATAATGCATTGTTGAAAGCTATCTGTCTATTTTAGCTATGTATCCGTCTATTTTATCCATGTGTTTTATCTGTCTGTCTATCTATCTATCTATCCCCTTTTTCGTCCGAAAAGAGGTTCGGGTTCGAATCGTGATGAGGCAAGGATGTTGTGTTTGTCTTACGGCACTGGCTCTCTCCCTTCCCTGGAGCCAGTGGCCTTAAATTGGGGACGGACGACTGCTTATAGCCCATTGAGTTGTTCACGATGGACGTTAAACCCCCAATCGAAAAAAAAAATATCTGTTTTTAATCCTCTCACTTATGCCATTTTCAGGTATATTCATTTTATTCTTCTGTGTAGAATAACTGTTAAGAATAATTAATACAGACATTTACCGTGGACCAGGGAATTCAAACAAAGGTCTTCGCTCTTTCCACGTTCATAAGTGAGTCCCGGAAAAATTCTCATTGGCCACCACCGGGAGTCGAACCCAGGGTCTTCCAGTTACGCGCCGGATATGCTTCCGCTACACCACAGCGGCCTCGAAATCCTCCAGACTCACACACGCTTACTGCCAAGCCAATGGCTTGGCAGTAAGCGTGTGGCAGTAAGCGTATGGCTTGGCAGTAAGCGTGTTACTGCCAAGCCAATGGCTTGGCAGTAAGCGTGTGTGAGTCTGGAGGATTTCGAGGCCGCTGTGGTGTAGCGGAAGCATATCCGGCGCGTAACTGGAAGACCCTGGGTTCGACTCCCGGTGGTGGCCAATGAGAATTTTTCCGGGACTCACTTATGAACGTGGAAAGAGCGAAGACCTTTGTTTGAACTGTTAAGAAACTGTCGGTTAGGAATTTGTTTCTAACTTGTGAGACTCAAAACAGAACTTTTATAATGATCTTCGTTAGGAGTACATCTTAATAAATAATAATGCATTACTCAAAGCTATCTGTATATTTTAGCTATGTATCCGTCTATTTTATCCACTGTTTTATCTGTCTATCCCCTTTTTCATCCGAAAAGGAGTCGGGGTTCGAATTAGAGATGAGTTCGGGCTCAATTTTAGGAGGCCGGGCCCGGCTCGATTTCTTTGATTACATGTGTTTGCTGAGCCCGAGCCCGCCCGGGCCCGGATTCTTGGAAAATTTTGCTTATCAAGGCTTGCATTTGTGCATTATATACTGGCCAAAGATATGGCCCAAGCAAGGATTAGTTTAAAAATCATTAGTTTAAAAAGTTTAGTTCAGTTAATCCACTTCACAATATTGAAATGTTTTTTGAAATACTACGCATAAAGCCGAATGTTCTAAAATGTGGATTTGAAAATAAATAAATAATCAACGTGCCCTTCGACGGTATCAGGGGAATCAGTAATTTTGGTAAAAGTTGAAGAAAAGAAAATCGTTTAGAAACAAAAAATTCCATTCGTTATTTCTTTTTGATTTCTAAATTTACTTTTATTTTGAATAAATTGTATTATAAAACGTACAACGCCGTACAGACAGTTGCAAGTGTTTCAAATTTTGACTCTAGAAAACTAATCTTTGCAATATAATTTACATATATGCTCATTGGTGAAGGTAGTTTAGAGTGATGTAGTAGAATATAAAAAAAGGCATGTAGGGAAATTTCCAAAATTTAAAAAAAAAAGAACTTAAAAGCATTCCAGACCATGTTTATTCTGCATTTTGTAACATTTACAAAGCTTTACGCTTAATAGTATAATAATCACAATATTATCATATGTGTGTGCAGTTTCCAGATCAAGTTCATCATGAAAAAAGAGAGAAAGAGAGAATTGCATGTAATGCCTCAGCGCTTCAACTTGATCTTTACTCTAAAATTCGACCTGCTGCACTAAAAAACAACGTCACCTCAAAAATCGCGGGAGTGAGGAAATTTAAAAAAATAAATAACAATACTTCTAACTGCACAATTTTGGAAATTAATACATCATTTTAAAGATAAGATTCTTGATTTTTAATAAAATACAAAAAATGGGTATGCGATGTTTTCCCAGTTTTTCGATACCAGACCTCCTTAAACTAATCTTTGCTTGGACCATAGCTTTGGACAAAATGCATAATGCAAGTCTTGTTAAGCAAAATTTGTCTTGCAATGGCAGCTAGCTTAGGAAAACGAAAATCCTTCCACCGTGGTAACAAATCCACAATGAAATTCAACCGAACTCGGAATTACACGTGTTGAATTAATTACAGTAATGAAATTTAAGACGTGTAATTCCGAGCCCGGGCCCATGTTTTTCGGTAGTTTATGAATTCTGAGCCCTTCCGAGCCCGGGCCCGAGCTCATCTCTAGTTCGAATCGTAATGAGGCATGGATGTTGTGTTTGTCTTGCGGCGCTGGCTCTCTCCTTTCCCTGGAGCCAGTGGCCCTAAGTTAGGGACGGGAAACTCCTTATAGCCCATTAAGTTGCTTACACTGGTCGTTAAAATTCCAATCAAAAAACTAATAAAACATAAATTTTATAATTGTATTTAACATTTTGAAATTTCGTCGATCTGTTTTGTTCATTCATACGTTTTTTAAAGCCACCCCCTAGAAAAACGTATTACCGAGGCTTCACTGTCAGTAAGTTCAACTTCTGTTCAGGACTTTCCATCTCACATAATTGGATATTTACAATTTCATGCTCTCCTCTCCTCTCCTTTCCTTTCCACAATCCTAACGTAGTGTTTAGGCTGTGTGCATCTTAAGTAACTTACATAACTAATGTGGTTACTTTCGTTTCAAGCTTGTCTAACGGTATTCGAGTTACATCCTTTACAGACAATCTAATTCGCTTTGACCTTCATGAAATGAGCTTCAGAAAATGCTGCGTCATCTAGGAGATCAACCGCTGATACTCTAGAGGCAGGAAAGTCACGAGTTTGACACAGAAAGGGGACGACTCTTCTGGCAGTTGCAGAGTTTTGGTGTTATTGATGTTTATGAGGAAATTATGATAGTGGATTAAGCGACGCCGAAAGCTCATCCGTCAGACATCCATAACTCTCTAATCCAAGCTGTCGCACTGGATTAAGCTCAAAAGCCCATGCCATCAAAGACCATCCATATGAAAGAGTCAAATAACTCTAAAGGAAACGGAATCGATCCGTAGCTATCAGTTCTGCTCAAGAGGTTATGCGATCTACTTACACGATATCTTTTCGGGTATGATTAATTTCAGTAAGAATATTTAACCGAATAAAAAGCGTTTCGTTCCGTTTTTATTAAACATTAAACGCAACTTAACCATTGTTAAATTTCTTGAACTTGACAAACGCACTTAAATTAATCATTTCCCATGCAACCTACTTTTGTCAAATGAGGAAATGTCTAAGAATATTTCATTCGAACACTGTAGGAATTTAATAATATTTTTACCTTACAGGCAGGGCCGGATCGGGGCAGTCGGAGTTGTCGTCCTGGGCCCCGTTCCTTCACGGGGCCCCACGGTTTAAGAAATAAAATTAAAACCATTTTCGATAATTTTTTGTATATTTATGCTATTTTTTTTTTTTTAAGTTTTGGGACACTCCCTTAAAAAGATATTTTTAATACTATTTTTTATTTTTAGTTTCCCATTCCCCCATTTTTAAATAGGTTACATGTGACATACGACAGAGGTGAAGCACATGTCAAGACGCAAAGTTACAACGATATACTCTGTCGGTGTAGCTTGATTGGTGAAGCATTCCCTCCGGAGCAGAGTGACCCTGAATCGAATGACGTCACCGGCAAATTTTTGTTTTCACAATCGCCCTTCGTCACACACATACTGAAATTTGTTAGATACCGATCTACGGCCTCTGCAGGGCTAAATTTTAGAATGATCATTATAACCATCTAAATCCTTTCCTCATTCATGAAATAGCAAATTAATTTTAATAATTTTGCTCTTCCCTACTTTCATATATTCAACAATGTGTGCGTAAACCAGATACTTATATTAAAAACAAAAAGTACACTATCAAAGTTGAAAAAAGTCATTAATTTGTCAGTTACTCTACCTTTCATCAAAAAATAATCACTAAACATGCATCTCGGGGGAAAAAAACTATTTCTATGAATTTATTTTGGTAGGAGTCTTATTTTTTTTTTTTTTTTTTTGGTGCACAAAAATATTCGTTACGCTGATTAGTTTTCTTTTTCTCAATTCGTATGGAAGTTTTTATAAGAATCGCAATGCAATCTCAACACCCTCTTCCCAGAAAGCTAATCGTAGATTTGAACACTTTTTACTCTCTCTCTCTCTGAACTCTTTATCCGTATTTATGGTCTTTTTCTTGCACTTAAAGCAAATACTTCTTTGAGATAATAATTTTTCCTTTATGACTGTTTTCGTGTGTATTCTTTAGGGACATTTTTCACGTAACCGCTTTATGAAAATATGAGATTTATTTTCCAGCCCGCGCAATGAAATTTTACGCCGGGCCCCGCAATAATCTCATTCGGCCCTGCTCACAGGGGTGCCTGACCAAAAAATAATAATAATACTGTATATACAGGGTGCATAGGAAAGTCCCTTTAGCCTGGAATAACTTGCAAACGGAAAGAGGTACAGTTATGCAAGTGAAATAACGGTATAGTAAATCAACTACGCCCAATCGAATGCAACCATTAGCAGCGCCCCTAGTGGCGAAATGCGGGTTAGCCATTGAAAATTGAAAACGAAACGAGATAGAGTAAAATTTCCATCTACAAAGTTGTAGAGCATCAATTAATTAGTACAAAACGACATTTGTTTTACACGGATAAGATAAATTGTCGCCTGAATACCCTAAAATGTCCAAAATCGATGCGCGACCTTTTGTGTGAACGTTTGAAGAGAACAGGCATAGGTATGAGCAAATACACACAATTTATTGCATAAATGCGTGCTTATGTCAATACAGTTTGATGACGTCAGACAAAACAAAAACAAAAAAGGCAAACTGGCGCACAGTGATAAAAAGTTAATGTAGAGTATGTTCGAAGAGTTCGCCATTGCCCACGATACACATTTGTATTCGTGAAAGTAACTGCATGCACATTCCTCAGCATGGAAGGTGTCACACTATTGCAAGCATACACGACGACGTAGATCCAGCAGACTTGTAGGCGCTGTTGCATACACCTGATTTTTCACGTAACCCCAGAAATCCAAGCTCGCCATTCTCACACAGCGTACGTAGACCTAAACTTCTGATCAGAGTACATCCTGCAACTGGTTTTTATATCGTAGGTACGGTACGACGTCACAATCTGCATTTGCATACGGCTACATTTTCGAAATGTGAATATGCACATTCGAATCGTCGCGCACCGATTTCGGACATAGTAGGGTATTCAGGCGACAATTTATATTCGTGTGAAACAAGTGTTGTTTTGTACTAATTAATTGATGCTCTACAACTCTGTAATTGGAAATTTTGCTCTACCTCTTTTTGTTTTCGATTCGCAATGGCTAACTTCCGCATTTCGCCACTAGGGGTGCTGCTATTGGTTGCATTCGATCGGGCGTAGTCGCTTTACTATACCATTATCTAACTTGCATAACTGTACCTTTCTCCGTTCGCAAGTTATTCCAGGTTAAAGGGACTTTCCTATGCACCCTGTATACATATATATTGGGTTGGAAACAGTGGCGGCTCGTGGTAGGAAAAATAGGTGAAGAGCTACAAGAGCAATATGAAAAGATATCTACTTTCTTCAATGAAAATCAGTTAATGAGAACTTACCTATTTTTTTATATATTAGATCAATTGTTCTTCCCTTTAAAACTGGAAATTTGTCGATTATGTCGTCATAAAATGGCTGTTTCTTCGTGACATCAAGAAAAATGTCTTTCTGAATAGAAATATTTGCCAAAGAAGCAAGTTTATCTGGAGAAATAGTGTTTCTTGAGTAAGTTTGTATTCTTTTAAGGCAAGAAAAACTTCTTTCCACTGAAACACTTGCAGATGCAATTGTTAAAATCCGGGAAACCAATTTATAAGCTTCTGTAAAAATGCCTTTATCTCCATGAAGCACTCGAAAAAGTTCATGAGTCGATATGTTCCTTAATTTTTCATCAGCATATACAAGACTCAGTTCATTTTTAAGGCTCTGGTGTTTAGTACATATTTTTCCGTAAAAATGTTGTAGATTTTCAAAAGCGTGAGAGGGAAAGCATGAATTAAATTGGTCGAATTTGGTTGTGTCAGCAAGACAGGGAAATCTAAGTTTAAGTTTCTCACTGTCTTGAAATATTATATCCTATCCATTTCCATAAGAATGTGGCACAAAATTTCAAAATACAATTGTTTATATTTTTTTAAAATTGTTTCTTGTGTAAGAGCAGCATATTCCTGTTTAGATCTGCTTATTTCTGTGATTTTGCTAGCTTTTCCAAACAGTGTTTCAAATACCTCATTGTTCCTTTTATGGCTCAAAATTTCATATTTTTTTTTAATTTGAGTAACACAGTATATGTCTAGTGGGTTTTTCTGCAAAATTTCGAATAATAGATCGGTGAACCAAATATTGCATTAAATACTATTCCCACAAATGTAAATTCAAAAGTGTTCATATCCTTTAAAAACCCTTGGGCAAGCTGAATTGATTTATTGTCTGTTTGGTCACTATTTGTGAGAAATTCGAATACTTCCTTCAATTTATTCCAATCTTCAACTATTACACTTACTAACTTCGAAGTGGAGGACCAGCGAGTTTCTGTTATGGTTGGCATGCCTCTTGCGGTTGTTGATGTGAGTGTATTGTTTTTTCACCACTCAATGAAGCGATCGCTTCGCTGAGTGGTGAAAAAAACAAAGAAATTACACTGAGGCTTGCCAAAAATATTCGACACTTAGAAATTTTAGAAAAACTCTGCTGTAATACAAGGTTCAAACGATATACTAAGCAATAACAAACACAGATTGAGAAGCTTTATGCTTAATTTTTCTGGAGCCCAGTCAAGTGTCCAGACATTACGCTTGCCCCATCGTAACATTGTCTTATTGACTTGTGTTGATAATCAAACTGTTCCAAAATTTTGTCTAGCATTTTGTGTAAAGCTTCTGACGTTCTATGTTCACTCACACCATGGAAACCCAAAAATCGCTCAACCAATACACCTTCCGAATCAACAGATCTTATTATTAAAGAGCACACGGAAGTCTGGTTATGTCTTCCCATCTACTTGAATGTAAAAGCATTGAACTTCATTTATTTCATTTTTGACGTGATAGTTTATATATTCAGAAATACATTCAATTAATTCGTTTTGAATAGTTTTTGAGTCACTTGTGAAGACATTTTTTATCGTTTCGTATTGATTTTGAATTTTAAAGGACTTCTTGATATCAACAGTGAAAGCAATTCCTTGAATTTCTACGATTTATCGAGTCAATGCCTTCGTCATGGTCACAGAATGCTAATTCTTGTTTACTCAAATACAGTACTGCATCCATAATTGTCTGCAGGAAAAGTCTATTTAAACGAACACTTTCGCTGAAATGCATTTTCAAAAGCCTAGCATTCTCCCTCAGAGCATCGGCAATGGTGTTCTGATTCTTTTCAAAATTATTTAGCATTAATTCGCATTTCAGGTGTTCGCTAGAATCACCACGTTTGTAAAGTGACCGTTTTATATTTAAGAAATCTGAAAATTGTCTTTATTCCACGCCAAATTTTATTACTAAAATATAAGCAGGCCCAACAAAATAATTTTTGTAACACAGAAGGGCTACAAAGCCATTTATATTCAGTAAACCAACAATTTTTAAAATTAATATTGTAAGATTTGCCGCTCTTCTTGATTTCTTTCTTGGCGACAATTGTCAGTGAATCCGTCGGTCGTCGTTGCAGTAAAATGTCTCTTTTATTTTCATCTTTCCACCGATTAAACGGAGTTTGCAATAAATTACAGACAATGTTGTTCACAGGATACATACTGAAAACTAAAACTATCACTATCAGTTAAACTGTACACGAAACTAAAGTAACTAATGAAGTTTTTAACAAACAATCACAAAACACGAAAAAACATATCTCTTTCAGAAAGTATGTACCAAAACACCACAAGAAAAAATCCCTAGGGGATTGCAAAGAACCCTTGGCAACCCGTCCCGTTCCACTGCGATCTCTTCGTAAGGTCACGACTCCAGGTGCAGAGCCTGACGTCTCATGATAAAACACTTCACATGCCCGGCAGATAGGGGAGGGTGACGTCACAATTACCATGGCAACTCGGACGAAAACTGCAGACTTCCAAGCATTCTCATTTCAGCTCTTCACTTGAACTGTTTTGCGTATAAGGACTTGTTTCCCGTATTGAACGCGCATTGTGAAGTGATATCTGAACAAAATTTTCGGTATTATGGCACTCAATAAAGGCAAAAAAATAATATATTATACGAAACTATTAAATAAAATCTTATTTCAAATAAAATAGGTGAAGAGGCACTTCACCTACTTCACCTGAAAAGCCGCCACTGGTTGGAAAGAAAGTACTGTCCGATGACGAGGTTGTCGAAGTCCTGGCCACGGCGACGGCGCACATTGGCCACTGAGATTGCGCAGCACACCGGCATCACATCGGCTGATAAGTAGCTTAAGTTAGTGGCAGTTAGCCGTCAGAAAGCGAAGGGTGTAAGTGCCAGCCAACACGGAAGTGGACAAGGAGCACATCCGCCATTGCATGCTGTATGAGTTTCGTCGCGGTGCACCTCCGCAAGTACTGTAAAGAACATTACCAATGTGTATCCCAATGTCATATTGCATCGTCAGTGCTGTCGTTGGTTCGAACGGTTACGAGAGGGAAATTTTGACCTGTCAGGCCGTCCCAAAGCCGGAAGACTCGCAACACTGGATATAGACATGCTTGAAGACCTTAGTGGAGATCGACCCACATGTTACCACGCTGGAGGTAGCCAAAGAGCTGAGGACTACCCACACGAGCATTATCACACACCTGCGTCAAGTTGGGAAGGTGCACAAGAGAGGAGTTTGGGTACTCAATCTACTCACAGTTGAGCAGCAGAAAATAAATCGCATGAGTGCATTCGTTCCCCTGCTTGTACGTGCCAAGTTGAACCGTTCTTGGACCGCATTGTGACAGGTGACGAGAAATGGGTCCTGTGTGACAATGTCACCGCCCGGGCAAAACTGCTTGGACCCAAAACAGAAGCCCACACTGACACCCAAAGACGGGTTACTCCCATGCAAGATCTTGCTGTCTGTTTGATGGGATATGCGGGGTGTCATGTATTTTGAGCTGCTGCCGGACAATACCACTATCACCGCCGATGTGTACTACTGTCATCTCGACAATATGAACGCATCGCTCACGTCGAAACGACCAGCACTGCTGAACCGCAAGGACTTCCTCCTACAGCAGAATGGACCGAGTCGTCACCCAGCACGGGTGACCTGTCTCAAGATCAGGGACGTAGACTTGGAGCTACTGCCACACCCAGTATATTCCCCGGGCATTGATTCAAGTGACTGCCACCTTTTCGTGTCGTTACAGCATTTCCTGGACAATGTTGAACGCGCGCTTACTCACTTCTTTGCGTCCAAGTCGCCACAATTCTACAGGGACGGTATCCAACAGCTGCCCAGAGGATGGGAGCAGGTTATATCAGACGATGGCAACTACATTTTGGACTGATTTGTACTTGTATATACGGTAATTATCACTTTTCTAATTGCAAATAATCCATAGCCAAAGAACCAGCCCTTAAAAGCCTACATTCAAACAATGACAGACGAAAAACAAAAACCGAATGTACTCACCCGCCAGTGCAGGCAAGCGACCCGAATGGACAAATACAGTCCGGAAGTCAATATACCACATGCAATGCAAAAAAATGTATAATGTGAAAGATAACAGCTAACTCGGAAGACAGCACACATACAGCATATCATACAATATAACATATATGTATGTATATGCAGGTATATACGTATAGCATACATGAGATGAGAATTAAAAATGAAAATTATAATGGATTTGGAAGGCATAGAACTATACACAGCCGGATTGTAATCTTCAGGGAATATCAATCCGGTGGAAGTGGCTTTTCAAAATACCAGTGGAGAGCAGGTATACCAATGCCCGCTGGTAAATACCCCTAAGCTACAGAACATAAAACCTAAAAATGAGACACAAAACTTGTAGTTAAAATATCTCCTCGAAAAGAGTCACTCATGAATTTCAAGCAGTTTTATAGAAATTATGTCGAAAATAGCCCGGAAACAATCCAGTATGAAACATAAGATTCGAAAAGGAGCAGCCACTAACATGAGGAACCCGAATATGACCCGTTGCTTGGGCCCATGGAATCTTAATTCTTGTCGTCGTTTTGCAAGGTTTATCAAATCGCTGTTTGCTGCAGTGGATTGGTCACGTTTGTATTACTTTGCTCTTGTTCCCGACGGGTCATGCTCCGGTTCCTCATGTTAGTGGCTGTTTCTAAAAACAAAGAAAATCGAATGTGGCCAAATCTGACAAGTAGGCACGAAGCACTGTGATTTGTTTCTCGGCTAAAAACTGATTCGCTGGTAGCGTTGAGTGAGCTGGCGCATTGTGCTGTGAAGGAGGATGAAGCCATTTTCACACAACCCTCGCCTCTATCTTTTTATTTACTCTTGCAACGTCACTAGATTCTTTTTGTAATAATTGTGGTTCATTTTTGCTCCATTGGAAAATTACTCTACCTAAATTACACTCTTAATGCCAAAGAGAACAATTAACAATGCCTTGGGCTTGCTTTTCCGGGCTTTCTTTTTCCTTGTTGATGTTGGTGTTTCCATTCCGTCGACTGTGTTTTCCTTTCAGGATTGTATTGGAAGATCTAAGTTTCACCACATGAGATAACACTTTCTAAAACGTTGGGATTCGCCTGAAATTTCCCCGGAATATCACCACAAATGTGCTAGCGATTTTCTTTTCGTTCAGGCGAGATTAGCAATAACAGAACTGCCAAAAAGATGTTTAGATCTCAGGTATTAAAAATCAACATCATTTTAAATCAATTGGTTTTAAAAAAAGTTAAAAATTGCATGCTGGGGTTTCTATTTGCTTCGAATTAACTAGTATCGAATTAGCGAAGTTGAATGCTGTGTAGGAAAAGCTCAGATCTTAGACGGTTTTGCGCGAGTTATGCACATTTTGTAGTTTTTTATTTCTGTGTAATCTTTGTGTTACAGAAAGATCGCAATGCCTGTAGAGTTAAAGCACTTCCCTGTTGTTGAGACAGCCTTCTTGGTACTGAATGCCATTCTTGCAATACATAGTGTCCCCGTTAAATAATGAGACAAAAATTATTATATCAAAACAACAAACTATATTTTGAATTGTCACTTGCACAGATTAAAAATAATCTCTTTCCAACTCCACTCAGCGGTGAGATCTTTTCATACAGGTGTTCGATGGCACGGTGGAACTCCTCAACCGGAACCTCCTTCAGTCTATTGGTCACACCTCGTTGGATGTCCTCAATGTCACTCAAGTGTGCGCCTTTGGGAAGAAGAAAAAGTTTGCGGGAGCTAAATCTGGCGAGTAATGGGGATTTTCTATCACATAGATCGACTTAGAAGCCAGAAACTGCTTCCCAGGCAGCGCACAGTGTGCGGGTGCATTGTCGTGCCATTGCCGCGAAAATTCTTCCAATTTCGGGCACATTGCTTTAGGTAAAGAAATACCCAAATGCGGGATATAATTACCTAATTAATTATGTTAATTAATTAACAGAGTTAATTATTTATTTCTTAATTGGAGTAATTCGTTAATTAGGTGCAAGAAATATTCTCCCGACCCAGGCCGCATAAGAATTCGCTGGTTTCTTTTCTTATGTTTTTTTTTTTTTTTTTTCCCTCGCTTTTCCTTCGCGTGGGAAGGAGATCGAAACGCAAACTTTAGGCCAGGTGCAAAATTCCGCAAACGAAGCCAATGGTATTTTTTTTATTTTCCGGCTTTTGCGAAGCAACAGCACTGCGGATTACATAATGCAGCCCTAGCTAACAATGGGTCAGTGGTGAATATCCGGCGGAAGTCTAAGAAAGAACCTTAAATCTGGTAAGAAGGTATGGCTAGGTAATAAATGTCACCCAGGCTCTGTGTCGGGGAACATATTTCAGTCAGGTGCGGGCATCCGAGCATGTTAAAGATTTAAAAAGGGGTTTTCTCGGATGGGCCGATGATAGAACTCCAAAACAGGGTGACAGTTAGGGCCAAATAAATTTTTAAAGGGCTCAGCTCAGCAGATGGTCTGCTAGCCAGGAGGACATCTGCTGGAAGTAGCCACTGGTCAACATCCACCAGACAGCAGACCACTTGCGAACGCGGAAGAGGAAACCAGAAGCTAATGAAGGTGCTAGGGATTGTCGTCATGATGTAGGGACACGCCTAGCAGCATGGCCGTAAACGAAAGCGTAACTAAAATAAAATAGAAAACTTGGAAAAATCGGGGTTGTTGTGGTTGCAGTTGAGTTGTTGTTGTTGTCATCTGGAGGAGGATCGAAGCTCGACGTCGGCGGTTGGCAAGAAATGCCTAGCTCTACGTGGATCAAGAAGTCGGACCCAAATCAGGCAGGATGTTAGATACCCAAGGAAAATAGAGAAGATATTTGTTGAGAGCTCCCGGGCTGCGTTTTATCCACGGAGGAAAACTGTACACGAAACTAAAGTAACTAATGCAGTTTTTAACAAACAATCACAAAACATATATATATATATATTATATTTGTTTCTTTAAACAACGTGTTTTTTATTTTTTTTTATTTTTGGGCTGCCATGCCAATGAATAAGAGTGTCGGTGTTCTGGTTTAATTTAAAGTAATATTTATCTTTCTTCGAAGATACCCCGATTCAAGCGTGAGACTGAAATGTTAGCTTTTAAATTTAATTTCTTTGCGGCATATGAGTTCTTGCGGACAACCTCGTACGAGCTCGTATGAAACACAACGCTTTCTACTTCCAACGATGAGACTGGGTCTCCTATACTAGGAAACCCAATGTCATTGTTGCCATTTAGTCGATCGAAAATCATTAACAAAATTCCTGCCCTCAAGTTCCCAAACGGGGCTTGCCGCGGTAATAGTGCAACAGAAACCAATTGCTTTGTGGAACAGTTCTTTCCTGACACGTCAGTGAGAACTTGGACATTCTCCGTGATCAGGTGCATCGTATGGTCCAAATGTTGTTTCGCAACCACGATGCTATTTTTAAAGATGGAGTGCGCCCATACACACAAACAGAACAGTTCAGTCTTGGTTTGAGGAGCACCAAGATGAACTTCAGCATATTCTCTGGTCAGCTCAATCACCTGATTTGATTATCATCGAACCATTGAGGGAAGTGTTGCAGAGCAGAGTGAGAACCATATTCCCTCCTCCAACATCTCTGAAGCAATTGGCTGATGTTATGATCGATGAATGGTACAGCATTCCTCTGGAGACTATTCAAAAGCTGTATGAATCTATTCCAAGAGGGTTGGAAGCTGTATTAAAGGCAAATGGTGGTCCAAACATCTTATTAATTAAGACATTTCGCGTATTTGCCAGGTGTCCACATTACTTTGTCCAACCCCTGTATATTTTCGGAAAGTTAAGTGCGAATTATTGAAGAGACACATAGTTACGCATTTAAGTATATGAAAGCACTTAAACCTAAACCTACTGTTTTAAATTTAGTTAAAACTTTATGAGCTTTAAGAGTGAGAACTGTAAGCCAAGGGTAGTGGATCATATTTTTTGTCTGCGACTAATTCTACTGTGCGCTAGCTACCCTTTGATTGAAATCGCTTCAAAAGCAGTAGAATACATCCTCAGTGAAGCACGACTGTCCGCATTGGTGATCGAAATCGACATACGCTTTGCATTGGCAGATAAACACAATCCACTGCCGCCAAGAATATCAGAATATGATAACTCAGTGACAAGTTTCTTATTTGTTTATTGGCAGATGGTTGTTGAATTCATTTTAGTTACGCAGTTCTGAAAGAACAGTGTAAAGGTTTGTGTAAGAGCATTAAATGGAAAGAATACTTTAGTTGTAGTTTGAGTTTTCGTTTGTTACTACTGCTTTTGATATTGTTATCGCTTGATCTTCTTTACGATCAGGTAATCTGAATAGCACATGTGAACTGACATACGTTTTAAAACTCTCGTCACTAGAAAAGTATCGCTCATTACTTTCTTGCTTAACTATGGACATGTAATACCTTCCTGAGGGTGCGGCCACATAAGTTTCCATGTGTCATAAGATCTACAAATCTTGGGTGTGTTAGGGGTGGTGGCAAATTCCCTTGCTCAGTAAAACAGTTCTTTTGCTTCTATATAAGCAGTATGAGACGTTTTCCAAAAAGAAATTTTCGAATAATTTCACCTTGGCACGTAGTTAATGAATATACACTGAGTGGCCACTTTATTGTGACCACCTGACAGCTTTAAGCAAACGAGCTATGACTGCACGCTGTTGCCGCCACAGGGCGAGGCTAGTATAAAAAGGGAAAGCTTAGTGCTTGCGACAGTAGTAGAAGTGATTTTTGGGTGACGAGATGGGTAAAAAATGCGATTTGACGGACTTTCAACGTGGGATGATTGTATGAGCTGGGAGCCATGGAGCGAGTATCACCGAAACTGCCGCGTTCGTGAAATGTTCCAGAGCAGCTGTTGTTAAAGTGTTTAAAGACTGGACTGTCAGCCAAAAAACTGGGTCTCTACGTGCAACGTGTGGTCGTCATCGACTAGTGACTGCTCGGGCGGAACGGAGAGTGTCCAGACTGGTAACAGACAACAGAAGAGCAACAGTGCAGCAAATTACAGACCGTCTTAATCAAGGATCCCCTCAAATGATCTCTGTACGCACTGTTCGCCGTACACTGCATCGGATGGGATATGGCAGCCGAAGGCCTGTTTGAACACCTTTACTGTCTGCAGTTAACAAGAGAAAACGTTGCCAGTTCGCTCAGGAGCACAAGGATTGGACAGTCGATAATTGGAAACAAATTATGTGGTCCGATGAATCACGTTTTCAGTTGCACCATGCCGATCGCCGAGTGAGAATTTGGCGGAAACAGCACGAAAGCATGGACCCCAAATGCATTGCTACAACCCTGCAAGCTGGTGGAGGCAACGTTATGGTTTGGGGAATGTTTTCCTGGTATGCTTTGGGCCCTTTAATTCGTGTTGATCAACGTATGACTGGCACATCATATCTAAACATCGTTGCGGATCAAGTGCATCCTGTCATGTGGATGGTTTATCCCAATGGCGATGGCTACTTTCAACAAGATAATGCGTCCTGCCATAGTGCTTGTATTGTACAGGATTGGTTTCAGAAACATGCCGGTGAGTTTACTTTTCTTAGGTGGCCCCCACAATCTCCAGATCTCAACCCCATTGAGAATTTGTGGGATGAAGTTGAACGAGCCATCAGACAGCTGGATCCACAACCCTGCAATCTCACACTCCTGGAAAGTTCTATTCATCAAGCATGGTCTCAGATTCCACAAACCACCTGTCAACACCTCGTGGAGTCCATGCCACGAAGAATCGACGCAGTACTAAAGGTAAAAGGTGGCCCAACGAAGTACTGAGGGGGTGGTCATAATAAAGTGGCCACTCAGTTTATACTCACGTACTTAAAAAAAATAGCTCGTTATGTTCTGAGCATTTAATTTCTCTTTGCCGCCCCGGTGGCGCTGTTGTCTGAGCGCTGGCTTATGACCATTCTATAACGAAGTAAATTTCTCCGTCATTTTTGGTCTACGCCGGGATTCGAACCCGAGGCCGCTTATTCCGGAACAAGTCGCTCTACCAACTGAGCTACGCAGACGATTATTCTGAATCCTATCTGCCTTTATGTCGTATGCGTCCTGCTGGCAGGTACGTCACATCTCCCCCCCCCGAAAGAGGGCCGGGGGCATGGCCCACGAGTCAGCCGTGACCATGAATCGTTGCAGTCAGCCATCCACTGTAGAACGTGCACTTGAGAACTCCCAGTCAATCTGCTGTGTGGAATACAACATCACACATTTTTATTTTTCGAAGCGCTGGAGAAGGGATTCTCTGATTTTTCCTGTCTCGGGGTGTGGAAATAACATCACACCAATGCGAGATTTTGAACGACCGGGTCATCCGGATAGTTCGGGCGCCATTATAACGAAGTAAATTTCTCCGTCATTTTTGGTCTACGCCGGGATTTGAACCCGAGGCCGCTTATTCCGGAACAAGTCGCTCTACCAACTGAGCTACGCAGACGATTATTCTGATTCCTATCTGCCTTTATGTCGTGTGCGTCCTGCTGGCAGGTACGTCACAATTCGTCCGTGAAGGTTCTGGGTTGGTGAAGCATGGATGTTGTGTTTGTCTTACGGCACTGGCTTTCTCCCTTCCCTGGAACCAGTGACCTTAAATTAAGGACGGGCGACTGCTTATAGCCCATTGAGTTGCTCATGGTGGTTGTTAAATCCCAAATCAAATAATAATAATAATAATAATTTATCTTTTTAATCCTCTCACTTATGCCACGTTTCAGGTATATTCATTTTATTGTTTCGTGTAGAATAATTATTAAGAAACTGTTGGTTAAGAATTTCTACACTATTTTGTGAGACTCAAAACAGGACTTTTAAAATGATCTTCGTTAGGAGCACATCTTAATAAATAATAATGCATTGTTTAAAGCTATCTATTTTATCTATCTATCTATCTATCTATCTATCTATCTATCTATCTATCTGTCTATCTGTCGAAATTAACCAGTTTATCTATATGTCTGGATGCAAGTATTAAAAAGGTGCATGGTGTCAATTAATAAATGTAAAAGGTTTGTTTTTTGTTAGGAGCACATCTTAATAAATAACAATGCATTGTTCACAGCTATCTGTCTGTTTTAGCTATCTATCCATTTGTTTTATCTATCTATCTATCTGTCAAAATTAATCAGTTTATCAGTCTGTCTGGATGCAAATATTAAATAGATGCATTCCGAAACTGTAATTCTCATGATGTCAATAAAGAAAAGTGAAATGTTTGATTTTAAATCCATATTTCGATGTGCCCTGAGATGGTGATTATACTGCCCAAAATTAGTCCCATGAGATTGTGCTGTAGAGTTCCTTTTACATTTTCCATCGAAGTTTCATGTTCCACCCTTTCTGTCTTTAATTACACTCGCAACCAACCAAAGAACAGATCCAGCTCTGTATAATATGCGACTTCAGCATCGACCTTCCGAGCAAATCTCCACAATTATTCAAGATCTGGCTTCCCGAGTACACACAACTAATAATGGCTCTCGTTTAATGGCCTGCAGTGGTTGCTTTCCGTGCACATCCCGGCGTTGTTTCGCGCCTGATAATGTGTGCCTACCTATCACTATTATTATCAGCGAAAACAGCTTAAAGCCACCGGCATCCGACGGCAACATATTATGCTTTCAATAATACGTCCACGGAAGCATCCCCCAAAACTATCTCTGGCTTTTCAGTGTGTTTTAGAAGATGATGTCGGGGGTGGGGATGGCTTGAAGGAAAGAGTGGGGCGGCGGTCACGGTTAGCTGCCGACGGAGGAGGGGGCTCGCAGCACTGGACCAATGGGCCTGAACTAATTGAAAAAAGCAATGCCGAGGCCCTGAGTGTGCTGTCTGCATTGTGGGATGCAGAATTCAGCTCTTTCTCCTCCGTCCTGGCATGTGTTCAGGAGTCACACACTATGCGTCATTCAGAATAATTGAAGTTCGGGAAAACTTGGGCCATTGGAGGAGCTCGCAATTAGCATGGATCTTCATTTACATGGCTCAGGCAGGAACAAGAGAAGGAAAGGAGTAAAGAAGGGAATATCTCACCGTCTTTGACAGCAAGGGTTCGATGCTACTTAAAGGGAATTCATTAGAATGCGCCTGGCAAATGTGATGCTTTACCTTAGCCAAGATATTAGTTCACGAGTTGTTAAATGCATCAATCCCTCTACTCATTCAGCTCTGCTTCAAAGTATTCAAACAAAAGCACCATTTCGTTTTGTTTTCTGTTGTGTTTTAACTATTTTAGGCAGAGGTAAAAATGAATGAATTTTTTTGCGATGACCCAGTGTTGAAATTCTTGTGAGAGGTGTTGCTTTATGTATAAATACATATCGCAAAGCTTTCCAGTTACGCCAGAAAACGATACTTTCTTGTAAACGTTTGCAATTCATTGACTATTGTTCTACCTCTTCCTACATAGTAAATAGCGCAATACTCTCATCTTTAAGTTCTGTATTCTAATGCTAGCTAGCAATCCTGTTGATGCCTCTCCTGTGGCGCAGTGATCTAAGCGCTGGCCTCGGACCGCTTTTCCGAGGTTCCCGGGTTCGATTCCAGAATGAGGCATAGGCGGTGCGTTTGTCTTACTCTGGTTCTCTCCCCGCCCTGGAACCAGCCCCAAATTAAAGAAAAGCGACTGTCTTGCTCACTGTGGTAGATAAGTCTCAACAACAACAAAAAAGAAGCAATTCAAGGTCCTATCCTCAGGTTAATGTATAAGATGATATGTAGAAGATGGAGGAGTTAATTTAGGAGTAGACAAAACATCTGAGCCGCCCTGGTTGCGCAGCAGTGGTCTAAGCCCTGGCTTACGAACATTTTTTTTTTTTTTTTTTTTTTTAATTTGAGGTTTACCGACCACCATGAATAACTCATTGGGCTATAAGCAGTCTGCCGTCCCTAATTTAGGGCCGCTGACTCCAGGGAAGAGAGAGAGCCAGTGCCTTAAGACAAACACAACATCCATGCCTCACGGGATTCGAACCCGGACCCGTCTCGGGCGAATGGTGATAAGCCATCGCTTAGAGCACTGCGCCATCTAGGCGGCTATGACCATTCGTCCAAAAAAAAAGAACATCTGATTCTAAGCATCTCCTGTCTGAATGACAAATGTTACGCTCACAGCGAAAAAAGGCTCTGAAAATCTGGGAGATGAAGTTGTTTCTTTGCTATATATGTATATACCCCGAAGCCCGAAGAGGCAAAATGCACTGCTAGCCACCCAAAATGCAACACCAAGAAGGACACGAGATAGCAAAGCCAGATTTACTGGACACATAACAACAGATACAAAGCTGAAACGATTGAGCTTACAGGCCCGTGCGACTTGCAGAACACGCAGACATCAATAGTTCGTGTGGCCCCCATGGCTGGCAATAACGGCCGCTACACGCCGCGGCATCGAACGAAAGAGGCTTTGGATGTGGGCTTGGGATATGTCGGTCCAGGCTGCTTCCACACCTTGCCACAATTCATCAGGCGTAGCCGCGGATGGTGCTTGCCGGACCACTCGGTTGCTGGTCAGCGACCAGACGTGTTCGATGGGCGACATATTGGGAGAAAAGGCTGGCCACGGCAGCAGTGACACCTGGTGGGGTGTGAAGAATTGTTGCACGATGCGTGCCACGTGCGGGCGCGCATTGTCCTGTTGAAACGTGGCCGCTGGCAGGTCCTGCAGGTAAGGGATGACTACAGGCTCCAAAATGTCGGACATGTAGCGGTGGTTGTTGAGTGTACCAGCGATGCGTACCTGAGGGGTGCGGGTGTCATATCCAATTGCGCCCCAAACCATAACGCCAGGCAGCGGACCGGTATGGCGATGCTTAATGCAGGCGTCATAGTCTCTCGCCGCGGTGCTGACCACACGCGGATCCGACCATCGTGGTGTTGTAGGCAGAAGCGGGATTCGTCGGAGAAGACAATGTCATGCCGTTCCGTAGTCCAGGTGCGGCGTTCAACGGCCCACTGCCGCCGCACTGGCCGGTGGTGTAACGTCAATGGTAATCGGAGCAATGGGCGCCGTGCGACAAGTCCCCACTCCAGTAGACGACGTCGAACGGTACTTGCTGACACAGGTGGTTGCGCAACACACCCTAATACCTGCGCTAACGTTCGTGATGTGGCGGTGCGAGCCGTCAATGTCTGCCGCACAACATACCGGTCCTCTCGTTTGGTGGTGTGCCGAGGCTGCGGCAATCGCTCACGTCGGTCCGTCCGTCCCTCTTGCACCCACCGAATCCATACTCTCCTCACTGTGGCTGGATGTCGTCCCACACGGGCGGCGATGTCTCGGTACGATAAACCGCTGTCGCGATAAGCCACTATTCGTCCTCTGTCGAACCCTGAAACGTGCTGGAATGACTACCGTATTCTGCGACGAGGCATCAGGAAGCTTCCCACGCACAGGTCCGGCGGCACAACACACTTCTACTACTTACACCCCGTCTTTCGTGCACCCTTCTTATAGTCCTTCTCGGTGGCGTGCCGGGCGCACATGATTTGCTTATGCCCTGCAATGCTAATCGTTTGCATGTCCTCTCGCGTGCGACGCATGCTGCGAATTTCAGCCCAATCGGATGCTTCCTTCTTGGTGTTGCATTTTGGGTGGCCAGCAGTGTATTATGACCAGCGCGTCTCTTTGCAAATCGAAGCAACTGCATGTAAACGACGGCAAGTGTGAAGTTCGTGAAAAGGTATAAATAATACCTGGTACTGAGCTCTGTTGATGAGTGTTATTCTTGTTCTTCTGGTGGAAAAGGCAACAGACAAACGAGTTTGACAAAGGCCAAATTCAGAGTAGTTCCGAGACGATAAGGTTTGTGGGGTACTCACGGTCAGCCGTAGTTAGTATCTTCAAAAAGTGGTCCGAGGAGGGAAACCGCGAACAGCCGGCCAAGTGTGGGCAGACCATGGCTTACCAATGCTAGAGGTGAGTGAAGGCTATCCCTTGTGGTACGAGACAGCAGAAGGTATACTGTGGTGCCACTCGCCGGTGATTTGAATAATGTGCCACAACGCACAGTACATCAGATCCTGATGAAAATAGGGCTGCGTAGCCACAGGATGCTCCGAGTGCCCATGCTAACCTCGGTTCATCGCCGAAAGCGCCTACAATGGGCATCCGAACATCAAAATTTGATCTTGGAAGATTGGAAGAAGGTCGTCTGGTCCGATGAATCTCGTTTCCTCCTCACCATGTGGACGGCCGGGTGCGTGTGCGTCATTTACCTTGGGACGTGTTGGCACCAGGATGCAGAGTGGGTGGAAAACAAGCCGGTGTAGGAAGTGTAATGCTTTGGGCAATGTTTTGCTAGGAAATCTTGGATCCAGTCGTTCATGTGCAGGAAATTATGACGTCTACCACTTACTTAAGCATCATTGCTGACCGGGTTCATCCTTTCACGGCAACAGTACTCTTCTGCAGTAGTACCTTCTTTCACAGGATCATGCGCCACGCCATAATACCTGGATTGTCCGAGAGTGGTTCGCGGAACACGAGGAAGATTTCCAGGTATTCCCATGGCCTCTAAATTTCCCTGACATCAATCCAACCGAGCAACTGTGTGGGTTGTGTAGGAGCAGCAAATCCGATGTGCGGTGGATCAGCTACGTAACTTACAAGAGTTAAATGATTAGCTGGTAAGGTGTTGCAGGTGGTCATAATGCTTTGACTCTTCGGTGTACATAATACAGGGGCGTGTTATAACTTTTTTTTGTTCTAATTTTTTTTTCGGAATGTTCGGGGAAAAAATTCATTTCTGTTGTAGAAATGTACTTACCCGGATCCTTGTAACGACAATGAATGTTTGTTTTCTAAATAATGCGCCATGCTTTTCCAGAACCATCGTTCTGAAAGGAATTCATTCCCGGCACGATGCCATGCCTTTGGCTTGAAGCCCGCTTTCGACGTCGTCCGAATCAGAAATGTGCCTTAAACGGAGAAAATACACTTCGCCCAAATTATATGATAAGAAGGTACAAGGTCAGTGCTGTACGGTTTGTGTGGTAGGAGCTCGATTTTACAGAGTTCGTGAAGTTCTACTTGGATCCGACTGCTGGCGGTGTGAGGTTTGGTACTATCCTGTTCAAGGAGCGCCCACATTTTGTTGACTAAAGCAGAGTACTGGTGCTTAATTCGTCATACATCCCATCCAACTGCTCGAAATCCTGTTCGCCTTTAATTCCCCCACCATTCAGAACGACCTCAAAATGGATCGCGCCCAGGTAATTACACCAGGCGCACAGCATAACGTTTTTATCGAAATTTCCGCATTTAGAAGCAGGTAAAGCTGGTTTATCTGGGTTCAACCACTGATTGGACATGTCTGGATTACGCAGGCAGATCCACTTCCCATCTCCAGTAACTATCCACTTGACGAATCGAAAGTCACACGGACTTGAGTAGTTCATTGAAGATCTGGATTTGTGGTTGAGCCTGAGCTATGGTCAATTCATGCGGCCCCTCGCACCATTGTCTGTAGACCTTTCAAAGCTTGTGCAGGTGATCAGGGATAGTGGACTTAAAAAATTTCAGTTAGGCCTACAATTTACGGGTAATGCGGTTGTGTGCCTTTCAGGCCTTTCCGAATGACTCACATGTGGCCAAGAGTAGAGGGTCCAAAATCAATTCGTGAGTCCGAGGTGAGGCATGATTGATGTGTTTGTCCTCCTCGTCACCTTAAATTTGGAAAGGGCGACTTTTTTAAAACTATGAGTCCTGCTAAAATCCGAAACCAGAAAAAAGTATCTTGGGCTGTTAGTAGCGTTGCTGGAAATAAGATTGCGTAAGAAAACAGCCCATCTCAGTCTTTTTAAGAAAGAACATTTTACTGCCCGGAATCGAAGGGATTTTGTGATATTAGAGTTTCAGCTGTATTGGAAGTTTATTAATTTTTGTTTTTGGTTATGTTTCACTTCGTTACGTATAAGTTAACCCTCAAGTGGAATTCTGATATACACTCACTGACAATTAAATTTGCGCTCCAAGAAGGAAGCATCGGATTGAACTGAAATTTTATGTACATAAATACAGATGAATGATAGACATGATGGCAAAAACAGAGCTGCAGGGCAATTACAGGGGGATCTGTGGCACGCAGTCCGGTCATCGTCAAAAGAGCGTCGCACCACCTCGTGCGGCGATACATGCTGCAATACGGTCCGGGATGGAGGCGAACGGACGCCTGATGTTGTCCTGCGGCAGACTGCCCCACACGTGTTGCACGGTGTGCTCCAAATCCCGGATAGTGCGGCTCGGCGGCAGCTGGCGTTTCAACTGGTCCCACACATGCTCGATAGGGGACATGTCCGGGGAGCGGGCAGGCAATGGAAGTGTCTGGATATGACGTAGGCAGTTTTGGGCAACCGGGTGCGGGCGGGCATTATCCTGCTGGTATGGCGCACCTGGAATCCCGGCCAGGAATGGGAGCACATGGGGCTGTAGGATCTCATCGACATACCGCTGGCCTGTCAATGATCCACGTAACACATATAGAGCTGATCGGCTATTGTAAGCTATGGCTCCCTAGACCATAATGCCTGCAGTGGGGAGATGTGGTGCTCGGTAGCGAGGTTGGGGTTGTGAAGTTGACCCTGGGACCTCCACACCTCCACACGATGATCATCTGTCCCCAAAACGAAGTGGCACTCAATGCTAAACGCCACACGTCGCCAGTCTGTAACGTTCCACGTCGCTCTGGCCTGGCACCACTGCACACGGAGTCGGCAATGTTCCGGTGTTAATGGCAACACACGTAAACACGTAAATGGCGCTGGGATCGCAGATTCGCTTCCTCGAGGCGTCGGGAAATAGTTCGTGGGCACACAGGAGCCGCTACATGTGCCTGTATAGTGGACCGGGTCCACGTGGGATCTTTTCGTGCCCGGCTCACGATCCGTCGATCCTCTCTACCGGTGGTCCGTCCGGAGCCGCTCCGCCGTGTGGCAGTGCCGTCACGTGTCCACTGCTCCCAACACAGTCGGGAGGTATGGTGAGAACGATCCACGTGGTGGGTTATACGGAGCGCCGACCACCTCGCGGTGTTCAGCCCGATGATCAGGCCTCTCTCAAAGTCCATGAGTTGCGTAAATCGACGTCTCTGGCGTCTACCTGGCATTCTTTTCACTGTGTACTTTTGCTTGCGTCGGCCGGTGCTTTTCGCTTTCATGGGGCATCGACTACACGTCGGTTTATAAGGCTGCCGGTTCGTTTTTGCAGCGCCACCACAGGGTGTGCGGTCATGCGCACTAGCACCAAAAGTGGATCATTTGCATACCAGCATGCACACTAGCTATTTGCAAAGTTTCGCGGTTGTAGCTTGTTTTCTTCTAGGTGCGCAAATATCATTGTCCGTGAGTGCACTTCTGCAATCGTCGCCTCGTATACAATGCGTAAGACGGCACGTGAGCGTGGTGTGCGATATGCATCAGGCAGACCAGCTTGTAGAGCATCAGAATGGGCAAAACGAGTAATCTGAGCAACTTTTAACGAGGAATGATAGTTGGAGCCAAGCGTGTTGGTCCCAGCATTTTTCAAACGTTATCGCGGTCTTTTCATGCCCAACCGTAGAAAGGGTTTACCGTGAAATCTGCAGAGTTTTGCTGGGTTGTGTAAGCTGGGATCGTGTAAGCATACTGTCTGTATGCTTACTCGATTCTCTCCGTTTGCTTTGACCCTTCTTATCCACCAGCTGTTTTTGTCCATAGTATCGCCGATTGCTGCATTTTATTCTGAAATAATTGGCTCCATTATCCTGGATAATCGAGAGCACACTGTGTGGTTTATTTTTTTAATCAAGTTAAACATCAATTTGGAACCATTACAAACAAGTAAGACTTAATTTTAGCGTTTATGTAACTGTAATGTACTGTAATATTGAAACTAGAATACATTAGAATATAATATCATAAATATAACTGTCCCTGAACCAGGCGTGACGCTACGGGAGGGAAGGGGGCTATTATATGCGTCAGCCCACCCAACATTTCTTTGAGCCTACCCTGTAACCCGTCCCAAAATATTTAAGCACTTAGAACACAAGAAGAGTGCAACCATTTAAGATTTTAGGGAACTTGGATAAACGTATGGGAATTTTTCGGATTCAACAAATTTTATTACGTATATTAAAACGAATTGTTTGATAAATTTATGTACTATTCTGTTAAATGGAGGGAATTCTCTAAGCAAAATTCTAAGACAGTAAGTAGTAGAAAAAACATCATTTTTGTGATTAGAGTTTAAAAAGATGGTATAGGGAAAGAGATATTTCTCAGATTACAAACTGAAATTCCTAAACAGCCTTATGCTGCAAATGTATTAAAAAAAAAAAAAAAAAAAAAAAAAAAAAAACTTAACAGAAATGTAAGTATACTAAACTTGCGAAAAAATAGTAACTTGTTAAACAGCATGGAGGTATCTATGGTTGCCAGTTCTACATGCACTGATTGAATACTACGTACAGTATGGCCTTAAAAACGTTTTTACTATTGGGATAACATCATCAGCGTCGGGTAAGACTACATGAATGGATGTTCTTGGCAAAATTTTTGCCAAACACTTAAAAATTTGAGCCCCCTCCCCGGCCGCATGATGCTTAGCCCCCTCCCCTCCCCCAACAGCCCCCCTTAGTTCTGAGCTGCTAGTGTCGCCACTGTCCTGAGCTGACGCTATAATCTATTTTTACTGTATTCCACAAATTGGAGACTATAATTTTTGTGATGATTACATGTATTAAGGAAATACAACGTTACTCACAAATATTTTATTTTTCGAGTTGACCAAGATTTCGCTGGGCTTTGGCTCGGCTTCATCAGGCCGAATGGCAAGTAAATATTCAAATCGCATATGACATCATCAACGGTGTTTACAGTCACGTTGTTAATAAAGGCGGCCACAGACACACACACATTTGAATGACACGTTTGAGTGGTACGCCAGCAAATGGGAAGGTTTTGTGCCTGAGGCGGCATGTAGCGTGGAGTGAAGCTCTTCACTCCACGCTACATGGCACAAAATTACCCCATTTGCTGGCGTGACACTCAAACGTGTTATTTAAACGTGTGTGTCTGTTGCAGCCTTTA
Organism: Macrothele yani; assembly: GCA_039090855.1. Taxonomy (NCBI): domain Eukaryota; kingdom Metazoa; phylum Arthropoda; class Arachnida; order Araneae; family Macrothelidae; genus Macrothele; species Macrothele yani. Next base: position 46,810,315 of record CM077022.1, on the reverse strand, counting down.
GTTAGTTGCTTCCACGCGCTTGATAGAAATGGTGTGGATGCCGTGTCGTTAACAAGTTGTGAAGAAGTCTGATATATGTGAAAAGCTTCCAAAATACCAAATTTGGCGGTTGAATTCGACATGTCGATTAGTTTCACTTGTGAGAAATTTATGGTCATTTTCGTAACAGTGTTTAGCCATCGATGACTTCGTTAGGTCACAGTTCCGAATGTAAGTCCTGTACTCATTCAGTCGAAAACGCAAAGCTCTACGGGTCTGTCCTATTTACGAAACGCCACATTCACATGGGATTTGATAAATTTCCCACGAGTTTTTATCTACAACATGGTCTTTTGATCCAAAAAAGTTCATTTTGTGTATGGATTTAAAAATCACTTTAAAATTAAAAGTTTTGAGAATTTTCAAAATTCTGAAGGCAAAGTCACGGGAAAACGGAACAATGGCAAAATTATCTCTTAATGAGCCCATCAAAGGAGTTACGTGGCGATAGGCTTCGCTATACGTATATGTTCGGCTGAAGACAGTTTGAAAAAAGAACTGGACTTGCTTAAACGTGTTGCAATACAGCGAGGATACTATCCTTCCACTATGGGCAAGACTCTAAAAAATTCCGGAAACCGAAGCCTATCTATCTCCACGTTAACTCCTGTGATGCGATCATTACGCGGGAATCTTGCCATTGTTCTGTTTTCCTGTGACTTTGCCTTTAAAATTTCAAAAATTCTCAAAACTTTTCATTTTAAAGTGATTTTTAAACCCATAGGCAAAATGAACTTTTTTGGATCAAACGACCATGTTGAAGATGAAAACTCGTAGAGACTTTATGAAATCTCATGTGAATGTGGCGCTTCGTGTATAGGGCAGTCCCATAGAGCCTTGCGTTAGCACAAGACCTTGTGAAAACACAAATTTGTCGGCGACTGGGATTGAAGCCCGCTTCCTCGCTCCGGAGCCAGTTGTTCTAACGGACTAAACTACACCGACGGAATATATCGCTGCAGATTTGTTGTCTTGACACGTGCTTCAGCTCTGTTTTACGTTACACCATCTCCCTCTTAATTTTTTTTTTTTTTTGAAGCGAAGAAAGAGTTTTAATTAATTCCAGACGATGTGTAGGAAGAACGTCACACATTTTTCGAAAAACCCAACAGCCAGTAGATCCATTTTCCACAATCGGGCGCCAATGTGAAATTCACAAATTTGTCGGTGATGTCAATGGAACTTTCCGCGCCTCTTAGCTCCGGTGCCATTTATTCTAACCGACTATAAGCTACATGGACTGAATATATCGCTGCAGATTTGTCGTCTTGACACGTGCTTCACCGCTGTAGTACGCCACAAATTGCATTCGGAACTGTGACCTAAAGAAATCATTGATGGCTATAAGCAGCAGTGGCGTAGCCGGAAATTTCTTAAGGGAGGGTCCATGGGTTTGGTTCATTGGTGAAAGCCTCGTATACACGTATATATCGCTTTAAATTCGTGCTCAGTCTCCCCTCAAGGGAGGGGTTCAACCCCCACCCCCGCTGGCTACGCCACTGATAAGCAGTGTTACGAAAATGACCATACATTTCTCTTTGAAGAAGCAAAACTGATCGACAAGCCATATTAACCACAAAACTTGATATTTTGGAAGCTTCGCAACTTGTTAACGACATGGCATCCACGTCATTTCTGTCAAGCGCGTGGAAGCAACTAAAACCCGTAACCGTGAACCGTTGATGATGTCGTATGCGATTTGAATATTTACGTGCCAACTTGATATTTACGTGCCAACTTGATATTTACGTGCCATTCGCCTCGATGGCACGTAAATATCAAGTTCGCACGCGTCGTCAAGGTTTCGCTGCCACAACCCAGCGAAACCTTGGTCGACACGAAAAATAAAATATTTCTGAGTAACGTTGTATTTCTTTAATACATACTGTATTATTACTGTATTCTGAACGAGTTTCCTATCTCACAGATTTTATTTCTAAATGCAGGGAAGACGGAGCTGTTGTCTGGTTGAATGCAGTGCATAAGAAAACATAACACGGCAAACTCTTTTAAAAGTTTAGTCCGAAACCTTTGAAGAATTTCCCATTCTGAAGCAATTTAACAAAACTCTAATTCCATTACTTTTCAGTGTTTTGGATAAGTTATATACTTGCCTTTGACGTATTCCTACAAGTGTCGCTGCTAGAATGTTCCGCTTAACACCGGGTTTCTTTACTAGATGAGCACGGTCTCCTTTCTTTAAGGCTCGGGCCTGATATACCATTATTTATGACTGGCCCGGGTCTGAACATTTGTGCAAATTTTCCCTATGTGAATAAAGAAAAAATGAAGCATATTGTTTTACTCCTATTTATGTTTTCATCAGATAAGAAAGATAGGACTTCCCGTTAATTTCGACCCCTCCCTCAAAAGAGAGAGATAATTATTATTATGTTCATCCTATTCAGGTAACAAAATGTCCTTCATTTTGTTTCCCAAGTGTATCAAGTTAATTCGTTTTCCTCGACTCACATTCATGTTTTCACCGAATGACCGAATCCAATGAATGGTCATTCATGTTTTCACCGAATCCCATTTTTTTTTATATTGTAGCTAGCAGAATTTAAAATTTTAGTTGCTAGAAAACTTTATACTATCACTTTTCATCCTATCTAGGAATAGTTGTTAAATTACCCTTCAAGCAGCCGATTTACTTGAATGAACTAAAAGATGCTCAAAACGTTTGCTCTCTCCAAACAGAAATGTTCACATAGCGACGAGCTTTTACGAAATCTGTGACAAAACAGTTTATCAAAACAATCCCTCTGATCTCCCAGCACCAAAAATAAACCTGTCACAGGTGATAAGCTCGCCCTTCTTGTCTTATATTCCCTATTCCATAACCCAAAATATGATATGGAAGGGCTAGTCCCCCTGACACAAACATCGTACAACTGGATAAAAATAAGTTATTCAAACATCTTCTCTCTCCTTCCTTAAATTTCTCTCGATTGCCATATAGTCGTTTATCATTTAAGTAGTCAGAGAGGATTCGTGCCAATCATGTCTGAATAACAAATCTAAGGACGAAAGCATTTTTTTATGCTCTAATTTTTAAGGCAACTCGCATGAGCAGAGCTTTGGGATCACTAAACATACCCTGAATGAATTCGTCCGAGTCGCGTTCGGCCCAATTCTTAGGCAGAGAATATATTCGTTCGAGTTGATTTCAGCACATTTTGTTAACTCCGAGTTAATTCGTTCTAGCCGGTTAAAGGGTTGAAACAGTCGCAGACGTTTTTGAGCAACGAAATGCACACGAAACACACAATAATTAAGAATTTTAGGCAAAGAACAAAACAGAGACTATAGCCTAATCATTCAGTTGTCCGTTTCCCATTGCGTTAGTTAATTCGATTAGCAGTGTTAAATAACATTAATTAAAAAAGTGAAAAGGAAAATTAACTTTAGCCCGGGCCCGGGTTTTAGTCAGAGATTTGATATGAGAGGTGGCCCGGGCCCTAAGCTGGCCCGGTTCTGTTTGCGGGCTTTTTGTCATAGCTCGGACCCGTGCCCATCTCTATTCTTTACCATAAACGTAATATGGAACTGTACCGAATAAAGTGGCCACTCGAATTAAAGGCGGATAAATGAACAAAGCTGGATACCCTGCCAAAAGTTTTGTACAAGAGCATTTCTTTTTTGGAATACGCTAAAGTAATTACGGGCGCATTTCAACATGACCTTGTCATTCATCGAGGAACACGCAAATCATAGAGGTCTCAAAGTAAAAAAAGAAATAAAAAACGGAGGGAGGTTGGGGGGGGGGGTTTACCTTTAGGAAGTACAACGTCGTTTTCTATTCTGTGATTTGTTTTGAACCAAATGCAAGTTCCCGAAATAAAATTTTAAATAAACAAAACGTGGTATATTTACTTTTTCCCGCGCCGCATGCTCTTCGTGAGGGCCTCTTCCTAATCTAAAAAAAAAAAAAAAAAAAAAAAAGAGCTTTGAGGCAAACATTGGTGGGCACACGTGGTGGAAATGTAACCGAGCCTGTTACTGAATTAATCAAATCTGCCACTGTTTTCAGCATAGAGTGTATTAGACGATAACAAACCCGCACGCCAAGAGATGCCGTTTAGAATTTTTTTTTTTTTTTTCTTGTTTGTGTAACTGTTTTTCCCTCTGCCGTTTTATCATTCTTTTATTCCTGTTTAGATTAAAAACATTCCTGCGTAACAAAAAATAGATCATGAGCGTTCGAAGAAGTAAACTGTGCTGAAGAAATTAAGAAGTACATTTCCACGCTAATTTTCTTTAACAGTACTTTCTTCATTATATCTTTTTCGAACCAACAATTGAACTAAACGTTGTAAAGTGAAGGAGCTCTCAGGCGAAGAAGCAGTTTCATGTGACAGAGAGAGATGTTTCTCTCATTTCTAATTTATCTACCTCTGTAATACGTTTTTTAAATGTAAACGTTTTCTCTTGTTCTCTTTTGGGTAAATAATTCCTGATTAATGCTTAAGAGAGAGAAAGAGAGTCAGCCCTCCGAAAGGAAGAGGAAGCACTAAAAGCATTAAGTTGGCGAAACATTCGATTGGTGGGAATAAAATCATGTGCCAAAAAGGCTAAGTACAAAGGTGTTGAAAATTCTGGAATTACTCGCTGTGTCATTTAGTGTGGTACATCCGAAGTGCAATAACATCAAATACAGTGGAACCTTGGCTATACATTTCTCAGTTATACGTTTTTTACTTTCATACGTAATTCTGTGTTGGTCCAGACATTTTACTGTATCCCTTTTTTTTTCCAACCTGGTTATACGTAATTCATTTATACGCGTTTTGCGATTGTACGTTAAAATTTAAATTTTATATTATCAAAAATACACGGTTCTTTGATTCCTTTATACGTAATCGGCTATGCTACTACTTTGAGAGAATTGAGACAGCGTTATTGTGTTCCTTCTTGGCGCAGCCGAAGTTAAAACTTGATCCCATCAAACCTTCAATTAAAAAAGAAAAAAAAAAAAAAAAGAAATCCCTCAGTACTCGAAATGTGCCGGTATACGCCGGTATTATGGCATTCCGGCACTTCTTTTTTCCTGGTATTTCATGCCGGCACTTTTTTTACCCGGAATTTACATACCGACACTTTTTTTACCCGAAATTACATACCGGCAATTCTTTTACCCGGAATTACATACCGGCAATTCTTTTACCCGGAATTTACATACCGGCACTAATTTTAGTAGTGGGAATAGAGAAATGATTTTTTTTTTATTATTATTGTTGTTTACTTTCGGTTTCGATAAAAAATCGGTTTTGCATTTCATGACGCACACACAATATGCGCATTATTATTATTATTATTATTGTTATTTGTCCTTGACTTACGAGCGTGCATTCTTAAACATAGAAACCTTATGTGTGCATTGTGAAGTAGCTGTGTGTTAATCGTAAAAGGTAGGGTAAGGTATTTTAATTATATCATTAATTTAATATATTCAATTTGAAGAGATTCTTCATGGAATGAGGAATATGGAGCAACTGATTAAACACAAATTTTCCATTGTTCTTTAGTTTTCGAGCAAACAGTATAAACTTTTTCCCCTTCGAACTTTTTTCCTTTTTTTTTTTAAAATTTTATTTCGGGAACTTGCATTTGGTTCAAAACAAATCACAGAATAGAAAACGACGTTGTACTTCCTAAAGGTAACCCCCCCCCCCCAACCTCCCTCCGTTTTTTATTTCTTTTTTTACTTTGAGACCTCTATGATTTGCGTGTTTGGAAGGCTGTGAGGTTACTATTAATTTAAGACTGAATATTCACTCTAATTGCGGAGATTCTAATTGTCCGTCTTTATACTTCACGAAAGTCACTATTCGAAGGGGCTGCCATCTCGGCTCAGGACCTTAAAGTTCTGGGTTCAAGTCCAGCTGAATCACTAATGATTAGCCGAGGTTCGGAAGTCTCGTTAATCCGTTGATTCCGGGGTATAGATAATCCTCGTTATAAACAAGTCTAACCCTAGTCCTCGGTGTAGCATAAATAGTGCTCGCTGGGGACCACAAACCAACCAACTTTAATTGACCGCCATCGTTTCTGACTTGTGGTTCAATAGTATTCCACGGAATTGTCAATTACATTTTCAAACAAAAAAGTTTTTGTTCCGGGGATTTTTTACTTTTTTCAGTTTTGAAGATTTTCTGGCGAAGGTATTTTTTCTGGGGGATTTTTACCTAAATGTACGTATGAGCATACCGGCACCTCAAAATTTCCATTTCGAGCACTGGGATCCCCAGAAAAAAAAAAAAAAAAAAGTTGTTAATTCACGAGTTTTATACTGAAACACTGATTTCAGATTCTTAGTTGTGAAGATTTCACGTAATTTAGAATCAGGATTTTTATAGACAGACAGAGTCGTCAAAAGAGAGGTTTGATTTTCATAGGTTTAACTATTTTTGCAAAGCGATAAAAATGTATAATAATTTGTAACGCTTTTTTTTTCGCCGCCAATTTGATTTGAAATAAACCATTATTAAGGAGCATCTTTTAGTCGTTTAAAGCGTAAAATTTACGATAGTATTTAAAATTTCGAAATTTCATTCATGCGTTTTTTTACATTTATACGTTGTTTAGGACATTCCGTAGAAAACGTATAACCGAAGTTTCACCGTAACTGTTTTATTAATTTTGTCGCGAAAAAATGTTTGAGAATTTTATAAAATCGATCTAGTGCATTTGCTACATTTCAAGCTACTCCCGATTATCCTGATGTTCCGAGAAGGATTTTTTTCTCCATTTTTTTTTTATTGGAGGTTTAACAACCACTGTGAGCAACTCGATGGACTATAAGCAGCCGGCCGTCCCTAATTTAGAGCCACTGGTTCCAGGGAAGGTACACTAGAAACATTTCTGAAATTCAGAATACATTATCCGTGATTCCATTCGTAAATCAACGAAGCATGTTTCTGATTCAAACTTTTTCCGTGAAATGAGGGGGAAACCTGAATTTCACTGATTTTTCGTATTCTAGAAGAAATATGAATTTTCAAAAACTTTTCCGCAATTCCTTTCGTATATTAACAGTAAATGGCCGTTTTTGAAGAGGTTAGTTAACGGATAATTTTGAATTTTCAGAAACCTTTCCGCAATTCCTTTCTTATATTAACGGTAAATGGTCGGTTTTAAAGAGGTGTTAATGGGAAATTATAAATTCTCAGAAAAAATTCTACAGTTCCTTTCGTATATTAACGGAAAAATTCTGTTCTCACTTTTTCCGTTTCCATATGACGGAAAATTTTCTGTAATAGGAGCGATTCGCGGGAATACTTGAGGTTTGATTAACCATTAAATTGATTGTATACAATAAATTTATTAGTTAATCAAACCTCAAGTATTCACGCTGATAAAAAACTGATAAAGAGATAAAATAAAGACTGATAAATAGACATCATATATGATTCCTATTTGTCAGTCTGTAGACCCCTTAGGACAAAAGCTGTAATAGCTATCAAAAGTAAATTTTATATTTATGAGTTTTGTGAAATGATACTATAAAGCAGTACATTTCACCTTTTCTGAAAGATAATTGAAAGTCATTTCTAGCCAGTACCGTAAGACAAACACAACATCCATACCTCACCGTGATTCGAACTCGGACCCATCTTCGACGAAATGTTAAAATCGAGCGCTAATGTTAAAATCTGCAACACAGGGACACCTTTTTCTCCATTAATGAAAAGACTACGCATTGTAATGAAAGTGCGGTTTATTATATGCACCCTATAGTTTTTAGTGTTTTGAAGGTTGATTTATGTCTCTATCAAATTACTTCTTGAACAAAATATCTTAGGTTTAACAACATAAAGAACGCCCAAGGTTTGTATGATTATGAACAACTTACGTTAAAGTCCAAGTGATTAATTCTTTCTAAATGCAAGTCACAAATTGTGGATCGTTCTGTAACACCAGGAGGGTGAAGTAGAAATCACATATACACATTGCACTTTCGTAGCATCCAGTAACAATCAATAAATCTTCTGACAATAATATCAACACGCTCTTTACAATTTTTACTCTCCACACTTTTCACTGTCAAAGTCGCTGTATTTACTCTTCGATTCACTGTCAGACTTGCCAAAATGTATTGATAAATTCGAGGAAGTGACGAGCTGTTCAAAAGGAAAATCTAACACAGAAGTAATTAAATTTACCCAATATAAGCTCAAAGAGAAGATTAAATTAGAGATGTACGTCACCGTATTAGTATGTGGGGCCCACCTTTCGCCCTCACAGCAGCAGCAGCAGCACGTCGTAACATGAATTCGAAAGCTTTGGGTGGCATTGCGGTCCATCATTCCAGTACAGCCGACCGTTAAGTGGCGAAAGTTGCAGTGGTAGGTTTCGGGCTCGAATGCATCGGCTCACTTCGTCTCACTCCATTGGGTTCAGATCCAGAGACTGGGTGAGCCATTCGCGGTTGCGCAAAAAGTTGGAATGTTCTCCCAACCAGTCTTTCGCCAAACCGGAGCCATGGGATGCGGCTTGGTGGTGTTGAAAAAAGGCTTCCTGCTGTGGGACACGAAAGCTGCACATACCGCCACTGAATTCGAAACTCTCATTCAGCACCGGATTGGACTTCCTTTAGCTCGAATTACAGCACGTATGCGTTTTGGCATAAGTTCCACAAGGTGCTGGAGTGCATCTACGTCTGCAGCATACCAGGCGTTCACCTTTAACTGGCTCAGAATTGACGGAAGATAACTTTACTCTCGGATCTGTTTTTCTATCATGCCCCAGTCATTCTCAATTTGGTTCAGATACGGGATTTTTGATGGCCGGGGAAGATAGTGAATGTCGCTGTCGTGCTCGCTGAAATACTGCTGAACACATCTTGAGCGATGGACAGTAGCATTGTCGTCCATTAAACAGCCGTCACCTGCTGGATAAAAAGTCAACATTGCAGGATGGACTTGATGCGCAAGAGTGTTTAGATAATCCTTGGAGAGCACCCAACCTTCCAGCATTTTCAGGAAACCCGTTCCTTATCAACAAATTATAATCCCACACCATGACACCACTTCTAGAATTTTGAGATGTGTTTACAAAGCAAGCTAGGTCCATTGCTTGATGGGGCTCTCGCTAAACGCTCTGCCTACCGTCGGTACAGATCAAGTTGAACCGCGGCTCGTCATACCACATGATTTTTTTCCACTCTTCCGGTGTCCAGTCACGGTGTTCCTGACATCAGTGTGGACGAACTTTTCGGTTCTTCGCAGAAATAAGTTGTTTCCTTATAGGCATGTGACTGCCAATACCGATCCTCTTCAATTCCTTGCGCCTAGTTGGATGAGATATGGATCTGGAACAGACTTCATTGAATGCTTCGGCCAATTGCTGCACACAGGAAGTCCTGTTTCCCGTACAAGCTTTCTCAGACGACGGTGATCTCGTTACTAACAGATTATCGTCGCGCCCCAGTTGCGCCTCTTAGACAAGTAATGTAGGCTATTTTTCTACTGATTAAAAACCCGGGATATCTCACCTTTTGAGAAACTAATCAGCTGTGCTGTTTTCATATTCATCGTTCTAGCCAGACGGGCGCCAACAATATGCCCTATATCGAGCTCCGAAAGATTCTTGGTTTTTCCCATTGTGATCAACATTACTGATGCTTACTGACGAGCAGCAATATTAAATTGCTGCCTAGATCACGTGGTGACGCACGTGACCACGTATTTTGCATATATATATATGCGCTGAGTAAGTGAAGTTTACATAAATCTGCATTAAGGTTTCTAATTCAGTGACCGGTGTGTTTTCTAGTACACTAGAACATATAAAAAACTGCATACCACGTAGTACCTAATATAATAACAGTAATGACTACGCCGTACGTTGCAGCAGAATAATGTGCTGCCATCTAGGAAAAGAAACTTTCCAGGTTTCGTTTATACGTTTTTTCAATTATGCGTTAATTTTATGTGGTCCCTTGAAAAAACGTATAACCGGTGTTCCACTGTACTGTTACGACCCACCCCCGCCATTAATTCGGGAAGTTAATGGGCGCGGTGGATGTATGAAATTAATTAGGTATTAATTAATTAAGTTCGAGGCTTTATTGGAGTTTAAAAGTGAAAACAGCAAAGAAAGTTTTTTCTGGGGTTAGGACAGAAAAGAGACAAAAAATTCTCACACGGGCTGGGTGGTTGGAGTTAGCGCTTTTAGGTCATAAATCATAGGTCGCAGCTGACGGCCAGTCTAAACAGGGAAGGAGGAACGTTTCGAAGCGGTCCACTTGTAGAAATGAATGAAGATGGGGACAAGAGGGTGAGCGAATTATTATCGTAAATTCGTCGATTGTTTAGAGCATTTTCGGGTACAATTGCTCTCTTTTTGTGTGGTCCGATCGGAAAAACAAGGTTGCGCACTTGGCGTGAAAATAAGGAAGAAATTTCAGTTGTCTGTACGCTCTCCGATGTGAAAGGCGAGATGTCTTGGAGCGGCTATGTGCTTTAGGAAAATGAAGCAGCAAACCTCCCGGATTTTTAAGGAAATGGAGATTCAGTAACGCTGAGTTATCTTGATAGGCAAGATTGCCATTGGGACGGCGGAATGCTTATATCCGCTTGATAAAGCAGCAAAGCCTGTGCTGCTAAACCATACAGTAATTGCGACTGGTTGGCCCAGTGAAAAGCGACGCTTCGTAGTAGTTAACAAGAGGGCGATTGGACGTCGGTCGCTCCAAGAGGAAGCGACGCAAAGATTCCGAACTCGGGCTGGAAACGCAAAGAACAACGTTGTGAATCGTCCGCACAGTCATCCCCAAACAGATGCCGCCAAGCAGGTGTGGCGGAGCTCCATCAATAACAACATGTTTGTGTGTGTGAAACAGCGATATCAGGGCAACCCCTCCACGAGAATGCTGCATTAGTGGCTTTGCACGCGCAAAAGATATCGGCAGCGTGACCCCGGTGTGTGGATTCATTATCATGTAATAGGTAACAATTTGGATTTATTCTTGACAGCATCCATGTAAGTACACTGCTGGCCACCCAAAATGCAACACCAAGAAGGAAGCATCCAGTTGGCCTGAAATTCGCAACATGCGTCGCCCGCGAGAGGACATGCAAATGATTAGCATTGCAGGGCATATGCAAATCATGTGCGTCCGGCACGCTACGGAGAAGCACTATAAGAAGGGTGCACAGAAGGCGAGGTGTAAGCAGTGGAAGTGTGTTGTACTGCCGGACCTATGTGTCGGAAGCTTCCTGATGCCTCGTCGCAGATTACGGCAGTCATTCCAGCACGTTTCGGAGTTCGACAGAGGACGAATAGTGGCTTATCGCGACAGCGGTTTATCGTACTGAGACATCGGCACCCGTGTGGGACGACATCCAGCCACAGTGAGGCGAGTATGGATTCGGTGGGTGCAGGAGGGACGGACGGACCGACGTGAGCGATTGCCACAGCCGCGGCACACCACCGAACTAGAGGACCGGCATGTTGTGCGGCGGGCATTGACGGCTCGCACCGCCACATCACGACCGTTAGCGCAGGAATTAGGGTGTGTAGCGCTACAACCTGCGTCAGAACGTTCTTTTCGACGTCGTCTGCAGGAGCGGGGACATGTCGCAGGGCGCCCATTGCTACGATTACCATTGACGTTACACCACCGGCGAGTGCGGCGGCAGTGGGCCGTTGAACGCCGCTCCTGCACTACGAAATGGCACGATATTGTCTTCTCCGACGAATCCCGGTTCTGCCTGCAACACCAGGATGGTCCGATCCGCGTGTGACGGCACTTTCACCCTTGATGGCCAGTTGAGTGGCCTCTGGGGTTTCGTCACGCATGTGATGCAAATGACCAAAAGGATAAAAAAAATACGACAAAAAATGTACTTATTTCCTTAACATGGGATCTAATTTCATTTATCCATCTCTTCTTATATAGTTTTTGGGTCTTCTGGCTTCTAATTAATTTCTGTGTTGAGAGTGTGGTAAAAATGGTTAGATAACATGGAGGCACCCTGCAAATTTGTACATGGTGTTAGTGCATGGTATTCTTATAATATTTGCAATTTCTGTTTGCCGCCTCCTGAGAGCTTAAGTTATATGCACACATGCCTGCTGTACCACGTATTTGAGCGAAACTGGTTATTCTAATAATGCAGCAACAAAAAAACTAGATCAAACTTTCGGCGTTAATTAAGAATACTTGCCCTTGAAAACAAGAATATACGCTCTTCATATTACAAACTGATGACATAATTAAATTTTGTTCTCTATCGTTATTTTCCTTCCACATATACTGTGATCTCTTCAATATTGCGCACGTAAACGAAAAGTTGATCTCATGAGCTTTCTTAATTATTTTTCTATGGCCTATTTTTTTCAGCTCCATTATTGAGAACCCATCGGCGATAGGTGACTAAAATAACCGTCGATCTGACTCAAATGTGTAAAAAATAAATCATAATATTTCAGAACCATAAAAATATAAATGACTGTTGATGTACAAGAATCCTCGACATAAATCTTTTTTCTATCAGAGCTGAAACGAGAGTGCTGTTGTTCTAACAAAGACAACCGATAAAAATAAAATGATAAAAAACGTGATGGTCGAGGTTACGTAAATTGAAGCAAACAATAATAATGCATTTGCAAATAATGTAAACATATTACAAATAACATCGCATATTTAAAAATTACCTCATACGCCACAACCCGTTTAGGGTTTTACAAGTTTTATAGAGTTTGATAAGGTTACGCGATCTCAAATTAAATTGGGGAACACTACTGTACAGGATGATTATAGAATTGAATTTTCAAGCAATTGCGCGCACACCCACACACACAATAAATTTTATTTGATAAACCTATGTTTGCATTTTTTGGAAACTAATGCGGATATATCATAAACGATGCTAAACTGCATTGATTTGGACACCGCCACATTAGTATGAATTCAATAAGAACCGTAGCCCTTAGGTTATGCATCAAACAAATAGTATAAAGACAGAACCTACGCCCGAAATTTTCAGGACTGGTGCAATAAAGAATATTAAAAAGTGCCATACTCGCAATTAATGCTGGTCACCTTCAAAATACCGCCCTTCTGAATCAGCACACAGTTTCCAGTGTTTCTGAAGATCCTGAAAACAGTTCTGGAAGGCATTTTCTGGGTTGTCCGCAAGTTGTTTTGTCACGGCTGCTTGGACAGATGTAATGTCTGCATGATACTGTCCTTTTAGTGCCCGTTTTATGCCGGGGAACAGTCCCCAGGTTTGTGGGTCATACTACAGGCACCATGTTTCATCTCCTGCAATAATTGTGGAGCAAAAATCAGGATCCTTAGCTGCAGTGCCCAGCAGATCGAAACAGATCACTGACCGAGCCTCCTTTTGGTCATCATTCAGAATGTGTGAGGTACCAGTTTTGGTTTTCCCAGATCCTCGCGTAGAATCTCATGACAGACAGACTTACTGATGCCCAAGGACTCAACCAAAAGTCTCACTGTAATTTGGCGATTTTTCTTTAACTGATTCCGCACCTCTTTGATTTGTTGCGCTGTCCGCACACTGGAGGTACGCCCAGATCTCATATCATCATCAAAGGATTCTTGCCTGTCTTGAAACCCTGCACACCATTCAGAAACTCTGCTGCGAGATGAAGCTGTGTCTCCATACGCGTCTTTTAACATTCTCTAAGTTTCAGTAGCTGATTTACCAAGTTTCCAACAAAAACGGGTGTTTAATCTCTGCTCTTCCATGATTAAATTGAAATGGGACGAGAACGCTTGCTATGACTTCCTTAATGCCTATCTTCCGCCTGTCGATACTGGTATAAACCGGTTTGCAACTGTTCGCTGATTGGGCAAGGACTGCTGTCTTCTGGCATACGCGTGATATTTTTATCCCACCACTGTTACGTCAGTTATGCGGCCAGTCCTAGAACTTATTGGACGTAGGTTGTGTATATTTCATTCCTTTCTTACCCTCCTCTTCTATTTTCTTTCTGTAAAGGAAGACTTATTTTACTGTACTAAATCTAAATAGAATAGAAACGCTCCTGCTCTTGTAAAAGCACAATATCGTTCAGGATAAATGTTCTTAATACGGTTGGTACTTTGAGAGGCTGCTTTTTATTTTTTTTATCCCCTCATGCGTATAACTATAAGGTTGGTACATCGTAAAACGTTTCTTCTTCTCATACTGGACAAGCATATCAGGGATGGAATTAAAAAATTTAGAGGTATAGACAGCTAATAATTAAAATAGAAATAATATTTAGTTTCATCGGAAAAATTTTAAGTGGCAGGAAATTAAAAAAAAATCCAAATATTTTTCCGACTTCAGATTACGGATACACAGTAATTAAAAAGGAAGAAAAATAAGGGGCAAATGTAACGCTTTGCAAATGAAAACCGGACAAGCTGCCCCCTCTTCCCCAGTTTCGGCACCTTTAGACGTCATCATTTTTCAACTGTAAGGCTCTACGTGGTGATAGTTTTGCTGTAGTTAATGAATATATTAGAATTTATTCGTGAAGATATGTAAGGATAGCATTTTATGATAGCTCATGGATGACCTCTGTCTCTACGAAGTAAATAGAACAAGTTCCTTTTTTTTTTTTTTTTTTATTTATGGGGCCATCTGAAACTCAGTTAACAACACTTTCACATAATACCAAATATTTTCACTTAATTGTTTCCTACGGTCTACAGGAAAAAATAAGAGAGAACAAACACATCAGGAAAAAGAATTCATGCAACCTGTGCTACAAGTGGGATAAAACTTCAAGAGAGCTGAGGCGTTGTGATACAAAAAAAAAAAAAAAAAAAAAACAGAGTTACAGAGTTTCTTTTACTTTCACGGGAACCTTTGTAACTCCAACGGATATGTGTGTGCGCGCTACATCCGAACAAAAACAGCAATAAAATTTTCATAAGATGCTTACTCTCTCCCTCTTTCCTTTCTCTTTCTGTGTACTGTAATAAAAGTTGGAACTTTGGGTGATACGAAACTTCGTTTTGGGCGTACAAATATAAGCTCGACTCTTTCTCTCTTTCTCGCTCCCACCCTTTCTATCTGTCTCCTTCTGCCCATTCCGCCTCCCCTTTGGCTGTCGTTGATTGTCTATCCCACTTTTATCTTTGTCCCTCCTCCCCGCTATCTACTTCTTCAAACGCGTCACTCTGCTAGTCCTTATATTATTTATAGGAACTTCTTCCCCAGGTTATGTCAATTTCTACTCGTCTACAACGAACGACTTGCAAGTTTCTCTGCTTTTGTCTCCATTTTGGACTTTTTTTTTAATTCATTCTTTTTTTATTATTTGGAATTGATAAGCGGGATTTTTTTCGCCTCGTTATAATTTCATCTGTTGTCACTTTTGACATTTCTGAATTCGTTTTCCCCCTAGTTTTTAGAAACGCGGGTATCATTGTTCTCCTTTCTGCAGTTTTCTCGAAAATAATCTCAGTTCATGCCGTGTTTTTCCGAACATTTCCATTTAACAAGTTGAAATTTATCTCAAAAGGTTTATGATTCTTGATATTCATCAAATATATTGTTATACTTTGGAAAACTAGAAGCTTCGATCCGTAAATTTATTTGTGTAAAAATATAATATACAAACAACACAGAGCTTTCGCACGTCTACCGGACGGCTTTCTCAAGGTTCTAAAAACCTGGAGAAAGTTTCTTAGAACAAGTTTCTTAGAACCTTGAGAAAGCCGTCCGGTAGACGTGCGAAAGTTCGGTGTTGTTTGTATATTATATTTTTACACCAATAAATTTACAAATCGAAACTTCTAGTTTTCCGAACTATACTGTATCTTTAAATGGTGTATTTTTGCTTTTGAAATATATTGTTGTTGGTATATTTTATGACTACAATACCTGTGATTTTGAGATAGAATAAATCAGCAACGTTTATTCAAAATTAAATATTTTATTTTAATATTTTTTTTATAATTTGGCTAACGTTTGGCTCGGCTTCATCAGGACAAATGAAGCGTAAACGTTTAAATCAATGTTACATCACCAGCGTTCTGATTTTGGTGAGTTGTTTCCACGCGTTTGAAAGAAGTTGAGGAGTTCATGTTATGTCGTTGACAAGCTGTGAATAGTTGCAGTATATTTCATTCCTTATATATATATATATATATATAGAGAGAGAGAGAGAGAGAGCTTATATATATATATATAATATATATATATCAACGTCCACGAATATCGCTAATCTATTCCTGTTCTTTAAGGAATATAAATTCATTAAAAATCACCCCACCTGCTCAGATAACTACCTTTTACACTTTTAGATATATTGATGATCTGCTGTGTATCAATAATTCCGAAGTTATAGAGAGTGATTTTGATAATATCTATCCTAGCTCTCTTAACTTATGTAAAACCAACCACAGTAATCAGGAACTTGAGTTCCTAGACTTAAGCATTAAGCTCAACAGAGGTAACCCATCTATTAGCCTCTTTGATAAAAGAGTTAATTTTCCTTTCAAAGTAATTAAATATCTACACTGGAATAATAACATTTCAACCAAAGTAATTGAGAATGTACTAATTTCTCAGGTCCTAAGAATTTCAAGAATTTGCAGCAACAATTTGGACTTCAATTACCACATTAATATACTATTAGAAAGTTTTCTAGAGAACGAAATTCCTTCTTCTTTCATCAAAAGAACTTTAAGAAAAATTATTCTGAATAATAGAGTAAGGTTGGCAGATCTGCTTTAATTTTCTACACAGTTAATAATATGATTCTGACCAATCAAAGCCGTAAGGAAGTTGGCTAGAGGATGCCTATTAACTACCTAAAGGAACCTTAGTGCTATGGATATGACGGTCCTATTAAAACAAAAAAATTAAATAATATAAACAAAATCACAAAAAAAGCTTAAAAATCTGTTTATAAAAAGAAAATAAAAACAAATAAAAAAGAAAACTAGTTATTCATCACTAGGATAGCTATACTAAAAATAGTAAAACCAACATTAAAATTAATAAGATTCTGATTAATCTATAGAAGCTCACTAAGGTGATTTAATACATGCAAAGATTATTAAATAAACTGCTCGTGTATTTTATAATATTTCTCATGTATTCTGGAGAGTTAATTCTGCTCATTCTGATCATACAGATCCACAGTCTTAAGTTTATATATTTTTTTCTCTGGTTAAAATCTCCGCGCGTTGGTTTCTTGCTGTAGAGGAGGCCATCAGCCCCACCCTCACTGCCCCCAGCGTCTAGGGAGTGGCGGAAGAGGTCAGCCATGTTCTCCTCTTGTGAGGAGAAAAGTTTTTGTAACACAAGAGGTAAGCTCTCTTCCTTGTTTTTGGGTTCTAGGTTTTATAAGTTCAATGTTTGTACTTCATGTACCTTTTCTCTGTCGTTTTTTAGCTTTTCAGCTTTTAAGCATTGGTTTGTCTGTTAACATTTATGCGGGTTTTAACTCTTACTTTTCTTTGTAACTTTGAGCGTCTTTTGTGGTACCTAGGAACAGAAGATGGCTAAGCTTGTTCCTTTTCTATGCGCTGTCTATGCGCTGTTTTTTCAAAGTAGTTAAGTTCTTAATAACTAATTAATTATGCACTTAAAGCACTGCTGAAATACTTTGTACATATTGCAACTAACTGTTTAAGGTATATAACTTTCACAAAGTTTTCTTTAGTTAATTATTATCTTTAACTTATTCTCGTTTTCGTGCTGTCATAAGTTGTAGAGTAGGGGGTTTTAGACTCAAGTTTTCTTTCAAAAATCTGTTCGTTATAAATTAACATTTCCTTTTTTAATTGCAATGTAAAATTTGTTTTTCAGGTTTAAATTCTCTCTCAAACGAACTTGGAATATCGTTATAGCTGAAAATCATTTCTATTTATTATGTCACTCTCACAGCTTGAGTTCTCTTTAATCTTCTTCTCTCTGTTTAATAGTAACAGATGAAGAGCATGGGTCGGGCCATGAAGGTTAATGGATGCAAGCGAAATTGTTAACTAGTGCTAGGTCATGCTACTCTACGGAGGACATGACTTATATATATATATTTTAAACTATTTTAGGTGGGAATGTTACTTGCATCTATGGCCTTGCAGAAACCCATTTCCAACTAGGTCTTTGTGGAAGTGAGAAAATGCAGAGTTTTTTGCTGGTCCTTGATAAAGCCAAGGCTCAGTATTCTCGACACCTTCTACATTCAGTTGTTTTATTTTATTTTTTTTCTTTTCTCCTTTTACTCACACAGGTAGATACATAACCTTTTCTATGTTGTACTAGGTGTGAGTCAAAATTATATATGTATTTTTTTGCTTAGGTATCTTTATAATATATATATATAATATATATATATGTAAGCTCAATACTCAAGAGCAAAACTGAAGACCAAGGAAAAAATTTTAGAATTTAAAACGAAGGGTGCAAAATAACCTGAAAATCAAAACGCGCAACGCAGCAGTTTTGAAAATTCAGAATTCACATTCTATAAAGATACCTAAGCAAAAAAATACAAATATAATTTTGACTCACACCTAGTACAACATAGAAAAGGTTATGTATCTACCTGTGTGAGTAAAAGGAGAAAAAGAAAAAATAAAATAAAACAACTGAATGTAGAAGGTGTCGAGAATACTGAGCCTTGGCTTTATCAAGGACCAGCAAAATCTCTGCATTTTCTCACTTCCACAAAGACCTAGTTGGAAATGGGTTTCTGCAAGGCCATAGATGCAAGTAACATTCCCACCTAAAATAGTTTAAAAAATATATATATAAGTCATGTCCTCCGTAGAGTAGCATGACCTAGCACTAGTTAACAATTTCGCTTGCATCCATTAACCTTCATGGCCCGACCCATGCTCTTCATCTGTTACTATTAAACATAGAGAAGAAGATTAAAGAGAACTCAAGCTGTGAGAGTGACATAATAAATAGAAATGATTTTCAGCTATAACGAAATTCCAAGTTCGTTTGAGAGAGAATTTAAACCTGAAAAACAAATTTTACATTGCAATTAAAAAGGAAATGTTAATTTATAACGAACAGATTTTTGAAAGAAAACTTGAGTCTAAAACCCCCTACTCTACAACTTATGACAGCACGAAAACGAGAATAAGTTAAAGATAATAATTAACTAAAGAAAACTTTGTGAAAGTTATATACCTTAAACAGTTAGTTGCAATATGTACAAAGTATTTCAGCAGTGCTTTAAGTGCATAATTAATTAGTTATTAAGAACTTAACTACTTTGAAAAACAGCGCATAGACAGCGCATAGAAAAGGAACAAGCTTAGCCATCTTCTGTTCCTAGGTACCACAAAAGACGCTCAAAGTTACAAAGAAAAATAAGAGTTAAAACCCGCGTAAATGTTAAGAGACAAACCAATGCTTAAAAGCTGAAAAGCTAAAAAACGACAGAGAAAAGGTACATGAAGTACAAACATTGAACTTATAAAACCTAGAACCCAAAAACAAGGAAGAGAGCTTACCTCTTGTGTTACAAAAACTTTTCTCCTCACAAGAGGAGAACATGGCTGACCTCTTCCGCCACTCCCTAGACGCTGGGGGCAGTGAGGGTGGGGCTGATGGCCTCCTCATACAGCAAGAAACCAACGCGCGGAGATTTTAACCAGAGAAAAAATATATAAACTTAAGACTGTGGATCTGTATGATCAGAATGAGCAGAATTAACTCTCCAGAATACATGAGAAATATTATAAAATACACGAGCAGTTTATTTAATAATCTTTTTGCATGTATTAAATCACCTTAGTGAGCTTCTATAGATTAATCAGAATCTTATTAATTTTAATGTTGGTTTTACTATTTTTAGTATAGCTATCCTAGTGATGAATAACTAGTTTTCTTTTTTATTTGTTTTTATTTTCTTTTATAAACAGATTTTTAAGCTTTTTTTGTGATTTTGTTTATATTATTTAATTTTTGTTTTAATAGGACCGTCATATCCATAGCACTAAGGTTCCTTTAGGTAGTTAATAGGCATCCTCTAGCCAACTTCCTTACGGCTTTGATTGGTCAGAATCATATTATTAACTGTGTAGAAAATTAAAGCAGATCTGCCAACCTTACTCTATTATTCAGAATAATTTTTCTTAAAGTTCTTTTGATGAAAGAAGAAGGAATTTCGTTCTCTAGAAAACTTTCTAATAGTATATTAATGTGGTAATTGAAGTCCCAAATTGTTGCTGCAAATTCTTGAAATTCTTAGGACCTGAGAAATTAGTACATTCTCAATTACTTTGGTTGAAATGTTATTATTCCAGTGTAGATATTTAATTACTTTGAAAGGAAAATTAACTCTTTTATCAAAGAGGCTAATAGATGGGTTACCTCTGTTGAGCTTAATGCTTAAGTCTAGGAACTCAAGTTCCTGATTACTGTGGTTGGTTTTACATAAGTTAAGAGAGCTAGGATAGATATTATCAAAATCACTCTCTATAACTTCAGGAATTATTGATACACAGCAGATCATCAATATATCTAAAAGTGTAAAGGTAGTTATCTGAGCAGGTGGGGTGATTTTTAATGAATTTATATTCCTTAAAGAACAGGAATAGATTAGCGATATTCGTGGACGTTGATGTTCCCATTGGAATACCGTTCACTTGCTTATAGAGAGTATTATTATATAAGATATGGTTATTTTTTATGCAGCAATTGAGATAAGAGTTCCAAGTTCCTACATCAACAAATTGGTTAAGTTTAAATTCTGCATACAGCTCTTTAAAAGTAGTGATTATATCTGATAGAGGCAGATTAGTATATAGGTTTTCAAAATCATAACTATTAATATCTAGGGGACAAACTTTGAGTATAGTAGAAATTACTTCTGCATTATTATTAATTATCCAAAAATCTCTGTACATCAAGTTAGAACAGTTTCTAATGTGTTTCAAAACCTTCTTTAAGACATCTTCAAAAGCAAGATCTATCTTCTTTTTATGACTCCTTACTCCACTAGCTATGAACCTGAACTTCACAGGATCCTTATGAAACTTAACCGTTGCAAAAAGAAATGGAAATTCAGGCCCATATCTTCTAGTTTGTGGAATTTTAAGTTTCTTGAAGAATGCCTTATATATATTATAGCTTCTAATATATATTGAGCTTGATAGTCGAATCAGGTTTAACAATAAGTTTAGCGTTTTGAAACCCAAAATATACGGTTTTTTTCGCGACAATGTTGGATTATACATACGACTTTTTCACTGTTCCGTGCCTTGTGTTCCTTCACACGGAAACTTTAAGCGCTGCGGGTCTGTCCTACACATGAAAGTCCACATTCACAAGGGGTCTCATAAGTTCCCCAGGAATTTATTTCTTCTACATTGACTTTTGATCCGTAAGAATTCACTTTGTTTATAGGTTTGAAAATTACTTCAAAGTTAAAAAATTCTCAAAAGTTTTAATTTCCAAGTTAGTTTCAAACCTATAAACAAAGTGAATTTTTACGGATCAAAAGACTATGTCGAAGACAGATTCCTGGGGACTTTATCAAATCTCTTGTGAATGTGGGACTTTTATATATAGAACAGACCAGCTGGGCTTTAAGTTTTCGTGTGAAGGAACACAAGACTTACGTACGGAACTGTCAACTGAGAAGTCGTCTATAGCCCAACATTGTCACGAAAATGACAATATATTTTTGTTTGAAAACGCTAAACTTATTTAAAAACCTTACACGACCATCAGGCTTAAATTATCAGAAGCTTTCCACTCATACCGCAATTCTTCCCGGCATGTCAACGACATGATATCTACTCCATTTCTTTCAAGTGCGTGGAAACAACTCACCAAAATCCGTGACCGTAAGAACGCTGATGATGTCACATTGATTTAAATGTCTACGCTCCATTTGCCCTGATGAAGCCGAGCCAAGCGCTCTGCGAAACTATAGTCGATCTTGAAATGAAATATTTAATTGTGAATAAACGTTGCAGATTTATTCTGTGTTCTTGTTGGGACACCGCAAATTTCTTTCAGACAACATAAATGAGAAATGTGTTTGTACCAGTATTGTTCTGAGGTTTCAAATAAGCTGATTAGGTTTCAATTTAGCGGATATTTTTGGAGTGAGCTTATTTCAAGCGTAAGAATAGAGAATATCTGAAGCTCATTATTGTGTGATGTGGTGATTTCGGGCACTCGAACGAGACGCATTATTTTACGACTAACAGGTGGAAGATGCAGATTCAAACATTTATTAAGAAAATTTCTTTAATGGCGATATTTTTCTTAAAGCTTAATTTTAAACTATGTTCGATGATTCTTTAAATACACTGCTGGCCACCCAAAATGCAACACCAAGAAGGAAGCATCCGATTGGCCTGAAATTCGCAGCATGCGTCGCCCGCGAGAGGACATCCAAACGATTAGCATTGCAGGGCATATACAAATCATGTGCGCCCAGCACGCCACCGAGAAGCACTATATAAAAAGGGTTCACAGAAGGCGGGGTGTAAGTAGTGGAAGTGTGTTGTGCTGCCGGACCTGTGCGTGGGAAGTTTCCTGATGCCTCATCGCCGAATACGGCAGTCATTCCAGCACGTTTCGGAATTCGACAGAGGACGAATAGTGGCTTATCACGACAGCGGTTTATCGTACCGAGACATCGGCGCCCGTGTGGGACGACATCCAGCCACAGTGAGGCGAGTATCGATTCGGTGGGTGCAGGAGAGACGGACGGACCGACGTGAGCGATTGCCGCAGCCACAACCCCCTCCCCCCGAACTAGAGGACCGGCATGTTGTGCGGCGGGCACTGACGGCTCGCACCGCCACATCACGAACGTTAGCGCAGGAATTAGGGTGTGTTGGGCAACAACCTGTGCAGCACGTACCGTTCGACGTCGTCTGCAGGAACGGGGACTTGTCGCACGGCGCCCATTGCTCCGATTACCATTGACGTTACACCACCGGCGAGTGCGGCGGCAGTGGGCCGTTGAACGCCGCACCTGGACTACGGAATGGCGCGACATTGTCTTCTCCGACGAATCCCGCTTCTGCCCGCAACACCACGATGGTCGGATCCGCGCGTGGCGGCGAGAGACTGTATGACGCCTGCATTATGCATCGCCATACCGGTCTGTCGCCTGGCGTTATAATTTGGGGTGCAATTGGATATGAAACCCGCACCCCTCTTGTACGCATCGCCGGTACACTCAACAGCCACCGATACATCTCCGACGTTTTGGACCCTGTAGTCCTCCCTTACCTGCAGGACCTGCCAGCGGCCACGTTTCAACAGGACAATGCGCGCCCGCACGTGGCACGCATCGTGCAACAATTCTTCACGGCCCACCAGGTGTCACTGCTGCCGTGGCCCGCCTGTTCTCCCCATATGTCGCCCATCGAACACGTCTGGTCGTTGATCGGCAACCGAGTGGCCCGGCAAGCACCACTCGCGGCTACGCCTGATGAACTGTGGCAACGTGTAGAAGCAGTCTAGACCGACATACCCCAAGCCCACATCCAAAGCCTCTTTCGTTCGATGCCGCGGCGTGTAGCGGCCGTTATTGCCAGTCATGGGGACCACACGAACTATTGATGTCTGCGTGTTCCGCAAGTCGCACGGGCCTGTAAGCTCAATCGTTTCATCTTTGTATCTGTTGTTATGTGTCCAGTAAATCTGGCTTTGATATCTCGTGTCCTTCTTGGTGTTGCATTTTGGGTGGCCAGCAGTGTAAATAAGTTCGTAGTTATTTTAAAATTTTATAAACTTACTTTTAGCTAAGCTATATGTTACCACTGGAAAAGACGAGTTTATTACTAAATCTTCCTATTCGCTATTTCATCTCCTCTGTACGTTTAAAGCGAAGTATCGCTTAATTGTTCTTCAAAGTAAGTTTCTCCCCTTTAACCTTTTACGTGAGTCTTTCTAGTAAGCAAATTAGGCTGCATTTAAGTTATTTCATTATGTTTTAGGTATATTGCGTTACCCTTCCGATATGTCAGTTGCATTTCAACTACATTAAATTATATTTCAAATACATTAAGTGTATTAAATTGTATGTTAAATGAAATAATTTGTGTTTCAAATCGTTGAAGTTGCATCTCATATGAACAGATATTTCAAATAAATTTCTGTATATTTCAGATTATTTAAGTTGCATTTCAGACAAATGAAGTTGTTCTTCGGATAAATTGAATTACGTTTAAGATACATTAAATTGCATTTCATTTATAATTAAGTTGCATTTAGGATGCTTTAATTCTTATTTCAGATACGTTAAGTTGGACTCCAAATAAGTTAATTTAAGATAAATTAATTTGCATTTCACATGCGTTAACTCCTATTATAGATAAATTAAATTATTTTTCCGATGCAATATGACATTAAGTTTTACTTCTCGTATGGAAATAGACATTCCTGTGTGACATGCTTTTTAAGGGAATGGACCTCGTACAATATACACTATAACGAAGTAAATTTCTCCGTCATTTTTATCCGCGCCGGGGTTCGAACCCGGGTCCCCTCATTCCGGAATAAGTTGCTCTACCAATTAAGCTACGCGGACGTTTTATTCTGATTCCTATCTGCCTTTATGTCGTGTGCGTCCTTCTGGCAGGTACGTCACATCTCCTGGTACGTTACATCATCTTCCCCTTATTTTTTTTTTTATTTTTTTCGAAGTGCTGGAGAAAGGATTCTCTTATTTTTCCTATCTCGCGGTGTGGAAATAACATCACACCAATGCGAGATTTTGAACGGTCGGGTCATCCGGATAGTTCGGGCGCCATTATAACGAAGTAAATTTCTCCGTCATTTTTTATCCGCGCCGGGGTTCGAACCCGGGTCCCCTCATTCCGGAATAAGTTGATCTACCAATTAAGCTACGCGGACGTTGTATTCTGATTCCTATCTGCCTTTATGTCGTGTGCGTCCTTCTGGCAGGTACGTCACATCTCCTGGTACGTTACAACACTGACGTCCAAAATTCACCTGACAAATACAAATTGGAGCATATGTCCAAAATGAGATGACGGATTGTAAAGATTTTTCAGAGACATGTGCAAGGGGAAACGCTAAGTCGGCATACTCAAGTAGCATTGTACTGGCTCATATGGAAATATGCAAATGTAAACTGTAAGTCATCGAGCTGACATGCACGCGACTTTGATAAATGTTGTTCTGAGAGGAGTGTTTTAATTGAAGTTTGAGCTGGACTGTTAGTGGAAGAATGGGTCCTCACCATCGCTTGGAAGACTCTGTACGGTGGAGAGCGATCGGTAGATTGAAAGCAGGGCAATCGCTTGCTGAGGTAGCAAGATATCTAAATGTCTCGAGGTAAGTGGTCTCCAATCTCTGCAGACAGTTCCAGGGAACCGGAACGATAACCAGAACGCCGGGACAAGGACACCCACGAGCCACAACCAGTCAATATACGAGTATGTACACTCTTTGCCAAAAAAACGAAGCACCCTGAGAAAAAATCGTTCGATCCTGATGAAACTACGCATGCAAGTACCTCAGGACCGAATATGCAAATGACTAAAAAATGACGACGAGTGACTGAATAGTGGCTCGCCACAGTGCATGGGAATCGCTCATAGAGGAGTGTATATCAAGGGCAAAGCTCGCACGCAAAGTCAATTATGACAGCGGATTGCGGTTGCATCAACCTCCACGATTTGTGAGGATGCCTCGACGTCGGATCCGTGAACAATGCAAGCAGTTGAACGAGTTCGAGAGAGGACGTATAATTGGGCTGAGAGAGGCCGGTTGGTCAAGTCGCCGTATCGCCAGGCATTTGGATCTCAGCAACGCGGCAATCGGACGATGTTGGCACCAATGGGGTCGAGGAAATCACAACCTAGCGGCACCTGGGCAGTGGACGGCCGAGAGCAACAACAGAACGCGAGGATCGGGCCATTGTAAGAGCCGCGTGAACAGAACTGAATTCGTTGCTCTTAACTGTCCGTGGCCATGTTGCGTCGCCTTCAGGTACTTAAGTGGCCATCCGGACCTTTGCCAGACGACTTGCGGCACGGGAACTACATTCGAGGAGGCCACTCCTCGAATGTAGTCGCGCTGCCCACCACTAACCAGCGAGCATCACCGGCACCGGTTGTGTTAGGGTCGGGCCCGATCAACGTTGAATAGTATCCAGCGGCTTCGTGTTGTCTTCAGTGGTGAGTCAAGGCTTGCACTTGGCGCCGATGACCAGCGCATATGTGTCTGGAGAACAGCCAGCCAGCGTACGGATCCTGCCTTTACCGTGGAACGGCTCACTGCTCGCACACCGGGAGTGACTGTCTGAAGAGCCATTTCCTATGGTAGCGAGACACCCTTAGTAGTCCTCGGTACCACCCTCATGGCTTAACGATACGTCGACGACATTCTACGATCTGTCGTGTTGCTATTCCTGTCGCAGCATCACCGAGCAAGTTTTCAACAGGGTAATGCCCAGACACACATGGCTCGTCTCATGTCGATACCCTTCCATGGCCAGCCCTGTCGCCCGACCTCTCACCGATCGAGCATGTTTAGGACATGATGGAACGCCACCTACACCTATCCCGCAATTTGTACACCATCTGGCATGCTATACCTCAGGACAGTATCCGTGAACTGTATGCGTCTACGCCACACCCGGTAGCCACTTGTATCCGAACCAGAGGTGGCAGTACAACGTACTGACTTGTTCCACTCTTGTAGCTATTTTATCCGAATAAATGAAATAACTGCTCTCGAATTGCAATAATTTCCTTTGCTATACATGTACATCGCACATACCGATTTTCATCTCGATTGGATGAGCTGATGCAAAAAATAGAAAAATTACAGCTACATTACCATGAAGTAGGTGTACTTGTATTTTTCTTTGTTTTTATTTCAAGTGTTAGATGGTCTTTTTCTCCCCATATACTCCTTTGCCAGGGGAGTCTCTAAGGGTTGGCACGGGATGGCGGTGGTCCCACTCCCTAATTTATCGCAAGACTCAGAACTATTTTAAGGACATATCTGAATTATCATGAGTGAACTCTTTCAAGGGCATATCTGAATCATTTTATTATTTTCTGTAATGAAGTTCTGGAAATAAATGAGAATGTATCATTTCATTTAATATCTAAGTTTGCTGTTAATAAGATGAAGTCTTTCCTTTTTTCTGAACTGATGTTGTTCTCCCTATTACTTTTCTTTTTACTCCATGCTTCTGCCATTTTAAGTCCAACTACGTCAGTGCCTTTTCCAATGCGATTCTAAAATCAGTTCTAAAAGTTTTATGGGTAATGCCATGAGTGTTATTTAACATTGTTTAAATTTCAAACAAATGTGATGCGTTGTGGTGTTAACATTACAACCTGGAATTTCTTCAGTAGTGGGCATTAAATTATAAAAAAGAAATATTTATTGAGGTACATACTTCCTTCAGACTGCCCTTTTTCTTCAAATTTCGTTTCAGAAAATAACGCCTTTTCATTTTGTTTATAACAAACAGTACGCACATACTACAAATACCAACAACTGAGTTCAACAGATATCCATTGAGGTGAAAAAATGACATAAAACAAGCTCAGCCAAACGTTGAGGTGACTTACATTAGTGACAACGACATTTGTGGGCCCTGACATTTTTTTAATATAAAGAAGAAATGGGAGATTGTCACTGGAATTGTAACAGCCTCCAGGCACCGGAAGAAAAAAAAAACAAAAACAACAACAATGCGGTAGGCCATTTTATGAGACAATTTACCAGTTAGGTTGAGTCCACCCACCGGATCACCAAAGGAAACCAATAGCCATCTTAACTAATTGGTCTCACCAATGTCCGAAATCAAGGTGGCCACCTCGGTACTAAAAAGCATAGGCTGACTTTTGTGTTATCCGGGCTAGGTAGGGGCTCGTATCCCCTGTGAAGTATGAACGGTACCAATCTGCTGCAGCACTTGCTCTCTCTCTCTCTCTTCATTTAAACCAGTGGCCGTAAGTTAGAGAGAGAGAGACGGGAGGGCGGGCGGGGCAACTCCTTTTAGCCTTAGATACGAGGTCCGATCAAAAAGTTCCGAGACTAGGCTGATACACAACAAAGAACTTACGTTGCTTAAGTCTGGCTATGATTTCCCTCAAAGTATATAGTCTCCTTGGGCAGCGATATACCGCTGCCAGCGTTTTTGTCACTGTTGGAACGTTCCCTGGAAGTACTTTTCGCGAATCGTGTCAAGCACCGTCTGCGATTCGCGCTGGATCTCGTCCACGGTTTCAAAACGGCGACCCTTGAGCTCCAGCTTCATCTTCGGAAACAGAAAGAAATCGCAGGGGGCCAAATCCGGCGTGTAAAGCGGGTGAGGAAGTGTAGTCATGCTGTTGCGGCTGCAAAACTGGCGTGTTGCTAACGCTCTGTGAGCTGCTGTATTGTCGTGATGGAGCAGGAAATCGCCCCTGCACCACATTTCAGGTCGTTTGCGGCGAATGTCCTCTCTAAGACGCCTCAGAAAATCACAGCAAAAAAAGGCGGTGACGGTCTGGCCCTGGAGGTCGAATTCAGCACATCCTCACGAATGTCGAAAAACACGATGAGCCTGCTTTTGGTAGCGCACCGGATCTATCGGGCCTTCTTCGGTCGTGGAGATACCGGGCTCTTCCACTGCGACGACTGTTGTTTGGTCTCCGGGTCGTAACCGTAGACCCAAATTTCGTCCCCAGTGATGACCCGCGACAGGAACATTTCATGCGTCTCCGTTCCCGATTTGCCGAGTTTGACGCATAATTTGATGTTCGCTCGCTGCTCTAGTTTGCAGTCCATACTGAAATCGCAGCTGTGTTCTGCACGTGGTCACCAAATATCGCGAAGCACAGCTCCCAATGTTCACAGAACGACGCCATTCGGCACAATGACTCATGAAGGTTACTGCCCTCGACTACTGCCATCTGTTGGCGCGCTACATATTTAGTCTCGGAACTTTTTGATCGCACTACGTACTCACGGTAGTCAATTTGGTGAGCTCGGCCCGGTACGTTTCAAATATTTGACACTAGGCTCGGGCTCGTTAGTTGCAGCTATTATTTAGGCCCGACCCGGCCGGGATTTGCCAGTTTTGTATGATTTGGTCTTGCCATTGTATTTTATTAAATTGTGCAAATTAAATAATGAAATGAGATGTTATTGAAAATATTTAGTTGAGTGTAAGCCTGAAAATATTAACTAAACTTTGGCTATTATCGGAGAATATAACCTTTAAAGAGAGAGAAAAAAGAAGATTAAGCGCGTTCAAAAGCTCACTTTCTCTGAACTAGCAAGCGGTAACACTACAAAAGTCAACCCCTATACGGATTAGGGATAAGAAAAACAATCGATGTCGTCCCACTCATACAAACACACACAGGCACACACAGTCCCACTGCAAACACCCCTTCTCTCCCACTCCACATAACACACACACCCGATCCTGGTCGAATCTTTTTATTGTCAACAAGTCCCAACGTGTTTTTACCATCTTAATACCTACAGATGGTAAAAATACTGTGAGTGTCTCTCCTTGTCTCTGTGATGACGACCTGGGCTATGTCATGGAAGTAAGTAAAGCCAGAAAAACAGTTAAAGAGACCAGGTAATCGGGAAATACGACTTTTTCTCTCTTGACCGTTGCAATAAAAAGAATGGGTCGATTTGGCCCCGTCCCGGCCGTAAATGTCTGGAAAAAAGCCCGGCCCGTTGCTTTGTTCTCTAAACTAAAAAGCCCCTGCCCGTGCAGACCTCTAATTTGTACGGTATTAGATGGACCCACCTACGCCCGGACAAGTGGAACTGCGATATCTCAAGGACAGAAGGATTGTACTTTCATGGTCGTCATTCACATTTCAGGTCTGAATCTGGTTTGTACTGAGGGACCACTAGTGAAGTCGTTCAAAACGAATGGCTCTTCACCGTGAATAGTAAACGGTTCGCTTTCATCGCTGTCAGTGATAATTCAATCCGCCATTTCTGCTACGCAGACTGAAGTTGCAGCGTGTTTAACTTTCTTTCGCCCGCATGAGTTCGGAAATGAGCCCCCCCCAAAGTAATGTCAGGAATTAATTAGTGGCAACCGTTATGTGAGTGAGCAATCAGCAGTTAGGAAATAATAGTGAAACTTAAGAATGTGAATAATACGTGAATGCCATTTATTTCAACGGTGTGCCCAAATCGATAGGTTGCAAATCACTCATCGTGAACGGTGATTGGTTGAAGAGCTCGCGCTCTTATGCGCAGTTGGCCAAAAAGACCTTTGAAAGCGAATGATTTACTCAGTGAGCGTAGTGACATCGTGAATGGTGAATGGTTGAAGAGCTCGCGCTGTTACGGGCAGTTTGCCAAAAAGACCTTTGAAAGCGAATGATTTACTCAGTGAGCGTAGTGACATCGTGAATGGTGAATGTTTGAAGAGCTCGCGCTGTTATGGGCAGTTTGCCAAAAAGACCTTTATCACTACTCAGTGAGCTTAGTGATAACCTGGAAATTGGATCATTCATTTGAATGATCACTTGTGAATGGGTCTTTTGCGTGAATGATGAATGAACTTCCTGGAAGGAATGATTTATGCAAACGCTACTGTTTTTCTGCAAAATGAAAAACATAAATCAGTCGAGGAACAAGAAATATTTTAACATGTGAGGGAGTGAGAGAGAGAGAGAGAGAGAGAGAGAGAAAGGGGCAATGAGTCTCAGCGTTTACAGCACCTGACTTTCCTCAATTACTAAATTGGATAGCTTCCCTTTTCCTATATATTTTTTTCTTTTTGACGTTCAGAAATTAACTTTAAAATGAAAAAAATATATAGGGGAATAAACACATAACGCGGTTTCGTTATGACATCATTCCCTTTAATCAAAAACATTTAAAAAAATTTTTTCGTTTTGTTCTAAGATACAAACTTTTCCGTTTAAAACTGCGTGGTTTTTGTTCAGTGTT
Source organism: Macrothele yani (assembly GCA_039090855.1). Taxonomy (NCBI): domain Eukaryota; kingdom Metazoa; phylum Arthropoda; class Arachnida; order Araneae; family Macrothelidae; genus Macrothele; species Macrothele yani. The sequence continues at coordinate 46,779,404 of CM077022.1, read as the reverse complement.
TCGAAGTTTAATGGCTCCCTTAAGCATCCAACTTGTCCCCTATCCCTGATTCAGTGTCACTGGCTCCAAGGAAGAGAGAGCAACACCGAAAGGACAAACACGGCATTCACATTTTACTTCCGGAATCGAACCCAGACGCAAAGGTAAGAGAAGTTAGAGGTCTGCTTTCTAGACCCCTCGACCAAGATGCGGCTGAGAGTGACACACACGCACACACACCCAAATTAAAAGAAAATAAAAATCTGAGAAGGATAAAAAAAGGGTGGGGGCTTTAAAATTTCTTGTAAGACTTCCAACAAGACGTTTTCGATTTTAAAAATAAAAACTCTTCTTAATTTTGTTTACCATGATATTTTTTTGCAACTGGTAAAGAATGACTCCCATAAGCATCCAACTGCAATGTGTTCCCCATCCCTGATTTAGGGTCACCGGCTCCAAGGAAGGGAGAGGAACACCAATAGGACAAACACAGCATCCACGTCTTTCTTCTGGAATTTAACCCAGACGACAAAGTGCAAGAAGTTAGGGGCTTGCCCTGCTCCCTAGACCCCTCGACCAAGGAGCGGCTCAAAGACAGTGTCGCGCGCGCGCGCGCACACACACACACACACACACACACACACACACACAAATTAAAAAAAAATCTGTGAAGAATTAAAAAAAGGGGGGGGGGCTTTAAAATTTCTTGTAACGCTTCCAGGAAGAAGTTTTTGATTTAAAAAATAAAAACTCTTCTTAATTTTACTCACCATTATATGTTTTGGCAATTGGTAAAATTGTAAAAATAGCTAAAGACTTCAAGAGCCGTACATCAGTGTTCTTTGACTTATTTCACTTGTGAATATGTTTAGGATTTCGCAGTGAAGAAAATGAAATGGAGTGTGATCATCGGAAGCATCAATCACTGGGCTGTCAGTGAAAGTGATAAATGTCTGTTTTCATCCCCAGGCCGGCTTCCTACAAAATCTGACCTATGGAATCACATCCAAACAACTAATGCTGTCTCCCCCGTTCTTTTATTCGGTTCCCGAGCCATTCCATCCAATACCACAAAAACCTACAATACACTCATAAAATGATTCTGTTTTAGTTCGACTTTTTTTTCGTACAAATATGTTTTCAGTATATATGCTCAGAAATCACCAACTCAAAGCCTCCACTATGCTCTTTTTGTTATTTATAAGTTTTTGATGCGATAAGATGTTAAGACATATATATCTATGTGGGTTTTTTTTTGTTTTTTCTTCGTTTTTTTTTTTTTCGGCAAAGGCATAGTAGGTAGTTTTATTTTCCGCTTTCATGTTCATGAATATAATATTAAGAGTTAGCATTAAAGTCCAATCTGAGTGTTCGTTCCTCTTCTTACCAGGAAATATTCCTTTAAGTGGACGCATATAACATTTGCCTGTTGATTTTTCAGCTGTCATGTTTGACCACGCTATCTACAGATCGTGGAAGGATTCCAACTTTGTGTATTTTGTGATTTGTTCCAGTTTTGAAGTCTTGGTTTTCTTTACAGTTTTCCATTTCCACAGCACGAAATTTTGCTGTCATATCGTTCTTCGACTTAGCGGTAAATCAAAACTAAAATTTCTGACAAAAACAAAGCACCAATTTCTATCTCCCCTTGCGTTCTCACAGACACACAAAATGCCTTAGTACATATAATCAGTCACAAAAGTCAACGTACACACATGAAAATGTAACCATTTAGGAAATTATTACCGTTTGTGAAACCTCACATGTTTAGTAACCTTATATTTTGCGAGTACAACTGTAACGTACCAGGAGATGTGACGTACCTGCCAGAAGGACGCACACGACATAAAGGCAGATAGGAATCAGAATACAATGTCCGCGTAGCTCAAATGGTAGAGCGACTTATTCCGGAATGAGGGGATCCGGGTTCGAATCCTGGCGTGGACAGAAATGACGGAGAAATTTACTTCGTTATAATGGCGCCCGAACTATCCGGATGACCCGACCGTTCACAATCTCGCAATGGTGTGATGTTATTTCCACACCGCGAGATAGGAAAAATAAGAACAGCACTTCAAAAAAAAAAATAAAAAAATAAGGGGGAGATGATGTAACGTACCAGGAGATGTGACGTACCTGCCAGAAGGACGCACACGACATAAAGGCAGATAGGAATCAGAATAAAATGTCCGCGTAGCTCAACTGGTAGAGCAACTTATTCCGGAATGAGGGGACCCGGGTTCGAATCCTGGCGCGTATAGAAATGACGGAGAAATTCACTTCGTTATACAACAATATATATAAAATAAATAAATGCTTGAAGCAAAATAAATTCACAAGAACACGCAAATAACTTTGAAAAACACGTCACAATAATCTGCATACAGCATGTATGTTTCTGTTTCGTCATCCGAACTCCTTCTTATTTAAGCAGTCAGAAAACGGTAGTGCATCGCACTGCTGAAAAGTTAACCTTGTGTGTGTTAGCCATGTTCCGTTTAGTGTTCCAGTTAAAATGGCTCTACGAAAAGAAATTTCCGTAGACATGAAAAATGTGATAATACAGTTGCGAGAGGGAAAAACATCTTACGGTGAGATTTCAAAAATTGTTGGAAAAAGACGTTCGAGTGTACAAACTGTTATTAGAAATTACTGAGTAGATGCATAAATTCATGCCGTTCTTTTCACCGCACTACAGGAATATATTACATCAGAAGGGAAAACGAAATCAATCAACTATTTATTCCCCCTCATTGTTTACGATGCTGCCCCAACGTCTGGATGGTCTGCAACGCCATTCTTGAAAAAACGTGCAGGTTTTGCTGCGAAGAAATCATCAAGGAAATTCTGGAGATCAGCATCATTGTTGAACGTTCTGCCACGGAGTGCATTCGACAGAGATTGGAACAGGTGATAGTCTGAATGGAGCGACATCTGTGGAATAGGCCGGATGTGGAAAGATCTCCCATTTCATATCCTGAATGGCCATTTTGGTTATGTTTGCACTGTGAGGGCGTGCGTTATCATGTTGGAGAAGGACAACATGGCGCCGATGTGGCCGTTTCTGCTGAAATGCTCCCTTCACACGGCGGAGTTTCTCACAATACAGTGCAGTGTTAATGGTCCGATTCCTGGGCAGCATTTCCCAGTGAATAATGCCTTCTACAGACACACAACATGATCTTCGCAGGATTGAAGGTCATGTTTTGGACGTGGTGTGGGCGTCTTGTTTGGGCTTAGCCATTCCTTCCGATGCCTGAAATTCACGTACTGGCACCACTTTTCATCTCCAGTAACAATACCTGACAGAAAGGGTTTGTATTGCTGAGAACATTCGCGATAACGGGCGAGCAAGGAACCACATATGGCAACACGCTGATTCTTGTTGTTGTCGGTGAGAGTGTGAGGCACCCAAGACCCCAATTTCTAGAACTTTCCCATACGTTCCAGGTGTGCTACCACTGTGACCTGATCACAGTCCATCTCAATGGTCCATTCGCATGTGGTTTCACGCGGATACAAGTGAATGAGATGGTTCAAACGATCCTCATCAAAGTAAGATGGACGACCTGAGCGTGGAGAGTCGTTGAGGTCAAAATTGCCAGCTCGGAACGGCTCAAACCATTTGCGGGCTATCCTCGGAGCAATAGCATTCTCCCCATACACACCACAAATTTGTCGAGTAGCCTCGGCGGCTGTGGATTCCTTGTTAAACTTTTAGCGGAGCAGATGTCGGAAATGTTCATTCCTCTACTTGGCTCTCCAAACTTCCGGACCTGAAAACCAAAAAACCATTAGCCACAATTACACAACGCAATATGATTTAGATACACGATATTACTGGCTACATTTCGATATACAACTGGCCATCTGCACCGTCACTACTGACCTGGAAAACACTCGTAAAATAAAACGGCATGGACTTATGCATCAACCCAATACTAGTCAGTCGGAAATGTGTTCAACAAAGCTCGAAGTGGTCGCCCCAGACCCAGAGTATTAAGTGATCGAGATGCTCGAACTGTTCTAAAATGAGTCAAGTCAAATACGAAAATATCTACTCCAAGATTAGCGAAATATATTGCAACAACTACTGGTAAGACTGTGCAATGTGCATGCCGAGAATGTACGAAAAATTCTTCGATCTAAAGGGTTTAATGGTAGAGTTCTTAAAGCCTCTAATAACCCAACAAATCAGACAGAAAGACTTACCTTTGCCAAATAATATATCAACAAAGACTTTGATTTTTGGAAAACGGTCCTATTTACCGACGAAAGCAAATATAATATTTTTGGATCTCACGGTCGTGGAAAGATTTGTCGACGTAAAAATGATGAAACGAAACCCGAAAATTTGGTTCCCACAGTCAAGCATGTTGGAGGCAATGTAATGGTTTGGGGATCTATAACAGCCACTGGGGTTGGAAAGTTAGTTAGTTTTCATCGAGGGTGCAATGGACGGCCTACAATACTTGAAGATACTGCAGGCCAATTTACAGAAATCTGTACTAACACATATCTGGTACTAACACATTATCAGCAGATCTTTTAACTCATGTAAATTACGTGGTTCAGCCGCCGCAGATCGGACATGTTATTCCAACGCAAACCATATATGCTCGATTGATTGATGTCAGGAGAATTTTGTGCCTCCCAAAAAAACCGCTCTTCCTAAGGAGAAATACGTAGGAGAGACGTGGACCTTAACTAAAAGAGACATACAAAGGCTGCAGACAACTCAAAGCAGTATGAAGAGGTGTAACGTATACTCTAGATTCACTTTCCTTTTGATTTTTACTATCTCTGGTTATTTTATTTTACTATGTAAATTATCTTCTTACTGAACGAGATGTTATTTCTCCCGCTGAATGAGATCTGGCAATGAGTGTAAGTCATGACGTGGTGGTAGCCAGTATAAATAGGCGCGTTCAACGATACCTAAGAGAGCGTTTGTTTATGTGGAGGAGAGCTTTTTGTTGATGTGCGTAAGAGAGCTGTTGTTGTATGGTGAGAGCTTTTTGTTGATGTGCGTAGGGAGAGCTTCGTTTATGTGAGTAGAGCTACGTTATTTTGTGCCAAGAGCTTCGTTCTATGTGATTAGGTTTTTTCTTCATTATTGTGATACGATTAATGTGACTAGTGTGTGTGTGTGTGTGGAGGATACCAGGACTTTCTCTGAATAAAGCTTGTGTTGTAAGTACGTTTTTCTCAGTTCATAGTACTGTCAGACCTCTGTCTGGGTGTTAGGTTTATTTCATTAGTTGTTATTATTAACAACCAGCATAAGACTTTATTCATCTTAATTACTACTACAACATTACTAGCAGTTAAAAGCTTGTTCATTATTATTACTACACTACTCGCAGGAAAGTTTATTCATGATATAATTAGCAAACAACAAGCATTAGAAGAAGCTTAATAGAAGAAGTTGTATTCATTATAATTTGTTAGAAGAAGCTGATATTCATTATAGAGGTACATGTTTGGTGTAACCAGGAGAGATAAGAAGAGGAACTCGTGGATACGAAAAATGACAAGAGTGGAAGACATCATGATCAGAGTTAAATCCCTGAAATGGCAATGGGCTGGACATACTGCCAGAAGGACAGACCATCGATGGACAGCCGAAATTTTAGATTGGATTCCAAGGGACAGGAAAAGACCCAGAAGAAGACCACATGGGAGATGGGTGGATGAAATTCGAAAGTATGCAGGAGTGATTTGGAGGAGACTGGCACAAGACAGACCGCTGTGGAGGAAACTTGGGGAGACCTTCGTCCAGCAGTGGATTGATAATGGTTGACAATGATGATGATGATGATGATGATACGACGAAAAACACGGGAGACATTATTTCTTGGGAAAGTCCAGGCTATAAAGTTAGAAAATATTAAAGTATGGCACAGCTTGAACTGGGTGGGCTAAAAGCCCACTCTTGCATCGGTATGAGGAAAGAATGCCCACGGAAAAAATGTTCACAAAAAAATGAAGCTTTCTTAATTTTATGAAAAAAATTCAACTGAGCAATAAATGCCCACAAAAATGAGGCTTTCTTAATTTTATGAAAAAAAATTCAACTGAGCAATAGACAAAACTAATCAGAACGCTTTCTCTGCGTACGTAATATATAATTTTATTTGGGGCCCCCTCAAAGGTCGGGGCCCTAGGCCCTGACTGTGGCCATGACGTTCCCCTTGGCGACGTTCCTGTGTGATACCAGTAATGCAATTCATAAATACTCTCCATCGCTACGCGATTTTTTTTTTATTGGAGATTTAACGACTACCGTGAGCGACTCAAAACCTAAAAAAAAAAAAAATTGCTTTAAATAAAAATGATGCAATTGTTGCGTGTACCGATTTCCGTGTCCTTTCTCCGGTGATTTTAAGTTTCCAGTCCTTCCCTGCACTTGTCGATTATTTGTGGTCAGTTTGAGATCATTATTGCCCCCATTCCCTCTATTTTTCTCGACAGAATGTCCTTAATTAAGAGACAAAAACATCTGAGTCTCTGTGGAAAAGTGGGAAGCAGTGGGTCTAATGGTAGCGACTGTAGAGTGCATTGGAGCTGGTTATGGGAAAGAGAGGAGGAAACTTTAGGGAGAATAGCTGTATCTCTGCAAGTGGTGGCACAGATGCCGGGGGAAAGAGAGGGGAAGAATGGAGAACACGTAGGCAATGTGATCCACCACATCACAATGATGGCAGACACATGCTTCGCCGACATTCGCGAATCATCCCTTGAAGTTACCGACTTCCCATTAACGAGTCTCTGACGCCAAGCTCTTCCGCAACCCCCTGCCCCCTCCCGCCCATCGCTTCTCCCCACTCCCACATCCACCCTGATATTTTTTTCTCTTCCTTTTAGCACCCTCTGGTCTATTCCTTTTAGTCAATGGGACAGATTGACTGCACGTCTATTGCTGAAAAGTCCTTTTTTTACTACGCTATATGGGGAACGCCTCGCTATCCGAAACGAACCGCAGATTCATCAGTCAAGAGAAAACCTTCAATACATGAATTCGGGTTCACGAAAAAGCTTGGTCAAATGAAATGATGTTCAGACGATTTTCTTCTTTCGTACATTATAATACTTTTACACCGCTAAACAGCCTTTCAGACACCAAATTCGGACTTTCGTACACCAGCTGAGAAACAACTACTTTCGAAAAAGAAGAAAAACTGAAACATGTGCAATAAATCTTTTGAAGAGTGCTTAGTTCAATTTAAAATTCTCAAATAATCAGCCGCAGATATGCCTCAAGAAAACTTAAAACGGCAAGAACATTTGTTAGTCACGCAGCTTGTGAATTATATTGTGTTAGGTGTCAGCATCCAACATGTGGACGAATCTCATTCCCACTTCCCAGCCCATGTTAATGAAGATCTAAGTAACTTGAACATCTTGAAAAAAAATACAGCGCGTGTTTAGAAAGTAATGTGTCCATATTTATATACGAGCCCAGTAGCAAGGTATCAAATTAAAACAAAACAAGAACGTAGCTTAGAATTTCTACTTTAAATCACGTATTTTATTTTCCTACCTAGTCTCCCTGACGCTCGATACAGATACGCCAACGTTTAACAAGTTTTTTACGCTTTCCAACAGTAGGCGTTTATGCTCTAGCTTTGTCTGTCCGTCCGTACGATAACTCGCATAAAAATGATTCGATTTCGATGAAATTTTAGTATGTGGTAGGGGACAACCTGGGGACGAACCCTATTGAAAATGGGCGAAATGGGATGAAGGGTCAGGACATAAGAGCGGGATCCATTCCATTGCTCTATGCGTCAGAACTTACGTAAAAATGCTTCCATTCCGACAAAACTGTAGTATGTTGTTCCGGAGGTATACTGAACCGGTTCTGTTGAATATCAACGAAATGGGGTCAAAGGTCAGGGCACAGGAGCGAGATTTATTCCACAGCCATTATCTTCATACCTTGAGTAATAATTTGAGTACTGATTTCTTGTATGTTGGAAAGCGTATCATAATCAATGCATTGCATGATTTTACTAACTTGTTTTAAACCCGTCTCTGTATAAATCTTCAGGTCGTTCTCGAACCATTTTCTCGTAGCGGTTTGAACATCTTCGTCCCAAGTGAACTGAATTTCTTTCAGATGTCTCTTGAGAGCAGAAAACAACCAGAAGTCGGACGGCGCCCAATGGTGAACCCAAGTCTCATCACCAATCACAATGCTTTGGTGAAAATCACTTCCATGTGTTTCATAGCGAGCAAGCAACCTTTGGCATGTTTCAAGTTTTGATTTCTTCATTTCAGTCGTTATGTGACGCAGTCCTTTAAGCACACACTCTGTTGTATCCTAAAAAGTCAACAATGTCATTGACACTACTTAAACTAATGTTCAGCATACCTGTTATGGTTCTCTGAGGTATTCTTCGATTTGCTCTAATAAGCTCATCGACTTTTTGCCTGTTCAAATCGGAAGTTGCGATTACGGACCTCCCACTCCGCGGCTGATGCTTTACGACCAACATTCCTTCACTGTTCCTTAATTTTCTTTCCCAACGACAAACAGTGCTTATGTCCGAAGTTCCAGGATCATAAACTGCCACTAATGTAGCGTGAATTTCTTTGGGAGGTACATTTTCATGAGTTAAATAAAATCTCTATAACTGATCGTTGTTTGACACCCGTCGACACAGCTGAAAAAGAATTTAAACACAATTAAATACGAACAAATAGATGTATGGAGTTCTATTACGCAGTAAAATGAAGATAAAGGCACAAAGAATCGTTTGCCGTCTGACTGGTTGCTAAACAACAAGTCATAAGCGAGACACTTGCGCGGAGGCGTTACTTATTGAACAAGCCATGTATTATCCGAATACAAAGAGCAATTCTTTACTACTTAGAATTGTCGGGAATATTACAGTTCACCATTGACTGTTTTTACATGAATCAGTTTCTGGGTCAACGCTTTCCGAATATTTTTCTTGGATTTTGGATTGATTTGTCTAATAGATTTTCGTTTTTCTGGGGTATTGTAGAATTTACGCAGTTGAGGGATCTCAGCTTCTCTTAATAATTTCGCTTTCTCTGATTTTTAATTGATTTGTCCAATAGATTTTCGCTTTTTCGTTTGAAGTTAAAATTACATGAAAACAGGGGCGGATTGGGACACTGGGATATTTCCCGGTGGACCACGCGAGAAACAACCCACTTTCTTGTATTCTTTGTCTGAATTGTTTGGAAAGAACCAATAGTTATTTTGGTACTTGTGAATAAAAATCGTTAACTTCATTTGAGCTTCATATTATCTATGTGAAAGGTTATTGTCTTTAAAAAATGACTTCTGTCTATATACGTGTTGGGCGTTTTATCTAAAATGAAAGCGAAATTCTCTCTACTTCAGTGAAAAATTTTCTGCCGGACCAAGCACGCTTTTATAAATAAATTAAGCTAACTACAGTTAAGTGTAGATCGCTGAACTTTAAGCTAAAGAGTCATTGGTAGGCCCTGCCCTCCTTTTGTGATCTTGAAGGAGTCACTAGTAACAAATTTGATGGTGCATCGTTCCCACATCCTTATCCACGTATACAAACATAGAGCACAAAGCGATATTTCGGCAGAGATGTTCCGAAATCCTTATCGCACCCTAATTTATCTAAAAGAAACAACGCGATCTATCAGTACTAATTCATGGATCAAAATGTTCATGAGCCAAAATAATGGGTAGACTTAAAAAGGCGTCTGTTCAAGGAGGTGGTACGAATACCGTTCCGCAGTAAACGATTAGAGGCCGTTCATAAAATACGTCCGTGATTTTTTACTATTTTTAGACTCCCCCATGTCACATTTTGTCCAATTGTTGAGACCCTCCCCCTTAAAAGTACGTCCTAATCCCCCCTTTTTTTATGACTGCTTTTCGAAGTCCGTTGAGAAACAGAAAGAAAACATGTAATTATTTAAAGGAACCTTCCATATATTTACACTTTTTCTTCAGAAAATATTTATTAATTTATTCCCAAATGCTACCCGAACTTTATCATTCTGAAATAAAGATCTACAAATGAGCGCACACATTCAAGATTGCAACACTCCCGATCATACCATCTACAAAACACGATAGATTTGGTAGTACAAATACGAGAATTTAATATTAATATTCTAATTTAGTTAAATATCATCAGAAATCTGAAATATTTCATATCTTTTTTTAACTATTGAAAAAAAGAAGAAAAGAGAAAACAAAACGAAGAAATACCTTCCACTATATTTTTGCCGCTGGACGTCCGAATTACTAAAACTCCCCCTCCCCCATATCACATTTGGTCCGGTTGTCAGGAACCCTCCCTCCCCCTGTAACCTCGGACGTACTTTATGGACGGCCTCTTAGTGGCCGAATACATATAATAATCTGGTACAGCACCCGGTTTTGAGCATGGTTTGATGTTACATTCAGTCATGAGTGGATTTTTTTTTTTTATTCTTTCGCTTTTAAATTGCTGTTAAAATTCGTTCACAGCTGAATTAGTTTTGCAATGCATATTTCAACAGTTCTCTTTCACACTGGAGTTGACAGAATTTTTTTTCATGAAGAAAATGCTCACCTATGGATACATGTGTTTCTGTAGTGGACCACAAGACGAAAATTCCCGGCCTGGTTTCGTCGACCCAATCCGCCCCTGCATGAAAAGCATAGAAGTTTTTGTAATAACTAACTGAAATTCATTTCGTTGTTAGAAAATTCCCGTTTGTTCCTTTATTGCTATATCAAAATGTGATATTTTAAAATTAGCTGACGCCTTCATGCACTAAGCATAAATTATCACAAAGTGTCAAGGGGATGAAATAAGGGGGAGGGAGTAAGGTGTCCAGGTTTCAGGAGCCCATACTTTCCGCATGGCCTTAAAAGAGTAACTTCCAAAATTTGGTATAGGTCGATCAAAGGGTTTAGGCACGAAATGGCAAGGGGATGAAATTAGGAGGAGGAAGTGGGGTTGTCCTGCAGGTTTCATGGTAGCCTGTATTTTCCGCAGGGTCCTAGAGAGTAACTACACAAAATTTGATGCAGACCGGTCAAAAGGTTTTGGAGTTCATAGAGAACGTACAGACAGACATTCTGTTACATATATGTATAAGCGGTCGTATCAGAATAATATGACCATCCCCGGAATCACCATGTACCCGCCCAGGCGCGTCACAAAGTGCACGTGACAAGGTCGACCACACGGATATATAAGCTGCCGGCCAGGACAGATGAGCCATAGTGCGTTACGTGAGCTCAATGGCCAGAGGTAGTGATTTGACGGACGTTCAAAAAGAAATGATCATCGGCTACCGCGCCAAGGGTGGAATCACCTCAGAAACAGCAGACTTCGTGGGCTGTTCGCGAGGTACTGTAGTAAGGGTGTACCAAGAATGGACAGCTGGCACACCGAGTACCTCCCGACGTCTTAACTGTTTTGCCTCAAAGGCCATCGACCCCATAGGAGAACGTCGACTCGTAAAGGGCTATCGACGCGCAACAGTGCAGCAGTTGAACTCGCAAATGAACGCTGGGGCACCCAGGCACGTTTCCCGATAACAGTAGTGCGAACACTGTTACGCATGGTTCTCCGGAGTCGACGCTGCGTCAAGGCGCCTATGTTAACCAAGGTCCATCGGCAACGACGCCTGCAGTTTGCATGGGACTACCGTCATTGGACAGTGGAAGACTGGGAAAAGGTTTCCTTTTCCGACGAATCGAGGTTTCTACTCCACAGAAGTGATGAGTGATGGCAGATACGGCGTCAGACACACGAGAACCAACCAACACCCGGACACGCTTGTCGGTCAAGTACAGGCCGGCGGTGGCAGGGTGCATGTGTGGGGGATGTTTTCCTGATATGACCTGGGACCGCTGGTACCACTGGATGGGTCCCTGAACGCCAATGACTACTTATCCATCCTCGCTGACCACATGCATCCCTTCATGTTAGACGTTTACCCTGGTGGTGATGGTGTCTATACCAACAAGATATTGCGCCGTGCCGCGTAGCTAAGAGGGTGCGTGACTGGTTCCAGGAACACGACAGCGATGTCTCCGTTCTCCCTTGGCCTGCCAAATCGCCCGACCTCAATCCCATAGAGCCCTTGTGGGACTATTTGGATCGACAGGTTCGTCGTGCCGACCCACAATCACGTCATCTCCGGGACATCCGTGCTCTGCTGCAGTCGGAATGGACACATGTTTCCTCGGGCTACCTTCCAGGGCATCATTGCTTCCATGCCACGCTGTCTCGCCGATGTCATCCGGGCCAAGGATGGTTGTTCCGATCATTAGGTAAGTGGTCATATTATTCTGATACGACTGTGTATATAGATATATACAGATATTGTAGATAAATGCAGATGCTAATTATTATGTTTTCTACTGCATTTTCGGTTGAGCAGCGTAAGATGATACAAGCTTTTCGGCACATCTTCGGAATAGATTCATAACAACCAATGCGAATGGATGGTGGAGGAGAATCGTCAAAATCTTAATTTTATTTTCGGGTTTTCATTTGTCGTCATCGGTTCTCTCACTCTTCGTAGATAAGGCTTCATCTCGTTCTGTGAAACCTGAAAATCCTTGACACTCGACGACAAGGGTAAATCAAAAATGACTGCGTCGCTTCATCAGTAACCTTTTCGTGACGCTGAAACCTATGAACTTCGAAACAGTTTCTATTCACCTGAATGTCTTGTTGTTTTGGGAGCTGGGTTCGATCCTTTATTCTCCAAACTGTAAAACATTTCCTGAAATTCACGAGCCATTTTCCGTGGTGTTTCCTTTCGTGAATTAACGAAGCACATTGCTGATTCAAGCTTTTCTGTGAAATGACGGAAAATCCCTGAATTTTATGGATTTGTCATTCGTGAATTCACAGAAATACTCTTGTTAATATTTCTCCGGTTAATACGAAAAATTTCCGTTTTTAAGAGGTAGAATTTTGAATTTCGAGGACCCTTTCCGTGATTCCTTTCCTACATTACCGGAAAAATTATGTTCTCAGTCTTTTCGTATCCAAAGCGGCGTGGCTAGGTACTTCTGCGCCTGGGGCAACCACAAAATATTGCGCCCACCTCCATCTGCCTTTCTGTCATTTAGCATATATACAGGACCCTCTTTAGCCAGCAAAACAGCGGCCACTCGGCGAGGCATAGATTCGATGAGGTGGCGATAGGTATCCTGGGGTATCTGGTACCATAATGTCAACAGCAGGCCTTCCAGTTCCCGTACATTTCGGGGTGGTGGTGATTTAGCGCGATCCCGCTTTTCCAAGTCGAACCACAAATGTTCGATCGGGTTCATGTCAAGTGAATTTGGGGGCCAGGGCATTAACAGAAAGTCACCAGCATGTTCTTCTAACCACTCCTTGACGATTCTGGTAGTGTGGCATGGCGCATCACCCTGTTGGTAATGGCCATCACTAGCAGGGAACACATTTGCGACGAATGGGTGAACTTGGTCTGCAACGATGTTCAGATACCTGACAGTTGTCAGGGATTGTGCTATTGGGATAACGGGGGGGGGGCTAAAGTGTCCAAAAAAATCCCCCACAGCATAACACCGCCGCCGCCGCCGCCGGCCTGTTTCAGCCCAACAGAGCATCCTGGTGCCACAGCCTCCGTTGGTAATCGACGTATCCGCGCTCGGCCGTCTACGTGATGCACCAGGAATCTTGATTCGTCAGAGCAGGCCACTTTCTTCCAATTATTCACGGTCCAATCTCGATGATCTTGGGCCTACTTCATGCGTTGGTAGTGATGACGTGCAGTGAGCATGGGGAACCTGCTGGGTCTTTGGCTACGCAGGCCCATGCGCAGAAGGCTGCGATAAACTGTGTGCTGTGACACATTGCCCTGATCACCACCGTTGTAGCTGCGGGTGATTTGTCGCACTGTGGCCCTGCGGTCGCTGTGAACAATGTGCGACAGTCTCCGCTCCCCTCTGGCATCATTGAGCTGCGGGCGACGGTTCGTCGTTTGGCCATCTGTGCACCACTTTTGATACGTACTCACTACAGTGGCATGTGAACAACCCAGAAACCGCGCCGTACCAGCACAATTTGTCTTTTATCAAACTCCGATAAATCTACATCTCCCATTCCGACTCCGAACACTCTACTAACCGAAAGCCGGTCTTCGGGTTGTATATATACTGCTCTGTGAACTTCACCTGCGCCACTGTTCGGTCTCCAGGCGCGCTCATTTCTCTAGGCTGGGGGTGGTCATAGTGTAATGGCTCATCGGTGTATTTATAACTCGAAATATAACATAATTTGGTTTGCCCACATTCTAGAAGCAGGATTCTTCAACCAGAAAAAGAAAGAAGCTTGCTTCTGAATTAAGAATTCAAACAGCACAAATAAGGAATTGTCTAAACAGGGAGTACATCATCAGGAACATAGATTTTTACCGAATCCCAGGGTCGTATTTGCAAATCTATAGCACACTTACTTGGTCAAAATTTAGCTGCTACAATATATGCTAGTCTGAGCATAAACCTGATATAAACCTCTCTGGACATAACCTAAAGACCCGAGATTTTCCAAAAGCGTTCCGTTCGCATTAGACGCCAAAAGTCGTCTCTCTTCCCTTTAGATTAAAGAACGTATGACCCCCCCCCCCAAAAAAAAAAAGCACGTGTTTTTTCAAACCACAAGAATTTCTCCGCTCCCCTGCTAATTGCATTTTGGAGTTAATCTGGTTTGCGTACATGTAAACTACCCTTAAGCGCTCGACTCTCGTTCACACACCCAAAAGCAATAATCTCTTGACCGAAAGCTTCAGTACAGTACATTTAAACTACTAATCTTGACATCTCCTCCAAAATGGCACAAATCAAGGAATTCCACGTGGGAATGAGAATATTAATCCATTTTTACAAAGATAATTTCTGAACCGGGGTTTTTTACTGTATGTCTTTAATTTCCTTTAATGGTGCAGCTCAAGCATTTCAATGAAGACATAACCAAAAATTTTACTTAAACATAATTTTAATTTTATAAAACTTATAGAATTTATTCCATTAAATTTTTTCTGTATCACCTCTTGACAGAAAGACAATGCAAGTTAACATTCTGATCAAATGAATTTTCCGTTCGATTTTCACAAAACAACTGAACGCACCTTTTCTACAAAACTTATAGCTTCAAATTTTTGATTAACACTAACCGTTTTTCTTGTGTATAAAAATACTTCAGTTCAAAAGCATGGATTTCTTGTGATGAGTGAGTTTCTTCTCTTCTTTCTGTTTATGCTTCGATTTTGTTTAATCCATTGATGCGGTGGCTCATTCCAGAGGAAGGAGCTCCTTAAAGAAGTGCTTGAATATTTCTTCATTGAAAAACGAGATCAGCATCATAAATTCGTAATTGCATAACAGATAAAAAGTTAGGTGAAAGAATTGCTTGGAGACTTCCGGTCCCCTTCTTTCCGAAATGTGAAACCCGTCCGTCCCACAAGAGTAAGTAAGTGAGCTTCAGATCGAAACTGCGTGCCGCTAACAGTAAAAGTAATTCCTCTCCTTTCCAAAAGATTTTTGTTTTCACGGAAAATGCCTGTTATTTTCCGCTTATAACACAGGGGTCATTACCCGGTGATGCCAAATTTTGAAGTGTGAAACCATGTTGTAAAATAAATAATAAAAAAAAAACATACACTCATCGTCAAAAAAAATTAGCTAAAAGTAAAGGTTGCCAGGAACAATAAATGATTAAACATTGAGACTGATATGGGCAATATTTATTGAGCTACACGCCAATAAGTAGTGTCTCTCAGTACGGCGGCGGGTCGCCATGTTTGCTCACACAGCATGCCAGACGCTGTGAGTTGTACATAATGGTGTCCTGCGATAAGCCATCTCATGCAGCTTGAATCTTCTCAACCCAACAAAAACACAAGTGTTGGGAAACTGCTGGCCACCAGCTGGCAGTGATGGGTCACTACTGGCTGAAATCTGCCGCTTACGGTCCGGTAGCGGTCGGTTGGTGGTAGCGCCATCAGTTGGCAGCCATTGATGGCCCTGCAGCATCGCAGTGAATTGCAGGCCACCAAGCAAGTGCAACTAGTGGCCCGTAGCTGGCAACCGATGAAACCACAACACCAGGTGGAAGCAACGGAACTGAGCAGAAGCAACACGTGCTGTGTCTCTCGTGGTACCAGTTAGTTGAAGAAGACGCTATCGCCATCGTGTTATTTTAGTGGATGTTAAGAGAAAAAAAAGCATAGGTAGAGAGGCGAATTAATTTTCTAATGAAATGCCACGTCGACGAAGATATCAGATTAAGCCATGAAATACTAGATTACAGCCATAAAATACACCCACTCCATTCCCATGAAAAACAAGAAATAATTTCTGTGTAATCTTTCGTTTTAACATTCACTAAACTGCTTGACACAAAAGTCCTGGAAAAACATTAAAAAAGAAAAAAAAAAAAAGAAAAAAACAAAAAAAAAAAAAAGGAAGATTTATACGCGTACAAAATTTATCAATTATTTGGAAAACAAAAACAAAAAACAACGCTATGTGGGTATAATGTACTCATCCATATGTTGAATACACAAGACTGAAGGAATTCACTTCTAAAAATAACGAGAAGTAAAATAAAATATCTTTCCTTTTTAAAACAAATGTAACTTCGGACAGCGGAAAGGAAAGATACAACGTTAAAAATATAACAGAATGTGACATGAACGGGTAAAATATATTAATTCAACAATCGCCTTTCAAGACGACAAGGACAGCTCGAAACTTTGGAAAGCGCCTTTAAGTTGGTAAACTCGTTGAAAAAGTGAAGTTCCATTAAGGTAAAAAAAACAAAAAAACAATCGTACGTTGACAAAAAAAATTATGAATTATATGGAACTGATGTTTATGAAAAATACCTCGCAATATTGTAAAATTAAATAGAGCACCATTCGTTACACATTCCCCAGAAGAGAGTGTCAGCTTCAAGCCATGCTCGTGCGTGCCAAGTCAGTCCAGTTTGTATAGAGCTGGCCTACCACGCCGACAACCCTGGTTCGTTTCCACCCAGGTCCAAACGGACGTTTTTTTTTAGGACCTGTTGAGAAAATTTCGGCAACGCAGTGCTGTAATCCAGAAGTTTCGTAAGGCGAAAAAAAGTAGTTGTAGCTTTGGGAAACTGCGGTTTTCCTTTATTATTATTTTTTTTTTATATGGCTACTGCTAGGGAATTAGATATTGTCACGAGATTGTCGGTTGCCACTGCCGGGAAACTAGCGGACCGCATTAGGCTAGCCATCATTTATGGCACGTGCTTGCAGGGCTGCTGAAGGGCCACTTGTGGCAGCTACTGTCTGTGATGGATAACTGATGGTCCTATTGTGGCATATGAAAACTGATGGGGTGCGAACTGTTGGCCAGCTGCTGGCCTGAACTGCTGGCCCTTCTGTTGGCCGCCCGGACATTTTATTGACGGTTCGGCAGCGGCGACATAGTGCTGGGCCAGCAAGACTATTTTTACTGGGAAGCAGTTCCTGCAAATTGTGCGGTAGGGATGCAGTGTGGATAGCGCGTCCAAAAGCATTCCACACATTTTCAATCGGCGATAGGTCTGGCGATGTGGCTAGCCATGGGAGAGTGTCAGTGTCTTGAAGGCAAGCTCTCGAGACAGCAGCAGTATGTGGACGATGGTTGTCCTGTTGGAAAATCGCACCGGAGTGAGTTTTCAGAAAAGGTAGGGCCACTGGTTGCAGGACCTCATTAACGTAGCGTTGGGCTGTCAAAGTGCCTGTAATGAACACCAAAGATGGTCTGACATCGTAGACAATTGCACCCCACACCATGACACCAGGCTTTCTGGACGTGTGACGCTCGACAACAAACCGTTCATCTTGGCGCTGACCACGGTGCCTCCACACACGGTTTCGTTGGTCGTCTCCTCCAAGACAAAAGCGGGACTCGTCACTGAAGATCACCCGCTGCCATTCTGAGTGGCTCCATGACAGTCTGATACGACACCATTGCAGTCTTTGGCGACGATGCAATGGTGTTACGGGCAGTCGTCGTAACAGTCTATGTGCTTGCAGTCCTACGTCGTTCAGCCGTCTGCTAATGGGGCTGGCGCTAAACGGACGATGCATGGAGGGCACCACTGCTTGCTGAATATCCGCTATCGTGGCTGTTGGGTCACTCCGCGCATTTCAAACAACCCATCGGTCTCTCTCTCTCTCTCTCTCTCTCTCTCTCTCTCTCTCTCTCTCTCTCTCTCTCTCTCTCTCTCTCTCTCTCTCTCTCTCTCTCTCTCTCTCTCTCTCTCTCTCTCTCTCTCTCTCTCTCTCTCTCTCTCTCTCTCTCTCTCTCTCTCTCTCTCCGTGGTTCGTTTAGGTCTCTCAGACCGTTCCTGTAGCTGCTGCGTGCTTTGTTCTATCCACTGCCGCCAACAGCGTGCTATGGTGATATCCGCACGACCGGTATGGCGCGCAATACGGCGATAAGACCATCCCGCTTCCCGGAGCCCGACGATGCGGCCCCTGTCGAACTCCTCTAACTGCTCAAATTGCTTCCGAACTTTTCTCCGAGGCATACTTCACTTGCAAAGGATGCAACCAACACAACAGCACGAGTCAGAATGGCAAGCACGTGCAACAGGACGACCTTATATAGCCGGTCAGGCACAGCGCTACGACCCCTCCTTTCTTGCGTCACATGCGCAACCGAGCGTGATACTTGAATCATTTGCATGTTTCAGTATGTCAAACCCAAGCTTCATTCCTATTGGTTACTTCCTTCTGGGTGCAACAATTTTTTTTGACGATGAGTGTATATATATATAAAGAGATAAAATAAAACGGTCTAGTGAAGTTGGTAAATAATTTAAGAATCAAGTGACAGTGATTAATAATAATTTAAGAATCAAGTGACAGCGGTAAATGATTTAAGAATCAAGTGACAGCGGTAAATGATTTAAGAATCAAGTGGCAGTGGTTAATAATTAAAGAATCAAGTGACAGCGGTAGATAATTTAAGAATCAAGTGACAGCGGTAGATAATTTAAGAATCAAGTGACAGCGGTAAATTATTTAACCCTTTAACTGGCTAAAACGAAATAATTCAGGGTTATCAAAATAGTGTAAAATCATCTGGAAAGAATATATTTGCTTCCCAGCAAAAACAGTCTTGCTGGGCCAGCACTATGTTGCCGCTGCCCATGAGTCAATAAAATGTCTCGGTGGGCACGCCGCCGAGACATTTATTACCTTCAGAAGGGGAAGGGGATATCGGTTGCCACAATAACCATAATATGGCGGAAATTGCGCATGCTAGTATTTGTAAGTTGACAACTTACAAATACTTGCTGGTGCAATTTCGTTGTTTTTTTTTCCCCAGTCTCCGTCGATGCTGCCCCACATTTTAGGGATTTTACCGTCATTACTGAGAAATACAATAGATCGGCTTGCTAAACTCATGACGTTTAATTCAATTCCAGCATTTGAGTTTAATCCATTCGCTTGTGCTCTGTTATGTAATGATTATTATGTATTAGTAATAATCCATTCGCGTGTGCTCTATTATCTTAAGCGGTTTAAATCAAACCACATTTTCCTGATTTGGCTTAGAATTACTGGGGCTTTTGTTACTCGTAACGTGTATCAAAGCCTGGAAATCGAATTAAAATTTTATTAGTCTACTGATTTATACGGTGTCATGAGTAACCTTTTTGGCTGATTTTGCTGCATATTGTGTCCCGAAACGTCTTCTTCTACTTTAAAATGGTTTGTACGCCACTGTTATTTTAAAAATGCAGCGTTTCAGTAGTTCTTAAAAGAATTTTCTGTCGTTAACCGTTTTTGGAGCTACTTACGAAAATATTATTTAACTAATTTTGAATAAAATTGGCAACGTTTAACCGATGTCGAGTGGATCAGTCATCATCATCATCTACCATGGGTACACTCTCGTAGGTGTCTGTTGCCATTTTAACTATATTTCCCCATTCAAGTCTGTTCATTGCAGAGTGGCTCAGTTCTTGAAGAGTTCTACCACACCAGTCTTTGATATCGTCAGCTCACACACGGTGAAGGCGTCCTCTTGCATTTCTTCTGTTCATTAAGCCAAACACTAATGTCTTTATCTTTCTGTCATTTTCCATTCTGCAGATGTATCCAAAAAGTCTTAGTTTTCTCTGTATGATTTTTTCGACAGGGTCTCTTTTAGTTGTATTCTTCTGTACACTTCTTCATTTCTTATCCTCTGGGTCCATTAGGAATCAGTACTGAGTTCCAATTTTCAAAGTTCGATCTACATTCAGAGATAAAGCATTTTTACCGATTTCATAGTATACTAAATCAAATCGATATTAATTGGAACCCCGCTGAGTCGGTTGGCATTCCAGTTGACAGGATGTTCGTGATCCCACGGCCCGAACCGAGCTGTAAAATTTCCATCTATATCTCTTACACCACTAAATTTCTAATTGACAAACGCATATTTGATTAGGAAGAAAACAGTTTTCTGGCGGTTAAGTTTTTCCGAATGGTACGCACATCCAATTAAAACCCTGCGAAACAAGGAAATACTGAGCAGAGCTCAATTCGGTAAGTAGAGCTTTACTAAGCGCCATTTCTTATTGACGACTCTTGCAGCAGGGGCTGAGTCTTCTACAAAGAAGCGCTTGGAATACACAGCTGTCATGAACAAAATCGCTCCCAAATGCTTCTAAGAGCCCAACCCTTCCTTTGCTGACCACGGTAAAAGATGCATCACGCCAAGGGCGTCTTGTACATAGTAGACTCAGTCCCTGGTGAAAAAAACCGAGAAAGTACCCTAATACGCTTTGTAGATAATTTATGCTGTGTATCTTTCAGCTGCCAAGATCTTTGTGGGTGTGAAATAAAACGAGTGATTCCAGAGTATACATTTTTTTACGTAAAACATACTGCATTTATTTGCTTCACTCACGACCACACCGAACCACAGGCCAGTACATACTAAGTGGAATTGAATCATAACAACAAACAATAAGGTTTACTAATTCCTCACATTGAGCGGTACTTAGGTAGGTGGATTAATAAATGGTATTGTCGTGAAACCAATGAAATAAGTTATGTGAGTCATAAAAGTAAATATTTACTAAACTATGGCGGCGGCAGTAGTAAGTATTTTTCGACTGTTCAGCTTTTCAAAAACAATATTTTTTATTATTATTATTATTATATTATTCAAATTTAGAAAAACGTGAGGAACGACTTTGACACCAATGAAATATGAAGTTGTGAAATAAAACCCTCTCTCTGCCGGTGGCGGAACTCGAAGTCACATCCTTCTGCTCCGGAGCTGAATGCTTTCTCAATTAAGCTACGCCGGCAAGGGCTTATCACTGCTACTTGCCGTCTTGACATGTGAGCCACCTCTGTAGTTCGTAACAAAGCATATAGAGACTGTACTCTATCCAGTGCTCTCCTGGAGCTCATCATCGTAGTGTTATATATTGTGGAACACGTTTAAGATATGGTAAAGAAAGCAAGAACTCCAGAAAGCCGCAGAGGGAGGCGACAATGAGACGAGCGAATGATTACTTAAAGTTTATGGAGATTGTGCACCATCTTATGCCATCTTAGAGCTCTTCATCTCTGAAATCGTGGAACAGGTTTCAACGACGACGATGATGCCCTATACATCGAACCATTGAAGAAAACGTGGTTCGACGATAATGAAAATGATTTTTATAACTCTGTTGATTGCAGTTTTTGGGAATAGCTCAAAGGTAATGGTGTTCAATATCGCAAGAGGGAAGTAGTACGAATATTTCCACAGGAATATTTGCTCCACGCCAGATAATAGTTCTCTCCAGAAGTACGTAACTTAATTATTAGCTGTGTGCCGCCCAGGTGGCGCACTGGTCTAAGCGCTGGCTTATGACCATTATTCCATGAAGGGGTCCGGGTTCGAATCCCGGTTAGGCATGGATGTTGTGTTTGTCTTACGGTACTGGCTTTTTCCCTTCCCTGGAACCAATGACTCTAAATTAGGGACGGGCGACTGCTTATAGCCCATTGAGCTGCTCACGGTGGTCGTTAAACCTTCAATAAAAAAAAAAATGATTAGCTGTCATGAGATATATACAGTTCTTACGGGTTTTGGCAATGAGTGAATAAGAAAACATGTGTTCAGATCTATTTGTAATCTGGGTTTTTAAGTTTTAGAAGAATTTGGGATTCCTCGGTTATTTCATTTCTAAAAATGCTACGAAATGATAACTAAAAGTAGTTTCTTCCGAGTTCCATTTTCTTTGGGAATGACAGTGTTTGATTGAAAACACCGCATTTCTGTGCGGATGATGAATGTAGACGATTTGTGACACCTTGAGAGTTTGTTTTGCCATCAAACAAGCTCTCATGCTGTAAGGAAGGCTTTTTAATCAGTTTGGAAGTTGCATCTCTATCAAACAGTTTGGTTATATTAAATTCAGTTAATCCAATGAGCTACATTTAGAAATTGAATAGAAACCACTGTAGGTTTCCAGTAGAACTGATCTCCATAGACTGCTCAATTAATGTATAATATGAAGTGCGAAATTTGACTTCAAAAATGGAATGTCTGAAGGATTTCTGAACATTATTTCTGATTTATTATGTCACTCTTACAACTTGAGTTTTCTATAATCTTCTTCTTTCTGTTTAATAGTAACAGATGAAGAGCATGGGTCGGGCCAGGAAAGTTATGGATGCTAGCTAAATTGTTAACTAAAGCTTGGTCATGCAACTCTGCGGAGGTCATGACATTTATATATATTCTTTAAAATATATATTTTTTTAAAAATTTTTTGGGTGGGCTTATTACTTGCATCTATGACTTTGCAGAAACCCATTTCCAAATAGGTCTTTGTAAAAGTGAGAAAATGCAGAGTTTTTGCTGGTCCTTGATAAAGCCAAGGCTCAGTGTTCTCGACACTTTCTACATTCAGTTGTTTTATTTTTCTCTTTTTACTCACACCGGTCAATACATAACCTTTTCTATGTTGTACTTGGTGTGAGTCAAAAAAATTTTTTTTGCTTCAGTCTCTTAATAGAATGTGAATTCTGAATTTTCATAATTGCTGCGTTGCGCGTTTTGATCTTCAGGTTATTTTGCATCTTTCGTTTTAAATTCTAAAGTTTTTCTTATGTTTTCGGCTTTGCTCTTTAGTATATATATATCATCATCATCATCATCATTGTCAACCATTATCAATCCACTGCTGGACGAAGGTCTCCCCAAGTTTATATATATATATATATATATATATCACTTTATTGACAAAAGTCACCGGGCACCTAGAAACGAAACAGACATAGCATTTATTGACATACATTAGTACGGAGGCGGTCCACCATTTGCCTTAATGCTTGCACTGACCCTTCGAGATATGCTTTCGACAAGGTTTTGGAACACAGCGATAGGTATGCGTTTTCATTCAGTACATAATGCTGCCGCTAACTGTTGCTTAGTAGTAGGCCTTGGTTCCAAACTTCTTATGTGGCGCTCTAATTCATCCCATAGGTGCTCTATGGGATTAAGATCAGGGCTCTGTGCTGGCCAGTCCACGCACGATACGGAATTATCGTCAAACCACGCCGTAACAGTCCTTGCTTTATGGCTCAGTGCATTATTCTGCTGCTACCAACAAGGCTCTGTTCCATAGTATTGCCACAGAGTTGGTAGGGCATAATTGTCCAGAATATCGAGGTAGACGTGCTGGTTAACAGGTTTGTCCAGGATAGCCAATGGGCCAGGACCATACCACGAAAAACACCCCCACACGAGCACACTGCCAGCTCTAAACTTGACCGTAGGAAACAGTACATTGTGGTAAATAGCATTCCCCCGGCTGCCATACCCACACACGGCCATCAGACTGATGGATCGTGTATCTGTATCCATCAGTCCATAGGACTCATTTCCATTGATCTATGGTCCACGATGAATGTTCTTTACAAAATGCTAAACGACGAGTAGCATTCCGAGTGGAGATATGAAAGGCTTATGAGCAGCCGTACGACCACGGTAACCCATGGAATTAAGTTCTCTGCGAATGGTGCGTGTACATACCGAGGTTCCAGCATTTTTTACTCACCTGTACAATGAGGTCTTATGCAGTACTCCATCGATTAGCTGTAACGACTCTCCTGAGGCTTCGACGTCCTCTATCCCTGATTTTTTTTGGTCTGCTGGTACGTTTTGCTGCTTCAGGCACGCCATATGTCTTCCACTTATTCATCAATACATCCAAAACAGTTGACTTGGGTATGTTTAAACGCCTCTCGGTTTGTCCTATGGGCAAACCACTAATATAACACCCAACAGTATTTCCTTTCTCAAAGTCAGTTCTCTCCCGCCTTGACATTTTCACTCAACCTCACTGTGCGATATGATCGCGGTCAGCTGCAGGCTTGTTTTTATACCGTTTGCAGCTGTCTTAACGCAGCGGATCCATTCATTTGCTTTTGAAGGGGTGTCCGGTGACTTTTGTCAATATAGTGTATATGTATATATATATATATATATATAATCATATTGGGAGAGGTTGTGGCCATAACTCACCACGTTGGCCAAGCGGATTGATGAGTGTGGGATAGTATTTCCTCTAATGGCAAGAGGGGATGACATCATGATCCGAGTAAAACCCCTGGAATGGCAATGGGCTGGACATGTTGCCCGAAGAACGGACCACCGATATTTTAGACTGGATTCCAAGGGACAAAAAAAAAAAAAAAAAACCCGGAAGAAAAGCTCATGGGAGATGGATGGATGGAATTCAAAAGCATGCCGGAGTAACATGGAGGAGACAGGCTCAAGACAGACAGTTGTGGAAGAAACTTGTGAAAACACAAATATGCCCGTGACGGAGATCCAACCGCCTCCCTTTCACTCCGGAGTAAGTTGCTGTCCCAACTAGGCTACACACTGACGGAATGAACCGCTGCAGATTTGTCGTCTTGCAACGTGATTCGCCTCTGTAGTATGTCACATCATTTCCCTCTTAACTTTTTTTTTTTTTGAAGCAAAGTAGGAATTTTTCATTAATTCTAGACGATGTGTGGAAAAAACATTACACATTTTTCGAAGAACCCAACGGCCAGTAGATCTATCTTTACGTTCGGTCGCCAATGTGAAAGCACAAATTTGTCCGTGTCTCCTCACTCCGGAGTAGGTTGCTCTCCCAACTAAGCTACACCGACGGAATGTACCGCTGCAGATTTGTCGTCTTGACACGTGATTCACTTCTGTAGTACGTGACAAACATGGGTAGACTTTCATCCAGCAGTAAATTGATAATGGTTGACAATAATGATGATGATATCACCTCACAATCACATCCCTCATTATATTAAAAAGTTCAATACTTTTGAAAAAGTTGAAAAACATAAGAGAAATGGAGAGCAATAAAAGAAACGTTATGGAATTTAGTGGAACTAGGGTATCTCGACGTTGAAATCCTGTTGAAAAAAAATACTGAATGACTTACTGATGATTTGGAATAATATGGTTGACAAAGCAAAATCTTGAGCCTCAGATCGTTCTTCGGAATGGAAGAAAATTATTGTTGCAGGAACAAAACCAATTCATTCTGGGTATTTTCCCATACAAATATCTTGGTATTTCATTGGCAGCGACTTAGAAACCATCACTCTCCGTATATATTTTCACTTAAACGTAGCATCTGAAGCCAAAAACTCGAGTCCTTGTTTTGTGCTTTCAAAAATTCCTATCGCGGCACAACCTGTTTGGAATGCGAACACACGCGCATAAGAACTTCCATAATGCCGGGATTCTATATTTTGATACCTTAATGTAAGTAGTAGAAGGGCCGAATATGGTTTCGGTGTCTAAGAGAAAGATTTGGTATGGCGTAGTAGCACTTGAGCATCTCATGTGCTGCCGCAGAGGGATCGCGCCCCATGAGGAGTTGTTACCGTACAGTGCATAAAAGTCTTTCCCATGGGATGGTCCGTGTCTACGTTCGGCACCTGTTTCCAGTGCTCTCGATCGGATGAAGATGAGGACAAAGGATGAGGCATCCCACGGGGACTCAGAGAAGCAGGGAGTGAGCGGCTGGGGTTTCATCGTAACAACCGTCCATTTGTTTTCACGTCTTGGGATCTCCAGCGGATTTGCTCTCGCTACACATGTTGAGAGGTTGCCACGCGGCTCACATCTTCGTCGTAAGCACTTTTTGCAAAGTTAAAAACATTTCTTTATTGGGTGAAATCACCATTAGAAAAGAACGAGGAAATCTGTTTTGCAAAACTTCTATTTTTTTGTAGATACGGCCGATGATTTCATTTTTTTCACGATTAAGATGTCATTCCATGTTATTTTGCTACTACTGGGAGAGAGGATGACGAAAATTCTTTTAATTATCTGTACTCAATTTTTATCACATCTGTAAAAGAAAAAAAAATTGTATGTACTTCATCATTTTGTCCGTCCATCTCTAGACAAGTTACCTCCGCATTTAATTCAATTCAATTTAGTTTATTTAGCTATTACATGAAAACCAAAAATACAATGTAATATAACAACAGTGTAAGTACTTGTAACAGCAAGGGAGATCTGGGAAAAGGCCACAAAAGTCCTGACAAGGCCCTGATCTTCCTATACAAATGTAGGCAAGTCAGAGTTACCCATGAAAACATGGCGCAGAACATTCCACGGTATTAGTAGAAATTAGTATTAGTAAAACTGTTTAATGTACCCCCTTTTCTCCACTCTCCTCCCAACTTTCCCTACTTACCTACTACTACTTTGCCTTCCTGTTCCCATTTTCTTAATGTATCCCTTTGACATAAGTAATAAAGAACACCCTAAAGATGTAAGCATAGGCTGTTTTTGCACGATAACAAATAGTAATTCAATCCCATTACAGAACTGTCCTTAAAAATACATTAAAATACTTTATTTACAATAAAAAGGTTAAAAACATAGGCGCGAGATCTTTCGCAGTCACTCTGACCACATAATCAAGCGTGGACAAGACTCGAGCAGGTACTACAGATTTTATATAACAAACACTCTCATATACACTGCTGGCCACCCAAATTGCAACACCAAGAAGGAAGCATCGGATTGGCCTGAAATTCGCAGCATGCATCGCCCGCGAGAGGACATGCAAACGATTAGCATTGCAGGGCATATGCAAATCATGTGCGCCTGGCACGCCGCCGAGAATCACTATAAGAAGGGTGCACAGAAGGCGGGGTGTAAGTAGTGGAAGTGTGTTGTGCTGCCGGACCTGTGCGTGGGAAGCTTCCTGATGCCTCGTCGCAGAATACGGCAGTCATTCCAGCACGTTTCGGAGTTCGACAGTGGACGAATAGTGGCTTATCGCGACAGCGGTTTATCGTACCGAGACATCGGCGCCCGTGTGGGATGACATCCAGCCACAGTGAGGCGAGTATGGATTCGGTGGGTGCAGGAGGGACGGACAGACCGACGTGAGCCATTGCCGCGGACACGGCACACCACCGAACGAGAGGACCAGCATGTTGTGCGGCAGGCATTGACGGCTCGCACCGCCACACCACGAACGTTAGCGCAGGAATTAGGGTGTATTGCGCAACAACCTGTGTCGGCACGTACCGTTCGACGTCGTCTGCAGGAGCGGGGACTTGTCGCACGGCGCCCATTGCTCCGATTAGCATGAACGTTACACCACCGGCGAGTGCGGCGGCAGTGGGCCGTTGAACGCCGCACCTGGACTACGGAACGGCACGACATTGTCTTCTCCGACAAATTCCGCTTCTTTCTGCAACACCGCGATGGTTAGATCCGCGTGTGGTGGCACCGCGGCGAGAGACTGTATGACGCCTGCATTATGCATCGCCATACCGGTCCGTCACCTGGCGTTATGGTTTGGGGCGTAATTGGATATGACACCCGCACCCCTCTGGTACGCATCGCCGGTACACTCAACAGCGACCGCACCATCTCTGACGAATTGGAGCCTGTAGTCCTCCCTTACCTGCAGAACCTGCAAGCGGCCACGTTTCAACAGGACAATGCGCGCCCGCACGTGGCACGCATCGTGCAACAATTCTTCACGGCCCACCATGTGTCACTGCTGCCGTGGCCCGCTTGTTCTCCCAATATGTCGCCCATCGAACACGTCTGGTAGCTGATCGGCAACCGAGTGGCCCGGCAAGCACCACCCGCGGCTACGCCTGATGAACTGCGACTACGTGTGGAAGCAGCCTGGACCGACATACTGTAACATCAGAGACACTCGATCACAACACAAAACATTTATTACTTTACTATTTTACACAAAAACATAAACTGGAATACACTCTGCGGTACAAACTGAACTTGTTGTCTTAGCCAAAGCTCGACATGTCCTACTCCTTCAATATCTCTTACGCTACTCCCCTACATCACTCACCACACGCTCAAGTCATTAAGTGTCAATGTATCATTCCGCACTTTTGTGCGTGGAAGTTCGTATTTTACAATACCCCAAGCCCACATCCAAAGCCTCTTTCGTTCGATGCCGCGGCGTGTAGCGGCCGTTATTGCCAGCCATGGGGACCACGCGAACTATTGATGTCTGCGTGTTCCGCAAGTAGCACGGGCTTGTGAGCTCAATCGTTTCATGTTTGTATCCGTTGTTATGTGTCCAGTAAATCTGGCTTTGCTGTCTCGTGTCCTTCTTGGTGTTGCGTTTTGGGTGGCTAACAGTGTAGAACATTCTACACGAACTTCGGTCTCTGTCTGCTATGTTACATGGCCGACATTTCTAGACATAGTTTTTGGCACACGTATTTTTCTATAACTATTAGTATGTACTTATTATTTGCAAATTGTGTAATTTCATTAGCAAATAATTACATTGCGTTGGAATGGCATTATTAAATACTTGAATTATATCCTCTTCATTGTAATGCATTACAGATGAATTCCATTACCTTGTGCAAACCATATTTGGGATTACCTTGTAATGTATTACCTGTTACTGCATTACACGTTAATTGTAATCTGTACTTCCATTACTTTGTAATGCATTCCTGCCCAACTCTGCTAAATACTAATTGTGATAATAAAGCCGTTCGGCCCAAAACATTGTTGTGTCCGAATGCTTTTGATAATACAGTGTATAATCCCAGCAGCTGCGAGAAAAAGACGGCAGATTAAGTTCTTCCCACGTCATTTGTGGCCGGGAGATGATGCTATCTGATTCGATTAAGATTTTAAATAGCTATGTTGCCAATTGTGTTAGAGTGTTCTTTGAATTGGTAACAAGGCATTTGCTTTCTAAACGGAAACCCGATGATCCACGTTTCTCCGTTAGCATATCCCTGGTTCGGGGTTTAGAAATTCACCCGTAAATAGGGTTTATAGCATTTTTCTCACTTGAGAGATTCACCTGAATTCGAACAGCTCGATATAAATATTGCTGTAATATGACTAGCTGAACTCCAAACAACTCAATGGAAACATTGAGTTAAAATGGATCGATGAAGTATGCACAGCTCAAAGGAAACAACCTTTCACGTTTGTTGTAAAATTCAGAACAACTCTTCTTTGATTCAGGTTGAAAAACTCCAAACAACTTAATGAAAACATTGTTTAATCATAGGAGACCCATTTCTTTCTTTCTTTATCACAAGACGAAAATTCGCGGCATTCTTTCTTTGTTTTTTTTTCATCAAATTTTTTTAAACGTAAAGAAATCAGTTACTATAATTATGGTGCGAACAGTGAATGAAAGTCAAAGCCGTCTGCTGCAAAAAGTGAACCAAAAACACGGTTCACTATTTACTATGCAGTCAGCCCTTGTGAGGATAAAATGCACCCGATAACACATCCTTGCTGCGATAAAAAGAGTAATAAAAGAATCTGGTAGTTTTTTAATGAATTAAAATAAACTTGCTGCGATGATTCATTAATAAAACGGGATTTCTAGGACTAGATGATGCGTCTGGGATACACGTAATCAAATCTCCTTTTCTTTTGACGAATGACTACGTCTAATACTACGGATATTATGGGGTGACTTACGGCCGACAGCTTGTGACAACAATAAGTCCCAATTGAAATCATTATAGCGTTAAAGATACGCGCTGCACACTAATCGTGTTAGCATATTCGTAAATAGCATGGAGTCCAATTCGCGTACTGCGCAGTACATCTTGTGCACGACGCTCCTCTTGCTCCTTGTGCTGGGCAGAGATGATGCAATATTTCTGGGGGTGCCGCCACGTTTGACTCAGTCTATCTCAGCAACCGTGAGCGCAAGACGACTGTGCTTATTATTGTTTTAAAGTTCTTGACGAGATCTATTCAAATATACGAAGAACATATCGCAGTGGTTTTAACTGAACATTTTGAAAAGAATTTTCTTTTGAACCGGTGAACACTTTTGACAATATCGAGATTAATCTGGACAACCGTATGAGTGCAAAACGACTGTGCGTGGTATCGTTTTAAAGCTCTCAACGAGATCTATTCAAATATATAAAAGACATATCGCAGTGGTTTAAACTAAAAGTTTTAAAAATTGTTTTTGTGTGAACGGGTTAACATTTTCGACAATGTCGCGGAATTCGCAGAACGAACGCAAGGAAAAGTGGAGAAAATCAAAACGAGAGGCAAGAGCAAGTGATCAGGAATGTAAGAAGCCCAAGAATACAGAGCACCACGTTGGGTAATTCTTGTATCTATGTGCTTTGTGTTCGCAGTGTATCCAGCACTAGTAAAAATTATGTAAGCTACTTTTCATATCATAGATCTGTGTTGGCTATAACAAATTAAATAAACGCTTTGAAACTATACTCGACTAGCTCATTTCAACTCTCCGATCTGCAAGTCGTAGTCGTACGTTCCAAACTGACGGCTTAATCAGAAGTGAGCCTAACTGTACTTTTTTTTTTTTTTATGCCATGGTCAGTCACACAATTAACGTTCCTCTGCTTTGCATCGTAATGTCTTTCGCCAACGATCTCTATTAATCTGCAATTGAAAATTCTCTATAAGAGGTCTACATTTGGACAAAACCGCACGAAAATTGTGCCTCTCCTAACTAAATCTTATTATTTTGCGTCTTTGAAAAAAAACAGCATAGACGCCGACTGGGGGGAGGTAATGCCCACATAATATTTCCCCTCTAATAATTTTACTGGGAGGCAATGCCCACATAATATTTTTCATTCTGTTTACTTAAAAAAGTTTTTATTTTTGCGTGTGTATGTCATTATCGAAATGCGTGAGTTGAAATACTTTTATAGAGAAAAAATGTTTTTTCCATGCTATTTAGGCAACAGCGTGATGTGCTAATTGCAAAAATTCATCTTTTTCCTTTATAGAAATGTATTATTCTTTATAAGATGGACCAAGTTCCGCCTTATGAGGTCAAAGCGATTTATTTCCAAAAAATAATAAATAGAAAAATAAGTAAAAACTCTCTATCTTTCTCTCTATCTTCCCCATATTCAGCATTGCTCATTTGATAAGAAACTTGATTGCCAGCCTCTTATTGTGTTCGACATGTTCTCGTGATGTGTGGTAAATGTTTAAAACAATTTTCAAAAATAAAGTGAATAAATAAAAATACAGGAACGTGTAACCTCTGGCTCCTTTATTTATCTACACTGCTGGCCACCCAAAATGCAACACCAAGAAGGACACGAGATAGCAAAGCCAGATTTACTGGACACATAACAAAAAATACAAAGATGAAACGATTGTGCGACTTGCGGAACACGCAGACATCAATAGTTCGTGTGGCCTCCATGGCTGGCAATAACGGCCGCTACACGCCGCGGCATCGAACGAAAGAGGCTTTGGATGTAGGTTTGGGATGTCGATCCAGGCTGCTTCGACACGTTGCCACAGTTCATTAGGCGTAGCCGCGGGTGGTGTTTGCCGGGCCACTCGGTTGCCGATCAGCGACCAGACGTGTTCGATGGGCAACATATCGGAAGAACAGGCGGGCCACGGCAGCAGTGACACCTGGTGGGCCGTGAAGAATTGTTGCACGATGCGTGCCACGTGCCGGCGCGTATTGTCCTGTTGAAACGTGGCCGCTGGCAGGTCCTTCAGGTAAGGGAGGACTACAGGGTCCAAAACGTCAGAGATGGTGCTGTGGCTGTTGAGTGTACCGGCGATGCGTACCAGAGGGGTGCGGATGTCATATCCAATTGCGCCCCAAACCATATCGCCAGGCGACGGACCGGTATGGCGATGCATAATGCAGGCGTTGTACAGTCTCTTGCTGAGGATCCGACCATCGTGGTGTTGCAGGCAGAAGCGGGATTCGTCGGAGAAGACAATTTTGTGCCATTCCGTAGTCCAGGTGCGGCGTTCAAAAGCCCACTGCCGCCGCACTTGCCGGTGGTGTAATGTCAATGGTAATCGGAGCAATGGGTGCCGTGCAGCAAGTCCCCGCTCCTGCAGAGGACGTCGAACGGTACGTACTGACACAGGTTGTTTCGCAACACACCCCGATTCCTGCGCTAGCGTTCGTGATGTGGCGCTGCAGGCCGTCAATACCCGCCGCACAACATGCCGGTCTTCTCGTTCGGTGGTGTGCCGCGGCTGCGGTAATAGCTCACGTCGGTCGGTCCGTCCGTCCCTCCTGCACCCACCGAATCCATACTCGCCTCACTGTGGCTGGATGTCGTCCCACACGGGCGCCGATGTCTTGGTACCATAAACCGCTGTCGCGATAAGCCACTATTCGTCCTCTGTCGAACTCCGAAACGTGCTGGAATGACTGCCGTATTCTGCGACGAGGCATCAGGAAGCTTCCCACGCACAGGTCCGGCAGCACAACACACTTCCACTACTTACACCCCGCCTTCTGTTCACCCTTCTTATAGTGCTTCTCGGTGGCGTGTCGGGCGCACATGATTTGCATATGCCCTGCAATGCTAATCGTTTGCATGTCCTCTCGCGGGCGACGCATGCTGCGAATTTCAGGCCAATCGGATGCTCCCTTCTTGGTGTTGCATTTTGTGTGGCCAGCAGTGTATTTTTTTCGTTTCTCGTTCTTTCGGGTTTTTTTTTTTTTTTTTTTTTTGAGTAACCGCGCTAATTTTTTGTGTTTTTTTATAAACGCTAGAAAATAAAATCCCTCTGGATATTTGTATAACATCACAGGCTAAATTTCTTTTTTTAATATTAATATTCAGCAAAAGAATTATTGTTTCCCTGTTCAATGACTGATAATCATTTACAGTTGTGTTTTAAAATAAACGTCGAACCTCGTAGTTCATCGTTTTGGTTTTTTCCTTATTTTCCTCCTGAAAATGGAAGAGACGTGCCCCTTCCACGGCTGACCTCTTCACGCCTCCCCCCCAATAATTTGATGGTCGGCGCCCCTGAAAGACAGTGTGACAACAGATAAATTGGAAGGCACTGTGACTAATTAAAAAGTATAGGGTAAAAGTGACTTTGCCACTGGCGTGTACCTAACCTGCATCCTTCTGCTCCGGTGTCGAATGCCTTTCCAATTAAGCAACACCGACGAAGTTTGTCGTTGCAGCATTGCCGTCTGAACATGAGTGTCACCTGTGAGGTAGTACGTCCCATATATCTCCCTCCCCCTCCTTGAGGAAGGGTTGGGACGGAATCGTAAGTTTCCGGGAAACCACGTTTGAAGGAGAGATTACTGTAGAACAAGAAATTCTGAATAATAGCAAACTATGTGTGGAACAAGCAGCACACATTTTCCGACGATCCCAACGGTCATGAGATTTATTTTTAGCTTATGGATAAGATTGTAGTCCTTGTTACTTTCAAAAGAATAAGAAGCTTATCGATAAACTTGTTACATTCAAAACAATAATTTAAATTTTTAGTTAGGTACTGTGCATGTAATCTTATTGTAAGGGTGCACTTATAGCTTTAATTACACCGATGAGTCATTACATTATGACCACCTACCTAATAAGCTGTAGGACCCTCTTTAGCCAGCAAAACAGCGGCCACTCGGCGAGGCATCGATTCGATGAGGTGGCGATAGGTATCCTGGGGTATCTGGTACCATAATGTCAACAGGTCCTCCAGTTCCCGTACATTTCGGGGTGGTGGTGATTTAGCGCGAAACCGCTTGCTTTTCCAAGTCGAACCACAAATGTTTGATTGGGTTCATGTCATGTAAATTTGGGGGATAGTGCATTAACAGAAAGTCACCAGCATGTTCCTTGAACCACTTCTTCACGATTCTCGCAGAGTGGCATGCCGCATTATGCTGTTGGTAACGGCCATCAGCAGCAGGGAACACAGTTGCTATGGATGGGTGACCTTGGTCCGCAACGATGTTCAGATACCTGACAGGGATTGTGCAATTGGGATAATGGGGCCTAAAGTGTCCCAAGAAAACATCGCCCACAGCATAACTCCGCTGCCGTCGGCCTGTTTCCGCCCAACAGTGCATCCAGGTGCCATAGCCTCCGTTGTTAATCGGTGTATCCCCGCTCGGCCGTCTACGTGATGCACCAGGAATCTTGATTCGCCAGACCAGGCCACTTTCTTCCAATCCTTCACGGTCCAATCTCAATGATCTTGGGCCCATTTCATGCGTGCAGTGAGCAAGGGAACCCGGCTGGGTCTTCGGCTACGCAAGCCCATGCGCAGAAGGCTGGAATGAACTGTGTGCTGTGACACTTTGCCCTGATCACCACTGTTGTAGCTGCGGGTGATTTGTCGCACTGTGGCCCTGCGGTCGCTGTGAACAATGTGCGACAATCTCCGCTTCCCTTTGAAATCAGTGAGCTGAGGACGACACACGTCTGGGCAGCGGTTGGCCATTTGGCCATCTGTTCAACACTTTTGATACGTACTCACTACAGCGACACGTAAACAACCCACAAGACGCGCCATTTCCGAGATCGTAGTTCCGAGGCATCACAATTAGTTCTTTATTAAACTCCGATAAGTCGGCAGTTTTTCCAATTCTGGCTCCGAACACTCTACTAAACGAAAGCAGGTCCTTGGGTTGTATATATACAGCTCTGTGAACCTCACCTGCGCCACCGTTCGGTCTCTAGGCTGAGGGGTGGTCGTAATGTAATGGCTTATCGGTGCATAACTTGCGATTTTGAACTTATCAGCTTGAATATTTTTCACTTTGCAGGCTTATCGTAGTAGAAACCTAGTTTTCTAGGGTTTTAGCAGAGGGGAGAGAGCGTTGTTTATGCTGGTCCTGGAAAAAGCCATGGATGACGATCTCTGTTTTTCTGCAATTCTCCACCTATTTTTTTCGCTCGTTCCTTGTTTTGGCGGATTTTTGGTTTATTGTTCAGTTTTTTTTTTACTTTTAAGAACGCACTATTTTTCTTAGCTATATACACTGGCGGAAAGTGAAAAAAGAACACCAAGAAGGAGACGTCTGATACCAACGAAATTTATACAGCATAATAACGGAATTCAAAGGATAACGTGATCAAAACATTTTGGCAAAATACAGCTGTATTTGCTGGTAAACTGAAAAATAACATTTCCATGTAACATGGTTAGTACGAGGTTGAACCGCCATGA
The DNA here is from genome assembly GCA_039090855.1 of Macrothele yani. Classification (NCBI taxonomy): domain Eukaryota; kingdom Metazoa; phylum Arthropoda; class Arachnida; order Araneae; family Macrothelidae; genus Macrothele; species Macrothele yani. The sequence continues at coordinate 46,743,946 of CM077022.1, read as the reverse complement.
ACTGCGTCACACTGTGCAATTCTGGCATGGAGTCTGTCGTACAGATGTTGGATGTAAGTTTGGGGTATTGAGTTCCAAGCATCCTCAACCTGGACGCGTAAATCGGGGATGGTCGTGGCTGGCCGTGGAGACCGGGTAAGTCGTTGTCCCATAAAATCCCACACGTGCTCAACGGGGGACAAATCCGGTGAACGTGCAGGCCATGGAAGTTGTCTCACACCCTGAAGTGCATGTTGCGTTGCACGTGCCCTGTGTGGGCGTGCGTTATCTTGCTGGAAAACACCACGATGGACCGACCTTACAAATGGCACAACAACGGGCTGAATGATGTTGTTGATGTAGGAAGTGCTGTTTAACGTACCCAGTACAAACACTAGTTGTGTACGGGAGTGATATCTGATCGCTCCCCACACCAGGAGACCAGGTGTAGGCCCTGTGTGTCGTTGGCGGATGCAAGAAGGGTGGAGGCGCTCCCCTGTGCGTCTGCGAACACGCATACGGCCATCGGAGGCTCCCAAGCAGAATCTGCTTTCATCGCTGAACACGACAGATAGCCATTGCGTTCTCCAGTGCAGACGCTGGTGACACCATTGCAGCCGTTCCTGACAGTGGGCTGGAGTCAGAGGCACACGTGCACGTAGTCCTGCATCCAGTAGATGGTTGCGGATTGTTCCACCTCAGGTGCAACGGCAGCTCGGATTTGCATCGCAGTGGATGTTCTGCTTGACAACGCCGCTCTTCTTATGCGTCGATCGGTCCGCTCATCAGTCCGTCTGTGACTCCCGGTTCCACGTCTTCTCGTGTGGGAATGTTCCTCGGACCATCTACGCCACCATCGTACCACCGCCGATACTTCCCGTCCAGTTCGCTCCGCAATACGACGATACGACCACCCGGCCTCGCGGAGTCCGACTAGATGACCTCGCTCAAAGTCCGATAACTGCTGAAATCGTACACGTCTTCCATGTCCAGGCATTGCAGCTTCTTCAGGGTCTTCGCACGTGTCCGTACGCCGACGACTGATTACATTCACTTCGCCGTACTCCTTAAATACCACCGACGATAATTTGCATATAATACCGTGCTGTGGCGTAAGCGCTCACCGGTTGGTCCCGAAATTAACATCACACCTACGTAAACTCGACCCAATTAACATATGTAAATTTCATGATCGTCCGCCAATTCCTTCTTGATGTTCTTTTTTCACTTTCCGCCAGTGTATATAGCGTAAACCATTTTCAATCCACTGCTGGATAAAGGTCTCCCCAAGTTTCTTCCACAACAGTCTGTCTTGAGGCTGTACCTTTCGTCAACAAGTGTTATTTATTCATGTTTCATTAAAATCAGGTTACATTGAGTGAAGGTATATGTTGTTGCATGTGCAGCTAAAAAAATTACGTGAGAAAAAAATTAACAGACATCGGAAAAAAATACCTGGCATTAGAAAAATTCAGTTCGGAGAAACCGATTTACACGAACTAAGAAATTAACATATTACACAAAAATTAACGTTTTTTTGAGGGCGAAAGGAGATACGATATTTATGCAGTTCAAATATAAAGAATTTTACTGAGCAGTATTTTGGCCCTTTCTCTCAGGTGCATGAAGAAATCGGAACTTGTCTTTCGAAGAGCACAAACAGTGTATCATGATACGCTCTCTCGAAAGAAGATGAAATATTAAATTTGTCGAAAAAGCACGGCAGTGAAAATTAAGTTTATCAGACTTCGAGTGCATGTTGAATCGAATACAGGCATAGAAAGAATAACAGATGACCTTCAGAACAGGGTGCGTGTTAGAGTTGATCATCGAAGTTCTAACAAAAAGCGCCTGTGAAAATTTGACCAATGGTGTGCGTTCCAAGTACTCGAGACGGACCTTGATGAGTGGGGTGCTAACCACATGGTCAATTTTCACTCCCCCCCTGCACAAAAAGTTGGGCAATAATTGAGAGGCACTTGCGGATACATCACTCCCTTGCTTCTATCGATCACAGCGGGAACGGGAACTTGTTTTGTCCTGAGAAACAGTATTGCATTCAATTTTTAATATCGAACGTTGCCTGTGGAGTATGCATAGTTACGTACCCTTCTTTCAAATCCTTTGGGAAGAGTCCTACCCCCTCGCCCTCATCATCGCAGCCCCCTTTTTCAGATGCTTTGTCCTCCATGTTTACGAGCGAAAATGCTAAGTAAGATTCACTGCTGAAGACTAAACATTAAACTGGGAATTTAATTTTTCTAACACTATATTTCAATAGAGGACTTGGGTTCAGTGTTTCTTTCAGGCATACATCCAGGGGGCGAAACCCTCCTGGAAACGACCATTCGCCCCTTCCCCCCCCCCCCGGAGACATTTTTGGTTACCGAACGAAATTTTAATAAATTCAGGCTATGATGAAAAAGGAAGTTTCGTTTCTTTTTAGGGTACAAATATTTCTCCAATTATATATTTTTAAATATTTGTTCAAATGGTACTAGTTATAGTTTATTTTATTAAAAGTGTATTACGATGCATGATATTCTTCAAAATATATAAGTAGACTAACCATACCTAATTGTTTGGGAATTGTGATTCAGGATCAAGAGTGCGTTGAATGCATTTTAATAGATAAAAATTTCAAGCCTGCGCCCCCCCCCCCTCCTTTACTAGAAAAAGTTTTTTATTCCTGAAATGTTTGAAGAAGTAATTGCTATATCGGGAATGTATATAGAATTTTTCTTCGGAGGGGGGGGGGCGAAAAACGGAAGTTTTTGAAATCCACCATCTGAAATAAAATTAAAGTTAATGAAAAAGTGAAGAAAAATTAAAGCACTTTTTTTTTCTAATGTAAATTGATACATTTTTATTTAAGACATTTTTTTCTAATGTAAGTCGCATTTTAACCAAAAATCAAAAAAAAAATTGAAACATTTTCCGGGGAGGGGGCAAGACGTTAGATATGTAGTAATTACTTCCATATCATCATCATTGTCAACCATTATCAATCCACTGCTGGACGAAGGTCTCCCCAAGTTTCCTCCACAACGGTCTGTCTTGTGCCAGTCTCCTCCATGTCACCCCTGCATACTTTCGAATTTCATCCACCCATCTCCTATGTGGTCTTCTTCTGGGTCTTTTCCTGTCTCTTGGAATCCAATCTAAAATTTCGGCTGTCCATCGATGATCTGTCCTTCTGGCAGTATGTCCAGCCCATTGCCATTTCAGGGATTTAACTCTGATCATGATGTCTTCCACTCTTGTCATTTTTCGGATCCACGAGTTCCTCTTCTTATCTCTCCTGGTTACACCAAGCATGCACCTCTCCATGCTCTTTGAGTTGTCTGCAGCCTTTGTATGTCTCTTTTAGTTAAGGTCCACGTCTCTGCACCATACGTAAGCACTGGAAGGATGCATTGATCAAACACTTTTCTTTTAAGACATAATGGCATATTGCTCTTGAAAATTATGCTGTTTCTTCCAAAAGCTCTCCGGGCAAGTTTTGTACGCCGATTAATTTCTTCATCAATGTGACCCTCACTTGATATCTGCTGTCCAAGATAAACGTACGTGTCTGTTATCTCCAGCTTTTTCTCCATCAATCGATAAATCTTCATTTCTTGTAAAAGCATTGAACATCACTTTTGTCTTCTGAAAGTTCATTTTTAATCCCACTTCTTTACTCTTGTCAGCAAGTTCCTGGATCATACTCTGCAGCTCTGATGGGGTAAATGCAAAAATGACTACGTCATCAGCAAAACGAAGGTGGGTTAGATAATCTCCATTAATCTTTATCCCCTTGTTTTCCCAGCTCAGCGACTGAAAAACACCCTCCAATGTGGCATTAAAGAGCTTCGGAGATATGGTGTCACCTTGTCTCACTCCCTTTCCAATTTTTACGTGTGTTGTATTTTCAAACAGCCTAATCTTTGCACTTGCATTTTCATAGATGTTATTAATAATATTAATGTATGCATCTTCAATACCGCAGGTTTTCAGAGCCATTGTAACTGCTGATGGTTTCACCGAATCAAAGGCTTTTTCATAATCGATAAAAGCCATGCACAATGGAAGTTCATATTCCCTCGCTCTTTCAATTAGTTCTCTCAGCACGTGGATATGATCTATTGTGCTGTAGCCACTCCTGAATCCAGCTTGTTCTCTCGGTTGAGCCATGTCTAGTGCTACCTTCAAGCGGTGTGAAAGAACTTTAGTGAAGATTTTATAAACTACTGATAGGAGGCTGATAGGTCTGTAGTTTCCGAGATCCTCAATGTCACCTTTCTTATGTAGCAGGATCATTGTAGCGGTGTTCCAATCCTCAGGAATCTTTCCTTCATTAAGGCATCGAGTGAAAATTTGGGCGAGTACTGTTTCGATTTCTCCACTTGCTTCTTGTATGATGTCTACAGTAATTCCATCTTCTCCTGGAGCTTTTCCTCGCTTCATGTTCTTGATTGCATGTGCAACTTCTGCTGGAAGGACTGGAGGAACTCTGGTACTGGTATCTTTCATGATGTCTGGAGTGCATATATCATCCCTTTCATATAATTTGGAGTAGAAATTTTTCACTCTTGTCAAAATTTCGCCTCTATTTCTTGTTACAGAACCATCTTCTTTTCTCAGTGCCATAATCTGTTTTCTTCCCTTACTGAGATGTCCCTTTGCTATCTTTAGGCTTTGGTTGTTTTCAATTGCTTTCCTCACTAGTTCACAGTTGAATTTCCTTACGTCTTCAGTGATACTTTTTCTTACTGTCTTGCATAGCTCTATATATTCCACTTTGGAAGTCACATCTTCTTTAGTTGTCCTCATCTCTCTTCTTTTTTGCATCAACATTCTGGTTTTTCCTGATAATTTGTTCACATGCAACTTGTTCTTAGACCCAGCTAATTTTGTTGCTGTTTCCATAAGAGCTTTGGTTACTTTTCTGTTAACTTCAGAGATGTCCACTTCTTCCGATGTTAGGCCTTCTAAAGCAGAGAACCTGTTCTTCAGTTCTAACTTGAAGGTATTATGGTGTTTTTTAAGGTTGGTTATGTCAATAGATTTTGTTTGTCTTATGAGCTTGCCACGTTCAAATTTAGTGTTGAGGTGCATCTTACATCTCACCAATCTATGGTCACTACCTGTGTTGAACTTGTTTAGCACACTGCAGTCTTCTATGACGAATTTTTTGTTACACATAATAAAATCAATTTCACTTGTCGTCCCATTTGGATGTCTCCATGTCCATTTCCTGTGTGGCTTTTTCTTGAAGAAGGAGTTCAAGATGAAAAACCCTTCTGCCTCTGCAAACTCAACGAGAGTATTTCCACGCTGGTTTCTGTTGCCATGACCGAATTTACCTACTGAAGTTTCATTCTGTTGCCGTTGCCCTATTTTTGCATTGAAATCTCCCATAATTATTTTCAAGTGCTGCTTACCTTTATTATTTAGATGACAAATTTCCTCATAAAATTCTTCAATTTCTTCTTCAGGATGACTTGTGGTGGGTGCATAAGTTTGAATAATCTGAGCCTGGTATCTTTTCGAGAGTTGGATAACAAGTCGTGCAGCTCTGTCAGAGGAACTTTCAACTTCTACAACTTTATCCTTCAGTTTCTTGTTTATTATAAATCCAACACCACTAGTTCTGCCAGTATCTGTCCCACGATAGTAGAAGAGATGTCCACTTTTCAGTTCGATGAGATCTTCTCCTTTTCTCCTTACCTCACTTAGCCCCACGATGTCCCACTTGATCCTTTGTAGTTCCTCTTCCAATTCAAGAAGCCTTGAATCAGAAGATAGGGAGCGTCCATTGTAAGTAGCCAAGGTCAGCATCAGATGGCAGCCTAGTCCGGTCCTCCGGGGATTCTTAGCACCCTCTGCCTTCATGTCGCACTGGCCGCTGCCTTGGCCAGGTACATTCCAGCTGCCGGAGACTGAGGGCCAAGATTTAAGTTGTGGAATCATTTTGGAGGGGTTTGGCCATAACTCACCACGCTGGCCAAGCTGGTTGGTGAGTGTGAGATAGAATTTCCTCTGATCCCGATGGTATAGTTATACCGCTATGGGCGGTCGTCAGAGCCCCTTTAGTTGGAACAGGATGCACCACGAGAAGGCGGGGTTGACATTTGTCAAGGAGAGGCTGTGATGTTACGCATCACCTGACCTTACATCCCTACTTCCATATATATATATATATAAATATAGTAGTTAAAATTATAAATATATATATATAGCAAATGGAAAAATTGCCCCCTCTAAGCCCCCCCCCCCCCCAAAAGTCGTCCCCGCACGGGGATAACTGGTTTTCCAGTTATTTGGGGAGCGGCGCCCCCACGGCCCGAGCTGATCTTGTGACCGGTCAACATCTTGTGGTGCAGAAATTATTTTTTGTTTTCAACCTTTGGCTTCTATTTCGGCAACGTATACTTCGCCGGGACGGCTGTTCATTCGGCTGTTGGGGAGCAGCGCCCCCACGTTTCCCGAGCTGATGATGTGACTAACATCGTGGTTTCTGTTTTTCTTGTTTCTTCATCCCAGGACTCTTCCTGTGTTGCGCACCCCGTCCTGTACTAATCTATTTTGTCCTAACTCCGTTTCTTTGCTGCGTTTTTTCTCATGCATTAAACCGTAACCCTAACCTCTCAGTCGTAGGTTGCTGAGACCTTTTGTTGGTGCCCCATTCTCAGGGTTTCGTTTTTGTTTTGTGTTTCGTTTCTTCTTTTCCTGAGTTTGGGATACTAGGCTTACCTGCATGTTTGCCGTGTGTGGTAACCCGTAAGGCGGAAATGGGCTGTCTGGTGGCTGAGGTCACAGGTGGTGAACAAGTGCCACCTCTGTACCAACACTCCTCTTTGACCCCGGCTTCGCTGTAAACGGGCGGCTGGAGACTAGCCCACCTCTAGTCAGTAAATTCTGTGCCGAGTTGTGTGCAGGATTTTAACGGCTTTTGTCGTATAGAACGATAGGGCGAGCCCGGGGGTTGTGGGATCATGCCAAAGGCGTTGGCATGACGGTACTCTGGAGGCCGAAGTGTCCGCCGAGTGCATGTGAACACAACCATTGGACTATATTTGCAGCTAAGCTCTAGAACTGTGTCTTGCGTCATGTTTTTGGCTTGCGGACCTCCAGTTCTCCCCTGTTGGGCTCGATTGTGGGCGGAGTACGTTGCAGACGAATTCTTTCTTACTCCCATGGGGAAACATAAACCCTCCTCAAAATTAAAAAAACAACAAGAGGATATGGTGATTGATCAGGCACAAAATTTGCCTCAACCACCTCCCAAACATAACACACTGAAGAGAACTTTCGTTGAAGAACGACATCACCGCGACGTCCCTTTAGATCCAGGTGTTGAGCCGTCAGCTCAGAAACGTCGCATTACACTTGCAAATTCGATAACTCATGCTACTTTTCTCGTAATTTCTTCTACTGACCAGACGTTGAGACTTTCCTCCAAGTCTCCTTTTTTTCATCTCGAAGGCACTTGCGGGTGTTGCTGGCTCTTTGAAGTCCGTAAAGAAGCTACGCTCTGGAGACCTGCTTGTGGAAACTTGCACTCTCTCTCAGAGCAAATCTCTTATGCAGTTGACCAGACTTCAGGATATTCCTGTTCAAGTGACGGCGCATCCGTATCTCAATACCTCCAAGGGAGTCATTTCTGAGCCCGACTTGTTGGACTGCGATGAAGACGAACTTGTGTGTGAACTTGCTGATCAGGGTGTCATAGCTGCCAGACGCATGACTTTCAGGCGCGATGGCGCTCTGATCAAATCACCAAATGTTATTTTGACTTTTAATAGTCCGAAGGTACCTACTGAAATAAAGGCTGGTTACTTGTTATGTGCAGTTCGTCCATATATACCAAATCCTCTACGCTGTTTTAAGTGCCAGAGGTATGGACATTCCCAGCGGTCCTGTAACAGTGCTGCGAGGTGTGCAAATTGTGGATCCCGAGACCACGAAGGGACTGGATGCACTTCAGAGCCCTGCTGTGTTAACTGTGGTGACACCCACGCTGCTTATGCCCGGTCCTGTTCAAAGTGGAAAGACGAGAAGGCGATCCAGCGCGTCAAGACTCTGGAGGGCCTCTCATACGTTGCCGCAAAAAACAAGTTATGCATTCCCAATGATCGGCAGCGCACCTTTGCTGCCGTGGTTAAATCTCCGACTGCTACTACACAAACATTAGTACCACGTCCTTTGCTTCTCCAACGACCTAGTCAACCTGCCAAACGGACTACGGTAGAGCAGGGCACGCAGGTGGATTTTTTGGATATTCACTTGGATATCCAAGCTGATATTGCAACATGCTCTCCACAGAGGAGCAGCGCCTCCAGTTCTGGGAGGAACGCCTGTACATGTGGAAAAGTTGGGCCCAAATCTGTAAAGACGTGTAGGCTTCACCCTACACTTGAGGTCACAGGTGCTGAACACTTGCTCGACGTGTCGAGGTCCCCACAGTCAGCCACTGTAGTGGGGAAAAACTTAGACGAGGGACCTGATACTTCACGGTCCTTGTCACAATCTCCTGACCGCGATCAGGCGTCGGATGTGAAGAGCGACGAAGAGTTTTAACTTTTTCTTTGTTGCTCACCTTTTATTCTTTGCTCTCTTTTAATGGCTGCGTGTATCATCCAATGGAACTGTCGGGGTTCCCGCTCAAATTTCGATGACATTAAACATCTGCTCTCTTCTTCTTCGCCTGTGTGTCTGTGCTTACAAGAAACGAAGCTTCGACCCAGCGATTCGCTCTCGGTCAAGAACTACAGCTTCTTCCGGAAAGATAATTCCAGTGGTGACATTGCGTGTGGAGGAGTGGCGATTCTTGTCCCACACACTGTTCCAGCCTCACATTTTCACATCGATACGCCCCTGCAGGCGGTGGCGATTCGTCTTTCCGTTAACACTGTGCTCACTGTTTGCTGCCTTTACTTACCACCGCACGATTCGTTTAGCGTTGCAGATCTCGAGAGCCTTGTTGCCCAACTACCTTCTCCCGTTCTCGTTGTGGGTGATTTTAATGCCCACAGTCCATTGTGGGGCAGTGATCGGACTGATGGTAGAGGTCGTAGAGTGGAGAGTTTGTTGTCCTCAAGTTCTCTCTGTGTGCTTAATACGGGTGACCATACGTACTTTCACGAGCCTAGCAGAACTTTCTCTGCCATTGATCTTGCCCTGGGTTCTCCATCGGTGTCTGCCGATTGGACCTGGAGAGTGTCGCAGGACCCCCTTGGCAGTGATCATTTCCCCATTTATCTTTCCCTGTGCGGAGACGAGTACCGTCACCTTTCTCGTCCCGCCCCGATGGCGGATTGATCGTGCCAAGTGGGAGGTTTTCACTGCTTCAGCGAATATAACTGAGGACATGGTGAACCAGGAATCGATCGAACCTGCAGTAACAGCGGTCACGGAAAGTATTGTACATGCAGCTGAACTTGCCATCCCTAAGACCTCGGGTAAACTTCCAAAGGTACCAAAACCTTGGTGGAACGATGCATGTCGAGACTCTCGAAAAGCGCAACATCAGGCGTGGGGTAAATTCCGCCGTTACCCAACCCAAACGAACCTTCTAGCCTTTAAACGTGCAAAGTCTTATGCCCGTTTGGTTCGGCGACGCAGTAAGAGGGATTCTTGGCGGGATTATATTTCCTCCATTCGTGCGGGTCTTAGTCCCAAGGTTCTCTGGGACCGTATACGTAAGGTTAGGGGAAGTTTTAGCTCTAGCCAGATTTCATTTCTGGAGCGCGACGGCGACGTCGTTGCCGACATTCCCGGTGTCGTGAACTGTTTGGGGGCAACATTTGCTTCGGTTTCCAGCGATCTTGCGTACCCAGCATCGTTCCGTGGTGTGAAAGAGCGTGCTGAAAGGCAAAGACTAAATTTTGCGTGTCATCAGCAGTCTGACTATAATAGACCTTTCAGTATCACCGAACTGCGAAGTGCCCTCACTCAATCTGGGAACTCTTCCGTTGGCCATGATGAGATCCACTACGAAATGCTGCGACAGCTATCGCCGTCGTCGCTCGAAAATCTGTTAACACTCTTTAATCGAATCTGGTGTGAGCAATGTTTTCCCGACTCTTGGCGTTTTGCGCTTGTCATTCCTTTCCCAAAGCCGGGTAAAGACCCTAAACTCCCGTCTAGCTACAGGCCTATTGCACTCACAAGCTGTATGTGCAAAGTCCTGGAACGCATGGTCAATGCACGCTTCCTTTTCTTTTTAGAGAGCAACAAGATTTTATCATCATCTCAAAGCGGTTTTCGACGTCATCGCTGTACCGGTGATCATTTGCTTCGCCTTGAAACGTCAATTCGTGAGGCGTTCGTTAAGAGACAGCACTTTGTTTCGGTCTTTTTCGATCTCGAAAAGGCATATGATCGTGCATGGCGTTATGGAATTCTCCGTGAACTACATCAGTGTGGGTTACGGGGAAATCTCCCTATTTTCATTGTTGGTTTCCTCCACGATCGTGTGTTTCGTGTGCGTCTCGGCACGACTCTCTCTGCTCCTTTTCGACAAGAGCAAGGCGTACCTCAGGGTTCCATATTGTCTACATCCCTTTTCATTTTATGCATTAACCAGGCTTTTAGAGAACTTCCTCCTACAATTTCTAGAACAATGTATGTCGATGACTTGCAGATCTCTTGTGCTTCTTCCAGTATGCGTATGATAGAACGGCAGTTGCAGTGCGGCATTACCAGCATCTGTTCTTGGGCAAACAAAAATGGCTTTCTCATCTCCCAGAATAAAACCGTTTGTGTGCACTTTTGCCGGAAGCGTGGCCTCCACCCGGACCCTGTTCTGCGGTTGGATTCTGTGGAGATTCCTGTTCTCCCAGAGACCACATTCTTAGGCATTACATTCGACCGTGCTCTGACTTTCCGCTCACATGTGCAACTGTTAAAAGTTAAATGCACTAAAGCATTGCGTATCTTGAAGATGCTCTCTGGCACAACGTGGGGAGCCGATAGAAGCACAATGCTCAGAATCTATCATGCGGTCATTCGATCAAAACTGGACTATGGCTGTGTGGTGTATGGTTCAGCCAGGAAATCTGTCTTACAGCTACTCGACCCTGTGCATCACCAGGCTTTGCGTCTCTGCATGGGAGCGTTCCGAACCTCCCTGTAGAGAGTTTGTATGTAGAGTCCAATGAGCCGCCTTTGTGTTTGCGTCGCCTTCAGCTGTCCCTCCAGTTTTATGCGAAACTGAGTGCCCTCCGGGACCATCCTTTGCAAGAATCTGTCTTTCAACCACAATTTGTCCGTCTCTTTGAACACCGGCCTTCATGTGTACCTACTTTCGGAATCCGTATGCAGACTACAGTGCGGGATGCGGGGCTTGAGGTTTCCTTGATTGGCGAGACCAGGACGATTGGCCAGCCGCCTTGGGATCCTGTGGTGGCTGATGTCGATTTGTCCATTAACACGTGTCCAAAATCGTCTTGCTCTGCTACTGAATATGCTCAACGTTTCGCTGAACACCGGTCTCGTCATCCGGATTTTGTTCCGGTTTACACAGACGGTTCAAAATCCGATGGCGTAGTGGGTTCTGCCTTCGTGTGCATTGACGAGGTTTACGCTGAGCGTATTCCGTCGGAAGCGACCGTGTTTTCCGCAGAGTTGCATGCCATTTTCCTGTGTCTTCGTCACGTTCAAGCAAAACCCCATCACCGAGTTGTTATCTACACGGATTCCCTGAGCGCTCTACAGACACTTTCATCTGTGTCTGTTTGCGACCACCCGAGCGTCTATCACGTGAGACGGCTTTTGCGGACTTTAACAGCGAGTGGTTTTCTTGTTCGATTTTGCTGGATTCCCGGTCACGTTGGCATAAGGGGAAATGAATTGGCGGACATTTCTGCTAAGTCGGTGTCTTCTTTGCCCATCACTACTCTACCTCTGTTTCACAAGGATTTGAAGTCAGCCATTGTACACCACGTTCGCCTTCAGTGGCAGGATCGGTGGAACCAACAGACGGAGAACAAACTCTTTAAATTGAAGCCAGAGATCGGTTTATGGAAATCAAGTCTTCGTGTTCATCGTCGTGAGGAAGTTATCTTGGCACGTCTCCGCATTGGGCATTGTCGCTTCACTCACCGCTATTTGCTGTGTGGTGACACTGCCCCTATGTGTGAGACGTGCAACTGCCGCCTTACTCTCATTCATGTTTTGTGTGTTTGTGTTCGTTTTCGTTTGCATCGTTTTCAGCATTTCCGTACTCATCTGTTGGATGATAGCGCAGCTACGCTGCGGAAGATTTTGGGGGACCGGTGCGATACGTTCGCTGTCTTTTCGTTTTTAAAACACATTGACTTTTTAAAACTCATCTAGCTTTTAAAATTGTTTCCTGCATCGGCCAGATTTTAACTATTGTGTCACGCTTTTAACGTCTTTGTTTTGTTGGTCTCGTGTCTGGCGCTCTTTGGCCATACTTGGCCCTTGCGCCAATAAAACCCATCAACCAACCAACCAACCAACCCAAAAGTCGTGAAAGAAACACTGCTTGGGTTTACGGCGCAAAGAAGAGTTGCTGCCAAGACCTGCCAAGCACAGGATGTTTTTATGTTTTTTTTATTTTTCAGAAGACAAACGTAGATTTTTTTCTCACAGTAAGCTTAGGAAATGGGTTGCCAAATCTCGAACAGGCCAGAACATAATTTATTTCCGACTAACAAGTACGCATTCGAAAATACACTAGTATTTAAAACAAAAGAACAAGATCCAAATTCAACTCTCGAAAAAATTCATGTACAATGTTTTTCCGAGATCTAAAGATTTAAAGGCTGATAGGCCAAAGTACAATACATGGTGTCTACATGTACCTCACATGGTGCCTATATCTACCTCATATGGTGCCTATATCTACCTCGGCAACTGACAGAGACGTCGGAATTGTTTTTCCACGGAGGGGGCAAGACGCCAAAATGCAAAATTTTTTATCAGAACATAAAAATTAATGTTGTGAAACAGGACGTGCTGACGTCATTAGGAACAGCTGCAGACACAAAAACTATTGTTTCATATCGATGTAGAATTTATCGATATAAACGGTGTTAAAACCAGTAGCGCACCCAGAAATTTCCCAAGGGGGTGGCACTCAGAATTTTCTCACGGGTGGGGTGACCCCCTAAATTTACCAGGAAAATTAGTCAGGTTGTGAAAGCACAAGTTCGTCCGCGACGGACATCGAATCACTGTCCCCTCACTCCTGAGTAAGTCGCTCTCCCAACTGAGCTACGCAGACAGAATGTCTCGCTGCAGATTTCTCGCCTTGACACATGTTTTCACATATGTAGGACGTAACAAGGTACCGTAACAATTAAGAAGGAGGTTGACTTTTGTTCATTTGTTCTTATCCAGTTACTAGTAATGTTACAGTACAAGAAACTTACGTAAATGATAGAAGAAGCAGTAGATGAAATTCTTTTTCTGCGTAGATTTTTCTAAATTTATTTAACAGAACTACTTCCTTATAATTATTGTATGTTATAATTATACAGTACATGATTAAGAAGTATATGTAGATCGCGTATCGTGATTTTTTGTTTCAAACTTCGACGTAATAATTTTCTGCTCTGTCAGCCCGGGGAGGGGGGGCATCGTCCCTCCCCGTGGGTGCACCACTAGTAAAAACCACATTAATTTTGATGCTTCCACATTAGCTCGAATTTCATAGACGTTATAATCAAACAACATATAAGGATATCTCTTTCCTCACCATACTTCAATTTCCTTCTTCCTTTTTCTTTTAAATTTTATTAGAGAAAAAGATAATTTTTTATAACTAACGAAAAAGAAAACGTTACTTGCCTTTGAACGGGATCCTGCCCTCTGGATTGTTTAATGGATCTAACATTTCGTGAAATTATTCTTCCTTTACTGGACAGATTGGACAGTTTAACCACGCGCCTGAGAAGCTGCATTAAAAAAATGTCATACTTCTAGATAGTTCGTGGTAAAAATGAAGAACTATAATAAATTTTATCGAAAGGAACTTTAAATGAGAAAGCCGGCCACTTTGGTGCAGTGGTCTAAGCGATGGCTTCTGATCATTCGTCTGAAAAGGGTCCTGGTTCAAATCCCGGTGAGGAATGGATGTTGTGTTTGTCTTACGTCACTGGTTCTCTCCCTTCCCTGGGACCAGTGACTTTAAATTATGGACGAGCGACTGCTTTATATCCCATTGAGTTGCTCACGGTGGTCGTTAAACCTCCAATCAAAAAAAAAAAAAAAAAAAGAAAATGGGAAAAAAAAATCAAATGTTTATGAGATTTTCAATGACGAACATAATTTGAAAGGAAGGAAAGGAGGGCAAATGTGATGTTTTGCCCTCTTACACATTTTGCGAGCGGGCACAACTGCCCCCGCGCAGCTGACGTCACATATAAAAAAAGGACCACATCGAAGGAGAAATTCACAGGAGTGTAAAGTTTGGATGAAGTACATTTCGAAGAAACAGTACACTTTTCAAGAACAATTTATCATTATGTCTTAAAAGAAAAGTGTTGAACCCGTGCGTCCTTCCAGTTCTTTTGTATGAATCAGACATAGATCTTAACTACACTGTTAAAAATTTTGTGGTGTGTTGCACCAAAAAGTGGTGCTACTTCAGCTGCACAACCTTTTAAAAAAAGGTAAACCAGTGTGTGATGCATGAAACATATGTGACGTACACTGCTGGCCACCCAAAATGCAACACCAAGAAGGACACGAGATAGCAAAGCCAGATTTACTGGACATGTAACAACAGATACAAAGATGAAGCGATTGAGCTTACAGGCCCGTGCGACTTGCGGAACACGCAGACATCAATAGTTCGTGTGGCCCCCATGGCTGGCAATAACGGCCGCAGCCGCGGGTGGTGCTTGCCGGGCCACTTGGTTGCCGATCAGCGACCAGACGTGTTCGATGAGCGACATATCGGGAGAACAGGCGGGCCACGGCAGCAGTGACACCTGGTGGGCCGTGAAGAATTGTTGCACGATGCGTGCCACGTGCGGGCGCGCATTGTCCTGCTGAAACGTGGCCGCTGGCAGGTCTTGCAGGTAAGGGAGGACTACAGGCTCCAAAACGTCGGGATGGTGCGGTTGCTGTTAAGTGTACCGGCGATGCGTACCAGAGGGGTGCGGGTGTCATATCCAATTGCGCCCTAAACCATAACGCCAGGCGACGGACCGGTATGGTGATGCATAATGCAGGCGTCATACAGTCTCTCGCTGCGGTGCCGCCACACGCGGATCCGACCATCGTGGTGTTGCAGGCAGAAGCGGGATTCGTTGGAGAAGACAATGTTGTGCCATTCCGTAGTCCAGGTGTGGCGTTCAACGACCCACTGCCGCCGCACTCGCCGGTGGTGTAACGTCAATGGTAATCGGAGCAATGGGCGCCGTGCAACAAGTCCCCACTCCTGCAGACGACGCCGAACGGTACGTGCTGACATAGATTGTTGCGCAACACACCCTAATTCCTGCGCTAACGTTCGTGGTGTGGCGGTGCGAGCAGTCAATGCCCGCCACACAACATGCCGGTCTTCGCGTTCGGTGGTGTGCTGCTGCTGCGGCAATCGCTCACGTCGGTCCGTCCGTTCTTCCTGCACCCACCGAATCCATACTCGCCTCACTGTGGCTGGATGTCGTCCCACCCGGGCGCCGATGTCTCGGTACTATAAACCGCTGTCGCGATAAGCCACTATTCGTCCTCTGTCGAACTCCGAAACGTGCTGGAATGACTACCGTATTCTACGACGAGGCATCAGGAAGCTTCCCACGCACAGGTGCGGCAGCACAACACACTTCCACTACTTACACCCCGCCTTCTGTGCATCCTTCTTACAGTGCTTCTCGGTGGCGTGCCGGGCGCACATGATTTGCATATGCCCTGCAATGCTAATCGTTTGCATGTCCTCTCGCGGGCGACGCATGCTGCGAATTTCAGGCCAATCGGAAGCTTCCTTCTTGGTGTTTTATTTTGGGTGGCCAGAAGTGTTTATTCTGATTTAACTTTCATTTTTAGTTCCTTTTCCTATGTAAATTTGAGTTTGTTCTCTTTTGCACTTTCCAAACTTAACGTGATATCTTCTCGCTCACATGAATGAGGTTGGCAACACTTTTGAGGTCAGAGAGAGTGATGTATGAATGTGATAAGAACGTTAGATAAAAAAGACGATACAGCAGTTGCTTTGTGTGTGTGGAGATGTTCGATTGTTGTTAAGATAGATTATACGACAGATAATTAAGGCATTATATGTGAAGTGTAAAACTCGCAGTGCTATATGTTGGATGTCATCAAATATTGCTGGACCAATAAGAGGTTATCGTAAGTTTGACTTCTGTATATGTTTCGTCTGGCCGTAAAACCTTAATCCCGGGCAACTATCGCATCGTATTCTCATTTAGTTCAACATTTCCGTAGCCATGGTTTTAGACATGGCGTAACACCAATCTCGCACACGAAAAAGGGTTAAATTATGCATACAAAAACACGATGCAATTATGCACCATAGTATCAAACCTGAATGGGGCGAAGTTGCGCCCATTGCACCATATTTTTGTGTATTTCATGCACCACACGAGGTTGTACCTTAGCACCAGTTTTCAGTCCAACCTACTACAAAATTTTATCAGTGTATAAAAGACATAATGAGACTGTGGACAACTTAAAGTAGCATGAAGAGATGCATATTTGGTGTAACCAAGAAATATAAGAAAGTCATGGATGCGGAAAATGACAAGACATCACGATCAAAGTAAAGATCGTGAAGTGGGAATGGCCTGGACATATTGATTGAAGAACTGAACACCGTTGGACAACAAAAATACTGGAGTGAGTACCAGGGGGCAGGGAAAGACATATATGAAATTCGAAAGCATACCGGAGTGATACGGAAAAGAATTGCTCAAGCCAGAGAACTGTGGAAGATACGTGGGGAGACCTTCATCCAGTAGTGGATTAAGAATGGTTTATGATGATGATAACAAGGATAGCATACACCGAGTAAACGCTGAATTATGGCCACCCTCTATCAAAAGTGGATGCGGCCCGTTGACCACGTGATTTCCGAGAGGCCACAATTAGACGACCGACGTAGCACATATAAGGTGTGAGAGGAGCAGTATAATTCGGAACGTGATGGGTAAACGGAAGGATTTATCGGACTTTGAGAAAGGACCGATTGTGGGAGTTTGGAGATACGGGTGCCTCGATCTCCTAAACGGCTGAACTGATGGGTTGTCCGCGAGCCGTTGTAGTTAAAAGTGCATCAGGACTGGCGTGAAAAGAACGACCCATATAGGCAAAACTGCACAGGACAGCGAACAGTTTGTTGTCCGCGAGGCGCTGTAGTTAAAAGTGCGTCAGGACTGGCGGCAAAGAACGACCCATATAGGCAAAACTGCACAGGACAGCTAGCAGTTGGTTGTCCGCGAGACGCTGTAGTTGAAAGTGCGTCAGGACTGGCGGCAAAGAACGACTCATACAGGCAAAACTGCACAGGACAGCGAACAGTTGGTTGTCCGCGAGGCGCTGTAGTTAAAAGTGCGTCAGGACTGGCGGCAAAGAACGACCCATATAGGCAAAACTGCACAGGACAGCGAACAGTTTGTTGTCCGCGAGGCGCTGTAGTTAAAAGTGCGTCAGGACTGGCGGCAAAGAACGACCCATATAGGCAAAACTGCACAGGACAGCTAGCAGTTGGTTGTCCGCGAGACGCTGTAGTTGAAAGTGCGTCAGGACTGGCGGCAAAGAACGACCCATACAGGCAAAACTGCACAGGACAGCGAACAGTTGGTTGTCCGCGAGGCGCTGTAGTTAAAAGTGCGTCAGGACTGGCGGCAAAGAACGACCCATATAGGCAAAACTGCACAGGACAGCGAACAGTTGGTTGTCCGCGAGGCGCTGTAGTTAAAAGTGCATCAGGACTGGCGTGAAAAGAACGACCCATATAGGCAAAACTGCACAGGACAGCGAACAGTAGGTTGTCCGCGAGGCGCTGTAGTTAAAAGTGCGTCAGGACTGGCGGCAAAGAACGACCCATATAGGCAAAACTGCACAGGACAGTGAACAGTTGATGTGAGAAGTGTCCGACGACTCGTACCGGTCAACACAGACGCAGCACTATTCAACAGAGGTCAGCCCGGAACAGTGTCTGTCATGACCATGCGTCGCACGTATGGGCTATAACAGCAGATGACCCCGGCGACGTCCTCAACTAACCACGGTTCATCGAAACAAAAGACTGGCCCGGTGAAAAGATCATGCAAGTTGGACTTCGGCGAGTTATGGATATTTTTTTATTTATTGAAGGTTTAACGACCGCCATGAATAACTCGATGGGCTATAAGCAGTCGCCCGTCCCTAATTTAGGGTCACTGGTTCCAGGGAAGTGAAATAGCCAGTGCCGTAAAACAAATACAACATCCATGCCATATCGGGATTCGAACCCGGACCCTCTACTGACAAATGGTTATAAACCAGCGCTTAGACCACTGGGCCACCGGGGCTAAGCGCTGGGAGATTAAGAAAAAAAAAAAAAAATCAGAGACACGTGCAGCTGGGGTGGCTGTGGTGAGGAGCAAGCTAAGCTTACCATGTATTCGAACTCAGGAAATCAACAGTCTACGCGCACTGATTGCTCGACCATCTGGCTTACGTAGTTCAGTGTACAAATCCCGAAAACTTGGAATGCCACGAAAATAGCATAAATATAATTCCACAAAAGATGAGAGGCAAATTCCACTGCATGATCAAGAACATTTTGGAAAGCATACACGTGCGACTGTCGCACACGGAAATCCCAGACGTTCTGCAGTCACGGAAACGGAATGCCCCATCTTCTTCACATCGATTCATTGCCCACGATTAGACTCGCACAGATCGCCGTTTTTACGCATCATTACAGTCGTGGGTACGCTACACAGCAGGTAGGTGGTATATGAACTTTTTATAGTCCACCAGGGTTTTGAGCTGGTTATTGTGGCGGGATAGGGTAGGTCTATGGATGGGTGCGGTAATAAATTCCGCTTGCAGTGTATATTAGCAGTTAATGATATGCCCAAATGGAATCAGATGGTAAATTGCTCTAGAAAATCGAACTGTTTCTTCCAAAAGCTCTCCAACCAAGTTTTGTACGCCAACTTATTCTTCTTCTATGCGGCTCTCGCCAGATATTAGTTGTCTAAGGTGAATAAATGTAGGCATCGATTACTTCTAGATTTATCTCAGAAACAACCGATGCCCACATTTACCTTGGACGACAGATACCATGCTAGGGCCACCCAGAAGAAGAAATAAGTAGGCGTATAAAACTTGGTTAGAGAGCCTTTGGGAGAAACAGTGCAATTTTCAAGAGAAATTTACCATTATGTCTTAAAAGAAAAGTGTTTAAACAGTGTATCCTTCCAGTTCTTACTTATGGATCAGAGACATGGACTTTAATAACGAAAGATATTCAGAGGCTGCAAGCAACTCAAAGAAGCATGGAGAGATGCGTGCTTGGTGTAAGCAATATAGGAAGAGAAATATATGGATTAGGGAAGTGATAAGAGTTGATGATCTCATGATCAAAGTGAAGACTCTGAAGTGGAAATGGGCTGGACATATAACTAAAAGAACTGACTACCGTTGGACAACTGAAATACTAGGTTGGATACCAAGAAGCAGGAAAAGACCCAGAAGAAGACCACGTGGGAGATGGGTACACGAATTTCCAAAGCATGCTGAAGTGACTTAGAAAAGACAGGCTCAAGATAGAAAGTTGTGGAAAAGTCTTTGGGAGACCTTCATCCAGCAGTGGAATATCAATTATGATTATATAGGATTAGGAAGATTAGTGAAAGAGAGAAGGAGGGGGGGATCTCAGACACTCCCCAGAATGAAATCCTGGATACGTCGTTAGACGTCTCCAGCATTCCTGATGCACGATTTTCCCGTTAGGGGGCGAAATTTTCAATTTAGTTTCATTCGAAAATACCACAATTTAAACAGGTGGGATTGGGAAAATGTTTTTAGTACAGGTTAGTTTTAACCGTGGTAAATTTATTTGCATGATTATGATTCTTTAGACGAATTATCTTCCCGCAATGGTAATAACAACATATTTGCATTTGTTAGCTACCACATCTGCACTTCTATTTGTTCTATTTAATATATATATATATATATATATATATATATATATATATATTCTATAAAGAAGATACCTAAGCAAAAAAATACATATATAATTTTGACTCACACCTAATACAACATAGAAAAGGTTATGTATCTACCTGTGTGAGTAAAAGGAGAAAAGATAAAAAAATAAAATAAAACAACTGAATGTAGAAGGTGTCGAGAATACTGAGCCTTGGCTTTATCAAGGACCAGCAAAAACTCTGCATTTTCTCACTTCCACAAAGACCTAGTTGGAAATGGGTTTCTGCAAGGCCATAGATGCAAGTAACATTCCCACCTAAAATAGTTTAAAAAATATATATATAAGTCATGTCCTCCGTAGAGTAGTATTCTCGACACCTTCTACATTCAGTTGTTTTATTTTATTTTTTTATCTTTTCTCCTTTTACTCACACAGGTAGATACATAACCTTTTCTATGTTGTATTAGGTGTGAGTCAAAATTATATATGTATTTTTTTGCTTAGGTATCTTCTTTATAGAATGTGAATTCTGAATTTTCAAAACTGCTGCGTTGCGCGTTTTGATTTTCAGGTTATTTTGCACCCTTCGTTTTAAATTCTAAAATTTTTTCCTTAGTCTTCAGTTTTGCTCTTAAGTATATATATATATATATATATATATATATTTTACATTCGATAGTTGTAATAACAATTAAGCATTTCATGCATTATGCAGATTTACAAGTTCTCTCGTTAGGTTCGTAAAATAAAATTTCTTGGATAGAATCCTACCGACTTCAAATTAAAAGTTAAAGGGGGGGGGGGATAAAAGCTTTGAAATTAACGCAGTAGATTGAGAGTTTTGCCGGAAACTGTGCTCGCTTCTGCCGAGAATTCTGTGTCATTTTTCTTGAGAATTACTTCTCATGTGCCACTCAAATGCTTTACGGGCTATAACCCCATAGCAGCGGTTTTACGTGGCATTTTACCATACCTTACAGATAAATTTGACTGCTGTGCAATGTGACTCGCATTATTTTTTCTTCTTTCTATGTGTGACAAGGAATGAAATCGACTTTCTGATAAAGTCTTTGATACAGAAGTGTTTGTATTTTATGTAAATGAGCAACACATTAGTGTCAGATAAGAAAATTTAAGGAGTTGTCAAACAACGGAAGCAAAAAGATTGTGAAACCACACCGCTCAAATTTTAGTTTAAGTTCTGAGGATGATAAAAATTAACATCTTAAAATCTCCTAATTGTACAAAACAACATATTGAATAAAATTCCAGAAATACTTGTTTTCCATATACATTTCCTTGAAAGTGATCTAAGAAATTTAAAAGTTAGTTTTTTTTTTGTTTTTTTTTTTCGTGTGTGTGTGTTTGTGTTTTTAGTTCGGTTAAAAGAAAAGCGTGATGTGTGTGTGTGTGTGTGTGCGTGTGTGTGTGTGTGTGTGTGTGTGTTCAACTACTTAAATTGACTCATGACGTAAGGATAAAATTGTACCTGCACATTCTTTGAATAAAATTTTATTTTCGGACTAAAATCTTGAAATTCAAGTAAACCGCTGCGTGAAAATGCAGATGCCAGTACCTCAAAATTAATTTTAAAATATAGAAAAGGTCATCTCACAGCTCTTTTCCGCTTCAGCAGGATATATCACCCAAAGTACTGTTTCAGTATTTTCTGAACTGATATAGCGATTTTACTCAAAGCCATTTTTAAAACTTTATGTAAAAAAAAAAAAAAGATAAAAAAAGAAAGAAAAGTAAAAAATATTAGTAAAACAGCATTACATTTTCTGTGTTTCACGTGTAAAAATATTGTTCTCTAGTATGAATTCCAGAAAATAACGTTAATTGCGAGACAGGTTTCTCACAAGATATACAATGTATGTTACGAGGTTTTTCAATTTTACATTTAATTCATTTCCAGGAATAGTAGGGACAATTGATTCGTCTCCAGTGTAACGTATACTCTATATTCACTTTCCTTTTGATTTTACTATCTCTGGTTATTTTATTTTACTATGTAAATTATCTTCTTACTGAACGAAATATTATTTCACCCGCTGAATGAGATCTGGCAATGAGTGTAAGTCATGACGTGGTGGTAGCTAGTATATAGGCGCGTTCATCGAGACTTAGGGAGAGCTTTTGTTGTTGTTATGAGAGAGCGTTGTTGTTTACGGAGAGCGTTTGTTATACGAGGAGAGATTTTGTTGTTATGAGGAGAGATTCTTCATTATTGTAAAACAAGTTGTGTGTGTGCTTTGGATGATCAAGCGTACCGAATAAAAAAGTTGCCGTAAGTTAGTCTTTCTCAATTCATAGTTTTTGTCAGACCTCTGTCTGGCTGTTAGGTTTATAACATTAGTTTATTACCATAAATAACCAGCGTTAAGACTTTATTCATGTTCGTAATTAACTAGTAACAACAACCATTTGAATTCACTATTTTTGAAGCTTAGTACAAGTATATCATTAGCTAGCTGGTAGGAAGAGCTTATTCATTATAATTAGCTTAGCGGAAAGCAAAATAAAGCTAATTCATTATACCAGGTATAGTAGGGACAATTAATTCGTTTCCAGGAATAGTAGGAACAATTAATTTCTTTCCAGGAATAGTAGGGAATATTCAGCAGTAGATCTTTTTCAGTCAGCATGGGAAGCAGCATCTACATGATGTTATTTGTCAGGACGGTAATGATCATTAGTAGGTGTTAGTACGTAGGCTAAGTGTTTTTATGATTTTATTGGCCAACGCAGCGATTAGTACATTGTGATCCGAAGGCGCTGTCTGAGGGCTAAACGATTTTATTGTTCTTGGAGCGGAGGAATGCTCTTTCCTTCAACCTAAAGGTCGAAACAGAAGAGTTTGGGAAGACAAGCCAGGAAAACAGAAGTTTTAAGAGAAATTGAGGTCAAGCCAGGAAAACAAATTTAAGAGAACAGAGGTCAAGCCAGGAAAACAGAAGTTTTAAGAGAAATCGTGAGAGAATAATCTGAGAAGCACCTTTTCTGGTCTTCGAGAAGGACATCATGAAAGAATGAAAAGTTATGTAAAATCAGAATAAATACGAAAAAGCGAATAACTAAGAATAGGAAGCGAGAGGGCTGAAACTTTAAGATTAAGGAATTAAGACAAATTCCAGGACAAACCAATGACGAGAATTAAAGATACTAATAAAGAATAGCTTTAATGCCACAACTGTTTTTAATACCTTCTTCATGATGTGCTTTCTTCGTAATAATTACAACGAGCAAATTTTGTAACAATCCGAACGGACTTATAACAGCACATCAGCAGAGACCTATAACATAAGTGTATACTCCAAACATATGCTATGGAAAAACAACGACGCTTGCGTTAATAGCCAAACAAACTTGTGGAAGCAATATGGTGCATGGCCCATACTGAACAAGGAAGCTGAAGATAAGTAGCATTTTGCCCTAATTGGCAAAAAGAAAAAAATCGCTTTATGAAACTAGGAAAATTCAAGCAAAAACTTTTGCAGGAATCGAAAACGAAGGAGCGAAGATATAGTAGTAACAAATGCGAAAATATTCTTGCATTCCCGATTGGAAAAAGAGTGCATTTGACGTATGGGAGGGATAAAATTGATAACAGGTTAGAAAGAATCAGCGCTAAAAAAATTTTCCTCTCCGACCTGTAAGAGCAATAGATAAAAAAACAAAAAAAAAAACATTAAAATATCTGCCACTTAGTGGAAAAACTGGGAATCAGAAAAGCTCCAAAATTCATAACAAATGGCAGACATGAATGTGTAAATCATATCCAAATGGAATGTTTCAAAGCTGAGCTTCACAAACACAGATACAGCTCGAAATGTTAATAAACTTGAACGTTCTCTAGCGGGAAAATAGGGCATCTGAAAAATAAGATAGTATGAGCATTACATTGACTGTTGCTGTATTAAAAGAACTTTCCCATATGACTTTTAGAAATAGAGCTATCGCTGAACTAAGACCTAAACCTAATCGGAGGTAAACTTTAGCATGAAAAACAGCTCAAAAAGTACATGAATTACTTTTCTCGTACTTCCTGCCATCAAATGCAAAGAGCGTTTACAAAAACGATCTGCGGAAGCAGAGATATAGTGCAAAATGCAAATACACATTTACGTAACCTGGCAGAAACATGTACTCGCGTACCATAAAAGCAAAACTGCGCGTCGTACCTTCCAAAAACTCGAAGGAGACTTTTTAGACTTACCTATCAAATGAAAAAATATTTTTTACAATCCAATATTTGAAAGTGTAGTTTTTTGTGCAAAGCATAAGAATTCTTCTGCGTAACTTAGCTGGAAAACTGAACATGAATGAATTATCAACCTTGTGATTAGCACCATCCAATGTAAAAAGGAGGAGGAGATATTTTATGTAAATACATGACAGCTTTATTTAACGAAGTGATAGAAAAGGAAGAGATCCCTGAACAATGGAATAATGCAGGTATAACTCTTATTTATACACAAGTTAGTAAAATCATGCAATGCATTGATTATGATACGCTTTCCAACATACCAGAAATCATAGGAAAATGCCTTCGTTTTGAGGGGACTAAACTATGGTATATAACGTTTGAGGTTCACATATATCAGAATTAAATCTCTTTGTGCCCGTGTTACCTACTGTAGAAGCGGCAAGAATGGGTTAGAGGTTTGAACAATTTGTTAATTCCTGACTGGTTTTTTTTGTGTGCTTCAGTGAATTGTTCTTTGTTGAAGACTGAGATCACGTGCAACGGCATTGATCTTCCTTTCATTTTTGTACTATTCTCTAACCGAAGTAAACATCCCATTCGTACTTACTTCCTATGTATTATTTCGTTCAAATCACTTTACTTGCGGCGAAGGTGGGGCAACTACACGTACATTCTCCAATACCTATACATACACGCATTTGAGGTCCGAGGGGAGGAACAATTGTCAAATAACCTACCTGCACAACGTGTAAAGGTGTACTGGTTGCTGGTTTATTCGCGTTGTATTGTTACCCATAAGTTATTGGTTAATTACCAACATATAGTTAACAATTATGATTATAATGGGTAACTGCTACATGCTATTACAATTACCATGCAATTCTAATGACCAGTTCACCATTACCATGTAATGGTAACGCTAAGTTCTTGTTCCCAGGACTATTACGCTGTAATTACGATTTTGCCCAACTCTGGTATTTAGTCGGTTCATCTTTTGCTTGTATTGCAGCGGTATCGCGTCGAGTCGTACTGTCAGCCAATTTCCGCGATGCCTTGATAGGAGTGGCTCGCCATTCGTCCTGCCAATCTGCTACCAGAGTGGAGGGCGAAGACGATAGTTGTGGTCGATTTCGTATCCGTCGCTCCAGTTCATCCCAAAGGTGCTCTTTGGGATTAAGATCAGGACTCTGAACAGACCAGTCTAACAATTCTACCTCACGTTCAAGAAACCAGTCCTGCACACGCCGTGCAGTGTGACAGGGGGCCCGATCGTGTTGTGGAAAAGATAACGGTCATTTCCATAATATGCCACATTGT
This sequence comes from Macrothele yani, assembly GCA_039090855.1. Lineage (NCBI taxonomy): Eukaryota > Metazoa > Arthropoda > Arachnida > Araneae > Macrothelidae > Macrothele > Macrothele yani. Next base: position 46,718,315 of record CM077022.1, on the reverse strand, counting down.
TGGTAGGGCAGAACTATCCAGAACGTCGAGGTACACTCCACAGTTCATGGTTTGCAGTATAATAACCAACGGGCAGAGTCCTATCCACGAAAAACAATTGCATACCATGATGGAGCCTCCGCCGAACTTAACACTGAGAAAAAAAGTATGTTTGAAGCAACAAAATAGTTTTGTTTAGCTGTTTTGTCGACTTATTTTGTTGCTTTAGCCAAACTCCATCGGAATTGTTCTGTTGGTAACACAAAATTATTTCGTTGGCTATATTTTGTTAATTCAACTATATGGAGGTGGCATCGACCTTATGCCAAAGCGCACGTGATTAGTATCTACTCCATACGGTCACTACCAGACTACCGCTGACCAGAAGAATCCCGTTTTGCGCTTAAGATTTCGTTTTGAATTGTGGCTGACTGCGAAGTGAGTGCATTGTTAGAAGACTGGGAGCTGTCAACTCTCATAGAGACATCCAAAGGTAAGAATTTCTAATATATCTTAATAATTCTGGCGTATTTTTTATGCTAGGGTTTATTGTGTGTTAATTTGGTTGGATTCAGTGAATTTCAGTGATAATTTGGTCTCACTTTGTAGATTCATAATTACAATGAACACGATGAAATCCGCATCTTATTAGATGCACAGGGGCACGTATTACCTTTAAACCAGATTTCTGATAAAGCAATAAAACATTTCTTATGACGGCTTGCGGTTCCTGATCGCAAATAAACATTTGCACATGAGGTAATGGATAAGAGTTGTAATTTATGCATAGAGCTTGATTTCATGTATAGGCTATATATACAGGGTCTTTTAAAATTCGTGCGGAAACCAAAGACTGCATGGTGATAGTACCCAGGAACATATAGAATGTTAAGAAACATATTACGATTTTTTTTATTTTTTTTTGTCTAACCAAAAATGTCAAAAATTTCTTTCATCAAAAAACTAACGAAAGCATTTAAAAAGAAATCGAATTTAGAAGCATGTTACACACGCACCAAAATAGTTTCAATACAAAGTTATGTCAGGTAAATCGTCCGTGAACATTCCAGAAGGTAATTAACCGATCTTCAAATGCTGAATTCGCAGATAAGAATTTACTCGTAAGAACAGGTATAGCCTGGTGGTTAACACGTCTAGTTCCTGAGCTAAAGGTCTCAGTTTCGAATCCGCTCAGTGAGAGATTTTTCGCTGGCTCTGAAAAAATTTCCTCGTGACTTAACACCGTCCAAATTCATTTAAACACCACTACAAAATAAATACGGGGGCGGGGAAAAAATGGCGGACACCCAGGGTCGAAGGGCACCTCCTAAAATTACTGCACCGGCAAAGTGTTGCCTTCGGGAAAAAAAGTTTAGGGACAAAGTTGCCCAGCTACCTAACTAAATTTTGTTGGAGCAAGAAATTACTGTGCCACGATAACAATATGTTTGGTTGCAGCAACAAAACGCTTTATCACGATAACAATACATATTGTTGGATCAAAGAAATTCCCAAAAATCGACCTAGGCATTTTGTTAAATGAACATGACGTTTTGTCATGATAGCAATAAATTTTGTAAAATCAACAGTAATTTTCAGCAAAATACATTTGTAAATTCAACAAACATTTTTGTTGAGTGCATATCGACAAAAATTTTTGGTTGATTCAACAACTTTTTTGCTGAATTAACAAAACGTTTTTCTCAGTGAACTGTTGGAAGAACACAGTCCGACGAAAATCATTCGCCGTAATGTCGCCAAATCCAAACATACTCATGAGATTGGAATAGTGAAAAGCATGGTTCATCACTCCAAAGAACTTCTTTTGTAGTCGCTCACAGTCCAGGAACGACGAGAGACACACAACTCCAAACGGCGCTTGGCATTCACTAAGAAAACTGAGAAAAGCGTTTTGTCAATTCAGCAAAAAAATTGCTGAATTAACCAAAAAATGTTGTCGATAAGCAGTCAACAAAAATGTTTGTTGAATTTACAAAAGTAGTTTGCTGAAAGTTGTTGTTGATTCTACAAAATGTATTGTTATCATGACAAAACGCTTTGTTCATTTAACAAAATGCCTACGTCGATTTTTGGGAATTTGTTTCATCCAACAATAGTATTGTTATCGTGATAAAACGTTTTGTTGCTGCAACCAAACATATTGTTATCGTGACACAGTAATTTCTTGCTCCAACAAAATTTAGAGTTATGTTGCTGCGCCAATTTGTCCCTAAACGTTTTTTCCAATGGCAACACTTCGCTGGTGCAGTAATTTTAGGCGGTGCCCTTCGATCCTGGGTGTCCGCCATTTTTTCCCCGCCAATATTTTCCCCCGTATTTATTTTCTTGTGGTGTGTAAATGAATTTGGGTGGTGTTACGTCACGAGGAAATTCTTCCAGAGGCAGCGAAAAATCGCGCACCAAACGGATTCGAACATGAGACCTTCAGTTTTGAAACTAGGCGTGCTAACCCCCACGGCTATACCTGCTCTTACGAGTAAATTTTTATCTGTGAATTCAGCATTTGAATGTCGGTTTATTACCTTCTGGAATGTTCACGGATGATTTACTTTCGACATCACGATTTATATATTGACACTATTTTGGTGCGTGTGTAACATGTTTCTAAATCCGATTTTTTTTTATGTTTTCCTTAGTTTTTTTATGAAACAAATTATTGTCATTTTTGGTTAGACAAAAAAATAAATAAATCGTAATATGTTTCTTAAAGTCAGATCAGATCATATGTAGAGGATTTGAGGAAGGGAGTGTCTGACCCCAGGTCTTAAACAACCCTTAGAAATAGGTAGCTAGGAGATTTGGGCTAGAGTGCCTGATAGGAAATGATCATGGTCATGATCATATGTAGAGGATTTTAGGAAGGGAGTGTCTGACCCCAGGTCTTAAACAACCCTTAGAAATAGGAAACTAGGAGATTTTGGCTAGAGCGCCCGATAGGAAAGTGACACGGAAGCGAAGTAGAAAGGGGGAGGAAGACGCCCTTATTTATTACCGGGGGGGCAGTACCCGGGGTCCGACGGTTTAACGTGCCCATCCAACGCACGGCGGATATTTAGAGCATCGAGCGTTCGTACCTGCCTGGGATCGAACCTGAGGCCCTTTCTGTGGCAGTCACGAACGTTGCCCCCTAGGCCACCCGCGGCCGCCCGATAAGAAAGTGACACGGAAGCGAGGTAAAAAGGGGGAGGAAGACGCCCTTTATTTATTAACGTGGGGCCAGTACCCGGGGTCCGACGGCTTAACGTGCCCATCCGACGCACGGCGTGTATTTAGTGGTTCGAACGTTCGTACCTGCCCAGGATCGAACTTGAGGTTATCTCCATGGTAGTCACGAAAGCTGACCACTATGCCACCCGCGGCCATTCTTCTTAATGTTCTATATGTTCCAGGGTACTATGACCATGCAATCTTTGGTTGCTGCACGAATTTTGAAACACCCTGTATATATAGCCTATACATGAAATCGAACTCTTAACATTACCTCATGTGCAAATTTTTATGTGCGATCAAGAACCGATCGCAAATAAAAATTTGCAGCCAGCCATAATTCAAAACGAAATCTTAAGCTCAAAATGAGGTTCTTCTGGTCAGTGGTAGTCTGGTAGTGCCCGTATGGAGTAGCTAGTAATCACGTGCGCTTTTGGCGTTGAATTAACAAAATATAGCCAACGAAATAATTTTGTGTTGCCAACAAAGCAATTCCCATGGAGTTAGGCTAAAGCAACACAAATAAGTCGACAAAACAGCTCAACAAAACTACACTGCTGGCCACCCAAAATGCAACACCAAGAAGGAAGCATCCGATTGGCCTGAATTTCGCAGCTTGAGTCGCCCGCAAGAGGACTTACAAACGATTAGCATTGCAGAGCATATGCAAATCATGTGCGCCCGGAACGTCACCGATAAGCACTATAAAAAGGGTGCACAGAAGACGGGGTGTAAGTAGTGGAAGTGTGTTGTGCTGCCGGACCTGTGCGTGGGAAGCTTCCTGATGCCTCTTCGCAGAATACGGCAGTCATTTCAGCACGTTTCGGAGTTCTACAGAGGACGAATAGTGGCTTATCGTGAGAGCGGTTTATCGCACCGAGACATCGGCGCGCGTGTGGAACGACATCCAACCACAGTGAGGCGAGTATGGATTCGGTGGGTGCAGGAGGGACGGAAGGACCGACTTGAGCGATTGCCGCAGCCGCGGCACACCACCGAACGAGAGGACCGGCATGTTGTGCGGCGGGCATTGACCGCTCGCACCGCCACATCACGAACGTTAGCGCAGGAATTAGGGTGTGTTGCGCAACAACCTGTGTCAGCACGTAACGTTCGACGTCGTCTGCAGGAGCGGGGACTTGTCGCACGGCACCCATTGCTCCGATTACCATTGACGTTACACCACCGGCGAGTGCGGCCGCAGTGGGCCGTTGAACGCCGCACCTGGACTACGGAATGGCACGACATTGTCTTCTCCGACAAATCCCGCTTTTGCCTGCAACACCAGGATGGTCGGATCCACGTGTGGCGGCACCGCAGCGAGAGACTGTATGACCCCTGCATTATGCATCGCCATACCGGTCCGTCACCTGGCGTTATGCTTTGGGGCGTGATTGGATATGAACCCGCACCCCTCTGGTACGCATCGCCGGTACACTCAACAGCCACCGCTACATCTTCGACGTTTTGTAGCCTGTAGTCCTACCTTACCTGCAGGACCTGCCAGAGGCCACGTTTCAACAGGACAGTGCGCGCTCGTACGTGGCACGCATCGTGCAACAATTCTTCACGGCCCACCAGGTGTCACTGCTGCCGTGGCATGCCTGTTCTCCCAATATGTCGCCCATCGAACACGTCTGGTCGCTGATCGGCAACCGAGGTGCCCGGCAAGCACCACCCGCGGGTACGCCTGATGAACTGTGGCAACGTGTGGAAGCAGCCTGGACCGACATACCCCAATCCCACATCCAAAGCCTCTTTCGTTCGATGCCGCGGCGTGTAGCGGCCTTTATTGCCAGCCATGGGGGGCCACACGAACTATTGATGTCTGCGTGTTCCGCAAGTCGCACGGGCCTGTAAGCTCAATCGTTTCATCTTTGAATCTGTTGTTATGTGTCCAGTAAATCTGGCTTTGCTATCTCGTGTCCTTGGTGTTGCATTTTGGGTGGCCAGCAGTGTATTTTGTTCTTTCAAACAAACTTTTTTTCTCAGTGTGATGTGTGGCTTGTGTGCCGCTGCTCAACCATAGTAGTAATACAAATTTTTAGAGTCATGGTCGTTAAAGGGTTAATCTCCCCACCCTGGCATGACACTCAAGAGCCTGTGTGTGGGGGGCACCTTTATTGAGGAAACGCTTTGATGAGAAGTTTCATAGGTCTAGAATTTTTTCGAACATCGTCTTTTTGATTTCACAAGAGGGGATGAAATCAGGGCCGCAGCTGGCGATGGAGGGGGTGGTGGATGTCGCGCAGTGGTGTAGTGGGGCCGAAAAGCCCCGGAACGGCGTTCCGGGTTTTTTTTTTTTTTTTTTTTTTTTTTTTTTTTAGCCGGCACGCGTTCCGGTAAACCCTGTACAGCCTAATTCGTTTTGTTTTTAAAATGCGAATATCCTATAATTATTTTCCAATAAAAATTGCAACAGAAAAACTGCACCTTCTAGTAGAATTAACATCCCATGTTTGTTTGAAGGTACAATTAGTCTCTAAATCCATTCTCACTTGGCAGTCCCAGATGGTGAAATCTTGTTCCTTGAATGTCAAAAAGTGTGGGGGTAAGAAGAGAAAGGCATTGAAGACGTAAAGGCAGCTCGCGTTCCTGTACATTTTTACATAGCAGTACACCACTATGTTTGCGCTACTAGAATGGCCATACTAGGGGTGTAAATTCATGATCTGAAGGGCGTAAAGAATAGAAATTCACAACGTGTAAATAAATTTACTGAAAATCGTAGCTCAAAGAGAAAGTTACGCACTTCCGCAGAGAAGCAGAATGCGCGCGTACACTTACGCGGATAGTTTCCAAATTATTAGCAGATTTTGCAGATAAGTTTTGCTTGTAAATTAAAAAATAAATACAAATATTATTTGCAGCAATTAAAACACTCAATCAAGGCTTTACTCAGATTAATATACTTAATTCTGTTTTAACTTGAAGAACTTTCAATTATTTTTCACATCTTCTGAGTTGTTTTGTTTTTACAGACGTTTTTGGTCTCTATTTTTTTTTATCGAGGCCTGCCCTCTTTGTATAGGAACTGTATCAAAAATTCCGTTTACGCGGAAAGAATTTAAATTTTATTGCGAAGTTCCTCTTGTAGTTGCGAGTTATTGAATTAAAATGTTTTCCTCATGTACCTGTATGTCTACTATTTTTGAATTAAGTTGTTGAAAATGCTATTTATAATTTTTGAAGGATCATTAATGGAACTGTTTTTCTGGATATAAAAACTTCCTGTAATTAGTCTCTTGTTTTTATCAGGTTCATAGTCCAATATTTTTATATTTTACCATAAAGGTCCATTTCACATGCATTGCTGCACATCAAGTTGTAATGTACTTATTTTGTCCTCACTGGAATCTGTAATGTTCTGATTAATATTTATTGTTTTATTAATTTTTCTTTGAATTATATTGTATTGTTATCGTGGTTCGCGCTTCGCGGGTTTGCAGCAAGTTTTCTGTTTCATTGGTCGTGTACGCAAATACGTTTTATTTTTATACAGCTCTGCACTTCAGTATTTTCCTTTTTTAAAGATTTTGTCAGCCACATGCTGACTAAAGTCTATAAAAAAGGAAAATAAGAGCTAAAGTCTTAAGAAAGGAAATACTTTTTTTAAAGACTTCAGTTCCGCGTAGTGAATCAGGCTCCAGACCAACCTATTCTGTAAAGTGTGTACTCTCACATGCATGAAAGAAAATGTCCTTAAGAGTGGAGAGGGTGCCATGTAATAATATGCAGATGCGTCTAACTTCCGCGAACTTTCCTAATACACCATATAGAAATGAAGAGCTAATTAGTCATTTATGCTCTGTAGCAGAAAGCCCCTCTGAGCGTTTAACCTAGAAAGGAGATCTTCCAAGTATTACTCCAAAAATATTGTTCTATTATTACGTTCGCTATCTAATACATATTCGTCCTGTCCCGGTTCGTCTTCTATTCTGCATTTTAGCGGAGTGCTGTGTCATCGGCGTTCCACATATAATTTACGTTTTGCTTGATATTTACAACCGTTGGCTCTTGGGTATTTACCTAGCTTTCAGATCTTTAGTAAAATCATAGCAAAAACGGAAGTGCAATTTTTAAACGATTATTTGTCACATACTACAGAGGTAAAGCACGCATCAAGACAACAAATCTGCAGGGATACCCGTCCGCGTGGCTTAGTTGGGAGAGCAACTTACTCCGGAGTTAGGGGGCGTGGCTTCGTCACGGACAAATTTGTGTTTTCACATTGGCGCCCGAACGTAAAAATAGAAGTACTAGCCGTTGGGTTCTTCGAAAAATGTGTGATGTTTGTTCCACACATCGGCTAGAATCAATGAAAGTTCGTTCTTTGCTTACAAAAAAAGAAAAGAAAAAAAAAGAAAGAAAATAAGAGGGAGATTATGTGACATACTACAGAGGTAAAGCACGTATCAAGACGACAAATCTGCAGCGATAAATTCCGTCCATGTAGCTTAGTTGGAAGAACAAGTTGTGAGGGGGGGCGCTGTTCGATCCCCATCACGGACAAATTTGCGTTTTCACACATTATACTTTCTATAACGGAGGTGTGAGAACATAAAAACGGTGTACTCTTAGAGTGGAAGTGAGGAACTTTTGAACTCGAAGGGGCGTAATTTCAAGCCCCCCCTTCTCCCCTCATAAGAAAAGCGTTCTCCGGTTCTTAGTGTTGAAATATCTGTATGTAATTACCTTGAAATGGAGCTCAAAGAGCTTAAATAAACGGTAAGAAAATCCTGTTACAAATGGAACAGAGAATTTTGAGCTAATTTGACCACTTTGTGTGTCCCACGGATAATAAGAGGAATAACAAAATACCTTTTAAGCAGGCACATCTTAAAGATCTATTAAGATTACTTGGCGCAGCTCCGCATCTTTGTGAAGCTGAACGAATTTTTGTCATTCTGCATCTAATTTTGATCTGAATTACAACTCCTTTTATTTCATTTCCATTCTGCTTAATTTTTTATAAATTCCACGGTTGAAGAGCATGTGAGCAAAATAAAGCAGAACAGTGTAAATTTAATAAATTACTTACAGCGGTTAAATTATTTTTCCTGCTTTTCGCAAATATTAAATGACTTCGAGTAGCCTCACCTCAAGGAGATCAAGTTTTTAATAGTGGACCTATTCAGATTTTAATTGAGTAACCCTTTTCAAGGATATTAATAGTTTCTTGCGGAAGGAAAGAGCTATTTCCGAGCTAATTACTTCTTCAAATACCCCGTCGTTATCACTTTCAACACCCAGACTTCTAACTATGTCACTTAATCTCTTGAATGCGGCTGTTTCACCCATCAGCTCCCTCACAGCATCGCTAAAAAGTTCCTTCCTACTGTTAAGAAATATACGGCTTAGAAATATTTTTATAGTCGGCAATCCACTACAGAATTCCCTTCATCGCTTTCTGTCACATATTTAGCAGACACGCTAAGCACAGTTATAAGCAAAATCACAGAGGTGAACATTTATTATGTGCGTAAACATGAAAATACTGAACAGTTTAAAAGCTCTTAAAGGAAATAAAACACTGACTACTGCCCTTAACATTCATCCTTCGAGAACATAGGAGTTTGGAGATGCACATACTAGAACATTGAAACTGAAAATCTTCCAAATACGTGGAGGCAATGTAAATAGACAAAGTCATCGCTCTTTCCACGTTTTTCTTTAATTAACACACAGCAACCGGATTTATTAGCTATAATTAAATAGCTTGCGCACTTAAGCCCCACCAGATAGAGACGTCTCAGTTGCTGAGCCCATCCCTACGGATCTGTGAAGTCAGATGCTGACAGATAAACACACATAGCGCCGTGGATTGTTGGCACCGGAGCGTAAAGCGAAAGCACTCGGCTAGTTATCGAGACATTTGGGGTTCGATCCCAGCGGTGTCGAAATACAATTTTTCGGTTGCTGTGTGTTAATTAAAGAAAAACGTGGAAAGAGCAATGACTTTGTCTATTTACATTGAAAATGTCCTGTCTAAAATTTCTCGACGAATTCGTGTGAACATCAATACATTTAGAAGTGGTTATACTCTTGTTTTCATATATTTGTTTGTTGCTAATCCTCGAACAAGCACTTTTTACTAGTTGTAAAATTACATGATATCCGAAAAAGATCTATACTACTTCAAAATTCAGAAGAACATGAAACCAATTATTATATATACACTATATTATCAAAAGTATTCAGACACTACCAAATATTTGAATAAGTGGAAAGAACGGTTGCGCAGGAAGGTAAGTTGTGAGTGGGGAGGCACGTATATAAAGCTGGGATGTTCTGCCGTGTTATCAATTAACTTTGAAGGGGATATGTCGCGTGGACGTGAACTTCCTGAATTTCAGCGTGGGCTGGTCATAGGATGTCATTTGAGCAACGTTTCCATTTAAAGCATTGCAGCTTAACTAAACATACCAAAATCGACCCTAAGTGATGCCATGAAGAGATGGAAGCAGGACGGTGTAACTAGTGGAAAAACAAAACAAAAAAAAAACCGTCCAGGAAGGTAGCACAAACTGACGGAACGTGACAGAAGAGCCATGGTAAGAAATGTTAAGAAATCCCGTTCTTCCTCTGCCGTTTCCATCACTGCTGAAGTAGGGAAATGCTTGTAATGGCTCGGTTAGTACCATCCCTATCCCCAGAGAGATGACACAAAATAGCTTCCAGGACCGTTTATGGATGGCCAGTCCGCCGCTGCTTCAGTTTTTCATTTATCAAAATAGTCACAGATAAAACTTTACGCTTTTTAATGAGAAATAAATCATTTTCACTCTTTAAAAGGTTGCGCAAATGAGACGTGTTTCACAGAAGCGTCATTTAAGAGTGACCACAGTCTGTGGCCAAAACCGAGGAGACCCCAGGGAGTCAGTGCTTACCCTTTAACGACCATAACGCCCAAAACGCCCATACATACAAACAACCATAGCCTCCCGAAACGCCTGTCTAGAGTGGGTCAGATTTTTTTTTTTTTTTTTGGTTGGAGGTTTAACGACCACCGTGAGCAACTCAATGGGCTATAAGCAGTCGCCCGTCCCTAATTTACTGTCACTGGTTCCAGGGAAGGGAGAGAGCCAGTGCCGTAAGACAAACACAACATCCATGCCTGACCGGGATTCGAACCCGGACCCCTTACGGACGAATGATCAGAGGCCAGCGCCTTAGACCACTGCGCCTGGTCAGATTTCCTACCTTTACCTGTTCTTTAAATTTGCACGACCTATGAGGGATCATCAGGGGTCACACTCAGTCATCATGTGTAGTCTCCCGTCCCTAATTTAGGGCCACTGCTTCCAGGGAATAGAGAGAGAGCCTGTTCTTTATGGCAAACACAACATCCATGCCACACAGGGATTCGAACCCACATCCACCTCGGACGAATAGTCAAAAGCAGCGCTTAGACCACTACGCCATCGCGGGGCGGCATAGTGTTGTAGGCTCCAATTTTCGTGTTGGGATATCCTACTTAGTAGCCCAAACAAGCAGCCGGGCAATTAGTAATAACCTCCTCGGTGCCTATCCACAGTATCTATTTTCCCCTGGCCATACTACCGTGAAAACAAGTTAGTAAAATCATGCACTGGATTGATTATGATACGCTTTCCAACATACCAGAAATCATTACCCAAGTTATGAGGATAATGGCTGTGGAATAAATCTCGCTCCTGTGCTCTGACCTTTGACCCCATTTCGATTATATTAAACAGAATTGGTTCAGCATACCTCCGGAACAACATACTGAAGTTTTGTCGCAATCGAAGCATTTTTACGTAAGTTATGACGCATGAGGGCAATGGAATGGATTCTGCTCCTATGTCTTGACCTTTGACCACATTTCGCCATATTCCGTAGGGTTCGTCCCCATTTTGTCTCCTACCACATACTAAAATTTCATCGAAATCGAACCATTTTTACGCGAGTTATCGTACGGACGGATAGACAGACGGACAAAGCTGGAGCATAAACGCTTCTTCAACCTACGGTTGGAAAGCGTAAAAAAAGGCTTAAACTAAGGAACACTCAAGAAACGCACATAGCGCACCGTTTATTTTTGCGGCGTAGTAAGTTCAAAGATTCGCCAAGCTTTCGCACTCCACTGAGAGGCTTTCTCAAGGCAATGGTAGACATAAAAATGCAGAGAATTGGAACACGTAAGGAACAAAGATGATTTTTGAAAATAACGAGATGGTCTAAGCGATGGCTTCTGATCATTCGTCCGAAAGGGGTCCGGGTTCGAATCCCGGTGAGGCATGGATGTTGTGTTTGTCTTACGGCACTAGCTCTCTCCCTTCCCTGGAACCAGTGACCCTAAATTAGGGACGGGCGACTGCTTATAGCCCATTGAGTTGCTCACGGTGGTCGTTAAACCTTCAATCTAAAAAAAAAAAAAAAATAAAAAAATAACGAGATTGACATCACGATCGTATTACACGAATTTTTATCACGCAATTACACGGTGTGTCGCGATGTGCTTCCCTCTTTTAATAACGCATGCCAAGCTCTTGGTAGTTCAGTAGAAACTATATCATTGCACGCTAGTTTGCTTAATAGGATTTCGACAGTTTCTCCGGTGGCAGTCTCTTTAAAGGCCATGAATGGGGAAATTCTTCTAATGCTATTCCATAGAGGTGTAGCCGATGAATGCATAACTTCTCTGGCGAGGACTGTATTCTGCATGTCCTGGTTGACACTTCGCATGCGCTCTTTACATCTAGTCGGGGAATTGAATCCCGGATCTCTCGATATGTAACCGAGCGCGTTAGCCGTACACCACGGTGGCCAACAATTCACGGCGCTATGTGCGTTTTTCTGTCAGCATCTGACATTATAAATCCGTAAGATGGGCTCAGCTACTGAGACGTCTCCATCTGGTGGGCATTAACGGCACTGGCTATATATTAATTATAGCAGTTAAATCCAAAGGGCGAGATCCAAAGTGAAAATCCTCCAAATACATGGCGTCAGTGAATAAACATAGACATCGCTCTTTCCACGTTTAGCAACGCACAGCAACCGAAAAATTGTTATTCGGCCGCCTTCAATTCACCGGCGGCGGCCTAATAACAATTTTTCGATTGCTGTGCGTTGCTAAACGTGGAAAGAGCGATGTCTATGTTTATTCACTGACGCCACGTATTTGGAGGATTTTCAGTAGGAAATTATAAGTACAAATGATATATAGAAACCCTCATATGCAAATTTCGCTTCTACTCTTTGGGTTATCTAAAGGGAAAACATTTCTGCTCGTAAAGTTAAAACTGACTTCTGACGCAGTCAGTTGTTACTAATACAGGGTGTCCGAAATATAACTGTGAACTGAAAGTAACACTTATCATGTCGAACTGGTTCCTACAGGAGATGTTGGAAATGGCCCCACCGACATGCAGACATGTCTGCACACGCTTCTGCATGTTGGTGAAGACCTTTCTCAGGGTATGTGGTGTGATTTATTGGATGTGGGTCGTTATTGCAGCCTGTAGCTTTTGAAGTGTATGTGGATTACCTTCGTACACCTTCCCCCAGTGCTCCCCACAGAAAAAAGTCAGGCGGTGTCAGATCTGGTGGCCGAGCAGGCCACAGTCCTCGAGAGATAATGCGATTTCCGAAGCATTTCTCCAGCAGCTGTATTGATGCGCCAGCGGTGTGAGCAGTTGCACTGTTTTCTTGCTGGAACCATCCCTCGTTGATTTCCCGTTCCGTGAATTCGGATATGAATGGTTGGATAATCTGGGCACGGTACCGTTTACAGTTAATGGTTACCAGACACAGAGTAAAACGTTGAAATGAAATTTCGTGTTTCCTCTGTGATCTTTTCTGTCGTCTTTTGTTTCCCATAAGCCGATATTGGGGTGACAAAAGATCACCACGAAGTGAAACGAAAGATGTATAAAAAAATAACTTTGTATTCCGGATTTCCATTTGAGCATGCTACAATTTCAGTCCTCAGAAGTGCAACACGAACCAGATTTGTTTATTCAAGGCCATCTAGAAAACACAAGGCGCTAACATTGGAGAGATGAGTTCCCTCCGTTTATGACGTCACTCTCGTGTTGTACGGACCGATTCGTCGGTGTCGTGTTTGACGTCACACCCGACAGCGTTGGAAACCAATCGGAAGTCTTGCTTTCCGCGTCACGTCACTGAAAGAAGGAAATGGTCTCTTTAATGTCATGGCTTTGTGTTTTCTAGACGGCCTTGGTTTGACGTCACACCCGACAGCGTTGGAAACCTATCGGAAGCCTTGGTTACCGCGTGACGTCCCTAAAAGAGGGAACTCATCTCTCTAATGTCACGGCCTTGTGTTTTCTAGACGGCCTTGATTTATCAATCATAGCTAAAATCTACGGGCCATGCTCAGGCGCGCAACACACTTTTTGGCAAAAATTTTCTCATCTGCACAGGTAAGAATTTTTTTTAATTTTGAGGCTGTACTTGCGCCATTTTCAAAAAGAAATGGTGAAGCCGTGATTGTTTTCTTGGATTTGTTTTTCTTCTGATGGACTACGACTTAACTCTTATTGTGAAAATCTCAGCATCTCAAGTTCCGTCATTCGACACCTCCGATGTTAATGAAAGGTCGAAAAAAAAATACAAAAAAAAAAAAAAAAATGAAAGGATTACAAACACAAAAATTACAAAAAAATGATCTTCAAAACATCTCATTTTTCGCTTTTCACTTTTTTTCGCGTAAAACATTGTATATGTTATCGCATTTTTAATGTAGTAGATTAAAAAAAAAACTTGCTGAAAATTTCGATCGTAAGTCAAATGCTGTAATTAGAATTTCGATGTATCATATATACTGTAGTAACTTTCAGTTTGTTAAAGCGGAAATGATGACTCAGCTCTAAGAAATGGCTAACGCATCTTATGAAAGTGATCTCCCTTTGATGCTGTATCCGACCTCATAAAATTGAACATAAGACATTTTATCTACCAGGTGAAAAAATACATTTTTTATTCTGGTAACAGTCGTTTCCCTGACACATCGTTGTAGAATTTGATAACCGTAAAACATAACTCAGGTTTAACTAGGATGTATTTGTGTGCTGCGTGTTCTGGAGTAGAAAAAATGTGTGTGAATGGGAATCTGTTTCAGAGTTTACAACCCTTCTTTGATGTCTTTTTTGGAGTACAATGGCATCCTTTGTGTCTGTATTATACTTTCCTTCGTTTGTCACGTGATGAAAAACTGAGAAAATCCAGTTCTGAAGATTCACGTGACATCCGTTCTTACCCATTCACTCCTCATATTTTTTCTCCTCTTATTTCTTAACATCAACTGTTTTGAAATATTCTACACTGTGTCCACATAATGATTTGAAACCACATTTTGCCAATTTTACCTTAAAAGCGTAATTATTTCTTCAAACGATTTTTATCAGAGATGGATGTTTTAGGGCCAACTGATAAAAAATATTTTTCAACCTTTGTTGGAGATCGAAATATGTTACTGAATGGCTCAGTCTGATTAAAAACATTCCATGGTGTAATAAAAAGTAGTGTTGAAAACTTTCATTTATCTGAAAAGGTTCATTTATAATCAGTTTCAGTATATTATGTTGTTTTTCCTTTCGGAGAAAATCGCTCACTGAAAGGCAAAACGGACAGCATGAAATTGTTTCTAGAGACTCTATATCTCGAAATGGTTGAGACATCATGCGATCATACTACTCCATCATTGATTGGCTGGCCTCTAATCTCTCAGCGTTTCTCCATATCGGTCTGAATCTTCTACACGTATCTTTGTAACATGAGGAACATGGCTATTCCTGATCTACGCTGGAAACTTTCGCTTTACCTTCAACAGAAAGCACTCCATTGATCGAGCTTTCTGATTTGCAGATTACTCATTGCGCAAATCGCCGCTCATCACGTATTTTGACCTATACATGTTTTAGAACAGCTCCACGGCAAAACTTTCAACAAGTTTAAGCTGTTTTTTTTTTTTTTTTTTGATTGGAGGTTTAACGACCACCGTGAGCAACTCAAATGGGCTATAAGCAGTCGCCCGTCCCTAATTTAGGGTCACTGGTTCCAGGGAAGGGAGAGAGCCAGTGCCGTAAGACAAACACAACATCCATGCCTGACCGGGATTCGAACCCGGACCCCTTACGGACGAATGATCAGAGGCCAACGCCTTAGACCACTGCGCCACCGGGGCGGCAAGTTTAAGCTGTGCTTACTGTCAGCAGGTATGCTGGAAACACTTCCTTATTTCCAGCATACCTGGAAATAAGGAAGTGTTTCCAGCATACCTGCTGACAGTAAGCACGAATACCCGCGGAAAACTTTGCATTTCTTTAATACCGTAAAGTAGATATTTTCTTGCTGCTTGATAAATTCTTCAAACATCACATAGTAAAGTTCTTTGAATACAGCAAATAAAAAAAGAAAAAGAAATATATATCACCTTAATTTCACCGTCATGTTAAAATATCATACTTTGAAAAGAATCAGCGAATTATTACGTAATGTGAAGTTTCATTGCCTTCTGGGCCACTGAAGTTCCTCCACCGTAAGTGAATTGACCTACGGAAGGGAGAGAACCATAACCGTAAAGAAAAAATAAAAAAAATCACCGTTCTCCTTTTAACTCGAGATTCGCACCAAGACTGGGTGGCACGTAATAAATAATAAATAAGGAGTTCCTAATTTAGGTTGAGAGACCCGAACCCACAGCGCTATGTGCCTTTTGGCAGGTGAAAGAGAATCTAAGAGAGTTAGGAGCAGATTGCCCTGATAGGATAGCACGAAAGAAAAGTATGGAAATATTAGAGCACAAGAAGTAAACGGTTTCCCGTTAAGTAGTGAAGTTATAAGCTGCCCTACATACTTACCTGCAACAACAAGCCGTTCCGAGCGATATTTCTCTCCTCAGAAAAATGCCCGGTACACCGCTACCACAGATGAGTACGGGGGGGGGGAAAGAAGAGAAGGACACGGGAAAGGGGAACCTGAAAAAAATAACATCACACACAGAACAAGTTTCCCAGAGGAAAATCGTCGTTCAACACCATATAAGACAAAACTGGCCATTTTCTCAGTGTTTCTCTCGGGTCCACTATTGCTTCGTAACTCGGCAGCCAATGAGAGAAAAGATTTTTCCCCATTGGTTTAAAATTTTTTTCTCAGGTTTACTTTTGTTGATTCTTGCCTGACAAGTCAGAGTAACCATAGCTGAGGTGGTGTGATCACAAGATTACACCGATCGAGGTTTAAGTTACTCATTTTGAGTAAACAACAGAAAAACAATATATAAAAACAGCCACGATCAGGGTTTTTATTCCTTATTTAGGGAGCCTGGGCGGCACGTAAATCTCGCAACCTGTTATTTATCAACAAAGATCTGAAAAAGTTCATTATTTTGTTTTGAAATAAACTTCAGATTTTGACTGTTTATTAAAAGAATTCTTTTGATTTATTCAATGCAGCAACAAAAGGCGAACAACCAACACCAGAAAGAAGTACAGAGACAACAACAAGAGCAGATTCGAAAGCAGCAAGAACAGCTTGTGAGGCAACAACATAAAATTCAAGAACTTCAAGTCAGAGAATTCACGGTAAGTATCATAATGCACTGTACTTCCTTAGCAATAGAAAATTCCTGAACTTCATGTCAAATAATTCAATGCAAATATCATGCTGTTTTGTACCTTATTATTAAGTATGCATAAGTTTCCTGCGCTTCACGTAGCGGACTGTAAAAGCTAAACGGTTGAATTGTTTTCACTATTTCATGTTGTGAAGGAAAGGTTACCGGTAACACTCTGTCGAACGACAGGTGTTAGCAGAGAGTGCACATGCGCAATTAATTGAGCTAGGCCACGGCTACCAACAAGGTGCATCTGTCTGTTTGTGTCACTGTCTGTTGTTCATGGCATGAAGCACAAGAATGGATTTGTTCGGCATATGGCGGAAAAGCTGTAGGAGCAAGCACGTGTCGTGAGCAGAGATGGAAACGGATCGCGGGTCACCAGGTTGACAATTTCTTGGGGGTCAAACATGTCGGGTCAAGGTGTTTCTGATCCGATTTCGACCAGGTTTTATTTCCGTTTTATTTTTGTAGAAAAAAAAATATTTCAAAGAACCTTTCAAAGGTTTTTGAAATAATACTTCAGAGCTGCAGAGTATAATCCAGGAACTTGCTGAGAAGAATAAAGTAATGGAGATTAAAAATGAACTTTCAGAATACAAAAGTGAAGTACAGTGCTTTTACAAAGAATGAAGATTGATGGGGGAAAGCTGGAGATGACCGATACCTACATTTACCTTGGACAGTAGATATCAAGCAAAGGTCACATTGATGAAGAAGTTAATCGACGTATAAAACTTGATTGGAGAGCTTTTAGAAGAAACAGTACAATTTTTAAGAGCAATATCCCATTATGTCTTAAAAGAAAAGTTTTTAATCAGTGCATCCTTCCAGTGCTTACATACTGAACAGAGACTTGAACCTTAACTAAAAAAGACATACAAAGACTGCAGACAACTGAAAGATGCCTGGAGAGATGCATGCTTGGTGTAACCAGGAAAGTTAGGAAGAGGAACTCGTGGATAAGGAAAATGACAAGAGTGGAAGACATCATGATCAGAGTAAAATCGCTGAAATGGCAATGGGCTGGGAATATTGCCAGAAGAATGGACCACCGATGAACAGCCGAACTTTTAGACTGGATTCCAAGAGACAGGAAAAGACCCAGAAGAAGACCACGTGAGAGATGGGTGGATGCAGGAGACTGGCCCTAAAAGGCCGTTGTGGAAGAAACTTGGGCAAAACTTCATCCAGCAGTGGATTGATAATGATGATGATGATATATTCGAGTTTATAGCTCAAAGCAAATTTGTCCGGGTCGTGACCAAATCGGGTCCAATTATGTGACGGTCGGGTCCGAGTTTAAAATTTTTGATCCGTTTCCAACTCTGGTCGTGTGGGGTTTGTGAAGTTCAGAAGTGGCGGTTACAGCGTGATGGACAAGCAACGCAGAGCTCCGATTTGCAAGCTCTTCTGGACGAAGATGCCGGCCGGAAGAGCAGTACAGTTAGGCGTGAATCAGTCGACTGTGGTTCGAAAGATTCAAAAATTGAACGCGACCTGATTGTGCAAGTACAGTCGATATACCGAAAGTCTGAACGATGTTCCTCAAACCATTCGTGCACACCATTGAACCTATAGCTCGGTGCATTGTCATCTCGGAAGACACCGCCGCCATTCGGGGAAAACTGCAGCATTGCTGTGTGTACAGCATTGTTTCTCAAACTGTCTTAGCTCGCTGCACATTGTTTCTCAGTGTGGGATATTAAGGCACACCCGTACAGCACTGCGCTGGCGCTTTATCCCTACCAAGCTGGATTAGGCCAGGGGTGAGGAACCTGCGGCCTTCTAGGCTAATTAAGTGCGGCCTTTTGAGTGAATCCTTTTATTTTTATTAATATGTTTGTCTTTTATTATTTGTATTTTTATCTTAAAACGACCGTATTTAAATTACCAAAGAGTAAAAGAAGATTCAACGAAATAATGCTTCCCGACTGCATGACGGCCACATTTAAAACATTAGTGAGTCATTAGGGCTATTCTGACACCTGCAACGCTCATGATTTCGTTGTATGGCTCCTAAAGAATTACAGATAGAATTGATTGAGCTCTCAGAAGATGATATTTTTAAGTCCTTATTTGGCGCTAAGAAAGATCCAGTTGAAATATGGAAAAATGCAACAGAATACCCACGCCTTCGGCAATATGCACAAAAAATGCTTTCTTCCTTTTCAACCACTTATTGCTGCGAATCTACATTTTCCTACCTAACTCAAATCAAGACACCCTTAAGGTCACAAATGACGGATACCCATCTAGAGGATCAGCCAAAAGTGCGGCCCTCCAAGTTGCAACCAAATATTCAAATTATTACCAACAAAAAGCAGTCACAACAAAGTCATTAAAAGGTTAGTTAACTTTAGAACTGAAAATTATTATTTTTTTCAGTTTTGAAGTTAGTACATACAAAGATTTTTACAAAATGACGTACATTTCGAAGTATATATCTAATTGAGGTTTCCTGAATGCGGCCTTGTTAGATTACAGCTAACTTAATGCGGCCTTCCAACATGAAAAGGTTCCCCACCTCAGGATTAGGCAAATCGTAGTTCGAAAAATGTCTCGAAAGCCCCCGCGATGAGTGTTGACTCATCGTGGATCGTGAAGAGATCAGACGTGGGAGGGGCATGTATGTCTCTTCCATTGTCAGGAGGAAAATAAAGGGGGGACAGCAAAAAGATAAACTACGAGATTCGACGTATATTTTAAAACGCTATTGTAATTACTTCTCAGGTAATGAACAAGGAAACAGAAATATTATTTCGGTGAATATTAATATTTAAAAAAATAAAATTCAGCCTCTGATTTATAAAAATATCCGGAGAGCTTTTATTTCTAAAGTTTAGTGAAAAATATGAGAATTTAGCTGAGTTACTCAAACAAAGAACAGCAAGGGCAAAAATAAATAGTTAAATAAACGCGCTAGATTATACGTTTCTGTGTTTTGTTTATGATAAAATTGTTTTAATTATTTACCACATATCACAAGAACATATTAAACACTATTATTACTGGCTTGGCAATCCAGTTTTTTATCAAATGAGCAATGCTGAGAATATGATTTTTTATTTTATTTAAATAAACAAGGACATCGCTCTTTCCACGTTTTTAGCAACACACAGCAACCGAAAAATTGTTATTCGGTCACCGCCGGGGAATTGAATCCACGGATCTCTCGATATCTAGCCGAGCATGTTAGCCTTACACCACGGTGGCCAACAATCCACTGCGCTATGTGTGTTTTTCTGTCAGCTTCTGACATCATAAATCCGTAAGATAGGCTCAGCTACTGAGACGTCTCCATCTGGTGGGCATTAACGGCACTGGCTGTATATTAATTATAGGAGTTATATCCAAAGGGCGAGATCCAATGTGAAAATCCTCCAAATGCGTGACGGCAGTAAATAAACAAAGACATCGCACTTGCTATATACACTGCTGGCCACACGAACTATTGATGACGCAGACATCAATAGTTTGTGTGGCCCCCATGACTGGCAATAACGGCCGCTACACGCCGCGGCATCGAACGAAAGAGGCTTTGGATGTGGGCTTGGGGTATGTCGGTCCAGGCTGCTTCCACATGTTGCCACATTTCATCAGGCGTAGCCGCGGGTGGTGCTTGCCGGGCCACTCGGTTGCCGATCAGCGACCAAACGTGTTCGATGGGCGACATATCGGGAGAACAGGCGGGCCACGGCAGCAGTGACACCTGGTGGGCAGTGAAGAATTGTTGCACGATGCGTGCTACGTGCGGGCGCGCATTGTCCTGTTGAAACGTGGCCGCTGGCAGGTTCTGCAGGTAAGGGGGGACTACAGGCTCCAAAACGTCGGAGATGTAGCTGTGGCTGTCGAGTGTACCGGCGATGCGTACCAGAGGGGTGCAGGTGTCATATCCAATTGCGCCCCAAACCATAACGTCAGGTGACGGACCTGTATGGCGATGCATAATGCAGGCTTCATACAGTCTCTCGCTGCGGTGCCGCCACACGCGGATACGACCATCGTGGTGTAGCAAGCAGAAGCGGGATTCGTCGGAGAAGATAATGTCGTGCCATTCCGTAGTCCAGGTGCGGCGTTCAACGGCCCACTGCCGCCGCACTCGCCGGTGGCGTAACGTCAGTGGTAATCGGAGGAATGGGCGCCGTGCGACAAGTACCCGCTCCTGCAGACGACGTCGAACAGTATGTGCTGACACAGGTTGTTGCGCAACACACCCTAATTCCTGCGCTAACGTTCGTGATGTGACGGTGCGAGCCGTCAATGCCCGCCGCACAACATGCCGCTTCTCTCGCTTGGTGGTGTGCTGGGGCTGCGGCAATCGCTCACGTCGGTCCGTCCGTCCCTCCTGCACCCACCGAATCCATACTCGCCTCACTGTGGCTGGATGTCTTCCCACACGGGCGCCGATGTCTCGGTACGATAAACCGCTGTCGCGATAAGCCACTATTCGCCCTCTGTCGAACTCCGAAACACTGCTGGAATTACTGCCGTATTCTGAGACGAGGCATCAGGAAGCTTCCTACGCACAGGTCCGGCAGCACAACACACTTCCACTACTTTCACCCCGCCTTCTGTGCACCCTTCTAATAGTGCTTCTCGTTGGCGTGCCGGGCGCACATGATTTGCATATGCCCTGCAATGCTAATCGCTTGCATGTCCTCTCGCGGGCGACGAATGCTGCGAATTTCAGGCTAATCGGATGCTTCCATCTTGGTGTTGCATTTTGGGTAGCCAGCAGTGTATATAATTAATACAAGTATATAGCCAGTGCCGTTAATGCCCACCAGAATGATCAGTAGCTGAGCCCATCTTACGGATTTATGATGTCAGAAGCTGACTGAAAACCACACATAACGCCGTGGATTGTTGGCCACCGTGGTGTAAGGCTAACGCGCCCGGCTAGATATCGAGATATCCGTGGGTTTAATTCCGCGGGGGTGACCGAATAACAATTTTTCGGTTGCTCTGTGTTGCTAAAAACGTGGAAAGAGCGACGATGTCTTTGTTTATTTACTGATACCACGTATTTAGAAGATTTTCACTTTGAATGTTTGTATTTATTTTGTTATTTATTAATATTTTGGAAATAAATCGCTTTGGCCTCATAAGGTGGAGCTTGGTCCACCTTGTCATTAATTTTTTTTTTTGCTATTTTTTTTCGACAATTTTTCTTGTTAAAATATCCCGGCTGTTTCGTTTTCTTGTGGCATCCATAATTTTGAAGAATATATCCCCAAACTGCACCGTTTTTAACTTTTTTAAATGGCGGATCTACTTGAACTAAACGGTGCCCAAACAGAAATGTCGCTATGTAAACAGAAATGTTTACATAGCGACGGGGTTTTACGGTAGCTACGGCAAAATAATTTATCTTACACATTTATTCCTTCTCGTCTCAGAAACATCCGAAAATGAACCTGTCACATCTGATAAGCTTTTCCTTCTATAGTCCTATATTCCCTCTCCCATGACCCAAAACATGATGCGGAAGGACTAGTCCCCTGCCAGGAACATCCTGGAACTGGGTAAAAATAAGTGATTCAAACATCTCTCTCCTTCCTTAAATTCGTCTCCATTGGCATAGCCCATTATCAATTAATTTGTCAGAAAGGATTAGTTTCAATCATAATCAATTAATTTGTCAGAAAGGATTAGTTTCAATCAGAGTTCGATGGGACGGTCATTAAACTATCTCTTCCCACTGAGTGTTCAGAAGAGTTCATTCAACTGCTGAAAGTGTCTTCACTGTTATTTCAGCGATTTTTGGTACAAACACAAATTGATATTCTGAGAGTTTTTCGAATTGTTTCAGAGTCGACTCAACGGGCATTACACAGCGGCAGCCGCAGCCGCAGCAGCTGCAAAAACAATGCCAGGAATGCCAGCGAGTGTTGCACCTCAAGGCCTAATGTTTCTTCCAGTATTCGATGGCAGTTTAGCAAGTGCAGCAGCCATGCCTCCTCCTACAGCGCCAGTTCTCACATCGGCCGCTGGAATGCTGCCCCCTCATCTTTCTTCAAGGACCAACAGTAGCCCAACCAGACAGCTTTCACCTAACACAACAGCTTTTGGTGATACTCCATCGACCGTAAGTATCAGCATCGTTCATTACTCTCGTTTTGATTTCGTTTCTTATCATTTGTAAAGTAATTCTCGGAAAGCTAACTTAAAATAAACTACTCAGAAGGTTAGGATATTAGTATTTAGGTCACCAGATGCGTGTTTATACAAATGGTTACTGGGATAATACGAAAGGCAACGATGCGCAAATACTGGTTCCAGGTAAGTGAAGACAAACATAACATCCATGCCTCGCCGGTATTCGAACCCCGACCCATATCGGACGAATGGTCATAAGCCAGCGCTTAAACCACTGTGCCACCGGTGTGGCTGACTGGACTTCGGAGCTTTCAATGTGCTAAGTCGCGTCTTACCGGTGCGCTTCTGTAAACGCTACTGTGAGACTGTGAACAATGCAGTAGAAACATTTGACGGTGGGCGAACTCAGCAGGGCTCAGACAGACAGATTTTGCAGCATCTTTTCATGTATTCCAAAAGTTATCGGGAGAAAGGCGATTTTACAGAACGAAGGAGAAGGGTCGTCCGAGGACAACTACGGCCTTGTAAGATCGGTATCTCACAACTTCACGGTATCCAGCCGCCACATCCGAGATGTTCTGAGAAACGTAACCTGCGTCTCAACAAGAGACCCAACGGCCTTTAATCGACTGCATCAAAGAGGTCTATGGTTGAGACATCCGTTGAGCCGAACACCACTGTCTGCCCCAACCCGGCAAGAAAGACATGAGTGAGAGATACAGCACCTATCTGTGGCAGGATTAGCTTTCTATTCATCGATGAGTCCAGATTTGACCTGCATCCCTATCGTCGACTACTTCGCGCCTAGAGAACCTCGGCAACATGATACAGTC
This sequence comes from Macrothele yani, assembly GCA_039090855.1. Taxonomy (NCBI): domain Eukaryota; kingdom Metazoa; phylum Arthropoda; class Arachnida; order Araneae; family Macrothelidae; genus Macrothele; species Macrothele yani. Next base: position 46,694,567 of record CM077022.1, on the reverse strand, counting down.
AGCATCTACGCCGACTTGTGCATAAGTGTCGCTGCCGCTCACTCATGGTATGGGGAGGGATCTACTTTGATGACCGCACAGATCTACATGTTTGTTTGGAGCACATGAACTCCAACGTGTGCCGAGACGACGTCATCACGGGTAGTGTGACATTTTTCCACGTTGCGAAAGGTCATAGGTTTCTCTTTCTGGATGGTAATGTGCGATCTCATCGAGCTCACATTGTGATTAACAGACTCGAAGATAGCGGTATTGTACATTTACGTATACCTTCAAGTTCCACCGACCTTAATCCCATTGAGCACATCTGGGATTCACTGGAAGGGCATCACCTGGTCCCCTGCAATACTTTCAGAACTTTGTGACGTTATACCTTGTCTGTGGGTGTCATCACTCCAAAGCCTACTGCATCGTGTAATCTTCAGCACGCCTTGCTGGTGTCAAGCCGTTCTGGACAACCGAGTAGGTATCACAACGTACGGACTGAACAAGGTATGCCCCTTGTGCTTCTCATTCCTTCTGTGTTAATGAGGCGTTCTGTCGTTTCAACGATCAAAGTACCACGCTACACCTTTTTTCTGCTCATTATGTTGTTCTGCATCCTAAGTTGTCAATTGATATGCGGTGGCTTTACGTCCTGTCGATCTTATTTTTTCTGTAATATTCCTAACTATTTTTGGGCGATTTGTTGCACAAAGATCTTTCGACTGCCAGTTCTATATTATTAGAAATTTCAGTTCTTGGATGAAGAGTTCATGCAATGCTAGTTTTGAATAAAAAACCTGAAAGAAAGAAAGATCCAACTTACTAATACGGAAAATAAATCTATCCTCAGAAAGATTTTATTCTTACTTTCTATTTCTTAAATCGTTTTGCTCATTTTTAACATCTTCATTTGCAACTGTGATAGAAGGTATCCCACGTGATACGGTGCTTGCTGAAGTACATATTCTGCGCAAAAGTTTGTTGTAAATGCTTTTCATTTCGGTGGTTTCTAAATTCTAAAAACTACATTAAATATGTGTAGACACATTGATGTTTTGACTACATTTACTGATTTTTTAAGTGGTAATGCATATTAGCGAATAACAGAATACATCAAACATACTGAATGATATTTTTGCCATTGTATGTATCATCATCATTGTCAACCATTATCAATCCACTGCTCGGCGAAGGTCTCTCCAAGCCTCTTCCACAACAGTCTGTCTTGTGCCAGTCTCCTCCATGTTACTCCCGCACAATTTCGAATTTCATCCACCCATCTCCCATGTGTTCTTCTTCTGGGTCTTTTCCTGTTCCTTGGAATCCAATCTAAAATTTCGACTGCCCATCGATGGTTTGTTTTTCTGGCAGTATTGCCATTTCAGGGATTTTACTCTGATCATCATAATATACCTTTTATTACGGATTTACTTCTTATTCAAACATAAGTTGCAGTTCATACTTTACGCAGGGCATTGCAACGAGGATTGGTGATATTATTCGTCTCCGAGGAAGGCACTACTTGATGCCTGATCCACTAACAAGAGAAACGGGAGAATAACTGCGAAAATGAAGTGGTGAGCACTCTTTGAAAGGGCGTGCTCTACTTTTCTCTTCAATATCAACCCCCTTACATGTTTTGTGCTGCTCAAAATCCTTAGTAATGGAGATAAAAGAATAGTACAATCACGCGCCTCTGACGAATTATTCGCAAGCCTATTTTTTTTAGTGCTGAAAGGAGCAAAAATACAAAGGCTCCAGAGTACGTTTAGTGATCGTTTGTTCTTTTTCTTTTTACTTTCTCTGCGAACTGCACATTTCCTGGTTTTCTCGGTGTTTTCAGAGAAAACCGAAACAAAAACACCTTTCCTTATTTTTGCTGTTCCCACGAAGGAAAGCAATTCGCATAACAGAAAACCATCGACATTTGCAACAGTACTACATCAATGATGCAGATATCGTTACCGTTGCTTCGATTCAACCCAAAGAAAACAGTGACGAAGAAAAAAACTGAACATCAATCAAAGAACAACACTGCGCTGTTCTGACATTTTGTTAGAGTACATCGGTCAGTGGGATTTTGAATATAACGCTGTATCCGTAACGATACATAGCTGAGAGGATAACTCGCATTGATATTAGGAAACATCTCAGGGATCCTCGAAAATAAGTTGAAATTGCATGTTGTCGATTAAATAATAAACTGACTGTTCATTATTTAATCGATATCACCATACTTGTGAAGCGCAATGTAATGCAAACTTCTAATTATATAATTTTCTGAGTTTTTCAGTTATCCGTGTTTTTCAATTATCCATGCATCGCCTCTCCTAGACTAATCGGAATACTTCAGAATACACTGACACATAAATACATATATACACGTAGAAACAAAACATTAGGACCACCAACCTAGTAATGTGTAGGTCTACCGTGAGCCACAAAATTTGTGACCATGAGACGAGGCATGGATACCACAAGTCTCCTGCAGCTGATCACTGTTATGCCGTACTACACAGTCGAGTCACATTATTGTGACCACCTCCTACTTTTGACGTCAACAGCGCGTAGCCAATGAAAGAAGGCACGTGTTGTGGCTGGCTTGGAGGATATATCAGGCGGTCTCGTTCATTTCGTCGACAATCATTTCGTCGACACTATACAGAGACAACCCATAAGTAAATAGACACCCTGATTTTCGAACATTGACATTTACTTCACAGAATACACTTGATACATATGTGAAACATGCATATTAAAACTTAGTTGCCGCACCCTTTGCTGTCTTCAAAGCCTTAACCCGGTTGGGCATAGAATCAATGAGTTCTGCTACTTTGACCTGTGGAATGTTGGCCCACTCAGCACGCAAGCAGTGTAACAGCTCTCCGCGGGAAGCAGGTTTTCGTGAACGTCGTCTCACTGCAAGATCAAGCATATGCCTGACATGTTCTATGGGATTCATGCCAGGTGACTGACTAGCCCACGGAAGCTTCCGGATGCCGTTTTGTGCCGGCCAAGCTTGGATCCTTTTAGCAGTGTGGCAAGGAGCTCTTATCTTCCATGAACAGAATGGAGGTTTTGTTCAGCAGCCCACCAGAGAATATTGGTAGAAGACCCGTTTGCAAGAAGGCGATGCAAGTTTTTGGTATTAATATTGCTCACATATTCCACGAGCTCTGATCGTCCTGTGCTCCAAATGGCACCCCACACCATAACGGAAAATCCCCTATGCTTGACGGTTGATTGCAGGTGGTTCATGTGGAATTCTTGAGTGGGCTTTCTCCAGATCTATATGCGTCCGCTACATGAAAATTGGCCAAAGGAGGACTCATCTGAGAAGATGGCACGATGCCAAAAGCTCAACGGGCGTCCCACCATAGTGGTTGCCCACTGTTTTCCTTTCGCAATATTGGCTGCGGTGAGAAGTGGTTTCCGCCGGGCAGCTCTGCCATGATAGCCTAGCTGATGCAGATACATGACAGCTGTGTTACGACTCACTTTCAGGTGTTCTGCCTCATCTGCAGCCGTGCAACGGGGATTTCTTTCCACCACCCGTTTTGCAGACCTCAGTTGTCGTGCTGTTGGTCCCGGTCGACCTGAACGTGACCTAACAGTTTCCTTATTCTCCATGTTGAACTGCACAATCACCCGATTGACGGTGGACAGCGGAATACTCAGCTTTCGGGCAATTTGCCTCCGGCTTCGACTACCCTCGTATTGTCCAACAATACGCCCTCTTTGGAAATCACTCAATTCTTCGGCGCTAGGGATTCGGGGCATCCTTCTTGTCTTCGGGAATATGTCACTGCACAACAATCTGTAAAAGAAAAGATAAATTGGCACAGTCATTACCATACAACACAGGAGTTTACATACCATTTAGGGTGTCTATTTACTTATGGGTTGTCTCTGTATATGCAAACAGTCGATTCCTCAAAATTTTCGTAAAATCTACAGTTTTCAATTTAGAACCACCAAATTCGGTGTACTATCTCATGATACTCTAACTTAAACCGTACACGGTATTTGGAAGGGTCGGGGCCCGGGGTCAAGGGTGCCCAATACAACATTTTGGTAAAATCTTCAGTTTTCAATTTAGAACCACCAAATGTTTTATACTATCTCATTGTACTCTAACTTAGCTCGCATATAGGGTATTCGAGTGCAGAATTGTGTTGCAGTTCTTAAGGAAAAAATGGAAATTTTGAGAACATTTTGTATGGGGCTGCCTTTACCCCGGACCCCGACCCCTTCCAAAAACCGTGTACGGTGTAAGTTAGGGTACCATGAGATAGTATACCAAATTTAGTTGTTCTAAATTGAAAACTGTAGATTTTACGAAAATTGTGTATGGGGTCTCCTTCAACCCGGGCCCGACCTATTCCAAAAACCGTTTACGATCTAAGTTACAGCACCATGAGATAGTATACCAAATTTAGTGGTTCTGAACTTTTTTCGTTTTTTTAGGAATCGGCTGTTTGCATATACTGTATAGTGTCGGCGAAATGTACCTGTCGACGAAGTGGTGTCGACGAAGTGAACCAGACCCATATCAGGTGTGATGTAAGCATTCTGAAAACATATCAATGCTGTCATGGATTAAAGGAGCGATTTATGAGATTTGCAAAAACGGATGATTATCGGCTTTCGGGGCAAGGGTGGCAGTATTTCTGAAACAGCGCAGTTTGTGAACTGTTCGCGTGCTGCTGTGGTTGAAGTGTATCGTGATTGGAGAAATGGCACCATTGCGAATAAGCGACGTGGAAACGGCGGAGAACCACGTGCCATTGATGTGAGAAATGAACGTTGGCTTCGAAGGTGCGTGAGGGCCGATCGGCACGTTACAGTGGAATAACTCACTGACAGAATGAACCAGGAGACTACCGGAAGTGTGTCTAAAATGACAGTTCAGTGAACCCTGCTGCGTATGGGGCTCCGATGCAGACGGATGGTCACTGCACCTGTGCTCACGAAGGTGCATCAGCAGAAAAGGCTTACATTTGCACGGCAGTATCGGAATTGGACCTCCGCTGATTGGGAAAGGATTGCTTTCTCCGATGAGTCAGGTTTTCTGCTTCATCGAACGGATGGACGTTGGCGTACTAGGCGAGACAAATCGGAGAACAAACACTCTTCAACCATTGTTGGAAGAACTAATGTTGGTGGGGGCAGCGTTATGGTCTGGGGAATGTTTTTGTGGCATTCTGTGGTTCCACTCATACCTGCGGAAGGTACTGTATTGACCGAATTCGTTATGAATCCATTCCTGCAGACCACGTACACCAATTCATGCTGATTGTCTTCCATGTGGCGGATGGGATCCTCTAGCACGACAGTGCGACGTGTCACGCAACTAGAAATGTCTGAGAGTGGTTGGAAGTGCACGATGAAGACTTCAAAGTACTTCTCTGGCCCCCTAATTCCCCAGACTATAACCCGATTGAGCATCTGTGGAACCACCTCGATCGTATTGTTTGCTGTATGGATCCTCCACCACCACCCCCAGCAACTGTCAGATGCACTGCAGTCAGCGTGGCTCCACATACCTGTGAACACCTTCCAGCACCTTACTGAGTCACTCCCAGCCCGTGTAGCTGCACACGGCGGTTACTCTGGATATTAGCTGGTGGTCACAATAATGTGACTCGACCGTGTATATCAGTGAAATGTTTCGTATCATAAACCCATATCGATATAAAGCACAAGTTTTATATTACCTAAGATTTTATCAATATAATCGTTTACCTGTAGCATTTTCTAATGATGTGATCGGCACCATGCCCTGGTTTACAGCAATACAATAAGTTTTATGCACTGATGAAAAAATGTATATCCTGATATGTTGCCCGCGTTGTCCAAAAATAGTTCCGGCGCCCTTGATTATATCTGATATTAAATGAGTTTTTGTTATACCAGTAAGGCCAAAGTATCATGTCGAAAGGCGGAATCAGTAGCGTAATTTTTTGTCATCAAAGGATAATGCCTGCTTTTCTCATTATAATCTCCTTTTATTATGTAATGGACAGATTTTTCAAATCGTCATGTGTATTGTTAACTTCGATGCAGACATGGGGATTCTAATCTTTGAAAGAGACGAGATGGTCATTTTCGCAAATGATTTGTTTTTAAATCTTTGGATGTTACTGATAGATAATCGAAAAACAAACCAACAGACAATAAGGAATATTTCCTCATCGCCTAACGCCATAATATGATGTGCTACATAGAATACGTGGACGCTCACAATGGCAGCAGAGCAGAAAGTCTGATACCTCCCAGCCATTTATGCACTTAGGCCGAGTGTAGCGGGCAAAATCGCCAAATAAACTTGTTACGCTTTGTGATATGGTAGCGAAAAGAGAACCGAAACTACTCGGGTTTCTATCTTTATTTAATAGGAGAATTTGCCGGAAGCTGACTTTCGTGTTTCCTTTAACAATGTCTTTGGTGAACACTGGGTCAATATTGGGCGCTATAATGGGCACCAAGTTGAAAAGCACCAAATGTAATTAGAAAGGATGGAGTCCTTGTTGCTTTTGATGTCTACGCGGTGTGTGTAAACTGGCCGCCAGGAACGTTGGAAACAAAGAGCAAGTGAACTTACCTCCAACGCCTGATGATAATTTATTAAAGCATTAATTCCGCCTTCAAGCTTTGATTCACTCCAAGTCAAATAATGCGAGTACTGTTGCATTTATTCGCAGAATGAAGCGAGGCTTCAAACTGCGACCCTCAAACCCTCCTGCGACTCTGGACGTTCTCCCAAGAAAGCAAATCTTGTTGCTATGAACTTAACAAATATTCTGTACGAACTCTTGCAGGCGAAGTCTAAAGAGGGTTGAGACATGCTTAAATGAATGGAACTGCTAAATCAAATTTATCTGGAATGAAATCTTGACTAGTGATATCTGAAGAGTATCTACTCCAGTTCTTTAAATTCTCAGTCGTTCTATCTATCAAAGGAACAGTGAGAGATTATGATACAGAATTTACTTACTTTTTGCAAGAAAAACATTTAAAATAAATAGTGCATCGGATATGATGGATTTTTATGGGTGTTTTTTAAATCAGACCTTTTGCTTACTTAAAGCCTAAAAAGTGCGTTTATTTTCATTTCAGTAAATGTTTTATAATATTTTCAATAGTGTTTCGTATTTTCTGCTAACGAAACTCCTAGTTTCGCATTTTATTGTTCTTAACAATGATTTTTCCACAAGATTAGCCATCCGCATAATGCCTCATTCAGCGTGTTCTTCGATTTTGAACCCATTGCTTCGGCTTTGTAATGACCAGGCTTAATTTTTTTTTTTTCAAAATTTATGCATTATTTTCCCCAATGCTACTCTACTCCCAGTAAATTCCTTGGAGAATTTCCCATTGTGTTGTGTTATTAGATTCTGACCTCCCCCAACTCTGTCCATCGGAAAACAAGATTAATTTAAAACCTAGTCGTTACAAAGCCTGATAAATGAAGGATTTTTGCAGCAACAAACGGTGTCGGTTTTCGTTTTGCAAAACGTACGTTTTTCCCAGTGTTGCCTCTCTTCTGACAAGAACAGTTTCTCTGTGAATAATTTTCCTAATACTCTTTATAGCACTTTTTTTGTAAAAAAGATCGTGCTGATGTTATCGGTTTGTCCGTCTATCCGTCTGTGGTTGGTTGGTTGGTTGATTTTTATGGCGCAAGGGCCATATTTGGCCAAAGAGCGCCAGACACAAGACAAACAAACAGTATTAAAAGCGTGATATAAAACTTAAAATCTGGCTGATCAAATAAAACTGAAGAATGAGATGAATGGAAGGGCTAAAAAGACAATGAAACAAACAGTATAAAAACATGGTACAATGGTTAAAAACTAGCTGATTAAGTAAAACTGAGGAATGAGAATGATGATAGGGCTAAAATCTAGATACGTTTAAAAAAGTCAATGTGTTTTAAAAATGAGAAGACAGCGACAGTATCGCAGCGGCGTCCTCGGTCAACAAATGAGAATGAAAGAAATGAAAACGCACATCACGAAAACGAACACAACTACACAAAAGGTGAGTGACAGTGAGTCGGCAATTGCACGTCTCACACATCGGCGCAGTGTCGCCACACAGCAAAAAGCGGTGAGTGAAACGACAATGCCCAATGCGGAGACGCGCAAGCACCACTTCATCCCTACGGTTCCGACGATATGAAGATTTCCAGAATTCAAGATTAGGTTTAATACGATGCAGCTTATTTTCCACCTGTTGGTCCCACAGACCCTGCCACGTTCGCTTCATATGGTCGCGAACGATAAAGCGGAAATCCCGGTGAAACAGTGGCAAGGGTGTGACGACCAAAGAGGAAGCAGATCTAGCAGCCGCATCAGCACACTCGTTACCCGAAATTCCAACATGCCCAGGAATCCAGCAAAACTGAACCTGAAAACCGGCCTCGAGCAAGCGACGAAGCAACCGTCTCACATCCAAGAGAAAAAGATGGTCACGGCAATCTGCAGATGACAAGGACTGCAAGACACTTAAAGAATCCGTATAGACCATAACACAATGATGAGAACTCGACTGAACATGGAGAAGGGCGAGATAGACAGCATGCATCTCCGCTGAAAACACCGTGGCCTCAGCTGGGATCCGCGCTACTGAAACGTCATCTACACAGACAGCCGCGGATCCAACGACTCCATGCATCTTGGAGCCATCAGTAAAAATAGGAGTGTAGTCAGAATTGAGGTCACGGTGTTCAGCGAAGAGCTGCTGGTACACTGACGCAGGGGTTGAGGATTTCATCCGTCTGTGGATACAATATCTTTGCAACTTTTATTCCGATTTGAAAATTTGTTTTTGCCATGGGAAGCTTGAGATGTGCGAATGATAATCCTTGCATCCCGGGTTATTATTATTATTATTTTTTTTTTCGATTCACAACTTCTCCGCTAGAGGGCGTAAATGCAGATGATATTGAAATCAAAATACATTTCATTCATTATATTTGCTTCTAAACATCAGATTGAAAAAAATCTTCCTTCCTTTCGATGCCATTTATAACGAAGACTATTTTAGACACAATTTTTTTTTCAAGTAATACAAAGATTTTCCGCTCGAGGGTGTATAGGTAAATTGCGTTTTCCCCGATATCTCAGCTTTTAAAACTCAGATTTGAAAAATTCTTCCTGCATCGGAAACAACTCCAAATGGGAAATGTTTTGCATATAATTTCTATTTTTTTTTTCATATAAAAAATGGTTTGGCCACCAGGGGGCGTAACGTCTATTTCTCTTTCTGGTGTATTTTCAGCAAAATCCAAGCTTCCTAAAACTCGATAGAAAAAATTATTTGGTGGACCGATACCGTTAACATCGGAAAACCTTTTAAAAGTACGTCTTGCTTAAAATAGCGCATAGTTTTCCCGCCAGAGGACGTAGATATATACCTTATTTTTGTCGATATCTCTGCTTCTAAAAGTCCGATTTGAAATATTCTTTCTTTGTTAAAGAGCCTTTCCAGTGCGAAATGTTTCTGATATAGTTCCAAAAATTTCAAGCAATTCATAGATTTTTACGCTAGGGGGCGTAGACGGAAATTGCGTTTCCCCCGATATCTCTGCTTCAGAAACTCTGATTTGAAAAATTCTTCCTGCATCGGATACAGCTCCTGATGGGCAATGTTTGTATTATAATTTATAATTTTTGATTAAAAAATGGTTTGGCCACCAGAGGGCGTAAGTATTTATTTCTGCTTCTGGTGTATTTGCAAATAAGCTTCCGAAACTCGACTGAAAAAATCTTTCGTGGACCCATACCACTCACCTCGGAAAATGTTTTCAGAATAACTTTCTTTTTAAAAAAATTAGTAGTTTTCCCGCCAGGAGGCGTACATGTGTATCTTATTTTTGTCAATATTTTAGCTCCTAAGAGTCCGATTTGAAAAATTCTTTCTTTGTTGGCGAGAGTTTCCGGTGCGAAAGTTTCTTATATAATCTCAAATTTTTCTTAACGCACAAATGAGTAGTTTTCCCGCCAGGAGGCGTACATGTGTATCTTATTTTTGTCAATATTTTAGTTCCTAAGAGTTCGATTTGAAAAATTATTTCTTTGTTGGAGAGAGTTTCCGGTGCGAAAGTTTCTTATATAATCCCAAACAGGAAAACCACTGAATTGGATCATTACATTTCTAACAAATTTGTAAATGTAAAATCTCTGCCTCATGTTTTATTGACTTTCCCATTTTCCTGCAAAATGTCCCGGTTGAATAGAACACGCTTATTGCAACTAAAAATGTTTCTGGAATTTTATTACACTTCTACCTTAAGGTCTTCATCCTCCCTGATCTACTCTTCCAGAAAAATTATGACAGGATGACTTCAGCCGAGTGTTTGGAGATGTCCGCGGTTGACTGCTTTACATTGTTGGGTTGGTGCGAATGAAATGTCTGGCTAAGGTCTAGCACACGTGAACGGCGAGAACGGAAAAGTAGGACAACTTACCTAGGGAAAATAATCCCCCTCGGTATGTACACATAGTTGCCATCTGTCTGGCAAGGCCATGATCCCGGGAACGAAAAAATTCTTGTGGCTGGGGCCCGAAGAAATCAACTGCACGTTGAACCTCGTTGTCTGTCGTGAACTGTTTCCCGGACAGAAATTGATCCAGGCGACGAAACAGATGATAGTCTGTCGGAGACAAGTTTGGGTGATTGTCAGAATGAGGCAGTGCTTTATAGCCCAAGACTCTTAGTGTCCGCATCGTTCGTTGTGCGATATGAGGGCTGGCGTTGTCCTGGTGGAGAAGAACACCATGTCTGTTGACCACAGCCGGTTGTTTCTGCAGCAATTTCCGGTGCATCTGGTGTAATTCAGCAAAATAACGTTCTGCAGTAATTAGTTGGCCTCTTGCCAAGAAACTCCAATGATACTAATGATTACGAGGCATATCAGCAGCGCTCGTAATCATTAGTATCCGTTCTAATGCGTGAGCAATCGAACATTGTACGTTATAGGAGCTCTTGCAGCTAAGAGTTTTGTAGTACCAATAATCTGCTGGGCCTCTACCCTTGATAGCACGGCGAGCGAAAGCGGTCCCAGGTTATGAAATCAGTTTATAACTCTTTCGGCGCCACTAGCCGCTTCCTTCAACAAAATTAAAGGCGGGAAATCTAGAAGAATCAGGAAGAGTGGAAAAGAAAAAATATCATGAAGACATAATCGGTTGAAAATAGAAAGTAAAGTATTTATAAAGTAACTGCGCAACTAACTAATTTCCAAGACAAATCGTAGGTAGTATTGAAATAAGCCTTAGCTGAAAACAAGCACAAAGGAAAGTCACAATTGTGTATACTGCCTTTTTGAGGCTATGCATCTTACCCGACAGCAATAAAGTAAATCCCATGCATTAAAGTTCCGTGTAACGGAAGTAGTCAAAACCATTGTTGAAATCTGATTTTCGAATGCTGTCCTACGAAGAGACGTAACAATAGTTCATTTCTTTGTTATTCAACAACGTATTTTACTAAACTATCGCCGAACATTATTTCACCACGTGTTACTTAAACGCAACGATATCTCAATCTGTGTAAATTACGAGAAGCTCATGCTAAATGTGACAAAGCCATTTTAAAAAATGTATTTTGATGCTATGCATCTTTCCCGACAGTTGTGAAGTAGGCCTACACGTCGTAGCGAAATTCTGGCTTCTTCTCGTTCGGAATACCGACAGGCGCGACGCTACGGGTGGGCTTCAGTCCCCAATTTTTCTTTGAGCCTACCCTTTATCCCCCTTCTCCCCCCCAAAAAAATATTTAAACTGTTAGAATATATAGCTGGTGGTAGATTTTAGGGAACTTGGGTAAACGTTCCTGAATTTTTCGAATTCACAGAAATTTTGTTATATAAAATGAAATTTTTGATTTTTGTTAAAGCCCTCTGAGGGAATTTCTAAGAAAGTAGGAGGAACGGATAATTTGCCGCCTAGGTGGCGCAGTGGTCTAAGCGCTCGCTTCTTGTTTACGATCCGTTCGAAATGGGTCCGGGTTTGAATCCCGGTGAGGCATGGATGTAGTGTTTGTGTTACTGCACTGGCTCTCTCCCTTCACTGGAGCTAATGACCCTAAATTAGGGACGGACGACTGCTTATGGCCCATTGAGTTGCTCACGGTTGTCGTTAAACCTCCAACAACAACAAAAAAAGAACACACAGTTTTATAGTTTGAAAGATGAGAGAGGGGGGGGGAAGATTGCTGGTCAGGTTACAAACTACAATTCATGAACAACCTCATGACAGCAAAAAAAAAAAAAAGAACTTGAGGTCAGATTTTAGCTTGCGCATGCGCAGATGAACTTTCGTAGCTACTTCACATTTCATCGGTGTCAGGGTCGTTTCTTACGTTCGTCTAAATCTGAATAATATACACTGACGGAAAAAAAAAATCCCAACACCAAGAAGGGGTTGTGTTAGATAAACGACAGTTGGTAGGCGGTGAGAGTACATCTGTAAGATGACGTCTATGCAAATTTCGCGCTCGGCGCATACGTGTGGCGCTAGTAGCGCCCCTCGGAACATGCAAAGCGGGTTTGCTGTAAATACACGCTGTAACGTTCGTGAGCATTAGTTATCGTTGAGATTCGACGTAGTGTGTTGATGCCTTTAAGAAGACGAAGAAGCCATTATCAACAGCTCACGGAGTTTGAACGAGGTCGTGTAATAGGGCTACGAGAAGGTGGATTTTCGTTCCGCAATATTGCAGAACGACTTGGCAGGAATGTAGCCACTGTGCATGATTGTTGGCAGCGGTGGTCAAGGGAAGGTACTGCCTCAAGAAGACCGGGTTCTGGCTGGCCACGTGGCACTAATGAGAGGGATGACCGCCGTGTACGGCGTATGTCCGTGTCGCATCGTACCGCGTCTGCGGCAGCAATTCGAGCTGCAGTTGCCACCACAGTGACACAACGAATTGTTACAAATCGGTTACTTGAAGGACAGCTCCGAGCCTGACGCCCTGTAGCGTGCATTCCACTTACTCCAAACCACTGCCGTTTGCGACGTCAGTGGTGTCAAGCTAGAGCTCATTGGAGGTCGGAGTGGAGATCTGTTGTGTTTTCTGATGAAAGCCGGTTCTGCCTGGGTGCCAGTGATGGTCGTGTGTTGGTTAGAAGGAGGCCAGGTGAGCGCCTGCAACCAACCTGTCTGCGGCCGAGACACACTGGACCTACACCTGGAGTTATGGTCTAGGGAGCAATTTCCTATGACAGCAGGAGCACTCTGGTGGTTATCCCACGCACCCTGACGGCACAGTTGTACGTCGGTCTGGTGATTCAACCTGTTGTGCTGCCATTCATGAACATCATTCCAGGGGGTGTTTTCCAACAGAATAACGCTCGCCCGCATACCGCTGTTGTAACCCAACATGCTCTACAGAGTGTCGACATGTTGCCGTGGCCTGCTAGATCACCAGATCTTTTACCAATCGAGCACGTATGGGACATCATTGGACGACAACTCCAGCGTCATCCCCAACCAGCATTAACCGTCCCTGTATTGACCGACCAAGTGCAACAGGCATGGAACTCCATCCCACAAACTGACATCCAGCACCTGTACGACACAGTGCATGAACGTTTGCGTGCTTGCATTCAACATTCTGACGGTTACACCAGTTATTAATGTACCAGCATTTCACATTTAAAATGGCTCTTCTCGCGCTTACAATAAGCTGTGATCTTGAAACCTTAATCGATTAAATATGTTACCTATACAAATGTATTGCCGCCATTTCATTCCTCTACAACTATTTTTTCGTGGTGTTGGGATTTTTTTCCGTCAGTGTATAATGGTACTAATAATAAACAAATATTGTTTTTGAAAAACTAAACAGTCGAAATACCTACTATTGCCGCCGCCATAGTTCCGTAAATACAGTATTTAGTTTTACGACTCACATGTCTCCTTTCACAGGCGTAGCGTCGGGAGGAGAAGGGGGGCACGTGCCCCCTCAACTTAGAAATGGGGGAAACAATAACTAGTCGTTTGTCTTTTAAATGTCATAAAGTGTGACATCCAGCCAAAGGAACGACACTATGCAATAGCGAGCATTGCTATGACTGCTTTCCAGCAGTCATTCCATGCACAGTAGCATGCAGTCAGTCATCTGATGATAGTTTTCAGCATCGAATGACTGCATGAGGTGCTTTAAAAGGCTTCTTTTTTTTTTTTTTTTTTCTAATCCTCGTTAGGATGAAACGACCAAGCCTGGTACACCTCGTAGTTTTTGGATATATTTAGGCATGTAAAAACCTAAATAATTGAAAAGGTGTATTTTCGGAGAAATTATTTCCAAGAATGCCCTATCCCCCCCCCCCATCAGTTTACACTTATTTGTGCCCCCCAAGAATTTTTGGTCACGCTAGGCCTATGTCTCCTTCCATTGGTTTTACGACAGTAACATTCATTTATCCATCTATCTAAGTACTTCTCAATTAGTAAACTTTATTGTTTCTTGTTATGATTTAGTTCCACTTAGACTGTTGGTCGGTGTGGTCGCGGAGGTGACGCGAATGTGTTGTACATTAATAAATGTATACTCTCGAATCACTCGTTTTATTTCACACCCACAAAGATCTTCGCATGCGAAAGATGCATAGCATAAGTTATCTGCAAAGGATACCATGGTACCTCCTCGATTTTTTTGCATTATAATTGAGTTGCCATACAAATCGATCTTAAAGAGAAAGAGTAAAATCCCGCTAACCAAAATATTGCAGGGGGAGATTTAATAATGGATAGATGAAATGATAAAATTTACATAAATAATATAGATGGTAAAGTGTAGGATAAAGGCGAATGTAGAGAAATTGGGCAGGACTTTGTCTAGCAACACCCTCACGTAGAAGAACAATGTGACCTATTCTCTAATTTAATTTTCCTTTTTAGTTATTTTCTCTATGTAAATTTGAGTTCGATCTTCTTAGCATTTTTCAAACTTAACGTGGTATCTTCTCTCTCCCAAGTGTATGGTTGGCAACACGTTGAGGTCAGAACGTATGACGATATAAATGTTTGAGCAGCAGCAGTGTCAGATGAGAACTGGACGATATATAATGTTTGAGCAGCAGCAGTATGTGGATATGTTGGTAGTATGACGATACAATAATAGTTGCAAAATTGAGTTACTTGAAGTTGTGATCTCTTGACGTCTGCGTATTATATATTTAGTGTTGGAGTTTTGTTATGTTCGTTAGACGTTTTCTCACAAGTAGTGGGTGTGTGCATAAGTTCTACCCGATTTTGCAGGCTACAAAGAAAGAGGGAGAACACAACAAATAGCGTACCTAGGATTTCACATAATTGCCATCATTCTGTATGACCTCTTGATATCTGTCTATGAGTAGGTGAATCCCACGCCGGAAAATCTCCTGTGTTTTAGAGTGAAAAAAGTCATGTAATGCCGTTTTCACATCGTCCACATCATCGAAGGTTTGGAGAGCGAAGGCGTTCTGTAACGATCGGAAAAGGTATTAGTCCGTAGGTCCCATGTCAGGGAAATACACCGGGTGAGGAAACTCTTCCCTACCAAAGTCCAGTAATTTTTTCCAAGTGATTAAAGCAGCATGAGGTCTGGCGTGTTATCATGATGAAGGATCACGCTTTTGCGATTGACGAGTGCTGGCGGCTTCGATGTCAGTTTTTCTCGCAATCTGTCCAACTGTTGGCGGTAGAGGTCAGCATTTATCGTTCGGTTAGGTGCCAACACCTCCCAGTGCATTATTCCCTGGACATCCCACCAAACACTCAACAAAACCATTTTGGGATGCAGTCCTTCTTTTGGAATCGATGGAGCTGGCTCCGTACCTTCGCACACAGTCCGTCGACGCTTTACATTACGGTACAGTACCCATTTCTCGTCACCCGTTACAATTCGTCCCAAAAATGGTTCATTTCTGTGACGAGAAAGCAAAGAAACCCAGGTACGGATTCTCTCATCTCGTTGCTTTGCAGAAAGCTGGTGCGGAACCCAGTTATCGAACTTGGTGGTAAGCCCAAGCGCATTCTTCCGTCTTTTGACTGTTGTTCTGTGTACCGACAACGTTTCCGCTAATTCCTGAACGGTTGGATGTGGGTCATTTGTGTTATGGCTTTGTCCACATCCTCATCAGGAACCACGGATCGACGGTCCAGGACGTGGTTGAACTTTACAACTTCTGTCTCCTTCCCGGAATTTCCGAAACCAACGGCGACGTGTGCTATCATCAACTGCATCCTCCCCATACACTTGACAGATGTTGCGGTAAGCCTTGGCTACAGTACTGCCTTTATCGAACTCGTACAGTAAACAATGTCTAATGTGCTCTTTATCGCATGCCACGGTCAGTGATTTCCGTTACGAATGACTAACTCGGACAAACCTAGTGCCTGTACTGCTCCACGCTTTATTGGCCGAAAAGTCGGTGGCATCGCAGCGTCATCTGTGACGTAACTACTCCGATCGCAATTTGCATCTGTTACAAAAACGGGTAGAACTTTTGCACACACCCAAGAAATTAGATTTGTTCACTAATATTGTTGAAGGCTGAGTTGTGCTGAAGGATATTTATGATATATGTAATATTTTTTGATATACACAGTGCGTCAAAGAATTTTTAAGACTGGGTCTGTAAAATGAAATAGAAACAAGAAATTATAATTTGCTTTGGTTTGTTATTCAAAATAAGTCCCTCCGGCTTCAATACACTTGTTACAGCGATTTAATAATGATTCGAATGCCTGTTCCAGTTCACTTTGCGGAATTGCCTCCAAAGCACGCGTCGAAGCTGTTTGTATGGTAGAAAAATCATCAAAATAACACCCTTTTAACGTCATTTTAAGTTTTGGGAACAAAGAAAAGTCGCAGGGTGCTAAATCAGGTGAATACGGTGGATGATTCAACACACAGACGTTATTTTTCGCCAAAAATCTACGAACAAGAAGTGAGGTGTGACTGGGTGCATTATCGTGTAACAAACACCAACTGTTTTCATCTCGATATTCTGGACGAATGCGACGAATTCTGTCCATAAAACGCCTCAAAACATTTAAATAAAACTCACCAGTAATTGTTTGTCCACTTGGAACAAATTCTTTGTGGATAATACCCTTACTATCGAAGAATGTAATGAGCATTGTTTTGATTTT
Organism: Macrothele yani; assembly: GCA_039090855.1. Classification (NCBI taxonomy): domain Eukaryota; kingdom Metazoa; phylum Arthropoda; class Arachnida; order Araneae; family Macrothelidae; genus Macrothele; species Macrothele yani. The sequence continues at coordinate 46,677,432 of CM077022.1, read as the reverse complement.
CGATAGAACGTTTCTTGTTTTTTTGGCTTGTGGCGAGTTTTTTGTCTTTCATTCCGCACTTTGTCGCTTTGTTTTAGGATCATAATGAAAACACTATGTTTCATCACCAGTAACAATCGATTTTAAGAAGTTTGGATCATTTTCAGCGGCTGAAACGATGTATCTGCAATGTGCACTTCTCCTTGATTTTTGTTCATTGGTTAACGTGTGTGGAACAAATTTAGCACAGACTTTTGTTTTGCCCAAATCTTCATGCAGGATGGTTCGAATCGTTTCTTTGTTGATGTTTAAAGACTCTTCCATCATTCTTAGTGACGCACATCGATTGTTTGCCACGAAATCACGCACTTTTTCAATAATCTCAGGTGTCCTGGATGAACTTGATCTTCCTGTATGCTTTTCATCTTCTAGCGTCTCTCTTCCGTCCAAAAACGTTTGTGCCACAGGAAAACATTTGATCTACTTAAACAAAACTCACCGTAAACTTGTTTCATCATTTGGTACGTTTCCGAGGCACTTTTACCAAGTTTTGCGTTAAGTTTAATAACAGCCCTTTGTTCCATCTTAATAATTCAACATGAAAAAATTTTACTTCTCTAATGAACGCCCGTTTCGTTTGAGTTTAACAAATGCGCAGTACTTTTGGCAGAAAGCAAGCAGATGGTCACGGTTTATAACGCATTTGCGATTACACTGGTGGCGCCACCGTAGGCTGAAATCTAGCGCCAGTCTTAAAAATTCTTTGACGCACTGTGTATGTAAGTAACATTTTCTGAAGTATTTGAATGGATCTTGTTTCACTGTAGATGAAATTGCGGGACTGATCTATTATATAATGTTCAGACAGCCATATTTCCACGAACATTACAACTATTTCATTCCATGCTTGTAGTATGTGTCATCTCTCCAATTTTGAGGAAAATGGTACCTTCTATCAGAATGGTTTGTTTTAAAGTCATTGAATGAATGTAATACACGACGGAAGCCGGTCATTCTGATCATGCGTTGAAAGCTTAAAATTTTTGCCACTGTCTCATAACTGATTTCCCATCCATCGGCGGAATGACATATTTCTTCAATTCTTTTCAGTTCCTTTCCTTAGAGATAAAACTGGAAGCAGCAAATGTTCTTCGCGTCGCAACTTTTGATTCTCGGGATTTTTATCCAATGCTGCGAGTAACACGAAGTAAATATAAACTGCTGGTTTTTATTAAGCAAATTCGGCCTCGCAGCTGAAGGAGTATGATGTAAAAATGCATGGAGAGCCAAACAATATCTTTCCAAATACATAAACGAGGAAAAATGTGTAAATAATAAAAGAGGAGAAGCGAAGGAAATCCATAAAAATTTTACTTATTTTCTTTTCTTATAATAACATGAATAAGCGAGACTCTGGGACTTTTCCAGAGAGAAAATTAAGAATAAAGAAAATCGTTTGCTTTTCCAAGACGCACAGAATTTAGCATAGACTTACCTAATGTAGGGGAAGAATTCGAAGCGAAGTAACGGCGGATAAAAAAAAATGACAAAAATAAAAAAAAAGTAAAGAAAAAAAGAAAACAATAAACTTCAAAAACAAATAGAAGAAATGAAGACAACGAAAATACATTTCTGTTTTGGGGTGGTCTTACGTATGCACGGTCACACACCGATGAGTGAATCACCGTCCATATATCTACACGCGTGCCAGCTTTCAGAGTCGCTTCCCCTTACCCTCATATTGCGCAACGCGCCGGTAATTACGTGGTCAATACAAAAATGCAAACTCGATTCTGCATTCCTAAACATCATTGTTTACGATCCGTATCGGTGGCACTGAAGCTATGGAGTGGTTTACATCTAGCTTTTCTCTGTCTTATCACAAAGAGGTTATTTCGTTGTGTGTGTATGTGTGTGTGTGTAGGGGGAGGGGCACGAAATGAATCTATGCGATGTTTGGAAACTTGAAGGGGGGGGAGATACTGCATATATACATCGAAAGAGAGAGAGAGAGAGAGAGAGAGAGGAGGGGGAATCGGCGGGGAAGGCTTGAGCCCGTTTCGTCTTGTAAGTTTCTTCCGTATCATAGTCATTTGCTTCGCCGCGGTTTAGGTCCGGATGTAAATCAGTCTAGATGGGGCAGAAATAATTGCCATTCACATAGCTCTCCGGGCCGCTTTGCCTCTCAAATTGAATCAGCTTCGACTGCCTGCCGAATAGTCAAGAAACAGAAGGAGACTAAAACAAGAAGTCTCTCTTTTCTCTCTCTCTCTCTCTCTCTCTCTCTCTCTCTTTCGTGCTCCTCTGTTCTTGTCTCTCTCTCTTTCCCCGCTTCTGTGTGGGTTTCAATCTTTCATGTCCTGAACACTACAGCTAACTTTGTGTACATGAACAAAAGCCCGAAAGAACCATGAAATATTAAGAGGAAGCGCAATGGGGGATGCATCGTAGGTTGATGTGGGGGGCGAAGAAGGGGGGGGGGAGAAGGGGGAGAGAGAGAGTGGAAGAAAGAGGGCCTTGCATTGTAAATGATCATTATTCAATCGAGCTGCATTAAGACATGAAAAATTCATGTAGATGAAGTGCAGGCCAACAATAGAGGATAAGAGGAAAAACAAATCGTGCTCGTTGGTTGCAGCGGGGAGGAGGGGGATGCTGAGGAAGAAAGGGGCGGTCTTTGATTTTGTTTCTGCGACCGCTTAGAGGGTACTTTCGATAGCAGCTCCTTTCCCTACAGAAAAGGAAAAGGAGGAAGGTGTGGGTGATGTGGATTGCAAAGTGCAGAGCAAAGAGGAATAGTGATGGGGGGGGGTGAGTCATCCCCCTCTCCCATCTATTACACTCACTGTGTGTTTCGGTAAATTGACTTTTCCTTGTTATAACACAAGTACTCTCAATTCCTTCAGTCGCTGTTTGAATCCGGCGTGCTTTCTGCGGAGGAGAAAAGGTAACAGAAATGTTGTCATGATAAAGAACAGCTTTCCTCTCTCTACCCTGCGTCTTTGTTTCACTTGTGTTTAACGCTCCCTCAATCTATCCTTCCATTCTTGTCTTCTGTTCCCCCCACCCCCTCTTAGGCCACTATCCATCTCTATTTCCACTGGATTTCTTCCTCCGCATTCGTATTTTATTGACATTCCACAAACAGGTCGTATCCATACCAATTGTAGTTGTTACCGTCGAATTGTCTGCACCGCCATATACACAGCATCTTCACCGAATTCACTTAGATGCGTACGAAAATGTACATACACAAACTGGATATAGTAACTGGTATGGGTTTAGTTCCCGAAATGAAACAGGGGGTAAAATGAAATAAATCGGGTTCGTGAAAAGCGTTCTTTGTTTCTTTCTTTTAATGTCTTCTGTAGTTTTTCGTGTTTTTTTTTTTAACTTTTTCTTCGTAAGTCCCCATCGGATGCTTCCCATTTAGACAATCATCTTGCTTGTGCAATGCATATCGAAATTCTTTCTTCCAAAATTTTTCGATTTCCTCCAGAGAGTTTCCCCGATTCTTTTTGATGGAGACAACGCATGTTTTTAACCTTTTTCGTAATTGTTTGTATAAAAAAAGTACTCAAGGAATCGCCAAGAGAAGGAGAAAAAAAAATCCTTGGACAACGGAAGACAAAAATGGCAGGCGGCTCACGGAATACAAACATTAGATTTGGTTGTTTCCTCCTGAGCGTACATAACTGTAACGCAGTGGGGGAAGAAAGTGCCATTGGCGAAAGAAACAGTACTTTCTTGAGAAGGGAGGGGTAAAGATGGAGTAAACATTGTTAGCTAGCATCAAGAAAAGAAAAATGAAATTCCTTTGAACGCAAAGTTGAAGACAGGCTTTCAATTTTCAAACAAAGGTATGGAGTATGCAGCGAACGAACGTCCTATTCAGCAGGAACATCTCAAAGGTAACGCTGACTGAAGACAATTCCTAATCCCTGGAGTTACCCAAAGAGCAGGAATGCTATATATGTATGTATATATATATACATCTATAGACACACGCACACACACACATATGTATATATGCTTGTGTCTGTGTGAACAAGAGAAAAAGGAGCTGCTGCTTTATGATGTTTTTTTTTATTTATTTTTTCTTTCGAATAGCGAAACGAATTAGATATCGTCGTCTGTGTAAGCTGCCGCCGACACACAGTCTTTCTTTTGCCTTTCTCTCCTCTCAAAGTAGTTGTTTGAAATCTGTCAACCACAAAGATTTAATAATCCAGGAAACCGTGAAAGGCGCATCTCCTTGAGAAGTTTCTTGTCACTTTTGTCCTTTATGCACTTATATTTTCATTTATGTTTCTCGCAGCGCCTGAAGAATTTTTTCCGTGCGTCCTTTGCGATTTATTTTTCCTGCAAATTTGTTTTCGTTCTTTCTTTTCACTTATTATCTTTCGGCAGGGACAAATATTTTTATGCACAATGCTGTGCGGCACGAACCAAGTTCAAAGGGAAAAAATAATTTTTGAAAGGAATGTGTATGTTTTTTTCGGTAAAGTTTGGTTTTTATGGTTTATAAGAAACGCAACGTGTGTGTCGAGACAAATGACTGAAATAAAGCCTTTCCAACTGAGCTGCCATTAAATCAGATACGGTGGAACCTCGGTTATACGTTTTTCTAGGGGATGACTTTTAAAAAACGTATAAACGAAATTTCAAAGTCTTAACCCTGGAATACACAGACTATTTTCCCACCTCCGAATACACAGGCGGGGTACTAGGGAACCCCAGGGGGAATCATTGAATTTATCAGGAAACAACAACATTCTTTGGCAAAAACTGCGCTATCTGTCAGCAAACGAAAAATTACTGGGACGCTGTAGCACCCCGCTGTGAATTCTTGGGTTAAATACTATTGTAAAATTTTCAATGCTCCAAAAAAAAAGGGGGGGGGGCGGAGCAGGGAGAAGAACCACATAATTTTAAATTACGCTAACTTATAATGTAAGACATACCTCATTACTTTGTTTGCTGCCTCAAGCCTATGTCTATTAGGACTTCTGTACTAATTTTTTTATCCTAATTTAATTGTCAAAACTACGTTAAAAATTCGGTACAATTTCATATTTTCAGTATATGAAAACAAAACTATTTACCTTTTAAATACCACGTAATAAATCAGAATACCATTCTTGTTTTATATTCAACTGCCCTATTAAACATCCTTTACTCATAAGCATCGCTCTTTTCAAAGCAGTTTGTCCACTAGTTGATTTTGCATTAGTGCAAAATAAAATATTCACGTATTCACTAGTTTTGGCTTATTTCAAATTTCCTAAATTGAGAAAAAAAAAGACTACTGTTAACGTTATTTAGTACATTTTTAGTTGCATCAGCAATTTCATGGTTACAAAAAAGAAAAAGAAAACGCTGTCTCAATTATCTCAAAGTTTTGTCAGGTTATGTACAGAGTTGGAAATGGGTCAACAATTTTGGACCCGGACCCGGCCGTCATATAATTGGATCCGACCCGGACAAATCTGCTTTAAACTATAAATTAGAATATATCATCATTGTCAATCATTATCAATCCACTGCTGGATGAAGGTCTCCCCAAGTTTCTTCAACAACGGACTGTCTTGGGCCAGTCCGTTGTTGAAGAAACTTGGAATCCACCCATCTACCATGTGGTCTTTTTTCTGGGTCTTTTCCTGTCCCTTGGAATCTAGTGTAAAATTTCGGTTGTTCATCAGTGGTCCGTTCTCCTGGCATTATGTCCAGCTCATTGCCATTTCAGGGATTTTACTCTGATCATGATGTCTTCCACTCTTGTTGTTTTTCTTATCCACGAGTTCCTCTTTTTATCTTTCTTGGTTACACCAAGTATGCATCTCTTCATGCTTCTTTTAGTTGTCTGCCGTCTACAATCTTTTTTAGTTAAGGTCCACGTCTCTGCTCCGTACGTAAGCATTGGAAGGATGCATTGATTAAACACTTTTCTTTTAAGACATAATGGCATATTGCTCTTAATAAATTGTATTGTTTCTTCCAAAAGCTCTTCAACCAAGTTTGTTTACACCAGTTAATTTCTTCATCAATATGACCCTCGCTTGATATCAGCTGCCCAAGGTAAATGTAGGAATTGGTTATCTCCAGCTTTTCCCCATCAATTGATAAATCTTCATTCTTTGTAAAAGCATTGTACTTCAGTTTTGTCATCTGAAAGTTCGTTTTTTATCCCACTTCTTTACTCTTGTCAGCAAGTTCCTGGATCATACTCTTCAGCTCTGAAGTATTATATTAAAAACCTATGAAAGGTTCTTTGAAATATTTTTTTCTACAAAAATAAAACGGAAATAAAGCCGGGTCGAAATGTTTGACCCGCAAGAAATTGTTGACTCGCTGACCCGTGACCCGTTTCCATCTCTGGTTATGAATAAAAAAAATACCGCGTGTATTTTTTACAATATGAAATTCAAAATGTAAAGTACTGCATACGTCCGAAAAGTTCCAGGAGTGACGCAATAAAGAATATAAAAAGTACCATTCTATCAAATAATGCTGGTCACCTTCAAAATACCACCCTTCTGAATCAACACACAGTTTCCAGCGTTTCTGATGATCCCGAAAACAGTTCTGGAAGGCACTTTCCCGGATGTCCGCAAGTTGTTTTGTCACGGTACTGTCTGCATGATACTGTCCTTTTTAGTGGCCGTTTCATCCTGGGAAACAGTCCTTAGGTTTGTTGATAATGCTGCAGGCACCGTATGTAGCGTTCTTTACTATTTGTATCCTGGAAAACACTACTTAAGATTTTGAGAATACTATCTCTTCTTATTTACACTCTCTTTCTCGAAGTAAAACAAAATCACTCAAATAAAGTTTCAGAAAAACTCTTACATACTATTGAATTTTTTTTATTCCATCATCGTGTGAGCACTTTGCTCGAACATTCCAAAATACGTGAGGAACTAATCACAGTAGTATTAATCTTTAAACATTGATTAACATGAGTTAGTAAGCAGAAAACGTGATTACTCCAAACACTCAATATATAACAACACAGCTCGAATACGCAAACTTCAAGCAAAAACAGTTTCAGCTTCGCACAGTTTCCACCACCGCACACTTATGCTACTGCTTCAACATTATATATCTCTCGTTCTTATCTGTCAACATGCATACGTCACAATATCTGATCTCAGGATTGTTGCCAACTTCATTCCGCGAGCGCGAAGATATAACGTTAAGGTTGAAAACGCTGAAGGAGAATGAACTCAAATTTACATAGAGAAAGCAACTAAACATGAAAGTTAATTTAGAGTATACGCCATACATGTTTCATCTCCTGCAATAATTCTGGAGCAAAAATCAGGATCCTCAGCTGCAGTGCCCAGCAGATCGGAACAGATCGATGAACGAGCCTTTGGTCATCATTCAGAATGCGGGGTACTAATCTGGGATTAAGTTTTCGTTTTCCCAGATCCTCTCGTAGAATCTCATGTCAGGTAGACTTAGTGATGCCCACCGACTCAGCCAAAAGTCTCACTGTGATTCCGTACCTCTTCGATTTTTTCCGCTGTCCGCACACTGGAGGCACGCCCAGATCTCATATCATCATCAAAGGATTCCCGCCCATCACGAAACCGTGCATACCATTCGAGAAGCTGCCGGTTAATGCTGTGTCTCCATACGTTTCTGCTAACGTTCTGTTAGTTTCAGTAGCTGATTTACCAAGTTTCAAACAAAAACGGATGTTTACTCTCTGCTATTCCATTGCTGAAATGAAAAGGGACGAGAACGCTTGCTATGACTCTCTTAATGCCCGTCTGCCGCCTGTCGGTACCGATATAAAACGGTTTCCAGCTGTTCGCCGATTGGTCAACGACCGCTGTCTTCTGGCATACGCGTGATATTTTTATCCCACAACTGTTACGTCAGTTATGCGGTCAGACCTGGAACTTATTGGACGTACTATACTGTGCAAATTAATTGGGGCAAGCTACTTTATTCTCAGAATTGTAATGTGATCGCCAGTTGATGTCGGACACCCACGTAAACCGGTTTTATCAGCTGTGAGGTGGTGTGACTGTTAGAACTTGATAGTAAGAATGTGGTTTGACCGGTTTTAAACAGGAAATAGGCACTTCAGCTTCAGTTGTGAGCTTTCGTGTGTGACAGGTGGATATTAGGTTGTGCTCTCTGTGAGTACGTGTTGCTTTCGTTTATTGAAAAATGGATATTTCCAAAAGGAAGCGTGCAAAAAAAATTGCTCTGAAAGATCACACTTCTATGTTAGTGAGATATCGCTTCGGCGGTTGGTGTAGGCAAATCAAGTGTATCCAGACTGCTTACGCGATACAATGCATCTGGATCATCGTCTCCAAAAAGGAGAGGTAAACGTGGAAGAAAACGAACCGAAAAATATCTAATCAGAAATAGTAAAATGAATCCAAAAAAAAAACAAGCACCGACCTTCAAAGAGATTTATTGGCGAGTGGTTGTGATGTTAGTGATTCAACTGTACACCGTAGGCTTCTGGAAGTTGGCCGGAAGGCAAGAGGGCCAACGGAAAAACAATATTTGAATAAGAAAATGAAGATAAAACGTTTAGCATGGGGCAAAAAATATAAATCATGGGCTGCTGACGACTGGAAAAAGGTAATTTTCAGTGATGAAACTCATTTATTTGTGCAGAGGTACCAAGCAAATGTCGTTAGACGAAGCAACTGTGAGCCCTTAAGACCTGAGCATGTCAAACAAACTGTAAAACACCCTCTGAAACACATGTTTTGGGGTTTTTTCACATCAAATGGAAGCTTAATTCCTGTTCAAGGCATGATGAATTCAGCCAAGTACGTAGAAATATTACAACGTAGGATTGTTCCATTCTTGCAAACTTTTGACAGGACATTTCAACATGACTTGGCCCCATGTCACAATTCGAAATTCGGCAAGAATTTCATGCTGGAAAATCAAATCCATTTGCTTGATTGACCTGGAAATTCATCAGACTTAAATCCCATAGAAAACTTGTGGAATATTTTGAACTGACGTTTAGGTAAAATGAACTGTACAACCAAAGAACGCATGATAACGAATGCTATAAAAGCTGTGATTATGAAGTCAAAAATATGTGCACTCAATTAGTGGAGTCAATGCCAAAACGAATTCAAGAGGTCATTTCTGCTAAAGGAGGACATACTTCATACTAATACAGGTATTTATCAGTGTATATCAAGGCATTAAAGACATAGTTTTGGAAAAAAGAGTGATTTGTTACTTTGACCCAATTAATTTGCACAGTATAGTAGGTTGTATGATCGCAAAAAGCGTATAAATGAATTGCGTATAACCGAATTGAAAAAGCGGTATAAACTACAGTAAAACATCAAGACTACCGCAAAATTGCGTACAAAAGTGAAAAACGTATAACCGAGGTTTTACTGTATGTTTTTTTCGATAAAGTTTGTTTTTTATGGGTTGTAAGAACCGCAACGTGTGTTTCACGACAAATGACCAATGTAAAGCCTTTTCAACGATTTGTTTTCCTTTTTCTACAGGCTGCGAAGGTATTTGTGCAATATCCCCCTCCCCTCCTCCTCCTGGATACATGCTCATTAATTTTGGAAAAGCTTGGAGTCATTTTTGGTAATGTTCCGTCCATCTGTTTTTAATAAAATTAGTAAATCCTGAAGAATTACATACCCGTATAATAAACATGACACATGTCACTTACACCAGCAACACGCCCTGATTAAAAGAAAATTCCATGCCTAGGAGAAAGGTCTTAAAGCAAATTTTTTCGTGGATTAGGGTTCAGGAGAAATAAGTCCACGCAGACAATACCTTTCCCCCGTTTACTCCTTTCCTTCAAGCCAGCGACTTTGTCTTGTACGGCTCACAACTGCTCTTCCAAAGCAGTCGTGAGCCACGACCTGCTCCCTCGTTGCCCTAAAAGGCAGACTTAAAAGTGCTGGTATAGCTTTATACTCCATACTCCGTGTTGGAATCCTCTGTTTAATAGCACAAACAAACAGCAGAGCAATTAGTAATGAGCTCAGTGAATTCGTATTCACCCTCTTCATTCGCCCCTGATGATACTAACTTGAAAAAAGGCTTAAATTCAGGATTTGGACGAGTGGAGAACAACTGAATTTTCATGGTCTTGCGGATATTATTTTGATAATCTTTCTACGGAGAAGGAAAACCGCACTTCCTAGGAGAAAATACGTAGGGCAACACGACGAAAAACATCTGAGTCATTATTCCTTGGCAAATTCCAGATTACATTTGAAAGTTAAAAAATAAAATAAAATGTGGTACATCTTGAACTGGGTGGGCACGATAATTTTCAGGGTGGGCTACAGCCCACCCTCGCACCCCTTGGCGACGTTCCTGTCCACACAGGAATTCAGGAAAGAATTTGGAAGACCCTTACGGCTTGATGTTCCGATAAGATCTTCTTCTTCTTGTTTGACTCATATATTGAATTCTTGGGCGTCCTCTTCCAGCTTTTCCTTCCCTTCTACCTTCAACCAAGTTGGCATACCACTCCTAGTGTCTTATAAGGTGACCTATCATGTTATCTTTTCTTCTTTCTATAGTCCATAATATTTTTGTCTTCCTCTCGTTATTTGACTCATATACTGAATTCTTGGGCGTCCTCTTCCAGTTTTTCCTTCCATTCTACCATCAATCAAGTTGGCACACAACTCCAAGTGTCTTATGAGGTGGTCTATCATGTTGTCTCTTCGTATTTCTGCAGTCATACTATTCTTGTTTTTTCTGAGCTTTTCTTAACACTTCCACATTTGTCATTTTTTCTGTCTAAGAAATTCTCATCATACATCGCCAGCATGACATTTCAAATGTTTGTAGCTTTGCCCTGTCTGTTTTTTGCAATGTCCAAGTTTCAGATGGATAAAGTGCTGCATTCCGTATAAAAGTTTTTATTAAATTTTTCTTTGTTTCCAGAGAGATGGACTTGGATGTTAATAATCCTTTTTTCTTATTGAAAGCATTCTTTGCTTGTGCTACCCTACTTCTCACATCTTTTACATTTTTTCTATCGGATGTAAAAATGCTACCTAGGTAAATGAAGTCCTTAACTTGCGTTACTCTTCCCTTTAATATAATATATTAATGTATTGCTTTCCGTCTCTGGTGCGTTTCATTATTATTTTTTTTTTCACATTTATATTCATTTTGCATTATGTTCAAGAATCTTGTTTAATTCCTCTAATGACTCTTGTAAGTCTCTGTCATTATCTGCTATTACTGCAATGACTCCCTTAATGCCCGTCTGCCCCCGTACTTTTAAGGAATGTTAAACCGGAAAAATCCAACATATAACACTCATACTTTACCTTCACATATTTATCACACTTCAAGAGTGTAGTAACTTCAATATGCTAAATTCTGTTAGTAAAGTTGGCAGCAGACTACCGGCGTGGCACCGTTGGCTAATCGCCAGATTCATGCCTGTGTCTTAGGCGGTGTTGTGGGTTCGATACCTTTTTGCCACCCATATAATTCGGGGAGTTCCTCAAATGTAACGCCAAGATGTGGATCAGTTCCCGAAAATCGGACCCGGATGTCCGCGGGTGCTAGCCCCGCGATGTCCCCTTATCTCCGGCACCGCGCTGGCCACCCAGTCTGACTCATTCACGGATAAGAATCCCAAGTCTCATTCGCAGCGGTAAGAGATCTTGATGATCTGTAATGCCATATGAAGAAGAAATTTGCTTGCAATGTGGGAATGGCTGTTTATAAGTGTAGATGGGCATAAGCTTTTGTATGAATTCTATTTGAAATCAATGACGGGGTTCTTTGCACGGGATAAATTATGTAAACGCCCATATTTATGCAATTTCACCCTTTAACCTTTTGAAGATCGTAATTTTTAAACCGCCCGTACATCCAAACGACCACGGCCGCCAGAAATGCCTCTGATAAGTGAGTAGGATTTCCTGCCCCCATCTGTTCTTTGAATTTACACGGCGTCTGTCGCATTTGCAGAAGTCACCATTGTTGTCACAAAAAAAAAGTGAGACAGGAGCTGGTTTTTCCTGGTGCGATGTCATTTACTCGCACTTCATCGCATCTCTTCGCCGTGGAAGAATGCAGTCATTGTCCCCTGGAAACGTAAGAAATTCAATGCATACCAAGCCGTAAGAAGTTCAATGCATATCATTGGAAGTTTCGTGTGGCAGTCCAACGCGTATCCTTCTTGTGTTAATCTATAAAAGTTAAGGACAGAAATAGTAACAACAAAGAATTTTGGGCGTTATGGCACTGTGAGCTACCCAAGAATTGAAGGTCACGGTCGTTAAGTGTAAAGCGTCCAATATATCTGAACCAAACAATGCCCGAAATTTTCTGCACTCCCTAAACAGAAATGTTTACCTAGCGGCCGGGTTTCACGAAAACTACTGCAAAACAATCGCTTTCCCGCCCTCATCTCAGCAGTACCGACCATAGATCTGTTAAAGGTGATGAGTGCTCGCTTCTAGTCCTCTGTTTTCTGTTCCATGACCCAAGGCATGATGGGGAATGAATGGCTAGTTCCCCAGACACGAACACCATGCCACCGGGCAGGAACTAGTGACTCAAAGAGCTTCTCTCTCTCTCTCTCTCTCTCTCTCTCTCTCTCTCTCTCTCCTTTCGTAGGTTCGTCGACGTTTTTACAGCTGTTTTAACAGGTAATCAGTCAGAAAGGATTGTTGTCGCTTCTTACCATTCGTCCGAGATGGGTTCGGGTTTGAATCTCGTTGAGTTATGAATGTTGTGTTTGTCATACGGAACCGGCTCTCTCCCTTCCCTGGAACCAATGGGAAGGGACGGGCGACTGTTTACAGCCCATCGAAATGCTCGCGGTAGGCGTTAAACCCCCAAACAAACCAAAAAATTGTCAATCATATCTGTGAATGACTACTATGAATAACCAATCTAAGGGGAAAACAACGCTTTCTGATGATGCACAGATTCACTCATTTCAGCCGTGTTTGGCCTACTTCTTAGACAGCTGTTTTGGCTCTTCGGTGCCTACTTCTTAGACACCGAAGAGCCAAAACATTATGACTAGCGCGTCTTTATGCAAATCGAAACAGCTGAAGGTAAACGACGGCGCGTTTGAAGGTCATGAAACGGTATAAATAACACTTCACACTGAGCTCTGTTAATCAGTGTTGTTCTTCTTCAGACACAAGACACCTTTTTTCAACTGTAATGGCCAGATGACTGGGCCAGAGCATTTCCAAGACAGCAAGGCTTGTGGGGCGCTCACGGTCAGCCGTGGTTAATACTTTCAAAAAGTGTTGGAGTAGGTAAAAGCCACGAACTGCCGGCAAGTTGCGGACCAACCACGGCTCATCAAGCGAAAGATATCCCGTATGGTATGAGCCAACAGAAGGAATACTGTGGCGCAACTCGCCGGTAATTTGAATGCTGGTGACTAAAGCAATGCGCCGCAACATACAGTACATCGAGCCCTGCTGAATATGGGGCTGCGTAATCGCAGGCCGCTCCAAGTGCCCTTGCTAACTCGGTTCACTGTCGAAAGTGCCTACAATAGGCACCCCAGCATCAAAACTGGGCCTTGGATGGTTGTAACAAGGTCATCTGGCCCGACGAATCTCCTTTCTTGTTGCATCATGTGGACGGGCGAGTACGTGTGTGTTGTTTACCTAGAGAAGTGTTGGCACCAGGATAAACCGTGGGACGAAAACAAGCCGGTGGAGGAAGTGTAATTGTTTGGGTAATGTCTGCTGGGAAACCCTGAGATCTTGGCAAAGGTGGGGCTTCTTTCCAGCAGCATAACGCGTCATGCCACACTGCCTGGATTGTTTTAGAATGGTTCGCGGAACATGAGGAAGATTTCCATGTATTACCCTGGCCTCCAAATCTTCCCAGACATCAATCCAATCGAGCATCTGTATTTTGTGTTGGAACAGCAAATCTTATCTGCGGCGGCTCAACCACGTGACTTAGAAGAGTAAAATGATCTGCTGGTAAGGTGTTGGTTCCAGGTACTACAAGGCACCTTTCGAAATATCTTGTAGAGCCTATCCCTCGCCGAGTAAGAGTTGTTTAAGACTCTTTATAGCCTTAGATACACGATGATCGTTTATTCCCGCAAAAAAGGGGAAAAAATAGTATGTAACAAATTACAAAGCTTGACACCTATTCCGAGTTACACACTTCAAGTGATCAACTTGTCCTCCTCACCCGATCAATTATTAGTTGAAGGAACTGTCGGTACCAAGAAGTGTCAATTCACGCAAGCTAATCTAAAACGAGAATTAACGATATTTCGGCGCTTTAATCTGAAGCTGCTGCATAAATAGAATCAGGTAAAAATTTTCTCTCACACTTCCATATTGGTTTTTCCGGATGCGGTGCATGACACATGTGACAACTTTGGACTGTAAACATTATAAAATTTTACTTAACTTACGTATTTCCAAACCTACCATCACAGTGAGTCAATACTGATTTAGTGACAGCTGACATTATAATTTCAAGCTTCTCTACAGAGTAAAATGTAACATCATTAGTACAATTCCACAGAACGCGTAATGGTAAACACAGAAATTTGTCCTTTAATAAGTCTGGAACGGGTGGATGAATCAGCTTTAAATTCTGTATGTTTTACTAGCTGTAGTAAGTATGCAGTTTCATTTGAAAGGCTCCAGTGGGTTTTGAAAGACAGATACCCGGCTTTGTCCTTTTTAAAGATATTTTTAGGGGTTGTTTGCTATTCGTAACATAATGATTTCGGTTGTAACTGCGTACAAACACACTGTTCCCATAGCAACGAAGAGGTTTGTTTATCTTTAATTTACATGACACCATGAGTGTGTTACGTCACACGTTCAAAGAAATCTCATTTGATATGTAGTGGTGCGCCGTTTTAACACTTGCTTAGAAACACGGAAAGGAAAGCACGATGTTGTCACCCTTCAGTTCCCAGCTTTCAAACATAATAAACGACCTTTTGAAAACATGGATTTCTACACTTGAATGAGGAATTTTCTATCATTTCGTGTGCAGAAAATTCTTTTTGTTTTGTACACGGTCGAGTCACATTATTGTGACCACCTGCTAATATCCAGAGTAACTGCCGTGTGCAACGCGGACAGAAGCTAGACGGGCTGGAAGTGACTTAATAAGGTGCTGAAAGGTGTTCATAGGTATCTGGAGCCATGCTGACTGCAGTGCATCTGACAGCTGCTGGAGGGCACGTGGTGAAGGATCCATAGAGCGAACAACACGATCGAGGAGGTTCCACAAATGCTCAATTGGGTTTACGTCTGGGGATTTAGGGGCCAGAGAAGTACTTTGAAGTCTTCATCGTGCTCTTCCAACCACTCTCGGACATTTCCAGCTGTGTGACACATCGCAGGGAAGACAATCAGCATATATGGGTGTACGTGGTCTGCAAGGATGGATTCATAACAAATTCGGTCCATAGTGTCTTCCACAGGTATGAGTGGATCCAGAGAATGCCACGAAAACAATAGCCAGACCATAACACTGCCCCCATCAGCATGTGTTCTGCCAGCAATGGTTGAAGAGTGTTTGTTCTCCGATGTTTCCCGCCTTGTACGCCAATGTCAATCCGTTCGATGAAGCAGGAAACGTGACTCATCGGAGAAGGCAATCCTTTGCCAATCAGCGGAGGTCCAATTCCGATACTGCCGTGCAAATGTAAGGTTTTTCTGCCAATGCACCTTCGTTAGCATAGGTGCAGTGACCACCCGTCTGCATCGTAGCCCCATACGCAGCAGGGTTCGCTGAACTGTCGTTTTAGACACACTTCCGGTAGCCCACTGGTTCATTCGGCCAGTTAGTTGTACCACTTTCGTGTCGATCGGCCCTCACGCACCTTCGAAGCTGACGTTCACCTCTCACATCAATGGCACGTGGTGCTCCGCCGTTTCCACGCCGCTTATTTGCAATAGTGCCATTTCTCCTATCACGATACACTTTAACCACAACAGCACGCGAACAGTTAACAAACTGCGCGGTTTCAGAAATACTGCCACCTTTGGCCCAAAAGCCGATAATCACCCTTTTTTGCAAATCTGATAAATGGCTCCTTTTATCCGTGACAGCAATGAGTGATATGTTTTCAGATTGCCTACAGCACACCTTATGTAGCCTCCAAGCCAGCTCATGACACGTGCCTTCTTTCATTGGCTTCACGCTGTTGACGTCAAAAGTAGGAGGTGGTCACAATAATGTGACTCGACTATGTATCATTTCTTGGTTCAAATTCTACCGCCAACAAAGATTTATATGCTACAGAATGAAAACATTTCGCCGTAATCGTGGTTCCTCACCGAATGATTAAAGAACGTGCTTTACTACCATCTCCATCATCTGAAGCATTTGCATGGTACACAGATTTGGCAACGAAATTTTGCTTTCAGCAAATTCCTTTTCAACACACACGCACGTATTAATACACAAGGGACCAACAAAGCAGTGGATGCGTTATCCCGAATCTACTTTGTCGCTAACCGGTTTTAAATCTTAGATAAAAACATGAATTATTCTTTTGTTGTTATTTTCCTATCTATGCGTTACTACCATTGCTGCAGGTTTAAAAAAAAAAAAAAAAATAAGGGCACGACAAAACAGCAAAATCTTAAAGAGCGCTGTAAGATAAACACAAAGTGTCACAGTAACAGTCCGCATTGAGAAAAGAAAAATAAGAAACAATAAAAACTAAAAGAGAAAAAGTGAGTGAATGAGAAAGGGGGAGAGAGAGAAAAGGCACTTGGTGTGCTGCACAGCTTAATGTGCGTAACTAAGTGGTATGAATAAAACATTAGATTATCAAGAATCATCTGTTTCGTCGTTGTCTTAAGCTGTTGTTGTTCGATGGTAATTTTAAATTGTTATTGGTAGGCGCACTCCTAAAGGGGATAAAACAAAGCATTTGTTTGTTAAACACTTCCCTTTATTTCCCTAGTGACAGCGACGGATTTGAAAGATATTAGAAATAAGGAAAGTATTCGTCCTCTATTAGCGACACCATTTAAACATAGATAGATTTTCTAATTTTCGTTGACTTACGGCGATAGAATCGCATCGCACGCCTTCATTGTTTCTTATTGTGTGCTTTTCGTGTATGTTAATGAGATTTGCTTCGGTGCATTGTTTCAGCATTTAAATGAAAATTTGGTTTTATTTATTTTCGCTTGTGAAGTGAACCAAGTGAACCAGAGCCAGGCAGGCAGGTAGGATATTTTTATGCTAAGACGTAAGGGGAAATTGCCATGGTAATCAATGCAAATAAAGCTGTTTCTTAACTCATTAATCAAAATGATTTTAGCACAACCACTTAGGCTTTTAAGTTTCACTTTACCGGAGATATGCTCAGAGTGAACACGTGATTTGTTGTTTCTTTAAAAATCCTTTGTTTTCATATTCGAACAATGCATGACACAGGTTATGTATAAACTGCATTATTTTTTTAATGCATTCCTTTTACATTTGGGAGCACAGTAATATTAGCAAAATTGTACTCATATTTCATATTTATTTTGCCGCGTGCCAAATTAAAGAAGGATCATTCAGCATAAAAGTATTACCTTATTAACAAGTACTCCCGTTGTACGCTTAATGCAAACAGATTCCATTTATGCAATTCAAGAACATATTGGAATATTTTTTAAGTTCGTTTTATTTACTGATTACACAGTATAGGGCTTGGCCTCGATTTTAACGTCAATAAACACATTAAAAAGAAATTTTGTAAAGTACTATATGTATTCACCCCTCCCGCTCTTCAAAAATAAGACACAAAAGACGTTTAATAAATAATTTATACTACTATAGATTGAAAAGAGGTGCTCTCTCTCATTATTAATGTTAAGGTCTGTGAACATGTAGGCTATCTTATAGTTGTTCTATGGTATCCAGTGGCGTATATTCGAGGCTAGCTGCGAAGCCCAGAGAATGCACAAATAAAAGTCAATTAAATATACACAAATAAAAGTCAATTAAATATACACAAATAAAAGTCAATTAAATATACACAAATAAAAGTCAATTAAATATACACAAATAAAAGTCAATTAAATATACACAAATAAAAGTCAATTAAATATACACAAATAAAAGTCAATTAAATATACACAAATAAAAGTCAATTATCGACGGTACATGATATGTCGATGCTTTCGGTGCGAAAAAAGTACGACCGGATTCGCTTCTTTCGATTATGAGAATCAGTCTGGCCAGCGATGACCAACGTCTTCGAGTCTTCGCTGTTCTGATGCGAAGAACTTTGATACGATCTCCTGCTAGCGTTTCCATGACAACATGAATCAGTGTATGGAGGTGAATGGACCATTGCTTTGCGCAGCGGTTCGCTCAGAAAAAAGAAGACTTCGGACTACCTCAGTCTCTCCATGCTTCTGCCTTTAACAGCGCGTGTTTCGCGAGAGTGGTTTCAGTTTGTGTGAAGTGTCAATGAATTAAAATCAGTGATATTATATCTTAAATTCGTGGCTTTGCTGGATTCGAACTGTTTTCATAAAATTTGTGAAAGCTTCCCTAAACATCTACTATCAGATCTTAAAGAACTATATGCTTCAAATTTTGATACAGCTCGATTAAAAATGAACTAAAGATATTTTATTCCCTTGATGAATACAAAACAAATCAGTAAGAGACATTACTTGTTACATAAATTTGAATAATTAGACAGAGTGTTTATTGAGGTGTACAAATTAGCAGGTCTAATATTAAACTTTCCATTAACAACTGCAACTGCCGAAAGAAGTTTTTCCGTATTAAAAAGAATCAGGATATATCTTAGAGCCACACAAGGACATTCACATTCGAGCAACTTCGCTGGTTTGTTAATAGAGGAAAACATTCTTTTTAAATATGAAAAAGTACTCGGAAGAAACATTTTTGTGAAAACGTAGCACTCAAGTTCACACAAAAGGAAAGAAGAATGGAGTTCATGTACAAATAAATAAGTGTTCAAATCTTAATCCTCATAATTATTTGGCATCATGTTAGCAATAGCATGTACCTAAAATTTAGAAAAAAATGTTACTTCTATTACTTAACAATTAAGAAATAAACTTCGCAATTTAAAAAGAAAGTGATGTGGGAGAGGGGGGGGGGAGATAGCCCAGGTCTTGGACCCAAGATACGCCACTGATGGCATCACGTATAAAGAAAAGAAAAGGCATCAATAAATGAAATTCTGTATTTAGCTTCAAATAAGCTGTTCAGGCCTTCACATACTTGTAAATCGAAACTGTCCAAAAACAGCATATCAGCGTATTCGTGCATCGATATCCCAAATCGAAATTCATTGACATCTGTTGGCCAATTTTCGATATGTAGCTCGCATGCAGAATTCACATTTTCTGCTTTGTACTAGCTTGATGTTTCGCAAAACTGCCATTTCGGGTTTGTATCCAAAAATAGGCATCATCCGTTAATTTTTGCGAAAATAAGCCCACAGGATACGTGCAGTCATCCTGCTATCTTTACAGCACCTGTACTATATAGTTACATACACTTCCACTATACCATTAACATCTGGACACCCTGTGACGTACTACAGATGTGATGCACATGTCAAGACGACAAAGTTGTAGCTATAAACTTCGTCGGTGTAGCTTAATTGGGAAATCATTCGGCTCTGCCGCGGGCAAATTTGTGTTTTCACATTGGCGGTAGAGCCTAAAAATGGATCTACTGGCCTGTCTGGTTCTTCGAAAATTGTGTTATTTTTCTTCCGCACATCGTCTGGAATTAATGAGAATTCCTTCTTTGCTTCGAAAAATGTGTGATGCTTCTTCCACACATCGTCTGGAATCAGTGAGAATTCTTTCTTTTAGAGAAAGTTACTTGAAGCATGGTTTGCGGTGAGTCCGAACCTGCGATTTCGTGCCCTTCCTTTCTCAAGGGGGAAGGAATATACATATGTGACGTATACTATAAAGGTGACGCACATGTCAAGGTATTTGCATCCCAAGGGACCAAGATCACGTTGAGGACCCAGAGTCCGGCAATGTTTCCAGCTCTTCGTCATCCGAGTTCAGTGGCGACAAGGATCCTTTCCCGTCCAGTTAACAAGCTACCACTTCTCTAGTGCTCCAACCCGGTCAGCTTCTTCCCCTATATTTCACACGCGTACCTGCTAAAAAGACGTGTTCTGAAGGGCTCCCAGAGGCTCAAGAACCATTGACTCTCTGTACTGCCGAATCACAGAATGAACTTTCAGTTCTGTACTGCCATCAGATTAATTTTGCACTTATTTCAAAGACTCTCACGATATGTCCAAAAAGTGTGGCATCTAGTTTTATTAATACATTACACACATATACATGCTCCACGTTTCTAAAAGGCTCTTATTTTTACGACTCGAAGCTGTTGCATCTACTTCTGCAACTATTTGTAAATATGTCAGCTCCTTTTACTTTGTCACCTCATCCAGTTCCTACTGTATCTACGTATAATTGTAAATATGTGTACATTTGTCACCTTTACCAACATTTCCGCTTTGTATACTTAAGAATCTATCAAAAGACTTAAATGTGCGATAACAAAATAGACTTGTACCCCACGGTTGCTCGAACAAATGGCTTGTACACCTAGTATCCATGCTTTTCAAAACAAACAAAACACTGACTTAAAAGTGTATAACATGTTATGTCAATGCTTTGTTCAGTTCCTCTAAACAAAATGTAAACATGCAGAGTGATCAGATCAGATCAGATCGTATGTAGGTGATTTTAGGAAGGAAGTGTCTGATCCGAGGTCTTAAACAACCTTTAGAAATAGGAAGCTAAGAGATTTGGGTTAGAGTGCCCGATAGGAAAGTGACACGGATGCGAGGTAGAAAGGGGAGGTAGACGCTCTTATTTATAACCTGGGGGCCAGTACCCAGGGCCCGACGGCTCAACATGCCCAAACAGAGTGATCAAAATCTGTCAACCATCCTTTCAAGAAGCCCAAATATCTTTGTAACCATCACATGTCAAAAGAACAAATTGAGATTCGAAGAGAAGGGTACTCGCGTGTCGACCTGCAACCCCTTCAGAAAGAGTTCACAGAATTCCTGTTATGCCGCCTAGGCGATACAGGATGATATTCACCAGTCATGTCAACACGGCAAAGTTGCAGCGATAAACTTCGTCGATGTAGCTTAATTGGGAAAATATTCGCTTCTGGAGCAGAAGGATTCGAGCTCCGCCACCGGCAAATTTATGTTTTCACAACCCTCTGTTGATAGTGAATTAGGTGCTACGCAAACACCCCGTTCTAGACCCCCACTGTAAACATGCTCGTAGGACTATGATGGGACAATGGCACGACTGTGAATGCTAAATGCCATGTGAGCAGTCGTTCCGTAAATGACATTTCATTGACAATGAAGTCCAGTTGGTGATGCGATATGCAAATGGCAGCTACCTGGGGCTGGTTCTGCCGTGAAACAACACACTAAATCTCCGAAGCTAACAGAACGTGACAAGAGAATTCTGCGAAGGAATATCCACTGAGAACGCATAGCGACATTGTCTCAAATCACGCAAACTCTGTGTAAGACTATTGGAACCGATATTAGCACCAGTACAGTGCACAGGAAACTGCACGAGATGAGTTGCCACGGTTGAATATCACTTCGACTAATGTCACACGCCGATTAGTGTATCGTAAAGACCTTCGATTTTGGGCTGTAGACCAATGGAAAACTGTACTTGGACTACCAGTGTGATGGTCGTTCCTGGGTGTGGTGGATGGTGAGAGAAAGGTACCTTCCGGACTGATCGTCCCAACAATAAAGTTTGGTAGAGGCCGCATGATACTATGGAACGGTTTTTCGAGGTTCTGTTTGGTTTCATCAGTCGCTTTGGAGAAAACCATGAATGCTGAGCTATTAGGGTTTTGCAAAAGTTTCCGCCATTTAAAGGAGAAAGGAGACAGGAACAATCAGGAAACCAGTACACATTTATTCAACGAAATATTGGCCGTTAGCATTAATGACCTTTTGCCATTTTTCAGGCAACAAATGAATGCCCCTGTGATAGAAGAACTCGGGTTTTGAGCTGAAGAACGCAATAACGAAATTTTCCACCTCTGAAACTGTGGTGAACCGCTGTTGGGCTAGGGCACGTTGCATAGAGTTAAACAAATGAAAGTCTGAGGGTGCAATGTCCGGGGAGTAAGCCGGGTGCGGTAAAACCTCCCAGTGTAACTGTTCAAGGGTTCATTTCGTGGTGACACAGGCATGTGGTCTGTTGGGCTAGGGCATGTTGCATAGAGCGAAACAGATGAAAGTCTGAGGGTGCAATGTCCGGGGAGGAAGCCGGGTGCGGTAAAACCTCCCAGTGTAACTGTTCAAGGGTTCATTTCGTGGTGACACAAGCATGTGGTCAGTTGGGCTAGGGCATGTTGCATAGAGCGAAACAGATGAAAGTCTGAGGGTGCAATGTCCGGGGAGTAAGCCGGGTGCGGTAAAACCTCCCAGTGCAACTGTTCAAGGGTTGATTTCGTGGTGGCACTGACATGTGGTCTGGCTTTATCGTGTAACAGGATGACTGGGCTGCGTCCTTTACCTGTCCATGGGCGTTTCTTGCTTGATTGCGGCGTTCAGTTTCATCAACTGATCGCTATATCGTTGTGCAGTGATTATTTCGCCCGGTTTCAACAGTTCGAAGTACATCACTCCGTGCATATCCCACAACACACACAATAGCACCTTTTCCCCCGTGGATATCCTGTTTTGCAGTAAATGTTGATGGCTGGCCTGGGTCGACCCTGAATTTTTTGCTTACGGGTTGTCCTAATAGACCCATTTTTCATCCCCGGTGACAACCTTCCACAAGAAATTCTTCCCTTGAAACCTCTTCAGAAACGAAATAGAGATGCTCAATCGTTGACCAATATTACTCTCCGTTAAAGTATGCGGAACTCACTTACCAATTTTCTGGATCTTCCCCAAAGCCAGTAGATGCCGTATCACAGTCGATTGAACCACTTTCAAACGTTTTGCCAGTTGCTTGGTCGATTGTGCGGCATCCTCTTGCAACAGCGATTCCAGCTCCTCGTCTGCGAGTTCCTGCAGTCTACCTGCACATGGCTTGTCTTCCAAGCTTAGATCACCTTTCTTAAATCTGGCAAACCATTCTCGACACATCCGCTCTCTCATAACCGTTTCGCCATGCACCTGACATATTGAACCGTATGCTCCACTCGCACTTTTCCCTAAATTAAACATGAATAACAAACAGTGCAGCAAATGAACTTTATCGACCGCCATGCTTGGCTTCATGTACGAACTGACAGCACGGGTCGCCGGCCGGTTAGTTAGACCCCTACAGCGCCTACTAGCCGGGGCGGCGCAAACTTTTGCATACTCCTAATTATCCTAGACAATTGTGCACTACCGACGCTGTGGCAGTACTTTGGGGAAAGTCCATACCTGTATCAGCTGGACAAGGCATCATGACATATTGCTTGCCTTGTTACAGATTGGTTTCAGGACATGGGCGTCAAAATGTTTAACTGTCCAGTTCAGAGTCCTAACCTAAACCCTCAAGAGAATCTCTGGGACTCTGAATTAAAAAAAAAATAAATGACTCCTCTTAGCCGAGTGTTTGGTGTACATGGAGAACCATTAAACTGCGGGAAAAAATTTCAAATTTCTAACTTTGCGTTCTATTTCTGTAAATTCCTTCAATAGCGTCTCCCGAGAATGTTTCCTATGGATGATTGCTAAGAAAATTCACTGTAAAAAATAGTTCTGACTTATGTCACTTCAGGTCGAAGTCAACGTCATTTGCTTAAAAATAAATCATTGGGCTACGTGCTTAAACTATTACATTTCAGGTGAGGACTTTCAAGAACGTACCATTCAGAGATGCGAGAACTTGGATAATAAAAGTATAAAATATATATCGCGGATGCTCAATCATCTAGAACTACTCTGATATCCTTAAACATGCTCCAAGAGCTACTCTGATATCTTTAAACATACTGCAAGAGCTACTGTGATATCCTTAAACATGCTCCAAGAGCTACTCTGATATCCTTAAACATGCTCCAAGAGCTACTCTGATATCCTTAAACATGCTCCAAGAGCTACTCTTAAAATGCTCCAAAAGCTACTGTGATATCCTTAAACATGCTCCAAGAGCTACTCTGATATCCTTAAACATGCTCCAAGAGCTACTCTTAAACATGCTCCAAAAGCTACCCTGATATCCTTAAACATGCTCCAAGTTGCAGTTCTTCATTTAAGGTCAACAGGTTTGGGTACATAGGCACTACCTGTTCAGAACCAAAGAATTCTTACACAGAGTGCGGATGGAATGAGATACCAACAAATTAACCGAAGTAATTAACGTTTTGGCGTCCATCAAATGAGCCGAAACAGGAAATACCTGGATTTCAGTACTTCTGCAAATGTCTCGTCAATCTGCAGATCCAGTTAATTTAGTTAAACACACGAAGTCTTGAAAACCAGCAGTTCCTTCAGGAAGGATACCTCTCCGCGTAATTTGTGTGTCTCAGTTTCGTATCTTACATTGAATTACTTTTGTTATCACGCGTTTTGCGTGGAATCCAATACATCCTGAAGGAAAACACTGGACTAAAATGAAATGTCTTTTTATTCCTACTTAAAGAACATGGAGAACATTCAGAATGTTCACAAATCTTGTACACAGATCCTATGCATCAGGTATTTTGCGTTTGATTCAAGACCTTATGCAGTAGTGCCTAACTTCAATTTTTTTTTGTGTGCTGGAGCATGTACTTCCTATATATGTCATCATCATCATAAAACATTATCAAGCCACTGCTGGCTGAAGGTCTCTCCAAGTTTCTTCCGCAACTCTGTCTTGAGCCAGTCGCCTCCTCCTCCGTCATGCTTTCGAATTAAAGAAGGTGTTTATGTCATTAAAGCGATTTTAATTATTACTTCACCAAGGTAACAAAGAAAGGCACAAATCACGAATTCGAAAATTCAGTAGTTATCTCTATCACTTACCGAATGGATGTTGCCAACAGAATATTAGAATTTTCCGAAGACACTTTTTCTAGGAATAGTTCGGGATACAAAGGCCCTAGCTACATCATCTAGTTACAATTGATTTGTTCAGTCATGGTAGGTGTACAGCAAGTTTTCAGATTTGCGGCATGACGCAAGGAACCCAAAATAAATAAGCTAAGTGCTTTTTATTTCTGTTTAGTGGTTTGAGCGACTGCACAAAATCTCCATCAGATGGGTGACGTCAGCCAAATATATCCTGCCTCTTCCAGAAATGTTCGGACTTCGGATCTCTTTCAACTCTCCAGAAGGAAGAAAAAAGGGAACCACAGGAGAAGCATTACCTTTTCGTTGCGTGTGTTAGACAATGTACGATACTTTAGGGTTTCATGACTTTTCGCACTTTTTAGTTTTAATGTAACAGAGTGACACAGAAGAAAGGCTCAACGATCTTCGAGGGTGAAAGGTTTACCATTTCCTTAGGGTGCCGTAAGCTGTCTTCTGCCATTGTGTTTTAGTCGAAAGTGCGGGAAACGGTTAATTAGTTCACTGACAGTTTATGACGTAGAAGTTTTTTCGTACTTCTACGTTATTTTAAAAACATAACCATAAGATGAAATAGTTCCTAAATTAAACCTTAACGGGCAGACGAAACATGTAAACAACAGAAGTCAAACTTACGGAAAAGATGCTTTATTCAGGAGGTAGCACTTCCACAACAAATCATAACATCACATAGTACTTCGCATTAAACTCTCCACACACCACACACCACACACCTCTTAACACAACGCTCTCCAGCAACGCTCTCTTTAACAACGCTCGCTAAGCAACAGTTTAGTCGTCGTTTCTATCTCTCGTTTTTATCTTATAGCAGGCATACGTCACGTTCATGCAACCTCAATTATGTTGCCAATAGTATTCGTTTGAGAGAAAAGATATTACGTTAAGAGTGAACAATAACTGAGAATAAACTCAAGATTTACATAGGGAAAGAAACTAAAAAGGAAAGTTAATTTAGAATATACGTCACAAGGTGGAAGAGTATGGGCATAGATAAGGTCATAGTGGTAGATGTGATCCTATGATGCTTGGTAAAGAGAGTGTCTTTACTTTTTTTTTTTATTGAAGTTTTAACGACCACCATGAGCAACTTAGTGGGCTATAAGCAGTCTACCGTCCCTAATTTAGGGTCATTGGTTTCAGGGAAATGAGAGAGCCAGTGCCGTAAGACAAACACAACATTCATGCCTCACCGGGATACAAACCGGGACTCGTCTCGGACGAATGGCCATAAGCCAGCGCTTAAACCTCTGTGCCACTAGGGCGGCGTCTTTACTTTAAGTTCTAGATTGTCAGCTGGTATGTCTATGTGGAAATTCATGTGGCATTTGGTGTCAGCATAAGAAATAGGAAAAAAATCATGCAAATATGATGCTTATTCAGATCATGTGCCTTAAGGAACTAGTGCGGATAATTAATGACCGCACAGTTTTTATCTGTGGGGTTATGTGCCCCACTGTCCTACAGGTTAGGTACCACTTACCGTATATATGAAGCTGTACAAGATACAGATAATGTATGATATAACTAGTTAACGCTTGAAGGTATTCAATTTCCTATGCACAGTTCAAAACTCGTGAAAGCTATTTCATTCGTAACTCGTTGCATACTTCCTAATATGTTTCTTACAAACTCAACACAGTTAAAATCTCTATAAATACTGGGGCCATTTTCGTTCTGGGTTAAATGAGAAGTAGAGGTCTGCACGGGCCTTATTTGGTGAGCCCGGCCCGGCCTGGGCCCGTCAATTGCAACTCTTATATAGGCCCGGCCTGGCCCTTGATGTGCCATTTGGTATTATTTTGTTTTTCTGTTGTACTTTGTTAAATTGTTAAAATTAAATAATGAAATGAGATATTAATGAAAATATTTAGTTGAATGTAAGCTTAAAAATATTAACTAAACTTTAACAATTAGCGAAGAATACAACCTCTAAAGGGAGAGAAAAAGGAAGACTAAGCGCGTTCAAAATATCCCTTTCTCTGATGAACTGGTTAGCGTTAACACTACAAAAGTCAATCCCTATACAGATTATGGATGGGTGAAAAAATCTACGTCGTCCCATTCTCTCACACACACACACACACACACCACACCACTCAGACATCCTCCGTCCCCCGCTCCACACAACACGCACACACTCGCTCGGGGTCAAATCGTTTTGTGGTCAACAAGCCCCAAAGTTGTTTTACCATCTTAATACCTACAGATGGTAAAAACACTGTGAGTCCGTCTCCTTGCTTTTGTGGCTACGCCCTGGGCTATGTCATGGAAGTAAGTAAAGCCAGCAAAACAGTTAAACAGACCAGAAAATTGGGGAATACGACTTTTTTCTTTCTTTATCATTGCGATAAAAAGAATGGGTCGACTTGGCTCGGCCCGTCCCTAACCGTGCAGACCTCTTAGGGTTAACACTACAAAAGTCAATCCTTTTACAGATTAGGGATGGGAGAAAGCATCCATGTCGTCCTTGTCTCTCTCTCTCTCTCTCTCTCTCCCTCTCACACACACGCGCGCGCGCGTGCGCGTCTTTACAGACACATGTATTTCTTAAATATCTAACAGAGTATAAAAAAATTACAGATATATGGCACATAACAGACAGATGGAAAAGCAAAAGCACACAGAAGACGCTGATGAAATTCTTCATCATCGTTTCTCCGTCGTGTTTAATATTTTATTTTATTTGTTTAATTACAGCTTTCTCAAGATGTGATATTGGTTGCATTGACCAACAGATGTTTGTATCCAATGGACAAAAATGCATTAAAACAGCAGTTGATGTAAGTTAAAGTGTTTTAACATAACACTTAAAAGATGTACGATCTTAGCTCAAAAATGTTTAATCAAATGGAATGTTTTTTACCTTCAAATCATTACTCTCAGATAAAAACATTGTTTCTTGAATGTTGCAGGTATCTATGCCGCCAATGCAGCCTTGGGTAACAACAGCCCCACCGCTAATTTCCATGTCCGGAAGACCAATAACTCCAGGACAGATCCCCGCAAACGGTCCAAGTCCACCAGTTGGTCACCGGTCACCGACTCCAGCAAGATCAGATCCTGCTCCAGATGTTGATATACCGCTCAATTTAAGCAAACCAAAGATTTTGGGAAGCGCTGTGAGCAGGTAAGATAGACAAAAGTTTCCAACTAAGTCAAATCTTAAAAGAATGTAAAACATTGCATCTTGCTGCTCACACAAGTACAAAGGTGAAATGGTTCTTTCTTTACCTTTTTACGCGTACGTGCATTACAAAACGTCAGTCATTGTGAAATTTTCTCAAAACATAAAACTGGAAAGTTATACCTATTTTCGCATATATACATTTTTATGTATCAGATGCAGAGCCAGCCTTTGGCATAGGCGAGCAAGGCGGCTGCCTAGGGCCGCCAATTCTAGGGGCCGCGGATTTTAATCATATATCGATTTTCTGTCATCTTCCAATTTTTAATCTGTATTAACTTATAAAAAAAATAACTAAAAAGATAAACAGTCGAAGTACGCCTTTTCTCTTTTCCCACTAGTTTTTTTTAGGGGGGGGGATTCCGCTAAGTGAATCTATATAAAAACAACTGTTCCTCTTTTTTATGCTTTGCAGTGAAGTTTAGTTTCTTTTCCGCCGGCTTTACATATAAAACAGAAAATTGAAAATATTTCTCAATTTCTCACAGTAAATGATGGCACAGAGAGTGATATAGATGTTACATATCTGCTAACAGAATTAAAATCATTTATTAACATTATACCTGAAGGTTTATCTCCAATACGGTTATTACGTTATCTTTATGAGAGCAGGTTAAACAAAACACTCCCGAACGTCTCGATTGCCCTACGGATATTACTAACGATTCCCGTCACCGTTGCATCAGGAGAGAGAAGTTTTTCAAAATTAAAGCTTCTCAAAACTTATTTGAGATCGACAATGGCTCAAGAACGATTAGCTGGACAATGTTTAATATCAGTTGAAAATGATATTGCTTCGTCTTTAGACCTATCTCAAGTACCTGCAGATTTTGCTTCTAAGAAAGCAAGAAAGGTGATTTTTTAAACCATGAAAATTGCTTGCACAATATTTGTATGGCATTGTACACAAAAATATACTCTGAAATTCAGATAAGAGTAATTTTGTTAGCAAATTATAAAAATTATTACACACAAGGAAAGCTTTCTTTTTTCTCGTTTGAGTTTTCTACAACAATTGTAAACAGTGTGATTAACGTTTAACCTTAAGTTATGTGCCCAAAAGTTTATGCAGGAATAATCACGAAACAGCAAGCTACGTTTACAAATAAGCATGCTGTTGGCACCATTCGGAGAAGTTCAGAAAATTTCAGGTAAGCCTTAAGTTCATATCTTCAATAACGATTCTGTGCATTTTTTAATATTTTAGTTTCCTGTCATTGAGGGAAAAATACGTTAATGAAATATGATTGAAAACTGATATTTTAACAATTAAGCATCATGCACGTTTTTCAGTTAAAAATACTATTAGGGGCCGCCGAAGTAGTAAGGCCAGCCCTGATCAGATGCCGTGAGCATCTAAGGCTATAAGGAGGCACCCGTCCCTAATTTGGGACCACTGGTTCCAGGGACGGGATGGAGTCATCGCTGTATCTGAAGCGCACCACTTATGCCTCATCCGACGCTTGAGCCTGGGCTTGGCTCTTACGGTTAGCCAGAAGCCCGCTTGTCGGACTACTGGCCCACTGGGGTTGCTGATATTTGTATACTTAGTGCCCTTTTTATTTGAACAGCTCTTTTGTTATACCTGTAGAAAATGATACGCAAAATCAGAGTAACAGTTTAAACAGCAGTTTTACAAAAAGAATGAGCTGAAGACAACTTAAACTTGATCTATGGCAGTGAAATGTGCCCGCAGACACACAGTGAATAACTACTTTGTGATGCCCGTACAGATGAACATTTTCTGCTTTTGCCCACAAAACAGTTTGAATTCTTCATACCTAAGAATCAAGTAGTATCGAAAGTGTGCTGTGGCACACTTTCGCTGTTTCATGTCGGCTCCACTCCGCATAGTTTTCGCTAAAATGGCCGATTGTGCATCTCTACTCCTAAGTTGCTCAGTAGAATGAGATCTGATGACCAGAAACGCTACTTTATAAGCTGAAGTCTCTGTAATGGTCACAAAATCATTCCTGAATAAGCCCAGCTTTGCAATTTGGAGCTTCATCATGCTCAAATAGCCTATTAGTAGGTGGACACTCCACCGACATGAAGGAATTCACCTGATAAGAAACTATGTTCTGCTACCGTGTACTAGCATTAAGGGACCCATTGTGTGGCAGAAAACCTTCTGCACACTGCTCCCACCAGCTTGCATTCTTGACTCCTGAATGTGTGGTCACATAGATTATTGCTGTTTTCTTAACGTCCTTTTCTTTCATTAGCGCGAAACGCTAGGTACAGGGATAAATCGCGTTCGGAGACGTTTCGTATCAGTCGTTTTGTGCATTGAGTAAGATGTACAAAATTAGACATCTACTCCTACGCTATTTTTGTAGCATTGCTACCAAAAATATTCATGTCTCCGTCCCTACATATCATGAGCTTGTTTGTTTCCTCAGCGTAAAAGTCTTAATCTTGTTATTGCGTTTTGTGCATTGAGTAAGATGTACAAAATTAGATATCTACTCCTACGCTATTTTTGTAGCATTGCTACCAAAAACATTCATGTCTCCGTCCCTACATATCATGAGCTTGTTTGTTTCCTCAGCGTAAAAGTCTTAATCTTGTTATTGCAGCAGAGTAATTTTTACTTGCTTATGTGTAGTGAAATAATGACCGTTTAACTGTTGAAAGTGATAACCTCGAGAAGCGAGATTTCTTTTCTTCAATTCGTACTACGTTGATTTCTCTGGAAGAGCTGTTTGGACGTTCACTGAGATTATGGTCGGTTAAATTACCCCTATACCAGCTGCAACCCTTCGAAACCGTGTCGATTTGTTTATTTGTTTTGGGATATAACGACTACCGTCAGCATCTAAAGCTACTGGAAGTCGGTCGCTCCCTAATTTAGGGCCACTAATTAAAAGAAATGGGAGAAAGGCGACACTAAAAGCAAGCTTGAGCCCAGGCTCAGCCTGAACGTTTCCCAGAAATATGTGTCTCTGTCTATTTGGGCATCATGTTGATCCCACGTAAGGCGTTCTCCGTGCACTTCAAAAAGCTGTCGGCGGATATCAGCCGGGGGAACTTCCTTTTTCCACAAAAATCTAATTGCACCTTGGACCATCACGTGAGATAGCCATTTTGAATTGCCCAAATACACCTGTAACCTGCACATGCGTCTTCTGTTACCATTCGGGTTCATTGTTATCTATTCCAACGGTTGTTTGCTCTGAGAATGATCAGCCTTGAAACCTCAACCCGTATTTAGATTTCCTAATATTTAAACACATTCTGAATTATTCGCAAGTCGCACATAAAGTTCTACTACAAGTGTCTGATACATACATAAAATGGCATTAATCATCAGCATAAACAGTTGTTTTCTAATCTCCTATGCAAATACTTTCTCATTAAGACCAAAGTAACAACTCTTTGAAGTAATAATTATCTTCATTGCCAGATTGTACCTTTTATTTTCAGTGGCAGCTGTAGTCCTAGTCCTCAATCCTGCAGCAAATCGGATTTTCGAGACGGAGGGCATTCTTCAGGTCCCACATCAACATCCTCGTCTCCAATTCTTAGTTCACCTCATTCAGCCCTGTCATTAGTGACAACGAGTACTTCAGCAGCAAGTCTACTTCCAGGACATGGAGCTCCTTCTCTACCAGTAAGTTCTTGTTACGTAATCATAATCAAATATCAATTCACTGCTGGACGAAGGTCTTCCCAGGTTTCTTCCACAACTGTCTGTCTTGAGTGAGTCTCCTCCATGTCACTTCAACATATCCAACATGGCATTCTTCTGGATCTTTTTTTTTTTGTCCCTTAGTATCCAGTCTAATATTTCAGTTGTCCATCGATGGTCAGTTCTTCTAGCAATATGTTAAGGCCCTTGCCATTTTGGGGATTCTACTTTGATGTCTTCGAGTACTGTCATTTTCCTGATTCATGTATTACTCTTCCTATTTTTGTTGGTTATACCAAGCATGCACCTCCCCAGGCTTCTTTCAGTTCTTTGCAGCCTCTGTATGTCTTAGTCCATGTCTCTGATTTATAAGTAAGAACTGAAAGGATGCATTTATTAAACAGTTTTGCTTTAAGACGTTGTGGTAAATTGTTCTTGAAATTTGTTCTGTTTCTTTCAAATGCTCTCCAGCCAAGTTTTATCCACCGATTAATTTCTTCATCAATGTGGCCTTCGCTTGATATCTGTAGCCCAAGGTAAATGTAGGTATTTGTTACTCCTAGATTTACCCAATCAATCGCCAATTCCTCAGTTCTTGTAAAAGCATTGTAATTTTGTTTTCTGAAAGTTCATTTATAATCCCACTTCTGTATTTTTATCAGCAAGTTCTCGGGTCATACTCTGTAACTCTGAGGGTGTGCTTGCAAAAATGACTATGTCATCAGCAAACCGAACGTAAGTTAAAATCTCTATTTATCTTTATCTCATTGTTTTCCCAGTTCAATGATTGTAGAGCAACACTTGTTTCGAAACAATATAATAAGGTTGGATCTACCGGCGAGGGTGAGTTCAACGGGGACAAGGGGCCCCGGTGATGTCCATGAGAACAACCCCATCCTATGATACTGCAGCTCCCCTGTTTCTGTCCAGCCATGCAATCTGGCTGCAGCTGTTGACCCGCGCGGTCGAATACCGGCCAGTCCGGCGGCATGTCGGAGTTGGATCCGGACTCATGGTACCAGGCAACTCTTTTCCAGTAGTCTAATATCCAGTCAAGGTGATCCCGGGCCCACTGTAGGCTGGGCTGTAGATAAGAGTCTATCAACATGAGCATATGGAAGGGTGGAAGGGTTGTCCACTTATTAGGCCCATTCGCAACAGCTTCCGCTTGATTGTGTGCTCAGAAATGCGTCTCTGTGCACCCTGGTTGTAGTCTGCCATTAACTGAGAAATCGTGAGCCGCCTATTGTCCCGGACAACACTGCCAGCCGACGTTCACGTCGACTGTCAACCAGTCGTGGTCTCTCTTTTCCGGCGCGTTGGGTGGATGTGTGTGCCCCTCTTTGGATCTTTCCCATCCACACCTTTACTACGTCATTCCTCGAACAGTCAATAGTTCCTGCGACTGCTGAGATCACGACCCAGCGTTTCTTTCACTGATAACACTGCTCAAGAAATTTCAAACATTCTTTTGTTTCTTCTTGCAATTTGAAACATTATTTTGTTTCTTCTTGCAATTTCAAACCTTCTTTTGTTTCCTTCGCTGCAGTAGAGTTGTTTTTTAAATACTGATCCACCGACTCAGGTTTTAATTTTTTTGTTTCAAGTAAAGTTTTAAATAAGTAACATAAAAACGCAATTAAGAAAGCCTTCTCGACAAATTTTACGTTACCTATAATATTTTTCCTGACGACTTTCGTTTGTCAAATGATCGTGTCGTTTCCCTTATCATAGCCCAATAATAATCTGCCAACATTATTGGACTACCCTTTTATTTTTCTTCCATCATAGAAATGTCTTGGTGGGACTTTTTGCCATGTTAGTCTCTCACAGACCAAATATTTTCTGAGAAAAAGTCTAGATCTGAGTCCAAGTAATATAGTTTGAGAGGCATATTGCATTTCATTTGGTGATTTGCCTCCACCATATATGCCACCCTTTTTAAAGGCGGACTGAAGAAGTTATTTCTGTCTGTTAGAAAAAAGAGTGGGAGCAAAATTTAAGACAAGTCTGATCTTTCTTTCTTTCTGTCAGTCAGTCTTCTGCTTTCCTCTGTCAGACAAAGAATTTCTTCAGTTTGCGTTTTAGAATTGGAGATATCTCTCTGTAGAGCCAGCAAGATGCATTTAATGACGAAGGGATAAACAGACAAAAAAACACGTGAGATCTTATGAACGTTTTCCTTTCTCCGACTTGAAGATAATTTTTGCAATCTGGTGTTTTGAAAGAGAGAGATTGTTTTTCCGAACGGAGGGAAGAACGCACAACAACAAAATTCAAAAACGTTTTGGGAAGTGGAAGTTAACTACCTTTATGAACATCTAGGGCTATAAAGAATTGCTGTCCCTAATTTAGGGCCTCTGGTACCAAGGAAGAGATGGTATCAGCGTGTCTCCCCAGGCCTCGAGCCGGCCCAACTCTAATGACCAGCCTCGGTCTACTCGGTCATCTAGAGCACCAAACTGCATTACTTCCTGCATTTTATCTGTATGCAGCTTCAATTTGGGAACGCGATGAATTTTCCCACGTCGAAATGATGTAGGTGATGAATTTGTCGGAGACAAATTGGCTCGTAACCTTTCAGTTCAGAGCTCAATTCACTATTTTAACGTGATTTGCGTCAACAAGCAGGAGAAATGTCACCAACATCGTTTAATTTTGATAGGATGTGATTCAGGATCAATGTTGGTGCATTTTTATTAATATATCTGAAGGTTGCAAATCCGCGAAAACTTCACTTAATTAAAAAATACGGATCTTCTATGTCAGCGGAAGTTAAATTATTGGTGGGAAAGCTCTTAGTGCCATGCGTGCTCATTTGGCTACTACATGAATACTAGATGCCTAGGTGGGATGAAAACCTGCAAGAATTAGAGCAAAAATCTGCTGTGAACGCCTATGAAGATATATAAAACTTCTAAAATTTCCAGATGAACCGTTGCAGAGAATCAGACTCTACTGTTTGTGAAAATTGCTACTCCATGAAGGACTGCTGGTATTATCTTGAAACTTACAGGATGTGTACAAAAGATTGAGACATGCAAATGACTAAACTGTCAGTGAAAATGCGCATGCAGTTTCGGAGCAGCACCCTCTGAACTGTCCGGTCGTGAGTATAAAAAGCTAGCTCAAACGAGATGTTCCAATCAATGGGCCGCTGGTGGCCTAGTGGTCAACGCTCGTGACTGCCACGGAGAAGACCTCGGGTTCAATCCAAGGCAGGTACGAACGCTCGAACCACTAAATATCCGCCGTGCGTCGGATGGGCACGTTAAGCCGTCGGACCCCGGTGCTATCCCCCGGTAGTAAATAAGGGCGTCTTCTACCTCGCTTCCGTATCACTTTCTTATCGGGCACTCTAGCCCAAATCTCTTAGCTTCCTATTTCTAAGGGTTGTTTAAGACCTGGGGTCAGACACTCCCTTCCTAAAGTCCTCTATATAGGATCTATGATGTTGCAATCAGTGAAGAGCCGACATTGAGTCGAAAGGGAGTTTCTTGTGTCTCACTATGTCCCATCGCCAATGTAGGTTGCATTATAAACATCTGACAGACTTTGAGCAAGGAAGGATTGTTGGGATGAGAGAAGCTGGATTTTCCTACCGCGAAATTGTCACTCGTACGAGACAAAATGACAGTACAGTGACGCGAAAAATCGTCAGTGGACATATAAGGCTCAGACTCTCGGAAATCCGGGAAATGGGCCACAAAATCGCACGACTGCACGGGATGACAGACACCTCTACCGTATGACAGTGACCGATCGCACAGCGACGTGCACGGTGTTAGCAGCAGTGGAGCACTGCCATAGGTCATGCTTTGTCCTCCAGCACAGTTCGACATCGTCTTCTTAACAGAGGACTGGTCGTTATCAGCATGTTCTACGCATTCCTTTGACCTTCAACCACACACGCCTCAAGCGGCAATGGTGTCTCGAACGCAGATACTGGCGCGCTGATTGGCAGCAAGTCGTGTTTTCTGACTAGTCACAATTCAACTTGATGCACCATGACGGTCGCATACGTATTCGAAGACATCGTGTTGAACGGCACCTTGCAGAGCGCATTTTGCAGCGTCATACCGGCCCAACGCC
This sequence comes from Macrothele yani, assembly GCA_039090855.1. Classification (NCBI taxonomy): domain Eukaryota; kingdom Metazoa; phylum Arthropoda; class Arachnida; order Araneae; family Macrothelidae; genus Macrothele; species Macrothele yani. The sequence continues at coordinate 46,641,498 of CM077022.1, read as the reverse complement.
AATCGTCATGGTTTAGGGCGCCATTGGGTTCTAATCGCGATCTCGCCTGATACGAATTGAGGGAACCCTCAAAATCCAGCGATACATCAGGGATGGTTTAAAGGCAGAGGTGCTACCCTTCCTTCGGAGCTGTCCTGGTCCTGTATTCCAGGAGGGCAATGCTTGGGCACATTGTGAAAACACAAGTTTGTCCGCAACGGTCATCGAACTCGCGCCCACTCACTCCGGAGTAAGTCGCTCTCCCAACTGAGCTACGCGGGCAGAATGTCTCACTACAGATTTGTCATCTTGACACATAATTCACCTCTGTAGTACGTCACGTCATCTCCCTCTTAATTTTTTTTTCTTTGAAGCGAAGTAGGAATTTTTCATTAATTCCAGATAATGTGTGGGACAAACATCACACATTTTTCGAAGGACCCAACTGCCGGTAGATCCATTTTTACGTTCGGGCGCCAAATGTGAAAACACAAGTTCGTCCGCGACGGGCATCGGAGTCGTGTCCCCTCACTCCAGAGTAAGTCGCTCTCCCAACCGAGCTACGCGGACAGAATGTCTCGCTGCAGATTTGTCGTCTTGACACATGTTTTCACCTCTGTAGTACGTCACTGCATGTGGCCTGGAATGTCCAAGTCCTCTTCCGTGCACTACAAATAGCGCTTCCTCCCTGGCCTGCACGTTCACCAGATATGTCCCCGATCGAAGATGTCTGGGACATGGTAGCTAAGAGACTGGCCCGTCAAGCGCCTCCTCCAGTCACCGCAAAGGAAGTATGTCCTCACATAGAAGCAGCCCGGTAGGCTATTTCCCAGGACGTTATCAAAAACCTCTTCCATTCAAAAGACACGCCGAGTAGAGGCTGTTGTTGTTGCTCGAGGTGGCTTCGCACGATACTCAGTTTTGAAGCAAAAATATCTTGTATAGCTCTACAAATGTAATCAGTTATCTCCTGTAACATGATGAATCTGTGATATAAATTTCATTTAAATAGCGCGATTCTTTCTTGGTGCTGCAAGTTTCACAAACAGTAGTGTATGCGCCAGTTGTTTGTTTTGTGCTTGTCATGAGAACTGTTTTGAATGTTTTCCAACTTCCTCTAGTGCGGTGGTTGAGATGTTTCTAGATGATAGATAAACTCTAAAATTTTCTAAACAGTTTGAAAAGTGTAAAGGAGAGGGGATAACAGACAGCATTTGCCCAGGAGGTGTATGTGTGTCAAGCAGGGGCGCATTGTGAAAAGTACAAAAAGAAGAAAAAACCCTTTAACCGGCTGGAACGAATTAACTCAGGGTTCGCATAATGGGCTGAAATCAGCTCTAAGGATTATGTTTGCTGTCTAAGAAGTGGATAGAACGCGATTGGAAAGAGTGAACCTGCATATCAGAAAGTGTTGCTTTCCCTTATCTTTGGTACTCAAAGTGGTAATTTAGGGGGATGACTAACACTAATCCTTTCTGACTGGCCGACTACCTGCTAAAAGGGCTATAACAATGGCGACAAACCTAAGAAAGGAGAGAGAGAAGTTTGAGACACTTGTTTCTGCCTTGCGGCATGATGTCCGTGTCAGGACAGCTTGGTAATGACACCATGACAAGCAGCAGGAACAAACTCTTTCCCTTCAATCCTTGGGTCATAGAGCAGACTAGAAAACAGCGCTAGAATAGAGGATTAGAGGAGACTGCTCTAGATTTGATTTAGCCGCACCACCCTAAATCCAGTGACAGATATATGGTTGGTGCATCTGAGGTGAGAAGGGGAAGGCGACTGTTTTGCCTTAAATCCGGCTGCTATACGAACATTTCTGTTTGGGCAGCTCGGTAAATTTTGGGCACCATTTAGTTCATGTACATCAGCTGCGTAAAGGGGTAATACACTCTTGTTTTCATGCAAACTGACCTGTCTGTCTGTGAACGCAACCACGGATCTTTGTTATCAAAAGCAGGTAATTCCTAATTTTCCAGTGAAAGTGGAAGGGGTATAAACTGGAGGAATTCCAGCTATTTTGTTTGCTGATAACCGTGATGAAATTCGATATATGCGGTTTGTCCAAAAATAGTGTTCGTAATATCCGATTCAAGTAGCAAGGAAGAATATTATGAAGCTCAAGGGATCTACAAAACCTTCAGTTCTTGCAGAACTTCGTTATATGCTGGTTCGACTCTATATAAAACTTCCAGATGAACCGCTGCAAAGCATCAAGGGGTTATAGATTTGATTTAACCGCACCACCCTAAAAATGTAACAACTAGTGGCGTGCCCCAAAAAAATTTCGGGTATGTGTGTGTGCGCGCGGGAGGGTAGGGGGGGGGTGCTACGATTTTTTTTATATATAATTAAATGTGTTATGAGTGCATTTTCTGAAAATATAATTTTGAAATATAGAAGGGTTCCAAGTATTTTTGGGAGGCACGCCACTGGTAACAACAATACTCCAGAGCAGGGCGCACTTCGGCCTGCAACAACACAACGAGCGAAACAAATTTTCCCGTATTGTTGTAGTATTAGGTGTACAAATAAGTTTTAAAGCGTTTATTGTGTGACATATACCGCTAATTTACATATCCGGCATTCCCCCGCGTTGTTGTCATGTGACTGTACCTGGTCCAGAGTATAAAATGTGACACAGAAGTTTGCCCAACAGTCAAACGCACCTGCACATCGATAGGTGAAAGATGGCAAGCGATACAGCATTTATTCAACACTGCATTCGTTACGAATTTCATCAAGGAAAAAGCGCATGTTCGTCGATCTGTTCTGTTCTGGGACAGAATATTGTATCGAAAAGCGCGTGTGAGTTTTGGTTTAGACGGTTTAAAGCAGGGGATTTTGATGTTAGCGATCGAGAACGTAGCAGCGCCCCGCAGAAGGTTGCACACGAGGGAGGAACTGCAAGCATAGCTGAATGAAGATTCGTCTCAAACGCAAAAAGAACTAGCTGAACAACTCGAGGGAACTCAGCGAACCATTTCCAATCGTTTGCGCGCGATGGGAAAGATTTAGAAGGAAGGAAAATGGTTGCCACATGACCTGAGCCAGTGGAACAAGGATGAGCGTGTCATGAAGTGCTTGAATCTGTTGAATAAGCAACACAGAAAGTCTTTCCTGTAGAAAATCATTACGGGTGATGAAAAGTGGATATGGTACGACAATCCCAAACGCAAAAGTGAAGCATCGACTTCGACACCGAAACACAAAATTCACTCCAAGAAAGTTCTGCTATGCGTCAGGTGGGATATGAAGGGTGTGCTCTATTATGAACTATTGGAACAGGATCAAACTGTTACTGCTGATCGCTACAAGCAACAATTGCTGCGATTGAACCAGGAAATCTGCCGGAAACGTCCGTTCACACAGGCAAAGGATTGGGTCCCATGAAATTACTGCATGACAACGCTAGGCCGCATTGTCGAGACATCGGTCAAGGAAACGTTATTGACGCTTGGCTGGGACATTTTGGAGCACCCGGCGTATAGTCCCGACATAGGCTCTTCAGATTATCATTTGTTCCGATCGATGCAACATGGTTTGTCTGCTGTACGGTTTCGGACATGTGACGAAGTGCAAAAATGGGTTGATTACTTCATCGTGTCACACGACGAAGTATTCTTCATGGCTGCCAGACCGATGGCGGAAGGTGATAAATAATGACGGCGCAAATTTTGATTCGTAAAGGTATTGTTTTCTTTCAAATTACACGTTGCGTTGTCTTAAAACGCTTTAAAACTTATTTGTACACTTAATACATCTCGTGAACTACAAATTAGTTTTATTGTTTTACTACATGCAAAATCAAGTCATCGAAAAAGAACAAGGTTAGAGAGAATGACAGAATGACGGCAATTGATGTAGGAAAAGCGGAAATTTTTTTTTTTTATGTGCGGCCGAAACAGAGAAAATCGGATATTTTTTTATATCTTGCCCCAACGTAGTTTCTATCCTAATAGTTTTCTTCAACTGGAATTCTTAAAAATATTGCAGTTTCTTTAGCAGGAACTTTTTTTGTAGACAAAGAATATTATCATTATTACCGATAATTACCGAATGAAGTGCATCCTAAAACAAATACATACTTCGTATTTCCTTTCATTTCAAAGTGAAACATTATGTTTACAAAACAATTATTCAGATGTCAACAAAGAGCTGAATCAACCAGTAGCAAAAGATACTTAGAAGAGTAAAAAATGTTTTTCACAAAAATATAAGAAATTCATGAAGGTAATATAATTTCTTAACAATTAAGGAAAACAAAATAGAGCTCTTACATAAAATGTTCTTTGAGGAAGAAACAGGTTTGATGTAATCAAATTACACATTGATTCAAAGATGATCTACTTTAATAGCATTGAAAAAACATAAAGTAAGTTATTCATGAATGCAGAAAGTAATTCAATCATGTTAAGACGGTATTGTTATTTCACCTTTCACATATCAGCTAATATGAATAATAAACGAAAACAATCGATTGTGAGATGAAATTTCCATGAGATGATTGCCATAGCGATGGAATTTAGTCGCCAAGTAAATTCCCATTTAAAATACGCCAAAAAATAAATAAATCATGTAGTGCTTTGGGTAAGGACAAAAGATAAATCGCACAAAAAAATTTAAAATAATGTTCCTTCCAATCACTCCTGGTGGCTTTGCTGAACTGCCAGGAAACAATTAAATCAAACCCAGTTCTAAACAGTGAGTGGATAAAAGCATCCAAGATGTAAAGATTTAATTAGATTAAGAAAAATGTACGAGAGATTGAACACTGCAGTTATTCATATTTAAATGCATGTACGTACTTCTGCCTCTGGGTAAATTATATAAAGAGGAATAGTATCAGAGTATCTGAAAATAAGACAGACTAATTCGTAATAAACTATTCACCATTATCACAAACTATCGCTTAGCACTTTCTCTATATTGCGCCAGTCGCTTGGTTTACTTTGCTTTTCTACTCCAGCATCTCTGCTGCTTCTGCGGAATGGTAGTCTATACCAGTGATTCCCAACCTTTCTGCATCAGCGGACCGGCAAAACCTTGAGGAAACTTTCGCGGATTGGCAATGCCGAGACAAAACCGTTAGGCTATTTTCGAGCATTTAATCCTGTAATATTCTATATTATAATGATCACTGCGTACAATCCATAATTTGCATACCAGATTATTTCATGTCACCTATACTTACAGCTAATATTATTTAATCTGTTAATATTCTTTAATGATTAATAAGTGCAATCCGTAATCAATATACTACAATATTCTTCTTACCGTTAATATTTTTTCTGGGGTCAATGCGACGTCTGTTGCTCCTGCTTCGCGGTAATCTTCTCCAGCCATGGTTCCAGCGTCGTTTCTGCAAGGTGCAGTCTAGCATTAATTTGCTTTGTTTTGATTGCTGAAACGGCTGGAAAGGTTTTCTCGCAATAAATACGTGATGGAAAAAGTTACCAATAATTTTAGAGCTTTGTCGCTGAGATTTGGAAATTCTTTCCCCATATTACCCCAGATCAGAGATTTGGAACTGAATATCGATACCAGACTGGCATCAGAAGGAATTTCAACAAAGGTTTCCTTTTCCTGGTGAGTTAGCCTGCAGGAATTCAGATCTTCTGTGAAGAGATTAGCGATCAAAGATTCCTTTAATCTTCCACGACAGGTGTTCATTAAATTTATAACTAGATTTCTTTTTACTTTGACTCCATTTCGATTCAAAAGAAAAATAAATAATGCACTTGTTTCTCGCTGACCGGCGGTTGGGAAACACTGGTCTATACATTAAGTGAACAGTTTCTTAGCACCAGTAGACCTTTCGTCCACTCAGTGTATAGATTACGATTATGCGAAAGTGGCAGAGGTCAAGGCAAGGACCAAGCAACTATTGTGGTTTTTAAATAGGCCGATCCACATTAGTTTCCGTCACGTCACTACGCCTACATGATCAAGGAAACAGGAACACTCCAATCGTTGCTCGGAATACATTTGTAAGAGCGCATGTTGGCGTTTTGTCATTTCCCCCGTTCGGGTTCGATGATTAAGCCTTACTACATCTCGTTGCGGAAAATACGTATATAGCAAAAAAGTAGATGAGAAAGTTGCAGTTTCAATTAATTTATTATTTGCTTAAACTTATAGTGCATGTTGTCCCGGATTGGTCTTAGTAAATTACATAGCTTGTTCCAAAACAACTGGGAATCTTCTTATAAAAAATGTGCAATACTGCGTTCGACCTTGGCACGAGTCTCGAAAAAACGGTAGTCGTTGTAGTAACCATAGTAACCGGCCACACCTGTTTATTCCGCATGCGTCGTTTGTAGTGCGCAGTTTAATAAGCGTTGTCTCGTGAACCTCTAAGAAGTGTTTTCGCGCTGTGGTTTTTCGAAAAAATGAATGTGAAAGAGGAACAAAGATGCGCCATTAAATTTTGCTGGATGCTACAAGGTAACAAACTCGTTTTGGAATGCACTTTTTTCTGAGTATTAGTTGACAGACGATAACACGTTTTCAATTGCGCCCAACATTTTCTAATATTTGTAGTCTAGCTGTTGAGGTTGGGTATCGAGTTTCGTTGGAAAATGAAAAGGCCCACTAGTGTTTTGGACTTTTTCCAAAAACGCTCCATGAACCTGGAACTGATGAAACGGATGCTGAGGCTGCAAAATAAGTAACGTCCGTCAATTTGAATTTGTTCTCTATTTATTGTCATATTTACGCATTGTGGCCTACGAGAAGTGTACAGTTACACACGCTAACGTGTCTAAATCAGCATTCCAAATAATAATAATAATAATAATAATGATGAGGAGGATGATGATGATAATAATAATACGAAATGAAATAAACAGTAAGAAGTTTTGAGACTTTTATGAACCCTTTCATATCCACGAGAATTCGTTTCTGCAATTGCTACTGCAGGATTTTATAACAGTATTCTCTCAGCTACAAGAATAACTCAATATACGGCCTTAATTTTGGATCTATGTATAATAAATATACCTTCGGACTCGATTTTATCAGGTATTCTTAATTTTCATTTCAGTGATCATCTACCAATTTTCTTAATTTACACATATATTGATGTACAAGCCTCTAGACCAACAAATACTTTCACTAGAATTATTAATGAGAATAATACGAATCTATTCGGAAAACTAGTACATGATACGAACTGGGATGAAATAATGGAAATTCCTAATCCTGATGTGGCTTATAATTTATTTGAAATAACTTTGAAGAGATTGTACATTAAGGCTTTTCCATTTAAAAGAACCACGTCTAAATCCAAAGAAGAGCGGAAACCTTGGGTAACAAGGCATTGTCTTAATCAGATAAATAAAAAAAATAAACTGTTCACAAAATTCTTAAAATCAAGGTCACAAATATTTTTAAAAATTTTAGAAATAATCCCAATTCCTACATTAGAAAATTAAAAAGAGATTATTATTTTCATATTTTTTCTAAAAACAATCCTAAAGTAACCTGGAAGCACTTAAACATTTTGTTAGGCCGTAGGAATATACCAAAAACTTCGATTCACCTCACTCGCGATAACATCGAAATTACTGATCAAACTGAAATTGCTAATCAATTTAATAATCATTTTATTGTATCACCACAGCGTATAATACAACGACTTCCTAAGCTAAATGATCAACAATTACCTGATTACTCCAACTCATGCACTTTAAATTCAATGCATACTTTGGAAATTACTAGAACCGAATTAATCTACCAACTGCAGAATATTAACATAAATACAGGACCAGGTCCAGATGATATTCTTCCGAAAATTTTAAAAACTATAACTTTTTACATTGTTACTCCCCTTTTATATATTTTTTAATTCCATTCTAGCTACAAGTATTTTCTCAAATTCGTTAAAAATTGCAAAAATTACCCCTGTCTTTAAAAAGGGTTCTCTGGCAGATATTAATAATTATCGACCAATAGCTAAATTATCCATATTCGCTAAAATTTTTGAAAAATTAATATTTGTTAGATTATTTGCCTATATTGAAAAGTATAAAATTTTGCACAAAAATCAATTTGGCTTTTTACCGAATTCCTCAACAGAAATCGCCCTTTTACACTTAAAAGATAAAATTCAATTTAATTCTATTAATAATAAATTTACATTGGGACTTTTCATCGATTTATCCAAAGCATCTGATACTTTAAATCATAACCTATTATTATCAAAATTGTACGCAATTGGTATTCGGGGTGCATTACATAATCTATTTATAAACTATTTCACTGGTCGCCAGCAATATACAGAAATTGAACATACCAGATCTAACTTACAATCTGTCATTTCAGGGGTCCCTCAGGGCTCGGTATTTGCTCCATTATTATTCAATATTTATATTAATGACTTCTGTACCTGTTTACACAATTCAGATATCATTTTATATGTAGATGATGCAACCATTTTAATACGTGGAAATGATGTTGAGACATTGGTGCGACAACTACAAGTCCATTTTACATTCATCACTAATTGGTTAACTAAAAATGATCGGGCTATTAATATTAACAAAATAAAAGTAATGATTTTTTCAAGTACGTCAACCCCCACCTCCTTAATTCAGAATATTAACTTACTTGGATCATCTATAGAAGTGGTTCAAGGTCATAACTATCTTGGTATCATTATTCAGCACGATTTAAAATCGAATTCACATGTTGACTACCTTTCTAATAAGATCTCAAGAAATATAGGGGTTATTAGTAGTGCAGTGGCCAATTTAATCCCAAAATTAATGATTTTATTATACTACACTTTAATTCAATCTCATCTAATCTATTGTATATCTGTTTGGGGATCGACTACTTTATACAATATGAAAAAACTTAAGTCGTTACAAAATAGATTCATAAGACTACTACAATTTAAACTACAAAATACTCAATTTTCAAATACAGTCTTTCAGGCTAGACTCAGTCCAAACGATTTTAATATACTAACTATTCAACAATTGCATATCTATAGTATAGGTAAACTAATGTTTTTGGGAATTAAAAACGGTTATTACCAAGATTTAATTACAATAAGTACTCACAATCATGATTATTCCACGAGACATAAAACAACATTAATCCCCATGTTTCCACTAACAGAACGATTTAGATCATTTATAAATTATATTGGTCCTGCATTATGAAATACATTTCCTACTGATATTATATCACTTAATAATATTAATATATTTAAAGGAAAACTCAGGCATTTCTTACTGACCAAAAGCTCATAATGCACTATTACCTTTATTAATTGATAGCACCACCCTAGCTATGTTTGATATTATGTGGACTTGATTTGTTTGTATTTTTTTGCATTTTTTTTATTTTCATGTAAATTTTGATGCTGTGGGAGAAGAGGGCACGTCAGGCCTATCAGGTCTTTTCCCTCCTCATTCCCTGTTGTTACAAAAATATATTATTTGTGTTATATATTTATGATTATGTAATACCATGTCTGTAATAACTAAAATGCAATAAATGAAAAATGAAATGAAACAAATAATATGAAGTGTGAGATTGAGATGCATTATTTGACAAATCCTTTCAGCATAATTTCTTAAAAAAGAACTGAAGCTTGTAGTCAGTGATGTAGGTCAATTGAAAAAACAATGTCGTAGCGGTAAAGGATTTACTAAATGTATGGACCTTTCTGGGAAAATGTCTAAAATACTAATTTTATATTAATTTTATCAGATCTTATCATTAATTACAATGGGCAGCAAATTTTGACTTTTTGTGTGTATCTAAGATTAAAACAAGTTACTTTTATGTTGTTTGGGTGCTGAATATGAAAACTGCCGTTAAAACACTAGATTGGCTTTTGTTTTAGAAATATCGATAAACAAGTTTTACACATTTGCATATACTGTACATATCCTATGATAATTCTCATAGAGAGAATGTTTCACGGGGACGCCGCTTTGCTTGTCTCTTGTAATGAGTTCCTGGAGCATCTCTCACAAAAGTCTATAACGAAGTAAATTTCTCCGTCATTTTTATCCGCGCCAGGATTCGAACCCGGGTCCCCTCATTCCGGAATAAGTTGCTCTACCAATTGAGCTACGCGGACGTTTTATTCTGATTCCTATCTGCCTTTATGTCGTGTGCGTCCTTCTGGCAGGTACGTCACATCACCTGGTACGTTACATCATCTCCCCCTTATTTTTATTTATTATTTTTTTTTTCGAAGTGCTGGAGAAGGGATTCTCTTATTTTTCCTATCTCGCGGTGTGGAAATAACATCACACCAATGCGAGATTTTGAACGGTCGGGTCATCCGGATAGTTCGGGCGCCATTATAACGAAGTAAATTTCTCCGTCATTTTTATCCGCGCCAGGATTCGAACCCGGGTCCCCTCCTTCCGGAATAAGTTGCTCTACCAATTGAGCTACGCGGACGTTTTATTCTGATTCCTATCTGCCTTTATGCCGTGTGCGTCCTTCTGGCAGGTACGTCACATCTCCTGGTACGTTAAAAGTCCAACTGCTGCATTCGACCTGCTAGCATTGCTGCATTCAATTTCCTTTGGTACCTTTTTCTGACAGTAGTAATGCCCTGGTGAAACCATTCAACCTGGTCGTCACTGACAGCACCGCACGTAGCGAAGAAGAAATCCAGATGTGAGTGTAAAAAGTGAAAGTATAATTTCAATGACATGTTGCACCCTATATAGTCTCTCGTAGCGCTGCAAGAGGGTTTCTACAATCTCCTGGTAATTTTTTCAGCCACCCCCTAAAAAGTTTGTGGCTAGCTAACTTTTGCATTCCACACTAACTTTTCATCACCTGTGAGGATATCATCAAAATGCTTATTACGGAAGTGCTGACGCATCTGTGGACTCCTTGGTTATGGCCTAACTACATCTTGGAAATTTATCACGAAGGTACAAAAATCCTGCCCCATTTGGATCCATTACCTCTACAAAATTCTTCATCAGTTCAAGTTCGATGTGGAGAGGAGGGTTCAAGATCTTGCTGGATTCTACAAGTGGTTCGTTAAGTACATTATTTTTTTCCCTGTTCAAGCGATTGTCGTGGTAGCCAATTCTTTTTCTTGTGGAAATCCTGGCACGGCTGTCCCAGAGACAGAGAAAATAGCAAAACTTTGTGTAACCCTGCTGTAGCCCCATCAAAATGGCAATGCCCTTCAGGTCACAACAAATCTGCCGCTTACATTTGTCATAGTTTATGGTGTGTAAATGTTGTTTCATGTAGTTGTGCATTTCTTTCATGTAGACTGCATACTCGATTGGAACACATGGCAAAACGTTACCATCATGGAGCAGCGCAGCTTTTAAGCTCAACTTAGACGAATCAATGAATAGCCTCCAGTCGTCGTCTTTGTATTGCTTCCATCAGACCTAATGTATCAATAAAAGCAATGAGATTATCTGTCATTTTGAAAAACAGAAGCAGATCTTTTTGACGAGCACAAAACACAGGTACATGCACGTTCCTTCTAGAAGAATCAATTGCTGCAATCTGTTCCTAACAGCTCTGCTTTACTTTTTGGAAATTCCAGATGTCTCACTACAGCATTCAATTCACTTTGGGTAATTTTATGTGGATGTGCAGACTCTTCAATTGGCATGAAATCAGGATCTCGATGTAGATGCTTTCACAGGTGACGGATGTTCACTGGCCTTACTTTCTTCTCCATAATCCAGAGAAAAAGAATCTGGTGGATCCGGAGCAGGAAATTCTTCCCCGTGAGGCACTGGGCTCATAGCAGAAGGAATATTGGGATAAGTCAAAGGCCGCTTTTTCTTCTTAGAAATGCAGTACCATGTCCAATTGGAGGAGTCATGCATAAGTAACAATCATTAAGATGGTTTGTCGGTTTCCTCCACATCATAAGAACTGCAAAACGTATCGATTGTCTTTTTCGGTTTAGCCAGCAGGGCATATTAGTTACATCGGATTGACAACATAAGCGTGGGGCTTAATATCGGTCCTGGTCACCGATCTCACAACTAAAATAAAAGCTGTAAGCTTTCTTTATCATTGGTGTAATGGGTCGCCTTTGTGATAGCAAAGTGATTTTTCCACAAATATAGCAAACATTTTCTGCAGTGTTCACACATTCGCGAGACATCTTGAATGACAAGTCAGCACTCACACAATCCACAATGAAAATGATGACAAGAAGGAAATGTGGTTACTATGACTGCTACACATTGAGTCACCCAAATTGGCGCTTAAGTTTATCTGTCACTTGGGGAATCACGCGCTCGACATATCGGACTTCCAGCGCATACCATCCATTCCCACTGAACTCCCACCCACCACCAAATATTTTGAAAACTAGAGCTAATTCGCAATTTTTATGTTCATATTCGTGATCAGCCTGCCCAAATTAATTAAAAAAAGCTGCTTTTGTCTCAGATACGTTTTGGTTGTTGCCCAGTGGGATCTTTAAAAATTGTAATTACAAAAAAATTGCTTGATTTGATCGATTTTCGATAATATAAAGAATGTCATTAAGAATTACTACTTCCGTTCGGCCAGTTTCAACTGAAATCTCATAAGTATGTGCGAATAGCATGGAAACCTTCAATATGAAATTTCATGTCAATCAGTTTACCTTTTGAGTAATTGTGACCCAAACCACAAACAGACAAGTAGGTGCATGAACACACGCAAAGACATTCAAGAAGTTTGTTAAGTGAAATGTTTGGACTTAGTTCATTTTTTCATCAAAACGTATTACTTCGAAACAACTGAAATGGAATATATCGGCTTAATTTTCAATTTTGACTTTTCAGAGTTTGTAATTTTTCATTCTTTTAAAAAGAACTGTAAGTCGAAGTTTTGGTCCAAAGCATTCACTTGAGATGAACCGAAATAGATATAAATACATACGCTTAATTTGCATTTTCACGTCTTTGAGTGCATTTTTCACTCATTTAAAACAAAACCGTTAGTGTATTTTTTAGACTAAAGCATTCATTTAAATCGAATGTGTAAATCTAAAAATTGAATAGATAAAATGAACTAAAAAGTTAACAGAAATCTGATACATATGAAGGTTATTTTTCTTTAAAACATATTTTTAAATAATTTTGTGTATGACCACCAAAAATACGAGGAAGAATCAAAAATTAAAGGCAACATAACCTTTAATACCGGTAACTGTGAGCAAATGAACATAACGATTATCTCACTTCTTTATCCTTGCAGGTCATTTCACTTCTTGTATCGTTTCACTAGCTTCTTCATTCCTTGGGAGAAGAAGCTATTCGGCTGCTCCTGAATCTTGGTCTATACCGCTTCCTTAACCTCATCATCAAAGATGAACATGCGACTGCGTAGCGCCTCTTTAAGTAGACCGAAGACGCGATAATCTCATGGCGCCAGGTCAGGGTTGTAAGGAGGATGGGGAAGACATTTAAAACCTAGTTGTTGCATTGCATCCACCGTTGCTGCAGCTACACGGGGACGTGCATTGCCATAAGACTGTTTCTGACAGCAAGACTGTTTCTGGCAGCATTCCTCTTCTTTTGCTGCGAATTGCAGGTCTCAGTTTCTCTCTAAGGATAGCACCATAGTACGGTCACTGTTTGTCCGTGTTTCTGAAAATGCGCCAGAATAGGACACATCATGTCCCAAAAGAAGATCAATATGATTTTCTTCGCTGAGGGCTGTCGTTTGAATTTCTTCTTTACTGAAGAAGACGTGTGCTTCCACTGCATGCTTTGTCTCTTGCTTTTCGATTCACAGTGATGAAACCATGTCTCGTCGCCGGTGACAATCCTCTCCAAAATACTCCGATCTTCTTCATAACATTTCACGAATTGGGTCGCAACTTCCACACCTTGTTCCTTGTACAAATCAGTGAGCTGTTTGCTTACCCATCTTGTGCAAGTTTTACGGTACCTCAAGTCATCATACACTATGGCATGTGCAGATCCATAGCTGATATCCAAATGTTCAGCACCAGCGGCCCCGCACGGGGATAACTGGTTTTTCCAGTTATTTGGGGAGCGGCGCCCCCACGGCCCGAGCTGACCTTGTGACGGATCAATATTTCATTTCGTCTTGAACGATTATATAACCGAAGGGACAGCTGTTCATCCAGCTGATGGGGATGGCGTCCCCACGGCCCGAGCCAACATGTACTATATGTGATGATTTTCACATTTTTTATGTTTTTTCACTTTACATGAACCCGCCTCAGTTGTAGGTTGCTGAGGTTGTGATTATGCGCCAGCTCAGGATTTTAGTTTCTCGTTTTCTTTCCTGTCTTCTCCATTTCATGTTTCTTTCTTTGTTTTTCCGAGCTGGTTAGCTAGACCTGCCTGCACGTTTGCCGTGTGCGGTGACCCGTAAGGTGGAAAAGGGGATGCTGGAGGCTGAGGTTTCTGGAGGCCTGGGTGTTGTTGTCGCCAGTTGCCAACACTCCTCTTTGCCCCCTGCTTCACCCTAAACGGGCGGCTGGGAACTAACCCACTCCTAGTCAATGAGGTCTGTGGCCGAGTGGAGCCCAGACCTCTAACGGCTTGTCGTCTCGTACGACAGGGTGAGTCTGGGGATAGGGTGGGCATGCCAAAGGGGTGTTCCCCAGGCATGGGAAAGTCTGGGTGCATGCCGAGCGCATGTCTGCCCTATCAACTTGCTATATCCGCTTGCTATCCCTAGAGCCGTGTCCTGCGTCCACTTGGGCTTGCGGACCTCCGGCTCTCCCTCGTTGGGCTCGATTGTGGGTGGGGAAGTCGGCGGACGAATTCTTAAAACTTCTATGGATGAAAACAAAATTTCCCAAGAACCAAAAAGCAAAAGAGGTATAGAGGAAGGCTCATCCCCTTCTGCCAAAAAACATGTCCCTGATTGTTCAAATGCTCGTTTCTTTTTTGTGCACTCATTGGACCCTTCAAAGCCTTTGAGTGCCAAAAGTCCATTTTGGATAAATAAAGCTCTTCAATCCATCGCAAGCTCTCCTAAGAGCGTAAAGAAGCTCCAATCTGGAGATCTTCTTGTAGAAATGTCCACTGTGGCCTACAGCTCTACACTTCTTAACACCACCACGCTGCTTGAGACTCCGGTCAAAATAACACCTCATGGATACCTAAATTCATCTCGAGGTGTTGTCTCCTCTCAGGACCTCGTTGAGTGTGCTGAGGAAGAATTACTTGAAGAACTGAGGAGTCAACACGTTACGGGTGTGCGGCGTATTCTATTCAGGCGGAATGGGCAGTCCGTCCCATCCCGGAACATCATTTTAACTTTTGATAGCCCTTCCCTGCCTACATCCATCAAGGCAGGGTATCTCCACCTCGAGGTACGCCCGTACATCCCTAACCCTTTGAGATGTTTTAGGTGCCAGTCTTATGGCCATTCTCAGCAGTCGTGCAGGAGTAATCCTAGGTGTGCACGCTGTGGTGCCACAGAACATCTTCTGCAGGAATGTGTGGCCGAGGCTGAGTTTTGTGTGAACTGCAAGGGTTCACATGCAGCATCAGCCAAAGATTGTCCCAAGTGGAAGGAGGAGAAGGAAATCCAAAGGATCAAAACGGTGGAAAATATTTCCTATCCTGAGGCCAGAAGAAAAGTGGTTCCTGTTACATCTGATCGGCGATCATACGCTTCAGTGGTGGTTGCCAAATCTACGGTTGCCACTCAGACCGACATTGAGATCCCCCTTAAATGTCCATTCAATGTTAATGACATCATCGCAGTCGGACTGGAGGCACTCCAGTCTCGAGCTAGGGGTCTGAAAGCGCCACCCACCACTTCGCCGAAGCAGACTCATCCCACCACCAACAAGGGAAGTCAGGCCACTTCTTCTAACAAAAAGACCAAAGCCCAGGATAAGAAAAGCATTTCTTCTCCTCCAAAATCTCAGGAAACGACTCAACGTCGTGCGCCTCCCGGTAAGACACTTGGGACAAAACATTCTCCCATCTTAGCCCCTGGTCACACGCCTCCAGATCTGGGGGAACCCCCAGCAGAGGCGATGGAGCCGGACTTTGTTTGATCATTTTCATTTTCATTTCACTTATAACCATGGCTTCAATCATTCAGTGGAACTGTCGAGGTTTTCGGACGAACTTTGATGAAGTGAAACATCTGCTTTCATTTTACTCTCCGGTGTGCCTTTGTCTACAGGAGACGAAGCTTAAACCATCGGACCTGCTTTCAGTTCGAGGCTACAGTGCATTTCGGACAGATAACTCGTCTGGAAATATAGCCTGTGGGGGAGTTGCCATTCTCGTCCCTCACAGGGTTCCGGTATCTTCCGTCGCGGTTTCCACAACTGTGCAGGCCGTGGCGGTTCGTATTTCTATGCCTGTACCTCTTACTGTCTGCAGTGTCTATCTGCCGCCGGACGAGAACGTGAGCGTCCCGGTACTGGAGAGATTGGTTGATCAGCTGCCTTCACCCTTTCTAATACTAGGTGACTTCAATGCCCATCATCATTTGTGGGGTAGTGTCAGCATCAGCACGAGAGGTCGTCGCATAGAGTCTCTTCTGTCCTCGGCCTCTTTGTGCCTTTTTAACACCGGTGCTGACACGTACTTCCATGAACCGACACGATCCTTCAGTGCGATCGATTTGACCTTGGGATCACCATCAATTATTGCTGACTGGTCGTGGACGGTGTGTAACGACCTCCACGGGAGCGACCATTATCCGATTTTGCTCTCGCATCATGCCAACTTGCCAACTTCTGCCTCCCGCCCCCCTCGTTGGAGGATGGAGCGTGCGAGATGGGAGGTCTTCACGCCGTCAGCTTTGATCTCTTCTGCGATGGTGACCCAAGAGTCAATCGACGCAGCGGTTCTTGAAGTCACAAATTGTATTCTTCAGGCAGCTGATCTTTCTATCCCAAAAACATCGACGACACTCTCCAGAAGTCCGAAGCCTTGGTGGACCCCTGAATGCGCAGCGGCTAGGAGAGCTCAACATAAGGCCTGGTCTATGTTTCGGCGTTATCCGACCGATGCTAATCTCGTTAAATTCAAACGAGCAAAATCCTATGCTCGGTTGGTGCGTCGACGTAGCAAGAGGGAGTCTTGGATCCAGTATGTGTCATCTCTCACTTCACGTGCCAGTTCGAAAAGTGTGTGGGAAAAGATCCGAAAGATCCGGGGTAACTACAGCTCTCACCAGATCTCCATTCTCGAGAGCAACGGCTGCACATATGCTGGAGTCGGGGAGATTGCTGATTGTTTAGGGGAGGCGTTTGCCTCCGTGTCGAGTGACCTGGCGTATCCTACTTCTTTTCAAAGAATGAAATCCACTGCGGAACGCCAGAGAATCTCCTTTGCGCCTTTTCTCGACACGGGATATAACTCCCCCTTCAGCATGGTTGAACTCAGGGTGGCTCTGCATCGGTCCGGCGCTACATCGGTCGGTCCCGATGGCATCCATTATGACATGCTCCGTCATCTCTCGCAGTCGTCTCTCGAGAATCTCTTAATCCTTTACAATCGTATTTGGTCGGAGCACAGTTTCCCGGAGTCTTGGCGAAAAGCAGTTGTTCTGCCTTTTCCCAAACCTGGCAAGGATCCCAAGTCTCCCTCTAGTTATCGTCCAATTGCTCTCACTAGCTGTCTGTGTAAAGTTCTTGAACGCATGGTTAATTCCCGGTTAATTCATTTTTTAGAATATCATCAAGTACTTTCACCATCACAAAGCGGCTTTCGCCGTCATCGTTCACCTCACGATCATCTCCTGCACCTTGAGACATCTGTGCGCGAGGCGTTCGTGCGTAGGCAGCACCTGGTTTCTGTATTTTTTGATATTGAAAAAGCTTATGATCGAGCGTGGCGGCATGGTATTATCCGTGACCTCCACGCATGCGGATTGCGAGGAAATCTTCCGACATTTATTTTAAATTTTCTTCGCAATCGGGTGTTCCAGGTGCGCCTGGGTACGACGCTATCTGCAACATTCCATCAAGAACAAGGTGTTCCTCAAGGTTGCATTTTATCTGTCACATTGTTCATCCTTCGCATTAATTGTCTCCTCACAAATCTTCCTCCTGCGGTTTCGGCTACTGTGTATGTTGATGATTTACACATTTTCTGCTCGTCATCCAGCATGAATTTTATTGAAAGGCAGTTGCAGTCTGCAATTAATCAGATCTTTAAAACGGCGAATAGCAATGGTTTCGTTCTTTCTCCCGACAAGACAGCGTGTGTCCATTTCTGCCGGAGGCGTGGCCTCCATCCTGACCCAGAGCTGTTTTTAGACCGTGCAGCCATACCAGTTTTGCCGGAGACCAAGTTCCTTGGTCTGACCGTCGACCGTGCGCTTACGTTCCGTGCGCACGTTCGGCGGCTCAAGATTTCCTGTCTGCGGGCTCTATCTATTCTTAAGATCCTTTCGAGAGTCTCGTGGGGCGCAGACAGGATGTCTTTGATTCGTATTTACCATTCCTTAATCCGGTCGAAACTGGATTATGGTTGTATCGTGTATGGCTCTGCTCGTCGTTCCGTTCTCCGGCCTTTGGACACTATTCACCATCAAGCACTGCGTCTTTGTTCGGGAGCATTTCGAACATCTCCGATTCCCAGCCTATACGCTGACGCGAACGAACCATCGCTTGAATTACGCCGTCTGCAGCTGTCTATTCATTTCTACCTGAAACTTAGATCTCTTCCAGGCCATCCTTTATACGATGCAGTTTTTCATCCCCAGCATGCTCGTTTATTCGGGAACCGGCCCTCGTGCATTTCAACCTTCGGTCTTCGTATGGCGGCCGTAGCCCGTGATGTAGGGCTCGACTTGTCACTTGTTGGAGAGACCAGGGGCTTTGGGGATCCGCCATGGCACCCACTTGGTGTCATGGTTGATACCACCTTTACATCTTTCGATAAATCCTCAACCCCTGCGTCAGTGTACCAGCAGCTCTTCGCTGAGCACCGTGACCTAAATTTTAATTACACTCCTATTTTTACTGATGGCTCCAAAATGCACGGAGTCGTTGGATCCGCGGCTGTCTGTGTAGATGACGTTTCAGTAGCGCGGATCCCAGCTGAGGCCACGGTGTTTTCGGCGGAGATGCATGCTGTGTATCTCGCTCTTCTTCATGTTCAGTCGAGTTCTCATCATCGTGCTATGGTCTATACGGATTCCTTGAGTGTCTTGCAGTCTTTGTCATCTGCAGATTGCCGTGACCATCCTTTTCTCGTGAATGTGAGACAGTTACTTCGTCGTTTGCTCGAGGCCGGTTTTCAGGTTCAGTTTTGCTGGATTCCTGGGCATGTTGGAATCTCGGGTAACGAGTGTGCTGATGCGGCTGCTAGATCTGCTTCCTCTTTGGTCGTCACACCCTTGCCACTGTTTCACCTGGATTTCCGCTTTCTGGTACGCGACCATATTAAGCGAACGTGGCAAGGTCTGTGGGACCAACAGGTGGAAAATAAACTGCATCGTATTAAACCTAATCTTGAAGTCTGGAAATCCTCATATCGTCGGAACCGTAGGGAGGAAGTGGTGCTTGCGCGTCTCCGCATTGGGCATTGTCGTTTCACTCACCGCTTTTTGCTGTGTGGCGACACTGCGCCGATGTGTGAGGCGTGCAACTGCCGACTCACTGTCCCTCATCTTCTGTGTACCTGTGTTCGTTTTCGTGATGTACGTTTTCATTTCTTTCATTCTCATTTGTTGACCGAGGACGCCGCTACACTGCAGCGGCTCCTCAATGACCACTGTGACTCTGTTGCCGTGTTTTCATTTTTTAAAGAAATTGACTATTTTAAACGTATCTAGATTTTAGCCTATCATCATCCTCATTTCTCAGTTTTACTGCATCAGCTAGATTTTAATCATTGTATCATGTTTTTAATACTGTTTGTTCCATTATCTTTTTTAGCCCTTCCATCGTTCTCATTTTTCAGTTTTACATGATCACTCAGATTTTAAGCTTTTTACCACACTTTTAATACTATTTGTTTGTCTTGTTTCTGGCGCTCTTTGGCCAACCATGGCCCTTGCGCCATAAAAATCGAACAACCAACCAACCAATCAGCACCAGCGGACAACGTAATCCGTCGGTCTTCTCTGATCAAGCTATTCGCCCTGTCGATTTGGGCTTGTGTACGCGATGTTGATCGCCGACCTGATCGAGCTTCGAAGGTTAAACTTGTTCTTCCCGCTTTAAACCTTTCTACCCATTCATAAACTTTTCGTTAAGTCATACTGTTTTCACGTCCATACTGAGCCAACATCCTGCTGTAAATTTCAGCACCTTTCACTCCTTCTGTCCAAAGAAATCTCACTAAGGTGCGTTGTTCAACAATAGTGCAATCCCGCAGCATAGCATCCATGTTTATTTCACCTTGGCTTCAACTAGCCAAAAGGCTGAGCGCTGAGCTGTGCTTGTTCGAACTTCCCATAATCCAATGCAAACGTGTTATGTTGTGTCAGCTATCTATCCGCTTCAGTTACCGCGTAATTTTCAAATACCCTTTAATTTTTGATACCTTTTATTTTTTACCTACATATAAAGACTGAAATGAAATATGGATGGACTGGGAATGAAACAAAAACTAAACGGTAAAAATGCTAAATGAACTGCTTTTACAGATGTGTTCATTCTGGCCAAAATGTACAAACTGAGAAAAAACCTTCTGTACCTCTCAGTATTGTACAACACTGTGCTTTTGACACCGATACTGACGTATGCGTTTTGGATAATAATTTTGAATTTTAAATTTAATATTACTGTTACACGCCAATAAGTACAGCAGACGCGTCTTCATGTTGTCTTATATAGCACCGTCATGTAGGTTTTCACTGTCAAAATATTTTTTACAGCAACTGTTTTTACTTTAATTCAATTACTAGTTCTGTCCTAAAATTTACATTGTGAATAATGAAACCTTTTGCCACTGAGGAATGTTCTTGTTTTCATGATCTTTCTCTGGGAAAAATGTTCAAGTTTTATTTATTTTTCACTACTTTTGGTTGAAAGATGTACACATTCGGTCAGCACGCACATATATATTTATATGCATATATGAGCTTTTCCTGGTTTCATGCTCTTAATCGCATGGGCAATTTTTGCCGGAAGTCCCTTCAGTATTCTTGGCAGAGGTTGCCCATGCAGGTAAGAACATGAAACGAGGAATAACTCCAAGAAAATATGGAATTACCATGCACTGAACTGAGAAACAAACTACACCCACCCAAATTTTCACTTGATGCCTCAGTGAAAGGAAGATGCCTTATAACTGGAATGCTACTGTGATCTTGCTACATTAGAAAGGGGACGTTGGGACATCAGGAACTGCCATCAACTTCCTATAAGTTGTTTTTTAAGGTGCCGTCGGAAACACTGAACTTGGCTTAATCAAGACTGAATACGAGATGGCTTCAGGAGTGTTACAGCATTACAGATCATATTCATGTTCTGAGAAAAATAATTGTAAGAACGAATAAATATGAGTCGTCTTTGAAATCCTGCAGTACTGAAGATGCGTACATCAATTTTATCAATAACATCTATGAAAATGAAAGACCAAAGATTCGACTGTTCGAGGACACAGCACGTACAAATATTGTAAAGGAAGTAAGGCAAGGTGACATCGTATCTTCCAAACTTCTCAATGCCACACTGCAGAATATTTTTCAGTCACTGAACTAGAAAGACAAAGATATAAAGATTAATGAAAATTATTTAACCATTTTCATTTTCCTGGTGGAAGTCATTTTTGCTAGTGCCTCCTCAGAGCTAGAGTTCATGATCAAGAAACTTGCTAACAAGGGCAAAGAAGTGGGTTTAAAAATGAACTTACAGAAAAAAAAATTGAGGTAAAATGCTTTTACAAAAACTGAAGATTTGGAAGTTGATGGGGCAAATATAGAAGTAACCGATGCCTATGTTTACCTTGAACAACTGATACCAAGCGAGGGCTAGGTTGAAGAAGAAATAAATAGGAGTATAAATTTCGGTTGGAGGGCATTTGGAAGAACCAGTACAACTTTCAAGGGCAATTTACCATTATGTCTTAAAAGAAAAGTGTTTAATAAATGCATACTTTCAGTTCTTACTCATGAATTAGCGACATGGACAGTAACGAAAAACGACACACAGAGGATGCTGACAACTCAAAAAAGCATGCTTAGTGTAATCAGGAAAGCTAGTAAGAGGAGCACATGGATTAGAGGAATGACATCATGTTTAAAGTGAAGACTCTCAAGTGGTAATGGGCTGACCACATTGTTGTATGAACTGAGTGACCACCGTTGAACAACTGAAGTATTTAATTGGATACCAAGAGGTAGGAAAAGACCCATAAAAAGACCGCGTGGGTGATGGGTGGATGAAGTGGAAAAACAACTGGAGTGATTTTGGAAAAAATAGGCTTAAGGCAGAAAGTTGTGGAAAAGACTTAGGGAGGCCTTCATTCAGCAGTGGATTGATAATGCATGGTGGTGGAGGTGGTGGTGATGATGATGATATGAGCAAGTATACTATATACTGCGGTTCTCTCACTCCTTTTTTATTTTTTTATTATTTTAGCTCTCGGGGAAGTTGGACCCTGGACCCCCCTGAAATTAATAGGTTCCGCCGCCCATGACCACGCCCAATCCATCGATTGGGAAATTTGGTATCCAGAGACCTCCTCGCAATCAAAGCTCAATGAGGCGGCGCCCATCTTGTTGGAAAATGACCGGAGTTGCAAGTTCATCCAACTGGGGATACACGAACTGCTCAGTCATGTCCAGGTAATTATCAGCTATCACGGTAGCTTCCTGAAAGAAAAATCGTCCAATAACACGGTCGACCGTCATGCCACACCAAACATTCACTTTTGTGTTAGCGTGCTCATGTTCCATTGTGCAATGCGGGTGTTCAGTTCCCCAAATTCTTACATCCTGTTATTAACCTTTCCAGAAACATGGGAAGTGCACTCATCCGAGAAACAGATTTGTCTCAGGAAATATTCAGCACTTGCAATGTTCTCCAACATCTCTTCAGCAAATTGCTTACGTTTCACATGATCATCTGGGATTATGTGATGGCTTATCTGCAGGGTGCATTTCCAATCTCTGACTTAAAACTCTGTGCACTGACGACTTGGGGATGGCCAGCTGTCGTGCTGCTTGTCTGATTGACTTTCGAGGGCTACGAGTGAATGTTTGTCTCACAACCTCCTCCCTTTCTGGAACCAACGATGGTCGTCCAGGGCTTTCCTTTGTAAGGACGCTACCAGTTTCCTTGAATGACTTGTAGCACTTTCTAATGCTGTTACGTGTGGGCAGTTTGCTCCCATATTTTGTTCTTAAGTTCTGATGAACCCGAGTTTCGGAACGGGTTTCATTAAACCACTCCACAATCTGTGCTTTCATCGCAGAATCGATTGGGTACACGTCTAGAAAACTTAAGGGTATTCCTTACCACCTTCAACAAACAGAATGCTGATATTAATTTTGTATCCAAAGTTATCATCATTTGAAATTGGTCACACCTTTTTGGGACACCCTGTACTTTGAAGACTGCAAGGTGATAATTTGTTTCCCTTGAAATTTCGGTTTTTTATTAATGTAGTCCTAAAACTTTTTTGACACACCTTATATGATTAAAATACCGTTTAAAACATTCAAAAACGAAGGTCTTTCTCCTTTTAATTTCTGAAAACAGCATAAATTTGACAGGACGATTCAGTATTCCGGAGTTAATTTTATAAAACGGAGGGTACATTATACGTAAGCATCGAGGATTGAATTATTTGCCTTGTGTCTGACTTGCCTTATCAGTTGGGATAAAGTAACTGCCGGATGTACTAAAAGGGCAAATATTTTATGTTTAAATTAGTTGTACAATTATTTTCGAAATGAAAAAGATCCCCCTTTTTTTTTAATTCAAAAGTCTCTCCAGAAAAGTTAACAGATGTAGTAGTACCTCAACAATTTTAAATGAAAAAATTCTCAGATTGTCACTTACTTTTTAAAATATTTAAAATACGTATTGTTTGTGCAATTGTTTTGAGATAAATACTGAAATCTGATTTTGTCTCCAAACAGATGCCTCCATCTTTCTTGGCAAGTCCTTACGGAGTTTTGCCTCCCCATCTCAGGACAGCTGGTCAGTTTGGCGGTTTAGTTGCCCATCCGAGCGCACTTTCAATAGGTACGTATCAATTGATATGCAGCTTAATTGATTGACGTTTTCACAAAAATTACGATTGTTACATAGTTATGTAACGTGAAATATGGTTTTTGTGTTTGGGTACTAATAACAAAACGTCAGAAAAGCACTGTTCATTTCAATACGCAGAGAAAATGCAATGCTTCTGTTGTCCAAGATTTAAACTGTTGTGAACTTTATTCACAAAAAGCACTTGATGTAATCACACACAGTTTTCATCGGGTCTTTCAAGAACACTTTGGTTTAAGGGTAAGCGAAAAACCTCGGCCGCAACATGCTCCAGATATACACTGCTGGACAATTGCTAAGGACGGATCATAAACGGCTATATAGCGCATAAAAAAGCAAGTGTGGTTGGATGCCAAGTGAAATAAAATAATGTCAGAATGCCAGGACATTACAAGAAAGACAATTTAATGTGCTCTGAAATCCAGAAGGCTTTGGAACGTGTTCAAGGGACAAACAGGCCATTTTGTGCAGAATACGTAAACGTGAAAAAAATGCAATTACCGTCCGCAGGCGTTCCGGCGTAAGATGTCAATACGGGATATGGCCACCATGGAGGGCGATGCAAGATTCCACACGTCGTGTCATGCTTTGCACAACATTATCAAGCAGCTGTTGGGGTAATTTATCCCATTCCTCTGTCAGTGCACGGATGAGGGTGACCTTGTTTATTGGAGGGCATTGGCGACCAGCAAGACTCCTCCCCAAAGCATCCCACACATTTTCAATGGGATTCAGATCTGGAGAACGTGCTGGCCATACCAGGCGTTGAATATCCTCGCTCTCAAGACACTCCTGGACAGCGACTGTTCGATGACATGTTGCGTTGTCGTCCATGAAAATGAATCTATCACCGACAGCACCACGGAACATGCGAACATGAGGTAGCAGAACATCATTAATGTATCGTTGGCCAGTCATAGTCCCAGTTGGAAGCACATAGAGGGACGTACGGCCATTGATCATGATGCCAGCCCATACCATGACACTACATGTCGGATATCGGTCCCTTTCCTGTATGTTTGCTGGACAATATGCAGTACCACTATCATGCCAGATCAGTTGTCGTCGACAATCAGACGATAGACTGTATCTACTCTCATCTGAGAAGAGGACAGCAGACCAGTCGTTATCAGTCCAATTGCGATGTTGATGGCACCATTGCAAACGGGCGGTACGGTGACGTCTGGACAATAGGATGCACACAACAGGACGGCGGGCGTATAGTCCTCCTTCATGCAAACGTCTGGCGTCAGTTTTTCGGGAGATCCGCTTACCAGTAGCAGCCATTAACTGATTTGCTACCTCACTAGCTGTGCTGCGCCGGTGTCTTTTTGTTGATAGCACTATGTACCGATCTTCTGCAGGTGTCGTACAGCGAACACGACCTCCCCCGTGACGTTTGCTACACTCTCCATTTGTTTGAAATGATTTCCAAAGCCTTGAAACAACACTGGCTGACGTCGAACTCCCTGGCAACATCTGTTATTTTTCGCCCTTCTTCAATCTTGCCAATAATACGGCCACGCGTAAAATCATCTAGGTGATGTCGGGAAGACATACTGAAAATTGCAAGTTCGTCAATTGATTCTTTCCCTTTCAACTTTGCGTTTGAACAACAACGGTCAATACGCGTCAAATCCTTTATATCTCTTATCAGCGCTATGACGTCACGAACAAGTTCGGCAATCCAAAATTTGCATACGCACAACACGTCTTACTGTATCCCGCACTTATGTTAATTTCCACATTTTCCTGCCTTCCATTTTATGGTTGCTATCGTTGCTATTGTCATCCGTCCTTAGCAATTGTCCGGCAGTGTATTTGCATATGTGGCACATTCAAGTTCCTAAACTATATATATTATTTTTGTTTCGGAAATGGGGTTCAACCAAAGTTGTCTAAGAAGTACAAGGCCATGACATTAGAGAGATGAGTTCCCTCCGTTTGTGACGTCACTCTCATGTTACTCACCCTGATACGTCGGTGTCATGTGTGACGTCATACACGACAGCGTTCGAAACCAATCGATGGCCTTTGTTTCGGCGTGACGTCACGAAAAGAGGGAATTCATCTCTCTAATGGCATTGCATTGTATATTCTAGGAGGTTGGGGGAGGAGGTTAAAGCTCTCCCGACCACCTAGAGCTATGAAGAGTTGCCTGCCCTAATTTAGAGCTACTAGTTTCAGGAAAGAGATAGAGCTAGTACCATGTCTCATACGGTGCTCGAACCCAGGAGCAACTGGGACAATTAGCCAGAAAGCCTCGCCTCCGACCTCTCAGACACCGGAGCGCATACCAATGATCAATGTTTTATGGTTAGATAATTGAGGATACTCATAATTTTAGTTTAAATAATTCAAACTTTCATATGAGTTTGAGTGAAGCATACAGTCAGACTTAGTGTCAGCAGATGTCTTCTTCGACCAGTTGCTTCCTGTGTTTTGGAGAGATACACCGATGAGCCATTACATTATGACCACCCCCAATCTAGAGAAATGAGCGTGCCTGGAGATCGAACGGTGGCGCAGGTGACGTTCACACAGCCGTATATATACAACACGAGGACCGGCTTTCGGTTAGTAGAGTGTTCGGAGGCAGAATGGGAAAAGCGGCCGTTTTATCGGAGTTTGATAAAGGACAAATTGTGATGGCATGATGCCTCGGAACTACGACCTCGGAAACGGCGACGGCTTGTGGGTTGTTCACGTGACGCTGTAGTTAGTACGGATCAAAAGTGGTGCACAGATGGCCAAACGACGAACCGTCGCCCATCCGTGAGTCGTCCACAGCTCATTGATGCTAGAAGGGAGCGTAGACTGCCACGCATTGTTCACAGCGACTGCAGGGCGACAGTGCGACAAATCACCAGCAGTTTCAACAGTGCTGATCAGGGCAATGTGTCACAACACACAGTTCATCGCAGCCTTTTGCGTATGGGCCTACGTAGCCGAAGACCCAGCCGAGTCCCCATCCTCACTGCGCGTGATCGCCAACAGTGCATGAAATAGGCCCAAGATCATCGAGATTGGACCGTGGATGATTGGAAGAAAGTGACGTGGTCTGACGGCCGAGCGCGGATACGCCGATTAACAAAGGAGGCTATGGCACCTGGATGCGCTGTTGGGCGGTAACAGGCTGGCGGCGGTGTTACGCTGTGGGTGGTATTTTCTTGGGACACTTTAGGCCTCATTATCCCAATATCACAATCCCTGACAGATGATCAGATCATCGTTGTGGACCAAGTTCACCCATTAATGGCAACTGCTGGTGATGGCCAACAGGATAATGTGCCATGCCACACTATCAGAATCGTCAAGCAGTTATTCGAGAAACATGCTGGTGACTTTCTGTTAATGCCCTGGCCTCTAAATTCACCTGACATGAACCCGATCGGAGTTATTCGAGAAACATGCTGGTGACTTTCTGTTAATGCCCTGGCCTCTAAATTCACCTGACATGAACCCGATCGAACATTTATGGTTCGACTTGGAAAAGCGCGTTCGCACTAAATCGTCACCACCCGAAATGTACGGGAACTTGAGGACCCGCTTTTGACATTATGGTACCAGATACCCCAAGATACCTATCGCCACCTCATCGAATTGATGCCTCGCCGAGTGGTCGCTGTTTTGCGGGCTAAAGCTGGTCCTACAGCTCATTAGGTAGGTAGTCATAATGTAATGGCTGATCGGTGTATGTGAGCTGTCGGTTGGCGTTGGAACTAATAGCAGTGGAAAGGTGTTACAACAGCAGAGTTGGCCTCGGAAAAATCAGACTCGCCTAATAATGTGTAACCGGAATTCTGGATATAAACTGTACCTGATGGTCCTACAGTTAGAAAAATGTCGTTTTTATTCTCTACATTCTTACATGCTTTCAATGGCAAATTTGTGGAAAATCTGATCATTTTTCACAAAAATTCGTTCGTCTTTTAATCACAATTTTAAACGGAACCACTCCATTGTTTGTCATACAAGGAAAATCTGAAAACTTGTTTCAGATGCGCTGGATACTGCATTCCGCATTCCACTTATGAGTCGTTAGCAGCTTTAGGAATCAGTTTTCAAGAACTATATGTTAAATGAAATATAATCCACCTAGAGTTCACACGGACAGAAATCCATGAGCTTGACTGATCTGTAAAATCATATGGAAGAAGTTCAAACTCGTACAAAGTAAAATAACATTGTTTCCCATGGATTAACATTGTGCTAAACCATTGGGGAACAATCCAAATTCCAGAGTAGAAAAACGTCTATGATCCAATTTAAAAGCTGGCGAAACCAGAAAACACTAAGTAGAGCTCACTGGAGTAATTTGAGCTTTACTCTGGACCATTTCTTGTTGATGCCTCTTTTGAGTCTTCTACAAAGGAACACTTGGGACACACAGCCATCATGCTCCTTTCGCAGTGGTTAGTAAGCGATTTCTTAATACTTACTGGGCTCTAAGACGCACCTAGGAGTGATTTAGTGCTTGATGACTGTCTATCCTAAGTGCCCGTTTGTAGAAGGAGGTGAAAGAGGCACCAATAAGAAACAGCGCTGAGTAAAGATAAGATTACCTCACTGAGCTCTACTCAGTCTTTTCTGGTTTCACTAGTTTTCTAATGGGATGTAATTCGATCTCCACTCAACGTGAGCTTTGAACGAAATCCAATCAATTCATCCACATCTTCAAGGGACACCCTCATGAACTAAACGCATAGTTGATTTATATTCACGAATTCACCCGAGTGAACTGCGGCTGTTGACCGGGTTTTGTCGTCCAGACGTACGGACGCCAGTTTGCTGAAGTGGAGCTGTATAAAATAAGTGGTGTGAATTCACAGAAATTTTCTGAAAATAACGTGCAGCAAAGTTGCCGGTAGGTATCCGTCTTAATCAGAAATTCCCGTTTTTAAAAGTGCCCGTTCATTTTAACTTTCGCATTTTCACTGATATTTCCGTAGACAGAAATTTCGTTTATTTCAGAAAAGTCCATTTCTGGTTTTTCCGTATTTAAACTGAAATCCCGTAAAATCTACAAATCTGTACAGCGCTTACCCCCCAGCTAATCCTGCCGGTAAGGTCAGGATCGAACACCCGACATTACAGCTCGCCGAATAAGTAACTGCGCCTTTACAAACTGATCCACAAACGCTCGGCAATCTGGCTCACGTACATCGTAAAACGAATTCCGCAACAAAGAAATGTTCTTTGTCGTTAATGTGAGTGATTTTGTTATTTTATTTTCTGTTGGAGCTTATTATTTTCTAAATAGGTTTTAATTTTTTTCCCCTATAAGAGGACGTTTCAAAAATTAAGCATTTTTCACCGTGGTTTTTCGAAGCAACAAAATGCTTTGCAACATGATTTTTTTAAACTGACAGTGACTTTCATTTATCTTTTAAAAAGGTGAAATGTACTTTTTATAGTATTATTAGACACACACACACAAAAACTAAATATAGAATTTACTCTTGATAGCTATAATAGGTTATGTCTTAAGTTTTCCAAAGACTAATAAACATCTGTACAATAAGTACCCGGTTTCACATTATATAATAAGTAGCTGTTGCACCAAATAGGGGAAAGGAGAAAATATGCTGTTCCACAATAAACAAAATCCATGCGATATGCCGATATCACTACGGAACTTCAAAATTCGACAGACGATTGAAATTTAAAAGTTAATCAAACCTCAAGTATTTCCACGAATCGCTATTATTGCCGGTAATTTCTCGTCATACAGATACGGAAAAAGTGAGAACGGAGATTTTCTGTTAATCCACGAAAGGAATTGCGGAAAGGTTTCTGAAAATTCAGAATTTCCCGTTAACACATCTCTAAAACGGTAATTAACCATCAATATAAGAAGGAAACTGCGGAGAGGTTCCTGAAAATTCAGAATTTTCCAGTCGTACGAAAAGTACTTTAAAATCAGGGTTTTCCCGTCATTTCACGTAAGGGTTGTATCAGAAACATGCTTCGTTAATTCACGAAAGAAATGACGGAAACTTGTCCGTGAATTTTACTAAGAGAACACTTGGTTTTTATGTAGCGGTTACCCCCAAAGTTCAGGGTTTAGAAGCCCAACCTACCTGTTTCACAAGTGTGACTTTCTGTTTGGACGAAGTAGGACGTAGCATGAGATGGAACCTAGAGACTCACGATAAAAATAGGTCAAAGAAGTAGGAGTGCCAGATAGAAAATGCGGATCGACATAGTTTTGAGTGCAAGTTGTGGCTTCGCAACGAGCACTTCCACTGGGGAGAGATGAGGAACAGACGGCCTTATGTGTAGCGGGGTTGCCAGTATACGTGATCCGACGACTTAGCGTGCTCATCCGTGCACGGCAAATATTCAGTGGTTCAGAAAACACAATCTACCTGGTATCAGTCCGACGACCGTTTAGTCTATGGGCCGTCCCACAATCATTTTGTCGGTGGGCCGTCGCTCTAACCACTAGGCCACTTGCTGCCCCATTCATGAACTGAACAACAGCTTCCTTAAATAATCTTTTGACATAACATCAACATGCACTGTTGGGAATTTTCAATTTCAGTTCGTACCGTTCAAAGATTTATTACAAACATATCCTACACTGGCGGAAAGTGAAGAAAGAACACCAAGAAAGAGACGTCTGATACCAACGAAATGTATACAGCATAATAACGGAATACAGAGGATAACGTGATCAAAACATAATGGCAAAATACAGCTCTATTTGCTGGTAAACTGAAAAATAACATTTCCATGTAACATGGTTAGTACGAGGTTGAACCGCCATGAACTGCGTTACACTGTGCAATTCTGGCATGGAGTCTGTCGTACAGATGTTGGATGTAAGTTTAGGGTATTGGGTTCCAAGCATCCTCAACCTGGACGCGTAAATCGGGGATGGTCGTGGCTGGCCGTGGAGACTGGATAAGTCCCCATTGAGCACGTGTGGGATTTTGTCCCAAAATCCCACACGTGCTCAATGGGGGACAAATCCGGTGAACGTGCAGGCCATGGAAGTTGTCTCACACCCGGAAGTGCATGTTGCGTTGCACGTGCCGTATGTGGGCAGGAGTTATCTTGCTGGAAAACACCACGATGGACCGACCTTACAAATAGCACAACAACGGGCTGAATGATGTTGTTGATGTAGGAGGTGCTGTTTAACGTATACCCGGTACAAACACTAGTTGTGTACGGGAGTGATAGCTGATCGCACCCCACACCAGAAGACCAGGTGTAGGCCCTGTGTGTCGCTGGCGGATGCAAGAAGGGTGGAGACGCTCCCCTGTGCGTCTGCGAACACGCATACAGCCATCGGAAGCTCCCAAGCTGAATCTGCTTTCATCGCTGAACACGACAGAGCATTATTGCGTTCTCCAGTGCAGACGCTGGCGACACCACTGCAGCCGTTCCTGACGGTGGACTGGAGTCAGAGGTACACATGCTAGAGGCACACGTGCACGTAGTCCTGCATCCAGTAGACGGTTGCGGATTGTTCGCACAGTCACCTCAGGTGCAACGGCAGCTCGGATTTGCGTCGCAGTGGATGTTCTGCTTGACAACGCCGTACTTCTTATGCGTCGACCGGTCCGCTCATCAGTCCATCTGTGACTCCCAGTTCCACGTCTTCTCGTGTGGGAATGTTCCTCGGACCATCTACGCCACCATCGTACCACCACCGATACTTCCCGTCCAATTCGCTCCGCAATACGACGATACGACCACCCGGCCTCGCGGAGTCTGACTAGACGACCTTGCTCAAAGTCCGATAACTGCTGAAATCGTACACGTCTTCCATGTCCAGGCATTGCAGCTTCTTCAGGGTCTTTGCACGTGTCCGTACGCTGACGACTGATTACATTCACTTCGCCGTACTCCTTAAATACCACCGACGATAATTTGCTTATTATGCCGTTCTGTGGCGTAAGCGCTCACCGATTGGTCCCGAAATTAACATCAGACCTACGTAAACTCGACCCAATTAACATATGTAAATTTCATGATCGTCCACCAATTCCTTCTTGATGTTCTTTTTTCACTTTCCGCTAGTGTATTTCCCATATCATGAAATAGCTCGAAATATTTGTTCGCTAGCAGTGTCTGTGCATTTGGATCGCTACTCATATATAACTCTCATTTGTTCATATTACGTAAGCCAGTTGTTTTGTTGATTAAGAATGTGTGATTTCAATGTTTCTTTTCCAGGTAATCTGATGACACCAGGTCTTGGAATAAAAGAAGGTCTTCATGGTCCAATGGGGTCTGGATCACAAGCCACTATGGGACTCGATAAACAGTTCCCTTTGCACATGTACCTTCCACAAGCTGCAGACGGAAATCTAGCAGGTCCCCAATCTACACCTACCAGGAAGGACAGCAGCGACTCTGCTCTTAGTGATACAGACAAGAAAGGTGAAACTATCATCACATGCCAGAGTATGTTCCACCTCTGAGATGCCAAAATGCAGTATCTGTTTATAACTTTGTATTTAGCTCTTGGCCATATAATAGGCAAATGTGTAGCTATGAACTGAACTACGAAAATTTCCGTGCGAATGCTACATATCCGTAGTTTTCATAAAGTATGATATATAGGTAAAATAAAATTCGAAATAATTCATTCACAAGAAAGTTTAAAAAATTCTGCGTCTACTAAATTCATCCCGATTTGAGTGAACGAAAGTACTAAAGGTCTCATATTAAATCAAAACTTGTTCTTTATGTCAAACGCCTTATACCTCGCGGATCTTCGGAGTTCTGGTCTAAAACCACATCTAGCAGATCTGCCCCGAGAAATCTTACAAAGCTGTACATAAAACCATCCACCCGTGGCTTTGAATCTGCTTTATGCTTGCTTGTCTTAACGAAATACACTGACGGGAAAAAAATCCCAACACTAAGAAGGGTTTGTGTTAGATAAACCACAGTTGGTAGGCGGTGAGAGTACATCTGTAAGATGACGTCTATGCAAATTTCGCGCTCGGCGCATACGTGTAGCGCTAGTAGCGCCCCTCGGAACATGCAAAGCAGGTTTGCTGTAAATACGCGCTGTAACGTTCGTGAGCGTTAGTTATCGTTGAGATTCGACGTAGTGTGTTGATGTTAGTCAAGAATGCCTTTAAGAAGACGAAGAAGCCATTATCAACAGCTCACGGAGCTTGAACGAGCTCGTGTAATAGGGCTACGAGAAGGTGGATTTTCTTTCCGCAATATTGCAGAACGACTTGGCAGGAATGTAGCCACTGTGCATGATTGTTGGCAGCGGTGGTCAAGGGAAGGTACTGCCTCAAGAAGACCGGGTTCCGACTGGCCACGTGGCACTACTGAGAGGGAAGACCGCCGTGTACGGCGTATGGCCGTGGCGCATCGTACCGCGTCTGCGGCAGCAATTCGAGCTGCAGTTGCCACCACAGTGACACAACGAACTGTTACAAATCGGTTACTTGAAGGACAGCTCCGAGCCAGACGCCCTGTAGCGTGCATTCCACTTACTCCAAACCACTGCCGTTTGCGACGTCAGTGGTGTCAAGCTAGAGCTCATTGGAGGACGGAGTGGAGACCTGTTGTGTTTTCTGATGAAAGCCGGTTCTGCCTGGGTGCCAGTGATGGCCGTGTGTTGGTTAGAAGGAGGCCAGGTGAGCTCCTGCAACCAACCTGTCTGCGGCCGAGACACACTGGACCTACACCTGGAGTTATGGTCTGGGGAGCAATTTCCTATGACAGCAGTAGCACTCTCGTGGTTATCCCACGCACCCTGACGGCACAGTTGTACGTCGGTCTGGTGATTCAACCTGTTGTTGTGCTGCCATTTATGAACAGCATTACAGAGGGTGTTTTCCAACAGGATAACGCACGCCCGCATACCGCTGTTGTAACCCAACATGCTCTGCAGAGTGTCGACATGTTGCCGTGGCCTGCTAGATCACCAGATCTTTCACCAATCGAGCACGTATGGGACATCATTGGACGACAACTCCAGCGTCACCCCCAACCAGCATTAACCGTCCCTGTATTGACCGACCAAGTGCAACAGGCATGGAACTCCATATCACAAACTGACATCTAGCACCTGTACGACACAATGCATGAACGTTTGCGTGCTTGCATTCAACATTCTGGCGGTTACACCGGTTATTAATGTACCAGCATTTCACATTTTAAATGGCTCTTCTCGCGCTTACATTAAGCTGTGATCTTGAAACCTTAATCGATTAAATATGTTACCTATACAAATGTTTTGCCGCCATTTTATTCCTCTACAACTATTTTTTCGTGGTGTTGGGATTTTTTTCTCTCAGTGTATATTAAAATAAAATTCTTATCCCTCTGGATTTGGCATGTGGGTAGCTATTTTATACAGTGAAAAAATAACGGTCACCTCTCGGACAGGAAAAAGTGACCGTTGTTGAGCGGTTGCCGTTGTTCGGTGGTTAGGCCTCGGTTAACATTGTTTGTCCGTTGCATTTGCACAAAAGCAGAATAAGTGTAAAAAGCTTATGCCCGAAGAAAACGTTGCAGTGCTTTCTGTAAATTCTAAATGCTGAATAAAGCCCAATATAATAAATAAATAAGTAAAACAGAATCTTAGGAGAGCGGTGTCTGATGCCTGGCCTGAAACAGCCCTTAGAAATAGCAAGCTAGGA
This sequence comes from Macrothele yani, assembly GCA_039090855.1. Taxonomy (NCBI): domain Eukaryota; kingdom Metazoa; phylum Arthropoda; class Arachnida; order Araneae; family Macrothelidae; genus Macrothele; species Macrothele yani. The sequence continues at coordinate 46,606,749 of CM077022.1, read as the reverse complement.
TATTAAGAGCAGTGTAAGCTATAGGAAAGAAAAATGGTAGACAGTGAAGTGGAACTGCACAGTTAGCTGGCTGCGCTTTGAAAAACAGAAACAGAACCCACAGGGGACAAACCGAAAAATACCGCGCCAGTGGGCAACATTCCAGGCATCGGTAACTACTCGCGCAGGTGCCGAGACGCGACTGAAACATACAAGTCAGCTGAAGCTCGTCTCACATGGAGCTGGGCTTTAACTCATTTCACTTACGCACAGCACTTTTACCAGCCGTAATCCAACTATTCCTTCCCGAGGCATAGATTCTTTAGCAATATCTTTTTTTTTTTTTTCTTATATTACCTTTCTAGCCGAAGTATCGAAGGAACTACGTACACTGGTGAGGAGAAATTAGCATAGCAGCGGAACGAGCTGGCAGAACGGACCGAAAGACCACTGAGGAGATAGACTAGGGTCCGGTACGGTAGGACATGCGCATATATGCAGCATGACGTAGGCGGGGGGGGTTATCGGAAGGGTATAAAGCACACGGGCGGTGTACGCTCAGCAATTCGGTGAAAGCTATTGCACGGTGTACATCGGTTTGAACGACGTCGAATTGCTGCCACCGTGTGATATGGCCAACAGGCAATCCAGTAGATGACATCTGGATGACTTTACTCGAGGTCGCGTCATTGGGAAGTTGGAAGAAGGTCAAAGTGTGACTAGGGTGGCCGAGGAGTTCGGGATCGCTCACAGCATCGTTTCACGAGTTTGGAGAGCATTTCAAACGACAGGAACAGCTGTCCCAGAATTTAGCAGTGGTCGTCCACGAGCAAACACGGCGGCGGACGACCGGTATATTGTCCTATAGGCGAGAAGAGGCAGACAGCGGGAGAAATCGCAAGGCACATGCAACAGACAACTGGACGTCCGTTATCGCGTTTTACCGTGGCATGGAGGCTGCACGAAGGTGGTCTATTTGCACGACGACCAGTAAAGTGTGTGCCATTAACGCCTGCTCATTGGAGACGGCGGTTTCTGTGGTGCCAGGAACACAGGAACTGGACACATCAGCAATGGGGTCGAGTTCTCTTTACGGATGAGAGCCGATTTAGTCTGACGAGCGATTCTGGACGTATACACATCTGGAGAGAGCAGGGAACACGCAATCACACGTCCAACATCATCAAAAGGAACCGGTTTGGAGGTGGCGGAGTTTTCGTTTGGGGCGGTATCATGCTTGGTAGCCGTACTGACCTCCACATCTTCCAAGGAGGTTCAGTCACTGATGTCCGCTACTGTACCGAGGTTCTCCTGCCTCACGTGCGTCTGTTTAGAGGTGCTGTGGGTCATGAGTTCCTTTTCATGGACGACAACGCTACACCTCATCGTACAGTAGCTGTCGCAGAGCTGTTGGAGAGTGAAGATATTCAACGCATGGAAGGTCCCCGGACCTAAATCCAATCGAACACGTGTGGGACCTTCTCGGGAGACGCTTGGCAGCACGTCACCAGCCGCCAGCAACGATTCCGCAGCTGCGATTGGCGCTACAAGAGGAATGGGCCACGATGCCTCAACAGCTCCTTGACAACCTCGTCCTCAGCGTGGACAGACGTTGTAAATCCTGCAACGCAGTCAGGGGGATCATATCCCTTACTCAAGACTGGATTTTTCTTGGCAGCCGCCTGTCACATGGACGTTTCTGCCTTCTGTCCAGTTGTGCTCGAAGCTACCTTTTCAATAAAGTGCCTTTGTATCCTTTGGATTCCTTGTTTGGACGGTTTTGCTCACTTGTCCCATATTCTTACATCTTGTGGATCTTCTGGTATGATTTGAGCCGATGTGAAGCACTTCTGCACGATGTTACATTCGAAAAACTGTCTCGTCCTCAATTTTTGCACGCCAGTGTAAAATCATAACTGACAAGGTGTCCATTAGATCTCCTTAAGGACTGACGGGGGTTTCCTTTGACCGCTTTTAAGAGATCGTGTTGTTCGGAGGTGTCCGTTAACGGTGTTTACTATATCTTTGAGTAACTTCGAACTATGAGTAACTTCGAACTAAGGTGTCCATTAGATCTCCTTAAGGACTGACGGGGGTTTCCTTTGACCGCTTTTAAGAGATCGTGTTGTTCGGAGGTGTCCGTTAACGGTGTTTACTATATCTTTGAGTAACTTCGAACTATGTGTTACGCTAAATTCGAATTAATACTTAACAGATTTTAAATAAATACTTTATGGCGCGATGGTGAAAGGTATAACAACTTCTGGCTTAATGACAAAAGATACAATTTCTTGGGCGAGAAAGGAAGTCTAAAACACGCGTAATTGGAATTCTGCCTTGACTAATACGTTAGAAAAAAGGTCCGGCCTCGCTATCAGTTGAAGCCATCTATTTAGAATTCCGTTGCAAGTAACTCTGTCTACGAATTTTCGAGGGGCATTGACGAGAATGCAAAGACAGTTTTCTTGCTATGATAGTACCGGTTAAAACTCGTATTCTTCGTTAAATATGAAACGTATGCCTCTAATTTAACCATCCTTCTGAGTTTCTGTGTTCTCGTTAAATATTTTCTGACTAAACGCCACAAAGTTTTTAGTTTTTCCCGATGTATCAGAGGTTGGCAATCCGGACAGCAGGCAATAAAGCAAGTAAATTCTTCTGAGATGAGAGCGCTGTGAGGCATGGATGTTGTGTTTGTCGTACGGCACTGGCTCTCTCCCTTCCCTGGATCTAGTGACCCTAAATTAGGGACGGGCGACTTCTTATAGCCCATTGAGTTGCTCACGGTGGTCGTTAAACCCCCAATCAAATGTTGTTGTTTTTTTTCGTAAAGCCAAAATTGTTACACTTTATTGCGTGTAACACAAACTCACACGTTGTAATTAAAATAATTGCTCTAGTTTTATATCAGTACAAATTATTACAAAACGCTTACGCCATAAGTTAAATCATATCATGCAAATTTTATTCTTTTAGAGAACTAAGGCCCAGCCCCTTTGAAATGCCTCACGACCACACACGTAAAACACGTAACGGCCATGTGACAGTGTTTAATGATCTTTTACGATTTTATACGGAAATACAGAACATATGTAGGCAAATAAAAATGTAACAATTAAGAATTGTGGGACAAAAAGGATAAAATTAGTCGAATTGTTTACTCGTGAATATAAACAAACACGCCTAACATAATGTCACAGTGTTTTGCACATGGTAAAAATCTTTTCTTTTGACTCTGTTGTAAAAAAAATGACATAGGGCTCTGTTTTATCATTCCCTCGAACACATTTTAGCTCATGATATTCTAAAGGATGCGTAGTTATGTGCAAACAAGTGTAAGATATAACGCCTTATCCTCATTGATATAAACATTTAATTTATTTAATTCATCTCTTGGTAATATGCATGTATAGGAACTATTGCTATGGCCGTGAAAAGGTTCCCCAAGTCCTTTTTCTTCCCATCACCCAGTTTTTATAAACTAAAGCAAAAATGATTTCTTGAAGATTTTACTTATTTTCTGAATAAAAATACCAAAAATTGTTTTCTTTTCAATACTTCATTCAAAATTGCCTACAAAATTCCTGGCTATTTCTTTAATCAGTTTCATATGAAGTTGCACAAAATTTTTGAAAAATCCTTCTGCTGAGGCTGTAGACGCCCTCTTAGCCGTGAGGCCCCCGGTTGCGGGGGCTATCAGTAAGCCCATGTCTGTGTGCAATGTTAGTTGCGCGATTCAGATTCGTGAGATAAACGAATGCTATGTTCAGATGTGCAACGCTGAAGTGAGCAGTGAGTGAGCGATTCTTGTAAACGCAGTTTGCATTTAGTGAACAGGTAGTTATTTAAGAAGTAATAAAGTGTTCTATTCAGCGTAGTGGGTTTCGACGATTTGTTGATACTGGAGTTCGGACGTGCTTGATTGCCGAATAAAGAAAGTGGTTTGTATACTTGTAAGCACATCTATCATTGAATCTTGCACTTTATCTTATCATTAAATCTTGTGCGTTATCTTGAAGTTATATGTGATTGATTTAGATTTTCAGCTATACGAACGACTGAGAAGCAATCCAGGTTCAACAAAATATTGAGATTGAAGTTCCAGTAAGTAAAAGTTAAATCTAACGTACAGTCAAATCTCCAACCAATAAAATAGTTGTCATGTTATAAAGACTATTGCTTTGTAGTTTCCAATTTCACCGTTGAATAGTGTCCAGTCAAGATGAAGCAACAAACTGAAGGAAAAGGACTGCTACTGAATTAATTGAAGTCGCTCCCGGTTTCGAATTTCTTTCTAGATTTTAGAATTTAGATATGTTTTCTGCATAGATGCATACGAGGAGTGTTTCTGGAAATTGAGTTCTGCTGCTTAAAGTATTAACCACATGACGAATCACAGGAACCATGAACAAGTTCTAACATATACCTATCATTACCTAGAATTTAGATTCGTTCTACATAGATATATTCGAGGAATGTTTCTAGAAACTGAGTTCTGCTGCTTAAGTATTAAACATGTGATGAATCACATGAACAAGTTCTAACATATTTATCATTGCATAACATCCTGAGGTCATTTTTCTGATAATTCTTCTTGGTAAGAAGAAACGTACATTTTGGACGTTGGAACTGAGCCTATGGTAGGAAACTGAGCTTATGGAAGGCGTGGTTAAACCTCAATGAAAAATCGTTTTCTTTTTTGAAGTTTTGGTGATTCGCGATGGAACTTCTACCGCAGCCTTCATATTCCCACGATTTGGCGCCTTCTGATTTTCACTTATTTCCAAAAATAAAAACATCGCTATGTGATGCGCTTTTTCTGACCGTGAGTGGAGTGAAAAGTCCTATGGACAGGAAGATAAAAACGATAGACATAAAATCTCAACGATAATGAAAAACTGACATGTATTGACCAAATATAATCATATAAGAAAAAAAAAGTAACATAAATTGCCGGAGTTTCAGATATATTCCTCATAAAATAAACTTAGTATCACATTAGTGTAAACAATATGCATATAGGAATTATGGATGTATTTTACTTTCTGTATGCTGCTATATGTATTTTATAGACGTCAGGTATTCACAAAAATTCCTCATTAAAGAATTCGATGCCGACATGAAAGACAGTTTCTGAGATCCTTTTACACGATTTCAAGTCAGTTTTCCAAAACACTAAGATGAAAACATAATATTAAAATGATAAAGGTGTAAAATATTGTTAGACGACACAATAAGAGGTGTACAATCCTATAATTGCTTGGCCATATAACATACAAAGATCCATTCTGTACATGAAAAATGTTCGCACTCTCTTATTAGGTTGGATAAAAACACGATGAAATGTATTAAAAGCAACATTTAAAATTATCAGAAAATATATTTGGTCATTGTAACCAGTGGCGTACCGGAGAAACTCACCCATACACCCCTATCCGCAAAAATTATCTTCGAGGCCCTTTTGCGAGAATCTATTATTGGCTTTCACTTACCGAAATTTTTTAACTTCAATGTTAGCAACGCTTTACGGGCTTTTTAATCATTTAAATTCTTTGAAGTCTGCAGGTGTTTTTCGTAAAACCAAAATTATTACACTTCATTGCGTGAAATACAAACGTATACGTTGGAATTAAAACGATTGACCTAGTTTTATAACACTACAAGAAAAAAAGAAAAAAAGCACTTGCGCCAAAGTTAATCCTATGCAAATTTTATTCTCCTAGAGAACCAAGGCCATCCTTTTTGAAATGTCTCATGATTACATACATAAAACACGTAACTACGTATGACAGTGTTTAATGACCTATTCCGATTTATACGAAAATACAAAACATAAGTAAACAAATAAATAAGTGACAATTAAGAACTGTGGTACAAAAAAAAAGTAAAACTATTTAAATTATCAACTCGTAAATATAAAAAATAAACAAGCCGCAATGTTTCGCACGTAGTAAAAAATTTTTTCTCCTTACTGTTATAAAAAATATAGGTACACAGGTCTCTTGTTTCTTCGTTCCCGCGAAGAACACCTTTTAGTTCATTACAGCAATGAGCCATTGCATTATGACCACCTTTCCTAATAAGCTGTAGGACACCCTTTAGCCCGCAAAACAGCTGCCACTCGACGAGGCTTCGATTCCACGAGGTTGCGATAGGTATTCTGCAGTATCTGGTACCATAATGTCAACAGCAGGTCCTCCACTTCCCGTACATTTCGCGGTGGTGGTGATTTAGCGCGAACCCGCTTTTCCAAGTCGAAGCACAAATGTCCGTTTGGGTTTATGTCAGGTGAATTTGGAGTCCAGTGCATTAACAGAAAGTCACCAGCATGTTCCTCGAACCACTGCTTGACGATTCTGGTAGTGTGCCATGACGCATTATCCTGTTGGTAATGGCCATCGCTAGAAGGGAACACAGTTGCCATGAATGGGTGAACTTGGCACGCAACGAGGTTTAGATACCTCACAGCTGTCAGGGATTCTGTTGTTGGAATAATGAGGCCTAAATTGTCCCAAGAAAACATTGCCCACAGCATAACACCGCCGCCGCCTGCCTGTTTCCGCCCAGCAGTGCACCCAGGTGCCATAGCCTCCGTTGGTAATCGACGTATCCGCGCTCGCCCGTCTAGGTGATGCACCAGGAATCTTGATTCGTCAGACCAGGCCACTTTCTTTCAATCATCCGCGGTCCAATCTCGATGATATTGGGTCTATTTCGTGCACTGTTGGCGATCACGTGTAGTGTAGATGGGGGACTCGGCTGGGTATTCGGCTACGCAGGCCCATGTGCAGAAGGCTGAGATGAACTATGTGCTGTGACACAATGTCCTGATCAGCACTGTTGAAACTGCGGGTGATTTGTCGCACCGTGGCCCCGCGATCGCTGTGAAGAATGCGCGACAGTCTCCGCTCCCTTCTGGCATCAATGAGCTGCGGACGACACACGGCTGGACGACTGTTCGTCGTTTGGGCACCTGTGTACCACTTTTGATACGTACTCACTACAGCGGCACGTGAACAATTCACAAGCCGCTCCGTTTCCGAGATAGTAGTTCTGAGGCGCTGTGCTTATCAAACTCCGATAAATCGGATTTTCCCATTCTTACACCGAACAGTCTGCTAACCGAAAGCCGATCCTCGGGTTGTATATATACTGGTTTTTGAACTTCACCTGCGCCACCGTTCGGTCTCCATGCGCGCTCATTTCTCTAGGCTTGGGGTGGTCATAATGTAATGGTTCATCGGTGTATATTCTGAAGGACGCATAGCAATGTTCAAATAACTGTAATACATAACACCTTATCCTCATTGGTGTAAAAATTTCCTTCATTGAACTGATTTCTTTCGCATGCTCTTGTTAATATACGTACATAGAAACTATTGCTTTGACCCCAAAAAGGGACCTCAAATCCTCTGGAATAGGTGCTTCCCATTATCCAGTTTTTATAAAGTAAAGCCACAAAGATGATTTCTAAAGATTTTACGTATTTACTGAAAAAAAAATGCTCTTCTTTTTAAGATCTTCATTCAATGCTGCCTTAGTTCCTCAAAAAAAAAATGTAAAATCTTTTTGCTGAGGCTAGAGGCCCTCCTAGCCGTGAGCCCCCCCTCGTAAAAAAGACCGTTACCAACACCTTTTCGGCAGACGGCACGACTTTAAACTTGTTTTGCTGTTGGGAGCTGGTGTGTTTCCACACCATGGATGCCGATTTGCTTTCTGGTGCGAAGTGATGCATGCACCCACATCTCATCGCCGGTAACGATGGGCTGCAAAAGGTTTGTGTCTTCTTCAGAATAACGTTGCAGGAACGCAAGACAGGACACAAATCGCTGATTTTTTTTTTTTTTTTTTTTTCTGTTCCGTTAAAGATCGTGGAACTTATCGTGCGCACACTTTTCTGCAATGCAGGTAGGTGCTCGTGAATGATAGCGTATACACTACCATATGGCACGCCCAAATCTTCGACGATTTCATTCATTTTAATGTGGCAGTTATCCGTAATCAACTCCTTGACGCGCGAAATGTGATCAACGGTCGTCGAAGTCGAAGGTTCATCTGTCAAATTCATACGTCCTTCTTTAAACTGCTTACACCACTCCAATTGCCCGGCAAGACATTGCCTCTTCTCCATAAACAGCCGACACTTCGCGATGGAGTTCGTTGGATTCAAACGTTTTATCCATAAAAAACGCACTGTTCCTCGAAATTCCAATTTCGAGTAACACTCCAGCTGCTGCAGATAAAAAACGACTGTTAACGAAAAAAGTAGAAGCACGATTGTGCCACACTCCGTCCACATGCAGATGACGAAACATATGATGTCACTCCGCAGCCGCGTTCTTTCCATTTCCGATAGTCGCCGTTATGTGAAACTTATTTTTTGATACCCCCTCGTTCAATAAATTCGATTGTGAAGCTTTGGAGCATCGAAAGTAGCATATTCGTAAATGTTGCAAAAGCAAGGAGCACAATCAGACATTTTTTAGTGAATGATTGAAGTTGCAGATGGTTTGGGGAAGGAAATGTATGACGGGCTTTGGGGTTGGAAGGCTGGTGTGGTCCATGGATGGGGGACTGGGGAAGAGGTTCGTTGGGAGCAGATCAACTTTTAACGAGAGTCCAATACCCCGGACCGCCATTAGCGTGCTCTCCGAGACGCGGTGGACGTTTAATGTAGTCGGGCTGGGATCAGGCCTCCAACTACTAGGTAATAGCCGGCTGCTCAAACTACAGAGCTATTCATCTGTCCACAGCCCAAGGGCATTTTTACTGCATGCTCCTTGTATTTATATCAGTCTGTATGATTTGGCTGACTGCCAGTCATAACCCTAAAGAAGAAAAATTCATACGTGACGTTCAGAATAGAAAGCGTACGTGAAGCAGCCCAAATTTACAAGTGTGAAAAAACATCAACGGCAAGTTAAAAAAGGCCGTGTACGCCACACTGTCCGCGGTATGTTTAGTTTTGTTTGCCATCGCATGCCTTCATTCGAAACGACTTGCACAGTTTAAAAAAAGTGAGAGAGCGAGTGTGAGAAATATATATTGTATAAGCTGTAAATAAAAAATTTTAATATATCTCTCTGCATTCTTTAAATTTTACGAGTTTCTTGATGCGGCGTTATTGATATGGCAAGATTAGTTTTTTCTTAGCATTTAGAAGGCCATGAGTGCAGGTGGCTAAAAAAAAAAATATGCGCCTTCGTGCATTTAACTCACAGGTACAGGGCATTTTCAGCGTGGTTTTACTATTTTTGCTTGGAATTAAATCCGGGAAATTCACACAACGTTCTCACCAAGCTTCTGAGCTGGTGGCGCCATCTGTTGCAAGCAATGCTAATATGAAATCGTCATCAGCTGTCTCTACTGGAAAATCCTATGAAGATAAAATCCACAAGCTGATGTTTCATATTTCGCAACGCCTTCAAATTTTTTTAATTGAGTACCATTAATCCCTGTAGATCCAGCCACTTGACGGAGCAAGTAAAGTCATCAGCTTACTTTTACTATCACTTGATATTCTATTGCAAAAGCTTTGTAACCAGTGTCGTCAATATAAAGAAAGTATCTTGAAAAGAGAATTTAAGATCTAATGTGATTTTTTTTCATATGACCTCAACTCCAATGCGATGCAATCCCCCACATATTTGTTCAAATCCTTGTACAGGTGTTTGTGAAATCCCAAATTTTGTGAACCGTTTTTAAATTTTGCCTCTGTGAGTGATTGACAAGTGAACCACAAAAGACAAAGAATTTAGAAATGAACAGTTAAACATGCCATCTAAGATATTTAACTAAAACAAAGGAAAACAAATTAGGATTCTAGAAGAATGCAGAGTTTTTACCTGTACCGGTAGTAGGTATTTACATAGTTGATGACTGAATTTCTTACACAAACATGTAGCTGAATATAAACAAAAATCAATTTTACTCTAAAAATAAATTTCTTATATAAGTATTTAATAATAAGGAACTATACACCAACTATATTTAAAATAGTATAACTATACTAGTAATCCGAATTTCTTGGCGTAGAATAGAAATCAAAGTTTCCAAGCTTTCGCACATCAACCAGCTGGCTTTCTGAAGGAAGGTAGACAGCAACTGCTGTCTTCAGAAAGCCAGCTGGTTGATGTGCGAAAGCTTGGAAACTTTGATTTCTATTCTACGCCAAGAAATTCGGATTACTAGTATAGTTATACTATTTTATATAAGTATGTATAATTGCAATCAAAACTGAGATTAAGTATAACAGTTTTTTTAAACAGTTTTTGAATATTAGAATAATTCAGTAATTTTTAGTACAGAAATTAAATTAAAATGTAATGGAAACGGAAAGCCAAAACGCCACATTTTACAGTGATCATTAAATAAGCGTGGTATACAATTTTACCATTGCAGTTTGACTTTATAAAACTCATTTTGAATGTTTCAGTGTAAATGCCTGGAACGAACTTGAGGTGTGTTTGAGAATGAAAGACGTGAGATAATTTAATTTCAATATTTCATTCTACAGCGTTCTACCTTTTGATAAAATAAATAAGAAGACATATCGTACGATAATATGATGAAAATCGAAGATTTTACCTGTGATAATGATGATTTATTCAAAAAGGAAGATTTAAGAAATATATAATACGATGGATATACATTCTATGTACATGAAGAAAAAACCATAATGATTTAGAACACTTCAGACAGTATCCATCTTGTTTCGTTGAACTTCCAAAGTCTTGTTTTGAATCCTTTCTGGCACCAACCCTCCTTCACACAGCAACCTTCACTCAGCAACCTTCTAAAGAGTTCTGACAATCGTCGTTCAAAAAGAAAACATCACGTCACACCCACGTAGCGGTTCGCATGTTCATAAACCGTTCAGTCACACGAGATCTGCATTTGACTTGAGTTTAAAACAAAGTTGTTTAGGGCAGAGATTCATCAGGTCATCGTGGAACAGAGAGAAATTCTTTCCTAATAACAACTGGACTTGATGCAATTTTTTTTATCATATTTCCTGGTTTTTCGTTACGGCCATGGTTTCATAAAATTACTTAGTTTCTGCTCGTCAGAATGAAACCTCCATTCCACCTTCAAATAGTTAACCTTAAGTTTTAGAGAGATTTAATCTAATTTTAACATTTTTAATTACTGTACGTTAGAACTTTATTAATGACTATAAAATAATTTATTTAGTTGCGCAAGGGTAGGAACAATATTTTAGAGTTACGTGTACTTCCGGAAGTCGTAATGCGTTGCCATTTCGCCCATGATTATAAGCAGTTCATAGAATTCGTTAATGAAATCTTGATATTGTCGCCCCTGTGGCGCAGTGGCCTAATCGCTGGCTTCTGACCATTCGTCCGAGACGGGTCAGGGCTCGAATCCAGTTGAGGTATGGGATGTTGTGTTGGTCTTACGGCACTGGCTCTCTCCCTTTCCTGGAACCAGTGGCCCTAAATTAGGGATGGGCGACTGCATACATTCCATCGAATTGCTCACGATGGTCGATAGCCCCTCCGCCTTCAAAAAGTGAATCTTGATATTTATATTTGTTGTACTCATGGCTCTTCAATATAGCATGCATAACAATAATAGTAATAATGAAATGAGAGAGTAGTAGTTGAATGGGCGGTAAGAAAAGTTTCTATGTAAAGAAAACGTACATAAAACGTGAGAGGACTATTAAAAATAGCACGCAATTTTCAAAATTACCAACTACTTATTTTGTAAATAGACAAACTCATCTCTCTTTCCACATTTTTCTTTAATTAACCCACAGCAACCGGAAAATTGTTATCCAGCTATAATTGATATTAGCATATTACCATAGCTATAATTGATATTAGCTATAATTTAATAGCTTGTGCCGTTAAGCCTCACCAGATTGAGAAGTCTCAGTTGCTGAGCCCATCCCTACGGATTTGTGAAGTCAGATGCTGACAGATAAACACACATAGCGCCGTGGATTGTTGGCTACTTTAGCGTAAGGCGAAAGCACTCGACTAGTCATCGAGATATCTGGGGTACGATCCCACCAGCGGTGTCCGGATAACAATTATTCGGTTGCTGTGTGTTAATTAAAGAAAAACGTGGAAAGAGCGGTGACTTTGTCTATAAACATTGTCTCCACGTATTCGGAAGGTTTCTACTTATTTTGTTTTTTAGCAAACAATTCTGACTGTTTAATAATTTCTTTAGTTACGCAAAGCTATTGAATACTACTCATTCACAAGTATATAAACGGCATTGCATTCTTTTCTGAGTAATGGCACAATTATCAGTTGCCTTTCTGAAAGGAAAAATAAGAATTTAAGAGCACCGATTGAATTGTTTTTGAAGACCATTCGTTCGAGATGGGTCCGGGCTCGAATCCAGATGAGGTAAGGATGTTGTGTTTGCCTTACGGAATTGGCTCTCTCTCTTTCCTGGAACCAATCTGCCTAAATTAGGGACGAGCGATTGCTCATCGAGTTACTCACGGTAGCCATTAAACCCCCAGACAAACAAATCATCTTTTCAAAATTCGCAATTTATATTCTGTTTACCAAATCCCACCTCAGAAATTATTATAGAACTATATAAAGTGAGTAGCAGTATTACGAGTGGTTTCATAATACATCTATGGTAAACAGCACTGTGTGTAGTTACTGAAATAACAGATGCATCTGAAACTCTGCGCTTAATGAATGATGAACCAGACAAAATATAAGGAAAGACCAATTCTTTATTATTTATTTACTGAGAATGTGGAAATTTAAATGTAACAGTTTTCTGTTTCACAGATTCCGTTCGTAAATTTAGGGAAATTCAACAATATCATTGTACAAATTCTGTACTTGTTATAGCGTAAGTGGATAAAAGTTTTCACCCTAATTTCATTCAAGGTATGAAGGAAATTCTTATCCTGGAGAAATTGGTCTCATAAATTTGAGCTCCGATGTTCTAGAAATTTTATAGACAGATATAATGTATGCAATGTTCCTTCTAAGCTGCGCGCGCGCGGCTGCGCAGCGACTTAACTTCCTCCGCGCAGTAAGCATTTTAGATTAAAATTACCAAATCCGTAATTAATTTTCATAAATCGAAAATCAATTACCTGCAAAAATAAAAAGAAATAAATGAAATTCGGGTTCTCAAAGTCAAAACAACACTTTTCTGAAATGCCGTTCGGCTCCTTCTAAGTTCGTCTCATTGTCCTCTTCAAGCTGATTGTGAACGCGAGAATGCGGATTAGTGATTTTCCCACGCCGAGAAAGAGGCAGATATTGAGTCTTTTCTCAAAACAGAACATCAGCGCCAGCCAATCACAGAAAACCGTAACCAAGTTCATTGTACTAACTAATGCACCCATGCTAGTTGGCGGGGAAAGGCATTCCGGTCAGTTAAATTGTAAGTCGCTGTTAAAAGGATTTTGCTCAAAACTTTGTCAGATAATAAGGCAGATTTCTTCCAACATCAAAGACGCTGAAAGACGCCTTGTGTTTGCGTTCAAGTTCGTTTTTGTGCCGTATTTTTTGTTAAATTTAGGATTGTCAGATCAGAACGATTTAGCACTTGTTCTATTTGAACTAATTATTTTGCTTTTAGTTGTTATTTTGTTTCTTATTCTTTTTGGTATTTTGATATGTAAAGAAACTATGTATTATGCGTAAAAATGCTTTTCCTATTTCAAGTGTTTTTATTCCAGAAGTAAGTTTGAGCTTCTCACTTTTTATAAAATAAAAATTTTGAAATGTTTTTAATATTTTTTTATTTAAAATCAATTGCAGTAAGAACGGTGATAAAAATGGGGCGGGGGGATTAGAAAAAATAAGGGTTCCAATCCAAGTTCCAACTTCTACTGCATTAGTAAGAGAAGCTGAGGAAATAAAAAAATTTGCCCAAGTGGTTTTGATGCCTGCCCAGCTCATTGGGTTAAGCCCGCATTGCCCATGGCCACTAAGAGGGAATATTGACTGTATGTCAAGTTTTATTTGTTTCCGGAGCATTTGCTGTCGTGAAACACGTTGCACTTACAATCAGTATTGTTTTCTATAGACTTTAATTGAGGGTACAACAACAAACAAAAATTATATGTTTACTTTTATTAGAACAAAGAGATATGATTCTTTTATTTGTTCGATGGAATAATTATATCCAGAATATTTTCATGCCCAATGTGTTTTACCTAAAATGGCGTTGTTTTTTTCTCTAGGCAAACTACTGGGTGCCAAAATCATTCGTCAGGCAAAGAAGGAAAGCGACGGAAAACCTCATATCAAGAGACCAATGAATGCATTCATGGTGTGGGCGAAAGATGAACGAAGAAAGATTCTTAAAGCTTGTCCAGATATGCATAACTCAAATATCTCGAAAATTTTAGGTAAGCTTTCGAAATATCTTCTTGCTAATGCTATGCTGCGAAAAATGTTACTATAACCCCGCTGGCTGAGTGAGCGGAGCATAGGTGCGTACTTTGATGGTGCTCAGGGGCATAAGCACCCCTAAAAATTCTTGTTGTGATATACATCAATCCGTACTTAAATACAGTCGAATCCGTATGTAACGAAGTTGAAGGGAGAGTCAAAAATATTCAATATATGCGAACTTCGTTATAACAAGACAGATAAAAAAGATGGCTATTTGAGGCATATCAGGTTAAAACTAGTCACTCATAAACCATTTATCAATTAATCGAAGATTAATAATACTTGCTAATTGATTTGTAGCTGGTAAGATAATATGAGTGAGATCTTCAGCAAGCAAAACATTTAACAAATGTAAAAATTTAAGTAACTGCCAAAAATTTGAAATTTCACCTGTTGCATGTTACGTCAGATATATGAGCCAATTCTTGGTTATTTTCATGGTAGCTGTTTTAAATGTTTTTCAGCTTCCTCTGACGCGGTGGTTAAGATGCCTCTAGATTCAAGATAAACTCTATGATTTTGTAAACAGAAATTCAGTGTTTGAAAGGTGGCGAGGTGAGGGGGGGTGGAAGATGCAGCGAAAGGTGTGGTGTGGATAGATTAGCGTTTCTTTACGTTGTACTTGCACGACTAGCTATATATGTAAAGAAGTTGTATTTGTTCTAAGATTTTGGAGCCTTAAAATATAGAGGTTCAGTTTATGGTTTTCATTGAAAAGTCGAACTGCTAATTATTTATTATTCTGATGATGATTATCTTTGATGCATTGTTGAACTGCTGAATGACCTGGATGCGAATAAAAGATTGATTTCGTAAGTTAAAAAGACTCTTTTCTGGCCGTTAGGTCGCCTAATCTTGCTCAGCGTATACTAACGGATTTTGTGTGCTAGCTATCCGGTGCTTAACACTAAGAAGCTACAGTGCTACCAGAAACACCGACCAATAGTACGAAGATAATATTTTAAGTGAAGTAAAGACTAATTAAGTGAAAAACATTACAGGGAAAAAACAGTATTTGTCCAGGAGAAGTATGTTTGGCAAACTTGGGGGCGAGAGGTAGTAAAAAGGCATCTGAAACGTTCTTGTCTTTATGCGAACTGACCTATCTGTACGAGGAACCACCGGGTGTCAACAGCAGGTAATTCCTTTTTTGCCCAGTGAAAAACTAGGTGAATGCCACTTATTTTGTTTGATGATAACCGTGCTGAACTTCGATAAATGCGGTTTCTCCAGAAACTGTTCGTAATATGCCTTTTCTCCAGAAATTGTTCGTAACATACGGTTAAGATAACAAGGAAGAATATTACGCAGTTCAAGGGACATATAAAAACTTCAGTTTATGCGGAACTTCGTATTATGCACGCTCGTTATATGTGAGTTCAACTGTATTTGTTTCTACATGACGCAAGGGTCAAATCGGAAGCATGAAAATGAAGCTCAAGAATCTGGTTGCAATGAAAAAACAAAATATTTTTCAGTAAATTATTTTATCTGTGCCATATGATTTCTTAAAAAACTAGATTGGCAAGCAACAGAATGGTCGAAAAGTGGAGCAGGGATGTTTCTCGTATGCCTTGTCTTCTTGCTAACTATTTGAAGTTGTTCAAGCAACCCTTCTTTTATAGTAATCAGTAAATGAATAAAATTAAATCATGAAAAACGGTTCATAAGTTTTCAAGCTACTGATGTTTTTGTTGATTTAGTTTATTTTATTATACAGAATGATTCAAACTCTGAAATTTTAGGTTTGCTATAAATTCTTGAAATTTCATAATTGGACGATTTGAATTCATGACTTAAAAAGCAAATATAACCTATTCGCCAAGATTTAAAGCGAGAATAACGTATAAGATGAAGGGAAACCAGTATAAAAATGTGAAAATTTGGGTGCCTGAAAACTAGCCTAATGTGAGCTCTGTGCATGCATAGGACAAAGTTTCATGTTAACCGTTCGACTCATTGGTCTCAAGGGAAAAGAAGTTCCCAAGATACAGTTCTCGGCCCTTATATACATAAGGCAAAGTTTCGTTATAACAAGTCGACTCACTGCTCTCAGGGGAAAAGAAGTTCCCAGAGTACAATTCTCCACTCTTATATGCATAGGGCAAAGTTACGTGTTAACCGGGGAAAAGAAGTTCCCAGGGTACAGTTCTCGGCCCTTATGTTCATAGGGCGAAGTTTCGTGTCAACTGGTCGACTCACTGGTCTCAAGGGCAAGAAGTTCCCAGGTTATAGGTCTCTGCTCTTATGGACGAAATTGCACGCAGAAACAGGGCCGGATTAATGTGGGGGCTATCGGGGCCATAGCCTTAGGGCCCACAGTTACCAGATGGCATACTACTGGACTTATTTTCTTCTTTTAAGTTCTCCGATTTTGTGTGATATTCGTGGATTACGTTGTCCCCCCGTCATAGCCCTTGACTTTCGTCGTGTATGTGTTCCACTCGATTACAGAGGCCGTAAAACGAACAGATTTCAAGGAACTGACTCAGTTACAGCTATATGTACAGTGGTGTCAGTGAGACGGTTTCGGATTTCTCACTACAAAGCAGTTTAGTGGTGCTGATCGGAGTGCGCTGGATTTATTCTTCCCAACTCCACCTTCTTGTTAAAATTAATTGCTGTCACGTGTCAGTAGTTTTTATTGTGATTGTCAATGTTTAAACTATGCTTAACTAATATTTTGGGATCGCAACGCTTGCCTGCTGTAAATCTAGTATGTCTTTGGGCCCCAAACACTGTACATGTCAGAAAAGGAAAGAGGGTGCAATGAAAAGGATTGGACAAGGTCATTGGAAGTAATTTAGTGAGATCAACGGATTTCAGAGACTGTATACGCAGTTTCTCACAAAAGAAAAATGCCTTTTTGAGATTGACAGAATGGATATGTTCTTATTATACGATTCAAAACAAATTCTATTTTCCACGTATTACTCAGATAACTGTGATTTTGTACAAGAAGTGAATTTTACCTCAGTAATCTTGATACTTCCTATTATTATGCTTATACACTGGTGTGCAAAAATTAAGGACGAAGAGGAGAAATTAGCATAACAGCGGAACGAGCACGCAGAACGGACGGTTTCTGTGGTGCCAGACCACTCAGGAGATAGACTAGGGTCCAGTACGGTAGGGCATGCGCATATATGCAGCATGACGTGGGGGGGGTCGGAAGGGTATAAAGCACTCGGGCGGTGTACGCTCAGCAATTCGGTGAAAGCTATTGAACGGTGTACACCGGTTTGAACGACGTCGAGTTGCTGCCACCGTGTGATATGGCCAACAGGCAATCCAGTAGATGACATCTGGATGACTTTACCCGAGGTGGCGCCACTGGGAAGTTGGAAGAAGGTCGAAGTGTGACTAGTGTGGCCGAGGAGTTTGGGATCGCTCACAGCATCGTTTCACGAGCTTGGAGAGCATTTCAAACGACAGGAACAGCTGTCCGAGAGTTTAGCAGTGGTCATCCACGAGCAACCACGGCGGCGGACGACCGGTATATTGTCCTACAGGCGAGAAGAAGCAGACAGCGGGAGAAATCGCAAGGCACATGCAACAGACAACTGGACGTCCGTTATCGCGTTTTACCGTGGCAAGGAGGCTGCACAAAGGTGGTCTATTTGCACGACGACCAGTACGGTGTGTGCCATTAACGCCTGCTCATCAGAGACGGTGGTTTCTGTGGTGCCAGGAACACAAGAACTGGACATATCAGCAATGGGGTCGAGTTCTCTTTACGGATGAGAGCCGATTTAGTCTGACGAGCTATTCTGGACGTATACACATCTGGAGAGAGCAGGGCACACGCAATCACACCTCCAAAATCATCGAAAGGGACCGGTTTGCAGGTGGCGGAGCTCTCGTTTGGGGCGGTATCATGCTTGGTAGCCGTACTGACCTCCACATCTTCCGAGGAGGTTCAGTCACTGGTGTCCGCTATTGTACCGAGGTTCTCCTGCCTCACGTGCGTCTATTTAGAGGTGCTGTAGGTCCTGAGTTCCTCTTCATGGACGACAACGCTACACCTCATCGTACAGTGGCTGTCGCAGAGCTGTTGGAGAGTGAAGATATTCAACGCATGGACTGGGCCACAAGGTCCCTGGACCTAAATCCAATAGAACACGTGTGGGACCTTCTCGGGAGACGCTTGGCAGCACGTCACCAGCCGCCAGCAACGATTCCGCAGCTGCGATTGGCGCTACAAAAGGAATGGACCGCGATGCCTCAACAGCTCCTTGACAACCTCGTCCTCAGCATGGACAGATGTTGTAAATCCTGCAACGCAGTCAGGGATGATCTTATCCCCTACTAGGAACAGGATTTTTCTTGGCAGCCGCATGTCACATGGACGTTTCTGTCTTCTGTCCAGTTGTACTCGAAGCTACCTTTTCAATAACGTGCCTTTGTATCTTTTGGATTCCTTGTTTGGACGGTTTCGCTCACTTGTCTCATATTCGTACATCTTGGGTATCTTATGGTATGATTTGAGTCGATGTGGAGCACTTCTGCACGACGTTACATTCGAAAAACCGTCTCGTCCTTAATTTTTGCACTCCAGTGTATAAAGCTCAGCTCTATAACTGATTATCAGCAACCATAACTTTCATATTTAATTTTTGAGGCATTAGTACAACATGGGGTATCAAAGTAACGTATTTGTTTGTTTACGTTACGTCTAATGAAGACAATCAAGATATTCGAAGAGCATATCTTACATAAGGCTGAAGTGTGTATGTACATGGTGAACAAATTTTCTAAAAGTTTGGTTTTATTGGGCTATGACCACTCTAACATCATTAGACTGCTTTACTGCTTCAAATACGGTGTACATCCTGACGCCTTAAATATGTGTCTCAAGGGAATGAAAACATTTTATTGTTTTTCATCATTTTTGGCTTGTAAATGAACCAAAAAAGTTAGCAGTAAACATTTTTGTTACTTCCATGGCAAAAAAGATGCACTAAAAAATGTATGAATGTTTAATCATTAAAATGTCCAAGACAAAAGTTAGAACTCTCAATTGGCGTTCCCATGAAAGCAGTGAAGATGCAGTGATATGCTGGTATGAAAATTATGTGCATAATTTGCAGATGCAGTGATTTGCTGGTATGAAAACTATGTGCATATAATGCATAAGGTATTAATTATAAAAAATCTAATGCAAATTGCTGGAGCTTTGTGTTTTACTTGACCTCATAATGTTCCTCCACTATTAACTCTTTGGCGGCTCACTCAGACGTCTTAGTCTAGGGGCTCACTCAGACGTCTTAGTCTAGGGGCCCACTAAGGCCTTAATCCCATCCTGCACAAAATAGTGATGGCAGGGGACAGATTTCATTGAAACTGTGTAGTAACCGGTTCAATCAATGACATCATGGATTCGATGCGAGACGAGAATGCGACCTGGGGATCAACTTTGAGAAAAATGTATTATGTTTGATTAACATTTATAGGTATAATCCAGGTATACGAGCCTCTAAATTAGAAACTTTTATTCGATACCGAGATGGACCTCCTTAATTACATCACGTATGCGGTTTAGCATAGACTCCACAAGTTGTTGGAGTGCATCTACGTGTACAGCATACCTGGCGTTCACCTGTCGTTTCAAATCATACCAGTCGTTTAATTGGTTCAGATTTGACGGAAGAGAACTTTGCTCCCGGATCTACATTATATTGACAAAACTCACCGAACAGCTAGAAGAGAAACAGAACATAGCATTTATTGACATACATTAGTACAGTGTCGGTCCACCTTTGGCCTTCATGCATGCACTGACCCTTCGAGACATGCTTTCGACAAGGTTTTAGAACATAGCGATAGGTATGCGTTTCCATTCAGTACATAATGCTGCCGCTAACTGTTGCTTAGTAGTAGGCCTTGGTTCCAAACTTCTTATGCGGCGCTCTAATTCATCACATAGGTGCTCTATGGGATTACGATCAGGCCTCTGTGTTGGCCAGTCCACGCACGATACGGAATTATCGTCAAACCACGCAGTAATAATCCTTGCTTTATGGCTCAGTGCATTATCCTGCTGGTACCAACAAGGCTCGGTTCCATAGTATTGCCACAGAGTTGGTAGCATAATTGTCCAAAATATCGAGATAGACGTGCTGGTTAACAGGTTTGTCCGCGATAACCAATGGGCTGAAATCATACTACGAAAAACACCCCCACACGAATACACTGCCAGCTCCAAACTTGACCGTAGCAACAGTCCACTGTGGTAAATAGCGTTCCCCCGGCTGTGATGGATCGTGTATCTGGATTCATCAGTCTATAGGACCCGTTTCCATTGATCTACGGTCCACGATAAATGTTCTTTACACCATGCTAAACGACAAGTAGCATTCCGAGTGGAGATGAAAGGCTTATGAGCATCCGCACGACCACGGTAGCCCATGGAATGAAGTTCTCTGCGAATGGTACTTGTACATACCGAGGTTCCAGCATTTTTACTCACCTGTACACTGAGGTCTTGTGCAGTAGCCTTCCGTCGATTAGCTGTAACGACTCTCCTGAGGCTTCGACGTCCTCTACACTGATTTTCTTTGGTCTGCCGGTACGTTTTGCTGCTTCAAGCACGCCATGTGTCTTCCACTTATTCAGTACACCCTAAACAGTTGACTTGGGTATGTTTAAACACCTCTCGGTTTCTCTTATGGACAACCCACTAATATAACATCCAACAAGCTTTCCTTTCTCAAAGTCAGTTCTCTCCCGCCGCGACATTTTCACTCAACCTCACTGTGCGATATGATCGCGGTCAGCTACAGGCTTGTTTTTATACCGTTTGAAGCTGTACCGCGCATCTTAACAACGCAGCGGATCCGTTCGCTTGCTTTTGAAGGGGTGTCCGGTGACTTTTGTCAATATAGTGTATTTTTAATATATCTTATACATTCCCAATAGGGTTGAGATTCCGGGCTTTGTGGTTGCCAGGAAGTCGCTGTCATGCTCGCTGAACCACTGCTCTGTAGACACAGTAAAACGAGCAGATTGCCTCCGGACAGAATTAGCGTGCCCGGCCATCTGTTAGTGACGTCACAAGGAGTCATTGCCTTATCAGAAAAATTACTCCCGTGCCATTTCTTAAGGATTAAGGTCACTTATAAACCAAAAATCGTTTTTCTATGTAGAGTGGGAAGAAAATAATAGTTGGTTCTTTGGTGGGACTTCCTAGTGAAACACCCTGTACCACAAAACCAGTGCAAAACCGATGTTGTGCGCAGGACTCTGTAATTTAATCAGCCACAGGTCTCTCCATCTCATCATAGGTCTTTCGCAGCTGCTCTTTTTCATTGGCTCCATGGTCCTGCGAACTTGCTTCCTTGGTCTTCTCCCAAATCCCTGTCCCCGTAACTGTTGCTATCCACCACCCATTTCTAATTCCATCCTTTCTACTGACTACGTTCATCCACCTTAGTATCTTCATTCCTGCAGGGTTCAAATTAGTCTTTGTGTGCCTTGTTATTAGCCAAGTGTCAATACTTTACAGCGATGCTGCTTTTACTTTAGTCTTGAAACATTTGCTTTTCAGGCTCATAGGGGTTTTTGTATCACAAAGTATAAATAACCTTTTCCTCCAGTTTCTGCATCCCATCTGCACTCTGCTGCTAATGTTTTTCATATCTGCATCCACCTGTAACACTGATTCTAAATATTTAAATCTCCTTGTGGTTTCTTATCGCTTATACTTATATGTTAACACCAACAGTACGATAATGCCCTTCTTTGTAGCGTAAGCACGGATAATGTATTCTGCAATTTTCTAGCTTCTTTTCTACAACTTTTTGTGTTATACATACATATACCGAAGAGCCAAAACTTTATGACCACCTGCCTAATATGATGTTGGTCTTCCACTTGCCGTTGAAACATCGATATACAAGATTAGGATCGCTACAATATTTCTAAAGGTATCTTGTGGTATCTGGTACCAAAACGTTAGCAGCAGATTCTTTAACTCTGGTAAGTCACGTGGTTGAGCCGCCGCAGATCGGATTTGCTGTTCCAACACAAACTACAGATGCTCGACTGGATTGATGTCTGGAGAATTTGGAGCCCAGGACGATACCTGGAAGTTTTCCTCGTGTTCCGTGATCCATTTCCGAACAATCCGCGCCGTGGCACATTATTCTGCTGAAAGAAAGCACTACTAGACGGGAATGCCGTTGCCATGAAAGGATGTACCTGGTCTGCAATGATGTTCCGGTAAGTGATTCACGTCATGGTTTTCTGCACATGAATGACTGGTCCCAGGGTTTCCAAGCAGAACATTTCCCAAAGCATTACACTTCCTCCACTGGCTTGTTTTTGTTCCAATGTGCATCCTGGTGCCTCCACTTGCCCAGGTGAACGACGCACACATACCAACAGGAAACGAGATTTATCAGACCAAATGACCTCCTTCCAATCATTCAAGGTCCAGTTTTGTTCTTCGCATGTCCATTGTAGGCCCTTTTGATGGTGAACCTAGGTTACCATGGGTGTTGGAGCAGCCTGCGACTACACTGCCCCATTTTCAGCACTACGTGTTTATGACACAATACTCATGTCGCCAGCCTGCAAATTATCGGTGAGTTGTGCCACAGTATCCCTTCTGTTATTTCGTATCATACGGAGTAGCTTTCGCTCACCTCTAGCATAGATAAGCCGTGGTCGGCCTACACCTTGCCGGCAATTCGTGGTTTGCCCTCCTCTGGTCACTTTTAGAAGTTACTAACCACGGCTGACTGTGAGCACCCCACAAGCCTTACCGTCTCGGAAATGCTCTGACCCAGTCGTCTGGCCATTACAATTTGGCCTTTGTCAAACTCGCTTAAGCCCGCTAACTGATTAACAGAGCTCAGTATCAGGAGTTATTTATATTGTTTCATGACCTTCACACGCGCCGTCGTTTACCTGCAGTTGCTTCGATTGACCCTGGTCTTAATGTTTTGCTCTTCGGTATACACCGATGAGCCATTACATTATGGCCACCTACTTAATAAGCTGTAGGACCCCCTTCAGCCCACAAAACAGCCGCCCCGGTGGCGCAGTGGTCTAAGCGATGGCCTCTGATCATTCGTCCGTAAGGCCACAAAACAGCCGCCCCGGTGGCGCAGTGGTCTAAGCGATGGCCTCTGATCATTCGTCCGTAAGGGGCCCGGGTTCGAATCCCGGTGAGGCATGGATGTTGTGTTTGTCTTACGGCACTGGCTCTTTCCCTTCCCTGGAACCAGTGACCCTAAATTAGGGACGGGCGACTGCTTATAGCCCATTGAGTTGCTCACGGTGGTCGTTAAATCTCCAATCCAATCCATCCATCCAGCCCACAAAACAGCGGCCACTCGGCAAGGCATCGATTCGATGAGGTGGCGATAGGTATCTGGTACCATAATGACAACAGTAGGTCCTCCAGTTCCCGTACATTTCGGGGTGGTGGTGATTTAGCGGGAACCCGCTTTTCCAAGTCGAACCTCAAATGTTCAATTGGGTTAATGTCAGGTGAATTTGGAGGAAAGGGCATTAACAGAAACTCACCAGCATGTTCCTCGTACCACCTCCTGACGACTCTAGCAGTGTGGCATGGCGCATTATCCTGTTGGTAATGGCCATGCCATCACCAGCAAGGAACACAGTTGCCATAAATGGGTGAACTTGGTACGCAGCTATGTTCAGATACCTCACAGCTGTCAAGGATTGTGCTATTGGGATAATGGGGCCTAAAGTGCCCCAAGAAAACATCACCCACAGCATAACACCGCCGCCACCGGCCTGTTTCCGCCTAACAGTGCATCCAGGTGCCACAGCCTCCGTTGGTAATCGACGTATCCGCGCTCGGCCATCTAGATGATGCACCAGGAATCGTGATTCGTCAGACCAGATCACTTTCTTCCCATCATCCTCTGTCCAATCTCGATTATCTTGGGCCAATTTCATGCGCTGTTGACGTTGGCTTGCAGTATGCATGGGGACCCCGCTGGGTCTTCGGCTACGCAGGCCCATATGCAGAAGGGTGCGATGAACTGTGTGCTGTGACACATTGCCCTAATCACCACTCTTGTAGCTGCGGGTGATTTGTCGCACTCTGGCCCAGCGTTCGCTGTGAACAATGCGCGACAGTCTCCTCTCCCCTTTGGCCTCAATGAGCTGCGGACGACACATGGCTGGACGATGGTTTGTCTTTTGGCCATCTGTGCACCACTTTTGATACGTATTCACTACAGCGGCATGTAAACAACCTACAAGCCGCGCCGTTTCCGAGATCGTAGTTCCGGAACACTGTGCCATCGCAATTTGTCCTTTATCAAACTCCGATAAATCGGCAGCTTTTCCCATTCTGACTCCGAACACTACTAACTGAAAGCCGGTCCTTGTGTTGTATATACGTATACTTCTCTGTGATCTTCACCTGCGCCACCGGTCGGTCTCCAAATTCTCTTTATTTCTCTAGGCTGGGGGTGGTCACATAATTTGTGGTATGCTCCTCCTAAATGTGTTAGAGGGAGGAATGTGTATGTGTGTTGTATACGCTTATAATTCACATGAGTGCCTATAGATGTGTGCTGTCTGCTTCACTGTTTGTGGTCAATTTAAATTTGATTTTCTTTCCCTCTTTCTTTCAGGTGCAAGGTGGAAAGCAATGACTAATTCAGAGAAACAGCCATACTATGAAGAACAGTCCCGTCTCAGTAAGCTTCATATGGAAAAGCACCCTGATTACAGGTATCGACCTAGACCAAAAAGGACATGTATCGTGGATGGAAAGAAACTCCGCATTTCCGAATATAAGCAACTCATGAGAGCCAGAAGGCAAGAAATGAGAAATTTATGGTGACTACTTTTTTTTTTTTTTTTTTTTTTTCATCGTTGCCATTCAAAATTTTTGTGATTATGTGTTCATACACTAAGAACACACTACTTCGCACAAAATAGGCTGTGAACTTGAGGAAAATAGCTTGAGTGTACAAGCGAAAGATCAAAGTTTTTTCCTCGGAACACTTCCAAAGCGGTCGTGATATCCTAAGCGATACACAATATCAAAGCCGAGCTATGTTTCGCTGGCAAAATGAAATCATAGTTTTTTCGATAAGCAAATCTTTCGCTCTGTTCTTTCTCAGCTGTGACGTATCATTGTATTAATACTGCTAGTAAAAAAGCTGTAGGGGAAACTAATTAAGAAATGTCTATTTTACCCAAAATATGTCGAAGGATTGGCGAAAACTGGTAGTAAAACTTGCGTGGACTTTGGCTGTATTGCAGTTATGTGGAATGGGCTTAGCGCGCTAAGGCCACTATTTTTCTGGGCATAGCGCCGCTAAGGAACTTTTTGCGGTTACGTGGTAAGATAATTTGGGCAAAGGAACTTTTTAAAATGATCATGTATGCAAAAATAGGGAAAACTGTGCTCTGTATGCAAACATACTCTTATCTTAACCAAACACTGAGAGAAAAAAAGTATGTTTGAAATAACAAAATAGTTTTGTTGAGCTGTTTTCTCGATTTATTTTATTGCTTTAGCCAAACTCCATCGGAATTGCTTTTGTGGCAACACAAAATTATTTAGTTGGCTATATTTTGTTAATTCAACTACATGGAGGTGGCATCGACCTTACGCCAAAGCGCACGTGATTAACTAGTTACTCCATACGGGCACTACCAGACTACCACTGACCAGAAGAATCTCGTTTTGCGCTTAAGATTTCGTTTTGAATTATGGCTGACTGCGAAATTTTATTTGCGGTCGGTTCCTGATCGCAAATAAAAATTTTAACATGAGGTAATGATAAGAGTTGTAATTTATGTATAGAGCTTGATTTCATGTATAGGCTATATATACAGGGTGTTTCAAAATTCGTGAGGCAACCAAAGATTGCATGGGGATAGTGCCCTGGAACATATAGAACATTAAGAAAAATATTACGAATTTTTGTGTGTGTGTGTGTGTGTGTGTGTGTGTAACCGAAAATGTCAAAAATTTCTTTCATCAAAAAGCTAAGGAAAACATTTAAAAAGAAATCGGATTTAGAAACATAGTGCCAATGCATCGCTATGTCAAGTATAAATCATCCGTGAACATTCCAGAAGGTAATAATAAACTGACCTTCAAATGCTGAATTCGCAGATAAGAATTTATTCTTAAGAACAGGTATGGCAGAGTGGTTAGCACGCCTAGTTCCTAAATTGAAGGCCTGAGGTTCGAATCCGCTCGACGAGAGGTTTTTAGCTGGGCTCTGAAAAAATTTCCTCCTGACGTAACACCGTCCAAATTCATTTAAACACCACTAGAACATAAATACGGTGGGGGAAAAAGATGGGGGGGGAAATGGCGGACACCCAGGGTCGAAGGGCACCGTCTAAAATTACTTCGGAAAAAAGTTTAGGGACAAAGTGGCCCAGCTACATAATTCTAAATTTTGACCTAGGCATTTTGTTAAATGAGCAAAACGTTTTGTCATGATAACAATAAATTTTGTAGAATCAACAATAATTTTCAGCAAAATACTTTTGTAAATTCAACAAACATTTTTGTTGATTGTATATCGACAAAATTTATTGTTTTGGTTGATTCAGAAAATTTTTTTTGCCGAATTAACAAAACGTTTTTCTCAGTGAATGTTCATACTACAAAAATGCCCGCCCCGATGGTACAGTCTTCTGAGGCTTAGGCTTCTGACCATTCTTCCGAGCCAAGACTGAGTCCCAACCCTGGATGAGTCATGGATGAGTCATGGGTGGCAAAAGGAGCTGGATCTGTTTGTTCCCTGGAACAAGTGACCCGAAATTAGGGACTGGCAACTTCTTAGAGCTATATGAGTTGCCCATGGTTATTGTTAAACCCGGAAACAAACAAAAAAATACTGTGTAGATCAATCTACACAGTAGGATATCTCATAATTCATAAGATTCTATCACAAAGAATATCTGTTGTCCAGACGGCAGTCAAAATAAATTTGTAGGGGATGACTACTCCGTAGGGCTAAGATCGCAGCGCTCAGAGAGAAAACGGTAGTGATGGACATTTGTATTGTACAACTCGCCACTGGTATCGGCTCCAATGAAAGTCATTAATTCCCTGAGCTCACTGACTCCTTGCTGGCAATACAAAAGTCTTGCTCATGTACCACATAATGTTAGTAGAAACGGAGCGTTAATCATATTGAATTGGTGTTACTCTGGTAGTTCACAAATATTCCCAATGCGTATCTAAAATTGTGTAGAACGACACAGAGCGGTATTTAAATAAAAATTTTATAGTCTTAGCTTATGTCTCTCATGTTACATTCTTCCTGTTATTTAAAATTGCTCAAATTACGCAGTTTTAATGTAAATTCATATTGGTAATTAGTAATGAAAATTAAAAATAATAAATAAAAACAACGGATCAGATTTTGAAAATTTTGAGAGTATTTTTTCCTAGTCCGTTCACCACTAAGGCACTTTTTTCTTTAGAACTACATCACTGCTGTAGTGTTATACCATCCGCTGGTAGGACTTTGGCTGTAGGTGTCAACAGTACAGGCATATGGCAGCCGTGTGCTGCTGTGGGGAGTATTTTTCTGGCATGCGTTAGGCCCCTGATACACATCAAAAAGCATCTGAAAGCCACTGCGCATCGGAACAGCGTTGCCTACAAAATTCGTCTCTTTATGCCTGTGGTTCATTGTAGCGGTGTTCCAATCCTCAGGAATCTTTCCTTCATTAAGGCATCGAGTGAAAATTTGGGCGAGTACTGTTTCGATTTCTCCACTTGCTTCTTGTATGATGTCTACAGTAATTCCATCTTCTCCTGGAGCTTTTCCTCGCTTCATGTTCTTGATTGCATGTGCAACTTCTGCTGGAAGGACTGGAGGAACTCTGGTACTGGTATCTTTCATGATGTCTGGAGTGCATATATCATCCCTTTCATATAATTTGGAGTAGAAATCTTTCACTCTTGTCAAAATTTCGCCTCTATTTCTTGTTACAGAACCATCTTCTTTTCTCAGTGCCATAATCTGTTTTCTTCCCTTACTGAGATGTCCCTTTGCTATCTTTAGGCTTTGGTTGCTTTCAATTGCTTTCCTCACTAGTTCACAGTTGAATTTCCTTACGTCTTCAATGATACTTTTTCTTACTGTCTTGCATAGCTCTATATATTCCACTTTGGAAGTCACATCTTCTTTAGTTGTCCTCATCTCTCTTCTTTTTTGCATCAACATTTTGGTTTTTCCTGATAATTTGTTCACATGCAACTTGTTCTTAGACCCAGCTAATTTTGTTGCTGTTTCCATAAGAGCTTTGGTTACTTTTCTGTTAACTTCAGAGATGTCCACTTCTTCCGATGTTAGGCCTTCTAAAGCAGAGAACCTGTTCTTCAGTTCTAACTTGAAGGTATTATGGTGTTTTTTAAGGTTGGTTATGTCAATAGATTTTGTTTGTCTTATGAGCTTGCCACGTTCAAGTTTAGTGTTGAGGTGCATCTTACATCTCACCAATCTATGGTCACTACCTGTGTTGAACTTGTTTAGCACACTGCAGTCTTCTATGACGAATTTTTTGTTACACATAATAAAATCAATTTCACTTGTTGTCCCATTTGGATGTCTCCATGTCCATTTCCTGTGTGGCTTTTTCTTGAAGAAGGAGTTCAAGATGAAAAACCCTTCTGCCTCTGCAAACTCAACGAGAGTATTTCCACGCTGGTTTCTGTTGCCATGACCGAATTTACCTACTGAAGTTTCATTCTGTTGCCGTTGCCCTATTTTTGCATTGAAATCTCCCATAATTATTTTCAAGTGCTGCTTACCTTTATTATTTAGATGACAAATTTCCTCATAAAATTCTTCAATTTCTTCTTCAGGATGACTTGTGGTGGGTGCATAAGTTTGAATAATCTGAGCCTGGTATCTTCTCGAGAGTTGGATAACGAGTCGTGCAGCTCTGTCAGAGGAACTTTCAACTTCTACAACTTTATCCTTCAGTTTCTTGTTTATTATAAATCCAACACCACTAGTTCTGCCAGTATCTGTCCCACGATAGTAGAAGAGATGTCCACTTTTCAGTTCGATGAGATCTTCTCCTTTTCTCCTTACCTCACTTAGCCCCACGATGTCCCACTTGATCCTTTGTAGTTCCTCTTCCAATTCAAGAAGCCTTGAATCAGAAGATAGGGAGCGTCCATTGTAAGTAGCCAAGGTCAGCATCAGATGGCAGCCTAGTCCGGTCCTCCGGGGATTCTTAGCACCCTCTGCCTTCATGTCGCACTGGCCGCTGCCTTGGCCAGGTACATTCCAGCTGCCGGAGACTGAGGGCCAAGATTTAAGTTGTGGAATCATTTTGGAGGGGTTTGGCCATAACTCACCACGCTGGCCAAGCGGGTTGGTGAGTGTGGGATAGAATTTCCTCTGATCCCGATGGTATAGTTATACCGCTATTGGCGGTCGTCAGAGCCCCTTTAGTGGGAACAGGATGCACCACGAGAAGGCGGGGTTGACATTTGTCAAGGAGAGGCTGTGATGTTACGCATTGAGGATCTCGGAAACTACAGACCTATCAGCCTCCTATCAGTAGTTTATAAAATCTTCACTAAAGTTCTTTCACACCGCTTGAAGGTAGCACTGGACATGGCTCAACCGAGAGAACAAGCTGGATTCAGGAGTGGCTACAGCACAATAGATCATATCCACGTGCTGAGAGAACTAATTGAAAGAGCGAGGGAATATGAACTTCCATTGTGCATGGCTTTTATCGATTATGAAAAAGCCTTTGATTCGGTGAAACCATCAGCAGTTACAATGGCTCTGAAAACCTGCGGTATTGAAGATGCATACATTAATATTATTAATAACATCTATGAAAATGCAAGTGCAAAGATTAGGCTGTTTGAAAATACAACACACGTAAAAATTGGAAAGGGAGTGAGACAAGGTGACACCATATCTCCGAAGCTCTTTAATGCCACATTGGAGGGTGTTTTTCAGTCGCTGAGCTGGGAAAACAAGGGGATAAAGATTAATGGAGATTATCTAACCCACCTTCGTTTTGCTGATGACGTAGTCATTTTTGCAACTACCTCATCAGAGCTGCAGAGTATGATCCAGGAACTTGCTGACAAGAGTAAAGAAGTGGGATTAAAAATGAACTTTCAGAAGACAAAAGTGATGTTCAATGCTTTTACAAGAAATGAAGATTTATCGATTGATGGAGAAAAGCTGGAGATAACAGACACGTACGTTTATCTTGGACAGCAGATATCAAGTGAGGGTCACATTGATGAAGAAATTAATCGGCGTACAAAACTTGCCTGGAGAGCTTTTGGAAGAAACAGCATAATTTTCAAGAGCAATATGCCATTATGTCTTAAAAGAAAAGTGTTTGATCAATGCATCCTTCCAGTGCTTACGTATGGTGCAGAGACGTGGACCTTAACTAAAAGAGACATACAAAGGCTGCAGACAACTCAAAGAAGCATGGAGAGGTGCATGCTTGGTGTAACCAGGAGAGATAAGAAGAGGAACTCGTGGATCCGAAAAATGACAAGAGTGGAAGACATCATGATCAAAGTTAAATCCCTGAAATGGCAATGGGCTGGACATACTGCCAGAAGGACAGATCATCGATGGACAGCCGAAATTTTAGATTGGATTCCAAGGGACAGGAAAAGACCCAGAAGAAGACCACATAGGAGATGGGTGGATGAAATTCGAAAGTATGCAGGGGTGACATGGAGGAGACTGGCACAAGACAGACCGTTGTGGAGGAAACTTGGGGAGACCTTCGTCCAGCAGTGGATTGATAATGGTTGACAATGATGATGATGATGCCTGTGGTTCATCCTCTAGCAGTACGTACAGCTGAATATCGTAGCCGCTCACAAGGCTCGTGTCGGCACCATATGGTTCCAAGAACACGTTGATGAGTTGCCTTTGCTTCAGTGGTCTGCACACTTTCAGGATGTAAAACCTATCTCCATCTGTGGGATGAGGTGGAACGGGCTAATTCGCTGTGAGACCGTGCTGCCGCCCATTTTGCAGCAACTACGCGTCTCAGCTATTTTCTCATATACAGTTCTGCTCGACGTTTCATGAAGCTAAGAGCGGTACAATACGCTACTAGGTAGGTGTACCTACTAAACTAGCATCTCAGTGTATATAAATATTCGATATTAAATAGGTTATTAAATGTTACAAAGGCTTCCATGGTTCTATTAAAGAAAATCTCAGTTTTGTATATTTTTGCTGTATGCGAATCATATCGTGTCTGTATTAATCGTATAACAATTCCTTACCTTATTTGCCTGAATATATAATGCGTTCTTCAACATAACGAAACCTCAATGTTCTAATGCGATTTTTCTAAAAGTAATAAAACAATTAACACAGCTTGGTAATGAAATTTAGCTTCTGCAACATCTACTCTAGATCAGATTGCTGTTGCGGATCTTTTTCTCGAATCTTTTTTGTCTTGAATTCACTCGCTTAATTCCTCCTCCTTCATGTGATTATTGACATAGTCTTTCCATGCCAGATTTTCGTCTAGTTCCTGTCCAAGTAGCTCTATGTCCAGCACGTTCCTTGTCCCTTTTTGAAACATGATTATAACAGCGTAATCTTGCTTCTTGGGCCTTCTTTGATAATTCGGTTAGTTTTGACTGTCGCCCTTTCTGATGTAGCTGCACATCCGACCTGGTATCCTCATTTCAGCAAGATTTACCTTTTCTCCAAATATCTCATCATTAGCCAAATCTCAGCGTTGTGTAGCTGGTCTAAATACTGTCTTGGAAACCCGACTTTTTATCTCATTTGGCGTCTTTCTTTGCATCAGAGTACGCCTGTTACTTCACTCCAATATTTCTATTCTACCTTTAAACTGCTATTTACCTACAGATGTCCAACTTCCTCCAACCTCGATCCCAGGTATTATGTAGGTGTGTGCAAAAGTTATACCCGTTGTTCTTCTTCTTAGTAAAGAAGAAAAACAATTTTTTTAATAAATAACATTTTTATTCTTTTACATAATTTCTATTGTTATCTATAATATCTTGCCATCTTTCTGGTAGTAACTGAGTTTTCCTTCTGTAGAACTCCTCCGTTTTGGAGTCAAAAAACTATTGTAATGCAGTTTCGACATCTTCAACTGCACCTAAGGTTTTTTCAGCCCAGTTGCTCTGAAGAGATCGGAAATAATGATAGTCTGTAGGTACAAGGACTGGGGAATACGGGGTGTGTGAGGCAACACTTCCCATCCAATGTCCAGTAATTTTCTCTGGGTGGCTATAGCTGTATGAGGGTCTTGCGTTGTCATTTTGCAGATCAGATCAGATGAGATCATATGTAGAGGATTTTAGGAAGGGAGTATCTGACCCCAGGTCTGCCGCCCCGGTGGCGCAGTGGTCTAAGCGATGGCCTCTGATCATTCGTCCGAACGCGGTCAGGGTTCGAATCCCGGTGAGGCATGGATGTTGTGTTTGTCTTACGGCACTGGCTCTCTCCCTTCCCTGGAACCAGTGACCCTAAATTAAAGACGGGCGACTGCTTATAGCCCATTGAGTTGCTCACTTTGGTCGTTAAACCTCCAATCAAAAAAAAAAAAAAAAAAGACCCCAGGTCTTAAACAACCCTTAGAAATAAGAAGCTAGGAGATTTGGGCTAGAGTGCCCGATAGGAAAGTGACACGGAAGCGAGGTAGAAAAGGGAAGGAAGACGCCCTTATTTATTACCGGGGGGCCAGTACACGGCATCCGACGGCTTAACGTGCCCCTGTCATTTTGCAAGATGAGGCCTTTACGATTAACCAGTGCTGGACGCTTAGATTTCAATATTTCTTTCCGTCTTTTCAGCTGTTGGCAAGTCAGCATTTATCATTTGGTTAGGTGCAAGCAGCTCCCAGTGAATTACCCCTTCACATCCCACCATACACTTAACAAGACCTTCTCGGATGCAGTTCTCCTCTTGAAGTCAATGGAACAGGCTCTCCAACGCTTCATACAGTCCATTGACGCGTTATATTTCTGTAAAGAACCCACTTTTCATCACCTGTAACTAATTGCTCCCAGAAAAGTTCATTTCTGTGACGCACAAGCAAAGAAAAACAGGTGGTCATTCTCTACGATCGATTTCTTACAGATAGGTCATGTGGTACCCAGAGTGGCAGAATGTAGACGTAAGCTGTACGCCCATAGTTTCCAAATTATTAGATTTGGAAGATTTTGCAGATTTATTAGCAGATTTTGCAGATTTATTAGCAGATTTTGCAGATAGTTTTTCTCGAAGATTAAAAAAAACTGAAATTGTTATTTACAGCAATCAAAACAATAAACATGCGGCACACACGAAGAACTTTGATGAGAATATGTCCAGTCGTCATCAGGCCGCATTTTCTAGCGACCTGATGACGACTGGACATATTCTCATCAAAGTTCTTCGTGTGTGCCGCATGTTTATTCCTCTTCTCCACAAGCAGATTTCCACTCCCTCGGCTTCACTAAATTTTGTTATTTTTTTTTTTTTTAAATAAGAAGCTTCACTTTTTTCACTTAATCTGTGGAGAACTTGTGAACATCGTAAGAAACGTGTCGAAATAACCTAATATATAGGCAGTACTGCAGGCTTAATCAGGGGTGTTTGTGAAATTTTGTTCTCTGAAGAAAAAGAAATTACCCATAAATGGACATTATGTCAAACAAACGTTCCTGTTTTACTATTTAAGTCCGGGTCTTCACTAAAAACTGGGTCTTTACATGTAGGTTCAGCTAAGTATACAAAAATTATTGTGTATTGAGACTGGCGGTAATTTTTTTCTGAAAGTGCAGCCCTAAATGTATATTAATTGAGTCCACTGCTTTTAAAATCATAATAGCAAGGGCTTATTTACAAAATAAGCAGATTTTCTGATTTCACCAACAGTTATTGGATTCAAATATTTACCCCACTTGACCCTGTATTGCGCTCTCTTAAAATACAGGGAGGCAGTATCCTAGTACTCTTAGTAGATAATTTATGCTGTGCATTTTTCGCATGCCAAGATCTTTGTGGGTATGAAATGAAACAAGTAATTCGAAAGTATGCATTGATTTATGTACAACACATTCGCCTCGCTCACGACCACACCGAGCCATACATACTAAGCAGGATTAAATCACAACAAATAAGGTTTTCTAAGTCCTGACACTGAGCGGTACTTAGGTAGTTGGATTAATGAATGCTATTGTTGTAAAACCAATGAAAGAAGATATGCGAGTCATAAAAGTAAATATTTACTAAACTATGGCGATAACAAAAGTAAAGTATTTCGACTGTTTAGTTTTTCAAAAACCACATTTATTTTTATTATTATTGTTATTATACACAGTCGAGTCACATTATTGTGACCACCTCCTACTTTTGACGTCAACAGCGCGTAGCCAATGAAAGAAGGCACGTGTCGTGAGCTGGCTTGGAATTTATATCTGGTGTTTTTTTGTTTTTTTTTATTGGAGGTTTAACGACCACCGTGAGCAACTCAATGGGCTATAAGCAGTCGCCCGTCACTAATTTAGGGTCACTGGTTCTAGGGAAGGGAGAGAGCCAGTGCCGTAAGACAAACACAACATCCATGCCTCACCGGGATTCGAACCCGGACCCCGTTCGGACAAATGATCAGAGGCCATCGCTTAGACCACTGCGCCACCGGGGCGGCTATATCTGGTGTAGTGTAGGCATTCTGAAAACATATCACTCGTTGCTGTCATGGATAAAAGGAGCGATTTATCAGATTTGCAAAAACGGATGATTATCGGCTTTCGGACCAAGGGTGGCAGTATTTCTGAAACAGTGCAGTTTGTGAACTGTTCGCGTGCTGCTGTGGTTAAAGTGTATCGTGATTGGAGAATTGGCACCATTGCCAATAAACGACGTGGAAACTGTAGAGCACCACGTGCCATTGATGTGAGAAGTGAATGTCGGCTACGAAGGTGCTTGAGGGCCGATCGACACGCTACAGTGGTGCTCACTGTCCGAATGAACCAGGAACTACCGGAAGTGTGTCTAAAACGACAGTTCAGCGAGCCCTTCTGCGTATGGGGCTCCGATACAGACGGATGGTCACGGCACCTATGCTAACGAAGGTGCATTGGCAGAAAAGGGTTTTATTTGCACGGCAGTATCGGAATTGGACCTCTGCTGATTGGCAAAGGATTGTCTTCTCCGATGAGTCACGTTTTCTGCTTCATCGAACGGATGGACGTTGGCGTATAAGGCGAGAAACATCGGAGAACAAACACTCTTCAACCATTGCTGGAAGAACACAAGCTGGTAGGGGCAGCGTTATGGTCTGGGGAATGTTTTCGTGGCATTCTCTGGGTCCACTCATACCTGTGGAAGGCACTATGGACCGAATTCGTTATGAATCCATCCTTGTATACCACGTACACCCATACATGCTGATTGTCTTCCCTGGGGCGGGATGGGATCTTCGAGCACGGCAATGAGACGTGCCACACAGCTAGAAATGTCCGAGAGTGATTGGAAGAGCACGATGAAGACTTCAAAGTACTTTCCCCTAATTTCCCAGACTTAAACCCAATTGAGTATCTGTGGGACCACGTCGATCGTGTTGTTCGCTGTATGGATCCTCCACCACGCACCCTCCGGCAGCTGTCAGATGAACTGCAGTCAGCATGGATCCACATACCCGTGAACACCTTTCAGCACCTTATTGAGTCCTTTCAGCACCTTATTAGCCCATCTAGCTGCTGCACACGGCGGTTAATGTGGCTCGACCGTGTGTTATTCAGATTAGACGAACGTAAGAAACGACGCTGCCACCGATGAAAAGTGACGTAACTACAACAGTCCATATGCGCATACGCAAGCTAAAATCTGACTTCTAATAGAAAGAAATGCTGAATCGCTGGAGTGTTAGTGAGGGGGATTGGTAACTTTTGGTCTAGGATATCTACAGGTTACACCTCATCGTGTTATACACCATCTTAGAACTGTCGTGATTAGCAGGTAACACCGGTCGAGAGGAAGCCAAATTTCGCTACGCCACACCGTTTTCATAGCATCGGAAATGCATTTTTGTAATGACCTTTTTCACATTTAGCATCGGGTTCTCGTAATTTACGCAGATTACAATGACGTATTGATACGTTTACGTAAAACGTGATGAAGTAATGTTCGGCGATAGTTTAGTAAAATGTATATTGTGGAGTAGCATTGAAATGAACTATTGTTGCGTCACGTCACGGGATAGCAACTTTGAACTTTGTGTTTTAAATGTCTGGGCAAATAATAGAGAGAGAGAGAGAGAGAGAGAGAGATTTATAAAATAGTTTAACTTTTGTCTCGTATGATTCCCACGTGGTCAGAAACAGAGGCAGGAAGACGAACAGATTTCAAGGCAGTTTCTCACCAAGGATAAAGGTTTCATGTCGCTGTGTGCAGCGGGGCCGGCGAGAGAATTTCAGCTTTTTCACGTAATCCACCCACACCACCCAATTTGCACTTGGAACCGTTAATGAAGTCCCCTGTGACTTCACATTGCATGACAAAAAAAAATGCACTAGGAAAAGTACACAATGCTAAATCGTTAGAAAATCAAAGACAAAATCTGAGAATCTTAAGCTTTTAATTCGTGTTCTTAGGAGAACAATGAAAAACAGTGACTTATGAAAACTCTGCAGATAATCTATTAGTTTGAAGAATGCAGTACGTATTAATTATCACAATCATATTGCCCCAGTTGCGAGATTTAATGGACTTCATAATGATTCCCCGTCCTAATTCTTTGAGGACCCTCTCCAATGTCTTAGTTTAGGAGCCCACTAAGGCCTTAATCCGGCCCTGCTACTGTCAGGAAAGATGAATGGCATAAAAAAACTCTTGATGGCAAAAATTATGAAGTCATACGTTCTAACCTTTCAATTTGTGGATGTTTTTCGTAACTGTGTTTGAACTAAGCCTCAAATATATTTCACAATTAAATTTCCATTTTTTTTCATCTTTTGCTCATTGTTTCAAAATGCATTTAATATATGCAAATAATTTTTCCTTTCAGGTATCGCGAAGGAGGACTAGGCCTTTTAGATTCGCCAACATTAGTGAACTCAGCAAGTATGGCACCTCTTCTACCAAGTAACAGTTCCACTTCATCTACTACAGCTTCTCTTCTGAGCTCCTTGTCAGTAAAGATGACGTCATCGACTGCGAATGGTTTGTCAGATATGGGTCCTTCGGCATCGGGCCATTCAGGACCTTCTCTGTTGTCAGCCTCTATGGCATCGTTTTCCAAATGTCCTACAGTTTCCATGGACACTAACTTGTCTCCAGTTTCCGAAGCATCGTCTACCAATGAAAATTCAACCTGAATTTCAGATAAAACAACAAACAAACAAAAAACAACAACATAACTCTGTCAGTAACTCATATGCTGTCCTTTTTAGTTCTTAGGGATACTGAATTGAAGAAGTTAGTTCAATTCATATCAAGGCATGAGAACGGTCTGACACTGCACAAAATCAGATGTATGAAAAATCTGCACTAGTGGTTAATTGGTATTTACAAGACTTCAGCTGAATGATACCTCAGAGATGTAAGGGTATTTCGAAGGAACAAAAAAGAAAAAGAACCCTATCTAACAATCTCAGGACGCCAAAATGTTGTGGAAAGAACCGTGCAATGATTAACCCCGACGTGCTGTGGTTTTTAGCTTTTTATTCCCCATTGTTCCATTTACAGAACAGGACAAAATAAATAAGCTATTTTTAGTGTTTACGAAGCTGGGCTGCAGTAGAAAAAGAAACTGATTGAAATTTCCGAAACAAAAACAAAACAAAAATCACTACCTTCTAATTTTTAGCACTGGTGTGATTACTAGAGGTATCAAAGTTAAAAGCTTTTATGTCACAATCCATTGCCCTTACGTATAGAATAGAGCATTTCTAGCAAAACATGCAAAATATTTTTATGTGCTCAATATAATTTCTTCTAGTCTGTGATTTTACCGTTGTTGAAGTTGGAGATTTTTTAGAGTGTGTATGTGTCTGTATGTCTGTCTGTGTGTACGTGTGCGCGCTTATGACTGATTTATTGACAAAACTTAGGTGGCTTTCTGTTAACACAATGAAAACATACGTTCAGTTTTCGTTTTTTATTATTATTTTTATTATTATTAGTTACAAAGATTACCGGGAGTGTCATATAATGTCATTTGTTTTTTCTGTTTGGAAGATCTGTTACAACTGCACTTGACTTTACAGGCTGCGAGAAAAACATAAGTATTTTTGCGCAAAATGTCATTTATGAGTTCTGTGGTAATTTTTTGTTATGTTCATAAAGTTTCGATTTAGTAACTGAAAGTATTATGATTAAAAACGTCAAAGTGGTTTAGCGTCAAATCAGCACGAGCTACTTATTTTAAACAATACTTGGAGCGATAACTGTTAATGGTCATTTAACATTCATTTAAGATGCATCTTTTTGCTATTGCTGCTCATGATCTAGTTATTATGTTTGAGACCTTTCAACCTCTGTTGGCCTGGCAAAATAAAACCTACTATTTTGGAAATTTCACGAAACAATTTTCTTTTTGTACCAACTCACTTTATATTCTTTAGATCAACGGTTCCCAACCTTTCTGCATTCGCGGACCGGCAAAACGTTGGGGAAACTTTCGCGGACCGGCGGTGCGGAAACAAAACCTTAAGGCTATATTCGAGCATTTAATCTCGTAATATTCTATATTATAATGATCACTGCGTGCAATCCATAATTTATTTACCAGATTATTCCATGTCACTTATTTACAGCTAATATCATTTAATCTATTAATATACTTTAATGATTAATAAGTGCAATTCGTAA
This sequence comes from Macrothele yani, assembly GCA_039090855.1. Taxonomy (NCBI): domain Eukaryota; kingdom Metazoa; phylum Arthropoda; class Arachnida; order Araneae; family Macrothelidae; genus Macrothele; species Macrothele yani. The sequence goes on along the minus strand of CM077022.1, from coordinate 46,567,547 downwards.
TCAATATACCACAATACGAGGTCCGATCAAAAATTTCCGAGTCTAGGCCGATATACAACAAAGTACTTAGGTTACTTAAGTCTGGCTATGATCTCCTCGAAGTAGTCTCCTTGGGCAGCGACACACCGCTGCCAGCATTTTTGCCACTGTTGGAACGCTCCCTGGAAGTCCTGTTCGCGAATCGTGTCAAGCACCGTCTGCGATTCACGCTGGATCTGGTCCATGGTTTCCAAACGGCGACCCTTCGTCTTCGGGAACAGAAAGAAGTCGCAGGGGGCCAAATCCGCGGGTGAGGAAGGGTAGTCATGCTGTTGCGGCTGCAAAACTGGCTTGTTCCTAGCGTTCTGTGAGCTGCTGCATTGTCGTGATGGAACAGCAAATCACTATACTGCGCCACATTTCAGGCCGTTTGCGGCGAATGTCCTCCCTAAGACGCCACAGAACATCGCAGTAAAAATGGGAGGTGTGGCCCTGGGGACGAATTCACGGTGCACAACCCCACGAATGTCGAAGAACACGATAAGCATGCTTTTGGTTGCGCTCCGGACCTATCGGGCCTTCTTCGGTCGTGGAGATGCCGGCTGTTCCACTGCGAGGACTGTTGTTTGGTCTCCGGGTCGTAACTGTAGACCCAAGTCTCGTCCCCAGTACAGGAACATTTCATGCATCTCCGTTCCCGATTTGCCAACTTTGACGCAGAATTTGATGTTCGCTCGTTGCTCTAGTTTGCAGTCCATACCGAAATCTCAGCTGTATTCTGCACGTGGTCACCACATATCTTGTAGCACAGCTCCCGATGTTCACAGAACGACGCCACTCGGCACAATGTCTCATGAAGGTCACTGCCTTCGACCGCTGCTCACGCATTTGCGTACTGCCATCTGTTGGCGCGCTACGTGCCTAGTCTCGGAACTTTTTGATCGCACTACGTATTATCCATACCGTTAACATCATTTTTTTTCTGGGGTTAATGTGACTCCTGTTGCTGCTTCATCGCGGTTATCATCTCGTGCCGTGGTTCCAGCGTCGTTTCTGCAAGGCGCAGTGTAGCATTAATGTCCATTTGCTGTGTTTTGAATGCTGAAACGGCTGGAAAGGTTTTCTCACAATAAATACATGGTCAAAAAAGTTACCAATAATTTTAGAGCTTTGTCGTTGAGACTTGGATATTTTTTTCCCATATTACCCCAAAACTGAGTCAAAGATTTGGATCTGAATATCGATACCAGACTGGCGTCAGAAGGAAGTTCATCAAAGCTTTCGTTTTCATGGTGAGTTAGTCTGCAGGAGTTCAGATCTTCCGTGAAGAGATTAGCGATCCAAGCTTCCTTTAATCTTCTGCGACAGGTGTTCAAAAAATTTAGATCTAGATTTCCTCTTACTTTGACTCCATTTCGATTCAAAAGAAAAATAAATAAATTCACTCGTTTTCCGCGGACCGCCGGTTGGGAAACACTGCTTTAGATAATGATAGCAGATGGTGAGTATGATAAGCTTTTCGGTGTTCTTGAAATTTTCGTTTCCACCGTATTCAGGCATTTTTGATAACGTTACATGGAGTTCCTGCAACATAAAAATTAAATGAAAAAAAGGGAAGCACAAGTAAAAAGAAATATCACTATTCATATGAAATTATTTCTATTATTTTTACCGATATCTGTAGAGTCGTGAATGAAACATTATAAACACATCTGATTGGTAACTTTTTTCTAACAGCGCAAAGCGACGAAACGTTGGGTTATCCACTACTGTAAAATGTACGTGAAGATCTGCTGGACACATGCTTTGAAAATTACGTAATTCTACACGGACCCATAGAGTACAATTTTCCCATGTATAGTGTCAAACTCAAATCAATATTACTTTCAGATATAACACAGCCTGAAGCAAAACTTCTCTTTTCTGTCACCCCATTCCATCAGATGTTTCATATGTTTAATCATTTGGAAGTTTGAACTGTTACTGTAAATTATAACGTATGCATGGGAAACGTAAATACTGAAAAATTGCACTGAACTTTTACGTTTGTTCATCCTTTAAAAGTCGTTACATATCTACGTAAAAGCAACCAGTGTGGTAAATGTATCAGAGTTTTGAATCGCCGGTCAGAGATGTAAGTACAAAGGTTAGGCTGCCTCTTTGCAGATAACTCCCCTGTGAATTGAAATATTGTAATGAAATTTAGTATAAAGATACATTGAAATCTTCTAAATGTAATGGTCTACTCGCAATAGTCCCAGCTGAAATAAAGCATTTACACCATCATTAAACCCAATATGTTGTTTGGCCCAGGATCTAATAGCCTGTTTAACTTCACCTGTACCCTCAAAGCGTTGACCACGGAGACTTTACTTCATGTTTCCGAACGGATGAAAGCCAGAAGCACGGCTGTATAGCAGGTGTGTGATTACTGTCCATCCTAATTTAACAATGTCCCAAGATGTTTCGAGTGAGTTCGAAAGCTGTTGTGGTGTGGGAGGATAGAAAGAAGAGGCATGTCTGGTCTCCTCTTGAGGATAGCTTCCCTGAGCTTTTCCAATTTCTCAATGTAGCGAGAATTGTTGACAGTACCACCTTGTTCAAGAAAATCAACAAGAGTGGTGACTCTGACATCCCAGAAAATTGCCATCATCATTTTTTTGTTGTTCTTATTGAACTTTGTGTTTTGAACGTCTTAGACCTTGGCGAGATCTTGTGCCTCCATTTCAAAGATTGTGCTTTTCTTTCTGGTTGATAAAGGAATGCCCAGGTTTCATCTCTAGCTACCGCATTAGAAATAAATTTGGCCTGGTTCGCCTCAAACATCCTCAACAGATCTCTTAACACTTCGACCTTTTGGTCCCAATGATCCTGGGTAGATTGGTGTGGAATCCACTTTGCACGTACTTTCTGATATCATAGTTTATGAATCATTATTTCCACAGCCCTATGACTACAATGCAGTGCATCACATATCTCCTGAAGATCACTTAGAATGAGTTCATCAACTGGCCTTTGGTTCTCCCCGATGACTGCAGTCGAAGGCCTTTTGTTCCGTTATTTGTCGGCCACTGAGGCTTCTCCGGCTTGAAACCTCTTTATTCATCTGACATTGCTGATGTTGATTGACACATTTCCATATACTTTTTTGTCACCCTGCAATTTTCCATTTCCAGAAATTGATAACAGCTCTGTGCTCTAGGTTTGATCAATCTGAACACAAAAAGGTGAACATTTTATTCAGAAGATCAGTCTAGGCTTATTCAAAATTTGTTGCAAATACTTCCCACATTACAGGAGTAAGTAGAAAAAAGGCATAACTTTTAGGACAACCATAGCATTGTCAAGTCGAAAGACAGCGATATTTCACCCAAAACACTCTTGAGATACAATGCAGCTCGCTTATAAAAAGGAGCCTGGGACGGAAAGAAACCCTCGTTAAAACCGGGCGCTCGCTAAATCCATTTTGGGGTGAAAGTTCCCAAGTAAAAATATGCATACGTGATAATATGCGTATACGTTTATATTATATATCCATAACAATTGGATATACTTGAAAGCTTTAATTAATTAATTACATCAGTACCATAGTTAATTGATGAAACCATTTAAATGTATTCAACTTTACGGCCACGTGAGACTCAACTACACAACACATGAAGTAAAAGCAGCATCGATCATCCCAATGCAGCGCTCACTTGGAGGATGTAAGAGGAAATGGACACAATTCCAGGATTCGTTATCTTTACTTCCATTACTCTGCTATCCCTTTCGGCAACCGTCCCACAGAAATCCACTTGAATGTGCACGAGCCCCACCCATCCCCTTTTTGTCTGGGAGTAGGTGGCCTGTTTTCAACTCTGCTAACGCGATACACCTGTGTGTGGCAGGGAGTCTCCTGTACAACTCGCTTGTTGAGCATTTGATGTACTCCTTCCCCATTGCTTTTCTATCAACATTCTTCCACCAGCACACCATGATTCCCTTGCGCTGTTGTAGTTTGGTCCTGTATACCGCAATTTCTATTCCTCCATTCCAGGAGAGCGTGCAGCTGATGTTCTCTGCCTCGTTAAATATGGAATTTCATTCAATTTTGTTACTTTGCTTGTTAAAAGTGATCATCTTAGCTTTTCTCTCCCTCGTTCAATCCGGGGACTTCATTAAATTTGGTAGTTAAAAATGATCGAATTGGCGTTGAATTAATACACTGGTGGAAAGTGAAAAAAGAACACCAAGAAGGAGAGGTCTGATACCTACGAAATTTATACAGCATAATAACGGAATACAGAGGATAACGTGATCAAAACATTATGACAAAATACAGCTGTATTTGCTGGTAAACTGAAAAATAACATTTCTATGTAACATGGTTAGTACGAGGTTGAACCGCCATGAACTGCGTCACACTGTGCAATTCTGGCATGGAGTCTGTCGTACAGATGTTGGATGTAAGTTTGGGGTATTGAGTTCCAAGCATCCTTAACCTGGACGCGTAAATCGGGGATGGTCGTGGCTGGCCGTGGAGACAGGATAAGTCGTTGTCCCATAAAATCCCACACGTGCTTAATGGGGGACAAATCCGGTGAACGTGCAGGACATGCAAGTCGTCCAACACCCTGAAGTGCATGTTGCGTTGCACGTGCCGTGTGTGGGCGTGCGTTATCTTGCTGGAAAACACCACGATGGACCGACATTACAAATGGCACAACAGCGGGCTGAATGATGTTGTTGATGTAGGAGTTGCTGTTTAACGTACCCGGTACAAACACTAGTTGTGTACGGGAGTGATAGCTGATCGCTCCCCACACCAGGAGACCAGGTGTGGGCCCTGTGTGTCGCTGGCGGATGCAAGAAGGGTGGAGACGCTCCCCTGTGCGTCGGCGAACACGCATACGGCCATCGGAGGCTCCCAAGCAGCATCTGCTTTCATCTCTGAACACGACAGATAGCCATTGCGTTCTCCAGTGCAGACGTTAGCGACACCACTGCAGCCGTTCCTGACGGTGGGCTGGAGTCAGAGGTACACATGCCAGAGGCACACGTGCACGTAGTCCTGCATGTAGTAGACGGGTGCGGATCGTTCGCACAGTCACCTCAGGTGCAACGGCAGCTCGGATTTGCGTGGCAGTGGATGTTCTGCTTGGCAACGCCGCTCTTCTTAAGCGTCGATCGGTCCGCTCATCAGTCCGTCTGTGACTCCCGGTTCCACGTCTTCTAGTGTGGGAATGTTCCTCGGACCATCTACGCCACCATCGTACCACCACCGATACTTCCTGTCCAATTCGCTCCGCAATACGACGATACGACCACCCGGCCTTGCGGAGTCCGACTAGACGACCTCGCTCAAAGTCCGATAACTGCTGAAATCGTACACGTCTTCCATGTCCAGGCATTGCAGCTTCTTCAGGGTCTTCGCACGTGTCCGTACGCCGACGACTGATTACATTCACTTCGCCGTACTCCTTAAATACCACCGACGATAATTTGCATATTATGCCGTGCTGTGGCGTAAGCGCTCACCGGTTGGTCCCGAAATTAAAATCACACCTACGTAAACTCGACCCCATTAACATATGCAAATTTCATGATCGTCCGCCAATTCCTTCTTGGTGTTCTTTTTTCACTTTCCGCCAGTGTATTATACCAAACAAAAGTTCCTGTTTTGCTCGTTAAAACCGCGGTCTCGCCAAATACGAGCTAGTTATAAACGGGTTCTATTGTATTTCTTTTTTTTTCCTCCACATTTTTCAATTTCAACATCTACTGTAGTATCGATAAATGATATGAAGAGTTTAATGCTAGCACCATCTAAACTCAAAAGTTGTATAAATTACGAATTCCGATGTAAGCACCTTTACAAAATTACGGTGTGATGCAAGCTTCATGGTTTTCAAAAAGTACGAAGGTAAATCAAAAAGTAAGGTCAATGTTGTATATTAAAGAAACTAAGAGGCATACAGATAAAAATTATCTTATTTCTCAACATAGTTCCCCTGTCGTTCAAAGCATATTTTGTATTTACAAGCTTCTGGTTCCTGCAGAGAAGAATGTTTGGGTTGTTCCTGCATCACTTTCAAAATGGCAAAAGTGATGTCCAGGTACAGGAAGCGTCTTTCAGAGGCTCGAAGACATGAAAGTCGCATGGCGCTTGATCAGGGCTGTAAGCAGGATGTGGTAACACCTCAAACTTCAACTCAGTAATTGTTTTTTGAGTTGCCAATGCCGTATGTGGACGAACGTTGTCGTGCAGCAACAGCACTTTTTTGGATAACATTCCCCGTCGTTTTGTGTGAATTGCTCGTTTCAATTTGTCTTTCAACAAGTCACAATATGACCGACTGTTAATTGAGTCACCCTGTGTTTGATATTGTTCAACGATTGGTCCTTTCATGTCAAAAAAGAGAGTATTAATTTTCGTGCCGAAGAGACAACTTTGAACTTCTTTTTGCATGGGTAGCACGGATGTTTCCACTCCATGCGTTGCTATTTTCTCTCGAGGTCTTAATGATGGACCCATGTTTCCTCCCCAGTGACAATCCTCTCCAGAATACTGGGATCTGACTCATACCGCTGCGAAAAAATGCCAATTTCCATGCGCTGCTGCTTGTGCGCATCTGGCACACACTTTAATGATATCCGAGATCGTCATGTGCAGATCCATAGCTAATGTTTATCTTTTGGGCGATCTTCTTTAATGAGCGCATCGATGCGATCCAGGTGTTCCTTTGTTCGAGAGGTTGACTGATGGCCCGAGCAAGCTTCATCAAACACATTTGTTCTACTGGCTTGAAACTTTTCTATCCTCTTGTACATCTGTCTCTGACTCATACACTTGTCCTCCCCGTATTGCACAAGCATCCTACGATGAATTTCAGCGGGTTGCACACCCTCAGCCAATAAAAATCTCACTACATTTCGCTGCTCGAAGATGGAGCGGCATGTTTACGCTCTTACAACTGCTGGGTGACTGCGGTTAGAAGTTAGCGATTGCATCCGCCACGTGTCAAGGTCACGTGCCCTCTCTTCCCCGAGTAGCAATCTGCCGCAGCTCTGCTTGCCTACATAACGAGAGCATGGACCTTACTTTTTGATTCACCCTCGTACATAGATGTACTGCGAACATAAGGTACTCCAGAAAATCATTTGTGGAAGTCACTTGAGCAGTCCATAGCCCCCGGAAGAATATGCGATTTCCCAAGAATTCCTCCAGAAGCTGTATCGATGCGCCAGCGTTGTGAGCAGTTGCACTGCCTTGCTGGAACCATTCTTCGTTGATTTCCCATTCCGTGAGTTCGGATATAAATGGTTGGATAATCTGGGCATAGTACCCCTCTGAGCTAATGGCTTCACTGAAGAAAATGGGCCCAATAATGCGCGTACGAGCCATGGCACACCAAACACCGACCTTCTGGTTGTGGAGAGGCACTTCCTTAAATTCGTGGGGATTTTCAGTACCCCACAGATGGGTGTTTTGGCTGTTGATGTGCCCGTACAGTTGGAACCATGCCGCATCTGTAAAGAAAGTCACGTCAAAAATGTACTCCCCTTCTTCAAACAGGAACTCTTGGAACCACCTGCAGTACCGAACACGAGCCTCGTGGTCTGTTTTCTTCAGCTGATGAGCGACAGACGCTTTGTACGGGTGGAAACGCAACTTCCTTTTCAGAATATCGTGGGCTGTACTCTTTAGCACATTAGCTTGTTGTGACAGCCTCCTCACGGACTTGTGTGGACTCCTTTGTATTCTGTCCTGGATATCCTGTACTGTCTCGTCTTCCGTGGATGGCCTACCGAGGCGGGGGCATCCAGAACACTGACAGTTTACTAAAACTTCGTTGTGAGCTGACGTTGCGCTTGGGTACGTCTGCATCGCGAAATTTCCTAGCGAACTGTTTTTGCACTTCGTCCATGTACTTGTCGTCATGGCAAAAGGCATGTTCCACCAAAAACACTGTTCAACCGTCAACACCATTGTTCTTTCGCCGAGACGAGTGATCAATCGACACGTGTGCCTCCGTCGACCAAGCACTCTGGAATGACCTTCGCTCGGAATGATAGCTGCGCGCGCCTTGGGATGGGGAAGACATGAAGGTTACCAGACACAGAGCACTTCCACGTGGCGGGTCACTTCTACTATAATTCCATTCAAAATGTATTTATTATTACATTACTGAAATTCGTACATTCAGTGCACAGTCGTTATTCGGACACCTTGTATAATTTCGCTTTCTTTTTTTTTTTTTTTTTTTTTTTTTTTATATTAGATCTGTCTCTCTTTTCCGTATTGCTGCAGCAGTCGACAAGTTCCTAAATCAAATGGCTGTCACTGTTAAAAATTTTGTGGTAGGTTGCACCAAAAAGTGGTGCTACACCACTTTCGGAGAAAAGTTACACCATTTTGTCTGTCAAAGAAACACAACAACATGTTGCAACCGTGTACCATAATGTGGGGCAGCCTTATCCATTATGTGGTGCAAAGTTTCACCATATTGTTGTTGGGTGTTTTTGTTGGGTGTTTTGTTTCCACCACGCAATGGGGTATCTTTTCTCAAAAAGTGGTGCATCTGGTGTAACACCACTTTTTGGTGCATATGAAAACACAAATTTGCCGGTGATGAATTCGAATCCACGCATTCTCCCTCTGGAGCCAGTTGTTCTACCGACTAAACTACTCCGATGGAATTTATCAGTGCAGATTTGCCGTCTCGACACACTTCTGTAGTACGTCATATCATCTCCCTCTTAATTTTTGTTTATTTATTTATTCATTTTATTATTATTATTTTTTTTTTGAGGCGAAGAAGTAATTTTTTTTTGTTATTTCCATACGACGTATGGAAGGGAACCAGAGTTGGAAACGGGTCAAAAAGTTGGGGCCCGGACCCGGCCGTCACATAATTGGACCCGACCCGGGGAAATCTGCTTTGAACTATAAATTCGAATATATCATCATCGTCGTCGTCAATCATTATTAATCCACTGCTGGATGAGGTTCTCCCGAAGTTTCTTCAACACGGACTGCCTTGGGCCAGTCTCTTCCATCCACCCATCTTCCATGTGGTCGACTTCTGTGTCTTTTCCTGTCTCTCGGAATCCAGTCTAGAATTTCGGTTTTTCTTCAGATGGTCCGTTCTTCTGGCAACATGTCCAGCTATTGCCATTTCAGGTATTTGACTCTGATCATGATGTCTTCCACTCGTGTCATTTTCCTTATCCACGAGTTCCTCTTCTTATCTTTCTTGGTTACACCAAGCACGCATCTCTCCACGCTTCTTTCAGCTGTCTGCAGCACAGCACATTTAAGGAGACAGAGGGCCCGGTGCTGGATAGTATTTTGGGGCCCCAGTATTAGTAGCACATCTAGGATTTCACTATGAGTGGCTGAATAAAATTACTCAGGAGAAAACATTCCCAAAATATGATGAAGAGATCAAATATCGCTTTATTATACAAGTATACAAACAAGGATACAGGGGCACAATAGCAAACCTGGGCAAAACATGTACAAAATACAGGGAATAAACATGAAATTTGATACAGGAAGGCTATAGTACTGAGAGGGAGGTCCAAGAGTTCATGCAGCAGTACAGGAGCATACAGGAAAGTCATCTGGAGCACCGGGCAATGTGAAATGAATCAGGGAGTATCAAGAACCGTATTCTGAAGAAGTACTAAGTGAAATGAACACCATGGCAAAAACTACCAGGACATAGAAGGACTAGCTTTCATAAGCAGTCAGGAACTGTTCGTAAGTGTCAAAATCGTCAATACGAGGCGTTTTGTCGATGAGGGAATCATAAGACGAATGGTCAAGCACATAAAGTTTCGGCACTTGAGTAGCAGGTGAGGTGGAGTCAGATCCAAGGCAGCTGTCGTAGAGCTAGGTTTCAAGGGCGTGATAATACTGTTCTTCATCCTCAAAGTCATGGATGGAAGTACAACCAGGGTAATCAGGAGTCACAGTAACAGTTTCTGTAGCATCAAAGAGGGGGGAGAGTCGGACTGTGTATCGCAGTATCACCTTTCTTGAATATGATGAGGAAGCCGTAAAAATACCCCCGCCATATTGAAGTGTGTATCACATGATTCATGGACGAATCAGTGTTAGCAAGAAAATGTATGGTTGAAAAATGGATACGAATTCAGTTCTGCTTTAATCCCCACCCCCGTTCAGCTTGTTGAAATTACGCATATATCGAAGTAGTGGACAAATATGATCCAAATATCATGGTTCAAACGGATTCTTAATGTATGAAAATTTTCCCCAATTACAGATGTGTACAAAAAACATCTGTAATGCTTTCGAAAGATTTGAAGATGGACTAAGGGCGACTATACTTTTCGCGGGGTCCTAAAAAAGCGGAAAGAAATAGAAAATTTTCTTCGCAAGGCAGCTTCTTATACTTTTTGCTGTGCTATCGCAAAACAACAACAACAACAAAACTAGAACTCTGTCAGTTCTTTAAGCATCCTGCATAATCTGGGGCCCCTTGAAAATGCGGGCACCGGGGCTGCAGCCACCCTGTTAAATGGGCTCTGCCACTAGCAGTAATTCAGAAGAAATATATCCAGTACGTGAATGACTCAAAACTTTTTTAAGATTTTCACGTTTTCTTGAGTTATGATTCTTACACCGCGTAAATTCGCCCGACGGCCAAAAAAAGAAAAAGTATACAGCACTTTTTTTCTGGAAAGATGTCGGAACTGTAAAACAGAAGTTGTTCAGGGGGGCGAGGAGGACTGGCCTAATAAAAAGCAGCTCAAATTGTTCAACATTGTTCCTTACTTATTATCATAGTTGTATGGTACAAACTTCAACAATATCGCTTATTTGCTCATATATAACATTAGTTTGTAATCCGTGACAGTTTTATAGTACTTAAAAAACATTACGGTATAATTAAATACGTTATTATAATTATTTAATGTTTCCAAAACCAAACATTTTGTGTTAAAAAAGGTGCCTAGAACGACTTTCGGTTAGAAAAAAGCCCTGTGTAATATATATACACCGTTTCAGCCAGAAATAATAGCCAAACTAAAAGTGAAATAGCTTAATAAATGAAGGAAAAAAATCGCCATCTGTATTAAAAAAAATCTACAAGCAAAGATCTCAACATAACAAAAGCTACCGACCTTTTTTTTTTACACATTTCTAGTTTGCGTAGAATCTCGTAATTGATTCCATTTGTCCCAAAAGTTTTTCCGTAAAGTAAACTCAATAACTTACATAAAGTTTTTGTGAAACCACACAATCACAACATGTCGAGATAACTTGAATTTTAAATTCAACGCCATCAATAGGTTTGCCCCCAAAAAAATTTTGCCGAAGGGCAGACTCCTCTCGTAACAAACATGGGAAATCAGCGAAATAGCTATGATAAGCAATATTTTAAAAATTCTGACTAGAAACGGTTACGTTTGTTGGTTTTTGATATAAAAGTAATTTTCACCTATGAACGGAAATTTTTATTTACTTTTCACAGCTTCCCAGGCAGAAAACTAGCCTTAGTGAAGTGTAAACATTGTAATGACACTCTTCAATTAATTAAAAAATCAGTAAGTGCTTTCAGAAGCTTCATTTTGAAGTGGAGGGGGCTTAAATAAAAGTTCCCAATTTATTTGTGTGTGAAATTCTTTGAGAGTTTTTCATGCAGAATATTGGAATATACACATTTCACTTGTTTTTATATTTATAAATCAGTTATTATTATTAGGTCCGTTAAATTATAACCGCGTCTTTCGAGGCTTTATTGGTGAAAGAGATATTGAAAAATAAACAGGTTCTGCAAAATTTTCTAAATTGAATATTTTTCATACAGCAAAAAACTGCCATTATCAAACTCTGGGGAGAATACAATTTTCTTTTTTTACTTTATAAAATATGGGAAATGTATATTTCGGGAATAGAAGTTTATAAACACAGTTTAAAATATTATTCACTACCATACATTAGGAAAAAATATGGCAAGGAATATTAAAAGTAATGGAAAATTAATAAGAACTGCACAATGTTTACACAACTCAAAAGACTGAATATCGACGTCCGATATTCATGCTAGATTCCGAATTATATCATCATAGAAAAAAATATGGCAAGAAATATTAAAAAATTAAAATGTATGAAAATTAATAACTACAAAGTGTTTACGTAATGACTCAAAAGACTGAATATCGAAGTGAAACATCCATGCTAGATTTTGAATTGAGTCATAACAGAAAAATTTGGATGCCGTTAGGTAGTCCTGTAACATCACTTTTTTTTTTTTTTTTTTTCTAAAACAAAATTTCAACTAGTTTTTGTTTTGGAATGTCGCGCGACTACTATAGGCGTCAAATAACAGTGATTTGCATACAAGTAAAAACTGCAGTCACAGGATATGCACCTTACCGTTTGCCGATTTCAGCTCCGAAATCTACAGAATTCCTTGCGTGCCAGTCAAAATTTGTAGTCACCCCCCCTCCCCCCCCCCCCCAACCTATTCTACCAATTGTCTCATTCTGACTGGGCGATAGGAAAAAACAGAACAAAATAGACGCATAGTTCGAAAATTCCCTTCATTCTTCGCACTCCAGTCAGTTATTCACACGGAATTTTTATCAGTCCCCGTTTAGCACGACGCGGTACGAAACACCACACAATATATTGTCCTTAAGAATGAAAGTTGAGCCTTTTTTCTTGGCTCTTCCATATATTTCTCAAGCCCTTCATCAAGCCAGCACTTAATAGTATTATGTTAATAATTTCTTTCAGTTATCGGCTTGCCTCCGTACTGGTACCTGTATTTATTCCTGTCAAACCTTCTCTTGTAGAAAAAGGCTTGGTCTCTTGACATGTCTTGTTGGAAATCGGCCACCGTTATTCCACTGGTTAAGTCTTGGTCGACGAAACCCCGGTCTAAAAAATGGACGATCGCCTCTTCTTCAGGTGCTATATCCTCGACGAGAACAATTGTTATACCTGATCCTGGTTCCGACTGTGGTCACCGGGGTGGACATGCTTAAGAACAGTGTAAAAAGATCGTTTAACTTCATAGTCGGTGGATATCGATGGATATATCATATTAAAAATGCCGGTGGATATCGATGCTCTTACATATAGCACATATGTAGGAGCATCGATATCCACCGGCATTTTAATAAACAATTTCCAAAACAAGTGATAAGACGGTGAGTAGCTCACACACACACAAGATGACGCTCATACGTTTCGAAGAGCTATAATAAAGAGTCAACTTACATCGACAAAAACAGTGGTACTTGCTGCAATTTCATACTAGTGGAGCCACAATAAGAAATCAACACTATTATCACTGCAGTCTTCCGGTGAGAAAGCGAAAGTACTCCTACAACGCAGGACTCGGCACGGTGATCCGATCAATGCCGGCGGACGTTAGAGCGTAAACGAAATACTTTCCCTTCCGTTTCTTCTTCGGAAGCTCGCACTTGAGCAGCGAACTTCTTGACTGGACTAAATTTCGCATCGATTTCCACCATTGGCTTTCAAAAGCGATTATTTGAAGTATGCGTTCGGAAAACAACTTCTTGGCTGCGTAAAAATGGTATATGGCGAGTAAGAAAACAGACAACTGGTTTTCTGAATCGACATGGTCAACAAATATCAAATACTCTTCCATTTGGGATTGTCAAGCTACGACGCAAATGGTTTGAGTTATCAATAACGAGGAACTGAACACTAACTATACACAAATAACCAAATTAAACAAGTAATCCGATTTATTTACGTAAAAACCCAAATATACGTTTACAAGCTTTCGCATATCAATCAGATGGCCGTACGTATGCACTGGAAGGATGCATTGTTTGAACACTTTTCGTTTAAGACATAATGGCACATTGCTCTTGAAAATTTTATTGTTACTTCCAAAAGCTCTCCAACCAAGTTTTTTAAGGCCAATTAATTTATTCGTCAATATGACAATTGCTTGATATCTGCTGCCCAAGGTAAATGTAGGAATTGGTTATCTCCAGCTTTTCCCCATCTATTGATAAATCTTCATTCCCATTCCTCGTAAGAGCACTGTACTTCAGTTTTGTCTTCTGAAAGTTCGTTTTTGATCCCACTTCTTTACTCTTGTCAGCAAGTTCCTGGATCATACTCTGCAGCTCTGAAGTATCATTTCAAAGACCTTTGAAACATTTTTTTTTTACTTTTCAAAAATAAAACGGAAATGAAACCGGGTCAGGAACACCTTTACCCGACCCGCTTGACCCGCAAGAAACTGCTGTCAACCCGGTGACTCGTTTCCATCTCTGGAAGGAACATGACACTTTTTTTTTTTTTTTTTTTGAAGAACCCAGCGTCCAGTAGATCCATTTTCCACAGTCGGGTGCCAATTGTGAAAGCACATATTTTGTCCGTCACTGAGATCGAATCCGCATTGCTCTGCTCCGGAGCGGAGTGCTTTATCAATTAAGCTACACCGACGGCATTTGTCGCTGCAACTTTGCCGTCTACCAAAAAACCAACCTACCAAAAAAATTTTAGCAGTGTAGATGGTATGTCATGTATCAATTTTCATGATTTTTAGTACATAGGTGGTTATTCGTTTTGGTCGATAATTTTGAACTTAATTCTTAAGCTCGTTTTTGAATTGCAACACAGTGTAGACACTTTTATAAATATACATAAATGTCAGAGATTCGTACATCGAAAATCTTTTAAATATAGAGAACTGCATTCCGAAAATAAAGTAAAACACTAAAATTATTTAGCTACTGCATTGTTTGTTTTATTCGTAAAATAATTCAGTACAAGACTCGTTGGTTTGTGTTGTTAAATTTTTAGTAGGGAAATTTTGCTGGGCCAATTCATTTTAAATTTGTGCAGTGAATCCTAATAAAAGCAATATGTTTTGCCAGATAGCATTTTATGTAATCTAGTGAGCTTCTTTTATCGGGACACACAATGGTAAATAAATTACATTTAACTGAACCTGAAAGAGCAACTTTTATTTGTTTCTTCCTTCCCTTTTTTTTTTTTTTTTTTTTTTGAGCGAAGGTTTGCCACTGGGATTTTGAAATGAGGTAAAATTAATATATATTTTGGGGCCTTCTCAATGAAACTCGCATTAAATGTGGAGGAACATGTAAAAGAACAAAAACTTCTGAAGTTAATATTTACCGAAGCAATTATAAATGGGATTGTGAGGGTCTATTTGAAATAATAATAGTTCGGATTAAGCCACGAAATTATTTAAGTGTTTGGGAAAAGCACTGGAATGGCAGCTAGAGCATTATTAAAACTAGAGAACTCATGGACCATGACCCTTCAAATAATTCGTAAGCTGAATTAGACATCATTGATACGGACTATTTCACTATCTTTATTGAGATTCCATTACTGATGCAATGTTATGTTCGGTAAAGTTCAAAAAACTTTTATATCTAAATATATCTTAACCCTAACATCTTGTACATTAGAAAAAGGATCTTTGAACCAGCTACTAAAATCTACTTAGTAGCTCAAAACATAAATCATTGGTACCCACCCACCAACAGTGTCGTTCACAGATCATTCAAAACGTTAGCAGCCTGACATATTTGTGCCTTGTATTTTGGCGATATTGTACCACTACTTATCTACAACTTTAAGACTCTTGGTATGCTTTGTTCCAGCTGTGTTAATCCTTGATAGTAAAAGTCCTTATCGTTCCCTACAAACTGCAGATTTTATGTCTTCCTGAAGCTTTTTCTTATCTCTGGAACGTGTTACACTTTTTTTTTTTTTTTTTGGATTGGAGGTTTAACGACCACTGTGAGCAACTCAATGGGCTATAAGCAGCAGTCGCCCGTCCCTAATTTAGGGTCACTGGTTCCAGGGAAAGGAGAGAGCCAGTGCCGTAAGACAAACACAACATCCATGCCTGACCGGGATTCGAACCCGGACCCTTTACGGACGAATGATCAGAGGCCAGCGCCTTTGACCACTGCGCCACCGGGGCGGCGTGGTATACTTCATCAAAGACAATGCAGATCTTCGGGATGGCATAGACGTTGCAGAATACCCCAACCTAACAAGTCATGAATATTAGCTAGTGCAGTTACTTCATTGGTTAAAGATATAGTCACTACCAAAGTTGCAAATTTCCACCGCCATATCTGACTGGCATAGCAAATCAACTTGCTGAATGCCAACCACAGTTATTATCCAGTTATTGTCGTTTTTTTGTTTTTTTCTTTGATAAAAAAGGATAGTGCAATACTGACAAGCACTCTCAAAATTCATGCGTAAACGTATATTATTCGGGCACAGAACTTATTAACCTCCTTTTTCAATTGAAGCTGATCTGTTTTTTCCTGTGTCTGCACAAATGCTTCCTAACCAGTGCATCACGAGGTGTATCATATGCCCTAAATCGTATTTCGCCTAAATATTGTAAAGTCAGTCTTGCTGTTTGCGTTTCTTGTGTTCTTTGGTTCTCTGTAGGGTTTTCTAGAAACTCTTTTAAACAAGTTACCAAGACAAATAGCTACCTGACTAAAAAGTTCTATTGGCAATTAATGCCAGTACATGTGAAATTAATTTCAAAAGTGGCGTAGTCATCTAAGCGATGGTTTCTGATCATTCGTCTGAGATGGGTTCGAATCCCGGTGAGGCATGGATATTGTGTTTGTCTTGCAGCACTGGCTCTCTCCCTTCCCTGGAACCAGTGGCTCTAAATTAGGGACGGACGACTGCTTATAGCCCCGAGTTGCTCGCGGTGGTCGTTAAACCCTCAAAAAATGAATAATAATAATAATAATTTTGAAAGGCGCTGGCATTTGACCATTCGTCCGTGAAGGGTCCGGGTTCGAATCCCGGTGAGGCATGGATGTTGTGTTTGTCTTACGGCACTGGCTCTCTCCCTTCCCTGGAACCAGTGACCCTAAATTAGGGACAAGCGCATCCTTATATCCTTTAAAGGTCGTTTAACGCCCAAACGAAAAATTGCAAGGTGCGTAACAGAATAATGCAATCAGGTGGGGGAAATTTAGTAAATTTTAGTTTAATCTGATTTCTAGTAGGAAATCTGAATGGGCGCGTTTATATGACTATCCCGTCCTCAGGAATACATTTACCAAAGCACGAACCGTATGATAAAGACCTGTGTTTTTATGATAAACCTTTGAAATTTTACAAAATGTGCATCATTCTGACCAGTTGCTTTATAACAGAAGGTTTTTCAGTGATTAAATGAGACATTGGAATTCCTCAAGTATCGTGGATAGCCCTGTTATCAGAGATGCTAGCTCGCAATCAGCTGTTTATAGATTCGATCCCAGCAGCTGCCTAACCGCAAACCATTCGCCGTGTCTCGGAGAGCATGCAAAGCCGCCGGCCTAAGAGCAAGGACCATTGGTTTCCAACAAGGTCATAATCTGGCACCGCTGCTTCCGACTCTCTGTCAGGACCACCAGTCCCTGCTCCATTACATAACTCGTAGGGCAAGGTGGGCATGTCTAAATCCCACCTTGAGATCCCTGTTTGAATCAGCAGAGGGAGCATGAGCTGCGGTGTCACGACAATTGCACTTTGAATAATCGCTTTAAAATAGATAACCTAAAAAATTTATATATATATATATATATATATATATATGTATAATTTCAAAATTAAACTCTCAACCAATCGTTTTCAAAATGAAAACTCGCAACCAATCGTCTCATTTTGAAAATCTACTTAATGCTATTACAGCGGAAGTATCGATTTGAAAACATACGTTCTATGTTATCAAAAAAAGAGGTTCCTTATAAATATTACGAAGTTATTTTAAATGTAGACATAGTGTTCAATACAACACGATAAAAAGCAAGAAAATACTTTTGTTTATAATCGTAATTTCGTGCGTGCAGTCAGTTTTGCGTACATATGTCTGGAATGCAAGGGTTTTTTTATTATTATGTTAGAGAAACCTATATGTGATTGCCATTCTAATTGCAAACGAAAGGAATTAGTAATCGTTACCAGTCTGTGAACTTCAATGCAGTTTGAAATTGTTATATCCTTTGTTGCCATTGAGACACAATGAATATAAAATTCATTTTGAAAAGCATTATTGCTCCAGTTTAAGCTTGATTTAGTGCCCACATTCTGCAAAATAATTCAAATAACGACAAAATTTTCAAGTTTTCAGATATTATCTGACTTACCATTCATGTCATATTTACACCAATAAACGGATTCTAACTTCCAAATTTGTAAATCAAAATTGTTCATAGTTGTTAGTTACTTTCTCTGCCTGAGTATTCGGCAGACAATTTCATAACCCTCTCATTTGTATAAAGGAAACACTTTCAAACTGCAAAAATAAGAAATTTTGCCCATATTCACATACCTTAATTACGTAATTGGCATTTCATTTGCTCTGCAATTAATTCGCCAAAGCCTGTATAAAGAATGAAGTAACTGTGATCATTCCAGTGCAGATTGTACTGAATTAAATATGTTAGCTCCATTGAAACATATTTAATGCAGTTCATGTTGGCATGTTCCGCATGTGTAAATACTATCAACATATAATTGAGGAAGGAATAAAGTGTGAATACACAATTTATAACAAAAAATGCGTGCTTTCTTCATACTACGATATGCGATTTGTACCGAATATGACCCCATTTGCTAAACAAATCTCAGCTTAGCTTAACAGCAGAGGAAGTCATAAATATTCTAGAGGCATCAGAGAATTGAAAACATTTGTGTGGAATTTTCTACATCCAATACCCTCGTAATGATATATCTGTATCGTCCACCAAGGATTTGTTTTCAAGTTACGTCAGAAGTTCCGCTGAGAATTCGAGAAAGTAATTTTTCGGGGAGCATTCTGATATTGCGAAACAGCCACAAGGTGAAAGGTCAACGCAAGACTTTCGTTGGTGAGTTTCACGAGTCTGAAATATTAGAACTAAGATGTAGGACAAATTGTTAGTTCGCATGTTGTCACTCTCCACGTAAGAAAGCTTCAAGAATCTCTTATGATGGTATTAATATTTATAACTAGTACGCATTCAAAAAATTGTTGACTTAATTGTTAACAGAATTTACCCTAGGTTGTGAAACGCTTTGAAGTCAGCAGGTGCAGTGCACTAATTTGTTGGCTTTTGATAATAAACGTTCAGAGTCTGGTGTTATTTTTTCTTTATATTTGTGTTGATCTCTTACGCTTTCCTTGCCACCTTAGAACAACATCTGACAACAGAAGAAAGGTGGGTGACCACGTTTTTTTAGTCAAACAAAAAAAAATGAAAAAAAAGTTGACAAAAATATTTTTATCGGCGAAGGAAACAGAGCTTCTGGAAACGTTTCCAACCACCATGCTTGTTGGAACAAATAAGATATTGTTTTGTAATATAGAACGGTGCCAACAAACCCAGGAGCTGGGGGCCATATTGTTGCATTTACCAAGTTGGGCATTTGCTATGATTGTAATTTTTATGTTACTTTGTTGTTATTACTTTGTATAGTTTGTTCTGTACAGTATATATGTGAACAAAATGAATTTACTCAATGGCTTTGTTTGTTGCAATATGTATGACACGAAGACATTACAACGTAAAGGTAATGCTTTAAGAATAATTTATTGTAGAACCATTGAAATAGTTCACACTGCCTTAAAACAACTCCTCGCATTGTTTAGGGTTTTGCCATTTTAACAAAATGCTAAAAATATCTGGCATGTTAATTTTCCCTTAATAATGTCATCGACGCTGACAACGCTTGACAGTTCACAAACGCGTTAAAAAAAAAAAAGTAGGATTGAATTCACAAGCAGATTTAATAAACAGCCGAGGATTTTTATTCCAAATGTATTTCTCCGAAACACTATCATTTGCACAACAGGAAGTCTCGGCGGGCTAAAAACTTAAAGGGGTTCCTTACATCATTCACAAAGCAAAACTACTTAGGACAGCAGTAAGCGAATTTAATTAGTTGATTTTTTATTATTTCGTATAAACAAAGGTTTGCAGTGTTAGCAGAAAAAATATATATATATAATAACAAGAAAAAGAAATTTCTCAAAGTAAGAAATTCATTCAAGGCCATATTAAGTAAATTCAGCGCTCTGGTTTTGAATTTAACGAGGGTTGCCTAAACACGTTTTTATACTGTAGCAAACAAAATAATCATCTCATGGATAAACCAATAATTCAATATTACCATTTATTCAAAATCCGTCCTTATCTGCGAAACGGTCGATTAACTCTTAATTTATAATACATCAACCTTAAACTATTTTGTTTTATTAGTTCTGGCTCCTCGTGAGGCGAGGGTGGCTTAGGAGTTAGCGCTAGACTTGGGGCCGGACGGTCTCTGATTCTTATCCCACTGACGCTAAACTGTCGTCGTTGTTCAGAAGTTACATTAAGCAGTTGGTCCTGGGGTAACTTCTCCTCGTTGTAAATAAGTACTAAGGCTTTCATTGGGAGTTTTGGTTCTAAGGCCTGTAATTTTGTATTCGTCTCATGGCACTAGTTCTTACCCTCCATTAGAGCCAGCGGCCGTAAAATTGGCCTTAAATTTTCGTGGATATCGTAGAACTCTGCAAAGCAAGGTAATTTCGTGATCGCAATTGAGAAAGTCGTGTACGTTTTCTGTTTCGGTGCAGCGTACACACCCTGAGTCGATGAGTGATGCAGATTTATGAAGGAAGAGTGCTGCACTACATGCATAGAACTAGCTAGCGCGTAAGAAAATTAAAATTACCTGGTTATGAAGACATTCAGCTCGATCCGCGAAGTCGAATCGCGAAGCTGAATATCTCCGTTGGTCAACAGAAATGCTGCGGACACTACTATTTGATTGGAATCAACGCACTCCCTCCACTTTTAATCCAATCTGTCTCAGTAAACTTTGTCATTTTCCAGATTTTGTGATACAGTTGCTCTTCAACATTTTTCAGTAGATTGTCTTTCCTGATAACTACATTTTTTTGGTACTGAGGCCTCAGTACAGTGGCATAAAAATTCCATTTAGTTTTTTGGGAGAAAAAGATGGCATTTGTTTTGACACGTAAGGTGGCCGTTATAGGGCTTTCATTTTCAAAATGGCGGCTTCACATTACGAAACTGCCAGAATACTTTTGATAGGAATATTGTTTCAAGAAATTTTCCAAGGTCGTTTTCAGGATATATTTTCAAGAATTATTTTCTAGAAATATGATACTGCTGTTGCTAAAACTGTGAAACTAGCATTTCATATTTTATTATTCAAAGTTTAACATTGGTTTGCCGCCCTAAATAGGCGGTTCTTATGAATTTCTCCTTTCTTCTCGTTGGAATTTACGTAAGTGGAATGTTTAAACATTGATCGTTAAGTGTCAGTTTTTAGCATTTTACAGCACACACACACACACACACACACACACACACACTGACCTCTTTTTTTTTACAAGCTAAGAGCTTTTAATTTCTTTCATTGATTCCAAAAGCTTGAGTGGTGACATTTTGTTCTTATCACCCAACAGTCCGGTCGACCTATTAACGTTAGAGAAGCTGCAGCTCATATTTCCCTACTCAGTGTTTGGAAAGAAATAGCTTCTACACGTGAAAACACACACACCCCATTATTGCAAATATGTTACATACCAGTGCTGAGCTGGGGCTCAATTTTTAAGTGCCTGAAGTATGACAGCCCGGGCCCGAACAAACCCGAAAACTATGACTAACCTGTTTAAGCATTAAAAAAATAATAATATCCTCTCCCAAACTTTAACTCTCTCCTTCCCCTGCAATTAACCAATGGCTTTCTCAACTGCGGAGTAGAGAAGGGACGTCTATCTATTTCTATAATATAGTCGCACGATTTTCTTTGACCATTCCTTTCCTCCTGAAATGCTTCGAGAGGGCGGGAATCCGGATAGATCGGGTGGCGCAGCAATCTACGCACGTTTCTCAATGGAATTAGCAGGGTGCTGCTGCGTAAAGGTAGGGGTGCAAATTTTGGCGGCGTGGTATCTACAGTGCGTAAAAACGAGAACGTGCAATCTTGCTGAAATGAAAATTCTAAAATACCGTCTATACACGTAAAATTACTTAAAATAATACTAAATTTACCCGACACTTAAAAATCTTTACTAAAATCCTAAAAATATATAAGTACTGCTAAAAGTAAGATCTTTCGAGAGCACTATGCTCTCATCATCAGACAAAATGTGATGTTGTATCCTGGTATATATACACAGCAGCAAACGCAAGGTGACGTAAAACGATAATCGGAGCATGCTCCACGTGTCCTCAAGTGCAGTCCCCCACAGAGTCTCAAAGGAAGCCAGGCGTTAAGTAACAGAAAATGGTGTATAGGAAAACTCACCCTTAGTGAGGTAACAACACTGTTGACATGCTTGGGAATAAATTCCTCCATGGCTGTGACACTTCGCATGGGTACATGTCATTGCAACACTTAGCTCTATGAACGAAGATACATAAGCTTTCGGCTAAAAGTAATGAGGGTGTATCTTGATGGGTAGACAGGACACGAGCCTGATCCCAGAGGGGGTGGTGGGTACCACCGAGGGTTAGTTTGGCCAGTGACGTGTTCTGGGCCCGCGTTCGCACTCCATATTTGTGTTCAGACAAGCGCGTCTGAAGAGACCGCTTGGTGGAACCTATGTAGAGTTTTGAAGGCGTCTCAGCGTCCACAGATTGCATGGCAATGCAATAAACACCATGCCGTTCGTGCTGTGCCACTAGATCTCTGTCTTTCTTGATTAGCGAAAGAATGTTCGAAGTCTTGACCTCAATACCTAAGTCATGATGTTTGCAGATGTTCTTCAAAACCGCCACAGGTTTAGGATGAAAATCGATTGAACCAACATATCTCAAGTTGGAACGTATTGTCGAAAGAGTTGTAGTTGATCTGTCCATTAGGTTTCTAAGTAACTTATCTACAATAGTGACCTCATATCCATGCCTACAGGCAATGTCCTTAATTTTGTGAATCTCCCTACTGCGTAATTCAGTACTTGAAGAATGCGTTATGGCACGTTTGATCAAAAATCTGATGGCCGAAAGCTTGTAGTCCATGGGATGAGACGATTGAAAAGGTATGATTGACGTGTTCATCGTAGGTTTTCTGTACACTGAAAATTAGAGAGTATGATCTAGTGGGTTCCTAACCAGGAAAAGGTTAAGGAATGGCAGCGAATAGTCAACCTCAGTCTCCAACGTAAAAGATATTGAGGGATATTGGTTTGACATCTATTCAGTAAACTGAGAAAGATGATCCAAATAATATTGCCATAAAATCAAAATATCGTCCACGTGCCTGATGTATCCTAATGGTCTGTTAGTCCAAGACGAGAGATCATGGCCTTCTAAGTGTTGCAAAAACATTTCAGTAATCACTGGGGACAGAGGGAAACCCATGGGTTCCCCACTCTCCTGTTTGTATATGGCACCATTATATCTAAAAAAGATACGGTTTTTAATAACTCTCAGGGCATTCAGGATGGCTTCAACGTCTGCGGCACAAATCTCCCCGTGTTAAGAGTTTGGTTTCAATAATAGAGTGTGTCTGGTCCACTGGAATACTGGGAAAAAGTGAAGCAACATCCAATGATGCCAGAACGAATGGTATCTACTATCTATAGTTTTTGAAGAAGCTACTCCTTTTCCGTAGAAACCCACTATGTATGGCATTTGCCACCCAAGCCCAGAATAAATAACCCTTCCGCGTCTCTACTGGCCACTCAGACCCAGTTGCCGAAGGATTCCCTATGCCAACTAGAAAGTATAAGAAAAGTTTCATGTGCTAAATCATACAAAATAACATTAAAAAAGAAAAGAAAATTAGCTTTCTCTTTCAGAGCCAGAGCCTGAATCGCAGTGAATATTATGCAGCCCGGGCTCGGCTTCGGGCTTTTAGGCTTGGTCTCAGCACTGGTACATACGTCACACATCAGAGGGAATCATTTTTTATACTTTTTACCACTGCACATCGAGGTGCTGTACATACCCTAAATCGCATTACTTCTATATTTAGGGCCCTGATAGTTTCCGAAATTTAATCATATATCACGTGATTAGGCGTATTGTGTTTAAGTAGTACGTTACTGTATTCGTTCAAGAGAACGCTACTTCGAATTTAAAATTAATGCCCCTTTTAGATTTCGGAAGGCAGAACACTCTGAACTTAGGTTCTAATTTTCCACAGTTGCTACAAACATCCGTGTGAGAGACCAAAAACTAGTTGCTCATAGTGGTCCTTTAACCACCTATCGCCCTTCGAAAAACAGACAGTAAACCTTCGTAAACATATTATGCATCCCATTCATTGAGTAGGTTTCCCTCACTATGATCGTGAAGCAATTAGGTCGCCCTAGTGGTTGAGTGGTCAGAGGTAGAGATGGGTCGGAGATCACGTCACTGTTACTGAAAAATCCCTGTCACCGTTATGACAAAAAATAACAGCCCCAGATTCACTGATACGAATGTCACCTTTAGCCGTGTCCGAGTAATGCGTGGGGTCCAGAATCACTGCCATAGTTTCAGTCACTGCAATATGTTTTCATTTCTTCATAGAGGTCGTTAATGACGTGACCTTCCTTTCCGCTTCCCCTTTTTCCCCACGCTTAAGATTGTTTTTGTTTTGGCTTTCACTGTGCTCTCGCAAACAATGAATTCAAAGCGAGCCTATTGTAACGGTGATTTCTTTATTTCGTGTTTCAAAGTTAACAGTACTGAAGTGAAAATTTTAAGTCGTGTCACTATCGGCATATAGATGCCATTATTTCCATGGTTTCCCAGATATGCCTGTATTCATAAAACGTTGAAAATTTCATCCCCCGGACATCACTTCGAGTATGCTATAGCTACCCCATCTAAGACAGATTCCAAGCAACTGAAGTTGAACATTTGTAGATTAGTAATCTAAATAGCGTTCAGATTTGCGCTAGTCGAACCAATTCTATGCTTCCTCGTAGCTTCGACGACCTTTTTCTCATCCAGGTATGGATGAAGGTCACATTGACGTCCCGGTGGCGCAGTGGTCTAAGCGCTGGCTTCTGACCATTAGTCCGAGATGGGTCCGGGTTCGAATCCCTGTCAAGCATGGAAGTTTTGTTTGTCTTATTTCATTGGCTCTCTCTCTCTGCCTGGAACCAGTGACCATAAATTGGGACGGGCGACTGCTTATAGCCATCGAATTGCTCACGATGGGCGTTAAACTCCCAAAGAAGAAGAAGGTCACATATCTCCAGTTCAGATCATAGATATCATTGGGAAACGAATCTTCCTGAAGGAATAATTCTTCACATGGAAGTGGGGGCCTAAGAGGCCTTGGCCTTCTCAGAAGGTTGCTCATTTTTTGTTAAATGCGACTTACATTAGAAAAAAATGCCTTAATTTTTTCTTATGTTTTTCATTAACTTTTATTTTGTCCTGGTGGATTTCAAAACTTCCATTTTCTGTTGCCCCACCTCCAAAAAAAAAAAAAAAAAAAATCTGTATGCTCTCCTGCATGGAAGCCACTTTAAAATATGAAAACTACGGCATCTATATGCGCTGATAATGACATTTCTATGTTTCTTCCACGTAATTGTGAAGAATTATTTTTTTCAGCGGTATTCGTTTTCCATTGATATCCAAGAGTCATATTTCAGAGAATTGCCAAAGCGTTACATGGTTTCAGATATCATGATTTTTTCCACCATTTAGAAAAGGACAGTCATTTTGCCGGAGGACAATCCCAAAATTTAAACAAATGTACTTGGAGAACACTCGTGGAATTTCCCAGAAATGCATGATTAGTTGGCTACCTACCTTAGTGTATTCCTATGTCTGTACTTGACATGAATGATCTCAAAGAAGAAAGTTCACCTTTGATATTGTTGGCACACACGAAAAGAGCTTGCACCATTTGAAATTAACGATATCCATTTTAAATATGGGATGGCCTCCCCCTTTTTTTTTTATATCAATGTTGCACAACATCAGTCTAACGTCTGAACGAAAATTCGAGGAGAACCAGGTTTCATTTCCATGATGAATATTCTGCACATTTTCAGATCTAAGATCTCAGCAATCAAAATATTCCGATATTGCGCAAATGCACAGACATTAAACAACCACACAAAAGGCCGCAACAAGTTACAACAAGAGATGCGCAATCGTACTTAAAAACTCCGTTTATTAGGTATAGATATATACAAGCATAAATTTGGGAGCTTTCACCACCATACGGGTGGCTTCATCAGGAAAACAGCTCACATTGAGCTGTTGGCTTCATCAGGCAAACAGCTCACACTGAACTTGCGAGCTTTCACCACCATACGGGTGGCTTCATCAGGAAACCGCTCACATTGATCTGTTTGCCCGATGAAGCCACCCAAGTTCAATGTGAGCTGTTTGCCTGGTGAAGCCACCCGTATGGTGGTGAAAGCTCGCAAGTTTATGCTTTTAAATATATATCTACAGCTAACAAACGGAGTTTTAAGTACGATTGCGTATACTAATTATTGGTGTATTCTGCCCAATACTACTCTATATATTTGTTTAAAGCAAGAGAATTTATCTCAAAACTTTCTAAGCAACCCTATATATAACCAAACGAGAAAATAGGGCGCACGTAATTTCTAGTGGCCCCAAGTTAGGGACAGACGCCTGCATATGACCCTTAGAGTTGGTCATGGTAGTCGTTAAACCACGAAATGGAAAAAAAATTAAAGTTCTTGTCCTATGACGAAAATTTTAAATGCGTAGAGCTTTCTCACACTTTAGTTAGTGTGGAATGAAATCCTGATAGTTATTTTTGGCCTTGAATGTATTACTAGAAATATGAGAAGGTTAAGCAAACATTTTTGCCGTAAATTTTGTCTTCCAAATAATATTTGGATCTTCTTTTACAGATTTCGCTTTTCTTTAATGAATATTTGTGTAATGAACAATTAATTGCATAAATTAAACGTGTTGTACAAAGTATTTCAAAAGATTTTGTATATTACTGCTAACACTGATAGACTATGATAGACTAATTCAAGTAGATCTTTATGAATCCACGCACTTTTCCCTGATAGGACACAAGCCACCGCTATACGTGGCCGAAGCATTGTAAGTACGACAAAAGGCCGCCTTCATTATTACAGTATAATTGGCCTGAAAACTATGTTGGACAAGGTAGCTCTCTGCGAAGCAAAATTCGCTGCCTATTACTACGACTATAGTATGCATACATTAAAAAAACAACAACATACGATTCGAAATCGGTTGCCTTCAGATAACATTTAAATTTTGCATTTTATTGAAATATTTCATTGCATGAAATATGAAGTGCAAGCACATTTAAAGCAAGAAACAGACAATTTATAATTCAACAATGAGACAAATAAGCATTACTTTTGCTCAAGGAGCGCTTCGGTATAGGTAAAACGCGCTAGAATTCCTAAATAAGACGGATTTTTAAAAACCATAAAACCTTTAACGTAATTATAAACACACCACACTGCGAACACTCAAGAGACGCATATAGCATATTAAATCAGTTTATTTTTGTGCCGTAGTAAGCACAAACATTCGCCAAGAACTGTAAGAAATCGTATAACGTCAGCAATAACGAAATAACCTAGTAAGACGATAAGATACGCAGGATCCATCACATATGTTCCAGGCTTTGCATATTAGTTGAAGAATTTATTACGTACATACAACATATTGATGCCGCCCCGGTGGCGCAGTGGTCTAAGGCGCTGGCCTCTGATCATTCGTCCGTCTGGGGTCCGGGTTCGAATCCCGGTGAGGCATGGATGTTGTGTTTGTCTTACGGCACTGGCTCTCTCCCTTCCCTGGAACCAGTGACCCTAAATTAGGGACGGGCGACTGCTTATAGCCCATTGAGTTGCTCACGGTGGTCGTTAAACCTCCAATAAAAAAAAAAAAAAACATTGATAGCAATGAAGTTAAATTTCGCTACCCCATTATCACATATAATATCAAGTCGCAAGGAGAGACAGTGTGAGAAAGAAAAGGCAGGTGTGTACGCTATACAGTTGGTATATCCCGAGAACACGGAAAAGATATATATCGGAATGACAAAGGAATCCTTGGACACTAGATGTAAAGAGCGCGTGCGAATTGTCAACCAGGGCATGCAGAATAAAGCCCTCGCCAGAAAAGTCATGCATTCATCGGGCGCTCCTCTGTGGAATAGTATTAGAAGAATTGCCCCATACACAAACTTTAAAGAGACTGCCATCAGGGAAACAGTCGTAATCCTATCCAGCAAACTAGTGTGCAATGATATAGTTTCTGCTGAACTACCAACTACCAAGAGCTTGGTATGCGTTATTAAAAGATGGAAACACATCGCGACACACAGTATAATTGCGTGATAAAAAATTCGTGTAATGTACTTGTAATGTCACCCACGTTATTTTCAAAAATCATCTTTGTTCCTTACGTGTTCCAATTCCCTGCATTTTTATGTCTATCATTACCTTGAGAAAGCCTCCCTGTGGAGTGCGAAAGCTTGGCGAATCTTTGTGCTTATTACGCCACAAAAATAAACGGATTTAATACGCTATATGCGTCTCTTGAACATAAAACCTTTTATTAACCAATAAAGTTTTACAATGCCAATCATTTTTTATCTGTTCAAAAAATTTAATTACTTTAGCATGTATTCAGAAACAGGGAGAACGCATCAATTTTGCTCAAGAAACGAAATTATTATTTGATATTTTAAATCAAATACTTAATGTTATTCTATATATCTTTCCATTAAAAATGACCCAAAATCATTACAATCTGTTTGAAGAAAAAAAGCTTTGCGGAACTTAAAAAATTATGCGTTACGGCTTCAGTCGTATACTGGTACAGGCAAAATACAAAGCAGCAGCATAAGGTGTAGTTTAGAATTAATTCGATACTGGGTTACGAGAATGTAAAATCGAAATGTTGTTTCTGTTGTTTGTGGAAACGTGTAGTTTAGTTAAGCAACTGGTGAATAGAAACATTTATTACGAAAAAGAAACTGTTGTACAAATGCTTTCAAGAAGAACAATCTATGTCTAAAATAAAAAGTGACTTCAAAATAACTTTGTATATTGGAAAAGAAACTTCACGTACAGTGCACAACAAATGGGTAGCTCTACTGAGAGTTGGTTAAAGAAGTCTTCTTGTAAGTGTACTAAAATATTGTACATCTTACATTCTGGAAAAAAATATTGTACATCAATTAAAATAGTGTTCTGGAATCTATTTTGTACATATACTGCTTACCTTGTTGCTGTAGTTTTTAATGTATTCTTAATTGTGTACAATACAGTGAAGATTTGTAATATCTGACTGATGATATGGATTGACCCCACTGTTTATACTACTGTAAAAATTACATGTTTCAGCTATTACGACAAGAAAAAAAAATAAAACATATTGGTATTTAGAAATACAAAGAGAGCTGGTTCATCCATATATCTCTGGTAATTACCAGCAGCTTAGAAACTTGTATTTGTTTGTTGCCACAAATGAGTACATGCATATAGTAACTTCAAAAGTTTGAGTCAAAAATGAAGCAAGTTGTGTAAATGAATTAAAAAAAACGTCACTAGGTGATCATTTCAGTACGATTAAAGTCAAATGTTGACCTGTCATGAGTTTCTCGTTTCCTGTACAGTTCGAACTTTACACAGAACATAAATGACATTACATACGAAGAGCTTTAGAAACGGGATACTGTAGAATACGCAACAAAGACTGACAGCTTTTGAGAGCAACGGGCACGGTAACACCACTGAAAGATGATGGAAAGAGACTGAAGAGAATCATTAAAAAAGCAGCCGAGCTGCTCTCTCCTGCACGGCATCAAGAAGTTTTAGAGTTGATTTTGGTGTCCTATGCAAAACGTGGGAAAGACACTCTAAACAATGGGCAAACTTGTAAATAGAAAAAAAAAAAAAAAAAGTAATGTGTCGAGTAGACAGAAAAATAAAGTCAAACCAAAAACATCGTTCTTTATTCAGTTACTGCTTACGATGAGTTTAGCTTTTTTCCGCTAACGACAAGAATAAGCTCAGTTTTGTTTGTTTGTATGTTCGTATGTGTTTTAATATACGAGTTGGCTTAAGCTGCAATTAAAAAATGTTTTATGCTCGTTTCGCATATAATGATTTCAAATTCAGATTTCATTTTTACGTGGAGCAATGCTGCTGTCCAAAACTCAAGATGAACACACGCCCTCCTTCCTAATTGAGAATTTTTCATGAAAGGAATGGCCGGGTGGGTCGGTTTTCTCTTCCTGTTTCGAACAATTGTGAAAAAACAAATTTGCCGGCGATGAGGCTCGAATCCATATCCTGCTCCGAAGCCGAATGCTTTCCCAATTCAGCTACATCAACAAGAGATTATCACTGCTACCTGCCGTCTTGACATGTGCGTCACCTCTGTAGCACGTCACATCCTTCTGTTCCGGAGCCGAATGCTTTCCCAATTAAGCTACACCGGTAAGGGCTTATCACTGCTACTTGACATGTGCGTCGCATCTGTAGTACGTCACATCATCCTTCTGCTTCGGAGTCGAATGCTTTCCCAATGCAGCTACAACAAGTGATTATCACTGCTACCAGCCGTCTTGACATGTGCGTCGCCTCTGTAGTACGTCACATCATCTTCCTGCTTTGGAGCTGAATGCTTTCCCAATTAAGATACGCCGGCAAGGGCTTATCACTGCTACTTGGCACGTGCGTCACCTCTGTAGTACGTCACATCCTCCTGCTCCGGAGCCAAATGCTTTCCCAATTAAGCTACGCCGGCAAGGGCTTATAATTGCTACTTGCCGTCTTGACATGTACGTCACCTTTGTAGCACGTTGCATATATCCAAACGACACGAAATCGCATATTTCGGGTCTGCCACAAACTACGCTTGAAGTAACTCTCTGTAGAAGAAGGAAGTCTTACTAATTTCAGACGATGTGTGGAAGGAACATCACACATTTTTCGAAGCGAAGAAGAAATTCTCATTAATTCCAGACGATGTGTGGAAGGAACATTACACATTTTTCGAAGCGAAGAAAGAATTCTCATTAATTCCAGACGATGTGTGGAAGGAACATCACACATTTTTCGAAGCGAAGAAGGAATTCTCATCAGTTCTAGACAATGTATGGAAGGAACATCACACATTTTTCGAAGCGAAGAAGGAATTCTCATTAATTCCAGACGATGTGTTGATGGAACATCACGCATTTTTTGAAGCGAAGAAAAACTTATTAAAAATAATTCCAGCCCATGTGTGGTGGGATCATCCCATATTTTTCCAAAAACGTGATTTTTACGTTCGGGTGCCAAGGGGAAAACAAGCTCCTTTGCCGGTGGTGGGTCTCGAACCACAATTACTTCTACTCTGGATCCGAATTCTTTTCTCATTAAGCTACACTGATCAGGGCTTATCCATTCTACTTGCCGTCTTGACATGTTCGTCACCTATGTAGTACGTCACAACATGGAATTCAGAAGTAAACTTGGTTACCTTTAATAAAAGCCTCTAAAAGTTTCAATGTTCAAAAGAAAATGTAAGATACGGAATACCAGAGTTTTGATTTAGCAGAGATGAATAAATTAGCTAAAGGATCAGGACGACGCTTTATCAGATGGACCCAGAACGAGTACCGGATGACTTTGCTTCTTGCTGCACGACTGAGAACTCTAGCAAGTGGGTCAAGGGTTGAAATTTCTTGGGAGAATATATAGAATAATACTTTAAAAGGATACACAAAGTTTCCCATCTGTGGAAAAAAGACGTAAGAATCATTGAGTGTTGGTTGTTAACGAGGATAATTGTACTGCTTTACTTCACACTATCAAGAATACTAAAGGTTGCCGGTGTCTTCTTTCAGTTTGAGAGCTATGCTCCGTAATTGGAAGGTCTTGTGATTTATTCATTGTCAAAAGAAGCTCAGAGGAAAGGTGTGCGAGGTGGAACAATTTAATGATGCGGGCAGAATCACGTGCCTGTGCGTGTCTGGACATGTTTCAAGTAGTGCATGCCTTAACCGCAGACCAGTAGAGCCATTCGTGAGTGAGCAGTTGCGAAAGCAATGCAAGTCTGTGTATGAAGGAATGGTTGCCCTTGTGGAGATGCGGGCAGAACCACGTGCCTACGCGTGTCTGGACATGTTTCAAGTAGTACATGCGTTAACGGAAGACCAGTAGAGCCATTCGTGAGTGAGCAGTTTTGAAAGCAATGCAAGTCTGTATGTGAAGGAACGGTCGCCCTTGTGGCGATGCGGACAAAATCAAGTGCCTATGCGTGTCTAGACATGTTTCAAGTAGTGCATGCGTTAACCACAGACCAGTAGAGCCATTCGTGAGGGAGCAGTTGCAAAAACAAAGCAGTGTGTGATTTTTGAGGTAAAAATGAGTGACAGAAATTTAGAGCAGCGTCAAATTCTGTGTTAGGATCGCTAAATGTGTAACTGAAACCTTAGACCTATTGAAAGTGGCGTATGGTGCGTATGCTATGAAAACGTTGAAAGACTTTGAGTGGCATAAGAGCCCAAAAAAGCACACATGTCACGTTCGCCGTTCATGTCCATGCTGGTGTGCGTTTTTCGACCACAAGGGGATAGTTCATCACGAATTCATTGAACAGGGACAAACGGTCAACCAACAATGCTATTTAGAGATGTTAAAAAGGTTACGGGATTCTGTTCAAGAACATGCTTGTATGTTGTTGTTTTTTTTTTTTTTTTGGACGATCACAATTGGATAGTTCATCACGAATTCACTGAACAGGGACAAACGGTCAACCAACAATGCTGTTTAGAGATGTTGAAAAGGTTACAGGATTCTATTCAAGAACATGCTTGTGTGTTTTTTCGGTCACAAAGGGATAGTTCACCACGAATTCCTTGAACAGGGACAAACGGTCAACCAACAATGCTATTTAGAAATGTTGAAAAGGTTACAGGATTGTATTCAAGAACATGCTTCTGCGTTTTTTCGGTCACAAGGGGATAGTTCACCACGAATTCCTTGAACAGGGACAAACGGTCAACCAACAATGCTATTTAGAGATGTTGAAAAGGTTACGGGATTCTGTTCAAGACCATGCTTGTGTGTTTTTTTGGACGATCACAATTGGATAGTTCATCACGAATTCACTGAACAGGGCAAACGGTCAACCAACAATGCTATTTAGAGATGTTGAAAAGGTTACAGAATTCTATTCAAAAACATGCTTGTGTGTTGATTCGGTCACAAGGGGATAGTTCACTACGAATTCCTTGAACAGGGACAAACGGTCAACCAACAATGCTATTTAGAGATGTTGAAAAGGTTACGGGATTCTGTTCAAGACCATGCTTGTGTGGGTTTTTTTGGACGATCACAATTGGATAGTTCATCACGAATTCACTGAACAGGGACAAACGGTCAACCAACAATGCTATTTAGAGATGTTGAAAATGTTCCAGGATTCTATTCAAGAACATGCTTGTGTGTTTTTTCGGTCACAAGGGGATAGTTCATCACGAATTCCTTGAACAGGGACAAACGGTCAACCAACAATGCTATTTAGAGATGTTGAAAAGGTTACAGGATTCTATTCCAGAACATGCTTGTGCGTTGTTTCGGTCACAAGGGAATAATTCACCACGAATTCCTTGAACAGGGACAAACGGTCAACCAACAATGCTATTTAGAGATGTCGAAAATGTTACAGGATTCTATTCAAGAACATGCTTGTGTGTTGTTTCGGTCACAAGGGGATAGTTCACCACAAATTCATCGAACAGGGACAAAGGATCAACCAACAATGCTATTTAGAGGTGTTGTAAAGGTTACGGGATTCTGTTTGAAGGAAAAGAAATGGACTGTGGCCGGACAGTGCCCCAAGCCAGGATGCACTCAGTGTTCACAACTTCCTGGCTCAGAAATCAATTAAAAAAATTGGATCATCCACCATATTCACCTGCCTTAGCCCTTTGTGATTTCTGACTTCTCCAAAAATAAGAACTGCTATGAAAGGACGAAGATTTTTAGACATTTCCGACATCCAGCGCAACATGACAAAGGAACTGAAGAGTATTCTAGAAATTGAGTTCCAGGTATGTTTCCAGCAATGACAGCAGTGCCTAACTGAATGCATAACTGCGGAAGGGGATTACTTCGATGGTGATAATACTTACTAGTACATCAGTGAAAAATGAACACAATACTGCAGTGCAGGCTAATATTGCAGTACCATCGCCGATGTTTATTAGTATTATGAGAATGCTCCGTGCACAAAATGAAAGAATAGGCCTGTAATCAACAAAAATATAAAAACCAGGAATTATCTTCTGAAGTACGTTTGCGTTAAAGGAAACTGCAATGAGACATGCACCTTTAGTAACAACACAAATGATTCGTCAAATGGGAAGACTGCATAGATAGTGTTATAGAGCTGGGGATTAATTTTGGACTTTACTTAAAAGACTTCAACACCAGATTTTATCAAAATCTTTAAAAGAGAAGCACAGAAACTAGCTTCGTCAAACATTTCCATATCTGCATTCTAGCCAAAGCAAACGGCTGGAATAAAACCTGTTGATCGATTCGAACTAAAGTCAAACTGATGCGCCTTTGATGTATTTGGAAAACTGCAGATATAGAAGCACTGAGCATCGGCATTTCTTCGTATATGATATTTGTCATGGCGGTGAAGGGGTATTTTCAGAGATATAGGGTTAGTTACCTTTCTTTTGAACTGCCTTTATTGGATTGGAGAGAAAGTAATGTCTGCAAATACAAGGCAACATTACCGTACATAAGAGTTATAAATCAGTCCAAAATTTAGTTACCATCGTTTGCCACGATCTATTCCCATCGTCTGGGCAGCTGTTGGATACCGTCCTTGTAGAATTGTGTCGGTTTGGTCGCAAAGAAATGAGTAATTGCGCCTTCGACACCATCCCGGTTGATGAACCGCTGTCCGTCCAGGAAATGCTGCAACGGACTAAAAATGCGGTAGTCCCTTGGGGTAATATCCGGGGAATAGGCTGTGTGTTGCACCAGCTCAGGTCCCTGATCTTGTAACAGGTCACCCGTGCTATGGAAGGTCTCGCTCCATCCTGGTGAAGGAGGACGCCCTTGCAGTTCAGCAGTGCTGGTCGTTTCGACGTGAGCGATTCATACTGATCGTCGAGCTGACGGCAGTACACATCGGCGGTGATAGTGGTGTTATCCGGCAGCAGCTCAAAAAACACGACACCCCGCATATCCCACCAAACAGACAGCAAAACCTTACGTGGATGTAAACCGGTTTTGTGGATCGGTATGAGCTTCTGTTTTGCGTCCAACCACTGTTTCCCGGCGCTGACATTGTCATACAGGGCCTATTTCTCGTCACCTGTCACAGTGCGGTCCAAGAACGGTTCAACTTGGTCACGTAGAAGCAGGAAAACTCATGCGATTTGCTTTCTGCTCAACTGTGAATTGATTGGGTACCCGAACTCGCCTCTTGTGTGCGTTCCCAATTCGACGCAGGCGCGTGATAATACTCATGTGGGTAGTCCAAAGCTGTTCGGCCTGCTTGTCTCCACTAAGGTCTTCAGTATGTCCATATCAACTCTTGCAGGTCTTCCGGCTTTGGGACGGTCAGACATGTGAAAATTTCCCTCTCAAAACCGTTCGAACCAACAACAGCTCTGACGATGTAATATGGCATTGGGGTACACACTGGTAATGTTCTTTTCAGCACTTGCGGGGGTGCTACCCCGACGAAACTCATACAGCATGCAGTGGCGATATGCGCTTTGTCCACTTCCATATTGGCTGGCGCTTACACTCTTCGTCTTCTGACAGCTAACTGCTACTGGTTTAAGTTACCTACCTACTGATCAGAGTTGGGCAAAATCGTAATTGAATTAATCGGTAATGCATTACAGCGTAATAGTAATGGGAACAAGAACTTAGCGTTACCATTACATGGTAATGGTGAACTGGTCATTAGAATGACATGATAATGTAATGACATGTAGCAGTTACCCATTATAATCGTAATGGTTAACTATATGTTGGTAATTAACCAATAACTTATGGGTAACAATACAACGTGAATAAACCACCAACCAGTACACCCTTACACGTTGTGTAGGTTATTTGACAATTGTTTCACCCTCGGACCTCAAATGGGTGTATGTAGGTATTGGAGATTGTACGTGTATGACATGAGTAGTTGTCCTGTCTTCGCCGCAAGTAAAGGGATTTAAACGAAATAATACATATGAAGTAAGTACGAATGGGATGTTTATTTCGGCTAGAGATACATTTCGTCCATCTCCAGTACAGTACTCTCGTCTATTACACATGTTTCACTGTCCAAAATAATTACCCCACTATAGCCACAAGCACATATTAGCACTACACTCACAGTTCAGCAACTCAGGGTACACTGCCAAATATTGCAGAAATCTGCGAACTCTTGACATTTTTGCCGTACTTCTCAAGTGTTGTTGTCCATTACTTGTCCAGTACGAACACTGGACTAGCGAGCGACTGACTCCTTTATATATACTTCACGACAGGACCTGAACCGTCTGGAATATTCTTGATTTACATAAAGCTCTCCAACTTCAGTAGAAAGTTGGAGAGCTTTATGTAAATCAAGAATATTCAAGAAGGGAATGTTCTACAAACGTCTAACCCATTCTTGCCGCTTCTAGAACATTCTACACGACACTTCGGTCTCTGTCTGCTATGTTACATGGCCGACTTTCCTAGACATAGCTTTTGGCACACTTACATTTCTATAAACTGTTAGTATGTAATTATGATTTGCAAATTGTGTAATATCATTACCAAATAATTTCATTGCGTTTGAATTGCATCATTAAATAATTGAATTATATCCTCTTCATTGTAATGCATTACAGATTAATTCCATTACCTTGTGCAAACCATACTTGGGATTACCTTGTAATGCATTACCTGTTACTGCATTAACTTGTAATGCATTACACGTTAATTGTAATCTGTATTTCCATTACTTTGTAATGCATTCCTGCCCAACTCCGCTACTGATGTCATGTTGGTGTGCTACGTGATCTCAGTGGGCAATGTGCGCCGTGGCCGGGGCTTTAATTTCGGGTGCTTCTTCATTGGACATTACTTTCTTTCCAACCCAATACATTGGCATGCATGCAGTCTGTTGGGAAGATTCCAGGAGAAAACGAAAAATTAAAAACTATATGAAACAGACATTGTTCTAGTGCACGAGATTTTTTTTCGATTCGCAATTTAACGACCCTCATGAACGTGTAGGGAGTCTTCCGTCCCTAACTTGGGACCGCTGCTTGCAGGGAGGGGAAAGAGCCAGAGCTCCGTGGCTTATCCAGTACCCAAGTCGGGCCCATCTCAGACAATTAACCAGAAGTACGCGTCTCTCACACCTTGGCCACTGGGGCATACAAGATTTCAAAACAGTAGCAATTATGCCGTCTGTACTACACTGAAGTGCCAAAAACAACAACAACAGAAAACAGATACCTCCCTAATACTCGCGATCGGATAACGGCAAAAACGCGACGATGCATGGATTCCACGAGCTGTCTGTAGTACTGTGGAGACAGTGCACACCATGCTTCCTGAAGAGCATCCCACGATTCCGTAATAGTAGCTGGCGGAGGATTCCGTGCATTGACGGCACGTTGAACAGCATTCCAAATGTGTCCGATGGCTTTTAAAACCGGCGAACGAGGAGGCCAAGTTAGAATGCTAAACTCTGTGGAATGTTCCTCCACCATAATCAGGCTACTGTGGATTTGTGTGGTGGCGCATTGTCGTGTTGAAAGAAGTCGGAGTGGTTGCATGATATGAATGACTGCAAATGATCCCCAAAGATGGTTATGTAGCCTCCACCCGTCAGAGCGATCTGCAGACGTATGAGGGGTCCTAATGCGTGCCAGCTGAAAATACCCCACACCATAACAGAGCCGCCGCCGGACTGCACTGTCCCTTGTAGGCAGCATGCGGATCCATTGCCTCGTGGGATTGTCGCTACACCCGAAGTCAGCCATCGTCCCGAAATAGTTAGGCGCACAGCGTTGTGTTGTCGGTCAACAATGGCACCCAGGTGGGCCATCAGCTCTGGAGCCCCAAAGAATATAGGAAATGTTGCACTGTCCGAACGCTGATGTCACTACTCGCCTCAGCATTGAATTGGGCTGATTTGCGGAGATATCGTTCACTTGATCGAAAGATCACTTCGCCGAAAATCACTTGATCGAAAGATCACTTGGCCGAAAATTACTTGATCGAAAGGTACATTTCACCGAAGGGTCACTTCACCTAAAAGTTCATTTCATCGAAAGGACATTTGATCGAAAAGTTCATTTCACCGAAGGATTACTTTACCTTAAAGTTCATTACATCGAAAGGACATTTGATCGAAAAGTTCATTTCACCGAAGGATTACTTTACCTTAAAGTTCATTTCATCGAAAGGACATTTGATCGAAAAGTTCATTTCACTGAAGGATTACTTTACCTAAAAGTTCATTATATCAAAAGATCATTTCACCAAATGGTCAGTTTATCGATGACTTATAATTTTGTTGTTGGAGATCTGTTGGAGTGTGGTGCGGGTTTTTGAAAAACTGGCCACCTAAACATTATGGGATGTATAAAAATTGCACTTTTAATTTCTATGAAACACCTCTCTATGCGTAGGTTTAGGGCCAATTTTGAGGCCTAGAGCCCTAAAATTTATTCTTTTTGCCTGAATAAATGTGCAACATTACTAACTGGAGTTTTTTATGTAAGCCTTATGAACATGAGCACGCACTATTAAAATTTTCTAAAAAGGCCTAATCCGAGTCCTAGGGCCCTAAAATTGATTCTTTTTGCCTGAAAAAAATGTGCAACATTATTGCCTTGACTTTTTATGTAAACCTTATGAACATGAGCATGCACGATAAAAAGTTTCTAAAAAGCCTAAGCCGAGGCCCAGGGCCCTAAAATTGATTCTTTTTGTCTTAAAACTAAATCTTTGCGTTCTTTGTGACGCGGATAAATCAAAAGTACAATTTGAGTATGATCCCCTAACGTTTCGGTGTGGTCTGTCTTCCAAATTGGCACCATGCTTCAACAGATCCTGTAATGAAATCCAAAGTTTTTGATCAAGTGACCCTTCGGAGAAATGACCTTTCGATGAAATGAACTTTTAGGTAAAGAGACCTTTCGGTGAAATGAACTATTCGATCAAGTGACCCTTCGGTGAAATGTACCTTTCGATCAAGTGACCCTTCGTTAAAATGAACGTTTCGATCAAGTGATCTTTCGGTAAAACAATCTTTTCGGTGAAGTGATTTTTGGTCAAGTGACCCTTCGGGGAAGTAAACGTCGGGCAAATGAACCAGACCCGATTTGCGGCAATGCTGCACGCCTGGCCGATGTTACGATGCGTGCCAGTCGCTGCTGACCATACGATCGTCCAAGGCTTAACTTTTTTTTTAACAAAGTCGATTGTTTACTTCCTGCTTTATGATGGTAAAACACTATTAAACGCAAGAGACCAAAAGCATGAGGACAACAGAAGATAATTTCACCACTATCATTCAGGACGGAGTTCTCAGCAAAAATATCATCTTCTCTCATAAGAGAATTAAAAATACGAGGGTCATTTCAAAAGTTTGGCACACTGTGGGTTATCTTTTAAAAAAACTAATTTATTCCACAACATACCTTTACAAGCATTGGAAGTAATCTCCATGTCTCTTTATGACAGCGGCCCAACGTTTAGGCAAGTCCTGTATTCCAGTCAGGACACCTCCATTATTGAGGCGTTGGATTACTCGGGTCACCTCATTAGAAACATCCTGAATTGTTTCCCGCGGAGTGTCTTCTTCAGTTTTGGGAACAAGTCAGTCTGGTGGGCTCATGTCAGGACTGTAGGGCGCGTGGGGGAGCAATTCCTATCCATACTTTTCCAGAATGGCTCTTACTGTAAGGGCAACATGCGGCCTCGCGTTGTTGTGCAAATGATGGTGGCATCATTTGGCAGCCACTTTTCTGTAATTTTTCAGTTAGGATTCTGAAAGCCGAAGCGGTAGACATGTTTGCTTAATAGGCAATCATCTCTTCACATGTTTTCCCTCGATATTCTTCCAAAACGCTGTAGACGATAACCACAAAAGTGTCGTCCGTTGCATCTGATGGCCGGTCGCTTTTTGAGTAGCCTTCGATGCTTTCCCGACCTTGGCGGAAACGAGAAGCCGACCGTGACACTGTGCTACTATCTACTACACTAACCCTAAAAACTTCACACAAAGCTTTATGAATTTTGCTAGGGGATTTTCCTCGCAAAGTTTCAATTTTAATGTAAAATCGCGGGTCGCTACGCTAGATCTGACCTGACTCACTTTCTTCCTCCATTTCTAGGCTGAATTTTTCGGAACAGGAACAAACTAGCCAGCAAACGTAGTCACAACTTTGTATACTGAAGTCTGACTCCTAACGATTGGAGTGATTATATCATACTACGGGAAGCACCTGCCCAGTGTGTAAAACTTTCGAAATGACCTACGTAGAATTTTCTGGACGTATAAGAGGGGAAAAGAACTGTAACTGCAGTTGGCAAGAAATCAAAATACGCCGAAGACCCAAAACATTATGACCACTCGCCTAATATATGTGGCCCTCCACGTGCTGCCATAATAGCTCTTACCCTGCGAGGCGTGGGCGCTACAAGATTTCTGAAGATGTCTTGTGTTATCT
The DNA here is from genome assembly GCA_039090855.1 of Macrothele yani. Taxonomy (NCBI): domain Eukaryota; kingdom Metazoa; phylum Arthropoda; class Arachnida; order Araneae; family Macrothelidae; genus Macrothele; species Macrothele yani. The sequence continues at coordinate 46,526,884 of CM077022.1, read as the reverse complement.
GGTACGAACGTGTTACCAGCAGATCATTTAACTATTGTGCGTTACGTGGTTGAGCCGCCGCAGATCGGATTTGCTGTTCCAACACAAACCACAAATGCTGGATTGGATTGATATCTGGGGAGCTAGGAGGCTAGGGCAATACCGGGAAGTCTTCCTCGTATTCCGCAAGCCATTCTCGAACAATCTGGGCAGTGTGGAATAGCGCATTATCCTCCTGAAAGAAGGCACTGCTAGAGGGGATTACCGTTGCCGTGAAAGAATGTACCTGGTATTCAATAATGTTTAGGTAGGTGGTAGACGTCATAGTTTTAAAAAAAAGCACTATATTTCCTCCACCGGCTTGTTTTCGTCCTACGCCGCATCATGGTTCCAACACTTCCCCGGGTGAACGATGCATTTGTATCCGGCAGTCCACATGGTGCAATAAGAAAAGCGATTCATATGGCCAGACGAACTTCTTCCAATCATTCAAGGTCCAGTTATGATGCTTGGGTAGCCACTGTAGGCGCTTTCGACTGCAAGCTGAGGTTTGTATGGGCCTCGGGGTAGCCTGCAGCTACACAGCTCCATTTCCAGTAGGGTTCGATGTACTACTGTGTGTTGTTATACATTACGTCCATCACCAGCATTCAAATTACCTGCGAGTTGCGCTACAGTATCCCTTCTGCTTGCTCGTACCATACGGGATTATCTTCGCTCACTTCTAGCATCGATTCGCCGTGGTCGGCCCATTCTTTGCAGAAGGTTCGAAGTTCTACCCTCCTCAGACCACTTTTCTGAAGGGACTAACCACGACTGGCTGTGATTACCCCACAAGCTTTGACGTCTCGGAAATGTTCTGACCCAGTCATCTGGCCCTTACAATTTGACCTTTACCATCTAAAGAACAAGAATGACACTGGTTAACAGAGCTCACAACAGGTGTTATTTATACCGTTTCATGACATTCACACGCGCCGTCGTTTACCTGCAGTTGCTTCGATATGTATAAAGAAGACGCAGATTATCTTTATATTTTCTTTGCCATTGATTTTTATTTAAATATTTCATACAAGGCTTGGACAGAATAATGTGAACACCTAGGAAAAGAAGGTTTTATGTACCTAATAGGGTATGGGACCACCTTTGGCATTCAAAACGGCCTGAATCCTCCTTTGAATGCACGCATACAAATTCTGGATGGTGGTTAGTGGGAATTTACACCATTCTTCATGCAGAAACTGCCAACACAGACCAAACTGGCTCGATGACGTTTAAGTCTGGTAATTGGGGAGGTCAACGAAGGTGTGAAAGTTCGTCTTCAGACCATGATTGGACATTCCGAGCTCTTTGAATTGGGACGTTATCATCTTGATAGATGGCATCCCCTGCAGGAAACAATGCCTGAGCCATTGGATGGACTTGGTCGGCCAAAATGGTTTTATACGCCTTGCCAATCATCCGTCCTTTCAAGGTGATCAGGGGACCTGCTGAAAACCACGATACGATCGCCTGGAGCATGACAGAACCACCACCATGCTGCACTGTTGGGAGCTGACAGTTCGGGTTGTACGTTTCTGACGGTGTTCTTTACACGTAAATACGTCCTGCGGTTCAGAATAGTGTGAATGTGGATTCATCCGACCACATTACGCGTTTCCGGTCATTTGCAGCCCACGTTGTATGCTCCTGGCACTACTGCCGCCGCCGTTGTGCATTCACCCTGGTCACCAGTGGTTTTGAAATAGCAGCTCTGCCACGGATATCTTCTTTATGCAATTCCCCGCGCCCTGTTTTTGTTGATATTGGGGGTCTGGAGATGCAGATTGAGCTCTGCATTAATTTTTGGCACCAGTGGTCATCTTATTACGGGTAACAATCTTCTAATGTTCTGTCTCTATCAGTCAGGGTCGTTTCCGGCAGCTTTTGTGTTTCCCAGATGAGGTTTTGCCACGAACACGGTATGCTGTCATGACGCTAGACAGAGTAGCTCTCGATACCCCCTCTACCCTGGTGACTGTTGTCACGGAGGCACCAACAATTAGCCCTTTTACGAAGTCCGTTAGGTCGCTGATTTTATCGTCACCCTGAAAGAAAATTTGGAACAAGACACTTTAAATGCACTTAAACAGGACCTTGAGGTTCAAAACAAAGCTATTGCAACCAAAAAGTGGTGGATACCTTTGCGTATTGCGATGTACGCAGCTGAATTAAAAGTCACATCTGTGAGCGTGGTGCTCACATTATTCTGTCTAACCCCTGTATTTTAGCTTTGCAAATGGTATAAACAGAATGACGTATCTTTCTGGGTTTCATCAGTGACTACGCGTTGAACGGACTTAATGTATAGAATTTTTTGGAAACACAGCTACATATAATCGAGATAAATGAACATAACTGTGAAATCCCAAATCTGCGCTGACATAATGTATACAATAATAGAGTGCCGGAAAGTTGGACATCAAAATAGAGCAGAATACATCGCTGCCACACTCCTACTGCCGAGCAACTTACCTAGAAACCTTATTTTTAGGCTCCCAGATAAACACTTTTAGGTTTATGTAAATATTACAAACCAAACTCACAGGAAGACACTAGGATGGAATTTAACACGGTAACATCATCGGCGAGACTTGAATCTATGATGATTTTTGGGCAAGACGAAATACCTAGAAAGGAACGAATAATGAGTTGTACACGGTCAAGCAAGACTAAGAGCAGATTGAAACAAATGGGCAGAAGGCAAGAGCAAGGGAGTTCCCTGATGTTTGAAAAAAAAAAAAAGCATACAAATTTTGAAGATGACAATCTGTTTTTTGGTGTAAATATGACAAGGATGGTAAGTCAGATAATATCCGAAAACTTGATAATCTCGTCGTCCTGGAACGGAATCGAATTCACGTCTCCCAGATAGCGCCCGGGTATCCATAAAAAAATCATTTCGAATGCATATAGCGCCTGTATAACGCTATAGAATGTGTTAAGAAAGCCACATAAATTTCCTGGCAGATCGTTGTTACACACATCCTGTATGCACGAAGTTTGCCACACTTGAACACTATTGTTTTACATATCTTGTTATGTTAAAGTTCATCCAATTTCACAGCGCGTGTTACAAAGACAACCCACACTACGATCGTTGATATATCCGCTTGTTGCGGATTTATCTAAATGATGTGCAAATACACTGAAGCAGCAAATCGTTTTTTTTTTTTGTTTTTTTTATTGGAGGTTTAACGACCACCGTGAGCAACTCAATGGGCTATATAAGCAGTCGCCCGTCCCTAATTTAGAGTCACTGGTTCCAGGGAAGGGAGAGAGCCAGTGCCGTAAGACAAACACAACATCCATGCCTCACCGGGATTCGAACCCGGACCCCATACGGACGAATGATCAGAGGCCAGTGCCTTAGACCACAGCAAATCGTTAGGAACACCTACCTAAAAACGTGTTGAGCTGTCTTTGGCCTTCAAATTAGCCTCCATTCGTTGTGGCATGAATTCAACGAGGTGCTAATACCGTTCACAAGTATTTTCAGCCAAGCTGATGTGATGGCGTCCGTCAGTTGTCGAATGTTCGCTGCAGGAAGATTTCTGTATCAAATGACTCTCTCATTCTCATTCCACGGGTGTTCAATTGGGTTAAAATCTGGGTTTCATTCTATGGGTGCCATTTAGCACTTTGAAGTCAATTTTAATGATCTGGAACTTGTGACATAGAGCAGTGGTTCAAACCTTTTCGCATTGGCGGACCGACAAAACGTTGGGGAATCTTTCACGGACCGAAACAAAACCTTTAGGCTATTTTTGACCATTTTATGTCATAATATTCTATTTTATAATGATCACTGAGTACAATCCATAATTTATATACCAGATTATTCCATGTCACCTACTTACAGCTAATATCATTTAATCTTAATATTCTTTAATGATTAATAAATGCAATCCATAATCAATATGCCGCCCCGGTGGTGCAGTGGTCTAAGCGATGGCCTCTGATCATTCGTCCGAACGGGGTCCGGGTTCGAATCCCGGTCAGGCATGGATGTTGTGTTTGTCTTACGGCACTGGCTCTCTCCCTTCCCTGGAACCAGTGACCCTAAATTAGGGACGGGCGACTGCTTATAGCCCATTGAGTTGCTCACGGTGGTCGTTAAACCTCCAATCAGAAAAAAATAATAATCAATATACACTGAAGTGCCAGAAAAACTGGTACAGACGAGCTTGTGCAAAATACATAGCAACGTGACCTATGCGCGTACTCTGTTGCGTCCGCCAGTGCGTATATAAAGCGATAGACATCCTTGCCAGCTGTCAGAGCGGTTTTCGGCATGAGAATGACAAGTAATAACGATTTAAGTGATTTTCAACACGGTGTCATAGTTGGCGCTCGTGAGATGGGCCATAGTATTTCGGAGGTAGAAACGAAGTTCAGATTTTCACGGACGACCATGGCAAGGGTGTACCGTGACTACAAGAATTCCGGCAAAACCTCCAACCTACGATACCAGTGTTGCCGTAAAAAGACATTGGGTGAACGTGACCATCGTCGGCTGTCAAGAATCGTTTCACGCGACACTCTTGCAGGTAGCATAGGAATTCAATGCTGAAGCCTCAACAAGCATCAGTGTCTGGACTGTGCAACGTACCCTGCATGATATGGGCTTTGAGAGCCGACGCCCAACTCGAGTCCCCTCGATTGGTGCATGACACAGAGCTATGCGCCTCGCTTGGGCACGGCAACACCGTCACTGGACACTTGATGACTGGAAACAAGTAGCCTGGTCTGACGAGTCACGTTTCCAACTGTATCGGGCAGATGGAAGGATTCGTGTGTGGCGCAAACCCCATGAAGCCATGGATCCCGCCTGTCACTAGGGAACTGTACCGGCTGGTGGGGGGTCCGTAATGGTATGGGGTGTGTTTAGCTGGACTTATTATTTTTTTTTTGATTGATTGATTGGAGGTTTAACGACCACCGTGAGCAACTCAATGGGCTATAAGTAGTCGGCCGTCCCTAATTTAGGGTCACTGGTTCCAGGGAAGGGAGAGAGCCAGTGCCGTAAGACAAACACAACATCCATGCCTGACCGGGATTCGAACCCGGCCCCTTTCGGACGAATGATCAGAGGCCATCGCTTAGACCACTGCGCCACCGGGGCGGCTTAGCTGGACTTCACTGGGATCCCTTGTACGTCTACAAACGTCTGTGACCGGCCAACGCTATGTGCGCATCCTTTCTGACGAGGTACACCCGTTCATGTCCTGCATTCATGTTGATGGGTTGGGCCTGTTCCAAGAGGACAATGCACCTCCGCAAAAGTGTTGGGATGCCACATTATCGTTAGAGGAGCATTCATCTGAGTTTGGGGTGTTGCCATTCCCACCCACGTCTCCAGATCTGAACGTGATAGAACACATTTGGGATGCCATGCAACGCGCTATCGAACACAGGAATCCGAGACCTCGGAATACACCCGAATTGTAGAACGCTCTACAGAAAGTATGATGTGCATTGCCTACAGCATATTTCCAGAAGCTAGTGGAGTCCTGCGCTCCCGTGAGGAACCTACCAAGTATTAGACTGGTGTACCAGTTTTTCTGGCACTTCAGTGTATACTACAATATTCTCCTTACCGTTAATGTCATTTTTTCTGGTGTCAATGCGACGTCTGTTGCTGCTGTTACGCGATAATCTTCTCGAGCCGTGATCCCAGCTTCGTTTCTGCAATGCGCTGTGCAGTATTAATGTCTGTTATGTTCCTGTGCTTTGTTTTGATTGCCGAAATTGCTCAAAAGGTTTTCTCGCAGTAAATACTTGGTCGAAAAAGTTACCAATAATTTTAGAGCTTTGTCGCTGAGATATTCTTTACCCGTTATACCCCAAAACTTAGTCAGAGATTTGGATCTGAATATCGATACCAGACTGGCATCAGAAGGAAGTTCAACAAAGCTTTCCTTTTGCTGGTGAGTTAGTCTCCAGGAGTTCAGATCTTCTGTAAAGAGATTAGCGATCCAAGCTTCCTTTAATCTTCGGGAACAGGTGTTCAAAAAATTTAGTTAAGATATTTCGTAGCGTCCAAATGCCTTTCTAGAGATATTAAGGCACCCAATGGCCGCCATAAAAATATACCCCAAACCACTTTACCTACTCCATCATCTTGCGCAATTAACGATAGGTAGCTGGCATGCATCGATTCGTGCTGGTAACGCCGTATTGTGTCCCGCCCATCGTCGTGCATTAACTGAAAGCGTGATTCATCAGACCAGGCAACCTTTTCCCAGTTCTCAAGGGTCAGGTTTTGGTGCTCCCGTGCTTAGTGCAAATAAATTTGTCTGTTTTAAATAAATACGAGCAGTGTACGAAGTGGACCCTGATGTTATAGCCCATTAGAGCTAATATGCGGTGGGCCATGCATGCTGAACTCCCTTCTACCGTCATTGTCATAAAAATCTGCGCACCAAGAAAAAACCGTGCGATTAACGCGAAACTCGGCGAATAGCTACGGGGAGGGCAGACATGCAAATGATTAAAGTTTCGTGCGATTCCGCATGCCCGCGCATCCAAGACCTGCGCTGCAATCGCAGTCCTTGGGGCTTAGAAGTCGCCGCGCAGGAGACTCCGCATTCGTGCCGAGGTGCACGGTAAGAGTCAGGTGCGATCCCTGAGCGGTAGACATGCCGCGGAACAGCCGTAAATGTGCGTACGGGCAACTGACAGCGTTTGAGCGAGGCCGTGTCATCGGGATGAGAGAGGCAGGGTGGTCGGTCTGACATTACGATGCGATCGTGTTGGGAACAATGCACCCAAACACGGCGGACTGGCTCTGGACGACCCAGACACACCACCAGCAGAGAGGACCATGGGATCGTGAGAGCGGCAAGCACAGATGCAACGACGTCCTTGTCCAATATCCGGAGACATGTGGCGGTTGTACAAGGGAATTCTGTGTCCGCCAGAACCATTTCCAGACGCCTCGCAGAGGCGAATTTACACTCTCGACTACTTTTACGTTTTCTGCCGTTAACACCTGACCATCGTCGGCGTCGATTGTAGTGGTGTCAGCAGCGAGCAACGTGGAATGCTACGGACTGGTGACGAATAGTGTTCAGCGACGAATCTCGCTTCTGTATGGGAACGGACGACCACCGTGTCAGAGTGTGGAGGACCGCAGGTGAGCGCTACAGTCCCAACCTCACTGTACAGCGGCACACGTCCCGAACTGCAGGCGTGGTGGTCTGGAGAGCCATCGCGTATGACAGCCGGACTTCCCTCGTGGTGATCCGAGGGATGTTCACAGCCCAGCGCTACGTATAGTAGATCCTGCGGCCCCATGTGCTGCCTTTCCAGGAGGGACAGCCCGGAGCCATTTTCCAACAAGATAACGCCCGTCCGCACCCAGCTTGGGTTTTCTAGGACTGTCTACCTCATGCTTCGACTCTTCCGTGGCCTGCCAGATCGCTTATCGAGCACGTGTGGGACCAGATGGGACGCAAGCTTTCTCCATGTCCCAGTGTTCGTGATTTAGAGCGTCAGTTGCAAGAAGTGTGGGCCAATCTGTCGCAGGATAACATACGGCGTCTCTTTGACTCCATGCCGGACAGTCTCACCGCATGTACCCGAGCACGAGGCGGTCCGACGCAGTACTAACGCTGACTGGAATGTGTAGCTTATGTCGGCGGGAAATCGCCTGCTGCTGTGATATTGTAATCACTTCTGTCCTTGGTATGTACCATCTCACTACTAAAATCTCATTTCAATCCGACGCCTCCTTCTTGGTGCGCGGATTTTTATGACAATGAGTGTATACCGCCATTTTACTGCATGGTTAGCTGACGCAATGGAGCTTGTCTGTCACCGAGTACAATCCCCCTTTCGAACATCAACCAGTTGTTCCCGCCCACAAGAGACCACTGACTGCCTGTTTTGTTGTTTGTGCACCACTTATTTTACAGCGTAGATATACACTATATTATCAAAAGTAATCTGACACCACAATGTTTTGGAGCAAATGGCTTTGTTATCTCAATTACGTAGTTGTTAGTCGGTCTACGTTTTGCTTGTATACAACGGCAACACGCCGAGGCGTACTTTCAACCAATTTCCGATAGGTATCGACAGAAATAGCTCGTCATTCGTCCTGAAAAACTGCTTCCAGAGTGGAGAGCGTAGACAGTCGTTGTGGTCGATTTCGTATCCGTCGCTCCAGTTCATCCCAGAGGTGTTCTATGGGATTAATATCAGGACCTCTTAGCAGACCAGTATAGCAATTCACCTCATTTTCAAGAAACAGTCCTGCACACGCCGTGCAGTGTGACAGAACCTCGAGGTATACTTCAGTGTCTGTTATATATTATCCAACGGACCGAGTCCCATTCACGGAAAACAACTCCATACTATGATGAAACTTCCGCCGAACTTAACAGTTGGAAGAACACAGTCCGACGAAAAGCGTTTGCTGGGCTGTCGCCAAATGCAAACACGCCCATCAGATTAGAAGAATAAAAAGCGTGACTCATCACTCCAAAAAGAACAGCTTTCCAGTTGCCCACAGTCCAAGAACGACGGGAGACACATCAGTCTAAACGGCGCATTCACGGTAGTGATGCGTGGATTGTGTGCCGCAGCTCTACCATAATAACCCACACTGTGCAACTCTCTGCGAATAGTTATGGTACTAACCGAGCCGTTACAGGCATTACCTACTTCAACAGCGATGGAAACGGCAGAGGAAGAACGTGATTTCTTAACTTTTCTAACCATAGCTCTTTTATCACGTTCCATCAGTTTGTGGCGCGTTCCTGATTTTTTTTTTTTTTTTTTTTTTTTTTTTTTGCTGTAGTTGCACTGTCCTGCTTCCATCTCTTCACGACATCACTTACTGTCGATTTTGGTATATTTAGTTCAGCTGCAATGCTCCGTATGGAAACGTTACTCAAATGACATCCTATAATTAACCCACGCTGGAACTCAGAATGTTCACGTCCACTCGGCTTATCATACGTTTCGAAGTTACTGATAACACGACAGAACATCTCAGCTTTATACACGTACCTCCCCATTCACAACGCAGCTTCCTACGCAACCGTTCTTTGCCCTTATGCAAATACACTCATCGTCAAAAAAATAGTTGCACCCAGAAGGACGTGTCGGGTCGCAATGCTATTCGGGAGGAATTTAAAGGTTACCAGGAACAATAAATGATTAAACATTGATACTGATATGGGCAATATTTATTGAGCTATACGCCAATAAATAGTGTCTCTCAGTATGGCGTCGGGCCGTCATGTTTGCTCACACAGCATGCCAGACCTCTCGGCATGGAGTTGTACTGGTTCCTAATGGTGTCCTGTAATAAGCCATCCCATGCAGCTTGAATCTTCTCTTGCAGTTCCTGCAGATTGTGCGGTAGGGGTGCAGTGTGGATAGCGCGTTCAATAGCATCCCACACATTTTCAATCGGCGATAGGTACGGTGATGCGGCTGGCCATGGCAGAGTGTCAGTGCCTTGAAGGCAAACTCTTGATACAGCAGCAGTACGCGGACAAGTGTTGTCCTGTTGGAAAACCGCACCGGAGTGAGAGTTCAGAAAAGGTAGGGTCACTGGTTGCAGGAACTCATTAACGTAACGCTGGACTGTCAAAGTGCCTGTAATGAACAGCAAAGGTGATATGGCATCGTAGGCAATTGCATCCCACACCATGACACCAGGCCTTCTGGACATGTGACGCTCGACAACAAACCGTTCGTCTTGGCGCTGACCATGGTGCCTCCACACACGGATTCGGTGGTCGTCTTCTCCAAGACAAAAGCGGGACTCGTCACTGAAGATCACCCGCTGCCATTCTGAGTGGTTCCATGACAGTCTGGCACGACACCATTGCAGTCTTTGGCGACGATGCAATTGTGTTAAGGGCAGATGTCGTAACGGTCTGCGCGTGTGTAGTCTTACGTCGTGCAGCCGTCTGCCAATGGTGTTGGCACTAATCGAACGACGCCTGGAGGGCACCACTGCTCGCTGAAAATCCGCAGTCGTGGCTCTTGGGTCACTCCGCGCACATCAGACAACCCGTTGGTCCTCTCTCTCCGTGGTTCGTCTAGGTCTCCCAGACAATTCCTGTCACTGCTGCGTGCCTTGTTCTATCCACTGCCGCCAACAGCGGGCTATGGTGATGTCCGCACGACTGGTAGGGCGCGCAATACGACAATAAGACGATCCCGCTTCCCGGAGCCCGACGATGCGGTCCCTCTCGAAATCCTCCAGCTGCTCGAATTGCTTCCGAACTTTTCTCCGACGCATACTTCACTTGCAAAGGATGCAACCATCAGAACAGCACGAGTCAGAATGGCAAGCACGCGCAACGGGATGACCTTATATAGCCGGTCAGGCACAGCACTACGACCCCTCCTTTCTTGCGTCACATGCGCGGCCGAGTGTGTTACTTGAATCATTTGCATGTCTCACGATGTCAAACCTACCCACCAAGTTTCGTTCCTGTCGGTTGTTTCCTTCTGGGTGCTACTGTTTTTTTGACAATGAGTGTATTCGGTAGTGTCCGAATACTTTTGATAATACAGTGTAGTTGTTCTTGTAGCCGAAAAGGTTTGCCGTTTCTGAAATGCTTTCACCTTCCTGCCTAACGCCCATTATCATACCTCTTTCAATGTACCTTAAATCACGAGTCTTTCCCATATTGACGCTATCTAAGTTGGACATTGAATGAGAAGTGTTACCTCACCCTCCGTATTCCCCAGACCTTGCACCTACGGACTACCACCATTTCCGATTTATTGAGAACAGCTTCGCTCCTCGAAAAACCTTCGATTAAGTTGACGATGTCAAAACAGCATTAACAGTTTGTTTGTTTTTTTCTCCAACGCGGAGGAATTCTACAGAAGGGGAATTCAGTTTTCAGTTATTAACAGAAAGATGGCAAGAGGTCATAGATAATAATGGCAATACGTAATATTTTGTTTTGTTTTTCTACTACAAAAACGGGTAGAACTATTGTACACTCGTAATATGAAAAATTAAATTTATAAGCGCATTTTCCATTGTCCACGAAGAAGACTTTACACAGATGTAAAATCTTATGATTATGATTTTTGTTCAACCTTGTGCATGTACACTGAAAGGAAAAATTATTATGTACACTCACCTTATAGCGTGTGGCACCACCTTTTGCACGCAGGACAGCATCCAAACGTCGTGGTACGGACGCAATGAGGTTCCGAAACACAGACTCAGGTACATAGGCACCCATAGCTCAGTTTTCAGGAGGAGGCAAACAGAAATTGCAACTACGAATGACATATACAAAAACGACATGCAAATTTTCACTAATTTTTTGTTATCTATCAGTTTTTACCATACTCTAAACACATCAATTTAATTGAAAACCTGAAGACCCAAAAACTACGTAAAAGCGATGAAAAAATGAAATTTGACCGTTTGCTGGTACAGTAGGGAAATTTCTTTGTTGGTTTTTTCAGCCTTGCGTTCTTCTGGCCATTTATGCCTCATGCACCACAAAATCCTAGCAACCACTCAAGCGGTCATCAAGAAGAAAAGATACCAACAGTACAAAGTTCTGGGAAATTTTTCGGGTGATCTTTCTCCAACAGTGAATGGCTGCTGCTATTAAGCTCTGCCGCGCAATGGAAAATTTTATTGCTTTATAATGTAAATTTTCACTTTTTCTACTGAAAATTCCCAACGTTTTTACTGCATGCACACGCACGCAGAATTCTACAGAAAAATTAGCAATTACTGTATCATTAGTGCTATTGCGAAAATCTCTGTAGAACCTTCCAAGAACAGAAAGGGCATTATCAGATTTGCAGGGGGATGGCAATTGCCCCCTCTTTCCCCCTATATGGGCGCCCATGCTCAGGTATCACTAACCAACAATCTAAGAATGCTTGGCGTAGAGCAGGCAGAGATGTAAGTGGGGATGGTTGATCACGAACAGCTCTTTCCAATATGTCCCATAAATTCTCTGTGGGGTTGATGTCCGGTGAACGAGGGGGCCGTGCGAGTATGGTAAGCTCACTGCTATGCTCCTGGAGCCAGTCGGTCGCTAGCTGGGACCGATGGGGTGAAACGTTGTCCTGTTGAAAGATCGAAACTTGGTTCGGACAGAGGCACGTAATGAAAGGATAGAAATGGTCGGCCAGAAGCTGCACATAGCTGGAACCAATGACGTAAGACTCAAGAGGTACCAAGGGACCCAGGCCGAACCACATGAAAGCTGCCCAAACAGTTACACCGCCTCCACCGGCCTGTGGTACCCCAACTTGGCATGCGGGTCCACAGCTTCGTGTGGTTTACGCCACACACGCTGCCTGCCATCGGCGTGATACAGTGTGAAACGGGATTCGTCAGATCATATGACGTGTTTCCAGTCATCCATGCTCCAGTTTCGATGGGCCTTCTTCGTAAACTGCAACCGAATCATGCGATGCTGTGCCGTTAACATCGGGACACGATGTGGTCGTCGACTGTCCCAGCCGAATTGTTCCATGTGTCGATGGATTGTCTTTGAGCATAGGCTTGTGGATGATCCTTCATTAAATTGTGACGTGATTTGCTGCAAACAAGCCTCCCGATTCGTCTGTAGGATGCGGGCCAATCGTCGGCGCCCTCGATCATCCAATGCACTTTTAGGGCCACATTTCATCCGACTGTTAGCGGTTTTGCCGGATTTCACGCACTCCTGGTACACATTCGCTACGGTTTGTCGTGGAATTACTAACAGTTTCGCCGTTGCGCTGATTGAACAGCGGGCCTTCCTGGCTCCCACGACTTGACCTCGATCAAACTCACCTAAGTCTCGTCCTCGACCCATGCTGGCACCTAACGGAATGTATTTCTGTGCGTACCGACCAAAGGTACAGACCCACTCTATTTATAGCCCTAACCGGTTTTCCTGCACACCGCGATTTGCTGCTGTCCTGCTGCTTTGCTTATTTTCACCGGGGTGTACGTAATAATTTGTCCTTTCAGTGTATAAACCCCATGCTTTTGCAAAATAAACGATTTGTTTTGCTAAAATGCCTATTTGTGTATGATTTTTCTCCTTTATTTTTTCTTTTTCCGCGCATAGCGAAATTTCTTCATGTGCATTTCTAGAAAGAGAAATTGGTGAAAAAAAAAAAGATTTAAAAAATTGCTGAAAGCAAAAAAAAAGGGGTGCCATATATTAAAATTATTTGGGGGCGGGGGCTAAAACTGTGGACACCTTTCTGGCGATTATGCTACAACACCATATAACATGTGTATGGTTTATGACCTACCAATCGTTCAACGCAAATCGTTTTATTGAATATATAAAACATTTCGCTTGATCTTCTTCACAAAAAAATGTGCTGCAAATTTTTTAAGAGAATGCTACATTCACTCCGTTTCTTATTGTTGGCACTTGTAACCTCGCTTTTTTCTTAAAACAACATAAGAAACTCTTGTTAAACTGTGTTTTTTGTATAGGAAGTTCACACTCCGTAATGGTGCCACGATTTAATTTATTTTATAGTCCATAGGTGTCAGCACATACTGGATGACCTAGTTGCTTAATTATTTTTTCTTTTTTATTTCAAACAAGAGTGGCAGCAGATCTGATAAATAAAAATTTGTGTTGTTGAAATTGTCCACACGAGTTTAATTTCTAGAGTATATTTAAATAAAAAACTTCCCGTTTTTTAATTAAGATATGATATATTTGCATTCGGTAGAACGAAAATAATTCCGGTAAATGTCAAGAATTTGAATCACGTCAACAAAATTTATATTTTTTTACGGAAAAAGATTTGCAACTTTAAATTGCATTATAAACGATGAAATGATAGAACGTGCTAACATTTAATATTTTTTACAAAGTTTTAACATACTGAACTTAGTACTACGTACTTTTGTAAACAGCACGATTTTAAGTCGCTGATATTTTCATGAAGTCGCCACTAGCATTTTCTGAAGTCGCCATTTCATCAAGTTCGCCACTGTCCTAGAGTGAGAGTTGCTGTTGACCAGCTTTCACTCAGGCGAACCTAAAAAACTCGGGGCCCTCCCGTGAAATAAAAAAAACCTTTGAGGCTCTTTCGTAAAAATCTATTTGCTTTCAATTACTGAAAATTTTAAATTCCATATTATTAACTAGGTTTTATGGGCGTTTCAATAGTTCAAATTCTTTGGTACGTACAGGAATGCTTTTTTGTAAAACCAAAATTATCGCACTTAATTGTGTGTGTAACGCAACTGCGAACATCACAATTAAAATAATTGCGCTAGTTTTATACCACTACAAAGAACTACAAAAAAAAAAAAAAACTTACGCCAAAGTTAATCATGTCATGCAAATTTTATTCTTTTAAAGAACGAAGGCCAGCCTCTTTAAAATGCCTTACGATCACACATACAAACACGTAACTGTAGTGAGACAGTGTCTAATGACCGTTTCCGGTCAGAACGACAATATAGAACATATCATCATCATCATTGTCAACCATTATCAATCCACTGCTGGGCGAAGGTCTCCCCAAGTTTCTTCCACAACGTTCTGTCTTGTGCCAGTCTCCTCCATGTTACTCCCGCATACTTTCGAATTTCATCCACCTATCTACCATGTGGTCTTCTTCTGGGTCTTTCCCTGTCCCTTGGAATCCAATCCAAAATTTCGACTGTTCATCGGTGGTCTGTCCTTCTGGTAATATGTCCAGCCCATTTCCATTTCAGGGATTTTGCTCTGATCATGATGTATTCCACTCTTGTCATTTTTCGGATCCACGAGTTCCTCTTCTTATCTCTCCTGGTTACACCAAGCATGCACCTCTCCATGCTTTTTGAGTTGTCTGCAGCCTTTGTGTGTCTCTTTTAGTTAAGGTCCACGTCTCTGCACCATACGTAAGCACTGGAAGGATGCATTGATCAAACACTTTTCTTTTAAGATATAATGGCATACTGCTCTTGAAAATTGTACTGCTTCTTCCAAAAGCTCTCCAGGTAAGTTTTATACTCCGATTAATTTCTTCATCAATGTGACCCTCACTTGATATCTGCTGTCTAAGATAAACGTAGGTATCGGTTATCACCAGCTTTTCTGCATCAATCGATAAATCTTCATTTCTTGTAAAAGCATTGTACATCAATAACAATTAAAAATTGTGTCCCAAAAAGTAAAATTCCTTAAATTATTTACTCTTGAATATAAAAAACCAACACTTAACATCAGGGCCGTAGCTACCGGGAGGGCGGTTGTCCTCCCAGAATGGTCATTCCAGGGGCGTAAATTCATGCTCTGGGGGATGTAAAAAAATAGAAATTGTAACTAAAAAAGTAAATTACACCCTTCAGCATTTTTTAAAGACTTTTGTTAGTCTTATACAGTATTCCATGTAGTTAACGAGGGTACAGAGTAACATACACTTTTCCAAAACAGTGAATGAAAGCATAGAGAACAATATGCTGTTGTGCTTAACCTCCATGACCTTTCCGAACATGTCCTTGGAATGAAGAGCTAATTAATCATCTGTTCTATGTAACAGAAAGCTCTCTGATCATTTAACCTTTAATGGAATTTTTCCAAGCCCTACTCCTAAAACTTCTTCCTATTGTTACGTTCACTATCCGATAGTCATTCGTTCTGCGCTGGTTTGTTTTTCGTTGTGAATTTCTGTGGAGTGTTGTGTTGTCGGCGTTCCCATAGCGTTTACGCTTTACTCGGTATTTACAACCTGTGGTTCTTGGGTATTTACCTAGTTTTCGCATTTTTAATAAAATTATGTCAAAAACCTGAAGTGCGATTTTTGAACGTTCATAATACTTCTCTATAACGGCGGTGTGTGGGAAAGTAAAAACCAAGTATTCTTTGAGTGGAACTCGAAGGGGCGTAATTTTGAACTTGAATGGGGCGTAATTTTGAACTCAAAGGGCCATAATTTCAAAGCTCGCTCTCCCAGAATAAGAAAAGCTCGCTACGGTCGTGCTTAACATAATGCCACAATGTTTTGCACGCAGTAAAAATGTTTTCTGTTGATTGTTATAAACAAAAAAACAAAAAAATGACGCAGGTCTTTGTTTGTTTGTTTTTTGTCCCGGCGAAGAACACCTTTTTATTCGTATATGTTCGGTCGGCAGAATAAGTAGATATGTGCAAAAAACTTTAATACGCAACACCTTATCCTCATTGACATAAAAATTTCAAACTGATATTTCTTTCACATTCCCATGTTAATATGCATGTTTAGAAACTCTTGCTATCAGGGGCGTATTTAGAGGGTGACCAAGGAAGCCTTGGCCCTGCCTAAAGTGTTTCATTTCTTTGTTAAGAGGCGACTTACATTTGAAGAAAAAAATGCTTTAATTCAATAAAAATGCATCAACTTGCAATAGAAAATTATGCTTTCATTTTTTCTTCTATTTTTCATAACTTTTATTTTGTCCTGACGGATTTCAAAAAATTGTATTTTCGGTCGCCCTCCCGAAAAAAATTCTATATACGCCCCTGCTTGCTATGACTGTGGAAAGCGGCCTCTGGAATAGCTACTTTCCAATCATCCAGTTTTTGTAAACAAAAACGCGATAAAAAAAATGGTTTCCTTTTTAATACTTCACTCAAAGCTGTCGTATTCTTGGCTATTTCTTTAACCAGTTCCGTATGCAGTTCCCGCAAAAGATTTTGTAAAATCTTTTTGCTGAAGCTAGAGACCCTCTTAGCTTTGAGCCTCTCCCCCAAGTGCGGGGGTTACGGAGGCTACCAGTCGCTGCTGCTCTAAGATTACAGAATGGCAAGGAGCTGGCTGAAAAAAAAAAAAGACACGTTTTAACTCTTTGTTTTTATTTATTTATTTTTTATCTACATGTTCACGTAGTAATATGTAGGTTTCAGATGCGAGATTTTTCTTTTAATTTAAATACATTCTATTAATAAGCAGTAGATGCTCGTGGTAACCTGGGATTGGGAAGCTGCATCCCAGTTCTGTAGATATCAGTGACGTACGTATGATTTCTTTATTGGCGTTGCCCAATATATTGAAGATGCAAGTAAAAATACTCCGGAGAGAAGATCTTCCAAAATATTGGGAAGTGATAAAAATATCTTCACTATCTTAAAGTGCGTTTTTAATTATTCGTAAAATGCATGTTTGAAAACATATACAAATTATTTAAAAATAAGCAACCAATAACAAAGGACGAAGGACCAAGTAATACTTCATGGGGAGGACCCATGATCACTAGTATAGATATCACTTCTAATCAGAGGCGTAATAGGTATTTCTGCGCCCGCGCCCCTTCCCCTCCTCTACCGAAGCTTTACCGCCTGAAGTATTATAATTCTGCTCTTGTTGCATGAGTTTTTGGTATAGTAAAACTGGTCTTGTGTGTTGATTACATACAGATTTGTATTATTTAGTACTCACAGGCATATGCAAATACAATTTTTGAAAAAACTAACACTTGTCACAGGGCGGTTGCTTCTGACATTTCGCTTCACACTGAATTGTACCCCTTTTTTTCCCCATATTATTTCGTAGTTAATTGATAACTAATAATCAATACCGGCTGTGCAATAGATTTTAAGAACGGGTTAGTTTTTCGGCGGACCAGAGGAAGACCTTTGCGAAGATATTGTCAATTTAATTCTAGTTATCCCTTTAAGCGGCAGATGTACCTGAACCAAATGGTACCCAAAATTTACTGAGCTTCCCAAACAGAAATGTTCACATAGCGGTCGGGTTTAACAAAAGCTACGACAAAACAGTTCCTTTCACATTCTCATCTCAGTAGTACCGACCATATATCTGTGACTGGTGCTCGTATATACATGTAATATACCCTTCTAGTCCTCTTTTCTAGCGCTCTCTTCTAGTATGCTCTCTGACCTAAGGAATGAAGAGAAAGGGCTTGCTTCTTTCCAGTGTCATGGTGTCAGTGTCTGGTCCCCCCTGACACGGGCATCATGCCGCTAGATAGAGAAACAAATTACTCAAATATCTTCTCTCTCCTTTCTTTCGTTCGTTGCCATTAGCAAGTAATCAGTCAGAAAGGATTAGTGTCAGTCATTCCCCTGAATGATTACTTTGAATAACAAAGCTAAGAGGAAAGCAACATTTTCTAATTCTCAGATTCACTCTTCCTAGTTGCGTTCTATCCACTTCGACAGCAAAAATATTCCTTAGACCTGATTTCAGCTCATTATTCTAACCCCGAGTTAATTCGTTCCAGCCGGTTAAAGGGTTAACAACCTAACTTTTAAATCATTTCATTGGGTATGACACTGCAAATAGTATATTAGGGAACCAGGTGTCATTTCCTATCCCAAATGGGAAAGGCATTTTACCTTAATTATTTGCGTCGGTGAAAATTAGGAAATGGGAGGCATCGCACTCAGAGGAAGGATTTTGTGCATTTCTCCTGCCGTTACTTACATCAAGGATGTTCTATGTAGTGAAGCTAAACTGAACGCGGAACGCCATTTTAGGGCTGTAAAATACAAAATGTGAAAAGGGCGGTGAAATTCCCAACTGTTCCAGAGTTCCGACCTTTGGTATCACATCATATGAACCAAATGCAACTTGCAGTAGTGGCAGTAATGATCGCATTGCCCACAGAGAATCTTCAAAAATATGAACGATATCCTTATCCTGTAACGTACGAACAACCGCGCCGTCATTTCTGATTGCAACTTACATCCCCAGCACATTTTGAGGAAGAAATGCGAATTTTAAGCCACCGACTCCCGCAACTGGCGAAAGGAATTATAGGTAAATTCTGTAATTATATGTACCAAAAACTAGTGCAAGAGTTTCCTATACGCCTCTGCTGCTAATTCTAAATTAGCAGCAGAGGCGTATAAAAAATTTCGTTACGCCTCTGCTTCTAATGCTAAATTATTGTCCTGTCAGTGCTCCAAAGACGCCGTTTGATTAAGAACACGGGAGGAAAGGGGCTGAACACAAGGCTTAATTTTTTTCACTATCTTCTACTCACCCCATCCTTCCTCTTTTGTAATGAAAAAAAGAACCCTGCAGAATTTTAAAATTGATAGTCGTCACTTTAAATTTGTTTGCATTTAAAATTTAAAATTAGTAAATGAATTAAGTTAATTTCACTTACAGCAAGTGTAACTACAAGAACGCAGCCCCGGTGGCGCAGTGGTTTAAGCGCTGGTTCCCGACCTTTCATCCGAAATGGGTTCGGATTCAAATCCGGGTGAGGCATGGATATTGTGTTTGTGGCACTGGATCTCTCCCTTCGCTGGATCCAGTGACCCTAAATTAGGGATGAGGGGACTGCTTGTTGCTCACGGTGGTCGTTAAACCCCTACGCAAACGAACAGCGAGATCTTCAGTTTTATTAGAACAGACAGTTGATATGCAATCTGAAAAAAGGTAAAAGAGAAAGTGAATTGGCGAGGTTATTTGTTACAGATACTCAGTACAAGAACTACAGAGCAAGAGAAAATGAATAGTGTCAAAGAATTCGAATGGTTTTACTTGTTTGTTTGCAATAACTGGGTATTCAAGAAATGGTATTGAATGAAATAACAGGTTTATATTAACAAATCTTACATTTTTGAGAAAGTTTGAGTAACTCTATTTTTTAAATAGTATGGAAATAATCATGATTTACAATAAAGTGCCGAAAGTCAAAGGGATAGCAGTATGTAAGTTTTTAAATGGCGCTGCAGTCGTATAAAGGCTTCGACGCACGCCACGATTTTTATCAGTCGCGAGGTGTAATCTCGTGAGTCAGGTCGCACAGGATTATCGAAAGCCGACGTGAATTATCGGAGTTTGAACGAGACATGGTAGTGGGAGCCAGACGGAGGGGACTATAACGAAGTAAATTTCTCCGTCTTTTCTGTCCACGCCAGGATTCGAACCCGGATCCCCTCATTCCGGAATGTCACTCTACCAATTGAGCTACGCGGACGTTTTATTCTGATTCCTATCTGTCTTTATGTCGTGTGCGTCCTTCTGGCAGGTACGTCACATCTCCTGGTACGTTACAGGACGTTCAGTTTCTGAAGCTGTGCGAACATTCAACATTCCTCGATCTACAGTGCCACGTGGGTACCGAGAATACCTCATGGAAGGCATGACCACCCACCGTGGACAGCACAGTGGCCGACCACGGGTGCTGAATGACTGTGACCAGCGGCATCTGACCAGGATTGTCCATGCTAGCAGACAAGCGACACTGGCTCGAATAACATACACATTCAATGCAGGAGGTACCAGAGACATATTCATCAGGTCAGTGAATCGTAATTTAGCGTCCATGGGGTATGGGAGCAGAAGACCCACCAGAGTGCCTTTGTTAACACCATGACATCGGTCACAGGTCCTCACCTAGGCTCGTGAACACTATAATTGGACCATGGAAGACTGGCAACATGTGGTGTAGTCCGATGAATCACGCTACCAGTTATTAAGAGCTGATGGTAGGGTTCGAAAGTGGTGTAGACCCCATGAGGCCATGGACCCAAGCTATCAACAATGCACTGTGAAAGCTGGTGATGGTTCCATACATGTGTGAGGTGTCTTTGCGTGGCACGGTTTGGGTCCTCGTAAACATGTCATTAGCCAGTAATCGCTTTGTTGCTCTGCTGGGTGACCATTTGCATCCCTTCGTGGACTTCATGTACCCCAACAACGATGGGATTTTCCAGGCGGACAATGCACCATGTCTTCGGGCACAAGTTGTACAAATAGGGTTCGAGGAGCATTCTGGACAGTTCCGACGGATGGTGTGGCCGCCACGTTCACCCGACTGGAAGCCAATAAAGCACTTATGGGACGTGGTGGGGAAGTCCATTCGCACCCAAAATCCAGCACCTACAAATACCAGAGAACTGTGGGCGGCTGCTCAGACGGCATGGCTCAACATCTCTCCAGAAGTGTTTCCGCCACTTGTGCAATCGATGCCACGTTGAGTTACTGCGCTTCGCCGGGCTAGAGGATGTCCTACAGGATACTGGGTACGTATCCCATGGCTTTTGGCACTTCAGTGTACATAGTTATATCATAGTTGTATTTTACATTGTTATACATTTATACGACTCTATTATGCTGGTGCACAAAATGGACTCAGTTGTGGCATGAATACTGCTATGTTCGTTTTGATTAAGTAAATCATTACTTGTTCAGAAACACGAATAAATCTCTACTTACAGCAAAAAAGCGGCGTTGGAATTGCGGGGGCAGGGGGGGGGGCAGTTACCACCGCCCGCAAATGAGTATGGGGGCAAAACATCACATTTCCCCCTCAGTTTTCGTACTTTTCAAATTACATATGTTCGTGATTGGAAATCGCAAACGTTCGTTTCTTTTTGTTTTGTTTATTTGAAGTTCATGTTGATAAAAATTGAGTACTCCTCTTCATTTTTTACCATGAACTATCTAGAAATCTGAAAATAATGTCCCTCGTGAGACGGAAAGAAATGCTACCCGTTAAACAGTCGAGAGGGCTGGTTCCCGTTTGAAGACCAGCAACGTTTTGTGTCTCATTAGGTGCAAAAAATTAGTCTTTCTCTAAAAAAATGAGTGAAAAGAAATAGGAAAATGGAAGTAGGGTGAGGAATGAGATATAAGTTCGTTCAATGTTTAATTATAGCGTCTACGGTTACAATTCCTGCGGAATTCGTCCCAATCCATAAAAATTTATAGTTTAACGCTGTTTATGTGTACAGTTAGTTTACATAGAAAATTATATGGATACGAAAGTTTTTGTTTTTTTTATATAGATGAGTGTTTAATCGAAAAAAAAAAAAAAATTTCAGCAAATTTTCGTAATGAAGTCAGCACGTCTTATTTTACAGTAGTACGATAAATTTTATGCCATGATAAAATACTTTGTTCTCCGACATCTTGCCCTCGCTGTCTAAAAAGAGTTCCTACGCCACTGAACTCAAAATCTTGGCGCAGTAGGCGACTAGTGCGCTAGTGGTTGGACGTACCGGCCTTGCTGTAAAACCATCC
The DNA here is from genome assembly GCA_039090855.1 of Macrothele yani. Lineage (NCBI taxonomy): Eukaryota > Metazoa > Arthropoda > Arachnida > Araneae > Macrothelidae > Macrothele > Macrothele yani. The sequence continues at coordinate 46,504,927 of CM077022.1, read as the reverse complement.
CGATTTCTGGGCAACATTCCTGGTGTGCCACAACATAAACACCTATTACCAAGAATTTCAACTTTCTGGCGGGGTCCAAGGACCAGGCACAACGCCAGGACCGAATTAAGCTGGGACGCAGTTGAAGCCTTGGGGGCCACCATTACCAAGGACCCAGTAGGCATGCCGCGAGATAGCAAATAATAATACGACTATATAGAGAGAAGAAGGGGCGCACACAGAATTCCCTCAAGGAGGGGGGGGGGGTCCGACAAAAAAATGCACGGGACAAAATGAAACTAGAAACTGGGCACACACACACACACACACATATATGGATAATACACTGGCGGAAAGTGAAAAAAGAACACCAAGAAGGAATTGGCGGATGATCATGAAATTTACATATGTTAATGGGGTCGAGTTAACGTAGGTGTGATGTTAATTTCGGGACCAACCGGTGAGCGCTTACGCCACAGCACGGCATAATATGCAAATTATCGTCGGTGGTATTTAAGGAGTACGGCGAAGTGAATGTAATCAGTCGTCGGCGTGCGGACACGTGCGAAGACCCTGAAGAAGCTGCAATGCCTGGACATGGAAGACGTGTACGATTTCAGCAGTTATCGGACTTTGAGCGAGGTCGTCTAGTCGGACTCCGCAAGGCCGGGTGGTCGTATAGTCGCATTGCGGGGCGAATTGGACGGGAAGTATCGGTGGTGGTACGATGGTGGCGTAGATGGTCCGAGGAACATTCCCACACGAGAAGACGTGGAACCGGGAGTCACAGACGGACTGATGAGCGGACCGATCGACGCATAAGAAGAGCGGCGTTGTCAAGCAGAACATCCACTGCGACGCAAATCCGAGCTGCCGTTGCACCTGAGGTGACTGTGCGAACAATCCGCACCCGTCTACTGGATGCAGGACTACGTGCACGTGTGCCTCTGGCATGTGTACCTCTGACTCCAGCCCACCGTCAGGAACGGCTGCAGTGGTGTCGCCAGCGTCTGCACTGGAGAACGCAATGGCGATCTGTCGTGATCAGCGATGAAAGCAGATTCTGTTTGGGAGCCTCCGATGGCCATATGCGTGTTCGCAGACGCACAGGGGAGCGTCTCCACCCTTCTTGCATCCGCCAGCGACACATAAGGCCTACACCTGGTCTCCTGGTATGGGGAGCGATCAGCTATCACTCCCGTACACAACTAGTGTTTGTACCGGGTACATTAAACAGCACCTCCTACATCAACAACATCATTCAGCCCGTTGTTGTGCCATTTGTAAGGTCGGTCCATCGTGGTGTTTTCCAGCAAGATAACGCACGCCCACACACGGCACGTGCAACGCAACATGCACTTCAGGATGTGAGACAACTTCCATGGCCTGCACGTTCACCGGATTCGCACCCCATTCAGCACGTGTGGGATTTTATGGGACAACGACTTATCCGGTCTCCACGGCCAGCCACGGCCATCCCCGATTTACGCGTCCAGGTTGAGGATGCTTGGAATTCAATACCCCAAACTTACATCCAACATCTGTACGACAGACTCCATGCCAGAATTGCACAGTGTGACGCAGTTCAACCTCGTACTAACCATGTAACATGGAAATGTTATTTTTCAGTTTACCGGCAAATACATCTGTATTTTGCCATAATGTTTTGATCGCGTTATCCTCTGTGTTCCGTTATTATGCTGTATAAATTTCGTTGGTATCAGACGTCTCCTTCTTGGTGTTGTTTCTTCACTTTCCGCCAGTGTATAAAAAGAATATCAAACCTTACTCTTTTGAATAAGTCTGCTAAATTAAATGTGCATTAATATATCCATTAATATTTATGTAAGGCCTTAAGACGTACAGAAAAATAAAGTTTAAATCGCTTCTCTTACTGTAATGCAGAAACATTTTCATCTAAGCTCATTTTAAATAATATATATAAATTATATGCTTGCCCTGACAGCACTGTTCATTACACTGTTAAAGAGCAGACACATTATCAATGGAAAACCAAAAAGTTAAGTAAACAATAATATTTAACTCACCTAAGTATTTCTCATCGAACTTTGAAAACTATTACAGTTGTCAAACTACCTTTTCAGAGAGGGAATTGAATAAATCTAAAACTGAATAATCCATGAGTTTACAATGAAGCATACTTCTGAGTAAAAACAGTCATTCACAGTTCTGTTAGGAAAAGTCATTCACAATTCGTTTAAAAATTCTTATTAGCTGTTCATCTTTGAGTAAGTAACAAAAATTATGCAAAATGTTTTCTATAATTCAATTCTATTATTTTCTCCTTAAATATTAAAAACGTATTTCCGCTATAGCTTTTGAAAGTATGATTTCTTGCTGCAAAAACTGCGTCTATATTGTGATATGAATACCCATTAGATTGCGAAATCAAGCCGCCTTGGTTTTTTGCTTAATTTGTCCATTACCATTTCTACGGAGACATTTACATTGCTCGTATTCAATAATGCAAGTCCATTTAACCGATCATTTTTCATACTGTTCCTGAGATAGCTTTTGAGTCTTCTCAAGAGTCGAAAACGATCTTTCATTTGTACAAGTGGTAATGGGAAATGTACACAAAATTTTTAGAAGGCGCTTAATTCGGGGGTAAAATTCCCATCACAAGAAATGAACACTTCAAACTCAGAAGTGAATTCCTTATTTTTTATAGAATGTTTCCACAATTTAAATTCACCAAGCATAGTATCTTTACTATCTTGAAAAAGTTGCTGAGTGCCTTCTACTGAATAGAATTCCACCAGTTTAAGAAAACTATTTTCTATGTCCTCATCGTAAATTTAAGACATTATGGATGAGAATTCTGCTAAGATGTTGTTATGTTTCTGGTGCCTTTGTTTCACCTGTGTCACCATACTACCGATAAATGGTAGAAACAAAGCTCGCTTGTAATATTCCTCTGGAGATGCTGCAGGAACATTATTGCGATAAAATGACCGCTTTCCAGCTGTACATCTCGGTATTTTTATTTGTTCTTCTTCTCCTGCAGTAAGCGAAACCAATTGAATTGCTCTTTGAAAAATCTCGTTAAAAATCGTCAAAGAATTAGCATTCATTTCTTCCAAAACTTCAATAACTGAATCAGCGTAAGTCATTGCTTTCTTTAGATCTATGTTAATAGTTTGTAAATACGCACATAGTGTTTTAGTTACAGCGAACAACTTGCTTATTATCAAAAGAGAGATTATAAAATCTGCCTTTGAAATTGCTAGGTTTAATAGAAAAGCTTGCACAGCAGTATCCTTATCGCACCACCCTGAAATTTCAACTAGTGATGCGTGTATAGCGTCAAATAATTCACGCATAACATTTACTGAATCATGTCTTTCAATCCACCTTGTGGAACACATCTGAAGTAATCTTTGCTTCCTTGAATTTGAACAATATTTATGTATTTTCTCAATCAAAACATGTTGCCTCTTTGGTGAATGAAAAAAATCATACGTTTTCCCCACTATTCCAATACAATTTCTGATTTCAGGTATGTTGCAAGCATCGGAAATAGCAAGATTAAGGCTATGTGAACTACAGTGTACATATAAAGCCAGGGGATATTCTTTTTTAATGTGAGCTTGTACTTCCTGAAAAACGCCACTCATTGCACTAGCTCCATCATATCCCTGTCCTCGAAGATATTTCAAATTGATGTTGAATGATTTTTAGGAATCAATTAAGTGGGTAGCCAGGCCTTTCCCTGTTGCATTGACAACTGGTATGAACTGCAAAAATTGTTCATGAATTATGCAATCATCTTTTATAAAACGGACAACCAACGAAAACTGTTCCACTCCCGAAACGTCAGTTGTCTCATCAGCAAGTATGCTAAAGCATTCACTTTCATTAATGCTGCTTACAATGTCCTTTAAAATTATTTCATTTATAGCAGATATTATTTCATTTTGCGTTCTCCAACTTACATATGAATTTCTACCACAGTGTTTTAAATGTTGTTTCAACATTTCGTCCCCTGCTTCAACACGCATTCTAAGCAAAGCCCTGAAATTCCCTTCATTTTGCTGTGGTTTTTCGTCGATATTTAAGGTACCTTAGTCTAAATGTCTTCGTAAAGGAATGCCTTGCTTGTCACAAAACATGATTGTTTTTATTACAGAACTCAGCATTTTTCGGTTTCGCAAAATTTCTTCAACTTTATTTTTGTCTAAAATATGAGCTGTAGGTAGTACAACTTTCTCTTCAATTTTCTTCAAATTGTAACACTTCCAAACTTTTTTTATGATATTTTAATTTTGTGTGCTTCTCAAATTGTTCAGTGGCATGATTCCAGGTTCTGCAAGCTTGAGAAACAACTTTGCCAGTGGGTTGATTATTGTTCATGCCAACATCAGAGGAAGAAAATAAAGCGCAGTATTTACAGTATGCTCCATCCATTATTTCTGAATAACATAACCAGTTCCATTTTTCAAACCAGTGCTTTTGAAACTTTAGGTTTTTGCTTTTAATTTGAGTTACTGGGAACTTATAATTCGATTCTGGATACCATAGGTTATTTAACACATCAAGGAGTTCTTGAGAGGAAAGTCTGCTCTTCGAACTGACGAAATGAGCAATATCAGAAGAATTACCCTTGGGAGAGTTATCCGCAAGCACTTCATATCCTGTTCCTAATGAACATTCAACAATTTCTTTGCACTGATTTTATGTCGATGCCTTGTTACATTCAGGTTCAGCACACTCATTAATGTCGGCATCATTCCTCTCTCTTCTTTCATCAATTCGCACTTTTTTAACGGAAGAAAGTAACGATGTTTGCTTTCTTTTTTTATCCATAATTTAGTTTTCTTAAAAATCCTGCTGCAAATAGGCTGTTTTAAAAATCTAATACACACACTTTTCTATGTCCCACATTTTTCTCATGTTGAAGGCATTTTGTAAATTAAACTAAGAGCAGAACTTGCACTGCACTGACGATCTTGATCAGCAAGCTGCTGCTCCCCTCGAAAAATGACAAATTCAGGAAGTTAGTCTCTCATGTCCTAAACGGATGGAAATCAACAGATACAAATATCAAGCACAGACGCAGACCTTTTTAACAGAAAATAGTGTGTTTACACCCAGGCCTTTATCTTGTGTATCCCTTTCCCCTTAGAGGAGGAACGCCCATTAGCACCCCATATGTGACTGAGGCCCGAGCCATGGAGAAATTTCCTGAAAAAGGTTATGGGAACACGAGAGACTGGGAGAGTGATGGATTCCTGGTTCCTCAAACACTCTGGGGTTTCACTAATCCCTGCTTCAATGCTTGCCATCGTCAGCCATCCAAAACAGATGCAGCATTCCTAAGGCAAAAGAGCACTCTGATTTCTGTGATTGATACAATCACACCACAGCCAGCTCGTTTCTATAAACATGTGCAGAAAGATTTTTTTTTAATTTCGCCGTTGTCAGAATAAGGTATTTTAAAATTATGGGGGGCGTCCAGACCAGACGGCCCACCCAGTGTGTGTGCCCCTGGAGAGAAGTGTAGATAGTTATATTTATATAGAGAGAAGTGTAAAATAGTTTTTGTCTTGTATGATTTCTACTCGATCACGAGCACTAGCTAGAACAAATTTCAAGCAGTGAGTCACTAAGAGCAAACGTTTCGTGTCGCTGTGTACAAGTGGGGTCGGTGAGACAGTTTCAGCTTTTTCCCTACTATCCACCCATACCTTCGTGTTTGCACTTGTAACCGTTAATGGTCGAAATCCACTCTGACTTCACATTGCATAACAAAAAAGATGAACCAACAAAAGTATAAAATGCTAAATTATTCTATTCCAAAAAAAAATCTAGGAATCTTAAGATTTTAACTCATGTTCTATTTAGAACAGTGAAAAATAGTGACTTTTTTTTATAAAAACTGCAGGTATTTTTTTAGTTTGAAGAATGTCCTACGTTTTTTCTCAAGCAGTACGTTTTTTAACGGATTTCAACGAATTTTTTTTCGTAAGTTCTTTGGGTTCCGCTCAGATGTCTTAGTCTAGGGATACACTAAGACCTTAATCCCAGGGACGCTTTAAGAAATTCTGAGACCCACGGGGAGTCGTGGCACGACGTCCCCCCTCCCCTCTATATCACGCACGCACATGTATTCCATTTATTTCAAAATCTAAAAATATTGCCATTTATCTTTTCTTTTTCAACTCAATAAATACGATAATTTTTTTTTTTTTGCAGTGTGTTTTAGGCACTACATTTCCAACCCAGCTGAAACTGAGGTGGGACGCAGATATCGAGATTTTCTCCAGCTGTCCCTGTGTAAACCAATTCTGTACAAATTAGGAATTTCTGCCATCTGCAATCAATCGGTGTGAGTAGGTGGAATTGACACCTATTCACCAGCGAAGTACGAGAGACAGAGAGAGACCCACCACCAACAACCACCAGTGCAGTAGGGTGACCTAAAACTTATCCGGGGCTAAATATTTTTTAAATTGCTCTCAATCTTCCGTACTGCGAAATATAATTTCAGTGGATTGTGAGGTTTTCAAACGCCACCTGCTGAAATTTCGGGTGGAGGGCCAGGTGCAATCGGCGTCCGGGTGGTGGGCCAGGGTCAGGTTCACTCAGAGTCAGGGTGAAGGCTCAGGTGTACTCAGACATTACCTATATTTTTTCGTTAATTTTACCAAGTTTAATTGAAAGGACACTGAACTTTGGAAATGTTTCGTAAGAAAATGCATATTTCCATAGACGTTTTTAATTAGTTTTACCTTGCAGTTCATGCACTTATGCTCTTTAGTTGTGTGAGTAAAACAAAATATTGCACTAATTTTAATCCCTTTGAATTATTTCGGCAATTATTTAAGGAAAAAAATATAATTTCATAACTGCTCCCGTCCCCCAAACTTATCATAGCAGCCGCCAAGCCCTCCCTTCCAACTTTTGAGACACATCTACGCTCTTAGTAAAGATTTGAAACAACAAAATACTTTGTATCTAACAGCTTGAATGGACATGCGCAGATCTTCCAAGCACGCATAAACTTTCAAAGTGAGACCAAACTTTTCTTTCACGTAAATATACAGTAAAAAAAAGGCTTTGTAATATAGGTATTAACATGCTTTTATGCATTTTCTAGCTCAAATTCTACCATCCAGGACCGGTGCTCAGCTGCTTGGCGCTTTAGCCAATGGCCAAAAAAAATCTACTTATTCATTTGTGTGGCAACACAGTATTTATTCAATAATTTCAAGATGCAAAAAATATAATGTTATCTAAATAAAACGAAACTAATGTGAACTACATTGATTTACTTGACTGGTCCAACGTAAATTAAACTTTCATTTTCTATACTTTTATTCGCAAAATTACCAAGTGTCTTCAAATCTAGGTCACGGGCAATTTGTTGTTCGATCGACAACGTATATAACAGTAAAAAACTTCCAGCAAGATTAATTTATTAGTGGTAGCGCCTCTTACTTTTACCCCTGTTTTAATTAGAAAATAAGTCGGAGTGTAACAGTTGCTAACCCTCTAGTCTAGGCTTTGAGCATAGCCCCTGTTTGTAACAGAAGTGGACAGTCTTGATATTTCCACTGAAAGCCGCATAAGACACAATCCATTTTTCTTAAATTTTGTACCGCCCTCTTTAGTTGTGTGAATAAAACAAAATATTGCACTAATCTCTTAATTTATGTAGGAGGCAACCTCAAGCATCGCTGACTTGCCTGCTACATAGATTTATTGAAGTTTTTCGACAGATGTGCGCATGGGCGTCGGATTAACTGCAAGCTGACTTACCTAGTCTATAAGCGCAGGTCTCATTTAGTCGCTTACTCAACGAAAAAATAAGAATTTTCAAGTTATATTGAAAGGACAACAGAAAAGAAAATCTTTTTTCTCATTATTTTTTCTCATTAATTCATTCAATTTTATCAACTCTAACACCGGCGTTAGAACCGCGGGGACTGCGTTAGAACCGCTGGCAGTTACTCCCGCACGCAAATGTGTGTGGGGGCAAAGCATCACATTTGCCCCCTCAGTTTTTTCCTTTTTAAAATACATATGTTCGTGATTGGAAATCTCAAACATTCGGGGTTTTTTTTTTTTTTTCGAAGTTCATTTTGATAAAAATTGCTCTTCGTTTTTACCATGAACTACCTGGAAATCTGAATTTTTTTAATGCCACTCGTGAGACAGCAAGAAATGCTACATCCATTAAACAGTCGAGAGTGCTGGTTCCTGTTTGAAGACCAGAAACCTTTTGTGTCTCATTTATTGTAAAAAATTAATCTTTCTCTAAAAGAAAAAATGAGTAAACATAAGTAGGGCAATGGAAGAAGGATGAGGAATGAGATACAAGTTCCTTCAATGTTTAATTATAGCGTCTACGGCTACGATCCCTACGAAATTTGTACCAATCCGGAAATATCAAAACCTATAGTTTAACGCCGTTTATGTGTACAGTAAGTTTACATTGAGAAACTTTATGGATATAAAAATGTTTTTTTTAAAGATGAATGTTTGATTCAAATTCTTCAAAACAAATATATAAGATTAATTGACTTAAAATTTGATAGAAATTCACAACTAACACTACATAATACTACAAGAGTTTTCCCAAATAAATATAATATTCTAACGATTAACCAATTATATTACTACAATATTGGGAAAATTATGTACACGCGCTTTAAGAATAATTTACATTCCGATGTTATACATATTACACCCCAGATGCACACGTATTACACACGCACTAAATCACATATTAGGCCTATTCTTCCGAAAACGGAAGCCATGAAGCAAAGTTTAAACTACATTGGCCCACATTATTGGAACTCATTGCCCACGGAGCTAACTTTCTTAAATAACTTTAACCTTTTTAAAAAAAAAATTAAAAAAAACTTTATAATGAATTGCGGCACCTCCACTTGGTGATTGATCACAGTGGATGGGAACTATATTTAACATAATGACTTGTATATCGAGATGTGATCTGTTTTTTCTTTTTTTGTTGTTGTTTGATTCTCCTAATGATACCTTTATTATTTGTAATTTAAAACTACTGCCCTCATTGTAAAACTGATCTAGGGAGCATGCGGGACCTTGTCAGGCCTGGCTGGCCTTTTCCCCCTGCTTCCTGGCTGGGCATCGTTTCAACGGATTTATCTGTAGTACTGTTCTTTTGTTTTTCGCTCAGCAAAATAAATTAATTGAATTGAATTAATCGAAAAAAAATTTTTTTAGCAAAGTTTCCGCATAAGTCGTCTTCTTTTACAGCAGTACGATAAATTTTACGAAATGATACAATACTTTTTTCTCCGACATCTTGCCCCCGGTGTCAAAAAGGAGTTCCAACGCTACTGGAGCAAAATTAAAATTAAAATAATATTTTGTTTTCTAAATGGGGAAAGGGATTATTTTTACAGTTGGGAGTTTTTGTATGTGTCACTTTTAGGCATGGTTTTATGAGTTCGTAATATCATGTTCTTACGTAATGTTATTGAAGTCTTTACATAATGTTATTGTGTTCTTAGGTATAATGTTATTAAAGTCATGTTGATGATATGATGTTAAAAAGAGCTTCCGTACGTAACCTGTGTTAGTCAACCTTCGACGCTGTGTCAGTATTGATATATAGTGAGCGATGTGCATATATTAAATTATTCAGAAGATAAATGTTCTTGAATGTGGATTAAACCACGTATTTTGGTGAAGTTGAATTGTATGCTCTGTAACGTGTGTACTTGATGACGTGCCCTTCAAGTAAAGATTGGAATATTAGCGTAAATCATTAATTTTTCATTGCTGGCTTTGGGTATATATTGAAGTTAATTATACGTCTGGTTAAGAGCGTTTCATCTATTAAGTTTTAAGCTATCCGAAACAACGAAAGTGTAACGTATACTCTAGCTTCAGTTTCTTTTTGATTTTACTATCTCTTGTTATTTTATTTTCCTATGCAAATTATCTTCTCACTTAACGAGATGTTGTTTCTCCCGCTGAATTATATGTGGCAACGAGTGTAAGTCATGACGTGGTGGTATGCAGTATATATATATAGGCGCGCTCAAGATTCCAGAGAGCTTCGTTTTATATGTGATAGGTTCTTCCTGATTATTGATATGCGATTTACCTACGTTTCTACGATATTACGATAGTACGAAAGTTCGGGCTATCAGTAGTTGTGTTATTTTGGAGTGTGTATACTTAGTTCATTTTATTGTCAGACCTCTGTCTGGCCGTTAAGTCTATTTCATTTAGTGTTTACGTTAAGTTCAGGGTATATTGTGTTTACCGCTCTAATAAGGAGCCTTCAAGGTACTAATGTACTAAAACCGAAGTTATATTACTGATATTCAAGATAATGAGGAACGCTAAGTAAAAATAAATTCCATATTCTTGGAATTTATTGCACGTGCGTGTCTTACCTAAACAAACTCTAGCACTTTGAAGATTAAGTACACTTTAGCTACGTCAAGTAACCTTTCAATAACCCTAACGTGACTTAACGTAAGCTTTCCAGCACTACACGTCCAGCCGGAGAATTTTATTCATTATAAAAGTTACAGTACGAAAAGCCTAACGAGCTATAATCCTGTTGTGCTCTACAGTCAAGCTAACGTAACGACAACCTAGTGCTACAGTTTATACAACAGCTCCAGACATTAGCGTGTAGTTCAAGTTAATATAATAGGTAAAATGACTTTCATTAATTTAACATAAATATGTTATATGTTCCTAAAATTCTGTAAATGTTTTCAGAAGCACTGTATATTACTAGAAATATCAGCAGAAATATCTCGGAGATATTTCTGCTGATATTTCTTCGGTGATTGAAACAATATTGGGAAAATTATGTACACGCGCTTTAAGAATAATTTACATTCCAATATTATACATATTACACCCCAGATGCAAACGTATTACACACTTACTTCTTGAACAGAAAGTAAGGAAGCAGCTTTAAGAAGTATATGAAAGCAGGGAAGGATTGTCCCACCGGGGCACCTGGATATTTCTCGGTGGACCATGCACGCGAGAGATGGTCTACTTTCTCGCATTCTTTTTGTCTGGATTGTCTGGAAAGAAGGAATAATTATTTTTGGTACTTATGAATTAGAATCGTTAACTGATATTATCTGCCTAAAACGTTATTGTCTTAAAAAGAATTGGCGTTTTATTATGTCATCATCATCATCATTGTCAACCATTATCAATCCACTGCTGGACGAAGGTCTCTCCAAGCCTCTTCCACAACGATCTGTCTTGTGCCAGTCTCCTCAATGTTACTCCCGCATACTTTCGAATTTCATCCACCCATCTCCCATGTGGTCTTCTTCTGGGTCTTTTCCTGTCCCTTGGAATCCAATCTAAAATTTCGGCTGTCCATCGATGCTCTGTCCTTCTGGCAGTGTGTCCAGCCCATTGCTATTTCAGGGATTTAACTCTGATCATGATGTCTTCCACTCTTATCATTTTTCTGATCCACAAGTTCCTCTTCCTATCTCTCCTGGTTACACTAAGCATGCACCTCTCCATGCTCTTTGAGTTGTCTGCAGTCTTTGTATGTCTCTTTTAGTTAAGGTCCACGTCTCTGCACCATACGTAAGCACTGGAAGGATGCATTGATCAAACATTTTTCTTTTAAGACATAAAGGCATATTGCTCTTGAAAATTATGCTGTTTCTTCCAAAAGCTCTCCACGCAAGTTTTATACGCTGATTAATTTCTTCATCAATGTGACCCTCACTTGATATCCGCTGTCCAAGATAAACGTACGTGTCTGTTATCTCCAGCTTTTCTCCATCAATTGATAAATCTTCATTTTGTACATCACCATTGTACATCACTTTTGTCTTCTGAAAGTTCATTTTTAATCCCACTTCTTTACTATTGTCAGCAAGTTCCTGGATCATACTCTGCAGCTCTGATGGGGTAGTTGCAAAAATGACTACGTCATCAGCAAAACGAAGGTGAGTTAGATAATCTCCATTAATCTTTATCCCTTTGTTTTCCCAGCTCAGTGATTGAAATACATTTTCCAATGTCGCATTGAAGAGCTTGGGAGATATGGTGTCACATTGTCTCACTCCCTTTCCAATGTTTATGTGTGTTGTATTTTCAAACAGCCGAATCTTTGCACTTGCATTTTCATAGATGTTATTAATAATATTAATGTATGCATTTTCAATACCGCATGATTTCAAAGCCATTGTAACTGCTGATGGTTTCACCGAATCAAAGGCCTTTTCATAATCGATAAAAGCCATGCACAATGGAAGTTCATGTTCCCTCGCTCTTTCAGTTAGTTCTCTCAGTACGTGGATATGATCTATTGTGCTGTAGCCACTCCTGAATCCAGCTTGTTCTCTCGGTTGAGCCATGTCCAGTGTCACCTTTAAGCGATGTGAAAGAACTTTTGTGAAGATTTTATAAACCACTGATAGGAGGCTGATAGGTCTGTAGTTCCTGAGATCCTCAATGTCACCTTTTTTATTTAGCATGATCATTGTAGCATTGTTTCAATCTTCAGGAATCTTCCCTTCATTAAGGCATCGAGTGAAAACTTGGGCGAGTACTGTTTCAGTTTCTCCATTTTCTTCTTGTATGTTGTCTACAGTAATTCCATCTTCTCCTGGAGCTTTCCCCCGCTTCATGTTCTTGATTGCATGTGCAACTTCTGCTGGGAGGACTGGAAGAACTCTGGTACTGGTACCTTTCATGATGTCTGGAGTACATGTATCATCCCTTTCATATAATTTGGAGTAGAAATTTTTCACTCATGTCAAAATTTCGCCTTTATTTCTTGTTACAGAACCATCTTCTTTTCTTAGTGACATAATCTGTTTTCTTCCCTTACTGAGATGTCCCTACGCTATCTTTAGGCTTTGGTTGTTATCAATTGCTTTTCTCACTAGTTCACAATTGAATTTCCTGGCGTCTTCAGTGATACCTTTTTTGTACTGTCTTGCATGGCTCTATATATTCCACTTTGGAAGTCACATCTTTTTTAGTTGTCCTCATCTCTCTTCTTTTTTGCATCAACATTTTGGTTTCTCCTGATAATTTGTTCACATGCAACTTGTTCTTAGACCCAGATAATTTTGTTGCTGTTTCCATAAGAGCTTTGGTTACTTTTCTGTTAACTTCAGAAATATCCACTTCTTCCGATGTTAGGCCCTCTAAAGCAGAGAATCTGTTCTTCAGTTCCAATTTGAAGGTATTATGGTGTTTCTTAAGGTTGGTTATGTCAATACATTTTGCTTGTCTTATGAGCTTGCCACGTTCGAGTTTAGTGTTGAGGTGCATCTTACATCTCACCAATCTATGGTCACTACCTGTGTTGAACTTTTTTAGCCCACTGCAGTCTTCGATGCAGAATTTGTTGTTACACATAATAAAATCAATTTCACCTGTCGTCCCATTTGGATGTCTCCATGTCCATTTCCTGTGTGGCTTTTTCTTGAAAACGGAGTTCATGATGAAAAACCCTTCTGCCTCTGCAAACTGCACGAGAGTATTTCCACGCTGGTTTCTGTTGCCATGACCGAATTTACCTACTAAAGTTTTATTCTGTTGCTGTTGCCCTATTTTTGCATTGAAATCTCCCATAATTATCTTCAAGTGATGCTTGCCTTTATTATTTAGATGACGAATTTCCTCATAAAATTCTTCAATTTCTTCTTCAGGATGACTTGTGGTGGATGCATAAGTTGGAATAATCTGAGCCTGGTATCTTCTCGAGAGTTGGATAACGAGTCGTGCAGCTCTGTCAGAGGAACTTTCAACTTCTACAGCTTTATCCTTCAGTTCCTTGTTTATTATAAATCCAACACCACTAGTTTTGCCAGTATCTGTTCCACGATAGTAGAAGAGATGTCCACTTTTTAGTTCAATGAGATCTCCTCCTTTTCTCCTTACCTCACTTAGCCCGACGATGTCCCACTTGATCCTTTGTAGTTCCTCTTCCAATTCAAGAAGCCTTGAATCAGAAGATAGGGAGCGTCCGTTGTAGGTAGCCAAGGTCAGCATCAAATGGCAGCCTAGTCCGGTCCTCCGGTGATTCTTAGCACCCTCTGCCTTCATGTCGCACTGGCCGCTGCCTTATACACTATCTACCAACAAGTAATTGGACAACCTTGCAATCGACGATATCTGCGGTCCTGATACACGTCACGGCCGCCGCCGTTAAATATCGTGTGGGAAACAACAACGCAACCAGTCGCATGCAAGATGCCACGCAGTTCGGAGCTCTCTGATTTCGAGAAAGGTGTAATCGTCGGGTATCACAGAAATGGCCTATCCATACATGACATATCCAGCGAGTTGAAGTACCCAAAATCGACAGTGGCCTACGTGATTGGCAAGTGGAAGATGAGAGGTGAGTGTCGGAATGTGCCCCGACCCGGCAGACCCACAAAACTGGGAGTTAGAGACCGACGGGTGCTGGCCAAGGAAATTCGGAAGAACCGCACCAAATCGATGGGCCACATCCGCGAGGAGTTTCAACAGGTATCCGGGAGTGTTCTTTCGATGAATACCATCCGTAAGGAAGCCCATCTGCTCGGTTATCATGGACGTGCTGCTGCCTACAAGCCTTTGATCACCAAGTCCAATAATGGCGCTGCTCGGCTAACGTGGTGCAAAGAACGTCGACAGTGGACCGTTGAACAGTGGAAACAGGTTCTCTGGAGCGAAGAATCAAGGTTCACCCTCTACCGTTCGGATGGCAGGGTCTGGGTTTGGCGTCTGTCTCGAGAACGCCTCCTGCCGGAATGTATTGTGCCAACTGTGAAGTTCGGCGGCGGTGGAATTATGCTGTGGGGGTGTTTCTCCTGGTATGGCACGGGACCCTTGGTCGCAATTCCTGGTAGACTCAACGCCGAGACCTACTGCACCATTTTGGATGACCATGCGCTTCCTACGTTGTGGCAGTTTTACGGGGTGGACCCATGTTACTTTCAGGATGACAATGCCACCTGTCATGTTGCGAGGTCCACCATGGCTTGGTATGGTGACAATGGGGTTAATCGAATGGACTGGCCTGCGCAGAGCCCGGACCTTAACCCTATCGAGCACCTCTGGGACGAGTTGGAGCGTCGACTTAAGGGTGCCCCCACCGTCCGAAATCGGTGAAGGAACTGACCTGTCTTCTCCAAGCCGAGTGGAAGAAAATACCGCTAGCCGTCGTACGACGCCTGGTTGAGAGTGTGCCCCGGAGGGTCGCAGCTGTAATCGCCGCTCGTGGAAGCTCCACCAACTATTGAAGGTGAATAAACTTCGTTTTCCTTTGCTATCACAGGTATCCAATTACTTGTTGGTAGATAGTGTATATCATAATTATCATCATCCTCAGCTATTACCAATCCACTGCTGGATGAAGGTCTCCCCAAGTTTCTTTCTTTCGTTCACAATTGTCTCTCTTGAGCATGTCTCCTCCATGTTACTCCGGCATGCTTTAGAATTTCATCCATTCATCTCCCTTGTGGTCTTCTTCTTGGTCTTTTCCTGCCCCCTTGGAATCCAGTTAGGAATTTCGGTTTTCCATCGGTGGTCCGTTCTTTTGACATGAATGGATGAAATTCTTGCAATTTCAGGAAGTTGACTCGGATCATGATGTCTTTCGCTCTTGTCATTTTCTTTATTCACGAGTTCCTCTTCTTATCTTTCCTGGTTACACCAAGTATGCAACTCTCCAACCTTCTTTCAGTTGTCTGCAGTCTTTGTATGTCTTTTGTAGTTAAGGTTCACGTCCCTGCTCCGTATGTAAGCACTGAAATAATGCATTGATTAAACAATTTTCTTTTAAGACATAATGGCATATTGCTCTTAAAAATTGAACTGTTTCTTCCCAAAACTCTCCAAGTAAGTTTTATACGCCGATTAATTTCTTCATCAATGTGACCTTTGCTTGATATCTGCTGTCCAAAGTAAATGTACGTATCGGTTATCTCCAGCTTTTCTCCATCAATTGATACATCTTCATTTCTTGTAAAAGCATTGTACATCAGTTTTGTTTTCAGAAAGTTCATTTTTAAACCCACTTCTTTGCTCTTGTCAGCAAGTTCCTAGATCATACTCTGCAGCTATGAAAGAGAAGTTGACTACATCATCAGCAAAACGAAGGTGAGTAAAATAATTTCCATTAATCTTATCCATTTGTTTTCCTAGTTCAGTGATTGAAAGACATTTTGCAATGTCGCATTGAAGAGTTTGGGAGATATGGCGTCACCTTATCTCACTCCCTTTCTAATTTTTATTGGTGTTGCATCCTCAAATAACCGAACCTTTGCACATGCATCTTCATAGATATTACTAATAATACTAATGCACGCATCTTGAATACCGCAGGATTTCAAAGCCATTGTAACTGCTGATAGTTTCACGGAATCAAAGGCCTTTTCATAATCGATAAAAGCCATACATAATGGGAGTTCGAATTCCCTCGTTCTTTCAGTTAGTTCTCTCAGTACATGGATATGATCCATAGTGCTGTAGCCACTCCTCAATCCAGCTTGTTCCCTCGGTTGAGCCATGTCCAGTGTTACCTTCAAGCGATGTAAAAGAACCTTAGTGAAGATTTTATAAACCACTGATGGGCTTATGGGCCGCGAATGGCCTTGTGGTCAGCGTTCGTTACTGCCACGGAGAAACCTCAGGTTCAATCCCAGGCAGGTACGAACGCTCGAACCACTAAATATCCGCCGTGCGTTGGATGGGCACGTTAAGCCGTCGGACCCCGGACACTCCCCCTCCCCCTGGTAATAAATAAGAGTGTCTTCCTCCCTCTTTCTACCTCGAGCTTCCGTGTTACTTTACTATCGGGCACTCTAGCCCAAATCTCCTATTTCTAAGGGTTTTTTTAAGACCTGGGGTCAGACACTGCCTTCCTGAAATCTTCTATATTTGATCTGAATGGCCTGTAGTACCTGAGATCCTCAACGTCACCTTTTTTTTATGTAGTAGGATCATTGTAGCATTGTTCCAATCCTCAGAAATCTTCCATTCATTGAGACATCTCGTGAAAACTTGGACAAGTCAAGTTTTAAATATCTCCACTTGCTTCTTGTATAATATCCACGGTCATTCCATCTTCTCCTGGAACTTTTCCCCGTTTCATGTTTTTAATTTCATGAGTAACTTTTTTCGGGAGGACTGGAGGGACTTTGGTACTGTTTTAGTAATGTGTAGAGTAGATGTATCACTCTTTCATATAGTTTTGAGTAGAAATATTTCACTCTTGTCAAAATTTCGCCTCTATTTCTTGTTACAGTGCCATCTTCTTTTCTCAGTGCATAATCTGTTTTCTTCCCTTACTGAGATGCCTCTTTGCTCTCTTTAGGCTTTGGTTGTTTTCAATTGCTTTTCTCACTAGTTCACAATTGAATTTCCTGGCGTCTTCAGTGATACTTTGTTTGTACTGTCTTGGATAGCTCTACATTCTCCACTTTGGAAGTGACATCTTTATTTGTCCTCATCTCTCTTCTCTTTTGTTCAGCAATTTTGTTTTTTCTGATATTTTCTTCATATGCAACTTGTTTTCAGTACCACCTATTTTTGTTCCTCCCGGTGGCGCAGTGGTCCAAGCGCTGGCTTAGTACCTAGTGCCATTCGTCCGAGATGAGATTAGTCTGGGCTTGAATCTCCCGGTCAGGCATGGATGTTGTATTTGTCTTACGGGACTGGCTCTCTCACTTCCAGGCGCGACGCTACGGGTGAGCTTCAGCCCACGTAACTTTTCTTTAAGACCACCTATTAGCCCCCCTTCCCCCCAAAAAATTTAAGCTCTTGGAACATATGGCGGGTGCAATCATCTAAGATTCTAGGTAATTTGGATAAATGTATGTGAATTTCTCGAATTCACTAAAATTTTGTTATATGGAATGAATTCCTTGTTAAATTTAGTGTTTGTACTTATGAGAAATGTAGGGAGACTTCTGAACGAATTTCTAAGAGGGTAGTAGAAACACACCTTTCTCTTGTAATTATGGTTTTAAACGATGAGAGAGAGAGAGAAAGAGAGAGAGAGAGAATGATTCATTGTCTGGTTACAAACTAAAATTCGTAAACAGCCTTCTGAAAAAAAAAAAAAACGACCTAAGTACGCTGAAATTTTGAAAAATTTGTAACTTGCCATAGCGATTCGTATCCATGGTTCCCATACTACATACATTGGATAAATACTACGTACAGTATTCACTTGAAAACTCTTTTTGACTAGGGATAATAACATTATCAGCGTAGGGCAAAATGCAGATGAGCCAATCCTTTTTGCCAAAATTTCTTCCAAACACTTCAAAATTTGTGGCTCCCTTTCATCATGCTTAACCACCTAACAACCCACCCAGTTCTGAGCTGCTGACGTCGCCACTGCTTCCTTACCTGGAACCAGTCGCCCTAAATTTGGGACGGCCGACTGCTTATATCCCATTGAGTTGCTCAAGGTGGTCGTTAAATCCCCTCAGTAAAAAATTAAAAAAAAAAAAAGAAGATAACAGAAAAGAAAAGAAAAGAAGGGCATCTGCTGGATGCCGAAATTGAAATTATTTAACTGCGATAGCAAAACAAAAAAAATAAATTATTAATTGTGGTAGCACAATTAAAACAAAAGAAGGGAATGTGCTGGATGCCGAAGACAGTTTTCGTTGCGTGCTTTCATCTTTCAAGCCTAGGATTTCCTAGTTCGTGAAGAAAGTGAAGCAGTATTCTCGACTAGATTTGTTTCGTTTCTGCCATTTCTTAAAGCAAATTACTTTTCCATTTGCAATTTTATGACAAGAAAAACTATCTTTCCTTCTTTTCAACTTGCACACTTTTGCTTTTTCCTTCTTTTTTTTTTTTTTGAAGTTGTTTCACAAAATGATATTTTTATTAAAAGAGGGGCGGATGATGGAAAAGAAGGAGAATGCGAAAGAATGGTAAACATTCACATATTTTAGAATCTAAAAGTCTTTTGAGTTTTAGGAAGCTACTTGTAAATTGTTCCTTTAATATTTATTGTTTCGTAGAATTATTTTGCGGATTTATAGATTGCAATCAGTGATCTGCCCGTTAGCTGGCTTTGTTTCTTTCTTGAATTTATTTTGCGGCTTTATTTTCTTTAGCAAGTTTTATTTTGGGCTATCCAGTGATAAATTGTTCATGTCATTCTCTAAATACATTTTCTGATTTACGCTTCTGATTTATTCCTGTGCCCTCTGCACATTGCTGAATAAGCAATTTCAAACCTGCTCATTGTGATTTCGAAGGATTCAGGAGGGCTTACTATGAATTTTGTCATGTTTTCGAAGATAGTACGTACATTAATTCTCTGTGATAATTGGTTTTACTTATACATACTTGTGTACGTATTGATTTTTGAGAATGATGATTGATTGTGCTGCCATCTAGTAACAAAATTTTTGTTTTGTTCTTTAAGTAGCGATGATACTCTATCCATGACCCATTCACATGTTTACAAAATCCTCAAAGAAACTCCTCGGAGATCCCCTAAGATGTTAGCTGATTGGCTGAAAATCCGTGACGTGTTTTTATCTTTCTCGCTTCACCTGTTTTCATTTAATTTGACGTGATAGAGACGTAGTTCCAACTACTTCCCGTTTTGGAGTTTATAACATTCCTTTATTGGACAAGAATGGACAATCGGCAAATCTTTGCTATGTGGGCTCGACCTATCGGAGCCTGGGTACTCGCTGGGCTGAACACAGATATGCCATCCGTAAAGAATCTGCTGCTTCGACATTGTCAAAAATCATTACTGAAAAAGACTTAAGACCTGATTGGGACAATGAGAGCTTACTGTCGACTGCTTTTAATAAACGTTCTATGCTTTTTACTGAGAGTTTATATATTATTAAACTTGGATCAAAATGCTGTAATGAAGACGTGACTGTATACATTCCCTCTAACGGGAGGAATCTGATTTTGCAGTACTCTCGGGTAGAAGAATCCGGATGATTACAAACGAATGTTTAACAGTAATTTGTAGTGAATGGCAATGATTTAGGTGTTCATTTACACAACGTGTATTACTTATGCTCCTGTCTGTTACTATTTAACCTTGTGCTGTTCTAATGTGGTTTCACTCAATGGTCTGATGATGCGACCATAGTGGTCACGAAAGTGTTCGCCAGAGCTTTTATCTACCATAAATTTTTAAATTGTAAATAAAGACGTTTTTTTAGATCCTACATTTTTAGAAGGAATACTTAAAATGGGGTATGTGTGCTTTGACTGCTTCATGAAAAATGAACAGTGCTTCGACAGCTGTGAATTTTTCTTATCTACATCTGAGCACAAAATACTTTTTAATCGTACATAATATACTCCGGCCCTGAACATTAGTATCGAAACTTGCCGGAAACTTACCTCAACTGATTCTTTTGTCAGTATTCTTCCCGTTTGTTTCTCTACGTAGAGTGTCACGTTATCACGTAAGCCAATCGCGGAACGTTGAGCATCCTCCGAAGAGTTTCTTTGCAGATTTTGTAAACATGCGGCCCACTCCGCGGGATGGAAGGTTCTGCGCCAACGTGCTGCCATCTATCACCGATATGAAAGATGACAACACGTGAGCTGTGTATCGATTTCTTTATGTTACTATTTTGGCTAGCCCTTAAAAAGATCTTCAGGAATGTTTCAATTGTATCCCTACTTCGAAATATGTATTCCAAAGGAAACGCTTTGTTTCCTCATGAATCAGAACCTACCTATCTAGCAGAATAAATCAAGTACATTGGTTACTTGAGGTACTCCTCAGAGCTGCTGAGCAGGGCCGGACTGGCCATAGGAGTCACCGGGCAAATGCCCGGTGGGCCGTCGTAAAATTCTGCCGTTGGGCCGTCCGTGTCAATTTATTTCTGTTCAAGAACTGAAACAAATTACGAATAATTGAGAAATACGGCATGAGCTGAGAGATAGTCTGCATAAGTAGTAAGCGGGCACAAAATCTGAAGATTAACAGCGAATTGGACCACTCTGCTCTGAGGTCCCATAATCACGTGCTCTAATCTGCTTTTCGAGGACATGGTGTTCGTGATGTTATTTTACCTGCTGCTGAAGTCACTGACTCTGCCCTCAGGTCAGTGAAAATGGCCACAGCTGTTTACCCAAATAAACCGTAACCGGAAGTAGCGCCATGCTTACTTATTCTACTTTTTCACGTGTTGCTTATTTATATAGTTGGAAGTACAGTACTAAAAAAAATTTTTAGTGAGCTGAGATTTTGAAGGTTAAATTTTTTTTTATATGGATTACTCCAAAAGGCGGAAGTGCGAGGGTGGTCAAGAAAAGAAAAGGAAAAGGGAAGTGAAGCTTCGTGAACAAGACGCTTCATCAACTCGAAATTTAGGTGATATGTTTAATGCCCAGAAGAGAACTAAAACATCTAGTTTGACAGAACAAAAGGTGATAGATAAAGCTGTGTCTGCTTCCGAAACAGAAGTACTTTCTGTTAGGAATGAAGTACGAAATTATCCAGAGAAAGGACACTGTTTTGCTGAAGCAACAGCTTGTGTTTGTGACGTGTTTTCACATGATGGGGATGCTCTTTCCAGAGGAACTGGTGTTCATTTTAATGAATGTTTTTCAAAACTGCAAGATGAGGACGTTGCTAATAATGATTTTTTTTTCTTCCTCTTGAGGTTAGTAAAATTACAATTGACTCTTTTTTCAAGTTTCACCCTTGTCAACCAGATATTTTCTCCTTGCCTGTTACCGCAAAAATGTTTACGCTCTCTTATTCAGAAAAAAAAAAAATATTCTGTTCTGTTTGTTTAGCATATAAAAACGGATATAATCCCAACATTTTTGTTCATGGTATGACAGATTGGCGTCATGCAATGCAACGCATTCTTGAACATGAAACTAGCAAACAACACTTTGCATGTGCCGAAGCACATTTGATAAATTGCCGTGGTGGTGATGTGAAAACTTTATTGTTTTAAATTTTTTTATCTAAACGTGAGACAGAAATTTTGGAGATGAAGAAAATATTAGGAAGAATTGTAGAAATTGTAAAGTTTGTTGGCAAACGAGATCTTCCATTTCGTGGAAATAATGAAAGTGCTGCCATGTTGGAAGATGATAATGTAGATCATGGAAACTTTATTGAATTGTTAAAGTTGCATTCAAAATTTGATGCCACTCTAAAAGTGCATTTGGATAAAGTTATTCAATCAGCTAAAGATGAATTTGATGAAAATGTTCTGAAACGTGAACGTGGAAGTAAAGTCACTTTTATTTCTAAAACAACTGTTGGCTATATTATTGATATTATAGGATCCTTAATGAAAGAAAAAAATAGCTGATGAAATTTGTAATGCTGATATATTTTCTGTTCAGCTTGATACAACACAAACATCTCTGTAAGGGATCAGTGTTCAATCATTGTTACTTGTTAGATATGTTAATGATAAAGTTGAAGAATGTCTAGTAAGTGTAGTAAACTGCAAATCTGGAACAGGGTTCAACATGTGTGAACTACTGAAATCAGAGATGCTTTCTCTTGGTATTGACATAACAAAATGCATAGGCAATGCAACAGATAGTGCATGGCATGAAATGTGCAAGGAGAGTACAAAGGCTTCACATCTTGGTTATCTGCTGCTTCTCCAGGGCAAATACATGTCTGGTGCTGTGCACATGTCTTAAACCTAGTTATGACCGATGGAACACATTCATGCCCAGAGTCTCCGACTTTGTTTGGAACATTAAATTCTTGTGCTACTTTCTTCCGTAATTCTTATTTGCGAATGGATACATTGCAGAGCACAATAGGATCAAGTAACAGGCGATTAATATCTATCGGAAAAACAAGGTGGTGGGCGAAAGATAGATGTTTAAAGTCAGTTTTTGGCATATATGGTGATTCCACTCAGTCAATGTATGTTGCTTTAATAGTGACAATTCATAAAATAGTATCATCCGAGAAGTTCAATTCTGAAATGAGGAAAACTACATATGATGAACCCATTAGTAATGCACAAGCTCGTTACCGCATAAATGTGTATAACAATGTTTTTGATGTGGCAGTTCAGAGTCTTAGTGATCGCTTCCGAGAGCATGGTGCACTTGCAGCTGATATCAGCTGCTTAGACCCACAACATTTTTCCCAACTAAAAGAAAATGTTCCAGAAACTGCACTGGAAAAACTCAGCTGTATTTTAAAAAGAATATACTCGGACTTTGATAAAAGTGAACTGAAAGCTGAATTGAAGGATTTTGCAAGCAAATGGCCAAAACTGAGACCGTCACTCCAAGATGAATTTGAGAAAAGAAGAAAAGCTAAAAGTAGTGAATCAGACATCTCAAAACCTTCATCTTATCATTTCTGAAGATGACTGTGATGAAGAGCATCAAAGTTCCATCAGGCATCATGATGTACAGAAGTGTAAAGATTGTAATATTTGTTGCTACAATGTGCTTAAGCAATTTAGCCTCTATGCGCAAGCATATAAATCGTTATTTCTGGCATACAAGGCATTATTAACACTGCCATGCTCACAAGTAACGTGTGAAAGATCGTTTTCAAAACTTAAATTTATAAAGTCAAATTTAAGATCAACTCTTTCACAGGAGAAGTTGGATTCATTAATGCTTATGAAATCTGAGAAGGATATTTTAAACAGTATTGACCCTGAAAAGGTGATTCAGAGACTTAGTCACAAAAGTGGATTGGTGAAGAAACTTAGTTTTGTGACTGGGTAAGTAGACTAAAGAGATGCACACATATATATAGGTGTCCAAAAATATACTCGTCTGTTATAAGATATAAATTTATGGTGACAAGCAATTAGTTTCTGTTATTTAAGTAACACATTTGTTTACATTCATGTTTACACATTAACAATTCATGTATCATTATTATTTTATATACTTGTACGAACAGAGCGGATCAACATGAAGATTATCCTCATAATTTTTCAGTACATCGTAGTTATCAGATTCTCTTACGTGATATTGTAAAACAATTACTGACCACAACAAAGCATACCCAGGGAAGCAGAAAATTCTACTTTCTTGGATTTTCACAGAAGGATTCATTAATATCTCTAAAAAGTTTAGTAGCCATGTACAGAAAAACTACGGAAATCTGTTCCAATATCGGGAACAAATATGCAATATATTAACTGTTGGAAGTTGCAACTAGTACATGGGACATTCCACGTCAGATCAATAAAAAAAAAAAAATAAGTTTTTGACCTCACCATTTCTGATTTTGATGAAATTTGGTATGAAGCACACATATGACAAGGTAAGTAATTCTGCCAATTTTCAGATTTTTATTTTGAAAATTGTCCAAGATACACACATAATAAAAATCTAAATTTTCGTAAAAAATGACACACTCGCACACTTATAAATGGCTGTAACTGTTTTCCTAATTGTAGTACAGTGACAATTGAAACACAGCTGCAAAGCTAAAGCATTGAGCTTTCTATAGATACCATACATGACCTTCTTACAACAGATTAAAGTTTCAAGGTCATCCACTGTGACCTTTGACCTTGAATATCTCAAAACATGCCATCTTAAAAATTTACGAAAAAAATATATTTTATTGCTACAACATTCTTCTACCTATGTGCCAGATATTAGGCTGGCACCGCTATGGCAAGGCAGTGTAGGATTAATAGGAGTATATGTCCTCCAGGTTAGGTTCAGGCAAATGTACAATAACTGTTTTTTAGATGCATGTATGTATTAATTTCACAATGTGTTACAGGTTATATTAGTGGTGTACACATACAAGTGAACCGCTTGGTTAATAAGGTTGCAAACCAAAAGAATGTGATGCCATCTTGCTAGTGACCATCTCTATTTCGCTTCTCTCCATAAAATATGTCTGACCTGTTGCTGTTCGTAAGTCAACCTTTGTAATGACTGCTGTTTTATCCACTTCTAATATATCTGGCTTCTGTGGGTATGTGAAAGACCCTGAAGGTCCATGTGGGTGCAGAAAACTTATCTTAACTTGTTCTGTATGAATGTTCACATCCAAAACACAACCAACCCACCACTGGTTATCATACTCAACAATAACATAGCCACGAATATCCTCCAGATCCAGTTCTATTGGATTTAGCAATACTGGCCCAACCTTGTATTCAGTTGAGTTTGAATACATCTTGGTTTTAATAGCTGTGCGGCTTACTGGTATTACACAGTGAAGTTTTTGAGTACCAGGAATTGGTCGAGCACTAGCATGACGTATCTCGAGGAACTCCTTGTGGTTCTCATAGTCCTTGTCCGTGCTGTATTTAAAATGGCACGAAGGAATGTTTCTGGAAGCCCAATCATACAGTTGTCGCGGTGTCATAATTTGGTCATTGTATGAACACTGAAGGCTGGCACGTGCAGCTAATCTCTTAATGGTGCCTGCCACGCCATCACATGGCCCCTTTCCATGTGAGGTGGCAAAGAAATGCCACTCAGCTGTGATACCAAAATCTACATCATGATGGCACAGATTGACAAAATTCTTCCTGTTCTTATACTGTGAGGCTGCACCGTCTGAGAAGTAATAGATGTGTTCTACTTTCTTGTCAAAATGTGATGATATAAACTGCAACAATTGGCTCTGGAAAAGGTGAACACTGATAGTGTCATGCTTAAGACATTCTGAGATGACAACAAAAGAAACATGATCCAACTGAGGTGTGTGTGAACTTTTGTAGTACACGACGAAAGGGTGAATAGTAGCTTGGGATTGGGAATTGTTCCAGTGGTATCCTTGGACTGCATCCTGCAGTATGAAGGAATAATTCTCAGCAAAATCGCACAACACAATGATTATCATCAAGGTTTTCTTTCAGATTTGACAGAAAGTATGACTGCTGAATAGCTATAAAAGAATGTGGCAATAGCAATTTCACTTTTGATTCAAAGGTCTCAAGGAATTCTTCTACAGTGTTACAGACTGTCATAAGTGTTGTGCGATCAGTTGTAGTCCACAATTTATATACAATTTCATCAATCCCATTCATGGTGAATAAGCTACTTATTTGATCTAGTAAGTGTGCTATACCAGGACAAGAATCACACTTGAAGAAGAAGCATTCTGGAAGAGGAGGGTTACAAGTTATTCTTGCAAGGCAATCTTTGTATGTCCTAACTGGTAATTCATCACTACGAGTTAAGTCTTGCAATTTGCACCCTGCTAGCATAAGTTTTACATTTTCATGAACACAACACACACAGACACAGTGTGTTCCACTTGCACCAGCCAGCACACAATTCTTTGGGCGTAAACCACAGAACTTTGAAAACCCTACTTTGACATTAGGATTCTTGTCTTTAAATCCTTGAAATATCTCTTTCAAATTTCCTAGAATAAGACGTTTCTGTTTTTGTACTTTTGATCCTGATTCCATCATTGTAACAAAATCTTTTTTTCCTGGTAAACAACGGCTCACTTCATCACTATTATAGTATGCAATAACGTTTTCAACTGTGCTGTCACTGAGAGTTTTCCCAGGCCTAGGATTTGGAGTTGCTAAAATACCCTGCTTTTTCACAAGATTTTTAGACTTTCGTGCCATGTAATATGTTACACCAAATTCTTCCTGAATTTTACGAATACTCCAGGTTCTAGGTAATATTGTTAGTATTTGGACTTTAACACTGCTAGAGTCTGTTTCTTGAAATTTTTCTTTCAACTGTGAAATCATGACCGATTCATCAGACACTGTCACAGGATTATCACATTCTGAAACACCTATGTAGTCTTTTATCACTTTACCAATTTTCTGATATTTCTTCTTACTGTACTGTCCAACACCTAATCTTTTTTTTTTTCACAGGAGATTCGCCTAGAGAAAGTAACGTATCATTCAGACTATCCAAAGTTGTGTCTCTGTCAGTCCATATCTCACTCCTTCTGAATTATCTTCACTTAACCGAGGTTGTTCTGCCTCTGCATCTGTTTCACCTGGCATTTCAGAGATATATTTTCTGCATGAACTACATATTTTCTGTTCTAATGTTATATTTGGACATTTCTGAACCATCCAAGGCTGTACTTTTCTCAGATTCTTTCTAAACCTTGTGTGTCCACTTTTACCCAGAGGATTGCAACAAAAAATTTGACTTTTAAAGTCCATTTTGGTTAATGAAACTGCACCTGCAAAAAAAATTATAAATATAGTTTGATAAAAAGAAATTTATTAAATAACAATAAAGATAAAATAAAATAACAATTAAACAGTTATCAATGTTACAGATAAATTGATAATCACACACTCACAAGCTCAGAATTGAAATAACAGCAAATGTAAAATGGTGTACCAGTAAGATTTCTCATTGGCTGTAATAAGAAGCCTTGCCATTGGCTTTAATAAGAAACCCTGTCATTGGCTCTAATAAGAAACTTTGTCATTGGCTAAAATGGGTGGAGTTTCAATCTCTGATCTCAAAGATTTGTTGACATTATTTACTGCTGAAAATCGTGTCTATCAAGTAAAATTGCTGTCACATAGCATATTTCTGATAAATCTGTTGATCTGTTATAATATATACACATTTCATGTATAATAAACACAAATCCTCAACGTAAGAAATATTTATTGCATGGTATGTCTCTGTGCCTTACATACAGAAGGGTGCAGCATGACACTCCTATTAATCCTACACTGCCGTGCCATAGCGGTGCCAGCCTAATATCTGGCACATGGGTAGAAGAATGTTGTAGCAATAAAATATATTTGTTTCGTAATTTTTTAAGATGGTATGTTTTGAGATATTCAAGGTCAAAGGTCACAGTGGATGACCTTGAAACTTTAATCTGTTGTAAGAAGGTCATGTATGGTATCTATAGAAAGCTCAATGCTTTAGCTTTGCAGCTGTGTTTCAATTGTCACTGTACTACAATTAGGAAAACAGTTACAGCCATTTGTAAGTATGCGAGTTTGTCATTTTTTGCGAAAATTTAGATTTTTATTATGTGTGTATCTTGGACAATTTTCAAAATAAAAATCTGAAAATTGGCAGAATTACTTAGCTTGTCATATGTGTGCTTCATACCAAATTTCATCAAAATCAGAAATGGTGAGGTCAAGAAGGTGATTGATCTGACATGGAATTGCTCACATATTCTTTTGTTATTTTAAGTTATAATCTTAGCCCTTACAGTATGGTATTTCTAATTCCATGATTTGACAGTCCTTCAGTTTTGTTGTGGCATTATCACATGTAATTAGTTGTAGAGGCACTTCTCCAGGAAGTACCAACATAAACAGTAAATTTTTAATTTAGAATCTCTTTTTCTGAATGTTATTTGGCCATTTTTAGCATCCCTGTGCAGTGTGCATGTAACTTATTATACTTCATTAGAACAACTGATATCTCTTGTGACCAAACAACATATATAAAATGCAGTAAGAACAGATGATGACGGCTTCACTCTTCCACGTTTGTTAGCACAGAGCATTTAAAAATTGTTTTTCGGTCACCACCTGGAATTGAACTGTGGAACTCCTAGTTGCATGCCAAGTGCGTTACCATCACGCCACAGCAGCCAGCAATTCTCACTGCTATCTGTTCTTATGTCTCCACGTATTTTGAGAAATTAACATCTCCATTATTTTTCATAAAATGTATTTCAGCATATCTTACTTTGTCCAGTGCAGCTCTGTCGATATGTTGGTCTTACTGGAGCTGCTCTGCAAGACATAGCAAATGCCAGAAATCAAGAAAATTTTATAGATATGAAAAATGTTTCCAGTTTGGTGATCAGTTTGTTGAATTGGATGGATGGGTGGTGAATACTTTTCACCCAAAGCTATATGAAATCAAAAGTGGGATGCTGAAATTAAAAATGCCAGGGCTGCTTTTTCTCCCCAGTCCGACCCTGCTGCTGAGTATAATAGCATAAGCCAGGAACTTGCTTACAAGAATAAAAGAGGATGGAGATTATTTAACACACCTTCGTTTTGCTGGTGACATAATCATTCTTGCAGGTACCCCCTCAGAGCTGCGTAGTATAAAAGTATGATCCAGGAATTTGCTTACAAGAGTAAAGAAATGGGATTAAATATGAACTTGCAAAAAACAAAACTGATGTACGTTTATTTTACAATCATAAGCTTCCTCAAATCTGAAGATCCAGAATTTGATGGGGCAAATCGAGAAGCAGCCAGTGCCTACATTTAGTTTGAGCAAAAGATATGGTTTTTCCCTTATTTATACTCAGTTTGAAAATCATGCAAACTTCATATATCCAGGCCAGCATACTCTGCAACTTACATTCGCTCTCTGCCAACAGGACTGTGTCATCAGAATATAGCAATCTGCACACACAGCCATTGCCAAGACATAAACCAGTATTGTTCATTTTGGCATCGTGCATGTACACATCCAATAAATATATTAAACAGCCATGGTAACATTACACAACTTAGTCTAACTCCTGCTCCAATAGAAACCATTTGGATGCACCATTTACTTGTGCACATGCTCTACTGCCAGCATACATTGCTTTCAGACTGTTGAATAGATTCCTAGTGATACCATATTTATCAATCATAAGCTTCCTCAAATCTATGAAGGCAACAAAAACTTTCTCACCAATAGACAGATACTTTTCAATCATCAAACGTAAAGCAAAATTTTGATTAGTGCAGCCCTTACCAGGCAAAAAACCACTCTGAACATCCCACACTTTCTCTGATGTAATACCTTGTACTATAACATTAACAACCTTTCCAAATACTTTCCTTGGAACACTTAGCAAACTGATATCACGAAAGTTCTTGCATTCAGTCTGGTCACCCTTTCCCTTATATTATACAAAAGAACAATGACAGCATCCCTCCAATCCTGAGGGACCATTCCTAACTCCCAGCACAACTGGCAAATTTCAATTAACCACACTGTTAAAAAAAAACTACTTAAAAATGAGAACCTACTCGTTTTTATTTAAGTACAATCGTATCGTAAACAAGTACATGACATGCTCAAATATAAGTAACCGTGCGTACTTACAAATAACTGTGTCAATAAATATAAACAAAATCTCGTATTACTTCATTTTAGATATTATAGATTTCAAGAGAAGTTGTTTAATAAATGTGTAAAGTGACACACATAAATAATTAGTACAACGAAGTCACTGATCACAAGTAATTTAATTATGCATAAAGTATCTTTGTGTACGTCTTTACATTAACTATATTTGTGTCAATCTCATAAATAATATATTGTCATAAAATTGTGAGGTCCATTTGCTCAGCATGTATCAACGAGTATATCTATTATCCCTGATGTGCCATCGAATATATACTTCCAGTTGATTCTATGAATAAATGAGTATGTACGGAGTACACGTATTCCAAATTTGGAATCGAGCCGCGGATGGCTTAGTGGTTAGAGATTCAGACAACTGATGAAGGGACCCCAGGTTCAAACCTAGCCTGATAGGTTAAACATCTGGGGGATGTCTCTCCGTGGTGGTGTGAATTTCTAACAATCGCTGAATATTTGCTGTGCATCAGACGAGCACGTTAAATGACGGCCCTCGGGTAGGAATCACCTGGTTACATATAAAGTGTTCATTCCTAACCCTAAGATCTTAGTTTCACACGTGTTGAAATCTGTTCATGTCTCGTGAATAGTGAAGTATAAAGAAGTGAGTTATTCTGTGGTGTTGAATTCTTACTTCAAATAGAATAATTAATATATTTTGCCAATGCTGATTCACATAGAGCTTAAATATTACCAGAAATCAGGGCAACTTTTCAGGAAATTAGCCTTCGTAATTTGTATAACATTTGCATCTCCAACAATCGTTAGCCCTTTCTTTACGAAATTAATGCTTGAACTGTTGCATTGTAATGTGTCTGAATTAAAGAGGACATTTTTTAATTTCGTAACTTAATGCAACTGTGATATAGCATTTGTCTGATTGAATTTACTAAAGCTATCTGAACAGTGTGGACAGATTATGTTGAAAAACTGCATGATCAACTTTATTCTAACTGTACAAAACATAGGGAACTACTTTCGATTAAAAATTTCATATCTAGTTTTTCACTTGTATTAAAAGGTATAATTATTTTTACAGGAATTGCCATGCTTCAGTGCTGCAGTGTTAGTGGCTGCAAGTCAAATTATAGAAGTCAAAAGGGGACTGTTACAACTTTTGCCATACCAAAGTAATGTATGCAGCAGATTTTGTATAAGACAAACTTTGTCTTATACAATATCTGCTGCATACATTTAAATAGACAAAGTTCTGATTTTAGATTTCCTTGTTCGTTTTATGTTGAATGTTTGTGTATGAGTAGCTTAAAAACTAAATTGGAAAACATAACTCTCCTCAGCTGCAAAATACTCTTGAACAACTTAGTAAAAGCCAAATATGATAACCAAAATGATTTGAAATCATGTGAAAGAAAAATTAAGAAGTTGGAAGTCTGAACGCTTAGTTTTGTGTGCCTCTCCTTAGTGCATAGTGTGCACAGAGTAAGTCCTGAGATAGGAAAAAGAGTTCAAACTTATCAAATATTTTATATGCATGTAAAGTGTATAGCCAGGTTGGTTAAAGCATTAAAATGTATTTCTCTTCTGTAGTAAATGAAGATAACATTTCTGAAAAGTTATCTTTGAAACTGGAAACTAAAGATCCATCATATTTGGTTTCATTTTATTTGAAACTTGTATACCAGGAAGCAGTACTTCAGTTAGCGTCTCGTAACATATTTCCGATCTTTTTTTCTGCTTCATCACATATTATTCACATAGTGATGCTGAGTGGTGGTGGCATTACATACTGAAGATTTGTATTTAATTTTTGGTAGTGTCTTTTTTTTTTTTTTTTTTTTTTTTTTTCCTTTCAAATTGGAACTAATACTGTTTGTGCAGTGGTTGCCCGTCTTACACAATGTGCCTGTGATATACCTTTTTTATATTCTCCTATCCCAAGATATGCGTCTTAATTTGCCAAGCCGTTTCACAGCAAAATGGACCAGAGGTCCTCATTTAATAGCAGTTTTGATTTCATCAGTCCAAATTCATTTAAAAATCTATGGACTATTTTCTTTCCGTGGAAGATGATGCTGTACTCCTTCGCGTCATGGGGTCTGGCTAGTCCCTCAACGACACCATACCCGTACGAGTTCCATGTCACTTATTTCCAGATTAATAAATGTTAGCAATAATATTGTAGCATTTTTGTTTACGTTTCAATACTGTACTAAAAAATTCCAGGAAATTTCTCTTATTTTTCATACTTGCCACTATGACTTCATTGCCATAAATTTTTTGATAAAAACATCTGTGAGAAGTTAACTGAAGTGTTACTGTGTGTGTGTGTGTGTGTGTGTGTGTGTGTGTGTGTGTGTGTGTGTGTGTCAGAGCTGAGTTTGGGCTCAATTTTAAGAGCCCGAACGAGCCTGAAAACTATGATTAACCTGTATAGGCATTAAAAAAAGTCTTCCAGACTTCCACTCTTTCCTACCCATACAATTAACCGATGTCTTTCTCAACTGCGGGGTGGGGAAGAGATGTCTATCTATTTCTATAATTTCTTTAACCATTCATTTCTTCCTGAAATGTTGGGGGGGGGGTTATCAGGAAACATCTGGAGGCACAACAAACTACGTTGTATGTTGCTCAATAGAATTAGCAGGGAGCTTCCTCTTTGAGGTAGGGAGCAAAATTCTGTCAGCTTGCTATCTACTATCTATACTTCTTAAAACTTATCCTTGGCAGAAATCCTGTAATTCATGGCCTATGGTATTTTGTTATCCAAGCCCGGAATGGATAGCCCTGCAGAATTCCTACTCCCCATTTAGACCCAGTTGCTGAAGAATTTTTTTTTTATTATTGAAGGTTTAACGACCACCGTGAGCAACTCAATGGGCTATAAGCAGTCGCCCGTCCCTAATTTAGGGTCATTGGTTCCAACTAGAAAGTGTAAAAAAAGCCTCTTGTGCTAAATCATATAAAATCACATTAAAAGAAAAAGGAAGAAAATTCTTCCCCTCTCTCCAAGCCCGAACTCCAGTAAGTATTACGCAGCCAGCGCCCGGTTCGGGCTCGGCCCGTCTCACCACTGGTGTGTGTGTGTGTGTGTGTGTACTAGTGCTTAGCTTGACATTTATAGTAGGTATATTGAAAGTAGAAATTTAATTTTACCATAATGAGCAAATTTGGCTTCTAGTAAAGAATGTTAGTAAAATGTATAAATTCCCTAATGTTATGAAAAACTACTAACCAATTCTGCTTAATTCCTTTAGAAATGTGTGGGAAATAATTATTTATACTGTTAAAATGTTGTCTAATCCAAAAAGTGATATCAAATATGTTTTATAAAAAAGTAGATCACAGTTAGGTATGAATATTACAAAAGTAGATTTTAGGTAAAGAAAATAATGAACACAACTCATACATAAAATATTCAGATGGTAGCACATACTGGAGGATCTAAAGCTGAAATAATTTTAATGTAACTTGTGATGATTCAAACTATTTGAAACAGATGTCTTAATTTCTGCCATTGGTTAGCAAGAATTCTTTATTTATTTTGTTGTGTGTATCTATAACTTTGTTGCAGATGCTATCACATAAGGAAAGTTGGGGTAAACAATCTGAAGCTGAATACCGTTGCAGCTTGTGATGACATCCTTCTTTCAAACTATTTGAAACAGACATTTGAGGTACATTTATGTAAAAAAATGGACCCATTTGTTTATTTTTAATAGTATGTTTTACTTCGTTCCGCTTGAAGATACAAGACAAATTAATATTCAATAGGTAAGTTGATACTTTTTCCAAATGTAGTATTTATGCTAATTTTTAAAACAAACTAAAAATTTAATTTCTGAATTGCAGCAAAGTGCTTTATTAATGTGAGAGTGGATCAAAAAGTTAGTTACACTGTTGAATAAAAAAACAAAAGAAAGATATACTCAGGGGATGTATGTTGGTTTAAAGGTACAACATTAATTCATTTTTCGACATAGTCGCCTAAGAACTGTAAACATTTATTGGAACGTGCAATTAATTTTCCCATACCTGTACAGAAAAAGTCCAGTTTGGTGCAACTAGTTCAGGACCGCACTTTTCACAGCCTCATCGGTTGGGAATTGTTGTCCACTAAGGTCCTGTTTCATTTTACCGAACAAATGGTAGCCGCATGGGGATAAGTTGGGACTGTAAGGTGGATGTTGCCACACCTCCGACTTGAATGACTGCAGCGATTCCCTTTGTTTTCCGTGTTGTGTAGCGTTGTTGGGCAGCAGAGTGACACCTTTGCTCAACTTACCCTGGCATCTGTCCTTAACTGAAGTTCGCAAATTTAATAGTGTTAGGGAATATGAGTCACTATTGATTGTCGTCTCTTTTGACAGAAATTCTGTGTAAACAACAGATTCACAGTCGTCATGACCTCTCCCGCAGACAGAGACAGTTGGACTTTTCACGTCTTCCTTGTTGGATAGGTGACATGTTTCCATTCCATGGACGATCATTTGATTTCAGTTATGTAACAGTAAATATGTGATTTCAGATAATAAGAAGAAATATTTCTTCCACAATGTTTACCTGAATAACTGGGAATTTGCTAAGCATCAACCTGACTCTAAATAGCTGAGCTACGATGAAGCAGGGCTCGCTTTGACTGGCGAAAATCTGAGATTATTCAGATTAAATCACTCGGATGTTTGGGACTTCCTCATCCTGGATGGTGTAACGGTAGCATGCTCGAATGGAAATCGGGAAATGCAGGTTCGCTTCTTGTTCCACGGCGATGAATTTTTCAAATTTTCTGGTATGAAAGAGTTAGTCAGTAGCACTAAATCTGCAATTTCAGATTGCTTATTGGCTCATAATGCAATTAAATTTCTGTGAATGCTGAGCAAGAATTCTGTTTACTGAGCTATAGTTTGAATTAAATTCTAGTATGGAAATCGTTTTTTCAATGTTTGGCTTACCTAACAGTGTTCAATTATGGTAATGGTAAATTTACAAATACAAATGAAAGGAAAATTTAATAGTGCCAAAAATGAATAATTTTATCAAAAAAAATTCTTGTATTAATTTTTCACAAAACAATGAGAACATTTTTTGTGACTGTCCTTCATTCGACTTTTTTTTTCAATTACCAAGAAAATAGCTTGTGCCAGAATGTATTGTCACATAATTTGAAAGTGTTGAAATATATACAGGTAAGGATTAATTTTTTTCTTCCCCCAAGTAGAAATAAGTAAAAAAAACCCTAATGCACAGACAGATGATTTGTATTAAAACGGATCCTAAGCGCCGCCCCGGTGGCGCAGTGGTCTAAGCGATGGCCTCTGATCATTCGTCCGAACGGGGTCCGGGTTCGAATCCCGGTGAGGCATGGATGTTGTGTTTGTCTTACGGCACTGGCTCTCTCCCTTCCCTGGAACCAGTGACCCTAAATAATTAGGGACGGGCGACTGCTTATAGCCCGTTGAGTTGCTCACGGTGGTCGTTAAACCTCCAATCAAAAAAAAAAAAAAAAAAAAAGATCCTAAGCATTTTTTTTAAGAAGGAATTATTTCCAAATTATGTACTTTTAGTGTACAGAAGCATTGTCCTAGAAATAACTCCATTAAACAAAATACATGCAATAATATCCAAAAATTATTTTTTTCCAGAACAAGAAAAAAAATATAACTTTTTTTAATTTAGTAAGGAACGTTTTAGCCAGAGATATGTATATGAGGGAACACTTTTTCTTCGACCTCAATATGATTTCGCTTGACGTTTTCCGTTTGCTATTAATGAGGTTGTAGCAGACACGTGACTTTAACATGGCAACGAGCCTTAGTAACGTAAGTAAAGGACAGCCAGTCCCTGTTGAAATGACGGCGTCCTACTTTGAAAGTTTAACTTCCGAGTACAAAATGCGGTATTTGGAAAAAATTTAAGAGATTGAAGGAAAATATCTGTATGTGCTGAATGCAAGTATCTTCGAAGGTGACGCGAAAAGTTTTCCGAAAGTACAAATAGTAAATATTTTCGCCGCCACGGTGGCGCAGTGGTCTAAGCGATGGCCTCTGATCATTCGTCCGAACGCGGTCCGGGTTCGAATCGCGGTGAGGCATGGATGTTGTGTTTGTCTTACGGCACTGGCTCTCTCCCTTCCCTGGAACCAGTGACCCTAAATTAGGGACGGGCGACTGCTTATAGCCCATTGAGTTGCTCACGATGGTCGTTAAACCTTCAATCAAAAAAAATCTTTACCATACAACAGCTCGAGGCATATAAAAGTCTTGAAGCAAA
Organism: Macrothele yani; assembly: GCA_039090855.1. NCBI lineage: Eukaryota > Metazoa > Arthropoda > Arachnida > Araneae > Macrothelidae > Macrothele > Macrothele yani. The sequence goes on along the minus strand of CM077022.1, from coordinate 46,468,714 downwards.
TAACATTTTATTATCGTTGATATTCTTTTACATGGTAATTTAGTGTGATCACTAATTAGTGAGTAATTAGGAACTCTTCAATAAAAAGTGTTTCTCTTAGTTCTGGGAAACGTTTTCCAAGACTTAGAAAAATTTAAAGCAAAATTGTGGTGAAAAAAAAACAATAATTTTTATTTGCGCCCTACGTTATTTATCCGTAAATAAATTTAGCAGCATAATCCCAGTCTGTAAACAGACCTAGACACCAAAAAAAAAAAAAAAAAAAAAAATTCATTTGGAAATAATTTTATCCATTATTTGCATTTTTCCACAAAAGTGTACTTCAGCTCCAGTTAAAAATCCAGGTTACTAAAAATAAAATCAACGGTGGTTTGGGGAGGAAATATATAGAACGAAATATTAAAGTAAAAATCAAAAATCTCCCAACACTGAGAGCCAAATAATCTTAAAAGTGAAAATACTAAGTGAAAAGCCGAAAATTCGCAAAGAAGTGGGTCAAGCTCTCCTAAAAAATCCAGAACAGCCGAAGAGATTTGATTCTGACTAAGAAATTAACTTTCAGCTCTATAAAAGTTTCAACACCTCCTTGATCAGCCAGGAACCTTCTGAATAGAAATCCCTGAAGGTGAAAAACCCAAGCACACAGAAGTGCAGATTGAATACCGAAGCGTTGATTTAGGAATTTTTTTGACTAAGAGACAAACTCTGAAGGGTGTTGTATCAGAAAATAGTCAGTAGCAATAAAACCTACGCAAAACAAAAGCCAACACCTTATAAATTCAACTTGAAAACTTCGAATCAACAAGTGAAACGACTGGCCCAATAAGTACAAGCACTGCACGCCCGCAGCGATTGAACAAGTAAGTAATATAACCTCCTTGTTTGAGTCGAGTCGCGGCCAATCACAGTCTCTGCTGCCATGTTGGTGAGACATTTGAGCATTAAATTCGTCTGCTCAAAGTGCTTCAAGTTTGTGACGTCATCCTTACTCCATTTATTCCAACCTCCTTGCCGCAATGGACAAAACAACAAAAAAACAAAAATACAATGCATAATGGTTAATGAAAAGTTGCTTAGCCTAATGATTTATGGAGCGTTGCTTAAGCTTTAAATAACTTAGTTTAGAGGGAATTATTACGTTCGCAAAAAAAAAAAAAAAAAAAAAAGCCTAGTTCATCAATTCATGAGAAATATGTGATCTGAATTAATAAAAAAAAATAAACTTCATAGAAGTTTAATAATAATTAATAAACTTCTCTTCGAATCCTCATATCGCATTCAAGTCTTTAACATTTTCAGGGTAAGACACACGCCGAGCAACAGCAAACAGACTGTTGCTCGGTTTCAATCGTAGCGGGTTTGTTTAGTTATGACCTGTGTGACGTCACAAACGGGATAATCGCATAGGCTTCGGTATCTAGTACTCGAAATGGCTTTGACCCGGCTAGGAAAATCTGCCTCAAGTCCGCGCCTCTGACCGCTGAGTCACTTGGAGGACACAGAATGGGATAGGGAGATAGATATGAATTTGAAATGAACTTCATTTAAGACTTTGTAATACAGTATCTTTTGCGTCATATAGAAGCAGTGATGTGCGCTACGGTTCTTGATTTTAGTTTGAAGTTTCATTTTGTAATGTCATAGCCACGGTGTAGTCACAGCTGAAAATATTTGCCTTCTGTTGATGCTGTTCACCTATAATGAGTCATGATTGTTTGCATAATCATCGATGTTTTGCGATCTTTTAGAAAGCTGTTTCCTTTCTAATCGATTTTTGTCAACATCGATAGCTTCTAATACAGAGGAGAAAGCTTCCGGAATATAGTATTTAGTATTTGAAAATGGCAATACTTTCTAATATGTCGGTGTTTGATAGTGGAAGCTAGTGGGGTTTACGGTTGTGTGTAAGGAAATGTGCTCCGAGTGGTTATCGTATGCGTTCGTGTTATGCTTTTCTGTTATCAAAAAAGAGAATGTGTTTACATGCAAAGTTATCGCAAATGTGTAGTATTAAAGCAGGTTTTATGTTCTTTGGGTGTTTTAACTTTTAAAATGTTCATCAGCTGTGAACATCCGGGACCTATAATTTCCTCCTCAATGTCGGGTCGGTAAAATGGCGGTTCAGTGTGACGGGGGAGGTAAGGATGAGTTAAAGACTCAATTTATGACAAGAGAAGGAGTGTACAAACTAATGACCCTGTCAGAATATTCAAGACCCAATAGAGTAGGCTTCAACACGCAGGCCAATACACCCGTAAAAGTTTCATTTGTTACGTTACCAGATCCATCCGGTAATGGTGATCGCATTTGTTTCAACGTGGGGAGAGAGCTCTATGTTTACGTATACAAAGGTGTGAAGAAGGTGAGTCAATAATGTAGTTAAATTTGTATCTGCACTATGGAAAATAGCATTCACATTTATATTTTGGGATTTTGATAGGCGCATATTTTTAAATTAATCAGGAGCATACTTTCCAAGTGTTGATATATAGGTGTATGTTTTGGTATGGTTGTTTTACTGGTTTCGTGAGAAATTTTAATTTTCTCGGACAATGCAGCTTTGTGGTACTACTACGTTTGAGAGCTGAATTGTTAATTCAATTTCATTTTCCGAATAGGTTGCAATTAAAAATTTAAGACGCCCATGCATCATATTAAAGCTTTAAAAGATATATGTGTGTTTTTATGTATCTGACAACTGATGAATAATTTGATTGGTTTTTGTTTTAAATTCAGTCTTACACAGTCATAGTGCATACTCACTTATAGTTCAGAAGAAATAAGTTCTGAAGTACATCGTTTCATAGGTAGCATGTTTACATTTCAGTGGTATTCCTCATGGAAGATTGAGTTTCTAAGAATATTTTGTCATTAGCAATTTTGAAATTGTGATTTTAAATGCTTTCATAGGATATATGTATGCTGAAGAGCAGGTCATATATTCTTTCAGAAGCTGTATTGGCCGATGGACTCCCAAGAGTGGCTTAATTTAACAAGGACTTTAATTTCTTTAAACAATTATCTGCAATGGATTTATTCTCCACAATACTTATAGGAAGGAGAGTGGTAGTATCTTACTTAATCTTAAAATTTGCGTGATGTAGTTTCCAGCCTTTTCCTACGATATGTGGTTGATAACAAATAGCTGCAGGTCATTCCATTTGCAAGAGCTTGTTTTTTCTATTGTATGACATGGTGATTACCTTTTAGTTTTAAGAACAGAACCATTTGTCCAGTTTAAACCAAAATAATGTTGAGCATTTGCATTTTATCCTGTAGATTTTAACACTTTGTTGTGTGTGTTGTTGGATATTGATTACATACACAACCTGTGTTGTACAAAAATTTGCATTGGTGGTCAGATTTCTCACAAACATTTCTTCTCAGCATTGTTTGTAGATTTCTACCTGCAAGAAGCTTTCAGCAGAAACACAAGAGACAGGCTAGATTTTATGGCAAGTGATTATGTACATCTCTTGCATCTTCCTGTAGGGTGCTGTACTTGTGTCCGTTTTCGTGATAACCGTTTTCAATATTTCCGAGCTTATTCATTGGAAGACAATTCTGCTTCCCTTCAAAGAATCTTGGGCGACTGTTGTGATACGTTCGCAGTCTTTTCATTTTTCAAGCAAATTGACTTTCTTAAACTAATCTAAATTACCAAGCTTTTATCGTTCTTGTTTTTCAGTTGTCCTACTCCGCCGTGCTTCTTATTATTCTACCTAGCTTTTAACTTGTTTTCTTCAATTGCCTTGTGATTGGCGCTCTTTGGCCAGACCTGGCCCTTGTGCCATTAAAATGCACCAACCTGTCTTGTGCGTAGATTTGTAGCCCTATTTGGTTTATATGCTTTCACCGGTGTAGGTTTATATATAAAGCTGCTTAAATATTTGATATTTTTATGCCTTTGATGGTCTACAAATGGTCAGTGTTTACTCAACAACATTTTCATTGTAGGGAGGAAGCAAATAAAAATTATGGCTTAACTGTCATGCATATAATGCATCTACTTTCTAGGAGCTCCCAAATGTGTGTCTAAAAGAAAAACTGTTTATGTCTGGCTTTCCCTGTGAGTCAAATTAGTTAAGGCTGGTAACACTTCTGAACCACTTACTGTCTGTGAGTGAAAACTTATTTTGTTAGCAAGCATTCAGAAATGTTTGAGGATTTGATTGGATTTTCACACTGTCCTTTATTCAAAACTCTTATGTAACTGTGCATAAGTGTTTGGAGGAAACTGGATTAGTATGAATAGCAAATTTTTTAGTCGGGACTTGAGCACAAGGTAAGTTTTTTTACAAATTACTAGTTGTAGTTAAAAAAACATTGTGTTTGGAAAGGCATTGTAAAACATCTACTATAAAAGAACTCTTCTGAGAAGTTTGAAGTCCATGAAATCCCATTTGTTTATTTACTTTCATTTTCTAGCCAGGTATTTTACAATCTTCCACCCTTAGAATATTAGTAAACTAAAAAAGTGCTGAAAACTATTAACTATTTAACACTGAAGTTGTACTTGAAACTTTTTTTGAAATTACACTTTAGATGAAGTTTTAGAAAAGTCCACGTCTTCTAACTTTGAGGATGATGCATTCATCATCAATCAAACACTTCATGTAGAAAGGGTGTGTAAGGCTAAAAGATGTGAATAGAAGAGAAATGAGAACAATAAACTTCCTGTTTTGTAAAGGCCTGAAAAACTGTCACAGTAAAAGTATATTCATTTGTTACAACTGTGAGAAAACTTTAAGTTTCAAATTCTCGAGTACACAAATTTAGCTTGTAATATGTTGGCCGTGAGCAGGGCAAGATTTCATCTTTTTTGCTCACTAACAAATTTTGCTAGTGACCAAATAGTTTGCTAGCAAAACATTTGCATGACTAGCTAGTAAAACTAAATCACATCGTAACTTATTTTCTAATAAAGTTACACAGAAATTTAAATATGTGTATAAATATTTTGACTTACCTTTTTGAATAATGAATAGAATCTTAGATAAGTTTAGTGACTATCTTTATTATTAATTTCTAACAAATTCTCATACCACATGAATATATTTCACTGACATTCTAATTCAGATTTCTTCCCATATGGTTTACGCTCAGGGTGTCTGACTTTGTCATCATACCACTTTATAACTGCTGACCGTGGATTAAAAATCTCTTCTTGTGGCCTTTCTATTTCAGTTGTCATCAGAGCATTTAAAGTTTCAACAGACAAATTGTTCCTCCAATCCCCTTGTATTCTTTTTAAAAAACTGAATTCCACCTCACAACATGCAGTACTAAGTGGAAGTACCGCACAAATTTCTGCTAAACTTGTACACACTTCATATCTGCCAACTACCACACAATGCCGTAGTTTCTACGGAATTAGTTGTCTGACTACGGAACTCACTATCAAAACTATGGATTCTACGAATTTTCATTTTGTTTCAAATTTCTCTTTTGCTATTGCTTTTATGATATACATGAGATTCTTACATGGATTCGTGGAATCCCACTTTTTTTGTCATCAGTTAGATCATTCTGAAGATCGATATTTGGGAGGGGGAGGGGTCGTTTTCCATCTGGAGACGAAATTTCGTGCTTCAAAACTTTCGAACACAGTAGTGAAACGGAGTAAGAAAATTTTGCCAATCGCAAATTTTTCTCCCAATGTTGTCTTTGTGTCCGCTTTTCTTGTTAAATATCATTTTATTGCATAAATGTTTGCATTTTAGCTTGAAACTGTGGAGAACAATTTGCAAAAACGGAAGTTGGCTGCTGAAAAATTTTTCTGTAATCTTCAGGCATGAGATTCTTCCGCGAATTCAAGGGAATTCCGGCTTTTTTCGTTATTATTGGAATTCCGTCTTTACGAAAGTAGAAAACGAAAGGTGGACGGAATTCAGATTTTTTCCGTAATCATAATTTTTTTTTTTTTCTCACAATGTTGCCTCTGTCAAGTGTTATTGCTCATTAACATTTTACTGGATCAATATTTGTATTTCAGCTTGAAAATACAAGGAAAATTTCTAAAACCAGAAGTCAGATGAAGCAAAAGTTTCTTCCGTAATCGTTTACCCCCTCCACGAACACGTTTCGGTAAAAAAGCGTCTATGCCACGCAATAAGGCTAGTTACTATGATAAGACTTTTGCCAGTGTTGGCAGGCTATTTTCCAGTAACATTTTGGTTTGCTTCTTTCGGTTTTGTCTACCATCCGAATAAGTGGAATTATTCTGGCTTATTCATCACTGATCATTAGAGCGCAGTATTTGATGTATGCACGACTATCAAGACTTGTGGAAGTAGGCGATCGCTTGGCTTAGGGTATGACAGGAGTTGAGGACAAAGTTCGTGGGGCAAAAGAAGGGAGGGTGGCAGAGCAGGTGGTCAAACAATCGATCCATCCCAGAGCTCTTGAGTTGCCACAGCAACCATTGCCGACGTCACGTTCAGTTTCTGTAATAGACCAATGAGGGCACGATGAAGAGGAGTTTCAATGCGCTTCTACGACAGTTTGGAAGTGATGAAAGATATGGGGAGGATGGGTATTAAGTGGTGAAAGAGAATCTCTGATCGTCGCTGTTTTAACAAGGGATAATAGAAACTGTTATGTAAACTTCGTGGATTAATAATGATTTTTGGTTACTTTAAATAAAGAAATTACCTTACTAGCAATATTTGCTACTGCGATTTTTTTTTCACTAGCTATTTTCTAGTTGCTAATCGGTGAAATCGCGCCCTGGCCGTGAGCATTGAATATTGAAACATAGAGCAAGAGAATTTTCATTATCCATTTAACCACATTATTTCCTCAAAAGTAGCACAGTAATATATGCTGTACAAAACTCGTATGCTTTAGTCACACAAACCCATATTGATGGCAGTAACAATGTTTTCACAAAATTTATCGCTAGATGAGTAAATGTAAAGTCATGTGATATCTTGAGTGTCTAGACTGGTAAAGTCATGTGATATCTTCTAGACCGTTGCTCTTGGTTCAATACTGTGCACCATATTTTTTTTTTATTCTTTAAGATACACACATCACTGAGCTGCTCCTTTTGAAATTCAGAATTTAACTTGTGAGATAATCTAAAGCAGATGGACAGATGTCTACTTTCACTCTTAACACTTCTGAAGCTTTACACATATTTCATGTTATGTACTTATTTGGATTACTTTTAGTCTATTCATCAAAAACAATTGATAATTTGTTAACAGGAAATGGTTCTTTGTAGCACATTAGAACAATTTTTAGTTGCAGAATAGGAGTTATCCACCTTTTGTGTATCTTGATTATTGGCTAACAACAGTGTAATGTCAATAAAGTGCTAATGGTGCATTACAAACTCATCTGCAACACCGAACAGTTCTGTTTTGTAGGTGACATTATACAGGAATTTTAAATTAATAAAATGGTGTATACTTTTATACCATGTCATTATGCAGTCTAGTCCACAGAGTTTGTGACCAGTAGTATGATATTGTCCTTCAGTGAACATAAAAAATGTCTGGTAATATTTTACAGATTAAAAACACTTGATGTTGCAGAAATTTACTGTAAACTTTATTTGTCTGTTTTGTTGATTTTCGGTATTTCATGTCTTGGAGACTAATTAATTTTGGGAAAGGGTTTTATTTTGCACCAACAACATTGAGATGCTGTGATGGTTCTGCAGAGCCACACACAGTGCTGTTCAATATTCTGTGCAGTTGACCCTACCAGCCTCAGAATTTATAGCAAATCTTGTCAATGGCTGCAGCTATTACTAAATGTTTTTACATGTGGAGTGATAAGTAAGTACCTGACTCTGCAGCGTATGAATTCTCCAGTTTAACTTCATGATAGGAAGTGATGATCAATGAGCAGGTAGTCATCTGTACAAGACAGGAGTGTATTATTGTTCTGTAGAAGGTATATGAAGCATTGCATCACCCTGTATTTGGAATGAGGAAAAGTGTAAAATAAAACCCTTTTCCAGTGGCAACAAAATTAGCCTCCTGGAGCCACCTGTACAGAAAGTATCATTAATCAACAAAAAGGGAGGTGGGGGATAGGCAAAATTCATTGTTAAATTTCTTCAAGATCTGCTGTGTCCAACTTATAAAATATATGTTGACATTGCCTTCACTTGGTCTAATTTCATGCTATGCAAACCCGGCATTTTTGTGTAACATCACTATGAAAAAAGCCATGACCTAAATTGTGTCAGTGTTTTGGTAAGCGACTACTACTCTTGCTCAAGTTCCCAATTTGACAAAAAGTAGCAAGATTTAGTTTAGATTTGCAAAAGGAAACAATCCTAAGTGCAGGAATAAAATGAGATTCACTTTCTATAGTAGGAGCAATAGAAATATTGCCGTAAACATGTAACTCAGAGACATACATGTCACTAAGCTGTTATCTGAGATTCAGAGGTCAGCTCCACAAAGATAATCCACCAGATAAATGTTTAACTGGTTATTTACTTGTTGCCATATCATACGTCTCCATTTACAGTGATCTTGGCTCACAGCTCGAGCTTCACACGAGGCCTTTTGTACTTCATACTCATAATAGTGTTCTCCCTAGATTTTTTTACAGGTGGGTGGCAAGAAATTTTAGCCGGATGATACTTTTAATGACCCCTTCCTCCATCAAGAAGAAAAGGATGTTTTGCTTAACATTATTATACTTATCAAACATCTTTAACGATGTGGTAGGCATTAATTTAACATAGCATGATAAACAGAAAATTGTACATAAATGATAAATGTGTACTTACTAATAAATCATATTTGACCCAGATTTCAGCCAGTTTTCATCAATATTTATGATGTATGTGGGAATAAGTTTTCCACTCTTACGTGTTGTGAAAACATTCATTAAAGGAAATTTAACTGAACGGCAGAGAAAATTAGCTGGGTAGGCCGCCCAGTGAAAAGGCTTGAGGGAGAACACTACATAATCTTTTTCTCATGCAGACACTTGTGCAGCTAGTCCTCACATAATTTCCTTTGCCTTACTCTTACTTTTCTTTTCTGCCACTTAGGCTGAAAATTTTTTTCTTAGTAAGCATCTTTATCACTCATTCTTTCATCATGGCCAAACCACCTGAGACTATTAGTCTCCACCTTATTAACAACATTTTGCCTCACATTACACAACTGCAACACATCTTCATCATCCTTCACACCAACAGAGTGTCTTGCCACTCCCCCTCCCCATTAGTAGCACATCTCTCCCACACACAGACTACTCCTATGTTTTTTCTGCAGTACCCAGGTTTCACTGCCGTACATAAGAGGAAGAACAGTTACACTTTCATACACAGCCATTCAGGACTCTTCAGAACCCATCATTTCTGTGAAATCCTCGTAAAGCATCTATGACTTTCAGTGAAAAATTCACTCGCCTACTAATTTCACTGCCTGATTGGTTCTCTCTGTTGTCAAACATGCTTTCTAAATACGCAAACTCGTTCATCTGGTTAATCACTGTGCCATTTAGACTTATCTTGTAGCTGAGAGACGTAAGAAAAAGAACCTATCTTCACACAAAGCTCATCCACTGTGTTACATTTCACACATCTCAATACAGGATATAACCCTATTATAGATATAAATACAATAGAGTGGTGATTATATGTTTCTCTATTATATGTTTTTATCATTTATACGCGGAATTGCTGCATTGCTGGCAGACTCCGATAGGCGCTAACGTTTATTTCGGTTATATGTTATTCGTCAGTACATGTAAGCTTCATTTATGCATTTTCATTTTCTAGCAAAAAGGAAAAATTCTTCTTTTTGAGAATTATAAGAGAACGAGAACCACCTTGCTCTTTTTACTGTAAACTTCCCTTTCTTCTGTTTCTTTAATTGCTGCCATAGGCATCTAGTGAGGAGGACAGAAATGTGTCAAACGCCCACTTTCGTAAACCACAACGTAGTCCTTATGAGGGGAGTGGGGTGAAAGCAGTGTTTTCTTGTTTGCAATCCCATTCTTCCTTTGGGCAAAAAGTGAAGAATTCACTCGCCTACTAATTTCCTCTGTAATTAGTGTGACCTTCGCACTTTGACTTATTCTTGGGGATCTTTGCCAAACTTTTTCTATAGAAAAATTAGCTCCTTTCGCTGGATTCTATTGGAACAAAAGTTCATCGTAACTGGGAAATTCGGAACCCAGGATACCAGCCGAAATTCGGTCGCATTTAAGCACAGGAACTTTTGAGGATTATGCCAGCTGTGATTTGGAACTTGCAACATCATCACTTTTGATAGTTGATGAACTAATTGAAATGAGATATGGTGAAAATAGCAGTGACAGTGATGACGAAGATAGTGTTATCCTTCTGCCAACACTTTCCCAAACTCTTGCTGCCTATGATGTGATGAAAGCATTTCTCATTAGTCATGGCATAAATGAGAGCACTCAAAATGCACTCACTACAGTGTACAATGAACTTTAAAACTAATTGAAAAATAATCCCCAAGGGTGCTGTTCATCCAAATTAGATACATATCAATAAAACAACGATACAGCACATATCTATTCCCGAAACTATGAAAATGAAAGGCAATTAAATCAAGGAATAATGTTCTGTTAGTGGTAAACACATCAAACATTTGCTTCCTACATTAAATACTGTATTTTTAAAATGTAGGGGTTTGTATTTTCTGTAGTAATATTGTTAAAAATTGAAGTTTCGTTTATACGTTTTTTATTTCGATCCCTGGAAAAACGTATAATTGATGCTCTGCTGTATATCTATTTTTCATGTGGCAACACCATTTTCATTTTCTATCCACATTTAGCACAGGATGCTTCAATCGCTATCAGCCTGTGTATGTGCACGTTTTTTTCGTCTGTAGCTTTATCAGTTCTATTATTTCATCAAAATATTCACAAGTTTTAGTTCCTCTAGAACATTTACCCATATTTCAGCTGTGTTTTTTCTGCACACACAGAAATCTGCAAGATGGAAATTCAGAAATCAGTTTTTGCTTCCAGTGGCATATGCTGGTTCCAAGAAGTAGGTAATCTGCTGTGCGTAGTTGTAAATTGAAGGAATGGAAATGCAAACATACATTAAAAAATCGTTTTAGCCGCCCCGGTGGCGCAGTGGTCTAAGGCGCTGGCCTCTGATCATTCGTCCGTAAGGGGTCCGGGTTCGAATCCCGGTCAGGCATGGATGTTGTGTTTGTCTTACGGCCAGGGCAAGATTTCATCTTTTTTGCTCACTAGCAAACTTTGCTAGTGACCAAATAGTTTGCTAGCAAAACAGTTGCATGACTAGCAATAAAACTAAATCACATCATAACTTATTTTCTAATAAAGTTACACAGAAATTTAAATATGTGTATAAATATTTTGACTTACCTTTTTGAATAATGAATAGAATCTTAGATAAGTTTAGTGACTATCTTTATTATTAATTTCTAACAACTTCTCATACCACATGAATATATTTCACTGACATTCTAATTCAGATTTCTTCCCATATGGTTTACGCTCAGGGTGTCTGACTTTGTCATCATACCACTTTATAACTGCTGACCGTGGATTAAAAATCTCTTCTTGTGGCCTTTCTATTTCAGTTGTCATCAGAGCATTTAAAGTTTCAACAGACAAATTGTTCCTCCAATCCCCTTGTATTCTTTTTAAAAAACTGAATTCCACCTCACAACATGCAGTACTAAGTGGAAGTATCGCACAAATTTCTGCTAAACTTGTACACACTTCATATCTGCCAACTACCACACAATGCCGTAGTTTCTATGGAATTAGTTGTCTGACTACGGAACTCACTATCAAAACTACGGATTCTACAAATTTTTCTTTTGCTATTATTTTTATGATATACATGAGATTCTTACATGAATTCGCGGAATCCCGTTTTTTTTTTTTTGGTTTTTTTGTCATCAATTAGATCATTCTGAAGATCGATATTTGGGAGAGGGGGTTTCCATCTGGAGACGAAATTTCGTTCTTCAAAACTTTCGAACACAGTAGTGAAACGGAGTAAGAAAATTTTGCTGTTATCGCAAATTGTTCTCCCAATGTTGTCTTTGTGTCCGCTTTTCTTGTTAAATATCATTTTATTGCATAAATGTTTGCATTTTAGCTTGAAACTGTGGAGAACAATTTGCAAAAACGGAAGTTGGCTGCTGCAAAATTTTTCTGTAATCTTCAGGCATGAGATTCTTCTGCGAATTCAAGGGAATTCCGGCTTTTTTTGTTATTATTAAAATTCCGTCTTTACAAAACTAGAAAACAAAAGGTCGACGGAATTTGGATTTTTTCTGTAATCATAATTTTTTTTTTCTCACGATGTTGCCTCTGTCAAGTGTTATTGCTCATTAACATTTTACTGGATAAATATTTGTATTTCAGCTTGAAAATACAAGGAAAATTTCCAAAACCAGAAGTCAGATGAAGCAAAAGTTTCTTCCGTAATCGTTTACCCCCTCCACGAACACGTTTCGTAAAAAGCGTCTATCTATGCCATGCAATAAGGCTAGTTACTATGGATAAGACTTTTGCCAGTGTTGGCAGGCTATTTTCCAGTAACATTTTGGTTTGCTCCTTTCGGTTTTGTCTACCATCCGAATAAGTGGAATTATTCTTGCTTATTCATCACTGATCATTAGAGCGCAGTATTTGATGTATGCACGACTATCAAGACTTGTGGAAGTAGGTGATCGCTTGGCTTAGGGCACGACAGGAGTTGAGGACAAAGTTCGTGGGGCAAAAGAAGGGAGGGTGGCAGAGCAGGTGGTCAAACAACCGATCCATCCCAGAGCTCTGAGTTGCCACAGCAACCATTGCCGACGTCACGTTCAGTTTCTGTAATAGACCAATGAGGGCACGATGGAGAGGAGTTTCAATGCGCTTCTACGACAGTTTGGAAGGGATGAAAGGTATGGGGAGGATGGGTATTAAGTGTCGAAAGGAAATTGGCGAAAGAGAATCGCTGATCGTCGCTGTTTTAACAAGTGATAATAGAAACTGTTATGTAAACTTCGTGGATTAATAATGATTTTTGGTTACTTTAAATAAAGAAATTACCTTACTAGCAATATTTGCTACTGCGATTTTTTTCCACTAGCAAATTTGATTTTTCACTAGCTATTTGCTAGTTGCTAATCGGTGAAATCGCACCCTGCTTACGGCACTGGCTCTCTCTCTCTCCCTTCCCTGGAACCAGTGACCCTAAATTAGGGACGGGCGACTGCTTATAGCCCATTGAGTTGCTCACAGTGGTCGTTAAACCTCCAATCAAAAAAAAAAAAATCGTTTTACTACTGAGAAAGGGAAAAAGCCTCGGCTAGTATTAAAAATGACATTGCAGTTGCAGATTTAGGAGCATTTAAGATAATGCACATCATAATATAATTATTATACAGGGTGTTTCAAAAAGTTATTGACAAACTTAGGAGCGTATAGAGGAGTCGTAATATAGCAACTTTCGAAAAGGAACCAGGTTCTCTGAAGTAATCCTGAGTCAACACAAGCCTTTGAATGAAGGAACTACATTGTGGGCGTAATCGTACTGTGCGAAGAGGCTTTGTGTTACGTGTGCTGGTTATTGGTGTGCGCAGAGGCCGTTGGGTTATTTGCGTTGTTAGGTTGAAGGTAACTGGTGCCTTAGTGCTTTCGTAATCTCTTGCTATCCATTAAATGGAACAATACACTTATGCAGAACTCCGGGTCATGCATTTTGTCTACGTCACAGCCGCTGGAAACGTACATGAAGCTGAACTCCTGTACCGGAAACAATATCCGAACATGTGCCATCCAGTACATGACATTCCAAAACATTCACTGGCGACTCGGGGAATAGGTTCCCTGCACGCAGCGCATCATGTAGGTTGCCCACGTCAGATTTAAACAGCTGCTGTTGAAGAGGATGTACTTTTGCATGTGGAAGAACAATCGCCCGCTAGCACACTTACCATCGCTCGTCAGTCACATACGAATTTCATGAAGCACTGTGTGGCGAGTCTTGCATGATAAAGAGCTGCACCCTTATCATCCACAAAACGTACATGGATTGTCTGTGGATTTCCTACAACGAGTGTATTTGAGATAGTGCGTTAGTTTCCTTCAATGATGCAATGCCTGCATTGCATGTGGTGGTCGCCAATTCCAGAATCTTTTGTAATACATTTAATGAGCCCATGTAATTTTTGTTTACTTATTAAGTTTTGTGCAAATTAAAATTATTGCATTGATATGTTGTCCATAATTTAGTTCCTTACATTCTGAGGCTTGTACTGACTCCGGAATACTTTGCAGAACATGGGTTCCTGTTCAAAAGTTGCTGTATTCCGACCACTCTATACCCTCCTTACATTTGTCAATAACCTTTTGAAATACCCTGTATATAACAACTATTTTACCTACTTGCTCCTTGTTTAGCATCTATTCAGTTCATTTAAACGTGATTTGTAGATGTCTTCTTTGGGACGGAATTTTTCAGTTACAATGTTATGGAAGTTGAACTTGTGGTCATTTCTCAGATGTTCAAGTTAGGCCTTTTCTATAGTGAAGGGAGCTAAGCCTCTTAGTCTTTCTTGGCAGAGTTGATGTGCAGGTATGATTTTATTCTCCTCAGTGTGGAAATGAACGTTCCACTGTGGCTATTGTCGATGGAATAGTCAGTATAAGCAGAGCCAGCTTTTACAGCTCAGGCATTGCCATGGCTATTTGTTTATCAGCCATGCATGACCCTATTTCGTGGATTGATTTCCTGTACATTTCATTGTCAAATGATAAGCACAAAATGGTCAGTTCGCTTCGCAAACGCTCAGAAACAAAAGCTTTTGTTGAAAGTTTAGAGCAACTCCTTAAATGCAGACTCCACTAACTTTTCCTTCATAATCCCAATTTTGCTTTCATCCAGCAAAGTACAGAATTTGAGATTTTGATATTCTTTGAACCTCTCATGAATATGACTATACAAATATGTCCATTATTTCATTGAATAGTCTCTGATAAAGTGTTTCAGAATCCTCTCTTTTACATTTTTGTAAATTTTTGACTGGTTCCTGATTAGTAAGGCAACCCACTTTGTGCAAATAAATTCTAGAAATTATGCCTTTTAAATCCAAAAATTATGCAAATTGTGCATTTTGCATTTAAATACATGTAAATTTAGTAGAAAATCCGTGCTGCTCTTGGTAGACTTTTTTTTTTTTTTGTTTATGTGAGAAAAATGTAAAATTTGAATAATAAATTTTGAAAATGCCTTTAATTAATGCCTTGGCTTTTTAATGTCTTCAGTATGTAAACAAATTGTCTGTGTTAAAAATCAAATATTACAGGATTAGCTCGCCATTTATTCAGAATCTGAATCCCGAGCAGCAATATGTTCAAGTTCTGATTCCAACTCTTCAGCTGCTCCATTAAATATCACCCAAAGATGGGCCTCCAGGTTCGCTTCAGTAAATCCGGACCTATCCGCCGATAATATTTTTTTGTGGTGGAAGCTTCTTTCAACGTCAGCAGTGCTTGCTACAATGGAAAGTGCCTTCAGTGCTGCGTCACTTAACAGGGGACAGTCCTGGGGCTCATCTTTCTCTAGAAGGACACCAGATCTACCTCTCTTGTCGACTTGTCTTCCTCCAGTGTCGCAGCATAGAGTGTGAACTCTTGGGCTGGTATATCTTCCAGCGTAAATCGTGGCAGTTCTGGGTGCAGAGACAGTCCCACATCTTCTGTACAACACTTGTGAGGATAAAAAAATTGTAGTTCTTTCCAGTATTGAGCTAGGGTGCCTGCAGCTTGGAGCATGGGAGGCCGCTTTGTTGCAAGAGATTCCGGATCGAGACTTAGTAGCAATTAAATCTCCGAGGAATGGGTTCTACGAGTTTCCAGCTTTTTGATTACAACGTCCAAATCGACGGCAACCAATGCAACTCGCTGCAGTCTTAGACAGCCTTGGATGGGTTGCAGAGCAGCTCCTTCAGTTCCTCTATGGCCAGGCTGTCATCGACAAGAGCTTCTACCTCAACGTTCTCGGAATCAGGATTCGAAATGAATGAGGGCCATGAGCGAAATGCGACTGCATTTGGTGACCAGTGATTTGACATCAGGGGCCTAGTTGCGACTACATGTATTTTCTACTGCATTTTATTACGATTCTGCCGCCCCAAGTGGCGCAGTGGTCTAAGGCGATGGCCTCTGATCATTCGTCCGAAAGGGGTCCGGGTTCGAATCCTGGTGAGGCATGGATGTTGTGTTTGTCTTACGGCACTGGCTCTTTCCCTTCCCTGGAACCAGTGACCCTAAATTAGGGACGGGCGACTGCTTATAGCCCATTGAGTTGCTCACGGTGGTCGTTAAACCTTCAATAAAAAAAAATATTACGATTCTTTTTAGTCTGAATGACTATTTTTGTTCGAGGTTCTTAGTGGTTTTTAAGAATTGCCCCCCCCCTCGCTCAGTTTCTTAATTCATCTACAAGATGCACTTAACACGCTCGCCCGCAGTGCTGACTTTCCCTTCTCGCCCGCACTATCGTTACACAAGCAAGTTAAAGAAGCGACCTTGAACAAGGAGCAGGATCCTCCCACAGTGATCATTGACCTTTGTGAGCACCCCTCTCAACCTGAAGCAGAGCGGACCCACGGCTTGCCTGAAATTCCATAATTACATCTGAAGAATTGTATGATTATTTGTTCATCGCTTTACACATCGGTTTTCCTTTGAATCGATTCATTGTAAATATAGCGTCAATATAACTCCTTGGCTTATGGCGCATCATTTTTTAGCATGTTGCACTAACCAGAGTTCGCCAAAATGCGTAATTACGTGTCTAGTACACATTGAAAAGTGTTTACGCATCAAAATTTTACCAACGCTTAAAAATACGCATCAGGAATTTTTCTCGACACATAAAAATACGCATCGGGGCGGTATTTCGTCTCTCAAAAACGGAAGTAAACGAAATAAAGATTTTTTCCATAATCGTAATTTCGTTTTCCCGCGATGTTGCCTCTACCCAGTTTGTTGTTATATATCATTTTATTCCATAAATATTTGAATTTCAGTTTGAAACTGGAGGGAAAATTTCTGAAAATGGAAATTCGACGGCACAAAAATTCCCCTGTAATCTTCAGGCGTGAAAGTGCCATGGCTTCTAGAATTTCTCCTTTTCCGTCTTAATTTGCGTTATTCTTGAGATCGATGCATAACTGAACAGAAATTTTGGAGCAATTGGTACTGGTGAAGGATGCTTCCACAGTCTGAAACTTCTGAAAACGGATATTTTGTCTTTCAAAACTTTTGAAAACGGATATTTTGTCTTTCAAAACTTTTGAAAACGGAAGTTAGACACATTGAAGATTTTTCCCGTAATAGTAATTTTATTTTTAACGCCTAGAATTGTTAAATATAATTTTATTTCATAAATATTTGTATTTCACCTTGAAAATGAAGGGAGAAATGTTCGAAAACGGAAATCAGACGTTGCAAAGATTTCTCCCTTAACTGTAATTTTTTTTCCCCAACGATGTTTTCCGAACATGTGTCCTGTGTTCTTAAATTTTCCCTCCCAAAAGGTTTGCATTTCATCTTTATAGGAAGGGGGGGGGGTTCAAAAGTGACGAAGCTGAAAAGTTTGTAAGAATTGATGCATGGTGCTCAAAAGTATTAATTTCCTCAAAGTTACACTTTATCTTATCAAAAATAGTGAAAGCTCTATCATGCATTCATGGTCCTCACAGACAAAGTTTTTCAGCATGATGGATAAAATTGTCATCCAAAGGCATAAAAGAAAGTAAAAAAAAAGTGACAAACAAATGGGAAGGGTAACAAAGGTATCAACAAAATGAAAATTTAAGCACTGGATGCTGCCTAGCTGCAGAGTCAACCAAAGACAAATGTAGCTGTGGTACTTGCTGAGAAGTTTATGTTGGGCGAAATTGCCATCCAGAATTTTAGTTACTGTTCAATTGTGTATGTAAAAAAAAAAAAAAAAATTTGGCTCCTTAAAAATTGTGAATGGCTCCTAAATATTTAGCTGCACAGGCCATTTAGCACATGACAAATTTTTTAGTTTCACACCCTGCTCGGAATGGTACTTGGCGGCTCGAAGCCAGGTCCCCCAACGGGTAATTATTGGAGAGAGCAGAAGTATTGGGTTTTTCCCGGCAGCACATAGACAGTCTTGTTTGTAGGGCTTGCCGTCTAGCTGGAGCCTTAGACAAAGCAGACTTGACACATGCGATGTAGTGATCAAGGATTTTGTGCAACGATCGTATTTCTTCGTAGGCTAAATGCAGAATGTGTGTCTAGCACGTGTTGTGCATAAGTCTTCTGCAAACATCTTTCAACCGATTTGTAGCAGCACACATGTAGGGGAGCATTGTCCGTGGAATACACCACTAGACTTATTCTATTGACGCCTGCGGTCTCCGAATTGGTGAGGGTAACATCTACTACAGTATCTGCGTTGCACTTGTCTACGATTTTTGTAACGACCACTATTGGCCTTGCGTGGCTCCCTGGTGGAGTCAGCAACACATTTACTATTTTCCGAGTAAGAAAATCCTGCATTTCATAATCTATTGCACAAACATTACGATCTTTGCAAAGGAGTCTCGTTTCTTGGAAGTCAGAGTTGCTTACTTGAGGGAGGATCCATCTGAGTGTGGTCTCAGAAAGGAGATTCTGGCCATTACGGACATTTTTCTTCATCCACTGACGAAATTTTGCATTCCGAAACACGTGCAACGGAATCTGGGCGCCAACGAAAGCCCAACACCATTTCCTCCCACTGTTGTTTACTGCCATTTTTTCGGTCAACGGTTTCTTCCAAAGTCTCATGATGGGTGTGTCCTTTGCACCGCAAATGTTTCCCACCTGCAACATGGGCAGACACGACAGATTTTCTTGTGAAATCGACTACTTCTAAACAGTACTTGCACCACAGATTATTCACTTTCAAGTCCAGTTCTTGGAAACTGTAAAAGCAGAGTTGTTTAATAAAAATAAAATGTATCTTGCATACACAACCATTGAAACAGAAAACTTGTTGCAAACCCACGAACCACAGTAATTATAACACTACAGATTCCAATGAGGAAAGAATAGGTACATCACAATTGAATGTGCTGCAATGTGTATGAAATGAATCTTTATGGCAAAATATTGGATGAACGTCATAAAAGCAAAAGACTAATTAAAGAAAATTTTTATATCCAGAAAAACAGTTCCATCAATACTACCTTTAAAAATCAAAAATGACATTTTCAACAACTTAATTCAAAAATAGTAGACTTACAAAGTACACAAGGTGAAGATTTTAATTTAGTAACTGGCAACTGCAAGAAGAACCTGGCAATGAAATTTAGGCCCCCCCCCCAGTGGCATAGTGTTAAATGGTCTAAGCACTGTCTTGTGACCATTCGTCTGTGAAGGGCCCGGGTTCGAATCCCGGTGAGGCATGGATGTTGTGTTTGTCTTACGGTACTGGCTCTCTCCCTTCCTTGGAGTCAATGGCTCTAAATTAGGGACGGGTGATTGCTTAAAGCCCATTGAGTTGCTCACGGTAATTGTTAAACTTTCCATCAAAAAATAAAAAAAAATGAAATTTAAGTTCTTTCTGTGTCAACCGAAAATTTTGATAGAGTTCCTATTCATAGAGAACAAACAGACCTTGATAAAATCTAGAGGCCAGAAACGTCTGTAAAAGCAAAAGAACTCTGAAGATGTGAAAAAATAATTGAACGTTTTTCAAGTCAAAATAGAATTTAGGATATTAATCTGAGTAAAGCCTTGAGTAAGTGTTTTAATTACAGTAAATAACATTCTTTAATGTACATGAAAAAACTAGATATCTGCTAATAAGTTGGTAACTATCCGCATACAGCATACGCGCATGCATGTACATTCTGCTACTCTGTGTAGAAGACGAGATCTCGCTGTAACTTTGTCTTTTCCCATTTTTGGCGGCTTCGTAAACTTTTTTTAACTAAACTTTAACACCCCACCGGAAAAAAATGTGCTTATGTGCTGCCTTCAGATGGCTGACTGGCGCGGCTGCAATAATGAGAGAACTCAGAGAAGTTTGGACTTTGGCACCTGAACTGCATCATCTCAGCAAATTTCCAGTTCACACACTCCTATAACCTATCCAATGAAACCTAAATCGCCGCACAGCTCTGTGCCGCCGGAGAGAAATCCACCTCGCACAGTTGCATCGCCAATCACGTCATCAGTGCACACCTGAATTTTATCAAATAAAAAAACTTTGAATGCCAGATATTGCTTGGAAAAATATAGCTTATATGCATTTTGGAGTGCAAAATGCATGTAATGAAAATTGATGGAAAATTTATGAATTTCATACATATTGATGGCAAATTATGCATTTCGTGCAAAATGGGTGACCAGGTTTAAGCACTTTCTCAGCATAGTTTCTATAAGCATCTTTTTTAATATAGCACCCAGGGTCTCCGTGGTTGAAATGCATTTTATGCATTTGTGTTCTACTGAGTAGCAATAACCCAAATTTTGTTAAAGCTATTATTTGTATGAGCTTCTTTCATAAGCTTGTACAATTTTTGCGTGTTCAATTTTTTTACAGCAGTAAACTATGTCCATGTTTTTTGCCTTTAAAACATCATGATACTGTCAGTATGGCTGAAAATAGAAAACACTTCCTGTGAAAAATAGTATTGGAAACTATTCGAAAAACAAAAGCACACCAGCAAGCCTTATTTTTTCAGGTAGAACCATTTAATGGTGGTTTTAACTGCTGTAACTTTTTACATGTTATATTTCCTTTGAGTGGAAAGCAATTTCTCGGTTGTAATTTTTCCTTGAATCGCATTCGATTACCACAATATATATTCGCAGCGAATATTAATAACTTCCAACCGAGAAATTGCTTTCAACTCAAAGGAAATATAACATGTAAAGTTACAGCAGTTAAAACCACCATTAAATGGTTCTACCTGCAAAAATAACGTATGGAAAACATGTTTTTTTAAATCTCGATACATCGAGAAATACGTGCATAACCAGCAAGCCTGTAAAACAGTTTTACAATCCCAGAAATCTGAGTTTTCAACACTTTCAAAAAAAAAAAAAAATAAACAAGCTGATTGTTGTGTTTAATCTTTTACAGTGTTGACTAGTCTAGACAAACAATTCCATCTAGTAGGAGCCATGCTGGGAAGTTTTGTTTCCATGAACTGGTGCAGAGCATATACTCTTTTCGTTGACTTCAAGAAATAGGATCCTAAAGTAATAAAGAACTTTTGGCATTCTTTAATATTTTGTACAGACGGCTGCAGTGCAAGATTAATTACTTGTGGGCAAAAATGCACAAACAAGGCTTGCGGATATTTTTGTCACACTTGGGCCTGCAATCCTCTAACGTTTACCATCATCAAACGCTCCATCGTATGACTGCCCAATGAATCTGTCCTCAAGTTTGAAGCACTGAATTGTGTAATCAACATGCTTAAATAACACTTCAGCTGTTCTATTGAAAAGTCTTTCTTGGATGTGTCTATGTTTATTGACATAACAAAGGCAAGTTGACAGCTGAGACATGTTGCCGATATCAGACGATACTTCCAGAAAAATTGGTATGAATAATGCATTCGATACCTCCTGCATTATATTATGCCTTCATTTAATACACTGCACCCAGCTGATATAAGATCATTTTGTTTGAGTTGCGATGTACC
The DNA here is from genome assembly GCA_039090855.1 of Macrothele yani. Taxonomy (NCBI): domain Eukaryota; kingdom Metazoa; phylum Arthropoda; class Arachnida; order Araneae; family Macrothelidae; genus Macrothele; species Macrothele yani. The sequence continues at coordinate 46,447,037 of CM077022.1, read as the reverse complement.
TCGAAATACAATAGAAGTTTTCAAATGATCTGCTAAGTGAAAGTCGTACGAGGCAATGAATTTCATCAGTAGCTCCACATAATTGCCTTTGTTGAGGGAGTGACTTGTTCCTCCTGCTCTCTTCATGCCAGTGAAAAGGCAGTTCCTGTTTTTGCAAGGAAGCAAATGATGTTTATTCAACGTTCCAGTCGAAGATTAAGCTAGGGTCACTATTTTTGCGAAATGTGATGTCTTAATCCAAAATGCGAGAGAAAAATTAGTGTCCAAAGCGAAATGGCACCAGTCGTTTAAATATCAACCCATCAGCAGATTCTGCTCAGACTTTTCTATTTCTACGAAAACTAGTTTACGATTCTGTCCACGATTCACACTCCACTAATGTAATTTTCTTAATTCTTAAGGTATGTTCCTGCAGCACCTGTCAGCTCAATCACCCCCCCCTTCCATACATACTAGAGCACTCTATAAAGGGTGGGGTAAGGTTATAGAGTCTAGAGGCATTAGACCCATTCAAAGTTCAAGTTTAAACCTGAGTCAACTGTGATGTCTACAGCCATTCCCCCAAGACCATAAACATTAGTTTTCCAGTGATGTCCAAAGTGTTGACGGTGTGAACGATTCAGTTGATTTTAATATTTTCTGCGCGACAAAAGCAGCTTTCTTTAGCATTTTGCTACAACTTTCCCCCTATTTTAGGATTTTTGCTACAGCATTTTTTGAGCCAGCTTAAACTCTGGTTCCAGTCTGCATCTGTTTTTGTGAACTTGCTCATTGTGTTTGATAACTTCAAGAGAGTTCTGATGATCTAATTGCAAACCAGTACAATTTCCTGAATTCCCAAATGTTTGAAGTTTCAAAAAGCATTGGTATATGGTCCTTGGTTTTCTCATGCATTGCAATGGCCTTATACAAATCATTTAGGTCACTAAAACCACCATTGCTGCACACAGTTTTTTCAGAGCTAAAGAGTAGGTAGGCATGGTGGCCAGGAAAATAATTTATATACCTTTGAATATCCTGATAACCACTGAGATTTAGAATACCCAGAATCAGAAAAGTGCCTAGTGTATTCATGATTTTTATCTAAATTGTATTTTGTAGTAAGACTTAATTTAGGAAATAGCCTCTCCCCATTACTTACAATCAGGTTTTCCTTATTTTTACTGATAATCAAAATATCTCATCATCACAATTTTTGTTATTTTATATACCTTCTACAGCATTCAGATTCACTATTCCCTAAAGCTTCACATTTTATGCCAAATAACATAATTCTTTCTTTCATAGCAGTAGTTTTTGTGCTTCATTTTAGGGTCAATCCATATCAAGTGGTCCAGAAAAAAAATTAATTTGTTGCTTGACTATTTCTAAACAAAAATATTTTTTGGCGATAATGACCCCTCCCCTATATGTTGGTAGTTTAAAACCAAGATTATTTTAATTTTATACTGACTAGTTTAAAAATGGCGGCCATTTTTTTTCACACCATGCACCATTTTTTGCATTTCCAGAGGTTTGCAGAAAACTGCATATTTCAGTTATGGTTTGTCACAAAGCTGTGGAACAAAATTTATTATTCTTAGCACATTCTGGACTACATTTTTGTTAATTACATCATTTGGCTATCTTGTTTTCATGTGACTAAAATTTTGTGCCGGAATTGACGCTCGCGGTTACAAAAAATTCAAATTTCGGAAGGGCAATTTTTTGAGAAGGGTTAAAATATTCAGCTTTGAATGTTTTTTTGCAAGTACCTATGGTAGGGTAGTTTATGTAAAAAAACAATTAAGCCCTGATACTTGTCTCTTTTTTTTTTTTTTTTTTTTTTCAGGGACCCTACAAATATGGTATTTTTCAATTTTTGGGTAAAATTTAGGGGTAAATATCTCTGGTGGGGAAACTAATAAAAATTTAAATTTTGCACACAGTAAAGTACTATATGGTAGTAAACTCCAGTAAAAAGTTTGATATTCTACTGGGAGCAGTTATGCCAGGTACAAAACTTACAAAACATACGACAAAAATTTGACGCGCCTTATCATAGTACAAAAATTTAATGTATTTTTTAAAGATAAATTATTTGTTAAAAGAACAATCAATGCTATAGCCTAAACTGGTGAGGATACAAATTCTGTGAAACATTAAGGGTTTGTGGGTGGGGGCAGCCCCAGATCCACAGATGCTGCATGTCTGAGCTTGTTATGCAGTATCTGGATCTGGGGCTTGTTCATACAAGCACAGACATGCAGTATCTGTGGAGTGAACTGCCTCTCTCTAGTTAGTCAGTTTTCTGGCTGCTGCTGCACAGGAAGGTGGTTTTGTGGTTCTCAGGTGACATAGTTCAACACATCATGAACAACTCTGTGTTTTATAGGTGCCTATACTAAAGAACATTGCCATAAAAGTGTCTATGGTGTTTGGGCCAAGGAAATAAAGGCTATTAGTGATTATGGAGATGAAGATCAAAGATTGTTTTCTTTAAGAGTGTGTTCTGAGGTTTCAAATGTCTGTAGGTACCATGAAACAAAATATTTTAATAAATATATTCTTTTGGGTCAGACATGCAGTGACCCTTTCCAAAGACACAAAAAATCCATTTCAAAAGGGTTGAGAGAAATTAAGTTGGAGCATCTTTTCAAGGAGAAACACCTACCTGTTAACCTTGTACGAGGTAAATCGCTATGTCCTAATTGTTACTCTAAAATATTTGTGTTAGGAAGTAAAGATAGTGAAAACTTTACTCAAAATGATATTACATTTCACTCACCTGCTGAAAACTTAGGCAAAGTAGATACTGCTCGTAGCATGTTAAGTTTGTTGTCTGCTTCAAAGATAAAGAAACTTAGTTATGACAAAAGACAAAATGCTTTAAAAGCCAAAGTAGGCACAGTGTGTGAAACACTGAGGAAAAATCTTGAAACATCTTTTGATGTGATTATAGAAAATGTAAATGAAAATCCACAGACTTTGTCTAATGAGTACAATGAACTAATTGACCAGCTGAAACAAAAATGTGCTGTCTCTCTCAAAGAAGATAAAGTAAAAATCCTCAGCTTGCTTCCAAGTTCATGGTCTCGCAAAAAGATTAAATCAGAATTTCATGTTTCAGATCGTGTCTTTAAACTGACCAGACAACTTGTCAAAGAGCAAGATATTCTCCCCGAGTTAGGAAAAAGGAGAGGCCGTGGAATTTCAGAGGAAACTGTGAAAAAAGTGGCTGACTTTTATGAAGATGATGAGTATAGTAGAATATGTCCTGGCAGAAAAGATTTTGTATCAGTTAAAATAGGTCTTTCAAAAGTGCAGAAGAATTTACTGTTGATTAATTTAAATGAGCTGTATGTTGCGTTCAAAGAGAAATCCCAGTTGTAAAATAGGGAGATCAAAATTTTGTGATTTAAAGCCCAAGTGGTGTATCTCAGCAGGAGCTGCGGGGACTCGCACAGTATGTGTTTGTCTGCATCATCAAAATATAAAGCTCTGATTGCAGGGGCAGATTACAAGGACCTCATTCACAAATGTGTCTGTGATCCAAGTAACTACAACTGCATAATGAACAAGTGTGCTGATTACCTCGGAAAAGAAGCCATATTAGACATGTTTGAGCATTCTGAGGGATATGAATCATTGCCAGACAACATAACATTCAAACAATGGATTACAACAGATAGAGCTGAGATAATTACATTGATAAAACCTAGGGATGAGTATTTTGAGTCCCTGGCAGAGAAGCTGGAATTACTGAAAGTGCATCATTATATTTCAAAAGCCCAGAGTCAGTTTTTGAAAGAAAGGAAAGCAAGTCTCAGCAACTCAGAATGTATTGTCTTGGCAGACTTTGCCGAGAACTTTTCATTCATCGTACAAGATGAAATTCAAGGCTATCACTGGGTAAAGCAGCAGGCTACAGTACATCCTTTTGTGTATTATTACAAAAAAGGTGATGAAGTAAACTGCCACTGCGTCTGCATTCTTAGTGATTATTTGGAGCACAACACAGTCGCTGTCCATGCTTTTCAAACATTAGACATCTTAAGGAAGTTCTTCCACAAGTACAAAATATTATTTATTTTTCTGATGGCGCAGCCAGCCAGTATAAAAACAAGAAGAACTTCATAAACATTTGTCATCATAATCGGGATTTTGGGCTTGATGAGTGGAATTTTTTGCCTCTTCGCACGGAAAAAGTGCATGCGATTGAGTGGGAGGAACCATCAAGCGAGAGACAGCCAAGGCAAGCTTGCAGAGAACAGTGGATAGCCAAATTCTAACCATTGAGGATATGTACCAGTTTTGTTGTGATAAGATAAAGGGAATAACTTATATTCATGTAAAAAGCGAAGAAGTTGGTTGTCGTGAAATGGAGTTACAGGATAGATTTGATAGCTGTGAACCGATTGTAGGAACTAGGGGATTTCATCGATATGTCCCAGTTTCCGAAAGTGTCACAAGATGCTTTTTGACATCAAAATCTGAAGAGTTTGAGGACTTTCAAGTGTCTAAAGTAGTTCCCCTAACCCTTAGAAAAAATGACATTGTTGCATGTTTCTATGATGGACAGTGAAGTAAAAGACATCAGTTTACAAAACAAGGACAGTCAGTATAGCAGGACCAAGAACATCATTCAAGAAGTCGAGATAAGGTGTGGGTGAAAACAAAAAACATTCTTAGAAAACTGACGCCAATGGAATTAACAATGGCTACTGGACGATCTCATAACATTTCTCAAAACTATGTGAGGAGATATCCCAACTTTTGAATAAGTGCTAAACTTTTAAGACCTCTGTAAGCAATTAATTCACTGTTTTCATATATATATATACTGTATATATGTATACTCATAGTTATAATGTATTTTAAAACTATATATTTGCTGTATAATATATAATATAATAACAGTTATACCAGGTACAAAACTTACAAAACCTGATCTCGCAGGTTTTTGTAAGTTTTGTACCTGGTATAACTCTGCTCCCAGTGGAATATCAAACTTATTACTGGAGTTTACTACCATATAGTACTTTACTGTGTGCAAAATTTAAATTTTTATTAGTTCCCCCACCAGAGATATTTACCCCTAAATTTTACCCAGAAATTGAAAAATACCATATTTGTGGGGTCCCTGTAAAAAAAAAAAAAGAGAGACAAGTATCAGGGCTTAATTGTTTTTTTACATAAACTACCCTACCATAGGTACTTGCAAAAAACATTCAAAGCTGAATATTTTAACCCTTCTCAAAAAATTGCCCTTCCAAAATTTGAATTTTTTGTAACCGCGAGCATCAATTTCGGCACAAAATTTTAGTCACATGGAAACAAGATACCAAATGATATAATTAACAAAAATGTAGTCCAGAATGTGGTAATAATAATAAATTTTGTTCCGCAAACCTCTGGTAACGCAGAAAATGATGCATGGCGTGAAGCAAAAATGGCTTTAAACTACCAACATCTTGGTTTTAAACTACCATCATATAGGGGAGGGGTCATCACCACCAAAAAATAAAAAAATTAAAAATGGGCAAGCAACCAGTGCTGGATACTAGTGTGCAGCATTATCACCTGCTCTGCATTCGGTTCTTCTAGACGCTTTTTCTTCACTATTTTTTCTATTTTGTATCATAATAATTATGATCTTTTCATTTTACAGCTGGCAGTTATTTTCTTTTCGTATTGATACTGACTTCTGCGTACAAATAATCCTCTGTTATAGCAGATTTTCAGGATTCTCTGTTACACAGTAGCAGTGATTTCAATCCAATTTGCATTGATGTTAGGCTTGTTTGAGGTAGTCTACTGGAATCCACAGCAAACATCAGTAATATGAAAGATCAAAGAAACCAAACTGTAAATACTGAAAATGCTTTCGTCTGTATATATATATTTATCAACCGAAAAGTACTTCACGGGTCATGTTTTAAATTAGTATGCAGATATGAAAAACAAAACATGTCTGAAAAAGATATTCATGTAGAAAATTTAATGTTTCCCTAGAGCTTTTTTTTCTGTTTTTTTTTTTTTTGTTTTTTTTTTTTGCTGGGTGGCATGACCAACAAATTTTCTCTACCATGATTTGTTAGTAAGTACCTATTTTCTTTTTGTTGTTCTATCGCTAAATGTTGTTCATCATACACCCACTATAATGCCCACCACATAACATGTTTAGCAGCCAAGTTGAGCAAAAAATTTTTTTTTTCTTTGTTGGTTTTTGGATGCCAAGGGTTTTAAACACACACATACATACATATTCACTGTAGGAGCAAAAAATAATGACCAACTTAGTGTTGTGCAAGTCCTCTGAGCTGCCACCACTATGGCCATGTGACAAAGCACGGACTCCACAAGTCCAATATATCCACTGGTATGCTGTATACAAGTGCTGACCATAGGTCATCCATACTTTTGAGGGCCTGTGCCACAGCTGCTGATCCATGTGGTCCCAAATATGTTGAGTTGGGGTTTCATGTTGGGCAACAAGGACACCCACGGGAGAACAGTTAAGTCATCCTAGTGTTCCTTGAATCAATCCTGGACGATACAGGCATTATGACCTAGTGCGTTGTCCTGTTGAAACACTACATCTTGGTCTGGAAACACTGTCAGCATAAACAGATGAACCTGGTCTGCAATGATGGACAGGTACACATTGATGCTCAGAGGATTGATAGTGTCCCAGGAAAACATCTTCCAGAGCATTACATCCCCATCACCTGCCTGTACCTGTGGGGTCATGACATCTTGTACCATCTGCTCTGCAGCTATTTGCCTTACCCACCACTGTTCATACACTCAATGGAGTTAAGAAGCATGATTCATCAGAAAAGGGAACTTTCTTCCACAGTTCCCTCACAGCATTTACTGTCAAACTGCAGTAGTCTTCCCCAATGGCACCCTGTGCTTACACTGTAGGCCTCTGTGGTGCAGGGATCAGTGCCCTGCAGCTGTAAATACACTTCTCTGTGCGCCTAGGTTGCAGACCATGGTCATTTGTGCCGCAGTAGCATGTGTATTTTTTTAGATAATATGGCTGTGCCGCTTCATTCACCAAGCATTAATTAAGCAGCCATGGCTGTCCCAACACTCACCCACCAGTTATACATTGTGTCTTTTGCCATCCACTCTCAGTGCATGTCCACTACAGCAGCCTGTGAACAGCTGACAAAGAGCACTGTTCCTGGAGTGGATACTGCCACCCATTGCTGAACTAAATTTCCTACTAGTGGATGAAAGTACACCTGTGTCCAGAATAACCATGACAAGCACAAAGTCCACATGGCAGAGTTTAATGACGGTTGGTATGGATATACATATATTGATAATGCAGCAATGCACAACAGAAAAGGAATGTCATCACCACATGAAGAGCAAGCGTATGCATGGCAGTCCAAAAGTGGTGCAGGTTTTGAGGGGCTAATAAGAAATGTGATTACCCCAAACAATACAGCTCGCACAAGCCGTCTTGCTGTTGACAAGGCTGTGAACGAGAGTTTGAGGCAGTAAGTGCCACTCCTCCACCAAGGTATATTGGAGTCCCAGGAGGGTTCTGGGAGGAGGCTGCTAGCTTGTGCAGTTGCTCCTCCCAGGGCATCCCAGGCATGCTCTGTAGCATTAATATCCTCTCACTTCAGATATTCGTTGACTAGCCGAGCAATACAGGGGTGGACGTTATCATCTGTAAAAGAAAATGGACCCAACAACATTTTCCCTGAAAAGCCATACATAGGGCTCTAGGGTGTCATCCTTACAGCGTGCAGAAGTCAGGGTCTTGTCTTCCCGCAAATCTCCAAGTGTACAAACATCGAGAATCCATTTTTTGGTTCTACCACGATTTTTCATTGAAATAGACACAGGCCCATTGATCAGGGATGATGTCGAATTTATGAAAAGCTTCAGCTAGACTTTCACAGAACTGAAACATGGCTGTTCCACTTATGTGTTCACTTATTTTTGTGTAGCATTAGTTGTTATTGAAGCTGTTGACACCAGCAGATAAGCAGCTGTTTGTTTGTCTGTTATAGAGTAAGAACAGCACTCAGTTCTGGGATGTGCAGGATGTTAAATCATTTGATTCAGTTGTTTAGCAAAAGACCCATGTTTATGAGCACATGAAATGGGGAATATAATGAACAATAGAACAAGCTCACCTATACCTAATCATGTATCAGGTGTACAAATAAGTTTGTTTTTTTGTGTGGTGTATGCCGCTAATTTACATAATCGACATTCCCTCGCATTGTTGTCATGTGACCGTAACTGGTCCAGGGTATAAAATGTGACACAGAAGTTTTCCCAACAGTCAAACGCACATGCACATTGGTAGGTGAACGATGGCAGGTGATACTGCATTTATTCGACACTGCATTCGTTATGAATTTCATCAAGGAAAAGTGCTGCAAAAGCATGTGCATCGATCTGTTCTGTTCGGGGGGGGGGTATTGTTTCGAAAAGCGTGTGTGTGTTTTGGTTTAGATGGTTTAAAGCAGGTGATTTTGATGTTAGTGAATAAGAACGCAGCGGGGCCCCGCAGAAGGTTGCACATGAGGAACTGCAAGCATTGCTGAATGAAGATTCGTCTCAAATGCAAAAAGAACTAGCTGAACAACTGGGGCTAACTCAGCGAACCATTTCCAATCCTTTACGCGCAATGGGAAAGATTCAGAGGAAAGGAAAATGGGTGCCACATGATCTGAGCCAGAGGAACAAGGATGAGCGTGTCATTGAAGTGTTTGTATCTGTTGAGTAAACAACACAAAGTCTTTCCTGTGGGAAATCATTATGGGTGATGAAAAGTGGATAAGGTATGACAATCCCAAATGCAAAAAACACTGGGTACACTTTGGTGAAGCAACACCTTCGACACCGAAACACAATATTCACTCCAAGAAAGTTCTGCTGTGCATCTGTTGGGATATGAAGGGTGTGCTCTATTATAAACTATTGGAACAGGGTCAGACTGATACTGCTGATCGCTACAAGCAACAATTGCTGCGATCGAACCAGGAAATCTGTTGGAAACGTCCATTCACAGGCAAAGGATTGCATCCCGTGAAATTACTACATGATAAAGCTAGGCCGCATGTCGCAAAATCGGTCAAGGAAACGTTATTGATGCTTGGCTGGGAAGTTTTGGAGCACCCTGCGTATAGTCCCAATTTAGTCCCTTCAGACTATCATTTGTCCAATTGATGCAACATGGTTTGTCTGCTGTACAGTTCCGGACGTGTGATGAAGTGCAAAAATGGGTTGACTACTTCATCACATCACATGACGAAGTATTCTTCATGGCTGAAATCTGTCAGCTGCCCGACTGATGGGGGAAGGTGATAGATAATGACTGCACATATTTTGATTCATACAGGTGTTGTTTTCTCTCAAATTATATGTTGTGTTGTCTTAAAACGCTTTAAAACTTATTTGTTCACCTAATATGTTGCGCTCAGTGGAAGTGCCTCCGAAGCTTCTTATATCAAGGGTCTAGGTGTAGCGTTTGATTTTGTTCTTTCCCTTTCCTGTGCTGGTAATCATAAATCAGAGATGGGTAAATCTTCCTAGCTTTTCTAATACAGAATGTGGGGAAGGGGAGAAAAAAGCTTTTAGTTTGAATGTATAGCTTAAATTCAAAATGTACCTTGTATTAATTGACCATCCAGTAAACCAGTGAGAACTGACTTTATTACATTCCTATATTAAGACAATAAATTAATCACCTTTTTTTTCTCTTTTTTTAAGGCTGCTGACCTTACTAAACCTGTAGATAAGCGTGTCTATAAAGGAACTTATCCAACCTGTCATGATTTCAATCAACATACTGTCACCAATGATGGAGTCTCTCTCTTAGTTGGATTCTCTGCTGGCCAGATTCAGCTAATAGATCCAATAAAAAAAGAACTTAGCAAATTATACAATGAAGAGGTAATTTTAATTCAGATGTTTGTTAAATTTGTAAGAAATTATTTCTGTCACAATTGCTCTTGAAATGATTTGTGTTTCTGTATTTTTTTATATTGTCAAGTGTGTTACATGAATGTAAAATTTATAAAATGCATGCATAGATTATTGTAACAAATTTTGTTACATTTCTTTCAAAATCCATAATATGCAAAATGCAGGCTTTTTATAGTGCTATTATATGGTATGTCAGCTGTTACTTGATCAAAAATTTAAATATAAAGAGGCTTGTCAGCTTCACAGCAACAGAAACTTTTATGTTTGGAGAAAATTGTTTTGTGGAATCATTGCTCTTATGGTCACCGCTTCACTTTTTATCCCTGTTATATTATACATTGTTTCTCTTTGTACACGAGTCTTTCAAAGTATTTTTTCAGTTTAGTACATGTGTTGTTACATCTTACGTCAGCCCCCTTCACATCTGCATAACCAGGTGTAGACAAAACCCCCAAATTTTCAGGCATCGGCTCCATTTCTTTTGGAGCCAAAACATTTTTCAAGAGATACGAAGAGAAAAGCACAATCAATGTCAACAAAAATCACAGATATAAAATTGCAACTAACAGTCAAAATCAATGTATTTGTTTCTTATTCAATAATTCAGTGCAATGTAAGTGTGTATGTTATACACAACTAAATCCATGGAACATAATATGTACTTGTATTAATACTTGCGTTTCAGAATAGGTTTTCATTTCAGAAAGCTCAGTATGCAGATGTATGACCTTCAATAAAACCACTAATGAATAAATATGCTTATAGCACCCTATGTGAAATAAGTGCCTTAAATACAGACATCTGTGATGCTTCTTCTGTTTGTGTATACATATATGATCTTGGGTTGCTTCGTGGAACTTTAGCCTGAATCACTACTGCCAATATTGATGCAAAATTCATAGCTCTGCTGGTGAGAGTGCCAACAAGAAAGATGACACCGAATTTTCGGGTGTTAATAAGCACGTCTTTTGAATCTGTTCTGTCTCAAATTAAATTTATCGAAGCTATTCAAAGTCAATGGAGCCGGCATGGAAAACAATAGTACCTGACGGAAGACGGAAGAAAGAAGTTTCTCAATCAGGATTTTAATCCCTCAGATATTGCTGTAAACGGAATCATGAACTTACGCCCTCTGGTTGCAGACTTGTGTGTTAAGAAAAACATGACTATATGAGAAACATTTCGCACCGTAAACACTCTCCAACACAGAAATAATTTTTCAAATCTGACTCATAGAAACATATCGACAAAAATAATGTGACTTTACGTCCCCTGGTGGGAAAACCATGCATTATTTTAGGAAGAAAGTATTCTCAAAAAGATTTTCCATATGAGCGGTATCGGTCCAAGAAAAAAAAATTAGTCGAGTTTTCAGGAGCCCAGATTTTGCTACAAATACATCAGAAGCAGAAATTAACACTTATGCCCCCTGGTGGCCAAACTATTCTTTACCAAACATTAGAAGTTATGTGAAAAATATTTTCCATCAGGTCTTGTATGTGATACAGGAAGAATTTTTCAAATTGGAGTTTTAGAAGCAGAAGTAACAGAAGACGCAATTTGCCTTTGTGCCCCCTAGCAGAAAGTCTATGATTTACTTGAAAATTTTGAATTTTTAGGAAAAACATTTCGCATCGGAAACACTATCCAACAAAGAAGGAATTTTCCAAATCGGACTCGTAGAAGTAGAGATATGGACAAAAATAAGATATACATCTACGACCCTGGCGTAGAAACCATGCATTATTTCAAGAAGAAAATGTTCCTAATAGGTTTGTTGACATGAGTAGTATGGTCAACAAATGACTGTTTTTTCAATCGAGATTTTAGAAGCTCATATTTTGCTGGAAATACATCAGAAGCGAAAATTAAGACTTACGCCACCTGATGGCCAAACCATTTTTTACAAAAATGTGAAATTATGTGCAATGATTTCCCATCATTAGCTGTATCCGGTGCAGAAAGAATTTTTCAAATCGGAGATTTAGAAACAGAGATATAGGGGAGAAAGCAATTTACCTTTACGCCCTAGCGGAAAGTCTATGAATTACTTGAAAATTTTGAAATTATATGAAAAACATGTCACACTGAAAACACCATCCAACAAAAAAAGAAATTTTTCAAATCGGATTTCTAGATGTAGAGATATTGACGAAAATAAGATATACATCTACGCCCCTGGCGGAGAAACTGTGAAATATTTTAAGAATATTTACTGTTTTGGACAGCATGTCATGACACTGTCAGTCATGTGTCACCATTAGAGGCAGTCACACACATCATACACTGAAGGAAAAAAAAATCCCAATATTACCACCCCCTTTCCCTGCTGGCGGTAGGGAGGGATATAATTATTATTTTAATTGGAACCGTCGAAATTATTATTATTAAAAGGAATCGTCGAAAGTGAGCCGAAGAGTTGTTTCCTTCCGAGGATGGCGACACAAATATTCGGCCGGACGGTGCGTTGTGTTTTCACATGAGAGTGCACGCGAAACGTACGCCCTCGTGTGCCGCAATGTTTATTTTTATTAAAATTTAAAATTAAAATAAAAGAAGATCGAATGATAATAAATGGTACTACGAATTCCACCTTATGGTCGGGCAGGTTATTCCTGTCTCCCTGTTCCTTCGAGTGCCCGCATACACCCTAAATCTTAAATTCAGGAAAATCTACGTCTACTACAGGAAAACAGAGATAAGGTGAAATTAACAACTGTTTATTATGACTGCACTAAAACATTGCATAAGGTGGTGAAGAACCATTCTATTACAATTACCTTAAGTAAACCTGCACTAAATTTTATAACTCATGCCTCTAATCTGGCAGTCGATCAAATACAAATTATTATGCAAACACTCTTTGAAAGCAAATAAGGTAAGATGTTTGGAGAAAGTGTGCCAAATTCGCCTAATATTATATATAAGAAAATTTCTTAGGTTGCTATTAAGATATTGTGACCATCAGGAAAATTTGATTTACCTTTCTTCGCTCTTCCGCTGTCGACATCAGTGATGGGACATCATGAACGTGGGCTGGTAACTAGGTCTCTGGATGTGGGGGTCAAAGTTCATCTGTGGTTTCCAGTCTGGCCGATCACCGCTTCGTGAGACTGAGGGTTCGATGGCGCGCTTCTGCCTACCCGCCAATCGGGACTCTTAACGGGGGACTGCTGTGATGAGTTCCTCTGTCGCTCTCTAGTGGTAACTAAGTCTCTGGATGTGGGGGTCAAAGTTCATCGGTGGTTTCCAGTCTGGCCGATCACCGCTTCGTGAGACTGAGGGTTCGATGGCACGCTTCTGCCTACCCGCCAATCGGGACTCCAACGGGGCTGCTGTGATGAGTTCCTCCGTCGCTTGGACTTCGCGGGATGGGGTCTGTGCTGTCCCTTTCTGGCTTCGGCACGGCCTCCGTAGAATTTACTTCTACGTTCTTCCCATCCGTAGCGGGCTCCTCAGAGCTGAGGTACTACTCTACGAGGGCCAAAGACTTTGCATCTTGGCCTCAACGTACCGCTTCCTCGGCTCCAGTGATGAAGAGAGAGACTTATCTCTCGGAAAAATTCTTAGTGAATGCCTGTGTTAAACTCTGGGTTACTTCCGACCAAAACTTCAACACTTTCAAAACCCGCCCCTTTTCCTATCCAAAACTGAAAATTGTATCGCTGACTGGCTACTGCTGAATAAAGGAAACTTGCCCATTCGCCAATTTAGAAGCCCCCTGTTTTTTCTATACTCAAAGGTACCGGTGAATCGCTAAAAGGCGCGTACCGTGAGAATCTATGAAGCTGCCAGTGAGGGTAATAAATTTTACTTGTTTACTTCCTGTCAACTGGCCCTTGTTCCGCAGTTCTACTCGGTTTTGCCTTTGTACGTTATCGAGGGTGTGGCAGTCATCAACACTCGGTTGATTGCTACTTCAAAGTAGGGTCACAATGCGGCGGGCGTAATTGCTCTTTGCGGCGACCCTTGACTACCTGAAAGCACGTCGTCGTACTGCTCTTGAGTCCTCTGCAGGTTGGGGGGTTTTAGAAGGGGTAAAGGTCATTTGACCCTTCCCTGGCCATCACTCCCTGCGGGGGTTCCTTCCGCAGTTGACTGGGGGGTGTAGTTGTACGAATGGTCCGTCCTTCAACGACCTCCTTGTCCGCTGAGCACGGGGGTGGAAGAATCCTCTCGTCCCCTACTTTCCTTATGGGAAAAAAGGAAATCTGAAATTGAATTATTCCGTGCTGATTTAATAACTCATTTAATTGAAATATTCTTCCCTTAGAATTTAACTTGAATTTCAATGCTGCGGGTAATGTGGGTAGATTTAAACTATTAATTAAAAATGTGGCTGCCAAAAGCAATTGGCTCGCCAACACCAACACCACGAAATAATAGTTGTAGAGGAATGAAATGGCGGCAATACATTTGTATAGGTAACATATTTAATCGATTATGGTTTCAAGATCACAGCTTAATGTAAGCGCGAGAAGAGCCATTTTAAATGTGAAATGCTGGCACATTAATAACCGCTGTAACCGCCAGAATGTTGAATGCAAGCACGCAAGCGTTCATGCATTGTGCCGTACAGGTTCTGGATGTCAGTTTGTGGGATGGAGTTCCATGCCTGTTGCACTTGGTCGGTCAATACAGGGACGGTTAATGCTGGTTGGAGGTGACGCTGGAGTTGTCGTCCAATGATGTCCCATACGTGCTCGATTGGTGAAAGATCTGGTGATCTAGCAGGCCACGGCAACATGTCTACACTCTGTAGAGCATGTTGGGTTACAACAGCGGTATGCGGGTGAGCGTTATCCTGTTGGAAAACACCCCCTGGAATGCTGTTCATGAATGGCAGCACAACAGGTTGAATCACCAGACCGGCGTACAACTGTGCCGTCAGGGTGCGTGGGATAACCACGAGAGTGCTCCTGCTGTCATAGAAAATTGCTCCCCAGACCATAACTCCAGGTGTAGGTCCAGTGTGTCTCGGCCGCAGACAGGTTGGTTGCAGGCGCTCACCTGGCCTCCTTCTAACCAACACACGGCCATCACTGGCACCCAGGCAGAACCGGCTTTCATCAGAAAACTCAACAGATCTTCACTCCGTCCTCCAATGAGCTCTAGCTTGACACCACGGACGTCGCAAATGGCAGTGGTTTGGAGTAAGTGGAATGCACGCTAAAGGGCATCTGGCTCGGAGCTGTCCTTCAAGTAACCGATTTGTAACAGTTCGTTGTGTCACTGTGGTGGCAACTGCAGCTCGAATTGCTGCCGCAGACGCGGTACGATGTGCCACGGCTATACGCCTTACACGGCGGTCTTCCCTCTCAGTAGTGCCACGTGGCTGGCCGGAACCCGGCCTTCTTGAGGCAGTACCTTCCCTTGACCACCGCTGCCAACAATCGTGCACAGTGGCTACATTCCTGCCAAGTCGTTCTGCAATATTGCGGAAAGAAAATCCACCTTCTCGTAGCCCTATTACACGACCTCGTTCAAACTCCGTGAGCTGTTGATAATGGCTTCGTCTTCTTAAAGGCATTCTTGACTAACATCAACATCCTACCTCGAAACTGAACGATAACTAACGTGAATGTTGCCTACAATTTCAAGCTGAAATACAAACATATATGCCATAAAATGATATTTAACAAGAATACTAGATACAAATGCAACATTGAAAAAAAGAAAGTTACAGCAAATTCTTTTTACTCCATTTACTACTGTTTTCGTATGCTTCAACAGGAAATACCGTCCCCAGACGGAAAATGACCCCCCCCCCCCAAATTATCTTCAGGTTTGCATCAATCTTGAGAATGATTTAAATGATGGGGGAACCCCACCCCCCAAAAAAAAAAGAAACTGAGAATTCCACACATCCGCTCAAAAATCTTGTGTATATCACAAAATAGCAAAATAAATTTTTTTAAACAAAATGAAAATTCGTGGAATCCGTAGTTTCGAGAGTGAGTTCCATAGTCAGACAACTAAATCTGTAGAAACTACGGACATTCCGTAGTAATTGGCATGTATGACAGTCGTATAATCCACACCCATCGTGTCAATCGTGAATCGTAATTTCCGACAGAAAACTGTGATTCACGAGACAGACTCGGAAATCCAAAGATGTAAGAAAGAAATGAACATCTTATTGAAAAAGTAACTGCCATTTTGAAGTACTTTTGTGGTACTTTTAAGTAAATAAAGGACTAAAATCGCTAGCTGTTGCAGCATTACCATCAGGGCCGGCCTGTGATATTGCATGGGCAAGGTGGAGGTCTGGCCACCTTTAGATGAAATTAAGATGGTTTTTTTTTTTTTTTTTACATGAAAATTCCCAAATACTGATTTTACACTTTAAAATTATCAGGAAATTTCTTTTTTCCTAACGATTAAAACATTAAGTTGTAGTCCCTTGATTAATGAGAGGCTAGAGACCAACCCACTGTACGTACGAAGGTATCTAAAGAAAAACAGGGATTGAGGAGTTACATGAATTCTGCAGTGTACGCATTTTTATTTAGTTTCTCATTTATTAGCAATTTGGATTTCATTAGCAATTAGGTTAAAACAAATAATTCAAAATCCTCCGAAAATGGAAAAAAAAAAAACTATTTCCTTCCCCACTGAAATCCCAATTTTCTTTTTTCCTCTAAATGATTAGAGTATTTTTCCTGTATTCAGTCTCTTCACCGCATACAGGTAAAATGAGAATTGCTAAATCACATGTACCAACCAAACATGGCGATTTCCTTCTCTGTCCTAGGAAGACTGGTACCCGAAAAATTAGTACCTAATCGACTGGTATACGAATCTTAAAAGAGCTATTATACCTGGTTCACCCCGATGACAATAAGGTTAAGGGTTAATTAAAATAAATATCTAGAATAACCAGTAGTAAATGATAAATACTTCACTGACAATAAAAACCTAGAGAATTTGCAGTGATTTAAATTTTCAGTAGAGCTGCACGAAGACTTCCTAATATCTTAGTTCAACCCTTATTTTAAATCTCGTATTTTTGCGCATTAGTTTCTTATTACTACAGGCAGACAGGTGTGTTGTAAAGATCTCTCATATGCCTTGGAACAAGGTAAACGTCTCTATAGTGTTCAGATCTACGAGTTCCAAGTGTCAGAATATTTTTTCAATTTACGGGTATGTTTCAACTAGCCAACCAATTGATTAAAACATTCTGAGTCACGTTGGCTAACAGTTTTTTTTTCCTTTTTTAAATTTTTTCAGTACATTTTGTTAAAAAAAAAGTTCTCATTTACTTTTAGAAAGTATTGTAATCGGGAAAAAATCTGACTTCGAGATTTCAACGAAAATGCACGTTTTGGGACAGTACCCACACAGAATACCATTTCACTGTTTATGCTATGTGTTTTGCGTCCACCATAACTCAAAAGCTATAATAGCTATCAACACGAAATTTAATTTTTGAGGGATTTTGCGATTCCTTCATGTACTGATAGATGATAAAAGGAAGTGTGCGTTCCCCATACCAATTTGTGATTTTTACTATACAGGTTTTCATCTCAGTTTACGAATAAGAAAAGTTCAGTGGAGGATAGTACATATTTTTAGTTTTTAAGAAGTGCAAAAATGCAATGCGCTTCAGTTACAAAAGTGCTCTTTCACATTACTTTAGCTATGCGAAATCAAAGCCCTACTTTCTAGGAAGCATATGAATATTTCTAGGAAGCATATGGCCCACTCATAATTTTTCAATTTCTTACTTATATACCTTAAGACACAGATATGTGAACCATGTGTCTTAACACTTTAGGGGGCCCTGGGCCATCACAATTTTTGGGGCCCCGAATCTTTGAAATAACAGTATACATACAGTGTATAAAACTGGTGTTTAAAATCTATGTGTAAAATCTATGGAAGACATGCGCCACAACAAGCGATGTAGCTGGAGAAGTTACAACCCAGAATTAAAAATGCGTAATCCATCAAAATCTACCTAATCTAAGTATGCAATTTTGTTTGTCGTATGTTTTAATCACATTACAGGAATAAGGGACTTTAAAGTATCAAATAGAATTCAGTCAAAAGTAATGTTACCGTAAAAATGTTCCACTGCATTTCACATGCTGTTAGTTCTATGCAAATTACATGGATACAAGCAAACATTTGTACTTCTGTTCAAAATTTCCATCAAATTGCAAGGTTTGGCAGAAAAAAAAAATTAGTAACATTAAAGAGACTGAAGAATTTTGTCAACTTTCTGATGCCCATTAGTGTTTCATTTCATTTAACTAACTGACTTTGAAAAAAAATCTGCTGCTAATGAAAATAGTCTACTTTTCGTTGTTTTTTTAAATATTGTACAAAGAAGTCATAAAACTCTTGGGGGATTCAGTTCATGGGAGCCCCGAGACGGCGATGTACGTGAACGGTAACTTAAACGAGTCGGGCACCCCATATAATTATATTAGTGCAGATATTTCTAGGACTTGTAACAAGTATTCAGTAAACATTTTTTATCATTACTTTAGCTATCATGAAATAGACCAGTGATCCGCAATTTTTTCTACTCGCGGCACACCGTAAATTATCCATGACTCAACACGGCACACCAAAATGTTAATACCCTCAAAAACGTATGATATGACACTATTATAATATAAATACGTAATGTAATCAGCCTATTATTATTATATTAAACAGAAATCGACTCGTGCATTTATTAACAATTTATGAACTTTAATTCACTGTAGAAAATACAAGAAAATATATTTTTCTATTACTATTAAAGTACATTATTCTACTCATATACCTTCAATGTGATACTTGTGCCTGCTTAGCTGCACACAGGCGGCTGATCCGTGGCAAAATTGTTAACTAACAATGCAATTCTAATTTCTTCGCCTGATTTGAGTCTCTTCTTCCTCTTTGATGTTTTAATTTCAGTCAACGTCGAAAAGCCCAGTTCACACAAATATGTAGTTGAAAATGGCAATAACACATTAACTGCCATCTCGGAGATAGCCAGGTAGTCACTCTTTATTGCCAACAAAAATGTGTCCAAAGGCACTTCGAGAAGTTTTAATTGTTCTGTCTGCTTTTAAATCTGCTAGTTCCTCTTGTATATTAAATTGGATGAGGTTTTGAATTCTCAACGAATGGATCACGAACCTAGTCGAAATCTTGAACACTCTCTCCAAAATACTTACTGATTTTCTGCTGCAAGATTTCTAAATGTTCTTTAAGTCCATCACCACTTTATTACCATCAGCAAGTGGGCATACAGTCGGGAACATCTCAAACGACCCATTCTCAATTCTCTGTATTCACAAATCCTTGAATTTTATCCATACTAGTCAGAATATTTTTGGCTCATTCAAGTGTATATACAAAAAATGGAAAGATATGTCAACTTACATACCCATTCATCGTCTGCAAATAAATCCGCGTACTCATACCCCTCAACAGTCAAAAATGCATGTACCGCCTCTTTAAGTTCAAATATTCGTGTTAACACTTTTCCTCGTGATAATCACCATATTTCTGTATGTAGCAGAAGTGTAGTGCATTCTGATTCCATTTCCTGACACAAAACGGAAAAAAGCTGCGAATTTAGGGGCCGTGATTTGATGAGGTTCACAACTTTTACTTTTTTGTCCAGCGCAACTTTCAGAAAAGATGGCAAAGATTTAGCAACAATGACTTTGCGGTGAATGAGACAATGATCACATTGTATGTTAAGATTTACTTTTTCCGTACTTAAGCTACAAATCCTTTTACTCGGCCTGTCATAGAAGCGGCTCCGTCTGTACAAACACTAACACAATCCTTCCATTTTAATTCGTTAGTCGCACAAAATATTTCATCACCGGTGGCTCGCTCGGGAAGTTCTTTGCAAAAAAAGGAATTAGTTGCAATTACATTACTGTTGATGTAGTGAACGTAGGCAAGAAGTTGTGCGTGACTGCTAATATCGGTGGACTCATTGATCTGAAGTGAGAACTTCTGACTGCTGTACCCCCCACCCCGAAAGAGGGCTGGGGCATCGCCCACGGGTCAGCAGGGACCATGTGTTGCTGTAGGCAGTTCTCCCATGAATAACATGCATTTGAGGAATCTCAGACAATTTGGTGTGTGGAACATAACATCACACTGATTTATTTTTTCGAAGCACTGAAGAAGGGATTATCATTTTTCCTTTCTGGCCGTGCGGAAAGAACGTCACATCATTGCGAGAAACTTAATAGCCGGTCATCTTGGAAGTTCGGGCGCCAATATAACGTACAAGTTTGTCCGTCTAGGCCATCAAATCCGCGTCTCTTCACTCCGGCGTAAGTCACTCTTCCAACAGTAAGTCACTCTTCCAACTGAGCTACGCGTACATGTGCTCTCGCTGCTATCTGCCTTTATCTCATGTGCGTCCTGTGGGGCAGGCACATCACAGTCTTCAATGTCACTAGACATGTCATTAACTCGGCGACAGATTGTGTCAGCTGAGAGAGGAATTTTTGAAACTTCACTAACAGCTTCTCAACCCAGGACTATTTTCACCATCTCTTTACCAACAGGTATTAACGTTTCAGCTATTTTGTGTGTGGTGTTTTGGCCTTTACGATGAGTTCGGCTACCTTACAGCTGGCTTCCTGTACTTTTTTTCTGAAACACCTTCTGTCGCAGTCATGAACATTGCTTGTTTTTTGTTCTAACAACCGACAAAAATAATTGATATTTTTGCTTGACAGAGAAGAATGTTTTGTTGACTGTCGTTTCAATTTACTGGGAACCATAGCAGCATTACTGATCCCAATCCCCGATACACTCGGGGATTGGGCATGTTTTATCACCACACTAAAGGACCAGCTGATGACCATTTACCTGTACCATCCAATTGCGGACTCCACAGGGTTAAACGAACTCTCTCGAAATTAAAAATGACGGCGTTGCGAGTAATCCAGCCAGGATCCAGCAGCCCTCCACCCGGACAGGATCGGTCCGTAGACCCGCAGCTTGCTGCTGACCCCGTGGGCCGGCACTTCTCACCTCTCCGTCATGACCCGTGTGTGTGCGTGCCATTGGGCAGGGGCTAGAAAACATCTCTACCTCTGCCGGTCACTAGCGCTAACTGTTTGGGGCGACTGCCCTTTATTCAAACCAAACAGATACATGCACATTATGCATTGAGGAACTCTTTTTATATATATAATATCATCATCATCATCATTGTCAACCATATATATATATGTATATATATATATATATATATATATATATATATATAGGGGGGATGTAAGGTCAGGTGATGCGTAACATCACAGCCTCTCCTTGACAAATGTCAACCCCGCCTTCTCGTGGTGCATCCTGTTCCCACTAAAGGGGCTCTGACGACCGCCCATAGCGGTATAACTATACCATCGGGATTAGAGGAAATTCTATCCCACACTCACCAACCCGCTTGGCCAGCGTGGTGAGTTATGGCCAAACCCCTCCAAAATGACTCCACAACTTAAATCTTGGCCCTCAGTCTCCGGCAGCTGGAATGTACCTGGCCAAGGCAGCGGCCAGTGCGACATGAAGGCAGAGGGTGCTAAGAATCCCCGGAGGACCGGACTAGGCTGCCATCTGATGCTGACCTTGGCAACGTACAATGGACGCTCCCTATCTTCTGATTCAAGGCTTCTTGAATTGGAAGAGGAACTACAAAGGATCAAGTGGGACATCGTGGGGCTAAGTGAGGTAAGGAGAAAAGGAGAAGATCTCATTGAACTGAAAAGTGGACATCTCTTCTACTATCGTGGGACAGATACTGGCAGAACTAGTGGTGTTGGATTTATAATAAACAAGAAACTGAAGGATAAAGTTGTAGAAGTTGAAAGTTCCTCTGACAGAGCTGCACGACTCGTTATCCAACTATCGAGAAGATACCAGGCTCAGATTATTCAAACTTATGCACCCACCACAAGTCATCCTGAAGAAGAAATTGAAGAATTTTATGAGGAAATTTGTCATCTAAATAATAAAGGTAAGCAGCACTTGAAAATAATTATGGGAGATTTCAATGCAAAAATAGGGCAGCGGCAACAGAATGAAACTTCAGTAGGTAAATTCGGTCACGGCAACAGAAACCAGCGTGGAAATACTCTCGTTGAGTTTGCAGAGGCAGAAGGGTTTTTCATCTTGAACTCCTTTTTCAAGAAAAAGCCACACAGGAAATGGACATGGAGACATCCAAATGGGACGACAAGTGAAATTGATTTTATTATGTGTAACAAAAAATTCGTCATAGAAGACTGCAGTGTGCTAAACAAGTTCAACACAGGTAGTGACCATAGATTGGTGAGATGTAAGATGCACCTCAACACTAAACTTGAACGTGGCAAGCTCATAAGACAAACAAAATCTATTGACATAACCAACCTTAAAAAACACCATAATACCTTCAAGTTGGAACTGAAGAACAGGTTCTCTGCTTTAGAAGGCCTAACATCGGAAGAAGTGGACATCTCTGAAGTTAACAGAAAAGTAACCAAAGCTCTTATGGAAACAGCAACAAAATTAGCTGGGTCTAAGAACAAGTTGCATGTGAACAAATTATCAGGAAAAACCAAAATGTTGATGCAAAAAAGAAGAGAGATGAGGACAACTAAAGAAGATGTGACTTCCAAAGTGGAATATATAGAGCTATGCAAGACAGTACGAAAAAGTATCACTGAAGACGTAAGAAAATTCAACTGTGAACTAGTGAGGAAAGCAATTGAAAACAACCAAAGCCTAAAGATAGCAAAGGGACATCTCAGTAAGGGAAGAAAACAGATTATGGCACTGAGAAAAGAAGATGGTTCTGTAACAAGAAATAGAGGCGAAATTTTGACAAGAGTGAAAGATTTCTACTCCAAATTATA
The DNA here is from genome assembly GCA_039090855.1 of Macrothele yani. Lineage (NCBI taxonomy): Eukaryota > Metazoa > Arthropoda > Arachnida > Araneae > Macrothelidae > Macrothele > Macrothele yani. Next base: position 46,424,226 of record CM077022.1, on the reverse strand, counting down.
TGAAAGGGATGATACATGCACTCCAGACATCATGAAAGATACCAGTAACAGAGTTCCTCCAGTCCTTCCAGCAGAAGTTGCACATGCAATCAAGAACATGAAGCGGGGAAAAGCTCCAGGAGAAGATGGAATTACTGTAGACATCATACAAGAAGCAAGTGGAGAAATCGAAACAGTACTCGCCCAAATTTTCACTCGATGCCTTAATGAAGGAAAGATTCCTGAGGATTGGAACACCGCTACAATGATCCTGCTACATAAGAAAGGTGACATTGAGGATCTCGGAAACTACAGACCTATCAGCCTCCTATCAGTAGTTTATAAAATCTTCACTAAAGTTCTTTCACACCGCTTGAAGGTAACACTGGACATGGCTCAACCGAGAGAACAAGCTGGATTCAGGAGTGGCTACAGCACAATAGATCATATCCATGTGCTGAGAGAACTAATTGAAAGAGCGAGGGAATATGAACTTCCATTGTGCATGGCTTTTATCGATTATGAAAAAGCCTTTGATTCGGTGAAACCATCAGCAGTTACAATGGCTCTGAAAACCTGCGGTATTGAAGATGCATACATTAATATTATTAATAACATCTATGAAAATGCAAGTGCAAAGATTAGGCTGTTTGAAAATACAACACACATAAAAATTGGAAAGGGAGTGAGACAAGGTGACACCATATCTCCGAAGCTCTTTAATGCCACATTGGAGGGTGTTTTTCAGTCACTGAGCTGGGAAAACAAGGGGATAAAGATTAATGGAGATTATCTAACCCACCTTCGTTTTGCTGATGACGTAGTCATTTTTGCAACTAGCCCATCAGAGCTGCAGAGTATGATCCAGGAACTTGCTGACAAGAGTAAAGAAGTGGGATTAAAAATGAACTTTCAGAAGACAAAAGTGATGTTCAATGCTTTTACAAGAAATGAAGATTTATCGATTGATGGAGAAAAGCTGGAGATAACAGACACGTACATTTATCTTGGACAGCAGATATCAAGTGAGGGTCACATTGATGAAGAAATTAATCGGCGCACAAAACTTGCCTGGAGAGCTTTTGGAAGAAACAGCATAATTTTCAAGAGCAATATGCCATTATGTCTTAAAAGAAAAGTGTTTGATCAATGCATCCTTCCAGTGCTTACGTATGGTGCAGAGACGTGGACCTTAACTAAAAGAGACATACAAAGGCTGCAGACAACTCAAAGAAGCATGGAGAGGTGCATACTTGGTGTAACCAGGAGAGATAAGAAGAGGAACTCGTGGATCCGAAAAATGACAAGAGTGGAAGACATTATGATCAGAGTCAAATCCCTGAAATGGCAATGGGCTGGACATACTGTCAGAAGGACAGATCATCGATGGACAGCCGAAATTTTAGATTGGATTCCAAGGGACAGGAAAAGACCCAGAAGAAGACCACATGGGAGATGGGTGGATGAAATTCGAAAGTATGCAGGGGTGACATGGAGGAGACTGGCACAAGACAGACCATTGTGGAGGAAACTTGGGGAGACCTTCGTCCAGCAGTGGATTGATAATGGTTGACAATGATGATGATGATGATATATATAGGGAAATAAAGCCTTTATTTAATGAGCCCCCTCACACAGAAATAACATTGAAACTATTTACATTGAACTATTTACATTCATACTTACACTGCCGCAGGACTAAGGCCAGTTCTGCAGTGATGACTCTGGGCCTGAGTCATCAGTCCCTCTTCTGTCTTCTATTTAGGTAGACCGTCTGCATCTCTATGAGGTGCTTGACCAACTCGATGATCCAAAAATCCCCGTAAGAAATAATTATCACTCTACTGCAGGTGCACTAATTTTTGTTTCTTTTTTTCAGGCTCAGTGCTTGCACTTGCACTCGTAGATGGAACAGTCCGTGCAAGGAACTTGTCCATCTTGAAAAAATAAAATAGTTTAATAGTAATAGAAATTAGGAAGACTGACTAGCAATCACAATTTTTGGACTACTTCAGAGCACAGCTCTGATAAAACTGAAATACAGTAATTGTAAGACGCGGGACCTATACTCTCCAAAGGGAAGAAGGAACACATATACCGACTTATTTAAAATAAAGTCTAACAATGGGTGGGACCACACATCGGCACCGGAAAAAATTCATAAAGTTGAAGAAGCACTAACAAACAGGGACAAATAGCAAAACAGTGTAATAAAATAATAAAAGACACAGAAAGTTTTGCTAATCTCTGCACTTTTAGGAAAAAGCCTACACAAAACATGCGGCAAGTGTAACAAAGAAACTGCATAGCGCAGCGGTAGAGGTGAGAAATAGAAATATATCAATAAGCAAAACTATGATATAACAACAACTGTGAGTAAATAATTTACTCTCAGAATACATAAAAATTTGCGGCATGTAATAAAGGATAAACAAGCATCATCTTATTTAATGAGTGCAGCGGCAAAGAATGAAATACAAGCATATGAAACACAGTAACTGGGATAAAATTAAAAAAATAAAACTACAATTAATTTATTACAATAGGATAATAGGTAAAAGTTCGCGCCACACCTTGTGGGGGCACACCGGTTGCGGAACACTGAAATAGACAACGGCCCAAAATATTTCATAGTCCTTTGGAGAGCAATCGGATCCTCAGGCCTATCTGAGCCATAGAGTGAGGATCTTATCTACCCAACAGATAGTTTGATGTGAAGAACTGCATTTTCAGATTTGAAGCAAACATTTTATATTTCACTACCGTGAAATTTAGAAGTCAGACGTTTTCATGATAAAATTGCTTTTTCATAAAAAGCAACTGTATTATTAAAAAAACAACTGTTAGGTAAATTTTTTATGTATCGAAACTTTTAAAAGTTCACTTATCTCAAAAATATTAGAGATGGGTAAATATTTGTTCTTGATATGAAATCTAATCATTCAACTGGATTACAAAAACATTAAAACCAAAAAAGTAATGCCACTCCCTACATACGCAGAACTAAAAAAGATACATAAAACATAACAATATGCCTTAGACTTGGAGGGTAATTAGTAGTCATTATTTAGTTTGAATACTTACGACACTTGTGCTCTCTCCATTACGTACTTTACAGATTAACCCTTCTAGCCTTGATTGTAGCAGACTCTTTGATGGCATCACATAAGTCCATATTGTCTGCTATATCATTTTCAGTTGATATTATTGCGAGTCTGTCAGGCCTCTCTTGAGACACTGTGGGACGAAGATAATTTTATTAGTTTTAATTTTGAGAAACTTCGTTCAGCAGTGGCAACATCGACTAATAAAGTTAATAATATCCTTAGTGAGATAAACAAATTCGTAAATAATGAAACTAACTTATTTGCACAAATATATTGCAAACCCTCTTTTGGGGAACAATTGTTTGGGATTCTCCTTGATAAAGATTTCAGTTCATCAGCTAGATCTTGAGCAATGACATATTTTCTCTTCACATCGGTTAACGCACTTTCTTAGCAGATCATCATCGAAACGGCCCGTATTAGCCTCATTAAACAAGAATCCAAATGTAGCAGAATATTCTTTCATCTGTTCAAAATGTTTAGTTATTGAAATACTTGTTGTGTCAAGAATGATATTGTAAAAATTGATTTTAAACAGTTTTTCTGGGTCAAGTACAGGGTCATCTGATGATTATTTGTAGTCGAACTGTTTGTTTTTTCTCTGTTTTCTTATGATTTGTTCTTGGAGAAAGTAAGGCTCAACTTCCAGCTTCTTGGCTAACGTTGTAGCTTTCTTTTTAAGTTCCAAAAATTTCAGGTCAGTTCTGTAATTTTCTAAAAATAACTTTGTATTTTCCAGTGACTGCATTGCTGCCGTTACATCAAATGTAACACCTTTAAGCAATTTGCTTGAAATGTTAATCTCATACAAGACTTCATACCACAGAACAACGCTACAGATGAACTTAAAAGAATGTATTTTCATGGCAATTCCTTTTGCTTCGCACCTGGTTTTCATACCGGATGGACCCGTTAATTCACTATCTTCAGCTAAGTCAAGTAGAGCATCTTATATTTTTGCAAGCTCATATCTACCCGATTTTATGGCATCCACTCTACTTTCCCAACATGTTTCGCTTAAAGGTTTTACTGTGAAGTTAGTAATGTGCCATAAAAGCACATCCCAACGTTGTGTTGAAGCGGAAAAAAAGTTGTAAATACATTGAATTGTATCGAAGAAAAATACTGGTTTCAGTACTGCAGCTGGCAGCATCATTGAGAACAAGGTTTAATGTGTGGGTACTACAAGGTACAAAAAAGTCTCTTTGATTTATGGTATGCTTTGAACTCCTTTGTTTGTGCCCTTCATATTGGCTCCATTATCATAGCCTTGCCCTCGCATATCTGCTAATTTCTAAATTCAGATTTTTTAGAGCTGTCAGAATTAAAGATGCCAAACAAGCTCCCAGAATTAAAGATGCCATACAAGCTCCAGTGGTATTTTTGACTTGCAGGAATTGTATGAATCGTTCAATTTTTATGATTTCATCAGGCTCAAAGGTTTTGTCTTTTTCATTTATATTGACAAATCTTACAATTAAAGGCATTTGCTCTTTATGAGATACGTCAGGGGTGCAGTCAGCTATGATGGGAAAATATTTTGCTCTTACAAATATCCTTTAAAATAACATTTTAAATTTGATTTCCCAAAATACTTATTATTTCGTTTTGAATCCTTTTCCCCAGATAATGTGCATGAATCTCATGGGAGTTGATCCTATCAAGGTTCGTTTTCATCGCAACGTCAAATTCTGCTAAATATTGAATAATTTTTAGAAACTTTCGGTTGTTCCTTGTGTACAGGGTGTCAGATGTACCCATCAGAGCTATGTTTTTCCCGGCAAGCAATTTGACTGCAGCTATTATACGTCGTAAGACATTTTCCCAGTGCTTCTGTTCTGCGAAGATCAATGTTGTAGTTCTTTATCGATAATGTTATTAGTTAGTAATCTCCTTTCCAGTTCTACCCATTTATGAAAACTTCCACAGTGATCTGAAGACCTTTCATGGTGTTGCAAAACCATAGATAAATGTTTCCAATCATTATTTCCTTCAGCAGTTAATGACGTGTTTGTTTTGGAAAATAACCGGCAGCAGAAACAAAAAAACCACATCCTTCGAAGTTGAATAAATGAGCAATTTCTTTCAGTTCTTTCTGAATTAGCCAAAATTGTGTAATGGTGAGAGCTGCTAAAACATAGTTTGTTTTTGTCTCTTGGATATTTAAACTTTTGCTGGAGGCCCCTTTGCTTCCAAAATATCAATCAACTTTCGGCCGTAAAGCAGGGTCCTTCAAAATGGAGTCACCATATTCCGCAAGAGAGCTTGATGTACTGGGGGCTGGTTTCTCACATTCAGACTGGTACAGAGGCAACTTCTCAGAGGGTTCCACAATAATGTTACCATCTGATTCTTTAACACCATTGCTACATTGCACTTCTTGATTATCATTACTTTCATTAATGACATCGTTTGGTTTTAAATACTTCAGAAAGTAACCCTTTTGCTTTAAAATTGAATCTTCTTTTTCAGCTTTCCTTTTCCTATATTGATGCCCAGAAAGACTATTTCTAATTTTATTTTGATTCTGCATTCTGATGCAGAAGTTTTATCAAACAAATCGAGGCGAACTATCCAGAATCAATCCTGGGTATCAGAAAATAGGTCTTTGACCAGCAAATTTAAAATAATAAAGCCAGGGCGTTCCTACGAACATTTCACAATAAATGCTACTTCTTCCACTTGCGATATATAAAAAAATAAATGAATAAAATGGCTTAAAGACTGAGCAAAAAAGTGTGCACTGTCACAAGAAAAAAAAAGTTCGGTCTGCTGCACAGCATGAAAGGAAATAAAATAGAATTACATAGAATGTACTCAATACATACAGTACCTGCCTAGAGCAACGCTCATGACTGGTGGATGCGCTGGGATGGGAGCTATAACAAGGATGCAAAGAGCTGAGAACATTTTACTGTTAATCTATCTGTGGTTTGTTGATCGAGTCAGGAAAAATTTTCTCACTGACATTTCAGCTTCACAAAAGACAGGTTAAGGGAGAATGCATTCTTTTACAACTTTTGGGCACCAGAAGGTTCTCGACAGACACAGAAGGAAACAAATGTTCCCATCAGAGCAGTCATACCATCCTTCCTTTTATGGTGTAATTAGTTTAAATTGTAGATGCGATCACTTTGAATATGATACCGTGCTATAGTGGTAGGGTAACGGGGAGAGCGCCTAGGGTTGTTTACGTCCTGCTTTGCAAAACGGGGTTGGTCAAAAAGCGAGTGACAATCATATTTTGGAGACATTTTCATGACTGTATCCTCAAGGCGAGTATGTTGTCTCAGGTCCAGGAGGAGACACAAAGAATACAGACTTCAACAATAGAAAGGCTAAATATACTGGCATAGAAGAACAGGAGAGAATGAGAACTGCTATAAAATATTGCAATTAGGAATTCACTTATGTAATAATACGGATGAAACAAATGGGATTAATTCACAAAGAAAAAAGGGGCAAATAATATGTATTTTATGAAACAGTATATTTCAGATTATTATCATATAAACATAATATGTATATTTATATAAAAAGGTAAAGCAAAATAAGGGCAGTCTACCGGCCCGCCGCCCTCCTTATGACTGCAGACGTGCAAGCCCACGTCGCCCATGCCTAGGGCCGGCCCTGATTACCGCAGTTCAGTGGTTCCCAAAGTGTGCAGGAGCCGCGACCTCCTCACAGGGGCGGCGTGAAATATTACAAAATTTTCATAAATTTATTTCCATTTTTAATTCAATGTGATAGGACGCGACATCTAGCAGACCTGGTGCAAACCAGTAACTCACTTAGTAATAACTGTTTGCAGAAGCCTTTACGAATGGTTACTAGATGGCGCTCTTGGCTCTACAATAATGTTACAAGCGTGGGCTTTCCCCCGCACAATTGCCGCCCTACGGGCCCACGTGTGTGTTCCGTGCGGACGCTACCGGAAGTAACCTGAACTTTCGCACCAGCCTCTGTGCTTCTGATAAACATTTCTCCCTCGTTCTCCGAGTGTCTAGAAATGAGAGTCTGAGTCCAGATTTTTCAAGGTCACCAGATCCTTTAAATATGCTCATTTGTGACTCATTTGGCAGTTAGCAGTCTGTTATGTTGATGCTCTGTTACTGAGTTTCGGCGTATCAACTGAATATTGTTGTGATTAAGTGAAGTTTTTAAAGTTTTTCTTCTCATGTATTTTTAAAAATGGATCGGTTTTCACTAAACAGTAATACGCGTTGTGAAAGTGAAAATAAAGAGGGCACCCCGTCAAAAGTGGCAAGAGTGTGAAGAAGCGTAAATATCGAAAATATGATGACAGTTATGTGGACTTCGGTTTTACGTCGACAGAGGTCAATGGTGAAGAGAGGCCGCAGTGTGTACTGTGTATGAAAGTTTTGGCGCCAGAGTGCATGCTACCAAGTAAGTTGAAACGCCATTTAGAAACCAATCATCCCAGCATGCTTAGTAAATCTCGTTATTGCTTTACGAGAAAGTTACAAGAGTTAAATCAACAAAAAGGTAGTTTTTATAAGCAGGCATCAATACCAAGCAATGCTTTGCTAGCATCTTGCAAGGTGGCTCATAGAATCACAAAATGTAAGAAGCCTCATACCATCGCAGAAGAACTCATTCTACCGGCTGCTGTTCTACAGTCTGCTGGGAAACATTGTGATCGGTGAGTCTGCCAAGAAACTGCTTTCAAATGTGCCTTTGTCCAATAACACCATCAGTCACAGAATACAGCACATAGCAGAGGATCTCAATGATCAATTAATTGAAAAAATGAAAGTTAAGAAATTTGGGTTGCAGCAGGATGAGGCCACAGATAATAATAATGATGATCACTTGATTTGTAATAACATTGTAGAAGACCTCTTTTGTTAAAGTATCACCAGGGCCGGATTAAGGCCTCGGTGGGCCCCTAGGCTTAGACATCTGAGCAGGCCCTCAAAGAATTATGATGGGGAATCATTATAAAGTCCGTTAAAACATGAAACTCTACCGATACGCTTGCGATAATTAATATGTATGCGTTCTTTAAACTAATGAATCGTCTGCTGAGTTTTCATAAGTCACTGTATTTTCCATTGTTCTTATAAGAACATGAGTTAAGAGTTTAGTATTGTCTACTTTTCTTAGTGCATCTTTTTTTGTTACAAATGCAATGTGAAGCCACAGGGAACTTCGAACATTAATGGTTCCAAGTACAAATTGGGAGGTGTGAGTGGATGGTAGTGAAAAAGCTGAAACTGTTTCGCCGACCGCGCTGTACACAGCGACATGAAGCCTTTACCCTTGGTTTGGTGAGTCACTGCCTTGCAATTTGTTCGTTTTCCAGCACCTGTTTCTGACAAAGTGGGAATAAAACGAGTCAAAAGTAAAATAATTATTTTACAAATACACCCCTTCCCCCCTCTCTCTCATTTGTCCAGACTTGTCTCCTAGGCCCCTTGGTCATGGTGGGCCCCAATGCTATAGACCACCCTTAATCCGGCCCTGAGTATCACTGGTAGTGCTAAGGATCAAGACCTGTTTGAGATCCTTGATACTTTTATATATGAAAATAATTTGGTCTGTGTTGATGGTGCTCGTTCTATGTCCTGCTGTTATGGAGGATTGCAGGCACTTATTCGAAGCAAAGCCCCTGATGCACTGTGGACCCATTGCATTATTCACAGGGACGCACTCGCTTCAAAATATGAGTCCTACATTGAACCAGGTCTTACAATATGGAGTGAATGTAGTAAACTTAACAAAAATTCTGTTATTGAAGGCAAGGTTTTTCAATAACTTATGTGAGGATATGGGATCCGAGCACACGTCTTTCTTGTACTACAGCACTTTGCGATGGCTCTCTCGTGGTAATGTTTTGTCTCGTATGTTTGAACTGCGACAGGAAATTTATATTTTTCCTAAAGAGGAAGACCACAAGTATACCGAAAATTCTGTGAATGAAGATTGTTTTGTAAAACTAGCATATCTATGTGATATTTTTAAAAAGATGAATGCTCTGAATCTCTTTAAAGTTGATTGAGAAAATTTCAGCTTTTTTAAAAAAAATAAAACTATGGAAAGGAAAAATGAATGAAGATGGAGGTAAAGAATGTTTCCCCTTGCTGCAACAGTTTTTGACCTCCAATGGAGTTTACTTCTCAAGGCATGAAATCCGTTTTTGAAGAACACTTATCACAGCTTATCACCTGGTTTGAGAAATATTTTCAAAATAATAATATCGATAAATTTGTATGGATTCAAGATCCATTTCATGCCACTGTTCTATCTGAATTTACTGCTGCAGAAGAAGATAATCTTATTGAGTTGTCTTGCGACAATACGTTGGAAACAATTTAGCAGCCTGGAGTTACCTGAATTTTGGGTATCAGTAAAAGATGAATACCCCCTTCTGAGTGGTAAAGCTCAGAATTTTAATTCCCTTTGTGACTTCTTATTTGTGCGAAGCTGGGTTTTCGACGGTCGCTGTGATAAAAACTAAGTATCGCACGAAAATCAATGTGGAGTAGGAAATGAGGGTGGCCATGTCCAAATTTGATTCTAAGATTTGAGAAAATGTGCGCTGATTAACAGGATCCTTCATCTCACTATTTATAATTAGTTATTTCAATTACATTTTTTTGTGATCTTCAATACGTGTTTTATTTATTTTCAGCTAAGTACTTGTTAGAATTTGACATAGGGCGCCTTAGAAAAATCTGGATTCAGCAAAGGCGCCGAGAATCGAAAAAGTTTAGGAACCACTGCTGTAGTTCATTAGTTACACTAAAACATCCGTTGAAATTGCGGACAGTCCGTAGCATTGTCTTATTTCTGATTATGTTTCAACTGAATACCAAAAGAAAGAAAAAAATCCTTAACTAATACAATTAGCACATCAAAACTAGGCATTGCGATTCGATGAGTGGTTACATGCTACGGAATAGCTCTGCGGGATTCCCGAGAGTCACGGATTCTCACACTAAGTAGGTTTCCCACGCGCAAATAGTAACGCCTTTCTTGCATCATAGTTTCTGTCAAAATGCTTCTAAGAAAAAAATATACAGTGTTTGAATTACATAGTGGTCCGCTGGCCATTGGCCAGTAAAACTTCTGTCGGACCACTGAACTGCTGATTTTACTGGCCCGTATGGCCAGTAATTTAACTTTCTTTTCTTTCTTTTTTTCTTTTTTTTTTTTTTCGAATTTATCACAATTTAAAAAATACATTTTTTATTACGTTGCTTTACGGTTTTCTTTTTAGCCTGCAAACTAGAGATTTGTTCACGAAATGCTGTTGGATAACAGCTTTTTTTTTTTTTTTCTCTCATGATTTGTAAAGAGGGGAAGAAACAACAAATACAGAAGGGCAGTTTCCCAGTCCTCATCCTGTAACGGCAACAGCTGTTTTTCGTTACCTCTGTACTTACCATTCATAATGAGCAGAAGTAAGCAAAATAAATGTCCTGTTCTTCCTCTGATTCACCCACCCTAGTAAATGCTGCAGATACTGACAACAGACAGCTTTTTTTTTTTTTGCCCCTAGAAAAACACTAACAGAGGACTTCAATTGGATGTGTGAAGGTAATTTTTGTAAAAGAGCAATGCACATGAAACAGTGTTCAATGGGGGACTGAAACTAAATTCATAGACAAGTTGGAGGAATGAGCAATAAGACTAAAATAAGGAAAAAGAATCTCAACCCTAAACAATAAAACATATAGAAAAAGGCTGCTAATGTATGTGAATTTTTGTACCCTTGGAGTCTCTTCATTCCCTTGTTACTTAAAAACAGATTGGGAATGCACTCTTACTCTGCTATATCACAAATCCATCGGAATCTTATTCTGGAAACATTCTTTATCCTGTGAGTTGCATGTCAAATTAGATGTTTTAAAAACAATTATCGGAGATAATTTCATTGAAATGATACGTTATTTTCTACATATATTGTAAACATCTAAGTTTTTTATTATTTTTATGGACCAGTGGGCATTTTGGTGGATCAGTGGTTTGCAAATTCTAGTGGTCCGCTGGGCCAGTAAAAGAATTATTTCTAATTCCAACACTGGTGCATATATATATTGGGTATATAAATAAGTTTTGAGGGATTTCCGTTTGGTGTCGTACTTATTACTGCTCGCATGTATTTTAAGGTGGCAACACTGCGATATCGCAGTATGAGACGCCAGCTGTCAGAGTCAGTATACGATGTTCGATTGAGGTGCGAAGATGTATTTGTTTTACTCGATGGAAAATGGCAACTTACGTCCCGACAAAACAGCATTTGCGGGAAGTGTTAGTGCATTACTTTATTGTCAAGAAAAGTGCTGCCGACAGCTATCGCTTTATGTCAGAAATCTATGGTGAACATTCCCCATCCATAAAAACATGGATGGGGAATGTTCACCATAGATTTCTGACATAAAGCGTAGATTTCTGACATTGGTTTAGACTATTCAAAAGGAACAATTTCAATGTTAGTGATAAAGAACGTTCTGGACCAACGTTTGACGAGGATTCGTGCCAGACCCAAAAAGGAACTAGCAGCAGCATTAAATGTTAGTCAACCATGCATTTCACAACGTTTAGCTGCCATGGGAATGGTGCAAAAAGAAGGAAAGGCGACCTTAAATGTCGAAAAACCATTTGCAAATTGCTGCTTCAAAGGCCAAAAAGAAAGGGTTTTTTGCATTGTATTATTACTGCCGACGAGAAATGGATATGGTACGATAACCCTAAACAGCAGAAAGCATGGGTGAAATCAGGTGAACCAGGTCCTTCAACGCCAAAACGTAATATCCATGGTTCAAAGGTAATGCTGTGTATCTGGTGGGACCAGAAGGGTGTGATCCACTATGAACTGCTGAAACCGTCAGAAACTATCACTGTTAATGAGTATCGAACCCAATTAATGCGTTTAAAATGAGCTCTCACGCAAAAACGGCCGGAATGGGAGAATAGGCACAACAAAGTCATCTTACAGCATGACAACGTAAGACCACATGTTTTTCGACCTGTGAAAAAGTACTTAGAAGGATCCGACTGGGAAGTTCTACCCCACCTGCCATATTCGCCAGATATTGCGCCATCGGATTACCATTTGTTCCGGTCAATGCAGTCAGCACTTTCTGGAGAATGGTTTAGTTCTTATGAAGACATCAAAAATTGGCTGGACAACTGCATCTCTTCCAAGGAACCGGAATTCTTCCTTCAGGGCATACGTTCACTGCCCGAAAGATGGGGTAAACTTGTAGCTTCAGAGGAGCATACTTCGATTAATATTAAAATATTGTTTCTGTTCTCCAACAATGTGTTTTGTTCACCTCAAATCCCCCAAAACTTATTTATATACCCAATAGTATATACATATATTCTTACAATCTCTTTGCGGTCTATCTCGCTGTTACACTAATTTTTACTGTTTCCACATTTTCGGTACTTTCCCAATAACACCACCTCTCCTGACAATTACCTTGCAGACATTTTAAAACGCTGCATTGTTTTTTTCTTTTCTTTACCAATGTACGCAGTACCTAAATTTACAACTTTTTAATAGATAATCTATGGATTATACAACAGAAATTATGGTATTTACTGCAAATTACGAAATTTCAAGTAAGAAGAAAATTAGGCGCCCGGGATTTTTCGAGCCCTGCACATCAACATCACTGCCTCTCACTTCAGTTGCTTGTCAGTCCCCCTTTAGCTGCTATATCACATTCGGTTTCGTTATTTTATTTCTCATATCAAACTTTTACAAAAAGCCTAATATAAGGGTTTAATAAAGAATTGGTATGGATTTTTTTCTTATCATTTTATTCACTTTCATTCTAAAAAACTTACTTGTAATTCAAGTAGGTTAACCATTTTATAATTTTAAGCTTCCTAAAACAAAGACATATTTCGAAATTTATTAAAAGCATTCTTTCTATTCTTTCAACAAGAACTCTTACTTCCATTTTCTGGGAGGAGGAGATTTCCACCTAAATCAGGTTATATACAATTTTTCTAGAAACACTTAAAAGACTGAGAAAAGGTTCACATAACATGTTTCATGCAAATACAGTATATAGAAAAAGAAATAAAAAAAAATTAGAAAGATAGTAAAGGTTAATTACAAAATAGTACAGGAAGAGATAGTAAACACATTGAAAATAAATTTTTTGATTCATTAGAAATCTTGTATAACTATATCACATTCTGCCTTGCAGGATATGCTTTTCACTGCCAAAGGATAAACTGCAGCCAGTGAAGTAGTCTGTTTTTTTTTTTTTGTTTTTTATTGAGAATGGTGACCAAACAGTTTAGCTATACCAGTGTAGGGCATGCTGCTCTGGCCCTCATACAGTGTTCTAGTTTGCCACCATGGTGTTATATAGGATATACAAGCTGTCACTGCATTAGCCAAATACAGCTTCTGCAGGTTCGTGAACCAGTCTGTAACAGCACTTGATGTATGGCAGGGAGTTTCATCCTGGTGTTATCAAAGAACTGCAATATTATTATTATACACTTTTGGTGAAACATGGTCCCTAGATCAACTAAAGGTCTGAGGCTATCCCAGAGAAATCGCTCTCCACTATTCCACCAGTGCACTCCCTCTAGACTGTTTTCACAATGCATTTCAGCAACGGGTATTGCCCTAACACTCTCTCTCTCTCCACACACACATACCTGCTTGGCTTTTATGAATGAATGCAGTATAATATAATCATCACTCAACTGAACTGTACTTCATATCTCTTGGGACCAAGTGCTTCCTTCTTTTCACCAGGCTTGCCAAGAATTCTGATTATACATAGTAATGTTAGACTTATGCTCCGCTGGTCTCCCATGATACCATATTGTGCAACTTAATACATAGTGTTCCAGGTATAGCTGACAATTTAACGTGCTACCCTTCATAGTACCCTCTGGTCATGGTGAACTTCCATAGTCTTCCAGTGAGTGCTATGTTGTCCAGTGGCGATACTGTCACACATGCATTTCCTGATAACATTGCCAATGGTTGATTTTGGATAGTGCAGCCCAAGGTACTTAGAAAAAGGAGAGGTAGGTCCAATCGCCAAGTCGTTTCCGTGCCGCCGCCGAGCTGTCACGCTACGAGCTGGAGTGTGACGTCACAGTGCCCATAAACGATCTCTTGAGCATTCGGAGCTGTGCTGTAGTGTCGATTACTCGCTGCATTTCTTTGTCAATTTTAGACCTGCTTTATCGTTTCATTCATTTTTTTCTTCATTTGCCTTCTGTGTCAACTATCTCGAAAATACCTGGATACGCTGTTGCACTTTGTCTTAATAACAGTTCAAAGGAAAGGAAGTTAGATGTTACATACCATGTTTTCCCATCGGTTAGAGATTTCATGAAGCAATAGGTAGCGAAATGCTGTCGAAAGGATATATTTGATGCAAAGAAAGCTCAAATGTGTTCAGAACACTTTGATGTCTCGAAGAGCGAGATCTTAGAAATGAATTGCTGAACTTGCCTCCCAGAAAAAAACAGAAAAGATGCCCTTGCCTACAAAAAATATGCCTTAGCAGATGGAGGAGCAAACTTCTGTTCGAAGTGAACGATTTAAGATCGGAGAGGTCAGAAAAAAAAATGCATTAAATCGAATTGAAAGTATATCTCCAATTAAACGTCAAATCACAGGTCACAATGAAAGTGACATCATTCCTGACCAACTTTTATCGTACCGTCAACGTTATGTATGAGTGCGAATGTCTGAACAAAAATATAATGCAACTGAAGAGTGAAAATAATTAACTACAGGAAGTATCATCAAACGTAAGAAAACAGTTAGTAATGGTAAAATGATGCTTTTGCCTTGAGAAAAGAAGCCTGAAAACGGAAATTAATATTATGAAACGCAAATGCAAGAATAGAAATTTGCTGAGCAACAGTGAAAGGTGGCCAGCTGTCATAAATTTGCTTGGCCATTGTTCACTGAAGTGCAAATTCTAAACTCTTGTGTCAAAAAAGAGACCAGCAAAATGGAATGAAGATATAAGTCAAGCACTTGTTTTGCATGCTATTTCTCGAAAAGCTTATCTTTTCATCAAAAATAAAATGCACATACTGCTTCCAAGCATTTCCTCTCTGAAACGGGGATGTGGTAAATTTGTGTTACCGATAGTTTAATTGAGCCCGTTTTAAAGGTGATGAAAATGAATGCTATACACCTAACCGAATTCAATAAAGTTTCAGTTTTATCTTTTGGTGAAATGAGCGTTGATTGCCGATATTGTTATGATGCTGCTGCAGATACAATTTTAGGGCCACATAGTAACGTTTTAGTAGTTTTGCTGAGAGGCTTATGGAAAGCTTGGAAACAACCATATACTGTATTATTCCTTTGATAAGCAGATGGATCAAAAGCTGTTAACTGACATAATTCGAGCCGTTGAGCAATCGGGTTATTTAGTGCATGGAGCAATCGTGTTTTTTAGTGCTGATCTGGGGGGGGGTATCAAGGTTTGGAGGCAGCTTGGAATAACCTCAATATTGTCTTCTTTTCCAAATCCAGTAAATGAAAGTCGAAAAATATTGATGTTTGCCGATGTGCCCCATTTAATTAAACTTCTGCGAAATCATATATTTGTTCGCGGAACACGCTGTAGTGTGGAACCATCACTCGCCAGATATTTGACCTTTTTCTGGAACGTAATAACTCAGAATTAAAGGTGTTTCATAAACTAAAATGGATCCACATAAATGTAAGAGGTCCCATGATACAGAGAATTAGTTTTAGCGCCCCAGATGCAATCTAGCAACATAAACAAAGCTGTAGAGTATTTTTTTCCTGAAAGAAAACAAATTGCTGATTTTATAAAATTGGTAAATGACTGATTCGACGTAATGAAATGTAGATTTCCCAGCTACAAAGAGCCATCGCAGCGTGCTTTTGGGGAAAAAAAAAAAAAAAATACTCATGTCATATTCTTGTTTTTTCTCAGTATATATATATATATATATATATATATATTTACTCTATTTTGAAAAATAGTTGGATGTTTGTACAATTTTTACTTAAAAATTATTTACTCAAAACTAGCTCTGTTATTTCGATTGAAAATTAACAGAGCACACGACACTTTCTTGGTAGGGCTCCGTGTGCGATACAGCTTCGCTTATGGCCACCGTGACGTCACAGCGCAGCGAAGAGAAGCGGAAAGACGGTTCGGTTACGATGGACCTACCTCTCCTCCTTCTAAGTACCTTGGTGCAGCCTGCAACTGCATGAATCAAATAACTGTAAAACTTGGAATTAGCTTGCCTTGCAGAATCCATTGACTTGACTGTATGGTTTTTGATGAGAATAGCAGACTTCTGTAGATCATTTGCCATTTTTATGCACTGGTTTAAATCACTGTTTGGTACACACCTTGACACACCTTGCTGTCATTCACCATGACAGCAAGGTGTGTCAAGCTTTGTGAAGGACTATAGATGTAGTTAAATACATGTGTGAATATTTGAGCTGATGTTATGTAAGTTACCTTTTGGGACACATTCTTTTGCCAGTGAATATGATTATTTCCCCCCTCAAAATGTAAGTCCTGGTAATTAACTCAAAACTATCAGTTGATGGTAGTGTAATTAAACATTTACTCCTTTTTTTTTAGCGTTGATAATAAAAGTTTAAAATGTTTGTATGAGTGAAAGGTGTACTTATGTGCTTCATTTTTGCTTTTCTTTTCAGAGGCTTATAGATAAAACCAAAGTGACATGCCTAAAGTGGGTACCTGGCTCTCAAAACCTCTTTCTGGTGTCGCACAGTAGTGGACAAATGTATGTTTATAAAGAAGATCTACCATGTGGAACTACTCCACCCCATTATCAACTTTTTAAGCAAGGTGAAGGATTTGCTGTTTACACGTGTAAAACAAAGAGTACAAGAAACCCCCTTTATAGGTGGGTGATAGGATATGGTGCTTTAAATGAATTTTCATTTTCTCCTTGTTCAAAATATCTTGCAACAGTGAGTCAAGATGGTTTTTTAAGGATTTTTAACTATGACACTATGGATTTAGTTGGTGTTGTTCGGAGCTTCTTTGGTGGTCTTTTGTGTGTCTGTTGGAGTCCTGATGGAAAGTATGTTGTCACTGGTGGAGAAGATGATTTAGTCACAGTGTGGTCTTTCCATGAAAAAAGAGTTGTTGCACGTGGCCTTGGTCATAAATCGTGGGTGAGTGTGGTGGCCTTTGATGCCTATACTTATAGTGATGTGGATAACTTAGACTTAAGTGGTAGTGATGAAGAACTAACTCAACAGTTATCACTGGACAATGTAAATGAATCATCTAAAGGATTAGCTTCAAGTACTTCCAAATCTAGCTCTGGCAGTTTGCATCCTCCACAAAATGTTACCTGCAACAGAAATTCTCTTTCTGGCAGTCGATCGTTAAACATCACATCATACAGGTTTGGTTCTGTTGGTCAAGACACGCAGCTCTGTTTGTGGGATTTAACTGAGGATGTTCTAAAACAGCCAATAGGCAGGACCAGAACTAGTGTGTTGCTCAATAGTCCAACTTGTAACCTACCAACACTAAGTAAGTGTAATAGTGTTGGACACACACAAACTAATTGTTGTCCAAAAGAAGGACCTGTATTGGATGGAAATCTTGTTTTACCAAGTCTTAATATAGGGAGTAAAAGTGCAACTTTAGAAAAAGAAAAAAGCAGGAAAAAAGAGCATAAACGGAATTTTAGCCTTGCATCAAGGAACACTGATAAAAATAGCCTTAATAAATCAAATCAGAACAAAGTGTTGGATGATCCTATCAAATTAATTGGAACTCACATTTGCCCTAGGCTTGATGAAGTTTCAATGCTTGAACCTCTAATATGCAAGAAGATTGCCCATGAAAGGCTCACAGCTTTAGTTTTTAGAGAAGACTGTTTTGTTATAGCATGCCAAGAAGGTTATGTGTGTACGTGGGCAAGGCCTGGGAAAGGTGTAAGTATCAAATTTTTTGCAATCCCAAGCTATTAAGCATTGAAAAAATGTTAAATTGTGTATTGAATGTTTCATTTATACTCACTGGATATCAGTTGTCTAAAAAGTAATTAAAAAATGCCTTTGTCAGACCAATTTAAAACATCTTTGCCAGAGTTTTAATTTTGAAATGCTATTAGGTCTGTGCATGAATTTCTGGCGCTCATTGTAGTGGGCTGTAAAAGGAAAACTTGAATTTTTGTTGAAGTTTCATGTTGTGGAAGTAAGATGGCAAAACTGTCAAATGATGTATTGATGGACAGCCCACACACATGCTGTTAGTTGATCTAGGACATGGTAACCGACAAAGTGCATATTCATCACTTGTTAATGTTTAATCTTGGAAAAACCGCTGCAGAAGCATGAGAGTAGATTTCTTCTTTGCGGAGTTCAGAAGTGGTGATTGCAGCATGGAGAAGCAGCATAGTAGATGGCTGAATGAGATGCTAAGCACAGATTTGCGGGCTCTTCTTGATGAAGATATTGCCCAGTTGACCACAGAACTGGCAATACAGTTAGACATGAATCGGTTGACCATGATTTGATGGCTGCGTACCACGGGAAGGTTTAAAAGTGGGAAAGCGGGTCCCACATGAACCTACCAAGTGCAACATTAGTCAGAAGCAGAACACATGTCATTGCTTGCCAGTCATCAGAAAAAGGACTTCTGAGAAAAATCATTGCATGTGATGAAAACTGAGTTCAGTATGACAACCTGCAATGGTCATGGGTGGGCATCAATTAGCTAATGATATCAACACCCAATATCCACATTGAAAAGTTTCCTGTATATGGTGGAACCATGCAGCGTGTGGTGTATCAGGAGCTCGTGCTACTACCTGAAATAGTGACTGAAACACTATAGTCAGCAGGTACTGCCTTTGAACAGGAACTGCAGTGGAAATGGCCATTTTCAGGACATGGGTGTCAGAAAGGTTATTTTGTTGCGGGATAATGCATGACCTTATGTTGCTGCAGTGACCTAGGAAACCATCGTGCAGGTGGGTTGGAAAGTTCTCCCTCATATATCTTTCTCCCGGTCTTAAGAACCCTTTGACTTGGTTTGCTCAATGCAACACTTCTTGGCTCGCCAGTGGTGCACCGAACTTGAGGATCTCAAAAACGCATCAACAACTTCATTGTGTTGAAATTGTTATCGTTCTTGCGCAATGGTATTTTCCAGCTACCAGGTAGATAGTACAAGGTTATAGCTCATGGGGGTGCTTACTGCAATGACTAGATGTGGCATGCTTGTATATGTACAACATCTATGTGACTGTAAAATGCTGGAAACTTGTGCACAGACCTAATAATTATGGTCGTAATTTAAAAATGTATTTGGATTACACTTTGAATCAGAGTTCAAGATGCAGAAAGAGCAGAATTATTTTGTATCTTAATAAAACAAATGTCTACAGCACAAAGTCAGGTTCATTTTATCTAAGTGTGTTGAAGCGAGAACTAAGTTTATGCAGCCTGCTTTTTATTATTTTTTTGATAACAGCTATCAATGTAGTATGTATGTGAAACTAGATAATAAAAACACTGATTTTTGAATTAGGTTACAAATGAACATGTGCACAATAATAAATATTTAATAGTAAGCAATTCAGCTAACAATAAACGTTGAAATATTTATATTTGTGGACAAGATGGATTTTGATTAGTTTCCTATGGGTAAATAAATAAATATTCATTTTGTAATAGCACTGGATTTTCTTTCTTTTTTGTTCTTGGGATAATATTTTAATTATTGTTATTGTGTTTGGTGTCTTTGCCTAATTTGGTAACTTGCAGTTTCTTCAGCCTTTCTTTTAATTTCTTCTGGTATTCTGCTACGTTGGTAAGGTGTATCTGCATTTTAATTTTTTTTTCAGCATTGTAATTTTTCATCTGTGCCTTAATTTCTTTTGCACTTTGGTCCATAGGCTGTAATACTCATATTGTATTAGGTGGAAAGAACACCAATTTCACAGATTTTAGTTTTAAATTTCTGATTTTTGAGTGGAACAGTTTCTTTTTAAAGAAATGTTTGGTTCTATAAGTGTCCCATATTTGGAGGTAAGTACATTAGGATCACTAACCAAGAGACTGGGACTAATAAAATTGTCCCTTAAAGGAGGTAGTAGCACTGTATTTGCTTCTAAATATCATATCGAAAAAATTATTTTTCCCCTTCGATGTCAAAGAAAGGTGGCTTGATCACGCTAGTTACGTTAACTAAAACTTTTACAAAAAGTTCGTAAGTTGGAAGCTTTCGACCTTATCTTAGGTCTTCATCACGCCAATGGAGGACTAAGATTGTTGCCAGATTCTACATTTGAATTTTTCCTATTTTTGTTGCCAAAACTTAGAATTGATCTCCAGATTAACGGAATGTAGAGAGGAGATTCGGAGTTGCAAGTCATTGAGTTGAAAATAATTTCTATGCTTTCACGGTAACGGAGGGCAAAACGATTGTCAAACGAAGCAATTCGTTTTGCTTCGTTCCAGTGGGGAACTGCAGATGTGTCTTCCATTGTCAAAATAGACAAGGCAGTGTTGGGATTGCCTTTCGAAACATCTTTTCTGTGTTCTAAAATTCTATGGCTTATGCTCCTGTATGTGCTTCCAATGTATAAGTTATCCCCAGTAGAAGAAGAGATAGGAATGCAGTAAACTCCTGGGAGGTTCAGGCTTTCAACTTTGTCCCTATCCCTTTGTAGAAGTTTCAAGATGTTTGGGGTAGATTTAATGGCAAGATGGTAACCAAAACTTCTAAAAAGAATCTGTAACTTATAAGCATAGGAAGGATGGTAAGGAACAGAACCACAGAATTTCAGGTCTTCTTTCTTGTGAGGAAGGAGGCATTCGATTTTCGAATGGTTTTCATATTTCTTTATGAGGGAGTTGACTGTAACAGCAGGGAAACCATGAGAGAGGGCTATTGTAGAAATTTTGGAGAATTCTTCTTGAAGAGAGAGTTGGCTGTTGCAAATGATATGAGCCCTGTGGATGTAGGACTTCAATGCTGCAAGCTTGTAGAGATGCAGGGTGCAAGATTTGTAGGGAATGATGTTAGTGGCTGCAGAAGGTTTTCGATAGACGGAACGAGTAATGGAGAGATCAGCGTTTCTGCAGATAGATACATCCAGGAAATCAATTTTGTGATTTACTTCCTTAGATATAGTGAGCTTAATGGAAGGAAATTTTTCTGTAATGGAGTTGATCAGTATCTGTAGCTCAGACTCGGAATGTGGCCAGCTAATGAAAATGTCGTCTACATATCTTAACCATAGGGAAGGTTGAAAAGGGTGTAGAGGAATTATGGAAACTTCAATATGTTGCATGTAGATTTCAGCAAGCAGAGGGGAAAGAGGTGAGCCCATGGGGAGACCAGATTGTTGCCTATACACAATTTTGTTGAAAACAAAACAACTATGTTGATGAATAGTGTGGAAACAATCATAAAGATCTTTGATAAGAGGACCGGGGGGTTCAAAATGAAGAATCAATTTCTTCATGAGGAGCATGTAGGAATCAAAATATGCTCCTCATGAAGAAATTGATTCTTCATTTTGAACCCCCGGTCCTCTTATCAAAGATCTTTATGATTGTTTCCACACTATTCATCAACATAGTTGTTTTGTTTTCAACAAAATTGTGTATAGGCAACAATCTGGTCTCCCCATGGGCTCACCTCTTTCCCCTCTGCTTGCTGAAATCTACATGCAACATATTGAAGTTTCCATAATTCCTCTACACCCTTTTCAACCTTCCCTATGGTTAAGATATGTAGACGACATTTTCATTAGCTGGCCACATTCCGAGTCTGAGCTACAGATACTGATCAACTCCATTACAGAAAAATTTCCTTCCATTAAGCTCACTATATCTAAGGAAGTAAATCACAAAATTGATTTCCTGGATGTATCTATCTGCAGAAACGCTGATCTCTCCATTACTCGTTCCGTCTATCGAAAACCTTCTGCAGCCACTAACATCATTCCCTACAAATCTTGCACCCTGCATCTCTACAAGCTTGCAGCATTGAAGTCCTACATCCACAGGGCTCATATCATTTGCAACAGCCAACTCTCTCTTCAAGAAGAACTCTCCAAAATTTCTACAATAGCCCTCTCTCATGGTTTCCCTGCTGTTACAGTCAACTCCCTCATAAAGAAATATGAAAACCATTCGAAAATCGAATGCCTCCTTCCTCACAAGAAAGAAGACCTGAAATTCTGTGGTTCTGTTCCTTACCATCCTTCCTATGCTTATAAGTTACAGATTCTTTTAGAAGTTTTGGTTACCATCTTGCCATTAAATCTACCCCAAACATCTTGAAACTTCTACAAAGGGATAGGGACAAAGTTGAAAGCCTGAACCTCCCAGGAGTTTACTGCATTCCTATCTCTTCTTCTACTGGGGATAACTTATACATTGGAAGCACATACAGGAGCATAAGCCATAGAATTTTAGAACACAGAAAAGATGTTTCGAAAGGCAATCCCAACACTGCCTTGTCTATTTTGACAATGGAAGACACATCTGCAGTTCCCCACTGGAACGAAGCAAAACGAATTGCTTCGTTTGACAATCGTTTTGCCCTCCGTTACCGTGAAAGCATAGAAATTATTTTCAACTCAATGACTTGCAACTCCGAATCTCCTCTCTACATTCCGTTAATCTGGAGATCAATTCTAAGTTTTGGCAACAAAAATAGGAAAAATTCAAATGTAGAATCTGGCAACAATCTTAGTCCTCCATTGGCGTGATGAAGACCTAAGATAAGGTCGAAAGCTTCCAACTTACGAACTTTTTGTAAAAGTTTTAGTTAACGTAACTAGCGTGATCAAGCCACCTTTCTTTGTTAATATTGTTACGTGTTTTGCCCATAATCGTCACCCTTCGATGTCATTTATAACTGAGACTATTTTGGGTACAGTTTCTTTCTCAAGTAATATATATATATTTCTTGGGGCGTAGAAGTAAATTGCAATTTCCCCGATATCTCTGCTTCTAAAAGTCCTATTTGAAAAACTACTTCGCCATCGGATATAGTTTGTGGTGAAAAATGTTCAATATATAATTTCTAATTTTTGGTAGAGAATAATTTGGCCACCAGGGAGCATAAGTGTTGATTTCTGTTTCTGATTTATTTGCAGCAAAATCTGAGCTTCTAAAAACTCAATTGAAAAACTATTTCATGGACCAACACCGCTTACCTAAGAAAACGTTTTGAGAAATACCTTCTGCTTAAAACATTGTATAGTGTTTCTTCCAAGGATTGTAGGTGCATATCTTATTTCTGTTGATATCTCTGCTTCTGAGAGTCAGATTTGAAAATTTTCTCCCTTTGTCAGAGAGTGTTTCCAGTGTGAAATGTTTCTCACATAATTTAAATTTTTTCTTAATGCACAAGTGTGCCACTAGAGGGCATAAGATCAAGTTTCCGTTTGCAGCAATTTCTGCGGGACTAAAAATTATATTTAAAAAATTCTTGTTCGATCGGATAATACTAACTATGAAAACTCTTTGTGCTTATTTTCTTCGCCAAATGCCCAATTTCGCCGCTAGGGGCGCAAATGTTTAATCTATTTTTCTCGATGTCTGTACTTCTTATGTCAGATTTAAAAAATGCTTTTAACAGCGAATACCATTTACCTTGTGGAACACTTTTAGGTGTGTACTTGAGTTTTGCGTAGTTCACAGTTCTGTCACTAAGTGGTGGTTTTGTGTTTCACTTCTAAAAATCTTATTGAGAATTTTTTTTTTTACTGTATGCTATTCGCTACAATACAGATGGAGAACATTATCCTCTTTAAATAATGCACAGCTTTCCTGCTAGGAAGCGTAAAGGTAAAAACCTTTTTTCCTTTCTTGCTGTCTCTGGGATACGTATTTGAAAAGTTTTTTTCCTTTCCATAGCTTTTGCCATGAAGAATACTTTTTGTATGTTTTCAACTTTTCCATTATGCAAATTTTTTCTGGTAGGAAGCTTAAAATTATATCATGTTTATTTCTCCTTTAACTGTTCAATTTGAAAATATCTTTGTCTCTGATACCGTCCTTCTGTTTATGAGAAACTTTTTGTGCGCCGTTTGTTAATTTTTGTAACATGCATTTTAGCCACTGGTGGAAGTAAGTAGCTGTTTCTATTTCTGGATGTCTTATTGATGCCATTATCCATTCAGTGGATATAATTATTGAATAATTTTGGTAAATGATTGATAATTTCTGATGTGCATTTCGATAAAGCTTAAGCATTCAGCGCTTTTGTAAAAGTAAATTGTTGCAGAATTAAAAACTGCATATTGTGGTTGCTAGTGAAGTTTCAAAAATGCTGTAAGGCGGGAATGTGCAGAAACATTTTAATTCACTTTCATTTTGCAAATATATCTTCAGCTACATTCTTGATGTAATTATATGAAGTATTTCGGGGGCTGTTAGTTGTTTTGGAAGTTATGTAGATAAATGCATGTATTAAGTATTATTTAATGTTCTGGTTTTCTATATTTACACTGCTGGCCACCCAAAATGCAACACCAAGAAGGAAGCATCCGATTGGCCTGAAATTCGCAGCATCCGTCGCCCGCGAGAGGAGATGCAAACCATTAGCATTGCAGGGCACATGCAAATCATGTGCGCCCGGCACGCCACCGAGAAGCACTATAAGAAGGGTGCACAGAAGGCGGGGTGTAAGTAGTGGAAGTGTGTTGTGCTGCCGGACCTGTGCGTGGGAAGCTTCCTGATGCCTAGTCGCAGAATACAGCAGTCATTCCAGCACGTTTCGGAGTTCGACAGAGGACGAATAGTGGCTTATCACGACAGCGGTTTATCGTACCAAGACATCGCCGCCCGTGTGGGACGACATCCAGCCACAGTGAGGTGAGTATGGGTTCAGGAGGGACGGATAGACTGACGTGAGCGATTGCCGCGGCACACTACCGAAAGAGAGGACTGGCATGTTGTGTGGCAGGCATTGACAGCTCGTACCGTTCGACGTCGTCTGCAGGAGCGAGGACTTGTCGCACGACGCCCATCGCTCCGATTACCTCCGACGTTACACCACCGGCGAGTGCGGCGGCAGTGGGCCATCGAACGCCGCACCTGGACTACGGAATGGCACGACATTGTCCTCTCCGACAAATCCCGCTTCTGCGTGCAACACCACGATGATCGGATCCGCATGTGGTGGCGTCGCGGCAAGAGACTGTATGACGCCTGCAGTATGTATCGCCATACCAGTTCGTCGCCTGGCGTTATGGTTTGGGGCGCAATTGGATATGACACCCGCACCCCTCTGGTACGCACTGCCGGTACACTCAACACCCACCGCTACATCTCGGACATTTTGGAGCCTGTAGTCCTCCCTTACCTGCAGGATCTGCCAGCGGCCACGTTTTAACAGGACAAAGTGCGTCCGCACGTGGCACGCATCAAGCAACAATTTCTCACGGCTCGCCAGGTGTCAGTGCTGCCGTGGCCTGCCTGTTCTCCCGATATGTCGCCCATCGAACACGTCTGGTCGCTGATCGGCAAGCACCACCCGCTGCTGCCTGATGAACTGTGGCAACGTGTGGAAGCAGCCTGGACCGACATACCCAAAGCCCACATCCAAAGCCTCTTTCGTTCGATGCCACGGCGTGTAGCGGCTGTTATTGCCAGCCATGGGGGCCACGCGAACTATTGATGTCTGCGTGTTCCGCAAGTCGCACGGGGCCTGTAAGCTCAATCGTTTCATTTTTGTATCTGTTGTTATGTGTCCAGTAAATCTGGCTCTGCTATCTCGTGTCCTTCTTGGTGTTGCATTTTGGGTGGCCAGCAGTGTATGTATAAAACTGACTTCATAATCATGTAGAAAGTTGTACTCGTATCTTAAGATGAACCTGTGACATTCCCACTATCTTGAAGTATATGTAAGCCCCCCAATGTATTGGTCCATCTTAACGGTTAAGTTATTTCTAGATATTTTTGTTTATCAAGGGCTGTTTTTAATTATCTTGTGTATGTGCTATTTCAGCATTCTTTGAACTTTGACTTCTTCAAATGGGGGAAAACAAAATTACAACACAATTTTAGTCATATAATTAGCAGATTATTTGTTAAAAAAGTTGTAAATTTAGGTTCTGGGGGGTTACATGCTAATGCTGATAATCTTCCGTGTAAAATAAAGTTTATGTGGCACTTTTATTCTAAAAATAGTCGGCGTTGTGATTGTCAGGAGAGATTGTATATTTGGGAGATTGCCAAAAATATTAACAGGAAAACATAATGCAGTGTGAAGATAGAGGTCCGCAAGCAGTTGGAAATAAGGGAGGTTATTTCTTATGAGCATTTTGACAATATATGATGCCAGAAAGACTTATTATTTGCTCTCACAGACGATCACGTGCTGTGGGAAGCTCAGTGCGCACACTTGTGGGTGCTGCAGAACTATGGAACCTAGCTGCAGAACTGTTGTGTAATTACGGAGCTGCGATAATTGAAAAGACTCGTGATTTTTCTTTGTTCACTTGAAAGTAACATAAAAGTACTTTAAAAATGATACTCCCCCCTCTTTTTTTGGACTGCCAAGTGTCCCATGCATTGCTACTTTTCTCTAGGAAATTGCAGGTGCAGATTGTTTAAAGTCCCCCTCCCCCCAGAATTTCACATGCTGCAGATTATGTGAAGGACTTTTTTCTGTGGATTATATGAAGAAAAATATAGTACTAGTCTGTGGCTATACATGGGAGTGCTGAATAACACCAGTAGCATTGTGTGCTTGAAGCCATAGATTATACATAGCAGTTATCGATATTTTCAGGTGTTTATAATTAATTTTCTCACCATATCAATAAAACATGCAGTGGGCACTTTGAACTCCAGCTTGGTTGTGCAGTAGTCTCTTGCTCTGTAAGCGTAACTCTTGTGCAAAAACACTTCCTAATGCAAAACTTTATTCAATAAAAATTGATTTCCCATTAATTTGTTTGTTTTAAATTTTGCAGAATTTCTCTTCAAATAGCCATAATTCTCAATGCACCAAGGAATAATACTTAAGTACAGAGTGTGTAACATTCCTGGTTATTTACTGTATTTTTGAAAATGATGCTTTAATAGTCACTTGCGTGTGCATAAAACAAAAATTATGTTGAAGCTATAAGGAAAATTTATAACTGTTAAATGCTATGCTTTTAAAATGGTTTTAATAAAGACATTTATTACATAATAAAGTATAAATATATTTCAGTTTTGCCAGTGAATTGTTGACTACAGTGTGTGTGGCAGGCATTGTTTTTGGTTGGAGTATTGATGGTATGGTATTCAGTTTTTTTGGTGATGATATGGATGGAGGTGGATATTAGGATTTGGAATGTAAGCAGCAAATCTTTGAAGGCACTGTAAAATTGGATGATAGCAACTTGCAATGGTCCAACCTAGAACTATCTCTTTGCCCGGCCTAAGCTAGCTCAAAACCCTGCAGGAAGGACTGTCTTAAGAGTGTTGACATTCTTAAATTAAGTTAAGTAAATAGCAACGTGCACAAATTTTACAACACAAACCAAGTTTAACTGTTTAATAGAACTCCAAATCATTAGTTACAAAACTTTACAACTTGTATGAAAGGTCAGGAATGCTTTTACCTTGAAATGGGCAGTCAACGAGGAAAATGCTCACGAATGCCAACATAATGACTAACATACTAGTCCTTGAGCAAAAGCAAAAGTCCTTTCACAGCATGAACACAACAGGAAAGTAACGAAGAAAACGAATCACTACTGGTTGCTTCTATAGTAGAAATATATCTGTACTTGCATTGAGCTACTATGTAAGCCATTTTTGTTTGTGTCTTTGAGCCTGTGTATTCTGCTTATTTTCTGTACACAAACTGTTCTGACACCTGTATGTTGAGAGTTGTACTGCTTGCTGCACATACCAACCACTTGTTAGCATCACATTGTGCTCTCAGAACTTCTTTACATCTCAAAGCCACATGTAATGCATGTATGTGGACATGAAGAAGAGAAAAATAGTGAAACAGTCATGCAATATAAAAATGGCTACATATTGTTAAATGAAAATTGAAGATTTCAATTCCAGTAAAAATTCTATCATATGAACTACCAGTGAGATTAAAATTACTTCTACTCTATTATTGATAATTTAATTAGGTCAAACCAATTAGGTATGCCATCATAATTGTTTAAAAAAAATACCTTAACTTTTATTTTTGGCAGGCTGCTTATGAAATATTTTTGAATTGTTGAGTAAAAATTGTTCAGTTAGTTAGCTGACGAACAGAGTGAATGGTTATATTAGAACTTTTAAGAACTTTGTGCAAATGGATTTTGAAGAAATTTTGCTTTTGTGGTGATTACTGGTTTTTCCTTATTTTGTTTCTTTTTGCACAAAATGCTTTGTTTCCATGTAATGGGTTATAAATAGATAACTAGGTACAAATTGTCAGTATCACTGTGTTTGATTTCTTCTTAATCCTCACAATTGTAAATTCTTGACACAACTGATTTCTTTAGCGTAAAAAGGCCAAAATTAATAGAGGTAGTCTGTACAAGTTTGAAGAGAGGCAACATAGGAAACAAATCCAAGTTAAGATTCAAGTAATTGGTCAAACAGTAAGAACAATGAAGTTTTCATATTTTATTAAATTATGAATTTGTTCCATGCATTCAATATTTCTTTGTAATTAGATATGTGTATTACATTGTTGAATAATGACATGACATATATGTTGTGCTCAAAATAGTATAACTATACTAAAAATCCAAAATTTCTTGGCGTAGAATACAAATAAAACTTTCCAAGCTTTCGCACATCAACCAGATGGCTTTTTCAAGGAAGGTAGACAGCAAACTGAACAAGAGAACGTTTCAACAATTTGAACACAGTGACTTGACTAGACAATAAATGAATAGGCCCAAAAATGATAATTTGAAGAAACGAGGTCACGTTGGTTGGGCACGTAGTACCATGGTAGAAAACGCAGCATTATTTGAAGAATTGATTCCAAATTCGTGGCAACTCCGGAGAGACACTATCATTGCAAGCCTCACAGCTGGTCAAGATTTCCAAGTTTTTGCGAATGACAGTAGATTTGGGTGTGGAGTATGAAGCTAATTTCTTTACATTACTCCATATAGGATCGGCGGACTTGAACTTGACTTCTCTTGATAGGGCAGTGGTTATTTTTCCGTGTCTTGTATCCCTTTTATGTTCGCTGATTATAATTCCAAATGAACGTTTGGTCATTCCGATGTAGTATCGCCTGGAGCCGTCCGGATATTGTAGTGGGATGGCATAAACACCTGCCTCATTGAGAACAGGGGCTTGTCAATATTTCTTTTAAGCATCATATACAAAGATGTCTGTGATCTTATGTCGACACCGAAGTTTATCCTCCTCAGCGCGTTTTTGAGTTGATAGGAAACATTTGGTGTGTAGGGAATTGCCCAGGTAGCGAAATTGCGGCATAGAAATATTAGCACGGCTGGTTCTTCAATAAAGTTATGCATCTGGTTCGACGTATATCCTGCCCGAGTGGCCAATTTGACGATGTTTTTTAGTTTGGATTGTCTAGAACGGACATCGGATGAGACAGCGAAGGCTCTTCTAATTCGAGAACGGAAGAAGGCCGTCTTGTAATGATCAGGGCAGAATGAACTGAGAAGCATCAGGTTGGGAACGGAGGTGGGTTTTATAATAGACTTCCGTATGAAGGCGGTCATCATGCGATTTGCTCACTGAGACGTCCAGATAAGGTAAAGTACCATTGTGTTCAAGCTCCATGGTGAAATTGATAGTAGGGTGCATACAATTTATTTTATCAAGGAAAAACTGGAGAGCCTCCTTTCCATGTGGCCATATGAAAAATACGTCGTCAACATATCGTAGCCGGGTGGTAGGCCTTCGGGTGATGTTGGTGATTATATGCTGCTCAGTAGGGCGAAGTATTGCTTCTGCGAGGACTGCTGAAAGCGAAGATCCCATCGGAGCGCCATTTACTTGTTTTAAATTTGCCCTAGGAAACTGAAGTAGCTGGAATTTGAGACTTAAGTCCATTAATTTGAAGATTCTGAGGCAAGACTCCTTAGAATGAACTGATTAGTTAGATATAGATTCTTTCAATATTCTGATGGCTTCCTGCACGGGGATCGATAGATAAAGTGAAACTTGGTTTTCGTGATAAAATCTAGAGTGGAAATCATTATAAAGTCAGACTCCGGTAGATGATTAGTTAAGAATTTGGATAATGCTTTCTCTAGATGGTAGGTTGGTGCGGATCTTCTGGACACGATTGGTCTCTATGGATTGCCGGGCTTGTGGTGTTTAAGTCTTCCAAAGAGTTTTGGGATCTGAGGGCCAGGCTGTAATTTGATGGGTTTCTTGAGATCATCTGGAATAGCGGTTAGCCTTGCAGCTCTTTTTACCTGTGCAATCCAAGAATTTAGTGGATTTCTCCGTAAGATTATAGGATCCAGAATCGGATATAAATTATTCTAGTTTTTTATATATGGCCACATGGAAAGGAGGCTCTCCAGTTTTTCCTCAACAAAATAAATTGTATGCACCCTACTATCAATTTCACCATGGAGCTTGAACACAATGATACTTTACCTTATCTGGACGTCTCAGTGAGCAAATCGCATGATGACCGCCTTCATACGGAAGTCTATTATAAACCCACCTCTGTCCCCAACCTGATGCTTTTCAGTTCATTCTGCCCTGATGATTACAAGACGACCTTCGCTGCCTCATCCGATGTCCATTCTAGACAATCCAAACTAAAAAACAGCGTTGAATTGGCCACTCAGGCAGGATATACGTCGAACCAGATGCATAACTTTATTGAGAAAGCCAGAACCAGCCATGCTAATATTTCTGTGCCGCAATTTCGCTACCTGGGCTCTATTCCCTACATACCAAATGTTTCCTATCAACTCAAAAACGCGCTCAGGTGGATAAACTTCAGTGTCGACATAAGGTCTCCGACATCTTTGCATACGATGCTTAAAAGAAATATTGACAAGCCCCCTGTTCTCAATGAGGCAGGTGTGTTTATGCCATCCCACTACAATATCTGGACGGCTCCAGGCGATACTACATCAGAATGACCAAACGTTCATTTGGAATTAGAATCAGCGAACATAAAAGGGATACAAGAGATGGAAAAATAACCACTGCCCTATCAAGAGAAGTCAAGTTCAAGTCCGCCGATCCTATATGGAGTGATGTAAAGAAATTAGCTTCATACTCCAGACCCAAATCTACTGTCATTCGCAAAACCTTGGAAATCTTGACCAGCTGTGAGGCTTGCAATGATAGCGTCTCTCTGGAGTTGCCACGTATTTGGAACCGATTCTTCAAATAATGCTGCGTTTTCTACCATGGTACCGCGTGCCCAACCAACGTGACCTCGTTTCTTCAAATTATCATTTTTGCGCCTATTCATTTATTGTCTAGTCAAATCACTGTGTCCAAATTGTTGAAACGTTCTCTTGTTCAGTTTGCAGTTAGCTGTCTACCTTCCTAGAAAAAGCCATCTGGTTGAAGTGCAAAAGCTTGGAAAGTTTTATTTGTATTCTACGCCAAGAAATTTCAGATTTTTAGTATAGTTATACTATTTTGAGTATAATTTGATGCACAGTTTCTACTTATTGATATATGTTGTGATCTCCATTCGTACATTTGAGCTACTCAGCTTTAGAAAACTACTTTTGCAGAACAATGTAAATTCATAGGCTTCATGTAATTTACTTACTAGCCATGGACTTGTTATAGATGTAACGTTTTTTCCTGAGGTGAATGTGGTATGGTTTGTGTTAAAATTTTGAATATGTAAGAAGTATTTTTTATTTTTCAATAGTAGTGCAATCTTTGAAAAAGTTCATAAAATGCTCATTTCAGTTTCAACTTATAATTTAGTGATTTATGTATATCTTTTGCCTAATCTTTTATAGGAGAATCTTATTTGTAGTCGAAACCCAGAGAATTAAATAAAAAAAAATCATTAAAATTTTACCATGTTAGCAAATATTAAAATCAGTAAGTTTGAAAATTGAAATTAAAGTTAAGAAATAATTTTTTTCTTTATGTACAGTCTCTCTCTTGGGTACGCACTCACAAGCAAGAAGAGCGGGAGGCTGAATTAGCTTGAATTTGGAGTGATTAGTGGAACAAATTTCCTCCCTTTCGTGAACCATATTTCAGATTGTTAAGTAGGTTATCATTGGGAGGAACCTGAACTATTGCATACACTAAAATGCCAGTTTATTAGGTGCACCCACCTAGTAGTGTGTTGTGACTACTTGTCCTACTGAACAACTTGAATTCGTTGGGGCCTGGTGTTTACCAAATGCTGAAAATGTTGTGCAGGAATGTTACAACATGCAGAAGTGAGGAGTCTTGCAGATTGGATGGGCAGCAGTTGCAGAGACAGCCCATTCCACCTCATTTCCCGAGATGCTCAAAGGAGTAGAAATCCAGGGACTGTACATGTTCCATCGAAGCAAGGAAAATTTGTTGGCATGTTCTTGGAACCATTTGGTGTGTTATGCTGCTGAGTGTGTCCATCTGCTTGAGGATAAACCTTTGCTATGAAGGGGGGTGTATTTGGCAAGCAATGATGTATTCAGATACTGTGTGGCATTCAGATGTCCTTCGATGTGTATCAGAAGTTCTAATGCATGCCAGGAAAACATTCCCCACGCCACTGTCATTGGCCTGAACTATTGACACCTGATATCATGGCTCCATGACCACATGTTGCATGCATCAAAGCAGAGTCCTGCCACCCACATGATGCAGGAGCTTTCATTGTGCATGTAGGTGACCTTTTCCCAGTATCAATGCTCCGGCTCCTACTGGTAGCGTGCTTTTGTGTTCTGTGCTGACAATATTGGCACTTGATGTAATTTTTAGCTGTGCAGCCTATTCACATCATCATTTGATACGCGGCATGTTATTTAGTGATGACCATGACCCTCAGCACACCAGTTTTGAACTCTACGGTGATTTGCCGGGTTGTGGCCCTTCAGTTTACTTGCACAATTCTCACCAGTCTTCTTTGAACTCCTCTGATCCACCAGCTGTTTCTGTCCACAGGATCACTAATTTCTGGAAGTTTTTTTTTTTTTGTGTGTCATACTATTTACAGCAAACCCTTCTTATGAACGCCTTATTTTTTCGTGTGTGACATAAAGTGAAAATTTCAGGCAGCTTCCTTCATTGCACGATACCTGAAAAACCTAAAAGAGTTAAAACCCTCAAGTCCAAAACGATTTTATTTGATTATTAAAAAAATTAAAGCATTAAAACACGAGACCTTTCAAGCTTCCACTAAGCCCATCTTCAGATTGATGAAACAGTAGCACAAATGGGGAAGACATATAAGTAGTCAGTGTAACTCATGACGTTGTAAAATGGGAAGGTTTTGGGTGCGCTGTAGACATAGTAACACGTTTGTAAATTATCCAATAAATCCTTGCCTGAAGAGATATTTTGATGGAAATTAAATCAAAGTTACAGTTATACCAGTCCTGTACACAACTGAAGGAATATTTCAATTAGTACAAAAGAAAATATAACTTCAAATTGTTTGGTTTTTAAATTCCATATGGTATTAATGTATGAGGGAAATATAACAGTTTAAATTCTTTAGTATTTAAAGTCTATGTAATATTAATGAGTAAGGAAAGTTCATAATCACTTCCACAAAAAAGTATATATCCCTGGGTCACTTTAAATTTTCGAAGTGTTCAAATTCATGTAGAAGTCATGATGTCGAATATACTTGATTGTTTAGAATTTTTAAGTCCATGTAATAAGAATAAAGTACATGTACTGTTAATGGCTGATCCTTTTTTTGGGGGGGGGGGGTGTTAACCCTTCTTATGGTTGTGTGTGAAAAGCCCCAGAGGACAGCCATTTGGGAGATCAAACCAGCATGCACAGCTCTACCATCATGCCACATTCAAAATTGAAAATTGTGGACTTGCTCATTTTGGTCCTCTAACGAACACTGACTGATACTTGAGCTTGTCTGCCTGATTTGTACTGCACACTGCACTCACAGGCTATCTTTGGTGTGACTGTCATCACAGTATATGTTTCAGACGGTTAAAAATGGCTAATCTTAAAATTTTTTTAGGGGTATACAAAAGTTTCCGCCGGCCCCACTAGTGGGCGCTATAGGAGTCTAACCGGCGTGCGACCCGGGCTGTCAGTTCGTACATGAAGCCAAGCATGGCGGTCAATGAAGTTCATTTGTGGCACTGTTTATTATTCATGTTTAATTTAGGGAAAAGTGCAGGTGTAGCATACGGTTCAATGTGTTAGGCGTATGGCCAAACGATTATGGGTGAGCGGACGTTTCGAGAATGTTTTGCCAGGTTTAAGAAGGGTGATCTGAGCTTGGAAGACAAGCCATGTGCAGGTAGACCGCAGGACCTCGCAGACGAGGAGCTGGAATAGCTGTTGCAAGAGGATGCCACACAATCGACCACGCAACTGACGAAACGTTTGAAAGTGGCTCAATCGACGGTGTTACAGCGTCTACAGACCTTGGGGAGGATCCAGAAGATTGGTAAGTGGGTTCCGTGTTTTTAAGTGTAAAGCTAGGAATATTACGCTCTGTTAAAGAGCGGAGCGTAATATTGGTCAACGATTCGGCATCTGCATGTCGTTGCTGAAGAGGTTTCAAGGGAAGAATTTCTTGTGGAAGGTTGTCACCGGGGATAAAAAATGGGTCTGTTGCGACAACCCCGTACGCAAGCGATTGCCAGCCATCAACATCCACTGGAAAAGGTGCTGTTGTGTGTGTGGGGTGGGATATGCATGGAGTGCTGTACTTCGAACTGTTGAAACTGGGGGAAACAATCTCTGCATAAGATATAGCGATCAGTTGGTGAAATGAAATGCCACAATCTAGGAAAAACGCTCATGGACAGGTAAAGGACGATGCCCAGTCATCCTATTACACGATAATGCCAGAACACATGTCAGTGCCACCATGAAATCAACCCTTAAACAGTTACACTGGAAAGTTTTACCGCACCTGACTTACTTCCCAGACATTGCACCCTCAGACTTTCATCTGTTTTGCTCTATGCAACATGAATCTCTGGAACTGTGGTGAACCGCCCAACAGCGGTTCACCACAGTTCCAGAGATGAAAATTTTTGTCACTGTGTTCTTTAGCTCAAAACCAGAGTCCTTCTACCACAGGGGCATTCATTTGTTGCCTGAAAAATGACAAAAGGTCGTTGATGCTAACGACCAATATTTCGCTGAATAAATGTGTACTGGTTTCCTGATTGTTCCTGTCTCATTTTTCCTTAAAACGGTGGAAACTTTTGCATACCCCTAATAGAAATATGTGACCACTTATGATGAATTTTCCTGGATTCTGCTAAATTAAAAAACACATTGAGCATGTGTAAAAAAAACAAAAAAAAACAACTGTACAGTGCTGCTCTTAGTTATTTTCAGAAATATAATTATATAATTTTTCCACATCCCCCATCTTATTCTTTGATTTCTAATTTTCTTTTCGAATTGGCAGTCCCATAGTAGGGAATTTCCTGGACCACAATTAATGTTGCAGTTATTTTTACAAGGTTTCTCAATCAAATAAATGAATTAACTCTGCATTTTGCTATGTATATCCATATGTGGGGGAAATGTGATTTTAGGCCATGAAGCTGTATGTAAGGGAAGTGTTTTTTAAATGTAAAGCTAGGAGTACTTTTATTTGCTGTGTGTAAAATATATATGAACATACTGCACAGTTTATTTCTTAGTTGTTTGTTGGGCTTTTCAATTTCGTTATTGCTTACGAATATTGATTTCATGGTAGTTTTCCTCCTTTTTTCATCATGTCATTTGCTATGTGTTCAACTTACATCTGCTCTTGACACACGCAAAATTCTTCTGCGGATTCGCGGGATTCCGTTCTTTTTTTTTC
The DNA here is from genome assembly GCA_039090855.1 of Macrothele yani. Lineage (NCBI taxonomy): Eukaryota > Metazoa > Arthropoda > Arachnida > Araneae > Macrothelidae > Macrothele > Macrothele yani. The sequence continues at coordinate 46,388,210 of CM077022.1, read as the reverse complement.
ATTTGGGTTATTCTTGAGATTGATGCAAAAATGAAGAGAATTTTTTTTGGGATTAATAGGGAATGGGAAGGGTTGTTTTCCACCAGGGAACGGTATTTTGTCTTCTAAAACTTTTGAAAACTTGAAACACGGAGTGAAACTTTTTCTTGTAATCATAATTTCTTCTTTTTCGCAATGTTGCCTCTGTCGATTATTGTTGATAAATGTTGGTATTTTTATATTTCAGCATGAAACTGTGGGCAAAACGATTTCTAAAAACGGAAGTTAATATGGCGTGAAGATTTTCGTGTAGTCTTCAGGCATGAGATTCTTACGTGGATTCGAGAAATTCCACCATTTCTGTTATCATTCGGGACATTTTCAAGATCAATGCAAAGCTGAACAGAAATATTTGGAATGTCAGTGGTGGTGGATGTTCATTTTCTGTTTGATAGTGTAATTCTGTCTTTTGAAAACGGAAGTTAGGCGAAGTGAAGATTTCTCGCATAATAATAATTCTTTTTCTTGCAATGTTCCTTCTGCCCAGTATTGTTGTTAAATATCCATTAATTCCATTAAAAATGCATTCCAGCTTTTAAATGTGTGCATGTGTGTGTGGGGGGTAGGTCCGAAAACAGAAGTTGGATGAAGTTGAGATTTTCCCCTGTAATCGTAATCTTCCTTCCTGTGTTGTTGTTAAATGTTACTTTCCCTCACAAATGTTTGCATTTAAGTTTGATAAGGAAGGAGAAATTATCTGAAAATTAAAGTGATAAAGTTAGAAACTTGGTAAGAATTGGTCTGTGTTAATACAAAGGAAAGAAAAGCCACAATGAAGAAATTGGAAAGGAATTATATAAAAAAAAAAAAAAAATTGAGCAATGAATGCTGTGCAGCTGCAGAGTCAACAAAAATGGCTGTGGAACTTGCTGAGAAGAAAGCAACACAGGAGGGAAACTTGAGCTGATGTTCTAGCTGAGAAGAAAGCAACACAGGAGGGAAACCTGAGCTGATGTTCTAGCAAGTATAACAACAAAACAAATGCTGTGTTTTAAGAAATGTCTTTAAAAACCATATTTTATTTTGAATTTGATAATTTTATATTGTGAATGCAGTGATGTGCTCCAGTTTAATATTTGCATAATTTACAGTAAACAATTCCATCTTGCTCGTGCTGCATTATATATTCACTTTCACATCATACGTTTTGATTTTTCACGTGGCTGAAATGTTCCTCTGTTTTGTTTCTTAGTTGGTCTCCTGTATGTCTTGATTGCGAAACTTTTCCTTCCACTACATGTATGTGGCAGCAGGTTTAAACTGCTGTAGCATTCCTGTCTCTGCATCACACTCATTTTTTTTAGTTACAAAGTGTGTAGTTGATCATTGGTGATCTTTCTAATTTGTTCTGGTGATATGTACTGGCAATATCGTTTTTACGCTTTCCAACCGTAGGTTGAATAAGTGTATATGCTCCAGCTTTGTTCGTCCGTCTGTCCGCATAATAAAGTGTAAAAATGGTTCGATTTTGATGAAAATTTAGTACCACTTGGAGACGAACGCTATTGAAAATGGGCGAAATGGGGTTAAAGGTCAGGACATAGGAGCACCATCCATTCCATTGCCTTTATGGTTTATAACTTGTGTAAAAATGGTTCGATTTCGATGAAATTTTGGTATGCTGTAGGGGACCACCTGGGGACTAACCCTATTGAAAATAGGTGAAATGGGGTCAAAGGTCAGGACATAGGAGTGGGATCCATTCCATTGCCCTTGTTGTTCATAACTTGCGTAAAAATGGTTCGATTTCGATGAAATTTTAGTATGTTGTTCTGGAAGTATGCTGATCCGGTTCTGTTGAATATCATTGAAATGGGGTCAAAGGTCAGGACATAAGAGCGAAATTTATTCCACAGCCATTATTTTCATAACTTGAGTAATGATTTCTATATGTCGGAAAGCGTATCATAATCAATGCATTGCATGATTTTACTAACTTGTTTTTTACTTGAACAACCTCTATGAACGTCGAATGCTAAGAAGAGCTGCAGTCTTTATTTATGGGCCCTGGTTCCAGGGGGTAGGTGAAAGCCAGTGTTAAAATAAATAAACATATCAGTATCTTACTTAGTATCTGAACTCTGGCTCAGCAGTATGAGAAACTAGAATCCTGCACTCCAGACCAGCAATCGGGCAATGTAGGTTTTTGTTGATTCATGAAAACAAGGTTTTAGAGCAGTGCCAACCAAGATTTAATGAGAAATCGTGGGATAAATAAAAAAATTCAAATTCTAGACATCTCTTGAAATATTGTAGGCATTTCTGTTCGGTAAATTGGTAGTATTGGAGTAATCTGTGCATACTACCAACTGTCTCTTTTGTTTTGTTCAAGGTTATAGTTAGTTGTGTTAAGGTATGTATTAGTAGAGCCATCTCAGTGGTGGTGGCAAAATGACTAACCCTGTGCTGCCAAGAGAGAAGGTCCTTAAAAGTCCTTATTTTTGATTTCCATTTCTAAGGCCCTTAAAAGTCCTTATTTTTGATTTCCATTTCTAAGGCCCTTAAAAGTCCTTATTTTTTAAAACAAGTGCTTATATTTTTCCCCTGTCTCGTTTTTGTGCTGCAGTAATAGGCATCCCAACCCTGCCCCCATTTTTGTTTGTGTGTCTGTAAATATGCTAACCTGTTCACCAGGGGAGCTTTTCTTCTAGCTCATTGAAGGAAGATAATCCCCTGGAATGTTTTTAGAAATGATCTCCCTTCAATACCCTACACCCACTTTTCCCATTGTAGCCTGCATGACTTACCTTGTCTGACCTTACCAGTGGGATTAACATCTGTGTTGTCTTTTTTCAGGGGTCAGAGGGTCAAAGCAAACATGGGGAGGGGGTTTGACTACTTCACAATTTATGGTTCTGTTTGATTTCTTCACAATTTATGGTGTCAGTTGTCTCGTGTGGTCTGATCTATCTAGTGTCTACTGCCCTACTCAATTCACCTTGCTTCATTGTCGCTGTGTCTCCTGCTTATCCTTTTTTTCGGCGTGAATTTAATTTTGTTCGTTGTGAGCAAAGTAGTTTATATTTGGGGCAAAATGCCTGGTAAATGGCCATTAGTGCAATTTCAATCTCCTACATATGTATATATACATACTGTACACACACACACACACACACCTACCTACCTACCTGGTGATATTCCAGTGACACAAAATATCAATTGCAGTGTAGGTCCTTAGAAAGTCCTTATTTTTTTCCCACACAAAAGGGTATGAACCCTGGTAGTGGCTGAGTGATTAATTCTAGGATTGATTTTATGTGTGGTATTTAGTGCGCTGTTTATAAGCAAAAGGATCCTGTAATCTAAACAAAAGCAGTTGGTAATTTACACCAAATTTCAAATTCTTACCTCTGTGAATGAGCTTTCTAGTGTCTGATAAAAAAATAATAATTAAAAGTTCAAAAAGAATTGTCTGTGCTATATATCGAAAAAGAGCTGCGTGTGTTTGTGAAAAATTTGGTCAAGAATTAAACACCTGTAAAGAAAAGTCCAGGTGTCACACTTGAAAGTACACCTTGTACGGACTTCAGATATGAACTGTATTTTAATGTTTTAGTAAACTTTAGTTTGATTTGGTATTTTGACATTTGGAAAAAAGATAGAAGTAAATACAAAAAGAAAACGATTGGGAAATGCTTAATTTTTTTCTACCCGTACAAATTATTTTAGGAGGTTCCTTTTTTTCCATGGAAGTAAGTTTAAGGAACAGAGGTCTAGAATGTCAGCAATTTTGTTTAACTGCACAAACCTTTAGTAGGTGTAAAAATTCAACTAATTTCTTTGTCCATGTAGGGAAACTTTTGAAATCAGATTTTGCCTAGCTGTATTTGCTATGCTTGTAGCAGAAAGGGTGAACCGATTTTGTGCATGGATTCCATTATGGTTGAAAATGCAATTGCAATGGTATGTCCTTACTTTCAGCAGAAATTAGAGAACTCTGAGTGAGATCAGACATATCAATGAAAATATGTGAAATGTAATAGCTCTTCATTCCAATCTGTGAGGATTCCATTGTTATCAAAGTTGTTCCCATTGTCAGACTTGCCATGTGAGCATAGTTGTGCAGTTGAATGATTTCCTTTGATGATATATGCATACATGAGATTCTTCCTCGAATTTGCAGAATTCCGCTTTTTTTTTTTTTTTTTGTCATCATTTGGATTATTCTCGAGATCGATGCAAAACTGGAGAGAAATTTTGGAGGATTAGTTGGGAGGAGAGGATCGTTTTTTGGTTGGGGGATGGTATTCCATTTTTCAAAACTTTCGAAAGCAGAAGTTAAAGGAGTGAACATTTCCCCTGTAATCGTGATTTCTTTTTCTCGCGATGTTTCTTCCTCGCTCTATATTGTTAAATATAATTTTATTCCACAAATATTTGCATTTCAGCTTTAAAGTAGAAGAAAAATTTCGAAAACGGAAGTTGGTGCGAAAATTTCCCTGCGATCTTCTGGCACGAGATTCCTCAGTGGATTCAACGAATTCCGCCTTTTCCATCGTTATTTCGAGGGTCACAGAGATCGATGCGGAACTGAACAGAAATTTGGGAGGGAATGGTGGTGGTAGTGATGGTGGTGGGGGTCCTTTTCCGTCGGTGGGCGGAATTCCGACTTTCAAAACTTTTGGAAACGGAAGTTAGACAGTGAAGGTGTTTCTGCCTTAATCATAATCCATTTTTCTCGCGATGTTTCTTCTACCCAGTAGTGTTGTTAAATATAATAATTTTATTCTGTAAATACTTGTTTTGCAGCTTCAAAATGGGGGGAAAATGTTCCTAAAATGTGAATTGAACAGAGCGTAGATTTCGCTGGTAATCATAATGTTTTTTTCTCTGCAATGTTACATTTATCCTGTGTTGCTGTTAAATGTAATATATATATGTACACACTGAGTGGCCACTTTATTATGACCACCCCACTCAGTACTTCGTTGGGCCACCTTTGCCTTTAATACCGCTTCGATTCTTCGTGGCATGGACTCCACGAGATGTTAAGTGGTTTGTGGAATCTGAGACCATGCTTGATGAATAGCACTTTCCAGGAGTGTGAGATTGCAGAGTTGTGGATCCAGCTGTCTGATGGCTCGTTCAACTTCATCCCACAAATTCTCAATGGGGATTATGGGGGCCACCTAAGCAAAGTAAACTCACCGGCATGTTCCTGAAACCAATCCTGTACAATACGAGCACTATGGCAGGACACATTATCTTGTTGAAAGTAGCCATCGCCATTGGGATAAACCATCCACATGACAGGGTGCACTTGGTCCGCAACGATGTTTAGATATGATGTGTCAGTCAGATGTTGATTAACACAAATTAAAGGGCCCAAATCATGCTAGGAAGACATTCCCCAAATCATAACGTTGCCTCCATCAGCATGAAGGGTTGTGGCAATGCATTGGGGGTCCATGCTTTCTTGCTGTTTCCGCCAAATTCTCACTTGGCCATCGGCATGGTGCAACTGAAAACGTGATTCATCGGACCAAATAATTTGTTTCCAATTATCGACTGTCCAATCCTTGTGCTCCCGTGTGAACTGGAGACGTTTTTCTTGTTAACTGCAGACAGCAAACGTGTTCGAACAGACCTTTGGCTGCCATATCCCATCCGATGCAGTGTACGGCGAACAGTGTGTCCAGAGATCATTTGAGGTAATCCTTGATTAAGATGGTCTGTAATTTGCTGCACTATTGCCCTTCTGTTGTCTGTTGCCAGTCTGGACACTCTCCGTTCCGCCCGAGCAGTCACTAGTCGATAACGACCACACGTTGCACGTAGAGACCCAATTTTTTGGCTGACAGTCCAGTCTTTAAACACTTTTTTAATCTTAATATTTTAATTTTTTTTAAAAATAAGATTAAAATTAATCTTAATATTAAGTATTATTCAATACTTAATAAGATTAAAATATCGTACTTGAACTTAACCCTTCAATGTGAAGATTTGACAGAATCACAATTTATTTTGAAGAAACGAAACCTACCATTTGAAACTTGATGGACATAATTTCGTCACAAAGTGACTTCAAAATAAAAGTGTCAACTAATTGAAGAAATTCAAGAATTAACCAAAAAGACCCTTCAATATTCCAGAATGCTCTATGACCAAATGTAAGTAACAACCTTAGCCTCATGTTATTGATTTATACCTATATATTACAAATTCTATTGCAGTTCATGATTATAACCCTTTGTCAAACAAACTAATGTTTCCCGCGAGCCCTTCAACAATAATACAACGTGAGAAACAGTAAACAATGTAGCAACTGAGTTTTTGTCATGTATGTATAATAAGAATTATAACCACGTAAAGAAATTCAACACCTCGAGGTGTATGAAGAATTGATTGAATATTTCTTGCAGTTAAGCTCCGGTATGCACGTTGTAAAATAAATGGCTGTGATATCTATTTGTAATCTTGAGCACTGAAATGTGGCACTTTAATGGAGTATTCTGTTGCAAGTATACTTCAAAAATCCCCCACTAAACTCCTCATTCACACAGATGTCTCCATGCTGTCATTCATAGCATCATATGGTGAGACAGTTCCTGAAATGGAGTTTTGCATTTTTATGGTGCCACAATGTTGGTAGCAGAGTTGTATAAAAATAAAAAGTATCTGCGTACACAACCACTGAAACAGAAAACTTGCTGCAAACCCGGGAAGAAGGAACCACGATAACAATGGAATAAGATAATTTTTTAAAAATTAACGAAACAATAAATTGTTTTTAGAACATTACAGATTCCAATGAGAATAAAATAAGTACATGAACCCCCTATTAAATGCGCAACAATGTGTGCGAAATGGATCGTTATTGTAAAATATTGGACTATGAACCTCATAAAAACAAGTGACAAATTAAAATAAAGTTTTTATATCCAGAAGAATAGTTCCCTTTTAATGAACTTTCAAAAATTATAAATAGCATTTTCAACAAATTAATTCAAAAATAGTTGACTTACAAAATTCATAAGAACAAGATTTTAATTTAATAACTGGCAATTGCAAGAGGAACTTGGCAATAAAATTGAAACTTTCTGCATAAACAAAACTTTTTAATATAGTTCTTATACGTTGAGAAAAAGCCTTGTAGAAATCTAGGGGCCAGAAATATCTGTAAAAACAAAAGAATTTAGAAAATGTGAAAAATTATTGAAAGATCTTCAGGTTAAAATAGAATTAAGTATATTAATCTCAGTAAAGCCTTGAGTAAGTGTTTTAATTGCTGTAAATTTTTTTAATCTACAAGCAAAAACTATCTGCAAAATCCGCTAATAATTTGGAAACTCTCCGTGTACAGCGTACGCCTACATTCTGGTACTCTGGTCGGTAGTGCATAATTGTGCAGAACTTCTAGGTAAAGCCATATTTTGTACCTGCCATATTTTACGGTTTACCTGTAAAGTATATAAAAATTCTACTGATTTTATGGTAATTTTATGGATGACAGTATTTTTCTTCTTCTTTTTTTTTTTTTTTTTGTCTGTGGGAAGAATAAGTGGCTCCAAAAGCCATCAAACCTGTGTTTTCTGATTTGCCTGGTTCTGTGTCCTGAACCATTTTTACTCATAGCCTAGCAGGAAAGACTTTGTAAGAACGATGTGCAAATAGGATTGATAACTTTATTTTTAAATACACCAGAGTTGAATAATTACGAAACGCATATAGCGTATGAAAGGCGAATATTTGTGCTGACTACACCACGAAAATAAACTGATTTCATACGCTATATGCGTTTCGTAATAGGATTGATGTTAACTGGTAGAAGAAAAAGAGATATGAAAAATAAAAGTCTGACATTGGACTTGAAATTGTGTTTTTTAAAGTTATTCTAAAATGTTGGCACAAAAATTTAAGGTGAAAACCTCAATTAAGTTAAAGTAAAAGGTTACTGCGCAACATATTGCTGTAATTTCGTGGTGACAAATGACATTTTTGTCTGTATAATAGCCTAATGATAGAGCGTACTAATGAGGTGATTATGTATTGATTACCTTTTAATTATTGTTAAGCGTGAAGTAATGCCAAATATTTTAATTAATGTATGAAATCGATTAAAATAGACAAAAACCATCTGCATAATGTATCGACTTAACGATATGTTCGAGACATTTAATCGCTACGGTCGATATAAGAGTCAATTGAACATATCAATACAACATTCACTGAATTTTTTTTTTTTTAATTTCAATTCTAGAAAGTTGGCAGGTCTGGATTAACAGTCCAAAATGATGAATGATCGATCCCATGCCAAACTACAAAAAATAGCTCCATACCATTGTGCTCCTCCAACAAACCTAATTGTTGGGACAATCCAGTCAGGAAGGTACCTTTCTCCTGGCATTCACCACACCTCAGGAATGACTATCACACTGGTAGACTATGTACCATGATTTCAGTTCAAAGCACAGTTTTTCATTAGTCTGCTGTCCAAGATTGATGTTCTTTACACTACGCTAACTGCTTAACCGTAGTAGCCCTGGTGCTGACACCTGTTCCAGTAGTCTCGTATTGGGTTTGCATGATTTTGAAATACTGTCAATTTGTATTCTAGCAGACAGGCTTTTGAGAGCTCTCTGCTGTGTTGCTTTCAGTGGGTAATTAGGTCATTTCTTGGCAGGCTCAGCCTCAGTCTGATTTCATTTGCCTATCAACCATTGATGTAGGGATCTTCAATGCTGCTGAAATCTCCCGTGTAGAATGGTTGCTTATGTAGCACCCTATTATCAATCCATGCCAGAAATAAGTTAACATTGTCAATTGAGGCATCTTGCATTCACAGGCGTGTTATTGTTTCATCATATCCGTATGATCATATTTATAATTGGATCTGTGACAATAGAGATGAGCACGGGCCCGGACTATGACAAAAAGCCCAGAAATAGATCTGGGCCTGGGTGGGCTTTTATATAAAATCTTTGACTAAAGCCCGGACCCGTATAGACCCAGGCTCAAGCTAATTTTCTCTTTAAATTTTTAATTTATTTTATTTAACACTGCCAACCAAATTAAGTAACGCAATAGGAAACACACAACTGAATGGTTAGGCTATAGTCTCCCTTTTGTTCTTTTGCCTAAAATTCTTAATTATTGTTTATTGCACTATATACACAAACCACACTGTCTAAGCACAATTAAGAAAAAACTTTAAAAGTGTTATGGGATAAAAGCTGATATTTTATTTACATGCTTAAAAACAACAGATGGCAAGATCTTTCGGGGTTCACTGTCACTGTGACACTTGGGAAACAAAAATGGACATTTTGTTACCTGGATATGATGCACATAATAATAATAATAATAATAAATGCACAATTTTGGAATCGGCAACAAGTATTTTATAAATCATTGAGACAAAAGGCAAAATCCAAATAAACATCAGCCCATGCAAGAAAGATGCCTTGACATTTTGGAAAGGAATTTGGGAAAGCCCAGTTGAACATAATAAAAATACCTTGTGGATCAACGATGTTCGTAAAGATTTGAAAGGAATACACATGGCTAATCTGATGATAACTGATATGATTACACAGCAAGTAAAGAATGTGAAAGCCTGGAGCGCACCTGGGCCAGATGAATTGCACGGATTTTGGTTGAAGTATCTTACAAGTCTTCATCAACGAATAGCTATGCAATTCAATATAATGCTACAGAATTCTGCCACAGAAGATTGCATGACAACAGGTCGCACATTCCTTATAATGAAAGATCAAGAAAAAGGCAATGAACCTACTAACTAATGTCCAATTACACGCCTCCCAACAACATTCAAACTTTTCACAAGAGTACTAGCAAGATCAATATATGACTATTTATGGGGAAACAATTTGTACCCAATAGAACAGAAGGGGAACTTCAAAAGGTCAAGAGGCACAAAAGACCAGCTACTAATTGACAAAATGGTACTAAAAAACTCCAAAAGAAGAAAAACAAATTTGATTATGGCATGGATAGATTGTAAAAGTCCTTTGACTCATTGCCCCACAGCTGGATTAACACTTGTTTGGAACTATTTGGAGTTACCAAGAACAACTGCCGATTTCTCAAAGAAAATATGAAAAACTGGATAACAGTGTTACATGCGTATGGTGAAGAACTCAGAGAAGTTAATATCAAAAGGCATATTTCAAGGGGATTCTTTGCCTTTATTGTTGAATATCTCTTTAATTTCATTGTCCATGATTTTGAGCAAAACATAAATGGGCTACCACATTTCGGACCAACATGGAAAAATAAACCATCTGCTGTACATGGATGACCTTAAATTGTATGCAAAAAGTTCCGCCGAACTTGAAACATTGCTGCATACAGTGCAAATATTTAGTGATATACAGATGGGATTTGGACTGGAAAAATGTGCAGTACTATCCATGCACTGGGGAAAAGTCCAGAATATAGATGGAATAGAACTAGAAAATGGTAATATAATGAAATCATTGTCAGATAATGAAAATTATAAATACCTTGGAATTCTTGAATCAGATAACATCTTACATACAAAAGTCTCAAAGGTCTGACTCAGAGTGAGTATATCAAGAGAGTAAGAAAAATATTGAAATCAAAACTAAATGGTGGAAATACAATCAAAGCCATAAATATATGGCCATTCCAGTAATTAGATACCCCGCTGGAATAATTGATTGGACCCAAAGTGAATTATAAATACTGGTTCGGAAAACTCGAAAGTTATTGAACATGCATCATGCACTCCATCCAAAAAGTGATGTTGACAGATTGTATTTACCTCGGAAGATTGGAGGCAGAGGGCTACTACAAGTACAACAGGTAGTAAAGGAAGAAAAAAGAAGCCTGAATGATTACGTCAACAGAAGCAGAGAAAAGCTACTTCAGGCAGTGAATAATGAAAATATCTTAAAAACAACAGAAAACAAGGCTGAATACAAGAGGAAGCAGTTTGAAAGCAGATTAGACGGCTGGAAGAACAAGCCACTGCATGGACAATTTCTAAAGAATATTGATGGAAAAAGTGACAACAACTTGACTTGGGCATGGCTGAAATTGGGTTCCATCAAGAAAGAAACAGGTCTGATTTTTGTTGCACAAGAACAGGCATTGCAAACAAATGTTATGAAGGCTAAAATCCAGAAAGTCAGTGATAATCCAAAGTGTCTACTTTGTCAAGAAAAAGATGAAACTGTGTCTCATCTAATATGTGAATGTAGTAAAATTGCACAGACAGGTTACAAAGTTAGACATGACTGGGTTGCAAAATTGATTCATTGGTCATTATGCAGAAAGCTCAATCTGCCAGCATCGAAAAACTCATGCGAACACAAGGCTGAGAAAGTCATAGAAAATAATGGTCAAGATCTTGTGGGTTTTCAGAATTCAAACCGATAGACACATAGAACATAATACACCAGACATAAGTCATAGAAAATCAGAAAGTCTGGCTAATTGATATAGCGATCCCTGGAGATGCCAGAGTCAATGAAAAAGAATTGGAAAAAATGACTAAATATAGAGACCTGGCCATAGAAGTTACCCGGTCATAGTCCCCATTGTCATCGGGGCACTTGGAACAATGTCAAAAAATTTTATGAATCATTTTGAAAAATTGCAGCTTTCTGATATGCCACCTACAGAACTGCAGAAAGCCGCCCCGGTGGCGCAGTGATCTAAGGCGATGGCCTCTGATCATTTGTCCGAAAGGGGTCCGGGTTCGAATCCTGGTGAGGCATGGATGTTGTGTTTGTCTTACGGCACTGGCTCTTTCCCTTCCCTGGAACCAGTGACCCTAAATTAGGGACGGGCGACTGCCTATAGCCCATTGAGTTGCTCATGGTGGTCGTTAAACCTCCAATAAAAAAAAAAACAAAAAAACTGCAGAAGACAGCTTTACGTAGGACGTCATATATTTTACGCCGATTCTTAACTGATACCTAGGTCTCCGGTGGAAACTCGTATCAGTTCAACAATACCAGTCAATGATAATTTGCTGTTTATTTTGTTTGTCAGAGGCTGTGATTCATATATTTCGAATAAAAAAAAAATTCTTTCTCTTTTTTTTTTTTTTTTTTTTTTTGAGGGGAGGGGAGGGTGAGTTGACATTAATAGAAAGCACTAACATTCTTACATGATGATGGGAATATAAATAGGAGTAAAACAATGTGCTTTATGTTTTTCTTATTCACATAGGTGAAATTTGCCCAAATCTTCAAACCCGGACCAGTCATAAATAATGATATAACTGGCTCCGTCTGGACCTGGGCCTTAAAAAAGGAGCCAGTGCTCATCTCTATGTGACGTGGTGCTTATGTAAGACCTAATTTGCTGTCAATAGAGGGGTGCCCAGATATTTTAATGGCTGAGCAGTGTGCAGTGAGCAGTGAATGTTTATGAATGAGCTTGAAGAAGTAGGTAAGTAGTTCATGTGTGAAATGGAAAAAACCAGAAGTTATTATTGAATGGTAACAATAAAAGAATGACTTCGCACAATATGTCAAATGAAATGAAGCTTCACCGTCTGTGTACGATATTTAATAAAATACAAAAGATATTACAGTTAAAATACCCCACTAGCACTTTCGGGGTAACATTTACCCCATCATCAGGTGTAACAGAGGCAATGCAGCACTCCTTTTTACAGTAGTGTAACGAAGCATTATGGGTATAGGTCATCAAGCATCGCATGGGTCGTGCTGTTGCCATTTCCCAAAGTAACTGGTACAATTTCACAAATTATTAGTTTCACATATCAATACAAGAATTTTGTTACAAATACAAAGATATGTTCAATTTTTTATACATATTGTTGGGATCATTAATGTGTCCTATAATTTAAAGTTCAGATAGGTAATATGCTCTTTTCAAATTTTTGATATGTCTGCAGGTAAATTTTCGCTGCATTTTGTTGAAAGTATGTACATTGAAGCTTTAGGTAACAAGTGCTGTAATGACTACTTACCTGCGGACATATCAAAAACTTGGAAAGAGCATATTACCTATCTGAACTTTAAATTATAGGATACATTAATGAACATATCTTTGTATTTGTGACAAAATTCTTGTATTGATATGTGAAACTAATAATTTGTGAAATTGCACCTGTTACTTTGGTGTAATGGCAACAGTCACGACCCATGAGATGCTTGATGACCTATACCCATAATGCCTCATTGCACTACTATATAAAGGAGCATTTCCTCTGTTCTACCTGATGATGGAGTAAATGTTACCCCGAAAGTGCTAGTGGGGTATTTTAACTGTAAATATCTTTTGTATTTTATTAAATATCGTACATATACAGTGAAGCTTCATTTCATTTATTATAGAATGGTATTTGGTAGCAGGGAGAATGTATAAGCCAAACAGCACACACTGCTTTTGCTCCTGTCATATGTACTTGTTCTTACTGAGGAACATTGTAGAATACCAGAATTCAAAAAAAGAAAGAAAGGAAAAAAGCTGAATAGGTCAGTTGCCATTGCTTCTTCAGAGAGCCTTACACATTAAGTTTTTGAAAATGTAGTGAGACTGAAAACAGTGATTTCATTGAATGTATAGCTTTTCCAACTATTCTATAAGGATTTATTTTAATTAAACTCGAAGATAGCAATTAAAGAGATCACACAAATAATATTGCTACTCCCCCTAATTAAACTGAATTCGTAAATTTAAATTGTGATGCTGTATCCTTGTAAAGCTTTGTATACCGATAGGTGTTCATTCAAAGGGTATTGTTTTTGTTTTCAACAATTTTCATTACATTTTAAAATTTATTGTGATATTGTGCATTGTTCACTGAACCTTAGGCATTCTTTCTAAAAGTTCATTCTTATTAAAATTCATGGTTAAAAAGAAAACAAAGTGGAGGCAATAGGAAAGAGGAGCCAGGAGACTGAAATGAGTTGAACTGAAAGAAATGGAATTCTCATAATTTGTTGTGTTAGAAAAAGTGCACTGAGAAGGCCAGTAAAAACATGGATATTATAGTAGTCACATATTTTTTCCTTTAAACAGAAAAAAATACATTCAACTATTATAATATCCATGTTTCTTTTATTTTTATTGAGTAAATTAATGTGAATGAGTTTTGTGGAGCAATTCATGTTCTTGCAAAATTTATTTTCAAGCTAGCTGTCTGTGGCGACACTGGTTTTCTCCTAGACTCAGTACTCCTGTAACTCGCTATTGATTTATTGAGAAAGTTACCGGCACGAGGGCCATAGATAGCCAAAAAATGTCACACCTGGTTCTTAGTTTGTAGTGACTAGTTGCAGAAAGTATCGAAATGGGAGAATCCCAAGGGTGAAACCTGTCTAGCAAGGTAATCTACAGTTCCGTGAAAAAATTACTGTTTTGACAGGTGACCATCTAATAGAGTGGTTCAATTTGCCAAGATATCTCCTCTTCTGACTTGAAAATAAAATGAGAAAGACTTGCCTTTTTTAATACAGCCTGCTGCCAAGTTCTTGTTCTTTCTTGCCATTTTGTTATTTAGGAACGTTATTTGCAAAATCTCTCACCAAGAGCCAGAAGTAAGACAGGAATGGGGTAAATTGTTCAGAACATAAGTACGTTGTTGCAAATTGAGCTCTCCTACAACATGTTCCCCAGACGAAATGGAAGGTAAGGATGACGATGATGGGCAAAACGTGTAACAATAATAACAAATAAAGGTAACTTCATCACTCTAGTTACGTTACAAGAAAAGAACTTTTACAAGAACGTTCGTAAGTTGGAAGCTTTCGACCTTATCTTAGGTCTTCATCACGCCAATGGAGGACTAAGATTGTGGCCAGATTCTAAATTTGATTATTTTAAAATTCAAATGTAGAATCTGGCAACAATCTTAGTCCTCCATTGGCGTGATGAAGACCTAAGATAAGGTTGAAAGCTCCCAACTTACGATCTTTCTTGTAACGTAACTAGCGTGATCAAGTTACCTTTATTTGGAAGGTAAGGAGATGCATAATGCAATAGCATTACTACTGTGGTTGCACATTAAAGCTACGTCCGTCCTCCACGCCCTTTCTCTTCCATAAAGTCGGTGATGTGTTCTTTTGCCATTTGAAAGAAACCATCGAGCCTACTCAAACAATTATGGCAGCTATGTGAGAAGGCTAGGTTCTTTGGGATGGGGGGATGAACTTCTCCATGGGCTTTATGCTCTCATTTAGGGTAATCAAAGATCAAACATGTGTTCCTTAGTTAACAGAAAACGTACCATCTGCAAACAAAATTCTAAGAGCTTAACAGACCCCAAGGACCACCCACCATTTATAATACAATCTCATTATGGGTGGCAAGAGAGAGAGAGAAAGGGGTGCTTCATATCTTTTTGCCTTTATCTTTCTAGAACTTTCTAAACAAGATTTTTCTGTTTCTGCATGTTGGTGACCATGAAATATATTCTGTTGTGTGTTTCAAATATGGCTGCCCACAGCCCCATCCTGTTGGTGTCTGCCAAATAAAGATCTTTTATGTGGTTTGTTTCTCTTGGTAATAACATCTGTGCCAAACAAAACTGCCCGTTTTGGCAGGTGATCGCGGAATGCGAGTGACAGCCAATTCAGGTTTCATTGTACCTCCATTCCAAATATTATATCACATATATTCAAAGCACCAGATTTCGGGAAAGGAAATACAGGGAGAAGAAAAATTTTTAAAATGTAATAAAAATGTGGCAGTTATTTATTATTAGCACAATGGAAGTAAAAATAATGCCATACACATGTAAAAACTTCTGAGGATATAGTGAACAGTTGGGTGAAATTTTAGAACCAGTGTAATGTAACTATGTTAGCTGTACAAATCATGAGAAATTCAAGAACAAAGACATGGCTTTCAACATTTGGGGGTTAAAGATGTTATTACTGGTTTTTTAATGGTGTGCAGATGGGTTGAAAAGTGTGGGCTTGAATATTTAAAATCCTTGAACTGTAAAACAAAGAAGTTGTATTCATATTTTCAGGCAACTTGAGCCAAATTCTCAATGAATATTATATTTCTGTAATTGTGAGTACTATATTTTAATGAACTTATTTTGCGTGTTTTATTTTTAAGGTTTTAACGACTAAATATGAATATGATATTGGTGAAACACTTGAGAATAGCTGTAAATATAGATTGAAGAAATGAATATGTAGAGACTGAATCATAAAATGACAATTTCAATGATGTCCCACAGTAATCATGAAGTAATATAAAGGTAAATGACTTTTCAAAGTTAATATTGTTTGTTAATTTTGCTTTACTAAAAAAAAACTCAAAGCCATGACTTTGGTCTTCAAAAATAAATCACGAAAATTGTTATTGCAGAATTAAAAAAATAGTACAATTATTTTTTAATTCTGTAGTGTATCACAGATGACAACTTTTCAGAATGTGCAGTGCTTCTAACAAAACTAACTACTCATAGGAGCAAAGAAGTCCTTAAGAGGGTAGAACATTTAAGGCAGCCAACACTACCAGATTACTTTTTAAATGACTGGTTGCCTGGTGAATGCGATAGTTATCTTGCATCTAAGTTTCTATTGCATAAGGATGCAAGCTGCATGTTAAATATTCTCCAGATCCCCAAATGTGTTGAAATTAAAAGTTTGGCAACCCAGAAATGAAATTGGCTAAATTTTGGCAAATTTCCTTTGTATCAATAAAATGAAAATTAATCCTCAAACCTCATCACAGTCCTGTGCTTCATAAAGAATAGGTGCCTGTATGAGAAGCGATATGAGTCACTGAATGCTGAGCCCATGTGGCTGACTTGCTGTCACTGGCTAAAAAGCCAATCAACTGTGTGAGGGGTGTGTGATATGCCCTCATTCCACTTCAGTATTAGCTAGTGCTGTTTAATCAAAATTATCCATTCACTTTTTACTTTTTGTCTTCTATACTCCATAAGCAATCATACGTGATATCTCTGCACACGGTGGTACAGGAACATCTCCATTGACATCTGTAGATGTGTTCTCTGTTTCACATAAAAATTCTCATTTCCATCGGTTTCTCTTCATAGAGTAAAAGTAATGAAAAAAAAATTTAATTCCAGGAGCAGTCATATTTTTTCTGAAGTTTGAAAGAGTAAATTTAAATTGATCAAATAACCTCATAAATGGTCTTAAAATGAACAATATTAGGGAATTTTTTATTAATATTAAGGAATTATAAAGGGGTTAAAAACTTTTACTTTGAGAACATATATTGAATTATGTGCCATAGCACCAATATAAGACCTGCCATGTCTTAAAAATCATTTTCAAGTTCCTACTGCTGCTTACTGTAAAATGTAGTAATAAAATTACTAATCAAAAACAACAATTGTGGGAATTTTACTAGGAAATTTTTTATTTAAATTGAAAATTTTTGGAGAAAACTTCTTCTTCAGGCTGTCTTTTTGCTGTCACTTATTCCCGTCACTATCGAGGTTACGGTTATTTTTCATCAAATCCTGCCAGATGTTAGGCAGGTAAAATTCTTTGCAGTCATTGATGATGGAATTTTGATTTTTCTCAATCTCTATTCCTTCTTTTAGCTTTCTTTTTTGAAAATTGCTTTGAAAACTGATGACTTTAAGGGAATTCCAATCCATGCTGTGACTAGTTTCTCTAACATGCCTATCTAAACCAGTCGTTGGAGCAATTTTTTATAGCAGCTTTATGCTCTGCTATAAGAGTTTCTAGTCTTGACCTGTTTCACCTATGTAAGATAGTCCACAACTATATTTTACTTCATAGACAACGCCTTGCATTTAAAAAATATCTTCTTCTCTTTGAACTATTTTAGGGAAAAATTGTTTAACTTTGTTCTCTAAACTTGGAGCTAGCCTAATATTGTACTTACTAATTCTCTTTAGACTCAAATAAACCTTTGTGATAAGAATTTTTTTTAGTGAATTTTACTTGTTGCTTTTGCGGGTTCTTCGTACCATTAAAATTCAGAAGCTTCTCAATTTCTTCTTTATGGGCTTCTTTCTTATCTGCTTACACTTGAGATGTGTGCCACGGGGCAATTTCAATTGTGACAGCATACTATAGATATCAAGAAATAAAACATCAATAAGGTTTATTTACACTTTAGATGTATGCCGCGTGTCTATACAATACTGAGTACAGAACTACGTGTATTCTTGCTTCCATACATTCATATTGAGATATAGCAAATATACTATATGTATACCTTTAGAGGCTTTCGAAGTAATCTCCACGTTTCTTTAGAATGACAGTGGCCCAACATTTGAGCAAGTCTTGTATTCCAATCAAGACACCTCCATTGTTGAGGCATTGGATTACTCGAGTCACCTCATTAGAAACATCCTGAATTGTTTCCCGTGGAGTGACATCTTTAGTTTTGGGACAAGTCATAGCCTGGTGGGCTTATGTCAGGACTGTATGGTGCATGGGGAAACAATTCCTTCCATACTTTTCCAGAATATCTCTTACTGTGTGGGCAACATGCGGCCTCGCATTGTTGTGCAAAATGATGACGCCAGCTTCGAGCATGTCGGGCCTTCTGTGGCAAATCTTTGGGCGCAGAACATTTTGCAGAAACCTTCTGTAGTATTCTACTGTTACAGTGGTTTCCTCAGGCACTCTGTCTGTTGCTATCACTCCAACCTTGTCATAGCCATAACATCATCAGCTTAACCTTCTATTGTTGGTGGCGGAATTTCTTCTGGCGAGATGATTCTGGATGTTTCCCCTCAGCGGACTGAGATTTCAGTTCTGGTTCAAAATCTCATATCCAGATCTCTGTCTCGTACCACTGAAGCAATTCTTCTGCGATTTGTTTGCGAACTGCTTGCTTCTCTTCACTCAGATTATGCTGTACCCGCCACTTTTATCTTCTGAAAACCGAAGCGATCGATGGACATGTTTGATTTATATGCAATCTCTTCACATGTTTTCCGTCGATCTTCTTCCAAAATGCTGTTGAGGATAACCACAGAAGTGTCTTCCGTTGCATCTGATGGCCGGCTGCTTCTTGGGGCATGTTCGATGCTTTCCCGACCTTGGTGGAAAAGAGAAGCCCACCATGACACTGCTACGATTCACTACACTAACCCCACAAAGCTTTATGAATTTCGATAGGGGATTTTCCTCTCAAAGTTTCAATTTTAATGTAGGATTGCTGGTTGCTACTCGAGATCTGACCTGACTCATTTTCTTCCTCCATTTCTAGGCAGAATTTTTCTCAACAGGAGCAAATTAGCCTACAAACGTAGACACAACTTTGTATACTGAAGTCTGACTCACAACTGGCACAATGATTGGAGCAATTACATCATCCTATGGGCAGGGCCTGTGCAGTGTGCAAAACTTTTGAAATGACATACATAGTTTAGTCACACATCACTCCTCTAGCTAGTAGCATGTGTGAATGTTCACAGACTGGTACATCTTAGAACTACACAGTATTGCTGGTGATGAGTATTGCATTAGACAAGTTAACACAGAAGTATGGCTTGGTATAAAGAATTAACACCATTCTCTGCATTAAGTATTCCATATGACAGAAATATACCAGTGAGATTATTGTATTAATAAAATGAACATTTTGAACTGTGTGATTCTATCCCATGTCACACACTTTGAAAGTTCAAGGGCAATGACAACAATACGAAGTCCCAAGTATTGTGGTCCTGAGTGGTGTAATGGTTAGCATGCTCAAACGGAAATCAGGAGATGCAGGTTCAATTCCTGCTCCAGGGCGATGTAATTTTCAAGTTTTCTGATATGATTTAAGCTACGTGAGAAACAGTAAAATACACACAATTCAGAGCGGTCTGATTGTTGTGTTAATAATTTTGACACTGTGTGTTTCCACAGAACTTATGTAATAATCAAGTGTAATAATTTTCTGTGAAATATAAAGAAGGCTCCTTTCAGTTTTCCACTGCAGTAGCTTTGTTTATGGAAAATCCTCTTTCTATCGGTGTTTGTCCATGCAATAAAATGAGGATCATTTTTAAGTTTCCACAATTTTGCATATCTTCCACCTTAAAATATGGTAATAAGAAAATGTCACAAAACATTTTTGGATCTCTACAGTTGATTATTTAATATGCTCATACACCATCATGCTATAAATTTAGATCATACACGAGACTGAAAAAGAAAAAACAGCTGAACTTTTTAATTGTGTGAAAAATCAGAACACCACAAAGAAGTGTGAATATAGTGCAGCACGAGCAAGACAAAATTCTTCACTGTAATTTATTTTTGTAAATATGAAACCAGAGAAAATCACTATATTCATAATACAAAATTACTGAATTCAAAATAAAAAAAAAGATTTTAAAAGGCATTGCTTCAAACAGTTTTTTTTCTTGTTTTGTTGTTGTACTTGTTAAAACATCAGCACAAGTTTTCTCTTGCAAGCAAGCTTTGCTTTTTTCTCAGCGAGTTCCACAGCCATACATATCTTTCGTTGATTCTGCAGCTGCACAGCATCCAAGCTTAATTTTTCTTTCTCCATCACCTTTCTTTTTTCTTTGCCCTCAGATGACTGTAATTTCATCTATTGCACTGAAAGAACTTGAAGCCTGAGAACCATGAAATTATGATATCAAAGCTTTCACTATTCTAGATAGTGGTGTCGAGGGGGTGAATACTTTTAAGTAGAATAATATATCAATTCTTACAAATTTTCCAGCTTCATCATGTACATTTTCAGAAATTTTTAACTCCCTTATTAAGCTGAAATGTAAATATTTATGCTGGAAAATAACATTTAACAGCAATACATACGAAGCAGTGTGAACATTGAAAAAAAATATATATTACAGGAGAAATCTTAACTTCGTCTGACTTGTGTTTTTGGAAACTTTTCTTCAGTTTTCAAGTTGAAATACAATTATATATCAAGCAAAATGTTATTTGACAACAATGCTAGGTCATTTATTTCCATGTCAAGTCAGTGAATATTTTTTTTTTTTTTTTTTACCTTGATGTCTCGGGTTTCAAAGATTTTTGGTGTATAGTTTGTATCACCTATGGAGTATATAAAAAATCTAAATTTTCATAGTTTTGTTGGGTCAGCAGTTTTTTCTATTTTTTTTTTTATTTTCAAAAATGGCAAAAAATGCCACATTTTGCAAAAATGCCATTCACAAAAAAGAATAATTCTGCAGGTAGTGATGCTAAAGGGCTTATAGCTCTTTTAAAAAATATTTCATAGCTCTTTTTAAAGCTCTTTTTATGGGCTTTAATTTGATATGCAACACAACCCACTTAGGAACATAAAAAAAGTTTGACAAATTTTCAAATTTTTTGATTTTGAAAATCTCAAACCCCTTTTGATTTTTTCAAAAAAAAAACAAAAAAAGGTGTTAATCTTGCACATGTTGGCTAGAGGTATGCAAAGTTTGAAGATTGAGAAGTGACGGGTTTTTGAGAAACAGATTTTTGAATATAAGAAGGGTACATGTAGTTATGATAAAGAGCAGTGTAAGTTCTGACGTGCAGTAACTTGTAAGAACAACATCCAACAGAAAGGAACAGGTAATAAATATGAAGTAATGCTTATGTTATTCAAGACATAACATGCAGGATAACCTCATACCTTCTTCCTATTTACACTTATGTTGCTTCCTGTTAGATGTTGCTATTGCAAAGACCATATGAAGACCACATAATGACTCCTTGACAGCTTTATGATTTTGCAAAAGAAAACATACCAGGCATAAATTTCATGTACTGCACAAATGAGGAGTACTATAAAAATGAGAAAAGACTGTCTTCGTGTTTTGATGAGTCACAAACAGTATACGGAACACAAAAGTTTCATGAAGTCATCCCACTGTCTGACTTACAAATGGTGACAAAACCATATCCTTTCAGTGCTCGAGAATCAATAGAGGCACCTGTAACTTTAGAAAGCACAACTGAGTTTCAAGAAGTTGAGTCTGGATTCATCACAGTTGTTTATGATGGTTCTTGGTGGCTTGCTTGTATTCTTGTTAAAAAACATGAATCACTTGATTACAAAGTTAACTTTCTTCACCTTAAAGGACCAGCTCCATCATTTTACTATCCCAAACCTCGACTTGATATTCTAGATGTTTTGCCTGATACTCTCTTGACAGAAGTAGATCCTTGCACAGCAACAGGAAGAATGTGTGTATGCACGCACGCGCACACACACACGTACGCACGCGCACTCACAGGAAAAATGTCAGCTTCAGCAGCTATTTTAGAGAAAAAGTTTCAAACAAAGTAGATTCATATCAACTTATTTAAAAGAAAAAACATAGAATTTAAAAATCTGTAATTTGTGAAATAGGTGTCTTTATTAGTTAATCATATCCACGTACTGAGAGAACTAATTGAAAGAGCGAGGGAATATGAACTTCCATTGTGCATGGCTTTTATTGATTATGAAAAAGCCTTTGATTCGGTGAAACCATCAGCAGTTACAATGGCTCTGAAATCCTGTGGTATTGAAGATGCATACATTAATATTATTAATAACATCTATGAAAATGCAAGGGCAAAGATTCGGCTGTTTGAAAATACAACACACATAAAAATTGGAAAGGGAGTGAGACAAGGTGACACCATATCTCCGAAGCTCTTTAATATCACATTGGAAAATGTCTTTCAATCACTGAACTGGGAAAACAAAGGGATAAAGATTAATGGAGATTATCTAACCCACCTTCGTTTTTCTGATGACGTAGTCATTTTTGCAACTACCCCATCAGAGCTGCAGAGTATGATCCAGGAACTTGCTGACAAGAGTAAAGAAGTGGGATTAAAAATGAACTTTCAGAAGACAAAAGTGATGTTCAATGCTTTTACAAGAAATGAAGATTTATCGATTGATGGAGAAAAGCTGGAGATAACAGGCACATACGTTTATCTTGGACAGCAGATATCAAGTGAGGGTCACATTGATGAAGAAATTAATCGGCGTACAAAACTTGCCTGGAGAGCTTTTGGAAGAAACAGCATAATTTTCAAGAGCAATATGCCATTATGTCTTAAAAGAAAAGTGTTTGATCAATGCATCCTTCCAGTCCTTACGTATGGTGCAGAGACATGGGCCTTAACTAAAAGAGACATACAAAGGCTGCAGACAACTCAAAGAAGCATGTAGAGGTGTATGCTTGGTGTAACCAGGAGAGATAAGAAGAGGAACTCGTGGATCCGAAAAATGACAAGAGTGGAAGACATCATGATCAGAGTTAAACCCCTGAAATGGCAATGGCTGGACATACTGCCAGAAGGACAGATCATCGATGGACAGCCGAAATTTTAGATTGGATTTCAAGGGACAGGAAAAGACCCAGAAGAAGACCACATGGAAGATGGGTGGATGAAATTCGAAAGTATGCGGGAGTGACGTGGAGGAGACTGGCACAAGACAGACCGTTGTGGAGGAAACTTGGGGATACCTTCATCCAGCAGTGGATTGAAAATGGTTGACAATGATGATGATGATTAGTTAATAATTATTTACTGTAAATATTTTTTGCTACTGGTCTGCATGACCATAAGTGATATGAACTGTGTAAATACAGTACAAGAGCAAATGAAAACGGAATCATGTTTTGTTTTAAAATGTTTAACTGCCACTCTGCTTCATTTTGAACAGGTTCACCCAGATGATTTAGCCTATCAGGTAATAAATTTTTATTTTAAATTACTACAGTTGCTTTATGTATCTACCCACTAGTTATTAGAATAGTTGCCATGTAGTAATGATAAACTATCCATAGCTGATATTTCCAATAATTCAGCTGAATACTTGAATAACTAGCTCAGTAACTATCGATAATTACCTATATACTACAGATACACTACTCTTCAAATTTCTGTTTCTCAAAAACCCATCGTTTCTCCATCTTCAAACTTTGCAATACTTCTAGTCAACATGTTTTTTTTTTTTTTTTTTTGAAAAAAATCAAAAGGTGTGTTTTTGAGAATTTCAAAATCAAGAATTTTGAAAATTTGTCAAATTTTTTTTGCTCTAAAGTGTATTATTGTGTTACATATCAAAGTAAAGCCCATAAAACAAGCTTTAAAAAGAGCTGTAGATGAGCCCTCTGGCATCACTACCTGCAGAATTATTATTTTGTGAATAGCATTCGTGCAAAATTTGGCATTTTTTTGCTGTTTTTGAAAAAAAAATGCTGACCCAAAAATTCTTAAAATTTAGATTTTTTATATACTCCATAGGTACAAACTATGAACCAAAAATCATTGAAATTTGTGACATCAAGGTCCAGACCCCTCATTGATTTCACGTGGAATGTGAGGAAAAAGAGCATCGTGAGAAAAAGATAAGTTCGTTTACTGGAGAAATCTGCACTCCATCTAACTTCTGTTTCCGAAAGGTTTGATAAACAGAATTCCATTCTCAGACAGAAAACAACCCTCTACACACACAACCAACCAAAACATTTCCCTTCAGTTTTGCAATACTCTTAAGAATGACACAAATGCTGACATAAAAAAAAAACTATTCTTCAAATCTGCAAAGAAACTTGTGTAATGGTTATAAGGAAATTTTCACTCCATCTAAACTTCTGTTTTCAGAAATTGTTGCCTACAATTTCAACCTAATAAACATTTATGCAATAAAATGATATTTAAGGAAAATACTGAACCGAGGGACCTTCAGAAATTAGAAGTACAAGGAAAATCTTCACTCTGTTTTTGAAAGTTTTGAGAAACGGGATACCGTCACCACACAGGAATGGACCACCACCACCAATCCTCACAAAATAAGAAATTTATTTTCAGTTTTGCATCCATCTCAAGAATGACCCAAACGCTGACAAAAAAAAAAAAAGCAGAATTCATCAAAATCACAGAAGAAACTTGTGCCCAATGATTTCAGGGAAATTTCTATTCCATCTAATTTCTGTTTTTGGAAATTGTCTGCAGTTTCAATCTGGTATACAAACATTTATGCAATGAAATGATATTGAACAACAATACTGGACAGAGGCAACCGGGAAAAAAAGTTCGATTACGGGAAAAATCTACACTCCATTTAATATACACTGAAGAGCAATTGAATTAGAGACAGCTGGCGTTATGCAAATGTGGCGCTGTGGGCAGCCTTGTAAACGGAAATGATCTAAGCACATTTGATCATGGGCAAATTGTTGGGGCCCGACAAATAGGTCACTCCATCTCGGAAGTCGTGCAGGCACTGGGTTTTTCACGAGCCACTGTGTCACGAGTGAACCGTGAGTACATCGAATCCGGTAAAACCATCCCTGCAAGGGCCAACTGCTGTGGACAACAGCGTGTGGATGAGCGGGGTCATCGTCGGCTAGCTCGCGTTGTTATAGTGGATAGACGGGCTACAGTGCAAGAAATCACTCGGCAATTTAACGCTGGTGCACAAAAACGTGTAAGCAGCCACACCACCCAGAACCATCTCCTCGCTATGGGGTACAGAAGCCATCGTCCAACGAGAATACCGCTGCTGACCGCACGTCACAAGGTTCAAAGATTAGCATAGGCGCGGGAACATCGCCACTGGACCCTAGACATGTGGGGAAATGTTGCCTGGACTGATGAGTCGAGATTCACGTTGGTACATGCGGATGGCAGGATACGAGTACAGCGCAAACCACATGAAGCGATGGATACTTCTTGCCAGCAGGGTACTCTTCAAGCTGGTGGGGGTGGCATTCTCATCTGGGGACAGTTTACGTGGACTGAAATGGTACCCCTGGTACGTGTGACATCGTCCCTCACAGGTAAACGTTACCGGGATATCCTCGACGACCATTTGCTCCCGTTTGTGCGTCTTCAACATCCCACTGGGGACCTCATCCTGCAACAAGACAATGCACCGTGTCATCGCTCCCGAATTGTATCCGAATGGTTGGGTGAACACTCCGCCGACGTGACCTCGCGTCCTTGGCCAGCTAGGTCACCTGACCTCAATCCCATCGAGCACGTCTGGGATGCCATCGAGAGAGATGTTCGAGGCTCTGACCCCTCCATCAAATCTTCGTGAACTGTGGGAGCTTGTTCAGGGGTCGTGGATCCGTATGGCTTCCCAACGCTTCCGGTGCCTTGTTGAGTCCATGCCGAGACGAATCGCCGTCGTCATCAGGGCGAAAGGTGGTGCTACATGTTACTAGACAGGTATCTCTAATTCAATAACTCTTCAGTGTACTTCCGTTTTCAAAAGTTTTGAAAAATGGAATGCTGTCACTCAGACAGAAAACAACTCTCCCCACCAATCCCCTCAAAATGAAAAAGATGTGTTAAGTTTTGCATCCATACTTTGAGAATGATCCAAATGATGGCAAAAAAAAAAGGGAAATTCAGTTGTCATGCCTAAAAGGTACACCGAGCACAGTTGAAAAAAGTGTGGGGGGTGGGGGTGGTCAATGATTTAAGATAATGCATTCCAGATGTCCTTAACCAAACCACCGACATTTAGCATGATCATTAGAGGTCAAGGAGACAACCCAACAGACTGATTGCACAATGAAGTGGTAGTTTCATTTTAGAAGCACCGTGGGCACAGTCTAACTGGTTCTTACAAGTCCTTTCAAACCAGGGCAAATCTTTACTCCCTTATGTCTGTGGAAGTCCATCTGCAATGTGGGAGGTGTAAAAATATGCTGCTGAGTTGGAATGGCAAAAACACTTTTTTTTAAAGGAGTATCCAGTACAAATAAGGAGTAGTAAAGGCCTTCTAAAAGAAAAAGACAATTTAATGAGTTTTAAAGCACCAATACTGACTTTGATTGAGCTCTCTGCCGTTATGTGTGTGAGTTGTCTTCATTCTGTGATAGCGATGGTTTCTAAATTCCTGAGTGGCTGTGTTAAAACTGAAAGTTATGTTCCTTGGTAAAATGAAGGTTTTTAAAAATCCTAAAGCTCAGAAACAAATGGTCCAACAGTAGTCATTCTTTGGCATCTTATGCAGAGTTCCTGCGATCCTTATAAATCCTTAACATACATACATGTCACTAAGCTGTTCCCTGAGATTCAGAGGTTAGATCCTCAAAGGAAGATAAACCACAAGGTAAATGTATAACTGATGGAAATAGAATTTATTTACTGTTGGTGTATCAAAAGTCTCCATTTGCAGCGATCTTGGCACACAGCTCGAGCTTCACTGACATATCACATGACTTCTTTGTGGTTTTTTAATCGGAGAAATTCACCAGTGCAGGGGATTAGCCCACAGCTGATGGTTCCGGTTGGTCATTCCTTAAAGTCTTAAAAAAAGCTTCAGGGTTTTTTAAAGTGATTGAAGTCCTTATTTTTGCAAAAAAAAAGTATCTAAATAGTACTTATTTTTCTTAAAGGATATGTGGCATCCAGGAGTTATAATGATGTGCCTAGAATTTCTGCTGCTAGTTGGCTGTGTTTGAGCATGAGGCAGCGTGATATAAGCAATTTACTGAAAAGTGAAGGACCATGGGCTGATTTTAACACATCCAGCAGATTCTACCCAACAAGCCCAATCACCATCTCTTTGTGCTGATATTTCCTTTTTGTATATGCAAATAACAATTATTCAGATTAAAAACTTAGTGCAAAATTGAATTCTTGAACATACTTTGACTTTAGTCTTGCAGTTTAAACTACATGATGAAGATGAGCAAAATTCAAATCTTGAACTCATGACTTTAATCACAGCTGTACGGTTTTTGTTCTCTTTATTGCATACATAATTATTCTGTCAGATAGGAAAACTGATTTGACCAGTAGAGCTGTCTTTTAAATTGCATAAACTCTAATTCATCATATCTGCAAACTTAAAAAATGTATTGTAAACTTCATCAGCATACTTCAGCCGTATAGTTAAGTTGTGTGTAAAAGTATATTTGTGTATATGTCATTATTGCATGTGCAATTGGTAAGGCCCCTAAAAAACTTTTGGAGGGTGTTTGAAAGTCTTTAAAAAGTGCTTATTTTTTGTGGAAGAGAGAAAGAGTGGGAACAGTGTATGTTGTAGTATGACTTCATAGCATTTTAAATCGTACTCTTAACAAGTGCCATTATTGAAGCCATGTTTACGTATAATGTATAAAAGATTATGTTTGTATGGTGTAAGATAGTTGGAGGTTCAGTTCTAGTAATAGTTCTGTATATTTAAAGAAATCATATGTGCCATTTGCCAGCTGTCAGATTTTGAGAAGGGTACATCATCAAGAGTAATTGTGGGACTGAACCAACAAACTGACAGGTGGTTGGAAATTCCAGAAATTTACTGTAAATGTTTAAAATATTAGTATATTCTTCCTCTAAAGAAAGAGCGCCATTACAAATAAAGGTTTGCTCTGTGAATGTAAGATTTGATGGCTGCAAATTTGTATTTCTCAAAGGTACATGAATGATATGAGTGGCAGTCCTTATCTAATAAGCTTTGTTCAATTTTAAATCCCTTGGTTACAACATTGCAGGCCTCCTCTACAATTTGTCAATTTTTTACTTAGAGATTCTACCTAATAAACCCCTCAACTTCCCTAGTGTTTATTCCATTCTGGTCAACACTTCTGCAAGTGTTACACACGACATTGGGAGTACTTACCCACAGTATCAGTTGGCATCTGAATGAACATAAGTGTGATGTTATTTCCTTTCATGATTAACCTTCAGCAATATTTCTGCTATTCCTGATTCGGGAAACGCAAAACACATTGCTTCATTCATTAATAAAACATCCCCTTAGCTGTCGCGAAAGCTTAGGATTTTCAGTCTCCCCTAATACCTGTAATACCGACTCATCAAATTCCTATTATTTGGAAATCTGTTTTAAAATCTGGCAACATTTGGTTCATGGTGAATAAAATGTTTAACATCTCGTGTTATTTTCATTCTTTCCATGGCTGACAGAGGTAAAAGAAAGTAGCTACCAAAACATCACAATTTCACTATTGCATCCCCTTTTTATGTAACTTTAGCATTGATGTCCTTATGTGTTTGTCAATTGTGGTAGTCATCCCTCGATTTACTGCCACCCTTGCATAACGCCACCTCTTGGGTCTGAACAAACGTGCTCTGTCTAAAACATCCCTTAATATACCTAAACACCCTTAGCATACGGCAATGTATATTACTGCACCAATCTGCCTTTCCCAACATAAAACGTACTTGATGTACCACGGCTTACAACCTGTGTGTGAATCGCTTTCCCGTTTTTCTGACAGTGATTCAATTATGGTGAACCTTTTAGTGGAAAAAATGGCAGACGTTGCCTGGGGCAGAAGTCGGCTGCTCCTTCAAAAAGCGTCTCACAGTGAGGGAGTCCATCTGGACTGCTCCTACTCTCGTAGAGTGGCACAGGAGTCAAAGGAAGAATAAGTCGCAGAGTTTTATGAGTTTGAGATATCTTTACAGCCTGGATTTATTGTGATTTTTGGGGGCTTAATCTATTTCTATTTATTAGGGCTAAATGGATATTTCAAGACCCTTGACCATATTCTCCATCTGCATACAGTGAAGCACCAGTGAAGAGTGCCCGCAGTGGGTCTGGTTACCTCCGACTCAGGTGGCTGTCTTGTAAGTTGGAGTGTTGCCCCCCCCTCCTCATTGGTGGAACGTAATGTTTGTTATTTGCTCTCTACCAAATATCAGTTAAGATGACAAATTAGTTGCCTCCTTTTCCCAGGGATATACACTTCTTTTATCCCATATGATGCTTCCTGTCTTTATTTTATCTTCTTAGCTCTGCAAATCAGTCTAAAACTATTTACAAGTCATGAAATCAGAAACGAAAAAAGTTTTGCTGTTGTTGTATGCTGTATGGGAAAAAAATGTCAAAAAATATAATCCTTACCGTAAAGCAGAAGACAAATTTGTGAATATCGCCATGAAAACATTGAAATCTAAAACACAAATGAAAATAGATGAATTTGTTTAAAAAAGAAACTAAGGTATGTAAGTGATTTTGTGTAACGCTGTTAATTTTAACTTGATAAAGTTTTAGTAATGTAGCATGATTTTTTTATTCATTTCCCCACAATTAAAATGTTGATTTTGTCTTTTTATAATGCAAAGTAAATTTCTGCATTTGTATACTAGGAAAGTGTCTATAGGGAAGCATGTATTTCAAGCTTAAAAAATCATATAAAACACTTACCTAATCATCCAGGTAGTCCCCATTGGAGTTGATGACCTTGTTCCACTGATCTACGAGTTGAAATATCCCATTGCGATAGAAGTCTGGGGAGTGGGAGTTGAAGAAGTCATCCATGCAATGTTTCTCATCATCATTAGCAAAGTTTTTCTGAGCGAGAAAGTTTGACAAAGACCAGAAGAGATGAAAGTCGGATAGAGCAAGGTCC
This sequence comes from Macrothele yani, assembly GCA_039090855.1. Classification (NCBI taxonomy): domain Eukaryota; kingdom Metazoa; phylum Arthropoda; class Arachnida; order Araneae; family Macrothelidae; genus Macrothele; species Macrothele yani. The sequence continues at coordinate 46,357,930 of CM077022.1, read as the reverse complement.
AGGGCATATAGGGGGTGCACCAGTATTTCCCATTCCAGCTCGTGCAATTTTTGCTGGGTCTGTAAAGCGACATGTGGAGGAGTGTTATCCTGGTGAAAAACAACTCCATGGCGATTTATCAATGATGGGCGTTTCTTGCAGTGCAGCATAGAGACGGTCCAACGGTTGAATATAACTTCTTGTGTTATGGTATTGTTCCGTGATAAGAGTTCATAGTGAATCACACTGTGACAATCCCACCAGCAACTCAGCATCATCTTCTATCCATGGAGGGGTGGCTTAGCAATCTTCTGTGGGGGTTGTCCCTGCTTGGTCCATGCTCTTTGTCATGTAACATTCACATACCTGGCCCATTTTTTGTCACCCTTGACCAACCGATGCAAAACGCCCTCCCGTTTTTCTCTTTCATGCAGAGCAACAGCAATGGAAAAGCATTGAATCCTGTTCTGGTCAGACAAAGCATAGCGTACCCATTTGCACAGTTTACACGAATACCCCAACTTCCGAAGTCTGGTGTTGATGGTTGCATGAAAGGCCTTCAGTTCCTTTGCCAGTTCCCGTAATGTTGCATCAAACTTGGTCGATAGCACCTGTTGCAGTGTATCATCTTCAACCTTATTGGGTATTCCACTTATGGGCGCATCAGACAAATACCAGTCATAGCAGGTACTCTGTCCAATAATATCATCACCAAACACATTTTGCAATTTTCCAAGTGCTTCCGTAACTTTCACACCATTCAAATATTCATAGAGCAATATTGCATGCACATCTTCTTTCGATATCTCCATCATATCGTTGCCACATGCAACTAATCTTCACCACAACAGCATACATTCTGTCCTTAGAATCTATTCTTTCATGCACAGCACTTAGGGATGTTTATATCACCGCAGGCCCACAGTATCTTGCATTACACACGCCACATACAATTTTTTCTGGAACCTTTCTTTACAACCTGATAAAAGCTTCTGAGATCAGAACGGGCACTCTGAATTATAATGCACACTCGGTACACATCATGTAACTGCATTTTTTTCTAATTAAGATGTTATTAATTTAATGCTAAATATGGGTTTTGAGGAATTATAATTAGTAAACTTTGGGTTACTAAAAAATAATTGGCAATTCTGATGTAAGGCCACAATATAATGTAACAAATGGTGGCAGTACATCAAGGATAATTTTTTTCAGTCAATCAGATGAAATCTGTTCAAAACATGTGTACTAAATCTGCTAAGCTGCATTTTTTAAAATTTTATTTTTGTTTTTATAGTGGTCTTGTACTTTTGCCTAGTGTGTTTTCTTTGTTATTTAAAAATTTCATATTTACCCTGTTTCTGACCATAATAGAGAAAAATTGTTTAGAAAAAATATCATTAAGATATCATTAGTGTTAGTTAGCCCTTGGTGATAAAAAATTGTTTGAAACAGCACCAACAGACAAGTCTTTATATTTTCTGCCATCATACCCAAATTTTCACACTTTCTTTAATACCTTTTACCTTTCATATCTGTGATGTGTAAAACAATTGAATATTTGAAAAATATTAAATTGTTTTACACAAATCAAAATTGTAAGGCAAAAACAAGTAAACAGCATTTTGGAAATTAAAATGCAGTCTAACCCGAATGTAACGAAGTTGAAGAGAGATTTAAAATCATTTGATATATGCGAACCTCGTTGTAGCCGATTGAAACTAGCCAATCGCAAAGTGTTCATCAATTAATCGTAAGTAAGCAATACTTGTTAACTAAAAACTATGGCTTCAATAAAAATGTGATCTGCAATAAGCAAAGTTCTGATTAACATAAAAATTGAAGTAACTGCAAAAATTTTTGTTTCATCACTTTTATAATTTCATTTTCTCTATATCTTTTACAGATTGTTTTCATTGTTCACCTAAAAGTCCTGCATGTTCCCAGCAATTTTTGAATAGTGTTCCAAACATAGCTTAGCATATCACATGCCATACTGTTGTCAATAATTGTTGCTTCATTTGTTTCTAAATTAGAATTCTCCAAAAACACTTTTTTGTAATTTCATGTTTTCCATTTTTGCTGATGCATTAGCTGCAGCTTGGTTTTGTAGTGTTAGGGAGAAGACAATGGCCAGTTGTCCATTTTAAAACGACGTAAGATGTGTGTCATACAGATCTTGACAGTAAGAAAGATATTTCATTTATTTTTGCTCGTTTCATCGTAGATTGCTTTAATCCATTCTGTAAAATGTCTGATATCATCCAGGATCTCTTATTGGCTCTGTAATTGACTGGTAGCTTTTTAATTTTCTTGAAACTGTGTGGATTGTTTTGCTTTCCAATGGCTTTCTACCATTTGAACACAGATATTTGTGCACAGCATCACAATCAATCTGATTTTTGAAATTTTCTTACTGTTACAATTTTCTCTTTTAAAGGCTTAAAGTTTTCTGTGGTAATCGTACAAGAGATTCTTCCGCGGATTCGTGGAATTCCGGTTTTTTTTTGGTCATCATTTGGGTTATTCTCGAGATCGATGCAAAACTGAAGAGAAATTTCGGAGGATTACTGGGGGGTGTGGTGTTTTTTTATCTGGGGACGGCATTTCGTTGTTCAAAACTTTAGAAAACTGAAGTTAAACGGAGTAAAAAAGTTTCCCGTAACCGTGATTTCTCTTTCTTGCGACATTTCTCCTGCACAGTATTATTGTTAAATATAATTTTATTCCATAAATATTTGCATTTCAGCTTGAAAATGGAAGAAAAATTCCAAAAACAGAAGTTGGTGCGAAAATTTTCCTGTGATCTTCAGGCATCAGATTCTTCAGTGGATTCGAAGAATTCTGCCATTTCTATCGTCATTTCAATGGTTCTCGAGATCGATGCAAACTGAACAGAAATTTGGGAGGGATTAGTGGTGGGGTCGTTTTTGTTAGGTAGGCGGAATTCCGACTTTCAAAACTTTCGGAAACGGAAGAGAGGCGGAGTGGAGGTTTCTCCTGTAATCGTAATCCTTTTTTCTTGCAATGTTCCTTCTACCCATCGTGGTGTTGTTAAATACAATTTTATTCCATAAATATTTGTTTTGCAGCTTCAAAATAGAGGAAAACTTTCCTAAAACGGAAGTCGGACAGAGCGTAGATTTTGCCGGTAGTCGTAATTTTTTTTTCTCCGCGTGTTACATTTATCCTGTGTTGCTGTTAAACGTAAAAAAACAACAACAAAAAAACGTATATTTTGAATACAGGGATGTGCTCCATCTTAATATTTACATAATTTTCAGTGAACAATTTTGTCTTGCTCACGCTGCGTTATATTCACGCTGTTTCGTAACACGTTCTTATTTTTCACCCGTGCGGTTAAAAAGTTCACCTTTTTTTTTTCCCTTCGTCAGTCTCATGTATGGGTAAGAATTGCTAAAAAAATTCCAGTCTCATCAGCGTTATACATATCACAGGATTCGTACTGTAAAATGAGGATTTTGCTGAATTTTAACCATTTTTCAATGTTTAGTACTCTACTAAAGCACTTTTGCCGCAAACAGACTTGAATACAGTACTGGGATGATTTTTGAAATGTTGCAAGCCTCCATTGCTTGGTTGAAAATCATCTTCTAAAAGTTTGGCGAAATCTAATGCATTTTTCTTTTATAAAGCACCAGTTTCTGGAATGTGTTTTCTTCCGACTGCGCAAACCACTTGAAAATAGTATCTTCCACAGATGAGTGAATTCCCTCTTGAAAACCCTTTCTTTCAACACTTGATAAATCATAACTGAACTTTGGTTTCAAAGCAACCTTGTTTTGTTTTTGTTAATTGTAGAAAGATAATTTGCTGGAATACCAAACATGTTTTTACAACTTGAAATTTCTTAACTTCTCCTGTTAAACTGATTGCTTCAAATTTTTCACTGACCATTAATGTTTTACACTTGTTTAAAGCCACAATTTTTCTGTTTTTTTTTTAAGCACACTGCATAGGCTAGTAAGCAACTAAATAATCAAAGTCTAACTAAATTTACCAAATGTGACCAAGGTCATTATTTGTTACCTAGGTGAGTCTAAACGAACAATAGCGATGAAGAGTGGGTTGACATCTCTGAAGAGTTAAGGAATTTCAGTCAGGGATCTCATTACTAGTGTGATTTCATTAACCCAGTGACTCGCCCAATACAAGGAGGTTTGCAGTGGTTATGAGCAGAAATTAAGTAATTGAAATGTTGTGAGAGGAAGGGATAAGAGGCAGCATTTACCCAGAGGTGTGTGGGGTGAGAGGAAGTAAACATTTCTTCATGCAAACTCACCTACCTGTAAGAGCACCTACCCTCAATAGCAGGTAATCGCTAGTATTCTGATGGATGAGGAAGGGCTAAAAACTGGGAGAATGGCACTTATTTTGTTTTCTAATAACCAGGAACTTCAGTATATGCGATTTCACCTGAAAGTATTGTTGTTAGTATGCAGTTAAAATAACAAGGGATAATACAATTAAGTTCAAGGGATCTATAAGAACTTCAGTTCATGTGGAATTTTGTATTGTACGAACTTTGTTATATGTGGGTTTGATTGTATAATTTATCCAAGCCTCACAAAAAGATCAATCATGTTCTCAAGTTGAAAAAAATAAAAATAAAAAACCTTAATGCTGGTAATTAGGCATAAATTTGTGTAAATTGTATATTAGTTGTTTTTTTTTAAATAAGATTTCATGTAATTACACCTTATGCTGTAGCTCTAAAACTTGCATTGCAAAATTTATTCTGCACAATTCACAAACTCTGTTACAACTCGTTGTGAAATGCAATGCAATACCAGTCAAATCACACACTGCTTCAAATAAATGGATGAATGCACTTTATAGCCAGTGAGTAATACCATCACAGCACCTAGGTGTTTTGTGCTGATAGATTTCTTCATGAATTTATTACTCATATAATCTGCAGTATGACTTTTGATTCATTGTGAATGTTATGCAACAAGTTGTGGGTGAAAGTGAAGCACCATGGTAGGTAGGTGTGGAGATAATTGGATTCCAGAAGATGTTGCAAATGGTTTTCTCATATCCGAAGTTTCATGCAGTCAGGGTCGTTCGTGCTTTTAAATGTCTTAGCTGACATGGCAGGAGAAATTGCAGAAATTTTGCAATTAATGCTTTTCTTTTCACATTGTCAGCAACTGATTTGTTTTTAAATATTGTACTCTTCAGTGGAGTACATAAGAAAAGGCCTGACTGTAACATCTGAAGACTAAAGTGTCCCATTGAAGACAATTGTGCACCCAAAAAGTTTATTTCTTCCAAGGTGTACTTAGATGCTTGAGTTATGCATTCTGGTGTAAATTAAGTGCCATCATCTAGTTTTGCTACAAATTCTCAGGAGGTGTTGACGTCCATTTTGTCAGTTTCACCAAAGAAAATGGTCCTATTGTGTGGATTATGGGACAGAGCACAAAACCTCAACTTTCTATGCCTGTAAGGGCTCTTTGTGGATGTGAGGATTTGCAGCAGCCCATGTGTGCATATTCTGTGTGTTAATGTTCTTCTATATGTGAAGCATGGCTTCCCCATAAAACTACGATGTTTGCAAGGTGTTAAGGTATGGAACAACAAGCATTTGAAACCATTAGCAATGCTCACTTTTTCTGTATGCCAGGAATTAGGAGTACCTGGGCAGCAGTAACACAGTACAAGTGAATCTGTTTCTTTGTGCCTTTGACATGAATAGGACATTCCTGTCTCCAGAGTGGTAGCCAATGTAATGATATGTACGGGAGAATCGTCTGCAGTAATTTTTGCATTGAATTATGTCATTCCATGCTGACCTGCTCTCTTCTGAGTTTTTACGGTTCCTACTGTTTGTAGCTTTTGAACCATCTGCTGTATAACATTTGGTACCACCAAATGTGTTACTGCTGTGCAAAATGTTTCTGAAATCGGACTTTAAATCAGGGTTCTCGTGCTATGTGTTATTTGCAATATGGTGAGCTGTGTCCATCCTCAAGTTTAAAAAAATCTTACCTACTTGCCATCATGACAAAATCATACTCTCTACCAGCATTAAGTTTAAAAATAAATTCTTGTTGTGACTGCTCTGAAACTTCATATTACTGTGTACAACTTGATTCTATTTAGACAAACGAATATATTAAAATAAAGAACTAATCCCCCCCTTTTTTTCTGGTATGCATCTTATATTGAGTTAAAGAGAGCACAAAGTCTGCACCCAGCCCTTTTATAGGCATAGAAGAAGCCCTGAATGGTCCCTTGACTCAATATGAGCCTATGAAAAAAGCACAGTGCTTGGTTGTGTGCATTTGGTTTCACAGCATGTGGAACTGCAGATTGAAATGAAGTGATTCAAATCAGGCTGTAGGTTAGTGTTGCAAATTTCAGAAGACACACACTAGTGTTACTAAAGAAACAACTTCCATCAGCATCTGTAACCTAGTTATCTCCATATCTTCCAAAAATAGTTGTTTGTCAAATTTTATTTTCATCGACAATCTTTGGTGTGATGCATAATTATTCATTTGAGGCATATTTTAAGTGAACCATACTATTTGAGTACAATGTTTTCTCTCTTTTGCTTGCTTCTTTCCCTAGTGGATTAAATTGTGTAGCATCACACTTCAGTAGTAATTAAAGTGTTTCAGTGAGATATCACATCACATATATAATTATACACTATAGCTCTCTATATAATTGATCTGTTGCCTGTTGTTTTCCTAGAGCTAATTAATTTCTATAGGGTAATGTGCAAATGATAGTGAAAAACCTCTTTGAAATATAGTGCCCCTTACAATTTAATTGAGTAAAAAAATTGGAAGCTTTGTGTTGGATATTTGTTTTAGTACATACTTATAGATAAGTTAATTCACATTAAGACACATAAATATTGTTCTGCTTACTTTTAAAGGTGCAGTTCAATGGAAAATTCTGTGAATTGCAACTGTTTTCCATATTGCAAATTGTTTGTTTTGTATCAAAGTGTATAACTGTGTTTAATTAGTATTAATAAAATTTAGTAAAACCTGTATTTCTAGGCAGGGATCACAATAAATTGTGTTAATATAATAAATATTGGAATTTTTCTCTTAAAACAAGGGAATGCTTTCCCCCACTTGGTAGTGGGGCAATTTATGTTCCTCTAAAGCCATCATGTTAGAATCAATCTGCTGGCTTTGAACAGCATTTTTCATCTCAGAAATTATTGTTAACTATAGAACAGTTCTTAAATTGCCAGACTACCAGCTATCATAATATTTTATGTGGATACTCTCCTGTACATTTCCTTTGTAATGTTCTTAGAAATTCTCTTGAGGTAAAACTGCAATTTTGCTGAAGTAGTCTTTGGAAGTAATAACATATGGCTTTTGGCTGCAGTAACAGGTCAAACATACCTTTTTTAGATGTCTTCATTTAGAGATCAGTACAGAAATATAGTTGTGTAAGTGTGAGCTGAAGAAACATCTATATGTGATTTTGTGGCTGAATAGTGTGATGTAGAATGGCTGAGATTTATAGATGGATTGGTACTAAAATGCAGTAAGGTATTTAATTCATGTCATACTGTATGTAACAAAAGAAGTATTCATATAAAAACCAAATGAGTGCTTGTGTTATTTTTATGTGTATGTCATTTGATGTTTTAACATGAATTTGGGTTTGTATTGAACTCATTATGTTGTCACTTGTTCTTGCATTGAAAATAAGAACTCAATTTGAACATTAAACAAAGATCTTCGCTCTTTCCACGTTTATAAGTGAGTCACGGAAAAATTCTCGTTGGCCGCCACCGGGAGTCGAACCCAGGGTCTTCCAGTTACGCGCCGGATATGCTTCCGCTACACCACAGCGGCCTCGAATTCCTCCAGACTCACGCACGCTAACTGCCAAGCCAATTTGGCAGGTTGCTTCTTGGGGCCCCGCACAATGCTGGGGATTTACCAAAGATGGTAAACAGCAACTGAAGAAATAATTAGAAGGCGAATGAATAATTAATACAGACATTTAACGTGGACCAGGAACATTAAACAAAGATCTTCGCTCTTTCCACGTTTATAAGTGAGTCACGGAAAAATTCTCATTGGCCGCCACCGGGAGTCGCTGTGGTGTAGCGGAAGCATATCCGGCGCGTAACTGGAAGACCCTGGGTTCGACTCCCGGTGGCGGCCAATGAGAATTTTTCCGTGACTCACTTATAAACGTGGAAAGAGTGAAGATCTTTGTTTAATGTTCCTGGTCCACGTTAAATGTTTGTATTGATTATTCATTCGCCTTCTAATTATTTCTTCAGTTGCTGTTTACCATCTTTGGTGAATCCCCAGCATTGTGCGGGCTCCAAGAAGCAACCTGCCAAAAATGGCTTGGCAGTTTAGCATATCGTGGAAGACCCTGGGTTCGACTCCCGGTGGCGGCCAATGAGAATTTTTCCGTGACTCACTTATAAACGTGGAAAGAGCGAAGATCTTTGTTTAATGTTCCTGGTCCACGTTAAATGTCTGTATTAACTCAATTTGAGGATGAAGTTCAAATTTTGAGTTACATGCTGAAGAAATGAGTTAATAAGTGAGGTAGCAGCTGAATTGGGTATTGTAGTGGATACATAGTTCCAGAGCACAGTGAAGGATTTTAAGTATTTTATTCACATTACAATAAGCATCAAGAGTTAACATTAAAAAAAAAAATTCTGTAACATCATGTGCATTACATTGATAAGTTTTTTTGCCATGAAATTTGGATTTTAATGGAGCTCATTATGTTGCCACCTGTTTGTGTTGACACTGATGTGTGTAGTTTAAGAAAACTGATTAAAAAAAAGATTTTAAGTTGAGAAATAAGTGTTCTTATTGCAACCACCTCACTCTGCTTATAATTCTAAATTGACTGAATACTCCATATGTTACTAGCTCTATCTGGAATTTGCTATTTAAGCTAGTTACATGTGGCTACATGCACCCAAACAAGGATAATGTGCACAACAATAGTCTCCATTGTGAACATTTTATTTTTGTACATTGCATCTTTCCTGGTGAAACTTGTTTTGCATTTCTTTTCTTTGCACAATTATTTTTACTGTAGCTTTCCCATTGTTGCTGTTTTTATGACCACATGTAAGTGCCTACAGCACACTAAACTTCTGCCTTTTTTGAACTGAGGTGCTTTGCTTATATCAACCAAATTTCTCCATGCATAAGTGATATTGTGTTTGACCATGGGGATTGTCTTTAATTTTATGGTAACTTTTAATAAAATCCACAGTCTTTTCTAGTTTGAAAAGCATTATCTTAGTATATAGTCCACAATATTCTTCAATGTCATCCTGAGAGGAGGGGTGAGGGCAATTCTATTACATGCTAAATTTCTTGGTTTTTCCCATCCCTAAGGTAGGGATACTGTTCTTTATAATATATTCAACATCTCTCTCTCTCTCTCTCTCTCTCTCTCTCTCTCTCTCTCTCTCTCTCTCTCTCTCTCTCTCATCATTATTGTCAACCATTATCAATCCACTGCTGGACGAAGGTCTCCCCAAGTTTCCTCCACAACGGTCTGCCTTGTGCCAGTCTCCTCCATGTCACTCCCGCATACTTTCGAATTTCATCCACCCATCTCCCATGTGGTCTTCTTCTGGGTCTTTTCCTGTCTCTTGGAATCCAATCTAAAATTTCGGCTGTCCATCGATGGTCTGTCCTTCTGGCAGTATGTCCAGCCCATTGCCATTTCAGGGATTTAACTCTGATCATGAAGTCTTCCACTCTTGTCATTTTTCGGATCCACGAGTTCCTCTTCTTATCTCTCCTGGTTACACCAAGCTTGCACCTCTTCATGCTACTTTGAGTTGTCTGCAGCCTTTGTATGTCTCTTTTAGTTAAGGTCCACGTCTCTGCACCATACGTAAGCACTGGAAGGATGCATTGATCAAACACTTTTCTTTTAAGACATAATGGCATATTGCTCTTGAAAATTATGCTGTTTCTTCCAAAAGCTCTCCAGGCAAGTTTTGTACGCCGATTAATTTCTTCATCAATGTGACCCTCACTTGATATCTGCTGTCCAAGATAAACGTATGTGCCTGTTATCTCCAGCTTTTCTCCATCAATCGATAAATCTTCATTTCTTGTAAAAGCATTGAACATCACTTTTGTCTTCTGAAAGTTCATTTTTAATCCCACTTCTTTACTCTTGTCAGCAAGTTCCTGGATCATACTCTGCAGCTCTGATGGGGTAGTTGCAAAAATGACTACATCATCAGCAAAACGAAGGTGGGTTAGATAATCTCCATTAATCTTTATCCCTTTGTTTTCCCAGTTCAGTGATTGAAAGACATTTTCCAATGTGGCATTAAAGAGCTTCGGAGATATGGTGTCACCTTGTCTCACTCCCTTTCCAATTTTTATGTGTGTTGTATTTTCAAACAGCCGAATCTTTGCACTTGCATTTTCATAGATGTTATTAATAATATTAATGTATGCAGCTTCAATACCGCAGGATTTCAGAGCCATTGTAACTGCTGATGGTTTCACCGAATCAAAGACTTTTTCATAATCGATAAAAGCCATGCACAATGGAAGTTCATATTCCCTCGCTCTTTCAATTAGTTCTCTCAGTACGTGGATATGATCTATTGTGCTGTAGCCACTCCTGAATCCAGCTTGTTCTCTCAGTTGAGCCATGTCCAGTGTTACCTTTAAGCGGTGTGAAAGAACTTTAGTGAAGATTTTATAAACCACTGAGAGGAGGCTGATAGGTCTGTAGTTCCTGAGATCCTCAATGTCACCTTTTTTATGTAGCAGGATCATTGTAGCGTTGTTCCAATCCTCAGGAATATTCCCTTCATTAAGGCATCGAGTGAAAATTTGGGCGAGTACTGTTTCGATTTCTCCACTTGCTTCTTGTATGATGTCTACAGTAATTCCATCTTCTCCTGGAGCTTTTCCCTGCTTCATGTTCTTGATTGCATGTGCAACTTCTGCTGGGAGGACTGGAAGAACTCTGGTACTGGTACCTTTCATGATGTCTGGAGTACATGTATCATCCCTTTCATATAATTTGGAGTAGAAATCTTTCACTCTTGTCAAAATTTCGCCTCTATTTCTTGTTACAGAACCATCTTCTTTTCTCAGTGCCATAATCTGTTTTCTTCCCTTACTGAGATGTCCCTTTGCTATCTTTATGCTTTGGTTGTTTTCAATTACTTTCCTCACTAGTTCACATTTGAATTTCCTTACGTCTTCAGTGATACTTTTTCGTACAGTCTTGCATAGCTCTACATATACCACTTTGGAAGTCACATCTTCTTTAGTTGTCCTCATCTCTCTTCTTTTTTGCATCAACATTTTGGTTTTTCCTGATAATTTGTTCACATGCAACTTGTTCTTAGACCCAGCTAATTTTGTTGCTGTTTCCATAAGAGCTTTGGTTACTTTTCTGTTAACTTCAGAAATATCCACTTCTTCCGATGTTAGGCCTTCTAAAGCAGAGAATCTGTTCTTCAGTTCCAATTTGAAGGTCTTACGGTGTTTTTTAAGGTTGGTTATGTCAATACATTTTGTTTGTCTTATTATGAGCTTGCCACGTTCGAGTTTAGTGTTGAGGTGCATCTTACATCTCACCAATCTATGGTCACTACCTGTGTTGAACTTGTTCAGCACACTGCAGTCTTCGATGACAAATTTCTTGTTACACATAATAAAATCAATTTCACTTGTCATCCCATTTGGATGTCTCCATGTCCATTTCCTGTGTGGCTTTTTCTTGAAAAAGGAGTTCAAGATAAAAAACCCTTCTGCCTCTGCAAACTCAACGAGAGCATTTCCACACTGGTTTCTGTTGCCGTGACCGAATTTACCTACTGAAGTTTCATTCTGTTGCTGTTGCCCTATTTTTGCATTGAAATCTCCCATAATTATCTTCAAGTGCTGCTTACCTTTATTATTTAGATGACGAATTTCCTCATAAAATTATTCAATTTCTTCTTCAGGATGACTTGTGGTGGGTGCATAAGTTTGAATAATCGGAGCCTGGTATCTTCTCGAGAGTTGGATAACGAGTCGTGCAGCTCTGTCAGAGGAACTTTTAACTTCTACCACTTTGTCCTTCAGTTTCTTGTTTATTATAAATCCAACACCACTAGTTCTGCCAGTATCTGTCCCACGATAGTAGAAGAGATGTCCACTTTTCAGTTCAATGAGATCTTCTCCTTTTCTCCTTACTTCACTTAGCCCGACGATGTCCCACTTGATCCTTTGTAGTTCCTCTTCCAATTCAAGAAGCCTTGAATCAGAAGATAGGGAGCGTCAGTTATACGTAGCCAAGGTCAGCATCAGATGGCAGCCTAGTCCGGTCCTCCGGTGATTCTTAGCACCCTCTGCCTTTCATGTCACACTGGCCGCTACCTTGGCCAGGTACATTCCAACTGCCGGAGACTGAGGGCCAAGATTTAAGTTGTAGAGTCATTTTGGAGGGGTTTGGCCATAACTCACCACGCTGGCCAAGCGGGTTGGTGAGTGTGGGATAGTATTTCCTCTAATCCCGATGGTATAGTTATACCGCTATTGGCGGTCGTCAGAGCCCTTTTAGTGGGAACAGGATGCACCACGAGAAGGCGGGGTTGACATTTGTCAAGGAGAGGCTGTAATGTTACGCATCACCTGACCTTACATCCCTTTATTATATATATAATAAAATATAAAATCTATTAAAGTGCAGTAAAAGCGTTGAAAATCCGAACTAATTGGGACCACTGGTAGTTCGGATTATCGAACATGTAAAAAAATACAAATACACTAACATTTCTGCATTATATTATCCAAATACATGTGCCAAAAATAAGCAACTGTATACCAAAAAAATGCATAAGACAGATTTTTTTTTGTTTGTCATTCTGCAATATGAACCAAGTTTGCCATTTTTACTACTGCTGTGAAATTTTTAAACATAAAATACAAATTCCAAAACTTACATTACAAGCTGGTTCCGATTGCCAAGGGACTTTATGCTGAGTGCAGGGGATTAACTTTCCTTCTGGCTCACAGTGAACAATGGGGCTGAGGGATGAAACAAGGGGATGGTACTGCTGTGGTAATGGGTCCTAAAATCTTAGCCCTGCAGGGAACAAGTGACTGGGGAAGTTTTCGCCTTTTGTTTCCGAGTATCAGAAGTTTCTTCCACCTTTGACACTTGCATCCCCAAAATTAAGCTTTTCCATTATCATCATGTGGCAAGTTAAATTGAACGGACTAAACTTAAACTTTCCACCACCTTGAAAAATAAAAAAAAAAAAAGTATGGCAGCTTGTTTGGTTTTTCAACACTCTACTGTAGTTCGAAATTTCTCCTTATAATTTGTACTATTTTAATAAGATTGTTTCCAGGTACAGAAAGCAATCCTGGATGCATTTGTATCACAACGGTTCTCAGCTAAAAAGTTTTAAACAGCAATTTATCAGTACCGTATAACAGATTTCAATATTTAATGTACTTAAATAATTTGGTGATGAAGAGACTATTGATAGACCTGAAGAAAATAAAAATAGTGAAGTTTAAGGATCACAATGCCACTGATAAGAGGGGGAGGAGTCAAGAAAATAGCTAAGTGTACAGTAAACTAACTAACAAAGCTGTGGGACAAATAAATGGCAATTTAACATTCACAAAACTGTCCTTTTGTAGAGGGGGATAGGATTGAAGTATATAACATGACAGTGACTATTGAGGAAATATGAGGGGACCTTTTTTTCTGAAGGAGGGCAGGGACGTCGCCAAGGGGATGCGAGGGTGAGCTTCACCCATCCTTAAATTTTTCTTGCCCACCCTGCTGCCCATCCAGTTCAAAATGAGCCTTTTTTTTTTTTTTTTTTTTTTTTTTAAGTATCGTCCGTCCGCGTGCGCATGCTTCCACTTTCCCCTCCCTCCCTCACGTAAGTTATATCAGAGACCCAACCTCACCCGGGGCTGTGCAATAAATATTCCGTTGTCACTCCCTCCCCACAAAGCATGGCTTTTTTGCCCATCAGTGTGCGTCCTCCTGTTTCATGGCGGTTTACGCATTTTGTCACTAAACACCAGAGGCTAGTTTCATCCAAGGCATGCATCACGTCATTAACTCAGGGCTGCCACTTGGCTACTTTTTCAACTAAAAGTTACTTTTTTTTTTTTTTTTTTTTTTTTTTAAAGTCACTGTTTGGTAACCTTTTTAATTCAAAGTTACTTTAAGTTACTTTTTTAGGAATAAACAGCAAGAAACATCAACTACAATGTAATGTATGGGTACCTATAGCAATCACCTGTTTACCTACGGTCATCATTTTTATTCTAATTGAAATAAATTATAGGCCTTATTTAAATTTCACTGATTGAACTCTGATGATGAGAATAAACAAATATATATATCCTTAAGGATATATTATCTGAAGAGTTATATCATTTTATTTTGTCTGAAGAGTTCAACTTACCAATTAAACAGAAAGATGTAAAAGTTAATTACATGCTGAATTCAACCTTTTTTTTTTTTTTTTTTAAAGATTGATTCTGAATACAGAAAATAACCTGGGAAAGTGCAAGTTTCAGACTTTATGGCTATCAAAAACAGATTGCCTTGGTGTTAAAATATCTGAGTGGTTAAAAAAGTGAAACTCTGAAGGTCAAGGATATTGTGTTTGTGAGTGCAACTTTACAGTGACTAAAGGGTTGCAGTCTGTGACAGCATGCACAGTCTGTGAAACATAAAAATAATGTTTCAACAAAGATGTCTCCTCATCAACTGCATTTGTCAGCAAGAATTGGACCACCCGCAGCTCCAGTATGTGGTAACCATCAGTCTGAATCATCCTTACCTGTATCAGAGCCAGTCAGTACTACAGGTGCAGTGCTTTTATACAGTTCAAAAGACAGTGCAATTGGAGGAGAATTAATTTGGGTGCTGAAAACTGTTGTTAGCAATTATTCTGCTGCTTCATGTGATGGAATAAGTGATATATTTCAGTCCATGTTTCCACAGTGTGTACCTGATGGGTTTTCCTTGTCGAAAACTAAAGTGAGGTATCTTATTACAGAAGCATTAGGTCCTTATTTTCATAACCAAATGATCAAAGATGCTCAGGGTTCATATTACAGTATTCAGTTTGATGAGACAACAAATGCAGAAAATGAAAAATAACTTCAAATATTAATAAGATATTGGTAAAAAAATACGGGGAAATACTGGTTATGCACCTTGAATCTTTCTTAGGTCATGCGACTGCAGAAGAACTATCAAAGCATATATTGCTGGTCTTAGAAAAATCAGATTTGTCCTTAAATCACATGTTGTTGTTAGGAAGCGATGGACCCAACGTCAATATAAAAATGCACAGACTAGTTAATGAAGAAGTGTTGTCTGTTAGAGGTAGTGGCCTCATTAACATAGGCACATGCAACATACATGTGGTTCATAATGCTTTCCTGAAGGGTCTTAATGAATTAGGAGAGGAATGTTCAGACACTGCTATTACATTTTTCCCTTTCTTTGATGGTTTTCCAAGTAGATGGAAAGATTACACCGAAGTACAGCAAGAAATGAATGTGCCAAGGAAGAAATTATTGAAGCATGTGCCATCAAGGTGGCTGACCTTGAGAGATTCTTGTGAATGCCTGCTTGAACAAAGTCCTGCTCTGGAAAAATATTTCTTGAATTTTATCCCTAAAGAATGTGCAGCCTTTAATGTCAACTAGAAAATTCAAAGTTATCAGCTCATTCCTGAAAAAAACAACATACAAAGTTGAACTGACTTTTGTCATGTCAAGTGCAGGCTGCGGGTGGCCTAGTGAGCAACGTTCGTGACTGCCACGGAAAGGACCTCAGGTTCGATATCAGGCAGGTACGAATGCTCGATCCACTAAATATCCGCTGTGCGTCGGTAGGCACTGGCCCCCCAGTAATAAATAAGGGCGTCTCTCCCCCTTTTTACTTCGCTTCCGTGTCACTTTCCTATCGGGCACTCTATCCCAAATCTCATAGCTTCCTATTTCTAAGGGTTGTTTAAGACCTGGGGTCAGACACTCCCTTCCTTAAATCCTCTACATATGATCATGTCAAGTGCTGATTTGTTTACATGATTCACTAAGAGGTTTCAAAAGCAAGAACCGCTCATCCATATTTTGTATGATTAACTGAAAATACTCTGCTGCTCTCTTATTGGTTAGGTTTGCAAGACTGACATATTAAAGAAACTGAATACATCATGTTCATGGGATCAGGAACAAATCTTTCAGTCAGGCAACCTTCTTCCATTAAAAGCTGTTGTGGTTAACCACATAGTGGAAGCTTACATGAAAGACTTGCCAGAAAAAGAAGTCATTCTGCTTCTAAGTGGTGTACAGCAACATTATATTGCCAGTTGTAAACATCTTCTACAGAAAACATCGCTATCTGTATCTACGTCTGCATCTTTTCTTAAACACATGCGTTTTCTGCAACCTAAGGAGAAAAATTCAAATCGCAGCGTTACGGATATTGTAAAGGTTGCTAAGGCTCTTCCCATAGATATTCCCACTGACATCCTTCAAGATGAGTGGAAAATGCTACAGTTAGAAAAAGTTGAAGCAAATAAAAAGTCTCCAATTGATTAATACTGAAAAACATACATTAATCTCAAACTCTCTAGTGGCATGCTGAAGTATCCAAATGTTGCAGAAGTTATAAAGGTATCTTTGACTCTGTCTCATGGAAGTGGAGATGTTGAGAGAGGTTTCTCTCAATCTGGTTGAATTTTGACTGATGACAAAGCATCCATGTCAGTGTGTATGTTAAATACACGAATTGATATTCAATGTGCTTTAAAAAACTACAGAAACAAACCAGGATTAATCCCAATCACCAGGGAACTACTGGCTTTGGCAAGATCTGCCCACTCTTCCTACATGACACATCTAGAGAACAAAAAAATGGAGCAGCAGTTGAACCTAAAGAAGGAAGAAGAAGAGAAGTATGCCAAGATCATAGAAGAAAGTGAATTAGAAATTAAAAAGAGAAAACAGTGTATTGAAAAACTACAAGGTCTGAAGAGAATTAAAAAAGATTGTAATGAGAAAAAAACAACCAGTGACAAGCTGTTTGAAGAAGCGCATTTGAAGTTAAAGAAAGCTTTGGGCAGAAATGATCTTGGGGAAGCAAAAATTACATACACTGTTGGCCACCCAAAATGCAACACCAAGAAGGAAGCATCCGATTGGCCTGAAATTCGCAGCATCCGTCGCCCGCGAGAGGACATGCAAATCATGTGCGCCCGGCACGCCACCGAGAAGCACTATAAGAAGGGTGCACAGAAGGTGGGGTGTAAGTAGAGGAAGTGTGTTGTGCTGCCGGACCTGCGCGTGGGAAGCTTCCTGATGCCTAGTCGCAGAATACAGCAGTCATTCCAGCACGTTTCGGAGTTCGACAGAGGACGAATAGTGGCTTATCACGACAGCGGTTTATCGTACCAAGACATCGCCGCCCGTGTGGGACGACATCCAGCCACAGTGAGGCGAGTATGGATTTGGTGAGTGCAGGAGGGACGGACAGACCGACGTGAGCGATTGCCACAGCCGCGGCACACCACTGAACGAGAGGGCCGGCATGTTATGCGGCGGGCATTGATGGCTCGCACCGCCACATCACGAACGTTAGCGCAGGAATTAAGGTGTGTTGCACAACAACCTGTGTCAGCATGTACCGTTCAACGTCGTCTGCAGGAGCGGGGACTTGTCGCGCATCGGCCATTGCTCCGATTACCATTGACATTACACCACCGGCGAGTGCGGCGGCAGTGGGCAGTTAAACGCCGCACCTGGACTACGGAATGGCACGCCATTGTCTTCTCCGACGAATCCCGCTTCTGCCTGCAACACCACGATGGTCGGATCCGCAGTGAGAGACTGTATGACGCCTGCATTATGCATCGCCATACCGGTCCGTTGCCTGGCGATATGGTTTGGGGCACAATTGGATATGGCACCCCTCTGGTACGCATCGCCGGTACACTCAACAGCCACCACTACATCTCCAACGTTTTGGAGCCTGTAGTTCTCCCTTACCTGCAGGACCTGCCAGCGGCCACATTTCAACAGGATAATTGGCACGCGTCGTGCAAGAATTCTTCACGGCCCACCAGGTGTCACTGCTGCCGTGGCCCGCCTGTTCTCCCGTTATGTCGCCCATCGAACACGTCTGGTCGCTGATCGGCAACAGAGTGGCCTAGCAAGCACCACCCGCGGCTACGCCTGATGAACTGTGGCAACGTGTGGAAGCAGCCTGGACCGACATACCCCAAGCCCACATCCAAAGCCTCTTTCGTTCGATGCCGCAGCGTGTAGCGGCCGTTATAGCCAGCCATGGGGGCCACACGAACTATTGATGTCTGTGTGTACTGCAAGTCGCACGGGCCTGTAAGCTCAATTGTTTCATCTTTGTATGTGTTGTTATGTGTCCAGTAAATCTGGCTTTGCTATCTCGTGTCCTTGGTGTTGCATTTTGGGTGGCCAGCAGTGTAGTTGTAAAAGAACAGGAAAATCTTGTTTGTAAAGAAGCAGAACTTATGTGGAATAATTTAGATAAGCAGAGGACACGTCTCATTACAAACTTTTTCTAGAAAAAATAAATATTTTTAATACATTGTTACTAATTAAATAAACTACATTTGTCACTAATAATGTCCATTCCATTATTTTTTGCAATTATATTACTTTTTCTATTCATGTGTTATTAAGGAAAATCTGAAGTATAACAAAGCAGAACTTATACAAAATAATTTACATAATTATTACCAACTTTTTCCATAAGTGATTAATAATTTTAGTGTATTTTTTTTATAAACAAACTATATTTGTCATGTTTGCTCCATATTTTTATAATTAAATTACTTTCCTATTCATGTATAAGTATATAAAGCAGTTTAAGAAATAAAATAGAAATAAAGTGGGTGGATCGGATGGCTATAAGGGGTGATCAGGAGGCCATTAATAATACACACACACACTTTTTGGGTACTTTTTGCGAAATAGAATAGGTTACTTTTGGTTATTGTTTGCACAATAGATAGGTTACTTTTGGTTACTTTTTAAATAATTTTGGTTACTTTTTCAACTTTTTTACTGCTTGAATGAACCAAGTGCCCTGTTAACTGTAAATAGCACCTAGATCAAAAACTAAGTATGGCCCCAATTTCTGGACGTACAGCATAATATAATTGAAGTGCTATTTTCCTGGCCTTGGCACAAATTGCGTAACAATAATACACCTGCAGTAGATTGAAAAACACGCAACAGCCGCCCCAGTGGCGCAGTGGTCTAAGCGATGGCCTCTGATCATTCGTCCAAAAGGGGTCCGGGTTCGAATCCCGGTGAGGCATGGATGTTGTGTTTGTCTTACGGCACTGGCTCTCTCCCTTCCCTGGAACCAGTGACCCTAAATTAGGGACGGGCGACTGCTTATAGCCCATTGAGTTGCTCACGGTGGTCGTTAAACCTTCAATAAAAAAAACGCAACGACTTTTTTTTTCTAGAGTAGAAAATTCTCCCTTCCAAACTTTTTTTTCTCTTTAAATCTAGTTGCCCGACCAGGCAACTAGATTTCATTTTTACTTGCCCAGGCCAATAATTTACATGCCTCGGGCATGGTATTTTTCAAGCCCTGAGTAAACAACAGCTGTTCCATAAAAATTGAGTAAAATCACAAAAAGTTAAAAAATATAGGTACAGCAAAGTATGTGTTATTCTTTCTCAAAGTATCTTCATTTGGGTGATATGCAATGGTCCCATTGTTCAGTCTACTTTTCAAAGCATGTGGCGAAGGTATTTTGTGGAAGCTGCTTTAGCAATCCTTGTACAATAGCGTCAGCATCTGTGTTGAATGTTGCGCCACTGAACTTCATTGTTGGAAACAACCAGAAATCGCACGGGGTGAGGTCAGGATTGTAGGCAGGCTGTTGCATGATTTTAGTACTGCATTTCATAAGAAACTGTTGAACACAAGCAGCCACATGTGGGTGGGCATTATCATGGTATAGGGTCTACTTGCCCACCAGTTCCAATCACTTAATTGATATGTGTCATTGCAGACTCTTCAAAACTGAAATGTAATGCTCAGCATTGACAGTAATTTGTAGAGGAACAGCATGCTAGTAGACTACACCTTTATGATAAAAAAAAAAAAAATGATCACCACCTTCCCAGCTGATTTGGTTTGGCAGACTTTTTCCGGAGGAGGCGAGCCTGCGTGTTTCCAGACACTTATTTGCTCGCTTCGTAAGGGGGTCGAAATAGTGGACCCATGTTTCATACTTGCCAACTTTTACAGATTATCTGTAAAATTTACGGATTTCTGCTTAATTTTACAGATGGCAGTCTTTTTTTACGGATTTCTGCTTAATTTTACAGATGGCAGTCTTTTTTTACGGATTTTTTAATATTTCGATTTCTCAATTGAAATAGATAAGTGTCCGCTCTACATGCCAGTGTGTGTGATTTGATTTGATTTAATTTTATTTGGTTTTCAGGTCATTAAAATGGAATGTCAAGTGGACAGAAAGGAGCATTACCGACATCTGCTGCTCTTCGCGTTTAATCGAGGGACCAAAGCTGCTCGCGAGATTTGTACTGTCTATGGCGAAGATGCTGTGACTGAAAGGATGGCTCAATGATGGTTTTCACCCTTTAAATCTGGCAATTTTGACCTTAAGGACATGGATCGACTCGGTTGCCCGGTTGAGTTCGATGAAGAGCAATTGAACCAGATGCTGCACGAAAAACCGCGTCAATCGACCAGAGAATTGGCTGAGCAAATGAACTGTGATGAGAAGACAGTCGTGAATCACCATGTGAAGGGAAAAGTTCAAACACACGGCGCTTGGGTTCTGCATGTTTTGAATGACAACAACAGAAATCAATGTTCCACAATTGCTGCCGGTTTGCTTGCTCGTCACAAGGAAAGATTTCTGTGCCGCATCGTCTCCGGCGACGAAAAATGGTATCTGTGTGTCAACATGAAGCAGTGAAAAGAATGGCTCAGTCCCAGGAAACACGGAACGCCGCAAGCAAAACAAGAGTTGCATCCTTGGAAGATGATGTTGTGCGTCTGGTGGGATTGGCAGGGCATCATCCACTACGAACTTAACTTCTTTGGAACAATTAGACGGTCAACGCTGATCTCTATGTTCAACAACTCCGTCGACTTCTTGACGCAATGCAACCCGATTGGCGATACGGTGTTCTTCTGCAACACAACAACGCTAGACCCCACATCGCCAATATGACCCAAACCGCCATTCAAGTGCTCAATTGGGAAGGTCTGCAGCACCCGCCCTATTCTCCGGACTTGGCTCCATCCGATTTTCATCTGTTTCCATCGCTTTCCAAAAATTTGCTCGGTGTGTCAGTAAATTTCTGGTTCTAGATTATTACAATAGATGAAACGTGAGCATGGGTGCAAGTTTTCCATCCAGAGGACGGAATTCCGTCTTTTGAAAATATCCGAAGACGGAAGCGGGACAAAAGAAAATATCAGTAAAAATAAAATTTCCAAATATGTATTTTTCTTTTTTCCCTTTCTATCTATACGCTCTACTCCAGAAAGTAGGTATGCCATCGCCAACCATGCTCGTACCGTAGTACCTCGTTTATCATAAACGCGGAGTAGCAGCGGTGCCTGATGCATTCTGGGTAAGACGGGCATTCTGGTCGAAGAGGAATCGAGGAGCAACTCCCTTGGAGGTTCTACGCCGATCCTCGCCTACGTTATAACCCCCAACCCAACCTCTCCCGTCCTTGGCTTTCTCTTTGCTATGTGTACGTCACACACCATAACCGGTTCACCCATCGAGCTTGTATTAGGTGGAGTCACCAGTGGCACTGCCGCCATAGGTCACAGCTAATCTTTGGAGTGAGTCGTACCAGTCTATCTTGCCTATTTTGCGCGTGTATGCATACGCATTTCTATATTAATTTACGTATGCGAAATTAACCAAGTATTGGTACATTTGTGATTCCTTTTTTTCAACATGCAGTCAGCTATCGAATTCATAGATTCAAAAAATATGTCTGCTTTGAACGATAGCAGTGTTAAAAATAAGTGGCGATGGGAATGGTTAGATGAGACTGATTCCCATGACGTCAAATTTGGTTCTTAGTGCCGGAAAATTAAAGAACCGGTATTTAGCTTTTGTATTTTCTGCAGCAGAAAGTTAAACTATGGAAGCAATGGTAAAAAAAAGTGCTGTTTAGACACAGTAAGGATGCTGATCATCAAAAGTGTGTGTGAGCACAGCATCATACACAAACATTGCCTGGAGTCGATCCTGTTCAGGCCAAAGCATCAATATCTGACAGAATTGCACATCAGAAAGTGGTTCTGACTGCATTTTTATGCGAAAACACGCTGCCATTCAATTTGGCACCACAGTTAGTTGAGCTATCTAAGCATCTTGTAGGTGATAAGTTAGCACTTTCGAAATTGAAAATGTCCTGGACGACTGCAACCTACATCAATACACATGGTACTGCGAAGTGCATGAGAAAATAGTTAGTCCAACAGTTGAAGGGAAGTTTTTTCTCCTTGAACGTAGATGAAGCTACGAATAATGCAATGGACAAGATCATCAATGTGATGGTACAATTCTATGATGAGGGGCAAAAGAAAACAGTCACAGATCTTCTTGTATCAAAAAAAGAAAATGTTGCCATGTCTGTCAACATTTTCCAAAAGGTGAAGGAACTTCTTTCAGAAATTTTTTTCGCCTTCACTCAAGTGATAAGTTGTCTGATGGATAACTGCAACACAATGCAGGGATGTAGGGGTGGAGTGGAAACTTTAATGAGAAAGGAAAACCCAAATCTTCTGGATATTCATGGAGATGTGCATATAGTGCATAATTCTGCGAAACATTTTTCTCAGAAATTCGATATGTTTATTGAGTGTTTTGCAAACGATGTTTATTATGATATTCAGGATTCTCCCAAGGCCAAACAGTTATTCTCTGAAGTACAGGTTTTGCTAAATTCAAGTTCAGCGAAGCAAATTTTAAGGCCCACTGAAACACGTTTTCTGCAGATGTTAACCACTTGCGACAGACTCCATGAGTTACGTGATGCCTTGATTGTGTATTATTATAGCTTTTTGTCAAATGAGGAACAGAAGAAAGGAAGTGTATATGCACTTTTGAGTAATGTTTACAAGACTCGAAAAGTTGTCTGATGATCAGCACAGCCGCATACATGTAATTCAGTCCCATCTTGCAAAACAAAAACAGACAGAAGCTGGTAAAGTACGAAAAGACGGAATTTTGCTTTCTCTGATCCACCTTCAGGAAAAATTCTTGTTGTTCCTGAACTTTTACAGAAGTATATTGTCCAAGTTCCATTCATTCATAAAAATGTTTCAATGTGAGGCACCTATGATGCACCGAATCCACTGTGAAATGTTTGTCCTGTGCAAAGAATATTTGTCATCATTCATCAAAGTTGAACTTATTTCAGAGAGCAGTGTGATTGAACTTCTGAGTGTTGATGTCAAAAATACAGAAATACAACTCGCTGATAAATTTTTGAGTGTTGGAAAGTTTGCTTACTCAGAAGCACAAGGGTTGCGAAAGAAGAAAGTTAATTGGATCTCTGCATTTTATAAAAATTTGAGACACGCATATCAAAATACTGCAATATATATGATGAAAAACTTGCCGCTCAATAATGAAGTGTTGATTTGGCTTTCAGTGCTACATCCAAAGCAGTGGAGATGCAACACAACTTTATCAGCATTTGACAAATTAGGCGAGTGCTTGCCTCAAGTAATTAATGATTCAGATAGGAGCTTTCTTTTAGAAGAGGTTTGAAGGGATATTCCTCAATATGAAATTACTAGGAAAACAACAGATGGTTCCCACTTGCTTAACAAAGCAGTTGTGTCCTAGTAATTCCATTGCCAAACATACTGCTTCAAAAGAAAGTGCAACTACTCTTGCACTTGCCAAACCTATTGATTCAAAAAAGGGTGCATCAACTACTCCTGTCCAGCATACAAGAAAACGACCTGCACCACAAGGTACTGCTGAGAACTTGCCTGTTAAAAATCCAAGTGTGCCACAATAACAAGTTTTTTTTTGTTTTTTTTTAAAGAAATAATTCACCTATGAAAATTTGTGATGGTTACTATAAAACTGTGATCATGGTGAAGTGAATTAATGAAACGAGCTCTCTGTGTACACAACTACCGTTGGACATGCATAATCTTGATTATAATTTTTTTTTATCCTTATGCAATTTTATAATTTAAATGACTTCTAAAAGTGTGCAACACTTATTTGATTCAACAAAATTTACTAAAGATTATTTGAAACTTCTTCCATGGTATGTTATGTATTAATTATTACAATTTCAATAATTTGGTTAACATATTTCTATTATGGGCTTAAAATGCTATATAAGCAGCAAATATGTAGATTGGATTTGAATATTATGCAAGATCTTTTTTTTTTTAGCAAGATAAGGAATTTTGGAGATTTGTTAAATTTCAGCTGGTAATTCGTACCTAATAATCACATTTAACTTTCTGATTACAATTTGCATGGACATCAACTTTTGTTTATGCATTAATGTTCGGTTGTTTTATGCACTTTTGATTTAATAATGAATTTTAACCACATTTAATATTTAATGTATATTGTGTTTATGTCTGAGTGCGCATGGTGGGGGGGGGGTATTCAAAATATTTTCAGTCTTGGCCACATCTCACAACTTGCATCCATGAACATGAGTTCATCACTTTGACCTAGAGGCTAAAAGACAATCTGATGTGAAAGCACGTTTTCTCCGCCTCTCAAGAAGTTCTCATGTTATTCCGGCAGCCAGCAAAGTGATGGCTTCAATTTTTTTTGGATGCCAAAGTAATAGTCATGATTGTGACTACCTTGGAAAAGGGGCACCATTGTCATTGATGCACACTGTGTGAACTTCACATGTCAACTTCATGCAGCAGGGTGTCTACTGGACATGAAAGTCATGAAAAAGTAATGAAATTGAGCAGGTGGTCATGGAGTAATGAAAAAGTAATGAAATTGAGTGGGTGGTCATGAATTTTTTTTTTTTTTATATATATATCAGCACCTGAATGAAGACAAGTTTGCGCACCTAGAAGAAAACACGAACCGGCACCCTTATAAACTGGCGTGTAGTCGATGCCCCATGACATATATATAAAAAAACATGGCTTCATCAAAAGCTGATGTTGTAAAGAGGGAATATTTGCAATTTTGTGAATCTTCTAAAAAACAACTGAAACAGTTCAATCCTAAGGAGGACAAACTTGATCACTTCCTGATGAATTTACTACAAAGTGTGAACCATGACTTTATCAAGTTCTTACAGAAGCTGCTATGCATGTTTCATGGCAATGCTGCAGTTGAAAGAGGCTTTTCTGTTAACAAAGAACTTTTAATTGAAAACTTAGAAGAAGATGCAATTGTTGCAGAAAAAAGTGTTTACAGTGCAATACAATCGTTAGGTGGTTTAGCTAATAGTGAGTAAGAACTGAATGTGGACATCACAAAATCAATGATATTAGCTGTCAAAAATGCTTCATCAAAAAGAGTAGAAGCCTTTTTAAAAAAAGAAGAAATCTGAAGAAGATGAAGTGGCCAGTCGTAAAAGGAGAGCAGTCCAAGAACTCAAAGATAAGAAAAGAAAGCTTATAGAAAAGGCAAAAGAAGAAGCTGAAGTTCTAGATTCTGAGATAACAAGTTTCTCTAAGATACTTAAACACTGAGTCTTTCACTGTGAAATTTCAGTCTCCATAAATTTTGTACATTCATAGTTTTTGTATTGCCTTAAAAAAAAAAACTTGTAAGTTTTTACAGCATTACCGTGTTAAAAGAATTTGTGTATTAATAGATGTAATGATAAATATTTCTGAAAATAGCCATACCCCATCCTAGATGAGAGTTGAATGTTTTTATTTCTTTAAACACATAGAATTTGGTGAATGGCATAGTGCAAGTCATACATAATTACATTATTTATGTTAAGCAATTTCAGTGACATAAGATTTACATTCAGCTTTCATCTCAACTGGCTTTCAGGTAGGGGTTCATTAAAAAGCATCCCCCCCCACCACACACACACACACCATATAGCCATTTTAGCAGCAATGATGTTATAGACACATCAGTTTTGCCTAAACTATTGTCGCATGGAATTAATTTCAGTGTTTGTAAAAATAAAAAATAACCTGGGATCTCAAGCCAAGGGTACTAAATTATGAGTCTAGAATGGTTGTAATTGTGTCACGCATTGTTGAGAAGTCATGAATTTAACTGAAAATGTCATGGAAAAGTAATGAAAAAGTCATGAATTTGGTTCGTTGGAAATAAGTATACACCCTGATGCGGGCATCAAGGAGAAAAAGTTGTTGAAAAACTGTGAAGAAGTGTCTTCCTTCTCCAAGACAATGCACCATCACACCTTCCAGGTCATGAAAAACACTGTATGAACTGCAAAATTTTAGTTGCTTCAGCACACACCCAATTCTTGAGATTATTTTTGACGCTGGTGACTAATTAAATGTGCATGGGGAGCCTTATATGCCATCGACTCTTAAGGTGGTTGTAGGTGTGTGGTTAGAAGACCAAGGAAGCCCCCCCCCACACACACACACACTGGAATCAAGGTGCATCAGAGGAAGAAGTGTGTTGCAGTGACTGTTAAAGAATAAAGGAATAATAATGGCCCAGTTTTCCTGTATGTGTTAAAATATAATCTTTTTTTTTTTTTTTTTAACATTCCTTGTAACTTTTCAAATATTTTTACATTTTCTTTTATAGTTTTTTTTAATGATATTCAATAATTTTAACTTTCTGTTCTTGTACAAATTCCAAATTTTTTCTGCAACATTTCTTGAAAGTTAACAATTTGAATATGAAAGGATTGTTTGAGATGTCTGGCAGTGTGTTGATTCCACCTTTGTAGCAAACTTGTCTGAAGGCTTAAATGTTTCCACTGCAGCAGTGACTTCCATCAGTGACAGAGGAATAAGAGTCAGCCATGTGCTCCTACAGGTTAGGCAATAGGCAGTTCTAGACCTAACATTTCTGGAAGGGTCATCTACCATTACAGAGCTTCATTGTTACAGCACAGCCATGGCATTGCATTGGCAAACGTATGAGTAAGTTTTGTCATGGTGGAGCAAGATACCTCTGTGGAGCTTTCTTGGGCATTTGTCTTCAGTGTTTTCATACAAATGCTTCACAGGGTCTGCACAATCTTTTTTTTTTTTTTTTTTTTGGAGTGTGTGGGAAGGATGAAATCCTTACAACATTCCCAGGTGACTATTTGGCCTTCCTAAAGGTAATTTACTAGTGGCACCTCATTATGTGTGTTGTGATGAGTAATTTTCTAGACAGTTCCTCCTTTATTTGAATTCCTCTGTTCATTTCTGCTCCATGCTATTGGGATGGAGCATCCTCTCCTCAATGTTGCAGTAATTTTATAATGGATAACTGCATGGCAGCTAATTTTCTCCATCTTTCCTCATTCACACCACTTGAGGGCCTTTGGACAAAAGAGAAAATTTGTTATAAAAGAATGATAGATGTATGTGTTGCATACATATTGAGCTGTATGTAGTACAGGAAAGTGCAACACTGTAGTGTTACCCCTTATACTTAAGCTCCACTAACTTTTCAAACACTTATCATGAAGCATCAAGAGTTACTGTTATATTTAATGACTGTAAATTAAATTTATCCTTAGCTTTTTTGTCTCTGTTTCAGACTGTGTACATAGCCAGTGCTTTTCTTTTTCTTTGTTGATATAGTGTCACATACTCAATAATACATATTAGTGTTTGTGAAGAAAATAGAGTAATGCATTTAAGTTAATGTAAAACTTATATTTTTGTATGGAAGCTTTTTGAACTATGTCTTTAGTTCTTCACCCGGAGTTTGAGTGGAACTGACTAGGTTGTTGCCAGATCTTTGTTATTTGCTTCTTGCAAATGTTTGCCATATTCACAAACATTGCATTTATTTTGAAAGAGTATGGATTTCTAGATCTTGGGGATGATCTAGAAATCCATACTCTTTCGAAGATCTGGCAATAACCTAGTCAGTTTCCATCCAAACTCTGCTGAAGAAGAACTAGACATAGTTTGAAAGCTTTCATGCAAAATTATAACTTTCACATAACTTTAGCATGCTCCTGTATTTTCTTCACATCCTTTATTTCAGTTACATGTTGATGCTCAATTATCTCTCAGTATCATTGTTTTCTGTTCATTATAAATTTTTGTGCCAAATGTAGAAAAGTACTGTTTGATGAATGAAATTCTTTTTTTTTTTTTTTTTCCTAGGGCCTTGCTCAGCATGTTTCTAGCCCAAATGCTAGTAACCCAGGTGGTGGTACTGTTGTTTAGCAGTAAAAGGAAGCTGTAAAATATGACTCTGAAACACATCTTTAAGCATTATGCTTTCCTATGCAGCAGGCAAAGATTTTTGACTGTGTGTGCATGTGTGTGTGTGGTGTGTGTGCATACATATATTTTCATATATGTGCACACACACAGCTGCCGATATTACTAGTCCCAGTGAAAAGAAAAGAACACTGAAATTCAATTTGAAATGCTCATTTTTAAGAACTGAAACATCTTACTTGGGCAGATGAATTACATCTTTGCAGGAAGGAAATTTGCAAAAATAATAACTTGGTATCTTAAATAATGTCAATGATTCCAGTTTTGTTTTTTACAAATACATGTTACAGGTTGATAAATACTTCTGAAAAATTACTTTTTATATTTTTTTTAACCAGTGGTTCTCAGATTTATTGGGAAATCAGTTAAAACTGTGGTACAGCAGTTTTTACTGATGTCATTGGTGGTAAGTTCTCATTTATTTAACAGTCTGACTTGGTTATTTTGACCCCTGTTCTGAATTATATATATTTTTTTCTGTCTGCAAGTATATATACACACACTTGTTGATCAGACTGTAGCCAGTTAACCATATTGTTTTTACAGTAGAATATCAATTATCTGAACAGCTAGTAAAGATCCAGACTCACGGTCGCCAGGTCGCCACTGGCGAAAAACTCATCGTCGTGGCGACTAAAAATGTTTGATTAAATCGCCAATTCTGGTGACCTTTACAGGAAAAAAATTTATTTTATTTAACTTGTATTATACGGAATTTTTTTTTTAACTTGTACGGAAGTCGCACGTTTTTGAAAATTTTTACTCCAAATGTACGGAAATCGCATGAAATGGCACAAAATTTGAGTTGTACAGAAGTCAGCCATTACCTTTTTCATTCTGCTATTCTGTTTGAACAGCAGAAAAGAAAAAAAAAGTTTATAAAAAAGGCGAGGGCGTTGGTTTCTGACCACAAAGAAATATGTGCCAAAGCTGATGGGTCATCGTAGGGGAACGAGGTTCGCAAGGTTGCGGTGGGGATGAAAGCCGGTGGTGGACAGCTCAACTGTCTGCGTCAGAAAAGTCCAACTGGGAGAAATTTTTATTAAAAAAAAATTCTTCAATTTTTTATTTAACTGAATGCAAATTTTAAAGTAACCAAGACATGTCAAAATAAACTCCCATGTGAAATTTCGTCAAAATCCGATGAAAACTTTAGAAGTTGGGCATTTTCTTTTTATTATTTTTAATGAATGTTCGCTGAAAGCTTGCATAGTCCATAGGAAAATTCTAAAATCTGGAATCGGCATAGTCCGGATTTTCGAGGTTGTTCTGTAATAATATATCCATACCTGCGAACTACTACGGAATGTCCGTAGTTTCTACGGATTTAGTTGGCTGCCTACGGACCTTGCTGTCGAAACTACGGATTCTACGAAAAAAAAAAAAAAAAATTCTAATGATATGCACGAGATTCTTAAGCAGATTCGTGGAATTCCACGTTTTTGTCATCATTTAGATCGTTCTCAGGATCAGTGTAAAACTGAAGACAATTTGCGGGTGGGAGGGTGAGTGGGGGGAGTTCCGTCTGGAGATGGTATTTCGTGTCTCAAAACTTTCGGAAACGGTAGTTAAATGGAGTGAAAAAGTTACAGTAATCGTAATTTTTTTTTCTCCCGATGTTTTCTTAGTGCAAAGTTTTATTGTTAAATATGATTTTATTGCATAAAAGTATTTCAGCTTGAAACTGTAGGCAACAATGTACGAAAACGAAGGTTAGACGCCACAAAAATTTCCCCGTAATCTCAGGCATCAGATTCTTCCGCGAAATCAAGAATTTCCGCCTTTTTCTTTATTATTTTGGTCATTCGCAAGATCAGTGAACATAGTGTGTGTGGGGGGGGGGGGGCAGGTAATGTTCTGCAGTCGTAATTCCTTTTTTTCTCGCGATGTTGCCTCTGCCCAGTATTATTGTTAAGTAATATTTAACTGCATAAATATTTCTATTTCAGCTTGGAAATGGTGGGAAAATTTCCAAAACCGGAAGTCAGACGGTGCAAAGATTTCTCCCGTAAGCGCACTCCCCTCCCCGCGCGATGTTCCCACTCTCCTGCATTGTTTTATTACTTCAGTTTCAACTTTTAAGAATACTATAACTGAAATATGCAAAATGAAACATACTGATATTTATACTAAGCAATTTTATTAAAATAATTTAGTATGAAATATAAAATGTTGATTTTCTTTTTTTTTTTTTTTTTTCAAAGTTTGGCCACTGAGTTTTTTTTTTTTTTTTTTTTTTTTTATGGTCACTAACAATTTTGGTCTTGGTGGCCAATGTCTACTAGCAAAATTTGTAAGTCTGGATCTTTAACAGCTAGTTGCTCACATTTTTCAGGGCTCAGCATGCAATATGAAAAGTAGATGCTAAGCTTAAACTATCCCAGTAGTCATGTTGTAGTGTCAGCATTGCATGCTACATATAGCCTTAATCTCAGATAAGGTGTACATGGTATTTTTGCCCTGTGGTTGTTCTGGTCCTTCCAAAAAGTCATCAGCCCTGAACAAGTAATAGATTATTCTTAATTGTAAAAAAATTTGTGGGGTATTTGAAAATTATCTTTTAAATCACATAAACAAAACACAATTTGAACTTATCATTCTGGTAAGTTTGCTCATAACACAGCTCCAATGCTACAAAAGTAGAAGGAAATGACTGTTGTGTATGCTAATTCTGTCAATGATTTTCTTGCATTTTCGATGTGTACTGGTGTAAAGGAAAAGATTGCTCCTTTATTTAGTACAGTAAGAATTTATTGTAAAGGGTCATGTGATTCCATGCCAAATCAACCAGTCACTTAACCTGACCATTTCAGATTTCAATGAAGCCTTAGGGGATCATTCTCCCTAGTGATATAAATGAGAATATATTTATCTCATTGGGTTTTCTTATAATTAATTTTTAAAATTTTGAAAAATTGTGGTTTTTTTGGCTTGCATAAACTTTTTCAATTTTGAATTTCTCAAGTTCAATAAGGCCTAGAGAGTTGTTTGACCCCTCATTTTAAAGAGAATTTTATAAGTTTTATTTGATATGTAACTTGACTATGCTTAGTGAAAAAAATTTTAATAAAAAAAAACTTTTTTTTTTCACGAAGAATAGTCAAGTTGCATATCAAATTATAACTTATGAAATTCTCTTTAAAATGAGGGGTCAAACAACTCTCTATGCCTTATAGAACTTGAGAAATTCAAGATTGAAAAAGTTTATGCAAGCCAAAAAATGACAATTTTTCAAAATTTTAAAAATTAATTACATGTAAACCCAATGGGATAAAAAAAATACATATATTCTCATTTATATCAGAGAGAATGAATGATCCCTGAAGGTTTCATTGAAATCTGAGATGATCAGGTTGAATATTGAAATTTTTTGGTTGATTTGGCATTGAATGGCCCAAAGTTCAAAAGTAAATTTGTTTATAGTAAAAGAAAAATGTGTGTGCCAAGTTTTTTATCCAACTAAAACACTTAAAAAAATCAGTGAAATCTCTTTCAGTAAAATATTTTTAATACAAAATGAAATGATGTTCAAAATGTTAATGTTTTCAGTTGTCTAGATTGATTTTGTTGTTGAAATTCCATGAATATTTCAGTTTAGATTATCTACATTCTACTGTACTTCTAAAATGTTTGTAACTGAGAACCACTGTTTTAATGTATACATTGACCACAATAATTGAAGTGGCTTTAAAAAAAATGCTGTTCTTTCCATTTCTGGAAAAAAAAAATATATATATATTCTATACTTGATTAAAAGTTAAGGTAATATGTATAATATTATCTGTGTTGAGATATTTAGCATATATAGTTTTTAAATTTGAATGCATTTAGTAAGCTTTCCCAATCCTTCTGACTTCTGTGAAATAAAAATGCATCATCCCTGCTAATAGCTTCATTCCAGCACATGAGCATAGTATAAAATTATGTATGAAACACTGAATACAGCTGAAAGAATGAGGAAAAAAAAAATAGGTACATCTATCGTGTATCTACTGATTTGTTTGTTATTTACTTATCTTCAAGCTTAGTGCATACAAAATTTTAAATTAACATATACCATGCAAATACGTAATTCATATGTTCTTGCCATACCTAGATTTCATTTATAAACCACTGCTCTGGTTTATCTTAGTTACTTTTTTTTTTTTAAAGTACTGGAAAAAACTTAAGGTTTTTATGCAAGTTCTTAGCTAAGATTATACATAAGTGGTATGAATAACGATTATTGTTAAATCATATTTTGGCATACAGAACCTTTGTGTGCAGCATCTTTTGTATTTATGTTTTGTTGTGTCTGTGTCATCAGATTACTGTGAATTGCCTAGCATTCTAATATATTCAAAATATGTTACTTTGTAGCACAGAAAATCTAGTCAATTATAGAGCTGTTGAAGTGGCTGGAGAAATGTATGTATTTAATTGCTGTGCATAAGTTATATTTTCATGTTTAATTATTTGACCTCTGCTCTCCTTGTGACACTGGGAAAAAAATTAGAAGTATAAAAAATAGTGTTGATAGGATAAGATTATGAAATGATGCCCAAAAATATTATAATTTAAATATCATAAACTATCTGTAAGGTAAGGAAAATGGCAGAAGGTAGGTCTGCAGCTTTGTCAATATACCCCCCCCCCCCCCAACGCGTAATTTGTTGTTAGTTTACCAACCTTTCCTTCCCCCCTTGGCTTTTTTAAAAGTGATTGCATGAATCTAAAAATATTTAATTGTGTATATCGTGTGGAAGAAATATTCTTCTCATAATATGTGGAAAATATGTCACTATAATTATTATCACTGGAATCAGACTTCTGAATAGCCTGTGTATGTGCTGATTCTAACGTAACATCAATCACATCAGAAAACTTAAATTTTCAGGTTTTCTGATGTGATATGAATGTCAGAAATAGTAAATATGGCTATTCAGAGATGTATCATTCATGTGTTAATTATAGTAACTTTAAATTGTGTACTGCTAAAAAGAGTAAGTACATAAATTTTAAAAGTCAGAACTACAATTTTAACAAACAGTTTATTACAAGAGCAAAAATGACTGAAAAGTTGTTTTTTTCTTCTCAAGATAATCATAGTATTTCCATTGAAGTATTAAACTGTGCATTTAGAGGTATTTCTTGTACATACATGCAGAAATATGATGGCTGTCTCATGATAACTGAGCCTGAATTTATTACCAGTAATTTGGAAACAGCATTTCTGTTGATGCTGTCATGTGACAGCATTTCCTGTGACCAGTAATTTGATGTAAACAGGAGGTTGGTAGGGGATATGCCAGTCAGGAAACTTACAAACTTGTATGTTGAAATATTCAGAAGCGTCTCCAGCTATAAAGCAATGGAGGCCACTTGCATGAAAACTAATAAGCATTGTAGATATAAATGAAAAATAAAATCCCTATGAAGAAATAATTCTGCAATACTCAGGGCTCTGGAAATTGCCTGTCCTCCTTATCTCTGCTGGGTTGAAATTGCATGAGGACTGCATATCTTTAGAAGTTGGTGTCCTCTAAATTGAATTTCCAAATTAAAAGTCACTGATTTTAGAAATGTAAGCAATGTGTTTTATCTCAGCATGACACAAATTAGTTTATCAAACTAATTTTTAAACCCGTCGTTGGTTGCTGCACGTTGAGCAGCACCCGTGGTCAGGTGTGAGGGTTTTTCTCACTAACTTTTTCCGCTGTTTTAAGTAATCTACTCAATAACACCAGAACTTTTTCTTAGCAAGAAATATAATTAATATATATAGCTACAAATTAAATTAGGTGAAAAATGCACTCGTATCATCAAGTTATCTATGAAAATACAAAACACAAACGCCAATGGTTGCTTGATGAGAGAAATGTTCACACAAAAGACACAGGAGCGAAGAGCGGACTGTTTAAAACTGTTGTTTGCATTTTCTTCAAGTAATACAGCTTTAGAAAGGGGAACTTGCAATAAAGCTGTTTATGTTCAAGCATGAAATGGGAATTGGAAGCTATCGTGGTGCTTCACGTGAATGGAAAGTCACTTGATAAATTTGATCCATTGCTTCTTGCTATCAAGCATAGGCTCAATGCAGGACCTGGACATTGCTGTATTGAAAAGCACTGTAAAAACAGCTCACAATAAACCTCTGTTTTTTCCCCATGATTTTGTGCATTGCCTTGCTTGTTTTTAGGGTAAATGTAACTGTTATATTGATATATATATATATATATAGTTTGTTTAGTTAGTAATTTGTCCATGATCTGTGCATGAAATGAAGGGAACAAACAAAACTTTTGCAGGATGGGCTGTTTATCTGAACAAATGTCCACCCAGATGGATAAGAGTGGTTTTTTATTTTTTTTCCCTCCTCTCCCCTCAGCCATGTCACTATTACATGGTTAGGCACATACAGATGTTATTGTAGTAGCATGCTCAAACAGTAGTCAAGAGATGCAAGTTTGATTTCTGCACCTGGACAATTTTCAAGTTTTCCAGAGAGATGATTGCATGAGAAAGTGGAAAATTGGGCATTTCTGTGCCGATAATGACATTAATAAGCATTGTATTATTTTGTTTTGTTTGCACCTTGTAAATAGATGTAACTGATTTTTCAGTGGCATCAGGAATTTAGGGTTTACTTGTCAAAGCCTCATACAGGTTAGCTTCAAGTGCAGTGAATGAGGTTTCTGTAATTTAAAATACTGCTGTCATTGGAAGAGACCGGCAGTTAATATTCAGGTAACATCAGTACTGCACACCAAATTTTAACAGAGCACGTAAACCTGGCTTGTGTGTGCCAGATGGGATGTGTACCTTATGACTCTGTTTCAGCAAGAAATTAGATTAAAGGTTTACCTAGAGTTGAGAATGCTGGTGCCCATGGAACTAGCTCTTCTTGTCAGAGTCACAACAAGTGATATGAGACTTTTAATCACCAAAATCCATAGTAGAGGCAAGGAAGTCGTGTGGAAGTGCTTGAAACCTTGGGAGAAAGCCACATAAAGCAAACAGACTTTATTTGATGTCTGAGCAATCATATACCAGGATGTATTTAGCATGGGACTGTAATATGTACTGAGTGTTATGTGCAGATATTGACCAAGCTTGTGTAATTTACAACTTTACAAGAAAAAAACATTACCACTTCTTCACAACCTCCACAGGTGTGTTGCAAACTTCGTATCTTTCCCCATGGATCCTCATTGGAATGTAGCTACTAGAAATACTATTAGGTGTGCAACTTAATTCTCGGCCACAGGCACGACACGTTGACAGCAAATTATAGCAAATCGAATACGTACCTAATCGGGAAAATAATCCCCGTCTTGTTGGATACATTTGAGCCATCAGTCAAGGAGCTGCCGAATGCCACTGCGGAAAAAAGTGTTGTTTCGAGTTGATAAAGTCATCAATACTTGTGTGGACCTCCTAGACAGAAGTGAAGTGTGTATCACTCAGGTGATGTTGCAGGGAGCGAAAGAGGTGATAATTCCACAAGGCGAAGTATGGAGAATACGCCGGGTGGGACAAAATCTCCCATTCCAGGTCGGTGATCGTGTTTAAAGTCGTTTTTGCGGTGTGAGGACGGACGTTATCTTGAAACAACGGGACCAACCTTCTGCCCTTGCCGGTGTATGGCCTTTTCGCCTCCATTGCGTCACTCACATGAATGAGTTGCTGACAATAACACTCAGCATTGACCGTTTCACCAGGTTTGAGCAACTCATAGTGTATGACACTGCGCTGATCCCACCATATGCACAGCAACAACTTCCAACTTCCTGGCATGGATATTCGGTTTGACGGTAATGGTGGTAGGCTGACCTGGATAAACCCACGATTTGCGCCGCTTAGGATTATCGTAGAGGATCCACTTCTCATCACAGGTCAAAATCTTGTGGAGGAAATCCTCCTCCTTGAATCTGGAGAGCAAGGACACGGCAACGTCGTAGCGCCTAGACTTGTTCGCAGCTGTGAGTTGGTGGGGCACCCAACAGCCCTCCTTGTGAATCCGTCCAAGCTTGTGCAGGCGCTTTGCAATGGCTTGCCGTGTTGCTCCAAGTTCCTAGGCGAGCTCTGACTGTGTGCAACAGGGATCCGCATCCAACTGTTGTTCCAGTTCCTCATCGTCAACTTTCTGTGGCTGTCCTGGACGTTCTGCATCGTGGAGATCGAAATTTCCCTGCTTAAACTGCTGGAACCACTTCTTACACATACTGTAGGACACAGCAGCCTCAGCCAAAGCAGCACAGATCATTTGCTGGGCTTCCGCTGCACTTTTTTTTTCAGCTGAAACGCAAACAGGAGGCAGTGCCTCAAATGTTGCTTCTCGAATGACATTGCTTTCACCGTCAACTTTTGTCCCTTCTGTCACTACAGCTGTGAGCGGTCACAGTTGCCTGGAAAACTGTTGTATGCGATCAGCCATTATCGCACACAGCTATTTGCATTTTCTGACGTTCTATGATCTCTTTTGGGGGTGGGGGGGCCGAGAATTAAGTTGCACACCTAATACATGACTCAAGACATTTCCAAACAGGGCTTGCAAAGATGCATTTCAGGAATGGCATGACTTGTGTAGTACATGTAATTTTTTACTATAAATCCACTTACAGTTATTAAGGGACAGCCGTCGTATAGAACTGTGCCATTGTACTTGGTATAAATTGACTGATCATATGAATTTGTGGGGTGTGTAAGATTTATATGAAACTCGTCCTAAAATACTGGGAGTGCTAGAAAAAATATTTTATGCTGTAATGTATCTTTGCAGAGATCATAGGGCTTATTAAAGATTTTCTAGCGTGCAGGCAGTAAATTAGAGAAAGATGTGAACTTCTTTGTTCTTTCAGCCTGTCGGTAACATTCTGATCACTTCTAAATACTTGATGTTGTAGTTAGGCAGCACATCATTGAAAGCTCCAGGGTTTAGTTGATTGGATGAACATCCTAAAATCCGCATCTTTAGTTTCTAATTCATCTGCAGACTTCAAGTGAGGCATATATTGTGTTGATAGTCAGAGCCTGATACATTGGGTTTCTTTTGAAGTGTGTATAGTACATAGTTATGCAACTTAATCAAAATTATGAGTTGTCATCCATTTGTTTTATAAGGTATAGGGTGAAATGTTTGTTTTTTGAGCTGAATTTTTTCAGAAGTAGTTTTGATGTTTGATATTGGGTTCAGTACTTCCAGCTTTTGTACCACTGATTTTTGGAGCATCATCAGGTAGTTAGTTAATATTGTGCTGCAAAACCAAAACACTTTCAAGACTCAGATTCTGTTTGCTTGAAGTTTTGCTGATTATAAAGTTTTGCATTGTGTTCATTTTAATATGTTAATGGCATGAAGAGTAGTCAGCATTGTTTTGAGTAGAATTTCACTGTATTTAAATTCTGCATACTGCTTCTGCTTGGCTGCTGCTTTATATGTCTGTGTTGGGTGATTTCCATCAGGCACTAAAAATATTTTATTGCTGGATCACAGCTTTATATTAACAAACTTTTGCACAACTGTCTGGAAAACAACAAAATACCATAACTTTCAGGAAAAGAGGCTTGGTTCTTGAGGCAAAAAAGTGCCAACTGCCCACCTTAAGAGACTACTCTGAATGTTTTCCTAAGCAACTCCTCAATAATGGTATTTGAAAGGTTTTTTTTTTTTTAATTATTTTCATGCTGCTGCAGTAAATTTCTTGCAATTTGAATATCATTTTGGTTAAATCAGTAATATCAGCCAAGTTGCAGAGGACATTTTTTCATACTGTGATGAAGCAGTAAGCTTGTTGGATTAATATATGCATTCTTTTACATTGCATCAATCCACTGTTAAATAAGGGTCTCCCCAAGTCTCTTCCACAACTTTCTGTTTTTAGCCATTCTCGTCCATGTCCTTCCAATATGCTTCTGAATTTCATCCACTCATCTTCCACATGGTCTTATTGGTGTTTTCTTGTCCCTTGGAATCCAGGCTACTATTTTAATTGTCCAGTGGTGGCCAGTTCTAGCAATATATCCAGCCCATTGCCTTTTCAAGGTTTTTACCTTGATCGTGATTTCATCAACTCTTGTCTTTTACATACAGTGAATTAATTTGTATGGAACTTTATCTTCCAATGGTAGTGAAAAAGTTAGATGCTTTGTTGGAAGTAAAAAACATACAAGTATAGTGAGTAATGTAATCATCACCTTCAAGGAATTCTCTTCTATGATATTTTTTCTTTTTAAAATTTAACAAAACTTTTTTTTGTTTGTGGAATAGCGTAAAAATCTACTTGAAAATTCTTCACTCTTTTGTTTCCCTCTTTCTGGAAAATTTTCTCAGCTGTCTGTGAGATTAAGTTGTAAATTAGAATGTGAGGGTGCTTATTTTTCTTTCAAACTTTAGTTGCCATTGAAGGCTGCATGGGGTCAAACAGAAGTCAAAGAAAATACTTTGTTGACCCGGAGTTGCTTTCTTCTTTTTTATCCCCTCTTTAACTCTGGCAGGTTCAAGTCCAAAATTAGGTGCTGCCATTGATGATGGTGTTCAGAAGTTCATGCTTAATGGCAGAAGAGTGATTTTCAAAATTCCACCGATGCCTAAAGGTATATATTTAGCGAATACATGATCATCAGAAGTAACTTAAAAAAAGCCAAGGATAAAAATAAAGTTGTAGTGATCCCATGTTTTTTTGTTTTTTTTTTTGTCACATCATAAGTAGCAGCACTTCTGATTGACATTGTAAAGATCTCAATATTTTAGCTTGCTGCTCTTACAATAGTGCAGCTTAGAGTTTATTGTTTGTTCCACTAAACATTACTGAGAGAGAAAAACTGTTAAAAATAACATCTGGTTTTCATTAGAGGTAGAACACATGCTTGAAAGTAAAAAAAAAAAAAAGAAAAAAAAACATTTTTGTTTTTTCTTTTTTCCAGCATATGCATTCCACATTGTTCATCCATTTATTTATACTCTCCCCCCCCATAAAAGATGTATTTTTGTGAGATCATTAAAATACTGAAAATAACTTAAAAGGTATTATAAAAAGACGGAAAAATGACTTTAAAAAATGTACAGAAAATTCAAATAGTGAAGTGAAATACAGAAAATTCAATATGGTACTATGTTATTTGTCAACAATGCTCTTACGTTGATGGCAAATGGATTACAAAATTGTGGAGTGCATTCTTCTTACAGCAAATTGGTTTCCTAAATAAAGATATTTTTCAGGTGCAGCACTTACAAGGGATGTGTGTGGGTTCGAACTCGCCAATCGACATGAAACGTGGTACATATGTGCCTGTATGAGTACGGACCACCGTAGGGTGAGTCATTCCTGTGTAAAACGTGTTTAAAGCCGGCAGCGCCACAAAGAAATCCAATGTCATGTTTCCATAGTGGGGCCGGGAATACACACCTACATGAAGTATGTGTGAACTGTGAACCCAATGACAAGTGCAAATTACACAGCACAAGCCTGTTACAGAAGAACTTTATGTTGGTTGTACTTATAGATGCAATGTACAGTACATATATAAACACTTATATACATTAGACGAGTATACAGAAGTCAAAGGAGAATCAAGAAAAGTGTACATGTGAGTTTGCAATGAAATGATCAAAACACAATGTAACATTGCAATAAGCACATTTCATGGACAACAGGCCATCACATGGCACATGTTCTGCATTCTCATGTACACAAAGGTCAAGTTGAAGGTAAAAGGCTACTGCGGTCATGCTGTGGAAGCTACCAACAGATGATTCAGTCTGATACCCTGATTTCTGCCAGGCGTAACGAAGCATTGGGTGATAAACTGGAGCTGACAGTTGATTATAAATTACAGAATGCATGTTCATTATGAAATGCCTATTATGTAACTTTGCTTGTTGCTTGTCAAAGCGCAATCAAACATAGTCTGTGGTTTGTCTAGCATAGGTTTTATACTGTCAGAAAAAGTAGACATCCAACGTCTACACCTATTTGGTGGTCTTCGGAGGTATGATTTTCAAATCAATGTACTTGTCGAGAATAGCCTCTTCGAGCACTGTTGCATGTGTATGGCCGGACCATGAATCACAAAGTAATAGTGAATTCTCGCCCAAGTTCTCTGCTAGAACGCTGATAAAAGTGTGTCAGATGATCTTTTGTCATTTTTCCACTGCTACTAGCATCAACAAACAGATTTTAGGGACATAGTTCTTCAACGTGCACCACAACCTGTGGACCAAAGCGTCGCCTATTATTCTCCTGAAAGCAAATGAATAGCTTTCTCGCAAGTGTCCCGTCTATTGATATCGCAACATCGTTGGTATAGCTGTGAGTCATGCTGAACAATAACTGGACAGTTGCCACTGTGTCTGTATGCCTGAGTCTGCACAGTTGCCACTGTGCAGGTTTTTGTCATAAAGGTGGTAATTGTTCTGGACCTAATTCCTGCTTCTTTCTTAAGTTTCTCAATGAATGTGTGAGACGCTTTGTAATCCACGAGTCCAATTTCCTTTGCTGCTTGAAGGGCCCAGTAATGCACTCGTGCACCATGCTTCGTTGAACTTCATGACTACATCAGATTTCAGTGTTTGCAGTTTCATTTCACGGTTTCCTTTGAATGAAGTGGACCGTGCAGCCAGCGCTTTCCCATAATCCAGAATTCGTTTACAGTTGTTGA
The DNA here is from genome assembly GCA_039090855.1 of Macrothele yani. Taxonomy (NCBI): domain Eukaryota; kingdom Metazoa; phylum Arthropoda; class Arachnida; order Araneae; family Macrothelidae; genus Macrothele; species Macrothele yani. The sequence continues at coordinate 46,316,848 of CM077022.1, read as the reverse complement.
CAGAAATCATTTTCTTGTGTCATGACACAAGCTTTCTGTACGAGTTGTATCCTACTTCACTGTAATTTTTGTGGATGTTCGAAATCTCTTCGTCCTTAAATTGCGATAATATCTCTGTTCTTTTCAGGATCTTTACTGGTGATGGCTTATATTCGCTTTGACTGCTGCTACCGCTGTCAGAGTTGTCATCCTGCCCAATGCTGTCGCCTTCAGTATTTCTGTCGAGCGCCGTTGCGTGCATCGTTTCCAGTTGATTTTCGTACTTGCTGATAATTACATTGGTTAAAACTGTTGGAAATGACTCTTCTTCCATCACAATTAGTGATTGATCGGCAAATTGCTGCCTTATTTTGGGATTTCAGCAGCTCAACTACATTCAGGGGGCTAATGGTGACAATTTTCACCATGTTCGAATAATTACGACAGCACCTCACACAATGTGCGGTGCAATACACATGAGTTGTTTTCACTCCATGCAAACTACGTAACTTATGACACGTGTTTTTTGGAGGACAGGTGGTGCTGCCGGCATTTAACACGTATTACATGGGAATAACTCTCCCTACCATGGTCTGTACTCATACCTGTACACATGCACCACATTTCATGTCAATTGGTGTGTTCGAACCCACACACATCTCTTGTTAGCCTAAAAATTATGGTAACTGTAAAAAAACCATTTTAGTTTAGTTTAAATGAATGGCTTGAAAATTTATTGGTAAGTTTGTTCGAACTACGTTGCAACAATTACTGATTTGTTGATAGCAAGTTTTCATTTGTTAAGTTGCTTGAATAACAAACATTAAAATTGAATTAATTTGTGGCCCAAAAGACTCTGGCATATAGAGATCTTGAAATGTTAAACAAATTGAGAAAAATTAATTAGTAAGAGTATCAAGTCTTTCACCATATGAAACAAAAACCTTGCAAATGTTATATCAAGGGGAAACTTGCGCAAATGTCATTTCCTACAGATAGTAATATGGAACTAGATAGGTATTGGAGCTTACATATATAATGATATATGTGGTCCTATGAATTCTGTCACACCTAAGTAGAGAAAGAAATGCTTCATTGGTGGTTGTGTTTCAAGTTTATATTATTATTATTATTATTATTATTATTATTTGTATATGAATTTCTAACGGAAGTAGCTGTAAAACATATGAACTGTTGAAAAACTGTGAACATTATCTGGTCGCATAAAATTTTTTAAGTTGAAAACATTTGCTTATGTGCAAAGACACGCAAAAAGCTTGATGGTTATGTTAAAAATGATATCTTTCTTGGGTGTGAAGATCTGTAAAGTGCTGGGAATTTTAATTTTTCAGCTATCAGCAGATCTGTTGAATTGGATGAAAGAAAAGTAACTGAGCACATAACAAACCCAAGGATATTATTGATGAATTGCACCACTAGGAAAAGCCAATTCGCCGCCCCGGTGGCGCAGTGGTCTAAGGCGTTGGCCTCTGATCATTCGTCCGAAGGGGTCCGGGTTCGAATCCCGGTCAGGCATGGATGTTGTGTTTGTCTTACGGCACTGGCTCTCTCCCTTCCCTGGAACCAGTGACCCTAAATTAGGGACGGGCGACTGCTTATAGCCCATTGAGTTGCTCACGGTGGTCGTTAAACCTCCAATCAAAAAAAAAAAAAAAAAGAAAAAAAAAAGAAAAGCCAATTCAGGAAACAGACAGAGATGCTAGATTAAAAGAAACAAACTCCAACTCCACCGTACTTCTTAAAAATTGTTTTATCATCGTTTGACAACCTTTACAAGCAATAAAAAATGTAGATATTATCATTTATCCAAAGAATTGGTATCTGCTGCAGATTGTGTATTGTCTTTCATCAAAGGAGTAGGAGTCTTCCTGAAATTTCTGATTTTTTTATCCTGAAATTCTTCAGTTTTTACTATTTCGTCCTGAAATTTTGAAATAATAATTCCCTTGAAATTCGACTTTTTTTTTTTATCGAAAGCAGCTGTAATCTGCAATAGTGAAAGTAATGAACTTGTCATGTGTTAGAATGTTATGACTACCTCTTCCAACCTTTCCCGCTCCCTTGCTAGTGATAACAGGCAACCATAGCTTCTAATGGCCAAAGTCTGGTTGTCAGCTTCTGCAAAACATGGTATTCCAAGGCAATAATAACTGTGTTTCTCAAAATATGTAAAAGTTTTTATGCAGAATTCGATAAGTTTTCATTGCATTTGAGTAAAATTTGCATGGTGTAACCTTATACGACCAAGTTATGGCATCTGTAAAAACAATGCAGCTCTTTTAGTTGAAAAAAGAATTCGTCAAAATAGTAGAATGAAAAAAATTTTTTGCAAAGCTTGAGAAACAGGTAGCTGATTTATTGAATGCTGAGATTGCTTTGATGATTGAACAAGATGCGTTACACAAGCTCTTGGTTGAATCTTCAGAATAAAATTTTTGCAATGGTGCTTAAAGATAACAATATGAGGGAAGTTAGTTTCCCAAGCAATGCTGTCTGTGGAATATAAGAAACTGGATTGTCCTGAATTTTTTTACGAGGAAACTAAGTGAAATTTTCCAAGCAATAACTAAATTAAAAAAAAAAAAAAAAAAAACCTTTAAAAAACACATTAAAATGTATTTAGTACAATCATAGCTGCCTCGCTGTGTGATCAGTTTATCCACAATACTGTTGAATACCTGTGATTTCTCATTCCACATAATTTGAAAGTGTTGTTTAATATATATATATTTTTTTGCTGGGTGTATTTTCACATCCAGTGAAGTGGGGAAAAACTATAGTCAGATAAAATAATTTTTTGTGTGCAAAATTTCTGCATTCCAGATAATGACCATATGCGATCTATATTGTATGTTCTGAAATTAAAAAAATGTCCTGAATTTTTTTGTTGTTGTTATTGTTACTCCCCTAACCTTGCATCACAGATGAAGCCAGTGATTTTATTTCTTCTGTTTCTGTAAGTGAAATCTAAATTATTCTATTAACACGAGTCATTTGTTATAGCCCAATAAAAATTGGTGTGTGGCTGACTCGGTGGCATGGTGGTCTATAAGCGCTAGCTTCTGAGATTGATTTCATGCACAATCACACATTGAGAGAGAAAGGCGAAGAGTGAGTGAGTGAGTGCACTCATGTTCAAGTCCCAGATCAGACAGGGGGAGGGGGTTACAGCACTGGCTTTCTTCCTTTCCTGGAACCAGTGGTCCTAAATTAATTATGGTATACTGCTTATAGCCCACTGAGTTGCTCACAGTGGTTGTTCAACCCTCAAACAAAACAAATTGGTGTGTGACTTCATGCATTTTTAATAGATTTGCTATTGGAGGTAAATTGATGCAAAAGTGTGTTATCCACAAAAATGTCATAATGAAATGGAGAAAAAAACAACAATCATTTTCATACATATAAATGGCAGTTGTGAGGATTGACTGATGTCACCAAGACAACCACTATTAACCAAATTTTCCATGACATTTCACAATAAATAAATGTTTTTCTTCCTTCATCGTAATTAGTATTGTAATTTCTTAACCTGCAATGGCAGAACATTTAAAGCAGCAATAGCAAGCAGGGTAAAATTTTGTCAAAAAATTTCCTATATCCACTTATTAACTCACTGTAAAGCAGTCATTAGTTTCATATGGGTCATACAAGTTGTCCGCAACAGACAGTTCTCCGCCTTCTTATACTGCAAGGCATGGTTTCAAATTATGAATCAGAAATTGATATTTGTATGGCACTGGTTCTTTAGTCATCTCTGAAATCTAGCCTTAAAATTAGAGATAAACAACTTTTCATATCCTTAGATTCCCACATGAAAATGTTAAACTTTAAAATTATGACAAATGGTAGTCCTTAAGTAGCTACATTGTAGATAAAGTGTCATCATCATCAATTCTACAACAGCTGTAACATACCTTAAATGATCTACATAGTCATGGCCACTGTCAAGTGAGTGTTGATTTTGTGTAAGTGCCACATGTTATCTCAACTCACCGCACTCACGTAGTCTAAATCTGGATAGGAGGCTAGGTATTCTGCCATTGGTGTTGCAGGGACGTTGCACACTGTGCGTTCCCTACTGGAAGAATGCTGTTGACTTTGGCTACCTTCATTGTGTGACAAGTGAGTGTGCTTCATTTCCACTACACATTGTAAGGGGCATAAGTCTTCAGAATTTCTTTTCTGGATAACTTTTGTGATTAAAGATCAATTTGTAGACACAGTGGTGGAAGACATATATTTGATGATTATGTGAAATCGGGATAAGACCTATGCGATAATTAGTCAGTTTGGTGTCTCCACTGTGATTTTAGTTCATTCCGTTGTCTTAAAACATCAGTGGACAAATTCGTAGGTATTTTCTTTTGTAGTAGTGCTGTTGGCCAAAACTGATACTTACCAGACAAATGTGAAAGACATTTTTCACCAAATGAGTGGGCTTATAGGGGAGATGATATACCAAATGTTAGAAGGGTCATTCCACACCAAATCATCAGATGCTATCCACCACACCACACCATCTCCGATTCTTATGATTTTTTTTTTTTCATGAATAGATCACCCCACTGTTGTGTGAAAATCACGAAAGTTAAATTTTTTGATTTCCCATAGATTAGAAGATATTAATTTTTGAATTCTGGTACATGGTGGGCCTTAATCGCACAAAAACGCAAATATCTCTGTTGTTTGTTTGGATCAAAAGAAGTACCAAAATCACCACTCCTTCGTAATTTCCCACAAGGAATCGATTGGTGCAATGCACGAATTTTCTATCTTCTTTAGGTTTTTGAGTTACGTGCAACGGGAGAGCCCTTTTCCAAAATGTAAAAAAGCAATGTAGTATAGCACTTAGAAAGTCGCAATTGATTTTAGTCTAACAAACTAAGAAAAAAAACCTTGGGCTTTCGCTTGCGCGCTGAGAAAATAATTTTTAAATATTATGCACGGTTCGTATATTTCCACTGTGAAACCACTCGCGGCGAAGAGCAATGGCAGCGGGAGTCGATGTTGGCCTTCTGACGGGTGGCAGATCAAGATACCATTGCACGCATTGGTCAGATGGCACAATCATTTGATGTGATGCTTGAGGGAGGAAGGCTGGTGAATTAATCATGTTTACACCAAAAAACTGATTCACATCTTCAAAATTTGTATGGTGAATTACTGTTATGTTTAAAGGCATTTCAAATAATATAACTAAAATATTACTAAAGGGTAATTTCACGCCAAATCTTCAGATGCTATCCACCACATTCTTAACCATTCGACGACGAGGAAAACTAATATAAACCATTTTCTCCGTATAGCTTACCAATATGAGCTATATGGTGAAAAAGGTTACATACAAATTACGCATATAAATTATGCGACGGACGTCAAAAATATATTGGTATTCTTAGCCATTCGATGACGAGAAGAACTAATATAAACTTTTTTCTCCCCATATAGTTTACCAATATACAGTACTAAACACTTATAAATTATGCAATTTACGTTGAATTTACGTGTCTACAATAACCAGGGGTCTTTCTGATATTTTTCCTCAAAATGAAAGTGTTCTAGTATGTCTAAATGTTTTCAATTAATTAAGGAAAGTAATATACTTTTAAGTGATTATCTTTCACGAAAAATTATTCAATTTGTTATTAAAACCTAACAAATTGAAGCTTTTCCTTGGTCCTAAGGGGAGGGCGCCCCACCTGGATCCGCCACTGACTTTAGCTGTCTCTTGAATTATTTGGGGGGCTTAACGCATTGCGCTGCAATCGCAATGCACAAAGACACCGAAAAACTAGGCAGCAACTTTCAAATCGCAGGAGAATAAAAGAGATCTGAGAAAATACACTACAGAGCTTTTCCACTTGCGGTGAGCTAAAGTTGCTGTTTTGCCAGAAGTCGTAAATTAGGATCTGAGGGGTTCGATGTCTGGGGCCATTCTTCCGGAAAAAAAAAAAATCTAGAAGCAAGCGTGTCAGACATAACACAAATAAAAAGGGTAAATTGTCTCTAAGAAAAATAAACAGTTGTACATCTGTGCGAACAGAAAGCGTTATACAATAATGGCAAATAAATTAAGAAATGAAGTGGCTACGCCAGCCGCTCAGAACTGGGTGGGCCATTAAGGAGGAAGGGGAGGCACACATTTTGAGGTGTTTGGCAGAAATTTGGGGGAAAAAATTCCGTTTATAGGCATTTTACCAGACGCTGATAACATTATCCCTAATAAAAAAACTTTTCAAGTGAATACTGTATGTAGTATTTATTCAGTGTATGTAGTATGGAAACCATAGATACAAATCTCTATGGCAAGTTACTATTTCTTCGCAATTTTTGCTTATTTAGGTCCTTTCTTTCATAAGGCTATTTATGAATTATAGTTTGTAACCTGACAAAGAATCTCTCTTACAGTTTTAAACTAAAATTACAAAAGTGGTGTGTTTCCGCTGCTCTTAGAAATTCGTTCAGGGGACTCCCCTGTTTCCCTCCCATAAGTAAAAACTAACAGCCATGTAAAATTCCATTATTATTTATTTTTTAGAGGCTACAATTCATAAAGCCAAAAGTTTAAAACTAATTGGATTACATCAGTGACATGAACTTAGTATTGAACTTTTCTCGTGGGTCAAATTTGGTTTCCACGCTGCAGAAAAAGTATATTACTTTTACAGAAAATAATAAGAGATTTTGCATGCACATATATAAAATTCTCCTAACACTTTTTTGTCAACATCATTTTTCATCCTCTGGTGAATGGCAAGTTTATACTTAACGATATCTTTACGAGGAGCAATAAATTTGTGGAATGTTGATCAGACAAAGCGCGGAAAAGGTTTGAAGCGACATGTCATTTGCAGTAACCCTCCACAAACAACACGACAAATCTGAAAACAAAGCACGACGGAACTTTTTATCCATGTATACACATACATGTACATACACGCCAGAATAAAAAAAAAAAAAAAAAAAAAGCTGGTTATAAATACAAGATGATCCCCAAAATTAGCCAAAGAAATTTCTCCACGATCATAGAACGTCAAAAGGGCAGGAGAAATGTCTTAAAATCGCTCTCGTCTAGAGCGAAAGCATTGGCAGTAATCACCCACCCCCAATAACTTTGGTTTTGCATCGATTTCAAGAATGATCTAGATGATGACACAAAATGTGGGAAAATCTCGCGAACACTGTAATTTTATAATAATCGCCAAATTTGTTATGGGGGGGGGGGGGTGTTTCATGGAAGGTCAACTTCCTGTTGTCTGATTTGATCAAATATAATCAAAATCAGGCATGGAAGTTGATCACAGCTTTGCGAGGCATCGAAATATAACTAATCGTGCTTTTTTAAAATTAAGAATTCCTTTCCTTTAAAACGTGAGTTCAACAACACGTGATTGCTTCTTGTGTGCGGAAGGGATGCCGTTCTCAGGCTTGCCAACCCTCCGTGTTTAGGCCGGCAATGCCGGATTTTATTACATTTTCCGGAATTCCAGATTATAAATTAATATTGCCGGATTCCATCGTGATTTATGTAGCGTAAATTAAAAAGTAACTAGGGGAAAAGTTCGAAGTTCTCCGAGGCATCTGTTCTTTAGCGGAGAAGCGACCTTTCCCCTGTGAGTCAGCAATTCTGCTCTGCCGTTGGCAGTGATGTTTTACTTTTCTGTCCGCTAATGATCTCAGGCTTGGCAGGCACCGAATGTACTGACGCAACCATCCACTTAGATTTTCTAGCAGACCTTATGAGCGCTGTGTCACGTGATGATGTCATGTTTGACTCACTGGCTTTGTGTTGTAGCTCTCTTTCCACGTGAGTGCTCAAGTGATGTGCCGAGTCCAGAGTTCGCCAAAATGCGTAATTACGCGTCTAGTACGTAACAAAATTTTACCAACGCATAAAAATATGCATCGGGAACTTTTTTTCGATGCGTAAAAATATGCGTCGGGAAGTTTTCTCCTCGCGCAAAAATACGCATAAAATAATTTTACCAATTTGTAAAAATACGCATCGGAACGGTACTTCGTCTTTCAGAAACGAAAGTAAACGAAATAAAGATTGTTTTCCGTAATCGTAATTTCTTTTTCCTGTGATGTAGCCTCTGTCCAGTATTGTTATATATCATTTTATTCCATAAATATTTGTATTTCCGTTAGAGAATGGAGGAAAAATTTCCAAAAACAAAAATTCGATGGCGAAAATATTTCGCTGTAATCTTTAGGCATGAGAGTGCGACAGCTTCGAAGAATTTCTCCTTTTCCGTTATAATTTGGGTCATCCTCGAGATCAATGCATAACTGAACAGAAATTTTAAAAATATTTTTAATTTTTTTATATGCATTAAAGTAACATTAGTGCTTCAAATTATGTCCATTGATATTTGAAACATACAAAAGTATGCTTGCATGATTTTCATAGAAAATTGCAGGATTTTTCTGTTCTTAAGGTTGGCAAGTCTGCGTTCTTCTTCCGGTATCACGTCTCCGCACAGCCGTGACCATGACACAGCATGGTTTCCCGGCTGCGCTGTCACCGTGGCAATGTACCATGTTTAAAAATTATTTTCTCGGAGCTCAGGCAAAAGCCCAATGTTTTTTTGTTTTTTTCTTCATTTGAAGATTAAACCTTTCTTTTCAATGAATAATAACTGCAGCTTTCTAAGTGCTATACTGCATAGCCTTTTTAAGCATTTAAGAAAGGCTCTCTCATTGCTCAAAACTAAAGCAGATAGAAACTCGTGCATTGCACCAATGGATTCCTTGTTAAAAATTAAGAAAGAATGATGATTTATGTATTTCTTTTTATTCTAAATAACGGAGGTATTTGCGTTTTACGGAAAATGTCTGCCATGAACCAAAATTCAAAAAATTATATCTTCTAGTTTATCGGAAATAAAAAATTGAAACTTTTAGGGTTTTTTAAGTTAGGAGTAGCTACCCGTTAAAAAAAAAATCGTAAGAATCAAAGATGTGTTGGTGGAAAATTAATTCAAAATCTGACGATTTCGCATGGAATGACCCAGAAGTGTTATTTTTCTACCCTGGAGTGGTTTGTATGATTTATATATGCTCAGCAGAAATTCTGGCCATATGTACAGTAGTGGCCAAAATTGTGGAAACCTTTTGGAAAAAGTGTATTTTTGAGGTTTGATGGCTCGTAACACCACTTTTGTTTGGAGTAATAGCATAAAATTATATATCAATGGAAAGATAATTTCATCAAGAATGTAATGCAACAAAGTTTGTTCAATTATCTGTATTCTATGAAAAGTTGTAGGGAAATAAGCACAACTTGCTTAGGTTGATGTGAAGTAGCTTTCCTTCATTTGAATGTAGCCAATAAGCATGAGTGTTTAGAGCCAATCAGGTGTCATCTTGTTTTGGCAATGAGCCAATCAGGTCACAGTATGATTCAGCTATTGATGTAATGTATTGGAGCGGAGCGGAAGCGGAGAGGAGGACATTTGTCAGTGTGTTATGTGATTGCTATAAAGTCGGTTGGTTTATTTTTGTGTTCTTTCATTTTAGTGAGCTTGACTGGTCACCCAAAAAGTGATGTAAAAATAGTACTATTAAGTGAACAAGGCTTCAGTTATGAAAAAATTAGAAGAAAAATTGGTGCAAACATAACCAAAGGTGGCATTTCGAAATTTTTGAAGAGGTATAAGGAGACTGAGTCACTATAAAACTAGACTGGTAAAGGCAGGAAAAGGTGCACAACAGCAAGTGATGATATAAGAATTAAGAGAATGTGCCTAGGTGACAGAAGAAAATCATCTGGGTGTATACAAGATGAAATGGCACAATGCAATGTGAAGTTGAGTGCAAGGACTGTTCAGCGCAGACTGCAGGAATTTAGTCTAAAAGCTAGAATTCCACGAATAAAGCCATTTTTATCTCTCAAACAAAGGTTGAAAAGATTAAACTGTGGTAAAACCCATGTTGACTGGACAGCGAAGCAATGGGACAGTGTTATTTGGAGTAATGAGACCAAAATCTCCCTGTTTGGTAGTGATGGCATAAAATACGTAAGAAGAATCTGAGAAGATTTACATCCTGATTGCATTACATGTTCCGTGAAACACCCAGTTAGTGTTATGATCTGGGGTTGTATGACATCAAAAGGTGTGGGCAGAATTTGCGTGATTAATGGGAATATAAATGGCCAAAAATACATTAATGAAGTACTTGAGTCCAAACTGAAGCCTTCCGCACATGATCTTTTCAAGATAATGAAGCATTTATATTTCAACAGAATTAAGCTCCATGTCATGTTGCTGTGTGCAAAAAGTGGTGTCAAGATAATCATATTCCACTGCTGAAATAAATAGCCCAGACCTTAACCCCATCGAAAATCTATGGAGCTGACTAAAGAAACTTGTTAGTCAGAAGTAACCCAGCAATAAAACCCACTTGTTAGTCAGAACCAACCCAGCAATAAAACCCAATTAATAGAAGCAATAATTCAATCTTGGTTTCATATTATGATAGCTGCAGAACTAAAACACTTGGTTCACTCCATGGGAAGGTGTTGTACGGCTGTAATTAACGCTGAAGGTTACCCCACTAAGCATTAACTGACATGGTGAGAAATTTTGTATGTTTCAATTTTCTTCTTTATAACTGCTGTTCTAATACAAAATTCTTCATAAAAGTTATTGCATTATATTCTTGATGAAATTATCTTTCCATTATATAATGTTATGGTATTACTCCAAAAAAAGTGGTGTTATGAGCCATCAAACCTCAAAAATACACTATTTCTAAAAGGTTTCCACAATTTTGGCCACTACTATATATATATATATATCTAATGTATAAAACAGAATTGTCACTTTGCACCAGCATAGACATATATCCCTTTCCCCAACTTGAAGGGGGATAGAAATAAACAGCTACTGAAATTGCTCTTTTTCTAGGTATTTGTGGCACTAAAATATGGAAAGAATGGACTTATGTTTTTTTTTTTAAAAGAATATCTAGCTATTCCAATCATTATCTTAGTTACCTTGGAGCAATGATAGTGAATCTTTTAATGGCCATGTTTTAGTAAAAAATAAAAAGAATATGTAATTATTTGATACCTCTTGTATTATATAGTGTTTTGCGTGCGAGTGAGAGAGGCAATAATTGTCACTTACGATACAAACCAGTTTTCCAATAAAGTTATATATATATATATATATATATATTTTTTTTTTGTTGTTGTTGTTGAATACACTAAAGAAAACCATTATTATAACTTCAATTTTCTACCAAGGAATATAACAAGATGGTGTTAATTTGTTGCTATTCAAGTGGGCATTGTTTTAGGTTTTCAAAGATAAAAACCCATGTCTCTCCTCATCTGAGAAGGAACAAATATTTTTTTGTTTGTCTTGAAATGACCCTTTGTATTAGAAGTGCAGAGCCACAGCCATGTTTGTGCATTGATAGTTTTTTTTTCACTCCTTAATCAGTGGTCTATTGTTCTTCAAGCAATGTACCACCTCCACTAAACTCCAGGTTAAGCTTTTCCTTCTCTGGTTTTGAAAGTGATATGTAAAAGAACTCATATTCAGTGCACAAAAGCTATCACCTTTTAACAAGTATACATGCTCAGGCGATTTAGCCAGTTGTGTGGTGTAAATACTATGCCTCTTCCCAAGTCAGAGGGAGTTATTTTGGGGTTTGACAACTCAGTGAGCATCTGAAATTATAAGGAGTTATTCAACCCTAATTTAGGGCACTGGTTCAAGGGAAGAACCAGCACTGGGAGGACAAAAACAACACTCGTGCTTCACCCAGCACTTGAACTTATACCCAACAGAGACTATTAGCAGAAGCTTATGCCTCTGATCACATGACCACTGGGGCAGCCCAAATAGTCTGGATTATTGTCCAGTATATGCACATGTTTTTTGTGCCTACATGTGGAGAACATTCAGAAGTTGAAGCCCAAAATAAGTACACCCTTCATGAAATTAAAAAAAAAAAAAAAAAAAATTAATACCTCTGACATGAGTAATGGCTAAAGAAGGAAAGGTCAAGTACCATTTTGAGTCAGACTCGGGGAAATGGTGTATAGTTTGAATGAAAATAGTTGAAGTTGTAAAATACAATGACTCAATATTTTTATGGGACTGGGGTGGAATTTATTTTTACCAAGTACAAATGTGCCACCAGGTGTGGGTTCAGATGTCTATGCACTACTGAATTTTACATCTTAACTCTGGAAAGATGTTCTTATGCATCATGTTAAAAAAAAATTTCAAAAACTTTTGTTTTACTTTCATGTTTTTCTGTAAACAAACTTCATCACATATTTTTGTATCATATATGGACCCCCCCCCCTTCTCTGATGCAAAGTTTGATTTAGGAAAAAAATCTAAGCATACTTAAACAAAATGGCAGTTTTGCCATACAGTATTAGAACTTTTTTATGTCTGAACTGATTCCCCACCCCTGTTTTCTGAGCTCATGATCACAAATGGAAGATCACTGTTGCCTTTCAATGTTTTAATTTACAGAATACCTTTGATGGTTTTGCTTATCCACAACTAGATGTTTATATATTTTCCTTGGAATCCACAAGTATGATTTGCTGTGAAGTAATTACCTACATCACATGTTCAGAGGGTGTGAAAGCTGTTTTGTTAAGTTTGTTTCTAGTATATACTTTGTATATTATATATAAAAAAATATTTATAGTTATGTCTATACTCAAGCTTGAGTTTATGACCAGACATTTTATTTTGTTAGTTATTAAATCCTAATGGTTTTCAAGAAAAGAGAGAAAAAAAAAGCTCCCTGAAAACTGGCACACAACTTTAATTACCATAAAAATAATCTTGTATTGACTTCAGGAGTTGTACTGAGATTTAAGTCATACAGTGTACTTCTGTTGCCTTTTCTTTAATTAATTTAGTGAGCTTTAAAAATTTTCAGCATTGTCTTTAGGTGACAATATTTTATTAACATTTTCATAAAACTCCTGAAAAAGAATATTGGAACACGGAAATAGTTGTCTTTCAATATTAATAAAATTGGAGAGATTCTAATTTTGTAATTTCTGTCCAGCATTTTCTACATTGCTATTTTGCAGAAATTGGGTTACTAGTTTATCTTGTTTGTTTTGACATATTGAGATTTCTGCTCGTGTCATTAATTTCTAAATGGGCAAGTTTAAATATGCAAAGTGCAAAGATACGTATTTGACCTTAATATTTCTAGGCCTGAGAATACCGTAATTTTCGTCATATTATCCGCACCAGCTTATAATCCAGAGAATATAATTTTTTCTTTTTTCCTTCCAATAATCCACAGACTATGATGTTCAGAAGAAGAAAAAAATCGCCATATAATCTGCACATCATAGATGTTGAACTGGAAGTGAAATTTCCGACAGAAAAGTCGGTCGCATAATGACCCAGGAGTCCGAAGAAATAGGAAAAAATCACGGTTCTATTAAATGAAGAAATTTATTTTTAAAGGTTACGTTTTCATATTTTTATTTCCGTACAAATAAAGTGCAGTGACGTGGTATCCATAGATCACACCGATGCAGCTCCAGAGTATTGCATTACACTTTGCCAATGACGAAAGGCTGATACAGAACAAGTCGTAGAAATACCGTATGAACTCTCGTATAAGCTGCAAGTTTTTGGAGGAAATCCTGGTTTCAGATTTGGGGGATAGGCTTATACTTGGGCCAATAAGAAATAGGGCTAGACTTACATGAATTCTCCCATGGAATTTACTGACGGATTTGTTTACGTTTTAGATCGCAACACAATGGCTTTTCGCGTGTTACTATGCGATTGTTTTCTGACCTCAAAGCTGTCGTGCAGTGACACGATCATATCCTCAACTGTGCCCACCACTTTAAGTTTAAATTCGGCAGTGTAACTGAAACATTTACTTTTCAAAGATATCATGAATAGCAATAAAGGGAAATATCAGTTGCAAAGACGGTCAAAACTGCGAAGGATGAACTAAACACAAGGCACAACAGTGCACATGAGATCCGAAAGGAGGAACGCATGTGTGTTCGTTTTCATTGGCTGGTTGACAAAAACAGATGGCATGTTCAAAAGTCAGAGTTGTCCTCAACCTCCCCACAATTTTTCCGATCTTCTGCACGACACTCTGTGTTCCGTACAAACTCCTGAATTGAGGAAAATTTTTCAGAGGGAGTTCCTTTTCCAATTATACCCCTCTTCTGCACAATTACCGTGCAGATTGTTTTAAAAATCAAAGGGCCGCAAAAACTTTTTTAAATCAGCGTATAATCCGCAGAACCTATATTTTTAGCTTTTTTAGCAGGTAATCCGTGAATTATAAAATGAAAATTATGGTACATTGCTTCCGGTCACCAAAAGGAAAAAAAAAAAGTAATATAGGGGCAATGTTAGAATTTCTGTGTAAATTGCTTTGAATACTGTTTTGTTAAGTTTGTCTCTTGCTTTATACATTTTATGTAAATGTGTCCACTAATACTGGTACCTAAACTTAAGCTTGAGTGTACCACACAAATTTTCTTCCTATTTTGTCATAAGTATTGACTCATTGTACTTCAGCCCTTGTATGTATTTTTCTGTTTGATTTTGTCTTTCATCATTATTGTTACATGGAGGAAGTATGATTTGCTTAACTCATTAGTTTTTATCATAGCCTTTAATTTCAGTATGCATAAAAACTAAGTAAACTGATGAAATGTATGTTTTAATAGGAGGAAATCAAGTTTACTGCTCTCTTTCTTTAGTAATGTGCTAACTCGCTGATCTGACTTTTTTCCTGTCTAAATTGTGTTGCATGAAATTTCGTCATGTATAACAATTTGCAAAAATATCTTATGCAAAACTCAGTACATTGTTATCATAGCATAGAAAACCTGTGAACAATGAGAAGTTGACAGTTATTTTAAATTCTGTTTTGTAAATTCATGTTTCAAGAACTTCATAATTTTTAGTTGGAACTGAGGATGCAAATTCTATTTGAAGTTCATTTGTTGTGCCTTTTTGAGTACTGGAATTTTCCCATTAATAATAACTATTTTGTTACAACTTTAAGGCTGTTAAGTAACAACACTATAAAAGAAACAGTGTTAGAATATTTATACTGTTCTTTCATAGATATGACCATGTAACATAAAATTCTTAAAATACTAGTATGTAAAATAGTTTATAAATTGCAGAGCATAAGATTGCTGTTATCAAACTTCAGTACCTTTGAATGAAGAGTCAGCTGTTGTGGAAACCTGAAAGCAATTGATTTGAAACCTTCAAGTGAAAGCAAGCTTTGGAGTTAGTGCTAATAACATAACAGCGTATCTATTACTACCTAAAATGCATTTTGCTCACTGTTGCACATGTTAAATCTTTGTATTGGTTATTACTTGTCCCTATTGTAGTTTTACAAATATGTCAGATTTATTTATTACTCTTAAATTTTTCTTAGGATATTTTATACTTACCTTGTCATTTTGCAGGTGTGATGTTTCATTGAAAGCTGGATATCCTGGTGTTAACATACTTCCTGACTGGGAATGTAATTAGTGAGAGGAAACATGTATCATAATTTATAAACACTTGAATTTTGCTTTATGAGAAAAATAAATCAGTATCTTTTGATAAAAATGTTGACCAGTTAATAATGTGTCATTTCGAAACTATAAAACTGTATCGACCATTAAATTCACAGTGACTAGAATAAAATTTTAACATTTCCCCCTCTTATTTATAGATGAAATGCCACACTGAGTTAACACGTCATCTTAATCAAAATAATGCATAGCAAGTTTAATCATGTCATTAAGTGAAAGCTCAGAGATGGGCTCTTTTTTCAGGGTGCAGTAGGTTGAGCAGTTATTAAAGAAAATTAGCCCACATTGGATCTTCTGCGTTAGGCTGTTGCATCAAAAGTAGTTTCTGTGTGTTACAGTAAAGCCATAAAACACAGGAAGCCGCCCCGGTGGCGTAGTGGTCTAAGCGATGGCCTCTGATCATTCGTCCAAAAGGGGTCCCGGTGAGGCATGGATTTTGTGTTTGTCTTACGGCACTGGCTCTCTCCCTTCCCTGGAACCAGTGACCCTAAATTAGGGATGAGCGACTGCTTATAGCCCATTAAGTTGCTCACGGTGGTCGTTAAACCTTCAATCAAAAAAATCGCAGGAACAGCTTCCCATGTGCCTTTCTTCCTAGAGATAGTTGGGACAGCACCACAAATAGTGTCTAAAACGTCAAAAAAATTCATGAAACTCGTGAATTTGCTGCTGCTGGAGGTCACATATTTTCTTTCCCCTTCCGAAAAAAAAAATGTTGACTATATGCTCTGAAGAGTCTAAAATTATGACTCGTGCATCTTTATGCGAATCAAAGCAACTGAAGGTAAACGATGGTGCATGTGAAGGTCCTGAAACAGAATTAATAACACCTGATACTGAGCTCTGTTAATCTGTGTTACTCTTGTTCATCAGATTGGAAAGGTAGTGGACTTGAGTGAGTTTGACAAAGACCAAGTTATAATGGCCAGACGACTGGGTCAGAGCATTTCCTAGATGGCGAGGTTTGTGGAGTGCTCACAGTCAGCTGTGGTTAGTACCTTCAAAAAGTGGTCTGAAGTGGGGAAAACCTCAAATTGCTGACAAGGTATGGTTCGAGCAGCGCAAGCAAGGCTATCTTGTATGGTACAAGCCAACAGAATGGATAGTGTGGCGCAACTCACCGGTAATTTGACTGCTGGTGATGGGAGTAATGTGGCACATCACACAGTACATCAAACCCTGCTGCAAATGGGATTCTCAGTCCTATGCTGACCTGGATACACAAGTATCAAAACTGGACCTTGAATTATTGGAAGGTCCTTTGGTCTGATAAATCTTGTTTCCTGTTGCACCATGCAGATGGCTTGGTATGGGTGCGTCATTACCTGGGCAAGAGCTTGTGTACGAGTGAATGGTGTTTTCTCAAAATGGTTCTTTATTGGTGCAGGAGTCGGACAAGGTTGTGTAATGTCACCATGGCTGTTTAATATATTTATGGATGTGTGCATACGTGATGCCAAAATAGATAATACTGGTTTGTCTTGGTGATATCTGTGTGTGCAGATTACTGTATGCTGATGACACTGTCCAGTTGGCAGAGTACAAAAGTGAGTTGCAGCATATGTTGTCCCAGATGTACAAAGTTTGCATGACATTCAAATTCAGTATAAATAAGGGAAAAACCAAAGTTATGGCTTTTGAGCAAAGAACTGTTAGCACTGAATTTAATATACGTCTAAATGGCACCGTGATTGACCAGGTAAGTGACTTTGTGTATTTAGAAAGCATGTTTGACAGAGAGAACAAGTTGGATGGTGAAATTAGTAGGAGAGTGAATTCTTCATTGAAAGTAATGGCTGCTCTGGGAGGTTTTCACAGGAATGATAGGTTCTCAAGAGAGTCCCACATGGCTGTGTATGAAAGTGTAATTGTTCCTTTTCTGATGTATGGCAGTGAAACCTGGGTACTGCAGAAGAAACATGGAAGTAGTTTGTGTGCTGAAGAAATGTGTTACGGGGGAGTGGGGTTGTGGCAAAGACACATTCTGATTGTGTGAAGAATGAATATGTGTTGCAGTTGTGTAATGTGAAGCAAAATGTTATTAGCAAGGTGGAGATTAATATGTTTCGATGGTTTGGCCTTGGAATGAGTGATGAGATGCTTACTAAGAAAATCTTTTAGCCCAAGTGACAGGCAGAGGAAGGCCAAGGAAGTCGTGGGAGGATCAGATTCGAGTGTCTGCATGAGAAAAAGATTATGAGTGTGAAGTATAAAAGATCTTGTGTATGGCGTGTGATGGATGTCAGTGAAGCCTGAGTTGTATGTCAAGATCGCTGTAAATGGAGAAGTTTGATACAGCAACAGTAAATAAAAATTATCTGGTAGTTTGTATTTCTTTTTGGAGCTAACCTCTGAATCTCGGAGAACAGCTTAGTGATATGTATGTTACCTGGGCAAGTGTTGGCACCAGGATGCATAATCGGATGAAAACAAGCAGGTGGAGGAGGTGTAATGCTTTGGGTGATGGTCTACTGGGAAACCCTGGGCTCAGTCATTCATGTGCCGAAAACTACGATGCCTACCACCTACCTAAACATTACCATTGCATCCCATGTACATCCTCCTTTCGTGTTCCCCTCCACTAGTGTCTTCTTTCAGCAGTATAATGCACCATACCTTACTGCCCGGATTGTTCGTGAATGATTCAAAGAACATGAGGAATACTTGCAGGTATTGTCCTGGCATCAATCCAATCGACCATCTGTAGTTTGTGTTGGAACAGCAAATCTTATCTGCAGTGGCTCAACCATGTAATTTACAAGAGTTAAAGGATCTGCTCATAACATGTTGGTACCAGATACTACAGGACATCTTTAAAAATCTTGTAGCATCGATGCCTCTCCACGTAAGTGCCATTTTGGTGGCACGTGGAAGTACATCATCATATTTGGCAGGTGGTCATAATGTTTTAGCTCTTCGGTGTGCATAGTACTAGGTCCTTGAGGATAATGCTCAGTCAAATGGATTGAAAATTCATGGTTCTTAATGTAAAAAAAAAAATCAAATATGCCCACAACTAAACATTTTGCTGTATTCCAAGATTTTCTGAATGATAAGCTTCTTTGTACTCGATTGGCATTCCTGCAATTAAGAGCCTTGATAGCTTTAAGTTTTGTAATTCATATATTGTATTCTTTGATGTGCAGTATTGACAGCATTTTCAGGGCTTAAAAAATATGCCCAAGATGCCTGGGGTATTATTGGCTTGGGCTGGTAAAAAATCAAGCTAGTTGCCCAGTCAGGTAATTAGATTTTGGAATGGAGAATTTCCTCCTATAAGGAAAAAGACAGTGGTTGCATATCATTTCATTACTGTTATGGAGTGTCAAAGACAGGAGAATATCATTTCAGCTGCTAGGTCCAGAAAGTTGGGCATGTGTAGTTTTGCTCCAGATGTTTACAGTTAGTGATGATGGGTGGGGTAGGAAGGAGAGTGAACAACAACATGATATCACAGTCCCTGGTGAGGTTGTCTCTTTCTGGTATAACTTGGAGTGCACGAGGCAAGAAGCGAGAATATGGAAGCCCATGAACAAATAGCGATAGTGCTGAAAAAAAGGCTAAGTGTCATTTAAGAATGAGCCTGTGCTATGTGTTCCAGTCCAGTTAACCGGGTGAAGAGCTAGTATACCCCGATGCCCTTACTTAGTTTTGCAGCTTGTCACTTCAGCTATGGTTGATCAAGTTGTGTTAAGTCATGGATATCCATTGGGGGGGGGGAGGTCCAGCAATAAGAATTAACTTCTATTAAGTAAATATGTGAAATCCCCAATCGGTCTGCGGTAGTTACAAATTCATCTTCTGCACTGCCAAAATTTCAGAACCAGTATCTATACATTGTCGCTAAAAGGAAACTTACACAGGCTAGCATTACAATAAAGTGTACAAAAGGTGCCATCGCATACTTCAGGATTTGTGATAAATAATTTAATTCATAATTGCTACACTATTTAAACTGTTGTATATTCAAACTATGATTGTTTAATTTTTCTGCAAAACAAGGATATATTTTTAAAATTCTAAACATGGCAGCATAATTGCCTTTCCTAAAACTTGAGATACATGCTTTTGTGCATTGAACGTTTTGAATACAGACACTTAAAATGGCAATACAAAAAAATATGAATAAAAAGTTCATATATTTTAACTTAAATGAAGCTTCAGATTTATTAACTGTAAAGATAAATTTTCCTGGGCATCCAGCTTTTGCTACCTGGGCAGGTAAATAATTTCTACACGTACCCAGTTGTGCATGTAACTTTTCAAGCCCTGAAGTTTGAAAGAAAGGTCATCATAGCCTTTGCAATAGATGTAAAAAAAAAAAAAAAGCACACACAAAGTCAATTTAATATCGCATCTGTTTGATGCCTAACTGCAAGCAAAGGAATTTGATGTGATTAACTTCAGGTGAGAATGCAAGGATTTTTTTGCTTCATTATATGTGAAACTAATTGGTAATTGGACCAAAATCTCTGTTTTAGTGAAAGGTGCATCATCTTTGTCACCACCTTTGATGTAGAGTAGTTCATTACGAGCATCTCAGATGCACACTGTGTTTGAGTTAAACTTGCATCAAAGAATTATGTTAATGTAATAGAAACTGACCAAATAAAAAATATATATATATATTTGTGCCAATAGACGGCATTGAGAAAAGTTGAAATCCTTTGATTTGTACATCAACAGATTTAGGCAAATCCATCTAAGCAACTGATAAACTTTTCCGAGAAGGTATTTACTGGTTGTGTTTTTATGAATGGAAATGGTGCAATAAAAATAGAATTCTCTATAAACAGTGAGTGCTTGGTAGAAAATCTGAAAGAAAACTTTAATTTCACAGCTCTGCATACTATTATTGTGTTTTGCCATCTGGAAGAGTACGAAATTTAAGATAATGGCAGTACGATCAGGTCTTAAGTGTCTGGGGAAAAGCCCGGCCCGGCCCGGCCCGGCGCGTGCAGACCTCTATGGTATCCTCGCATGACTTCCTAAATGTATTTTAGATTGTTACTGATCTAGTTCATCCAACCACCGTCATTCTTTACCCCACCGTGATGCATGCTTCCAAAAGGACAATGCCAGAGGCGGGCTTAACAGTGATTTTCCTGTCACGCTGACAGTTCCGTGGTAGTAACTGTGACTACAGCGACAAAATACGGCTCTGATTTCACAACGGGGGGGGGGGGGACGCAGCTGTAAAGAATTTGAAACGGCGAATCACCATTTTACTTGTAAAAGTGTCAAAATCGATGTTTGTGATGGGTACGATACGAAGTAGGAACAGGGGAGAATCACTGTAGTAGAAGCTGAGTGCTAAACGCAAGAAAAAATAAATAAAAAGATATTTTCCTATTCTGTAGAACTAGACTAGCGCTTTTACGTTCCCATCATTTACCCCGACAGGATTAGGGTGATAACGATCTCCCTCAGCTCATCTTGAGGGGTCAACATCCATAAGGGTAAAACTCATCTGCAAAGGGGAGTAATGAAGTCGCCAAGGCCAAAACTGGGACATAGTAACAGTGATTTTTTACCTTTTTATACCCAAACATTGCCCTGAGTGTGACACCTTAACAGCACTTTTGGAACTTATTACCTTTTGTCACTAGTCATAAGGTGACAGTGATTTTTCAGTAACTGTGACTTCTGACCTATATCATGCCACATTGCCTACGTATTTGCGGAGTGATTACAGGAGCATGATACAGATGTTTCACTGGGTACCTCAGTCAGCAGATTTCAATTCCATTGAATATCTACAGTTTGAAGTTGAACCGGATATCAGACATCTGAATCCACTGCCATCCAATCTGCATGAACTGAAAGATAGTATTCGACATGCTTGAGCCAAAATTTCACGGGAACGTTACCAAACGAAAAATAAATTGTCAATTCATTGCACACACGCGCATGTTTGTGTGTAACGCAAGATTTCCCGAAGGTTGATGAAAATAATGACATTATATGACATTCTGACTACCAGGACCCATTTAAAACATTGATTCTACCGTAATGAAATTTGCTTAAAATGATAAGGCACTATCGTTCGACTTCGCGGTATTTTAAATTTTATACTGATATCCTCCGTTAACCTTTGACTGATAGGAATCTTTCAGTTGTGGTAATTCATTAAATTTGATGGCTTATAAACGTGCAGGAGTCAGTGGCGTATATTCGAGGCTAGCTGCGAAGCCCAGAGAATACACAAATGAAAGTCGATTATAAACGGTATTAAGATGAGTCGATGCTTTTGGTGCGAAAAAAAAAACCGAGCGAATTCGCTGCTTTCGATTATGAGAATCAGTCTGGCGAGTGATCATCAACGGCATAACGCAAGTAGGTCTGCGAGAGCCTTTGCTGTTCTGATGTGAAGAGCTTCAACACTATCTCCTGCTAGCGTTTCCATGACATGAATGAGCAACGGAGGTGAGTAGGCCATTGCTTTGGTCAAGGGTTCGCTTAAAAAAAAAAAAAAAAGACTTCGGACTACCTTAGTCTCTACATGCTTCCAGCACGTGTTTCACGAGGGTTGTTTCAGTTTGTGTGAAGTGTCAGTGAATTAAAATCAGTGATATTATATTTTAAATTCGTGGCTTTGTTGGATTTGAACTGTTTTGATAAATTTTGTGAAAGCTTCCCTGAACATCTATTATCATAGCTTAAAGAACTCTGTGCTTCAAATTGTGATACAGATCGATTAAAAAATGAACTGAAGGTGTTTAATTCCCTTGATGAATACAAAACAAAGCAGTAAGAGACATTACTTGGACATAGTGTTTATTGAGATGTACAAATTAGCAGATCTAATATTAAACTGTTCATCTGCAACTGCCGAAAGAAGTTCCATATTAAAAAGAATCAAGATATATCTTAGAGCCACTTGGCTGGTTAGTTAATAGAGAAAAACATTTTTTTTTAATATTAAAAAGTACTCTGAAGAAACATTTTTGTGAAAACGTAACACTCAAGTTCACACAAAAGGAAAGATGAATGGAGTTCATGTACAAATAAGTGTTCAAATCCTAATCCTCATAATATTATTTGGTATCATGTTAGCAATAGCATGTACCTAAAATTTTGAAAGGAAAATGTTACTTCTATTACTTAACAATTAAAAAATAAACTTCGCAATTTTTAAAACACAGTAGGGGGGGGGGGGGTAGCCCAGTTCTCAGACTCAAGATACGCCACTGGCAGGAGTATAACGTAATCAGAAGAAAGAAAATAAAAACCTGAAAAATGCTGCGAAGTTGAATCATTGTGCCATATTATTTTAAACAAATTCCATTACAGGGGAATATTTCTTGAAACTGAAGAAGTCATTGGAACAATGTGCGACTTATATCACTATTTTAAGCTGCTTCTGAAAATTATATGACCTTTTGTTTGTCACCCCGATGGAGCAATGGCCTAAGTACTGTCTTCTGACCATTCGACCGAGTTGGAGTCCTGATGAGGCACCTTTTATTTGCAACCCCGATGGAGCAATGGTCTAAGTGCTGGCTTCTGACCTGTGACCCCTTGGCTCGCTTCCTTTGATGTACTTATGCCCTCAGATTAGGGATGGGCGACTGCTTATATCCTACAGATATAAGTAGTCTCCCATCCCCCCAAAAAAAACAACCTCATAGTTATATTTCCTTTCTGAAGGCGACATCGGAACCTTCAAGTTTCCCCCCATACGTTTTTAACAACTGGTATCCAGTCAAAAAGTAAATAAAAGCTGATACACACTCTCTCAGTGTGACAACGACACAACCCGCTAATTACGAGGGAGCTCGGGACCAACAGAAATCCTCGTTGAATTCATTTTGAGGTGGAAAATCCCACGCTATAAAAATATGCATACGTAATAATGTGCAAACACGTTTATACACAGTCGAGTTACATTATTGTGACCACCTCGTACTTTTCATGTCAACAGCATGTAGCCAGTGAAAGAAGGCGTGTGTCGTGAGTTGACTTGGAGGGTATATAAGGTCCCGTTCAAATCCCGGTGAGGCATGGATGTTGTGTTTGTCTTATGGCACTGGCTCTCTCCCTTCCCTGGAACCAGTGGCCCTAAATTAGGGGCGGGCGACTGCTTGTAGCCCATTGAGTTGCTCACGGTGGTCGTTAAACCTCCAATCAAAAAAAAAAGTATTTCTGAAACAGCGCAGTTTTTGAACTGTTTGCGTGCTCCTGTAGAGTATCGTGATCGGAGAAATTGCGAATAAGCGGTGTGGAAACTGCGGAGCACCACGTGCCATTGATGTGAGAGGTGAACGTCGGCTTCGAAGGTGTGTGAGGACCGATCGACACGCTACAGTGGAGCAACTCGCTGGCCGGATGAACCATGGGGCTAATGGAAGTGTGCTTAAAATGACAGTTCGGCTAACCCTGCTGCGCATGGGGCGCCGATGCAGATGGATGGTCATTGCACCTATGCAAACGAAAGTGCATCGGCAGAAAAGGCTTACATTTGTACGGAAGTATCGGAATTGGACCTCCGCTGATTGGCAAAGGATTGCCTACTCCGATTAGTTATGTTTTCTGCGTCATCGAACGGATGGACGTTTGTGTATAATAAGGCAAGAAATATCTGAGAACAAACACTCTTCAACCATTGCTGGAACATTCCATCCTTGCAGACCACGTGCATCCATACATGCTGATTGCCTTCCATGTGGCGGATGGGATATTCCAGCACAACAATGTGACGTGTCACACAGCTAGAAATGTCCAAGAGTGGTTGGAAGAGCACGATGAAGACTTCAAAGTACCTCCCTGGCCCCCGCATTCCTCAAACTTAAACCCAATTGTGCATCTGTGGGACCACCTTGATCATGTTGTTCGCTCTATGGATCCTCCACCACGCACCCTCCAGCAGCTGCCAGATGCACTGCAGTCAACACGGCTCCACATACCTGTGAGCACCTTCCGTCACTGCCAACCCGTCTAGCTGCTGTCCGCGCTGCACCCGGTGGTCACAATAATGTGACTCGACCGTGTATTATATCTGGCAACAATTGGACTTGAAAGATTAATTAGTTAACTGCTGTAGCATGAATTAAAATAAAACAAGCACTTACATGAATACAAAGTAGCAGCAAATCCAGAAGCAGTCATGTGGAAACATTTTTAAAAAGACAAGGCACGTAAGATTCCACTTGTGTGGCAGCAAGTGATTCTTATACAACAAACTTATTGAACATTTCATGTACTCCCCATTACTTTTCTACACTGCCGGACAATTGCTAAGGACGGACGACAACAGCAACGATAGCAACCATAAAATGGAAGGCAGGAAAATGTGGAAATTAGCATAAGTGCGGGATACAGTAAGACGTGTTGTGCGTATGCAAATTTTGGATTGCCGAACTTGTTCGTGACGTCATTGCGCTGATAAGAGATATAAAGGATTTGACGCGTATTGACCGTTGTTGTTCAAACGCAAAGTTGAAAGGGAAAGAATCAATTGACGAACTTGCAATTTTCAGTATGTCTTCCCGACATCACCTAGATGATTTTACGCGGGGCCGTATTATTGGCAAGATTGAAGAAGGGCGAAAAATAACAGATGTTGCCAGGAAGTTCGATGTCAGCCACAGTGTTGTTTCAAGGCTTTGGAAATCATTTCAAACAAATGGAGAGAGTAGCAAACGTCACAGGGGAGGTCGTGCTCGCAGTACGACACCTGCAGAAGATTGGTACATAGTGCTATCAACAAAAAGACACCGGCGCAGCACAGCTAGTGAGGTAACAAATCAGTTTATGGCTGCTACTGGCAAGCGGATCTCCCGAAAAACTGTCGCCAGACGTTTGCATGAAGGAGGACAATACGCCCGCCGCCCTGTTGTGTGCATCCCATTGTCCAGACGTCACTGTACCGCCCGTTTGCAATGGTGCCATCAACATCGCAATTGGACTGATAACGACTGGTCTGCTGTCCTCTTCTCAGATGAGAGTAGATACAGTCTATCGTCTGATTGTCGACGACAACTGATCTGGCGTGATAGTGGTACTGCATATTGTCCAGCAAACATACAGGAAAGGGGCCGATATCCGACATGTAGTGTCATGGTATGGGCTGGCATCATGATCAATGGCCGTACGTCCCTTTATGTGCTTCCAACTGGGACTATGACTGGCCAAAGGTACATTAATGATGTTCTGCTACCTCATGTTTGCATGTTCCGTGGTGCTGTCGGTGATAGATTCATTTTCATGGACGACAACGCAACATGTCATCGAACAGTCGCTGTCCAGGAGTGTCTTGAGAGCGAGGATATTCAACGCCTCGTATGGCCAGCACGTTCTCCAGATCTGAATCCCATTGAAAATGTGTGGGATGCTTTGGGGAGGAGTCTTGCTGGTCTCCAATGCCCTCCAATAAACAAGGACACCCTCATCCGTGCACTGACGGAGGAATATGATAAATTACCCCAACAGCTGCTTGATGATGTTGTGCAAAGCATGACACGACGTGTGGAATCTTGCATCGCCCTCCATGGTGGCCATATCCCGTATTGACATCTTACGCCGGAACGCCTGTGGGCGGTAATTGCATTTTTTTCACGTTTACGCATTCTGCACAAAATGGCCTGTTTGTCCCTTGAACACGTTCCAAAGCCTTCTGGATTTCAGAGCACAATAAATTGTCTTTCTTGTAATGTCCTGGCATTCTGACATTATTTTATTTCACTTGGCATCCAACCACACTTACTTTTTTATGCGCTATATAGCCGTTTATGATCCGTCCTTAGCAATTGTCCAGCAGTGTATTAACATTCTTCCATTAGTGCACCAAGATTCACCTGCGCTATTGCAATTTCCTCCTGTTGCTACCATTCTACACACATCAGCCAATGAATTAAAAATCTATGCAAGTGCACGTAGTTTGCATGCAAAATAAGTGGTCACGTGTGTTACCACGTGATCTAGGCAGCTATTTAAAACTGCTGCTCTTCGGTAATCGTCAGTAGGGCTGATCACAATAAGAAAAACAAAGGATCTTTTGGAGTTTACTAAAGGGCTTGTTATGGGTGCCCTTCTGGCTGGAGCGACGATTTTGAAAACACACTGGTTTCTCAAAAAGTGAGATATCCTGGGTATTTAAATCAGTGGAAAAACAACCGACATTGCTTCTCTTAAGAGGTGCAACTGTGAAGTGACGACAGTCTGTCAGGAACAAGATCGACGTCTTCTGAGAAGGCTTGTACGGAGAAACACTACTTCTTGTATGCAGCAATTGACCGAAGCATTCAATGAAGGCTGTTCCCGACCCATACCTCATCGAACTAGGAGCAAAGAATAGAAGAAGATCGGTATTGGCAGTCATGTGCCTATACGGAAACCATTTATTTCTGCGAAGAACCGGGAAGTTCGTCTACAGAGGTGGCAGGAACACCGTGACTGGACGCTAGAAAAAGTCATGTGGTCCGACGAGTCATGGTACACCTTGTTCTGTACTAACGGTAGGCAGAGAGTTTGGCAGGAGCCCAGTGAAGCAGTGAACCCAGCTTGCCTTGTAAACACAATTAAATGTTCAGTAAGTGGTGTCATTGTGTGGGGACACGTTCATACGAAACGGGTCCCTTGATATTGCTAAAGGTCTGGTATCCACCAAGGATTATCTGAACATTGCTACCGATCAAGTCCATTCTGCAATGTAGACTTTTTATCCAGCAGGCTGTTTCATGAACAACCATGCTACTCTCCATCGCTCAAGTTGTGTTCAGCAGTGGTTCAGCGATCATTAGAGTGACTTCCACCATCTTCCCTGGCCACCACAAATCCCGGATCCGAACCCCATTGAGAATGTATGGGGCATGTTAGGAAAACAGATCCGGGGACACAGTTCTCTACATTGTTAAAAATTTTGTGGTAGGTTGCACCACAAAGTGGTGCTACACCACTTTCTGAGAAAAGATGCGCCATTGTGGGGCGCAAACAAAACCCACCAGCATGGTGCAACTTTGTACCATAATGTGATTCAAAGTTGCACCACGTTGTTTGGTTTCGTTTGCACCACACAATGGTGTATCTTTTCTCAGAAAGTGGTGCAGCACACTTTATAGTGCATCCTACCACAAAAGTTTTAACAGTGTACTGTCAAACCTGAGTCAGTTAATAAAGCACTGTCTGGTGAACTCCTGGTATGCTGTAAACGTAAATGCACTTCAACACTTTGTGGAATCTATGCCAAACTGCATACGTACTGCAATTCCGGCTAAAGAAGGCCCAAGCTGGTACTGAATAAGTTTTTGAATCAGTGGCTGGTTTGTGTAGGATAGTACACAGCAGATTGTCTTTACCTCGCTAAATATGAAATTTCATTAAATACATTTACTTCACTGGGTAAAAGTGATCATCTTAGCTCTTCAAATCCTACGATTTAATTACATTTTTTTCCTTAAAAACTATCAAATCATCTTTGAATTAGCATTACACCGAATAAAAGTTTGTTTTGCTCGTTAAATCCATGATCTTGCAAAATAGGGCTAGTTGTAAGTGGGTTCCTTTTTTTTTTTAATCAGGTAAGTACATCAGTATGGGGGATTAGCCCACAGCTGAGGGTTCCAGTTGGTCATTCAACCTAAGGATTCTAGAACAAAACC
Source organism: Macrothele yani (assembly GCA_039090855.1). Lineage (NCBI taxonomy): Eukaryota > Metazoa > Arthropoda > Arachnida > Araneae > Macrothelidae > Macrothele > Macrothele yani. Next base: position 46,288,669 of record CM077022.1, on the reverse strand, counting down.
CAGCGAGTTGGGGTCTCTTCGCCAATGTCACACAGAACTAGCTTGCACCTCTCCAAGATTCACAGAGGCCCTAGTTGCTGTTGTGTGTGCCATTGTTACCACGGAGCGCCCCGAGGAGGCAAACCCATCGCTCACTACGACATATATTAAGAATGACTCAAGTGTGGGATATGGTGGACCTACCACACTTGAGAAGGATGGTTCACCACGGAATCGACCTGGACTTTCTAAACGGCGTATGAGAAAGCGATCTCGGCTGAGTGAATGTAATATTGGTGTATGGAATACTAGAGGTATAAATGGCAAGATGAGTGAGGTGATTGAGGAGATGAATAAGTATAGACTGGATGTGCTGTGTGTAAGTGAAACCAAAAGAAGGAAATTGGGGTAGAAGAAGTGAATGGCACGGTGAGTGTGTGGTCTGGAGTATTGGATAATATGAGAGGACAGGCTGGTGTAGGTGTGATTTTAAGTGCAAAGATGAAGAACAACTTGATTCACTATAGTTGCATAAGTGAGAGAATTTTCTGGATTCGTTTGAAAGTGAAACTTCAGAGAATTGTAATTGTTGTAGTGTATGCTCCTTGTGACTCGGAACCTTCTGATAAGAAAGAAGATTTCTGGAATGAGCTAAAAGCTGTTTTGAGCCAGTTTGGTGCTAAAGAAAAAGTTATAATAGCAGGGGATTTCAATGCTAGAGTAGGTGTGCAGAATGCAATTTCTGACAATGTTCTGGGTAAGTTTAATGATCCTTGTGCGAATGATAATGGTGAAAGATTAATTGAACTCTGCATTGAGAATGATTTGTGTGTATCTAATACATTTTTCAACCACAAGTATATACACACATATACTTGGGAAAATCGTACTCTTGGTCAAAAGAGTGTGATAGATTTTGTTGTTTACGATCAGCGTTTGAAACACTTAGTTGTTGACACCCGTGTGATGAGAGGTGCGGATGTTGGTTCTGATCATTACTTGGTAGTGTCACGAGTGAAACTTAATGTTGGTTGGAGGAAAAGGAAGAGACCCAGGATAGAAAGAACAAAGGTTGATAGGCTCCTTGAAGATCATCAGCGGTATTCTGACTTACTCAGAGAACGACTGAAGGATCTGAAATCTTGTGAAAGGGATGTAGAAAAAAGAAGTGGGAATGTTTTAAGAACTGTGTTGTCACTGCTGCTAAAGAGGTCTGTGGCACCACAATAGTGGGTAACAATAGAGGTGATGCTTGGTGGAATAGTGAGATTGATGAGGCAGTAAAGAAAAAGAAGGAAGCCTATTTGGAAATGTTGCAAGGTAGAGTCTCTGTGGATGAATATTGCTATAAGAAGCGTGAAGCTGCTAAGCTGGTTCGCCACAGTAAGGCAAAAGATAGGAAAGAGAAAGTGGAAAGGCATGAACTGGCTTTTTGGAAAGATAGAAAGTCCTTCTGGAAGTACATGAGACTCAGGAAAAATGATATGGGAGCCCAATGAGTTAAGTGAGAGATGGGGTGAATACTTCTGTGAGTTATTAGATCAGGAGAGCAAAAATGATTCTGAGACAGATGCAGATGATGTCACAATGAGGGATGAAAGCACAGGAGGGATCTCAAGAGAAGAAGTGTGTAAAGCTCTAAAATCTCTTAAGAATGGTAAGGCTCCAGGAGTTGATAGCATAACTGCAGAGATGTTGAAGTATGGTGGTGACTCTATAATTGACTGGTTAACTGAAATTTGCCAGTTGTGCTGAGAGTTAGGAATGGTCCATCGGGATTGGAAGGATGCTCTATCATTGTTCCCTTGTATAAGGGAAAAGGTGATCAGACTGAATGCAAGAACTATCGTGGTATTAGCCTACTGAGTGTGCCAGGGAAAGTGTTTGGTAAGGTTGTTATTGAAAAGTACGGGGTCTTACATCAGAGAAAGTGTGGGATGTTCAGAGTGGTTTTATGCCTGGTAAAGGCTGCACTAACCAGATTTTTGCATTACGCATGATGATTGAAAAGTATCTGGCAGTTGGGAAGAAAGTTTTTACTGCCTTCATCGATTTAGAGAAAGCTTACGACCAAGTCAATAGGACACTTTGTGAAAGGTATTGAATAAATATGGTGTTACTGGGAATCTACTTAATAGTGTAAAAGCCATGTATGCTGGTGGTAGAGCTTGTGTACAAGTGAATGGTGTTTTATCAAAATGGTTTTCCATTGGTGCAGGAGTTAGACAAGGTTGTGTAATGTCACCATGGCTGTTTAATATATTTATGGACGCATGCATGCGTGAGGCCAAAATAGATAATAGTGGTTTATGTCTTGGTGATATCCGTGTGTGCAGATTGCTGTATGCTGATGACACTGTCCTGTTGGCAGAGAGCAAAAGTGAGTTGCAGAGTATGTTGACTCGGATGTACGAAGTTTGCATGAAATTCAAACTGAGTATAAATAAGGGAAAAACCAAAGTTATGGTGTTTGAGAGAGGAATGGGTAGCACTGAATGTAATGTAAGTATAAATGGCACTGTGATTGACCAGGTGAGTGAGTTTGTGTATTTAGGAAGCATGTTTGACAGAGAGAACAAGTTGGATGGTGAAATCAGTAGGCGAGTGAATTCTTCTTTGAAAGTCATGGCTGCTCTGGGAGGTTTTCACAGGAATGATGGGTTCTCTAGAGAGTCCCGCATGGCTGCGTATGAATGAAACAGTAATTGTTCCTACTCTGATGTATGGCAGTGAAACCTGGGTACTGCAGAAGAAACATAGGAGTCGTTTGTGTGCTGGAGAAATGCGTTACTTACGTGGGGTTTGTGGCAAGACACGATCTGATTGTGTGAGGAATGAAGATGTATTGCAGTTGTGTGATGTAAAGCAAAATGTTGTTAGCAAGGTGGAGACCAATATGCTTCGGTGGTTTGGCCATGTTGAAAGAATGAGTGATAAAATGCTTACTAAGAAAATATTTTCAGCCCAAGTGGCAGGAAGGAAAGGCAGAGGAAGGCCAAGGAAGACATGGGTGGATCAGATTCAGGAGTGTCTGCATGAGAAAAAGATTATGAGTATGAAGCATAAATGATCTTGTGTACGGCATGTAATGGATATCAGTGAAGCACGAGTTGTATGTCAAGATCGCTGTAAATGGCGAAGTTTGATACGACAACAATAAGTAAAAATATCTGGAAGTTTTTATTTCTTTTTGGAGCTAACCTCTGAATCTCAGAGAACAGCTTAGTGATATGTATGTATGTTTGTAAGTGGGTTCCTGCTGTAATCTGAAAAAGAGTGATTCTATTATTATATGATGAAATGTTATAAGGACACGTCTGTGATTAATTCAATATTCCAGCTGTGTTTGACAAACGGACCTGTATGCCTGAAGGAAGGACAAAAGCGTAAGTTTTTTATGTACTCTGTTCGATAGTCTCTTCTAAGTATTAGTATTTATTGATTGCCTGATAACAACAAAATAACTTTAAAACATTATAAATGATCATAATACGTTCAGACAGAGAACACTCAATAATGCTGAAGTAAGTATAAAAGAATTCTGGGATGAGCTTTTAAGATACCTAATAGCTCGGATTAATAAAACCATGAAAAATGAATGAGACGTCTCTACTATTTCACCTTGAATTAGGCCTTTCTTGAGCCCATTTCTGAGGCTGACGTGCATTCTTTGTATTTTAAAGCAGATACCTACAGTGGTGTGCATAAGTACTGCATCACCTGCATAACCCTTGAATTTTTAAGTTTAACTCTTTTTCATCGTTTGTGAAATTTAATGGAGATTTCAGAAATGTCATAATTTTTCCTGTATCTACTTCTGTTCTTAAGATATGGGGTTTGACATTCACGTTAGCTGCGTATCAGTTGTTGCAGCCAATAATAGACATTCTTTTACCTCGTTGGTTGCTTCCTCTTGCTGTCTCAATCCTACATCGGCCTTCATAAAGGACATTGTAGTGGCCCCTTCTTGTTTTGTTTTTTTAGGGTATGATTTGTTTAAATTCTCAAGAATGGTTAAAAATGTGGAACTGTCTACAGTGGACAGAGTAAAATTAGTTGTTCTGCATGAAGAGGGATATTCTTCAAGGCAAATCGCTGAAAGAGTGGGCTGTAATCAATCTACAGTTATTAGGCTACTGAAGAAAGTAAAAGACACTTGTGATATTAAAAATATGCATCACAGTGGAAGGCCCAGATCCACTACAACCATGCAGGACAGAGTGGCAGACAGGAGGTTCAGTTCACCTGAATTGCTTCAGAGATGGTCTGATGTAACTGATATTACTGTTAGAACGGACTACCGATGGACAACCAAAATTTTAGACTGAACTCCAAGGGACAGAAAGAGGCCCAGAAGGAGACCACATGGGAGGTGGATGGATGAAATTCAAAAGTATGCTGGATTGACATGGAGGAGACAGGCTCAAGACAGAAAGTTGTGGAAGAAGCTTGGGGAGACCATCTAGTAACTACTGTTAAACATCCGGTGAAGGTCATGGTTTGGAGCTGCATGTGTGCACATGGCATTGGGAACCTCCATATTGGCGATGGTACGGTAAATGCTCAGAAATACATCTGAACAGAAAACAAGATGCTGTCGTCAGTTTTATTTTTCAAGATGACAATGCTCCCTGTCATCGTGCTAAAGTGGTTTCAGGAAAAAAATGTTCAACATCTTGATTGGCCACCACAGTCACCAGACTATCGAAAAAGAAGCCACCAACAAAAATGCAACTCATTGAAGATGTAATTCAAATTTAGAATCATATTGTTCAACTCTCTTTTACAAAGCCTCGGCAACAAATTATTAGGTACATTTTATAATTTTGCTGTATTTAAATGTTATTTCATTCCTTGTAAATTAAAAAAAATGATTTATTGATGTAAAGGTGTTGTAAGTATTGGATAAATGATTCTTTTCATAATAATTTCGACTTGGTCATGATTTTTTATGCTTTCCAACCGTAGGTTGAAGAAGCGTATATACTCCAGCTTTTTCCGTCCGTCTGTCCGTACGATAACTCGCGTAAAAATGGTTCAATTTCGATGAAATTTTAGTATGTGGTAGGGGACCACCAGGGGACGAACCCTATTGAAAATAGGTGGTGGGGTCAAAGGTCACGCCACAAAAGCAGGATCCATTCAATTGCCCTTATGCGTCATAACTTGCGTAAATATGGTTCGATTTCGATGAAATTTTAGTATGTGGTAGGGGACCACCAGGGGACAAACCCTCTTGAAAATGGGTGAAGTGGGGTCAAAGGTCACGCCATAAGAGTGGGATCCATTTCATTGCCTTTATGCGTCATAACATGCGTAAATATGGTTCGATTTCGATGAAATTTTAGTATCTGGTAGGGAACCACCTGGGCACGAACCCTATTGAAATGGGGTCAAAGGTCAGGCAGGTCATAAGAGCGGGATTTGTTCCATTGCCCTTATGCGTCATAACTTGCGTAAAAATAGTTCGATTTCGATGAAATTTTAGTATGTGGTACGGAGCCACTGGGGACGAACCCTATTGAAAATGGGCGAAATGGGGTCAAAGGTCAGGACACAGGAGTGAGATCCATTCCATTGCCCTTGTGCATCATAACTTACCAATGTTTCGATTGCGACAAAACGTTATGTTGTTCCGGAGGTATAGTGAACCGGTTCTGTTGAATATCAATGAAATGGGGTCAAAGGTCATTGCACAAAAGCAAGATTTATTCCACAGCCATTATTCTCATAACTTGCGTAAAACTGCTTCTATTGCGACAAAACTTTAGTATGTTATTCTTGAGGTGTACTGAACCGGTTCTGTTGAATATCATCGAAATGGGGTCAAAGGTCAGGACACAGGAGCGAAATTTATTCCACAGCCATTATCCTCATAACTTGAGTAATAATTTCTGGTATGTTGGAAAGCGTATCATAATCAATGCATTGCATGATTTTACTAACTTGTTGTAATGTATCTTAAGAAAATAAGTAGCTAGCTAAAAGAAAAACTAAGACATTTTTGAAATCTTCATTAAATTTCACGGGTTTTGCAGGTGATGCAATACTTTTGCACACCGCTGTACATGATGCTACTATCGTAAACGATAAACAGAAAATGCTTCATGGTGTTTAATTTTATCCCTTTCAAATGGCATCTTTACAAAAACCATTCCTTAATTCCATGTGTAAAGCTATATTTTTTTTCTCTAAATTTTATGGATGTCTTCATAACTTGAATGACAGTTTCCTTTCTTATTCGTTAATCGAAAAAACTGCGAAGTAACAAAATAAACTGTCAGCAATTGGTTTCTAGTAACACTTTATTGCTAGAGTGTGCACTACTGAAATGTTTTCATACATTTAAAATTTTTCCCGTGTACTATCACTCACACTTCTAAACTATACATGACATAAGTTGCAGAAGGCACTTGGTATGTGTGTATATATTTTACAATAAAGGCTTCTGAACTGTAATACTTAAAGATGTGAACAACATGTTAAAAAAGTAGTATTCTCCACTGCTGTATGAGCTGTAAAGAGAATAAACTTCTCAAAATAGTTAAGGATATTAAGATTTAGAGCACCAGACACATGTTTTGTTTATGCTAAGGTTGCTAGGAGAGTACGGAGTGGTCTGAGGCATTGTCTTCTAACTAAGCCTGGGTCCAGATGACGCAGGCTTTGTCCCTTCCCTGGAACGAGTCTTACTTATAGCCCCAAGAGTTGCTCATGGTGGTCGTTAAACCCCGAACCAGTGCCCCCCTCCCCGATTAGGAACGGAAGATTGCTTATAGCCCTCAAAAAAAAAACCTCAGGTTTCGCATTGCTGTCACGCAGGTGCAAGTAAGATGCATGAGGGATAACTAGATTTAGAAGCAATAAATGTGCTAAAGTATATCCTAACTCTGCGCGTCTGAACCTGCTACTATCACACTGTATAAATGCAGTAAAGCCACTGGAATGCTGCAGTACAGGCTCTGACAGACAGATGTTGCAGCAGCTCTTCGTGCATCCCAAAGTGTGATATAAGTCTATTACCTGCACGTTGTCGTCAGCAAGGTGATGTATCACAACGGCAGAGAAGTAGTCATCCGAGGACAACTGCTGCCCAGCAAGATCAGTACTTCACAAAGAACTCTTACATAAACCCCACAATGTTCAGTCTCTGCACCCGAGATGCTTTGAAAAATGACACCGACAGTGGCGTAAGTGATTAAACCATTTGTTATCAACTGCATGAAGAAGGTCTATGGTTGAGACATCCGTTGCGCCTAATACCTCTGTCTGCGGCAACCAAGATGTGTTTGGCACAAGATCTATTGTGGCAAAGCGTCCTATTCTGCGATAGATATAGATTTGTCCTTAAATACTCGACAACTTTGTGCCTGGAGAATCGGCATTTATCCTTTAATCAGCCGGTCCAGTCATTGTGTGGGGTTAGATGTTCATCAAGGGCATGTTAACGCTAAGGTGTGCAGAGACGACATCATCAGGAGCACTTTTCAATAAGCCATAGTTTCCTCTTTGTGAATGGTAATGCGCAACTTCACTGCGCTCGCATCGTAGCTCACGATTTCAAATGTCGCAGTATTTCTCTTTTATCTCTACTGCAAGATGTCTATCTCGTAGTGCATCACGCGGAACCAACACTTTCAAAACCTTTTGCCTCATCAGTGAGGGATATCATCTTAAAGCCACCTGATTCATCTAATTTGAAGTACACTATGGAAGTGCCAAGCAGTTATAAACAACCCAGTGCATCACGTTAAAACAACCTCGTAGTGCATCACGCGGAACCAACACTTTCAGAACCTTTTGCCTCGTCAGTGAGGGATATCATCTTAAAGCCACCTGATTCATCTCATTTTAAGTACACTATGGAAGTGCCAAGCAGTTATAAACAACCCAGTAGGTATCACAATGTACTGATTGACCAAGGTAAGCCTTAAGTGTCCTTCTGGGTCAATGAATTCTCTGGTTTAGGTATCACGCTACGCATTTTATCTGGCCATTTCACAACTGTTTAGTGTTCAATAAATAAGCAACCGAAAAATTGTAATTCGGTCACCGCTGAATTAAAATTTTTCCTGGGATGCAGAACACTAAACCCGCTATCACTTTGGTGATACGGGGTTCAATGTTCTGCATCCCAGGTTGTCTATAATTAATTAAATGCATACAGTTGCTTTACGTGATGTAAAGCAAATATCAATTTTGCTGTAATATCCCTAACTTTTTTGAGCGGATTTTGTATTTACACTGAAGACCTGAAGAAAGCACGTGGATTGAATCATGATGCTCAGGAGTAACGGTTAAGGCCTCCAATCACTTTGATCCATGGATGACGAAAAGGGTGTTTTATAGATGTTTTTTTTTTGAGGCTGTGGTATTGTCTTCAAACTTTGGTAACCATGGTATCAGAATCACTACAATCGGTGGTGTATGCCACGTTGTTTAAACCATCCTGGTTGTCCTTACTCACGTAATGCACTTTGGTGATAGGTGCTTCTCCTGAAACAGAAAAAAATAAGATAAATTAGTTTAACTAGAAAATATTATTAGAGATATAACAAATGAAAAAGCAACAGTAGTAAGCAAAAAAATTACTGTAGATCCATCCTGACGGCTGCTGCACAATATTACGAAACTCCTTGGAATAACTATCCTGTTTATGGATTTCCCACTATTATGTTAACAGATATTCGGATTAATGACTATGAACTCAAGGCCTTACTGAAACAATGGACTAATCAACAACCTAGCAGAACATATGATAATGCTGGAAATGGATGAGTAACAGACCTTCTATTTTTCCCAGAGGTTAGGTTAACCCACTGTATCGCTAGGTATCTATCGGAATATGCTACGATCCTGTATATCCCTGAATGTGTATCCCCAGTGGGCTATTCCACAAGCATGTTGCATTTTTACAAAATGTGGATTAGCCCACTATTACTGTAAGGTCTACGTAAAGATGAGGCTTCAGTTTCACTTGGTCCTGAGACGAATACATCTATTTAACCTTATTCAATGACACATTACTTACCCGAACAGTTTTTACAATTTGGGTCAGAGCTGAACAGATGTAGAAAGATTACGAGTAGACTGCTAAACGTTGCTATAAAACCTGTTGAGACATACACCGAAAGGACAGAAATCATGGAGTTCCTGGGCAACGTGACGCTGTCATCCCTCTCGCTAGTGGATTAATCCACCGCTTGAGAGATATATAGGTATGAGAACATCACTGCATTCATGGTAATTAGATGTGAGTGTGGATAAACGTCGTGAGTTAACAGTTTCAAAAATGGATGATAGTGGGCCTGCGCGTGATTCACTCTATCGCTGAGGTGATACAAGAATTGAAGTATCCCCATTCGACAGAATCAAGAGTGTATCGGGAATATGCCATTTCCTGAATATGGCTGTAGTCTTCTTTCTCGCATAGTTACCACAAACCAGCATGATACAGTGGCGCAAATCCCTGCCGACTTCAACAAAGATGTGCCAAAAATGTCTCTACTAAGACCCGCAGGCGATCATTAGCCACAATAGGTTATGACACCCTCTAATCTACCAGAGTTCCACTGCTAACGCCACATCATCCAACGGTATCCTTCAACTGGACGAAAGAACACTGGCCCTCAACCTTAGAGACAGGCCAGCTGTCCGACGATTCCCGTTTCCAGTTAATTCGCACAGACGGGAGGGCGCACATCTAGCGGAAACTGCACAAAGTGATGAACTGTTCAGGCTGGTGGATCTGGGTTACGGTCTGTGGCGTGTTTAACTAGCACACGTTGGGACCTCTGGTACGTGTAAATACATATCTGAATGGACCACGTAGCATGTTCATCGTTGGAGACCTGTACCCATTCATGGTCATCATGCAAACGCAGGACAATGAGCTTCCTCACTGAGCCGTGGTGACTAGAACATGGTTAGAAGAATATTCCGCAGAAGTTCCCAACCTAGAATTACTTCACCTGATATGAACCCTGTGGAAAATCTTTGGGATGCTGTGAAAAGGTCCGTTCAAGCTTTGGATACTCCACTCAGTAATGCCACGGAATTATGGACATATCTGTGGAACGCTTTTATAACCTAGTGGTCTCAATACTTTGCTGTGTAATTGCCCTTACCAGGGCGACAGGTGGGCCTACCCATTACTAAGGAGGTATCCCGTGATTTCTGTCTACTCAGTGTATGTGATCGACAAATAAGCGTCATTGTTATAAGATTGATGTCTGTGTTGAAGCCAATAAAATTATATTATAGCGGTGGATTATATTGATGTTCTGAAATACAGTGAGTAGCAGAATAAAGACATTGGAATTGTATGTAACTATCTTATGCTCAGGGTTTATTTAATTAAGGTGGATCCACCTAAAATCGCTGTCATATGTTTCCAGTGGTAAAACTTCTTTACATATTATCTTCGCGATTAATGCATTCCCAAGGATGAAAATTTGCACATCGATAAAACTACCTTTAAGTTATAACATGGCATACATGCTAAAACATAGCCATAATTAAGCAATCCAGCATTTGTCTACTGACTTCATCAGTGTACATGTCCCACCATCTATTAACAGGTCTGAACATTACTCAAAGAAAAATGATTGATTTTTAATATAATTATGGTTATGTTTTAGCAAGTATTAAGTATCCCATGCTATGACTTAAAGTTAGTTTTATTGATGTGCAAATTTTCATCCTTCGGAATACATTAATTGGAAACATAAGGCGGAGAATTTAGGTGGAACCATCTTAATTACTCAAGAAGTTTGAATATATGTTTTATAAAGTTCAACAAGGGCATTTGCAAAGACACATAAATAATCACGTGAACTTACTGCACAATTAAAGTTTAAACTCTATACTGTTTTGTGGTATTATTTGATTCTTGTATCTTTTCCTCCCTCTGGAACTAGCGAACTCGTAATTCAGAAGGGGGAAATGCACACACCGGCCACTGAATTAGAAACATTTCTGCAGATGTATGTAAACGCCACTTACACAACGTATATGCAAAATACGCCGGCCGCCCCGGTGTAAGAGATGGTTTTTAAATATTCGTCCAAAAGAGGTCCGGGTTTGAAACCTGTTGAGGCATGGATGTTGCGTTTGTCTTACGGCACTAGCTCTCTCTCCCTTCCCTGGAACCAGTGTCCCTAAATTAAGGACGGGCGACTGCTTATAGCGGATTGAGTTGCTCACGATCGTCGTTAAAGTTCCAACCCCCAAAAATACATGGTCACGTGATCTAATCAACTATTTAAGGATTATGTGAACATTGTTGCTGTTCAAGTTCATCTTCTAATGGTGACTTTTCGACCAGCATGGGACTGCTGTTTCATGTACCACAATGCTACCGTTCATTGCACAAGATGTGTTCAGCAATGGCTCAGCGAGCATGACAGCGACTTTCACCATCTTCGCTGGCCACCAGAAAGCTCGGTGGTGAACCCCATTGAGAATGTATGGAACATACACCGCTGGCCACCCAAAATGCAACACCAAGAAGGAAGCATCCGATTGGCCTGAAATTCACAGCGTGCGTCGCCCGCGAGAGGACATGCAAACGATTAGTATTGCAGGGCATATGAAAATCATGTGTGCCCGGCAAGCCACTGAGAAGCACTATAAGAAGGGTGCACAGAAGGCGGGGTGTAAGTAGTGGAAGTGTGTTGTGCTGCCGGACCTGTGCGTGGAAAGCTTCCTGATGCCTCGTTGCAGAATACGGCAGTCATTCCAGCACGCTTCGGAGTTCAACAGAGGACGAATAGTGGCTTATCGCGACAGCGGTTTATCGTACTGAGACATCGGCGCCGTGTGGGACGACATCCAGCCACAGTGAGGCGAGTATGGATTCGATGGGTGCAGGAGGAACGGTCGGACGGACCGATGTGAGCGATTGCTGCAGCCGCGGCACACTACCGAACAAGAGGACCGCCATGTTGTGGGGCGGGCATTGACGGCTCGCACCGCCACATCACGAACGTTAGCGCAAGAATTAGGGTGTGTTGCGCAACAACCTGTGTCAGCACGTACCGTTCGACGTCGTCTGAAGGAGCGGGGACTAGTCGCACGACGCCCATTGCTCCAATTACCATTGACGTTACACCACCGGCGAGTGAGGCAGTAGTTGGCCGTTGAACGCCGCACCTGGACTACGGAATGGCACGACATTGTCTTCTCCGACGAATCCCGCTTCTGCCTGCAACACCACGATGCTCGGATCCGCGTGTGGCGGCACCGCGGCGAGAGACTGTATGACGCCTGCATTATGCATCGCCATACCGGTCCGTCGCCTGGCGTTATGGTTTGGGGAGCAATTGGGATATGATACCCGCACCCCTCTGGTACGCATCGCCGCTACACTCAACAGCCATCGCACCATCTCCGACGTTTTGGAGTCTGTAGTCCTCCCTTACCTGCCAGCTGCCACGTTTCAACAGGAAAATGCGCGCCCGCACGTGGCACACATCGTGCAACAATTCTTCACAGCCCACCAGGTGTCACTGCTGCCGTGGCCCGCCTGTTCTCCTTATATGTCGCCCGTCGAACACGTCTGGTCGCTGATCGGCAACCGAGTGGCCCGGCAAGCACCACCCGCGGCTACGCCTGATGAACTGTGTCAACGTGTTGAAGCAGCCTGGACCGACATACCCCAAGCCCACATCCAAAGCTTCTTTCATTCGATGCCGCGGCGTGTAGTGGCCGTTATTGCCAGCCATGGGGGCCACACGAACTATTGATGTCTGCATGTTCCGCAAGTCGCACGGGCCTGTAAGCTCAATCGTTTCATCTTTGTATCTGTTGTTATGTGTCCAGTAAATCTGGCTTTGCTATCTCGTGTCCCTCTTGGTGTTGCATTTTGGGTGGCCAGCAGTGTATTAATAAAACGGATCCATGAGCAAAGTCCTCTTCCGTCAAATCTCAGCCAGTTAAAGGACTGTCTGGTGAATGCCTGGTATCCTGTAGACGTAAATGCACTCCAACACCTAGTGGAATCCATGCCAAATCGCATACGTGCTGTAATTCGGGTTAAAGGAGGTTCAACCCGGTTCTGAATAACTGTTTCTAATTCAGTGACCTGTATGTGCATATTATTTATATTAAAGATAGGCATTTGCAATTATTCTAATTATTGATGAAGCTAAATGATTGTAACAAAAAATGTTGATTCACTTGCGCAAACGAGCAGAAAAAGGTTCCAAGAATCCAAAGAAAGTTTCAGTAAAGGATTCATGATTATTGCTGGTTTCTCGTGTAATGGGAAATTAAAGTTAGGTTGAAAAGAATGCTGAAATCAATTCTACATATTACCAAAGTAATGTTTTAATACCTATATTTAAAGAGGGAAATGCCATTACTTTATCCACAGAGCCTTAAAAGAGTAGTAATCCATCAGGATAAGACTACCAGTCATACATCCAAATCTACTATTTTGTTTCTTGAAAAAAAGAGACTGGTATACCTTTGCTCATATTCCTTCGGACTGCTAAAAAGAGCACTTTCTAATGCAGACCTATGGAAAGCAGAGGAAGAGAAGTGGAATAAAATACGACTACCAATTTTAAGAAATGCCTTGTTATCTTGGAAATCTAAATGTAGGTTCATAGTCCAGAGAACGGGCTATCAGATAGAACATTTGAGAAAGAAATAATTTTATTTTGAACATTAATTATGTTGCTGGAAAATCATTCTAAAAATGTGTGAACATCTCTGTATGTGGCATCATGCTAAGGGGGATGTTCTGTTAGAACAGACTGAATCCGCTGATACCAGTGGAGGTTAAGATGGCATCCAGGGTATACTTGAGTGTTGTAGCGGACCAAGTACTCTTTAGAATGTTACTCTTTTCCGCATGTGATATAATATTTATGGACACCAATGCAGCAGCACATCGTCCCACAATGGTTTGATTAGGACAAGAACTTCCATCATCTACCCGGAATTCGCTGTCTCTGGTCTCAATCACGTTGAAAACTGCTGTTTGACGTCGACGTTCTCTTCCGTTAACATTGACAATTCGCGATATTTTGCTTTGGATGTCTTTGGACCAAAACAAACTCAATCGCCTCACATAATCCATTCTAAGGAGGGCATACTTGCTGTCATTCAAAACAAAGATGGCCCTGCTCAATACTAAATAAAAGCTTGAATTTTTCTGTTCAGTATGTGTATTACTGACAATGACTTCAACTGACTCCCTTGGGAGGTACAGCATAAAATGAATTAACAATTTAAAAAGCTAATAATTATTAGAACAGTTTCATCTATTGAGCATTTAATGATAATAATGCATACCTCCAACAACCTCGACTGATTTTACTTTGGAGCAGTTGCGTTTGTAGAGCTGGTACAAACATGAAATTATTATGCTGACCCCTGTCATAGAGAAGGCGTATAACCATGGAAAGAGCAGAACTTTGCCCTGATCCTAGAATGAAAAATAATAAAAAACATACATTTTTAGGAGTTCACCTTATATCATTTTAGTAGTCTAAGTGTGAACGAACAAAATGAAAAACAAAAATGCAAATTCTCACTTCAGAACTAGGAACGCAGTAAGTTAGCTTCACAAACTACGCCAGCCAGCAGTGCACAAAATTTATACGCCTTTTAAGAGTTGCTTAAAATTTTACAAAACGATTTCTTGCTTTTAATAGTAACAAATCATTATGTATAAACTTTGTGCACTGGTTATCTATTTACAAATAATTCAAGTAATGTTAATAATTTTGTACAAGTCTATTTTATGCGAAAACAAAGATGAATGATGTTCAAGAAGAATATTTCGCTTTCATAAGATAGAACCACAGTGAGATTTTTAAAAAAATTACTGTTAAGGCACGATTTTTAGCATAACATTGTTAAAAAGCTGGCCCATTAAACTACTTTTCAACTTCCACTCTGATTCATTATACGTACTTCACTTTCTTCGTACCCAAAACTAGCCTGATCAGTGAAGACCACTACATCAAACCATAAATATTTACATCAGCTTCATAATTTGCAAAAGCTCATGTTTAAATGCATTGGTCAAGAGAAATGTTTGTATTACTGCAAAAAAACTATCAATCTATAAGATGCCTATTTAAACATTTCGAGAGGGTTCAAATCCTCGGGTGCCTGTGAATGGCCTTAGAACATGATTTTGAATTAGCCCCACGTATATAATGTACACATATTAGCCCAGGGCTTGATGAAAATACATGCTTCCAGTTACAGGCCAGGTCTTCCTAAAATTATCGATAGACTAATTTTTACCAAAGCATTTAATTACCATATCTTTCAATATGCAAAATAATAATAATAAACTGTAGGCTTTTCCCGGAACATTTGCCTGACACCATGGGCTTCAAATACCACTTCATTAGTGGTTTTTCTTTTGCCCCAGTTGTGTCAGCTCCGCACAGAAAAAAATTATGTTCACTAAGTATGGCACACCACACTACACCCCTCCCCCTTCAATGGCTTTATGTGGTAATAAACTATTATTTTAAATCAGCTTACGCATTAAATTATGTCTTAAATCCAGCAAAGAAAATTTTACCAGGCTTTTCAACTTAGAATTAAGCTGTTAAACCTGATTTCTAAGAAAACCAATGTGTTGCTATTTATCGGGAGCGTCCGCTTTATGTGTTCCTACGGAGATGAACTAGCTTCCAAGCTGTACACACACAGGTGCTTTTGCGACAAACTTAAAGCCACTACGTCCAGTAGTTTTTTTTAAGCATGTCTTTTGTAAAAAATATCGTGCTTATGTTACCGGTTTGTCCGTCCGTCTGTGGATATCATATCTCTGCAACTATTAGTCTGATTTGAAAAATTGTTTTTGCATTGGGAAGCTTGAAATGTGCAAATGATAATCCTTCATTTCGTTTTTTTTTTCTACGGTACACAATTTCGCCGCTAGAGGGCGTGAATGCACATGAATCGAATTCCATATATTTGCTTCTAAACATGCGATTGAAATTTTTTACCTTTCGATTTCATTTATGTCCAAGACTATTTTAGGTGCAGTCACTTTTTCAGGTTACGCATATATTTCCCGCTAGGAGGCGTAAAAGTAAATTGCGTTTTGACCGACATTCCCCGCTTCTAAAACTCCTTTCTGCAGCGGATACAGCTTCTAATGGGAAATCTTTTTATAATTTCTAATTTTTGGTATAAATGGTTTGGCCACCAGGGGTCGTAAGTGCTAATTTCGGCAGCAAAATCTCGATTGAAAAAATTCTTTCGTGACTGATGTCACTCGCATCAATAAACGTTTTTGAAATATTTTCTTCTAAAAATATTGCACGGTTTCTCCGCCAGGGGGCGTAGAGTATATCTTTCTTTGTTGGAGGGAGTTTTGGGTGCCACATGTTTTCCCTTAATTTCAAGTAATTCATAAACTTTCCACTAGGGGCATAAGGTAAATGGTATTTTTCTCGATATCTCTGCTTCTAAAACTCCGATTTGAAAAATTGTTTCTGCACTGGATACAATTCCTGATGGGAAATCTTTTGCACATAATTTCTAATTTTTGGAAAAAAAATGGTTTAGCCACCATGGGGCGTAAGTCTTTATTTCCAGCGAAATCTGAGCTTCTAAAATCTCGACTGAAAAAAAATTTGTTCATGGACCGATGCTACTCACGTCAATAAACCTTTTAGGAATATTTTCTTCTTAAAATAATTCATGGTTTCTGCACCAGGAAGCGTATTTATCTTATTTTTTGTCAATATCTATGAGTCGGATTGCGTTTCCTGTGCGAAATGTTTTTCATATACGTAATTTCAAAATTTTGAAGTAATTCATAGACTTTTCGCTAGACGGCGTTAAGGGACATTTCGTTTTGCCTGATATCTTTGCTTTAAAAAATTCTTCCTGTATCGCATACAGCTCGCGATGGAAAATGTTTTGCATATAATTTTTAATACTTGGTAAAGAATGGTTTGGTCACCAGAGGGCGTAAGGGCTAATTTCTGCTTCTAAATCTGAGCTCCTGAAAACTGGATTGAAAAAATTCTTCCATGGACCAGTACCGCTCACATCGGAAAATCTTTTGACAATACTTTCTTCTTAAAATAATACATATTTTACCCGCTAGGGGGCGTAGATGCATATCTTATATTTGCCGATATCTCTGCTTCTAAGGGTCCGATTTGAAGACTTATTTCTTTGTTAGAGAGCGTTTCCGCTGCGAAATGTTTCTCATATAATTTCAATTTTTTTCTTAACGCTCAAGTCTGCCACCAGAGGGCTTAAGTTAACGTTTCCAGCAATATCTGCGGGATTAAAAACCCGATTGGAAAACTTCTTTCTTCGATCAGATACAACTGTTTTCCATACCGGTTCCACGAGGATGTAGCACGTGACGTCATCGAGAAGTTTCAGTTAAGTGGCAACAGTCCTTGCAAGTTCCTGAAGGACAAACACAGCTTGCTGTCCTGCAGTTATTGTGTAAAATGCGATCATTAGCGATCAATGTTAACAAAAATATTGAAGAGTTAGACTCTTCAAAGGTAAAAAAACTTTTAAAGGTTAGATTTATCTATCAGTGACTTCTGGTAAGGCTGGGAACCTATCTTTTACTTGTTCAAATGTTGTTGGCGTGCAGTGCTTGTACTTATTGGGCCAGTCGTTTCACTTGTTGATTCGAAGTTTTCAAGTTGAATTTAAAAGGTGTTGGCTTTTGTTTTGCATAGGTTTTATTGCTACTGACTATTTTCTGATAGAACACCCTTCAGAGTTTGTCTCATAGTCAAAAAAATTCTTAAATCAACGCTTCGGTATCCAATCTGCACTTCTGTGCGCTTGGGTTTTTCACCTTCAGGGATTTCTATTCAGAAGGTTCCTGGCTGATCAAGGAGGTGTTGAAACTTTTTATAGAGCTGAAAGTTAATTTGTTAGCCAATCTGACTGTTAGTCAGAATCAAATCTCTTCGGCTGTTCTGGATTTTTTAGGAGAGCTTGACCCACTTTTTTGCGAATTTTCGGCTTTTCACTTAGTATTTTCACTTTTAAGATTATTTGGCTCTCAGTATTGGGAGATTTTTGATTTTTACTTTAATATTTCGTTCTATATATTTCCTCCCCAAACCACCGTTGATTTTAATTTTAGTAACCTGGATTTTTAACTGGAGCTGAAGTACACTTTTGTGGAAAAATGCAAATAATGGATAAAATTATTTCCAAATGAATTTTTTTTTTTTTTTGGTGTCTAGGTCTGTTTACAGACTGGGATTATGCTGCTAAATTTATTTACGGATAAATAACGTAAATAAATTTAGCGCAAATCAAAATTATTGTTGGGTTTTTTTACCACAATTTTGTGTGGAAAAACAGATTTTGCTCTAAATTTTTCTAAGTCTTGGAAAACGTTTCCCAGAACTAAGAGAAACACTTTTTATTGAAGAGTTCCTAATTACTCACTAATTAGTGATCACACTAAATTACCATGTAAAAGAATATAAACGATAATAAAATGTTATTTGCTTCAAGACTGGATTTATATGCCTCGAGCTGTTGTATGGTAAAGGCGGTTCGACCAAAACAAAGTAATAGAAAATATTTACTATTTGTACTTTCGGAAAACTTTTCGCGTCACCTTCGAAGATACTTGCATTCAGCACATACAGATATTTTCCTTCAATCTCTTTAATTTTTTCCAAATACCACATTTTGTACTCGGAAGTTAAACTTTCAAAGTAGGACGCCATCATTTCAACAGGGACTGGTTGTCCTTCACTTACGTTACTAAGGCTCGTTGCCATGCTAAAGTCACTTGTCTGCTACAACCTCATTGACTTTGAATAGCTTTGATAAATTTAATTCGCATCAAAACGGATTCGAAAGATGTACTTATTACAACCGAAAATTCGGTGTCATCTTTCTTGTTTTCTGCAGGCGACCGACAATCCATTTTATTATTGTGGAGCAGTCAGCTTATATTTCGTAAGAAAAAAAGTGAAGCATTTTTCTGGGTTTTTTTTTTTTTTCAAATATCAAATGATTATAAAGTTTACTTACACACCAAAATAAAGTTCACATCCAATACAAGGCTTACTTTCAATGCAACACTTGGGCTCGTTTCTTTTTGCTAGAATTTTGAATTATTGGCCGAAATTTTGACAACACATTTTAAATTTTTTTTACAACAGACATCAGACGATTTCTTTCTGTGCATTTAATGTTTTTCAGACATAAGAAAGCTTTTTTTGTTGTTGTTTTTCTAAATGCGGTTTAACGACCACCCTGAGAAACTATAAGGGTTATATAATATAAGCAGTCCTCCATCTCTAAATTGGGCCCACTGGTTTCTAGGAGAGGAGGCAATCACGGCGTGTAAGAAAAAACACCACTAGTACCTGATCTGGGACTTCGGCGACTTCTCAGAAATGTATGCCTCACTACTCGGTAATAGAGATGGCCAAAAGAAAGCTTTTTCGTACACATATGGGCCACTGAATTAGAAACTTTTATTCAATACCGGGTTGGACCTCCTTTAACCCGAATTACAACACGTATGCGGTTTGGTATAGATGCTTCATTAGGCTTCCGCTAAACTCTGCCTACCGTCAGTGCAGCACAAGGTGTACCGCGACTCGTCGGACCACATAACGTTTTTCCAGTGTCCAGTCACAGTGTTCCTGACACCACTGTAGACTTCCCGGTTCTTTGCCAAAATAATAGTTTCTGTATAGGCACGTGACTGCCAATACGGATCCTCTCCAATTCCTAGTTCGATGAGGTATGGGTCGGGAACAGCCTTCATTGAATGCTTCGGTCAATTACTACATACAAGACGTGTTTCTCCGTACAAGCCTTCTCAGACGACGGCGATCTTTTTCCCGACAGACTGTCGTCACTCCACAGTTACGCCTCTTAGAGAAGCAATGTGGGCTGTTTTTCTAATGATTAAAACCCCAGGATATCTCACCTTTTGAAAATCGTCGCTCCAGCCAGATAGGGGCACCCATAACAAGCCTTTTTATCAAACTCTGAAAGATCCTTTGCTTTTCTCATTGTGATCAACATTTTTGACAATTATTGACGAGCAGCGGTCTTAAATTGTTGCCTAGATCACGTGGTAACGCACATGACCACATATTTTGCATTATGCGTAAGTGATGTCCAGGTTTCTGATTCAGAAGTCAATGTGTGTACCATGATGACAAGTTTCATATCGATCGGTTGCTTAGTTTTTCAATTGCGCACATTTTCGTGTTTCTTGCTCAACTTTTGACGAGTAGTGTAAATTACGCAGGGATTCAGCTGGTTAATCATTTGACTTGGGCATACAGGTGACGTTTCGTCCTGTCAGGTTACGCATTTCGTCTTCTTTCTTACTTCGATTGGAGGTTTAAGGACCACTGCGAGCAACTCGGTGGGCAGTCACCCGTCTCTAATTTGGGGCCACTAGTTTCAAGGAAGGGAGAGAGCCAGTGCTGTAAGACAAATACAACATCCATGCCTCACCGGGATTCGAACCCTGGACCCATCTCAAACATACTGTAAGCCCAAATCTGAATCTTGCATCATAATCCCCCCAGCCAATTAAATTAAGCAGACAGGCAAACTTAAGCACACATTAATGCAAGTGCTTCTGGTTTTCGTAAAAATTTAGACAGTAACAGAATTTTGCTGTCAATTCGGAAATAAAATATTTTGTGAATCTACTTGGGGGGGGGGGAGCAGCACTCGGGATACACTTATATTATTTTTTAGCAGCGCTTAGGTTCTTGATTCTGAGCAACAATCACTTCATTATATTTTGAGCAACAGTAAGTGGACATAATGGGGAAAACAAAAATCTGGCATACTAAGTGAAATATGAACAAGAGCGTGTTTCCTGCGAGTCGATAAATTTATTTGATTTAGGTGACTACATTACAGATTACGTGTCATAACAAAAATTTCTTCGCATATATTACTACTTACGTTGTATTTCTAGATCTCGCTTTGTGCGCAGTTGCTAGTCGTTTTTCGATTTTGGGAGTAGAATTACCAGTTGCGACACCAGCAACTCAGAACTGGGGGGAGGGGGCTAAGTTTTGTACGGGAGATGCAAACTTTGAAGCACATGGCAGAAATTTTGTCAAAAATAAGTATTTTGTATGAAGTTTTTATTCAGTGTATGTACAACCTGGGGCAAAAATTGTTCCCACACGTGTTCTTACACATCGTTATGTACACTGCTGGCCACCCAAAATGCAACACCAAGAAGGAAGCATCCGATTGGCCTGAAATTCGCAGCATGCGTCGCCCGCGAGAGGACCTTTTTTTTTTTTTTGATTGGAGGTTTAACGACCACCGTGAGCAACTCAATGGGCTATAAGCAGTCGCCCGTCCCTAATTTAGGGTCACTGGTTCCAGGGAAGGGAGAGAGCCAGTGCCGTAAGACAAGCACAACATCCATGCCTGACCGGGATTCGAACCCGGACCCCTTTCGGACAAATGATCAGAGGCCAGCGCCTTAGACCACTGCGCCACCGGGGCGGCGAGAGAGGACATGCAAACGAATAGCATTGCAGGGCTTATGCAAATCATGTGCGCCAGGCACGCCACCGAGAAGCACTATAAGAAGGGTGCACAGAAGGCGGGGTGTTGTGCTGCCGAACCTGTGCGTGGGAAGCTTCCTGATGCCTCGTCGCAGAATACGGCACTCATTCCAGCACGTTTCGGAGTTCGACAGACGACGAATAGTGGCATATCGCGACAGCGGTTTATCCCAGCGGTTTATCGTACCGACACATCGGCGCCCGTGTGGGACGACATCCAGCCACAGTGAGGCGAGTATGGATTCGGTGGGCGCAGGAGGGACGGACGGACCGACGTGTGAGGCCGCAGCACACCACCGAACGAAAGGACCGGCATGTTGTGCGGCGGGCATTGACGGCTCGCACCGCCACATCACGAACGTTAGCGAAGGAATTTGTGTGTGTTGCGCAACAACCTGTGTCAGCACGTACCGTTCGACGTCGTCTGCAGGAGCGGGGACTTGTCGCACGGCCCCCATTGCTCCGATTACCATTGATGTTACACCACCGGCGAGTGCGGCGGCAGTGGGCCGTTGCACCCCGCACCTGGACTACGGAATGGCACGACATTGTTTTCCCGACGAATTCCGCTTCTGCCTGCAACACCACGATGGTCAGATCCGCGTGTGACGCCTGCATTATGCATCGCCATACAGGTCTGGGTTGGAGCGCAATTGGATATGACACCCGCATCGCCGGTACAATCAACAGCCATCGCTTCATCTCCGACGTTTTGGAGCCTGTAGTCCTCCCTTACCTGCAGGACCTGCCAGCGGCCACGTTTCAACAGGACAATGCGCGCCCGCACTTGGCGCGCATCGTGCAACAATTCTTTACAGCCCACCACGTGTCACTGCTGCTGTGGCCCGCCTGTTCACCCGATATGTAGCGCATCGAACACGTCTGGTCGCTGATCGGCAACCGAGTGGCCCGGCAATCACCACCCGCGGCTACGCCTGATGAATTGTGGCAACGTGTGGAAGCAGCCTGGGCCGACATACCCCAATCCCACATCCAAAGCCTCTTTCGTTTGATGTAGCGGCAGTTATTGCCAGCCATGGGGGTCACACGAACTATTGATGTCTGCGTGTTCCGCGAGCCTGTAAGCTCAATTGTTTCATCTTTGTATCTGTTGTTATGTGTACAGTAAATCTGGCTTTGCTATCTCGTGTCCTTGGTGTTGCACTTTGGGTGGCCAGCATGGTATTTCAGTCAGATATTGTACGTTCCTTTATACGAGTCCTGTTGTCTGTAGCTTAGATGTGCTGCTTTCAGGTGTATGGAGAACTGCCCACAAAAATTATAAGGGGTCATATAAAAATTGCGTTCTTGACTGCTCCGTGGCCACGTCCGACAGAGCTTGGTTATTTGAGTCAAAGTTTCTTTAATTTCGTGGTTTTTTAATTGCGATATTTAATGTAATTCTTTGTAAAAAAAAGTGTTTATGACCAATAACTCAACAAAAGAATTTCACGTTTTTTTTTTTTTTTTTTTTTTTTTTGATTGGAGGTTTAACGACCGCCGTGAGCAACTCAATGGGCTATAAGCAGTCGCCCGTCCCTAATTTAGGGTCACTGGTTCCAGGGAAGGGAGAGAGCCAGTGCCGTAAGACAAACACAACATCCATGCCTGACCGGGATTCGAACCCGGACCCCTTACGGACGAATGATCAGAGGCCAACGCCTTAGACCACTGAGCCACCGGGGCGGCGAATTTCACGGTTTACAGAATACAGCTCAATAAATTCTCTGCAAGCATGTGCGAATGCAGGAAACCTGTCTGGGATGGGGGCTTTAGACTGAAAGTATAAAGAATTTGTTGCCCAATAGGGAGGTTTTCAGCTTTTACAAACTCCTATCCAACAAATCATCGGAGGGCGCGTGCAAACGTAGAAAACCTGTCGGGTTGGAGGGGCTTAATACCCAAAAAAATAAAATGCGAAGAATTTGTAGCCCGATCGGGAGATTTTCGGTGTTCACAAACTACAGCTCAAAAAATTCTCTCTGCGGGCATGTGCTATGCAAGAAACCTGTCGCGGTGAAGGGGGGGGGGGGGTTAAACCGAAAATATAAAAAAAATGTAGACCCCTCCCCCCGACAGATTTTCTGTGTTGCCATATTTCTTTATATTTCATATTTTTGACATTACCCCGACAGGTTTCCTGCGTTGCACATTCCCGCAGAGAATTTGTTGAGTTGTGCTTTGTTTGTAAACGGTTAAAATCTCTGCATTGGCCCATAAATTCTTTATATTTCATATTTTTGGTATCAAGCTCCCCCATTCCCGGACAGGTCTTTTTTTTTATTTTTATAAAGAATTACATTAAATATTGCAATTAAGAAAATACGAAATTACGGAAACGTTATGTGACTCAAATAACCAACCTTTGGGGACAAGACCACGAAGCGGTCAAAAACGCAATTTGTGTACGGTCCCTTAAAATTTTTGTGTTCAGTTCTCTTTGGCTTGAAAATCATGAAAATGTCTAAATTTCTTACTCCGTACCCGACAGCTTTCATTAAACTACGTTGTCGTTTCTACATATTTCCTACTATGAGCCTCTATCTTCATATGGCGGTTATTCCATAATTTTTGCCAGGGGTTGTTGTACTGGGAACCATGCATAGGAACCTCCATGCGCTTTAACAAGTCACTAGTTGTCCTCAATTTTAGCTTGCTTGCTTCATTTTTCAATTGGTTTTTACGCTTTCCAACCGTATAGGTTGAAGAAGCGTATAAGCTCCAGCTTTGCCTGTCCTCACGATAACTCACGTAAAAATGGTTCGATTTCGATGAAATTTTAATATGTGTTAGGGGATAACCTTGAAAGGAACCCTATTGAAAATGGACGAAATGGGGTAAAAGGTCAGGACATAGGAGCGGGATCCATTCCATTGGCCTTATGCGTCATAACTTACGTAAAAATGCTTCTATTGTAACAAAACTTTAGTATGTTGTTCCGGGTTTATACTGAACCAATTTCTGTTGAATATCATCGAAATCTGGTCAAAGGTCAGGGCACATGAGCGAGATTTATTCCACAACCATTATTCTCATAACTTGACTAAAAATGCTTCTATTGCGACAAAACGTTAGTATGTTGTTCCGGAGGTATACTGAACCGGTTCCGTTGAATATAATCGAAATGGGGTCAGGGCACAGGAACGAGATTTATTCCACAGCCATTATCCTTATAACTTGAGTAATGATTTCTGGTATGTTGGAAAGCGTATCATAATCAATGCATTGCATTATTTTACTAATTTGTTTAATATCTGCTGTCATAAGGTTGTCAACGCCAATGAATTTTGGGTTGCAATCCGACAAGTAATCTCTCTCATCTTTCAAAACTATAACTACAAAATTGGTGCTTTTATAGTACTCTCTTAGCAGTGGCGTATATTCAAGGCTAGCTGTGAAGCCCAGAGAATACACAAATAAAAGTCAATTACCAACTGTATTAAGATATGCCGATGCTTTCGCTTCTTTTGACTAAAACAATTGGTCTGGCGAGCAAAGACCAAAAGGATCCTAGTGGAGGAATGGTGTCATCGTGACGTAACTAGCTCTACCAGACTTCGCTGAGTGATTCAAAGACTTTCGATACGATTGCCAGCGGGCGTGTCCATGACAATATGAAGGAGCTAGTGAAAAGTTCTGAGTGGGCCATTGCTTTGAGCAACGTTCGCTCAGAAAAGAGAAGTCTTATACTTAGGACTACATTAGTCATTCGTTTCCTCCCGCCCGTAACAGCACGTGTTTCGTGAGAGTTGTTTCAGTTGTGTGAAGTGTCCATGAATTAAAATCAGTGATATTATATCTTAAATTCCTGGCTTTGTTGGATTCTAACTGTTTTGATAAATTTTGTGGAAGCTTTCGTGAACATCTACCGTCAGAATTTAAAGAACCTTAAGCTTCAAATTCTGATACAGTTAGACTCAAAATGAACTGAAGGTGTTTTATTCCCTTGATGAATACAAAAACAAATCAGTAAGATACATTTCTTGTTACATAAAGTTGAATAAATTAGACACTGTGTTTAGTGAGGTGTACAAATTAGCAGACTTAATATTAAAGTTTCCATCAACAACTGCCAAAAGAAGTTTTTCTGCATTAAAAAGAATCAAGACTTAGAGCCACACAAGGACATGTACACTTGTGCAACTTGGCTGTTTTGACGATAGAAAAAAACCACATTTGTTTTAAATACGAAAAAGTACTTTGCAGAAACTTTTTTATGAAAACGTAACACCCAAGTTCACACAAAAGAAAAGAAGAATGGAGTTCATGTACAAAGAAAGTATTCAGAAGAAGAATGGAGTTCATGTACAAATAAAGGTTAAAAACCTAATACTCTTAATTATTTGGTATTATGTTAGCAAAAGCATGTACCTAAAATTTAGAAAAAAGTTACTTCTATTATTTAACAACTGAAATATAAACTTCGCAGTTGAAAAAAAAAAAAAAACAGCACTGGGGTCGGGTGAGATAGCCCAGGTCTCGGGCCCAAGATTCGCCATTGTCTTTTTGATATTAGCTAAAAGGACTCCCTCCTTTTCAAAAATAGCACAACACAGAATTTCACACACACACACACACAAAAAAAAAAAAAATAGTTTTATAAAACAAAATTTCCGTGAATTCCAAAAATTCACATACATTCACCAAGTTCCTTAAGATCTTGGATGGTTGAAAAACTGTTTAAATATTCGGAGGGTGCTAAAAGAGGGGTGTGGGGATCAAAGAAAAGTTGGTGGGCTGAAAGCCCACCATAGCCAATCCATGGAGACACGCCTGAAAATTAACACACGCGCGCACTCGCACACAGCATTGATTCCAAATAAAAAATTTAAGATTTTCATTGGGGCAAACTGTTATTTGTAGGGGAAAGGGGGGGGGGGGACTTTGCACCGCTGAAGATATTGCTGAATGCAACACTGATCCCCCACTTATATACATAGTTCCAAAGGTTGCATTCATTCACACATTTCCTATATGGTGCAACTATTTAAATAATAATACACAGTCGAGTCACATTATTGTGACCACCTCCTACTTTTGACGTCAACATCGCGTAGCCAATGAAAGAAGGCATGTGTCGTGAGCTGGCTTGGAGGGTATATACGGTGTGCTGTACACATTCTGAAAACTTATCACTCATTGCTGTCATGGATAAAATGAGCAATTTATCAGATTTGCAAAAAGGGAGGATTATCTGCTTTCAGGCCAAGGGTGGCAGTATTTCTGGAAAAGCGAAGTTTGTGAACTGTTCGCGTGCTGCTGTGGTTAAAGTGTATCGTGATAGGAGAAATGGCACCATTGCGAATAAACGACGTGGAAACTGCGGATCACCACGTGCCATCAAGGCCGTAGCCAGGGGAAGGCCAGGCCGGGCTGAGCCCAACCTGTGTTTCCTTTTGCCAATCCTAGCGACTCGCACAACAGCATAGTGCCCGACCACTTAATATCCTTCGCCCGATCTCAATCATGCTTGTCTGGCTACGGGCCATTGATGTGAGAGGTGAACGTCGGCTTTGAAGATGCGTGAGGGCCGATCGACACGCTATAGTGGAGCAACTCACTGGGCCGAATGAAACAGGAGGCCTACCGGAAGTGTGTCTAAAATGGCATGTCAGCATATTCTGCTGCGTATGGGGCTCCTATGCAGACAGATGGTCACTGCACCTATGCTAACGAAGGTGCATCGGCAGAGAAGGCTTACATTTGCACGGCAGTATCGGAATTGGACCTCTGCTGATTGGCAAAGGATTGCCTTCTCTGATGAGTCATGTTTTCTGCTTCATCGAACAGATGGACGTTGGCGTATAAGGCGAGAAACATAGGAGAACAAACATTCTTCAACCATTGCAGGAAGAGCACAAGCTGGTGGGGGCAGCGTTATGGTCTGGGGAATGTTTTCGTGGCATTCTCTGGGTCCACTGTTACATGTGGAAGGCAATATGGACAGAATTCACTACGAATCCATCCTTGCAAACCACGTACACCCATACATGCTGATTGTCTTCCCTGGGGCGGATGGGATCTTCCAGCACGACAATACGACGTGTCACACAGCTCGAAATGTCCGGTAGTGGTTGGAAGAGCACGGTGAAGACTTCAAAGTACGTTCCTGGCCTCCTAATTACCCAGACCTAAACTCAATTCAGCATCTGTGGGACCACCTTGATCGTGTTGTTCGTTCTATGGGTCCTCTACCTCGCACCCTCCAGAAGCTGTCAGATGCACTGCAGTCAGCATGGCTCTACATACCTGTGAACACCATTCAGCACCTTACTGAGTTACTCCCAGTATGTTTAGCTGCTGCACATGGGGATATTAGCTGGTAGTCTCTGGATATTAGCTGGTAGTCACAATGGATATTAGCTGGTAGTCACAATGGATATTAGCTGGTAGTCACAATGGATATTAGCTGGTGGTCTCGACCGTGTAATATACAAAACAGTTTCGGAATTGTGCCAAATTAATGCTAGCAAAGATACTGTTTTTGCAAATATCTAAGAGAGTCGCACAGCAAGACAATGAATTATGCAGTGGAATTACTCGAGCAGAACGTATAAACGCAGATTCAAAGGAAAAGACAAAGACCAACGACCTCTTCCTTGACAGTTTACTGATTAAATTTTAATATATTGTTCATTAATTAGTGTAGTCTACAGGCCTATTATTAAAGTGACCAGACGTCCTGGTTTTAAAGCCAACGTCCCGACACTTTCTCCAATTTCATAAATGTCCAGGTTTTTAGAAATGACCTCAGTCCACCGAAAAATACGAACTGAAAATTCCCGTCGGAACAGAAATCAAACTCCAACACACAGCCGAGCCGAACAAAAAATATTTTGCCAATAAATTGAAATCCTGTTTTCTTTTTCCTGACAAACCGCTGCACCTTAATCTTGGAGGTGACCCCTGTACGTTATAGCTAAGGAGAAACGTACGTGACCTTTCTTCACCCTCTCGCTCTACCCTCCTACTCCCTTGATCCCCCTAACCCGTTTGACACTTCAACCAATTGCAATTGAAACTGTGAAACACTTTATCAGACAGCATTGGACTGCCTCGAGGAATGGTCAAGCAACCTCTAGTTTTGTAATGCGTTAAGAGTGGATTTCTCTGAACAAAATACCTCTTTGGAAAGACATTGTTAAAAACATAGTGCTAGTGAACCACAACTTGAAAACTGACGCTCACAAGATAGCTACGATTAATGAAACTGAAGCATTTGATGAATTTTTGAAAATAAATGCATTGAAAATTTAAGATTGGAAAGCTGAAAAAGAAAACATAAAAAATCCTATTCAAAAGAAAAGACAGTGCAACAATCCAACACAGAAAAATGGACTCAGTTGTTCAAGCACTTTACATGCACTATATTGACAAAAGTCACCGGACACCCCTTCAAAAGCAAATGAACAGATCCGCTGCGTCGTTAAAACGCGCGGTACAGTTGCAAATGGTATAAAAACAAGCCTGCAGTAGACCGCGATCATATCGCACAGTGAGGTTGAGTGAAAATGTCACGGCGGGAGAGAACTGACTTTGAGAATGGAAAGATTGTTTTGTATTATATCAGTGAGCTACCTATTTAACAGAAATCTAGAGGCGTTTAAAGGTACCCAAGTCAACTGTTTTAGATGTACTGAGTAAGTGGGAGACACATGGCGTGCCTGAAGCAGCAAAACATACCGGCAGACCAAAGAAAATCAGTGATACAGGACGTCGAAGCCTCAGGAGAGTCTTATATATAATTTAGGATTACACACTTGTGATGTTGAGTTAGAATAAATTATCAACATTTATTCACAATTGTTTTATTAACATCGACTATAGTTTCGCAGAGCGTTTGGCTCGACTTCATCAGGACGAATCAAGTTATTAAATGATTCGTCCTGATCAAATATTAATAAATGGCCTAATGAAGCAGAACCAAACGCTCTGCGAAACTATGGTCGATGTTAATAAAACATTTAATTGTGAATAAATGTTGATAATTTATTCTAACTCAAGAGAGTTGTTACAGCTAATCGACGGAGTACTGCACAAGACTTCAGTGTACAGGTGAGTAAAAATGCTGGAACCTTGGTATGTACACGTACCATTCGCAGAGAACTTCTTTCCATGGGTTATCGTGGCCGTGTGCCTGCTCATAAGCCTTTCATCTCCACTCTGAATGCTACTCGTCATTTAGCATGGTGTAAATGCTATTTACCACAGTGTACTGTTCCTACGGTCAAGTTTGGAGCTCGCAGTGTACTCGTGTGGAAGGTGTTTATCGGGGTATGGTCCCGGCCCATTGGTTATCGTGGACAAACCTGTTAACCAGCACGTCTAGCTCGATATACTGGAAAATTATGCCCTACCAACTCCGTGGCTATATTATGGAACCAAGCCTTGTTGGTACCAGCAGAATAATGCACCTAGCCATAAAGCAAGGACTGTTACAGCGTGGTTTGACGGTAATTCCGTATCGTGTGTGGTCTGGCCAGCCCAGAGCCCAGATCTTAATCCCATAGAGCACCTATGTGATGAATTAGAGTGCCGCATAAGAAGTTTGAAACCAAGGCCTACTACTAAGCAACAGTTAGAGGCAGCATTATGTACCGAATGGAAACGCATACCTATCGCTGTGTTCCAAAACCTTGTCGAAAGCATGTCTCGAAGGGTTAGTGCATGCATTAAGACCAAAGTTGGACTGACACCGTACTAATGTATTTCAATAAATGCTATGTTGTGTTTCTCTTCTGGGTGTCCTGTGACTTTTGTCAATATAGTGTATATACGTAGGTGAATCAAAAAGTAAGTTACACTTAGCACCATCTGGAGTGGGCTTGAGAGCGAAGTAGACAATACGTCAGAGCTGCCGATGGGAGGAGATGTTTTAGCTCTGTAACTGCGTAAGCGTGTGCAGCAGGCAGTTCGTAACGGCGCTTCGACTGGATTCTTACTCCAAATTTGAAGCGCGGGGAACCATTCGATTTTTGCGGGCTAAGCGCCTAAATTGCACTGGCATCAATCGTAATATCTGTGCTGCATATGGGGGAAATGCCATGTCTCACCCGGTCATTGTAAAGTGGTGCCATCAATTTGAAAAGGGTCGCACAAATTTGACGGACGAGTACCGCGAAGGCAGACCATCAATATCCAGCATTTAGGAGCATGTTGCCGCTGTTGACGACATGATACGGGATAACAGCCGTACCAATATCAAGGAAATTGCCAGTACATTAGACATTTCGTATGGGACTGTGCATTCCATCATTCATGAGCAGCTGGGATTTCGTAAAATGTGTGCGAGATGGATGCCACGTTTACTCACCGACTATCAGTATTTTTTCGTATTTTGACCATCAGAAATTTACAGTTTCTGTAATAATATATTAAAATGTGTTACATATGTTGATAACAGCTAATTGGAAAATTCAAAGATCAATTATTCCTGTAATTTGCCTTGGTATTTTGCTCTCAATGCCACATGTACAGTCGTGGCCAAAAGTCCAGCACCAGTATAGACCGAAAGTCAATTTTTGATGTTTGAAGTAAACTTATACAGCGTAATGGTAAAGTAAGTCAGGAATACATATTATAAATCATTTTAAAGAAAATTTTATGCTGAATTAAAATATTTCTACAGAATGTTATGGCCAGTAATAGAAGTGAAGTTATAAGCAAAAGTACAGCGTCTAGTCATAAAAATAAAAATAAAAGTTAATAAAAAAATAGTAATAATGGTGCTTCAATTTACTCAAACTAAAAACAAAATTATTCTTGTTGTCATACGTGCTTTTGTATTTCCAATTACTTAATTTATACTTTTCAATATATGTATAATATTATTGTATAATAATTGTATTTGCATGTTTTTTTTTGTACAGAAATTGTATCTGTGATTTGATTGTGTGGTGAATGATGTAGTATGGCAAAGAAAATAAAAATAAAAAAAAAAATGTGCAATGCATGCAACGTAAAATTACTGTACAGTACATTATTGAAACTTGCAGGACACTTGAAATAACTTATCAACAAGCAAAATAGGCTTTAAATTTAATTGGATTACCACGGTTTCTTAGTAACCAAGTGCACCTTGGGATGGAACTAATGAACTTCTCCAGTAGTCCTTGGTGATAACACTGTGCCATACGGCCCTTACAGACTCAATGCTGTTTTAGATGTGAGTCCTTGTTGACGTATCTTTTGCTTCAATCTCACCCACAGATTCTCTATGGGATTAAGATCCGGTGACTGTGCTGGCCACTAAATTTTTCTTATAACTCTTCGATTAAACCATTCGTCAACCAACTTTGACCGATGACATGGCGCGTTATCATCCTGAAAGATAAAATTCTGCAAATCCATGTCTTGTGAAGATGGTAGCAGTTTGGACTCCAAAATATCCACATATTTCGATCCATTCAATGTGCCATCAACAATGTGCAGACGGCCAACACCACTGGCTGAAATACAGGACCATAACATCACCGAATGTGGGTGCTTGATTGTTGGCTGGGTGCAGCATGCCTTATATCTTTCACCAGCCCGATGACGTACATAATTATTTCCATTGTTAGCGGAAATAGTAACAGTTGTTTCATCACTAAAAATGACATTTTTCCATGCATCAACAGTCCAATTCTTGTGTGCCTTGGACCAAGCAATTCTTTTGAGCTGTTGTTCAGTAAGGAAAGGTTTTCGTGTAGTCAGTCCATTTTCTTGTTTTCTTGTTGCCTACAACGAACTGTACATGCAGATGCAATAATGCCTACTTCATTCTCCCACTCATTTCTTAAATCAGTGGCTGTTTTAAACCTTGATTTTAAGGAACGACGAATCAACATGCGATCATCACATTCAGGCCTTGGTCGACCTGTTCTTTTTCTGTTTCCCACACATCCAGTTTCTGCAACTCTTTTAATAGTGCGCAAGACAATGGAATGATCACAGCCACATTTCACAGCGGTTTTGGCACCGTGTTATCACCAATGGACAACTAGAGAAGCTCATTAGTTCCATCCCAAGAAGGTGCACTTTGTTACTAAGAAACCGTGGTTATCCAATTAAATATTAAAGCCTATTTTGCCTGTTGAAAGGTTCTTTCAAGTGTCCTGCAAGTTTCAATAATGTACTGTACAGTAATTTTACGTTAAATGCATTGTACACTAATTTCACAAATTCCACTATTTTTTGCTTTTTATGACTAGATGCTGTACTTTTGCTTGTAACTTCACTTCTATTACTGGTAATAACATTCTGTAAAAATATTTGAATTCAGCATACAATTTCCTTTAAACTGATGTATGATATGTACTCCTGACTTTACCATTACGTTGTATAAGTAGACTTCAAACATCAAAAATTGACTTCCGGTCTACTGGTGCAGAACATTTGGTCACGATTTTAAGAATGTACATATCACTGTTAGAATTTGTACCTTTAATTTAAATCGAAAGATAAAAAAGTAGCAAAAGTTGCTACTTTTCAAAAAAGGAGCGTAGTTAGCTACTTTTCGGAAATAGTAGTTTTAGTTGTAGCACGCTACTTCTACAAGAATGTAGTTGTAGCAGTAGATAGCTACTTTTTAAAAGTAGCTAACCAATCACTGCTTTTTTACACTTTCACAGAAAAAACTTTTGAAGTGTGTAGAAAACGCAAGGTAAGTTACGCTGAGGGTAAAAACATAAAATCTCTGTGTTTTTTTAAGCGGGGTTGGGGGTGGGGGTCTTCCGGTCTTCATCTGCCGTCCCAGTTTTTGCTCTTTGCAACCTGGTCACCTTATTATTATACATGATGGAATGATTTTAATTTTGACAGTTTTCTTCAAGTTTGTTGCAGGCTATGAACATTCTCATTATCTTTATATTCAAAGTTTATTCAAATGATGTTCACTCGTCGTTCCATTTCTATAAATTCAAGTTACATTCTTATGGCCTCCACCTAGTAAGTGTTTTGGATCCCACCACGGTAGAATGTATGCACATTTTAAAAATGTGAGATCCCACTCATATAAAAGTGAAATGAATAAAACTGGTATCTTTAGCTTTCACCACGCCCTGTGTGACAATATTCGTTGACGCCCCCAACAAGCTTGTTTTTTTGTTTTTTTTAGCGCTGGATTGTATGGTTTTTCAGCCACCTATGAAAGATATACAATACATATTAAAGGTAACGAGCGTTGATCCTAAGGTCAACGCCAAAAACAATGCTTCTTTTTGGGCTTAATTGTAACATTACTCTATTGTGATGATTTGGATTGTTCCAATGGCAGCGAGACCTTTGATCGCCTCGAATTACAATGCTCTTAGGTTTTTTTTTTTTTTTTTTTTGTTTAATACTCTTCCATTCAACACACACATGCGCACTACAAAAGTTCATCTCAGTTACCCCTGAACTCAGTGTTTCCTTCAGGCATACATCCAGGGGGCGAAGCCCTCCCGGAAATGACCATTCGCCCCCCCCGGAGACATTTTAGGGTTACCAAACCAAATTTTAATAAATTCAGGCTATGATGAAAAAAGAAGTTTCGTTTCTTTTTATGCTACAAATGTTTCTCCAATTATATTTTTTTAAATAATTGTTAAAGTGGTACTAGTTATAGTTTATTTTATAAAAAGTATTCTTCAAAATATAACTAATCATACCTAATTGTCTGGGAATCGTGATTCAGGATCTCTTGACGTTGAATGCAGTTTAATAGATAAAAATTTCAAGCTTTTAGCTGAAAAAAGTTTGTTATTCCTGAAATGTTTGAAGTAATTACTAAATCAGGAATGTATATAGAATTTTTCTTTGGGGGGGGGGGGGGGGGGAAGAGAAGAAAGGAAGTTTTTGAAATCCACCATCTGGAACAAGATTAAAGTTAATGAAAAATTAAAAAAAAATTAAAGCATTTTTTTCTAATGTAAGTTGATACATTTTTTTCTAATGTAAGTCGCGTTTTAACCAAAAATAAAATCAACATTTTCCCGGGGGGAGGGCAGGCCCCCTCTAAATGCAACTCTGTGCTAGATATATAGTAATTACTCCTATATATATAAAACTATATATATAGAGTAAATGGAAAACTTGCCCCTCTAAGGTTCCATTTGCCTCCCGGAAAAAAAGTCCTGAAAGAAACACTGCCTGAACTTGTTGCGTGGTGTAGTGGAAACCGACCTAAAGTCTCCCCTTTTTTACCGGGTAACAGTGTTGTCTTGAAATATGAGAAAACAAACAACAAAAAAACAAACAAGAAAAAAAGAAGTGATTCGTCCGAGATTTACTATTGAGCCCATAATTCTGAAAAGAATGTGGCGCCATCTATCGACAAGAAAGAAAATATAATATAATATCCATGACCCCTAAAATTGTTTTCACGGTAAAGGGAGCACCGGCACTTCTTGCTACAGTAGAAAACGGAGCAAGCATGAGTTTCTTTTCTACTTTTTTTCAGTTCAAAAGTGAAATTAAAATCAAAGTGGAACTGTCTACGGCCACTCCCAGTGTGAGTAGTGCGAACAATTTTTCGAATCACCAACGACAGTTACGAGAGGGCAGGGCTTTATCCATAAATTTCATATCATGGGGGTACTCAAAACATTTGGGGTTGTTAAAAACAATTGGACAGGGGGATGTTGGCTAAAAGTAAATTTTTTTCGAGGGTTGAAAATTTTATAGTGAAATATTTATGCTTTGAACTTGGGATTTAAAATGGGGAAATTCGAAAATGGAGAACTGTTCAATTTTTTATAATTAAGAATGGTAATAACCGGAAATCAAGCGGTTATTTTGTTTCTGTGCTATTCTTCTTTATTATCCTTTATGTCTCAACGCTTCCCTAAGCAAGGCTAGAGCAAAAAATTATTAACATAGGTTGCTGAAACAGTAGATACTGATATTTACACAATTTTTGTGTATGCTAAAATGATTCAGGAGTATATCTGAAAATTCTGCAACAGACTAAAATGAAAAGAAACATACATAGGATTTGACACGCAGTCACTATGACCAACTGTAAACATATGCCTAAAACAAAACAAACAAACTAAAAATGCACATTAGAACGGTAGAAGATGCTAAAAGCTGATCAGTTCATGCACATGCTAACTTAACCAGCGAGTTGCGCCACGGTATCCCTTCTATTGGCTCGTACCAAGGAGGTCAGAATGAGATATCTGGAGATCAGTGGCGGCTTTTCAGGTGAAGTGCCTCTTCACCTATTTTACTCAAAATAAAGTTTTATTCAGTATTTTTTTTATAATATATTCTTTTTTGCCTTTATTCAGTTCCAAAATACTCAAAATTTTGAATAGATATTAATTCACATGGCGCGCTCAATACGGAAAGCAAATCCTTATACGCAAAACAGTGCAAGTGAAGAGCCGAAATGAGAATGCTTAGAAATCTGCAGTTTTCCGCCGAGTTGCCATGGTAACCGTGACGTCACCCTCCCCCAATCTGCTCGCTCAAGTGAAGTGCTTCAGCGCCTTACCTCTGCATCTTTCAGCTTTTGAGCGTAAAGTAGTGTGAGATCACGGTGGAGTGGGCGAACTACCAGGGTACCATGCAATCTGCTCGGGCTTTTTCCTTGTGGTGCTGTGGGACATTATTTTCCGAAAGGAATTTGTTCTTTCGTGCTTTCTGATTATTTGTTGAAAGCTTTAACTGATGTTTTAGGTTTGTGTACAATTTAAGTGATAGTTTTTAGTATGCATCCTGTGGACGACATTGTTTGTAATTTATTGCTAACTCCATTTACTCTGCCGAAAGATGAAGATAAAAGAGACATTTTGCTTCAAGGACGACCAACGGATTCACTGACAATTGTTGCCAAGAACGAAATCAAGAAGAGCGGTAAATCTAACAATATTAATTTAAAAAATTGTTGGTTTACTGAATATAAAGGGATTTGCAGCACTTCTGTGTTAATTTTTTTTTTTTTTTTTTTTTTTTGCCCTGCTTACTTTTTAGTAATAAACATTCGGCGTGGAACAAAGACGAATTCTCAGATTTATTAAGCGTAACACGGTCACTTCATAAATATCGTGATTCTAGCGAACACCTGAAATGCGGAATAATGTTAAGGAATTTTGATAAAATTCAAAACACCATTGCCCTGAGGAAGAATGCTAGGCTTTTGAAAACGCATTTTAACGAAAACGTTCGTTTAGATAGACTTTTCCTGCAGACAGTGATTAATGCAGTATTAGTCTATACTGTATTTGAGCAAACAAGAACTAGCATTCCATGGCCATGACGAAAGCATGGGCTCGATAAATCGTGGAAATTTCATTGAATTACTTTCATTGTTGATATGAAAAAGTTCTTTAGAAATTGAAAATCAATGCGAAAGGATAAAAAACTATTAAAAATGAATTAATTGAATGCATTTCTGAATATATAAACGATCACGTCAAAAATTAAATAATTTTTGATTGTTGATTCGGAAGGTGTATTGGTTGAGGAATTTTTAAGTTTCCATGAAGTGAATGAAGACAGAAACGTCAGGAGCTTTATACAAAATGCTAGACAAAATTTTGGAACAGTCTGATTACCAACACAAATAAATAGGACAATGTTACGATGGGGCAAGTATAATGTCTGGACACTTAAATGGGCTACACAAAAAAAAGTCAAGGACAAAGCTTCTCAAGCTATTTTTGTTCATTGCTTAGTTCATAGTTTGAATCTTGTATTACACCAGAGTTTTTCTAAAATTTCTAAAGTGTCGAATACTTTTTGCAAGCCTCAGTGGAATTGCCTCGTTTGTTCATCATTCTGCGAAGCGGTTTTATACACTTATATCAAAAACCGCAAGACGCAGACCAACCATAACAGAAACTCGATGGTCCTCCACTTCGAAATTAGTAAGTGTAGTTGTTGAAGATTGGGATAAATTGAAGGAAGTGTTCGGATTTCTGACAAAAAATCAATTCATCTTGCCAAGGGGTTTTTGAATGATATGAACACTTTCGAATTTACATTTTTGGCTCCACCGATCTATTATTCGAGCATTTGAAGAAAAAATAACTGAACATAAACTACTGTGGAACTCAAATTAAAAAAAAAAACTCGTGAAATTTTGAGCCATAAAAGGAACGATGAGTTATTTGAAACACAGTTTGAAAAAGCTAGCAAAATCACAGAAATAAGCACGGGAATATGCTGCTCTTACACAGGAAACAGTTTTTCAAAATTATAAACAATTGTATTTTGAAATTTTGGACCACATTCTTATGGAAATGGATATAAGATTTCAAGACTGTAAGAAACTTCAATTTGTCTGACTTGCTGACACAACCAAATTCGAATAATTTAATGCATGCTTTCCCACTCGCGCTCTTGAAAATCTACATTTTTACGGAAACATATTTACTAAACACCAGCGCCTTAAAAATGAACTGAGTCTTGTATATGCCGATGAAAAATTAAGGAATATATTGACTCAAGAACTTCTTCGAGTGTTTCACG
The DNA here is from genome assembly GCA_039090855.1 of Macrothele yani. Lineage (NCBI taxonomy): Eukaryota > Metazoa > Arthropoda > Arachnida > Araneae > Macrothelidae > Macrothele > Macrothele yani. The sequence goes on along the minus strand of CM077022.1, from coordinate 46,250,708 downwards.
GAGACAAAGACATTTTTACAGAAGATTGTAAATTGGTTTCCCTCAGTTTAACAATTCCATCTACAAGTGTGCCAGTGGAAAGAAGTTTTCTTAAAAGAATACAAACTTGCTCAAGAAACACTAGTTCCCAAGATAGACTTGCTTCTCTGGCAAATATTTCTATTCAGGAAGACATTTTATTGATGCTCACGAAGAAACAACCATCGAATGACAACATAATCGACAAATTTGCAGCTTTAAGAGGAAGAAAAATTGATTTAATATACAAAAAATAAGTAAGTCCTCATTAAGGGATTTTCATTGTAGACAGTATATATCTTTTCATACTGCTCTTGTACTTCTTCACCTATTTTTCCAACCACGAGCCGCCACTGCTGGAGATACCCTCGTCAATACAGAAGTAGCACGCCGCCCCGGTGGCCCAGTGGTCTAAGCGATGGCCTCTGATCATTCGTCCGAACGGGGTCCGGGTTCGAATTCCGGTGAGGCATGGATGTTTTGTTTGTCTTACGGCACTGGCTCTCTCCCTTCCCTGGAACCAGTGACCCTAAATTAGGGACAGGCGACTGCTTATAGCCCATTGAGTTGCTCACGGTGGGTCGTTAAACCTCCCATAAAAAAAAAAAAAAAAAAAAAAAAAACAGCAGTACCACTTCGAGTGAAGCCTATAACCGCGAGCGACAGCTGTCAAAGTGTGTGTGAAAGCTGATGGCTTTCAATCAATTTTGTGTTGGCCGAATCGCCTTATTTCGTTGTAAATGTTTCAGATTTCGCATCGTAACTTGCTGCCAATGTGAGAGAAAATTCTGAATTTATAAAATTCTCAATTACTTTGAGGGTCCTTCCCATTTTTATTTTAAATTAAAATACACTGCTGGCCACCCAAAATGCAACACCAAGAAGGACACGAGATAGCAAAGCCAGATTTACTGGACACATAACAACAGATACAAAGATGGAACGATTAAGCTTACAGGCCCGTGCGACTTACGGAACACGCAGACATCAATAGTTCGTGTGGCTCCCATGGCTGGCAATAACGGCCGCTACACGCCGCGGCATCGAACGAAAGAGGCTTTGCATGTGGGCTTGGGGTATGTCAGGCCAGGCTGCTTCCACACGTTGCCACAGTTCATTAGGCGTAGCCGCGGGTGGTGCTTGCCGGGCCACTCGGTTGCCGATCAGCGACCAGACGTGTTCGATGGGCGACATATCGTGAGAACAGGCGGCCCGCGGCAGCAGTGACACTTTGTGGGCCGTGAAGAATTGTTGCACGATGCGTGCCATGTGCGGGCGCGCATTGTCCTGTTGAAACGTGGCCGCTGGCAGGTAATGGAGGACTACAGGCTCCAAAAAGTCGGAGATGTAGCTGTGGCTGTTGAGTGTACCGGCGATGCGTACCAGAGGGGTGCGGGTGTCATATCCAATTGCGCCCCAAACCACAACGCCAGGTGACGGACCGGTATGGCGATGCATAATGCAGGCGTCATACAGTCTCTCGCCGCGGTGCCGCCACACTCGGATCCGACCATCGTGGTGTTGCAGGCAGAAGCGGGATTCGTCGGAGAAGACAATGTCGTACCATTCCGTAGTCCAGGTTCGGAGTTCAACGGCCCACTGCCGCCGCACTCGCCGGTGGTGTAACGTCAATGGTAATCGGAGCAATGGGCGCCGTGTGACAAGTCCCCGCTCCTGCAGACGATGTCGAACGGTACGTGCCGACACAGGTTGTTGCGCAACACACCCTAATTCCTGCGCTAACGTTCGTGATGTGGCGGTGTGAGCCGTCAATGCCCGCCGCACAACATGCCGGTCCTCTTGATTGGGGGTGTGCCGCGGCTGCGGCAATCGCTCACGTCGGTCCGTCCGTCCCTCCTGCACCCACCGAATCCATACTAGCCTCACTGTGGCTGGATGTCGTCCCACACGGGCACCGATGTCTCGGTACGATAAACCGCTATCGCGATAAGCCACTATTCGTCCTCTGTCGATCTTCGAAACGTGCTGGAATGACTGCCGTATTCTGCGACGAGGCTTCAGGAAGCTTCCCACGCACATGTACGGCAGCACAACACACTTCCACTACTTACCCCGCCTTCTGTGCACCCTTCTCATAGTGCTTCTCGGTGGCGTGCCGGGCGCACGTGATTTGCATATGTCCTGCAATGCTAATCGTTTGCATGTCCTCTCGCGGGCGATGCATGCTGCGAAAATCAGGCCAATCGGATGCTTCCTTCTTGGTGTTGCATTTTGGGTGGCCAGCAGTGTACATCAACGTTAGTGCGAATTCTGAACAAAACGTTGAAATTGAAAACTTCACTCGTGTAAGGAGTATAATTCAATCCGGTTTGATATTAACACGATTTCCGCAACCCAAAACTACGCAATTCCAAAATACACACAGTTGAAATTACACAGGTATCATGTAAACAGCGTCAGATTCCCACACCTTGCGATTTCACGGTTAAGAGACTCAGGGAATCTCCAGAAGTATTATTCTAACCTCATTGGCTCGTACCATACGGGATAGCCTTTGCTCACCTCTAGCATCAATGAGCCGTGGTTTGCCTACACGTTGCCAGTGTTCGTGGGTTGTCCCTCCTCGGATCACCTTTTGAAGGTGCTGACCTTGAGCACCCCACAATCCTTGTCTTATCGGAAACGCTCTGACTCAGTCGTCTGGCCATTACAATTTGGCCTATGTTAAACTCGTTAAGGCCGCTGCCTTTTCCAATCTGAAGAACAAGAATAACACTGACTAACAGAGCTCTTTTCCACAGACTCCCTAGGTCTGGGGATGCGAATGCGTAAATGGTTCCCTGTGAGGTCGGCCCCGAACGCACTTTGTCCCTTGTCCCGATATTCAGCAGAGGAGTGGTGAGCCGGCTTCTTTAATTCGCCAAACAACCTCATAGATGGAATATTCGTCTTTGAGGTACTCAACTCGTCCTGAGGGGAAAAGGGAGACAGACAACAGAACTGAGTATCAGGTGTTGTGTCATACCGTTTCATGACTTACACACGCGCCGTCTTTTACCTGCAGTTGCTTCAATTTTCATAAAAACGCGATGGATTGGGGAAGATAGCTAACTCAGATCGTTTCCATGGAACGCGACAACGTTATCAATACGCGCCATGCTCCCCTCCTGTTATGTTCTTATTGTTAAGAACTACTCCAGCACTGACTTCCTCATTTAAGACTCTGTGACCTATCCGAAGCTCACTGCATCGTCCCTTCTTTCAAGAAAAGCGGTGGGTATAGAACAGAATCGGAGTGAAATGTTTTCCTTACGACAGCTTACTTTTTGCATTTTCGCGATTCTCTCTGCGTTGCGAATGTTGGGAGAAGTCTTCTATCCCTTCCATTCCATCTCCCAAGTTGCATACGGTTTCTAGCTCGACAGTCAGCGCCCGAAAGTGCGAGGCTCTGGACTGAGTAACTTCGTATTGCAAATATGTTTCTAAAAGGCTTTGCAACTCTGGAAAACAATGCCTTAAATTTAAATTTTGGACAATAAACTGCCGAGCAAATAAAACTGGATTCTAAGCATTCTGTTGGCTTTCGTTGCAAACCCTAGGGACTATTTCTCGTAGTGGAGGTAGCTATTCGGTACCTTCCACAATAGTGCACCCTCAGGTTGACTTGGAGTGTAGTTATAGTGCGAAATACGCTATTCAATATCTAATGGCAGAGCTACGTGATCGAACAAATTTTGAGCGCTGGATGATGGTGAGTGTTCGGAAGGGTCGTGCGAAAATCAGCAAAACTTCCGCACTTGTGGAATGTAGAAGAACAAATGCTATTTGACATATGTGAGCCACAATTCCAGCAAAAGGTTATCAAAATTTAGTCGAATCAATGCCCAGCTCCCGTTCTCAAAGGCAAAAGAGGCGCAATACATTATTTAATATGTAGTCCTAATAACTGGAAGGCCAGTGTGTGTATTTTTTGGTAAAATAAAATAGATAAACTGTGGTATTTATCGCGCACGCGCGCAGACAAATACTTCAGCAATTACGCATATTACAAACCGTTGTAGTGCAATAACATTTCAATACAGAATGCGTTAAGAGCATCTATCTGCTTCGACCAAAAAAGTGAAAAGTCTAGAATAAAGTCGCCAATGTCTGAAAAGGAGCAAATGCTGACAGAAAAAGGAAACTTTTAACGGAAAACACAAATCTTTTGACACAAAATTGAGTACTAACCTCAAAAGAGAAAGACAACGATGTTATAGTTAATGCAGTTCCGACGTTCTGCACTCCAGATTCGATGGATATAGTTCTTCGCACCTGTGATTCTTGACGGAAAATCCATGCTGAGCTGTATCCCAACGTGAAACCCATTACAGGAAGAACAACAACGGCGAGGTAAAGCTGCCATGGAACGTTAGAGAAGATGTTCGGAAAAATGAAATACTCCATTGTCTGACAGACGATGATAATACTAAAACCAGCATAGCTTCCGATCTGAAATATTGAAAGTTTGTGTTAAGCAATATACAGAAAGAAGAGATCGTGATAAACACATCTTCTAAAAAGCATTAGCATTTTTATATATTACGTCAACAACTGTTTAAAACTTTGCACAGGAATGAAACATCATGCAACATAGAGCACGACGGACTTTTTCTTTTTTAGGGGTTTCGACGACTCTTTTTTTTTTTTTTTTTTTTGATTGGAGGTTTAACGACCACCGTGAGCAACTCAAATGGGCTATAAGCAGTCGCCCGTCCCTAATTTAGGGTCACTGGTTCCAGGGAAGGGAGAGAGCCAGTGCCGTAAGACAAACACAACATCCATGTCTGACCGGGATTCGAACCCGGACCCCTTACGGACGAATGATCACAGGCCAACGCCTTAGACCACTGCGCCACCGGGGCGGCTTCGACGACTCTTGTGAGCATCTAAACTTAACATTCGCCCACCCCTAATTCTTAGAGCAAATGATTTTTTTTTTTTTTTTTGAGGTTTAACGACCACCGTGAGCAACTCAATGGGCTATAAGCAGTCGCCCGTCCCTAATTTAGGGTCACTGGTTCCAGGGAAGGGAGAGAGCCAGTGCCGTAAGACAAACACAACATCCATGCCTCACCGGGATTCGAACCCGGACCCCTTACGGACGAATGATCAGAGGTCAGCGCCTCAGACCACTGCGCCACCGGGGCAGCAGAGCAAATGATTTCAGGGAAAGGGCAAAATCAGCGTCATAGGGCAAACACGCGCCACCAGTGCCTCGTTCGGGTTTGGGCGTGGGCCCAACTTATACGATCGGCCAGAATCCCACGCGTTTGATTATTCGGCCATCTACTGCAGATTAATAACTGGCTCATCACAAGATTTAGGGACACTAGTTTTGAAGTATACAAGTTACACTATATTATCAAAAGTATTGGGACACCACACTGCTTTGAGACAAATGGCTTTATTATCGCAATTAGTAGTAAGTCGGTCTACCTCTTGCTTGTATGACTGCGGTAACACACGTGGAGGCATACTATCAACCAATTTCCTGTACGTCTCGACAGGAATGGCTCGCTATTCGTCCTGCAAAGCTGCTGCCGGAGTGGAGATCGAAGGCGGTCGTTGTGGTCGATTCTGTATCCGTCGCTCCAGTTCATCACACAGGTGTTCGGTGGGATTAAAATCAGGACTCTGAGCAAGCCAGTCTAACAATTCCAGCTCATTTTCAAGAAACCCGTCCTGCACACGCCGTGCAGTGTGGCAGGGAGCTCGATCGGTTGAAAGAGACAACGGTCATTTCCATAATACTGCCACGTTGTTGGTAGGGCGGAATTATCCAGAACGTCCAGGTACACTTCAGAGTTCATGGATTGTGGTATAATAATTAACGGATCGAGTCTCATACACGAAAAACAACTCCATACCATGATGGAGCCTCCCCAGGACTTAACACCTGGAAGAACCCAATCCGACAAAAATTGTTCGCCGAGCTATCGCCAAATCCAAACACGCCCATCAGATTGGAGGAGTGAAAAGCGTGACTCATGAATCCAAAAGAACAGCTTTCCAGTTGGAGATCAAAGGCGGTCGTTGTGGTCGACGATGCTTTGCATTCACGGTAGTGATGTGTGGCTTGTGTGCCGCTGCTCTACCACAATAACCCATACTGTGCAACTCTCTACGGATAATTACGGTACTAATCGAGCCATTACAAGCTTTCCGTACTTCAGCAACGATTTCTTAACATTCCTTACCATCTTGCCATGGCCACGTTCCGTCAGTTTGTGCAGCCTTCGTGAACGTTTTTTTTTTTTAGCTGTTGTTGCAGCGTCATGCTCCCATCTCTTCTCGACATGTTTAGTTCAGCTACAATGCTGCTCCGTATATGGAAACGTTTCTGACATCCTATGACCAGCCCACCCTGAAACTTGGAAAGTTCACGTCCACGCGGCATATCAGCTTCGAAGTTACTGATAACACGACAGAACATTTCAGCTTTATTTACGTACCTCCCTACTCACAGCGCACCTGTTCTTTTTACTTACGCAAATATTTGGCAGTGTCTGAATACTTTTGATAGCATAGTGTGCGTCACAAAAGTCAGGAACCAAGCGTTATTCACCTGCAACAATCAAATGCGGTTTATAATTCTTCTAAAATACCTGGTTCAACAAATTTATCAGTTAAGAACCGAAACCGACGACATCTGCTTTCAAGTGTCGTTTCAAACAGTAGGTTTATTATTTGGCGTGACTTTTGAAATACGTGTTGCTATGTCAATCCGCATAATATCGACGTATTTATATGCCGGATTCGGTGAATTCTTTTTGCATTGGATAATGATAACCATGAGAATGATTCATGCTCCTTCAAATTTGTGTGATGCAAATTTTTCCCGCTAGATGGCGTAAAACAATTTTTTTTTTGTATGTTTTGCACAATAATTTTTTTTTTTTTTTTTTTTTTTTTTTTGGATTGGATGTTTAACGACCACCGTGAGCAACTCAATGGGCTATAAGCAGTCGCCCGTCCCTAATTTAGGGTCACTGGTTCCAGGGAAGAGAGAGAGCCAGTGCCGTAAGACAAACACAACATCCATGCCTGACCGGGATTCGAACCCGGACCCCTTACGGACGAATGATCAGAGGCCAGCGCCTTAGACCACTGCGCCACCGGGGCGGCTAACTTTGTTTGAAAGAGTCGAAAAGAATTTCATTTGCATTCGATAGTTCAAGCTATGTGCGCACAATGTCCATTAATTTTTTTTGATGAGCAGTTTCCCAGTACGTAGTGTGAATAAACATTTCTGAGAAATTACGTCAATGCGTATTTTGGCATCTGATAACATATCTTCATTTCAGGTCATTTTTGGCAAAATTATTTCATCTAGAAATGGCTGTAGGCATGAGCGCCCATAGCGTACGCTGTCACAAGGGGGCAAACAGAAATTGCAACGATATGCACATTTCAACTTTGCCTTCTTGTTATTAAACCGGTTTTACCAAACTATCAACACATAAATTTAAATGGAAACCAGAAGACCCAAAAACTATTGGGTTGTCGGAAAAGTCATGACGTATTTTAGCCACGTTTTGCAAAGGTCATTTATTGATAGAAAGAACAAAGATCAATCAATGATACAATGCCCGCTTTGTTCGATAACCTTTTACCATCTTTCAGTGAGCTGCAGAATGCCTCGTTCATAGAAGGACCTGTCTTTCGTGGCGAAAAACTGTACAAGGTGCTGATTTACAATCTCATCTGAATTGAACGTTATACCACGCAAGGACTGTTGAAGAGAGCGAAACAAGTGGAAGTCTGACGGCGCAAGGTCAGGCGAGTATGCTAGGTATGGCAACACATCCCACCCAAGCTCCAATAATTTTTGGCGGGTGATCAAACTTGTGTGTGGTCTCGCGTTGTCGTGATGGAACACAACACTTTTACGATGAACGAGCTCTGGACGTTTCTGGATGATGGATTCGTTCAAACTGTCCAATTGCCGACAGTACACATTCGAATTGATTGTTTGGTTCCGTGGTAGGAGCTCGAAAAACAAGACACCTTTAAAATCCCACCACACTGAGACCAGAACCTTCCGCTGATGAATGTCTGCTTTGGATGTCGTTTGAGGCGAAGCAGCACGTCGAGACTTAGACCGTTTGCGCAGCACATTGTTGTACACAATCCACTTTTCGTCACCAGTTATCAGTCGCTTCAAAAAAGGATCGTTTTTCTCACGTTTAATGAGCATATCGCAGATGTTTACACGCGCCGTCAATTGAGCTTCTTTGAGTTCATGAGGAACCAACACATCGAGCTTGCTTACGTATTCCAGCTTCTTCAGATGGTCGTGGAACGCTTGAATGATGGATGCGCAGTGTATCTGCAATCTCTCGTGTCGTGTAACGTGGGTTTGACTCGATCAATGCCTTGATTTGGTCGTCATCAACCTCGGTTGGCCTCCCGAACCGAGGAGCATCGTTTAGGTCAAAATCACCAGCACGGAATTTTGCGAACCACCGCTGGCACTGACGTTCTTGTAGAGCATTATCACCATACACTTTACGCAGCTTTTCACAAGCTTGATACGCGTTCTTTCCTTTACGGAAGTAAAACAGCAAAACATGGCGAAAATGCACAGTTTATCTTCAACTTGATGTCAAATCTCCGCAAATCAACCAAATCGCTCTCTATTCCTTTTAGACTGCAGCTAGAACTGACACCTGTTGAATGCCATAGCGATAACAGCTCATGCCTCTAGTACTTCCAAAACCGCCCAACCGCCATCGGGTGCCAAAATACATTATGACTTTTCTGACAACCCAATAAATAAAAATCATGGTTAAATGAAATTAGGCAGCCCCAGCATGTTAGGGACAATGAGAAAAATTCTTTCTCGTTCTTTTGATTTTTTTGTTCGCATGCGCCGCGAAACCTTAGAAATCACTCAATTGTTCATCAAGATGGGAAAAATACCATCAAGACTAATTTCAGGGAAAAATTTCGAGAAATCTTTGTCTAGCAGTGAATGGCTGCTATAGAGGATGATATATTTTTCATTTCATCGCCTTTCATACCTTTCTATAATGTACGCTGTTCTCCACCACGCAATGGGAAATTTCCTTAATACTTGAAATTTTTGCTTTTTCTACTGGAATTTCCTAGCGTGTTTTTTTTTTCAATTTTTACTGCATACATCCGCATCCAGAAATTCTACAGAAAAATCAGCAATTGGAGTTGGTATTATAAAGAAAATCTCTGTAGTACTTTCCAAAAATAGAAACGGCATGGTCCGATTTCCAGGAGGGTAAATGCACCCTCTTGCCCCCATATACGGACGCCCATGGTTGTAGTTATGAGAAAAAAAATGCAAATGTTTCACGCATTTCCCAACCTTTTTGTGATGTGTAATATTCCCACTAGGTGGCGCAAATTTAGATTTTTAGATCAGCAACATTTCCGTTTCTTTCCAACCGTAAGTTGAAGAAGGGTATATGCTCCAGCTTTGTCTGTCTGTCTGGTTCGATTTCGATGAAATTTTAGTATGTGCTAGAGAACAACCTGGGGAGGAACCCTATTGAAAATGGGCTAAATGGGGTCAAAGGTCAAGACATAGGAGCGGGATCCATTTCATCATCCTTATGCATCATAACTTACGTAAAAATGCTTCGATTGCGACAAAACTTTATCATGTTGCTTTGGAGTAATACTGAACTGGTTCTGTTGAATATCATCGAAATGGGGTCAAAGGTCAGGGCACAGGAGCGAGATTTATCCCACAGCCATTATCCTCATAACTTGACTAAAAATGCTTCTATTGCGACAAAACTCCGGAGATATACTGAACCAATTCTGTTTTATATCATCGAAATGGGGTCAAAGGTCAGGGCACAGGAGCGAGATGTATTCCACAGCCATTATCCTCATAACTTGAGTAATAAGTTGAGTAATGACCCGTGGTATGTTGGAAAGCGTATCATAATCAATGCATTGCATGATTTTACTAACTTGTTTAATTGTCGGATGGGAAAAATGCTTTTAATATTTTCTGGCACATACCGTCTAAATTTTCAGATTTGTTATTTTTCCGCAAGGGGGCGTAGCAGTTGGTTGGTTGGTTAGTTGATTTTAATGGCGCAAGGGCCATGAGTGGCCAAAGAGCGCCAAACAAAAGACATCAAAATAGAACAAAATCAATAAAACACGTACACAAGGGTAAAAACAGGATGAAACGGTAAAAGTGAAAGATGGAAATGAAAGCGGTAAAACTAGATAAGATTAAAAAAGTCAATTTCTTTAAAAAATGAGAACACTGCGGTCAGATCGCAGTCCTCACCAATGAGAGTCTGCAGCGTAGCTGCTCCTTCGTCCAACAAATGAGAATGAAAATAACGAAAACGATGATCACAAAAACGAACACAAGTACACAGAACATGAAGGACGGTGAGACGACAGTGGCACGCCTCGCACATCGGGGCACTGTCGCCACACAGCAAAAAGCGGTGAGGAAAACGACAGTGCCCAATGCGGAGACGCGCAAGAACAACTTCCTCACGACGGTTCTTCCGCAAACTAGACTTTCATAGTCCGATCTGTGGTTTGATGGCACAGAGTTTATTGCTGCCCTGCTGAGACCACAGGGGCTGCCACTCATCCGTAACAAATTTCCGGATCAATGGCCGATAATCTCGGAAAGACAGTGGCAGCAGAGCTGGCGACATGGAGGAAACAGACCTGGCAGATAGATCTGCCAGCTCGTTACCCCGGATCCCAACATGGCCAGGAACCCAACAGAATCGGACCAGGAATCCAGCACCTTCCAAAGTTCCAAGAAGACGACGGACATCACGGATGACCGGTGAGTCCGTGTCCTCTGGAGAAGATAGGACTTGGATGACGGACTGGGAATCGGAGCAAATCATAGCGCGACGATGAGATCTAGACTGTATGTGACACAAAGCAAGGTGTACCGCACGCATCTCTGCCGAAAAGACAGTGGACTCAGGCGGAAGCCTCTCAGCATGGGAGGCATCGCCACACACGAAAGCGGATCCAACAACCTCACCGGATTTCGACCCGTCAGTAAATACAGGCACGAAATCCGGGAAGAGAGATTGTTTCTCGGCAAAGAGCTGCTGGTACACCAGAGCAGGAGTGGAAGACTTTGGCCACACACAAAGGGAAAGGTCAGCCGTTGCTTGAACCGGCTGCCAAGGCGGTTCATTGTAGAACCGGGTCAAACCAATCCTTGACAAGTCTAGACCAGCATCGCGCATTTAGGTCGACAACCGAATCCCAAACGTCGGAACACAGGAAGGCCGGTGTGAGAATAGGCGGACACATTGCGGTTGGAAAATGGAACCATGCAGTGGATGATCAGGAAGAGACTTCAACTTGGTGAAGAATTGAAGAGACAGCTGTTTACGTCGGATGCACAACAGCGGTTCATGGGCCTCGACATACAGGCTATGCACGGGAGAGGTACGGAAAGCACCAGTGCATAACCGCAGAGCCTGGTGATGGACAGGATCCAGAGGCCGCAACACGGAAGGACGTGCCGAACCGTACGTTATGCAACCGAAGTCTAACTTTGACCGAATCAGAGAATGGTAAATGCGAAGCATTGAGCACCTGTCAGCCCCCCAAGATGTTCGACAGAGGACCTTCAGGATACTCAATGACTTCGTGCACTTCACCTTCAAAGACTGGATGTGAGGTCGGAAGGTGGGTGCTCGGTCAAATGTTAGCCCAAGGAACTTGACTTCTGACACCACAGGGATGGTAGAACACCCCAGACGGAGGCTGGGGTCTTGGTGAAGGCCCTGTTTGCGGCAAAAATGCACGCAAACGGTCTTCTGGGTCGAGAAGCCAAATCCATTGTGGGAGGCCCAGGTAGAGATCTTATTAATGGCCGACTGCAGCTGCCGCTCAATAGTGCGCATGTTGACAGATGCGCAAGAGATCTGCAGATCATCCACGTACATAGTGCCACGGACCGTCGGAGGAAGTAGGGTGAAAAGATGATTAACACGAAGGATGAACAATGTCACAGAAAGAATGGAGCCTTGAGGGACACCCTGATCTTGTGGGTAGAACGCAGAGAGGGTCGACCTGACGCGCACACGGAAACTCCGGTCCTGGAGAAATCCGGCGATGAAAGATGGTAAGTTTCCCCGCAATCCGCACTCGTGCAGATTACGGAGAATGCCGTATCTCCAGGTGCGGTCATACGCTTTCTCCGTGTCAAAGAACACGGAGACCATGTGCTGACGCCGGAGAAACGCCTCCCTGACAGATGTCTCAAGGCGAAGATGATGATCTGAGGTGGATCGGAATTTCCGAAATCTACTTTGATGAGGTGAAAGAAGGTGACGTGATTCCAAATAAAAAACTAAACGAAAATTGATGATGCGCTCTAGAACTTTGCAGAGGCAGCTCGTCATAGCAATTGGTCGGTAGTTCAACGGGTTAGTGGGATCTTTACCAGGTTTGAGAACAGGAACGACAATGGCAGTGCGCCAAGATTCGGGAAAATCACGCTCGTGCCAGATCCTGTTAAACAGGACCAGCAGACATTCAAGAGAGGACGGAGAAAGGTGCTTCAGCATTTCATAATGGATGTTATCCGGTCCGACAGATGTTCGGCCGGAGCGATTCAGGGCAATCTTCAGTTCGACGGCAGTCTGCGGGCTGTTATAATCGGTAGCGGAAAACGGTCCAAAGGAAACCTTGGACCGTTCAAGCCGCGGTGTGACGTACCTGCCAGCAGGACGCACACGACATAAAGGCAGATAGGAATCAGAATAAAATGTCTGCGTAGCTCAGTTGGTAGAGCGACTTGTTCCGGAATAAGCGGCCTCGGGTTCGAATCCCGGCGTAGACCAAAAATGACGGAGAAATTTACTTCGTTATAATGGCGCCCGAACTACCCGGATGACCCGACCGTTCAAAATTTCGCATTGGTGTGATGTTATTTCCACACCGCGAGATAGGAAAAATCAGAAAATCCCTTCTCCAGTGCTTCAAAAAATAAATGTGTGTGACGTTGCATTCCACACACCAGATTGACTGGGAGTTCTCAAATGCACGTTCTACAGTGGTTGTCTGCCTGCAACGATTCATGGTCACGGCTGACCCGTGGGCCATGCCCCCGGCCCTCTTTCGGGGGGGGAGATGTGACGTACCTGCCAGCAGGACGCACACGACATAAAGGCAGATAGGAATCAGAATAAAATGTCTGCGTAGCTCAGTTGGTAGAGCGACTTGTTCCGGAATAAGCGGCCTCGGGTTCGAATCCCGGCGTAGACCAAAAATGACGGAGAAATTTACTTCGTTATAGCGGCTGTACCTGCCGGAACGAAGCAGCGTAATTGCGGCTGCTGGACACCGAAGAAAATGCGGCGCCCAGACAGTCAGCAATACCCTGAGCGTCAGCAACCGTTCCTCCACCACTCTCAAGAATGGAGATTTCCCCAGAAGGGTACTTACCCCGAATCTTGCGGATCCTGTCCCAAACGATCTTAGAGCTGGTAGTGGTGTTAAACCCGGATACGTAGCGTATCCAAGATTCCCGTTGACTACGACGACGTACCAAACGCGCGTAAGATTTGGCATGCTTGAAGGCAAGTAGGTTCGCGTCGGTGGGGTACCGACGAAACCTACCCCAAGCCCGATGTTGGGCCTGACGAGCCGCCTTGCAAGGGAATTCCACCAAGGTCGCGGGCAACGTGGAAGTTTAGTCGAAGTCTTAGGGATGGTAAAGTCTGCCGCTGGCACAATATAATCCGTTACCGCCGTAACAGCTTCATCGATCGTACCCGAGGTCACCATGACTGGAGTAATGATAGCTGAAGCCGTGAATGAGTCCCACTTGGCTCGATCGATAGCCCATCTAGCAGGGCGAGTAGGATGACGGTACCCGTCACCTGCTAGACGGAGAAAGACGGGAAAATGATCACTGCCAAGGGGATCACCAGACACGCTCCAGGACCAGTCAGGATATAAAGATGGTGAACTCAGAGACAGATCAATGGCTGAGTACGAGCGGGTGGGTTCATGAAAATAAGTGACAGCCCCGGTGTTGTGGAGACAGAGGGACGTGTTGGAGAGAAGGGACTCAACAACACGGCCTCTGGAGTCACGAGTGGTAGAACCCCACAACGGATTGTGTGCATTGAAATCTCCGAAGATGAAGAAAGGAGGTGGCAGCTGGTCAACTAAATCTTCCAGATCCGAGAGGCTTACAGCTTCATTTGGTGGTAAGTAGATGGAACACACTGTGAACAGTGTGTTCACAGATAGTCTCACTGCCACTGCCTGCAAAGTCGTCCGAAGGACAACCGCAGTGACAGGAATACCATGAGGAACAACAACGGCCACTCCTCCGCAGGCGATAACATCGTCCTCATGATCTTTGCGGAAAATTGAATATCTCCGCAGCGGAAAAGTGTCCGTTGTTCGAAGCTTTGTCTCCTGGAGGCAAATGCACACGGGTGTGTGCGACGACAGTAAGCCTTTCAGATCATCAATTTGTGGTCGCAGACCTCGGCAATTCCACTGGATGAGCGTAGCCATAATGAAAAATAAAAGGAAAGGATGAAAAACAAAAATGACAGACGACTAGAATGTCTCCGAGTCGTCCATCAGCTCCTGACCATCTGCAATGTCCGGAGGCAACACAGGGCTGTGCTTACCCACACAGGGCTGCGCTACCGGGGGTTTTGGTGGTTTTACCCTGCTCTGTTTCGAGGGGAGGATCCTGGTTTCACCTTTTCCGGCTTCTTCTTAGTTGCGCCCTGGGCCTGGGTCTCAGTGCTGGCAGAGGATGTTTTCTGCACAGAGGATGTTTTAGGCGTCGATGTTGATGGCGCCTTGGATTCAATGCGGCGAGACTTCAGTGCTTCCAATCCTGCAGCAACGATGTCCTCAAAAACATAAGAACACCGCACTGGGATGGTCACCTCAGTCTGCACTGCAACAGTAGCCTTCTGGACCACAACCGATGCATAGGAGCGCCGGCCTGTTGGTAGAGGAGCTATCCGCCGTCTTGCTTCAGGATAAGACAGATGTTCTGTCGTCTTCAGGCGTTGGATAGCCTGCTCCTCGATCCACTTTGGGCACTGCTTAGAAGAAGCCGGGTGAGATACCTCGCAGTTGACAAAGTGATCCGAGTCAGCGGAGCAGTCCACCAAAGAGTGTTCAGGCGACCCACAGCGCCCACACTTTGCTACATTACGGCAAGACTGCTGGGAGTGACCGTAATGCTGGCACTTGAAACATCTCAAGGGGTTCGGGATATATGGGTGAACATCGAGCCGTAAGTACCCCGCCTTGATGGAAGTTGGCAGGGTAGGTGAGTCAAATGTCAGCACGATGTTCCGGGAGGGAATAGACTTCTCATCCCGCCGGAAAAGAATACGTCGAACCCCAGTGACATGTTGTTCCCCAAGTTCTTCCAGCAATTCCTCATCGCTGCATTCCAGCAGGTCGCGGGAGTTGATAACACCGCGAGAGGAATTGAGGAAACCATGGGGAGATATTTGGACTGGAACGTCCAGCAGAACGGTCGCCTCCAGCAAGATGGCACTGTGGCGTGGATTTGATGTCTCCACAAGAAGATCCCCTGACGGGAGCTTCTTAACACTCTTTGGTGAGCCCGAAACGGCCTGAAGAGCCTTATTAATCCAAAAAGGACTCTTCGAACTCAGGGATTGTGCAGGATCAACAGAATGAATTAGAAGAAACAGAGTATTGCAGTTGGAACTGAGTAGTTTCTTAGTACCATCCTCCACACGGCGCTTCAAAGGTACAGCATGGGAAACACTTTGATTTGCCATGAGAAGAAAAATAGATTCGTCCGCCAATCTCCCCACCCACTACCGAGCCCAACGAGGGAGAGCCGGAGGTCCGCAAGCCCAAGAGGACGCAGGACACGGCTCTAGGGATAGTCAGCGGATATAGCAAGTTGGTAGGGCAGACACACGCTCGGCGTGCACCCAGACTTTCCCGTGCCCGGAGAACACCCCTTTGGCATGCCCACCCTACCCCCAAACTCACCCAGCCGAACAGAACGACAAGCCGCTAGAAGTCCGGACGCCACTCGGCCACAGACTTCCTGACTAGGAGTGGGTTAGCTCCCAGCCTTCCGTTTAGGGTGAAGCAGAGGGCAAAGAGGAGTGTTGGCATCTGGAGACACTACAACCCGCCCCCCAAATACCTCAGCCTCCAGCATCCCCATTTCCACCTGTACGGGTCACCGCACACGGCAAACATGCAGGCAGGTCTAAGCTAACCAGCTCCGGAAAAACAGAAAATGTAACATAAAAGAGATAAGACAGGGAAGGTAACGAGGAACAAAACCCGGAGCTGGCGCCTCTTCACAACCTCAGCAGCCTACAACTGAGGCGGGTACATGTCAATAAATAAACTAAAGACGAAAAAGCAAAATGATAAGAGAAAATCGGCTCGGGCCGTGGGGACGCCATCCCCATCAGCTGGATGAACAGCTGTCCCTTCGGTTATGTAATCGTCAAAGCCGCAGAGGCAATAGAAACCGTCACAAGGTTAGCTATGGCCGTGGGGGCGCCGCTCCCCAAATAACTGGAAAACCAGTTATCCCCGTGCGGGGGCGTAGCAGTAAATTAAATTTTTGAACTTTGTTTAGTAATACTAAATAACAGCAAATTGCACCGGGGAAAAAAAAAGTCATAGGAAGTTTTAAATTCAAAGTAGAGAACATTATCTGGGTACTACAAAGATTTTCCGATAACGCTAATTCTGATTACAATTTTTTCTGTTTCTGTTGAGCATCTGGATGTGTGGGTGTGTGAAGTAAAAATAGGAAAAACGTTAAGAATTTACAGTGGAAAGTAATTATTACGTATAAGGGCTGTTCAATAAGTAGTGCGACTTTCTGCCTAAAAGAGTCAAAACATAACATACCTAAAAAAAAAAATAATCGCCGCTAGCATTTAGACAACAGTCTCATCGTTGCACAAGTCTTTGTATTCCTGCGACATAGAAGAAAGCAGGCTGTTGCTCCAACCAGTTATCTACAACAGCTTCACGCACCTGATCTTTTTTTTTATTTATTTATTTTATTTGATTGGAGGTTTAACGACCACCGTGAGCAACTCAATGGGCAATAAGCAGTCGCCCGTCCCTAATTTAGGGTCACTGGTTCCAGGGAAGGGAGAGAGCCAGTGCCGTAAGACAAACATGACATCCATGCCTCAACGGGATTCGAACCCGGGCCCCTTACGGACGAATGATCAGAGGCCATCGCTTAGACCACTGCGCCACCGGGCCACGCACCTGATCATCCGAAGTGAAACGTTTGCCTTTGAGGTTTTTTTTTTTTTTATTGGAGGGTTAACGACCACCGTGAGCAACTCAGTGGGCTATAAGCAGTCATCCGTACCTAATTTAGGGCCACTGGTTCCAGGGAAGGTAGAGCGGCAGTGCCGTACGACAAACACAACATCCATGCCTCACCGGGATTCGAACCCGGACCCCTCCCGGACGAATGATCAGAAGCCATCGTTTAGATCACTGCGCCACCGGGGCTGCGTTTCTATGTTTAAGAATCGCTCGTAAGTCAGGGACAAAAAGAAAAATTAATTTCTGAAATTCCCACTAATGAAATTGGTGCCTGTACTTAAATTCCGGGTAAAAGAAAAGTGCCGGTATGGAATACAAGGACAAAAGAAGTGCCCGTATGCCATACCGGCCCACTTCGAGCACTGAGGGATACCTTATTATTGCATACAATAACATCTTAAAACATTTCTTTGAACAGTTTTTTTCCCAGCTATCCACGATAAGTGTCTTAGCGCCGCTAAGCCTAGAAATAAAGTACTTTAGCGCCGATTCTACATTCCTGGGAAATCGTTGTTCCTCGGAAGAATGCGAAAAGAACAGAAATGACACCCAAGCAGAAACGAGAACAAGGGAACCGAAAGTGAAACGTACTTTCCTAAAAGCGTGTAGCCACCTAAGTCGTCGAGCGGTCAAAGGGACTGGCTTGTGGCAAGTCGTTCAAGCTAGGCCCAGTTCCGGATGAGGCATGTGGAGTGTGTTTGTCCCACAGCGCTGGCACTCTCCCTTCCCAGGAGTATACAGCCAAAAATTAGGGGCAGGGGACTGCTTATAGCTCAAAGAATTTTCAGATACTTCAGGTTTGTTAAACTCAAAACTAACGTGAGGGGACTTACACCGTAAAACATAGTAATTTGTTTGGTATTTCTAGGCACTTACATTAGTTTGTTGAGTACTCTATTCAAAGGCTGTCACCATTTCAGAAGACGCTTTGTATCGACCTTGTTGTGTTGGACGACGAGGACACGGCCGACTGGTTCTTATGATCCTTCATATATCACGGAGGCGTTAATCCGTGAAATAGGGTTACTTGAGTGTTCCTTTGAGTTTCGATATAAATTGCTGCACTTCTATTGAAGTTTCTATTATTGCGTTGTCATTATGTTAAGAATTTTTATTTTTGATGAATACCGCCGACATTACCGTGAACTTAGTTACTAATGATACGTATTCCACAGCTAGATTAAAGTACATTGTTCGTATTAAACCTTCAGATGAGGTCATTGGTAAATTTAATCTCTGACTTCGCAATCCAGATTTGCTCTATCCTGCTAAACCAGATTTGGCAGTCATGCAACGGTTCTAGATTAGTAAATTTACGGTGTTTCGAAAGATGCTAGAAATAAAACCTTAACGTCATTCAACCTTTCGTCAAGAACTCAATGATCGTAAAAAAAGGTTGATGGATCTTTGCAACGTGTACTTAATAAGTATGACTATTCGAATGTAAATGGAACAAAAAATTCTCCTTTCAAGGACAGCATGATGTGCAAATGGATTTATATGGATTTAAAAAAAAAAAGACTTGCTATAGCGAATAAGCTCAGGCATTGCGTTTGTATGTACAAAAAATACGTACACCCAGAGCCTGATTACCTGAGAGAGGTCCAAATCACGGGACTGGGTCCTCATAGTTATACGAAATTATCACGAAATATTTTAATATTAGTATGCCCTTTTTCTTACACAAGCACTTTTTCAAAATTTTCTTTTTTTCCACTCAAGTTCTGAATTTTCCTCTCTGAAAATGCAAATGCCGAAATTTCACTGCATGTGAAAAAGAGAAAAGAAGAACTACATACACACACATAAAAGTTGTACAAAAGCAAATGGTATACTACAAAAGCATGAGCACTTGTAAAAAGTTCTCTCGTAGACAATGCAAAATATGCTTCTAAATTAAAATTTTTACATTTGGGTCTGCTTCAACTATAATAGGCATCGTTCCTTTTTCACGGCGGTCGTTAAACCTTCAATCAATCAACCTTCACCGTTCCTTTTGAGTGTAACTATATAGCTAGAAATCTTCTTTTTCATTATATACCAATTGCAATATTCTTTCAGCAGTTACATAAATCGTATGTGAAATATATCGCCAGACATACACTCACGGCCCATGAAATTTGGGCGCCTAGAAGATATCATGCTACAACCGCGAAACTTTGCAAATATCTAGAGTGAGTGCTGGTATGCAAATGATCCACGTTTGGTGAGAGTGCGCATGACTGCACACCCTTGGTGGCGCTGCAAGCACGAACCAGCAGCCTTATAAAACCAGCGTGTAGTCGATGCCTTATGAAAGCAAAAAACACCGGCGACGCAAGCAAGAGTACAGAGTGACCAGAATGTCGGGTAGACACCAGAGACGTCGATTTACGTAACTTACGGACTTTGAGAGAGGCCTGATCATCGGGCTGAAAACCGCAGGGTGGTCTGCGCGCCGTATCACCCGCCACGTGCATCGTTCTGACTATATCGTCCGACTGTGTTGGGAGCAGTGGACACGTGACGGCACTGCCACACGGCGGAGCGGCTCCGGACGGACCAGGAGGATCACCGGTACATAGGATCGACGGATCGGGAGTCAGACACGAACGTATCCCACGTGGACACGGTCCACTACACAGGCAGATGTACCGGCTCCTGTGTGCCCACGAACCATTTCCAGACGCCTCGCGGAAGCGAATCTGCGATCCCAGCGCCCCTTACGTGCGCTGCCATTAACACCGGAACATCGCCGGCTCCGTGTGCTGTGGTGTCAGGCCAGAGCGACGTGGAACGCCACAGACTGGCGACGTGTGGTGTTTAGCGATGAGTGCCGCTTCGTTTTGGGGACAGATGAACATCCTGTCCGGGTGTGGAGGTCTACGGGTCAACGGCACAATCCAAATCACACTATCGAGCGCCACACCTCACCCACTGCAGGCATTATGGTATGGGGAGCGATAGCCTACGATAGCCGATCAGCTCTAGTAGTGGTACGTGGATCATTGACGGGCCAGCGGTATATGGATGAGATCCTACGGCCCCATGTGCTCCCATTCCTGGCCGGGATTCCAGGTGCGCTAACCAGCAGGATAATGCCCGCACGGACACGGCTTGGGTTGCCCAGGTCTGCCTACATCATGCCCAGACACTTCCATGGCCTTCCCGCTCCCCGGACATGTCCCCTATCGAACATATGTGGGACCAGTTGAAACGCCAGCTGCCGCCGTACTGCACTATCCGGGATTTGGAGCACATCTTCCAACACGTGTAGGCCAGTCTGCCGCAGGACAACATCAGGCGTCTTGCAGCATGTATCGCCTAACGAGGCGGTGCGATGCACTATTGAAGATGACCGGACTGCATGCCACAGATCCCTCTGTAATTGTCCTGCAGCTCTGTTTTTGCAATCATGTGTATCATTCATCTGTATCATTAACGTCCATAAAATTTCAGTTTAATCCGATGCTTCCTTCTTGGTGCTCAAATTTCATTGTCCCTGAGTGTATTATCAACTACATAAGCAAACAAGAAAGATCGCACCGAATTTTCGGTTGTAATGAGCACGTATTTTGAATTTTTACCAACATGAAAAAGATATTTCAAAGCACGCAGTGTGAGAGGGCTATTCATAGTGAATAGAACCAGTCGGTTAAAAACAACAACAACCGGATTTCTACAATCGATAAAATATCCACAAATAGAAATAACTGCTTACTCCTACTAGCGGTAGAAAGATGTGTTACGAACTTCTACTAGCGGCTGAAAAGTATTTAACAAAAATTAATAAATTGTGCACAAAAAGTTTCTCATTGCGGAAGTTATCAGAGGCAAAAAGATTTTCAAATCGGACAATTAGAAGAAGAGATAGGGAGGAAAATGTGATATAACTTTACGCCCCTAAATGGAAAAGCTGTGCATTATTTAATGACGAAAATGGGTGCAAAATACTGTTAGGAAAAGTATTCTAGCGAAGAAATTTTGTATTATTTGGTGCAGCAAATGCGCATAAAATGTTTTCGTATTTAGTAGTATCTCACTGGAAAAGGATTTTTAAGCGGGGTTTTAGACGAACAGATACTGCTGCAAATATGCTGTAAACTGAAACGTGAGACTATACACTCTAGCTGCAAACTTCTGTGTTAAAAGAAATTTGGCATATTATGTAAAACATTCCACAACAGAAACGCTGTCCCACAAAGAAATAATTTTTCAAATTGGACCGTTAGAAGCAAAGATTTTGAGAAGAATGAAATATACATCTATGCCCCTGGTGGAAAAACTGTGCATTATTTTAAGCAGAAAATATGCGAAATAGTTTTTCGTGGTGAGCGGCGTCTGATCGTAAACGTAGTTTTTTAATCGAGTTTTCAGAAGCGCAGATATTGCTCAAATACATCGGAAATATAAATATACCCTTATGTCCCCTTGCGGCAAAACAGTTGTTTATCAAAAATTATAGGCACAGCATTTCCAGCCAGGAACTAATTCTATCCGACGTAGAAATGAGAGAGCAGAGATATCGGGGAAATATAAAAATTTAAACTCCTTTACATCCCCTAGAGGAAAAACTGTACATTACTTGAAAAAGTAACTCGACCCAAAATAGTCTTCGTCATAAATGGTATCGAAGGAAAGATAATTTTTCAATCGGATATACAGAAGCAATGATACGAAGTAAAATGCAGTTTGAATTCGATAGCATCTACATTTACGCCCTCTAGCGGGGAAATTATGCCTCGAAAAAGGACCGGAAAGCAAGTGTGATGATGTGGAATGATTTCGAAAAAAAAAAAAAAAAAATACCAGAAAATATGCCAATAGTGAAAAAAATCAGTGTAATGTCGAATTAAAAAAAAAAAAGAGTAAAGTGAGAAAACTCTGAAATGACGTCATTTCTGAGTGAAAAACGAAGGGAGGAAGAAACTGCAGCCATCTTTGTGACAAGGTCACAAGAGTCTGGGAGAGGTTGAGAGTTTCTAAGAATTGGACCGGGGAATTCACAGAGATAATAGCAACAGCAGCGTGGGCATGTGGCATTTGTCATAGGAGTACTATACGATGCAGATAGCATGAGAGGGCCTAGGATCAAGGGATTGGGGAACACACAACACACGCCTGTGATTGGCTGTGTACGGTACAGGGGCAGGCAGGAAGTTGAGGGACGCAAGAAGTTTGACTTTTGGTGGGACTCTTCGTCAGTGTTGTTAGATTGGACTACTTGTAGCATATTGGACTACTTTGAAAAGCAATCTTCTACTGTTTTTTTCGGTCTGCTACTTAGCTACTTTTTTTTTCTCTGTATGTTATTTAAAAATCTCGAATAGATAACGTAATATTGAGCCGCCCTCGGTGGCGCAGTGGTCTGAGGTTTGGCGTCTGGCCATTCGTCCGAGATGGGTCCGATTCGAATCCTGATGAAGCATAGATGTTGTGTTTGTCTTACAGCACAGGCTCTCTCCCTTCCCTGGAACCAGTGACCTTAAATTAGGGACAATTGTTCCCCTAAGAACTGTATACACCAATCAACATGCTTCAATCTGAATTTCATTTATTTGCCAATCAAATTAAATAATAAAAAAATAATTCAAATTATTTTTTTTAACTTTGAAATGGATTTTTACCTCATTTGCATATATATTTTTTCATTTGTAATTTGACCCAGATGTTTATTGAACTGTGTCCCAAATATACAGGGTGTCCCAAATATAAAGTCCTTAAACATGGAAATAACTTTTGAACGCCAAATGCTAGAATTGTGGAAGTAGTGTGTACATATAGTAAAGTGACTATGTTCCATCAAATGAGACCGATTTCAGCACCCCTAGCGGCGAATTTTGGAAGTTAGCGATCCTATCGCGAGAACCAAGAGAGATAGCGAAAAAAACTCAACAGCAAACGTGTAGAGCGCCACCGATTTAGTATGAATTGACGCCATACATTCACCAAAAACTCCAATAGAAGTCCGGAAATGCAGATTTCTCGGTATCCGATGATCTGCATCGTGCGGACGGACAGACTGACAAAGCTGGAGCATATACGCTTCTTCATCCTACGGTTGGAAAGCATAAAAAAAATGAAACACAGGTCTGTTTTTTCGTTCACGCGAAAAACACCTTTTAGCTCATTGTATTTTGAAGCACGCGTAGTTATGTGCTAATAACTGTAATACACAATGCCTTATCCTCGTCGATATAAAAATTCCATTTATTCAACTGCTATTTCAGTCACATTCTCTTGTTAATATACATGTATAGGAGCTATTCAGGGCCGTAGCTACTGGGAGGGCGGTTGCTCTTCCAGAATGGTCATTCCAGGGGCGTAAATTCATGCTCTGGGGGATGTAAAAATAAAAATGTAACTAAAAAGCAAGTTACCCCCTTCAGTGTTTTCCTTTTAAAGACTTTAGTCTCATACAGTATTCCATGCAGTTGACCAGGGTACAAAGTAACATATACTCTAAGGTGTGAACATTTCATATCCGTGAAAGGAATTTTCCAAAACGGCGAATGGAGGTATAGAAAACAATATGCAGATATGCCTAACCACCATGACCTTTCCGAACATGTCGTTGGGATCAAGAGATAGTTAATCATTTGTGCTATGTCGCAGAAAGTTCTCTGAGCGTTTAACCTTGAACGAAATTTTTCCAAGTCCTACCCCTAAAGCTTCTTCCTATTGTTACGTTCACTATCCGATACTCATTCGTTCTGCATTTCTGTGGAGTGTTGTGTTGTCGGCGTTCACATAACGTTTACGCTTTACTCGGACTTTACAATATGCGGTTCTTGGGTTTTTACCTAGTTTTTATATTTTTAATAAAATTGTCAAAAACCCGAAGTGCAATTTTTGAACGATCACAGTACTTTCCTATAACGGCGGTGTGTGAAAAGTAAAAAGCACATATTATTTGCGCGGAACTCGAAGGGGCGTAATTTCGAGACTCGCCCTCCCAGATCAAAAAAGCTTGGTACGGTCCTGGAACTATTGCTATGGCTGTGAAAAGGGGCCTCAGGTTCTCTTCAATGGCTGCTTTCTCGTCACCGAATTTTCATAAACTAAGGCGAAAATGATTTTTTGAGGATTTTACATATTTACTGAAAAAAAATATACCCAAAACTACTTTCCTTTTTAATACTTCATTCAAAGCTGCCGCCAAAAATTCTTCGCTATTTTTTTAACAAGTTTCATTTGAAGTTTCCGCAAAAAAATCGTAAAATCCATCTATTGAGGCTAGAGGCCCTCTTAGCCGTGAGGGTCGCATGTTCACAAAACCTGCAAAGAAACTCTTAGGAGGGTGCGCAACGTCCCGTGATTGGCTTACGCAATCACGTGACATGTACGTGAAGGAAAACGAACGGGAATAAAAAAAGAAAAGCTGTTTCGGTGATCAATATGAACATGGATTACAATGTTACAATAACAACATCGAGTTTTCCGAAAATTACGCCTACAAGGAAACATTTTAGTTGCTTCTTTAAAGTAAAATTACTGACAAAAGGATCTGTCGAGGTAAGTTTCCGGCAAGTTTTGACACCAATATTCAGGGCCGGAGTATGTTGTCTCGTAGAAGTATTTGCTTTAAGTTTAAGAAAAAGACCACAATATGGATTGAAATTTCAGAGAATGAAATAAAATTTTTGCCGAGATAATAATAAGGATCCCTCTAAAATAAATTCGTAATATAAATATTTCAAATTTATTACTAAGAAATAAAGGAGATTTTTAAGTCAAGTTTTCGGGTAATACATAGTAGCTATTCGCCGAGTTTCGTGTTAGGCGCACGGTTTTTTCTCCGTGCGCGGATTTTTATGACAATGAGTGTAGTAGCCCGTAAGTTCAAGCTCTGGGGAATTCGGGGGCTGAGATAGCACTTCCGATCCAGTGTCCAGTAATTTTCTCTGAGTGGCTATAAATCTAACCTTTCCACTGTGATTCGCTGTCCGTTAATTGTTTTTATTTATTGCGATTACAAATCGGCGGAAAGCTGGCAGCACGTTAGCAAAGGTTGTGGTTTACATCAAAATTGTTGAATATATAAAAATAGTAAGCCAGAAAATAAAATTTAGCATGCTGTTTCACGAATTGGTTCAGATTGGAACAGAAATCGGGACTTTTGGTCACCCTATAGCGAGACAAGCAAGTTGACAGGGGTGGCTCATGATTGAGATCGGGCAAAGGATATAAAGTGGTCGGGCAAAAGGTGTAAAAGTGGTCGGGCACTATACTGTTGTGTGAGTCGCTAGGACGGGAAAAAGGAAATACAAGTCGGGCTCAGCTCGGTCTGGCCCTCCCCTGGCTACGGCCCTGCCCTATTTTAAGTACCAATCAATCTACATTCAAAATATTACATCTACGTAAAGTACCAGTCAGTTAGCTGCTGCATTTAAATATCCTAGATTAAAGCATTACGTTGTTTGGTAACTATATTCGGTACTAAAGGAAATTATAGCTGTATAGTAAAAAGTAATAACATTTTATATTTTAAAACCATTGAAATATACCCTCAGTCAACAATAGCACCATTGGCAGTGTTGTAGCTGTGATGTTTAAGGCCGACTTGAAGAGGAAGGAGAAAGATTAAAACACGTCACGGATTTTCAGCCAATCAGCTAACATCTTAGGAACCCCGAAGAGTTTATTTGCAGGTTTTGTGAACATGCGTGAGGGTTGCGGGGGCCATCAGTGCGTCCATGCCTCCCAATATGTAATTTGCTCACGAGAGACTATAATTTTCACAGAAGAAAATTCTTTTATTTTTCACATAAGTGTTTTTGAAAAATAAAATATTGTTTCAAATGAAGCATAAGACTTGACAACCTTCAACGAATTTTATGCACTTAAATGCAAGTTACACTGGAAATGGTTTAAAAGCCACGCAAGTGATGTTATGAGAGGTCCCAAGTTTATTATGGCATGGAGCCTTATAAAAGTGATAATCAAACACTACGTTTGCCAAGTTAGTTGTCGGAGAAAATTAGCTGTGAAGCACTTCATGTGTTTATTGTTTTAGAGCCCTATAATCTTTCATTAAGGACAAAAAAAAAATCGTCATAAGGACTGAAAACCATAGAGCTCTCTATGTCATGTAAATGATAGACATGAACTCATGTTATGAAAGAGATAAGACATAAAATGGCATAAATTTAGTGAACAATTCTTTCTAACAAGATAACGTAGAAAAACAAATTAGAAAAAGGGAATCTATGTCGTTGTTTGTGAAATGATTCTAAATTTTTAAGAAACCAAATGCCTTTTTAACACATTAACTGCTATGTAAGTTGTATTTAACCCGCGCTAGTTTTGAGCCCGGTGCCTCGCGAAGCATATACACTGAAGAGCAATTGAATTAGAGATACCTGTCTAGTAACGTGTAGCACCACCTTTCGCCCTGATGACGGCGGCGATTCGTCTCGGCATGGATCAACGACCCCTGAACAAGCTCCCACAGTTCACGAAGATTTGATGGAAGAGGGTCAGAGCCTCGAACATCTCTCTCGATGGCATCCCAGATGTGCTCGATGGGATTGAGGTCAGGTGACCTAGCTGGCCAAGGAAGCGAGGTCACGTCGGTGGAATGTTCATCCAACCATTCGGATACAATTCGGGAGCGATGGCACGGTGCATTGTCTCGATGCAGGATGAGGTCCCCAGTAGGATGTTGAAGACGCACGGTCGTCCAGGAAATTCCGGTAACGTTTACCTGTGAGGGACGATGTCACACGTACTAGGGGTCCCATTTCAGTCCACGTAAACAGTCCCCAGACGAGAATGCCTCCCCCACCAGCTTGAAGAGTACCCTGCTGGCAAGAAGGATCCATCGCTTCATGTGGTTTGCCCCGTACTCGTATCCTGCCATCCGCTTGTACCAACGTGAATCTCGACTCATCAGTCCAGGCAACATTTTTCCACATGTCTAGGGTCCAGTGGCGACGTTCCCGCGCCCATACTAATCTTTGCACCCTGTGATGTGCGGTCAGCAGCGGTACCCTCGTGGGACGATGGCTTATGTACCCCATAGCGAGGAGATGGTTCTGGATGGTGTGGCTGCTTACACGTTTTTGTGCACCAGCGTTAAATTGCCGAGTGATTTCTTGCACTGTGGCCCGTCTATCCGCTGTTACAATGCGAGCTAGCCGACAATGACCCCGCTCATCCACACGCTGTTGTCCACGGCAGCTGGCCCTTGCAGTGATGGTTTTATCGGATTCGATGTACTGACGGTGCACCCGTGACACAGTGGTTCGTGAAAATCCCAGTGCCTGCACGACTTCCGAGATGGAGTGACCCATTCGTCGGGCCCCGACAATTTTCCCACAATCAAATGCGCTTAGATCCTTCGTCTTACCCATACTGCGTCCGACTCTTACTGATTCCCGCCGCATCACTCCTTATATAGTCGGATCGCTGCATACGTCATGTCGTTTCCGTTTACAGGGCCTCCCACAGCGCCACTTTTGCATAACGCCAGCGGCCTCTAATTCAATTGCTTTTCAGTGTATAACTCACACGTCTCTTTACCTTGGGAGCCGCGTGCTGGGTAGGCAACTCACGCTGCCATGCTGTAACATATGTATACATGTTACGTGATAGGTGGCCCCCTGGGCAAAACCCTGCAGTTGGCTCGTGAAAACCTTACTTGTTCATGTTCTTATTGTTACAATTAAATTAGACAGGATCGTTTCGTTTTCGATTTTTTTATTCTATTTTCGTTAAACACCGTGGCCCGAAAGAATTTTTTTTTATTCTAGTGTGGCAGTCAATGTGTTAAACACCCCTTTACTCTTTGTGTTATTTCTTACAAACATGGATCTATTTTGAAGGAACAGATAATGCTACTCATAACACAAGTGCGTTCAGAGTATTTAGGAATATTTGATTTTCCATTGTGAGAGAAAAAATGCACTGGAGCAAAGCGGTTAAATGTCCTGTGATGGCGATCACACGGATAATTACTCATGTGCTCCGAAAAACTGAAATGCCGTGAAATAAATCAAGCCCAGTAAGAATATCTACTTCCACAAATATGTCAACAGCCCTCAGTGGCCAACAAGCGATTACTCTGGAAGTGAATGAAAGTGAAATCAGTTTACAAATCAGCCACCCGCAACTGTGGAGTCTAAGCTTATTACTAATTTCCTCAGGGATGTAGTCCTGAAAAATTTCTCTAGATTAAACATGTCCCAAAAATTTATCGATTATATTATATATTTAAATTTAACAATTAAGATAGGGGGTCAGACAAGGTTGTGTAATGTCTCCCTGGCTGTTTAATATATTTATGGATGCGTGCATGAGTGATGCCAAGATGAACAATATTGGTTTATGTCTTGGTAATATCCTTGTGTGCAGATTGCTCTATGCTGATGACAGAGTCCTGTTGGCAGAGAGCAAAAGTGAGTTGCAGATTATGTTATCCCGGATGTACGAAGTTTGCTTGAAATTCAGACTGAGTATAAATGAGGGAAAAATCAAAGTTACGGTTTTTGAGCGAGGAACTGTTAGCACTGAATGTAATATAAGTCTGAATGGCACAGTGATTGACCAGATAAATGAGTTTGTGTATTTAGGAAGCATGTTTGACAGAGAGAACGAATTAGATGGTGAAAGTAGTAGGCGAGTGAATTCTTCATTGAAAGTCATAGAGTTGCTTTAGGAGGTTTTCAAAGGAATGGTGGGTTCTCAAGACAGTCCCGCATGGCTGTGTATAAAAGTGTAATTGTTCCTATTCTGATGTACGTTAATGAAGCCTGGTTTTTGCAGAAGAGACATAGGAGTCGTTTGTGTGCTGGGGAAATGTTTTACTTACGAGGAGAAGGGGGGGAGTGTTGTGGAAAGACACGTTCTGATCATGTGAGGAATGACGATGTGTTGCAGTTGTGTAATGTGACGCAAAATGTTGTTAGCAAGGTGGTAACTAATATTCTTACGCGGTTTGGCCATGTTGCGAGAATGAGTGATAAAGATGCTTACTAAGAAATCTTTTTTAGCCCAAACGGCAGGAAAGAAAGGCAGAGGAAGGCCAACGAAGTCACGGGAGGATCTGGTTTAGGAGTGTCTGCACGAGAAAAAGATTTTGAGTATGAAGTATAGAAGATCTTGTGTACGACGTGTGAAGGATGTAAATTAAGCCCGAGTTGTGTGTCAAGATCGCTGTAAATAGAGAAGTTTGATACGGCAACAGTAATATTTCATTTTCATTTCATTTCATTTATTTATTCTTTCAGTTGCCACTACAGCAACTAGGAAAAGGAGGGAAAAGGCCGTGAGGCCTGACATAGCCCTTCTCTCCCCAGAATACAAAAAACATAAAGCTTAGCAGAAAAGGCAAGCCAACACATATATGGTAGGTACACGTACTTGCTCACAACCAACACATGTAACAATGTGTTCCATCAACAATAGTCTTCATTATATCTAGACAAACAAGTATCATATACACTTCACTACATAATCACATATATATTTATAAATAAACAACAAATAACGTTTGCACCTCACTCTATAATCATACTAACCCACATTTCTTCCATTTAGTCGAAATTGCCTATTGTTTACTAATTATTTCATAAGATATGCCTTTAGTTTTATTTTAAATAAGTTAAAATTATTAATTGATGTTAGTTCTTGGGGCAATGAGTTCCAGAATTTTGGGCCACTATAATTTATATTCATTTTAAGTTTCTCAGTTTGTGGGAACATTGGAATTAGTAGTGATCTATTCCGAGTATTGTGGTAATGAGTATGTATATTTAGTGTTATTATATCATTGTTTATACCATTTTTAATTTTTTTATACATTATTTTTCCCAAGTTATAATCATATAATTGCTTTATCGTTAAAATATTATATATATTGGGGTTCACTTTTGACCGAATATATAAGATTGGTTGAAAATTATTTGATGTTTTAAGATCTATTAGTCTTATAAATCTATTTTGCAGTACCTGTAGTTTATTACTATTATATTGTGTGGTTTGTCCCCAGGTTAAAATGCAATAATTAATGTGTGTTTGAATTAGAGTATGATATATAGAAATTAATATTTTTGGTGTTAAGTTTGCCAAAGCACTACTGACCATTCCGATATTTCTAGAAATTTTGTTACTTAAATTTTCAATTTGTTTGTTCCATTTCAAATCATTGTGTATAGTTGTACCTAGATAAGAGTGTGTTGAGACCGTATCAATCCTGACTCCATTCATCAGAATCGGTAAATAAGTAAATTATCAGTTAAAAATTTATCTGGTAGTTCGTATTTCTTTGTGGAGCTAACCTCTGAATCTCAGAGAACAGCTTAGTGATATGTATATCTATCATTTACTAATCGATGTATACAAGCTCAAAAATATCACAAAATTCTTTCAAATTGAAACGAAGAAACAGATTCTCTGCGCTAGAGGGTCTAACAATAAAAGGAGTAGACATATCAGAAGTTAACAGAAATATTGCCAAGGTCCTTAAGCAAACAACGATAAAACAACAAACAGGTGTTACTATCAACAAAAACCACATGCTGCACAGGTGGCGCAGTTGCTTAGGCGTTGGCTTATGACCATTCGTCCGAGAAGAGTCCGGGTTCGAATCCCGGTGAGGCATGGATGTTGTGTTTGTCTTACGGCACTGGCTCTCTCCCTTTCCTGGAACCAGTGGCCCTAAATTAGGGACGGACGACTGCTTATAGCCCATTTAGTTGCTCACGGTGGTCGTTAAATATTTAATAAAAAAAAACCACACGAAGAAAATAGCAGAACCAATAAAAACGTTAATGCAAAAAAAAAAAAAAAGACGAAGGTAAAGAAAATGCAGTTGACAAAGTGGAATACACTACTACTGTATGTGAAAACTGCAACACCATGAAGGATTGCTGGTATTAGCTTGAAACTTACAGGATATGTACAACAGCTTGAGACATGTAGATGATTAAAATGTCAGTGAAAATGCGCATGCGGTTTCGGAGCAGCGCTCTCTGAACTGTCCGGTCTTGGGGATAAACAGCGGGCTCAAACGAGATGTTGCAATCTATGAAGAGCCGACAATGAGTCGAAAGGATGTTTCTTGCGTCTCACTATGCCCTTTAGCCGAATAAGGTCGCATTGCATTATGATCACCTGGCGGACTTTTAGCGAGAAAGGATTATTGGGATGAGGGTCACTAACCGCAGCACATCGTTGCAGTGGACCCTTACCCAACAAAAACAGTGTTGCTGGGCCAGCACTCAAGCCAGCAGTGCTAGCAGTGGCCCAGCGCTATGTTACCACCGTCCAACCGTCAATAAAATGTCCCGGCAGCCACCACATGGGCCAGCAGCTGGCCAACAGTTGGCATCTTCATCAGTAGTCATATGCAAGAACAGTGCCATCAGATATCCATCACAGGCAGTGGCCCTTCAGCGGCCTTGCAAGCACGTGCCATAAATGATGGCTAGCCTAATGTGTGGTCCGCTAGTTTCCCGGCAGTGGCAGTAGGCAATAACGTGACGTAACTGATGGCTTGCCGAATCTTGTCCGCCAAATTCCTAGTAGTAGCAAAAAAAAAAAAAAAAAGATAACCGCAGTTTCCCATACCCCAGGACACCATCTGGGTACTTTTTCACTCGATGCCATGCCGTGTTGCCGAATGTATTGCCTAACATGTCGATCATACGACCTACTGGCTCAGGCCACATTATACTGTTTCCTCGGCCATCGCATTCATGTAATCCGTTAGAAATTAAATCACTTCTCCACTTACTTGTCTACATGTGTCATAAATTTCCCCTGATTTCGCGCATTTCTTCATAGCGCGGCATTGTCTATGTCGAGCAATATAATTAAAAACATTGCGTCTCCTATGCTGGATAAATATCTGATATGATGCAAATGGTATAGAGATACCTAATGCATCTTCACTGTTATAGAATTTAGGTTTTGTCCTTTGATATATTAGCTAATTCTACATAAAGTTTGTCATATTTTACTTACCTTTATTTATTATTTGATCTAATTCAGGGTTGCTGTTGGAGAAAGTTTGAGCTTTCATTTTCCGTAGTAGTACAACGTACTCTCGATTAAGGAACGTTTCAGTTAATGAGTTACTTCCGGTACAGACTTTCAGTTCTGTTAACAACAGCTTTACGAACGCTTAGGCGCTGCACGTGCGTCAGCTAACTCACTCCTCCGGTGCGCGTGCGTCGGATGATTGTGTCGCCTACAAACAAGTACTTTCAGTTCAGCTTTCTTTCCAAGTGAAGAAACACCGGGGAAGTTGTGCTATTCAATAGGGCATTTGTGGATTAAAAATATGTGTGATTCTGAAATTATCAAGAAAGTGTCCAAAGGTAATTTCAGTCCGCACTTTTCTTGTTCTCAGTCTTATGCTCCGGGCCTTCAGCTCATTAAACTAGTCTCTTCAGTGAATTTCAACATGTCTTCTTTTTGTCATTCCACTTCCTTAAGTCTGCATGCAGGATGTGTTAATGATACCGTTCCATCAGTCTGACGCCAACTGATGTGCAATGTGTTACTTCGTCCATGTGATTTTCTGATCCCACGCGGCCGCCCCGGTGGCCTAGGCGCTGTCTTCTGACCATTCGTCGGGAAAAGGTCCGGGTTCGAATCCTAGATGGGCATGAATGGTGTGTTTGTCTTATGGCACTGACTCTCTCCCTTCCCTGTATCAGTGCACGGTAAACAAGCCTGATGACCATCGACTCTCTAATGGCACAAAGTGTAGTGGTTTTATCACAGGCAGGCAAAGTGAGGAATGGACTGACCGAGAGATTACTGAAATTTTACGCCTACGTTTTCCCCTATCACGCAGTGAAAGAATTTTATCAATCCAACATTTTTGAAGAAGCGGCGATACAGTTTCTTGGGACAGACAAACTGAGGAACGGATGGATAGAAGGTGATATTTCTGAAACATCATACTCACGTTTCCTCCTTTAGGCCAAAGAAGCAAGGCTGAATTAAGGCCTTTGTAGGCTCCTAGGCTAAGATATTTGAGTGGGATCGAAGGCTGAGACATCTGAGTACGCCCCCAAAGAACTTATGACTGACACTATTATGAAGTCCGTTAAAACACAGAACTGTAACTACTAAATTATCTGCAGGGTTTTCATAATAAGTCACTGTAGTTTTCATTGTTCTCAGAAGAACATGAATTAAAAGCTTAAGATTCCTACAAAAAGATGAACTTGAATACCTTTCTTAGTTCATCTTTTTTGTTAAATGCAATATGAATCCAAAGGGGACTTAGACAATTAACGGTTCTAAGTACAAATTGGAACGTGTGGGTGAATGGTAGTGAAAAAGCTGAAACTGTCTCGCCGACTCCGCTGTCCACAGCGACATGAAACCTTTACCCTTGGTGAGTCAGTCTTGAAATCTGTTCGTCTTCCAGCCTCTGTTTCTTACTAAGTGGAAATCATACGAGACAAAAGTAAAACTATTTTATAAACCTCTCTCTCTCACTCTCTCTCTACTCGTATTACTTGCCAAAGCATGCCTCCTGGACCCTTGGTCATGATGGGCCCCAAGGCTATAGCCCTTAGAGACCCTCCCCTTAATCCGGCCCTGCAGAGAAGGACTTTTATTAATCAGCATTTCGAAGCGTAAGTATCGTTTGTGCAGACGGAGAGACAAGCGGATGAGGGAAGAACAGACATCGATAGTCTTGCCTGTCTCTATCGATCAATCACAGAAAGTTCTTCAATCTGATCATAAGAAAGGTTGATATGGTCTTTGCGGACGAACGGACAGACGGATGGACGTAAGGATAGACACCGACAATCTTGTACGCATGCTTGTATCTATCAGTCACAGAACGAATTTCATTATTGGCCGTTAGAAGCAGAAATCAACATTTTGAAGCGTAAGTACCGTTCTTCGTAAAAAGAGAGATAGAGGAAGGCAAGACTAAAACATTTTTGTTATTGTTTGGAGGTTTAACGACCACCATGAGCAATTCAGTAGTGTATAAGAAGTCGCCAGTTCCTAATTTAGAACCACTTTTTCCAAAGAAGGGAGAGAACCAGAGCCGTAAAACAAACCCAACATCCATACCTCACTGAAATTAGATCCATCTCGGACCAATGGTCAGAAGCTAGCACTTGACCACTGCGCCACGGGGGCGGCAACTATAATTTTGGAAGGAGACGAATTCGTCCATCACGATCTGACGTAGGCGACGGATTTGGCCACAACGAATTGACGCTATACACATATTAAAACATGTATCTTAGAATTAAAAATTATACTTTAGTTTGATGTTTATTTTTATAGAAATATGCACTTCAGGACTTCACGAGATGAATTTATTAGAAGTACAAATAAGTATTAAAGCGGTTTAAGACAACGCAGCATGTAATTTGAGAGAAAACAATAACTTGACGAATCAAAATATGCGTCGTCATTATCTATCACCTCCTGCAATCAGTCGGGCAGCTGACGGATTCCAACCATGAAGAATACTTCGTCGTGTGACGCGATGAAGTGGTCAACCCATTTTTGCACTTCGTCACATGTCCGGAACCGTACAGCAGACAAACCATGGTGCACCGATCGGAACAAATGATAGTCTGAAGGAGCTATGTCGGTATTATATGCTGGGTGCTCCAAAACGTCCCAGCCAAGCGTCAATAAAGTTTCCTTGAACGATTTCGCGACATGCGGCCTAGCGTTGTCATGCAATAATTTCACGGGCCACAATCCTTTACCTGTAAATGGACGTTTCTGACAGATTTCTTGGTTCAATCGCAGCAATTGTTGCTTGTAGTGATCAGCAGTAACAGTTTGAGCCTGTTCCAATAGTTCATAATAGAGCACACCCTTCATTATCCCACGAGATGCACAGCAGAACTTTCTTGGAGTGAATATTGCGTTTCGGTGTCGAAGTCGTTGCTTCACGGGGGTCTACCCAGTGTTTTTTTGCGTTTGGGATTGTTGTTTCATATCCACTTTTTACCACCCGAAACGATTTTCCACGGGAAAATCTTTCTGTGTTGTTTATCCAACAGATTCAAACGCTTCATGACACGCTCATCCTTGTTCCTCTGGTTCAGGTCAAGTGCCACCCATTTTTCCTTCCTTCTGAATCATTCCCATTGCGCATAAACGATTGGAAATGGTTTGTTGAGTTACCTCCAGTTGTTCAGCGAATTCTTTTTGCATTTGAGACGAATCTTCATCCAGCAATGCTTGCACAGTTCCTCATGTGCAATCTTCTGTAGGGCGTCGCTACGTTCTCGATCGCTAACATCAAAATCACCTGCTTTAAACCGTCTAAACCAAAACTCACACGTGCTTTTCGATACAATATTCTCCCCCAGAACAGAAGAGATCGTTGCGCATACTTTTGTAGCACGTTTATCTTGATAAAATTCGTAACGAACGCAGAGTCGAATAAATGCAGTGTTCGCTTGCCATCTTTCACCTACCGATGTGCAAGTGCGTTTGACAGTTGGGCAAATCTCTGTGTCACATTTTATACTCTGGACCAGTTACGGTCACATGACAACAACGCAGGGGAATGTCGAATATGTAAATTAGAGGTACACGTCACACAAAAAACGCTTTAAAACTTATTTGTACACCTAATAGAATTTTTCCTTCCTTAATTGAACTCCACAGTGCCGCCCCGGTGGCGCAGTGGTCTAAGCGATGGCCTCTGATCATTCGTCCGAACGGGGTCCGGGTTCAAATCCCGGTGAGGCATGGATGTTGTGTTTGTCTTACGGCACTGGCTCTCTCCCTTCCCTGAAACCAGTGACCCTAAATTAGGGACGGGCGACTGCTTATAGCCCATTGAGTTGCTCACGGCGGTCGTTAAACCTTCAATAAAAAAAAAAAAAAAAAAAAAAAAAAAAAAGAACTCCACAGCAGAATAAACTACGGAGTAACGATGGTCAGTTTGTGTTCCCAGATAGAAACCTTATGTATATTGTTCTCCTCTTGATGAAATTCGGGACTTTGTCTGGGATACGAACGCGTTTCTTCGAGAATGTAAAGGTATTTTATTTCGAAAGAGTTGCGAGGGATTACGTGCAAGGAAGATCATAGGAAAAGTATGTCTTCCTTCTGAAAAGCAACCCTTAACCGAAAACGGGGGGAAGTCTTTGCTCAGCACACTAAGATCCTTTAAATTCCCAAAAGATGAGGCGAACTGACCCTAAAGCGCTTCGACCCTGACATCCGCGAAACCAAGTCACTACATTTCTCGACGCCAGTATGTAGACTGCCAAACAGTGTTATAATGTGCAATTCATTAATACTTACAAGACATTATTGATATATAAAATAACAGATTATTTTTTAGTCAATTTATTTGATTTATTCGAAAATCGAAGTGCATATTGTTTGCTATAAAAAGTAGAAGTGCAAACAGAGGGTATGTGACGTATAATCTCGACTACAACCATGGTGGTACATGCTCTTGTCAAACACTAGTTTTCTCGGACTCGTAATGGCTTGAACATAATGCGTCAAAGCTTAGAACACTCCTGCAACATGTGTTAAACGAAATGCGAAGAACTAATCGGAGGATGTTCTCAAATGTTTAGTTGAGGTATAGAAATTAATTATTTACCAGTTAATTTCTTTCATTAAATATCAGAAATCAAAAAGTAAGATTACAAAGTTCGTATTCAGTACTAGTACATTTATTTAGTGATTTGAATAGAAAGTGCGAAATAGAATGTCCACTTGTTTTCAACATAAACACCAGAAATATGCTGGCACTTGTTGCTACCTATTATGAGCTTGTTTATTCGCATAAAGTTCTGTTCCTGCTGCTTGAGCACAGAAATTTAATTTCTTCAGTTCGTGCTGTGCTGATTTCCGTTGACGAATACTTGACGCTCACTGCGATTTTTGTCTGTTACAGTATCTCTTCCATCCACAAACGACACGATGTTGATGCCACAATACATGTTTCTGATAAACTTTAGTAAACTGTTAATGGATATCAGCCGGCGAAACTTTCAACGCCCACAGAATTCAAATTACACCTCTGACATCCACGTGATATCGCCATATTGAACTGCCACAACACAGCTGTAGCGAAAGCATGCGTCTTCAGGCTGCGAAGTGTTGCCATTCGGGCACGTTGATATCTAAGCTCACGGTTGCAACACTTCTTACCAATGTGTTCGTCGAATGATCTGCCATGTAACCTTACTTTTTTTACTAGTCCTCGTACACGAATATCATATTTTTTTTAAAATCTGGATCAAGAAGTGATGTCAATAATTATAGACCTATAACTAAAATGTCAATTTTTGCAAAAATTCTAGAAAAATTAATGTATACAAGATTAATGTCATATATACAAAAATATAATATCATTAATGAAAATCAGTTTGGCCTCCAACCGAATACACCAACAGAACTAGCACTTCTACACTTACAAGATACCATTCAAAAGAGTTTAGAATTAAAAACAATTACTTTTGCGATTTTTCTAGACCTCTCAAAAGCTTTTGATACGATAAATCATAAAATTCTTTTAACTAAATTGCAAAACCTAGGTATCAGAGGAACATCATACAAATTAATGGAGACTTATCTAATGAATAGGTATCATTGCACTACCATTGATGATTTTCAATCATCTAATCTTAAAATTAACTCGTGGGTTCCGCAGGGATCGATTCTACGACCTTTGCTTTTTAACCTATATATAAATGATATATTTAAGGCAGATACGCCTAGTAATTTACTGTTATATGCAGATGATATAACACTACTAATCAAAGAAACAAATATTAATCATTTGATGATACAATCTGATAGTTATACTCTGAATGGATAATACAAAATGATTTAATAATTAATCTCAATAAAACAAAAATCATGGTCTTTAGTAGATTAAAAATAGAACAATTACAATTTCATCATCTAGTGCTACATAACATACCTATCGAAATTGTTCAGAGTTCCTGGCAATAATATTAAACCCAATCTTAAAATGGAGCACCCATGTGGACTATATTGTAAATAAAATTTCTAGAAACATTGGCATTATAAGTAAAAATATATTATGTTTCACGCTTAAATCTCTAAAAATGTTATACTATACAATTATGCAGTCACATATTAACTATTGCATCACTTCACGGGATCAAACTACTCAAACTGATATATTAAAATTACAAAGACTACAAATAAGTTTATTAGACTAATGGACTTAAAAATAACTCTTTACATCCAACTAATTTACAAACTTTTCAACATCATCACGTACATGTGAATCCCAATAAAGACAGAATTATGTCAATATCCCAATTATTTAATTTTAATATTGGCAAACTAATGTTTCAAAGAATAAAAAATAACTTACATATCAATATTATAGATATAAAATTAGTTATTCATAACTACAGAACCAGGTGCAAATCTCTTCTACGACCCATTAACCCAAGATCCTTAATTATGAAAAAAAGTATAAATTACATTGGACCAGGTTTTGGAACAATTTACCAACACAATTAACTGAAATAGATAACAATCTATTAAAAAAAAAATTCTAACGAATCACAAATATGAAAAAAAGGAGGGGGGGTCAAAGTCCAAATTAAAGGGCAATGATATGCTGGAACTCATACAATGTGTTCATTTAACCACTTACCACTGTTGACATCCTTGTGATCAACTGCTTAATTGCAAGTGGGGAATCAGGGTTTGTTAGGCCTTATTATGCCTTTTTCTTGTTTCCCCTTGCTGTTATACATTTAACACTGAAATGACATGTATGTATGAAGCTCAAATGTAACAGCGTAAATATTAATAAATAAATAAAAATATTGATATCTAAGCTCACGGTTGCAACACTTCTTACCAGTGTGTTCGTCGAATGATCCGTACATGAATATCATATTGATATCTAAGCTCACGTTGTAGCACTTCTTACCAGTGTATTCGTCGGATGATCGTACATGAATATCACATTGTTATCTAAGCTCACGGTCGCAACACTTCCTACCAGTGTGTTCGTCGAATGATCCGTACATGAATATCATATTGATATCTAAGCTCACGGTTGCAAAACTTCTTACCAGTGTGTTCGTCGAATGATCTGCCATGTAACCTTACTTTTTTATTAGTTCCCGTTCATGAATATCATATTGATATCTAAGATCACGGTTGCAACACTTCTCACCAGTGTGTTCGTCGAATGATCTGCCATGTATCCTCTTTTTTATTAGTCCTCGTATATGAATATCATATTGATATCTAAGCTCATGGTTGTGACACTTCTTACCAGGGTGTCCGTCGAATGATCTGCCTGGAACCTTACTTTTTTATTAGTCCTCGTACATGAATATCATACCAGCAGTTTAAATAGAAAATGTAAAACATACCTTTGTAATGTAACCTGCAGCACGGGGGAATTTCCAGTGGACCAGCATTCCCAGGACGACAGGGCAAGTCACTGAAAGAAGGGTCAACGCCATTTTTCCATACGGAATAACGACGTTGTCGTGCGCTAAACTTTGTCCATACATGTAGAGATTGAGTGGCATCATCCACAGGGCCACCAGGGTTGAACACGTTGTCATGGCAATGCTGGAACACAAAGATTACTCTCATCACCGTCTGATTCATATTTCAGTAATAAATTTAAATACACTCACCTTTAATATCATCCAATATATGAAACGGAAAGGTTAATGCCCTTTTACTGTTCCGTCCCGTTCACATGGATAGATATGTTTCTGATACTGTTCCGCATACATTTTGTCAAACTAAGAAAACAATACATTAACAGAACGAAACATTTACGTATACTGTCTACCATCTCTTTAGCTGGGAGTTGCTATCGAACAGTAATATGTCAAACAGGCAT
The DNA here is from genome assembly GCA_039090855.1 of Macrothele yani. Classification (NCBI taxonomy): domain Eukaryota; kingdom Metazoa; phylum Arthropoda; class Arachnida; order Araneae; family Macrothelidae; genus Macrothele; species Macrothele yani. Next base: position 46,210,555 of record CM077022.1, on the reverse strand, counting down.
TATACTGCACATACTGGCCACTGAATTAGAAACTTTTATTCAATATCGGGTTGGACCTCCTTTAGCCCACAGCACGTATGCGGTTTGGCATAGATTCCACAAGGTGTTGGAGTGCATCTACGTCTATAGTCAGGGACGTCGCTAGACTTCCAAATCAGGATGGACGACTGGTGGGCGAGCATTATTTTTCGTGGGGGCAAGCTTGACAGCAACTTTTTTTTTTTTTTTTTTACGAAACAATGAAGGCGCGAATTTTTAATTTTTTTTTTTTTTTTTTGATTGAAGGTAAAATGTTTTTTTTTTTTTTTTTTTTCGATTCCGGGACCTCCGTGCTCTGCTGCAGTCAGAATGGTCACGTGTGTTTCGGGCAACCTTCCAGAGCCTCATTGCGTGGATGCCACGCCGTCTCGCTCCTGTCATCCGGGCAAAGGGTGGTTATTTCCATTAATAGGTAGGTGATCATATTATTCTGATAGGACTGTGTAGATGGTGTTCGGCTAGAATTTCGTGACTCACTTGCACCATGCCCACAAAAATCGCAAAAACATAAACTAAAATTTTGAAAGCTGAATTTTGCATTTATTGATATATTCAAAGGCAACGAAATAAAAATAGTCAAAGCAAAAACTTAAAAAAAAAATACCTATTGTTGACTCTACAATATTTTAGAACAGCTCTTCAAGAAGATTTCCATGTTCATGTGAATTTACCTATTATTGATAGTAAAATTTTTTAGAACACTTCTTTAATGAAATTTTTACATTCATACTCCTATGAAACTCAACATTGCGCATGCTTTGGAAAAAGGAGGCATTAATTTTGATCTCAGTTATACCGTTTAACTCTTTGAGGTGTTATGTAAACAAATTTATTTTGTGTTCATTGCTTTCGTTCTTCAACTCATTACTTAATGATTAATTAAACCAAAATGTGATAGAAAATAAAAGAAAGGTGGTGATGCAAACTTCAGGGGGATTCAAACCAAGTTCTATTGTCTAGGGGTCAAATGTTCGTCCAGTGGGTTGTATAACAATATGGCTTCTTGGGAACGAGCTCTAAAGAAATGCGAGTTTTGCGAATTCTTCACGTCTTTAACATCATTAAAGCTATTAATCTTGAATCGTTAAAATCCTCCTAACTTTTCTCGTCAGAATTGGATATCTAAATGAAAAAGTAAAACAAATGATAACATTAACGGAAGCGATTATTACAATACACGATGATTTTTTTTATGCATTTTTGTACACTTGATCGGGGTGTAATGGTTTTGGTAACATTATTTAAACCCATACGCTTTTTTATGCATTGCCCGGCAAAAGTTAGGAACTAAAAAAGAAAATGGTTGTATACATTATTGACCACCTACCTAATAATAAGTAGGACCCCCCTTTAGCCTGCAAAACAGCAGCCACTCGGCGAGGCACCGATTCGACGAGGTGGCGATAGGTATCCTGGGGTATCTGGTACCATAATCTCAACAGCAGGTCCTGCAATTCCCGAACCCGCTTTTCCAAATCGAACCACAAATGTTCGATTGGGTTCATGTCAGGTGAATTTGGAGGCCAGGGCATTAACAGAAATTCACCAGTATGTTCCTCGAACTACTCCTTGAAGACTCTGGCAGTGTGGCATGGCGAACTGTTGGTAATCCTGTTGGTAATGGCCATCACCAGCAGTTGCCATGAAGGGGTGAACTTGGTCCGCAACGATGTTCAGATACCTGACAGTTGTCAGGGATTGTGCTATTGGGATAATGGGGACTAAAGTGTCCCAAGAAAACATTGCCCACAGCATAACACGGCCGCCTCCGGCCTGTTTCCGCACAACAGTGCATCCAGCTGCCATAGTATTTGTTGGTAATCGGCGTATCCGCGCTCGGCCGTCTACGTGATGCACCAGGAATCTTGATTCGTCAGACGAGGCTACTTTCTTCCAATCATCCACGGTCCAATCTCGATGATTTTAGGCCCATTCCATGAGTTGTTGGCGATGACTTGCAATGAGCATGGGGACCCGGCTGGGTGTTCGGCTTTGCAGGGCCATGCTCAGAAAGCTGCGATGGACTGTGCACTGTTGTAGCTGCGGGTGATTTGACGGACTGTGCTCGCTGTGAATAACGCGCGACGGTCTCAGCTCCCCTCTGGCATCACTGAGCTGCGGACAACACGCGGCTAGACGACGGTTCGTCGTTTGGCCATCTGTGCACCACTTTTGATACGTACTTACTACAGCGGCATGTGAACAACCCACAAGCCGCGCCGTTTCGGAGATCGTAGTTCCGATGCGCAGTGTCATCACAATTTGTCCTTTATCAAACTCCGATAAATCGGCAGCTTTTCCCATTCTGACTCCGAACACTATTAACCGAAAGCCGGTCCTCGGGTTGTATATATACTGCTCTGTGAACTTGCCGTGCGCCACCGTTCGGTCTTCAGGCGCGCTCATTTCTCTAGCCTGGGGGTGGTCGTAATGTAATGGGCATTGTTGCGTTACTCGTGGTAAAAAAATCTAGGAACTTTCTTTGCCATGCCACGCACAGAATGAGGCCGGATCTGTCGGGTCCGTACACTTAAGCAGAGGCAATCGAGAAGAGAATAGTGTTACACAGTTACCATCAGAGAGTAAAGTAAGCGATTAAATACAAAATTTAATCATATAGGCTAGCTACAGGATAATGCGAACAGATGACGGACTAATCACACTTAACATAAAAAATAAGTTGCACATACACTGAATGATCACTGAATTATGGCCACCTACCATATAATTCGTAGGTCCTCCTTTCGCCCTCAGTGCAGCAGCTATGCGACGTGGCATCGATTCAATAAGATGCCAGAAGCAGTTGGGAGATATGGCCGACCAAGCTGTGTGCAATGCGGCCTTCAATACAAGTATGGGGGTGATTGCTGTATCCAGAAGCCTGATATGCCTTTCCATAGTGTCCCAAACTACTCTATGGGATTGATATCGGGGAAGTTCGGCTGCCAGTTGATATGCTGGAAGTCTGAACTGTGTTTCTCAAACCATTCCTGCACAACATTTGACCTGTGACTCGGCGCACTGTCATCTTGGAAAACACCGTCGCCATTTGGGAAAAAGTGCGACATGCCTGGATGTAGAGAGCCAGCAAGCAATTTACGATAGTGGACACCAGTCATACGTTGTTCCACATGCATCAGGGGTCCAAGGTCTTACCAGGTAAACATGCACCACACCATACAATGGCCTCCACTGGCTTGCACCATACAGAATGGATCAAGTTCCTCATGTTATTTGCGCCAAATACATACACGACCATACACGGAGTGGAGTAAAACACGTTAGTAAAATCACGCAAAGCATTGATTATGATACGCTTTCCAACATACCAGAAATCATTACTCAACTTATGAGGATAATGCTGTGGAATAAATCTCGCTCGTGTACTCTGACCTTTGACCCCATTTCGATGATATTCAACAGAACCGGTTAAGTATACTTCCGGGAACATGATAAAGTTTCGTCTCAATCAAAGCATTTTTACGTAATTTATAACGCATAAAGGCAATGGAATGGATCCTGCTCCTATGTCCTGAACTTTGACCCCATTTCGCCCATTTTCAATAGAGTTCGTCCCCAGGTGGTCCCCTAACACATACTAAAATTTCATTGAAATCGAACCATTTTTACGCAAGTTATGGCGCATAAAAGCAATGGAATGGACCCCGCTCCTCTGTCCTGACCTTTCACCCCATTTCTCCCATTTTCAACAGGTTTGTCCCCAGGTAGTCCTCTACCACATACTAAAATTTCATCGAAATCGAACCATTTTTACGCGAGTTATCGTACGAACGGACAAAGCTGGAGCATATACGGTTCTTCAACCTATACGGTTGGAAAGCGTAAAAAACGCGTCTCGTCAGACCAGTACACTTTTTTCCGGTCATCCGATGTCCAACTTGCGTGATCTTTGCACTAGGCGAGTCTTTCGCGCCGATGAACCGTGGCTGGGAGATGTAGTCTGCTGTTACAGCCGATATGTGCGAGGATGTGACGCATGGTCATGACAGATACTGTTCCCTCTGTTGTATTGTGCAGTCAACTGTTGAACAGTGCTGCTTCTGTTGGCCTGTACGAATCGTCGGACCTGGTGCTCATTTCTCACATCAACTGTTCGCTGTCCTATGCGGTTGTATCCGGGTCGTGGTTTAACCATTTTCATGGCAGTCCTGAAACACTTTAACTACGGCGCCTCGTGAACGACCCAGCAGTTTACCGTTTGGGAAACCGAGGCACCCGCTGTCCAAGCTCCCACAATCTATTTTTTCTCAAAGTCCGATAAATCCTTCTGTTTATCCATCACGCTCCGAATTTTACTACCTACTGCTCCACTCACACCTTATATGTGCTACGTCGGTCGATTAATCGCGCTATCTCGGAAATCAATTGGTCTACGGGCCGCATCCACCTTTGATGGGGTGGTCATAATTCAGTGATCACTCGGTGTGTATAACCACGTTACACATTCAGAATCAATTTAAGATGAATGTATCCCTTGACGAGTTCAGCATACGTTTTTTAAGCTTTAGAAATATTAATCCTTTTTCATGGACGTTTTCAGTGTGTACACTCACTGTTTCCGATAAACACGTCGAAGTTCACAGAGTTTTACTTGATTGTTGTCCACTGTGGATCACTCACGAACGAAACAACGAAACAAAATCTGAGGAATTTTACCTGTGTAGTCAGTTTATCGAGAACTACGAAAATTCATAGTTTATAACTTCATAAACCCGTGTCTCCAAGGTTTCATTTGATTTGATTTTTTCTATCAAGCTGATAAATCTAACCGTCGAAAATTCTTTCCGTTTTCCTAATGTTCACACAAAAAATGTCTTTTAGGCCTTTCTGACGCACACTCTCTTATTTTGAATAATCTTCTGAAATCGGAGAGGATCACGAGTCATATGATCTCAGAAAAAGCCCCTCCTTTTAATTTATTCCACTTTAGCACGCAGCTGAGCATTTTGTATTTTTTTTTTTTCTATCAGCAGTTCATCACGAGCTAATTCAGCTTTTCTCATAGGTTGCTGTCGTTGAGAAGAGGAAAACACATTTCTTGGTCAACTTATAAAACGTTGACTCTTGAACGACCAAAAAGTGCTAAACTTTACTTGTAAAAATACAATAAAACATCTAAAACTTCTTTTAACCGACGCTCGTTTATCCGGAACTCTCTATTAACCGAAACGGTAAATAGAATGTTCTTCGAATTATTAACACAGTAATCAGACATCTCTGAGTTGCGTGTATTTTACTGTTTCTCACGTAACATTAATCACATCAGAAAACTTGAAAATTACATCCCCCTGGAGCGGGAATCGAACTCGCGTCTCCCGATTTTCGCTTGAGATTGCTTTCCGTTACACCACCCAGGACGAGGAAGTCTCAAGTACCTCAGTGTTAACCATTAGAATAGTCATTTAAATAGTATAATTATACAAGTAATCCGAATTTATTGGTATAGAATAGAAATCAAAGTTTCCAAGCTTTCGCATATCAACCAGATGGCTTTTTAAAGGAAGTGGACTTGTCTAGTTGAAGTTCGCTGCTCCTATGTGGGATGACATAAAGAAATTAGCTTCCTACTCCACCCCAAAATCTATTGCCATTTGCGAAACTTTGGAGATCTTAACCAACGGCGAGTTGATAGTGTCTCGCTGGAATTGTCACGAGTTAGGAACCAGTTCTTCAAACAATGAACGTCTCTTGTTTTCCTTCCATGATTCGGCGTGCTAAAAGGAGCATAACGCCTCGTGTCTTTGAATGCCTTATTACGTTCGCATCTCTTCGTTTATTGTTAAGTCAAGTCATCGCGTTCAAACTGTTGAAGCGTTGTATTATTCAGATTGCTGTCTACCTTTATTGAAAAAGCCATCTGGCAGATGTGCGAAAGCTTGGAAACTTTGATTTCTATTCTACAACAAGAAATTCAGATTATTAGTATAGTTATACTATTTAAGTATAGCTGGTGTACACTTCCTTGTTATTTAACCAGAATAGTATCTGATTTTCATCAGTCAAAACATATTCCACTTCATCGTGGGGTGGTTAAGTAAATCAGTCAAGCAAATAGTCAGTCAAGCAAATAGTGCGGAAGAAATATTCTTCACATAACACGTAGAAATACATCTGAATTATTAACACAGCGATCAGACATCTATGCTTTGCGTGTATTTCACTGTTTCTCACATGAGATTGTTTGTTTGTTTGTTTAGGATTTGAAGAACACCGTGACAGTGGCGCACCTACGGGGGTGGCCGACGGGGCCCGCCTCCCCTTTGGGCTGGCAGAGGGGGAAATTATTACGTCGAAGTTTGAAACAAAAAATCACGATACGCGATCTACATATACATCTTAATCATGTACCGTATAATTATAAAATACAATAATTCTAAGGGAGTAGTTCTGTTAAATAAATTTAGAAAACTAACCAGAAAAAGAATTTTATCTACTGCTTCTAATCATTTAACTTTCTTGTACTGTAACTGGATAAGAATAAATGTACAAAAGTCAACCTCCTCTTTAATTGTTATGGCACCAGACTATATTTTTCGTTAAATTTAGGGGGGAGGGGTCACCCCCTTTGAAAATTCTGTGCGCCACGGCCTACACCCCCCCCCCCCTTCGAGAAATTTTTGGGTGCGCTACTGCACCGTGAGCAACTCTATAGGATATAAGCAGCCTCCCGTGCTTAATTTAGGGCCACTAGTTCCAGGGAAGGGAGAGAGCCAGCTCCATAAGACAAACACACAACATCAATGCCTTACGGGATTTGAACCAGAACCCCCCTTTCCCTGGAACCAGTGGCCTTAAATTAGGGACGGGAGACTGCTTATAGCTCATTGAGTTGCTCACAGTGGTCGTTAAACCCCCGAACAAAATTAATAATAATAAAAAAAGAGTTCTGGAAGACCTTCATCCAGCAGTGGATTGAGAATGGACGATGAGCTCGAAATTTTATGTTACTAGCTCTTTTTGTATAAAATTGGTATAATATTATTTGCCCTCAGGTAAAAGAAAACCCGTTCTGTAACGCTTACGTCTGTTATTTGCTTTCCCCCTATTTCCACTCGGAAGCAATCGCCACAAACATTCGTTCATTTTCGGGGCGGAATTTCTGCAAGGTCGCTTATGTGGTTCTTGGCCGTTTATTGGAACTTCTGATACACTGAAGGATTTCAAGTTTTTGAGAACTCGTGACATTTATAAATAGGACTTTGCAATTTTTTCGTCTTTGGCTAAAAAAGCTTTGATGATCTTTAGTAGGACATTCGCAAACATGAAAATGATGAACGTGATCAGCCAAAGAAATGAAATTCACGAGATACGGTGAAGAAAAAAAAATAAGTGCCATCGTAGGAAACCAGTTGCTTGCAGATTTCCGAAACGGGCGAGAACGGGAACGACTGATACATCACGTGACACGCATGCGAAGGCAAAGTGAAGAATAACTTTTTCACATCGCGTTACTTTTTTTAACCGCTATTTTTTTTGTTTGTTTGTTTTTTATCGGAGGTTTAAATGATTTATTGGACCTGGTGGTACAGAGACATGACAAACAGGCAGACATAGGAAGGATACAGATATTTCACATCAACAAGTACATATCAAACATGGTTTTTACAGTATGCTAAATGACCAATGTACACAGAGAGCCAGAGTTGATCAAGTAGCACATTGAGAGCCAGAGTTGATCAAGTAGCACATTGAGAGCCAGTGCCGAAAGACAAACACAAAACACACCGGGATTAGAGTCCGGACCCAGCTAGGGCGAATGGTCACAATCCCAGCGCCTTGGACCGCTGTTTGAGTTTTTTCTTCACGTTTTTGTCGTAACACGCTGTTACTGCAATCGAACTAAGTGATTATAAATTATTATGTTTCATGTGAGGGTACACCGTTGTTTAATTAAAAAGAAAGAAAACACTGAATTTTCGGTTTCAACGAGTATGTCTTTTGATTCCTTCCTGGCACGAAAAAAAATTTCAAAGTCGATTTTTAGAAAACCTAAAAATTCAGGAAAAAAAAAAGAAAGAACGCCACCTAGACAAAATTGCGCTTAATTTAAAATACACAATGTGAGCTGGGTTATTCATAATGAATGGAAATCGTTACCAAAAGAAAAAAAAATCAGCCGGATATAAAAATATTTACAAACAGAAATACTCCGACTAGCGGTGGAAAAGAGTACTATCGAGAAAAACATATCAAATGTTTACGTCTCTAACAAGAAAAACTTTTATTTTAATAATAAAGAAATTTTGAATAGAATTACAGAAGTGACCCGCCACGTGGAAACGCTCTGTGTCTGGTAAACTTCATGTCTCCCCACCCAGAGGCGCGCGCAGCTGTCATTTCGAGCGAAGGTCATTCCCGAGCGCTTAGTTGACGGAGGCAGACGTGTCGATTGATCACTCATCTCGGCACAAGGACAATGGTGCTGACGATTGAACCGATAGTGCTTTTAGTGGAACATGTCTTTCGCCATGACGACAAGTACACGGATGAAGTGCAAAAATAGTTCGTTGAGAAATTTTGTGATGCAGACGTCCCCCACCGTAAAGCGGTACGCCAGCCAACGGCGAAGTTTCCGAAAACTGGCAGCGTTCTGGATGCCCCCCGCCCCGGTTGGCCATCCACGGCAGACGAGGCCGTACAGGATATCCAGGACAGGATACAGAGGAGACCACACAAGTCCGTGAGGTGTCTGTCACAACAAGCCGATGAGCACAACCCACGATATTTTGAAAAGGAAGTTGCGTTTCCATCCGTACAAAGTGTGTCGTGCAGCAGCTGAAAGAAACAGACCACGAGGCCCGTGTTCGGTACTGTAGGTGGTTCCAAGAGTTCCTGTCTGAAGAAGGTGAGGGCACTTTGGAGGTGACTTTCTTTATAGGTGAGGCATGGTTCCACCTGTCCGGGCACATCAACAGCCAAAACACTCGTCTGTGGGGTACTGAAAATCCCCACATCCAACAAATCACACCACATACCCTGAGAAAGGTCTTTGCCAATAATGGACTTCGGTGAGGCCCATTCCCAACACCTCACTGAAAGTAACACTTACCAGTTCCACATGGTAAGTGTTACTTTCAGTGCACAGTTATTTTTCGGTCACCCTGTATTTTCGTAGTTAGTAGTATCGGACTGAAGAAGAATTTTTTTTTCAATTGGGTTTCTGGACGTGCAGATATTGTTGCAAACGAAAACATGACCTCAGTGCCGTAGCTACCGGGAGGGCAGGTGCTCTCCCAGGATGGTCATATGAGGGACGTAATTTCATACTCTGAGGAGCGTAAAAAATAGAGATGAACAGATTGTGAATAAATTTGCCTAACATTTTAACTCAAAAACAAAGTAGTTATACACGTTAGTACTTTCTTTTGTAAATACTTTGTTAGCCGCATGCACTATTACGCGCAGCTAATCACTGTGAGCTGTGGACCACCTCGTATGGATACATGGAATTGTCCGAAACAGTGGATAAGAGGAATGTCAAACAATGTGCTGATATGCCTAACCTCCGTGACCTTTCCGAATACATCGAAGGGATGAAAAGCTAATTAGTCATTTGTGCTGTGTCGCTGAAAGTTCCTCTGAACGTTTAACCTTGAACGGAATTTTTCCAAGCTTTACTCCGAAAGCATCTTCCTATTGTTACGTTTACTATCTAATACTCATTCGTTCTGTACTGGTTTGTTTTCATTCTACATTTCTGTACGTGCTGTGCTGTTCACATAACTTTTACGCTTCCCTTTATATTTAAAACCGTTAGCCCTTGGCTCTATTCACCTAATTTTCAAATTTTGAGTAAAATTTAACCTAATGTTCAAATTTTGGGTAAAATTATGTCGAAAACTGAAAATGAGCTTTTTTTAACGATCATAATACTTTTCCTATAGCGAACGTATGAGAAAGTAAGGACTGTTTACTATTTGAGTGGAAGTAAGGAACTTCTGAACTCAAAGGGGCGTAATTTCAAGTCTCGCCCTCCTAGATAAGAGAAGCTTGCTACGTTCCAGAGTTGGGCAAAATCGTAATTTAATTAATCGGTAATCCATTACAGCGTAATGGTGACAAAAACTTAGCGTTACCATTACATGGTAATGGTGAACTGGTCATTAAAATTATATGGTAATTGTAATGACCTGTAGCAGTTACCCATTATAATCGTAATGGTTAACGATATGTTGGTAATTAACCAATAACTTATGGGTAACAATACAACGCGAATAAATCAGCAGCCAGTACACCCTTACACGTTGCGTAGGTTATTTGACAATTGTTCCAACCCTCGGACTTCAAAATGTGTATTGACAAAAGTCACCGAACACCTAGAAGAGAAACACAACACAACATAGCATTTATTGGCATACATTAGTACGGTGTCTGTCTACCTGTCTACCTTTGGCCTTAATTGCATGCACTGACCCTTCTAGACATGCTTTCGACAAGGTTTTGGAACACAGCGATAGGTATGCGCTTCCATTCAGTACATAATGCTGCCGCTAACTGTTGCTTAGTAGTAGGCCTTGGTTCCACACATCTTATGCGGCGCTCTAATTCATTCCATAGGTGCTATGTGGGATTAAAATCAGGGCTTTGTGCTGGCCAGAACACACACGATACGGAATTACCGTCAAACCACGCCGTAACAGTCCTTGCTTTATGGCTCGGTGCTTTACCCTTCTGGTATCAACAAGGTTCGGTTCCATAGTATTGCCACACAGTTGGTAGGGCATAATTGTCCAGAATATCAAGGTAGACGTACTGGTAACAGGTTTGTCCACGATTACCAATAGGCTGGGACCATACCACGAAAAACACCCCCACACGAGTACCCTGCCAGCTCCAAACTTGACCGTAGGAACAGTACACTGTGGTAAATAGCATTCCCCCGGCTGCCGCCATACCCACACACGACCATCAGACTGATGGATCGTGTATCTGGATTCATCAGTCCATAGGACCCGTTTCCATTGGTATACGGTCCACGATAAATGCTCTTTACACCATGCTAAACGACGAGTAGCATTCGGAGTGGAGATGTAAGGCTTATGAGCATAGCCGCACGACCACGGTAACCCATGGAATTAAGTTCTCTACGAATGGTACGTGTACATACAGAGGTTTCAGCATTTTTACTCACCTGTACACTGAGGTCTCGTGCAGTACTCCGTCGATTAGCTGTAACGATTCTCCTGAGGCTATGTTACATGGCCGACGTCCTCTATCACTGATTATTATTATTATTATTATTATTATTATTTTTTTTTTTTTTTTTGCTGCTTCAGGTGCCATGTGTCTTCCACTTATTCAGTACATCCAAAACAGTTGACTTGAGTATGTTTAAACGCCTCTCGGTTTCTCTTATGGACAACCCACTAATATAACACCCAACAATCTTTACTTTCTCAAAGTCAGTTCTCTTCTGCCGTGACATTTTCACTCAACCTCATGCACAGTGCGATATCATCGCGGTCAGCTGCAGGCTTATTTTCATACTGTTTGCAGCTGTTCCGCGCATCTTAACAACACAGAGAATCGGTTCATTTGCTTTTGAAGGGGTGTCCGGTGACTTTTGTCAATATAGTGTATGTAGGTATTTGAGATTATACGTGTATGACATGAGTAGTTGCCCCGTCTTCGCCGCAAGTGATTTGAACGAAATAATCGTACATATGAAGTAAGTACGAATGGGATGTTTATTTCGGTTAGAGATACTCATTTCGTTCATCTCCAGTACAGTATTCTCGTATATTACACATGTTTCACTGTCCAAAATAATTACTCAACTATAGCCACAAGCACATATTAGCACTACACTCACAGCTCAGCAACTCAGGGTGCACTGCCGAATATTGCAGAAATTTGCGAACTCTTGACATTTTTGCCGTACTTCTCGGGTGTTGTTGTCCATTACTTGTCCGGTACGAACACTGGACTAGCGAGCGACTGATTCCTTTATATATACTTCGCAACAGGACCTGAAACTTCTCGAATATTCTTGATTTACATAAAGCTCTCCAACTTCCCACTGCGCGATCATTCTGGAACATTCTACAAACCTCTAACCCATTCTTTCCGCTTCTAGAACATTCTACACAACACTTCGGTCTCTGTCTGCTATGTTACATGGCCGACTTCTCTAGACATAGCTTTTGGCACACGTACATTTCTATAAACTATTAGTATGTAATTATTATTTGCAAATTGTGTAATTTCATTACCAAATAATTCCATTACGTTTGATTGCTATTATTAAATAATTGAATTATATCCTCTTCATTGTAATGCGTTACAGACCTTGTGCAAACCATAATTGTTCCATTACCTTGTGCAAACCCTAATTGGGATTACCTTGTAATGCATTACATGTTACTGCATTACCTTGCAATGCATTACACGTTAATTGTATGTAATCTGTACTTCCATTACTTTATAATGCATTCCTGCCAAACTCTGATACGTTCCTGCAGTGACTTTATGCCCTCTGGTGGCAAACTTGTGCGTTAAGAAAAAAGTTAAGTTATACGCTAAACATTCCACACCAGAAGCGCTGCTGTCCGACAAAGGAATAATTTTTCAAAACAGACTGTCAGAAGCAACGATATCGAGAAAAATAATATATGCACATCGACGTAGCCTGGAGAAAAAACGATGCATTATTTTAAGCAGAAGAAACTCTCAAAAGGTGTTTGGTAGTGAGTTGTATCTGCGCACAGAAGATTGTTTTTCAATCCGCTATTCAGAATGGCAGATATTGCTGAAAACACCATCGGAAACGTAAATATACATTTGAGCTTCTTAGAGGTAAAACGGCTCTTTGCAAAAAACATACAAAAAAATACTATAGAAATTATATGCAGAACATTTCCCATCAGGAACTCTAACCGACGGAAAAAGAATTTTTCATGTCAGACTTTTAGAAGCGGAGATATCGTAGAAACTAGAGGAGAAACTGCGAATTACTTAAAGAAGGAATTCTGTCCAAAATAGTATTCGTTAAAAATGGTATCGAAGTATTTTTTCAATCGGATACTTAGAAGCAACCATATGGAATAAAATGTATTTTGAGTTGCACAGGATCTCCATTTACGCCCTCTAGTGGCGAAGTTGGGTATCGGGAAAAACTGGAAGGCAAGGATCATCGTTCTTACATTTCAGGCTTCTTAATGCAAAAAGAATGTTTCAAATCGGAATAATAATTGCAGAGATATAGTGTAGACGGACGGACAAAATGATACTGGGAGCAGGTACCTTAACGAAAAATAAGCGCAAAAAAAAAAAAAAAAAAAAAAAACCCAGAAAAAAAGACGCAACGAGATCATACTGAACCATTTCGATATGTGAATTCGCTACAATACCATAACACCTATGGCAAAGTTTGTTCAGAAACCACTGAAAGTAATGATAAACTTACCTTTCGAATACTCTTAGGAGAGACTCTCCTCATATAAAATATTGCATCAGGGTGGTTTAGTGACTGCTTCGCAGCTGAATTTTGATCTGAGGCGACTTCTGAAAATGGTATTACAGTGGCCATCCATACATTTCAGCATCGGAGCGAAAAGAATGCGTGTTTATTACTAAAAACCTGTTGCAGTTCAAAAGCATTTTTTTTTCTTAAAATTTAAAAACATATGCGAGAAAACGACGCTAAGAATTGAGATAATCGATGAACTAAATATACCCTTTTCTTTTGTGAGAGGAAACTGGCTCGAAGCCTGCGACTGGCTTTTCCGCAGACGTTAACATGAATATGAAGATAAGTTAAGATAGCGCAGTCATAATCTACAGGGTGATTGTAAACTCCTTCACAACAAAACAAGAGGTGTGATAGTACAGATCAAGACGAACAATATTTGCAATGGAACCTAGGGCCGCATTCCACTCCTAGTGCCAGAAAAGAGCACGTTCGAAAAACGTCCAGCAGGCACACGGAGTTCCAATCAGTGCATGAGAAGCACAAGATGCAAATCAGGTGCGCTGAACACGTGCGTACACGATGAGGAGCAAACATTTAAAAACGCAGCCGAACCCGTTCAGCGATATTACCGTGCGAACATCACCTGAGAATTGACGTATAAGTCTGACCGGCGTAGCGTGCAGTGTGTTCCTGGAGCAAGTGCTTCCCGGTTTGTTGCAGGATGTTCTGCCCACCACACTTAGGGACATGTGGTTTACGCATGATGGGGCCCCAGCACACTTTGCCACCGAGGTCCGATACTTCCTAAATGCAACATATCCCGGGCGGTGGACCTGTGGCTTCGCCTCCACGTTCCCTGGACCTTAATCCAATGGACTTCTTCTTCTGGGGGCACATGAAAACATTGGTGCACGAGACACCTGTGGACTCCCTGGAAGATCTCGTTGCGCGAATCGCTGTTGCTGCAGACAAGATCAACAACACACAGGGATTCTACGAGAGGGTGCGAAAGTCCTTCATTCGCCGGTGTGGGCTGTGCCTTGGACGCCAGTTTGAGCAGCTCCTTTGAGTCTTTCTCTGATGCGATTGGAATTATGCAGCTCATAAATTAGGTATGTGTCTTTGTTTTCACTATTGAAGGCTCAACGTGGATATGTAACTTTACTCTTTTCTGGCACTAAGAGTGGAATACTGCCCTAGGTTCCATTGCAAATATTGTTCGTCTTGATGTGTAATATCACCCCTCTTGTTTTATTGAAGGAGTTTACAATCACTCTGTATATGAACCGGCTATACAGCGAGGACAATAGACAACTAATATCTGCAAGCGGGGTAGCCAAAAAAAAAAAAAAAAAAAAAAAAAACCCAACAACATCTGGACCAGGTTATCTCAGAAACTACAGACCCATCAATTTTCTATCAGTTGTTTGCAAAACCTTCGCTAAGATTTTGTCAACAACTGATATAGTAACTAACAAGTGATATTACTGACAATCGCTTGAAGGAAACATTAGATGGCTCAACCACGAGAACATGTTAGAGTCAGGAGTGGGCACAGCACTATAAATCCATGTATTAAATAAAATACTATAAATTCATTTCGTGGTGACACAGGAATGTGGTCTGTTGGGCTAGGGCATGTTGCATAGAGCGAAACAGATGAAAGTCTGAGGGTGCAATGTCCGGGGAGTAAGCCGCGTGCGGTAAAACCTCCCAGTGTAACTGTTCAAGGGTTCATTTCGTGGTGACACAGACATGTGGTCTGTTGGGCTAGGGCATGTTGCATAGAGCGAAACAGATGAAAGTCTGAGGGTGCAATGTCCGGGGAGTAAGCCGGGTGCGGTAAAACCTCCCAGTGTAACTGTTCAAAGGTTCATTTCGTGGTGACACCGGCATGTGGTATGTTGGGCTAGGGCATGTTGCATAGAGCGAAACAGATGAAAGTCTGAGGGTGCAATGTCCGGGGAGTAAGCCGGGTGTGGTAAAACCTCCCAGTATAACTGTTTAAGGGTTCATTTCGTGGTGACACAGGCATGTGGTCTGTTGGGCTAGGGCATGTTGCATAGAGCGAAACAGATGAAAGTCTGAGGGTGCAATGTCCGGGGAGTACGCCGGGTGCGGTAAAACCTCCCAGTGTAACTGTTCAAGGGTTCATTTCGTGGTGACACAGGCATGTGGTCTGTTGGGCTAGGGCATGTTGCATAGAGGGAAACAGATGAAATTCTGAGGGTGCAATGTCCGGGGAGTAAACCGGGTGCGGTAAACCCTACCAGTGTAACTGTTCAAGTGTTCATTTCGTGGTGGCACCGACATGTGGGCTGGAATTGGGCGACGTCCTTTACCTGTCCATGGGGGTTTTGCTCGATTGTGGCGTTCAGTTTCATCAAACGATCGCTACATCGTTGTGTGTGATTGTTTCGCCCTGTTTTAACAGTTCGAAGTACAGCACCCCGTGCATATCCCACCACACACACGACAGCACCGTTTTCCCGTGGATATCCTGTTTTGCAGTGGATGTTGATGGCTGGCCTCGGTCGACCTGGGATCGCTTGCGTACGGGGTTGTTGCAATAGACCCATTTTTCATCCCCGGTGACAACCTTCCACGAGAAATTATTCTCTTGAAACTACTTCAGCAACGACATGCACACGCCCAGTCGTTGACCAATATTACACTCCGTTTAAGTATGCGGAACCCACTTACCAATCTCCTGGATCTTCCCCAAGGCCTGTAGACGCCGTACCACCGTCGATTGAGCCACTTTCAAACGTTTCGTCAGTTGCGTGGTCGATTGTGTGGCATCCTCTTGCTGCAACGATTCCAGCTCTTCGTCTGAGAGTTCCTGCGGTCTACCTGCATGTGTCTTGTCTTACAAACTTAGAAAACCTTTCTTAAACCTCCCAAACCATTCTCGGTACGTCCGTTCACCCATAACCGTTTCGCCACACACGCCTGACCTATTAAACCGTATGCTTCACTCGCACTTTTCTTTAAATTAAACATGAAGAACAAAAAGTGCCGCAAATGAACTTTATCGACCGCCATGCTTGGCTTCATGTACGAACTGACAGCACGGGTCGCAGGCCAGTTAGACCCCTACATCGCCCCCTAGCGGGGGCGACGGAATCTTCTGCATATCCCTAATAGAACGGCAGAAACAGTTGGTGAAACACGTGGAACTGTCAATTGAAGATCAAGACTACCTATCAAAAATATAATTGCGTTACCTCCAAATGTGCAAACTGGACGCCATACGAAGATTTCAGACAAGAATAGGCGATAGTTGGCACGGACTGTACAACGAAAGCACAAGACCATGGCACCACAAATAGCAAAAGCGTTGAACACCAGTCGGAAAGATCCCGTTTTCGTCATAACAGTTTCTCAAGAACTCAATCGTTCCGATATTTACGGCCGCGTTGTGATCAACAAACCTCTGATTACCAACATCAATGCAACAAAACGCGTAAGGTGGTGTAAAACACATAAAAACTGGGATACTAGAGACTGGCAACGTGTCCTTTCGTCTGGTAAATCGTGCTTCACATTACTTCCCATCACTGGTAGAGTGTACATTTGGTGAAAACCTGCAGAATCGTACCACCCAGATAGTTTGGTTCCGTCTGTAAAGCATGGAGGTAGATCTCCCATTCTGTGGGTGCAATATCATGGCATTTCTTAAGGCCATTGGATATTCTTCAGGGTCGTGCTTCATCTGCAACGTACGAATTCATTCTTCTGCACCCAATGTGTAGGTATTGAACGACCGTCCCTCGTTTCAAGCAAATAATACAACCGTTGAAAGTTGTGGTTTATAGATCACGAGGACGAGGTACAGCAACTATCCTAGCCACCTCAATCTCCAGATCTCAGTATTATTGAATGTTTGTGGGCATATCTAGCGAAAGATCTAATCACACTTTCCAGTCCCAACATCACTGGCTCAGTTCGGACATATTTTACAGGAAGAATGGTCCCAAATTCCATTATCATATGTGCATGTCCATCCCAAGTTGAATTGCTTCTATCTTCAAAGCCCGCGGTAGGCCTAAAGCTTATTAATAAAACGTTTCCCACAAGCAGTAACTGTTTCCATTATTTTTATAAACCCTTGTATGTCTGAAACAAAAATAAGCACCTACTTCCCCTGTGGCCAAATTATGTGCTAAAAATCAGAAATTACACAAAAAATTTTCTTCACCACGAAGCAAAAAGAAGTTTTGAAATCGGACTCTTAGAAAGTGATACCAGGGGAAATGCAACATACATTTACGATCCATAACGCGAAAGCTGTGAATTATTTGAAGAAGAAACTTCACGGAAAACGGTCTTCGTTGTGAAAGGTATCGAAGGAAATAAAGAATTGTGTCAATCAAATTTTTAGAAGCGGTGATATGGAATAAAATACACGGTCGAGTCACATTATTGTGACCACAAGCTAATATCTAGAGTAACCACCGTCTGCAGCAAGGGCAGCAGTTAGACGGGTTGCGAGTGACTCAGTAAGGTGCTGGAAGGTGTTCACAGGTATGTGAAGCCACGCTAACTGCAGTGCATCTGACAGCTGCTGGAGGGTGCGTGGTGGAGGATTCACAGAGCGGACAACACGATCGAGGTGGTCCCACGGATGCCCAATTGGGTTTAAGTCTGGGAGATTAGGGGGCCAGAGAAGTATTTTGAAGTCTTAATCGTGCTCTTCCAACCACTCTCGGACATTTCTAGCTGTGTGACACGTCGCATTATTGTGCTGGAAGATCCCATCCGCCCTACCCTAGGGAAGACAATCAGCGTGTATGGGTTTACGTGGTCTGCAAAGATGGGTTTACAACGAATTCAGTCCATAGTGCCTTCCACAGGTACGAGTGGACCCAGGGAATGCCACGAAAACACTCCCCAGCATAACGCTGCCCCCACCAGCTGGTGTTCTGCCAGAAATGGTTGAAGAGTGTTTGTTCCCTGATGTTTCTCGCCTTATACGCCAGCGTCCATCCGTTCGATGAAGCAGAAAACATGACTCATCGGAGAAGGCAATCCTTCGCCAATCACTGGAGGTCCAATTTCGATAGTGCCGTGCAAATGTAAGCCTTTTCTGCAGATGCACCTTCGTTAGCATAGGTACAGTGACTATCTGCATCGGAGCCCCATACGCAGCAGGGTTCAGTGAACTGTCGTATTAGACACACTTCCGGTAGCCCCCTAATTCATTCGGCCAGTGAGTTGCTCCACTGTAGCGTGTCGGTCGGCCCTCACGCACGACGTTCACCTCTCACATCAATGGCACGTGGTGCTCCGCAGTTTCCACATCGCATCGCTTATTCGCAATGGTGCCACATCTCCAATTACAAGACACTTTAACCACAGAAGCATGCAAACAGTTCACAAACTGCGCTGTTTCAGAAATACTGCCACCCTTGGCCTGAAAGCCGATAATCATCCCTTTTTGTAAATCTGATAAATCGCTCCTTTTATGAACGACAGCAACGAGTGATATGTTTTCAAAATGTGTACAGCTCACCTTATATATCCTCCAAGCCAGCTCACGACACGTGCCTTCTTTCATTAGCTACGCGCTGTTGACGTCAAAAGTAGGAGGTGGTCACAGTAATGTGACTCGACTGTGTATATGCTGAATTCGATAAAATCCGGATTTATGCTTCCTAGCAGGGAAGTTTTGACTCGAAACACCACCAAAAGGCAAGGATAGGTGTTCTTACAATTCAGGCTTCCCAATGCAAAAATAATTTTTCGAATCGGGCTAATAGGTGCAGAGGTATGGTGTCCACAGCCGGAAGGAAGGAGATGGTGAAAACATGAGCACTTTTTTTTCTCTCAAAAGACGTGCTGCAAAACGCAAAGACAAAACACCTCAGATCACGAACTCACGAACTTAGATATAAAATGCGGTCGACTGAGTAGCATGAGGAAGAACGATATTGTGTGCAGCAGTTAATTAGCTGGAAAAAAAGTAGCAGAGCCTTAAAACGCAGATATAAAAACGAAATACACAAATGAGAACAAAGCATAAAGAATATAATTACAAATCACGAAACATCAAAGAAAACACTAAAAGTGTTTAAAAAAAAAGAATAAAAAACAACAGTGAAACCTGCTTACACACGTGAAAGCACTTTCTGGCAAGGAAATTAATAGTATAACACATTCATACGCAAAGAACATGATCAGCAAAATGGTATTCATGGGATGTCTTATTGACTGTCAACAAATATTGAATGTGTGAGACATACTGTGATTACGAACCTCATAATACAGGGTCATAAAAGGTATATGTTTAAGTTAGGCTACCTATTTTCTTCTTTGAGGGGTTTAACGACCACCGTGAGAAACTCCGTGGGCTATAAGTAGTCGCCCGCCCTTAATTTTGGGACGCACGTTCCATAGAAAGGAGAAGGCCAGATCCGTAAGACAAACACAACATCCATGCCTAACCGAGATTCGAACCCGGACGAACAGTCAGCGGCCAGCGCTTAGACCACTGTGCCAATGGGACGGCTTAAGTCATCTATTACAGACCCAACTTGGTAAGGAAACTTTTCTATTCATGCATAGCAGTTATGCTTTATTCTAACGAAATCCTAACAGAAAACGTCCATTCACCTAACTGAGGTTTGGTGATAAATTCCAGCGCCTTTAACGGTGGAAAGTTACACACCAAAAGGATCTGGATAGCACACAGGAAAGCCTCCTCGGTGACACAGTGGTCTAAGCGCTGGCTTATGACCATTCGTCCGAGAAGGGTCCGGGTTTGAATCCTGTTAAGACATGGATGTTATGCTTGTCATACGGCACTGGCTCGCCCCTCACCGAGGAACCAGTGGCCCTAAATTAGCGAGGGGACTGCTTACAGCTGTCGCTCGTGGTTCACGATGGTCGTTAAAGCCCCAAACTACACTGAAGGGTCGAAAGTCATGGGAAAGTAGTATGCAAATCTTTTACTGGCGCTGCCAACGTATAAAGGCTTTGACACACGCCATGAGTTTTATCAGTTGCGTGGTGTAATCTCGTGAGTCAGGTTGAACAACCGTCAGTAAAATTACAGCAAGCCGAAGTGAATAATCAGAGTTTGAACTAGGCATGGTAGTGGCACCCAGACGGATGGGGCATTCAATTTCCGAAGTTGTGCGAACATTCAACATTCCTCGATCCACGGTGTCACGTGTGTACCAATAATACCTCATGGAAGGCATTACCATCCACCGAGGATAGCGCAGTGGCCGACCACGGGTGCTGAATGACCATGACCAGCAGCGGCTGACCAATATTGTCCATGCTAACAGACAAGCGACACTGGCTCAAATAACATCCACGTTCAATGCAGGAGGCACCAGAGACATATCCATCAGGTCAGTGCAGCATAATTTAGAGTCCGTGGTGTATGGAAGCAGAAGACCCACCAGAGTGCCATTGTTAACACCCCGATATCGGACACAGCGCCTCATCTGGACTCGTGAACACAGTAATTTGAATCTGGAAGATTGGCAACATGTGGCGTGGTCCGATAAGTCATATTATCAGTTGTTACGAGATAAAGGTAGAGTTCGGGTGCGGCGTAGACCCCACGAGGCCATGGACCCAAGCTGTCAACAAGGCACTGTGCAAGCTGGTGATGGTTCCATGCATGTCTGGGGTGTCTTTACGTGGCACGGTTTGGTCCTCGTAAACACGTCATTAACCGGCAATCGCTTTGTTGCTCTGCTGGGTGACCATTTGCAGCCCTTCATGGACTTCATGTACTCCAACAGCGATGAGATTTTCCAGTCAGACAATGCACCATGTCATCGAGCACAAGTTTTCCAAAATTAGTTTAAGAAGCATTCTGGGCATTTCCGACGGATGGTGTGGCCACCACGTTCGCCTGACATGAACCCAGGCAATAGAGCACTTATGGGACGTGGTGGAAATGTTCATTCGCACCCAAGAGCCTGCACCTACAAATACCAGGGAATTGTGGGCGGCTATTCAGACGGCATGGCTCAAACATCTCTCCAGAAGTCTTCCGGTCACTTGTGGAATCGATCGATGCCACGTCGAGTTGCTACACTTCGCCGGGCTAGAGGAGGTCCTACACGATACTAGGTACGTATCCCATGACTTTTGGCACTTCAGCGTACATATTTATGTATATTCAGAAACTTTTCATCACGCCTTCTTGCGTTAGGTCAAGGAACAAATATTTCATTGCATCTTCAAGAAAGCGAGTTACCGTAGCACACGTAAATGTGCGACGACGGCAAAACCTTTCATCAGGTAGAAAGGGGAAAACACATATCCCCAATGCAAACAGAATTTTTTGCATCTTCACTTCTATAAAAGGAGACACTGTTCCAACATACTGATGGACAAAACAACAAAATTAACACGTCATATTCCTACATACATATGGAAATCAAAAGACGTGAAATAATTTTTTTGTACTGAGTTGTAAGCCTCCCGGTGATAAACACCCTACTGATACGATCTTATTAAAAAAACTTATGAAACCAGGAAGGACTAAGAAGAGCTCTATGGAATAAGCTGAACTTTACTCGGCGCCATTTTTTATTGATGCCACTTTCACCAGGGGCCGAGTCTACTACGAAGAACCCTACTTCGGGCACAGCAGTCATGCACAAAATCACTCCTAAGTGTCTGTCAGAGTCCAACCAGTACCAAGAAATCACATGCTGACCACGACAAAAAGATGCATGCTTACTGCGTGTCCAGGTACTCCTTCGTATAGACTGGGACAGTTTTGAAAATTTTTAAATGTAGCAAGCATTTTTGGCGAAAAGCTGGAAAAATACTTTTTCATAATGAATTTGTTGCGTTGATTCCGAATATTTTGTTTGCCACTCTCGATTTTTATGTTACATGCTTCAAATCGCTAAAAAACCAAATGGCAACCATGCGAAAAGAAGTACTTGTAACTTTTGAAGTAATGGTAGTAAAATAGTGATCTTGGTGTCTAACATTACATTTTTAGGTACATTAAATACAAATATTTCAATTTCTAATCTTAAATTTGACGTTACGTGGATTTTGTTGCTGAAAAAACAAATGGCCCCCATCCTGCAAGACAGAGAAACTTCCACTTTTGGATGAATAAAACCGAGTCATGCACAACTACATATTTTTAATACAATATCACAAGCTGAAAAATTGGCACAGAACATTACATGATGTATGGCTCAATGGCACTAATGGCACAAAAGTAATATATAATGCAAAGCATAACATCATCTTAATACATCAACAGTATGTAGAAAATCCGTAAGTTATCGATCCTTATTGTTTATACAAACATATACTTTTCTTTTTACTCAAGGATATTCATGCATTCCTTACTGCCATTATCTGCATATTTGCAAGCTGCAGTACATACAAGTTTGCCTTTCCTGCATGAACATTTAGCGGATATACCCTTACATCCTTAATACACATAATTGACGTGGATTAGGAACATCAAACAGAAGTCATCGCTCTATCCACGTTTATAAGTGAGCAACGGAAAAATTCTCATCGGCCGCCACCGGAAATCGAACCCAAATAATCGATGACTTCTGTTTGATGTTCCTAATCCACGTCAATTGTGTGTATTAATTATTCATTCGTTTCCTAGTTATTTGTTCAGTTGCTGCTTACCATCTTTGGTGAATCCCCAGCATTATGCAGAAGTAACCTGCCAAGTGGTTTGGCAGTTAGTCGTATGAGTCTGGAGAATTTGAGGCCGCTGTGGTGCAGTGGTAGCATGTCTGGCCCGTAACTAGAAGACCCTGGGTTCGATTCCCGCGTGCGGCCGATGAGAATTTTTCCGTGACTCACTTATGAACGTGGAAAGAGCGATGACTTCTGTTTGATGAGACACCCTTACATCCACAAGAGACAATGTCTTTGCTAGATTGCGGAATTGGTGGGGTGATAGCAGATTTGGAATGAGCTGTTCATCAACCATTTTCCATTCCATGGTATAGGGTAGCGGTAACACGGAGTTTGATATGACTGACAGCCTCCATGCCATGGCTTGATAGCGGGCCCGTTGTATATGAAACTTAAGAGCATCAGTTGTACGGGGAAGTGCTTGTGGTGTTTTTCCTTTTCTGAAGAGCTTAACTCTGACTTCGTCACAGCTGTTTGTCTCCGGCGCATAATACAATTTGCATAAGAACTTTTCTGCCTTATGTATCGTTTCTTGTTTCAATTCCCCTGTACCGAGATGTACAGTAGTAGGAGGCCATGATCAGTATTAAATATTTTCCATGCTGTCTTCTTACTGATCCCAGTAATATAGGAAATAGTGTCACATCCTGCTATGGAATGAAATGGGAGACTCTCGAAAACAGAGTCTGTAAACGAAAGTTTGTTTTATTTCATGCACAGGAATGCATTTTCTCAACCACAACTCAGTACAACCAAATGCTACCAATAGAACCAACACATCTGTATTACGTGCTGAGACAACAATGATATCAGCATCAGATTGGAGACAGTGAAGAACAATACGCGTGTCTGCTTCCTCATGGTTTGCTTGCAGTCTTTGAGCTGACAAATCAGGATTGTTTGTCCGTACATCATCTTCCTTGAGAAATCCTACAGAACCTACAATTGTTTTGTCTTCAGGAGCATTGTCGATCAAATGATTAGATAGAAAATAGGCCAAATCTTTTTTGTTCTCTGACTTAGCAAGAAATTCACTGAATTTGTTGGGGATTGGCACAGTTATATTTTCTATTACTCTCCTTACTAGAAGATCATGTTTCTAACGCCTATCTCTAGTCCCACCTTTGATTGAAGTTTCACAGTACCAATCAAAGCTGAAGTTTCTTCCCATAGAAATCACAAGGTTAAGAAAGAAATGCATTTGTCAGTTCACCAAATTTCATGACTCCTGCAGCTTTCCAAGTGCCACAACTAATGCTTGACCATCTATTAATAGGTAGAACTTTGAATTGCTATATCAGATAGACAAATTATACCGTTGGTCATCACATCAGCTAGAATGGCTTTGTTTCCTGTTCTTATAGACTTCCGTTTGTGTTGGCAAGGGATACTGGAACTGGCGTTAGCTCATGACACAGAATGCGATTTAGATCCACATTACGACCGGCTTGATAGGCAGTTATGAGGCGCTGAAGAATATTCCTGTCTGCTTTCAAAATGGTTACCTTGCCAATAACTACCATGTTAACTTCATAAAGGGACTTAAATGTCTTTGCTTTTGATTTTCGTAGAGGATCACTTAACTTGACTTGTTCGTAGCTTCCATCGGGATCCATCATCCTTTCCTTCACGAAGGCATCTAGCTTTAACTGTCCCAGTGTTTGAGTAAATAGTATGTAGTATACTATCTTGAATATAAGCATTAGCTAAATCCTTTGTGGCAATGTTTTGGAGGAGACACGCGTATTGTTCTTCACTGTCTCCAATCTGATGCTGGTAGCATTGTTGTCTCAGCACGTGATACAGATATTGTTGGTTTTATTGGTAGCATTATTCCACAAGATTGTTTGTACTAAGTTGTGGTTGAGAGCAGGAACATCAAAACAAAGAAAATGCATACTATATCGCTCGGATTAGTAAGAAGACAGCACGGAAAATATTTAATACTGATCATGACCTCCTACCACATCTCAGTATAGGCAAATTGAAACAAGAAACAACACATAAGGCAGTGAAGTTCATATGGAAGTGGTATTATGCGCCAGACGCAAGCAGCTGTGACGAAGTCAGAGTTTTTTTTTTTTTATTGAAGGTTTAACGACCACCATGAGCAACTTAATGGGCTATAAGCAGTCGCTCATCCTTAATTTAGGGCTACTGGTTCCAGGGAAGAGAGAGAGCCAGTGCCGTAAGACAAACACAACGTCCATGCCTCACCGGGATTCGAACCCCTCCCGGACGAATTGTCATAAGCCATCGCTTAGACCACTGCGCCAAGTCAGAGTTAAGCTGTTCAGCAAAGGAAAAGCACCACAAGCACTTGCCCCTGCAACTGATGCTCTTAAGTTTCATATACAACTGGCCCATTATCAAGCCATGGTATGGAGGAAGTCGGTCACAATAAACTATGTGTTACCGCCACCCACTACTATGGGATGAAAAATGCTTGATGAACAGCTCATTCCAAATCTGCTATCACTCCCACCAATTCCACAATTCTGCAAAGACATTGTCTCCTGTTGATGTAAGGGTGGTAGTATATCCGCTAAATGTTCATGCAGGAAAGGCAAGCTTGTGTGTACTGCAGCTTGCAAATGTGCAGATAATGGCAGTAAAGAATGCATGAATATCCTTGAGTAAAAAAAGTGTATGTTTGTATAAAGATAAAGGATCGATAACTTACGATTTTCTACATACTGTTAATGCATTATGGTGATGTTATGCTTTGCATTATATTAGTTTTGTGCCGTTAGTGCCATTCAACCACACATTATGTAACGTTCTGTGGCAATTTTTCAGCTTGTAAAATCGTAACAAAAATGTGTAGTTATACATGACTCGGTTTTATTCATCCAAAAGTGGAGGTTTCTCTGTCTGGCAGGATGGCGGCCATTTTGTTTTAGCGATAAAAACCATGTAACGTTAATTTAAGAGTAGAAATTGAAATTTGGATTTAATATACCTAAAAGTGTAATATTAGACACCAAGATCACTATTTTACTACCGTTACTTCAAAAGTTATAAGTACTTCATTTCGCATGGTCGCCATTTTGTATTTTAGTTATTTGAATCATATAACACAAAAATCGAGAGTGGCAAACAACATTTTCGAAATCAGCACACAAAAAACATACGAAAAAGATCATTTCCTAGCTTTTCCTCAAAAACACGCCTCCTATACTTTTTACAGCCTCATTTCTCAGAATTTGTCCCAGTTTAGAAGCAGTAAAAGAGGCACCAATAAAAAAAATGGCGCCGAGCAAAAGCTCCGCTACTTCCATTGAGTTCTATGTATCTTTTTGGTTTCTCAAGTTTTTTTAACGATATTCCAGGCATTTTTCTGCTCTTGTATTTCGAGGGTTCCTTAATGAATTACTACACAGGTAAATAAACAAACAGGAGATGTTACTGGGTTCCTGTGTTTCGGATCACATTTAAGAACAAAATTCCGGAGTGAATGAGTAAATTAATTATACTTGCCTCCCCAGTGGCGCAGGGGTCCAAGCGTTGTCTTCTGAGATGAGTCTGGGTTTCAATTCAGGTTAGGCATGGACGCTGTGTTTGTCTTACGGCACTGGCTCTGTTCTCTGGAACCAGTGGCTGTTAACTACTACTGAGGCCGACTGCTTATAGCGCATTGAGTTTTTAAAGCCCCAAACTAAAAATAAAAATTATACTTTCAAAATAGCGTTATAAAAAACACGAATGTAACATAATTCTGGACACTTATTCACCTCACCCATGCTTGCGTACAGCTACGAATTAATGAAAGGAAACACCCTTTGTTTACTTGCAAATCCACTTATTTATTCCAAAATGTTGGTTATCGTTATTAAAAAACTGGTAAGCTAAACAGCCATGATGTCACGGTTTCCTTTCCGTGTTTCTAATCAAGTTTTAGAACGACGCACTTCTGCATGCCAGGATGAGATCGGTTTGAATGTGTGACGAAACATAGCTCCCACGTCATGTTTACGTATTGATAGTAAAACAGCTTTGTTGCTATGGAAACAGCGTTTACGTACGCAATTGAAAGCGGAATTTTTATGTTAGCAATAAATAGCCAACAGCCATCAAACATCTCCTTTTAAAGAAGTGAGAAAACGGGATATCTGTATCGCAAAACTCACGAGAGCGTTTCGGGTGAATTTTTCAATAACTATTAAGCCCTAGTAGGATAACTGGAATGTAAAATTGAAGTTGTTTCATCCAGCCGTTCCAGACTTAGTAAAGGCCAAATTTTTGTGTTTAAGATTTTGCGTTCTGCTGAGCTCTATTGATGGACACTATCGCGCCCATTGATAATGTCGAAGAGCGACAAGTCCGAGAGGGTACGGGTTCCAATCCCGCGAGGCATGGATGTTGCGTTTGTCTTACGGTGTTAGCTCCACCCCTTCCCTGGAACCAGGGGTCCTAAGCTAGGGACGGGCGACTACTTACAGCCCACTGAGTTGCTCACGGTTGTCGTTAAACCTCCAATAAAAAAAGCGACAACAAAGAAAAAGCATCTGCGATGGAGATATTTCAACAAAGCTTTGATAGCGTTGAACTTGAATCACAAAAAGAGTGATAACAAACGAGGCAGCAGAGTCTTACGCAAAATTTTCACTGTACTACTATATTAAAACACTTCTTGGATTGCCGTTCGTTCTGGGTGTAATATGTGTGTGAATCAGAACGATCCATAAAAGGAGTACTTCAAATCTACGGCTATAAGTACAATGCATAATATTTTAACTTAAATCTTAAATAAGGGAATGGTCATTAAATTGTTAAAGCTTCAAGACTGCTTACTGCCTATAACAGCACTAGTCATTTCGCCAGTTCCAGAGGCATTGTGCAACAGTGAAAGGGACGATGGGTCACAACTAAATTCGGGTCATTTTCTTATATGAGTTAAAACTTAGACACCGTACATCGGAGCAGCTCGCAACATCAATACAGCATTTTGGGGAGGCATCGTTAGTGACACAACGATGGTTTGCTAAATTTCAGCCTGGCAATATGAGACTCGAAAAGGAACCACGCGGTAGACCAGAAGGAGCCATTCATGGCACCGAATTCGGTGCCTTAGCTAAATCTGGTTCACATCAAAAGGCACGGGAACTTAGAAACTCTGGAGTACACTTGAAACAGTTTTCCGACGTTTAACGGCTACAGGTAAAGTGAAGAAGATAAATAAATATGTGCTAACGGCACAGCAGAAAGCATAGCGATTTGACGTCTACCCTTCTTTGCTTAACCACAAAAAAAAAAAAAAAAACGAATGACATTCTGAGGCGCCTCGTCACGTGTGATGAGAACTGGATGCTGTGTGACAATAGCCAATGTTCGGAGCAATGGCTCGACCGCGGTGAAGCCCTGAAACACATCCCGAAGCCTGTACTCCATCCCAAGAAAACAACGGTCAGTGTTTGGGGGTCTGCAGCTGGCGTGATCCACTCTTCCTTCTTACAACCGGGTCAAACCATCAGGACGGACAGGTACTGTCAAGAACTCGACATTATGCATGAAAAACTGTCCACCAAACAACCAGCATTAGCCAATAGCCATGAGCCCATACTGCTCCATGATAACGCGAGACCCCACGTTGCACGCCAGATGCTCCAGAAGCTGCCCCACTTGAGGTATGAGATCTTATCTCATCCGCCTTATTTACCTGATCTATCCCCTCCGGACTAACATTTCTTTTAGCACCTGCACACCCTTCTGCATGGTAAATCGTTTCCAATTAAACACCAGTTTAAACCGCATTCCATCAGTCTGTCGCATCCCGAAACTATACATTTTTTCACGACGGCATACAAAACTCTTTGGTAAAAGTATGTTGCTGCTGGCATTGACTACTTCGATTTATTAAGTTTATTTGGCACAGTATTTTTGAAGTTTACATCAATCTTCCGACATGGTATCCGCATCAACCTAATATAATGAATTTTGTTGTCAATGCAGATGAAATCGAAGGAAGGTAACTGTTAGAAGGCAAAGTTTAGCTGAAATGTTGTCTTCATGCATAATTACTAACGGTTAGAACTGACCGCAAAGCTTATAAATGTCAGTATTAAAAGAAATCCGTCTTGTTGCACGATGATATTTATTCAGCTGAAAAACGAAATCTATATACAGTTTAAAAACACATGAGCCCTTTCGGTGTCACATTGACACCGAAAGTGATTTTACCATGTGGTTACATGCTGGTCTTAAGTACGTGGAGTAGATGCATCATGGGAAAGGTAATGTCAATGTCACATGATATACCAGATAACAAGACAATCAAAAAAAGGCATAATTAGCCAATGAAGATCACTTAACAGAAACAATTGCTATTGTGCTGTCCTTCCCAACAAGATTGCTCCAAGGTTCAGGTAAAACATAAGGATAATAGTCATTACAGCAATGTGTATTATAAGCTGAAATATAGAGGCTTTCTGTAAATAACAAGGAATAAACAGAGTTAGGTGTGTTTATGATCTTAGCGTTGTCACAGTCTGGGATGGAATTTCCAGCACATATGGTTCTTGCAAAAGAGGTGCTTTGGTGATTCATTTTTAGATCATATCTGTGTTCATTTAATCTCAAATCCAAATTTCTTTTGGTAGAACCCACATAATGATTATTTAGTTCACCAGAGATAGTGTCGAGCATAGGAATAACATACACACCCCATTTTTTCCCTTTGTCAATTTTGTCACGATCGTTGCGGATAATGGTATATAGATTGCATGATCGTATTCCAAATTGTATTTTATGACGAGAACATATGTTGGTAAGGAGGTTTACAATATGTGGATTAAAATCAACAGATCCAACATACTTTTTAGGCACTTGTTCACTAATTAAAGCAGTTGACATAGAAAACCGTACTTTATTGTGCACCCCCTTAACAACGTTGTCCGGGTAACCATGGTTTTTAGCGAGGGATGATATCCATTGTAGTTCTTGAGCTCTGGCGAAATGGCTAGAAGAATGTGAATATGCTCTTCTAAATAGGAAGTGCAGAGCAGAAATGTTATGCTGAAAAATGTGAGCAGAATTGTACGGAATTAGAGTGGGTGTGGAAGTAGGTTTTCGATAAACGGCAAAAGACAGGGAATTGTCAGAAGGGTTACGAGTAATTTGAAAGTCAAGATAAGGTAAGACGAAATTATTTTCAAGTTCTATCGTGAGTTTGATGGAGGGGTATTGAGCAGACATAGCGTTGACAAACTGATGTAACTGATTTATGGTATATGGCCAAATTACCAAGATGTCATCAACGTAACGGATATAGAGACTAGGTTTTTGTGGGAATTCTTGTATGACTTTATTTTCAATATGCTGTAGAAGAATTTCTGCTGAGACTGCGGATAAAAGTGAACCCATGGCTGTCCCGTCGGTTTGTTGGTAAAAAATGTTCTGAAATTTGAAAAATGAACGCTTTTTAATGAGATGAAGAGCATTAATTATGAAAGCAATATCATTGGCAGGAATGTCAGAATCAATGAGTAAAGCCTGAATCAACTGAAATGTAGCTTCCATAGGTACATTAGTGTATAACGAAACTACATCTAGGGACGCCAAAAAAATAGGAATTTGGTAGTGGCTGAATTAACTTTAACCTATCAATAGCTTGTGTGGTGCTCTTTATTGAGTAGGAAGAATTCACAGTAAATTTGGTGAGATAACTTGCCAAGGCTTTTTCCAAAGGTCGGGTGGGGGCAATGTAACCCTGATACAAGAGGGCGAATAGGGTACCCTTCCTTGTGTAGTTTTAATCTACCAAATAAATCAGGCATATGACAGCCGGGGGTGGGGGTGGGGGTGGATTGAAGGCTTTTGAAAAGGAGTCCGGAGGAGCTGAAGAGTTCTTAAGGCGGCTTAAAGCACTAACAGTAGCCCTGGTGGGGTCTCGTTCCACTATTACATGAGGGATCACTTTGATTTAAAAGCACAACTTGACTAGTTTTATCAGCTAAAAGAATGGCAATATCTGGGTCCTTTTTCAGTTCAATCAGCTGCTGCATTTCCTCATGAAGCTGGCATTCTTCGGTGGTTTTACACCGTCTTGGATTGGGTTTGTGAAGAGACCTTGCGATTTTCATTCTTGCGAAGTTCCTATCTTCTATTGGAAGTGAATATAGAATTTTCTCAATTTGCGGAACTGTTTAGAATAATTCCACTTTACGTTGGTTAGGGTAAGCGAACTTGTAACCTCGTTGCAAGGCTCTTAGCTGAATGGGATTCAGAACTTTATCACTTAGGTTTCTGACTCCATTATGTGAATCACAGTTATAGCTGTCATGGTCCAGTTCATGCAAATCCAATCCATTACCCACATTAGGTGATCCATGTAATGATCCTTGTTCAGAAAGGCCGTTAGGATGTCTTGTTTGAAATCCGAACAGCTTATGCGTTCTACTACGAACTTCAGAATCCACCAACAATCTTAGTTTTTTCACATGTGTGTTAAATAAAACCTTCATTTCATTTTCGATTATTGCTGTAATTATGAATAATGTACGGTCCAAAATAATTGGGTGTGAGGAGTCAACTAGGAATGAGTAACAGGTATAGCATTTCTTATTAAAGAAGTCAATACTACTGCGCTTACTTCTGATCTGTTGAAGTAGTCTCTTCCTTTCGGCAGTCCTTATAATCCTGGCGTCTCGTCTGGTTAATGGAGAATTGAAGATACGCAGATGTCGTGGAATGACATTTAAATCTCTGCAATTTAGTAAAAATGACAAATGTGCCGATTACCTTGAAAGTTTTCCACGAAAATTTCTAAATGATTGCGTAGCATGGCTCCACATGATGAATTTTGAAGAAGACTGTGATTCACAATAAAAAATGCGGAAGTATGACGGTAGACACTATAATTCGTGCATGAATACTAGTATTAAAAGAAATCCGTCTTGTTGCACGATGATATTTATTCAGCTAAAAAACGAAATCTATATACAGTTTAAAAAACACATGAGCACTTTCGGTGTCACATTGACACCTTCATCAGATAATTTTTTAAACTGTATATAGATTTCGTTTTTTAGCTGAATATAAATATCATCGTGCAACAAGAAGGATTTCTTTTAATACTAGTATTCATGCACGAATTATAGTGTCTACCTTATAAATGTCGCTGAAACCTTTTTTTTTTTTTTTTTTTTTTGGTCCAAAACCTGCATGTCGCATTCATGTATCACTTTGAATAAGCTACGTTAGAAAGCCCAAGAGCTATCAAACATGCGAAATAAGGATACAACTCTCTCGCATTCTTTCGGCACACCCTCTTGTATGAAAGCTGTCGGAAATGCAAGTAGCAGTGAAAACATGTGCAAAATGTTTAAATTTCGTTACGTACCTTGCTAAAGGAATGTTATTGAATGTTTTCTTGCCAGAAATTAGGATTTGTTCCTGCTGGTTCTGGGTACACTGAGATATTTCCGAAAGAGCACTGAACTCTGGGTTTGGAACAAAGTAAGAGAAGGAAGTTTCTTGATATAGTTCATGAGGAAACTTACCTTTGCGGATTATAGCCGATTCACAGCATTTTTCTTGAAGTTGTCTGTTCATAGCGTGAAAGGAATTATTTCCTTTGATAAAAAAAAAAAAAAAAAAAAAAAGGAAAATCCCTTTGATTTAACTTCCACTGCAATGCTCAGTACTGATGTTTTTGTCTGGTAACGAAGTTAATTTTTCTTCCCATGGGTAGGTTTAAGAAACTTTCTGAAATTTTAAAGCACAAATTCCTGCTTAAATTGAAAGATCACCAGCTGCAAATTTTGGAAGATGGTAATCTAAAGCGAAAACAGAAATAATAACAGACGTGAAACTTAAAACAATAAGAATCCCCCTCCCCCTTTCAACCAATTCAGAATTTGATTCTTGAGCTCAAGGTAAGTAAAACTTTAAAGGACAGTCGTAATTTTTGAAATGAGTTAGTCTACAAGTGTTCAAAAGCTAGTGTGGTATTGCAGGGATTCGCATATAGGATAGGTTTCCGAGGCAATACTCACCGAATAAAAATGCAGGACGATCTCCTTTTTTTGATACGGAAGGTACCTGCATAGAGTTATATGTGCTTTCGTGATTCATCTTGTGTATAAAGAAGACGGAATGGGTAAATTGAGGTTAGAAATGAATTGTATCATGGAAAAGTTTTCAGGACAACCTATGGAGTGAACGAGGGTTTTGTAGAGCTTTATGAAGCAGTGTCTACCTATAGCCATATACAGCGCTGAAAACAAGGTTTAAGTTAGCAGATAGCTCGGATTGTAAGTACACAAACACCCCCCCCCCCCAAAAAAAAAAAATAGTTGCACCAGCTGACACTGTGAGAGAAAACATACCATCTCAATATTCGATGAAACAATAAAGCACAAATTTTGCGACAATTTTCTTGACCCCCGGTTTTAGATCCTTTGCTGCTTTTCCTTTCTATCTGCTTGTCTGCGGTATCGTTTACTTGACCGAAAGTTCACTTCACCGAAAATCACCAGACCGAAAGTTACATTTCACCGAAGGTTCACTTGATCGAAAGGTACATTTTACCGAAGGGTCACTTGCTTGAAAGGTTCATTTCACCTAAAGGTCTCTTCACCTAAATGTGTATCTCATCGAAAGGTCATTTCACCGAAGGGTCACTTGATCGAACAGTACCTTTTACCGAAGGGTCACTTGATCGAAAGGTTTATTTCACCAAAAGGTATCTTCACCTAAAAGTTCATTTCATCGAAAGGTCCATTTTACCTAAGGATCACTTGATCGAATGGTTCATTTCACCAAAAGGTCTTTTCACCTGAAAGTTCATTTCATCGAAAGGACATTTCACCGAAAGGACATTTCACCCAAGGGTCATTTCATCGAAAACCTTGGATTTTTTTATATGGTCTGTTGAAGCGATGTCCCACTTCAGAAGATAGACAACGAAAACTTTAGGGAATCGAACACAAATTGCACTCGTGTCCATTTCTCCGTAGGTCAGTCTTTAAAATCTAAACTTAATTACAAAGCCCGACGCCTGTGCCTCTTCAACAAGATGTAATCTTATAAGGTTTACATGACAAGTAAAGTTAATAATGTTGAACATTTACTAAGACACAAAGAATAAATTTTAAGTCCTCGGTTTAGGCCTTTTTAGCAAATTTTAGTCATCTTAACTCATATTCACAAGGCTTAAATACGAAGTCAAATGAAGAATTTTGTACTTTTACCCAGGCCCAAAACATCAATTATAAGGCCCCAGGCCTGAGACATTATAATTGACGTATAATTGAATTATGATATACAATTGAATTTCGATGTAACGGAAATGGGTAACTTCTGTTACCCATTTTTGTATTTGTAAACGTAGAAAGAAGTCTTAAACTTTTATTTTTCATAATAAATTGCATGAATTTATAGATTTAACTTCCATTCCTAAACACAGTGATAGACTTCATTTCCTTTGTAATTGAATGAACGGCGTGAAAAATTCATGATCTGTTAGAAACTGTTCATGCTCAAGAAAAAAAGCTCTGGTGCCACGGAAACGAAAGAACCAGAACAAAGACATTTTGTTAATGCCGTATTCATCATTTAAACCCACCGAAGGGTCTCGCACACGTACCTAAACTGCTCTTATCTGAAATTACTCAATTCCCGTGATCCTGTCACTAGTGTGTGCTTTACGTAAAGTTTCCGGGGGCGATGTGTACAATTGCATGAATTGGAAAGGGGAAGATTTCTGCTTTGTATGAAACCTGATGGACAATTAGATGACATCTTGCTCATTGTCGCTGCTGTTCGTATATGGAAACACATCCGTTACTGCCGTAGATCTACAAACGACCGCTGAACTGTTTGAACGTGAGTTAGAAACTGCAGAGTACACAGATGAGCCATTACATTATAGAGAAATGAGCGCGCCTGGAGACCGAAAGGTGGCGTAGGCGAAATCAACAGAGCAGTACCTATAGAACCCGAAGACCGGCTTTCGGTTAGTAGAGAGCGTGGAGTCAAAATTAGAAAAGCTGCCGATTTATCGGAGTTTGATAAAGGACAAATTGGGATGGCATGGGGCCTCGGAACTACGATCTCGGAAACGGCGCATCTTGTGTGTTGTTCAGGTGCCGCTGCAGTGAGTACGTATCAAAAGTGGTGCACAGATGGCCAAACGACAAAGCGTTGTCCAGCCGTGTGTCGCACGCAGCTACAACAATGGTGATCAGGGCAATGTGTCACAGCACACAGTTCATCGCAGCCTTCTGCGCATGGGCCTGGGTAGCCGAAGACCCAGCTGCTCCATGCTCACTGCACGTCATCGCCAACAACGCACGAAATGGGCACATCATCGAGATTGGACCGTAGATGATTGGAAGAAAGTGGCCTGGTCTGACGAATCAAGATTATTAGTGCATCACGTAGACGGACTAGCGCGGATACTCCTATTACCAATGGAGACTATGGCACCTGGATGCACCGATGGACGGAAACAGGCCGCCGGCGGCAGTGTTTATTCTGTGGGCGATTTTTTCTTGGGACACTTTAGGCGCCATTATCACGATAGCACAGTCCCTCACAGCTGTCAGCTATCTGACATCGCTGTGGATCAAGTTCACCCATTCATGGCAACTGTGTTCCCTGCTGGTGATGGCTATTACCAGAAAGATAATGCGCTATGTCACACTGCCAGAATCGTCAAGGAGTGGTTCGAGGAACATGCTGGTGACTTTCTGTTAATACCCTGGCCTCCAAATGTACCTGACATATGAACCCAATTGAGAATTTGTGGTTCGACTTAGAAAAGCGGGTTCGCGCTAAATCACCACCACCTCGAAATGTATGTACGGGAACTGGAGGACCTTCTGTTCACATTATGA
This sequence comes from Macrothele yani, assembly GCA_039090855.1. NCBI lineage: Eukaryota > Metazoa > Arthropoda > Arachnida > Araneae > Macrothelidae > Macrothele > Macrothele yani. The sequence goes on along the minus strand of CM077022.1, from coordinate 46,174,591 downwards.
TAGCAGATATCTCTGGATACCTATCGCCGCTTCATCGAATCGATGCTTCGCCGAGTGGCCGCTGTATTGAGGGCTAAAGGGGGTCCTACAGCTTATTAGGTAGGTGGTCATAATGCAATGGCTCATCGATGTATTTATCAAGTAAATATTCAGGAACATAAGTCCAGACTTGAGCCAAACGTTGTCCATGAATACCATTAGCAAAGAGTTGCATTCACCATCCAATTCTTGTCTTTTTCACACCATGTCACAAAAAGGAATTCAACGCAGTCCTGTGTGACGTCTTGTAACTATTACTTACTAGCCTTGTCTGGTGTCGCACGACAGTTGCACCAGTTTCTAGTAAGGCCTACGGAAGATCTTTCTTAGTGATCTCGATATACAGTGTATCACCACCTCTGGAAATCAAACATCTTGTGTTCTTATTCACACCAATCTCACGTTCTGACGCTGCAAAGATGTCATTCGCAGTTTCGAACGTTTCTAGACGCTACTGCAGGCTCTATTTTTGGCCTACATAATTTTTCCTATCCCACATTTATTGCAGAGAGTATCGTAATGATCTTAATGAGCGACCTGCAACCATATGGCACGTTTTCAACGGAGCATGTGTGGCGAAGTAAATTACTCCATTTTTTGTCTACGCAGGGCATCGAATCCGGGAACCCCCCCTCACTCCGGAGTAAGTCGCTCTTCCAACTGAGCTATGCGGACGTATGCTCTCGCTGCTATCTGCCTTTATCTCATGTGCGTCCTGCGTTGCAGGCACGTCACACATGCTAATAGTATTATGGGAAGTTTACATGTCAGCTCCCCTCACTAAACGCAAACTGTTGTGCAACTTAAGGCAGAAATCCAGCAGGGTTAGAGAGATTTTGTGCAAGACAATATGCGTCATTTGTCTGACAGTTCCCACGGCGTATCGAAGCGTGGGAGAGCGTTATTCAGAAAACACATTGATGCTTCAAGCATGGAATTTGTGGTTTTAATCTAATTATCATTCGCTTTTTACGCTAATAGCCCTTTTAGATTCTACTTCTTGGTCCATTCTTCATGGTGTTACTTGAATGGCTCCCAGCTTGGTTTCTGATATGTTTTTTTAAGTACTGTACTAAGACAGCATGCGTGGTGCAGTTGGCTAATCGCCAGCCTTGTGTCTGCGTGACAGGCAACTGTTTTGGTGTCGAATCTCTTTTGCCGCCCATCCAATTCGGGTTTTTTAAGGTTTTCCCTGACTGTAATGGCCACACTAGAATGATGGGCCACCAAAAATCGGTCCTGGTTCAACTGCAATGTTTACCCTACTGGATGTGTCCCCGAAAATTGGTTCTGGACGTCTCTGAACCATTCTCGTGCCCTTCTCCCAGCATTGGACTGGCCAACTAATCCGGTGCATTCCCTCCTGAAAACACTAATGGAGGATACGGCCCCAATCGGAGGCAATATCTTGACCATCAGTAACGCCACACGAAATACTGTTCTAAGAATACTTCTTCTCTTACTGAACTGTATTGATGAAAACTGGATACGGGGTTCTAGGACAATGGCGTTGATTGTCCTTCAGATATATTCTTCCAAAACTAAGGATGGATGACTGCACTTAGATGTGGTCTCAAAGGAAAGCATATCAGCATAGTATACTTTTGTAATAACGCTGTGCTCCGTTTGCTTCAAAATATTTCAGTTTTGATTGCAACTATTGTAGCTGTTAGCATTCATAGACTTTTTGTATAGGCCTCACGATACTACTTTACTGCACAAAAAGCAATCCAAAAGCTTACTGACCTACACAATGTTTGTTTGCTCCACAAACATCACCCACAAAATGTTCTTAAAATTCTGCGGTTAACGATTTTCCTCTGAAGTGTTCAGTGATATTCCTTAAACACAAGAGGTTAAGGAATATCCTTGATGTGCGACAAGTTGATAAAACACAAAGTACAATCATGAATAATGCGAGTAGTTCCCCAAACGTTCTCAGCTCTACCATAAAGGAACGGTAATGGGAATATACGGTAGGCTTATTTTTCTACATGCTCCCATTGAAGATCCACACACTTTTTTCAGCGGTGCTCAGTGCCCTCCAAATAAAGTGATTTGTCAAGAAGGCTGACAGAATGGTCTTCTACAGCATTAATAACGTCTTCTTCCATCCCAAACTGCAAACCAGGCAAGTGGTTTTCAAGATTCATAAATAAATGGTTGTCCAAGGGAGAAAAGATCAAGTGAGTAGGCAAGGTGTGATACACTGCTGGACAATTGCTAAGGACGGATCATAAACGGCTATATAGCGCATAAAAAAGTAAGTGTGGTTGGATGCCAAGTGAAATAAAATAATGTCAGAATGCCAGGACATTACAAGAAAGACAATTTATTGTGCTCTGAAATCCAGAAGGCTTTGGAACGTGTTCAAGGGACAAACAGGCCATTTTGTGCAGAATACGTAAACGTGAAAAAAATGCAATTACCGTCCGCAGGCGTTCCGGCGTAAGATGTCAATACAGGATATGGCCACCATGGAGGGCGATGCAAGATTCCACACGTCGTGTCACGCTTTCCACAACATTATCAAGCAGCTGTTGGGGTAATTTATCCCATTCCTCTGTCAGTGCACGGATAAGGGTGTCCTTGTTTATTGGAGGGCATTGGCGACCAGCAACACTCCTCCCCAAATCATCCCACACATTTTCAATGGGATTCAGATCTGGAGAACGTGCTGGCCATACGAGGCGTTGAATATCCTCACTCTCAAGACACTCCTGGACAGCGACTGTTCGATGACATGTTGCGTTGTCGTCCATGAAAATGAATCTATCACCGACAGCACCACGGAACATGAGGTAGCAGAACATCATTAATCGTTGGCCAGTCATAGTCCCAGTTGGAAGCACATAGAGGGACGTACGGCCATTGATCATGATGCCAGCCCATACCATGACACTACATGTCGGATATCCTGTATGTTTGCTGGACAATATGCAGTACCACTATCACTCCAGATCAGTTGTCGTCGACAATCAGACGATAGACTGTATCTACTCTCATCTGAGAAGAGGACAGCAGACCAGTCGTTATCAGTCCAATTGCGATGTTGATGGCACCATTGCAAACGGGCGGTACGGTGACGTCTGGACAATGGGATGCACACAACAGGACGGCGGGCGTATAGTCCTCCTTCATGCAAACGTCTGGCGACAGTTTTTCGGGAGATCCGCTTCCCAGTAGCAGCCATAAACTGATTTGCTACCTCACTAGCTGTGCTGCGCCGGTGTCTTTTTGTTGATAGCACTATGTACCGATCTTCTGCAGGTGTCGTACTGCGAACACGACCTCCCCCGTGACGTTTGCTACACTCTCCATTTGTTTGAGATGATTTCCAAAGCCTTGAAACAACACTTTGCCTGACGTCGAACTCCCTGGCAACATCTGTTATTTTTCGCCCTTCTTCAATCTTGTCAATAATACGGCCACGCGTAAAATCATCTAGGTGATGTCGGGAAGACATACTGAAACTTGCAAGTTCGTCAATTGATTCTTTCCTTTTCAACTTTGCGTTTGAACAACAACGGTCAATACGCGTCAAATCCTTTATATCTCTTATCAGCGCTATGACGTCACGAACAAGTTCGGCAATCCAAAATTTGCATACGCACAACACGTCTTACTGTATCTCGCACTTATGCTAATTTCCACATTTTCCTGCCTTCCATTTTATGGTTGCTATCGTTGCTATTGTCATCCGTCCTTAGCAATTGTCCGGCAGCACTGCTGTACAATTGCTAAGGACGGATCATAAACGGCTATATAGCGCATAAAAAAGTAAGTGTGGTTGGATGCCAAGTGAAATAAAATAATGTCAGAATGCCAAGACATTACAAGAAAGACAATTTATCGTGCTCTGAAATCCAGAAGGCTTTGGAACGTGTTCAAGGGACAAACATGCCATTTTGTGCAGAATACGTAAACGTGAAAAAAAATGCAATTACCGTCCGAAGGTGTTCCGGCGTAAGATGTCAATACGGGATATGGCCACCATGGAGGGCGATGCAAGATTCCACACGTCTTGTCATGCTTTGCACAACATTATCAAGCAGATGTTGGGGTAATTTATCCCATTCCTCTGTCAGTGCACGGATGAGGGTGTCCTTGTTTATTGGAGGGCATTGGCGACCAGCAACACTCCTCCCCAAAGCATCCCACACATTTTCAATGGGATTCAGATCTGGAGAACGTGCTGGCCATACGAGGCGTTGAATATTCTCGCTCTCAAGACACTCCTGGACTGCGACTGTTCGATGACATGTTGCGTTGTCGTCCATGAAAATGAATCTATCACCGACAGCACCACGGAACATGCGAACATGAGGTACCAGAACATCATTAATGAATCGTTGGCCAGTCATAGTCCCAGTTGGAAGCACATAGAGGGACGTACGGCCATTGATCATGATGCCAGCCCATACCATGACACTACATGTCGGATATCCTGTATGTTTGCTGGACAATATGCAGTACCACTATCACGCCAGATCAGTTGTCGTCGACAATCAGACGATAGACTGTATCTACTCTCATCTGAGAAGAGGACAGCAGACCAGTCGTTATCAGTCCAATTGCGATGTTGATGGCACCATTGCAAACGGGCGGTACGGTGACGTCTGGACAATGGGATGCACACAACAGGACGGCGGGCGTATAGTCCTCCTTCATGCAAACGTCTGGCGACAGTTTTTCGGGAGATCCGCTTGCCAGTAGCAGCCATAAACTGATTTGCTACCTCACTAGCTGTGCTGCGCCGGTGTCTTTTCGTTGATAGCACTATGTACCGATCTTCTGCAGGTGTCGTACTGCAAACACGACCTCCCCCGTGACGTTTGCTACACTCTCCATTTGTTTGAAATGATTTCCAAAGCCTTGAAACAACACTTTGGCTGACGTTGAACTCCCTGGCAACATCCGTTATTTTTCGCCCTTCTTCAATCTTGCCAATAATACGGCCACGCGTAAAATCATCTAGGTGATGTCGGGAAGACATACTGAAACTTGCAAGTTCGTCAATTGATGCTTTCCCTTTCAACTTTGCGTTTGAACAACAACGGTCAATACGCGTCAAATCCTTTATATCTCTTATCAGCGCTATGACGTCACGAACAAGTTCGGCAATCCAAAATTTGCGTACGCACAACACGTCTTACTGTATCCCGCACTTATGCTAATTTCCACATTTTCCTGCCTTCCATTTTATGGTTGCTATCGTTGCTATTGTCATCCGTCCTTAGCAACTGTCCGGCAGTGTAGTAGTAATGAAATTCACAGTATTACCACCCCCTCCGCATCAGAGAAAACTGTTGTCATCGCCTTTTTTGGAATGGGTGAACCACCATGCTTCCATTGCTTTGATGCCGCCCCGGTGGCGCAGTGGTCTAAGCGCTGGCTTATGACCATTCGTTCGTGAAGGGTTCCGGGCTCGAATCCCGGTGAGGCATAGATGTTGTGTTTGTCTTACGGCACTGGCTCTCTCTCCCTTCCCTGGAACCAGTGACCCCAAATTAGGGACGGGCGACTGCTTATAGCCCATTGAGTTGCTCACGGTGCTCGCTAAACCTTCAATAAAAAAATTGCTTTGATTCTGGAATGCTGTGACAACGTTTCATTCATTGTTACAAATCATTGCAGAAATTATTCTGGATTGGCTTCAAAGAGTGCAAGGTTATCTCAAGACATGTTCCATCTGGTCAACTTTTGCTCAGGTGTCAGGCGTTTCGGGATCAAATGCGCATCAACCTCAGACATTATCAGACGTTCTGTCAGAATGCGATCAACTGTTGTTCTGACATGTGCAGTGTCTCATTATTCTGCCGGACCGTTAAACGTCTATCTTGCAGTACTATTTCTTACACTTGCTCTAACATTTTCTTGAGGGATGGTATCAGAGGCTCTGCCCGAGCGAGTGCCATCTTCCACACTCGTTCTCCGAATCTTGAATTCCACCGCCGACTTGCACCGAAGAGCCGAAACATTATGACCAGCGCGGTTTTATGCAAATCGCAGCAACTGTACGTAAACGACGGCGTGTGTGAAGGTCATGCAATGGTATAAATAACACCTGATACTGAGACCTGTTAATCAGTGGCATTCTTTCTCTTCATATGGGAAAGGCAGTAAGTTTGACAAAAGCCAAATTATAATGGCCAGACGACTGGGTAAGAGCGTTTCTGAGACGTCAAGGCTTGTGGAGCGCTCACGGTCGGTCGACGTTAGTTTCTTCAAAAATGTGGTTCGAGGGGGAAAACCACGAACTGCCGGCAAGGTCTGGGTATACCAAGGCTCATCAATGCTAGAGGTGAGCGAAAGCTATTCCGTATGGTACGAGACAACAAAAGAGATACTGTGGTGCAACTCGCTGGTAATTTGAATTCTGGTGACTTAAGTAATGTGTAATAGCACACAGTACATCAAATCCTGTTGAAAATGTGGCTGCGTAGCAGCAGACCACTCCGAGTGTCCTTCTAACATCTGTTCATCATCGAAAGCGCCTATAATAGACACGCAAGCATCAAAATTGGACCTTGAATGTCTGCAAGAAGGTCGCCTGGTTCGATGAATCTCGTTTCTCGTTGCACCATGTGGATGCCCGTGTACGTCGTTTACCTGGGGAAGTGTTGGCACCAGGATGCACCGTAGGACGAAAGCAAGCCGGTGGAGGAAGTGTAATGCTTTTGGCAACGTTCTGCTGGGAAACTCTGGGTCCAGTCACTCAAATGCAGGAAACTATGACGTATACCACCTACCTAAACATCATTGCAGCCCTGACAACGGCATTCACCTATAGTTGCGTTCCCTTTTAGAAGGATAATGCGCGATGCCACACTGCCAACATTATTCGAGAACGGTTTGAGGAACATGAGGCCGCAGGCCGCTGTTCCTCGAAATACCCTGTCGAGTCACATTATTGTGACCACCTCCTACTTTTGACATCAACAGCGCGTAGCCAATGAAAGAAGGCACGTATCGTGAGCAGGCTTGGTGGGAATATAAGATGTGCATGTAGGCATTCTGAAAACATATAACTCGTTGCTGTCATGGATAAAAGGAGCGATTTATCAGATTTGCAAAAAGGGATTATTATCGTCTTTCGGGCCAAGGGTGGCAGTATTTCTGAAACAGCGCAGTTTGTGAACTGTTAGCGTGCTGCTGTGGCTAAAGTGTATCGTGATTGGAGAAATGGCACCATTGCGAATAAGCGACGTGAAAACTGCGAAGCACCACGTGCCATTGATGTGAGAGGTGAACGTCAGCTTCGAAGGTGCGTGAGGGCCGATCGACGACACGCTACAGTGGAGCAACTCACTGGCCGAATGAACCAGTCGGTTACCGGAAGTGTGTCTAAAACGACAGTTCAGCGAACCCTGCTGCCTGTGGGGTTCCGGTGCAGACGGATGGTCACTGCACCTATGCTAACGAAGATGCATCGACAGAAAAGGCTTACATTTTGCACGGCAGTATTGGAATTGGACCTCCGCTGATTGGCAAAGGATTGCCTTCTCCGATGAGTCACGATTTTTGCTTCGTCGAACGGATGGACGTTGGCGTATAAGGCGAGAAACATCGGAGAACACATTTTTCAACCATTGCTGGCAGAACACAAGTTGATTGGGGCAGCGTTATGGTCTGGGGAATGTTTTCGTGGCATTCCCTGGGTCCACTCATACCTGTGGAAGGCACTATGGGCGGAATTCGTTATGAATCCATCCTTGCAGACCAGACCATTTACCACACTCTGTAGCAGAAACACAGCCTTATCTACAGTATTTTGCGGAGCATAATATGACACCCACTCAATTTGCCGCAGCTTTCAGAGTAACTTTTTTACAAATTACACACACGCCGTCACATTAGTTGACTGCTTCAGATATCTTTTCCAAGTACCTAGTCGATTGCCTTCCTCTTAGGAGACATAAGGCACACACAAAAACTGCAACCGTTTCTGCAGCACCATAGGGAAGTTACCCTTAAAACCTTTGGCCAATAGCGGTCCATCAATCACGTGGACAGGTGCGGGAGCAGCATTGCTTTTACAACTGAACGTTGGCTGACGACAGACCGTGTTGGTTCGGCTCTCCAAGCGCCGAAGAAAAACATCGTTTTCTGAAACGGAGCTGCTCGGTAAAAAAAACAAAAAAAAAAAACACGCTCACATACCACAGACACAAAACGTTCATCGTACAGCGCTTGAGTACTTCGCACATTAACAAGTCGCACACTTTCGCGTATTTTAAACTTTTCAGTTGTGTTCAAGCTAACATTATACAAAGGCCGTTCCCTAAAAACAGAGTAATTTTTCAAAATCACTATAAAATTAAAATTTTTTTTTTTAAATTTCTTTGCCGTTTCATAAAACAGAGTAATTTTTGTAAATTAGTGGTTCAGGGTTAAAAAGTGAAATGCGTTGTGTGATAAAATTTTGCTATCGTTTGGGTAAAGCGGCTCCAGAAACAGTTCATTTAATGAAAAACGCTACAAAGATAAATGTTTGGGTGAAACAACGATTTTTAGATGGCACCATGATTTCGAAAAAGGGCGTTTGTCGGCAGAACTCGCTCCTACGCTTGGTAGACTGGAAAGTGTTGTTACGGAGCGTATTGTTAACACTGTTTAGGTAATATTGCAAGAAGATCGACGAATAGCGTGTGAAGACATAGCGGCGTCAAGTAATATTTCAAAAACTTCGGCATTTCGCATTCTACATGATAAATTACTGCTGCATCGTGTATGTTCCAGATGGGTACCATATCACCTGACGAGAGAACAATTGTTAGCCAGGGTTCAGGTGTGTCATGAGTGGAAACAAATGATTGCAAAGGGTCCAAACTTTCTAAACACAGTAATGACTTCCAATGAAACATGGGTTCACTATTTCGACCCCCTCACGAAGCGCGCAACAGGCTCACCTCCTCCGAAATACTTCCACGAAACCAAATCAGCTGGGAAGGTGATGATAATAATTTTCTTTGATCACGAAGGTGCACTCTACCAGCACGCCGTTGCTCCACGAATTACTGTCAATGTTGAGTATTAAATTTCAGTCTTGAAGAGTCTGCGACGACACATATCGATTAAGCGACCGGAACTAGCGGGCAAGTGGACCTCACACCACATGGGGCTGCTTGTGTTCAACAATTTCTTAAAAAATGCAGTATTGAAATCAAGCCACAGTCTGCCTACAGTCCTGACCTCGCTCCGTGCGATTTCTGGTTGTTTCCAACAATGAAGGAGAAGTTCTGTGGCACAACATTCAACACAGATGCTGACGTTATTTAAACTGTACAGAGGTCGCTAAAGCAGTTTCTACAAAATGCCTTCGCCACATGCTTTGAAAAGTGGACTGTACTATGGGATCGTTGCATATCATCCGAGGGAAGATACTTTGAGAAAGAATAACATATTTTGCTGTACCTAATATTTCTTCATTTTGTGTGATTTTACTCTCAGTTTTTATGGAACGGCCGTTGTAATGTAGATTTTTCGAATGAAATTACTCTTTCGTTTCGCTCAGATGTGCAAAAATTAACTACGTAATACTTAAACCACTCACCTCAATGAGATGTCCCCATCACAAAAGAAAGTAAAAATATTGGACGTTACTCCTCCAGGGCTACAAGCCAGTAGCAACAATCCTGTGCCGTGCAACACTTCAAGTCCAAGGGCTTTGATGAGACAAAAGGCAGAGAGTGGCAAGAGAACAAACTGGCTGCACATTCCAATCAGAATTCCTAAAGGATGTCGGATATGATGCCATAGCTAGAAAATGAAAATAAACTGTCAGAGGAATTGCGTAATTCAGTTCCTTTTTTTAACAAATTACCTATTGTTTTAATGACATCGCGTTAAAATACACACAGAGGAAATTACACTGAAGAGCAATTAAATTAGAGACAGCTAGCATTATGCAAATGTGGCGCTGTGGGCGGCCCTGTAAACGGAAACGACGTGACGTATGCAGCGTTTCGACAATATAAGGAGTGATGCGGCGGGAATCAGTAAGAGTAGGACGCAGTATTTGATCGTGGGCAAATTCTCGGGGCCCGACGAATGGGTCACTCCATCTCGGAAGTCGTGCAGACACTGGGATTTTCACGAGGTACTGTATCACGGGTGCCCCGTGAGTACATCGAATCCGGTAAAACCATCCCTGCAAGGGACAAATGCCGTGGACAACAGCATGTGGATGAGCGGGGTCATCGTCGGCTAGCTCGCATTGTAACAGCGGATAGGCAGGCCACAGTGCAAGAAATCACTCGGTAATTTAACGCTGGTGCACAAAAACGTGTAAGCAGCCACACCATCCAGAACTATCTACTCGTTATGGGGTACAGAAGCCACTGTCCCACGAAAGTACCGCTGCTGACCGCACATTGCAGGGTGCAAAGATTAGCATGGGCGCGGCAACATCGCCACTGGACCCTATACATGTGGAAAAATGTTGCCTGGACTGATGAGTCGAGATTCACGTTGATACATGCGGATGGCAGGATGCGAGTACGGCGCAAACCACATGAAGCGATGGATCCTCCTTGCCAGCAGGGTACTCTTCAAGCTGGTGGGGGTGGCATTCTCGTCTGGGGACTGTTTATGTGGACTGAAATGGGACCCCTGGAACGTGTGACATCGTCCCTCACAGGTCAACGTTACTGGGATATCCTGGACGACCATTTGCTCCCGTTTGTGCGTCTTCTACATCCAACTGGGGACTTCATCCTGCAACAAGACAATGCACCGTGCCATCGCTCCCGCATTGTATCCGAATGATTGGATGAACACTCCACCGACGTGACCTCGTTTCCTTGGCCAGCTAGGTCACCTGACCTCGATCCCATCGAGCACATCTGGAATGCCATCAAAAGAGATGTTCGAGGCTCTGACCCCCCCCCACTCTCCATCAAATCGTCGTGAACTGTGGGAGCTTGTTCAGGGGTCGTGGATCCGTATGGCTTCCCAACGCTTCCGGTGTCTTATCGAGTCCATGCCGAGACAATCGCCGCCGTCATCAGGGCGAAAGATGGTGGTACACGTTACTAGACAGGTATCTCTAATTCAATTGCTCTTCAGTGTATAACCTATTATGTTTCATTAATTAGACATGTACATGCACTAGTTTGCCGCCAAGGTGTCCGAATGGTCAGAGGCGCAGGTTCTCAAAGCCTCTCCTCAGAACTGGGTTTGGACCCCAGATAAGGCATAGGTGGTGCCCGCCCCCATTATGGGGCTGCGCTACGTCCCCTTCCGGGAACCAGTGGCCCCAAATTAAGGACGAACACCGCTTATAGCCCTCTTTTTTTTTTTTTTTTGGTTGAAGGGTTTAACGACCAACGTGCGCAACTCGATGGGCTATATGCAATCGCCCGTCCCTAATTTAAGATCACTGTCTCCAGGGAAAGAAGAGAGCCAGTGTCGTAAGACAAACACAACATCCGTGCCTCACCGCGATTTGAACCCGGACCCTTCTCGGACCAGTGCTTAAACCACATCGCCACCGGGGCGGTTATTACAGTCTTCATTGGTCATTATACGCCGAAATAAAAAGGAAACAAGAAAGATAACACCGAATTTTCGGGTGTAATGCGCACGTCTTTTGAATCCGTTTTGACGCAAATTAAATTTATCAAAGCTATTCAAAGTCAATGGAACCGGTATGGAAAGCAATAGTATCTGACGGAAGAAAAAAGTTTTTCAATCGGGTTTTTAATCCCACAGGTATTGCTGTAAAAGGAATCGTGAGCTTAAAGTCCTCTGGTTGCAGACTTGTGCGTTAAGAAAAATTTGAATTTATGTGAGAAACATTTCGCAGCGGAAACTCTCTCCAACAAAGAAATAATTTTTCAAATCGGACTCTTCGAAGCAGAGATATGGACAAATATAAGATGTGCATCTAGGCTCCCTGGCGGGAAAACCATGCATTATTTTATGAAGAAAGTTTTTTCAAAATGTTTTTTTGACGTGAACGGTATCGGTCCAAGGAAAAAAAAACATTTTAGTCGAGTTTTCAGGAGCTTAGATTTTGCTGCAAATACATCAGAAGCAGAAATTAACACTTATGCCCCCTGGTGGCCAAACCATTTTTTTATCAAATGTGAGAAATTATGTGAAAAACATTTTCCATCAGGAGCTGTATGCGATACAGGAAGAATTTTTCAAATCGGACTCCTAAGAGTAGAGATATTGACAAAAATAAGACATACATCTACGCCCCCTGGCGTAGAAACCATGCATTATTTTAAGAAGAAAATATTCCTAAAAGGTCTGTCGACTTGAGTAGTATCGGTCCACAAACGAATTTTTTCAATCGTGATTTTAGAAGCCCAGATTTTGCTGCAAATACACCAGAAGCGGAAATTAAGACTTACACACCCTGGTGGCCAAACCATTTTTTCCAAAATTAGAAATTATATGCAAAGGATTTCCCATCAGGAGCTGTATCCGGTGCAGAATTTTTTTTTTCAAATCGAAGTTTCAGAAGCAGAGATATCGGGGGAAACGCAATTACTTTCACGCCCCCTAGCGGAAAGTATATGATATACTTTAAAATTTTGAAATTATATGGAAAACATGTTACACCGAGAACTCTATCCGATAAAGAAAGAATTTTTCAAATTTGACCATTAGAAGCAGAAATATTGACAAAAATAAGATATACATATACGCCCCTGGCGGAGAAACCATGCAATATTTTAAAAAGAAAATATTCCGAAAAGGTTTATCGACGTGAGTGGCATTGGTCTAGAAAAGAATCTTTTCAATCGAGATTTTAGAAGTTCAGATTTTAAGGCAAGTCCATCAGAAGCAAAAATTAACACTTACGCCCCCTTGTGGCCAAAATATTCTTTACCAAAAATTAGAAATTATATGCAAAAGATTTCCCATCGGAGCTGCATCCGCTGAAGATAAAATTTTTCAAATCGGAGTTTTAGAAGAAGAGATATCGGGAAAAACGTAATTTAATTTTGCGCCGACTAGCGGAAAATCTATGCATAACTTGAAAAAGTAACTATACCTAAAATACTCTTCGACATAAATGAAATCGAAAGATAAAAGAATTTTTTCCGGATGTTTAGAAGCAAATATATGGAATAACATATATTTTGAATTCGAAATCATCTGCATTTACGCTCTCTAGCAGCGAAATTGTGCATCGTAAAAAAAAAAAAAAAAAAAAAACGAAAATAAATTATCATAATCCGCATATTTCAAGCTTTCCAATGCAAAAAGAATGTTTGAAATCGGACTAATAGTTGCAGAGATATGGTGTCTACAGACGGACGGACAAACCAATGACAGAAGCACGATCTTTCTTTGCAAAAGACGTGCTAAAAATACACACAAGTTTTGTTTTTCTACCAATAAGTAAGGGCTACTATATAAGTAGTCGCCTTTCTATAATTTGGGGACTGCTGGTTCCAGGAAAGGTTGGTTGGTTGGTTGTTGGATTTTATTGGCGCAAGGGCCAGGTTTGGCCAAAGAGCGCCAGACAAAGAACTATCAGCCACAGATTTTTAAAAACGTGGAAAATGATTAAGAGCAGACAGGCTTGGTAAAAGTTGAAAAAGAGTATGATGAAAGCTGTGAAGACAAGGTAGATAATTAGGTTTATATAAAAATTTATTTATTTATTTATTAATTTACTATTAGAATTATATATATATATATATATATATATATATATATATATATTTTTTTTTTTTTTTAAACACAACTACACAAAGGATGAGTCACTCTCCTCCCCCCACACTCCTCTGCAATGCTGGCAGAGGGCGGGGACGAACTGTCACTCTCCTCCCCCCATGTTCCTCTGCAATGTTGTTTGAGGCTGGGGACGAACTGTCACTCTCCTCCCCCCTATGTTCCTCTATAATGTTGGTTGAGGGTGGGGACCTCGCTGAGGCCGAGACAGTTGGATGGACACTGCACACCTTTGCGGATTGAGGGCCGGGTCTTCCGCACGTGCAGGCTTTCGGATGGAAACTGGAAGAGACGGTCGGCTGCAAAAGAGAAGGCCCAGAATCAGGTAGTCGAAAAATCTCGAGCTCGGGGAAAAACACCTGTGTCGCTTGGTCAGCTGTAGATCGCTTGGCAAGGGCGGCGAGAGCTACAGGGCGCGGAACAAAGGGCTGCACGGGTTGTGGCAGAGACTTAACAACTGCGGCAAAACTACGCTGTCGGGTGTTGGGAATACCCAACTTGGCTTTGGCAGCAGGGTACGAGAGGCCTTCCAGGGTCTTGAGGCGCTGGATCGCCATCTCGTCCTTCCATTGCATACAGTTGCGGGAGTAAGCTGCATGGGCCTCACCGCAGTTAACACAGCAGGCCGCAGAAGTGCAACCTTCCCCGTCATGTTCACCGGAGCCACAATTAGCGCAACGAGCGGAACTCTTACAGAATCGTTGTGAATGCCCGTACCTCTGGCACCTGAAACAGCGCAGAGGACTGGGAATGTACGGGCGAACTGCACAGACCAAGTAGCCTGCTTTGATTTCTGTCGGAACTTTCGGGGAGTTAAAAGTCAAGATGACATTTTTTGACTTAATCATGGAACCATCACGCCGGAACATCATACGACGTGCAGCAATAACACCTTGATCAGCAAGTTCAGTCACGAATTCGTCTTCACTGCATGGCAAGAGATCAAACTCCGAAATAACACCCCGAGAGGTGTTAAGAAACGGGTGAGGTGTCACCTTTACAGGAATGCCTTGAAGACTAGTGAGGTTCAGAAAAGTGTTACTCTGAGAAACACTGCAAGTTTGGACAAGCAGGTCCCCAGAGCGAAGCTTCCTCACAGACTTCAAGGGGCCAACCGCAGCGTCCAAAGCTTTAGAAATGAAAAAGGGAGATCTGGTGGACAGTCTCTCATGCGGATCGATGGATTCTACAAGCAAGTGAGTAGCATGCGTAGTCACAGCAATCGAGGGGAGACGACGCTTCGGAGCGACTGGTACAGCTGCCGAAGAAGAGGTTCCACATTCTTGGTCCAGGTCAAGGTCTAAAGACCGTTTAAGGGTATGAGACTTGGTAGGTTGAGAAGACGAAGGACAGTCGTTGTCAACTATCATTTTGTCAGGTGACTTAAATTTGGAGTTTTTGTTCTTTTTACCCATGGAAAAAAAGGAGGAAGATTCGTCTGCAGACTACTCCACCCACCACCGAGCCCTACAAGGGAGAACTGGAGGTCTGCAAGCCAAGAAAATGACGCTGGACACAGTTCTGGAGCTTATACGTTGCAGATATAGTCCGTTGGCTGTGATCACACGCACTCGGCGGACACTTCGGCCTCCGGGTACCGTCATGCCAACGCCTTTGGCATGATCCCACAGCCCCCGGGCTCACCCTGCCGTGCTATACGACAAAAAAGCCGCTAAAGCCCGGTACACAACTTGGTACATGACTTCTGACTAGAGGTGGGTTAGTCTCTAGCCTCCCGTTTACAGCGAAGCCGGGGTCGAAGAGGAGTGTTGGTACACAGGAGGCACTTTATCCGGTCTCCTGCGACCTCAGCCGCCAGACATCCCATTTCCGCCTCACGGGTCTCCGCACGCGGCAAACATGCAGGTAGGTCTAGTACCCAAACCAGCTAAAAGGAAAAAAGAAATCTAAAGAAGACAAATCCTGGCAGGGAACCTAAACTGAATCTCAGCAACCTACGAACTGAGCGGTTAATATAAATCAGTTAGTGGTGGAGGGTAACAAAACCACAAGGCCGGGGTGTTAGTACATAACGTGGTAGCGATTAGGTAGAGAATACAACACGAGCAACTAGCCAGTGGAGAAAATAAATAAAAACGAAAAAGCGAGACACAAGACCAGCTAGGGATCGTGGGGCCGCAACTCCCCAACAGCTGGATGAACAGCCGTCCCTGCAAACACCAAAACAGAAAACAAGCGGTGGCATGACATCAGATGTTGACCAGTCACAAGGTCAGCTCGGGCCGTGGGGGCGCCGCTCCCCAAATAACTGGAAAACCAGTTATCCCCGTGCGGGGTTCCAGGAAAGGAGGAGAGCTAGCAACGTAAGGCAAAGCACACAATCCACGCCTCATCATTTTAGGAAGGGAGTGTCTGACCCCAGGTCTTAAACAACCCTTAGAAATAGGAAGCTAGGAGATTTGGGCTAGAGTGCCCGATAGGAAAGGGATACGGAAGCGAAGTAGAAAGGGGGAGGAAGACGCCCTTATTTATTACCGGGGGGCCAGTACCCGGGGCCCGACGGCTTAACGTGCCCATCCGACGCACGGCGAATATTTAGTGGATTGAGCGTTCGTACTTGCCTGGGATCGAGCCTGAGGCCCTTTCCGTGGCAGTCACGAACGTTGCCCACTAGGCTACCCACGGCCCCCCTCATCAGAGGACTCAAACTTGGGTCTAGCAGGAACGACTCGCTAGACACCCACGTCTCTGATCACATAATATTTTTAAGCTGAGCCTTCTACGATTTGCTTCGCATTAAAAAAAGTTATACTGGTTTACCTAGAAAACTAATCATGTTAGAGACATTTCAACAGCCGTTCAAGTTGCCCTTTAATGACGTCACGAACGTCTCTTTCCTGTTACGAACGAATTAACTGCCAACTACAATCGTGCATTATAAGCGAAATTAAACTATGTAGTCTGCCGTAAAAACAACTTTAGGGGTGGCGAATGATGTCGCCGGCATTACATTGGGCAGGGTACATACCTAATACCTATTCCGAGCTTCAGTTTTGCTTTGAAGAAAAAAATGGAGGGGTTGGGGGGGGCTTGCTCTGTGAATTAACACGGAATGAGTGACTGGAAGGAAGGGGAAACCACGCATTAGATTAGGAAAATTCGTTGAAAAATATTAAGCCGATTTTCTGCGGTATTACTCTGTAATCAAATCAGAGGTTTGCTTTCAATATCTGAATATGCTGACAGGAATTTTTTATCACATGGAGTAGGGCTTAAGCCACATATTCAGCACTGAACAGGGTGTCTCACTTGCTACTTTACTCAAGTTTTTATTAATAACATCGTGAATAATTACAGTAATTGAATGATATTTGGTAAGAACATACCTTCATCCATGAAAAACATAACCATATCATAAGAGATGTTGAAAGTATCCGCCCTGTGCATCGAGAGAGTCTTCAACACGAGACTCCATATTTCGGAAAGTTCGCGCCAGTTGCTCCGGCGTAATCGCTGCCACTCCCTCGCAGATGTTGTTATTCAATGTCTCAAGGGTTGTCGGCTTGTTTTGAAACACCACTGATTTCAGATACCCTCAGAGAAAGAAGCCAGGGGTAGGTCAAGAGATCGAGGTGTCCCCATTCCTTCAGAAATCACGCGATCTCCAAAGAATGACTCACAGCCATACACACCTAAGATGTATGGCAAGTTACCCCATCTTGTTGAAAATATCCAGTGGTCATGTCTTCAGGGTGCAGTTGGCTAACAAATGCCTGAAAAAATTTCCATGTAGACGGCTGTTGTGACTGTATCCTGGAAGAAGATGGGTCCAATGATCCGTCAACGTGACAGTGTGCACCATTACACTCCAATTTTTTGTGCGTGAAGTGGTTTCTTGATAAACGTGTGAGGATTTGCCGTTGCACACGTGCCCGTGTTTTGTGAATTTATGTATCCCGATAAGTGAATCCTCCACGCTTCGTCGGATAAAAACGGTGTAGTCCAAGATGTCCGATCGCTCCGCAACAAATGCCTGCAACCAGTGAGAATACCTCATTCTTGTCACTTGGTCTGGTGCTTTCAGTTCGTGAAGAGCAGACAGACGGTACGGATAAATTGCAGCTTTCTTCGCTGCTCTATGACACGTGCTGTTTCGCCTACCAGATTCCTGGGAAAGTTTACGCAAAGATGCCCGTGGCGAAGCAAGAAGTCTTTCCTGGACGTCCCGCACTACTGTTTCTGACATTTCAGAACGGCATCCTCCACGCAAATCATGTAATGTTCCATGGGTCTCCAGCTTCTTAACCAGTTGCAGAGTACACGATTTACTTGGTGCTGTCCGACATCCGAATTTTCTACGAAATTCACCCTGACACTTTTTCATCGACTTACTCTCCCAATAAATACGGACAAGAAACACACGCTCGGGTATGATTAACCGGGAGGACATCGTTAATGCATACGATCAGCCTCTCTACAAACAAACAAACAACTGAACTAACCACACAGAATCACGAACCTGACATGCGCGAAATTCAAGGTCACAACGAGTGAGCCAACAGGCACTGAAGAACAATATCAGGGCTTACTTTCAATGGCGAATAACAAACATCGCCGCCCCGGAGGCGCAGTGGTCTAAGCGCTGTCTTCTGACTATTCGTCCGAGATGGGCCCGGGTTCGAATCCCGGTGAGGCATGGACGTTGTGTTTGTTTTACGGCAGTGGCTGTCTCCATTCCTTGGAACCAGTTACCCTAAATTAGGGATGGGCGACTGCTTATAACCCATCGAGTTGCTAACGGTGGCCGTTAAACCCCTAAACAAATAGTAAATATGGAAACCAGCATCCGAGATGAACTAATATTTTCGACTACGGAGTCGGCAGTTTTACAGAAGGTGGGTTGAACGTTTTGCAATATTTGGTTCACTTTATAACTTCATACGTACCTTGAAGACGAAAACTGACTAGCATTCAAAGTATAGGCCATCGTGTTGCACCGTCTTTAGCCATCTGTCTGCCAGTTCTTAGATTCCGCGGCAGTACCAGTTCTTGTCGTTTGAGGCGAAGAACTCCTTCGCCCCAGCTGCTGCCACCTCCTGGCTGTTGAAGTGCCACCCGGGAAGGAAGAGGGCCATGGACCGGAACAAACAATAATCCGACGGGTCAAGGTCCGGACTATATGATGGGTGTGGCATCAATTCGATGCCCTCAAGTTCCTGGAGTTTTGTCCCGGTCGTTCGCGCGGTATGAAGCCGAACACGTTGTCCTGCTGTAGGAGAGCGCTCTTCCTGTTCACTAGTGCCAGCTACTTCTCCTTCAAAGCTGCATACCGCCGCTACAGCTGTTCATAGTAGAGGCTGGCGCTGATGTTCCGACCATCTGGAACACATTCTTAATGGATTACCCCCTCGAAATTTCATCAGGCGCAGAGTATCACCTTGTGCTCGAAGCGCCCATGTTTGGCAACAGGTTCTTGAAGCTGGCACGGGCTGTATCACTGCAGTTGTATGTTAGGATTACGGAAATAGACCGACAATTTTTTTTTTTATTGGAAATTTAACGACCACCATGAACAGCTCAATGGGCTATAAGCAGTCGCCCGTCCCTAATTTAGGGTCACTGGTTCCAGGGAAGGGAGAGAGCCAGTGCCGTAAGACAAACACAACATCCATACCTCACCGGGATTCGAACCCGGACCCCTTTCGGACGAATGACCAGAGGCCATCGCTTAGACCACTGCGCCACCGGAACGGCAGACCCACGTTTCATCGCACGTAACAATTCTCTTGCTGAAACGTACATCGCGCGGGTTTTCTAAGAGTTTCCTGCACACTTCCACTCGGCGGTTTGCTTCAGCTGGCGTCAGTTCGTGAGGGACAGTGCTGCAGCTGTTGTAGACCTTGCCGAGGTCCTGAAGGTGACGAACCATGGTGGTCTGCGATATGCCCAGCTCGCCTGATAAACTCCGAGTGCTGGTTGTCGCTCAGGTGACACGTCAAGGTTTGTGTCACCTGATCGAAATTTCTTGAACCATCTGGTTGTGTTGCTGTGGTCTACGCAACCTTCCCCTTTCGCATGACAAATGTTTCGTGATGCTTGAGCAGCGTTGTGGCCGAGTTCAAACTCGTAAAGCAAAAGTTCCCGAATTAGCTGGTTGTGGCTGTTCATACTTTAGGCGTCCCAACCACAGACAGAACGACGACATGCAACGCTGTTCACAGCAACGACTATCACTTTATATACCTATCGACTGACTGCAATGCGCGACTTGAACTAGTTTAAACACGTGACATACCCGCAGCAGCACATGCGTTTATGCAAATATTGCAGAACTTTCGACTCACCCTCTGTAAATCACCTTAGTATAAAGCTGATTTATGAACATTAAAATTTTGAGCTTTTTAACGGGATTTCTTTGCGGTTTGTTAAATTTATAGTGCATGACGTAGCTTTCCAATTCGCTTAAAATACAGTGTAACCCTATTTATATATTTTTCAAGAGACCAAGTAAACTTAACGTGTAATTGAAAAGACGTATAAACGAAACATAGAAAATTTAACATTAAGAGCAATTCAGAATTTGGGAATCAGCGACATTTTACGTATATATGAGAAAAACGTACAGCTAAGAAACGTATAAACGGTGTTCTACTGTAAATACAAATGATAACAATTCATTAATTTATACCAAATTAAAAAAAAAAATAGTAGAACAATTTATCATAAAACGAAGTATTACAAAGCTAAACAAGAATGAATTCTGGGGCTTAATAAGTACGTCTGTGGTTGAAAATTTAAAAACTTCGTGTGATAAAGGTATTTTTAAAAAACTTAAACCATACAAATTTGGAAGATGTGAATCCGTTTATTGATGTAAATATGACATGAATGGTAAGTCAGATAATATCCGAAAACTTGAAAATTTCGTCGTCCTGGAGCGGAAATCGAACCCACTCGCACGGATAGCGCTCGAGTATGCTAACCACACCACCACCCAGTACGACCAAATTTCCAGTTTCCGATTAATTTGAATATAACCATCATAGGATTCGCCAGTCGAAGTTACCGGCATTCATATATAGCGAATCTGAAGGTTTAGAATTCATTCTCGTGATTGCCCGGAGGCGCAGGATATCAATGAATGAAATACCGGATTACACATTGTACAATAAAAATTTGGAAGATGTGAATCCGTTTATTGGTGTAAATATGACATGGATGTTAAGTCAAATATCCGAAAACTTGAAAATTTTGTAATCCTGTGATGGCTGTATTCAAATTAATCAGAAACTTGAAACTTGGTCGTTCTGGGTGGTGGTGGTGTGGTTAGCATACTCGAGCGCTATCCGGGAGACGTGGGTTCGATTCCCGCTCCAGGACGACGAAACTTTCGGATATTATCAGACTTAACATCCATGTCATATTTACACCAATAAACGGATTCACATCTGACAAATTTGTATTGTACATTGGTATAATCCCGTATTTCATTCATTGAACTTAAACCATTTTCACATGTGCAAAATCTTGAATAGCGATAAGCTGAGAAAATCACGGGAAATCTTAGCGATGATTTAAGCTGACCGACGGAAATTTTATTTTGCAATCCCGCTACCAAAAGTGGAGATACGCCTAACCAGGGTTTGAAAAAATCATGATCTAAAAAAAAAAAGCGATTTATGTGATTTAAATCAGACTTATTTGATTTAAATCAGATTTTTTTTTATTTAAATTAGATTTTCTTATTTAAATTAGATTTTCTTATTTAAATTACTGTTGTGTTTCAGTTCAAGTTTCAAATATCTCTTCATTCTTCAATGTAAACATGAAGCACAACATTCTTCTCTACGATGGACTTGATGGTGTATATTTTTAAAATTTAAATAACACTGCATAACAAATAATGAATGAGAATGCAATAAGAGTGGTATTTTTTAATGTCATTTATTATGTTTACTCTAGTGATTTTTGTCTACTAAACTTCTTCAATGATGTTTTGTAGTTAAAAAAGATTTATTTTTCATAAATTTAAAACTAAATCTGAATGTGCACAACATGTATAAATCAGGAAAAGTGTTAGTCATTGTACTATTTGTGTAGTTTAAAAAATCTATAGCTTGCCCACTAAATTTGAATCAAAAACCTCAAAAAATAATATATTGATTGAAAAACACAAATTCCTGAGTAAATTTTAAATGAATTAAAAAAAAAAAAAAAAAAGAAAAAAGTGATGAGAGAAACTATTTGTTCAGCAGTTTGAACAAAAATACACAAGTTTTGCTGCTTTTTGAGTTCCTAGCCTGTTTCTTAACTTAGAATGCAGAATGTTAAATGTTGAGAAAAAAATTTCAATACCAGCTGAAGCAAATGTTGTTTGTAATTGCAAAACACTTTCCAGTTTGTATTTTTCTATGGACTCTTTCACTATGGAAAAGGAGTAAAATTTACTGTAAGCTGAATTTTTCTTCCATCATCGTTCCAACGAATGGTGCCATAAGCTTAATGAGAATAGTCAGGAATGTGTCTTCATATTTTTTGCTGGCAAATTGTAAAGTAACTTCTTTTTCTTCAGGCGTAACAATCACATTTAACTGCGTAATTAGGCATTTCTACACCCGGAGAAAACCACATATTATTGTGCCCTCCCCACATCTTTATTTTTATTCTTTTGTTTCAGGGTTTACTGACCACCGTGAGCAACTCCAAGTGCCATAAGCAGTCTCCTGTCCCTAAATTAGGGACCTTTGCCTCTAAAGATTCGAGCCCGAATGCGTCCGGGCCCGAATCCTGAAAGAGACATGGATGGTGCGTTTGTCCTACAGCACTAGTTCTCTCCCATCACTGGAGCAAGCGGCTTTAAATCAGAAATAGGCAATTACTTATAGCCCACTGAGTAAGTTGTTCACAGTGGTCATTAAACTCCTAATGAAAAACAACAACAAAACAAAGTAAAATTCAAACTTCGACTGTTTGTGCAGCCTTTCCCAACTAGTTCGGACCTTAGGTACCGCACCAAACGGATCGAATGCAGCTTGTCATGATCCGCAGCCGCAGTAATGATAGAATGGTCCTCAGAAAATTTTCAGTAATGTGAACTATATCCTTATCATGCGATGTAAGCACAAGGGCACACCTTCGTTTCTGAATGAGAACAACTAACAACCATGCACATTTTGAGGAATAAATGTGAATTTTAGCTGCCACGACTGCCGAAACTGGAAAAATATACACTGAAGAGCAATTGAATTAGAGATACCTGTCTAGTAACGTGTAGCACCACCTTTCACCCTGATGACGGCGGTGATTCGTCTCGGCATGAACTCGACAAGACACCGGAAGCGTTGGGAAGCCATACGGATCCACGGCCCCTGAACAAGCTCCCACAGTTCACGAAGATTTGATGGAGAGGGGTCATCTCTCTCGATGGCATCACAGATGTGCTCGATGGGATTGAGGTCAGGTGACCTAGCTGGCCAAGGAAGCGAGGTCACGTCGGTGGAGTGTTCATCCAACCATTCGGATACAATTCGGGAGCTGCATTGCCTTGTTGCAGGATGAGGTCCCCAGTGGGATGTTGAAGACGCACAAACGGGAGCAAATGGTCGTTCAGGATATCCCGGTAACGTTTACCTGTGAGGGACGATGTCACACGTACCAGGGGTCCCATTTCAGTCAACGTAAACAGTCCCCAGACGAGAATGCCACCCCCACCAGATGAAGAGTACTCTGCTGGCAAGAAGGATCCATCGCTTCATGTGGTTTGCGCCGTACTCGTATCCTGCCATCCGCATGTACCAACGTGAATCTCGACTCATCAGTCCAGGCAACATTTTTCCACATGTATAGGGTCCAGTGGCGATGTTCCCGCGACCATGCTAATCTTTGCACCCTGTGATGTGCGGTCAGCAGCGATACCCTCGTGGGACTATGGCTTCTGTACCCCATAGCGAGGAGATGGTACTGGATGGTGTGGCTGCTTACACGTTTTTGTGCACGAGCGTTAAATTGCCGAGTGATTTCTTGCACTGTGGCCCGTTTATCTGCTATTACAATGCGAGCTAGCCGACGATGATCCCGCTCATCCACACGCTGTTGTCCACGGCAGTTGGCCCTTGCAGGGATGGTTTACCGGATTCGACGTACTCACGGTGCACCCGTGACACAGTGGCTCGTGAAAATCCCAGTGCCCTCACAATTTCCGAGGTGGAGTGACCCATTCGTCGTGCCCCGACAATTTTCCCACGATCAAATGCGCTTAGATCCTTCGTCTTACCCATACTGCGCCCGACTCTTACTGATTCCCGTCGCATCAGTCCTTATATTGTCGGATCGCTGCATACGTCATGTCGTTTCCGTTTACAGGGCCGCCCACAGCGCCACACTTGCATAACGCCAGCTGTCTCTAATTCAATTGCTCTTCAGTGTATTGCGTGTATGCAATTTATGTAAATGTGCAAATGACAAAGTATGGCTGGAAAAAAAATCGTACCAGGAACTGGTGCAAAAGTTTCAATTCCAATCATATTGTAAGCAGTGAGTTTTGTTCCCGGGCAGCCACCCCTCCTGCTCCGCTCTAGTTACACCTCTGGCCGCATGAAGGTGAAGATAAAAGAGGAAGGCCCCCCCAAAAATGATCTGAAGATTAAAGCTTGACCATATATTTTGTGAAACAACTTCAATTTCTTTTCATCTACGATGTCATTTAATATGATTTTCAACTTTATCTACACTACAACTGCCTCAGAAGTTTTGCAATCATTCCTCTGGACTTATCAAGAGCATTTGCTGTTGGTTGATATTATTGCCAATAAAACCTGCAGTTTTCTTTATATCCAAATTAATTGCCTTTTCGTTGATTTTAAATTCAATATTGTCATCTTTATTGTTCACCACTATTGTCATGAGTATTGGCCAGTTATTGATGTAACTTCTTAAACAGTTTCACATGGAATTCCAGCGTACATCTTGGGGCAATACAAGAGCTAATTCACCAGCTTGTTTATATGCTGCTCATTACAACAAATCAAGATTTCTGAAATACTTCACAATTTGTGTAACCTGCTCTTTGATGTTTGAATTCTGTAGGTCTTTTGCTAGAAGGTTTAAAATGTGAGCTGTGCAACCATATGCAATAAAAACATTTCTCCTCATTTCTTTCCTCATCTTTGTCATGTTTGAAGCATTGTCCATTACAAAACTCCTGATTTTACACTGGATTTTTTTCTACTGATTTCAAACTCTGCACACAATTTTTTATAAGGTAATTAATCACTTGTGGGGGCTACCAGAAGTGTCAAAACAGTCCACTAAATAGACATCACCATCTGAAGTTGTTACACAAAAACAAACAACTGGTTCATTATGGACACTGGACTACTACTATCTATACTCATGAAGACAATCTTATCTTTTAAAGACTGACAACATTTCTCCATTTCATTATCAAAAACCTCATTTAACAATAAAAAAAAACTGTTATGTCTGTTGTGTTGATTGATATAGCATCTCAATAAGGTCATTGAACTCCTTATTTTTAACCATATGAAATGGAGAGTTTGAAGAATAGATCATTCAAGCAGTTTGCAGATCAAAAAAAAAAAAAATTTCTGTTCAGCTGTGGTTCGTGTCACAAAAGAATCCATTTAAAAAAATTTTAAACTTTTCTCTGCTGTCACAGATTTAGTGGTTGCTTTGGGTACCAATGACAGTTCTCTTTTATGTTGGGATTCTTTGGTAGGTGAAGCATCATAAGCTTCAGTATACATTAAATTTGTTGAAGTGTTCAGTTGAGGGATATAAACTACATTTGTATTTAATGAACACAATGAGCAAATGGCTTTTCATGGGTGCAACAAGTCCCTGAATCTCTTTGTCACACGGTTTTGCACTTAGCATGTGAAACCTTTGCCACAGTTTTTATTTCTCTTCAAAATAGTACACCAAATGATATCTTGATTGGTACTATTTTGAAGAGAAATAAAATGCTGATTCTTCAACACTTGTCCTAAAATGCGTTAAGTACTAAAACCCTTGACCATACAGTTACAGCAGGAAACTAACTGAAAATGGTACTTTCAAAACTGGCATTGGTTCCTGTCTAATAATCCTGCTGAGTTCATTTACAAGAAAGGGAACAATGGGGAATGTTAAAAGGTCAGATTCATTTGGCACTGACAAAACCCAACTTATAACCTCCATGATTGGAGATTAGCGGTCCTGGGAGCCTGGGACTTTATAATATCATATGAAAGGAATAAATCTCACTTTTGAAATTTAAAAATTATTTTATGCCTTTATGGTCATCATTAAGAAATGGCACACAGAAAAATTCTTTGCGGGGAGAAAAGACTTTTACTACAAAATGTATTTTAACTTTCATGATTAATTATAATATTTTATTTTATTTAGTAAGCATGAAGTTGATTTTGCTTAACTTATAACAGTGCTAAATTTGTTACCTAAATTTAGCACTGTTATTGGAGTACTCAAAATAAAAATTGGAAATTTGAACAGGCTGCAATTGTAATTTTTAATGGACTTTACATAATGTAGATTTGAAGATATCTATGTGATTTAAATCAACGATTTTTATTTATGATTTAAATCAAGTGATTTAAATCAACGAACCCTGCGCCTAACGATGCCTAGCGAGGCAGTGTTTCATCAAAAACAAAAGAGCTACATTGCTGTAAAGGCAAATGTATTTTTATACCACCTACCACAGCAGAACTGGTCACTTGGAAAAAGCTGGAAAGTCGTGGAGAATCTTGTTGACAGCTACAGCTTTCGAATAGCAGTAAGAATTTCTCAATTCTGATTTCTACAAGAAAAGTTATCGTTCCCAACATGAGTATGCATTTACACCACCTAGCGGGAAGTTTCTACACGATGAAAAAAACCTAGAATGTTTCGATAATTTTTGGCAAGGCATAAGTTATCGCAAAATATTTTTTTTAATGCGAGAAGTGCTGAAATACACTGCCCGACAGAGAAAATGCCATACCATGAAGGAATATCGAAAACAGACAAAACGGCACACACAGATAGCCAAGCAGGTCCTGAACAAATGATTTATTTGTCACGTACAGACTAGATTCCAGTGGCCGAATATACAGGATGATCAATAAGGAGTGTGACCTCTATTTTGGGCGATACAGCGTTGGATCCGTCGTGACATCGAGGCTATGAGAGTCCAAATAGAGTCATGGGGTATCGTGGACCATGTGGTGTTGATCCGAGTCCACAGTTCATCTTCATTTTGCGGGGGTGGGATGGTACCCAACTGACGTCCGATCGTGTCCCACAGATGCTCGACGGGCGAGACGTTGGGGGATCGTGCTGGCCACGGAAGCATCCGCACACCGTGTAAAGCATTCAGGCTGATCCGAGCGGTATGAGGTCTGGCGTTATCCTGTTGAAAAACGGCGTTTGGGATGCCCTGCAGATATGGTAGTGCCACGGGCCGCAGCACCTCGTGAACATAGCGGCGTGCCGTCAATGTACCCGCAATACGTACTAGCGGTGGGCGGCTGTTGGCGCTGACAGCACTCCATACCATGATTCCACGTTGCCGGGCCGTGTGGCCCTCCACAATAGCGGGGGAATCCGCCCATTTTCCATGCCGCCTCCAGACAATCACACGACGATCATCCGTGGTGAGATAGAACCGCGATTCATCGCTGAACGCCACACTGTTCTACTCGGCACCCTACGCAGCTCCAGAGCGACACCACGCCGAGCGGTGACTACGATGGCTCGCTGCTAAGGGTAGCCTTCGCAACGGACAGCTGAACAGCAATCCAGACACAGCCAATCGGCGCATCCAAGCCTACACGTACATTCCGAAAACCGTTGCCCGTTATGGCCTGTGGGACCGCTACGGCATGACGTCGGATGCGACGATCGGTGCGCTCGGACGTCCGTCTCGGTGCTCCGATCCCCCTATGACGTTGCACAGATTCTTCCTGGGACCACTGTCTCCAAATGCGACCGACGGTTGTGACATCACGTTGAGTTTCTTCCGCAATACGAGGAAAGGACCATCCGGCGGTACGAAGGCCTACGATGACACCTATCGTGAACTCATTCGTTTGACGAAATCGCGTGCGACGGCGTCTTAACGACATTGGAACCTCTTGTTCGTTCTCCAGACACGGTTACAGGAGAACCACTCACTTCTCGTGGCGGTGACGACGTCTCGACTGATGGCCTGACGGGATTGGTTGTCAGCTTATATCCCGCGCTCCGTTCGTGCGATTGGCCTGCAAATGCAATTATCTGCATTTGCAGATAATTGCATTTGTACGTGTGCACCCATCTTGCAATTTGCATGGCGCTGCGTTCACGTCTTCGTGCAGTGGCATTTTCTCTGTCAGGCAGTGTACTAGGCACAAGTGTAATGTTATTTCGCTAGCCACGAAAATGATTCAGTAATATATGCATTTTTCACTTGTTATCGTGATACCTTTGTGCGTAGAACCAGGGGGAATTGTAAAGTACACTGACTGTGTCCGTGCCTTTACAAGTATCAGAGTCGTGATGTCTCACTGAAGTTCGAAGCATTTTACAATATTTCAGTTAAGTATCAAAATTCGCGCAGTTAATTGTCTATACTGAAAAACAAAGGAATAAAATCTACTGAAGGGGTCCGGGAAATATGCGAAGTTAGAGGAGAGGGAGTAGTTTCCCTTTGTGATGCTCAAGCTTGATTCAAGAGGTTCAAAGGTCGTAACAATATAGGCATATCTGAACATTCTGTAACACTGTTGAAGATGATGGAGCCGCCCCGGTGGCGCAGTGGTCTAAGCGATGGCCTCTGATCATTCGTCCGTAAGGGGTCCGGGTTCGAATCCCGGTGAGGCATGGATGTTGTGTTTGACTTACGGCACTGGCTCTCTCCCTTCCCCGGAACCAGTGACCCTAAATTAGGGACGGGCGACTGCTTATATCCCATTGAGTTGCTCACGGTGGTCGTTAAACCACCAAACAAACAAAAAAAAAAAAAAGATGATGAATCTATTGTTAAGCACACTCAGGACTTTTTTTTTTTTTTTTTGATTGGAGGTTTAACGACCACCGTGAGCAACTCAATGGGTTATAAGCAGTCGCCCGTCCCTAATTTAGGGCCACTGGTTCCAGAGAAGGGAGAGAGCCAGTGCTGTAAGATAAACAAAACATCCATGCCTCACCGGGATTCGAACCCGCACCCATCTCGGACGTGTGATCAGTAGTCATCGCTTAGACCACTGCACCACCGGGGTGGCATTCGGCATCTGCATTGCATCGGTAAAGTAGACAGGAGTGATCTGTTCTACATAAAATTATTACTGAACAACTCAAACGTCGGATAGAGGCATAGGCGTGCGCACGGGGGTGCAAGGGCTGCGGCTGCACCCCTATTAGCCCTTGCATTTGCCATGACAAATCTGCAAAACTTGGGACAAATTATTATTTCTGCCAATTATTTGTAAATTAAAGACATTAATATTATGACTTATCAGCAGAAGAATATTGCGTTGTACCCAGCCCTTCGCTTTACAGCTTCCCGTATCTTTATCCCTTTTCCAACATTAGGTCAGAATACCGAGCAATCAGAAAGTTAGCTAGCCGATATTTTTTTTACTTATTTACAGCAAATTGATGAATTGTAATTTAAATAATTTATTTTTAACTTTCTGCTTTTACTTAATCCCAATAACTAGTTGCTCGTGTGAGAGGAGCATCTCAAAACTTTCATTGGAGAAGACAGAACTGCGTTCTACGATGACACAGGAAAGGCTGAGCTCATTGATGGTACTGTGTATTGAACAATCACTAGCTATTTCCACACAGCTGGAAGATGTGATTGACGATTTCCGAAACATGGTTCCATTTGACCGAGTAATGATGTAAAAATAATGTGAATACATTTGTTTCTTTTCTTTTGTGATTTCATATAACGTACAGATAGAGATTTTATAACCCCGCCCAGTTTTATTTTTGACTGGGTCATTTGATTATATTTTAAAATGAAACTTGCATATCTTTAGTAAATTTTCACGTGCATTCCAATGAATTAGTTTTTGACGAACTATGGCGTTACGGCGCACACAGACTTTAAAATTTTAAATGGAAGAGGATATTGTGTGACATATCTTTAGAAAGCTTAGGCCTATTATTTTTTTTTATTGTAACAATATAATTTAAATTTTATGTTGTATAAAAACCAGATAGTAAGAACAACCTTTTTATGACATACATTATATTGACAAAAGTCACCGGACACCTAGAAAAGAAACACAACATACATTATTAAGGGGGCCGACTACCTTTGGCTTTAATTGTATGCATTGACCCTTCGAGACATGCTTTCGACAAGGTTTTGGAACACAGCGATAGGTATGCGCTTCCATTCAGTACATAATGTTGCCACTAACTGTTGCTTAGTAGTAGGCCTTGGTTCCAAACTTCTTATGCGGCGCTCGAATGCATCCCATAGGTGCTCTATGGGATTAAGATCAGGGCTCTGTGCTGGCCAGTTCACACACGATACGGAATTATCGTCTAACCACGCCGTCGTAACAGTCCTTGCATTATGGCTCGGTGCATTATCCTGCTGGTACCAACAAAGGCTCGGTTCCATAGTATTGCCACAGAGTTAGTAGGACATACTTGTCCAGAATGTCCAGGTAGACGTGCTGGTTAAGAGGTTTATCCACGATAACCAATGGGCTGGGACCATACCACGAAAAACACCCCCACACGAGTACACTGCCAGCTTCAAGCTTCACCGTAGGAACAGTAACCTGTAGTAAATAGCGTTCCCCCGGCTGCCGCCATACCCACACACGGCCATCAGACTGATGGATCGTGTATCTGGATTCATCAGTCCATAGGACCCGTTTCCATTGATCTACGGCTACGATAAATGTTCTTTACACCATGCTAAACGACGAGGAGCACTCCGAGTGGAGATGACAGGCTTATGAGCAGATGCACGACCACTGTAACCCATGGAATGAAGTTCTCTGAGAATAGTACGTGTACATAACGTACTATTCGCAGAGAACTTTGAGGCTCCACCATTTTTACTCACCTGTACACTTAGTTCCTGTGCAGTTCTACGTCGATTAGCTGTAACGACTCTCCTGAGGCTTCGACGTCCTCTATCACTGATTTTCTTTGGTCTGCCGGTACGTTTTGCTGCTTTAGGTTCGCCATGTGTCTTCCACTTATTCAGTACATCCAACAAAGCTGACTTGGGTATGTTTAAACGCCTCTCGGTTCTTATGGACAACCCACTAATACAACACCCAACAATCTTTCCTTTCTGAAGGTCAGTTCACTCACGCCACGACATTTTCACTTGACCTGACACGGCGATATGGTCGCGGGCAGCTGCAGGCTTGTTTTTATACCGTTTGCAGCTGTACCGCGCATCTTAACAACGCAGCGGATCCGTTCATTTGCTTGTGAAGGGGTGTCCGGTGACTTTTGTCAATATAGTGTATATCATTAAGCTGTTGAAACACAGCTCCTCTGTGCCCCCAAAACCTGAATTTCTCATTACTTCACCGGTTTTTTTTTGTTTTTTGCTGACAGGTTCTGTTTTAAACCTGCGTCATGCACTTCCCTTGTTGCAACCCTGCACACGCCTATAGATAGAGGTGTGCGGGAAGCTCCTCACAAATCCACAGGACAGCAGTTTCATCAAGAGAATTGTTATGTGGCCCTATTTCAACAAACCAAAGAACCAGAAACAGTGGAATGACCCAGGCCAGCCAGTTGTTCCTGTACCAGAAAGGAAGAGTACGATTCGAAATGAAGGCAATATTGTGTTTTTGATGGAATTTTGACCATATAATACATCTCAAAATGGTTTCAGTTGGATGTACAATCAAAGTCCACTTCTCAGAAGAACCGATGATGTAAAACAGCCATCGATTCTTAAAGTTTATTCTATTTTATAGCTATAATAATAGCTTTTGTGTCTTAAGGGGTCCACAGACTGATGCATAGGCATCATATTAGGTGTACAAATAAGTTTTAAAGCGATTTCTGTGTGACATATACCGCTAATTTACACATCCGACATTACCCCGCGTTGTTGTCATGTGACCGTAACTGGTCCAGAGGATAAAATGTGACACAGAAATTTTCCCAACAGTCAAACGCACTTCCACATCGGTAGGTGAAAGATAGCAAGCAATACTGCATTTATTCGACACTGCATTCGTTAAGAATTTCATCAAGGACAAAGTGCATGTGCATCGATCTGTTCTGTTCTGGGGAAGAATATTGTATCGAAAAGCACGTGTGAGTTTCGGTTTAGACGGTTTAAAGCAGGAGAGTTTGATGTTAGCGATCGAGAACGTAGCGGCGCCCCGCAGAAGGTTGCACACGAGGAACTGCAAGCATTGCTGGATGAAGATTCGCTTCAAACGCAACAAGAACTAGTTAGCTGAATAACTGGGGGTAACTCAACAAGCCACTTCCAATCGTTTACGCTCAATGGGAAAGATTCAGAAGGAAGGAAAACGGGTGCCACATGAACTGAGCCAGAGGAACAAGGATGAGCGTGCCATGAAGTGTTTGAATCTGTTGAATAAACAACACAGAAAGTCTTTCCTGAGGGAAATCGCTACGGGTGATGAAAAGTAAATATGGTATGACACTCCCAAATGCAAAAAACACTGGGTACACCCTGGTGAAGCAACGACTTCGACACCGTAGCGCAATATTCACTCCAAGAAAGTTCTGCTGTGCATCTAGTGGGATATGAAGGGGTGTTCTCTATTATGAACTATTGAAACAGTGCTAAATTGTTACTGCTGATCGCTACAAGCAACAATTGCTGCGATTGAACTAGGGAATCTGTCGGAAACGTCCATTTACAGGTAAAGGATTGCGTCCCGTGAAATTACTGCATGACAACGCTAGGCCGCATGTATCGAAATCGGTCAAGGAAACTTTTTTGACGCTTGGCTGGGACGTTTTGGAGCACCCAGCGTATAGTCCCGACATAGCTCCTTTAGACTAACATTTGTTCCGATCGATGCAACATGATTTGTCTGCTGTAAGGTTCCGGACATGTGACGAAGTGCAAAAATGGGTTGACTACTTCATCGTGTCACACAACGAAGTATTCTTCATGGCTGGAATCCGCTAGCTGCCCGACCGATGGCGGAAGGTGATATAATTATTTATTTATTTTTTTGTTGCTACATGCTCTTAGAAGAAAAATAGAGAATGGGAAAAAAAAATAGACAGTTCATAAATGGTGTTCATAGACTGTAACAACAGTGAAGACAAGGGAAAAGGTCAAAATGGCTTGACATAGCCCTCCCCGTAGAAGAAACAAATGAAACAACAGATAGACACACCAAGTCAGACAATCAGAAGACGTTTTGCCAATCTTTTCCTTTTTTTTTTTAATTATTGAAGTAGATAGAGTTGAAATTTTTTTTTAAATAAAATAAAATTGTTTAAGTTAGTCAGGTTGCTAGGTAAAGAATTCCAATATTGAGGGTCTCTGTAATTTAAAGTAAGTTTAATTGATTCCGTTTTTGGAAAAATAGGTTGTAATTGTAGTTTATTCCTTGTTTCATACGAATGTGCGTGTGTATTAAGAAATATGAGATCTGAATATAAATTATATTTAATTCGTTTGAACATAATTTTACCAATATTAAAATAGTATAGTTGAGTAATAGTAAGTATATTATATTTATTAGGATATACTTTAGTTCTAAAATTTATTAAAGGTCAGGTATTAGGATTTACTATGACGGCGCATATTTTGATTTATAAAGGTATTGTTGTTTTCTCTCAAATTACATGTTGTGTTGTCTTAAAATGTTTCAAAACTTATTTGTACACCTAATATAATCACCTGTACAATAATTTAAGTACCCCGTTTCTTACGGTGACACAATATACAATAGCTGGCGTACAAAATGGGCGAAAGGGGAGAAATATCCTGTGCCACAATAACCAAAATTCCATGCGATATGCTATCAACAATATCTGATCTTGCTACAGAATTTCAAAATCAGATCCTCCGATAGACGATTTAAATTTAGTAGTTAATCGTCAAACAAAGATCTTCGCTCTTTCCATTTATAAGTGAGTCACGGAAAAATTCTCATTGACCGCCACCGGGAGACGAACCCAGGGTCTTCCAGTTACGCGCCGGATATGCTTCCACTACACCACAGCGGCCTCGAATTCCTTCGGACTCACACACGTTAACTGCCAAGCTAATTTGGCAGGCTGCCTCTTGGAGCCCCGCACAATGCTGGGGATTCACCAAAGATGGTAAGCAGCAACTGAAGAAATAACTACAAGGCGAATGAACAATTAATACAGACATTTAACGTGGACCAGGAACTTTGCAAACAAAGATCTTCGCTCTTTCCACGTTTATAATTTTCCCAATGAGAATTTTTCCGTGACTCACTTATAAACGTGGAAAGAGCGAAGATCTTTGTTTGATGTTCCTGGTCCACGCTAAATGTCTGTATTAGTAGTTAATCGAATCTCAAGTATTCCCGCGAATCGCTCCTATTACCGGAAATTTTCCGTCATATAGATACGGAAAAAGTGCGAACAGAAATTTTCCGTTAATGTACGAAAGGGATTACGGAAAGGTTTCTGAAAATTCCGAAGTGTCCGTTAACACATCTTGAAAACGATAATTTACCAACAATATATACGGAAGAAGTGGTGGAACAGTTGCTGGAAATTGGAATCTTCCTGGCGTGCGAAAAATCTGTGAAGTTCAGGCTTTTTATCGTCATTTCACGGAAAGGTTATATCAGAAATATGCTTCTTTAATTAACGAAAGGAATAACGGAAAATAGCTCGTGAATTTCGGAAATATTTTTACAGCGTAGATGAAGAACACCAGTGGCAGTGGATTTTGGGAATCTTAGAAGAGCGGTAATACTATGCACTGAGTGCTTACTCGTGTGGCATCCATCCACTATGCTCCTTTCAAAGTCCGTCAGTTCAGCTGCGGACTTTGTAACACTTGTACAGTATATCAGATATGTATCCGCACAGTCGTTTTCATTTCAGTCTGACATTTGTGCCAACATTCCTCTATTTATACAGCACCCAACACACTGTGGCGTGTTCCTGAAAATTCACCTTTATTTGCTTATGGGAAGGTATTTGTCTACCTGGTGCATATGAGTTTCGGATGACATGCTAAGAAACAAAACAAAAATAATTCGCGGCACTAAATGTTCCTTTTGTTGAAAGCTATGCTGATTGTCGTCCGGTTCTTCAGACTCTTGCATCGCCTTGGGCTTAAATTCCAGAAGAGACATGCATGTTGTATCTGTTACCACGACCCCGGAATGTTGCGTCGCCAAGGAATACATATACACCGTCTAGATGCATAAACAGTGGGGGTTGCGTCCCTACAAATTTGAGGAACCCAAGCTAAAATTTTACGGACTTGGCGTTGTGATTTCATATGAATTCTTTACGAGGTATAAGCAAAAAAATCCTATGTCACATATAGTGATACAGAAAATATGCACAGCCTAGAAAAGTGTGCTGCACAGAATTAAGTAATTAACATATTTATTATGAAAGCATATACGTTGAATATGTCACAGCCTTTTGGTGGGGTCCAAATTAAAGTTAACGTAAAAGAAAACGAACAAAATTAGCCATGTTTACTGGTCCATACTGTTTAGACCTGTTACGCCCCTCAGCTAAAGGTTAAGATAGATTCTCCAATTTCCCTACGAGGAATAATAGTGTCCGTGCACATGTATATATAATTATAACAACTTTGGTACTGGAGGTGGGGAGGAAAGGTCATCCTACCTTACGTCCGGTGAAGACTCTTGTCGTGATGAGTCCTCCCTCTGAAATTTTTTACTGGTGTTCTCTGGCGACGAGGCACATATCTATACCTGACCTACAGAGTCGACTATAAATGCCCACTCAAAATTTACCGAGACATGTGGAACGTCTATGCCCAAGATCTGCTGTCCGTCACTCGCTGTGCTTCACTATATCGAATATAAACATCTATCTGGCTGTTTCTCACTATAATATCATGACTGCATATTTATATGTATACGTCTGATTTTATCTCTATCTCTGTGTATATAGGTTAAGTCCCTTTAATTTCCCACGTGGTCCGGGTGTGCTCTCAGCTTCTCATTTTTCAACCTGAGGCCTGGATTGGTTAACTGAGCTGATTGGTGCTCGACCCTGCCGATAATTGGTTGGCACCTGGGCGACTGAGCTACTAGATAGCATCAGCTAGCGTTACACAGGCAGGGGATGTTTTCCGTACTTTAAATCCAATATATTTTCCCTGGATCTGGTGAATAGTGAAAGAATACTGCAGCTTACCTATGACAGAATTAGGATTTTCTTATGACATTCTGGTGTATTTTAAGACGTTTCCTAGAGCCTACTTCCAAAAGAGACCGTCGTGAAATGTCATCGTTGTAAAATGCTATTAACCTAACCGGGATTTGCGCTTTGAAATGCGAATCCTTACATACCAAAGAAGCTTAACCATCACTAATACTGGGACAGAGATTGCTTGTGAATATTTTGCTTTTTCCCCCACAAGGGTACAGAAAAGAAGAAAAATACCCTGGTCATTCCTGGTTGGTTGTTTAAATTTTTATGGCGCAAGAGCCATGGTTGGCCAAAGAGCGCCAAAAAAAAAAAAAAAAAAAAAAAAAAAAGACACTCAAAACAAAACAAAATAAATTAATTAAAAAACGTACAAAAGGTTAAAAGCAGGTTGATTCAGTAAAAGTGAAAAATGAGAGTGAACACGTTAAAAACTAGACGAGTTTAAAAAAGTCAATCTGTTTTAAAAACGAAAACACTGCGAACATGTCGCATCCTTCACCCAGGACAGTCTGCAGCGTAGCTGCTCCGTCGTCTAACAAATGAGAATGAAAATAACGAAACCGACAAACACGAACACAAGTGCACAAAACTTGAAGGACTGTGAGACGACAATTGCACACCTCACACACTGGGACAGTGTCGCCACACAGCAAGAAGCGGTGAGTGAAACGACAGTGCCCAATGCGGAGACGCGCAGGAACAACTTTCTCACGACGGTTCTTCCTCACGCTAGACTGCCATAGTCCGATCTGTGGTTTGATTATATGAAGCTTATTGCTGCCCTGTTGAGACCACAGGGACTGTCACTCGTCCATGATAAATTTGCGGATCAAACAAAGGTCGAAAATCTCGGAAAAACAGTGGCAGCCGTGTCATTCCCACTGGTGTCCTAGAAGAACATAACAAGCTGACTGGACCACCTGTGTGTGATGATGCATATATTAGCATGCTCCGACGAGGAAGGGGGGTGGGGGTGGAAAAGAAAAGGAAGTAAGAGGGGGAGGGCTAAATTAAAAGGGGGGGGGAAGTAACTTACGCCTTATACCTTTAACTAATTAAGTGGTAAAACAATGTGGCCCGAAATACGAAGTGTTTCCGCGGCAACGTATCTAATTATACGTCTCTAACTTTTTTATCCACACAGACACCAGTTGCCCTAAGCTAGGGATTCATGACATGCGATTCGATTTTCGCTAATTGCGTCCATCTAACCAGCAAGCAGTTGTGCTAAATTATAAATGGACGATTCAATGCTTATTGTGAGTCCTTTTCACGTACTGGTTTTCGCTCTGCCCTGGAAATATAGCGCCCGCCGCCTCGGGTGGCGCAGTGGTCAAAGCGCTGGTTTCTGACCATTTGTCCGAGATGGGTCCAGTTCGAATCCTATCAGGCATGGATTTTGTGCTTGTCTCTCTTTCCTGGAACGAGTGGCCCTAAATTAGGGACGGGCGACTGCTTATGCCCACTAAGTTGTTCAAAATGGTCGTTAAACCCCCAAACAGAAAAAAAAAAAATGTTAGTTTGCGTCCTTGTGGGTGTCTATCTCACACCTGTACGACTACGTTTGTGAACTTGTTGCCATGGAAACCAAGCTTCTGGCTGCAAGGCATGCTGGGAAGACTCCAGGATGCTTTTGTGACATCGGCAGGAGAAGTGTTCTAAAAGAAACATTTGTGTGTGTGAATTGTTATTTCTAAAAGAAGTAGCGCGAAGATGTAATCTTATGTTTTCTGTTGTGCCAAAGTGTGTGAAAGCCAGGGTGCCTGCCACCTGTGCTATAAGGTTATAAATCACGGTAAGTTTACAGTTTAAAGAGCTGAAAAAAAATGACGCGCCATGAATGGCGATTGACAATGTTGAATAAGAACTCTGTCTTCCTATGAATTCTGTTAGCAGTGAAATATAATTTAGCGTTTTTGTCAACGTATGAATATTCAGGAATAAATAAATAGAGAAAATAATTTTAAACGCAACAGTATTATTATTTCTGAAGTCTGTCGATTATTAATACATACACTATATTGACAAAAGTCACCGGACACCCCTTCAAAAGCAAATGAAAGGATCTGCTGCGTTGTTAAGATGCGCGGTACAGTTGCAAATAGCATAAAAACAAACCTGCAGCTGACTGCAATCATATAGCACGGTGAGATTGAATGCAAATGTCGCGGAGGGAGGGAACTGACTTTGAGAAAGGAAATATTGTTGGGTGTTATATTAGTGGGCTGTCCATAAGAGAAACCGAGAGGCGTTTAAACATACCCAAGTCAACTTTGTTGAATGTACTGAATAAATGGAAGACACATGGCGTGCCTGAAGCAGCAAAATGTACTGGCAGATCAAAGAAAATTAGTGATAGAGGACGTCGAAGCCTCAGGAGAGTCGTTACAGCTAATCGACGGAGTACTACTGCACAAGACCTCAGTGTACAGGTGAGTAAAAATGCTGGAACCTCGGTATATACACGTACCATTCGCAGAGAACTTCATTCCATGGGTTACCGTAGTCGTGCGGCTACTTATAAGCCTTTCATCTCCCCTCGGATTGCTACTCGTCGTTTAGCATGGTGTAAAGAACATTTATCGTGAACCGTAGATCAATGGAAACGGGTCCTATGGACTGATGAATCCAGATATATACTCGATCCATCAGTCTGATGGCCGTGTGTGGGTATGGCGGCAGCCGGAGGAACGCTATTTACCACAGTGTATACTATTCCTGGGATGTAAAGTCAGGTGATGCGTAACATCACAGCCTCTCCTTGACAAATGTCAACCACGCCTTCTCGTGGTGCATCCTGTTCCCACTAAAGGGGCTCTGACGACCGCCAATAGCGGTATAACTATACCATCGGGATTAGAGGAAATTCTATCCCACACTCACCAACCCGCTTGGCCAGCGTGGTGAGTTATGGCCAAACCCCTCCAAAATGATTCCACAACTTAAATCTTGGCCCTCAGTCTCCGGCAGCTGGAATGTACCTGGCCAAGGCAGCGGACAGTGCGACATGAAGGCAAAGGGTGCTAAGAATCCCCGGAGGACCGGACTAGGCTGCCATCTGATGCTGACCTTGGCTACGTACAATGGACGCTCCCTATCTTCTGATTCAAGGCTTCTTGAATTGGAAGAGGAACTACAAAGGATCAAGTGGGACATCGTGGGGCTAAGTGAGGTAAGGAGAAAAGGAGAAGATCTCATCGAACTGAAAAGTGGACATCTCTTCTACTATCGTGGGACAGATACTGGCAGAACTAGTGGTGTTGGATTTATAATAAACAAGAAACTGAAGGATAAAGTTGTAGAAGTTGAAAGTTCCTCTGACAGAGCTGCACGACTTGTTATCCAACTCTCGAAAAGATACCAGGCTCAGATTATTCAAACTTATGCACCCACCACAAGTCATCCTGAAGAAGAAATTGAAGAATTTTATGAGGAAATTTGTCATCTAAATAATAAAGGTAAGCAGCACTTGAAAATAATTATGGGAGATTTCAATGCAAAAATAGGGCAACGGCAACAGAATGAAACTTCAGTAGGTAAATTCGGTCACGGCAACAGAAACCAGCGTGGAAATACTCTCGTTGAGTTTGCAGAGGCAGAAGGGTTTTTCATCTTGAACTCCTTCTTCAAGAAAAAGCCACACAGGAAATGGACATGGAGACATCGTAATGGGATGACAAGTGAAATTGATTTTATTATGTGTAACAAAAAATTCGTCATAGAAGACTGCAGTGTGCTAAACAAGTTCAACACAGGTAGTGACCATAGATTGGTGAGATGTAAGATGCACCTCAACACTAAACTTGAACGTGGCAAGCTCATAAGACAAACAAAATCTATTGACATAACCAACCTTAAAAAACACCATAATACCTTCAAGTTGGAACTGAAGAACAGGTTCTCTGCTTTAGAAGGCCTAACATCAGAAGAAGTGGACATCTCTGAAGTTAACAGAAAAGTAACCAAAGCTCTTATGGAAACAGCAACAAAATTAGCTGGGTCTAAGAACAAGTTGCATGTAAATAAATTATCAGGAAAAACGAAAATGTTGATGCAAAAAAGAAGAGAGATGAGGACAACTAAAGAAGATGTGACTTCCAAAGTGGAATATATAGAGCTATGCAAGACAGTAAGAAAAAGTATCACTGAAGACGTAAGAAAATTCAACTGTGAACTAGTGGGGAAAGCAATTGAAAACAACCGAAGCCTAAAGATAGCAAAGGGACATCTCAGTAAGGGAAGAAAACAGATTATGGCACTGAGAAAAGAAGATGGTTCTGTAACAAGAAATAGAGGCGAAATTTTGACAAGAGTGAAAGATTTCTACTCCAAATTATATGAAAGGAATGATACATGCACTCCAGACATCATGAAAGATACCAGTACCAGAGTTCCTCCAGTCCTTCCAGCAGAAGTTGCACATGCAATCAAGAACATGAAGCGGGGAAAAGCTCCAGGAGAAGATGGAATTACTGTAGACATCATACAAGAAGCAAGTGGAGAAATCGAAACAGTACTCGCCCAAATTTTCACTCGATGCCTTAATGAAGGAAAGATTCCTGAGGATTGGAACACCGCTACAATGATCCTGCTACATAAGAAAGGTGACATTGAGGATCTCGGAAATTACAGACCTATCAGCCTCCTATCAGTAGTTTATAAAATCTTCACTAAAGTTCTTTCACACCGCTTGAAGGTAACACTGGACATGGCTCAACCGAGAGAACAAGCTGGATTCAGGAGTGGCTACAGCACAATAGATCATATCCACGTGCTGAGAGAACTAATTGAAAGAGCGAGGGAATATGAACTTCCATTGTGCATGGCTTTTATCGATTATGAAAAAGCCTTTGATTCGGTGAAACCATCAGCAGTTACAATGGCTCTGAAAACCTGCGGTATTGAAGATGCATACATTAATATTATTAATAACATCTATGAAAATGCAAGTGCAAAGATTAGGCTGTTTGAAAATACAACACACGTAAAAATTGGAAAGGGAGTGAGACAAGGTGACACCATATCTCCGAAGCTCTTTAATGCCACATTGGAGGGTGTTTTTCAGTCGCTGAGCTGGGAAAACAAGGGGATAAAGATTAATGGAGATTATCTAACCCACCTTCGTTTGCTGCTGATGACGTAGTCATTTTTGCAACTACCCCATCAGAGCTGCAGAGTATGATCCAGGAACTTGCTGACAAGAGTAAAGAAGTGGGATTAAAAATGAACTTTCAGAAGACAAAAGTGATGTTCAATGCTTTTACAAGAAATGAAGATTTATCGATTGATGGAGAAAAGCTGGAGATAACAGACACGTACGTTTATCTTGGACAGCAGATATCAAGTGAGGGTCACATTGATGAAGAAATTAATCGGCGTACAAAACTTGCCTGGAGAGCTTTTGGAAGAAACAGCATAATTTTCAAGAGCAATATGCCATTATGTCTTAAAAGAAAAGTGTTTGATCAATGCATCCTTCCAGTGCTTACGTATGGTGCAGAGACGTGGACCTTAACTAAAAGAGACATACAAAGGCTGCAGACAACTCAAACAAGCATGGAGAGGTGCATACTTGGTGTAACCAGGAGAGATAAGAAGAGGAACTCGTGGATCCGAAAAATGACAAAAGTGGAAGACATCATGATCAGAGTTAAATCCCTGAAATGGCAATGGGCTGGACATACTGCCAGAAGGACAGATCATCGATGGACAGCCGAAATTTTAGATTGGATTCCAAGGGACAGGAAAAGACCCAGAAGAAGACCACATTGGGAGATGGGTGGATGAAATTCGAAAGTATGCAGGGGTGACATGGAGTAGACTGGCACAAGACAGACCGTTGTGGAGGAAACTTGGGGAGATCTTCGTCCAGCAGTGGATTGATAATGGTTGACAATGATGATGATGATGATACTATTCCTAGGGTCAAGTTTGGAGCTGGCAGTGTACTCGTGTGGGGGTGTTTTTCGTAGTATGGTGCCGGCCCATTGGTTATCATGGACAAACCTGTTAACCAGCACGTCTACCTCAATATTCTGGACAATTATGCCCTCCCTACCAACTCTGTAGCAATACTATGGAACCGAGCCTTGTAGGTACTAGCAGAATAATGCACCGAGCCATAAAGCAAGGACTGTTACAGCGTGGTTTGATGATAATTCCGTATCGTGTGTGGACTGGCCAGCACAGAGCCCTGACTTTAATCCCATAGAGCACCGCATAAGAAGTTTGGGACCAAGACGTACTACTAAGCAACAGTTAGCGGCGGCATTATGTACTGAATGGAAGTGCATACCTACCGCTGTGTTCCTTATCGAAAGCATGTCTCGGATGGTCAGTGCATGCATTAAGGCCAAAAGTGTACCGACACCGTATTAATGTATGTCAATAAATGCTATGTTGTGTTTCTCTTCTAGGTGTCCGGTGACTTGTCAATACAGTGTATGTACCGTGGCAAAGCACCGATCGTTTCTTGTTCTGAATGTACGGTAGTTCTAGTGTTGTACGTATCGTGCTCATTATTGGAACTCGAAGTACTTCGAGTTAACAACATACTAATATATAATGTATGATACTATCGAAGTACTTCGAGTTTCGACATACTAATGTATGTTGAAGTACTTCGAGTGTAACAAAAACTAG
Organism: Macrothele yani; assembly: GCA_039090855.1. Classification (NCBI taxonomy): domain Eukaryota; kingdom Metazoa; phylum Arthropoda; class Arachnida; order Araneae; family Macrothelidae; genus Macrothele; species Macrothele yani. The sequence continues at coordinate 46,131,880 of CM077022.1, read as the reverse complement.
TGTCCCTAAATAAGGGATGAGCGATTAGATACTCAGTGAGAGTCGTTTTTGATGTCTTTGGTTTTTCTCTCTACCTTGGATGTAGCTGCGACTCGATATTCATGGAGAGAGTGGTAGAAATATTTCAACTTTCCCTTTTAGTTTTGTGGTTACAAACAATAAAGTGTGTTGCGAAAATATTCGATTGCGTTACTGCGTGTTTGTTAATTACAGCTCTTCATCATTCTTCAATATCCTCCAAGGATAAAATACCGCTGAGAGATAGTGATTTATTTACACCAGGCAGTGGCCATGAGCTCATTCGGTCTTCATTTTACAGGTGTTACCGCTTCAGGGAAATTAAAAGGTCATCCACATGGTTATTATACCGTTTCCTTGCAATTATGTTTCGTTCGTTGATCTCCCAGCCGGAAGTAACTTTGCTTAAGTTAATCATTAGCGTTAAGTTTGAAAACTGTATAAATTAAAAGCGCTGTCTTTCGTTATAATTAAAGAAATTATCTGAAGGCTAAGTCCCTCATTCAGGACTGAGAACATTGATAATAGGCATAAGAGCTGCCTTTGTGTTCATATCCAAGAAGGACTAACCTTGCTGTCATGTTAAAAATGGTTACTTAAGAACCAGTCGGTCTGAACAATATGGAGAGATTTCGCTAGTGAGTTAGCAAACAAAAGCGTTGTTGTTGAGTGAGAGGCAACAAACAGGTCAAATTTGTCGTTCAATAAAAACGTTAAAGCTTGTTAAGACCTTCACAATAAAAAGAAACCGAATTTAGAATGTTCCAGAGAATTACACACCACCACGAGGTACTTTTCAGCAAATTTCAATTATCGACGGACAGAAACGTATGCATTTTTCAAACAATGCTTCCCTCAAGCACGGAAACTCTAAAGAAAACTGGAACAACTTGATCATTAGACACAAAAAGAATTTTCGATATGCGTTTTCTAGAGAGAGAAATAGAGGTATCGTGACAAATATAAGCTTATGCCACCGACAAGGAATCTAACATAGAGATAAATTATAGCGAAAAACTTGGTCCACTATCAAATTAAAAGGAAATTATTCTAGTACGTTTCCTAAAACCAAAAATATAGAAACAAATTTGCGCCACGAGCTGCAAAAGTTTGCACCGTAAAGAATTCGTCGATAACCAGGACCGCACTAGTGGGGGTGCTAATGACTCCTTGGAAAATGGACGTTTTTATAAATTACTGAACTTGGATTATATTTCATTATAAGCATATAAATATTTTAGTTGTTTATAATATAAACATAAATATTTTATCTTCTTTTTTTTAAAGAAAATTCCAGATGAAACAAGTAACTCGAAAAAAAAATCCTTCTCGAAGTGAGTAAGAAGAACGGTTGTACCAGCAATTTTCTGCCACATGTCCACAAGTTTGTTGGTGCTACGTATCAGGCGGAGCATAAAACGAGTGTCTCCCTTCTAGGGAGCGCGAAATTGAAAAGAACATGAAAAAACATTTGTAAATAATGAAAAGTGGAGGCAGAGTTCTGAGTTAAGTGGATTTATGAGATTCTGAGTCACTGTTATAGAATTTCGTGGAGCCTAACTGACTACAAAGAAGTGTTTACTGGCATTCAAGAATTAGCGGATTTTTAGAGAAAATTATATTACATTTTTTTTATGTATGAGCAAAATTAGTATAATTACTTCCGAATTTGACAGTATAACTTCATTATTTTACACAGGAGAAATCTGCTTGCAAAGCTAGTTTATGAAGCTTTGAAGATTACAAAGGTTTAGAATTATCTCACAAAACATAAAGATAAAAGCAAACTTGCTTTTATTTCAACATTTCGTTGGTGTTTTGCACACAGAAACGTGTTTTACCTGCACTGCAAAAACTAAGTAGTGTGAATTCACGTAAAATCCCTAAAGGGTGTACCACGAGTATACCATCAACGGACGTACCAGCGCCCAGACAGCAAGCGGAAGAGTGTGACCTACCACACGCCATTGATGACCCGGGTCGGCCTAGACTATACATGATCATACAGACCGAATGCTTGGCAACGTCGCAAATTACATTCAGGTTAAATGGCTGGGGCCCAAGCCAGAGATGGAAACGAGTCACGGGTCAGCGGGTCGACTATTTCTTGAGGGCCAAACGGGTCGGGTCAAGGTGTTACTGATCCAATTTCGACAGTGAGACATCCGCCTTGTCAGATGATATGGAGTACTATGTCAGCATCCAGTAATGATTCATTATTCTTTTTGCCGACAGGTACTACCATGACTGGCCCTTTTTATGTGGAAATGTTATGTGCGAAACTGTTAACTCATATGAAAGTATGTGCACAGATGCATAATCTTTATGTATGATGGTGCTCCATGCCACAGATTAAAGACAGTACAGGACTACCTGCAGAGGAAAACGTAACTGTGCTTGACTGGCCCGTCATCCGCCTAGTCAGATGATATTAAGTACTATGTCAGCATCCATAGTCCTGACCTTAACCCCATCGAAAATTTGTGGACTAGCTTAAAAGAAAGGCAGCAGAAAAACAGCCATCAAATTCCCAAGCTTTGATTGACGCGATAAATAAGGTGTAGTGCAGAGACATTTCAAGTGACTACTGCAAATCCCTCATTGAGAGCATGCCACATCGCATTCTGTCCGTTATAAAAAGCAAAGGTGGGCACACAAAGAACTTATTTTGGCCTTTTTGTGTTCAAAAGAATGTAAGTATTCATCTGGGGTGTCATTTTTTCAAATATCTCTGACTAGTAATCAGTTGTTTCTTTGAAAATCTTAATTTTTAATAAATTGACAGGTGGCCTTAAACTTTTGCAAATGACTGCATATATAAGGTGTTTCTTAACAATAATGGCTTATCTAAAGTCGAATCGACTGCGAAAGAATAAAAAAAAGCGTTACATAATATACTAGCTTTAAAGCCCGTTGAGATAAGAATACAACGGGTTCTAGAAATCACTTATTCCTATTCAAGCGTTTATTAACGACGTTGGAAAATATCTTCGTACACGATATTTTTTGTAAATCTTTTTTCGGAATCTGGGGATAGTTTTTCTTGTTGAAAGCAATGCCTACTACATTTTTCTAGTAAGAATATCCGTTTTAGTTGAAAGTAATGTCTATTATCTCATCTAATTTTACTGTGCCTTTTGAGCAACATTTAGAAAATTTATCATCTGAAGGTCTTTCTCCGGCAAAGCTTTTGACTTTACAAAATTCACAAATTTGCTCAAGAGTGCCACATGAGTGTCTCGCTACAGTATTTTCATCGTCTATATGGTTTAAAGCCACATGGCGTGTAGCATTTGTTTGTTGTTGTTTCTTCAATAATGTCCTCTGAACCTCTCGAGCGCAGCGTTCATTCCTTTGTTCGGGGGTCGTATCTTGTGCCTCTTCAATATGTACATTTGTCATGCGCTGAGATTCAGCTTCAGTACGTTCCGGCGTCGTATTATTAGTACGACGAACACGCGAACGTCAAATTTCAGAATTTCTTTCAACTGCACTGTATTTCTGTCTTTTTTTTTTTTTCTGACATGTTTGGCATTCCGGAAGTTGGCATATTCTCTTTCGACTGCAGTGCGTTGTTCGCGCCTTGCTCGATCGTAATAGGCTTTGTTTTTTTCTTATTGGGGGTTTAACGACCACCATGAGCAACTCAATGGGCTATAAGCAGTCGCCCGTACCTGATTTAGGGCCACTGGTTCCAGGGAAGGGAGAAACCCGGTGCCGTAAGACAAACATAACATCCATGCCTTACCGGTATTCGAACCCGGACCCAGCTCGGACGAATGAGCAAAAGCCTTCTGTGACGTACCTGCTAGCAGGACGCACACGACATAAAGGCAGATAGCAGTCAGAACGAACGTCCGCGTAGCTCAATTGGTAGAGTGGCTTATTCCGGAATGAGGGGACCCGGCTTCGAGCCCCGGCGTGGACAAATGTGACGGAGAAATTTACTTCGTTATAATGGCGCCCGAACTTTCCGGATGACCCGGCCGTTCAAAATCTTGCAATGGTGTGATGTTCTTTTCACACCGCGAGATAGGAAAAATAAGAGAATCCCTTCTCCAGCGCTTCGAAAAATAAATGTGTGTGACGTTGCATTCCACACACCAGATTGACTGGGAGTTCTCAAGTGCACGTTCTACAGCGGATGGCTGCCTGCAACGATTCATGGTCACGGCTGACCCGTGGGCCATGCCCCGGCCCTTTTTCGGGGGGGGGGGGAGGGAGATGTGACGTACCTGCCAGCAGGACGCACACGACATAAAGGCAGATAGCAGTCAGAACGAACGTCCGCGTAGCTTAATTGACTTATTCCGGAATGAGGGGACCCGGGTTCGAGCTCCGGCGTGGACAAAAATTACGGAGAAATTTACTTCGTTATACTTCGCTTAGAACACTGCCCCACCGGAGCGGCAAACAGGCTTTGCGGCGTTTATCTTCAATCTCTTCATCTAATGAAGGAGATTGTTTTCTTTTTGAAGCGGCATAGGTGTTGTTTAAAACAACAGTCAAGTTCGCGAAGGACACTAATGTTCGTCCTTGCCTTACTGAAATAAAAGTGATCCACGTCGTCGCAAGTACGTATTAAAATTAATAAATTTATAAGTATAACGGCTATTAAATAGTTTTAGGAGGAAAATGCATGAAAAAATAATAATGTTGTATGTTTAAATATGTAAATAATTTACAGCCTAGAACTGTATTCTTCCACTTCCACCGCACTCGAAACAACAACAACAAAAAAACTAACTTCGAACGAAAGAAAAAAGATGTAAACAAAACGTTAAACAGGAACGGTTAAGGATAACACGGTGTGAGCACCGGAATATAAATGTTCGTCTTTTCCTGGTAAACAGCGTAATAAAACATAAAACATATCAAGAGTATGTAAAGTAGAACCAAAATTCCTGACGTAATTTTCCTATTTCTAAAGAGTTGACCGTGTGACGTAACGCATATCTGACGTCATGTGAGAATGATTTGGATGAGATGACGCCACACCAGCATCTGTGTTCTTTGTTGCTATGACAACAAAACAAAGTGAGCGTGTAGGTGATGACGTCACCGGTACGAAAACACGAAAAGCTAATCGTGATGTCACAAACATTTGTTTCTCGGTTGTTTCTATGACGACTTAAAAAGTGATCCACGTCGTCGGCAACTTCGCCTTTTATATATCAGGATTTTACCGAATTGCAAAAATCATAAAACCTAAGAAAATCAAATTTCTTTTTTGATGACTCTGCCTATATAAAAATCCTGATTCTAGATAAAGTGAAATCCTCACAACTAAGAATCTGGGACCAGTGCTTCAGTATGAAACTCGTGAATTAACAGGGCTCTTTTCGGATAATGAGTGCATCGATTTGAAACCAGAATGTTGAATAATGAGGATACATTCAGGTTTCTATTCTGCTACACCACTAAATAGTGGTGCCACCAAGTTACACCCCAGAGATTTCTCAATTTTAAACAGCGCATTTGTGTGCGGTTCATGAAATGCGAAACCAAGTTTTTTTTCATCCGAACCGAAAGTAGACTACATACCCTGATGGAACATTATTTCTGATGGAATCAAGATTCAACTTCGTCTGCATAAAGAAGGAACACAACAACACGGTCTGAATTCTCTCAAAGTTGTAACATACCGGATTACGTATAGAAGAATAAAAGAAATGTTATAACGATGTAAATTTCTCCGTCATTTCTGTCCACGCCAGGATTCGAACCCGGATCTCCTCATTCCGGAATAAGTTGCTCTACCAATTGAGCTACGCGGACGTTTTATTCTGATTTCTATCTGCCTTTATGTCGTGTGCGTCCTTCTGGCAGGTACGTCACATCTCCTGGTACGTTACATCATCTCCCCCTTATTTTTTTTTTTTTTTTTTTTCGAAGTGCTGGAGAAGGGATTCTCTCATTTTTCCTATCTCGCGGTGTGGAAATAACATCACACCATTGCGAGATTTTGAACGGTCGGGTCATCCGGATAGTTCGGGCGCCATTATAACGAAATAAATTTCTCCGTCATTTCTGTCCACGCCAGGATTCGAACCCGGATCCCCTCATTCCGGAATAAGTTGCTCTACCAATTGAGCTACGCGGACGTTTTATTCTGATTCCTATCTGCCTTTATGTCGTGTGCGTTCTTCTGGCAGGTACGTTACAATGTGTTTTTCCGATAATCTGAAATTTAAATTTTAATGTTTCGCAAAAAGCATATAAATGAATTACTTACAACCCAGTTAAAAAAAAAGAAAAATATTAGAAACTACAGTAAAACATCGGGTCTAACGCAGAATATAAAAGTATAAAAGTGAAAAACGTATAACCAAGATTCCTCTGCATGTGCTATTGTTATAATTTTTTGATTAGGGGTTTAATGACCACCGCGAGCAACTCGATGGGCATAAGCCGTCGTCCATCCTTAATGTAGACCCCTGGTTCCAGGGAAGGGAGAGAGCCAGTGCCGTAAGACAAACACAACATCCATGTCTCAATGGGATTCGAATCCGGGCCCATCACGCACAAATGATCAGAAGCTAGCGCTTACACCACTGCGACACCGTGACGGCGTAGTAGTAATTCAGATGCAAAATTCTATCTATTCCATTAAAGCTACCTCCCCATTCTAAAGGTTGCGCAGATACCACGGAAACTCAAAGAACTTTCTTCCAACTCAGATGACAGATTTAGCTATCCTGATGGCCTGACCTCCCCCCGTTCAATTCGCCCTTAGGCAGAGCCGAGCGAATGCACTACGCCAGCGCCTCGTAAAATACAGCGAAAAAAAAATATTTTTTTAGTACAAACGGAAAAATTGGGAGAAAAATACACACCATCGTGTTGCAACAAGATCTGTTTGGGCTTCAATAAATTCTACTGCTCAGGCAGTGCAGCGAAAAAGAGCTCATCACGCTGATGGTTTTTTATGAGTAGTTTTTACTGAAGAATAGAGAAGTGGTGAGTTTATTGCTTGCCGACTAAATTAAATGGCTAAATGTATGGCAAAAGCATTCAGTGAATGTGGTCATTCATTTTCTGTAGAAAGTGGCTTGTATATAATGATTTAGCTAATTATTGGGTAAATGTATAAAGTTCATGCCGTTTATTTCACCGCACTACAGGAATGTATTACATCACAAGGGAAAACGGAATCAATCACCTATTTATCTCCCCCACCATTGTTTACGATGGTGTCCCAACGTTTGGATGGGTCTGCAATGCCATTCTTGAAAAAACGTGCAGGTTTTTCTGCGAAGAAATCATCAAGGAAATTCTGGAGATCAACGTCATTGTTGAACGTTCGGCCAAGGGGTGCATTCTACAGAGATCGGAACAGGTGATAGTCTGAAAAGGTGACATCTGGGGAATAAGCCGGATGTGGAAGGATCTCCCATTTCATGTCCTGAATGGCCGTTTTGGTCATTTTTTGCAATGTAAGGGCGTGCGTTATCGTGATGGAGAAGGACACCATGGCGCCGATGTGGCCGTTTCTGCTGAATTGCTCCATCCACACGGCGGAGCTGCTCACAATAGAGTGCAGCATTGATGGTCCGATTCCTCGGCAGCATTTCCCAGTGAATAATGCCAGACACACAACATAACCTTTGCAGCACGAAGGTCATGTTTTGGACGTAGTGTGGGCGTCTTGTTTGGGCTTAACCATTCCCTCCGATGCCTGAAATTCACGTACAGGCACCACTTTTCATCTTCAGTAACAATACCTGACAGAAAGGGTTTGTGTTGCTGAGAACATTCGCGATAACGGGCGAGCAAGGAACCACCTATGGCAATACGCTGATTCTTATTGTCCTCGGTGAGAGTCACCCCAAGACCCCAATTTCTGGACCTTTCCCATACGCTCCAGGTGTCGTACCACTGTGGCCTGACCACAGTCCATCTCAGTGGTCAATTCGCGTGTGGTTTGATGCGGATCTAAGTGGATGAGATGGTTCAAACGATCCTCATCAAAGTGAGATGGACGACCTGAGTGTGGAGAGTCGTTGAGGTCAAAATTGCCACCTCGGAACCGCTCAAACCATTTGCGGGCTGTCGTCGGAGCAATAGCATCCTCCCCATACACAGCACAAATTTGTCGAGTAGCCTTGGCGGCTGTGGATCCCTTGTTAAACTCGTAGAGGAGCAGATGTCGGAAATGTTCATTCCTCTCTACTTGACACTCCATACTTCTGGACCTGAAAACCAAAAAACCATTAGCCACAATCACACAACGCAATGTGATTTAGATACACGATATTACTGGCTACATTTTGTTATACAACTGGCCACCTGCACCGTCACTACTGACCTGGGAAACACTCGTGAAATAAAACGGCATGAAATCATGCATCAACCCAATATTTTCCCTAGTTAAAGGAAATCAGGGACGTCGCCAAGAGGATGCGACGGTGGGCTTGAGCCTACCCTGAAATTTGTCTTGACAACCCTGCAGCCCACCCAGTTCAAAATGTGGCAGTTTTCAATATACTTACCTTTAAAATATAATCTGTACTTTGCCATGTAATAAGCCTTGTGTTTTATTTTATGTAGTCCTACGTATTTCCCCCTAGGAAGTGCGTTGTTTATGTCTCCAAAAAAGTTATCAAAATAACATCCGTAGGGCCATGAAAATTCAGTTGTTCTCTACTCTTCCAATTCCTTAATTTAAGCCTCATTTTCATGTTTGTATGGCCAGGGGGCTAATGAGGAGAGTGGATAGGAATTCACTGAGGGGGTCACGACTAAGTGCTCTGTTCGTTTTCTGCACAAAATAGGGGATTCCAACACGGAAAGTGGAGTCTGAAGCTACACTAGCGCTCTTATGACTTCCCCGGGAGAGTGAAAGTGCAGAAAGTGTCCGACGACTGCTTTGTAAGAGAGGAATGAAAGGCAAAGTTGCTGGCATAAGGAAGACAGTTAAGGAGGAAGGGGAGGGGGGGGGTCGTGTCTACATGGCACGACGTTAAAATTTGATTTAGATAAACAAAAACATTTTCCATTAAATAAATAGTTCAAGTACAGTACTATTTTCAAAAGCAAAAATGGAAATATTTGAAAAAAAAAATTAAGACAATGCATTCAGAGCAAGCAAAAAGTTGAAGACGACGTTCTACCAACACTTCTATCTTACACCAGTGGCATAACAAGTCAGATCCGTCCGTGTATGTATGTGTGTCCACGTGGAGGGGGTCGGGATTGCACGAATTCCTTTGTAGCCGGTAGTGAAAAGCATTAAAGCCGCACCGGTAGCGCAGTGGTCTAAGAGCTGGCTAATGACCATTCGTCCGAAAAGAGTGCGGGTTCGAATCCCGGTGAGGTATGGATGCTGTGTTTGTCTTACGACACGGGCTCTTTCCCTTCCCTGGAATCGGTGGCCTTAAATTAGAGACGGGCGACTGCTTATAGCCCATTGAGTTGCTCACGGTATTAGTTAAACCTTCAATCAAAAGAAAAAAAAACCTTAAAATTTATTTTCTCATTGTTTCGTAGAAAAAAGTTGCTATCAAGCTTACCGAGGAAAAGGGTTCGGTCTTTATGCCCCTAGTGGGAAATCTAGGCATTATTTAAAGAGGATAATGCTCCACATTTCTATTGTAGCGAATGGCATACAGTAAAGAAGAAATTTCTCACTAATATTTTTAGAAGTGACGATATAACTGCAAACTGAAGTATATAAACACCACCTACCGACAGAACTGTGAAGTACAAAATTCCTCATATATTAGCCTGAAGTGTTCTACAAGGTAAATGGCATCCGGTGCTGAAATAATTTTTCTTAAGTCGGATGTGTAGAAGCAGAGATATTGATAAAAACGGATTAAGGATTTGCGCCCCCGAGCGGCGAAGTTGTGCATTATTTTGGGAAGAAAATACGCACATAGTTTGCATAGTTAGTAGTATCTGACCAAAGAAAGAAGATTTTAATCGGGTTTTTAGTCCTGCAGATATTTCTGTAAACGGAAACGTGAACTTACGCTCTCTGGTGGTAGACTTGTGGGTTACGAAAAATATGAAAGCACATGAGAAACATTTCGCAGCGGAAACGCTCTCCAACAAAAAATGAACTTTTTAAGTTGGACTGTTAGAAGCAGAGATATTGACAAAAATAAGATATGCATTTACGCACCTGGCGGAAAAGCCATGCATTATTTAAAGAAGAAAGTATTCTCAAAAGGTTTTTCGATGTGTTCGGTATCGGTCCACGGAAGAATTTTTTCAATCATGTTTTCAGCTCAGAATTTTGCTGCAAATACATCAGAATCAGAAACAAACGCTTACGGCCCCCTTGTGTACAAACAATTATTTTCGTAATATTAGAAATTATATGCAAAGCATTTTCCATCAGAAGCTGTATCCGGTGCGGAACGAATTTTTCGAATCGGAGTTTTAGAAGCAGAGATATCTGGGAAAACGCAGTTTACCTTTACGCCTCCCAGCGGAAAGTCTATGAATTACTTGAAAATTTTGAAGTTACACGAAAAATATTTCGCACCAGAAATTCTATCCAACAAAGAAGAAATTTTTCAAATCCGTCAGTTAGAAGCAGCGATATCGACAAAAATAAGATGTACATCTTCGCCCCCTGGCGGAGAAACCACGCATTATTTTAAGAAGAAAATATTTCGAAAAGGTTTATCGACGTGACTGGTATTGGTGCACGAAATAATTTTTTCAATCGACATTTTGGAAGCTCAAAGTTTGCTGCAAATGCGACAGATGCAAAAATTAACACTTACGCCGCCTGGTGGCCAAACCGTTTTTTACCAAAAATTAGAAATTATATGCAAAAGATTTGCTGTCAAAAGCTGTATCTGCTGCAAAAAGAATTTTTCAAATCGGAGTTTTAGAAGCCGAGATATCGGGCAAAACGCTGTTTACTTTTACGCCCCCTATAGCAGAAAATATATGCTCAACTTGAAAAGTGACTATACCTACACTAGTTTTCGACATAAATGGAATCGAAAGGTAAAATAGTTTTTTCAATCGGACGTTTAGAAGCAAATATATGGAATAAAATGTATTTTGAATTCGACATCTTCTGCATTTACGCCCTCTAACGGCAAAATTGTACATCGTGAAAAAAAAAAACGAAATAAAACGTCATCATTCGCACATTTCAAGATTCCCAATGCAAAAGTAATTTTTAAAATCGGACTAATAGTTGCTGAGATATGTCCACAGACGGACGGACAAACCGGTGACATTACCACGATCTTTTTTTTTACAAAAGACGTGTTAAAAACTTGACGTAAAAGCAGCTATTCCACAGGACTTGAGGCCGCTTTTCGCAGCTCGTTATTAACAAGAGAATGTGCAAGAAATATCAGTTGAATGAACGAAATTTTAAATAATGAGGATAAAGTATTATGTATTACAGTTGCTTACATATAACTACTCATCCTACAGAACAGAATGAACTAAAACGTGTTTTTCGCGGAGACGAAGAAACAGAGACCGGTGTCACATTTTTTAAAACAGAGTCAAGAGAAAAAATTTTACTTTTTGCAAAACTTTATGGCATTATTTTAAGTGTAATTTTCATATTCAAAACTACTTAAGTAGTTTTGTCTTTTTTTGTGCTACAATTCTTAATTGTTACTTATTTAAATAATAACACAAGGAACTGTACACGAACTAAACATAAGATAGTATAACTATACTAGTTATCCGAATTTATCGGCGTAGATAAAATCAAAGTTTTCAAGCTTTCGCACATCAACCAGATGGCTTTTTCAAGGAAGGTAGAAAGCAAACTGGATAACAAAACGCTTCAACAGTCCCATATTTTTTTTCCCATTTGCACTGCACCCTCCTGAACAATTAAAAAGAAAAATTTCCAATGAAATTACGCCATGCTTTCACAAGAAAAATATCTTATTGTACGCGTTTTCCTATTTTTTTTAGCGCGCCTTTTATAAAAAAAAAAAAAAGATCGTGCTTATGAATGGAATGAATGTATCATAAATTTTGGCGTATCGTGCTTAAGTTACCGGTTTGTCCGTCTGTGGACAACACCATATCTGTGCAATTATTTGTCCAATTTGAAAAATTCTTTTTGCATTGAGAAGCTGAAACGTGCGAATGATGATGATCCTTCATTTCGTTTTTTTTTATCATGCACAATTTCGCCGCTAGAGGGCGTAAATGCAGATGATATCGAAATCAAAATACATTTTATTCCATATATTTGCTTCTAAACATCAGATTGAAATGCTTTTTTTACCTTTCGATTCCATTTATGTCGAACACTATTTTAGGTATAGTCACTTTTCCAAGTTAAACATAGGTTTTCCGCTAGGGGGCGTAATATTAAATCGCATTTCCCCCGATATCTCTGCTTCTAAAACTCCGAATTGAAAAATTCTGCACTGGATACAGCTCCTGATGGGAAATCTTTTGCAAAGAATTTCTAATTCTTAGTTTAAAAAATGTTTAGCCACCAGGGGGCGTAAGTGTTAATTTCAGCTTCTGATGTATTTGCAGCAAAATCCGAACTCCTGAAAACTCCATTGAAGAAATTCTTTCGTGGACCGATACCGCTCACATCGAAAAACCTACTGAGAATACTTTCTTAAAATAATGCATGGTTTTCCCACCAGGGGGCGTAGATGCATATGTTATATTTGTCGATATCTCTGCTTTTAAGAATCCGATTTGAAAACTTATTTCTTTGTTGGAGAGAGTTTCCGCTGCGAAATGTTTCTCATATAATTTCAAATTTTCTTAACGCACAAGTCTGCCACCAGAGGGCGTAAGATCACGTTTCTGTTTACAGCAATATCTGCTGAATTAAAAACCCGATCGATAAACTTCCTTGGTTAGATACTACTGTTTTCCATACCAGTTCCATTAGCTGTGAATAGCTTTGATGCATTTAATTCCCCTCAAAAAACGTGCTCATTACAACCGAAAATTGCCGCCCCGGTGGCGCAGTGGTCTAAGCGATGGCCTCTGATCATTCGTCCGAAAGGGGTCCGGGTTTGAATCCCGGTGAGGCATGGATGTTGTGTTTGTCTTACGGCACTGGCTCTTTCCCTTCCTTGGAACCAGTGACCCTAAATTAGGGACGGGCGACTACTTATAGCCCATTGAGTTGCTCACGGTGGTCGTTAAACCTCCAATAAAAAAAAAACAAAAAAAAAACGAAAATTCTGTGTCATCTTTCTTGTTTGGAGATACAGTTACAAAATAGAGTGAAAAGTAAGGGGGTAAAAATAAATATTTGTATGGTTTCGTATATACTGTATATATTGTAATAAAAATAAATTGTATGGTTTCGTATATGCTGTGTATAATGTAATAACAATATTTCGAGTTATTTAACATTTAATCTTCGCTTTCAGTTTTAGTCATAAATTTTCTCTTAACTATTGCACATAATAATAATAATAATATTATTATTATTATTATTATTTTCTTCTATGTTTCGATTGAAACAGAGTGCCCCTAGTCCAGTATGAAAAAAAAATCACGAAGTGCCATCCTTATTAAAAACAATTATCCTGAAAATATCCTGAATATTTAAGTACTGAAAATTATATTTTCAGTTATCCTGAAAATTTATGTTTTTATGAAAACACCAGGGACGTTTTCTATTTCATTTAAGGATACTAAAATCAGTTTTTTTTAGAATAAAAAGAAAAGAAAGAAAATAGTAGAGGGAGAAAGGAATGAGATATATCTTTATACGTATGCCGTTTGATGTATAACGTGAGGACTACGGTTTTACTGGAATTCGTACTATAAAGTGATGGTGTCTAAATCAATATAGTTTTGCGTCGTTTACAACATGATTAAACTGTTTTATATAGAAAAAACCTATATTATAGACATAAAACTCAAGTTTTATATTAATTTAGCTTTTTATTGATATAATCATTTTATCTGTAGCATGCTCTAATGACGTCATCATATACGGTTTTACAACAGTACAATGAGTTTTATAATCTGTCCAAAACATACATATGATATCTTGCCTTCGCTGTCAAAAAATAGTTCCGGCACAACTGTACAAATGCGTGATGAAGTACGACTTTTTGTGTTAGTTGAAACCGCAAAATGATAGCCAAGGAAGAGCAAAGTGAAACAAGTTCCCTATAAAAGGAAGTTCAAATGATGTGAATCTTTGCTTCATGTTGTTCAAGTAAAGATCACAGGAAGAAAAACGATATCGTGGAAAAGGTGAAGGTTTAGAACGTGCCATGCTTCACAGACCAGTAAGCGGAAACTTACGAGGAAATAGATTCGTCGTCGGAGAAGCACACCAGTAATAGTAAACACTGACATTGTCACATAAATTGCAAACTGGCTGACAGTTAAAATACAAGACAGGAGATAAAAAAAAACTTGTTAGAAGGTTTTGTCTAAGTTATTTTAGCCATGAACAGTGAAACAGAAAGTAATGCTGCAGTGAGATTTAACTGCACTTATACATATTAAAATATATGGTGGCACTTTATTGGTCAGTGAAATACGGATTACTTCGCAGACTTGAACAAAAATGCCAAAGGCGCAGTAAAATCTGTGGAACTAAATTCAAATAACTAAACATTCACAAGAAAAATATTCGAAAGGGAAATTTATGGAAAGGCTATGTCTGGCATACAAACAGCCATTCCTGTGATTTTCCGTATGCAACAAGATGTCTGCAACGCCTTTAAGATTGGCCTTCAGAAGAGGAATCGTATGATCTACGAAGCTGCTACTTTCACTCTTCTGCACTGTAAAAAATAAGTGGTGTAAATTCACGGAAAATTCCTGAAAATAACGTGAAGTGTCCGCCTTTTGGCCAAATTTCCGTTTTTACAAGTTTCCGTTCCTCCTTACTTCCGTATTCTGACAGATTTTCGATAGTTAGTAATTCCGTTTATTTCAGAAAAGTCCGTTTCGAGTTTCTCCGTATTTATTAATACCGAAATTGTGCAAAATCTTCAACTTTGACATTTTCAGATCCTCCCTGTCTGCGTCTGGTAGGGATCGAACCAGCCTCGTTCGGCTTCAACCGGAGATGCGCGAGCTCCCATTGAGCCAGAAAGCGTCGGTTGCGTGTGTTCAAGTCAACCGACGCTTTCTGGCTCAATGGTGAGCTTTCTCATGGGACACATCAGATCCCTTAGTGTGTCTGGAGAGGTCCTTAACCGCTGCGCGCTACCAGCATGTGCTGGCTGATCACCTACACGCATTCATGACCTTCGCGCATCCTGCGGCTGATGGTCTGTTTCAGAAGTACAATACGTCACCCCACCGGATCGCAACTACCTACGCATGGCTCAAGGAATACTAATCTGAGTTTGGAACATCCAGTGACCCCCAAGGCACCCGAATTTAAACCCTATGGAAGCTCTCTGGGATGTCATGGGCCGCGGGTGGCCTGGTGGTCAACGTTCGTGACTGCCACGGAGAAGACCTCTGGTTCGATCCCAGGCAGGTACGAACACTCGAACCAGTAAATATCCGCCGTGCGTCGGATGGGCACGTTAAGCCGCCGGGCCCTGGGTACTGGCCCCAAGGTAGTAAATAAGTGCGTCTTCTACCTCGCTTCCGTGTGACTTTCCTATTGGGCACTCTAACCCAAATCTCCTAGCTTCCTATTTCTAAAGGTGGTTTAAGACCTAGCGTCAGAAACTCCCTTCCTAAAATCCTCTACATATGATCTGATGATCTGGGATGCCATGCTGCGGAACATCAGATTCATAGATTCTGAACCGGCGTCTGGGGCGGAGTTGTGGACGATGCTGCAACAGGCATGGCTGGCATTATCTCCGGAAACCCCCGGCATCTTGTGGATTCGATGCCTTTGCGTGTACAGGCTGTTATTCGCGCCAGAGGAGGATCAACACGCTATTAGATAGGTACCTCTAAATGCTTCGTCCATTGAGTGTATCTCGCTCACACCTGCTAACTTGCAAATCCTTCGAAAAAGTTGATTATTCGACAATAGCCAGATTTATAAGCGATTCCTAGCAGCTTTAGTGGCCAGAAAGCGATTCACCTTACGAAAATGTTTTAGTTTTGACGTAGAACTAGGTCTTCCTCTGCGCTGGGTAGGGGTAACATCCCGAGCACGGATGCAACGAAAACTTGTCACACTTTGAAAGCTTATATCTTTAAAACTAATAATCGTAGAGTAATAATAAATAATACATCATTAGATAATTTATAGAGTCCCATTTATAACAAAACAAATTTCAACCCTTCATCCCGTAACTTTTCGATAGAGTAACTTTAGGAAATTAAGCTAAGTTTCGCCGCACACCGTTTTAAGGTTGACAACTAGTGAGTAGATAATGATAGCGATGACCTCAGCCCCGCACTCCGTAGCTGACGGTCAGGGCTAACGGACGTATGTGATAAACCGAAATAAAGTGGATTTAAATTGCATTTATTTCTTAGATAAATAAAAATTTGGTGACGAAAATTTAGAAATGCCACGAAAATCCAGGGAAAGCCACGAAATCCAGGGTACCTCTAATGTTTCGTCCATTGAGTGTATAAGAACTGACGAAAGTTTAAGAAACAGCTAGAGGAGAACGAGAGGAATCCGAAGTGGCCCGCTAAGTCATCAACCGAAGGGTCACGGGAATGTAGGGAGCGTCAAAAGTACGTGCGCTGGGACGCGTTTCGCCTGAGTTCGACTCTAGAGCCACAACCTTCCACTTCAACTTAGCTAGAGATTTCATGAAATCCAACCGTGATAGAGGATCCGGATTACTGTGAGACTGATACAGAATATATGCATTCACTGTACTCATATCTAATATTCGCAGCCATCGGCCAACGTCTAGTATGATGACTAGAGCTATAAATACTGCATTTTTCATCTAATGCATCCACTCCTCCTTTTGTGTAGTTATAAAAACTAATTATTTCAAGTTTCCCAGTCTCTTTATCGACTTCTTCCGAGGGATGCATTGATTATACAAGGCCGCCCTGGTGGCGCAGTGGTCTAAGGAATTGGCCTCTGATCATTCGTCCGAAAGGGGTCCGGGTTCGAATCCCGGTGAGGCATGGATGTTATGTTTGTCTTACGGCACTGGCTCTCTCCCTTCCCTGGAACCAGTGACCCTAACTTAGGAACGGGCGACTGCTTATAGCCCATTGAGTTGCTCACGGTGGTCGTTAAACCTCCAACAGAACAGATTATACAAGAATGACAGCTTTTTTTTTTTTTTCCGGGAATGTAAGATACAATCATATAGTAACAAGTTCACAGAGTAACCTGACAACGATCTGAAACGTTAGACGATTTTTCCCAAACCCAAAACCACTAAAACTTGGAAGAAAACCAAGATTCTTTCTACGCATCACTGACATTGTTCCCTTTATTGGACCGCACGATGCAACTTCGGGACAGCTCTGAACGAAACGTTTTGCGATATATAAACTGCATCGTGTGGTCCATGGGACCGCTGCATCAATGAAAAATATATTACCAATGGTGATCCCAACAAAGCATGCATGCAGATTGCTTAATTAATAAGATATTGGAAGGTACTAGAAGGTACAAGTCATTAGGTCTATTGCACATGTGAATAAAACATACAGGGTGTCCATAAAGTCTTTCCCACATTACAAAAAATAATAAAAAAATGTATTACAGGTACAAGAAAAAGATTGCACGACAGTGATAGTGCACAAGTAAAGTTTTTTTACCAGTGTCAGTGCACCTCCACATGGGGCGTCATTTGTGGCCCGGAGGATATCTAAGCGATATTCGATTTCACGCGATGCTTTCTTTAACTTCTCAGCAGAGACAGAACTAATGACGTCCGATATTCTGCTCTTCAACGTCTCGATATCCGGAACACTGCTTTTACACATAACTCCACAGGAAAAAGTCTAGAGGGGATATGTCTGGCGATCGAGGTGGCCATGTCATGGGACCGTCGCGGCCAATCCATCTGTCCGTAAATGTTGCATTCAGGAGCTCAGGAAACATTATTGACCAATGTGGTGGGACACAGTCTTGTTGGGAAATAACCGAAGGTTGGAGTGCATGGAACTGAGGTGCTACAAAAAGTTCCAGAATGTCCAGGTACACGTTACATGTTACCGTGGGCTCTGTAAAAAAGAGGGGTCCGATGGTTCTGTCATGCATCAGGCCGCACTATACGTTCACTTTCGGGCTAGCCCTCTGTTGTTCGATGACATAATGGGGGTTTTCTGATCCCAGATTCGCATATTGTGCCTATTTACTGTACCAGACTGAGACGTGGAATGTGGTTTCATCTGAGAAACAGACACGGTGCAGATAATCACTATCATGAGCTATGCACTGCAACATCTCCGTCACAAATGCAGCACGGCGAGGCCGGTCATCAGACTGAAGAGCTTGAACGATCTGTACTTTATAAGAATACATATGAAGACGTTTGTGTGAAATTTTGTTAACAGTGGAACGGGGAATCCCAGTTTCCAGTGAAGCACGACGAATGGATTTCCTGAGGCTTCGCAGAAATGTCTCCTGTACAGCTGCAGTTATTTCTTGTGTAACTGGTGGTCGGCCCTCTTGTGGGAGATCGCCAACACTACCCGTCGCTTTAAACTTTTCATACCAAGCTTTTATGGTCCGGTGGTGATCGTATCCTCTTTTCTGAAATGATACTGGACAGTAACCGCCGATTTGGTCTCATGGAACCACAACACGCACGCCTCTTTTTCTTGCATGAAAGCCATGAAGAAAAAGCGGAGCCGCCCCGGTGGCGCAGTGGTCTAAGGCGTTGGCCTCTGATCATTCGTCCGAAAGGGGTCCGGGTTCGAATCCCGGTGAGGCATGGATGTTGTGTTTGTCTTACGGCACTGGCTCTCTCCCTTCCCTGGAACCAGTGACCCTAAATTAGGGACGGGCGACTGCTTATAGCCCATTGAGTTGCTCACGGTGGTCGTTAAACCTCCAATCCAACAAAAAAAAAAAAAAAAAGCGGCGAAGTAGAAAAGAGAAGAATGAAGTCACAAAGAATTTTTCAAATCGGAGTTTTACAAGCAGAGATATTGGGGGAAACGCAATTTACCTTTACGCCCCCCAGCGGAAAGTCTATGAATTATTTGAAAAATTTGAAATTATATGATGGAAAACATTTCGCACTGGAAACGCTATCCAACAATGAAGGAATTTTTCAAATCGGACTTTTAGAAGTAAAAATATTGATAAAAATATGATATACATCTACGCCCCCTGGCGGAGAAACCATGCAATATTTTAAGAACATTTTTCGAAAAGGTTTACCGACGTGAGTGGCATCGGTCCGCGAACAAAGTGTTTCAATCGAGATTTTAGAAGCTCAGATTTTGATGCAAATACATCAGAAGCAGAAATTAACACTTACGCCCCGTGGTGGCCAAATTATTCTTCACCAAAAATTAGAAATTATATGCAAAATATTTCCAATCAGGAGCTGTATCCGCTGAAGAATTTTCTTTTTCAAATCGGAGTTTTAGAAGACGAGATATCGGGAAAAACGTAATTTACTTTTACTCCCCCTAGCGGAAAATCTATGCGTAACTTGAAAAAGTAACTATACCTAAAATACTCTTCGACATAAATGGAATCGAATGATAAAAGAAGCAAATATATGGAATAAAATGTAATTTGAATTCGACATTTGCATTTACGCCCTCTAGTGGCGAAACCGTACATCGTAAAAAAAACAACGAAATAAAGGATCATCATTCGAATATTTCACGCTTCCCAATGCAAAAATAATTTTTTCAGATCGGACTAATAGTTGTAGAGATATGGTGTCTACAGACGGACGGAGAAACCGATAACATAAGCACGATCTTTTTTTACAAAAGACGTGCTCAAAAATTATCTTTGGCCTCTGATCATTCGTCCGAACGGGGTCCGGGTTCGAATCCCGGTGAGGCATGGATGTTGTGTTTGTCTTACGGCACTGGTTCTCTCCCTTCCCTGGAACCAGTGGCCCTAAATTAGGGACGGGCGACTGCTTATAGCCCATTGAATTGCTCACGGTGGTCGTAAAACCTCCAATCAAAAAAAAAAAAAAAAACAAAAAATGATCTTCGGTAAAAGCGCAATCGAAACTGAAAGGTTGCTGATCAGTTGATTCAAATGGTGGTGCTCCGTTTTCGCCAACATATTGTATAGGTAGGTAGGTAGCAAGGACGAATCGTCTTATTAGCATCCCGACCCTTTCAACGCACCCAGCGTGCAGTTTTACTAGGCTCAATAACGTGTAAACAGAATGTGAAACCAACCCCTGAAAAGGCCCCAGAGCTCCACGAATTGGAAAAAAGCGTTGAGCAAGGGAAAAAAAAAAAAAAAAAATCAAGGTTTTCCGCGCTTGTGAAATCTTCAGACTAATGCATTTTTTTTTCTTTGTTCAAATTTCTCTCCCATGAAAAACTTTCTTTGTTTGATACTTATTCAAACGAGTTTTCTTATGAAACGTACTCTCGAGAAACTGATCGTTTGATCCACTCTTGAACATGACCGAGTCCACTAATAGCAACAAACCATGGGTATTTCGATATAAACACCCCCTCGCTAGCTTACGAGTAACTATCTCATCTAGCCCGTATAAACTGAACAGCAATTTTTTCTTTCCATTTCACTTATTGCAGGCGGTAATTTACGAACTTTTATTTCCAGACTTTTTAACGTATATCCTTCAACTTTCTCATTAAACCCAGCAAATACTTGTTTTTTTCTCCCAAAATATATTAACATCATTTCAGAGTAAAAACCGGTCAACTTTTGCAATGCGGATATCCGAAAACTGTTTCGCGGAAGAACTTAATTGCGGAACCTGCAGGTAATTATATTTCGGACGGAAAATATTCCATTATTTTTTTTCTAATATCATGATTAAGAAACGACATAATTTTTGTTTCTTTTCGGCCAAGCACATGCCAACAAATGCGCAAGTAAAACACACACACACCTACATTTGTTGTGTTGCTATCTGTAAGTGGAACGTAGAAAGTGAACGCACGCTTAACCAACACGGCATCTTTGTTTACAACACCATCCTCCTTTCCCTTTTTTTTTTTTTTTCACAGACGGGCCACCAAGCACGCTGACCTATAGCTTAGGGGCAAAGTGAAAATGGGCTACGGCCATGGTCTGTCTGACGACACATTACAAATACTCCAGTAGGCGAACAAACATGCAGACTACTTTTCTGTTGACACTAGGTTTTGTTTCATGACGGCACATACTTTATAAAATTAAACTTACACTCGCTTGTAGAACACAAATACGAAACAATTCTCCCAATAAATTACTGAGTTTACCGAAACAAAGTGTGCCAGGAAGTGATTCATGATGAGGAGTAAAACAACCTGCGGGTAATTCAGCTTCTACAAGAAAGATGAAAGTCGATTTGTATTTTACAGCAGTGTTTCTTAAAAATTTCAAACGAGGTCTTCAAGTACCCCTCAGATTATCTCGAAGATAGAAAGAACGCAAAGAAATGGATGTTATTACACTGCTGGACAATTGCTAAGGACGGATCATAAACGGCTATATAGCGCATAAAAAAGTAAGTGTGGTTGGATGCCTAGTGAAATGAAATAATGTCAGAATGCCAGGACATTACAAGAAAGACAATTGATTGTGCTCTGAAATCCAGAAGGCTTTGGAATGTGTTCAAGGGACAAACAGGCCATTTTGTGCAGAATACGTAAACGTGAAAAAAATGCAATTACCGTCCGCAGGCGTTCCGGCGCAAGATGTCAATACGGGATATGGCCAACATGGAGGGCGATGCAAGATTCCACCCGTTGTGTCATGCTTTGCACAACATTATCAAACAGCTGTTGGGGTAATTTATCCCATTCCTCTGTCAGTGCACGGATGAGGGTGTCCTTGTTTATTGGAGGGCATTGGCGACCAGCAAGACTCCTCCCCAAAGCATCCCACACATTTTCAATGGGATTCAGATCTGGAGAACGTGCTGGCCACACGAGGCGTTGAATATCCTTGCTCTCAAGACACTACTGGACAGCGACTGTTCGATGACATGTTGCGTTGTCGTCCATGAAAATGAATCTATCACCGACAGCACCACGGAACATGCGAACATGAGGTAGCAGAACATCATTAATGCATCGTTGGCCAGTCATAGTCCCAGCTGGAAGCACATAGAGGGACGTACGGCCATTGATCATGATGCCAGCCCATACCATGACACTACATGTCGGATATCGGTCCCTTTCCTGTATGTTTGCTGGACAATATGCAGTACCACTATCACGCCAGATCAGTTGTCGTCGACAATCAGACGATAGACTGTATCTACTCTCATCTGAGAAGAGGACAGCAGACCAGTCGGTATCAGTCCAATTGCGATGTTGATGGCACCATTGCAAACGGGCGGTACGGTGACATCTGGACAATGGGATGCACACAACAGGACGGCGGGCATATAGTCCTCCTTAATGCAAACGTCTGGCGACAGTTTTTCGGGAGATCTGCTTGCCAGTAGCAGCCATAAACTGATTTGCTACCTCACTAGCTGTGCTGCACCGGTGTCCTTTTGTTGATAGCACTATGTACCGATCTTCTGCAGGTGTGGTACTGCGAACACGACCTCCCCCGTGACGTTTGCTACACTCTCCATTTGTTTGAAATGATTTCCAAAGCCTTGAAACAACACTGTGGCTGACGTCGAACTCCCTGGCAACATCTGTTATTTTTCGCCCTTCTTCAATCTTGCCAATAATACGGCCACGCGTAAAATCATCTAGGTGATGTCGGGAAGACATACTGAAAATTGCAAGTTCGTCAATTGATTCTTTCCCTTTCAACTTTGCGTTTGAACAACAACGGTCAATACGCGTCAAATCCTTTATATCTGTTATCAGCGCTATGACGTCACAAACAAGTTCGGCAATCCAAAATTTGCATACGCACAACACGTCTTACTGTATCCCGCACTTATGCTAATTTCCACATTTTCCTGCCTTCCATTTTATGGTTGCTATCATTGCTATTGTCATCCGTCCTTAGCAATTGTCCGGCAGTGTATTTTTTTTTCCATTATGTACTGCATTATTGTGGAATCATCAAATAGTCGTTGCTTTTATAATTTTAAACTAAAAAAAAAATGTAAGTATCAGTAACACTCCATGTTACGGAGGGTGAGTCGAAAGTTTTGCAATGTTTGGATCATTTTATGTCTTCATACGTAACTTTACGACGAAAGCTGACTAGCATTCAAAGTATAGGCCATCGTGTTGCACCGTCTTTAGCCAACTGTCTGCCAGTTCTTCAATTCCGCGGAAGTACCAATTCTTGTCCATCGAGGCGAAGAACTTCTTCACCCCAGCTGCCACCTTCTCCTGGTTGTTGAAGTGCCGCCCGCGAAGGAAGTAGGACATGGACCGTAACAAGTAATAGTCCGACGGGGCAAGGTCCGGACTATAAACTGGGTGTTCCATCAGTTCGATGCCCTGAAGTTCCTGGAATTTTGCCCGGGTCGTTCGCGCGGTATGAGGCCAAACGTTGTCCTGTTGTAGGACAGCGCGCTTTCTGTTCGCCAGTGTAGGGTACGTCTCCACCAAAATGGCATACATCCGCTCCAGCTGTTCAGAGTAGAGGTTGGCGTTGATGGTCTGACCGTCTGGAACAAATTTGTAATGGATTATCCCCTCGAAATACTACCAGACGTAGAGCATCACCTTGTGCTCGAAGCGCTTACGTTTGGTAGCAGATTCAGGAAGCTGGCCCGGGCTTAACCACTGCCGTTGTGTGTTAGGATTACGGAAATAGACCCACTTTTCATCGCACGTAACAATTCACTTGATGAAATGTACATCGCGCGGGTTTTTTAGGAGTTTCGCGCACACTTCCGCTCAGCGGTTTGCTTCAGTTGGCGTCAGCTCGCGAGGGACAATGCGGCAGCTCCTGTAAACCTTGCCGAGATCTTGAAGGTGACAAACCACGGTGGTCTGTGATATGCCCAGCTTGCCTAAAAATCTCCGAGTGCCGATTGTCGGGTTTACCTCTACGGCCTGGCGCACGGCCTCTGTATCTACGGTTCGCGACATGCCTGACTTTGGCTGATCGTCGAGGTTTCTGTCAGCTGAGCGAAATTTCTTGAGCCATCTGGTTGCGGTGTTGTAGTCCACGGAACGTTCCCTTTTCGCATCACCAATGCTTCGTGTTACTTGAGCAGCGTCATGGCCGAGTTCCAACTCGTAAAGCAAAAGTTCCTATTCAGCCGGTTGTGGCTATTCATCTTTTAGGCGTCCCAACCACAGACAGAACGATTACCACTGTATATCAATTTCGATTGACTGCAGTGCGCGACTTGAACTAGTTTAAACACATGACATACCCGCCGCAGCACATGCGTTTATGCAAATATTGCAAAACTTTCGACTAACCCTCTGTTAAAAAAAAACAACAAAAAAACAATCTAATGCGATGACCATTCGTCCGCGATGGGTCAGTGTTCAAATCCCGGTGAGGCATGGATGTTGTGTTTGTGTTACGGCACTGGCTCTCTCCCTCCCCTGGAACCAGTGGCCCTAAATTAAGGACGAGCGGCTGCTTATAATCCCAATGAATTGTTCACGGTGGTCTTAAACCCCAAATCAAAAAAAAAAAAACTAATGAGATTCCTATTGCAACGGAATTTTGAGTTTGCTGAAATGAGGTGTCAAGGCTGATTGATAACTGATAGCAAATGTCTGCTAAAGCGTCAAGTCTGTTGAGGGGTTTAACGACCACCGTGAGCAACTCGATGGGAAGGGAGAGACACAGAGCCGTAAGACAAGCACAACATCCACGTCTTACCGGAATTCGAACCCGGACCGTCTCGGACGAATGGTCGTAAGCCAGCGCTTAAACCATTGCGCCATCGGGGCAGCCAAGTCTGTTTCTTCTTTTTGATTTCGTGTCACAATATTTGTTACGTACAATAGAGGTGACGCACATGTCAAGACGGCAAAGTTGCAGCGACAAACTTCGTCGGTGTAGTTTAATTGGGAAAGTAATCGGCTCCGGAGCAGAAGGATGGAAATTCGAGTGCCGCCACCGGCATTTTTGTGTTTCGCTAAACTGGTGCCCAAACGTAAAAATGGATCTATTGGCTGTTAAGTTCTGCGAAAAATGTGTGATGTTTCTTTCACACATCGTCTGGAATTAATCAGAATTCCTTCTTACTACACTGAGCTCCTTCTAGCATGTTTTGCCGGGTGACCCGGAAAACTACGATTCCGTCCGAACGGGAGGGCGGGGGGAGTTATATGTGACGTACTACAGAGGTGACGCATATGTCAAGA
Organism: Macrothele yani; assembly: GCA_039090855.1. Lineage (NCBI taxonomy): Eukaryota > Metazoa > Arthropoda > Arachnida > Araneae > Macrothelidae > Macrothele > Macrothele yani. The sequence continues at coordinate 46,106,611 of CM077022.1, read as the reverse complement.
TGGAAAAGTTGCAGCGACAAACTGGTCGGTGCATCTTAATTGGGAAAATATCCGGCTCCGGAGCAGAAGAATGCGTTTATCAGTTTCGGCATCGACAAATTTGTGCTTTTACATATTCGTCAAACTAATATTCACATAAATATGTCGTCACATATGGTAAAAGTTTACGAATTGCTTTGTCTGCTATTTATTAGAGAAAGAAACTAACATGTTAGCCCAGAACCGAAGACAAAAATTTCTTTTGGAGTGACGTGTCTTACAAAAGACGCCAATCAGTTTTAAATTATCAATCTAAATGATTTCACACTTGACAATTATTTTATTAAAAACTAAGCACATAAAAGTCCGCCATTTTGGATGCAACGCCCCAAACAGCACTTGGCCGGGGCGGCCTTTAGCATAGGCAGTGGCGGACCTATAGTTTTTGGGCCCTGAAGCTTGAATTGTTATGGGGACCCCCTTCCCAACCAGCAATGGGGTTTGGGTAACCACTGTTATCTTCGTCAATGAGGTTGTTCCACGACAACCTCATTGAATAAGATAAAAGAAAGTTGCTCTAATTTTAACGCGCTTGCCCATAATATTCTATTTTTAACACAATCGTCTACTGTTAAAAGGCCTACTTACATCAATGGTTGTCTAAAAAATTGATTATATGATAAACTTTCACTAACCTCTTTATTTTTCAGGTCCTTCGTGTTATAGTTTTTTTTTTCTTGGAGGTTTAAAGACCACCGTGAGCAACTCAGTGGGCTGTAAGCAGTCGCCCGTCCCTAATTTAGGGCCACTGGTTCCAGTGAAGGGGTGGAGCCAACGCCGTAAGACAAACACAACATCCATGTTTCACCGGGATTCGAACCCGGACCCATTTCAGACGAATGATCAGAAGCCATCGCTTAGACCACTGCGCCACCGGGCAGCATATAGTTTGTTTCAACTTGTTCCTTAGTGTTCCTGCCAATCTTATAATGCCATGCAAATACAAAGACACTATAATTTGATTTTAACCATACAAACTGTAACAATATTGAAAAACTGAGTTCGTACGGACTAATACAGACATCAGTTCCGCTGCCGCCATTGACAACTGAAAACGACAGCGCTGGAGGAACGTCGCCTGGCCATAGTCTTCTGTTTCATATCAGATCATATGTAGAGGATTTTTAGGAAGGGAATGTCTGACCCCAGGTCTTAAACAACCCTTAGAAGTAGGAAGCTAGGAGATTTGGGCTAGATTGCCCGATAGGAAAGTCACACGGAAGCGAGGTAGAAAGGGGGAGGAAGAAGCCCTTATTTATTACCGGGGTCCGACGGGCTTAACGTGCCCATCCGAGGCACGGCGGAAGTTTAGTGGTTCGAACGTTCGTACCTGCCTGGGATCGAGCCCAAGGTCTTCTCCAAGGCAGTCACGAACGCTGACCACTAGGCCATCCACACACATCAGCCATGCTTCATCCAGGATTAGAGACCGAATCCAGATCGGACGATCAGCCAGAAACCCGCGCCTCTAACTATTCGACCACAGGGGTGTACGTTTTGTCTTTAAGGCAAGGACCAAGCAATACAACGCGCAAATGACTTAGGTTTTTCATCACTATGGTCGTAAAACGGATCACGTTCTAAATGGAATTACAGAGCTTATTTCTGTTGCAAGTGAAACTTAACCTCCGAAAAAGTTAAATGAACTGAAGTTCACTCTTCGTAAAACAGTCTGTTAGTCTAAGATTTTCTGTGGTAATATCACCTCTTTTTGCTCTAGACCAGGGGTGGGCTTTTGAGTGAATCCAAATTTTGCAAAGCAAATCCTTTTATTTTTGTTAATATGTTTTTTGTTCGTCTTTTATTATTTTTATTTTAATCTTAAAATGACCGTATTTAAAATGCCAAAAAGTAAAAGAAGATTCAACGAAATAATGCCTACCGACCAACGGCCAAAATATTAAAACATTGGTAAGTCATAAAAGGCTATTTTGACACCTGCTACGCTCATGATTTCGTTCTATGGCTCCTAAAGAACTACAGATGGAACTGATTGAGCTCTCACAAGAGGACATTAAAAAGTCCTTATTTGACACTAAGAAAGATCCAATTGAAATATGGAAAAATGCATTAGAATACTCATGCCTTCGGCAACATGCACGAAAAATGCTTTCTTGCTTTTCAACCACTTATTGCTGCGAATCTACATTCTCCTACCTAACTCAAATCAAAACGCCCTTAAGGTCACAAATGACTGATACCCATCTAAAGGATCAGCTAAAAATGCGGACCACCAAGTTGCAACCAAATATTCAAATGCTTTCCAACAAAAAGCAGTCACAACAAAGTCATTAAAAGGTTAGTTAACTTTAAGATTTCCTTTTTTTTTTTTCATTTTTTGAAGTTAGTTAGTACATAGTAAGATTTTTACAAAATAATGTGCATTTCGAAGTATATCTGATTGAAGTTTCTTGAATGCGGCAGTGATAGATTACAGCTAACTTAATGCGGCCTTCCAACATGAAAAGGTTCCCCACCTCTGCTCTAGACTATAACATTTAAAAATGAAAAAAAAATAGTACCTTAAAAAAAATTGTGTCTATAATGATTATTAAAAAAAACGCGATCTAATTATTGGGCCCAGCAAAGAGTGAAACAACATGAATCCAAAGGCTACGATAAATTGTACAGTTAATACACAACTTTTCTTTGCAAGGATGAAAATCCCAAGCAAAAATTAAGCATTATATTCGGCACAATTCCCGATCTGCGGAGAGCAAGGAAAATAAATCAGTAAACCTTTTAACAGCCAAGAAGCGTCAGCACATATCTCCAGGCGACGGCACTTTCCAAAACATGAGACTGTACACAACTTTGTAACATAAAAGGAAGGAATGGACGTTGCTACAACCAATTACTTTGTTGTTTAATTGCTTTTCATTCCCCTGCCCTGGTGTTGGAGAAGATGTAGTGAACTTCCCCAACGCTGAGCTCAGTCTCTGGGACTTAAGGTTTTTAACCTCTGACCTCCTGAGAAGCTCTGCTGTCCGAGAAGTATCGGAGAACACCACTTTCGTACTGCGTTATCACTTTGCACACACATAAATGTGACATCCGTCTCGGTGTCCGAGTGATCAGAAGCGTAGATTTCAAAGCAGTCGTCCCAGCTATGCCTAGTTTCTAATCAAGGATAAGGCATGGGTGGTGTGATTGTTTTACAGCACTGGCTCTCTTCCTTTCCTGGAGCCAGTGGCCCCAAATTAGGGACGGGTGACAGCTAATAGCCCTAAGGGTTGTTCATAGTGATCGTTACGGTTAACGATCACTACGAACACGCCCCCCCCCCCCCCCACACACACCCGCGAAAAATTATAAGGAGAGAAAATATAAACAAATCACACTCTGCTATCGGCAGTACTCTAAAAAAAAACCAAATGAAACCAGTAAAAAATTCGTTGTGTTTATCAATATCCTAACTGAGAAGCACCTATTTAAAAGAAAAATCAATAGCATTTTTATGGCTCTCGGCACACCTATCGGTAAATTCATTTTTTTTTTTTTTTTTTTTTTTTTTTGTTGCTGAAATGTTTACCAATTTTCCTTGAACTTTGTTGTTCAGGAATGTACCTACTTTTGCTTTGTACCTTTACTGTTTGTTTTTTTTTCTTTAGTACAGATGTGCCCCGTCATACGCGATCTCACTATAAGCGTTTTCTTATAACGCAATTAAAAGACTCAAAATGAAAATTGCATAATTATACGACCAGCGGAACTGGAGTAATTCGTAATTGTATAAGAGTATACAGTTGGTTATGTCGCTATGCGCTGTGTGGAAGGCGGACGTTTCTGACGAGTTTTCGAATACCGATCCCGCCGGCCATCTAGTCTGCGGTTTTTACGTGGTTTTCCGCAGGTTCCCTGTGGTTGGGGACGCAAATGCGTAGATGGTTCCCTGCGAAGTCGGGCCCGGACGCACTTTGTCCCTTATCCGTATGTAGCAGAGGAATGGCAAGCCAGCTGCATTAATTTGCCAGTAACGCTCAAGTGCGCATAGTCGTCTTTGTGGGACTCGACCCGCCATGGGCGAACGAGATGGATGGATGGATAAGAGTATAACGCGGTCGATTGTGAAGAGGGGGAAGGGTAGGCTCGTTGCTTATGCCAAATCTACAACATAAATTACAGTGCGTGCGCATTCTCGATGAAAGGGTACGTCGTAGTATGTAGCGATTCCTCGCACAATCGTCGCATATTTTATGTCTTATTTTTTACAAAAACGTAGGATGAGACCATATTACGTGAAGATTACTTGTAGTCTATTACACTTTTTAATTTAATCGTCTTCAGCTTTGAACTCGAAGAATAGTTTTAATATATCTGCGGTACCAATGCAGGCCAGAGAGCAATTGGAATAGAGAATCACACAGCAAAGTCACATGGCGCAACATTATGAGATAGTTCCATTATACATGTATGGTGAAATACTATAACAGTTGAGTCTCTATATGGCTCGTGTACTTTTCAAATTGTTGAAACACTGGTTGCCTAAATTTAAGCACTCAATCAATACGGCCAGAGTTCGTTTTAATCTTTTTTTTTCTTTGCCACTTGTCGAAGCACAGGTTTTGTGCATGCGTGGTTTTTTTTGTTTTTTTTTATTGAAGGTTAAACGACCACCATGAGCGACTCAATGGCCTATAAGTAGGCTAGTAATTGTTTTGCAGCGCGAATTTCCGCAATTTTTATCGCGAATTTTAGGGGGTTTTCTGTAATTTTGCGAATACCAAATATACCGCGAATTTCAATTTTTTTTTTCCTATTTCTACCTAATTCCTATTATAATTTTTAGATTAGTTTTCGCATTTAAATAATTTTAATACAGTCTTCATTAGAATTTACGCGAAAAATATACAACAAAGTAATTCCATATTCCAGTCCAAACTAGAACTTTAAACCTTGAATTACCTCTCAAGATTGTTCGTTACGAAGACAGACTTATCGAACAAGCTTGACGGGTAATTCCAGGTAACATGCACTCTGCTGAAGAATGCACGTGTGGTCTTTCGTCCCCCCCCCCCACCCTTCCCTCGGCTACTGTTGAATTACCATGGTGATGTGACGCACTATTAAACCGTAAACTGGATGTCGCCAATTTTATAACTAGTTTTAACTGGGAAAAGCAGCTCACAGAAAGGAGTGTGTGAGTTTCGCAGACGCTTAACTTAAAATATTTTTGTGCTTTCGTGTGGGTATTTAGTTTATAAAGTTTCTAGATATTGTTCGTTAATTCTGAGAATGGACCACGTGAATAAAATGAGTGCATCTGACAGATGCAAGCAGTACAACAAGGGAACTTCTCATGTCAACAAAAATCTATTGTTCTGTTCGTGCTGCAACACACAAATGGATTTTTTTTTGATTGGAGGTTTAACGACCACCGTGAGCAACTCAATGGGCTATAAGCAGTCGCCCGTCCCTAATTTAGGGTCACTGGTTCCAGGGAAGGGAGAGAACCAGTGCCGTAAGACAAACACAACATCCATGCCTCACCGGGATTCGAACCCGGACCCCGTTCGGACGAATGATCAGAGGCCATCGCTTAGACCACTGCGCCACCGGGGCGGCTGGATTTTTCAAGAAAGGACAGTTGCGGAAAGCATTTAGCAAGTAAGCTGCATAAAAAAAAAGTGTGTCCGAACAGTCAACCGAAAATAATGCAAATGTGTTGATGAATTAATTGAGAAAGGAACTAAACAAAATAACTAAATAAGAACAGCATCGCTCGACTGAACTTTCGAAATTAACTGGTGCCTTTTGTGCAGCTAAAAACCAATTTCCAAACCGGATAACCTACATTAAAAAATTGCTTGGAAAATTTGTTGAAAGGTATTGATGTTATTCCACATGCAAATTGGATGCAGAAATGTTATTTGCCGAAAATATACGACATTCACAAGCAGCAAGTGATTTTTTTTTTTTTAAAATCAGTATCCGGTGTAAGCATCGTAGCAGACGAAACAACTGATTCTGAAGATAAATATATTTTGAATATTCTTGCTGTTCAACACATCAGCTGAAACGAATGTTGAAAGTTGTGATGCTGAAACCTCTTTGAAAACAATCTTCCTCGAGTGCATACTTTGGAATCCGTAAATTTTAAAGCAGTCAGCGAGGAAATAAATACTTCAGTGTGTCAATAAGTATGAAACACCTTTTGTGAATATGCCCGCTTCTGTGACAGACAACGCATCTTACATATCTAAAGCGTGGGGAAAGAGCCCGAAAGCCGAATATTTGACAAAATACGGCATTTTGCGAAATTTCGGGGTAAATCCCGAAATTTCGAGATAAAATTACTATAAGCAGTTGCCCTTCCCTAATTAAGGGCCACTGGTTCCAGGAACGGGAGACAGCCAGTGCCGTAAGACAAACACAGCATCCATGCTTCGCTGGGATTCGAACCTGGACCCTTCTCGGACGAATGGTCATAAGCCAGCGGTTAGACCAACTGCACCACCCGTGCGGTATTGCATGTGTTTCATTTGGGAGTTTAACGACCACGGTTAACAACTCAATAGGCTATAAGCAGTCGTCCGTCTTTAACTTTTTCACTTTCCTATCGGGCACCCTATAGGAAAGTGAAAAAGTTCAAGACTGGATCAAATAAGGGGAGAGTGCCGGCACCGGAAGACAAACACACCATCCACGCATCACTCGGAATTCGAATCCCGACCAATTTCGGATGAATGATTAGAATCCAACGCCCCTTACCACTAGGCCACAGTAGCGGCGAAGTACAGCTTTCAGAGACATCTTCATGCAACAGCACTTCGGCCTACAGATAATCTTTGATGCTCGTATTATCAAGATAACATAAAGTAGATCAGATCATACGTAGATTATTTTAGGAAGGGAGTGTCTGACCCCAGGTCTTAAACAACCTTCAGAAATAGGAAGCTAGGAGATTTTGGCTAGGGTGCCCGATAGGAAAGTGAAACGGAAGTGAGGTAGAAAGGGGGAGAAAGACGCCCTTATTTATTACCGGGGGGCCAGGAACCGGGATCCGACGGCTTAACGTTTCCATCCGACGCACGGCGGATATTTAGTGGTTCGAGCGTTTGTACCTTCCCGGGATCGAACCTGATGTCTACTACGTGGCAGTCACGAACGTTGATCACTAGGACACCCGCGGCCCCTTTTCACGAGTAGCTCTACGTCAACCCTTATAAAGGCTAGAGTAGGATTGCATTAGGAAGCAGCCAATCAGGTAAAAGAATGTCTATGATTGGCTGTAATAACTGATACGCAGCTAACGTGAAACCCCATATTTTATGTCATATCTTAAGAACCGAAGTAGCTACAGGAAAACCTAGGACATTTTTGAAATCTCAATTAATTAAGATTCCTGGCTATTTGTTCAACCAGTTTCATCTGAAGTTCCCTTAGAAAATTTGAAAAATCCTTCTGCTGAGGCTTGAGGCCGTCTTATCCGTGAGCCCCCCCCCCCCGCACTGCGGTGTTGTGGAGGCTATCAGTACACCCATGAATCGCTGTTTGTCAGAATCAGTAGCCCCACAGACTCAAATTTCAGAGAACGGATTGGAGTTAAAAAAAAATGTGCCATATTTTCCTCCTTGCAACCCTAAGAATTAACACTGCATTAATTCGCTATGTGAAAGGGAGTCAGTATTTGGGAAAATATATTTATTTTATCCATAAGTCATTAATAGTTAAGAAATAAAACAATTCGTAGTGGCATCAATGACACAACCGGCGTTCGTTTGGAAGTCCTTTCTTCATTGATTCGGTTGATAGAGAGGGAGTGGGTGGGGAAATCAAAGTGATATTTCACTTGCAAATTATGTATAGAATTAACAAGAATGCTTAGGAAAAAACATCGATGTCTTAATGAATATGCGTTTATTTGCATTTAATGAATGTGGGTTAACATCAAATTGGAGGATACATGCAACGACTTCCTGCGTTGCTGAAGGTCACTCTCGGACTCTTCTGAGAAAAACTGCTGTTCTGATTCAGATAATTCCATTCTACAGAGACAGGCTGATGTGAATTCCACGTTCACATGATGTGTCATCACAACCCTTTTTTGGAAATCTGACTACTTTTCACTGTAACTGTCTGCAGCATACACGTGTGCGGGAATCCATTGTCAAGAATACCAGGAATCTGAGAAATTTTCTCACATTACGGTATCTCCAATGCATCAGAAGCAGCAGGATTACTAGTACGAGATCATAAAAACGCCAGTACCCAGTTTCGTAACAGAGACAAAGGAAGCAGTGGTGGTGGTGGGGAAGGGGAAGGGAAAGGGGTGCAGCTGACAAACGCTATGCGGTCCTTAGCAGTTGCGGCTCTCGATTTGGCAAGCAGATGTTCCTGTGGTTTCTATGAGCGTATATCTAGCTTCAAGAAGTGCGTTTAACTGCGCATGCTCAAATATCCCTGCATAATGATGAACACGGGGGTCCGGAACTCCCCTGGAATTCCATGGTACTACTGTGAGAGTCTTCCAACGAAACGTCTTAAAAATTTGTGGTTGCGATTTATTTCTTTTTTTGTTTTTTTCAATGAAGATTTCCTGGAGACAGTCACTACGTTCCGTAGTTTTCTGGAAAAAGCTTCAAATACAATTTTGAAAATTGATTTTGCAGAAATAAGCTGAAAACTTAATTCAACGTTGTGTTCTTCACTTTTAAAAATACCGTTAAAGAATTGTCAAGTGGCAATGGGCTGGATCTGTTGCTAGAACTGATCACCGATGGACAACTGGAATATTAGAATGGTTACAGAGGGGCAGGGACAGACCCAGAAGAAGACCACCTGATTTGAAAGCACGCTGGAGAGACTTGGAAGAGATATGCTCAAGACGGAAAGTTGTCCAAGAGACTTGAAGAAACCTCCATCCAGCAATGGATTGATAACGGTTGATAATGACATGTCATCATCATCAACAACCATTATCAATCCACTGCTGGACGAAGGTCTCCCCAAGTTTCCTCCACGACGGTCTGTCTTGTGCCAGTCTCCTCCATGTCACTCCTGCATACTTTCGAATTTCATCCACCCATCTCCCATGTGGTCTTCTTCTGGGTCTTTTCCTGTCCCTTGGAATCCAATCTAAAATTTCGGCTGTCCATCGATGGTCTGTCCTTCTGGCAGTATGCCCAGCCTATTGCCATTTCAGGGATTTAACTCTGATGATGATGTCTTCCACTCTTGTCATTTTTCGGATCCACGAGTTCCTCTTCTTATCTCTCCTGGTTACACCAAGCATGCACCTCTCCATGCTTGTTTGAGTTGTCTGCAGCCTTTGTATGTCTCTTTTAGTTAAGGTCCACGTCTCGGCACCATACGTAAGCACTGGAAGGATGCATTGATCAAACACTTTTCTTTTAAGACATAATGACATATTGCTCTTGAAAATTATGCTGTTTCTTCCAAAAGCTCTCCAGGCAAGTTTTGTGCGCCGATTAATTTCTTCATCAATGTGACCCTCACTTGATATCTGCTGTCCAAGATAAACGTACGTGTCTGTTATCTCCAGCTTTTCTCCATCAATCGATAAATCTTCATTTCTTGAAAAAGCATTGAACACCACTTTTGTCTTCTGAAAGTTCATTTTTAATCCCACTTCTTTACTCTTGTCAGCAAGTTCCTGAATCATACTCTGCAGCTCTGATGGGGTAGTTGCAAAAATGACTACGTCATCAGCAAAACAAAGGTTTGTTAGATAATCTCCATTAATTTGTATCCCCTTGTTTTCCCAGCTCAGCGACTGAAAGACACCCTCCAATGTAGCATTAAAGAGCTTCGGAGATATGGTGTCAGCTTGTCTCACTCCCTTTCCAATTTTTATGTGTGTTGTATTCTCAAACAGCCGAATCTTTGCACTTGCATTTTCATAGATGTTATTAATAATATTAATGTATGCATCTTCAGTACCGCAGGATTTCAGAGCCATTGTAACTGCTGATGGTTTCACCGAATCAAAGGCTTTTTCATAATCGATAAAAGCCATGCACAATGGAAGTTCATATTCCCTCGCTCTTTCAATTAGTTCTCTCAGTACGTGGATATGATCTATTGTGCTGTAGCCACTCCTGAATCCAGCTTGTTCTCTCGGTTGAGCCATGTCCAGTGTTACCTTCAAATGGTGTGAAAGAACTTTAGTGAAGATTTTATAAACCACTGATAGGAGGCTGATAGTTCTGTAGTTCCTGAGATCCTCAATGTCACTTTATTTTATGTAGCAGGATCATTAGAGCGTTGTTCTAATCCTCAGGAATCTTCCCTTCATTAAGGCATCGAGTGAAAATTTGGGCAAGTACTGTTTCGATTTCTCCACTTGCTTCTTGTATGATGTCTACAGTAATTCCATCTTCTCCTGGAGCTTTTCCACGCTTCATGTTCTTGATTGCATGTGCAACTTCTGCTGGGAGGACTGGAAGAACTCTGGTACCTTCCATGATGTCTGGAGTACATGCATCATCCCTTTCATATAACTTGGAGTAGAAATCTTTCACTCTTGTCAAAATTTCGCCTCTATTTCTTGTTACAGAACCATCTTCTTTTCTGAGTGCCATAATCTGTTTTCTTCCCTTATTGATATGTCCCTTTGCTATCTTTAGGCTTTGGTTGTTTTCAATTGCTTTCCTCACTAGTTCACAGTTGAATTTCCTTACGTCTTCAGGGATACTTTTTCGTACTGTCTTGCATAGCTCTACGTATTCCACTTTGGAAGTCACATCTTCTTTAGATGTCCTCATCTCTCTTCTTTTTTGCATCAACATTTTGGTTTTTCCTGATAATTTGTTCACATGCAACTTGTTCTTAGACCCAGCTAATTTTGTTGCTGTTTCCATAAGAGCTTTGGTTACTTTTCTGTTAACTTCAGAAATATCCACTTCTTCCGATGTTAGGCCTTCTAAAGCAGAGAATCTGTTCTTCAGTTCCAACTTGAGGGTATTATGGTGTTTTTTAAGGTTGGTTATGTCAATACATTTTGTTTGTCTTATGAGCTTGCCACGTTCGAGTTTAGTGTTGAGGTGCATCTTACATCTCACCAATCTATGGTCACTACCTGTGTTGAACTTGTTTAGCACACTGCAGTCTGAGATGACGAATTTTTTGTTACACATAGTAAAATCAATTTCACTTGTCGTCCCATTTGGATGTCTCCATGTCCATTTCCTGTGTGGCTTTTTCTTGAAAAAGGAGTTCAAGATGAAAAACCCTTCTGCCTCTGCAAACTCTACGAGAGTATTTCCACGCTGGTTTCTGTTGCCGTGACCGAATTTACCTACTGAAGTTTCATTCTGATGCCGTTGCCCTATTTTTGCATTGAAATCTCCCATAATTATCTTTAAGTGCTGCTTACCTTTATTATTTAGATGACGAATTTCCTCATAAAATTCTTCAATTTCTTCTTCAGGATGACTTGTGGTGGGTGCATAAGTTTGAATAATCTGAGCCTGGTATCTTCTCGAGAGTTGGATAACGAGTCGTGCAGCTCTGTCAGAGGAACTTTCAACTTCTACAACTTTATCTTTCAGTTTCTTGTTTATTATAAATCCAACACCACTAGTGCTGCCAGTATCTGTCCCACGATAGAAGAAGAGATGTCCACTTTTCAGTTCAATGAGATCTTCTCCTTTTCTCCTTACCTCACTTAGCCCGACGATGTCCCACTTGATCCTTTGTAGTTCCTCTTCCAATTCAAGGAGCCTTGAATCAGAAGATGGGGAGCGTCCGTTATACGTAGCCAAGGTCAGCATCTGATGGCAGCCTAGTCCGGTCCTCCGGGGATTCTTAGCACCCTCTGCCTTCATGTCGCACTGTCCGCTGCCTTTGCCGGGTACATTCCAGCTGCCGAAGACTGAGGGACAAGATTTAAGTTGTGGAGTCATTTTGGAGGGGTTTGGCCATAACTCACCACGCTGGCCAAGCGGGTTGGTGAGTGTGGGATAGCATTAGTTATACCGCTATTGGCGGTCGTCAGAGCCCCTTTTGTGGGAACAGGATGCACCACGAGAAGGCGGGGTTGACATTTGTCAAGGAGAGGCTGTGATGTTACGCATCGCCTGACCTTACATCTCAATGTAAGATCAGGTGATGCGTAACATCACAGACATGTACCAGCATATAAATCATACGGGTTTGTTCTCTCCTTTTGTTTATTGTTTTAACTCTCGGAAAAGTTCGAACCCCCTCTCGCCCCCTGTAATTATTGGGTTCCGCCGCCCATGATGAAGGTCACATAACAATGAGACGAAGTCACATATAGTTACATTTTCATGTGCTTCTAAAGAGAATCAAAGAACCACGATATCTCAATTTTTAGGACTTCTAAAGAAAATTTTGCGTACTTAAAATGCGTGCTTATTCTTTTACAAAATTGTAGGTGTCGTTAATCTGTACGGCAAGTACAACGAGATTAACGTTTGCTAGAAATGTATGTAGTATATGCAGTGCAGACTATATCCACAGCCGTAGTTAGAAACCCGAGAGGAGGAGGGAGGTTGGCTGAAGGGTCATCTGGGGGAGAGAGGCTCAGTGTTCAGACACAAGTTTTTCTTTGTTTTTCGCTTCTTTTGTTAATTTACTTCACTAGCAAACAATTTCTCCACCACAAAAAATGAAAACAAAATAAAATACAAAATATGACAAAAGAAGGGGTGAAAGAAAACTGAACTATCTTGAAATATGTAATAAAAAATCAATTCTCTGAATTTACTTGATTGTGGTTGAGTTGTAGGTTCCTCATTGTTGGATAAACTATTTAATGTTTTAGTTTACTATTTTGGCCCTTTTCCGTGGATCTCCGCAATAGCATCGAGGAGTGATAGATGGCGCGCGCGCGCACATGTGTATGTATGTATGTGTTGACTCTTTCTACTAACCTTATTCGGTTCCATTTTCTCCCCATCTTTTATCACGCATTCTCCTTAGCTGGTGCTCGGAGATAGCCTCTTCTTACTGTGGTAAATAGCCAAACCCCCTGCCTTCCCCATTCAAAATCCAAGAGCTCTCAGATGGACGCCAACAAACTCCCTTTCACCCACACGCACGCATCATAAGAACACTGTTACTGATCTAAAGTAGAAAGCTCTCTCTCTCTCTCGCACAAGGATTTCACTTTAGCAATATTTTCCAACGCCTAGAGGGATACACATTTAGCTTCCCCCCCCCCCTCGACATTACTTCATTTCAGACAATTAACTGAATGGGAGTTTCTTTACAGCCCTTAGCATCTCATAGTCGCTTACCAAATGATGAACAGTTTTACCCTTCTGCGCAACTACGCATCAATCTACGCTTCCGTTTTTCTCTTTTTCCATTCTTTTTTACGCTTTCCAACCGTAAGTTGAAGAAGCGTATATGCTCCATCTTTGACCGTCCGTCCGTCCGTTCGTCTGTCTGTCGGCACGATAACTCGCGTAAAAACGGTTCGATTTCGATGAAATTTTAGTATGTGGTAGGGAACCACCTGCGGACGAACCCTATTGAAAATGGACGAAATGGGGTCAAAGGTCACGACATAGGACGGGATCCATTCCATTGCCCTTATGCGTCATAACTTGCGTAAATATGGTTCGATGTCGATGAAATTTTAGTATATTGTGGGGGACCACTGGGGACGAACCCTATTGAAAATGGACGAAATGGAGTCAAAGGTCAGGACATACGATCGGGATGCATTCCATCGCCTTTATCCCGTACTATTAAAGGAGCAATTCTTGTATGTATGTAAATTTTATTTTTTAAAGGGTTCTAAGGATTTTGATGAAAGTCGTTAACCTACCGTTTTCTGCTACTAGAAATCGATTTACTTGATCTCGACTTTAGGAATATTCGTTTAGTGTTAAATAACCACCCCGAAGCACCACGTTTTTAGTGTCATTGCGTCGTCCCAATAATGTTGCCCATGCTAAGAAATCTTATGACGTCACAATATCGAGATTGAGATGTTGGCGCGTGGTCACGCCGTCTGTCTCATTACGTCACGCGTTGTGTGTGGATCCTATTAAAGTTTTATGACGTCCCACTCTTTCGAGCAGATGGTCGCGATTCCCATCTGCCTCATTACGTCACGCGTTGTGTGCGTATGCCCGTCCACACGATAACTCGCGTAAAAATCGTTCGATTTCGATGAACGTTTAGTATGTGGAAGAAGAACACTGGGAAGGAACCCTATTGAAAGTGAACGAAATGGGGTCAAAGGTCAAGACATAGGAACTGGATCCATTTCACTGCTCTTATGCGTCAGAACTAACGTAAAAAAGGTTCGATTTCGATTAAATTTTAGTATGCGGTAAGGGACCACCTGGGGACAAACCCTATTGAAAATGAGCGAAATGGGGTCAAAGGTCAGGACATAGCAGCGGAATCACTTCCATCGCCTAATATTATGCGTCATAACTTACGTAAACCATCTTCGATTTGGATGAAATGTTAGTATGTTTTAGGGGCCTTCCTGGGGACGAATCCTATTGGAAATGGGGTCAAAGGTTAGGACACAGGAGCGAGATCTATTCCATAGCCCTTATGCATCATAACTTACGTAAAAATTCTTCCATTGCGACAAAACTTTATCATGTTATTTCGGTGGTATACTGAACCGGTTCTGCTGAATATCATCGAAATGGGATCAAAGGTCAGGGCACAGGAGCGAGATTTATTCCACAGCTATTATCCTGATAACTTGAGTAATGATTTCTGGTATGTTGGAAAGCGTATTATAATCAATGCATTGCATGATTTTACTAACTTGTTCTCGTTCCTCGGCATTCTTATACTGTATATATTGCGTCAGAAAACAAAGTATCAAAAAGCCACAGTATAGTATAACTGTGCCGCAACATTTTTTTCAGATATAAATTTTTAAGAAATAAAACGAAAGAAATGTTTTACTGTTACTTAAAAGCAATTTATACTATATACAATTCATAGTAACGTATGCTGATTATGAATTGATGTTGGTAGAAGTAGAAGGCGTAGTAGTATCACCGTTGTCAGTAGTTACTGCTAAAATTGTTTCTGAAGAAATCGTTCTTCAGAAACAATTTTTCAAACTTCTTAGTTGCCCTGTTATAAATTTGGCGATACCTCTCGGGCCTAATGTACTCTTCTTCTTGTTGCTTTTGTTCGTGTCTAGATTCAGAATGCATCGGCGGTGTAAAATTTTGAGATATAATATATTCATTACCCAGAGAAGTTGTGAAGACTGGCGATGTACATTGGTATTCCATGCCCGGTGTGAAAATTTGGATCGATGACATCAATCTCCATCTGTTCTTGCTGTTCAGGCTCAATTTGTGCAGTTGAAGTGGAAGGTTGTGGCTCTAGAGTGGAACTCGGGTGAAACGCATATTGGCGCGCGGACCTTTAACGCTCCCTACATTCCCGTGACTTTCGGCTGACGCTCCCTACATTCCCGTGACTTTTCGGATTCCTCTTTCTCCTCTAGCTGTTTCTTCAACTTTCGTCGGTTCGTATAGTAATTTTCCGTGGCTTTTTCGTGGCATTTCTAAATTTTTGCCAACAATTTTTTTCTTTTTTTATAAAAAAAAAAAAATTTAAGTCCACTTTATTTCGGTTTATCGCACATGTCCGCTAGCTCTGACCGTCAGCTACAGAATGCGGGGGTGAGGTCAACGCTGTCATTACCTATTCACTAGTTAACCTTAAAAAAGAGTGCGGCGAAACAAAAAAAAAAAATACGCGAAATTTAGCTTAACTTTCTAACGCTACTGTATCGAAGGGTTAAGGGGTGGAGGGCTGAAACATGTTGTGTTACAAATAGGACAATATAAACTATCTAATGATTTATTATTTATTACTCTACGATTATTAGTTTCGAAGATATAAGCGTTCAAAGTGTGACATGTTTTCGTTGCATCCGTGCTTCCGATGTTACCCCCTACACAACGCGAAAAAAGACGTAGTTCTGCGTCAAAAAAAAAAGGAAATTTCTGTGCTTGTGTGGTTGAGAATCATTGGCGCAGCTGTTCTTATTGATTAACCCGAGGAGTAATATTACTTCTGAGTTATCCATCGTTCTTGATAAATCATCTGAATTTTGCTTTTTAAAAATAGTTCAACTCCCGAATAAATGAAGTATGCAAAAGTAATTTTCATAATTCACCAAAAATAAAAGTTCAGAGAATTTGCAACAATATTTATCCCCCAAGGAAAGGGGGCTTGCTTGCCTAGCAGGAGGCTGAGCCCCCTCCAGTCCCCTGCTAGCTACGGACCAGAGACTATTGCGATATAATCATTTCTTTTTTTTTTTTTTTTTTTTTTTTTTGTGATTGAGGATTTAACAACCACGGTGAGTAACTCAATCGGCTATAAGCAGTCGCCTGTCCCTAATTTAGAGCCACTGGCTACAGGGAGGGTAGAAAGACAGTGCTGTAAGACAAACAGAACATTTATGACTCACCGGCGATTCGAACCCATCTCGGACGAATGATCAGAAGCCATTGCTATGACCACTGCGCCACAGGGGGCGGCGATCATTTCTTTCGTCAAATTATATAATACAGCAGTTTCAATGAAATATGGCTTCTTAACTCGATGTAATTACAATCAAGGAAACTTGGATTACAAAATTAAATTCTGCAGTTACAAATGCTACATGGACTTGAAACACTCCCCCCCTTCTTGTTTAGAGGTTTAACGACCACCGTGAGCAACTCAAAGGGCTATAAGCACTCGCCCGTCCCTAATTTGGGGCTGCTGGTTCCAGGAAAGGGAGAAAGCTAGTGCCACTAAACAAACACAACATCCATGCCTCACGGGGATCCGAACCCGGACCCATCTCGAACGAACAGTCAGAAGCCAGCGCTTAAACCATTGCGAATTGGGGGCGGGTGACCAAAAAAAAAAAAACTTCATAGCATGCATATGACTTAGTTAATTACAGTATGAGATGGAAAAAGTTAGTTATACCATATACTGACGTGACGGGAAACTGTCTTAGCCTAAACGTAATAGTTCTATCAAGTGAATCAACTAACTTACAGACGGCATTTGGAGACATGCTCCTGCGATTTCATTGGATGGATATCCAGCCGCAAGAAGATCGCCTAAGTATATACCGATGAGCCATTACAATATGCCCTCCCCCAGCCTGCAGAAATAAGCGCGCCTGGAGACCGAACGGTGGCGCAGGAGAAGTTCACAGAGCAGTATATATATATATATATAACCCGAGGATCAGCTTTCGGTTAGTAGAGTGTTCGGAGTCAGAATGGGAAAAGCTGCCGATTTATCGGAGTTTGATAAAGGACAAATTGGGATGACACGGCGCCTCGGAACTATGATCTCGGAAACGAAGCGGCTTGTGGGTTGTTTACGTGCCGCTGTAGTGAGTACGTATCAAAAGTGATGCACAGGTGGCCAAACGACGAACCGTCGTCCGCAGCTCATTGATGCCATAGGGGAGCGGATAGTGTCGCGGCGACTAATCACCCGCAGCTACAACACTGGTAATCAGGGCAATGTGTCACAGCACGCAGTTCATCGCAGCCTTCTGCGCATGGGCCTGCGTAACCGAAGACCCAGCCGGGTCTCCATGCTCACTGCACGTCATCGCCAATAACGTATGAAATGGGACCAAGATCATCGAGATTGGACCGTGGATGATTGGAAGAAAGTGGCCTGGTCTGACGAATCAAGATTCCTGGTGCATCACGTAGATAGCCGAGCGTGGGTACGCCGATTACCAACGGAGGCTATGGCACCTGGATGCACTCTTGGGCGGAAACAGTCTGGCGGCGGCAGTGTTATGCCGTGGGCGATGTTTTCCTGGTGCACTTGAGGCCCCATTATCCCAATAGCACAATCCCTGACAGCTGTCAGGTATCTTAACATCGTTGCGGACCAAGTTCACCTATTCATGGCGACTGCTGGTGATGGCCATTACCAACAAGATAATGCGCCATGCCACACTGCCAGAATCGTCAAGGAGTGGTTCGAGGAACATGCTGGTGACTTTATGTTGATGCCCTGGTCTCCAAATTCACCTGCCATTAACCCAGTCCAACATTTGTGTTTCGAATTGCAAAAGCGGGTTCGCGCTAAATCACCACCACCCTGAAATGTACGGGAACTGGAGGACCTGCTGTTGACATTATGGTACCAGGTACCCCAGGATACCTATCGCCACCTCATTGAATCGATGCCTCGTCGATTGGCCACTGTTTTGAGGGATAAAGGGGGTGCTACAGCTTATTAGGTATAGGTGATAATGGCTCATTGGTGTATACTCAAATATCCCAGCTAATGTGCCAGCAAGATTTTGTGCTCGCGACGACGAATGTACATAACTGCGGAGAAGGGCAAAGTGTTTCATCTTGTTCGGTCATAATGATGCTTTCAACTCACAACAAATAGCATTAACTCATTGTGTTTTAATTTTTAAAGAATTTTGAAACAAAAGTTGGATTTTATTTCGTTGGTGTAACGAAATATTCTAATAAAATGAAGATATTTTATTACGTGGTTTATATGGTAAGTACAGTACAGGCTCGTGTTCCCACCTACAACCCCTGAAGTTAGTGAAGCAGCAAAAGGATGGAAGTATCTTAAAAGCACCGTTTCTTCAAAAAAAAAAAAAAAAAAAAAATCACGGAAGAAATGTTTAACCTCACAAAATAGCATCAAAATGTGACACGTGGCTTTAATATAACATGATACCATTGATTGGAAAACGACTTAAAAGCAGCCAGGTACTGCTACAACTACAATCTTGAAAGAGTAGCTAGCTGTCCTTATAATTACTTTTTCCGAAAAGTAGCTACTTTCGCTACTTTTCTTTAGCTACTTTTCCTGCATTTACTCTAAAGTTAAAAATGCAAATTCTGAAGATGATACAAATTTGAAGTTGTGATTCCGTCTATTATTGTAAATTATGACATGAATAGCAAATCAAATAATATCCGAAAACCTGAAATTTCAAATAACTCGGAAACTTGAGACCTGGCCGTTCTGGGTGGTGTAGTAGTTAGCATACTCGGGCGCAAACCGGGAGACGCGGGTTCGATTTCCGCTCCAGGAAGATGGAATTTTCAAGTTTTCGGATATTATTTGACTTACCACTCTTGTCATAATCATAATTTACACCAATAGACGGAATCACAACTTCAAATTTGTATTATATACTGGTATAATCCAGTATTTCATGGTCTGAAGATGATCTTTATATGTACATTGTTATACTGTATATGGCATTCAGAGCTAAATGACAAGGCAAACTGCAGAAATAATTTATCTTTGTGTTTACCTCATCTCTGATCATCACACTATGTAACACATTTTATTTCATTATGTGGCTTATATTCTAGGCTAGCTGATATATCCAGGAAATTCAGATAAAAACATTATCAACAAGTATCTGCGAATTGATTTTCATAACTAAGAGAACTGAATCTCGCTATCAAATGTCACCAACAAAATCGCTAGCTCGATCATCTCGTACGCACTATCTTCTCGGGTTACCCGAGAAGACTTCCTGATAAATAGCATCAAATAAGGAAGATAACACTACATGGTTAAAAGTTTGGCAAGCTGTCACAATGCAAGTCAAGTCAGGTACGTGATTATAGACAGACATCGAGTTTGTATAAGGTGGAAACACCACTTCTATCCACGCAGCACTGGCCGCCATCGTCACCGCTCGTACTGCCGGTGACGTCATATCCAGGCAAGAAGCTGCTTTGATTTTTTTTTCTTTTTTTTTTATTGAAGGTTTAACGACCACTGTGAGCAACTCAATGGGCTATAAGCAGTCGCCCGTCACTAAATTAGGGCCACTGGTTCCAGGAAGGGGAGAGAGCCAGTGCCGTAAAACAAACACAACATCCATGCCTCACAAGATTCGAACCCGGACCCATCTCCGACGAATGATCAGAAGCCATCGCTTAGACCACCGCCACAACTTTGAAACTAGTCAAACAAAAGCTTCGAGGCGTAGAGACAGATAAAATGAGGTATTTAATGATCTTTATCAATTATACAAGCTTACTGTTTCATCAACTGCATAATTTAGTTTGTTTTTGCCTTACGTGACGTCACCCCAACGAGTAGCTGTGACCTATGGCATCAGAGCCAGTGGTGTCTCAATAAGCTCGATGTAGGCAGGCGTCACATGTAATCACCCCTGTTCCAGGAAATCCGGAAACCTTACGTGATTTGAAGATTTTTTATATTTGTTTTAAAGTAGCACAGCACGATTTGTAGCGTAATGTTCCGCTGCAAGCTACTTTATTTTGTAGCGTGCTACAGTGACTAAATGTGAAAACGAAGCAGTAGTTGATATCTAGAGGCCACCACGATTACTTAGACGTCAGAAGCTAAAGGTTAGACGTCCCTGCTGGGCCTGGGTTTGATTACCGGCTGAGGCATTGGTGGCGTGTTTGTCTTACGATACTGGCCCTTTCCCTGCCCTGTAATCAATGGCCGTAAATTAGGGGCGGGCGACAGTGTATAGCCCTTAAAGTTTCTCATGGTGGTCGTTAAACCCTGAAACAAATAATAATAATAATAATAATAACCCATCCACCGCGACGAAGTACAATGGGCATCCTGAAAGTAATGCCTCCTCCTTAATAACTTTTGAAATTTTGAAGAGATTTTCATGAAATTGCACTGACATGTACTACGATATATTGCAAATGTGGGAACTGATTTTGTTTCAGAATCGGAAATAAGACCATGAATGACAGAAAGAAGCAGCGAGCCGTAATGGAATTCCTGGATAAAGAGGGATGTGAGGCTCCAGAAATCCTACAGAAGACTCCTGGCAGTGTATGGAGCTGTCACAATCGATATCAGTAATGTTCGAAGATGGATGAAGAGGTTTCGAGAGGGAGAAAGTTCAGTGTCGGACAAACACCGGAGTGGAAGACCCGCAACTGCAGTGACAGATGCCAACAAGCAACGAGTGAAAGACCTCATCACAGCTGATCGTCGTGTCACCATCCAGGAGTTGCAACAATAAACAGTGCTCATTATGTGCAGATATTGAAGAAGATAAAGGAAGGTATCAGAAGGAAAAGACGTGACAGTGTTGTTTTCATAGTGTTGTTTTGCACCATGATAACGCACGTTCCCACACCTCAATGGATACTTTTTTTATTTTTTTTAAGGTTTTAACGACCACCGTGAGCAACTCAATGGGCTATAAGCAGTCGCCCGTCCCTAATTTAGGTTCACTGGTTCCAGGGAAGGGAGAGAGCCAGTGCCGTAAGACAATCACAACATCCATGCCTCACCGGGATTCGAACCCGGACCCTTCTCGGACGAATGGTCATAAGTCAGCGCTTAGACCACTGCGCCACCGGGGCGGCAATAAAGACTTCACAGGCTATTGCCAAAATGGGGTGGACGGTGATTTCCCCTACAGTCCTGATTTGGCTCCCTTAAGACTTTTTCCTGTTTGCCCCTTTGAAAAACACCCTTTGTGGGGAACGTTTCGACGATGTGACAGACGTTAAACTGGCTGTGAACTCATGGGTGAAACGACAGACTCAGGATTTTTTCCAAAATGGATTTTACCAATGCGTTCAAAGGTGGCGGAAATGTATGGAAAGTGATGGACAATACTTTGAATAGGCTAGCATTATGAACAATATGTCTAAGTATTTTGCCACCAAGTTTCACATTTTTGCTGCTATAAATAAAAATCTTATGAGGGACGAGGCATTGATTTTTTTTTATTTTTTTTTTTTTTTGATTGAAGGTTTAACGACCGCCGTGAGCAACTCAATGGGCTATAAGCAGTCGCCCGTCCCTAATTTAGGGTCACTGGTTCCAGGGAAGGGAGAGAGCCAGTGCCGTAAGACAAACACAATATCCATGCCTCACCGGGATTCGAACCCGGACCCCGTTCGGACGAATGATCAGAGGCCATCGCTGAGACCACTGCGTCACCGGGGCGGCCATTGATTCCAGGATGACCTTTGTATATCAGTGTCCGGCAATGGAAAAGCCAGGTCTCCAAAATTAGGACCATATGACCAGAGAATCCAACGGAACAGCAGCAGATCCTCCGGGGATTTTCAGACAGGCTGGTAATTCCTAAACTTCATTCGCAGACTGCCTTGATGCCATATGTGTGCTTTTACGGATGCCTTAGTTCAACGCAGGTGTTCTTATGGGAAGGAAGGTTAAAAAAGTTGCAGCAGCTTGCTGTACCTCGGGATCTTCCAGGGTAAAAACCTATGAGGAGAAAACAAATAGGCAATTGCTGATAGCTAAGAAGTGCTCTTCCAGTCAAGCAACGCATCAACTGAGCAGCTGACTGATTTTTTTCATGTTTCTATTATGTAATATAATTTTTCTTTAGCGTAATGAGGTGTTGCAACTGGTTTCAAGGGATGGTGCGAGTTTTGCAGAAGAAAGGGTAACATGAACTTCACTTTCGCCTGTGTAAAGGTTATGAATAAATTTTCTTGTCTGTGCGGGCAGACGAAAATAGCGGCACACGTGCGTGGGCACGCAGTCGTGCACGACTCTCCAGCCACAAACGTGACGAAAAAGATCTTTCCTTACTTTTCAGGAATGAAAGTGAATTAGCATGGCACAGGTAATGCCGCGTAACCGAAACCTGACTAGGTGATATCGTCCAGTCAAGTTTCAGCGAAATCACGCGTATGATTTTTTTGGGCAAATTCCAACATTCGTTTTGTCATCTTCCGAGAAATTGCCTAATAAATGTAAGAGAATATTCGCTGTCTTTGTTTCATGCAAAACTCTCATTTTGCACTCGCACTGCGCATATATTTTTTTGTTTGTGCAAATTATCATAAACCGGAAATACAACTTGCTCGAGTAAAAGAGCCGCTATACTTCGTGAAAATGCATTGGAGAGTTTTGTCTTATTGTGGCGTTCACAGCAATTGCAAATCACGGATGCTCAAAATCAGGGAAATAATAACCAGTATCATGCTAGTAAACTAATTCGAGACCTGTCCTCGTTTTCATCCTTTCAAAAAGTAAATAAGTGGAAACGTACTTCCTCCAGCAACTTTCAGAAAGACGAACAGTTTCGGAACAACTGCGAGCAAAATAAAAAAAAAAAAAAAATATTTCCCGTTCAGACAGGTAGACATGCGCCGGGCCCAACACGTGTGTGACGCCCATTTGAGAGTCGAGAATGTCGGAGGAGAATCTTGTTCGTGTGCTCCTACGCCATTATTGGAAAAAAGGGTTGGCTTCCTTGGAGGCTGCCCCGGTGGCGCAGTGGTCTAAGCGATGGCCTCTGATCATTCATCCGAAAGGGGTCCGGGTTTGAATCCCGGTGAGGCATGGATGTTGTGTTTGTCTTACGGCACTGGCTCTCTCCCTTCCCTGGAACCAGTGACCCTAAATTAGGGACGGGCGACTGCTTATAGCCCATTGAGTTGCTCACGGTGGTCGTTAAACCTCCAATCAAAAAAAAAAAAGGTTGAACGCGATAGCTGCCGCGAACGAAATTCGTAGAGGGGACAGTGCACTCTGCAACAGCAAGAAAATGGGTCCAACGCTCCCGGTCCGGAGACACAAGAGCTCGTTGACAAACCGAGGTGTGGGAGACCAGTCACCGACAACGCCGAAGCTCTGCGTCTAACTGTTGAACAGCACCCAGGAATTAGCACTTGACGATTAGCAGAGGTCCATGCATCAAACCACTTTCGTTCGTCACCTACACCACCTCGGTTTTCACTCCAGACGTCCGCGAATGGCTCTCCTTGAGTTGAGCCCAAAACAAACTGAGAAGCGTGACATTGTGTCGAGAATTGCTGCAAAATCCATGTGACGACCGGTTTTGGTGGAGAATCGTAACGAATGATAAGAAATGGGTTTTCCTACGTTATCCTGATACCGGAAACCAATGGCTGCGGCCAGGGGATGAGGCTCAAGCAGTGGTTCAAAGGGGGCGTTTTGAAGTAAAGACAATGTTGTGCATATGGTGAAATTTCGAGGGCCCTGTCCACTGGGAGCTTGTGCAACATGGTCGGGCCGTCGATGGGAACCTGTATGCAGATCAGCTGCAACACGTACACGACGTTCTACGCCAGCGCTACCCCGCAATGATGAACAGAAAGAAGGTTCTCCTGCAATTCGACAACGCCCCATATCATAGGTCACGGATTATCCGCCAGAAAATACAGGATTTGGATGGAGTCGTAATCCTACTACACCCAGCCTATAGCCCGGATCTTCCCTCTTCGGATTTTTAACAGTTTCGTTCCATGGCGCACTTCTTGGCCGGCAGACGGTTCCTTTCGTTGGAGGCTGTGAAAGATGGCATCACAGTTTTTTTGCATCCAAGCCAGCCGCCTGTTATCGCAACGGCATTGCACCTTTGGCTGAACGTTGGACTCTGATAGACTGTATTTTTTTTTTTTTTTTTTTTTTTGATTGGAGGTTTAACGACCACCGTGAGCAGCTCAATGGGCTATAAGCAGCCGCCCGTCCCTAATTTAGAGTCACTGGTTCCAGGGAAGGAAGAGAGCCAGTGCCGTAAGACAAACACAACATCCATGCCTCACCGTGATTCGAACCCGGACACCGTTCGGACGAATGATCAGAGGCCATCGCTTAGACCACTGCGCCACCGGGGCGGCAGACTGTATTTTGCCGAATAGCCATATGTGGTCAGCATGTGGTACAGGATTGGACATTGTACCCCAAAACGCTACGAACTTATGACTCATCCTGGTACAAGCAAAAAGTGTTCAGAGACATTTTTTCATTTAGGACTTATTTACTGAGATATCGGCCCCAAAAGTTTGGTGAAGTCATATCCGCAACTATACCATAAAGCGCGTTTCCCAAAACAGGCAAACACAAATGAAGCCACCAACACCTCGCAGACGTATGCAAATGAAGCTTACTCGACGTAACTACCTCCGTAACAAAGGCCACAGAGATACATGGGAGATAATCATTTGAATGGAGTTACGTTCGTTTTCTATGCTTTCTGTAAGAATGTGGTGATGTAATGCCCATCTGATGCACTTGTGTATCTTTTCCAGGAGGTTAAAACATAAGAAATACCCCTTGACGTGTTCGTAGCTTCATTTGTTTTTTACTTGTTGGGAAACGCGCTTTGTGGTAGTTGCGGATATGACGTTGCCAAACTTTAAGGGCTGATATCTCAGAAAATAAGACCTAAATGACAAAATGCCCCTGAACCCTTTTGGCTGAGATTTCCCTAAGGAATCACTCAATGGGGTTATTATACGCCATTTACGTAACACTCTGTATGTTTCAAAGACTATTGATAATAATTTGAACAATATTTCTTCCGCTTCCTGGTTTGCGTTTGTGGTTTGTGTTATGTATTATATCTTTTTCCATACATTTCTAACATATGTATATCTGTTAAACAGAACTTACTGCTCTCTTCTGCATGCAAGATTTTGTTAATAATTGCCAATTAAATTAAGGCTTGATATGGGAAACTTTAATCAATGATGTGCGTAGCGGACTTACGTATCGCTAGTCCGTCGGGGTGGTTCCCTGCGTCACAATTCCACCGCACTCAATAAGTATTTTATTACCAAACGTCCTTAATCAACCAAGATTTGTTAGCAACACTCCTTCTCAAACATGAAACTACGACTAGGTAAATCAACAACTTTATTACAGGACCATCATCCTGATCACAATACATCGATATATATAAAGTAGCAGCCCTTACTTAAGAGCAAAACTGAAGACTAAGGAAACAATTTTAGAATTTAAAACGAAGGGTGTATTAGGTGTGAGTCAAAATTATATATGTATTTTTTTGCTTAGGTATCTTCTTTATAGAAAGCAGCCCTTTAGTTACATATCGCCATTATTCGACCCAAACACTCTCTAACTGAACCATGTTCTCAAGTCAGCGTCTAACACGCTAATTCTCTTCCAGGCCAATCTTGGTTCTTCTCACCTCGGGATCGTTCGACTCAGAGCTGCTCCTGCGCTGACGTCAGTTACAACATAACGAATTTGCCAAGTACAGCTGGCATTAATACTGTATATACAGGAAAAGAAATCACAATATCATCACAAGAGTCATTACAAATGTGGTTATCAGTTTGCTTTCAGTTGTTTTACATTTCCTGAGATTTGATTATCAACGGCGTAGGTGTAAATATGCTAGCAATCCACACTATCTACCAACAAGTAATTGGACACCTGTGATAGCAAAGGAAAACGAAGTTTATTCACCTTCAATAGTTGGTGGAGCCTCCACGAGCGGCGATTACAGCTGCGACCCTCCGGGGCATACTCTCAACCAGGCGTTTTACGACGGCTAGCGGTATTTTCTTCCACTCGGCTTGGAGAAGACAGGTCAGTTCCTTCACCGATTTTGGACGGTGTTGGCACCCCTTAAGTCGACGCTCCAACTCATCCCAGAGGTGCTCGATAGGGTTAAGGTCCGGGCTCTGCACAGGCCAGTCCATTCGATTAACCCCATTGTCACCATGCCAAGCCATGGTGGACCTCGCAACATGACAGGTGGCATTGTCATCCTGAAAGTAACATGGGTCCACCCCGTAAAACTGCCACAACGTAGGAAGCGCATGGTCATCCAAAATGGTGCAGTGGGTCTCGGTGTTGAGTCTACCAAGAATTGCGACCAAGGGTCCCATGCCATACCAGGAGAAACACCCCCATAGCATAATTCCACCGCCGCCGAACTTCACAGTTGGCACAATACATTCCGGCAGGAGGCGTTCTCCAGGCAGACGCCAAACATAGACCCTGCCATCCGAACGGTAGAGGGTGAACCTTGATTCGTCGCTCCAGAGAACCTGTTTTCACTGTTCAACGGTCCACTGTCGACGTTCTTTGCACCACGTTAGCCGAGCACCGCTATTGGACTTGGTGATCAAAGGCTTGTGGGTGGCAGCACGTCCATGATAACCGAGCAAATGGGCTTCCTTACGGATGGTATTGATCGAAAGAACACTCCCGGATGCCTGTTGAAACTCCTCGCGGATGTGGCCCATCGATTTGGTGCGGTTCTTCCGAATTTCTCTGGCCAGAACCCGTCGGTCTCTAACTCCCAGTTTTGTGGGTCGGCCGGGTCGGGGCACATTCCGACAGTCACCTCCAATCTTCCACTTGCCAATCACGTAGGCCACTGTACATTTTGGGTACTTCAACTCGCTGGATATGTCACGTATGGATCGGCCATTTCTGTGATACCCGACGATTACACCTTTCTCGAAATCAGAGAGCTCCGAACTGCGTGGAATCTTGCACATGCGACTGGTTGCTTCTTGTTTCTCACACGATATTTAACGGTGGCGGCCGTGACGTGTATCTGGACCGCAGATATCGTCGATTGCAGGGGTGTCCAATTACTTGTTGGTAGATAGTGTATTTGGTATTTACAATTCCTTTTGAATATAGTTACTAATTACATTGTTCTACAAAAAAAAAATCTTTTTTATTGTCTCACAGGATATCATATGCGATCTTAATCGGATTTTTTATGCTGAATTCAAAAATACATACACTTACAAAAATTACCTAAAAGGTAACAATTGAAGATTTTCTGGTGTATTCTGCTCTTGGAGCGTCTCTCGTAAGTGTCCAGCATTAGACAGCCAGCACACTGGGACTCCAGTTGTCCTGGTACCGCTTTTTCATGCTCGAAATATCTTCATGAAATATTCGTTGTTGACAGCGCCTAGATTCTCAGGCAAGAAATCAAAGCGGGAATCCAGGAAATGGATTTTCAGGGACATATTACATCCCACAGCTTTCTATGAATCCAAATGTTCACACACGATTCTTTCACGTGTGTGAACATTTGGATTCATAGAAAGATTCTTTCACGTGTGTGAACATTTGGATTCACACGATTTTAATGTGTTCCACGAGAAGGGTTCCCAGACCATCACAGAGCCAACACCGCGTTGAACCGAGCAGGACGAGGCCATGGCCTTCAGAGCTGAGACAGGCTGAGCCCGAGCCTGAAAGCCAGAAGCAGAGCCCGGGTCGGGCTCGGGCTGTAAAATATTTACTGCGGTTCGGGCTCGGGCTCTTAGAGGGAGAGCGAGAAAAATTTTTGATATATAAATGTGATTTTATATGATTTAGTAAATGAGACACTTTATAGTTGGTAAGGAGAATTCTTCAGCAACTGGTTCTGGTTGCGAAGCGGGCATTCGAGATCGCTATTTATTCCGAGCTTGGGTAGAAAATTCCATAGGCCGCGCATTATTGTGTTTCTGCAAAGAAGAAAAAGCTTTTTCAAGAACTATAGATATTGGATTGTTGATAGCATTCCGACGATAATGTACCCCTATCTCCACGCAGTAGCTCCCTGCTAATTCTATTTGGCAACATACATATTGCAGCGCATTACGGCGCGATAATATTATCATTATTTGAGCAACGTACAATTGCAGCACCGCCCGATCATTTTGGATGCCGGCCGCCCGAAGCACTTTACGTGGAAACGAACGTTCAAAGAAAGTCTCACAATTACACTGTAAAAATAGAAAGAGGCCCCTTCCCCATTTGAGAAATACATTGCTTAATTGCAGGAGGATGAGATGGTGGAAGTGTAGAAATAGGAGATGTTTTTTATTAGTGGTTGAACAGATTAGCCACTTTTTGGGATCCTTCGGGCCCGGGCTCTATCTTTCAATATGAGCTCGGGCTCAGAAAATTGAGCCCTAACTCAGCGCTAATGGCCTCATGCTGTCGATGCCACACCCGCGCCCTCCCGTCAGCTTGGTACAGCTGGAAACGGGATTCATCTGACCACACGACGCGGCGCCACTCTTTAAAGGTCCAGTTTTGATGTTCCCGGCACCAAGTGAGGCTAATTTCTGATAACGAGAAGTCAATGGTGGCACACGAGTAGGGCGCAGCCCAGGAAATGCAGCCTGTGCAGTACTGTTCGGTCACTGTTGATGCTGGGGCCTCCGACATTTAGCTTGGATGTGATTTGCGCCGCCGTTGCCATGCGGTTGGTCTGTACGAGTCTCGATAGTCTACGTCGACCCTGGTCCTCGATGGCATGTGTCCGGCCACTTCTTGCCCTCTCAGCGCCGGTACGTCCGTCGATGGTATACTCGTGGTACACCCTTGGTACGGTTGCCCTCGGGAACCCTAGGGTTCTTACCACTTGTGCGATAGAATGACCCATCTGTCTTGCGCCGACAATGCATCCACGATCAAAGTCGCTCAGATCACCGCGTTTACCATGTTCATCTATTGCGATACACGGTTGGGAAGCCCTGCTGTCCTCCTATTTGTCACCTGCGTTAGGTTTGGGTATGCTCCCCTCTGCGCGGGGGATGTCCATGTCAACTGCGCCCATCACAACTATCTCTAATGTTTTGTCTACTAAGAGTATATACACTGAAGTGCCAGAAAAACTGGTACGCCAGAAGAAATACGACGGGGCATGGACTCCACTAGCTTCTGGAAATATGCTGTAGGCAATGCACACCACAGTTCCTGCAGAGCGTTCCACAATTTGGGTGTATTCCGAGGTCACGGATTCCTGTGTTCGATAGCGCGTTGCATGGCATCCCAAATGTGTTCTATCACGTTCAGATATGGGGACTTGGGTGGAATGGCAACACCCCAAACTCAGATGAATGCTCCTCTAACCATAATGTGGCGTCCCGACACTTGTGTGGAGGTGCATTATCCTGTTGGAACAGGCCCAACCCATTAGCATGAATGCAGGACATGAACGGGTGTACCTCGTCAGAAAGGATGCGCACATAGCGTTGGCCGGTCACAGACGTTTGTAGACGTACCAGGGGTCCCAGTGAAGTCCAGCTAAACACACCCCACACCATTACGGACCCCCACCAGCCGGTACAGTTCCCTGTTGACAGGCGGGATGCATGGCTTCATGGGGTTTGCGCCACACACGAATCCTTCTATCTGCCCGATATAGTTGGAAACGCGACTCGTCAGACCAGGCTACTTGTTTCCAGTCATCAAGTGTCCAGTTGCGGTGTTGCCGTGCCCAAGCGAGGCGCATAGCTGTGTTGTGCACCCATCAAGGGGATTGGAGTTGGGCGTCGGCTCCCAAAGCCCATATCGTGCACGGTACATTGCACAGTCCGGACGCTGATGCTTGTTGAGACTCCAGCATTGAATTCCAATGCTACCTGCGAGAGTGTCGCGTGAAACGATTCTTGGCAGCCGACGATGGTCACGTTCACCCAATGTCTTTTTACGGCCACACTGGTATCGTAGGTTGGAAGTTTTGCCGGAATTCTTGTAGTCGCAATACACCCTTGCAATGGTCGTCAGTGAAAATCCGAACTTCGTTTCTACCTCCGAAATACTATGGCCCATCTCACGAGCGCCAACTATGACACCGTGTTGAAAATCGCTTCAATCGTTATTACTTGTCATTCTCATGCCGAAAACAGCTCTGACAGCTGGCAAGGATGTCTTTCGCTTTATATACGCACTGGTGGACGCAACCGAGTACGCGCACAGGTGACGTTGCTATGCATTTTGCATAAGCTAGTCTGTACTAGTTTTTCTGGCACTTCAGTGTATATAGACATATATACAGGGGTTGGACAAACAAAATAATGTGAACACCATGGTTATAACGGTTAATGTTATTCGTGTAGGCTACACTAAAGAACAAAAATGTTATGATTAATTTTTGTGTATCGCTTAGTTTTATGTACACCGATGAGCCATTACCTAATGACCACCCCCAGCTTAGAGAAATGAGCGCGCCTGGAGACCGAACTGTGGAGCAGGTGAAGTTCAATGAACGGTATATATACAACCCCAGGACCATCTTTCGGGTAGTAGAGTGTTCGGAGTCAGAATGGCAAAAGCTGCCGATATATTGGAGTTTGATAACGAACAAATTGTGATGGTATGGCGCCTCGGAATTATGATCTCGGAAACAGCACGGCTTGTGGGTCGTTCACGTGCCGCTGTAGTGAGTACGTATCAAAAGTGGTGCACATATGGCCAAACGACGAACCGTCGTAAAGCCGTGTGTCGTCGGCAGCCCAGTCATGCCAGAGGGGAGCGGAAATTGTCGCGCATTTTTCACAGCGCCCGCAGGGTCACAGTACGATAAATCACTCGCAGGTACAACAGTGGTGATCAGGGCAATGTGTCACAGCACACGGTTCACCGCAGCCTTCTACGCATGGGCCTGTGTAGCCAAAGACCCAGACGAGTTCCCATACTCACTGCACGTCATCACCAACAACGCATGAGATGAACCCAAGATCATCCAGATTGGACCGTGGATGATTGGAAGAAAGTGGCGTGATCTGACGAATCAAGATTTCTGGTACATCACGCAGACAGCCGAGCGCGGATACGCCGATTACAAACGGACGCTATGGCACCTGGATGCACTGTTGGCCGGAAACAGGCCGACGCCGGGGGTGTTATGCTGTGGGCGATATTTTCTTGCGGCACTTTAGGCCCCATCATCCCAATAGCACAATCCCTGACAGCTGTCAGGTATCTGAACATCGTTACGGACCAAGTTCACTCATTCATGGCAACTGCTGGTGATGGCCATTACCAACAGAATAATGCGCCATGCCACACTGCCAGAATAATCAAGGAGTGGTTTGAGGAACATGCTGGTGACTTTCTGTTAATGCCCTGGCCTCCAAATTCACCTGACATTAACACAATCGCACATTCGTGGTTCGACTTGGAAAAGCGAGTTCACGCTAAATCACCACCACCCCGACATGTACTGGAACTGGTGGACTTTTTGTTGACATTATGGTACCAGATACCCCAGGATACCTATCGCCACCTCATCGAATCGATGCCTCGCCGAGTGGCCGCTGTTTTGCGGGCTAAAGAGAGTCCTGTAGCTTATTAGGTAGGTGGTCATTATGTAATGGCTCATCGGTATACACTTCAATATCTGCCCTGGCCAGTTCAATCACTTGACTTGAATATCATCGAACCACTGTTGACAGTTTTGGGAGAGCAGAGTGAGAAGCAGATTCCCTCCTTCAACATCTCTGAAGCAATTGGCTGATATTCTGATCGACGAATGATACAACATTTCACTGAGACTACTCAAAAACTGCGTGAATCTATTCCAAGAAGCCTGGAAACTGTATTAATAATGACAAATGGTGATCCTACACATTATTAATAAAGCCCTATCTCCTATTTTCCATGTGTTCACTTTATTTTGTCTAATCCCTGTATATTGATTGTCTATTATAAAAAGGTTTTAGATTCCTTAAAACCATCAGCAGTTATAAGGTCTCTGAATACCTGCAGTATTGAAGATGCATACATGAACATTATTAATAACATCTATGAAAATACAAGTACGAAGATTCGATTGTTCGAGCACTCAGCAATTTTAAAAATTATAAAGCGAGTGGGACAATTTGACACCGTATATCCCAAACTCTTCAATGCCACATTGCAGAATGTTTTCCAATCATTTAACTAGGAAGACAAAGGGATAAAACTTAATGGAGATTATTTTACCCACCACCGTTTTGCTGACGACATAGTCATTTTAGCAAGTGCCCCGTCGGTGCTGCGGAGTATGGTCCAGGAACTTGCTGACATGTGTAAAGAAGTAGGCTTAAAAATTAACTTACAGAAAACAAAACTAATGTACAATGATTTTACAAGGACTAAAGATTTAGCGATTGATATAGAAAATCTAGAGGTAATCGATACCTACATACATATACGGTTTAAAAAGTTAGAAATGAAGAGACTAACCAACACTGCAATGACGTTTGGTTTTCCAAGGGAAACCATCAACAATGATCTCAAGAAACTTAAAAGGTCTACACAATCAACTCTACATGAAGCCAGAAATAAACCGAAATTTGCGGGATCGTTACGTTACGTTCCCCCAGTAGTCAACATCCTTAAAAATGTGTCCTATATATAACTTAAACTTTGGTGTGAAGACCTCTAATAGTTTAGCAAGAGTTAAAAACGATAGGGATCAGGTGGTAAATAGTGAAAAATGTGGAGTCTATGGAATCCCAATGAAAATAAATGACCCCCCCGGGTCTGGATATGCTATACATCGGTTCAACTACCAGATCACTAAAAATTCGCTTAAGTGAACACCGATGTAACGTCCGCAGTAAGTCGTCGAACACGGCATTATCAAGACTGGCTAATTCGGGTTCCCACTCCCCACTTTGGGATCAAGTTCGTGTACTAATTACATCTAGATCGTATTTTCCGGCAATATTCACGGAAAACAGCATCATTTGGAACATTTCTGTTGCAACGAAGCAATATGCGATTATATTCCACCTCAATGGAAGAAGATTGTTCCTGTCAAAAGCCGAAATGATACCGATAACTTTTCGATGAACGAGCTTTTGGAACTATAACTATTCGTCTTGTGTCTTTCAAGGACCACGCCTTCATCTATACGTCATCGAACCCAATCACCTGGAACTGTGTATAATACCTTAGCTGCAACTAAACATCTGTTCATTTTAATCTGAGGATGAGTATGGAGCATACTCGAAAGATCTTATTTTAACTTGTATACGTATATTGCTTTTAACATACAATGTATTTTAGTATTAAATCTTCAACAAGATATGAATGCTTCAATACTGGATTGTGTGTTTTTAAATCATGTTGATGACGTTGTTTCTATATGTGGACTTTTTCACTTAATTGCTTAATAGGCACGAAATTGCTCTTCATTATTGACCTACATATATCTTTGGTAACAGATATCAAGCAAGGACCACATCGAAGAAGAAAATAGGCGTATAGAACTTGGAGAGCATTTGGGAGAAACAGCACAATTTACAAGAGCAAGCTATCATTGTCTTAGAAAAAAGTGTAATGCAACCTTCCATTTCATACTTACGGATCAGAGACATGGACCTTAACTAAAAACGACATCCGGAGGTTTCAAGCTATTAAATGAAGCATGGATAGGTGAATTAGAATAGGGAGAAGAACTCGCGAATCAGGAAAATGACAGGAGTTGAGAATATCATGATTAGGTAAAATTCCAGAAATGGCAGCGGGCTGGACATATTGCTAAAATTACTGACCTCCGTTGGACAACTGAAATACTAGACTGGATTTCAAGGGACAGGAAAAGACCCAGAAGAAAACTACATTGAGGAGGCTGGGTCAAGACAGAACGTTGTGGGTGAAATTTGGAGAGACCTTCATCCAGCAGTGGATATATAATCATTGATAATAATGATGATATTTCGAAGGATTCGCCTGAATTTGGCACCAATTGCCATTGGGATACATAATGATATTTCATAATACGTTACCACAGAATACTCATTTCATTTTGCTGATTTCTATGGCGGAGCTTCTAGATTCTCTTCACTATCATAGAGTAATATTCGTCTGACGCCGTTTTCGAGGAAGGTAACTCCTTATTTAAAAGTTATTTATCAGCTAGGAAGCAATATACTGTGATTGATATGACGCAATCCACAATGGGATATATAACTTCTGGAGTGCCGCAAGGTTCGGTTCTAGTTCCTATATTATTTAATCTGTATATTAATGATCTTTTTACAGTGGTAAAAGATAACGATTTAATTTTATTTTCTGATGATGCAACAATCCTATTCAAGGGTAATAATACTGTAGATCTTATATCTAGAATAAATGCACAACTTGTGTTGGTGACAAATTGGTTAAACAACATGAATTGATTATTAATGTAAACAAGACCAAGGCTATGATCTACAAATACTACAATCTATGAGTGACTCTAAACTAAACTACAAATACTACAATCTATGAGTGACTTGGTGGTCTTGAATGGAGCTAAAATTGATTTTGTGAATAGTCATTCTTACTTGGGAGTATTGATTCGAAATGATTTGAAATGGAATATGCATATTGACAACTTGACTAATATATCATCTAGAAACATTGGGATAGTTAGTAAGATTATGATAAATTTGTCCCCTAAAATAATGAGATTGTTATACTACACACCAATACAAACGCATATAAATTACTGTATACTGACATGGGGGCAAACAACACAATATAACTTTAAAAAATACAGGTATTACAGAATAGATACATAAGATTAATAGACCTAAAAAGTCTTAATAATTCTATACCTAATCTTATCTTTAGGTCAGAAGTAAATCCCGATAAATATAATATAATTACAATAAAACAATTATTTGACCATAATCTTGGTAAAATAATGTTCAGTAGAATTAAAAATGATTTATACCATGACTTAATATCATTAAATATTCGTACTCCTAGTTATGGAACCAGGAATCGATCAACACTCATACCTAATTTCCCTCGGACAGAAACAATTAAAATAAATATAAATTATTCGGGTCCAAAACTTTGGAACTCTTTGCCTTGTGACATAACATCTATAAACAATTTTGTCCTATTTAAAAAAAAATTCAAACACCACCTTATGAACAAGTCTCTCAATTAATATGAAATTGTCCTGAGCTGGTCGCTGGATTGATTTCACGGCTTATGGATAGACCTTGTATCTATACACACTTATGTATTTATTTAATCTTTCAGTTATATTCAATATGCCTCTGACTTGTCTTTTGTATGGTTCTTTGTTGTTTGTGATTTTTTTTAGTACT
Organism: Macrothele yani; assembly: GCA_039090855.1. Lineage (NCBI taxonomy): Eukaryota > Metazoa > Arthropoda > Arachnida > Araneae > Macrothelidae > Macrothele > Macrothele yani. The sequence goes on along the minus strand of CM077022.1, from coordinate 46,071,029 downwards.
AGGGGTGGGAGGGCCATGTCAGGTCTTACGGCCTTTTCCCTCCTCCTCCTGGTTGCTACATTTTTTTGTAATTGATTATATTGTTTGTATTTTGTTCTGTAATATGTGGCAACTGAAAAATGAATAACGAAAGAAAGAAACAGTTGCCTCCTTCAAAATCGTGACGCGGCCTTCTAGCTCTGGCAGTACTTTGTAAACAACTCCATCTTCTGAGTAACGAATACTTTGCACGTTTGAGCATTTAAGTAATAATTTTAATGACATGACTTGGTGAATTTGCCTTGTAGGCAGAACCGTAGCAATCGTTTCTTATCTGGGAGGGAGAGACTTGGAATTACGTTCCTTCGAGTTCAAAATTACGCTCTTTCGAGTTCCACTCAAATAATACGTGGTTTTTATTTTCTCACACACCGCCGTTATAGGAAAGTATTATGATCGTTCAAAAATTGCACTTCAGGTTTTTGACAATTTTATTAAAAATATAAAAACTAGGTAAATACCCAAGAACCACAGGTTGTAAATACCAAGTAAAGCGCAAACGTTATGTGAACGCCGACAACACAAGCACTCCACAGAAATGCACAACGAAAAACAAACTAGCGAAGAACGAATCAGTATAATAACTGTCTGCGACAGAGCATAAATGATTAAATAGCTCTTCATACCAAAGACATGTTCGGAAATGTCGTGGAGGTTAGGCATATCAGCATATTGCTTTCTATGCCTTATAACGAAGTAAAATTTCCCGTCATTTTTGCCCACGCCGAGGCTCGAACCCGGATCCCCTCATTCCGGAATGAGTAACTCTACCAATTGAGCTACGCGGACGTTTGTTATCGCTGCTATCTGCCTTTATGTCGTGTGCGTCCTGCTGAGCAGGCACGTAACATCTCCCCCCCGAAAGAGGGCCGAGGGGCATGGCCCACGGGTCAGTCGTGACCATGAATCGTTGCAAGCAGCCATCCGCTGTAGAACGTTCACTTGAGAACTCCCAGTCAATCTAGTGTGTGGAATGCAACGTCAAACACATTTATTTTTCGAAGCGCTGGAGTACGGATTCTCTGATTTTTCCTATCTCGCGGTGTGGAAAGAACATCACACCATTACGAGATCTTGAACGGCCGGCTCATCCGGAAAGTTCGGGCACCATTATAACGAAGTAAATTTCTCCGTCATTTTTGTCCACGCCCGGGTCCCCTCATTCCGTCATTTTTGGCTCGAACCCGGGTCCCCTCATTCCGTAATAAGTCACTCTACCAATTGAGCTACGCGAACGTTCGTAATCGCTGCTATCTGCCTTTGTGTCGTGTGCGTCCTGCTGGGTAGGCACGTCACAGCCTCCATTCATGGTTTTGGAAAGTTTCCTTCAGGGATATCAGATGTTCACATCTCATAGTGTATGTTACTCTTTACCCTGGTTAACTGCATAGAATACCGTAGGAGACTAAAAAGAAAATACTGAAGAATATAACTTCTCTTTTTAGTTACATTTCTATTTTTTACATCCCCTCCTCCCCACAACATGTATTTACGCCCCTGGAAGAATGACCATTCTGGGAGGGCAACCGCCTTCCCTGCCCTCCCGGTAGCTGCGGCTCTGCTTGTAGGCATGGACGTCGCTAGACTTCGAAATCAGGATGGGAGACTGGTGGGCGGGTATTATTTTTGCTGGGGCAAGTTTGATAGCAACTTTATTTACAAAATACTGAAAGAAAGAATTCACCTTTTTCTACAGGTTGCAAAGGTATTCGCAATACCCCCCCCCCCCTACTACTACATACTTATTAATTTTGGAACTGTCTTGGCACTTTTTGGAATACAAAAGAATCTAAAGTTTTGGCACTTTTTGGAATACAAAAGAATCTAAAGTTTTGGCACTTTTTGGAATACAAAAGAATCTAAAGTTTGGAGTCAGTTTTTGCTAATGTTCCGTTCATCCATTTTTAATGAAATTAGTAAAACCTAAAGAGTTATACACTGAGTGGCCACTTTATTATGACCATCTGACAATTTTAAGCAAATGAGCACGCTGTTGCCGCCAGAGGGCGAGGCTAGTATAAAAATGGAAAGCTTAGTGCTTGCGACAGTAGTAGAACTGATTTTTGGGTGACGAGATGGGTAAAAAATGAGATTTGACGGACTTTCAACGTGGGATAATTGTAGGAGCTCGGAGCCATGGAGCGAGTATCACCGAAACCGTCGCATTCGTGAAATGTTCCAGAGCAGCTGTTGTTAAAGTGTTTTAAGACTGGACTGTCAGCCAAAAAACTGGGTCTCTACGTGCAACGTGTGGTCGTCATCGACTAGTGACTGCTCGGGCGGAACGGAGAGTGTCCAGACTGGTAACAGATAGCAGAAGGGCAACAGTGCAGCAAATTACAGACCATCTTAATCAAGGATTCCCTCAAACGATCTCTGCACGCACTGTTCGCCGTACACTGCATCGGATGGGATATAGCAGCCGAAGGCCTGTTCGAACACCTTTGCTGTCTGCAGTTAACAATAGAAAACGTCTCCAGTTCGCACAGGAAAACAGGGATTGGACAATCGATAATTGGAAACAAATTATGTGGTCCGATGAATCACGTTTTCAGTTGTATCATGCAGATGGTCCAATGAGAATTTGGCGGAACCAGCACGAAAGCATGGACCCCAAATGCATTGCTACAACCCTTCAAGCTGCTGGAGGCAACGTTATAGTTTGAGGAATGTTTTCCTGGCAAGCTTTGGGCCCTTTAATTCGTGTTAATCAATGACTGACTGGCACATCATATCTAAACATCGTTGCGGACCAAGTGCATCCTGTCATGTGGATGGTTTATTCCAATGGCGATGGCTACTTTCAAAAAGATAATGCGTCCTGCCATAGTGCTCGTATTGTACAGGATTGGTTTCAGAACATGCCGGTGAGTTTACTTTGCGTAGGTGGCCCCCACAATCTCCAGATCTCAAGCCCATTGAGAATTTGTGGGATGAAGTTGAACGAGCCATCAGACAGCTGGATCCACAACCCTGCAATCTCACACTGCTGGAAAGTGCTATTCATCAAGCATGGTCTCAGATTCTACAAACCACCTTTGAACATCTCGTGGAGTCCATGGCACGAAGAATAGACGCAGTATTAAAGGCAAAAGGTGGCCCAACGAAGTACTGAGGGGGTGGTCATTGTAAAGTGGCCACTCAGTGTATAGCCGTATAATAAACATGATACACTTCCACAAGCACAAATAACATGCCCTAATTAAAAGAAATTTTCATGCCTAAAAGAAAGGTCTTAAAGCAAATGTTTTCATGGATTAGGGTTAAGGGGAAAGGTTCAATTAGTATGATTAACTTGCACATTTCCCCTCACCAGTTCAAGTTAGTACGATTCCAACACGCAGACAATATCTTTCTCCCTCCTTAACTCCTTTCCTTCAAGCCAGCAACCTTGTCTTGCACTCATCTCTTCCAAAGTAGTCGTCAGCTACGACCTGCTCGCTCATTACCCTAGGGCAGGCTTAAGAGCACTGGTATGGCTTTAGTTTCCGCTTTCCCCCAAACAAACAAATCCCCTGTTCGAATCCCCTGATTAGCAGCACAAACAAACAGCAGACAATTACCGATGACTCAGTGAATTCCTATTCACCCCTCTTCATTTGCCCCTGGTCATACTAACTTAAGAAAAGGCTTAAATTGAAAATTTGGACGAGTGGAGAACAACTGAATTTTCACGGCCCTGCGGATGATATGTTGATAGCCTTTCTACGGAGAAGGAAAACCGCACTTTCTAAGGGAAAATACGTAGGGCTACACGACGAAAAACACGGGTGTCATTATTCCTTGGCAAATTTCAAATTATATTTTAAAGTTAAAAAAAAAATTAAAATATGGCACATCTTGAACTGGGTGGGCGGCAGGGTGGGCTAGAACCCATTCTCGCACACCCTTGGCGACGTCCTTGTAAATTCGCAGCACATACTTACCACATAAAACTACCAAGAACATTTAGACGAGATTAATTTCAAGGATTTGGGACGACTCTGACGAATGAAAATCCTCCCCACACATTACTTTTATCATGATTAAATACAGCAAATTTGCCGCAGAATCGCTGATCTAAATACATGTATTTGCTTATTGAGAAGAATCTCATCTCTCAATATATTTTTCCCGGATACAAATGTACTCTTTACCGGCATTACTATGATTATTCAATCGTAATGTTCCACTTGAACGCAGCTCTGTATCCGCTATTCGCTTTAGAGGTCAAGAACACAAAGGAAGTACCTCACGTTTTCCCGGTTTTCTTCCGGTAGATGGTTTTTAGGAAAGATCTCATCGATATGTTTTATGAACGTGTTACTGGAGACCAAATAGCGTGTGTAGAGGGATTCGACGAATTTAGGTGTCAGTGATAACATCAAAGGAAAGGTAGATTTCTTCTACCGATAAGGAAGGAAAGGTAAAGTTTGGTGCTAATATCTTATCAGATATCTGCACGTCTGTTAAGATTCAATCACTTAATCACAGGTCGAAGACCTCGAAAAATCACATCAGTATGCCTAGGTACACCGAAGAGCTAAAACATTATGTAAGAACTAAAGATATTTCGTGCTAATTGTAGGTAATAAGATTGAAAATGCTGTCAAAGCACGGTAACTTTCTTTGGAGCTCAAAGCACACACACCACATCCTCAAATTATCTTTTAAAAACGTAAGATTAAAAAAAAACCGTCTTTATTTACAATTTAAAAACATGGTAGGTAAAAGCTCTGGCAAACACTTTCGCGACCACTATGGCCGCATCATCAGGCCGATGAGTGAAACCAAATTAGAACGGCACAAAGTCAAATAGTGACAGATAGGAGCACAAGTAGTACACATTATGTAAATGAAACACATAAGTCATTGCCATTCACTACAAATTGTTAAAAGTCTTTGGAATTATTCAGCTTCTTCCTCCGGTTTCTCTAGGCAGTGGGAATGCATACAGGCACGTCCTCATTACAGCATTTTGGTCCAAATTTTATGATACTGTATATAGACTCAGTAAAGAGCATAGAGCATTTATTAGAAGCTGTCGATAGTAAGCTTGCATTGTCCCAGTCAGGTCTTAAGCCATTTTCATTAACAGTTTTCGACAATGTCGAGGTAGCAGATTTCTTACGGATGGCATATCTGTGTTCAGATATGCCATCCATAAGAAAATATTCGCCATATTTGTATCCCCTTACTAAAAACTCAACTTTTTCTGTTTGTAGTACATTGGAAGCTATTACAAAAATTAAATCATGTCAATTCCCATAAACTCAGTTCATTCTTGCTTCGCTAGATGTTGTAAATCTATTCCCCAATATATCTCGCTCAGTTGTTTATACCCTTATTGAAAAGATCTTGTACACTCAAAATTCTTATACTGCTGCTGAAATTGATTCAACCCTAAAGGCTTTGAAACTTGTTGGAGACCGGTGTTTCTTCCGATTTCAACAGACTATTTTCAAACAGAATGAGGGGGCACCTATAGGTTCCCCTTTGTCACCTGTCCTTGCTGAAATACTGCTTCAAGATTTGGAGAACAACTACCTACAATCTTGTTCCGTTCAAGCATCGTTATATCTTAGATATGTTGATGATGTCTTTCTTGTTTGGCCTCATTCTGTCACCGAATTATTTAATATGGCTTCGAATCTATCCTCCATCGAACCCGGTATAAAGTTTACTTATAAATCTAGGTCACTTCCTTATCTTGACTTTTTGGTTTCCCACACCTCTGACAACTCACATTTGAACTTTTCAGTTTACCAAAATCCAACCTCAACTCCGGTTATTATTCCCTTCAATTCATGTACTCTAACCCCCTACAAATTTTCAGCACTCAGATTTCTTGTACACAGAGCTTTTTCACACTCTTTTGATAGCCGAAATTTGGAACTGAGAAAAATAACTGAGATTGCTGATGTGCATGGATACCCCGCGGGTTGTGTTCAAAGACTTGTTCAACAGTATGAACGGAAAACTTTTACAACCCTGACTAGAAATGTACCCACGGTTAAGTATGTGGGAAGCATGGACTACCAGAAATCTGTGGTCTCTTTATTATAAAACACCTGTAAAAAATACACTATTGGATTCGGTGTTAAAACCCAAAACCTTTTTACAGTAATTAGACGTGATAGAGACATAGTTCCAACTATTTCCCGCTATGGAGTGTATAATATCCCTCTAATGGACAGAAATGGACAATCGGCAGATCTTTGTTATGAGGGCTCGACCTTTCGAAGCCTGTGCATTCGTTGGGCTGAACACAGATATGCCATCCGTAAGAAGTCTGCTACCTCGACATTGTCAAAAACTGTTAATGAAAAAGACTTAAGACCTGACTGGGACAAGAGCTTACTATCGACAGCTTCTAATAAACGCTCCATGCTCTTTACTGAGAGTCTATATATCATAAAATTTGGACCAAAATGCTGTAATGAGGACTTGCCTGTATACATTTCCACTACCTGGAGAAACCTGGTTTTACAGTATTCACGGGAGGAAGAAGCTGAATAATTGCAAATACTTTTAACAATTTGTATATAGTGAATGGCAATGACTTATGTGTTTCATTTACATAATGTGTATTACTTGTGCTACTATCTGTCACTATTTAACCTTGTGCCGTTCTAATTTGGTTTCACTCATCGGTCTGATGATGCGGCCATAGTGGTCGCGAAAGTGCTTGCCAGAGCTTTTACCTACCATGTTTTTAAATTGTAAGACGTTTTTTTTAATCTTACGTTTTTAAAAGATAATTTGGGGATGTGGTGTGTGTGATTTGGGCTCTAAAGAAAGTTAACGTGCTTTGACAGCATTTTCAATCTTCTTACCTAAAAACATTATGACCGGCTCATCTTTATGCAAATAACACCAACTGCAGGTAAACAACGCTGCGCGTGTGAAGGTCATGAAGTGGTATACGTAAGTCATTTCAAAAGTATTGCACACTGCGCAGGTGCATGCTGCAATCCCTCCAATCGTTGCGCCAGTTGGGAGTCAGGCTTTAGTTGTGTCTACGTTTGCTAGCTAATTTATACCTGTTCCGGAAAATTATGCTTTGAAATGGAGGAAGAAAGTGAGCCAGGTCAGATCTCGCGTAGCGACCAGCGATCCTACATTAAAATTAAAACTTTGCGAGGAAAATCCCCTACCGAAACTCATATAGCTTTGTGTGAAGTTTGTGGGATTAGTGTAGTAAATCATAGCACAGTGTCACGGTGGGCTTCTCGTTTCCGCCAAGGTCGAGAAAGCATCGAAGACGACCCAAGAAGCGGCCGGCCATCAGATGCAACGGACGACACTTCTGTGGTTATCGTCAACAGCATTTTGGAAGAACATCGACGGAAAACATGTGAAGAGATTGCATATAAAGCAAACAGGTCTCCCGCTTCGGTTTTCAGAATCCTAACTGAAAATTTTCAGAAAAGAAAAGCAACTGCCCAATGGTGTCATCATTTGCACGACAACGCGAGGCTGCATGTTGTCCGTACAGTAAGAGACATTCTGGAAAAGTATGGATGGTAATTGCTTCTCCACTCGCCCTACAGTTCTGACAAGAGCTAACCAGACTATAGCATGTTCCCAAAACTGAAGAAGCCACTCCACGGAAAACGATTCAGTACGATTCGGGATGTTTCTAATGAGGTGACCCGAGTAATCCGATGACTCAACAATGGAGGTGTCCTGACTGGAATACAAGACTTGCCCAAACATTGGGCCGCTGTCATAAAGAAACATGGAGATTACTTCGAAGGTCTCTAAAGGTATTTTGTGAAATAAATTCGTTTTTTAAGAGATAACATACAGTGTGCAAAACTTTTGAAATGACCCTCGTAAATGACACCTCATATTGAGTTCTGTTAATCAGTGTTATTCTTGTTCTTCAGGTGGGAAAGGCCACGCGAGTTTGGCAAAGGCCAAATTGTAATGGCTGGATGACTGGGTCAGAGCATTTCCGACACGGCAAGGCTCGTGAGGTGCTCACGGTCAGCTGTGGTTACTACCTTCTAAATGTGGTCCGAGGAGAGGTGTGGGACGACCACGTCTCATCGATGCTAGAGGTGAGCAAAGGCTACCCCGTACGATCCAACAGAAGGGATACTGTGACGTAATACTCCGGTAACTTGAATGCTGGTGACAGGAGTAATGTGTCACAACACACAGTTCATCGAAACCTGCTGAAAATTGGGCTGTGTAGGCACATGCCGCTCGGAATGCCCATGCTAACCTCGGTTCACCATCGAAAGCTCCTACAATCGGCATGATGCGAGAATCAAAACTGGACCTTGAATGATTGGAAGGAGGTCATCTGGTCCGATGAACCTCGTTTCCTGTTCCACCATGTGGACGAAAGGGTACGTGAGCGTCGTTTACCTGGGAAGGTGTCGGCACCAGAATGCGGCATAGGGCGAAAACTAGCCGGTGGAGGAAGTGTAAGGCTTTCGGCAACGTTCTGCTGAGAAACTCTGGGTCTAGTCATTCAAGTTCAGGAAACTAAAACGTCTACCACTTAACTAAACATCATTGCAGACCAGGTACGCCCTCTAGTTGTGCCTCCTTTCAGCAGGATACTCGTAATACGCCTTGCCACACTACCCGGATTGTTCGAGAATGGCTGGCGGAACACGAGGTAGACTTCCAGGTACTGCTCTGGCCTCCAAATTCCCGAGACATAACAATCGAACACCTGTGGTTTGTGTTGGAATAGGAAATCCGATAAGCGGCGGCTCAACCACGTAACCTACAAGAGTTACATATACTGGTAGCGTGTTGGTACCAGATACCACAAGACACCTTTAGAAATATTGTAGCGTCAACAAATCGCCGGGTAAGAGCTGTTTTGGCGGTACGTGGAGGGCCATCATCATATTAGGCAGGTGGTCAAAATAATTTGGCTCTTTGGTGTACGTAGACTTGCCGAAAGTTTTTAGCTACGGCGAAACGGAAGATATGGCGACTTTAAAACACAGTTCACGTGAAAAAACGGAATGTTACTCGTAAATGAACATGGCGCTACGCTTTTGGCTAAAACAGGTTTTCCGTCACCTGTGGGTGGAAATGTGACAGTGTGGGTCTGACCTCTCAAGATGGATCTCTCTCAACGTAATTTTCGAGCTATTATTTGCTTCGATTTCAAAAAAGGTTTAAGTACGGAGCAGAGTTTTGAATCAATATCAGATACCTTCAGAACTCCACTCCTTCACGAGCCACTGGTTTCGTGAATTTAACAGAGACAAAAATACATTAAAACATGAGCCTCGATCCGGTTGTCCCCATAAGCTATATGCCCTGAAAAAGTCGATGCTGTGAGGAAACTAGTAAAATAAGATCCTCATATCGCAATTTCCAAATAAAGACATTCCACAACAATGGATGAACGACAGCGAAGTTATTTGTGCGTCAGCAAGTGATGCGCTTGTTGGGTTCCTCAAGGACCTACAAAAATAGAGTGATGCTGAACGGTGCCATTTCATACTTGGCAAGTTCGGTGGCCGGCAAAGCACAGACACTTCCAACATCGTGACTGGTGACGAATCGTGGATATACAACTATTACTGGACCGGCAGTTGAGGGTCTGGTTCTTCCAAAGTGACAAGCAGCCAAGGAAAGTTCGAAGAAGCCGCAGTGCAGGGAAGAATAACTGTTGCGTCTTTCTTCTCCAAGGCCCATTTCATACACGCGGATTTTTTCTGCCGAAGCAATAAAACCGCTTTCACACAAGCTGTTTCACTGCTAGAACGGAGGAAAAAATGCCTGAAGGATGAGCAGGAACTATCGGTGGTTCTTTGTTCAACAGCACTTTGTTCTCCACCCCATCTCACAGGAGGGACTGTTTTATTGCACTAGCGGACGATTGGCTGGCCGCCTGTGTAAACATCTTGCCTTACAGCTACGTTTCTCTTAATTTGGACGGTATTTCCGCCGTCCAGTTTGTAGCGAACCTATCGGAAGCTGAGCGGCTACCGCGTCGGAATTTCTACCGCTTCCGCGCGTGTGAGTCTCGGTATAATTCTATAGTCCGCTTTAAAACAAGCGGTAGGACAACCGACAGATTTCTTGCTTCGGCAGAAAAACTCAGCTTGTGTAAAACGGGCCTTAGACCCGTTTCACACAAGTAGACTTTCGTCTGAGTTGGGTCCGTTTTTGAATCCCGGTGAGACATGGAGTCCGCGTTTGTCTTACGACACTGGCTTTCTCTTCCCTGAAACCAGTGGCCCTAAATTAGGGATGGTAGACTGCTTTGAGTGCTTATAGCCATTGAGTTGTAACCCCCAAGCAGCACACAAAAAGTCTTAACAAGGCAACGCCCGCCCGCACACTGCTAATATCAGCAGACAGTGTTTGCTTACCTGGTGTCCAAGCCAGCGCAATCCCTCGACTTCTACCCCATAGAGAAAGTGTGGGGCGTCATTGGCAAATGATTTAACACCTCTGAACGTCCCCGTCGCAATGGAGATGAATTGTTGGCACAGGTCAATGACGCATGGCCAACGATACTTTAGGACATCTGGAGACTTTTCCACTCGATGCTCCACCGTGTTGCCGAAAGTCACCGGACACCCCTTCAAAAGCAAATGAACGGATCCTCTGCGTTGTTACGAAGCGCGGTACAGCTGCAAACGGCATAAAAACAAGCCTGCAGCTGACCGCGATCATATCGCACTGTGAGGTTGAATGAAAATGTCGCGGCAGGAGAAAAATGATTTTGAGAAAGGAAAGATTGTTGGGTGTTATATTAGCGGGTTGTCCACAAGAGAAACCGAGAGGCGTTTAAACATACCCAAGTCAACTGTTTTGGATGTACTGAATATGTGGAAAACACATGACGTGCCTGAAGCAGCAAAACGTACGGACAAACCAAAGAAAATCAGTGATTAAGGACGTCGAAACCTCAGACGAGTTGTCACAGCTAATCGACGGAGTATCTGAATCCAGAAACACGATCCATCAATCTGATGGCCGTGTGTGGGTATGGCGGCAGCCGGCGGAACGCTATTTACCACAGGGTACTACTGTTCCTACGGTCAAGTTTGGAGCTGGCAGTGTACTCGTGTGGGGGTGTTTTCGCGATATGGTCCCGGCCCATTGGTTATCGTGGATAAACCTGTTAACCAGCACGTCTACCTCGATATTCTGGACAATTATGCCCTACCGACTCTCAATACTATAGAACCGAGCCTTGTTGGTACCAGCAGGATAATGCACCGCGCCATAAAGCAAGGACTGTTACGGCGCGGTTTGACGATAATTCCGTATCGCCTGTGGACTGGCCAGCACAGAGCCCTGATCGTAATCCCATAGAGCACCTATGGGATGAATTAAAGCTCCGCATAAGAAGTTTGGAACCAAGGCCTACTACTAAGCAACAGTTAGCGGCAGCATTATGTAGTGAATGGAAGCGCATACCTATCTCTATGTTCCAAAACCTTGTCGAAAGCATGTCTCGAAGGGTCAGTGCATGCATTATGGCCAAAGGTGGACCAACACCGTACTAATGTATGTCAATAAATGCTATGTTGTGTTTCTCTTCTAGGTGTCCGGTGACCTTTGTCAATATAGTGTATAACCCAGGATGGCGGCCATATAATAACCTACTGACTCCGGCCATATTATACTGCTTCTTTGCTCATCGCATTCATGTAATCCCTGAATCAGGCCATATTATACTGCCTCCTTGCCCATCGCATTCATGTAATTAATCCCTCAGAAGCCATTACACTGCTGGCCATCCAAAATGCAACACCAAGAAGGACACGAGATAACAAAGCCAGATGTACTGTACTCATAACAACAGATACAAAGATGAAACGATTGAGCTTACAGGCCCGTGCGACTTGCGGAACACGCAGACATCAATAGTTCGTGTGGCCCCCATGGCTGGCAATAACGGCAGCTACACGCCGCGGCATCGAACGAAAGAGGCTTTGGATGTGGGCTTGGGGTATGTCGGTCCAGGCTGCTTCCACACGTTGCCACAGTTCATCAGGCGGGCCGTGGCAGCAGTGACACCTGGTGGGCCGTGAAGAATTGTTGCACGATGCGTGCCATGTGCGGGCGCGCATTGTCCTGTTGAAACGTGGCCGCTGGCAGGTCCTGCAGGTAAGGGAGGACTACAGGCTCCAAAAAGTCGGAGATGTAGCTGTGGCTGTTGAGTGTACCGGCGATGCGTACCAGAGGGGTGCGGGTGTCATATCCAATTGCGCCCCAAACCATAACGCCAGGCGACGGACCGGATGGCGATGCATAATGCAGGCGTCATACAGTTTCTCGCCGCGATGCCGCCACACGCGAATCCGACCATCGTGGTGTTGCAGGCAGAAGCGGGATTCGTCGGAGAAGACAATGTCGTGCCATTCCGTAGTCCAGGTGCGGCGTTCAACGGCCTACTGCCGTAGCACTCACCGATGGTGTAACGTCAATGGTAATCGGAGCAATGGGCGCTGTGCGACAAGTCCCCGCTCCTGCAGACGACGTAGAACGGTACGTGCTGACACAGGTTGTTGCGCAACACACCGTAATTCCTGCGCTAACGTTCGTGATGTGGCGGTGCGAGCCGTCAATGCCCGCCGCACAACACGCCGGTCCTCTCGTTCGGTGGTGTGCCGCGGTTGCGGCAATCGCTCACGTCGGTCTGTCCATCCCTCCTGCACCCACCGAATCCATACTCGCCTCACTGTGGCTGGATGTCGTCCCACACAGGCGCCGATGTCTCGGTACGATAAACCGTTGTCGCGATAAGCCACTATTCGTCCTCTGTCGAACTCCGAAACGTGCTGGAATGACTGCCATATTCTGCGACGAGGCATCAGGAAGCTTCCCACGCACAGGTCCGGCAGCACAACACATTTCCACTACTTACACCCCGCCTTCTGTGCACCCTTCTTATAGTGCTTCTCGGTGGTGCGCCAGGCGCACATGATTTGCATATGCCCTGCAATGCTAATCGTTTGCATGTACTCTCGCGGGCGACGCATGCTGCGAATTTCAGACCAGTCGAATGCTTCCTTCTCGGTGTTGCATTTTGGGTGGCCAGCAGTGTATATTTCCTCTTGTTCATCTCATTCATGTGATTCCTGAGAAATTAAAGCACTTCTTTCCTATCTACTTGTCAAATGTGTGGCAAGTTGCGTCACATTGCGTGCATTCATTCCATCATGGTGTGGCACTTCCTATGTCGAACAGTGTATATATTTTTCATGTCATTTTTTGTTATTCCAGAGCGTGTACGTTTTACCAACTAATAAGCAAATTTGAAAAACAATTTCAGAAACAACTGAGGCGCGTTATTTGAAAGCAAAAAGTACGTGTCTGAGACCGGAAGGTAGATGGGCCGACAGACCTCCGGTTGTCAGACTAGCGGATGTAGGTAAGAAAGGAACCAATACGTTTAAGGGATATTTTCTTTTCGGAAGTTCTCACTGGGCCGACGATAAAAATGAGAAAATATCCGAATGCTACAGAACAATTTCCTGAAAATTAATGCTTAGCTTAAGTGTTATCAATCTTGAGTGAGAGAGAGAGAGAGATAGAATGACATTTTTAGACACCAATATTTAAAGAAAGTTTCTTCTAATTTTTACTATCCTTCTAAAATTCACTTCTGAGAATTTTGACCTCAACACAAGAGAGTAAGAACGTATCGAATGTTACGTGAATCAAAGGGAACGTATCGAATGTTACCTGAATCAAAGGGAACGTATCGAATGTTACCTGAATCAAAGGGAACGTGTGGAATGTTACATTCTTGAATAAAAGGGAACGTGTCGAATGTTACGTTCTTGAATCAAAGGGAACGTACCGAATGTTTATTGTTTTGTTCTGTTACAAACTATGCATGGAATTTTGAGAAACACGTTTAGTGTGAACAATGTTGACTAGATGTTTTCACTGTTACCATTGAATGTTTATTACAAAAAATTCTAATTTTATTGTGAAACGAAAAATAACAATTTCAATTCTAGGATTTATTAACGATGTTACACGTCTTTTCATACTGAATAAAAGTCACCAAATCTTAAAAATTTAGCCTTTGAGTTCGCTAACATAATCACCAAAACCTGCCGTGGTCAAGTGGTCAAAGCAGCGGGCATTTTCATAATAGCTCAGATTGGGCTCGGGTTCGTATCCCGCATGAGGCATCGTTGATGCGTTTGTCCTACTGCTCAAATTACGTCGCAAAATTTGGGACGAAAGATTTTTTTATGGTAACATGTATGAATCCCGGAAAAATCAAAGTCATACTTTGGAGCGAGAAACTGTTAGAATTGAATGGAAGATTAATCTAAATGGTAGTGAGTTATACCAGGTGAATGTCAGTTTGTGTTCTTAAAAGATACGTTTGACAGAGAAAAAGAAATAAACAGATTACATGGTGAAATTAGTAGGCGAGCGAATACTACGTAGAACGTCTTCGTATGCCCACAATTTAGCCGTTCGTAATCTCCGATAAAGCCTTGGTTTTACCCATTACGTCCGTAACTTCTCTCTCAGATCAGTTCATATGCAGAGGATTTTAGGAAGGGAATGTCTGACCCCAGGTCTTAAACAACCCTTAGAAATAGGAAGCTATGAGATTTGGGCTAGAGTGCCCGATAGGAAAGCGACACGGAAGTGAGGTAGAAAGGGGGAGGAAGACTCCCTTATTTATTACCGGGGGGGGGGGGTGCAGTACCCGGGGTCCGACGCCTTAACGTGCCCATCCGACGCACGGCAGATATTTAGTGGTTCGAGCATTCGTACCTGCCTGGGATCGAAACCGAGGTCTTCTTGGCAATCACGATCGCTGACCACTAGGCCACCCGCGGCCTTACTTCTCTCTCAACTGAACTCTTATATACACCTCTTTAGCCTGCAAGGCCACACATTCCTCCTCGTTCGGCCAGTGTCGTGTGTGACTCACTTTGCAGGGGTGGTTGTAATTCAGAGAGCACGAAGTGACGTTAACTGCGTTTTTAACCTTCCTTTTGTTATGCTATGCATCTTTCGCGACAATAGTTTAGCTTCCTTTCTTTCTCCTAAGGGGGAAGGGTTACCTTCTATGAACGAGAACTTTAAAATAATGTATAACCGATGGGGACCTGTAGATATCCTAGACCGAAAGTTATTAATCCCCTCACTAACATACTTGCGATTCAGATTTTCTTTATCTTGAGCTCAGATTTTAGCTTGCGCATACGAAATTTTGCAGCTACATCACATATCATGGGTGTCAGAGTCGTTTCTTAAGTTTGTCTAAATCTGAATAATGTTATAATATAAACACCGAGATATCTCTCTCTCTCTCTCTCTCTCTCTTTGCCTGTCTGTCTCTCTCGAACGCTTGACGTCACAGCAACGTCTGCATTGTTGCAACATCACTTAACGAACAATTCGTGCGTGCTCTCGCGATGTCAAAACGATTGCCTGGTATATAATAGCACGCGCTCACATTGAGATGTCAAGGTGATCGCGCGCTAATTTAAAAACATTGGATGATTAATTATTACTTGAGTTCTATTTTTCCGATCTACAAAATTCGAATTGAATTCCTGATATCATAGCAAGCTGAGTTTGTACGCGATCACGTTGAGTTGTCAAGGTGATCGCGGGCGAATTTAAAAATATTGGGTTATCAATGACTCGAGTTCTATTTATCTGATCCACAAAATTCGAATTAAAATATTAATATCACGGCAAGTTGCGTTTGCATATTAATTTAATTTAGCACAATTCGAATATTAATGTGTACGTTTTAATTATTTTTTACTCGTTTAATTTAACTAATTTTCCGAGTTTAGTGCCGATTATATTATATTTTGCAAAATATCGACCTATCTGAACGCTCTAACCTACAATAAAAACTGAAACACCTTGAGATGTCAAAGTGAGCAAGATTGCATCTAAAAACAGATGTCGCCCCAATAGCATATTGTCGAGAATTTAGATAGTTCCGATTTGTAATATCAGATACCGCATTATTTTGTAGAAAAAGCTTTGCTGTGAAGTTTCAAACTAACCGTCGAATAGGACAGTCTAAAATAAGCCGTGAAGGGAATAACAAGTGTGCCGGAGAAAAAGTAATTTAACGCGAACAATCAAAGCAAAAGTTATTAAAAGGTGAGTTTACACGAAAACAACTTTCCGAGTTATTTTTGAATTCATAAGTTGTTTGATATTTTTATATAATTGTTATTTTTGAATTTATAATCTGTTTATAAATTCAAAAATAACAATTATATAAAAATATCAATGTTTGCTTTGAATATTCTTTCGATTTCCCATGTATTATGAAGAATATTTCTTCCTTCGTTGGCTTCTTTCTATCATTTTGTTTGAGGAAGCTTTTATAAGAATCACAAAACAACCTCAGGCTCCTCTCCCGGGCAAGGAAATCGGATTTTTGTAAGAGCTTCAGTTTTTTTTTTTTTGTAAAATTTTCGGGAGATTTCAACACTTAACTCTCTCTTTCACTCACTCTGTCTCACACACAGTCTGTCTTTCCCATCTCTTTCTCTCTGCCTTTCTCTTTTTCTGTGTCCCTCTGTCTGTCTGTCTGTCTGTCTGTCTCTCTCTCTCTCTCTCTCTCTCTCTCTCTCTCTCTCTCTCACACACAGTTTGTCTATCCCTCTCTTTCTCTCTCACACACACACAGAGAGTCTCTGTCTATCCCCCTCCTTCTCTCTGCCTCTCTCTTCTCCCTCTGCCTCTCTCTATCCCCCTTTCTCTTTCTCCCCCGCTCTTTCTCGGAACTTTCCACATTATGGTCTTTTTCTTAAGCGTCAAAAAGCAAATATTTCTTTGAGATAACTGTTTTGTCTTTTCGATAGTTCTCGTGTGTGCGTTCTTTATGGGCGACATTTTTCACTTAAATTTTTATTAAAATATTAGATTTATTTTCTGGGGACCGCAATGAAATTTTGCTCCGGGCCCTGCAATGAAATTTCGCCTAGGGCCCCACGAAAGCTCCATTGGGCTCTGGCACTTTGGCCCACTGACATCTGCCACAAGAACACAACCTCTTCTGAGAACTTCACATCACGATGGAAAATGACATTTATAACCCATTGTGTGACTGCGTTTGATGAACAGCATCGGTACGCACAAAGGTATAATACTGTTTGTGTTGGCATTTGGCCTCATAATCGTAACTTACTGTTGTTATTCGTGCCACTGAACTCGGATTTACTCAGCACCGTTGAAGATTCAACAGGCGATGCCAACAGCTATACTGATATATTATGTTTATGATTGTGTTTAACAACTGATTTTATGCGTCAAATTATACCGTTAAATTTGAAACTCGTGCTATTGCGATGTACATATTGATTAGTACTATAAAACTGCTGTTCTGACATAAAGCGATGCGAATAATATTTCAGGAAGATGACTTCATTTCAAAACATTCTCAAAAATGAAAAAAGAAAGGAAGAATAGAAAAGCCTAATTTAAGGTTCCCATGGTTTCTTTTGTCTTAATGATGATATTTTCCCTTGTTTGGTTTTACTGCAGCATAGCGAAAACAATGCGCTCTCTTTGGACTTTTTTTTTTTTTTTTTGTTCCTCTCAAAAGAAAACAGTTTAGATTTTGTACTATTGACTATTTTTTAGATGCACGACGCCCATAAAACACAAATATTAAGTACTCGAAACACGAGTGGGAAGTTTTGCAATCGAGGAAAAAATCAGGAAGTGAATTTAACAGGGAGCCACAGGTGCTTGAAGAGACCTTTTGATGCTGCTGCTAAATGTCTGAAATTATCATTTCCTAAACTGTCAAGTTCCTGGAGCTGAATGTACCTTTCTTTAACTTACCGCCCCGCTCTCGTGATCAGTTTATCAGAAACGAGAAATGACGCAATAAAGAGCAAAATAAACAAAAAGAGAGACGTTAGCCTGTGTGCTTGGTCAACCAAATGACATCGACACACTTGCTGGCTGCCAGGAACCTGCGACACGTGAAGCTTCACGGTGGACAGGAGGAGAAAAGAATAACTATTGCTTTCAAATGTAATAATGGTCAAGAGAATGGTCAGCTGCCGTGAATTGGCATGCTTACAGAAGCAGATAGTTTTTCTACTTTTATTTGCCGGTGCAAAAGTTGTTTGAGGAGTTGGATGCTACTGTGAATTTTCACTCAAAAAAGGTGAATTGATGCCGTGAATTTATAAGATTTCATCTTTCAGATAAAATTTGTTTTCTGTTCAAGTGGTCAAGGGCGCGGCCTTCTGTCTCCTCTCGGTCCGGGTTGAATTCCTGAAATGAGTATCGTGCTAATCCTTCTAGAGTTTGTTCTGTTCCTTCTCCAGAACCAATGTCTCAAAATTAGCGATCAGGGCGAATCCTTTAGATGGCCATGCGGGTCCTAAAATCCCCCACAAAATTAGGTTGAACTACTTGGTTATTCGCTAGTTGAGTTTGGTCAAGTCGATTTAGCGGTTTTACGAAAATACAGTCATTTGCAAAAGTTTAAGACCACCTGTCAATTTATTGAAAATTAAGATTTTCAAAGAAACAACTAATTACTTGTCAGAGATATTTGTAAAAATGACACCACAGATGAATACGTACATTCTTTAAAACACAAAAAGACCAAAATCAGTACTTTGTGTGGCCACCTTTGTTTTGTTTTCTTATAACGGACAGAATACTATGTGGCATACTCTCAATTAGATATTTGCAGTAGTCACGTGAAATGTCTTTGCACTACACATACTTTATTAGGTCAATTAACGCTTAGGAATTTGATGGATGTTTTTCTGGTACCTTTTCTTTTAAAATGGTCCACAAATTTTGGGTTAAGGTAGGGACTATTACCGGGCCAGCCAAGCACAGTTATGTTTTTCCTCTGCTGGTAGTCCTTTACTGTCTTTGATCTGTTGCATGAAGCACCATCATGCATAAAGATTGTGCATTTGTGCACCAGCATATGAGTTAACAGCTTCTCACGTAACATTTCCTACTAAAAAGAACCAGTCATGGCAGTGCCTGTAGGCAAAAAGGATAACGAAGCAGTACCGGATGCTGACATAGCCCCCCATATCATCTGACTAGGCGGATGTCTCACGGTGCCAACGGTGTATTTTTCATCAAACCTTTTGCCTTTAGGTCATCGAACATGTGCTTCACGTGATTCAAATTGACGCACAGTTGATTCATCGGAAAGAAGAACTTGGCTCCAATTTTCAGCAGTCCACGATTAATGACTCTTTGCAAACTTGAGTCTCTTCTTTTTTCATAACAGAGGTTAGTCTAGGTTTATGTGTAGGTTTATAAGACTTTAATCTAAATTATTTCCTGAGACGTCGGGAAACAGAGCTGATACTAATATCAGACCATTTTGAATGTAGAAAGATCTTTATTTTCCTGCACGAACTCCTTCGAGAACGCATAACTATTCGCCTTATGATACTGTCATCACGTGGTGTTGTTTTTCTTGGACGTCCACTTCTCTTTCGGCCGCTAAATTTACATGTATCTCGATATATCATGATGGTATTATGAATAGCAGTCTTGCTCACATCAATCTTTCTGCTTAAGTCCCGATCGGAATATCCTTCATGATATAAAGTCACTATTTGTGTCCTCTGAGCAACACTTAATGACGTTTTTTTTTTTTTGCCCATTTTTCGCTCTATAGAAAATACGTACAAAACCTCTCAGCATGGAAACCAGAAGGAAAATGACGCTCGCACGCTTCCTCCGACTTTATCAACAGCTGCCGCTGTAGGATGATGCAACACCGACAGGAAGTTGAATAATGCAGACAGAAGCTGACGAAATCGGCCGAACTCTTCTAATACCCATGGATGGTCTTAAATGTTTGCAAACGACTGTACATGAATTTCATTTATGATGATGGTGATGTTATCCATTCAGTCGGGTCAAATTATTGACGATTCTGTAGGCTGCAACCCTCCATGCCTCCCGATCTTGGACTCCCTCCCTCAGCCGTTCCATCTCCAGCCCAGCATTCATTTGAATTGTGCCCAGCCAACGTGTTCTTTTTCGTCCACGTCTTCTTGTTCCCTTCTCTTTTCCAAGCATCATATCGTGTTGTTATAATATGTGTGTTGCATCATATGACCAAAATAAATGAGCTATAGTCTGATAATTATCAGACTCGTGATATAAATGTCACTTCAGGGAAAGATTATAATCTTTCCCTGAAGTGACATTTCTGGTTTGATGCGCTGTAGAACCTTTTTGTTGGTAACCCTTGCTGTTCATGGTATCCTTAACAATGTTCTCCAGCACCAAAGCTCAAATGCGTCAATCCTCCTTTGAACTTCAGTTATACTGAGGACCTTTATGATATATCCCCAAGCGTAAACAATCAGTAATGAGTGCGCTTGAACAGACAATGCTGTCATTCCTTGCCTGATTTTGTCCAAATAAGTTGGTCACTTTCAGGTAAATTTATCAGTTTTATTCACATTATGACTCCTTGTCCAAGTTCCTAATTTTTAAGCCTGAATATTCTGTTGAAAATTTTGAAAGCTGTGAGATATTTGTTCTTTAAAAAGATTTTGTCGATCTCCACACCTTTCCGCTTGTGAAGCAAGCTTTTACATGAGTTGAAAAGGTTTTGAAAAGTAGAAGTACGCTTTAAAATAACGCAAAAAAAGAATTTATTAAAAACTTAAGTTGGTAGCGCCCATTTAATGGCGCAGGTTTTTTATTTCTCGTACTGTGGAGCTAGGTTCAAATTCCAGAGAAGAACGTGAATGTTGTGTTTATCTGTTCTGCACTGTTATCATCCTGACCTGGAACTAGTGACTCTAAATTAGGGAAATTAGGGACAGGCTTCTCCTTATGGTATTTGATGCCCGCGGAGGTCGTTAATCTCACCAAAGAAAAAGTTAGTTTGCTTATAAAAAATAATTTTAATTGGACAAGGTCTTTTCAAATTACATAAGCGGTTAGGGATAGTAATCCTATCGTGTTAATTGGCCCACATGGATTATCTGGAGTTTAAATTCCTGGTAGTTATTCAAGCATGAAATATTTAAAAAATTAGTTCACATGGAATTTTCCCGATTACTTATGTCACAAATAATTTAATTAACTGCATAACGCACCCATAGGCAAATCTAATCCCAATGCGAAACTTTGGACTAAAGTGTCAAGAGGTGTCAAATATGAAGTGAATATTCAGTCTGATATAGAAGTCAGTGTAAAAATTCTCGACCTCTTGGTGTGACCATATACGGCCGAATTATACGCTCAGTTATGCGCCAAAGAAAATAAAATCACAAAAGATTGCCAATCATTCTGGGAATTGCTCAATACGTTTGTTTTGCCGAGTTAGTCTTGGAGTAGTAAATGTCAATAAGTATGCACTAAGTTAATCGAACATGCAGACAATTTCAAATAAAACTTTACCATTACTTCTTTAATTTCTTTTAAGCAAAACCTCACTCTTTTTTCATGTCAGGCTTCGCCATTATTTTAAGCAGAATCTTATACACTGTTTCACATAAAATTTCTATCATTATTTGTGTTAAAACTTTATTTAACTAATTTTGGTAAAAGCTTTCTTCCACTATTTCGGATAAAACTTCATATAATCGTAGTAGAATTTTATGCCACTATTTTAAAAAACTTTACTCTTCTATTTCTTTTCTTAGGTGTTTGACGACCACCGTGAGCAACTCAGTTGGCTATAAGCAGTCGGCTGTCCCTAATTTAGGGCCTCTGGTTTTAGGGAAGGGAGAAAATCATGTACCGTAAGACAAACACAACATCCATGCCTCATCGGGATTCGAACCCTGACCAACCACAGGCGAGCGGTCAGAAGCCCGCCCTTAGACCACTGCGTCACCTGGATGGCTCTTGCTTTGCTAAGTTCGAGTTATTATTATCATTTTAAATCAATCACAGAAAAAAAGAAAGAAAACAAAAAAAAAGCCAATGGAAAATTTACATTTGGCCATTATATGCTACCGCAGGACGCGTAAGAAATTGTTTCTTTCGTTGGCTTCTGAGCATTCGCCCGAGATGGGTCCAGGTTCGAATCCCGTTTGGCATGGATGTTGAGTTTGTCTTACCGTAACGACTCTCTCCCTCTCTCTTCCCTGGAACCAGTGGCCCTAAACTGATTATAGCCTACTGACTCTTTCTTAAGGACGTTCCATGGATCGTCGGGTGTGTAATGCGGTTCGCACTTTTTTTTCGCCATTTTTTTTTATAGTTGACATTACTGCTTGCGGTGGAGATCAATTGGAAGTTCAGAGATTTGGGATCTCATTCGCTGAATTTGATGTTACAGGGTAAGTTTCCCTGCCCTGCGGTGGGGCTTTCTCTCCCTCTTCTTTTGCTCTTCTTAATTACCCTTATCTCGACTGCAGCACTGCCCAATACTCTTCACTGCAGCAAAACTCTACCTCCGAAAGCCTGGCACTCCGTGGCATCGCCATCCTAATAAACCAGACCACCCAGCTAGACCGCAGAGAACACATAAGATCCAGTATTCACTCTGTCCCTTGTTTAAATTGTAGGGCTATAAAACTAAAAGTTTGGCCACCAAACTGTCTGCACACGGAATCTAAAAAAGCCACAAATAAAAATTATCCTAAACAGTAGAAAGACGAGCCAACTGCAGCACTGCTCACTACTCCTCACTACAGCAAAGCAACAGAGGGCTTCATCTCTATATTTTCGGAAACTCGCGCAAGATGGGAAAAAGATCACCACTCAAATAATATTACTACTGCTGTGAAGTTAATCCTAAAGTGAAGATACAGTGGTTGTAAATGAAATTAAAGTAATTAATTTATTTAATTTTAAAACGCAATTAAATTAAAAGTGACAATTATCAATTTTAAAATTATGCAGTTTTATATTTATGTTCAGCCCCCCAATGTTCTTAGTCTGGCGCTTCTGCCACTCATTGATAAAAACTGTCACTATTCCTCATATAACTCCCCCCATCCCCCAAACACACACTGTTTTAGGTAGAAACTTATTTAACCACTATTTCGACCATGTAAAAAAAAAAAAAAACGTATTTAACTAACAATTTAACCGTTACTATAGCAAGCCATTTCAGGACTTTTTTTTTTCTATTTTCGACAAACTTTTATATACAATGAACTATTTCGGTTTGGTAATTAGCTTTTCGTTATCTAGAGGACAAGGGAGGTGCGTGGTTTCTCTCGGCCCGGGTGCAAAACCATTACTCAGGCCCATCCCACGCCGGAAAAAAAATTAAAATCTTTTAACACGGTTAATATACACTGCCGGAAAGTGGAAAAAGAACACCAAGAAGGAGACGTCTGATACCAACGAAATTTATACATCATAATAACGGAATACAGAGGATAACGTGATCAAAACATTATGGCAAAATACAGCTGTATTTGCTGGTAAACTGAAAAATAACATTTCCATGTAACATGGTTAGTACGAGGTTGAACCGCCATTAACTGCGTCACACTGTGCAATTCTGGCATGGAGTCTGTCGTACAGATGTTGGATGTAAGTTTGGGGTATTGAGTTCCAAGCATCCTCAACCTGGACGCGTAAATCGGGGATGGTCGTTGCTGGTCGTGGCTGGCCGTGGAGACTGGATAAGTCGTTGTCCCATAAAATCCCACACGTGCTCAATGGGGGACAAATCCGGTGAACGTGCAGGCCATGCAAGTCGTCTAACACCCTGAAGTGCATGTTGCGTTGCACGTGCCGTGTGTGGGCATGCGTTATCTTGCTGGAAAACACCACGATGGACCGACCTTACAAAGGGCACAACAACGGACTGAATGATGTTGTTGATGTAGGAGGTGCTGTTTAACGTACCCGGTACAAACACTAGTTGTGTACGGGAGTGATAGCTGATCGCTCGCCACACCAGGAGACCAGGTGTAGGCCCTGTGTCTCGCTGGCGGATGCAAGAAGGGTGGAGACGCTCCCCTGCGCGTCTGCGAACACGCATACGGCCATCGGAGGCTCCCAAGTAGAATCTGCTTTCATCGCTGAACACGACAGATCGTCTATGCGTTCTCCAATGCAGACGTTGGCGACACCACTGCAGCCGTTCCTGACGGTGGGCTGGAGTCAGAGGCACACGTGCACGTAGTCCTGCATCCAGTAGACGGTTGCGGATTGTTCGCACAGTCACCTCAGGTGCAACGGCAGCTCGATTTGCGTCGCAGTGGATGTTCTGCTTGACAACGCCGCTCTTCTTATGCGTCGATCGGTCCGCTCATCAGTCAGTCTGTGACTCCCGGTTCCACGTCTTCTCGTGTGGGAATGTTCCTCGGACCATCTACGCCACCATCGTACCACCACCGATACTTCCGGTCCAATTCGCTCCGCAATACGACGATACGACCACCCGGCCTCCGACTAGATGACCTCGCTCAAAGTCCGATAACTGCTGAAATCGTACACGTCTTCCATGTCCAGGCATTGCAGCTTCTTCGCACGTGTCCGTACGCCGACGACTGATTACATTCACTTCGCCGTACTCCTTAAATACCACCGACGATAATTTGCATATTATGCCGTGCTGTGGCGTAAGCGCTCACCGGTTGGTCCCGAAATTAACATCACACCTACGTAAACTCGACCCCATTAACATATGCAAATTTCATGATCGTCGGCCAATTCCTTCTTGGTGTTCTTTTTTCACTTTCCTGCAGTCGTAACTTGTATACTTATTCTGTTTATTAGCTAAGTGAAGAGGAAGATATACTCAACTAATATTTTATGAATACGCATTTTTTTTTGTTTTTTTTTGTAAATGTACATTACATAATGATCAAAAATTAATACAATACCCACATGTGTCTGCTGGCTGCTCATCAGTCATCATATACCACCCCGAGCCTAGAGAAATGAGCGCGCCTGAAGACTGAACGGTGGCGCAGGTGAAGTTCACAGAACAGTATATATATATATACAACCCGAGGACCGGCTTTCGGTTAGTAGTGTTCGGAGTCAGAAAGGAAAAAGCTGCCAACTTATCGGAGTTTGATACAGGACAAATTGTGATGGCACGGCGCCTTCGAACTACGATCTCGGAAACGGCGCGGCTTGTTCACGTGCCGCTGTAGTGAGTACGAATCAAAAGTGGTGCACAAATGGCCAAACGACGAACCGTCGTTCAGCTGGGTGTCACGCATTGTTTACAGCGATCGCAGGGTCACAGTGCGACAAATCACTTGCAGCTACAACACTGGTGATCAGATGATACAACACTGGTGATCTTCGCAGGCCCATCGCAGCCTTCTGCGCATGGGCCTGCGAAGTCGAAGACATAGCAGGGTCCCCTTGCTCACTGCACGTCATCGCCAACAACGCATGAAATGGGCCCAAGATCATCGAGATTGGACCGTGGATGATTGGAAGAAAGTGGCCTGGTCTGACGAATCAAGATTCCAGGTGCATCACCTGGACGGTCGAGCGCGGATATGCCGATTACCAACGGAGGCTCTGCAACCTGAATCCACTGTTGGGCGGAAACAGGCCGGCGGCGGTGGTGTTATGCTGTGGGCGATGTTTTCTTGTGACACTTCAGGCCCCATTATCTCAATAGCACAATTCCTGACAACTGTCAGGTATCTGAACATCGTTGGTTGAGGACCACGTTCACCCATTCATGGGAACTCTGTTCCCTGCTGGTGATGGCCATTACGAACAAGATAATGCGCCATGGCACACTGCCAAAATCGTCAAGGAGTGATTTGAGGAACATGCTGGTGACTTTCTGTTAATGCCCTGGCCTCCAAATTAACCTGACATGAACCCAATCGAACATTTGTGGTTACACTTGGAAAAATGGTTTCGCGCTAAATCACCACCACCCCGAAATGAATGAGAACTGGAGAATCTGCTGTTTACATTATGGTACCAGATACCCCCGGATACCTATCGCCACCAACTCGTTGAATTGATGCCTCGCCGAGTGGCTGCTGTTTTACGGGGCTAAAGGGAGTCCTGCAGCTAATTATTAGGTAGGTGGTCATAATGTAATGGCTCATAGGTGTATGTTGTCCGTTGGTCATTCATGAAGTATGAGTATTTCATCTTAATTAAAATGCCACAGTCCGCAAACTGTCGTTTATACTGAAAATCGAAACACAGATGCTTTTTCTAAAATAGAAACATAACTGTCATCGTTGCAGAAAAAAATGAAAAGAAATTGTTTTTTGCACTTAATTTTGAAATGAATTCTTTCGGTAAATTCACGTCAATAATTTCCTTTATTCCGGACCTATTTCGTATTACGGAATCAAAATCACACTTCTTTGCTTTTTCCCTTTCCATGCTTAGTATCGCGAAAGATGGCAAACGATCTTGAGTCATAGTTGATCTTAAATACGTTTTAATCATCTTTTGTTTGCTAAATGATCTTTCGGAACATGAAATTGTTACTGATATAGTCAAAATAGTCGTAAAGCGATCATCAAGTTTAGGAAAACATCGTTGTAATTGCAATCAAGTATGTGTTGAAGAAGCTCTTTCGGACTTTTAATTTTTTTTTTTTTTTTTTTTTTTTTTGCTGTCAGCCAAAATAATTTTTTTTATAATTTGCTACTCGTTTAAAAGATCATCTGTTATGTGGGCACTAAATTTAATGAATTATTTAGCTGATGTTAACATAGCTTCAACAGAAACACAGCTTATTTGGGGTAAGAAATGCATAGCTACTGTGCACTGATTTGAACAACTCAAGCCTGTTATCAAACTGTAACCAAGTATTGTAGAACGGCCGTTCCATAAAAACTGAGAGTTAAATCACAGGAAATGAAGAAATACAGATACAGTAAAATATATGTTATTCTTTCTCAAAGTATCTTCCCTCGGATGATATGCAACGGTCCCATCGTTCAGTCCACTTTTCGAAGCATGTGGCGAAGGTATTTTGTGGAAGCTGCTTTAGCGACCCCTGTACAGCTTGAATAACATCATCATCTGTGTTGAATGTTGCGCCACGGAACTTCTTCATTGTTAGAAACAATCAGAAATCGCACGTGGCGAGGTCAGAACTGTAGGCAGACTGTGGCATGATTTCAATACAGCATTTCGTAAGAAACTGTAGAACACAAGCAGCCACATGTGGGCGGCCGTTGTCATGGTGTAGGGTCCAGTTACCCACAAGTTCCGGTCGCTTAATCGATTCTGTCGTCGCAGGCGCTTCAAGACTAAAATGTAATACTCAATATTGACAGTAATTCGTGGAGGAATGGCGTGCTGGTAGAATACATCTTTACGATAAAAGAAAATTATCATCATCACCTTCCCAGCTGATTTTGGTTTGGCGGACTTTTTTCGGAGGAGGCGAGCCGTGTGTTTCCAGACACTCGTTGCGCGCTTCGTGAGGGGGTCGAAAGAGTGGACCCATGTTTCATCAGCAGTTATTACTGTGTTTAGAAAGTTTGGATCCTTTGCAATAATTTGTTTCCACTCATGACACACCTGAACTCTGGCTAACAATTGTTCTCTCGTCAGGTGATGAAGTACACATCTGGAACATACACGATGCAGCGGTAATTTGTCGCGTAGAATGGGAAATGCCGACGTTTTTGAAATATTATTTGACGCCGCTATGTCTTCACATGTCATTCGTCGATCTTCTTGCAGGATTGCCCAAACAGTGTTAACAATAGGCTCCGTAACGACACTTTCTGGTCGACCAAGCCTAGGAGCGAGTTCTACCGACAAACACATTGTTTTGAAACCACCTAAAAATCGTTGACTCACCCAACCATTTATCTTTGTAAGCTTTTTTCATCAAATCAACTGTTTCTGGAGCCGTTTTTGCCCAAACGTTAGCAAAATTTTATCGCACAACGCATTTATTTCACTTCTTAACTCTGAATCACTCACCTCCATAGCTGTATGGCGAAATGCATACGTAGCTTAAACAACTGCGCAATAACAAAACCAGAATCGTCTGCCACGGCTAATAACTGTTGCCACAGATACTTCCTTAATTCAGTTAGTCGTCTGCGTGGTTATGTTCCCCCTTCGCACTGTTGCCAACTCAAAAAAATTACTCTCAGTTTTTATGGAACGGCCTTTGTATTTATAGTTCAGAATTCAAAAGTGCAGTCTGGCAAAAATGTCCCCGTTAAATTTAGTTTTTGTTTAGGTACTAACTCATAACGACTAAAGTTTTACGATTTCGGTCAAAATCCAGCTGTTCGTGTTTCTAAACGATTTTTCCATAGATAGTTTAGATGATACTTTAGAAGGGCTTTGAGGTCTCCTTAGCAGCAAGATCCCGGTGCAGTGCACCCCCCTACTTCTACCGCCTCTGCTTGAGGAATACGGTGTGCATTTTTTTTTCTTCAAATAATGAAAAGCAAATTGTACATTACAGCCATTGTAATTAGTTTCCACGGCGTTAGACAAATTTACAGTTGGCGCAGTGGTCTAAGGCGTTGGCCTCTGATCATTCGTCCGAAGGGGTCCGGGTTCGAATCCCGGTGAGGCATGGATGTTGTGTTTGTCTTACGGCACTGGCTCTCTCCCTTCCCTGGAACCAGTGACCCTAAATTAGGGACGGGCGACTGCTTATAGCCCATTGAGTTGCTCACGGTGGTCGTTAAACCTCCAATCAAAAAAAAAAAAAAAAAAAAAAAAAAAATTTACAGTATTTCAAGATATACTTTGTATAAATAATAAGACATCCGTAATTTTGAAAACAAATTCCCCAATTTCTGAGAAATTCGAGGTATAGCACTTCCAAGAGATGTGCTGATTGTAAATTCGAACCTACCAAACATAAATATGGTATCAATATCCGTGCCAAAAATATAGATCATGTTCATTAAGGTTATTGCTTATTTTTTTTTTTTTGGGGGGGGGGGGGTTAATGACTCCCAACGAGCCTTCAGGATATAAAGATTGGCCCTTTCCCTAACATGCAGTTACTCATTGCGGAGAAGGGACGTCACGTACCCGGATCACCCTCTGACGATTAGCCAGTAGTCCGTGCCTCTGAGCAGTAGAGCAAGTCGTCCTTTTTAAATGAATGCTTGATTTGAAAGTTAGCAAAACGTAAGCGTTTTGAACCACACTTTCACAGAAAGTTTAATAAGCTATTTTCTTAAACGTTCTTTCCACCAAATTCTTTATGAATTCACTGTCAATAGATACCGATTATTCTTTTTATTTCCTGACGGTTTTAAAACAGCAAGCGCTCTTTTGTCTCCACTTTGCTTTGTCAGATAGGATAGAAAAGATATAGTTGAAACACACCTGCCGATGACGTAATTCAGATGCTTTGCAGTTATGGATTTCAGTCAGCGTTTTGTGAAATTCCCTTTTTACTTTACCGCTGTGACAGGTCTGCAAAAGGGTGAATTGTTTCTGTTGTCCTCATTTTTGAATCAACAGTCGACCTCAAACCATGCAGTTTGTCTGCCAAATGCCCTCACACAGCTTAAAACTGTTTTGGTGCACGCACGAAGTGCAACTCAGCGGGTGAGAAAATGTGCCAAAGAGCAAGGTGTGAGGAATTTCGACATCAGGTAAAGTTTCAGAATGAATCCATCCCAATTAAGTCGTAATCATATGCATTACGTAGGGCTCAAAAGGCAGCATTGTTTGCTGATGTCTTTAGGCGCTTGCCAATGAAGTTTCAAAAAAGACTTTGGCACTTAAATAAAATAAGGAGAACAAAAAGAAAAAAAACCCGCACAACTGCACTGTACTTGCGTTGCATCGTAAAATCCGGAAATATTTATCGTTTGTTCTTTGCACTGTAAAAAATAAGTGGTGTGAATTCACGGAAAATTTATGAAAACAACGCGCAGCGAAGTTGCTAGTCTTTTAACGAAATTTCCGTTTTTCCTAATTTCAGTATTTTAACAGAATTTCCGTAGTCCATAATAATTCCGTTTATTTCAGGAAATTCCGTTTTGGGGTTTCTATTTCGCAAAATCTTCAGTATGACTTTCTCGGTCAGTTTCTCTCCCTGCGTACAAAGTTCACGAGACCTTCTTTATTCGTCCCTAGTGGAATTTGAACCAGCGTTCCTTTGAACGGGAAACACGTGTCTTACCACTCTTATGCAAGACCGCTGACGTGTAAGATACAACTCTACACACAGGGCGTTCAAAAAGTCTCTTCGCAGTGAGTATCGTAGGTTATATGGACGTAGGTTATGTAGAAATCATATAAATGTATTACGGAAACGTATAATTTACTCACTTATACACTGACGGAAAAAAAAAATCCCAACACCAAGAAGGGGTTGTGTTAGATAAACGACAGTTGGTAGGCGCTGAGAGTACATCTGCAAGATGACGTCTATGCAAATTTCGCGCTCGGCGCATACGTGTGGTGCTAGTAGCGCCCCTCGGAACATGCAAAGCAGGTTTGCTGTAAATACGCGCTGTAACGTTCGTGAGCGTTAGTTATCGTTGAGATTCGACGTAGGGTGTTGATGTTAGTCAAGAATGCCTTTAAGAAGACGAAGAAGCCATTATCAACAGCTCACGGAGT
The DNA here is from genome assembly GCA_039090855.1 of Macrothele yani. Taxonomy (NCBI): domain Eukaryota; kingdom Metazoa; phylum Arthropoda; class Arachnida; order Araneae; family Macrothelidae; genus Macrothele; species Macrothele yani. The sequence continues at coordinate 46,040,573 of CM077022.1, read as the reverse complement.
TTGAACGAGGTCGTGTAATAGGGCTACGAGAAGGTGGATTTTCTTTCCGCAATATTGCAGAACGATTTGGCAGGAATGTAGCCACTGTGCACGATTGTTGGCAGCGGCTGTGGTCAAGGGAAGGTACTGGCTCAAGAAGACCGGGTTCCGGCCGGCCACGTGGCACTACTGAGAGGGAAGACTGCCGTGTACGGCGTATGGCCGTGGCGCATTGTACCGCGTCTGTGGCAGCAATTCGAGCTGCAGTTGCCACCACAGTGACACAACGAACTGTTACAAATCGGTTACTTGAAGGACAGCTCCGAGCCAGACGCCCTGTAGCGTGCATTCCACTTACTCCAAACCACTGCCGTTTGCGACGTCGGTGGTGTCAAGCTAGAGCTCATTGGAGGACGGAGTGGAGATCTGTTGTGTTTTCTGATGAAAGCCGGTTCTGCCTGGGTGCCAGTGATGGCCGTGTGTTGGTTAGGAGGAGGCCAGGTGAGCGCCTGCAACCAACCTGTCTGCGGCCGAGACACACTGGACCTACACCTGGAGTTATGGTCTGGGGAGCAATTTCCTATGACAGCAGGAGCACTCTCGTGGTTATCCCACGCACCCTGACGGCACAGTTGTACGTCGGTCTGGTGATTCAACCTGTTGTGCTGCCATTCATGAACAGCATTCCAGGGGGTGTTTTCCAACAGGATAACGCTCGCCCGCATACCGCTGTTGTAACCCAACATGCTCTACATGTTGCCGTGGCCTGCTATATCACCAGATCTTTCTCCAATCGAGCACGTATGGGACATCATTGGACGACAACTCCAGCGTCACCCCCAACCAGCATTAACCGTCCCTTTATTGACCGACCAAGTGCAACAGGCATGGAACTCCATCCCACAAACTGACATCCAGCACCTGTTCGACACAATGCATGAACGTTTGCATGCTTGCATTCAACATTCTGGCGGTTACACCGGTTATTAATGTACCAGCATTTCACATTTAAAATGGCTCTTCTCGCGCTTACATTAAGCTGTGGTCTTGAAACCTTAATCGATTAAATATGTTACCTATACAAATGTATTGCCGCCATTTCATTCCTCTACAACTATTTTTTCGTGGTGTTGGGATTTTTTTCCGTCAGTGTACTTACAGAAAATGTTGAAACTGTGTCCTTCACATAACCAAACTATTTTACATATGTTTTCAAACACATCTGCGAGAGTCAAAAAGTCCTTCCGCAGTAATGATAAGGCAATTCTACTTGATTTTGATGGTGCTAGAGTCAAAATGTTTGAATTAAGTAACTTGTTATATGTTTAATTTCAGTTTTTGCTATTTTCTTGATAACATATTAAGCTTCAGAATGTGTTTCACAGCAACACCAATTTTCACCAGTTTGTGATGAGTTGAAAGTTTCCAAAATGTGGATGTTGATTTCATCATTGCTCCTCAGAAGGAAGGAACACTCATGAAATCAACATTCACATTTTGGAAACTTTCAACTCATCACAAGCCTGTGAAAATTGGTCGTGCTGTGAAACATATTCTGGTTTCTTAATGAGACGAAACAATTTCCAGCATTCACTATTCCCCTTTTTTACGCTTTCCAACCGTAGGCTGAAGAAGCGTATATGCTCCAGTTTGTCCGTCTATCTGTCTGTTCGCACGATATCTCGAGTAAAAATGGTTCGATTTCGATGAAATTTTAGTATGTGGTAGGGGACAACCTGGGAACGAACTCTATTGAAAATGGGCGAAATGGGGTCAAAGGTCAGGGCATAGTAGCGGCATTCATTCGGTCGCCCTTATTCGTCATAACTTACGTAAAAATGCTTCGATTGCGACAAAACTTCATGTTTTTCCGGAGGTATACTGAACCGGTTCTGTTTAATATAATCGAAATGGGGTCAAAGATCAAGGCATAGGAGCAATATTTATGCCACAGCCATTATACTCATAACTTGAGTAATGATTTCTGGTATGTTGGAAAGCGTATCATAATCAATGCATTGCGTTATTTTACTACCTTGTTGTTTTCAAGAAGAACGAATTCGTTGGCGTCTACGCCATTTGTATTAACTAGTATGGCATTAATTTCGACACAACATGTAATAGAACGGGATGTTAGCACGTCAAACTAAAACCTCTGAATGCTCAATGCAAAAGATGCGATGTGGAAAGTAACTCTCAGTTTTACAATGTGACACGCGAGGTGTGAGAGAATGAATAATCAGAGAAGCAGGCGACAGGCGTTTGCCTGCGACTTTCTCCGGACAATCGCACTGAAAACAAACGCAAATAAAGTATCGTTTTACGATATGACATCGTCGGTCGGTGGAAATCTTTGCTTTAAGAAAGGGACTTCAATATTTGTGTATAACACATTATTTTTCACTCCGCTGGCACCAGCATGGAGCACAAAATTTTACAGTACGCAATTTTTCTTTGGATTATTTTTTGTCTTTTCAAAAATAAAAGTGAAATAAAACTGGGTCGAAATCAGGTCAGAAACACCTTGACCCGACCCGCTTGACCCGAAAAAATTGTCGACACGTTGCTCCGTGACCCGTTTCTATTTCCGCGTTGTAGCGCCACCTCTGACTCACATGCAAGCGATTACCCGGCGCGGCATAGACGCATACAACCCACGGATACTGTCGTGAGGTATAGCATGCAAGATGGTGCCCAAATTGCTGGCCAGTTCGCCGACATTCTGGGATGAGGTTAGGTGGCGTCCCATTATGTTCGATCGGTGAGAGATCGAGTGATCGGGCTGGCCATGAAAGGGTGTCGACATTACGGAGGCAGGCCTGGGAGAGCCGTGCTGCGTGTCGCCAGGGATTTTCTTGTTGAAAAGTTGCTCGGAGACGCTGCGACTGGAATGGCAACACAACAGGTCGTAAAATGTAGTCGACGTACTGATGAGCTGTGAGGGTGGTACGGAGGATTACCAAGGGTGTCTGGCTATAGGAAATGACTCCCCAGACAGTCGTTCCCGGTGTGCGAGCCATGTGCCGTTCCACGGTAAAGACAGGGTCCGTGCGCTGTCCGGCTAGTCATCACTGAAGACAACACGACGCCACTAAACGCTATGCCACGTTGATTGCGCACGACACCATTGCAACTGGTGCCAGCAATGCGAGCTGGTCGGTAGTAGGCGGCGGTGTGGCCTTCTTGAATGTATCCCCGTTCCGCAAGTCGTGTGGCAACGGGCTGGATGGCCATTTTCTTTCTTTTTTTCTTTTTTTTTTTGATTGTAGGTTTGACGACTACCGTGAGCAACTTAACGGGCTATAATAAGCAGTCGCTCGTTCCTAAGTTATGGTCACTGGTTCCAAGGAAGGGAGAGAGCCAGTGCCGTAAGACAAACACAACATCCATGCCTCGCCGGGATTCGAACCCGGACCCTTTTCGGACGAATGATCAGAAGCCATCGCTTAGACCACTGCACCACTGGGGCGTCATGGCCATTTTCGTACCTGTAGACGACAGAGCATGGCCACAAATGGTCGAAAGCGACAAATTTGGTACTGTTCGTGAGGCTATCACAATCGCTCGATCCTCGCGTTCTGTCGTTACCCTCGGCCATCCACTGCCCGGCGCCTGAGTTGTGCCCTCCTCGACACATTGGCCGCAACATCGTCCGACTGCCGCGTCGCTTCGATCCAAATGCTTGGCGATATGGCGACTTGACTAGCCGACATCTCTCAGCCCAGTTATATACGTCCTCTCTCAAACTCGCTCAACTGGTCGTAGAGTGCACGGATCAGACGTCGACGCATCCTCACAGTCCATAGAAGTTAATGCAACCGCAATGCGCTGTCACGATTGTTGCTGCGTGACAGCTTTGCTCTTAATATACCTTCCTTAATGCACTGTTCCCATGCGCAATGGCGGGCCACCATTTAGTCATTGGTCGTTATCAGCACGTCTTTTGTAAAAAAGATCGGGCTTAAGTTATCAGTTTGTCCGTCTGTGGACACCATATCTCTGCAACTATTTGAGTGATTTGAAAAATTCTTTTTGCATTGGGAAGCTTGAAATATGCGAATTTTTTTCACGATGTACAGTTTCGCCGCTAGAGGGCGTAAATGCAGATGATATCGAATTCGAATTACATTTTATCCCATATATTTTTTTCTAAACATCCGATTGAAGAATTTATTTTACCTTTCGATTTTATTTATGTCGATGAGTATTTTAAGTTTAGTCACTTTTTCAAGTTACGCATAGATTTCCCGCTAGGGGGCGTTGAAATAAATTGTGTTTTCCCCGATATCTCTGCTTCTAAAACTTAAGATTTGAAAAATTCTTTCTGCACCGGAAACAACTCCTGATGGGAAATATTTTGCATATAATATCAAATTTTTGTTAAAAAATGGTTTGGCCACCAGGGAGGCATAAATGTTAATTTCTGCTTCTGATGTATTTTCAGCAAAATCCTTTTTAAGGCTTCTGAAAACTCGACTGAAAAACTTCTTTCCTGGACCGATACCGCTCACATCGATAAATCTTTTGAGAATACTTTTTTTAAAATAATGCATATTTTTGCCACCAGGGAGCGTAGATGCCTATCTTGTATTTGTCGATATCTCTGCTTCTAAGAGTCCGATTTGAAATTTGTTTTCTTTGTTGGAGAGCGTTTCCGTTGTGAAATGTTCCTTCATATTATTTCGAATTTTTCGTAACGCACAAGTCTGCAACCAGAGGGTGTAAATTCACGATTCCGTTTATAGCAATATCTGCGGGATTATAAACCCGGTTGAAAATTTTCTTTCTTCGGTCAGATACTACTATTTTCCAAACTGGTTCCATTGACTTTGAATAGAATTGATAAATTTAATTCGCGTCAGAACGGATTTAAAAGACGTGCTCACGACACGAAAATTCGGTGTCATCTTTCTTGTTTTTTAATCGTTTGCATATTCGGCTTTGCATATTCGGCTTTGCATGCTGAGTTTCATCAGGATCGAACGACTTTCTCGGGGTTTATTTTGTGGAAAGAGTATTTACAGAAAATAATTGTGCAGTTCAATATCTGACCCATAAGCCTTAAAAAGGATTTTTTTATCGATTCCTCCCTACACTTAGGAGTATATGTAAAAATGTAGATGACGTTCTAGCATTACTGTTTGAAATCTCCCCTCCCCACTATCTAGCAAAAGTTTATCTGATTCATTAACTTCTTTTAACAGACACATATAAGCTGGTTTAAGTCACTAAGCAACTCAATGCCTATTATTCCACCAACTATTTTAAGTTTCTGATTTATAGCGTTTACTTTTAAATTAGTTTTTTTCAACACTACGACATTCAACCCTGAGCGCACGGCTCCTAGTTGCCAGGGGCTCCTGAACGTTCATTTTTTACATCTTAGTCAAATAATTACATACATATAAGTACACATACACGAAAACAATGAAGCACTTTGCAATTGTGAATCATGCAAACTGGTTTTGTGAAACAGATTGCTGCTGTTTTGGAAGCAAAATTGATTAAGGAGAGGCAAACCTAAATGTGAGGCTTCGAGACGAAAAAAATACACCCCTACACTTCAATAATGATATTAAAAAAATAGCCTCGCTCCTACATTTTTCCGATGAAATAATCTACGTCCGGAGAGCTCGTAACACGGTAGACGGTACTGCATTTTAGTACAACACTGAACTCAACCTGGTGGCCACAACAATTCATACGATTAATGGACTTTATTCATGTGACTCAGAAGTGGGTTATTGCGGAGAGAGGTCTGCACGGGCATTATTTGGTGAGCCCAGCCCACCCCGGCCCAAGCCCGTACGTTTAAGGCCAAGCCCGGACCGTGGTGGCCCATTTGGTATTATTTTGTCTAGCTATTGTATTTTATTAAATTGTGAAAACTAAATAATGAAATGTTATTGAAAATACTTCGTTGAATGTAAGCCTACAAATATTAACTAAACTTTGACAATTATCGAAAAATATAACCTTTAAAAGAGAGAAAAAAGGAAGACTAAGCTAGTTCAGAATCTTCCTTTCTTTGAACTAGTAAGTGGTAACACTACAAAAGTCAATCCTTACAGAGATTTATTTTTTTAATTTTGATTGAAGGTTTAACGACTACCGTGAGCACCTCAGTGGGCTAAAAGCAGTAGCCCGTCCCTATTTTAGGGCCACTGGTTCCAGGGAGGGAGAGAGCCAGTGCTGTAAGACAAACACAACATCCATGCCTTACCGGGATTCGAACCCGGACCCATCTCGGACGAATGATCATAAGCCATTGCTTAGACCACTGCGCCACCGGGGGCGGCCCTATACAGATAAGGGATAGGAGAAAAAATCGATGTCGTGTCACTCTCTCATACAAACACACACATACATACACACCACACACCACTGCAGACCCCCCCCCCTCCCGTACCCCACTCCACACAACTCACACACTCGCTCGGGGTCGGGGTCGAATCTTTTTGTTGCCAACAAGACCCAAAGTGGTTTTACCATCTTAATACTTACAGATGGTAAAAACACTATGAGTGCCTCTCCTAGCCTCTGCGATTACGCCCCGGGCTATGTCATGGAAGTAAGTAAAGCCAGCAAAATAGTTAAACAGAGTAGGAAATCGAGGAGCACGACTTTTTTTTTTTCTTTACCATTGTGATAAAAAGATTGGGTAGATTAGGCTCGGCCCGGTCGTAAGTGTCTGGGGAAAAGCCCGGGCTGGCCCGTTGCTTTGTTCTGTAAACTAAGAAGGAGCCCTACCCAGCCTGCGGGCCGGGCGGGGCGGGGCCCAGCCGAGCAAGACCTTTGGAGACCTCTAGTTGCGGACCAACAAGACTCCTGATGCAATATTGTCGCTATTAGATTCCTCCTTACTGTTGGGAAATTTTTAAAATCTTAACTTCTTGGATGTCAACGAATTAGTAGAACTACAGGGCGAACAAGGAGGAAACAAAATTCTTAAAAAAAACCCAAACAAATCAAGGGTGAAAAAAACACCAAGACAACTTGTGTTCGATGTTTATTTCAAGAAGATACCTAGGACAATATCACCGTCAGTAATGGTGAAGATTTTGATGAACTACACTGAGTAGACAAAACATTAGAGATAGGGGCGATGGGCATCTCCCGCGAAGAGAGGAGCAGACCCAAACCAAAAGCAGGAGATAAATAGGAGGACAGCAGGGCTCTCCAACACAGTGTATAGCAATCAACGAACATGGGTAAATGCGATGATCTAAGCGACTTTGATCGTAGATGCATTATGGGCGCAAGACAGATGGATCATTCTATCGTTCAAGTGGTAAGAACCCTAGGCGTCTCGAGGACAACCATATCAAGGGTGTACCGCGAGTACACCATCGACGGAAGTACCAGCGCCCTGAGAACAAGCGGTGGCCGACCACACACCATCTATGACCGGGGTCGACGTAGATTATTAAAGCTCGTACAGGCAACGGCGGCTCAAATCACATCCAGGTTAAATGTCGGAGGCACAAGCAGCGTCAGCGAGTGAACGGTATGGCGCACAATGCATACCATGGGCTACGGGAGCCGACGCCCTACTCGTGTGCAACTGTTGACTGCTCGACATCGGACATTACGCATCGCCTAGTGTCGCGAACATCAAAACTGGACCTCTGCAGAGTTGTGTGGTCAGATGAATCCCGTTTTCAGCTGTACAGAGCTGAAGGGAGGGTGCGGTTGTGGCGCCGACAGCATGAGGCCATGACCCCGTCGTGCCATTTCGGCTGTGTTCAAGGCGGTGGTGTCCCTGTGATGGTTCGGGGAGCCTTTTCATGTGACACATTAGATCCCTTAGTTTGTCTGTAGAGGTCATTAACCGATGCGCGCTACCAGCCTGTTCTGGCTGATCACCTACACACGTTCATGACTTTCGCGCATCCCGGGCCGTGGTCTGTTCCAGCAGTATATTGCGCCGCCCACCGGGACGCAACCACCAAGGCATGGCTCCAGGGACACACTTCTGAGTTTGGAACCATCCAGTGGCTCCCAAGGTTCCCGGGTTTAAACCCTGTGGAAGCCCTCTGGCTGAAAAGCAAATTCTAAAAACGCATTTTTCGTCTGACAATCGTCAAAGTAAGGAGCTACTCTAAAAACTGCTTCCGCCTCATTGAAGCGCTCGCGACTCTGTTTCACGTACTGTCGTCTGCGGGAATTTACCGTTCATACAGGAGTATAAATCAATCCCTTTGGTTTAACAGCTAAAAATCGGACCCGCGTTAAAGTTGACCTTCAAATTTCAAGAGTTTGAAAAACATTATATTTGTTGAAAACGGTGGTAATGCAGAAATGATTCTTCATATTTTGTTGACTGACATAGCAAGAAGAGAATGTAAGAAACAGAAAATATGCATTTCATTAAACATTCAAGAAAAAATTGTGAAATTCACAAATTTGCCGGTGACGGAGCTCACATTCTCATCCTTCTGCTCCGGAGCCGAATGCTTTCCCAATTAAACTACGCCGGCAATGGCTTGTCACTGCTACTTGCTGTCTTGACATGTACGTCACAAAATTCGAAGTCGCAATTCTGCACTGCTAGCATTTGTGGGGTGTTTTTTTGGAGATTGGGATGGGAGGTGGGTACCTTACTCACATGTATAAGCCGACAGTCTCCTTTCTACAAAACATTTACATCTAAACATTTTCGTCTTAGCGAATACGGTAGTTTAAATTTTACTCAATTAATTTAAGAACCAAAGTGGACAACAAATGACAAACATTCACTTTGTAAAAAAATTTTGATATTGTAGCCTATGGAAAAAGCCGCTATTGTCAGCATTCAGTTTAGTTCGTTTAGCATGGTCTACGATCGTAAAAGATCGCGTTGAAATCGTTGATAACATGATAGCAAAACCCAAGGAATCAGTGGGGAAAATTCGTAGTGCATTTTAGAGTGACAAATAAATCTGTGTTTCGTTCTTTTATTTTTTCGTCTTCAAGATGTTCGGACAAGGAGCACTCCAGTTTGCGAGACTGCAAATAACACGAAAAAAGAGATTGGATTAGGGGAAATTTCTTGGATATAATAGTTTTCACGCAAGTAGTACAGTATTTTAATAAAATGTGCATCTAAAATTTAGCACGTCAGTGTAACGAGAAAACTTTGTAGACCTTAAATAGAGAGATTTGATTTGCATACTACACCGCTGAGCAATCACACTATGAACACCTCCAGCGACAACCGAGGACCGGCATCCGGTTAGCCGTGTTCGGAGTCAGAATGTGAAAAGCTGCCGATTTATCGCAGTTTGACAAAGGACAAATTGTGATGGTACGGTGCGGCTACGGCGTTGTTCACGTGCCGCTGTAGTGAGTACGTATCAAAACTGGTGCACAGATGGACAAACGACGAACCGTTGAGCGGAGACTGTCGCGCAGTGTTCACAGCGACGGCAGGGCCACAGTGCAACAAATCACCGCCAGCTGCAACAGTGGTGATCAGAGCAATGTGTCACAGCACACAGTTCACCGTAGCCTTCTGCGCATGGGCCTGCGTAGCCGAAGACCTAGCCGGGTCCCCATATTCACTGCACGTCATCGCCAAAAATACATGAAATGGGTCCAAGATAATAGAGATTGGACCGTGGATGATGGGTAGAAAGTGGCTTGGTCTGAAGAATCAAGATTCCTGATGCATCACGTAGACTGCAGAGCGCGGATACCTCGACTGCCAACGGAGGCTATGGCACCTGGATGCACTGCTGGGCGGAAGCAGGCTGGAGGCGGCGGTGTTATGCTGTGGGCGATGTTTTCTTGGGACACTTTAAGCCCCATTATCCCAATAGCACAATCCCTGACAGCTGTCAAGTATCTGAATATCGTTGTCGACCAAGTTCACTCATTCATGGCAACTGTGTTCCCTGCTGGTGACGACAATTACCAAGAGGATAATGCGCCATGCCGCACTGCCAGAATCGTCAAGGAGTGGTTCGGGGAACAAGCTGGTGACTTTCTGTCAATGCCCTGGCCTCCAAATTCACCTGACATGAACCCAATCGAACATTTGTTGTTCGACTTGCAAAAGCAGGTTCGTGCTAAATCACCACCACAAAACGTACGGGAACTGGAGGGTCTGCTGTTAGCATTATGGTAGCAGATACCCCATGATACCTATTGCCACCTCATCGAATCGATGCCTCGCCGAGTGGTCGCCGTTTTGCGGGCTGAACGGGGTCCTACAGCTTATTAGGTAGGTGGTCATAATGTAATGACTCATCGGTGTATATGTTAGTCACGAGCGAAAAGAAATCGATGCTAGGAAAAACTGCGAAGTATTTTTCCCGCTTTTATCTTTATCCGATCCGAAATTAATTGTTCCAACTCGTGCTCTGGAAGCATAAATATCGTAGCAAATGCAAACATGCATTTATCTCACCTAGTCGGAAAATTTAACAATAGGAAAAGCCGTAAAATACATCTAAAACTTTTACATGACGATGATCTTCGGATCGAGAAACGAGCACATCATATCCACGTATGAAAAGATAAGGAAGCGTACAATAAGTGAAATCATGTATTAATACATGTCAAAAGAGATTTCAAAAATCTAAAAAGGAAGGATTTTAAGCAAAGAATTTTTTTAATTACTCATTTTATTTGAAAGAAATTGCATGTGAGCCCTTCCGCTATAAATGTTGCCATTAAACACATCTCGTACATTTGTCACTCATGTAAATTTACGGAACTACTTGAACATATACCTTTACTTGGGCAGTAGCAGATACAGCGCGGGGCGTCTGGGGCGTTCGGCCCCAAAATATTTTTCCTTTTTAAATGGCGAATATCTAAATAATTAATGCATTTGTTTTTGTAAAATAGGGCTGAGGCCTGGGGATTAACAGAAGCGGAAGGAAAGAAAATAGCAGCTGTGGAGATGCATGATTTAAGAAGATCATGTAGGAAACAATTTTAGAAGACAAACAGAAGAGACAATTACGTTGGTTGGTCATGCTAAAAGAATGATGAATGAAATACTACCCAAAATTGCCATGGAAAACAAACGAAACAAGAAAGATGACACCGAATTTTTGGGTGTAATGAGCATGTCTTTTGAATCAGTTCTGACGCGAAATAAATTTATCAATGCTATTCAAAGTTAATGGAACCGGTATGAAAAACAGTAGTATCTGACCGAATAAAGAAGTTTTTCAATCAGGTTTTTAATGCCGCAGATATTGCTGTTAACGGAATCGTGAACTTACACCCTCTGGTCGCAGACTTGTGCGTTAAGAATAATTCGACATTATATGGAGGAATATTTCGCAACGGAAACGCTCTCCAACAAAGAAAAACTTTTTCAAATCGGATTCTTAGAAGCAGAGATATCGACAAATACAAGATAAGCATCTACGCCCCTGGAGGCAAAAATATGCATTATTTTAAGAAGAAAGTACTCTCAAAAGGTTTATCGATGTGAGCCGCATCGGTCCAGGAAAGAATTTTCTCAGTCGAGTTTTCAGGAGCTCATATTTTGCTGCAAATACATCAGAAGCAGAAATTAACACTTATGCCCCCCTGGTGACGAAACCATTCTTTACCAAATATTAGAAATTATATCAAAAATATCTCATCGGCAGCTGTAATCGGTGCACAAGGAATTTTTCAAAACGGAGTTTTAGAAGCAGTGATATCCCGGGGAAATGCCATTTACCTTTACGCCCCTAGTGGAAAGTCTATGAATTACTTACAAATTTCGAAATTATATGAAAAACATGGCGCACCGGAAACTATCAAATAAAGACGGAACTTTTCAAATTGGTCCATTAGAAGCAGAGATAGGCAAAAATAAGATATACACTGTATTGACAAAACTCACCAGACACCCCTTCAAAAGGAAATGAACGGATCCGCTACGTTGTTAAGATGCGCGGTACAGCTGCAAATGTTATAAAAACAAGCCTGCAGCTGACCGCGATCATATCGCACTGTGTGGTTAAGTGAAAATGTCGCGGCGGGAGAGAAATGACTTTCAGAAAGGAAAGATTGTTGGGTGTCATATTAGTGGATTGTCCATAACAGAAACCGAGAGGTATTTAAACATACCCAAGTCAACTGTTTTGGATGTGCTGAATAAGTGGAAGACACATGGCGTGCCTGAAGCAGCAAAACGTACCGGCAGACCAAAGAAAATCAGTGATAGAGGACGTCGAAGCCTCAAGACAGTCGTTACAGCTAATCGACGGAGTACTGCACAAGACCTCGGTGCACAGGTGAATAAAAATACTGGAACCTCAGTATGTACACGTAGCATTCACAGAGAACTTCATTCCATGAGCTACCGTGGTCAAACGGCTGCTCATAAGTCTTTCATCTCCACTCGGAATGCAACTCGTCGTTTAGCATGGTGTAAAGAACATTTATCGTGGACCGTAGATCAATGGAAACGGGTCCTATGTACTGATGAATCCAGATACACGATCCATCAGTCTGACGGCCGTGTGTGGGTATGGCGGCAGCCGTGGGAACACTATATGACACAGTGTTTTGCACACAGTAAAATGTTTTTCTCTTGACCCGCTCTGCAAGATTCTGCCCTTGGTCTATAAAACGACGAGTGACGGTTCACAGCCCATTGAGTTGTTCACGGTGGTGCTTAACGACCACCGTGAACAACTCAATGGGCTGTGAACCGTCACTCGTCCTTTTATAGACCAGCCACGTACGACAAGTACACTACCCATTAGTGTGGGCCAAAAATAATTTTTTTTCGAGATCGATCTTGGTACAGAGCGGGAAAGTTGCCTAATGCGTTAGTTAGAACCCACAAAAAATTTAATCAATTTTGCTCAATATCTAGCCGCGCCCCTCCGGCATTGAAAAAGTCAAAAAAAGGACGAAAAATCCACTCTGAAGCCTTTTTCGGAAAATTTCTTTTGGAATTTTTTTTCCGAAATCGATCTTGGCATAGCGCGGAAAAGTTGCTTAACGGGTCAGTTAGAACCCAAAAAAATTTCGTCGATTTTGCTCAATATCTAGCCGCGCCCCTCTGGTATTGGAAAAGTACAGTATAAACAATACGAAAAAATAAAAAACGTCAAAAGTGCAATTACTAGTATATTACTTCTTGCAATATAGAAATCTAGAAATTGAAAGTATAATAAAACAAAAAAAAAAAAAAAAAAAAAAAAGGGAATATTTACAAAGGTTAGGCTTTAGAAGAATACTTACTGTTCCTTGTTGTCAAAGGTTGGAAGTTCTCTTCTTGCTTGAATCTTAGCCCGTATGTAACCGTCTCTTGCAGCTTCAGATATGAGTTTAACACATTTCTCGACTGATTGGGTGTGACATAGAAACTTCTGGAAAATTAGTGCCGGAACCTGTTCTTGTTTGCACATATCTTTTAACTCTTCATCTGTTATATGCAGTGTAAGAGGTGGCTCTGTTATGGTGCAATTCGACCAGTTTATAACATCAATGGCTTTAAAGTTGAGTTCGGGAATTTTGAAAAAGCGTATGCCTTCGGATTTCTTATTCCTGGTGTTCAGGATTCGCCTCACTGCCAATGCCCGGGTGTGGCTTCGAGAATCCGTTAGCGTTGCCAGTAGTACGTTTTCAGGATGCGCAAAGTATGCATTGTTTGAAATTACTTTGTCGGTAATTTTCTTTACATGGTCAGGCAACTGCTTTGCGAGAGAAATCATCTTCCAGATATTTCGGGCTCCATCTTGGCTCTGTGGTTTCATTTTAATCTCGAACCACATTGGTGCATAAACCAGCATCACAAATTTTACGATTATACAAATACTGTCGGATGGATTTTGGGTTCTGGTGTATAATCGTAACAGACAGTTTGCGGTCGTCATCCGAGAAAATGAGTTGTGGGCAGTAACGTATTACTCTACCCTTCCATCCCGTATTAACATTTGTTTCATCGCATTCGATGATCATTAGGCTCTAGAGATTGACATTATGCGTTTCCGTAAAGGCGATTATGGTTTTGACTATTTCTTTCGCATTTCCATCAGAATTTAGCGAGATATGTCCTATGTACTTGCCTTCGGGCTCCTCTATTAATGCTATGTGCGCTTCACATTTTATCTCTCGACGACCTGTCATCAGCTTAAAAGTAGAATCTTTGCTCCCATCAAAATACAAGCTTTTAATGGGGGATCACTTTTACTGCCCGCAACTCGTTTTCTCGGATTTGTTTCTTTTCTACTTCCCTTCTGATCTTGTTCTTGTCAACTATATACGTTGGATTTTCTGGTGAAACTAGACTGAAATCAACAAGAACTGCTGTAATAATTTTCGCCACGGCTCTGCTTGAGGCGCCCGTTAAATCTGCAGTCAATGCAGTACGAGACATGTTGATTCTCATTTGACTTGATGATGGTCCGACTTCTTTCTTATAACTTTCCTCTAAAGGATAGGTCCACTGGAAATCTCTATCTGTGCCCGTTACTGATTCAAGTTCAGTGTCTTTGGTTGTCGCTCCGAAATTGTCCTGACACCCCAGATTTTCCTTAACCGGAATAATCTTGTTTCTCTGAAGTCCACTCGGACGCGACTTTTTATCCGGAACAATAGATCTATTGGTTTTTCGGCGTAATCTTTCCTCTTTTCTTCGCAATTGCTGTGTTGTTGCGATATCAACAATTCTGATGGCCAGTCCTTTGGTCATTCAAAAATTGCCATTCCCTGTCCGGAACTTTGAATTTTTTTGCAGGTACACTATGCTAGATTATGGCACTTGCAAGCACAAATGTCGAATAAATTTCCAGTGTCTGTTTTCAATTTTTGTATTTTAGAAATCAGGAACGGTGTACATCTACATTTTACAGGTTTCACTACATTCTTGTCTTTATGGTTGTAGAATGAAATCATGGCAATCACGCGTTTTAAAGATACAACAAGAATCGGGGCACGTACCCAGATGTCAATAATTTTCCTGGCAACTACATCCGCCACGTTTCGAGAAGAAGGCTCCTTGCTTCCTTCTCCCTTTAGTTGCAAACGGGTGCTCTGGTAACATCTAATCATCTCTTCGTAAGTTGGGAGTAGAACTGCATCGTGAGGAAATAAATCTTTTCGTGTACCAAAATAACGGACAGTTTGTGCTTGCCCGAATCATCTTCTGCTTAGGTCCTTGTTTCTTCATTACCATTACTCATCGCAAAACAACGTAGACGTCTAACACACCAGCGCAGGCACGTGTTTCTAAACATACTAGTGACCTTCGACGATAATGAAATTTGCAGGTGCACACTGCACAGCACCGCGTGGCGTTGAGGGAGGGAAGGGAATGACACAACAGTTATTTTGCGGTACGGTATTTATCGCGTATGCGTTTTGTAAGCTAGATGAGCGTGGTTAGATATTGAGCAAAAGTGACGAAATATTGGGGGGGGTCTAACTGACCCATTAAGAAATGTTCCGCGCTATGCCAAGATCGATTTCGAAAAAAAAATTCCGAAAAGAAATTTCCCGAAAAAGGCTTCAAAGTCGATTTTCCGTTTTTTTTTTTTTTACTTTTTCAATGCCGGAAGGGCGCAGCTAGATATTGAGCAAAATTGTTTAAAATTTTTTGTGGGTTCTAACTGACGCATTAGGAAACTTTTCCGCTCTATACCAAGATCGATTTCGAAAAATAGTTTTTTCGGCTCACCCTACTACCCATGCCTTATCAGGGACTGTAACCTGCTAGGCCCAACTCGGTCAAATGGTTAGAAGACAGAGCCCACTCAGACCACTAGCCTACCAGCTTTTTTGCGTGTGTTTTTGTTTCGGGGTTGAACGACCACATTAAGCAACTTGTAGGCAGGGCCAGATTAAGGGGGTCTATAACCTTGGGCCCACCATGACCGAGGGTCCAGGAGACATGGCTGGGCAAATAATAGATAGATAGGTGGAAGAGTTTTGTAAAATAGTTTTACTTTTGTCTCGTATGACTCCCACTTGATCAGAAACAGAGGCTCGAAGACGAACAGATTTCGAGGCAGTGACTCGCCAAGGGTAAATGTTTCATGTCGCTAAGGACAGCGGGGTCGATGAGACAGTTTCAGCTTTTTCACTACCATCCACCCACACCTCCCAATTTGCACTTAGAACCGTTAATGGTCGAAGTCCCATTGTATAACAAAAACAGATGCACTAAGTACACAATGCTAAATCATTAGAAAATCCAAGACAAAATCTAGGAATCTTAAGCTGAAAAAGAACAATGGAAAATAGTGACTTATTATGGAAACTGCAAATAATTTATTAGTTTGAAAAATGCACTACGTATGAATGATCACAAGCATATTGCTACAGTTTCGTGTTTTAACGGACTTCATAATGATTCCCCGTTATAATTCTTTGAGGGTCCACTCAGATGTCTTAGCCTTGGGGCCCACTCAAATATTTTAGCTTATGGGCCCACTGAGCCCTTAATCCGGCCCCTGCTTGTAGGCTATAAGTAGTAGATCATCCTTAATTTGGGTCACTGGTTCCAGGGAAGAGACAAACCTTGCGCCATCGGACAAACACTCCACACGTACCTCATCTGGAGCTCGAGCCCAGCTTGAATGAATGGTCAGAAGAAGCCAGAGCCACAAATACTCGACCACCAGAGCGGTCATTTCTGCAGTATATACATTCAGTTAGTACTTTTCCACACAGAACGCGGTTTTCCCTATTTTTGCATACATGATCTAAAAAAATTCCTCTGCCTTGCTTTTCTTTCCAACTAACCACAGAAAAGTGCCTTAGCAACTCTTAAGTCTCTTCTACATCACTATCGCTAAGTTCAAGTGCCCGCTGAGACTTAAATTTTGCACCTGTTCGCTTTCGTTCTTTCCTCTCCTTGGAGGTGATGACTTAAAGATGCGAATCTTTTATTAGACTAACTAAATAAATCCAAGTGCTCGCAACCGAATCTTTTTCTACTGCCCTGTAGAAATTTAAACTCAAGCATCAAATCCTGTAAGAATAATGCTTCTCTCTGTCTCGCTGTTTTACGCATAAAGAAAATTAACTGCCTTGCATTTCTTTGCTTCGATTGACCTTGTTTCTTTGCTTTGATTGGCCTTGTTTCTTTGCGATCAAGGTCGATCCCGTCCAACGCAAATAGAGGTTTCTTGCTTTTGATGATGGTAAAAACACAGTAATAAATTTTTAGGAGCTGCTTCAAGGTATTTTTCTGTAATATCTTTTATATGTTAGTCAAAGTGACAGAAGAAAAAAATTCCAACAAAAGAAAATGGAAGAAAAGAAAGAAACGTTCTAGTCCGTTGATATATGCTCAACATATCTCAGAAACGAAATCATTAAGGAATTAGTGTACACAGTGTGGCAAAGAATTTTTAAGACTGGGTCTGTAAAATGAAATAGAAACAAGAAATTATAATTTGTTTTGGTTTGTTATTCAAAATAAGTCCCTCCGGCTTCAATACACTTGTTAGAGCGATTTAATAATGGTTCGAATGCCTGTTCCAGTTCACTTTGCGGAATTGCCTCCAAAGCACGCGTCGAAGCTGTTTGTATGGTCAAAATATCATCAAAATAACACCCTTTTAACGTCATTTTAAATTTTGGGAATAAAGAAAAGTCGCAGGGTGCTAAATCAGGCGAATACGGTGGATGATTCAACACACAGACGTTATTTTTCGCCAAAAATCTACGAACAAGAAGTGAGGTGTGACTGGGTGCAATATCGTGCAACAAACACCAACTGTTTTCATCCCGATATTCTGAACGAATGCGACGAATTCTGCCCATCAAACGCCTCAAAACATATAAATAAAACTCACCAGTAATTTTTCGTCCACTTGGAACAAATTTTTTGTGGATAATAAATACCCTTACTATCGAAGAATGTAATGAGCATTGTTTTGATTTTCGATGGAACTTTTCTTGTTTGTTTGGCTTGTGGTGAGTTTTTTTGACTTCCATTCCACACTTTGTCGCTTTGTTTTAGGATCATATTGAAAACACCATGTTTCATCACCTGTAACAATCGATTTTACGAAGTTTGGATCATTTTCAGCGGCTGAAATGATGTCTCTGCAATGTGCACTTCTCCTTGATTTTTGTTCATTGGTTAACGTGTGTGGAACAAATTTAGCACAGACTTTTGTTTTGCCCAAATCTTCATGCAGGATGGTTCGAATCGTTTCTTTGTTTATGTTTAAAGACTCTTCCATCATTCTTAGTGACGCACATTGATTGTTTGCCACGAAATCACGCACTTTTTTAATAATCTCAGGTGTCCTAGATGAACGTGGTCTTCCGGTATGCTTATCATCTTCTAGCGTATCTCTTTCATCCAAAAAACGTTTGTGCCACAGGAAAACATTTTATATACTTAAACAAAACTCACCGTAAACTTTGTTTCATTATTTGGTACGTTTCCGAGGCACTTTTACCAAGTTTTGCGTTAAATTTAATAACAGCCCTTCGTTCCATCTTAATAATTCAACATGAAAAAATTTTTACTTCTCTAATGAACGGCCGTTTCGTTTGAGTTACTTTAACAACTGCGCAGTACTTTTGGCAGAAAGCAAGCAGATGATCACAGTTTATAACGCATTCGCGATTATACTGGTAACGCCACCGTAGGCAAAAATCTAGCGCCAGTCCTAAAAATTCTTTGACGCACTGTAATATAATTTTTTTAATATTAAAATTCTTTGACGCACCTAACATAATTTTTTTTAATATTTTTAGTTTAAGAATTTGATGAAGAATTAATAAAAATGTGAGAGTGACTTAAACGCAAAATTTAAAAAGAAATCCATTGCTAAATTCCTTTCATTGTTTTTTAGGTTACTCATTTGCTATTATTATTTTCCTGTTGGTTATGGGAGTATGCACATTTACTCTATTCTGATAGTTCTACTTTTTTCTCCTCATTATCTTTTAAGCCTAGGAACAACAGCTTATTATTAATTTAGGTTTCCTGGATCCATGGAACTGACAGTATGAAAACAGGACGCAACATCCATATTAGTCGAACCATAGATCCACGAGTTCTTTTGTTATGGGGTTTAACGACCATATTGACAACTCGATGGGCTATAAATAGTCACCCGTTCCTAATTTAGGGCACTTGGGTACGTTAAGTCGTCGGACCCCGGGTACTGGCCCCCGGTAATAAATAAGGGCGTCTTCCTCCCCCTTTTTTACCTCGCTTCCATGTCACTTTCGTATCAGGCACTCTAGCCCAAATCTCCTAGCTTCCTATTTCTAAGGGTTGTTCAAGACCTGGGGTCAGACACTCCCTTCCTAAAATCCTCTACATCTGATCTGATCTGATTTAGGGCACTGGTTTCCAGGAAAGGAAGAAAGCCAGATATGTAAGACAAATACAACATCAATGCTTCACCGGGATTCGAACCCGGAGCCACCCAGGACGAATGGTCAGGAGCCGGGACGGCCAGTGATGTATTGGTTGGTTGGTAGATTACGGCGCAAGGGCCATATTTGGCCAAAGAGCGCCGAACACAAGATAAACAAATGAAATATCTTAAAAGCAGCGTACAAAAGTTAAAAGCGGGATGATGTGGTAAAACCGGAAAATGAGGAAAACAGTAAAATCTACGCAAGGTTAAAAAAGACTATGTTTAAAAAACGAAAAGACAGCGTATGTATCGCATTGGTCACTCAGTAACGTCCGCAGCGTAGCTGCGCCGTCGTCCAACAATTGCGAATGAAAATGAAGAAAACGATGACCACAAAAACGAACACAAGTACATAGAACATGAAGTGACAGTTGCACGTCTCGCACATTGCCAGTGATGTATTCAGGCATCTTCTCGGGGGTGCTTAGCCCCCGGAAAATCCATGAACTCCCCCCGCGTAGGTTGGGGGGTATCCGTTTATATTTAGTATAATTGTTTTCATTTGTAGCTTAATATTTGGAGAAATTAATTTTAAAAAACTTAAGAAAGCCAGGGAAAATATTGTAACGATAAAAAAAAAAAAAAAAAAAAAAAAAAACATCCACGTAGACTTCAAAATTTCTATCATCCTTCAGTAAATCATTAAACAGTCCTAGCTGAAGGGGCAATTTTTCAAGCATTGACAACTCGGACTACTTCCACAATAAAAACCTAATTCCACAGGGTAGAGATGTTTGCACTGCAATACATCATATTTTGGAAGCTGGCATTCAGCTTTATTTAAGTCTTCTGGATGCGATTTTCGATGTATACGGTTAAGCTTCAGTGTAGCTGACGGGACGTTAGTGCTTCCAATACAACAAAATATTTGCTACTTAATTTTTAACAATAGCAAATTATTCCCATAAAAAAGTTTTTCCTTGAGATGGGAGGTTTACCCTCTGTGACGAAAAAACAACAAAAAAGAAAACCCATCGAGGTACCTCAAACTAGCATCCAAACAATTTGTATTTTTTGTTACTACTATGTGCTAATCTAAATAATCAAAAGGGGCTGAAACCAAATGGCAGGGGGATGGTTTACATCATACGTTTTCAGAGAACACGGTAATGATTCCTTAATAATCAGAAATACGCTTGTAGTAAGTAAGGCGAGGACATTTTTACACTCGTAATGTTTTGGGGGATTTCCTCCAGCACAGCGTAATTTTACTAGCAACCTCAATATTTTACACCACCCCATGGTGAAATTCATGGTGCAACAATGAATTAAAGCAAAGGTATAACATTTTTTACATTTTTAATAACTTGTATGTGTAGATTTCTTGGAATTTGCATTTGCGATACAGAAGCATAAGAAAATGTTTATAATCTATTTAAAAAGTTTATTTGTATTAATATATACATATACAACAAAATTGTGATTAAATGTATATAATCAGTCAACAAGTTTCAGCCCCCTCAAATTTTGAAATTGATCAACCCCCCCCCCCCCCCCTCCCGGAAAAAAAACCTCTCGGAATGCAACACTGGGGACAGCAGATCCCTAAGTTCTTTTATGACACTGAAGGCTAGAATCCTAATTATGCATAGATGTTTACCTTCTACCATTAGATAAAAATCTAAAGTTTGTAGCGTTCGTAGCTTTAGGAACACTATCGTAGAGTTCATTCTTCTCTTATTAGTTCACTTTAATTGAGACAGGAGTCACTCAAATAAAGTTCAAGAATGATTCATTTACAGTTTTTTTTATTCGGGAAATACCTAATATAGGCATTTCACTACATATCTAATACTCATGAAGAAATAATCCTTAAGGACAGTAATAATCTAATCTGATTATAACATCACTCGAACATGCTTTAAAACTTCAAGAACAGACCGCTTCAACGTAAAACAGCTTCCACAAATAACTACACCACAGATCGACAGACACTATCTGAATAAAAAATATCGCTTACAGATTAAGGCAGCCTCCACGACTATCGCTAACGCACCACACACAACTGTTAGGCTTAACACATTACACGGTCGTATCAGAATAATATGCCTTCTTACCTAATATGGGAATAACCACCCTTGGCCCAGATGACAGCGGCGAGACGGCGTAGCATGGACGCAATGAAACCCTGAAAGGTTGCCCGAGGCACACGTGAACATTCGGACTGCAGAAGAGCACGGAGATCACGTGGTTGTGGGTCGCCACGTGGAACCTATCGATCCAAATAGAGACATCCCTGTCGTGTTCCTGGAACAAGTCACGCACCCCGTTAGCAATATACCAGGGGGTTTGCCCTGTTAGTAGACACCATCACCACCAGGGTAAACGTCCAGCATGAAAGGATTCATGTAGTCAGCGAGGATGGACAGGTATATATTGGCATTCTGCGACCCATCCAGTGGTACCAGCGGTCCCAGGTCATACCAGGAAAACATCCCCCAGACATGAACACTGCCACTTCCGGCCTGTACTTGACCGACAAGCGTGTCCGGGTGTTGGTTCTCGTGTGACTGACGCCGTATCCGCTACAGCCCGTAACTTCTGTGGAGTAGAAACCTCGACTCGTCGAAGAAGGCAATGACTGTAGTCCCATGCAAAGTGCAGGCTTCGTTGCCGATGGACCTGTGTAAACATGGGAGCCTTGACGCAGCGTCGACTCCGGCGACCAATGCGTAACAAGGTTCGCTCTACTGTGACCGGAGGCACGTACGTGGGTGCCCCAGCGTTTATTTGCGTGGGTAAATGCTGCACTGTTGCGCGTCGATTGCCCTTTACCAGTTGACGGAGGCGACGTTTTCCTCTGTGGTCGATGGCTTTTGGGGCTCGACAGTTGTGAAGTCGGGAAGTACTCGGTGTGCCAGCGGTTTATTCTTGGTACATCCTTACCACGGCACTTTGCGCACAGCCTACGAAGTCTGCTGTTTCTGAGATGCTTGCACCCTTGGCGCGGTAGCCGATGATCATTCCTTTTTGAACGTCCGTCAAATCACTACTTCTGCCCATTGTGCTCACGTAACGCACTATGGCTCATCTGTCCTGCCGGCCGCTTATATCTCCGTGTGGTCGACCTTGTCACGTGTACTCTGGGACGCCCCTGGGCAGGTAGGCCTACACTGTGATTCCGGGGTGGTCAGGTTATTCTGATACGACGGTGTATATATGCAGCGATCTTGGTTGTCACCTATGCATACGTCATTCACCCTTGACCTCAAACAGTTGCCAGATAACATTCAGTGAGTAAGAAAATATAACTTTATGGTTGAAACGCTAAACGAGAACAAACTCAAAATTTACATAGAGAAAGACAACTAAAAATGAAAGTTAATTTAGAGTATAATTCATAAGTTTTGGTTTTGTTTATATGTTTCGGTAATCAGTCTTTTCATCGAATTAGTCACGATTCGGTTGATCAATGCAATGCCCTGTTGACTCAGTCCATTACTGGACGAAGGTCTCCACAAACTATGGGCGCCCACAGAATTTTTTCCGGTGGTGAGGGGGGGGGGTCAAAGTGAAGTTCAATCACACAAAACAGACCTCTCTAAGCTCTAAGTTATTCAAGATACATGACAGAAATACAGTCTCCGTCTTAGTCTCACTGCGGTACATCTTGTTGCGGGCAGTGTGGCTTCGTATTGTAGTGCCCTTGGAACAGCCAGGTAAACTTTCTCTGCTTCTTGCATACTTTCCGAAAGGGAAATCCTTTCTGTTTCCGTTACCAATTCTCGGAAAGTGGTGCCGCGGCCTTGATTCCGCGTCCAAATTATCAAGGTGCACCTAGTATGTTGCTAAAATGTCTTTGACCGACAATTAAATTTAGCCTCGTCAAGATTACTAGTATTTTTGGAAAGTACAGCGATGAGCCATTACATTATGACCACCTACCTAATAAGCTGTAGGACCCCTCCATAGCCCGCAAAAGAGCGGCCACTCGGCGAGGCATCGATTCGATGAGGTGGCGATAGGTATCCTAGGGTATCTGGTACCATAATGTCAGCAGCAGGTCCCCCAGTTCCGGTACATTTCGAGGTGGTGAAGATTTAGCGCGAACCAGCTTTTCCAAGTCGAACCACAAATGTTCGATTGGGGTCATGTCAGGTGAATTTGGAGGGCAGGGCATTAACAGAAAGTCACCAACATGTTCCTCGAACCACTCCTTGACGATTCTGGCAGTGTGGCATGACGCATTATCCTGTTGGTAATGGCCATCACCAGCAGGGAACATGGTAGCCATGAATGGGTGAACTTGGCCCAAACCGATGTTCAGATACCTGACGGATGTCATGCATTGTGCTATTGGGATAATAGGGCCTAAAGCGCCCCAAGAAAACATCGCCCATAGAACAACACCGCCGCCACCGGCCTGTTTCCGCTCAACAGTGCATCTAGGCGCCGTAGCCTCCATTGGTGATCGGCGTATCCGCGCTCGGCCGTCTACGTGATGCACCAGGAATCTTGATTCGTCAGACCAAGCCCCTTTCTTCCAATCATCCACGGTCAAATCTCGATGACCTTGGTCCCATTTCACGCGTTGTTGACGATGACGTGCAGTGAGAATGGGGAACCCGGCTGGGTCTATGGCTACGCATGCCCAGGTGCAGAAGGCTGCTATAAACTGTGTGCTGTGACACATTGCCCTGATCACCACTGTTGTAGCTGCAGGTGATTTGTCGCACTGTGTGGCCCTGCGGTCGCAGTGAACAATGCGCGACAATCTCCGCTCTCCTCTGGCATTAATGAGCTGCGGACGACACACGGCTGGATGACGGTTTGTCGATTGGCCATCCGTGCACCACTTTTGATACGTATTCACTACAGTGGTACGTGAACAATCCACAAGCCGCGCCGTTTCCGAGATCGTAGTTCCGAGGCGCCATGCCATACAATTTGTCCTTTATAGAACTCCAATAAAACGGCAGCTTTTCCCATTCTGACTCCAAACGCTCTACTAACCGAAAGCCGGTCTTCGAGTTGGGTATATACACCTATGTGAACTTCTCCTGCGCCACTGTTCGGTCTCCAGGCGTGCTCATTTCTCTAGGCTGGGGGGTGGTCATAATGGAATGACTCATCGGGGTAAATTAAAAAGAAAAAATGAAGGTTTCCTTTCTTTCGAGAATATACTTTCCAGACGTTATCAAGGAATTGATATTCGGAGTGTTGGAAGATAGATGGCAACATTCTTCCCCTGAATCTCATGGTACATTATAGATCTATGCACTTGTTTGGCCGTGTTCGGGGTGGGGAGAGGAGAAAACGGGGTTTCAGCGGTTGAGAGGTTCACTGGAATGAAAGCGAACAAGAACTCTGTTTTAAAGACTAGAGACGCAGCCTCTTGTAAAAAAAAAAAATCCAAAGTCACTCTTCTATTCTGCCTTTATTTTTATTTACTTATTTTCAATTTTAACTTCACTTTTCGGGAAGATTCCAATTTCTAGGAGCAGGAGGGCACTTGACCCTCTTTGACCCTAGCTGCGGGCGCTCATGTCCACAACACTGTCTTGCGCAACTCTCTTTCATGCAACTCTAGGATGCTTTCAAATCCCATTTCTTACATGGTCTTCTTCGAGAATTCTTCCTGCGCTTTAGGCTAGTATTTCATTTACCCAACATTGATCAGTTCTTCTAGGAATATGCCCAATCCATTTGCCACTTGAGCGTCTTTACTTTGATCATGAAGTCATCCAGGGGCGTATTTAGAGGGGGATGGGGAGGGGGGCAGGTGAGCCTTGCGTCCTGCCGGAAGTGTTTAATTTTTTTTTTTTTTTAAGTTTTTGGTTAATATGCGACCTACATTAGAAAGAAAAATGCCTTAAGTTAATAAAAATGCATCAACTTTCATTAGAAAAAAAGGCTTTAATTTTATTTCCTATTTTTCATTAACTTTAACTTCGTTCTGGTGGATTTCAAATACTTCAATTTTTCGCGCCTCCCCCGTTTCCGGAAAAAAATTCTATATACGCCCCTGATGTCATCCACACATATCATTTCCCTGATGTATGAATTCTTTTACCCACCACATCTTCGTCTTACGTCAAGCATGCATCTCTCCATGCTGCTTTGAGTTGTCCGTAGTCTCTGTATGTCTTTTACGATTAAACTCTGATCCATAAGCAAGAACTGAAAGGATGCATTGATTAAACACTTTTGTCTCTGATCCATAAGCAAGAACTGGAAGGATGCAATGATTAAACACTTTTCTTCTACGACCTAATGGTAAATTGCTCTTGAAAATAGTACCGTTTCTTCCACAAGGACTCCAGCCAAGTTTTATATGCCTATTCATTTTTTTCTTTGATGCGGCTCTTGCTTGATAAAAGGACTAATATAAGGAAGGAAATCTGGTTGAGTTCACTACATGAGTACTAACGAATTAATATGCTAACATAAAATACTTTCCCTGTGGATTAACCTCACGGTTTTGCACTACTTATAAGCGTGTGATACTAGCTGATGACTTTACCTGCACCGTCTAAGTATAGACTTCGCAGGGAAATGTGTAACTCTCTCATTAGTTCGGAATTAAGGTTCCTGACGGCGCTGCGATAGTTAGCCCGTCAGTCTCCAGAAACCACAGTCTTTCACTCGGACAGATTCGGTCCAGAGACCTGTAGGGATCTGCCTCCCCCACGGGACCGGTACCTTACACCCTTCTATCATAACCCGCGTGAGCAACGTGCTATGGGCAGTTGGGGCAAGCAACTTTTCAATAATTTATCTCATCTCGTGGCCGGGAGATCGCCCGCCAACGCGAGTTTTTGGGACTAATGTCCTTTATTAGGTATCAAAACAAACAAAATACATGCACGATAAGCATGAGGGTCCCATACACCCCTCTCACAAATATTCACACTGAAACACATTAATCACACAAAGATATTTACATGGTCCACAGTACTAGGGCCAGTGTTGTGGTGATGACCCCAGGCCAGGGTCATCAGAAACACCTTGGTCAATAGACCAAAAAGCTCAATATCGAGAGCTACGTACCTCCGAGGGTACTACCATCTGTCAACCATAGTTGACCCGGCTTTTCCTTGGCTCAAGTTCCCTTATAAGACTAGGGCACGTCTTACTGAAGCTGGAGTGAGACACGTCCAGCTTCAGGCAGAACTTAGCATTCGCAGCAGTGCAGTTACTGCACTTCGGTGTGGCTGCACACTGGTGGTGCTGGTGCCCAACTTCACCGCAATTGCCACACCTTGCTTCTGACTCGAGACAGTTGCCTCGGAAATGGCCGAAGCCATTGCACCGAAAGCACCTGACTTCCCGCAAAATTCCTTTAGACGGAGCACTGACCAACCCAAGTTCAGTGTCTTCCGCCTCATCAAGAGTTTGAAGGCCTTAGGCTCCACGTCTGCCACACAGTGGACCCTACCTTCCTTGCCCTTGATGGGGAAACAGGCTGAAAACCCGTTATCGAGGTCGGGGTTCTGCCCACGAACCGCTTCCTCGAACTCTTTCCCTGAGAGATCCCCGTCGACCATCAACCGGGGGTGTCTCTTTCGTGGGTTGGTCAACGGATTGCTACTCAACTCCTGTGCTAGGCGGTCGAGCTCCCCGGGATGTGAACACTCCACCGCGACCCCACTTTTCCTAATGCTCCGAATGCTCTTGACCCCTAACCGCAGTTTAGTTGGGTTGACTGCGGTCTTCAGGGTCCTCTTTACGTCCTCTGCGGACGTACTCTCGACAGTGGGATATACCAGGAGCACGTGTCTCCTGTCTCCCGACTTTTTCTTAATTGTGCTCCCAGTCGGGACTGACGAAGGCCCTTTCGCCGTACTAGCCCCTTTCCTAGCCATTTCGGCGTAGGAAGCCACATTGGAGTCGCTCTCGCAGCGCGACTCTTGGCGAACGGACAGCCTGCCTCCAAGAAGAGCTGTCCAATTTGCTTGTTCGAAACAAGCCCTGCGGACACTCTCTAGGTCCGCTTGCATCTGGTTTCTTCCTGAGGGAGTGACCCGAGAGTCCATGATAGCGGACTCTACTTCCCCCATAAGAGCGTTTTCGAAGAAGAAATGAGGAAATGTAACTACAGATCGACATTTTCTGACGATTTAGTTTTTGTTCGGAGATTAATGGTCCGCAAGAGCGTCAAGCACCGATAGAGAGGCGCCTATCTTTAATTTAGAGGCACTATTTCGAAGAAATGTATATATAATCACTGCAGAAAAGGCAAAATACGATGTCCATGATTTCCCCCACCATTCGCACATATACCGATGAGCCATTACATTATGACCACCCCCCCCCAGCCTAGAAAAATGAGCGCGCATGGAGACCTAACGGTGGCGCAGGTAAAGTTCACAGAGCAGTCAGTATATATACAACCTGAGCACCGGCTTTCGGTTAGTAGAGTGTTCGGAGTCAGAATGGGAAAAGCTGCCGATTTATCGGAGTTTGATAAAGGACTAATTGTGATAGCACGCCGCCTCGGAACCATGATCTCGGAAAAGGCGCGGCTTGTGGGTTTTCACGTGTCACTGTAGTGGGTACGTAACAAAAGTGGTGCACAGATGGCCAAACGACGAACCGTCGCCCCGCCGTGTGTCATCGGCAGGCCATTCATGCCAGAGGGGAGTGGAGAATGTCGCGCACTGCGTGGTAATCAGGGCAATGTGTCACAGGACACAGTCCATCGCAGCCTTCTGCGCATGGACCTGTGTAGCCAAAGGCCCAGCCAGGTTCCCATACTCACTTCACGTCATCGATAACAACACATGAAATGGGCCCAAGATCATCAAGATTTTTTTTTAATGGAGGTTTAACGACCACCGTGGGCAACTCAATGGGCTATAAGCAGTCGCCCGTCCCTAATTTAGGGACACTGGCTCCTCATGCACTGGGATTCGAACCCGGACACCTTTTGGTCGAATGATCATAAGCCATCGCTTAGACCACTGCGCCACCGGGGCGGTTCATCCAGATTGGACCGTGGATGATTGGAAGAAAGTGGCCTGGTCTGACGAATCAAGATTCCTGGTGCATCACGTAGACGGCCGAGCGCGGATACGCCAATTACCAACGGAGGCTATAGCACCTGGATGTACCGTTGGGAGGAAAGAGGCCGGCGGCGGCGGTGTTATGCTGTGCGCGATGTTCTCTTGGTACACTTTAGGCCCCATTATTCCAATAGCACAATCCCCGACAGCTGTAAGGTATCTGAACATCGTTGCCAACCACGTTAGCCCATACATGGCAACTGTGTGTCCCTGCTAGTGATGGTTATTACCAAGAGGGCCGCCCCGGTGGCGCAGTGGTCTAAGCGATGTCCTCTGATCATTCGTCCGAACGGGGTCCGGGTTCGAATCCCGGTGAGGCATGGATGTTGTGTTTGTCTTACGGCACTGGCTCTCTCCCTTCCCTGGAACCAGTGACCCTAAATTAGGGACGGGCGACTGCTTATAGCCCATTGAGTTGCTCACGGTGGTCGTTAAACCTCCAATCAAAAAAAAAAAAAAAAAATTACCAAGAGGATAATGCGCCATGCCACACTACCAGAATCTTCAAGGAGTGGTTCGAGGAACATGCTGGTGACTTTCTATTAATGCCATGTACTCCAAATTCACCTGACATGAACCCAATCGAACATTTGTGGCTACATTTGGAAAAGCGGGTTCGCGATAAATCAGCACCACCCCGAAATGTACGGGAACTGGAAATCCTGCTGTTGATATTATGGTACCAGATATCCCATTATACCTATCGCCACCTCATCGAATCGATGCCTCACCGAGTGGCCGTTGTTTCGCGGGCAAAAAGAGGTCCTACAGATTATTAGGTAGATGGTCATAACGTAACAGCTCATCGGTGTGAATCCATCAATACGAGAAATCGAAAATCCTAGCCTCGATTACTAACTGAAGAACATTCGTAACTCAATTTTGTTGATATCTAATACAAATTCTGAACCACAGCTGAATTTAATTTTTGTCGGAAAAACGTAATGGGTCTTACTCACACAAATCTCAAAATAACATTTCTTTAATTCCGTGATACAAATCTTGCTTATAAAATAAGATTTCCTAATTCAGAAAAATAATAATTCAATTCGCATTTCTTTAATTTTGTGATACAAATCTATGTGATATAAATCCATGCTTTTGTGATACAAATCTGATTTTTAAAACCAAAAAACAGCAATTTTAATCTTAAAATAAAATGCCTTTAATTTTAAATAGGTGTTGTGAAAGCACAAATTTGTATATTTTTCAGTGACGAGGATTGAAATCGCGTCTCCTCGCTCCGGAGCCAGTTGTTCTAACCTACTAAACTACATCGACGGAATGTATCGCTGCAGATCCGTCGTCTTGACACGTGCTTCACATCTGTAGTACGCCACATCATCTCCCTCTTATTATTTTTTTCTTTTTTGAAGCGAAGAAGGAATTTTCATTAATTCCAGACGATGTGTGGAACTGTAACGTACTAGAGAGGTAAAGCACGTGTCAAGACGACAAATATGCACCGATGTATTCTGTCCGTGTAGCTTAGTTGGGAGAGCAACTTATTCTGGAGTGATGGGACTCAGGTTCGATCCCGTCGCGGAAAAAATTGTGTTTTCACAGAAGAAACATCACAGATTTTTCGAAGAACCCAACGGCCGTAGATCCACTTTGCACAATCGGGCGCCAATATGATAACACAAATTTGTCGGTGGAAGATCGAAGTTGCGCCACCCCGCTCCAGAGCTAGTTGTTCTAGCCGACTAAACTACCCCGACGGAATTTATCACTGCAGATTTGTCGTCTTGACATGTGCTTCACGTCTGTAGCACGTCACAGTGTGCGTATGTCTGAGGCAAAAGTACGAGCTTGTAGAAATTTAAAAATAATGTGAAATGATATTCTACGGGATTTTATGTAATTGATTTAATATGCAGCTAGAGTTAGGATTGATTTGGGAGCTAACACCGACGCAGAAGATTGTTTTTTCACATGTATTCCTTTTTACAAATTTTGTATAGTCACTTGGACCACTTAAAACTCGTTAAAAGTATATTATTTATGGCCATTGTGAAGTTTCGATTGCCGGGGCGACATTGGATTTAGAACTGTACAAACGTCAGAAAAAATTTTAAATCTTGATCCCAATTCAGCGAGCATGAATATTTATTTACCCACCTTCTCTTTGTGCTTAAAATGATAATTTCTTTTTTATTTATTTATTTTTGCGCTGAGAAATTGGAAGTTGAAATATTTTAATAGATCTCCCAAAAACATTCACGTCAAAAATTCCGAAGTGAAAAGTTATGCGCTGAGTATATACATCAAGTAGAGCTTTATCGCAGAAACTCTGTCGAAAAGTGAAACCACTGGCCTATTTCGCTTCCTCGTAACTGTGATCCCCTCTTTCTTCCCCCTTTCTGTTGTCAGCTGTGGTCTAAAGCACGCTTGCGATAATGCTAAACAAGAAAAACAAGTTTCAGAACGGAAGAAATCGGATGCTCCCATTTACGAAATGGTTTTGAAATTCGGAAGGGAATTGCATCATTCTTTTTTGAAGTAAATTAAAAAATAGTACTATGGTTTACATGCAAATTTTTTGCGCAATATACAGGGGTTGTCCAAAATAATGGAAACACCTCGCTGAAAACATTTACATTGGCATGCGCTGCTTTTTGAGTAAAACGAACATGTAGCTACAATTTGTTTTGTAAAAAAGTGTTGCTTATAGTCTCAAGGATGTGTGATTGCATTGTGCATTGGTGTTTGCATAATTTCGTTCCAGGTGAAGGCACAATTGGTGACCTGTCGGAGTTCCAAAGAGGGCAGGTTGTAGGAGCCCTTCTGGTTGGTGCGTCGGTAACCACAGTGGCACAGGTATTGGGGGTATCGAGAGATGCCGTGTCGAAGGTCATGACAGCATACAATGTTCGCGACACAACTTCATCTGCGAGACTTCATCTGCGAGACACAACTGTGGAAGGAAAGCCAAACTTACTGCAAGAGACAGGAGGACATTAAAGAGGATTGTGACCGCAAGGAGGAAGACCACGGCGACGAAAGTGACTGCTGCGCTTAATGCACATCTCCAAAACCCAGTGTCGACCCATACCGTGCGAAGGGAATTGCATAAGCACAATATTTACGGCAGAGCTGCGATTGCAAAACCTCTGGTGTCACAGGTGAATATGAAACGAAAACTACAGTGATTCCAGGAACATAAAACGTGGACTGCGGATCAACGGAAACATGTCTTGTTTTCCGATGAAACAAGTTTCTCACTATTCCCCACCACGGGACGGGTTTATGTGTGGAGATCCCCCGCAGAAACCTACAACCCAGACTGTCTCCTTCCTACAGTGAAGCATAGGGGCGGTTCCGTAATGGTTTTGGCTATGATCTCGTGGTTTACAGCAGGTCCACAATATCACTAGCGGTGACTATGTCACTCTTTTGGTCGACCATGTGCATTCAATGTCGCAGACATTGTCTCCGGCAGGGGATTGCACCTTTCAAGATGATAATGCCCCGATTCACAGAAGTCGTACTGTTCAGCCATGGCTTGAGGAACATGAGGATGAAGTTGCATACCTTTCCTGGCCTGCACAGTCACCGGACTTAAACATCATTGAGCCCCTGTGGTCTGTGTTGGAAAACAGAGTGCGATCCCGTTATCCACCTCCGGCGTCTCTCAACGAATTGGAGCAGTTTCTGCAAGAATGCAGGAAGAATGGTACAACATATCACTTACCATAATCCAGGACTTGTATGCGTCCATTCCAAGGAGGATTCAAGCAGTTTTAAATGCCAAGGATGCTCTCACACCATATTAGGTGCGTAACACCTATTGTTTTAAGGTGTTTCTATTATTTTGGACAACCCCTGTATATATATACACAATAGTTTCCATCTCTCGGAAGAGTTCAGACGTTGGGAAGGAGAAATATTACGCAACGTAAAATATTTTCGCGCTCAGTAATTTAGTACATTTCAGTAATTCTCTTTATTATTATTTTAATTAGTTTATTGTTACTATAATGACAAGTGCCGCCCCTATTGTTTCGTGACGTGAGGTGCGGTGCGGAATTATGACTAATTGTACGAGCTGAGTGGAGCCTGGGCCTAAACCTAGGATGAGGTGAGACATGGATGCCTTCCGGCGGTCCCCCAGCGCAGGGATTTATTCACCCCCCTCCTAACACCCCTCCAACACACATTCAAATTTCCTCAACCCCCCCTTCTCCTATAAAAACAATCTGAACAACCCTCCACTTGGAGGTGTGTAACACACACACACAAATATATATATTTCTATACTTATTAGTTTTTGTATTAGTGTTTTTTTATTGTCATATAGCACTGTTGTCAATAGCTGTTAGTTTTTACATGAATTCCCCAGCTTTAACTTGAAGTATCTTGGTACCTAAGGCCGAAGCTAGGTCCCAGCACCAAGAGCGGCTGAGGAGCCATCTGGGGAACTGAAGGGGCTGAAAAGTAATTTGGGGTCTGAAGAATCATCTGGACCCAGCAAAAACAGTCTTGCTGGCCCAGCACTATGTTGCCGCTGCCGAACAGTCAATAAAATGTCCGGGCGGCCAACAGAGGGGCCAGCAGTTCAGGCCAACAGCTGGCCAACATTTGGCACCCCATCAGTTGTTATATGCCACAAAAGGGCCATCAGTGGTCCATCACAGGCAGTAGTGGCCCTGCAAGCACGTGCCAGAAATGATGGCTAGCCTAATGTAGTCCACTAGTGTGCCATTAGAAATGATGGCTAGCCTAATGTGGTCCGCTAGTGTGCCGTTAATGCTCTAAAGAAAAAAAATTCCCCAAAACGCCCAGAATATGAACAAACTGGTTGGATTTGCATCAAGATAATGCCCCTGCACATCGTGCTTTGCTTACCCAGCTGGTTATCTAAGATTGAGGCATCGAAATGATGGCGCACTCTCGTATTCACTGGACCTGGAGCCGTTTGACTTCCACCTATTCCTTGAAGTGAAAAACGAGCTTCGTGGGCGTCAGTTTGCATTAAATACTGAACTGAACACTGCTGTGACGAGTCTTCTGAACCATATGTTGAGGACGGGCTTCGAACACACCTGCCGGAAGTGGATAGAAAGGTGGAACCGGTACATTCAGGTAGAAGGAGAATGCTTCGAAAGCATGTAAGTATGTTATTGCATTACAGTTCTCCCCATGAAAAATCAGTCTCGTTACTTTTTTAACCACACTCGTATAAACGTTTTTAAATGTAAAAAAAATCAGCCTTTGTCCATTTTTTCAAAGTTTTCCCCATTCCTAATACAAGGTTCACAGCCTAAATATTTCCCTGTAAGAATTGTGAGCCTTCTAAAAAATTTCCTGTCATCTAACACCCACAAAATGTTTTGAACACCAGTTTTTCAGCTCCCCTTCACTATGACATTCCTCGATACACCCCTGCCCCACTGGTTCCCTTTTTCCTGGAACCAGTGGGCCCAAATCAGGGGATGCGCGGCTGTTATGACTTAGGTGCTCACGGTGATCATTAAGCCCCACCCCCTTCCCGAAATAAAAAAATCGCGTGTTATTGAAATAAATTTTCAGTTGTGATGAAATACACGGTCGAATCACATTATTGTGACCACCAGCTAATATCCAGAAGAAAACAAACCGCCGTGTACTGCGTGGACAGCAACTAGACGGGTTGGGAGTGACTCAATAAGGTGCTGGAAAAGGTGTTCACAGGTATGGCGAGCCATGCTGACTGCAGTGCATCTGACAGCTGCTGGAGGGTGCGTGGTGGAGGATCCATAGAGCGAACAACACGATCGAGGTAGTCCCACAGATGCTCAATTGGGTTTAAATCTGGGGAATTAGGGCGCCAGGGAAGTACTTTGAAGTCTTCATCGTGCTCTTCCAACCACTTTCTGACATTTCTAGCTGTGTGACACATCGCATTGTCGTTCTGGAAGATCCCACGCGCCCCAGGGAAGACAATCAGCATGTATGAGTGTACGTGGTCTGCAAGGATGGATTCATAGCAAACTCTGTCCATAGTGCCTTCCACAGGTTTGAGTGGACTCAGAGAATGCCATGAAAACATTCGCCAGACCATAACGCTGCCCCCACCAGCTTGTGTTCTGCCAGCAATGGTTGAAAAGTGTTTGTTCTCCGATGTTTCTCGCTTATACGCCAACGTCCATCCGTTCGATGAAGCAGAAAACGTGACTCATCGGAGAAGGCAATCCTTTGCCAATCAGCTGAGGTCCAATTCCGATACTGCAGTGCAAATGTAAGCCTTTCCTGCCGATGCACCTTCGTTAGCATAGGTGCAGTGACCATCCTTCCGCATCGGAGTCCCATACGCAGCAGGGTTCGCTGAACTGTCGTTTTTAGACACACTTCCGGTAGCCCCCTGGTTCATTCGGCTAGTGAGTTGCTCCAATGTAGCGTGTCGATCGGCCCTCACGCATCTTCGAAGCTGACGTTCACCTCTCACATCAATGGCACGTGGTGCTCCGCAGTTTCCTCGTCGCTTATTCGCAATGGTGCCATTTCTCCAATCGCGATAAACTTTAACTACAGCAGCACTCGAACAGTTCACAAACTGCGCTGTTTCAGAAATACTGCCACCCTTGGCCCGAAAGCCGATAATAAACATTCGTTTTTGCAAATCTGACAAATCGCTCCCTTTACCATGAGAGCAACGAGTGATATGTTTTCAGAATGCCTACAGCACACCTTATATACCCTCCAAGACAGCTCACAACACGTGCCTTCTTTCATTGGCTACGCGCTGTTGACGTCAAAAGTAGGAATTGGACACAATAATGTGACTCGACTGTGAATTTTTTTTTTTTTTTTTTTTTTGATTGGAGGTTTAACGACCACCGTGAGCAACTCAATGGGCTATAAGCAGTCGCCCATCCCTAATTTAGGGTTACTAGCTCCAGGGAATGGAGAGAGCCAACACAGCAATACAAACGCAACATCCATGCCTCACCGAAATTCGAACCCATCTCGGACGAATGATCAGAAGCCAGCGCTTAGACCACTGCGCCACCGGGGCGGCACTGTGTATATCTTTTACTGTCTATACTGTAAAACATTTGGTAGTAAGTTGCACCAAAGCGTGGTGCTACACCAACTGAACAACCGTTTTGAGTCCAAGGTACACCCATTTGTGGTGCATGAAAAATACAACTTGGTGTAGTCGATGCGATTTAGCGCCAATCAGGTTCGATACCATAACATGTTACATAACTGCATCACGATTTTTTGTGTTTCATGAATTACTCATGCCCATAATTTTCCCTCCAAATGATGATACAGGAACACATTTTGGTGCAACATAGCACAAGATTTTCAAGTGTTTAAAAATATAAAATATTTATGAAATATACAGGGTTCTTAGGAAAGTCCGTTTATCCCCCTCTAACTTTTAAACCGCGTATCGTACCGCCACGAAAGTAACGTGTACCTATAGAAAAGTGACCATGCGCAATCGATTGGACGTGCTTGTAGCGCCCCTAGCGGCGAAATACGGAACTTAGCAAAACTAACTCAGAAAGCAAGAGAGATAGTAAAAAAGTCCAATTACAAAATGAACGAGCGGTGTTTAATTAGTACAAAACGACACTTGGTTTAACAGAAACGCTTACAGAAAAGACAAGAAAACGCGAAAAAAGCGTCAGATGACCGGCTGCTAGCACGCGACAGCAACAGAAAAGTCGTTACGTGATATAACACGTAGTCATCCTAATTTCAAGTCTGACGTAAAATGACGTCAGACAGCCGAAGGTCAGCAGGCAGATGGCTATCTTCACGAATGACGAGCACTGTGATATGGTCCTGCTGTACGGCGAATGTCAGCAGAATGCGAAAAAGGTTGCGAGGTTGTATAAAGTACGGTTTTCCACTCGTCAGCATCCAGCATCACAGACAATTGCCAAAGTTGTCCGGCGCCAGCGAGAAGCAGGAAGCGTTACTGAGGGTCATCGTTCCGGTCGTCCCATTGGTGCCCGTGTGCGAGTACATCCTGCAGATGTTTTGGGCAATGTTCTTGCAAATCCCCGAAGTAGTACAACGGCAGTGAGCCGTGCGTGTGGATTATCGGCATCACGGGAGTGGCAAATCTTAAACTAACATAGTGCGCAACCCTAAAATGACGCTGTCGTGCAAAACCTGATACCTGGAGACCTTAAAATGTAGTATGACTTTTGTAACTTCGTCTTGAACACCTTACAGGAAAAGCCGTGGTTTGTGGACAACATCCTATGGACTGACGAGTCAACATTTACAAGGGGCGGGATCATCAATCACCAGAACTCCCACTACTGGAATGTGAGAAATCCACACATGACGAGACAAGCACACCATCAAGTATGCTGGTCACTTAATGTGTGGTGTGGAATGTGGCAAACATCCGTAATTGGACATGTGTTCATTAAGGGAAATTTAACAGGTCAGCGTTACTTGCAGCTGTTATGTGGTCCAATAAGCGATTGGTTTAATGATGTTCCTTTGACTACATTACCACGCATATTGTTTCAACATGACGGCTGTCCTTCCCACAAAACCTTTCCAGTTCGCTCGTTCTTATATCTCGCACGTTCGGCAACAATATTATTGGATATGGTGGTTGTACGGAATGGCCGCCATTGTCACCCGAAACAAACACCAAAGGACTTCTTCTTTTGGGGAAACCGGAAGGATCAAGCGTACTAAACGGAACCCTCCAGTGTGGCAGATTTAAAGGAACGCATCGTCAGGGCCTGTGATTCTGTAACCCCTGAGATGCTGCATGCTGTTCGAGATGCGTTTCTGTCCCGAGTCCAGATGTGCATCGTCGCTGATGGTGCACACTTTTTTTTTTTGCAATATTAAAACGTTGTTCAAGTGTATACAAATGTGTTTCATACAGAAATAAACTGATTTAAGTACCTTTGTTAAGGCATTTTTTTTTGCAATTGTTTTATGATTTTTACGGGATATGGCATTTTCCAGATTTTTCGGTCGTTAAAACATTTTTTTGTTATTTTTGTGTCATTATTTTGCATATTTGGGTATTTTCAATGAAAAGAGCATGTTTCGGTGAATTTCTGTTGGATGAATAAGATCGACTCGTTTGACAGCAATGAAGCGGCATCAATTAAAGTTGCTCAGAGACTACTTTCTGAACCTAAAAGTGTTGGTAAATTTTCCTACATAATGCCAAATTTTGAATTTCTGCCTGGAGTAATTACTTCCTTGGAGAAGACAGCAGAGCTATTAGTGCATCAAATAGATTTGATGAAGGAAGTTGGGAGTGACCTAGGCATTGTGACTGGAAAAGTGGGAAAGGCTGTGCAAAAAAAAAAAAAAAAATTGAAGTTTAAAAAAAATGTAGGTTATGAAAAACTGCACTTAATTGCAGATGTGCTATCTTTTTCAGTGAAGTTTCAGAAGACTTTGCACAAAGTGAATATAGTTTATTTCAGACATACTCCTGTGGTTTCAGTAGAAGTGGAAAGGAGCTTTTTAACCCTTTAAGCGGCCGATGTATACTGTGCTTGAACTAAACGGTGCTCAAAACAGAAATGTTCATAAGCGACCGGGTTTTACGAAATCTACAGCATAGTAATTTCGTATCTTTACCCCATCTCATCTCAGCAGCAGCGAAAATAAACCGATCATAAGTGATAAGCCCTCCCTTCTCGTCCTATCCAAGCAAAAACAGTCTTGCTGGCCCAGCACTATGTTGCCGCTGCCGAACCGTCAATAAAATGTCCGGGCGGCCAACAGTTGGCACCCCCAATCAGTTGTCATATGCCACAACAGGGCCATCAGTTATCCATCACAGGCAGTAGCTGCCACAAGTGGCCCTTCAGTGGCCCTGCAAGCACGTGCAATAAATGATGGCTAGCCTAATGTGGTCCGCTAGTTCGCCGGTAGTGGCAGCCGGTAACCACGTGACGTAACTTACAGCTTGCCGAATCTTGTCCGCCAATTTCCCAGTAGTAGCCATAAAAAAAAAATAATAATAATAATGAAAATCAAGGAAAACCGCAGTTTTCCATAGCTACACACGATGGCGATAACGTCGTCTTCAACTAACTGGTACCATGAGAGAGACACACAGCAAGTGTTGCTTCTGCGCATGCACAGTCCCGTTGCTTCCACCTGGTGTTAGGGTTGCATCGGTTGCCAGCAACGGGCCGCTAGTGGCACTTGCTTGGAGGCCCACAATTCTCGGCGATGCTGCAGGGCCATCAATAGCTCGCCAACTGATAGCGCTGCCACCAACAGAACGCTACCGGGCCGTGAGTGGCAGATTTCAGCCAGCAGTGGCCCATCACTGCCAGCTGGAGGCCAACAGTTTCCCAGCACTTGTGTTTTTGCTGGGATGTTCACTGTTCCATGACCTAAAACAAGATAGAGAGCGGCTAGTTTCGCAGACACGAACATCATGCAGCTGGGTAAAAAAAAAATTACCCAAATGTCTTCTCTATCCTTCCTTAAATTTGGCTTCATTGCCAAAACCCTTTATCAGTTGATTTGTCAGAAGGGATTGGTGTCGATCATACGCCTGAATGACCAGTCTGAATAACAAATCTATAGGCAAAAGCAACTTTTTTCGATGCTCAAGTCTCGAAAGTAACTCATACGAGCAGCTTTGGGACCATAGACATACCCTGGATGAATTCGTTCCAGTCACGTTCGGCCCACTTCTTAGACAGCGAATACATTCGTTGGAGTTGAGTTCAGCCCATTTTGTTAGTCCCGATTTAATTCGTTGTAGCCGGTTAAATGGTTAATGTTCAAAGCTTTGTTGGCAGACAATAGAAAATCATTTCGTTTTGAAAATGTGCACATGATTTTTGATGTGCATTGCATTTCTGGACTGATAAAATAAAAACTTTCAGTTTGCCATGGCAAATCAAAAATATTCAAATAATGTTTTTTAATAAGATTCAAACTTTCAATTTGGCGCAGGAACTGTCAGAAAATGTAAGTTGAATTTCCGTGTCTTTTTCTTGTTTTCTTTTATAGGGAATATTTTTTGTTAACAAAAAAAGACTCAGTTTGGCCCTTCTAGAAACTGCAAAAAAATAAAAAAATAATAAAAACCTTAAGAACACTATTTTTGTCTCATAGGGCATGTTTCTGGGCAATAAATTTCTACTTTGGCACAGAAACTGTAAAACAATTAAGTTGTGTTTCTTGTTCATTCTTTGTTTTGTTCTACAGCTCATGTGTTGGTTAGTAAAATAAAGAATTTCAGTTGACACAGCAACAGTCAACAGATGATTAAAATATATTTTTAGATTATTTTTGTTTTGCTTGTTGCACTTCCTTTTTTAATTAATTATTTTTGCAAGGAAATAAAAAAAAATGCGCATTTGTTAGGTAATTTTTTGTTTTGTTTTACAGGGCATCTTTTTTGGGGGAGGAGGGGGGTCATAAATACATTTTTATTAGGCATTTTCTAGTAATTTTAAGGTATAAAACTCCTAGCCCTACTTATTACACACCCCATGTGTTATTTCAGGAAAAGTCGGAATTTGCTGCACGGAATTTTCCGTGACTTCGTACCGCTTAATCTTTCAATGCAGTGGCGTAACCAGAAATTTCTTAAGGAGGGGGGGGGCGGGCGGGTTCCATGGATTTTTTGGTTCATTGGTGAAAGCCCCGTATACACGTATATAGCGCTTTAAATTCGTGCTTAGTCTCCCCTCAACGAAGGGGTTCAAATCCCCCCCCTTTCTGGCTACGCCACTGTTTCAATGCACGTTCCTTTTCGCTTAGATGTAGATTCTGAGCAAACCAGAAAGAAAGGGTGTGGAAATAAGGAAGCTTTTTGTTTTTTTAATTTCCTTTATTGATGTGTTTTTTTAATTATGTAACTTTGGAATATATATTTTTGCTTAAACGGATGCTACTACGATTTTTATTCAAATGACATAACCGCTTCTATTGTTTCCCAGCAACAACGATGTTTTGGCATTTCGAGGTTGCATGAGGTTACGTAAACTGATTCTCCCACATCGAGTGCCCAAAGAAAACAAAGAAGTACTGACCGCTCTCGATAAAATGGAATGCAAACAGAATTACTTCGGGAAATACCAAGCTTTTAAAAAGCCTTTGCTAAATTATAATCTACACGCAAAACAGGACGATTTTAAAAACCGCTTCAAAAACAGCAAATTTTAAAGTGTCCCTTACACCAACAGCGCATTGAACGCCTATTTAAAATATCAGAGACGTGCTTTTGCGAAACATTCGTTATCTCACTTAATCACAGACATTCTTCCAAAAAAATAATTTTCGAGTTGCAAAACTTGATTTCTTTTAAGCTATGGCAAATCACATTGCCTTACTCAATCTTACATTCTTATTATCCCACACAAATAGCGTTTCACAACCTTATCATTTAACTGCGATGGATTACTTAACGTATAATTATAGAATGGGTAAACGGAGTCTTAAAATAAACAAGCCTTTTTTATTATTATTATTTCAGGAAATTTCCTTAAAATACGCATAACTGAAGACTTAAGAGGCCAATACATTTACTTGTCCAATTTCAACGGCTCAAAGTGAATATTAAAAATTAATAGCTAATAAGTACTTGCGGCGTTTCAGTTCAGAATTTTTCACTAAACACTTTCGGTTGCGGAAACGCTAACTAATTTCAACAACTATTAGCGCAGATTTATAAAATAATTAACTACGACTTATAGCTAGCCGAAATAACATCGTGAGAACTGAATAGCAAGTGAGCCAGCTCAACTGCTCTTTAGTATTCGATACTGCTAACATATTGTCGGTACTGCCACATCCGGTGCTTTTTTTCTGAAATAAAGTTTACCGGTACTCTCTCATCCCGTCCCCTTACGCAGCTTCTTTGTTTTCACCGGTACAATGTAAACGATAAGAAAATACTAATAATTAAAAAATTTTAAATAATAATAAAATACATTTTAAAGGAGGATCTGAAAAGTGACAAATATAGATGTGGTATGTGCAGCGAGACCATTGAACACATCTGCGGAGGATGCACCACGCTAGCAAACGTTGATTATATGCAGCTGCCTAATAACTTTGTTAATATGATACATCATAAATTAGCGTACGATAGAGAATTAACTATCAGTGTCAGATGTGTTATACTATAAATATCAACCCACTGAGGTACTAGATAATAAACAATACAAATTATATTGGGACCGTGAGATTAAAACAGACGTAACCATCCCTGCCAATCGTCCAGACATAGTGCTATATTACAAAAGGCAGAAGGAAGCAGTCATTATAGACATATCGGTACCGTTGGTCCGTAATATTCAGAATACCTATGCAACAAAAATTAACAAGTATGTGGAACTGGCTGCAGAGATTAAACAGATGTGGAAGCTGAAAACAATTCACATACGTCCATTGATTATATCTCTGCAACTGTTATAATTCCTCAGACTCTTATAACTCAACCTGATACTTTAGGTCTACAACATCTAAGGCAAGAAGCAGTAATTCTTGATACGTGCCACATCCGTACGACGATTTTTAAACCACGATTTACTATGTCTTTACTTGATATTTTATGTCCGTACTACAGATGCAATTGCTGTAGATGAGAAAATTAAATAAAACATAATAATAATAAAATACACTAGGCTATACAAGATCAAGTTGTAAACACCAGAAACTACCGGAAGCATATCCTGAAGGACACGTCAGTGGAAAACGAAACATGTCAGCAATGCCATCAAGCGCCAGAGACCATCCAGCATATCACAGCAGGGTCCTCACACAAACATATAGTACACGAACAGCCACAATCAAGTCGCCAAGATTGTCCATCAGAAATTGGCAAGAAAGAACTACCTCATTACAACTGAGCCTGTCCCTTACTACCAGTATGAGCCAACAACGCTTCTTGGTCAAGAAAAAGTCGACATAAACAGTCGAGTCAAATTATTGTGACCACCTCCTACTTTTGACATCAACAGCGCGTAGCCAATGAAAGAAGGCACGTGTCGTGAGCCGGCTTGGAGGGTATATAAGGTGTGCCGTAGGCAATCTGAAAACATTGGGCCGCGGGTGGCCTAGTGGGCAGCGTTCGTGACTGCCACGGGAGGGGCCTCAGGTTCGATCCCAGGCAGGTACGAACGCTCGATCCACTAAATATCCGCCGTGCGTCGGATGGGCACGTTAAGCCGTCGGACCCCGGGTACTGGTCCCCCGGTAATAAATAAGGGCGTCTTCCTCCCCCTTTCTACATCGCTTCCATGTCACTTTCCTGTCGGGCACTCTAGCCTCTATTTCTTTCTAAATCTCCTAGCTTCCTATTTCTAAGGGTTGTTTAAGACCTGGGGTCAGACACTCCCTTCCTAAAATCTTCTACATTTGGTCATGGTCATTGGTCATCTGAAAACATTACACTCGTTGCTGTCATGGATAAAAGGAGCGATTTATCAGATTTGCTAAAAGGGATGATTATAGGCTTTCGGGCCAAGGTTGGCATTATTTCTGAAACAGCGCAGTTTGTGAACTGTTCGCGTGCTGCTGTGGTTAAAGTGTATCGAGATTGGAGAAATGGCACCGTAGCGAATAAGCGACGTGGAAACTGCGAAGCACCACGTGCCATTGATGTGAGAAGTGAACATCTTTTAATCATCGAATTGAGAAGAGACAAGGGGATAAAAATTAATGGAGATTATTTAATCTACTTTCATTTTATTGATGCTGTAGTCATTTTTGTAAGAACCCATCCCATTTTCAGAGTATGATCCAGGAACTTGCTGAAAAGAGCAAAGAAGTGGGATTAAAAGTGAACTTTCAGAAGCCAAAACTGATGTACAACGCTTTTATAAACAAGTTAGTAAAATCATCGCTCAAGTTATGAGGATAATGGCTGTGGAATAAATCTCGGTCCTGTGCCCTGACCTTTGATCCCATTTCGATTATATTTAACAGAACCGGTTCAGTATGCCTCCGAAATAACATGATAAAGTTTTGTTGCAATGGAAGCATTTTTACGTAAGTTAGGATGCATAAGAGCTATGGAATAGAATCCGCTCCTGTGTCCTCCCCTTTGACTCCATTTCGCTCATTTTCAATAGGGTTTGTTCCCAGTAGTCCCCTACCACATACTAAAATTTAATCGAAATCGAACCTTTGTTACGTTAGTTATGACGCATAAGAGCAGTGGAATGGATACCGCTATTATGTCCTAACCTTTGACTCAATTTCGTTCACTTTCAATAGGGTTCCTTCCCAGGTGATCCCCTTCCACATACTAAAAGTTCATCGAAATCTAACGATTTTTACGCGAGTTATGGTGCGGACGGGCATACGCACACAACGCGTGACGTAATGAGGCAGATGGGAATCGCGACCATCTACTCGCAAGAGTGTGACGTCATAAAACTTTAATAGGATCCACACACAATGCGTGACGTAATGAGACAGATAGCGTGACCGCGCGCCAACATCTCAAGCGCGAGATTGTGACGTCATAAGATCGTCCCCAGGTGGTCCCCTACCACATAATAAAATTTCATCGAAATCGAACCATTTTTACGCACGTTATGACGCATAAAGGCAATGGAATGCATTCCTCTCCTGTGTCCTGACCTTTGACCCCACTTCACCCATTTTCAATAAGGTTCATTCCCAGGTGGTCCCCTACAATATGCTAAAATTTCATCGACATCGAACCATATTTACGCAAGTTATGACGCATAAGGGCAATGGAATGGATCCCGCTCCTATGCCGTGACCTTTGACCCCATTTTGTCCATTTTCAATAGGGTTCGTCCCCAGGTGGTCCCCTACCACATACTAAAATTTCATCGAAATCGAACCATTTTTACGTGAGTTATCGTGCTGACAGACAGACGGACAAAGCTGGAGCATATACGCTTCTTGAACCTACGGTTGGAAAGCGTAAAAAATAAAGAGTCATAAGCTGATATGGAAAAGCTGGAGACAACCAATTCCTACATTTACCTTGGGCAGCAGATATCAAGCGAGGGTCACATTGATGAAGAAATTAATCGGCTTATAGAACTTGGTTGGAAAGCTTTTGGAAGAAGCAGTACAGTTTTCAAGAGCAACATACCATTAGGTCTTAAAAGAAAAATGTTTAATCAATGCATCCTTCCAGTTCTGTCTTACGTCTGGAGCAGAGGCTTACACTTTAACTAAAAAAAAAAAAACATACAAAGGCAGCATATAACTGAAAGAATCATGTTTAGTGTAACCAGGAAAGATAAGAAGACGAACTCGTCAATCAAGAAAATGACAAGAGTGGTAGATATCATAATCAGAGTAAACTCCCTGTAATGGCAATGGGCTGGACATAGTGCAAGAAGAACGGACCACCGATAGAAAACCGAATTTTTAGACTGCATACAAAAGGGACAGAGAAAAGACCCAGAAGAAGACCAAGTGGAAGATGGGCGGATAAAATTCGAAAGCCTGACGGAGTGATGTGGAAGAAACTGTCTCAAGACAGATCGTTGTGAAAAGAACTTCAGGAGACATTCATCCAGCAGTGGACTGAAAATAGTTGACAACGATGATGCAATGA
This sequence comes from Macrothele yani, assembly GCA_039090855.1. Classification (NCBI taxonomy): domain Eukaryota; kingdom Metazoa; phylum Arthropoda; class Arachnida; order Araneae; family Macrothelidae; genus Macrothele; species Macrothele yani. The sequence goes on along the minus strand of CM077022.1, from coordinate 45,995,751 downwards.
AAGAAATCACGGAAATGTTCTCTGAAGTTCCAAGTTTTTCTGAAAAAAAAAACCTCCTAAAAAGGGCGGTTTTTGTTTATTAACGGGAAGAAGATAAACAGTAGTATTTCTGACAATTCACGTATGAAAAAACCATGGAATTCAGGGTTTTGTCCATAAAAATAGTTGAATCAGGAATATGGTTCGTTAATTCGCGAAAGGAATCACGGAAAAGGTTGAATCAGGAATATGGTTTGTTAATTCGCGAAAGGAATCGCGGAAAAGGTTGAATCGGGAATATCGTTCGTTAATTCGCCAAAGGAATCACGGAAAAGGTTGAATCGGGAATATGCATCGTGAATTCACGAAAGGAATCACGGAAAAGTTGAATTAGGAATATGCTTGGTTAAGTCACGAAAGAATCACGGGAAATGGCTCGTGAATCTCAAAAAAATTTTTTACTGTGTATAAGTCACAGAGGGAAGGCTGTTTAATATGACGTTTAATGATCCAGCCTAGGACTAGATAAAGAAAAGATACCACCTGGGAACAATTACGTAAGAATGAGTTCACGCGACCTTCCATGACTTCCTTAGCAAAGTTCACGGGGAAACAATAAAGAACCAAGCCTGGACGCTGATACGTGAGAAAAATTCAAACAGAACTTTCCTTTGCAATATGCAGATAATCTGGAAGCATCTAGGCAGAGCTCGGTATTTGCGTAGTATTTCATGACTTTCATCAAGGAGAGGAGGGTGGGGGTGAGAAAAAAAACCAGAGCTTGAAAATTTGTATTATTACATTTTTGAAAAGACCTACATCTAACCTTTTCAATTCGTTTTGCTTCGGAAAATAAAGTCAGTTCGAATCTTTTCGCACTCAAAATAGCTAAACGGAAACTAAATAAAATTCGTTACGCATGAATGATTTACTCGAAAGTATACTTTAAACTGACAAAAAAATGTTCTGACTGGATCTCTGGAAATCATACGTAATACAGTGAATCCTTCGTTACACATTTTTCTGGGGGATGGCTTTAAAATAGTATAAATGAGTTATTGGCTGTATGATACGTTTGTTCCAACTTCACTGCGTTGGTGTGTCAAGTTTGTATATTTTAGCGTTATATCTCCTTCAAGTTATATCACGTGTGACGTAGTACAGAGGTGAAGCACATGTAAAAACGACAAATCTGCAGCGATACATTCCGTCGGTGCAGTTTAGTCGATTAGAACAACTGGCTTCGGAGCGAGGCGGCGCGATTTCGATCCCCATCACAGAGAAATTTGTGTTTTCACACATGGACGTAGAATAAGCCAAAAGAAATACATCCTTTCTCCGAGGATTTGACTGTGACGGACTTTTGATGTTTGTTCTAAGGGCTATTGATACAAGGGCTGGTTTTTAGCGAAGAGCACCTTGCTTCCCAACTAGAGAGACTGTGACGTAGCTGATGTGCCAGCGCTCTTCGCGAGAGAGGAATCAAGGCTTGGCCCTTGAGGAATCCCCTCTAATATCTAAGCGCACGAAGCAAGAGTAAGAAGGAATTAAGAAGAAAATCCAAGTTTATACCCCAGTGCAGGGGCGGCGGAAAGTGAAGTTCGTTGACCGGGCCCGAAATTTCGAATCGTGGTGAACCCCATCCTTTCCAGCTTCCCGGAACAAACAGAAGAAAATCAGTGCATACTTGCCAACTTTGGAAAATGGGCATCAGTAAAACTTTTACGAGAACGCCATTTACCACAAAACAAAACATAATTATATTAATAAATATGCAGTAAAAACCTCTGCATATGCCATAATAACTAAACTAGTATTACCTGTGTTTAAAATGATAATTTAAAAAGCCATAAAGTAAAATCTTAATTTTGTTCAATGTTAGCCTGGCAAACCTGTGGTGTTTCAATACCAAACTACACATTTCCTGTAAAAAGGAAATTTTCACTTTCAGAGTACCTACACATTGCATTCAAAACTGTATGTTACATGCCTTCTAATCTTTATTTTGTATATCAGGATTATATTATTGTAATCACTTTCATGACTACCGTCACATGCCGCAGAAAATGGCCTTTCTTGTAAAAGTTTTACAACAGCGGAAGTTCGATATAAAGTGGACAATCGCTGTCGTTTTGGTCTTCCCACAGCCATAATTTGGCAATTTCGTGTTTTGGAAACATATGCCGAAAAAGTGGACCAGCATGGCTGGCAGCACTGAATGGCACGTTGTGTTGCATCAAAAAAGACGTAAACAACAATTCAGCACGAGTTACATCTCCTTGAGTATTATCTGATGTTTTAAAAAACGTAGTCAGTTTGGAGTTACTATCAGTACACTTCACATTACCTTTGTGTTTGGGACCACTTAGATGATGAAAAATATTGTTTCTGCCTCCGTGGGCAATGTTAAAATCGTTTCGGCAAATGTTGCAAAATGCAAATTTACATCTTTATTAGATTTCCCGATACACTGGAACTTTGCGGTGTATGAAAATAACGTTTTACATTTTACTTCCTTAAAAGTTTGAAAATAACTTTTACATGGTATAATCTTAGTACTCATTTTTATAGATTTCCATAAAAGCTAAACTAACAACTCGCTGCTCCCGGTATTTCAACTCTACATCAAAGAAACAACACCACACACTAAAAACAACACACATAAGAATTCTTTTTTGGTTACAACAACATTGCTCAACACTGTGCATGCAGATTTTACCCTTCTCTTTCATTGGCTGCGATTTACCTCCCAAGAGGAGACCAATCAACTGCTACGATGAAGTAGCGTCTACAGGGACTGAGATACCTTGGCCGCTCGATCAGCATTACCACTCGCTCGATCAAGTCAGGCCGTGGAAATACAAAATGCGACGGCCACCAACGCAGACTCTGCTCATGCGTCTAGTGTCGACACTCGGCACATCACTTGAGCACTCCCGTGGAGAGAGAGAGGGAGAGAGAGCTACCGCACGACGTCAGGAAGCCGGCGAGTCAAAGATGACATCATCGCGTGACACAGCGCTCGTAAGGTCCGGTAGAAAATCTAAGTGGATGGTTGCAGAGGAATGAAATATTTCGATTGAGCAATCGAAATATTAAAAAATCCGTAAAAAAAGACCACTATCCGTAAATCAGTAAAATTAAGCAGAAATCCGTAAATCTTACGGATAATCCGCAAACGTTGGCAAGTATGTCAATGCCTAAGGAGCTTTGTCGGGGATTAGGACCACCCGACCACTTACCTAGAGAAACTTTGTAAAGCACATCACAACAATCGCACAGATGCCAAATAAAAAAAAACGTCTTGGCTGGAATTACTGACCGGGCCCGGGCGGTTCCTCCGCCACTGTCCCAGTGAACCCAACGAATATCACTGAAACACATTACTCGTAAAACAGGAGGAAATATTTGTTTCGAAAATCCTTAACAGAATATTTCACATTCCAAGATCTAAAAGCTAAATATTGTCAGAAACTCCTGAGCAAAAGGATTATCGAAGAATTACCTGTCCATGAAAATTTCAAGTTCTCTCCACAACGTATTGCATCGTCCCAAGTCAGGAACAGCTTTTAATTCAACCGCAGTAGATTCCAAACCTTGAATTATTGAAAAAAAGCGATAATTTCGTCATTTAGTAGTAAAAAGTATTTACTGTTTTCATTGCAATAATAAACCTTGGATTAGGACAAATTGCGCATTTTTGAAAGAACCCAGAATTTTGTCTATTCTGGTGTAGTAGCATAGCCTAGAGTGAATATGAATTTCGTCAAAGCTTAGATAGAACACAAAGCTTTTCAGAGTGACTTAAACTTTCACAGCTTTTTTCATCAACAAAAGGACATCACGTTGAATGCCTGGATTACAAGTAAATTTTGCGTACCATCTTTTCAAAGTGTTTGCACACGGTAATGGGATACCGATTTTTCTCCTCCAGAAGTCATATGATTTTGCAGAAAGCTCTGATTATGGTGCATTTCGATACATCTTCAGGTATCCGTTTTATCCGCTGCTTCCTTTCTGTAAGGGCATTTACTTGGGCGTCCGTAAATATATCATGGATACCTTTACCTAATATTTCCAACTCACTATTTCCTCTCTTAATGTCTTTTAATTGCTTCCTGAGTTGTCTAATTTGTTTTAACCAGGATCTTCTATATGATGTGTTTTTTTATTTATGCAGATACATTTTAGTAACCTTGCGTTTCTAATTCTTTTTAAAGCTTCTAGTGAACTTTCAAGATCAGATATTTTTTCCTGCAGTCGTATATTACTTTCCTTAATCTCTTAACATTTTTAATATTCTGAATTTGCTGAATTACTATCAGGATCGCTCTGAATCGAATCTACTCCGTCGCTGATACGGGATTTTTTTTTTGACTTAAGGTTTTAATTTGATCCAAAGCACTAAATAAAATTTTTCTCTTCTGCTGCTTCTCATCTCTTGCTGTTATTTCTTTGGAATTCAGTGCTGGTAAATTAATATTCGGTACAACAGATGATTTCAGTATCTTTCTTTCTGGCAGACAAAGTAAACGATTCCTCATGTCATCCTCATTATCATTGCTTTGAAATTGCTCACTGCATAATCTGGCATTCTTTACATTGATATTGTCTTGTCTTCTGCATCTATTTATTCATTCTCCGGATACTTGTGTGTCCTTCTGAGGAAAACAATGGAAAATTACATTTCCTTCCTTTTTATTCCTGTAACTATTGTTAAGTAGCAACGGCACACCAAGCCATATAAGAAATACAGGATGTCCATAAAGTCTTTCCCACATTACAAAAATTAATATAAAAAAACCTATGTAAGTTAAAATAAAATTGTGGCAACATAATATATACCACTCAAAGTGTTGTTTTTTTCTATTCTTCAGGTGAGTGCTACTGCTGAATAAGAGGAGCATTTCATCGATAATGGCTTCAATGCAAGGAAAAGCGGCGTGCGTGTTGTGGCTCCATGAAATCAAATCGACGGTTACTGTGCAGCGTCATTTCAGAAAAGAGTACGGAAGATCACCACCGAAGCATAAAAGCTTGGTATGAAAAGTTCAAAGCTACGGGTAGTGTTGGCGATCTCCCACAAGAGGGCCGACCACCAGTTACACAAGAAATAACTGCAGCTGCTCAGGAGACATTTCTGAGAAGCCTCAGGAAATCCATTCGTCGTGCTTCACTGGAAACTGGGATTCCCCGCTCCACGGTTCACAAAATTTTACACAAGCGTCTTCATCTGTATTCTTATAAGGTACAGATCGTTCAAGCTCTTCAGTCTGATGACCGGCCTCGCCGTGCTGCATTTGTGATGGAGATGTTGCAGCGCATAGCTCATGATAGTGATTATCTGCACCATGTCTGTTTCTCAGATGAAGCCACATTCCACGTCTCTGGTACAGTAAATAGGCACAATGTGCGAATCTGGAGATCAGAAAATCCCCAATATGTCTTCGAACAACAGAGGGCTAGCCCGAAAATGAACGTATGGCCCAGCGTGGTGCACGGCAGAATCATCAGACCATTCTTTTATACAGAGCCCACGGTAACATGTAACGTGTACCTGGACATGCTGGAACTTTTTGTAGCACCTCAGTTGCATGCACTCAAACCTTCGGTTATTTTACAAGACGGTGCCCCACCATATTGGTCAGTAATGGTTCGTGAGTTCCTGAATGCCACAATTCCGGACAGATGGATTGGCCGCGACGGTCCCATGACAGGTCCACCTCGATCGCCCGACATAACCCCTCTAGACTTTTTCCTATGGAGTTATGTGAAAGACCTAGTTTACTCTAGCAGTGTTCCGGATATCGGGACGTTGAAGAGCAGAATAACGAACGTTATTGGTTCTGTCTCTGTTGAGAGGTTAAACACAACATGGCGTGAAGTCGCATATCAGTTAGATGTCCTCTGGGTGACAAATGGCGCCCATGTGGAGGTGTACTAACACTGAAAAAAAAACTTTACTTGTGCACCATCATTGTCGTGCAATCTCTTTCTTGTACCTGTAATTCATTTTTTGTATTAATTTTTGTAATGTGGGCAAGACTTTATGGACACCCGTATAAATATTATCCGGCAAAAAGAAAACACCTTTTTCGCATTTCCGAAAAAGTAAGCGATATTTAGGATGCGATGCAACAACTCGAAAACAACTGTCTTTCTCCACTGGTTTACAACACAACTGAGAGCCGAGCTCTCGTTTGGCAACTTGGTGACGTCACTCACGCCGCGAAACCTCCTCCGCTGGGAATCAGCGGTGCAGAGGATACTTCAGAGGGGAGGTCCAGCCCTTGTCTCAATAGCCCTGGTTTGTTCTACCAGTTAATAAGTTAACCCTAGAAAACCTTATACAGTGAAACTTCCTTTAACTGACACTTCTTAATAGCGGACATTTCTCTATAACGGAATTTTTTTATTCTCCTGCAGAAATGCATGGCTTCGTATGGGACATTAACTTCTTAATAGCGGACATTCTAAATAAAGGACGCGGACACACTTAAAAGTACAATATAACGGACAATTTGCTTTCAATTCTAAGAACTACTATGGGTGTGATTCGCCCAAACTCGCAACGTTTTTCTCTTTTGTTATTTTACCCTTCCTCATTCTCTCTCTTAACAGTTTTGTTCATGAGGCCTAGTAAATTTTAACGTGCTTTGTACCCCAGGTAAGTGGCCGAAATCGCTGGGAAAAGAATTAGCGTTCGTGCTCACCAGACAGTCCCTCTCTTTGCATACGTACATCTGACCAGGAGAAACTGTCTTCTAGCCCTTCAGGTACTCCCAATGGGTTGAGACCTCAAAAACGGGGAGCAGCGCTCAGGGCAGGCTAATTCGGCAACGGTAATCGGCTTGAAACACATGCAAACACAATTCTGGTGTTGGTGGAAGGGACTCACCTTTTGTTATTTGGTAAGTGCACAGGGATCAATTTCAAGTCCAGATTACTAGAAATCACATTTGTTTGCAATAATCATGTAGGTTTTCCTCATCAAGCGAGCTGTGAAGCAAAGATTTCTCAAGCATCGATTTTAAAATGTTGCACAAACGTAAGCGCTTGAGTCTAAAAGAAAAAGTTGAAATGGTGGAGCTGAGTGAAAGGGAAAGATTAAGTGCGCACGTTTAAGAAGATAAACTGATCATTGGAAAAACGCAAGTGAGTGAAATCTTGAAGTCTTGGCAAGATTGTAATGGCAACCAGAAAATTACGAGAGCTTTCCCTAAAACTGATGGTTTTAGCTGTGGACTCTCTTGCCTATGAATGGTTTTGCCAAGCTAGAGCCAACAACAATCCTTTATCGGAGACTTTAATTCGTCAAAAGGCTTTAGAAATGTTGCCGCGGAACTACTTCGTATTTCAGGCCACATTGTTTTGGCGGTTTAATTAATTACAAAGACCAGGTGTAATTTACTTGTAATTTTTCTATTTAATCTAAATTATTTTTCCTTTGCTCCCTTTCCTGCCTTATAACCTCCTTTTCCTCATTGGAGCATAAAGCCGAGGTGGTCAAGGCGGTTTATGGCGTTTCGCTCGGACACCCGTGGGAATGACCAAGGAATTTCTCTCCTTTTCACTCATGTGAGAAGCACGGCATTCACGAAATTTATGAAATGGCCCCAGTTAGCGTTGCTGGTAGGACAAAACATCCAGGTATTTCAGAAATGCACATGCGAAGTTCGAACCTCGGTCAGATGAATAGGCAAGTTTACGTTTTACGACCATCTCTTCTAGAAGTAGGCACCAGCAAAAGTCGTAAAATACACTGCGGTATCACAAGAAAGTCGTAATTCTGTCAGTGGCAAGCCACCGCAACCTTTCGCTATTCACCAAGCCCCAGAAAATATGTCCCATTTAAAGTGCGAAAACATCACCTGCCCAATACGCCAGCTGTTGCTAAAGGGTAGCCGAGTGGCTCAGGGGTCAACCAATAACCACTAAGGTCAAGCACTGGTCGACTCAGCTGACCGATCCAGGCACACGGAAAACTCCTAGACGGCTGAGGGCACGCCCCTACTACGTGGGAAATTAAAGGGACTCAGATATATACACAGAAAAAAGCGTAAGCAAGGACTGTTACGGAGATATACAACAAGTTAGTAAAATCATGCAATGCATTGATTATAATACGCTTTCCAACATTACAGAAATCATTACTCAAGTTATGAGAATAATGTCGGTGGAATAAATATCGGTCCTGTGCCCTGACCTTTGATCCCATTTCGATGATATTAAACAGTACCGGCTTGGTATACCTCCGAAATAACATGATAAAGTTTTATCGCAATGGAAGCATTTTTACGTAAGTTGTGATGCATAAGGGCTATGGAATAGATCCCGCTCCTGTGTCCTAACCTTTGACTCCATTTCGCCCATTTTCAATAAGGTTTGTCGCCAGGTGGTCCCCTACCACATACTAAAATTTCATCGAAAGCGAACCTTTTTTACGTTAGTTATGGCGCATAACAGCAGTGGAATGGATCCCTCTCCTAAGCACTGACCTTTGACCCCATTTCGTTCACTTTAAATAGGGTTCCTTCCCAGGTGATCCCCTACCAGATACTAAAATTTCATCGAAATCCAACGGTTGTTACGCGAGTTATCGTGCTGACGGACATACGCACACAACGAGTGACGTAATGAGGCAGATGGGAATCGCGACCATCTGCCCGACGCAAAAGTGTGACGTCATAAATCTTTAATAGGATCCACACACAACGCGTGACGTAAAGAGACATATGGCGTGACCGCGCGCCAACATTCTCAAACGCGAGTTGTGACGTCATAAGATTTCTAAGCATTTTTTTTTTTTATTGGAAGTTTAACGACCACCGTGAGCAACTCAATGGGCTATATAAGCAGTCGCCCGTCCCTAATTTAGGGTCACTGGTTCCAGGGAAGGGAGAGAGCCAGTGCCGTAAGACAAACACAACATCCATGCCTAACCGGGATTCGAACCCGGACCCCTTTCGGACGAATGATCAGAGGCCATCGCTTAGACCACTGCGCCACCGGGGCGGCTTTCTAAGCATTGCTAACATTAATGGAACAACGCCATCACTAAAAACGTTATTATTCGGGATGGTTATTTAACCCACTAAACAAATTCTCCTAAAGTCGAGATCAAGCTAAATCGATTTCTAGTACCAGAAAACTGTAGGTTAACGACTTTCATCAAAATTCTTAGAGCCGTTTTCAAAATAAAATGTACATACATACATACATACAAGAATTGCTACTTTAAGGTGGACGTCAAGTAATTTTGCTTCCTATACTTCCAATGGAAAGACTTCTGTACACATTTTCTACACAATTAATGCGTTCCCAAGGATGAAAATTTGAACATCGATTAAAATAGTTTCATTTCATAAACTTGAAATACTTAATATTTTCTAAACCATAACCGTAATTATGCAATCCAACATTTATTTGTCCACTGACGTCATCATAGCATAGGTCGCGCCATCTTTTTCTGGTTTCAACACCACCAAAGGAAAAGTTATTGATTTTTAATATAATTATGGTTATGTTTTAGAAAATATTAAGTTTTCCAAGTTATAATATGAAGTTATTTTAATCGATGTTCAAATTTTCATCCTTGGGAACACAATAATTATGAAGGAAATGTGTACAAAAGTTTTTCCATTTGAAGTATAGGAAGCAAAATTACTTGACGTCCACCTTAATAATATGGGATAAGGACAATGGAATGGATCGCAATCCTATGTCCTGACCTTTGACCACATTTCGTCCATTTTCAATAGGGTTCGTCCCCAGGTGGTCCCCTACTACATTGGTTCCCTACTACATACTGAAATTTCATCGAAATCGAACCATTTTTACGCACGTTATGACGCATAAGGGCAATGGAATGCATCCCGATCTTATGTCCTGACTTTTGACCACACTTCACCCATTTTGAATATGGTTCGTCCCCAGGCGGTCTCCTACCACATAGTAAACTTTCATTGAAATCGAACCATATTTACGCAAGTTATGACGCATAAGGGTAATGGAATGATCCCGCTCCTACGTCGTGACCTTTGACCCCATTTGTCCCATTTTCAATAGGGGTGGTCCCCTACCACATACTAAAATTTCATCGAAATCGACCCATTTTTACGCCAGTTATCGTGCGGACGGACAAAGCTGGAGCATATACGCTTCTTCAACCTACGGTTGGAAAGCGTAAAAACGATAGCTACCGAGATAGAGGATATACAGGACATAGAAGAGAGAGATATATAGAGAGTCAGATATAGAAGTATAGGATATAACTTCATAACATATGTAGAGAGATATAGATATATCCAGAGACGAGCGTCGGTAGGAGTGCAAGAATGAAGCAAAGTTCTTAGCTAGTGTACTCGAAGAAGCTGACTCTGGCCGTGATTGATCGAGACGAGCACCAGCCCACCAGACGTAAGGTAAGAAGATGTTTTTTCCCCCAATTCCAGTTCCAATGTTATCTGTATATATACACTGAAGAGCAATTGAATTAGAGACAGCTGGCGTTATGCAAATATGGCGCTGTGGACGGCCCTGTAAACGGAAACCACGTGACGCATGCAGCGATCCGACAATATAAGGAGTGATGCGACGGGAATCAGTAAGTGTCGGACGCAGTGTGGGTAAGACGAAGGATCTAAGCGCATTTGATCGTGGGCAAATTGTCGGGGCCCGACGAATGGGTCACTCCATCTCGGAAGTTGTGCAGGCACTGGGATTTTTACGAGCCACTGTGTCAAGGGTGCACCGTGAGTACATCGAATCCGGTAAAACCATCCCTGCAAGGGCCAACTGCCGTGGACAACAGCGTGTGGATGAGCGGGGTCATCGTCGGCTAGCTCGCATTGTAACAGCGGATAGACAGGCCACAGTGCAAGAAATCACTCGGCAATTTAACGCTGGTGCACAAAAACTTGTAAGCAGCCACACCATCCAGAACCATCTCCTCGCTATGGGGTACAGAAGCCATCGTCCCACGAGTATACCGCTGCTGACCGTACATCACAGGGTGCAAAGATTAGCATGGGCGCGGGAACATCGCCTTTGGACCCTAGACATGTCGGAAAATGTTGCCTGGACTGATGAGTCGAGATTCACGTTGGTACATGCTGATGGCAGGAAACGAGTAGGGCGCAAACCACATGAAGCGATGGATCCTTCTTGCCAGCAGGGTACTCTTCAAACTGGTGGGGGTGCCATTCTCGTCTGAGGACTGTTTACGTGGACTAAAATGGGTCCCATGGTACGTGTGACATCGTCCCTCACAGGTCGACGTTACCGGGATATCCTGGATGACCATTTGCTCCCGTTTTTGCGTCTTCAACATCCCACTGGGGACCTTATCCTGCAACAAGACAATGCACCGTGCCATCGCTCCCGAATTTTATCCGAATGGTTCGATGAACACTCCACCGACGTGACCTCGCTTCCTTGGCCAGCTAGATCAACTGACGTCAATCCCATCGAGCACATCTGGGATGCCATCGAGAGAGATGACCCCTCCCCCTCCATCAAATCTTCGTGAATTGTGGGAGCTTGTTCAGGTGTCGTGGATCCGTATGGCTTCCCAACACTTCCGGTGTCTTGTCGAGTCCATGCCGAGACGAATCGCCGCCGTCATCAGGGCGAAAGGTGGTGCTACACGTTACTAGACAGGTATCTCTAATTCAATTGCTCTTCAGTGTACATATGCATGGTCGCTATGGCTCCTCGTAGATAGATTGAGGGATCGATTCTAAATTTAAGCTCAGGAGTGTAACAATCTTACGCAGCAATGAATCAGTCAACATGGCTAATTTTATCCTTTTAATTTAACCTAACTTTTATTTGGCCTCCACCTGAAGGCTGTAATTGCTTAATTCAACATACTTTTCTTATAATAAACATGTTAATTACTTAACCTGGTGTAGCAAACTTTTCTAGGCTGTGTATATTTTTCTAATTCATAATTTGCGGTATATGGGTTTTTACGAATACCTCTTAACGAACCTATATGAAATACAACGCGACGTCCGGAAACTTTGAGATTGGGGTCCTTAAATTTATGGGGACATAACCTCACTGTTTATCCAGTTAGACGATGAAATAAGTATTCCGCGACCACCGCACTACCGGCGGCGTGGTAATAGAAATCGCTAATGAATTAGAATTCAAAGCTTCAGGCGGCTGGCTAGAAATTCATTTAGAAAACAAAATTTAACAAGAATGTAATAGATAAACAACAATACTTGATTATTTTGTTTCTTAGATTTTGATGGATATTTTTTTAATAAAGGTTAGTACACGTTTGCTCTATGTATTGCATTTACGTACTTACTGATATTTTATACTGCTTTTACGTTATAAACATAGTACATGTATGTATACTGTCATAAAGCACGATTTTCCCAATAGCGGACACTTCTAAATAACGGACAGTTTTTCTTTCCCCTTCGATGTCCGTCCGCTATTTGGAAGTTTTACTGTAATTGGTTGCAGAAAGAAAAATAGTATGAAAGGCTGTTGAAAAAGGAAACGTTCTTGAAACCATTGTAAAAGAAGTAAAAGAGGGAAGTAAAGCGAAGGATAAATCTAGAGGACAAGACGATAGAATTTCTATACAAAAATATGAAATAAATGGTCTCGAGGATTAGAACAATCATTATGACATGGTGTTAGGCCACTCTGATGAAGAAATGGATTTTAAAAACTATAAAATGACGAAACCCGGAAAGTTTGGGTGTTATAAATAGAGGAAGCTGGTGAATATTTACTTTGTTCTTGTTCAGTTCGCCATCCTTGGAAGGATTTACGTCTTGAGCGTCGGGAAAGTGATGGAGCCATTAGAAAGTAAAGAGGCTGCAACGAGGTCACTTTTCTAATATACAGCAGCAATAAGCTGACAGGTTCATGACACCTGCCAAACAAGATCGAGCTTCAACGAGCGAAGGCCAACTTTATATGGTTCTTCCGAAAACAATAACAACGTCCGTTTGTTTTTATTTGAGTAGAAGGTGGGGTTTAGGAAGGCATGTTTTCTCCTGTGGGGAGCAATCATATCACCTCTCGTGTAACAGGAGTGCGACCACCAAGACGTCACCCAACGAAGGTCAGAAAAACAAGTCAAATTAAGGGATGGTTAAATGGGTGATGACAATGACGCAATGAGTCTTTTTATATATTAATATGAAATGTTTACAACGATTCCTTGTTGTTTAGCGCCGATTTCGCATTTTAGAAACAAACATCTCAGAGGTATCTATAGATAGATAGTTCAAAAGATTCTAAATACACGGTCGAGTCACATTATTGTGACAACCACCTAATATCCAGAGTAACCGCCGTGTGCTCCGCGGACAGCAGCTAGACGGTCTGGAAGTGTCTCAATAAGGTGCTGGAAGGTGTTCACAGATATGTGGAACCATGCTAACTGCAGTGCATCTGACAGCTGCTGAATGGTGCGCGGTGGAGGATCCATAGAGTGAACAACACAATCGAGGTGGTCCCACAGATGCTCAATTGGGTTTAAGTCTGGGGAATTAGGGGGCCAGGGAAGTACTTTGAAGTCTTCATCGTGCTCTTCCAACCACTCTCGGACATTTCTACCTGTATAACACGTCGCATTGTCGTGCAGGAAAATCCATCCGCCCCAGAGAAGACAATCTGCATGTATGTGTGTACGTGGTCTGCAAGGATGGATTCATAACGAATTCTGTCCATATTGCTGTGACAGCGCTCCGACTCGAGCGATGCACATTTAGGTCGAAAACCCATTCCCTAGTTTATTTATTTATTTAATTATTATTTTATTTATTCATTTATTTATTTATTCATTTATTTATTTATTTATTTATTCATTTTTATTAATTCATGTATTTTTTTAAGACGGAGTACGTTTTATTTTGCCATATACTTTCGGGTGAATCTTTTCTTTTTTTCTCTCTCCGTCCCCCTCTCCCAGCACAAGGCGGCACAGGACGGACCGACATTGTAAGAAAACGCTGGCGACAGCCATCGGCGAGCTGGCTTTGTAGTATGTTTTATTGGGGGCAATAGAAATGTCCACCGTCTAGAATCCACAATGCGTGTTGGGTAGACCGGAGACTTGTTGGAACCGGGGCTAACAGTTTAACTGGGGTAAGGATTTACGGCCGGGAGTTGTATCACGCTGCAAACGTAAAGAGGGGTTCTCAGAATTTCACTGGAACGGGTAGGAATCTTGGCCCCCTAACGAATGGAAGATCAAAATGTTAATTCTCTGACCAGTAAGATTTACACTGGGGAATTTAATTCAGGGAGGCTTGCGTTTGCCAGCTAGTGATTGGATGATGGGATGTTTTGACGTAGTGTGGGTCTTCTTGGGGGTCGTCGAAAGATTTTACAAGGAAGGAGAAGAACTTAGTCACTTCACGTTTACAGTTTTTGCACGAAACTTTACCTTGGCTGGTTTCGCGGCGTGCATCGCGTGCACTGTCCTCCATGACTGTCACCTAGGAAGCGGCAGACAATTTTCTAAGCTGCAGATGGGAGACCGAAACCGAGGTTCCCGGATGAACGGACCCCCCACTAAGGACCATTAGGGCCCATACGACGGTCGCAACTGCGGATGGAAGTAATACCCACCGGACGAGAATTCTCCCGGATCCGGAGTGATCAGCAGCGCGATATCTAGGCCAGATTTGGATGTTAAGGTAGGAAATCCATCCTATTCTTTCTTTGGTGTCCCCTCATAAAATCTTTATCGGAGCAGTCCACACATAGTTAATATTTTAATAAGCAAATAGTCAATTGAGTACAGGTTCCTGTCAGAGAGTCGTAAATCATTTCTTGATAATATCATGAGCGTATATTTATTATTATGCCAAATCATAACCAATGAATTGTTTTTGTTTGCTAATTTTGTCTAAGTTCTATGATGAGTGTGTCGTTGACTACAATATGTGTGCTCAACCCTAGATTATTTGGAGAAAATATATATCTTTTGGAACCGGAACTTAGCAAATCTGTTCATTTATGCTTTTTATTTTAAATCTAGACGTTCACAAAAACATTGCGGCACACAGCGGACCCTTTGACTCCCAAAGGAAAATCTGCTGTGTGAAACACAACGCCCCCGTCAGTGGATCCTGAAGCTGCGTCGGCCCTAAATCAGGGAATCGCAGAATCACAATCCACTCGACACCCCCTTGGCTCCCAATATTACGCCGGGTGAACCCAATTAGGAACCCGAGCGATAATATTGCCTTACCCAGAGAATGCCACGAAAACATTTTTTTTATTATTAGAGTTTTAACGACCACCGTGAGCAACTCAATGGGCTATAAGCAGTCGCCCGTCCTTAATTTAGGGTCACTGGTTCCAGGGAAGGGAGAGAGCCAGTGCCGTAAGACAAACACAACATCCATGCCTCACCGGGATTCGAACCCGGACCCCTTACGGACGAGTGATCAGAGGCCATCGCTTAGACCACTGCGCCACCGGGGCGGCCGAAAAACATTTTCCAGACCATAACGCTGCTAAATTTCTCCGTCATTTTTGTCCACGCTGGGGCTCGAACCCGGGTCCCCTCATTCCGGAATAAGTCGCTCTACCAATTGAGCTACGCGGACGTTCGTTATCGCTGCTATCTGCCTTTATGTCGTGCGCGTCCTGCTGGCAGGTACGCACAAGTGTTTGTTTTCCGATGCTTCTTGACTTATACGCCAACGTCCATCCGTTCGATGAAGCAGAAAACCTAACTCATCGGAAAAGAAAATCCTTTGCCAATCAGCAGAGGTCCAATTCCGATACTGCCGTGCAAATGTAAGCCTTTCCTGCCAATGCACCTTCGTTAGCATAGGTGCAGTGACCACCTTTCTGCATCGTAGTCTCATACGCAGCAGGGTTCGCTGAACTGTCGTTTTTAGACACACTTCCGGTAGCCCCCTGGTTCATTCGGCTAGTGAGTTGCTCCAATGTAGCGTGTCGATTGGCCCTCACGCATCTTCGAAGCTGACGTTCACCTCTCACATCAACGGCACGTGGTGCTCCGCAGTTTCCTCGTCGCTTATTCGCAATGGTGCCATTTCTCCAATTACGATACACTTTAACCACAGCCGCACGCAAACAGTTCATAAACTGCACTGTTTCAGAAATACTGCCACCCTTGGCCCGAAAGCCGATAATCACCCCTTTTTGCAAATCCGATAAATCGCTTCATTTATCCATGACAGCAACGAGTGATATGTTTTCATAATGCCTACAGCACACCTTATATACCCTCCAAGCCGGCTCACGACACGTTTCTTCTTTGATTGCCTACACGCTCTTGAAGTCAGAAGTAGGAGGTAGTCACAATGTGACTAGACTGTGTATATAAATATTCGGAGGAATTTCTGGAGATATGTCTAATCGATTATGAAAAGGGCTTTGATTCGTGAAACCATTAGCAGTTAATATTTTTGAAATCCAGCGGTATTGAAGATGCATACATTAACAATATAAATAAAATCTATAAAAATGTAGGTCCAGAAGTTCGACTATTTAAGGATACAGCACCAATGAAAATTGGAAAGGGAGTGAGACAAGCTGATAGAATATCTCCCGAGCATTCCAATATCCTATTGCAGAACATCTTTTACTGGGAAGAGACAAAGGGGGAAGGGATTAATGCAGATTATTTAATCCACCTCCGATGTCGTAGTCATCTTTGTAAGTACCCCCTCACAAATTCAGAGTATGATCAAGGAACTTGCTGACAAAAGGAAACAGTTGTGACGTACTACAGAGGTGAATCACGTGTCAAGACGACAAATCTGCAGCGATGCATTTTGTCCGTGTAGCTTAGTTGGGAGAGCAACTTACTCCGGAGGGAGGTAGCGCGGTTTGGATCCCCGTAGCGGACAAATTTGTATTTTCCCTAAGTGAGATTAAAAGTAAACTGATTGCAACATCCCGTTTGAGCAAGCTCTTTATACTTAAGATGGACAATTCAGATGGCTCAACTCCGAAACCGCATGCGCATTTTCACTGACATTTTAATCATTTTCATGTCCCAACCTGTAACATATCCTCTAAGTTTCAAGCTAGTACCAGCAGTCCTTCATGGTGCTGCAATTTTCACAAGCATGGTAGTGCATTGCTTAATGCCACACACTACAATTGAGCTCGGAGATTGGGGTGTGGTTTCTGGCAGATTTGTTTAGAATGTAATGAACATTTTGCTCTTTAATTTGGCATTTCGCCTGTTTTTCCCTTAAAAGGTCATTTTTTACGCTTTCCAACAGTAGGTTGAAGAAGCATATATGCTCCAGCTTTGTTCGTCTGTCTGTTTGTCCGCACGATGACTCGCGTAAAAATGGGTCGATTTCGATGAAATTTTAATATGTGGTAGGGGACAACTGGGGACGAACCCTATTGGAAATGGGCGAAATGGAGTCAAAGGTCAGGACATAGGAGAGGGATCCATTCCATCACCCTTATGTGTCATAACTTGACTAAAAATCCTTCGATTGCGACAAAACATTATGTTGTTTCGGAGGTATACTGAACTGGTTCTGTAGAATATCCTCGAAATGGGGTCAACGGTCAGGGCACAGGAGCGAGATTTATTCCACAGCCATTATTCTCATAACTTGAGCAATGATTTCTGGTATGTTGGAAAGCGTATCATAATCAATGCTTTGCATTATTTTACTAACTTGTTCTCATTTAGTCCAGTTTAAGAGGTAAATACAAAACTTTTCATAACAGTATGCCATTGGTAAAGCTGGCTTTTCGAGACACGCTAATCTATTTTATCCTTGGTCGGGCTCTTTTGGGGAACTGAATTTTAGCCTTGGTCGGGCTCTTTTGGGGAACTGAATTTTAGCCTTGTTCGGGCTCTTTTGAAGTAGAATCTGACGATATGCGACAGCAGATCCCTCACTGCATGTAGCATAAATGGCAATTAAAACAGTTCCATAAACGAACCGCGTGCAACATGTTAAAGGCTAGTATTGTGCTTCAGCGACCATCTTTATAGAAGTGCCAACTTTTCTTTCTTATCAAAGGCTTTCCCACTTGTCGTAACTTCCAACATTTGTTCCCCCGTCAGGGTATCAAAAATCCTTAAGATATTAAATTTTGTGTTGATAGCTGTAATAGTTTTTGAGTTATGATTGCAATATCCCATACACACACCTCAAGGAAAACTGTCAAATCATACTCGGGGAACACAAAATTTGTGTTTCTGTTGAAAACTCGTACTCAAATTTTTTTGCGAATACAATACTTTCTCATAAATTAGTATTATGAAATAACAATGGGAGGGATATACTCATGATAAAGAGAAAATGCGGCAATAAAAAAACTATTTTCCAAGGATGGCGGATGAAGTGAAGAGCCCCAATAACTATAAACCCACCACTGTCTAAAAAACACGGAGCTGTTCATTGGTGATAATTTGCGCTTTTTAACGATGTCGATGGACACAACTTGCACCTAATTTTACGCTGATGCTCAAAACTAACGGAGAAATTGGTTTTGGACGTGGAAATTGATGTAGAATCGGCATGAAGGTAAAACGGCAACCACAAAACGGGAGCTATGACAGAACGGGAAGTACAATCGGCAGTAACTAAAACCTCAAGAAAGAAGGTCTCATATATAAATTTTGTCACTGGATCATCTGCGCATGTGGCGCAATCGTAGCATATAACTTGTACCTATGGAGTTGCTATGGTGTTTTTCTGTGGTTTGTCCCCAATCTTTCGTTAAGTGTGGATCATATACCAGGTATAAGTTACAAAGTACGATGAAATGCTGCAAAGTAGCCTCATCTGGAATTGCATAAATGATGCGAGGTCGTTCGAAGGAAACATTGTCATTCACAAACTGGAGACAATTCCAGGTCAACGAGAATGTTGGTTTAGAAATCACAAGAGATGACAGACATTTCTCACAAATCCGCAAACTTAACAGAATCATGAGTGACAGTCACCTCTCTTTGTGCAGAATTGCAGCAAGGGAACAAGGATCACATCAGGCAGTGAGCCGAAGAGCATACAAAAGCGGTCTGCACGCTAAACAGCACATTCCTTTAGCAGCACCACACAGATGTGAACGTTTATAATGACGCTGAGAATATTGAAATTGTAGCGGAACATTTTGTTCACGAATGGAGCTAGATTTTGTGTATCGCCGAAAAAACACTGAAGTGCCATTGAATTAGAGATAGCAACCTCCTGAAACCACGGACCCTTCATGTCAAGCTTGCATGCTGGTGAGGGCTTAGTGATGGTCTGGGGTGTTTTCAGCTGGAATGCTTTGGAACCATTTGTACGTGTACAGTCGACTTTGAGTGTCCCAAAATAAGTGGACATCCCAGCCGACCATTCATACCCATTCATGTATCCCAGCAACATAATCGCCCATTGATGGCTACTGCATTATTGCAAGAGTATGGTAGTGAATTTGAAACGCATTCAGTGGCCACCTAGAAGCCCGGATTTAAACCCCATCGCACATCTTTGGGATACCGTCGAACAGGCTGTTCCAGCATGTGTTTCATCGGCTACGAGCCTGAGAGAAATATGGACAGTTTTTAAGGAGGCATAGCTGACGATAACTGCTGAACATTTTCGTAAGTTCGTGGAGCCCATGCCTCGTCATTAGGAAATCAGATGGGCCCCACCGCTTTACTAGGCAGGTATTTATAATTCAATGGTATTTCAGTGTATTGCTATTGAAACGGGGAACAAGATGCTGCAGATTACACGCTACTAAAAAAGATCAATATGACACTGACAACGTGCAGGTATAAGGTGGTATATCATTGAATGGACGTACACCGCAATAAATCTATGACGTCTCATCTGTCACCACTCAAAAGTACCGAAATGACATTGGAACCATATGTTACCCTGTTCTTGGGGTATGAAGGACCCTACCTTACGTTTCATTGGCGAAACGCACACCCACCTAAACAATCCATCGTTGACAATAACACAGAAAGCGAGAATATTTTCTCATAGAACGGCATCTTTTGTTCACAAAACTAAAATCCATTTGAACATGCTTAGTTTTTGCAATCATTCCAATATTTGGGTCAAATTATTACTGAAGATGCGAGATGTGAAAAGGAAGTTAGAATGAGACTGGGGATTGAAAAAACGGCTTTTAGAGAGAATGAAAGACTACTGACATCCAAAAATATAGATCTAAAACTGAGGAAGATAATTTTAAAGGCATAAGTTTGGTCAGTAGCTCTCTACGGATCTGAGACATGGAAATTGACCAAGAGGGAGGTGAAGAAGCTGGAGGCATTTGAGATGTGGAGCTATAGAAGAATGGAGAGAATAAGCTGGCTCGATAAAAAGACTAATGAGGAGGTCTTGGAGAGAGTGGGAGAAACCAGGAATCTGATCAACATGTTAAAAAGAAGAAGAATGTTATGGATGGAACACACATTGCGCCATGGAGGCCCGATTCTGAAAGTTTTGGAAGGTAAAATTCAAGGCAAGAGAGGAAAAGGACGACCAAGGAATGGTTTTCTGGCACAATTACTCCAAGACACTAATACTAGGGCATACTATGACTTGAAGAGAACGTCGGAGAATAGAGAGGAATGGAGAGACAGAGTACAACTACTGAACAACCAGTCCTTGGACTGAGTAACCAAGAAGAAGTATGCTCAACATCGAATACTAGAACATATCTCAGCACCTCTTGCACAGCCCAGAGTTGTTCTGCAGAGGAAATATGATTCCTTGTTCGTGAGATTTGTGGATAATTTAATTTTAAGTACAGGACAACATCGCGCAGCTTTAAACTCGGACGCATTGCTTGCGTCCGAGTTACGCCCTGGTTTCGGTCCCGGATGAGGCATGGGTGGTTTGATTATCTTACGGTCTTGGTGTTCTCCCTTCCCTGGGACCAGTGGTACCAAATTATGAGTGCGACTGCTGATAGCCCAAGCAGTCGCTCACGGTTGTAGTTAAATCCCAAAATAAACCAACAAAACCAAAAGGCTGGTTTGAGTGAGCTTTTGTGACTTATCCTGGACTTGGAGTTGCTACCAAGAAGTTAACAGGGTGGAATATAGGCCAGCCATGGTCACACACAATCCACAACAGCAGTTGCGGTTCGTTGTCTTCAGATTCTGACCTGACGACAAGCCGGTGACAACACCACAGAGCTGCGTAATGTATTCCTCATGAAGATTGAATCCTCAGTATGGAAGCAAGCCATCGAGATCCGCTTGTACGAGAAAAAGACTAGGCTCCAAGTGCCCAGGACAAACAACCCCGTTCACACCTCGTCACTAAAGTGCCAGCTAAGGTGAGTGCAGTCCCACACCGAATGGGCTTTAGATAACTAGCACCGTGTCATCTTCACAGAGGACTGCCGAAACAGCTTTGTTCCTTACAACAGCAAACAACACATAAGGAGGAAGTCACGACTCTCTGCGCGCCTCTCGCACTTCTCCGGATGGGTTCAACGTGACGGTTGTTCTGTGATATTGTGGACCAAGATCATATATAGACTCAGCAAGCTACTTATTCCCGTCCAGAATAATATTCTCGAACCAGCTGTGAAGATTCACACCTTGAACAGCGGAAATTGGTTTGTTTACCACCACTACGGTGTCCGATTTCATCGTGGAAGACACCTCCAGGAAACGAAGATCACACTGCTGGAATGTCCCGCACTCTCACCTGATCTAAATTCTGCCGAGCGTACAGTCGGCCCTGCGTATCCGCAGACAACCGCGGATTGAAAATATTCTAAAAAAAAAAATCAAGAAATTTCCAAAAAGCAAAACTTGAATTAGCCGCGTTCCGATTGCTGAGAAGTAAAGTAACACACACAAAAAAGGACTTTTTAAGCGTTTAAAAACGTAAAAACCATTTTTCATATAGACATCGTTGCCGACCGTTCACATTTCAGCTCTGCTATCAACAAGTAGCAAGTCTCTCTGTGAAAACTGTTGGAAGAAGTATCGTGCACCAAAATGTCACCTTGGTAATGAAGCGAACGGCGCGGCGTCTCCTCTTACACGTGTGGTATCCATGATCGCCACGCGCGTCCTTGACCTTGCTGCCTGCGCGTGCGGTTCTCGGAATCTCCAGCAAAAAGGCGAAACCAAAACAGAATTTACCAACATGTTCGAGCATTGTTCACTTCGTGTCTCGTTCGTTCGCTACTTGTGTTGGGTGCACCCTTTGTTTCTGTGAAAAAATAACTCCTAAAAAGCAAGTGGTCAAAGCAACGCCTCAAAGGTTAAGTGGGAGAGTAAAGGAATCTCTCTCAATGAGAAAATAAAAATCTTAGATATTTTGAAAAGTGGCATGTCGCTAGCCGAAGTGGGCTGTAAGGTCGGTAAGAACAAATCGAGCATTCGCACAATAAAGCAGAATGAAAGTGAGATTCGTGGAAGTGTTAATGCTGCCCCTACAATGGCAAAAATGGTCTTTCTGGTTCGTGATAAAGTGCTTGCAAAGACTGAGAAAGCATAAAGTGTGTGGGTAGAGTACATGTCACAGAAGCATATACCTGTTGATGGCAAAATTAAGCCTAATAAAAGCACTTAGCCCATATTGAGCACTACTGTCAGGGGTCTTAGGAGAGCGATAGGAGGGAGTTTAAGGCTAGTAAGGGATAGCTGGCTAGCTATGTAAAGCGCTTCAGCCTCAAGAACTTAAAGATCACGGGAGAATCGGTATCAGCTAATGCCGAGGCAGCATCAGCGTTCCCAGAAGAGCTCAAAACACTCATAGAAGAGAAAGGCTACCTTCCAGAGCAAGTCTTCAATTGTGATAAAACGGGCTTGTTCTAGAAGATGCCAAATCGTACCTACATCCATAAGAGCGCCAAACAGGCCACGGGGTTCAAGGCCTGGAAAGATCGGCTTATTCTGATGCTGTGTGGCAACGCGGCAGGTCACATGATCAAGCCAGACCTCGTCTACCGAGCAAAACAATCCCCGGGCCATTAAGAAAAACAGAAATTGCCTGCCCTTGTTCTAGCAACACACGAAAAAAAAAAAAGGCTTGGGTGACAACCATCTTGTTCTTGGAAAGATTCCACCAGTGCTTCATTCTTGAAGCGAAGAAATGCCTCGAAGAGAAGGGGTTGCCATTCAAGGTACTCCTCATAATTGACAATGCTCCTGGACATCTCCAATCTGTCTGCTTCGCCGACGAGAACGTGAAAGTAAAGTTCTTCCCTCCTAACACTACGTCTCTGCTGCATCCACTTGATCAAGGTATCATCAAATGCATTAAAGCGACTTACACACGCCTGACCTCCCGGAGGATTCATGCTGTCCTTGTTGCTAACCCTGACTGCAGCATCATGGGTTTATGGAAGAGCTTCACAATTGCAGACGCAATTGTGCTTATTGTAGAGGCTGTAGATGCCATAAAGTCCGAGACAGTCAATGCATGTTGGAAGCCATTATGGAGTAAGGCAGTCAATGATTTCAGGGGCTTCCCCAATATTGATTCAGAAGCCAGGAATATCTTATCTTGGATGTTGCAAGAGAAGTTGGTGGGGAGATTTCTCTGACATGATTGAGGACGACTTCGAGGAACACGTAAAAGAGCACAGAGAATCCCTTACCAACGAGGAACTTGAAGGTTTGCTTAAAACCTCTACCGAAGATGATGACGAAGCAGACTTAGAGGAGACAGAGCCATCAATTTGGACAATTGAAAAAGTTGCAGCAGTTTTTTAACAGGCGCAAGTGTTAAAGGATATGATCCTCGAGTATGATACTTCGATGGAACGAAGCCTCCGTGTCACCCGAGGGATAACAACATGCCTACAACCACTGCAATATTTGTTTGATGATGCAAAAAAGAAGAAGAAACGGCTTCCTATAACAACGTTTCTAACCAAAACATCCGCAACTGTAAAGCCTCTACCTTTAACGCTTGAAAACCTCAGCCCTCAACCTCTACAGATACTGACATTAGTATTAGTGAGCCTCCTCCAAAGCATTAACGTCTGAAATCTGAAAATGGTTCTTCCGACGTTCTGCCAGAAGGTTTAAGTTAGCCTGATGTCTTACCGCTCACCTACAGTGCCACACATCATCTCGCCTCAACATATCGGCATTGTGAGCACCATGCAAAAATAATCATCGTCATCATCATACGAGGGTTATCAAGAAAGATTTCAATTCATAATTACAGTATATGTTCTATACGTACTTGTTTTTTAAATATTCTGCGTTTTATTCCATGTATTTCGCTTTCAGGTCATTAAACGAAAGCAATATGTAAGTGTTGAATGAAAGAAAATGTTACGTTGTTGCTGACGTGTACTATGTATAGTTCGGTCTACGATGGTTGCGTCTGTACTGAACATGTACAGACTTTTTTCTTGTCATTATTCCCTAAACAATACAGTATAGCAACTATTTACATAGCATTTACATTGTATTAGGCATTAAAAGTAATCTAGAGATGATTTAAAGTATACTGGAGGATATATGTAGGTTATATGAAAATACTACGCCATTTTATATAAGAGACTTGAGCATCCGCGGATTTTGGTATCCGCGGGGATCCTGGAACCAATGTCCCGCGGATACCGAGGGACGAATGTACTTGTGAATAATTCAAACAGTCGGTGCTACGTCGAAGTTATCTAGGAGGGTAGTCGTGGAATACTTTACACCAAAACCGCCTCAGCGAGCAAGCGAACAGCATTCTACGAAGAGTACCTGCCTGTGTCACTGCTAAGGGTGGCGCAATCCCATTCTGAGGGCCAGTCCTGCGCGTTTTACTATGAATATTCCGAGAACTAGTAAATGGTTTTGGAAACTCATTGACATTGCTTTCTTGCTACAGTTCCTTCAGCTCCTGTTCATATATACCCTGGTGCTGGAAAAACTTTTTTGAGGTGTGTATGACAAGCAAACAAAACGGGAGTAAAATGTTGCACAAACATATGGCAAGCCAAACAATCCGTCGTATTTTTCCAGTATACAAAACCAATAACATTAGCCATATGAATTTGGTGGAAGCTTAGTGACCCAAACGTACATCTGCGACTCTCCCCAGATGACTCGGTGGTCTAAGCTCTGTCTTATGACCGTTTGTCCAAGAAAGGTACGGATTCGAATCTTAGTGAGGCACGGATGTTTTGTCAGTCTTGCGGCACTGGCTCTCTCTTCCCTGGAACCAGTGACCCTAAATTAGGGAAGGGAGACGGCTTATTGCACATAAAGGAGTCGCCCCTTATTCCTAATTTAAATCCACTGGTTACAGGAAAGCGGGTCAACTAGTGCCCAAAGGGTTAGCACAATGCCCATGTTTTGCACTAAGATTAGAACCTAGACCTAGCAGTACGAGAAATGAAAAGCCCACACTGTAGATCACTAGCCCATCTCTGTATTTCTTTCAAATACGGATTCTGTAAATGGCTTTCAACCATTCTTTGGTTAAAACACCCCTTACAAAGATCACTTGAGTTGGTTAAGAAATACAACCGGGAAAAGCAAGCATAGTGTTTGTTTGTTTGTTTTTATTTTTGCGGCCGGAAATGGGATTTAAAATTTTAAAATGGAATAACGCAGGGGCGGGTCCAGAGCGGGGGCGCGCGAGGGCGCCTCTGTGATGTGCCTGCCCAGCAGGACACACACGACATAAGGGCAGATAGCAGTCAGAACGACTCAATTGGTAGAGTGACTTATTCTGGAATGAGGGGATCCGGGTTCGAGCCCCGGCGTGAATAAAAATGACGGAGAAATTTAATTCGTTATAATGGCGTCCGAAATTTCCGGATGACCCGGCCGTTCAAAATCTCGCAATGGTATGATGTTCTTTCTACACCGCGAGATAGAAAAATAAGAGAATCCCTTCTCCAGCGCTTCGAAAAATAAATGTGTGTGACGTTGCAATCCACACACCAGATTGACTGAGAGTTTTCAAGTGCACGTTCTACAGCGAATGGCTGCCTGCAACGATTCATGGTCACGGCTGACCCGTGGGCCATGCCCCCGGCCCTTCTTCCGGGGGGGAGATGTGACGTGCCTGCCCAGCAGGACGCACACGACATAAAGGCAGATAGCAGTCAGAACGAACGTCCGCGTAGCTCAATTGGTAGAGTGACTTATTCCGGAATGAGGGGACCCGGGTTCGAGCCCCGGCGTGGACTAAAAATGACGGAGAAATTTACTTCGTTATACCTCCTCGTTCAGGAACCAAGGAAGAGCTTCGATTTGTTAGGTTTTAATAACAAATTGGATACTTTTTGTGTGAAAGAAGTTATTAAAAGTATATTATTTTCGTTAATTAATTGGAAGAATTTATAGACATACTAAGAACATTTTTTCATTTTGTGGGAAAATATCATAAAGGTCCCCGGTTATTTTCGACACTTGCCCCCCCTCACGAAAATCCTGGATCCGCCTCTGGAATAACGTTTGTAAAGCGAAAATAAATTTTCCAATGTTGCCGTAATTACTGATAAACTACGCAAAAAAAAATTTTTAATACCATTGTTCTACGAAAATTACCTACTCGAATTGTCAGTACAGTAAGATCAAGTTACCGTGCTTTTGTGAGGATCGTACTCTACTTATTTCCGGTTTCTCTCCAGCATTATCCTTTAGATAACTCAAGAAAAGAGCTTTCATTCGAAAAGCAACATGGCTTTGTTCAACTGAATTTTTCTATTTGTTAAGGTGGACCAAAGAAATTCAGTGGATTAGTTTGGTGGCATTATGACATGCCGTTCGAAAGATCTTTGTAAGTGTTTGAAAGCTCTCTTTCAGATAAGAAACTGTTGGGGCGCGACTTCCATGCAAGAGCGGTTACTTCGAGTCGGCATTTTAGATTGCATCAGATTATTTACAACTTTTTTTTTTCTGCAGATTGTCTAGTGATCAAGTCCTAAACGTGACGCCACATGATCCTTCTTTCAATCTGGAATTTCAACACGTCCCTGAAAGTGTCAAAAAATGAGCTATGTTTATCACATTGCAAGTCTGTCACTCCTTCTGTGCATGCGATTGATTCTAGCAGTCTGACTGGAAAATTCTTTTGGCTTGGGATACAGTTGAAGAAAAAGGTTACCCAAAGCTTTGAGCTAGGTTTCCTCTCAAATGAATAGAGTAAATAAATGCATATTGTACACGGTATTTCTTTTTCTCAAAGACTGAATACAAATTCCTTTTGAATAGAATAATTACAGCCAAGGCTTTTTTATGCAGTTTTTCTGATACAAAAATTTTACCGTCAGACAATGTTTACGCACTATCATTTACATTTCATAAACATTTACCTCATAATAAGGTCAACATATGAAATAATATATATATATATATATATATATATATATATATATATCTCATCATCATCATCATTGTCAACCATTATCAATCCACTGCTGGACGAAGGTCTCCCCAAGTTTTTTCCACAACGGTCTGTCTTGTGCCAGTCTCCTCCATGTCACTCCTGCATACTTTCGAATTTCATCCACCCATCTTCCATGTGGTCTTCTTCTGGGTCTATATATATATATATATATATATATATATATATTGTGACGTGCATCCCCAGCAGGACGCACACGACATAAAGGCAGATAGCAGTCAGAACGAACGTCCGCGTAGCTCAATTGGTAAAGTGACTTATTCCGGAATGAGGGGATCCGGGTTCGAGCCCCGGCGTGGACAAAAATGACGGAGAAATTTACTTCGTTATTGTATATACGTGGTGACTCATTCAAAGCTTCAACAGCGTATGCCGTGCAATAATACTGTTACTCACGTTGATTCATACCTGTGTCGATAATGACCAGCCGACTAAGTATCATAGTCTGCTGGTCTTAGTGTTGTCATACACTATGTTCGCTGCGGACAATTTTAATATCAATGCAGAACTGTTGTAATGACTTATAGAAAATTTTACTTTTAATACAGCATTTTCGTTATATAATAAATAGAATCGATTTAAATGATATTATACATTGGAAAATCAGGAATAAATAATGAAATAATATGATACTTAGTCGGCTGGTCATTATCGACACAGGTAGGAATCAACGTGAGCAACAGTATTATTGCACGGCATACGCCGTTGAAGCTTTTCAATGTTTATGCACGTCGGTACTTTTACAGAGATTCAAACACTGATTTATTTATTTTTATTGGCGGTTTAGCGACGACCACCGTGAGCAACTCAGTGGGCTATAAGCAGTCGCCTGTCCCTAATTTAGGGCCAGTGCCGTAAGACAAACACAACATCCATGCCTCACCGGGATTCAAACCTTTATCGGACGAAAGGTCATAAGCCAGCGCTTAGACCACTGCGCCACCGGGGGTGGCAAAAACACTGACTGCAAATTTTCAGTAGTAAACACTAAAAAAATCCGCCCGGTGAGGCATGGATGTCGTGTTTGTCTTACGGCACTGGCTCTTTCCTTTCCCTGGAACCAGTGACCCTAAATTAGACTGGCGACTGCTTATAGCTCATTGAGTTGCTCACGGTGGTCGTTAAACCTCCAATCCCACCCCCTACAACAAATCCCTAATTTTTAGCTGTTTTTAGTAGCAAAAACTACAAAAATCCGTAGTTTGCAGCGTTTTTCAGTAGTAATGAATAAAATTATATTACTCTTGGTAAAAAACAAATTGGCAGGGCAAGAAAATGACAGTCTAAATTCATAAAAAAGCGAATTTTTGCTAAAAAAATTGTCCATAAATTGAAGACATTTTGTGGGAAATACTAAGTGGTTCCAACATTCTTTTATTTAGTTTACCTCAAAACTCTCTCTCACACACACACACACACACAATGCATGTTCCAATGGGAACTTTACAACAAACATAGAAAGTGTCTACACAGATTGGAAAACGCTCATTGTCGTCTTCAAACCTCAAAACAATAACAAAAACGAAAAAAAAAAAACAGGAACGTTATTCGCAAAAAAATTGTAACAGTGCACAAAAGTGTCTTCATATTTTTTTTTTTAAAAGTTTCTTAGTGAAATTTACCTTTTCTTATTCGTTATAGTACTTTCTTTACATACATCAATGAATGGAACAAGCATTTTTGCTTTTTTATTAAGGCAAAAAAAGGTATTAAATTAATTAATTACATGGTACATTTATTTTGTTATTTAATTTTTAATATTAATGATATGTTACGTTTGTTACGTTATTTCAACTAAATAATTATTGCAAAACTTCAAACCAAAAGTATTGTGTTAAAAAGATGCCAGAACACCGTTCCGGCGCGTTCCTCCAGAACAAAGGGAAAAAAAAGCTGTGTATATATACATATAAGAATTTTGTTTCTTTCCGTACTCTAGCAGAGGATACTTCATTAAAAGTATCAACGCGCATAAACGTTTTCTAACGATACAATTTCTGCATGAGGATAGCTAAAATCTATGTATAAAAAAAATGGGAAGTCCTTGGGATTCTGTGGAAAGGTCTGCTCGAGCTTTGGGTCCTCCACCCAAAAATGCGACGGAATTATGGACAAGGATGATTGGAGATACCTGTAGAACGCTTTCATGACCTATAGTGGACTCAATGCCACGCTTTTTAACTCCCCTTATACGAGCGAAAGGAGAGCCTACCCGTTACTAAGTAGGAACTTCATGATTTCTGTCCACCAAGGACGGGTTTACCATTGGGCCAGGGCGCTGCATATTGAAGGTCGCCAAAATTTTGGGAATACATGTGGCAAAAACCGTTTCACCTTATTACGGAAACAAATAAAAAAAGTGTAGCAATGAAATATTATTTTGTATTTATTCACATAAAACGAGTAGTAGTATACAGGGTGTTCCAAAATTATTTGAACGATAACAACATGTTCCATCTGGAATACAACATTATCAGTGATCGAATATCTGGTGAAATACATTCGAACACATCCTAAAGTTTATTTCTGAACAGGCCCAGTAATTCATAATTCTACCGCCAGGTGGCAGGTGGACTAGTTGTGAAAATGGCTGCCAGTGGTGAGGAGAAAGCATTTTGCGTCCTACAATTCCATGCGAGAAGCTCAGTGATGAGTGTGCCACGTCAGTTTCGTCACGATTTCATAAAGAACTACCAACAAAGAACTCTATTCGAAGGTGGTATGATCAATTCCAGCGAACAGGCTGTCTTTGTAAGGGTATCATCTGGCAGACCTTCGACTTCTGAGGCCGATGCGGAGATAATTAGGGAAAGTTTTCAGCGTAGCCCTCGAAAGTCTACAGCGAGAATGAGCCGGGAGCTCCCCCAAGATGTGGGTGAATTGAAAAATCGCATTCGAGCTGCGGTGCAAACCATTGATGAGAACATGTTGCAACGTACCTGGACGGAGTTAGATTACCGCATTAACGTTTGCAGAGTAACGAAGGGAGCACACATTGAGCATCTGTGACAGTCAGCTTCATGTTACCCCCTGACAATTAAACTTAGACAGTTCCATTACATATGTGTGAAATTATATCTTCTTTTGACAATTTATGAAATATATAGAACAATGAAATAGTTCAAATCATTTTGAAACATCCTGTACAGTAATCTAAAACAATATATTTTCCTTTGTCTGAACGTTTGTCCCACGTTTGAGGCAAGCGGAAAGTCGTTTCCAAGCAACAACCGAGAAATATTTGTGACGACACGCTTACTTATCGTGTTTCCTTTCAGGTGTTCAGTGAAGGGAAACTGCTTCCCGGATATAATTATGTGACGTCATCACCCTAGCACCAACTGAGAAAAGTATTTGTGATATCCGCTTAGCTTTTCGTGTTTTCGGGTAGATGTTCCGTGAATGGAAACTGAGAATTATCTCAGCGTGTGACGTAACAACTGTATGATGTAATAAACACACCGAACAAAATATTAGTCACCCCTAACAGAAATGACAGTAGGAAGTTACCGGTTGCACAGAGGGCTCCGTGATATAATTGTTGGGAGACAAATAGCACTGACATGGTCTACACAATCATTTCTGTATCGTGCAGTGGTGAAGAGCAAAGTGTGTGTTGAATTTAGCCTGCACTATGGATCGTATGACAGACGTTACTGAGTGGCAAAAAGGAACCATCGTGTTTGGATATGCCCACGGACACAAAGTGAATGAAGTCGCTCAATTTGTTGGTGTGTCGAAGCCTACTGTCCAGCGGATCTACAGTGTAGTTCGCAGACAACGACTGCCGCCATGTTTCACGCCTAGTAACTGCAAATCGGTTTCAAACCAGGCAACAATTGCTCCAAACAGTCAAAGAAAGTCCACTCCAACCAATTCGCGACAGGATATCGCGAAGAAAACTGCATGCGATGGACATATGGAGCAGAGTACCACGGAAGAGGCCTCTTTTAACAGCTAGTCACACGTTATCAATGGGATCAGAGTCACGAAAACTTTACTGTGGAGGATTGGAAACGAGTAATTTGGTCTGATGAGTCTCGTTTTTGTTTATACTCCAATGATGGGAGGCGACAAGTGCATCGCAGGCCCAATAAAGCCTTCAATCCTGATTGTGTCGAAGGTGGTGTTCAAGCTGGAGGGGAGTGCTGTGGTGTTTTGGAGATGCTTTCGTAGCACGAAATGAGCCCACTCGTTGCAGTGACGATGAATTTTAACCAGCATGCGTACCTCCGCATTTTGAATGACGAAGTGTTGCACTTTGCCCTACATCTCCAGGAGCAGCATTACATTGCCACTCCTGTCTTCCAAGACGACAACTGTCGTGTGCACAGGGCTGAAACTGCCTGAGTGGCTCGATGAACAATAAGCAACAGTAGCTCGATGAACAATAAGCAACAGTAGCTCGATGAACAATAAGCAACAGTAGCTCACTTCGACTGGCCCGCCAAATTCCCAGATTTAAATCCTTCTGAAAATCTGTGGGATCATTTGGAACGGAAATTGAAACGCCGGAATAGACACCCTCGTACTCTGACGGATATTTTGGACCAATTGAAGCACGAGTGGCTGTAAATCGATGTTCAATACATCCACAACCTCGTGGAGTCTTTACCACACAGGATTCGTGCTATTATCAAGGCAAGAAGCGCTATCAAAAGTTATTAGGGAAGTTCTGACAGGGGTGATTAATTTTTTGTTCGATGCGCTTACTTTTTTTATTGTTGTAAGGTCCATGAAACATACTATCACAACATCTGGACATCACAAACAAAATACCTAGTTATTAAAAAATCACTCCACATATTTTTTTATCGGGGATTTAACGACCACCATGAGCAACTCAATGGGCTATAAGTAGTCGCCCGTCCCTAATTTAGGGTCACTGGTTCCAGGGAAGGAAGACAGCCAGTGCCGTAAGACAAGCACAACATCCATGCCTCGAACCCAAATCCGTCTCGGACGAATGGTCATAAGCCACCGCGTAGACCACTGCGCCACCGGGGCGGCCTACATATCTAACCCCTCCCCCCCCCCCCCCGTCATTATTGACGGGCTTTTACCTAGTACTTATTATGATTTTATTAGTACTCTCTCAATTTATTTATTAAAACTTCTTCCTGGCAAGGTCAAGCTCAGAACTCAAAGAAGAGGGAGAGAGGAATTGGTCATGCATTTAATAAAGCTCGCTGACAGCCAGGCATGTGAATCAGTCGAAGCCTTGGTTGGAGGCTAGGGCAAATGTTTTTTTGCCATTTTAACAAATCTGAGGGTGACGCAGGGATGGCCGAAACCGGTTTGGTTTACTCCGTGAAGCAAATTTCTACAAGATTAAGCCTCCCCCCCCCCTCCCCATCTTCTTCCGGGGTAGTGTGGGTAATAACGACAGGGGAAGAGTGCGAGCTGGTTACACAATACATTTCGTAGTCTGCAGCCCAAATTGGATTGTGTATTTAAATTCGAACAAGAATGTGTGCATTTTCAGAAATTTTGGCAGAATTTAAGAAGACTAATGACAGATTCAAGTGTTCCTGTTGAAATATTAGAGAAAACAGAATCAATCATGGGCGTCCCATACAGGTGAGTAAGAGGGGGCATTTGTCCTACCCTGGAAATTATACCATGCCCTTTCTTTTCTTGGAAGATACTTAAGATATTTTCTCGATAAGACTAATTGTGACTGCTCATTTTTCTGTAGAACTTCTGGATGCGTATGCAGTAAACAAGAAAAAAACATATTAGGAATTTCCTCCAGAAAGGCGGAAATTTGCACAGTAGAAAGTAATGAAATCTCCTTTTGTATGAGGAGGACAGCGTATAGTGTGGAAAGGAGTGAAAGGCGAAAAAATGAAAAACATGTCATCCACTGCAGCAGCTATTCATTGTAATATCTCAAAATGTTCGCATAAAATTTGTCTTGAGGGTATTTTTCCATTCTTGATGATCAATTGAGGTATCTCTGAGGTTTCGAGGAGCATGTGACATAACTGGCCAAAAGGAGCAAACAAACGTCAAAGAAATTTGCTTATTGTCCTTACATGCTACTGTAAGTAAATTTATTTATCCATTTCTTTAATGTAGTTTTTTAGATTTCTAGTTTCCAGTTCTATTTACAGAGGGCAAGTCGAAAGTTCTGCAATATTTGCATAAACGCATGTGCTGCGGCGGGTATGTCACGTGTTTAAACTAGTTCAGGTCGCGCACTGCAGTCAGTCTAAAGGTATATAAAGTGGTAGTCGTTGCTGTGAACAGCATTGCACGTCGTCGTTCTGTCTGTGGTTGGGACGCCTAAAAGATGAACAGCCACAACCGGCTAATTAGGGAACTCGGCCATAACGCTTCTCAAGCAACACGAAACATTCGTCATGCGAAATGGGAAGGTTCCGTGGACCACAGCACCGCAATAAGATGGTTCAAGAAATTTCGCTCGGGTGATAGAAACCTCGACGATCAGCCAACGCCAAGTAGGCCGCGAACCGTGGATTCGGAGGCCGTGCGCCAAGCTGTAGAGGCAAATCCGACAACCAGTACTCTGAGATTATCAGACGAGCTGGGCATATCACAGACCATGTACCGTGGCTCGTCACCTTCAGGACCTTGATAAGGTCTACAGGAGCTGCCGCATTGTCCCTCACGTACTGATGCCAGCTGAAGCAAACCGCCGAGTATGTCTTAAGAGATGAGTGTTTGATCGATGCGTCCTTTTACTTTTTAGGAATTCAGCAGAGACATGTACCTTAAAAAAGATAATAACATACAGAGCCTGCGTCAACTCAAAGGTGCACAGAGAGATGTATGCTTATTTTAACTCATAAAGCTTCGTATAGGAACTCAAGGATCTAGAAAATGACATGAGTTGATGACATCATGTTCAAAGTAAAGACCCTCAAGTGGCAATAGGCTAGACATATTGCTAAAAGAATTGACTATCGTTGGACAAAAATGTGTGAAATACTCCACTGAATACCAAGACCCAGAAGCCCACGTTGGAGATGGGTGGATAAAATTTGAAAATATGCCGAAGCAAGACAACTGCTCAAGAGTTGTGGAAGAGACTTTGAGAGACTATAAATAAATTATGTGTTGCATACGAGAGACAGAGTTGTATACGTATGTGTATTCTCCGGATAGGTTCAGTTCCGACTGCTTTATCGCATGCAGATCTTTGTGTCCGAGGAACGATAATATTGAGATGAACATACCCTGAATGGAAAGCTTTAATGTGGATGTTTATGTACTTTCAATGGGAAAATTTTCTACCCTATTTCCTCAGGGAAGAAAGATTCCCCATACATCAAAATTGGCCCACTGATAAAACAAACATCCTAACTTAGATTGTGCAATCGGTGTTTTTGCAAAAAACTTCCCTGAACTATATTAAAAATCAATGACTTTACTTCGATGTAGTGATGATACTTGCTTACAGATGGCGCCACTATTCCTTACCACTGTCTAAATACACTGAAGTGCCAAAAGTCATGAGATAGCAGTATGCAAATTTTTTACTGGCGCTGCCGACGTATAAAGGTTTCGACGCACGCCACGATTTTTATAAGTTGCGAGGTATAATCTCGTGAGTCAGGTTGAACAACCACCAGTAGAATTATGTCAATATGACGTGAATTATCGGAGTTCGAACGAGGCATGGTAACGGGAGCCAGACGGATGGGACATTCAATTTCCGAAGTGGTGCTAACATTTGACATTCCTCGATCCATGGTGTCACGTGTGTACCGAGAATACCACATGAAAGGCATTACCACCCACCGTGGATAGCGCAGTGACTGACCACGGGTGCTGAATGACCGTGACCAGCGGCGGCTGACCAGGATTGTCCATGCTAACAGACAAACGACACTGGCTCAAATAACATTCACATTGAATGTAGGAGATACCGGAGACATATCCATCAGGTCAGTGCAGCGTAATTTAGCGT
Source organism: Macrothele yani (assembly GCA_039090855.1). Classification (NCBI taxonomy): domain Eukaryota; kingdom Metazoa; phylum Arthropoda; class Arachnida; order Araneae; family Macrothelidae; genus Macrothele; species Macrothele yani. Next base: position 45,960,507 of record CM077022.1, on the reverse strand, counting down.
TCATGGGGTATGGGAGCAGTAGACCCACCAGAGTGCCTTTGTTAACACCACGACATCGGACACAGCGCCTCACCTGGGCTCGTGAACAAAGTAATTGGACCCTGGAAGACTGGCAACATGTGGCGTGGTCCGATAATTCACGCTGCCAGTTGTTACGAGCTGATGATAGGGTTCGGGTATGGCGCAGGCCCAATGAGGCCATGGACCGATGCTGTCAACAAGGCACTGTGCCAGCTGGTGGTAGTTCCATACATGTTTGCACGGTTTGGGTCCTCTGGTCCTCGTAAACACGTCATTAACCGATAAATGCTTTGATGCTCTGCTGAGTGACCATTCGCAGCCCTTCATGGACTTTATGTACTCCAACAGCGATGGGATTTTCCAGGCGGACAATGCACCATGTCATCGGGCCCAAGTTGTCCAAAATTGGTTCGAGGAACATTCTGGACAGTCCCGATGGATGGTGTGGCCACTACGTTCGCCCGACATGAACCCAATAGAGCACTCATGGGACGTGGTGGAAAGGTCCATTCGCACCCAAGATCCTGCACCTACAAATACCAGGAAACTGTGGACGGCTGTTCAGACGGCATGGCACTCAACATCTCTCCAATTTTCCGGCCACTTGAGGAATCGATGGCACGTCAAGTAGCTTCACTTCCTCGGGATAGAGGAGGTCCTACACGATACTAAGCACGTATTCCATGACTTTTGGCACCACCGATTAAACGCGAATCTGGGAACCACCGATTAAACGCGACTTACGAAGCAAATGGAAGTCGAAACCATCCTTCCTTAGAGTTGTGATTCCTGTCAGTTGCGAAGCGGCTGAGCCCGCGCACGAAAGGAGCTCGGGCAAACTCGGGCTGCATAGTACTTTACTGCGGTTCGGGCTTGGGTTCTGAGAGAGGGAGATACTTTTCTTCCATTTTTTAAAATGTAATTTTGTACGATTTAGCAAACGAGACGTTTCTTACATTTTGCAGTTGGTAAAGAGAATTCTTCGGCAACTGGATCTGGATAAGGAGTGGGAACTCGAGAGGAAGCTATACCAGGGGTCTCAAAAAAGATTGAAACAAGCTTATCTCTTGAACGGTTGATCACAGATACATACTTTTAATTCGAAAAATACTCAGAATGACGTAAAGACTTACGACATGGCAGCTACTCCCCCTGTGGGTGGCATTTGCATAAAAAAACTGTTTACAGCCTTTGCAGGAAAAAAAGTTCAATTAAAAAGTTGCGCAATGTCCTTATTAGTCTAAAAAATAAACCCCGTTGTCCTACTTGCAAAACTCGCCGAAATATTTGAGATGAAAAGCTACTAGAGCGGAACAAATCAGTACGTTAGAGCGCCACCTTTGGCTAGGATACAAGCTGTTACCTGACGTGGCATAGACGCATACAGTTCACGGTTACTGTTCTGAGGTACAGTGTGGCAGATGGTGCCGAAATTGCGGGGCATTTCGCCGACATTCCGGAATGGGCATAGGTGGAGGCCAATCATGTCGCAAACATGTTCGATCGGTGAGAGGTCGGGAGAGCAGGCTGGCCATGGAAGGGTGTCTTAATTTCGGAGGCAGGCCTGGAAGAGCCGTGCCGTGTATGGCCGGGCATTATCCTGCCGAAAAATTGCTCGGTGATCCTGCGACAGGAATAGCAACACAACAGGTCGTAGAATGTCGTCGACGTACGGTTGGGCCGTGAGGGTGGCACGGAGGATTACCAAGAGTGTGCGTATATCGTAGGAAATGGCTCCCAAGACAGTCACTCCCGATGTGCGAGTCATGTGCCATTCCAAGGTAAAGGCAGGATCCGCGCGCTGGACGGCTCGTCTCCAGACACACATGCGATGCTAATCGGCGATAAGTGCAAACCATGACTCAACACCGAAGACAACATGACGCCACTAGACGTTCTCCCGCGTTGATCGGACCCGAACCCCAGCAACAGGTGCCGGTGATGCTCGCTGGTCAGTGGTAGGCGCATCTTACAATGTAGTCCCCTTGCCTCAAGTCGTGTGGCAACGGTCTAGATGGCCACTTCCGTGCCTGTAGACGACGCAACATGGTAACGGATTGTTAAGAGCGACCAATTCGGTTCTGTTCGTGCTGCTGTCACAATCGCTCGATCCTTGCGTTCGGTCGTTGCCCTCGGCCGTCCATTACCCACGTGTCGCGGGGTTGTGCCCTCCCCGACCCATTGGCGACAATATCGTCCGATTGCCGCGTCGCTCCGACTCAAATACCTGGTGATAAGGCGATTTTACCAACCGTTCTCTCAGCCCAATTATACGTTCTCCCTCAAACTTACTCAGCTGCTTGTAAAGTGCAAGGATCCGACGTCGAGGTATCCTCACAGTCCATGAAGGTTAACGCAACCACAATCCTTTGTTACAATTGCCCCTGCGTGCGAGCTTTACTCTCGATATATCCTTCTCGATATGCGGTTCCCATGCATTGTTCCGGACCACTATTTCGTCATTGGTCGTTAATTTTTAATCATTTGCTTTTTCGGCCTTGAGGTACTTGCATTCGGATTTTCATCAAGATCGAACGACTTTCTCGGGTGCTTCGTTTTTTTTTTTTTTTTTTTTCGGCAAAGAGTATCTCAGAAAACTTTAAACAGATTGTCAAGTTATCTGCAGTCCGATTTGATCTCATTTAAAGGTTTCGTTGTTCTGAATTGGGCCTTCTCTTAGACTTAACATAAAGCTGTCACTTCACTTTAAACACCATTGTGGGTGGCTATGTGAGCATGAAAAAATTTATGCTTTGTGTGCCTTCATGATATATCTTCGTGGTTAATAGTGGCAGTAAATAATTCAGTGACGCTCTTATCCGTGTAGCATAAAACGCGCTCTCGGCGCTTGGTCGGCAGTAAAATGTTTTACGAGTAAATGCTTCTATTTTTATCATTCTCACCTACGTGTACGATTTCAATCATATTGATGCGAAAATTGGGTCTAAATTAGTAACTATTAAAAAGGGGGACGGTCTTAATAGGCGTGGCTAAATTATGTTGATAATTAACTTAAATATTTGACCTATTGTAAATTAATTGGGAAATTAACTTATTTTAATTAGGGAAGTCTTGTAATTCTCTTTGTCTGAGTGGAAACAAAGGAAGTAGTGGATCATCTCTGGGGGTCTGTGAGCAGCGAGGGACCACACCAGACGGCAATTGAGAAGCACTCAGACTCCCATAAAGACGGTTTCAAGTGGCCGTTAGTGCCAAATATCGGTAGGAAACACTGGGAATTATGATTATGAGGGGCAAGAGGTAACGACGCTTCGTGGGAGAGGCACGAGAGAAATCTCTAAGTGTCGAGTGAGGAGAAACAGATGAGGCCCACGTGAGAGGGAATGGCAAAAAGTTGGATAGGAAGGAAACAGTTATCTCTGTGGGCTGCCGTAGGACAGACGGAGAAACTCGCCAGGAATCATCTCGGAACGCAGTTGTAAGCCGGACCGAGGAATTGCTATGGAGAGAGTACGCTATGCGGCTTTACGCAGTTGTCAGACGTAATGAACCCGCTAGGTACGAAACTTGAAGTCCGACGCTTATCTAAGATTGCCACGGTACTTCTAGCGCAGCGGTAAGCCGCCTAGTACGATGAAAAAGGGAGAACTTAACAATAATTATGCGGCTGGGGTTAAGACCTTTACCAAAAATGCCAAATTGAGGAAGCATACTTAAAACGAATCATTAACTAACTACACTGCCAGCAAACTACGCATCTCTATCCACGGGGTAAAAGAGAGCTACCCTTGACCATTCTACTGCCCCCGGTCTGCTGTGCGAAGAGGAGTCAGCGCTGATTGCCATTTATCACAATCCCACGAGCGGTCGGGGAGAAACATGAAAGAAGACTTTCTCTCGGCTGCACCGCCGGACTAAGGAGCGTGCGTTAAAGAAAACCAACAGATAGAGACCCTCTGTGACACACAGGTGAAAAACCATCATTCGCTACTGTTACAGAGGTGCAGGTGTGTCAATAAGTGTTAACGCATCGTCTATTTCTTCAATGTGGATTTTTGCCTATACCGTCAACAAGCCGTGAGTACTTTTATTTGTCTATTTTTATCCTGTTGCTGAAAGGAGGAACTGTGAACTTGAACTTATATCAGACTTTAGATTAGAACTTTGACACGCCCTTATTTTTGAGGCGGAAGTCTTATTACTAAATTCAGAAGAAGATATTAGCTCCGATAGGGGGCATACAGTTGATTATTTCATCAAGTGCCAGACTCCGGGATAGTCTCCTCATGAAATAAAGAAATTCTATGGTTAATCTTGCTCTGTTCATTCTATAGGCTCTGGTGTATCAATTACCTGTATTATTTCCCTGTGTTTCAGCAAGCATCACGTTCTCGCCCATTTATACCAGCTCCCGAATTAAAAGAACCTTCACGTCTCGTTTTTGTATCAATTTGGTGACGAGCGGTGGGATAATGATTCACTGTCTCATCAAATGGTAGTGCAGAAATTCGTAACAATATATTGAATCACGTCATTCACTCGGATGTCAGGATGATGGTTGGTGAAAACTAGTAAAAGTTTCGAAAATTTCAGTTTTTTTTTTGTTTTGTTTTTTTGTTTTTTGTAGGTGATTAAACTGCGTATAGGGTGTCGGGAATGGAAGGTAACCAAAATAAAAAACTGACGTCTCGGAAAGTATTTATTATATACACTTCTAGTTTGCGCCATTATAAAGAAAAAATATCAAAGTTCTTTTACTCACTGTAACTGTCTCAATGAATTTCAATGTGGGCACCCTTGGTGGCCCGACAAACATCCAGATGATAGTCTAGTTCATCCACGTTGCATGAAGCATGCTCGGTGTAACGTTTCGAACAGCGTCCGTTATGCAGGGTGCTGAAGATCGGGGATTTTGATCTTGCAGACAACGGTTTTGACATAAATCCACAGGAAAAAATCGAGTGGGTTTAAATCTGGGGACCGAGGAGACGTAGCCATTGGTCCGTCTCCCTCGATCCATCTCCCAAGCATCTCGCGATCCACGTGATCTCTAACGATGAGGCTGAAATGTGGCTGCTCCCTGTCTTGTTGAAACACAGTTTGAGGTGGTAGCTGGGGTAGCGCAAACAGTTCCAGCATGTCCAGGCACGAGATCTTGATTCTTCCAAAAAGAAACGAGGTCCGATCAGCTTATCGTCTATCAAGTCGACAAGACGTTAACTTTGGCGCTGCTTCTGAATTTTCATTATCCCAAATCCTGCAGTTGGGCCGATTCACAGTCTCACTGACATGAAAGTTCGCTTCATCCGAGAAGCACACTTGGTGGAGGAAATAGGATGTTGTATCAACTCTTTCCAGTATGTCTACAGCAAAGTTTGTGCGTGCGACAGGGTCATTCGGTTTCACTGCCTGAAACATTTTTAATCTTGTACGCTTTTAGACGAAGAAGCTTGTGTACCACATCGTGCACCGTTGAACGTAGAAAGTTTAGTTGCGTGCTAGCAGCCCGAATTGTTTGCGCGGACTTTGCAGGAATGCCTCTGATGTGTTCAACATTTTTCCTCAGATGCCCATAGCCTTCCAGGAGAATTCTCATGTAACAGACTTCTGGTAGCTCTCAGTTTGTTGTCCCAGAACCGGATGTTTTTCCTTGTTGGAGGTTTTCATCCATACTGAGTTCTAAAACGACGCTGAACAGCAGCAACAGATTTTAATTCAGCAAGCCACAATACGTATGCAACCTACTCCTTCGGTATCGACATTCTGACTGAGCTCGTCTGCTGTTAGCCGGGATGCCAACACTAGCTGGCGCATTCGCGTAAGCGGGTATCAGTTGACTCACGCACATGAAGAAAAAAATGGAGAAAAACTTAACGATTCCCTCTGCGATGGCACAAACCGAAAGTGAATACAATATTAGGGGTATGCAATCCTGAATCCCAATAGAAAGAAATGTAGACATTTATTTTCAATTTTGAATTTATTACTACCCATAAAATTTCTGATCAAAGAATTATTGACAGGGTAAATTTCCCATTAATTGAAAAATTGGGAATTACATTTATTTTGTGGCTTGGTTCTAAAAGGGCCAATGTAGAAAAAATACAGATGCGTGACGTACTACAGAGGTAAAGCACGTGTCAAGACGACAAATCTGCAACGATACATTCTGTCCGTTTAGCTTAGTTGGGAGAGCAACTCACTCCGGAGAAAGTTGTTCTCCCAACTAAGCTAAACGGACAGAATGTATTGGAGCAGATTTGTCGTCTCGACACGTGCTTTTTATATCTGCGACACGTCGAAGATGTTGAAAAATTCAAAAATTTCATTTTATTACTTATAGAAATTTCACCTAATAACTATTTTCAATAAGTCGTGCAATATTGGTTGATGGTTCACATCAGAACATGAGAAATCCAATATGATCGCATTTAAAATATTCTATATTAATTTTTAAAATATCCTTAATATTCTATATTAATTTTTAAAATATCCTTGGCTGCCAAAGCGAAATTTGCCACAGAATTATTCAAAATACAGAAGCTCACCCTCTGTATTTGAATAATCGAAAGTTTTGCAATATTTGCATAAACGCATGTGCTGCGGCGGGTATGTCAAGTGTTTAAACTAGTTCGGGTCGAGCACTGCAGTCAGTCGAAAGGGATATAAAGTGGTAGTCGTTGCTGTTAACAGCATTGCATGCCGTCGTTCTCTCTGTGATTGGGACGCCTAAAAGTTGAACAGCCACAACCGGTTAATTAGGGAACTTTTGCTTACGAGTTTTTTTTTTTTTTTTTTTTTTATTGGAGGTTTAACGACCACCGTGAGCAACTCAATGGGCTATAAGCAGTCGCCCGTCCCTAATTTAGGGTCACTGGTTCCAGGGAAGGGAGAGAGCCAGTGCCGTAAGACAAACACAACATCCATGCCTCACCGGGATTCGAACCTGGACCCCTTTCGGACGAATGATCAGAGGCCACCGCCTTAGACCACTGTGCCACCGGGGCGGCTTTACGAGTTTAAACATGGCCATAACGCTGCTCAAGCAACACGAAACATTTGTTATGCAAAAGGGGAAGGTTCCGTGGACCACAGAACCGCAATCAGATGGTTCAAGAAATTTCGCTCAGGTGATAGAAACCTCGACGATCAGCCAGGGACAAGTACGCCGCGAACCGTGAATTCGGAGGCCGTGCGCCAGGCCGTAGAGGGAAATCCGACAAGCAGCACTCGGAAATCCTCAGGCGAGCTGGGCATATCACATATCACCGTGGTTCGTCACATTCAGGACCTCGGCAAGGTCTACAGGAGCAGCTGCATTGTCCCTCACAAACTGACGTCAGCTGAAGCAAACCGCAGAGTGCAAGTGTGCACGAAACTCTTAGAAAACCCGCGCGACGTACGTTTCATCAAGAGAATTGTTACGTGCGATGAAAAGTGGTTCTATTTCCGTAATCCTAACACACAACGGCAGTGGTTGAACCCGGACCAGCTTCCTGAACCTGTTGTCAAACGTGGGCACTTCAAGCACTAGGTGATGTTCTGCGTCTGTTGGAATTTGGAGGGGATAATCCATACGAATTTGTTCCAGACGGTCGGACCAACAACGCCAACCTCTGCTCTGAACAGCTGGAGCGGATGTATGCCGTTTTGGAGGAGAAGTACCTGGTACTGGTGAACAGAAAGCGCGCTCTCTTACAGCAGGACAACGCTCGACCTCATACCACGCGAACGGCTCGGGCAAAACTCCAGGAACTTGAGGGCATCGAACTGATGCCACACCAAACATATAATCCGCACCTTGCCCCGACATATTCTTACCTGTTCCGGTTCATGGCCCACTTTCTTCGGAGCCGGCACTTCAATAATCAGGAGGAGGTGGCAGCTGGGGTGAAGGAATTCTTCGCCTCGAAGGACAAGAACTGGTACTGCCGCGGGATCGAAGAACTGGCAGACAGATGGCTATAGACGGTGCGACACGATGGCCTATACTTTGAATGCTACTCAGCTTACGTCGTAAAGGTACGCATGAAGACAAAGTGATCAAAATATTGTAAAACTTTCGACTCACCCTCTGTACATAAATCAAGCATAGACTAATCAAAATACCTAATTCTGTGGGAAACGTCGGTCAATTTTACGTACGCTTTTTCAAAATTTAATTCTTCCATTTTGGGATCATTAATCTTTATAATTATTAAATATTCCAAATTTATCACTAAGTCTGCTCCATAAGTCAGTCTTTTTCAAGTTTTGGCTGAAAAGCCCGTCCACCGTTGAAGGGTCTCACGTCAGCGTCACACTTTCACCTAATCGCATTCTGTCTCACGCGCAATGTTAACAAAGAAAAATAACTAGCAGTCGAATTTCATTTTTCCAATACCATATCGAATAAAAATTAAAGATGGTTTTTTGCTCGGACGTCATTACAAAATGGTAATCGCCAATATTTTCGCTAAAACTGTTTATCCTTCGCCAAACAGATTTTTTTTTTCGCAAACTGCGAAGAATGCGATCGGCAGTAAGATCCCTGGCGTCAAGGACACCGAAGAATCATTGTCTTCATGACATCAATTGAGTGGAGAATATTTATTTAACATTTCCTTCAAATTCCGGGAGAAAATCCCTACCCTAAAAATGAATCGTTATGGAATGCTTACGTTCTCACATTCTTGCGTTTTACTAAAAAATTGATACCATTGAACAGTTGCACTTTTGATGGGACTCGTCAAGTTTCAGATATTTTCAAGTGCATTCTTTTTCGCGAAACTGTTTATTACACCGATTATGAGTGTTTCTCTTCATAGGAAGTTCACTTATTAACTTGGCCACTCATTGTCCAAAGACAACTGATATTAAGTAGCCCTTAAGCATGGCCTTCACATCCTGTAAATACACTGGCGGAAAATGAAAAAGAACACCAAGAAGGAGACTTCTGATACCAACGAAATTTATACAGCATAATAACGGAATACAGAGGATAACGTGATCAAAACATTATGGCAAAATACAGCTGTATTTGCTGGTAAACTGAAAAATAACATTTCCATGTAACATGGTTAGTACGAGGTTGAACTGCGTCACACTGTGAAATTCTGGCATGTAGTCTGTTGTACAGATGTTGGATGTAAGTTTGGGGTATTGAGTTCCAAGCATCCTCAACCTGGACGCGTAAATCGGTGATGGTCGTGGCTGGCCGTGGAGACCGGATAAGTCGTCGTCGCATAAAATCCCACACGTGCTCAATGGGGGACAAATCCGGTGAACGTTCAGGCCATGGAAGTTGTCTCACACCCTGAAGTGCATGTTGCTTTGCACGTGCCGTGTGTGGGCGTGCGTTATCTTGCTGGAAAACACCACGATGGACCGACCTTACAAATGGCACAACAGCGGGCTGAATGATGTTGCTGATGTAGGTAGGAGGTGCTGTTTAACGTACCCGGTACAAACACTAGTTGTGTACGGGAGTGATAGCTGATCGCTCTCCACACCAGGAGACCAGGTGTAGGCCCTGTGTCTCGCTGGCGGATGCAAGAAGGGTGGAGACGCTCCCCTGTGCGTCTGCGAACACGCATACGGCCATCGGAGGCTCCCAAGCAGAATCTGCTTTCATCGCTGAACACGACAGATCGCCATTGCGTTCTCCAGTGCAGACGTTGGCGACACCACTACAGCCGTTCCTGACGGTGGGCTGGAGTCAGAGGTACACATGCCAGAAGCACACGTGCACGTAGTCCTGCATCCAGTAGACGGTTGCGGATTGTTCGCACAGTCACCTCAGGTGCAACGGCAGCTCGGATTTGCGTCGCAGTGGATGTTCTGCTTGACAACGCCGCTCTTCTTATGCGTCGATCGGTCCGCTCATCAGTCAGTCTGTGACTCCCGGTTCCACGTCTTCTCGTGTGGGAATGTTCCTCGGACCATCTACGCCACCATCGTACCACCACCGATACTTCCCGTTCAATTTGCTCCGCGATACGACCACCCGGCCTCGCAGAGTCCGACCAGACGACCTCGCTCAAAGTCCGATAACTGCTGAAATCGTACACGTCTTCCATGTCCAGGCATTGCAGCTTCTTCAGGGTCTTCGCACGTGTCCGTACGCCGACGACTGATTACATTCACTTCGCCGTACGCCTTAAATACCACCGACGATAGTTTGCATATTATGCCGTGCTGTGGCGTAAGCGCTCACCGGTTGGTCCCGAAATTAACATCACACCTACGTAATCTCGACCCAAGTAACATATGTAAATTTCATGATCGTCCGCCAATTCCTTCTTGGTGTTCTTTTTTCACTTTCTGCCAGTGTATATAGCCAAACTAGCTAAATACCCGTTTTCTTCGAACGGGATGATATTAAACATATTTCTATAATACAGGATTTCATACCATACCATAATATAATATAATTTGCACCATAAATTAATATACTAATACACTTGATCGGTTTGTTCTATAACTTTATTACATCATATCGGTAATAAAATGGATTCAATCAAATACATAATGTTTATAGCATGAGTTCCTGCATCCTTATAAGATGCGGAATGTTGTCAATTGTAACTAAACATTTTTATAGCGATGAACGAATGGAAAAATAAAAAGAATATATTGAGTTATGTTAGTGCTTCTTTGTACATTACGTTGGCTGTTCTGCAATCATCCGACAGTATTACCAAACTGCTAGGAGAACTAACTCTTGAGCACGCTACGTAAAACTGGCCATGAAAGAAACAGTTTTCGCTTAAGTCGATACCAGCAATTTTTAAGGACCGTCCTTGGGATTTATTGATCGTCATAGCAAAGCAGACCTTGAATTTGACTCAAAAAAAACATTGACATTCGATATGTCAAACGATAATATAAATGTTTAAATGCAAAGCATATTATGATACAGCGATTTTTACGTGATATTTAAAAAAAATTGTTAAATAAATTTAGAACAAATAAAAACAACCTTGACATTCGATATGTCAAACGATAATGCTTAAATGCAAAGCATTTGATATAGCGCTTTTTACGTGATTTTTAAAGTTTTTTGTTAAATAAATTCAGAACAAATAAATTACAAACAAAATATATACTGAGCAGGTCAACTCAAGTCATTCTACACTGCATATTTCTTCGCTCTTTTGGAAAACTCATGACTGCCTGACGACACATACGCAATCTCGTTCATAACTGTAAATTTAAAACTTCAAGCATACACGAAACAAATCAAAATACGTCGTTACTCTTCACTTTCATCGTTAAAATATTAATAGACAACAGAACAAAATACGTTACTTTCAGCATTAATGTAAAAAAACCTTGCTTATAAACAATTTGGTTCAAAACTGTGCAAAAGCTAGCAAGTCAGATGTTTTTGGAAGCGTGAGTAAAATTGTGTTGCCATCGCTAATATCATCTCAAGGGGGAAACTTTTTTTTTCAAATTTCAATTACTATGAAAATCTACTTGCATATTTATATTTATTGCAGTCACCTTACCACTTATATGACGTCACCGTTGCTTCGGTAAAAACGAATATTGGTAATTTGATTTTGACTCAAAAACCCTTGACATTCCGATATGTCAAACGATAATATAAATGTTTCAATGCAAAGCATACACTGAAGAGCAATTGAATTAGAGACAGCTGGCGTTATGCACATATGGCGCTGTGGACGGCCCTATAAACGGAAACGACATGACGTATGCAGCGATCCAACAATATAAGGAGTGATGCGATGGGAATCAGTAAGAGTCAGACGCAGTATGGGTAAGACGAAGTATCTAAGCGCATTTGATCGTGGGCAAATTGTCGGGGCCCGACGAATGGGTCACTCCATCTCGGAAGTCGTGCAGGCACTGGGATTTTCACGAGCCACTGTGTCACGGGTGCGCCGTGAGTACATAGAATCCGGTAAAACCATCCCTGCAATAGCCAACTGCCGTGGACAACAGCGTGTGGATGAGCGGGGTCATCGTCGGCTAGCTCGCATTGTAACAGCGGATAGACGGGTCACAGTGCAATAAATCACTCGGCAATTTAACGCTCGTGCACAAAAACGTGTAAGCAGCCACACCATCCAGAACCGTCTCCTCGCTATGGGGTACAGAAGCCATTGTCCCACGAGGGTACCGCTGCTGACCGCACATCACAGGGTGCAAAGATTAGCATGGGCGCGGGAACATCGCCACTGGACCCTAGACATGTGGAAAATTGCTGCCTGGACTGATGAGTCGAGATTCACGTTGGTACATGCTGATGGCAGGATACGAGTACGGCGCAAACCACATGAAGCGATGGATCCTTCTTGCCAGCAGGGTACTCTTCAAGCCTGGTGGGGTTGGCATTCTCGTCTGGGGACTGTTTACGTGGACTGAAATGGGACCCCTAGTACGTGTGACATCGTCCCTCACAGGTCAACGTTACCAGAATATCCTGGACGACCATTTGCTCCCGTTTGTGCGTCTTCATCATCTCACTGAGGACCTCATCCTGCAACAAGACAATGCACCGTGCCATCGCTCCCGAATTGTATCCGAATGGTTGGATGAACACTCCACCGACGTGACCTCGCTTCCTTGGCCAGCTAGGTCACCTGACCTCAATCCCATCGAGCACATCTGGGATGCCATCGAGAGAGATCTTCCGAGGCTCTGACCCTCCCTCCCCCCTCCATCAAACCTTCTTGAATTGTGGGAGCTTGTTCAGGTGTCGTGGATCTGTATGGCTTCCCAACGCTTCCGGTGTCTTGAGTCCATGTCGAGACGAATCGCCACCGTCATCAAAGCAAAAGGTGGTGCTACACGTTACTAGACAGGTATCTCTAATTCAATTGCTCTTCAGTGTATTATGATATAGCGCTTTTTACGTGATATTTTTAAAAGTTTTTATTTTTTTTCAGAACAAATAAATTTAGAAGAAAATACACTGACGGAAAAAAAAATCCCAACACCAAGAAGGGGTTGTGTTAGATAAACGACAGTTGGTAGGCGGTGAGAGTATATCTGTAAGATGACGTCTATGCAAATTTCGCGCTCGGCGCATACGTGTGGCGCTAGTAGCGCACCTCGGAACATGCAAAGCAGGTTTGCTGTAAATACGCGCTGTAATGTTCGTGAGCGTTAGTTATCGTTGAGATTCGACGTAGGGTGTTGATGTTAGTCAAGAATGCCTTTAAGAAGACGAAGAAGCCATTATCAACAGCTCACGGAGTTTGAACGTGGTCGTGTAATAGGGCTACGAGAAGGTGTATCTTCCTTCCGCAATATTGCAGAACGACTTGGCAGGAATGTAGCCACTGTGCATGATTGTTGGCAGCGGTGGTCAAGGGAAGGTACTGCCTCTGGAAGACCGGGTTCCGGCCGGCCACATGGCACTACTGAGAGGGAAGACCGCCGTGTACGGCATATGGCCGTGGCGCATCGTACCGCGTCTGTGGCAGCAATTCGAGCTGCAGTTGCCACCACAGTGACACAACGAACTGTTACAAATCAGTTACTTGAAGGACAGCTCCGAGCCAGACGCCCTGTAGCGTGCATTCCACTTACTCCAAACCACTGCCGTTTGCGACGTCAGTGGTGTCAAGCTAGAGCTCATTGGAGAACGGAGTGGAGATCTGTTGTGTTTTCTGATGAAAGCCTTTTCTGCCTGGGTGCCAGTGATGGCCGTGTGTTGATTAGGAGGAGGCCAGGTGAGCGCCTGCAACCAACCTGTCTGCGGCCGAGACACACTGGACCTACACCTGGAGTTATGGTCTGGGGAGCAATTTCCTATGACAGCAGGAGCACTCTCGTGGTTATCCCACGCACCCTGACGGCACAGTTGTACGTCGGTCTGGTGATACAACCTTTTGTGCTGCCACATTCATGAACAGCATTCCAGGGGTGTTTTCCAACAGGATAACGCTCGCCCGCATACCGCTGTTGTAACCCAACATGCTCTACAGGGTGTCGACATGTTGCTGTGGCCTGCTAGATCACCAGATCTTTCACCAATCGAGCACGTATGGGACATCATTGGACGACAACTCCAACGTCTCCCGCCACCAGCATTAACCGTCCCTGTGTTGACCGACCAAGTGCAACAGGCATGGAACTCCATCCCACAAAGTGACATCCAGCACCTGTACGACACAATGCATGAACGTTTGCGTGCTTGCATTCAACATTCTGGCGATTACACCGGTTATTAATGTACCAGCATTTCACATTTAAAATGGCTCTTCTCACGCTTACAATAAGCTGTGATCTTGAAACCTTAATCGATTAAATATGTTACCTATACAAATGTATTGCCGCCATTTCATTCCTCTACAACTATTTTTTCGTGGTGTTGGGATTTTACTTTCCGTCAGTGTATATTCTGAGCAACTCAACTCAAATTATTCAAAACTTAGGTGTGGGGCTTCAGTTGCTGGGCAACAATGGTTCGATCATTGCTAAACGACTTAGCGTTATCACAGCTGGATTATTTAAAAAACCCATTTCAGCCTACTTAAAGTTATCGTAGGAAAAAATCCTTTTTTAGTGCGCCTCTATGTTGTAAAAGGAAAATTCCTGACACATATGAAAGTTGTAAGTTCAATAGTTTTTGAGATTCGGTGATGAGTCAGTGAGGACTTTCAGTTTTGTATGTGCAGATTCCATCTAGAAAAATTTGTTATCTCACATAAAACAGGCTCAAGTCAATAAAATCTTTCCCTAAATGTCACAGGAGAGAAAATGAATTGTCCACATTTATTTTACATTGAGTATGTCAGTTTGTACTGAAAGTAGGAGTTATCCTGCTAATGCGCGGATAATAATTTATTCCAATCATTTCACCTAAGCGTAATGCAAAGATCAAAGATGCGGTGCAAGAAACAGATAGCTGACCTTAATCCTCCTCGTTAAGAAGTTGGTTTCTTGGAATATTTTGCAAAGGTACGATGTGGCGAAATGGGTCAATGCGTTGATCCGCCTACCTCGAGGACAAAAGTCACATAACTCATCAGGAGTTCCATCGGTGAAGACATTCAAAACACTGTGCATTATATCGTCAAACATATTCATTATTTCCCTTTCAGCAGTTTTATCACTCAAAACGTCTAATGACACATCAGTGAACTACGCCGCAATTCTGTTTGGAGACAAACGACAGCGGGCAATGTATCGCGAGAAAATTTCCCGTAACAATCCTATGACAAATATGCGGAGTCGTGTCACCAAACAACACTTCTCTATGAATTTAACACTGGTCAAGATCACTCCTAAAACTATTTTTTTATGTGGTTAATGGACAAAGTCATCGCTCTCTCCACGTTTGTCTTTAATTAACACACGGCAACCGAAAATATTTATTCGGACACCGCTGGGATCGAATCCCAGATCTCTCGGTAATTAGCCGAGTGCGTTTGTCTTACGCTACGGTGGCCAACGATCCACGGTGCTATGTGTGTTTATCTGTCAGCATCTGACTTCACAAATCCGTAGGGATTGACTCAGCAACTGAGACGTCTCCATCTGGTAAGGCTTAACGGCACAAGCTATTTAATTATAGCTAATAAATCCAATGAGCGACAGTAAATGGTGAAAATCTTCCAAATACGTGGAGACAATGTAAATGGACAAAGTCATCGCTTTTTCCACGTTTATCTTTAATTAACACATAGCAACTGAAAATTGTTATCCGGACACCACTCGGATCGAACCCAAGATCTCTCGGTAATTAGCCGAGTGCGTCCGTCTTACGCTACGGGGACCAACAATCCACGGCGCAGTGTATGTTTATCTGTCAGCATCTGACTTCACAAATCCTCAGGGCTGGGCTACGGATTCATGGATCCATCTAGAAGGGCTTAACGGCACAAGCTATTTAATTACAGCTAATAAGTCCAATGGGCGAGAGTAAGTGGAACTCCTGATAAGTTATGTGACTTGCAACCTCGAGATAGGCGGATCAACGCCATGTGTAGTTTCGCCACATCGTACCTTTGCAAAATGTTCCAAGAAACCAGCGATGACTTTGTCCATTTACATTGTCTCCACGCATTTGGAAGATTTTCGCCATTTACTCTTGCCCATCGGAAAGCTTGTGCCGTTAAGCCCCACCAGATGGAGGCGTCTCAGTTGCTGAGCTCATCCCTACGGATTTGTGAAATCAGATGCTGACAGATAAACACACATAGCGCCGTGGATCGTTGGTCACCGTAGCGTAAGACAAACGCACTCGGCTAGGCTAGTTATCGAGAGATCTGGGATTCGATACCAGCGGTGTCCGGATAACAATTTTTTGGTTGCTGTGTGTTAATTAAAGATAAACGTGGAAAGAGCGATGACTTTGTCCATTTACATTGTCTCCTCACGTATTTGGAAGATTTTCACCATTATGTGGTTAATGTTACAGGATTTTTTCATCATTGTTTCAACATTGTTAACGCTATGAACATTCGTGGATTGACTATTTCTATGGGTATCAACCCATTCCTTTTTCAGGGCCAAGATATTCACGAAAGGTAGAGAGCCAGTACAGTAAGAAAAAAAAACCCGTCCATATCTCGCCATCATTGAAACTCTGGTCCGAGAAATCAGAAGTCCACGCCCAAGACGAGCTGATCACTAGTATGGTATACCTTTGTGGAAATAAGAACAGTCAATCGCCAGTTAAGATATCAGGTTGTAAAGAAAGTTTCCAGAAAAATTGTATGTGGCGTGTGTAAGATAGTGTGGGCCTGCGGTGACGTAAACATCCCAGAGTGCTGTGCGCGAAATAGATTCTACGGACAGTACGTATGCTGTTGTGGTGGAAGATTAGTTATATGTGGCAACGATAGACGATATGATGACGATATCGAGGAAGGTGTGCATGTAATATTGCTCTATGAATATTTGAATGGCGTGAAAGTTTTTTTGTTTTGTTTTTTATTAGAGATTTTTTTTTTGAACTCAGTTTTTTTTTATTATTGTTTTTTTATTGGACTCAATGGGCTATAAGCAGTCTCCCGTCCCTATTTTAAGGCCACTTGTTCCAGGGAAGGGAGAGAGCCAGCGCCGTAAGACAAACACAACACTCATGCCTCGCCGGGATTCGAATCCCGACCCATGTCGGACGAATGATCAGAAGCCATCGCTTAGACCACTGCGCCACCGGGGCGGCGGCGTGAAAGTTACGGAAGCACTTGGAAAATTGGGAAGCGCGTTTGGTGACGATATTATCGGACAGAGTATTTGCTACGGCTGGTACAGGAAATTCGACACTGATGCACGCGCGGGATTTGTCTGGTGCGCCCAGAAGTGGCAGACTCAGTAAGGTTGAAGAGGATACATTGCAACACGTGCTATCGACGAAGCCTGATGCAACATTATGGGAACCGGCAAAGGAACTGAAGGCCTTTCATACAACCATCAACACCAGACTTTGAAAGTTGAGATATTCGTGTAAACTGTGCAAATGGGTACGCTATGCTTATAGTCTGACCAGAATAGGATTCAACGCTACTCCATTGCTGTTGCTCTGCGTGAAAGGGAAGAACGGGAGGGCGTTTTGCATCTGTTGGTCACGGGTGACGAAAAATGGGTCACATACGTGAATGTTACGCGATAAAGAGCATGGACCAAGCAGGGACAACCCTCACGGAAGATCACTAAGCCACCCCTCCATGGACGGAAGGTGATGCTGAGTTGCTGGTGGGATTGTCGCGGTGGGATTCACTGTGAACTCTTATCGCGGAACAATACCATCACATGAGATGCTTTACATTCAACAGTTGGACCGTCTCCATGCTGCACTACAAGAAAAGCGCCCAGGGTTGATTAATCGCCATGGAGCCGTTTTTCACCAGGATAACGCTCGTCAGCATGTCGCTTTACTGGCACAGCAAAAATTACACGAGCTGAAATGGAAAATATTGTCGCGCACTCCTTATTCCCTGGACCTTGCCCCGTCCGACTTTATCTCTTGTCGAATTTTTTCGCTGAGAAAAGCTTTTTTAATAACGATGATGATGTGAAACATTGCATGGATGACTTCAGCTCCTGCTCGCCAGACTTCTATTGCAATGAGATTTCAACTCGTAGATTGGTGGAACAAGATTATCAGTTCCGATGGGGACTACTTGGACGATTAGGTCAAGTGTTTTGTACGAATTTTTAAACTTGAAATACATGCTTCTCTGTTTTCCGGATACTTTCTTTACAACCTGCTAAAACAAGATTTGTTGTCTTCACGCGTCCCTTACGATGGCTTTGTGTTACTTGTAAGCAGTTGTTCTCACTCCTAGAGTTCATCGCCCGTGTGGCTGAGGAGTCAAAGACGCTGGATTCGGCTGATCGTCTTGGTTGTGCTAGACGAGACATGGGCGGCGTGCTTTCCCCACCGCTCTGACAGTACTCCCTCCATGGGACCAATGACCCTAATGAAGTTAATGGGTGCATTCCCTATCGAAAGTAACACCCATAATCGGTAGAATAACAGTTTCGCAAGAAGGAATACACTGAAAATAGGTGGACTCTAAATGATTAAAAAAGGTATGACGAACCTACGACAGAAGTGACGCACATCTCCAAATATCAAATTGCAGAGATAAACCTTGTCGGCGTAGTTCAATTGGTTGGACAGCCGCTCCATAGGAGACGGATGTGGGTTCGAATACACCACCGACAGAGAAGTGCCTTTCTTCAGGAAGGGTCATGTGGTCTGACGACCAGCGTTTTCAACTGCACCATGCAGATGAGAGGGTGAGAATTTTGAAACAGAATGAGAGCATGAACTCATACTAGAAACCTTTATGCAGATGCACATAAACGTCCCTTACGCGGCATAGCCTATATAAAAAAAATGTGGTCACGTGCGTCACCACGTGATCTAGGCGACTATTTAATACTGCTGTGCGTCAGTAACCGTCAGTACAATGGGGGAAAAACAAACGATCTTTCGTTTCGAAATTCGATAAAGAACTTATTGTGGGTGCCCGCCTGGCTAGAGCGACGATTTTGAAAGCAGCAGAGCCGATTTGTTTCTCAAAAGGTGAGATATCCTGGATCTTTAATTAGTGGAAGAATAACCTACATTGTTTGTCTAAGACGCGTAAGTGGCGCGACGACAATCTGTCAGGAACGAGATCGCCGTTGTCTGAGAAAGCTTTCACGGAGAAACAGGGCTTCCTGTCTGCAGCAAATGACGGAAGTATTCAATGAAAGCTGTTCACTACCCATGTCTCAGCGAGCTATGAGTGGGAAATTGAAGAGGATCGATATTGGGAGTCCCATGCTTATACGGAAACAATTGATTTCTGCGAAGAACAGGAAAGTTCGTCTACAGTGGTTTCAGGAACACCTGTGACTGTACACTGGAAGACTGCAAAAACGTCATGTGGTCCGATCACGTTACACTTTGTTCTGTACCAACAATACACAGAGTTTAGCGGGAGCGACATGAAGCAATAGACCCAGCTTGACTTGTAAACACAACTCAAGGTTCTGGAGGTGGGGTGTCACGATGTTGGGCACGTTCTGTTGGCACGGAACGGGTCCCATGATATTGTTGGAAGGCCAGGTGTCCTCCGAGGATTATCCGAACATTGTTACCTATCAAGTCCATCATGCAATGTTAGCTTTTTATCCAACAGACAGCTGTTTCATGGACGACAATGCTAATACTGTCCATCGCGCAAGTTGTGTTCATGAGTGGTTCAGCGAGAATGACAGCACTTCCACCATCTTCCCCGGCCACCAGAAAGCCCTGATCTGAATTCCATTGAGAATGTATGAGACATGTTAGAAAATCAGATCCGGAAGCAAAGTCCTCTTCCGTCAAATCTGAGCTAGTTAAAGGACTGTCTGGTAAACGCCTGGTATGTGTAGACGTAGATGCACTCCAATACCACCTTGTGGAATCTATGCCAAACCGCATACGTGCTGTAATTCAAGCTAAAGGATATCCAACGCGGTATCGAATAGTAGTTTCTAATTCTGTAGCCAGTATGTGTGCATGGTCATGCCGTTCTGGAGGTAATTAGTTGGTCTGGGCTATGTTTCTATAGGGGACTTTAGGTCCCTTGATTCGAGTGGACTCACGACCAGGGAAGTAACCAAGGGGAGAATCCCCTAGGGGTCCGGACCGTCCTCGAAAAGTTTCATCTGCAGATTTTTTTTTTATTGTTTTTACACAGCCATTTCAATATGCAAATTTTTTACGACATAATTATGTACAGTTTGTGCGTTGTACTGAAAGTTTGTAAAATTAACCAGTTCAGCTGTAGTTATTACAAATGAATTTGAATATATACATTCTTCTGTACATAGTAGTATTCTGTTTGTCTCTAATGGTACCAGAACACAGCGGTCTCTATGCAGTATCTATAAAATATCGCTGGACAAAGTTAATTTACTGCACCACTTAAAGCCTTGTTTTGAAAATTTTTGGTTCGTACAACAGCCAAATCAGAATATCTTATGTGATGAGAGAAACAGAAACCAAAAAAAGTAATACCAGCAGACTTTACTACAGGTCTTGTTACTTGTGAACAGGAATTCTACCCAAGTATTCGAAGGCTATTAAACGTTCTGGGTCAGCTCCCAGTCTCAACTGCCCATTAAAAAAAGTGTTTGATGATGAAAAGAGTTAAATAAGTTTTAAGGAAAACTTCTGGACAGCAATGACTTCATATGGTTTAATTCTCCTATTAGTGCATTCAGATGTTCCTCTTACGAAGTCTTAGATGCAATGTCTCTTCGCCCAAGGTGTCACCCTTTCGCTCCCCTCCCAAATCATAGTGATGAAAAGTTTCCCAATAATAATTACAGAAAAAATCATTTAAATGCGTACATATTATGGGATATAGAATAAATCGATAGAGTTTCAGTTACTTATGGTAAGTTCAATTAAATATATATTAAAAGGGGTCCATAATTATTGCATATACTGTATATATATATATATATATATATATATATATATATATATACACCCAAGAGCAGAGTTAAATTTTACACCAAAGAATTTAAAACCAAATTTGCTAAACAAACAACCTGAAGATCATAACGCGCAACACAGCAGTTGTGAATATTTAGAACTCACACACTACTAAGTAGAGACAGTAATAAAAAATTATTTAATAAGTACAAAAAACAACAAAAAAACCTCAAAACCCAACAGGCATGAGTAAAAAGGAAATAAAGAAATAGCATACCTGAATGTAGAAAGTGTCGATATATATATATATATATATATGAAGTATTACATTATATAAATTATTACATATACTGTGTATATATATATATATATGTTTGTCCTATATTTATCTCATATTATATTTTGTCTCATTGTCTTACACAGATGTATTGTATGTATGTATAGTATATCATCATCGTCATCATTGTCCATCATTATCAATCCACTGTGCTGGATGAAGGTCTGCCTAAATTTCTTCCACAACAAATTTCTTCCACAACATTCTGTCTTGAGCCAGTCTCCTCCATATCCCTGCCGCATGCTTTCGAATTTCATCCACCCATCTCCCATGTGGTTTTCTGGGTCATTTCCTGTGGTTTGGAATCCAGTCTAAAATTTCGGTTGTCCATCGGTGGTCTGTCCTGGCAGTATGCCCAGCCCATTGCCATTTCAAGGATTTTAATCTGATCATGATGTCTTTCACTCTTGTCATTTTCCTTATCCACGAGTACCTCTTCTTATCTTTCCTGTTTACACCAAGCATGCATCTGTCAGTGCTTCTTTCAGTTTTTTTTTTATTGAAAGTTTACTAACGACCACCGTGAGCAACTCAATGGGCTATAAGCAGTCGCCAGTCCCTAATTTAGGGCCACTGATTCCAGGGAAGGGCGAGAGCCAGTGCCGGAAGACAAACACAACATCCATGCCTCACCGTGATTCGAATCCGGCCCCATCACGCAAGAATGGTCACAAGCCAACACTTAGACCACTGCGCCACCGGGGCGGCCTTTCAGTTGTCTGGGCCGCGGGTGGCCTAGTGGTCAGCGTTCGTGACTGCAATGGATATAACCTCAGGTTCGTTCCTGCGCAGGTGCGAACGTTCGGACCACTAAATACCCGCCGTGCGTCGGATGGGCACGTTAAACCGTCGGACCCCGGGTACCGCCCCCCCCGGTAATAAATAAGGGAGTCTTCCTACCCCTTTCTACCTCGCTTCCGTGTCACTTTCCTATCGGGCACTCTAGCCCAAATCTCCTAGCTTCCTATTTCTAAGGGTTGTTTAAGACCTGGGGTCAAACACTCCCTTCCTAAAATCATCTACATATGATCTGATCTTTCAGTTGTCTGCCATCTTTGTATGTCTTTTTTAGTTAAGGTCCATGTCTCGGCTCCGTACGTAAGCACTGGAAGGATACATTGATTAAACACTTTTCTTTTATGACATAATGGCATATTGCTCTTAAAAATTGTACTGTTTCTTCCAAAAGCTCTCAAACCAAGTTTTATACGCTGATTAATTTCTTCCTCAATGTGACTTTCGCTTGGTATCTGCTGTCCAAAATTAATGTAGGTATCGGTTACCTCCAGCTTTTCCCCATCAGTTGATAAAACCTCATTTCTTGTAAAATATATATATATGTTGTTCACACAGCACAATCAGGATATGTCTCTGAATTGCTCTTGTTTAACATACTACATCATATCATGAAACTTTAAAATAACATCGCCCTGGAGCGAGAATTGAACCCGCGTCTCCTGATTTCCGTTCAAGCATGGTATCCGTTACACCTGGCGATGTAATTTGCAAGTTTTGTGATATGATATGATGTCACATGTTGAACAGTGAACTCGAGCAATTCAGAATCATATTCTCATTGCTGTGCAAATAATTGTATGATTATCCTATGTATTTATGAGAAATATTTCTTCCTTTATTTCCATATGTAAATAAGAGTTCTAAAAAAAATAGCTAAAAAGTAAACCATGCCAGAAAAAATTCCACAAACCAAAAATTGCTGTAAGGAAAAAATAACTAGTTTAAAACAAACTGAAATAAGAACAAACCAAAAAAAAAAAAAAAAAAAGAACAATGTAAATAAGTTAGGAAAAAAATGGAAGAATGCGGAAAATATTGAAAACAGTGGTCTATAGCTTTTTCAAGGACCAGCACAGTTTTTTTTATTCATTTATTTTTTTGATTGGGGGTTACCGCCCACCAGTGGTCGTTATTATTATTTTTTTCGATTGGAGGTTTAACGAACACCGTGAGCAACTCAATGGGCTATGAAAGCAGTCGCCCGTCCCTAATTTAGGGCCACTGGTTCCAGGGATGGGAGAGAGCCAGTGCCGTAAGACAGCACAACATCCATGCATCACGGGATTCGAACCTGGACCCATCTCGGACGAATGATCTCCAGCACAGTTCTCCATTTACTCATTTTCACAAAGACCTAGTTGAACGTGGGTTTCTGCTATATCACATACAGTACATATGTATTGTCTTTTTGGAAGTATCCCGTGCTGATGGATACTTCCAAAAAGACAATGCACCATTGACTTGGAATGGTTTCAGAAATGTGATGGAGATTTTTGCCTTGTGTTTCTTTATTTTATGTCTTATGCACGACTTTAATGAAAGCCAACCATGAGGAATTCATAAAGAATAAAGGATTTTTTTTTCCTGAATCACATTTAATCACGTCTTCTACTCACTTTCATACCGTTTACTTAGAGATTTATCTAAAAATGCGGAATTTATTTAAGCTATTATTTTGCAGATTACATAGGTAAGGAGCACTATAAACGAGTTCCTGGGTTAAAAAACCAAAGATCAGCAAGTTAAAATATTTGTCACAGATATACTATTCAAACTAAATTTAATGTGGATCCCGGAGATAAAATTTCACAATAAGTACTTATAAATTATAAACAATATTCTTTGACACCTTTCATACAGATCTGTAAAAACATCTTTGCGGGGAGAGCCTGCCCGGGAAAAACATCCCGTAGCAGGTTTAATACAAATCAAGGAGCACTATGAAGAGACCCATATTGAAGTGATTCTTTAAAAATGAGAGAAAAGGGGGAAAAAAAAACAAGTAACAATAAAAGAAAGTGAAAGTACAAAAACAATATAGCCACAGGAAGAAAAACAGTTTCCAACACATGAAAAATTAAAATTTGACTCTGGATCCTACTATGGATTCGTGACTTATTCAATATTTTTTTTTTTTTCGATTGGAGGTTTAACGACCACCGTGAGCAACTCAGTGGGCTATAAGTAGTCGCCAGTCCCTAATTTAGGGCCACTGGTTCCAGGGAAGGGAGAGAGCCAGGGCCGTAAGACAAACACGACATCCATGCCTCACCGGGATTCGAACCCGGACCACTTTCGGACGAAAGATCAAAGGCCATCGCTTAGACCACTGCGCCACCAGGGCGGCTCAAATACACTGGTGTGCAAAAATTAAGGACGAAGAGGAGAAATTAGCATAACAGTGGAACGAGCAAGCAGAACGGACCGAAAGACCCCTCAAGAGATAGACTAGGGTCCGGTACGGTAGGGCATGCGCATATATGCAGCATGACGTAGGGGGAGGGAGAGTGTCGGAAGGGTATAAAGCACACGGGCGGTGTACGCTCAGCAATTCGGTGAAAGCTATTACACGATGTACATTAGTTTGAACGACGTCGAGTTGCTGCCACCGTGTGATATGGCCAACAGGCAATCCAGTAGACGACATCTGGATGACTTTACCCGAGGTTGCGTCATTGGGAAGTTGGAAGAAGGTCGAAGTGTGACTAGTGTGGCCGAGGAATTAGGGATCGCTCACAGCATCTTTTCACGAGTTCGGAGAGCATTTCAAACGACAGGAACAGCTGTCCGACGGTTTAGCAGTGGTCGTCCACGAGCAACCACGGCGGCGGACGACCGGTATATTGTCCTACAGGCGAGAAGAGGCAGACACAGCGGGAGAAATCGCAAGGCACATGCAACAGACAATTGGACGTCCGTTATCGCGCTTTACCGTGGCCAGGAGGATGCACAAAAGGTGGTCTATTTGCACGACGACCAGTACGGTGTGTGCCATTAACGCCTGCTCATCGGAGACGGCGGTTTCTGTGGTGCCAGGAACACAATAACTGGACACATCAGCAATGGGGTCGAGTTTTCTTTACGGATGAGAGCCGATTTAGTCTGACGAGCGATTCTGGACATACACACATCTGGAGAGAGAGCAGGGAACACGCAATCACACCTCCAACATCATCGAAAGAGACCGGTTTCGAGGTGGCGGAGTTCTCGTTTGGGGCGGTATCACGCTTGGTAGCCGTACTGACCTCCACATCTTCCAAGGAGGTTCAGTCACTGGTGTCCGCTATTGTACCGAGGTTCTCCTGCCTCACGTGCGTCCGTTTAGAGGTGCTGTGGGTCCTGAGTTCCTCTTCATGGACGACAACGCTACACCTCATCGTACAGTGGCTGTCGCAGAGCTGTTGGAGAGTGAAGATATTCAAGGCATGGATTGGCCCGCAAGGTCCCCGGACCTAAATCTAATCAAACACGTGTGGGACCTTCTCGGGAGACGCTTGGCAGCACGTCACCAGCTGCCAGCAACGATTCCGCAGCTGCGATTGGCGCTACAAGAGGAATGGGCAGCGATGCCTCAACAGCTCCTTGACAACCTCGTCCTCAGCATGAACAGACGTTGTAAATCCAGCAACGCAGTCAGGGGTGATCATATCCCCTATTAAAGACTGAATTTTTCTTGGCAGCCGCCTGTCACATGGACGTTTCTGTCTTCTGTCCAGTTGTGTTCGATAAAGTGCCTTTGTATCCTTTGGATTCCTTGTTTGGACGGTTTTGCTCACTTGTCCCATATTCTTACATCTTGGGGATCTTATGGTATGATTTGAGTCGATGTGGAGCACTTCTGCACAACGTTACGTTCGAAAAACCGTCTCGTCCTTAGTTTTTGCACGCCAGTGTACTATTCCAATATTTTATAAAGAATGTCATTACCTTTTATATAAACTATTAGTTTTAATGCTATCCATTTTTTTAAGTTTTATTTGCACCATATTTCCTATTTTTAATTTTAGACTTTTGCCTTCATTGGCCCCCGCAGTCAGCAAATCTCAATCCCATAGAGCATTTATGAGATGCAGTTGAACGGGATATCAGAATTACGGGTGCCATCGAATCTGTGTGAATTGAAAAATGCTACTCGACATGCGTGGGCCAAGATTTCACTGAAACCTTACCAAAATTTAGTCGAATCAACGCCGAAGCCGGTTCTGAAGGCCAAAGGCAGTCCAACAAATATAATGTTTTAAAGTTTGTATATTGAAGCAGATTGTTGTTGTCGTCGAGTCGCGCTCGAGTCTTTGTTACTGTATGAACAAAAGCTCGCCATCTTTTTCTGTTCTCAGCAAGATCTCACACTCTTTTATGGTCATTCCACAAGCGTCTGTGATCCTATCCAACCATCTTATTCTCTGTCTTCCCCTTCTGCTTCCTCCAACGTTGCCAAGCATGGTCATTTTTTCAAACTCATTATACGCACGCATCACATGTCCAAAATTATGCGAGTTTTTGCTTATGGATCATTGTCTCAAGAGAGACAGCTGGGCTTCATTTGGTCAAGAATGGTCGATTAGTTCTTCTTGCAGTCAGCAGAATTCTAAGTATCCGTCTCCAAGCCCATAATTCAAAAGTATCTATGAAGCAGATTACCTGCTGAAATAACTGCCACTTACTAACTAAATTCTTAGCACAACATTTAGACGACCACTAAAGACCCTAGGAATCAGTTTCTCTGTAAAGATGGAAGTCTTAAATAAAACCTGAAAACTGAAATCTATCTCAAGAAACGGAAACTTTTTTTTTTTTTTTTTTTTTAATCAAGATTGATTTTGCCTGCTTTAAAACAAAATTCATGAAATAACAAATAAATTTTGCATCTTTAAGATGACGTGTTGGTTAAATAACTCAAATTTTAATGGAGCTATTTTTTATGTATTTGCCTCTAAGTTTTGTGAAAACGGGATTTACAAAGGGTACCCAAATAATTGGCGATTATTCTCTTCACAAGCTGATTTCTAAAGTAAGTGGTGATGGCTAAAAAACTTATTCTGCATTTATAAAATGAAATGTTTGTGCCTTAATATCTGGCAGAGAAGCTGAATATGGAATATCCCAAACTTTTGCGGGAAGGATGTTTCATTTGCTGATACTAAGTAATAAATATGCAAAAGTTTTTAGAAACGTCTTTTCAGCTGAAACCTCACTGATTACCACATCCCTTTCTGGTACATTTAATGAGAAGAGAGTAATTTCATTGTTCGTGTTATCGTGGAAATATTTAAGGGTAGCTTGCTTGACGGTTTAACCATGAGAGAGTAATTCCAGAAGAAGAGCTGGCTGTCTCATCGTGAAGCACGCTGTCACGTGGCATTCATTCCACGTCTTACTTCCTGTATTTCATGTCATTCTGACAGAATATTTTTATCTTGCATCTTACATGAGCATTGAATATCCTGTGGTAGAAACGCTTCTATTTTCGAGCTGACCACAACCTTACCTCTTCGGGGTTTTGCCCACATGCGCAATACATTATCTACCATTAATATCATCAGCCCAAACAGGCAATTTTTTTTTTTATTGGATGTTTAACGACCACCGTGAGCAACTCAATGGGCTATAAGCAGTCGCCCGTCCCTAATTTAGGGTCACTGGTTCCAGGGAAGGGAGAGAGCCAGTGCCGTAAGACAAACACAACACCCATGCCTCACCGGGATTCGAACCCGGACCCCAGACGGACGAATGATCAGAGGCCAGCGCCTTAGACCACTGCGTCACCGGGGCGGCCAAACAGGCAATAAGCTTAGTTTCGTGGTAGGCTGTGTTTCAATACACTTTCCCATCTACAAGTGGAACACGGTGAAACTTTTGTGACAGGGACCTGAACCTGATATTACAATATCCAAACAGGACCTGGGTTAGACTTCTTTGAAATATGAAAATCTATTAAGGTGGACGTCTAGTGATTTTGCTTCCTATACTTCCAATAGGCAAACTTCTGTACACATTTTCTTCATAATTAATGAGTTCCCAAGGATGAAAATCTGAACATCGATTAAAATAATTTCATATTATAACTTGGAATACTTAATATTTTATAAAATATAACCATAATTAAGCAATCCAACATTTCTTTGTCTACTGACGTTATCAATGTACAAGTCGCGCCACCTTTCTTCTGGTCTCAACACCACTAAAAGAAAAGTTATTGATTTTTAATATAATTATGGTTATATTTTAGAAAATATTAAGTATTTCAAGTTAATAATGTGAAGTTATTTTAATCGATGTTCAAATTTTCATCCTTGGGAACGCATTAATTACGAAGAAAATGTGTACAGAATTTTGCCCATTGGAAGCTTAGGAAGCAAAATAACTAGACTTCCACCTTAATAAAGCTCGGGTGGGCATAATTTAACTGTGTACGGGCTCGTTCTTTAACACATTATACATACTTAACGTCATTTCAGGTACTTTGATTACAGAAAATGCAATATTTAAAACAACTGTAATGTTTTTAGTGTATTTGGTTGCAGTATTAGTTAGCCGCCACCGGTGGCGCAGTGGTCTAAGCGCTGGCTTCTGACTATTCTTCCGAGATGGATTCAGGTTCGAATCTTGAAGAGGCATGGATGTTGTGTTTTTCTTACAGCACTGGCTTTCTGCCTTTCCTGGAACCAGTGGCCCTAAATTAGGGACGGGCGTAGAGGCGGATTTAGGGCTTTGCCGCTCTCACTCCCTTTTAAAATAAAGAATTTAATGGCTGCAATATCATGTAACTCATTCGGATCCGATCCAGGAGCAAAACGAAATGTTAGGAGAGGTGGAGCGATGTAGCCTGTCCAAAGGAAAGGACAAATAAAAATAAAAATTTAAAGCTTAAATGTGGTGAAACTTTAAACAAGAATTTTTCTTATAACAATTAATAACAAAATTTCGTCTATCGTTGACAAAAATTCCATACTTTTGACTTCCGTATCAATTCCTAAATTAAATATTTGTAATTAATCAGTTGCTTCGGTAGAAGTTTCTCCCTTCTTTGATTCCTCTTTGTGTGCGTGTGTGTGTGTGTGTTTGTTTGTTTGTTTGTTTGTTTTAACAATTTTTAATGTTTTGATACATGGCAGCGCAAAGCCTTTCAGGCAGGACAATTGGACGTAAGCTTCGCCAGAGTTTTCGATCGTCAGCTAAGAGCACCGGTTGGCTGAAAATTAATTGACGCTTTTTTCTCTTGAACACTGATTTTGTTTGCAATTTCAATGCATACAATTCGTTGTCATGTTGTAATAAATACATACACTGAAGAGCAACTGAATTAGAGATACCTGTCTAGTAACGTGTAGCACCACCCTTCGCCCTGATGACGGCGGCGATTCGTCTCGGCATGGACTCGACAAGACACCGGAAGCGTTGGGAAGCCATACGGATCCACGACCCCTGAACAAGCTCCCACAGTTCACGAAGATTTGATGGAGGAGGGTCAGAGCCTCGAACATCTCTCTCGATGGCATCCCAGATGTGCTCGATGGGATTGAGGTCAGGTGACCTAGCTGACCAAGGAAGCGAGGTCACGTCGGTGGAGTGTTCATCCAACCATTCGGATACAATTCGGGAGCGATGGCACGGTGCATTGTCTTTCTGCAGGATGAGGTCCCCAGTGGGATGTTGAAGACGCACAAACGGGAGCAAATGGTCGTCCAGGATATACCGGTAACAACGTTGACCTGTGAGGGACGATGTCACACGTACCAGGGGTCCCATTTCAGTCCACGCAAACAGTCCCCAGACGAGAATGCCACCCCTACCAGCTTGAAGAGTACCCTGCTGGCAAGACGGATCCATCGCTTCATGTGGTTTGCGCCGTACCATCCGCATGTACCAACGTGAATCTCGACTCATCAGTCCAGGAAATATTTTTCCACATGTCTAAGGTCCAGTGGCGATGTTCCCGCGCCCATGCTAATCTTTGCACCCTGTGATGTGCGGTCAGCAGCGGTACCCTCGTGGGACGATGGCTTCTGTACCCCATAGCGAGGAGATGGTTCTGGAAGGTGTGGCTACTTACACGTTTTTGTGCACCAGCGTTAAATTGCCGAGTGATTTCTTGCACTGTGGCCCGTCCATCCGCTGTTACAATGCGAGCTAGCTGACGATGACCCCGCTCATCCACACGCTGTTGTCCACGGCAGTTGGCTATTGCAGGGATGGTTTTACCGGATTCTATGTACTCACGGCGCACCCGTGACACAGTGGCTCGTGAAAATCCCAGTGCCTGCACGACTTCCGAGATGGAGTGACCCATTCGTCGGGCCCCGACAATTTGCCCACGATCAAATGCGCTTAGATACTTCGTCTTACCCATACTACGTCCGACTCTTACTGATTCCCATCGAATCACTCCATGTATTGTCGGATCGCCGCATACGTCATATAGTTTCCGTTTACAGGGCCGATTGCTCTTCAGTGTAACTTTCCGTGATGTGAAGGGAAGACTTGTATTTTGGAGTAATCAACAGTTTAATATTATCCCAATCTGGGTGCAATTCTCCTTTTGCGACAGTCCTGGCTAGAGCCGTGCATTGGCTCCCTGTCCTAATGTTATATTTGTGTTCTTTAATTTTTTTGAAGAAGATTGCGACCCGTAGCACCTATATAACATGCAGGGTGAGCACCAGCATTATCGATCATGGGTATATAGTACACTCCCCATCTTTGAATGGTTGGTGTAGGGAGACGATCTTTTCTGACCCGTGAGATGAAGTTAGGTGATCTTGTCCCGAAATCCAAATTAAACCGTCGGCAGATATTTTTCAGTGGATTGGTGATTGATGGGATATAATCCAATGAGGTAATATAACGTGGGGCATGATCAGATATAGGTTGTATAGTATGGTGGCCAAGCTGGAACGGACCCCTGAGTGCAACCTATTAAATAAGTATGAGGGATATCCATAGTGGTTAGCAAGCGCTGAAGTTCATTTTATTTCTGCAAGGCGAGCAGCACGAGCAGAAGAGTGAGTATATGCTCTACGAAGGTAGAACCTATAAGAGACGCAAGTTTCTGAGAAAGTGGATGATTTGATTCAAAATGGATAATGGCATGAGTACTGGAAGGTTTTTTGTAAACTGAGAAATACAATGGATCTGTCGAGGTTTACTTGACGAATTCATTTTTTCGTACATCGTCGGCATTTTATTTACCTTACAAAAAAAGGATCTCTGGTAAAAGGAATGAAAAAGTCGAAATCGAATATTTTGCAAAATTTCTTACTAAAAACAGAAAAAACTAAGACTGACTTTCCTGAAATATACGGAATTACTGACTACGGAAAAATCTGTCAAAATACGATAGTTAGAAGAAACGGAAGCTTTTAAAAACGGAAATTTTGTTAAAAGATGCCTACATATAATTGATAGGCGTTTTATGTCACTATCTGTCTTTAAAATGTATATACATTAAATAGGTAAACAAAAAATGCTTATGTCTATGAAATGTCTATATACTGTATTAAAAAACAGATACAAAGTGTTTATTATATGTAGACATAAAATGTCTGTTTATTACCTTGAAAAAGCCTCCCAGTGGAGACCAAAAGCTTGGCTATTGCTCTCCTCTAGCGAAGAAAAATTCTGAATATTCAGAAAACAATTTCCGCAATTCCTTTATTATACAGACGGTAAATTGCCGTTTTCAAGATGTGTTTCTGAAAATTCAGAATTTTCGGATATCATCTCTGCAGTTTCTTTCTTACATTAACGAAAACACAGCATTCTCACTTTTTTCCCTATCCATAAGACGAAAAATTTACAGTAATAAATTCACTGGAATACTTGGGGTTTGAGTTGTTAAATTTCAACAGTCTGTCGAAGTATTTGATTTTGTAGTTCTGTAGCGAGATCGGATATTGTGGATCGCATGAATTTGGGTTATTGTCGCACATGATATTTCTTCTCCTCTTCCACATTTTGTGCACCAGCTATGTATCTATAGGGTGCATAGGAAAGTCCCTTTAGTATGGAATACCTTCCGAACGGAGAGAGGTACAGTTATGCAAGTGAGTTAACGGTATAGTAAAGCGACTACGCCCGATCGAATGCATCCAATAGCAGCGCCCCTAGTGGCGAAATGCAGAAGTTAGCCATTGCAAATCGAAAACGAAAAGAGATAGAGGAAAATTTCCAATTACAAAGTTGTAGAGCATCAATTAATTAGTACAAAACTACATTTGTTTTAGACGGATAAGATAAATTGTCGCCTGAATACCATAAAATATCCGAAATCAAAGTGCTACCTTTTGTGTGAACGTTTGAAGGGAACAGGCATAGGTATGAGCAAATACACACAATTTATTGCATGAATGCGTACTTATGTCAATACAGTTTGTTGACGTCAGATAATACAAAAACAAAAAAGGCAAACTGGCGCACAATGATAAAAAGTTAATGTGGAGTATGTTCGAAGAGTTCGCCATTGCCCACGATACACATTTGTATTCGTGAAAGTAACTCTGCATGCACATTCCTCAGCATGGAAAGTGTCACACTATTGCAAGCATCTGTAACACGAAGACGTAGATCCAGCAGACTTGTAGGCGCTGTTGCATACACCTAATTTTTTACGTAACCCCAGAAACCCAAGCTCGCTATTCTCACACAGCGTACGTATACCTAAACTTCTGATCAGGGTACATCCTGCTACTGGTTTTTATATCGTAGGTATAAAACCAGTAGCAGGATGCATTTGCGAAATGTGAATATGCAGATTTGAATCGTCGCGCATCGATTTCGGACATTGTAGGGTATTCAGGCGACAATGTATCTTATCCCTGTGAAACAAATGTTGTTTTGTACTAATTAATTGATTTTCTACAACTTTGTAATTGGAAAGTTTGCTGTATCTCTTTTCGTTTTCGATTTGCAATGGCTAACTTCCGCATTTCGCCACTAGGGGCGCTACTGTTGGTTACATTCGATCGGGCGTAGTCGCTTTACCATACCGTTATCTCACTTGCATAACTGTACCTCTCTTTGTTCGCAAGTTATTCCAGGCTAAAGAGACTTTCCTATACACCCTTGTATATTGTGTTACCGTAAAGAACCGGGTACTTAATTTATTGCACAAGTGATTGTACGATGTTTATGTATCAGTCTGTGGAGTCCTTAAGGCAAAAGCTATATAGCTATCAAGAGTAAATTTTATATTTAGAAGTTTTATGAAATAATGTTATAAAATAGTACGTTGCACCTTCTTTTAAATATAACTGAAAGTTATTGTCAGTTGAAAAAAGATCTCAAACTCCAAATCATTCTGTTGCTTCAAAAAATCGCGATGAAAAAAAATACCTAATAAGACCTATCAAAGAAAAAATAAAATGATTACAAACGTATTCAAAAACATAAGAAGCTCCAATAGAAACTAAAAAAAAAATCACTCGCATTAATGAAAAGAAAAAACATCATCGCCCAATTAGTTTTAACTTGAATGTGAGTCTCATTCCTGTGACTTTCTGGCTCAGTGGTTAAAACGCGCGGCTTCAACCCAAGCAACTGGGCTCGATCACTGGCGCAAAAGGATTCTCTCGCGTAAGGGTTGAAATATTTAGCGTGTTGGATTTTGTGAAATTTCTGTCTAAATACGGAAAAACTCGAAACAGTCTTTTCTGAAAAAAACTGAATTTCTGACCGGAAAATTTTTGAAAATACGGAAGTTAAAAAAAACAGGCACTTTTAAAAACGGAAATTCCGTTAAAAAACGGACATGCTATTTTCAGAAATTTTCCATGAATTCACACCACTTATTTTTTACAGTGCGCTGGGAATTTTCACCCAAAAATGGATGTATCGGACGCCTGGATTTAACGAGGTTTCCGCCGGTCCCTAATCTTTCGGTGAACAAGGGAGCACGATGTGGACGTTGATTGCCATTGCCTATGTTTTCTATGGTACGACAGATAGTGTTTGTGCAGAAACTTGTGGACTCTCCCTCCTTAACCTTTGACTTTACATCCTCCGCGGTAGCTGTGCACACCTTGAGAGTCAACTGCACGTTTACGGCCCCAATTTCTTCCTTTTGTTTGACGTTTTGCCGTATTTCACGTAGTTTTGGTATACACGGTTGACGGTCTGACGTGGAAATCCCAAAAGTTTAGCAGTTGCGGTGATTAAACAAGCATTCCTCGCAGCTACTATCTGGCCACGGTCAAATTCGCGTCGTTGCCTTTACCCATGATTCTTTCGTGATAGTTTCAGCGTTCCACGTGACAGGACGCGATATTTTGCATTGCATATTGTTATCGGGGTATACACAAGGGTCGATCAAGAAAAAAAAAAGGTTACACGTTCGAGCAGGAGAAAGGAAAACTCACGAACCAAGAAGTGTTTGTGCGATGTGACAAAGGATATGAAGCAGTATTTCTCGACGAAATGACCCTGACGATTCAGACATTTGTCGGACCGCACGACCAGCTTGTCCATTGCGGACAGAAAAAATTCATGTCCCTGCTGATGTGACCAGTTTGTTCCAGGTGCTTTCACGTCATCGTCACACGTGAAGCGAGTGCCGGATAGGTGCTATTTCAAAGCAGAAAAGAGGTAAAAGTCACTAGGTGTCAAGTCCGGACTGTAGGCCGGGTACTTCCACACCTCCCACTGGAATTTGTGGAGCAAGTGCTGCGTGGTGTTGGCCGTGTGCGGCCTAGCGTTATCGTGAAGGAGAATGACACCATCGCTCAGCAGACCCGATTGTTTTCGTCAGATGCTCTCGTGCAATTTTTTTCGTGGCACAATACCGATCAGCGTTCACGGTGTGTCCATGCTCTAAGAAGTCCACCAAAAGCACACCCGAGAGATCCCAGAAAACGGATGCCATGATTTTTTCACCAGACGGTGTGACTAAACCAGCGCGTTTCCATTGCGTAGAAGCTCTCTTGATGGTGGGAGCGAAGTGTTGGAGCCATGTCTCGTCCCCAGTCACAATACGGTTAAGAAAGCTCTGTCAGTCTTCAGCCTAACATTGTAGAAACGTCAAACATGCAATCATTCGTGCTGCTTTGTGATCGACGGATAATGAACGTGGCACCCATCTGGCACTAACCTTGGAGTACTGCAAAACATCCAACCCAAGATGAACAACGCCATAGCTTAATCCCAGCTCGAATATAATATGCCGCAAAATTACCCTTCGGTCGTCTTGAATCATTTCGTCCACACGTGCAGTGTTGATCTCTGCCGTCGACGAACTTGGACGTCTACTCTTTGTGCGATGTCGGTTCGCCACATCATCCCTGCCGGATTGAAACTAACGGCACCATTTCGCCATGTGTTGTCAAGACATCACTTTCTCACCATAAACTTCGACGAGCTGCCGATGAATTTCGGCTGCGAGGCCTGTAAAAACCTTATCACTATGGATACGTAATTTTCGTATTTACGAAATAGATGCGAATAAACGCGAAATTTGCAAATACAAGCGAATAAATACGAAAATTGGGTTTTAACAACTTTTCCGCGACATCTCGATAATCAACATTTTTTAAAACGAAAATAGGACGTAATTTCGCGCAGCACTTGCGCCGTGCGTGTCCTACTCAGCGTTCGTTACCCGGGAAACCTCAGGCCACGCCTCTTTCCCTCTCGGCGAGTCAGCCAGCGCCGCTCAGTCACGCAGGCTGGCTGGCCTTGAAAGAATAAGAATGCGCACATGTTTGTTTTTGCATTTCGCTAGTAGACTACAAACTACAATGCTCTCGATCCGTTTGATAGACTTATATCAATATGGGCTGCCCTAAGAAGGAATTAGTTGATAGAGTGAAAGAGTTTGATCACGAGAGATTGCATTTAAGCGATACAAATATCGTGATGTGCAAATTTTGTAATGTTCGTCTAGAAGGGCAAATGGACTTTCTACATGACATCCAACGCAACAAATGAAGCCTACCAGCATATTGGCAGACTATTTTGTCCATCTGTAGCCGCGACCACACCCACATCATCTTTAAACAAATTCATTATTGGAAAGCTTTTCTAAAATACCATTTTTAAAGACATACCACGGGATGAGCTCATCGGTGGATACAATCATTTTCACAGACAGCTACTTACAGTGGTCGACCAAGAGACTCCTGTTGATGTCATACAAATTTTAAAAGCAACAAAATGCTGCTACCTAAACTATGCAAAGGCAACTATTCAAAGCCTCCGTGATTCTGTTAACAGCGTGAATGCTGAGGTATATTTCAGTATGTACAACATCGTTATTACTGACAGAAGGCAAAGGCTAAAAGAGAATATAGAGACTACTACAATGTTGTTTGTAAGATTTTAACTAAGTATTTTGGTACTTAGCCTCCCAGTAAGTAAACTTTGAAAAACAGTAAAATAAGTAAACTTTGAAAAACTTTTTTTTCCCCTTGTGTCTTCATTTTTTGCGAATAAATGCGAAATTTTTTATTTTAAATTTTTTTTTGGGGCGAAATTTACGTATTCCTACTTACCACTGCTCTCATTTCGGCCACGTTTCCAACCGCGTCTCCATTTCGAAATGTCACTGCGCATCTCACGCTGGGCACAGGAGTTCACAGAGGTGCCTGGAGCACTAGCGCCATCTCTCGAACGTACATGTCATCTATGTCACTCAAACAACATCCCGCATTTACACGTGTAACCCTTTTTTTTCTGATCGACCTACGTATAATTTGCCCATTCAGTATATGGCACACATGAAACCATTCTATGAAATTTTTCTATTTGCTTTTAGCTAAAGGGAGTACCTAGAGAAAAGGTTCGTTGTAGTAACGAAACAGATTGTCATAAAATAATCACATTCTTTGTAACCTAGAAAAGAAAGTACTAAAACAAAGTAACAACGAAAGTTTGTTTTCATTTAGAGCTTGAAGTTCAGAGCAAACGAATGATGAGAAAGTGACCGAAAATTACGCCGCACTGGACGTGGATTGACCTCTTCGGAGTTAAACCTGTGTTTGCATATAGCCTGTTGGAAGTGGGTCACCTACTCAGATATCAAGAGGTCGCGAAAGAGAAACAAAGCACTTTTTCTTTCCTTTCTAATGCGCAGAGACGAAATATTCAGCTGTACTCACCATTTCAGCATCATTTCTCACTCAGAAGTAGAGATGTAACTTCAATCTGAAAGGCGCTTTGAGATTAATGACATTTGAAGGAATGTTTCCCTGTTAAAATTAAACGTGATGTTGAATGTTAATAAAATTGTCCGAAAAGCGAAAATTAAAGTCTTTTTAATACTCCATGGTTTCTTTTTTCTTTTTTTTTTTTTTTTGCTTGGAGGTTTAACGACCACCGTGAGCAACCCAATGGGCTATAAGCAGTCGCCCGTCCCTAATTTAAGGTCACTGGCTCCAGGGAAGGGAGAGAGCCAGTGCCGTAAGACACCTACAAGGCTATGCCTACTGGTCTCTCTTCCAACGTCAACTCCGCGAGAATGCATTAACACCAGTCTCCGACATTATCTTCCCATACAGCACAAAACGTTTCAGATATGTGTCAATTATGTTACAATCTCTCATTTTCGTTACACTTTCAGAGATATCTTACAATTACGTTTCAGCAACATCTATTTTGGAACATAACTCTTTGTATATTACGGTCACGTTAAAAATAGCATTCACCGATACTATTGTTTTATAGTTTCCATCGTGCATAATTGCTACCTTGATGTTACATTCCGGCGATATTTAAGATATTTGGTTTGGCAACGGCGTGGATGTGCATGCGCATTTATGTCATTTCACGGAAGCACTCTCGTAATCGTATTTCCACGAGCTACTGGGGGTGATAATATTCTTTGGTGATACTGTTGTACTCGAGTTAGCTAATTAGTTGATTTAATATTTCATCTCTTTTTTTTTTTTTTTTTTTGTGATTCAAGATTATTTGAAAATAATTGTTTTGATTAATATAATTTTTAAATTCTAAAAAGCATTTTATAAAATCTAAGTAGATGGCTGTGTTGTTGTAATAGTATAATACTATACCAGCGTGGTTTTTTTACTTGAAGCTGAGAAAATTCATATTGGTAGGTATTTAGAGAAATGACGAATTTGATTTTCTTTCTTTTCTTCGCTGAAATATAGTCTATTCCACATGTATAATAGAAATTCGACACCATCATTTGGGATAGATTTTTAGTTCTTTTGTTATCAATATATAAACGCCGCCACTGTTCCCAATGGACAGCGGACTGCGTTGAAAATGTGAAAACGTAAACAACTCGTAATACGACTGTTGTTGCTTTTGAAACCGCTGTCGAGTGTAATATTTTTTATTGTGATTTTACAAAGTTTAATTTGTAAAATCATAATAAAAAATAAAAAAGTTAAACGTAGTAAATACGTAACAGTAATATGATGTCACAAATACCTTTCAAATACGTAACAGTAATATGATGTCACAAATACCTTTCAAATACGTAACAGTTATGTAACGAAGTTACAAATATCTCTCAAATACGTAACAGTAACATGAAGTTGGTATGTTGAAGTTTCAGACCTTTCACTGTAACGTATCGGTTATGTTTCAAAGTTACGTAATGTTTGAGGACATTTTGACGTAACCACAAGGTAAGGTTTCTGAAACATTACTGTTATATTGCGCAACGTATCTGAAAAGTCTCAATGTTTGAGTGCTACGTACTTGTAACATATACGAAATATTCTGTGCTGTGTGGGTTGTCATTAAATTCTCATACTTTTGCAGTTTTTAGCACGTCTTTTGCAAAAGAAAAAAAAAGATCTGCTTACGTTATGTCTTTGTCCAGCCATCTGTCTGCCTGTCTGTGGACACCATATCTCCAAGTATTCGACCGATTTGAAAAATTCTGTTTGCATTTGGAAGCTTGAAATGTGACAATGATCTTCGCATTATGATTTTTCTGGCGCACAACTTCGCCCCTAGAGGGCGTAAGTGCAGATGATATCAAATTCAAAATATATTTTACTCTAAATAATTGCTTCTCAATATCTAATTGAAAAAAATATTTTTCCTTTCAATGCCTTACACATCGAAGACTATTTTAAGTACACTCTCTTTTTTAAGTAATGTATAGATTTTCCGCTAGAGAGCTTAAAGGTTAATTGCGTTTTCCCTGATCTCTGCTTCTAAAAGCCAGGTTTGAAAATTTCTTCTTGCATTGAATACAGTTCCTGATGGGAATTTCCAATTTTTTGTAAAGAATGGTTCGGTCACCAGGGGGCGTACGTGTTTATTTCTGCTTCTGATGTACTTGCAGCAAACTATGAGCTTCTGCAAACTGGATTGAAAAAATTATTTCGTGGACCGATAACGCTCACTTTGGAAAACCTTTTGAGAATACCTCCAGCAAAAACTGCATTGTTTTTCCATCAAGGGCTAGATGTATATCTTATGTTTGTCGATATCTCTGCTTCTAAGCGTCCGATTTGAAAAATTATTTCTTTATCGGAGAGAGAGAGAGAGTTACCGGTGTGAAATGTTCCTTACATAATTTCAATGTTTTCTTACCGCACAAGTGTGCCACTAGGGGGCGTAAGTTCACCTTTCCATTTACAGCAGTATTTGTGGGGCTAAAAACCCAACTGAAAACATTATTTTCCGGTCAGATACTACTAACTATAAACTCTTTGTATTTTCTTCCCAAAATAATGCAATAATTAGGGTCTTTTCCAATAATTAAGTGTTTTTCAAACTATTCGATCATATTAACGCAAATCATGACAGTCTCTTCAGAAATTTTACCACCACTGCATCTTTCACCCTTCAAACACATGGTTTTATCTGGCAGAGCTCGGAAGAAAAGGCCAGTTTCGTCGCAGTTAAAAATATTTCTTTCTTCGTAACCTTCGCACAAATATTTGAGCTTATCTTTCCAGTCAGAAACACAGTTCTTCTTGACTAAAGCAGCTTTACCACGTATAATTTTGTAGATGTTATGCCTGGCCCGGAACATATCAAGCTAACCTCCTGTCGCTTTGAACTCATTATTCCCTAATTCTCTTGCATTTTCTAGCGCCTTTTCTCGAATCAAAGTCTCAGACAGGGGAATTATTTGTCCTAGCCCGGCAAAACCATTCATAAATGATGGTATCAACAGCCAATCTTTCTGTCTTCGGAAAAGCCCTCTTGGCTGACTGATTTCCATTCTCAGCCCATGACTTAATTATACTGTATTATCATTATTTTTCAAGATTTCACTGACTTGTGTTTTGCCTACTTGCAGCCTGGCTGCCAAATCAGGAACACTTATTTTTGATTTCTCATGCTGCTTTATAACGTCAACTTTTTCATCCAGCGTTAAACGCTTGCGTTTCTGGGACATTTTCATCAAATGAATCAGAGAAAACAGTTACGTACTTTAAAGCAATGTTATCTTATGCAACAAAAGAGAAGTACGGGGAACCAGCAGGTATTGCACACACACACACACACACACATATATATATATATATATATAGAACCTTCTGAATTACGGACGCGGCCACCGCCGAAAGAACCTTTTGTTTTTCAGTTGGGGAATCTCAAACTGTCCGCTATACAGAGGCGTCCGCAGTTTGGAAGTGGGAAGTTTCACTGTATATTCTACAACAAAATATATATATATATATATATATATATACACTACAACAACAAACAGGATCTGAATGTCCGAATCACAGGCGTTATCCACAAAATCAATGACCCTTTTACTTTTAACTGTGTTCGTGAACTGTCCACAGTTAGGGACCGTATTATTGATAATGTGGGGAATTCCTAATAAATACTCTCAAATATTGTGATCATTGCTTTGCTGTTACAGGAATTGTAGTAAGCTGAAAATGTTCACTTACTTCCCGAACGACCTATATGCGAAGCACAGGTTTCAAGTCGAAACCATAGACTGCAGTTCTGGGGCAACCGCCTTCTCTGGACCCGTCTCTTCTTCCTCGGGTCGGACACATTTGACCACTTATGATGATACCCTTACTGCCTCACTAGGATTGCCAGATTTATAAAATAAAAAAGGAGGACATTTTTTCTTCGTCGCTCAAAAAGTTTCTGGTTGCCGATACTTAAGTTTATTTGCAGTTACTCATACCCTATTATATTGTATCAAACAGCAAAATTTTCAAGAAAAATAAATGAAAACTGACATAAGTAAATAGTGATTGATATGACTCACCAAGAGTTCTAGTGGTACTTCTTGTCTGATTGGGCTGCTTCCATTAATCCCTTGTCAATTAAGAAATTGTTATACATGTACATTGTAGCACATAAAGATGTTTCAAATTCACCATCATCACTACTATATTCCTAATTTGTACAAATCTGAAGCTCAGCCTTCACTGTATCAATATCCAATCTATTCCTAACATCGGTCGAAAGAGATTTCATTTTTAAAAATATTCTCTCACATTCTGCGTTGCAGTTTGACATGGAAAAAATGTAAGAGGATATTAATTTGTAATTTCTGAAGCTTGAAGTAGATGATGTGCATTCCTTGAAAATGAGTGCATACTTTTCTTCATCAGATGTCACTAGCTGAAGCTTTTCAGATCAAACTACCTCTTTAAATAAACAATATTCATCATATAATTCATCCATGTTAAGATCAACTTGTAGTTTTTTTAACAGCAGACAATAAGATATCAAATGAAGGAAGTTGGTTTGTAAAGGGAAATGTTGCAAATTCTATGAAAATATTAGATTCACTCGAGTCACATCTCTCTCTAAGGTACTTTATATTATTTTAAAACCGGGCCGTCTGGCAACCCTATCCTCACTCATCTCTCAGAGTTGTAGAAAAGGATATCTAAGCACCATATTGTCTACAGAGGGCTCCGTTCTTCGTCGTGAGCTTCCGGTAACGGGTGAGGAAGTACACTGACCATCAGAGTAGACTTTTATGAAAAACCTTTAGTTATTACTGTGTTACTCGCAATGGCACGTCACATAACGCTGACGTACTAGCCATACAGTTTATGATGGGGCGAGTAATCCCACAAAAGTAAATGTTTGTTCAGTTTACATCATAATTTAAAGCACGATATAATTTCTAAGCTCAGTGTCCAGTTTGTTAGGACCAGTAGACCATTTTATGTACATAGGCTCACACGTCATACGTCGTTGTTACGACACTGAGAACACACTCAGTAGTAGTTCAGAGTGTGTTACTAAAGGTCTACCTGAAAAGCAACGTGGAATAACTGAATTTGGGCGTGTGATGATAGTGGATGTTCGGAGGAGTGATGCTACAGCTTTGTCAAATGCCAAAGAGCAATAGTAGTAAGAGTGTAAAAATAGTGGACGACGCAGCAAAGAAACGGTTAGTGAGCTTTGAGTGAAAACGGATAGGCGACGCCCGAAGTGAACAGAAGATAGCCAGATTTGTACGAGACAACAGGTGCGCAAAGGTGAGTTAGATATGACAGAGGATCTGCAACAAAGAAAACGCGCCAAATGTCATCCCAGAGAATGGCGCGCTGTACATAGCAGCGTCTGCGTTATAACAGAAGAATGCCTGTTTGTACAGCATTGCAGCCTGCGGCGAACGACTAAACGTTTCCAGTGGGCTCGAGTGCCCCGGAAGTGGATCCCGAATTATTATAAAAGAAGGGTCATGTGCAGAGGCGTAACTATGCATTTCTGCGCCCGGGGCAACCCACAAAATATTGCGCCCACCCCTCTCCCACCGAAGTCGCTAAGCCAAAAAATCTTTACCTGCTGAAGTATTATAATCCCTCTTGTTGCATGCTCTTTAGGATTGTGAAACTCGTCTTGGGTATTGATTCGCACAGATTTACATTACTTAGTACCCACACGCATATGGAATTGCAATTTTTCAAAGAAACAACTCTCACTGGCCACCGGCAGTTGTTTCTGGCATTTCGCTTCCACTGGATTGCAATACTTTATTTTTTTATCATATTATCTTGTATAGTTAATTGATAACTAATAACCACTAACGGATGTGCAATAGATTTCAAGAACTGACTAGTTTTTCAGCGGACCAGTGGAAGACTTTTGCGAAGTTACTGTCATTTTAATTGCACTTTAACATCCTAACTTTTAAATGTTTTTAGTGGAGTTATGATGCTGTAAATACTAACTTTTAAATGTTTTAGTGGAGTTATGATGCTGTAAATACGGTATTAGGGAACTAGGTGCCATTTCGTATCCCAAACGGGAACTGCATTTTACCCTCATTGATTGAGGCGGAAAAAAATTAGGAAATTGGGGAACAGGACTCATCAGAAGGGTTTCATACATTTCTCTTACCTTTTACATCGGGGATGTTCTGGCTGATAAAGCTGAACTTTAGGGCTGTAAGACACAAAATGTGAAAAGAGCGGTGAGATTCCCAACTGCTTCGGAGTTCCGACTTTTGGTGCCAGACTAAACGGACCGAATGCTGCTTTGCTGTAGTGGCAGTAATGATCGAATTGCCCCTATAGAATCTTCAAAAGTATGAACGATACCCTTCTCTTGCAACGTACGAACAACCTTGCCATCATTTGTGATTATAAACAACTTACATCCTCTGCACATTTTGAGGAAAAAATTAGAATTTTAAGCAGCCAAGCTACCGCAACTGGCGAAAGAAATTATAGGTAAATTCTGTAATTCTATACCAGAAACTGTAGCAAAACTTTTAATTCCGATTTTAGTCAGATTGATTTTTG
Organism: Macrothele yani; assembly: GCA_039090855.1. Lineage (NCBI taxonomy): Eukaryota > Metazoa > Arthropoda > Arachnida > Araneae > Macrothelidae > Macrothele > Macrothele yani. The sequence goes on along the minus strand of CM077022.1, from coordinate 45,916,850 downwards.
CGCCCTCTCTTGAGCTGCGCCCGGGGCAGCCGCCCCGCTTGCCCCGCCCCAGTTACGCCTCTGGTCATGTGGTATGATGAACTGAGCTTTCAATTGCAACATACCCATGGATTCATGAGAATTTGAAGATAACAGCATGGGTCCATTTTGAATGGCCATGGCACTCCAAGCTGGCGGAGAAAGTGTAATGGTGTGGGCCAGAGACGTACCTAGTATGCGGCAGAGAAGTCATCTGCCTGCGGGCTCCGGAAACTCAGAGCCTCCCTCGTCTTTCGATGAAGTCCAAATTACAGTATGTACAGTACAGCCCGCTTGTAACGAGGAGCTCAGGCCCGACGGAAATCCTCGCTATATCCGTTTAGCGGTAAAAAAATTCCAAAAAAAGAGAAAAAAAATATATATATATATTGTTATAGGGTGCAGCCTAACTTGTGGAAAATTTTTATATTTCATTTATGCGGTAAATTTGTGTTTCGATGTAACTGCAAGGCGACACTCATAGTTATAATTAATTACGGTAATTGATCCTCTAATTTGTTCATCACTGCCATTGTTAAAATTTGTTCAGTATTTGATAAGTGCATAATTCGTAGCCTTCTGGCAAACGAGAATTGTGAAAGGCCACATGGCGACAGACCATCTCTATTTCGGACTCATAGCAACAGTCGTGTGCATTTTCAACTAACGAAAGACTGCAAAACTCACCCCCAAAAGTCCCTCTGCAAGCCAAGAGACATTCGGTGGTTGCAGTTTTTCTCCGAACTGAACGGGATAAGGGAGAACCGACTATCACTCACAGTTGAAAACAAGGTGATAAATCCCTTTTCAAGTGGCTAAGAGAAGCCCGGTGACAGGACAAAGAGGAGAGAAACGAGGAGAAGAGAAAAGCAAGCGGCATTCATTCGGAGGGGGATTCGAAAAGACACGCACGAGAAAAGCACCAGCGAGGGGCATGGAACCAAGGCCGGAGAGCTGACCGCTGGGAGAGCTCGGAAAAAGAAGCAGAGAGGCAAGTAAGGATTGCTATGAATGATCCCCTCTTAAACGAGGACATCTCAGTCCTTTGGACTTCTCGACCGATACTAGGTCGACATTAGTGCACTTTTGCCTAGGCTGTCTATATACCAAAAAGGCAGGACATTTCTTGCCACTTCTCTGCGCTGAGGACCTCAGACAACGGTTGCCAAGGTATGTGGTCTTTATACGAACATTTGCTCACGACGTACAAGTGCCGTCGGACAGTGAACAGCATATAGAACTCTGTCCCCTGTGAAAATGAATACGCACGACAGCGGAGGCCTCCAACACATTTTATTCGTGATTTTTATTTGTGTTATGGCCATAAGTTTAAGAGCTCTTCCCTGCTAATTTGGCATCAAGCCTATGCAGGTATGTGTGATGGTATAAAGATATATATAGCTTATAATTAAACTGCGGCAGTCATGATAATTACGGTATCATTTTAATTGCTGGTACCCACGCTCGTACTCAATTATCGTTGTCTAAAGTGTGTATTTAAATGTTTTTGGGTAATCTCTCACATATGTTTCCTTCGCTCTATTTGTTTATTGTGCATACTAGAAGTTAATCAGTGAACAGTGTTTGAATAAGTGTTAATTGTTAAATCAGAGTTAGTTAAATCAGTGTTATCGTTTAATCAGTGATAAAGTGTTTAAATCATTGTGCATAATTAAGCTGCCGATAGAGCAGCCCACCATACATTCATCTCAGCAGATTTTTGTGCCACTTCATGGATAAAGGTGGCAGTGTATATAATATAACGTTGGATATTAAATGTCAAGCGTACGTGAAATGAGCGTTGGGTATCTTTTCGAGTGTGTGTGTGCGTTGCTGTGATTTTCGGTAGATTGGGACGTGCTGGAGTTAAATCCAGGCATCCACGCCCAATCGCGGTACGGGTTTTGCGGGAAGTTAATAATTAATTTGTTATAATTAATTATGGGAGGTCATTATTAATTAGTGGAATCTGATAATTAATTTGTTGTTGCAGAATTTTCGGTTGTCAACGCAAGTAGGAAAACTCCTTGCTAGCCCCTAGCAGCAGAGGAGGAGAGCAAAAATTTTGACAAAATTTTCTTTAGTGTTTTTTATTTTTATTTAGATGTTTATTTTTTTTCGGTGGAGATATCGGGTGCTTCACTGCAGGCGATACTTCACCCGGTGCCGCGGCCACATCAGCCTGTAAAGGTAAGATCCAACAATATACGTGATAATATGCATACACGTTTATAATATACAGGTTTCAAAGGAAAGTCCTTATTCAGGGCAATAACTGCGAAAGGAAGTGTCACATTGGTACACAAGTTAGGTCTACGTATAAGAAAGGGACGATGGCCGATCGAACAAAAGCGATTGGAGCGCCCCTAGCGGCAAAGGAAAGCTAAGAAACCTAACTCGCGAACAACGAGTTAGGTTTCTTAGCTTTTTACCAGAAACAAAATTCCAATTACAAAGTAGTAGCGCATCGTCTAATTAGTAGGAAACAACATATGCTGCGCACGAATTATGTACATGGACGGGTAAAAATGCTGATAAAGTGCACGCGGTCGCTGAATGGTTAGGCAATGCAAAATACCGGTGCCGCCCCGGTGGCGCAGTGGTCTAAGCGATGGCCTCTGATCATTCGTCCAAAAGGGGTCCGGGTTCGAATCCCGGTGAGGCATGGATGTTGTGTTTGTCTTATGGCACTGGCTCTCTCCCTTCCCTGGAACCAGTGACCCTAAAATAGGGACGGGCGACTGCTTATATAGCCCATTGAGTTGCTCACGGTGGTCGTTAAACCTCCAATCATAAAAAAAAAAAATACCGGTCCACGATGGAGAACGATTCAAATGCGTATGTAAATATTGATAGTGGTGTAGAAGACGGTCTGTGAGATAAAATACCGAAGCTGGGGATTTGAACGTCAGTCAACTTACACGTTGCAAACACTGATGACAGGCTACTCGAACGCTGAATACTGTGAAATGGTCGTGCTTTATGGCAAATGTCATTGCAATGCCCACGAAGCTGCAAGGCGGTATGCCGAGCGTTTTCCGACTGGTCAACATCCAACTGCAGCGACTATTGAGAACTATGTTCGCCGCCTTCGAGAGACCGGAAGCATACAGGCACGTCCACGATCGGCCAGACCTACGGGTTCGGGTGTTACAGGGCATCCTGAGGCTATCCTGGGATATGTCCTTGCTAATCCCAACATTAGTACCACAGCAGTCGCCGAAGCATGCGGATTAAGAGCACAACGTGTTTGGCAAATCCTGAACGAGTCTGGAGCTCACCCGTACCACGTTTAGCTAGTGCTAGGTTTGATGGATGGAGACCACGGAAGGCGTTTCGATTTCTGCAACTTTGTATATAACACGTTGGAGGTTAATCCAAACTTCTTGGCCGATATCTTGTGGGCAGATGAGTCCCATTTTACACGGGACGGAATAGTCAATCAGCATAACACCCATTACTGGTCTCTGAGCAACCCATCTATAGGACGAGCTGCTCGACATCAACGACGTTGGGCAACTAACGTTTGTTGTGGTATTTGGAGAAACACACTAGTTAGACCCATTTTCTATGATGGCACATTAACAGGTCAGCGATACCTTCAGCTCTTACGGGGCCCGATATCTGACTTTCTGGAAGATCTTTCCCTCTGAAATCTGCGGCGCATGTGGTACTAACATGATGGTGCACCACCTCACATGGCAGTCAACGTACGAAGTTTCCTGGCTGAAACATTCAGACACCAGATAATTGGTTATGGCGGTGCCGTGGAATGGCCTCCGCGGTCACCGGGCTTAACACCTTTGGATTTCTTCCTCAGGGGTTACTTGAAGGAACAGGTGTATGCTACAGAATTTACTAGTCTGGAAGATTTACGACACCGCATTGTACGCCTGTAACACAGTGACACCTGCCGTGCTAGATAGTGTACGAGAAGCTACCCAAGTAGCACACTGACATTGGCCAACGGTTGGCCCAATTTTTTTTGCGTCGGCAGCGTTGGGCGATGGTTGCGTTTTTATCGAAGATTGGCCAACGGTTTTTCCAACCACACATGACCAACCATTTATCAACAAATGACCACTTAACGGTTGTCCGATGGTTGTCCAACAACACATGACCAACCATGGTTGTCCAACAACACATGATCACATTGGAAAACTGTTTGCAACAGTTTTCCAACGTGGGTCCAACCGTTGAACCAACACATATCCAATTGTTGGCCGCCGAGTCGCTGTGCCGACCGTTGAAAGCCCACGGTTGGTCCAACATAATATTGCTACCTGGGTATTCTTACACGCCTTCATGGAATGTGCATTGTAGCCGATGGTGGCCACTTCAAACCGGCTGTGCATTAACTTCGCGCATATGTGTGTTGTGCCTGTAAGTAGGTATATCTCCTGTAAAAATTTTTCAGTATTATAAAGAAGCCTGCACAGCTTCTGTCTCGTGTCATTATTTTTGTGTCTGTTTCACCTGCTTTACCGATTTCGACTTAACAGCATTTTGACCCATCCATGTACATAATTCGTGCGCAGCATATGTCGTTTCCTACTAACTAGACGATGCGCTACAACTTTGTATTTGGAATTTTGTTTTTATCTCGCGTTGTTCGCGAGTTAGGTTTCCTAACTTCTTACCTTTGCTGCTAGGGAGTTCCAATCGCTTTCATTCGATTGGCCATCGTCCCTTTCCTATACATAGACCTAACTTGTGTACCATTCGGACACTTCCTTTCACAGTTATTGCCCTGAATAAGGACTTTTCTTTGAACCCTGTATATCCATAATAACAGGACTTGAAAGATTTAATTAGTTCAGTACAGCAGTGCAAGTTAAAATAAAGTAACCACTTACATGAATAAATAGTAGCAGCGAATCCTGGTGCAGACACCACGTGGAAACACTGAAAAAAAATACTCCCAATACGAGTACATAGCTGGCTGCCGCAGTAGTTTAAGCTTTGGCTTTTGACCAAGTGGGTTCTGGTTCGAGTCCCGATGAGGCATGGGTAGGGTGTAGTTCTTACGGCATTGGCCTTCGCCTTTCCCTGGAACCAGTTGCCCCTAATTAGCGAAGAAGGACTGCTTATAGCCCGTTAAGTTGCTCATGGTGGTCCTTAACCCCCCCCCCCCCCCAAGACAGTCACTTGGAGCTGGTGACGGAATGGGTCAGTTGCACAACTCACTTGCTCAGCATTTGGGCGCTGCTGCACTTTTGTCCTGTATGCCAACATTTCCATTCCTACTTTCCAGGACAACGCGCAGTAGACTTTCATTGCCTCGATAAATATGAAATTTAATTAAATTTTGATATACCGCCTGTTAAAATTGATCACTTTAGTTTTTCTCATCGTCGTTAAAACAGAGGATTTCATTAAATTTCTTTCGTTAAAAACGATCAAATTAACTTTGAATTACCATTACACAAAACGCAAGTTCTTATTTCGCTCCTTAAATCCGGGGCAGCCCCGGTGTAGCAGTGGTCGAAGCGATGGCCTCTGATCATTCGTCCGAAAGGGGTCCGGGTTCGAATCCCGTGAGGCATGAATGTTGTGTTTGTCTTACGGCGCTGGCTCTCCCCTTTCCCTGGAACAAGTGACCCTAAATTAGCGACGGCCGACAGCTTATTCATCAGGATTCGCTGCTACTATAGTCCGTTGAGTTGCTCACACGGTGGTCGTTAAACCTCCAATCAGAAAAAAAAATCCGGGATCTTGCTAAACAAGGACTCGTTATAAGCGGGTTCTATTGCATTAACTTCTACCTACACGTCATAGCTTTGTTGTTCAAAGTGGTCATTCAGGGGGATGATTAACAATAATCCTTTCTGATTGATTGCCTTCTAAAAGGGCTATGACGGATTTATTTTTTTTTTGATTGAAGGTTTAACCGACCACCGTGAGCAACTCAATGGGCTATAAGCAGTCGCCCGTCCCTAATTTAGGGTCACTGGTTCCAGGAAAGGAAGAAAGCCAGTGCCGTAAGACAAACACAACATCCATGCCTCACAGGGGGTCGAACCCGGACCCCTTTCGGACGAATGATCAGAGGCAATTGCTTAGACCACTGCGCCACCGGGGCGGCACGACGGATTTAAGAAAGGAGAAAGAAGATGATTGAGCAGGGGCATGATGTCTGTGTCAGGGGACTAGCTCTTCACCATCATGCTTTGAGTCATGGAGAAGAGAATCAAGGATTTTAAAGCAGCACTTATAAGTAGCAACAGGTTCATGGTCTGTACTGCTGCGATGAGAAGGGGCCGGCCGTTAAGTGAACATTTTTATTTTGAGAGCGCAGAAAACTTTAGGTATCATTTGGTTCAGGTACCTCGGCCGCTTAAAGGGTTAAATGGCTAGAGGCTGTGCCTCCAGCTTGCTCGCTACGCTAAACTATACTCGCCGTAATGCCCCCTCGCTGCCGTCCCAGTGGAAATTTCAATAACCGCGAAACAAGTTTTTCTCTCCTCCCTTACCCACCCCCAACATAACCAAAAAAGTGTATGGATCTAACGCACCATCAAATTCGGAGGAAGAATATTACCGTCCAACTATCTACACTTCATATTTGAATTTCTACATATACACGGTCGCGTCAGAATTATAACCCCCCCCTTCCGATTCACAGCGTACCTGCCCAGGCGCGTCACAGAGTGCACGTGACAAGGTATATATACCACACGGAGATATACTGTAAGCGGCCGGCCAGGAAAGATGGGCCGTAGTGCGTGTCACGTGAGCACAGTGGGCAGAAGTCGTGATCCGACGGCCGTTCAAAAAAAGAATGATCATCGGCTACAGCGCCAAGGGTGGAAGCATCTCAGAAACTGCAGACTTCCTAGGCTGTTCGCTATAGGTGCTGTCGACTTCGATTTTATAGAAGTCAGAAGTTGTTGTTGTTTTTTTTTAAATATCAGCAGACTTCGTGGGCTATTCACGAGGTGCTGTAGTAAGGGTGTGGAGACTTGGATTTTTATTTTCTAAAAAATTTATGCTTTAAAGGAGTGTAAAATGTTCCTTAATAATGATTTATTTAAAATCGAATCGGCGGCGTGAATTCCAGAGGAAATCGAGTTAATGAGGAATACAGCGTGAATTCCAGAGGAAATAAAGTTAATGAGGAATCATTTTATCAGTACAGCGTGAATTCCAGAATGCTTATTGATTTATGCAATAGATCTTCGCTTCTTTCGGGTGAATTCCCCCGAAGAAGTGAAGATCTATTGCATAAATCAATCCAAGAAAATTAAATTATTAAAAGAAGCTGAGACCCCTCAACTGCGTGAGTTCCATAATGCCCCCGAAAAACCGAAAATCTATTGGACAAATCAATCCAAGAAAAATGTTGGCCCAGATGCTGCTTCATGTATTTTTGTTAAACCCAGGCAACGCCAGGTACCTCCACTAGTTACGTATAAAAGTGAAAAACGTATAACTGAGAAACGTATGACAGAGGTTCCAGCGCGATTGAGGATGTATTTCTATCATTTATTTTGAATGACTTTGAGAATGTATTTCTGTCATTTATTCTGGAGTTTTAGAAAGGTATTGTGCGCTGGAACCTTTATTTCACCCTCTCTAGAAAAAACTCTGCGGGCGCCCATGTTTGTGGATACTGAACAGTTCTCGTTAATGAGGAATCTTTTTATCAGTATTACCAAACTTTATCTCTGAAGAATTCAAACAATATATTTAAGCAGGATTTCAAATGTGCTGTAGTTTACATTGTTTATCTTACTAAATGATATGCAAAACCGATAACTGTGATCAGCTTAAATGAAACGATATCTCCATACATATGATAAAATTCTAACGAAAATAGAACACTGGTGTAGCATTGTTTACTTATTCAGGTCAGATGCCAATGAAAGACAAAAAAAAAAAATTGTTCGAAAATCATTCCAAAATTCTAACGTGCAGAATTACACAAGGAAAACGAGAGGCAAAACAATTGTTAAACATATTCATAAAACAAAACAGCTAAGTATAAAGAGCGAAAGGAATTAAAATTAAAATTTCTCATTTGGCACGTCCTGACTTTAAATGGAACTGACTTATTTTTTTATATTAGTGTCTTTAAAAAAAGCGATAGTATATTCTGCGTTTACCATCGTGTATATGATAACAATCTCATTTTTCGAAAAAAATCATTTCTATTAGTAATTAATACACACAATTGACGTGGATTAGGAACATCAATTTGTGCTGAACCGATCAAATATTGTTGAAAACAATTCTCTCATCACAAGATTCAAAGAAGTGAAATTTCAGACTCACCTGAACCCAAGTGATATGGGCCCCCATCGCAAACATAACTGCCACCAGCAGAAATACTATTAGAACGTCATGAATGACTTTTAGGAGTGGTGGATCTTCCTTTTCTAAAACACCTGTGTTGTTAAATAACTGGCCGTCCGTATCGTTGATGTCACCGGTCACGAAAGTGCCATTCGTATAAAACTCCATCGTGCTTTTCTTTCCGCCGTCAGCTGCTCACCTGCATGCACACTCTGAAATCTCCGGCGAAATGAACTCAGCGCTTCCTAAATACCGGTCAGCCGCCAATCACGTGGAGCCTAGCCTACTCGTTCGCATTAGTTTTACTTCCTTGACAAAAGACGGCGTTTCCGTACATTTTTGTCACTTGTTCCTTGCTCTATTGTTATGATTGTCGAGAGATATCGAAATCGTGCGCATGTTTCAGGTCTACATTTTGCCGAAAAATTACGTTTAATTCTAAAGCCAAAATTAATAATTAGAAAAATAAAACTGCTTTATTTTTTTACGGTTATCTTTGGAGGAAATATGCAAGTTAATTATTTCTAATTTAGCATTTACTCACAAAAGAGAAATGTATGAAACTATCAATTTTTTGTTGTGTATGGAATACAGTTAGAGCTGATTTAACCATTATTTTTAATAAAACAAAAAATTATTTATTGTAATAAATCATTACCAGTTAGGGTGTGTGTTGTGTCCACGGGTATTGTGTCACGTCATTTTGAGCCCATCCGTTCGTCAGTTTGTCTCTCCGTCCATCCTTCCTTTCTCGGAAATTATATCTCCGCTACTAACGGCCATATTGAAGAAATTCTTTCTGAGACTGATAGAGACAGGCATACGTATAAAATTATCGATGTCTGTGCATTCGTCTGCAAAACCGAGAGTTGCGCTTCAAAATGCCGGATTGCTAAAATTATTTCTGACCGTTCGCCCGAGTCTGTTTCTGGATGAGACATGGTGTGTTTGCATAACAGCCCAATTCAAATATTTTTACAGAATAATATTACCAGTAATAGAAGTGAAGTTATAAGCAAAAGTACAGCGTCTAGTCATAAAAAGCTAAAAAATAGTGGAATTTGTGAAAATAGTGCACAATGCATTTAACGTAAAATTACTATACAGTGCATTTGAAATAACTTACCAACAAGCAAAATACGCTTTAATATTTAATTGGATAACCACGGTTTCTTAGTAACAAAGTGCACCTCCTTGGCATGGAACTAATGAGCTTCTCTAGTTGTTCATTGGTGATAATACAGCTTTTATAGACTCAATTAATGCTGTTTTAGATGTGGGTCCTTGTTGACGGATCTTTTGCTTCAATCTTACCCACAGATTCTCTATATGATTAAGATCCGGTGACGGTGCCAGCCACTGAAGTTTTCTTATAACTTTTCGATTAAACCATTCTTCAACCAACTTTGACAGATAACATGGCGCGTTATATCGTTCTGAAAGATAAAATTCCGCAAACAAATGTTTTGTACAGATGGTAGCAGTTTGGACTCCAAAATATCCACATATTTCGATCCATTCAATGTGCCCTCAACAGTGGGCAGACGGCCAACACTACTGGCTGAAATACAGGACCATAACATCACCGAATGTGGGTGTTTGATTGTTGGCTGGGTGCAGCATGCCTTATATCTTTCACTAGCCCGACGACGTACATAATTATTTCCATTATTAGCGGAAATAGTAACAGTTGTTTCATCACTAAAAATAACATTTTTCCATTCATCAACAGTCCAATTTTCCTGTGCCTTGGCTCAAGCAATTCTTTTGAGCCGTTGTTGTTCAGTAAAAGGTTTTCGTGCAGTCAGTCCACTTTCTTGTAGCCTATGGCGAACTGTACGTGCAGATGCAATAATACCTACTTCATTCTCCCACTCATTTCTTAAATCAGTGGTTGTTTTAAACCTTGGTTTTAAGGAACGACGAATCAGTATGCGATCGTCACGTTCAGTACACCACCCTGGTCGATCTGTTCTTTTTCTATTTCCCACACATCCAGTCTCTGCAACTCTTTTAATGGTGCGCGAGATAGTGGAGTGATCACAATCACATTTAACAGCAATTTTATGATTACTGAATCCAAGTTCCTGCAAAGTAATAATTTTTGCCCTGGCTTGAAGAGGTAGGACCAATTTTCGGGTCTTTGACATTCCCAAATTCAAATATCACCAGGAATTCTGCATCAACTTTCGTCAACTGACTACAAGCATGCAGCTGCGTTCTAAGTCGGCAGACGATTCTACATCCATTTAAATCTCACTAGCGGACTTCGGAGAAAGCTATAGTGGATTAGATGGGCGCGAATGCTTTTTCAGAACTGGATTGGTGTTTCCGCACTTGCACATTTTTGCTTGTAACTTCAATTCTATTATACTAGTAATAACATTCTGTAAAAATATTTGAATTCGGCATAAAATTTCCTTTAAAATGACGTATATGTATTCCTGGCTTTACTATTACGCTGTGTATGTTGACTTCAAAGATCAAAATTGACTTTCCGTCTACTGGTGCAAGACTTTTGGCCGCGATTGTACATCACTCCACCTCTCAATCCCTTCGTCAGCTTGACTGTCCGTCCTCAGGGACGATACCTCCGATTCTAGTTACACAGCTCAACAACAAAAAAACATTCTGGTGCTTTGGAAGTTGGACTTATTTTGGGGTACACTTGGGGCGCCGATTCCAAAAATGGCGTCGGTTTGACTGTATTAGCTCCAGTTTTAGAGATACGATATACCCACCTTAGATGCTGATGTGCAGAAATATATTGGGTGTGTGCAAAAGTTCTACCCGAATTCGTAATAGACGCAAATTGCGATCGGAGTAGTTACGTCACAGACGATGCCAAATTTTCGGGAAATAAAGCGTGGAGCATATAGAGGCACTAGGTTTGTCCGAGTAAGTCATTCGAAACGGAAATCACAGACGGTGTAACATGGCAATGGGATAAGGAGCACATTAGGGATTGTTTAGTGCACGAGTTCGATAAAGGCAATACTGCAGCCGTGGCTTGCCGCAACGTCTGTCAAGTGTATGGAGAGGATGCAGTTGATTATTGCACATGTCGCCGTTGGTTTCGGAAATTCCGGGACGGAGACAGAAGCTGTAAAGATCAACCACGTCCTGGACGGCCATCCGTGGTTTCTGACGAGGATATGGACCAAGCTATAACAAATGACTCACATCAAACCGTTCAGGAATTAGCGGAAACACGTTGTCGGTACACAGAAAAACAGTCGAAAGACGGATGTATGCGCTTCGGTTCATCACCAATTTCGATAACTGGGTTCAGCACCAGGTTTATGCAAAGTAATGAGAGGAGAGAATCCGTACTCGTTTCTTTTTGCTTTCTCGTCGCAGAAATGAACCGTTTTGGGGACGAACTGTAACAGGTGATGAGAAATGGGTACTGTACCATAATGTAAAGCGTCGACGGACTGTGTGCCAAGGTGCGGAGCCTACTCCATCGACATCAAAACGAGGACTGCATCCCAAATAGGTTTTGTTGAGTGTTTGGTGGGATGTCCAGGGAATAATCCACGGGAGGTGTTGGCACCGAACTGAACGATAAATGTTGACCTATACTGCCAACAGTTGAACAGATTGCGAGAACAACTGACATCGAAGCGGCCAGACACGTCAATCGCAAAGGTGTGATTCTTCATCATGATAACGCCAGACCTCATGCTGCTTTAATCACTCGGCAAACATTACTGGACTTTGGTTGGGAAGTGTTACCTCACCCGGCGTATTCTCCTGACCTGGCACCTACGGGCTACCACCATTTTCGATCGTTACAGAAAGCCTTCGCTCTCCAAACCTTCGATGATGTGGACGATGTGAAAACCGGCATTACATGACTTTGACTCTAAAAACACAGGAGTTTATCCGGCGTGGGATTCACCTACTCATAGACAGGTGGCAAGAGGTCATACAGAATGATGGCAATTGTGTGAAATCCTAAGTAAGTTATTTGTTGTGTTTCCCTCCTTCCTTTGTAGCCTACAAAAACGGGTAGAACTTGTGCACACACTCAATAATAAAGTGTATATTTTTAATTAGTGATTGTTCAGGGCGATAAAGGAACATTGTGGTTCCCTGGCGTGTGTAGGTAAGCAAACTTTGGCGACAATACCGTGAAGCGAAGCTCGCCAAGAACAGAAATAGGCAGATAGGGAGTGGAATTGGATGAATACGGACGGAGTCTGTGTTGTGTTGTTCCGGGAATTATGTGAACCGAAATTACAATAATTTCAATATATATGAATGTAATATTCTAATTTATGATTGTTAAGCCAGTGTCTGTTAGTCTAATCGTGATTTTGTGAACAACTATACAACTAGAGAATATAATGTGATCTATTTATTTTTGCAGATTGAGTAGACGCCATCGCTTCCTCACGATGAAGCTGCTTGAACCATCCAAATGTCTTTTGCTACATTTGTGGCGAGTACACCCAAAAAGAAGTTGTAAACCTATTTCTGAGTTTGTGAACAGGGCATATCTTGGTTATTTTGATGTCTAGCTTGGAGACCAAGATAATACGTGGGCTCCTCATATCGTATGCGAAACTTGCACAAAGTATTTGCTGTAATGGACAAATGGAAAAAGGAGTTGCCTGAAATTTGGAGTACAAATGGTTTGGCGGGTACCAAAAACCACGATGACTGTTATTTTTGCCTTGTCAACATTAAAGGGCATCAATCGAAATATTCGAAGCTAGTGGACGTATACTGGCCTAGATTCAGCAAAGCGACCTCATCCACACTTCAATGAGGTACCTGTTCTATCTTTCAACCACCTACAAGAGCTCCCAGAGGATGATGAAGCACGCATGTCTGAGTTCCCAGAGGATGATGAAGCACGCGTGTCTGAGCTTCCAGAGGATGATGAAGCACGCGTGTCTGAGCTTCCAGGGGATGATGAAGCACGCCTACCAGAGCTCCCAGAGGATGATGAAGCACGCGTGTCTGAGCTCCCAGAGGATGATGAAGCACGCGTGTCTGAGCTCCCAGAGGATGATGAAGCACGCGTGTCTGAGCTTCCAGAGGATGATGAAGCACGCGTGTCTGAGCTCCCAGAGAATGATGAAGCACGCCTACCAGAGCTTCCAGGGGATGATGAAGCACGCCTACCAGAGCTTCCAGAGGATGATGAAGCACGCCTACCAGAGGATGATAAAGCACGCTACTGTTTTCCATACCAGTTCCATTGACTTTGAATAGCATTGATAAATTTAATTCGCGTCAGAACGGATTCAAAAGGCGTGCTCATTACATCCGTAAATTCGGTGTCATCTTTCTTGTTGTTTTTAGTGATATTTCAAAAATTATTTTTGCGGCTGATAGGAAATCAAAAGATATTAAATTTGGCAACTTAAATATTCCATATACTGTACTTGTATTTCATGAATTTACCCCTAAGGTCTGTCAAAGTCGAAAATTCAAAAAAATTGAAGTTCTGTTGTGAAGAAACTGTTCAACTAAAAGGAAGGCTAAATTATTTTAACTGTTACTTTCAATAAGTACATCGATAAAAACTCGAAAATTTGGAGTATCAACATCAGCAAGATAAAATACAGAATATGTTACTAATATGAGAAAGCAAAATATCAAATGATAATACAAATAAAGTGGTCGCTTCAAGGATTGATTTGTTTCGATCCGTGAAAACCAAAACAAAACTGGCAATCCAATTATACGTATTGGGGTCCTTAACGCTCTGGGGCCCTAGGCTCGCGCCTAGTGCGCCTATTCGCCCCTGAGGGTAACCTTTTCTCGAAAACTTTGACTATAAGTGGAATATGGCTAAGTGGCCACAAAAACGTTTGGGGAACGTATAAAACTTGCATTTTTTATTTCTTCGTGTACACTTTCATGTAGGATGACCACAAAACCATTAGTTAGTCTCACAAGAATCATGCTTTTGATTTTATCGTGTGTATTTTCTCCGTAGATCGCCTCTAAAGATAAGACAGTTTTTATTCCGCCGTGGTCACATTTATAAGGTTTGGATACCAAGTTAAGTTAGTAAAGTTGGGCTTTTACTTAATCATCAAATATTTAAAAATGGGCCCACCATCTAGGCCTTTATAACAGTTTTTATTCCATTGTGATCTTATATTTATAAGGTTTGAACACCCAGACAGGTTAGTAATACTACGCTTTTTCTTTGGCACTAAAAATAAATTAATATGCCTAGCCCTAAGCGTAGGCCTTTTTAACAGTTTTTATTTCATCGTGCTCATATTCATAAGGTTTAGACACCAAGTTATGTTAATAATATTGCGCTTTTACTTAGGCATTAAAATTAATAAATAGGCCTTAGTCCTAGGCCTTTTTGACACATTTTATTCCGTCGTGCTCATTTTCACAAGGTTTGGACATGAAGTCCAGTTAATAATATTGCGCTTTTACTTAGGTATTAAATATTAATAAATAGGCCTTAGGTCCAGGCCTTTCTAACAGATTTTGTTCAAGTGCACGAACTATTTATTCTTGAGTAAAAGCGCAATTTTACTAATTTGACTTGATACAAATCTTATGAATATCAGCACGATGAAATAAAACTGATAAACAGCACAAGCCCGCGGGCCTATTTCTTTAATATTTTATGATTAAGAAATAGCGCTGTATTACTAACTTGACTTGGTGTACAAACCTAATGAATATGGGCACAACGCAATAAAAACCGTTAAAAAGGCTAAGGCCTAGGTCCTTTTTTTTAATATTTAATGCCTAAGTAAAAGCGCAATAATACTAACTTGACCTTGTGTCTAAACCTTATGAATATGAGCACTATAGAATAAAAACTAAAAAAGCCTAGGTAGAGGGCCTATTTATAAATATTCGAAGCTTAAGTAAAAGCGCAGCATTATTAACTTGACTTATTATGTAAAGGTTATGAATATATTCCGTCGTATATATTCGGCAACAGAAACCAGCGTGGAAATACTCTCGTAGAGTTTGCAGAGCCACAAGGGTTTTTCATCATGAACTCCTTTTTCAAGAAAAAGCCACACAGGAAATGGACATGGAGACATCCAAATGGGAAGACATGTGAAATTGATTTTAATATGTGTAACAAAAAATTCGTCATAGAAGACTGCAGTGTGCTAAACAAGTTCAACACAGGTAGTGGCCATAGATTGGTGAGATGTAAGATGCACCTCAACACTAAACTCGAACGTGAAAAGCTCATAAGACAAACAAAATGTATTGACATAACCAACCTTAAAAAACACCATAATACCTTCAAGTTTGAACTGAAGAACAGATTCTCTGCTTTAGAAGGCCTAACATCGGAAGAAGTGGATATTTCTGAAGTTAACAGAAAAGTAACCAAAGCTCTTATGGAAACAGCAACAAAATTAGCTGGGTCTAAGAACAAGTTGCATGTGAACAAATTATCAGGAAAAACCAAAATGTTGATGCAAAAACGAAGAGAGATGAGGACAACTAAAGAAGATGTGACTTCCAAAGTGGAATATATAGAGCTATGCAAGACAGTAAGAAAAAGTATCACTGAAGACGTAAGAAAATTCAACTGTGAACTAGTGAGGAAAGCAATTGAAAACAACCAAAGCCTAAAGATAACAAAGGGACATCACAGTAAGGGAAGAAAACAGATTATGGCACTGAGAAAAGAAGATGGTTCTGTAACAAGAAATAGAGGCGAAATTTTGACAAGAGTGAAAGATTTCTACTCCAAATTATATGAAAGGGATTATACATGTACTCCAGGCATCATGAAAGGTACCAGAGTTCTTCCAGTCCTTCCAGCAGAAGTTGCACATGCAATCAAGAACATGAAGCGGGGAAAAGCTCCAGGAGCAGATGGAATTACTGTAGACATCATACAAGAAGCAAGTGGAGAAATCGAAACAGTACTCGCCCAAATTTTCACTCGATGCCTTAATGAAGGGAAGATTCCTGAGGATTGGAACAACGCTACAATGATCCTGCTACATAAAAAACGTGACATTGAGGATATCAGGAACTACAGACCTGTCAGCCTCCTATCAGTGGTTTATAAAATTTTCACTAAAGTTCTTTCACACCGCTTGAAGGTAACACTGGGCATGGCTCAACCGAGAAAACAAGCTGGATTCAGGAGTGGCTACAGCACAATAGATCATATCTACGTACTGAGAGAACTAATTGAAAGAGCGAGGGAATATGGAACTTCCATTGTGCATGGCTTTTATCGATTATGAAAAGGCCTTTGATTCGGTGAAACCATCAGCAGTTCCAATGGCTTTGAAATCCTGCGGTATTGAAGATGCATACATTAATATTATTAATAACATCTATGAAAATGCAAGTGCAAAGATTCGGCTGTTTGAAAATACAACACATATAAAAATTGGAAAGGGGGTGAGAGAAGGTGACACTATATCTCCCAAGCTCTTTAATGCTACATTGGAAAATGTCTTTCAATCACTGAACTGGGAAAACAAAGGGATGAAGATTAATGGAGATTATCTAACTCACCTTCGTTTTGCTGATGACGTAGTTATTTTTGCAACTACCCCATCAGAGCTGCAGAGTATGATCCAGGAACTTGCTGACAAGAGTAAAGAAGTGGGATTAAAAATGAACTTTCAGAAGACAAAAGTGATGTTCAATGCTTTTACAAGAAATGAAGATTTGTCGATTGATGGAGAAAAACTGGAGATAACAGATACGTACGTTTATCTTGGACAGCAGATATCAAGTGAGAGTCACATTGATGAAGAAATTAATCGGCGTACAAAACTTGCCTGGAGAGCTTTTGGAAGAAACTGCATAATTTTCAAGAGTGATATTCCATTATGTCTTAAAAGAAAAGTGTTTGATCAATGCATCCTTCCAGTGCTTACGTATGGTGCAGAGACGTGGACCTTAACTAAAAGAGACATACAAAGGCAGCAGACAACTCAAAGAAGCATGGAGAAGTGCATGCTTGATGTAACCAGGAGAGATAAGAAGAGGAACTCGTGGATCCGAAAAATGACAAGAGTGAAAGACATCATGATCAGAATTAAATCCCTGAAATGGCAATGGGTAGGACATACTGCCAGAAGGACAGACCATCGATGGACAGCCGAAATTTTAGACTGGATACCAAGGGACAGGAAAAAACCCAGAAGACGACCTTCTGGGTCTTTTCCTGTCCCTTGGTATTCAGTCTAAAATTTCATAGAGGAGACTGGCACAAGACAGACCGTTGTGGAAGAAACTTGGGGAGACCTTCGTCCAGCAGTGGATTGATAATGGTTGATGATGATGATATATTCATAACCTTCGCGCACGTCTGAAACCAAGAAACTGCAAATTTTATACGGTTCCTAAAGTGGGTGTCTGCACTTGTCCATTTGGCCAGCTGTTTAGTGGCCAGTTATCTTGAGGCTACTTTTTTTAAACTCCATTTCAACTAATTCGTTTCATTTTTTTCGAAGTCGTCTTTCGTTAAATTGCTCGTTCGATAAATTTGTTTTCGAGGAATTCGTTTTTGATTAATTCGCCTGCTCCCATTGTCATCCCCAGAAGTCAACACATATAACAGCAAAAACCAGAAACCATAGAACAGTAGGCACAATACTGAACTTTGGGTATGGCCACTGCAACCAGAAAAATACATAGTTTAGACATGGCTTATTGAAGCTGCAAGAAACTTGTTTAGACATAAAGTATTCAAACCGTAAGAAAGTTACTGATAGCTTAGAATGGACCACTGTCACAACACCAAGTTCACTGAGTGCTTGCGATGAGTAGCTCCAGCGGTAAGAACAAAACACAGGATTAGAAATGAGCCAAACTATAAAAATCTCAACGAATCCTAGGAACGAACAAAACTGTAAAAATCTCAGTCAGCTCTAGAAGTGAGCTAAGCTATAGAAAGCTCAATGAGTCTTAGAGATGACCCACTTCAATCATGCGCGGTTTCGCCAGCCTAAGAGACGAACGAACTACTGTAGCCGTGGTAAGTTACTTAAGAGCTAGAGGAAGGACTCTACTGCCATTAAAAGCTGACTGACAGTTAGCGATGACACCTGCAACCGTAAAACAATTTTCTGAGTACTAGAGATAAATTACAGCGACAGCAAAAACCAGAAATAAGTCTCTTGATGGGACCATGGAACCGCACAAAAGATCAGCGAGCCACAGCCACCGCAAATGTAGGGAGTTCCCAGAGTCTTTGGGGTGGGAACCGTAACCATACGTACACACAAAAATGCACATGAGAATATTTCTGAGTCCTAGAGATGGGCATTGCAATCATGGGAAACTTCCAGAATCTGAAAGATGGAATACTGCAAGATCAAGAATCTTCTTGAGTCTTAGAGGTGGGATCCTACATTCATGGAAAACTAGATGAACGCCAGGAATGGGGTAACTATAATTATAATAAAGTGCCCGACCGTTAAAAATCTCAAATATGGGGCACTGAAACCTTTAGAAGTTACCTGAATCTCATCTATGGAATACTGTGAACATTAGATGCTTCCTGAGTCCTAGATATGATGGGCATTGAAATCATGTGAAACTACCAGAGTCTGAGAGATGGGACACTGCATCCATTAGAAGTTTCCAGAATCTTAAGAGATGGGACACTGCATCCATTAGAAGTTTCCAGAATCTTAAGAGATGGGACACTGCATCCATTAGAAGTTTCCATGAATCTTAAGAGATGGGACACTGCATCCATTAGAAGTTTCCAGAATCTTAAGAGATGGGACACTGCATCCATTAGAAGTTTCCAGAATCTTAAGAGATGGGACACTGCATCCATTAGAAGTTTCCAGAATCTTAAGAGATGGGACACTGCATCCATTAGAAGTTTACAGAATCTTAAGAGATGGGACACTGCATCCATTAGAAGTTTCCAGAATCTTAAGAGATGGGACACTGCATCCATTAGAAGTTTCCATAATCTTACGAGTTGGGACTCTACAGTCATGGGAAACTGGTTGAGTGCTAAGAAGGGGTGACTGCTACTATAAGGAACTTCTTGACCGCTAAAGTTGATAATTTCAGCTGTAGAAAACAGCTAATTGCTGACGTTGAGTAGCTGCCACAGTACGAGTTGAAGTCAGCACTAGGGACGGGGAACTGCAATCATGAAAAGAACTTTGCTGGGTGCAGCGGATGGCAGTTAAATTTTGTACGCTTTTTTTAAAACCATGGTTCTTCAAAATAGTACTTACGGCTGGCCACGACTACTCACAATTTCCAATAAGAGACTTCCTAGGTAAAAAATGAAGTAAAACTATTCGTTGCAAATGTGTTACTCCTGCGTTATTTTTAATTCGTCAGATCTGAAAATATGCAAGTTCTCTTTAATAGTGCAATTACAGAGGATGTTCACACACATTTCGAACGTTTTTGATAAGACATTACGTAAATTAAAAGAAGTTCAAAGAATTGAAACTGACAACAGCGTGCTAGATTAACAGAACGAAACATACACCGATGAGCCATTCCATTATGACCACCCCCAGCCTAGAGAAATGAAAGCGCCTGGAGACCGAACGGTGGCTCAGGTGAAGTTCACAAAGCAGTATATATACAACCCGAGGATCGGCTTTCGGTTAGTAGAGTGATCCGAGTCAGAATGGGAAAAGCTGCCGATTTATCGGAGTTTGATGAAGGACAAATTGTGATGGCATGGCGCCTCGGAACAACGCTCTCGGAAACGGCGCGCCTTGTGTGTTGTTTATGTGCTGCTGTAGTGAGTACGTATCAAAAGTGGTGCACAGACGGCCAAACGACGAACCGTCGCCCAGCCGTGTGCCATCCGCAGCTCGTTCATGCCAGAGGGAAGCAAAGACTGTCGCACATTATTCACAGCGACCGCAAATCTAAAGTGCGACAAATCCCCGGCAGCTACAACAGTAGTGATCAGGGTAGTGTGTCACAGCACACAGTTCAGCGCAGCCTTCTGCACATGCGCCTGCGTAGCCGAAGACCCAGCCGGATCCCAATGCTCACTGCACGTCATCGCCAACAACGCATGAAATGGGCCCAAGATCATAGAGACTGGACGGTGGATGATTGGAAGAAAGTGGCCTGGTCTGACGAATCAAAATTCCTGATGCATCACGTAGACGGCCGAGCGCGGATACCCCGATTACCAACGGAGGCTTAGGCACCTGCATGCACTGTTGGGCGAAAACAGGACGGCGGCGGCGTTATGCTGTGGGCCATGTTTTCTTGGGACACTTTAAAACCCCATTATCCCAACAGCATAATCCCTGACAGCTGTCAGGTGCCTGAACATCGTAGAGTACCAAGTTCATCCATTCAGGACAACTGTGTTCCCTGCTGGTGATTGCCATTACCAACAGGATAATGCGCCAGCCAGAATCCTAAAAGAGTTATTCGAGGAATATGCTGGTGACTTTCTGTTAATGCCCTGGCCTCCAAATTCACCTGACATATGAACCCAATCGAACATTTGGGGGTTCGACTTAGAAAAGGGGGTTCGCGCTAAATCACCATCACCCCGAAATGTACGGGAACTGGAGTACTTGCTGTTGACATTATGGTACCAGATACCCCAGGATACCTATAAGCCGCCTCATCGAATGGATGCCTTGCCGAGTGGCCGCTGTTTTGCGGGATGAATAGGGGGGGTTCCCCCTACAACTTATTTAGGTAGGTGGTCATAATGTAACGGCTCATCGGTGTATACTGCAGTTAAATATCGACTGCTAAGAAAATGGCGCACGTAAACTAGCTGTGGGTAGAAGGTTATGTTTTTGCTCTTTACGAAGAGTAATATTGGTAATTATAAAACGGTGTGAAAATAATGGAAATAGCATTTGTAAACGTAAAATAAGAAATATTAATAATTGAGGGAAATCGTCAAGCACTGCGTTTAACAGGAAAAAGAACACCAAACGAATATCTAAAGAAGGTACGTAGTTTTATAACTATTTCAAAAGTGAGGTCTCTGGTCTTAAAAGAAAATCCACCGACCCAATCTCTAAGTCAAAAAAATCTCCATTTCGACTGTAAACAAGGTAATAGACACAGATTTGAATCTGGGGGGGGGGAAGTTCGCCGCCTTTTACATAGGCATGTGGCTGAGCGCAGAACACTTCTTTATGAAAATCACTTAGCCGGAGACAGATGAAAATTTATTGTGAATATTAATGAAGTATGGATCTGTGACAAAAAAACAACAACAACAACGTGGATTTACTATGTCAAAAGAGCAGAAAAAGACTTACAAACTTGGTTTTAAGAACACAAAGAAATTTTCAGTAAAGGATTCATGATTATTGCTAGTTTTTTGTACAATGGGAAATTAAAGTTCAGAAAAGTTGAAAAGCATGTTAAAATCAATCAATTCTACATATTAACAAAATAATGTTTTAACTCCTATATTGGTTGGGTGGTTGTCGATTTGTATGGCGCAAGGGCCGTGTTTGGCCAAAGAGCGCCAGACACAAGACCACACCTATATTTAAAGAGGAAATACCATTCCTTTATCCACAAAGCCTTCAAAGGGTAGAATGCCATCAAGGTAAAGCTACCCGTCATACATCCAAATGTACCACTCTATTTCTTGAAAAAATGAATAAAGAGACGGGTATCAAGTGTATACATTTTGCTCATATTCTTTCAAAGTCCCCTGATGTGTCACCAATGAGCTATAGTGCCTTTTAAACGCAGACCTAAAACAACGATTGAAATATAGAAAGCAGTGGAAGAGGAGTGGAATAAAATACCACTACAAATTTTAAGAAATGCCTTTTTATCTTGGAAATCTACATGTAGGTTCATTAGTTCACAGAAAGGGATATCAGATAGAAAATTTAAGAAATAAATAAATTTATTTTAAACATTAATTATATTGCTGGAAAATCGTTCTAAAAAGGTATAGACATCCTCTGTATGACCAAAACTGCACGATGCGTGATTAACTTCGCGGCAGTTTGAACTGCATTTGCGTAGAAATCCCCTATATTAACTTATTTAACGTTGCACATTATTTCATTGGAAATAACCGCGTTATATTGTTATGTCAACAGAACGTAACGTAAAATACATTAGTTACAATTTAGTATTTTGTGAAATTTAAAATGAAGTAAGATAACAAGGAAATTTTCAATAACACAAACCGGGTCGCCATTATTATGTTAAACTGCGCGACATATCTACGGAACATGCGTAGCATTTTAAGTAACAACTGCACAAGAAAGAATGCACTAAAGATAAATCACTTGTCTATTTGGGAACTTAACTACCACCATGAGTCTCTCATTCAGCTGTAAAGGGTCGCCCGCCCCTGATTTAAGGCTACTGGTTCCAGGGAAGGAAGAGAGCCAGAGCAATCAGATAAACGCACCATCTATGCCTCATCCGAGATTTGAATCCGGGCATAGCTCGGAGGAATCATCAGATGTCAGCGCCTGAAGCCATTCGGCCACCTGGGCGGCCAAAAGGTACTTGATATAACCGCTATAAAGCACCGAACTATGATGGCATTAGTTATTAACTGAACTTCAATTACACAAACGCAAAACGTTTAGAAACTAAGTTTTCCAGTACGTGAATTGCTTCACATGATTTTCGGTAAAACCTTAAACGTATGTTGTCACCTGCATTGAATCCATACAGATAATAACTTTTTTACCTGTCTCTTATTTCAATTTGAAACAGGATCTGGGGTATAGAACTGATTTAGTACATTGCAAAAAAAATCTGAAATTCACGAGACACTTTCCGTGATACCTTTCGTGAAATAACGAAGCATATTTCTGCTACAACCTTTTCCGTGAAATTACAGAAAGAAACCTAATTTCACGGATTTTTCGTACGACAGCAACTTTCTGAATTTTCATAAACCTTTCCGGAATTCCTTTCGTATATTGGGGTTAAATTGCCGTTTTTAAGATGTACTAACGGAAAATTCTGAATTTTCAGAAACCTTTCCGCAATTCATTTCTTATATTAACGTAAAAACTCCGTTCTAGCTTTTCCCCCATCGGCATGAAGAACAATTTCTGGTAATAAAAGCGATTCGCGGGAATACCTGAATTTCAATCGTTTGTCAAAGGAACTGATTTTGAAGTTTTGCAGCGAGATAGGATATTGTGGATAGCATACCGCGTGAAATTTGATTATTGTGGCACAGGGCATTTTGTCTTCTCTCCCCCATTTTGCGCACCACCTATTATACAAAGGGTGAGTCCAAAGCTTTGCAATATTTGGATCACTTTATGTCTTCATACGTACCTTTATGACGAAAGCTGACTAGCATTCAAAGTATTGGATGGATTTGGGGGTTTAACGACCACCGTGAGCAACTCAATGGGCTATAAGCAGTCGCCCGTCCCTAATTTAGGGTCACTGGTTCCAGGGAAGTTAGAGAGCCAGTGCCGTAAGACAAACAGCATCCATACCTCACCGGGATTCGAACCCGGACTCCTGTTGAACGAATGATCAGAAGCCATCGCTTAGACCACTGCGCCACCGGGGTGGCAGCATTCAGAGTATAGGCCATCGTGTTGCACCGTCTTCAGCCATCTGTCTGCCAGTTCTTCGATTCCGCAGCGGTACCATTTCTTGTCCTTCGAGGCGATGAACTCCTTCACCTCAGCTCCCACCTCTTCCTAGTTGCTGAAGTGCTGCTCGCAAAGGAAGTGGGCCATGGACAACAGGTAACAATCCGACGGGGCAACTATATGCTGGTTGTGCATCAGTTCGATGCCCTCAAGTTCCTGGAGTTTTGCCCGGGTCGTTCGCGCGGTATGAGACAGAGCGTTGTTCTGCTGTAGAAGAGCACGCTTTCTGTTCACCATTGCCGAGTACTTCTCCTCCAAAATGGCATACATCCGCTCCATCTGTTCAGAGTAGAGGTTGGCGTTGATGGTTCGACCGTCTAGAACAAGTCCATAATGTATTATCCCATGGAAATTTCACCAGACGCAGAGCATTACCTTGCGCTCGAAGCGCCTACGTTTGGCAACAGGTTCAGGAAGCTGGCCCGGGCTCAACTACTGCCGTTGTGTGTTAGGATTACGGAAATAAACCCACTTTTCATCACACGTAACAATTATCTTGATGAAACGTACATCGCTCGGGTTTTCTACGAGTTTCGTGCACACTTGCACTCGGCGTTTTGCTTCATGTGGCGTAAGTTCGTGGGGGGACAATCCGGCAGCTCCTGTAGACCTTGCAGAGGTCCTGAAGGTGACGAACTACGGTGGTCTGTGATATGCTCAGCTAGCCTGGTAATCTCCGAGTGTTGGTTGTCAGATTTGCCTCTACGGCCTGGCGCACGGCCTCAGAATCCACGGTTCGCGGCCTACATGACCTTGGCTGATTGTTGAAGTTTCTGTCACCTCAGCGAAATTTCTTGAACCATTTTGGTTGTGGTGCTATGGTCCACGGAACCTTCCCCTTTCGCATGGTAAAAATTTCGAGTTGCTTGAGCAGCGTTATGGCCGAGTTCAAACTCGTAAAGCAAAAGTTCCCTAATTAGCCGGCTGTGGTTGTTCATCTTTTAGGAGTCCCAACTACAGACAGAAGGACGACATGCAATGCTGTTCACAGCAACGACTACAACTTTATATCCCTTTCGACTGGCTGCAGAGCGCGACTTGAACTAGTTTAAACACGTGGCATACCGGACGCAGCACATGCGTTTATGCAAATATTGCAAAACTTTCGACTCACCCTCTGCATATTCTGTTGCCATAAGAAACCGGGTACTTAAATTACTGTACAGGTGATTGTACGATGTCCATGTGGGCCGCACCGGTGGCGCAGTGGTCTAATGCGCTGGCCTCTGATCATTCGTCCGTAAGGGGTCCGGGTTCGAATCCCGATCAGGCATGGATTTTGTGTTTGTCTTACGGCACTGGCTCTCTCCCTTCCCTGGAACCAGTGACCCTAAATTAGGGACGGGCGACTGCTTATAGCCCATTGAGTTGCTCACGGTGGTCGTTAAACCTCCAATTAAAAAAAAATGTCCATGTGGAATTCTTAAGACAAAAGCTGTTATAGCTATTAAGAGTAAATTTTATATTTAGAAATTTTATGAAATAATATAAAACAGTATATGGCACCTTCTTTTAAAGATAATTGAAAGTTATTGTCAGTTTAAAAAGATCTCAATGCGTTACACTGTTAAAAATTGGTACTTGGAAATAACCAAAATGTACTCGTTTTTGAGTACATTCTGGGCTTATAATAGCTCCGAGTACTTGTGTCTCATTTTTGGAAAAGACACGTACTCGTTTTTGAGTACATACAGGGAATCAATTGTGAATATATCTGGTATTTCTAATTTGTAATATATGTACTAATTTTTGAGTTCATATTTTTCAATTATATGTACTCAAAAAATCCATATGTTTCAAATATAGGTGCTCTAATTTCATTCAGTTTCTGCTCCTTTTCGGGCAGGGCACAGAAACTGAAGGAAGTTAAAGCGAATCTAGCGATTCTGACAGGATGGTTTGTAAGTGAAAGAGCACACTAGATGGCGGCACCGTACAAGCGTACGATTTTGCACATAGAAGGCAGAGAGAAATTAGGGGAGAAGGGGTTTAGGAACTTTAACTAGGGGATTCCTACGCTGTGGCCGTCACTTATCGTGCTCGTCCGATGCGCGGCGGATATTCAGCGATTGTTAGAAATTCACACCAATACGGAGAGCCCCCAGGTCCAAACCTAGCAGGTTAAGTTTGTCCCTAAATCTGTAGTCTGAATCTCTAACCATTAAGCCGTCCGCTGCTAGATTTCAAATCTGCAAAGCACTTTTGTTAGTTACCCTTAGTATTTGTCATTTTCTTGTAAGACTTCCGTCCACAGTGAGTAGAGTTTAGGTCCCAGCCACCTACAGCGAGATCGCCTTTTGGGCAGGACACAGAAACGGAAGGAATGAGAGCAAGTCTAGCGACTTTGACAGAACAGTTTGTAGTGAGATTAGAGTACAGTAGATGGCGCCACCGTACAAGTACGATGTTGCACACAGAGGGGTGAGAGAATTTCAGGGGGGATAGGAAAGGATACCCATTTAACCAGTGGGTTCAGCCTGGGGGCCGTCACTTAACGTGCTCGTCCGATGCACGGCGAATATTCAGCGATTGTTAGTAAATCACACCATCTCTGAAAGATCAGCCCAGGTTCGAACCTGAGGACCTTGCATCGATAGTCTGACTGGAATAAGTGTACTCCATACATACTCATTTATTCATAGAATCATCAACTGGAAGTATATTATTCGATGGCACATCAAGTATAATAAGATATACTCGTTGTCACATGCTGTCACATGCTGGACAATTTTATATCAAATATAGTGATGAAGCGACAATATATTATTTATGAAATTGGCACAAATATAATTAATGTAAAAACGTACACAAAGATATTGTATGCATAATTAAATTACTTGTGATCAATGACTTTGTTGTACTAATTATTTATGTGTGTCACTTTACACATTTATTAAACAATTTCTTTTGAAATCTATAATATCTAAAATGAAGTAATACGAGATTATATTTATATTTATTGACGCAGGTATCTGTAAGTACGTATGGTTACTTATATTTGAGCACGTCACGTACTCTGTTACGATACGATTGTACTTAAAAAAAACAAAAAAAAACGAGTAGATTCAGGTTTTAATTTTTAAGTAGATTTTTTCCAACAGTGTAGCATTTTATTGCTTTAAAAATCACGATGCAAAAAAGTATGTAATGTGTAAAACGTCTTTTTGGCTGAGTCGCGCGGTTTCTGTTGAGCCAATCCAACACATATCGGAGCGAATCCCTCCACTGGAAAAGGAATAGTATTCTATGAAGTGCACAAAAATTCAGGTTCTTGGATTTTACGAAAATTCTGTGCAAATACGAAAAAACTCGAAATGAACTTTTGTAAATTAAAGGGAATTACTGACTACGGAAAATCTGCAGAAATACGGACGTTAGAATGAAAAAGGAAATTTCATTATGAGACGGGCCCCACCGGCAGCTTTGCTGCAAGTTATTTTCAGATATTTTCCGTGAATTCACACAACTTTTTTTTTACAGTGTATATTTAGGTTGTTGTGTTCTTGTAATGTGATAATGCATCTGAGTATTTACGCAGTTTGGTCTAATTCAAAATTTAAGAACGTTATATACATGCACATGTGATTTCACTGTACGAGTTCCTTTCTGCAGCTAAAATGTACATCTAATAATGTGGCCACTCAGTGTATAATCTGATGACCCGAAGATTTTCATTAAATACTCTTAGCTATTCATGAGTTTGTGTTCTTTACAATATAATAAAGTACATAATGCCGTAAGAAAGAACGCGAAGGTGAAATGTTGATTTTTAAAAGCCACCTATGCATCAGGTTGTAAAACTGTCTAATAATTCAAATGTCAATTCAAACGAAAGGGCACAAGCCAAGTTCGTGTTTCTGAAAGTAGTAAGTTGTGAAATCTGCAAATGGGAATCCCGTCGCTGGAAACTAAGCATTGTTAAAATAAAGAACAAGTTCAAGGAAAGAAAGACAGTTATCTAATAAAGCTTTAGAAGTGGATACGTTTTCGCTAATTCCAGAAGCAGCTGTGCTTTAAACTTCAGAGACACAAGTTACGAAACGAATAATCCAAATACATACAGGGATTGGACAGAATAATGTGAACACCTAGGAAAGGAAGGTTTTACTTACCTAAAAAAGTATGGGACCACCTTTGGCATTCAAAAACCGCCTGAATCCTCCTTGGAATGGACGCATACAAATCCTGGATGGTGGTTAGTGGGATGTTACACCATTCTTCATGCAGAAACTGCCCCAGATCCTTGAGAGATGCAGGAGGAGGATAACGGGATCTTGCTCTATTTTCCAACACAGACCCCACAAAGGCTCGATGATGCTTCAGTCTGGTGATTGGGGAGGCCAAGGAAGGTGTGAAAGTTTGTCCTCAAGTTCCTCAAACTATGATTGGACATTCCGAGCTCTGTAAATTGGGGCTGGCGTTATCATCTTGATAGATGGCACCCCCTGCAGGAAACAATGCCTGAGTCATCGGATGGACTAAACGGTTCCATACGCCCTGCCAGTCATCCGTCCTTTCAAGGTGATCAGGGGACCTGCTGAAAACCACGATATGAAACTTACATAGTTGTCTTTATATTTATGAGACACCTAAAATTACACTATTTCACTTTGTGGTGCTCTTTTCACACAATCCGGTCATCTCGGCGGATCGAAACGTTTGTTGTAGGGTTATGTCTAATTACTGTAGGTACCACTTCAGCTTCCTACCTAGATTCGCATTGCGTTCACGGCGCAAAGTCGACTGTCTCTATATTTATGGGACGCACCTTATAAAAAGCCATATCTCTCTCTCTCTATCTATCTATCTATCTATCTATCTATCTATCTGTCTGTCTGGAACGCTTGACGCCACAGCGACGTCTGCACTGTGGCGCCATCTCTTGATGCTGAGAGGAAACGCAGTCAAACACACCAAATTATCGTACATTTCGTAAAATATTTCGCAAAGGGCTTACTTACAAGTTGAAATCACTCATAGAAGATCAGACAGTTCAGTGTCTTGAGAAAATCGACAGCACATATCTACACGATTGAGTTCCAAATGCGAGGACCGCCACATGCTCACATTTTAATTGTTCTGCGAGACGAAAACAAGTTCTTAACTATTGAACGTATCGATCGATCAATTCGTGTGTGCTATCGAGATGTCAAAGTAATTGGGTGCTAATTTAAAAACATTGGATTATCAATGACTCGAGTTCTACGTCGTATTTATTCGATCTACAATATTCGAATTGAATTCTTAATATCACGGCAAGTTGAGTTTGTACATTAATTTAATTTAGCACAATTCGAATATTAATTTGTACGCTTTAATTATTTTTTTACTTTTTTTATTTTATCGAACTTTCCGAGTTTAGTGTTGATTATCTTATGCATTTTGCGAAATATCTCAAATACCCCACAATATCATACATTTTGCAAAATATTTCACCACGGGCTTTCTATTATAAATATAATACCCAGATCTATTTAAAACGCTCTAACCTATAATAAAAACTGAAATATTGAGATGTAAAAGTGAGCAAAAATAACATCTAAAAACATTTTCAGCTCTTACATGATAGAGTTTTTATTATATTTCCTTGCGAAAATCCGGCGTCTATTTGATTTGTTTCCAGACTGCTTCAATTAAAAATTTCACCCCGTCCTAGGTTGGGCAACATCCCCTATATATGAATATTTATTTAAAGCTTAAAAGCAGCCGTCCTGGGACGGGCTGCAGGCTAGTCATGTAAAGAAAGGAGTAATCTTCCATGACACGGGAAAGGGTGGTCTACCTGGAGGAAAGCGGGCCGGGCCCTATACGAGACTGCTGCCCTCCATGAGGTAACTGAAGTGAGAAATTTATTCAACGACAATAGATATTTCTATATATTAATGAAGTCGTGGTAAAATCCTAGTGACGCGATATCATAAAAGTATAATTTCGCAATCCGGGATGACCAGGATGACTTCATTTTTAATCTTTTGTCAGATTTTCGAGACTTACCGAGTGGTTTACAGCATACACTGCAATTGTGGTAACACAAACAGAGGTTGGACAGAATAACGCTCAGAGATGAGACTTTTAATCCAGCTGCGTACGTCGCAATACGCAAAGGTATCCACCACGTTTTGGTTGTAATAGCTTTGTTTAGAACCTCATGATCCTGTTTAAGTGCATTTGCAATAAGGTGTCTCGTTGCAAAAATTTCTTTCAGGATGACGATGAAATGAGCGACCTAACGGACTTCGAAAGAGGGCTAATTGTTGGTGGCCGGTTTGTTGGTACCTCCGTGACAACAGTCGTCAGGGTAATGAATGTATCGAGCGCTACTGTGTCTAGCGTCATGACAGCATACCGCGTTCGTGGCAAAACCTCGTCTGCGAAACGACCCTAACTGATAGAGACAGGAGAGCATTAAAGAGGATTGTTACCCGTAATGAGAAGACCACGGCGCCGAAAATTAGTGCGGAGCTCCATCTGCATCTCCATACCCTAGTGTCAACGAAAACAGTGTGCAGGCAGTTGCATAAACAAGATGTTCATGGCAGAGCTGCTACTGCAAAGCCTCTGGGGACGAGGGTAAATGCTCAACGGCGAAGTCAGTGGTGCCAGGATCATACAACGTGGGCTTCCGATGCATGGAAGAATGTAATATGGTCGGATGAATCCACAGTCACACTATTCCCCACCGCAGGACGTGTTTACGTATAGAGAACACCGTCAGAAGCGTACAGCCCAGACTGTTTGCTCCCAACCGTTCATCATGGTGGTGGTTTTATTATGCTCTGTGCTGTCATATCGTGGTTTTCACCAGGTCCCCTGATCACCTTGAAAGGACGGATGACTGGCAAGGCTTATGAAACCATTTTGGCCGACCAATTCCATCCAATGGCTCAGGCATTGTTTCCTGTAGGGAATGCCATCTATCAAGATGATAACGCCCCGATTCACAGAGCTCGGATTGTCTAATCATGGTTTGAGGAACTTGAGGACAAACTTTCACACCTACCTTGGCCTCCCCAATCACCAGACTTAAGCATCATCGAGCCACTGTGGTCTGTGTTGGAAAATAGAGCAAGATCCCGTTATCCTCCTCCTGCATCTCTCAAGGATCTGGGGCAGTTTCTTCATGAAAAATGGTGTAACATCCCACTAACCACCACCCAGGATTTTTATGCGCCCATTCCAAGGAGGATCCAGGCGGTTTGGAATGCCAAAGGTGGTCCCACACCCTACTAGGTACGTAAAAAAACTTCTTTTCCTAGGTGTTCACTTTATTCTGTCCAACCCTTGTATTAATATGTACGAGAAACTGGGAAACAACTTCGAACCCGCAAAGCTGAACATAAAGCCGCTACAAGGAACATTTCCAACACGACAGGCTTTGACACACACATATACAAAATACCAGACATTCGATAAACAAGGACTCTAAAAATTCTTTCACATAAACGGCACTTTGTAAAACGGAAGTTGGAGTAAAGTCTCCAAATCGAAAGAAAATGAGGTTCCCATATTAATGAACAGAAAGGCTGGGTATTGCCACTTGAGTGGCAACAGCTACTCTGAGTCAGGCCCAAACGACGGGTTGGTGTGCAATGCGAAAATTTGGCAAAAAGGTAAAAATAAAGTCAGCCCGGTAATCCCCGTATCGCTAAATTGTACTTTTAACAATATATAAAGTAGCTGAACAAGGAGCCAAAAACGTTCAGGCTTTTCGCAGAAATTCGCATGCCAACTACAAAAAATAAACCATGAAGTACAAAAGTCGCATGAACTCCAAGTTGTTATTTGTGACAGAAACAGAAAGCTTCTCCCAATCAGTAGCTTTACTACTACGCAGCGGTGTCAGGACTAACGCATTAACAGAAATAACGGGGGAAGCAGGCCCGGATGCAGAAAGAACATTACCGATCTGCCATGTGCAAGGCAAAGTGACGGGGAAAAGAGCATGCGGAAAGGTCACCTTGAAGGCTGCTGGCGGTCCAATCTGACTGCCAGAAGGAAATGAAGGTCACGCGTTATTAACTTGGTTAGAACTGGGTTTCGTTGGTACTTGCGGTTTGCGTCTGATGAATCTTCATAATGTTAGCGAATTTAAACTCGTAATAATTTTTCTGCATTTGTAAACAGTAAAAATCGCTAAATTAAAGACGAAAACAGATAGTTTCAGAATAGATGGGATCATGAGTTTCTGCTTATGAACAATATAAAGACAAAAAACAATTCGTCGTGAGCTTTAGTGCTTGTTACATAGAATACAGCCTTAACCGTCACTACTCCCGTAACCACGAAGAAAAATGTAAAACGTATGTTGGACAAGCGCGTGCTGCAATCGTAACAGATCTGAAGGAAAAGGTTAGTGCTCAGAAACAGTTTTTTACTTAAAAAAACAATGTAAGTCTCTCCTAGTATGGTTTGTTAAGAGCTCTGAAACTGCAAAGGCACGATGTTTGTCTGATGGAGAATTTTTAAGATGTGTGGAAATGGCTAAAGCATTAAGGGGGAGGATAAAACTACTAATGAACTTTAACATGTACCAAGTTGAAGAAATTAATTAAGATATTTCTAAAACATTGAAAAGTGTGATTGCTAAGTCTGTGTACTTTTCGTTGGCGTTACATGAAACGAAGATCTTAAAGATAGAGCTTAATTTGTATTCTAACTGTTTCAAAGGAGTTTATCACCCATGAAGAAGTGCATGCGCTAGAGCCATTCCATGACCAGACCACAAGCAGAGACATCTATGAAACAGTAGTTGAAGTTCTACATGAGATCGGTGATGCAAGGGAACTTTCAGCCATTGTTGCATACTGATGCGAAAATTGGGTCTAAATTAGTAACTATTAAAAAGAGGGGACTGTCTTAATAGGCGTGGTTAAATTATGTTGATAATTAAATTAAATATTTGGCCTATTGCAAATTAATTGGAAAACTAACTTATTTTAATTACGGAAGTCTTGTAATTCTCTTTTTCTGAGTGAGAACAAAGGAATTAGTGGATCATCTCTGTTGGTCTGTGAGCATCATGGGACCACACCAGACGGCAATTGAGAAGCACTCATACTCCCATAAAGACGGTTTCGAGTGGGCCATTAATGCCAAAAATCGGTAGGGAACGAGGAAAATTATGATTATGAGGGGAAAGAGGCAACGACGCTTCGTGGGAAAGGCACGAGAGAAATCTCTAAGTGTCGAGTGAAGAGAAACACATGAGGCCCACGTGACAGGGAATGGCAAAAAGTAGGAAAGGAAGAAAGCAGTTGTGATCTCGGTACGCTGGCAGGCGGACAGACGGAAAAACACACCCAGGAATCATCTCGGAACGCAGTTGCAAGCCGGGCCGAGAGATTGCTATGGAGAGAGTACGCTATGCGGCTTTACGCAGCGGTCAGCCGTAATGAGCCTGCTAGGTACGAAACCTGAAGTCCGACTCACACCGATGATAGCACGGTAATTTTAAGCGCAGTGTAAGCCGCAAAAGTACGATGTAACAGAGAGGGCTTAGTTAATACTTGGTGGCCGGAGGTAAGCCCGCCAGGTATAGTAACATTCGTGAACTTAAGAGGAAGGTTCAACTACCGCAGAAAAGAGTTGCGATATTTGCGTATAAAAGGCCGTACTCTGATGACAGACCGACCAGGACGTCGC
Source organism: Macrothele yani (assembly GCA_039090855.1). Classification (NCBI taxonomy): domain Eukaryota; kingdom Metazoa; phylum Arthropoda; class Arachnida; order Araneae; family Macrothelidae; genus Macrothele; species Macrothele yani. The sequence goes on along the minus strand of CM077022.1, from coordinate 45,883,338 downwards.
GAGAGAGACTCTCTTTCCACGAAGAGCGAACACGCCGTCGCATTCCATAGAGGGAGGTCACCGACCTTTCCGGAGCATTGCTTGACGTTGTTTCTTTCCTGCAGAAGAACTTTCTTGAAGGATTTCGAGGGAGAAATTCCCCTTCCGCCTTCGCCAGAGCCCACTATGCCGAGTTCGGAGTGAGGAAACTTCCTAGACGGATCGCCAGCGAAGAAGAGTCAGCTGTGCTTTCCCCCAATCCCACGAGCAGACGGGGAAGAGCGGAGAAATTATCAGCGACTTCGAAAGAAAGAGGGGAAAAGCAACACATTACTGATGACACTCTGTTACCCTCTGTGACACTCAGGTGAGAAAGAAACCATCATCCACTACTGTTACAGAGTCGCGTAGTGTAGGTGAGAGTGCTACTAAAAAAATAGTGCTTCGAAAAACCACCTGGATTATTATATCACAACAGTCAACCATACGTGAGTACTTTTATTTGTCTGTGTTTTCCTATCACTGAGCGGAGGAACTGTAATCTTTAATAGATACCGGACTCTAAATTTAGAACTGTTAAACGCCCTTTTTTTTTTGGAGGCTGAAAATCTGATCTCGGAATCCCGAGTAGAAATTATTTTGGCTCATAATAAAAAAAACAATAGCAGTATTTATATCTCCGTGGGCCCAGACCCCGGGATAGAGTCTCCTCATAAAATAAAGAAATTCTATGGTTAAACTTGCTCTGTTCATTCTATAGGCTCTGGTGTATTACATACCTGTATTTCAGCAAGCATAACGTTCTCGCCCATTTATGCCAGCTCCCGAATTAAAAAGAACCTTCACGTCTCATTTTTATCAATAAGTGAAGCATGTATAAATTATACCGCTCGGCACGTTTTTGTATCAATTTGGTGGTCAACGGTGGGATATAACAACCCACGACCACGGCAAAAATTTTGTATAAATAAGTTATAAAACACATGCAGGGTTCCTATATAAACCCGCTTCATAGGATTAGTTCTTAAGGATGAAACTGATTAACCAACTTTGCCTCCTCCATGCAAAGTTGGAAACGGGTTAAAAATTTTGGACCCGGACGTCACATAATTGGACCCGATCCAGACCTGACAAATCTGCTTTGAACTATAAATTCGAAACTCAATTTATAATTATATATAATCTAATAATATATATATATCCCACTGCAGTAATGTTAAGGGGCTGTTCCACTTAATTTTGATGGTGATAACAGTCAAAAATTTTGAATTAAGTAACTTGTATGTTTAATTTCAGTATTTGCTGTTTTCTTAATAACATATCAAGCTTCAGAATAGGTTTCACAGCAACACCAATTTTCACCAGCTTCTGATGAGATGTTTCCAAAATGTGGATGTTGATTTCATCATTGCCCGTCTGAAGGAAGAAATATTCACGAAATCAACATTCACATTTTGGAAACTTTTAACTCATCACAAGTTTATGAAAATTGGTGTTGCTGTGAAAACATATTGTAGTTTCTTAATGAGCCGAAACAACTTCCAGCATTCACTCTTCTCCTTTTTGTTTTCAACAAGAACGTATTTGTTGGCCTCGACGCCTTTTTCAATCTCCTTAAATTGAAATTCATCCATATTAACAAATAAGGCATTAATTCCGACACGACATGCAATGGAACGGGATGTCAGCACGTCAAACGAAAACCTCTAAATGCTCAATGAAACTGATGCGATGTGAAAAGTAACTCTTAATTTTACAATAGGACGCACGGGGTGTGAGAGTGAATGAATCACCAGACAACCAGGCGACGGGGGCTTGCCTGTATCTTGCTCCGGAAAATCGCACTGAAAACAAACGCAAAGGAAGTATCGTTTTACGATACGGCGCTGTATCGTCTGTCGGTGGAAATATTTTTTGCTTTAAGAAGGACAGGGCAATATTTTTGTATGACAAATGATGTTTCACTCCGCTGGCAACAGCATCGAGAACTTTTAAAATCCCACGGTACACATTTTTCTTTGAAATATTTTTTTCTTTTCAAACATAAAACAGAAATAAAAGTGGGTCGAAATTGGGCCAGAAACACCTGCTACAGCCGAATTCTCCATATTCCTCTAACATTCAGAATTCTTTTTTTTTTCTCCAATTTTAATCATTTCCATTTTCTCAAAACTTTCCGGTTCAGCTTCGGTGAATTTTCACTGGCGAAAAGGGGTCCGGATTACAGATCGGTATAAAAAAGGAGCCAAGTTAGAACCTTACATTACCCTAATTAATCTTCGTCCCGATAATTGCCGGGCTTGCAATATTCAGGCCACCGAACCTCTTTCACTTTATCTCCCCCCCCTCCCCCAACGCGAAGAGAACGCTCGCCGCCACCCAGGAAGGAGAAGATAGGAGTGAATTAGTCAGAAATTCCCACGTACGCGGAAGGTAGGATACAACAGAAATCAGCACGTCCCTAGCGTTGTTACAAGGAAAGGAAGTCATAACACTTAAAAGGCGAGTAAGCCTTTCCAAAACCTATACAGCGCGAGACGTCCTGCGGACTCCCTGAAAAGGGCCAAGATCTCGAATTCGGCAAGCAGCAAAATTCCGTACGTGACTTTTGCCCATCTTAGAAACTAGGTGCGACGCTGCATGAAAAGGTTGGGATGCAATATTTCAGCACTGATGGTGTCCTCCGTAAAAGGGATCTTCCACGAATCTCCAGCGAGTTTTTCAGAGCGATACACGAATCGTAAGCCCCAGGACTCGCGGGAGCCAATGAGGCAACCCGACGCCATTTAGGGAGGTGGTCAAGCACACCCCTTCGCACCGGACGCAGGGACGCGGGAAAAGAGTTCTAAAAAAGAAAAGGAGAGTGAGAGGCTGGGAGAAAAAAACACTTGGAGAGGACGCACCAAGAAGGGTGGAGAGGACAGAGGCGAGCAGAAATTTTAGGAGAGTTAAAGTTTCTTTCGCGGCACAGAGGGACAGAAAACAATAAAAGTCATGAACGAGAGGTAGAAAGTTAGTCAGGGTGCAGACATGGTTAGAAGGGAAGATTTAAAGTGATGAAGACGTCCGAGCACCGCTGACTCCCAGCCGTAAACGCAGCAGCGACTACTCCAACGACACGTCAGTGAGGGTAAGATGCTTTCCACTTATACATTTCTGAAGTCATGCCTCATAGCTTTGCATGTGCTATGCAGGGTCAGTTTCCCAACGGTCTCAGCAATAATTTTGCATTTATTATCTCTAGCGCACCGTTTCCGCGGCTAAACTCATGTTACCATAACGATAATGAGGTTACCATTTTTTCTATGTGCATAAATACAGATCAATAACACCTAGAATGTTTAATTAAAGATAAATAACTCCGCCGGTACTCCTGTACCTAAAATTAAGAACAGTTCATAGAAATAAATTATTAACCTGTACGCAACTGTGTTACTCAGTCATTTTCTAAGCTGTTCATAGTTTCAGGTTCAATCAAAAATAATAATTTGCACAAACTGTTTCTCTGCTAATAAGTAGCCAGCTAATAAACTAAATAAAAATATTGCGGCGTATGGAAGAGCATGGAAAACCCATGTTGTTCCATATGAAACACAACGTAAGATCTTGTCGACCCTGAGATTTGAGACCCTTGTTTAGGGTACCCAATTTCCTCGCCGGCACCACTAGGAAAAATCACGGGGTGAAATTCTGCATATTTTGGCCATAAAATTAAAATAATCCCACTACGGCGAATAAAACGTAGTAGTGGTTCGCCATACCCATCAGGGGGCGGTAATACACCTTGCCCCGACCCGTTGACCCGTGGATGCATGCACTGCGTGAAAAAATGTTTGGGCATGGAAGACGTAATAAAAACAAGTGAATTAATCTGATTGAAGGAGGAAACAGATCATTGACTCATCTGAAGTTATGAAAACCAAAATTTGTCGGTGGCGTAGCTCGAATCCGCTTCCAGCTCCGGAGCCGAATGCTTCCCCACTAAGCTACACCGACAAGGGCTTATCAGTGCTGCTTGCAGTCTAGGACATGTGTGTCATCTCTGTAGTGCGTCACATACACGGTCGAGTCGCATTATTATGACCACCAGCTAATATCCATAGTAACACCACTGTGTGCAGCGTGGACAGCAGCTTGACGCAATGGGAGTGACTCAATAAGGTGCTGGAAGGTGTTCACAGGTATGTGAAGCCATGTTGACTGCAGTGCATCTGACAGCTGCTGGAGGGTGCGTGGTGGATGATCCATAGAGTGAACAACACGATCGAGGTGGTCCCACAGATGCTCAATTGGGTTTAAGTCTGGGGAATTAGGGGGCCAGGGAAGTACTTTGAAGTCTTCATCGTGCTCTTCCAACCACTTTCGAACATTTCTAGCTGTGTGACACGTTGCATTGTCGTTCTGGAAGATCCCATTCTCCCCAGGGAAGAAAATCTGCATGTATGGGTGTGTGTGTGGTCTGCAAGTATGGATTCATAACAAACTCTGTCCATAGTGCCTTCCACAGGTTTGAGTGGACCCAGAGAATGCCACGAAAACATTCCCCAGACCATAACGCTGCTTCCACCAGCTTGTGTTCTGCCAGCAATGGCTGAAGAGTGTTTGTCCTCCGATGTTTCTCGCCTTATACGCCAACGTCCATGCGTTCGATAAAGCAGGAAATCCGTTCGGAGATTGCAATCCATTGCCAATCAGCGGAGGTCCAATACCGATACTGCCGTAGAAATGGAAGCCTTTTCTGCCGATGCAACTTCGTTAGCATAAGTGCAGTGACCATCCTTCTGCATCGGAGCCCCATACGCAGCAGGATTCGCTGAACTGTCGTTTTAGACACACTTCCATTAGCCCCTGATTCACTCGGCCAGTGAGTTGCTCCACTGTTGCATGTCGCTCGGCCCTCACGTACCTTCTCAGCCGACGTCCACCTCTCACATCAATGGCACGTAGTTTCCACATCGCTTATTCGCTATGGTGCCATTTCTCCAATCACGATACACTTTAACCACAGCAGCATGCGAACAGTTCACAAACTGCGTTGTTTCAGAAATACTGCCCCCCTTGGCCCGAAAACCAATAATCATCCCTTTTTACAAATCTGATAAATCGCTCCTTTTATCCATGACATCAACGAGTGATATGTTTTCAGAATGCCTACAAGCACACCTTATATACCCTCCAAGCCAGCTTATGCCACGTGCCTTCTTTCTTTGGCTACGCGCTGTTGACGTCAAAAGTAGGTCGTGGTCCCAATAATGTGACTCGAATGTGTATATCTCCCCTTGAGAAGGGCGGGGCACTAAATCTCCGGTTTCGGGTCCTCCGCAAAACATACTTGAAGTAACTCTGTAGAAGAAGGAATTCTGATTAATTCCAGACGACGTGTAGAAGAAGCATCACGCATTTTTCAAAGCATTGAAGAAGGAATTCTCATTAATTCCAGATGATACGTGGAAAGAACATCACTTCTTTCGAAGAACATAACGACGCGTAGATCCATTTTTATGTTCGGGCGTCAATGTGAAAACACAAATTTGCCGGTGCAGTGGCAGAACTCGAATTCTTCTGCTCCGGACCCTAATGCTTTAACGATTAAACTGCACCGATGAAGCTTATCGCAGCAACTTTGCACCTGCATGGGTTCATAAACCGAATGAAGAATTTTTAGTTCTCCTTTGCTAATGGATTAGTGTGCCTTACTTCATGCAAAGAAATGTTAAAGGAAAATCCGGACATAGGTTTAATTCTACATTACAATGTTCGATATGCTTTCACAGCAGTTGGTTTTCCAGTATACTCAGACGCGCCGAGCCCGAAAGGGGCTCGGGCTAAATAATATTTATTACGGTTCGGACTCTGGCTCTGAAATAGAGAAAAGCAGAAAAAAATTTTTTTCTTTTTTTTTTAATATAATTTTGTATGTTTAAGCACATACGAGACTTTTCATACACTTTCTAGTTAATTTATTAACTCAGAATTCTTCAGCAACTGGGTCTGAGCGGAGAGTACTCCGAAGGGGTATTTATTCCGGGCATGGGTAGAAAAATTCTATAGCCCACTTGTTAGGGGATTTCTGCGGAGTAGGAAAAGCTTCTTCGTAGATAGTAGAACGCCGCGGAAATTTTGCATTCTTCCTCCACGACGCAGCTCGCTGCTTCTTCAATTAAGCAAAGTACGTGGCTTTCAGCGCCACCTGATCTTTCCGGATGTCCAGCCATCCAAAACATACTGGGCAGGTTCGAACCACTAAATACCCGCCGTGCGTCGGATGGGCACGTTAAGCCGTCGGACCCCGGGTACTTGCCCCCCCCGGGAATAAATAAGGAGTCTTCCTCACCCTTTCTACCTCGCTTCCGTGTCACTTTCCTATCGGACACTCTAGTCCAAATCTCCTAGCTTCCTATTCCGAAGGGTTGTTTAAGACGTGGGGTCAGACACTCCCTTCCTAAAATCTTCTACATCTGATCTGATCGGTCAAGTCGGTTCTCTGTAAACCGCCACACATCTTTCAGCAACTTGGAAAACTGTCACATGTTTTTCATTAAGGGGCCGGGCACAAATTGCTGTTCCTCTGAAGAACACTATGAATGTGTCGCACTTTCCAAGTTTCCGAATTATGTGTGGCAATTTCAAGGTGCCTATAACGACAGGAAGGAGCTCTTTGGTTTGTCTGAATTTTCATGCCGGTTCATACGAGTTTAGGACAACTGGCTACAAAAGTTCAATGGGGTGGGGGTGGGGTGTTTAAAGAGTGACGTTTCTTGGCCTATATTGAGAATTGAATTGGGAACTCCAAACAAATTTCGAGAAAACGTTCAATGTAACCCAAGCGAGAACTGTACTTTAATTTGAAGAAATAAATTGCCGTGCCTTAGTACATTTCTTAAAACTACAGTGTGCGACGAAACAACGGAATTACAGCAGGACTCGTGCTGTGTTCAGAAAAGGACGATAAGGTGGGATTTTTTAATAGCGCTGCACTTTTACTTAGGCACTAAGTATTTACATAACATGTCAAGTTTGCAATACTTTTCTTTTACTTAATTCATAAGCCCTACACCTTGGCCTTTTTAACAGCTTTTAGCCCGTCGACTTCATATTCATAACTTTTTGTTCACGTATCAGATCAAGTCAATAGCATTGGGCTTTTACTTAGGCACGAAATATTAATTCACAGACCCTATGCCTAGACCTTTTTAATAGTTTTTACTAATGTCATATTCACAACATTTACACATCAAATCAAGTTAATAATATTGCGCTTTTACTTAGGCACGAAATATTAATTCATAGGCCCTAGGCCTTTGATGGTTTTTCATCCGTTAACTTCATATTCATAACGTTTACGTAGCAACTAAAGTTAATAGCATTGCGCTTTTACTTTGGCACTAAATATTAATTATAAGGCCGTGGGCAGGGTCTTTTTGGAAATTTTTAATAAGCGCAAAATATTTGTGCCGATATGTTTTAAAGGTTATGAATATGACACAGTCGGAATAAAAACAGGTAAAAGGGTCTTGGCCTAGGGCCTGTGAATTAATATTTCGTGCCTAAGTAAAAGCTCAATATTATTAACTTGGCTTGATGTGTAAACGTTGGGAATATGACATTGGTAGAACGAAAACTGTTTAAAAGGCCAAGGCCTAGGGTCTATGGAATAATATTTAGTGCCTAAGTAAAGGCGCAATGCAAGTGACTTGATCTGATACGTGAACAAAACGTTATGAATATGGAGTCGGCGGATTAAAAGCTATTGAAAAGGCCAAGGTGTAGGGCTTATGAATTAAGTAAAAGAAAAATATTACAAACTTGACATGTGATGTAAATACTTAGTGCCTAAGTAAAAGTGCAGCGCTATTAAAAAAAGATCCCAACTTATCGTCCTTTTCTGAACACAGCATGAGTCATGCTGAAATTCCGTTGTTTCGTCGAACACTGTAGTTTTAAGAAATGTACAAGTCACTGCAATTCATTTTTTCAAATTAAAGTACAGTTCTCGCTTGGCTTACATTGAACGTTTTCTCGAAATTTGTTTGGAGTTCCCAATTCAATTCTCAATATAGGCCAAAAAACGGCAATTTTTATACCCCACCCACCTGAACTTTTGTAGCCAGTTGCCCTAAACTCGTTTGAACCGGCATGAAAATTCAGACAAACCAAAGAGCTCCTTCCTGTCGTTATAGGCACCTTGGGAAATTGCCACACATAATTCGGAAACTTGGAAAAGTGCCACACATTCATAGTGCTCCTCGGAGGAACAGCAATTTGTGCCCGGCTCCCTTAATGAAACATATGTGGCAGTTTCCCAGTGTGGCACTTTTCCAAGTTGCTGAAAGGTGTGTGGCAGTTTTCCTGTGTAGCGGTTTGCCGGCAACCGGTCAAGTCGCCGTATCGCCAGGCATTTGGTTCGGAACGACGGGGGCATTCGGACGATGTTGGCGCCAATGGGTCCAGGAAGGCACAACCCAGCGGTACGCGGGTAGTGGACGGCCGAGGGCAACTACAGAACACGAGGATCGAGCGATTGTGAGCCGCACGAACAGAACCGAATTCGTCTCTCTCAACCATCCGTGGCCATGTTGCGTCGTCTACAGGTACGGAAGGGGCCAACCGGAAGACCGTTGCAGACGACTTGCGGCAAGGGGACTACATTTCAGCAGGCCATTCTGCAGCCTACCACTGACCAGCCAGCATCGCCAGCCCTGGTTGTAGTGGTATCACTATCCACGTTGCTACCGCCCAAAACGGGCCCGATCAACGTGGGATAGTGTCGTGATGAGTCATGGGTTGCTCTTGGCGCAGATCACCAGCGCATACTTTTCTGAAGACGAGCAGGCCAGTGCACGGATCCTGCCTTTACCGTGGAATGGCACACGTCTCGCACACGAGAAGTGTCTGTCTGGGGAGCCATTTCCTACACTGGCGTGCAAAAATTAAGGACGAGACGGTTTTTCCAATGTAACGTCGTGCAGAATCCACTCAAACCATACCAAAAGATCCCCAAGATGTAAGAATATAGGACAAGTGAGCAAAACCGTCCAAACAAGAAATCCAAAGGATACAAAGGCACTTTATCGAGCACAACTGGACAGAAAACAGAAACGTCCATGTGACAGGTGGCTGCCAAGAAAAATCCAGTCTTTAGTAGGGGATATGATCACCCCTGACTGCGTTGCAGGATTTACAACGTCTGTCCATGCTGAGGAAGAGCATGGACCTCTTTGGAAGATGTCAAGGAGCTGTTGAGGCATCGCGGCCCATTCCTCTTATAGCGCCAATCGCAGCTGCGGGATCGTTGCTGGCGGCTGATGACGTGCTGCCAAGCGTCTCCCGAGAAGGTCCCACACGTGTTCGATTTTATTTAGGTCGGGGCACCTTGCGGGTCAATCCATGCGTTGAATGTCTTCACTATCCAACAGCTCTGCAACAGCCACTGTACAATGAGGTGTAGCGTTGTCGTCCATGAAGAGGAACTCAGTACCCACAGCACCTCTAAACAGACGCACGTGAGGCAGGAGAACCTCGGTACAATAGCGGACACCAGTGACTGAACCTCCTTGGAAGATGTGGAGGTCAGTACAGCTACCAAGCATGATACCGCCCCAAATGAGAACTCCGCCACCTCCAAACCGGTCCCTTTCGATGATGTTGGTGGTGTGATTGCGTGTTCCCTGCTCTCTCTCCAGATGTGTAAACGTCCAGAATCGCTCGTCAGACTAACTCGGCTCTCATCCGTAAAGAGAACTCGACCCCATTGCCGATGTGTCCAGTTCTTGTGTTCCTGGCACCACAGAAACCGCCGTCTCCGATGAGCAGGCGTTAATGGCACACACCGTACTGGTCGTCGTGCAAATAGACCACCTTTCTGCAGCCTCCTGGCCACGGTAAAACGCGATAACGGACGTCCAGTTGTCTGTTGCATGTGCCTTGCGATTTCTCCCGCTGTCTGCCGTCTGTCTCTTCTCACCTGTAGGACAATATACCGGTCGTCCGCCGCCGTGGTTGCTCGTGTACGACCACTGCTAGACTCTCGGACAGCTGTTCCTGTCGTTTGAAATGCTCTCCAAGCTCGTAAAACGATGCTGTGAGCGATCCCGAACTCCTCGGCCACACTAGTCACACTTCGACCTTCTTCCAACTTCTTAATGACGCGACCTCGGGTAAACTAATCCACATGTCGTCTACTGGATTGCCTGTTGGACATATCACACGGTAGCAGCAACTCGACGTCTTTCAAACCGATGTACACCGTGCAATAGCTTTTACCGAATTGCTGAGCGTACACCGCCCGTGTTCTTTATACCCTTCCAACACTCCCCTACGTCATGCTGCATATATGCGCATGCCCTACCGTACCGGACCCTAATCTATCTCCTGAGTGGTCTTTCGGTCCGTTCTGCCTGCTCGTTCCGCTGTTATGCTAATTTATCCTCTTCGTCCTTAATTTTTGTACACCAGTGTAGTATGTGCCAGACACCCTTGGTAGTCATCCGTACCACCCTCATGGCTCAACAGTATGTTAACAATATTCTACGACTTGTCTGCGTGTGGGTCTCCGATGAAGACGGAGGGTCACTGCACCTATACTAACGAAGGTGCATCAGCAGAAAAAGCTTACATTTCCACGGCAGTATCGGAATTGGACCTCCGCTGATTGGCAAAGGATTGCCTTCTCCGATAAGTCACATTTTCTGCTTCATCGAATGGATGGACGTTGGCTTATAAGGCCAGAAACATCGGAGAACAAACACTCTTCAACCATTGCTGGAAGAACACAAGCTGTTGGGGGCGGCGTTTTGGTGTGGGGAATGGTGGCATTCTCTGGGTCCACTCATACCTGTGGAAGGCACTATGGACCGAATTCGTTATGAATCCCTGGGGCGGATGGGATTTTTTGGCACGACAATGCGACGTGTTACACAGATAGAAATTGATGATTGATTCTATCAACTAATTTGTTGATTGTTTGATTGTATTAACTTGATTCTTTATATACCGAAAAATAAATAAATAACATTATGTTAATTTAAGCGCACAGAAACGTTGCTGTTGTTCCAGCAAAGATCTTATTTTCACTTTAACGAGTGCCTAGTAGGTAATGTGCAGATTATCTAGGTAATTTTTGCAGATTACCTAGGTAATTTGAGCAATGAAACAATTTTCGGCACTTTAACGGATCACCCTAGTTAATCTGCACATTACCTGTAGAATAACTGATTTCTGCACTTTAGCGGTAACATATACACACTCACGTTCATAAAAACAGAACACCTGAAAGGAGTTGAGGTGGGACTTTGATTTTTACAAGGTATGCTTATTAGGCAATACAGAACAAATGATTAACATCTCGGTGTCATACGTACCAGGTGCGTCGATGTAGCTAATAATCAGTGTGGCCACCTCTGGCTTGTATCACCTGCTGTAAGCGCTGAGGCATCGAATCAAATAATGTGTGAATAGTGTCCTGTAGAACAACCATCCAGGCTGTATTGGCCCGCTTCCAAAGTTCATCAAGAGAATGCTGGTGGATGGTCGTACCACTGCAACTGTCGTTGGAGCATATCCTACAGATTTCCCATGGGTGAAAAATCCGGCGATCTAGCCGGCCACGGCAGAAGTGGAACGTTATTATCCGTGATTATCCGTTGTTGCTGCAACATGCGGTGTGGCAATGTCCTGCTGAAACATGGCCCCGGAGACGTCCTTGCAGGTACGGAAGAGCGACCGGCCATGGAACGTCATTGAAATAATGGGAACTCGTTATGGTGGTACAGACTCTCACGAGAGGTGATCCGCTTTCACGTGTTGGTATGTAGATGGAACACACCGTGCACAGAGTGCTCGCAGATAGCCTCACTGCCTGCAAAGTCGTCCGAAGGGCAACTGCAGTGACAGGAATACCATGAGGAACAACAACGGCCACTCCTCCGCAGGCGATAACAACGTCCTCGTGATCCTTGCGGAAAATGGAATATCTCCGCAGCGGAAAAGTGTCCGTTGTTCGTAGCTTTGTCTCCTGGAGGCAAACGCACACAGGTGTGTGCGAAGACAGTAAACCTTTCAGATCATCAATTCGGGGTCGCAGACCTCGGCAATTCCACTGAATGAGCGTAGCTATTATGAAAAATAAAAGGATGAAAAACGAAAAAGACAGACGACTAGAATGTCTCCGAGTCGTCCATCAGCTCCTGACCATCTGCAATGTCCGGAGGCAACACAGGGCTGTGCTTACTCACTCAGGGCTGCGCTACCGGGGGGTGTTGTGGTTTTACCCTGCTCTGTTTCGAGGGGAGGATCCTGGTTTCACCTTTCCCGGCTTCTTCTTAGGTGCGCCCTGGGACTGGGTCCCAGTGCTGGCAGAGGATGGTTTCTTCACAGAGGATGTTTTAGGCGTCGATGTTGATGGCGCCTTGGATTCAATGCGGCGAGACTTCAGTGCTTCCAATCCGGCAGCAACGATGTCCTCAAAATCATAAGGACACCGCACTGGGATGGTCACTTCAGTCTGCACCGCAACAGTAGCCTTCTGGACCACAACCGATGCATAGGAGCGCCTGCCTGTTGGTAGAGGAGCTATCCGCCGTCTGGCTTCAGGATAAGACAGATGTTCTGTCGTCTTCAGGCGTTGGATAGCCTGCTCCTCGATCCACTTTGGGCACTGCTTAGAAGAAGCCGGGTGAGATCCCTCGCAGTTGACACAGTCATCCGAGTGAGCGGAGCAGTCCGCCAAAGAGTGTTCAGGCGACAGACAGCGCCCACACTTTGCTACATTACGGCAAGACTGCTGGGAGTGACCGTAATGCTGGCACTTGAAACATCTCAAGGGGTTCGGGATATATGGGCGAACATCGAGCCGCAAGTACCCCGCCTTGATGGAAGTTGGCAGGGTAGGTGAGTCAAATGTCAGCACAATGTTCCGGGAGAGAATAGACTTCCCATCCCGCCGGAAAAGAATACGTCGAACCCCAGTGACATGTTGTTTCCCAAGTTCTTCCAGCAATTCCTCATCGCTGCATTCCAGCAGGTCGCGGGAGTTGATAACACCGCGAGAGGAATTGAGGAAACCATGGGGCGAGATCTGCACAGGAATGTCCAGCAGAACGGTCGTCTCCAGCAAGGTGGCACTGTGGCGTGGATTAGATGTCTCCACAAGAAGATCCCCTGAGGGGAGCTTCTTAACACTCTTTGGTGAGCCCGCAACGGCCTGAAAAGCCTTATTAATCCAAAAAGGACTCTTCGAACTCAGGGACTGTGCAGGATCAACAGAATGAATTAGAAGAAACAGAGCATTGCAGTTCGTAGTTAGTTTCTTAGTGGAGGAGGGTGTCCCTTCCTCCACACGGCGCTTCAAATTAACAGCATGGGAAACACTTTGTGTTGCCATGAAGAATAGAAAAGATTCGTCCGCCGACCTCCCCACCCACTACCGAGCCCAACGAGGGAGAGCCGGAGGTCCGCAAGCCCAAGAGGACGCAGGACACGGCTCTAGGGATAGTCAGCGGATATAGCAAGTTGGTAGGGCAGACACACGCTCAGCGTGCACCCAGACTTTCCCGTGCCCGGAGAACACCCCTTTGGCATGCCCACCCTACCCCCAAACTCACCCAGCCGAACAGAACGACAAGCCGCTAGAAGTCTGGACGCAACTCGGCCACAGACTTCCTGACCAGGAGTGGGTTAGCTCCCAGCCTCCCGTTTAGGGTGAAGCAGAGGGAAAAGACGAGTATTGGCGTCTGGAGACAACTACAACTCGGCCCCCAGATACCTCAGCCTCCAGCATCATCGTTTCCACCTGTACGGGTCACCGCACACGGCAAACATGCAGGTAGGTCTAAGCTAACCAGCTCCGGAAAAACAGAAAATGTAACATAAAAGAGAAAAAACAGGGAAGAGAACGAGGAACAAAACCCGGAACTGGCGCCTCATCACAACCTCAGCAGCCTACAACTGAGGCGGGTACATGTCACTTTAGGAACGAAAGACGAAAAAAGCAAAACAATAAGAGAAAATCGGCTCGGGCCGTGGGGACGCCATCCCCATCAGCTGGATGAACAGCTGTCCCTTCGGAGATGTAATCGTCAAAGCCGCAGAGGCAATAGAAACCGTCACAAGGTTAGCTCGGGCCGTGGGGGCGCCGCTCCCCAAATAACTGGAAAACCAGTTATCCCCGTGCGGGGATTCCTGTTCTGTGGTTACCCTGTATATATCATCATCATCATTGTCAACCATTATCAATCCACTGCTGGACGAAGGTCTCCCCAAGTTTCCTCCACAACGGTCTGTCTTGTGCCAGTCTCCTCCATGTCACTCCCGCATACTTTCGAATTTCATCCACCCATCTTCCATGTGGTCTTCTTCTGGGTCTTTTCCTGTCCCTTGGAATCCAATCTAAAATTTCGGCTGTCCATCGATGATCTGTCCTTCTGGCAGTATGTCCAGCCCATTGCCATTTCAGGGATTGAACTCTGATCATGATGTCTTCCACTCTTGTCATTTTTCGGATCCAAGAGTTCCTCTTCTTATCTCTCCTGGTTACACCAAGCATGCAGCTCTCCATGCTGCTTTGAGTTGTCTGCAGCCTTTGTATGTCTCTTTTAGTTAAGGTCCACGTCTCTGCACCATACGTAAGCACTGGAAGGATGCATTGATCAAACACTTTTCTTTTAAGACATAATGGCATATTGCTCTTGAAAATTATGCTGTTTCTTCCAAACGCTCTCCAGGCAAGTTTTGTACGCCGATTAATTTATTCATCAATGTGACCCTCACTTTATATCTGCTGTCCAAGATAAACGTACGTGTCTGTTATCTCCAGCTTTTCCCCATCAATCGATAAATCTTCATTTCTTGTAAAAGCATTGAACACCATATATATATATATATATATATATATATATATTATACATGTTTTTTTTTTTCTCGAATTTATATGTTACAAAATTAATACATTTATGGATATGTAATATGGGCAAATATAACCTCACGACGAGAAATAAAAAATAAATAAAATATATAGCCCCAAAATAACTCTGATAATTGCTTTTATTTTTTTTATTTTTGTGTCTGGTTAACACATATATTGTTGAATATATCAAAGTAGAGAGTCACGAAATGGTGAAATTTAATTTGCTGCTATTTTATGAAAGCAGGAAAGTTTAAGGTGATTATAATAATCCCTTGAAATCTGCAAATCTCAGTGTCTGTACAGTGAAGGGCGGTAATTTATTTGAAAGTGGGAGGTTTAGAAGCAGATTACAAATTTGGAAAGGAAAGGTATTGAGAAAGATCTTTGACCCAATTAATAAGAATGGACTTCCGAGAGTGAAGAACAACAAAGAAATAATGGAGAAATTCAATTAAATGGAATATTACTGAAATAAAGGTGAGAAGACAGAGATGGCTGGGACATGTTCAGCGAATGAAAGACGACATAGCAGCAAAAAAGGTCTTCATGTATAGACCCCGTGGATCTAGGCCCAGAGGACGACCAAGAAGAAGATCGGTTGATGATGTGGAGGATGATTTAAAGAAAATGAGAATACAGAACGGAGGAACAAGGCACAGAATCGGGGGAAATGGAGGGCCATCCTGAGGCAGGCTCAGGTCTTAGATGGGCTGTACTGCCAAGAATTAGTAATAGTAGGAGGGGGAAAAAAACCCAAGAAAGATGACACCAAACAGAAATCCTCTTTCTTATGTACGTCGAGTGTTTGAATTAATTAAAGAAAGATGACACCGAATTTTCGGGTGTAATGAGCAAGTCTTTAGAGAATTCGTTCTGGCGAGAATTAAATTTATCAAAGCAATTCAAAGTCAATGGAACCGGTATGGAAAACAGTAGTATTATCTGACCGAAGGAAGAAGTTTTTCAGTCGGGTTTTTAATCCCGCAGATATTGCTGTAAATGGAATCGTGAACTTACACCCTCTGGTTGCAGACTTGTGCGTTAAGAATAATTCAAAATTACATGAGAAACATTCGCAGCAGATACGCTCTCCAAAAAAGAAAGAATATTTTTTTAAATCGGACTCGTAGATATGCCGAGATATCGACAAATATAATATATGCATCTACACCCCGGGCGGGGAAAACATGCATTATTTTATGAAGAAAGTATTCTCAAAAGGTTTTTGGATGCGAGTGGTATCGGTCCACTCGCATCGAAAAACCTTTGAAAGCATTTTTTCAATCGAGTTTTCACGAGCTCAAATTTTGCTGCAAAATACATCAGAAGCAGGAATTAACATTTATGCCCCTTGGTGTCCAAACTATTCTTTACCAATTATTGGAAATTATATGAAAAACATTTCCCACCAGGAGCTGTATGCGCTACAGGAATAATTTTTCATATCGGAGTTTTAGAAACAGAGATATCGGGTAAATGCAATTTGCATTTACGCCCCCTAGCAGAAAGTCTATGAATTACTTGAAAATTTTGAAATTATATGAAAAACATGTCGCACCGGAAACTATCCAATAAAGAAGGAATTTTTCAAATCGGACCATTAGAAGCAGAGATATTGACAAAAATAAGATATACATCTATGCCACCTGGCGAACAAATCATGCAATATTTTTAAGAAGAAAATATTGTGAAAAGGTTTATCGACGTGAGTGGCATCGGTCCATGAACGAATTTTTTTTCAATCGAGATTTTAGCTCAGATTTTGTGGTAAATACATCAGAAGCCGAAACTAACACTTACGCCCCCTGGTGGCTAAATCACTCTTTACCAAAAACTAGAAATTATACGCAAAAGATTTTCCTTCTGGAGCTATAACCGCCGAAGAAAAAAAATTTCAAATCGGACTTTTATTAATAGAGATATCGGGGAAACGCAATTTACTTTTACGTCCCTAGGGGTGAAATCTATGCGTAACTCGAAAAAGTGACTATACCTAAAATAGTCTTCGACATAAATGGAATCGAAAGGTGAAAGATTTTTTCAATCGGATGTTTAGAAGCAAATATATGGAATAAATGTATTTTGAATTTGATATCATCTGCATGTACGTTCTCTAGCGACGAAATTGTGCATCGTAAAAAAATCAAATGAGGGATCATCATTCGCATATTTCAAGTTTCCCAATGCAAAAAGAATTTTTTAAATCGGAGTAATAGTTGCAGAGATATGGTGTCCACAGAGGGACGGACGGACAAACCGATAACATAAGCACGATCTTTTTAACAAAAGACGCGCTAAAAACACAGTACAAAAATATTTTTAAAGGCCTCACACGCCGCAAAACGTACGAAATAATAATAAATAAAAATTTTTACCAAAAATGATTTTGTTTTTATTCCCTACACAGTGGGGACCGGTGTCTCGGTGGTCCAGTCGGCCCTCTGTACTAGGTCCTAAGTTTGAATTGACAATAAATTTACGTGCTGTCCCTGAAGCCTGAAGACCCTAAAACGTTTATGGCCCTTAAGGACATAAATGTTTTGGCCACCACTGATCAAGAATAATGAAGGCCATCAGGCAACTGTCTTCTATTCTAAAACTGTGTGCACTTCGTTTATATTGCCTGTTTGAACTATCATTTTTTTTTTTTCAACAATCTTTCCTAGCTGGAAGCTTGCAAGTGTTCAGACTGCTAAAAAAGAAGTAAAAAACGGCAATTTGTCCTGTCCTTCGAACTGTTTTTTGTAGCTCTGGCATCTGGTTTATCTGAAGCAATCCGTAAGCTCCTGATTTCTGTGTCACGCTGGATTAATGCATTTATTCCGAACGAGATAATCCAGCAATATATTGGGTAGGCAGACATAATTTAACGTCAGTGAATGCATAAAAAGTTTGATTCAAATCTGTTGTCGTATTCTTGAGGTTTATCCTGCAGCAAACACGCAATAAAATATTTAATAAATAATAAAATATGGAGGAGATAACTAAACCCAAGATGTTCAAGCACTAAAAACTTCTAAAATAGGCAAGCATTTATGCACTAAAAAAAATCAAGAAATATAGGCTAAAATAGAAGAAATATGCATTCAAAATTCCTGAGTTTTACTGTGGGATTCATAATACACTATCTGATCAAGAGCATACGGACACTTGCTCAGAGCCCACTTAAGAGGAGTCTAGAGGGGCTGCAGCCCCTTTTCCCGCATTTTCAAGGGGCCCCAGAATTAGGCAAGATGCTAGAAGAATTGACAGAGTTGCAGGATTGTTTGTTTTCTTTTTTCAGATAACACAGCAAAAACTATAAGAAACTGCCTTGTGAAAATTTTTTTATTTCTTTCCGCATTTTTAGGAGAAGTCCGCAAAAAATATAGTCGCACCCAGGCCATCCTCAAATCCTTCGAAACCATTACAGAAGTTTTTTTTGTACACATCTGTAAATGGGAGAAATTTTTATACATTAAGAATTCGTTTGAGTCGTCATGATATTTGTGGATCATATTATTTTGCCTACTACTTCGATTTAAGTTCAACAAGCTGAACCCAACCCTGAATTTTGAGAAACCTTCCCCAAATTCCTTTCGCATATTAACGGGAAAACTCCGATCTCACTTTTTCCGTATCCACAAGACGGAGAATTTCCGGTAACAGGAGCGATTCGCTGGAATATACTTGATGTTTGATTAACTATTAAATTTCAATTGTCCGTCGGAGGACCTGATTTTTTTTTTTTTTTTGATTGGAGGGTTAACGACCACCGTGAGCAACTCAATGGGCTATAAGCAGTCGCCCGTCCCTAATTTAGGGTCACTGGTTCCAGGGAAGGGAGAGAGCCAGTGCCGTAAGACAAACACAACATCCGTGCCTCACCGGGATTCGAACCCGGACCCCAGACGGACGAATGATCATAGGCCAGCGCCTTAGACCACTGCGCCACCGGGGCGGCGGAGGACCTGATTTTGAAGTTCTGTAGCGAGATCGGATATTGTGGATAGCATATCGCATGAAATTTTGGTTATTGTCGCCAGAGTTTCTTTCAGGCATACCCTTCCGGAAACGACCATTCGCCCCCGCCCCCAAGAGGCATTTTATGTTACCAAGCCAAATGTTAATAAATTCAGGTTATAATTAAAAGGAAAGTTTAGTTTCTTTTGATGTTACAAATATTTCTCCAATTATATACCGATGAGCCATTACATTATGACTACCCCCAGCCTAGAGAAATGAGCTCGCCTGGAGACCGAACGGTGGCGCGGGAGAAATCCATAGAGCTGTATATATACAACCCGAGGACCAGCTTTCGGTTAGTAGTGTTCGGAATCAGAATGGGAAAAGCTGCCGATTTATCGGAGTTTGATAAAGGACAAATCGGGATGGCATGGCGCCTCGGACAAATCGGGATGGCACGGCGCCTCGGAACTACGATCTCTGAAACGGCGCAGCTTGTGGGTTGTTCACGTGCCGCTGTAGTGAGTACGTATCAAAAATGGTGCATACGACAAACCGTCGTCCGCAGCTCATTGATGCCAGAGCGGAGCCGAGACTATCGAGCATTGTTCACAGCGACCGCAGGGCCACAGTGCGACAAATCCCCCACAGCTACAACAGTGGTGATCAGGGCAATCTGTCGCACCACACAGTTCATCGCAGCCTTCTGCGCATGGGCCTGGGTAGCCGAAGACTCAGCCGGGTCCCCATGCTCACTGCACGTCATCGCCAACAACGCCTGAAATGGGCCCGAGGTCATCGAGATTGGACCGTGGATGATTGGAAGAAAGTGGCCTGGTTTGACGAATCAAGGTTCCTGGTGCATCACGCAGACGGCCGAGCGCAGATACGCTGATTACCAACAGAGGCTATGGCACCATGGATGCACTGTTGGGCGGAAACAGGCCAGCGACTGCGGTGTTATGCTGTGGGCGATATTTTCTTGGGAAACTTTAGGCCCCATTATCCCAACAGCACAATCCCTGACAGCTGTCAGGTATCTGAACATCGTTGCGGACCAAGTTCACCAGTTCATAGCAGCTGTGTTCCCTGCTGGTGATGGCCATTACCAACAGGATAATGCGCCATGCCTCACAGCCAGAATCGTCAAGGAGTGGTTCCAGGAACGTGCTGGTGATTTTCTCTTAATGCCCTGGCCTCCAAATTCACCTGACATGAACCCAATCGAACATTTGTAGTTCGACTTAGAAACGCGGTTTCACGCTAAATGACCACCACCCCGAAATGTACGGGAACTGGAGAACCTGCTGTTGCCATTTTGGCACGAGATACCCCAGGATCCCTATCGCCACCTCATCGAATTGATGCCTCGTCGAGTAGCCCCTCTTTTGCGGACTAAAGGGGCTCTTACACAGCTTATTATGTAGGTGGTCGCATAATGTAATGGCTCATCGCTGTATATTTTCTTTAATATTTGTTGAAGTATTATAGTTGATTTTGCTGAAAAGGGTAGATGCATGCCATTCTTCAAAATATAATAAGTAGACTAATCATACCTCATAGTCAGGGAATCGCGATTCAGAATCAGGTGTGTTGAATGCATTTTAATAGATAAAAATTTCAAGCCTGCCGTAACACCCACACCCTGACCCTCCCACCCTATATAGTTCAGCTGAAGAAAGTTTGTTCTTGAAATGTTTAAAGAAGTAATTACTATATCAGTTGCGTATATAGATTTATTTTTTTTTCGGGGATAGGGGGGCGACCAAAAATGGAAGTTTCTGAAATCCTCCAGAACAAAATCAAAGTTAATGTAAAATAGAAAAAGAAAGCAATTTTTTATAATGTAAATGTGTGCATTTTTATTAAATCAAGGCATTTTTTCTAATGTAAGTCGCATTTTAACCAAAATCAAAAACATGAAACATTTCCGGTGGAAAGGCCCCCTTCTAAATACGCTCCTGTACTATATATATAGTAATTCTATATGTGTATAGCAGTAAAATATACACTGCTGCTCATAATTATAAGGACAGTATAAGGACACCATAAATACTGGTGATACACAATGCAAAATAACTGCAGGAACAGGAAAACCTTATATTTACGTATAATGGATGACACAACATAGCAGAAACATTATTCTGTATTTGTTTTTTGTTTTTTTCATTATAATTACAAGAAGCAAAGCAAATGCCATTTGGACACAGTTCTAAAATTATAAGGACAGCTTGCCTTCTATGTGTAAATATAATTAATTTTACAATATTATTACCTTTAATAGGTGGTATGGCCCCCTTTGTTCTCTAGACACTGAGCCATTCTGTTAGGCATACTTTCAATGAGTTTACGTAAATACTGAGGTGTTATCTTGTCCCATGCAGCTAAGACTTCCTTTTATAACTCAGGAACAGTGGAAAATTGTCTGTCATTAGCATATACCAATCTAGCCATTGCACCCCAAACTTTTTCAATGATGTTCAAGTCTGGAGAATTGGTTGGCCAGTTCAGAACACGGATGTTATTGCCCGAAAACCATTGTTTACAAACTCTCGATGTGTGCAATGGGGCATTGTTCTTCTTAAAGATGAAATTATCACCACTTAAAGGCCACGAATATGCTAACAGTTGTTGATCTAACACTTGGATATACACTGAAGAGCAATTGAATTAGAGATACCTGTCTACTAACGTGTAGCACCACCTTTCGCCCTGATGACGGCGGCGATTCGTCTCGGCATGGACTCGACAAGACACCGGAAGCCCTGAACAAGCTCCCACAGTTCACGAAGATTTGATGTAGGGGGGGGGGTTCAGAGCCTCAAACAACTCTCTCGATGGCATCCCAGATGTGCTGAGGTCAGGTGACCTAGCTGGCCAAGGAAGCGAGGTCACGTCGGTGGAGTGTTCATCCAACCATTCGGATACAATTCGGGAGCGATGGCACGGTGCATTGTCTTGTTGCAGGATGAGGTCCCCAGTGGGATGTTGAAGACGCACAAACGGGAGCAAATGGTCGTCCAGGATATCCCGGTAACGTTGACCTGTGAGGGACGATGTCACACGTACCAGGGGTCTCATTTCAGTCCACGTAAACAGTCCCCAGACGAGAATGCCACCCCTACCGGCTTGAAGAGTACCGTGCTGGCAAGAAGGATCCATCGCTTCATGTGGTTTCCGCCGTACTCGTATCCTGCCATCCGCATGTACCAACGTGAATGTCGACTCATCAGTCCAGGCAACATTTTTCCCACATGTCTAGGGTCCAGTGGCGATGTTCCCGCGCCCATACTAATCTTTGCACCCTGTGACGTGCGGTCAGCAGCGGTACCGTCGTGGGACGATGGCTTCTGTACCCCATAGCGAGGACATGGTTCTGGATGGTGTGGCTGCTTACACGTTTTTGTGCACCAGTGTTAATTGCCGAGTGATTTCTAGCACTGTGGTCCGTCTATCCAGCTGTTACAATGCGAGCTAGCCGACGATGACCCCGCTTATCCACACGCTGTTGTCCACGGCAGTTGGCCCTTGCAGGGATGGTTTTACCGGATTCGATGTACTCACGGTGCACCCGTGCACAGTGGCTCGTGAAAATCCCAGTGCCTGCATGACTTCCGAGATGGAGTGACCCATTCGTCGAGCTCCGACAATTTGCCCTCGATCAAATGCGCTTAGATCTTTCGTCTTACCCATACTGCGTCCGACTCTTACTGATTCCCGTCGCATCACTCCTTATATTGTCGGATCGCTGCATACGTCATGTAGTTTCCGTTTACAGGACCGCCCACAGCGCCACATTTGCATAACGCGAGCTGTCTCTAATTCAATTGCTCTTCAGTGTATCGGTCAGAATTCATACTTGACAGAATCAGGACTAAATCGGTCTTCCCATTAGCAGAAATACCACCCCAGAACATTAACGACGGACCACCTTGATGTCTTCTCAATGTCACATCTTTTTTTTTTTTTTTTGCGGAGATCATGCCAGTAATAATGTAGGCCGTCTGGGCCATCTAAATTAAAACGCTTTTCGTCGGAAAAAATAATTGTATCCCACCTGGTGTTATTCTGAATCCACTGGAGTACAGCTGCTTTCCTCATCTCTTTATGTCTTCTGGTGAGGGCAGGTCTCGCTTTCGTTTTCAAGTATTTGGAGACAGTTGAGCTGTGCAGCACACGTGAAACGGTTTGACGGGTAACATTGACGGGTATGGATCCAGCAATTTCTTTACAAGACATTTTTTACCTGGTTGCCATGGCCATGATGCGTCGAATATCCCTTGACGACAGCTTTCGTTTGCTACCTGAACGCTTTTTAAACGGATCCCTCGATACCTCTTTTCATTGCATTTTCTATCGCACCTTTTGACTTTTTAAATTGCAACAGCTATCCCATGATATTGATACCGGCGCTGGCACCGATTGATACGGTACCGGGCCGAGCCAGGTTATGCATTCACCGCTCGCCACCAATAGATAGAAACTCGGCCGCTCTACTAATTGTTGCGGTCTCATGGGTCATTATCCCTCCGTTGACCACCAATTGATACGAACGTGCCGAGCGATATAATTTATTAACACTTGTCACCAAATGTTAAGTTTGTGGTTTCGATCCCACCGCGGTCGGAAATTTATCCGCTATTTGGATACGAGACTCGTGGGTTCTTGTAATTCGGGAAGCTGTCATATTTTAGCGAGAACGTTAGCGGCACACAGAAATTCAATACAGGAATTATCTACAACACCAGAGCCTTCAGAATGACTAGAGTAAGATTAACATTTAAACATCTTTATTTGTAGAAGGAAACTCTATTCCGGGGCATTGACCACGGTGATACAAACACATGTTATGCTCCCTATTCGGAGCTAATATCATCCACCTCTGGATTTAGGAATCAGACTTCCGCCTCGAAAGGGCGTATCAAAGTTCAAATTTAGAGTCAGGGTTCAGTTAATGTTCGCAGTTCCTCCACTCAGTGACAGGATAACAATAAACAGAAAAAAAGTACTCACTTATTGCTGACTGCTTGTTTGATAATCCAGGCTATACGAAGCACTATTCAAATTATTATGAGGCTCTGTCGACACCACACACACACTGTTGCGCTATATTTTGTTCGATGTTGTCCTTTCACCTGTGTGTTTTAAACGCCGGAGGATTTTTACTTCCTTCGATGAGTACTAAAACAGTGAGGGGGGGGGGATTTAACCTGTGTGTATCAGAGTGTCTTCACTCATTTTCTGGCTTTCCACTCTTTCTTTCGACGACGCAGAGAGAGAATTTCTCCGCTCTTTCCCGACCGCTCGTAGGTGGGGAAAGTAACACCCAGAGCTGACTTCTCTTCGCCCAGCAGACGGGGGCTGTAGAATGGACAGGGGTAGCTCTATTTTACCCCGTCAAGAAACTTTGTCGGCAGCAAGAGACAAAACGCTTACGTATTACTTCGGTTAGGTCAGCGACCTCCACTCTTTGGATGGAGACGGCGTTTTCGGAAGGCTGGTTTGCTAGTAGTGTTTCACTAATGCTTTTTAGTAGACATTCTCAATTTGGCGGCCTTACCCGGCCGCCTAATTATTGTTAAGCTCTCCTCATTCCTCGTACTCTGGCGGCTTACCGCTGCGCTCGAAGTACAGTTGCCGGACGTCGGCTTCGCACATCACGGTCCCCCTACGACTGACCACTGCGTAGAGTCGTATGGCGTATTCTCTTCGTAGCAATTTCTCAGTGCGTCTTACAGCAGCGTACCGAGATCACTAACTCTCTCTCTTCTTCTTCTGCCTTTTTTGGCTATCCTCTGTCACGTGGCTTCATTTGCTTCTTTTCTGTAGACACTTGAGATTTCTCTCTTGTCTTTCGTACGGAGCGCCGTCGCTTCTGCAAGTATAGTTCAGCCTCTGACCCTCGCCCCTCATAATCGTAATTTTCAGCGTTCCCTACAGATTTTTGTCACTAATGGCACACTTGAAGTCGTATTTATGAGAGTCTGCGTGACTCTCAGTTGCCGGCTGGGTGGTCCCCTGTTGCTAAGCTGACCCCCAGAGGCGATCTCCTAATTCTTTTTGGGTCCACCCAGACAAAGAGAATTACACGACTTCCCAATTAAAATTAGTTCATTTTCCAATTTAATTTGCAATAGGCCACACATTTAATTTAATCATCATCATAATTTAACCACAACTATCAAGTCCGTCCCCCTTTTCAATAGTAATTAATTTAGACCCAATTTTCGTATCAATATGATTTCCCTTCACCGCGAAGTTTCCATACCTTTCGAACCTCTATTGCAGTTAAGTCATTTCCACGAGGCATTCTGTTATTACACAAAACATACGCAGTGTCTTCGTGAACACGTTCACCTACGCAGACATTGCTCTTATTTGCATAACACATGCACGTCATGGGCGTTTATTCGTTTTTCTTGGAACTTCTTTTCGTGTCCTAATATTTATGGACACCTAAAACAAAACGTAAAAGTTATTTTACTATCTGTATAAAAGTTGTCTGAGGTTCCAAATCACGTTTGAAACTCATGTAGGTTCGGTATTCCACGTCATGTGCATAATGCTTCAGTGTGTGATTCCTGTGTACTTATCTGCAAAATACGACTGTCTTTATAATTATAAGCAGCAATGTATATACACACACTCACGGACAATGAACTTTGCGCACCAAGAAGGAAGCACCGGATTGAAATGAAATTTTATGGACGTAATGATATACTGATGAATTATACACATAATGGCAAAAACAGAGCTGCAGCACAAGTACAGAGGGATCTGTGGTACGCAGTCCGGTCACCTTCAGTAGCGCGTCGCACCGCCTCGTGCGGCGAATACGGTCCAGCATGGAGGCGAATAGACGCCTAATGTTGTCCTACGTCAGACAGGCACACACGTGTTGGACGTGTGCTCTAAATCCCGGATAGTGCGGCACAGCGGCAGCTGGCGTTTTAACTGGTCCCCCACATGCTCGATAGGGGACATGTCCGGGGAGCGGGAAGGTAATGGGAGTGTCTGAACATGACGTAGGCAGTCCTGGGCAACCCGGGACGTGTGCGGGCGGGCATTATCCTGCTGGTATAGCGCACCTAGAATCCCGGCCAGGAATGGGAGCACATGGGACCGTGGGATCTCATCCACATACCGCTGACCCGTCAATGATCCACGTACCACTACTAGAGCTGATCGGCAATCGTAGGCAATGGCTCCCCAGACCATAATGCCGACAGTGGGGGAGGTGTAGCGCTCGGTAGCGAGGTTGGGATTGTGCCGTTGAGCCGGGGACCTCCACACCCGGACACGATGATCATCTGTTCCCCAAACGAAGCGGCACTCATTGCTAAACACCACACGTCGCCAGTCTGTGGCGTTCCACGTCGGTCTGGCCTGGCACCACTGCAAACGGAGCCGGCGATGTTCCGGTGTTAATAGCAGCACACGTGAGGGGCGCTGGGATAGCAGATTCGCTTCGGCAAGGCGTCGGGAAATGGTTCGTGGGCACACAGGACCCGCTACATCTGCCTGTATAGTGGACTGGGTCCCCGTGGGATCCTTTCGTTCATGGCACACGATCCGTCAATCCTCTCTACCGGTGATCCTCTTGGTCTGTCCGAAGCCGCTCCGCCGTGTGGCAGTGCCGTCACGTGACCACTGCTCCCAACACAGTCGGACGGTATGGTCAGAACGATCCACGTGGTGGGCTATACGGCGCGCCGATCATCCTACGGTTTTCAGTCCGATGATCAGGCCTCTCTCAAAGTCCGTAAGTTGCGTAAATCGACGTCTCTGGCGTTTGCCCGGCATTCTTGTCACTCTGTACTCTTGCTTGCGTCGGCCGGTGCTTTTCGCTTTCATGGGGTATCGACTACACGCCGGTTTATAAGGCTGCCGGTTCGTGCTTGCAGCGCCACCATAGGGTGTGCGGTCATTTGCATACCAGCACGCACACTAGCTATTTGCAAAGTTTCGCGGTTGTATATGTACGTATATATATATATATATATATATATATACTGGAATTATTAAAATATTCTAAACCGAATCGAACCGAGCAAACCACAAAGCAAAAATAAAGTCATGAACCAAGTTACGCTGAAAAGCAGCAAACCCGAATCCTGAGTGATTCGTGTCGGGCATTTCTGAAAGTGCTATTATATATATATCAAATGAAAAACCTGCCCCCTCTAGGTTCCATTTAAAAAAATTCCTGAAAGGAACACTGATTGTGGCACGGGATATTCCTTTCCATCAACCCCATTTTGTACACCAGCTATTGTATATTGCGTTACTCAGGCGCGGATAAAAGGGGGTGACCATGCCCCCCCCCCCCCCTTGAGCTGTAGCATGAGGGAGAAAGAATAAATGTCCAGGACCTTAAAAATATAAGTTTTTTTTTTTATTTAGTTTATATTATGCAGATAAATTGTTTACAGTTGCAGTGATTGTCTGTTTGAAACCCTTGTGCTGGTAGTTCGATGGTGTACATCTTTTTTCCTTTTTTTTTTTTTTATCTTTCTCTGGAGATGAAATGTAAAACTCTTGTTTGTGATTAAAGAAGTGATGTCATTGTTTAGGAATTTCTGCGAGAGTGGACAAACTGTCATTCGGAAAGGCATTTTCTCACCCCCGTCGCCGGTACGTGCTTTCGTCTCAGGCGGCAGGTGCAGAAAATGATTCATGTTCTTTGATCATGGTTTCGTTTTACAGTACAAAGTCTGTCATTGCGATAGCCATTATTACGACGCAAGGTTAGTTGTCCTCGCCCTTCCTCTTCTTTTTCCACTTTATTTCCGGACTAGATGATTTCCTTTTTCTAGAAATAAGGTATTTACACTATTATTTCTCTTGTACGATAAGAAAAATCGGGAGAGGGCTGTGTTAAGCATATATTAGTTATTTAACATATCTACGGCATGGCACATAATCCAAAGAAGCGACAAAAAAAGTTAAGATTTTTTTTTTTTTTTTTTTTTTTTTTTGTAAAATCAACACTTGAAAACTTCGGAAACGAAAGACGTATCAAAAATTGCACATTCATCAAAAACTTTGCCTTCAATAAACTCAAACTTGGGAAGTGCAGATGCACTTCCATCGACAGACCATATTTTGCCTGTGCAATTTGAAAGTGAATGCGAAAACTATATTTTGATCTGTATGCTGGTAATGATAAAAAAATATATATAAGCGATTTTAGAAGAAACGAGCTTTTGGGGAAAACATTTTGTCCACCGAAAAATTAAGTTTTCCCGTTCTCCGAGCACAATAAAAAAGATAAAATTGGGAAAAGGTACTTAATTCAAAGTCATTTGGGAAAATATCCGTGGTTAGTGTATTCCCCATTAATGAAAGGAGTTTACTGTAAATATTGTTCATTGTTTGCTCCAAACGTTGTAGGTGATAATAATCGATGCCAAACTCAATCTGGGAGTTTAGTTTCAAAACCTCTGAAAACATTTTTGAAGCTCCTTGGTAATAATGGAAGGTTAGACAATCACCAACGTAGTAAGTATCACAGAAATTTAGTTCAGTCGGCAGAAGAATTTGTGAAAAAATTTAACAAACCGCAAAACGAAATTCGTAATATGTTAGCTACATCTCGATTAAAACACGTTGAAGAAAATCGCAAAAGGTTATTTCCAATTATTGACACTGTAATTACACTGGGAAGACAAATCATTCCTGTCAGAGGCCACAGAGACGATGGCAGTTTATTACATACATCTAAACCCAGTAGTATAACGAACGAAGGAAATTTTCGAGAAATTTTAAAATTTAGAGTACTGGGTGGAGATACAGTTCTGGAAAACCATCTCAAAATTGCAAAGGCTAATGCACAACACAAAATTCCATTATTGAATGTTGTGATAAAGAAATTCTAAAAAATATTAAAGAGTTTCTTTCAGAGGCAAAATATTATTCCATAATATTTTATTAAACTACTGATATATCTACCATATCACAAATGAGTATTATACTGAGATATGTTTACAAATTGGAAATCTGGGAAGATTTTATTGGATTTTTCGACGTGCATGAAGTAAATTATGCATCACAATTATCTTTAGCGACCGAAACTATATAAAATAGACGGCGTATCATTAGGAAAACCTGTAGTTAAAATTCTGCATCAAAATATTATCGACGTAAGAGTATGTGTTGGTATATGTACCGACAACTGCAATGTTATGTCTGAGGTAAGAGAAGCAATAACGGGCCGTTCATAAAGTACGTCCGTGATTTTTTACTATTTTTAGACTCCCCCCTCCCCCATGTCGTCCGATTGTTGACACCTCCCCCTAAAAAGTACGTCCTAATTCCCGCAAACCCCTTTGTTTTTGAAAACTGCTTTTAGAAGTCCGTTGAGAAACAGAAAGAAAACATGTAGTTATTTAAAGGAATCTTCCATAGGCCTATATTTACACTTTTTCTTCAGAAAATATTTATTATTTAGGCACTAATTTATTCCCAAATGCTACCCGAACTTTATCATTCTGAAATAAAGATCTACAAATGAACGCACGCATTCAAGATTGCAACATTCCCGATCATACCATCTACAAAACACGATAGATTTGGTAGTATAAATACGAGAACTTAATATTCTGATTTATCTAAATATCATCAGAAATCTGAAATATTTCATACCTTTAACTATTAAAAGAAGAAAAAAGAGAAAACAAAACGAAGACATACCATCCACTATAATTTTGCCGCTGGACGTCCGAATCACCAAACGTCCCCCATGTCACATTTGGTCTGGTTGTCAGGACCCCCTCCCCCTGTAATCTTGGATGTACTTTATAGACGGCCCCTAAGTGAAATTCAAAAATCAGCCCCGCTTGCTGTGAGAATACCATGTTATAATCATTCAATGAACCTATCTTTGTCCAAATGCATAGAAGTGCAGGGTGTACGAAACTGTTTTGGGGTAATGAAAGAAGTCATTGCTTTTTTTAATGCATCAGTAAAAAGAAGTTTCGTTCTGAAAAGTATCTTGCAATCGAATTTAAGTAGTCTATGTGACACTCGCTGGTTGGAACGACACGACACGACACGACACGACACGACACTACCCTATACTTCGAAGGAATTATTGTCCTTATTATTGAAACATTAAAGAGCATTGCCGCATGGAATGACAACTACTGCAACTAAAGTTGCTCTTTTATTAAATACCCTGTTAACGAGCCAATTTTTAGTATCACTAAAATGCATAACCCCTATTTTCTCTTCTGCTGCTGTACTCAGTAACTTGTTTAAAAAAATCTCTAGATTTGTCGTCAGCAGGAGATTGTATTGAAGATTCTCCCTCTGTGCTAACGTCGTTAAAAAAAAACGCAGATGAAGAATTCAGTAAAATTTGGAGAACCTTGTCTGATTTGGCTAATGCGTTGGAAATAAACATCGAAAACCCTAGACTCGCAGCAAAACAAACCACAAAAACTAACTATCGGTCTAGAACATCAGAGGAGTATTACCGGTTAAGTATATACAGTATATTCCAATACTTGATTTGAAGACACGTTTCAGTGAGGACGCACTAAAAGCTTTCAAGTTGCATGTATTATTACCTGAAAATTTGCTGAAACCCGAGAATGATGATTTAAATGCAACACTGTCTGAACTGTGGAAAAAATACTCGATGTTACTCAGTCAGTTTAATCCCTTAAATTCGGATATTTGCTTAAAATCTGAAGTAGCCATGTGGAAAGAAAAGTGGATTCGGGAATCCAACTGTGGCGAAAACGTACCGAATACACATTACAAGACATTTTTAATTCATGTGATGAAGATATTTATCCAAATTGCCACATTTTATTAAGAATATTATTAAGTTTACCGATAAGTGTCGCCACTGCGAAACGACGTTTTTCTGCCCTCCGTCGGATGAAACCCTGGCTAAGGAGCCGTATGAGTGAAGAGAGACTTTTGGGGGTCGCTCTATTACACATTCATCGAGATATGAATGTTAATCCGGAAGAAGTGTTGAATCGATTTGCCACATCATGTCATCAAGTTGGATTTTGTTATATGAAAAACGTGGAAACCTAGTTTTATACCTTCCTCGTTACCTTGACAAGTTCGTTAATTAATAAAATATAAGTATTAATCGTAAGGGGGGGGGGGGACATTTGTTTCCCACATACTTATGGAAGAACTGCAAAACTACCAGAGGTGTTCTCCTTTACAGTTTCAGTATCCTCTTCAGAAATTATATTTTCATCCGAAACCATTTTATTTCTGATACCGGCATTTAAGCCTTTATTTAGGTTTAATTTACGATCAATAACTGAATTTATAATGTTTACACATTTCTTCTCATCGATGGACTTTAAATGGGCTACAAATAAAATGAAGTTTACTGCTGAAACACCCATCGAGTGGCTGACTTTGGGTAAGTCATAACATAAATTTGGCAGATTTTGAATATTTATTTAAATTTTTCTGCTTAAACAAAATTATGTGTAGCATATTTGATGTCCAGGGAATAATGCAAACCTGGAATACCAGATCCATATCCCGGCACTGCCACTACTGAATATTAGCCGTGCTTCGGAAAGCACGTTAAGCCATTGGTCAACCGTACATGATACACAAGGTTCAGTCCGTCTGTGAGCAGGCCCATAATTAAAGGGAGGTCGAGTGCACTGTACATACGTACTCTCATTAAAATGTGACTGATATATGCGAATACGTTTTACTTATGCTTTTAAGAATTGCGCGCCTCATATATATGTTGCTGAATCACCCCTAGGTAGAAGTTTTATAAATATAGTTGGGTCTGAAACAAAATTCATTCCAAAAAATAACGGTGTTTTCTTTTTTGGGGGGGGTATATATTTTGGGCTAATGCCCCCCCTCCTTTAGAAATTTTCTAGATCCACCCCTGGTGTTACTGTAAGAAACGAGGTACTTAAAACTTCTTGTACAGGTGACTGATTGTACGATGTCTATGCATCAGTTTGTGGAAGCCTTACGACAACAGCTATTAATAGCTACCAAGAGTAAATGTTATATTTAGGAGTTTTGTGAAATAATACTATAAAGCAGAACATTTCACCTTTTGTTAAAGATAATTGAAAGTCATTATCAGTTTAAAAAGATCTCGAGTTGCAAAGCATTCTGTTGCTTCGAAATATCACGATGCCGCCCCGGTGGCGCAGTGGTCTAAGGCGATGGCCTCTGATCATTCGTCCAAAAGGGGTCCGGGTTCGAATCCCGGTAAGGCATGGATCTTGTGTTTGTCTTACGGCACTGGCTCTCTCCCTTCCCTAGAACCAGTGACCCTAAATCAGGGACGGGCGACTGCTTATAGCCCATTGAGTTGCTCACGGTGGTCGTTAAACCTCCAATAAAAAAAATAAAAAAAAAATATCACGATGAAAAAAAATACTTACTTTGTGATAAGTCCTCCTACAGGAAAAATAGAATATTTAAAACCTATTCAAAAAAATAATAAGCTCCAACAGAAAATAAAATGACAAATTCAATCGCAATAACGACAAAAAGGATTCAATGATCACGCAATCACTGTTCTACCTTGAACGTGACTGCGACTTCCGCATCTTTCTGACTCAGTGGTTAAGAGGCGCGGTTACTGTTGCGTCAACTCAAGCCAGGGACGGATCCAGTTTTTTCCTGAAGGGGTGTATTTTATTTTCCGCAGGGCAGTAACGAAACTTTAGTTTCGGGAGGGGGGGGATTAAAAAATATTCCACAGCAAAAATGAAATCTATATGTCTATCACGGCTGTAACTAGACTTTTCTTTCGAGCTTTAAAAAAAAAAAAAAAAAACTATTCCACAACAAAAATCTACCTTGGCATATTTTTCACTGTATCCCATGTAACCACTTCCTTCAGAAAGCTTGAAAATTGCATTGTCTTGGAGTGGGAACCGAAACCGCACCTACCGATTTCCGGTCGAGCATTTTAGTAGTCATGACACTACCCAGGACAAGAAAATGTCATGCAACTGAATGTAGATATCTGAGAACCCTCAGATTTGCGCTAGTCGAAGTTATTCCTGCCCCATCTAGCGTCTCACGACCTTTTCTCACATCCAGGGTCGGGATGTAGGTCACAAATTCCAATGATGAAAGTACGTTCATTATACAATTGGGAAACTAATTTCCCCGAAGAAATAATTCTTCATAAATACATGGTAGGCATAATAATGCATATTATTGGAATATTTTTACTGTATTCCATTACTTCCTTCAGAAAATTTGAAAATTACATTGTCCTGGAGCGGGAATCGAACCCGCACCTACCGATTTCCGGTCGAGCATGCTAGTAGTTACACTACCCAGGACAAGGAATGTAATTTCCAAGTTTTCTGAAGGAAGTGGTTACATGGAATACAGTGAAAATATGCCAATGCCTACCATGTATTTATGTAGAATTATTGCTTCGGGGAAATTAGTTTTCCAATTGTATACAAAATAATCTATCTACTCAATTAACGAAAAAATAAACTCTTTAGTTTTTAGTATATTAGTTAGCGAGTAACGACACATGAACTTACTCAGTATTCCGATAACGATAGATGAAGCCACCATACCAAGGGACTTAGACGATGAATTGGCCGTCTAATAGTTGCCGTCATAGCAACGATAGTAATTTTCGTGCACTTCTGAGGTTCAGAGTTTCTTCTGGAGATTCTGTGCTTGCAAAGCACCTCAAATTCAGCGCAGCAAACGCGCAATATACCAGTCCTTTAATTCAAAAAAAATTATCAACATTTGCGGAAACATTCGGGATACAATAGTATAAAAAGTAAATGCTGCAGAATGTTTATCACCATGATGGCGGACGAAACGACGGGCATATCGCAGATCGAACAAGTGTTCATGTGCCTAGGGGATGCAATCACTCACTGCACTTTCACATTTCTAAACACAACCCATCCCAGTCTGGTATCTGGGCAGCGGATGGCCTAGGGATCAATGTTCGTGACTGCCACGGGGGAACCTCTGGTTCGATCCCAGGCAGTAACGAACGCTCGAACCACTAAATATCCGCCGTGCATCGGATGGGCACTTTAAGCCGTCGGATCCAGGGTATGGCCCCCCGATAACAAATAAGGGTGTCTTCCTCCCCCTTTCTGCCACTCTTCCGTGCCACTTTCCTAACGGGCACTCTAGCTCAAATCTCCTAGCTTCCTATTTCTAAGGGTTGTTTAAGACCTGGGGTCAGACACTCCCTTCCTAAAATCCTCTACATATGATCAGTCTGGCATCTTGATGCTATAAAGAAACAACTAGCAGTGTTCTAAGCGATGGCTTCTGACCATTCGTCCGAGATAGGTCCGAGTTCGAATCCCGGTGAGGCATGGATGTTCTGTTTGTCTCACTGCTCTGGTTCTCTCCCTTCCCTGGAATAAGTGGCCCTAAATTAAGGACGGGCGACTGTTCATAGCTATTTGTGTTGCTCACGGTGGTCGTTAAACCCACAATTAAAAAAAAAACAAAAAACCTACGATTCCAACTGCCATTTTTTTCCGTCTCTCTTAACACGATAAATAAATAAATAAGTGATCTCAAAAATGCCTGATAATAAAACAATTCCAATTAATCAAGTGCCAGACACAGTTTCCTGTACTTCTATAAATTTGTTACTGCTGATCAGTAGGTACAGTGAGAAAAGAACGTCCTCCTAAAGTAAGGTTTAGCAAAGGAAATAACAGAAATAATTTGCAAAAAAAAAAATGAAAAGATAATGGCGACTCCTGTTGATCTAATAACTAACGGTAAACGAGCAAAAAAAAGTTTGCGCAAAATATTTCGGGAGGGGGGGGGAGAGAATCCTAAAATCCCTCTCATGGATATACACGGCCATGGGGGGCGTAAGCAGGAACCTTTCTGATATTTTCCACAAAATGAAAGTGTTCTTAGTATGTCTATAAATTCTTCTAATTAATTAACGAAAGTAACATACGTTTAATACTTTCTTTTCCGAAAAAATATTCATTTTGTTATTAAAACCGAACAAAACGAAGCTTTTTCTTGGCTACTGAAGGGGGCGTCCCCCACACCTCCCCCTCTGGTCCGCCTCTGACTCAAGCGACCTCTGATAGAATCCCACCAGCGAAAACGAGAAAGGATTCTCAGGGATGAAAACTTCGGGTTCTATGATTTTGGGAAATTTCTTTATAAATATCAGAAAAACCGAAACGGACTTTTTAACGGAATTATTGACTACGGAAAATCTGCGAAAATACAGAGGTTAAAAAAATCGGGAACTTTTCAAAACGGAAATTTTGTTAAAAGAAGGACATCTACCGGCAACTTTGCTGAACGCTATTTTCAGGAATTTTAAGTGAATTCACACCACTTAATTTTTACAGTGTATGGCTATAAAAAAGAGGAGGGCGGAAGGAAGGAAAGGGAGAGAGAGAGAGAGAGAAAAACAGACAAACAAAAGTTCTTGGCTCTGCAACGCAGCTTTTTGTTTTTTTTACTGGAGGTTTAATGACCACCGTGAGCAACTCAGTGAGCTTCCAGGCAAGGGAGGGAACCAGCGCCGTAAGACAAACACAGCATCCACGCCTCACCGAGATTCGAACCCGGACCCATTTCGGACGAATGATAAGAACTTCAAAAGAGCATTTATTTACAAAAAAAAGACAACATACAAACACAAATTTTCACCGGGAAAAAAATTGCACAATAACTCACCGGTAACGACAATAACAACACACAATCAATATCGCAATAAACAGAGAGTACTCTACAGGAAGAAGCAGACGACATCAGAGCAAGTTGAAGAATAACACACGGCAAGATAAAAAGAAAACAGTTGCACAACATACAATACATACAGGACAGACCACTAATGAAGCAAGGCGGTAAAGAAAAGTCAGCCGAGTTTGTCAAAACTGTCAAGGAAAAAAACACACGGTCCGACAACAAGCTGCAGCCGGAAAAAAAAAACACCTGGTAGTTCGGAGAAATGCGTTGACAAATGGCTGTAAGCCGACGAACAACAAAAATTTACATCGCTGAAACCAAAGCGCCAATGGGGCGGCGGCGCAACGCAGCTTCAACACCCTTTAACTGTAGTAATTTCATCGCATGCATTGACAAAAAATAATTAAAGAAGGAACTGGGAATAAATAAGAAAGATGACACCGAAGTTTCGGTTATAATGAGCACGTCCTTTGAAATCTTTTCTGACACCTGCTTTTTAATATAATTTAAAAGCAAAATTGTAGAAAATCTAAAAATTCAGAAAAAAAAACTTACACCACCTAAGAAAATACTGCGTATAATTTAAAATGCATAATGTGAGAAGGGTTATCCGTGGTCAATGGGGGTTAAAAAAATCAACCGTGTTTCTACAATAGATAAAACATCCAGAAATAAGAATAGCTACTTACACCCACTAGCAGCTAAAAAGTATGTTACAAAATCAACAAATTGTGCACAAAAAGAGCTTCCCGTAGTGGTAGGAGACATCAGATACAAAGCGGTTTTCAAATCGACCATTTAAAAGATAACGTATATAGCTAAAAGCATGATAAATTTTACTAGCCTGCAGCACGTCCTAGGACGGCTGCTTTTAAACTTTAAATAAATATTCGTATATATAGGGGATGTTGCCCGCCCGACCCAGGACGGGGTGAAATTTTTAATTGAAGCAGATTGAAAACATATCAAATAGACGCCGGATTTCTGTAAGGAAATATAGTAAAAACTCATTCAAGTAAAAGCTGAAAATGTTTTCGGATGCAATTTTGCCCACTTTGACATTTCAAAATTTCAGTTTTCATTGTAGGTTAGAGCGTTTTACGTAGACTGGGGATTTATATTTATAATAACGCTGATTCCTTTTTATGAAATTACTCTTCAATACGAAGAAAGTGAAATAAAACACGACACAACACCTACGTAACAGAAGAAACGTCGCAGACACTTGTTCGAGCACGTGCGTGTTACCATAGATGAAGTCGTTTGTCTAACTTTATTTTATTTTATGTTTTTTTTTATTTTATTGAAGGTTTAACGACCACCGTGAGCAACTCAATAGGCTATAAGCAGTCGCCCGTCCCTAATTTAGAGTTACTGGTTCCAGGGAAGGGAGAGAGCCAGTGCCGTAAGACACACAATATCCATGCCTCACGGGATTCGAACCCGGACCCCTTTCGGACGAAAGATCAGAGGCCATCGCTTAGACCACTGCGCCACCCGGCTTTCCGGTTTTTCCCCTTGATTTTACGTATCGTGCGATAGCGGTGAGCTTAGTTCCGATTTTGGCCACCGGATAAAAGCAGATGGTGCTGCAAGTACTGAATGACGTCAGAGCATGAGGGACTCACGTAGCCTATTTATATAGATTTTATGCCTAATAGCGGGAAAGCTTTGTGTTATTAAAAGAAAATGGGCTTAAAATACTCTTGAAAATAAAGAGAATCCTACTAAAATAGAATTTTTCTAAGAAATTTTTAGAGTCGAATTAACTGTTTCCAATAGAAGTTCTATCCGATGCCAAAATAATTTTTCAAATAGCACTTTTAGAAGCAGAAATGTCGGGGAAATCGCGATTTAACGCGCCCCCTATCGGAAAAACTGGGCGCTATTGAGAAAGACTGTACCACAATACTATTCGTTAGAAATGATATCGAAGGGAAGAAAGATTTTTTTTTTCAGTCAGATATTTAAAAGCAATAAGTAATAAAATGGATTTTATATAAATTCAATAGCACCTACATTTATGCATTCTAGCGGTGAAGTTATGATCGGGAAAAGACCAGAAAACAAGGATCACCGTTCTCATATTTCGGGCTTCCCAATACAAAAAGAATTTTTCAAATCGGACTAATACACTGGGGTGCAAAAATTAAGGACGAAGAGGAGAAATTAGCATAACAGCGGGACGAGCAGGCAGAACGGACCGAAAGACCACTCAGGAGATAGACTAAAGTCCGATACGGTAGGGCATGCGCATATATGCAGCATGACGTAGGGGGGAGTGTCGGAAGGGTATAAAGCACACGGGCGGTGTACGCTCAGCAATTCGGTCAAAGCTATTGTACGGTGAACATCGGTTTGAACGACGTCGACTTGCTGCCACCGTGTGATATGGCCAACAGGCAATCCAGTAGACGACATCTGGATGACTTTACCCGAGGTCGCGTCATTGGGAAGTTGAAAGAAGGTCGAAGTGTGACTAGTGTGGCCGAGGAGCTAGGGATCACTCACAGCATCGTTTCACAAGTTTGGAGAGCATTTCAAACGACAGGAACAGCTGTCCGACAGTTTAGCAGTGGACGTCCACGAGCAACCACGGCGACGGACGACCGGTATATTGTCCTACAAGCGAGAAGAGGCAGACAGCGGGAGAAATCGCAAGGCACATGCAACAGACAACTGGACGTCCGTTATCGCGTTTTACCGTGGCCAGGAGGCTGCAGAAAGGTGGTCTATTTGCACGACGACCAGTACGGTGTGTGCCATTAACGCCTGCTTA
Organism: Macrothele yani; assembly: GCA_039090855.1. Taxonomy (NCBI): domain Eukaryota; kingdom Metazoa; phylum Arthropoda; class Arachnida; order Araneae; family Macrothelidae; genus Macrothele; species Macrothele yani. Next base: position 45,845,044 of record CM077022.1, on the reverse strand, counting down.
TCGGAGACGGTGGTTTCTGTGGTGCCAGGAACAGAAGAACTGGACACATCGGCAATGGGGTCGAGTTCTCTTTACGGATTAGAGCCGATTTAGTCTGACGAGCGCTTCTGGACGTATACACATCTGGAGAGAGCAGGGAACACGCAATCACACCTCCAACATCATAGAAAGGGACCGGTTTGGAGGTGGCGGAGTTCTCGTTTGGGGCGGTATCATGCTTGGTAGCCATACTGACCTCCACATCTTCCAAGGAGGTTTAGTCACTGGTGTCCGCTATTGTACCGAGGTTCTCCTGCCTCACGTGCGTCTGTTTAGAGGTGCTGTGGGTCCTAAGTTCCTCTTCATGTACGTAACGCTACAGTGGCAGTCGCAGAGCTGTTGGAGAGTGAAGATATTCAACGCATGGATTGGCCCGCAAGGTCCTCGGATGGACGCATGGATTGGCCCGCAAGGTCCTAAATCCAATCGAACATGTGTGGGACCTTCTCGGGAGACGCTTGGCAGCACGCCACCAGCAACGATTCCGCAGCTGCGATTGGCGCTACAAGAGGAATGGACCGCGATGCCTCAACAGCTCCTTGACAATCTCGTCCTCAGTATGGACAGACGTTGTAAATCGTGCAACGCAGTCAGGGGTGATCATATCCCCTGCTAAAGACTGGATTTTCTTGGCAGCCGCCTGTCACATGGGCGTTTCTGTCCAGTTGTGCTCGAAGCTACCTTTTTAATAAAGTGCCTTCGTATCCTTTGTATTCCTTGTTTGGACGGTTTTGCTCAATTGTCCTATATTCTTACATCTTGGGAATCTTATGGTATGATTTATTTGAGTCGATGTGGAGCACTTCTGCACGATGTTACATTCGAAAAACCGTCTCGCCCTTAATGTTTGCACGCCAGTGTAGTTGGGCAGTGGTGTAGTTCGTTCCGGTACTTCTTTTTTTCAGCAGGACGTGTTCCGGTAAACTCTATACAGGCTGATTGTAAACTCCTTCAACAAAATAAGAGCAGTGATAGCACACATCAAGACGAACAATATTTGCAATAGAACCTAGGGCCGCATTTCACTCCTAGTACCAGAAAACAAACAGCACGTTCGAAAAACGTCCAAAAGGCACACGGAGTTCCAACCAGTGCATGAGAAGCCCAGGTTTCAAATGAGGTGCGGTGAACACGTGCGTAGACGATGAGGAGCACACATTTAAAAACACAGCCGAACCCGTTCAGCGATATTACCGTGCGAACATCACATGAGAATTGACGTATACGTCTGACCGGCGCAGCGTATACCGTGTGTTCCTGGAGCAAGTGCTTCCCGGTCTGTTGCAGGATATTCTGCTCACCACACGGAGGGACATGTGCTTATTGTATGATGGGGTCCCAGCCGTGGCCAACGAAATAAATGAAGGCCTGGCCTGAGCAGCTGGGGTGGGGCAGAGCTGCTACGTCACGACCACCGTCCCTTCTAATCGCTTAAAACAATCACTCTTGTCAGAGGGGAGGGGCCGAAAGCAATGCTGCCAGGCGAGGTCGATTGTCAATCGCTTTGGGCTTGTGTGCTTTGTTAGTTTTCAACAGAAATACTCTGATGTTTTAGTATAGTTTGCGCTATAACCTCTGTCGATCATGTCTGCTATAATGTTGATATTGAATTATTAATTTTGGAAGTAGAAAAACGCCCACAAGTTTGGGATACATCGTCGGAAGATTACAGGGATAGGAAAATAATAATAAAAAAAAATGCTTGGAATGATATCTGCAGAATCTTGTACAACGAGTTCGACAATTTCACGGAATATGAAAGGAACATCATCGATAAGCGAATTTCGAATGTACTTGTCTTCGTGCAGAGATATTTAACAAAAATAATATATGAGCATACCTGCCAACTCTTCCGATTTTTTATACAAACTCGCGTTCTTCTGCCGTTCGAAAAATTTCTGCGTTTTTTGCGAAAAATAACCTGTTTCATTCATTTTTGCAAGTCAAAAAAAAAAAAGTTGAAAAGCGCAGCAATAACTTACTAGTCTTAATCTCAGGGCTGCCAGACCTGCGCCAATTGCACCAGCCCGCGCCAAAACGTTGTTCTTGAACCATCCTGCTAAAAAAATTGCGCTTTTGACGAAATCTGCGCTAATTTTGCGCCAAAAGTTAAACTTTACCGGTCATCGACTTTTTAGCGTAATCTTACGCCATTCGAAATCGATTCAGCGGTTAATTCGTACGTGAGATTCTTCCGTGGATTCGCTGAGTCCCCCCACCCTTCCCCACCCCTACCCTTTTTTTTTTTTTTTTTTTTTTTTTTTTGTCATTTTCGAGATTGATGCAAAAATGAATAAATTTTCGGGGTATTAGTTAGGGCGGGGGTCGTATTCCGTCTGGGGACTTTGTCTTTTTAAACGTTCGGAAACGGAAGCTAAACGGAGTGCAGATTTTCCCCGTAATTGTATTTTTTTCTTTCGAGATGTTGCTTCTGTTCAGTATTGTTAAATATAATTCCCTTGCATAATCTTCGGCCACGAGATTGTTACGCTAATTCGAGGAATTCCGTCTTTTCTGTTATCATTTGGACCATTCACGAGATCGAGGCACAATTGAACTTTTGGGAGGATTGTTGGTGGTGGGGGAGGGGTCGTTTTCTCCATCGGAGGACAGAATTTCATCCTTCGAAAACGGAAAGTAGACGGAGGTAAGATTTTTCTCGTAATCGTAATTTCTTTTCTCACGATGTTTCCTCTAGGTCCAGTTCAGTGGCGAAGCGTCAATGGAAGCATTGCTTCCCTTTGGTCCATGCGCTTTTTTTTTTTTTTTTTTTTTTTGCGTGAATTAAACATATATAGCATTAAAGTAAAATGAAAATATCACACCAACATGACGCAGCGGGCATTTTTTTTTCAGTAACTTTTATTTTTAAGAAAGCAAATTCATATTTGTATTTTTCCGAAAATAAGAACAAATGTCTCGTACATAAGTCGCTCGTTGGAAGCAACGCAGATAACGCATCCAGCTGAACCTCAGTAACAGGCATGCCCACCCACATCCAGTAATGCTATGCTAAGCATAGAGCGTGGGGAAGCATTCTCCCAAATGCTTCCACATCGCCGAAGGCAAAACCACACAAGAGAGTTTGAACGATAAAAACACTAACTTGAGGATGCGCTCTTTCCAAACATTCAATCAGACTCAGCAGAGGACTCCCGTAACAATAGTTTGAAGTTGCAATTTGTCAAAAGTTTTCTGTGTTAGTGTAATTAGTTGATTCAGTTCCATTATTGGCTTATGGTTTGAACTTTCAGTAGTTTTATGTCGCACGTTCTTTAGCGGTGACATGTCATTATTTCAGGAATATAAAAGTAAGCGTTACTTTTATTAGTGTAGATATTTGTTTCTGTGACTATTCTGAGGAATATAAGCGCCATGGTAGCAATGGACTCTGGCACATCTACAGTACACGGCCACGTGAACTCCCAAACCTCCGAAGACTGCATTCTAGAAAAAATACTTTGTCTTTTGGATCATTTTCATAATCATATAAAATCACATTTATAAATAATAAAAAATCTGAGCCGCGAATGGCTGAGTGGTTAGCAGTTCAGACTGCCAATGCAAAGTCCTCAGGTTCGTTCCTGGGCTGATCTTGCGGAGGTGGTGTGATTTGCTAACAATCACTGAATATTCGCCGTGCATCGGACGAGCACGTTAAGTGACGGCCCCCAGGTTGGACCCACTGGTTAAATGGGTATCCTTTCCTATGCCCCCCCTGAAATTCCCTCACCCCTCTATGTGCAACATCGTACTTGTACAGTGGCGCCATCTACTGTACTCTAATCTCACTACAAACTGTTCTGTCAAAGTCGCTAGACTTGCTCTCATTACTTCTGTGTCCTGCCCAAAAAGCGAACTCGCTGTAGGTGGCTGGGACCTAAAATCTACTCACTGTGGACGGAAGTCCTACAAGAAAATGACTCATACTTGTTGAATAAAAATCATATAAAATCACATTTACATAAATGTGATTTTATATGATAATTTATAAGTGATTTTATAAAATAAAATCAATATAAAATCGCATTATTTATATTTATAAATAAAAAAAATTCTCTCGCTCTTTTTCTCTCTAAGGCCCGTTTCACACAACCGGGTTTTTCCCGCAGAAGCAATAAATTATCCAGCTGTCCAACCGCCTCTTTTGAAGCCGGCTGTAGAGTTATACCGAGACTTTCAGGCTCGTTTCACACAGACGGAAAGAATCCGACGAATCTATGAAACCGACCCGTAGTGGGGTTTTGGGGTGGCTTTCACACGAGCGGTTTTATTTTTAGAGCGGAGAAAAAAACGCTCGACCGATAGGCGGGAACCAAATGGCTAGCTCTTTGTGGGGTCAGTTTTTAGATTGTGCCTTCGTTCAAATGCAGTATTTGATGTAAGAACTCAATGCATAACATGTTTCAAACTCATGAAAAGATAATGTATTGAATATTACGAGCACCTATGTCGATGTATAATCTACAGTAAATGTAGCAAATGTATGACATAAACCATTTTTTCGGAGCCAATGTTCTATGAAACCGTTTACCGTGTTGAAAAATACATACACGGAAATACTAAGAAACATTTGCAAAGTGCATTAAACACACACTTTTACAGAGCATTTTGGAGAACACTTGAGGAAAACTATGGAAACACAGAATACCTTAATACAGAAGACGTTTTTGAGACCACTTTCACAAGGCTGTGTGATCATTTCGAAATAATTAACTCTCCTTATATGTGAAACTTTAAATTTCAGGCAATTATGGGTGTGAATTATTTATCTGGTGTGAATTTTTTGATGCGGGCTGCTATTTCTCCATGCAATATGTAACGTAACAACGGACTTCGAAAGAAATCTTAATTTACACATAAAATGATTAAATTTGTTGTTCTGGATGAGGATGTTTTTTTTTTTTTAAATTATTCACTACATTCTCTTAGTTTGTTTAACTGTTGAAAGACACAGCATGGCCATAGGTTTTTAGCTATTTTATTCTGATAGCCTTCAGACATTGTTTCGTTTAACGCACACAGTTAACCTGTTTGTGAAATTTGACTTCTTTCTTGAAAGAAAACTCCCATAACTCTGAAGTTCCGACAGTCAGTATACCATTGGCGTTTCTACATTTATTTACTATCGTACGTTTCTACATTTATTTCAGTGCATTACTAACATTTTTTTTCTACATTTACTTTCGCACGTTTCTACATTTTATTTTCGGCACTGCTTTTTGCTTAAAATACTGTTTTGCATAGTTACCACATTTTGAAGTCATTCACTCCTATACAAAAATTGGCAAAATGTGACAATTAACTTCTGCAACACTGTAAACCATTACAATGTTTGTAGCAAATTGCTGGCACTCGAAGTATGGTGATTATGCGCGAACTATGAGAAAACAATTATACTAAACTTGAAATTAAAAACAATGCAGAAAACGCTGCTATTTCCATGAACGAACAAGATTTCCAAACATGTGAGTTTATGCATTATACCTGACTTAGAATAATTTTCTCTGTTGATAAATAAATAATCGGAGTGAATGTCAGGTGCAAATGCAAGGTATATATATTTTTCTTTCATTACAGTGTGTGAGTGGAGGACCCCACCAGATGGAGGACCAGGACTTTAGCCCCAAAGCCACCCCCGTCCCCCCTTCCCCTCTGATAGGGACATGGAAAGCCATACTCATACATACCTTCCAACTAAATTTAATGAATATGCAGAAGATTGCTTTGAAAAATTCAGAAGATTGCTTTGAAAAATTCAGAAGATTGTATAAAAATTCAGAAGATTTTTTTTTACGTCAATTTGTCACACGATAAAGTGATTTAGAACTCATACTGCTTAAACAAAAAAGGAATACAGGACACTTACCTTTATTGAAGGGAACTTTTATTTATAGTAATTTAACAGTTAGCTAAACTTTTTACAGTGGCCTTTTTGGCTTTTTCTTTTAAGAATTCTTTGGAGTACTCTTTTTGAAAACAAAATAAATTTTCTTTGTGTTTAATTAACAGAAGACTCTCAAGCGATTCACCTGACATTAATGATCGAAACATTGTGCGATATTTTTAACCAAAGAAAAAATTATTTTGCATTATTAATTAAATGGCAAATACACCCTATAATTATTATTTCACTTTGGTGTTCTTTCAAATGACGAGCCACACCATTTTTCTATCCTATCATTACTGGAGCATTGTCTGCTCCAAAAGCAATGCAATTTTTGAAAAGTATCCTGTGCTTACTAAAAACATCAACTGTAGCTGTGAACCATGAATTCTGATATCAGAGCTTTCACTATTTTAGATAAACGGTGTAATTTTCAGAGAATGAATACTTTTTTTTTATTTAACAGCATGCATCAATTCTTACAAATTTCCAAACTTCGTCACTTCCGTTTTTGGAAATTTCCCCCACCCTTACTATGCTAAAAGGCACACACATTTATGAGGGTGATGACATTTAACAACTACATAGGAGTGGGGATCACATCGCGGGGCAAAAAAAAAAAAAAAAAATACAATTACTGAAGAAATCTTCGCTCCGTCTGACTTCCGTTTTCGGAAATTTATCCAACATTTTCAAGCTGAAATACAAATATATATGAAATAAAATGATATCTAATAACTGGACCAGTGACGAAGCGTGACTTCGTAAGTAAGGGAAGCACAATGCAGTTAATATGCGATAAATAGATGGCAAAAGTGATATGAATGAAAATTTATAATAATTAAAATCAGCAAGTTACCCGTAGTTTATATGCTACGTTGACAATACGACATGGCAGAAAGCATTGTAAGACCCCTTCCCTCCCAAACGCGACCATGCGCGGTACCACCAAAACGAAATGTCTATGTATAAGTTCAAATGCAAAGATTTATAAAAAAAATGTTCAGTGAAAATGCTGAAAGGGAAAGAAACTTGTCTACCCACACAACGAAAAGAATTGGGGGTTGCTTCTATCAGAGCTGAGACTGGCTGAGCCCGAACCCGAAAGCCCGAAGCAGAGCCCGGGCCCGAATCGGGCTGTAGAATATTTACTGCGGTTCGGGCTCTTGCTTATCTCCGGCGTATTCTTCAATCTGCTTAAAGTCGCGAAAGTGCATTGTTTCCTGTTTTTCCACACAACTTGTCATTCGGTGTAGCTCATGGTTGTTTTATTATTATTTTACATTTGTTGAAATCCTTGTAGTTATTGAAAAATGCCTGACTGGTGTTTTGTCACAGCTTGCAGATCCAATTATAAAAAGGCAAAAGAATATGCATCTGTTCTCCGGTTTCCGAAACGTGCTGATTAACATGCCTTATGGGTGAGAAAGATTCCATGAAAGGATTACGTTCCAGGGAAACGTGCTGTCGTGTGCGAGAAACATTTTCAAGAATCAATGATGGTAAGATATGACGAACTGCCAGATAAAGATGGCAGTGTAGAACTTAATTTTATTTTCGGGTATTTTTTTTTAATGAAGGTTTAACAACCACCGTGAGCAACGCAATGGGCTATAGACATGGAGCGTATTCGAGCATTTTTCCTGGTTGTCCGTATTGCCTCACTGTGAAGCAACCCAAAGAACGAACGAGCAAAGAAGAAAAAATACTACAGGCCCAAGTAATGAAAGTGGATTTTCTTATTTTTTCATCAAAGTTATTAGAACATTTGCAAACATATGCTTGAACAATTACACTAAAGTTTTAGCTGACCGCAAATTTAATGCTTCTGATGAAAGAAAAGAGAAAAAAAAATTTAAGTGCCAGTAATTCAACTGTAAAATGGAAATTCAAAAATAACTTTTTGTCATAAAAACCATGTCTTTTTGAAACAAAAGTCAGAATATTTTAAACCCCAAAAAGTTTGTTTCGATCATACGCCAAGAAAACATAAGTCATTTAAATTTTCAGAAACCTATTAAACTTCCAAAAAAGTTATTTTAAAGAGATTTAGTTTAATTACTATATATTTTGATAAAAAGTATTTATTTGCTACTTTAATATATATATATATATATATTTAAATTTCACATAATCATGTGCTTCGTAATGCGTGTATCACTTTAGTTTACGTTTTTGGTTGTAGTTAGAGTTAATCGAGATTCTTTGAATTTCGAACATAAAAGTAATCATGTAAACCTTGCAGGACTGAATAAATTTTGCGACATTATCAGTTGCATCTGTTAACTTAAAGATTTTATGTCTACATTTGTTTTTCTGTTGATCCATGAGCCAAACTGTTAGCGCAGAGAAGTAATAATCTTCCGAAAAATCGCAGTGCTCTGTGTAACGAGGGACGATTCTGCTGACGTCACAAAAAGCTGCCCGGGCCTTCAGAAACTCGTTGTCCACGCCCCAGCACACTTCGCCACCGAGGTCAGAGGCTTCCTAAATGCGACATATCCCGGGCGGCGGATTGGACACTGTGGACCTGTGGCTTGGCCTCCATGCTGCCAGGATCTTAATCCACTGGACTTCTTCTTCTTCTGGGGGCATATGAAAACATTGGTGAAAGAGACACATGTGGACTCCTGGAAGATCACGCCGCGCGAATCGCTGTTGCTGTGGACAAGATCAACACCACCCCGGGGGTCTACGAGAGGGTGCGACAGTTCTTCATTCGCCGGTGTGGGCTGTGCTTGAACGCCAGTTTGAGCAGCTCCTTTGGGTCTTTCTCTGATGCGATTGGACTTGAGCAACTCATAAATTAGGTATGTCAATTTGTTTTCACCGTTGAAGGCTCAACGTGGATATGTAACTTTACTCTTTTCTGGCACTAGGAGTGGAATGCGGCCTAGGTTCCATTGCAAATGTTGTCCATCTTGATGTGTACTATCACCTCTCTTGTTTTCTTGAAGGAGTTTAAAATCACCCCGTATACAGGGCTTGAAAAATGCGATCGTCTGTGACGAGTGAAAAAGTTTTATTTGAAGAGTAAAAAATTCAGTGAGGCAGTTTAAATTCAATCGGCAATTATTTTATACCGCTATTGTGCCTATTTTTGGAAACTTAAAAATATCAGTTTCCTTTAATAAAGCTCCGAAGCTCTTTAATGTCACATTGGAAAATGTCTTTCAATCACTGAGCTGGGAAAACAAAGGGATAAAGATTAATGGAGATTATCTAACCCACCTTCGTTTTGCTGATGACGTAGTCATTTTTGCAACTACCCCATCAGAGCTGCAGAGTATGATCCAGGAACTTGCTGACAAGAGTAAAGAAGTGGGATTAAAAATGAACTTTCAGAAGACAAAAGTGATGTTCAATGTTTTTACAAGAAATGAAGATTTATCGATTGATGGAGAAAAGCTGGAGTTAACAGACACGTGCGTTTATCTTGGACAGAAGATATCAAGTGAGGGTCACATTGATGAAGAAATTAATCGGCGTACAAAACTTGCCTGGAGAGCTTTTGGAAGAAACAGCATAATTTTCAAGAGCAATATGCCATAATGTCTTAAAAGAAAAGTGTTTGATCAATGCATCCTTCCAGTGCCTACGTATGGTGCAGAGACGTGGACCTTAAATAAAAGAGACATACAAAGGCGGCAGACAACTCAAAGCAACATGGAGATGTGCATGCTTGGTGTAACCAGGAGAGATAAGAAGAGGAACTCTTGGATCTGAAAAATGACAAGAGTGGAAGACATCATGATCAGAGTTAAATCGCTGAAATGACAATGGGCTGGACATACTGCCAGGACAGACCATCGATGGACAGCCGAAATTTTAGATTGGTTTCCAAGGGACAGGAAAAGACCCAGAAGAAGACCACATGGGAAATGGGTGGATGAAATTCGAAAGTATGCGGGAGTACATGGAGGAGACTGGCACAAGACAGACCTTTGTGGAAGAAACTTGGGGAGACCTTCGTCCAGCAGTGGATTGATAATGGTTGACAATGATGATGATTTTAATTCACATGCAGAACTGATGCGTATTTGTGCACCAGCCTGGGAAACCGGTTTCTCCGCGAAAGCATTGGACAGCGAATGCCACGAGTCAAAACAACCGGGCACGGTGTGCTTAACAAGGAACACGAGGCAAGAAGCCGCAAGCCCGTCGTATGATTTACCCAAACGCTGTGTGAAAAGATAACCAGTGCAAGAGTCATATGCGCCTGTAGAGCTCCCGCTTAGCCAATTCCTGACGTAGGTCAAGCTGTTGGGAAAGTTCTAAAACATTGAAGGATTCTTGCATCATCTACTCTAGCGGGAGAAAACTGAGTTTGGTTATTATACAATGGTTATTCGTTTAAATTAGGCCAGCGTTAACATATTATTCGAGAGATGTGTATAAATTTTTAACAAATCAAACTTTAAAACACTGTTTTCATAAATAGATTACTTGGTTTCTTTTGAGATATATTGGAAGAAATATATCGATATATCTATCGTTTTCGTAATCTCTTCCCTCGAACAACATCGTTGTTTGCGTTTGTTGTGACTCGTATTTGTGTCAGTCGCTTACCAATTATCCTTCGACACCGTTCCAAAATAGTGCATTTTCGAATATTTCTGATCGCAACATTTTCTTTTCGTTTTTTTTTTCTTTTTTATGATGGCACAGAAGAAACTGACTATTTTTAATTAGGTTTCCACTTTTAGTACTGAGGCTGGGGCAGCGGCTGACCTAGTGGTCAACGTTCGTGACAGCCACGGAGAGACCTCAGGTTCGATCCCAGCAGGTACGAACGCCCGAACCACTAAATAGCCTCCGTGCGTCGAATGGGCTCGTTAAGTCGTCGGGCCCCGGGGACTGGCCCCCCGAAAATAAATAAGGGAGTCTTCCTCCCTCTTTCTACCTCATTTCCGTGTCACTTTCCTATTGGGCACTCTAGCTCAAATCTCCTAGCTTCCTATTTTCTAAGGGCTGTTTAAAACCTGGGGTCAGACACTCCCTTTCTAAAATCCTCTACATCTCATCTGAGTAGTACTGAGTTTTTCGGGATGAGTTTTTTGTGTGAGCCCTGCGGGACTGTCGATTTTCAGCTAGCGAGTGGGATGTTTATCTGACTGACGACCAGCATAAATTGTTTTCCTTTTAAAATGTCGAATAATAATTATCCAATAAAAAATGCAAAAAAAAAACAAAAAAAAACGGCACAGTTAGTTGAATTAACGTCCGATGTTTGTTTGAGGCTAGATTTAGTCTCTAGACCAGGGCTAGCCATCCCTAGGCCCGCCAGGACATTTTGAATGGCCCCGCAGTAGCCCAAGCACTAACTTTGTTTTTCTAATTTTACTCTTACTGACAATAATAATTATTTTTATTTTATTCTATTCTGGATTCATTTTATTTTTATATAATGAAGTCAGCACTTTTAAATTAAAGTTGAAATTATTTTGTAACAATTTAGAGCAGGACAAACTTGATCATTTCCCAACCATTCAGCAATCTTAAGTACAGTAATTTTACCGTGGATCATTTAAAATACAAATCAGCTGTTACATCTTTGTACGAGTCATTCTTAACTCGATTTTCTGCTTTTGAATCTGAAAGGAGTAACATAAACTTATTCATAAATCCATTTTGTATTTCAGAGTCTGATATTCATAAATATTCCACATCAACGCAAATCGAAATATTAGAAATCCAAAGCCATTCAGGACTTAGTGTTAAGTTTAAAAACAATGTGAATCACCCACTGCCCTTAATTTGATTGAGTTCTGGAAATACGTACCTAAAGAACAGTTGGCTTTGCTCTGAGGTTCATTTGCAGATTCGGATCCACATACATTTGTGAACAAACATTTCCATCCATGAATTTTTGTAGAAAGTGAATTTCGTTCAACTATCACAGATGCACACCTTAGTGATATGCTTCTTTTAAGTACATCATTACACCCAACAATGATAAATTGTTACGTGAAAAGCAGGTTCAAAAACCACATTAGTGTTGCAGGTGTGTGAAGTTCATAGGAACTTTAATTTTTTAATTTATTTTGTCTCTTTAATTTCTAGTAAAGAAAGTTTTATTATAACAATTCAGTTTATATTTTTTACATAATAATTTTAATATTATGTGAATGATTTCATAAAATGACATTAAAAATTTATATAGGTTTCAATACTTTACAAAAACATAAAATAACCCCATTTTTAGCTGGTAATAGTTGTCAATATTTCAGTTGGTTACGGTGGCCCTTCAAATGATTTCTAAGAAGTTACTGACCCAATTTCAAAAAGGGTTGGCCTCCCTGCTCTAGACCCATCATTCTCACTTGGAAGTCCCTTGAAACTCCTTTTTCTACTGTTATTAAGAACGTTGAGGTGGGGATATTGCAGTGGGGAAATTATTGTAATTGGGAATTTAATTAATTTAATCATTACTAACGTGTCTAGTTATGAGTCTCAGTGAATATAGTTTATTTACGAATACCCCTTAATTACGCTGAAGGCAGAGATTTTCTCTCTGTGGCCCATTTCACACAGGGGGAAAAAATCCGTCGAAGCAATAAAATCGCCATGCTGCGCAATTTTTGGCGAGATTTCACACAGGCTGTTTCTGCTGGAACTGACAAGAAAACACCCGACGTATGAGCGGCAACGCAACCAAAGCAAGCACTTTGGGTCCCACCCCTTACAGGAGTGATTAATTGCTTTATACTTTATTATGCTATAAATATAAGAAAATAAAAAGGGGAGAGGCGGAATGAGCAGCCCGTTCCTATACTTTTTTAATTATCACTACACCATGCACTGTAGTTGCAGAGATATGGTGTTTGTTCACAGACGGACGGACAGACAGACAAACGAAATAAGTGATACCACAAACACTTACGTTTTTGGAAAAGACGTGCTAAAAAAGCCAACTCGAACGCCGTGGTAACCTCCGCTATCTCTTAACAGATATTCTATGTTGAATTTAGAAAAAGTCACGGTTCCGAGGACGCCCAATGTTTACTCAAAAAGGCTTCGATTCTTAAAAGTTGGTGGAACACGTGCTAGGTCCGGTTTCTCAAATTTAATAAATAAATAAAGGAGAGAGAAAGAATGCAAGAACAGCTGCTGGACCGAAGGTAAAATCGGGAGTGGAAGCATTTTTTTTTTTATGAGAAATTCCCATGTGGTATTTCTCCTAAGAACAATGCCGAATGAATCCTCTGCGTGATTCCAGACTCATAATACGTCGTGCTTTTGTTTGTTCTCCAGTAACAACCCCATGACGTCACAGAGCATTTACGTTCATACAATTTCCTCGTGTGCTAAGGCAGCTTGCTAACGTAATTTCAGATGCTTTCGCATACAGTATATCAGAAATCTGGAAGTACAGCTAGAAATTAAGCACGCGAAAGTCACCCAGGTGACCGAATGAGCCGAGGCGTTGACCTCTAACCATTCATTCGTCCGAGGTACGCGTCCCGGTTCAAATCCCGCATGAGACATGGATGCTGTGTTTGCCGTACGGCACTGACTCTGTCACTAATCAATGGCCGCAAATTAGGGGCGGGCGACGGCTTATATACTATTAAGTTGCTCACAGTGATCGCTGTCAACCCCCCCCCCCCCCAAGCGAAAGTGAAGAATTGGAAACCCTTTGCGACGCAAACTTGGGGGGGGGGGCACAGTAAGCACCTCTAAAATCAGACACTCATCTCCTATTGGTGTCGCGGCCCGTCAGGACATGGCACTTCCAAATACAATTAAAATTTTGTGTCATATCCGTACAACCAAGCATTCCTCAACTGTGTTCTCCAAATTCTTTCGCAAAGGGCGAGGAAGGCAAACTAATCGTGTGTTACAAAGGGTGCTTGTACGAACCTGACAACATTTTCATGTACAAAGCGTGAGTTATTATTTTGTTAGTTTGTTCTTTCAGAATTCTGTCGCACAGTGCTCTTGTTGCTTCTGGAGATTTTATTTAAACAAAATGGATATTATAATGTTATCTGAAACTTTAACAGGCAAGCCTTGTGCTTTCTTCAATGATTTTTGATACCACCAGCATTAAAGCCGCCAATACCAATGTGGTGAGCTGGATATGCATAAAAGCAACAACAGAAAACTGCAGAGGCTCAATGAAGACAATCGACTAGACTGTTCTGAACGTTACAGATCATACATGTAAACCAGATGTAGCCGGAACCGAAATTCAGTTACGCCTAATGTTGATAAGTATACTATGTTTGAGCCAAATTTGATTAAGTTCCGTAGGGGTTAATGATATTTTAAATCATTCGGATTATTTCGTTCAAAAACAAGTTAGTAAAGGCATGCAATGCATTGATTTTGATACGTTTTTCAACGTACCAGAAACCATTACTCAAGTTTTAAGGATAATGGCTATGGAATAAATCTCGCTTCTGTGCCCTGACCTTTGACCGCATTTCGATGATATTCAACAGAACCGGTTCAGTATACCTCCTAAACAACATACTAAAGTTTTGACGCAATAGAAGCATTTTTTGTCAAGTGATGAGGATAATGGCTGTGGAATAAATCTCGCTCCTGTGTCCTGACCTTTGACCCCATTTGGATGATATTCAACAGAACCGTATCAGATATGAAATTTTCTGAATGACTTAAGAACCGGGCGTAACTGTCCCACACCATGATTGCGCTTTGTGTATATGTCCGTTCGCCCTTTACGCGTTCGTATTCCCTGTTTTCGATTAATATCTCGAGGGTAGTTTAAGAGGACTTGAAATTTCCTGGATAGCCTTTGAAGGCCTAACATAACTCTCGCCCCATGTAAGCACTTTGTCCGTTCTTCCGACTCTGTCTGTGCGCTTCCATTACTATTTGGAGAACTATTTCGGATGTTGGTTAGCATGTTCGTAGGGATGTGCAATAAGCAAATGAGTATTTTTAACAGTACAAAATTAAATCCTTTCCTTTTTTCTCATTTTGTTGCACCACACACACCTTCAATCTTAAGATCATTTTTATCATTTTAAGAGGGAAGAGGGGGGGGTCCGGATCCGTTGGATCTCCTTGTCTGTACGCTACTGTGTGTGCGTGTAGTCCCACTTCCGTAAGTGCCATTTCCGTACAAATGAATTTTTGTCCTACTTCCGTACACATCCCGATCATCTAGTGCCATTTCCGTGCACTGATGTGATGATCCGTAAACAGTGAGATATGCGTGAAGGAAGACATAGGGTGTAGAGCGTACTGACAGCCCACGCAACCCCCCCTCCTCCCTTACTGAAGGAGGGTTCACGGTTATAAGAGTCTCTAACTTCAGGAAAAAGATTTTACGGACCGCGGTTGGCCTAGTGGTCAGCGTTCATGACTGCCGCGGAGAGGACATCGGGTTCGATCCCAGCGGGTACGAACGCTCGAACCACTAAATATTGGCCGTGCGTCGGATGGGCACGCTAAGCCGTCGGACCCCGGGTACTGGCCCCTTGGTAATAAATAAGGGCGTCTTCCTCCCCCTTTCTACCTCGCTTCCGTTTCCCATCGGGCACTCTAGCTGAAATCTCCTAGCTTCTTATTTCTAAGGGTTGTTTAAGACCTGGGGTCAGACAATCCCTTCCTAAAAAATCCTCTACATATGATGATGGTTTCTGAAAAAAGATTTTACAAAATCCTTTATGGAAACTTCATACGAAACTGGTTAGAGAAATAGCATGAAATGTTTGACGGCAGCTTTGAACAAAATGTTAAAAAGAAAAGCAATTTTTTTCGCGATTTTGAAATTAAACATCTGTGACGAATGCTTCTGAAGACCGTAAAAGATGGCATTAATGGACAGCCTATTTGCCTTTTTAGCTTTTATTGCTGTTCCCGCTTACCTACTATGAGCGCCTATTTATTGACGAAAACAATTAATGGTGTGTGACGTCGGAGAAATTCGACAGGGGATCAACATTTACTTTCTCCCTTATAGCGTTTCTCACTTCGGATACCAGACGCAGTTAAACTTACGGAAATGGCACTAACCGATCTGCTATGTACGGAAATGGGACAAAATTCCTTTTGTACGGAAATAGCACGTACGGAAGTGGGAGACAATCGTGTGTGTGTGTGAACCTAACAAAATAATCAAGAGATAATGCAGAACAGCAGTGATATCAAAATTACGATATATTGTAAATCATTAAATTACAATTCAGTATCGAATGCGATGTGCGCTGTTGATTATACGGAAAATAATTGAAGAGGTATTTAAAGTAATAAATAAAATTACGCATAGAAACACCTATGTGGAACGGTTTGGATGGAAATAGAGACCGCATAAGGAAAACATGTCAGTTAGCGGACAAAATCTGTGAGCGCCAAAAAAGTGTATAACATTTCGTGTGGGTAATCAGAACTTTACATTTCTGGACCCATTGCGTATCAATCAAGAAAGTGTGTATATGTGTGTATGAAAGGGGAAAGGGATTGCAGGCTCAGTCCTTTGAAGTATCGCCACAAGTTAAGCACGAAATACAAACTTGAATAACAAACGAAGCTTTTGCGACTTATGTAGAATTTTCATTATACGCTGCTGTGTTAAAATACTTGGATGGCATATTACGCGGGGATATGAAGATTAGAACGTCCTGTAGAAGGAATGTTATCCACCGAAGGATGTCTGTGCAACATGGAATGTTCCAGCCAGGGCCGCAGCTACCGGGAGGATGGTTGCTCTCCTAGAATGGTCATCCCAGGGGCGTAAATTCACGCTCTGGGGGATGTAAAAAAATAAAACTTGTAACTAAAAAAGAAAGTTACAAACCCTTCAGTATTTTCTTTTTAAAAACTTTAGTTTGTCTCATTCCATGAAGATAACCAGGTGCACAGTAACATGGGGCGTGAACATCTCATATCCATGAAGGGAATTTTCCAAAACAGTGAATGGAAGCATAGAAAACAATATGCTGATATGCCTAATCTCCATGGCCTTCCCGAACATGTCGTTGGGATGAAGAGCTAATTAATCATTGTGCTCCGTCGCAAAAGTTCTCTGAGCATTGAAGTTATTTAACCTTGAACGGAATTTTTCCAAGCCCTACACCTTGAACGGAATTTTTCCGAGCCCTACCCATAAAAGTTCTTCCTATTGTTACGTTAACTATCAGATACTCCATTCGTTCTGCGCTGGGTTTTTTTTCTTTCTTGTTTTCTTTTTATTAGACGCCCACCGTGAGCAACTCAGTGGGCTATAAGCAGTTGCCCGTTCCTAATTTAGGGCCACTGTCTCCAGGGAAGGGAGAGAGCCAGCGCCATAAGACAAACACAACACCTACGCCTCACCGGGATTCGAACCCGGACCCATCTCGGACGAATTATCAGAAGCCAGCGCTTAGACCACTGCGCCACCGGGGCGGCGGTTTGTTTTTCGTTCTACATTTCTGTGCAGTGCTGTGTTGTCCGCGTTCACATAACGTTAACGTTTTACTTGGTATTTACAACTTGTGGTTCTTGGGTATTTACTTAGTTTTCACATTTTGAATAAAATTATATCAAAAACCTGAAATGCGATTTTTGAACGATCATAATACTTTCCTATAACGGCGGTGTGTGAGAAAGTAAAAACCACGTATTATTTGAGTGGAACTCGTAGGTGCGCAATTTCAAGTCTCGCCCCTTTTAGGTAAGAAAAGCTTGCTGCTGTCCTGGCAGGGCCGGATTAACGGAGTTTACAGGGGCTATACCCTTGGGGCCCACCATGACCAAGGGCCTAGGAAAAATGGCTGGACAAATAATAGACAGATTGGTAGAGAGATAGGTTTGTAAAATAGTTTTAGTTTTGTCTCGTATGATTTCCACTTGGTCAGAAACAGAGGCTGGTAGACGAACAGATTTCAAGGCAATGACTTACAAAGGTTAATGGTTTGATGTCGCTGTGTACAGCGGGGTCGGCGAAACAGTTTCAGCTTTTTCACTACCATCTACAAACACCTCCCAATTCACACTTAATGTTCGAAGTTATCTATGACTTCGCATTGCATAAGAAAAAAGATGCACTAAGAAAAGTATACAGTGGTAAACCATTAAAAAAAATCAAGACAAAATCTAGGCATCTTAAGCTTTTAACCAGAGGCGTAACTAGATATTTCTGCGCCCAGGGCGAGCCACAGAATATTGCGCCCCATTCTGTGGTTGTTTTTTTTTTTTTTTGGGGGGGGGGGTATATAAGCTGTCACCCGTCCTTAGTTTAGGGCCCCTGGTTCCAGGGAATGGAAACAGTGCCGTAAAACAAACAAACCACAAATGCTCACTCGGACAAACGGTCAGAAGTCCATCTATCTTACACTGCCTGACAGAGAAAATGCCACACCACGAAGGAATGCTCGAAAACAGACCAAACTGCACACACAGATAGCCAAGTAGGTCCTCAACAAATTATTTAATTGTCACATACAGACTAGACTCCAGTGGCCGAATATACAGGATGATTAATAACGAGTATGGCCCCAATTTTGGGCGATACCGCGTTGAATCCGACGTGGCATAGAGGCAATGAAAGTCCGAATAGAGTCCTGGGGTATCGTGGACCATGTGGAGTTGATCCGAGTCCACGGTTCATCTTCATTTGCGAAGGGGGGGGGGGAGAGTACTCAACCGACGTCCAAACGTATCTCACATATGCTCGATGAGAGAGAGGTCGGGGGATCGTGCTGGCCACGGAAGCATTCAGGCTGATCAGAGTGGTATTATGAGGCCGGGCGTTATCCTGTTGAAAAACGGCGTTTCGGATACCCTGCATATACGGTAGTGCCACGGACCGCAGCACCTCGTCAACATAGCGGCGTGCCGTCAATGAGCCCGTAATGCGTACCAGCAGTGAGCGGCTGTTGACGCTGATAGCACCCCCGCACTACGATTCCCCGTTGCCGGGCCGTGTGGTGCTCCACAATGGCGGAGGAATACGCCCATTGCCCACGTCGCATTTAGACCCTCACACAGCGATCATCCGTTATGAGACAGAACCGCGATTCGTCGCTGAACACCACACTGTTCCATTCGGCACCTCACGCAGCTTTGGAGCGACATCACGCCAAGCGGTGACGACGATGGCTCGCTGTTAAGGGTAGCCTTCACAACGGACAGCTGGACAGCAAACCAGACGCAACAAATCGGCGCATCCAAGCCTCCCCATACACTCCGCAAAATGTCGCCCTTTCTGGCCTGTGGGTCCGCTACGTCATGACGCCAGATGCGACGATCGGTGAGCTCGGACGTCCGTCTCCGTGCTCTGGTCCCCCTTAAACGCTGCACAGATCTTTCCTGGGACCACTGTCTCCAAATGCGACCGACGGTTGTGGCGTCACGTTGCGTTTTTTCCGTAATACGACGCAAGGACCATCCGGCGGTACAAAGGCCTGCGATGACACATCTCGTGAACTCATACGTTTGACGAAATCGCGTACGACGGCGTTTTAACGGCATTGGCACCCCTTATTCGTTCTCCAGACTCTGTTACAGCAGAACCAGTCACTTCTCGCGGCCGTGGCGACTTCTCGACCGATGGCTTCACGGGCTGGTTGTCCGCTTATATCCCACGTGCCGTTCGTGCGATTGGTCTGCAAATGCAAACATTTGCCTAACTTGTACGTGTGCACCCACCCTGCAATTTGCATGGTGCTGCGTTCACCTCTTCGTGGTGTGGTATTTTTCTGTCAGTCAGTGTATATAAATATACAGACTGCTCGACGGAACAAAATCAACGACATACCCCAATGGTATCCTTATGCAAGGAGATACCATTAGACTGTACCTCTCCGGTGGCGCAGTGGTCTAAGCAATGGCTTCTTACCATTCGTCTGAGATGGGTCCAGGCTCGAATCCCGGTGAGGCATGGATGTTGTGTTTGTCTTACGGTACTGGATCTCTCCCTGCCCCGGAACCAGTGGCCCTAAATTAGGGACAAACGACGCCTTGTAGTCCGTCGAGTTGCTCACGGTGGTCGTTAAACCCCCCAAACAAACAAAAACGTAACCAAATTATGATTGTTTGTGCAGCTTTTCCGAACTGCTTTGGAATTCGGAACTTCCTTCCGTATCACATCAGACGGACCGAATGCGGCTAGTAGTCATGACTCACTGCTACAATAATGCTAGAATAACCCCAAGAGAATCTTTAACAATGTGAACTCTTTATCTTGTACCGTACGTACAGACGCGCCTTCATTTCGGAATGTGAGCAACTAACACCCCTTCAATGTTTTGAAGAAACGGGCAATTTTAGCTGTAAAGACTACCACAAACTGGTGAAACATATGAACCAATTCTGTAGATGGGCAAATGATAAAGTAGGAGCGAGAAATCTGTACCAGGAACTGGAGCTAAAGTTTCAGTTCCAATTTTAATCAGATTGTGCGCTGTGAGTTTTGCACCCTCTCTTCAACTGCGCCCGGGACAGCCGCGCCTGTCCCGCCTTAGTTACGCCTCTGCTCTTAACTCATATTCTTATGAGAACAATAGAAAATACGACTTATTATGAAAACTGCAGATATTTTATTAGTTTGAAGAATGCGCTATGTAATTACAAGCATATTGCTACAGTTTCGTGTTTTAATGGATTTCATAATGATTCCCCGTCATAATTCTTTGAGGGCCCACACATATGTCTTAGCGTAGGGACCAACTAAGACCTTAATCCGGCCCTGTCTCAACGGGATTCGAACCCACGTCGGACGAACGGGCTTCTCTTCCATTCGACAACCTACAGTGGGTGGTTAACTTTTTTGCATCACTCATATAGTGTGATAGTCCTGGTTTGTGTGAACTGCTTTGCCGCCACTCATCGAGGCTTTATTATTTGTCTGCACTTTCAAAACCTTCTAAATTATTCATTAAATTTATTGTCTCAGACATTATTCTTGTTTCTTCTTCGTCAGGAACCGGCAAACCATTTGCATTTTAAAGAATTTTCCTCCATGATTCAGCAAGTGTTACCGGTTTTACACTGGACCACGCCAAGACACCTTGTGAAGTACCACCAGTGCCGCCCCGGTGGCGCAGTGGTCTAAGCGATGGCCTCTGATCATTCGTCCAAAAGGGGTCCGGGTTCGAATCCCGGTGAAGCATGGATGTTGTGTTTGTCTTACGGCACTGGCTCTCTCTCTTCCCTGGAACCAGTGACCCTAAATTAGGGACGAGCGACTGCTTATAGCCCATTGAGTTGCTCACGGTGGTAGTTAATCTATAGCACTGTGATTGAGGCACTTGTTTAAGCCTAAGTAATAGTTCTTTTTGTAATTTGACAGCGTTTCACAAGAGAGATATTGCATTCAATTTGTATAGAGTTCACACCATCATTGTGGATAGATCATTTATTCGCTTATCTTTCAGATACTGAAAAGTATAAACCTTCTGCTCTTTTCTTCAAGATTGCTCAAAATATACATGTTTGTTTTTGCACTGTAAAATTTATAGTTATACCTTGTACTGGTGTTCACCTATTAGAGATGGCACTCTGCTGATGCACATTGAGAACATATGATGTACATAGAGTAAGTCAACCCTTCAGTCCAGTATTGTCAGTGTTATGAATTTGCTTACATTGTGCATCCACATAGTGTAAATATCTCATCGTCATTGTAAATAGGTCATCTACTTGTTTATCTTTTGGTAACTGTTAAGCACAGGCCATCTGTATCTTCCTGTCCATGTTTGCTCCAAATAAAAATTGTTTAAGCTCACGGTGGTCGTTAAACCTCCAATCAAAAAAAAAAAAAAAAAAAAAAAAGTACCACCAGTACTTTGTCACTAAAGGAAATTTGATCATCCTGAAAGATCGTCGACTCTATATGGAAACCACACAGGGACATATCCGCTTTTGTAATTATAGTTTATATTACGTAATTTTATGAATCAATTGAGGGAAAAGCTCGCGCTTAATCCCGATAATCAAGAGAACATTTTTTGGTGAGATGGGTGTTAAACACCAGGAGCAATTGTGAGAGCTATAAGTTGCTCCCTACTTTTGGGCCACTAGTTCCAGGAAAAGGAAAGAGCCTGAGTCCAGAGCCATAAGACAAACAAACCACCCACACCTCACGTAGGGCTCGAACCGATACCCATCCAAGGCTGTTTAGATGGGCAATAGAGGGATGAGTTCTCTCCTTTTCTGACGTCACTCAGATTATATGACCTGGTATGTCGGTGTGTTTGGCATCACACACGATAGCGTTGGAAACCAATTGGAAGTCTTGGTTCTCGCGTGGCGGCACTAAAGCAGGCAGCTCATTTCTTTAATGTTAGTCCTCTTTCTAGATGGCCTTGGACAGTCTTGGACGACTAGCCAGAAACCAGCGCCTCAAACCACTCAGCACCTAGGGCAACGTGCTCTGCAATAGACTTCAAAATACGTAACAAACAGCATTATCTTTTTTTCTTTTTTTTTTTTTTCTTGATTGGAGGTTTAACGACCACCGTGAGCAACTTAATGGGCTATGAGCAGTCGCCCATCCCTAATTTAGGGTCACTGGTTCCACGAAGGGAGAGAGCCAGTGCCGTAAGACAAACACAACAGCCATGCCTCACCGGGAATCGAACCCGGACCCCGTTCGGACGAATGATCAGAGTCCATCGCTAAGACCACTGCACCACCGGGGCGGCCCATTATCTTTCCACTGAGCATTATAAATGCTCACTATTAGTTTTCATCTTTCTTTTTCTAAGTTAAAGGGTGCGATGGGCTTGTCACAGTAGTTACACAGTACAATTGCAGAGGATGTTCACACATTTTTAGAACCACTTTCGATCAATATACACTGCTGGCCACCCAAAATGTAACACCAAGAAGGAAGCATCCGATTGGCCTGAAATTCGCAGTATGCGTCGCCCGCAAGAGGACATGCAAACGATTAGCATTGCAGGGTATATGCAAATCATGTGCGCCCGGCACGCCACCGAGAAGCACTATAAAAAGGGGTGAACCGAAGGCGGGTGTAAGTAGTGGAAGTGTGTTGTGCTGCCGGACCTGTGCGTGAGAAGCTTCCTGATGCCTCGTCGCAGAATACGGCAGTCATTCCAGCACGTTTCGGAGTTCGACAGAGGTCGAATATTGGCTTATCCCAACAGCGGTTTATCGTACCGAGACATCGGCACCCGTGTGGGACGACATCCAGCCACAGTGAGGCGAGTATGGATTCGGTGGGTGCGGGAGGAACGGGCGGACCGACGTGAGCGATTGCCGCAGCCGCGGCACACCACCGAACGAGAGGGCCGGCATATTGTGCGGCGGGCATTGACGGCTCGCACCGCCACATCACGAGCGTTAGCGCAGGAATTAGGGTGTGTTGCGCAACAACCTGTGTCAGCACGTACCGTTCAACGTCGTTTGCAGGAGCGGGGACTTGTCGCACGGCACTCATTGCTCCGATTACCATTGACGTTACACCACCGGCGAGTGCGGCGGCAGTAGGCCGTTGAACGCCGCACCTGGACTACGGAATGGCACGACATGGTCTTCTCAGACGAATCCCGCTTCTGCCTGCAACACCACGATGGTCGGATCCGCGTGTGGCGGCACCCCGGCGAGAGACTGTATGACGCCTGCATTATGCATCGCCATACCGGTCCGTTGCCTGGCGTTATGATTTAGGACGCAATTGCATATGACACCCGTACTCCTCTGGTACGCATCGCCGGTACACTCAACAGCCACCGCTACATCTCCGACGTTTTGGAGCCTGTAGTCCTCCCTTACCTGTAGGACCTGCCAACGGTCCCGTTGCAACAGGACAATGCGCGCCTGCACGTGACATGCAGCGTGCAACAATTCTTCATGGCCCACCAGGTGTTACTGCTGCCGCGGCCTGCCTGTTCTCTCGATATGTCACCCATCGAACACGTCTGGTCGCAGATCGGCAACCAAGTGGCCCGGCAAGCACCAACCGCGGCTGCGCCTGATGAACTGTGGCAACGTGTGGAAGCAGCCTGGACCGACATACCCCAAAGCCCACATCCATAGCATCTTTCGCTCGATGCCGCGGGGTGTAGCGGCCGTTATTGCCACCCATGGGGGCCACACGAACTATTGATGTCTGCGTGTTCCGCAAGTCGCACGGGCCTGTAAGCTCAATCGTTTCATCTTTGTATCTGTTGTTATGTGTCCAGTAAATATGGTTCTTGGTGTTGCATTTTGGGTGGCCAGCAGTGTAGATGGCATTGGACTGTCTTGGACAACTAGCCAGAAACCAGCGCTTCTAACCACTCAGCACCTGGGGCAACGTGCTCTGCAATAGACTTCAAAATACGTAGTATTATCTTTGCACTGCGAGCATTATAAATGCCTACTATTTGTTTTCATCTTTCTTTTTCTAAGTTAAAGGGTGCGATGGGCTTGTCACAGTAGTTACACAGTACAATTATTGCAGATGATGTTCACACATTTTTGAACGACTTTCCAGCAATATAATTAATGTTTAAAATAAAATTATTTCTTTCTTAAATGTTCCATTATAGCACTTTTTTTGGACTATGAACCTACATCTAGACTTCCAAGATAACAGGACATTTCTTAAAATCGGTAGAGCTCCTTTATTCCACTCCTCTTCCACTGCTTTCCATAGTCCAATTATTGATTTAGGTCTGCGTTTAGAAAGACACATCAAGGAACTTTGAAGCTCTCTTCTCATTTTTTCAAAAAATAGAGTGGTAGATTAGGACGTATGACTGGTAGACTTATCTTTTTTTTTTTTCTGTTAGAGGTTTAACGACCACCGTAAGGAACTCAATGGGCAATAAGCAGTCGCCCGTCCCAAATTTAGGATCACTGGCTCCAGGGAACGGAGAGAGCCAGTGCGCCACAAGACAAACATAACATCCATGCCCCACCCCCGATTCTAACCCGGACCCTTCACGAACGAGTGATCATAAGCCAGCGTTTAGACCACTGCGCCCCCGTGGCGTAACTTCTGGTCATAATATTGACACTTGTAATTACAGAGAACACATTGACAAGGCTCTAAATGAATTAACCTTGACTTACGATTAATTTTTATTATTTTATTAGAAGCTATGGCACATCATGATATGTTGCGAAGAGCTGGAAACGGGTCAAAAATTTTGGACCCGGACGTTAAATGAGTAATTGAACCAGACCCGAACAAATCTGCCTTGAACTATAAATTCGAAATCCGATTTATAATTATACACCATCATCATCATTGACAACCATTATTAATCCACTGCTGGATAAAGGTCACCCCAAGTTTCTTCCACAACGGTCTGTCTTGCGACAGTCTATTCCATGTCACTCCCACATGCTTTCAGATTTCATCCACCCATTTCCCATGTGGTCTTTTCCTGTCCCTTGGAATCCAGTCTAAAATTTCGGTTGTCTATCGGTGGTCCGTTCTTCTTACAACATGTCCAGCCCGTTGCCATTTCAGGAATTTTATTCTGATCACGATATCTTCCACTCTTGTAATTTTCCTTATCTATGAGTTCCACCTCTTATCTTTTTATTTTTTTATTGGAGGTTTAACGACCACCGTGAGCAACTCAAATGGGCTGTAAGCAGTCGCCCGTCCCTAATTACGGTCAATGGCTCCAGGGAAGGGAGAGACCCCAGTGCCGTAAGACAAACAACATCCATGCCTCACCGGGATTAGAACCCGGAACCCTTTCGGACGAATGTTCAGGGGCCATCGCTTAGACTACTGCGCCACCTTTTCTTTCCTGCTTATCTTATCTTTCCTGTTTACACCAAGCCTGCATCTCTCAATGCTTTTACAGTTGTCTGCAGTTTTTTTATGCTTTTTTTAGTTAACGTCCACGTCTCTGCTTCGTACGTAAGCATTCAAAGCATACACTGATTAAACGCTATAATATACACTATATTAACAAAAGTTACCGGACACCTAGGAGAGAAACACAACATAGCATTTATTGACATGCATTAGTACGGTGTCGGTCCACTTTTGGCCTTAATACATGCACTGACCTTTCGAGACATCCTTTCGACAAGGTTTTGGAACCCAGCGATAGGTATGCGCTTCCATCCAGTACGTAATGCTGCCGCTAACTGTTGCTTAGTAGTAGACCTTGGTTCCAAACTTCTTATGCGGTGCTTTAATTCATCCCATATGTGCTCTATGGGATTAAGAGGGCTATGTGCTGGCCAGTTCACACAGGATACGGAATTATCGTCAAACCACGCCGTAAGTCTTTGGCTTTATGGCTCGGTGCATTATCTGCTGGTACCAATAAGGCTAGGTTCTATAGCATTGCCACAGAGTTGGTAGGACATAATTTTCCAGAATATCGAGGTAGACGTGCTAGTTAACAGGGTGTCCACGATAACCAATGGGCCGGGACCATATCACGAAAAAAACCCACACGAGTGCACTGTCAGCTCCAAACTTGACCGTAGGAACAGTACACTGCGGTAAATAGCGTTCCCCCGGCTGCCCCTATACCCACACACGTCCATCAGACTAATGGATCGTGTATCGGGATTCATCAGTCCATAGGACCTGTTTCCATTAATCGACGGTCCACGATAAATGTTCTTTACACCATGCTAAACGATGAGTAGCATTCCGAGTGGAGATGAAAGGCTTATGAGCAGCCGCACGACCACGGTAAGCCACGGAATGAAGCTCCCTGCGAATGGTACGTGTACATACCGAGGTTCCAGCATTTTTACTCACCTGTACACTGATGTCTTGTGCAATACTCCGTCGATTAGCTGTAACGACTCTCCTGAAGCTTCGACGTCTTCTATCACTGATTTTCTTTGGTCTGCCTGTACGTTTTGCTGATTCAGACACGCCATGTGTCTTCCACTTATTCACTACATCCAAAAAGGTTGACTTGGGTATGTTTAAACGCCTCTCGGTTTCTCTTATGGACAACCCACTAACATAACACCCATCAATCTTTCCTTTCTCAAAGTCAGTTCTCTCAAGCCGCGACATTTTTACTCAACCTAACAGTGCGATATGATCTCGTTCAGCAGCAGCCTTATTTTTATACCGTTTTTAGCTGTACCGCGCATCTTAACAACGTAGCGGATCCGTTCATTTGCTTTTGAAGGGGTGTCCGGTGACTTTTGTCAACAATATAGTACACACACACACACACACACACACACACACACACACAATCATATATACAGTATATACTGTGTGTGTGTGTGTGTGTGTGTGTGTGTGTGTGTGTGTGTGTGTGTGTGTGTGTGTGTGTGTGTGCGTGTCATCATTGTCAACCATTATCAATCCACTGCTGGACGAAGGTCTCTCCAAGCCTCTTCCACAACGGTTTGTCTTGTGCCAGTCTCCTCCATGTTACTCCTGCATACTTTCGAATTTCATCCACCCACCTCCCTTGTGATCTTCTTCTGGGTCTTTTCCTGTCCCTTGGAATCCAATCTAAAATTTCGACTGTCCATCGCACGATATGGGCTTTGGGAGCCGACGCCCAACTCGAGTCCCCTTGGGTGCACGACACAGAGCTATGCGCCTCGCTTGATACGGCAACACCGCCACTGGACACTTGATGACTGGAAACAAGTAGCCTGGTCTGACGAGTCGCGTTTCCAACTGTATCGGGCAGATGGAAGGATTCGCGTGTGGCTCAAACCCCACGAAGCCATGAATCCCGCCTGTTAACAGGGAACTGTACCGGCTGGTGGGGGGTCCGTAATGGTATGGGGTGTGTTTAGCTGGACTTCACTGGGACCTCTGGTACGTCTACAAACGTCTGTGACCGGCCAACGCTATGTGCGTATCCTTTCTGACGAGGTACACCCGTTCATGTCCTGTATTCATGCTGATGGGTTGGGCCTGTTCCAACAGGACAATGCACCTCCACACAAGTGTCGGGACAACACATTATGGTTGGAGGAGCATTCATCTGAGTTTGGGGTGTTGCCATCCCACCCAAGTCCCCAGATCTGAACGTGATATAGCACATTCGGGAAGCCATGCAACGCGTTATCGAACACAGGAATCAGACACCTCGGAATACACCCGAATTGTGGAACACTCTGCAGGAAGTATGGTGTGCATTGCCTACAGCATATTTCCAGAAGCTAGTGGAGTCCATGCCCCGTCGTATTTCTGGTGTCCTGCGCTCCCGTGCGGGACACCAGAAATACGAATATAGTCAAAAAGCCCTCCGCAGTAATGTCAAAACTGTTTCACTTAATTTCGATGGTGCTACAGTCAAAATTTTTGAATTACGTAACTTGTATGTTTCATTTCAGATTTTGTTGTTTTCTTGATAACATTTCAAGCTTCAGAATATGTTTCACAGCAACACCAATTTTCACCAGCTTCTGATGAGTTGGAAGTCTCAAAAATGTGAAAGTTGATTTCATCATTGTCCCTCAGAAGGAAGGAACACTCATGAAATTCATATTTTGCAAACTTTGAACTAATCACAAGCTTGTGAAAATTGGTGTTGCTGTGAAACATATTCCGGTTCCTTAATGAGACTTCCAGCATTCAATCTTTCCCTTCTTGTTTTCAACAGAACATATTTGTTGGCCTCCACGCCTTTTTCAAGCTCCTTAATATTAAATTCATCCGAATTAACAAATAAGGCATTAATTCCGACACGACGTGCAATGGAACGGAATGTCAGCACGTCAAACGAAAACCTCTGAATGCTCAGTGCAAAAGATTTGATGTGAAAAGTAACTCTCAATCTGACAATACGACGAGCGGAGTGTAAAAGTGAATCACCAGACAAGTAGGCGACGGCGCTTGCCTGGTATTTTGCTGCGGGCAATCGCACTGAAAATAAACGCAAAGGAAGTATCATTTTACCGTATGGTATCCGTGAGTCTAGCGTCGGAGTCGTACCGTCGGTCGGTGGAAATCTTCTTTGCTTTAAAAAAAGATGGCAATATTTTTGTATGACAAATAATTTTTTTCTCCGCTGGCACCAGTATACAGCACAAAATTCCACAGTAGGCATTTTTCTTTGAAATTTTTTTTTCCTTTTCAAAAATAAGACAGAAATGAAACCGGGTCGAAATCAGGTCAGGAACACCTTGACCCAACCCGTTTGACCCGATAGAAATTGTCAACTCGCTGACACGTGACCCGTTTCCATCTCTAGACATAAAACGCTTGTTGGCTTCAAACCAAATCACATCAATTCGCTCAATGCAAAATCCAGTTATCGTTAAGAAATCGTGATTTCAAAAGATTTTGTTCATTACAAATCCTGTGTTCGAAAGAACTGCTCTTAGCGTTAACATGTACACTGTACAGTATAACCTGCTCGTATCGTTTACAAGAAATCTCTGCCATTAGCTTTAACAACCAATTTCTCGCTCTGCACTCTTTTAATCAATCGTTGACATATCAACTTTGCACTATCATGATCCTCTTACATTTAGTCATTACAGTTTATTTAGTTTTTTAAGTTTGCATCACCGCTAGTGATGCAAAGAAAACTCATCGGGGAAAATAATTTGTCGTTAAGTCAGAAAACGCTTAACGAGAAGAAACCAAATTTACGTAAGAACAATTAGTGACGACCGAGACCCTCAAAAGAAAGTGTAACGACCCTTGCTACCTCTACGGCTTTTTCTGAATATAGTTGCAGTCCAGCGAGAATCATCACATGCTTATTTGATTCGATCAACCGCAGATTAGGATACTGTCAGTTCCTCCTTATTTTGTTACTCCTCTGAGGAAACTGATATGGTTCGTTACACTCAATCACGTGCGTCTAAAATCTTTAAAACAGCAGCAAATGAAGAGTTTAATGTAATTCACTCTGGGTTGGGCGATATCTAGCAGGCAGTGAGTGAGAGACTCTCATAGTACAGCATATTACAGTATTCGTTCATCTTGCTGACTTGGACTACTAATCTGCCCAAAGACCCAAGGCCTTCCAAAACTCACCTACTAATTGTGTTTCGGAGTTAATCCCTAACTGGTTTGGTTGGTTACGTGTAAATTGCCTTTAAGCGCGCGTCTCTCATTTCACACACCCTAAACCGATAATTCTTTGAGACAACACCAGTACAATACATTTCAAAACACCTTGCATTCTAAGCCGAATCTAAAGCGGCAAATCGAGTGTTGTCGAACACCAACAGGCTTTAAAAACATGCCTATTTCGTCACCTATGTGCTCAAATAGCGCGAACAAAGAAGTTCCGCGTGGGAACGAGCATATTAATTCATATTTACAATTATTTCTGAACCGGGGTTGGAGAACCTTACAGGAAGGTTAAATCAGAGGAATACGTCGTAAATTCTAGATCACCAAGAGGGTTGGTAAAGAAATCTGCACAATTTTCACCCGGCGGTTATCCACAAAATGAACAAAAAAAAAAAAAATAGTTCTATGAACTTACACTATCCTTCTATGGAGGGGTTACTTAGCTGCCCGGACGTAGGGATCATTTGCTACTTTTAAATAGTGCTGAATCTCTTAACCATTTAGGTGGGAAATGAATAATCTTTATGAACTCTAACAACGCTATTATGAATATTTGGCTTGAGCAAATCCTTCATTCATTAAAAACGCAACCACTGCCAAACTTTATGTTGATAATTTTCCCATTACAGGCGTAACAAAAGAACTTTGAGCTAAGCATGACACGATACTATCAAGCATTACAAGGAATTTCAATAAAGTTTGATGAATGCCGTCGTAACGCGTCAAGGGAAAGGTGCAGTACAGTGCAAAAAAATTTCAGAGCCACTTTCAGTGATTCTTTACATGAATTAACGAAGCATATTTCTGAAATAACCTTTTCCGTGAAATGACAGAAAGAAACCTGAATTCCACTGATTTTTCGTACACCAAGAATATTCTGAATTTTTCAGAAACCTTTCCGCGATTTCTTACTTACATTGATGGTAAATTGCGGTTTTTAAGATGTGTTAACGGAAAATTCTCAGAAACCTTTCGCAATTCCTTTCGTATATTAACGGAAAAACTCCGTTTTCACTTTCTCCATATCCAGATGACGAGAAATTTCAAACAATAGGAGAGATTCGTGGGAACACTTGAGGTTTGAGTAACTGTTAAATTATAATCATCTGTCGAAGGATCTGATTTTGAAGTTCTGCGGTGAGATCGGATATTGTGGATAGCATACAGGACCATAGCTTGGGGGCAGCCAGGGGAGGCTCAGTCTCGCCTGAAGGTTTGAGCCTCCCCTAGGAAAGACTCGTCGAATGTAATAATAATAATTAGCATATGCTGTATTAGAAGACAAAATAACGAAAAGAATTTCAGTATCACACTTAAACACTGACTGTCGTCGGACATCTGAATTACTAGACTGGTTACCAAAGGACAAAAATGCCGTGAGAGATGGGTGGTATAGCACTATACAGTATATCGATCGGACTGAGGGGAAAGCCTGTAAATCAGCTGATTCAAGAATATGTCCGTACAGAAGCTTGTTTAAGATACAATACAATTCGCAGATCAATTTGTGCCTTTATAGACTGTTGCAATACTACACGGTATGCCAGTCCATTCACCGTATTTATTACGAATACTTACTTTTCAAACGCTTTGCATTCAGTGAGATCCATTGGAAAAGTTTAGGGCCAAGTAAATATGGACGTTAAAATGCAACAAATTAGTAAAATCATGCAATGCACTGATTATGATACGCTTTCCAACATACCAGAAATCATTACTCAACTTATTACTCAAGTTATGAGGATAATGGCTGTGGAATAAATCTCGCTCCTCTGACCCCATTTCGATGATATTAAAGAGAACCGGTTCAATATACCTCCGGAACAACATGATAAGGTTTTGTCACAATCGAAGCATTTTTACGTAAGTTATGACGCATAAGGGCGATGGAATGGATCCCGCTCTTATATCCTGACCCTTGACCCCATTTCGCTCATTTTCAATAGGGTTCGTCCTCAGGTTGTCCCCTACCACAAAATAAAATGTCATCGAAATCGAACTATTTTTACGCGAGTTATCGTGCGGACAGGCAGACAGACTGACAAAGCTGGAGCATATACGCCTCTTCAACCTACGGTTGTAAAGCGTAAAAATATGAACCAAAGAATCGCAAACACTGAAAAGCAAGTCAAACACTTCAAACTGCGTTACACTACGCAATGGGAAATCAATAAATGCGATCGGTATAACTACAGTAGTCATGGCGTGAAAGGAAGAAAATTTGCATGTCTTAAAAGTTCGGACATAACAGAAAAGTAATGCAAAACATGCCATTAATATTATGGGTATGAAAAAGTTTCCGCCGCTTAAAGGAGACAGGAACAATCAGGAAACCAGTACACATTTGCTCAACGAAATATTGGCTGCCAGCATCAACCGTTTGCCATTTTTCAGGCAACAAATGAATGGCCCTGTGATAGAAAGACTCTTGTTTTGAGCTAAAGAACGCAGTGACGAAATTTTCCTCCTCTGGAACTGTGGTTGGTCACCGCTGTTGGGTTAGGGCAAGGTTCGTCAACCTTTTAATACTTACCGCCCACTTTTGTATCTTTGTTGATGGTAAAATTTCCTTATCGCCCACCGGTGCCGCAGTGACTCAATTTAGCGCAAGTGCGAAGTAATTTTTAGAGGTGAGAGTTTGAAAAATATGTACTTAAATTTATCTTTTTATTTATACTTTATGTATGTTTATACGTAGATAATTTCAATTTAATGAATTTCTGCATCTCCATCGATATAGCGCCTACTAGTGCGAGAGCTGCTTAAATTGAAGAAAATGAAAGTTAAATGTGAAAACAATAAAGCTTATTGAAATTACCTTTAATTAATGATATCCTTGAGGCTGATGCTGCGAGACTAAATATTTGATATCTGGTTCGATTTCCGTAAAGAACAAACGAAGGTTTCTTTCAGTGATATGATTAACAGCACTAAATAAAGCCCGATTCTACAAGACATGAGGTAGGGAAAGCTATCAATAAATTAAATATCATTTTCCACATATTTGGATATAACGCAGACATATTTTTTATTTTGCCAGAATTTTTGTATCCACCACTTCAACATATTTAAGTTCTAATAGTTCTTCTTGGCAAGTTATATCAACCTGAGCAAACTTTGCAATAAAAGGATTTATCATCCAGTCATGCACCTTCAAGTTCAAAATATCTTTAAATCATTTTTCCATATCCAATTTAAGTTCGTTGAAGTGGCTACAGAACCTTTCGATCTCCTCTAGAGTTACGTCATCTTTTATAGATGGCAATTCGGGAAACTGTTGAAGTTCTCTTTTCAAAAGATTATGACGGAGAAGATCAAGTTTTTCGATAAATAATGACAGTATTTTTGCAACTGATAAGAGTTATATTGGCTCCTTGAAGCTGAAATTAATTTCATTAAATCTTTTGAAAATATCTGCCAAATAAAAGGCATCATTCTTTACTGTTTTTAATTGTTGACAGAGACCAGCCTTATTATCTCTCCATTCTAAAGAAAAAGTAGCTGCCGCTGTTTTAGAAATTTCGCGACACTTGCTTTCCTAGCTCGCAACGCAAAACGTATTGAACACAAAAATATGAAATTTACGTAGTTTGTAGAGAATTGTTTGGAGAACACGCTGAAATAAACCGTTTCTCGATTCTTGCGAAACTTCAAGAGCTATTGTATTTCAAAGTTAAGGTAAGCAAAAAATTGCTATCAGGTCGCGTTCCGGAGACACTAACAGCAACAGAACCACGAAACTTTGTAGGCATGGAGTGCCATGATTGAATTTTCGCACCTCGTCGCCCTTTTTTTGAATTTCGATTCTCTATTTCGCGATGGGATCCATTTAAAAAAACGGATATTTGGCAAACTATAAATTATAACGCATTGCAATTTTAACAGCCTAAACTTACAACTATCGTCCCTTTTTTACGAAAAAAAAATTTAAGAAAAAGTCACTTTCTGATTTTTAAGCATTTTTCAAAAACGCAAAGGAAAGCTTGTCTGCCTTCACGATAACCACAGAGGAACGTTGTGGTCTCCTGACCTGCTGTCATGATGACGCAGAGAATGTGTTATGCATATGTTTTGTTGGTAAAGCTATCTCAGTTGTTTAAGCTGGACGTCAAGTAATTTTGCTTCCTATACTTTCAATGGAAACATTTCTGTACACATTTTCTTCACAATTAATGCGTTCCCAAGGATGAAAATTTGAACATCGATTAAAATAGTTTCATTTTATAACTTGGAATACTTAATATTTTCTAAAACATAACCATAATTATGCAATCCAACGTGTTTGTCTACTGACGTCATCAAAGTACAGGTCGCGTCATCTTTTTTCTGGACAATTAATGCGTTCCCAAGGATGAAAATTTGAACATCGATTAAAATAGCTTCATTTTATAGCTTGGAATACTTAATATTTTCTAAAACATAACCATATTTATGTAATCCAACATTTGTTTGTCTACTGACGTCATCAAAGTACAGGTCGCGCGATCTTTTTTCTGGTTCCAGCACCACCGAAGGAAAAGTTATTAATTTTTTATATAATTATGGTTTTGTTTTAGAAAATATTAGTATTCCAAGTTATAATATGAAATTATTTTGATCGATGTTCAAATTTTCATCCTTGGGAACACAATAATTGTTAAGGAAATGTGTACAAAAGTTTTTCCATTGGAAGTATAGGAAGCAAAATTACTTGACGTCCACCTTAACGGTTGAGCATAACGGTTTACGGAAATGCTTTTGGGACCGCTTTTGTTTTTCTTGGTAAATTTAGTAAGTGCCATAAGTTCAAACGACAAAAGTCCGACCTTCCAAAAATTAACGACAGTAAAAAAAACTCTGAAATTTCGGAATAACAAGCCTTATTTGTTGGATTGCATAGAGCGACATGCAATAAAAATTGAAATTTCTATGAAATTTCCAGTTGTTATTTCATGTGATATACTTGGAGTACGGGCTGCAGGGCCCGAGCACTACTCTGGAAACGAGCGTAGCAAGCCTAGAGGCGCAGCCCCTAGTTAATTTTAAAAAAAAAATTGTATGGCACTATATATAATGCTACAAAACGAGACATGCATTTACCCTTTGAGAGCTATCGAACTTCTGTGTGCAAAAGTAACCTAATTAATTGCTCATTATTGTCCTGGCACAGCTGTCGAAAAATTCTATCATCTTTGGCATTAGATTTGATCTTATTTACAGCTCTAATTATTATACTTAATGATGAATGGAGACTTGTACTTAAATGTTTTCCTACAAGATGTCTGCGCACCACACAATGAATACACAAAACGTTTGGCACATCTTCCTTCAAATAAGCAACACATCCACGATAGTATTTACGGATTACCTTGTTTCAATTAATTATCTATATTCAAAGTTTAGAGATGAAAAGTAAATTGCAAAAGCATATTTGAAAAAGTCAAACTCGCGAAGTTGTTACCAATGTATTCGATATATGGCGGAAGAACAAAATTTGTAACAACGTACACAAACCCCACCCCGCCCACCATGAAAGCTTGAATCGCCCACTAGTGGACAGTAGGGATCAGGTGGACGACCACTAGGTTAGGGCATGTTGCATAGAGCGAAACAGATGAAAGTCTGAGGGTGCAATGTCCGGGGAGAAAGCCGGGTGCGGTAAACCCTCCCAGTGTAACTGTTCAAGGGTTCATTTCGTGGTGACACAGGCATGTGGTCTGTTTGGGCTAGGGCATGTTGCATAGAGCGAAACAGATGAAAATCTGAGGGTGCAATGTCCGGGGAGTGAGCCAGGTACGGTAAAACCGCCCAGTGTAACTGTTCAAGGGTTCATTTCGTGGTGACACAGGCATGTGGTCTGTTGGGCTAGGGCATGTTGCATAGAGTGAAACAGATGAAAATCTGAGGGTGCAATGTCCGGGGAGTGAGCCGGGTACGGTAAAACCTCCCAGTGTAACTGTTCAAGGGTTCATTTCGTGGTGACACAGGCATGTGGTCTGTTGGGCTAGGGCATGTTGCATAGAGCGAAACAGATGAAAGTCTGAGGGTCCAATGTCCGGGGAGTAAACCGGGTACGGTAAAACCTCCCAGTGTAACTGTTCAAGGGTTCATTTCGTGGTGACACAGGCATGTGGTCTGTTGGGCTAGGGCATGTTGCATAGAGCGAAACAGATGAAAGTCTGAGGGAGCAATGTCCGGGGAGTAAGCCGGGTACGGTAAAACCTCCCAGTGTAACTGTTCAAGGGTTCATTTCGTGGTGACACAGGCATGTGGTCTGTTGGGCTAGGGCATGTTGCATAGAGCGAAATAGATGAAAGTCTGAGGGCGCAATGTCCGGGGAGTAAGCCGGGTGCGGTAAACCCTACCAGTAACTGTTCAAGGGTTCATTTCGTGGTGACACAGGCATGTGGTCTGTTGGGCTAGGGCATGTTGCATAGAGCGAAATAGATGAAAGTCTGAGGGCGCAATGTCCGGGGAGTAAGCTGGGTGCGGTAAAACCTCCCAGTATAACTGTTCAAGGGTTGATTTCGTGGTGGCACCTACATGTGGTCTGGCATTATCGTGTAACAGGATGACTGGGCGGCTTCTTTTACCTGTCCATGGACGTTTTTGCAAGATTGCGGCGTTCAATTTCATCAACTGATCGCTATATCGTTGTGCATGTGATTGTTTTCCCCGGTTTCAACAGTTCGAAGTACAGCACTCCAAGCATATTCCACAACAGCACCTTTTACCGTGGATATCCTGTATTGCAGTGGATGTTGATGGCTTGCCTTGGTCGACTCAGGATCGCTTTCGTACGGGGTTGTCGCAAAAGACCCATTTTTCATCCCCGGTGGCAACGTTCCACAAAAATTCTTCCCTTGAAACCTGTTCAGCAGCGACATGCCCAATCGTTGCATGCCCAATCGTTGCCCAACATTACGCTCCGTTAAAGTATGTGGAACCCACTTACCAATCTCCTGGATCTTCCCCAAGGCCTGTAGACGCCGTACCACCGTCGATTGAGCTACTTTCAAACGTTTCGCCAGTTGCGTGGTCGATTGTGTAGCATCCTCTTGCAACAGCGATTTCAGCTCCTCGTCTGCGAGTTCCTACGGTCTACCTGCACGTGGCTTGTCTTCCAAGCTTAGATCTTCCTTTTTTAAACCTGGCAAGCCATTCTCGATACGTCCGCTCACCCATTACCGTTTCGCCATACGCCTGACATATTGAACCGTATGCTTCACTCACAGTTTTCGCTAAATTAAACATGAATAACCAACAGTGCCGCAAATTAACTTTATCGACAGCCGAACTGACAGCACGAGTCGCCGGCCGGTTAGGCCCCTACAGAGCCCACTAGCGGGGGGCGGAAACTTTTGCATACCCCTAATAGATATGTATATCTGTAGACCCCTGTATCAGCTCGAAAACACGTTTCTCCGTTGAATGAATTACATTCTGTAGAGTTTCCGGTGAATACAGCTTTCAGTTAGTAGTTAATTAACTACTCATCGTACAAAAAATTATCACTATGTTATCTTTGGTCTTTAATTTGAAGTTCAAAACATTTCGTCTGAATGTTTAAAAAAACACCTAGCCTAGCCGAAACGAAAAATACTTTTGCATTATATAAAGGATACTTTTGTCAAATTTCAACCAAATCGAATATAAACTTTGACAACGCTTAGTACCTAAAGGTTTAAAAGTACCTACACATTTTTTAGCCTCTCCTACATTATTTGTAGCTTCCCCTAAAATTTACCACTAGCTAGGGCCCTGATATCACATGAATTGTGGTTATTGTGGGTCACACAATATTTCTTCTCTCCCTCATTTTGTGAACCAGTTGTTATACACAGCCTAGTCACATCATTGTACCACCTCCTACTTTTGACGTCAACAGCGCGTAGCCAATGAAAGAAGGCACGGGTCGTGAGCTGGCTTGGAGGGTATATAAGGTGTGTTGTAGGCATTCTGAAAACATATAACTCGATTTATCATATTTGCAAGAAGAGATGATCATCGGCTTTCGGGCCAAGGGTTGCAGTATTTCTGAAACAGCGCAGTTCATGAACTGTTCGCATGCTGCTGTGGTTAAAGTGTATCGTGATTGGAGAAATGGCACCATTGCGAATAAGCGACGTGTAAATTGCGGAGCACCACGGGCCATTTATGTGAGAGGTGAACGTCAGCTTCGAAGATGCGTGAGGGCCAATCGACACGCTACATTGGAGCAACTCACTGGCCGAATGAACCAGGAGGCTAGCGGAAGTGCGTCTGAAACGACAGTTCTGTGAACCCTGCTGCGTATGGGGCTCCGATGCAGACGGATGGTCACTGCACCTATGCTAACGAAGGTACATCGGCAGAAAAGGCTTACATTTGCACGGCAGTATCGGAATTGGACCTCCGCAGATTGGCAAAGGATTGCCTTCTCCGATCATTTTCTGCTTCATCGAACGGATGGACGTTGGCGTATAAGGCGAGAAATATCTGAGAACAAACACTCTTCAACCATAGCTGGCAGAACACAAGCTGGTGGAGGCAGCGTTATGATCTGGGGAATGCTTTAGTGGCATTCCCTGGGTCCACTCATACCTGTGGAAGGCACTATGGACCGAATTAGTTATAAATCTATCCTTGCAGACGGCGTACGCCCATACATGCTGATTGTCTTCACTGGAGCAGATGGCATCTTCCAGAAGGACAATGCGACGTGTCACACAGCTAGAAATGTCCGAGAGTGGTTGGAAGAGCACGATGAAGACTTCAAAGTACTTCCTGGCCCCTTAATTCCCCAGATTTAAACCCAATTAAGAATCTGTGGGACCACCTCGATCCTGTTGTTCACTCTATGGATCCTCCACCACGCATCCTCCAGCAGCTGTCAGATGCACTGCAGTCAGCATGCCTCCACATACTGTGGACACCTTCCAGCACAGTATTTAGTCACTCCCAGTCCGTCTAGCAGCTGTCCGCGCTGCACACGGCGGTTACTCTGAATATTAGCTGGTGGTCACAATGTGACTCGTCCGTGTATATATGAAAGTCCACATTCACAAGGTATCTGATAAATTCCCCAGGAGTTTGTCTTCGACGTAGTCTTTTGAACCGTAAAAATTCATCTTGTTTATGGGTTTGAAAACAACTGAAATTAAAACTTTTGGGTATTTTTTAAATTCCCAAATAAATCTGAGGAGAAAATGGAATAACCGCCCAATTCTTTCGTGCTTTTTTCGTATTGTTTCGTACTTTTCCCATGTGAAGGAACAGAAGACCTACTTACGGAACTATGAACTGAACAAGTCGCTATAGCCCAACATTGTCACGAAAATAACCATAAATTTTTGTTTG
This sequence comes from Macrothele yani, assembly GCA_039090855.1. Lineage (NCBI taxonomy): Eukaryota > Metazoa > Arthropoda > Arachnida > Araneae > Macrothelidae > Macrothele > Macrothele yani. The sequence continues at coordinate 45,805,904 of CM077022.1, read as the reverse complement.
GAAACGCTGCGCTTATCAATTAGAAGCTTTCCACATATACCGGAACCCTTCACGGCTTGACAACGACATGACGTCAACTCAATTTTTTTTAAGCGCGTTGAAACAACTCACCAAAATCCGTGACCGTCAGAATTCTGATGGTGTCATAATGATTTGAATGTTTACGCACCATTCGTCCTCAGGATACCGAGCCAAACGCTCTGCGAAACTATAGTCGATGTATAATAAACATTTTAGTGTGAGAAAAGTTGCTATTTTTATTCTGTCTTAACACCACAAGCTTAGTAGTCATAAATTATATATACCTCACTCATTGCTTCCTGCGTGCAATCGCGGACGCCGTCGACACCGCGTAAATCACTCAGCTGGTGGGATGACTCACAGCCAATCAGGTATCTCTCTTATCCCGAGTTTTCACAGTAAGCGTGGGTGTGCGTGTCTTGCGCTCCGAACTGGCAAAAGCCATCCTTGATATTGAACAGCAAAGACAGTGCTCAACAAAAGGTGGAGAAAGAAGGCCGACACGGTTGTGTTACTTCTTGGATGTAAGAATTGTGGGATGTAATTTCACCAAAAATGGCTATAAATTCTCACAAAAAAATACTGCATTAGTAATTCAATGGATGTCACAGGAGTTATTTTCAAACTCCAACACTGAAACGCACTTCTTTTACAGAAGATAATCTCAGAAATATGCATGATTCATTTCAATAAATATATTTTCCAAAATCTTGAAATTTAAGGTAGGCTATCTTGAAATTTAAGGTCGGCTCAGGTTTTAAAAAAAATGTAGCTCTTGAGTCGGGGGATCGATCGGCTTATGTGCGGGCAAGGTTTTTCAAAATTTTTTAGCTCTGGAAGTAGGGGGTCGGCTTATATACGAGTTTATACGGCACACAATTCATGATAAGTTGTCCTACAAAAAAAATAAAATTATCACAAACCTATTAAGAAAATATTAAGCTCCAATAGAAAAGAAAATGACATGTTCGCATTAATTAGCAAAAAAAAAAAATAAAAAAATCATCACTGCGTATTTAGTTTTACCATAAACGTGAGTTAAATTTCCACGTCTTTTTAGCTCAGTGGTTAAGACGCGCACTGTCTGTGGAATCAAACCACACGACGTCGGTTCGATCCCCACCTCTTCGAAAGGATTATCTGGTGTAAGGGCTGAAAAGTTCAGCGTCTTCGATTTCGCGAAATTCCCCGTATAAATACGGAAAAACTTGAAACGGACTTCTCTGAAATAAACGGAATTTCTGACTACGACAAATCTGTGAAAATACAGAAGTTCGAAAAAACGGGCACTTTTAAAAACGGAAATTTCGTTAAAAGACGTATCGGCAACTTTGCTGCACGTTATTTTCAGAAATTTTCCGTGAATTCACACCAATTATTTTTCTACAGCGTAATTGGCACGACGCAGTCAAGTACATGAGCATACATGTCTGTTACCATCAAACAGAAGTCATCGCTCTTTCCATGTTTAAAAGCGAGTCACAGAAAAATTCTCATCGGCCGCCACCGGGAATCGAACCCAGGGGGTCTTCAATTTACGCGCCGGACATGCTACCACTGCACCACAGCGGCCTCTAGTTCTCCAGACTCACATACGGCTAACTGCCAAACCACATGGCAGGTTGCTGGCATGGCATTCGAGGCGCAGTGGTAGCCTGTCCGGCGAGCAAGTGGAAGACCTGGGTTCGATTCCCGGTGGCGGCCGATGAGAATTTTTCCGTGACTCATTTATAAACGTGGAAAGAGCTATGACTTCTGTTTGATGTTCCTAGTCCACGTCAATTGTGTGCGTTAATCATGTCTGTTACCGTTATGGAGCTGTAAGAAAGGCCATGGCAATTTTCAGCAACGCATCGGAAACGCATGCAATGCTGAAAGAAATTTCCAGTGATGAAACAGTAACATTGCAGTGTGTTTTCGCCCGGTTCAAGCGTTTCCGCGAAGGAAAAGGACTCCGTTGGTGACGCGACGACCTCGAGATGAAAGGCCCCCGACCTTCAAAAATCTCGAAAACATTGAAAAAGTGCGCGAGGTCAGAAAGAATGATCTTCGATTAGCTGTGCGAATGATCGCTAAGGAACTAGAAATTTATCATGAAACAGTCCGTACGATTCTAAAAGATTAGGAAAGCACAAGATCTGTTCGAGATTTCGGCAGCGATAGTAAAGAAATTTCTAGGCGTGCGATCCGTTGCTGAGTTGTATTACCCACCGTATTCGCCTGTTCTGGCACCAGCTGACCACTTTCCCCGACTGAAACTAGCGCTGAAAGGGAAGAGATTTACTGACATTTCGAGTATTCACACGAACGTGACGACCCAGCTGCAGACGGTTCCGTATCGTTTCGTCCACGTTCACTTGGTCCAGTTCATTTCGTCCACGTTCACTTGGTCCAGTTTATTTCGTCCACGTTCACTTGGTCCAGTTCATTTCGTCCATGTTCACTTGGTCCAGTTCATTTCGTCCACGTTCATTTGGTCCAGTTCATTTCGTCCACCGTTCACTTAGCTCGCTGTTCATTTCGTCCACCGTTCACTTAGTTCGCTGTTCATTTCGTCCACCGTTCACTTAGTTCGCTGTTCATTTAGTCCACCGTTCACTTAGTTCGCTGTTCATTTAGTCCACCGTTCACTTCGTCCATATTTATTTTGTCCTCAAATAAGATGGAATGGCGTGGAAATTTTCTGTGTTGATGGAATTTTTGTTACTAGGCAGAAAAATAAAAAGGTCAACGGACATTGCTTACATGCGATTTTTTTTTCCTGTTTAAGTTTTTCGATTAAAACATATCGATTTTAAATGTACTTTAAAGTAAAACGGGGAACTGAACTTTGAAGAGCTTTTTTATTCTTCTGTGTGGTATGATATCAATCACTATGGCATTAATCAAAGTTTATTTCAATGGCCATAAATGTGCTGGATGAAAGAAAAAAATTTAGACCCCTTTCACCTTTATGTAAAAAGTCTATTTTTCTTCTCTCACACGGCAAATTCAATTAAACTTTTTTTACTATTATACTTTAAAGGACTTTTTCTCACTTTAACTAGCTATGATAGATATAGAGAGCATTATAGTTCATTCGTATGAAAATTAGTAATACGGAAATTATAAACAATAATAAAAATAGATGTATACTAAAAAGCTAAGAACTCTTATGAAAACAATACACAAGATGTGCAGGTGTTCACAAAGTCTCTTTACAACTTTGCACATTTATTACGGACACCTAGTACTATGCAAGTTCATGGTATTTGTTGCATAATATACTGTAAATATCAAAGTTTTAATTTACATTATCGTTTTTTGTTATAGGTCACTCACTGAGAGTGCTGTTCTATGAAAATGTGTTCCCCACAAGAGAGCGCAGTGCGTCGCTTTGTTCATCGAAACAAAATCTGATACACAAGTACGCAACGACATTTCCGGACTAAGTATGGGAAAACCCCGCCATCTTGTCCTAGTATCCGCCAATGGCACTAGAAATCCATGGAGACTGGGTCCGTGTTGGATCAAGATCGTAGTGGCCGCCCACGAACATCGAATGAAGACATCGAACGTGTTCGTGATTCATTTTCAAGAAGCCCATTCGTTCTGCTGCCAGAGAACTACAAATGCCCCATTCCACGGTACACAGATCAAATCAGATGTAGAGGATTTTAGGAAGGGAGTGTCTAACCCCTAACGCCAGGTCTTAAACAACCCATAGAAATAGGAAGCTAGAAGATTTGGGCTAGAGGGCCCGATAGGAAAGTAACACGAAAGCGAGGTAGAAAGGGGGAGGAAGACGCCCTTATTTATTACAGCGGGGGGGAGTACCCGGGATCCGACGACTTAACGTGCCCATCCAACCCACGGCGGATATTTAGTAGATGGAGCGTTCGTACCTGCCTGGGATCGAACCTGTGGTTATCTCCACGGCAGTCACGACCGCTGACCACTAGGCCACCCGCGGCCCCCGCGGTACACAGAGTGGACAGTGCGCCACCACATTGGGGACAGTTCGGGACTTTTAAACACAACATTTCCCGGGAAGTGGATTAAACGGGATGGTTCAATAGCATGGCGACCCCGTTCTCCCGACGTCACACCTCTGGACTTTTTTTGTATGGAGATATGTGAAGGATATTGTGTATCGGAGATAGGTGCAAGACATCGATGACCGGAAATCGAGGATCAACAATGCCATTTCGACCATTACTAAGGACATGCTGCAGTGCACATGGTTGGAACTGGAGTTTCGGATAGATGTTCTACGCGCAACAAACGGTGCGCCTAATGAGCTTTTGTAATGAGGTAGAAAAAACTTTAATCTTTGCTCTTACTTATGTGCTCAACCACATTTGTCTATCTCATACAGTGTATACGTAATAAATATGCAAAGTTGTAAAGAGACTTTGTGGACACCCTGTATTTCAAAACATTAATAGATTTTTGTAAAACTTTGATTTATGTCATAGTGATTGACATCGTATCGTACCTTACAAAAGAGTTAAAAAAAACTCTTCAAAAAGTTCAGTTCCTCGTGTTGCTTTAAATAACATTTAAAATCGTTATATTTCAATCGAAAAACTTAAACATGAAAAAAAAATCGCATGTAATTCCGCTGACTTTGTGTGTGGGAGGGGGGTAATAAAAATTCGGTCAAAACAGAACATTTCCACGGTATGCCATCTGTTCTGAAGACTAAATGAATGGGGACAAAGTGAACCGTGAACAAAATGAATTGGACCAAGTGAATATGGACGAAATGAACACGGACAAAGTGATGCGTCACCGCTGCTGACTATAACAAAGGAGGCCCTTTCTCATACCCTGTTAAAATTTTTGTAGTAGTTTGCACCAAGAAGTGGTGCTACACTAGCTACACACACCACTTTTGGGGAAAAGGTAAACCATAGCGTGATGCATGAAATACGCCAAAACGTATTGCAATTAGGCATCATAGTATGGTATTCAACCTGAATGGTGCGAAGATGCACCCATTGCACAATGTTTATGTATACTTCATGCATCACCCAATGGTTTACACCTTAACCCCAAAAGTGGTGCAGCACCACTTTTTGGTGCAACCCACTGCATACGAACAATGCTAAAAGTGTATTGTATGGGGAGGGGGATTGCTTTGAAAGCCAGTAGAGTAATTTTTCTTAAATACTACTGGTCCATTTTTACCGTGCATTCAATGAACTTTATCGACACACCTTTTATGAGCTAAATGATATTTTTTGTTTCATTTTTGTCATGTCATATATAGCTTGGCACTTTTGTCCCAGGTGATCCGTAGCCATTTTGTGTTGTTGTTTAACTTTTTTACCTAAATTCTTCTAGTACCACCAAGTCACTGTTCGCTTCTTTTCTCTTTCAGAAATCGATTATTCCTGTATGGCATTAAGTCGCCTCTGCACTACACAAACCAGAAAGACAACACTTTGCGCTCGAAAGGTGAGTTTGTTGTTGTTTCGGAAAGGCATATTATGAATGCTAATCATTTTCATTGAGCTCGCTTCGTTTATCTTCAAAATGTTTCCGACCTGTAAACTAAACGACCTTTATTTCGATTCTGGTAGGACATGAGGTTTCGATGTTTTGCATCGCAGTTTTCCGAAATTATTAAATTTGCGTTTCGAATCTTGTATTTCTAATTTATCTTGACGAAGTTCTCAGTTCTTTTCTTTAAATCCTTCATTTGAATGGCAGCTCTTTTATTAATTTAGGAAAATAATCCACCTCTCTGCAACAGCTGTTCGCGTTGGGAAGCCCACGTTGCCGGGGGCGGTACTCGAACACACATCTTTCTGCTCCGGAGCCGAATGCTATCCCAATTAAGCTACGCTGGCAAGTGCTTACCACTGCTACTTGCTGTCACGTGCATCATCTCTGTAGTACGTCACATAATATACCCCCCCTCCCCGGGAAAGGCGGGACACGGAATCGCAGGCTTCGGGTCCACCGGAAGCCATGCTTGAAGTAACTCTGTAGAGGAAAGAATTCTCACTAATTCCAGACGATATGTAGAAGAAACACCACACATTTTTCAAAGAGAAGAAGGAATTCTCATTAATTTCAGACGATATGTGGAAGAAACATCACATATTTTTCAAAGCGAAGAAGGAATTCCCATTAATTCCAGACGTTGTGTGGACAGAACATCACACGTTTTTCGAAGAACCTAACCGGCAATCGAACTGAATTTTCCCAATTAAGCCGCGCCGGCAAGTGCTTATCACTGTTACTTGCCGTCACGTGCATCACCTCTGTAGTACATCATATACCCCCCCCCCTGGGAAAGGCTGGGGCACGGAATCTCTGGCTTCGGGTCCACCGCAAGCCATGCTTGAAGTACTCTCTGTAGAGAAAAGAATTCTCACTTAATTGCAGACGATGTGTGGAAGAAATATCACACACTTTTCAAAGCGAAGAAGGAATTTTCATTAATTCCAGACGACGTGTGAAAGAAACATCACACATTTTCCAAAGCGAAGAAGGAATTTTTATGAATTTCGGACGATGTGTGGAAGAAACATGACACATTTTTCAAAGCGAAGAATGAATTCTCATTATTTCCAGACGATGTGTGGAAAAAACATCACACGTTTTTCAAAGCGAAGAAGGAATTCTCATTAATTCCAGACGATGTGTGGAAGAAACATCACACGTTTTTCAAAGCGAAGAAGGAATTCTCATTAATTCTAGACCATGTGTGAAAGAAATGTCACGCATTTTTCAAAGCGAAGAATAAATTCTCATTAATTTCGGACGATGTGTAGAAGAAACATCACACATTTTTCAAAGCGAAGAATGACGTCTCATTGTTTCCAGACGATGTGTGGGAGAAAGATCACACATTTTTCAAAACGTAGAAACAATTCTCATCAATTCGAAACGTTGTGTGAAAGGAACATCACACGTTCTTCGAAGAACCTAACCGGCCAGTAGATCCAGTTTTACGTTCGAGTGCCAATATGAAAACACAAATTTTTCGGTGGCGGAAGTCAAATCTGTCTGCTCCGGAACTGAATGTTTTCCCAACTAATCTACGCCGGCAAGGGCTTATCACTGCTACTTGCAGTTTTGACATCCGCGTCATCTCTGTAGTACGTCACATCATCCTTTTGCTCCGGAGCTAAATGCTTTTCCAGTTAAGCTACGCCGGCCAGGGATAATCACTGCGATTTGCCGTCTGTCTGACATGTGTGTCACCTCTGAGGTAGGTACGTTACAACGTACAGTTTGAGCCGATTGCATGCTTGAAATGGAGCAGTGTTTGCCCTTCCACTAAAATTTTCACGGTTAAAGCTCTTTTCCTGTGGAAAATTATTATCGTTAACTGCTACCTGCACTGCAAAAAATAAGTGGGGTGAATTCGCGGAAAATTTCTGAAAATAACGTGCAGCAAAGTTGCCGGCAAGTGTCTGTCGTTTCACCAAATTTCCGTTTTAAAAGTTTTTGTTTCTTCTAACTTCAGTAATTTGACAGAATTTCCGTAGTCAGTAATTTCGTTTATTTCAGAAAAGTCCGTTACGGGTTTTTCCGTATATTTATACAAAAACTTCGCAAAATCCTCGATTCTTTCAGCCCTCTAACGAATCCTCTTGTTCGGATGTGGTGAGACTCGAACCAGCAAACTTCTGAGCAGGAGGCGCGGTTCTTACTGTTCAGTCAGAATACCACGTGAAGACCTCTCACGTAAAAGGCAGAATTCTAATCGCTCGATGATGAAATGTTTTTTGTCATTAACGTGGAAGAATTAGTTATTTTATTTTCTGTTGGAGCTTACTATTTTTCTAAATAAATACGTTTGCATAATAATTTAATTTTTTCTGTAGGAGAACTTACCAGACAGAAATAAGTATTTCTTTCATCATGATTTTTCGAAGCAAACGGAACGTTTTGGAACTTGAGATCTTTTTAAAGTGAGAATTGACTTTCAATTATCTTTAAGAATAGGTGAAATGTACTGTTTTATGGTATTATTTCACAAAATTTCTAAATATGAAATTTACTATTCATAGATATAACAGCTTTTGTCTTAAGGACTCCACAAACTGATACATAGACATCTTACAATCACCTACAATAATTTAAGTACCCAGTTTCTTACGGTAACTCAATATACAATAGCTGTCATATTATTTGCATCTTCATAGGCAATAAGTACCAACAAAGTGCACTATTTAGGTGCAAGTCATTAATGACTTAACAATCAGAAAAGCCAAACACTTACCTAAAAGCTCTTGGCTTCATTCCTGTTATACACTTAGCAGGAATGAAGCCAAGAGCTTGAAGTTAACGTGCATGAAGTGTATAGCAGGAATGAATCCAAGAGCTTTTAGGTAAGTGTTTGGCTTTTCTGATTGTTAAGTCGTACAATATCTGGTGCACAAAATGGGTAAGAGTAGCAGGAATATCCGGCGCCACAATAACCAAAATTTCATGCGGTATGGTATCCATAATATCCGATCTCGCTGCAGAACTTCAAAATCAGTTCCTCCGACAGATGATTGAAATTTAATATTTAATCAAATCTCAAGTACATTCCCACAAATCGCTCCCATTACCGGAAATTTTCCGTCATATAAATTTACTATTCATAGCCAAAATAGCTTTTGTCCAAGTACTCCACAGCCTGATACATAGACATTTTATACAATCACCTGTACAATAATTTAAGTACAGAGTTTCTTATGGTAACACCATACACAATGCGCAAAACGGGGGAGAGGGGAAGAAACATCCGGTGTCACAATAACGAAAAATTCAAGTGGTATGCTATCCATAATATCCAATCTCGCTACAGAACTTCAAAATCAGGTACTCCGACAGACGACTAAAATGTAATAGTTAATCAAACCTTAAGTTTTCCCACGATTCGCTCCTATTCGCGGAAATTTTCCGACATACGTATACGTGAAAAGTGAGAACAAAATTTTTCCGTTAATAGACGAAGGGAACTGCTTACGTAAGGTTTCTGAAAATTCAGAATTTTCCTGGTGTACGAAAAATCCATGAATTACAGATTTTTTTCCCCCGTTATTTCACGGAAAAAGTTGTATCAGGAACATGTTTCGTTAATTCACGAAACTAGGTCATTTTTATTTGCTGACGATCTTGCATTGGCGGCACAGTATGACAACTTTGGAGAGGTTAAGAGTGCACTTACGAGGTTAGTTAACTGCTTTCAAGGATATTATGTTAGGAATCAATTGGCATTTCATCTGAGAAATCACGAAACAAACAGAAAACTGACCATAATGTTAAATGGCTCTTCACTTCCGAATACCGATTCACCCAAATATCTAGGAGTCACTTTGGACAGAGCTCTTACTTTTAAAGCTACTGTAAGAACGGACACATTAACGATGTCAATTCATTTTAATGATGAACATTGTGTGACTTTTTTCCTAACGAAAGAAACATCGCAAGCTCCCAAAATGGCGACAGAAAGTTCGCAAATATGCTTCTTTTTTGTTGTTGTTTGAAGTCGAGAATTATAACAAAGAACTTCAAGTTCGCATGCCTTAGAAGGGCGAGGCCTTTTTCGACGAACTGAGAGTATTGTCAAGGTCACGGCGACTTTCACAGTATATTGTTCCTATCGGCCTGGCGCCTACAAGTCTGAAATGCAGACATAGTCTTTTGTATCTATATGACAATGTGTATTGTATTACTATACGGATGTACTCCGGCGGTAGGATTACTTTCTCAAAAGGAGGCACTCGCTAATGGATGGCCTGGGGAGAAACGAGAATGCGCAAGGTAGAATTAAAAGTCCAGCAGCCAGATACCCAGCCAACGCCTACGGGTGTGGCAGGTGAAGAGCGCCAGAGGTGACACACGTGACCAGAGGAGCGAGCAACATGAACCGGTCAGCGTGAGGTCAAGTTCAGTGCCAACGTCCTTGGGAGGACAGGTGCAGAGCGAAGGGGGGAGGCGAGCAGGTCACTCGGAGAGGAGCTGCTCGTCAGTCTGTTTTCGGAAAGCGGAGGAAGCAGTTCTTCGAGAGAAAGGAACGCAGCGCGTTTGCCTTAATTGTGCGGTAGACCCAGGGAAGTTCCAGGATTGAGAACTCCCGAAGTCTACGGGAAGTGAGCTAGCACCTATCCTAGAAGAGTTGCCGCTACAGCGGAATCAGCCCGTGTCAGGGATTCCGGTAGAATAGTTGACTTTATACTACTGAAATACGGATTTAGTACAGTCTACTGAAACATCGGTTAGAGAAGGATAGCTAGAAGACTATTCCTTAAGCGTCGATGAGATATAGGTTTACCTAGTGTCGATGAGACTCTAAGTTAGGACTTCGACGCGGAGCGAGATTTCTTCAGAATTCGATCATCTTAGCTTGCGCGTTCCACGACCCTTACCAGGTCCAGTCATAGTGAGGCCTAACTTTCAAGACGAGTAATCCGCCGCCAGCAAAATTCTAATTGATGTTGAAATAAATGTGTGTACGTATTTTAACCAAGAGTCCTCTTCAAATTATTATTGCTGAAGGTGAATATATTTCTGTATGATCAGCTGTTGTCACTCCGTCTTCCCGGTTCACAGATTTACATATTAAAGTGGGGAAGACTTCGTTTGTTCGCTCGAACAGAGTGAGAGAGAGAGAAAGTGTTTCTGGGAAACATAAGCACGTCTCTGTTGTTGTGAGAGCCCATATAGCGCGTGCCGCCTCAGATCCCTAAGTAGGAGGCGGCGCTAAGGCACGTGACAGCACGTTCGCTCTTACAGATGCACTGTGAGAATACTAGAGCAAAGATTTATGCCAGAAGTAATTTGCTTCGTAAACTTGTTAACTCCTCATAGGGAGAAATTCCCAGATTGGTGCTCACCTCGGCACTGGCTCTGTGCTTTTCTGCCGCTGAATATGCTTACCCGGTTTGGCACGCTCAGCGCATGCCGAGAAAGTTGACATCGCTTTGAACGATACTTGTAGGGTTGTTACTGGCTGTCTGAGACCTACGCCTTTAGAAAAATTACTAGTGGCAGAGATAGCCCTGCCTGTAATAAGGAGAAGATACACTCGGATGTCGAAATGACAAAATACACTCACGGACAATGAAATTTGCGCACCTAGAAGAAAACATGCTACAACCGGGAAACTTTGCAAAAAGCTACAGTGCGTGCTGGTATGCAAATGATCCATGTTTGGTGCCTGTGCGCATGACCGCACACCTTGTGGTGGCGCTGCAAGCACGAACCAGCAGCCTTATAAACCAGCGTGTATACACGCCGGTTAGTCGATGCCCCATGAAAGCGAAAAGCACCAGTCAACGCAAGCACGAGTACAGAGCAACAAGAATGCCGGGTAGACGCCAGAGACGTCGATTTACGTAACTTACGAACTTCGAGGCTTGATCATCAGGCTGAAAACCGCAGGGTGGTCGGCGCGCCGTTTAGCAGCCCACCACGGGGATTATTCTGACCATACTCCGACTGTGTTGGGAGCAGTGGACACGTGACGGCACTGCCACACGGCGGAGCGGCTCCGGACGGACCAAGAGGACCACCGGTAGAGAGAATCGACGGATCGTGCGCCAGGCACGAACGGATCCCACAGTGACCCGGTCCACTATACAGGCAGATGTAGCGGCTCCTGTGTGCCCACGAACCATTTCCCGACGCCTCGCGGTAGCGAATCTGCGATCCCAGCTCCCCTTACGTACGCTGCCATTAAACACCGGAACATCGCCGGCTCCGTGTGCAGTGGTGCCAGGCCAGAACGAAATGGAACGCCACAGACTGGTGACGTGTGGTGTTTAGTGATTAGTGCCGCTTCGTTTTCGCGACAGATGATCATCGTGTCCGGGTGTAGAGGTCTCCGGGTCAACGGCACAATCCCGACCTCGCTATCGAGCGCCACACCTCCCCCACTGCAGGCATTATGGTCTGGGGAGCCATTGCCTACGATAGCCGATCAGCTCTAGTTGTGGTACGTGGATGAGATCGTACGGCCCCATGTGCTCCCATTCCCGGCCGGGATTCTAGGTGCGCTATACCAGCATGATAATACCCGCCCGCACACGGCTCGGGTTGCCAAGGATTGCTTACGTCATGTCCAGACACTTCCATGGGCTCTCCGGACATGTCCCCTATGGAGCATGTATGGGATCAGTTGAAACGCCGGCTGCCGCACTATCCGGTATTTGGAGCACAACGTGTGGGCCAGTCTGTTGCAGGGCAACATCAGGCGTCTGTTTGCCTCCATGTCGGACCGTATTGTATTGCAGCATGTATCGCCGCGCTATTGAAGATGACCGAACTGCGTGCCACATATCCCTCTGTAATTGTCCTGCAGCTCTGTTTTTGCCATCATGTGTATCATTTATCTGTATCATTACGTCCATAAAATTTCAGTTCAATACGATGCTTCCTTCTTGGTGCGCAAATTTCATTGTCCGTGAGTGTACTTTCAAAGAGCCGAGGCGGGAAAAATCATGAACCACCAACAAGGTATGGGCCGACCACGGCTCATCAATGCTAAAGCTGAGCGAAAGCTATTCCGTATGGTACGAGCCAACAGAAGGGATACCATAACGTAACTCTTCGGTAATTTGAATACTGGTGACGGGAGTAATGTGTCATAACTAGGGTAGTAATTTAATCGCTGGAAAAAAAAAAAAGGCAAAATTCGACTGCTTATAGCCCATTGAGTTGCTCACGGTAGTCGTTCAACCATCAAAAAAAAAATCCATGGCACAACAATACGTCTTCTCATCCACTCCTTCGATCACGAAGACACGTGCTCGGTTTTCTGCTGTTGCACTGAAATTAAGGGTTCGGTCGTAAACCATGGTAACCAACATTTTAGTAAAAAAAATGAGTTGAGTACGAAAAACAACTGCGGTGATAATCTGATCACCGCAGTTGTTTTTCGTACTCTTTAGAGTACAGTTAAGTAGTTTTTCGTACTTTTAGAGTACAGTAAAACCTCGAAAATCCGGCATAACGGGACCGGACGAGTGCCAGATTTATGAAAATTCCAGATTTCTGAAGCTATCCAAAAGTTGTGTAATGGGCGTTTCGTAAAGCACGTACATACATGTAATAGGTCACCTTAACGAAAATTTGCGCGACTACGCCTTATTAACATGCAGGGGTCGCGTTGCCGATCGCATTCTATGCAATCTGCGAAACAAAAAAATTGTTTTGGCGATGGAAAAAAAGTTTTGGCGAAAATATTGGCGATTACCTTTTTGTACTATTTATTATAAAACACTCGGGGGGGGGGGGGGATTAATTTGGCGATTGGTTAAGCAAAAACTTGAAAAAAGCCGATGTATCGATACATCGCGAAACCCCGATGTGAATTTTATATCGATGTTACACGGTTTTTCGATTGACGAAACTACGATGCATCGCGAAGGCGATTACCGTGATGCACCATGAAGCCCGATGCAGATGTCATTTATGATCAAATCCTTATACTGCCACCACCAAGCACAGATTATCAGACGTTTGTCACGCATTTCAAACGTACACGCCGATTCGTCGCCTCATTGCTCAGCGTCACTTTTAAGCGCTGCCCAATAGATGACGAATTTGAGAAACCTCTCGATGTTACACGTTGGCGGTTAACAGAATTCGCACGCTCGCGATGTGTTGTTGAGACGGTACATCTGGAGATTTTTTTTTATTGGAGGTTTAACGACTACCGTGAGCAATTCAATGGGCTATAAGCAGTCGCCCGTCCCTAATTCAGGGTCACTGGTTCCAGGGAAGGGAGAGAGCCAGTACCGTACGACAAACACAACATCCATGCTTCACCGGGATTCAAACCCGGACCCCTTTCGGAGGAATGATCAGAAGCCATCGCTTATCTGGAGATTTCCACGGTTATTGAGAAAACATCGGACGTTCTCACGATGTTCTCACGAAAACGAAATCAGAAAAGTGCCGGATTTTCGAGGTGTTACTGTATTTCTTATAAATTTATGTCAACATATGGTGCCACAATACAACTTTCAATTTATAGTAAGTGCAAACGTTTATATTTTTTTACTACTTGTAATCTACGTATCTCACAATGACAGAAGTGTTTGGTTACCATGGTTTACACGGGGTATCGTCACTTGATCGAAAGGTCACTTTACCGAAAATCACTTCGCCGAAAATCACTTGATCGAAAGGTACATTTGACCGAAAAGTTCATTTCACCGGAAGGTCACTTCACCTAAAAGTTCATTTCATCGAAAGGATATTTGATCGAAAAGTTCATTTCACCGAAGGATTACTTTATCTAAAAGTTCATTACACCGAATGGTCAGTTTACCGAAAACTTAGTATTTTATTGTTAGAGATCTGTTGGAGTGGGGTGCGGGTTTTTAAAAAACTGGCCACCTAAACATTATCAGATTGTATAAAAAATACATTTTTAATTTCTGTGAAACACCTCCCCATGAGTAGGTTTTTCAAAATATAACATTAATTATAAGGCCTAGATCTGTGCTTTTTGTCAAATTTTAATCCTCCGAGCTCATATTCATAAGAGTTACATAGCAAATCAAGTAAATAATGTTCCACTTTTACTCAACCACAAAACATTAATTTTTTGACCGCAGGCCTAGATACAGGTCATTTTAACAGATTTTAACCCTACTCATATTCATAAGCATTACATAAAATGTAATGTAATTTTTTATGTAAACCTTATGAACATGAGCACGCACGGTTAAAATTTGCTAAAAATGCCTACGCCAAGGCCTAGACTAGAGCCCTAAACTTGATACTTTTTACCTGAAAAAATGTGTAACAATATTAACTTGACTTTTTATGTAAACCTTGTGAACATGAGTTCGCACGATTAAAATTGGGTGAAAAGGCCTAAGCCAAGGCCTAGGGACCTAAAATTGATTATTTTTGCCTGAAAAAATGTGCAACATTATTAATTTTACGTTTTATGTAAACCTTATGAACATGAGCACTGAACATGACTTTTGTGTAAACCTTATGAACACAATAAAATTTGCTAAAAAAGCCTAAGCCGAAGCCTATTGTCTTAAAAAAAAATGATTTGTTTTAAAACTAAATCTTTGCGTTCTCTGTGACACGGAGAAATCAAAAGTGCAATTTGAGTATAATCCCCTAACGTTTCGGTGGTCTGTCTGCCGAACTTGCACCATGCTTCAACAGATTCTGTAATGAAATCCAAAGTTTTCGATAAACTGACACTGCGGTGAAATGACCTTTCGATGAAATGAACTTTTAGGTAAAGAGACCTTTCTGTGAAATGAACTTTTCAATCAAGTGATCCTTCGGTGAAATGTACCTTTCGATCGATCAAGTGACCCTTCGGTGAAATGAACTTTTTGATCAAGTGATCTTTCGGTGAAGTGATTTTCGGTCAAGTGACCCTTCGGTGAAGTAAACGTCGGGCAAATGAATTAGACCCGGTTTACACCCGAGCCCTTCAAATATCGGGGCAAGATGGTACCACTTTCGCTGTATTTTGTACTTTGCACGAAAAACTGGTGCAAGTCAGATGACTTCAAGCACCACTTTATAGTGCGAGTGCCAAAATCGTACCACATCGTGCTCTAAGTGCCTGAAATTGCACCAGAAGGTGGGGCAACGTTGAACCAACATTTTTTAACATTGTAGTATTAAATTTCCCCTCCTTAATCGTCCCTCAAAAGGATAGGTACTGAATAATTGCCAGACTGATTTAGCTCAAAAAGGATAGCTAGTTACATTGAAGTGCCAAAAAAAAAAAAAATGGGATACCTTTCTATACCGCGTTGGTCCTTCTCGTGATCTGATAACCGTAGCAACGCGACGGGGCATGGATTTCTCGAGCTCTCGGTAGTACGGTGGAGCATCAAACAGAAGTTATCGCTCTTTCCACGTAGTGGGGCAGATAAGTGCATATTTTCGAACGAATTGTTCAGATGTAGAGATAAGCACCAAAGTTGGCACACATACTAATTGAAAATCGCACTTTTCATATAAAACGTTAGCCACTCGAAAATTAAAGATGGGCGACACACGATAACCGAATATTTCAATGAAATTGTTCTAATATTTATGCAAGTAATAAACTTTATCATTGAAAATCACACTTTTCATGTAGACCATTAGCAAATCAAAAATTCAAGATGGCGACCTTTTCAATATGGCTGACAGCTTTACGAAGATAAATGATATTCTGTTCCAGGTAGTGAAAGAATAAATCCTCGACAGTGAAAGACGTACAATTCAAGAACATGGCGAATTCTTCACCATTACCTGCAACATGTTGAACTGACTGGCCTAAATGCTGTTTGTGCCAAAAGGGCAAGAACGAAAAACTGAAATCACCACCAACACGTTATAACTATGAAAATGATAGATATAACAGATTGCGACCAATGTTCCTCTCTTTCATGACATACATGATTTACCCATAGTTCTGGATCCTGGATGAAGGTGGTGATATAGAAGAAACACTGAAAAGGAACGAAGCCCAGTACCACCAGAGCTGCCGTCTTCTGTTCAAAAACACCAAACTTGATCTAGCAAGAAAGAGGAAAATACATGCAGAGAGCAGTACTAAGGATGAAGAATGGAGCAGCAAGCTCCCAAGACGTAGCCATGAGCCACAAGAATCTCAGTACTTCCTATGTGAAAAGAAGCTCCAACATCCGAACTGAGACAAGTCATGACAATGCAACTTAATCAAAGACTGAAAGAATCTGCCCACAGTCTTAATATGATGGAAAGCTTCTTTCAATAATGATTGGTGGAGATGCCATTGCACATGAGCTGAAGTACCACATTGATTGTTAGGCTGACTTGTACAAAAAAGAGAGAACACACCTCAGAAACATCAGAAGACAGGAAAAGGACCAAACACCAGAACATGAAGCTTACTTACTTTCATTTTCTGAACTAATGACCTATATAGTAGAGACAAAATCCAGGACTGGGGTCCTACAGTCTTCCGTCTTGCACACATGGTTCATCTTTACCAGCAGTGGCTAGAGCAACTTGGTGTCAAGGCACCTCATGTAAACACCCCTAGACTGAAAGAGAATTTGCTGGAAACAATGCCAGAGCTCGCAGATCATAAGCAGGGAAGAGATGTCCTTCCGGCTTTTACAGAAGACGCTGGTTTCGCCTTATCACAAGTCTCAGACTAAAGTGAAGCCATCATCCTCGGTAAGGCTGCTAAAATTTTGCGAAGGCACATGCTTGACTACAAGTCTACATTTGATGGGACATCCCATGATGGTTGTGTTAATGAGGCTATTCCTCCCACTCTTCTTCAGTTTGTTGGCATGGTTGAACATGGGGCTGATATCAAATCTAAGCTTACATTTGGTTCCACGAAAAACGACCTGGCATTAATCCAGCTGTTTCAGTACAACTGCTACAAAAGGATCAAGGAAGGCGCATCTACTCATAGATACTCAATAAACCATGAAACACCATTTCCTGTTTACATGGGGATGCGTGTCCCTGCAAAGACAAGGAACAGATCGTTGGTGTATCTGCTTCATGAGCATAGTCTCAGCATTTCATATGACAGAGTTTTAGAAATATCAGCACAGCTAGGTGATGCAGCAGTTAGCAAATACACTATCTACCAACAAGTAATTGGACACCTGTGATAGCAAAGGAAAACGAAGTTTATTCACCTTCAATAGTTGGTGGAGCCTCCACGAGCGGCGATTACAGCTGCGACCCTCCGGGGCATACTCTCAACCAGGCGTTGTACGACGGCTAGCGGTATTTTCTTCCACTCGGCTTGGAGAAGACAGGTCAGTTCCTTCACCGATTTTGGACGGTGAGGGCACCCCTTAAGTCGACGCTCCAACTCGTCTCAGAGGTGCTCGATAGGGTTAAGGTTCGGACTCTGCGCAGGCCAGTCCATTCGATTAACCCGAATGTCACCATACCAAGCCATGGTGGACCTCGCAACATGACAGTTGGCATTGTCATCCTGAAAGTAACATGGATCCACCCCGTAAAACTGCCACAACGTAGGAAGCGCATAGTCATCCAAAATGGTGCAGTAGGTCTCGGCGTTGAGTCTACCAGGAATTGCGACCAAGGGTCCCGTGCCATACCAGGAGAAACACCCCCATAGCATAATTCCACAGCCGCCGAACTTCACAGTTGGCACAATACATTCCGGCAGGAGGCGTTCTCCAGGCAGACGCCAAACCTAGACCCTGCCATCCGAACGGTAGAGGGTGAACCTTGATTCGTCGCTCCTGAGAACCTGTTTCCACTGTTAAACGGTCCACTGTCGACGTTCTTTGCACCACGTTAGCAGAGCAGCGCTATTGGACTTGGTGATCAAAGGCTTGTGGGCTGCAGTACGTCCATGATAACCGAGCAGATGGGCTTCCTTACGGATGGTATTCATAGAAAGAACACTCCCGGATGCCTGTTGAAACTCCTCGCGGATGTGGCCCATCGATTTGGTGCGGTTCTTCCGAATTTCTCTGGCCAGCAGCCGTCGGTCTCTAACTCCCAGTTTTGTGGGTCTGCCGCGTCGGGGCCCATTCCGACGGTCACCTCTCATCTTCCACTTGCCAATCATGTAAGGCCACTGTCGATTTTGGGTACTTCAACTTGCTGGATATGTCACGTATGGATCGGCCATTTCTGTGATACCCGACGATTACACCTTTCTCAAAATCAGAGAGCTCCGAACTGCGTGGCATCTTGCATGCGATGGTTGCGTTGTTGTTTCCCACACGATATTTAACTGCGGCGGCCGTGACGTGTATCAGGACCGCAGATATCGTCGATTTCAGGGGTGTCCAATTACTTGTTGGTAGATAGTGTATGTGGAAGATGGGCTGATATGTCCAACAATTTTTCGAAGACAGTTGTTCACTACAGCAGCCATGGACAACATCAACTATAACCCTACTGCAATAACAGCAACCACCTCTTGCCAAACAAATTCAATGGCACTGGCCTGAGAAATATGCGGAAGACAAATTCGTCATAATGTTTGCAGGCCTACATATAGAGACGGCTGCATTGAAGTCACTCGGTACTATACTGAAGGGCAGCTGTTGGACTGGTGCTCTTGTTGAAGCAAGCATATAGCATCTCACGGTACTGCAGAATCATTTCTAAATTCTAACAGACTCTAGCGTAACTAGAACATGGCAGATGCACCAAGTAACAGCATGCGCTTTGTACAAGGCTTTGAAGGAATCCTACTTTGGCTACTGTAATGAAACAGTTGGCAACACTGAGGAAAAACTGAGCATCTCTATTGCAGCACGTGAAGCGTGTAGCCTACCAGGCTGGCTGGATATGGGGTAAGTCAACATTATGTCATCCAGATACACAGAGTCCCGCTGAATGGGGATGGACCAAAAATGGTGATTTCTGGCAGATCATGTGGAGTGAGCTTTCACTGATTGCAGAAAGTTGTCAGCAGCTTACTAAGTGCAGATGCAAGTTTGAATCTCGTGGAAGATACAAATGCTTCCGCTTTGGTCCCACGTGCACATCACTGTGCAGCTGCCACTGCAAGGATTAGGTGCTGCATACAGCATAACTTTAAATGCCACTATATTTGCATTAGACTTATCCAAACATATTTCGTTTCATCATGCTTGGTGTAATTATATTAGTTTGTGCATTGCTGAAATTAGTGTATTGCTAAAAACTTTACGAAGAAGCTAAAGATGTTTTATACGTGGCTGTACATTGAACTTCCCCATTTATGTGATAAACAAAGGAGTCAATAAAAGTAGTTAAAACAAGTCCAGTGAATTTAATTCTGTGGCAGAAATACTGGGAATGGCAGCCATGTTGGAACATGGCGGCCATCTTGGAAATTCAAGTGGCTAATGTGGTTTCTCAAATTATTGGACCATGACTGATAACCACACCAATTTTAGTGCTTGTATCCACATGTGAACGATTTTATCACTTATCTGCCCCACTAACGTTTATAAGTGAGTCACGGAAAAATTCTCATTGGCCGCCACCGAGAATCGAACCCAGGGTCTTCCAGTTTACGCGCCGGACATGCTTCCACTGCACCACAGCGGCCTCGAATTCCTCCTGACTCACATACAGTGCACACCATGCTTCCTGAAAAGCATCCCACAATATCGTAATATTCGCCGGTGGAGGATTCCTGGCAATAACGGCATGTTGAACAGCATTCCAAATGTCTTCGATGGCGTTTAAATCCCGCGAACGAGGGGGCCAAGTCAGGATGCCGAACTCCATGCAATGTTGTTCCTCCAGCCATAATAAAACGACTGTGGACGTGTGCGGTTGCGCATTGTCGGGCTGAAAGAGGTCGCACCCGTCGGAGTAGTTGCATGACATGAACGGGTGCAAATGATCTCCAAGTATGGTTACGTAGCCTCCACCGGTCAAAGCGGTCTGCAGAGTCCTAATGCGTGCCAGCTGAAAACACCAAACACATAACAGAGCCACCGATGGCCTGCACTGTCCCTTGTAGGCATGCTGGATTCATTGCCTCATGGAGTTGTCGCCACACCTGGAGTCGGCCATCTGCCCGAAACAGTTGTTACCACAATTCATCGGAGACCAGACTACATGTTTCCAGTCATCTTGCGTCCAATGGCGGTGTTCCCGATCCCAGGTGAGACGCACGTGTGTCTTGTGTCGTCGGGTCAACAATAGCACCCGGGTGGGCCATAGGCTCCGGAACCCCATAGAACACAAGGAACGTTGCACTGTCCGAACGCTGATGCTACTACTGGTCGCAGCACTGAATTGCGCTGTGATTTGCGGCAATGTTGCACGCCGAGCAGATGCTACGATGCGTGCCAGACGCAGCTGTCCACGATCGTAGAGGGCTTTTCTACGGCCACACTTGGTGTAAGCACCCCCTTGCCAGTTCCGCCCATTGGCAAGTAAGGGTAAAACACCACCCCAGCCCGAACCCTCTCGGGCTCCTGAGGGGTCGTCCGCGGGGTGCCCAGAGGTACCTTTGGTGGGAGGTACGCATCCCAGGACAACCCCGGTGCTTACACCCGAGGCGTTTGTGAATCACATCCTCGACCTCACCTGGGAAGTTGAGTCCGTTCTCTTGGACTCGCGGGTCACTTCCTCAGGGAGAGAGAAGGTGAAAGCTGCCCTGAGCAGTGTTAGAAACGCTTGTTACGAGCAAGCAGCACGGGTAGCCTATGTCGAAGGCAGGCTGTCCGTGCGGGAGGAGTCGGGCTGCGAAGCCAACGCGAAAGTGGTTTCCTACGCCGAAGTAGCTAGGAAGGGGGCTAGCAAGGCGAAAGGGCCTTCGCCCGCCCCGATTGAGATTAAAAAGAAGAAGGCAAAGTCGGGAGACAGGAGACACGTGCTTTTAGTCTACCCGACAGTTGAGAGTGCGTCCTCAGAGGACACTAAGAAAACCCTGAAGACTGCAGTAAACCCAACTAAACTGCAGATAGGGGTCAAGAGCTTTCGGAGCATGAGGAAAGGAGGGGTCACGGTGGAGTGTTCCCATCCCGGGGAGCTCGACCGCCTAGCCCAGGAGTTGAGAAGTAATCCGCTGACCAAGGATTGCACACTCCCCACGGCCCCACGAAAGAGAAACCCCTGGTTGATAGTGTATGGTGTCGACGGGGATCTCTCAGGGGAAGAGTTCGAGCAGGCGGTTTGCGGGCAGAACCCAGAGCTCGAGAACGGGTTCAAAGCCTGTTTTCCCATCAAGGGCAAGGGAGGTAGGGTCCACTGGGTGGCAGACGTGGAACCCAAGGCCTTCAAGCACTTGGTGAGGCGGAAGACACTGAACTTGGGTTGGTCAGTGCTCCGCCTAAAGGAATTTTTGAGGAAGGTCAGGTGCTTTCGGTGTAATGGCTTCGGTCATTTCCGAGGCAACTGCCCCGAGAAAGAAGCAAGGTGCGGTAATTGTGGTGAAGTTGGGCACCAGCACCACCAGTGTGCGGCCGCACCGAAATGCAGCAATTGCACGGCTGCAAATGCCAAGTTCCGCCTGAAACTGGACGTCTCACACTCCAGTTTCAGTAAGACATGCCTTAGTCTTATTAGGGAACTTGAGCAAAGGAAGAGTCGAGTCAACTATTGTTGACGGATGGTAGTACCCTTGGAGGTACGCAGCTCTCGACATTGAGTTTTTCGGTCTATTGACCAAGGTGTTTGAGATGACCCTGGCCCGGGGTCATCACCACAGCACTGGCCCTAGCGCTGTGGAAAATGTTGTTTTGTGATGTACTTTAATATTTCTTAGTGTTTGAATATTGTGAGAGGGGTGCATGAGACCCTCATAGTGAAATGTGCATGTTTGTATTTTACTCAAGATACCTAATAAAGGACATTTGTCCCAAAAAAACTCGCGTTGGCGGGCGATCTCCCGGCCACGAGATGGGGTTTTCTTGAAAAGTTGCTTGCCCCAACTGCCCATAGCACGTCGCACACACGGGTTGTGACAGAAGGGTGTAAGGTACCGGTCCCGTGGGGGAGGCAGATCCCCACAGGTCACTAGACCGAATCTGTCCGGGTGGAAGACTGTGGTTTCCGGTGACTGACAGGCTAGCTGTCGGAACGCCGTCAGGGATCCTATCAATCCCAAACTATTCGAGAGAGTTCCGCATTTCCCTGCAAAATCAGCTCTTTGACGGTGCAGGTAAAGTCATCAGCTAGTATTACGGCCACACTTGTCTCGCAATCTGGATTTTCCCCTTGAGTTCGTGTAGTCCAGATATATACTCTTGAAGTTGTTGACCGTGTAAATCCAAATTTCGTGGTAATTTCCGAAACGGAGTGTCCCTTCTCCCAGGCGCCGACCTATCATACTCGCACCAAGTTCGAAATCGCTTAAATCCTGATAAGCTGCCATGTTAACTGCGAATGCTACTACTTAAGCTTGCGAATATATCTGCCTGTACATATACGTTGTTTGCGGACGATACCATTTACCGCTTGGGTGTGGTGGCATGTTGTGGAAATGGTAGCGCCCTTCCCAGTTTTTCTGGCACCTCAGTGTACATCATAAGGACAGCTCTAGTCTTATATCAAAAGGATAGACATAGGTCCTTTTCTCACTTTTCTTCGAAGGAAAAGGTTCTGATCGTTTTGTTGTTATTATTTCATTAATGGTAGTTTAAGTTCGATTTGACATGGTATGCCGGAGAAAACTTCGTGCATCATTTCAGGAAATGTAGTCTAAAATAGCGTGATCTTACATCAGCCAGACATGAGACAAGGCTCTTTGAAATGCAAATTGATTAGCCTTAGGGAAGTCATGACATAATTCCAACACTTCTGCTTTCATCGCATCGAGAACAACGAGTTATTTGCAAAATTCTTCACGCTTTCTAGGACAGAAACTTCCGTTTATTTATTGCGTCGATGATAAACACAGACGGCTCGCGTGCGCGGGAGCGTTTTGCACGGATCGGGTTGAAGGGAACAATTTAAGTCTTCGTATTGGGAGGTACTTAGTTGCAACATTCTCTTCGGTTTCGAAAGTGGAAGATCCTACTGTGATAATCATCTCCCACATTAAATTTTCCGGTTTTCGCGAAGAGAAAGTTGCACTTAGGGAAATACGCCTATTGTTGGAATTTCGTATACTACTGAACGAGCGTCAGGTGGATGTTTAACTACTTATCTAACAGGTAATGTTTTCAGTATTTCATTACTGTTGCCTAACATCCTGCCCGATAATTCTGCGATTTCTTCGAGACGAGAAAGCTATTAGCAGCGTTTCACTTTGTAAGGGGGTTTTTTTTGCACTGGAAGAATGAGAGGAGCGACGCCATAGCGATTCCCAGGGCCGCCCCTAAGAGGTGTGGGGCCCCCGAGAAATTATTTTTTGCGGGGCCCCTGTCTATAAAAACAATTTGATTAAAAAATATTGTTACGACTTTGGGGTACGGTAATGAATTCGATGCAAGAGGCGGGAACAGCATTAATGTTTGGTTGAAAATTAACAGCTAGTGGTTTCCCCCATTGTGAAAGAAGAAGGAAGAAAAGAGATAAGAGTCCCTTTTCTAGGAAGGGAGAAATCTTAGCCTGGTGTGTGGAACGCGATGCGTCGCCCCCTAAGTGCGTGTTGGTCAGTTTGGGTGGTGATGTACGTGTGAGATGGTAAGATGTTTGGGAAGAGTGTCAACAGATCGGAAAACTTATGGCGTTTGCTAATCCGAACCTTGGCAGGACAAAGGAGTGTTAGTTAGGTTATGTGTGTTCCGTACTTATCGGGGAGTGCACCCACCACATATTCCGAATGCAAAGGCATGTATTTCTTACCACTTCACCGTGCCAAATGCTTTTAGGAAACGACCAGGCTGACAAGAGATTTAAAACAGACCCCTAAAGAAAAAGAGCAAGGAATCTGTTGACGATGTGAACAAGCGAAGAAGAGGAGTCTAGTTGAAAGCCGTGAAGGTGACTGGACTCTGATACAGCAGGACCAGAGGAGATCCTGCGGCGCGGTACTTTTGCGGGGGTAGAAAAGATTCTGCCCGAAGATGCCGACGGTTGACGTTAACGCGAGGAAAATAGGAGGGAGCAAGATACCTCCTTTCCTGGTGCTAGACTGCACGTAAGAGAAAGCCAGCAGCAGCCCGGAATGACTGAGATGCACGACCGGTGATGTATGCGAATCACCTTTGGACAGACGGACGGATCAGCTGGGACGAGCAGACGAACGGATCCTTCTATCACGTCAGCGGCTTCGTTCCACCACGACATTGGTACGCATAAATGCGTCCCTGGTTTCATGCAGGTGAATGCCGTGCACGAGAGAAAGTGGGAGATGGGGTTCGACTCCCCTCTCCGTTGGTTATACTGCGCGCTCTGAAATGGGCGTGTCGTCACACAGGTACGCTTCGAAAACACATAAAATGTTAGTGAGTGCACTAAACATGGATACCCGAGGAAACACTGCATATCTGTAAGTACTGAATTTATGTATGCATGCCAGTTGAGAAATAATTGGCTCCGGCCAGCCAATAGACTTTCGTCGGCTGAGAACTGTTTTTAAAGCCGGACTGTGTATAGGCCAATAAATAATCATTGACTTTAATGATAAATTAAAGTCAATGATTAAAAGTCCCCTTATTCACCATCCTCTGTATATAGACGCCTTCATCATTATATTCATGTTTTATTGTAAATTGATTAAATGTCTGTTGTCTCGTGCCAGTCCTGAAGTTGCATGAATAATTAATGAGTGTCAGGACAAAGGAGTCCAAAAGTTGCATGAATAATTAATGAGTGTCAGGACAAAGGAGTCCAAAAGTTGCATGAATAATTAATGAGTGTCAGAATTTCTTAGTTTTGATTGGCGAAATTCTTTTCACTTGTACATAAGATTTCGGCGATAAAAAGAGCTCACAAATATTTATTCTAAATTCTGATGTCTACCTCCGGGCCGTCAGATTTTGCCTGACACCCTGACATCTAAATTCTTAAAGCTTATTTTTATTAGATAATCTGGCGCCCCGGAGTATAGTAACAATATATTACAAATAATCTAATCGGTAAGCCAAAGTTGCATTTATTTCTGATGTGAATTTGATACGAAATTTCGTTTTTCATTCTCATCTGTAATAAATCTTTTTGTTTCTTTATTTTCTGTCTTATGCCCGACTTTAATGAAAGCCGACCATGAGGAATTCATAAAGAATTATTAAAAATTTATTGTTTTCCTGAATCACATTTAAACACGTATTTTACTCACTTTCATACCATCTACTTAATCTAAAAAAGTATCTAAAAATGTGGAATTTATTTAAGTTACTATTTTGCAGAACAGATAGGTAAGCAACACTATAAACGAGTTCCTGGATTAAAAAAACCAAAAAACAGCAAATTATAATATTTCTCACAGATATACTATTCAAACTAAATTTAATGTGGATCCAAGAGATAAAATCTCACAATAAGTACTTATAAATTTTAATATTCTTTCACATCTTTCATACAGATCTGATCTGTCAAAACATCTTTGCGGGGGGGGGGGGGGGAGCCTGCCCGAGAAAAACCACCAGGAGCAGGTTTAACACAATTTATTTAGAATCACCCCATCAGGGTGCACTATGAAGAGATTGTGACGTGCCTGCCCAGCAGGACGCACACCATATAAAGGCAGATAGCAGCAAGAACAAACGTCTGCGTAGCTCAGTTGGTAGAGCGACTTGTTCCGGAATGAGTGGACTCGGGTTCGATTCCCGACGTGGACCAAAAATGACGGAGAAATTTACTTCGTTATAAGATCCATATTGAAGTGATTCTTTAAAAATGAGAGAAAAGGAAAAAAAAATAACAATGAAAGGAAATGAAAATACGAAAATAATATAGCCACAGGAAGAAAAAGTTTCCAACACATGAAAAATGAAAATTTGACTCTGGATCCTACTATGAATTTGTGACTTATTCAGTATTATTTTATTCCAATATTTTATTAAGAATATAATTACCTTTTCTGTAAGCTATTGTTTTTTTTTTCTTTGAGAGTGGGGCGGGTCTACGACCACCATGAGCAACTCGATAGACTATCAACAGTCGCCTGTCCCTAACTTAGGACCATTGGTTCCAGGGAAGGGAGAGAGCCAGTGCCATAAGACAAACATGCCATACATGCCTCACCGGGATTCGAACCGAGACCCATCCTGGACGTATGGAATTAAACCTTCATTTGCTAAGGAAAATGAATTTGCAGGAATTTCATCTGAGTTATTACAGTGCTGGAAACCATGAGAATAAGCTTTATTATCTTCACCTTTGTGTTCAGTAATTGAGTCTTCATTGACTATTGAATTTGATTCATGTTCAATAGGAGTCTGCTCGCTTTCATTGTTCCCAGCTTTGTTTTTTTTTAATTTCAGCAGACCTTTTCTACGAAGTCTTCCACTTCTTTTTTCTTTCTTTCTTTTCTCTCAGCACCACTCTCATATTTACAGCACATCTTTCGTAAAAAAATATTGTACTATGTTATTACTTTGTCCGTCCATCCGTCTGTCTGTGGACACCTATCTCTGCAACTATTAGTCAAATTTAAAAAAATATTTTTGCATTGAGAAGCGTGAAATGTGAGAAAGATGAATCCTGCATTCCGTTTAATTTTTTCGATGCACAACTTCGCCGCTAGAGGGCGTAAATGCAAATGATATTGAATTCAAAATACATTTTATTGCATATATTTGCTTCTAAATATCCGATTGAAAATTTTTTTTCTTCCTTCCTTTCGATGCCATTTATGACAGACTATTTTAGGTTCTGTCTCTTTTTCAAGTAATGCATAGATTTTCCGCTAGGGGGCGTAAATGTAAATGCGTTTTCCCCGATATCTCCCTGCTTCTACAAGTCCGATATGAAAAATTCTTCCATACAACTGCTGATGGGAAATGTTTTGCATATAATTTCTAGTTTTTAGTAAAGACTGGTTTGACCACCAGCATGCGTAAGTATTTATTTCTGCTTCTGATGTATTTGCAGCAAAATGTGAGCTTCTGAAAACTGGACTGAAAAAATTATTTCGTGAACAGATATCACTCACCTTGGAAAACCGTTTGAGAATACCTTCTGCTAAAATATTGCATAGTTTTCCCGCCAGGGAGCGTACATGTATGTTGTATTTTTGCCGATATCTCTGCTTGTAAGAGTCCTATTTGAAAAACTCTTTCTTTGTTGGAGAGAGTTTCTGATGGAAAACTTTTCTCATATAATTTCAAATTTTTCTTAACGCATAAGTGTGCCACTACAGAGCGTAAGTTCTTTCCCGTTACAGCAATATCTGAGGGACTAAAAACCCGATATAAAAAATTATTTTTTGGTCAGATACTACTATCTATGAAAACCGTTAGGATATATTTTTCCTCAAAATAATGCGCAATTTCGCCGCTAGAGGAGCCAAAGTTTAACGTTTTTTTTTTTTTTTTTTTTTAGTATCTCTGCTTCTAAATGTTCGATTTAAAAAATTCTTTCAACACCAGATGCCATTAGCCTTGTGGAACACTAAATTAGGTAAGTATTTGAAGAGTTTTATAGATCACAGTTCTGTCGCTCGGTGGTGTTTGTGTATTTATATTTGCAGTTGTATCTCCGCTTCTAAAAACCCTATTGAGATTTTTTTTTCTTTTTTACTGTATGCCATTCAGTGACGTGCCAACGTTTCAGAAATTGAGGGGGCAAAGTATTTTCATATTTTCTAAATAAAGCTCTAAAATTATATCAGAACGTCCCGCTCGCGCATGTGTGTGTATATATATCATCATCATCATCATTGTCAACCATTATCAATCCACTGCTGGACGAAGGTCTCCCCAAGTTTCCTCCACAACGGTCTGTCTTGTGCCAGTCTCCTCCATGTCACCCCTGCATACATTCGAATTTCATCCACCCATCTCCCATGTGGTCTTCTTCTGGGTCTTTTCCTGTCCCTTGGAATCCAATCTAAAATTTCGTCTGTCCATCGATGATCTGTCCTTCTGGCAGTATGTCCAGCCCATTGCCATTTCAGGGATTTGACTCTGATCATGATGTCTTCCACTCTTGTCATTTTTCGGATCCACGAGTTCCTCTTCTTATCTCTCCTGGTTACACCAAGCATGCACCTCTCCATGCTGCTTTGAGTTGTCTGCCGCCTTTGTATGTCTCTTTTAGTTAAGGTCCACGTCTCTGCACCATACGTAAGCACTGGAAGGATGCATTGATCAAACACTTTTCTTTTAAGACATAATGGAATATTGCTCTTGAAAATTATGCTGTTTCTTCCAAAAGCTCTCCAGGCAAGTTTTGTACGCCGATTAATTTCTTCATCAATGTGACCCTCACTTGATATCTGCTGTCCAAGATAAACGTACGTGTCTGTTATTTCCAGCTTTTCTCCATCAATCGATAAATCTTCATTTCTTGTAAAAGCATTGAACAGCACTTTTTTTCTTCTGAAAGTTCATTTTTAATCCCACTTCTTTACTCTTGTCAGCAAGTTCCTGGATCATACTCTGCAGCTCTTATGGGGTAGTTGCAAAAATGACTACTACGTCATCAGCAAAACGAAGGTGGGTTAGATAATCTCCATTAATCTTTATCCCCTTGTTTTCCCAGCTCAGCGACTGAAAAACACCCTCCAATGTGGCATTAAAGAGCTTCGGAGATATGGTGTCACCTTGTCTCACTCCCTTTCCAATTTTTACGTGTGTTGTATTTTCAAACAGCCGAATCTTTGCACTTGCATTTTCATAATATATAGGGTCGAGTCACATTATTCTGACCACTTACCTAATGTATTTTCCATGGGGTCGAACACTCACCAACAAACATCTGAGGAGGGGCCACTCCGATTTTCCCCTATTTACTTGGGGGAGGGTGAATCCACCCCACCCTCCTGAAAATTCGTAGTCGTGTACAAAATCATTATATAAAGCATGGTCCTAATGCTTACAGTTCTCCGTCCATCTTATCATTTTGGGGGAAAGCCCCCCCCCCAAAGCTCACGGATTTCGTGGATGCTTCAAGGGGAACATATTGGATACACTGACAGGCTCCAGCGGCCCAGAATATAATGTTACGGAAGTTGGGGGTAGAGGCCCCCCAAACCAAGTGTACCTCGGATCCTCGGCAATTTATTTCCTCAAATTACACTGATGAGCAATTGAATTCGAAACAGCTGGCGTTATGCAAATGTGGCGCTGTGGGCGGCCCTGTAAACGCAAACGACATGACGTATGCAGCGATCCGACAATATAAGGAGTGATGCGACGGGAATCAGTAAGAGTCGGACGCAGTATAGATAAGACGAAGGATCTAAGCGCATTTTATCGTCGGCAAATTGTCGGGGCCCGACGAATGGGTCACTCCATCTCGGAAGTCATGCAGGCACTGGGATTTTCACGATCCACTGTGTCACGGGTGCACCGTGAGTACATCGAATCCGGTAAAACCCTCCCTGCAAGGGCCAACTGCCGTGGACAACAGCGTGTGGATAAGCGGGGTCATCGTCGGCTAGCTCGCATTGTAACAGCGGATAGACGGGCCACAGTGCAAGAAATCACTCGGCAATTTAACGCTCGTACACAAAAACGTGTAAGCAGCCACACCATCCAGAACCATCTCCTCGCTATGGGGTACAGAAGCCATCGTCCCACGAGGGTACCGCTGCTGACCGCACATCACAAGGTGCAAAGATTAGCATGGGCGCGGGAACATCGCCACTGGACCCTAGACATGTGGAAAAATGTTGCCTGGACTGATGAGTCGAGATTCACGTTGGTACATGCGGATGGCAGGATACGAGTACGGCGCAAACCACATGAAGCGATGGATCCTTCTTGCCAGCAGGGTACTCTTCAAGCTGGATGGGAGTGGCATTCTCGTCTGGGGACTGTTTACGTGGACTGAAATGGGACCCCTGGTACGTGTGACATCGTCCCTCACAGGTCAGTGTTACCGGGATATCCTGAACGACCATTTGCTCCCGTTTGTGCGTCTTCAACATCCCACTGGGGACCTCATCCTGCAACAAGACAATGCATCGTGCCATCGCTCCCGAATTGTATCTGAATAGTTGGATGAACACTCCACCGACGTGACCTTGCTTCCTTGGCCAGCTAGGTCACCTGACCTCAATCCCATCGAGCACATCTGGGATGCCATCGAGAGAGATGTTCGAGGCTCTGACCCCATCCATGAAATCTTCGTGAACTGTGGGAACTTGTTTAGGGGTCTTGGATCCGTATGGCTTCCCAACGCTTCCGGTGTCTTGTCGAGACCATGCCGAGACGAATCGCCGCCGTTTTCAGGGCGAAAGGTGGTGCTACACGTTACTAGACAGGTATCTCTAATTCAATTGCCCTTCAGTGTAAATTACACTACAATTATCGCTTGGCTTATATGGAACGTTTTCTCGAAATTCGTTTGGAGTTCCCAATTCAGTTCTCAATATAGGCACAGAAACGGCAATCTTTATAGCCCCCCCCCCTTGAACTTTTGTGGCCAAGTTGCTGAAAGATGTGTGGCACGGTTGCCGGTAAATTGCCACACATCAGTGTTCCTGTGTGTCAGTTTACAGTGAACCGCTTTTTCTGGGGGTATTTCCTCCAGGGTTTTTTTTTACCGCTTTTCAGTTTTCGGGGGTATTTTTACCTACATCCCGTCAGTATGTAGGTTTCTATGGACTAAAAATAAGCGCAAAAACTACACTGCCGATATCATTTCCTTAGAAAAAGCAGATTATCAAATGTCTTTAAAATCAAATTATGAGGTAGGACGACAAAGTGTTAATATTAGCATTTTTTTTTCATAGTTTTCCAGATAAAAGAAGACAGAGTTGATATTAGCAATTTTTTCATAGTTTTCCTAATTTAATGGTTCAAAACTAATCAGTAATCTGGGAGGATAATGAGTTATGTTTCGTTTTTTTTTAGTTTTTTTTTATTTTGGAATACGCAAATATTGTGTGGGAAAATATCTTGTTTTAATGTAGTAGTGAATTAAAAACAGTTTTTAATTTCTAGCTAAATCCTTGAAACTAGCAGACCCAAATTTGCATATAATAGACGTAAAACTATAAGAGGCAATAGGCAAAACAAATTGCCTACTGGAAACTCCAGATAAAAAGAAAATAAAGTTTAAGTTTTATAAATTTATTAGGAATAATTGCCGTACTCCTAATAAATTTATAATTAGTAGTATTTTAACTTACTGCTAATTATAAATTATGATTATTTTAACTTACTCCAAATTATAAATTAGGAGTATTTTCCATTACTATGAGTATTTTCCATTACTATGAGTATTTTCCATTACTATTTTAACTTACTCCTAATTACATAGATGAGACTGACGAAGGAAAAAAACTGAACTTTTTAACCGCACGGGTGAAAAATAAGAATATGCTGCAAAACAGGGTGAATACAACGCAGCGTGAGCAAGACAAAACTTGTTCACTGCAATTTATTACGTAAATATTAAGCTGGAGCATATCCCTGTATTCATATATCATCATCATCATTGTCAACCATTATCAATCCACTGCTGGACGAAGGCCTCTCCAAGTTTCTTCCACAACAGTCTGTCTTGTGCCAGTCTCCTCCATGTTACTCCCGCATACTTTCCAATTTCATCCGCCCATCTCCCACGTGGTCTTCCTCTGGTTCTTTTCCTGTCCCTCGGAATCCAGTCTAAAATTTCAGCTGTCCATCGATTGTCTGTCCTTCTGGCAATATGTCCAGCATATTGCCATTTCACGGATTTTACTCTGATCATGATGTCGTCCACTCTTGTCATTTTTCTGATCCACGAGTTTCTCTTCTTATCTCTCCTGGTTACACCAAGCATGCACCTCTCCATGCTGCTTTGAGTTGTCTGCAGTCTTTGTATGTCTCTTTTAGTTAAGGTCCACGTCTCTGCACCATACATAAGCATTGAAAAAATGCATTGATCAGACACTTTTCTTTTAAGACATTATGGCATATTGCTCTTGAAAATTATGCTGTTTCTTCCAAAAGCTCTCCAGGCAAGTTTCAAACCCGATTAATTTCTTCATCAATGTGACCGTCACTTGCTATCTGCTGTCCAAGATAAACGTATGTATCTGTTATCTCCAACTTTTCTCCATCAATCGACAAATCTTCATTTCTTGTAAAAGCATTGTACATCACTTTTGCCTTCTGAAAGTTCATTTTTAATCCCACTTCTTTACTCTTGTCAGCAAGTTCCTGGATCATACTCTGCAGCTCTTATGGGGTAGTTGCAAAAATACTACGTCATCAGCAAAACGAAAGTGAGTTAGATAATCTCCATTAATCTTTATCCCTTTGTTTTCCCAGTTCAGTGATTGAAAGAAATTTTCCAATGTGGCATTAAAGAGCTTGGGAGATATGGTGTCACCTTGTCTCACTCCGTTTCCAATTTTTATGTGTGCTGTATTCTCAAACAGCCGAATCTTTGCACTAGCATTTTCATAGATGTTATTAATAATCTTAATGTATGCATCTTCAATACCGCAAGATTTCAAAGCCATTGTACCTGCTGACGGTTTCACCGAATCAAAGGCCTTTTGATAATCGATAAAAGCCATGCACAATGGAAGTTCATATTCCCTCGCTCTTTCAATTAGTTCTCTCAGTACGTGGATATGATCTATAGTGCTGTAGACACTCCTGAATCCAGCTTGTTCTCTCGGTTGAGCCATGTCCAGTGTTACCTTCAAGCGGTGTGAAAGAACTTTAGTGAAGATTTTATAAACCACTGATACTAGGAGGCTGATAGGTCTGTAGTTCCTGAGATCCTCAATGTCACCTATTTTATGTAGTAGGATCATTGTAGCATTGTTCCAATCCTCAGGAATCTGCCCTTCATTAAGGCATCGAGTGAAAACTTGGGCGAGAATTGTTTCGATTTCTCCACTTCCTTCTTGTATGATGTCTACAGTAATTCCATTTATGACCCCTGGTGGCTAAACCATTCTTTATCAAACATTAGAAATTATGTGAAAAATATTTTCCATCAGGTCTTGTATGCGATACAGGAAGAATTTTTCAAATCAGAGCTTTAGGAGCAGAATTAACGCAGAAAACGCAATTTACCTTTGTGCCCCCTAGCGGAAAGTCTATGATTTACTTGAAAATTTTGAAATTATATGAACCACATGTAACACTAGAAACACTATCCAACAAAGAAGGAATTTTTTCTAATCGGATTCCTAGAAGTAGAGATATTGCCAAAAATAAGATATACATCTACGCCCCCTGGCGTAGAAACCATGCACTATTGTAAGAAGAAAATGTTTCTAAAAGGTTTGTCGACATGAGTAGTATCGGTCAACAAACGAAGTTTCTTTCAATCGAGAATTTAGAAGCTCATATTTTGCTGCAAATACAACAGAAGCGGAAATTAAGACTTACGCCCCCTGGTGGCCAAACTATTTTTTAACAAAAATTAGAAATTATGTACAAACGATTTTCCATCAAAAGCTTTATCCGGTGCAGAAAGAATTTTTCAAATCGGATATTTAGAAGCAGCGATAAAGGGGAAAACGCAATTTACCGCTACGCCCCCTAGCGGAAAGTCTATGAATTACTTGAAAATTTTGAAATTAAAGGAAAAACATGTCACACGGAAAACACTATCCAACAAAGAAGGAATTTTTCAAATCGGACTCCCAGAAGTAGAGATATTGACAAAAAAAAAAGGATGTACATCTGCGGCCCCTGGCGGAGGAACTGTGGAATATTTTAAGAAGAAAATATTCCGAAAAGGTTTATCGATGTGAGTGGCATCAGTCCACGAATGAATTTTTTCAATTTATATTTTAGAAGCTCCGATTTTATGGCAAATACATCAGAAGCAAAATTTAACGCTTACGCCCCCTGGTGGCCAAAGTATTCTTTACCAAAAATTTGAAATTATATGCAAAAGATTTTCCATCAGGAGATGTATCCGCTGAAGAATTTTTTTTCAAATCGGAGTTTTAGAAGAAGAGTTATGGAGGAAAATGTAATTTACTTTTACGCCACCTAGCGGAAAATCTATGCGTAATTTGAAAAAGTAACTATATCCAAAATACTCTTCGACATAAATGGAATCGAAAGATAAAAAAAAATTTTAATCGGATTTTTAGCAGCAAATATGTGGAACAAAACGTATTTTTGAATTCGACATCATCTGCATTTACGCCCTCTACCGGCGAAATTGTACATCGTAAAAAAAACGCAAAAAAGGATCACCATTTGCATATTTCAAGCTTCCCAATGCAAAAAGAATTTTTCAAATCGGACTGATAGTTACAGAGATATCGTGGGTACAGACGGACGGACAAACCGATAAACAGAAGCACGATCTTTTTTTACAAAAGACGTGCTAAAAACTGTGAAACTCATGCAATTAGTATTTCTAAATGTAAAATAAGCTATGTGATTAATAGAGGGAAAAATCATCAAGTATTGCTTTTAACAAGAAAAATAACACTAATCCACAGAAGGTACGTACTTTTACGAATATTTCAAAAGTAAGGTATCTGGTCTTAAAAGAAAATCCACCGACCCAAAAAGCAATAGCTAAGTTGTTAAAAATCTCTGTATCAACTGTAAATGACGTAATACGAGGTCCTATCAAAAATTTTCGAGACTAGGCCGATATACAACAAAGTACTTACGTTACTGAAGTCTGGCTATGATTGCCCTCAAAGTAGTCTCCTTGGGCAGCGATACACCACTGCCAGCGTTTTTGCCACTGTTGGGACGCTCCCTGGAAGTCCTGTTCGCGAATCGTGTCAAGCACCGTCTGCGATTCACGCTAGATCTCGCCCACGGTTTCAAAAGGCTACCCTTGAACTTCAGCTTCATCTTTGGGAAGAGAAAAGTCGCAGGGTGCCAAATCCGGCGAGTAAGGCAGGTGAGGAAGGTTAGTCATGTTGTTGCGGCTGCAAAACTGCCGTGTTGCAAACGCTCTGTGAGCTGCTGCATTTTCGTGGAGCAGGAAATCGCTCCTGCGCCACATTTCAGGTCGTTTGCGGCGAATTTCATCCCTAAGACACCGCAGAACATCGCAGTAAAAACAAGAAAGATGACACCGAATTTTCGGGTGTAATAAGCACGTCTTTTGAATCCGTTCTGACGCAAATTAAATTTATCAAAACTATTCAAAGTCAATGAAACCGGTATGGAAAACAATAGATCTGACGAAAGAAAGAAGATTTCCAATCGGGTTTTTAATCCCTCAGATATTGCTGTAAACGGAATCGTGAGCTTACGAACTCTTAGAAACAGAGATATCGACAAAAATAAGATGTGATTTTACGTCCCCTGGTGGGAAAACCATGCATTATTTTAGGAAGAAAGTATTCTCAAAAGGTTTATCCACAAAAGTGGTATCGGTCTAAGAAAATAAAATTAGTCGAGTATTCAGGAGCCCAGATTTTGCAACAAATACTTCAGAAGCAGAAATTAACACTTATGACCCCTGGTTGCTAAACCATTCTTTACCAAACATTAGAAATTATGTGAAAAATATTTTCCATCAGGTCTTGTATGCGATACAGGAAGAATTTTTCAAATCAAAGCTATAGGAGCAGAAATAACGCAGAAAACGCAATTTACCTTTGTGCCCCCTAGCGGAAAGTCTATGATTTACTTGAAAATTTTGAATTTATAAGAAAAACATTTCGCATCGGAAACACTGTCCAACAAAAAAGGAATTTTTCAAATCGTACTCTTAGAAGTAGAGATATTGACAAAAATAAGATATACATCTACGCCCCCTGGCGTAGAAACCATGCACTATTTCAAGAAGAAAATTTTCCTAAAAGGTTTGTCGACATGAGTAGTATCGGTCAACAAACGACTTTTTTTTCAATCGAGATTTTAGAAGCTCATATTTTGCTGAAAATACAACAGAAGCAAAAATCAAGACTTACGCCACCTGGTGGCCAAAAAATTTCTTACAAAAATTAGAAATTATGTGCAAACGATTTCCCATCAGGAGCTGTATGCGGTGCAGAAAGAATTTTTCAAATCGGAGATTTAGAAGCACAGATATAGGGGGAAACGCAATTTACATTTACGCCCCCTAGCGGAATGTCTATGAATTACTTGAAAATTTTGAAATTACTTGAAAATTTTGAACTTACATGAACCACATGTCACACTAGAAACACTATCCAACAAAGAAGGAATTTTTCAAATCGGACACCTAGAAGTAGATATTGACAAAAATAAGATATACATCTACGCCCCTGGCGTAGAAACCATGCACTATTTTAAGAAGAATATGTTTCTAAAAGGTTTGTCGACATGACTAGTATCGGTCAACAAACGACGTTTTTTTCAATCGAGAATTTAGAAGATCATATTTTGCTGCAAATACAACAGAAGCGGAAATTATGATGTACGTCCCCTGGTGGCCAAACTATTTTTTCAAAAATTAGAAATTATGTGCAAACGGTTTCCCATCAGGAGCTGTATCAGCTGCAGAAAGAATTTTTCAAATCGGAGATTCAGAAGCAGAGATATAGGGGAAAACGCAATTGACCGCTACGCCCCCTAGCGAAAAGTCTATGAATTACTTGAAAATCTAGAAATTATATGAAAAACATGTCACACGGAAAACACTATCCAACAAAGAAGGAATTTTTCAAATCGGACTCCTAGAAGTAGAGATATTGACAAAAATAAAATGTACATCTACGCCCCCTGGCAGAGAAACTGTGGAATATTTTAAGGAGAAAATATTCCGAAAAGGTTTATCGATGTGAGTGGCATTAGTCCACGAAAGAATTTTTTCAATCGATATTTCAGAAGCTCCGATTTTATGGCAAATACATCAGAAGCAAAAATTAACACTTACGCCCCCTGGTGGCCAAAGTATTCTTTACCAAAAATTTGAAATTATATGCAAAAGATTTTCCATCAGGAGATGTATCCGCTGAAGAATTTTTTTTTCAAATCGGAGTTTTAGAAGAAGAGTTATGGGGGGGGGGGGGTGTAATTTACTTTTACGGCCCGTAGCGGAAAATCTATGCGTAATTTGAAAAAAGTAACTATATCTAAAATACTCTTCGACATAAATGGAACCGAAAGAAAAAAAAATTTCAATCGGATGTTTAGAAGCAAATATGTGGAATAAAACGTATTTTTGAATTCGACATCATCTGCATTTACGCCCTCTACCGGCGAAATTGTTCATCGTAAAAAAAACGAAATGAAGGATGATCATTTGCATAACTCAAGTTCCCGATGCAAAAAGAGTTTTTCAAATCGGACTAATAGTTGCAGAGATATCGTGGGTACAGACGGACAAACCGATAACAGAAGCACGATCTTTTTTTACGAAAGACGTGC
This sequence comes from Macrothele yani, assembly GCA_039090855.1. Lineage (NCBI taxonomy): Eukaryota > Metazoa > Arthropoda > Arachnida > Araneae > Macrothelidae > Macrothele > Macrothele yani. Next base: position 45,768,150 of record CM077022.1, on the reverse strand, counting down.
TAAAAAAAGGTGACGGTCTGGCCCTAGGGGGCGAATTCACGGTGCACAACCCGTCGAATGTCGACATTTGTCCACATTTTCGGGGATTTCGCTCGTGGACGGTCGCCCTGACCTCTCGTTGTCTTCCAGTGCCGTTCTGCCGCTCTTGAAGCGCGAGTGCCACTCAAAACACCTCGCACGACTCATTGCTTCATAATCATAAAGCCTGCTGCAACATTTCATGCGTCTCCGTTCCCAATTTGCAGAGTTTGACGCAGAATGTGATGTTCGCTTGCTGCTCTAGTTTGCAGTCCATACTGAAATCGCAGCTGTGTTCGACACGTGGTCACAAAACATCGGGAGCTGTCACCTTGATGTTCACAGAACGACGCCACTCGGCACAATGACTCATGAAGGTCACTGCCCTCGACCGCTACTCGCGCACCCGCGTACTTCCATCTGTTTGCGCGCTACGTACCTAGTCTCAGAACTTTTTGATCGCACTACGTTATAAGCAAAGACTTGAATCTGAAAAAAATGTTCACCGCCTTTTACTTAGGCACGTGGCTGTGCGCAGAACACGGTGTAGACTTCTTTATGAAAATCACTTAGCCAGAGACAGATGCAAATTTGTTGTGACTATTGATCAAGCATAGTTCTACCTAAACGACTAACAAAAAAAAAAAACTTTGATTTACTACCGCGAAAGAGCAGGAAAAGACTTTCAAACTTGGTTCCAAGAATCCAAAAAAGTTTCAGTAAAGGATTCGTGATTATTGCTGGTTTCCCGTACAATGGAAAATTAAAGTTAAGAAAAGTTAAAAATAATGTTAAAATCAATTCTACATATTACCAATATAATGTTTTAACTCCTATATTTAAAGAGAAAATACCATTCCTTTATCCACAGAGCCTTCAAAGAGTAGAACTCTATCAGGAGAAGGCTACCAGTCATACATCCAAATCTACCAGTCTATTTCTTGAAAAAATGAAAAAAAAAAAAAAAAAAAAGATACGGGTATCAAGTCTATACCTTTTACTGGTATTCCTTCAAAGTCCCCTGATGTATCATCAATGGAATATTGTGCCTTCGGACTGCTGAAAAGAGAGAGCGCTTTCTAAACGCAGACTTGAAACAATGATTGGACTATGGAAAGCAGTGGAAGAGGAGTAGAATAAAATAGCACTACCAATTTTAAGAAATGCCCTGTTATTTTGGAAATGTATATGTAGGTTCATAGTCCAGAGAAAGGGCTATCAGATAGAACATTTAAGAAATAATTTTATTTTAAACATTAATTATATTGCCGGAAAATCGTCCCAAAAAAGTGTGAACATACTGTAATTTTTTGTACTTATGATGAGCGGGTTCCGCCACGGCGCAAGCCCCCTCCCCAGGTGCAGGCCCCGGGTCTAAGGGTGATCCTGGGCATATCCCTCATGAGTTTTTGTTTTCTATTTAAATATTTTACAAAAACTTTCGAGTTGAAACCTGGGAATATCTCGGCATCTATTTTTCTTTCGGGGTTTAACAACCACCATGAGCAACACGACGGGCTGTAAACAGGAATGTTCTTGATTTGGGGCCCCTGGTTCCAGGGAGGGAAGGAGTCAACGCCGTAAAACAAGCACTTATGACTACTAGGACGACTAGTCAGAAACCAAAGCTTAGACACTTCGGCCACCAGGGCGGTCATATCAATAATATATCAAAACGTAAAGTGACAGAAAGATGTTATATGTTAGCTAGTCGCCATTAGCAACAACAGGTTAGCGTGCTGACCCTTCGCCTCTACCCTTTCCCCGAAATATTGGCGTGCCCGGAAAAATACGGCGTCTTTGATGCAACAGTTTCACTTACCCAGAACCTAGGAAGAATCCAAGCTAAATTTCAAAGTACATGTTATTATGTCCAATAGTTTGAACCCATCTGTTTGCCAGTTGCTCAATTCCTGCGCTGTACAAAGCTTTCAATTTAGAGACAAAGAACTCTTGGCACTCGCGTTTGGCATCGTCCAGAGTAATCAACTGCTTGCCATGGAGAAAATGCATCATCACCCGAAACAAGTAGTAGTCTGAAGGGGGCAAGGTCGGGGCTGTATGCTGGATGAGGCAGCAGCTCTATTCCATGCAGTTCTTGAAGTTTAACTTGGATCTGATTAGCGGTATGAGGTTTTGCATTGTCTTGTTGCAGCAGTGCTCGCTTTCGGTTGACTAAGGCAGGTTACTTCCGCCAAAGTTTGTATTACATCCTGTCTAATTGCTAAGAATACAGTTCGGTATTGATAGACTAACCATTCGGAATAAGCTCAAAGTGGGTTACACCTTCATAATTCCACCAGACACACAGCATGAACTTTATCTCAAAACGTTCACGTTTGGGGGTAGGTAAAGCTGGTTCACCACTATTCAACCACTGCTGTGAAGAATCTGGATTACGCAGATATATACACTTTTCATCTCCAGTAACTATTTGTTTGATAAGTCGAGTATCATGTGGATTTCTGAGCAGTTCTTTTCATACCTTGACACTTTGTTAAGCTTGAGCTGGGGCGAGCTCCTGACATTGTTGAGCTTGACTTTGGGCGAGCTCATGAAACTTTTCGATATTGTGTAGGTGCTCAGCGATGGTAGATTTAGAAACTTTCAGTTCTTCTGACAATTTGCAAGCCTTTTTCGTGGACTGTCTTCCACAGCCGCTTGCAGGGCGTCCGCACGCGTCAAGGAATACTATCAACCGATTTCTGATAGATCTCCACAGGAGATGGTCACCATTCGTCCTGCAAAGCTGCTGCCGGAGTGGAGATCGAAGCCTGTCGTTGTGGTCGATTTCGCATCCGTGGCTCCAGTTCTCCCCAGAGGTGTTCTCTGATCAGGACTGAGTAGGCCAGTCTAACAATTCCACCTCATTTTCAAAAGCCAGTCCTGCACACACCATGCAGTGTGGCAGGGAGCTCGATCGTGTTGGAAGAGACAACGGTCATTTCCATAATACTGCCACATTGTTGATAGGGCAGAATTATCCAGAACGTCGAGGTACACTTCAGAGCTCATCGTTTGTGGTATAACAACCAACGGGCTGAGTCCCATCCATGAAAAACAACTCCATATCACGATGGGGCCTCAGCCGAACGTAACAGTTGGAAGAACACAGTCCGACAAAATCGATCGCCAGGCTGCCGCCAAATCCAAACACGTCCATCAGATTGGAAGAATGAAAAGCGTGACTCATCACTCCAAAGAACAGCTTTCCAGTTGCCCACAGTCCAGGAACGACAGGAGACACCACTCCAAACGGCGCTTCGCATTCACGGTAGTGATGTGTGGCTTGTGTGCCGTTGCTCTACCATAATAACCCACACTGTGCAACTCTCTGCCGATAGTTATGGTACTAACCGAGCCATTACAAGCAATTCATACTTCAGCAGTGATGGAAACTGCAGAAGAACAGGATTTCTTAACATTTCTTAACATGGCTCTTCTGTCACGTGCCGTCAGTTTGTGCGGCCTTCCTGAATGCTTTTTTGCTGTAGTTTCACCGTCCTGCGTCTATCTCTTCACGACGTCAATTACAGTCGATTTTAGTATGCTTAGTTTAGCTGCAATGCTCCGTATGGAAACGTTACTCAAATGACATCCTATGACCGGCCCCCAGCTGAAACTCGGAATGTTCACATCCACGCGACATATCCGCTTCGAAGTTATTGATAACACGACAGAACATCTCAGCTTTATATACGTACCTCCCCACTCCGCGCAACCGCTCTTCGCACTTACGCAAAAATATTTGGTAGTGTCCAAATATAATATAGTGTAGTACATTCTTTGGCATATTACGAATGGGAAATTGGTTTATTGTATTTTGGATTTAACGACAACCATAAGCATACAAAGGGTGTAGGAAGTTGGACATCCCTAATTTAGAGCCATAGGTAACAGAGAAGGGACATGGAAGGTCTGCAAGAACAAGCCAACGTCCATGTGTTTCACAGGAATTCGAACCCAGACCCACGGTACAAAACGCCCACGCACCTAACCACTCTATAACTGAGCGACTACCGCTGGGAATCAGTTATAAAAAAAAATACGCTATTAATCCTTTTGGGGAACTAAAGAGTATCAAACAAATTCATTGTCATCACTCTAAAAATAAATTCTCAAATTCACGAGCCACTTTCCGTGATTCTTTCGTGCATTAACGAAACATATTCCTGATACAACCTATTCCGTGAAATGACATTAGAAAGCCTGAATTCCACAGATTTTTCTTACTGCAGAAAAATTCTAAATTTTCAGAATCCTTTCCGCAATTCCTTTCGTATATTAACGGAAAACTGTCGTTTTTAAGATGGTTAACGGAAAATCCTGAATTTTCAGAAACTTTTCCACAATTCCTACCGTATATTAACGGGAAAATTCTGTTCTCACTTTTTCCTTATACATATGACAGAAAATTTCTGGTAATATGAGCGATTCGTGGAAATACATAAGATTTGATTAACTATTGCATTTCAATCGTCTGTCAGAGGATCTGATTTTGAAGTTTTGTAGTGAGATCCGATACTGCGGATTGCATATCTCATGAAATTTTGGTTGTTGTGGTAAAGGATATTTCTCCCCCCCCCTTGTGCGCACAAGCTATTATACTCGTATATCGTGTTACTATAAGAAACCGGGTACTTAAATTATCGTACAGGTTTCAGAATACTTACGTAGGTCATTTCAACAAAAGTTCTGCACACTGCGCAGGCGCTCCAATTGTTATACAAAGTTGTATCTATGTTTGCTGGCTAATTTGTTCCTGTTTCGAAAAATTCTGCCTACAATGGAGGAAGAAAGTGAGTTAGGTTAGATCTCGCGTAGCGATCTTACAATAAAATTGAAACTTTGCGAGGAAAATCCCCTACCGAAATTCATAAAGCTTTGTGTGAAGTTTGTGGGGTTGGTGTAGTGGATCGTAGCACAGTATCACGGTGGGTTTCTCGTTTCCGTTAAGGTCGGGAAAGCATCGAGGATGACTCAAGAAGCGGCCGGCCATCAGATGCAGTGGACGAAACTTCTGTGGTTATCGTCAACAGCATTTTGGAAGAAAATTGACGGAAGACATGTGAAGAAATTGCATATGAAGCAAACATGTCTACCGCTTTGGTTTTCAGAATCCAAACTGAAAATTTAGAAAAGTGGCTGCCAAATGGGTTCCGCATAATCAGCATGCAGTTCGCAAAGGGATATCAGAAGAATTGCTTCAGCGGCACGAGAAAGGCGAACAGTTTTCGGACAGAATTGTTGCTGTAGACGAAACTTGGATACAATATTTTGAACCAGAACTGAAATCTCAGTCCGCTCAGTGGAAACATCCAGAATCGCCTCGCCAGAAAAAATTCCGCCGCCAACATTCGAAGGTTAAGCTGATGCTTATGGTCTATGACAAGGTTAGAGTGATAGCAACAGACAGAGTGCTCGACAGGATTACTGTAACAGCGAAATACTGCAGAAGGTTTCTGCAAAATGTTCTGCGCCCAAAGATTCGCCAAAGAAGGCCCGATATACTCGAATCTGGCGTCATTATTTGGTACGACAACATAAGGCCGCTTGTCGCCCGTACAGTAAGACGCATTCTGGAAAAGTCTGGATGGGAATTGCTTCCACACGCGCCATACAGTCCTGACATGAGCCCAGCAAACTATTGACTTGTTCCCAAAGCTGAAGCCCCGGTGGCGCAGTGGTCTAAGCGGTGTCTTATGATCATTCGTCCGTGAAGGGTCCGGGTTCGAATCCTGGTGAGGCATGGATGTTGTGTTTGTCTTACAGCACTGGCTCTCTCCCTTTCCCTGGAACCAGTGGCCCTAAATTAAGGACGGGAGACTGCTTATAGCCCATTGAGTTGCTCACGGTGGTCGTTAAACCTTCAATCAAAAATTTAAAAAAGCTGAAGAAGCCACTCCGCAGGAAACGATTTAGTACGGTTCAGGATGTTACTAATGAGGTGACACGAGTAATCCGACGCTTCAACAAAGAGGTGTTCTGACTGGAATACAAGACTTGCCTAAACGCTGGGCCGCTGTCATAAAGAAACATGGAGGCCTGTAAAGGTATGCTTCGAAGGCCTGTAAAGGTATGCTGTGAAATAAATTCGTTTAAGAGATAACCCACACTGTGCAAAACTTTTGAAATGATCCTCGTATTAAGCAAATAAAATTAGCATAAACATACAAGCATAAACTCTAAAACCATGAATATATACAAATTAGTAATTACACTATGTAATGGGAACCTGTCAACGCGACGGTTGCAACACCTCTTGCAAAACAAAGTACGATGACAGTATGAGGTAACAAGAAATAACAACGAAAGCAATAAATTGATACAGGAGCACGTGAAAGTCCAATACATGAAAATCGTACAAAACAATGAAACCAAACCACTGTCTCAGTGGAAAGGGAATCAAATTAAAAAACAAAAAGGTAAGCCACTTAATTCGTGGAGCAAATAATCAGCTGGACCTCAGACGAGAGTCCATAACTAGAGATGAGGATGAAGTCACGTGAACCAGGAAAATCATCAGAAACTACGGCAAGGCAAATGACTAACACAGAAAACCACTCAGTAGAATAATTTAAAAGCGGAGTCGAATTATGTTGTTGTGAACTGATAACCAACCAGTGGATGAATCCCAGCGGGAGATCAACTGGGCTGGTTTATTATGATCAAGTGCTGAACTGAATTTCATGCAGTTGAAGACGGGATGATAAAATACAGCGAAATCTGGCACAAAGTTGTTGTGCCCCCGTAGCGACATAACGGATGCTGCGGACACGCGCTCCAAGAGAAAGTGTTAATCATGAATGGAATACGGTATTACACCATACAATACAAATTTGAAGATGAAAGCCAGTTGCTTCGACTAGCGAATCATGTGATGGCTATATTCAAATTAATCGGAAACTTGAGACTTGGTCGTTCTGGGTGGTGTAGTGGCTAGCATACTTGGGCGCTATCAGAGAGACGCGGGTTCGATTCTCACTCCAGGACGTCGAAATTTTCAAGTTTTCGGATGTTATCAGACTTACCATCCTTGTCATATTTACACCAAAAAACGGATCCTCATCTTCAGAAAGTGTTAAATTACTGATTTTGTCGTTATGAAGAGGAAAGGACAGATGTCAGAGCGACAGTAAGTCGATTATGGACAGGAAGAAAGAGGTTGTCTATGATTGTGTGATTAGAGTGACATACGGTATTGGCAAGTTGGAACATGAACGGTAACAGGGTTGAAAGAGATTGACACAAGTAATATACATGCCGCAAATCCCCATGAGTATTACATAACGAACAATTCGAGGAAGGAATGATGTTGCAAAGTAACTGAAGAAAGAAGACGTTGGTGAAAAAAAGCCATTGTTTATCACCGTCTTTAAGAGAGGGGAAGGAAGTGAAAAAGTCTGTCCAACTACGGGTGCCAGAAATGAAATAAGTCGTGAATGGAAGTAGGAATAACCTGGTGAGTGAGAAGGAACAAATACCACTGTTGACTTGTGAGATTTGATATAAACTCATGGGAATCGTTCAAAATGATCATAAAAGGAAGAATTTGCGACGCAGACGGTCTATATACAAGGCCTGAGGAGTCGGCGAGGAGAGAAAATGTTTTAATTATTGCGAACCGTGTCAGAAGAAATTTGGCTCTATTTTCTGAAAAATTCAGAATTGCATTTGAGATGTCAGAAAGGCTCTTCCAGGTTAAATCACGATGAACAATCTGTGAAACAGTGATACCAAACTGACTCCATGTCGGAAAATAAAAATAGATGTTGAGCAGTGGAGGTACGAGGGAGGAAAAAATAAAGGTTCTTGAAGTTCTGATGTGGAGGTGGGAAGGACTCTGTGCAAACGAAGACAGCGAAAGAACCGAATTGCTTCTTCAAAAACAGCTAGGGAAGTCGACGGGGAATAATAGGATAACAATACATAAGAAGGTGAACAGGGACGGATTCCAGGGTGAAATAAAAATATTCAAAACATCTGAGCCTTAGGAGAACGGATAAACGAAACAATACGGACAACGCGATATTTGTGAACAACGGATGGACGATTGATTCCACCAAACTTCTGAGGAAGTGAAAGAACGGAGGCTTTGACATAATGAACTTTGTTCCAGATAAATTTAACAAATGCTGTTTGAGCGGAACTCTGAAATGCAACAAGTGGTGGTATGTGAGTAAGCCATGTGTGATGCAATTGTGAAACAAAAAAGTTTGGAGTGCAGAATTCTGAATATATGAAAAGTGAGATTGAAGTTTAGTCCAATAATGTAACGACTTGGTAAATACGATGAGCTACTGGAAATAAAGTATCAGTAGCAACACAAGCAGATTTTTCAAAATGAACACCAAGGGGCCGTCCATAAAGTACATCCGAGATTACAGGGTGAGGGGGACTCCTGAAAACCGGACCAAATGTGACATGGGGGGAGGGTTAGTAATCGGACGTCCAGCGGCAAAAACATAGTGGATGGTATTTCTTAGTTTTGTTTTGTCTTTTTTAGCACGTCTTTTGTAAAAAAAGATCGTGCTTATGTTATCGGTTTGTCTGTCCGTCCGTCCGTCTGTAGACACAATATATCTCTGCAACTAATAGTCCGATTTGAAAAATTCTTTTTCATTAGGAAGCTTGAAATGTGCGAATGGTGATCCTTTATTTCGTTTTTTTTTTTTTTCACGATGCAAAATTTTGCCGCTTGAGGGCGTAAATGCAGATATCGAATTCAAAACACATTCCATATTTTTGCTTCTAAACATCCAATTCAAAAAATGCTTTTACTTTTCGATTCCATTCGTCTCGAAGATTGTTTTAAGCATAGTCACTTTTCCAAGTTACGCACAGATTCTCCGCTATGGGCGTAAAAGTAAATTACTTTTCCCCAGATATCTTTGCTTCTAAAACTCAGATTTGAAAACTTTTTCCTTCGGCGGACACAGCTCGTGATGTGAAATATTTTGCATATAATTTCTAATTTTTGGTATAAAATGGTTTGACCACGAGGGGGGCGTAAGGATTGATTTCTGCTTCTGATGTATTAACAGCAAAATTTGAGCTCCAAAAATCTCGATTGAAGAAATTCTTTCTTGGACCGATACTACTCACGTAGACAAACGTTTTCGGAATGTTTTCTTCTTAAGATAATGTATCGGTTTAAATTGCACTTTCCCCAATACCTCTGCTCCTAAAACTCCGATTTGAAAAATTCTTCCAGCACCGGATACAGCTGCTGACGAAAAAAGTTTTTGTTGTAATTTCTAATTTTTCATAAAATATGGTTTGGCCAGCAGGGAGCGTAAGTTTAAAATTCTGCTTCGTAAGTATTTGCAGCAAAATCTCAGATTCTAAAACCTCGATTAAAAAAATTCTTTCGGGGATCGATACCGCTCATGTCGATAAACATTTGAGAATATTTTCTTCTTAAAATAATACATGGTTTCTCTACCAGAGGGCGTTGATATCTTATTTCTGTCTCTAATAATCGGATTTGAAAAATTCCTTCTTTGTTAGACAGGATTTCTGGTGTAAAATGTTTCTCATATAATTTCAAAATTTTAAAGTAATGCATATACTTTTCGCTAGGGGGCGTAAAAATAAATTGCGTTTTCCTCAATATCTTTGCTTCCAAAACTCCGATTTGAAAAATTCTTTCTGAGCCTGATACAGCTGCTGATAGGAAATGTTTTGCATATAATTTGTAATATTTGATAAAAAAACGGTTTGGACACCAGGGGGCGTAAGAGTTAATTTCTACGTCTGATGTATGTGGAGTAAAATCTGAGCATTTGAAAACTCGATTGAAAAATTTCTTTCGTGGACCGATAACGCTCACATCGAAAAATACTTCTTAAAATAATGCATTTTTTCCAGCTGGGGGCCTTAGACGCATATCTTATACTTGTCGACATATCTGCTTGTAAGAGCCCGAATTGAAAAATTCTTGGTTCGAGAGCGTTTCCGCTACGAAATGTTTTGCATATAAATTTCAATTTTTTCTTAACGCACAAGTCTGCCACTAGAGGGCGTCAGCTGACATTTCCGTTTGCAACAATAACTGTGGGATTAAAAACCCAACTGAAAAACTTCTTTCTTCGGTCAGACACTATTTTCCATGCCGGTTCTATTGATTTTGAATAGCTTTGTTAAATTTAATTTGCATCATAACAGATTCAAATGACGTGTTTCGTTACATCCGAAAATTCGGTGTCATCTTTCTTGTTTCTTCTTTTGATAGTTAAAAAAGGTATGAAATATTTCAGATTTCTGGTGATATTTAGCTGATTCACAATATTAAGTTCTCGTATTTGTACTACCAAATCTATCATGTTTTGTAGATGGTATGATCTGGAGTGTTGCAGCCTTGAATGCATGCGTTCATTTACAGATCTTTATTTCGGAATGATAAAGTTCTGGTAGCATTTGGGAATAAATTAATGCTTAAATAAAAAATATTTTCCAAAAAAACAGTGTATATATATGAAAGATTCCTTTAAATAATTAAATGTTTTCTTTCTGTTTCTCAACGGACTTCTAAAAGCAGTCGTCAAAGAAAAAGGGGTTGTGGGAATTAGGACGTACTTTTTTGGGGGAAGGTGTGAACAATCGGGCAAAATGTGACATGGGGGAGGGGGGTTGAGTATAAAAATTGTAAAAAATCACGGACGTATTTTATGGATGGCCCACAAGCAGTTTTAGTGAGGTTGTCCATTGCTCGCCCCATGGTTGGTCTGGACAATCAGCCCAGTCTCCTAGCCAGAGGCCTGTATATTGTTCATGGTTGAGAGCTGTACCGGTCTACTCTGAATACAGCTGGTAGAGGTAACAGAAATAGTATGAAAATCAGTCATTCCGGACGAAAATTGTAATATTGTCAGCGTATGCCGAAAGCACAACAGCTCTGTGTCGAAAGCGGGGAACAAGTTGCATGGGATCAGAAGTGAGTACAGAACGAAGTGGGATAGAAAGGGTTCAAAGCATAGGTATCAGACAGGGCTTTCCCTTGTCTGGGGACTACTAACCTTGGTCTGGGGAAAGCCCTGACTGAAACCAGTGTTAGAAGAAATCGCAGAAGTCAGGAAGGAGGAGTTAAGGACATGAAAAACAACGTCACGATAGAGACTGAGAATAAAGTAGCAGAAGCGGGTAGGGAATCCAAATGAAAGACGGGGGAAATGACAGGCATGATTAAAGCGATCATGCGCGTGCTTCTGATTAGTGTTAAAAAGAGTGAAGAATTCGTTGAAATTGTTAGCCAGAAAATGAAGGTTATGGATCAGAGAAATATTCTGATTGATCTAGCGGTTACTGATAGAATAAGTCTGATCCGGATGGATCAAGCTCGGAAGTACATGACCCAACAGGAGAGAGGATTTTAGCAAAAAGTTTGTAATCTGTTAAGTAAAGAAATCAGACGCCAATTAGAAATGTTATCGGATTTAGAAAGGAGATGGATAATAGCTATAGGAAGAAGTCAGTAGAAAGAGAGGGGGAGGGGGAGGAAGCATTGAAGACAACGGTAAGAATCGGAAGAAGAGCAGAGAAGAAAACAAAATAGAAAGAAATGGGGAATCCGTCAGTTCCAGGGGCGGAGCGGCGGTTAAGGAGAGAGAAAGTGTGATATTTCTGAAGGTCAGATTGGATCTATAGAAGAGTAGAGTGGTGAAAGAGGAAACCTGAAGAAGATTGAAAAAAGAGGACAGGAAGGGTCAGGAGTAAATGGCAGTGGATTGAAACAATGAGAAAAGTAATCGATTGTGCACATAGTTCCAGTGGGTTGGACTGAATAATGCCATCAGGTCGGACAAGATGAATAATGCATTGCGCCGTTCCCCGGGCTTTTCCCATAGAAATGATGACGGAAGGCTGGTTGTCTGGTAAATTGAAATTCTGGAGTTTAGGACGAGTAGGGGGAATTTGTTTTGCTACAGGAAGAAGTAGTTTAAGTACTGCAGTGTAGAATTCAAAGTCCCCGGAATCAACTGGGAGGTAGGGAGGGAAGCAGATTCTGGAGTAGTCACGTTGATTAAAAGTAAGGTGCGCTGCGAAAAAGAAACCAGACGAGCGACGGAATGAATTCCATTTTCAGTAGGGAGCCAGTGAGGAATCGGGTCAGAGGAGGTAGGAAGCAAACTGAGTATGGTATAAAATACTGAAAACTTGAGTATGGAAGTCGGGATCAAGAAAGGTGGTGTCATCAAGAAAGGTGGTGTCATCAAGTGTCCACACTCAGAGAGAAACCCCTGGGTGAGAAATAAAATGCATTTGCATTGAAACAATAAAATGATCAGATGAAACTGTCGGAGAGTGGTGAACTGCATGCAATCGAGGATGTAGATGCTGCGAAACGTAAAATCGCGTGAAGCGGGCCGGCGCATTCGAGTCATGTGCTGTCGCCCTCCACGTGTAATCTGCAGTAGTAGGTTCCAGAAGACAAAACGCATCACAAAGATTTGATTGCTCGACAACTGAAGAAAGAGAATTAATGACCAAAGGACAATGTTCAACTAAGGGGAGACAATTGATGGCAGAATTAAAGTGTGCAATTGAAGTTGCCACATAAAATGACTTCTTCGGGGGTAGGGGGGTAGACTAAGGAATTCCGAAGAATCGAAAGAGTATTCAAGGCTGTAGCGTGTCATTTGAGATATAAATATTGAAAAGATGAATGATATCGGAATGGATCGCAAACGAAAGATGTAAAGTACCAGGATCAACATCAGGTGAACTAGGGTTCCGAATTTGAAGTTGGGAGGGCGACAGCAATGCTCGAACGGGCCAATGACCTGTGATAAAAAGTGAATAGCCATTGCCTCCAGTGGGAAAATTTCGTGGTAGGTTTGCTGCAAGGCCAGGACATCCAAGTGAAGCGGAGTAACACCTTCAAAAGTAAGAGTTTGTCAACAGAGTGACAGATCCCTACAATTAAATGTTGCAAACTTAAGTGTCAGCCCCATTAGTTGTCTGCAACCCTACTTTATCCCCATTGGGACTGAAGGTTATTGGCATACTATTGACGAAGGAGCCTAACTAATCGGCGGCGTAGAGTATCCAAGAACTTATCAAACAGTAGCTTGTGCACTATTCTAAGTTGTAGCACAAGAAAGAGGAGGTTTTGAGCACACTTCTGATAAAAAGAAAAAGATTTGAACCTGGTAAATGGAGGAACAGTAAATGTGTGCACCAGGGAGTAGTAATTCAAAAATTATGGGGGAGGCTCAGTGGCGCATCTTGGGTCCGAGACCTGGGCTTCGATGAAGGCACACAAACTACGTCTCCCTTTCCTTTGCTATGAAAACACTGCACACCTACAAACAGTGGTGAAAGTAGCTTTTTTAGGGGAACAGAATGTTTAGTGCTTAAATTCTGGGCGGATTTGCACCAAGGAGGTTAGAATAATACTTCTGGAGATGACCTGAATCTCTTAACCGTGAATTCGCTAACTGTGGGAATTTAACGTTATTTACATTATACCTATGTAATTTCAACGGTGTGTATTTTGGAAAAGCGTGGTTTTGGGTTGCAGAAACCGTGTTAATATCAAACAGGAATGAATTATACTTCTTATACGAGTGAAGTTTTCAATTTTAACGTTATGTTTTGTTTAGAATTCTCACTAACGTTCGTGTATTTCAATTTAAAATAAAAAAGAGCCTCAAAATAATTAGGAATTTTATAAATTCAGCACTTTCTCACACATCAGCAGTAAGTTACGATGCGAAACTGGAAACATTTGCGATGAAAGAAGGCGATTCAGTCAACACAAAAGGCATTGCAATAGCCTTGAAAACCATCAGATTTCCCACACTTTGACAGCAGTCTCTCGCGGTTATAGGCTTCAGTGGTACTGCTCCATTAACAAGGGCATCTCCAGATATCTTCTTCTAACCTCCTTGATTTACACACACACACACATTTGATACATTTGTTTTCTTTTACATTCACATAAATAAAAAATATAATGAATAAAAAATAAACGCTAATAAATTTGTAATTCAGCTAAAAATGTCTATCACAAAGGGCAGGTTACGTGTCAGCTGAAGGAGTTTAGTTTTTCTTAATTGCGCAGCAGAAAATCAATGAAAAGGCTTGGAATTCACCAATTGTTTTCCTGCCAAATTGCACAGTAATTATTATCACAATAAATTAGCATATTCAGTTCATCGACGTTATGCAGTAGCTAAACGAGAAAAACTCTACACCCCGGTAATTTTAACTTATGAGAGGAACACCCCAGGGAGTGTCCATTTTTAAGATACCGAAGAAATCGCTGCTGTTAAGACACCACTTTAGTTATTAGAGGATGCAGTCTCTTCCTGAAGTCACAGCTGTCTTTGTCAGCTGCTACATACCGAACTGTTACTATGAGTGAATAGTAAAAGGCAAAGGTTAGTAGACTGTTAACCTTGTTCAAAATCTAGCTTGCAACATTGTTACTATGTAACGTATACTCTCGATTCACTTTCCTTTTGATTTTACTATCTCTGGTTATTTTATTTTTCTATGTAAATTATCTTCTTACTGAACGAGATGTTATTTCACCCGCTGAATGAGATCTGGCAATGAGTGTAAGTCATGACGTGGTGGTAGCCAGTATAAATAGGCGCGTTCAACGATACCTGAGGAGAGCAATTATAACGAAGTGAATTTCTCCGTCATTTTTATCCGCGCCAGGATTCGAACCCGGGTCCACTCATTCCGGAATAAGTTGCTCTACCAATTGAGCTACGCGGACATTTTATTCTGATTCCTATTTGCCTTTATGTCGTGTGCGTCCTTCTGGCAGGTACGTCACATCTCCTGGTACGTTACAACTATACGGTTCAACATTCCGCCCTATGGGATAACGTACTAGAAATTACGAAAGCAAAAAAGTTCAAAGCGAGCAACCTCTCTGGCTTGGAGCCTTTAGCTAAGAGTCCGAATGACAAAATTCATTGTCTTGGAGCAAAAGCTCTGAAAACTGCAAAATCAGAGACAAAATTTTCAAACGTAAAAATCTTACATAAATTACGAATAGAATCCATACATATAAAGTGCGAGTCAAAATCTCTTCAGTTTAGTTCAGCAGCACATGTTTTTTTTCTTTTCAAATAACTGTACGTTTATTCACCACTATTTAGGAAGGGGGGGGCAGTTCCCCATACCAATATCTTAAGGGAACGCCGCGGCGTTCCCGCCCACTTTCACCACTGCCTACAAAAAAGTATCAGGTGTACTCGTGTGAATCAGGAAAAAGTGTAATGGTCTTCTGACGGGTTTGAATGGTTGCATCCAGGGGGGGGGGCTGTACTGCCTTCTGAAGCTATTTCGTTCAATGGGGCAGCAGGAAGATATTTAGTAGAACCTACCACTTTCCCGAGAGTAGCAAGGGGTTAACACGTTCGCTACAGCGACGTGGCAATTTTTTTGTAGTACGTTACGACCCACCGGTGGGGTCTTTTTTTTTTTTTTATTGGAGGTTTAACGACCACCGTGAGCAACTCAATGGGCTATAAGCAGTCGCCCACCGGTGGGGTCGTTTAAAGTTATATACACAAAGTGACTGATGTCCACTACAGATTTAAGTGTATAAACTGTTTTTTTCCTCATCTGAAAAATGCAGAAGTTAACGCGTTACGACCCACGGGTGGGTCGTAACGCAGCGAACGTGATAATGAAGAACCCACTGGGTACTTAGAGGGAAACAGGGGAAATAGTTACTGTTGTTGGGCAACAGAAGTTGGGTTATGGATAAGCTTAACATCGACACCCTTAGCTAACACTGCATTAACCATTTCACTGGTGGCAAAATAAAAAACAATTCCCCGTTTAAAACGGAACATAATAATATAGATAGAAGGGATTACCTTTTGCAAACGTGCTGTGTAGAAGTCTATGTGTATCCTTAAGTGCTGGAAAAATAATCCTAGTTTTAACTTTTCCTCCAGCTGCTGGCCGAGACGGGAATCATAAGATAATTTAATGTGGAGCTCATCGTTAACAGGGACTATGTCCAGATGGCTGGTTTGCAAAGGTTGACACGACACATTAGAAGCAAGTTTAAGCACAACATCGGTAAGCTTGTAACTGAGTGTATGAGCTGGTAAAATAACTGGCGAAGTTGACTGAAGAGCTGGAAAATTATCTGAATTCAGTGCAGGTGAATCAATCACAGTAGCAGAAAAAGATTTTCGGAGAACTTGAGTTGATCTTGATGGTTAAACAGGAGAAACAGCACTAGCCGCTGAGCTGTCGTCAACCTGACTCTTGAGACTAGTCACGCTACCGGAAGACGCCATGTTGTCTCCGGCACGGAAACTAGCAAGTGAGGCGTTCACCAAAACCACCCCAAAATAAAAACAATAACTATTACCAGGCACTTACTGGTAGAAAATAATAACTTCCAAACACTTAAAAGCAAACAAAAGCGAAGAAGTATAAATACCACCAAATAATACGCAAAACCTTAGTCAGCTGCAGCAGCTGAAGAAATACACTAACAGGTGATCATACGCAGTGGGAAGCCAGCTGCTCAGAACTGTGTGGGCAGAGGAGTGATGGGAGGCAGAAGTTTTGAAGCGCGTGACAGAAATTTTGGCAAACAAATTCCGTTTGTGTAGATTTTACCCGACACTGTTAATGTGATATTTTTATGACTACAGTACTTGTGATGTTGAGATAGAATGAACCAGCGACGTTTATTCACAATTAAATATTTTATTTTAAGATGTACTATAGTTCCCGATGAGCGGCTCGGTTTCATCACCATTTGTCCTGATGAAGCCGAGCCAAACGTTCAACGAAGTTATAGTAGATCTTAAAATAAAATATTTCATTGTGAATAAACGTTGCTCATTTATACTAGCTGATCATGTTATCCCTAGTAAAAAAAAAAAAAAAAAAAAAAACGTTTTCAGGTGCATACTGTACGTAGTATTTATTCAGTGTATTTAGTATGTGAACCATGGATACAAATCTTCATATCCATTAACAGGTTACTATTTCTTCGTTCTTCGTAATTTTAGCTTACCTACGTCGGGTTTTTTGTTTGTTTGTTTGTTTTTTTACTGTCATAAGGCTGTTTTGAATTTTAGTTTGTATATCCTGACAAGGAATATCTATTTCTCTCTTTCTGATCTTTTTAAACTATAATTACAAAAATGGTGTGTTTCTACTACTCTCTTAGACATTCGCTCAGAGCACGTCCTCCATTTGTGGCGCAGTGGTCTGAGTGATGGCTACTGATCATTCGTCCGAGATGGGTCCAGGTTCGGATCCCGGTGAGGCATGGATGTTGTGTTTGTCTTACGGCACTGGCTCTCTCCCTTCCCTGGAGTCAGTGACCTTAAATTAGGGACGGGCGACTGCTTATAGCCCATTGAGTTGCTCGCGGTGGTCGTTAAACCTCCAATCAAAAAAAAAAAAAAAAAAACCGCCCTCCATTTAACAGAAATACGAACACTAAATTTAACAAAAAATTCATTTTGTATAACAACATTTCTGTGAATACGAGAGATTCATGTACGTTTATCCAAGTTCATTAAAATCATTGATGGTTACACGCGCCATATATTCTAACTGCTTAAATATTTGGGTGGGGGGCTACAGGGGGGCTGAAGACCACCTCATCCCACCCGTAGCGTCGCGCCTGATTGTATGATGTCTATATATATTAGACTCTGGACCCCTTAAGACAAAAACTATTAATATTATAGCTATCAAGAGCAAATTTTATATTTAGGAGTTTTGTGAAATGATACCATAAAACAGTACATTTCACTTTTTTTAAAGATAATTGAAAGTCATTATCAGTTTAAAAAAATTTTCAAGTTCCAAAGCATTCTCTTGCTTCGAAAAATCATGATGAAAAAATACTTACCGTATTTCCCGACATCAACGACGCACATCAATTTTAAAATGCAAAATTTTGAAAAAAAAGAATAAACATAAAAATAAGGTCTCGGCATTTTCACGAAGATTAAAAGCAATACAAATTTTACCTCTACACATAAGGAAAACCATTTCAGTCATCCATATTATCAAATCCAGAACATTCACTGGAGTTATCCATATCACTGGCATCATTGTCATAATCAGGGTCGTCAAACCCATTAGAGCGGCTCTTTTGATGTAGAACTCCACATGTGTGTGTGTTGGTCTTATAGTATGGACCACGTGGTTTATCTTAAATGCATCCCAGCAAAGGCGACACGAAGAAAAACAACATTTGTCTTCCCATGGCATTTCACGACGGAGGCAGTCTTATTATTAATAAGGTTTACCGGTAAACATTTCAACATAGATCACCTTCCTCTGAGGTTCGGCCTACGAAAAACATAAACTTCGGTTTCCAGGACGCACGGTACATTTTCGAGACTTATTTCAGGAAAAAAATAGCGTCCACAAAGCCGGGAAATATGGTAATTTGTGATAAATCCTCCTACAGAAAAAATAAAATTATTACAAATCTATTAAAAAAAATAATAAGCTCCAACTGAAAATAAGATGATTAAATCACTCGCGTTAATGACAAAAAAATCATTATCGGACAATTAGTTTTACCGTGAACGTGATACAGTTTTATAAGTTTTTCTGGCTCAGTGATTAAAACGTGCGTTATCGGTTGAACCAACCCAAACGATGTCGGTTCTATATCAACCGCTGCGAAAGGATTATCTAGTGTAAGCGCTGAAAAATTCAGCATCTTCGATTTTGCGAAATTTCTGTATAAATACGGAAAAACCTGAAACGGACTTTTAACTACGGAAAATTTGTGAAAATACGGGTTACAAAAAAAAACAAAAAAACCGGGCAGTTTTAAAAACGGAAATTTCATCAGGAGACGGACACCTACCGACAACTTTGCTAGACGTTATTTCAGAAATTTTCCGTGAATTCACACCACTTATTTTTTACAGTATATGAATAGAACGAAACTTTTTTTTTAATACAGTAACTTTACAGGAAGATATTAAACTCACATGATATTAACTATCACTATTCATAAGTACCAAAATAAATATTCGTTCGTTTAAAAAAATATCTAGGCAAAAAGAATAAGGGGATGTGGGCCATTTCTCGAATTGACCAATACGTTCCTTATTTGAAACATTCAAAGCATTGTTGAAACCTACAAATAAGCGTTTAGGTATACACCGATGAGCCATTACATTATGACCACCCCCAGCCTAAAGAAATGAGCGTGCCTGGAGACCGAACGGTGGGGCAGCTGAAGTTCACAGAGCAGTATATATACAATCAGAGGACCAGCTTTCGGTTAGTGGAGTGTTCGGAGTCAGAATGGGAAAAGCTGCCGATTTATCGGAGTTTGATGAAGGACAAATAGGGATGGCACGGCGCCTCGGAACTACGATCTCCGAAACGGCGCGGCTTGTGGGTTGTTCACGTGCTGCTGTATTGAGTACGTATCAAAAGTGGTGCACAGATGGCCAAACGACGAACCGTTGTCCCGCCGTGTGTCGTCCGCAGCTCATTGATGCCAGAGGAGACCAGAGACTGTCGCGCATTGTTCACAGCGACCGCAGGGCTACAGTGTGACAAATCACCCGGAAATACAACAGTGGTGATCAGGGTAATGTGTCACAGCACACATTTCATCGCAGCCTTCTGCGCATGGGCCTGCGTAGCCGAAGACCCAGCCGGGTCCCCATGCTCACTGCATGTCATCGCCAACAGCGCATGAAATAGACCCAGGATCATCGAGATTGGACCGTGGATGATTGGAAGGAAGTGGCCTGGTCTGACGAATCAAGATTCTTGGTGCATCACGTAGATGGACTAGCGCGGATACTCCTATTACCAATGGAGGCTATGGCACCTGGATGCACCGTTGGACGGAAACAGGCCGCCGGCGGTGGTGTTATGCTGTGGGCGATGTTTTCTTGGGACACTTTAGGCCCCATTATCCCAATAGTGCAATAATCCCTGACAGCTGTCAGGTATCTGAAGATCGTTGAGGACCAAGTTCACCCATTCATAGCAACTCTGTTCCCTGCTGGTGATGACCATTACAAACAGGATAATGCGCCATGCCACACTGCCATCAGAATCATCAAGGAGTGGTTCGAGGAACATGCTGGTGACTTTCTGTTAATGCCCTGGCCTCCAAATTCACCTGACATGAACCCAATCGAACATTTGTGGTTCGACTTGGGAAAGCGGGTTCGCGCTAAATCACCACCACCCTGAAATGTACGGGAACTGGAGGACCTGCATTTGACATTATGGTACCAGGGACCCCAGGATACCTATCGCCACCTCATCGAATCGATGCCTCACCAAGTGGCTGCTGTTTTGCAGGCTAACGGAGTTCTACAGCTTATTAGGTAGGTGGTCATAATGTAATGGCTCGTCGGTGCACGTTTTGTAACATTTTATGGTTTCCATAACATTTTTACTTAATAAAAATAATCATCGTGGCTCTTCGCTCCATCATGAAATTCTGGCATACCACTTCAACACAGTAACCGGTTTGAACAGCTATGTCAGCGTCTGTCAAAAGAACACGTGCGAAACTTTTTTTTTTTTTTTTTTTCAAATGTAGAGGATTTTAGGAAGGGAGTGTCTGACCCCAGGTCTTAAACAACCCTTAGAAATAGGAAGCTAGGAGATTTGGGATAGAGTGCCGGATAGGAAAGTGACACGGAAGCGAGGTACAAGACGCCCTTATTTACTACCGAGAAGGGGGGGCAGTACCCGGGGTCCGACGGCTTAACGTGCCTATCCGACGCACAGCGGATATTTAGTGGATCGAGCATTCGAACCTTTCTAGGATCGAACCTGAGGTCCTTTCCGCGTCAGTCACGAACGTTGCCCACTAGGCCACCCGCGGGCCTGCATGCGAAACTTGTTCACGTGGCACGTAATGCTTGATGCTAACTAGTGTCGGCGTTGTTCGACAGATAGCGTTACTATTACTACACACAGAAAATCAGTCTATGATCGTTTTAAAATCACTGTGAAATTTAGCACACCTAAAAAAAAAAGTAAGTGGTAACACTTTGTTAGCCCGTCTGTCCGCCTGCGCACATCGTGTCTCCGCAAATATTAGTCCGATTGAAAAAATTCCTTTTCCGTTTATTTATTTAGATCGGAGGTGCCGCCCCGGGGCGCAGTGGTCTAAGCTATGGCTTCTGATCTTTTGTCCGAGATCGGTCTGGGTTCGAATCCCGGTGAGGCATGGATTTTTGTGTTTGTCTTACGGTTCTGACTCTCTCTTCCCTGGAGTCAGTGGCCCTATAAATTAGGCAGGCGACTGCTTATAGCCCATTGAGTTGCTCACGGTGGTCGATAAACCTCCAATCAAAAGAAAAAAAAAGATCGGAGGTTTAACGACCACCGTGAGCAACTCAGTATAAGCAGTCGAAAGTCCCTAATTTAGGGCCATTGGTTCCAGGGAGAGAGAGAGAGAGAGAGAGCCAGTGCCGTAAGACAAACGCAACATCCATGCCTCACCGGAATTCGAACCCGGACCCATCTCGGATGAATGGTCAGAAACTAGAGCTTAGACCACTGCGCTACGGGGGCGGCCTTTTCCGTTCGGAAGCCCGAAATGTGGGAAAGATGATTCTTGCTTTTCGAGGGTTTTTCTAGTTGCATAACTTTGACGCCAGACGGAAATGCATTTTTATTACATATCATTGCTCCTCGTGAAAAAATTATTTTTTTCCCTTCTATACCATTTATAACGAAGACTATTTTGGGATTTTTTTTTTCAAGTAATGCATAGTTTTTCTACTAGGGGGCGTAAAGGTAGATTGCGATTTCCCCGATATCTCTGCTCCTAAACCCACAAGAAGAATTATCGATGCACAGTCATCATTGATTAACACGAGTGGAATTCCAGCATGCAGTACATCTCTTCCCAGTGATTCGTCATTTTCCTTCTGTGCTGCAAGCTAGCGCCACCTGCCGGATCTACGTTATTACAATAGCGGTGCAAAGGAACTACTTGAGTGTCTCTTCTACATAATATTGGCAACGTGAGTCTGCACCTAATTGTCTTTTCAAAAAAAAAAATTTGTGGTATCGAAAAGACCCTTCCGCTGGGAGGTCTTCGACCATCCCCCCTATAGCCCAGAAGTGTCGCCCATCTTCGGGCCACTGAAAAAAGCTCTCAAGGGCTGCCGGTTCGCTAACGACGCTGAAGACTGGTTCCACAGCCAACCACGGACGTTCTTCGCTCATGGTATCCACAATCTCGTGCCGCGCTGGGGCACTTGCTTGAACCGACAAAGCGACTATGTGTAGTGGGTATGTAGCCCATGTATCCCTCTTACTTCCTGTATGTTCACATATTCCAACCTGTAAACCCTTACGGCAAAAAACCGAGTCTCAGTTTCATTTGGGCAACCCTTATTATCATCCCGTACAAGAAGCCAAAATCCTAACCACTCGGTAACTCGATGATTTTTTTTCCCAGTATCTATTTTTTGCCTGCTACATATACCCCTGAAAGATCATAACTACTTTCGATTTTTTTAAATTTTGTTTCAGGGTTTAACGACTATAAAGTCGCCCGTCCCTAAATTGGGGCCACTGGTTCCAAGGAATGGAGAGAACTAACACCGTAGGACAAGCGTATCACCCATGCCTCACCCGGAACTTTGGCCCTGGCCCAACTCAGAAGATAAGCCAGAAATCTATGCCTCTGACAGCTGAAAATTTTCACTTCCCTAATTTTTAAAATTTGATCACAGAGTTTTGCTTTTTCTGGTTAGTAAACAACTTGTCAAAAAATCTCACTTTTCCAGCTGTAAAAATTCGATGAAAATCGGTAAATATTACCCACGGACAGATGAATGGCAACATCAAAGCCATGAAAGGTTTATTATTACACTGTTAATTCAGTTTCACGTTTTATCAGCTTTCGGTGGTGGATGGGGAGGAGGGGGGGGGGTTATCGACCTCGATGAGCACCTATGCGGGTTGCTGGTTGTGGGGAAGACAACACCGTTTAGTGGCCGTTTAACCCATGAATCAGTGGTCGAGATGAGCCCGGGGTCGAGTCCCGGATGACGCATGGGCGGCGTGTTTGTTCTCGTTGGCCTTGTCCCCTCCCCCGGAATCGGCGGACGCAGCGAGGTGTGACTGGGGCGATCCCTCGGCCACAGCAGATTTTTACATTTTTGAAATGGCCAATATCGTAATTTTTGCGCGTGGTATCGTTTACAAGATCACGAGATCTATTTTAGCATATTCGTAAACATCCTGGAGTCCAATTGTTTTTAATTTTGTAAAATTATGCTAAAAATGCACAGACTTTCGTAAAAGTTTTCATAACAGCTAAAATTTGTTGTAAACTTGGAGATAAAATATTCCGTTTCAGCTTAAGCAGAAAACAACAACAACAACAAAAACTGAAAGTTCTCAAAAAAAAGAAGCTAAGGGCGGAAGCAAAAAAATATATTAACGGATCATGAAAAACAACGGCGTGCTTTGTTCTTTAGAATCCCCCCCCCTTTTTTTGACGTAGGACTACGTCTAATTCCGCGGATAGTATGGGGCGACTACGGCCAACCGCCTGTGACAAAAACAGGTCCCAATTGAAATCCTTATAGCGTCAAAAATATGTGCCGCACACTAATCGTGTTAGCATATTCGTAAACAGCGCGGAGTCCAATTTGCGTACTGCGCAATACTTCGTGCGCGCGACGTTCCCCTCCGCGGAGGAGATGACTCAATATTTCTGGGTGTGCCGCAGTGTTTGACTCAGTCTATCTCGGTAACCGTGAGCGCAACACGACTGTGCGTGGTATCGTTTTAAAGCTCTCGGCGAGATCTATTCAAATATATGAAGAACATTTCGTAGTGGTTTGAACTGAACATTTAAAAAATTCTTTTCTTGCAAACCGATGAACACTTTTGACAACATCGCGGGCCTCCCCGGTGGCGCAGTGATGGCCTCTGATCATTCGTCCGTAAGGGGTCCGGGTTCGAATCCCGGTGAGGCATGGATGTTGTGTTTGTCTTACGGCACTGGCTCTCTCCTTTCCCTGGAACCAGTGACCCTAAATTAGGGACGGGCGACTGCTTATAGCCCATTGAGTTGCTCACGGTGGTCGTTAAACCTCCAATAAAAAAAAAACAAAAAACAACATCGTGGTTTATCTGGGCAACCGTGAGTGCAAAACGACTGTGCATGGTATCGTTTTCAAGCTGTCGACGAAATCTGTTCAAATATATAAAGAACATATCGCAGTGGTTTAAACTAAAATTAAAAAAAAAATGTTTTCGTGTGAACGGGTTAACATTTTTGACAATGCCGCGGAATTCGCAGAATGAACGCAAGGAAAAGAGGAGAAAATCAAAACGAGAGGCAAGAGCAAGTGGTGAGGAATGTAAGAAGCCCAAGAAGACAGAGCACCACGTTGGGTAATTCGTGTATCGATCTGCTTTGTGTTCGCAATGTATCCAGCATTATTTGTAAAAATTATGTAAGCTACTTTTCATATCATAGACCTGTGTTGGCTATAACAAATTAAATAAACGTTTTGAAACCTTACTCGACTAGCTATTTTTCTTTTTTATTGAAGGTTTAAAGACCACCGTGAGCAACTCAATGGGCTGTAAGCAGTCGCCAGTCCCTAATTTAGGGCCACTGGCTCGAGGGAAGGGAGAGAGCCAGTGCCGTAAGACAAACACAACATCCATGCCTCACCGGTATTCGAACCCGGACCCTTCACGGACGAATGTTCATAAGCCATCGCTTAGACCACTGCGCCACCGGGACGCTAGCTCATTTCAAATCTCCGATGTGCGAGTCGTAGTCCTACGTTCCAAACTGACGACGGCTCAATCAAAACTGAGCCTACCTGTATTTTTTTTTTCTTGGAGGTTCAACGACCACCGTCAGCAACTCTATTGGCTATAAGTAGTCGCCCATCCCTAATTTAGGTCACAGGTTCCAGGGAAGGTAAAGAGACAGTGCCGTAAGACAAGCACAACATTAATGTTCCACTAGGATATGACCTCTGAAACACCCGGAGGAAGGGCTTCTTTTTTTCCTTTTTTTTTTTTTCTGATTGAAGGTTTAACGACCACCGTGAGCAACTCAATGGGCTATAAACAGTCGCCCGTCCTTAATTTACGGTCACTGGCTCCAGGGAAGGGAGAGAGCCAGTGCCGTAAGACAAACACAACATCCATGCCTCACCGTGATTCGAACCCGAACCCTTCACGAACGATTGATCAGAAGCCATCGCTTAGACCACTGCACCACCGGGGCGGCAACATTGATTTGCACTCACTCGTGCGTCAGTTGGTGCCGAAGTTCCGCCAGAGTGCGTGTCTCTTCCAGCGTTTCACCTTCTGCTCCAAATGATCCCACAAATTTTCAATAGGATTTAAATCTGGGGATTTGGCGGGCCAGTCGATGTAAGACAGTGTTGCTGATTGTTCGTCGTGCCACTCAGCCACAGTTTTAGCCCTGTGCACACGGCGATTGTCGTCTTGGAAGACAGGAGTGGCAATGTGATGCTGCTCCTGAAGATGTAGGGCAAAGGGCAACACTTCGTCATTCAGAATGCAGAGGTACGCACGCCGGTTCAAATTTATCGTCACTGCAACGAGAGGGCCCATTTCGGGGTACGAAAAACATCCCCAAAACATCACAGAACCCTCTCCATATTGAACGACACCTTCGACATAATCAGGATTAAAGGCTTCATTGGGCCTGCGATGCACTCGTCGCCTCCCATCATTGGAGTACAAACAACAAGTTAGTAAAATCATGCAATGCATTGATTATGATACGCTTTCCAACATACCAGAAGTCATTACTCAAGTTATGAGGATAATGGCTGTAAAATAAATCCCGCTCCCATGACCTGACCTTTGACTCCATTTTGATGATATTCAACAGAACCGGTAAAGTATATTTCCGGAACAACATGACAAAGTTTTGTCTCAATCGAATAATTTTTACGTAAGTTATAATGCATAAGAGCGATCGAATGGATCCCGATCCTATGTCCTGACCTTTGACACCATTTCGCCCATTTACAATAGGGTACGTCCCCAGGTGGTCCCCTACCAAGGTAAGTAGAATATAGAAGGTAGGTCTGAGAGCAGGTTTTCGAAGCCAGTAGTTCTAAACCCTCAGGGGCCGCCCCGGTGGCGCAGTGGTCTAAGCGATGGCCTCTGATCATTCGTCCGAAAGGGGTCCGGGTTCGAATCCCGGTGAGGCATGGATGTTGTGTTTGTCTTACGGCACTGGCTCTCTCCCTTCCCTGGAATCAGTGACCCTAAATTAGGGACGGGCGACTGCTTATAGCCCATTGAGTTGCTCACGGTGGTCGTTAAACCTCCAATCAAAAAAAAAATAATAATAAACCCTCAGGCGGGGTGAGTTTTGTGACGTCAAAGGTGCAAACGGAGTTAGCAATGGGTCAAAGTTGAGACTGACATCCTGCCTAAGGTGCGTGTGCTTTCTAGAACGTATGCCAAGTTTCAGCGACTTTTGTCTAGTATTTTGCAAATGATACACATTTTTGCAGTGAGTTAATAGTCAGTTTATATATATTTTTTATTAATATACTTGGTCAAAGCAGCTTTTTATGCGTTGTGCATTAATGGATATGCTTGGATGCCCTGTTGCGTGTTGTGTCAACAGCAAAAGATTGAAAAATTCCAACTTAAATTTTCATCGGATTCCAAAGGGCAGTTTGAGAAAAGCCCGGATGAACTCATGTCGACGAAAAGATGCATTTAACGCTGACAACGCCAAAATATGCTGTGCCCATTTTGATGAGGATTTTGAAAGAGATTAAAAAAGTGAATTAATATGCTGCAATCCTCGCCTCGCCTGAAAACAGGTGTGATTCCTCACGTTAATCTATTTGGTTGTTGTGCTTCAAGCACAAAGCAAGAAAGCTTATGACGTGCTGAAAAAAAAAATCTCAGCAGTTTTTGTCAGAAGTAATGAAGAATTTTATATCAAAGAATGCCAGATTAAGCTCAGATTTGAAAGTTTAGCCCG
This sequence comes from Macrothele yani, assembly GCA_039090855.1. NCBI lineage: Eukaryota > Metazoa > Arthropoda > Arachnida > Araneae > Macrothelidae > Macrothele > Macrothele yani. Next base: position 45,741,155 of record CM077022.1, on the reverse strand, counting down.
TTGACGACTAGCTGAAAGTGATTCTTTTCATTTAGCTTGAAAGTCGAAATAGAAGAACAAGGAAAGAAAATTGCACCATTAAAAATATGTAGAAAAGCTCAATAAAATAAATTCTGAGTTACGATCGAAATAAATTCTGAGTTACGATTTTGAGTTACGTATTGGAAAACCAAAGCTAAAATCAATTATTTGAAAGCTAGAAATGTACAATCGAAAAATGCATTGCTGACAAAAAAAAAAAATTCTGTCATTGCTGCGGAAAACGGTGAAAAAAGCAAAAGAAACTTTGAGCAGAATTTTTTCAAAAAGCATATCAGCAGAGGTGGTCATACGTATTTTGCAAGTTCTTGTATGGAAATTCTTCGAAAATTTGAAAGCGTTTTCCTGAAAGTCCACGGAAAACAACTTGCGGAACATCATATAGTTAAGCATTTATCTTTGGAACTCAAAAAGGTGTTTCCAGAGATGAATGAAAAATTCGTACATCTTCACCCAAAATTGAGCATTTTTATTAGGATTAAATTCCTTAATAATTGTATGATTGAGTTACGATCGAAACTTCAGTATTAATATGAAAATAAAAAATAAACAGTGGGCAAAAAGTTCTCAAAAGTAAAACAAACTCGTCATGATAGGTACTTCAAACTCAAAAAGGTATATTCTTTGCATTTCTGTTACCTAAAATGCAGCATTTTTTTTTCTGAAAATGAAGAAATATACGCACAGTTGTTAAATGTTACATATTATATCATACAGCATCTTAACATAAACATCGGAATATCTTTTTTATCCGGAATGTAGAGATCTTGTTTCTCGCTCTTTGCAGCCATCTGTATGATGATAACACACCACATTTTATCTTTTATTTATTGTAACTAGAATAACGCGTTCACGGAATGAATTATTTTTTTTTTAATATTCAACACCCAGCGCCCAGCTGAAAGTTTGAAAATAACTATAAATTTCATGTACACAGCTGAAAATTAAACACAAAATTTATCAACTTTCATAGCTCTTAATCTTTAGTTTAAAAAAGGCGAAGGTATTTGTATGGTTTATTGTGAACGGCAGTATTTCTTTTTAAAGTACTAGCTACTTAGATAATTAATTTTACTGCGATTTTAGTTTTTACTTTACAAAGTTTCTAAACGCAAATTTTAATTTTTTGACATTTTTTTCAATATATTTATATTTTTTTGGGAAATCGAAATACATTTTGTTGCCTTGTATTTGAAGATACTCTCCATTAATGCAGTGTAAAATATTCTGAAATATTTTATTTAAGCGTTTTCCATAAAGTCTTGAAGTTTTACACCCAAAGTCTTCGCTCAAAAGCTTGTAAAACGCTAAACAGAATACTTCGGTCCTTAGCTGCTTTGCACCTTTGACGTCACAGGGGTGTGGTACCGAGTAGCCAATACCGCTCGACCGGCTTATGGACCTACCTTCTATATTTTACTTACCTTGGTCCCCTACCACATTCTAAAATTTCATCGAAATCGAACCATTTGTACGCGAGTTATCGTGCGGACAGACGGACAAAGCTGGAGCACATAATCTTCTTCAACCTACGGTTGGAAAGCGTGAAAAATGAACTAATCCTATTTTAGCACAGCGGATACGCTCGTCATCAAGTGACTATTAAAAAATGTAACAAAAAAACAATGCTGTATTAAGTTTTAAATTTTGAAGGGAAAAACATGCGAAATCAGCGTTCCGCTGCTTATACTGTACTACGCATCAACTCCAAGCAACTGGTACAACTCACTTTTTGTTTTGAAAGAAAATAGAAGTAATGCGTAATACGCACACAACGCGTGACGTAATGAGGCAGATGGTCGCGAGAGTGTGACGTCATAAAACTTTAATAGGATCCACAAACAACGCGTGACGTAATGAGGCAGATGGTCGCGAGAGTGTGACGTCATATAACTTTAATAGGATCCACAAACAATGCGTGACGTAATGAGGCAGATGGCGTGACCGCGCGCCAACATCTCAATCGCGATTCGATCGCGAGAGTGTGACGTCATAAGATTTCTAAGAATGGGAAACATTAATAGGACGACGCCATGACACTAAAAACGTGGTAACTCGGGGTTGTTATTTCGCCCACTAAACGAATTTTTCCAAAGTCGAGATCAAGCTGAATCGATTTCTAGTACCAGGAAACGGTAGGTTAACCACTTTCATCAAAATCCTTAGAGCCGTTTACAAAATAAAATTTACATACATACAAGAATTGCTCCTTTAATAAGATGTGATAGAATGCATCCCGCTCCTATGTCCTGACCTTTGACCCCACTGCACCCATTTTCAATAGAGGTCTTCCCCAGGTGGTCCTCTACGACATACTAAAATTTCATCGAAATCGAACTATATTTACGCAAGTTATGACGCATAAGGGCGATGGAATGGATCCCGCTCCTATGTCCTGACCTTTGACCCCGCTTCACCCATTTTCAATTGGGTTCGTCCCCAGTGGTCCTCTACGACAAACTGAAATTTCATCGAAATTGAACTATATTTACGCAAGTTATGACGCATAAGGGCGATGGAATGGATCCCGCTCCTGTGTCGTGACCTTTTACCCCATTTACCCCATTTTCATACTAAAATTTCATCGAAATCGAACGATTTTTACGCGAGTTATCGTGCGGACAGACGGACGGACGGACAAAGTTGGAGCATATACGCTTCTTCAACCTACGGTTGGAAAGCGTAAAAAACGAGACTTATCAGACTAAATTACTCGTTTCCAATCCTCCACAGTAAAGTTTTGGTGCCTCTGAGCCCATTGATAACGTGTGACTTTGTGACTTGCTGTTAAAAAAGACCTCTTCCGTGGTACTCTGCTCCAGATGTCCATCGCATGCAGTTCTCGTCGCAATGTACTTTAGGAAATTGATTGGAATGGACTTTCATTGACTGTTTGGAGCAATTGTTGCCTGGTTTGAAACCGATTTGCAGTTACTAGGCGTGAAACACGACGGCGGTCCCTGTTGGTGAGAATCGTTTTCCGGCCACAGTTACGTCACCGATTTTCAACTGACTGCGAACTACACCACTGTCTGTAGACCCGCTGGACAATACGTTCGACACACAAGCGAATTGGCCAATTTCATTCTCTTTGTGTCCGTGGGCACGGCCAAGCACGATGGCTCCTTTTTGACACTCAGTAACGTCTGTCTTAGGGCCCATATCGCAAACTAAATTCAACACACACGTTGCTCTTCACCACTGCACGAGACAGAAATGATCCTGTAGACCACGTAAGTGCTATTTATCTCCCAAGAATGCTATCACGGCGTCTTCTGTGCAACCGGTAACTTCCTACTGTTATTTCTGTTAGGGGTGACTAACTTTTTATCCATGGTGCTTATTTGAAACACTTATTTCAATGGAAAATGTTTAAAAAGCTTTGCAATGACAGGAAGGGATAGCGTGCTGTAAGTTTATAGTGTGTACGTGTGCCCTCCACAAAGTTACTCTTTTGGACCTGTGCAAAATCCCATCCCCCTCATTCTAAGGTAAGCCTCTGGATACGTCCCTGCCCCAAATCAACAACAACAACAAATCCGACGATCGTATTTTAGTAAGGGGTATCACACACCTTTGCGGTCTCACTGTATTCCCTGTCTGGAAGCAGAAAGGAGAAGTGTGAGGGCCAAGTTGTCCCCCAAGGAAGATCAGAATGAAAAACAGAGAGAAACGTTTTTCTAACGAAACTTGAATGCCGAAAAACCGATCCCTGCGAAGCCCAATGCACGGAATAAGGTAGTTAGGTTATAACGAAGTAAATTTCTCCGTCATTTCTATCCACGCCGGGGTTCGAACCCGGATCCCCTCATTCCGGAATAAGTCACTCTACCAATTGAGCTACGCGGACATTTTATTCTGATTCCTATCTGCCTTTATGTCGTGTGCGTCCTTCGGGCAGGTACGTCACATCTCCTGGTACGTTACATCATCTCCCCTTATATTTTATTTATTTATTTATTTTTTTTTTCGAAGTGCTGGAGAAGGGATTCTCTTATTTTTCCTATCTCGCGGTGTGGAAATAACATCACACCAATGCGAGATTTTGAACGGTCGGGTCATCCGGATAGTTCGGGCGCCATTATAACGAAGTAAATTTCTCCGTCATTTCTATCCGCGCCGGGGTTTGAACCCGGATTCCCTCATTCCGGAATAAGTCACTCTACCAATTGAGCTACGCGGACATTTTATTCTGATTCCTATCTGCCTTTATGTCGTGTGTGTCCTTCGGGCAGGTACGTCACATCTCCTGGTACGTTACAAGGTCACTTGGTCCAATGAGTTAGTTCATGTTTGCTTTAAACCAATTTGGTTAAGCTTTTTTAACTTTTTGGAAAAGTGTTATTATATCATACCTACCCCCAACCGACCGATGAAACCTTTGTTTACATATCAGGCTTTATTTGTTTCTTTCTAGCTTTAGTGAGCTTCTGAAAGATTTTTCCATCTAAATTCTAAATCTAAAAGGTTTTCAAATAACGTAGATAAAATTAAAATGAATTATGCCGAATCCCTCCCATCCTAAAATAATACTTAACAAAATCTCTTAAAATATTATAAATAAATAAATCTAAAATAAGCGGGCTCAAGAGTGGCGCTAGCGAACTCGCTCTTTGCACCGGGAACGGAAATTCAGAATGGGAGCTTAGAAATCTGAAAAATATAAAAGTAGGTAAACCGGAAAAACGCAAACAAAAGTAACAGAAGCCTATACTCCTTAGAATTTTGACCTAACAATTTTGAAGAAATAATAATAAAAAAAAATGCCAAAGAGTCATGGCAGCCCCTTCTCCCCTAAGCACCAAGGAATGCAGGCACCAAGCAAGGGCAGTGCAAGGTGTTACACAATGAGAGCAGCGAAGGGTAACTAAACTTGCTGTAAATATGTAATACGAGTGATGCAGTGGGTCCAGATTAATATCAGATTGCTCCGGAACAGCGTTCCGGTACTTTTTTTTTTTATTTCTGGCCGGCACGCATTCCGGTAAATCCTATACAGCATATTTTTTTTGTTTTTTGTTTTTTTTTTAAATGCGGATGTCCTATAATTATTTTCCAATAAAAAAAAGGCAATAGAAAAACCGCACAGTTAGTGGAATTAACATTTCATGTTTGTTTGAAGGTAGAGTTTATCTCTAAATCTATTCTCACTTGGCAGTCACTTGAAACTCCTTTTTTACTGTTGTTAAGAACGTTGAGATGGGGATATTGCAGTGGAGAAATTACTTTAACTGAGAATTTAATTAGTCTAATCGTTATTAAGAAGCCTATTGTGGGTCTCAGTGAATTTTGTCCAGTTACAAGCGCCCCTTAATTACTCTGGAAGCAGAGGAGATTTTCATCGTTGTTCTCTCCATAAAATGTTGCTTAAAACGACATCTTACTCGAAAATGTCTAGTTAAATTTGTTTTGTGCAGTTCCCAAACTGCCCCTATACAAATATCTCGAGAACTAAAACTCTCAGTAATAAATGGCTTTCACCGTTGCACTCTGAATTAGTTTCCGGTTCTAACGACATCTTACTCGATAATATGGGGCTGATTTCAGTTTCTGCACCCCAAAACGGCCCCAATTTGGCCACCAAAATTTCAGTGTTTTCTTACCAAAATGGTGAAATCTTGTTCCTTGAATGACAAAACGCGTAAATCCGGAAGTCGAATTTCGATCGATCACTATATTTTCTTATACTATAAATATAAGAAAGTAAAATGGGAGAGACGGAATGCGAACGGAAGGGGGGGGGGGTAAGAAGGGAAAGGTGTTGAAGACGTGAAGGCACCGTGCTTTCCTTTACTTTTCTAATTAGCTCTACACAACTGTGTAACACGAAAAGGCAGTGAACGGGCTAACGCCAGCGTTTACTGCCAGAGAGTAACTTTTTTTCATTCTGCAAACGCAGCATCAATTTCATCCTCATTAGGGGATGAAATTGGAGATTTTCATTTTGCAGGAGGATCCCTTCTAGCTGCCCTGGGAACAGAGGGCGCAGAAGTTGATGCTGATTCATTCCTGGAGAAAGTACGCTCCCAGACAGCTTTTACGAATTTCTGCACCACAACGGGATAAACCAAGAGTTTAGAAATTTGTAGTTTTATCATGTTTCCGCAGCCAAAGTTCATTAGTTTAGTTATTTAGAATGAGTATCATAATGTTTTGGCTGTATTTAATTTCTGAGTCAATAAAAGCCTCCCATTCTGCTGATTACCAACCCAAAATTTTTAGGCTTCTAATTGGCTGGCTCATTGCATTTCTAATGCTATTCGCTAAGTTTTCCTGCGGCAATGTCATTTTTGTCATTATGACTTGTTAATTTAGAAATTTTTTTCACAACTTTTTTTTCTGGAGTCTTACAGGACTCTTGCAAAAATTAGCAAGGGTTTTTTGTAGTTTTCGTTTGCAATCAGTTGGCTTCTATATTTTTCATTTATTACCCCTTTGGCTGAAAATCTTATATGCTCTGTTTTTCAAGAACTAGAACTGCATTGCCAAAATATGTGTTTTTTTAAGATTTTCAATAAGATATTCCAGTTTTACTTTGGTGGGCGATCTTAATGACAGATGGGTTTGCCTCCACGGAGCACTCCGCTGGGCAACAATGGCGCACACGACATCAACAAGGGCCTCCGTGATTCTTGGAAACTGACACAATTTTAAGCTTCAGTATAAATTAGTGTTGAGGTACCAGCTAGTTCTGTGTGACATTGGCCAAAAGACCCCAACTCACTGGGTTTTGTTCAAGAATCCTTAGGTGGAATGATCAACTGGAACCGTTAGCTGTGGGCTGATCCCCACATTGGGGTACTATCGTGATTAAAATGACACAAAGCAGTACTTCTACAGATTTTGGTGTGGGATACGGTGGGCCTACCACACTTGAGAAGGATGGTCCACCACGGAAACAATACGGAAATGGAAAACGGCGTATGTGAAAGAGATCTCGACTGAGTGGGTGTAAGATTGGTGTATGGGACACTAGAAAAAATAAATGGAAAGATGAATGAGATGATTGAAGAAATGAATGTGTATAAATTGGATGTGGTGTGTGTAAGTGAAACTAAAAAGAAGAAAATTAGGATAGAAGAAGTGAATGGAAACTTCAGTGTGTGGTCTGGAGTGTTTGCTAATGTGAGAGGACAGGCTACTGTAGGTGTGATTTTAAGTAAAAAGATGAAGAACAGCTTGATTTGTTATAGCTGCATAAGTGAGAGTATTCTTTGGATTCGTTTGAAAGTGAAACTTCAGAAAATTGTAATTGTTGTAGTGTAGGCCCTATGCTCCTTGTGATTCGGAAACTTCTGATAGGAAAGAAGATTTTTGGAATGAGATAAAAGCTGTTTTGAGCCAGTTTGGTTCTAAAGAGAAAGTTATACTAGCAGGGGATTTCAATGTTAGAGTAGGTGTTGTGATGTATATTCTAAATTAACTTTCCTTTTTTAGTTTCTTTCCCCATGTAAATCTTGAGTTTATTCTCAGTTATACTTCACTCTTAACGTGATATCTTTTCTCTCAAACGAATACTGTTGGCAACATAATTGAAGTTGAATGAACGTGACGTATGCCTGGTTTGATAAGAACGAGAGATATAAACTACGATTAAACTGTTGCTTAGAGAGCGTTGTGTTGAGGAGCTGTGTGGTGTGTGGAGCGTTTAAATGCAAAGTGCTGTCATGTTACGATGTGTTGGAGAAAACCTTGAATAAAGCATCTTTTCCGTAAGTTTGACTTCTGTTGTTTACATGTTTCGTCTGGCCGTTAAGGTTTAATTTAGGAACTATTTCATTTTATGGTTATGTTTTTAAAATAACGTAGAAGGACTAAAAGACTTCTACGTCATAGTGTGCAAAATGCGATTTCTGATAACGTTCTCGATAAGTTTAATGATCCTAGTGTAAATGACAATGGTGAAAGATTAATTGAACTCTGCATTGGGAATGGTTTGTGTGTATCTAATACGTTTTTCAACCACAAGTATATCCATACATGTACTTCGGAAAATCGTACTCTAGGACAAAAGAGTGTAATATATTTTCCTGTTTACGATCAGCATAATTGTTGACACTCGTGTGATGAGAGGTGCGGATGTTGGCTCTGATCATTACTTGGTTGTGTCACTAGTGAAAATGAATGTTGGTTGGAGGAATAGGAAGAGGCCTAGGATGGAAAGAATAAAGGTTGAAAGGCTCCCTGAAAATCATCAGCGTTACTCTAACTTACTCAGAGAACTACTGAACATGCTGAAGTCATGTGAGAGGCATGTAGAAAAGAAGTGGGAATGTTTTAAGAACTGTGTTGCCACTGTTACAGAAGAGGTGTGTGGCACAATGGAGGTGATGCTTTGTAGAATAGTGAAATTAAGTAGGCAGTAAAGAGAAAGAAGGAAGCCTATTTGGGGATGTTGCAAGGTAGTAGAGTTTCTGTGGATGAATGTCGTTGTAAGAAGCGTGAAGCAGTTAAGCTGGTTCGCCAGGCAAGAGATAGAAAAGAGAGGTGAAAAGGCATGAATTGGATTTTTGGAAAGATAGAAAAACTTTCCGGAAGTACATGCGACACACGAAAAATAGGGGAAATAAAGTTTCAAGTTGTGTAAAGAATAGGATCAACGAAATGATATGGGAGCCCAATGAGTTAAGTGAAAGATGGGGTGAATACTTCTGTGAGTTATTAGATCTAGAAAGCAAAGATGATTCTGCGGCAGAAGTAGATGATGTCACAGTGAGAGATGGAAGCACAAGAGCTCAAGAGAAGAGGTGTGTGAAGCTCCAAAATCTCTTCCGAATGATAACGCTCCGGGAGTAGATGGCATAACTGCTCAGATGTTAAAATATGGTGGTGACTCTGTAATTGACTGGTTAGATGAAAATTGCCAGTTGTGCTGGGAGTTAGGAATGGTCCCTCGGGATTGGAGGGATGCTATCATTGTTCTCTTGTGTAAGAGAAAAGGTGATCCTACTGACTGCAAGAACTATCGTGGTTATTAGCTTACTGAGTGTGCCAAGTAAAGTGTCATGTAAGGTCATTTATAATGAATAAAGTTCTCCGCTGGACGGGTTGTGCAGGGAAGCTTACGTTAAGTCACATTAGGGTTATTGGAAGGTTACTTGACGTAGCTAAAGTGTGCCTAATCTTCAAAGTGCTAGAGTTTGTTTAGGTAAGACACGCACGTGCAATAAGTTCATTGAATATGGAACTTCTTTTTACTCAGCGTTCCTCATTATCTTGAACTTCAGTAATATAACTTCGGTTTTAGTACATTAGTACCTTGAAGGCTCCTTATTAGAGCGGTAAACACAATATACCCTGGACTTAACGTAGACACTCAATGAAATAGACTTAACGGCCAGACAGAGGTCTGACAATAAAATGAACTAAGAAAACGTACTCACTTTTAACCTTTTATTGGGGAACTCCTGGTATTACTCAAACACACTCCAACAAAACACAACTACCGATATTCCGAACTTTCGTACTATCGTAGATAAATCACATAACAATAATAATGGAAGAACCTATCACATCTAAAACGAAGCTGCTTGGTATAGTTGAACGCGCCTATATATACTGCATACCACCACGTCATGACTTACACTCGTTGCCACATATAATTCAGCGGGAGAAATAACATCTCGTTAAGTGAGAAGATAATTTGCATAGGAAAATAAAATAACAAGAGATAGTAAAATCAAAAGGAAACTGAATCTAGACTATACGTTACAACCTAAGCTGTCAACAAGGCACTGTGCAAGCTGGTGGTGGTTCCATACATGTGTGGGGTGTGTTTACGTGGCACGGTTTGGGTCCTCTGGTCGTCGAAACACGCCATTAGCCGTTAATCGCTTAGTTACTCTTCTGCGTGACCATTTGCAGCTCTTCGTGGACTTCATGTGCTCCAACAACGATGGGATTTTCCAGGCGGACAATGCACCATGTGATCGGGTCCCAGTTGTCCAAAATTGGTTCGAGGAGCATTCTGGGGAGTTCCAACGGATGGTGTGGCCACCACGTTGGCCCGACATGAACCCAATAGAGCTCTTATGGGACGTGATAGAAAGGTCCATTTGCACCCAAGATCTTGCATCTAAAAATACCGCGGAACTGTGGGCGGCTGTTCAGACGGTATGGCTCAACTTCTCTCTAGAGGTCTTCCGGCCATTTGTGGAATCGATACCACGTCGAGTTGCTGCACTTCGCCGGGCTAGATGAGGTCATATACGGTACTACAGTAGGTACATGTCCCATGACTTTTGGTACTTCAGTGTAAAATTCTTAATTATGTTGAGGTTCTTTCCCGTTTTTATTTTAGATTGAATTACATAAACGTCAGTGCGAATTCGAAACAAAACGATGAAATTGAAAACTTCACTCGTGTATGAAGTATAATTCATTCCGTTTTGATATTAACAGGATTTCTGCAACCAAAATCTACGAAATTCAAAAAATACGCACAGCTGAAACTCCATAGGTATCATGTAAACAAATCAAAATTCCCACACTTTGTGGCTTCACGGTTAAGAAGACCCAGGAAATCTCCAGAAGTATTATTCTAACCTCCTTGGCAGAGGCATAATGAGGTATTTCTGCGCCCGGGGCAAACCACGAAATATTGCGCCTTCCATCTGCCTTTCTGTCGCATACACACAAATATGCACATAAATATACACTGCTCAACAAAACAGAATTCACATCACATCTACATGGGACAATCAAACTGACTATCTGTACGGCATTTTCCCAACTTCTTCGGAGTTCGGGGCTTCGTTACCACATGAAACCACCAAATGAAGCTGGCAATCGTGGCTCTCCTTCGCACTAATGATCGAATAGACCCCAGGGAATCTTCAACAGTATAAACAACATCCTTATCTTGCAACACACGTACAACAGCGCTTTCATTTCTGAATGTGAGCAACTGACATCGCCTGAATATTTCGAAGAAGAAATGCGAATTTTAGGCTGCCGAATCTGGCGAAAGATACTATAAGCGAATTCTGTAAACGGGAAAATGACAGCCGCTCCTGGTGGCACAGTGGCCTAAGCGCTGGCTTCTTGTCATTCGTCCGAGTTGGGTCCGGGTTCGATTCCCGATGAGGCATGGATGTTGTGTTTGTCTTACGGCACTGGCATTCTCCCTTCCCTTGAACCAGTGGTCCTAAATTGGGGACAGGCGACTACCTATAACCCATTAAGTTGCTCACGGTGGTCGTTAAACCTCCAATCAAAGAAAAAAATGGCAAAGTATGGTATGAGGAAAAACAGTACCAGAAACTGATGCAAAAATTTCAATTGCGATTTAAATCAGATTGTAAGCAGTGATTTTTGCACCCTCTCTTGAGCTGCGCCCGGGGCAGCTGCGCCCGGGGCAGCTGCCCCGCCTGTCCTGCCCTAGTTACGGCTCTGCTCCTTGGCCTACCCCTTCCCATGCCTCATCGAGGATCGAGCCCAAGCTCAACTTGGCCGATCACCTTGTGACGTATACTCTAATTTAACTTTCCTTTTTAGTTTCTTTTCCTATGTAAATTTGAGCTCGTTCTCCTTACCGTTTTTCAAACTTAACGTGATATCTTCTCTCTCGCAAGAGTATGGTTGGCAACATAGCCGCCCACCATGGGGGGGGGGGGGGGGGGGCAAGGTGAATCTTGCACCTCCAATAATTTTACTGGGGGGGGGCAGTGCCCAGCCAATATTGTTCGTCCTGTTTAATGAAACAATCGCTTAAGCCTCATAAGGTGGATCAAGCTCCACCTTATGAGGCCAAAGCGATTTATTTCCAAAAAAATTAATACATAACAAAATAAGTAATTTTTTTTTTATATTCAGCATTGTTGATTTGATAAGAAACTGGATTGCTAGTGCCGTATTGTGTTTGGCATGTTCTCGTGATATGCAGTAAATGTTTAAAACAAATATCAAAAATAAAATAAATAAAAATACAGAAACGTATGATCTCTAACGCCTTTATTTATCTATTTATTTTTTGAGCTTCTTGTTCTTTGTTCAAGTAATCCAGCTAATTTCTCATAATTTTTTTATAAACGTCTGGAAATAAAATCTCTCTGGATGTTTTTATAAAATCACAGGTTGCATTTCGGTTCTGAAAGTATTAATATTCTACAAAAAAATATTTCTCTTTCCTAGTTCATTTGCTGATGAGTAATTACAGTTGCGTTTTAGAATATACATTGAATCTCGTAGTTTATGCCCCCCCTCCTTTATGTTTTAATTTTCGGCCGCGGGTGGCCTAGTGGGCAACGTTCGTGATTGCAGCGGAAAGGACCTCAAGTTCGATCCCAAGCAGGTACGAACGCTCGATCCACTAAATATCCACCGTGCGTCGGATGGGCACGTTAAGCCATCGGACCCCGGGTACTGGCCCCCCGATAATAAATAAGGGCGTCTTCCTCCCCCTTTCAACTTCGCTTCCGTGTCACTTTCCTATCGGGCACTCTAGCCCAAAATCTCCTAGCTTCCTATTTCTAAGGATTGTTTAAGACCTGGGGTCAGACACTCTCTTCCTAAAATTCTCTACATATGATCATTTGATCATGATCATGTTTTCATTTTCCTTCTGACAATGGAAGAGACATGCCCCTCCCATCTTTTCACGTCTGCCCCCCCTCCAATAATTTGGAGAAGTCGGCGGCCCTGGTTAGCAACACCCTGAGGTCAGAATGAATGACGTGTGGATGTCTGAGGTAAGAACTTATAATGAATAAAACTTCTGCTACCAAGCTAATTATAGTGAATATAGCTTTCACTAATATTATAATGAATTCAGTTTCCTCTAATGCTTGTTCAAATGGTTGTTGTTACTTAATTAAATCATGAATAAACTTTCCTGCTAGTAGTGTAGTAATAATAATGAACAAGCTTATAACTGGTAGTAATGTTGTAGTAGTAATTAAGATGAATAAAGTCTTATGCTGGTTGTTACTAATAACACTAAATGAAATAAACCTAACAGCCAGACAGAGTTCTGACAGTACTATGAACTGAGAAAAACGTACTTATTTAAAACCTTTTATTATGAACTTCTACTGGTATCATCACACACACTTCACACACAGCTACTAAAATAACACGTAGCTCCTTGCACATGAACGACAGCTCTCTAACACATAAACAACAGCTCACCCTACGCACATCAACAAAAAGCTCTCTCTATACAACAACAAACGCTCTTCCTACGTATCGTTGAACGCGCCTATTTATACTGGCTACCAGAACGTCATGACTTACACTCATTGCCAGATCTCATTCAGCAGGTGAAATAACATCTCGTTCAGTAAGATAATTTACATAGGAAAATAAAATAACCAGAGATAGTAAAAATCAAAAGGAAAGTGAATCTAGAGTATACGTTACATCATCTCCCACTTAATTTTTTTTTTTTTTTTTTTTTTTTCGTTTTCCGAAAAACCTATTAATTTTGGAGTGTAAGTCTTACACTTCGTTGATTGACGTTTATCGACCTCTTTTTTGTTTTGTTGTTTGGTGGCAGCAGTATTTACAATATCAAACTTGGCATGACAAAATCAAGAAATCTGTATTCGTCTGTGAAACACTTGTATTTTTGAACAAAACAAACCTGCATCGGCATACCTTCCTTTTATTCTGCCTAGCAGGAATCACTTTTTTAATTTCAAATTACGTTCTCATTATTCGTTGAATACATACCAACTGTATCAGCAGCGAAGATTGCCTGGAGCTGCCTAACAGTAACAATTTTATTATTTTACCCCTAAGCACATAGATATATAAAAAAATTTGGATTAGTAGATGGACATAGAAGAAATATAAAAAAAAAACACATATATACACAAAAAAGAATGCATAGGTCCACACGAAAAAAAAATTCTGACACGCCAACTGGTCGTGCAGGAAAAACAACAAACGGAGAAAAGAACCTGTCCACGAGAACTTACTTATCTCGAGGACGCATAAAAAACTCTAGTACGATAACGTTTTCCAGGCCTAATCGGACTGGTAAATTCAGGTGGCTTAGAGCGTTTCAAGGATTTGAATGGATCTGGAACATCTGTATTCTGTCGGTCAAGAAATCCCGGCGGCTGACAGGAACGGTCAGGAACGGCTGAAGTCTGGCGGTCCGGAAATCCCTGCGGCTGATAGGAACGGCTAAAGTCTGGCGGTCCGGAAATCCCTGCGGCTGACAGGAACGGGCTCCCCCAGGCTTTTGATATGTAGTCCCTTTGTGCTGGGGCCAGTGTTGTCCTTCCAGTATTCTTTTGGACGGACGTGGCTCCGGCCACATCGTTTGTTTTCGCTTTTTCCCTCGTGGCATGAGAGTAGAAGCAGGCATCGGCCCTGTTTGCCCTGAGCGTAGGTTCCAGGGGCGAAACCCGGGCGGATGCAAGGATCTCTGCCTTCGTCGCTGTTGCGGCGAAGCAGATTGGGGAGACAAGTTACGTTTTCGCCCAGCTTTTGGTGGTTCTGGACGGTTTGTAATTGGTTTTTGACGTTTAGGAATAGTCAAATTATTGTTCATAACTGATAAATCAGAAATATCTGAAGCCTCTGAGTCGCTGCTGTAAGTTAGTGGTCGTGCAGGGCGATGTTTATTTCTGCCTATAAGAATACTTTCTGACGAGGTATTCAAGGAAGTAGGAGCTTGTGTTGGTGCAGAGTTATCAGGAAATGGTGCAGCAATAGTCTTGGCAATGGTTGGAGGGAAAGGAACGATACTAGTATTTGAAGAACTTGATTCGAGCCTTCGTCTCATGGGAGAATCAGGTTGCGTGTTTGGAAACCCGTCTTGAAGAGGGGAGGGTGAAGAAAAAATCACGGGAGATTCTTCAAAAAATGTTTGTTGGTTCGTCCAAAATTTCTGGAGGTTGATAGTGAGATATAGACTCTTGAGTCTGTGGAACAGAAGGTTGAGTAGGGTTGATTATAAAATCGATATTTCGTTCATGATACTTGCGACACTGAGCAACGTGTACGTATTGAAATTGATTGTCAGGTTTCTCAAGAACAATGTTATTTTCAAACACATTTGCCACCCGATATGGACCTTCGTAGCTGGGTGCAAATTTCTTCACTAAAGTATGAGAAACAGAAGACTGGAAGTGCGTTTCCACGAGAGTGAGATCTCCAACGACGAGATCTGGTTCCCTACGCCTAGTATTATAATATCTTGCTTGAGCCGCTTGTGCTCCTAGCATTGCAACACGAGCTTTTTCTGCCATGATTCGTACTGATTGCGGAGTTGGTCGCTGGTTTAGTTCGTCGATAATCCCCGTTAAATTTTCAAAAGGGGTTTTAATTTTGCGACCCAGAAAAAGTTCTGCAGGAGTAATTTTAGTAGATTCGTGGACAGACGAGCGGAGGGCGAACGAAAAAAGCTCCAAATGGTCATCCCATCGCTCGTGATGATCCATGACAAATGTAGCAATCATTTTCACTAACGTGCGGTTTACGCGTTCCGCAGGATTACTCTGGGGATGATATGGGGAAATGAATTTATGCTTAATGTGTAGTCTCGCACACATTCTTTCAAAAATGTCAGAAATAAATTGAGGACCATTATCCGAAACTACTTTATTAGGTGCACCATATCTAGAGAATACTTCATTAACTAATACATTACAAATAACTTCTGCCGTAGCGGCTTTAATGGGAAAAACTTCAACCCATTTAGAAAAATTATCAGTTAGTACTAAAACGTAACGAGCTTTATTTTTAACAGATAATGGATAAGGTCCCAATAAATCTATTGAAATAATATCAAACACATGAGAACTTGAACTAGATTTCAAGTGACCGGCCGGTCTTACATTACGGTAATTATTAATCTGACACAAGTGACATGATTGAACGTATGCAAGCACACTTTGGTACATGCCAGGCCAATAGGCAACATCCCGCAATTTACAACGGGTCTTGCGAATACCTAAATGGCCTGCAAGAGGTTTGTCATGAAATTCGTTTAAAAGGGCCATTCTAAGGGTTCGCGGAATACATGGGCGAAACTCTGCCCTAGTAGTCCTAGATTTCGTATAGTAAAGCAGACCCTCTATGACTTCAAAATGCTGTGACCTTCCAGCCAGAGAAGGATCACTTTGTAGGGGCGAACCCGCAAGCAAAAAATTATAGATATCCCCGAAATCTGGATCATTTATTAATTCTGCCATTATCTGCTCTCTGGATGTTATATCAGCTATTAGAAGTAAAGGCTGACATCCAGGAGTAGTTTCTGTGGGGACCCCACTAATCGGAACGCGAGACAATGCGTCCGGTAATTGATTCTTATGACCTGGCTGATACGAAATTTTGATATTGCTCTCTTGTAACTTCAGAGCCCACTTCATAAGTCTTTGAGATAGGTGCTTAGCAGAATTCAAATACTGAAGGGCAGAATGGTTAGTAATTATGTTAACTGTCAATTCGTTAAGATAACATTGAAATTTATCAAGAGCATACACAACAGCAAGACATTCACGTTCCGTAGCTGAATAATTGCGTTCAGCTTTGGCTAAAGTACGAGACGCAAAAGCTATTGGATGCCCAGCTTGTGACAAAACGCAACCAAGACCAACCCCGGATGCGTCAGTATAAATATCAAATTCCTTAGTATGATCCGGGAAAGCCAACACAGGAGGCTGAGTCAACGCAGACTTCAATGTTTCAAAAGCAGCGTTAGCCTCAGGTGTCCAAAGAAACTTCTTGTATTTACGTTTCAAAGCATACAATGGCTCACAGATTGTAGCATAAGCGGGGACGAACTGCTGATACCATCCGGTCATTCCCAGAAAGCGTGATAGTTCTTTTGCTGTTTTAGGCCGAGGAAAGTCAACAATAGGCCTAATTTTTTCATTATCCGTAAATAAGCCGTGGGGAGTGATTTTCAACCCCAGATATACAATCTCGTCCCTCGCTATCTGGCATTTACTAGGTTTTAACGTCAAGCCAGCATTGTATATGAGTTGGAACACCTGTTTGTGCAGAGAAAGGTGCTCGTCAAAAGTCTCGGATGTAATAATAATGTCATCCAAATATACATGCACATGGGGACCCAGAACAGGTCTGAGAACCGTATCCATAAGCTTTTGGAAAGTAGCAGGTGCAGAAGCTAGTCCAAAGGGCATACGTAGATATTCATAAGCCCCAAAAGGAGTCACAAAGCCTGTTTTATCAACAGAGTCCGGATGTACCGCCACCTGCCAATATCCCCTCGCCAAATCCAAGGTTGACATCCATTTAGTTGATGACAGGTCAAGCAAACTATGCGACATGACAGGTAGTGGATAATTGATCGTTTTTGTGACTTGGTTGAGCTTGCGGAAATCTGTCACGAAACGAAATTCATTGGGTTGTTTCTTTGGAACCAAAAAGGCAGGAGCAGCCCAGGCGCTTGTGGATTCCCTTATTATGCCCTGTTTAATCATTTCAGAAATTTGACGTTGCATTTCCTGTTTCTTATGGGGAGCACAAGGGTAAGGTTTCGTCGCAATCGGTTTCGAACCCTCAGTGTCAATGACATGATAAACCACCTGTGTGAAACCAGGTTGATCAGAAAATAAACCAGGGCTTTCCTGCAAAAGTAGAGAAAGCTGGTTTCGTTGTCTCTCATTCAATTGGTTACTTAATAACAAACTCGTTATATCCATAGAAACCGTAGGAATCATTTCGACAGGTTCCGGAAAGGAAATCACATATTGTACAAAATTCAGAGTTATTTGAAACGTATTAATAAAGTCCATTCCCATTAGACATGTAACAGGTAGTTCGTCTATAAGCAGGAAAGAATACGTAAAACGAGCCTTTCCCAGCCCTTGAGATAATGTGACAGTTCCTGTGATACTGAAGATTTCGTTATTTGCACCTCGCAAATACTGCGTCGCAGGCTGAACGAGTATTGCAGGAAAATTGTCAGTGCAAAACTTCGTATTTAGGGCTGATATTTCAGAACCAGTGTCGAACTTTGTCTCGACAATAATATCTTCAATTGTCAAGAATACATCAGACAACTGAGGAGTTTGGACAGTCACTAATACTGTTTTAGGGTCAGAATGCTTGGTATCAGGAAGCAGGACCGACTCCTTGGTCTACTTCCTTTGGAAGTTTAAAGGATTCCTAGTTGGATTATCATGCGGTCTGAAACCTCGACCCTGCCGGGTATCGGGAAAATTTTCACGATGAGGAAAACTGCGTGAAACCTGCGTCGGGAACTCCGCATGTCTGTTGACATTTTCATATCTATTACTTCTTCCCTCAGCACGGGCAGAAAAATCATCATTGCCCTGAGAATGAAAACGTTCCGAATGCTGCGGATTGGAACGGGGTCGAGCATACTGTGCATTTGTACGATATCCCGAAGATTGTTCAGAAATTCGCGGTTGGTTTGCCACTCTTCTGTGCGGTGGAACGTATGAAGCTTGGGCGTGCACTTGTGTATGCTCGCGCTGAAAGTTATTAGGCTTTTTATGCCGCTGAGGGTTTTCGTAATAAGCCTCGCGGGGTGCCCGAGCATGGTGAGTTGAACCATGTTTGCCATGTCGCTCTTCATACGTTCGTATGAGGCGAAGGCATTCATGAATTGTAGCAGGGTGTCGAACCTCAAGAAAATCTTGTAGAAATGGGTCGAGCTGCTGCAATAGGGTATCCAACATGTCGACATGACTGGCATGTGGATCCCATAAGTTATATAAGCGTGTTGTTTCCAACGCAAATGCAACAGGGCTATCGTTGGGTCCTTGCTGACGAGAAAAAAGTTGTTGTGCAAGGCTAGCTCGACTGAGGCCAAAAGGAAAGACCTCCAAAAATTCTGCTCGGAAATTCTCATAATGAGAATCCGGGTTCGACACTCTCCACTGCCGATGTCAGGTCTTAGCGGTATCCTTCAAGCAAGTGCCTGCGATTTGTACTTTGCAGTCTTCAGGAATATTGTATAGATCAAAATGATCTTCCAAATCTTCGAGGAACTTTAAGGATCCCTCCAACCCATTGAAATGAATTGTTCCTGCATGCGGCACGAAATGGGCAAGCATTCTGCTTCGCTGAGAAGATTGAACTCCCTCAGGTACGACCCGCGACTCAGAGTAATAAGAAGCTGGTGAATTACGAAATTGTGAAGAATGTCTGGGCACTTGGAAATCATTATTAGTAAAGTGAGCCCCACAGGCTTCTTGCAGATTATCAAAATTAATCCCATCACCACCGAAACTTGTCTTAGGGTGAAATATTGAAGTTGTCTCAGGTAGTGAAGACATGGGTAATAATTGTCAAGATCTCGTGTTCGAGAAAAGTTCGGGAGCCAATTATAATGAATAAAACTTCTGCTACCAAGCTAATTATAGTGAATATAGCTTTCACTAATATTATAATGAATTCAGTTTCCTCTAATGCTTGTTCAAATGGTTGTTGTTACTTAATTAAATCATGAATAAACTTTCCTGCTAGTAGTGTAGTAATAATAATGAACAAGCTTATAACTGGTAGTAATGTTGTAGTAGTAATTAAGATGAATAAAGTCTTATGCTGGTTGTTACTAATAACACTAAATGAAATAAACCTAACAGCCAGACAGAGGTCTGACAGTACTATGAACTGAGAAAAACGTACTTACTTTATTATGAACTTCTACTGGTATCATCACACACACTTCACACACAGCTACTAAAATAACACGTAGCTCCTTGCACATGAACGACAGCTCTCTAACACATAAACAACAGCTCACCCTACGCACATCAACAAAAAGCTCTCTCTATACAACAACAAACGCTCTCCCTACGTATCGTTGAACGCGCCTATTTATACTGGCTACCACCACGTCATGACTTACACTCATTGCCAGATCTCATTCAGCAGGTGAAATAACATCTCGTTCAGTAAGAAGATAATTTACATAGGAAAATAAAATAACCAGAGATAGTAAAAATCAAAAGGAAAGTGAATCTAGAGTATACGTTACAAACTGAACGATGCGTATAACGTTTTGAGAAGCATCAGTGTGTGTTGGTGGTGGTGGTGGAAGTTAACGCTATTTGTAAAAGAAACGTTGTTTAGTTAAAGTTGTGTCTATTGAAAGGCTGCCTGTTGTGCTGATATTTATACAGTTATCGTTAAGAGTTCTACCAGTTAACATTGTTTAGTTCTAACGTTTACTACTAATCGAATAAATTTAGCGTTCGCCGATTAAGTGCCCTGTCCTATTGACATGTTACTGTTCAAGGATCAGTTGACAGAGAATAAAGGAATCAATCTGTAAGTAGCCTTTTCTGAAGTTATTTGACTGACTCCTGATTCTGTAAAAAGTGATGTTATTAAGAACTGACTGTGTAGTGTTCAGACAGTTATATATTACAACCCAGAAAAACTTCCGCCTCTGGCAACTTAACGAGATAATTTTTTTCGTGTTGAAGGTTTAACGACTACCGTGAGCAACTCAATGGGCTATAAGCAGTCGCCCGTCCCTAATTTAGAGTCACTGATTCCAGAGAAAGGAGAGCCTGTGCCGTAAGATAAACACAACATTCATGCCTCACCGGGATTCGAACTGAAATCCTTCTCGGACGAATGGTCATAAGCCAACGCTTAGAGACCACTACGCCACTGGGGCGGCGAGATAATTTTCTTCATATCTTTAATCAGGAGCGGATTGGCCCACCGGGATACCGGGACATTTCCCGGTGGACCACTCGAGAAATGGCCCGCTTTTTCGTATTTCTTTTGCCTGGATTTCTTGGAACGAAAGAATAATTATTTTGACGCACATGAATAACAATCGTCAAATTCATTTGAGCTTTATTTTTATCTGAAAAGAAAAAGCTACTTTAAAATGAAAAAAGTTTCCTATCTGGATATACGCCGGGCTTCTGGGAAATGAAAGCATAATTTTCTATACTCATGTGAGAAAAGTGCTACCGGACCAAGAACGCGGTTTACAATCGAATTAAGCTAAACTTATCAATAGGTTGATGTAGGACGTTGGACCTGGAGCCTAGGGTAATTGCTATGCCCTACCTTCCTTTTGTAATCTTGAAGACACTAATACCCATTGTGATGGCACATCATTCCCACCCTCTTACCCACTGACTGTCACAGAGCGCGAAGTGATTCTTTAGCTGAGATATTCCGAAATTCGTACCTTACAAACATCAATATTAAAAGAAACAACGATTTACAGTATTGGTTCATGGGTCAAAATAATGGGGGGATTTAAAAAAGGAGTACATTCAAGAAGTAGATATCTCTACTGTTGTGCAGTAGGCAAACAGTGGCAAAATAAATATAAAAATTTACTGCGTAGGAAAATTGCTCTTTGGCATGTGTACAGTTCGACTTGCAGAATCATTTTCATGGTGATTTAGTTTGAAATGGGGTCTTCAAGAGACTGGTGATTTTTTTTTTATTTATTTATTTTGGTCAAAACTAAATTTTCCAAAGAAAAATAATTATTTGGTACAACAGCCCCTTTTTATAGTGGCATGGTACTACATTCAATCATGAGTGGATTTTTAAAATCCTTTCACCGTTCAATTGTTATTAAAATTTGTTCACGACTGTATTCGTTTTACAATGCATAAAAATTCTCTCTAATCCTGGATCTAACATAATTTTTTCCAGTGGGGAATTTATGAGTAGTTACCATGTAGGTATGTGTGTGACTCTATAGTGAACCTGAAGACTAAAATTCACGGCCTGGTTTGGTCCTCCCAATCCGCCCCTGTCTTTAATAACAGGGCGGCCTGCTCAAAGAAAGTGCGAAAAAGGCTTGTGGAATGGTCAAAATCCTGGGTAGCAATTAATTCTCATACCATTACTAGAAATGTTAGTGATCAGCATTTCTTTGAACTCGGTCACATT
The DNA here is from genome assembly GCA_039090855.1 of Macrothele yani. NCBI lineage: Eukaryota > Metazoa > Arthropoda > Arachnida > Araneae > Macrothelidae > Macrothele > Macrothele yani. The sequence continues at coordinate 45,719,294 of CM077022.1, read as the reverse complement.
GATTTAACAGGCATAATCGTTTCCGCTCTCGTTTACTATTTTGCATATCAAAACTGAATCAGATTTGAAATCTCCTGCCTGCTATACGTACAATGAAAATAAAACAAGCTAAAACTGCTTGCTTACACTGATGTTGATCTCGATGAGAAGCCACGCAAACGCAAGAACAGCATTCAAGAATGATGTGTGGAAACAAAAGCACCGACCGAATTATTCCGGATGGTTTGGTACTGTGCCAAATACAGCGTAGGATATTCACAATTGCGCGCACACGCAATCAAAAGAAGTCCGATTGCGAACGGGGATCAATTAAACGTGTCATAAGGTACAGAGTTCCACAAATAGCCTTAATAAGTTCAGTTAGAAAGACCGTTACGCAAACTTGATCGGAAAACAAAACATTGCAAAATGCTCAAAATTCCATTTGGGCACATAATTAATGTTAGATTAGTTTGGTAACATGCCCTATATTCCCCGAGAATGATGGGAAATTAGACTTGATTTATAATAAAGTGATAAACTTTTTTCTTCTCAACTGGTGTTTATGATTATCCTGAATAAAATTTTCTCATTTACCTCTCCATTCACTGCAGTATTCCTGTCTGGTGAAAACACTTTTTTTAAACTAGGCAAACAAAATATCTGATGACCTATGAATCTTTAATTTCGATGTTTTTTAAATGTTAGCAATAATAATAAACATTCTGAATAAATAGCAAATATAAAAGCTAAATTAAATAAATTTAAAGCTGAAGTAACTGCCCAGGTGGTCGAGGGGGTTTCTGGCCAATGTTTCAAGCTTAGCCCTCGCTTGATTTTTATGTGTTACTCAGAAGCAGTGGTGATAGAGAACAGGGATACAGCTTGCAATGCTAATGGCCCGTATATGATACCAGAAGTATGGAAGACCCTAATTTAAAAAAAAAGCAGAAAAAAAGGCACAAATTTCTGAAAAAAGTAAAAGAGTATCAGTCAAAATACAGATGGCGACACAAATGTGAGAATTTGATGAGATGAACGACCATATGACGAGACATTCCACTTGCCAATCAGGAAGCCCCGTGCATGTGCCATTTTTTTTTTTTTTTTGTAAAGGTTTAACGACCACCGTGAGCAACTCAATGGGCTATAAGCAGTCGCCCAGTCCCTAATTTAGGGTCACTGGTTCCAGGGAAGGGAGAGAGCCAGTGCCGTAAGACAAACACAACATCCATGCCTCACCGGGATTCGAACCCGGACCCCTTTCGGACGAATGATCAGAAGCCATCGCTTAGACCACTGCGCCACCGGGGCGGGGCGGCTGTGCCATTTTAAGCAGCAACGTCTGAGATGAACACGGTGTGTTTGCAAGTCCTCCGGATGTATGATCTGGAGTGATTCTGTTGGTTCATTCAAGAATTTCGTATGTACATAGATTTTAAGTACTTTTAATAATGAGTTTAATTTCAATCACATGTGAGAATAGTCGGAAAATCGAGAGATACGACTTGGACTGAATTAGTGACGTTTCACGAACTTCTTGTTCTAATATGCTCTTAGCAATACATAAATTTTATGCATTTTAATGGATCTTTATCTTCAGTAGTATTGTATAAATTATTAAAGCGAAATTTTTTTTATGTCAGCATGAATGATATGTGAGGAACTTTTTGAAGGTTTAATTGAAAAAAACAAAACAATGTATAGCCTAAATGTAAGATATAGCATAGTGTAAGAAAAAATAATGTTAAAAGCATGATAATTACTTCATAAAATATCAGGATTTGAGTGATTTTACAGAGGACTCTAGAGAATTGTCACACTTCGAAATGTGTTGTTTTGTGTCGGAAACTTTTGGTGAATAATATAATTCATTTGGTGTTTATCTGAGGCAAAAATACACTCATGGACAATGAAATTTGCGCACCAAGAAGGAAGCATCGGATTGAACTGAAATTTTATGGACGTGATGATACAGATGAATGATACACATGATAGCAAAAACAGAGCTGCAGGACAATTACAGAAGGATCTGTGGCACGCAGTCCGGTCATCTTCAGTAGCGCGTCGCACCGCCTCGTGCGGCGATACATGCTGCAATACGGTTCAGCATGGAGGCGAACAGACGCCTGATGTTGTCCTGCGGCAGACTGGCCCACACGTGTTGGATGGTGTGCTCCAAATCCCGGATAGTGCGGCACGGCGGAAGCCGGCGTTTCAACTGGTCACTCACATGCTCGATAGGGGACATGTCCGGGGAGCGGGAAGGCCATGGAAGTGTCTGGACATGACGTAGGCAGTCTTAGGCAACCTGAGCCGTGTGCGGGCGGGGCATTATCCTGCTGGTATAGCGCACCTGGAATCCCGACCAAGAATGGGAGCACATGGGGCCGTAGGATCTCATCCACATACATTTGGCCCGTCAATGATCCACTTACCACTACTAGAGCTGATCGGCAATCGTAAGCAATGGCTCCCCAGACCATAATGCTGCAGTGGGGAAGGTGTGGTGCTCTATAGCGAGGTTGGAATTGTGCTGTTGATCCGGGGACCTCAACACCTGGACACGATGATCATCTGTCCCCAAAACGAAGTGGCCCTCGTCGCTAAACACCACACGTCGGTCTGACCTGGTATCACTGCACACGGAGCCGGCGCTGTTCCGGTGTTAATGGCAGCACACGTAAGGAACGCTGGGATCGCAGATTCGCTTCCGCGAGGCGTCGGGAAATGGTTTGTGGGCACACAGGAGCCGCTACATCTGCCTGTATAGTGGACTGTGTCCCCGTGGGATCCTTTCGTGCCTCGCGCACGATCCGTCAATCCTCTCTTCCAGTGGTCCTCCTGGTCCGTCCGGAGCCGCTCCGCCGTGTGGCAGTGCCGTCACGTGTCCACTGCTCCGAACACAGTCGGACGGTATGGTCAGAACGATCCACGTGGCGGGCTATACGGCACCCCGACCACCCTGTGGGTTTCAACCCGATGATCAGGCCTCTCTCAAAGTCCGTAAGTTGCGTAAATCGACATCTCTAGCGTCTACCCGGCATTCTTATCACTCTGTACTCTTGCTTGCAGCGCCACCACAGGGTGTGAGGTTATGCGCACTGGCACCAAACGTGGATCATTTGTATACCAGCGCGCACTCTACCTATTTGCAAAGTTTCGCGGTTGTAGCATGTTTTCTTCTAGGTGCGCAATTTTCATTGCCCGTGAGTGTATATATTAGTATTTTTATGTGTGTTTTCGGGATTTAGTGGCCGCTCTGAGCAGCTCGGTGGTATATGGGCAGTCGAGCAAAAATACAAATAGTAGGTGAATCCGGTGAGTAAAAATAAACTCTACCAGATTACAAAATAAAAATTTCCAACACCGATCGCCTAGATACCTAAAAATAGGAAAAAAGTAAGGAAACGCCGGAAGTCAAAAAAGCTCCCCTGAATAAGTGCCTATATGCGTGAGCACAATTAAAAAACTAAGAAAATAAACAGAATAACTAGCTGAGGAACAGGTAAAATAGAACCTACACTCCTATTATAGTCAATAAAAAAGCTCCACTGCTATTAGTACACTAGCAAAGCGTAGAAAATTTGTGAAAAAAAGACAACCAACCAAAACGCACTCATGTGTCGTTCTGGTGAATGCATCTAACTTTCTGCAAAAAATAAGGAAATCAAAAACACAAAGGGAAAGCAAATTAAAATAAATAAATTATAAGTATATTAACTGCCAAATAAAAAACTAAAACTAACCTATTAATTTTTGAAAAACCTAGAAAAAACACTGAAAGGCAGGGGTAAATAATTGCAAGTCATCAGATCACTACCATGTTATGTATGAGAATCGACAAAAAATTGAGAGCCCTATCAGTAAAAATATCTGATGAACAAAAGAAATAGAGCCTGTAGTATTTAAATAAACAATAAAAAGTCCCAACACCAATTTTTAACAGCTAAGAAAAAAAAAGTATAAAACTGGAATACATCCATGCATACATATCACTAAGCTGTTCTCTGAGATTCAGAGGTTAGCTCCACAAAGAAATACATACCACAAGATAGATTTTTAACTGATTATTTACTTACTGTTGCCGTATCAAACGTCTCCATTTACAGCGATACACACAACTCGACAGCCCAAGTTGTGTGTTGATCTCGACACGCAACTTGAGCTTCGCTGTCATCCATCACACGACGCACACAAGACCTTCTATACTTCATACTCTTAACCTTTTTCTCATGCAGACACTCCTGAATCTGATCCTCCCATCATTTCCTTGGCCTTCCTCTGCCTTTTTTCCCTGCTACTTGGGCTGAAAAAATGTCCTTAATAAGCATATCATCACTCATTCTTTCAACATGGCAGACCACCTAAGAATATTAGTCTGTACCTTACAACATTTTGCCTCACATTACACAACTACAGCACATCTTCATTCCTCACACGATCAGAGAGTGTCTTGCCACAAACTCCCAGTAAGTAACGCATCTCTCCAGCACACAAACGAATCCTATCTCTTCTGCAATACCCAGGTTTCACTGCCGTACATCAGAGCAGGAACAATTACACTTTCATACACAGCCACTCGGGACTTGAGAACCCATCATTCCTGTGAAATCCTATTCAGGCAGTTATGACTTTCAATAAAGAGTTCACTGGCCTACTAATTCCACCATCTAATTTGTTCTCTCTGTCAAACATGCTTCCTAAATACACAAACTCATTCACCCGGTCAATCACTGTGTCATTTAGACTTATCTTGCATTCAGCACTAACAGTTCCTGCCTCAAAAACCATAACTTTGGTTTTTCCCTTATTAATACTCAGTTTGAATTTCATGAAACTTCGTACATCCGGGACAACATACTCTGCAACTCACTTTTGCTCTCCGCCAACAGGACAGTGTCATCAGCATACAGCAATCTGCACACACGGATATCACCAAGAAATAAACCAGTATTATCTATTTTGGCATCACGCATGCACGCATCCACAAATACACTGCCGGAAAGTGAAAAAAGAACACCAAGAAGGAATTGGCGGACGATCATGAAATTTACATATGTTAATGGGGTCGAGTTTACGTAGGTGTGATGTTAATTTCGGGACCAACCGGTGAGCGCTTACGCCACAGCACGGCATAATATGCAAATTATCGTCGGTGGTATTTAAGGAGTACGGCGAAGTGAATGTAATCAGTCGTCGGCGTACGGACACGTGCAAAGACCCTGAAGAAGCTGCAATGCCTGGACATGGAAGACGTGTACGATTTCAGCAGTTATCGGACTTTGAGCGAGGTCGTCTAGTCGGACTCCGCGAGGCTGGGTGGTCGTATTGTCGTATTGCGGAGCGAATTGGATGGGAAGTATCGGTGGTGGTACGATGGTGGCGTAGATGGTCCGAGGAACATTCCCACACGAGAAGACGTGGAACCGGGAGTCACAGACTGACTGATGAGCGGACCGATCGATGCATAAGAAGAGCGGAGTTGTCAAGCAGAACATCCACTGCGACGCAAATCCGAGCTGCCGTTGCACCTGAGGTGACTGTGCGAACAATCCGCAACCGTCTACTGGATGCAGGACTACGTGCACGTGTGCCTCTGGCATGTGTACCTCTGACTCCAGCTCACCGTCAGGAACGGCTGCTGTGGTGTCGCCAACGTCTGCACTGGAGAACGCAATGGCGATCTGTCGTGTTCAGCGATGAAAGTAGATTCTGCTTGGGAGCCTCCGATGGCCGTATGCGTGTTCGCAGACGAGCGTCTCCACCGTTCTTGCATCCGCCAGCGACACACAGGGCCTACACCTGGTCGCCTGGTGTGGGGAGCGATCAGCTATCACTCCCGTACACAACTAGCGTTTGTACCGGGTACGTTAAACAGCACCTCCTACATCAGCAACATCATTCAGCCCGTTGTTGTGCCATTTGTAAGGTCGGTCTATCATGGTGTTTTCCAGCAAGATAACGCACGCCCACACACGGCACGTGCAACGCAACATGCACTTCAGGGTGTGAGACAACTTCCATGGCCTGCACGTTCACCGGATTTGTTCCCATTGAGCACGTGTGGGATTTTATGGGACAACGACTTATCCGGTCTCCACGGCCAGCCACGACCATCCCCGATTTACGCGTCCAGGTTGAGGATGCTTGGAACTCAATATCCCAAACTTACATCCAACATCTGTACGACAGACTCCATACCAGAATTGCACAGTGTGACGCAGATCATGGTGGTTCAACCTCGTACTAACATGTTACATGGAAATGTTATTTTTTAGTTTACCAGCAAATACAGCTGTATTTTGCCATAATGTTTTGATCACGTTATCCTATGTATTCCGTTATTATGCTGTATAAATTTCGTTGGTATCAGACGTCTCCTTCTTGGGGTTCTTTTTTCACTTCCCGCCAGTGTATATTAAACAGCCAAGGTGACATTACGCAACCGTTTCTGACTCCTGCATCAATAGAGAACCATTTTGATAAAACACCATTCTCTCGTATACAAGCTCTACTTCCAGTATACATGGCTTTTACACTATTAAGTAGATTCCCAGTAACACCATATGCATTCAATACTTTTCACAAAATTGTCCTATTTACTCGGTCGTAAGCTTTCTCTAAATCTATGAAGGCAGCAAAAACTTTATTATCAACAGCCAGATACTTTTCAATCATCATACGTAATACAAAAATTTGGTTAGTGCAGCCTTTACTCGGCATAAAACAACTCTGAACATCCCACACTTTCTCTGATGTAAGACTTCGTACCTTTTCAATAATGTGTAACGTATACTCTAGATTCAGTTTCCTTTTGATTTTACTATCTCTTGTTATTTTATTTTCCTATGCAAATTATCTTCTCACTTAACGAGATGTTATTTCTCCCGCTGAATTATATGTGGCAACGAGTGTAAGTCATGACGTGGTGGTATGCAGTATACATAGGCGCGTTCAACTATACCAAGCAGCTTCGTTTTAGATGTGATAGGTTCTTCCATTATTATTGTTATGTGATTTATCTACGATAGTACGAAAGTTCGAAATATCGGTAGTTGTGTTTTGTTGGAGTGTGTATGAGTAATACCAGGAGTTCCCCAATAAAAGGTTAAAAGTGAGTACGTTTTCTTAGTTCATTTTATTGTCAGACCTCTGTCTGGCCGTTAAGTCTATTTCATTGAGTGTCTACGTCAAGCCCAGGGTATATTGTGTTTACCGCTCTAATAAGGAGCCTTCAAGGTACTAATGTACTAAAACCGAAGTTATATTACTGAAGTTCAAGATAATGAGGAACGCTGAGTAAAAAGAAGTTCCATATTCAATGAACTTATTGCACGTGCGTGTCTTACCTAAACAAACTCTAGCACTTTGAAGATTAAGCACACTTTAGCTACGTCAAGTAACCTTCCAATAACCCTAATGTGACTTAACGTAAGCTTCCCTGCACAACCCGTCCAGCGGAGAACTTTATTCATTATAATGGCGCCCGAACTATCCGGATGACCCGACCGTTCAAAATCTCGCAATGGTGTGATGTTATTTCCACACCGCGAGATAGGAAAAATCAGAGAATCCCTTCTCCAGCGCTTCGAAAAATAAAAATGTGTGACATTGCATTCCACACACCAGATTGACTGGGAGTTCTCAAGTGCACGTTCTACAGTGGATGGCTGCCTGCAACGATTCATGGTGACGGCTGACCCGTGGGCCATACCCCCGGCCCTTTTTCGAGGGGAGGGGGAGATGTGACGTACCTGCCAGCAGGACGCACACGACATAAAGGCACATAGCAATCAGAATGAACGTCTGCGTAGCTCAGTTGGTAGAGCGACTTGTTCCGGAATAAGCGGACTCAGGTTCGAATCCCGGCGTAGACTAAAAATGACGGAGAAATTTACTTCGTTATAAGGTCAATGGCCTCATGAGGTCTGCGCCACACCCGAACCCTACCATCAGCTCGCAACAACTGGTAGCGTGACTCATCGGACCACGCCACATGTTGCCAGTCTTTCAGGATCCAATTACCATGTTCACGAGCCCAGGTGATGTGCTGTGTTCGATGTCGTGGTGTTAACAAAGGCACTCTGGTAGGTCTTCTGCTCATGGACGCTAAATTACGCTGCACTGACCTGATGGATATGTCTCTGGTACCTCCTGCATTGAACGTGGGTGTTATTTGAGCCAGTGTCGCTTGTCTGTTAGCATGGCAAATCCTGTCGGACGCCGCTGCCATGGTCATTTAGCACCTGTGGTGGACCATTGTGTTGTCCACGGTGGGTGGTAATGCCTTCCATGAGGTATTCTCGGTACACACGTGACATCGTGGATCGAGGAATGTTGAATGTTCGTACAACTTCGGAAATAGAATGTCCCATCCGTCTGGCTCCCACCACCATGCCTCGTTCAAAATAATTCACGTTGGCTTGACATAATCCTACTGGCGGTTGTTCAATCTGACTCACGAGATTACACCACTCAATTGATAAATATCGTGGCTTGCGTAGAAGCCTTCATACGACGGCTAGTCCAGTTAAAATTTTGCATACTGCTATCCCATGACTTTTGGCACTTCAGGGCATAAATCCTGCATTTTCTCACACACCGGCAGCAAAATACGATGCAAAATTAGAAACATTTGCGACGAAAGAATGCGATTCTGCCAACACAAAATGCACAACAAAGCCTTGAAAACTACCAGCTTTACTACACTATAACGGCCGTTGCTCGCGGTTATTGGCTTCAGGGAAAGTAGTACTGCGCTATTAACTAGAGTATTTCCAGATATCTTATTCTAAACCTTCTTGGGGAGGCTTGTCCTACGGCACTAGAGTTCTGTCTGAGTGACGTACCACTCGTGAACGGTTTGCTCACAACGAATTGCTTCACCGTGAACGTGAATAGATCGCTCTCACCGCAGTGAGTGATCGTTAAAACCACTATTACTGCGACACTCAATGAAATCGCAACATGTTAATTTTCTTTCGTCCCGATCATGACTATCATGTAAAGGACTAGATTGGCTATTTGCACTCTTGAACCTTTGCTTACACTGTGCGAACCATGAAGCCACATTTTTTAGCACGTCTTTTGTATAAAAGATCGTGCTTATGTTATCGATTTGTCCATCTGTCTGTAGATACTCCAGTGGCGTAGGAACTATTTTTGAACAGCGGGGGCAAGATGTCGGAACACAAAATTTTTTATCAGAACATAAAATTCATCGTGTAATTGTAAAACAGGACGTGATGTCGTCATTAAGAAAAGCTGCAGACAAAACGATTATATTCATAAATCATTCACCTCTACAAATTATTTTATATCGATGTAGCGTGTATCGTAAAAACGGTAGTAAACTAATTGGTTCTTATACTTCCGCATGAGTACGATTTCCACAAGAACTGTAGCCAGCCGTAAACGTTATAATCATACAATGAATAAAGACATACCTAAAGATACACGGTTTATACCTCTTTCCTCACCCTACTTCAATTTCCTTTTTCTTTCTTTCTTTGTTTATTTTTTTAAGAGGAGGACAGCATTTTTTGTACCTGTAGTGAAAGAGAAAACGTTACTGGCATTCAAACGGGATCCAGTCCTCCGTACTGTTTCCTGGAACTAGCATTTCGTAAATTTTTCGTTTACTGGAAGGAGCGAGAAATGCCTTACCATGCGCTTGGAAGGTTTCATTAATAAAAATAAAGAATAATACTTAATTTTATCAAAAGGAACTTTAAATAGAAAAACAAACCAAATGTTTATGAGATTTCCAATCACGAACATAATTTGAAAAGGAAGCAATTGGGATGTTTTGCCCTCGTACTCATTCGCGTGCAGAGGCAGCTGCCCCCTCGGTTCCGACACTGATGACGATATCTCTGCAACTAATAGTCCGATTTGAAAAAATTCTGCTTGCATTAGGAAGCTAGAAATGTGCGAATGATGATAATTCATTTCTGTTTTTTTTTACGATGCACAATTTTGCCACTAGAGGGCGCAAATTTAGATGATATCGAATTCAAAATACATTTTATTCCATACATTTGCTTCTAAACATCCAATTCAAAATATTATTTTACCTTTCGATTCCATTCATGTCGGACATTATTTTAGGTATGGTCAATTTTTCAAGTTACGCATAGATTTTCCGCTAAGGGGCGTAAAAGTAAATTGCGTTTCCCCCGATATCTCTCTTTCTAAAACTCCGATTGGAAAAATTATTTTTGCAGCGGATACAGCTCCTGACGGGAAATATTTTGCTTATAATTTCTAATTTTTGGTATAAAATGGTTTGGCCACCAGGGGGCGTAAGTGTTGATTTCTGCTTCTGATGTACACTCACGGGCAATGAAATTTGCGCACCAAGAACGAAGCATCGGACTGAACTGAAATTGTGGACGTAATGCTACAGATGAATGATACACATGATGGCAAAAACAGAGCTGCAGGACAATTACAGATGGATCTGTGGCACGCAGTCCGGTCATCTTCAATAGCGTGTCGCACCGCCTCGTGCGGCGATACATGCTGCAATACGGTTCAGCATGGAGGCGAACAGACGCCTGATGTTGTCCTGCGGCAGATTGGCCCACACGTGTTGGATGGTGTGCTCCCGGATAGTGTGGTACGGCGGCAGTCGGCGTTTTAACTGTTCCCACACATGCTCGATAGGGGATATATCCGGGGAGTGGTAGGCCATGGAAGTGTCTGAACATGACGTAGGCAGCCCTGGGCAACCCGAGCCGTGTGCGGGTGGGCATTATCCTGCTAGTATAGCGCACCTGGAATCCTGGCCAGGAATGGGAGCACATGGGGCCGTAGGAGCTCATCCACATACCGCTGGCCCGTCAATGATCCACATATCGCTATACTAGAGCTGATTGGCTATCGTAGGCAATGGCTCCCCAGACCATAATGCATGTAGTGGGGGAGGTGTGACGCTCGATAGCGCGGTTCGGTTTGTGCCGTTGATCCAGGGACCTCCGCATTCGGACACGATGATCACCGTTCCCCAAAACGAAGCGGCACTCATCGCTATAAACACCACACGTCGCCAGTCTATGGCGTTCCACGTCGCTCTGACCTGGCACTACTGCACACGGAGCCGGCGCTGTTCCGGTGTTAATGGCAGCACACGTAAGGAACGCTGGGATTGCAGATTCGCTTCCGCGAAGCGTCGGGAAATGGTTCGCGGGGACACAGGAGCCGCCACATCTGCCTGTACAGTGGACCGGGTCCCCGTGCGATCCGTTCATGCCTCGCACACGATCCGTCAATCCTCTCTTCCAGTGGTCCTCCTGGTCCGTCCGGAGCCGCTCCGCCATGTGGCAGCGCCGTCACGTGTCCACTGCTCCCAACACAGTCGGACGATATGGTGAGGACGATCCACGTGGCGGGCTATACGGCGCGCCGACCACCCTGCGGTTTTCAGCCCGATGATCAGGCCTCTCTCAAGGCCCATAAGTTGCGTAAATCGACGTCTGTGGCGTCTACCCGGCATTCTTATCAATCTATACTCTTGCTTGCGTCGGCCGGTGCTTTTCGCTTTCATGGGGAATCGACTACACGCCGGCTTATAAGGCTGCCGGTTCGTGCTTGTAGCGCCACCACAGGGTGTGCGGTCATGCACACTCGCACCAAACGTGGATCATTGGCATACCAGTACGTACACTCTAGCTATTTGCAAATTTTCGCGGTTGTAGCATGTTTTCTTCAAGGTGCGCAAATGTCATTGTCCGTGAAGTGTATGTATGGGAACCAAGAATAAGAATCTCTAAGGCAAGTTACAATTGTCCCCCTGCGATCTGTCCGCAGTGTTCTCCTTTTTTAAGGACATTGACTTTTTTAACCTAATCTAGTTTTTACCGTATTCATTTCCATCTTTCATTTTTACCGCTTCATCCTGTTTTTAACCTTGTGTACGTGTTTTATTGATTTTGTTCTCTTTTGATGTCTTTTGTTTGGCGCTCTTTGGCCAACCCTGGCCCTTGCGCCATTAAAATCTATACTTACCAACCAACCAACCAACCAATTGTCCCCCAATTTTAGCTTACTTACGTCGTTTTGTCTTTCTTTTTTTCCTGTCATAAGGCTGTTTATGAATTTTAGTTTGTAACCTGACAGAAAGGAATCTCTCTCTCTCTCTCTCTCTCTCTCTCTCTCTCTCTCTCTCTCGTCATCTTTTAAACTATAATTACAAAAATGGTGTGTTTATCGTACTGTCTTCGAAGTTCGCTCAGAGGACTCCCTAGTACGAACACCAAATTTAACAAATAATTCATTTTATGTAACAAAATTTCTGTCAATTCGAAAACTTAAGGTACATTTATCCAAGTTCCCTAAAATTAAGGTAACAGATTATTAGGTTTGCTCATATGGGAGTACGGGATGAGCTTTCGTGCAGAGCATTCCCTCTGACGTCACCCGCCTTACAAGAGAACCCAGCGAAAACGCGAGTTGTCGGCTGTTTTATTGACAGACAGCAGTTTGTTAGAAGCAGTGTGTTCGCGTAATCACTTCGTAAATTTAATTCTATAATAAATGAATTTGTAATTATTTGTCGCCGAATTTGATTATCACTAAGTAACAACATGGTCTCAGAGAAATATAAAAACATTTCGTATGCAAAGTACTGTAAATAAACAAATTGACTGGAGCAATTGGCAACCGAAATGAACTATAGGGGGCGCTGCGCAAACGTTAACAAACTTCTTTTAGTACGGATAACGTCGCACGTGTTTCCGAAAAGTCGTATGTTGGAATGGCTGGTTTAATACTCTCAATCCTTGAGATAATGAAATTTGTGGACGCTACAAAAAATTCACGATTCTTCAACGAAGGGGAAGTGATTCTTAATGCAGGTTATATAATTTCATGTGGAATTAAGAAGGAAGATAGAAAAGAAATCCACATAGTTTCGCATTGCATTCAATCCACCGCAATAACGTCATCGCCTCATTTGATCAACGGTGTTTTAGACAGAAATAATTGTGAAATTTTTGTAGTCTTTTGAGTGCTCTTGTAAAGCAGGCAGAAGTAGAAAGCGTAAGCACTGTGTCGCAGTAATGCTTTACTGCAACAGGTAATTTTTACATTTTCAGACAAGTGATATAGTAATACCGACAAGGGTGTAGCAAGAATTAGTGGGACCCTGCGATTACAATAACAAATTTGTAATTTTTTAACATTCTGTTCCTAAAACAGTGTTTTTGAATTGGTAATTGTTGATCATCATTCTGTTCTCAAACATCGTTTTTGAACTGGTGACTGTTGACAGAACACTGCAAATCTTGTACCTTAACGGAGTTTAAATTTATATGGATAACAGCAATTACTTGTTTTCAACAGCATGTAGAAATATGGAATTTTAAATGATTACTATGCAATAAAAACGTGCTGTCTTGTTTATTATTCATTCAAACACGTTACTAGGTTAGTAGCATTTCACTGGAAGGGTTTCAAATACAAGGCACAAACATTTATACTAACTTGTGAAAAACATACCTGGAACCTTGGGAACGACACTGCGGGACGCAACAAAATGATTTGTTTTTCTTCACGGAATTCTCCATTATAATACTTTTATTTCAGAATGAATTCAAAACTACCCCAACACAAGCCAACCGAACCTAAGCAACGATCTAACAACAGCTAAGAATGTTATCCGTACTGTAGTAATCCTTCCTTTCACCGCTAGAGGGAGAGTGGACCGCTGAGATTGCCAATCAGTTGGGGTTGCCCAGGGTCCCGGTCCCTCCTCATGAAGTATCACTGGGTTCTTAGTTATTGGCTGAGTATTTTTAAATATATTTATATATATTTTTAAGTATGATTTTATAAATCACTGGAAACGTACTTTAATATGGCGAAGATATTTTTATGGCTTCCCAGTATTTTGGGAGTTGTTTTCTCTGGCGTATTTTTATTTGCATCTTCAATAATTTGGGCCACCCACATGAAGAAATCCTCAATGCGCCACTCAACAAATGTGAGAAATAACATACCTGCAAAAAAAAAAATTTATTTCTTCATGTACAGTAGCTATTTTCAAAGCTTGTGTTTTCTATTTTGTTCTCTCTTTCTGCTGCGAATTTTTTCTTTTTCACATGTAGAGGATTTTAGGAAGGGAGTGTCTGACACCAGGTCTTAAACAACACTTAGAAATAGGAAGCTAGGAGATTTGGGCTAGAGTGCCCGATAGGAAAGTGACATGGAAGCGAAATAGAAAGAGGGAGGAAGACGCCCTTATTTATTACCGGGGGCCAGTACTCGGGGTCCGATGGCTTAACGTGCCCATCCGACCCACGGCGGATATTTAGTGGATCGAGCGTTCGCACCTGCCTGGGATCGAACCTGAGGTCCTTTCCGTGGCAGTCACGAAAGTTGCCCACTAGGCCACCCGCGGCCTTCTGCTGCGAATTGATGTGCATCATTCGAATCATAGTACGTGTTTGGATGAAAAGACTGAATTTTAGGGGTATTTTTTTTTTTTAATTTCTTCTGATACGTTTCTCGTAATATTTTTCATTTTTTAAATTTCATGTTCGTCATGGATTTGGAAGAACATCCGCTCAATGTTTTTTCTGCGCAGTCCCAATCATTTATTTCGCATATCCCTTTCATAGTCGCCTTGCCGCCCCGGTGGCGCAGTGGTCTAAGCGATGACTTCTGATCATTCGTTCGAGTTGGGTACGGGTTCGAGTCCCGGTCAGGCATGGATGTTGTGTTTGTCTTAGGCATTGGCTCTCTCCCTTTCCTGGAATCTGTGACCCTAAATTAGGGACGGGCGACTACTTATAGCCCATTGAATTGCTCACTTGCTCACGGTGGTCGTTAAACCTCCAATCAAAAAAAAAAAAAAAAAAAAAAAAATAGTCGCCTTCCGCAAAATGTTTGGAGCAAATAGTAGCATTCTCGATTAAAAAAAAAATGCATCACCTCGTTTACTCCGTGATTTCCGTAACTTGCAATCACTTTCGGAAATTTATGGTATGTAATCAGAAATTTATGGTATGTAATCACTTTCGGAAACTTATGGTATGTGTTCACTTTGCGGAATTGCTTTGGAGGCAATTCCGCAAAGTGAACTGGAACAGGCATTCGAATCATTATTAAATCGCTGTAACAAGTGTATTGAAGCCGGAGGGACTTATTTTGAATAACAAACCAAAACAAATTATAATTTCTTGCTTCTATTTCATTTTACAGACCCAGTCTTAAAAATTCTTTGACGCACTGTGTATATCATCCAGTTTCATTTTAAAAAGTTGCCTTTGAAGAGATTTACCTCTGATGTAGTTGACGATTTTAAAAGCAATATCCATGACGCATTTTGTATTAAGCCTCTTGCTGGCAAAAATTTGCTGATGAACGATAGCTTAAGAAATCTGGGAGCCGCCCCGGTGGCGCAGTGGTTTCTAATCATTCGTCCGGGTTTGAATCCCGGTGAGGCATTTTTTATTGCAGGTTTAACGCCCACCGTGAGTAACTCAATGGGTCGCCCGTCCCTAATTTTGGGTCACTGGCTCCAGGGAAGGAGAGAGCCAGTGCCGTAAGACAAACACAACATCCATGCCTCACCAGGATTCGAACCCGGACCCCTTTCGGACGAACGATCAGAGGCCATCGCTTAGACCACTGCGCCACCGGGGCGGCATGGATGTTGTGTTTATCTTACGACACTAGCTCTCTCCCTTTCCTGGAACCAGTGGCCCTAAATTAGGGACGGGCGACTGCTTATAGCCCATTGAGTTGCTCACGGTGGTCGTTAAACCCCCAGTGAAAAAAAAAAGGCAACTTAACATTTTCAATATGTTCCTTGAATCCGTTGAAAATATCGAGACTTTGAGTTTTTCCTTTCCATGAAATCATGCCCAACAATTCTTTAGCAGAAAAGTCCGAGAAAACCATTCTGATAAAAATCATCAGTTGAGCAGTGTCACCGACATCCGTTGATTTATCCAGTTGCAGGGAAAATGAAACACATTGATCAATATCTTTTAGTAGTTGTATAACGAAGTAAATTTCTCCGTCATTTTTATCCGCGCCAGGATTCGAACCCGGATCCACACATTCCGGAATAAGTTGCTCTACCAATTAAGCTACGCGGACATTTATTCTGATTCCTATCTGCCTTTATGTCGTGTGCGTCCTGCTGGCAGGTACGTCACATCTCCTGGTACGTTACATCATCTCCCCCTTAATTTTTTTTTTTTCGAAATGCTGGAGAAGGGATTCTCTTATTTTTCCTATCTCGCGGTGTGGAAAGAACATCACACCCTTGCGAGATTTCGAACGGTCGGGTCATCCGGATAGTTCGGGCGCCATTATAACGAAGTAAATTTCTCCGTCATTTTTATCCGCGCCAGGATTCGAACCCGGATCCACTCATTCCGGAATAAGTTGCTCTACCAATTAAGCTACGCGGACATTTATTCTGATTCCTATCTGCCTTTATGTCGTGTGCGTCCTGCTGGCAGGTACGTCACATCTCCTGGTACGTTACAGTTGCCCATTTACATTTTGGCTTCTTTTCAAAACGTCTCATGACTGTATTCCGAGATGATTGCAGATTTTGAAGGGCTGTTTTTATTTCACCCTTATTCTTGAAATTTGCAGATAGAGAATCTGCTATGTCCACAAAAATATCTTTGACAAATTCGCCATCAGAAAAAGGTTTACATGCTGCTGCTATTTTATGGCTTACTTGAAAGGAGGCGGTGGGTGCAGCCTTCGATTGATCGTTTGGTTTTGAGAACACGTTTCGCTGAGCAGTCAGTCCAGATTTCAGTTCCTGTAATTTTTTCTTTCTTATTTCACTGTTGAGTGGGAAATCGGATTGATATTTGCCATGCAATGCGTTGAAGTGCCGCTCTAAATTCCCCTTCTTCGGTATCGCCACGGAAGTACTGCAAATAAAGCAGCAACACTTGTCTTTAACCATAGCAAGAAAGTAGTCCAGTTCCCATTCTTGATGAAAATAACAAGTTTTCGGTCTTTTCGGGGCACTCATTTTCACCAAAACAATGTCAACAAAATAGTTCAAAGGAGAAAACCACAGCTCCGATAAACAATAAACATTACGCACTTAACCTGCACGCCAAGCTTCCTCCAAGCTGTTACTTCTCGTGCCTAACTGTGCGTCAATGCTCTTTGATTGAAGGTTTAACGACCACCGTGAGCAACTCAAATGGGCTATAAGTAGTCGCCCGTCCCTAATTTAGGGTCACTGGTTCCAGGGAAGGGAGAGAGCCAATGCCGTAAGACAAACACAACATCCATGCCTGACCGGGATTCGAACCCGGACCCCTTACGGACGAATGATCAGAGGCCAGTGCTTTAGACCACTACGCCACCGGGGCGGCGTCAATGCTCTGATTACGTAGAGAAGCAGAGCAGCGGCAGATTGCTATCGGGAAGAGGAGGCAACGTGACCTTGACACCTGGTGGATGCAGTCGTAAATCAGTAGTTGAAAGGGCGCAAACATGGCCGCGCCTTTGTCTGAATGCTCCATCGTCGATTTTCGTAGTAACTTTTTTTTATACTTTTCCCACAAAACGTTAGCGATCTATCAAAAATGATTCAGCGATCGACATGTTGACCGTCCCTGGCTTAGACTACTGCACCATAGGTGTGACCAACAGGGGCGGATTGGGACAACAAACCCAGGCCGGGAATTTGAATCTTGCGGTCCATTACAAAATGTACATACGTAGAGAGGAATACCTCATAAATTCCCTTATGTAAAAAAATCTGTTAGATCCCGGATGAAAGACAACTGTCGAAAAATGAACTCAGCAGTGATCGAATTTTAACAATAATTTAACAGTAAAAGAATTTTCTAAATATGCTCATTATTGAATGTAGCATCAAACCACGCTCAAAACGGGGTGTTGTACCAGATAACTTTTTCTATGAAAAATTTGGTTTTGACAAAACCACGAGGGCCGCCCCGGTGGCGCAGTGGTCTTAGCGATGGCTTCTGATAGTTCGTCCGAAAGGGGTCCGGGTTCGAATCCCGGTGAGGCATGGATGTTGTGTTTGTCTTACGGCACTGGCTCTCTCCCTTCCCTGGAACCAGTGACCCTAAATTAGGGACGAGCGACTGCTTATAGCCCAATGAGTTGCTCACGGTGGTCGTTAAACCTTCAATCAAAAAAAAAAAACACGATTCTCTCGAAAACCCCAGCTCCGACTTAATCATCATGAAGGTTATTCTGAGAGCTGAAATGTGTGCACATAACAATTTTCTTATGCAATTAATTTTTAGATTTATTTGGTCACTGATCACCTACTGCGTAATCAGTAATAAAATAAATACATATTGGTACCTCCTCTTTCGGTAGACCCATAGTTTGATCAATATGAACCAGTTCTGTGGTAAATCATTGCTGCTTTTAAGATAAATGTGGGAGGGACACGAATTTCTGAATATCTCTGCCCAAGAATCGCTTAGTCTATTTGTAAATAAGGGTGCGGGGATGATGGGCCATTACAATGGGTGCAAGTGTCGCCGTCAAAATTAGGAAACGATGGTAGGGCCTACCAATTACGATGAGTTGCAAGTCCAACGACCTACGTCTAACTGTAGGTGGCTTTTTCTTAATTGATTTGTAACAGTGTACTTGGTCCGGCTGCACTTTTCTCGTATAAGTGCAGAGAATTTCGTTGTCTTCTTAGAACAAACACCCAAATTACATACAGAAAGAAACACTGTTCTTAGGGAAATAACTTTTCAGACAGATATAAAGCACAAATGAAGTTACCGATTTTTATTCATAAGCTGTAAAATAACAACTCGTTCGTTAAAAAAAATAGATTAAAAGACTACGAGAAAATGGGCCATTTCTCGAGTGGTCCACCGGGAAATGTCCCGGTATCCCGATGGGCCAATCCGCCCCTGGTGACCAATTTATCTTCAGTAATGTACTCCGAATTACTACTGGAATGTAACTATTCATTTGATTACGTACACATAGCAACACGACCGAAGGCAGATAACATATCATATTTGAATTAAAAAGGTCCACCTATATATACTGAAGAGCAATTGAATTTGAGACAGCTGGCGTTATGCAAATGTGGCGCTGTGGGCGGCCCTGTAAGCGGAAACAACATAACGTATGCAGCGATCCGACAATATAAGGAGTGATGCGACGGGAATCAGTAAGAGTCTGACGCAGTATGGGTAAGACGAAGGATTTAAGCGCATTTGATCCTGGGAAAATTGTCGGGTCCCAACGAATGGGTCACTCCATCTCGGAAGTCGTGCAGGCACTAGGATTTTAACGAGCCACTGTGTCACGGGTGCACCGTGAGTACGTCGAATCCATTAAACCCCTCCCTGCAAGGGCCAACTGCCGTGGACAACAGCGTGTGGATGAGCGAGGTCATCGTCGGCTAGCTCGCATTGTAACAGCGGATAGACGGGCCACAGTGCAAGAAATCACTCGGCAATTTAACGCTGGTGCACAAAAACGTGTATGCAGCCACACCATCTCCTCGCTATGGGGTACAGAAGCTATCGTCCCACGAGGGTACCGCTGCTGACCGCACATCACAAGGTGCAAAAATTAGCATGGGAGCGGGAACATCGCCACTGGACCCTAGACATGAGGAAAAATGTTGCCCGGACTGATGAGTCGAGATTTAAGTTGGTACATGCGCATGGCAGGATACGAGTACGGCGCAAACCACATGAAGCGATGGATCCTTCCTGCCAGCAGGGTACTCTTCAAGCTGGTAGGGGTGACATTCTCGTCTGGGGACTGTTTACGTGGACTGAAATGGGACCCCTGGTACGTGTGACATCGTCCCTCACAGGTCAACGTTACCGGGATATCCTGGACGACCATTTGCTCCCGTTTGTGCGTCTTCAACATCCCACTGGGGACCTCATCCTGCAACAAGACAATGCACCGTGCCATCGCTCCCGAATTGTATCCGAATAGTTGGATGAACACTCCATCGACGTGACCTCGCTTCCTTGGCCAGCTAGGTCACCTGACCTCAATCCCATCGAGCACATCTGGGATACCATCGAGAGAGATGTTCGAGGCTCTGACCCCCTTCCGTCAAATCTTCGTGAACTGTGGGAGCTTGTTCAGGGATCGTGGATCCGTATGGCTTCCTAACGCTCCCGGTGTCTTGTAGAGTCCATGCCGAAACGCATCGCCGCCGTCATCAGGACGAAAGCTGGGGCTACAAGTTACTAGACAGGTATCTCTAATTCAATTGCTCTTCAGTGTACATTGAAGTAGCAAATTACTCACGGACAATGAAATTTGCGCACCTAGAAGAAAACATGCTACAACCGCGAAACTGTTACGCAAATGATCCACGTTTGGTACGAGTGCGCATGACCGTACACCCTGTGGTGGCGCTGCAAACACGAACCGGCGTGTAGTCGATGCCCCATGAAAGCGAAAAGCACCGGCCTACGCAAAGCAAGAGTACAGTGTGACAAGAATGCCGGATAGACGTCGATTTACGCAACTTAGACTTTGAGAGGCCCGATCATTGGGCTGAAAACCGCCGGGTGGTTGGCGCGCAGTATAGCCCGCGACGTGGATCGTTCTCACCATATCGTCCGACTGTGTTGGGAGCAGTGGACATGTGACGGCACTGCCACACGGCGGAGCGGCTCCGGACGGACCAGGAGGACCACTGGAAGAGTTCGACGGATCGTGCGACAGGCAGGAACAGATCTCGGTCCACTATACAGGCAGATGTAGCGGCTCCTGTGTGCCACGAACCACTACCCGACGCCTCGCGGAAGCGAAAGTGCGATTCCAGCTCCCCTTACGTGTACTGCCATTAACACCGGGACATCGCCGGCTCAGTGTGCAGTGGTGCCAGGCCAGAGCGATGAGTGCCACTTCGTTTTGGGGAAAGATGATCTTGTCCGGTTGTGGAGGTCCCAGGATCAACGGCAGAATCTGAACCTCGCTATATCGAGCACCACACCTCCCCACTGCAGGCATTATGGTCTGGAGAGCCATTTCCTGTGATAGTCAATCAGCTCTAGTGGTACTTCTTTTTTTTATTGGGGTTTTAACGACCACCATGAGCAACTCGATGGACTATAAGCAGTTGCCCGTCTCTAATTTAGGGCAACTGATTCCACGGAAGGGAGAGAGCCAGGGCCGTAAGACAAACACAACATCCATGCCTCACCGGGATTCGAACCCGGACGAATGGTCATAAGCCAGACCTTAGTAGTGGTACGTGGATCATTGACGGGTCACCGGTATGTGGATGAGGTCCTACTGCTCTCATTCCTGACCGGGATCGCAGGTGCGCCATACCAGCAGGATAATGCCCGCCCACGGCTCGGTCTGTCTTTTCCCCGAACATCTCCCCTATCGAGCATGTGTGGGATCAGTTGAAACGCCGGCTGCCGCACTATCCGGGATTTGGAGCACACGTACAACACGTGTGGGCCAGTCTGCCGCAGACATCATCAAGCGTTTGTTCACCTCCACGCCGGACCGTATTGTATGTATCGCCACGCTATTGAAGATGACCGGACTGCGTGCCAAAGATCCCTCTGTAATTGACCACCGTGTGTATCATTTATCTGTATCATTAACTCCATAAAAAATTTCAGTTCAATCAGATACTTCCTTCTTGGTGCGCAAATTTTATTGTCCGGGAGTGTATTAAGAACAACTATTTAATCATGTGTTGGGCCACCCTTGGCCTTTTTTTTAATTGGAGGTTTAACAACCATGAGCAACTCAATGGGCTATAAGCAGTCGCCCGTCCCTATTTTAGGGTCACTGGTTCCAGGGAAGGGAGAGTCAGTGCCGTAAGACAAACACAACATCCATGCCTCACTGGGATTCGAACCCGGACCTCTTTCGGACGAATGATCAGAGGCCATCGCTTAGACCACTGCGCCACTTGGACGGCCCTTGGCCTTTGAAACAGCCTTGATCTGACACATGAATTCAACGAGGTGCTAATACAGTTCTGCAAAGCAGAAGTGATAGCGTCCATCAGTTGCCTAATATTTGCTGGAGGAGGACCTCATCCCGCAGATGTACAATCAGGTTAAGTTCTGGAAGAACTGTGAGGGGGCCATTTTAGCATTTCGAAGTAACTGACGTGCACCTGTAAATCACTGTTTGATGATCTGAGCCTTGTGGCATGGCGCATTATCCTGCTCTCTGGTAGTAGCCCTCTTTATCAGGATCCGCAGTGATGTTAAGATGCCTTGTGGCATCCAAATGATGTTCTAGAGACACTAAAGAACCCAATTCGCGCCATGAAAACAGACCTCAGACCATTATACAGCATCTTTTTTTTTATTATTGAGTTTATTGGACTTGTTTGACAGATACAGTTACATATATATTGAACATAGACCTGGTTGACATATATACAGTATAGACATTGTATTTCAACGACAGCAATGTACATAGGTGAACAAGGAACTCAGCTAGTAAACCCCCGAAAGACAAACCCAAACCCCTCCGTTGGGTGAATGATCAGAAGACATCGCTTAGATCATTGCACCACCGGGGCGGCCGTAAGACAAACACAACATCCATGCCTTACCGGGATTCGAACCCAGACTCCGTTGGGCGAATGATCAGATGCCATCACTTAGACCACTGCGCCACCGGGGCGGCTATACAGCATCCACCAACTTGTACAGTTAACATTAGGGAGGCAGCAGGGATCCATCTATTTGTGCTGTTGACACCACTAGCCTATTCATTAGTGTATTAACTGAAAATGTGATTCATTAGACCAGGTGACCTATTTCCAGTCTTCAAGTGTCGTTTCAGTACTCCTGTACACACTGCAGACGAATTTATTGGGTTTTAGCAGATATGAGTGGCTCACAAAGGGGACGTTTGCTGTTGCAGCTCATTCGCGCCAACAGGCCACGTATTCTGAAATTCTTTTTTGATTGGAGGTTTAACGACCACCGTGAGCAACTCAATGGGCTATAAGCAGTCGCCCGTCCCTAATTTAGGGTCACTGGTTCCAGGGAAGGGAGAGAGCCAGTGCCGTAAGACAAACACAACATCCATGCCTCACCGGGATTCGAACCCGGACCCCGTTCGGACGAATGATCAGAGGCCATCGCTTAGACCACTGCGCCACCGGGGCGGCCCTGAAATTCTTATCTTGACACAGTTGTATTAGATGGTTACCTGACACAATGGAGATTTGTTTTTTTTTTTTTTTTTTTTTTGATTGGAGGTTTAACGACCACCGTGAGCAACTCAATGGGCTATAAGCAGTCGCCCGTCCCTAATTTTAGGGTCACTGGTTCCAGGGAAGGGAGAGAACCAGTGCCGTAAGACAAACACAACATCCATGCCTCACCGGGATTCGAACCCGGACCCCTTTCGGACGAATGATCAGAGGCCATCGCTTAGACCACTGCGCCACCGGGGCGGTACAATGGAGATCATCCATGGTTTCATACAAGCCACTGTTGTCCTCCAACACCATCCAGTTATTTCTACCCACAAGACCACTGACTGCTTGATTGTTTGTACAACCACCCACTATCATGCCTAAAGTTGCTTAAATGAAGTCTTTGCCATATTGCACTATCTAAACTTTGTATACATCTAAATCCTTTGCAATTTGAAGGGCCATTTGGCTGGGGCCTCAGATTTAGACTTTTGATGCTAACTCTGAATTTGGTTATAGAAACAGAAATACACCAAGTGTGTGAAAGACACCTTTCAGGATACAATGAGAAACAGCTTAAACCACTGCGCCCTCATTTAAGCGATAGCTTCTGA
The DNA here is from genome assembly GCA_039090855.1 of Macrothele yani. Lineage (NCBI taxonomy): Eukaryota > Metazoa > Arthropoda > Arachnida > Araneae > Macrothelidae > Macrothele > Macrothele yani. The sequence continues at coordinate 45,695,546 of CM077022.1, read as the reverse complement.
TCATTTGCCCATGGAGGGGTCTGGGTTCAAATCCGGGGTAAGGCATGGATGTTTGTGTTTGTCTTTCGGCACTGGCTCTCAATGTGTAACTATCATTTAGCATACTGTATACCATGTTCACTATGTTCTTTACTGATGCAAAATGAACATACTATCTACATCTGCCTGACCAGTCTTCAAGGGTACCAATATGTCTGTTTATCCTGTCACTGTACCACCAGGTCAAATTTTTACCCCCTCCCCCCAGAGAGAGGTCAAGAATTACTACTGTTCAACTATGGGACAAGATCGTTTGAATGGCCTTGCGATGCTTAACATAAATTATGACATTGCAAGAGAACTAGATTTTTCTAGTTTAATTGAATTTGCACAAAAAAAAAAGCTAGAAAATCAAGTTAAATAAAAATGGGCACATTTATTACGAAGTGTTACAATGTTGTTGCTTTCTTGTGTGTTAAAATCGTGATTGTATTAAATGCAAACATTTAAAATATACTACTAGTTTTGTATCATTGTTTTTGCACTTCATTTATTAATTTGCTGGATTGGAAGTGGCTCAGGCCTCTCTTGACCTCTGTGATGGCCTGGTAATAAGTTGTTTATAAACCCGTTGCAATGTCACAGTAGCATATGTAAGAGAGGATGGTATATGTCCGATTGCTACTGGATGGAGTTTTCAAGAGTATTTACACCTTTCACAGTGGTTTTACGTGTTTTTAACTGTATGGATTTTTTTTAATAAAAGGAAATTTCTCTTCACAACAGGGTAAACATTGTGAAATAGGTCATGAACGTCAATAAAAGAATGGGCACTCAGTGATATATTTGAACGCTTCTTTTGGTGGAGGGAATATTTTTGTTGTTTAGTATTTCTGAGGGTTGGATGTAAAATAGTGGCAACACTGTCTCCACGTTGATGATGCACATGTCAAGGTGTTGCTGTTCTAAGCACTTGTACCACGAGGGCGTTGCTGTTCCACATGCACAGTTTTGCCCCTGCAAGGCTTTTAAAGTGTATGCAGCATTCAAGTATCATCAAACAGGACCATCCTAAAGAGATGTTTTCCAAGTTAGAACAACATGCATGGATCAAAATCGAGGTGACACATGGAAGGAGCACTACAGAATGTTATCAAGGTCTTTGGGAAGCATGTGGTAACCAAGCATTATCCTTTCAAATGGTGGCACAATAGGTGACAGCATTTCGCCAAGGTCATAATAGTACTAGTAGAGGATATGGCATGTTCAAGTCGACCTAGCATCCAAGACTATCACGTGGAGTTGATGCAATCATTGATGGTGGTGGATCGACAATGGATAGCAAAACAATTAGCTGCAGAAGTTGGAATACGCCACAAAACAGTTCTGCGCGTGTTGAAGGTTGTGCTTGGTTACCGCAAAATTGCAGCCTTAGAGAAGTTCAGAAATGGCACCGTTACGCCTTTGCCAGTGAGCATTCAAGATGTTACACCAGAGAAGATGGCGCACTACTGGAGAGGATCATTGCTCTGGATGAAATGTGGGCGAGGTTGTACAATCCAGAACTGAAACGAAAGTCCAATGAATGGGGCATCCATCGTCTCCCCAGAACCCAAAAAAGTTTGCCATGGACCTGGGAATCTCAAACTGATGCTGATAGTGGTGTACAATGTCCAGGGTGTGATACTCCATCATGCAGTTCTGCAGTACCAGACTGTTAATGCTCAGTATTACAAACATTTTCTGGAACATATTTTCTCTGCTCTGCGGCGAACGTGGCCAAATTTCTGAACAAGTGCGCGCCCATTGTTTTGCATGACAATCTGCGATGTCACACTGCTGCTCCTGCAAGGAATGTTAGTATGGTGGCAGTGGTAGTGAACATCAACCCTATTCCCTCAATATATGCCCACATGACTTTGATCTCTTCACAAAACTGAAACAATGCAATGAAAAAGTTTCCACACAAAAGCAGAAATCCTCTGAGCAGAAGGGCACAAGTGTGTTCACATCAACAAAAACATCTCTACTGATGGTACCCAGCACCTTCTAGATGTGTGCCAGAAGGTTATCAGTATGGGAGGAGATTATATTGATGGGATGTAAACTTATTCTGCTCTATGAATAAATGTTTTGGGACATACAGGTATGTTGTCACTGTTTTATATACTTAACCCCCATATATTTATTTTTTTCTTAAAAACACAATTACACAGGTGAATATAGTGTCATTGAACAATTTTCTAAATATTACTATACACGTGTATGGATGCTGTTACACTTATTTAAGTAAAAAGAAAAACAAACCAGCTGCATCAAGCAAAATTATCTGGCCTTGTGATCATTAATTTTCATTATAACCAAATATTTAAAGATTACATCTGATAATGAAAACACATTGGGGAAATCATCACAAATGCACAATTTAAAAAGATTTTGCATTGATAAATGGGTTCCTTTCCAATTTTCAATATAATTTATGAATGGATGCGTGTGGAAAAGAAATTTCTTTTATTTGTGGCAGTGAAACCCAGATGCTACATATGAACATACAAAAAGATTTTGTCACAACTCTGAGAACTGAATATTAGAGGGGGGTAGGGGCATTTGCATTAGGTCAAAGGTTCTTTTTTTTTTTTGCAGGTCACATCATTGAGATACTACTTCTCAAACAGCTGAAAACTATAACTTTGTCATGATTCCACTCATGTCTGCCTACACAAAATTATGGCACAAGAGAGGAGGGGGGGTTAAAACTGGAACTTCTTTTTGTTTAGTTTTCTTTTTTCTATGGAATACTTAGTGTGTATCACTACCCCTTCAAAACGTGACTGCAAGGGAATCTTACTAAAAATACCTGATAAGCCATATATATTTTTTTTCACTAAAATTCTCACCCATTTTTTTTAACGTGCACTTACTGAAAAATAAATAGTAGTAACAATTAAAAGTAATTTAAAGCAAAGGTGAGGCCAGAATTTTTAAAACATATCCTTGGCACACAAGCAGTCTATTCAGTATGCCTAAATCATATAAACAGCTGCCCATGTTTTTAGATGGTAGCAGTGGATATGACTGTGCAACTGCTATTATTCTCAATGAATATTAAAGAAATGGGAACTGACGATGTTAGTTGCAGTGAAAAGAAATTATACTATCACAAGCCTACAATATGCTACCATGGTTAGAAATCTGCAGAATACGTGAAGTGCAGCATATTTCAGCAACACAAGCAAGTGCTATGCTACACATTTGATGAATTATGGCAAAAGAGAGGAACACTTGAGGAAACGTGAATTGAGTATTAGTAAAAGTAAGCAAAGATTCACAGAAGCCAAAATAATAACAAATGCAAAAATTATTGTCAAAAAAAAAGTGTTCATTAAATGTAATGATTTTTATTACTTTCATTTCATTTATTTGTAGTGCATGTGTGCTCACAGTGATCCATTAACTACACTGATGTAAACCAGAGAAATCGTTCTTAAGAGGTCTGAAAATCCTGTTTGTAACATCCATTTATCAATGACACTGTTGGCGTCACTTCGATTGGAATAGACACAGCTTTATCTTTGTTTATGGACTGTTTTAAAATGAATGCAACATATATATATATTTTTAAATGATAGTTATTTTAATGCAACATTTATTGTTCCACCACAAAAGGAAATAAAGTAATACCAACAGGTAATATATGGCTTCAAGAATGATGAACTCCAAGACATTCAGTGTGGTAGTTCTTGGCCACAATACAGAGTTTCAGATATTCCCCAAAAATCTCAGCAAAACCATGCAATTCACAAATCTGATTTGATCCACTTCATGGTCAGGAAATGTTTGACTGAGTTTCCAAACTCAGGAAAGTTTTGCACAAGTTTTTTTTTTTTTTTTTTTTTTTTTATTATTATTATTCTCTTATTGGAGGTTTAACGACAATCATGAGCAACTTAATGGGCTATGAAAGCAGTTGCCCGTCCCTAATTTAGGGCCACTGGTTCCAGGTAAGGGAGAGAGCCAGTGCCGTAAGACAAACACAACATCCATGCCTCACCGGGATTCGAACCCGGACCCATTCTTGGACGAATGGTCAGAAGCCATCGCTTAGACCACTGGGCCACCGGGGCGGTTGCACAAGTTCAAGCTTTCAGTGATAACTAGGTAATGCAGCCCATCAAATCTATGTGTGCAGAATATGGTGGCCATTACACTGCATTAATGAAGTTAGAAAATGCAATGAACACCACAACCCAATGTGCTTAACACCTTGTTGGTAGTTGCCATTTGGGGATGTTTTATCAATTGCATACCCAAAGAAAGTAAAAAGCAGCCACCAGAACATCCTAAATAAAATTTGGCCTCCAACCTTGTGGTAAAATAAAATAAGATATGGGATCTTTGGATGTGTGTCAATGCACGAGGGACAGCACGAAAGATATCAGGCAGTTCTTTGTCCCCAATGACGGCAAGCGGGAATGGCCACAATGCATAGAACTGAACATCAGGCTGGTCCTTTTCAATGTTTTGGAATAATTTATTTCAAGGTTTGTCATTTCATTTTAGTTCTTCCTTTGTGTTTTTAAATGTCATGCCATTGCAGTCACCTTCATGAAGCATTTCATTGGTTTTTAAGGTCTTAAAAACTCACCTGCATGAAATACTTCTATTTTTAAAGAAGTTTTTATTCAACTACATTTTAATCCATCCTTTTTATTGCAACAACTAGTGTACCATTTTTTTTTTTTGTTCCACTTGTCTTCTTGTGGTGTTTGTTACAGTTCCTCGAGAAATTCTTTTGTAGTTGTGGTTTCCCCAACAGACGATTCTGGCGCCAGGATTGGCTTGACTTCTATACCCTCCAGTTGTCAAATACAAGTACCCAACCAAGTCACATTATCACTTTAAATATTCAGTTCCCTCAAAAAATTATTATTTCCATCATTTATTCTTGTTTAAAAAGGCCAGCCAAAATGGCACTAAGATTTATTGATTCCAAAGACCAGAACACACAAAAAGTTTGATAATCTCCTTGATGACTTTCAACACAAGGTTCATACTCTTTCAAGCAAAATAAATTCAAGCACTTTTTGAAACCAAATTATCTTGTCAGTCAGTCAGTAAGTAAGTAGATATTTCAGCAAGTTCAAACCATTAAACTTAGCTGGAACGGGCACACCTTCAATGACCTCCCTGTTACTCCCTGCTGGTTTATTTCACTAACTTTGAATTGCCCCTCTATTTTGATATTTTTTGAAATCATTTTATTTTGTGGAATACTTTGAAAAAATATATATATTGTTCAGCAGTTGCTCTGGGTTTTGTAAAGTTTTCACCAAAGAATTATAATAATACAAAAAGGTAATTGCCAAAACTTCTCTTCCATTGCCAAAACTTTTTTTTTTTTTTTTTGCAAATTGTGAAAAATGCAATCCGCAGTGCGATCCCTGTTATTTTTGTATTCACCCTCTGACACGAACACATCCCTAAACCCAGTGAACAGAAGTCTATCATGATTTGTGAATACACCATTCCACTTATTTTTTTCCCCCATGACTGAAGTTTTACTCCGTAGTGATGGCATAGCCTATTTAAGCTATATCATCATCATCATCATTGTCAACCATTATCAATCCACTGCTGGACGAAGGTCTCCCCAAGTTTCCTCCACAACGGTCTGTCTTGTGCCAGTCTCCTCCATGTCACTCCCGCATATTTACGAATTTCATCCACCCATCTCCCATGTGGTCTTTTTCTGGGTCTTTTCCTGTCCCTTGGAATCCAATCTAAAATTTCGGCTGTCCATCTATGGTCTGTCCTTCTGGCAGTATGTCCAGCCCATTGCCATTTCAGGGATTTAACTCTGATCATGATGTCTTCCACTCTCGTCATTTTTCGGATCCACAAGTTCCTCTTCTTATCTCTCCTGGTTATACCAAGCATGCACCTCTCCATGCTTCTTTGAGTTGTCTGCAGCCTTTGTATGTCTCTTTTAGTTAAGGTCCACGTCTCTGCACCATACGTAAGCACTGGAAGGATGCATTGATCAAACACTTTTCTTTTAAGACATAATGGCATATTGCTCTTGAAAATTATGCTGTTTCTTCCAAAAAGCTCTCCAGGCAAGTTTTGTACGCCGATTAATTTCTTCATCAATGTGACCCTCACTTGATATCTGCTGTCCAAGATAAACATACGTATCTGTTATCTCCAGTTTTTCTCCATCAATCGATAAATCTTCATTTCTTGTAAAAACATTGAACATCACTTTTGTCTTCTGAAAGTTCATTTTTAATCCCACTTCTTTACTCTTGTCAGCAAGTTCCTGGATCATACTCTGCAGCTCTGATGGGGTAGTTGCAAAAATGACTACGTCATCAGCAAAACGAAGGTGGGTTAGATAATCTCCATTAATCTTTATCCCTTTGTTTTCCCAGTTCAGTGATTGAAAGACATTTTCCAATGTGGCATTAAAGAGCTTCGGAGATATGGTGTCACCTTGTCTCACTCCCCTTTCCAATTTTTATGTGTGTTGTATTTTCAAACAGCCGAATCTTTGCACTTGCATTTTCATAGATGTTATTAATAATATTAATGTATGCATCTTCAATACCGCAGGATTTCAGAGCCGTGGTAACTGCTGATGGTTTCACCAAATCAAAGGCTTTTTCATAATCGATAAAAGCCATGCACAATGGAAGTTCATATTCCCTCGCTCTTTCAATTAGTTCTCTCAGTACGTGGATATGATCTATTGTGCTGTAGCCACTCCTGAATCCAGCTTGTTCTCTCGGTTGAGCCATGTCCAGTGTTACCTTCAAGCGGTGTGAAAGAACTTTAGTGAAGATTTTATAAACCACTGATAGGAGGCTGATAGGTCTGTAGTTCCTGAGATCCTCAATGTCACCTTTTTTATGTAGCAGGATCATTGTAGCATTGTTCCAATCCTCAGGAATTTTCCCTTCATTAAGGCATCGAGTGAAAATTTGGGCGAGTACTGTTTCAATTTCTCCACTTGCTTCTTGTATGATGTCTACAGTAATTCCATCTTCTCTGGAGCTTTTCCCCTCTTCATGTTCTTGATTGCATGTGCAACTTCTGCTGGAAGGACTGGAAGAACTCTGGTACTGGTACCTTTCATGGTGTCTGGAGTACATGTATCATCCCTTTCATATAATTTGGAGTAGAAATCTTTCACTCTTGTCAAAATTTCGCCTCTATTTCTTGTTATAGAACCATCTTCTTTTCTCAGAGCCATAATCTGTTTTCTTCCCTTACTGAGATGTCCCTTTGCTATCTTTAGGCTTTGGTTGTTTTCAATTGCTTTCCTCACTAGCTCACAGTTGAATTTCCTTACGTCTTCAGTGATGCTTTTTCGTGCTGTCTTGCATAGCTCTATATATTCCACTTTGGAAGTCACATCTTCTTTAGTTGTCCTCATCTCTCTTCTTTTTTGCATCAACATTTTGGTTTTTTCTGATAATTTGTTCACATGCAACTTGTTCTTAGACCCAGCTAATTTTGTTGCTGTTTCCATAAGAGCTTTGGTTACTTTTCTGTTAACTTCCGAAATATCCACTTCTTCCGATGTTAGGCCTTCTAAAGCAGAGAATCTGTTCTTCAGTTCCAACTTGAAAGTATTATGGTGTTTTTTAAGGTTGGTTATGTCAACACATTTTGTTTGTCTTATGAGCTTGCCACGTTCCAGTTTAGTGTTGAGGTGCATCTTACATCTCACCAATCTATGGTCACTACCTGTGTTGAAGTTGTTCAGCACACTGCAGTCTTCGATGACGAATTTTTTGTTACACATAATAAAATCAATTTCACTTGTCGTCCCAATTGGATGTCTCCATGTCCATTTCCTGTGTGGCTTTTTCTTGAAAAAGGAATTCAAGATGAAAAATCCTTCTGCCTCTGCAAACTCAACGAGAGTATTTCCACGCAGGTTTCTGTTGCCGTGACCGAATTTACCTACTGAAGTTTCATTCTGTTGCCGTTGCCCTATTTTTGCATTGAAATCTCCCATAATTATCTTCAAGTGCTGCTTACCTTTATTATTTAGATGACGAATTTCCTCATAAAATTCTTCAATTTCTTCTTCAGGATGACTTGTGGTGGGTGCATAAGTTTGAATAATCTGAGCCTGGTATCTTCTCGATAGTTGGATAACGAGTCGTGCAGCTCTGTCAGAGGAACTTTCAACTTCTACCACTTTATCCTTCAGTTTCTTGTTTATTATAAATCCAACACCACTAGTTCTGCCAGTATCTGTCCCACGATAATAGAAGAGATGTCCACTTTTCAGTTCAATGAGATCTTCTCCTTTTCTCCTTACCTCACTTAGCCCGACGATGTCCCACTTGATCCTTTGTAGTTCCTCTTCCAATTCAAGAAGCCTTGAATCAGAAGATAGGAGAGCGTCCGTTGTAGGTAGCCAAGGTCAGCATCAAATGGCAGCCTAGTCCGGTCCTCCGGGATTCTTAGCACCCTCTGCCTTCATGTCGCACTGGCCGCTGCCTTGGCCAGGTACATTCCAGCTGCCGGAGACTGAGGGCCAAGATTTAAGTTGTAGAGTCATTTTGGAGGTGTTTGGCCATAACTCACCACGCTGGCCAAGCGGGTTGGTGAGTGTGGGATAGAATTTCCTCTAATCCCGATGGTATAGTTATACCGCTATTGGCGGTCGTCAGAGCCCCTTAGTGGGAACAGGATGCACCACGAGAAGGCGGGGTTGACATTTGTCAAGGAGAGGCTGTGATGTTACGCATCACCTGACCTTACATATTTAACCTATATAAATTCTTTATGATACATCAAAATTTTATTGAGAAACTAATTAAATCTACTCAGCAAACACTTTTATGCTGTTAATTATTAGAAAAAAAATTACGATTACGGGAGAAATTCTCACTCCGTCTCACTGTTTTCGGAAATTTTGAGAGGCAGAAAACTTGCATCTTAGGAGGTCTGCAAGATGGTTTAATCGGGTTCTGGGGATGTCGTTTCAGGACCAAAATAAATCTGCGATGTGCATCGGCTGTTGCCATAATTCTGCTATGGGGACGAGAACAAAATAAACCTGCGATGTACGTCGCTCATTGCCACGATTCTGCTACGGGGGCGAGAACAAAATAAATCTGCGATGTACGTCGCCGCGATTCTTCTACGGGGAGGAGTACAAAATAAACCTGCAATGTACGTCACCGTGATTCTTCTACGGAGAGGAGTACAAAATAAATATGTGATGAATGTCGGCCGTCGACGTGATTCAGCTACAGGGACGAGTACAAAATAATTCTGCGACGTACATCGTCCTTCGTGAGAAAAAAATATATATTACGATTGCGGAAGAAATCCGCACTACGCCTAACTTCCGTTTTCAGAAATTTTGAAAGGAGGAAAACTTGCATCTATGATAAGTAGCCTGCAAGATGGTTTAATAGGGTTCTGGGGATGTCATTTTTGTCTGCAGGACCAAAATAAATCTGCGACGTATGTCGCCCGTTGCCACGATTCTGCTACAAGGCTTCTGTCTGAAAAGGGAAAAAATGGGGGAAAACATGACTAGTTTAAAAAAAATCGTATTTTTGGCTGCAAAATCATATTAGCGTTCTGCAGCATGATTTATCATATTGAATATAATACAATCGTAACAGTCGGCAGGTCTGTACATGGGAAACAGACAGAATATTCAAAGCAAACTGAATTTGCTTGTACCACTTATTGGTCATCCATGTAACACTCCTCAGAAAACTTGAAAATTTCAATGCCCTGGAACAGGAATCGAACCCTGCATCTCCCGATTACCGATCAAGTATGCTAACCATTGATGTTTCTGTGGTGCTGGTGACCTCCGACCTACATCCGTCTGGATGGGAATTGGGTCAAAGCGTTGTGAAAAAGCAGGGATGCTTCGACTAGCAAAAATCTGAGGACTTTCAGATTCCTATGTCTCAGTTGCTTGGAACTTCACTGTCCTGGGTGGTGTAATGGTTAGCATACTCGACCGGTAATCGGCAGATGTGGGGTTCAATTCCAGCTCCAGGGATTGAAATTTCCAAGTTTTCTGAGAAGTGTTACATGGATGACCAGTAAGTGATACAAGCAAATTTAGTTTGCTTTGAATATTTTTTTAAGGACTTTTCAAGGTGTGTACGAACCTGTTTATGTCAACAACCTGTTAATCTAAAATCAATTTTGTCCAATACAGAAATTTCTACCTACACACAACAGCAGAAGGTGGGTACTACCAGTGAATACTGCTAGGACTGGAAGAGATCCTGTAAAAACTTCATTGTTTTTTAAATTCTTTTTCAGTACACATGTGAAAATTGACACAACAATGTGCAACTTCACTGCAGCCAATGGGTCTTGTTACATTCCATGAAGTTCCACCATGGCTTTTGCACGAGTTTAAGATTACATATGGGCCAAATATGCACAACAGATTGATTTCAGGAAAGCTTTTCAACCAAAACTTTTAAATTTCATCTTATCTGGATATGTATTTACAAATGGTACTCAGGTTTCTAAGGTGCATGACTGTGAGCTGTCTTTATGATGGCTCTGGACACTAAGAATGGTTTGTTTCTACTCTGTGAAAAGGAATCATATACAACATACCTAGACATCTTCTACACAGCAGTCTTCAAACCATTATATTAATTACTGTGGCAGTCTCACAAGTCCAATTTCTATGCTAAATGTACTAAAATAATTAAACTTTTGCTTCCAAAAGTAAAAAAATCCAGCATTTCAAGTCAGAGACACCAAAATTTTCCTTGAACTGCTCTATGACATGAAAATAATCTTTACTGAAACAAATTCACAAGGTTACTTTTGTCACCAACATTTATAAACCCTTTTTAGGTACATTTACACCCAAGTGTACATAGTAAATTAATAACTCAGAAAACCTACAATGTACAGATCATAAAAACAATATCAATGTCATTTCGAAGAAGCAACACATCACATGAATACAAAATCAACTTATTCGGATGGCAATGATGCAACATGTATTTTTTTTTCATACATTGATTGAAAACATTGTGACATATAACAGTGCACCCCCATATCAGAAACAAATACTGCACTGTGACTATTACACATCAATCATGCAGCTGCATCAACACTTTAGATTTTCAGTTCCAAGTTCCTTCTTTGATGAAACATATTATTACTCACACATTTATTCATCTCAAAATGAGATTTTAAACTGAATTTGTTCTGAGTGTGAATTCACACAGGTAATGAGAAGGAAAATAAAATTCTGCAATGATCTGCCAAAGTAAGGTTGACGAATGAATTGCAATCAGGCTTGCTGATCATGCTAATTAACACACTGTGCGATGTTCATTGTTACACTGCACAGATGTAAGCAGTGTGAAAACTGATGTTCAGAATTTCAAACAAACAGCAATTGAAAGACGGTTATTTTTTTAGGATCAGAAAGTTTTCCTAAATGCCATCCACATCTCCCATAAATCTTAAAAACAGCACTGTCCTGGACTGGGAATCAATCTTTGCATTTTTCACCTGAGCCTGCTACCCATTGTACACACCATCATATACAGTGCATTTTCCAAACTCAAGTTTTTATCCGCCAGCATCGGCCAGTGAAGATATTCATCTAAATATAGTGGCCACCTCCAATCCACCACATCAACAATGTGTGCAAATCAGATATCACTAGTTTGATCAGATGTCAATTATGAAAATTTATTAATAATTATTGAATGTACAATAATTCAAAGGTTTTTTTTTTTCTTTTTTAGGTTAAAGAAATGTTATCAGCTACATGGATAACTTTATTTAGAGTACATCTAAGGGCTATAATCTAATTTTGAGTTACTTGCACTAAAGAAGGGACAGAATGGGAACCCAGAACACCTATTTTATTAGGTCATTTGAGAAGTATGGAACACTTTTATTGGCATACATCTTGGAAACCTGAAGTGGCAACATAGGCAAAGTCTGGCGGTTGCATAGTACATACCTCAGGCCAAGTTCGTGCTTACTGATTGGAAAGTTGTAATAACAATGGAGCAGCTGGGACTACCAGTGACAGTGGAAGAACAGAATGTTGTTGCTTTTTTTTTTTTTTTTTTTTTTTTTTTTTTTTTTGAAGTTTTGTCTTATTGTAGTATTCATAAGGTGTGGCACAAAGTCTTCTGCACACAACAGTAAACCAAAATGCCCTATTTTTTGTTTGGGGATTTAACGACCACTGTGAGCAACTCCATTGGCGTTAAGCAGTCACTCGTCCCTAATTTAGGGTCACTGGTCTCGGGAAAGGGAGAGAGAGCCAATGCCGCAAGACAAACACAACATCCATGCCTTACCAGGATTTAAACTTGGACGCATGGTCAGAAGCCAACACTTAGATCACTGCGCCACCAAGATGTCCAAAATGCCCTTCAGAAAATGTTGATACACAATTGAATAAAAGAATATAAAGGCTGCAGTCAACCAATTTTAATTTCCAGATGCGAAGCCAAACAAAAATGGCACATCCAAGAGGCCTTAACCAGCAGTCTTTTAGAGTGAGTGTCAATGTCTTTTCCACACAACTGGATATCCCTCATACAACAGTTTATGCCATGCTGACAGAAGATTTAGGCCCAGTGAGCAAACTAACAAGGTGGGTACTGCACACATTAACTATGACACACTCCAAAATTGCACGAAGTAGCTTTGCGTGGTATCGTTGCAATAGTAGGGTGCTCACAAGGTTCCTTTGCTTTGATGAAAGTTGAGTGGAAATTCACACATTCAGGCAATGACACCAGTCACAGCCCTGGGTTGAACCCGGTACTTCCACTGCATTTTTACCACATGCAGAGTGGCATGAGCATATTACTGGTTGTTGACATGAATGTTTGCAGCATGGTGTTTTAGAAGGAGTATAATGAGAACATCACCATGACATTGCAGGTTTTTTTTTTTTTTTTATTGGAGGTTTAACGACCACCGTGAGCAACTCAATGGGCTATAAGCAGTCGCTCGTCCCTAATTTAGGGTCACTAGTTCCAGGGAAGGGAGAGAGCCAGTGCCATAAGACAAACACAACATCCATGCCTGACCGGGATTCGAACCCGGACCCCTTACGGACAAATGATCAGAGGCCATCGCTTAGACCACTGCGCCACCGGGGCGGCATCATTGCAGGGGTATAAGTCATTTTTAGAAGAGCATATCCTAGCATGGGGGACAATTATTAGAGGAAGCACATATTGACTACTCCGAAAATTCGGATAAAAAAAAAAAAATATATATCCCTGTGGAACCTTACTTCAAGTTTGCAAAATAAAAATATCAGATTACTCCCACCCCTCCAGAAATCAGATGAGACGGCAGTTAGAACCGATGAAGAAAAAGCGGAAATCTTTGCAAACTTACTCGAAAAACAGTTTAAAATAAATAATATCCCTGACACTGATGTAGCCATTAAAATGCAAAACGGCCCTGGATACTTATTTTAAACATGCGGAGGATGTAGAAAATTCTAGAGTCATCACCCAAAGTGTACAACTCTATGAAGAATTTACTAGTAAAAAAAAAAAACCTGTGTTAACATCCCCAATTAAAAGTAAACAGAAAGGTTCTTTTAAAAAAATCGGAGGTCAAGGCATAGGAAACAGCAGCCAAAAGTAGTAAATGCTACGGCCTCTCTTACGTCCGATAGACAGCAACCTCAAAGTAAAGGTGCTACGATCCCCATTACGTCCGGAAACCAAAAAAAAATGCAGAAGTCAGACAGCAACCTCAAATTAAAGGTGCTACGACCTCTTTTACGTCCGGAACGCCAGAAACTGAAAAAATAAGAAAAAACAAGAGACCTTTTAAGGACCAACAAATTTTTTTTGTTCCTCCAGACTTTGAAAAACCACTACTCATCAATGAAAGGGAAGTTAGGTTTCACATTAATAATCTTAAAAATAAAAAGGCACCGGGCAAAGATGGCATAAGTAATAAAATTATGAAAACATTACCGGAAGAGTATGTGCAAACCCTTACTAAAATATACAATTGTGCCATTAAATTATTTCCCTGATGATTGGAAGACAGCAGAGGTAATATTATTACCCAAGATAGGTAAAAACCCGGCAATTCCTGAAAATCACAGACCGATTTCATTGCTCCCAACCCATGGGAAAAATCTTTGAAAAAATTATACTTGTTAGGATGCAACAGTTCTGTGAAGAATACCCAGTTATTCCATTTATTCAAGGAGGTTTTCGTGACAAACACTCCACAGTGCACCAGCTCTCGAGAGTTACTGAAAAATGTGCAGAAGGAATAATGAATAAGAAGCACACAGCGGCTATATTCCTGGATGTAGCTAAGGCTTTTGATAAATGTCCACACGAGACAATTATCTACAAACTAATAGCACATGACTTCCCACCTTGGATTATTCATATAATCAAATCTTATCTTGAAAACAGAACTTTTTGTGCAAAAATTAATGGGAAGAAATCTTAAAAAAATAATAATTGAAGCCGGTGTTCCACAAGGCAGTGTACTTGCTCCTACGCTATACTCTACTTTTACTTCAGATTTTCTAAATTTTAACAAGAATCTGACTACAGCACTTTATGCTGATGACACTGCACTGGCCTATACTTCCATGAATAAAAATCAAGCAACATTTATGTTGCAATACTATGTGGAAAAACTGGAGAATTACTTCCTAGACTGGAAAATTAAAATTAATACTGACAAGACACAAGCAATTCTGTTCTCCTGTAAAACACACAATTACAATGCTGACTTTGAAATTGAATTGTATGGAAAAAAAAATTCCTTGGGTAAAAATGTCAAATATCTAGGCCTCATTATGGATCCATAATTTGAGCTGGAACAAGCATATTAAGGAAACCCTGGCTAAAGCACTTAAACTAAGAGGATGTCTCCGACACATAATTAAAAACAAAAGGCTTAGCAAAAATAAATAAAACCTTGTTATGGAAAGCATGCTTCAGCCCGGTGATTACCTATGGCTGTCCTATCTGGGGTAACTGCAGAAAGCAGCAAAAAAATAATATTACCTCGTTTCAAAATAAAACTCTTCGTATGATGGCAAGACTCGATGGAAAAACATCCAATAATGCTATCCGTAGTATGCTAAATATCAACTCTATACATTATACTATGTATGATCTAGCGCAAAGGTATTACGAGAAAGCCAAGAAACATCCCAATCCTCTTGTCAGGGAGGCCCTTAATTATGTTGTCAATGATACTGACAAATTCAAAAGACTGAAGGCTATTTTAAATAAAATTCCTGAAAAGAATCCAGTTCACAGTTATACTTCCAAAAAAATTAGAAATAACTGGGACTAGACTGGAGTTATTCTTCACACATGGGAAGAAAGCAAGAATTGAATATCAGGAGTTGGGGGGGGGGAACTGCCCTTTTAAGGGCCGAGCAAAATGTTGCATAAAAAATTTCTTTTTTGTACTGAATATCTCTCCCCCTAACTAACAAGGTGTTATTTGTCTTGTCTTTTATATTAATTTTTTTCTTCCACCTTAGTTCTGACAAAAATAAATAAATGAATAAAACAGGACTTAATTTTTCCTGTTGTTGCACACAATTGTGCAACAAGCAGACAAGTAGCGAAGAAAAAAATGATTGGCCCTTATACTACCGGCTCCCTAAATAAGGAATAAAAACCCTGATTGTGGCTGTTTTTATATTTTTGTTTTTTCTGTTGTTTACTCAAAATGAGTAACTTAAACCTCGATCAGTGTAATCTTGTGATCACACCACCTAAGCTATGGTTACTCTGACATGTCAGGCAAGAATCAACAAAAGTAAACCTGAGAAAAAAAAAAAAATTAAACCAATGGGGAAAAATCTTTTCTCACATTGGCTGACGAGTAACGAAGCAATAGCGGACCCGAGAGAAACACTGAGCAAATGGCCAGTTTTGTCTTATCTGGTGTCGAACGTTGATTTTCCTCTGGGAAACTTATTCTGTGTGTGATGTTTTTTTCAGGTTCCCCTTTTCCGTGCCCTTCCCTTCTTTCCCCCTGTACTCATCTGTGGCAGCGGTGTACCAGCCATTTTTCTGCGGAGAGAAATATCGCTCGGAACGGCTTGTTGTTGCAGGCAAGTATGTAGGGCAGCTTATAACTTCACTACTTAACGGGAAACCGATTACTTCTTGTGCTCTAATATTTACATACTTTTCTTTCGTGCTATCCTATCAGGGTAATATGCTCCTAACTCTCTTAGATTCTTTTTCACCTGCCAAAAGGTGCGTAGCGCTGTGGGTTCGGGTCTCTCAACCTAAATTAGGAACCCCCTTGTTGTTATATCCTAGCATGGGCACTGCAACATCACATACAAATACCTGTCCTCATATATGACAACTCACAGAAGTACAAAGCCTGGATTGCTTGGCTGTTCATCGAACGGAATGATTGGGTGGAGCTTTTCCCACCCACCATATTCTTTTTTTTTTTTTTTTTTTGATTGGAGGTTTAACGACCACCGTGAGCAACTCAATGGGCTATAAGCAGCGCCTGTCCCTAATTTAGGGTCACTGGTTCCAGGGAAGGGAGAGAGCCAGTGCCGTAAGACAAACACAACATCCATGCCTGAACCTGATTCGAACCCGGACCCCTTATGGACGAATGATCAGAGGCCAGCGCCTTAGACCACTGCGCCACCGGGGCGGCCCCACCATATTCACCGGATAAGATCCCCTGTGATTTCAACTGTTTTGGCCATTTCAAAATAATGCCTGGTACTTGCTATACAACAAACAAGATTTTGATCTCCAAATCACAAACATTTTCCACAGACTTAATTGACACTGGTACTTTTAATTTAACATGGCTCATACGCTTTTTCAATCACAAAATTCCAGGCCTTTTGGATATTTTTCCAGGACATATAATCCCCTAAACTTAATTGGTCCCTATAGCAAACTAAAATAGCAGAAACCCACAATTCTCTGGTCTCAGTAGATTAACGAGTGATTTTCTTATTGCTTGCCCTTGACGAAGCCGACAAAGAGTCAGTCATTAATACGCTTCCCTGCATTTTTATGTTCGGTACATTTTCATCGCTTGAAGCTAGCCTGGTTCGGGTGAATGGATATGGTGATTGTTGTTCCTTTTCTCGTTTCTCTCTTTTTTTGTTTTTCTAAGTTCAAAATTTTGCTTTTTGTTTAGAATTTATATATATCATATATATTGCTTTAAATTGATACTCAATCCCCCTTGGGGGGGGGTCCGGATCCGAGGACCACTCTCTTGGCTATGCCTATGCCTGTAACCTACAACAAATAACTTCCTACATGCTTGGGCAAACTTAATGCAGAATGTTAAAAATGGTGTCTGCTGCAGCTAATCAGAAACTTGGGGATTTAGTCCCGCAGATATTGCTGTAAACGGAAAAGAAAACTTACGCCCTCTAGTGGCGTACTTATGCATTAAGAAATGTTTGAAATTATATGAGAAACATTTTGCACAGAAAATGTTTTTCAACAAAGAAATAATTTTTCAAATTGGACTCCTATAAACAGAGATATGGACAAAAATAAGATATATGTGTACGTCCCCTGGTGGAAAAAATATACACTATTTTAAGCAGGAGGTATTCTCAAAAAGTTTTCCGGGCAGAACGGTATTGGTTCACGAATGAATTTTTTCAATCGAGTTTCCAACTCAGATTTTGTTGCAAATACGTCAGAAGCAAAAAGAAACACTTATGCCCCCTTGGTAGTCAAACTATTCTTTACCAAAAATGAGAAATTATATGCAAAACATTTCCCCTCAAGAGCTGTATCCGACGCAAGCAGAATTTTTGAAATAGAACTTTTACAAGCGAAGATATTGGGAAAATCATGATTTATAGTTACGCCCCTAGCGGAAAATTTATGTATTATTTGAAGAAGGGACTGTAACTAAAATAGTCTTCGATATAAAAGTCATCAAAAGAGAAAATAAAATTCAATTGGATATTTAGAAGCATATATATGAAATAAATGCATTTTAAATTCGATACAATCTCAATTTGAGCCTTCTAGCGGCGAAGTTGTGCATCGGGGGAAAAAAAAACGGAACGCATGGATAATCATTTTCACATTTTAAGCTTCCCAATACAAAAATAATTTTACAAATCGAACTAATAATTCCAGAGATATGGTCTCCCCGGCCAGACAGACAAAGTGATAGCATAAGCACCATGCAAAAGATGCTAATAATGCAGCTTCAGTCCTAACACATAAGCAAAACAACAGCAACCCCCCCCCCTCCCGCGGCATTTTGCAGGGTGTGGGGTGGGAAATTTGTGAGCCATAGATTATGTTAGTAGAAAAATCCTCAACTACAAAAACTTCGCGCAGGGACAAAAAAAGGCAGGAATGGATGAAATTCCAGGATATGCAACAGAATTTTAGAACATTTCCAGGACAAAACGGAATTCCAGCACTTTTCCAGGATTTCAAGGATTTTCAGCACACGTACAAACCATGTTTGAATGATGTTGGTGCACTGCCCATAGTTTGGGAACATATTATCGATTAATGAGGGGAACTACTAATAATTACCCTCAAATATTGTCATCATTACTTTGCTTTTACAGGAATTACGGTAAGTTGAAAATGTTGACTTACTTCCCGAAAGACCTAATATGTTTGATTATACTTTTTGTACCTTTGCTTGGGCAATTTGTTCGATTTATAATAGCAATGTTTACATATGATATGTAAATTAAGCAACATATAATGATGGCCACTTCTGTACTACTCAGCCTGGAAGTAACTTAGTCATATTTTTTTCAGTTTTCTTAGAAGTCCATCAGATAGACAAGCTGATTAAACTATGACAGGAGATGTCCATTATACATGTAATTTTATCAAGTACAAAAACAAAAGAAGTCTCTTATCATTTCAGTCTTCATATTATTACTGTGCATGCCTTTCCCTGACAGCTTATTTCGATAAACTTTTATTAAGTAAAGTGTACATTTTCCACATAGGATGGGAAATATCACCACACGAAAGTGTTGAACTCAGAGCAAAATAATCTATACACAGAAAAACAGATACAATACAAACATAAATGCAATTATGAAACAAAACATGCGGTAGGGTGAAGAACACAACAATTCTGCCTATGAAGGAGCTTCCAGCAGCAGAAGCCAATAAACTGGTATAGTGAAGAGCAATGCCTGGGCTGCAAACTAGACAATTTGTAACAAAATGGTTGTTAGTCACAAGGCTATCCTATAACATTAAAACCAGCAGCCTTTGTGCAGGCCAGCAATAAAAGAAAAATCATAACTAATTTTTAAAATAAAATTCTCAGCAACTTTAAGCACAATTTGATGTCTTGTAGATAATTATTTATTACACATACTATTATTGCACATCAGAGCCACAACATATTTTGATATGTAAATTGAGTCTCATTTATTTTGGTTACCAAACATCTTCAGAGAATATATATATAAATATATATGTATATAAGCATAAGCACACAAACGACAGCTAACAATTTTCAAACATGTTTTAGGTACAAATATTACAAAAAGTTGAATTCAATCAACTTGTAATTATGGCACTTTAATAAAATGCATTGCATTCAGTTACACACAATAAATTTACATACTGCCAGAAACAAAATAACTATATTTTTATATTATTTGTGAAAGACTTTACTCTATGATTTCACATTACTCTTAAAAGCATACAGAAAGTCCTCACATAATGTGGCAGTTCTGTTTTCTGCTTGAAGTCAGATTGGAAAAATTCTTCCTTTAAATAGCTGCAACCATCAGTAAAATTTTTTATATATTCTTTCCTGTTTTTACAAGGTTCTCTGTATACTTTATCAATTTGGGGAAATGGAGGTAAAGGTGCCTTACCATCACTTCTACAAGCAATCCTGAAAAAATTTGTTTCGCAGTGGACACATCCCAAAACAAATGTAATTATTCGCAAGGTTTACAGCTGTCAGATGAAAAAGGAAACATACTTCTTCCATTTCAGTTGTAACTTCGCCCAGATTTACTAGCATTTTATAACATTTTATTTATTTATTTATATATATATATAGTGGGACCCTGGTTACAAGTTCTTCACTTTTATATGGAATTCTACATTAGTCCTGATATTTTTACTGTAGTTTCTATCATTTTTCCAGTTCAGTTATATGTAATTCATTTATACGCTTTTTACAATAATACATTAAATTCTGAATGTCAGATTATCAAAAATACCTTGTATTTTTATTCTTTTATATGCAACCCTGTATGTTACAACTCCAAGATAATCAAGACAGCATTGCTGTGCTCCCTTCTTGGTGCAGCCAAAGTTGAACCTTGATCCCATCAGAGAAGGGCATTTGTTTTCTTTCCATCTGAATGAAAAATTGGTTTTGCATTCTACCCTCTGGATAATGGATGCCAGGAAAGACCGCAAGCTTCATCTGCACTCACTTACCGGAAATCAAGTTTATAAACTCTGCACTCAGCGTACTGCATAGGATGCATAACCTGCTCACATTAGAGCCGAATGGAAAAAGGACTTCAAGGTGTCTACCAAATTTGGAAAATGCAATTTCATAACCATTTTTATAAGCTATCATGCCTTCTATCTTGATATATATAATCCTATCTTTTTGAGTATACTTACTGTATATATGTGTTTTTATTTTTTATTGGAGGTTTAACGGCCACCATGATCAACTCAGTGGGCTATAAGCAGTCGCCCGTCCCTAATTTAGGGCCACTGGTTCCAGGGAAGGGAGAGAGCCAGCGCTGTAAGACAAACACAACATCCATGCCTCATCAGGATTCGAACCCGGAACAATTTCAGACGAATGATTGTAAGCCATTACTTAGACCACTACACCACCTGGGCCGCATATATATGTGTGGCGCACACACACACACACATATATATATATATATATATATATATATATATATATATATATATATATATATATATATATACTTAAGAGCAAAACTGAAGACTAAGGAAAAAATTTTAAAGCCAAGGCTCAGTATTCTCGACACCTTCTACATTCAGTTGTTTTATTTTATTTTTTTATCTTTTCTCCTTTTACTCACACAGGTAGATACATAACCTTTTCTATGTTGTACTAGGTGTGAGTCAAAATTATATATGTATTTTTTTGCTTAGGTATCTTCTTTATAGAATATATATATATATATATATATATATACAGTAAGTATAATTAAAGGGGGAGACACTCCACCACTTTTTTTTCTACATAAAAAGTACCTTCTGCTGCTAGTGACAAAACTGACTTAGCATACTTTGACTATGCCTAAAGTACGTTGAAATGCTTACCATTGTGTATATGTGTATACACACACACATATACAGTAAGTATATATTTCAGGGGGGGGGCTGTGCCACCTTTCTTTTTCTATGTGAAAAGTGCCCCCTGCCCTTCTCCTAGTGACAAAAAACTGACTTCTCATACTTTGACTGTGTCTAAAAGTAAGTTGAAATGCTCACCATTGTGCAACACGATTTCATAGAACACCTTTCTTTAACATTTATACCTGGGAAATGTCATGACATCATAAGCAGCATAATTTAAATTGCTAAATTGATCTCAAAATTTTGTACATATATTTCTATGCTAAAAGGTATATGGTTTAACAGTTTTCTTTGTGAAGGAGTGCATGTGTCCTTTTTTTTGATACTTGGATCATTAGATGGAAACCACATTTACATGTTATGTGGTTGATGTGCATGAAGAATTATTTAGACAGTCACCAGAGAATGGATAGTTATTAAAAGTAAAAAGAATTTCATGACCCCAAAGCAAAATTCAACTTTTTCTGAATTTGTGACTTTCATGACTAATAGACACCCTAAAATTGCCAGTCTAAGACTATCTTTGCCTTTACTGTGCAATCTAATCTGTAAATTTTTTAACCATCTTTCCATTTTGAAACTCAAAAATGCAGTCTCAAAAAAAGAAAATGTCTGTCTTTGAAAGAAAAATTACATGTTATTAAAGAATATGATACAAATCTGAAATTCATGAAAGCTAACTTGGCAAAAAGCTTGGGAGTGGCAGCTTCTAACAGTATCTACCATCATATATAAGTGGAAGGAAATTGAAGTAAACAGAAGTGCCTGCAGGCCATCAGCTTTGAAATTTATTTTTTTGTTCAAGGTGGTATATGCAATGAGGTTGAAGAGGTTCACTAGTTTTTTAATAAATCTCAGGCAGCAAAAATTCTTGTTAGTGAACTGATTATGATACAAAAAGTGAAGGAAAGCGCTTTAAAGATAAACATCAATAAAAATTTTATTTTATTTTCCAATGGATAGCCCACACAAGTTTAAAATTCATTGAAATAAACACAGGATTATGGTAGCAAACAAAATATTCATGTATGTATGTCTTACATTATAAATTAGTGTAATCTAGCATTACTAGTCCCCCCCCCCCCTGTTTGTCTTTTGTTTTGGAGGCATTCAAAATTTTACAATTGAATTTAACATTTGGAAATTTCTTTTATGATTTTTAAGGCCATCCCCTAAAAAGAATATAACCGAGGTTCCACTGTATTTGCACTGCACATCAGGAAACATGACAAAGTTTACCCACATATTATTTTGAAATTATCAGTCTTTATAAGACATCTAATTTCATAGATGCCAACCTTTAAAAGTAGTTTTCAGTAACCAACATGTTCATTTTTCAGTAATTTTCAGTAACAATTTTTTTTTCAGTAATTTTCAGTAATCCAGTCTACAGCGGCAAATTTGGGTATTTAACACTGCAACAAATTTTAATCTGTCAGAACTATTAACAAAATAATAATAATAATACAATAAAAAATAATTTGCTAGTGGGAAAATTTAAAATACTGTCTACCAGGAAAATATAATAAATTACCTCCAGACATGAAGAAAAATTATTCCTTGGAATGTTGCCAAATTATTATGATAAACTGGCTGTAGTTGCCATTTTGGCCTTCCTTAGTTCAATTTGCAAAAACTTCTTCTGATAGCATAGTTCACTGTGTGCAATGCTGTTTATTTTTTCTACTAATAAAGAAGACAGCACATGACTGCTTAAATTAGGTCTGAATCATTCATGTTTTTTTTTTTCACAATACTGAAAATTCTTTCTGTACTTGCATTGCTATGAGGGACTATTAAAATCATTTTCATAATTTTGCTTAATGATTCATACTTTAACTGGCCACTTTCATTTTTCATTAAAGAAATTCTGTGCCACACTTCATCCATTCTCCCAGAAGTAACAGCACAGTTAAAATTTTCAAACTGGTAGTGAGTAAATTCAGATTCTTCTGGTTTCAAAACTGGAAACAGGGAACACATATACTGGACTGATGCAAAAGAAACACTTTGCCTTAATGCTACATCTGCAATTTCAGCATGACTCAGAAATTCATCATTAAGTGGAAATTTTCTTAAAATGTAATTGCAGCCTGCCTTGTAAAATTCCCTTACCTCAGAACAAAAAGTAGCCACTGTGTCTTCACTCAGATCTGCAGTTGTACCTATATAAGATCTCGCTTTTGACCCAATTACGAGATCACAGTTTTCTTTTGATTTCTCCTTCTTTCAAAATTTCCATCTGCAAGAGATGTTGCTGTCACATCAAATGCCGATGGCTTGATAAATCATACAAGCAATTCAGAAAGCAGACTATTAAGTTTTCTTTTTAATACATGCACAAGCAGAGCTTCCTGCTGCAAGAACATGTTAACAGATGTAAACAAAGGAAGAGTAGCAGATAAAAAAAGACAATAAAGTTTAGATGAAGGATTTCCAATCATACTTGCAAGGTTCTTATACTGTGAATCAGCTTCTTCATTGTCACTAAAATAATGTTCTAGAGCCTCTCACTGTTCTAAAATTCTGTCAATGGATTCCAAAAGTGATAACCAGCGAGTATTGACATGCTTTAGAATTTTGTGTGGTTTAGTAAAACAAACAGCTTGACTCAGTTTTAGATTGTGTTTCCTCTTTGAACTTTTCTCCGAAAAAAAAAAAAAAAAACTGTATCAGAAACTGCTCAACATTAAATCTTTTCAGTTGAGTAGCAGATTTCTGTGCAGCTAAATTTACTAAATGGCATGAACATCGCTGCACTATGATTGCAGGCTGAACCTTCTTTATGTGAGAAACAACACCTTTTACTTGACCTATGATAGTGTTAGCATTGTCACAGGAAAATGACACACAGTTGCTCCATGAGGTATTTTTTTTAACAAACTCATTGTTCAAAACGTTGAATATTCCCCTATTTTTTTGTCAAAATATGTTATTGTAATGGGATACTGTTTATTTTCTTGAGCATCATTACTTCCGTCCGTAGATAGAGAAAAAGATTTTTTTAACTTCAGATACGATGTTACTTGTCGAAACACTGGTCATGTGCTGAATTTGTGCAGTAGCCTTGGTTCTTCCACACGAATATTTTATTGCGATCGCTGAATCGGGAAACATGGCTTGAAATAACGGTTTTTCAAGCCTTCAGTTTTCGGAAATTTATCCAACGTTTTCAAGCTGAATTTACTTCACTTTTCGGAAATTTATCCAACATTTTCAAGCTGAAATACAAATATTTATGGAATAAAATGATATCTAACAATACTGGGTAGAGGAAACATCGCGAGAAAAAAAAATTACGATTACCAGAGAAATCTTATCTCAGTCTACTTTCCGTTTTCGAAGGATGAAATTCCGCCCTCATACGGAGAAAACGACCCTCCCCCGCTACCACCGCCGCCGCCACCAATCCTCCCAAATGATAACAAAAAAAAGACTGAATTCCTCGAATCAGCGCGAGAATCTCGTCGCCGAAGATTACGGGGAAATTTTCGGGCGGCATAACTTCCGTTTTCGGAAATCGTTGCCTACAATTTCAAGCTGAAATTATGCAATGAAATTATATTTAACAGTACTGAACAGAAACAGAAGCAACATCGCGAGAGAAAAAAAAAATATACGATTACGGGAAAAATCTGCACTTCGTTTAACTTCCGTTTCCGAACGTTTAAAAAGACAAAACAACGTTCCCAGACGGAATACGACCCCTAACTAATATCCCGAAAATTTATTCACTTTTGCATCGATCTCGGAAAAAAAAAAAAAAAAAACGGAGTGGACTCCGCGAATCCGCGGAAGAATCTCACGTACGAATTCACCGCTGAATCGATTTCGAATGTCGTAAGATAACGCTAAAACATAGATGACCGGTAAATTTTAACTTTTGGCGTAAAATTGGCGCAGGAACAACGTTTTGGCGCGGCTGGCGCAGGTCTTGCAGCCCTGAATGTAGCATTTAATTTTTTCCCCCAGAAAAACTTGAAGAACCAACAAAAATTTTTTAAGCTGATGAAAATTTGCTTTCTATCTCAGAAAATTAAATCAAATGGCGATTTTCCGTACTTCCGTAACAGCAACCAAAAATCCGTAAAATTAGGAAAAAATCCGTACTAGTTGGCATCTATGTAATTTATACATTAAAAATAACTTTAGCACCTTAATTTTCAGACTTTTTGTCAAAGGATGTGCTCTTTACATGCAATTGGTGGCACCCTGCTATGCCAACATAACATAAAGGCAAAGTGATATAAATGGTTTTATCCACAACCACAGAAGTGGATTGTGGATTTGGCTTCAAAAGGCATCCTTGATAGAAAGCTGAGCTGCTTTAAGAAAAAGTGTAAAAATACCATGGACAGTAATCCAATGAAGTTGTCTGCACTGTTGCAGCGATAGTGCGCTTAATGTGAATAATTCTCCCTCAAAAATAAATTGGTTTTGTAAAAACACATTATGCAAGAACTTGCAATTTCTACACAAATCTCTAGATCAAAGTTCAGTTTTATGCACACACACACATACAGACTGAAAAAAGTGAGTTCTCAAGTTGACTAACCCCCCGCCCAAAAAACCTCTTTAACATCCCTTTTTTTCTTAAAATGGGACACAGTTTTGACACAGGAAATGCCATTTTTGTTAATTCCATTAGATTATTATTTTTTTTGCCAGACATAAGTATATAAGTAAAACTACAGATTTTAAATTTTGCAATATGGAAAAAACCTTCAGCAAATTTCAAGACACAGCAATCAAATTAGGCACAGGTACCTTTGTTCTTGCTGATTTAACATTAAAAACTCTTACACTAATTTTCCAGAAACTCAGTGTCAGTTAGTAGCTCATTAACTGAAGCAATCACCTCAACCTAAAAATGGAAAGAGTACATTTTGTCAAAACCATATGTGATTAATAGTTTAAGAAGTTTTATTTAATTTATTTTCATACGTTTGAGAACATTTCTTTTGTTACCAAAAGAAATGTTCTCAAACGTATGATTAATGTGTGGGATAAATAATACTTGATCATCAACATCATTTGCAGTTACAGTTAATCCAACCCCAAGAAATTGTCTGACTTGGGATCATACCTGATGGCTACTTCTCAATTTCCAAGCATTCTTCTAGCTGCATTTCTATCAAGGTCTGGAAACTGAGGAGAGACTACAAAGAACCTGTAATGATAAACACAGTTGGATACTTCATCAGAAAAGGGGCTACAAACAACAACTGTACCTAACCTGGTAAACGGATGGGTGATGGATCATGTTGTCCATGTTCTTATGTCCACGTTCACTTGGTCCAGTTCATTTCATCCTCAGAATGGGTAAAATACCATGGAAATTTTCTGTTTTGATGGAATTTTCATTACTAGGCAGAAAAAAGGCTCAGTGGACATTGCTTACGTGCGCCCCCATTTTTTTTATTAAAATGTAACCAGGGGCGGCAAAAAGGCACGATCACCCCCCCAAATATTTGTGGTTTAAATTATTTTAAGTTGGATTTATAAACCTATCTTATAAAATACTGTTTTTCAAATACAATTAAAGTAAAATTTTTTTTACTTAAAATATGCACGTAAGTAAAAAAAGTGTTGTCCTTTTCTTTTACTGTATTACACTGCCAGTCTGCCATTTGCATGATATTCCTATCTAACTTTTATTCTGATTTTCAAAATTTCCCGTCGTGTCCACCCACAATGGCTATTTTCAGAGTGCATCTTCTCTATTGTCCAGAACATTTCCTCCTCTCTAAGACAGAAGACGCTATCTCTAGTTTTCATCACCTCAACCACCACCCCACCCCTGCTCCTCGTTAAATTCCGCTTGGCACTTACGTTTTTGTTGTGTCAAACTGGTCTTAGCCTTGATCATAAGTTCCCTGTTGTGATTAAGCACATTAGGCCAGGACTGGCCAGGTGGGGTGAGCAGGGCGAGTTTGCCAATAACCACACGTGACCAAAAGGTATTTGAGGGTGAAATGGAAAAGCCGGTAAAGCCCCAGGACATTACCATTAGCAACAGAACACATTTCACTTTGATTTCAGCTTCGGCACTCAGCAGTCATGAACACGAGTTAAAAAAAGTGTTGCCTGAATAGGAACATTGGCAAATTTTTTCCAAAAATAGTTCAAAGTGTGCCTACAGATGAAAACTACAATAACGATAATGCTCTCTATCAAGAAGTCCAAGGTACAGATGGATTTAAAATTACGCCATCAAAAAATCCGATTGAAGCAGATGGTGAAACTCTTGTAAGGTCAATAAATTTCTCTGTTATTCACCAATGGTCCTCAAAGTGCCAAAGAAAATATAACTGTAGGTCCATATCAACCTTAACTTTCTGTTTTCCCATCCAATAAAAGAAATCAAAAATTTAGAAAAGAGTGGTACAATGTCTTCAAATGGATAGAATACAGTCCTTCTGTAAATAAAGTGTTTTGTTTTTATTGCAGAGTGTTTTCAGAACCTAATAAGGGATACACTGAATCAGCCTGATGGGTTCAGAAACTGGTCGAAAGCGGTTGAAAATTTTAAGGCTCATGGCACATGTGGTTCGCACAAAAAATCGGAAAGTTGTCAGCTAAATTTATCCGAAACTTAATCGTTAGGTTCCATTGCTGCCAAACTTGATCAGCAGTACTCAAAAGAAACTGACGAAAATTGCAAATATATGAAAAGGTGTGCAAAACTGTCATTTTTTGTGCACACCAACGATGTGTTGATGTTTTTCTATTAGTGGTTGTTGAGTGTTAGGGCCCGATCCTTGTTTTCACTATGCGAAAAAATCACACATCCACACATTCTTGTCTCCAAGAATGATTGATTCCTTAAAATTTTCCTCTCACTGATTCTTTTATTTTTTCTTCCACCTTCTTAAACATTCGTTCCAGGATTTCTTTGGTAATTGTGCATTTATAGTTTTTTTGTACGTGTACTGTATATATGTGCCATCGGAATGAGAGCTGGAAAGAATTTGAACATATATTA
Source organism: Macrothele yani (assembly GCA_039090855.1). Classification (NCBI taxonomy): domain Eukaryota; kingdom Metazoa; phylum Arthropoda; class Arachnida; order Araneae; family Macrothelidae; genus Macrothele; species Macrothele yani. The sequence goes on along the minus strand of CM077022.1, from coordinate 45,667,208 downwards.
ATGGCTTAAAAAAGTTACTTTTAGTTTATGTGTGGAACTAGAACATTTGTGAACTAAATTATTGACTTCGTTTTAAAAACTGAATTTTATATTTATATATAGTAATAACGAACATTAAAATCGTAAAGTGAACTCGTGCATAATTAATTAAATTAATTTAAGCTTACATTATGACAGATTAAATAGTGTGTAATGAGAAGCACATTTATTTGGTATTAAAGTTTGTGACGTTCAGGCAAGACACAAAATTTGACAAACAATCTTACATTTTGTCAGCAGAATAATCTTTTTTTTTTTTATAGGAAATTATTTTTTTCTCTCCCGAATTCTGAAATTTCTTCTTCAGCAATTTGTAATGAAAATGATGTGAAAATTTTTGTATTCTTGAGTTTTGCAAAATGTTAACTTGTGTACCTGATGTACATTTTATGTGAACATTAGGATCCCCTGAATCTGCGCCATTTCGTGTGTTTTTTTCACTAGACAGGGAGGCGGCAAACTCAGAGATAAGAATCTCCCGTTTCCTGTTAGCCCAGAAAATTCCTTAGAAAGTCACTTTGAAACTTGAAGGCGGTTAGGCCCTGAGGAATAGAAGGGTGAACTTCAAAAATTTTGCAAGTCACGTTGAGGTATGAAGAAAGAGTCGCCATGATGACCCCAGCAGATTCTTTCGATCCCCACCCCCGCGTACACATCTTCGCCTCAAGCTGCGAAGCATGATGAAGCACTTTTCATCCAACAGCGTCGCTTAGTTCGAGCATCCATTTTGACGCATGCTCGAAAGAGTTGGTGAAAGTTTGTCGAGAAGAGATAACTCTCTCACTAGACTCCAGTTGCACAGGATGTCAACCTCCCATGCACATATGCCTCTTGGGGGGGTGGGGGTTAGGTTAACATTTCACTCATGCTCTTCTTTGATCATGCTGACAGCATTTCCACACTTTGCTGCATCCTGAGGCACATCTTAGTAAAATATGGGACAGAGAAAGATGTTCTTACCAGCAATTACAAGCGGAGCCTTTCTATAGGAGCCTACCTAAGGGATTTGACGTCTGACACTCTCCGCCATTTCGCCGAGAGTGCAGAGCCCGAAAAAGAAAATGGAGTCATCGTATTATATAGCTTTTGCTTCATTTGAAACCATTCTACATTCATTTTATTTGTCAACAAAGTTGCACAATAGTCAAAGCTGAAATAACTTTGTATTCATATTCTCCAAAGTATTTCCAATAAACTCCCCAAATTTGATTAAGTTTCATGCACATTTATTTCATTATTGATATCTATGTCCTCTTTTAGACACCAGACATAAAAAGTTTATCCACATATTTTCTTATCAATATTTGGTTTTTAGAGAAGTACTGACAAGCGATCCTATAATATAACCTTAGCATATTAGGTTTAAAAGAGTTGTCAAAAAATATGCTAAGTGCATCTGAGACTTTTTTTTCTGCAACCCCCCCATTGACATCGGAAGTCAAAAAGAGTAAACTTCAATGCAGCTGCGTGGCTGGGAGAAAGGGTGCACTGCGGTCTGACAAGGAGTTAAGTAGGTCAAGATTGGTTCCCCTCCCCCACCCATCTACTGCGAGAGGAGTTGAGTGTTTGCTACCCCAGAGCACTTGTTATGCGACGGGGAAAACTATTGTATTGTTTCTTTCATTTTTCTTACGGCAAGGCGGGGATTTCCCCTTCTTGTTCCTTCTTCATCTGCTTCAAAGCGGGTTCATTCGATGCTGTTGATAGTTGCATTTCACCAGCCCCCGCCACCACGTAACTTTTTAATTTTTCGGACTCCATTCGTTTGTATCACGTATGAACTGGAATGAACTCCGTTTTTCGTTTGAACCGCTAAAGTTTTTGAGATATTAAAAAAACATAGTTTGTGTCGGGGGGGGGGGGGGGGCTGGTGAAATGATAGCCCTCCCCTCCCTGCCACGAAATTTTTAATTTTTTCGGCACCATTCATTTGTACCACATATGAACCGGAATGAACTCCATTTTTTTCGTTTGAACCGCAATAGTTTGAGATATTTTAGGGGATGGGGGGGGGGAATGGTCAGCCTTTTATATATATATGTAAATTCTCAATAATATTTTTTTGATATCTCAAAGACTTTGCGGCTCAAACGAAAAAAACGGAGTTCATTTCGTCCAAGCATGGTACAAACGAATGGGGTGTCAGAAAAATTAAAAAATTCCGGTGTGTGTGTGTGTGGGGGGGTGAAACGCACCTGCTGTTGATACTACAATCCACACCTGTGCAAAAGTAACTTTCATTTGAAAGAATGTAAATTAAGGCGACTGGGGAAACAGCCTTTGAGCACAAAATAGGGATTACAAATTTCAGAGTACCTTGCTCTAAAAATCGCTGCCCCTGTGTTAGAAATGCACAAAAAGGGCACAAGCCATTAATCCCCAAGACAATAGTGAACGCATTCCATGCGTGCAAACCGACTTACGAAGTAGTCAGGGGAATCACGCTTGGTGCGGTCCCGACGGGGGCGCTCGACTGCGCACAGCACGTTCGAACCGCTTGGAGGGTTAATAATAAAAAAATTGCGTAATTTAAAAACTTCATTGAATCCAAGCGAAATTTACAGGGTAACCTTATTAAGACCAAGTTACGATATCTGTCAAAAATTCAGCTCTATTAAATGAAAATTTGGAAATTTCTTTCTTTTTGCATTTTTTTCGTTAGTTAGAGAAGAAGGCAGTTCAACAGGTGGCCCACTGGACTGCGAATGAAAGGGTAGACATGATTGACAAATTGTGCATGCCAACAGGTCCTGCTTGCTGCTGTGTTCCACGAGAACAAAAAGTTGAAGTTATTTGTTTGTGTTGGTTCATTTTCCGTATTTTGGTTGCACTTTTTTTCTGGCCACAGAATATTATATTACTCTTGTGTATCTGGCAATAGCATAGGATTATGCACAATGCTCATGGCATTACTACACTAGGCAGTGTAGCATTATTGAGTAGGAATTCATTTGCGATGTACGTGTAGCAACAGAAAAAAAAAAAAGATTTTTGTTGGCTTAGTGTTTTGCTTTGAGATGTCTCTAGTTATCATCTAATTGTTAGATATCGGAATTTTCTTGTTTTTGTGTTTAATAAATATGAGTCGTAAGTGCAATTTGAGTGATCTTTGGTTGCATAATCCCAAGTATTCCACGTGGGTTGGTAAGGATTGCAGCAATAATCATGTTGCGAGATGTTTGTTATGCTTGAAGAACATCGATATTTCGTCCACGGGAGAGTCTGCATTGCAAAGACACATGAAAAGTAAAAAGCATGTGACCCGTTCTGAAAACAAAAGTCGAAATTCCACCTAAGATGGATTGTTTGAAAAAGTACCAGCACCAGCATCACAAACACCATAATCATCACCAGAGCCATCTTCTTCATCATCATCAGCAGGTTGTTTACCCAGAAAACATCCTACAAAAGCCAAAATATTATGGGCTTTAAAAGTGGTAGAAAGCCATTATTCGTACAGATCATGTGCTGGAATTGATAAGTTGTTTCGATTGATGTTTCCAGACAGCTCATGGCATTCTCTCCAAGCGGTTCGAACGTGCTGGCTCGACTGCGCACAGCACGTTCGAACCGCTTGGAGGGTTAATAATAAAAAAAAATTGCGTAATTTAAAAACTTCATTGAATCCAAGCAAAATTTACAGGGTAACCTTATTAAGACCAAGTTACGATATCTGTCAAAAATTCAGCTCTATTAAATGAAAATTTCTTTCTTTTTGCATTTTTTTTGTTAGTTAGAGAAGAAGGCAGTTCAACAGGTGGCCCACTGGACTGCGAATGAAATGGTAGACCTGATTGACAAATTGTGCATGCCAACAGGTCCTGCTTCCTGCTGTGTTCCACGAGAACAAAAAGTTGAAGTTATTTGTTTGTGTTGGTTCATTTTCCGTATTTTGGTTGCACTTTTTTCTGGCCACAGAATATTATATTACTCTTGTGTATCTGGCAATAGCATAGGATTACACACAATGCTCATGGCATTACTACACTAGGCAGTGTAGCATTATTGAGTAGGAATTCATTTGCGATGTACGTGTAGCAACAGAAAAAAAAAAAAAAAAGATTTTTGTTGGCTTAGTGTTTTGCTTTGAGATGTCTCTAGTTATCTAATTGTTAGATATCGGAATTTTCTTGTTTTTGTGTTTAATAAATATGAGTCGTAAGTGCAATTTGAGTGATCTTTGGTTGCATAATCCCAAGTATTCCACGTGGGCTGGTAAGGATTGCAGCAATAATCATGTTGCGAGATGTTTGTTATGCTTGAAGAACATCGATATTTCGTCCACGGGAGAGTCTGCATTGCAAAGACACATGAAAAGTAAAAAGCATGTGACCCGTTCTGAAAACAAAAGTCGAAATTCCACCTAAGATGGATTGTTTGAAAAAGTACCGGCACCAGCATCACAAACACCATAATCATCACCAGAGCCATCTTCATCATCATCAGCAGGTTGTTTACCCAGAAAACATCCTACAAAAGCCAAAATATTATGGGCTTTAAAAGTGGTAGAAAGCCATTATTCGTACAGATCATGTGCTGGAATTGATAAGTTGTTTCGATTGATGTTTCCAGACAGTGAAACGGCTCTCAACTTTTCTTGTGGTCAAACACAAAATGTTCATATATTTGCTGCTTTGGCTTAGCACCCCATTTTAAATCACTTTTGTTGCAACAGATTAATGAAAGCAATGATTTTGTTGTTTTGTTTGATGAGAGTTTAAATAAATACTCTCAACAAAAACAAATGGACATTCACATAAGATTTTGGGACAAGAACAGAGTAACATCACAGTATCTGACTTCTGTGTTTTTAGGCCACGCAAGTGCAGAAATTTTGTTAGACAAACTTAAGCAATCTTTGAAGGATTTGCCTTAAAAAAATACAGTTCAGTTTTCTATGGATGGGCCGAATGTGAATTTAAAGCTTTTTTCTTTATTTCAAGATGATTTATCGGCCAATTCAAATGCATCTCTCTTAAACACCGGTACCTGTGGATTGCACATAGTGCATAATGCATTGAGACATGCTACTACTGTGAGTGATTGGGAAATAGAAAAATTTATCTCAAGCCTATACAGGTTATTTAAAGATTCGCCGTCATGGCGTGAGGATTATTTAAATGTGGATAATGCTGTAAAAATGCCACTAAAATTCTGTTCACACAGGTGGGTTGAAAATTCTCCTGTATGTGTACGTGCTATAGAAATTTGACCCTTTATTGTAAATAATCCTTGCACAGTTTCCTTTAATATTGTCCAAAAATGGGTGAAGGATCCATTGGCACTTGCCAAATTATATATTTTTTTAATTCTACTGCAAAGCAACTGAGTCCCTTTTTAAAAAAGTATCAGGTAGATAAGCCAATGCTGCCATTCATGGCTTAAGACTTGGAGAAAATGTTAAGGAATCTGATGAGTCGCTTTGTTAAAATGGATGTATTAGAACAAACAAAGACTATTACAGAAATTCTAAAAACTGATCCAACTGATAATAAAAATTGTTCCACTTATAGGATGATTGATATTGGATTCCAGGCCGAAAAGGAGGTGAAGACTTTGCCATCAAATGTAAGTGAAAAGCAGATAATGGAATTTCGTATGAAATGCAGATCAATTTTACAAAACCTTGTCAAAAAATTGCTCACTGAATGCCCACTGCAGTCTTCTCTTGTGCAGCACATGAAGTGTTTAGATCCTAAATTAATGAGTGCTGAGAAGGAATCTTGCTTAAAAAGTTTCAAGATTATTCTAGAAATTCTTGTGGATGCAAATCATCTGCAACCTGGTGTTGTTAACACTATTATGCTGCAGTTAAAGGATTTTATAAGTAGTGCAGCAGCAGTAACTTTAGATTTTAAACTTTTTGATAACAATTATGAGGAATTGAGAATAGATGTTATTTTATGACATTTATCGTCAAGTAAAAACTATGATCTGTTGTGGGAAGGTAACTAAAAAGCTGCTGTTGCTCTCACATGGACAGGCATCAGTGGAGAGAGGATTCTCCATTAATAAGGAACTAATAATTGACAATATGAAAGAAAATTCTATTGTTTCACAAATAATAATATATTCTTAGCATTCATTTGCGCAAGGTGTCTTTTCGTACTAAATTGATGCTGCTCTACAACTTTACTATTTTCCCGTATCTCGAATAGTTTTCGAGATCGGCATGCTAACTTCCGACTTTGCCTCTAGAAGGCACTGTAAGCGGTCTCATTGAATAGCGCATAGCCACTTTACTGTTCCTAGAAACCGTTTTTATGGCTGTAGCTGTCGGCGTTCAAAAGTTACAGGGCTGAGAAAGGACTTTACTTGGCACCCTGTATGTATATTCATTGCGGTTTAGGACATTGAAAAATTCATCCTTGAATTTTTTCCCTGAAGGTCCTTGAATTTTTTCCCTGAAAAAAAGTGGGCACCCTGTACCATAGATTTACGAAAGTGATTGCAAGTTACGGAAATCACGGAGTAAACGAGGTGATGCTTTTTTAAATATTTTTTATCACTTTTTTTTATCTAATTTTTTATCTTTAAGCTTATCTAATGTAACACAACACCCAGCACATTTTTAAATCAAGCAGACGAGATGAGAATTTTTCCAAGACTAACCCTTTACGTGAAGTGAATAACAGTTAACGTGCAGAAAAAATTGACACCTCAAAATTGTTGCAGAAATATTCCTTTGATAATAACACAAGAAGTTATCTCAAAGATGATCGTGATAATACTTTTGATTATTCAAGTCACTTATCAGGTAAAAGGAAACCTTCCAGAGATCTTGGCAAAAGGCCAAATGAGAACGCAAGCAGTACAGATTGTTACTGTGTACCCCCCCCCCCACACACACACCTAAAACCTGAAGAAAACTCTAAAATTTGTCCGCCATGTCGCATGTTGTATGAGGCAGCGGGGAATCACAGTTCGGCAGGCTCACATGTTCTTTTACAGTTTACAGTTTTTGTTTTATTTATTTCTCATTTACGCTGTTTTTTCTTTCGGCTGTTCTCTAAATTGATTAACAAAATTGCGGGATAATTAGGAAGTCGCTCCAATGCTCTTGAAGGCAAGAAATGTAATATTTTGCCATTTTAAATTGCGAGACCTCATACATAGCCCTCGAGTGAAACACAAAAATTACTACCTCAAGGGTGTTTTTGAGAGGGTGATACACGAATGAGGGAAAATATGCTTTCGAATGCGGATGGGAGCAGCAATGTTCGAAGTGGTTTTGCACTTTTCTTTTTTCCTTTCTTTACGCTTGTAGCTTAAACGCTGCGGTCCGTATGTTGTATGTTTACAACAGTGGGTGGCCAAGAGACTCTCAGCAGGCATATAACTCTGTCAGCAAGAACGATACTCCAACATCTGCGGTTGCTGAAATCATTTCCCAGGAATGCCTGGAAAATGATTTCTGTCGTCGTGAAGAAATGATTTTGACCGTCAGCTGCCTTAGAGAGTAGGACCCCTCACTTCCGCTGCTGATATAGTAGGATTCCATCCATTGCTCCCTTCTATCCTTTTTCACCGTTCATTCACAATGCAGTCAATTCCTTTCCATTAACATAGCATCTACCTCGCCTCAGCATGCAGTTTCAAATATGCACACTCGCAGGCTTTCTATTTCCATTTTACCCCATCGAGATGTGACCGCCAGCCCTGAGATTAGTTTTCTCGGCCGAGCGAAATCCGATGTCTTTTTGCTTTCAGCTTACATCAGCAATTGCCTCCCAGAAACCATGCTCAAATTCTCCCTTACCCTTTTTCGGTGATTCTGTACTCTTAATTGCCATTGTCCCTCGCAGACGTCGGAGTATTGTTGTTGCTGACAGAGTTATGTGTCTGCTGAGGGTCTCTTGGCCACCCACTGTTGCAAACATATGGCCCACAGCTTTTAAGCTACAAGCGGAAAGAAGGGGGAAAAAAAAAATGAAAAGTGCAAAACCACTTCGAACATTGCTGCTCTCATCCGCATTCGAAAGCATATTTTTCCTCATTCGTGTATCACCTTCTCAAAAACACCCATGAGGTAGGAATTTTTATGTTTCACTCGAGGGCTATGTGTGAGGTCTCGCAATTCAAAATGACAAAATGTTGCATTTCTTGCCTTCAAGAGCATTGGAGCGACTTCCTAATTATCCTGCAATTTTGTTAATCAATTTAGAGAACAGCTGAAAGAAAAAACAACATAATTGAGAAATAAATAAAAAAAAAAACTGTAAACTGTAAAAGAACATGTGAGCCTACCGAACTGTGATTCCCCGCTGCCTCATACAACACGCGACATGGCGGACAAATTTTAGAGTTTTTTTCAGGTTTTAGGTGGGGGGGGGGGTCAAGAGTGATTCAGTGTACACTCTCACCAGCGCAACAAAGTGCGGCGTGATATCACCATTTTCATTGTGTGCTACAAATTACGTTGTGTGCTTCATTTACATCGAGCGTCAAAGTGAAGTGTTAATTCATCGGTGTGCTGCCACATGGTGCAAGTGTTTGTGTGTGTGGTTTTTTTTTGTCGTGTTTTGTTATGTGATGCATTGTGGATGTACACAGCCAGGTCAAGAAACTGTAAGTACATGAATATTTCGATTTTTCTTCACACACCTGCGAACTTGAACTTGTGCTATCCCGACACAGAAAGCTGCATGGACATAGATGCAACAATACTGAGCCTCCTTTGTGACTGAACCTCAGAGAAACGATTTCCTTCAGGGCCCATTTCCTGATCTTTTACAAGAATAAGGGAGAGGGTGTGGCCACAAATTCCGCTTTGAGGAACAGATTGATTTGACTTTGGATCAGGGCCAATGCTAGCGGGGAAGGGATCTGCATGTGCATGCTTATTAGATACAGTTAATTTATTTTGGCAGTATTTCGCACCGATAATCGTGTATAAAGAAAATTAACGTGCTTGTGTATTTTTGTGTCACATGTGTTTTTAATGTGATCTTTGGCATATGTGATATGTATTTTCTTTTTTTGTCATTCTCGAAGCGATCGTGTATGATAACACCTGCTGTTCTATTTAGTGTGTTAATGAGTAGTATTTCTTGATCAGACAGTCTGGTGGGGACTCTGTCGGCTTGCGTCGTCCGACAGTGAAGTGTTGTTACTGTGTGCTGCCCACATAAGAGGGGCAATTGTCTATGTGCCCAGAGAACGCCGTAACTGTTTGAATCACAAAGTAATTAAATGTTGTGTTGTGTATTTGAGAATCATGTGTTATTTGCGAAAGTGAGTGTTGTACTGGCTGGTTGGGGATTGAATGTACCGTAGTAAGATTTGGACCACTACACTCAGTCACGAATTGGTGATTGCGGGTGAAATACATCACAACTCTCGGATCTCCAAGTTTTGCTTTTTAGTTTTTTAATTGTAGTTGTTATTTTTGTTCACACGGTGGATTCACCCAAGCCTCATGCTTCGGGTCATTCTTCCAATTTTCATTTTTTATGTTCTGGCGTGAATCTTTGCAGCAGTGCACCTGAGATTCACACCTGGTGCCGCGGCCAACAAAATCGTATGACAGGTTCCAAGCACCGTTACCGGCCGACTCGGCAGGACCACTGCTAGCGCCGTGTAACATTAATGGTACCGTTGTCCCAGGATCAATACCTATATTTCGCAACTAGAAGTCTGGTAGAAAGAATAGCATGGCGCCAGGCAAAGGAAAACCATAGCAGTTTTATGGTCGGAAAATTTACCACCCAGAAGATCCACGGGCACGGAATTTCCTAGAATTCAGGGGCGGACGCAGATTTTGGACAGGGCGAAGGATGGCAAGTCAGAGTATTGGCGGGAAACCCAGAGCAAATCAGATCGGGAAATGATAATTGTTTAACCAATCTGTAAATTGGTGGGAGGATCCGGGAAGAACAATTTTTCGTAGGACTGGAAGAGGAGCGAGAAAAAATTAAAGTATAGCATGGTGAAAAAGTTGAGGAAGAACTACCAATACGAGGATCGGAGCATTGAGGAAATTGAAATGATACGAGAAGGCTGTATCACCGCCTCGCTCTCGCTGATGATTTAGCCTAGTACCTCTGAGGACCGAGAATGTGCTCAAAAGGGAGCTATTTTCTACCGTAGCAAAAATAAGTGGGACTCTGAAATCATGACGGTGATATAAAAGATCCAGAAAGACATGCTATGTACAAAGAAGGAATCTGCAAAGAACAATTTGGAAGAGGAGAATGGAACGCCAGCCCTTATCGTGGGATAGAAGGTAGGACATTTCCGTCCTTAACGGTTTCTTCTTGTTTATATAATTCGTATGTTGAACCGAGAGTTAAGGAAGAGCATAGTAGAATAAAATCAATGTTGAAAATAAACCAGCTCTAAATTAATGCTGAGAAAAGTAGGGCAGAAATAGAAGAAATGAAATGGTTGAGTAAAGTAAATACATTGATCAGAGCAGGAAATTGTGTAGGATAGGAATTATTTTAAGTAAATTATGTTTAGAAATTTTTCAGATTTTTATTAAATTAAAATAAGAAATTAAAGTTACCCTTTAAATAAATAATTTTGATAAAAGGGTCTTCAGGCATATTCATATGACAGTGTACTTTTTAAATTTCAAGCCTTCATCAGGCAAAATAAACATTTTATTTTCACGTTATTATGAGTCGGCTAAATTTCATTGAGTGTACAATTTTGTAAAGTAAAAATGTTAATCACGATTGAGAGTTGGATGGTAAGTAAATGATTTGGAATGAATGTTCAGAAAAGTCCTCCAGTTCAATACTGAGTAACTTACACATCAGTGCTAGTAAAAATTCAAAATTTGTAAGTTAACGAAATATTCGCGAGAAATGAAAAGCTAGAAGATTACTTTTAAACATTGCGGCACTCAGCGGACCCCGATACACGGAACATTGGCTGGGTGAAACACAACGCCCATTCTCGAATAGCGAGCCTGTGTTTTCCCTAATACTGGGAAAACATAGTTTTTGAAATTCGAGTGATTACCCTTAATGCTAATAGTCATCGCCAGTGCACACAACAGCAGGCATTGGAGTCCGATACCATAAATGGGGCCGTGTCACCAGGATTTTCGAACCATGACATATAGCGGACTGGAAAGGAAATATTAGAAGTTAAAAAGTAAAAACAAAAATTTGTTTGTTTGTTGGTTGATATTAGTGATGAGAATACAGTTCATGACAATAGTTCAGAATAATCAACATAGGAATAGCAAATGAAGATTAAATGGAAATATATAGGCGACGAGTTAATGAGAAGAGAAAAATTCATTTTTCATTCAGTTGATAAGTGTATATATATAATTTGTATTTCTGTATAGTGTGTAAAGTGCAGTACTTCATGATAAGTATAGGGAATTTTCCCCAGGTGTCGAATTGGGTTAGGGGTGACCTAAGAGTTATGTTTTGATCCTCAGGTAAGTATTGAGAAAAATAATTGGGTACTAGTAAGCAAGGCATGAAGTTGGTTGGGTAGTAACTGCAGAGTATTTATATGCATAGCAAATGTAGTAGTGATTAGCAAGGAATTTTGTTATTAGATTAAGTAGTCAGTGGAACAGTAAGGGTTCTAATTGTATCAAGATGGGGGATAGTGATAGTGAGGAAATTTCAAACGAAGCTAGGGGAGCAGAAAGTAACGAGATTCAAGAAGACAGCAATAGGCAAGTAGACGCAACTAGAAATACTCAAAAAACCATCCAATCAATGGCGGGAATGCTCTCTTATTTGCCAAATTTTTCAGGAAATATCGATGAGGGAATCAATGCAAAACAATTTTTCGAGATGATTGATAGTGTGGCTGAGGTAGCAGGATGGACGGACGCCGTTAAAATTCTGGCAGCAAAAGCAAAGTGCAGGGCAGCGGCGAGCCAATTTCTGACAGACGTAGCTGATATCAGGAGGGAGACCAATTATAAGAAGTTCAAAGAAGCCATTATTGAAAGATTTGAATCCCAGCAACCGGTGATGGTCCGTATGCATAAGTTTACAACGTGCCGTCAAAGAGCAGGAGAAAAAGTTTCGGAATACGTGACCAGATTGAGAGGGCTAGCTCTCCAATACCTAGGGCAGGTAGATCAGTCGAACCGTGAAGTAAGGGAAATGGCAGACCAGGCAAAAATGTCCCAATTCCTTAACGGGCTTGACCCGAAGTTAAAAAGATCGGTATTATCATTTGCACCTAACACTTTCGCTGAAGCAGTCAACCTTAGAGGAGCAGAATAATGAACTTATTGCCTCTAGTGTGAACGTAACAGACACTGAAGAGTGGAACCAAGATAGAGTTCGGAGAGGAGTACCGAAAGATAACACAGACAGTGCGGTGTCTGAATTATGCAGCTTGCTTGTCCGTCAGATGGCCGACCACGAGGCACAGGTCAATACGTTGAAAATTAAGCAACAGAGTTAAACAGGAGGCTACAAAAAGCGGAGAGGGCACACCGGGAGCATGTGCAAATAATTAGAAGACTAGAGGAAAATAATAATCAGCAAAGAGTAGATAGAAGAGATCCGAACCAGGTCTGTTTTAAGTGTGGAAGCCCAAACCACTTTAAAAAGGAGTGCTCTCTTATCAATCCAGCATCTTTTGGTAATAGATACGTAGGAAATCAAGGAAATAATTCAGGGAGATATGGATATGCCGGAAAAAAATAATTTTAGGGAGCAAGGTTTTTCCGGGGAAAGGCGAGCGGCTAACCCATTAAGCCAAGGCAGCCATCGGGAGCAGGATTTCCCTACGGGAGGGCGCTCGGTGCATTCGCCTCCTCCGCCAGATGCAAGAGGAAATCGAGGACGCAGCAGCTATCCTAGCGGGCGCAGGGCGAATCATTTTCTACCGTAGCAAAAATAAGTGGGACTCTGAAATCATGACGGTGATATAAAAGATCCAGAAAGACATGCTATGTACAAAGAAGGAATCTGCAAAGAACAATTTGGAAGAGGAGAATGGAACGCCAGCCCTTATCGTGGGATAGAAGGTAGGACATTTCCGTCCTTAACAGTTTCCTCTTGTTTATATAATTTGTATGTTGAACCGAGAGTTAAGGAAGAGCATAGTAGAATAAAATCAATGTTGAAAATAAACCAGCTCTAAATTAATGCTGAGAAAAGTAGGGCAGAAATAGAAGAAATGAAATGGTTGAGTAAAGTAAATACATTGATCAGAGCAGGAAATTGTGTAGGATAGGAATTATTTTAAGTAAATTATGTTTAGAAATTTTTCAGATTTATATTAAATTAAAATAAGAAATTAAAGTTAACCTTTAAATAAATAATTTTGATAAAAGGGTCTTCAAGCATATTCATATGACTGAGTGTACTTTTTAAATTTCAAGCCTTCATCAGGCAAAATAAACATATTTTATTTTCACGTTATTATGAGTCGGCTAAATTTCATTGAGTGTACAATTTTGTAAAGTAAAAATGTTAATCACGATTGAGAGCTGGATGGTAAAGTAAATGATTTGGAATGAATGTTCAGAAAAGTCCTCCAGTTCAATACTGAGTAACTTACACATCAGTGCTAGTAAAAATTCAAAATTTGTAAGTTAACGAAATATTCGCGAGAAATGAAAAGCTAGACGATTACTTTTAAACATTGCGACACTCAGCAGACCCCGATACACGGAACATTGGCTGGGTGAAACACAACGCCCATCCTCGAATAGTGAGCCTGTGTTTTCTCTAATACTGGGAAAACATAGTTTTTGAAATTCGAGTGATTACACTTAATGCTAATAGTTATCGCCAGTGCACACAACAGCAGGCATTGGAGTCCGATACCACTGTTACAAATACAGCCGGTACATCACAACTGAGATAAACAGCTTTAGCTGCACCCATTGGTTTACGGGGAGCAAATAGCAGGATGTATAAACATGTTGAGGCTCTTTACAGGCACTGATCCGTTGTATTGTGCGAAACACTTTTTCAAGATGTCGAAAGTGTAGCGACGGTGGGTAGATGGAGTGAGCAAACTAAACTCGTGATTGCAAAATCTAAATTTCGGGAGAGAGCTGCTGAATTTCTGATAGCGATGAGTTGAGGGCTGAAACTGAATATGTAAATTTTAAACAGCTTGTCATTGATCGCTTCCAAGACGAAGAGCTATTGGTAACGCGAATGAAGCAGTTTATGAATTGTGCGCAATTGCCAGAACAAGACGTTCGGCAGTACGCAACACCTCTTAAGAGCGCAGCTACGAAATATCATGGTCATAAGTCGGATAAGTCCGAAGAGACAAGGAAGCACAGGGATCAAGAAGCGATGTGCCAATTTATTTCAGGGTTATCTGAATTGATCAGGCATTGGGTACTAACAAAATGCCCGAAAACTTTGGATGCTGCGGTTCTCATCGCAATTCAAGAGGAGGAGAATTTAGCACTCGTGGGTAGAAAAACTTCGGTGAATACTGTGGAAGGAGGCACAGGGGACGAAGAGTCGGTAATGCTGGCCCGCACTTTACAACAGATGTTGTCGCGTGTGGAAGCCACGGAGAATACGGTAGGGCAGTTAGTCGGGAATTCTCAGGGAAGAGAAGACAGGAAATCGGAGGGGAATGAGAGAAATAGAGAGACATTTCAGCGATCTAACCTCCAGCTCTTCGGGGTGGAATGGGCTAGATGGAAGGAAATAAGGCCAGATGATCGCAGGGGTTTCAGTAATCGAAATGATTCACTCGAGGAGAAGTGTAGATCGCAACAAACACGGTGCAGCAAAAGTAGAATCGTGTGCTTTGGGTGTGAATTAGAAGGCCACGTGATCCGGTTGTGCCCTAATTTGGATGGGTCAAATAGGACGGAGACAATACCCAAACAGGTATATAGCAGAGGAAATGGGAGAGATTCTCATAACCAGGTATCGGGAAAATTTGGTACACAGAAACCTGATCCCAAAATTAAGGGTCGATTTGTATGAGGTATCTCGGCCTATTCAGAGTTTAAATCCTCTCAGGTGCAGTGTTTCTATTCAAAGTGGAGACAATTTGCCGATTATTAATGCAGATCTCCGAGGTGACAAAATTAAGTTATTATTCGACACGGGATCTTCGGAAACTCTTTTGGCGAAGGATGCTTATTTAAGATTGAAAGGTCGCAGGAAATTGACTCTCATCAATTCAGATTTAAGGATAAAAAGCATTACAGGGGAAGTCATTCCAACCTTAAGATGTTACAACGTAAACCTGCGAATTAAGGAGAAGCATTTTAGTCAAAATACCCGCTGAGTGAAAATTACTCTGCATTGTTAGGAATTGATGCGATGCGAACACATCACTTAACCTTCTCTGCCCATTCAAATCACCTGTTGTTTCCCCGACCCTCCACCCACGCAGTGCTCTCCGCAGAAAGAGAGGGACGCTGGCGACAGGATTGAGGAGGGGTGACTGTTGCCTCCCTACGCAGAAAAATTGTGACCCCCCAACACAGAAATGTTCCTTCAAGTGAAGTTAGGAACACCGCCTCGTACAAGAGTTCAGACTGTTTTGTTTGAACCGCATCCACGTGCATGCAAAGGTGGATTACTTTTGGCACGGTCTGTTAACAATGTCGCATCAAGTGGCTTGTATGATGTAAAAGTAGCAAACACTAGTAGTTCCCCTATTTGGTTAAACAAACATACTAGGTTATTTCAAGTAGAACCTGTGCAAATCACTCAGAATTCACGGGAAATAGGTGCAACGCAGCGCTGTGTTTTGCTTGTATCTGCCGGTGATTTTAAATTGGACCATTTGAATTCTTTTGAACGTGAGATGGTTTTGGAATTACTGATGACATATTCTGATGTTTTTGCAGGGGATCCCATAGATTTGCAGGGCACGAACCTCGCTGAACATGAAATTCATCTAACAGATGACAAACCCTTTAAACTCCGCCCATACAATTTCCGCATGCTCTTAGACCTGAATTAAAAGCTCGAGTGAATGAATTACTGGATGCTGGGATTATTTCTAAGTCGGATAAGTCCATATAGCTCTCCAATTGTCCTCATTCGAAAACAGGACAACTCTTATTGTTTCTGCTGTGACTTTCGAAAATTGAATCAGATAACCAGAAAAGACAGTTACCCAGTCCCCAGAATACAACAGACCCTATCTTTTTTGCATGGATGCTGAATTTTTTCGAAAATAGACCTTTTGGCAAGGTATCATCAAATCAAAACCAGGCAACAAGACAAGCACAAAACGGCTTTTTCCTGCGAATTTGGCCATTTCGAGTGGAAACGTCTCCCGTTTGGATTGTGCAACAGTCCTGCAACATTTGAGAGAGCTCTAGACTCATTGTCTTTGGACAAATGTGATGATGGCATTCTAGTGTACGTCGACGATATCTTATGTGCATCCAAGACCTTAAATGAACACTTGAAGAAACTGGAGTTAATTTTCCAGCGTTTAAGAAAGCACAAGCTTAAAATCGAGTAAATGTGAATTTGCGACCAAGGAGGTTACATATCTTAGACACCTTCTTGATGGTCAAGGAGTAAGGCCAAACCCTGAAAACGTGGAGGCCGTACAGGATTTTCCTGCCCCATGCACCATTAAGCAAGTCCGAGCCTTTTTGGGAATGGCGGGCTACTACAGGCGCCATATCAAAAATTTTGCATCCATTGCCCAACCTTTGACAAATCTCACCAGGAGAAATGTAAAATTTATCTGGGATGAGCAGTGTGAGGAGTCCTTCCAGCAATTGAGGAGGGCGCTCATTAAGTGAGCTGCTGTTGGCTTACCCAGATTTCTTGAAAAGGTTCTTTGTGACCACAGATGCATCGAAATTGGCTATTGCGGGTATAGCAATTGAGGAGGGCGCTCATAAGTGAGCTGCTGTTGGCGTACCCAGATTTCTCGAAAAGGTTCTTCGTGACCACAGATGCATCCAAATTGGCTATTGCGGGTATACTCGAGCAGGAGGACGAAGAGGGCGTCAGACATCCTATTGCATTCTTCAGCAAGAAACTTAGCCCCACAGAACAAAATTACAGTAGAACTGAGCAAGAGGCTTTGGCAATAGTTGCATCCATCACGCATTGGCGGGAATATTTAGTGGGTAGACAGTTTACAGTTATAATTGATCACAGACCCTTAAAGTGGCTGATGACGCTAAAGACTCCCAACTCTAGGCTTGTCAGGTGGAATCTCAGCCTATCCGAATATGATTTTGATGTAATATATTGCCCAGGGAAGAAGAATACAAATGCGGATGTGTTGTCGAGGCACATTGCAGCAGTGGTGGCAAGTGATGCGGCTCCAGGCCCTACACTTGATGCTGAGGCCATAAAGGCTGCACAACGGGCAGACCCAAATTTGGTCGAGGTAATCGATTGCCTCAACGGGCATGACTACTCTGCTGTTGATAAAATCACAGATACCTACTTCATGCGAGACGACCTGCTATATCATTTTTCCTTGCCAGCCAAAAACAGTCCACGCAGACTTGTTACTGAACAGTTGGTGGTGCCTGACCCTCTAAAATCTGAAGTAATGAGAGTGGAGCATGATGGTATAAGCGCAGGACACTTAGGATTTGAGAAGACATTGGGGCAAATTAGACTCAAATATTTTTGGATCAATATGTTTGCTGATATCAAATTACACTGTCAGTTGTGAGGAATGTTTAAAACGGCGGGGCTACAAGAAGAACCAAAAGGTGGGTATTACCCCGGAAATCCAACCAGTTCCGTGGTCAAAAATTTACATGGATATCGCAGGACCACTTACCACGACAGAGAACGGGAACAAATACCTATTTGGTAGTCACCGACTCTTTTACCAAGTATACTGAGCTAATTCCCTTAAAAACACAAACAGCCAAAGAAATAGCTAAAAAATTCTCAACGCACGTTATAGCAAGACATGGTGTACCTTATACTTTGTTGACTGACAGAGGAACAAACTTTTTGTCAGAATTAATGTCCAAACTCTACAGAAGATTAGGCATTAAGAAACTGAATACAAGCCCGAGGCATCCGGAGACTGACAGACAAGCGGAACGAAGTATCCGTACAGTGATGCACTCCTTAGCTCTTTACTGTTCTCCCACTGGGAAAAATTGGGATGAGTACACAGATTTTGTGGCTATGGCGTACAGAGCGGCCATTCACAGCGCTACTAGGGAAACTCCCAATTTCCTGATGTTCGGAAGGGACTTTAATATGCCTGGGCATTTGCTGAGCAAGAAAATCCCCTGGAGCTACTCTGAACACCCGAATGATGCAGAGAGCTTGGTTATGCGAATGCAGGAATCATTCAGAATTGTTTGCGATAATCTCGAAGAGGCAGCCCAGAACTCAAGGGACTATCGGGCACGAACGGCAGTAGATAAGCAAATCAAGGTGGGTGATCTTGTTTATCAACACGACCCTTCGGCATCCAAGACAGGATCGCGCAAGCTGATGAAACCGTCCATAGTACCCTTTAGAGTGGCGGAAAAGACTTCACCAGTTAACTTCTAAATTGTGCCGGTAAACGATATGAGGCGTCCTCGCCTAACCCATGTTGATAGGATCTTTAAAGCCTCACAGAGAAGGGTATTCGACACTTGGCATTTCTAGGAAACAGTTTGGGATGCGGAAGATGAACCCGAATCACAGAACCTCGCATGAACCACATGGTAGTCCAAAGATACAGAATTGTGTGAAGATGATGATTGGGAAAGCCCAATGTGGGCGCTACAGTCGGGCGAGCCAACGCCCTCAGAAACCGAACCCTTCGCAGCGCGAACCCCCATGATTGTGGATCCCTTAAGAGTGCAGGGAAGCCAAGTCAAAAGCATTCCAATCATCTCGCGGGCATCGCTGAGACCAAGGGCTAGTAACACCATGCCACACACTGACAGACGGGGAGCAGTCGAGATTATAGTGGATCCCCAGGAAGACGGTGACACCACGATTATCTACGATGTTGAAAAGGAACTCGAAGACAGTGGAACGCAAGAATTTGGCATCGAGCGCAGATAAAAGCGGGTGTAGGAGCATCGAACGTGAGAGATCTGTGGAACTCGTGGATTCTCGAAGCTATGCCTCATATTTAAATTTCTTTTCCGCCTATCTCGACGGGCAGCAATGAACTTGTGATGAAATCCTTAAACTTTTCGCCCACTCTCAGGGCACTTAAGTCCGGAATTAGGTGCCTTGCGGAGGTGGGAAAGAGTAGAGCGTTTGCAATTAAAAGAAATTTGAACGATTGAATGAATAAACTTCATCCAGTCATCCCTTTTTTTTTCTTTCATGGGGGAAGGGGGTGGTGGTGGAATGTTACAGTGGATCCCCCCCCCCCACCTAAAACCCAAAGAGAACTCTAAAATTTGTCTGCCATGTCGCGTATTGTATGAGGCAGCGGGGAATCACAGTTCGGCAGGCTCACATGTTCTTTTACAGTTTACAGGGTTTTTTTTATTTATTTCTCATTTACGTTGTTTTTTCTTTCAGCTGTTCTCTAAAATGATTAACAAAATTACGGGATAATTAGGAAGTTGCTCCAATGCTCTTGAAGGCAAGAAATGTAATATTTTGCCATTTTGAATTGAGAGACCTCACACATAGCCCTCGAGTGAAACATAAACATTCCTACCTCATGGGTGTTTTCGAGAAGGTGATACACGAACGAGGAAAAATATGCTTTCGAATGCGGATGAGAGCAGCAATGTTCGAAGTGGTTTTGCACTTTTAATTCCCCCCCCCTTCTTTCCGCTTGTAGCTTAACGCTGTGGTCCGTATGTTCACTTCAGTGGGTGGGCCAAGAGACCCTCAGCAAACACATAACTCTTTCAGCAAGAACGATACTCCGACGTCTGCGAGGGACAATCGCCGAAAAAGGGTAAGGGAGAATTTGAGCGTCGTTCCTGGGAGGCAGTTGCTGATGTAAGCTGAAAGCAAAAAGACATCGGATTTCGCTCGGCCGAGAAAACTAATCTCAGGGCTCGCGGTCACATCTCGACAGGGTAAAATAGAAGCAGAAAGCCTGTGAGTGTGCATATTTGGAACTGCATACTCAGGCAGGGTAGATGCTATGTTAACGGAAAGGAATTGACTGCATTGTGAATGAACGGTGAAAAAGGATAGAAGGGAGTGACGGATGGAATCCTACTATATCAGCAGCTGAAGAGAGGGGTCCTACTCTATAAAGCAGCTGACGGTCAGAATCATTTCTTCACGACGACAGAAATCATTTCCCAGGAATGCAGAAAATCAGTCTTGGAACCCGCAACAGCAGATGTGAGAGGGGCTATTTTGTTTAACGGCCACCTTCAAATCTTCACAAGAGTGGCTCAGTGTACACTCTTATCAGCGCAAAGTGCGGCATGATATCACCATTTTTATTGTGTGCTTCATTTACATCGAGCATCAAAGTGAAGTGTTAATTCATCTGTGTGCTGCCACATGGTGCAAGTGTTTTTGTGTGCGTTTCTTTTTTTGTCGTGTTTTGTTATGTATTATATTCTTTTTGTCGTGTTTTGTTATGTATTATATTCTTTTGTCATGTTTTTTTTTATATTATATTCTGGATGTACACAGCCAGGTCAAGAAACTGTAAGTACATGAATATTTCTATTTTTCTTCACACACCTGCGAACTTGAACTTGTGCTATCCCGACACCCAAAGCTGCATGGACATAGATGCAACAATACTGAGCCTCCTTTGTGACTGAACCTCAGAGAAAGTACATGCACATACGAACTTCGATTTCTTTCAGGGCCCACTTCCTGATCTTTTACAAGAATAAGGAAGAGGGTGTGGCCACAAATTCCGCTTTGAGGGACAGATTGATTTAACTTTGGATCAGGGCCAATGCTAGCGGAGAAGGGATCTGCATGTGCATGCTTATTAGATATAGTTAATTTATTTTGGCAGTATTTCGCACCGATAATCGTGTATAAATTTATTTATTTTTTATATTTTTTTAATTGTTTTTGTTATTTTTGTTCACACGGTGGATTCACCCAAGCCTCGTGCTCCGGGTCGGTCTTACCATTTTCATTTTTTATGTTCTGGCGTGAATCTTTGAGTGCAGCGGTGCACCTAAGATTCACACCTGGTGCCGCGGCTAACAAAATTGCACGACAGGTTCCAAGCACCGTTACCGGCACTCTCGGCAGGACCACTGCAAGCGCCATGTAACAAGATGGACAAACTGGTGGCTCTAGCAAAAAATTAAAAATGTGCTCTGATTTAGAGATTACAGTGAAAGATATGGGAAGTGGTAGTGTTGGCGATCTTGCTGAACAGGAAGCACAGTCACAAAATCACAATGATATTTTGAACAAGAAGTGTTTGGAGCATTTAGTACAATTTACACGCTGCAGCCCAGATTTAGAAAATGATCTTGATGTAATAAACAGAAAATTTGGACTTATTCACGAAGAAATCTTGTCTCTCAGCTGAAAATTCAGACAGTATAGTGGCCATGGCACAAAAATTGGTGGCAAATTTTGTTTATAAATTATCGCTAGATAATCCTACTTTTTAGCAAATTGCAAAAGAAAACTATTTATTTGCTTCTCCCATATGTGGTGATAAAGATATTCAAAACAGCTCAAGAGGAGATGAGACCTTAAAACAATTGGAACTGTAGTCAAATAATTGTGCAGGTGAAGATGTTACTTTTTTAGCAGAACATGTAAAAAATTGTGCAAGTTGCAATCGGGAGTCAGATTTGTAATCATTTGATAAAGACGGTGACTTCTTAGGAGAACATGGAAAACAGCCAGAAGTAAATGCAACAAAAGCTTTCAGCAAACATTACAAGTGCATTGAAGAAACACTGCATATCTTAGCCGAAAGCAGCAACGAAACAGCAGTAACGAAAACTGAAGCAAGGGGTCTGCTTAAGAAATTGAAGAAGCTTAAAACCGCGTTGAATACTGTTATTTGGGATATTATTTTGCAACGTCTGAACAAGGTTGTGGCGATGTGGGAAGCACGCACGTCCCAAATCATATTTCAGTAGAAAACGAGTTGGTTGGAAATTAGGAAATGGACGGGTGGAAGCCATATTGGGTAGGGAGGTCGTGGTCGCGAAGCTACGGCATCGAAGAAGAAGGGCGTGTCCTCAGTGGAGAGAGATGACAGTTGCGTAAGAGTTATGGGGTCAGAGGCAAGCGTCCTGTGGGAATGCGCTGCTCTGATTGGCCCAAAGCTGTGGAGATGCTCGCGAGGAGAGAGAGAGAGAGTTGCAGAAAGAGCGGGAATTCGGGGCATTCTCTGGTAACTATCGTGGAGGAAGAATGGCGAATATGGAGCTCTGATGGCAGAGGTAATCAGAATTTGGGTAAAATAGTGACGAGGGTCACTAAAGTTTGAAACAGTAACTGCGGGTACTACAAAAGTAGGAGACCTGAACTGCGGTTCAGGAGGAGCATAATAACCCTGGCACTGTGTCTCTCGCTGTACCAATATCTGGCTGAAAGCACCAGGTGATATACCAGAGAGAGGTCAATTATTCCATCTGATTTTTGTCATGTATGTACTGTGACTCTCTGGACCTAAAGAGGAGGACGGACAGCGTCTTCGTCACGTCAACCGAACTCTGACTGCTCAATTATAAGAAGAACTGTGGTCTAAACAGACCTGGAGGACTGATCACTGTACGTTTAAAAGCGTGAATGGCATTAATCAAGAGATGAAAAATCATTGTGCACCCTGATGCATTGTACGTAAATAAATTTCCATGTACAGGTAACTCATGTGGAATGGTGTAAATTGAGATATTCGTCACTTAGTTTGTCGAGTACCTCTGGTGGCAGCAATACCAGTCCCAACTGAACCGTCTTATACATTCCGGTTGTCTTCCATCGGAAGCGCCTACCAGTCCTTCATCAACATTACACGTGATGTAGCAGTGCGGGACGCAACTCACAGCCTCCTGCTACTTTTAGTAAGTAAAAAAAAAAAAGATACATCACCCGACGAGACATCAACCACCACATATAGATTTGTTGTTGGCAGCGGTGTGGATACGAAAAAAGTTCGGAAAATTCAGTTGCGGACTAAGAAAAGAAAAGCCTGTGAAGACAGATCCAAGAGCACACACAAAAAAAAGTTACAGAAGAACTCGAAGAGAATCTCAAAAAGCCGAAAAGTCAGCGTGAAGATCCAACCGGAAGCGGTCAGAGCAGGCACTTCGGAGAGAAGGAGAAACGCCAAGCGAGCAGGGGGGGGGGGGGAGCGACAGAGAGGACCCTCCCAGAACCACAGAGCAGTGAAAGTTTGTGCCGGGAGTGACGTCACCAAATAATCCGGATCTTCCAGTGCGTGAGCCGGCAAACAGGTGTTTGGGGGATCCAGTTGGAAAACCCCAGGCTTTTCTTTTCTTAGTCCGCAACTGAATTTTCCGAACTGGCTTTTCTTTTCTTAGTCCGCAACTGAATTTTCCGAACTTTTTCGTATCCACACCGCTGCCAACAACATTTTTTAACAGTGCGTGTGTTAAAAATAAATTCAGGCGTCTTTGCAAAGAGCGTCCTGAAAAAAAAAAAAAAAAAAAAAAAAGAAAGAAACTGCCTACAAGCCAAACCAGAATGCAATTTAGTTAACCGGAAGAGGAAGATAGGTACAGTCATTTTGCTTGATTTTGTAAGAGAGCACAGGCCAGATGATCAGAAAGAGCTTAGTAGGAGCAGTACAAATACACAATAAATTAAATAAATAAAGTGTATGACAAGTATGACACTCTTTGGAAAGGAGTTAGGGATTAAAGTAAATATGCACATAAATTGTTTGTACAACACAATAAAAATTTTTTTGAAGATTGCATACCAGATATGACACACATTAAAAAAGTTAGGGAAGTGTTAGAAAGAGAAATAACGAATGTCTCCAGAAGCGATAATGCAGAAATAATTTTAAAAAGGGTATCAAAATTAGTGTAGGGAAAAGACTCGCTAATTGGCAAACACCCGAAAGATGAGTGAGGGGCTTGCAGAGATGTCCCTTAAGGACATTCGACAGGAGTGTCGAGAAAAGGGAATTCAGGTAGGAAGAAAGTCCAGGCGTCAGCTAGTGACGGAGTTAATAAGTTGGGAAGAGAGGGAGAGTGATAGAGAAAGTGAGGGACATTTAGAATTTGAAGATAATAGAGATAGAGATAATTTTGAAGGGGATAATGCAGTATGGGATGAAAGGCAGTACAGCCTTCAGATGAAAAAGTTGTCCATTGAAGAGGAGGCAATGGAATGGTGTAAATTGAGATATTCGTCACTTAGTTTGTCAAGTACCTCTGGTGGCAGCAATACCAGTCCCAACTGAACCGTCTTATACATTCCGGTTGTCTTTCATCGGAAGCGCCTACCAGTCCTTCATCAACATTACACGTGATGTAGCAGTGCGGGACGCAACTCACAGCCTCCTGCTACTTTTAGTAAGTAAAAAAAAAAAAAAGATACATCACACGACGAGACATTAACCACCACAAAGGTCTTTCAGAATTCTTTGAAAAATCTTTCCAAAGTTCCTGCACTCTTTACATCCTTAATTGACATTGTTCAATTTGGGAGAAATAAGAAAAGGAAGCAAAATGTATGTCAGAAACTAATGACTGTGCATTATCAAGGAAGGGAACTGTTCCATGAAGCAAAAATTTATAGACGATACAAATACGCCTGAAGCAGATTTGCACCAAGTATGAAATTTATCACGATATGTCATTGTGTGCTTTGTGATGATTTAATTGCACAGTTGTCAAAACGAAAAATTCTGTATGACAATTTTGCCCCCAATTTTTTTTTGTCTATTTAATCTAAAATCGGAAACACCAGTAACTGAAGAAGCGAAATGTTCACAAAAATGTTACCCCAGCGATCTGTCAGAAGAGTTTTGTGATGAGCTTCAGCAGTTTAGTTGTCTTGTGGATAAAGGTGATCAAGTTTCCCATATGCTGAAAAAGCTGAAGAACTGAATTTTGATATCTGTATTTCCAAATTTAGAAATGGTTTTCAGAATGTTTTTGACTAATCTGATGTCAAATTGTTCTGAGGAGAGGTCATTTTCTTTGTTAAAATGCACGACACCCCCATTACGATCCGGAATGAAAAAAACCAAACCTTGCACATTGTCATTATTGTGTATTGAAAATGATGTTGCACAAGAACTAGATTATGATGATAGAATCTCAAATTTTGCAGCTTTAAAGTTGAGGAAGAAACCAATGCAGTTCATACGTAAGTTATTAATAGTTCATTGGTTAGGTGTAAATGTAGTTCATAGGTGTAGTGGTTAATTTAGTTAAAAAACAAACTGGACATGTTAGTAAACTCTGGATCACTCATTTCAGCTAACGATTTTTTTTTAATTTATTAACATCACAATTATTTTTATGATAGTGTCGTGGGGAACTGCATCTCACCACACAAATGCTAAGAGTTTATACCAATTAATTTCGGTAATAACTGACTCAATCAAACATTAAAACAGGTGACACTCTATAGAAATTTTAAAATGGTTTAAAAGTGTTAAAATGATTACAGTAAACAAGTATTTGAGGGGTAGAAATAGGCTGAAATATTTTACTGCTCAATGGTTAGTCAGCAAGACCAATGAAATAAAATTTTCAGTGGGCCGTGTACATTTGTACCCTTGTAGGTCAGTACAAAGTAATGGGTTTGTTATTTGAAACAGTACAAATCTTTAGAAACACAGACATTTGTTAATAGACAATTTCAGATATGCATTTGTTAAAATAGTGTTTACTATAAAACAAATATCTTTTAAATAAACATTAACAATGCCGTGAGGGGCAATCGAGGGCATTTAAAAAATTATTAGGGGCCGCAAATTTGGCTGTGCCCAGGGCCCCAAAATTTCTAAGTCGGTCTCTGGTAAGAACCAAAGGTATTTCGTGCTGAGTTGTAGGCAAGAAGATTTAAAAGCTGTCAAAGCATGGTAACATTTACTGGAGCCAAAGCACACACCACACTCTTTAAATTTTCATTTAAAAAAACGTAGGATCTAAAAAACGTCTTTATTTACAATTTAAAAAAGGTTAAAACAGTGACAGAGAAATCATCCAGATCAAAAGACTCTCATAAAAGGTTATGCACTAACACTCCCAAGACTGGTGGCAGTTATTTACAAGAAAATACAGTGAAACCTGGTTAAGTGACCACCTGAATACAGTGACCACTTTTTATAAGAACCGCTGGTTTCCATATCTTGCTAATGGTTAAATTTTCCCCTAAAGTGACCACCTGTCTATTGTGTACAGTGACCTTCTTTTTGACAAAATTCAAGTAAATCCCACCTGTTAAAGTGACCAGTTCTAAAAGCAAAAGGAATTTAAAGTCATACAGAGACAAGAGAGTTAGAGCATAGGTTTTAGGTAAAACTATTGTTTCTTTGTTCAAAAGTTTGTTTCCGAGTCTCATTCTTTGCAACACCACTCTTTGCCCTTGGGCTACAAGGGAACTCCCTCCACCAAAGAATATCTAACGCTCAAAGAAGGTCAACTCTCAAAGAGATAATGTAAAGCAGGCGGCAACAGCGCCACCACATCTTAAGAGGCACTATGCTCTGCAGGAAAGTTAACATTCAGGAGCAAAACACATTAGGGGGACCACGGCAGTGAA
This sequence comes from Macrothele yani, assembly GCA_039090855.1. Taxonomy (NCBI): domain Eukaryota; kingdom Metazoa; phylum Arthropoda; class Arachnida; order Araneae; family Macrothelidae; genus Macrothele; species Macrothele yani. Next base: position 45,640,638 of record CM077022.1, on the reverse strand, counting down.
GCTTTTCTTTGATCCATGATGGTTTTCTTCGATCTGATGACTACTTGCTTAGAGCAGTTTTTTATTGTTGCAATTTTCTGATATCCTGCCCATCCCTTAATTTGGTGAGAAAAATATGCAATAACATTAGTATTACTATTTAAATTAAATTTCAGCAAATATTAGTTAGGCCTAAGGATCCGTACAAAATGCAGACATTCCCTAGTATTTGGCAATACTGAAAATGTTTCTGAAAAACTGAAGAACAAACAAAAGCCTTAACTAACCCGATTGGCATAACAAAACTAACATATCCGATTTGCGAAGTGATTATGCTACCGAGAAGGTAACAATCACGTGCTGTGAGTAGCTCGGCTGACTGTTCTTTACCCAAAGAATTGAAGTGAACAGAAATATGCATGCGCAGTCTTCTCTGTCTGCTCAGGCATCAGCCTGTATGTTGGCTTCTGTGCATTGCATTTTTCTCTAAAGATATGATGGCGCTAGTTACGTCTCGCTGAGCCTTAACTTATTCTCGTTAGATATTATTTGCCTCCACTCCCCCCCCCCTTTTATTCTTAGAAATGGGATGTAAAAGCAGAGGGGATTTTCTGGTCCCTTAAGGCACCATTTACAGGGTGGAAGGACAATAAGCATTATCAGAGGTTTCACAGGCACCTGTTCCATCTTAGGGGCAACAGATATCACATCAGGAGCATCAGATGTCACAAGTCATTGCCTCGTCAAAGCTTGTTCAGGATATTTCTTAGTGCTAAGAAGCTTTCCTTCCTAGTTTTTAAAAGAATTTTTTTGCATTTAAATTTCAAGTAGAGATTTTTTTTCAAAATGCCTCCTGTGAATTCCAAGTCTTACAAAGAATTAACTTTAAAAGAGGAAATAAATCTCCTGAATTTTTTGGAACATAACAGCCAGCGAAAAACCTCTGAAAATTTTCAAGTCAGCAAAACCTCTGTGTGTAACATTAGTAAACGTAAGGAAGAATACTTAAATGGTATGAAGAAGATAATGAAAAAGGATTATGCAGCAGGAAAGTGCTAAAGACTGACAAATTTTGATGTGTAAACCAAGCAACTTTTACGTGGTTTTAGAAAATGCGTGGAATGAATGCACGAATATCAGGCTCAATGCTGCAAGAAGCTGCATTAGATTTCTCAAAAAAAAAAAAAAAAAAAAAACTTTGGTGTTAACCAGTTTACTGCTTCTAATGGCTGCCTTGAATCATTCAAAAAGCGGCATAACATTTCACAAAAATTTTTATGCGAAGAATCAAATGATGTGGATTGCAAAATTGCTGCAAGTGTCAAAAAGAGAATGTCGCAATTCATAACAGGATTTACCATGGATATTTTTAACACTGATGAATGTGGTTTATTTTTTCGGGCATTGCCGACCAGAACTTTGGAAATAGCTGGTGATAAATGCAAAGACGGAAAGATTTCCAAGGAAAGACTTACTGTTTTGTTTGCTTGCAGTGCTACTGGAGAAAAGTTAAAACCGTTTGTTATTGGCAAAGCAAAAAAAAAACACGCTGTTCTAAAAATGTAAACCCTGATAATTTACCTGTACTTTGGCGTGCAAATCGGAAAGCTTGGATGACTGGTGATATCTTTAAAGAATGGGTAGCTACTGTGAACAGACAAATGAAATGCCAAAACCAAAGCATTATCTTGATTATAGATAACTGCCCAGCACATCCTCCGGATTTATCATTTTCAAATGTAACCATAAAATTTCTTCCTGCAAACACAACTTCACATATCCAGCCACTTATAAATTTGAGGATTTTTACTTGAGGTTTTGTTTACGCATATTATAGTTCTTTGAAATTGATCTTGTCCGAATATTTTGAGTGATAATTTTTTTTGCAGGTATTGTGATATTTTCAGTGATTATTTTCAAGTGCATTTTTCATTGAATATTTTGAGTGATAATTTTTTTTTGCAGGTATTGTGATATTTTCAGTGATTATTTTCAAGTGCATTTTTCATTTGTTTACTTTGTGTACACATTCAGTGAGTTGAGTTGCACTGGTTAGTTGCTACAATTTGAGGAAACCTTTGGTCAGTGTAGTGTTGATATAATTTTTGGTTCAAGTTAGAGTAGAATTTTTCTTGCTAAAGGTAGCTTTCAGATAATTAGTTGTGCTTGAATAGTTTGTGCTTGGAGCCTTTTTTTTTTTTTTGTGTACTTCCAGTGTTAGTTAGGCATATGTTTAATTTCTAGTGTGAGTAGATATTTCAGTTGACATGTGTTAGTGTTTCATTTTGTATTCGAGTAGTGCTAGTGTGGATTTTAGGATTCTTAAAGTGTTATAATTTTAATATTGAGGCATCATGGCTCCTCCAGGTCAGTCAGGAAATGGGGAGAATCAGCAAGTAGGGACAGATATGGTACAGCCAGGCAGTGCTATGGATTTAATGAGTATAAACATGAATATGCCTACTCTTATGGGACTGGTGTCCCAGTTTTCAGGTACCTCAGATAGTGTACCAATAGCAGAGTTTTTTGACAGTTTAGAGGAAACAGCTCGCCTCGGTAGTTGGGTCACGGAGCAGAAACTTTTAGTAGTAAAGAGGAAGTGTACAGGAGAGGCTGGCCAGTTCATCAGGGAGTTTACTGTAAGAGAAAGGAGTTTGACCTACCAGAACCTCAAGGATGCCCTGTTTGACAGATTCTCTATTACTGACTCCATTTGCAGTCAGGATGGGCAAACTTAATTCCTGCAAACAGGCATCAGGCGAATTAGTCAAGCAATTTGCTGCACAACTTGAAGTGTTAGCCTGTGTGTATTTAAGAGATGAGGATGATTCTCCAGGAGTCAGAGCTGTCAAAGACATGAGCATGCTTCAGCAGTTCTTAGCGGGTCTTAACCCTAAGCTAAGAAGGCATGTCCTCTCACATGACTGTCGAACTTCAAGCAGGCCAGAGAAAAGGCCCTCCTTGTAGAGACAAACAAAACCTACATGGCCACCTGTTCCAAGAGTGTGTCATTTGTAGAAGTGCAGCCGAACCGCAGGAAACAGGAGTAGGTACGAAGAAGTTTTATCAGCCTTCGCCACACAGATAAACAATCTCCAAGAGAAGTTCAGGAACACGCAGCTAGATAGGGAAAGCAGGTCAAATACTCCTCCACGTAGAAATACCAGGTCACATTATTCTCCCACAGGTCAAGGAAGTCCTTCTCCCAGCCAAGAATATAGATATGCATCACCTAAAGACAGCTATAGGGATAGAGATAGTCGTAGGAGCAGGGATGGTTACAGGGACTCCAGAAGTAGTCCCAGGCGTGATGACAGTACAGGAAGGAATAGGTCAGCCAGTCGACATCCTAGAGACAGGTCCACAGTAACTTGCTACAGGTGTAGAGGAATGGGTCACTATGCAAATGAGTGCAGGGATGCCAGTTATCAATCCAATACAAGAAGTCATCAGCCGTCGAGAAGTTCAGATAGGTCTCAGTCTAGGTACTGAACTCAGTTGTCAGGAAAGAGAAATCAGAGCCACAGAACTTTAAACTAATATCAGGGAGAAGCAATGTAGAGTCGGCTTCTACAAACATCCCTCTTCCAGTAGAGGCTCCGATGGAATCCTGCCAGGCTGAACATGATAAATTTTCCATGCCAGTGGTGAAAGGGTTGGTTGGTTGGTTGTTGGATTTTATTGGCGCAAGGGCCAGGTTTGGCCAAAGAGCGCCAGAGAAAGAACTATCAGCCACAGATTTTTAAAAGCGTGGAAAATGATTAAGAGCAGACAGGCTTGGTAAAAGTTGAAAAAGAGTATGATGAAAGCTGTGAAGACAAGGTAGTTAATTAGGTTTATATAAAAATTTATTAATTTACTATTATAATTATAATTTTTTTTTTTAAACACAACTACACAAAGGTTGGTTGGTTGGTTGGTTAGTGGATTTTAGTGGCGCAAGGGCCAGGTTTGGCCAAAGAGCGCCAGACAAAGAACTATCAGCCACAGAATTTTAAAAGCGTGGAAAATGAGTAAAAGCAGACAGGCTTGGTAAAAGTTGAAAAAGAGTATGAAGAAAGCAGTGAAGAAAAGGTAGTTAATGAAGTTTATTAAAATTCATAAATTTACTAATGGAAAAGGACGAACCGTCACTCTCCTCCCCCCACACTCCTCTGCAATGCTGCCAGAGGGCGGGGACGAACTGTCACTCTCCTCCCCCCATGTTCCTCTGCAATGCTGGTAGAGGCTGGGGATGAACTGTCACTCTCCTCCCCCCGTGCTCTTCTATAATGTTGGGTGAGGGTGGGGACCCCGCAGAGGCCGAGACAGTTGGATGGACACTGCACACCTTTGCGGATTGAGGGCCGGGTCTTCCGCACGTGCAGGCTGTCTGCTGGGAACCGGAAGAGGCGGGCGTCTTCAAAAGAGAAGGCGCAGACTCAGCTGGTCGAATAAGCTGGAGCTCGGTGAAATCCACCTGTGTCGCTTGTTCAGCTGTAGATCGCTTGGCAAGTGCGGCGAGAGCTACAGGGCGCGGAACAAAAGGCTGCACGGGTTGTGGCTGAGACTGAACAACTGCGGCAAAAGTACGCTGTCGGTTGTTGGGAATACCCAACTTGGCCTTGGCAGCAGGGTACGAGAGGCCCTCCAGGGTCTTGAGGCGCTGGATCGCCTTCTCGTCGTTCCACTTCGAACAGGACCTGGCATAAGCAGCGTGGGAGTCACCACAGTTTACACAGCAGGGCTCTGAAGTGCATCCAGTCCCTTCGTGGTCTCGAGATCCACAATTGGCGCACCTCGCAACACTGTTACAGGACCGCTGGGAATGTCCATACCTCTGGCACTTAAAACAGCGTAGAGGATTTGGTATATAAGGACGAACTGCACATAACAAGTAACCAGCCTTTATTTCAGTAGGTACCTTCGGGCTGTTAAAAGTCAAAATAACATTTCGTGATTTGATCAGCGCGCCATCGCGCCTGAAAGTCATGCGTCTGGCAGCTATGACACCCTGATCCGCAAGTTCACACACAAGTTCATCTTCATCGCAGACCAACAAGTCGGGCTCAGAAATGACTCCCTTGGAGGTGTTGAGATACGGATGTGCCGTCACTTGAACTGGAATATCCTGAAGTCTGGTCAACTGCAGAAGAGATGTGCTCTGAGAGAGAGTGCAAGTTTCCACAAGCAGGTCTCCAGAGCGTAGCTTCTTCACTGACTTCAAAGAGCCAGCAACACCCGCAAGTGCCTTCGAGATGAAAAAGGGAGACTTTGAGGAAAGTTTCAACATCTGGTCAGTAGAAGAAATGACGAGAAAAGAAGCGTGAGGTATCGAATCTGCAAGTGTAATGCGACGTTTCTGAGCTGACGGCTCAACATCTGGATCTAAAGATACGTCGCGGTGATGTCGTTTTTCAACGAAAGTTCTCTTCAGTGTGTTATGTGTGGGAGGTGGTTGAGGCAAATTTGGCGCCTGATCAATCACCATATCCTGTTTTTTGTTAAATTTTGAGGAGGGTTTACGTTTCCCCATGGGAGTAAGAAAGAATTCATCTGCAACGTACTCCGCCCACAATCGAGCCCAACAGGGGAGAACTGGAGGTCCGCAAGCCAAACACATGACGCAAGACACAGTTCTAGAGCTTAGTTGCAAATATAGTCCGTTGGCTGTGATCACAGGCACTCGGCGGACACTTCGGCCTCCAGGTACCGTCATGCCAACGCCTTTGGCATGATCCCACAGCCCCCGGGCTCACCCTGCCGTGCTATACGACAAAAAAGCCGCTAAAGCCCTGCACACAACTTGGTACAAGACATCTGACTAGAGGTGGGTTAGTCTCTAGCCTCCCGTTTACAGCGAAGCCGGGGTCGAAGAGGAGTGTTGGTACACAGGAGGCACTTATCCGGTCTCCTGCGACCTCAGCCGCCAGACATCCCATTTCCGCCTCACGGGTCTCCGCACGCGGCAAACATGCAGGTAGGTCTAGCACCCAAACCAGCTAAAAGGAAAAAAAAAAAAAGAAATCCAAAGAAGACAAATCCTGGCAGGGAACCTAAACGGAATCTCAGCAACCTACAAACTGAGCGGTTAATATAAATCAGTTAGTGGTGGAGGGTAACAAAACCACAAGACCGGGGTGTTAGTACAGAACGTGGTAGAGATTAGGTAGAGAACACAACACGGGCAACTAGCCAGTGGAGAAAATAAAGAAAAACGAAAAGCGAGACACAAGACCAGCTCGGGATCGTGGGGCCGCGACTCCCCAACAGCTGGATGAACAGCCGTCCCTGCAAACACCAACAGCACCAAAATAAGAAAAAACAAGCTGTGACATGACATCAGATGTTGACCAGTCACAAGGTCAGCTCGGGCCGTGGGGGCGCCGCTCCCCAAATAACTGGAAAACCAGTTATCCCCGTGCGGGGGTGGTGAAAGGGACAGTTAGCGAGAAGATACTCAAGTTGTTGGTGGACACAGGGGCGTCTATCAGTCTTATTTCAGAAAATTGTTTGGATTCCTTACCCAGTTGCAAAAATTTGATTCTGGACAGCCCCCAAATTGTAGTAAAAGGTGTGTCAGGGGAAACTCTTCCTATCAGCTCTTGTGTCGAGTTGGAATTCCAAATTGATGGTGGAAAGTTTAGGCACAACATTTTTATCACAAAAACCATACTATCACCAGCATATGATGCAATAGTTGGTTTTGACTTGCTCAAGGCCCAAGGATTTGTTTTTAGAGCCTCAGATGGCACCTTGTGGCGGGAAACTACACTTTCGGCCATTGGCCCAGTTTCGGAAAAGGAGAAAGCCATTGAATTGGTTAGGGAATTTTCCCAAATTCAGAACCAAGGCTTCAATCCAGCCCAGATAGGAAGGGAAGAAAAGGTCAGACACAGCGGTGAGTTTACCGTTGGAGTCCCAGTGCCCTCTGCTGAGGAAACTGCCAACTCCGAATGTAAACAAACACCTCTGTCAGGAAGCAAGAAAAGGTCTCGTCAGTCCACAAATACACCCCAGTCCTAGAGTTTCTTCACCTGTTGCCTCTTTTAATCCTATGTCAACTTTATTTGGGAAGTTGGTCAACAAGGAAATCCTCCCACCCAGGTCGGAAAAGTTAGTGAAAATTCACATTCCAGGTTGTGCGAAATTAGGAGAGTTTATGCTGCTGCAGCTGGTCAACAGTTTTAAAAGAGATTCAGTATGGGTTGCTAGGTCGGTAAACAGCACCCAGGATGACGTCACCTTAGTAAAAGTTATCAATACCTCCCACTTGCCCATTCATGTCAACAAGTATACCAAGCTCGTTACAGCTCAGCCAGTCCAGGTCACCTCAGTTTCTTCAGTTGAGGCTCAGCTGGAGGACTGCTTTTCATGGGAGAGTGATTTCGATTTATCCCACTTACTCCCTTGGCAGCAGGAGAAAATGTTGACATTTTTGTCTAAGCATCAAGGAGTGTTTGCAAAAGATGTTTCAGAGTTGAGCGAGTGTGATACACTCCTCCACCAAGTTATCCTTACGGATGACATACCTGTTCGCCAGAGAGCTTACCGAACCCCTTATGCCCTTAGGGATGAAATGAACAGGCAGATCAGTGAACTCCTAGATGCTGGCATAATTATAGGCCTAGTGATAGCCCATATGCCGCTCCGGTTTTGCTGGTGAAAAAATCAGATGAAAATTTCAGATTATGTATGGATTACCGTCGTCTGAATGCGAAGACTGTACCAGACTCCTTCCCCATCCCCAACTTGGTAGAGATGGTGGACTCTTTGGCAGGTGCCACATTCTTCAGCTCTCTGGATTTGACCAGTGGGTTCTTCCAGATGATGTCCATAAAACGGCCTTCGTTACCAACTCAGGGTTATACAAGTGGTTGAGGGTACCTTTCGGCATGAGGAATAGCCCCAACAGTTTCCAAAGGCTCATGGAAATTGTTCTTTCAGGCCTAAAACCCCTTCAAATTAGTATCTATATAGATGACATAGTAGTTGCTAGTAAAACTTTTGATCAGCACTTGGAAAAACTGGAAATCGTTTTTGACTGCCTGCACCAGCATAAGTTGAAGCTAAAACCTAGCAAGTATCATTTCCTTAAGTCATCTATCAGATATTTAGGCTTTATTGTGAGTAGAGATGGTGTCACCCCAGATCCCAGAAATCTGGAGGCAGTCAGAAATTTCAGGATCCCAAGCTCGGTTAAGCAAGTGAGAGCATTTCTTGGGCTTACTGGGTTTTACTGGCGGTTTATTGAGAATTATGCACATGTCGCACTCCCTCTTACCAATCTTATCAGGAAGGATAAGAAATTTCACTGGAATCCTGAAGCTCAGCAAGCATTTGAGGATCTACAGCAGGCCTTATTGAAAGCACCGTGTTTGAAACTTCCAGATCTTGAGCAAGAATTTGTCTTATCTTGTGCCGCCCTGCAGCAAGAAGTAGAGGGAAATTACAGCCGGTTGCATATGCCAGTCAAAAATTTAAAAGGGCAGAATTAAAGTACTTGGTGGTAGAAAAGAAGATGCTTAGTATAGTGTTTGCAGTCAACTACTTTAAGCAGTATTTGTATGCAAGGCATTTCACAGTTATTGCTGACCAGGCTAGCCTTTCTTATGCATTCAAATTGAGGGACCCCACCTCCAGAATTGCTAGATGGTGCATGACCTTGCAACAGTTTCATAAACCAGGGAAATCCAATGTTGTTGCTGATTACTTGTCTAGGAATGTGCAGACCACTGAGGTGGCGGAACAGTCGGTTGATTCTCAGTTGGGGCGTATCAGGGTAAAGGACTTGCAGAGGAGAGATAAGAGATGGGCTGGGATTATAGAGACATTAGAAGGCAAGAACAAATCAGGGAAGAAGATTTCTGATGAATTTTATTTACAAGATGGCTTATTATGGCACTATTCAGTTTCTAGGTCAGGAGACACTAGAAGTCAGCCTTGTGAACAATTGGTTATACTAGACAGCATGATTGAGGAAATTTTGGCACAATGTCATGATTCGGTAGCCGTGGCACACCCTGGTTTCCACAAGACCCTATTGAGAGTCAGATCGCAATTCTATTTTCACAACATGTATCCTCTGGTTAAGCAATATGTGGATAGTTGTCACTTTTGTTTGAGCAAGCGCGCTTACAGGCCAAACAAGAAGGCTCCTCTAGTCAGAGCAGAGCTACCAAGCCGGCCCTTCGAGAAGATAGCAATGGATATAGTGGGACCACTAGTAACCACTACCACAGGAAACAGGTATATCCTGGTTATTAGATTATTTTACTTGTTGGCCCGAGGCTTATGCGCTATCAGACACCAAGGCTGAAACTATATCCAAGATACTTGTTGAAGATTTTATAGCTTCACATGGCGTCCCGTCAAAGATATTGACCGATCGGTGGTCAAATTTTCTCTCCAAAGAATGAGGCTAGTCTACGAGAGATTGGGCATTAAGAAGCTAAACACAACTAGCTATCATGCTAGCAGTAATGGACTTGTCGAGAAGCTAAACCACTCGCTGGTCAAGGCGATAAGCCACTTAGTATCTGAAAGCCAAGAAGATTGGGATAGGTGCTTGAAACTAGCACTCCTGGCATTCAGCAGCACTGTACATTCTAGTACAGGAGACTATACTAGAATGTGCATGATAAAGTTTACCTATACACACCATTAGTTAAGCCCGGCAGGAACAAGAAGCTGAGCAAATTGTTTTCGGGACCATACAGAGTCACCAAGGTAATACCTCCAGTCAACTATGAAATCACTTTCATTCCGGAGCCAAGAAAGAAGGAATTAGCACATGTGAACAGACTAACAAAGATACGTGACAGACCAATTTTTCCATGCGACAGTGAAGAAAGGCTTTCAGACGAGGCCTCCAATGTTTGGTAAACAAACGTCTGTGAAGGAAGTGGACACCCACCCACCGTTACCATGGAGACGTACTTTGGTACGATCTCAGCCAGGAAGAGCAGCTCACTCCTCCCATGTAACGCCTCCAAGCCAAGCTCAAGCCAGTGCCACAGCAGGTGTGCAGAGCCAATCCGAAGGAACGCGACCACGTGCTAACCAAAATCAGCCACAACATTATGTGCCTATGCAAACTACTTATGACCTTCGACCTCGAGATGAACAGGGATTTGTCAGGAGGTGAATGATCAGCTGTAGTGTATATAGGTTTCGTTTTACTACTACCGTCACAATGGCGGCAGTTTCTTTTTCCTCGTCTTCAGTCTTTGCATTTCGTGTCATTTTAAGGTTTTCTTTTGATCGTGTTTTGGAATTTCTAGTTATAGTGCTGTATTGTGTGTGACTTCATTTGAACTGTGTTTACATCTCAAGTAATTTATCAGCGTAGCACTAAATTAGGGTGCTAAAAGGTTTTCGTCATTATTCAGTTTTTATCTTGGTACGTCAATTTTCCCAGTTTATTTACTTTCGGTAGTTTGTTCACGTTTTTGTCTCTCTCCGTGTGTATGGTCGCGATTGCTTCTGTGTGTTTGAGGTTCCGAGTGTGGTACGAGTGTGTTCTGACTTGCTTGCTCGTCTTTTCTCAGGAGGGATGTGTTGATGGGTCGCCATTTTCCAACTTCTGGAAAACAAGACTGGCCATCTCATTTTCAGAAGGGAAAATAGGCTCCCATCACGCATCTTGATTTCCCTTCGGGACAAGATGGTGGTGGGGGGAGAATGATGCACAGTTTTTTTGTTTTTGTTATCGACTCCGAAAACCTTAGTAGGGAACTCGAATCAATTTTCTACATCTTCTGAAGTTTCGATTCCTTTTCCCCAGGGAAGTCAAGAAAAAGTTATGAAATTCTTTAATTTCCATTCACTCTTCAAATCCCTTTTTTCTTATCCTTCTCAACTTCCTTTTGAGTGTTTCAATATTTCTGGCATGAGTGTGTATGTTGAGTAGTAGAGTGGAAATGTCATGTATGTGAATGCCCTTTGGTTTGGTGTTCTGGGATCGAACGTTTTTCTGGTGTGCCAAGATCCAAAAAAAAACTTTAGTTGCAATTCCTAGCATATTGTTTCAAAGGTTGTAAATTCTAGTGGAAATGGCGTGTACAAATTTGTTTCATTCGGGGAAGAATCTGCTTCGAAATGGTTTCAGAGTTGCTGTTCTGAAATAATTTATAATAATCATTTTTGTCTTTATGTTGTCAACTGTGTTTGTGGTGGTAATAGTATGCATGTATATATTATTCCCTTCCTTTTGATACTCCATGCAAAATGAGCTCAGCATGGATTCAAGGAAAGGAAATGTTTGTCTGTATATATTTAAGGGTGTAAATTAAGGTTTAAAGTGTGACCGGGTGATTTTTAGTAATAAGCAGCTTAAAGAAAAGAAAAAAAAACATATTAAAAAGCAAATAATTTTAAAATACTTTTCTTTGCCTCTGCTCTGATTCATTTCTACTTGTAATAATAGCTTTGTAAAATCATTTTTATCTGCCTGCCTGTGTATGTATTTTAGAACTTTGTAAAGTATGTAAGACTAGCCACACCCTGCTAAGCAAATCAGGAGAGAAAAAGTGTTCATTGTGAATAACACGCCATTTTTTTTTTTTTACTTTCTTCCCTCTGTCAGAGAATCTCATGAGAAAGAAAGTTGGCCAGAAGTAGTTTTTCTTGGAACAGACAGCGTCCAGCGGAGGTCACAGAAGAGGGAAAGGTCAAGCCAACGTAATTTTCTGACCTTGAGGCCACCGAGTTTTAGGAAAAAGTTGCATAATCTTTTTTTTTTTTTTGAGGCAGGGTGTTGCTGTGGGAATCCTTCAGCCAATGAGAGCTTGTACACCCCCACTGCACAAGTCTGACATGTGATTTTCTGCCAGGGGAGTGAAGTCAAGGATTACTGGGTCACGCTGAGTTCGATACTCTCTCGTGGAATCTCTCACTGATAGGACGCTTTGGCTTCCTGCTGCTTGATGTGATCTGAAGCGGAAGCCGGCCAGCAAACCACTTGTATAACAAAAAAAAGGGAACAAAAAAAAGGGGAAAAAAAAAAAAAAAACCTTCGACTTTTTCTGCAAAGGGAATAGATAGGCGGATCAAGATAATCAAGTGGAGGTCTAACAACAAGCCACATGGCCGGCGAATTGGACATTCAGGCCAACCGCCCTCTGGACGCTAGGTTCGTCATGGAGCTGACCCGGGCTCATTTCTGCCGAAGAGAGAAACTCTCTTCCTTCCCAGCTAGGACTAGCTTCGCGGCCCAAATCTCCCGGAGCCCACGAGGTTTGGTCCAAATTAGGCTGCAAAGCTTCTAGGAAGCCAAGCTTCTGCTGCAGACTACTGTTCCCTGTTTCTCTCCTGCAAAATCACCTTTCCTCCACGTTCTGGGACAAGATGGCCGGACCTGTGACCAGTAGAAGACATATTTTCCGTTGTTGAGTTAGTGCTCCTTAGAAGACTCTTTCGGCTCAAAAACCTAGAACTTTTCATCCTCTGCACCGATGGGACGAACCAATTCGCGGTTGGAAATGACCGGTTGAAGGAATTAAGGTAATCTCTTTTAAAAAATTTTCTCCAGTGAGGAACTTTCAGCGTCAAAATTTTCTACGGGCCTCAGCTAAGGCAGTCGGCCATATCCAGCAGTCTGAGAGAGAAAAAAAGGATAAATTTGTTGTTAATTTAAAGTTTGGCTCCTTAAATATGTGAGTTTGCGTCTGTTTGACAAGTAGGCAGTATCCTTTGTTTCTTTTTAAAAAAATAAAATTTTAATTCAACCAATGTAATGTAAGCAAGTGAGAGAGAGAGAGAGAGAGAGAGAGAGAGAGAGAGAGAGAGAGAGAGAGGCAGGTCTCCAGTGAGAGATTCCTCGGGGAGAGTCAAAGGGAGAAAGTTATTTTAATACTCTTTTTTTGATTAAGCGGAGTAAATGACATGTAAACATAAAATTTTCTTTTTGTTGAATCAGTTTGATATACTAGCGAGGGCCAGGTACACATACAGTTGCAATACCAAGTGATTTTTTCTGTGTTGAATCGTGATATATATATATTTGAAAATGTAGAAGTGTACATAATTTAATCAAGATGTGGAAATAGATAGACTAGCACAAGTGTACCTCAGCAAAATTCACCTTATGTTTTGAATCCCAGGGCTTTCTGAATTCATTAGCAAAAATGAGTGCATAGAGTTTAAATTCTTATTTAACACTGGCTTAGTTTTGCATTCTGAATTTGTAATAAATTATAGAAGGGATGTAATGAGTGCACTCATAGAAAATGAGTAAATTTCAGTAATGTCCAGCAAAATTCAATAATAATTTTGGCATGTGTATATTTATGCAGCATTATCCATATCAGCTTACCTTGTTAAAATTCACTGAAAAATTGTGTGTGAAATGCAGTAATAACATTTAAGTAGTCAGCATCTGCTTAGTGTAGAAATTTAAAAATTCAGTTTTTTTTTTTTCAGCCCTTAATGGTAAATCACAACTGTAAATTAATTTGTTGGACCCTAAACCAATTATTCTAAGCAGCCTCCTACTTGAATAATTTTCCATCAGGATGTCTGATTGGAATTTTTGTATACGGTTCATACCAGTTTGAAAAGGTGCTTACTTTCCCATTTAAGAACAAAAATAAAGGTGAACCCAATGGGTTCTTCAAAAACCTAAATTTTCTAAGTGGCAGAAAAATTTCACTGAGTAAGGGGTTGTCTATTACCTGTTTCCTTCGAACTTGTATCCACCTCAGCCTAGCCTGAGGGTGGAAAACATTCCTGGTTCTTATTGTGGCAGAAAGAAAGAACAAGTACAATATTACTGTGCTTACTTAGTGTAACACATGCTTTACACAAGCAACCATAATTCCTTTTTGCACTTTCAGGTCCATCTCTGCAAATGCAGACAACACAAACAGTAAATAAAACATTGTTAAATTTTCACTGCCAATGCATAAAAAATTTCATAGTGTTACCAATTTCATCCACCCATCTCCCAAAAACAAAAATAGTAATAAATTGATTTGTTACAGTTGATTTCGAAATAGTGATAAAACACTTAACACAAATGCTCTGTAGCAAGTTTTACTAGGCTCTGGGCTGTCTTCTCCCTTTCCCCTAGGGTGTAGAACTGCAGTTAAACTTGAGGGAAAGGTTATTTAAACAAGCAGTAGAGGAAGAAGTTCACACCACATCACACCACCCCTCTTTCACGGTCCCGACTGCTTGTGTGATGGGGAGTCAGCGCGAGAGTTATTGCCTGACATAAAGAAACACCGGGAGTGCACTGTAATGCGGATTGACAAACACTCAAGATAGAATGAGATATGGTAAAGTGAGAGGTGGGGGCATCAAACGCAGAGTGCAGTGTCAATTCCCTAATTGCCATCTTTGATGACCCTGGGTGAGAGACAGAAAGCAGCTCTTTTTTACTTGAAGCAAAGATTTTTTTTTTTTTTTTTGATTGGAGGTTTAACGACCACCGTGAGCAACTCAATGGGCTATAAGCAGTCGCCCATCCCTAATTTAGGGTCACTGGTTCCAGGGAAGGGAGAGAGCCAGTGCCGTAAGACAAACACAACATCCATGCCTCACCGGGATTCGAACCCGGACCCCGTTCGGACGAATGATCAGAGGCCATCGCTTAGACCACTGCGCGAAGCAAAGATCACACTATTCATTCTTTTTGGGAGCTGTTTTGTGTTTGTCAAAGGACTTTTGACAAACGCGACGGCCATTTATTTGCCATTTACCCCTTTTTGAAGTAACTGTTTTTATGCTGCAAAGCAAAGAAGGGTCCGTGGATCTGGACGTGATTGGAGGTTAGGAAGCCATCAGCTACAGTTCTCCTGTTTATAGTGCCTTAAACAGGTTTCTGGGATCATCTATAGAAGACAGCAGGATTTTTGACTGCGCCTAGAATTTCAAGGTAGGCCAGATAAAAAAAAAAAATGTAAAGTAATTTTTTACCATATATGCCAAAGTTTATTGAAATCGAACAATCCGGTAATTTTTTTTTTAAAGTATTGCAAGCAAATATCCCCCCCCCCTTTTTACTTGTTTGGTTTTTTTTAACGGCGTCTTAAATAAATACCACACAACTAACGATATTAACCTCCCTTGTTTATTTTTATAATTTTTTTACCGGCGTCATTGTAAATATATACCATAACTAACGCCTATGTTAATTTCTTCCTGCCCTTTTATTTTTGTTTATCTTTCTATCTTCTGAACAGCGTAAATAAATACCGTAACAACTAACAATGTTTATCTCTGCCCCCACCCGAAGTGCGGCTATCTGATAATTTTTTTCTTTTTGGTGGGCGAAAATTGTTTTGTGTGTACAGATTATACGTGGGAAAATGCAGTATATTCTGTCACTTTTATTTTTATTTTTTGGAGGGGGGGGGGATTATTGATGTACGTTAATTTCAGGAAATTTGATTTCACAGAATAAGCACCCCTGAAAACATCTGTGAGAATAAATAAACAAAAAATCAAAATCATTGCAATTTTAAAAAAGCCTTAGCAATTCAAAGACAGACAGAAAGAACTATACTGCAAAACTGGAAGGCCCAAAAAAGAAAGAAATGTATATGGCATGCAATTTCCAACAAACTGCATGCAGACCTATCAAAATGGTTGTCATTGCCAAAACAGGTTTATAGTAGCAGGGGAGTCTGCCAGAATATTCAGAAGATTATGAATTATTATTTTTTAGTGCCAAAACGAAAAGTTGAAAATTCTGCCGAAATTACAGTGTACACCTCCCCCTTAAATATGTAATGCAAAATTGTATGGCAAACTATGTTTCGAAAATCACAAAATTACTACACTATTTTTGCAGTAGTCTTTTTACCCCCCCCCCCCCCCCCACACACACACACACACACAAACATTGTATTTATTCCCCATCATGGATTTTGGCACATACAAATCTCGCTCCCCCAAACGAAATGCCACCCCTGAATGTAACGATTTTAAAAAATGTTATTTAACATGAAATAAGGAACTGAACTTTGAAGAACTGTTTAACACTTTCGTGTGGTACGACATCAATCATTATGGCATAAATCAAAGTTTTACAAAAAAATCTTTTAATGTTTCGAAATACATCTTGTACATTGTTTACATATAGTTCCTAGCTTTTCAGTATATTTACTTTTTATTTTGATTATAAAAAAAATTTCTTATTACTAATTTTCATAAAAATGAACTATTATCATAATTGTCAACAATTATTAATACACTACTGGACAAAGGTCTCCCCAAGTTTCTTCCACAATGGTCTGTCTTGTGCAGTCCTCCATGTTACTCCCACATACTTTCGAATTTCATCCATCTCCCATGTGAATTACAATGCTCTCTATGTGTCATAGCTATTTAACGTGAGAAAAAAAATCAATAAAAGTATAATGGAAAAAAAGTTTAGATTGATATTTACTGTGAATTTGTGGTGTGAAAGAAGGAAAATAGAGACTTTTTACATAAAGAAGAAAGGGGTCAAAAATTTTCCTCTTCAGTCCAACATATTTATGGCCATTGGAATAAACTTTGATTAATGTAATTAGTGATTGACATCATACCACACAAAAGAGTTTTAAAGAGCTCTTCAAAGTTCAGTTCCTTGTTTTACTTTCAATAACATTTTTTAAATCATTACATTTTAATCAAAAACCTTAAACAGGAAAAAAATAACATGTAAGCAACGTCTGCTGACTTTTTTTTTCTGTTAGTAACAAATATTCCATCAAAACAGAAAATTTCTATGGCATTCCATCCATTCCAAGGATGAAATGAACGTGGACAAAGTGAACCATGGACGAAATGAACTGAGCCAAATGAATGTGGACGAAATGAACATGGAGAAAGTGATAAGGGACCAAATGGATGGGAGTTACCACCCCAAAAATCCATACAGTTTTGAACATTTCTCTGTGTAAAAATACAAATGATTAAAATTTTTGAACTGAGATGTGAGAGAAGAGCCCTAATTACTACATGCCCTAATTATTAAAAATGAATATGTCAAATCGATTTTTTTCTTGTATGTTAACCAATATTTTCATAGGTAACTGATTTTTTAAATTTTCTAGCCTTGCACATGAATTTTCTGAGGAAGTATTTAACCAATCACAAGCTGCAAGAACATGTAGTTTTTCTTCCACTGCACTGTACTGCTCTATAACCATTGCACTGTAGCATATAATGATGAACCAGGGCACAGCCATATAATTTCTGTGCTTCAATAGAAATGCAAAGTGGAATCAAAACATAGCATATACAGAATGAAAACTGCAAATATGAAACAAAGTAAACCACAATTTTGATAACTTCCGAAATGTTCAAGTGTTGTTCCATACCCACACTAAAATTCAAACTGAGCATACAGTAAACATTTTTCCACACTGCACATCATCTTATCAGCTTGACAAAATATGAGCAGCAATGTTACAAAACATCTTTAAATACATCAAAATTATTTTTAACAAAACTTTATATTTGCTTATTTTTTTCCCAATTTTTTTTTTTTTAATGACATATACAAATAACTAGCCTCAGAATACATATGAATTGTGCAGAATAGAAAGCTAGACACTTGGGTAGGACTAATTCTTTATCACAGCATGTAACCTTGTCAATCATCTTTTCAACTGATGTAACTAGATTAAAAAGCCTAACTACTTTTCAGTTCCCATAAACAATTTCACTCAAACCAGGTTTTTTTTTTTTCCCATCACTCCTTGATAATTTCCACAACTTCCTCCATATTCTGCACCACAGATGTACAATCATCCAAGGCAGAATGCATTTTTCACATTGGCAATTTTTCTTGCACATAAGCACATACAAATATTCTGTTTAAAAGAAGGGGGAGGGGAGGATAAGTGGAAGGCTTCATCGTGTATAATAGACCCTGTAGTACAATGTTTTTGATCGCCACAAGGAATATGAATTGTCGAATTTCAGTAAATATACACCTTTACCAGGATATACATGACTCCCTGCATAAACTTCTTCATGACAGTCTCTTCTGTAAACAGGAATAATTACACTGAGTGGAGCTCGTTCTGGATGAGGAACACCTTTTTCAATATCACATGTAGTTGAATCAATATCTACAGAGGGAGTGGGGAACATGAACAAATTTAGCATTATATTCACTACAAGAAAAAAATCACAACACTTATATATTAGGAATACAAATGATCATACTTAGTGAATAAATATGTGAAACTGGCTTTGTTGGACCATTATTTTTTTATTTCTTAATATTACCATAAATTGTACTAGAAACTACCACAGCAAGAAAAACATGCAATACATATTCCTAAATACAATAAATTATTTTTTAATTCAGTTAATAAAAGCTGGCATACATACAATGTACATGCATATGTATTATATTTGTAAACACTCATTGCTTTCCCTTACCTTTATGATACCCCATGATTATGCACTGCTTTTTGTAGATGTGATCAACATTTTTTCCCTCCTCCTAATTTGATGATCGAAGATTCAGAGATACCAACCTTTTTCAGCAGTACTCGTACAAATTTTTAGTAGTTTTGGCCATTTTTCAGTAGTCATACCAAAAAGAATAATTTTAACCGAGGAAAACAACTCATCTAATTTAATTAGCATTTATTTTACTTACTTGTTAATTTTTTTTACTTACCTGGTAAAATTAATAAAAAAGTTTTTTTTAGTTAGCACTCAGAGTTGTTGTTACGCCAAAATAGCGACCTCTTAGTTTTTCTTTAATTTAACAAATAATTTATTGTTTGCCTTTTTGGTTTCCGAGTCTGTAAGTCGATAAACTCTTCCTGTAGCTGTTGTAGGATCAACTTTTGTTAAAACCTCACTTTTATGCGCAACTAGTATGTCAGTAAATTATGGGTATTTGAAAGATAAGATGAAGAAGGGCCATATGGTTCCAAAAAATTTATTTTTACTTCATCTCCTTCGATTCCAAACACACAACCTAACCACCACTTGTCTGAGTATTGGCATGTAACAAAGCCAACAATGTCATTAATGCCCAGATCATCATCAGTGTCATTAGCTGAAACTATTTCTACACTTGATTCCTCTGAAAATGAGTAGCTTTGCACTAAAACTCTAGTCTCATTCACAGGACTGTAACTGTGAAATTGTTGAGTACCCTTTATTGTTGTTGCTGCTGCTTCAAACCTTCTCTTCAAGGTCTTTTCCTCTGCCTCATACTCGTCTGTAGTGGAATACAAAAAACTGATGTTGACAATATTTGTCTTTAGCCCAATCATAAAGTTGGCGAGGGGTCATAATTTGATCATTGTAGACCATTCGTAGACTGGCCAATGTCGCTAATCGTTTAACAGTTTCTCCGACACCATCACATGCATTTTTTACATGTGACAACGCAAAGAAGTTCCATTCTGCCTTGATACCAAAATCTTTCTCATGATGGCAGAGATTGAGAAAGTTTGATTTGCTTTTGTATTGTGATGATGCTCCATCTGAAAAGTAATTCAGCTTTTCGGGTTTATGGGGCAGATTCTGTTTAAGAAAGTCCATGAGGCGTTGAAACAAATGAACAGCAACTGTATCATGCACCATACAATCAGAAAGAATAACTAAGCTCAGGTGCGCCAACTTTTTGGTTTCTTCATCAACGTAGTATGTAACAAACGGATGTATTGTTGCTTGAGCATTGTTCCAATCAAAGCCTTGTGCAGAATCTTGAAGCACAAATGCATAATTTTCAGCAAAATCACAAAGTACAATGCATTGCTTTTAAGGTAGATTTTCTTTCAAGTGCCGCAAATAGGAAGACTGTTTAGTAGCAATGAAAGAGTGTCTTAAAAGTTTTGGCAAACTCTGAAACAAATAATCCAAAAACTCTGTCGGTTTTATAATAGTTTCCAGG
Organism: Macrothele yani; assembly: GCA_039090855.1. Classification (NCBI taxonomy): domain Eukaryota; kingdom Metazoa; phylum Arthropoda; class Arachnida; order Araneae; family Macrothelidae; genus Macrothele; species Macrothele yani. Next base: position 45,620,822 of record CM077022.1, on the reverse strand, counting down.
ACACACTTGTTATCAATCTGCATCCATTGTTTGAAACTCACATTTTCAATGCTATTAAAGCTCAAAAGCTTCTTCAAACCGAGCCTTCAAATCATCACTTTCTGGGCAATTAACACAATTTGCGAAGTAACATTTAGATGTTGGCGTTTTGCAAATTATATTGCTTCTTACATCTTTGTACGTTTTAATCGGGAGTTCACCATTTGTTAATTCAGGTATTTTACACTGAGCCATCATTAATTTGGCATTCTGATGTATTGTGCAAACGCACACAGAATGTGTCCTGCTGGGCCCAGGAAGAACACACAATGCTTGGGACGAAGCTCACAAAATTTAGAAATTCCAATTCTCTGATCAGAGTAACGCTCCTTAAATAGTACATATGATTCTTTTAATGTATTTAGAATTAAATACTCTTGAACAAGTACATGTTTGCCATCTTTTTTGACTGAAACAAAGTTTTTTTTACCAGGCATTTGACGACTAACCTCATCATTTTGATAGAATTCTTTAACTAGGGCTACTGTTGCAGGGTTTCGTAAATCATTATCTGTAATAGACCCTAATGTAAATTGCTTACCTTATAGCCAAAGTATTTTTTTTTTTTATTTTTTTTTTACCTTATAAAAGTTAAAGGTAGCCCTAACTGGTATTTAAAACAATACCATCGGTACCATAACTCCTGATCCCATTGAGATCCCACTCTAAAAGTTTCAGGATTTAAAGCTTATAATATTACAAAAAACATATTTTTCAAAAATTTTTAAAAAACACTTATTTTTTTTAAATTAGTATTTTTTATCAAGCATAGTCAAGTTGCATACCAAATTAAAATTTATAAAATTCTCTTTAAAATGAGGGGTCAAACAACACTCTAGGCCTTACAGAACCTGAGAAATTCAAGATTGAAAAAGTTTATGCAAGCCAAAAAAAGACTACTTTTCAAAATTTTAAAAATTAATTACATGAAAACCCAATGAGATAAAACAAATTTAAAAATACATTCTCATTTATATCACTAGGGAGAATGATCCCTGAAGGTTTCAATCAAATCTGAAATGGTCAGGTTGAGTGACTGGTTGATTTGGCATGAATAACTTCAGGCTAAAGGGAAAGAAGTCCCACCAACTGATGAGTGGTGGAAAGTTCAGGCAGTAAACTGGTAGATCTATTCTGCGATTTAAATTTCTTAATTAGCCTATGTACTAAAAGGGGTGGAAAAGCTATGCAATTTGCGAGTGTTGATGATGTTCTGATATTCGTTTTGAAGAGCAGAAGGGCTGGGCTGTTGCAAGTAAGGTTAGCTCTGTGGATGTACGCCTTTAAAGCAGCCAATTTGTATTTACCAAAGGTGCAGGAATGGTAAGAAATGATATTATGGGTGGCAGAAGGTTTCCTGTAAACAGAGAGACCAAATGAGATCCCTTTCAATTTTAACAATCAGCAATACGTCTGCGATTCCTGATTGGCAATGTAAATGGATTTCTCCTTTCAGCAATCTGAAAGCCCTCAGGTACTGCGAAAGCACCGAAATCTTCCTAACACCTGTTAATACAGATGCACTTTTTAACATACTTTTGATTTGGAAAGCTATTTTGAAATCTGGCAACAACTGATGCTGATACCACGTGTTTCATTCCATGGCCGGTGAAGGTAGAAGTCGCTACCGAAAAGTCCAGTCACTTGTAATTATACTTAACTTAAGCGTGATATGTCGACATCAAGAATTATTCTAATGTTCTGTGTGTTACGTGTTTCAGTACCAATTATTCTCACTATGACTCTTAACTAGAAAAATATAACATACAATGTCAGAATTTAAAATCTAAGAAAAGCAATTTATGGTATTACAATTCCCTGAGGTTTTAAAATATCTTTTAACCTTTCATCAGCATCTGTTGTTAAGTGTCAGGGTAGCAAAGTGAGAAGACTTCATATGATACAGAAGCATATTTTTTCTTCTGCAAAGCGCAATTAATTTTCTCTGTATCCCACAGCCTTTGTCAAAAATTTCCTAGGAATAAAAATGTGCCTATTCCTAAGCAAGTTAGGGCTTAAAGAAGCAAGTTCTTCCATGTTATCCCTAAACTTTCGAACTGGCTTAGTTTTGAGAGACTCGCTGTGATGTCAATAGCTTGCCTGACAGCATCTGGTCTGATGTTATAGGCACTTACATTCAAGTGCTTTGTGAATTTTCCTCTTAACTTTTGTATCTTATCATTGCATACAGATTTGATTTTCTAAATTTGTACAATTGTAACACTTTAATATTGTGGGTGAAGAAATAAAATGACATGACAGAATTTTTCTTTTATTTTTATTTGTTGCTCCACTGAGGAACCAAATTACAGGCAGTCAATTGCTTTCAAAAAGAGATGCTTAAGAGTACTTCTTTATAACATGCAAAAGGTGAAATTAAATTTGAAACTTCACCCCCCCCCTTTTAACTTCTCATGTAGTATGGGATATGCTTTGAAGATTAAACTTCACTCTTAACCTTTACTGACTGTGTGCATGGTAGAGAGGATTTTTATTATTAAGAATGTAACTGGTAAGTAAGATAAACTCTATCACAATAAGAAAGTAATGGATTTATATAATTCTATTTCCAAAGCTAGCTTTAACGTCATGAATATATGTGATGAAACCCCAGCACTTTGCTATCTTTAAATAGCTAATTATTTGCTTATGCCTTTGTAACCAAGGCAAAAACTTAGGGAATATTTTAAAGTATTTTCACTGTAGTCAAAAGCTGCTTCCACTCAATTTCGTTACGGAATTCATGAACTCACTGAAATGCTTTAAACCATTTGAAAAGCTTGCCTTAGGAGCAGTGGAGAATTGACAGAGTTAAACTGCATGACACATCACCTAAAACTGGCATTTAAAAGCATGCTTAAAGATGAAGTATACTGATGTATTATAGTATACTTGTGTATTTAGTTCAAGCTTTAAGAAAAACTTAAATAAAAATAAGCGAAACTAAAACAAGGAGGCACCCATTAAGAATGAATTTGCATCTTTGTGTGGGTTCAACAAAAACAACAGCAAAAAAAAAAAAAAACTGTTCTTCAAACAAAAGTTTGTGATAGTGATTGCTTTTAGAGCTATCATCTGACAATGAAAACTGATTGGAGGAAAACCAGCTTCACTCAATTTTCTATAATGTGTGGAAAGTGAAATCACCTCGAAGTAATTGAAGTAAGTTTTAACATAAAAGGTACAAACAGTTTTTCTATTAAGATTTTCTTGATTTTGTTATAAATTCGTGCAGCCTGTAAAACGTACACCATTCATTTTACGACCTACCAATCAAAACAGTTGCGGACTCCTGTTCTTGATCACAATTCGTAAGAAAATTTGCCAGCAAAAACAGAATACTAGGTATGTTCAAGAAGTATATTGAGATCATATTTATAATTCAAAATAAGAAACAATTCACAAACTAATCAAAGGTATCTCCTTCAAAATACTTTCCTTTTGAGCTAACACAGTGGTCCCAGCATTTCTGCCACTTCATAAAACATGTATTGGAAGTCTTTTGGGATGATGTTCAGCTCCTCTCTCGTCCTAGATGCTCTACATACACCCTCAACTCAAATTTTCATCCCTTCAGAGGTTTTTTCTTTTTTAATCTGGGAAACAAAAAGAAGTCACAAGGGACCAGAACAAGTTAATAAGGTGGGTGGGGTATCACTGAGACTTGGTGTTTGGTCAGGAACTAACAGCACAACAGTGCTGAATGTACAGGTGCATTATGATGCAACAGCCAAGACAGACTCCCATCATTGTGGTCATTTGCACCAAATTTTTGCCCCTTAGTCTTTTCAAAACCTCTTTGTAATAAGTCTAGCTGACAGACTCTATAGCCAGTGCAAAATTAAAATGCACTACATTTGTGATATTGAAGTTAACGTCACCTTCACATTTGAATTTACTTGTTCGGCTCTTTATGGTGGTTGGTTTTGAGGAGATTTTTTATCTTTCAATCAGATTATCACAATTTTGTTTCAGAGTCAATGTCATAGACCCAGCATTCATCACATGAGATAACATTTTCTATAAAGTGTGTGTGGGTCTACTGCTTCACAATTTTTAAGGTGCTGGCAAACTTCAACATGGAGCATCTTTTGATTGAATGCCTACACACAAACTTCGCTGCCATGGCCTCTTCTCACCCCTGAATCCTGTATGAAAATCTCATAATACAATATGATACAATCCAACTGAAATTCTAGTTTCACTAAACACTCACTAGAAGTCCATCACTTCTGATTACTTCACAGGGGTTAAAATTCAGGACAGTATTCCTGCCAAAAATTTTAAACTCCAGCCGAAATAAAGTTGTCAGGAGGAGTCTCCCGCCTTATGAAATTAAAAAAAACAACAGTACAAATAAATATAAAATATTGGGTGCGTTTTTGGGCCACTCACAAAATTTGAACATTAAAAACGTATCCATCCTAAAATTATGTGCGTTAGAAACGGACCCTTCAGAGTTCCAAAAATTGCAATTGAATACATCGTTCATGTCAGGAATATAATCTGTTTATGGACATGTGAATTGGCTTCCATATGTAGCCGCATGAGCAGTTGATTTTGCATATGGTAGACTGTTACGAATCAGGCAAGATATTCTTCCTCGGACTTGTGAAATTCCGCTCTTTTCACCATCATTTTGGTTATATTTGAGATCGTTGCAAAACTGAAGATGTTTTATTTTTGGAGGATTAGTGTGTGTGTGTGGGGGGGGGGGGTCAGTCTGGGAAAGATATTCCATTTTTCAGAACTTTTGAAAATAAAAGTTCAGTGGAGTGAAAATTTTCCCTGCAATCGTAATTTCTTTTCCTCGTGAAGTTGCCTGTCCAGTATTGTTACTAAATATCAATTTATTGCATAAATGTTTTTATATCAGCTTGAAAGTGTAGACAACAATTTCCAGCAAACGGAAGTTTGATGGAGCAAAAAATTCCTTGTAAACTTTAGGAATTAATTTCTTCTGCGGATTTGAGGAACTCTGCCTTTGTTGTCATCATTTGCGTCATTCTCGAAAACGATACAAAGTCAAAGAGAAGGGGGGTTGGGGGGGGGGGGGCATTTTCCGGTTGGGCACCGAATTTTGTCTTTCAAAACTTTCGAAAACAGAAGTTAGACAAACCTCAGATTTAATCTGTAATCATAATTTTTTTCGCGAAGATTTTTCCATAATCATAATTTTTATTTCGCAATGTTCCCACTATCTGTATTACTGTTAAATATTACCCCCCCCCCTTAAATAGTTGCAAAGTGAAAAACTGGACATTCCTCATATCAGAAGAATTGTTAAAGCAACCAAGTCTTGATTATGTGAACTGCAAAAATTTTTTTCAGGGTCTCTGTTTTAATAAATGATGGCATCTGTAAAAAGTTCAGTAAAATTAACTGAAAATTCAGGAAAAAGATCATTTGTATTTTTATTCCCAGTATGTAAAGCTCAAAAACATCATCACGCTGCACTGGGCGGGGATCCCTCACTTCAGTACTCATTTTGAGGTCATCTACTATGGACATTGGAACACACTTCCATCAGCTGCAAGTCAGCCGCGTCACAAAACTTAAACAAAAGCATTGGGAAGAATGCCAGCATATATAGTAGCGATTTCTTTTTCTTTTTTTGCCGGATTTTAACAGTTTCGGAGGAAAATAATTGTGTGAACCCTAAACATTTTTAACAATATGCAACAATTATGAAATCAAATGCAGTAAACAAAAATGTTATATCTACATCAAGATTTGTCATTTTGCCTGGAGTTTTCACAAATCTTCCGGGTAGACCAGAGCAGGGTATCACTTCCGGAGCAACTCCGGGCAAATCGGAGCACTTGGCAACTCTGAGTTTGATGGAGACAGAGTTTGTCTGACAGAACAACAAATGACAGAATACTTTGAATGACGGAATATTTTTACCCATGCTACAGAAACTTTCCCCCAAATAAGCAACATCTTGGAAAAATCCCCACACACACCAATTTCGCTCTCCCCAGCAATGAACAGATAACATTGAATGAACCCGCTTTGAAGCATATAAAGAAGAATCAAGAGGGGAAAAATCCCTGCTTTGCCGTAAGGAGAATGAAAGAAACAATACCATAGTTTTCCCCCTTGCAGAATGAGTGCTCTGGGGTTGCTTACTTAAGTTCAAACACTGTACTCCTCCCACAATAGATGGGGAGGGGGCATTTAATCTTGACCTACTTAGATCCCGTCAGAGCGCAGTGCACCCTTTCCCCCAGTGACGCAGCTGCTTTGAAGTTTACTTTTTTTTACTTCTGATGTCAATGAAGGGGGAGGGAGACTGCAGAAAAAAGTGAAAAATAACGAAAGGAAAAAGATCAGAAATTCCAATCAAAAATTTTCGGCTGTGGGATTTCAAAATTCAAAGATGTGTGGGCATCCTGTAAAAACATAAATCTTGGTATTAACCACAGAGAAATTAACATAAGCTGAAATAGCAGCAGAGGTGTAACTAGGCATTTCTGCGTACAGGGAAAACCACAAAATGTTGCACCTCCATCTTTTTTTCTTTTTCTTTTCTGGGTTTTACGACCACTGTGAGTAATTCTAAGGAGTATTACAGCCCCTTTCATCCCTAATTTGGGGCCACCAATTCTGGATATTGGGGCGAGCTACTAGAGGAAGGCAGGCACACTACATATGCTTCATTTGGGACTACAACCCTGGGGCCACTTGAACCAACAGCCAGAGGTCAATGCTAGGATCACTACGCCACCAAGTCATCTGTCTACATATCTTACGTGTAAGTTTTGTCTGTGGGCTTCATGACCACTGTGAGAAACTCAATTAGCTATAAGCAGTCGTCCACCCTAATTTAGGCCCTTGGTTCCATGGAAGGGAGAGAGCCAATGCTTAGAATGGTGCAAAAAAGAAATGAACCAGAAATTGATGCAAAATTTCCAGTTTAAATCAGATTTTTAAGTAGCGATTTCTTCACCCTCTCTTGAGCTGCACATTGGGCAGCCGCTCCGCCCTAGTTACACCTCTGCACGGCACATAGTGATGCATTGCCACTTACAGTAGGCCTTAACTTGGTTGGAAGGGCCCAAGCACAAAGCAGTCTTGGGCGGCAACTTTCCTCTTCAGCCTTCACAAGAGGGGAGCTGGCAGATAGCACACAGTATTGGGAAATGCATACGCTTTGCATCAGCTCTCTTTGATAAAGCAGTCAGAGAAGGTAGATGTACCCATATTTGCTTTGCTTAACGACGGGTAACAACAGTAAGTTTTCATTAGTAAGCAATGTTGTAAAATTGTTTCAATGCATTTAAATCGCATTCCTGTGTTAATTATGATTCAGTTTTGATTTTTTTTATTGTGCAGATAATCAGATTTTGCCATCGTTTTTCCCAAACATGGAAAAAATTTATGCTGTGTGCTTGTGAAGTGGATGCGCCTGAGCTACATGCTTTCCCAGATGGTAATTGTTCTTCTGATACTTTCATGCCCAATAAAATTACTGTTCCTTGTACTTCAAATGCTTTGTCTCAAGAAAACCAGCTGCCTGGTTTGGACTGTAATTGCATCACTGAATAAAATTGTGCAAAATTCAATAACCTTCAGGTCACTTCTGTTTACTGAAAAACTGGAAATTGTTGAAAACAGTCAGCCTCAACCATTTCTTAATATATTAGCTATAAAACAAAGAAATTTATAATCATCACTTTCACCAAAACTTGTATGATGCAACTTGGCTTCATGGGTGTAGTAATACTAATAAAATGTTTTGCTGGCTTTGCTTGTTTGTTTTTGCGAGAAAAAAATGGTCTAAAAAATGGATTTAATGACTTGAATAATTTTCATAAAGTGCAAAATAGGCATAAATTATTTATAAATCATCTATCCTGTTTCAAAATGCTTAAACAATTTGGCAAAACCCATATTGAATGCAGTTTAAGTAAACAGTTTCGATTAAACGTCAAGCAGCACAATGAAAATGTTAGAACAGAGCGATAGTAACTCAAATGATTTAGAGCTACCTGCTTTTTATGTAAGCAAGTGATTGCTTTTTGGTGGTCACAGTGAGTCAAAGAATTCTTTAAACAGAGGAAATTATTGTGAAATTCTTCACATGCTAGTGGAATGTGACAGTCGCTTGAAAAACCATCTTGAAAATGGAAAAGTTTTTTCTGGCCTTTCCTCCAGCAACATTCAAAATATTATAGCATCTATGCCAGAACTGATAACAACAGATATCAAAAAAGAAATTAGTCAAGTTCCTTAATTTGCAATTATCTTGGATGAAACTACAGACATTACAACAAAATCCCAGTTGGCTACTTTATTCAGATATCTATCCGATGATGGTCAAATTCAAGAACACTGTGCATTTTGAAGATGTGAGCAGTGATCACACTGCCATAAACCTGGCAAAAGCATGTTTTCAAAGATATGAATGAATTTCACTGTTAAAAAAGTTTGTAGCCCAAACACAGTGCTGCTTTTATGGCAGGTGAACAAAACGGGCTACAAACTGAAGTTAAGAAAACTACAAAAATGCAATTTTTGTGCATTGTTATGCTCACAAGCTAAATTTAGTGCTTTCACAATCAGACAGTTTCATCAAACAATGTAAGATCTTTTTCCGCCTCCTCGTCTGGTTTTGGAACATTTTTCTCTAAATCAACCAAATGAGCTAAAGCCTTGGATGACAAGGTAGAGAAATTTCTGTCTCTAACTCAGACCGGGGGAATTACAACAGCAGACTGGTCCAAACTATAGTCAAACACTAAGATACAATTGGCACTTTATTGGTTTCAATGGTTGAAATGCAGAGAGGTCGGATGAAGAAACTATCGCTTGTGACCTACTTACCTATTTAAGGGACTTGAAAGAAAGCATTTGACATCAGTTTTTGCAGTCACAAAACTGAGGTATTAAAAACCTTTCTTTTAAATTTTAGAAAATTTTTGAGATATTGTGGGATGAGTGAAGTCATCTGTTTCAAATTATGAGAGCTACCACCCAAAGAAAATAATCCGAATCAACAGTATATTTGGAGAACTGAAAAGTTTACCAATAAAAGAATATTTAATTAAAATATGACGCAGTGATGTCAAGTATTATTCATAGATTCAATGACTTACTAAAACTGGAATTTATCGGGCTGTTGGATGGCAAACAGTTTGAAGGATTCAGTTTCATTTCCTGAAAATTTATTTCAGTGCCTGAAGAAAAATTCTGGCACTTTTTTTCGATTTCTCTGCTCTAAGAAGTGAGCTTGGCTATGTTTACATATACTAATTTGTTAAAGCCTACCACCACTGTACTTTCATCATCATCTTCATCCTTGTCAACCATTATCAATCCACTGCTGGACGAAGGTCTCCCCAAGTTTCCTCCACAACGGTCTGTCTTGTGCCAGTCTCCTCCATGTCACTCCTGCATACTTTTGAATTTCATCCACCCATCTCCCATGTGGTCTTCTTCTGGGTCTTTTCCTGTTCCTTGGAATCCAATCTAAAATTTCTGCTGTGCGTCGATGGTCTGTCCTAGCAATACTTAAGTGTCTGATCTTCCAGATATTTTACCAGAAACAACTAAATTAGCTGCATTAATTGTCACTATTGCAGTGCCCAGCTCATCTGCTGACAAGATCTTTTTCAGCACTTTTTAAAAAGGATCAAAAATTATTTGAAAAATTCTGAAGGACAAGAAAGAGTATCATCTCTCTCTTTAGTAAGCATAGAAAAAGGTCTTTTGAACACTTTGCAATGCAAACCAAATTTTTTATGAGAACGTTATTGATATTTTCGCTAAAAATAAAGCAGAATTGATCTAACATGCAAAAAAGTGAACAGAGAAATCTGCCTTTTCTAAATGTTTTCAGTTGGTAATGTGTTCCAAAAACTGGTTTCATAGTAATTGTTTTTATATCATTAATCAAAAATTTGAAAAATTATATGAAAGTGTTGCCAAATTTTATTCTTTAACCTAATTCAACACTGTAATAGCGGGCGGTCGTAGTGAGCGATGGGTTTGCCTCCTCGGGCGCTCCGTGGTAACAATGGCACACACAACAGCAACTAGGCCTCTGTGAATATTGGAGAGGTGCAAGCTAGTTCTGTGCGACATTGGCGAAAAGACCCCAACTCACTGGGTTTTGTTCCAGAATCCTTAGGTTGTATGACCAACTGGAACCCTCAGCTGTGGGCTAATTCCCCACACTGATGTAATTACCTGATTAAAAAGACAAAAAGAAATATTAAGAATGACTCAAGTGTGGGATATGGTGGACCTACCACACTTGAGAAGGGCGGTCCACCACGGAATCGACCTGGACTTTCTAAACGGCGTATGAGAAAGAGATCTCGGCTGAGTGAATGTAAGATTGGTGTATGGAATACTAGAGGTATAAATGGCAAGATGAGTGAGGTGATTGAGGAGATGAATAAGTATAGACTGGATGTGCTGTGTGTAAGTGAAACCAAAAAGAAGGAAATTGGGGTAGAAGAAGTGAATGGCACGGTGAGTGTGTGGTCTGGAGTATTGGATAATATGAGAGGACAGGCTGGTGTAGGTGTGATTTTAAGTGAAAAGATGAAGAACAACTTGATTCACTATAGTTGCATAAGTGAGAGAATTCTCTGGATTTGTTTGAAAGTGAAACTTCAGAGAATTTTTGTAGTGTATGCTCCTTGTGACTCGGAACCTTCTGATAAGAAAGAAGATTTCTGGAATGAGCTAAAAGCTGTTTTGAGCCAGTTTGGTGCTAAAGAAAAAGTTATAATAGCAGGGGATTTCAATGCTAGAGTAGGTGTGCAGAATGCAACTTCTGACAATGTTCTGGGTAAGTTTAATGATCCTTGTGTGAATGATAATGGTGAAAGATTAATTGAACTCTGCATTGAGAATGGTTTGTGTGTATCTAATACATTTTTCAATCACAAGTATATACACACATATACTTGGGAAAATCGTACCCTCGGTCAAAAGAGTGTGATAAATTTTGTTGTTTACGATCAGCGTTTGAAACACTTAGTTGTCGACACCCGTGTGATGAGAGGTGCGGATGTTGGTTCTGATCATTACTTGGTAGTGTCACAAGTGAAACTTGATGTTGGTTGGAGGAAAAGGAATAGGAAGAGACCCAGGATAGAAAGAATAAAGGTTGATAGGCTCCTTGAAGATCATCAGCGGTATTCTGACTTACTCAGAGAACGACTGAAGGATCTGAAATCTGGTGAAAGGGATGTAGAAAAGAAGTGGGAATGTTTTAAGAGCTGTGTTGTCACTGCTGCTAAAGAGGTCTGTGGCACCACAATAGTGGATAACAATAGAGGTGATGCTTGGTGGAATAGTGAGATTGATGAGGCAGTAAAGAAAAAGAAGGAAGCCTATTTGGGGATGTTGCAAGGTAGTCTCTGTGGATGAATATCGCTGTAAGAAGCGTGAAGCTGCTAAGCTGGTTCACCACAGTAATGCAAAAGATAGGAAGGAGAAAGTGGAAAGGCATGAACTGGCTTTTTGGAAAGATAGAAAGTCCTTCTGGAAGTACATGAGACTCAGGAAAAATAGGGGAAACAAAGTTGCAAGTTGTGTGAAGAATGAGATTGGGGAAATGATATGGGAGCCCAATGAGTTAAGTGAGAGATGGGGTGAATACTTCTGTGAGTTATTAGATCAGGAGAGCAAAAATGATTCTGAGACAGATGCAGATGATGTCACAATGAGGGATGAAAGCACAGGAGGGATCTCAAGAGAAGAAGTGTGTAAAGCTCTAAAATCTCTTCAGAATGGTAAGGCTCCAGGAGTTGATGGCATAACTGCAGAGATGTTGAAGTATGGTGGTGACTCTATAATTGACTGGTTAACTGAAATTTGCCAGTTGTGCTGGGAGTTAGGAATGGTCCCTCGGGATTGGAAGGATGCTATTATTGTTCCCTTGTATAAGGGAAAAGGTGATCAGACTGAATGCAAGAACTATCGTGGTATTAGCCTACTGAGTGTGCCAGGGAAAGTGTTTGGCAAGGTTGTTATTGAAAAAGTATGGGGTCTTACATCATTGAAAGTGTGGGATGTTCAGTGGTTTTATGCCTGGTAAAGGCTGCACTAACCAGATTTTTGCATTACACATGATGATTGAAAAGTATCTGGCTGTTGGGAAGAAAGTTTTTACTGCCTTCATAGATTTAGAGAAAGCTTACGACCGAGTGAATAGGACACTTTTGTGGAAGGTATTGAATGAATATGATGTTACTGGGAATCTACTTAATAGTGTAAAAGCCATGTATGCTGGTAGTAGAGCTTGTGTACGAGTGAATGGTGTTTTATCAAAATGGTTTTCCATTGGTGCAGGAGTTAGACAAGGTTGTGTAATGTCACCATGGCTGTTTAATATATTTATGGACGCTTGCATGCGTGAGGCCAAAATAGATAATAGTGGTTTATGTCTTGGTGATATCCGTGTGTGCAGAGAGCAAAAGTGAGTTGCAGAGTATGTTGACTTGGATGCACGAAGTTTGCATGAAATTCAAACCGAGTATAAATAAGGGAAAAACCAAAGTTATGGTGTTTGAGAGAGGAATCGGTAGCACTGAATGTAATGTAAGTATAAATGGCACTGTGATTGACCAGGTGAGTGAGTTTGTGTATTTAGGAAGCATGTTTGACAGAGAGAACAAGTTGGATGGTGAAATCAGTAGGCGAGTGAATTCTTCTTTGAAAGTCATAGCTGCTCTGGGAGGTTTTCACAGGAATGATGGGTTCTCTAGAGAGTCCCGCATGGCTGTGTATGAAACAGTAATTGTTCCTACTCTGATGTATGGCAGTGAAACCTGGGTACTGCAGAAGAAACATAGGGGTCGTCTGTGTGCTGGAGAAATGCGTTACTTACGTGGGGTTTGTGGCAAGACACTATCTGATTCTGTGAGGAATGAAGATGTATTGCAGTTGTGTGATGTGAAGCAAAATGTTGTTAGTAAGGTGGAGACTAATATGCTTCGGTGGTTTGGCCATGTTGAAAGAATGAGTTAGTAAGGTGGAGACTAATATGCTTCGGTGGTATGTTGAAAGAATGAGTTAGTAAGGTGGAGACTAATATGCTTCGGTGGTTTGGCCATGTTGAAAGAATGAGTTAGTAAGGTGGAGACTAATATGCTTCGGTGGTATGTTGAAAGAATGAGTTAGTAAGGTGGAGACTAATATGCTTCGGTGGTATGTTGAAAGAATGAGTTAGTAAGGTGGAGACTAATATGCTTCGGTGGTTTGGCCATGTTGAAAGAATGAGTTAGTAAGGTGGAGACTAATATGCTTCGGTGGTATGTTGAAAGAATGAGTTAGTAAGGTGGAGACTAATATGCTTCGGTGGTATGTTGAAAGAATGAGTTAGTAAGGTGGAGACTAATATGCTTCGGTGGTATGTTGAAAGAATGAGTTAGTAAGGTGGAGACTAATATGCTTCGGTGGTTTGGCCATGTTGAAAGAATGAGTGATGAGATAGATGCTTACTAAGAAAATCTTTTTAGCCCAAGTTGCAGGAAGGAAAGGCAGAGGAAGGCCAAGGAAGACATGGGTGGATCAGATTCAGGAGTGTCTGCATGAGAAAAAGATTATGAGTATGAAGTATAAAAGATCTTGTGTACGGCGTGTAATGGATATCAGTGAAGTAAGAGTTGTATGTCAAGATCGCTGTAAATGGCAAAGTTTGATACGACAACAATAAATAAAAATATCTGGAAGTTTGTATTTCTTTTTGGAGCTAACCTCTGAATTTCAGAGAACAGCTTAGTGATATGTATGTATGTATTATATGATAATATAAGTATAGGCATATTTAATAAAAAATTAAATGAATTTTTCTCACTTGTGCATTTTTGTCTTGTGTACATATAAATAAGATAATAAGGTCAATCCATATCAAGTGGTCCAAAAGAAAAAAAAAAAAAAAAAACATTATTTGTTGCTTGACCATTTTCAAATTTTTTTATATTTTGCATGCTGTTGACCTTATATGTTGACAGTTCAAAACCACTATTGTTTTTGACATATCAACCAAAATAAAAACAAAAACAACCACTTAACCAAAAAGCTCTTTGTTATTCTTTTTGCTATACACGTCATGCACGTCGATTATAACATCCTGTTATGTAGCTGGCCTTCAAAGGTTGAAAACTTCGTGTTTATAGAGCGCTGTTTTATATTCGTTCTTCCGGTCACGAAACATATTTTTATTCACAGGACAAAAATGCTGACTTCTGTCTGCCTTCTGAGTTGGTATTTAATGCTTTTAAATATGCAAATAATATGACACTATTGTTTTATTTTTATTTACATTGCTTTCAACATGGTGGCCATTTTTTGTATCTTGGCATATGGCATTTTTGGCATATGTAAGGGTTAGCGGCAACTTCATTATCTCAGCTGTGGCAAGTCCTAGGCCAAAATTTGAAATATTGTTATGTTAAGCACATTGTAAGGTACTATTTTGTCAATTATACTATGCTTCTAAAAATATTCCTTCACCATACATTTTTTATTCAAAGTTTTCTATCAAAATCACTAAAAATGTCATTTTCGGGGTGGTTATTAAGGGGGAAGGCAATTTATTTAAGATTAAAAATTTTTTTTTGGGAGTACATATATACAAATAGTTTCAGTAAAAAATTATTTGAAACTTTTGCATACTTTTTTTCTACATGTCAGTAAAAATGTCCCTTTTCAAAAAATTGCCAATTTTAGGGTTTAATATCTCTGGTGGGCAGTTATTTAAAAATCTGAAATTTACACACTTTGAAGGTACTCTATTTATTATAAGTAACTGTAAGTAAAATTTTGAGTTTGAGATTCAAGTGGTTTAAGAGATACAACCTTGCAAAAGTCATAAAATTTATTGAATAAATCACATTTATTACTGTGTGTTTATAACTTGCCTTCATACATATTTGTTGGTATTTATGGTGTAAATTAAGCTTTGGAATGTAAACAGGCATGATCACAATTGATAAATAATACAATGATGAATTTTAATTGTTTAACAGCCTTAATGAAAATAAAAAAACGGGGGCATAGGTGTTAAATGCACTTAAAAAAGTTAATTTTTCAAATAGTTCAGATGGGATCACAATGCTTATATAGTTAGCAATTTAGAACAAGTGAAGCCATAAATTACTCATCTTATTTTATTTTGTATGCTTGTTTAACAACAATGAAATTTCTTCACAGAGCGATGCTGATATATGTATTATATGAACGTCCAGTTATTGTGGCTAGTTCTAAGGGGGCTGAGCTTCATAGTACATTTGTCAGTGGTACCCATACTTTGTCCTCAAGTGGCATTTTAAATGAAGTTCTAGGTCCAGCTGGGTGATAGAACTTAAAAAATATATCTTTGTCCTCTAAATTGATGTCCACAATTACTCCCTGCCACCTCTGTTCCTCATACACATAGGTGATGATGTCATTGTTCCTAAGAGTTAGTGGGACAGCTTTCATTATAGGAAGATCTTCATATTCTTTTAAATTAGATGTTAAATAGCATCTCGTACTACTTTCCAAATTTGGAACAAAGCGATGAAATGTCTGTGTCCCAGGAAGTCACTGGCAGTTGTCAAATCTCTTTATCAAATCTTCTTCTTGAGTAAGTATTTCTTCCTCTTTAACTTAAATGCATGTGATCCCTTTTATATTTTTCTTGCAAATGTCATACATATGTTCAGGGGTAATAAGGTAATTATTCAGAGGTATTTGTAGACTCGCCTTAGTCACCTCTCGCTTTGTTGTTACACCAACACCATCATATGCATTCTTTCCATGTGATGATACAAAGAAATTTCATTCAGCATCAAGACCAAAATCTTTCTTGTGGTGGCATAGGTTAATAAAACCCTTGTATTTATATTGGCCTGATGTTCCATCCAAAAGTCAATTATTTTGTTAACAATGGAGACAATTTGCTTAATGTGTGTCAGCAAGTGTGTTTGGAACATGTGCACACTACAACTATGTTGTGGTCCAAGTTATTACTAATCACACAAATGCACTGGCTGAGAAATTTGCCTTTTTGTTTGCAATACCACACAAATGGATGAACAGTTGCTTGTTGGTTTACCCAGTGTGGTAGCTTTAGATCTCATCTTGAACTACGAAAGTAAAGTTTTCTGCAATGTCTGCAAGAATAATCATACATGAGACCGGCCGATGACAAAAAAAGCTGAACTTTTTAACTGGGTGGAAAATTGGGACACGCGAACGCGCGGTGAGCAAATTCAAATACAGCATATATACAATATTTAAGAGTACGCTAGCCATATGGAATTATTTTCTGTAAATTATGTGTGTAAATATTAAAGTGAAGCACATTATTATATTCACAATAGACAAGTAGGGATTTAAGAACAAAATAAAATGAAATATTTAAAAAAATCAGATTTAAAACTTACATGTGAATCTTTACTAGCTAAATCCTGAGGTGAAAAGTATTTGTCTAGGAAAGTTTGTGAATTTAGTCAAGCAATTAGAAACTTGCAAGAATTAGAAACATATATCCACAGCTTAGTTTTTAGTCATTGAAGAAGTCAATAAAGTATTTCTCAATGTAACCTTATAAAATGGCTTGCAAAATTTTTTGCTTGCATTGTGAATATGGTGACATGAATCTCCATCAACGTCAAGCAAGTGGGGAGATTTTCTCTGCCGAATTCTTGTTTTTAACCCTGTTTTTGGGCCTCTCATGACACATTCTTTCCACTTAGCTTTCAAACAAGCAAAACAAATTCCTTCTTAGAGAGAAAGAATGGGAAAAAAAAAAACGGAAAGCTGCGTCACGAACTTTTTAGAGGCTTCGGCCCGACGTAATACTGGCCCAAAGCCGTGCCCCCCCCCCCCCCACACACACACACACCACCACTTAGCTTTCAAACATGCAAAACACATTCTTCCTTAGAAAAAAAAAAAAAAGAAGGAAAGAAACAGAGTTGCGTCACGAACTTTGTTCAGCGGCTTCGGGCCGATGTTATCCTAGCCGGGCGCCGTGCTTTCTTTCCACTAAGTTTTCAAACAAGCAGAACACATTCCTCCTCCTTAGAAAAAAAAAAAAAAAAAGGTTCGTCACGAACATGGTTCAGAGGCATCGGGCAGAAGCAATTCCGGGCAACAGCGAAAGCACGTCCGAACCAACGTAATTCCGGATCACGGCAAAAGAAGCACATGCGAACTAACGTAATTCCGGATCACGGCAAAAGAAGTACATGCGAACTAACGTAATTCCGGATCACGGCAAAAGAAGCACATCCGAACTAACGTAATTCCGGATCACGGCAAAAGAAGATCACCAGGCCTACATAATCCCGCGGCGTGGCGCCATTCTTCCTTTCCACTTAGCTTTCAAACAAGCAAAACAAATTCCTTCTCTTCGGGGCGGGGCGGTAGAACGAATTTAAGAAAAGAAAGCTGCGTCACGAACTTTATTTAGACGCTTCAGGTCGACGTAATCCCGGACCACAGCGAAAGAAGCACGACGGACATTTTTTTTTTTTTTTTTGTTCACACTTTGAAACAAGCAAAACAAATTCCACCACCTGAGAAAAAAAAAAAAAAGACAAAGGGCTGTGTTACGAACTTTGTTCAGAGGCTTTTACGTCGATTATTTACAAAATCAGTAAAACTTTCTTAATAACAGCGAAAATCTGAATATCCATAATTTTTTTGTTAGTCACCCGTAATCCCGGGGAAATCCGTAATAATTACGGAGATTCCGTATTTTTTGGCATCCTCCGTAGGAAGAGGATTCACGAGAGCTTCGATTCTCGAACGATCTCAGAAAAGCGGGAACGCATTCAGGTACATTTGCAAATTACAAGAGAGAGTTTCTGGCGATGACGTCACGGATAGAATCAAGCGGATAGTTTGGCCCGATAGAATGCAGCGTGGCGATTTCCCGCAAGACACGGAAAGGGCTGCGGGAGTTTCCCTAACGCACGAAGTAGGCGGATCTTCCACCCTTTGCGCTGCGATGCTCAAGTGACTGACAAGCCATCCATTGTTGACAGCAGTAAACGAATTGAGCTCCTGACTCACCCTCCAACATTTCTTCTTGCCCCCCGCGTCTGCTCCAAAAGCAACGCTTTCAGCTAGAAAGCGCTTAGTTCTTTTACTCCACAAAAAAGCGGAATCGCGGAATTCCGCTTTTTTTTAATTTTTCTATAGAACGACGACCCCCCCTAAAAAAATCCTGAAAAATTTCTCTTCATTTTTGCAATGACCTCGACAATGACCAAAATGATGCCGAAAAGCGGAATTCCGCGAATTCGCGGAAGAATCTCATGTATGAATAATACATTCAGTTTCATTGAGCTCTACTTTTCTTTCAGGAACTGAGTTTGTGCTTTTGCTGTAAAATTGTGAGTCTTAAGTAAAACAAGCTTTTCAGTAAGGGACGAAAAAAATTATTTTATCGGTTGAACAACAGTGATCATTTCAGCCCGATCTGTATTGGTCCAATGTTTAAAGACTATATTGTCTGGCATGGTATCAGTATTTTCAAATTCTTGCATCAAATCTTCGAGAGCTTCCCTTCCTAGACGTTTAACACATTTTCCCATCATACAGTTGAAACTATTCATGTCACAAACAAGCATGTCAAGAAGGTCCTTGTAATTAATGCTAAGTTTTGCCCCTTCAATCATGAGCTTAACATTTTGATGGTACAAACACGAACACAAACAGTATGAGTTCCTGACCAGCAATGACACACCACTTAGGTCTGAGTTCTATGAATTTTGATCTTCCAATTTGGATTTTTCGCTTTGAACTCCACAAACACTTCATGCAAATTGCAAAAAATAAGTCACTTCAGCTTCTTAACTTTAATATTATTTTCTTTTATGGAGAGAGTTTTTTTGCCTGTGCAGAGTAGGCTATACTCATCACTTCTATAAAATTCATGGACAATAGCTAATGTCTCTGGTTGAATGCCAGAACCCAAATTCCTTCCTAGCTCAGGTAGAATACCTTGATCTTTAACTAGATCTCTTTCAGTTTTACTAGACAATCGGATACGCAAAACTCGGTATTTATTCTTTTTGAGTCCAAGAACTAGGTAGTAAGTTAATTATTTTTACCCTCTCTCCTTTGTCTGTTGCAGCACACTTCTCCTTCAGTTTTGTTATTAATTCCTCAAACTCGTCTACTGCACCCACATTTTCTTCAGGCTCTTCTATTACCGTATCAAAGGAAATCTCAAATTTCTTTTCAGTGAATTTGAAATTTTCTTTGTTTTTGCTTTTAAGGTCTGCAACTTCTTTCTGAGGTTAATTTTCATATCTTAGATGGTGGCAAAATCCCTAACAGAGCACAAGCAGTCTACATTTGGTAAATGTTCAGTAGAAGCAATAAACTCTTCATCCTCTTTTTCGACATTTTTTAATTGTAAAAATTATTTTCGTAACAGGTAGGACACAATGATTTACTAAGGATAAGCTCAAGGCTGCAGTTCACTTTGTTTGAAATATTCTTTTCGCATAATTTGCTTAAATTTTAGAGAAAATTTTAGAAAATTATGCAAATTTTTTTAAGGCAATGATTGGCCAAGAAAAACAGATTCCCCAAATTTTGCCCAAATCTACCAATATCTTTTAAAGTTACACCTAGTTTTTTTTTTATTAAGAAATCTGTATCCTTCTACCTTAAGACAAAAATTCAGACTTAATTTTAAAAGTTTTCGCATTTTTAATTTTCAGTAGGGGGCACCACAAGCTTCCGAACTAGGAGTTAGCGATCACCCAGAATGCTCAAGCCCAAGGCGTCGAAATAAGGCAGAGTGGGTGGAAGTGTGATGCGGACATGGCCATGCACTAGTTGTAAATGTGTTTTCTTCTTTTAAACTGGAATGCCTGCAATTTTGATGCATTAAAAAAAATGAAGGAAAACTTTCACCCAGGCTGTAACTGTACAATCATACCATAGTACTCTCAAAACTTCCTGGAATTAATACTTTTCTTTTGTTTTTATGTTGCTGTCTCCTGTCAAGCCCTAGGAATCATTTTAAAATGAAAACCTATCATCATCATCATCATCATCATCATTATGGATGCTTTACGACTTTTGCAAGGCTGTATCTCTTAAACCACTTAAATCTCAAGCTCAAATTTTTACTTAATGTTGCCTATACACTGCTGGACATTTGCTCTAAGGACGGATGACAATAGCAACGATAGCAACCATAAAATGGAAGGCAGGAAAATGTGGAAATTAGCATAAGTGCGGGATACAGTAAGACGTGTTGTGCGTATGCAAATTTTGGATTGCCAAACTTGTCCGCGACGTCATAGCGCTGATAAGAGATATAAAGGATTTGACGCGTATTGACCGTTGTTGTTCAAACGCAAAGTTGAAAGGGAAAGAATCAATTGACAAACTTGTAATTTTCATTATGTCTTCCCGACATCACCTAGATGATTTTACGCATGGCCGTATTATTGGCAAGATTGAAGATGGGCAAAAAATAAGAGATGTTGCCAGGGAGTTCGACGTCAGCCCCAGTGTTGTTTCAAGGCTTTGGAAATCATTTCAAACAAATGGAGAGTGTAGCAAACGTCACGGGGGAGGTCGTGTTCACAGTACGACACCTGCAGAAGATCGGTACATAGTGCTATCAACAAAAAGACACCGGCGCAGCACAGCTAGTGAGGTAGCAAATCAGTTTATGGCTGCTACTGGCAAGCGGATCTCCCGAAAAACTGTCGCCAGACGTTTGCATGAAGGAGGACTATACGCCCGCCGTCCTGTTGTGTGCATCCCATTGTCCAGACTTCACCGTACGGCCCGTTTGCAATGGTGCCATCAACATCGCAATTGGACTGATAACGACTGATCAGCTGTCCTCTTCTCAGATGAGAGTAGATACAGTCTATCGTCTGAATGTCGACGACAACTGATCTGGCGTGATAGTGGTACTGCATATTGTTCAGCAAACATACAGGAAAGGGACCGATATCCGACATGTAGTGTCATGGTATGGGCTGGCATCATGATCAATGGCCGTACATCCCTCTATGTGCTTCCAACTGGGACTATGACTGGCCAACGATACATTAATGATGTTCTGCTACCTCATGTTCGCATGTTCCTTGGTGCTGTCGGTGATAGATTCATTTTCATGGACGACAACGCAACATGTCATCGAACAGTCACTGTCCAGGAGTGTCTTGAGAGCGAGGATATTCAACGCCTCGTATGGCCAGCACGTTCTCCAGATCTGAACCCCATTGAACATGTGTGGGATGCTTTGGGGAGGAGTGTTGCTGGTCGCCAATGCCCTCCAATAAACAAGGACACCCTCATCTGTGCACTGACAGAGGAATGGGATAAATTACCCCAACAGCTGCTTGATAATGTTGTGCAAAGCATGACCCGACGTGTGGAATCTTGCATTGCCCTCCATGGTGGCCATATCCCGTATTGACATCTTACGCCGGAACGCCTGCTGACGGTAATTGCATTTTTTTCACGTTTACATATTTTGCACAAAATGGTCTGTTTGTCCCTTGAACACGTTCCAAAGCCTTCTGGATTTCAGAGCACAATAAATTGTCTTTCTTGTAATGTCCTGGCATTCTGACATTATTTTATTTCACTTTGCATCCAACCACACTTACTTTTTTATGCGCTATATAGCCGTTTATGATCCGTCCTTAGCAATTGTCCAGCAGTGTAATAGAGTACCTTTAATGTGTGTAAATTTCAGATTTCTAAATAACTGCCCGCCAGAGATATTAAACTCTAAAATTGGCAATTTTTTGAAAAAGGACATTTTTACTGCCATGTAGAAAAAAGTATGCAACTCTCAAGTTTCAAATAATTTTTAACTGAAACTATTTGTATATATGTACTTCCAAACAAAAAATTTTAAATCTTAAATAAATTGCCTTCCCCCTTATAACCACCCCGAAAATGACATTTTTAGTGATTTTGATTTTCGGGGTGGTTATTTGAATAAAAAATTTATGGTGAAGGAATATTTTTAGAAGCATAGTATAAATGACAAAATAGTACCTTACAATGTGCTTAACATAACAGTATCAGAAATTTTGTGCAAGGACTTACCACAGCTGAGATAATGAAGTTACTGCTAACCCTTACATATGCCAAAAATGCCATACGCCAAGATACAAAAATAGCCACCATGTTGAAAGCAATGTGAATAAAAATAAAACAATAGTGGTTTTGAACTGTCAACATATAAAGTCAACAGCATGCAAAAAATAAAAAAATTTGAAAATGGTCAAGCAACAAGCATTGGACCACTTCATATGGATTGACCCAATAGCAAGCAGAAAACAGAAAAATTGTCCTGGTCCAATTCTAAAACTGGACCAGCTGCATAAAATATATTGTATATGCCCCCCCCCTCCCCATAATAACTGTGTATTTACACTTCATCTAATATTTAATTTCTCAGATATCTATTCGCAAGGTACCACGCCTTCCCGCAGCCTTATACATATAATTTTGGATTTCACTAATAAGATTCACTTTCAGATAAATTCTACAAACCTTCATCATCATCATCTTCATCTTCACTTTCGCTGATGTGAACAGATACTTGTGAATCTGGATTCTTTGTCCACTCAAAATAAACACCAAAACCAATGTCAAAACTGTCAGTAGCAAATTCCCAGAACAGACAGGTACCATCATCATGAGTGGGAACTCTTACAGTAACCGTTTCTCCATGCCCAACTTTGATTATGCCATCTCCTCCTTCTTTCTTAATTGAGTCTTTAAAATCTTGAACATCTTTACGAGTCCACATAGAGGCTGCAGCTATTGGAGGAACTTCTAAAGTAAAAAAGAAATGTGACTCAAAACATGAAAAAATATAAACACATTATAAAAAATTAACTTGCAAAGTACAAGAAGAAATGAGAACTGATTTACTAAGTTATTTCAGGAGCACTAATACATGAAAACTGTTGTATTTACATCATATTATCACAATGCCATACATTTTCATAATGCTGTATATCACAGTAGTGTTCATCCTAGAGCCTTTTTACTGGGCAGCCCACCCAGCTAAATTTTCTTTAATGAATGTTTTCACAACACGCATAATAGTAAGAGTAGAAAACTTACTCCCACATACACTATAAATATTGGTGAAAATGACTGAAATCTGTGTTGAATATGATTTATCAATAAGTATTTAATAAGTACAATCATGTTAAGCAAAACATCCTTTTTTTTTTTTTTTTTTTTTTGATTGAAGAAGGGGTCGTTTAAAATACCATCCAGCTAAAATTTCTTGCCACCCAGCTGTAAAAAAGCTCTAGGGAGAACACTACACAGTATGCTGAAAACCTTTTGGAAGAAGCTACATGAAACTTTGGCACTAGCCAACATAAGAATGACCTCTTCAGCACAGGCTCAAAATTTGTCTGAGTTTCACCACCATACAAAGAAAAGGATATGCTGTGACAACCTGCACTCGCACATCCTTTACAATCTCAGATATTAACAAAAAGCAGCAAGCCATAATAAAAATTACATAAAACATTTGTTTAAGATATTTCATGTAGGAGATACTGTATGTCACTACTAGACAAATCCCATTCCGGCAATATGTGAACATTGAAAAATGTGGCAACAAAGTTCAATTCAATTGTGACATG
Source organism: Macrothele yani (assembly GCA_039090855.1). NCBI lineage: Eukaryota > Metazoa > Arthropoda > Arachnida > Araneae > Macrothelidae > Macrothele > Macrothele yani. Next base: position 45,597,162 of record CM077022.1, on the reverse strand, counting down.
GTCTGCCTGACAGAGGGTACAAAGCTTATTAAACACAGAATTTCAGCATTCACTGCATCTTTGGTATTTTTTATATTTTAAATTTTCTCTATATATTTATTATACTAGTAATCATGCCCGTTCTCAGAATGGCGAATCTATAAAATCATTTTTTGAACATAAAATTAAAGGGAAAAGTAATTAAGGGAAACTAGAGTAATTTAAAATCCGTAACTGTTTTACGATTTAGAAAAGCGTCATGACGTTGTCAACACATATAGTTTTATGTAGAATGGAGCAGGCTTTGGCGCCCCTTAATTTTAAATCAAAATTTGAAAATTTTCAAAGCATTTCAATGATTCTGACAAAATTATCTGTAAACCTATCAGCATTTTAAAACTGTAAAGCTAAGCCACCCTTTTGAATTTTTTTGGTTTTCAGACATTTTTCTAGATGTAGAAGGGTAGAAAAATTCAAGCAGACAATGTTCCAAAGTATTTTCATACTGCATTGCAACTGTCATCAAGCTGCTTAATTATTCACGTGCTATTTAGACAATATAAATTTTGAGGTTACTCACCTTTATTCCCTAAATCATTTAGGAGGTTTTCGCCTCTACACATTTCCAACACGTATTGTTCTTATTTAAATCGTGGTTCGAGGACGCAACAACAAAAAAAAAAAAAAAAATCATTTTCAACTCACACGAACATCACTCCCCTCCCTCTTTTCCCTATGACCAAATTCAGATTCAAAATAATCCACCACAAATATACACAATTGAACAAGTAGTTTTTTTGTTTTTTTTTTTGTGCATTTGCAGGCATCCGGACTTTAAGATCTACCACAGCATGCCAATTTTTAGATCTCTAGGTTATTTGAAAGTGGTCTGACAATTTGCAAAAAGTTCAAGCAGAATATGTTCCAATGCCGCCAATTTTGGGTTTTTGGACTTTTCTAGGTATCCGGACCTTAAGACCTATCGATAGCATGCCAATTTTCAGATTTCTAGGTCATTTAGAAGTGGTCAAACAATTCGCGAAAAATTCAAGCAGGCAATGTTCCAAAGCCGCCATTTTGATTAATTTTTTTTATTGATTTTTTTTAGGTTTTCGTACTTTTCTAGGTATACGGACCTTAAAGACTTATCAGCATGCCAATTTTCAGATCTCTAGGTCATTTAGAAGGCATTTTCCCTCTTTGCTTTTTATATACGAGGCGAAAGCCTATATTTACGTAGGTACTCGTGCTACCATCGAAAAACGCTGAACTTAAAAAGCGTCGCTATGTCATTAAGCATTTCATCATTATCAGTTTGATTGTAGCTTGTCCTTTCACCCAATGAGAAGAGTGCTAAAAGTAGCTGTGTCACCATGGCAGCAGGTCACACGACCAGGATTTTCCTGTATGATTAACTATGAAGATAGAGTAAGCCATTCGGTGCAAATTTAAATTACAAGACATAGAGGTTCCCATTTATTTGTGTGTTAAGCCCGATAATTATGTGAAAGCAAAGTGAGCTTTTGAGGTGGGGAAAAAAAAAGTAACAAATCACTTGGAATACATCGCACACTTTTGTAGCATTTTGTGAAAGCCATTTCCAAAAAAAAAAAAAAGAGTGATCATTGTGTTCCTCATGTGTTCCCAAGGTGTTCCGATTGTCTATGTGTTATCGATGCTCTCTCCTCCACAAAATATTTTATGATAGAAAACAATATTTTTATATAACACATTCGGAACACTATGTGGAAAAAGCATGGAACACTGTCGTAACACACTGCGAACGCATTTTCCAAAATTACTTTATTGACGTGTTCCGAATGAGTTGTCAATCTTTCCTCATCACTGTTGGAACACACTGATGTGCTATATATTCCGAAATGCCACGGACAGCTAGAAAAGAAATTATCGAAGTAGGGCATGGTTCAAACATCTGCATCATTTTAACTACACTAATTTACTTAAATAGTGGGTTTTGATTAAGTGAAACTTGACATCAAACATGTCATGTGTCATTTGGTGCACATAGATATTCATCTGCTATCCATTCAGTTGGTTAACATCAGTGCCAGTCCTTGTATATTCCATGGTATATATATCAGAGTACAGCATAAACTATATTTTGCAGGATTATTTCATTAGGTCAAACTAACCCCTGACAGAATTTTGAATTACGTATTTGGACTCCTTTTCACGTGTGGTTGTGTCCGGCTCGAATGTGGACTTTTCAGCTGGTTTTCGTAGTATGTGACCAATGACAAGCAGCATACAATTTTATACGTATTTACAGTTATATTTGATATTTATTAGGTGTAGAAATAAGTTTTAAAGCATTTTTGTGTGACATATACCGCTAATTTACATATCTGACATTCCCCCGTGTTGTTTTCGCACGCCCTTAACTGGTCCAGAGTATAAAATGTGACACAGAAGTTTGCCCAACAGTCAAACACACTTGCACATCAGTAGATGAAAGATGGCAAGCGATACTGCACTTATCCAACACTACATTCGTTATGAATTTCGTCAAGGAAAAGTGCTGCATAAGCGTGTGCATCGATCTGTTCTGTTCTGCGGGAGAATATTGTATCGAAAAACACGTGTGGGTTTTTGTTTCGACGGTTTAAAGCAGGTGATTCAGATGTTAGCGATCGAGAACGTTGAGGCGCCCCGCAGAAGGTTGCACATGAGGAACTGTAAGCATTGCTGGATGATTGTTGTTGATTGGAGGTTTAACGACCACCGTGAGCAACTCAATGGGCTATAGGCAGTAGCCCATTCCTAATTTAGGGTAACTGGTTCCAGGGAAGGGAGAGAGCCAGTGCCGTAAGACAAACACAATGTCTATGCCTCACCGGGATTCGACCCCGAACCCCTTTCGGACGAATGATCAGAGGCCATTGCTTAGACCACTGCGCGGCGCATTGCTGGATGAAGATTCGTCTCAAACGCAAAACAAACTTACTCAACAACTGGGGCTAACTCAACAAACCATTTCCAATTGTTTACGCTCAATGGGAAAGATTCTGAGGGAAGGAAAATGGGTGCCACATGACCTGAGCCAGAGGAACAAGGATGAGTGTGTCATGAAGTGATTGAATCTGCTGAATAAATGCAGAAAGTATTTCTTGTGGAAAATCGTTACGAGTGATGAAAAGTGGATATGGTATGACAATTTCAAATGCAAAAAACACTGGTTAGATCCCTGTGAAGTAACGACTTCGAGACCGAAACGCAATATTCACTCTGTGAAAGTTCTACTGTGCATCTGGTGGGATATGAAGAGTGTGCTCTATGATGAACTATTGGAACAGGGTCAAACTGTTCCTGCTGAGCGCTACAAGCAACAATTGCTGCGATTAAACCAGGAAATCTGTCGGAAGCGTCCATTCACAGGCAAAGGATTGTGTCCTGTGAAATTGCTGCATGACGCTAGGCCGTATGTCACGAAATCGGTCTAGGAAACATTGACGCTTGGCTGGCAAGTTTTGGAGCACCCGGCGTATATCCCGACATAGCCCCTTCAGACTATTATTTGTTCCGATCAATGCAACATGGTTTGTCGGCTGTACGGTTCTGGACATGTGACGAAGTACAAAAATTGGTTAACGACTTTATTGCGCCACACGACGAAATACGAAAATGGGTTCACGACTTTATCGCGCCACACGACGAAGTTTTCTTCATGGCTGAAATTTGTCAGCTGCCCGACAATGGCGGAAGGTGATTGATAATGGCGGTGCTTATTTTGGTTCGTAAAGGTACTGTTGTTTTCTCTCAAATTACGTGTTGTGTTGTCTTAAAACGCTTTAAAACTTATTTGTGCCTTCCAAATATTTGAAATAAAACGAATGATGACACCGAATTTTCAGTTGTAGTGAGAACATCTTTTGAATCCTTCCCAACATGAATTAAATTTTTAAAAGTTATTCATAAGTCAATACATCCAGTTAGAAAAAATCAACCAGACGTTTACAGTCGATACAACATCCAGAATAGAAATAGCTACATTACTTCCAACAGCGGCTAAAACGTATGTTACAAAAATTAACCAATGACGCACAAAAATTTTTTCATAGCAGGATATCGAAGACAAACAGATTTTCAAATCGAACAGTTCACAGAACAAATACAGAAAGAAACGTGATACAACTCTACACCTTCTAGCGGAAGAATTCTGCATAATGGAAATGTTGAAAACAGGCTTAAAATATTCTTCATGGAAAAAGATCTGCTAAGGAAAAAACTGTTCAGCTACGTATTTCGCAAACAGAGATAGAGAGAAAAAAAAGAGAAATGTATTGACCCTTACACTACCTAGCGGGAAATCTGTGCATTATTTAAAGAGGATAATGGTCCACATCCCTGTTGTCGTGAATGGCATACAGTAAAAAAAGTAATTTTTCAATAGGGTGTTTAGAAGCGAAGATACAGCTGCAAACGAAAGTACACAAACACAACCTACCGACAGAACTGTGAATTGTAAAACCCCTCATATACTAAAGTGTTCTACAAAGTAAATGACTTCCGGTGTTGAAATTTTTTTTTTTTTAAATTGCACACGTGAAAGCAGAGATATTGAGGACAACAGATGAGACATTTGTGTTTCCTAGAGGCGAAATTGTACAATATTTTGGGAAGCAAATACGTGCACAGAGTTTGCAGTTAGTAGTATCTGACTGAAGAAAGAAATTTCTCAATCAGGTTTTTAGTCCCGCAGATATTGCTGTAAACGAAATGTTAACTCAGGCCCTCTGGTGGCAGACTTGAGCATTAAGAAAAATTTGAAATTATATGAGAAACCTTTTGCAGAGGAAAGGCTCTCCAAGAAAAAGAATTTTTCAAATTGGACCCTCAGAAGCAAAGATATCAACAAATATATGATATGCGCTACACCCTCTGGCGGAAAAACTGTGCATTATTTTTCGAAGAAAGTATTCTCCAAAGGTTATATGCGAGTGGTATCGGTCAACTAAAGAATTTTTTCAATCGAGTTTTCAGGAGCTCAGATTTTGCCGCAAATAATAAATCAGAACCAGAAATTAACCCTTATGCCCCAGTGTCCAAACCATTCTTTACCAAATATTGGGAATTTTATGCAAAACATTTTTAATCGGGAGCTGTATGCGATAGAAGAATTTTTCAAATCGGAGTGTCAGAAGCAGAGATATCAGGGAAACGCAATTTATCTTATCGCCACCTAGCTGAAAGTATATGTGTTACTTGAAAATTTTAAAATTATATGAAAAGCATTTCACACAGGGAGCTCTATCCAACAAAGGTGGAACTTTACAAATCGGACTCTTAGAAGCAGAGATATTGACAAGAATAGGACGTACGTCTACTCCCCCTGGAGGAGAAACCGTGCACTATTTGAAGAAGAATATATTCCGAAAACGTTTATTGATGTGAGTGGTATCGGTTGTCAGTCGAGATTTTAGAAGCACAGATTTTACTGTAAATACACCAGAAGCAAAAAATTACACCTTAGGTCCCCTGGTAGCCAAACCATTTTTACCAAAAATTAGTTGTTATATGCAAAAGATTTCCTATCTGTAGCTGCATCCACAGCAGAGAGAATTTTTAAAATCGGAGTTTTAAAAGCAGAGATATTGGATAAAACGCAGTTTAGTTTTACGCCCCCTAACGAAAAATCAGTGCTTAACTTGGAAAAGTGACTATAACTTAAAATAGTCTTCGCTAGAAATGGAATTGAAAGGTAAAATTATTTTTTCAATCGGATGTTTAGAAGCAAATATATGGAATAAAATGTATTTTGAATTTGATATCCGTACTTACGTCCTCTAGAGGCGAAATTCTTCATCATTAAAAAAAAAAAAAACGAAATAAAGGATCACCATTCACACATTTCAAGCTAAATACAAAAATAATTTTTTAAATCGAACTAATATTTGCAGAAATATGATGTCCACAGACTGTCGGATGGACAAACCAGTAACATTAGCACACGATCTTTTTTACAAAAAACGCTTAGAAAATGGATTTCCTGGTTCTGCTTCAATTTTTTATTAGGAAACAACCTTTCAGTGATTAGTGAATACTTAGTGCCCCAAGAAAATGTAATGATCGGAAACAGGAATATATGAAACAAATTTCAGCTTGCACAAATTCAGGTTTTCGATTATTAGAAAAATATATACTGTTTACTCTAACACTAATTCAAATCATTAGCACGAATAAATGAAATTGTTATAAAGAAAACAACAAGAGTAAATGAACCCAGTCCCTAGATGGGCTGTGTCCAAGTTATTGTACAGATTATGGGCATGATCATGTGCTAACGTGTACTCTGTATTCAATTTGTAGGAGATTCGGGCAAGATGCACTTTCCAGCATTATCGCTGTTCTTGCAGAGAAGAAAGAATTCCAGGTGAGTTTCCCAGATGTAGATTTATGGGTGGTCCCTCTAACTTTATTTGCAAATATCTTCGCTATGAATCATCCGATTTAGAGGATATTTAAGATTTATAGGTTTTTCCATGTGCTAAATAAAATGTGCATAAAATAACATATCCTTTATATGGAAAAATTCGGAGATAGTGAGCTAATTAACATGTTAATTAGCTTAATTAGCATGCTTCCTCACATCATGTGATAGTTCCCTGCGAGTCCTTCCAACGGTACCTTACTTGTTTATACGTGGCAAACGGTTCCAAAGTTAAGGGGGTGGCTCCCTCTTTTTTTTTCTTTTTTTTTTGATGTCTGTATATATATTCAATGTCCACAACATACAAACAGAATTTTTTTTCTATCTGAAAAATTGTTTGTATGTTATGGATACTGCAAAAATCGTAAAACTAGAACAGTTTGATGGTAACAAAATATTTAAGGTTTTTAACACCTTGCAAAGCTAACACAGTGATATTTACAAAGCAGTTGGATAATTATATTCACATTGCAGTTATTGGGTTAAGAGCTTTTAGACCAAACATGGCATAATTTTTTTCTTAAAACCTTAAAAAACACTGAAAATTACAAGAAATATACACAGTACAGTAATTAAGTAACGAGACTGAATTTCTTTTAAAAAATGGAAAAGCAGGGAAACTTACATGAATATATTTTATTCAAAGTACATTCCTTCAGTGCTAATGGAAAAAGTGGCATGATCAGCCAACGAAAGGAAGGATTTACAGAGGTAATCTTTTGGTATGAAGTCAAGAGCTGATGTCACAGTTCTTTGTATGTCTTCAATGTTTCGAAGAAATTTTCCTTTTAAAGGCAGCTTTAATTTAGGGAATAAAAAAGTCACATGATGACAAATCTGGAGAATAGGGAGGATGATTTAGTATACACACTTGCTTTCATGTCAGAAATTGCTGTAGAGTTGCTCTGTGTGTGGGAACATTATCGTGAAGAAGAAACCATTGCCCATTTTTGTATTCAGGCGGGACATGAACAATCCTCTTCCACAATTGTTCCAAAATGGATGTGTAAGCATTGTCAGTGACAGCCATACCTTCAGGAATGAGCTCGTGAAGCAGAATTCCCTTGCTGTCATAAAAAGCACACAAGCATTGTCTTGATTTTGGATTTCTGTTACCTGATCTTCCCTTTGGATTACTCTGATGACCTCTACCGAGCATTTTGATGCTTCATTTCAGGATCATAACGATAACACCATGTCCATCACCTGCCACAATGCTTTGGGAGAAAATTTTGCATTGTTTTTTTCAGTCTCCAGGATGTCTTTTGTGTACTCCACTCGCACACATTGCCGGTCGTATGAAAAAGCACCCCCCCCCCCATCTTGCACTCAAATTTGAAGCGTCTTCTTATTAATGCCAAGCTCACATTCCAGCATTCAAGATCACACAACTATCACTGTTTACCCTTTTGTGAACTTTCTCAATGAGTTCAAATGTGCCTACTGAAATCAGGCATTCAGGCCTTTCGTCATTTTCCAAATCTTCCCGCCCATGCTTGAAACATTCATACCATCGGAATATTTGTGCATGGGATGAGCAACAGCACCATACACATCACCCAACAATTTAAATGCCTTAGACGCAGTTTTATCGATTTTCAAACAGAACCAGATATTTGCTCTCTGCTTCATGAAAGTACTGTGACAATGTTCTTTCACTGAATGACATCGTGCACAGCATACATAATCATCTGCACAATTCTAACACAAACGCTGTTGTCACCACATAGCTCATAAACGACTTATCAAAAAACCATGCCTTTCCAAACCAATGTGGTTTACCATTTTTTTTTTTATAAAATCAGTCTCATTACTTAATTGCTGCATTGTGTAATAAAAAATTTAGAAAAACAATATTAGAAAAAAATGACCTGTTTTACCTGCTTCATCCTCTGTTGTTTCAGGAGAACTTTCTGCATGGGTATCATCAACTTGATTCCTTTCGATGTCCGATTCCATATTAATAAAGTTATCAGTGCCCTGAGATTTTAGCAACTGCTGGTTCAGGACTTGATGCATATACTGTTGATAGTGCTGCTTTTGTAACTGGTGTATTAGTAATGCTTGCTGAAAAACATCAAGCAATAAAAAAAATATGGAGTATAAAACATTAATATGTTGCATAAAGCATTAGCATCAAAAGAGTAAAAACTAAAGCAGTCAGAGGTATTAAAAGCCATTTTTATAAGTCTACACAATTACTGACTTTAGAACCCACAAAATACATCAAAAATAAAATGTTGAAATTTGCCACCAAGGCAGTTTGAATCAAAGCAATATCTCACAAGCATACAATACTCAAAAATTAGGCACTGTTGGAAACTTCTTTAAAAATGCATAACATATGCATGCATACATCTGTATCTCATCTTTATTAACAAACAATTTGTACACTAAGTTATTAAAACTCAGTATATCTCACAAACACATTATTCAACACTATACACTATCAAGTCATAGCACAGATATTACAAATTAAAATATAACCCATGTACCTTGTATGCATCAAAGACTTCATTCACATTATTTTGAAGTGTGAAAATGCCAAAGGGGCATTATTCAAGCAATTGTAGCACTGCCATTTAATCATACTAACTATTGTAACTAATTTACGAATTTTTTATACTATTGATCACAATTATTTAACTCTACATAAAAACATGAATATTTACACAGAACATAACTGGCATTTCATTAGTTAAAATTTACGTGTGAATTACGCACAATTATATTCCATTAAAATATCAAACTAATTAATTAAAATACTTACAAATTGAAAGCTTTATATTAAATACATTATATACAAATTAATGGCAGAATGCTCCCTCAAACACTAACTCATAAAACAAACCTGAAGCTTTTCGCACACTCACATGCATCATCCGAGATCGAGCTTTGCCGTTGACAGCATCACCCAGCAGCTTAAGCATTAAGTGGAACGAGTTTCTCCCAACGCTATGGAGATCTCTTTGATGACAACACAACTAACTCCAGAAAAGGCGATGTGCTGCCCTCAATGGACAGGCAGGCAACATAAATTATGCTGCATTTTCACTTCTTTTTCCTTTATTTTTTTACACAGTGCCTCCTTTTTAATTAATGCTCTTCAAGTTTCAGGAATGTTGTGTGGATCATGAATGTTACAGGTAACCTCTTTTCATTTTATAAAATGTTACAGGTAACCTCTATTCGTTTTTGAAAAACAAAAGAGGTTACCTGTAACATCCATGATCCAAACGACATTCCTGAAAATTGAAGAGCATTAATTAAAACTTAGCATGGCCCTGAGCCCACACTTGAGGAACAAAATTTAAAGAAAAAGAAATTAAAGCTTATATGATTTAGTACACATTTGTAGTTCCTATGGGAAACTGCACACACATTTCTTTGTGTGATGTATGGTGCCAATGATGCATATTAACATTTTTGTAAGCTTGTAAGATAAAAGCAACACATATGTTTACCTAGCATAAAATAGATCATCTGTTCTAGCCTGTTAGGGTGATAATGGGATTGCACCTATTGAGCATGAGAATTTTACAGGTATAACAGGGTCCAGCATTCTGACAAGTGCCAGCTCTGAAATGTTGTTACAGCTGAAGAGTACCAACATTTGAAATGCACTCAAGTTTTAAGAAAGGTAATCGATGGTGGCATTTGAGAAATTTAGTGATGTCAAGTTCAAGATTTTTTAATATATGTCCTGTGTTTTACAAAAAAATTAAATAATCATAGTTAACTGTATGGCAGTTTATGTAGTTTTTAACAACAATTTTGAATGAAAAAATTATTTACCTTTTTCTCTTGAGCAAAGAAAAGTAATTTTGCATCATAAAATATCCCAAGAATTGTTGTTTAGAAACAAAGGCAAATCTTATGTTTTTGACTACTGTTGTGTGCACTTAGTTATTAAACTATATTATCGCCTGACACCCCACATTGCTTGAAAAAATTACTGGTGGTATCAGCAATTTTAGGATGGTTTTTTGCAAACAGTGAACAACATAATAGTTTTGTCATTTGACTTTAGCCAATTAAATGTTTTTATCCAAGATTCTTTAACTGTGCAACAGCTTTTTTTTTTTTTTTTTTTTTTTTTTTGTATGCTTTATCATAGTCCGCTTGCATAAGCTTCAGATTTGCCAACGATGTAGATTCTGATTCTGAAATTACGTCACTCAACAGTGCGGAAGACGAATTTGTAACTACCGCTGACAGATCGGGAATTTCACATAATTGCTTACTATGAGATATGATCTCATTGCTGGATTTTATTTTCTAAAAAAAACCATGGTATATCCATTACTAAATACAACTTATATCCACAGCTAACATGAACCGCAACTAACACGAATTCTGTTCTCTCGGATAAACTAAGTTATCGGCGTTAGTAATCGCTCTTCTCCCGGTTAGGTGGAACGCATTGCACAGGCTCGTTCTTAAACGAAACTTAGCCTTTGTTTCAGGAGCACCGCTCTCGGTTCATATGTGTGTGTGTGTGTGCGGAAGCTTCCTCCTTCGCCTCCCTCACTCATGCAAGTTATATCGATACCTAAACCCACCAGGGGCTGCGCAATAAATATTCTGTTGCCACTCCCTCCCCATAAAGCACAGCTTTTTTGCCCATCAGTCTGCGTGCTCCTGTTTCATGGCAGTTTATGCGTTTTGTCACTAAACACCGGAGGCTAGTTTCGTCCGAGGCATGCATCCCGTCGTTAACTGTAAACAACATCTGGAGCAAAACTATGTACGGCCCCAATTTTTGGACGTAGAGCATAATATAATTAAAGAAACACTATTCTCCTGGCCTTGGCACTTATTCCATAACAATAATACAACTGCAGTAAAATGAAAAACATGTGACGACCGTCTTTTTTTCTAGAGCAGAAAATTATCCATTCCAAACTTCTTTTTTTCTCTTTAAATCTAGTTGCCCAGGCCAATAATTTACATGCCCGGGGCATCTCAGGCATGGTATTTTTCAAGCCCTGGTATACCATCACTAAATAAACACAAACCCTTAATCAAATGCAAAATAGTACTGGACTGCAACCAAGCTTAACAACTGCTAAATTAATTGCTTATGTAAAAGGAAAGTACAAATACACTAGCTAAATTTTTTCCAATTATGACCCCCTAAAAATGCACTTTTCAAGTTGTAGCACAATTTCAAAATATCACATTTCATATATACACCAATCAGCCGAAACATTAAAAACCCCTCTGCATTATGCAAATGAGCACAGATGTAGCCAATCTGCGTCACACGCCAAAGTTGTGTTATATATATGTATTGGCTGATCAGTGTACAGTGTTAGAATTAGAAATAAATTTTCTACAGGCCCAGCGGACCACTCAAATTTCCAAATCACTGGTCCGTGCAAAAATTTTTTTTTACAGTATATGTAGAAAATAAAGTATCATTTCACTGGAGTTGTACATTGCAAATTTAGAACAGAATGTGCACATGTACTCCTGCAAATAGCACTAATAAATAAAATATGAAACATGCTAAGCAGTGGTTGAAATTTGAAGAAAAATAAAAAAAAAAACTTCACTGGTCTGCAGGACCAGTAAAAACCAAAAGTTGGTAGTTCACTCCCTTTTACTGGTCCAGAAATGGCACAAAGATTAATACATTTTGTATGCACTTGGTGCTAGTATGTAAGAGGGTACACAGGTTATAACCGTACTGATATGAAGCACTATCCACTATCAGTGCACTTCATACAGTGCGCTAATTATGAAGCACTTTGCATCATACCAGAAGTCAGTCACCTTCATGGAACACCTTGCTTCAGTGTGAAAGGCAGGAAGTTTTCCGATGAGGACAGAGAGATAGATGGGCAAAGTCGGAGCATAAATGGTTCTTCAACCTCCAGTTAGAAAACATTATAAAATATCTATACTTTGTAGTCACTACCTGTGCAAAAAAGTGGTGCTGTCTTAATGCAAATATTTCGAGTCCGAGATCTCGGACTCAAAATATTTGCAACTGTCCAAAATTTTCATAAAACTTAAATATGGTTTGCAAATCTGATATTCCAGTTTTTAATAGCAAATATCTGAATTTCAAAAAATCTATAGTGAAAATTGGATTATTTAAAAAAAATCTGCCATAGCGAAACCTAGATGACTTTAAAAAACTGCCACAGCGAAACCTGGATATTTTGAAATTTGGTTCAATTTTTTATAAACTTACAAATTTTAAAACATAATGAAAAAGGAAAAAAACTTACTGGCTGCCCGGGTCAGTAACAAATTGTTCAGTGGTCTGATGGAATTTTTACTAGCATTCAATGGCCTGCGGACCACTGGGTAATTTGAACGCTGAGTGTATATGCTAATTCACAGTGAAGACAAACTTTTGCAGCACTGTAACAATCACTAATTTATACAATTAATGAAATTTACCTGTTCAGTGTTTCCAGGACACTGCTGCTCAGCATATGACTTAAACTGATGAAAGGTCTGTCTATTCAGAGCTTCCTGTATCAAATGTCTACAAGGAAAAGAAAATCAAAGCTCATAACATACACAATACCTCAAGAACATTCACATAACTACAGCACTATGTGGATGATTGCAATGACATGAGCACAAATAATCTCCTGGAAATGGAGTGATGACAAATATTTTGAACCTATTAATTTCTTTAGAGGGCCACATAAAAAAAAAATTAACAGGCATATAAAACTTGGGTGGAAAACATTTGAAACAAACAATACAGTCTTCAAGAGCAATTTACCATTATGTTTTAAAAGGAAAGTGTTTAGTTAATGCATCCTTTCAGTACTTAGTTATGGATCAGATACATGGACTTTAATTACTGAGGACAACTCAAATAAGCATGGAGAGATGCATGCATGGTGTAACCAGGAAAGACAGGAACATGACAAGAGTTGAAGACACCACTGTCAAAATAAAAAACACAAAATGGCACAGGGCTGGACGTCATAGGTGCAAGTTCTGAGATGTGGCCAAGACTGAAAATATTTTGAATATCCCCCCCCCCCCACCACCACCATGCACACTCAGACATAAACACAATATACATTAAATATTATATGTGGTTAAAATTCAATATTAAATCAAAAGAGCATAAAACGACCGAACATTAATGCATATACATGTAAACAAAATTTGATTATTAGGTAGGAACTACCAGTTGAAATTTAACAAATCTCCAAAATTCCTTATCTTGCAAAAGAAAAAAAAAAAAAAAGATCTTGCATAATATTCAAATCCAATCTACCTATTTGCTGCTTATATAGCATTTTAAGCCCATAATAGAAATATGTTAACCAAATTATTGACATTGTAATAATTAATACATAACATACCATGGAAGATGTTTCAAATAATCTTTAGTAAATTCTGTTGAATCAAATAAGTGTTGCACACTTTCAAAAGAGTCATTTAAATTGTAAAATTACAAAGGATAAAAAAAATTATAATCAAGATTATGCATATCCAACTGTAGTTGTGTACACAGAGAGCTCGTTTCATTAATTCACTTCACTATGATCACAGTTTTATAGTAACCATCACAAATTTTCATAGGTGAATTATTTCTTTGAACAGGAGCGACCCCAGGCAATGTTTGTGTATGCTGCTGTGATCGTACACACTTTTGATGATCAGCATCCTTACTGTGTCTGAACAGCACTTTTTTACCATTGCTTCCATAGTTTAACTTTCTGCTGCAGAAAACACAAAAGCTGAATCCTAGTTACTTAATTTTCCAGCACCAAGAACCAAATTTGACGTCATGGGCAGAGATCATGCTAGGATTTTTCAAAAGAGAAAAAATACTGCTTCACAATTTTTGAAGGAGTAATTTTCTTTTCAAAGGAGTAATTTTAGAGAACGAACAATTATCGCATTAAATTTTTAGCTAAATAATATTTTATATTAAAACAACTAATTATATCTATATATAAATATGTAAACATGAATTAGCATGTAATTGATTTTCTTTTATATAAAATAAGTCATAATTTATCAAAATCTTACTTACTTGTCTTGTTTTATCCATGAGGCCGCAAAAATTTTTGTTTTGCTTTCGAAAGACTGTACCAAAACTTGTGTGTGTGTTGCTTCACAGATTCAGATTCTACACATTCAAACTTCAAAACGAGTTCTATTGTGGAGGAAGGAAATCTACAGTCTATCTCAATCACAAAAGATAAAATAAACCTTCATTGGACATTGTGATGTGCAAGTTTAGTATTGCAAAGGTCAACTAATTTATTATTTTTGAACATGTTTTCCTTCAGCTCTGAAAAAAAATATCTTTAATACTATGTATGAGATGTTTACAGTTAACATAATTGAGAGTTGGTTGATTCAACCATTCTTCTGATATGAGGAATGTCCAGTTTCTCCCTTTGCAACTATTTATAGAGGGAAAATAACATTTAACAATAATTCAGGACAGTGGAAACATCGCGAAAAAATAAATAAATTATGATTACGAAAAAATCTTCACTTCGTCCGACTTCCGTTTTCAAGCTGAAACACAACCGGTTATCAAACAAAGTTATATTTTACAAAAAAATGAGCAGAGGAAATATTGCAATTACAGAATAAATCTGCAGTTCGTCTAACTTCCGTTTTTCGAAAGTTTTGAAAGACGAAATTCTGTCCCCAGCCGGACCCCCCCCCACCGCCACCACGCACGCACGCACGCACACACACACACACACACACCACCCCCAAAAAAATTATCTTCAGTTTTGATAACAACAAAGAGTTACTCTTCGAATCCGCGAAAGAAACTCGTGCCTAAAGTTTACAAGGAAATTTTTGTTCCGTCGAACTTCCGTTATCGGAAACTATTGTCTACACTTTCAAGCTGAAATGCAAACATTTATGCAATAAACTGATATTTAATAACAATACTGGACAGAGGAAACTTCGCAAGTAAAAGAAATTACGTTCGCGGGAAAACATTTCACTCCGTTTAGCTTTCGTTAGTTCTGAAAAACGGAATACCGTTCCCCAGGCGGAAAACGAGCCCAGCCTGATTTTATATTTATATATATATTTTCTTAAAATTTTGTAAGGCAGGAGAATCCCGCCCTGAAATGGCAATTAAACGAACTTCAAAACACGTCGTTTTTCCCTTCCTCCACGCCAAGGTTTAACGGCACCACGCTGCACCGATACACTAGCGTCTGAATCCCGACGCGGCTGAAATGCGCATGCCCATCGGTTGAGCTGCTCTTTCCCAAGGTAAATAGATAGAACAGGTAGGTCCATAAGCCGATCGAGCGGTATTGGCTACTTGGTACCACACCCCTGTGACGTCAAAGGTGCACAGAATCCAAATGATTGAAGTTTTCTGCTTAGCGTTTTATAAACTTTTGAGAACACTTTGGGATTAAAACAAGTCTTCTTATGACAAACTCTTAATTTAAATATTTCAGAATATGTTCCACGGCATTAATTGGCAGTATCTTCAAATACATGGCAAAAAAATGTATTTTGATTTACAAAAGAAATCTAAATATATTGAAAAACTAAATGTTGAACAATCAGAATTTGCGCTTAGAAACTTTTTAAAGTCAAAAATAAAATCGCAAAAAAATTAAGTATTTAAGTAGACAGTATAAAAGATGGAATTCTGCCATTTATTATAAACCATGCAAATACTTTTGCCACTTTTTTAAACTAAAGTTTAAGAGTTGTAAACGCTATGATAGTTGATAAGTTTTGTGTTTGATTTTCAGGTATGTACATGAAATTTATAGCTGTTTTCAAACTTTTAGCTGGGCGTTGAACATTAAAAAAAACATTTCATTCTGTGAACACGTTATTATAAAAAAAAAAAAAAAAAAAAAGAATATCGAGTACTAGAGTGTTATCTACAGATAGCTGCAAATAATGAAAAACATGATTTTAACATTCCGAATAAAAAAGAAATTCTAATGTTTATGTTAAGATGCTGTATGATATTGTTTGTAACATTTGGCAACTGAGTACATATTCCTTCATTCTCAGTAAAAAAAATGTCACATTAATGTAACAGAAATGCAAAGCACATACCTTTTTGAGCTTGAAATACTTCTCAGTATGAGTTTGTTTTACTTTTATTGAGAACTTTTTGTCCACTGTTTATTTTTGTTATTTGTTTTTATATTTCTCACTTTCGTCATACAAGTATTAAGGAATTTAATTCTAATAAAAATCCTCAATTTTGCGTAAAGATGTACGATTTTTTCATCTACTTCTGGAAACACTCTTTTGAGTTCCAAAGAACTCAAAAAAGTGTCTGCCTTTTTAAATAAAAGATGTTTTTCTGAAAACATGTGACAAATTTTCAGTTCGTCTTAATCTTTTTCAACAAGCTGAAAAAGAACTTTGCTAGTGATTACTTCACCAGTTGGAAATTTAATGCCTCTGTTCAAAAAATGATTCCTTAGCAGCTTCAGCAAATGTGGAACATCAGCAAACATAAAAATATTCCTGGAGTTATCCCAAGGATTAGGAAAGCTAGTTCTGTTAATGCTTATTTCTAATTCCTTCCACAAAGCCTGATTTCCGCCTCCTAAATCCGAAGTTAAACCAACCACTTGGAGTCCGATCTTTTCAATTTCCAAAATTATTTTTCCCAACAAATCTTTACTCATTTTACAGTCAAAGTCATAAAATACAGGCTGTTTTCATGAATTTGTTAAGCTACGTAACATTACAACTTGTACTGATTTATATGATCCCAAAATAGCATCTTCAGCATGATCGTATGAAATGTTCGCATCAATACTCATCTCATCCATCACTATAATGCAAATTTTGTCAAACATGGAGCAAGTTTTTGCATATTGTGCCAGTAGTACGAAAACATCCCGTAAGAGTCCTGGGGAAATTTTCATTCCAGACACCCAACGCTTCAAAGTGCCAGTAGTACGAAAACATCCCGTAAGAGTCCTGGGGAAATTTTCATTCCAGACACCCAACGCTTCAAAGTGGTCACACCAGGTAGTGGAATGTTTATCTGATTTCTAATAAAACTGTAAGCTCGTTTTGACAAGCCTCGTAATGATAAAGCTGTCACTATATCAGAAATTGACCATCTGACATTTTGTTTCCTTGAAAGGGAAGAAATCTGAGCTTTTGAAAAAATTCTACTCAAAATTTCTTTTGCCTTTTCACCGTTTTCTTCAGCAATAATAGACAATCTGTTTTTTTTTTCCTTCAGCAATGCATTTTCAGATCGTAAATTTCTAGTTTTCAAATAATTTATTTTAACTTTGCTTTGCCAATACTGAAGTTTCGACCGTAACTCAGAATTTACTTTGTTGAGCTTTTCTATATAATTTTTTAAGGATGAAATTTCCTTTTCCTGGGCTTCTATTTCGGCTTCCAAGCTAAATAATGTAGCAGAATCACGTTCAGTTATCTCGTCAGCAGGTTGAACTTGCAAATCTGGACTCAATCTTGCCTTCTTCGATGTATAATTCTGCATTACTTCCGACAAAAACTACTGAGATTTTCTTTTTCAGCACGTTTTGATCTTTCGTGATTTATGCTTGAAGTACAATTACCAAATATATTAACGTGAGGAATCGCACCTTTTTTCAGTCGACGGCGAGAACTGCATCCTATGAATTCCCTTTTTAAATCTCTCTCAAAATCCTCATCACCAAAATGGGCATAGCATATTTTGGCGTTGTGAGGGTTAAATGCGTCTTTTCGTCGACATGATTTAATCCAGTATTTTCTCAAACCGCCCTTTGGGATTCGATGAAAAGTTAAATTGGAATATGTAGATCTTTCGCTGTTGGCACAACACGCAACAGCGCATCCAGGCATATCTGTTAATACACAACGAACAAAAAGCTGCTTTTAACAAATATATTAATAAAAAATATTTCTCAACTGAACATTAACTCACAGCAAAACGTTTATCACTTGCAAAATACTGGACAAAAGTCGCTGAAACTTTGCATAAATAACAGAAAGAATGTGCACTACAGATAGGTTGGGAGTATGAACTTTGACCCACTGCTAACTCCGTTTGCACCTTTGACGTCACAAAACTCACCCCGCCCGAGGCTTTAGAACTGCTGACTTCGAAAACCTGCTCTTGGACCTACTTTCTATATTCTACTTACCTTGGCTCTTTCCCACACTGCCTGAAGGCTCTTTCGAATGACTGCCGAAAGCCGATCCCTAGCTTAACAGCTCAGCAATGGAAACCAAATCATGATTTTTTTATAAACTCTGACATAAAAGTTAAGATATAATTTCTTGATAAAAAAAAAAAGTCATTTTTATGCCATAATCGCGGTGTAATCACCGATTATAAAAGGAAATTTCATATGGAAAAACAATGCGTAAAAATACGTATTTCTAAATTTTAAAGCATATTCGGCGTTTTTAAGGCGTGAAATACGCGTGTAGAGGCGTTATCGCGATCGCTGGTCATGAGAATCAGTCTCATCTAACCATTCCCATCGCCACTTATTTTTAACACTGCTATCGTTCAAAGCCGACATAATTTTCGAAGCTATGAATTCGATAGCTGACTGCATGTTAAAAAATGGAATCACAAATTTACCAATACTTGGTTAATTTTGCATACGCATACACGCGTAAATAACGGCAAGATCGACCGGTACAACTCACTCCAAAGATTAGCTGTGACCTACGGCGGCAGAGCCAGTGGTCGATGGGTGAACCGGTTATGGTGCATTACGTACCCGTAGCTGGGGGTTATGACGTAGGCGAGGATCGGCGTAGAACCTCCAAGGTAGCTGCTCCTCGATTCCTCTTCAACCAGAATGCCCCTCTTACCCAGAATGCACCAGGCGCCGCTGCTACTCCGAGTTTACGATAAACAAGGTACTACGGTACGAGCGTGGTTGCCGATGGCGTACTTACTTTCCGGAGTAGAGCGTATGGATAGAAAGGGAAAAAAGAAAAATACATATTTGGAAATTTTATTTTTACTGATATTTTTTCCCGTCCCGCTTCCGTCTTTGGATATTTTCAAAAGACGGAATTCCGTCCTCTGGACGGAAAACTTGCATCCATGCTGGACGTATTGCTAGAACTGACCAACATTGGACAACTGAAATACAGAGTTGGATACCAAGAAGGATGAAATGACCCAAAAGATCATGTGAAAGATAAGTGGATGAAACTCAAAAGCACCCCAGAATGAAGAACTGGAGGAGACTGGCTCAAGTCTGAAAGTTATGAGGAGACTTGCGAGACCTTTGTAGTGGATTAATGATGGTTGATGATGACACAGAACAGCAAACAAATTTATATTTATACATTTAGATAGTGCCGAATGCCATGGACACAACTTAAAATCAAACCGTTTCCTGATGAACACTCATTGTCATAAAAATCTGCGCACCAAGAAGGAGGCGTCTGACAGAAATGAGATTTTAATAGTGAGATGGTAAATACCAAGGACAAGTGATTACAATATCACAGCAGCAGAACGATTTCCCATCCAGTCAGCGTTAGTACTGTGTCAGACCGCCTTATGCTCGGATACATGCAGTGATATGGTCCAGCATGGAGTCGAAGAAATGCTGTATGTTATCCTGGGACAGATTGGCCTACACTTCTTGCAACTCATACTTTAAATCACAAACACAGGGACATGGAGAAAGCTGGCATCCCATATGGTCCTACACGTGCTCAATGGGCAAGAAATCAGGTGATATGGCAGGCCACAGAAGTGTCGAAGCATGATATAGATAGTCCTGGGAAACCCGAGCCACATGCGGTGGGCCATTATCTTGTTGGAAAATGGCTCTGGGCTGCTCCGCCAGGAAAGGCAGCACATGGGGCAGCAGGATCTCCTGTACATAGCACTGGGCTGTCAACGTCCCTTGGATCACTGCGAGGGAAAATCCGGCTGTCATATGCGATAGCTCCCCAGACCATCACACCTGCAGTTTGGGACGTGTGTCGCTGTACAGTGAGGTTGTGATTGTAGCGCTCATCTGCGGTCCTCCACACTCTGACACAGTGGTGGTCCGTTCCCATACAGAAGAGGGATTTGTCGCTGAACACTATGTCGCCAGTCCATAGCATTCCACATTGCTCGGTGCAGACACCACTGCAATTGTCGCTGATGATGGTCAGGTGTTAATTGCAGAAAATGTAAGGGCGGTTGAGAGTGCAGATTTGCCTCTGCCAGGCGTCTGGAAATGGTTCTGGCAAACACAGGAGTCCCTTGTACAGCTGTCATGTCTCTGGATATTGGACAAGGACATTGCATCTGTGCGTGCTGCTCTCATGATCCCACTGTCCTCTCTGCAGGCGGTGTGTCTGGGTTGTCTGGAACCAGTCTGAAGTGTCCGGGTGTCTTCTCGTTCCATTGCTCTCAACACGACCGCACCATACTGTCCGAACACAAATGGCGGCTAATTCAGCGTACCGGCCACCCTGCCTCTCTCATCCCGACCATATGGCCTAGTTCAAACTCAGTCAGTTACCTGTACACACATTTACGAAGTCTCCTTGGGATGTTCACCGTTCAGGGATCTCACTTGCCTCTTACCGTGCACTTCAACACGCATACGCATGTGGAGTCCCCTGCGTGGTGCCTTATAAGCCCTAAGGATTGCGATTGGAGCGCCAGTCTTGGACACGTGGAATTGCATGAAACTTTAATCACTTGCATGTCTACCCTCCCCGTAGCTATTCGCCGAGTTTTGAATTAATCGCACAGTTTTCTTTTTTTGGTGCGCAGATTTTTATGATGAGTGTATTATAATATGAACTATAAATTATTAGATATTTCATATTGTAAGATGCAATGCAGGGTTCAAATCAAGGCAAAACAATCTTTTTAATAAAACTGTTCAAGTGAAATGTACATTTGATGTGAGATTTACCTTTGCGGATCAACTAAGAAGGAATAATTTAAAAAAAAAAAAAAAGGAAGACAACTAGAAAAAATGATCGTACAATGCAGAAGATTTTTGTGCTTAGTATACAAATTTTCATCTCACAAATCTTCACAGTGCATGCATTGCCACTCCTGACCCATGAGAATCACCCAGTATCCACAACATTTACAAAAACAATCACGGGAGACACAGTACCCTATTTTAAGCAAAGGAACATAAATTGCACAAGTCAGTATTTTATTCATCTGGACCTAACTTTCATATAAAATCAACTAGACAAAATGTTTTCATGCTATCTAGCTATGGAGTTTTGTGTCAAAAGGTCAGTGGCCAATTAATGGAAGGTCAAAATCTAGTGGACCTGGCTTAGGCTGTTGGCACGCACCTGTAGCTCTGTACACATTGTATCACTACAGTGTACTTTTTCACTGAGTTATCTTTTCATTAGGAACACCCCGTTTTACATATTCGGAGCGATAACGAAGTATCACGTGATATCAACGTCACGTGCAGCTACTATAAACTGTGCATACCTATCCTCTGTACGTAATCAGTACACATTTCCGGAAATAGGGAAAAGTGGCAACGTAAGCCAATCCGACCGCAGCCTAATACTTGGAGGCCAGAGGGCAGGTATCAGTATTTCAGAAACAGCTACACTTACATTGGCTTCTTCCATACTACCATATCAAGGGTTTACCAGAAATGGATTAAACATGCACAGACGTCCAGCAGAAGGGCTCACATTAATCAGCCATGTGTGGTTGATCCTAGAGGTGAGCGTCGGGAGTCAAAACTGGTATTTCAGCAACAACGTGAAACAGTAGCCAAGTTCACTCACCAGTACAACAACGTTGCAGTTTGACCTATTTCCACATGCACCATGTGCCATAGCCTTGTTCTACCTGGTGTTCCAGAGACCAACGAAGGTACCCATGATGACTCCTGGTCATCACAAACAAAGCCTCGCATGGGTCAAGAAGCATTAGCAATGGTCCCTCGACAGATGGAAGGTTGTCTGGAGTGAGTGATGAGTCCTGTTTCCTGCTGCACCAGGCTGATGGATGGAGTTACATGTGGTGTTATAGTTGTGTAAACAACTATCCCCTGGTTGCACAGTTGAGGTTCAACAGGCCAGTGGAGGTGGCGTTCTGGTCTGGGGAGCTTTTCTGGCAAACCCTACGTCTTTTGGTTATCATTCCACAAAGAAGTGGTATTCTCCGTTATATAAATAGGGCCTTGGAATATATTTTTTCCAGGAAAATTCCTGAGGGTCGCAGACAGGCCTCTGCATGATTTGGAATGGAATGGGTCCATAAAACTTATGTAGAAGCACCAAAAAGTGCTTAAAAACATAATAAATGACTCATCATCAACTATCATCACAGAAAAGAAAACCTTCCTGATTCAGAATTGTTGATATAAGAAACCTGGCTTCACTAATTTAAAATATTTTAGTACCCAACCAACCAAGAGCGGGGGGGGGATGAATCAGTAGTTATCAAAAAACCTAAGAAATATAACTGCAGTTGAATGACCTTACCATATCTATGGAAATTCCTTAAAGAACCACATACGGGCATAAATTTTACAACTCAAAATATTGGGCTGGGGAGAGTTATGTCTGATGACGAGGTAAACAAAGTCGAAGCCCAGGCCGCAGCACACACTGGCCCTCGAGATTGTGCAGCACACCGGCACGACATCAGCAGGTAGGTGGCTTAAGTCCTTGGCAGTTAGCTGTCAGAAGGTGAAGAGTGTAATTACCAAACAACATGGAAGTGGACAAGAATTACATCTGCCATTGCATGCTGTACAAGTTTCATTGCAGTAGCATCCTCGCAAGTGCTGTAAGGAACATTACCAGTGTGTACTCCAATACCATATAACGTCATCAGTGCTGTTGTTGGTTCGAGCGGTTTCAAGAGGGAAATTTTGACCTGTCAGACCGTCTCAAAGCAGAAAGACCTGCAACAGTGGATATGGACATGCTGAAGACCTTAGTGGAGACTGACCCAGGTGTCACCACACAGAAGTTGGCCAAACAGCTGAGGACTACCCACACGAGCATTATTGCGCACCTGCGTCTTGGGAAGGTGCACAAGAGGGAAGTTTGGGTACCCTATCAACTCAGAGTTGAGCAGAAAGCGAATTGCATGCATTTCTGTGCTTGCCCATTACCAAGTTGAACTGTTCTTGGATCCCATTGTGGCAGGTGACAAAAAATGGGTGCTGTACAACATGTCAGCACCCAAAAACAGTGGTTTGGACCCAAAACAGAAGCCCATGCCAACCCCCAAAGCTCACTTACACCCACAAACGGTTCTGCTGTCTGTTCAGTGGGGTGCTGGATGTCATGTTTTTTGAGCTGCTGCCAGACACCACCATTATTACCGCCAATGTGTACTACCGTCAAGTTGACGATCTGCACACATTGCTCACGTCAAAACAATCAGCACTGCTGAACCGCAAGGGCGGTTTTTTTACAGCAGGATGGAATGAGGCCTCACACAGCATGGGTGACCTATCACACGATCAGGGACCTGGGTTTGGAGCTGCTGCCATCTCCAGCCTATTCCCCAGACATTGCTCCCAAGTGACTATCACCTTTTCTGGTCATTGCAGCATTTCTTGGATGGACAACGGTTTACCAACTGGTACGATATAGAACGCACACTTATACACTTCTTTGCATCCAAGCCACCACAATTTTACATGGACAGTATTCAACAGCTGCCCAGATGATGTGGCAAATGATGGAGACTACATTTTGGACTGGTCTGTACTTGTACGTATGGTAATTAGCAGTTTTCTGTTGCTTTGCATTTGCAAACATTAACTTTCTTTCCAACCCAATACACATACACTATATGCCAGATGGAGTTGATGCCCCAGAATACACTTACAGACAACACATGAAACGATGCAATGCTGCCAAGTTATGTAATATACTAACAGCCTTGTAAAGAAGCTGATGTAACATATTAAGAAATTAAACAGAGCAAGAATAGAACAAATAATATTAGCATGCTGTCCACTGAATAAGCTCACCCCATAAAATGGAAGGAAATGCTGCTGAAAAGCTTACAGTTAAGTTTCAATAAAAACCAACTATTGGTATGAAGACATTACCTTCACCTATTATGATATTATTTCAGGGTTCCCACTCTTTTCCTCTTACAAAAATTAGCACTTTTTTTATTGACCTTATCAATTGCACATGCAACAATGACATGTACACAAATATACTTTTGCACATGACTTTTAACTATGCAAATTGAATTATGCTGATTAAGTTTACAATATTTTTCCATATAATTTAATTTTTTGGATGTAAGTAAAATTTATGAAATTTAAGCCACAGTTCTACTGGTTAAATTAGTTTTCTCATCCGAGAGAATAATCACATATGCAATAACGAGTATTTAAATTGTAAAACTGTTAAGTTGTGAGTTCAAGATTTCAATTTTTCAACTAATCATTTCCTGGTTAAAATTGCATAACCAAACTAAAAGGTTAGGTGTTCAAGATTTCAATTGTGCACTTAATTATTGTTATTTGCATATAAAAAAAGGGGAAATACAAAAATATCAGTACTAAGAGACGGGTGATAGAGTTTGTTAGGTGGAATCTGCTGGATGTGTTTAATTTAACACACAGTGCTCCTCTTTGTTCAGCAAATTACTTATCTCACACTGCCTGGCACTTTCCCATGGGCTTTCAGCTGACGTCACATGACAACATCATCCACCTAGCCAACCCATAACAGCAGAAGTTGTAGGCACTATATCATAATTTCTGGATTTCATGCAGCCAATTAGGAAAAATAAGAACTTTTTAAGGACTTTTCTACATTTCTGGTAAAAAAAAAAAATAAGACTTCTAAGCACCCTAATAAAAAATAACACTTTTTAAAAACTAAGGATTTATAAGAACTCGGGGAACCCTGTACTTATATAAGAAAAATCATTTAGAACAAATCAATATCTTTAAGCATAATGACTGTTTTCAAAAACAATGCAAAACTGCATACTGTATGTGAACAAAAGGACAGTCTTTAAAGGGAATTTTCTAACTATTTATTTCACTTATTTCCCCTGCATTTCTGTGTGTCAGTCCTACTATGTGCTCAACACAAATCTACTTTGCAGCTGCATGTCTACTTTGCAGCCCTCTGTCAAAACATCAAAAGTGTGATCAGTAACTGACCTGAACTCCTAGAACGGCCTTATTTCAGAATACCATTCTTTTGCAAAGTTTGTTCCGCTTACGCAATTAGTGATCTTTTATATTTCGTACTAGTGATCTGACACAAGAAACCCTGAAATGCTGAGCTCAGTTCCAATATACCGTATATACTTGTGTATAGGTCAACCCCTTGATTTTAACCTGAATATTTGCAGTTTTTGTATATCCCGTGTATAAGTCAACCCCCGATTTTTATCGGAATATCTGAGTTTTTGTATACCTACCTATTTTGTGTATAAATAAAAAAAAATAAAAAATTATTTTCCAAGGATGCGCCCGCATGCAGAAATGTGAACCTACTATTTATTATTGTACCTGGCTCTCGCAATGTTGCTTGCGGCAGTTTCCCGCAAAATGTGGGTGGAATTGAGGCAGAATTCTGGGAAGATGATAGGGCTCACCACCCTGGTTAGAGGGTTTTCAGGGGAAGGTTACACATTTTAAAAATATATATCCACCTACTTTTGCACAGCCCCGCAAGTTTTCTGCAGTTACTTCATTCATGGAGAGTAAAGCATTTGTTTCAGCAGCAAACGAATCGTGATGCATTTACCAAACGTCGTAAGGCAGGCACATCGTTATTTCAACTAAAAAAAAAAAAACACTTCCTGAAACATATTTGGAAAGCGTCAATACCTAGGTCTTGATGTCAACCTGATAGTTTTTTTTTATCCCATAAAGAATATGCATGCCGTAAAAAATAAATGTGCAACTTTTGAAGTTTTCAATGGATTTCTTCAAAATTTAAAATGAATCTTTATGTTGATGAGTTGTGGACACTGTAAAATTTGCACACAACTATTTAAAAAATTGAAGAAAATTTGTTCTACAAAATTTTCTCCCACTACTCTGTGCAGCGTAGCAGCTGTCGGTCAACTGCTGAGTTGTACGAGTGTGTGATTGACAAAGAGGTTGTTTATCTACTCCCAAGTTTCATCCCCCTCTCCATCGTGTTTGCGACAAAACCAAACATCACCCCAGTCAGTAAAGATGCAATCCTTTTTTGCTCACTCTTAGTCTTCAGAAAAGGTTACTGTTTGTTTGATTTTTAGAGCCGGGGCACACTCAATTTAATAACAAACGTAAGTAGGTTGTTAAACTAATGCACTCTTTTACTATCAGTGGCAGTGTTATTCTGAGCGATCGGCCAAGTTTAAACACTTTCGTTTTCGGGATGCATTGATCAAGTTACTGCTGTTCTATAGATTGTCACACCTTTTTTCCAGGGCTGTTGCCTCTCTTTGCCGTTGCTAAGCAGAGGCAGCGGTCTCATTTTGCAATAGTCTGTCCTTTTCCCTCTTCATCCCCCCTGTCGAGAATTGAGCATGGTCGTAGGTCATGGCACGGTGCAACTTTAACTACGGGCTGAAGCATTCACCTCTTTTCTCTGGGTGATTTACCAGTGGGACAGTCAAGACCATATCAACAGATCTAAAACGGACTTTGAGACATTCTTGCGAAATGAATTTTTCTATTAGTGAATAAAAAACTTCTACATATAAAATCAAGAAGTCTTAGCAATAATTTTCTTCTGTACCAGTAACACCCGGAAAATGACTAAATATACAACTGCAAATGAATTGATGGTGCAAAGGGCTAAGTATGCGCATTTCCACAAGGCATCAAAATTTTGGTTCTCAACCTATCAGAAATATTTTCCGTGTATAGTTCAACCCCCTAATTTCGACCTAAATATTTCATTAAAAAAAGTCGACCTACACAAGTAAATACGGTACTGTATATATAATGCATATTATGTGAGTATTTATATATTACACATGTATTAACTAGCAACATAACAAATAGGCACTAGTGTTTGTGCAGTTTAATTTCGTACCTTTTCTTATACCAAATTTTCTTTCAGTGTGCTGGAAGTCCGTCAGACATTACATTTTTGAAGTCAAGTTTTGCACTTCATATGATATATTATTTAAGCAATCTATGGAGGTCAGTTCTGAAAGCCTACAGTGGTTTCCATTCAATTTCTAAATGTAGCAAACTGGATTAACTGAATCAAATATCATAGATGCCAACCTCTAAAAGTAGTTTTCAGTAACCAACATGTTCATTTTTCAGTAATTTTCAGTAATCCAGTCTACAGCGGCAAATTTGAGTATTTAACACTGCAACAAATTTTAATCTGTCAGAACTATTAACATAATAATAATAATACAATAAAAAATAATTTGCTAGTGGGAAAATTTAAAATACTGTCTACCAGAAAAATAATTCTTTGGAATGTTGGCCAAATTATTATGATAAACGGGCTGTAGTTGCCATTTTGGCCTTCTTTAGTTCAATTTGCGAAAACTTCTTCTAATTAGCATAGTTCACTGTGTGCAATGCTGTTTATTTTTTCTACTAATAAAGACAGCACATGAGTACTTAAATTAGGTCTGAATTCATTCATGTTTTTTTTCACAATACTGAAAATTCTTTCTGTACTTGCATTACTATGAGGGACAATTAAAATCATTTTCATAATTTTGCTTAATGATTCATACTTCAACTAGCCACTTTCATTTTTCATTAACGAAATTCTGTGCCACACTTCATCCATTCTCCCAGAAGTAACAGCACAGTTAAAATTTTCGAACTGGTAGTGAGCATATTCAGATTCTACCTTGTCAGCTTCTTCCGGTTTCAAAACTGGAAACAGGGAACACATATACTGGACTGATGCAAAAGAAACACTTTGCCTTAATGCTACATCTGCAATTTCAGCATGACTCAGAAATTCATCATTAAGTGGAAATTTTCTTAAAATGTAATTGCAGCCTGCCTTGTAAAATTCCCTTACCTCAGAATAAAAAGTAGCAACTGTGTCTTCACTCAGATCTGCAGTTGTGCCTATATAAGATCTTGCTTTTGACCCAATTACGAGATCACAGTTTTCTTTTTGATTTCTCCTTCTTCCAAAATTTCCATCTGCAAGAGATGTTGCTGTCACATCAAATGCCGATGGCTTGATAAATCGTACAAGCAATTCAGATAACAGACTATGAAGTTTTCTTTTTAATACATGCACAAGTGGAGCTTCCTGCTGCAAGAACATGTTAACAGACTTAAACAAAGGAAGAGTAGCAGATAAAAAAGGACAATAAAGTTTAGATGAAGGATTTCCAATCATACTTGCAAGGTTACTATGAATTAGCTTCTTCATTGTCACTAAAATGATGTTCTAGAGCCTCCCACTGTTCTAAAATTCTGTCAATGGATTCCAAAAGTGATAACCAGCGAGTATTGACATGCTTTAGAATTTTGTGTGGTTTAGTACCACAAACAGCTTGACTCAGTTTTAGATTGTGTTTCCTCTTTGAACTGATTTCTCCAACAAAAAGTACAACTGAATCAGAAACTGCTCAACATTAAATCCTTTAAGTTGAGTAGCAGATTTCTGTGCAGCTTAATTTACTAAATGGCATGAACATCGCTGCACTATGATGGCAGGCTGAACCTTCTTTATGTGAGAAACAACACCTTTTACTTGACCTATCATAGTGTTAGCATTGTCACAGGAAAATGACGCACAGTTGCTCCACGAGATATTTTTTTTAACAAACTCATTGTTCAAAACGTTGAATATTCCTTCACCTGTATTATTATTTGATTCAACCAATGATAACAAAACAGTTGAATTTTTCCCTATTTTTTCGTCAAAATATGTTATTGTAATGGGATACAGTTTATTTGCTTGAGCATCATTACTTCCGTCCGTAGATAGAGAAAAAGGATTTTTTTTTAACTTCAGATATGATGTTACTTGTAGAAACACTGGCCATGTACTGAATTAGGGCAGTAGCCTTGGTTCTTCCACAGGAATATTATTTATGCGATCGCTGAATCGGGAAGCATGGCTTGAAATAACGATTTTAGCGTGGTCAGCAGCTGCTATGGGTACATTGTGTTCCACAATAAATGAAGTGAACATAAGTTCTGCATTTATTACGCTGTTCTCCTTTGATGCAAACAAATCGCTCACTGACTGAACTTTCAGCTCACCGAAATGCTTTTTCGATTCTGTGTGTCTTCGCAATCATCCCGCCCACCATGCGTAATACTAAAATCGCATTTACAAATTCTGAAAAACACGTGGTTCACAGAAACTTTTGATTTCTCAAAACAGGGCCAATCCCTATTGTAAGTTTCTAGAAAACACTGTTTCTTCTTTGAGGACGAAGGTTTGTCTAAAGAACGCTTCATTTTAAATAAATGAAAGAAAACAGCAAAAAAAACCCTTCACAATCGCCTCACCCTTCCGTGATGTAACAGTAGGGTAGCACGTGCAGCAGAGAGAACCAAAAAGCATCAAGGACAATAAAGCAGAAGCGCTACGGCCTATGGGGAATGAAAGCAACTGCCCTGGTTGCACGCAGGAGGCACGAAGTGAATCATGGGAGTTCAGAACGAATGCCTAAGCAGCGTCCACACAGAGCTAAACTGCGTAGTTGCGTCTGGAATGGAGAGAATCAATGGGAGCGGTGTCGTGGAATGAAATGCTGAGCCAGCATAGTGTGGTTGCTGCTCAGTCTACGTTAGATAGATTGCCAATAAAAGATGCAGAAATCTACAAAACACAGAATGTAGCATTTAATTTTTTTCCCTCAGAAAAACTTGAAGAACCAACAAAAATTTTTAAGTTGATGAAAATTTGCTTTCTATCTCAGAAAATTAAATCAAATGGTGATTTTCCGTAATTCAAGCGGTGTTTCCGTACTTCCGTAACAGCAACCAAAAAATCCGTAAAATTACGGAAGATCCGTACTAGTTGGCATCTATGTAATATAAGCAAATTATTTGATATACTAGATGCAACTTACAAAATAATGAAAAAAGCATTCCTTTCAGCATGCTGCCTATTTTGAGAGCTTGCTTGATAACAAAAGAAACTCTCAAGGCGTCACAGATCATCTACATCTTTATGGAATGCAGTGTTTTCAATCAAGCACTGTAATTCCCAAAGAAAATGGAACTCGAAAAGAATTTTAATATTCATTCCATAGCATTTTTGAAAATGAAATGACTGAGGAATCTTAAATTCTTCTAAACCTTAAAAACCTGGATTACAAACAGGTCTGTAAACAGTAAGTCCTCGATTTAAGCAAGTTCTGTATATGCGATTTCACTACTATGTGAGAGAAATTCTCTCAGATTCTTGTTATGTGCAAGATTTTTTTGTTGTTATGTGCAAAATTTTTTTGCTGTTATGTGATTCGATGTAGAACAGCACAAAGTGACAATGCTTGTGCACTTGCTGCTTTCTTGCCACAGGTCTGTGGCCTTGATAAGACATGTGGGCGTATTTGCAACATGGGAAGAGTTAGCAATATGGAACATAGAGAAGAACGCTGTCAAAATTCATATGGCTGTCATTCATTCTACACTGCTGTCTCTCAGGATAATCACGAGGATTAATAACTCACTAATGGAAAAGATGGAGAAATGCTATTGCTTTAAATTGAACACAAAATGAAGAAGTCATAGTAACCTGGTATTTAGGTCCAAAGCTCTTTATGAGTGCCTTTCTCAAAAAGAAAAGTATTGTAGAAGCTGAGCCATTTCTATCAAGTAAAAGTTTGTTGCCAAAACTGGCAAATATTGAAAATTATCGGGAAAAAAAAAAGTACTGATAATGAAGCTGGTGGCAAGTTTCTAGAAGAATTAAAAGTAGTCATTGAAGAAAATGGATCTCCAAGGAAGTATTCAGTGTAGATGAAACTGGTCTATTTTGGAAACACATGCCATCCAGAACTTACATAAGCAAAGAAGAGAAAGTTGCTCTTGGATTTAAAGCAGACTGCTGCTGCAATGTGCCAATATAGCAAGTGACTGTAAAATGAAGCCTCTACTTGGTGCTCTCAAAATTTAAGTACAATGAAAAGCTTAAGCGGAAGAACATGCTACCCTTGCAATGGAAAGCATATGAAAAGGCTTGGGTAACTAGACAAGTCTTGGAGAATCGGTTCACGAATCATTTTGCAGTTGAAACTGAAGAACATTGTCGGAAATATAACCTTGCTTTTAAAGTGTTACTCATCCTCGATAATGATCTTTGCCACCTAAACATTTGGGTAACATTAACCCTAACATTTGTATTCTGTTCTTGCTCCCTAACAAAACTTCTCTGATCCAGCCACACACTAGATCAGGGAGTCATCAACTTTTAATGCATATTACCTGCACAGGGCCATGCCCCAGCTCCTTCAAGACACTGACAATATTGATAAACCAGGAAGTATGCCTATAATTTGAGATTGGTGGAAATGCTACAACATCAAGGGTGTTATAGACAATATTCAAGCATCATGGGGGAAAGTTGGCACATTGATATTGAGAGCATCATGAAAGACAACTGATAACTTCAAAGGTTCCCCCTAGTTTTTCAGAGGTACTAACATTGTGGTGTTTTAACAGAAGGTGGGTGGAGAGAACTTTTCTAATATGAAAGAGATGATGTGGTGGACTCTATTGACTCACACGATGAAATTAATGTTGATGATCCGAAGGATATAACCAAGGAACAGAAGGAGAAAGAAGCTCTAAGTGGAAGATTTGAGTATGCAGAGATTAGCATCATTATTTTTGCAGTTGGATAGCATTGCAAAACATTTTTTTGGTAAGGAGAAGCCTGCAGTTTGAGTGCAGTCTTGATAATCTTATGCCTTACAAGGAAATCTATGCTCAGAAATTATTAAAATTGGCAAGGCATACCACCATACTGAACCCAAACCATGATCTGCTTCTCCAGTTCAAACAGCTTCTGAACCAGGACCATCAACGTCAGCTCCTCTCCCTGGAAATGAATCTGGATCACAACTTCATTTTTGCCACTGGTGCTGTCCGCTGCTAATAGAAATTTCTCCCAGTGATGTAACCCTGCCTGGTTCAGATGATTCTGACAAAGATGACCCTACACCCAGCTCTTCCAATATTTCAGTATTTACCACTACCAACACAATCTCATCCCCAGGAGCTGGGCTGACTGCTTATCTTGGCTAGTGTTGAATTATTTTAGTAAAAATAATGTGTCTGTCAATGTGTTTCTGACATATTAACATGATTTCAGTGTGGTGAAAATGCATTTAAAACATTGTATTTTACATTGCTGCACAAGTTTTTTTTTTTTTAATATGTTAACACATTCAATAAGTGCAACTACAGTATATGCAAGATTTTTGCAGAATGTAATCTCATATAAATAGAGGACTTGCTGTAGTAGCTTACTTCTGTCGTTAGTCATGTCAGTACCATACAGTGGCTACAGAGTGCAGTACATTGCAAGATAAAAAATATAACAGCTGTGCAAAAAATTTCATAAAACTACTGATGATTTTACTCGGCTGCTACACAAAGATGGTTTGATCTTAGTACATAATGTCTGTGAAGATAAAATCTACATAACAAAAAAAAAAGGGGGTGGGAGAAGAACATCTCTTCCTGATAATGTAGTTTGCCACTAGAAGTACCATGCTGAATGCTAACTTATCTCCCATAAAGGAAACTAAAATCAGATCACAAAGACAGATAATCTGGGCAAAATTGAAAGCAAGCAACAAACTCTTGCATCCATATGTTTTAAGACTACAGTGCACTTCAGGATTGTTTTTAATAGTAAAACTCTAACTACACAGTCATTTACTAATCTGAACACACACACACATCTGCTGATTATGCCCAAAAAGTTCACTCCATCTGGTACCTGCTAGTTACTCCAAGTGGGCACTATA
This sequence comes from Macrothele yani, assembly GCA_039090855.1. Lineage (NCBI taxonomy): Eukaryota > Metazoa > Arthropoda > Arachnida > Araneae > Macrothelidae > Macrothele > Macrothele yani. The sequence continues at coordinate 45,563,878 of CM077022.1, read as the reverse complement.
TACTGCCAGCAACTTCATATTATGTAGCAGACAAATCCTGGAATTATTCTTGAGAAATTAATTAATTGAAATAACTAAAATTTCTACCATATTTTTTTATGATGAAAAGGACTGTTCTTTCAGTACTCATAAAAGCAAAGTAAGTGCAGTTAATGTAGATGGCGACAAAGCAAAGAAAATTAAACAGTTTTTGACATAATCATTGCAACAATCCATATAAGGGAAGAAAACCCATTGTTAAAAATTAGACACTAATTTTTACTCTACGAGCCCAAAACGGATCAAGTGTTGGCTACAAAAAACGCCATGCACTTATACCTCTTGTATCAATATGAAATTCATTTTTCGCATTTCGAGCAGTCTGTGATTTCTTTGAAACAGTACCATTTAGTAGTCATAGGCTCAGTAGCTCAATGACAATTCTAGCAAACTTTATGGAATTCAATGTTTTCCTTATAAGAACTGAAGAAGGTTTGGCTTACCACAAAAACATTTTTTTTTTAAAGGGAGGAAGGTCTATTACGTTGGTTGGTTGATTTTTATGGCGCAAGGGCCATGTTTGGCCAAAAAGCGCCAGACACAAGACAAACAAACAGTATTAAAAACATGGTATAGAGCTTAAAATCTGGCTGATTCAGTAAAAGTGAAAAATGAGAATGATGGAAGGGCTAAAATCTAGATACGTTTAAAAAAGTCAATTTGTTTTTAAAATGAAAAGACAGCGACAGTATCGCACTGGTCATCTAGGAGCCACTGCAGCGTAGCGGCGTTCTCGGTCAACAAATGAGAATGAAATAAGTGAAAACGCACATCACGAAAACGAACACAGCTACACAGAAGATGAGTGGCGGTGAGTCAGCAATTGCACGTCTCACACATTGGCGCAGTGTCGCCACACAGCAAAAAGCGGTGAGTGAAACGACAATGCCCAATGCGGAGATCAGGGATCATAGCATACTTCTGGAAAATTTTAGGTAAGAATTTTAGGAATTTTAGGAATTTTTAGAAAAATTTTAGGAAAATTTTAGGAGTGTATTTCAATAAAAACTAGATGTATATTTGTATACATCTAGTAAAACAACTTTGTATACATTGTAAAGAGTTTGCTTCACACCCTTCAACCATATATACTGATAGACTGCGCATGACATCAAAATTTCTGGCTCCAACATAAAATCACATGACAACAGTCAAAAAGATGGGTTACACCTGCTGTGCTTATGGTTGCTCTGACCGATATAGTAAAGAAAGTTCTATGATTTTTCATGGGTAAGAAACGAATTAAATACCTAAGTCAATAAAGTTCAATTACTTAACCAGAAACTTGCAGCTATTGATATAAAAATATAGTAACTTAAGAAAAAAAATGGAATGCATGTTCCAAATTCTTCGCAAATGTTCATCACATTATAAATCACAAAATGTAAACAACACGATCATGCATGTATATAGCTCATAAGTAAACTTACCTGAAGAGTTTTCATTATATATGAGGTGCATTCACATAATACACCGAAAACACTGAAGTTCTGCAGCGTAAATTAGTAATCATAACAGCATTTGTACACGAAATTTGGAGTCTGATGATGACGTGCCCAATGTTTGAGCCATGGCGGCTTTGATGCAGCTATTGCCAATGCGCAGTCCATTAGTATATATGGTCGAAGTTCACACCCAAATTTTTTGCATAACGTCTAATGTCTAAAGTTTAAGTATGATTTACTTCTAATGTTCAGTTCTTATCTTTTCACGTGTTATTATCATATTCAAGTATATTTACCACATTCAAGTTTCACTTTGAACATTAATATGCTGTTGAACCAGAAGCAATTCACGATTTTCACAGTAAAGTTTTCAGGTTTCACATTAAACTATAATATCCTAAAAAGGTAATTGAAAACCAAGAACTATGTACAATTGTTCACTGAATTACTTTTTTCATATTATTGTTTTAACCTTTTCCTGATTAGCCTATCTTTTTCTGCTTCCACCACAACTAATTTACTTTCAGTTTTCTTTATTTCAGCTGAACCTTGTATGATCAAGTTAGAGGCAACTGCTATTTCAACAGTATTTTGTTTTTCTACAGCTTTTCTCATTCTTTCTGTTCCCTCTTGAATTACTGCTAGGGAGGCTTCTTTATCTTTTTTAAGCCTATTTATTTCTGCATCATTTTCTTTTATTTTGTCATCAAACTCAGCTTTTCTTTTTTTCTCTAGCTGCTTTTCCTTATTTTCCCTCTCTTTCTTCGAAAATAAAAGCATAACAAACAGCGCGAAAACTAGCTCATAAATAGAATATTTGAAACACTCTCAATGTATGCACTCTCAATTATTAGGGATGGTAGAGGGGAAGGGAATAGAACTGTCCAAAATTAGCATGTTTTCGTTGCGCTAGGGCGCTTAAGCACGGCTGAATTCCTTCAGATACCCCCAATGTTCAAATGATTGAAATGTGCTGATGTTCATGGAATGAAATGGTTGATCAGCTATGATGACCGCATAAAAGTTCGGGGGGGGGGGGAGGGCTTTATTTTTTTTATTTTTTTCAGTTTATGCAACATTTTACATCACTCCAGTATTTATCTTGTCATCATCAACAATCGCAATGCAACTACCTCTTACGATCGCGGATATCAGCAACCGAAAATCTGCCATATCTCTAAGTGATATAACACACAGTATCCTGTTACAGTGTATTGTAATTGAAAAAAAAGGATGTGGAAAAAAGAAACTTTCAGAAATTAAGATCATCAAGTCATGCGTTTCAAAAATCCGTTTTCCTTTATAACGTTTAAAAACATGTTTTTGCTTTTTTACCTGTAGTGTAAATAAAAAAACTATGTTGATTTTTTTTATGGAATCAGACGTCCGTATGTCTGATTGTCTTCATCTGAGTTCACACTTTAGCTACTGTGTACAAGTAGACCTATTTTTTCAGCTCAAAAATATGTAGTTTTGTATATATTCACAGTATAAGTCATTCCTTATTCCCACAGAACTGAATTCAGCATATGCAAAATGAAGATCATCAAGACCCACCCAACACTATGTTTCTGATTGTCTGCTGTTTATATTCAAGAAATGCAAACATGGATCAATGGTGAATGCAGCAACTATGATTTTTATTTATTACCAAGAAAAAAAAAAAGAGCCGTGAAAGCTGTAAAGCTGAAACTGATATTTCTCTCGACCCCCCCCCCCCCATGCACAAAAACATTCCAATTAAGATCAAACAGCAGGAGGACGCGTCCACACAACACAACCTTTGGAATTACCTGATGGAATGGCTTCTTTTCATTTGGCACATCGCCATAAATCACGACCTGCAGCTCACTGAACTGTCAAGTTGCACCCTTCCTCCTTCACTTTAACTATAATAGAAACTGTAAAAAAAAAAAAATGCTCCCCAATTTTCGACAAAATTAAATTACCAAATTTACGTCATGATGTTGCAATTTACTAAAATACGTTTGTTTATCTGCTGAATATTGCTTAAATCCATTGAAAACTTTTTAATTATAGATGATTTTTTTATTAAAACAGTAACTCAGACGTCTGAATAAAAACGTGTTTGTAATTCAAATAGAGTCCATATCATCACAGAAAAAAAAATTTAAGGATCACTCTGTTTAAATAAACCATGGCATCTAAAAAAAATAATTCACTTGCTTTTCCCGTAATTTATAATTACTGTTTCTTTTTTCAATCCGATTATGCAACGTTTTTTTTTTTTTTTTTTTTGCATCTGCTAAAGTTCCTAACGGAATTTGGCGAAATTTGCACTAGAACTTTATTGTGATGTATCTTAACTACTGTAAAAATTTTACTGTGTTATTTTCAAAATTCAGAAAAATGGATTTCTGAAAATATTCTCCTAGTCCTTTTGTGCTGTGGAAGTGATAAACAGGTGTTTGCTTTCTTCCCAACCAAGGGCTTCAGATCAGTGCTCCCAGCTGTCAATCAACCGTTGCTATGGTAACACCCTTTCTGCTGGAGGCTCACTCTGTCCAAAGAGGCACACATACTTGTCCATAATAAAAATTACCAATGCTAACTTTTAAAGTTTTAAACCGATTCAACTGGAATTTTGGAAGTGAGCTTCTGTAATCCAATTACAGTGAATGTAAAAATTTCAGCCACTTTCGTGAAAAATTCGCAAAGATAGTTTTCTTATTTTTTATCATAAGTAGTGGAAGTCTCTTGAGGGGAGGGAGGGTGGCATGCACATAAACAAGAAGAAGATGAATGTGTTGTTCAGGCATACTCCTCACTGGTGGATGCCAGCTGACTTGGTACATACGCGACCCCCTGCAAATGCTAAATGCCTCTTCTTTCCCCTTCTGTTCTCAATTGTCGGACGGACATCAAGCTCCCCTTCGACCTACTAGTAATCATCCAATTTTATTGCACTGGAAGTAGTGCCTTTTTTTTTTTCTTTTTTTCCCCCAGCCAAATTAGGATTTGGTGCACATCGGAAACCGCTGCCGGTGGTTTCTTTGAGAACAGAGAAAAGGAACTTTAAAAAATGAAGGGGTAACAGTAACACGATTTCCTAAAAGGGCATTTTTTAAGCACTAATTTCAAATTTCAAGGCTTTTCAAAACGGCATTAAAAAAACACCGTTTTTCCAGGATATTCCAGGCCTTGAAAACGTAATCATGATTTTCCAGGACTTTCCAGGTTTTCAAGCACGCGTGCGCACCCTGCGTAATGGTAAATTTATAGGCGTTAATAACGGTTGTGTTTTAAATAAATAAGCTTACGAAAATTTTAGGATGAATAGCAAATTTTAGGTATAATTTTAGGAATTTAAGGAGGGTCACAAAATATTAGGAATTTTAGGAGGAATGCGATCCCTGGGAGATGCGCAAGCACCACTTCCTTCCTATGGTTCCGACGATATGAGGATTTCCAGATTCCAAGAATAGGTTTAATACGATGCAGTTTATTTTCCACCTCTTGATCCCACAGACCCTGCCACGTTCGCTTGATATGGTCTTGAACAAGAAAGCGGAAATCCCGGTGAAACAGTGGCAAGGGTGTGACGACCAAAGAGGAAGCAGTTCTAGCAGCCGCATCAGCACACTCGCTACCCCAGATTCCAACATGCCCAGGAATCCAGCAGAATTGGATCTGGACACTGGCCTTGAGCAAAGAAGCCTTCGTACTTTAAAAAGAAAAGGGTGGTCACAACAGTCCAACGATGACACTGACTGTACAACACTTAAAGAATCAGTGTACACCACAGCCCGTTGATGAGAGCCCAACTGAACATGAAGAAGTGCAAGATACACAGCATGCACCTCCGCTGAAAACACTGTGGCCTCATTTGGGATCCGCGCTACAGAGACGTCATCAACACAAGCAGGCGCGGATCCAACAACTATATGAATCTTGGAGCCATCAGTGAAACTGGGAGTGTAGTCAGAATTGAGGGAACAGTGCTTAACGAACAGCTGCTGGTACACTGACGCAGGGGTTGAGGACTTAAAAACAATGTAAAGGAGGTATCAACCATGACACCAAGTGGGTGCCATGGAGAATTTCCAAAGCCCCTGGTCGCTCCAACAAGAGACAAGTCGAGCCCTGCACCACGAGCTACGGCCGCCATATGAAGACCGAAGGTTGGAATGCACGAAGGCCGGTTCTCAAATAAACGAGCATGCTGGGGATGGAAAACTGCATCGTACAAAGGATGGTCTGGAAGAGATCGAAGTTTCAAGTAAAATTGAACAAACAGCTGCAGACGGCGTAATTCAAGAGATGGTTCTTTCGTGTCAGCATAAGGGCTGGGAATCGGGGATGTTCAAAATGCTCCCGTACAAAGATGCAGCGCTTGATGGCGAATAGTATCCAAAGGCTGGAGAATGGAACGACAAGCAGAGCCATACACGATACAACCATAATCCAGTTTCGACCAAATTAAAGAATGGTAAATGCAAAACAAAGACACCCTGTCTGCACCCCACGAGACTCTCGAAAGGATCTTAAGAATAGATAGAGCCTGTAGACAGGAAGTCTTTAGCCGCCAGACGTGCGCACGGTCAATCGAAGGAACTTGGTCTCAGGCAAAACTGTATGGCTGCACGGTCTAAATATAGCTCGGGTTCAGGATGGAGGCCACGCCTCCGGCAGAAAAGGACACACGCTGTCTTGTCGGGAGAAAGAACGAAGCCATTGCTATTCGCCGCTTTAAAGATATGGTTAATCACAGACTGCAACTGCCTTTCAATAAAAATGCATACTTGAAGATGAACAGAACATTTGCAAGTCATCGACATAAACAGTAGCCAAAACCGCAGGAGGAAGAGTCTTGAGTAGACAATTAATATGTAAGATGAACAATGTGACGGATAAAATGCAACCTTGAGGAACACTTGTTCTTGATGGAACAGTGCCGAGAGCGTCGCACCCAGGCGCACCTGGAACACACTATTGCGAAGAATATTAACAATGAATGTGGGAAGATGTCTACGCAATCCGTATGCGTGGAGGTCACGGATAATCCCGTGCCACCAAGCACGATCATAGGCTTTCTTGATGTAAAAACAAAACAAAACAGAAACCAGGTGCTGCCTACGCACAAACGTCTCAAGGTGCAGGAGATGATCGTGAGGTGAACAATGACAGCGAAAGCCAGTTTGTGATGGTGAAAGTATGCAATTGTTTTCTAAAAATAAATTATCCATGCACTCGAGAACTTTACATAAACAGCTAGTGAGAGCAATTGGGCGATAACTAGAGGGAGAATTAGGATCCTTGCCAGGCTTGCGAAAAGGCAGAATAAAAGCTTTTCGCCAAGATTCCGGGAAACTGTGCTCCAACCAAATGCGATTGTACAGGATTAAAAGATTATCGAGAGACAACTGCGAGAGATGACGGAGCAGTCATAGTGGATGCCGTTGGGACCGATGCAGAGCCACTCGTAGTTAAACCATGCTGAAGGGGGAGTTATTGTCGGTGTTACGAAAAGGCGCAAAGGAGGAGCCGCGGATGGCTTAGTGGTTAGCAAGTCAGACTATCAATGCAAGGTCCGCAGGTTCGAGCCTGGGCTGATCTTTTAAAGATGGTGTGATTTACTAACAATCGCTGAATATCCGCCGTGCATCGGACGAGCAAGTTAAGTGACGGCCCCCAGGCTGGACCCACCGGTTAAATGGTTATCCTTTCCTATGCACCCCCTGAAATTCTCTCACCCCTCTGTGTGCAACATCGTACTTGTACGGTGGCATCATCTACTGTACTCTAATCTCACTACAAACTGTTCTGTCAAAGTCACTAGACTTGCTCTCATTCCTTCCGTTTCTGTGTCCTGCCCAAAAGGCGATCTCGCTGTAGGTGGCTGGAACCTAAACTCTACTCACTGTGGACGGAAGTCCTACAAGAAAATGACAAATACTGTAGAGGCGCAAAGAAGATTCTCTGACGTTCTGCAGTGGATTTGATCCTCTGAAATAAGGAAGGATACGCCAGGTCACTCAACAAAGAGGCAAACACCTCCACTAAACAATCAGCAATCTCACCGACTTCAGCATATGTGCAGCCGTCACTCTCGAGAATAGAAATCTGGTGAGAACTGTAGTTACCCCAGATCTTACGAATCTTGTCCCACATACTTTTCGAACTGGCAGGTGAAGTGAGAGATGAAACATACTGGATCCAAGACTCCTTGCTATGTTGACGTACCAACCGAGCATAGGATTTTGCTCGTTTAAATGCAACGAGATTGGCATCAGTTGGATAACGCCAAAACATAGACCAGGCCTTATGTTGAGCTCTCCTAGCTGCTGCGCATTCAGGGGTCCACCAAGGCTTCGGACTTCTGGGGAGCTTCGTAGATGTTTTTGGTATAGAAAGATCAGCCGCCTGAATAATGCAATTTGTGACATCAAGAACAGCTGCGTCGACTGACTCTTGGGTCACCATGGCAGAATATATCAATACAAAAGATGTGAAGACCTCCCATCTGGCACGATCCATCCTCCATCAAGGAGGGCGGGACGCAGAAGATGGCTTCGCATGATGCGAGAGCACAATTGGAAAATGGTCGCTCCTGTGGAGGTCGTTACTCACCGTCCACGACCAATCAGCAATAATCGATGGTGATCCCTAGGTCAAATCGATCACACTGAAGAATCTTTTCCGCTCATGGAAGTATGTGTCAGCACCGGTGTTAATAATGCACAAAAAGACCGAGGACAGAAAAGACTATGCGACGACCTATCGTACTGATGCTGACACTACCCCACAAAGGATGATGGGCACTGAAGTCACCCAGTAGAAGAAAGGGTGAAGGCAGCTGATTAACCAAGCTCTCCAGAACAGAGACACTCACATCCTCATCCGGCGGCAGATAGACACTGCAGACAGTAAGAGGCACAGGCACAGAAATACAAACCGCCACAACCTGCACAGTTGTGGAAACTGCACACCAGAACCTTGTGAGGGAAAAGAATAGCGACTCTCTCACAGGCTATATCTCCTGATATGTTATCTGTCCGAAATGCACTGTAGCCTCAGACTGAAAGCAGGTCTGATGGTTTTAAGTTTTGTTTCCTGTAAACAAAGGCACACCGGAGAGTACAGCGAAAGCAGATGTTTCACGTCATCAAAACTCGTCCGAAAACCTTGACGGTTCCTGATGGTTAAAAGTGAGATGCAAAAGGAAATGCTCAAACGAGGTCAGCCTCCATTTCCTCTGACGAGTGTTCCCCCAGATTTAGGGGCCAAGATAGGAGCATGTTTTGTCCCAAGTGTCTTAACGGGATTTGCTCGCCGTTGAGTAGTTTGCGGAGATTTTGGAGAAGAAATGCTCTTCTTGTTATCCTTGACTTTGGTGTTTTTGCCAGAAGAAACGGCCTGAGTTCCCTTGCTGATGGTGCGGTGAGTATGCTTCGGCGAATTGGTGGATGCCGCTTTCAGACCCCTAGCTTGAGACTGGAGTGCCTCCAGCCCAGCTGTGATAATATCGTCCAGCTTGTAGGAACATTTAGGGGGATCTGAATGCCGGTTTGAATGGCAACCGAAGATTTGGCAACCACCACTGATACATATGATCACCGATCAGAAGAAACCGGAACTACTCTCCTTCTGGCCTCAGGATATGAAATATTCTCCACCGTTTTCAGCCTTTGGATTTCTTTCTCCTCCTTCCACTTGGGACAATCTTTGGCTGATGCTGAGTGTGAACCCTTGTAATTCACGCAAAACTCGGCCTCGGCCACACAGTCGGGTAGGTGATGATCTGTGGCACCTTAGTGTCCACACCTAGGATTGCTCCTGCAAGACTGCTACGAATGGCCGTACAACTGACACCTAAAACCTCTCAAAGGGTTAGGGATGTACGGACATACCTCAAGGTGAAGATACCCTGCCTTGATGGACATAGGCAGGGAAGGGCTATCAAATGTTAAAATGGTGTTGCGGGATGGGACGGACTGCCCATTCCGCCTAAATAGAATATGTCGCACACCCGTAACGTGTTGACTCCTCAGTTCTTCAAGTAGTTCCTCCTCAGTATACTCAATGAGGTCCTGAGAGATGAATTTAGGTATCCATGAGGTATTATTTTGACCGGAGTCTCAAGCAGCATGGTAGTGTTAAGAAGTGTAGAACTGTAGGCCACAGTGGACATTTCTACCAGAAGATCTCCAGACTGGAGCTTCTTGAAGCTCTTAGGAGAGCTTGCTATAGATTGAAGTGCTTTATTTATCCAAAATGGACTTTTGGCACTCAAAGGCTTTGAAGGGTCCAATGAGTGCACAAAAGAGAAAGGAGCGTTCGGACAATTAGGAACATGCTTTTTTGCGGAAGGGGCTGAGCCTTCCTCAATACCTTTTTTGGTTGTTGGCTCGTGGGGAACAGTATTGAGAGCCATGAAAAAAGAAAGAATTCGTCCATCAACTTCCCCACCCATGATGGAGCCCAACGTGGGAGAGCCGAAGGTCCGCAAGCCCAAGTGGATGCAGGACACTGCTCTAGGGATAGGAAGTGGATATAGCAAGTTGATAGGGCAGACATGCGCTCGGCGTGCACCCAGGCTTTCCCCGTGCCTGGGGAACACCCATTTGGCATGCCCACCCTATCCCCAGACTCACCCTGTCGTACGAAACAACAAGGCGTTAGAGGTCTGGGCTCCACTCGGCCACAGATCTCATTGACTAGGAGTGGGTTAGTTCCTAGCTGCCCATTTAGGGTGAAGCAGAGGGCAAAGAGGAGTGTTGGCAACTGGCGACAGCAACACCCAGGCCCACAGAAACCTCAGCCCACAGCATCCCCTTTTCCACCTTACGGGTCACCGCACACAGCAAACCTGCAGATAGGTCTAGCTAACCAGCTCAGAAAAACAAAGAAAAGAACATAAAATGGAGAAGACAGGAAAGAAAAAATGAAACTAAAACCCAGAGCTGGCGCATATTCGCAACCTACAACTGAGGTGGGCGCGTCTCAAGAGAACAATGAAAAACATAAAAATAGGAAAATTATCACAAAGTACATGTCGGCTTAGGCCGTGAGGTCGCCACTCCCCATCAGCTGGATGAACAGCTGTCCCTTCGGTAGTATCATAGTTTCAAGATGAAATGACAAAATGATCCATCACAAGGTCAGCTCAGGCCGTGGGGAGCCGCTCCCTAAATAACTGGAAAACCAGTTATCCCCGTGTGGGGCAGAATCCTGTTAGTGGACAGTACAAGTAAGCTACAGGTATGTAGTAATGGATGTACAAAGTTTGTATGAAATTCAAACAGAGTATATCAGAATAAGGCAAAACCAACCACAGTTTGGGTTTTTGAGCAAGGAACTGTTAGTACTAAATTTTGCAAGATGAATCTGAATTGTACAGAGTTACACTACATAAATAAGTTGGTGTATTTTGAAACCATGCTCGACAGAAAAATAAGATATTATTTGGCAAAATCAGTGAGTTAATTTAGCTTTGAAAATCATAGCTGCTTTAGGAGGTTTTCACAGAACTGAGTGGTTGTCCAAAAGGTTCCAAATAGTTGCATATGAAAGTAATTGTTCCTACTCCGATGTACAGTAGTGAAACCTGAGTAGTGCAGAAGATAGAGAACTTTGTATGCTAGACAGCACATTTGCAACAGCTCATGATGACCATATATGCACACACACACACACACACACACACACACACACACACACACACACACACACACAAATGTGCTGTAGATGTGTTATGTGAAATAATTTAGGTAAACCTTCCGATTGTGGCCCAGAAATAGTTTTCTGAAGCGACAATAGATGGCAACGCGTTATCGTTACATCGTGAAGCATAGCGTTACGTTGTTAAATTGGCAAAGGAAGTGAATAATATGGATGTTCAATCGCCTCATCGTAAGACATTCCTTTGGCGAAACAATAAGTCAGAATCATCACTATATCCATAGGAATGTGGGCACAAAAAACACGTACAAGTGTACGGGAAGAGTACTCGTCATTCCCTGAAGCGGGCTACTTCTGACACCTGAATTGTCCTAAACAATGAGACGCATCGACACGTAGAGCCATGAGATGGCCCTCAGAACATATTTTGGAGATGGGAAACAAATCCTGTTCTTCACACCATGAAAAAAAGGTATCCTTATCCTTCCCAACTTCATTAAAGAACTTTCAGCATATCCACATATCACAGGAGTAGTAGAGATAAAAAAAAAAAAACTTACTTAACACAGGAGCATAGACGGAGAACAAAGTGACGTAAGTAGCTTCCTACCGTGTTGCCATCTATCGGAGCGGGCCACTTTCGGAAGGTTAGCCATAATATTTGTTGTTAGTAGGATGGAAATAAAAATTCTGAGGTAGTATTAACCATTTGGTTCTAGTTCCAGTTAAAGAAACTTTCATCTAATCTTCCTTCCCTCAGAGTTCTTGTGGAATTTTACAGACATTTCTGGCCTCTTGATCTTAGTGAAGGTCTGTTCTCAATGTGTAGAAAGATGAACAAAAGTTTTGTTTACTTCTAAAGAATTTAAATATTGTTGCTAGGTTGCTCATAGAGAAGGAAGATTAAACGAAAATTTCTTCAACTGGAACTAGAACCAAATGAATATATCTGGGTATTAGCCATGTTGAAGGAATGAGTGAGAAGACGCTATGAGAATTTCTCGAGTTTTAAGTGGCAGGAAAAAAGAGTAAGGCTACGAAAATCATAGGTGGACAAGATTCTGGAAAGCTTGCAAGAGACAAAGATAACGAGTATGATGTACAAAAGGTTTTTTGTGTGAGACTTTTAGTGGATGTCACTGAAGCTCAGGTTTTATGCTAAGATTACTGAAAATCGAGGCATTTAATAAATAGAACAGTGGTAAACCAGAAAAACTAGGGGTCCCCCATGCAAAAACACTTTCAAGGCTCTTTTGTGAAAATATATTAGCTTTCAATTACTGAAAAAATTAACTTCCACATTACGCAGGCCTTAACGGGAGTTTTAATAAAGCTAAATTTTTATATTTTATTGCGTGAAACACAAATGTGCACATTGTAATCAAAACAATTGTCCTATTTTTATACTGATACAAAGTACTGCAAAACACTTACACCAAAGTTAATCATATCATACAAATTTCATTCTGTTAGAGCTAAAGCCAGCCTCTTTAAAATGTCATGATCACACACACAAAACATATATCTGCTGTGTGACAGTGTCTAATGGCCTTTTCCGATATACATGAAAATACAGAACATAAGCAAGCAAAGAAATTGGTAACAGTTAAAAATTGTGGCACAAAAAAAAATTAAAATCATTTATTCCTGAACATAAAAAATACACTTAAAATAATGCTACAATGTGCACACAGTAATAAAAAAATCTCTGTTTCTTCATTCCCATGAAGAATACTTTTCAGTTCATTATATTCTGAAGGATGCATAGTTATGAGCACAAACAACTAATGATTCAAATAACATCTTATCCTCATCGGTATAAAAATTTCATTCACTGAAATTATTTCTTTCATTTCACTTTCTCTTGTAAATATACATATACAGGAATTATTGCCATGGCTGTGAAATGGGGCTGCAAGTCCTTTGGAATAGCAGCTTTCCATTGTCCAGTTTTTATAAACTAAAGCAATAAAAATTATTTCAGAAGATTTTACTTATTTACTGAAAAAAAAACTGCTTTTTTGCTGAGGCTAGAACCCCCCCCCCTCCAGTGCTGGGCTATCAGTAAGCCCCAGAGCAGTAGGTTAAATCTAATAATATCTGTAACTTTGACTCAGCAGATGCAGATGATCTCGTTTGGAGGAGCAAACCTCTGAATCTCAGAACAGCTTAGTGATTATGATTTCAGACACAATTTGGCTGAAGGTCTGGAACAAAAAATATTTTCCGTATGTTATACCAAAATACACACAATTTCCTGAATTATTTTAAATACACTTGTTTGTTAATCCTGACTACTAATACTGGCTTTATTTTGTTTAAACATGCAGAAAAACGGTCAATCATAAAAAGTCAGTTGGAACACTGCTATATCATTTGAATACAATGCTCAAAATCGGCATATTTAGTAATACTCGACCCTTGAATTACGATACACCCAAAAGTGCAATTCTTTTTCTAAAAATTTTCGGTAACAAACGCTAATAGCTCAGAAATGTTGGAAGTGCATTTACTCATTCAGGAAAATCACTGGGGAGAGAGCTTTTTCAGCAATACTCCAGTGTTATTTGCAACCTTTAACACGTGTACGATTTCACAGTTGAAAGCCCCCCCCGATAATCTCCCCCGTTATGCGCGTTTATATTCTAATATAATCCCTCCACAACTTTGCATCATGCAAGTACCATTTTCATCTGTAACACGATATTTTAATACAAACTACCTTTCTAAACTTTTTATACAAGCTTATTTGCTTTCAGATTTCCTCTAGAAGTTTTCATCAGTGGGAAAAATTAATCGGTTTAAAGTTTATACCATACAATATACCGTGATTGCAAAATGACATATTACTGCATTTTGTAGGCAACAAACACGTCAGTGTAGTTAAGTGCTCAGTCACTTATATAAACGGATCAAGAAAAAGAACTTACTTTGGAATTTTGGATCCCACCACTGAGCTAACCTAATAAGAATTCGTAACTATTACAATTCACAAGAAGCAAGATATTAAGTAGGCTTTACATACACCTATCCACATGCTCTTTCGGCATAAACAAGAGTGCTGTCAACATCTTACTCCATTTTGTCACTACGATTCAAAATCGATATTTCTATCACCGATGACTTCGCTCGATACATCGATTTATACACATCCGCACTGAAATCTGATTCGCGAGTTACGTAGGTTATTATGTCAGCTTTGTCAGGGAATTGTGCCACAGAACCTCAGAGGAGGAAGATAAGTGTGGCATTTCGGAAATATTCCGGAATTATATCGACTTCGGAGAATGTCGGAAAAATGAGAGTTCACGATTTCTGAAGGTGTGCCAAAAGTTAAAATGTGTTTGAATGGCGTTACCCTGAGTAGCTGGTGACGGAAGGAAGAGCTAGGAAAATGCAGTTTAAATATGTTATTGCAAAAAATAAAAATTAGAAGCACAAACGTTCCGTCACGCTGTACACAACAACAAAACGAAATACACAGAATGATGGGAATTAATGACCAAATGTCCCACCTGATGACCAAGAATTAAAATACGCCAGCGCTTTTGTTTATTTACATTTTACAGGAACCAAAACAGCGATAAGCCGCGAATATAAGGATACCTATGGAAAAGCTGGGCCGATTTACGGTGTTAAAAAATCTGTGAAGTAAAGAATACAGGCAATTGGAAGAGGCCAAAAGTACCAATGCCAAACAACTTGCGAAAGAAATTTCCTAAAGCAAAAGACTGAATCGACAGGGAAACTTCAAGCCAGACGAGCTACAATTAAATTTCTTTACCTTCAACGTCAGTTAAGCCAAGAAAACTAGATAAACACATACACTAATTGTACACAGCAACAAACTAACAAACAAAAATTAAAAAGGTGTAAAATGTTTCTGAAACATTCGAGGTTTTACGGGTCCAATAACTTACAATGAGATCTCTCGGTATTAACTTAAAAGCCGAGATATTTCGTCGCAATCGTTTTAATAGTTAAACAGCGATGTTATATTTTAAATGCCACTGAAGAAAATGAGCTTAAATTGACTGGTTAATTATAAAAAATTACTCCATTTAAATGTATCAAAATGAAATGTAAAATAAAATATTCACTTCCAGGGTTGGATTGGCAATCGCGCGGTGGGACGCTGCTGGAGGTTTTTTTTTTTTGTTGTTGTTGTTTTGTTTTCAAAATCGCATTATTCGAATTTGGTAAGCAATACGTTTTCTCATAAATTTGTGAGTGTGTGAGGGAGGCTGACATCTCTTGAAATTATATTATGCCAATTAAGGATTTATGTTGCTGTGAATGTGAGATATTCTTCCACCCCCACATTCCATCGCTGCGTTGCCGATGCTCAGCATGGAATTCCACCTCTAACTCTTTTATTCTCATACACTCCGTAATGTCTACAGTGGAATGCTGTTATGACTAACTGTCTAGCTCACATTCCTCCTATTCTATACACCAGCAATACCCATCTAATGGTGCGGTGTCGACTACCTGCGCCTGACAGGCAAAAGACTGTACGTAAAAGACCTGGGGTGCAAGATTTTATGATTTATATGTAGGTTAAAGCTCAAAGTGAGCAAGCCAGGTGGCGCAGTTGTCTAAGCGCTGGCTTCTGACCATTCGTCCGAGAAGGGTTCGGGTTCGAATCCCGGTGAGGCATGGATGCTGTGTTTGTCTTACGGCACTGGCTTTCTGTTTTCCCTAGAACCAGTGACCCTAAATTAAAGACGGCCGACTGCTTTTAGCCCATTGAGTTGCTCACGGTGGTCGCTAAACCTTCATTCAATAAAAAAAAAAAATCTCAAAGTGCCACGTGCAGAGTATTCAGTTTTCAATCAATAGACTCTGAGGCGTGAGCTGGTGGCAATAGCATATAGAACTTACACAGTCATTTCATTGCATTCAGCTGCTTGTTTTGCATGGCAGGATATTTCTATGATTACTTAATTTAAAATAGCTTTGAATTTAAATTTTTAATTTAGAAATTTGTTATTTTTCACAATGAATGTGCAGTCAAAATTGACATCATCAGTTACGATATCTCATTGTGTTAATTTTAAAAAATGGAAAACCGCAAAAAATGTGGCGCAGAGAAATAGAGGGAAATGAAACTCATGCTAGAAAATAGTATAACTATACTAGTAATCCGAATTTATTGGCATGGAATAAAAATCTGTTTTGCAAACTTTCGCACATTAACTAGATGGCTTTTTCAAGGAAGGTTGACAAAAAAGTAAGTGTCTTCCTTTTAACTAACACAAAACCAATGGAATTGATTTCATGTCTACAGAGTGAATCAGGCACGAGAAGCTTAACTGTTTCAGTTGGGCAAATGGAAACAGCACCTGAAGCCCTAGAGCAGGCTGAATCTTCCTGCACATAAATTAAAAAGAAAGCCGAAGAGGTGACAAATCTTACTCCATTGAATTTGGCACAGACCTATTTGGTAGAACAAACCAAAATCACTGACAACCTAAATTATTTGAAGCATGCTGAATAAAATTCTATCTTTACTTCGTTTTCGAGAGATCTAAGGTCTTCAACCGGATCTCAAATTATCTGTACGCAAAGTACTAGTGAAAACATTTTCGACAAGGAGACTTTATTTTCGCGGCCATGCTCAAATGAATTAATCAGCTTTTTTAAATCTGATTCAAGCATCTGATTCAACCCCTTACGGGATCGTTTTCTTGGGGACCAAAGTTGACATTTCATAAAAAAGATGGTATAAAGAGTCAGTGGCTAATTTATAATTTGAAAAATAAGTCTTTTTACTGCAGTGTGCTTATCATATTCAGAAGCTAAAGACATAAAAATGCATTCATTAAAGGAATGAGTGGCTGCAGTACAAAAAAATTATACACGCATATTAAGTAGCATGAGCTATCAATAGCACATTTACACTGCGTTGAAGCTCATATGGTGAGACCACAAGGTTAAAATGCAGATTCTTTGTTTTTTCGCAGCAAAAAAAAAACAAAAAACTATTGAAGCTGAACGAGTACAACAAAGGCGGTATATTTTGGATAGGATAATTGAAATTGTAAAGTTAATTGGTAAGCGAGGTTTAAGCTACAGAAAAGCCTATGAAAGTGCCTTTGAAAAATCCTGAATTAGGTCATGGTGACTTTTTAGAAATTTCATTCTTGAGTAGCAAGTATGATCCCATACTAAAAATGCATGTAGAAGACATTGTGCGAAAAAGTACAACAAAGGCTGGTCTCAGCGATTTTTTATCTCTTCTATCAAAGACAACCCTAAACAAAATCATTGTTCTTATCAGTAATGCAATAAGGGCTTTGCAATAATCTGTTTTGTTTACATAGTCTGCCACACGACTACGATTTGTTTTGATTTAGAACAACATTAATACTGTAAAATATTCTTACTATAACTTCTTTTCATTGAATTTGGTAACTGTTTCAGCAGTAACGTATTTAGGAAACGATAAATGATTCTGACTCACAACCTTCTAGTGTAACTTCAACGCAACACGATTTGCACTACTATGCAGATGACTTGTTTTGTTGCTTTTAAATCGTTCGACACACATGGCGCACGCCTCTCATCTGTTTGAATAAAGTCCCTAATATCATCCGAAGTGACTGTCTAAATATTTATGACACCCAAACTCAAGACAGTGGGAGTAACAGAAGAAAACAAACAAACATACAAAAAAACTAGGAAATATCTTGGAATCGACTTGGACAAACAGGTATGTGCTTCACAAATTTTGAAGATGACAATCCATTTTTTGGTGCAAATATGACAAGGATGGTAAGTCAGATATCATTAGGTATTATCATCATGAGATATTCCATTCATGAGGTATGTGCTTTAGTTTGATTTTTTTTATTGATTTACAGGTTTTTGTCCCACAATTTAACTAATTAAAATTTAGAAATTTCACCAATTAAACTGTGTATACAAAACTCTACGTCTTTCGGCTCAGAACTATAAAGTTCATAAAAGTATTACGAAAAATGCAATTCATGAGGCAACCTTATGGGTTTTCTTATGTTATAAACATGCTTTTGATTAAAATATACATAATATCTAAGGTATTTTACCTGATATTGTCAAAGTATTTCGCACGTTGTTTGATTTGTGAGGCTCGGGCCAAGAGCACGTGCCTCACAGAGCAAATTACTACTATTAGTAGTTCTAATTCAGACTATTAAATAGCTCTGATCATGCTACTATTCTCTTTTACATGCAAAATTTCAAAATAACTTGTACAATATTCTAGAGGATAATGCTTACCTTGGCATTCCTTACTAGCGATGAATCACATTTCATGCACGTTTTCCGGTCTTTGTTGATGTTATTGTCCTAATGTCCGTTGTATGAGATGTATAACTTTACTTCAACACACTTTTCGCTGGGTATACTCAGTGGATCTTCACTTTAGGTTCAAAAATATCAACTTTTACCGTTCTTTATACTCGAAATTTTCGCCCAGTCTCTGGGCATCCTTAGGAACTTGTCGACTTTTCCACCGATGTTCGTGGTTAATTTCACGCTAA
Organism: Macrothele yani; assembly: GCA_039090855.1. Taxonomy (NCBI): domain Eukaryota; kingdom Metazoa; phylum Arthropoda; class Arachnida; order Araneae; family Macrothelidae; genus Macrothele; species Macrothele yani. The sequence goes on along the minus strand of CM077022.1, from coordinate 45,545,226 downwards.
CGGAGTCCGATACTCCTCGTTGCCATTCGTCGGATATACTTTCTTAGATACATTTCTTTATCAAGCCCGGCTAGCGCCATCTATGTTTCACCAATATAACTCTTTTTTTTATTTCTTTTCCTATCCCGGTTTTCTTGTCTTTTTTGTCGGTTTTTCTTTAGTTGTTCTTTTTCTTGTCTTATTAGTTCTTTCCACAGGCTAGATAATGTGCTAGGGTCATTCTGGTTACATACCCTTGTTTTATTTTTATAGATTAAGATTGCTTCTTCCCTCCTCATTTGCCTTTCAGATTTTTTATTCCTTTTTAGCATTTTAATTTCATCGAATTTTGGGAATGTCTGGTTTTCAATGCAGAATTGCACTAATGCAGTTCTTGCTTCTTTTTTTTTTTTTTTTTTTTGCCAGTTTGATATGTGTTGTTTAAGTCTTTTTTTAAACCCGTTTTTCGTACTTCCAATGTACGATATTGGGGGTATGTGTGCAATTAGAATTTCGTAGGATCCTGATTCTTCTAGTATTTTTTCCTCTGTTTTTTTGTTAACAGTCAGATTTTTCAAGGTGTTCACTGAACTTCCTAGTTGTAAGTCATATTTAGCACATTGCCTATTAATTTCTTTACTAACTCCTTCCAAGTATGGGGATGCAAAAATGTATTTTAATTTCTTATTCCTCACCTTCCTTTGATTGTGCACTTCTTGGCCTTCATTTCTCTTAGTCATATGCTTTTTACTCTCATGTATCCATTTTTTAATTAGCTTACTCGGACAGCCATACTCTTGTGATATTTTCGAGATAAACTCAAGCTCTTGATTTTTTCTAAAAATGGCATAACGTTTCCTTACTTCTTCCTCAAAACTTTGGTAAAATAATGCAAAATAACATTCACTGTGAAACTCTTAAGATAAATGAGGTAATGACGATCCAATAAAAATTTATGCTGAGCTTCAATGGTGCACCTAGGATTTCTACATGGGAATGGCCTAGAATATACAAATAATATGCAAATAAAAATACCCCCGAGAAAACATCTTCCAAAATATTGGAAAGCGATAAAAGTATCTCCGCCATATTAAAATGCATTTCAAATTATTGGTAAAATATATATTTAAAATCACATACAAATATATTTAAAAATAAGCAGCCAATAACAAAGGACCTAGTAAATACCTCGTGGGGAGGGCCACCCTCGCTGGGTGTGCTACTGCTGAAGTTACACCAAACAGCGGGCTACGGATGGCCTAGTGGTCAGCGTTTGTGACTGCTACGGAGAGGACTCAGGTTCGATCCCATGCACGTATGAACGCTCGAGCAACTAAATATTCATTGTGCGTTGAATGGGTATATGTTAATCTGTCAGACCCCCCATTATAAATAAGGGTGCCTTCCTCCCCCTTTTTACCTTGCTTCCGTGTCACTTCCCTATCGGGCACTCTAGCCTAAATCTCCTTGCTTCCTATTTCTAAGGATTGTTTAAGACCTGGGGTCAGACACTCCCTTCCTAAAGTACTCTACATATGATCCGATCTGCCAAAAAACCATGTGGGTTCCAAGCTGAAAATGAAGGTATGGGTCAGAAGTGTAACAAGGGTGCAGCAGCTGCTCTGGGCACAGCACAAGAGAGGGCATAAAAATCACTGCTTGCAATATGATTAAAATTGGAATTGAAATTTTTTGCACCAGTTTTTGGTAGTTTTTCCACCATACTTTTTTGTTCGCCCATTTATGGAATTTGCTTATAACATGTTTTTCCAGTATAGGTAGCCTTGACAGCTTAACATTTGCATTTTTTCCCCTTAAAGTTTTCTCGGGATGTTGCTTGCTCACATTCTGAAAAAAATGAAAGTCATTGTATAGTTCCCACAACTAAAGAATAACCACAGCCTTCGTCAATAACAATGGGCCTGCTGTTTTTTTTTCAGTTGGATAGGCTATATGCATGCATTGCAAGATAAGGATGTCATTCACATTGTTAAAGATTCTCTGTGGGCTATTTGATGATTACTGTGACTACGAGCCACGACTGCCAGTGACACTCGATCCGTTAGATGTGGTACTGAAGGTTGAAACTCCAAAGTAGTAGTGAAAAGCTGAACAGTCACAGTTTGATTGTGCCTCCTGCATTGATACAGGGTTATGGTGTTAATTTTGTTTTGTCAAGCAGTGTGTGTATACATGTTACATACTACATATATCCTACCATAACCACCCACCCACCAACATATGAGAGAGAAAGACAAATGGGGGTCACAATATTTTGTGGTTTGCCCCAGCACAGAAATGTCTAGTTACACCTCTGATAGGGGTATACACTATATTTACAAAAGTCACCAGACACCTAGAAGAGAAACACAACATAGCATTTACTGACATACATTAGTACGGTGTCGGTCCATCTTTGGCCTTAATGCATGCACTGACCCTTTGAGACATGCTTTTGACAAGGTTTTGGAACACAGCGATAGGTATGCGCTTCTATTCAGTACATAATGCTGCCTCTAACTGTTGCTTAGTAGTAGTCCTTGGTTCCAAACTTCTTATGCAGCACTTCTAATTCATCCCATAGGTGCTCTATGGGATCAAGATCAGGGCTCTGTGCTGACCAGTCCAGACACAATACGGAATTATCGTCAAACCACGCTGTGACAGTCCTTGCTTTATGGCTCGATGCATTATCCTGCTGGTACCAACAAGGCTCAGTTCCATAGTATTGCCACAGAGTTGGTAGGGCATAATTGTCCAGAATAATCAAGGAAGACGGGCTGGTTAACAGGTTTGTCCACGATAACCAATGGGCCGGGACCATAGCATGAAAAACACCCATACAAGAGTACACTGTCAGCTCCAAACCTAACCATAGGAACAGTACACTGTGGTAAATAGCGTTCCCCGGCTGCCGCCATACCCACACACGGCCATCAGACTGATGGATCGTGTGTCTGGATTCATCAGTCCATAGGACATGTTTCCATTGATCTGCAGATTTGTCAAAATAAGAAATTGAGTGCAGAAATTATTCGGAAAAGAAAAATAATATTTAACTTTCACAAGAAATGTTTGGACTTATGGTTTTCTATACAAAGTACAGAGTACAAAAACTTTGCTGAAACATGGAAAAATATAATATTGGATACTACACTCATGGAAATGAATGAAATTGTGAGTACAGAAGAAAAAAATACAAGGCAGAATGTTACAAGGAAATTACATAATTTATTTGATGAAAAACAAGTGCCAGGACCAAGGAATAATAGCTATGCTGTATTTTTGAATCAATTATCTGTGGATTTAAGTTATTCCAACAAGCAGTTTTGCAACGAGGAAAAAATATGCATTCCCACAGCACTTACCTAGAACTGAGGAATTGATTCCGTGCATGGAGGATGTTATAAGAAATTTACCAAGTCCAAAAAGAGAAGATTGTAATGTTCAAATTATATAGAATTATATTAAAAGAATTCAATGAAAAGCATAAAAAAAAATTCCATTTGAAGAAGATAAAGTACAAAAAGAAGCAATTACTGATGCTGAAAGATAATAATAACATGAAAGTTTGTGAAGCTGGTAAGTCAGTCAGGGCAGATTGTTCTAATGGATACTGTAGATTATAATAATAAAATGTCTAAAGCAATAGAGGAATTAAACTGTACAATTATCAATAAAGACCCAACAAATAGCCAGATAAAATATTTAACAGGGATAAGAAATCATAGTACACTGCCAGACAAAATAAAGAAGTCCTTCCCACCAATGGGAGCATGTATACCAAAAGTTTTTGCCAAGATTAAAACACATAAAGATGATGCACCAATGAGGTTGATTGTATCAAAAGCAAACTCACCCTTGATTTCATTAGAAAAAAATATTTATAATTTTTCTTGCACCAATGTTTACGAAACAACAATACAGTTTAAAAAATACATATGATTTTATTCACTTAATTAAAAATATTAATCAAGAATTGCAGTTTTACAAAATGGCTAGTATGGATGTTAAAGCTTTGTATCCAAATACTCCAGTACCTGAAGCCATAGACATTATTACTCAAGAACTAATACAACAAAAAATTCTAACAGGAATACAAATACAAAAGTTAAAAAATGTAATGTTGTATAAATATGAAAATAATGTTTTTGCATTTGAAGATATTATTTATAAGCAAAATACAGGAGGACCTATTGGATCACCCCTGTCTACATTATTTGCAGGTTATTATGACAGATATTGAAGCCAAAGTGATAAATAACCTGAATGAACCACCATTAATATACTGTAGATATGTTGTTGATATTTTCATCTTATCAAAATTGAATTCTACAGAAGTAGAAGACATAGCTAAAAAATTTAAAGAAGAGTATTTATCCATTGAAGTAACAATTGAAGTTGAACAGCAGGATACCTTGGCTTACCTTGATGTACAGATACGTACCTGTGATCATACCATATGATTCTTATCATCCATATGCTCATAAATGTAATAGTATTAAGACTTTAATAAAAACAGCTTTTACGCACACATCAAATATGCAATACAAAAACGATGAATTGAAATATATTACAGATGGTGCAAAAAATTATGGGTATCCCATTAAAAAAATTAAAAAATGGATTAATGAAGTACAGAACAATTGTATTAATTCTTCAAACACAAGAAGAAATAATAATAAGCAGATTAAATATATTGGATCGTTTCCGTACATAAAAGGAATTTCGGCTGAAATTAATAAATTGTGTAATAACTATAATTTACAATTGGGCAATAAAGTGTACACCATTAAAAATATTGTACTCAATATGAAGGAAAACAAAGAAGTGCTTGGATAGAGATGGTGTTTACGAAATTCCGATAAGTAACAATCTCGCAGTATCATATATAGGAAGCACCAAAAATAAACCAAAACATCGTTTACAACAGCACCTATGGAACTGGCAGAAAAAAGAAGCAAAAACTGCATTGGTCTAGTACTGTACTGAACAAAAACAATACCCAAAGTTTGATGAAATAAAAATGATTAAGAACTGTCGTACGGAAAGGCATTTAAGACTAGCAGAGACAGGATTGATTGAAAAAAATACACAGGTTATGTAACATTAACTATTCTAATAGCTTAAACACGTATTGGAAGGATTTGTTCAGAATGGAGAGCCACAGAGAAGAACAGAGGGGGGAAAAGAAAAAAAAGTGATGTAACGTAATATATATTAAAAAAAAAGGTTATGATAGAATATAAGAAAATTAATTTCAAGAATCAATTACGATCGGCTATCGAACAAATATTTATAAGTACGAAAAGAAAAAGAATAGATGGCACCACTGCGCCTGAGGGGTGAAGAACAGGAATGAGACAATGCTGCGCAAGCACTAGAACATTCGCTACGTTTGAGGGCGGTGACGGAGGTTCATCTGTTGCGTCCACTCCTTGAGAATGGCCTGGGCAGAGGCTGAAAGTGCTAGGATGATAGTATGCCGAGTGGGGTGAGGTCCAAGGTTATTGAGGATAATGGTTGTGTCAGGTTTGGTTTGTTTCAATTAATTACCGGTGTGCAGTTGTAAATAATTATGGGTTACAGTTTCAACTTTGAAATTTTAGGAAAAGTGTAATATAGGTTTTTTTGATTGAAGTTTTAATTAGATATTAGTGTTTTAGGGAGTTTAATTATGTATACTTGTGGGTTGATTATTTTGAATCAACATTTAGTCATAGGGAAAAAAACCCAGAAAAAAAAACGAAGTTCGCGTGAGTTGAAAAAGACGTGTGGTTTTTTTGGGCCTTGAACCACGATGTAACTAAGGAAAAATATGTGTTGGAAATGTGTAGAGACGAAAACCTCCTAAATGATATTTGGAATAAAGGTGAGTAACCTCAAAATGTAGATTATGTCTAAATAGCATGTTAATAATTAAGCAGCTAAGTGACATTTGAAATGCTGTATGAATATATGTCACTGAAAATGTGACCAGATTTAATATCTACTAAACTTTTATATACAATACTATACACTAAACTACTAAACTGATTTTGAGAAACTTTTATTTTTCTACTTTGGCTTTAGTTCAATTATTGAAGCAAATTACAGAATAAAAAAAACAACTCAAAAATACATAGGTATCTGACATTAATCTTTAAATGCTTTCATATACCACACAATCAATACATAAAATACTATTTATATTTAATTATTTTGAAATAATGTTTACATTGGAAATTTAAGGGTAAGAAAAGGTGAAAAATTTGGAACTCTTTCAAAGGACCAAAGGGATTGTTATTTCTTAAACACATAATCATGGGAGCAAGTATTTGTGCTACATTTTATTTAGGGAAGGAATTTTCAACATAATATTGATGCTGTAGCTATGTTTTAAATTTGTACTCGCCAGTAAACAAAGTATGCACAAAAATGTCCAACATGAAATGAGAATAATAGGAAAACCTTAAATCCAAGGGCTGTGTACAACTACATTCATAAGTGATCAAGGCAATTTAACTGGGCATGATTACAAAACTAATTATAGAAGATACAAAGTGATTATTTTGCTCAGAAAATACTAAGAAACAACAAGAATTAAGTTTCTGATATTAGAATGCAATCTGATTTTATGGAAAAAAATTTATAACCTCCTCAGACCTGCGATGAAGTTAAACACTTGTTTTTTTTAAAACAGGTTTGAAAATTGATGTTTACTGCATTGTAAACTGAAAAAAAAAAAAATTAATTTTTCATGGAAAGGAGGGAGGGGGGCTACTGGTATTGTATCACACGTGATACATCAGGGACAAGATGCTGTAATTGTAATATTTAAGAATTCGAACATTGCTGGTTTAATCAATTTTCAGGTTATATTACACAATATTATAATATATTATAATTTATTTTTCATGGAACAATTTGAAAGAATTTCTGGAGCCATTGAGACACATGAACACCTTACAGTCTGAACACCGTACTGTATTTAACTCATTGTACTTTGAATTTCGGCATCTCCATCTGTGGCCGCTGTCTCCAGTCATCTCAGGCACGTGTCTTACATGTTTATTTCGTGCTCAATCATGTGGCATAGATGTAAGAATAATCCTACATTTAGGAAGTGGTTTGTTATCACCTGAGAATTTGTCAGAAAAAATCATACATACATATCACTAAGCTGTTCTCTGAGATTCAGAGATTAGCTCCAAAAAGAAATACAAACTTCCAGATATTTTTACTTATTGTTGTCGTATCAAGCTTCGCCATTTACAGCGATCTTGACATACAACTCGTGCTTCACTGATATCCATTACACGCCTTACACAAGATCTTTTATACTTCATACTCATAATCTTTTTCTCATGCAGACACTCCTGAATCTGATCCACCCATGTCTTCCTTGGCCTTCCTCTGCCTTTCCTTCCTGCCACTTGGGTTGAAAATATTTTCTTAGTAAGCATTTTGTCACCCATTCTTTCAACATGGCCAAACCACCGAAGCATATTGGTCTCCACCTTGCTAACAACATTTTGCTTTACATCACACAACTGCAATACATCATTCCTCACACAATCTGATCGTGTCTTGCCACAAACCCCACATAAGTAACGCATTTCTCCAACACACAAATGACTCCTATGCTTCTTCTGCAGTACCCATGTTTCACTGCCATACATCAGAGTAGGAACAATTACTGTTTCATACACAGCCATGCGGGACTCTCTAGAGAACCCATCATTCCTGTGAAAACCTCCCAGAGCAGCTATGACTTTCAAAGAAGAATTCACTCGCCTACTGATTTCACCATCTAACTTGTTCTCTCTGTCAAACATGCTTCCTAAATACACAAACTCACTCACCTGGTCAATCACAGTGCCATTTATACTTACATTACATTACATTCAGTGCTACCCATTCCTCTCTCAAACACCATAACTTTGGTTTTTCCCTTATTTATACTCAGTTTGAATTTCATGCAAACTTCGTGCATCCGAGTCAACATACTCTGCAACTCACTTTTGCTCTCTGCCAACAGGACAGTGTCATCAGCATACAGCAATCTGCACACACGGATATCACCAAGACATAAACCACTATTATCTACTTTGGCCTCAAGCATGCATGCGTCCATAAATATATTAAACAGCCATGGTGACATTACACAACCTTGTCTAACTCCTGCACCAATGGAAAACCATTTTGATAAAACACCATTCACTCGTACACAAGCTCTACTACCAGCATACATGGCTTTTACACTATTAAGTAGATTCCCAGTAACACCATATTCATTCAATACCTTCCACAAAAGTGTCCTATTCACTCGGTCGTAAGCTTTCTCTAAATCTATGAAGGCAGTAAAAACTTTCTTCCCAACAGCCAGATACTTTTCAATCATCATGCGTAATGCTAAAATTTGGTTAGTGCAGCCTTTACCAGGGTCAGAAAAAATGAATAATATTATGTGAAATTTTCAAGTAATGATTTTAACACAAGTAACGTGAGTTAACATCATTACTTGAAATTTTCTTTTAAATCATATTTATTAAATATTTACTATTTAGTAAATACAAGTGTAAACACCCACAAAAAAATAACTCATAAAATTTTTTCCGACAGGATTGGAAACCATTGTATCACTGGTGATACAAAACTGTAAGTTACTACTATGGAATATGTTGACGAAATTAAACTTATTTACTTTAAATAGCTAACGTATACTTACCAAAATGGAATGTATATATACTTAGATAGATATAACGTTTTTAATTAAGAATATTCAAGCAAAGCAAACTGAATTTGCTTATACCACTTACTGGTCGTTCATAATGTAACAATTCTCAGAAAACTTGAAAATTTTATCGTCCTGGAGGGGGAATCAAACCCAGCATCTCCTGATTACCGGTCAAGTATGCTAACCATTACACCACTCAGGACAGTGAAGTTCCAAGCAACTGAGACATAGGAATCTGAAAGTCCTCAGATTTTCGCTAGTCGAGGCATCCCTGCTTCTTCATAGCGCTTTGACCCAATTCCCATCCAGACAGATGTAGGTCGGAGGTCACCAGTACCATAGATAAATAAACGAAGGACGAAATATTCTTCATAATAACATGGAAAATCGACAGAATATTCAAGCAAAGCAAACTGAATTTGCTTGTACCACTTACTGAACGTCCATGTAACACTTCTCAGAAAACTGGGAAATTTCATCGTCCTGGAGCGGGTATTGAACCCAGCATCTCCTGATTACCAGTCAAGTATGATAACCATTACACCACCCAGGACAGTGAAGTTCCAAGGAACTAAGACATAGGAATCTGAAAGTCTTCATTGATTTATCTGTGGTACTGGTGACCTCAGACCTACATCCGTCCGGATGGGAATTAGGTCAAAGCGCTACAAGGAAGTAGGGATGCTTCGACTAGCGAAAATCTGGGGATTTTCAGATTCTTATGTCTCAGTTGCTTGGAACTTCACTGTCCTGGGTGGTGTAATGGTTAGCATACTTGACCAGTAATCGAGAGATGCTGGGTTCGATTCCCGCTCCAGGACGATGAAATTTCAAGTTTTCTGAGAAGTGTTACATGGACGACCAGTAAGTGGTACAAGCAAATTCAGTTTGCTTTGCTTGAATAATCTGTCGATTTTCCATGTATTATGAAGAATATTTCTTCCTTCATTGATTTTTTTAATTAAGTAGTTATAAAACACTTACCAAGACCATGTGAAGACATCGTGTTTTTCTTACAAGACGCCGCTACAAGTCACAAAAGTAGACTTGTGCTGCCATTTATTGACGATAAGAGAAAATTTAGCAAAGTATATTTTCTGCCATTGTTCATTTCTTAAAAGTTGTGAAACCACTGTATCACGTGATACACGAGAACTGAAGAGGATATAGCATTCATTAGCAAATTTCAGTAAAGGTCAAAATAACTAAAAAAAAATCAGCTACTTACTTCCACCAGTGGCTAAAAAGTATGTTACAAAAATTAACAAATGGCGCAAAAAACCTTTCACATAGCAGAAAAAAGGTATTAGAGATAATAAAAATTTCAAATCGAACAGTTAAAAGAAAGGATATAGAAGGAAACATGATATAACTGTATGCCTTTTAGCGGAAGAATTTTGCACAACGGAAAAGTTGAAAACGGGCTAAAGTATTTCTCATAGCAAAACTATGCAAAGAAAAAAACTTCTCAAATACGTCTCCCAGAACCAGAGACAGCAAGAAAAATGTTTTGACCTTTACAACCCCTAGGGGAAAAGTTGTACATTATTTGAAGAGGATCATCTTATTGTAGCAAAAATCTTATTCACTATGCGTCTTTATTATACTGAATGGCATACAGTAAAAAAAGATTTCTCAATAGTTTTTAGGAGCAGAGATAGGCTGCGAATAGAAGTATATAAACACCACCTAGCAGCAGGGAAAGGGGCAAAAATGATTTCTCTTTATTGATTAGTTTTGAAGTATGTATTAGAAAAAGGGTAACATGCATTTCATTAGCAAAAATTCTTAAAAAATACGAAGTCGCTCCTTTTCACTATTACTGAAGATTTTAAAAACGAGGAACATGATCAGAAAACACAAAAATAAAAATACAATCTGGCAGTGAAATTAAAAAAAAAAAGGGGTCAACTTGGTCGGAAAAATTTAATATGTGGAAAGGGAAAACGAGGTGACACACAACACCCAAGAAACATTCCTGAAATGTTTAACAAGTGTTAGAATCTTCAAAACACAAGAAAAAAATTAACACAAATGTTTAGTGTTATTTCACTAAGATTTTCGATTTCCATAGCATACTCAATGTTGTCTCATCTGTAGCGGACCGACGATTTACATAGATTTACTTGACGTTTTCCGCCGTCCATAGCGGACAATTTCCATTGTAACTACGTAAAACCTGTAGTACTTGGAGTCGCTGAATCTTTCCTTCCCATTGCATGGTCTTACTCAGCGTCAAGCAGAGCGGTGGGCACGGAGAAGTTCGTCGAAGTCCCAATGATGACGACGGGGCACGGCAGTTATGGCGCAAAAGCTGCCTTTGGTAGTAAGATGGCGCAACATTTTTGCTTTGTTGCAGAATTCCCATCCCTACAATTTCCATCAATAAAAAAAAATTCACGAGCCATTTTGGCGAAAAATCGGAAAAAAAAAAAACTATCTTCTGGCCATAAAATTGTAAAACTACCCCAAAATCCATAAAACTTCCGGGGAAATCCGGAATACTTGGCAGGTATGGGCTGTGTCCTTAGTTCTCTAAAAGAATAAAATTTGCATGTATGATTAACTTTGGCGTAAATGTTTTGTAGAACTTAATACTGGTATAAAACTAGGGCAATAATTTTAGTTAAAACGTGCACATAATAAGAATTTTTCAAATTTCAGCAATTGAAAGCTAACACATTTTCGCAAAAGGACCTTGAAAATATTCTTTTCGGAGACCCCAAGTTTTTCTGGTATGCCACTGTGGGTGATGAAGACCTCAAGGAGATTTAAAAAGTACAGTAGAACTCCAATTATCCGGACTCTAGATATTCGGACTCCAATTATCCAGATCGCTTGTTCTTCTTTCAAGGCCAAGTGAAATTAAGATTTTTGTTGATTTATTTATGTGTTTTTAGTTTTTTCTGTTCATTTAAATAATACAAAATGATAATGCAGTATAGTAGATATTTATTTTTTAAACTGTATAGCTTTTGTTATTATAAAATACAATAAACGAAAAAATTAAATTCCCTCACTTCAATTAATTAATATGCATTTGGCTTACAGATAAAAAGGCAACCTAATTATCCGGATTTTCTGAATATCTAGATGGGCTGTGGTCAGAGTTAATCCGGAAAATTGGAGTTCTACTGTACTTCTGAGTTTCTAATTTCGTTATGTAACGATAGTGTGCTAAAATCTTATTATCTACATAAAAAATGTTGGTATGTAACTATGTTACACTAAACAGTTTCTGAAATACCATTTTTGTGAATCATTCCATAACAAAAAAATAATAAATTCATCTTTTGGACATTTTAAACTCCCTCCCCTCCTCCCGCAGCAAAAAGAAATGAAATAATATTTTAGAACCTACTCATATTAATATAGTACATACAACTTTTTAAGGCCTTTGTGATGTGAAAGGATATGAATTAGTAGAAATAGATGCAAAGTGTTATACAAGGCGAACACAGAAAAAACAACTGAAAAACAGTGTATTGACTATCACATGTTAAAAATCTTTAACAATTTTTGGTAAAATTTTCAGCATTCACACAGTTCAACAAAAACTTAACAATTCAGTTCTTTTTTATCTTTTATTTTTTCAAGAATGTTCTGGCATGTTTACTTTGTGATTAGATTCTCAAAATATTTTGGAAATGCTAGTCTAGCAAATATTTTAATGTGAATCTCATCTCAACCAAGGTTGTCAACTCAGCTACCTACTCAAACAATCCTGTAATTTTTCTTTCCTGAAATATAACTAACATAATAATTTTCCTTTGGATATTTCTTTTTTACTATCTTCACCATTCTAGGACATTCTCAATAAAAATTTAACGAAGCATAGTACAGATACAATGAAAATATTTAATTTTTGTTTTAAGTATTATAGAGTTCAAATGACAATTACATTGCAAAACACACTTTCCGAGAGAGAGACTGATATTACATTCTTTTTTCCAACAAAAGAAATAACAAAGATAATGTTCAGAAAATGTTTGGTATTCAGATCTCCATAAAACTTAATTAAGGCTTAAACCAAGAAACACATTTCTAACTTTATGCATAATGGTAAATAACACTGTCCATGACTTTTTGCTTCTGTTTTATTCTTACAGTGTTCGTGTAACTTTGCAAACTTATCTGCTACACAAAGTTTAAGAATTAAAGCCCTTACATAAAGTTTAATACTTACAACTGTTTTTGAGCAAATGATCAAATTATAGAAGTGATTAACACACAAAAACAATCACCAGCACTAACAGGAGACAATGAAAACTTTTACAAGAAATTGTAAACAAAAAAACTTTGCAAAAGATACTAAATATAAATTTACAACCAAATTTCTACAGCTTTAGACTAGAAACACAAATAACAAATATTACTAATACACACTATTGACTTGGAATAGGAACATCAAACAGGAGTCATCGCTCTTCACGTTTGTAAGTGAGCCACAGAAAAATTCTGATCAGCCGCCACCGGGAATCAAACCCAGGGTCTTCCGGTTATGCGCCTACATGCTACCACTGCACCACAGCGGCCTCGAATTCTCCAGACTCGCATACGACTAACTGCCAAAGCAACCTGCCATGTGGCTTGGCAGTTAGTCGTATGCAAGTCTGGATAATTCGAGGCGGCTGTGGTGCAGTGGTGGCATGTCCAGCGTGTAACTGGAAGACCTGGGTTCGATTCCCGGTGGCGGCGGATGAGAATTTTTCCATGACTCACTTATAAACGTGGAAAGAGCAATGACTCCAGTTTGATAACAAATATTAATTGAATTAATTTGCTAACCAATTCATCTAGCAAATACCTTAATTACGTGGTTCTATGTTCAATAAATATTATAGTGGAGCTTGATACTATTTAATATTTCCATTCTACACAAAGTTACTACACACTAGAAAAAGTGATGGGCTTCGATATTGATCTAAGACTACTTCCAAAAACAGATAAGTGATTTCAAAAATAAATGAATTTTAATGTGACATTGCATATGCAATTTAAAACCAAGAAAAATGACACCAAATTTTCAGTTGTAACGAGCACGTCTTTTGAATCCTTTCTGATGTGAATTAAATTTACAAAGTTACTCAAAGTCAATGCAACTGGTCAGAAAAAATCCACCAGATTTCTACAATCAATGAAACATCCAGAAATAGAAACAGCTACTTACTTCCACCAGCGGCTAAAAAGTATGTTACAAAAATTAACAAATGGCCCACAAAAAGTTTCTCATAGCAAAAGGAAGGTAACGGAGACAAACAGATTTTTAAATTTAACAGTCAGCAGAAGAAATATAGAAGAAAACATGATATAACTCTACGCTTTCTAGTGGAAGAATTTTGCAAAACAGGAAAGTTGAAAATACATGAAAAATATTCTTCATGAAAAAAGCTATGCTAAGGAAAAAGCACTTTTTAAATATGAATCCTGGAAGCAGAAATAAAGAGAGAAAAAAAAAGGGGCTTTGACCTTTTTGCGCTTTAGCAGAAAATCTGTGCATTATTTAAAGAGGATCATGCTCCACATCTCTATATGGTAACAAATAGCATACAGTAAAAAAACAAAACAAAGAAATTTCTCAACAGGGATTTAGAAGCAGAGATACAGCTGCAAACAGAAGTACACAAACACCACCTAGTGACAGAATTGTGAACTGTAAAACCCTTCAAATACTAACTTAAAATCAAGATAATTAACACAGGAATCGGACATCGCCGAATTGACTAATTACTGTTTCACACGTGAATTAAATCACATCAGAAAACTTTAAAATTTCGTCGCCGTGGAGCGGGAATCGAACCTGCATCTCCTGATTTATGTTCGAGCGCGCTATCCATTGCACAACCCACGACGACGAATTCACAAGTTTCTGTGTGTTAAGAGCATCGGAATATTCTCCGACCGTGTTCAGATTCACACAGATTCTGCTACCATCTAGCATTGTTAAAAAAATCTCCAGTTGTTTAGGTATTCAGAGTTGAAGAAATATTCTTCTCATAATATGTGGTAAATACGTCATGTTAATTAACACAGCAATCGGACATCGCCGAATTGACTGTAATTACTGCTTCACACGTGAATTAAATCACATCAGAAAACTTGAAAATTTTGTTGCCGTGGACCGGGAATCGCGGTCGGAGAATATTCCGATGCTCGTAACACACAGAAACTTGTTAATTCGCCGTTGCGGGTGGTGCAACGGATAGTGCGCTCAAACGTAAATCGGGAGATGCGGGTTTGATTCCCGCTCCACGGCGACGAAATTTTCTAGTTTTCTGATGTGATTTAATTCACGTGTGGAACAGTAATTACAGTCAATTCGGCGATGTCCGATTGCTGTGTTAATTATCATGACGTATTTACCACGTATTATGAGAAGAATATTTCTTCAACTCTGAATAACTTAAAGTGTTCCACAAGGTAAATAGCATTTGGTGTTGAATTTTTTAAATCACACATTTAGAAGCAGAGATATTAAGAAAAACAGATTAAACATTGGTGCCCCTAGTGGCAAAATCATGCATTATTTTGAGAAGAAAATACAGTCAAATGTTTTCATAGTTAATAGTATCTGACCGAAAAGGAATTTTTTTATATTGGGCTTTTAATCCCGCCGATATTGCTGTAAACGGAAATGTGAACTTACACTCTCTAGTGGCAAACTTGCGCGTTAAGAAAAAATTGAAATTATGTGAGAAACATGAAAAAACCATGAGGAATAACCACTCACCATAAAGATCATGGTAACTTCCAATGGACCGAACACTTCCAACACGTCAATTCATCGTGATGTAACTGGGCTTCCACAGGTTTACAGACCTCTTGCTTACGCTTCTTATTTTCGGGTGTGAAACATCGTTTTTTTCCTTTGCCTTATAGTATGTTACTATAATGCTTGTCAATTCGATAAAAATCATACATACAACTCATTCATACAATTCAAGTAAAAACTATGTACATAAACCTTACATTCACAGGTGATTAAACCTTAGTCAACTCTAATTATGGAACTCCTCCTTCTGTTTCACAACCTCTGCTACTCCCACTGCAATTGTCACACCCATTCAGCCCCGCACATCCAATCCTCTAGTACTTTCGACAGATCCCTGTCATCTTCAGGAGGCAGGTGTGTCTCATCCGCCCACCGCAGCTCAAGTGAGCAGAGCCATCGAGGCCTGGGCCCCAGTCGCTATCTCTGAATCGTTGTGTCTCTGGCGCCATCTATTGTCCCTGCTGCTCTTTTTTCTCTCTTTCTTTTTACGCTGCTGTTCAATTTTTATTATGGCTTTCCATTGTTCCTTTAAGTTATTTGGCTCATTAACGTTGCATAATCTTGATCTGTTTTTTTCAATTAACACTGATTCTGCAATTCTTAACTGCTTTTCGTTTTTACAGCTCTTAATAATTTTAATATCTTCAAACCTTGGACATTTTTGATTTTCCATACAGTATTGGGTCAATGCTGTCTTAGCCTCTTTTTTGTTCCAATTATTAATATGCTGATTCAATCTATACTTTAATTTGTTCTTGGTGCTGCCTATATATGACACAGGTGGTTGCTGGTTTATTGGGATTTCATAAATTCCTGCTCTATCTAATTGGCTAATTTTTTCATTTTTAATCACTAAATTTTTTACAGTAAGTACCTGATTTCCTACCTGTATGCCATACTTGCCACAAACTTTATTAATTTCTGCTGAAACATTTTCTATATATGGTATTGCTCCCACATATTTTACAAGTTTTTTATCACTCTTGACCTTATTGTAACCTTGAGTTACTTCATAAATCCATTTTTTTAATACCTGTTTAGGGTATCCAAAAGCATATGCAATTTTTTCAATATATTCAATTTCTTCTTTTCTATACTGTTCAATTGATGAATGTGTTAAACTTCTTTTAATTAGTGTTTTAATACTATTTCTTTTATGTGTTAATGGATGTGATGACTGAAATGGTATAAGTACTGGGATATATGAAGATTTTCTATGCACTCTGAATTGTAAACTCTCCTCTGTTTTAATAATCAAAACGTCCAAAAATGCCAAAGTATTGTCATGTTCTTGTTCTACTGTCAGTTCTATAGATGGATAAATTTCACTATACTTTTTTGTCAAGTCCTCAAGTTCATCATTTTTTAGCCTGGATAACAGAAAAATGTCATCAACATATCTGCAGTATATCAGTGGTGGATCCTCGAGTTTACTTATTATTTTTTCCTCAATGTCACTCATTATAATTTCAGCAAATAAAGTTGACAGTGGTGACCCCATAGGTCCACCATGATTTTGTTTGTACATCTTGTTGTTAAACTTTAAAATGTTATTTTCATATATGTACAATAAAATTTCTCTTAACTCCTCTATTTGTATTGCATTCATTGTCTGTAGCACATACAATTTTTCAATAATTATTTCTGAGGTACTGGTGTGCTAGGAAAAAGAGCTCTCACATCCATACTAGCCATATGATATTCACTTAAATCTTGTTTAATTACTTTAATTTTCTCAATAAATTCGTATGTATTCTTCACAGTGAACCTTGTCTTCATGAACACAGGTGCTGGTTTAAGAATTAAAGGGTTAAGAATTGCAGAATCAGTGTTAATTGAAAAAAACAGATCAAGATTATGCAACGTTAATGAGCCAAATAACTTAAAGGAACAATGGAAAGCCATAATAAAAATTGAACAGCAGCGTAAAAAGAAAGAGAGAAAAAAGAGCAGCAGGGACAATAGATGGCGCCAGAGACACAACGATTCAGAGATAGCGACTGGGGCCCAGGCCTCGATGGCTCTGCTCACTTGAGCTGCGGTGGGCGGATGAGACACACCTGCCTCCTGAAGATGACAGGGATCTGTCGAAAGTACTAGAGGATTGGATGTGCGGGGCTGAATGGGTGTGACAATTGCAGTGGGAGTAGCAGAGGTTGTGAAACAGAAGGAGGAGTTCCATAATTAGAGTTGACTAAGGTTTAATCACCTGTGAATGTAAGGTTTATGTACATAGTTTTTACTTGAATTGTATGAATGAGTTGTATGTATGATTTTTATCGAATTGACAAGCATTATAGTAACATACTATAAGGCAAAGGAAAAAAACGATGTTTCACACCCGAAAATAAGAAGCGTAAGCAAGAGGTCTGTAAACCTGTGGAAGCCCAGTTACATCACGATGAATTGACGTGTTGGAAGTGTTCGGTCCATTGGAAGTTACCATGATCTTTATGGTGAGTGGTTATTCCTCATGGTTTTTTCATTTATGAATTGCACGTAAACTAAGCGCATTTTGCAAGAGGTTAATACCTTAAAAGTGCAAATATAATAAATGTGAGAAACATTTTGCTCCGGAAATGCTCTCCAACAAAGAAAGAATTTTTCAAATCGGACTCTTAAAAGGAAAGACATTGGTAAAAGTAAGATATACATCTATGCCCACTGGTGCAAAAACTATGCACTATTTTAAGCAGGAAGTATTCTCAAAAGGTTTTCCGAGGTGAGCGGTATCTGTTTACAAAATAATTTTTTCAGTCGAGTTTTCAGAAGCTTAATTTTTTCTGCAAATACATCAGAAGCAGAAATAAACACTCATGCCCCTGGTGGCCAAACCATTCTTTATCAAAAATCAGAAGTTATATGCAAAACATTTGATTTCCAATCAGGAGCTATACCCCATGCAGGAAGAATTTTTCAAAGCAGAGTTTAAGAAGCTGAGATGTATGAGAAAATGCAATTTACCTTTACACCCCTAGCAGAAAATGTATGCTTTTTACGGAGAAGAAAGTGTGCCTAAAGTAGTCTTCATTATAAATGGCATCGAAAGGAAAAAAGAATGTTTTCAATCGGATATTTAGAAGCAAATATATGCAATAAAATGTATTTTGAATTTGATATCTGCATTTACACCCTCTAGTGGCGAAGTTGTGCATCGAAAAAAAAATGGAATGCAAGGATCATCATTCTCACATTTCACGCTTTTCAATGCAGAAAGAATTTTTCATGTTGGATTAATAGTTGCAGAGCTATGGTGGCCACAGATAGACGGACAAACGGACAAACCGATAACATAAGCACAATCTTTTTTATAAGATACGTGCTAATAATTCAACTCATCATCATCATGCAGTAATGTGATCAAGTCTTATTGTACCCTGTAGTACATAATATGACTTGATAGTATGCTGTATAACATATAATAAGACTTGATTGTATGCTGTAGCATATAATAAGATTTGATCACAATACTACAAAGTGATGGTGGGTTGAATTATTTTTAAATTAAATATGCAATGTCACTTTTAAATTCATTTCTTTTTAAATCACATCTGTTTTTTGAAGTAGTCTTACATCAGTACAAAAGCCTGTCACCTTTTCTAATGTGTAGAACAGAAATGTTATATAAACCGCAGTAGAACAGAAATGTTATATAGTGTCAAGTTTCCCTATAATATTTATTTAACAAATATTAACATTACCTGTCTCTAAGTTACCAATGCTATAATACAACTGACAGTACTGATGGCAACCTATATGGCACACACTGACATGAGAAATATTCATAACTATCAGAAATATATGTTATTACATTTGGCTTTACACTATGTTTGGCTTACAGTACCTGTAAGGAACAGAGTACTAAACAAAACAACAAAGTCAAAAATATAGAAACTACAAGCATCGTACTGAAAGCCATGAACCCACCAGTTGTAAAATAAAACAGTGTTAAATAAAATATGAATACTTATTCACCTGAATTGAAAAACCTCTGAGTGTCATGGAAGCTTAACTCTCATTGCAGAAGTCCATTCCAGCTCCTCACAACTAGCTATGCACAGCTTCACATAGTATTGCCACCCTTATTTAGTCTTGCAAGAACTCAGACAGGTGGTAGTGTAACAGAAGCCAAGCCTGAACTACAGGAAAGATAAGGAAACACTTCCTAGTTATTTTGTACAATTGTCTCCAATGTCAGACATCAAATATGAGGTCAAACATAGTCATTTTGAATGATGAAATGCGGCATCACACTAGGCCAGAAATGACAATCGCACAATATGAGAGTTTGTTTTAGGGAGGTTAGTGACCCTCAATGAACATCTAAGCTTATAAAAAGTCACCTGTCCCTGATTTAGGGCCACTGGTTCCAAGAAAGAAACAGCACACAGGACAAACACACAGCCCATGCTTCATCCGAGACTTGTACCTGGGCTACACTCTGATAATTAGCCAGAAGCCTGTGCATCTGACCACTTGGTTACTGGGGTGGCAAAATTTGCCTTTTGTAATAAATCATTAAATCATAATATTTGCACTTTTAAGGTATTAAACACCAGCAAAGTGCGCATATTTACGTGCAATTCAGTACATACAAGAAAATAACAATTTTTGTACATATATGAAAATAACATTTTTATGTTTAAAAACAAGGTGTACAAACAAAATTATGGTGGACCTATGGGGTCACACCATTGTCAACTTTATTTGCTGAAATTATAATGAGTGACATAGAGGCAAAAATAATAAGTAAACTAAAAGATCCACCACTGATATACTGCAGGTATGTTGATGACATTTTTCTGTTGTCCAGGCTAAAAAATGATGAACTTGAAGACTTGACAAAAAAGTATAATGATATTTATCCATCTATTGAATTGCCAGTCGAACAGGAACATAACAATACATTGGTATTTTTGGATATTATGATAATCAAAACAAATGATAATATGCAATACAAGTGCATAGAAAATCATCATATATTCCTGTATTAATACCTTTTCAGTCATTGCACCCATTAACACATAAAAGAAATAGTGTTAAAACACTAATTAAAAGAAGTTTAACACACTCATCAATGGAACAATATAAAAAAGAAGAAATTGAATATATTGAAAAAATTTCACATGATTTTGGTTACCCTAAACAGGTATTAAAGAAATGGATTTATGAAGTAACTCAAGCAAATAATAAGGCCAAGATTGATAAAAAAACTTAAAATATGTAGGGGCAATCCCATATGTTGAAAGTGTTTCAGCTGAAATTAATAAAGTTTGTGGCAAATATGACATACAAGTAGGAAATCAGGTACATACTATAAAAAATTTAGTAATAAAAAAATGAAAAAAATCAGCCAATTGGATAGAGCAGGAGTATATGAAATTCCTATAAACCAGCAACCACCTTTGTCATATATAGGCAGCACCAAGAACAAATTAAAGTATAGATTGAACCAGCATATAAGTAATTGGAATAAAAAGAAGCTAAGACTGCATTAACCCAATACTGTCTGGAAAATCACCAATGTCCAAGGTTTGAAGATATTAAAATTATTAAGAGCTGTAAAAACGAAAGGCAGTTGAGAATTGCAGACTCAGTATTAATTGAAAAAAACAGATAAAGATTATGCAACGTTAATGAGCCTAGCAACTTAAGCGAACAATGGAAGGCCTTAATAAAAATTGAACAGCTAAGAGGGAAAAAAAAGAAAAGAGAGCAGCAATGACAATAGATGGCGCCAGAGACACAAAGATGCAGAGATTGCGACTGAAGCCCGAATCTCAATAGCTCTGCTCACTTGAGCTGTGGTGGGCAGGTGAGACACATCTGCCTCCTGATGATGACAGTAGCCTGTTGAAAGCGCTAGAGGATTGTGTATGACGGGCTGAATGAGGCTGGCACTTGCAGTAGGGTTAGTACGGAGTTTGAAACAAATGGAGCACTTTTTTAGTCACAGTTGACAAAGGTTTAACTGCCTGGGAATGTAAATAGTGTAATTATGTACATAGTGTTTTTATGTACATAGTGTTTTTATGTACATAGTGTTTTTATGTACATAGTGTTTTTAACTGAATGTATGAATGAGTGGTATGGTGTGTATATTTGTGAGGTTTTTATGGAGATGATGAGCTATGGTTACGTCTCATATGGCAGCGGGAAACCTGCGTTTTTTGTCCAGTATAAATAATTAAAAAAAAAAAGGAAAATATGATGTTTCATGTCCGGAAGAATGATTCTCATAGGCAAGGAGTCTTTCAACCTTTGAAGGCCAACAACATTACATGATGATAATTGACGTGCTTGAAATGTTAAAGGAAAAAAGTGACCAAGATCTTTCGGGTAAGTGACTGGTTATTTTAATAATACATCATCAAATCATTAAATGTACAAAATGCTAGTAGTAATGAAATTTCTATGCGAGTTTTTTTATAACATGCACATAAGCACTTTGTACCATGCAACAATGAAACCATACCTGCTAACTTTAAGGAACTGAAATCTGTAAAAAAAAAAAAAAAAATCGATATATTCGATGAAAAATTTAATTGATATTTCTGATCAAATTACCAAGTTTATTGATTACATATAGCATACATATCAATTAAAAAATGATATGCTCCCCAAATTAAGTCATGGAGTTAGGAATAAGATGAGACGCCTTAAGCACAGATTTCTGAAGCCGATCTGTTGTAATATCCCTCCGCTATTTGGCTACCTGCAGAGCGTTGGTTACCCTCGTGGTCATGTCTGCCATAGGAAAGCATTAAAAATTTGTGATTTTTAGAAGCTCATATTTTTTGTTAAAGTGGTTTGCCAGCGTAAATATTTTTTGTGTGTTTGACACCATACTTCAGTGTACTCATAATTAGTTTTGATGGGACGTTGCATGGCATTTGGCTGTGCAAATAAATTTTAAAAGAAAGCACCTGGTATCACTTTCCACCAGTTAGTATCACTTTATTTTATGTTTTCTAGGTATAAATTCTTAGGTTGTTTGGGATTCAATCGTTTATTGCAATTGATTGTGATAGTTACTCCACAATTTGCTGCGATTTTCTCCTTTTTAGCTTAATGTGTAGTGTTCTGAATTTGTGGCAAAGTTACGAAGTTCATGTGTTTACGTACATAAGTTGTACGGAACTGTTTACGAAAGTTGTAGCAAATTTTTCGGGAATAGTGTAGGTTATGTAACCGGATTCATATTAATAACTGCACGTTTTAAATTATATTCAATATCACTATAGCATAAATTATATATAGCATTGAATTATTAGCAACACACCTATAATCATGACTGTGTTCATTTCCAAAAAGTTCACAATACATTGACAACGATAGGGGTTAGGAATTAGCTGCATATACCAAAAGTTCATCAGTCTGGGTTTTTTGTTTTGTTTTTTCCTGTTTTAGGGCTTGGTAAGTATACTAGATTGTAGAATTGATTGTAGCCAATAAAAAAAATGCTCATTATAAAGTAATAGCCAAGGTGTGTTGGATAAGATCAGTTAAGTAATAGCATTGGAGCTCCTTTAATGAAAATTAAATTTCATAGTACATATACAGATTTTCTGGAGTATCAGAGGGCATTAAAACAGTGACTTTTGCATGTCAGTCACTGCACTCAGTTTCTTGGAATTATGTGACAGTAAGAAAAAAAATCACTGGTAACATCTCCTAATAGACAACAGAGCTATTTTGTATATGAAACAAAAAGTTATGCTGATACTAAAACAGTGGATGAAAAGGTGAAACACAAAGGGGGCACAGATATTTAAAATATTAAAAAAGAATGGAAGTAAGAGACATGTGAACACTTGTAAAGTGACCATAACTTTGTAAACATATTTTTGAGCATTATGATTTTGTATGTAAATATATATTGAACATGTATTAAAAAGCTCTCAACATTCCATTGTACATCCCCCCCCCCCCAGGATCTTCTGCTGAAATTCTCAAAAATCATGTTTCTAACTTTTCTCACAGTTTATGAAATGTATTTGTATAAAGCCTTTCAATTGTTAAAATTGACTTAAGGTACAGTTTATATTTCAGTTGTTTTTTTATATATGCACAGAACCTATCATCCATTTCAACAAATGCTTATGAGTTTTGAATTATATTTATATACAGGTTTCCAAGCAATGAAGAACAGAGAGCTGCATGGATACAAGCCATACGAAGAAAAGACTGGAAACCTTCAAAGTTCAGCACATTTTGAAGAACATATGTTTCAGAGAAAATCACATAAGGTGTGTCTGAAAGAAAATGCCATTCCAATTATATTCAAAGCATTTCCAAGTTATCTGCAACAGATATTTTGTTTCTACTCCTTTTTATTTATTCTCTTTGTGGGCAAGATAGCAATTTATTCTATATGGTGCTTGACAGGAGTTTATCCAGGAAATTTAATTAAAATGGGAGATTGTGGTGAAAGAGTCGGGGGAGATGTTGGATGAAAGCAATGTTTTTCGAAGGCTGAAAAGTTTTGTACTGAAATATTTAGGCTTTAAACCTGTAATTAAAAATAGGAAAATCATTAATGCTAGAATTAACTAATCACACAGTTAAGTCCTTGTCAATTACAGATTATATTGTTACTAATAAATGTCATGATGAAAATAAAGAGTGCATATTATTTTCAATGAGCATTAAATCATGTTAATTTTATAATTAGATATTTACTGTAGTTTCTTTGCTCACCATTCATGTTCTAATTAGCTCAATGTAATTAGGCTGTATTGTTTTGTATGTCAGTGCCACATTACTTATGGGGAGTTTGTGGCAAGACACACTATGATCACATGGGAAATGAAGATGTGTAATGTGAGATACAATGTTAATAAGGTGAACACTAATATACTTAGGTGATTTGGACACGTTGAAAGAATGAGTGATGAGGTGCTGACTAAGAGAATTTTTTCAGCCCAAATGGCAGGAAAGAAAGGTAGATGAAGGCCAAGGAAATCGTGGGAGGACCAGATTCAGGTCTGGTTAAGAAAAAGATTAGTATTAATTACAAAAGGTCTCGTGTGTGACATGATGAAGCTCAAGTTGTGTGCCGAGATCATTGTAAATAGAGAAATTTGATACACCAACAGTAAGTAAATTCTAGTTTCATCAGTTAAGTGTTTACTTGCCAGACAGTCTTTCTTTGAAAAGATAACCTCTGAATCTCGGAGAATAGCTTAATGATATGTATGTATGCAAATCTATTGTACCCAATGCTTTGGTAGTTGTTACAGATTTCCTGTATTTTATGTCTTTATTTTATATTATGTGGTATTCTCCTTGTTGTGTATCCATACTTACCCCAACCTTCTTTTTTAATGTTCCCATCACAACTGAAGGACTAAGCCTTTCAAGAGGACAGACACACGTACTTACTGAGGCACGCATTATATGTGAAGGACAGCATTTTGCTACAGCTAATGGTCACTGAAGATGAGATTTGACTATTTGAAAGAAGTGTTATGTAGTGGATTTACATATAAATTTCCCCTATAAACATTTCTTTTTAATGGTATGAATTGCAGCAGTAAGCAGATTTGAAGTCCTGGCTACAAATACTGTGGGTAAGCTTCTTTTTCTTTTCTCACAAACAGTTTTAACTTCTGCAGGAAGTTTTACATTTGTGTGGGCATCATACATGCCGACTATGGGGGAGGCAAGATTAATCTTGCCCCTCCAATAACTTTACTGGGTGCAACACCCACTCAATATTTTGTGTCCTGTTTATTTAAATAATAACTTTGGCCACATAGGATTGACCAAGCTCCACCTTATGAGGCCAAAACGATCTATTTTTAAAAAGTTAATAAATAACAAAATAAACTTTTCTTATATTCAGCATTACTCATTTGTAAGTAACTGGATTGCCAGCCCTGTATTGTGTTTGACATGGTCTCGTGATATGTCATAAATGGTTAAAACAATTATCAAAAATAAAATAAATAAAAATACAGAAACTATAAACTCTAATGCCTTATTTATCTACGTGTATTTAGTTTTCACGCTTCTTGTCCTTTGTTTGAGTAACTGAGCTAATTTCTCATTTTTTTTTATTATAAACATTTGTTTTTTAGGGATTTTTGCAGTAAAGTGAATCAATCAATTTTTACGTGATTATGGAAATGTATTGCATTTTAATGAAATAAACGAAAACACTACACAGTATTTCTGTGCGAAGTGCTATGGAGATAAATTGACTAACCTATGCCGTATCACCTTGGTAACATAGGTGGTGGAGACAAGACGAATCCCCCCCTCCCTCTCAAAATAAGTTTTCTGCCATGGAGGCACAACACACCCAATATTTTGCATCCTTTTTCTTTAGTTTTTTTATGTACAACATTTTCAAATCAAAAAGCGTGAATTGAAATATTTTTATAAAAAAATATTTTCCCTTCCTATTAAGGCTGTTGTGTGCCCTGCAGTTTTAAAATTATTTACACTCATACCCTTGAAACCCACCCCAGTTCAAAATAGTAGGAATTTCCCACCTCCATTAGTCAAGGGCGGATCCAGGATATTCGGGAGGGGGGGAAGAAGTGTTGGGAATAACCAGTGACCGTTTTGATATTTTCTCGCAAAATGAAAAAATGTTCTTAGTATGTCTATAAATTCTCCCAATTAATTAATGAAAGTATTATACTATTAAGTAATACTTTCTTTCATGAAAAAATATTCAATTCATTATTAAAACCAAACAAATCGAAGCTTTTCTTTGGTTCCTGAGGGTCGGGTGCCCCGCGCCCTCCCTCTGGACCTGCCCCTGCCATAAGTAAAAAATAAAATTAGTCAATGTCAAGTGCTTAAAGCAATTTTAAAAAATAAAATGAATGAAAGTACAGAAGCGTTATCTTTTGCACCTGATTTTTTTTTATTAAATTTCTTTCAACAAGCTCACAGATTTGCCATGTTTTCCATAAAGGCTTGGAAATAAAATCTAGATATTTCATCTACTTTTTTTTTAATACGAATGTTCCCGTTTAATTGCTTAAGAACAATCGTAATTGCTTTTCAACGTGGAATATCATAGTTTACTTTAATTTCCCTCCTGACAATAGTACAGATATGTTACTCCCCTTCCAAGCCCGATTTTTTAAGCCTGTCTACCCAATAATTTCATTTAGCCGGCGCCGCTGCTTGGAAAAATTCACTCACACAAATTCTCTGAAGTTCGACCATTACTATTTCTATGATAATCAATATTTTACAATAACCCGCTAAGACGGAGAAAGATTTTAAACGTTTTAAAAACTTACATTTAATCTAAAACATGTTTTAAAACATTAATTCAGGTACGTCTCAGTGGTTATGAAGATGCTCTTTTATATCTCTTTTCCTCCCTAAAAATTTAAGTTTTTTTTTTACTAAAATTCCTTTCATGTAAGACTACGAGTTATTAAACCGATTCCACTGCTTTTCCATTTTGTTTATAATTTAAGACAATGTAAAATCTTAAAAAAGACGAGCAGGGTCTCACTAATGCTTTTCTACGGAAAATTGTCTACTTTTGCATCTCGAGGGTAACCACGCCAAAGCTGGCGGTACTACTTTCACTGCGGAAGCGTATAAACCTGGCTTCACTTTGCTAGCATGGGAGGAGTTTGAGACAGTGTCTCCTCTTCTTCCCTTATTTCTACCTCCATGAATTAAGTATCAACTTTTAATTGATATAACTACAGGTGTTGCAATTTATAGGCACATTTATATTGATTAAAATGGAATCTATACATAATTTCTCATTATTATGTTATCCTTATGATCTATAAAGAGATAAATTTATTTTTATGGATGTTTGCATCTAAAGGGAAAGATGCTCCACTCTTTCACCACCAAATCCAATAGGGTTGTATTCCACATCATCATGGAACATACTAAAATGTTTTCAAAAACAAACCATTTTCATGCTAGATTTATCTCAAGGAGAAACAGATGATGAGACAGTCAAAATAAATAAAAAAATGAAACAAATAATAGTGACTGAGGGACACCAATGGGTTAATTATATTCAACTAAAAACTAAGTGAATAAACATTTTGCATGAATCGCATTCAGTTCATTATAACTTTTAACAAAGGATGTTAATTTCATATTTTTTTCCCAAGCAGTCAACATATTTATGCTTGGCACTAGAAATATGATTTGTAATATCATTCTGTCCACCATGCAAAATGTTGAAATTACATCAGCACATAGCACAAAATGCATATTTTCCATTTTTTGAAGAATGCATTATCTGAAAAGGAGGAGGGGTTAACATAGCGAGAGATAAACAAGCCCAGCTGGGGCAGTTCAGTTTATGCGTGGAGCAAGCTTTACCGTTTGAAATAACACAAAGTGATAACCCTAAAACATATGGACAAACGTTTCTCACAAAAAACACATGCAACTGAAAAGTTTATTCGTAACTTACATCAGTGCTTTATTTTAAATGGATTAAGTTAAATAAAAAGTTTTAGTGGTAGGTGCAAATCAACAGAAAAAAAATCTGGGAGAATCACCAAATTTGCAAAATTAACATTGTGCCTGTAAAACAAGTCGCATTTCCATAAATTTTATGGGTGAATCATGAAACCTGGCTGGTCTGGTGAAACCAATCCCACCAAACATGATGAATACATACACATTCAGACTTTGGTGGATTAAGCAGAACTAAAATAAATACATAGGTCATTTCAGAAGTTTTGCACACAGCGCAGGCGCTGCCCGTAGGATGATGCAATCACTCCAATCGTTGTGCCAGTTGTGAGTCAGACTTCAGTATACAAAAGTTGTGTCTATGTTTGCTAGCTCATTTGTTCCTGTTCTGTGGGATTCTCATTTCCACCAAGGTTGGGAAAGCATCAAAGACGACCCAAGGAGCGGCTGACCATCACATGTAACGTACGACACTTCTGTGGTTATCGTCAACAGCATTTTGGATGAAGATCAACAAAAAACATGTGAAGAGATTGCATATGAAGCAAACATGTCTACCACATCAGTTTTCAGAATCCTAACAGAAAAATTACAGAAGAGAAAATTGGCTGCCAAACGGGTTCCACATAATCTGAGTGAAGAGCAGTAAGCAGTTCGCAAAGGGATCACAGAAGAATTGCTTCAGTGGTATGAGACGGAAGGTGAGCAGTTTTTGGACAGACAAAACTTGGATGCGAGATTTTGAACCAGAAATGAAATCTCAGTCCGCTCAGTGGAAACCTCCAGAATCACCTCGCCAGAAAAAACTATGCCACCAACAATTAAAGGTTATCCTGATGATGATTATGGCCTATGACAAGGTTGGAGGGATAGCAACAGATAGAGTGAAACCTGTAATTTTCCACTGTAATAGCGGAATATTACAGGTTTCTGTAAAATGTTTAAGAAAAAAGGCCTGACATGCTCGAAGTTGGTGTCATTATCTTGCACAACAACGTGAGGCCACAAGTTGCCCGCACAGTAAGAGATATTCTGGAAAAGTATGGATGGGAATTGCTTCCGCACACACCATGCAGTCCTGAAATGTGTCCACCAGACTATGATTTGTTCTCAAAACTGAAGAAACCACTCTGCAGGAAACCATCAGTACAATCCAGGATGTTTCTAATGAGGTGACCAGAGTAATTTGATGCCTCAACAATGAATGAAGGTGTCTATACAAGACTTGCCCAAACGTTGGGCTTCTGTCATAAAGAAACATGGAGATTACTTCCAAGGCCTGTAAAGGTATGTTGTGAAAATTTTTTTTTTTTTTTTAAGAGATAACCCACAGTGTGCAAAACTTCTGAAATGACCCTCGTAGCAAAAATATTATACTGATCAACATAAAGGTAAGAAGTTCAGACATTACTACAAATACTTAGTTGCTCACTATGACCAACTACAGAAATTAAGCTTCGTGGGTCTTTTCTGGAATGTCAGTATGAAGAACAAACTGTTTACATTTTTTTTTTTTTTTCTTATGGAGACTTAGGATTGTACTTCCCTTCTGGAAGAATGGGAAGACAGCATGGTGGGTTTCACAAAGAACTACTGCAATTAACAAAAATATGCTTATTGTAGACCATGATAGAACAGCTAATGATCTAAATACAGTTCAGTAACTGTTTTACATTGCGATATTTCAGGCAAGAAAGCTTTGCTGGCAACTTCTATACCTAAACAATCATGAAATATTTGAAAACTTGACTGAGCACCTGCAAATGGTAGAAGCAGGCATGTGATTGTCTAAGCATCTAATTAACTGAAAACACCAAACAAAAGCTGTACTGAGATACACAAAAAAAACAAAAAGAAAAAAAAAACGAATGTGACAAATGCAAAAATCAAAATTATCGCTAATTTTATTATATATATACATACAGCTCAATCTCTGAAACAGACTCTCTCTCTTTTTGTTGAAGAAATTCAATGTGATACTGGTCTAACTAAATATCTCAGTGAGGTCACTTTTCTTAACTCATTAATGCTCCTAACTGATATCACGCAACATTTAAATGCATCTGCAAAAGAAAGATCAGAACTTACACTAAAAAAATTCTTAAATTCACGAACCACTTTCCGTGATTTCTTTCGTGAATTAACGAAGCAGGTTTCTGATGTAATTTTTTCTGTGAAATGACAGAAAAAGTTGTATTTTGGATTTTTTGTAAGCCATAAAAATTCTGAATTTTCAGAAACACTTCCTCAATTTCTTTTTAATATTGACAGCAAATTAGCGTTTCCAAGAGGTATCAATGAGAAATTCTGAATTTTCAGAAACTTTTCTTCAATTCCTTTCTTGTATTAATGGAAAAACTACCTTCTCAGTTTTTCCATACCCATATGACGAAAAATTTCCACCAATAGAACAGATTCACGAAAATACTTGAGGGTTTGATTAACTGCTAAATTTCCATAGTCTGTCGAAGTATTTTATTTTGAAGTCCTGTACTGAGATCGGATTGTGGATAGTATATCTCATGAATTTTTGTTACAGTGAGAAAGGATTTTTCTTCTCCTTTCTCCCATTTTGTGCACCAGCTATTATACATTGTGTTATCGTAAGAAACCGGGTACTTAATTTATTGTACAGGTGATTGTATGATGTCTATGTATCAGTCTGTGGTGTCCTTAAGACAAAAGCTATACTAACATTTAGATAAAATTTTATATTTAGAAGTTTTGTGAAAATATTTTATAAAACAGTGCATTGCACTTTCTCTTAAAAATAATTCAAAGTTATTGTCAGTTGAAAAAAAGATTGCAAACTCCAAATCACTCTATTGCTTTGAAAAATCACGATGAAAGCAATACGTAACTTGTAATGTAACCTCATACAGAAAAAGTAAAATTATTAGAAACGTATTTAAAAAAAATGTTCAAAAAGAATTTTCGTGTATTATACTGAAAATACTGTATTATAACTAGGGCAGTAATTCTGTTGCAGCGCGAATTTCCGCGATTTTTTTCTAGAATTTTAGGGGGTTTTCTGTAATTTTTGAAATATCAAATATATATGCGAATTTCAGATTTTTTTACCTAATTTTGCCCAATTTCTATTATAATTTTGTTATTAGTGTATTTTTCATAATTAAATAATTTTAATACTGCCTTCGTTAGACTTTACGCGAAAAATATACTGCAAAGTAATCCTACTCGAAAGTCCAAACCAGAGCTTTAAACCTTGAAATACCTCTCAAGATTGTTTGTTACGAAGATACTCTTTTCGAACAAGCTTAACAGGTAATTTAAGGTTACACATGCACTCTGCTGAAGAGTGCACACATGGTCTTTCATGATTCTCCCCCATCCCCCTCCCATGCTACTGTTGAATGCCCTTTGCTACTTGTCGGACTAGTAAACCATAAACCCGATGTCGTCAGTTGTGTTAGTAATTTTTGCTGGGAAAGCAGCTCACAGAAAAGTGTTTCGCAGATGCTTAGCTTAGAAATTTTTTGATTTCGTGTGAGTAGTTTATGAAGTTTCTAGATATAGATTTTTTAATTTTGAGAATGAGCCATGTGAGTAAAATGAGTGGATCTGAAAAATGCAAGCAGTATATCAAGAGACGTTTCATGTGAACAAAAATCTATTGTTCTGTTCATGTTGCAACATACCAGTGGATTTTTCAAGAAAGGACAGTTGTGAAAAGCATTTAGCAAGCAAGCTGCATTAAAAAAAAAGGAGTGTCTGAACAGTCAACCGAAAATAATGCAGAAATGTGTTGATGAATTAATTGAGAAAAGAACTGCACAAGAATAGCATCGCTCAATGGAACTTACGAAATTAACTGGTAACTTTTGTGCAGCTAACATCCCACTTTCCAAACTGGATAACCCTACATTAAAAAATTACTTGGAAAATTCATTAAAAGATATTGGTGTTATTCCAAATGCAAATTGGATGCGGAAATGTTATTTGCCAAAAATATATGATATTCCCAAGCAACAAGTGAAAGATTTTTTTAAATCAGTATCCAGTGTAAGCATCCTAGCAGACGAAACAACTGATACTGAAGATAGATACATTTTGAATATTCTTGCTGTTCCATCAGCTGAACCGAATGTTGAAAGCTGCAATGATGAAACCTGTGTGAATGCATCACTTTAGAATCCATAAATTTAAAGCAGTCAGTGAGGCAATACTTCAGTGTGTTAATAAGTATGAAATACCTTTTGCTAATGTAACAGATTTTGTGACAGACAATGCATCTTACATGTCCAAAGCGTGGGGAAAGAGCCTGAAAGCCGTATTTTTTAATGGTGTTCACGTCACCTACAATGCGTATCTTTTAAATCTTTTGGCAAAATTTGGCAGAATGAATTTGAAAATGTTAACTTTTTAGTAGTTGCTGTTAAATGTGCCATCACAGCTTGTCCCTCCCGTAAAGGATGTTTTCGACTATTTTTGCAAAAGAAGGGCAAAATACCTTGCTTATCACCAGTACCTGTGCAGACTAGGTGGAACAGTTGGTTTGAGGCCGTGCTTTTTCACTGCAAACATTTAGAAGACTACGTAGAGTTTTTTGAAAAAGAAAAAGACAACAGTAGCAGTTGTATTGTGAATAAAATCATTGGGTATTGTCACAATAAGGATTTAAAAGAAAATCTGAAGCAGATTTAGGCTCATGCGCCGTATATTTCCGAACAGCTCACTTTATTTGAAAAACAGCAAATTTCTGCGCACAAAATATATAATGAAATGTCGGACATCGCCAACAGTCTTCTTAGCAACAGTCAAAACTGCAACACATCACTGCAAAAAGAGCTCTATCCACTTGTTATTAGAAAATTAAGCATTATTTTTTTTAAGATAAAAAGCATCAATTTTGTCAGCCAGCCGCAAATTTCTTCAAACCATGTAGAGTGTTTGATCTCGATCAATTTAAGTTCTTGGACCTTTTAGATGACGAAGAAGATTTGTTTGTTTTCAGCCACATTCTTATGTTCGAAGATGAGAACCAACTAAAATGTGAATTTTGTTCATATAAAGTGACTGTAGAAGAATTTCATGTCAGCAAAGGTTTGCTAGACTTCTGGAATATGAAAAAAAGTTGTTTTCCTATGCTACATAAGGTCGCCATTCATTGTCTGTCAGTACCCACAAACAGTGTCGATGCTGAATGATCCTTCTCTAAATTTAAAAACATGATACATGATAACAGACACAGCATTAAAGAAGAAAATCTGTGTATGTACAATATAATGTATCAAAATGCTGTCCACTTAAATGGAAATTTTGATCTCTTGTAACGGCGTTGATAACATTGCTAGAATTTGAATGGTTTATAAATGTATCAATTTTAAAAACTCACAAAGTTATAATGCTTATTTAGTTATGTACTAGTCATTTGTATTACTGCTTCGTAACTTGGTAGCCCTTTTTTTTTTTTTTTTTTTGGAAATGTTAGTGTATATCATCGGCCGCAAACTTTTTGTGAAATTTCATAATTCACCCTGCGACCGCCCCACGAATTTTGCCTTTTTTCCTGCAATAAATTACTGCCCTAATTATAACTCATAACAGGGCTCGAAATAACTTGGGGCAACCGCAGCAAATGCCATGAGCTACCTTGAAAATGCCGCAACAATCAGTGGTTCTTGTCGTAGGTGTTGCTTCGAACATTTCACTAATGCTTTCGACACCGCAGATTTTGAAAATTCACCTGTCAGTATGATTTTTTGTGACGAGAGAAATTCCAGAATCTTTTTTGTTTTGTTATCTTTTAGTGTCGGTGGGGTGAGGGTCCATTTTCTTGTTGAGTGCTCCAGCTGCCCTGTTCAAGTTTGGTGAATAAGAGCAACAAGCTAAGCTAAAACTTCATGGTCATTTACTCTTTGTGGCAGTGCGAGGGAGACCTGTCTTTTTAACAAGCATGAAAACTGACCCCACGAGCCATAATGATACTGGTTTTTGGCATCAGAGAGCAGGAACTTTTCTGTGCATACATGTAAGTATCTCCATTGTTCTCGCCCATCGTTCACTCCTTAACCAAACCGGAAACCGGTTAGGTTGCAGTAGCTATTAATTATTAGTCTGTGATCTGAGCTTCTAACAATCTCTGCGTGGTGTGTATGAACTGATATGGTGATTTTTTTAAACGGACTCCAACTGTGACCCAAAAGCAGAAAAAAAGAAAACAAGGGACGAAATCAGATGATGAACCAGCAACAAAGTTAGTGAAATTCTGTGTTAGGATGGAAACTAGATTACTTGGATGTTGTGACGACTGAATGTGGCATGTTTGTGAAAAAGGTAAAATGCAAGTTTTGTTGCAGCTATCCTGAACTAGTGAAACCATATGCCAAATCTGGAGAAAATGACAACAATGTATATATTGAAGGAACCACAGTAATTAAAAAGTGCAATGCTGAAAACCATGCCAAAAGCAGTTTAGTGTGATGCAACAGGTGAAAAATGACTGGAGGGCTTCATTAAATGAAGATAAACTATGTCCCTTACTGAGAATTAGTCCAGATGGCCCTTCACTTTCCAATTTTAAAGCTGATAGATCAGTTGAAAAACCGTTTCGTGTATGTATCAGACCATGCTGTTAGTCAAAAAAGTAAAAAAATGCATATACTTACAGTATGTTAAAATAAATGTATGCCTGCTCTGCAGTATATTTAAGTGTCTCTTTTTATCTGAGCTACATTTTAGTTTTTCGTAGAAATTTGTACGGAATTTGCAAGATAAAGTAACTTTTTTTCATTACATTATTCACTTATTTTAAAGTTTAGAAAAAGGTGTTCAACTGAAATTAAGAGATCATTATCAATGACGATGGTTGCTGTGAGCTTATAAGATCTAACGGCAGTATTTGCCGCAATCTTTAAAATCTTATTTCAAGCCCTGTTCCAGGTCATGAGTAGAATGGGCCAGTGTTTGAGAATGAAATGATTTCCAAGGCACTGTGACCACCATTATCATCAGACCTGACTACTTTCTATGTGGTTATTTGAGAGAGGGAGTTAATGCCTTTTTTTTATTATTAAAGGTTTAACGATCACCATGAGCAACTTGATGGGCTATAAGCAGTAGCCTGTCCCTAATTAAGAAACATGGGTTCCAGGGAAGAGAGAAAGCCAGTGCCATAAGACAAACATAACACCCATGCCTCACCAGGATTCGAACCCAGACTCATCTTGGACGAATGATCAGAAGCCATCTCTTAGACCACTGCGCCACTGGGGCATCGGTGTTTATGCCTCCTACACTGTGTGTGTGTGTGTGTGTGTGTGTGTGGAGGAACAGCTGAAAACATTACCATGGAAATAATAACATTTTAAAGAACTTGGTGCAGCTCACACAAATTTTTTTGTTTGCAGGTACAAACACAGGAGGAAGGGGTGTGGCCACTTTGCACATTTATTCTAGCCTTCACGCCCCATAAAAATAAGGTATGCAACTTTATTATTTTTTTATTTTTTAAATAGTTTAGGAGGTATCAGGACTTCAGAATTAGTAGGGAAAACCAATTGCACTTTTGCAATTTAAATAATAAAATTTTGAATTGCCAGATAATGCTAAACATAACTACATTTACATAATACCCTGATTAACAGTATCTCTTTACTTTCTGCCACACTGTTCATAAAAATTTTATGGAGACAAATAATCATTTTCTATTTGAACGAAACACGAGAATCATTCAATTACTTACTTCTGCTGAACTCTCTTCAGATCTTCTTCTTCTTCCAAAGCCTTAGCTTCTGCTAATTTCAACCGCTCAACTTCCTCTTCTCTTCGTTTTTCCTCTTCTTCTTCTCTTCTGAAATTTATTAAGATCTATATCAAAATACAGAAGGAATCTGGATAAAAAATATAATGATATTTACACTCAAAACTTCAGACTTTATTTATGAAATGAGGTACCACAAGGCACATCAAAGCCACAAACTCAAGAAGTAAATTTTAACAATACCTACACAAGTTTGTTATTTAATTTGTATGATTTTGTGCAAAAGAACTGAATGTGACCAAACAGCACCATTCCAGGGATGATCAAGAACACAAAAGCCAGATGGTTAGTCATAAAAATCAGTTTAGGGAATCACCTTTCAAAGAGTGGTGTAGCTATTCAATTGATGTGCTACATAAATCAATTATACAAAAATACATAGTGCAACAAAAGCAGAAGAAATAATACAGGGTGTCTAACAACTTTGGAAAATGCAATTTCATGGCCAATTAACAATTTCCATGACCATTTTTAAAAGCTCTCTCTCACAACATATATAGCCTTATCCAAAGCAGTGGTATATGTGCACACACACATATATACACCATATTGACAAAAGTCACCGGACACCCCTTCAAAAGCAAATGAGCGGATCCGCTACATTGTTAAGATGCACGGTACATCTGCAAATGGTATAAAAATAAGTTTGCAGCTGACTGCAATCGTATCGCAATGTGAGGTTAAGCAAAAATGTCATGGCAGGAGAGAAATGACTTTGAGAAAGGAAAGATTGTTGGGTGTTATATTAGTGGGTTGTCCATAAGAGAAACCGAGAGGCATTTAAACCTACCCAAGTCAACTGTTTTGGATATAATGAATAAGTGGAAGACATATGGCGTGCCTGAAGCAGCAAAACGTACCGGCAGACCAAAGAAAATCAGTGATAGAGGATGTAGAAGCCTCAGGAGAGTTGTTACAGCTAATCAACGGAGTACTGCACAAGACTTCAGTGTACAGGTAAGTAAAACTGCTGGAACCTCGGTATGTACACATACCATTCGCAGAGAACTTCATTTCATGGGTTATTGTGGTCGTGCAGCCGCTCATAAGCCTTTCATCTCCACTCGGAATGCTTCTCGTCGTTTAGCATGGTGTAAAAAACATTCATCGTGGACCATAGATCAATGTAAACAGGTCTTATGGACTGATGAATCCAGATAACGATCCATCAGTCTGATGGCTGTGTGTGGGTATGTCGACAGCTGGGGGAACGCTATTTACCACACTGTACTGTTCCTACGGTCAAGTTTGGAGCTGGCAGTGTACTCGTGTCGGGGCGTTTTTCATAGTATGGTACCAGCCCATTGGTTATCGTGGACAAACCTGTTAACCAGCACGTCTACCTCAATATTCTGGACAATTATGCCCTACCAACTCTGTGGCAATACTATGGAACTCAGCCCTGTTGGTACCTGCAGGATAACGCACCGAGCCATAAAGCAAGGACTGTTACCGCGTGGTTTGACAATAATTCCGTATCCTGTGTGGACTGGCCAGCACAGAGCCCTGATCTTAATCCCATAGAGCACCTGTGGGATGAATTAGAGTGCCGCATAAGAAGTTTGGAACCAAGGCCTACTACTAAGCAACAGTTTGAGGCAGCATTATGTACTGAATGGAAGCACATACCTATCGTTGTGTTCCAAAACCTTGTTGAAAGCATGTCTCGAAGGGTCAGTGCATGCATTAAGGCCAAAGAT
Organism: Macrothele yani; assembly: GCA_039090855.1. Lineage (NCBI taxonomy): Eukaryota > Metazoa > Arthropoda > Arachnida > Araneae > Macrothelidae > Macrothele > Macrothele yani. Next base: position 45,507,850 of record CM077022.1, on the reverse strand, counting down.
GGACGGAATTCCATCTTTATGAAACTTTTGAAAACGAAAAGTCTGTGGAGTTCAGATTTTTTCTCGTAATGTTGTCTCTGTCTAGTATTGTTAAGTATCATTTTACTGCATAAATTTTTGTATTTCAGCTTGAAAATACAAGAAAAATTTCCAAAACCGGAAGTCGAATGGAACAAAGATTTATTCTGTAATTCATACCTCATCCCTCCTGTGATGTTTCCACTCTCCAGCACTGTTAAATATCCCCTGTCCCATAAGTTTTTGCATTTAAGATTGATAAAGGAGGGAGGGGGAGGGGGGATCCCAAAAACAGAAGTGACAAAGTTTGAAAACTTGTAAAAATTGATGCATGTGTTCAACACAAGTATTAATATTCCCAAATTTACACCATTTATCTAAAATAGTTGAAACTAACTTTGATATCACACGCTCATGGTCCTTCGGCTGATGGTTATCATCAGGGGGCATTAAAAAAAAAAAAAGCAACAATGAAGAAATAGGGAAGTATGATAGCAGCAGAAAGAAAAATTAAGCAATGGATGCTGTGCAGCTGCAGAGTCAACAAAAGACAAACTGACAGTAGTCTGCATTCTTGTCTGTTTTGATTTTTCACCAGTTAAAATGTTTTTAAAGTTTGTTTCCCTTCTTTGGTCTAACGCTATCTTAAACTGCAATTTGCAGTATGATCATATATGGTAAGTGGAGGTTCCCTGTTCACTTGTTTGGATTTCCTGTCTGTCAAGCATTGTGAAATTCTGAACACATCTTACTGATCTTTAATGGTGGAAGTTTCGAACTTAAATCTTGCAATCATGCCCTCGCCGGGGGAAACAACTTGGTGTTTTGCACGTGTTAAGTTTGTTTCATTAAGTCCTTGTTTGTTGTAACGTTTTGTTGGGGTGCATATTTATTTTTTACAAAGAGAAGGTTCATTTCATAAACTACTACTAACAAGGCTCTTGCTAATGTTGGCTAGTTGAAGTCTTTTTTTTTTTTTTTTTCAAATGTCATAGTCTGAGACATGCTGCTATGGATAATGTGATGGAAAAAGTTGTTTTTCTCAGCATTTCATGATCTACGGATCATATGTGGCAGATTGTAAGTGGGGGGTTTTTTTGTCATGGCCTTTGGATTATACGCCGTTGCAGATCTCACAAAGATTTTTTTTTTTTTCTGAATTTTATGGTTTACAGATTATATGAAGAAAAAAACTATGGCAGTTTGAATTAATATGTACAAAATATGCCATCCACAAATAGTAAAAAATAAAACCAAAATCTGAAATTTTTATTTTTTTGACAGCATCTACTGAAAGAATGGAAAAAGAAAATTCTGAAGCAAATTGGAACTTTATTTTGCAATAAGCAGTTTGGGTAAAAAGGAAAAAAACGACAACAAATATGGTTTATCACTTTTCGTTCCAACGTTATAACCAAACATGTCTTTGTTCATACATTATTGACTTTGTTCCACCTGGCGCTAAGTTTTGGAAGCTGGCTCCTACATAAAGAACACATTTGTCGAGCCCTGGTCAAGACTGCGTTTAAGGTGGACGTCTAGTGGTTTTGCTTCCTATACTTCCCATGGAAAAAATTTCAACCCTATGTCCTCAGCAAAAAAAGATTTTCCATAACATCAAAATCAGCCCACTGATAAAAAAAACATCCTAACTTAGATGGTGCAATTGGTGATTTTTGCAAAAACTTTTCCTGAACTACATCAAAAATCAATAACTTTACTTCAATGTAGTCAGTGGTAAAGAACAGTGGTACCACCTGTAAGCATGTACCTAACTACATCGAAGTTATTGATTTTTAATATAGTTCAAGAAAGTGTTTTGCAAAAACATTGATTGTAAAATCTAAGTTAGGATGGGGTTTTTTTTTTTTTTATCAGTGGGCGGATTTTGATGTATGGGAAATCTTTCTTCCCTGAGGATAAATAGGGTCAAAATTTTTTTGACAGCATCTACAGAAGTATAGGGAGCAAAATCACTAGATGTCCATCAAAACGGAAAGTTTCTTCTCAAAACTTGGGTCTTCATCTGTGCAATATTATCCAACTATGATAATTATGCCAACCTCTATACATACTGTTAGCATGAAACTACTACTTATGCTCTGACAGACGTCCAAAAGGAAAGAAAAACTTAAATATAAACATTACCGGTGTAAGTCAAAAGAGGGCGCTCCAGTGTAACTAGCTCTCTCGCACTTGGATCGGAACAGCAAATTTCTCTCTCCACAAAAAGCTGCACAGATGTGTGTGAAGTTCTCGTCCTGGCAACATGTGTGTTTGTAAATCACACTAGAAGTTTGTTTGGTTTTCCTTCTGTTTTCTAAAAACGATGGAACTTTTATTTACAGAAATTATGAGCCTGGTTCTTCATTGGTTTTCTTCTCTCTCCAAGAGTGAACTATGTTTTTGGTGATCAGTAAATGACTAAGAACAGTCTATGGAATGTGAACTTTCATGAAGTAAACTCTTATTATTATTTTTTTATCTTCAATTATTCATCACATTTTCTGCAATTAGTATCTTCAAGCATTTTTTTATGTTTATTAAAACAAAGTCATCTTTAACCCTAAAGGTATGGGTTTTTTTGTGTTTTTTTAGCGCTAGTCTATTCCTTTGAATCAAGGCATCAGCTATCAAAACAATATAAGTATAAGATAGATTATAAGACAAGACATCACACATAAATCTTTCACTTGAGAGAACTTCACCCTCCTCCACTTCTTCCTTCTGTTCCTCGGCACTGTTCATCAGATCATCAACATTAAGTACACCATGTAACACAATCAACTCAGCTGCATCATCCTTTCCCATATCACAGAGAAGCCATCTTTACCCAGCTATTGTCCAATCTCCATGAAGCTTTAATATTGTCAATAGAACCCTTGACGTTTGTAACATTTTCATCACTCCTGAATTGTAGGCTTGCTCCATGGGTCATCAAAATCATGGTGTCTTTAAGGAGTTGGGACATGGTTTTGTGCAAGTAATATGCCTTGAAAGTTTATGTATGACTCCCTGGTCTAGTTTGGGGTGCTCAGAGAAGTGTTTGGGGGCAAGAACAGTACATGAACGATGGGGTTGATGTTATTCAAGTGTTTAGGCTGGCCAGAACATTATTAAGCACGAGCAACACTTCAAAAGCACAGTTAGATTTCCAACAATGTCTCCCAGTTTCAACTGCAAAATGTTTCTTGAACCAATCCTCAAAAATTTAACTGGTAACCCAAGCCTTTTTATTTGCTTGAGAATGGCAGATTAGTAGAGGCTTCATTTTACAGTACATTGCAGCAGCAGCCAATCTTTAGCTGCTTAAAATCAAGTAGCAACTATCTCTTCATTAATGTGAGTTCTGGATGGCATCCACTTCCAAAATAAGCCAGCTTCATCAGCTTGGGGTGGTGGCATCCATTTTTTCTCGTCTATGACTGCTTTTAATTCTTCAGGAAATTTGTCATAAGTTTCATGATCAGTAGTGCATGCAGTTTCCTCAATAAATTTTAAGTTGTAATGTTTTAGCTCCATTAAGCTTGGGGATGTAAGGTCAGGTGATGCGTAACATCACAGCCTCTCCTTGACAAATGTCAACCCCGCCTTCTCGTGGTGCATCCTGTTCCCACTAAAGGGGCTCTGACGACCGCCAATAGCGGTATAACTATACCATTGGGATTAGAGGAAATGCTATCCCACACTCACCAACCTGCTTGGCCAGCGTGGTGAGTTATGGCCAAACCCCTCCAAAATGATTCCACAACTTAAATCTTGGCCCTCAAAATGATTCCACAACTTAAATCTTGGCCCTCAGTCTCCCGCAGCTGGAATGTACCTGGCCAAGGCAGTGGCCAGTGCGACATGAAGGCAGAGGGTGCTAAGAATCCCCGGAGGACCGGACTAGGCTGCCATCAAATGCTGACCTTGGCTACGTATAATGGACGCTCTCTATCTTCTGATTCAAGGCTTCTTGAATTGGAAGAGGAACTACAAAGGATCAAGTGGGACATCGTCGGGCTAAGTGAGGTAAGGAAAAAGGAGATCTCATTGAACTGAAAAGTGGACATCTCTTCTACTATCGTGGGACAGATACTGGCAGAACTAGTGGTGTTGGATCTATAATAAATAAGAAACTGAAGGATAAAGTTGTAGAAGTTGAAAGTTCCTCTGACAGAGCTGCACGACTCGTTATCCAACTCTCGAAAAGATACCAGGCTCAGATTATTCAAACTTATACACCCACAACAAGTCATCCTGAAGAAATTGAAGAATTTTATGAGGAAATTTGTCATCTAAATAATAAAGTTAAGCAGCACTTGAAAATCATTATGGGAGATTTCAATGCAAAAATAGGGCAATGGCAACAGAATGAAACTTCAGTAGGTAAATTCGGTCACGGCAACAGAAACCAGCGTGGAAATACTCTCGTTGAGTTTGCAGAGGCAGAAAGGTTTTTCATCTTGAACTCCTTTTTCAAGAAAAAGCCACACAGGAAATGGACACTGAGGCATCCAAATGGGACGACAAGTGAAATTGATTTTATTATGTGTAACAAAAAATTCGTCATAGAAGACTGCAGTGTGCTAAACAAGTTCAACACAGGTAGTGACCATAGATTGGTGCACCTCAACACTAAACTTGAACGCGGCAAGCTCATAAGACAAACAAAATCTATTGACATAACCAACCTTAAAATACACCATAATACCTTCAAGTTGGAACTGAAGAACAGGTTCTTTGTTTCAGAAGGCCTAACATCGGAAGAAGTGGATATTTCTGAAGTTAACAGAAAAGTAACCAAAGCTCTTATGGAAACAGCAACAAAATTAGCTGGGTCTAAGAACTAGTTGCATGTGAACAAATTATCAGGAAAAACGAAAATGTTGATGCAAAAAAGAAGAGTGATGAGGACAACTAAAGAAGATGTGACTTCCAAAGTGGAATATATAGAGCTATTCAAGACAGTAAGAAAAAGTATCACTGAAGACGTAAGAAAATTCAACTGTGAACTAGTGAGGAAAGAAATTGAAAACAACCAAAGCCTAAAGATAGCAAAGGGACATCTCAGTAAGGGAAGAAAACAGATTATGGCACTGAGAAAAGAAGATGGTTCTGTAACAAGAAATAGAGGCGAAATTTTGACAAGAGTGAAAGATTTCTACTCCAAATTATATGAAAGGGATGATACATGCACTCCAGACATCATGAAAGATACCAGTACCAGAGTTCCTCCAGTCCTTCCAGCAGAAGTTGCACATGCAATCAAGAACATGAAGCGGGGGAAAAGCTCCAGGAGAAGATGGAATTACTGTAGACATCATGCAAGAAGCAAGTGGAGAAATCGAAACAGTACTCGCCCAAATTTTCACTGGATGCCTTAATGAAGGGAAGATTCCCGAGGAATGGAACACCGCTACAATGATCCTGCTACATAAAAAAGGTGACATTGAGGATCTCTGGAACTACAGACCTATCAGCCTCCTATCAGTGGTTTATAAAATCTTCACTAAAGTTCTTTCACACCGCTTGAAGGTAACACTGGACATGGCTCAACTGAGAGAACAAGCTGGATTCAGGAGTGGCTACAGCACAATAGATCATATCCAAGTACTGAGAGAACTAATTGAAAGAGCGAGGGAATATGAACTTCCATTGTGCATGGCTTTTATCGATTATGAAAAAGCCTTTGATTCGGTGAAACCATCAGCAGTTACAATGGCTCTGAAATCCTGCGACATTGAAGATGCATACATTAATATTATTAATAACATCTATGAAAATGCAAGTGCAAAGATTCGGCTGTTTGAAAATACAACACACATAAAAATTGGAAAGGGAGTGAGACAAGGTGACACCATATCTCCGAAGCTCTTTAATGCCACATTGGAGGGTGTCTTTCAGTCGCTGAGCTGGGAAAACAAGGGGATAAATATTAATGGAGATTATCTAACCCACCTTCGTTTTGCTGATGACGTAGTCATTTTTGCAACTACTCCATCAGAGGTGCAGAGTATGATCCGGGAACTTGCTGACAAGAGTAAAGAAGTGGGATTAAAAATGAACTTTCAGAAGACAAAAGTGATGTTCAATGCTTTTACAAGAAATGAAGATTTATCGATTGATGGAGAAAAGCTGGAGATAACAGACATGTACGTTTATCTTCGACAGCAGATATCAAGTGAGGGTCACATTGATGGAGAAATTAATCGGCGTACAAAACTTGCTTGGAGAGCTTTTGGAAGAAACAGCATAATTTTCAAGAGCAATATGCCATTATGTCTTAAAATAAAAGTGTTTGATCAATGCATCCTTCCAGTGCTTACATATGGTGCAGAGACGTGGACCTTTACTAAAAGAGACATACAAAGGCTGCAGACAACTCAAAGCAGCATGGAGAGGTGCATGCTTGGTGTAACCAGGAGAGATAAGAAGAGGAACTTGTGGATCCGAAAAATGACAAGAGTGGAAAACATCATGATCAGAGTTAAATCCCTGAAATGGCAATGGGCTAGACATACTGCCAGAAGGATAGATCAGCGATGGACAGCTGGAATTTTAGATTGGATTCCAAGGGACAGGAAAAGACCCAGAAGAAGACCACATGGAAGATGGGTGGATGAAATTCGAAAGTATGCAGGGGTGACATGGAGGAGACTGGCACAAGACAGACCGTTGTGGAGGAAACTTGGGGAGACCTTCGTCCAGCAGTGGATTGATAATGGTTGATGATGATGATCTAACCATCCTTTACTTGCTAGAAATGTGACTCAGGTTCAGCAACACTTTCCTCTTGAGAGCTTTGTTACCAACACTTTCCTCTTGAGAGCTTTCAGGTTACTAAGACTTGGCTCTTTCCATTGTGTACAATTTGATTTTTTTCATTTCATGTACAATGCAGAGAAATAGCATTTCTTTTTCTTTTCCCTTAGTGAGTTTCTAATCTTTTCAGACAGTGGCATAAAATGAAACACAGCAGTAAAACTTTTGTCTGTATTCTTCTGTATGTTTCATATTGTTGATTCATTTAGGTTGGATGCATGACCAGGTGCCAACTCACCTTTCATTAGAGAGTTACAGAATTTCTAACTTCATTTTTAACATAAGAGAGGCTATCTTTCATTTATGTAGTGCAATCAAAAAGTTCCGAGACTAGGTACGTAGCGCACCGACAGATGGCAGTATGCGGATGCGCGAGCAGTGGTCGAGTGCAGTGACCTTTGCGAGTCATTGTGTCGAGTGGCGTTGCTCTGTGAACATCGGGAGACCATGTGCACAACACAGCTGCGATTTCGGTATGGACTGCAAACTAGAGCAGCAAGCGAACATCAAATTCTGCGTCAAACTCGGCAAATTGGGAACAGAGATGCATGAAATGTTCCTGTCGCAGGTCATAACTGGGGATGAGACTTGTGTCTACGGTTATGACTCGGAGACCAAACAACAGTCGGTGAAGTCGAAGAACCCGGCATTTCCACAACTGAAGATGGCCCAACAGGTCTGGAGCACAACCAAAAGGATGCTCATCGTGTTCTTTGAATTCGTGGGGTTGTGCATCGTGAATTCGTCCCCCAGGTCCAGACCATCACCACCCTTTTTACTGCGATGTTCTGCGGCGTCTTAGGGAGAACATTCGCCACAAACGACCTGAAATGTGGCGCAGGGCGACTTCCTGCTCCATCACAACAATGCAGCAGCTCACAGAGCATTAACAACAAGCCAGTTTTGCAGCTGCAACAGAATGACTACCCTTCCTCACCCACCTTACTCACCGAATTTTGGTCCCCTGCGACTTCTTTCTGTTCCTGAAAATGAAGCTGGAGCTCAAGGGTTGCCGTTTTGAAACCGTGGATGAGATCCAGTGCAAATCGCACATGGTGCTTGACATGATTCACGAACAGGACTTCCAGGGAGATTTCCAACAGTGGCTAAAATGCTGGCAGTGGTGTATCGCTGCCCAAGGAGACTACTTTGAGAGAGATCATAGCCAGACTTAAGTAACATAAGTACTTTGTTGTATATCGGCCTAGTCTCGAAACTTTTTAATCGGACCTCGTAGATACTGCTCCATTAGTAGTACATGCCCTTGCAGGACATTTGTGATCCATTCTGACCAATAAGATGAAAGCAAGGTGCAATAAACAGGATGGTAACTGATATACCCAGTGCACACAAACACAGATTCTTAACACACAACACTCATTGTGAGACTAAAGCATCCTTCCGGTATACCACGACACCTGCTATGTGTCCCATCAAGGCCACACACATTGTGGTGGGAAAGCAGCAGCATCCAGTCACCTTGTGCTCCACTGCACAGAATCAGATAACAGTGATTTTTTTAGCTCTTCTTTCTTCTTTTCCAGGAAAGTGGTCATCTGTTTTTTTCTTTTGCACACTGTTGCTGTTCATTCAGTTTATTTTCCCAGGAGAGTGGATGTTTGTGTCCTCTTGCTTAATGATTGCTGTTTTGTTGAGTTAATCCTTTGCATTAAGTCCTGTTCTACTTTTCTTTCATCAGTTACTTGACATTACGACAACAATTAGGTAACAGAAACAGTAAGACCTCTGTAAAAGTAATCTCAATGACCAGCAATACACATGAGGAGACTACCACCACAGCCTAGGAAGTGAAAGCTAGAACAGAGTTTTAATGGTTTTACGATAATAATACGACTAATACACATTAGGCAAACAGAAATGAACATTACACTGAAAATGAGTTGTGAAGACTGTACCAAAAGCAAACATGAGCTAAAAACAGCTAAAAACTAACATGTTTAAGAAATTTTGAAAAGCCTACACAAGACCAACAGTAACAATTTGCTAGTGTTTTTGCTAGTCTTTAATAATTTTTTGCAGGCAGAAAGTAAATGGCAAATACTGTATGTAAGTAAATGGCATCAAATCAAAAAGTGTAAATATAGAATTGTAAGATTAAAAAAATGATGGTTGGATAAAAATTTGATGTTTCCACCTCAATTATATTTGTTTTAATCAGGATATTTTAACAAAAGAAACGAAACTAATTCTTGAAAGGAGCTCTTTTATAACATGTATTTACTTTCCTGCATAATCATGACCATTTTTCTCACACTTTTTTCAACTATGGATAAGTTTCTCACAGCCATCATGAAAGAACACTTTCTTCATCAAGGTCCTGACAGTCCTTTCCACCACTTTATGTGAGTCATACAGAAGTCCACAAAGGTTTACTTCTGTTTTGGTTAAAAAAGGTGAAAGTCACAAGGTACCTAGTCTGTATGGTAGATGTGGTAAAATCCAACTTCTCAATTGCCTCCATGGTAGTTTGTGAGGTGCGAGGCATAGCATTGTAGTGTTGCATCAAAATGTCCTTTTTAAACATTGTTTCAAAGTTTTTAATGTTAAAAAATGCAGTGTTTCGAGTTAATGGTGGTCCCAGATTCAAGGAAATTTAAGTGATTAACACTGTCTGCATCCAAAAAAACTGTAGCCATAAGTTTTCCTGATGAAGCATGGGTTTTGAATATATTTTTTTTTTTTTTTTGTTTCAGGTGAACTTTGTGATGATATTTCATGGGCTGGTGCTTAGTTTCAGGTCCATACGAGATGCACCCAGGTTTCGTCGATTATCACAATGTTGAAGAAATTCCTCGCCTTTGTTTTCATAGCACGACAAAAGTTGCTAGTAACTCACGAAGATTTCAATTCTGCTGTCAGCATGAGAGATAGCCATTTTGCACAAACCTTCTGATATTGAACATAAATAATGTGGCCCACACCTTCCCGTGAAACGCCAAGCTTGATAGCAATTTTCTTTTGAATGATCCATTGACTGCCCTTAACCAATTCACCAACCTTTCTCTAGTAATACTCATCAGCTCCAGTCATGGTCATCCACTTCAATGTTTTCCACACAAATCAGATCTTCCAGGTTTTCCATCTTTATGTTTTTTGGCCCAGCAACATACAGTGCTCACATTAACGCAGTCATCTAACAACCTGAATTTGGCAGTAAATTTCAATCGGAAAGACTCCTTGCACAGTTAAAAATTTAATTACTGCATGTTGTTTAAAGCACACTAAAGTGTGTTCAGTGAAGGCTTCCATTTCATGTACAGTAACAACACAACCTTTTAACACTGCAACTTGCCATCAACACAGATGACAGGATAGATGCCATAGAACATGCCACAAATTCTAGCACATCAGTAGCCATCTGTTGGCGAGTTATAAAATTTGAGGGATTACTTTTGATTCAATCTATGTATTTATAAAAAATAAATTCAGAGCTCAGACATGAAACAATAAGAAATGAAATCTATACTAAATACATATATACTACACATACTGAACTGAATATTTTATTCTTAGTGGATTGAATCACATGTGAGCATTTCAAATAGAAGTGATTTAAATTTGTTTTTATACATTGTATGGCAGAAGAGTAGCACAACTTAACTATATCTAAATTGATGCAAACATTTCTTATGTATTAAAAATGAAAGGAAAAATTATTCTATCATAAGGAATTAATGCATGATTTACAATCAGAAGTAAGCATAGATTTCACTGCAAAGGTTTACAAGGGCATATAACAGAGAAGAATGTGGAAAACGTTAAGAATCAAAGCAACAAATCCTTCTTGAAAATGTACCACCCCCGTACCACAAAGTATTTCATGAATTTGAAGTATTTAAAAAAAATCATTTCAAGTACAATAACTAAAAATGGTCACCTCATTCATTATCTCATGTTAAATTAAATTGCAGTTTCAGAATAGTTTTTAACTTCTTTCATTTGCAATGGAAGCTTACAGCATTTTATCCATGACATCTGAATGTGTTTTATAATTTACAAACTGCATGACTTATCTTCAGTGTTTTAAAGCTGTCACAAACTTTCACACAATCCAGTTTATGGTTTCACAACTACAGACTAAAAAATCAGTATCTCACCTAATGCTACCACCATTCATAGCCAAATGGTTTCAAATAAAGCTCTGGTGTTGTCAGAGTAACATACTACCTGTAGGAATCATGTTACCAGCTAACCAGCCTAGAATGTCACAATAATTTTTTATTGGATAGCAAAGTTATAGAGATGACAATGGATATACTTCCCTTACGAAGAATAAAAATACATAACTAATCTCTTATCATCCATCTTGTATGGCTGAGATTCAGACAGACAAATGATCAGGGATAGCTATTAAGTTCAGTTCAAAAAAGATAAAGCCTCACGCAAAATTTAAAGAACAATAAACTGTTAGAACACTTTGTGTTAATACTGAATTATGTGTAATTAAAATATGAAAGTACTACAGTAGAGTACTAAAGTACTAGTACTACAATATTTTTACTTCATATGATTTACCTCCTCCTTTCTTGCTCATCCAAATGGCATCTGTGGGCTTGAACAAATGGCTTGAATAGAGGACTAAGTTCATCAAGCAGCTGAATAAATCCTTTTTTGGCATCCGTCTCTGACATAGTTCCTAAGGCAGACCATGCTTGCCTATAAGTACACCAGAGCAAAGTTTCATTAACAAAGTTGGACAATAGGAACACCAATACTCTAAAGAGAATGCAGACCAACTTATTCTATGAAAAATATTCAAATATTCATAATTTTGTTTGCCTTTTTAAAGAAAATTCCACAGAAAATATCTTCTAGTTAAAATGCCAAACAAAACACACCATTTAAGAATGCCATCAAAATTTTACAATGGCATATACAGGGTGCATAGAAAAGTCCCTTTAGCCTGAAATAACTTGCGTACGGTTATGCAAGTGAGATAACAGTATAGTAAAGAGACTACGCCCGATCGAATGCAACCGATAGCAGCGCCCCTACTGGCAAAATGCGGAAGTTAGCCATTGGAAAACGAAAAGAGATAGAGCAAAATTTCCAATTACATTGTAGAGCATCAATTAATTGGTAAAAAACGACATTTGTTTCACACGGATAAGATAAATTGTCGCTTGAATACCCTAAAATGTCCGAAATTGATGTGCAACGATTTGAATCTGCATATTCACATTTCGCAAATGTAGCCGTATGCAAATGCAGATTGTGACGTTGTACCGTACCTACAATATACAAACCAGTAGCAGGATGTACCCTGTTCAGAAGTTTAGGTCTACGTACGCTGTGTGAAAATGGCGAGCTTTACTCACTCCCAATATTGTGAGATGGTGCGTATTTACAGCGAATGCCAAAAAAACGCGGCGCTAGCTGCACGGGAATATGCAGTTTGTTTTCCAGCTGGGCCACATCCAAGTGCAGTTACCATCGCAAGTGTAGTGAGACGGCTCAGGGAGACAGGAAGCACTAAAAGTCGTTCTCGTTCTGGCAGACCAGTGGATGCAGGTATGCGTATAATGGCAGAGATATTTTGGCATATGCACTAACCCATCCACAAAGCAGTACAAGAGATATCAGCAGGGAGAGTGGCTTAACACGGGGCCGTGTATGGCAAATACTGCATGCTCAAGGTGAACATCCCTATCGTGTCACTCTGCAACAAGAACTGTTACCACGAGACAATGAGCGTCGATTTGACTGGTGCAACTGGGCGTTGATTAATGTTGAAGGTGACTCAGACTTTTTATCCAACATTCTTTGGTCGGACGAGGCAGTGTTCCACTGTACTGGATTACTAAACTGTGAGATGTTACCACGAGACAATGAGCGTCGATTTGACTGGTGCAACTGGGCGTTGATTAATGTTGAAGGTGACTCAGACTTTTTATCCAACATTCTTTGGTCGGACGAGGCAGTGTTCCACTGTACTGGATTACTAAACTGACACAACGCCCACTACTGGGCGATGGAAAATCCCTCGTGGGGACGATCCACCAGACATCAAGTGCGTTGGTCCATTAACGTGTGGTGCAGTATTTGGAAGAACTGCTTAGTGGGACCTGTGTTCTACGAAGGCACATTAAATGGACACAGATGCCTCGAACTATTACAGGATATCATACCTGACTTTTTAGATGACATTCTCCTGTCCGCATTACGTTCCTTGTGGTTCCAACATGACGGTGCCCCTGCACACCAGCCAACAGCAGAGCGACGCTTTCTAACAGATTGTTTTGAGCAATGAATCATCGGGTACGGTGGTGTTGCCTGAATGGCCTCCACAATAGCCGGACCTCACTCCATTGGATTTCTTCCTCTGGGGTTACGTAAAAAAATCAGGTGTATGCAACAGCGCCTACAAGTCTGCTGGATCTACGTCTTCGTGTTACAGATGCTTGCAATAAGGTGACACCTTCCATGCTGAGGAATGTGCATGCAGAGTTACTTTCACGAATACAAATGTGTATCGTGGGCAATGGCAAACTTTTTTAACATACTCGACATTCACTTTTTATCACTGTGCGCCAGTCTGCCTTTTTTTACGCTTTCCAACCGTAGGTTGAAGAAGCATATATGCTCCAGCTTTGTCTGTCTGCACGATAACTCGTGTACAAATGGTTCGATTTCGATGAAATTTTAGTATGTGGTAGGGGACCACCTGGGGACGAACCCTATTGAAAATGGGTGAAGTGGGGTCCAAGGTCACGACATAGGAGCGGGATGCATTCCATTGTCCTAATGCGTCATAACTTGCGCAAATATGGTTTGGTTTCGATGAAATTTTAGTTTGTCATATGGGATCCACCTGGGGATGAACCCTATTAAAAATGGGTGAAGTGGGTTCAAAGGTCAGGACATAGGAGCGGGATGCATTCCAGTGCCCTTATGCGTCATTACTTGAGTAAAAATGGTTCGATTTCGATGAAATTTTAGTATGTGGTAGGAGACAACCAGGGGACAAACCCTATTGAAAATGGGTGAAATGGGGTCAAAGGTCAGGACATAGGATTGGGAACCATTTCATGTCCCTTACGTAAAAATGCTTCGGTTGAGACAAAACTTTATCGTGTTGTTCCGGAAGTATACTTTACCGGTTCTATTAAATATCATCGAAATAGGGTCAAAGGTCAGGTCATAGGAGCGAGATTTGTTCTACAGCCATTATCCTCATAACTTAAGTTATGATTTCTGGTATGTTGGAAAGCATATCATAATCAATCAAAACTTTATCGTGTTGTTCCGGAAGTATACTTTACCGGTTCTATTGAATATCATCGAAATAATGTCAAAGGTCAGGTCATAGGAGCGAGATTTGTTCTACAGCCATTATCCTCATAACTTAAGTTATGATTTCTGGTATGTTGGAAAGCATATCATAATCAATGCATTGCATGATTTTACTAACTTGTTTTTGTTTTGTCTGACTTCATCAAACTGTATTGACATAAGTACGCATTTATGCAATAAATTGTATGTATTTGCTCATACCTATGCCTGTTCCCTTCCAACGCTCACACAAAAGGTAGCGCTTTGATTTCGGATATTTTAGGGTATTCAGGTGACAATTTATCTTATCCGTCTGAAACAAATGTCGTTTTGTACTAACAAATAAAGGTAACTTGATCACGCTAGTTACGTTAACTGAAACTTTTATAAAAAGTTCGTAAGTTGGAAGCTTTCGACCTTGCGTGATGAAGACCTAAGATAAGGTCGAAAGCTTCCAACTTACGAACTTTTTATAAAAGTTTCAGTTAACGTAACTAGCGTGATCAAGTTACCTTTATTTGTTAATATTGTTACGTGTTTTGCCCATAATCGTCACGTTTTGTACTAATTAATTGATGCTGTACAACTTTGTAATTGGAAATTTTCCTCTATCTCTTTTCGTTTTCGATTTGCAATAGCTAACTTCCGCATTTCGCCACTTCGATCGGGTGTAGTCGCTTTACTATACCGTTATCTCACTTGCATAACAGTACCTCTCTCCGTTCGCAAGTTATTTCAGGCCAAAGGGACTTTCCTATGCACCCTGTATACATTTACATTACACTTAGTTGTTTACTAGAAACATGGTCCAATATTTAAAAAACAAAATATACATTCATTTGTATATTACAATAAGTCAAAGAACACACCAAGACAAGTGAAGTAAAACATCACAGCTGGAACTATGCATGCAGCAGAAGTGTAGTAGCAGTTATCCATAAAATTTTTAGAAGGCAATGAAACTAGGTACTCACCCACACCAGTGGGCAAAAATTTTCTCCACCCCACAACCCTTTTTTATTTTTTTTATTTTTTACTGTCAAAGCTGAAATTGCTTGAACTTGGATGGGGCAATAAGACTAAAATAATTGCTATTTGTGGAAAAAAAGGCAATCACACAAAGCTGCTTTTGATTATTACTCTATTAAGTGTATAAAATTAACAAGAAACATCATAGAAGGAAATAATAGCTGAAAGTAATATCCATACACCAAAAAGTAATAGCCATACTGTTACAGTTTGAAAAGCTCAAAAATGCAGGAAAAGAATATCACTACAAAACTATTAATCCAGCTAAAATATTTAAATTTAAACAAGCAATTTATCAACAATTCTCAGACTTTACAAATATATCTACTTCTAGTAAATTTATATGACAAATCACACCTAACATTTTAATTTGGTTGACATTAAATGTCTGTAAATACTGTTTCACACGTTATGCAAGTTCAGCTATCGGGAGATTGCAAAAGGACGTTAACAAAGTATTGGCAATTGAAGTCAAGTATAATAATAATAAGTATCTGTACTTACAATATTCATAGTGGCTGTCGGGGCTTCATATGTGCGTCATCAAAGAATGAATTTTTCAATTGTGAAGTTAAAATTCATGATATTGTAAAATCTACACCAGATAAAATTAAACAAGATGAATTTTTACAATGCAAATAAATCCTTTAACATCGATGAAATAAGAAACTGAATTAAAACCTTGTTGAATTTTTTTAAAAAACAAACTTTAATCCTGTAGAGGAAACAATCTTGACCGCAAAGCACCCTGATATATAATGAAACTGAAGATGAATTATACTTTTGCCGAAACCTCAAAAACGAACAATCTTGAAAAAGAAAATAAAAAAAATACAAAAAAGAAAATAAAAAAATACAAATCTCCCAAATGCGAAGCACCAAACTAGTTTCTGCTAACATTCGTAGCCATCATCAGTGGTAGGTGCACGGACATTAGGATTACCGCACTCACTCGCTCAGGTATGCAGCTTAATCCCAATGTATGTTCAGCCTTGTCGTGTAGATATTTGCGCATCATGATTTGGGTTCCACTGCACATATCAATGGTGTCGATATGTGCAGTGGAACCCAAATCATGATGCGCAAATATCTACACGACAAGGCTGAACATACATTGGGATTAAGCTGCATACCTGAGCGAGTGAGTGCGGTAATCCTAATGTCCGTGCACCTACCACTGATGATGGCTACGAATGTTAGCAGAAACTAGTTTGATGCTTCGCATTCGGGAAATTTGTATTTTTTTATTTTCTTTTTCAAGATTGTTCGTTTTTGAGGTTTCGGCAAAAGTATAATTCATCTTCAGTTTCATTATATATCAGGGTGCTTCGCGGTCAAGATTGTTTCCTCTACAGGATTATAGTTCGTTTTTTAAAAAATTCAACAAGGTTTTAATTCAGTTTCTTATTTCATCGATGTTAAAGGATTTATTTGCATTGTAAAAATTCATCTTGTTTAATATTATCTGGTGTAGATTTTACAATATCATGAATTTTAACTTCACAATTGAAAAAATTCATTCTTTGATGACGCACATATGAAGCCCCGACAGCCACTATGAATATTGTAAGTACAGATACTTATTATTATACTTGACTTCAATTGCCAATACTTTGTTAACGTCCTTTTGCAATCTCCCGATAGCTGAACTTGCATAATAAAATATTGTAGCCACGTAAAAAGTATGTTCATCGCAAATTGGCGAAAATTGAACAACGATATATGTCACACCTAACATATTTTCAAATGTTTTAATAACAAGAGATAAAAGCCATTGTTGTAAAATGTGCTATTAAACTATTATAGAAAATGATAACCACTTTCTAACTGTACTTTCAGTTACCTATTAGAGGTGAATTGCAATGACTTTGAGCTAATACCAGTCATCATCAATGATTAAAGTTCATTGATAAATTTGTCAGAAACCTCATGAAGCAGCTATGGAATCCAGTCGTCAGGCTGTGTGAAATACCTCCACAATTTCTTAAAGCAAAACGTTACACCAATAGTGGAATATTTTATCATTGGCATGCCAAATGATTCAGATGACAAATACATTTATAGAGCAATGTGTT
The DNA here is from genome assembly GCA_039090855.1 of Macrothele yani. Classification (NCBI taxonomy): domain Eukaryota; kingdom Metazoa; phylum Arthropoda; class Arachnida; order Araneae; family Macrothelidae; genus Macrothele; species Macrothele yani. Next base: position 45,490,628 of record CM077022.1, on the reverse strand, counting down.
TTATCAGCAAACATTTTTCTAAAGAAACTCTTTTAACATTCCAAAATGTACACAACTATAGCCTGATTCTATAAATATGAGGACAAATACTAAATATTCAAAAAGCGTCTATAATGTTAAACAGATATAAACAAATGCTTTATATTGAAGAGATGTATGCATACCATACATTGCTGAACAGCAAAGATTATATTCAGGAACATTCCTGAATATAATCTTTAAGATACCTTTCAAAGACACACTAAATTAGGTAAACATATCCAGAAAATTGGCACTTATTTGTACATATTTATCAACAAAATCTATACAGTTCCTCATATATCTTTATGTTAAACTATTTATTATGGAGGACAATAACTCTAAACTTAGAAAACTTAAACCAGAGTTTCATAGACAATTTGTAACAAATTTTCTAAAAACACAGGAAACACAGTATGCTTAGAACCTGTTTATTTGTGGTCTGTTGGTCTACGTATCAATAAGAGAAAGATACACTGACGGAAAAAAAAAAAATCCCAACACCAAGAAGGGGTTGTTTTAGATAAACGACAGTTGGTAGGCGGTGAGAGTACATCTGTAAGATGCCGTCTACGTCTATGCAAATTTTGCGCTCGGCGCATACGTGTGGCGCTAGTAGCGCCCCTTGGAACATGCAAAGCAGGTTTGCTGTAAATATGCGCTGTAACATTCGTGAGCGTTAGTTATCGTTGAGATTCAACGTAGGGTGTTGATGTTAGTCAAGAATGCCTTTAAGACGACGAAGAAGCCATTATCAGCAGCTCACGGAGTTTGAACGAGGTCGTGTAATAGGGCTAATAGAAGGTGAATTTTTTTTCCGCAATATTGCAGAACGACTTGGCAGGAATGTAGCCACTGTGCATGATTGTTGGCAGCGGTGATCAAGGGAAGGTACTGCCTCAAGAAGACCGGGTTCCGGCCGGCCAAGCGACACTACTGAGAGATAAGACCACCGTGTACGGCATATGGCCGTGGTGCATCATACTGCGTCTGCGGCAGCAATTCAAGCTGCAGTTGCCACCACAGTGACACAACGAACTGTTACAAATCGGTTACTTGAAGGACAGCTCCGAGCCAGACGCCCTGTAGCTTGTATTCCACTTACTTTAAACCACTGCCGTTTGCGACGTCAGTGGTGTCAAGCTAGAGCTCATTGGAGGACTGAGTGGATATCTGTTGTGTTTTCTGATGAAAGCCGGTTCTGCCTGGGTACCAGTGATGGCCATGTGTTGGTTAGAAGGAGGCCAGGTGAGCACCTGCAACCAACCTGTCTGCGGCCGAGACACACTGGTCTGGGTATCAGTTTCCTATGACAGAAGGAGCACTCTCGTGGTTATCCCACGCACCCTGACGGCACAGTTGTACGTTGGTCTGGTGATTCATCCTGTTGTGCTGCCATCCATGAACAGCATTTCAGGGGGTGTTTTCCAACCGGATAACGCTCGCCCGTCTACCGCTGTTGTAACCCAACATGCTCTACAGAGTGTCGACATGTTGCCGTGGCATACTAAATCACCGGATCTTTCTCCAATCGAGCACGTATATGACATCATTGGACGGCAACTCCAGTGTCACCCCAACAAGCATTAACCGTCCCTGTATTGACTGACCAAGTGCAACAGGCATAGAACTCCATCCCACAAACTGACATCCAGCACCTGTACGACACAATGCAGGAACGTTTGCATGCTTGCATTCAACATTCTGGCGGTTACACCGGTTATTAATGTACCAGCATTTCACATTTAAAATGGCTCTTCACGCGCTTACAATAAGCTGTGATCTTGAAACCTTAATCAATTAAATGTGTTACCTATACAAATGTATTGCCGCCATTTCATTTCTCTACAACTATTTTTTCGTGGTGTTGGGATTTTTTTTTCAGTCAGTGTATAAGTGAGAAAAATATATTCGATTTTTATCTGGACAATGGTTTTGCAGCATTTATGTAAGAACACATTCATAATGCACATATTTCTACAATAACAATGTTACATGTGAACTTCAGTAAAAAGAAACTTGCCAAAATTCAGCAATCTGTAAATTACATATCAATACTTTGCAAGAGTGGGAAAGAAATATTATTAGTGTAAGAAAACTAATTTAAAAAAAAATGAGGGCAGATTCTAAAAACCTTCATATAGAGATGGAACATTATGCAAATACACTGCTGGCCACCCAAAATGCAACACGAAGAAGGACATGAGATAGCAAAGCCAGATTTACTGGACACATAACAACAGATACAAAGATTAAAACGATTGAGCTTACGGGCCTGTGCGACTTGCGGAACACGCAGACATCAATAGTTCGTGTGGCCCCCATGACTGGCAATAATGCCATACAGCCACAGGACTACACAAAAAGAATAAATACAGTTATTAAAATATATTAGGCAGTCAACTTTGGCTATGATTATTGATTCTTTAATCAACTAGCATCCAAACTCCCCCAGTCCAAAAGATGAACTAAAGGTAAGTGGAAAACTGACATTCAGCAACAAAAAAAAAAAAAAAAAAAAAAAAAAACTAACTACTACAGGTAAATTAAAAAGCTTTATACCTTCTGTCTTTTCCAATGATGTCCAAATAGCCAACTGGTGGAGATTTCTCCGGAATGAACTTTCCATGAGTCACTTGCTGAGTAAATGCAACAAGAGATAGCTTATCTTTGTATGATAAATGGAAAGCTTTGCCATCCTTTTCTGAAAATTTTAGAAAAAAAAAAAAAAAAAGAAATTAGGTGCAAATTGCATATTTACAAGTTTTATATCAGAAAGAGTTTCTCAACTAACAAGTAAAATGTTTGACATGTACTTGTGTGCACACTGAAACATTAAGAAAAAGTCAACAATCACATATTTCATTCCTAAGGCATGGAGGCAGCATAAGTCAACAAATAATATTCCACAGTCTACATTTTTCTTTTTTTATGGTGCCCAGGTAACAACAGTCTTTCTGGATTCTTTCTTTTTTATCCTCTTCCTATGCTTCTTCAATATGTAACAAAAATGCAATGGCATCCAAAAAACATACTTGTGAAATGTCTTAAAAGTATAATTTTGCAATGCAGGGATTACTCGCATGATATAAATATTACCTTTTTGTCCAATTTTTGTCAGTTCTGATGACTACAGGTTGGTGTGCAACCCAAAAATTTGACAAAAAGGTAATATTTATGTCAGCCTAGTAATCCCTGTATTGCAAAATTTAATATTTATGTCACCCCACTAATCCCCGTATTACAAAATTATACCTTTTACATTATTTCATCATTAGGATTTTGCCATGACTTCATTAATACACAGGATACTAGTGAAAGATTATTAGTTTTCTTTGATCATGCCAGTCTGTGTTTATCAAAAAGTCTGCAAGAGTATTTAGATCTATAAAATGCCTAAAAAGTTTAAGGCAAACTAAAAAAGTTTACATACCATAAAATTTAAAAAGGTTAATCATTTCCTCTGGCATTACTAAGATTGGTTTAGAAGCTGGAGATGGCATTACAACTTGTTGCCTTTATTTTATTCTGACATTCAACATAGCCATTAGGGAGCACAGCTGATTACATTTGGTTGGTTACCATAAAATGTTAACATTTGCGTGCAGACAAAATTTTACTTGCTTGTCATCATAAAAAGTCATGATGGCAACTAGCAGATCTGTGTAGACTAAAGTTGCTGACAATGTTGTTAAATGTGCTTGTAAAGACTTGATATCAATACTGACATTCAAAATGTTTGTAAAGTTATTAAAAACAAAATGATGTACTAAGTTATCTCAATGACAAGAGAGTACTACTAATTTATATATTCATCCAAATACAACCTTATTTACAGAGCACATGTCTGTTAGTAGACTGGATACCAAACAACTGGCACAGCTTGTATGCAGTGTTTACTAATAAAAGTTTCCAATAATGTTCTGACCACTGTTCTGGAAGTGCCAATAAACAGCATTTAATGGGGTTTGTTAAATGAATTTTTTTTCTGTTGTTTTTCATTAGAAACAAGTAGCTTCCAGTCTATCATTAAACTCTGCAAGGTATCATGCAGTTATTAAAATAGTTCAGCTTTCTCAGTGACAACTGACTCAGGATCTCAATGATTTTTCATTTTTGTTTAACTATGAGCAATGAACTGTTGCACACATTAATATTTAAGACAGAGGAAAGCAGTATTCATATAAACCTATGTGCCTGCATCAGCTACTGTGGTCATTTATTTGCATATTTTCACTTTGCTTACTAGCATACTGTTTTCACTGGCGAGAACTACCACACTGACTTTTGTTGGGATAAAGTTCTAGTACAATACACAACTTTACCTCACCTGAAATTGATGTCAAGGCTGGGTTACTGGTTTTAGCTGCTGATGTATGATTTGCTTCATCTTGCACTATCAACTTCTTAGGGAGATAAAGTGGTATGTTGTCATTGCAACTATATTCCAAGTCAACTTAACCCTGCTAAGTTGGTCGGGTCTTTTTTGACCCAAATTACATTTTTTTTTTCAATAAATTTTAAAGTGCTGAAGGTACATGTTTCTCACTCTGTGACTTTTATTTTTTATCACTTTACACTGCACTGACTAAATATTTATTTGTTCTATCAAGTAGGTATACAGCAATAAAAAAAAAACACACATATGGTTAGTGTCTTTTTTGACCCTAGGAAGAAATTCATTGTAAATCCTCACATATGTGGAGTACAGCTCGTCTCCGCTTTCCCAGCAAGGTCAACATAGCGATTGAAGAGAGGGAGTGCTGCAGTCTGCAACAGGACAAGATAGGCATGGAGACTCCCCCCTCCCTCCCTCTCTCTCCCTCTCTCTCTCTGCGTGAACCTACTACAGTTAGTTGCTTTTGGGCAGTATGAGTGTGGATCTGCATGTTTATTTTTGTTTTATTCTGTTTGGGAGTTACATATGACAATGACAGCTTTGTCAAGAGAGGAAATAGATTGTATGTTGGATCTTTCTGATAAAGAAGTTGCATCAGAACTTGCAGATGACATATCAGAAAACATTTCAATCTCAATCTCATCAGAAGATGATATAGAAGTACCTGGTGAACTGCAGACCAGCAATACTGTTTTGTCAAAAGATGGAACCGTCAAGTGGACTACGGAACCACCATCTCAAATAGGGAGGCGTGCGGCACCGAATTTTGTGCGTCTCACCCCAGGCCCTACAAGGTATGTTATTTCGCATACTGAAAATGAATACTTTGCTTTCAGCCTGTTTTTTCCCCACCATCTGTTGAAAACATCATATTAGCCTGTTCCAATTTATGACAGCACGTCTATGGTAATGATTGGAAGGACTTGGATTCAACAGATTTGCACACATATATTGGATTGTTGTTGTTAGCCAAGGTGTACACAAATCAAACGAAGCGACTGCAAGTCTGTGGGACGAGCGTACAGGACACAACATTTTCAGAGCCATAATGTCTTTGGAACATTTCAAAAGAATTTCATGGGTTATACAAATTGATGACAGTGAGACGCGGTCAACAAGGCGTGAAAAGGATAAATTTGCGGCCATTAGAAACGTCTGGGAAAAATGGGTTGAAATACTACCGAAGCTTTATAATCCAAGTATGTTTGTCACTGTAGATGAGCAGATAAGTAGCATTCCAAGGAAACTGTCCATTTCAACAGTACATTCCGAGTAAGCCTGCTAAGTACGGCAATGAAACCAGTTATGTATGGAATATACGACCATGCCTTGGGAAGCAGCATGGTAGAGCACATGAACAAAATCAAGGTATGAGAGTTGTTCTAGACTTTTCATGCAGTCTGAAGGGACATAATATTACATGTGACAACTTTTTCACTTCGTATCAACTAGCTCAAATGCTACTAAAACGAGGGGTTACTACGGTTGGTACGATTAGGGAAAACAAACCTTCAATTTTCCTACAGCTGCCGCAAACTAAAGGGCAGCCAAACTATTCTTCTAATTTCGTCTTTACAAAAGACAACTCTTGTGTTGTACATTCCAAAAGAAAAATAAATGTTTTATTCACCAAAATACCATGCACAGCAATAAGAAGGTAAGTGACAATGCAACTCACAATGAAACACAGATTATTTTAGATTACAACTCAACTAAAGAAGCTGTGGACACACTAGATCAAATGGTCTTGAATTACTCATCAAAAAGAAACACAAACAGATGGTCAGCTAATATTCTGGTCATTTCAGCGTATGCCTATGTTTTGTTTACACAAATCAATCCAGATTGGAAACAAAATTGTTTCCACAAAAGAAGAATTTTCATCGAAAACCTCAGTGTCGCTCTAACAAATAGTCATACTGAGAAATGAGAATACATGCCAAGAGCACATGCTGCAAGAAGTGTAGTTGATATGATCTAAGCTGAAGCATCTCAGAGAACAGTACCTGCTACGTCGACACCTGCAGCAGAGAGCAAGAAGATGGGAAAATGCCACATGTGCAACCTTCCCGAATGTCGGGCGCCGGGCGCCAAATGGCGATCAAAAAATTGTACTGGCGGGTAAATATTGAAGCACAATCGCCACCGTTGGAGAGTTGCTTTTTTTTTTTTTTTTTTTTTTGCTTTTTAATTTTTCTGTTTTCAGAATCGGAATTCCGATTCTTAAAAAAGAAATCGGGATTCCAATTCTGAAAAAAGGTCGCACTTCTTTTAGCAGATATTCGGCTGGTCACTGATAAGAACGAATACCAACCCCTAGCGTTCCCTCTTCCTCTGCACGCGCTTCGGGAACGGCGGCTAAGAGCGGAGCCTAAGAGCCCCTACAAGCCGGGTATCTGACGCTGCATGGTTGTTAGATGACACATTCGTGTCTGCGCTCTTGCAAAGGCTGCGTTATTGCTGAACGCAACATGCTTTTGGTTTGGTGTTTGGTTATAGCTTATAGTCGATCTCATTTAGGTTATTGGTTGTTTTTTGATGTCGCAAAAAAAAACTTTTTGCATTTTGGGGTGGGAACTTGTATAGTACAAATTCTATTCGGGAAAATGATTCTCCTGAACGTGAGAATGTACAGCATGGCACAGTCGAAAGTTGCAATGTGCAAATTAATGCCGTTTCAGCTGAAACTGCTGACGCTAACGTACAGATTTGTGAACCGGAAATTTGCAATTCCTCAAACTTGCCACAGGCCAAAAAAGCTTGCATATTTAACCGTGATACTTTTGAAAAGGGGCCAAAAACTTACAGCTGGCTGCAGACGGAAAATGGAAATCTGTTTTGTTCTGTATGCCAACGGAACGCTCGAGCTGATCACACCAGTTTTGGAAAAGGATGCTCAACGTTCAAGTTGGAAGCGGTAAGTTATATTACTTATTTTTTAGTTTATTGTAATAAGATTGTTCACAATTTTTCTTAACCTTTTTATAATGTATTCATTTGTTTTAATGTAATTAATCATGTTTTGTTTCATTTTTTTTTGTTTTTGAAAATGGGAACAACGTAGCGCATACCGACGCTGGAGGCCAACCATTTTTAGATAAAGTTAACTGATAATAATCATTTTAGATTGAAAAAATATTATCATAAATTTACATTTCAAAGGATTTTAAAATAAAGTTTATTTTTTCTATTAATAGTTGGAAAAATTCAACTGAGTTAATAAAACTGTCAGTATTTTCTGAAAAAATAAAGATAATAATATTATAGTTTACAAATATCGAGAACTAGTTGACATATAATTAGTATAGTTAAATACTTATTTTTCGGAGGATTATCAGAAAAATTTATTGATGACTATTGCAGCAACTGCATATCTCCCCCTTTGTGTCCGTTTTGCAGATAGGTTTTTGCGACATGCAGCAGAGACGCATTCCGGTGAAAAGATAGACACTACTAAAGTTCAGGATTACCAACATTCGGTAATAAATGCGGTTTTTTAACTGCAGACTTAGGAAACAGTGTTTTACTCACCATATGTTAAAATATGCATGTTACTGTCCTATTTTACGCTTTCCAACCGTAGGTTGAAGAAGTGCATGGGCTCCAGCTTTGTCCGTCTGTCTGCACGATAACTCGCATAAAAATGGTTCGATTTTGATGAAATTTTAGTATGTCGTAGGGCACAACCTGGGGACAAACCCTATCGAAAATGGGCAAAATGGGGTCAAAGGTCTGGACATAGGAGCGGAATCTATTCCATCGCCCTTATGCGTCATGACTTATGTAAAAATGCTTTGATTGCAATGGGGTCAAAGGTCAGAGCACAGGAATGAGATTTACTCCACGGCCATTAATTATCCTCAGTCATAACTTGAGTAATAACTTCTGGTATGTTAGAAAACATATCATAATCAATGCATTGCATGATTTTACTAACTTGTTTAATTATATTTTCAGAAATCTAAAGAAATGATGTAAGTGATATTCCAAGTGCCTCATTGTCTTTTATGTTTATTTTTCAGGTTAAAAGTCATAATGCTTCTAAAATACATCAACAAGCATGTTCTGTGTACAAAGCACAGACCAAACCATCTGAGGCTCCTTCTTGCTATAGGCTGTATTTAAGATGACCCAATAATTAGAAAAATCCATGAAGGTGCTATTTCTTATTTCATACACAATTGCAAAAGGTAACTTTTCATTTAATGATTTCAGAAGTTTATGTGCACTTCAGAAAAAATTAGGAACTCAGTTGAGTGATACATACATTAATGATTAGGCAGCAAAAATATTTGTAAGCTACATAGCAAAAGAAATTCAAAGCAACCTTGTAAAGGATATTAACAAATATAATTTTCTTGCAATAATGTCAGATGCCTCAACTGACAAAAGTATGTCAAAAAATGAAATTGTGTACATCCAGTATATGGATGGGCCAAATCAAAAGGTTTTTTTTCTTGGTCTTCAGCCTCTCAGGAAAGCTGATACATCTGGCACAATGGAGGCCATAGAAACAATGATGAATGAGAAAGGCATTGCTAATTGGAAAGAAAGATTAGTTGCAAGTTGCTTTGATGGAGCATCAGTGAACATGGGATCAATTAAAGGTGTTGCCAAACAACTGAAAGATAAAGTTGATGGTTTAGTTGTGGTTCACTGTTTAAACCACAGATTAAAACTTGCCTTGAATGATGCCTGCAAGGATGTGAGCTACTTGACAACTTTTGAGGATGTAATAAAGGGACTGTATAAACTGTATAATAAAAGTCTGAAGTTATTACGAAATGTAAAGGAAGTGGCTGACTTTCTTAACGATAAATTTCTGAAGTGCCGCCCAATAAACAGCATCCAATGGGTCATGTCAAAGTATAGAGCAGTTTCTGCACTGCACAACAATATACACATAATTTGTAGCCATTTGCAGCACATATGTGCAGACAAACTGAAGGCTAAAGCTAAAGGGTTCTTGAAACATCTGACAAGTGTGCACTTTGTGAAATTCTTATTTTTTGTGTGTGATTTTAGTAAATTGCTAAGCAATACATCCCTGTTTCTACAAAGAGAAAAATTGGTATTACATCATTGAGTTAATGAAATAAAAACGTGCATATCAAGATTACAAAATTTCCTATGTTCGAAAAGTGTACGTGAAACTGAACTTGACGGTTTGATCTCTGATGGTACATTCTGTGATATTAAATTGGTTTCTGAGCAAAGCCAAAATGAACTTGGTTGTTTTGAAGAGGATAGGAGAAAACTGCTTGTTGCAGTTAAGAGCTATATCGAAGAACGATTACTTTCAGTAACTGATAGTCTTATTGTTTGTTCCCTTGGCAAAAATTTTAAACCCCTCTCCCTTTCCAGACAACAACACTGAAATCAATGAATATGGGAATGAAGAACTCTTGCAGGTGTGTCGTTTACTGCCCAAGTCTGTTTTACATAATGGGAATGAAGATTGAGTGATGACTGAATATTGTAGGCTAAAAAGCTATGCAACAAGTATAATGACATCGACTGGAAAAAGAGTAACATCTGAGGCTTTGTTTAGTCGACTCTATGCTGAAAAAGACGCAACACATTTTTACAGCAACATTTTAAAGTTAATGGAGTTGATGCAGTTAGTGCCATGCAGTACCGCTGCTTGTGAACGAGGATTTTCTGCTATGAACAGAATAAAATCATGTTTTAGGGCAAACATGAACCACCATACTTTAAATGATTTGATGATGATTAGGTGCAATGGACCACCCATTGAACAATATGAACCATGTGATGCTATCAAACTATGGTGGACAGATACGTCTGATGGGAAAGTCCGGCATTGTGCCTACAAACGTTAAATGAAAATCCTAAGTCCCTACCCTACCTAAATAATATTTTATGCTTTCAGTTTTATATATATAAAGGCAATAAAGGCCCTATATGCAAGTTTTTTTTAAATCATACTGTGTAAAAAAAAAACAACTAGCATTGTGTTAATACAATATCGATCAATTTTAATAAAGCTAATATTAATTCAAGTTTATGTTATTTGAATTGCTTAATGGATCCAAACCGTAAATTAGACAGGAATATCACCAAAAAACATCAAATTTCCAAAAATATTTACGAAAAAAAAAATTATCCAATCTCGTGCTTCAAATGCACAGATCTTGCAGATTAGCCCGAGCCTGTATCTAATATGCAGCTTTGTTTTTAAAACGTCATAAATAGGCTTGCATCAATCAAAAAATTTGTGAGTATGCATTAAATATATTTTCATTAATATTAGTTCATGTAGAACTTAATTAGTTTATATTTTGGCAGGTAAGATTTTTCAAATGGCTGGTAAAAAGTAGACCTTACCAGCCAAGGTGGCTGGTAAAAATTTGGGCACATTCGGGAAGGTTCCACGTGTGCAGCAAAACAGACAATAAGAGTTCTGCTAGGTGCAGTCAATGCCAAAAGTTTACCTGAAAGAACCACCTCGTCCAAATCTACAAAACCTGTACTTAATCAAACCTTAATAGACATCATGATTTCCCAGGTTTGCCTTTTAAAAACATTAATATTCCTGTTTCAGAATTTCTGCCTAGTATAGTCTGTAATGGTAAAGGGAATGTATACATTGTAGTTTTAGGATTTCTTGCAAAACATATTCCTGGGAATTATATTTTACATTAAATGTGTTGAAAAACAACCGAATAATTATTTATAACATATAATATGTTCACATTATTAGCTCAAGAGCATCCCAAAAAATCCAGAGGGTCTTTCTTGACCAGAACACCTTATGTGTATATTCAATATGAACACCACAGCTCAGGGTTAATATTGTACTACTGTTGAAGGTGGGATAGCCGGATACAACACCTCCGGGGGCGACACAAGAACAGTATATCAATTCGCATCTCAGTCCCACATTGCCCATCCCCCATTTATGGCTTTATGACCTAACAAAAGCTCACTGAATCACCCTTTCTTTTCTCCTCTCCCTCCCCATTATAGCTGCTAACTTCACTCCCCTCTCATTTCCCTGACAGTAAATTTATTCTTCCTTCTGTGTTTCGAATGTTGGGAGAAGTCTTCTTTCATTTGCACTCCCCCCCCCCTCAAAGTTACGTCCATTTCCCAGCTGAACAGACAGTACCCAAAAAAGCTCTTGTATGACTAACTTCTCAAATCAAATCTATTTCTAAAACACTTTCTGCCATTTTGAAAATTTGTCTTAAACAACAATTTTGCTCGATAAACTGCTGAGCAAACAAAAATATTCTGAGCAATAGTTCTGCCTGCTTTTTGCTCTGAATGCTGGGGATTACTTTTTGTGGCAGTAGTAGCTGTTCTGTACCTACCACAGTGGTACACTCTTATATTGACTTGAAGTATAGTGGTGCTAGAACTGCATAGTTGCGTATAATTAACTAATGCAGAATTCAGTCATATCTTCCCAGACAGAAGTGAATTTTGTTGCTTACCATTCTGGAACAAGCAATGGAATCATCTTTTTGATCATCTTTAACTTGTGTCATTACACAAGTTATAAATGACAAACAAATTTCGTAGCAACATTATCAAGTACACAACATCTTTGCTATATTATCAGCACTTTAGCTCCCATGTTGAAGCAACTGGCTACAAAATTGAGCTCACGAATCAGAATTAACATCAGGGTTGACAAGATTTTGCCAAGGTGTTAAAAACTGAAGTGAAAAAAAATTCTTGTCAAAAATAGGTTTTTGACATTTTTTCCACAGTGGAAAAGAAAAATGTGTTAGCTACCTCAAATTTTACCATTATGCAGCACAATTTTCAGGGTGATTATTTTTTTCTCTTTTTCATTTTTTTTTTAATAACATGAGTTTTTCAATATTTCTAAGGAGTATGCAGAAATTTTAGCAGTCCACTTTCCCTATACAATATTTGATTTACACAATACATATACAATCAACCCTTGATGTACGGTACTACCAGTTTTGTTGCATGACATTGTGGCGCTAAAACAAGTGTGGTGTTATACCAAATTTGCCAATTTTTTTTAAATGACCCAAATTTTGTTAACTATGGTTCTTCGAAAATCATAATTAGCATTAAATTAAAGATATGTTGATTAGAAAAAATGCACTTATATGCTGTGCACTTAGTGTGCCCCGTATTCGAAGTGTCCATTTCCATCTCAAAAGTTTCTGCTATGCATTACATGTGAAACTTTACTTTGTTTAGCAGAAAAAAAGACGAAGTTAACGTTTTAATAATAAGAAAATGAATATCATTTTACGTCACTGAAACTTTTTCAAGTGAAAATTAATAGCACTATGCAAAATCATTTTATATATCTTAGTTTCTTTTAAAAACCTTTTGTATATTAATCTGTATTTTAGATTTGAATCCTATTATTTTCAGAGCACAATCAAATTTAACAAGTGCATTTGAAATATCGCCATCCTGCGAGTTTGTTTCAAAGAATCTTCTTAATGTTAGAAAACACTGATTCGCATACTTAATTGAATCAGTGTCCTTAATATTAAGATTTGCCACAATTGAATCACAGCCCAAAAAAGTGGGAAGGTAAATCTCAGTTTGCAAGTGGCGGTACATCAAGTATGTTTTGTGTTGGGAAAAGCAGGTTGGTGCTATGATATGAAATGGCAGTTGCCAAGGGTGTGGCAGTATATCAAGGGATCAAAGGATGAATTAGATAGAGCACATCTGTTCAGACCCCAGGATGCCCCTCGATTTATCGCCACCACTGTGAAAGGGTAGCGATAAATCAAGGGGCAGCATATCGAGGGTTTATTGCACCATGGAAATGGAAAAGTTTTCTCACAGGAACACCATCATTGTCTTTAAAAATACAAAATAGAGAAATTCTGTTTATCCTGTAATTCCTCATTTTAATGTATGTATTTACTTTATTAATACAGATATTATGCATTTAGAATTTTCTGTAATAGTAAATACATTTTAGCAATTCAGGTGTGATGTTTAACGACCACCTGTGAGCAACTTGCCTCACTAGATTTCAACCTGGACCCGTCTCGGTAGACAAAGCTAGACACCACTGCACCACCAGGGCAGCCTTTTCAGCAATTTAAGAATAAAAGGTAAGTGGACTGTTCATGCCTTCAGAATTGCTACAATAACAAAACAAATAATCTACAAGTAGAAGGGATAAGGCCAGCTGTATTTAAAACATGTTCCAACTTTTAAATGTCAGGGAAAGAGGAATTCACAGGTGTCAACTCCATTGTTCATGAATGAGATAGAGGATGGATTAAGTATGCGAAGGGAAAGGTATGAGGGGTAACATTGTGGGGGATAGATTCCTCATCAGCATTTTGTTATTGTTTGTTTAGGTGTTGAATGAACACTGTGAACAACTCAACAAGACTAAAAGCAGTTGCCCATCCTAGTTTTGGGCCAGTGGTTTCAGAGAGAGTAAGAGCCTGAGCCACAAGACAAACTTAGGTCATCCATGCCTAATCTTCGACAAATGGTCAGAAGCCAGTGCCTCAGATCATTCGGCCACTGAAGTGGCGATCATCAGCTTAGCAGGTACCTTACCTCTTGCAGACAATGAGGTTGTAGTCTACACAGTACTCTTTTTCCATCTAATATCCTAGGAGAAGTCAGTAAGGGTTTAGCTCAGTGGACACTCGTACCAAGAAGATGGTGGAGTCCATCCCAACCCAAAGTGCAAAAGCCAAAACCTTTATTTTTTAAATAGTGATATATACACTATATTGACAAAAGTCACCGGACACCTAGAAGAGAAACACAACATAGCATTTATTGACATACATTAGCACGGTGTCGGTCCACCTTTGGCCTTAATGCATTTACTGACCCTTCGAGATATGCTTTCGACAAAGGTTTTGGAACACAGCAATAAGTTTGCGCATCCATTCAGTGCATAATGCTGCCGCTAACTGTTGATTAATAGTATGCCTTGGTTCCAAACTTCCTATGCTGCACTCTAATTCATCCCATAGGTGCTCAATGAGATTAAGATCACGGCTCTGTGCTGACCAGTCCACACAAGACACAGAATTATCGTCAAACCACGCCGTAACAGCCCTCGCTTTATGGCTCGGTGTATTATCCTGCTGGTACCTACACAAGGCTCGGTTCCATAGTATTGCCACGGAGTTGGTAGGGCATAATTGTCCAGAATATCAAGGTAGATGTGCTGGTTAACATGTTTGTCCACGATAACCAATAGGCTGGGACAATACCACGAGAAACACCCCACACTAGTACACTGCCAGCTCCAAACTTGACCGTAGGAACTGTACACTGTGGTAATAGTGTTCCGCCTGTTGCCGCCATACCCAGACAAGGCTATCAGACTGATTGATCGTGTATCTGGATTCATCAGTCCATAGGACCCGTTTCCATTGATCTACGGTCCACGCTAAATGTTTTTTTCACCATGCTAAACGACGAGTAGCATTCCGAGTGGAGATGAAAGGCTTTGAGCAGCCGCACGACCACGGTAACCCATGGAATGAAGTTCTCTGCGAATGGTATGTGTACATACCGAGGTTCCAGCATTTTTACTCACTTGTACACTGAGGTCTTGTGCAGTACTGCATTGATTAGCTGCAACGACTTTACTGAAGCTTCGACGTCCACTATCACTGATTTTCTTTGGTCTGCCGGTACGTTTTGCTGCTTCAGGCATGCCATGCGTCTTCCACTTATTCAGTACATCCAAAAACAATTGACTTGGGTATGTTTGAACGCCTCTCGGTTTCTCTTAAGGACAACCCACTAATATAACACCCAACAATCTTTCCTTTCTCAAAGTCAGTTCTCTCCCGCCGTGACATTTTCACTCAACCTCACAGTGTGATAGGATCACGGTCAGCTGCAGGCTTGTTTTTATAAAGTTTGCAGCTGTACCAGGCATCTTAACAATGCAGCGAATCCGTTCATTTTCTTCTGAAGGGGTGTCCGGTGACTTTTGTCAATATAATATAAATTCCCTTTGAGTCTACTTTGACTTCATTGACCTTTCTCTCTCGCTCTCACTCCTGTCTTGCACTATTATTGTGTCTTGCCTTTCATCACATCGAGTGGGCACAGTGCGCTTCAAAAAGGGACGATTGCTAGTGACCCCCCAAATCGTATGACACAGTTTGCAATGCTGCAATAAAGGATCCTTACTACTCGAGATGTGCGCGCAAATGCACATGAGTAGAATGCCACGGTGGGGAAAACCAATAAACTTGCGGAATCGTTTGCCCTTGAGAGCTTTGGAGATTTACATGAACAAAGTGCCAGTTATTTCTCCATGTGATGTGTTGAGAGGCAAGTTGATATTATTAAAAGTAATTTATAGGACCTGCAATTATTAATAAAAACAATTTATAAGGCATGTAATATGTTTGTTATGAACAACATCGTGCTAAATAGTAATTAGCTACACGCACTGCTGTCACTGCACACATGTATATACACTGAAGTGCCAGAAAAACTGGTAAATACGAGCTTATACAAAATACATAACAACATCACCCATGTGCGCACTCGGTTGTATCCGCCAGTGGTAAATATAAAGCGATAGACATCCATGCCAGCTGTCAGAGCTGTTTTCGGCATGAGAATGACGAGTAATAACGATTTAAGCGGTTTTCAATGCGGTGTCATAGTTCGCGCTCGTGAGATGGGCCATAGTATTTCGGAGGTAGAAACGAAGTTCGGATTTTCACGGACGACCATTGCAAGGGTGTACCGTGACTACAAGAATTCCGGCAAAACCTCCAACCTACTATACCAGTGTGGCCATAAAAAGACATTGGGCGAACGTGACCATCGTCGGCTGCCAAGAATCGTTTCACGCAATAGGCGTGGAACACTCCCGCAGGTATCATCGGAATTCAATGCTGGAGCCTCAACGAGCATCAGCGTCCAGACTGTGCAACATACCCTGCACGATATGGGCGTTGGGAGCCGACGCCCAACAGGAGTCCCATTGATGGGTGCACCACACAGCCTCCCTTAGGCACGGCAACACTGCCACTGGACACTTGGTGACTGGAAACAAGTAGCCTGGTCTGACGAGTCGCGTTTCCAACTGTATCGGGCAGATGGAAGGATTTGTGTGTGGCGCAAACCCCATGAATCCCGCCTGTGAACAGGGAACTGTAAAGGCTGGTGGGGGTCCATGTTTAGCTGGACTTCACTAGGACCCCTGGTATGTCTACAAACGTCTGTGACTGGCCAACACTATATGCACATCCTTTCCGACGAGGTATACCCGTTCATGTCCTGCATTCATGCTGATGGGTTGGGCCTGTTCCACCAACAGGACAATGCACCTCCACACAAGTGTCAGGACGCCACATTATGGTTAGAGGAGCATTCATCTGAGTTTGGGGTGTTGCTTTTCTTACCAAAGTCCCCAGATCTGAACGTGGTAGAACACATTTGGGATGCCATGAAACGCGCTATCAAACACAGGAATCCGAGACCTCGGAATACACCCAAATTGTGGAACGCTCTGCAGGAAGTATGGTGTGCATTGCCTACAGCATATTTCCAGAAGCTAGTGGAGTCCGTGCCCCATTGTATTTCTGCAGTCCTGCGCTCCCGTGGGGACGTACCAAGTATTAGACTGGTGTACCAGTTTTTCTGGCACTTCAGTGTACATTCCAGTGCACTACAATTATATATATTTTTATATCCCCCACCTTCTATAAATGCATTAGAGCCGCCACTGGTTTAGCTTGACAGGGTATGTACCAAATTTGGGAAATGCAATTTCATGACCAATTAACAATTTTCATAACTATTTTTTAAAGCTCTCTCTTGATATACACTGTCTGACAAAGTTCCAGGACAGTGGGTATTATTCTATTAATGGTAGTGGTAAAAATATGCTCAATAGGTCAAATTGTAACTGCGTTTTCCCTCTCTAGCAGGACACATGAAGATCTAAGAAAGTGCAGACCTGTCAGATTCTGAAGACTGTTAATAGATGGTACCCCAAAGACCATTGTCATGGATTTGAACAGAGCAGAGTAAACATCAAGTTTTGCTGCAAGTCCGGGAAGTCAGCAACGAAGACCTTCGAAATGATCAAAACTGTTTATGGGGACAATGCCCTATACCATGGTCATGTTTTTGAATGGTATGCTCACTTTCATGAGGGAAGGGAAGATGTTGGGGATGACCCAAGGACTGGAAGACTGTCAACCAGCTGTTCTAAGGAAATGGAGAAAGTGAAAATCCTTTGATGTATTTGAAAATCTAGAGCGATGTATTAGTTTATTGAAATGGAGAAAGTTCGCGCTCTAGTGCAGTCAGACTGGCAAATGATGGTACGGATGATGGAGGACAAACTCCATATCAACCGTGAAACAATCCGGCTGATTCTAAAGGAAGATCTTGGGAAAAGGAAGATTTGCGTAAGTTTGTGCAGCACAGTTTGACTGAATGACAGAAAGTGAAAAGAGTCGAAAGCTACAAGGCGTTCATTGGGGCCGTGGAATCGGACCCTTCGATGTTGGAACACATTGCGACAGGTGATGAGGTGTGGTGCTTTCAGCATGATCCAGCATCAAAGAGAAAAAGCATGGAGTGGAGGACACTAAGTTCACCTACAGAAGTCGAAAATCAAGGCAATGCTGGATAAACAACACCTGACGTTTTCAGACAGCAGTAGTATCAATCACAGGGAATGGCTTCCAGAGGGCGCAACAATCACCAGTGCCTCCTATCTGCAAGTTCTTGATTGCCTAAAGAAGAGAATTCATCATGCGAGGTCACACCTGTGAGCATGTGGAAGTTGGTTCTTTCTGGATGACAATGTGCCTGCCCACTCGGCACTGTCGGTGACACAGTTCCTCACAAAGTCAGGAGTATCCAGGCTCAACCATCCGCCCTACTCCCCGGACTTAGCTTCCGTTGACTACTTCCTGTTCCCCAGCGTGAAATTGGTGTTGAAAGGACGTTTCATGATTGTTCAGGACATCAAGAAAACCGTAACCACGGAAATGAACAGTGTTCTGGTAAATGAATTCAAAAAGTGTTTCACACATCTAACGGAGCAATCAAAATGGTGTATCGATAAGAAGGGGGACTACTTTGAGGAATCATAACCACAGTTGGACTCTGTGCATTAAACTTTCCTCATAACAGCAGCTGTCCTGGAACTTGTCAGACAGTGTATATATAGCCCTATCCAAAGCAGTGGTATATGCATGCACACACATATATACAGTAATTATAATTAAAGAGGGGAGGGGGGTACTCCACCACCTTTTTTCCACTATGTAAAAAGTGCCCCCTGCTCTTCTGCTAGCAAAAACAAAACAAAAATTCACTCATCATACTTTGACTTCACCTAAAAATTAAGTTGAAATGCTTACCTTTGTGTATATGCATGTGTGCACACACATCCTACTACCTCTTTTTTCTTTCTACTTAAAAAGTGCCACCCCCTCTGCTATTAACAAAAAACTGACTCATAATATTTTCACAGTGCCTAAAATAAGTTGGAATGCTCACCACTGTGTTATATGATTTCATAACACACCTTTTTTTAACATTTATACCTGGAAAATGTCATGACTTCATAAGCAGCATAATTTAAATTGCTAAATTGATCACAAAATTTTGTACATATATATTTCTATGCTAAAAGGATGGTGGAAAGTTTCCACTTATATATTTCTATGCCATAGAATGGTGGAAAGTTTCCGCTTAAAATAATTTTATCACTACATGTAACTCTGTGTTCTCACTTAATTCTATTGTAGTTAAATGCTTTTTTTTTTTTTTTTTTTGGTTGAAGGTTTAATGACCACCGTGAGCAACTCAATGGGCTATAAGCAGTCGCCCGTCCCTAATTTAGGGCCATTGGCTCCAGGGAAAAGAGAGCCAGTGCCATAAGACAAACACAACACCCATGCTTCACCAGGATCCAAATCTGGACACATTTTGAACAAATGATCAGAAGCCAGTGCTTAGACCACTGCATCACTGGGACAGCAACTTCACACAGGATGTTTCAAAGGGGGTATACAACTTTGCAAGGCAATAAATAGAAAGGAAATAGTAACAGATGAACAATTAGTCTGTGCAAATGTAGAGTAACACTTGAAGTTTCAACACAGTGTCAAATTTCAATAAGACTGCCTCCAGTAATTTTGCAGACATCCCACCTGTAGTTAATTTCCAGCCACCAGCAGCATAGCATATCAGACGCAACAGCAGCAATGGCGGCAGTAATACTTGTATGCAGCTCATTGATATTGGTTGGCAGTGGTGGTACATAGACAAGATCTTTACCAAAACACCACAAGGAAAAATCTAGTTGTGTAAGATCGAGGTGGCCAAGCTACAGTTACACCTCTCCTCTACCAATCCACCTGCCTGGAAAACAGGTGTTTTGACCTTATGTCATTTAGGTAATATGGAGGTGCTCCATCTTGCTGGAAGTGTAAGCGCCCAGCGTGGTTATAATCTAATTGCTGGATGAGGTATTGTGGCAGCATGTCAAGATGCACAATACCAAAGGTGGACTCAGCAAAAAGAAAGTTCTGTGCGCTTTCTTTATGCTCACGGCACAAAAAACATTAACTTTTGGGCTTTCACAAACATGTTCTATGGTGGCATGTGAATGTTCACTTCCTGAAATTCAGCCATTATGGATGTTGACCAGCCCACGCAAAACTGCTGAAATTTCTACTAGCCAATGTGGCTAGTGGAATAAAACTTTTAATAGCCAAATGACAAAATCTACTGGCCATGCAAAGTCAAAAAATAATAATAATAATAATAATAATTCAGTAACTTCTCTATTAACATTTCTATGAAATTAAATGGGCGAATGTTTTTTTCTTTTTAATGAGACCTCTCTCTCATTAACTTCATAAAAACAGATGCAGGGCAGTTACTGCATAGGATCATTAGACTGACTACAAATATTGCTTATATGCTTTTGTTCCAAAACGATTGATTTTTTGACAATTTATTTTCAGTGCTGTAATAATCATTACTCTATCTAATTTACACATACATAATTTATTTTCGAGAGGCCATTGAAGTTAGATATCTAATTTCTTTAATAATATTTAAAACAAAGAAACAAAAGCTAAGATATATATGCATAAAGTGGCAATGTTGATACAGTTTACTGCTGATATGTACTGTGTCTGATCTTCCCATCAGAGGTGAATAGCATTTTGATGATCAAAATCTTCAATTGAAGGGCCATTGCATCTAATCATATTTAAGTCATTAAATTGTCATTATTCGGACATGCCCGATTACTCAGGTTTTATGAGGTTCATTTCTGAAAAGCCACGCTCACAAGGAGCAGTACTACATGGCATAAGAAGTAGCAGCTGCATCATCTTGAAATATTTTGTGCAAAGTATACCATGGCAAAGGTAAGCTTTAGTAACCTTGACCCTTTGGTCGCTCCAGGCTGATCCGTCAGCAGATTAAGTTTCTCTCGAATCCCACCTTTACTTCCATTCATTTTCGAAGCTGCTGCAAGACAACACACAAGAACTCTATATTCATTCACAAGTGGAGGGGGGGGGGAGTTGGACAAAATAGTTGCTCACTTGGGGAAAAAAATTGGTAAATGTGTAGATTAGCGTCCTAAATTATTTCGTCAGAAAAATTTTAGTACCTGGAAAAAGTGTGATGTACAGATTTTAGAGTATGAAAATTAATGGCAAATGGTGCAGAAATTTCACATTTTAAGTGTCTTTTAAAGATTTTATCGTAATACAGTATGCAAGTGCGATTCTGTGAATAAACGCTGTGGGAGGCCTAACATTGCTACGGCGACGATGTTGAGCTTTGCTCCGCTGAAAGGAAGATTGGCTGCAGCAGTGTGTAATTCACGCGAGGACGACTATAAGTGCAACCGCATACGTTCTGGCCAGGAGAGCAAACCATGTTGTACTCACACGCTACAGAATATAGTTCATTCATGTTTTGTTATTGTTTTTAAAGCACATGTTGAGAGAAATTTTTCGTTCTTTCGCATATGATTCCCTGATTTGAAATAGAAAGTACGAATATGCCTTTGTTGTACAGAAAGCTGAAGAAGTATAACTTTCGGTTCTGCTTTGAATGACTTCCATTTGTAGCTGATTTGCTGTGCCACTGCAGTTTTGGTTCTGTTAATACCTTGTTTGCAGGTCAGTTTCTATCTCACTGAAACGTATCTTTTGCAAATCAAACAAGGTTTATCTGGTTTTTCCTGCCAACAATGTACAGCATACAACAAAATAAAGGTGGATGATGTGGACCTATTTTCTGTAGCATGTCCCTACAACATTTATCGCTCTCCTGCCAACAACGTAACCGCTTTCTGTTGTACTCTTCCACCTGCCATTTCGGTACAGCAACGCAGGGGTGCAGAATATGTTCGAACGCGCGAACAAGGTTCGGGGGAAATTAAGGTAGCTCTGGGGAAAATTTTGCCCGGGGGTAAAATAATAGTAGTAATAAAACGAAAAATTGACTTATTAACAACGAATATAGCGTTAAAAATTAGTAATTTACTTTATGATAACCATTTTGAAAAATGTGTTGTTATGAATACAAGAGGTTATGAGGGCTGTGACATACTGCGAACTTTCACTCGTAAATGATTCACCAAGCCTAAATGACTTTACTAATGCCAAGGTGGAGACAGCGTGGCGCGAGTAACAAGTACGACGGAACCACTAGTCACGCTAGCAAACGTTTCCGAAACTAATGGGCCACCCCGGTGGCACAGTGGTCTAAGCGATGGCTTCTGATCATTTGCCCGAGATGGGTCCGGGTTCGAATTCTGGTGAGGCATGGATGTTGTGTTTGTCTCATGGCACTGGCTCTCGCCTTCCCTGGAACCAGTGGCCCTAAATTAGGGACTGACGACTGCTTATAGCCCACTGGGCTGCTCTAGGTGATTGTTAAACCTACAATAGAAAAAAAAATAATAATGGCAGCAAATGTGTCAAAGGCGCCGATTTGAAAAATTATTCGGGGTTCCGATTATTTTAAAGCGAATGACCCATTCATTTTACAAAGGATTTAAGTCAAATTTAAATTTCATTTGGGAAAACTATCTGGCTCAATTAGATGCCTGGAATGCTAGAATGAAATAAATTATAGTTAATTACAGAATTTTTTAGCTGTTTATTTTTCAGCCTTCTTGATTAGCCTATTCTTCGTACATCGAAAGTTAATGGGTTCCGCCATTTTAGGCAAGGAAAGAATTCTTGATTCGCCTATTCCTGTCTCGCCTAAAACTTTCACCTGCTAGAGGGGAGGGATTCACCTGGAGCAAACTTCTTGATTTGCCTACTCTTGTTTCGCCTATTCCTCGTACGTCGAAAGTTAATGGGTTCTGGCATTTTAGGCAAGGAAAGAATTCTCCATTCGCCTATTCCTGTCTCGCCTGAAACTTTCACCTGCTAGAGGGGAGAGATTCACCTGGAGCACTAAATCTTTCGTGCGTAAAAACAAAAAGGCAATTTTTTTTGTGAAAAAAAAAAAGCTAGTTATTTATTGGAATAAATATTAGTTTTTGTTTTTTTCAAAGTTTTAAGTAATAGGCTTTAAGGATAGTTCTTGATCATCGGCATTTACTCTAATAAACGTCTAAACTTGTATGAAAATCCGCTACAATTTTCGGGGAAATTTCAGACAAAAAAAAAATGTGTTCTGGGAAAATATTGGGCCCTGAACATTTTCTGCACCCCTGCAGCAACAAACCTTCCTTTTAACGGAGCAAAGCTTTATATCATTGCTGGAGCAAAGCGTTAAGCCTACCACAGCTTCTCTTCACAGCATTGTACTTACAGGTAAATATTACGATAAAAAAATTTATAAGACATTTAAAATATGAAATTTCTGCACCATTTGTCATTAATTTCCATACTCTAAAATCTTTCCATACTCTAAAATCTGTACATCACACTGTTTCCAGGTACTAACATTTTTCCGAAGAAATAATTTAGGACGCTAATCTACACATTTGCCAAGAAATTTACAAGCCACTACAAAATATCTCATTGCCATTTGGCCACCAGCTACCAACATTCACAAGGGCTGGTGCTGACACGTGAAAAGTGCACTCGTGACTGAAAATTATCGTCTCCAGAAAGTCCTCATTTTATTCTATCTGACTGTTCATTTACATACAGAAATCTTTGTATATCTTACCATCGTGTCTTCAGCTGGTGCATATCGTAAATTTGTACAGCTCGAAATGCAGATGATGTGGAACGTGCCACACAGTCTCACGCAGAATGCTAGTTTCCTAAGACACAAGTCTTGACTTTTGAGGACTTCTAACAAAGCTCTCACGCACTTCGTCCACAACAGCATCAGAGGCACGCGCCCAACCGCTTGACATCGGATGACAAATAGAACATGTTTCCACAAAATTGTGCCATGTATAGATCATACACCTACTCAGAGATTCTTTGCCATACTGCATGCAAAAATTCTTCTGAACTTGTGTCGCAGACTGTCTCTTCAAACTAAAACACACAACATGCTCGCTCCGCACCTTCGAAAGCAGCCATTTCGGAAGCGTTTGACATGGAATGCCCTCCTATGCTGGAATTCGGTAATCCATTAATGTGGTAGAAACTTGCAGTATTCCACTACATTATACGACTGACTTAACTTCTGTACATCTTCTAAGTTATTCTCTGTACCCCTGCGAAGTTGTACGTGCCCTTTTGAAACATCCTATATTCAGCTTCCAGTGTTCGAGTTTCCACAAAGCATATAATTTGCAGCACTCAAAACACATTGGCTTTCTACAGGTCTATGAAAACACAGTTTAGTGATACTTTGCTGCTGGGCAGAAGCAAGTTTTTCTCTACGTTATCTTTGTGGTTCCAATTCTACTCTTCCTAAATTCTAGGGATACTACTGATCAGAAGCCATCACTACTAATTTTTGAGAACATTGGGAGCTAATCTTGATGCTAAATAACGGAAGATAAAAATCAAGAGCCCAAACAGTGAACTGCTGGTTTATTTCAGGAGGGTTTTTTTGTTGGGGGTTTAACAACCACAGTGAGCAACTCATCAGTAGGCCCATCCCTAATTTAGGGCTACTGGTTCCAGGGAAGGGAGACAGCCAGTGTTGTAAGACAAACACAACATCCCTGCCTCACCAGAATTCGAACCCATCTCGGAAGAAGCCACCGCTTAGACCACTATGCCACCAGGGCAGCATTTCAGGGTTTAATGACCGTCATGAAGAACTCTGAGGGATACCAGCAATTGCTGCCCCTAATTTAGAGCCACTGGTTCCTTGGAATACATAGAGCACTGTATGACAAATGCACACCCATGCCTCATCTCGGACACTACACCAATCCCATCTCAAACAAATGACCACTCAACTACCAAGTCAACTTTCAGCACCAAAATTTTCTAATTCATAAGTAAGTTAGCAAGAATATTACTTCAGATGGAGGCCTACACAAAACTTGCCCACAAACTTAAAGAAGAACATGTTGGATGGTACTTGAGGTGAAAGATGATAGGTCCACCAGATATGTGGATAAAATATGCATTTAAAACGACTGTAGTGCCTGGAACCTCACACCACCTCTTATGGTTGCATAACACTCTGAAACACCTTAATGCATTCTCGATTATTTGAAATCCAAAAGTACTGCACTTCTCAAAATTTAAAGTAAATTTAATACTCGTGTCCTTGTGTTATAATTCCAGTAAGTTTAAATTACTACCAAAACATTTCAGTTGCAATATTGGCTGAATTCCTATTTGTTAGCTTTATCATCATCGAATTACATGTATCATCTCATGTTACACTATTGGTACTTCACAACAAAACGTTGTTAAACAGCTTGATTTTAAACCGATACTATCGGTTTATTACTATATAATTATCCCTATCGTCATATTACTATATAACACAAAATAACAGTAAATACACGTTGTACTCCCAAGTGATATTTTCGTGCACGAGAACATGATCTGAAACAGTATGACACCACCTACCTTTTAAGAAAGTTGTTGCTAAAGCATACAAATCATCCAAATTAAATCCCCAGTCAGGTATTACTTGGTCGACAGAATTGCACTGATCTCTACCATTAGTTAATGCATCTTCGGATACTTTATTGCTCTCGTTAAGACAGTTTGCAGTTTTCGTCACCATTAATCCATTAACTGGAACAGCCATTTTTAAGCCACGATCAGCTGTTTGTTTCCACCGGGATTTTCTACACACAGCTAAAAATCTACTCGGTGTTTCGTCACAACCGGTTGTGCAACTCTCTTGCACGTATTTTCCTTTTATCCTGCAGAACATCATACAGCGCCACCACCAAAGTATGGAGGGTCAAAACTATGGAAGTAGGAATAAGAGGAGACGCTGTCACCAACTCTTCCCATGCTAGCAAAGTGAAGCAGAGTTTATACGCTTCCGCGGTGAAAGTAGTACCGCCAGCTTTGGCGTGGTTACTCTCAATATGCAACAGCAGACGATTTTCCGTAGGAAAGCATTATTGGGACCCTGTTCGTTTTCTTAAAATTTTACATTGTCTTAAAGTATAAACGAAATAGAAAAGCAGTGGAATAGGTTTAATAAACTCTTAGGCTTACACGAAAGGAATTTTAGTACAAAAACTTAGATATTTGTGGAGAAAAAGAGATCTAAAAAAGCGTCTTCGTAACGACTGAGACGTATATGAACTGGCGATTTAAAATGTGTTTAGATTAAACGTAATTTTATAAAGCGTTTAAAATCTTTCTCTGTCTTATCTGATTTTCGTGAAATATTGTTTATCATAGAAATAGTAATGGTCTAACCTCAGATAATTTGTATTATGAGTGAATTTTTCAAAAGATCGCGCTTTAAAGGGAGGGAACACTTTTGCCCTGTTGTCAGGACGAAAATTAAGTAAACAATGACATTTCACATATGTTTTACTTGAAGAGCAATTGCGAGGGTTCTTAAGCAAATAAACAAGGGGGTGGGGAGAATATTCTCATTGAACATTATTATTCAAAAAAACAAAAGTTCATGAAATATTTAGATTTTATTTCCAAGCATTTATAGAAAAAATGGGGAATCTGCGAGCTTGTTGAAAGAAATTTTAAAAAATCAGACGCAAAATATGACGTTACTGTACTTTCATTTTATTTTTTATAATTGCTTTAAGCACTTGACTGATTTTAGTTTCTTCTAATGGAGGTAAGAAATTCCTACTGGTTTGGTTAGAACTGTGGTGGGCTTCAAAAGATATAAATGTAAATAATTTTAAAACTACAAGTAATGCAATTAATAGCCTCCTTAATAGGAAAGGAACTTTTTTCGGGGGGGGGGGGGTATCTTTTTAAAAGGGTGCAGTTTCAAAATATAGCAAGAAAATATACAATTTATTAGTTTGTGGAAATAGGATTTACAAGTCCTGCTGATAGTAAAGGAAATCTGAGTTGATAAAATGTCTTGGTAAAAACAGATTTACAAAAGCAGCAGAAATAATTCTTACTGTAGATCACTTTAAAAATAAATCCAACTGCATTCAAATTATTATACTTCTAATACACACCACTATTAACCGAGACACATTCATAAAGTAATAAGTTAATAGCTTTTAAGTAGTAAATGAAACAGATGTGTGTATATAATAAGGATTTTTAATTTGGTTTCTGAAATGTATGTATACCATTTATGAACAAGGTAATATTTATTAATGAAGAATTCATTGAGGACAAACCCTGCAGTTTGTTGCTAGCACAACATATTTTCAAGAATAGGAAAATCTGCTCACATAAGTTGTGGTTAATCAACACAACAAGGTGATTCATTTTTGCTCTAATGACAGAGAACATTGCTAACAGCAGCCCATATGCTAATGCACATTTAACCTACATTTTATGGCCACAATATAATTAATTGAGAACTAATCAGAAGTGCATGAGAAATATAGAAGCGCAAATTTTCTGCCATCAGATTATGGTACTGAATCATCTTTCGTTCACCGATATCCATGTAACATCTCCAGTACGAAAATCTGATTTCCAAAAATAATGTTGACCTTTAAAGCAGGATTTTTCATCTAATTAGTTAAGTAATAAAGTTTTCACTCAATTTATTGGTTTTTTATAACTATACATTTCTATATATAGTAATTGATATAATATATTCATAAACACATTTTATGCTGTTATATTTTTACCTCAGCTGAACTCAGGTTTTTCTCCATTTATGACAGCCAAAAGCATAGCTGTGAGCTGCATTTCATGTTAATTATGTGCATTGCAAGCTGTGGAAAATATAATACATCCGTACTATCATTTCCTAATGGGAGTTCAATATACACCTTTGTTTTGCTGATGACATAGTCATTTTTGCAACTACACCATCAGAGCTACAGAGTATGATCCAGGAACTTGCTGACAAGAGTAAAGAAGTGGGATTAAAAATTAACTTTCAGAAGACAAAAGTGATGTACAATGCTTTTACAAGAAATGAAGATTTATCGATTGATGGAGAAAAGCTGGAGATAACAGACACGTACGTTTATCTTGGACAGCAGATATCAAGTGAGGGTCACATTGATGAAGAAATTAATCGGCGTACAAAACTTGCCTGGAGAGCTTTTGGAAGAAACAGCATAATTTTCAAGAGCAATATGCCATTATGTCTTAAAAGAAAAGTGTTTGATCAATGCATCCTTCCAGTGCTTACGTATGGTGCAGAGACGTGGACCTTAACTAAAAGAGACATACAAAGGCTGCAGACAACTCAAAGTAGCATGGACAGGTGCATGCTTGGTGTAACCAGGAGAGATAAGAAGAGGAACACGTGGATCCGAAAAATGACAAGAGTGGAAGATCAGAGTTAAATCCCTGAAATGGCAATGGGCTGGACATACTGCCAGAAGAACAGACCATCGATGGACAGCCGAAATTTTAGATTGGATTCCAAGGGACAGGAAAAGACCCAGAAGAAGACCACATGGAAGATGGGTGGATGAAATTTGAAAGTATGCGGGAGTGACATGGAAGAGACTGGCACAAGACAGACCGTTGTGGAGGAAACTTGGGGAGACCTTCGTCCAGCAGTGGATTGATAATGGTTGACAATGATGATGATGATACAAGACAAAAAAGAATGAGCTAATTAGAACATGAATAAATATTAAAAGTTGATGCTCACCAGGGGTGCCGACTTCACCAAATTATTGGGGGGCAGGTGTGAAGATATCATACATGGGAGGGGCACATCTCTTCCATTGTCAGGAAGGAAAAAGAAAGAGCCAAAAGATAAACTACGAACTTTGACGTATATTTTAAAACACAAAATTTGTAACTGCTCATCATCAAATGAACAAGGAAGAAATATTATTTTGGTGAATATTAATATTTTAAAAATGAAATTTAGCCTGTGATTTAACAAAAATATCCAGATAGATTTTATTTCTAAATGTTTATAAAAAAAATATCAGAAATTAGCTGGGTAACTCAAACAAAGGACGAGAAGCATGAAATATAAATACACATAGATAAATAAAGGCACTAGAGATTATAGTTTCTGTATTTTTATTTATTTTATTTTTGGTAATTGTTTTACCCATTTATGACATATCACGAGACCATGTCAAACACAATACAGGGCTGGCAATCCAGTTTCTTACAAATGAACAATGCTGAATATGAGAAGTTTATTTTGTTATTTATTAACTTTTTAAAAATAAATCGCTTTGGCTTCATAAGGTGGATGGATCTTGGTCCATTCTATGAGGCCAAAGTGATTAAAAGTGATTATTTAATTAAACAGGAAACAAAATATTGAGTGGGCACTGCCCCTTAGTAAAATTATTGGAGGGGCGAGATTAACCTTGCCACCCCCATAGTCGGCACATATGATGCCCACATAAATGTAAAACTTCCTGCAGAAGTTAAAAATGTTTGCGAGAAAAGAAAAAGCTTACCCACAGTATTTGTAGCCGGAACTTCAAATCTGCTTACTGCTGCAATTCATACCATTAAAAAGAAATGTTTGCAGGGGAAATTTATATGTAAATCCACTACAAAACACTTCTCTCAAATAGTCAAATCTCATCTTCAGTGACTATTAGCTGTAGAAAAAGGTTGTCCTTCACATATAACGTGAGCCTCAGTAAGTACGTGTGTCTGTCCTCTTGAAAGGCTTAGTCTTTCAGTTGTGATGGGAAGACTAAAAAGAAGGGTGGGGGAAGTATGGATACACAACAAGGAGAATACCACAGAATATAAAATAAAATAAAGACATAAAATACAGGAAATTTGTAACGACTACCAAAGCATTGGGTACAAGAGATTTGCATACATACATACCATTAAGCTATTCTCCGAGTTTCAGAGGTTATCTCTTCAAAGAAAGACGTCTGGCAAGTAAACATTTAACTGATGGAACTAGATTTTACTTACTGTTGGTGTATCAAATTTCTCTATTTACAATGATCTCGGCACACGGCTTGAGCTTCGGCACGTCACACACGAGACTTTTTGTACTTAATCTGATCTTTTTCTTAAGCAGATATTCCTGAATCTAGTCCTCCCACGATTTCCTTGGCCTTCGTCTACCTTTCTTTTCTACCACTTGGGTTGAAAAAATTATCTTAGTCAGCACCTCATCACTCATTCTTTCAACGTGTCCAAACCACCTAAGTATATTAGTCTTCACTTTATCAACATTTTGCCTCACATTACACATTTTCATTTCCCACATGATCATAAGTAATGTGGCACTGACATAGAAAACAACACAGCCTAATTACATTGAGCTAATTAGAACATGAATGGTGAGCAAATAAACTACAGTAAATATCTAACTATAAAATTAACATGATTTAATGCTTATTGAAAATAATATGCACTCTTTATTTTCATCATGACATTTATTAGTAACAATATAATATGTAATTGAAAAGGACTTAACTGTGTGACTATTTAATTCTAGCATTAATGATTTTCCTATTTTTAATTACAGGTTTAAAGCCTAAATATTTCAGTACTAAACTTTTCAGCCTTCAAAAAACGTTGCTTTCATTCAACATCCCCCCCCCCCCGACTCTTTCATCGCAATCCCCCATTTTAATTTCCTGGATAAACTCCTGTCAAGCACCATATAGAATAAATTGCTATCTTGTCCACATAAAATGAGTAAATAAAAAGGAGTAAAAAAAAATTTCATACCTGTTGCAGATAACTTGGAAATGCTTTGAATATAGTTGGAATGTCATTTTCTTTTAAACACACCTTTTGTGATTTTCTCTGAAACATATATTCTTGAGAACATTCTGAACAAATTCTGCTGAACTTTGAAGGTTTCCAGTCTTTTCTTCCTGTGGCTTGTATCCATGCAGCTCTTTGTTCTTCATTGCTTGGAAACCTGTATATAAATATAATTCAAAACTCATAAGCATTTGTTGAAATGGAAGATAGATTCTGTGCATACATAAAAAAACAACTGAAATATAAACAGTACCTTGAGTCAATTTTAACAATTGAAAGGCTTTATACAAATACATTTCATAAACTGTGAGAAAAGTTAGAAACATGATTTTTGAGAATTTCAGCAGATACTTAGAGAGGGGGTGGGGTGTATAATGGAATGTTGAGAGGTTTTTAATACATGTTCGATATATATATTTACATACAAAATCATAATGCTCAAAAATGTGTTTACAAAGTTATAGCTGTATCGGGGCCAGAAGCATAAAACTTCCCTGTAAAACACTCATGTTTGGTCACTTTACAAGTGTTTCCTTGTTCATTTGTCTCTTATTTCCATTCTTTTTTAATATTTTAAATATCTGTGCCCCCTTTGTGTTTCACCTTTTCATCCGCTGTTTTTAGTATCAGCATAACTTTTTGTTTCATATACAAAACAGCTCTGTTGTCGATTAGGAGATATTAACAGTGATTTTTTTCACTGTCACATAATTCCAAGAAACTGAGTGCAGTGACTGACACTGTTTTAATGCCCTCTGCTACTCCAGAAACTCTGTATATGTACTGTGAAATTTAATTTTCATTAAAGGAGCTCCAATGCTATTTATTACTTAACTGATCTTATCCAACACACCTTGGCTATTACTTTATAATGAGTATTTTTTTATTGGCTACGATGAATTCTACAATCTAGTATACTTACCACGCCATAACAGGAAAAAAAACTCCAAAAAAACCTGACAGATGAACTTTTGGTATACGCAGCTAATTCCTAACCACTATCGTTGTTAATGTGATGTGAACTTTTTGGAAATGAACACAGCATGATTATAAGTGTGTTGCTAATAATTCAAAGACGATCATCTTTATGCTATAGAGATATTGAACATCATTTAAAGCGTGAAGTTATAATTATAAATCCGATTACATAACCTACACTATTCCCGAAAAATTTGCTACAACTTTCGTAAACAGTTCAATACAACCTATGTACCTAAACACATAAACTTCGTAACTTTGCCACAAATTCAGAAAACTACATAACAAGCTAAAAACGAGAAAATCGCAGCAAATTATGCAGTAACTATCACAATCAATTGCAATAAAAGATTGAATCCCAAATAACCTAAGAATTTATACCTAGAAAACATAAAATAGTGATACTAACCAGTGGAAAGTGATACTAGGTGTTTTCTTTTTAAATTTATTTGTACAGCCAAATGCCACGCAACATCGCATCGAAACTAATTATGAGTACACTGAAGTATGCTGTCAAACACACACAAAAAAATCTACGCTGGTAAACCACTTTAACAAAATATATGAGCTTCTAAAAATCACAAATGATCAATGCTTTCCCATGGCAGACATGACCACGAGCGTGACCAACGCTCTGTAAGGAGCCAAACACGCGGAGGGATATTACAACAGATCGGCTTCAGAAATCTGCGCTTAAGGCGTCTCCTCGACTTTGATGGAGCTCCTTCACCTCGTATTGCGTCATGGGAAGAAAGTTCGATGCTTGCGGATCAACAACAGTTTGTGGATTTCCATTGTAACTGTTCAGGGAATTTGTGATTTCTGCAATATTAGGCTGACCATACGGGCCCCGTTTTGAATTGGACAGTACCGTTTTTTTCTTTTCTTATTTCCCGGCCGTCCCGTCGTTTTAATAGAAATGTCAATTTTATCCTCTTTTTAATAAAAACTTTAAATATACTTGTATATTGGTCACGCAATTTTTTCTGAAATGAGCAAAAACGCCTACAAAACATTCCTGTGAGTCTGGAGGAATTTGAGGCTGCTGTGGTGCAGTGGTAGCATGTCCGGCGCGTAACTGGAAGACCTGGGTTCGATTCCCGTTGGCGGCCAATGATAATTTTTCCGTGACTCACTTATAAACGTGGAAAAAGCGATGACTTCTGTTTGATGTTCCTAATCCACGTCAATTATTTGTATTAATTATTCATTCGCCTTCTAGTTATTTGTTCAGTTGCTGCTTACCATCTTTGGTGAATCCCCAACATTGTGCGGGGCTCCAAGAAGCAACCTACCAAGTGGCTTGGTAGTTGACGTATGTGAGTCTAGAGGGATTCGAGGCAGCTGTAGTACAGTGGTAGCATGTCCGGCGCGTACCTGGGAGACCCTGGTTCGATTCCCTGTGGCAGCCAATGAGAATTTTTCCGTGACTCACTTATAAACATAGAAAGAGCGATGACTTCTGTTTAATATTCCTGTATCTGATAGATGGGTATAAATTTTTTCAGAAAAGACCGAAAAACGCCTACTTTCAGGACTTTTGCAATATTGTAGAGTTTATTCTTTGTCTTCCAGGAAGTACAGCACCTGTTGAGAGATTATTTTCTGCTATGAACAGTGTGTGGTCAAAGGAGAAATCTGGGTTAAGTGTTGAGACAATGACAGTTATGTTAGTTGTAAGACAAACTTGTGTTATGGAGTGTGAAAATTTTTATGATAAAGTGTTGAAAGACCGAAGTTTGTTGCGTAAAATTACTTCATCGGAGAAATATTCATAGTACGATCGTGGTGAAATACAGTCCCCCGCTAAGTGTACCTAAATTTTTGGGTGGGTTCTGTCACTGTTTTTTTTTTTTTTTTTTTTTTTTTTTTGATTGGAGGTTTAACGACCACCGTGAGCAACTCAAATGGGCTATAAGCAGTCGCCCGTCCCTAATTTAGGGTCACTGGTTCCAGGGAAGGGAGAGAGCCAGTGCCGAAAAACAAACACAACATCCATGCCTGACCGGGATTCGAACCCGGACCCCTTACGGACGATTGATCAGAGGCCAACGCCTTAGACCACTGCACCACCGGGCTCTGTCACTGTTAACTGAAGAATAACGGTAAGCTCAATATGTTTAAGTAATAAAACTTTTGTTATCGTCTTACTTTTTTTGTCTCAAGGAAATATTATTACCCTATGCACAATTCATCAAGATCCTAATTTATGTTTATCTTATGATTGTGAGACTAAAGCTTGCCACTTAAAATCAATAGAGAAATTAATAAGTTTTCACAAGTCAGGCACGTCGGAACTATTTTTAAACAACGGGAACCAAGACATATATTCATTTTTTATATTCATTCTTTTTTTTTTTTTTTTTGATTGGAGGTTTAACGACCGCCGTGAGCAACTCAATGGGCTATAAGCAGTCGCCCGTCCCTAATTTAGGGTCACTGGTTCCAGGGAAGGGAGAGAGCCAGTGCCGTAAGACAAACACAACATCCATGCCTGACCGGGATTCGAACCCGGACCCCTTACGGACGAATGATCAGAGGCCAACGCCTTAGACCACTGCGCCACCGGGGCGGCATTCATTCTTTGATCAGATCATAAAACTTATTGCGATTTTGTCGAAACAGGACGTGATGACCATAGGTGGTGATGACTTCATTTGAACATGCTACAGGTAAAACGGCCGCCCCGGTGGCGCAGTGGTCTAAGCGATGGCCTCTGATCATTCGTCCGTAAGGGGCCCGGGTTCGAATCCCGGTGAGGCATGGATGTTGTCTTTGTCTTACGGCAGTGGCTCTGTCCCTTCCCTGGAACCAGTGACCCTAAATTAGGGAGGGGTGACTGCTTATAGCCCATTGAGTTGCTCACGGTGGTCGTTAAACCTCCAAACAAAAAAAGCAAAAATATTGTTTTAAAAACATTTTGAACAATAAGATGTTGTAATCCAAAATATCACCCTGGACAACTACAATGGGCAGATACTGTGAAACAAAAATATCTAAGTATGCAGGCAGGCGCGCAACTAGGAATTTTGTTTGGAAAGCGTTATGATATCGAAGAAATCTACATGAACAGCACGCCAATAGTTTGCATGCAGTATCGATATCTTTGGGGAAACAAAATTTGTGCACCAATTAGTATAATTACATATTTAATTTGTATCAAAATATTATCATTATTGAGCGAATTAAAGTGCAGAAATTAAAATAATTATAATAAAATGTGGAAATAATACATTCCGTTGGGAATAATCAGATAACAATAATTCAAGCACTTTATAATAAACATAACAATAATGTAACGGCGTTATTCTGATGAAATGTGCCTCTTCTATTTGGGATATCTCCAATGACTACCGCTTTTTATTTTTATTGATCTGGTGGTACGTTTCAATTTCATTGAAGGCTCAATTACTTCCAGAAAAGGAGGAATACTGGTAATGGACTTTGAAGCTTCGCCACAGACATCCACTTTGGAGGAAAAGTTTTAGTGCCGAGTAGCCGGAAAAAGAAAATCCTAAAATTCCTTCATTTTATCTTACCCTAGGGAGTTAGACCCTAGTGGGTTAGAGCAAAGCTGCGATGAAAACACAGGGCCATGACATTAGAGAGACGAGTTCCCTCTTTCAGTGACGTCACGACGAAATCAAGGCCTCTGATTGGTTTCCAACGCTGTCTTGTGTGACGTCAAACACGACACCGACGTATCAATCCGTGTAACATGAGAGTGACGTCACAAATGTGGAAAGAACACTGTCATGGCCTTGTGCTTTCTAGTCGGCCATGGTTAGAGCAGCTGGTTGGAGGGGCTATACTCCCTGGTGGGTTAGAACAGCCACAGTAAGGGTAATAATATTCTAGGGTGTTATACCAGCCCAGACTCTGGCGCATAAGAAGTTTGGTCTTCACAAAAAAACAAGTTTATGCCACTATTTGTCTCAATGAGATACATGGGCAGTGGAAAAAGTCGAGTAAGTGTGCTTTGCTCTAGGGTCAGTTTACAGATGGAAAGCCTGAGAATGTGGGAACGCAAAACTTTTACAGGTTTTTGTCTTAGGGGCGCTCACTGGAGAAGAAAATTGAATCAAACTGAGACAGCGACATACACTATATTGACAAAAGTAATCGGACACCCCTTCAAAAGCAAATGAACGGGTCCGCTGCGTTGTTAAAATGCGTGGTACAGCTGCAAACGGTATAAAAACAAGCCTGCAGCTGACTGCTATAATATCGCACTGTGAGGTTGAGTGAAAATGTCGTGGAGGGAGAGAACTGGCTTTGAGAAAGGAAAGATTGTTGGGTGTTATATTAGTGGGTTGTCCATAAGAGAAGTTGAGGGGCTTTTAAACATACCCAAGTCAACTGTTTTGGATGTACTGAATAAGTGGAAGACACATGGCATGCCTGAAGTAGTAAAACATACCGGCAGACCAAAGAAAATCAGTGATAGAGGACGTCGAAGCTTCAGGAGAGTTGTTACAGCTAATCGACGGAATACTGCACAAGACCTCAGTGTACAGGTGAGTAAAAATGCCGGAACCTCGGTATGTAAACGTACCATTCACAGAGAACTTCGTTCCATGGGTTACCGTGGTCGTGCGGCTGCTCATAAGTCTTTCATCTCCACTAGGAATACTATTCGTCGTTTAGCATGGTGTAAAGAACATTTATCGTGGACGGTAGACCGTAGATCAATGGAAACGGGACCTACGGACTGAAAAATCCAGATACACGATCCATCAGTCTCATGGCTGTGTGTGGGTATGGCGGCAGCCGGGGGAACGCTATTTACCACAGTGTACTGTTCCTACGGTCAAGTTTGGAGCTGGCAGTGTACTCGTGTGGGATGTTTTTCGTGGTATGGTCCCGGCCTATTGGTTATCGTGGATAAACCTGTTAACAGCACGTCTACCTCGATATTCTGGACAATTATGCCATACTAACTCTGTGGCAATACAATGGAACCGAGCCTTGTTGGTACCAGCAGGATAATACTTCGAGCTATAAAGCAAGGACTGTTACGGCGTGGTTTGATGGTAATTCCGTATCCTGTGTGGACTGGCCAGCACAGAGCCCTGATCTTAATCCCATACAGCACCTACGGGATGAATTAGAGCACCGCATAAGAAGTTTGGAACCAAGGCCTACTACAAAGCAACAGTTAGCGGCAGCATTATGTACTGAATGGAAGCGCATACCTACTGCTGTGTTCCAAAACCTCGTCGAAAGCATGTTTCGAAGGGTCAGTGAATGCATTAAGGCCAAAGATGGACCGACACCGTACTAATGTATGTCAATAAATGCTATTTTGTGTTTCTCTTCTAGGTGTCCGGAGACTTCTGTCAATATAATGTATGAAATAGCAGTGTTAATCATAAAAAAAAGAACTCTGGTCTTTTTGGGTGGAGGGTAAAACCTTTAAACCCTACCACCCTTTAAACCCTACCCTGGTTGCGCCCTTGTATGCAAGTATAATGTTATAACATAATAACTGCAAAACATTGTGTTCTTTTTCATCATAACCATAATTTTAAATCTATCTACTACAGCACCGCCAAGATAATCAGTATGATATATACAATGTCTTGGAAATCGTTAAAGTATTAAAACAAGCGTACAAATCTGTAAGACTTTTGACATTTTTTCGTCATTATTTTGTTCC
Source organism: Macrothele yani (assembly GCA_039090855.1). Lineage (NCBI taxonomy): Eukaryota > Metazoa > Arthropoda > Arachnida > Araneae > Macrothelidae > Macrothele > Macrothele yani. The sequence continues at coordinate 45,453,361 of CM077022.1, read as the reverse complement.
TGGCAATAAATTTTAATGAGCATGTATAAGAATTAAAGGTATTTCGTGCTGAGTTGTAAACAAGAAGAATTCAAAGCTGTTGAAGCACGGTAACTTTTCTGGAGCAGCCAAAGCACACACACCACACTTTGAATTTCTATTTAAAAAACGTAGGATCTAAAAAAACGTCTTTATTTACAATTTAAAAATATAGTAGATAAAAGCTCTGGCGAGCACTTTCGCGACCGCTATGGTTGCTGAGTGAAACCAGGTCAGATCAGATCACATGTATAGGGGTTTTAGGAAGGGAGTGTCTGACCCCAGGTCTTAAACAACCCTTAGAAATAGGAAGCTAGGAGATTTGGGCTAGAGTGCCCGATAGGAAAGTGACACGGAAGCGAAGTAGAAAGGGGGAGGAAGACGCCCTTATTTATAACCGAGGGGCCAGTACCCGGGGTCCGACGGCTTAACGTGCCCATTCGACGCACGGCGGATATTCAGTGGATGGAGCGTTCGTACCTGTTTGGGATCGAACCTGAGGTCCTTTCCGTGGCAGTCACGAACGTTGCCCACTAGGCCAAGTGAAACCAGATTAGAACGGCACAAGGTTAAATAGTGACAGATAGGAGCACAAGTAATACACATTATGTAAACGAACACATGAATCATTGTCATTCACTACAAATTATTGTTAAAAGTTCGTTTATAATCATTCGGATTATTCCTCCCGAGAGTACTGCAAAATCAGATTCCTCCAGGTAGTGGGAATGTGTACAGGCACGTCTTCATTACAGCATTTTGGTCCAAGTTTAGTAATATATAAACTCTCAGTAAAAAGCATAGAACGTTTATTAGAAGCAGTCGACAGTAAGTTTGCATTGTCCCAATCAGGTCTTAAATGTTTTTCAATAACAGTTTTTGACAATGTCGAAGCAGCAGATTCTTTACGGATGGCATATCTGTGTTCAGCCCAGCGAGTACCCAGGCTACGATAGGTCGAGCCCACATAGCAAAGATTTGCCGATTGTCCATTCCTGTCCAAGAGAGAGATGTTGTACACTCCAAAGCGGGAAGTTGTTGTAACTACGTCTCTATCGCGCTTAATTAATGAAAATAGGTTTTCACTCTATCTTCACTCATCGGCCTGATGATGCGGCCATAGTGGTCGCGAAAGTGCTCGCCGGAGCTTTTATTTACCATATTTTAAATTGTAAATAAAGGCATTTTTTAGATCCTACGTTTTTTAAAAGGAAATTTAAAGTGTGGTGTGTGTGCTTTGGCTGCTCCTCAAAAGTTACCGTGCTTCGACAGCTTTGAATTCTTCTTGTTTCATGAGCATCTTATGGACCGAAAAAATTTCCAATCACCAATTTAGGGTTATTGGGCTGGCGAAAGGGAGAAACCAAGGATCATAAGATAAACATAACACTGAAGCCGCATCCAAGACTCAGACACAGGTGTACACTGTACAGTATGTAACAGTCAAACGGAACAAGACCAAGCTTCAGGTTGTCTCTAAAATGTTTGTCCATATGGAACTTATCGTCGATCCTAAAGAAAACAAGTCGTATAAAAAATAAGGGCGGAAACGCTTTGTTACAGAGACAGTACGTTTGCGGTGGCTCAGTGGTCTAAGCATTGGCTTCTGAACAATCGTTCGTGAGGAACCAGGAGAGTCCCCTGAAGAAGCATGGGTAGTGTACTTGCCTTACGTCACTGACTTTCCCCTTTCTTGGAGCCAATTAGGGCCAAGAAACTGCTTACAGCCATTAGGGTCCTCACGGTGGCCGTTAAACCCCGAAAAAAAAAACTGCGTGTTGTCCAAATAGGAATGGGGCGCGAGACTTCCCTGTGCATGGAAGACTGTGAGGTAGTCACGGTGCATTTGAAATGAAGATCATCTGCATGTCGTTCGGCGTTGGGCATGAATGCAAATGTGCAACCGTGAACATGCAGACTCTGTTTACCAACGCCGAACTGGCTGACATCCATTTCAGAAACTGACAAGCGAATGGAAATAGCAGGGAAGCTCAGTCCCTCTACATGAGAGCTTTTCCTCGCAGACGTCCAGCGAAAGCTACGTTTCCCGCCGTTAATCAGTATCTAAGAGAAATGGGCTCAACGACGCCAAGCGCTATAGTTTGCGACAAGCCAGACACGTGTGTTCACGTGCATCAGAAGAAAGGGCGCTGGACATGTTGGCGAAGGAGCCCGGAACTAGCACGAGAAGTATAGCTGCAGAGGTGGGCCCATCAAATTACACTGTATGGCGTATCTGTCAGAAGTAACTGTATGCTTACCATGTCTAACGAGCAGAGGCTCTCTCTCTCTCTCTCTCTCCTTACACACACACACACACACACAGCGGATTCTCTCTCCAGTCAGCTTTGCCCAATGGCTTCTGCAAAAATTGACCAAACCTGGTTTTCTTCGGGGAATATTTTGTACGGGTGAATTGAAATTCATCGAGATAGCATTGTGGACTTTCACAACATGCATGACTGGGTGCGGGACGATTCGCATAAAATCAGTTAGTTTCGGCATCCACACAGGTTCCATGTGAATATTTGGATTTTCATCACTGGAGGCTAACTAATCGGTTTGTTGTTCTTGCCACTTACACTCAACCGTCAGCGGAACCAGCACTTCTTAGAGGACGAACTACCAGGGTTGTTGGCAGACGTGGCATTAGCAACACGCGGGCGCGTGTGGTTCATGCATGACGGAAGGACAGCGCATTTTCGTCGAACTGTTTGAGAACATCTAGATTGTGCCTATCCCAGCAGTTGAATAGATAGATGTGGGCCTATAGCACGGACACCACGATCTTCGGATATGGATCCACTGGATTTCTTCGTATGGAAATAGTGAAAATTTCTTTGAATGGAATCAATGTTTATTCTACTCACCGGTGCCTAATGAACAGGCTCTCCGCCAAAGAATCGTGGATGGTTGCACGACAAATTGCAATACTCTGGGACTTCTGAAATGTGTACCGTAATCACTCAGCCGACACTACGGGGCATGTATTGCTGCTCACTGAACCTGTTTCAAACATAGGCTGTGAAGTGTGAAGCAGCCGTAAGTGGTTGTTTTCTTCAATTATACCCTATGTGTAATACCAGCCTTAACTGGAATACAGCCTGTTACATTCTCAGTGCGCATGACTTGCAGTTTAACACATGTTGTATCTCTGTAGGAAAGCGTTTACGGCCCTATGTTTATATGAATTTTTCCCAGAATCGGCGGTAGAGTTCCCAAAGCTTGGCCAAACATTTCAGAAACACTCTGTATAGTCAGAGGATTCCTCTAAATTGTTTACGAACATGATGGATCACTTAAAAATTAAACACAGATGAGCTATTTTATACAAGCTTTTCAAAACTCCAGTTTCAAATATAGGAGAAATCTTCAAATGGGAAAACCATTTTGTAACATTCTTCTTAGAGGAGCTGAGTTCTTGAACTTTTAAATCAAAACATAGCTCTACTTAAAAAAAAAAATGCCCAGTTTTGAAACTACGACTATCCTTAAGCCAACATATTTCCCTAAAAACGGAAATACCAAAAAGAAATACTGCATTCCACTGTTATTGTTCGCATTCACGAGGAAGCCGAATTTATTTTTTCAGGTTAAATCCTTGTGGACTAGTTCGTTGCTAATATTTTCCCCCAATGATTGTACCCAATATAAAATGATAGATTTGACAAACTGAAGCAGGAAAACACCTTTGTACGATCACAATGTAAGATTGGATTTAACAATTAGTTTTAAATTAAGGTCAAAATCTCTTTCTGTATGAAATATTTCAGTAATTTAACCAATGATACCATCCCCAAATGTGTGATATATCTCTTTCCACCTGCTACAGTTACCCTTCAACAAAGGTTTTGATTTTAGAGCAATCGCTGATAATCGGGTTCAAGCTGCTTTGTGCTTTTAAATAAAATACGGATTATTGCTGATACCAGAGGCGACTTTAGATCTTTTCGGGCCCTAGGCGCTAAAAGATCCAGGGGCCCTCTCCCCTTCTTATCGCTTCAGAAATTTTCATTTGTGAAATTAAGAAAATAATAATAATCATAATAAAGTCAAGAAAAAAGTGTTTTACGCTTTTTAAAATGCCATTCTATCTTCCTATTATTAGACCGTTTTGTAAGAAATAGTGTTAGTGTAATCGCTTTGTCTGTGCGCACATCGAACTTTTTTTTAGAAATATTTCAAAAATTATTTTTGCGGCTAATAGGAAATCTAAGGATATTAGGTTTGGCACTTTCCGTGACGGATTTCCAAATAGGCATAAAATGCAAAAGTGGGAACCACAGCTTTTCGTATAAGAGTATCATTGAAACTTTTATTGCTTTTTCAGAAGTTAATTTTATGTCGATTTAAGGAACAGAAAAAGTGAGAATACTTCATAATTATCAATATTAAACCAGGGAGGATAAAGTAATACGAAAATGTTGTTGCTATACAATAAAAATTTCTTTTAACTTTATTACATAAGAAAAAGATAAATACTGTGACATTCTCGAATTTCTTTATTTTTTCAGCCTAAATATTATCTCTTTTGGTTTAGGCTGTTTTAGGGAAAGGAATAGGACTGAGGAAAAACTTGATTACCCTACGCCAAAGTGAAAAGGCAATAAAGAGCAAACATACCCGACCATCAAGACAGTTTCTACAAACATTTCTCATTGCAACTCGGGGGGGGGGGAGGTTCGAACTCAGACGTTTTCTTTTGGCTGGAGGTAGCATGAAAATAATTTATGTAACAGCAGTCTAGTTAAGTATTCGCCTTACACAATGAAATGATTCGGAAGTATGAATTCTTCCTTCACCTACCACTAAATGGAAGGCTAAATTATTTTAAATGTTCCTTTCAAAACCAGGAAATCGACAAGAACTCGAAAATTTGGAGCATCAACCGCAAGAAAAATATATGTTACTAATATGAGAAAGTAAAATATCAATTCACAATACAAATAAAGTGGCGGCTTTAAGGATTTATTTATTTCGGTCTGTGAAAACCAAAACATTACTGACGATTCAATTATACGTTTTCTGCGCCCTCAAACTCTGGGGCCCTAGGCGAGCGCCTATAGTGCGCCTATTTGGAAATCCGCCACTGGCTGATGTTATTTCAGTCTGTTGCGTTGTCAGAGGTCGAGATGGTCAGTAGAGAAAAAAGATCAGAAATAGCTAGTAGGGAATCAGGCCTCTCGAACCTCAAATGTGTCTATTGAGGTCCTTGCGCCAATAAACACACATCAAGCAACCAACTAACCTCAAATGTGGGGAAAGTTTCAACCTATCCCCACCTTACCTCCCGAATATCAAAGTTTTCGAAAAGCATAGGTTTCAGATTTTTCACTTTTTAAAACTTCTGGATACTTTTCTCTCATTCCCCCTAAATAATTTAATTTAATTTTCTTGCTATGCGAAGAGGGATAACCGATACTTTTGGTTCTTGAAGTGTCACATACTTCTTATCACGAATATAAAAAAAAATGAAATTCATATAAAACATGAAGTCAGAATTCAGTCACAAGCAGATAACGGCTATGTAGGAGTTATTCAGGCGGTTGACATCGACTTAACAGTCTCTGATGTAATCCTTACACAAAATACAAACATTTGGACAATTAAGCCCTTACGTTCATTGATAATTCCAGACGCTCTAAGAAATTTTTAATAACATGAACGAGTTTTGTAACAATAGGCATTTTTCGCTATTTGTATACGTACCTTTATTTTTGCACTCCAACGAAAAAAATAATAGTAATAATTACTACTTGCACGAAATATAAATGTGGTGGATATTGAACAGAAACGAAAATATCTCAGTGTTTCTCCGAAAATAATACTTCGAATGGAAAATTCAGCAAGTGCTAGAAAGCAAAGGAAACAATATATTTGCCTGAATGCACAGTGATAAATTCCATGAAACCAAACACAGTAGTAAAAGCGTGTGAGCAGAGCAAGTGAATCATTCTGATTTAAGCAAGCTAAGTGAATCCCATTCTACAGAAAATCATACTAGTGAAGCAGATGACACTTCGGCAAAACTAGCTTAAACTGATGAAGAGAGCTCCTATCGAAAGAAAAATGTTCAGATCTGTATGTAATACATGCATTTATTTTCATGAAACAGCACCTTCTTCCTCGAAGTACGACTCGCGTGAACATTTGAACATATATGGTTTCAAGATCTCCTCCTAGAACCTAAGGGCAGTAACAGAGAGACTAAAAGATGTCCAGGTTCGTGTGCCCGTTCAGATTTCTTCCCAGACAATCACGCCATCCCCACCAGAGTAGTTTCTTTCTCTAATGTTAGAGAGGTTGTTGCGCATCCCTGGTTCTCTCCAGATGAAAATACGTCACGAATCTATACTTAAGCTGAATCGCGACTCTTCTGTAAAAAGAATATTCGCCCTCTGGTGTGGTCACCAGGTGTGATGTTGGCGACCTCCCATTAAGTGAGCTCGCCGGGCGGTGGAAGCTAGAAGCACACAAATAACTGGCCTTCTTGAAATAGGGCAATGCACACGAAGTCTTCTATAAACCGTATGCCTTGAAATCTTTGTTCTTTTAACTGCTGCAACTTCCAAAGGGAGTTGAAAAGCGAACGTTTCTCTGTTCTGCTTGGTAGTCAGACTTACAGAGGGATCATCTGCAGTAGGTGAATCTGAAACAGCCTTGTCCTGGTCAAGGACGAATATCTGAAGATATTGATGCAACTATCTCCATAGTCTCAACAAGACATTTTGTGAAACATTCAATTCTCTAAAACTTCCATATGGGACTGACCTGCTTCTATTTTACCAATAGCTCTTCTCCGCTGAAAGTCAGCTCCACGTGCCACTGAAGTGAAAAGTGAAAGCAAGAGTTGTTTAGAGCAGCTACAAAATGCAAGTTCACTGGCACTTCTTTTTAACTCAACTCTAATTTGAATATTTCGACGCACCTAACGCAAATGCAAATACGAGGTAGTCTTCCGCTTAGCAAAATTTGCATGTTCACCAATTTGCAGTGCGTTGCTTTACATATATACAGTATATATATATATGCATCCTGTTCCCACTAAAGGGGCTCTGACGACCACCAATAGCGGTATAACTATACCATCGGGATCAGAGGAAATGCTATCCCACACTCACCAACCCGCTTGGCCAGCGTGGTGAGTTATGGCCAAACACCTCCAAAATGACTCTACAACTTAAATCTTGGCCCTCAGTCTCCGGCAGCTGGAATGTACCTGGCCAAGGCAGCGGCCAGTGCGACATGAAGGCAGAGGGTGCTAAGAATCCCCGGAGGACCGGACTAGGCTGCCATTTGATGCTGACCCTGGCTACCTATAACGGACGCTCCCTATCTTCTGATTCAAGGCTTCTTGAATTGGAAGAGGAACTACAAAGGATAAAGTGGGACATCGTCGGGCTAAGTGAGGTAAGGAGAAAAGGAGAAGATCTCATTGAACTGAAAAGTGGACATCTCTTCTATTATCGTGGGACAGATACTGGCAGAACTAGTGGTGTTGGATTTATAATAAACAAGAAACTGAAGGATAAAGTGGTAGAAGTTCAAAGTTCCTCTGACAGAGCTGCACGACTCGTTATCCAACTATCGAGAAGATACCAGGCTCAGATTATTCAAACTTATGCACCCACCACAAGTCATCCTGAAGAAGAAATTGAAGAATTTTATGAGGAAATTCGTCATCTAAATAATAAAAGGTAAGCAGCACTTGAAGATAATTATGGGAGATTTCAATGCAAAAATAGGGCAACGGCAACAGAATGAAACTTCAGTAGGTAAATTCGGTCACGGCAACAGAAACCAGCGTGGAAATACTCTCGTTGAGTTTGCAGAGGCAGAAGGATTTTTCATCTTGAACTCCTTTTTCAAGAAAAAGCCACACAGGAAATGGACATGGAGACATCCAATTGGGACGACAAGTGAAATTGATTTTATTATGTGTAACAAAAAATTCGTCATCGAAGACTGCAGTGTGCTGAACAAGTTCAACACAGGTAGTGACCATAGATTGGTGAGATGTAAGATGCACCTCAACACTAAACTGGAACGTGGCAAGCTCATAAGACAAACAAAATGTATTGACATAACCAACCTTAAAAAACACCATAATACTTTCAAGTTGGAACTGAAGAACAGATTCTCTGCTTTAGAAGACCTAACATCGGAAGAAGTGGATATTTCGGAAGTTAACAGAAAAGTAACCAAAGCTCTAATGGAAACAGCAACAAAATTAGCTGGGTCTAAGAACAAGTTGCATGTGAACAAATTATCAGGAAAAACCAAAATGTTGATGCAAAAAAGAAGAGAGATGAGGACAACTAAAGAAGATGTGACTTCCAAAGTGGAATATATAGAGCTATGCAAGACAACACGAAAAAGTATCACTGAAGACGTAAGGAAATTCAACTGTGAGCTAGTGAGGAAAGCAATTGAAAACAACCAAAGCCTTAAGATAGCAAAGGGACATCTCAGTAAGGGAAGAAAACAGATTATGGCTCTTAGAAAACAAGATGGTTCTATAACAAGAAATAGAGGCGAAATTTTGACAAGAGTGAAAGATTTCTACTCCAAATTATATGAAGGGGATGATACATGTTCTCCAGACATCATGAAAGGTACCAGAGTTCTTCCAGTCCTCCCAGCAGAAGTTGCTCATGCGATCAAGAACATGAAGCGGGGAAAGCTCCAGGAGAAGATGGAATTACTATAGACATCATACAAGAAGCAAGTGGAGAAATTGAAACAGTACTCGCCCAAATTTTCACTCGATGCCTTAATGAAGGGAAGATTCCTGAGGATTGGAACAATGCTACAATGATCCTGCTACATAAAAAAGGTGACATTGAGGATCTCAGGAACTACAGACCTATCAGCCTCCTATCAGTGGTTTATAAAATCTTCACTAAAGTTCTTTCACACCGTTTGAAGGTAACACTGGACATGGCTCAACCGAGAGAACAAGCTGGATTCAGGAGTGGCTACAGCACAATAGATCATATCCACGTACTGAGAGAACTAATTGAAAGAGCGAGGGAATATGAACTTCCATTGTGCATGGCTTTTATCGATTATGAAAAAGCCTTTGATTCGGTGAAACCATCAGCAGTTACCACGGCTCTGAAATCCTGCGGTATTGAAGATGCATACATTAATATTATTAATAACATCTATGAAAACGCAAGTGCAAAGATTCGGTTGTTTGAAAATACAACACACATAAAAATTGGAAAGGGAGTGAGACAAGGTGACACCATATCTCCGAAGCTCTTTAATGCCACATTGGAAAATGTCTTTCAATCACTGAACTGGGAAAACAAAGGGATAAAGATTAATGGAGATTATCTAACCCACCTTCGTTTTGCTGATGACATAGTCATTTTTGCAACTACCCCATCAGAGCTGCAGAGTATGATCCAGGAACTTGCTGACAAGAGTAAAGAAGTGGGATTAAAAATGAACTTTCAGAAGACAAAAGTGATGTTCAATGCTTTTACAAGAAATGAAGATTTATCGATTGATGGAGAAAAACTGGAGATAACAGATACGTATGTTTATCTTGGACAGCAGATATCAAGTGAGGGTCACATTGATGAAGAAATTAATCGGCGTACAAAACTTGCCTGGAGAGCTTTTGGAAGAAACGGCATAATTTTCAAGAGCAATATGCCATTATGTCTTAAAAGAAAAGTGTTTGATCAATGCATCCTTCCAGTGCTTACGTATGGTGCAGAGACGTGGACCTTAACTAAAAGAGACATACAAAGGCTGCAGACAACTCAAAGAAGCATGGAGAGGTGCATGCTTGGTATAACCAGGAGAGATAAGAAGAGGAACTCGTGGATCCGAAAAATGACGAGAGTGGAAGACATCATGATCAGAGTTAAATCCCTGAAATGGCAATGGGCTGGACATACTGCCAGAAGGACAGACCATAGATGGACAGCCGAAATTTTAGATTGGATTCCAAGGGACAGGAAAAGACCCAGAAAAAAGACCACATGGGAGATGGGTGGATGAAATTCGTAAATATGCGGGAGTGACATGGAGGAGACTGGCACAAGACAGACCGTTGTGGAGGAAACTTGGAGAGACCTTCGTCCAGCAGTGGATTGATAATGGTTGACAATGATGATGATGATGATATATATATATATTGGAGGAGACTGGCACAAGACAGACCGTTGTGGAGGAAACTTGGGGAGACCTTCGTCCAGCAGTGGATTGATAATGGTTGACAATGATGATGATGATGATATATATATATATATATATATATATATATATATATATATATATCATCATTGTCAACCATTATCAATCCACTGCTGGACGAAGGTGATATATATATATATATATATCATCATCATCATCATATATATATATATATATATATCATCATTGTCAACCATTATCAATCCACTGCTGGACGAAGGTGATATATATATATATATCATCATCATCATCATCATTGTCAACCATTATCAATCCACTGCTGGACGAAGGTCTCTCCAAGTTTCCTCCACAACGGTCTGTCTTGTGCCAGTCTCCTCCATGTCACTCCCGCATACTTTCGAATTTTATCCACCCATTTCCCATGTGGTCTTCTTCTGGATCTTTTCCTGTCCCTTGGAATCCAATCTAAAATTTCTGCTGTCCATCGATGGTCTGTCCTTCTGGTAGTATGTCCAACCCATTGCCATTTCAGGGATTAAACTCTGATCATGATGTCTTCCACTCTTGTCATTTTTCGGATCCAAGAGTTCCTCTTCTTATCTCTCCTGGTTACACCAAACATGCACCTCTCCATGCTGCTTTGAGTTGTCTGCAGCCTTTGTATGTCTTTTTTAGTTAAGGTCCACGTCTCTGCACCATACGTAAGCACTGGAAGGATGCATTGATCAAACACTTTTCTTTTAGGACATAATGGCATATTGTTTTTGAAAATTATGCTGTTTCTTCCAAAAGCTCTCCAGGCAAGTTTTGTACGCCGATTAATTTCTTCATCAATGTGACCCTCACTTGATATCTTCTGTCCAAGATAAACGTGCGTGTCTGTTATCTCAAGCTTTTCTCCATCAATCGATAAATCTTCATTTCTTGTAAAAGCATTGAACATCACTTTTGTCTTCTGAAAGTTAATTTTTAATCCCACTTCTATACTCTTGTCAGCAAGTTCCTGGATCATACTCTGCAGCTCTGATGGAGTAGTTGCAAAAATGACTACCTCATCAGCAAAACGAAGGTGGGTAAAATAATCTCCATTAATCTCTATCCCTTTGTTTTCCCAGTTCAGTGATTGAAAGACATTTTCCAATGTGGCATTAAAGAGCTTCGGAGATATGGTGTCACCTTGTCTCACTCCCTTTCCAATTTTTATGTGTGTTGTATTTTCAAACAGCCGAATCTTTGCACTTGCAGTTTCATAGATGTTATTAATAATATTAATGTATGCATCTTTAATACCGCAGGATTTCAGAGCCATTGTAACTGCTGATGGTTTCACCGGATCAAAGACCTTTTCATAATCGATAAAAGCCATGCACAATGGAAGTTCATATTCCCTCGCTCTTTCAATTAGTTCTCTCAGTACGTGGATATGATCTATTGTGCTGTAGCCACTCCTGAATCCAGCTTGTTCTGTCGGTTGAGCCATGTCCAGTGTTACCTTCAAGCGGGGTGGAAGAACTTCAGTGAAGATTTTATAAACCACTGATAGGAGGCTGATAGGTCTGTAGTTCCTGAGATCCTCAATGTCACCTTTTTTATGTAACAGGATCATTGTAGCGTTGTTCCAATTCTCAGGAATCTTCCTTTCATTAAGGCATCGAGTGAAAATTTGGGCGAGTACTGTTTCGATTTCTCCACTTGCTTCTTGTATGATGTCTACAGTAATTCCATCTTCTCCTGGAGCTTTTCCCCGCTTAATGCTCTTGATTGCATGTGCAACTTCTACTGGGAGGACTGGAAGAACTCTGGTACTGGTACCTTTCATGATGTCTGGAGTACATGTATCATCCTTTTCATATAATTTGGAGTAGAAATCTTTCACTCTAGTCAAAATTTCGCCTCTATTTCTTGTTACGGAACCATCTTCTTTTCTCAGTGCCATAATCTGTTTTCCTCCCTTGTTGAGATGTCCCTTTGCTATCTTTAGGCTTTGGTTGTTTTCAATTGCTTTCCTTACTAGTTCACAGTTGAATTTCCTTACGTCCTCAGTGATACTTCTTCGTACTGTCCTGCATAGCTCTATATATTCCACTTTGGAAGTCACACCTTCTTTAGTTGTCCTCATCTCTCTTCCTTTTTGCATCAACATTTTGGTTTTTCCTGATAATTTGTTCACATGCAACTAGTTCTTAGACCCAGCTAATTTTGTTGCTGTTTCCATAAGAGCTTTGGTTACTTTTCTGTTAACTTCAGAAATATCCACTTCTTCCGATGTTAGGATTTCTAAAGCAGAGAATCTGTTCTTCAGTTCCAACTTGAAGGTATTATGGTGTTTTTTTAAGGTTGGTTATGTCAATACATTTTGTTTGTCTTATGAGCTTGCCACGTTCCAGTTTAGTGTTGAGGTGCATCTTACATCTCACCAATCTATGGTCACTACCTGTGTTGAACTTGTTTAGCACACTGCAGTCTTCTATGACGAATTTTTTGCTACACATAATAAAATCAATTTCACTTGCCGTCCCATTTGGATGTCTCCATGTCCATTTCCTCTGTGGCTTTTCCTTGAAAAGGAGTTCAAGATCAAAAACCCTTCTGCCTCTGAAAACTCTACGAGAGTATTTCCACGCTGGTTTCTGTTGCCGTGACCGAATTTACCTACTGAAGTTTCATTCTGTTGCCGTTGCTTTATTTTTGCATTGAAATCTCCCATAATTATCTTCAAGTGCTGCTTACCTTTATTATTTAGATGATGAATTTCCTCATAAAATTCTTCAATTGCATAGGAAAGTCCCTTTAGCCTATAATAACTTGCGAACGGAGAGAGGTACAGTTATGCAAGTGAGATAACGGTATAGTAAAGCAACTACACCCGAACGAATGCAACCAATAGCAGCGCCCCTGGTGGCGAAACGCGTAAGTTAGCCTTTGCAAATCGAAAACGAAAAGAGATAGAGCAAAATTTCCAAATACAACGTTGTAGAGCAACAATTAATTAGTACAAAACGACATTTGTTTCACACGGATAAGATAAATTGTCGCCTGAATACCCTAAAATGTCCGAAATCGATGCGCGACTTTTTGTGTGAACGTTTGAAGGGAACAGGCATATGAGCAAAAACACACAATTTATTGCATAAATGCGTACTTATGTCAATACAGTTTGATGACGTCTGACAAAACAAAAACAAAAAAGGCAAACTGGCGCAAAGTGATAAAAAGTTAATGTCGAGTATGTTCGAAGAGTTCGCTATTGCCCACGATACACATTTGTATTCGTGAAAGTAACTCTGCATGCACATTCCTCAGCATGGAAGGTGTCACACTACTGCAAGCATCTGTAACATGACGACGTAGATCCAGCAGACTTGTAGGCGCTGTTGCATACACCTGATTTTTTACGTAACCCCAGAAATCCAAGCTCGCCATTCTCACACAGCGTACGTAGACCTGAACATCTGATCAGGGTACACCCTGCTACTGGTTTTTATATCGTAGGTACGGTACAACGTCACAATCTGTATTTGCATACGGCTACATTTGCGAAATGCGAATATGCAGATCTGAATCGTCGCGCATCGATTTCGGACATTGTAGGGTATTCAGGCGACAATTTATCTTATCCGTGTGGAACAAATGTCGTTTTGTACTAATTAATTGATGCTCTACAACTTTGTATTTGGAAATTTTGCTCCATCTCTTTTCGTTTTCGATTTGCAATGGTTAACTTCCGCATTTCGCCACTAGGAGCGCTGCTATTGGTTGCATTTAATCGGGCGTAGTCACTTTACTATACCGTTATCTCACTTGCATAACTGTACCTCCCTCCGTTCGCAAGTTATTCCAGGCTAAAGGGACTTTCCTATGCACCCTGTATATATATACAGTAGTGGCCAAAATTGTAGAAACCTTTTGGAAATAGTGCATTTTTGAGGTTTGATGGCTCATAACACCACGTTTTTTTTTGGAGTAATACCATAAAATTATTTATCAATGGAAAGATAATTTCATCAAGAATATAATGCAATAACTTTTATGAAGATTTTTGTATTAGAACAGCAGTTATAAAGAAGAAAAGTGAAACTCATAGAAAAAATTAGATATACAAAAATTCTCATTATGTCAGTTAATACTTAGTTGGGTAACCTTTAGCGTTAATTACGGCCTTACAACGCCTTGCCATGGAGTGAACCAAGTTTTTTAGTTCTGCAGATGTTATAATGTGAAACCAAGATTTAATTATTGCTTCTATTAATTGCGTTTTATTGCTAGGTTGCTTCTGACTAACAAGTTTCTTTAGTCGGCTCCATAGATTTTCGATGGGGTTAAGGTCTGGGCTAATTCCAGGCCATTCCAGCAGTGGAATATGATTATCTTGAAACCAATTTTTGCACACAGCAGCAACATGACATGGAACTGAATCTTGTTGAAATATAAATGCTTCATTATCTTGGAAAAGATCACGTGCGGAAAGCTTCAGTTTGGGCTCAAGTATTTCATTAATGTGTTTTTGGCCATTTATACTCCCATTAATCACGCAAATTCTGCCCACACCTTTTGATGTCATACAGCCCCAGATCATAACACTAACTGGGTGTTTCAAGGTACATGTAATGCAATCCGGATGCAAATATTCTCTGATTCTTCTCCTTACGTATTTTATGCCATCACTACCAAACAGGGAGATTTTGGTCTCATCACTACAAATAACACTGTCCCATTGTTCCGCTGTCCAGTTAACATGGGTTTTAGCCCAGTTTAATCTTTTCAACCTTTGTTTGAGAGATAAAAATGGCTTTTTACTTGGAATTCTAGCTTTTAGACCAAATTCATGCAGTCTGCGCCGAACAGTCCTTGCACTGAACTTCACATTGCATTGCGCCATTTCATCTTGTATACACCCAGATGATTTTCTTCTGTCACTTAGGCACAGTCTCTTAATTCTTCTATCATCACTTGCTGTTGTGCACCTTTTCCTGCCTTTACCCGTCTGGTTTTGTAGTGACTGAGTCTCTTTATACCTCTTCAAAAATTTAGAAATTCCACCTTTGGTTAAGTTTCCACCAATTTTTCATCTAAATTTCTTCATAACTGAAGCCTTGTTCACTTAATAGTACAATTTTGCATCGCTTTCTGGGTGACCAGTCAACTCTTTGCGCCATTTCTTTAATTTTATTACGTTTTACAAGCTCACTAAATGAAAAAACACAAAAAAAAAAAAAAACTAAAAAAAACCCAACTTGATAGCAATTACATAACACACTGACAAATGTCGTCCTCTCAGCTCCAATACATGCCATCAATAGCTGAATCCTACTGTGACCTGGTTGTCTCATTGCCAAAACAAGATGAGACTCTCTAAACACTCATGCTCATTGGCTACATTCAAATGAAGGAAAGCTACTTCATATCAACGTAAGCAAGTTGTGTTTCCTTTTTCTGGTTATTTGGCTATAACTTTTCATAGAATACAGATAATTGCAGAAACTTTCTTGCATTAAATTCCCGATGAAATTATATTTCCATTAATATATAATTTTATGGTATTACTTCAAAAGGTGGTGCTCTGAGCCATCAAACCTCAAAAATACACTTTTTCCAAAAGGTTTCTACAATTTTGGCCACTACTGTATATATATAAATTTTTTTGGGGTTGTTTGACTTTGGTTGATTGGGTGTTCTTTTTGGTATATTGGTAACTTTTGTTTTTATATGTGTGTGTGTGTGTGTGTGTGCGTGTGTGTGTGACTTTTCATGCAGCTGCGTACGTCGCAATACGCAAAGGTATCCACCACCTTTTGGTTGTCATTGCTTTGGTTAGTCTTAAAAGACACAATTTCACATCATGTGAGACAACTCCACACAGTTCAGTTGCGTTTCGCCGTTAAGTGTGTCTTTCGGCGAATCTAGTTCTTAGAGCACGAAGATGGAAGGCACATAGAACCGTATTCGTGAATCAAGGCAATGAACTCAACTTAGCTGTCTTGAAAGACATAATTTCACAATACGCGAGAAAACTCCACAGAGGCCAGTTTTTTTTTTTTTTTTTTTTTTGATTGGAGGTTTAACGACCACCGTGAGCAACTTAATGGGCTATAAGCAGTCGCCCGTCCCTAATTTAGGGTCACTGGTTCCAGGGAAGGGAGAGAGCCAGTGCCGTAAGACAAGCACAACATCCATGCATCACCGGGATTCGAACCCGGACCCCGTTCGGACGAATGATCAGAGGTCATCGCTTAGACCACTGCGCCACCGGGGCGGCCAGGCCAGTTGTGTTCCGCCGTCGAGTGTATTGTTCACCGAATCTAGTCCTTAAAGCATGAAGATGGAAGAAACATAGAACCGTATTCATTTATCAAGGCAATGATCCCAACTTATCTGTCTTAAAAGACATAATTTCACAACACGTGAGGTGAGACAACTCCACTCAGGTCAATTGCGTTCCGCCGTCAAGTGTGTAGTTCAGGGAATCCAATTTTTAGAACACGGAGATGGAGGATAGAACCGTGTCTATAATTTAATCTTCAAATTTGTTGGATAACCTATGTAATATGCAAATTAAGGAGATAACAGTGCCAAATTACACGCTGGCGGCGGAATTTTGAACTAATTAAAAAAAAAAAAAAAAACGAAACCGCGTACGCAGGAAAGAATGTGCACCAAATTTGGTTGAGATTTGTCCAATAGTAATTTCTACAGAGAGCTCTGAACACCTCCTCTTTAATTGTAATCACACTGAACATTTGGCATATCACCCCTGCAGATATCTTACTTTTAGAGGTCTGCACCAGTCCGGAATGCCGGAGCCGGACTTTTTTTTATTTTTTCATCAGTTAAGTAAAAAATTCCGGGTTCCAGCTGAGCCTGTACTGGAAGGTTTAACATTTTGCACCTGCGTTAAAAAAATCGTTTCGTCTTACAAAACGAAGACTAAATAATTAGATGGCGGAATAATTTGTCACTGGATGCATCGATTAATTACAACATACGACTTTAAGAATTACGCCCAGAAGAAGCCTCCCAGCGGAGTGCGAAAGCTGGGCGTACATTGAGCGTTATAATAAACACGGTCGTATCAGAATAATATGACCACTCCCGGTATCACAGTGTACCCGGCCAGAGGCGTCACAGAGTGCGCGTGACAAGGTCGACCACACGGAGATATAAGCGGCCGGCCAGGACAGATCAGCCATGCTGCGTTACGTGAGCACAATGGGCAGCGTTAGTGATTTGACGGACGTTCAAAAAGGAATGATCATCGGCTATCGCGTCAAGGGTGGAAGCATCTCAGAAACAGTAGACTTTGTGGGTTGTTCGCGAGGTGCTGCAGTAAAGGTGTGCCAAGAATGGACCACTGGCACACCGAGTACCTCCCGACGTCATAACTATAGAGTCCCAAAGGCCATCGACACCAGAGAAGAACGTCGCCTCCGTCGACTGGTAAAGGACAATCGACGCGCAACAGTGCAGCAATTGACCACGCAAATGAACGCTGGGGCACCCAGGTACGTGTCCCCGATAACAGCAGAGAGAACCTTGTTACGCATGGGTCTCCGGAGTCGACGCTGCGTCAAGGCGCCCATGTTAATCCAGGTCCATCGGCAACGACGCCTGCAGTTCGCATGGGACTACCGTCATTGGACCGTAGGAAAAGGTTGCCTTATCCGACGAATTGAGATTTCTATTCCACACAGGTGACGGATACGGCGTCAGACACACGAGAATCAACACCTGGACACGCTTGCCTATCAAGTATAGACCGGTGTTGGCAGTGTGCATGTGTGGGGGATGTTTTCCTGGTATGACCTGGGACCGCTGGATGGGTCCCTGAAAGCCAATGGCTACCTGTCCATCCTCGCTGACCACACGAATCCCTTATGTAATGGACATTTACCCTGGTGGTGATTGCGTCTACCAACAGAACAAAGCGCCGTGCCACGTCGTTAAATGGGTGCGTGACTGGTTCCAGGGGCATTACTGCTATGTCTCTGTTCTCCCTTGGCCGGCGAAATCGCCCGACCTCAATACCATACAGCACTAGTGGGACTATTTGGATCGACAGGTTCGACGTGCCGACCCACAACCACCACATCTCCGGGACATCCGTGATCTGCTGCAGTCTGAATCGGCACGTGTGCGTCGGGCCACCTTCCAGGGCCTCATTGCGTCCATGGCACGCCATCTCGATACTGTCATCCAGGCCAACGGTCGTTATTCCCATTATTAGGTAGGATGGTCATATTATTCTGATACGACTGTGTATAAATGGTGTAGAGGTTTTTGGTAATAGCATAAACCGACGAGTCAATTGTAAGGTGAGAGTCTGAAACGGGACGGTTGGTTTCTTTTAAGGTTTAAATCAAATTCCGTTTTCACGTCGTTGGCTTTAATGCGGGTTTTCCTAGCGACGGGATTTATACGCAGTTGAGAACAGAAAACGCTATCCAATCACGTCGGGCACTGCGTAACGTAATAAGCTGGCGTGGAGTGATTTCCTCCACGGGGAAGACGACGACGGAATAAGCCAGTCGTGGCCCAGTAGTGTGAGGACATCTACATGTGCGACAATGCAGTGCGTTTTAAAAGTGTACAAACGTGTGTTTCAAAGAAGAAACTGTTTTATGGCTTGTCAAGTACTTGGAAGAAGTGGAGGATTACATAATTGAACGGTTGCACAAACGAGAACCAATTGGTGCGATGTATTTATGTCGGGAAATGGAAGGAGTGTACAGAAGTTTGATAGAAAACCATTTGATCGAGCCAAGAAGCCAATAACACCTGCTGCAAAACTTGCCCTCATTCTGAGGTAACTAGAGGAACATGTATTTATTAAAA
Source organism: Macrothele yani (assembly GCA_039090855.1). Taxonomy (NCBI): domain Eukaryota; kingdom Metazoa; phylum Arthropoda; class Arachnida; order Araneae; family Macrothelidae; genus Macrothele; species Macrothele yani. The sequence continues at coordinate 45,434,341 of CM077022.1, read as the reverse complement.
CAAATATTTGTGTAATTGCGGATCATTTTTTATTATGTATACACTAGAAATTTTTCTACATAAAAAAAATTATACGAAATAGAGCAATGAATAATTCTGAAGTCATTTTTGACGGTGTAGAATCCACAAAAAACACGCATTGAAATAGGACAAAAATTATGCCTAAAGTATTTATTTTTACTCATTACTGTCGCTGAGGGCGTGCGCAAAAGCGTCTCTGAGGATGTTGTTTTTTTTTTGAGTTGAATACTGTTTTATAAAATAGGATTTCCACAACGTGTTCAATAAAATAGGATTTCCACGTGTTCAATAAAATAGGATTTCCACCAACCAATGTTAACAACTGCTCATCCTCGGAAGCTGAGAAAAGGTCGATCCAATGGCATTGTTAAAAATAATAGGTTATTAATAATCGAAGAAAACCGAACTATCTTGGTGAATTAATTATTATATCATGCTGCGTGCTACGCAATTGAATGCTCTCAAAGCATTCGTCTTATCACGCCGGGCGTCTCATGTCAGCGGAGAACCGGTTTCTTGTTTCTAAGAAAAGAGTGGGTTCTTTCCATCGTGCAAATGGAGAGAGTAACGCGGTCGACGTTTTCCGTTCTCCGCTGCGTACAAAACTCATCACTTAGAAAACCCACCTTTAGCGACGAAAGCACGTAGTTTCTTTTTTTTTTTTTTTTTTTTTTTCCTTTTCCGAGAAATGTTTACATGAACAGAGATATCAGCTTCTCGAAACCAAAACCAAAACGAACTTCTGGCGTCATTCTTTGAAAACGCAGAGATGGGAAAGTTCGAACTGTTTACATATTTGGAGATCAAGGGACACCTTGTTTGTATATAAGTCTAGAGACATGTTTTGAATCCTAAAACTTAACTTTCGGAAAAAGAAACGATGCAGTTAATATGATATCTATGTTACAATGAATTCTGAAAATGGTACCTGATAGGACTACATTATTTAGTACTCTTTAAAAATTTGTGTGTGTGTGTGTGTGTGTGTATATATATATATATTCATGAAAATGTACCCTCTTCCATTTTAGGATTTCCTTAGTGGACTGAGTTTCGCGGGCCATTAAAAAATGATCCGCGGATCATGGGAAAATGCATCGAGAACCATTGAAAAGTACTCCGCCGGCCATGGGTTGAAGTCTTGTGCTCTAAAGAAACTACAGTCAACCCCTATTTAACGGAATGCGATTTTACTACGTACATTTTTTATAGTACGGATGGAATCGCATTGAAATTAATGCTTGGGGTTTCCCGATTTAACGAACACATTTCCTCATCAATTTAGCGAACATTTTTTATTTTTATAAACCACCAAACTACCCAAGCAGCACAGCCTTGCAATCCAACTTAGGCCCAACATTGAGCCACCGACTTTTAGGAATAGAAGGCGGTGGCTCAGTGTTGGGCCTAGGTAAAATTGTGCTACCTGGGTATGTTAACCAGCATTTTCACATTAAAAGTTAGCTAGAAAGAGAGCCTCACGTAACAGAAAAATTTTACGCATGCAGTTAACCAGCGTTTCAAAGAACACTATCTGCAGTGTTTCTTTCAGGCATACATCCAGGGGGCGAAGCCCTCCCGGAAACGACCAGTAGCAACCCCCCCCCCCCCCCGGAGACATTTTAGGTTACTGAGCCGAATTTTAATAAATTCAGGCTATGATGAAAAAGGAAGTTTCGTTTCTTTTTATCATACAAATATTTCTTCAATTTTATTTTTTTAAATATTTGTACAAATGGTATTAGTTATAGTTTATTTTATTAAAAAGGGTATTACGACGCATGGTATTCAAAATATAATAAGTAGACTAATCATACCTAATTGTCTGGGAATCGTGATACAGGAACAAGAGTGCGTTGAATGCATTTTAACAGATAAAAATTTCAAGCCTGCGGAACCACCCCCTTCAGCAGAAAACAGTTTGTTATTCCTGAAATGTTTGAAGAAGTATTTACTATATCAGGTATGTATATAGAATTTTTCTTGGGGGAGGGCAAAAAGGAAGTTTTTGAAATCCACCATCTGGAACAAAATTAAAGTTAATGAAAAATTGAAGAAAAATCAAAACATTTTTTTTTTTTTTGTAATGTAAGTTGATACATTTTTATTAAATTAAGGCTTTTTTTTCTAATGTACGTCGCATTTTAAATAAAAACAAAAAAATGAAGCATTTTCCGGGGAGGAAGAAGGCCCCCTCTAAATGCGTCCCTGTGCTAGATATATAGTAATTACTACTCTATATTTAAATATAGTAGTTGAAATTATATCATCATCATCAACCATTATCAATCCACTGCTGGACGAAGGTCTCCCCAAGTTTCCTCCACAACGGTTTGTCTTGTGCCAGTCTCCTCCATGTCCCTTCCACATACTTTCGAATTTCATCCACCCATCTCCCATGTGGGTCTTTTCCTGTCCTTGGAATATAATCTAAAATTTCTTCTGGGTCTTTTCCTGTCCCTTGGAATCCAATCTAAAATTTCGGCTGTCCATCGATTGTCTGTCCTTCTGGCCGTATGTCCAGCCCATTGCCATTTCAGGGATTTAACTCTGATCATGATGTCTTCCACTCTTGTCATTTTTCGGATCCAAGAGTTCCTCTTCTTATCTCTCCTGGTTACACCAAGCATGCACCTCTCCATGCTGCTTTGAGTTGTCTGCAGCCTTCGTATCTCTTTTTTAGTTAAGGTCCACGTCTCTGCACCATACGTAAGCACTGGAAGGATACATTGATCAAACACTTTTCTTTTAAGACATAATGGCATATTGCTCTTGAAAATTATGCTGTTTCTTCCAAAAGCTCTCCAGGCAAGTTTTGTATGCCGATTAATTTCTTCATCAATGTGACCTTCACTTGATATCTGCTGTCCAAGATAAACGTATGTATCTGTTATCTCCAGCTTTTCTCCATCAATCGACAAATTTTCATTCTTGTAAAAGCATTGAACATCACTTTTGTCTTCTGAAAGTTCTTTTTTAATCCCACTTCTATACTCTTGTCAGCAAGTTCCTGGATCATACTCTGTAGCTCTGATGGGGTAGTTGCAAAAATGACTACGTCATCAGCAAAACGAAGGTGGGTTAGATAATTTCCATTAATCTTTATTCCTTTGTTTTCCCAGTTCAGTGATTGAAAGACATTTTCCAATGTGGCATTAAAGAGCTTCGGAGATATGGTGTCACCTTGTCTCACTCCCTCTCCAATTTTTATGTGTGTTGTATTTTCAAACAGCCGAATCTTTGCACTTGCATTTTCATAGATGTTATTAATAATATTAATGTATGCATCTTCAATACCGCAGGATTTCAGAGCCATTGCAACTGCTGATGGTTTCACCGAATCAAAGGCTTTTTCATAATCGATAAAAGCCATGCACAATGGAAGTTCATATTCCCTCGCTCTTTCAATTAGTTCTCTCAGTACGTGGATATGATCTATAGTGCTGTAGCCACTCCTGAATCCAGCTTGTTCTCTCGGTTGAGCCATGTCCAGTGTTACCTTCAAGCGGTGTGAAAGAACTTTAGTGAAGATTTTATAAACCACTGATAGGAGGCTGATAGGTCTGTAGTTCCTGATATCCTCAATGTCACGTTTTTTATGTAGCAGGATCATTGTAGCGTTGTTCCAATCCTCAGGAATCTTCCCTTCATTAAGGCATCGAGTGAAAATTTGGGCGAGTACTGTTTCGATTTGCCCCCCCCCCGGGCCCAAAAGTCCTGAAAGAAACACTGACTATCTGCGTCACAGCTTGACGGAATAATAAATCAGTTTGCCTTTTCTGCGACTATGAAGCGTAAGCTTCTTACAGGAGGAAGCAAATGACCAACAAGTACCAAAGTGGTAACGTTTTCTTGCATGGGTGGGAAGCAGGAAAAAGAAAGGCGGTATGATGAGGAAATCTAGGGTACCCTGAGAGATTCTTGTTTTCAGCTACAGATAGAACAACAGCTTTCTGTGAACTCGGGGGAGACACACTGTACGTACCCATTCCTGAACCTCTGAAATTCTTTCCCAAATTGCGCTTCTTTTCTTCTCAGTGTTAAATCTACAGGTCAAATTAAACAATACATCTCGTTATGCAGCTTAGAATACTGAAATCGTTATTTAAGAAGCTAAATGCTCCGAAAAAATCAACCATCATATTTTTCTCGCAATTTTAAAGTACGCTTACATTTTGATGCTACATATTGAAATGTAATATCTACAAATTATGTATTTAATATGCAAAGTAAATGTGTACGTATTATAACATTTTTGATAATAAATTACGTAATTAAAAGTACTAAATAATATAAATTTCACTAAAAGAAAGAGAACTTAGCTGCTTCATACCCTTTTATGAACACTAGCTTAATTTGAATATTGCATTCGAAAGGCTTCCTCGACTTAGTGAATTCCGCGATTTTCCGTACAAGACCGTTGGTTCCTTGAAGTTCGATAAATCGAGGTTTGACTGTATTGAGTTATTTCCAATAAACGGCAGAGAACGCCTGATAAAAATTGCAAAACAGGCGGGCCCGTAAAGTGGAAATTCGGAACCGGGTTTTTCAAATTAAGGCCCTTGCAGACCTTTACTTACTTTGCCATGGTATACATTAGGACACAGACTGTGGAAAAGGTATTGAAAATGTTCAAAAGCAAGTTCGGACGTAGAACTAAGTCTTTCTCCGCGCTGGGCAGGGGAGGGGGGGGGGGTTAATGTCGGGAGCCCGGATGTAACGAAAACATGTCATACTTTGAATGCTTATACTTTCAAAACTAATAATTGTAGAGCAATAAATAATACTTCATTAAGTCCCATTTATAACAAAACAAATTTCAACCCTCCACCCTTTAACTGTTCGATACAGTAGCGTTAGAAATTTAAGCTAAATTTCGCGTGATATTTTTTTCGCCGCACGCCGTTTTAAGGTTGATAACTAGTGAATAGATAATGAGAGCGATGACCTCACCCCCGCATTCTGTAGCTGACGGTCAGAGCTAACGGAAGTATGTGATAAACCGAAATTAAATGGATTTAAAATATAATTTTGTAAATAAAAAAATTTGGCGACGAGAATTTAGAAATGCAGCGAAAATCCAGGGAAATTATTATAAGAACCGACGAAAGTTGAAGAGACGAAAAGACCCGCTACGTCATCAACCAAAAGGTCACTGGAATGTAGGGAGCGTCAAAAGTACGTGCGCCGAAATGCTTTTCACCCGAGTTCGACTCTATAGCCACAACCATCCACTTCGACTGCACAAATCGAGCCTGAACAGCAAGAACAGATGGAGATTGATGTCATCGATCCAAATTTTGAAATTTTTACACCGAGCATGGAATACCAATGTACATCGCCAGTCTTCACAACTTCGCTGGATAGCGAATGTATTATGTCTCAAACCTTTACACCGCCGATGCATTCTGAATACAAGAGCAACAACAAGAAAAGTACATTAGGCCCGAAACGTATCGTGAAATTTATAACAAGGCAACTAAGGAGTTTGAAAAATTGTTTCTGAAGAACAAGTTCTTGAGAAACAATTTTAGCAATAACTACTGACAACGATGATACCACACCTTCTACTTCTACTAACATTAATTTATAATCAGCATAAGTTACTATGAATTGTACACAGTACAAGTTGCTTTTAAATAAATTTCTTAAAACTTTTATATCTGAAAAAAAATCAAAGGGGCACAGTAGCAACTGTGCCGGAACCTACAACGTAGGGCTACGTCAACTGTCCTTCGCTGAATACTTTAAGGACGTAGAACTAGTGAGATAGTGCATGAAATAGCAGCAGCTGACGTAGTTCTACGTTGCCGGTTGCGGCAGAGTTGCTACTGTGCCTCCTTTGATTTTTGTTGTAATTCTTAACAATATTGTTAAAGAAAAACCAATACACATTTTGTAAATCACATAAGAAAAAAACAAACAACGTTTCCACTGTACATTCAACTTTAATAAATCAATACTTTATATCTAAGGCACTTCTATGAATTACACTTGTGCGTGATGTACATACATATAATGAATTATCATATCTCTATTGACTTTGTTAATTAGAGCATATGAAATGGAAGCCTTTATTTTTAAGTTGAAGTGGCAACGCTTGTTTCATGGATCCTATATCACTATTTGCGTTGTCATTAATTACACCGTATGAAATGGAAGCCTGCAATATGTTCAACAGATACGTTAAAGCTTGTTTCATGGAAGACTATTACTGCAGCGTGAAGGAGTCGCTATCTACTTCTGCAGTTGGAACTTTGGAAGCCCGTTGACGACGCAAGTCAGATTTTATAATGGCTGAAAGAAATAAAGGGATTCCAAATATTTAAAATACGTTTTATTCAACAAAATATAGTATGATATATTCTTCAAAAATAAAATGTTGCAAACATCAGTGTCACTATGCCGCGTACGGTTCACGACCATGTGCAAACATCCATTATTAACAACCGTTATGTATAATGTCAGAGGCGTAACTATACTCCAATTCACCCTAAAAGTGTACTGTTGGTAAAGACGGGAGAGCCTTATCACGACTCGTCGTGGAAAGCAAGAACGGTATCCATCCGCGTTAATGTGCTCATCTACTGTTTCCTCTCTGATCCCACACACCCACCCACACTTTTCTGTACAAGCAGTGAGGGTCTGGTGAAAGCCGAACTGCTTCCCCTAATGCCTGTTCAAGTAACGCACCCTTAGATTTTCCCCGATTGTCAATTTATTGTCTCTGTGTTGTTAATGTTGGGAGAAATCTTCCACCTCTTCCCCCTGCCCGAGTTGTATCCCAAGTGGGCAGAAACCAAGGTAAGGAGAATATAGAAGGTAGGTCCGAGAGCAGGTTTTTGAAGCCAGTAGTTCTAAACCCTCAGGCGGGGTGAGTTTTGTGACGTCAAAGGTGCAAACGGAGTTAGCAATGGGTCAAAGTTGAGACTGACATCCTGCCTAAGGTGCGTGTGCTTTCTAGAACGTATGCCAAGTTTCAGCGACTTTTGTCCAGTATTTTGCAAATGATACACATTTTTGCAGTGAGTTAATAAGTCAGTTTATATATATTTTTAATTAATATACTTGGTCAAAGCAGCTTTTTATGTGTTGTGCATTAATGGATATGCTTGGATGCCCTGTTGCGTGTTGTGTCAACAGCAAAAGATTGAAAAATTCCAACTTAAATTTTCATCGGATTCCAAAGGGCAGTTTGAGAAAAGCCCGGATGAACTCATGTCGACGAAAAGATGCATTTAACGCTGACAACGCCAAAATATGCTGTGCCCATTTTGATGAGGATTTTGAAAGAGATTAAAAAAGTGAATTAATATGCTGCAAACCTCGCCTCGCCTGAAAACAGGTGTGATTCCTCACGTTAATCTATTTGGTTGTTGTGCTTCAAGCACAAAGCAAGAAAGCTCATAACGTGCTGAAAAAAATCTCAGCAGTTTTTGTCAGAAGTAATGCAGAATTTTATATCAAAGAATGACAGATTAAGTTCAGATCAAGTTTAGCCTGTTGACGACTAGCTGAAAGTGATTCTTTTCATTTAGCTTGAAAGTCGAAATAGGAAAGAAAATTGCACCATTAAAAATATATAGAAAAGCTCAATAAAATAAATTCTGAGTTACGATCGAAATAAATTCTGAGTTACGTATTGGAAAACCAAAGCTAAAATATTTGAAAGCTAGAAATGTACAATCGAAAAATGCATTGCTGAAAAGAAAAAAAAATTCTGTCATTGCTGCGGAAAACGGTGAAAAAAGCAAAAGAAACTTTGAGCAGAATTTTTTCAAAAAGCATATCAGCAGAGGTGGTCATACGTATCATCTTGCAAGTTCTTGTATGGAAATTCTTCGAAAATTTGAAAGCGTTTTCCTAAAAGTCCACGGAAAACAACTTGCGAAACATCATATAGTTAAGTATTTATCTTTGGAACTCAAAAAGGTGTTTCCAGAGATGAATGAAAAATTCGTACATCTTCACCCAAAATTGAGCATTTTTATTAGGATTAAATTCCTTAATAATCGTATGATTGAGTTACGATCGAAACTCAAAAAGGTATATTCTTTGCATTTCTGTTACCTAAAATGCAGCAATTTTTTTCTGAAAATGAAGAAATATACGCACAGTTGTTAAATGTTACATATTATATCATACAGCATCTTAACATAAACATCGGAATATCTTTTTTATCCGGAATGTAGAGATCTTGTTTCTCGCTCTTTGCAGCCATCTATCTGTATGATAACACACCACATTTTATCTTTTATTTATTGTAACTAGAATAACGCGTTCACGGAACGATTTTTTTTAATATTCAACACCCAGCGCCCAGCTGAAAGTTTGAAAATAACTATAAATTTCATGTACACAGCTGAAAATTAAACACAAAATTTATCAACTTTCATAGCTCTTAAACTTTAGTTTAAAAAAATGGCGAAGGTATTTGTATGGTTTATTGTGAACGGCAGTATTTCTTTTTAAAGTACTAGCTACTTAGATAATTAATTTTACTGCGATTTTAGTTTTTACTTTAAAAAAGTTTCTAAATGCAAATTTTAATTTTTTGACATTTTTTTCAATATATTTATATTTCTTTTGGAAATCGAAATACATTTTGTTGCCCTGTATTTAAAGATACTCTCCATTAATGCAGTGTAAAATATTCTGAAATATTTTATTTAAGCGTTTTCCATAAAGTCTTCTCTCAAAAGCTTGTAAAACGCTAAACAGAATACTTCGGTCCTTAGCTGCTTTGCACCTTTGACGTCACAGGGCTGTGGTACCGAGTAGCCAAAACCGCTCGACCGGCTTATGGACCTACCTTCTATATTCTACTTACCTTGGGCAGAAACAGCCTAAAATGCGAAGCTCTTGATTCAGCAACTTCTCGTAACAAATTTACTTCCAAAAGCGCACTAACTTCTGGACCTTTTTGTAGATGGCAATTTTGTCTGATAAACTGCAGAGCAAACAAAAATGGATTCTGAGCAATGATTCTACTGGTTTTCGCCCAAAACTCTAAGGACTACTTTTCGTAGCGGAGGTAGCTGTTTCGCACCCTACATAATGGTACACTCTTAGGTTAATTCGGAGTATAGGCATTCTGCGCCCAGGGCAAACCACAAAATATCGCGCCCCCTGTCTTTTTTTTTTTTTTTTTTTTTTTTAGTGGGGGTTTAACGATCACCGTGAGTAACTCAGTAGGCTATAAGCAACCGACATTCCGGGATGGGCGTAGATAGCGTCCCATCATGCCACAAACATGTTCGAATTGTGAGCGGTCGGGCGATCGGACTGGTTGGTTGGTTGGCGGATTTTTATGGCGCAAGGACCATGTTTGGCCAAAGAGCGCCAGACACAAAACAAAGAAACAATTTTAAAAACGTGGTAGGTTGATTAAAATCACGCTAATTCGATAAAAGTGAAAAGTGAGAATGATGAAAAGTTCAAAAACTAGATAAGTTTAAAAGGTCGATTTGTTTTAAAAATGAAAAGACTGCGAAAGTATCGCAGTGGTCATTCAGTAGCTGCGTCGTCGTTCAACAAATGAGAACGAAAAAGGTGAAACCGATCAACACGAACACAACTACATAAAATATGAGCAACAGTGAGTCTGCAGCCGCACGTCTCACACATCGGGGCAGTGTTCTCATACAGCAAGAAGCGGTGAATGAAACGACAATGCCCAATACGGAGACGCGCAAGTATAACTTCCTCACGATGGCGAACGGACTGGCCATGGAAGGGTGTCGACATTACGGAGGTAGGCCTGGGCGAGCCGTGCCGTGTGTGTCTGGGCATTATCCCGTTGAAATAATGATCGATGATGCTGCGACAGAAATGGCAACGCATCACGTCGTAGATTGTCGTCAACATACCGTTGAGCTGTAAGGGTGGTACGGAGGACTACCAAGGGTGTCCGGCTACCGTAGGAAATGGCTCTATAGTCAGTAAGTCCCGGTGTGCGAGCCGTGTGGCGTTCCACGGTAAAGGCAGGATCCGTGCGCTGGCCGGCTCGTCTCCAGACACGTATGCGCTGGCCATCGGCGCCAAGTGCAAACTGTGACTCATCAGTGAAGACTACACGACGCCACTGGGCACTATTCCACATTAATCAGGTTGGACACCACTGCAACCGGTGCTCGCTGGTTACTGGCAGGCGGCGGAGTGGCCTCCTCGAATGTAGTCCCTTTCGAGCAACAGCATGCTCATCTTCAGAACTTTCCACTTCACTCTAGTCAAAAATTAACATATGTGTCCTGGGATGTCGTGATGGTACTAGGGGCTCTCCAAACTGTGTCCACGACTCCACGGGCAATCGTAATCGCATTTTGGCATATTATTTCTCATTAACGGTTGTGGCGCCATCTGTTCTTTACTCTTGACCACACTGAACCCAAATCCACATTTTTTTTTTATTTTCCTATTTATTTGCCTCTCCTTTTTAATTGTTTCCCAAACTTCAGGTATTATGAATTAACATATAAAAAAGAACATTAACTATACTTTTTGCTGTGTATTATTACTAAATTGTAAATAAAATATGGGTCCGGGGAGTGATAAATCGATGAACCATGTGTAAAATTCACACCAATAATGTGTAAGATAAGGTGACCAGATATCGGGACACCGATTTGAGGACAAGAGGGCGTGGCGTCCCCAAATCGGTAGCTCATTTCGGGACACATACGTACTCAAAATAAATATGCAAATATTTTTGTCACAAAACTGCATTGCTTCAATAAGTGTGATATTACACATTAAAATCTGTGTTTTAAAAGGATATATCTTGTAGAATGTTAATAATTTGTATTGACAAAGCAGAGCTATGATGGCAAGAACATATTAGCACAAGTGAAATGCTTTACCTTAGGCACATGCGCTGAATTAAAATTAGGGTGCACACCATAGTTATTGCATGGCGAATTTTTCATTTTGCCAAAGTGTTTGGAGAAACTCAGAACAAGTACAGTCAAAATTTGACCGCGCCAGTGATGCACTGACCTAGTGCTAGCTACTCACCATTCGTACAAGTTGGTACGGATTCGAGTCCCGAATGAGGCACGGGTGGTGTGTTTGTCTTATAGCACTTGGTACCTCCCTTCCCCAGAACGAATGTGTCCAAATTAGAGACAGGTGACTGCTTATAGTCCTTAGTGTTGCTCGTAGTGGTCGTTAAACCCAGAAAGAAGACAAAAAAAGTCAAAATTTGTTTTCACAAGAAAGCATGTTGGAAAATTAGTACAACGGAAACTACTTTTAAGAACATTTTTCATTGGAAATCTAAAGGGTTAACGAGGAAGTGTAAATTCGAGGACATTTGGGGATAAACATTAAAATTTGAGGACAATTTGCGTCCCCAAAGGCTTCAGACGTTTTTGGGGACAGTTAACTAAATTCGAGGACTGTCCTCAAGAATTGGGGACGTCTGGTCAGCTTAGTGTAAGAGCCAAATGGGTTTTTGGAGTTTCACATAGAGATGAAATGTGCCGAAACCATATTGGGCAGCTAATATAAAATTGACATATGGTGTGTGAAATTAATATACGCATTACTATAAATGTTATAGATGCATATATCGGATTTTCAAAGATCTTGTATATTGTTTACATACAGTTCTTAGCTTTTCAGTATATTTATTTTTTATTTTGATTATTAATTGCTTATAATTTCCGTATTACTTATTTTTATTATACCCTTCCTTTCCTGGAACTCCTCAAATTAGGGGAGGGCGACTGCTTATACAGGTTGATTCTCTCAGTAGGAAACCTGAACATACCTCAATAACTTCCTCACCGCTGAATGGTTTTCTATAAATATGTACATGGACGAAGCTTTCGCCTATCGAAGCAAAACCATCACACCAAGCAACGAAGTGCACTTGACTCGTGACCTTGACACGCGCGACCACCGACCAGGTGTTTGTCTCAGTGTGGAGTGATTACGTCTGCAAACATGTACTCAGTTGAACAGCGCATGTTTATTGTTCGTGAATACTGGCGAACAAGTTCATTTCAACAATGTCAAAGGGCATTTCGGAATACGTATGGTGAAGGAAGTGTGCCGTCAAAATCTTGTATTCACAAATCGGTGAAAAAATTAGAGACAACAACAGCATGTCTCAATCAACACGCAGGAGGCCGGAAGATGTATGAATGCACGGTACAGGATGTAAAGGAGCGATTAATGGCATCGCCAATAAAATCCTTAAGAAGACTTACGCAAGAAACTGGTATTCCTTATTCCTCGTGTCAAAGAGCTGCCAAAAAAAGCGAAACTGCACCAATATCTTGTGTCCGTTGTCCAAGTGTTCGTTCCAAAGGATTTGGACAAACGTGTACAATTTTGTTTATGGTTCCAACGTTCCGTTGGGGAACATCCTGGGATTTTGGACATGGTTTACGGATGAAGCCTGGTTTCATCAGAGTGAATACATGAACTCGCAAAACACGTGTATATGGACAGAAGAAAACCCACATGACATTCATACGGAACCTTTACATTAGGAGAAAATCGGGGTGTGACGTGCCTTGTCCCGTAGACGAATTATCGGTCCCATATTCTTCGATCAAACTGTTACCACGGAGATGTACTTGAACATATTCAGTAAATTTGTAAATCAGTTAACAGATGACGAATTAACGGGAGGTTGCTTTCAACAAGACGGCGCAATGTGCCACACATCTAATGCAAGCATGAGGGTACACCGAAAGCTTGGCCGAGTAACCTCAAAAAATCTATGGCCGCCAAGCTCACCAGACCTGACGCCATCTTATTTTTTCTTATGGGGTTTACTGAAGGGCCGAGTATACCACAATAAGCCTCGAACAATTGACGCCCTCAAAGACGCGATACGGCGGGAGGTTGCTGCCATTACCGATGTCACATTAGCACATGTCTTCGCCAATTTGCAGACTCGCATAAAAAAGCGCAAGGACGCTGGAGGGGTCCATTTTCAGCATATGCTTTAGGAAGATCTTGTTTTGCAAGATACAAGGTACGTACATGCCAATTTTCATAGGGAACCAACCATACAGAAATAAAAAAAAAAATATTGAGGAATGTTTGTGTTCCCTAGCGAGAGAATCACCCTGTATATATCCCAATGGGTTGCTCACGATGGTCACTACCCCCCTCCCCCCAATACACCTTTTACCCGTTGTATATTTCAAATTTACTCACAAGCATGAGGACTAAATGAGATCAGGGCACTACTTCAACAATGTTCACAAGCTTACTACTGGATAACGAATAATACATTTTTATTCATCTTCATTTATTTTAAAGAAACATTTGTTTACAAACGCCATTGCTTTCACAATTTTTTTTTCTAGCATGCTGCCCTGAGATTTACAAAACTCTACGGCAATGGTAAGACAATCAATCAAAACAGTCTCATCGGGATTCGAACCCAGAACCATCTAAAACGTTTAGATAGAAGCCCACGTCTCCAACAGGAAACTTCGAGATCAATCGAATGGTTATATTCACTGTAAAAAAAATAAAACTTCTGAAATTCACGAACCACTTTCCGCGATACCTTTCGTGAAATAACGAAGCTTATTTCTGATAAAACCTTTTCCGTAAAATCACGGAAAGAAACCTGAATTTCACGGATTTTTCGTACGACAGGAAAACACAAAACTCTCAGTTTTCAGAAACCTTTCCGCAATTCCTGTCTTATTTTGACGGTAAACTTCTGTTTTTACGATGTGCTGACGGAAAAATCTGAATTTTCAGTAAACTTTCCGGCATTCCTTTCGTATATCAACGGGGAAAAAACTCCGTTCTCGTTATTTTCCGTACTCATATGACGAAAAATTTCCTGGAATTCGCGAAGAATAATTGAGGTTTGATTAACTGTTAAATTTCAATCGTCTATCGAAGGATCAGATTTTGAAGTTCTGTAGCGAGATCGGAAATTGTGGACAGCATATCGCAAGAATTTTTGTTATTGTGGCACAGAATGTTTCTTCTTCTCTTCCACAGTTTGTGCAGCAGCTATTATTAAATGTGTTAACGTAAGAAACCGGGTACTTAAATTATTGTACAGGTGGCTGAACGATATAACAAGAGCAAATTTTATATTTAAGAGTTTTGTGAAATAATACTACAATACACCTTTTCTTAAAGACAAATGGAAATCATTGTCGGTATAAGAAGATCTCAAGTTACAAACCATTTTGTTGCTTCGAAAAAGCACGATGAAAAAAAAAATACTTAATTTGTGATAAGTCCTCCAACAGAAAAATTAAATTACTACAAACTTATCCAAAAAAGTGATAAGATCCAACAGAAAATAAATGACTAATTCACTCGCATTATTGCTATTTCTGGCTTAGTGGTTAAGGCGCGCGGTTTCTGCTGAATCAACCCAAGCTACTTCAGATGGAATCCCACCACGGACAGCAATCTCTGGTGCAAGGGCTGAGAAATTAGGTTTCTTCCATTTTGCGAAATTTCTGTATAAATACAGAAAAACCTGGATCGGGTTTTTCTGAAATAAACGGAATTGCCGACTACGAAAAAATCTCTGAAAATACAAAAGTTAAAAAAAAAAAAAAAAAAAACCCCAAAAAAAACAGAGGGTTTTTAAAAACGGAAATTTCGTTAAACGACCGACACCGACCGACAACTTTGCTGCACGTTATTTTCAGAAATTTTCCGTGAATTCACACCACTTATTTTTTACAGTGTTGCTAGAAAACACGCTGACCGTTGTTTACAGATCAAAAGGATCAATTCTAAATGCTTAAAAGTTAGTCATTTTTAACTCTAACGTTGTCAGTGCCTGTTCCCCTTCCACAGAAGACTGAACTTTACCCTTCTGTTCACAATACTGCTGGTGTGATTTTAAAATAACCACACATTAGAATCAAGTAGATAATAAAGGTTCATCTTACCAGTCATTATTGAGCCCAACACCAAGGCTACTGAAAGGAAGGAATTTGCTGCTATATCACTATATTTTTCTAGCAACGCTGACGAACTGATGGTAAAGAGTATACCAAAAAGCTGGAACAGAGATGAAATGAGTTAGAAACACTTATTTTCAAGTAAAACAATTAGATTTCATTCTGACCAGTAAAATAGAAAACAAATACTTAAGCACTGCTCAATGTGTTAAATAAATGGACTTCTTTGAGAATTTCAATTTTGTTAACAAGCATTACTCAAATTTATTCTCATGGAACATTAAATCAGCTGAATAGTACACACACAAAAATATATTAATATAACGACACATTACAGACTAAGATTTTAGAGTAGCAATTTAAATCATGTATTCTCCAACGATGATTAAACAAGAATTCCATATTTTTTTATGCTATACATCTTTCCCGACAGCAGAAAATAAACCCCAAGTAAAAAATTTCGATGTAACAAAAATGGGTAACGGAAGTAGTCTGTGAACCAAATTCATTGTTGAAATCTGATCGTTTTAAGGTCTAATGAATTGAAAAGGGGAAATACATAAAAACTATGTACAGTTAAAATACACTGCTGGCCACCCAAAATGCAACACCAAGGAGGACACGAGATAGCAAAGCCAGATTTACTGGACACATAACAAGATACAAATATGAAACGATTGAGCTTACAGGCCCGTGCGACTTGCGGAACACGCAGACATCAATAGTTCGTGTGGCCCCCATGGCTGGCAATAACCGCCGCTACACGCCGCGGCATCGAACGAAAGAGGCTTTGGATGTGGGCTTGGGGTATGTCGGTCCAGGCTGCTTCCACCCGTTGCCACAGTTCATCAGGCGTAGTCTCGGGTGGTTCTTGCCGGGCCACTCGGTTGCCGATCAGCGACCAGACGTGTCGATGGGCGACATATCGGGAGAACAGGCGGGCCACGGCAGCAGTAACACCTGGTGGGCCGTGAAGAATTGTTGCACGATGCGTGCCACGTGCAGGCGCGCATTGTCCTGTTGAAACGTGGCCGCTGGCATGTCCTGCAGGTAAGGGAGGACTACAGACTCCAAAAGTCGGAGATGCAGCAGTGGCTGTTGAGTGTACCGGCGATGCGTACCAGAGGGGTGCGGGTGTCATAACGAATTGCGTCCCAAACCATAACGCCAGGTGACGGACCGGTATGGCGATGCATAATGCAGGCGTCACACAGTCTCTCGCCGCGGTGCCGCCATACGCGGATCCGACCGTCGTCGTGTTGAAAGCAGAAGCAAGATTCGTCGGAGAAGACAATGTCGTGCCATTCCATAGTCCAGGTGCGGCGTTCAACGGCCCACTGCCGCCGCACTCGCCGCTGGTGTAACGTCACTGGTAATCGGAGCAATGGACGTCGTGCGACAAATCCCCGCTCCTGCAGACGACGTCGAACGGTACGTGCTGACACAGGTTGTTGCGCACCACACCCTAATTCCTGCGCTAACGTTCGTGATGTGACGATGCGAGCCATCAATGCCCGCCGCACAACATGCCAGTCCTCTCGTTCGGTGGTGTGCCGTGGCTGCGGCAATCGCTCACGTCGCTCCGTCACTCCCTCCTGCACCCACCGAATCCATACTCGCCTCACTGTGGCTGGATGTCGTCCCACACGGGCGCCGATGTCTCGGTTCGATAAACCGCTGTCGCGATAAGCCACTATTCGTTCTCTGTGGAACTCCGAAACGTGCTGGAATGACTGCCGTATTCTGCGACGAGGCTTCAGGAAGTTTCCCACACACAGGTCCGGCAGCACAACACACTTCCACTACTTACACCCCGCCTTCTGTGCACCCTTCTTATAGTGCTTCTCGGTGGCGTGCCGGGTGCACATCATTTGCATATGCCCTGCAATGCTAATCGTTTGCAAGTCCTCTCGCGGGCGACGCATGCTGAGAATTTCAGGCCAATCGGATGCTTCCTTCTTGGTGTTGCATTTTGGGTGGCCAGCAGTGTATATACACTGGTGTGCAAAAATTAAGGACGAAGCGGAGAAATTAGCATAATAGCGGAACGAGCAGGCAGAATGGACCGAAAGACCACTCAGGAGATAGACTAGGGTCCGGTACGGTAGGGCATATGCATATATGCAGCATGACGTGGGGGGGGGGGGCGGAAGGGCATTTTTTTATTTTTTATTGGAGGTTTAACAACCACCGTGAGCAACTCAATGGGCTATAGGCAGTCGCCCGTCCCTAATTTAGGGTCACTGGTTCCAGGGAAGGGAGAGAGCCAGTGCCGTAAGACAAACACAACATCCATGCCTGACCGGGATTCGAACCCGGACCCCTTACGGACGAATGATCAGAGGTCAACGCCTTAGACCACTGCGCCACCGGGGCGGCCCGGAAGGGCATAAAGCACACGGGCGGTGTACGCTCAGCCATTCAGTGAAAGCTATTGCACGGTGTACATCGGTTTGAACGACGTCGAGTTGCTGCCACCGTGTGATATGGCAAACAGGAAATCCAGTAGACGACATCTGGATGACTTTCCCCGAGGTCGTGTGATTGGGAAGTTGGAAGAAGGTCGAAGTGTGACTAGTGTGGCCGAAGAGTTCGGGATCCCTCACAGCATCGTTTCACGAGCTTAGAGAGCATTTCAAACGACAGGAACAGCTGTCCGAGAGTTTAGCAGTGGTCGTCCACGAGCAACCACGGCGGCGGACGACCGGTATATTGTCCTACAGACAGAAGACAGCGGGAGAAATCGAAAGGCACGCGCAACAGACAACTGGACGTTCGTTATCGCGTTTTACCGTGGCCAGGAGGCTGCACAAAGGTGGTCTCTTTGCACGACGACCAGTACGGTGTGTGCCATTAACGCCTGCTCATCGGATGCGGCGGTTTCTCTGGTGCCAGGTACACAAGAACTGGACACATCAGCAATGGGGTCGAGTTCTCTTTACGGATGAGAGCCGATTTAGTCTGACGAGCTTTTCTGGACGTATACACACCTGGAGAGAGCAGGGAACACGCAATCACACCTCCATCATCATCGAAAGGGACCGGTTTGGAGGTGGCGGAGTTCTCGTTTGTGGCGGTATCATGCTTGGTAGCCGTACTGACCTCCACATCTCCCAAGGAGGTTCAGTCACTGGTGTCCGCTATTGTACCGAGGTTCTCTTGCGTCACGTGCGTCTGTTTAGAGGTGCTGTGGGTCATGAGTTCCTCTTCATAGACGACAACGCTACACCTGTACAGTGGCTGTCGCAGAGCTGTTGGAGAGTGAAGATATTCAACGCATGAATTGGCCCGCAAGGTCCCCGGACGTAAATCCAATCGAACGCGTGTGGTACCTTCTAGGGAGACTCTTGGCAGCACGTCACCAGCCGCCAGCAACGATTCCGCAGCTGCGATTGGCGCTACAAGAGGAATGGGTCGCGATGCCTCAACAGCTCCTTGACAACCTCGTTCTCAGCATGGACACACGTTGTAAATCCTGCAACGCAGTCAGGGGTGGTCATATCCCCTACTAAAGACTGGGGCAGCCGCCTGTGACATGGACGTTTCTGTCTTTTGTCTAGTTGTGCTCGAAGCCACCTTTTCAATAAAGTGCCTTAGTATCCTTTGGATTCCTTGTTTGGACAGTTTTGCTCACTTTTCCCATATTCTTACATCTTGGGGATCTTATGGTATGATTTGAGTCGACGTGGAGCACTTCTGAACGACGTTACATTCGAAAAACCGTCTCGTCCTTAATTTTTGCACGCCAGTGTATATATATTTACAATTGAAGCGTAACAAAAGCCCACCAGCTAGATGGGATATAACACATTCTTTTTTTGATTGAAGGTTTAACGACCGCCGTGAGCAACTCAATGGGCTATAAGCAGTCGCCCGTCCCTAATTTAAGGTCACTGGTTCCAGGGAAGGGAGAGAGCCAGTGCCGTAAGACAAACACAACATCCATGCCTCACCGGGATTCGAACCCGGACCCCGTTCGGACGAATGATCAGAGGCTATCGCTTAGACCACTGCGCCACCGGGGCGGCTCTAACACATTTCCTTGCGGAAAGTGGAATAACATTAACGTTAGATAGTACACCGATGAGCCATTACAATATGACCACCCCCAGCCTAGAGAAATGAGCAAGCCTGGAGAGCAGTATATATACAACCCGGGGAACGGCTTTCGGTTAGTAGAGTGTTCGGAGTCAAAATGGGAAAAGCCGCAGATTTATCGGAGTTTGATAAAAGATAAATTGTGATGCCACGGCGCGCTCTGTGGGTTTTTCACGTGCCGCTGTAGTGAGTACGCATCAAAAGTAGTGCGCAGATGGCCAAATGATGAACCGTCGTCCAGCAGTGTGTCGTCTGCAGCTCATGCATGCCAGAGGGGAGCGGAGATTGTCACAGTGACCGCAGGGCCACAGTGCGACAAATCACCAGCAGCTACAACAGTGGTGATCAGGGCAGCGCAGCACACAGTTCACCGCAGCCTTCTGCACGTGGGTCTGCTTAGCCGAAGACCCAGCCGAGTCCCCATGCTCACTGCACGTCATCGCCAACAACGCATGAAACGGGCCCAAGATCAACGAGATTGGACCCTGGATGACTGGAAGAAAATGGCCTGGTCTGACGAATCAAGATTCCTGGTGCATCACGTAGACGACCGAGCGCGGATACGCCGATTACCAACTGAGGCTATGGCACCTGGAAGCACTGTTGGGCGGAAACAGCCCGGCGGCGGAGGTATTGGGCACATTTCATGGGCGATGTTTCCTTGGTACACTTCAGGCCCCATTATTCAGATTACTAATATAGTATAACTATATTAGTAATCCGAATTTCTTGGGGTGGATCATAAATCAAAGTTTCGAAACTTTCGCACATCAACCAGCAACAACCACATCAACCAGGTTCTCGTGTAAATTACAAGAACCTGATGTTAAATGTGACAAAAGCCATTACTTTGATGCTATACATCTTTGCCAACAACAGTAACGTAGTTACCTTACATTTCATCGGTTTCAGGTTCATTTCATTCTAAATCTGAATAATGTATAATGAAAATAGATATCGTTTTTGAAAAATTAAACAGTCGAAATATATACGATTGCGAACGCCATAGTTTAGTAAACATTTACTCCTATGACACATACATCTTCTTTCACTGATTTTACGACAATAACGTCCATTAATCCACCTATCTCAGTATCGCTCAATGTCAGGAATTGGTAAACCTCATTGTTTGTTATGATTTTATTCCACTTAGTACGTACCGAGACCCACGTAATATATATTACCTGCCAGTTAGGAAGACCTCTACGAAAAAAAGTGAGACCTCTACGTGAAAGTTTTGACCGCTAGGTGGCAGTACAGACCGTAACTAAAAATGCAAACAACGGTGATAGCAGGTGTGGTATGGCCAAAGAATACGTTGTTTAAAATTAAACGAGCCCACGCTTTAATCAAAAGTGAACTGATATCAGTGACACACAATATGAAAGAAAAATACAATAAAATGAGATGACCATTTATTTTTATCTAATTATTGTCGCAATAGAAACCTTTCATTTAGTGATCATTGAAGTGCAAAGATGAAAACATCTCGCAACAAAACACAAAACTTGAATTTTTGGTAGATTTTCAACTGCCTCAATAATTTTTTTTTTTTTTTTTTTTTTGATTGGAGGTTTAACGACCACCGTGAGCAACTCAATGGGCTATAAGCAGTCGCCCGTCCCTAATTTAGGGTCACTGGTTCCAGGGAAGGGAGAGAGCCAGTGCCGTCAGACAAACACAACATCCATGCCTCACCGGGATTCGAACCCGGACCACTTTCGGACGAATGATCAGAGGCCATCGCTTGGACCACTTGCGCCACCGGGGCGGCCAATAATTTTGGAAGGAAAATTGTGGTGACTCGCGAGAGTTACAGACACGTGGCATTAAACATCAACAGTGTGTAGCCAATGAAAGAAGGCACGTGTCGTTAGCTGGCTTGGAGGGTATATAAGATGTGCTGCAGGCATTCTGAAAACATAACACTCGTTGCTGTCATGGATAAAGATTTGCAAAAAGGGAGGATTTTCGGCTTTCGGGCTAAGGGTGGCAGTATTTCTGAAACAGCGCAGTTTGGGAACTGTTCGCGTGCTGCTGTGGTAAAAGTGTATCGTTATTGGAGAAATGGCACCATTGCGAATAAGCCACGTGGAAACTGCGGAGCACCACGTGCCGTTGATGTGAGAGGTGAACGTCGGTTTCGAAGGTGCGCGAGGATCGATCGACCGAAACGCTACAGTGAAGCAAATCACTGGCCGAATGAACCAGGGGGTTACCGGAAGTGTGTCTAAAACGACAGTTCAGCGAACCTTGCTGCGTATGGGGCTCCGATGCAGACGGATGGTCACTGCACCTATGCTAACGAAGGTCCGTCGACAGAAAAGGCTTACGCCGCCCCGGTGGCGCAGTAGTCATGGCTCTCTCCCTTCCCTGGAATCAGTGGCCCTAAATTAGGGAAAGGCGACTGCTTAGAGCCCACTGAGTTTCTCACGGTGGTCGTTAAACCTCCAATCAAGAAAAAAAAAGGCTTACATTTGTACGGCAGTATGGGAATTGGATCTCCACTGATTGGCAAAAGATTGTCTTCTCCGATGAGTCACGTTTTCTGCTTCATCGAACGGATGGACGTTGGCGGTACAAGGCGAGAAACATCGGAGAACAAACACTCTTCAACCAATGCTGGAAGAACACAAGCTGATGGGGGCAGCGTAATGGTCTGGGGAATGTTTTCGTGGCATTCCCTGGGTCCATTCATACCTGTGGAGGGCACTATGGACCGAATTCGTTATGAATCCATCCTTGCAGACCACATACACCCATACATGCTGATTGTCTTCCCTGGGGCGGATGGGATCTTCCAGAACGACAATGCGACGTGTCACACAGCTAGAAGTGTCCGAGAGTGGTTGGAAGAGCACACGATGATGACTTCAAAGCACTTCCTTTGCCCCCTAATTCCACAGACTTAAACACAATTGAGCATCTGTGGGATCACCTCTATCGTGTTGTTCGCTTTATGGATCCTCCAGCAGCTGTCAGATGCACTGCAATAAGCATGGTTTCACATACTTGTGAACACCTTCCAGCACCTTATTGAGTCACTCCATGCAAGCTCGTCTAGCTGCTGTCCGCGGTGACACAGCGGTTACTCTGGATATTCGCTGGTGGTCACAATGTGACTCGACCGTGTATTTATTATTTTACATTTTCTTTTTTGAAGGGCTTGTCGTTGCACTAAAAATTTGGTAAGAAGGAACGAGCTTGTAAGACTTGCATAATGGAACATAGCAAGTCATTTCTTTATTTTTTAAAATAATTGATGAAAAAATCTAAGTGAAACACGCTAACAGCGATAAGGAAAGGATTCTACCTCGCACACAGTAATGTCCTAATGGTTACAGCCGCAGAATTCGTATTTTCTATGCCCAGCCACCAGCGCCACCTAGTGACAGTTTCACGTTGGATAGCGAACAAGCCTATCTGCGTCATGAACAGGTCATACCTGTTACTTCGGTGAAATTTCGGACCCGACATGGACCCATAATTGACCCTGACAAATCGTTTTGAACTGTAAATTTGAAACTCTCTCTCTCTCTCTCTCTCTCTCTTATATATATATATATATATACCCACACTCACCAACCCGCTTGGCCAGCGTGGTGAGTTATCGCCAAACCCCTCCAAAATGACTCCACAACTTAAATCTTGGCCCTCAGTCTCCGGCAGCTGTAATGTACCTGGCCAAGGCAGCGGTCAGTGCGACATGAAGGCAGAGGGTGCTAAGAATCCCCGGAGGACCGGACTAGGCTGCCATCTGATGCTGACCTTGGCTACACATAACGGACGCTCCCTATCTTCTGATTCAAGGCTTCTTGAATTGGAAGAGGAACTACAAAGGATCAAGTGGGACATCGTCGGGCTAAGTGAGGTAAGGAGAAAAGGAGAAGATCTCATTGAACTGAAAAGTGGACATCTCTTCTACTATCGTGGGACAGATACTGGCAGAACTAGTGGTGTTGGATTTATAATAAACAAGAAACTGAAGGATAAAGTTGTAGAAGTTGAAAGTTCCTCTGACAGATCTGCACGACTCGTTATCCAACTCTCGAGAAGATACCAGGTTCAGATTATTCAAACTTATGCACCCACCACAAGTCATGCTGAAGAAGAAATTGAAGAATTTTATGAGGAAATTCATGATCTAAATAATAAAGGTAAGCAGCACTTGAAGATAATTATGGGAGATTTCAATGCAAAAATAGGGCAACGGCAACAGAATGAAACTTCAGTAGGTAAATTCGGTCACGGCCACAGAAACCAGCGTGGAAATACTCTCGTAGAGTTTGCAGAGGCAGAAGGGTATTTCATCTTGAACTCCTTTTTCAAGAAAAAGCCACACAGGAAATGGACATGGAGACATCCAAATGGGACGACAAGTGAAATTGATTTTATTATGTGTAACAAAAAATTCGTCATAGAAGACTGCAGTGTGCTAAACAAGTTCAACACAGGCAGTGACCATAGATTGGTGAGATGTAAGAAGCACCTCAACACTAAACTGGAACGTGGCAAGCTCATAAGACAAACAAAATGTATTGACATAACCAACCTTAAAAAACACCATAATACCTTCAAATTGGAACTGAAGAACAGGTTCTCTGCTTTAGAAGGCCTAACATCGGAAGAAGTGGATATTTCTGAAGTTAACAGAAAAGTAACCAAAGCTCTTATGGAAACAGCAACAAAATTAGCTGGGTCTAAGAACAAATTGCATGTGAACAAATTATCAGGAAAAACCAAAATGTTGATGCAAAAAAGAAGAGTGATGAGGACAACTAAAGAAGATGTGACTTCCAAAGTGGAATATATAGAGCTATGCAAGACAGTACGAAAAAGTATCACTGCAGACGTAAGGAAATTCAACTGTGAACTAGTAAGGAAAGCAATTGAAAACAACCAAAGCCTAAAGATAGCAAAGGGACATCTCAGTAAGGGAAAAAAACAGATTATGGCACTGAGAAAAGAAGATGGTTCTGTAACAAGAAATAGAGGCGAAATTTTGACAAGAGTGAAAGATTTCTACTCCAAATTATATGAAAGGGATGATACATGTACTCCAGACATCATGAAAGATACCAGTACCAGAGTTCTTCCAGTCCTTCCAGCAGAAGTTGCACATGCAATCAAGAACATGAAGCGGGGAAAAGCTCCAGGAGAAGATGGAATTACTGTAGACATCATACAAGAAGCAAGTGGAGAAATCGAAACAGTACTCGCCCAAATTTTCACTCGATGCCTTAATTAAGGGAAAATTCCTGAGGATTGGAACAACGCTACAAAGATCTTGCTACATAAAAAAGGTGACATTGAGGATCTCAGGAACTACAGACCTATCAGCCTCCTATCAGTGGTTTATAAAATCTTCACTAAAGTTCTTTCACACCGCTTGAAGGTGACACTGGACATGGCTCAACCGAGAGAACAAGCTGGATTCAGGAGTGGCTACAGCACAATAGATCATATCCACGTACTGAGAGAACTAATTGAAAGAGCGAGGGAATATGAACTTCCATTGTGCATGGCTTTTATCGATTATGAAAAAGCCTTTGATTCGGCGAAACCATCAGCAGTTGCAATGGCTCTGAAATCCTGCGGTATTGAAGATGCATACATTAATATTATTAATAACATCTATGAAAATGCAAGTGCAAAGATTCGGCTGTTTGAAAATACAACACACATAAAAATTGGAAAAGGAGTGAGACAAGGTGACACCATATCTCCGAAGCTCTTTAATGCCACATCGGAAATGTCTTTCAATCACTGAACTGGGAAAACAAAGGGATAAAGATTAATGGAGATTATCTAACCCACCTTCGTTTTGCTGATGACATAGTAATTTTTGCAACTACCCCATCAGAGCTACAGAGTATGATCCAGGAACTTGCTGACAAGAGTAAAGAAGTGGGATTAAAAATGAACTTTCAGAAGACAAAAGTGATGTACAATGCTTTTACAAGAAATGAAGATTTATCGATTGATGGAGAAAAGCTGGAGATAGCAGACACGTACGTTTATCTTGGACAGCAGATATCAAGTGAGGGTCACATTGATGAAGAAATTAATCGGCGTATAAAACTTGCCTGAAGAGCTTTTGGAAGAAACAGCATAATTTTCAAGAGCAATATGCCATTATGTCTTAAAAGAAAAGTGTTTGATCAATGCATCCTTCCAGTGCTTACGTATGGTGCAGAGACGTGGACCTTAGCTAAAAGAGACATACAAAGGCTGCAGACAACTCGGAAAGCATGGAGAGGTGCATGCTTGGTGTAACCAGGAGAGATAAGAAGAGGAACACGTGGTTCCGAAAAATGACAAGAGTGGAAGACATCATGATCAGAGTTAAATCCCTGAAATGGCAATGGGCTGGACATACTGCCAGAAGGACAGACCATCGATGGACAGCCGAAATTTTAGATTGGATTCCAAGGGACAGGAAAAGACCCAGAAGAAGATCACGTGGAAGATGGGTGGATGAAATTCGAAAGTATGCGGGAGTGACATGGAGGAGACTGGCACAAGACAGACCGTTGTGGAGGAAACTTGGGGAGACCTTCGTCCAGCAGTGGATTGATAATGGTTGACAATGATGATGATGATGATGATGATATATATATAATCGATATAAACATACCACTATAAACCACAATTTTAAAAAACAAACAAACCAGAAACTCAAAAAAAAATATTAATGCAGAGAGACTCAAAAAAGCATTATAACCAAAAACAAACCTCTCAAGCCTATCACATCAGGGGAACACCGTCGTGGATCATAACCTTTCGAAACTCAGCAAAAGCCGGAATAACCCAAGACCCGCTGGGGTGCTCCCGAGGTCATGGTAAACAACAGATAAAGACCAATCTTATATACGAAGACCATTTGACAGAAAGCGAAAAAACCCGGTCACGTGATCCAA
Organism: Macrothele yani; assembly: GCA_039090855.1. NCBI lineage: Eukaryota > Metazoa > Arthropoda > Arachnida > Araneae > Macrothelidae > Macrothele > Macrothele yani. The sequence continues at coordinate 45,408,396 of CM077022.1, read as the reverse complement.
TCGTGACAGCATGCAAATAGGTGTAAGCTGTGTAAAAAACCTATAAAGTAGATTAGTAAATAATTAGCCACAAGCAGCCCACCAAGTGGTATTTAGCAACCTAAGTTACTAAATTTGTGGGGTTTATATTAATAATGTCTGAAAAGTGTAATTGTTGAAGAGTTTCGAAGAAATTCTTGGCTCTGGAATCAGCGAGTAGCTGCTTGAATAATCTTGTAATAAACCTGATTGGTAGTTCATTCTTGCAGAGTCTTCTCCACAGATTCCTCAATTCAACGGCCAACATATTTGAATTATTGCAAATATCCATAATCCCGTGGAACTGTGAAATGATAACATTTCGATATATTGAGGTAGACATATTTGAATTCCAATTTATATAAACATTTATGTCAAAAGAATACGTGTTCCTTTTATCAAAAACTGTAGTTAAAAAGCCACCTTGCTGACTATTTCTATGTCCAAAAAATCTGTTTGATTATTTTGTTTCTTAGTTTTTATAAGTTTCAAATTGGGTGGATATATCTTGGATGACAATTCTTCAAAGTCTTCGTGTCCAAAAAGTATGACTTCGTCAACACAGCGAAATATCCTCCCATGGTTGGTGTCAAAATACAAAGCAGCCTTTCTTTCATACTGATATAAATAAAGGTTTGCCAAAACACTTGAGTACTTGGAGCCCATGGGGATACCTGATGTTTGAAAGAAAATCTCTTCTCCCATGCGCACGTAGTTATTATCAAGACACAGTGTTTGAATAAATCGCCAATCTTCATACTTCATATTGATTACCTCGTTGAACTCCTGAAAGAGCTCTTCACATATTTTACGTAAGTCCTCAACGCCAATACTAGTAAACAGGCTTTGGAAGTCATAGGTATCTATTGTTGTTATAGAATCCTTTTGAAGTGTATGTATAAATTCTAAGACCGGCTCTTATTGCTGTTAATAATCCAGGACTCTGATATATTTTGCAAGATTATTTTTTATTTATTTTCAAATAGTGCACTAACCTGGCTGCAATAAAAATTCAGCTTGCATCAATTTTATTAGTGTATATATATATATACATTCATCCCAATAACTGCTTGATATTTAATAACTGAAATCCTTTAATAATAAAATTTGGTTACTTGCTAAATTTTAGTGCCACTATGTTGCGTAATCCAGAAGTAATGGCTGACCATGACCATATTACAAATGGAAATCATTACTTACGATTACACAAATGTATTTTTTATAATGTATTTAGATTTCTCACTCTTTCCACGCTTTGATGGAGGTGCGCATACTTTCATATGGTCCGTTAGATTTTTGGTTCCATAATCTCTTATTACACCGTCGACATCTTCCTTTGTAATTATATACTTTCCACATTTTGAACAACAAGCAAGACCAAACAACACAATTATTCACCGGTTCCTTAATGAGACGAAACAATTTCCAGCATTCACTCTTCCCCTTGCGGTTTTCAACAAGCACGTATGTGTTGGCCTCGACGCCTTTCTCAACCTCCTTAATACACTGCCGGAAAGTGAAAAAAGAATACCATGAAGGAATTGGCGGACGATCATGAAATTTACATATGTTAATGGAGTCGAGTTTACGTAGGTGTGATGTTAATTTCGGGACCAACCGGTAAGCGCTTACGCCACAGCTCGGCATAATATGCAAATTATCGTCGGTGATATTTAAGGAGTACGGCGAAGTGAATATAATCAGTCGTTGGCGTACGGACACGTGCGAAGACCCAGAAGAAACTGCAATGCCTGGACATGGAAGACGTGTACGATTTCAGCAGTTATCGGACTTTGAGCGAGGTCGTCTGGTCGGACTCTGCGAGGCCGGGTGGTCGTATCGCGGAGCAAATTGAACGGGAAGTATCGGTGGTGGTACGATGGTGGCGTAGATGGTCCGAGGAACATTCCCATACGAGAAGACGTGGAACCGGGAATTGTCAAGCAGAACATCAACTGCGACGCAAATCCGAGCTGCTGTTGCACCTGAGGTTACTGTGTGAACAATCCGCAACCGTCTACTGGATGCAGGACTACGTGCACGTGTGCCTCTGGCATGTGTACCTCTGACTCCAGCCCACCGTCAGGAACGGCTGCAGTGGTGTCGCCAACGTCTGCACTGGAGAACGCAATAGCGATCTGTCGTGTTCAGCGATGAAAGCAGATTCTGCTTGGGAGTCTCCGATGGCCGTATGCGTGTTCGCAGACGCACAGGGGAGCGTCTCCACCTTTCTTGCATCCGCCAGCGACACACAGGGCCTACACCTGGTCTCCTGGTGTGGGGAGCGATCAGCTATCACTCCCGTACACAACTAGTGTTTGTACCGGGAACGTTAAACAGCACCTCCTACATCAGCAACATCATTCAGCCCGTTGTTGTGCCATTTGTAAAGTCGGTCCATCGTGGTGTTTTCCAGCAAGATAACGCATGCCCACACACGGCACGTGCAACGCAACATGCACTTCAGGGTGTGAGACAACTTCCATGGCCTGCACGTTCACCGGATTTGTCCCCCATTGAGCACGTGTGGGGTTTTATGGGACAACGACTTATCCGGTCGCAACGACCATCCCCGATTTACGCGTCCAGGTTGAGGATGCTTGGAACTCAATACCCCAAACTTACATCCAACATCTGTACGACAGACTCCATGCCAGAATTGCAGTGTGACGCAGTTCATGGCGGTTCAACCTCGTACTAACCATGTTACATGGAAACGTTATTTTTCAGTTTACCAGCAAATACAGCTGTATTTTGCCATAATGTTTTGATCACGTTATCTCTGTATTCCGTTATTATGCTGCATAAATTTCCTTTGTATCAGACGTCTCCTTCTTGGTGTTCTTTTTTCACTTTCCGCCAGTGTATTAAATCCATCCATATTAACAAATAAGGAGTTAATTTCGACATGACATGTAATGAGAACGGGAAGTCAGCACATCAATCGAAAACCTTTGAATGCTCAATGTAAAAGATGCGATGTGAAAAGTAACTTTTAGTCATACAGTGAACTTCGCACGGAGAGAGTGAATCAGCTGAGGAGCAGGCGAATGGCGTTTACCTGTACCTTGCCTTGGACAATCGCACTGTAAAAGAACGCAAAGGAAGTATCTTTTTACGACATGGTGTCGGTGTGCTTGACGTTGGTCGGTGGAAATCTTAGTTGCGTTAAGAAAGAGACAATACTTTTGCATGGCAAATCATTATTCAACTCCGTGGGCACCAGTATCGACTACAGAATTCCACAACGCGTATTTTTCTATGGAATATATTTTTCTCTTTTCAAAAATAAAACGAGAATAAAACCGGGTCAGGAACACCGACCCGTTGACCCGTTTCCATCTCTGATGCGAATACATGAATTGTGTTGTACGTAAATAAATGTATACTCTCGAATCACTCGTTTTATTTCAGTCACACCCACAAAGCGTTTGGGGTGTGAAAGACGCATAGCATAAATTATCTACAAAGAGTACCAAAGTACTCTCGTTTTTTTAATAACTTCATGAATTACTAGCACCTAGAGAATGATGATTTTAGATGCCATATCTAAATTGTCTAGTTATATGCATTTCTGGCTTCAAACTACTATTCACACGTTAGTTTTGGTAGACTTAGTATTTAAACTTTGGGACGATTTTTGATCTATATTGAGGACTACGCGTATTCCCATACAAGTGAATTGCACTGTTAGACCGCTATATGTTTTCAGTACTAAAAATGTGATGTCATCGGAACTTAAATTTCCCGTTTCATTTTGAAGTGGCTGTTAAAAATGAGATGCAAGACTTTTCTTTTCGTTCCATTTTTGCTAAATATACTGTCATAAATTCTCGAGAAAACCCCCGATAAAACTGATACCTTTAATGCCCCATTACTCTGCGGCTTAATTCATATACACCGCAAAACAAAATCTGAAATTCACGAGCTACTTTCCGTAATTCCTTTCGCGAATTAACGAAGCACTATAGACGAAACCCGTTGGAATCGACGGTTAGTTTGTTTTCTTGGAAAAGAATAAACTCATATGAAACAACAAATATAAACTTTATTTGATTGACAAATTCATTCAACCACTTCAGTAAAGACAATAGTGCAGGTTCGTGATTTTTCTTTTTTTGACTGAAGGTTTAACGACCACCGTGAGCAACTCAATGGGCGATAAGCAGTCGCCCGTCAGGGTCACTGGTTTCAGGGAAGGGACGGAGCCAGTGCCGTACGACAAAATCTACATTCATGCCTCACCGGGATTCTTACCCGGACCCTTCACGAACAAATGATCATAAGCCAGCGCCGTACGACAAAAACTACATTCATGCCTCACCGGGATTCGTACCCGGGCCCTTCACGAACAAATGATCATAAGCCAGCGCTTAGAACACTGCGCAACCGGGGCGGCCAAGTTCGTGATGAGCATTAGGACTGCACCATTTTTCAGTCGTAAAATGTGAGGCAGAAGTCCACTCATCTCGATAGTGTGCAAAAAATTCAACTGGATAGCGTACTCTTTCACTCTCATCTTCAGTCACAACTGTGTTTGTAAATATTGTTGGAATGCGATTCGCGTTGCGAATACTCTTCATTCACTCTTGTCTGAGACATATACGTAGTTGCGACCCATTGGTCGCTCACGCCTTCCAGTAATGCTCTTTCGTTTTCCTTTTTTTTCATTTCTGCGGGAGAGATATTCTGTTAAGGGTAAGTATGCAATAAAGTATTTACTTACTTTAGGACTGATCATAGAACACCATGCACACACCAAGTCTGACACTGAACTGAGCGCCTGGAGTAGATAAGGGCTGCACGCTTCTCCCATAGACTTTACATGGGAACTTTGCCGCCCTGCCACGCCCGAACCGTTGCTCCAATTTAAGTTTTCTCTTCGACTGGCATAGCTACATGGTAAGACTTTTATTTTGATACCTGAACCATATTTTTTCGTTCAGCCGTTCTCTCAATATAGGTCTCACAGTAAAAAACCTTATAGAATGAAGATATAGATGGCGCAACTCAATATGTACATTCTAAATATTTTCACTAACAATGGTCAACGGAATGAATATTTACATCTTTACATAATGGGAAACGTCTTACCTACGTGAATAAACTGGATCGAATGAATATTAAATTGTATATATACATCACACAGTCCAACGGCATAACGCAGTCAGGTCTTCGAGAGTGTTCGCTGTTTCGATGAGAAGAATTTTGATACGAATGCCTGCTAGCGTTGCTTTGCGCAACGGTTCGCTCAGAAAAGAGAAGACTTCGGACTATCTGAGTCCCTCCATGCCTCCGCCTTCAACAGCGCGTGAGTCAACTGCAGGCGATCGAATGTCAACAGCGCGTGAGTCAACTGCAGGCGATCGAATGTCAACAGCGCGTGAGTCAACTGCAGGCGATCGAATGTCAACAGCGCATGAGTCAACTGCAGGCGATCGAATGTCAACAGCGCATGAGTCAACTGCAGGCGATCGAATGTCAACAGCGCGAGAGTCAACTGCAGGCGATCGAATGTCAACAGCGCGTGAGTCAACTGCAGGCGATCGAATGTCAACAGCGCGTGAGTCAACTGCAGAAGATCGAATGTCAACCGCTCGCTTCTCCCATAGACTTTACATGGGACCGTTACCCCAATCTCATTTTTCTCTTCGACTGGACATCTACATGGTAAGATCATTATTTTGATACCTCAACCATATCTTTACGTTCAGCCGTTCTCTCAAAATAGGACTCACAGTAAAAAACCTTATAGAATTAATATATAGATATTTCAGATACAATCTTTTCTGTGAAATGACTGAAACCAACCTTAATTTCACGGGTTTTTTCGTAAGCCAGAAAAATTCTGAATTTTCAGAAACCTTTCCACAATTCCTTTCTTATATTGACGGCAAATTTCCGTTGTTGAGATGTGTTAACGGAAAATTCTGATTTTCCAGAAACCTATCCGCAATTCCTTTCATAAATTAATTTTCCCGTATCCATATGACGAAAATTCCCACTTTCCCCGTATCCATATGACGAAAATTTTCCGGCAATAGAAGCGATTCGCGGGAATACTCTAGGTTTAATTAACTGCTAATTTCAGTCGTCTGTCGAAGGATCTGATTTTGAAGTTCTGTAGCGAGAACGGATATTGCGGATAGCATATCGCATGACATTTTGGTTACTGTGGCACCAGAAATTCGCTCCCCTCCCCCATATGCTCCAGCTATTGCACATTGTGTTACCGTAAGAAACAGGGCACTTAAATCAGACCTGCCAACCGCTCAGAACCAAAAAACGTAACACTCAGATAGAAAAATCGTAACACGACGCATGCTGATAATTTTGAAGCCTATTTCAGCCATATAAATTCTTGATAATGAGAATGTAGGGATTTTTTCCGTACATCAAAATTTTATTGAGAAACTAATTAAATCTAATCAGCAAACACTTTTATGTTGGTAATTATTAGAAAAAAATTACGATTACGAGAGAAATCCTCACTCCGCCTAACTTCCGTTTTCGGACATTTTGAGAGGCGGAAAACTTGCATCTTAGGGATTCTGCAAGATGTTTTAACCGGGTTCTGGGGATGTCATTTTTGTCTGCAGGACCAAAATAAATCTGCGATGTGCATCGGCCATCGCCCCGATTCTTCTACGAGGGTGGGTACAAAATAAATCTGCAATGTACGTCGGCCGTCGCCGCGTTTCTTCAACGAGGATGACTACAAAATAAACCTGCGATGTACGTCGCGGCGTTTCTTCAACGGGGATGACTACAAAATAAACCTGCGATGTACGTCGCCGCGTTTCTTCAACGGGGATGACTACAAAATAAACCTGCGATGTACGTCGCCGCGTTTCTTCAACGGGGATGACTACAAAAATAAACCTGCGATGTACGTCGCCGCGTTTCTTCAACGGGGATGACTACAAAAATAAACCTGCGATGTACGTCGCCGCGTTTCTTCAACGGGGATGACTACAAAAATAAACCTGCGATGTACGTCGCCGCGTTTCTTCAACGGGGATAACTACAAAAATAAACCTGCGATGTACGTCGCCGCGATTCTACTACGGGGATGAGTACAAAATAATTCTGCGACGTATATCGTCCTTCGCGAGAAAAAAAATTACGATTACGGAAGAAATCTTCACTACGCCTAACTTCCGCTTTCGGATATTTTGAAAGGCGGAAAACTTGCATCTATAATAGGGAATCTAAGATGGTTTAATAGGGTTCTGGGGATGTCGTTTTTGTCTGCAGAGTCCTCCAGACAAATCGCCCGTCGCCGCGATTCTGCTACAAGGCTTTTGTCTGAAAAGGGGAAAAAATGGGGGAAAACAATATAAAAAAATTCTGCGACGTATATCGTCCTTCGCGAGAAAAAAATTACGATTACGGAAGAAATCCTCACTACGCCTAACTTCCGCTTTCGGATATTTTGAAAGGCGGAAAACTTGCATCTATAATAGGGAATCTAAGATGGTTTAATAGGGTTCTGGGGATGTCGTTTTTGTCTGCAGAGTCCTCCAGACAAATCGCCCGTCGCCGCGATTCTGCTACAAGGCTTTTGTCTGAAAAGGGGAAAAAATGGGGGAAAACAATATAAAAAAAATCGCAATTTTGCCTGCAAAATCGTATTAGCTTACAGCAGCATGATTTATCGTACTAAATACGATAAAATCGTAACAGTTGGCAGGTCTGTTAAATTATTATACAGGTGTTTGTAAGATGTCTGTGTTCAGTGAGTGAAGTGTTTAAGACAAATGCTGTTATAGCTATTAAGAGTACATTTTGATTTAGGCTTTTCTTAAAGATAATTGAAAGTCACTGTCAGTTTAAGAAGATGAAGTTCCAATGGATTCTGTTGCTTCGAAAAATCACGATGAAAAAAATAATTTGCCCTAAGTCCTCCTACAGAAAAAATAAAGTTATTGCGAATCTATTCAAAACAATAAACTCCAACAGAAAATAAGGTGACTAATTCACTCGAATTAACGGCAAAAAATATATATATATATATATATATAATAAAATAAATTCCTCATCGCACAGTTAAAGTTCTGCTTTGAGCGTGCCTGGGATTTCAATCTCCTGGCTCAGTGTTAAGACGCGCGATTTCTATTCAGCCAACTAGGACAACCTCGGAACAACTATTACAAGTGCAAACGGAGTTTCTGGTACAAGGGCTGAAAAAATTCAGGGTCTTCGATTTTGTAAAATTTCTGTAAAAATACGGAAAACCAAAAAAACGAACTTTTCTGAAATAAAGGGTATTACTGACTACGGAAAATCAGTGAAAATACTGAAGTTAAAAAAAAAAAAAAAAAAAAAAACCGGAAACTTTTAAAAACAGAAATTTCGTTGAAAGACAGACCTACCGGCAACTTCGCTGCACGTTATTTTCAGGAATTTCCCATAAATTCATACCACTTATTTTTTACAATATATATAATGAGCAAACAATAGTTTGCGTAAATACACTATATATTTAACGCCGCTAATTCCCGAGAGCGCAGTGGTCTACGCGCTAGCTTATGACCATTCGTCCGAGATGGACCCTGGTTCGAATCCTCGTGAGGCATGGATATTTTTGTAACTACCCCTTCAGAGCTGCAGAGTATGATCCAGGAACTTGCTCACAAAAGCGAAGAAGTGGGATTAAAAATGAGCTTTCAGAAGACAAAACTGATGTACAATGCCTTAATAAGAAATGGAGATTTTGCGATTGATGGGAAAAATTTCGAGGTAACCGATACCTACATATTTACCTTGGAAAACAGATATCAAACAAGGCTAAAGATTTTAATCGACGTATAAAACTTGACTGGAGAGCTTTCTGAAGAAACAGTACAATTTTCAAGAGCAATATTCCGTTATGTCGTAAAAGAAAAGTAATAAATAGCAAGGAACTGTATATCAATTACACTTAAAATATAGTATAACTATACTAGTAATCCAAATGTCTTGGCATAGATTATAATCCAAAGTTTCTAAGCTTTCGCACATCAACCACGTGGCTTTTTCAAAGAAGGTAGACAGCTAACTGTCAGCAAACCTATATTCCTTGAAAAAACCATATCTGGTTCATTTGCCCGACGTTTACTTTACCGAAGGGTCACTTGACCGAAAATCACTTCACCGAAAAGATTGTTTCACCGAAAGATCACTTGATCGAAAAGTTCATTTCACCGAAGGGTCACTTGATCGAAAGGTACATTTCACCGAAGGGCCACTTAATCGAAAAGTTCATTTCACCGAAAGGTCTCTTTACCTAAAAGTTCATTTCATTGAAAGGTCATTTCACCGAAGGGTCAGTTTATGGAAAACTTTGGATTTCATTACAGGATCTGTTGAAGCATAGTGCAAGTTCGGCAGACAGACCACCGAAACGCTAGGGGATTATACTCAAATTGCACTTTTGATTTCTCCGTGTCCCAAAAAGCAAAGACTTAGTTTTAAGACTAATATATATATATTTTTTAAGACAATAGAATAGGCCTCGGTTTAGGCCTTAAAGCAAATTTTAATCATGTTCATAAGGTTTACATAAAAGTCTTGTTCAGTGCTCTTGTTCATAAGGTTTACATAAAAAGTAAAATTAATAATGTTGCACATTTTTTCAGGCAAAAAGAATCAATTTTAGGACCCTCGGTCTCGGCTTAGGCCTTTTTCGCACATTTTAACCGTGCGTGCTCATGTTCATAAGGTTTACATAAAAAAGTTACTTTACATTTTATGTAATGCTTATGAATATGAGTAAGGTTTAAATCTGTTAAAATAGCCTGCATCTAGGCCTACGGTCAAAAAATTAATGTTTTGTGGTTGAGTAAAAGTGGAACATTATTTACTTGATTTGCTATGTAACCCTTAGGAATAAAGCTAGGAGGATTAAAATTTGACAAAAAGGCACAGATCTAGGCCTTTTGATTAATGTTATATTTCGAAAAACCTGCTCATGGGGAGGTGTTTCATAGAAATTAAAAGTGTATGTTTTATACAATCCGATATTGTTTAGGTTAGCCTGTTTTTCAAAAACCCGCACCACAATCCAACAGATGTCTAAAAACAAAATTCTAAGTTTTCGATAAACTGGACATTCGGTGAAATGATCTTTCGATATAACGAACTTTTAGGTAAAGCAATCCTTCGGTGAAATGAACTTTTAGGTGAAGTGACCTTTCGGTGAAATGAACTTTTCGATCAAGTGATTTTCGGTCAAGTGACCTTTCGATCAAGTGAACGATACCCTGTTGATGTGTGAAAACTTGGAAACTTTGATTTATAACCTACGCCAAGAAATTCGGGTTACTAGTATACTTATACTATTTTAAAAGAAAAGTGTTTAAACAATGCATCATTCCAGTTCTTACATATGAAGCAGAGACATCCAAAGGCTGCAGACACCGGAAAGATGCATGGAGAGATGCATACTTGGTGTAACCAGGAAAGACAAGAAGAGAAACTCATGGATAAGGAACTTGACAAGAGTGGAAAACATCATGGTCAGAGTAAAATCCCTGAAATGGCAATGGGCTGGATATACTACCAGAAGAACGGACCACCGATGGACAACCGAAATTTTAGACTGGATACCAAGGTACAGAAAAAGACCCAAAGGAAGACCACATGGCAGATGGATGGATGAAATTCGAAAGCACGTCGGATTAACATGGAGATGACTGGCTCAAGACAGACAGTTGTGGAAGACACTAGGGGAGACCTTCATCCAGCAGTGGATTGATAATAGTTGACAATGATGATGCAGTTTTATAATCAGAGACATGGAAAGACATACAGAGGTTACGGATAGCTGAAGGAATCATGGAAAGATATATGATTGGTGTAACAAAGAAATACAGAAAAGAAACTCGTGGATCAGTAAAATGGCAAGGGTTGATAGCATGATGATCAAAGTAAAGACTTTCAAAGTGGCAATGGGCTGGATATATTGCTACAAGAACTGACTACCGCTGGACAGCTGACACACTAGACTAGATACCAAGGAACAGGAAGATACCCAGGAGATATGTGGATGAAATTCGGAAGCATGCCGGAATGACATAGAAGTGAACTGCTTAAAAGAGAGTTGTGGAAAAGATTTCGAGAGACCTTCAACCAACAGTGAACTGAGAATGGTTAATGACGCATTTTTATAATTGCGAAAAGAGTGTTTACAATTGAACAGAGCTATGTAATGATCAAGTATAAAAAAGATTAAGCAGTTGACGCAAAAGATAAACTGTAAATAATTTCGTAAACACGCGGTTTCAAAACAAGAACTTTTGCATTCCTAACAGCTTTACTAGTCAACAGAGATTGTGAAACCACCGCTGTGTGGAAGAGAATGAGAAGTAGAATATCGTAAAACAAAAGTTACTGGCTTTATCAAGAGAGAGACAGAGGTACTCTAGAAATTTCTGCGCATAACGACATACAACCGAATCATCGGAAGATAAAACGTAGAGAGTGTGCCAACTGATGTGACTGACATTCTCAATGATAGGCTCAAATGTTTGTTTGTGGGTTTAACGACCGCCGTGAGCAACTCAGTGAGCTGTAAGCAGTCGCTTATCCTTAATTTAGGGCCATTGGTTCCAGAGAGATAGCCAGGGTCGTAAGACAAGCGTACTATCTATCCATGCTTCAACCGGGATTCGAACCTGAACCCATCTCAGACGAATGATTAAAAGTCAACCCTCTGTACCACTCGGTCACCGGGGGCGGTTGGGCTCAAAAGGGCAGAACCATTATACAGATAATAGATAAATATGATTCATTAGACTAATTAACGCTGAAATATCTTACAATCAACCATTTACATGCACATACGTATACTAGGATCCAAATTTACATACACCGGTGGCCAAAATTATAGGCACTTTTTGAAAATTTCATGTTTTGCAACTTTGCAGGCTTATAAGGAAATGTATGTTTCACTAAATGCAAATTTTTATGTATCATTTGAAAGAAAATTTAATGCTGAATTGTACACGAAAAACAAAATTCAAATGTCTGCAGTACAAACAAGTTATGCTGCTAATGCTACAGGCATGACATATCTACACCACAATCCAAAAAAACTATATTAGATACTTACGATTGCAATGTACTATCAGTATTTAGTAGGATAACTTTTATGCACATTTCCCTTCAACAGTTCGACTTAGTATGATTTCAACACGCAGGCAATATCTTCCCCTCCTTAACTCCTTTTTTCTTCAAGCCAGCAACCTTGTGTTACACTCATCTCTTCCAAAGTAATAGTCAGCTACGACCTGCTCCCTCATTACCCCAAGGCAAGCTTAAAAGCGCTGGTAAAGCTATAGTTTCCACTTTTCGTGTTGGAATCTCCTGCATAGTAGCACAAACAGCAGAGCAATAACTAATAACCTCAGTGAATTCCTATTCATCCTTTTTATTCGCCCCTGATCATAGTAACTTGAAGAAAAGGCTTAAATTCAGGATTTGGATGAGTGGAGAACAACTGAATTTTCATGGCCCTGCGGATACTATGTTGATAACATTTCTACGGAGAAGGAAAAACGCATTTTCTAGAGGAACATACGTACTGCTACAGGATGAAAAACAGCGCAGTCATTATTCCTTGACAAATTCCAGATTATATTTTAAAGTTAAAAAAAATATATATGGCACATCTTGAACGGGGTGGGCGGCAGGGTGGGCAAAGCAATTTTCAGGGTGAACCCCTTAGCGACGTCCTTGGCTCCTTGCTTCTCCTTTTCGTTTTTGAACAGACAGAAACAACAGATGCATCTAGTTCACCTCAGATGGCTTCACATGAAATTCTTCTGTCCTTGAGACACAGCCTTTTTATTCTGTCATAAACAGATTTTGTGCAGTTTTTTCGGCCTTTTCCTGCTTTGATTTTCAGGGACATTGTTTCCTGATATCGTGAACACAACTTTCGTACGCCGGATGTCGTCTCTGTCTCCCACTTACTTGTCTTGCAATTTCAGCATAGGAAAAACCCGATTCACGTAATACAGCACTTCTGCTTCTTTTCGTGGGTGTCGTTCAACCATAGGCGTAACTGGGAGGGGGGGGCAGGACCCCTCCAGATTTTCAGAGTCGGGGATCCCCAATGTAAAGGACCCCCCCAATTTTTGATGTAATGCACACTTTTTTGTGATGTGAACCGAATAAATTTAATAATATAAAATTCTGATTTTTTGTAGAATGCAAACACGTGTATAATGTGTACTTAATAAAACATCGATATCGATTCCTAATAAGTAAAGTCAGGCCTACAGCTTTGTAATTTACATTTCTGCCCTATGTATCACAGTTTTACAGTTGTGTTCGCTAAGTTCCACAATTCGCCAACAGAGGCGCCTATACTCCTGCGTGTGCGGGTAGCGGGAGGGGTTCCCAAACTATTTTATACAGTATGTATATATTATTGTATATACATATGTGTATATATAATCGGGCGGGGGGTCCGATTATTGTGTATGTGTGATCGGACCCCCCCCCCCGATTTTGAAACATGATTACGCCACTGCGTTCAACTACTGCTCTGTTTGTTATCTACGCTTTAAATTTCAAGAAACACTAAAAGTATGTACACAATCAGCAATTGCGCTTCACTAACACCAATAACAGTCTTTCTTCCACAACACTCACTTTCCCCAACTTGACACTTGATATACCGCAGTCACTGCCATTTAAATTGGTCCCCAGAACAAAGAGTGATTGCCCAGTAGGGTTTGCACACACATTCCGCTTCGTAACTGAGTACACCTGTGTTTGTTTGTTAGGCTGAAGCAAGCAGATTTTTTTGTACTGTAGATATTTGAATTCTGTTTTCTGTATTGAATTCAGCATTGACTTCCCTTTCAACATATATACACTGAAGATCAATTAAATTAGAGATACCTGTCTAGTAACGTGTAGCACCCCATTCGCCCTGATGACGGCGGCGATTCGTCTCGGCATGGACTCGACAAGACACCTGAAGCGTTGGAAGCCATACGAATCCACGACCCCTGAACAAGCTCCCACAGTTCACGAAGATTTGATGGAGGGTGGTCAGAGCCTCGAACATCTCTCTCGATAGCATCCCATATGTGCTCGATGGGATTGAGGTCAGGTGACCTGGCTGGCCAAGGAAGCGAGGTCACGTCGGTGGAGTGTTCATCCAACCATTCGGATACAATTCGGGAGAGATGGCACGGTGCATTGTCTTGTTGCAGGATGAGGTCCCCAGTGGGATGTTGAAGACGCACAAACGGGAGCAAATGGTCGTCCAGGATATCCCGGTAACGTTGACCTGTGAGGAACGATGTCACACGTACCAGGGGTCCCATTTCAGTCCACGTAAACAGTCCCCAGACGAGAATGCCATCCCCACCAGCTTGAAGAGTACCCTGCTGGCAAGAAGGATCCATCGCTTCATGTGGATTGCGCCGTACTCGTATCCTGCCATCCGCATGTACCAACGTGAATCTCGATTCATCAGTCCAGGCAACAATTTTCCACATGTCTAGGGTCCAGTGGCGAAGTTCCCGCGCCCATCCTAATCTCTGCACCCAGTGATGTGCGGTCAGCAGCGGTATCCTCGTGGGACGATGGCTTCTGTACCCAATAGCGAGGAGATGGTTCTGGATAGTGTGGCTGCTTACACGTTTTTGTGCACCAGCGTTAAATTGCAGAGTGATTTCTTGCACTGTGGCCCGTCTATCCGCTGTCACAATGCGAGCTAGCGGACGATGATCCCGCTCATCCACATGCTGCTGTTCACGGCAGTTGGCCCTTGCATGGATGGTTTTTCCGGATTCGATGTACTCACGGTGCACCCGTGACACAGTGGCTCGTGAAAATCCCAGTGCCTGCACGACTTCCAAAATGGAGTAACACATTCGTCGGGTCCCGACAATTTGCCCACGATTAAATGCGCTTAGATCCTTCGTCTTACCCATACTGCGTCCGATTCTTACTGATTCCCGTCGCATCACTCCTTATATTGTCGGATTGCTGCATACGTCATGTCGTTTCCGTTTACAGGGCCGCCCACAGCGCCACATTTGCATAACGCCAGCTGTCTCTAATTAAATTGCTCTTCAGTGTATATAAACATTTGCATTTAGTGAAACATGACATTTCCTATAAGCCTGCAAATTTACGAAACATGAAATTTTCAAAGTGTCCACAACCTTGTACAGCAATGTACACTCTCGATGTTACATTCAAAGTACAGTACCGGCACAAAAGCTTTAAAAATTCTACAAAGCACCCAAATTTCGCACTTAATACTAAAGTGAAAAATACACTAATGTTTGTGAAAATTGCAACACCACAAAGGACAGCTGGTGTTAGCTTGAAACTTACAGGACATGTACAACAGGTTGGGACATACATATAATTAAAATGTCAGTAAAAATTCGCATGAGGTTTCGGAGCAGCGCTCTCTACGTCAAAGGAATGAGCGACAATTCTTTGCCTTAAATAATCGCCCCTTCGAGTCGGGTCTTTGGTATAACGATTTGACTCAAACGAGATGTTACAATCAGTGAAGAGCCTACATTGAGTCGAAAGGGTGTTTGTGTCTCATTATGCCCCGTCGCCGAAGAAGGTCGCATCATGAACACCTGACGGAGTTTGAGCGAGGAAGGATTGTTCGGATGAGAGAAGCTGGATTTTCCTACCGCGAAATGGCCACTCGTACGGAACGAAACGCCAGTAGTGATGCAAACATGGCGGCAGTAGACAGATGAGGCTAGGACGCACAGAAATACGGGAAATGGGCAGCAAAATTGAACGACTGCACTGGATGACAGGCACCTCTACCGCACGGTAGTGACCGATCGCACAGCGACATCCACGGTGTTAGCGCAGCAATAGAGCACTGTCACAGGTCAGGCTTTGTCCTCCAGCACAGTTCGACGTCGTCTTCTTAACAGAGGATTGGTCGCTAGCTTCCCATTGCTGCGCAATCCTTTGACTCTCAGCCACAGACGCCTCAGGCTGCAATGGAGGCTCGAACACAGACACTGCCGCGCCGATTGGTAACAGGTGTTTTCTGACGAGTTACGATTCAACTTGATGCACCATGATGGTTTTATACGTGTTCGAAGATAGCGTGGCGCACGGCAGCTTGAAGCGTCATACCGGCCCAAACCCAAGCGTTATGGTCTGGGGCTCCATTTGGGTTCAATTCGCGATCTCGCCTAACACAAATGAAAAAAAACCCTCAACAGCCAGCGATACATCAGGGATGTTTCAGAAGCAGAGGTGATGCCCTTCCTTCAGAGTTGTCCTGGCGCTGCATTCAAGCAGGAGAATGCTCGGCCACATGTAGCCTAGAATGTTCAAGACCTCTTCCATTCCCTGACCTGCACCTTCGCCGGATATGTCTCCAATCGAACATGCCTTGGGCATGGTAGCTAAGCGACTGGCCCGTCAAGCGTTTTCGCCAGTCACCACAAATGAAATCTGGTCTCGCATAGAAGCAGCCTGGCATGTTATTCCCCAGGACGATATCAAAAACCTCTTCCATTTAATGCCACGCCGCGTGTAGACGCTGTTATTATTGCTCGAGATGGCTTTACACGATACTGAGCTTTGAAACGAAAAAATCTTTTATAGCTCTACCAATGTAATCAGTTTGTCTCTTGTAACATTAGGAATCTGCGATATAAATTTAATTTGAATAGCGCGATTCTTTCTTGGTGTTGGAATTTTCACAAACAGTAGCATATACCCGGTCGAGTCACATTAATGTGACCACCAGCTAATATCCAGAGTAACCGCCGAGTGCAGCAACTAAACGGGCAGGGAGTGGCTCAATAAGGTGCTGGAAGGTGTTCACAGGTATGTGGAGCCATGCTGACTGCAGTGCATCTAGCTGCTGGAGGGTGCTTGGTGGAGGATGCATAGGGCGAACAACACGATCGAGGTGGTCCCACAGATGCTCAATTGGGTTTTAGTCTGGGGAATTAGGGGGGCCAGGAAAGTACTTTGAAGTCTTCATCGGGCTCTTCCAGCCATTCTCGGTCATGTCGCATTGTCGTGCTGGAAGATCCCATCCGCCCCAGGGAAGACAATCAGCATGTATGGGTGTACGTGGTTTGCAAGGATGGATTCATAGTGAATTCTGTCCATAGTGCAGAGTGCCTTCCACATGTATCAGTGGACTCAGAGAATGCCACAAAAACATTTACCAGACCATAACGCTGCCACCGCCAGCTTGTGTTCTTCCAGCAATAGTTGAAGATCGTTTGTTCTCCGGTATTTCTCACCTTATACGCCAACGTCCATCCGTTCGATGAAGCAAAAAAACATGACGCACCGGAGAAGGCAATCTTTTGCCAATCAGCGGAGGTCCAATTCCGATACTGACGTGCAAATGTAAGCCTTTTCTACCGAAGCACCTTCGTTAGCATAGGTGTTGTGACCATCCTTCTGCATCGGAGCCCCATACGCAGCAGGGTTCGCCGAACTGTTGTTTTAGATACACTTCCGGTAGCCCTCTGTTTCATTTCGGCCAGTGAGTTCCTCCAGTGTAGCGTGTCGATTGGCCCTCAATCACCTTTGAAGCCGACGTTCACCTCTCGCATCAATGGCACGTGGTGCTCCGCGGTTTTTACGTCGCTTATTCGTAATGGTGCCATTTCTCCAATCACGATACACTTTTAACCACAGCAACACGCGAACAGTTCACAAACTGCACTGTTTCTGAAATACTGCCACCCTTGGCCCAAAAGCCGATAATCATCTCTTTTTGCAAACCTGATAAATCGCTCTTTTTATACATGACAATAACGAGTGATATGTTTTCAGAACGCCTACAGCACACCTTATATACCCTCCAAGCCAGCTCACGACACGTGCCTTTCATTGGCTACGCGCTGTTGACATCAAAAGTAGGAGGTGGTCACAATAATGTGACTAGACTGTCTATATATATATTAATTTACCGGAGAAACTAAAGTTTTTCAAGCTTCTCGTATACCACTAGCTACAGGTCTGAACATTGATAGAGAGCCAGAAAGCAATATAAAATGAATACACTGAATGTAACAGTGCGGAGTTATACAGATGTAGAGAGCTTACCAGTAGATTTTTAAATATTGATACAAAACCTGTCGAGATATGAGTGATCGGTGAATGAATGCCGTTATTATAAGATTGATGTCTGTGTTGAAGCCAAAGAGATTAATATTCTGGCAGTGAATTCTATTGATGTCGATTGAATCTTCCCGTGAGTGGAAAAATAAAGCCATTGGAATAGTAAGACTCTTCTACTGTTTCTTTTCCCCTAGCCATTAAGATCCTTATTCACGCAAGAAGTAAAGAAGTTATGTTCAATGAAGTTCATTACGAACATTAGAGACACTCGTAAACTTACTGAGTTATTTAAACCATATACTCTATGTTTTTTGTTTTGTTTCGGGGTTTAACGATAACCGTGAGCAACTCAATAGGCTATAAGCAGACTACTAATTCAGGACCACTGGCTCCAGGAAGGGTGAGTGCCAGTGCCATAAGACAAATACACTACCCATGCCTCACTTCGGATTCTTTTTTTTTTTCAGTTGGGTTTTCTTTTTTTTTAAATTGGAGGTTTAACGACCACCGTGAACAACTCAGTAGGCTATAAGCAATCGCCCGTCCCTAATTTAGGGCCACTGACTCCAGGGAAGGGAGAGAACCATCGCCGTAAGACAAGCACAACATTCATGCCTCACCGGGATTCGAACCCGGACCCTCCTCGTACGAATGGTCATAAGCCAGCGCTTAGACCACTACGCCACCGGGGCGAGATTAACGGTGGGGAAGCTTATATATAAACCTTTAAGCGGCCGATGTACCTGAGCCAAATGATGTCCCGAATTTTTTGCTCTCCTTGAACAGATTGGTCCACATAGCTGGTCATTGGTGTTAAGAAATCTCTTCCGTCATCTATTCTTCGCTACAAGACCCAAGGCATGATGAGGAAGGCCTAGTCCCCGGTCACGGACATCACGCCACTTGGTAGACATACTGAACCAAACATCGCTCTACATTTTTTTTAGGTTCGTCGCTGTTCTTATAACCCTTTTAATAGTGTCAATCATCCCCCTAAATGGTAACTTTGAATTACAAAGCTAAGGGAAAAGTAGCGCTTTCTGATGCGCAGCTGCACCCGTTTCAACGGTGTTCGGTCCGATTTTTAGAAAGCGAATAAATTCTTTCGAGCTGATTTCAGTCTATTTTACTGACCTCCAGTTAATTCCTTCCAGCCGGCTAAAGGGTTACGTTCCCTAAATAGAAAACGATCACCAGCGTGGCGCAATTGACTAATATCCAGCCGCGTGTCAGTGTGCGGTTGGCGACTGTTGCAGGTTCTATCTAATCCTGCTACCGACCATCCTGGTCGCGCTTTACGCGAATGTAACGCAAATGCATTGATGGATCCCTAAAATCGGCACTGGACGTATCGAACTATTTCTGTTGGTTGCCCTTTGACAACTGATGAGGAAGGCAAAGGGAAACCACACCTCATTGTAATGTCCATTCCCCAGGACATTCGTCGCCATGACTACGCGCAGCTCATAGTGATGAATCACTTATGTCTTTGTATGGACATAGCACCTGAAAAAAAGGAGACAAAACTGTACAGCATTAGAACTAGAAAACATATGCGAAGTGTTTATCAGAACCCAGAGTCTGATGTGATCATTTTTCTTTTGATCTTGAAAAAATAATTGGGAATACTTAACACCGCACCCTGATCAATAAATTTAACTCTCTCCGAATACGGGTGCTCCACTGAATAAAAGCTTCTGATCTTACAGATATTAAACCTAATATCCACCTAACGTTACTGCTTAGCCCGCATCTTTGACTAATTACAGAAAATGACCTTGATTCTCCATTCTAATCCTGCAAACCATTTCTACTGACGACTTTTGTCATTAACCTTTCTGTTAAGAAAAACTCACTTGCGCTAATCTTTGCTTAATGAACACAGAGACAAAAGTAGCAACCAGATAAAACCATTTCATTTACAGCTCGGCAAAAATAATTTTACTAGACTTTCATTTGTTGCATTTGTTGCAAAAGATTAATTCCTTCCAGCAAATATTGTCCTCTTTAAAAACGCATTTTTTTTTTAATTTTTGGAATATCGTCTTTTCATTGGGCGGGGAGGGGGGTGATTACCTTCATGATCTACTATGGGTTATCTGGTGTCACAAGTCTCAAATTTAGAGCCACTAGTTACAGGGAAATGACTTTTTTTTATTGGCGGTTTAACGACCACCGTGAGCAACTCATTGGGCTATAAGCAGTCTCCCGTCCCTAATTTAGGGCTACTAGTTCCAGGAAAGGGAGAGAGTCAACGCCGTAAGAGAAACACAACATCCATGCCTCACTCTGATTCGAACCCGGATCCATCTTGGACAAATGATCAGAAGCCACCATTTAGACCACTGCGCCACCGGGGCGGCGAGAAGGGGCTGAACTGACGCTGTAATGCAAACAAATCATTAATGTCTCATTCGAGACTCTGCCAAACTCGAGCGATTAGCCAGAAGACCGTGCATCTGAACACTAGACCAATGGAGCGGCCCTATCTTTCTCACGCATACTTTTGCTACTTGTATGTGATTGCTAGTGCTGCTTAAAAATTGCTTCCTAGAAAGGGATTTTGGGTTCCAGCTGAAGTTCACCTGCAAGCAACTTTTCTTTCCCAGTAACACATACATTTGGTTCAAGTACATAGGCCGCTTAAAGGGTTAAAAAATCGCTTCCTAGAAAGGGATTTTGGGTTCTCTAGCTGAAGTTCACCTGCAAGCAACTTTTCTTTCCCAGTAGCACATACATTTGGTTCAAGTACATATGCCGCTTAAAGGGTTAAAAATAGCTTCCTAGAAAGGGATTTTGGGTTCCAGCTGAAGTTCACCTGCAAGCAACTTTTCTTTCCCAGTAGCACATACATTTGGTTCAAGTACATAGGCCACTTAAAGGGTTAAAAGTCGCTTCCTAGAAAGAGATGTTGGGTTCCAGCTGAAGTTCATCTGCAAGCTACTTTTCTTTTCCAGTAACACATACAGTTCCAATATCTTTATAAAAAAATTTTACTCCATTTTTATTCCACAAAAAAAAAAAAAAAAAAGATTTCGGATAATCTCTGCGTTTTCACATAACGCTGGGATTCTTTATATACTGACAAACATAGGTATTTTGAGTATTAGTTCTAACCTTATTATTTTCTCTTTCGTCTGTCTGTGAATTATATAAAGACTAGCAGTCATGCCCGTTCTCCGAATGGTGAATCTATAAAATCATTTTCTGAACATAAAATTAAAAAAGGAAAAGTAATTTAAGATCTGTAACTGTTTTACGATTTAGAACACAGGGTCGTGACGGTTTGACATAAAACGGTAGCAGGGCTTTGGCGCCCCTTGATTTTAAGTCAAAATTTCATAGACGTTTTACAGAATTTCAACGTTTCTGGCATAATTATCTTTAAACCTATCAGCATTCTGAACTGTAAAGCTAAGCCACCGTTTTTAATTTTGGGGTTTTCAGACTTTTCAAGCTGTAGACGTGGTAGAAAAATTCAGGCAATATTCCACAGACACCATTTTGATTTTAAATCTTTAGATCATTCAGAAGTGGTCGAACAATTCGCGAAAAATTCGAGCAGACAATGTTCCAAAGACGCCATTTTGATTTTCGAACTTTTCTAGTTACATGGACATTAAGACCTATCAGCATACCATTTTTCAGATTTCTAAGTAATTTAAAGAAGTGGTCGAACAATTCGCGAAAAATTCAAGCAATATTCCAAAGCCGCGATTTTCATTTTGGACTTTTTCAGGTATCCGGACCTTAAGACCTATCAGCATACCGATTTTCAGATCTCTACGGCATTTAGATGTGGTAAAACAATTCGTGAAAAATTAAAGCAGCCATTTTGATATTTTTTTGTTTTGTTTTCGGGCTTTTCTTGGTATATGGACGTAAAGAATTATCAGCATGCCAATTTTCAGATTTCTAGGCCATTTAGAAGTGGTCGAACAATTCGCAAAACGTTCAAGGAAACAATGTTCCAAAGCCACCATTTTGGTTTCTGATTTTCTAGGTATATGGACGTTAAGACCTATCAGCATACCAATTTTCAGATCTCTAGGTAATTTAGAAGTAGTCGAGCAATTCACGAGCGGAAACACTCGCATTTTCCTTTATATAAATAGATATCTCCAGTTTCAGAAGTATTAGGTGTACAAATAAGTTTTAAATCGTTTTAAGACAACGGAACATGTAATGTGGGAGAAAACAACAATACCTCTACGAATTAAAGTATGCGCCGTCATTATCTATTCCCTTCCGTCATCGGTCGGGCAGCTGACGGATTCCAGCCAGGAAGAATATTTCGTACTGTGAGGCGACGAAGTCGTTAAACCGTTTTTGCACTTCGTCACATGTCCGCAACCGTACAGCAGACAAACCATGTTGCATAGATCGGAACAAATGATGGTGTGAAGGGGCTATATGTCGGGACGGGTGCTCCAAAACTTCCCAGCCAAGCGTCAATAACGTTTCCTTGACCGATTTCGCGACATGCGGCCTAGCGTTGTCATACAGTAATTTCACGGGACGCAATCCTTTGCTTGTGAATGGACGTTTCCGACAGATTTCCTGGTTCAATCGCAGCAACGATCAGCAGTAACAGTTTGACCCTGTTCCAATAGTTCATAATAGAGCACACCCTTCATATCCCACCAGATGCAGAGCAGAACTTTCTTGGAGTGAATATAGCGTTTCGGTGTCGAAGTCGTTGCTGCATCGGGGTCTACCTAATGTTTTTGGCGTTTGGGATTGTCGTACCATAACCACTTTTCATCACCCGTAACGATTTTCTACAGGAAAGACTTTGCGTTGTTTATTCAACAGACTCAAACACTTCATGACACGCTCATCCTTGTTCCTCTGGCTCAGGTCATGTGGCACCCATTTTCCTTCCTTCTGAATCTTTCCTATTGTGCGCAAGCGATTGGAAATAGTTCGTTGAGTTACCCCCAGTTGTTCAGCTAGTTCTTTTTGCATTTAAGACTAATTTTCATCCAACAATGCTCGCAGTTCCTCATGTGCAACCAACCTTCTGTGGGGCGCCGCTACGTTCTCGATCGCTAACATCAAAATCACCTGCTTTAAACCCGTCTAAACCAAAACTCACACGTGGTTTTCGATACAATATTCTCCCCAAAACAGAACAGATCGATGCACATGCTTTTGCAGCACTTTTTCCTTGATGAAATTCGTAACGAATGCAGTGTCGAATAACTACAGTATCGCTTGCCATCTTTCACCTACCGATGTGCAAAAACGTATTTTTGAATTCAACATCTGTAATTACGCCCTCTATCGGCAAAATTGTACATCGTAAAAAAAAATGAAATGAAGGATCATCATTCACATATTTCAAGCTTCGCAATGCAAAAAGAATTTTTTAAATCGGACTAATAGTTGCAGAGATATCGTGGGGACGGACGGACAAACCGATAACATAAGCACGATCTTTTTTTACAAAAGACGTGCTAAAAATCTTATGAGGGACGAAGAATCACTTTCAGGATGCCCTTTGTACCATTGGAAATATAGGGCAGAGTTTTTAGGTGGAACCACATTAAATAAGAATAAAGTAATTTTAAAATAAGAGTACACTCACTTCCAAAAGCGCACTGAAGGCTGATTGGAAAGGTTCTCTATATCCCAAGTCTAATAACACTAAAGAGGTGGAAAACGAACAAAAACTAAGACATTAACAGCTCTCCTGAAGTACAATCAAGATTCCACGTTTGCATTACTTCGAGAGAAAATGTGAACCAAAAAAAAAAAAAATAGTATTGTCTTTAATATTCAAGTTTTTGAAGTGACATAGTGAATGTTAACTATCATTTACTGTTTATCTTGCCAATGCTCAGTGATGCGTGTTCGATCAAGTCAAAATTCGCACGGCTTTCTGAAACTTCGACCCAGAAAAAACCTTGAGCACTTTCTAATTAACTAAGCATGGAAGGAATGCCGTAAAATAAACGGAATTTGAAAGTGACACATCTATTACTGCATTCCTCTCTGATTCATTCACTTCATGCTTCGAAGATTGCTGCTGAAGCTGAGAAAAATATCTCTCCATCATTCTCAAATAAACGTGTTACAGAGAAGCCGCCCTTTAAAAAATGGATATTGAAATTTGTTTACATTCGGAATCACTCAGCTCCAAGAAAAACAATTCCGTGGCTAGCTATAAACATATTTCGGAAAATTATCCCGAAGTTAATTATCTAGAAATATATATTCGCGAAAAATTTAGATTTCACGTCATGAATTGATGTGTGATCAGCGTCAAACTGAAGCTGATCACAACTGATTCTTCCTTTTAACCCATTTCATCACTGTTAGTTCAAGTGGTAATTTAATAATATAAAGAAATCTATGTAAGTTAAAATAAAATGGTCGACAACATCATATAGCAGCACTCAAAGTTGTTTTTTCTGTTTATGTGAGCGCTACTGCTGAATAAGAGGAGCATTTCATCATGACTTCCATGCAGAAAAAAGCGGCGTGCGTGTTGTGGTTCCACGAGACCAAATCGGCGGTTACTGTCCAGGGTCATTTTGGAAATGAGTTCAGACGATCACCACCGGACAAAAAAAGCATAAAAGCTTGGTATGAAAAGTCTAAAGAGACGGGTATTGTTGGCAATCTCCCCCGAGCGAGCAGATCACCGGTTACACAAGAGATAACTGCAGCTGTTCAGGAGACATTTCTGTGAAGCCCCAGGAAGTCTATTCGTCGTGCCCCACTGGAATTCCCTGTGCTACGGTTCACAAAATTTTACACAAACATCTTCATCTGTACGTTTATAAGGTCTTCAGCCTGATGACTGGCCTTACCGTGTTGCATTTGCGACGGATTTGTTGCAGCGCATAGCTCATGATAGTGATTATCTGAACCGTATCTGCTTCTCAGATGAAGCCACTTTCCACGTCTCTGGTACAGTAAATGAGCACAATGTGCGAATCTGGGCATCAGAAAATCCCCATTACGTCATCGAGCAACAGAGGGCTAGCCAGGAAGTGAGCGTATGATGCGGTCTGATGCACGACAGAATCATCAGACTCTTCTTTTCTACAGAGCCCATGGTAACAAGCACCTGGACGAGCTGGAACTTTTTGTAGCACCTCAGTAGCATGCACTCCAACCTTCGGTTATTTTTCCACAAGACGGTACCCCACGACATTGACCAATAATGGTTCGTGAGTTCCTGAATGCCACATTTGCAGACAGAGGGATTGGACGCGGCGGTCCCATGACATGGCAACCTCGATTGCCGGATATAACCCCTCTAGACGTTTTCCTGTGGGGTTATTTGTGAAAGACCAAGTTTACTCTAGTGATGCTCCGGATTTCGAGACGTTGAACATTAGAATAACGGACGTCATTGGTTCTGTCTCTGCTAAGATGTTAAACAAAAAGTGGCGTGAAATCGAATATCGCTTAGATATCCTCAGGGCCACAAATGGCGCCCATGGGGAGGTGTACTGATACTGGGGAAAAAACTTTACTTATGCACCATCATTGTCGTGCAATCCCTTTCTTGTACCAGTAATACATTTTTTAAATTTATTTTTGTAATGTAGGAAAGACTTATGGACACCCTGTAGTAAGTATGTGTCATCATCATCATTGTCAAAAATTATCAATCCACTGCTGGACGAAGGTCTCTCCAAGTCTCTTCCACAACGGTCTGTCTTGTGCCAGTCTCCTCCATGTTACTCCCGCATACTTTCGAATTTTATCCACCCATCTCCCATGTGGTCTTCTTCTGGGTCTTTTCCTGTCCCTTGGAATCCATCTAAAATTTTGACTGTCCATCGATGGTCTGTCCTTCTGGCAGTATGTCCAGCACATTGCCATTTCAGGGATTTAACTCTGATCATGATGTCTTCCACTCTTGTCATTTTTCGGATCCACGTGTTCCTCTTCTTATCTTTCCTGGTTACACCAAGCATGCACCTCTCCATGCTTTCTGAGTTGTCTGCAGCCTTTGTATGTCTCTTTTAGTTAAGGTCCACGTCTCTGCACCATACGTAAGCACTGGAAGGATGCATTGATCAAACACTTTTCGTTTAAGACATAATGGCATATTGCTCTTGAAAATTATGCTGTTTCTTCCAAAAGCTCTCCAGGCAAGTTTTATACGCCGATTAATTTCTTCATCAATGTGACCCTCACTTGATATCTGCTGTCCAAGACAAACGTATGTATCTGTTACCTCCAGCTTTTTCTACATCAATCGATAAATCTTCATTTCTTGTAAAAGCATTGTACATCACTTTTGTCTTCTGAAAGTTCATTTTTAATACCACTTTTTTACTCTTGTCAGCAAGTTCCTGGATCATACTCTGCAGCTCTGATGGGGTAGTTGCAACAATGACTACGTCATCAGCAAAACGAAGGTGAGTTAGATAATCTCCACTAATCTTTATCCCTTTGTTTTCCCAGTTCAGTGATTGAAAGACATTTTCCAATGTGGCATAAAGAGCTTGGGAGATATGGTGTCGCCTTGTCTCACTCCCTTTCCAATTCTTATGTGTGTTGTATTTTCAAACAGCCGAATCTTTGCACTTGCATTTTCATAGATGTTATTAATAATATTAATGTATGCATCTTCAATACCGCAGGATTTCAAAGCCATTGTAACTGCTGATGGTTTCACCGAATCAAAGGCCTTTTCATAATCGATAAAAGCCATGCACAATGGAAGCTCATATTCCCTCGCTCTTTTAATTAGTTCTCTCAGTACGTGGATATGATCTATAGTGCTGTAGCCACTCCTGAATCCAGCTTGTTCTCTCGGTTGAGCCATGTCCAGTGTCACCTTCAAGCGGTGTGAAAGAACTTTAGTGAAGATTTTATAAACCACTGATAGGTCTGTAGTTCCCGAGATCCTCAATGTCACCTTTTTTATGTAGCAGGATCATTGTAGCGTTGTTCCAATCCTCAGGAATCTTCCCTTCATTAAGGCATAGAGAGTGAAAACTTGGGCGAGTACTGTTTCAATTTCTCTACTTGTTTCTTGTATGATATCTACAGTAATTCCATCGTCTCCTGGAGCTTTTCCCTGCTTCATGTTCTTGATTGCATGTGCAACTTCTGCTGAGAGGACTGGAAGAACTCTGGTACTGGTACCTTTCATGATGTCTGGAGTACGTGTATGATTTCTAAATTAAATCAGAACATTGATCCGCCAAAAATAAACTCATAATTTTTCAGTGCTTCACCTCTACATAATGGTTTACTGATCTAAACCTGCTTAACTTCCCATCTATAAAACACTGCAATAAACACTGTAGGATGTGGTTTTACCTGCGCAGAAGCGTTCAAGAGGCCTGATGAAGTTCCTTCAGGCTCCGGGTAAGTAATTTCAGCAGCAAACTCGAAACCAAGAGGCAAATATCCTGTCATGAAAAATCTGAAAAAGAAAAAAAAACTGTCAATCATACAACGATTGTTAGTACATGTCGTGTACAAAAACGCGATCAACTTTCTGCGTATGAAATCAGTAAAAGCTGATGTGAACAAAACAATGGAAATAATTGTGAGACGAGCAACAAGTATGCTTTAATATGGGTGTTGGGTCACTTTTTGCTTTTTCAACACCTTGTATTCGACGAGGAATAGATTCAAATAAATCGTGAATAGCCTTCAGAGAAAGTATTGGATCATTCTTCATGAAGGGAAGCCCCAATCTCCTTTAGTAACGACGGTAGAAGAAATCCTGTTTCTCACTCTCATTTTCAATTCTGTCTACAGGGGTTCAGTAATATTAAAGTCTGGCGATTGTGCAGGCCAAGGGAGATGTTTAACTTCAGTTTCATGCTCTTTATACAAAGAATGGACACATCTGTCAATGTGTATTGAAGCACTATTGTCCTGAGAGATAGCACCCTGTTTTCTTTGTTTTTGAACGGGGCTTTAACGACCATCGTGAGCAACTCAATGGGCTATTCATTGAATTTTTCGGTTTTTCGTAAATCAACCTTCTGTCCTTCGAAAATACCACGTGATTCTGCCCATCCATGGAACCAGAAACTTGCGGCTCTTAGGTTTCTGGTTAAACGGACGTATACTAACTCGTCAGCTGATCGTCTGCAACGTTTGGAGTTGGCAAGAATTACTGAGAATGCAATAATATTTGGTTATTCTAAGAAGACTGTCTATGGGCTTGTGCGCGACAGGAATCGTCTTGCGTTTACGTCTTTGCAACGAAATGTGCAGCCTTCTCGATGTGTAGGTGCAATTTATTTTATTCCGCCAATTGTGAATGTGTTAAAGAACTTTTGTAGAAAACATAAGTTAGATTTTAGTATCAGGGCTGCTAATGTTTATTCTCTGGTTCATAAGGATCGGGACCCTGTGGATACTGTTAACAGACATGGTATTTATTGTGTGCCTCTCAGTTCTACTACTCCGGTGGTTTGTGATAAAATCCATATTGGTTCGACTATGCGCACTCTAGGAGTGAGACTGTTGGAGCACAAGTATGTCGTACGTTCAGGAATGTTTTCAACTTCGTTGGCTAGAACTGTGGCATTAGAAGAACATATACCGAATTGGGAACAGTCTACAGTCTTGATATCTGCACCAAACAAAGCCACTTTGCTCTTTGTGGAGAGCTTGTGTATTTACATTCTTCGATTTGTTGTAATGAGGACTAACCGTTGTTTATTCAGATACCGCGGCGTTTACTTATGATACACCAGTTCAACGGGGATGATGCCGACGTACCAACTTTGCAATGTTTGTAATTTATTTCTTTTGTTGAGTTTTCTTTCGTCAATGGCAACCCTTAACATCAGGTGTTGCGTTGCATTATGGGTGATCTGTGAATGTATATGTCATCGTGCTTGTGTTCAATTGTACATTCGGCCTGATGATGGGGTCATAATGAACCTTGAATGATCTCTCCCTCATTTGTTTAATTTATTTGTGTTTTAACGTGTAAATAAATGTCAGCTTTTATTTAGCAACACTTTTAAGTTTTTTTAAATCGTGAGTTCATATACATTGGGTTATAAGTAGTAGCCCGTCCCTAATTTAGCGCCAGTAGTTCCAGGGAAGGGAGAGAACCAGTGCCGTAAGACAAACAGCATCCATGCCTCACCGGGATTGGAATCAGGACTCATCTCGGATGAATGATCATAAGACAGCGCTTAGACCATTGTGCCACCGGGACAGATGTAACCTCTTTTGCAGGAAACAATGTTTGTACCATAGGACGAAACTGGTCACCCAGGACATCAAAACATGAAATGGCTGTATTTCTCCGGTTCAGGGTGATAAGACTAAGAATATCAAGAGATAGCTACCAAAGTCATTACTGACCTCCCACCTTGCTTGACAGTTGGCACAAGAGAGTAGATATTATGAGTTTCCTTCGATATTATCAAAAGCTAAGCTTCCCCAGAGTTAGAAGAAGTGTAAATGATGTGATCCGTTGGACCGAATCACGCTTCCAATCATCCAGTGCCCAGGTTTTGCGCACATGAAACAACTGCATCTTTCTTTTTGGCATTAACATCGGTAATTTGTGGCTTGTGTGGTGTTCTTTGGTTTTAAGAATCTAAATATACATGAAAAAATGTTTGTTTACCTAGAACACCAATATTATGTGAAGCTTGATTAAACTATGATTAGTTTTAGGCAATTCCCGGATAGCTTAAAACTTAATGTCCTTAATTAAGCTCAGAAATCTCACTTCAAGAAAACTTCAAGAGAGGTGCTTACAGTCAAACTTTTATTCGGGTCAGCAAAGGTAAGGATCATGTCAACAATAGTGCAGCACAGTTCTCCATACACGCTTGTCAATCAAGCTTGAATAACATCAGTCTCCGAGCATATAACATCGACTATCGCATTAACAAATCTCTTTTCAAAACGATTACATACTCTACTCGAATTCAACAAACGTGAGTGAGCTAGTACATTAACTAAAGACAGCAGCATATGCATTTAACGAGAGACAGCCGAATACCTCTAACGAGACACAACCTTCACATAAATCGTAAACCTTGTTCTTATCTTTGTTTTTCACATACGTCACTCAACCTCCAACTTCAGTGCAGTTGCTACGAAACATTCCGTCGAGAGAGAAAATGTAAAAGTCTGGTTCGGAAACTGATTAAGGAGAACGAACCAAATTTACACAGACATAGGAACTAAAAAGGAAAGTTAAATTAAAGTATACGTTACGCTTGACAATAGCGGCTCTGCCATAAATTTCAGCTTTATGAAGTTATCGGCAAATTCTAACTCTTTAGTTAGATACTGGACTACCGAGACCCACATCAATTTTTGTAGATATTTTTGCGCGGCAGTCGTTCGGGCTACTACAGATTTGGCGAATGCATTCATAACTCTTTCGATACAGTTGCTCTGGATACATTCAGCAAATCCTCGTTTTCAGCCACCGATGACCCGGTTAAACGGTCTTCAACAATTCACCCTCTTTGGAATACAGATAAGTCGGTCATTGACTCATACACGGTTTTGATAACATCTAGAGAGGCTTGTACACTCGATCATTCAAAATACTACTTGCAAGAAACAGAGATTTCATCGCTGCATGTTCATAAATAAGCGAGTCGTTACAAAAAAGTAGTACTTTGATAGCAGGTGTTTTCATTATTTTGTTTTAGCCGAACTGTTCAAACACGAAACTCATTTTGTGTTGGAAGCCCGTTTGATTTGTTTACAAGACTCTTCGAATATCATGAGCTTCTTTAAGCGCTTTTAGACGCCTGTTCCTTTATTAGGTTTAGAAAAAGATGATACATTTATGCCGTAACTACAGGAGATTTGCACAGGCCGTAATTTGGAAAGTCTGGCCCCGCCCCCGAACTTTAGAGGCGGCTTAGTCTTTCATCACCTGTAGACCGCTTCCTCTGGAGGAACAATTATTCCCTACTGCTCTGAACCAAGGCCAACTAGAAAACACAAGGCCATGACACTCATGAAATCAACATTCATAATTTGGAATAATGTTTTTCAAGCTTCAAACCATTTTTATACAGTCGGAACTTACTGTCTTTCTGCCCACGAATACACTGTTTTCATCTATATTTTAATGCGTTGCTCCCAGTTTCACTAGTTCCTGAGCAAAACCACAACGAAAGTATGTATTATCTACTACATTAAAAGCTAAGTGAGCTCCTGCCACTAGCTCATTTTCACATTTCCTTATTTGATCCAAATCAATATTTCGTACTTTAACTGATGATCTTTTGAACGGCAAAGTAAATTGTTCACTCTTTCCACACTTTGATGGAGGTGCGCATACTTTTATATGAACGCTTAGATTTTTGGTTCCATGATCTATGATTACACCGTCGACATCTTTCATTGTAATTATACACTTTCCACATCTTGAACAACAACAAAGGATTATTCACTGGTTCCTTAATGAGGCGAAACCCATTTCAAGCTTTCACTCTTCCCCCTTTTTGTTTTCAGCAAGCACCTATTTTTTGACTTCTATGCTTTTTTCAATCTCCTTAATATTAAATTCATCCATATTAACAAATAAGGCATTTATTCCGACACGACATGCAATGGGAACGGTATGTCAGCAAGTCAAACGAAAATCTCTGAATGCTCAACGCAAAAGATGCAATGTGAAAAGTAACTTTCAGTCTTAACATGTGACAGCAAAGAAGCAGGCAACAGGCGTTTGCCTGTACCTTGCTCTGGCCAATCGCACTGAAAACAAAAGCAAAGGAAGCATCGTTGTACGATATGGTGTTGGTGCGTCTAACGTAGGCGCCGTATCGTCGGTCGGTGGAAATCTTCGTTGCTTTAAGAAAGAATATTTTTGCATGAGAAATCATTTTTCACTCCGCGGGCACCAGTATCGAACACAAAATTCCACATTGCGCATTTTTCTTTTAAATATTTTTTTTCCTTTTTAAAAATAAAATAAATAAAACCAGGTCGAAATACGGTATATCCCACCCGTTCTTATTTCGTTGAGAAAAATATGCCATAACATTAGTATTGCCATTTTAATTAAATTTTAGCAAATATTATAATCAGGCCTAAAGATCCGTACAAAATGCAGACAATCCCTAGTATTCGGCATTACTGAAAATGTTTCTTAAAAACTGAATAACAAACAAACGCCTTAACTAGCCTGATTGGCGTAACAACGCTAACATATCCGATTTGCGAAGTGATTATATGCCACCGAGAAGGCAACAATCACGTGCTATGAATAGCTTGGCTGACTGTTCTTTACCAGAATTGAAGTAAACAAAAATACGCATGCGCAGTCTGCTCCGGCATCAGCCTGTATGTTGGTTTCTGTGCACTGCAACCTGTATCTTAGGATATGGCGGCGCTAGTTAAGTCTCGCCGAGCCGTAACTTCTCAGTTAGATATTCTTTGGATGAACCTAGTAAAAACCGGTTCTGGACGGTTACGGTCGTATTCCTGCGCAGTTTGGGTACTCCCACTTCCGTCAATAACGAGCAACGTCCAGATAAACTCAACGAAACGAACTTTTTTACTTTGTCCCAATTAATTTGCACACCACTATACAGGGGGTTTCACTAGGTAGTTTCCCCCCCCCTAAAGAATCGGTCATATTTTGCAACATACTCTATTTAGAAACATGACATGTGGTTTACAACATACCTTAGTTCATGGGAATGCAGCACCATTCACAATAAATGCTGAGAATCTCCTCCACCGACATCCAAACACACTCGAACGCTACGCTGCATATTATCGAAGGTCCTCCGCAGCGTGTCCTCATCAGTAGTCCGGATTGCTGCACTAATGTTTCTAAGTTTTCTAACTAGTTTCTTGTGACAAACGTTGTAGTGACTTCTTCGGTGATGCCACCAGCTTGTGCTTCACCTGTCCTATCTTTTCTTCCGCTCAAGCGGGACCTCCGCCATTGTATTGGTTCAAAACACTGCCCGACGTCCAAACACACTCGAACGCGACGCTGTACATTATCGAAGGTCTACCGCAGCATGTTCTCATCACTAGTCCGGATTGCTGCACTGATGTTGCTTTCTAAGTCTTCTAACGTGCGAGACTTATTTTGTTATAAACCATGCTTCGTCAGTGAACCATGTGAAACTCAAATTGTTTGGAATTGCGAATAAAAATGTCAGAAAGCAGTGACAATAAGACACACGCTTTTCAAGATCCGGTTCTTGCGCAGCTGTCATACGGTACGTATAAAGCAACGCTTTCTTCACGGCTCTTTGGCAGGTGGAAACAGAAAACCCAGTTTCTTGTGACAAACGTCGTAGGGACTTTTTCAGTGAGGCCAGCACCCTGTGCTTCACCTCTTCGATTTTTTCTTCCCCTCAAGGAGGACGTCCGCCCCTGTATTGGTTCAAAACACTGCCCGTGGTTTCAAATTTCTTCGCTAACCTGGCGATACAACGTTTCTCTGGTGCTTTTCTTTCTCCAAACTTCTCCAGGAATTCACACTGTGTTACCTGTGTAGACTTTGTTATTCAATGACTTTTCACAATAAACACCCGTTCCGCAACGGGTGTTTATTGTGAAAAGTCATCCAGCCATCCTGAACGATGTTCAACGACACAGTAAGACACACAGATTGCCTCCGGACGGAATTGGCATGCCTGGCCGTCTGGTGAGGTGATGTCACAATGAGTCATCGTCTTATGAAAATCATTCCCACGCATTTCTTAAGGAACAAGGTCACCTGTAAATCAAACGTCGTGTTTCTATGTAGAGTGGGAAAAAATCAATAGTTGGTTCTTTGAGAGGGGGGGTTACCTAGTGAAGCATCCTGTACCATAAGCTTCGAGAGACAAACTGACACTTCGGTCTGCAGTGTTCCCTAAGAGTAAAATATTCGATGACCAAAGTAAAAACACTATCTAAAAACATACACATCAACAATTAGCTCATGATTACCTGATGGCTATTACATCTAATGACTGGTTAAAAAAAGCTCATGACTAGCTAAAGTGAGGGTATTTACAATGGCAAGAACTTTCGACCTTACTAAAGGTCATCTTCAGGCCAACAAACTCCACAAGAACACTGGGCTGATATTAAATATATGTGTCAGATGACATATATTGATACATGCGCAGGTCCACAAAATGACATACGTTGCAAAGTTCGAAAAAGTTCAAGGAAGACGGGGGGGGATCGAAAGTAGTTTTGTAACACCATTAAGATATGGGGAGTAAATCGTTCAATAAAGGTAACTCATCATTACAACATACCTTTTGATTTAAATAGATACATAAACTTTCTACAATATATAAACTACGTCATCTGACACATGAATTTAATGTCAGCCCAGTGTTCTTGTGGAGGTTGTTGGCCTGAAGATGACCTTTAGTAAGGTCGAAAGTTCTTGCCACTGTAAACACCATCACTTTAGATAGTCATGAGATTTTAACCAGTCATTAAATGTAGTAACCATGAGGTAATCATGAGCTAATTGTTGATGTGTATATTTTTAGATCGTGTTTTTACTTTCGTCATAGAATATTTTACTGTCAACTTAACACGAATTTTATACTATTTCATAGTGTTCTCTAAGTTCATAACATGTAACTGCATGCATACTTTTTTATAATTAACATGTTATTAATTTAATGTTAATTATAATTTTCAATAAACCATACTTAACAGAATTTGAGTTACTTAAAACTAATTGGCAAATTTAATATAATGCCACCTTTGATGTAACAAACGATGGCGGTACATCAAGGGTTGACTGTGGCATGCAATAAAAATGTAACTATATCTTCCACAAAAAATGTGTATAAATACAAAGCAAAAGGCATATTTATCTTTGAAAATGATCGAATTCTACTTGGTCTTACCCCAGAAATCCAGCCATTAAGAACAAAGACCAAAAGGCACTGTAACGGAGAAACAGAGAAAAAGCCACCATTCCAAGTGTTGACAGTACGTAGACTACGATAGTCGTTTCTCTAAAAGAACAAATGATAAATTACAACGGAACTTTTGACAGCATTATAAAAAAAATGAAATAATTAAATTACATTTTATGACTAATAAAGTTTCAGAAACTTTGTGAACCTCTTTATTCAGGCAGTATATCTCCAATTTTTCATTACGACTTATAAAATACAGAGGGTGAATCGAAAGTTTTGCAATATTTGGATCAATTCATGTCTTCATATGTACCTTTACGACGAAAGCTGACTAGCATTCAAAGTATAGGCCATCGTGTTGCACCGTTTTTAGCCATCTGTCTGCCAGTTCTTCGATTCCGCGGCGGTACCAGTTCTTGTCCATCGAGGCGAACTCCTTCACCCCAGCTGCCACCTCCTCCTGGTTGTTGAAGTGTTGAACACGAAGGAACGAAGGAAGTGGGCCATGGACCGGAACAAGTAACAATCCAATGAGGTAGGTCCGAACTATATGCTGGGTGTGGCATCAGTTTGATTCCCTAAAGTTTCTGGATTTTTGCCCGGGTCGTTTGATACCTTTCTTTTACTAATGTGGACTCTTAAACACTACAACTGTTTTAAGGGCTTTCATTGCCTTACTGACAGAAAGAGCAGTGATGAATAGGACAGGTCTTATTCATCTACGTCAGAACTGTCATCATCGCCACTTCGGTTTAGAGGATTAGTTAATGCCACAGGAGTTTAGTTGTTCAGAGCTATAGAAACCCTCTGCCTTTTTAATCCTTGTTTTAGCAGTATTGAGCTTCAACCTTCATTGCTCATCTTTTTGGATGCATGTTACTGAAGCTAGAGATAAGAAGTCATCCATCCGTGATGCCCCAGCATCTTGCTGCTGCCTTTTACCTTGAATATCGTAATTTGTACTGCTTCACTGTCTATTATTATCTTCTCCACATGCCCGTGTAGGATGACCAGCAAAGGCTCTGAGAATTTCGTTTCCTTGAATCAGTAATTTGGTTCAGTTCTAAAAGTTTGAACAAACGCTCGACGGAAAATAAACTCTATCGTGATTGTTGTAAAATGGAGTGAACTTATTGAACACAGGAAAGCCATAAACAGGTGTTCATTATAGATGAGATCGTCACAAAAGGGTTAAATTAACATTTCTATGGATTTTTTAAATTTTGATTGGGGGTTTAACGACCTCCGTGAGTAACTCAGAGGGCTATAAGCAGTCGCCCATCGCTAATTTTGGGCCACTGGCTCCAGAAAAAGGAAAGGACCAGTGTCGTAAGACAAACCCCAACATCCATGCTTCACCGGGATTCGAACCCTGACCCATCTCGGACGAATGATCAGAAGCCACGGATTCTTTGTTGGAAAAAGTGAAAAGTATAGTAATGGCCAGAGAATCGTTATAAACACAGATCGTAATAGAACCAGAAGTCCGTTCACGTACAGGCACGCGGTTTATTTCCTTCATTAGAGTGAATGCTTCAACCTAGCACCATTTAGGTACTTACACGTGTCCGTATGCTTTACACGCAGCTGGTGATAGTGCTGTAAAGTATTCTTCTAATGATTTTGCTGCATTCACATCCTATATCAATTTTTTTAAGCGGCCGGAGTACCTGAACGATATGGTGCCCAAAAGATTCTGCACTTTCCAAACGGAAATGTTCACAAAGCGGCCTGGTTTTACGAAACTATGGCAAAACGATTCTTTTCTCCCACTCATCATAGCGGTACGGACCATAAACCTGTCATTCGCAAGAAGATATATCCTTTAGTCCTATATTTTTTGCTCCATGATCCAAATCATGATGGGGAAATGACAGTCCCCTGTGACACGGAGATCATACCACAGGGCAGAAACAAGAGACTGAAACATATCTCTCCTTTCCTACGTTTTTCACCATTGTTATAGCACTTTTAGTAGGTAACCAGTCAGAAATTATAAGTGTCAATCAACCCCGTAAATGACCATTTTCTTTGAACAAGAAAGTTAAGGGGGAAGCAGTGTTTTATGATGCACAGACTCACTTGTTGCAGTCTTTCTTTGGACACCGAATATATTCGTTGGAGCTGATTTCAGTACATTTTGCTAACCCCGAGTTAATTCGTTCCAGCCAGTTAAAGGGTTAAAGTACGTGGTCGTTAAACAAGCACCACGGTCAGGCCATCGATTGCCCAAGGCGTAATTCACATAACATTTGTCGGACAGTGTGGTCAGTGTGGAAGAGTATAATCTTAAAAAGAAAGAACGTGGGTTGGGTCAGATGAAAGTTACCAACATAGGGATCCAATATTACCACCAGCACTGCAGGTAGCTATCTCCATTGGTATTCTCATGAATACCATAATTTCAATATAGTTTTGCACCTAGTCCTCGCAAGACTACCTGTCACTCCAATACCGACTGTAGCGTTGCTTCACAGCTCCATCCATGTGAAAGGAACATTCATCAGTGAATTGTCCGTTACCCACACACAGAAATTATGCTAGTATGTCACTTTTTTGGCAAATAATGTGTCACTATCGTATATTTCCATATCAAGTGACGTCTCGCAGTGGTTGCAAAGTTATCTGCTGATTTTCTCATTAGTAGCCAACGTCTGAGGACAACCATGAGTAATTTGTCCAGAAGGCTTATTCTCTATAAGATTCAGAAATTCTCTAGCATGACATTCTGGTGGCATATCTCACACTACTTTTCACACTTGCCTGCTACATGCAACAAAACTGACCCAACCAGTGTTTACTGGGAATTTCTGGCGCTAAGGACACATTTGGCCAAAGAGGGCCCTAACATATTACATATGTATACAAAATCGTTGTTTTGGGTCGTGGGGATCCTCTAATTCTAATCAACTGGACCGCTAACTCCTGCTGTTATAATATTTACTTTATCACTTCATTGCAGCTTACCTATTTACAGAGCAATTCGTAATCAATCCTCGTTTCATTCATAAATATTTGCTTACAGCCTCTATACATGTATAGTGTATGCCTATGGTTTATATACGGTTGTGACGTACGTCGCTCTTAATAACTTTGGGAAGAAGACACCATGTAATAGAAGATACTATGTCAGACACTATGTAATTTTTTTGAACATGTAAAATAATATTTTTGAATGTTTAATTTGTGATGTACGTCGCTTTTAATCTCCTTGAAGGGGGACTAAAGCCCCCAAAGCCCCCTCCGTGGGTGCGCCAATGTCCTACACATCATTTAAGTTAATTCCTCATAGTACTCGGTTATGGAAGCGTGGCATGAAAACCGTTTTGTGTTTTAACCCTTGTCATTAATAAAATAAAATTAACAGAGTATCTTCTTCGCTATAGCAGTTAGTATAAAGAACTGTACTCACTTGAACCTATGAGTCTTGTCTAAAATCATTCCACAAACAACAGAGCCGAACATTCCTGCCAAAACAATGAGCAACCCCATCCATCCAACGCTTCTCTCTTCGCCCTGGAATGAAAAAAAAAAAACAAGACGCGAGTCATGAGAATTTTGAAAAACTTTTTTCTACACTGGTTTCTATAAATTTAAGAACAAAATGGAGTTTTGTAATGTCTCAAAAACTATAAGGAGTTTTCATATCAAATTTGAGGAAAACTTATAATTTCATATGCTCCTTGATATTACACGTACAAAATAAGAAAAATTAATTCAAGAATAAATAGCACG
The DNA here is from genome assembly GCA_039090855.1 of Macrothele yani. Classification (NCBI taxonomy): domain Eukaryota; kingdom Metazoa; phylum Arthropoda; class Arachnida; order Araneae; family Macrothelidae; genus Macrothele; species Macrothele yani. The sequence continues at coordinate 45,369,733 of CM077022.1, read as the reverse complement.
TAATTATGCCTGGCCATAAGATATGCTTAAAACAAGAATCCCAAAGTGAGTCACTATGGAGTGTCATCAATCCTCCCAGCAATACATGCTTCACACACACCTTTCATGTTCATAATGAGTGTCCAGAGCAGGGCCGTAGCTACCGGGGGGGGGGGTTTCCCTCCCAGGATGGTCATTCCAGCGGCGTAAATGTATGCTGTGGGGGATGTAAAAAAAATAGAAACTAACTAAAAAAAAAGGAAGTTACACCCGTCAGTATTTTTTAAAACCTTTTGTTAGTCTCATGAAGTATTCCATGCAGTTAACGAGGGTACAGAGTAACATACACTATGAGCTATGAACATCTCATATTCATGAAGGGAATTTTCCAAAATTGTGTATGGAAGCATAGAAAACAATATGTTGATATGCCTAACCTCCATGACCTTCCCAACATGTCGCTGAGATGAACTAATAATCATTCGTGCTCTGTCGCAGAAAGTTCTCTGAGCGTTGACCTTGAAGGGAATTTTTCCATGCTCTACCCGTAAAGCTTCTGTCTGCTGTTGCATTCACTATCCCATACTCATTCGTTCCGCGCTGGTTTGTTTTTCGTTCAGCATTTATGTGGAATGTTGAACGCTGAACTGGTGGGCTGTTTGCGAGCCGCAATAGTTTAAGTTTATCAGGACTGGTGTTAAAACGGTCAAACAACGACACGGAGGCAAAACTGCACAGGGCAGCAAAAGGTTGATGTGAGAGGTGAGCGCCGGATCCGACGACTCGTATAGGCTAACAGACACAGCACTGTTCAACAGTTGACTATCCAATACAGCAGAGGTCAACTCGGAACAGTATACGTCATAACCTATGTGTCGTACGCTCACACGCATGGGCTATAAGAGCAGACGACCCTGAAGAGACGCCATCCCCTCCTAACTACGTTGCATTGGGGCAAAAGACTCGCCTGGTGCTCAGATCATGCATGTTGGGCGTTGGATGGGTGGGGAAAAAGTGTGCTGGTCTAAGTCGCCTTTTTGCACTACACTCCGTGGATGGTTGTGTACGCATTTGGCGCAAACAACATGTGGCACTCGATCTATCCTGCATGGTCTCCACACTGCAAGCCGAAAAAAGAGGCTGTACCGTGTGGGGCAAGTTTACCTGACAAGATCTTGGACCCCTGGTGCATGTGGAACAACGTATGACTGGTGCCAACTATCATGAATTGCTTGCTGACTCTGTACACTCAGCAGTGTTGCACTTTTTCCTAAATGGTGACTGTGTCTTGCAAGATTACAATGCGCCGAGCCACAGGTCCAATGTTGCACAGAAATGGCTTGAGGAACAGACTTCCAACATACCGAATGGCCTCCGAACTTACCCGATATCAATCCCATAAAGCATTTGCGAGACACTATGGAACGGCGCATCAAGCATCTGGACACACCAATCACCTCAATACCTGCATTGAAGACCACATTACACACAGCTTGATTGGCCATAACTCCCACCGGTTTCCGGCATCTTATTGAATCGATGCCACGTCGGATAACTGCTGTACTGAGGGCGAAAGGAAGACCTACGAAGTATTAGGTAGGTGGTCATAATTCAGTGATTACTCAATGTAAGTGTCCCTTTATAAAATGGTTCAAGTATGATGACGTGTACCTGGCTCTCTTCAGATAAGTTTTAATCTGGAGTCATTCTGGGGAGCAAATATGATTTCATCCATAAAGAGAAGAAACAGATCTCCATTGATCATCAGTCCAGTTGACATGACAGCGGCACAAATTGAGACCTCTCGTATGACGAGAAGGAAATCTACACAACTGATATCCTTGCATAAAGATCACATTCATGAAGTCTCTTGCGCACTGTGGAACAAGATATCATTTCTTGTTGCTGCCATAAGATAAGAACGCAGTTGGGGCAAGCAATCTTTCTTCGAGTTCTATGCTGCAGATAACAGTCATCTCTTGAAATTGTTGCCGAAGTCTTCCATTGCTAAAAGCATCCTCCATGCCGTATTTGTTCTTTCAATGTGGCCCAAAGCTGATGGCACACTGAACCGCCTGGCTACTTCGGCTAGAGACTGGCAGACTTCGAGTTTTCCAATGTCTTTCTGTCCCAATTTTTCTCCTAAAGGTGTCTAAACAATGGCGCCATAACAGTAAAACGCAAATTTTCAAAGAAAGTGTTCTGCTAGCAATCCAAAAGCGAAATCACAAGACACTCTCAACTGCCTTCTGAAACAGATTTGCATATTTAGACGCGTTTTATGTTAATTTGCTTATTATATTGTGTTCGCTGGGTTAATTACTTCTATTATACACGGTCGAGTTACATTATTGTGACCACCAGCTAATACCCAGAGTAACCGACGTGTGCAGCGTGGACAGCAGCTAGACGGGCTGGGAGTGACTCAATAAGGTTCCGGAAAGTGTTCACAGGTATGTGGAGCCATGCTGACTGCAGATGCTGGAGGTTGCGTGGTGGATGTATAGAGCGAACAACACGATCGAGGTGGTCCCGCAGATGCGCAATTGGTTTTAAGCCTGGGGGAATTAGGGGCCAGGGAAGAACTTGAAAATCTTCATCGTACCCTTCCAATCACTCTCGGACATTTCTAGCTGTGTGACACGTCACATTGTCGTCCTGCAAGATCCAATCCGCCCCAGGGAAAACAATCAGCATGTATGGGTGTACGTGGTCTGCAAGGATGGATTCGTAAGGAATTCGGTCCATAATGCCTTCCACGGGTATGAGGTGGACCCAGGGAATGCCACGAAAACATTCCCCAGACCATAACGCTGCCCCCACCAGCTTGTGTTCTGCCAGCTATGGTTGACGAGTGTTTGTTCTCCGATGTTTCTCGCCTTATATGCCCACGTCCACCCGCTCGATGAAGCAGAAAACGTAGCTCAACGGAGAAGGCAATCCTTTGCCAATCAGCAAAGGTCCAATTCTGATACTGCCGTGCAAATGTAAGCGTTTTCTGTGAATGCACCTTCGTTAAAATAGCTGCAGTGACCATCCGTCTGCATCGGAGCCCCATACGCAGCAGGGTTAGCTGAACTGTCGTTTTACACACACTTCCGGTATCAGCACCCTGGCTCAATCGGCTAGCGAGTTGCTCCACTGAAGCGTGTCGATCGGCCCTCACGCACCTTCACAGCCGACGTTCCTTTTTTACATCAATGGCACGTGGTGCTCCGCAGTTTCCACAACGCTCATTCGCAATGGTGCCATTTCCCCACTCACGATATACTTTAACCACAGCAGCATGCGAACAGTTCATAAACTGCGCTGTTTCAGAAATTCTGCCACCCTTGGCCCGAAAGCTGATAATCATCCCTTTTTGCAAATCTGATAAATCGCTCCTTTTATCCATGACAGCAACGAGTGATGTTTTCAGATCATGATCATATGTAGAGGATTTTAGGAAGGGAGTGTCTGACCCCAGGTCTTAAACAGCCCTAAGAAATAGGAAGCTAGGAGATTTGCGCTTAAGTGCCTGATAGGAAAGTCACACGGAAGCGAAGTAGAAAGGGGGAGTGCCCGGGGTCCGACGGCTTAACGTGCCCATCCGACGCACGGCGGATATTTAGTCGATCGAGCGTACGTACCTGCCTGGGATCGAACCTGAGGTCCTTTCCGTGGCAGTCACGAACGTAGCCCACAAGGCCACCCGCGGCCCTGATGTTTTCAGATAAGATATTTGAAGAAGTTTTAGGAAGGGAGTGTCTGACCCCAGGTCTAAAACTGCCCTTAGAAATGAGAAGCTAGGAGATCTGAGTAAGTGAACTCAATAGGAAAGACAAACAGAAAAATGTAGTGAAAGGAGAGGGTGATCCGTGACACAACTCTGTGTGGAAGGGGGAAAAGAGAACGAAACACCGCACAACATCACAGAGAACCACAACACCAACCAGCCGCCCGTCGCATCAAGGTGTGACTGAAACTCAACGATACCAATTTCAAATGTCCAAGCAGATTCCATTTTCGCCATCTCGATGCCAATCTGAAAACGAACGGTGTGGTGGTCTGTCTAACACCCACCAGTGTTCACATACTTACTCTCTCTCTCTGTCAAGGGGGTCAACGATCGCCGCCTTAGTTTTGGGATACCTAAGGATTTCGCTGGGATTGTAATCAACCGCGCTCCTAACGAGTCCATTTGGGTGGGTTTCCGCTTTCTTGAAGAACTTTCTGGCGAGTCTGATGGAAAACTCATGTACCTTCTCGATTCCAAGTCTGTTCCTCAGGCTCCGAAGTTAGGTCCAAGGAAGAGCCCCAGTGATCCTTCGAAGTGCTCGGCTCTGCACCTTCTCGATTCTCTCTCGCTGTTTCCTACTAATACCGATCCAGATGGAGGAGGCGTAGATAAGCACCGACCTGACGACCGTCTTGTGTTTTCAGAATACCTACTGCACACCTTATATACCCTCCAAGCCAGCTCACGATACATACCTACTTTCATTGACTATGCGCTGTTGACGTCAAAAGTAGGAGGTGGTCACAATAATGTGACTTGACTTTGTATTACATTCATCCACTTCCACTATGGAATTTTTCTTATACAACAATTCCAAATTTCATGTTGTTCTTCAATGTATTGAAACAAGTGCAGTTAGTCGGTTAACTTTTTAATTGGTTAAGACAACTTCTCTGCCTCCATGATATAATCATCAAACATCTGTTACACACATCAAAACATTTCTCGAATTAAATTTTTCAAAAGGGTGTGTACAGTGAATTTTTAATGGAACAAGAGTCATATTTAGCTTGAAAGCACCAGGTACAAATAAAGAGAATGAGGGCGGCATTAAAGGAGATTACATACGACTGGAGTAACCAGAAACGATAGAAAAAGAAACACGTCGGGTCATTAATTATTTTGGGAGGGGAGTATTTAACCACCGTGAGCAACTCGATGGGCCATAAGGCGTCGCTCGTCCCTAATTTAGGGCCGCTGGTTTCTGGGAAGGGAGAGAACCCGCGCCATAAGAAAAGTACAACATCCATGCCTCCCGGAATTTCAACCCAGAATATCTCGGACGAATAGTCAGAAGCCAGCGCTTGGACCATTGCGCTACTGGGGCGGCCAAGTCTATTCAGTCGAAATGCAAATGCTGCCTGCATCACCTCCAGAGTAAATATGCTGGGCATAAAAAAATAAATCTTCGCTCAACAAGAAAGATATCGGAGAAACGGTAATCTAAAACACAGCCGGCATCTAAACTTAAGTACAGGGTGATTCATAATTAGTGTCGCGGTTTCAGTGGCATACAATCGGAAAACGGGAAACAACAAACTAAAAGCGCAAACAGAATATGGCAGATCACAGCTAAAAGTTTTATTACCCGTAGAACCGATACATCAGATTGCTAAACCTCTTCGACATGCGCGCCTTTCGTGGCACGTAAGATATATCCAAGCGCCCCGCCAAGTGCTCGCCACCATTGCGGCGTTATTGTTGCTACCGCAGAACCAATTCTGATCTTCAGGTCATCGAGGGAGGACACAGGGGTCTGGTAAACGATGTTTTTTCACGCACCCCCACAGGAAGAAATCCAGTGGCGTAATATCGGGTGAGCGAGCCACTAAATGGGTCCACCACGCCCAAACCAGAGACCAGGAAAATGCAGGTGAAGAAATTCTCGGACAATAATGGTGCAATGTGGAGGTGCGCCATCGTGCTGGGACACCACATTGGGCTGTCGATCTTCCAACTGAAGCAACGGATACAGCTGTAGCATGTCCAGATATGTCACAGCTGTCACTGTTTTCTCTACAAAGAAAAATGGCCCCAACATTTTCGGACATAATAAAGAGCACCAGAAGTTCACCTTTTGACTATCTCGTTCGTCTTCTCGAATGGCGTGCGAGTTTTCTGAGCCCCATATTCTGCCATTATGTCGATGTACCCTCCCTGAGACAAAAAACGTAGCTTCATCAATAAATATCCATGTCTGCAGGTAATGCTCATCAGCTTGGACTTTGGACAAAATGTCTTGCGCAAATTGAAAACGGCGGTGTTTATAGTCTCGCTGTAAAGAACACAATCTGCATTTGTACTAAAGGAGTTATAGGCGGTTATGAAGAACCTTCCAAACAGTCGTTTGCGGCATACCTAACTGCGACGCAGCTCGTTTCGTTACTTCTGAAGGCTTCGAGAAAAGGCTTCCTGGACGCGATCAACATCGTACTGTAAAGTGCTCGGTCTTCCAGTTTCTTTTTGATGCTGCACACTACCAGTCTTTTGAAACTGCTTTAACCAATGTCGGATAGCATTATCGGAAGGTGGAGCTCTGCCATACTGCGCTCTGTAACGACGTTGCGTTGTGATAACTGACTGTTTCGAAGAACAAGAGTACGCACATTGCTTTTTCTTGAACAGTCGCCATTTTGATGTGTGACGTCAATTCCGCGAGTACCGTGTTGCCACATAAAACTTTCCGCGGTGAACATGTTTATGCTGTATGCAGTTTAATTTGGTCGGTTACGGTTTGACCATGCCAGCCCACGGAAACCCCGACAATAATTATGAATCACGCTGTAATAGACAGGGTTGGCCGCGTAAATTACATGATACACATTTTACATAAATTACACGTAATTTATACGTATTTCACGTCGCGTACAAAACTAATTTTTTTACACAATTTTCTACGCAGCGTAATTTATTTACATGAAAATAAATAGCCATGTTAAAGCAACTAGAAGTAAGCATTTATTTTAAATTGTTTAATTTATAAACACAGAAATTAAAATAATTACAGTGGTGAAATATCAAAATTCACATAGGCAATTCGAATGACAAAACATTTTTTTCAAAAAGATTAACCTTTCTTTTAATTTGGCAGTTGTTGTTAATGTTCATGATTACCCACCTAAACTAATATCACTCATAACTTCAGTGCCATTCATTTTTATCCAAAGTAACCAGAAAAATTAAATGTCACTTACAGTTAAACTAGAATTCCACTTTTTAAATACTAAATAATATGTTATACAGTGACAATTTTATTCTAAGGAAAACAAAGAATAAAAGGTTACGACAAAAAAATTTCACGCTTTTCACTGTCATGTTTTAAATAAAAAAAATTTAAAGATTACTAACCTGTTAAAAATTGAAAGAGTACTAACCTGTGAATTGTTCATACACTTTTTAATAATTTATAGCATTGATTAATAATTTCATTGTATCCAGGCGTCATTGTTGCTTTAATTTGTGTTTTACTTTAATAATGTCACATTGTTAATAATTTTATCAAAAATTCAAACTAAAATACATTTGGCGTCACATTATCACATATTGTCTAGATACAATTTGTATAAAACTTGCTAACAGTTCCATTCATTCTTATTTTTCTTAACAGTTTTTAATAATCACCACAGTTTTGATCTATCATTTTTTTCTTTTTATTGGAGGTTTAACGACAACCATGAGCAACTCAATGGACTGCCCCGTCCCTAATTTAGGGTCACTTGTGTCAAGGGAAGGGAGAGAGCCAGTGCCGTAAGACAAACACAACATCCACGCCTCACCGGGATTCGAACCCGGACCCCTTTCGGACGAATGATCAGAGGCCATCGCTTAGATCACTGCGCCACCGGGGCGTCATCTATCATTTTCAGAGTATTATACATGAACCAGTTGCTTAGAATTTTCAAATCTTAGTGTGTTTCTTGTTGCGTTATGAAAGTACGACCAGTTAGAGAACAGCATTTCAAGCTCTGCTGATGATGCTGGTATTAGAGTAGTTTAATAGCAAATTCCGCGAGCTCTTTGTAATGTCTTTTAGCAAAATGCCAAAATGTTGCTGGAGTTCGAACTTCTTTTTCAAGTAGTTTACCAAATATTCCCACACTATCTCTATATCGTTGGTAGCCTGTGATTCCGGCTGCATCCAAGTTCTGCAGTATAAAATTTTCTACCAGTTCAAGACGTTCTTCATTAAGTTTCTTTCCCTGATATTTAGGATGCAACACGTCCTATGTAAATATCATTAGGAAGCAACACGTTGGCTAATGTGTGGTGTCGGTGTGTCGTTGAAAAGGATGGAAGATACGAAAAACGTAATATGGAGAGCTCGTTTGATTTGCCGCAAGTAACACACGCACGTGTCACTGTTAGCCTGGGAACTCAAGTAGCATTGTAATACTTTGCTTTTTTTTATTTAAAGCAAGTTTTGAATTAATTACATTTTTCAATTTTATGACATACACCGATTAGCCATTACACTATGACTACCCACAGCCTAGAGAAATGAGCGCGCCTGGAGACCGAACTGGGGCGAAGGTGAACTTCCCAGAGATACATACAACTCGAGGACCGGCTTTCGGTTAGTGGTGTTCGGAGACAGAATGGGAAAAGCTGTCGATTTATCGGAGTTAGATTAAAAAAAAATTGTGATGGCATGGCGCCTCAACTAGGATCTCGGAAACGGCGCCGTTTGTGGGTTGTTCACGTGCCGCTGTAGTGAGTACGTATCAAAAGTGGTGCACAAACAGCCAAACGACGAACCGTTGTTCAGCCGTGTGTCGTCCGCAGCTCATTGATGCCAGAGGGGAGCGGAGATTGTCGCGCATTGTTCAGAGGGACCTCAGGACCACAGTGCAACAAATCACCCGCAGTTGCAACAGTGGTGATCAGGGCAATTGGTCGCAGCGCACAGTTAATCGCAGCCTTCTGCGCACAGGACCGCGTAACCGAAGACCCAGCCAAGTCCTTATGCTCACTGCACGTCATCGCCAACAAAACGCATGAAATGGGTCCAAGACCATAGAGATTGAACCGCGGATGATTGGAAGAAAACGGCCTGGTTTGACGAATCAAGATTCTTGTGCATCACTTAGACGGCGGAGCGCGGAAACACCGATTACCAACGGAGGCTATGGCACCTGCATGCACTGTTGGGTGGAAACAGGCCGGCAGCGGAGGTGTGCTGTATGCGATGTTTTCTTGGGACACTTTAAGCTCCATTATCCCAATAGCACAATCCCTGACAGCTATCTGAACATCGCTGCGGACTAAGTTCACCCATTCATGGCAACTGTGTTCCCTGCTGGTGATGGCCATTACGAACAGGATAATGCGCCATGCCACACTACCAGAATCGTCAAGGAGTGGTTTGAGGAACATGTTGATGACTTTCTGTTAATGTCCTGGCCTCCAAATTCACCTGGTATGAATCCAGTTGTGGTTCGACTTGAAAAAGCGGGTGCGCACGAAATCACCACCACCCCGAAATGTAAGGGAACTGGAGGACCTGCTGTTGACATTATGGTACCAGGTACTCCAGGATACCTATCGCCACCTCATCGAATCGATGAGTCACCGAGTGGCCGCTGTTTTGCGGGCTAAAGAGGGTCTTACAGCTTATTAGGCCGGTGGTCATAATGTAATGGGGTTCATCGGTGTAAATTACACATTTTTAGGCATGTTTTTATGCGTCACGTAGAAAATAATTTTTTACGCGTAACTTCCCAACCCTGGTAGTAGATAAAATAACTTACATCAGTACTGGAAGAACGTGGGAAACCAAGAAGTATGGCATCGAACTGTCGAGCACACAGTTTGAATTGAAAACATCAATGGCAATATGCAATTTGAATTAAAGATTTTTGCATAAGAAGTTGTTTTAGAAAAACTAAGGATCTCTAACAATCCGTCATGAAACTGCACTCCAATGAAAACAAAGAAACAAAAACAATGCAATGTTTAACATCGGTCGTTTAGTAGTACAGAAATGGTTACAAACGTGATGATCCTTTTGTACACATACCAGAATGCTAAATAATGGTAGAAGAAAAATTCTTGCAAACATTATTTACAAAGAAATGTATCTGACGCAAAAAGGAGTTGTTTTTTTTTTTGGGGGGGGGGGGCATTCAAAAACGGAAATGTAGTTGCAAATAAACAAAAACTTGAGTATAATTTTTTTCAATCGGCAATTTAGAAACGGGGCCACGGCTTCAGAAACAAACATGACAAACATGATTTCCCATCTCTTAGACTGAGAACTGTGCACTATGTAAAAGCAAAGTGTACACGAAATCTCTCCTACAATAGAAACTTTCTGAAGCAAAAGGATTTTTTCAAAGCTGCTTTTAGAAGATAAAATCATACATAATGAATATCCACATACGCCCCGAGGGTCAAACCTGTGCTTTATTTAAAATACGCAAGGTGTGCAGTGTGTGAATGCTCCCAGGTATAAAACAAAATTTTCCACTGGATTTTCACAACTAGAAATGCATTTGAATGTAAAAATCTGCACTTATGCCAGCTAGCAGTTGAACTGTGCGTTCGAAAAATCAGAAAATATAGGCACAAACGTTCTTTAAAGTGGAAGATATCAAATGAAAGAAAAAAAAATTAAGTTGAACTTTAGGAGCAGAAATATAGGGGAAAGAAATGTTCCTTTATGTCTCCTAAAGAGAAAACCGGAATATTTTACGAAAATGTGCGCAAAATGTTCCTCACAAACATGAGTGTCAGATGAAGAAATGATTTCTTAATCGGATGTTTAGAAGCGGAGCTATTGTTGCAAATAGAAATACACAGAAGAGCCAAACCATTACGACCACCTGCCTAATATAATTTGGGACATCCACGTGTCGCGAAAATAGCTCTTCACCTGCGAGGCATAGACGCTACAGGATTTCTAAAGGTGTCTTATGGTACCTGATACCAAGAAGTTACCACCAGATCCCTTAAAAGTAAGTTGCGTGGTTGAGCCGCCGCAGATCGGATTTGCTCTTCCAACACAAACTACAGATACTCGGTTGGACTGATGTCTCGGGAATATACATAGAGGCCATGGCAATACCTGGAAGTCTTCATGTTCCGCGAGCCATTCTGAACAATCTGGACAGTGTGGCATGCAGCATTATCCTGCTGAAAGAAGGTACTACTAGAGGAGGATACGGTTGCGATGAAAGGATGTATCTGGTCTGCAATGATGTTTAGGTAGGTGGTAGACGTAATAGTTTTGTGCACATGAATGACTGGACCCAGGGTTTCCCAGAAGAACATTGTCCAAAGCATTACGCTTCCTCCACCGGCTTGTTTTCGTCCCACGGTGCTTCCTAGTGTCAACACGTCCTTAGGTAAACGACGCACACGTACCAGGCCGTTCACATGGTGCAACAGGAAACAAGATTCTTTGGACTAGACGACCTTCTTCTAATCTCAAGGTACTGGAAGTTATTTCATGGAGTGGGACACGTTCAGTTTGTACGGAACGGGTCCCTTGGTATTGCTGGGAGGTTCGAAAATCCTCCAAGGATTATCTAAATATTGTTGGCGATCAGTCCATCGTGCAATATTGGCTTTTTATGCAGCAGGTGTCGGCTGTTTCATGGACGACAATGTTACTGTGCATCGCGCAAGACGTGTTCAGCACAGAGTTGGAAACTGGTCAAATATTTTAGACCAGGACCACACCCGGACGTCACATAACTGGAACTGACCCGGACAAATCTGCTTTAAATTGCAATATATACACTGAAGAGCAATTGAATTAGAGATACCTGTCTAGTAACTTGTAGCACCACCTTTCGCCCTGATGACGGCGGCGATTCGTCTCGGCATGGACTCGACAAGACACTGGAAGCGTTGGGAAGCCATACGGATCTACGACCCCTGAACAAGCTCCCACAGTTCACGAAGATTTAATGGAGAGGGGTCAGAGCCTCGAACATCTCTTTCGATAGCATCCCAGATGTGCGCGATGGGGTTGAGGTCAGGTGACCTAGCTGGCCAAGGAAGCGAGGTCACGTCGGTGGAGTGTTCATCCAACCATTCGGATACAATTCGGGAGCTGCATTGTCTTGTTGCAGGATGAGGTCCCCAGTGGGATGTTGAAGACGCACAAACGGGAGCAAATGGTCGTCCAGGATATCCCGGTAACGTTGACCTGTGAGGGACGATGTCATACGTACCAGGGGTCCCATTTCAGTCCACGAAAACAGTCCCCAGACGAGAATGCCACCCCCACCAGCTTGAAGAGTACCCTGCTGGCAAGAAGGATCCATCGCTTCATGTGGTTTGCGCCAAACTCATATCCTGCCATCCGCATGTACCAACGTGAATCTCGACTCATCAGTCCAGGCAACATGTTTTCACATGTCTAGGGTCCAGTGGCGATGATCCCGCACCCATGCTAATCTTTGCACCCTGTGATGCGCGGTCAGCAGCGGTACTCTCGTTGGACGATGGCTTCTGTACCCCATAGCGAGGAGATGGTTCTGGATGGTGTGGCTGCTTACACGTTTTTGTGCACCAGCGTTAAATTGGCAAGTGATTTCTTGCACTGTAGCCCGTCTATCCGCTGTTACAATGCGAGCTAGCCGACGATGACCCCACTCATCCACACGCTGTTGTCCACGGCAGTTGGCTCTTGCAGGGATGGTTTTACCGGATTCGATGTACTCACGGTGCACCCGTGACACAGTGACTCGTGAAAATCCCAGTGCCTGCACGACTTCCTAGATGGAGTGACTCATTCGTCGGGCCCCGACAATTTGCCAACGATCAAATGCGCTTAGATCCTTCGTCTTACCCATACTGCGTCCGACTTTTACTGATTCCCGTCGCATCACTCCTTATATTAAATAAATAAATACATCGCTCTTAACCACGTTCTAGAAACACACAGCAACCGAAAAAAAATTTTCAGCCGCCGCTGTGGAATTGAACCAACAGAACTCTCGATATCTAGCCGAGTGCGTTACATATACGCCACGGTGGCCAGCAATACACGGTGCTATGTGTATTTTTAAGTCAGCTTCTGACATAATAAATTAATAAATCCGTAAGATGGGCTCAGCTACTGAGACGTCTCCATCTGGTGGGCATTAATGACACTAGCTATATATATATATATATATATATATATATATATATATACATATATATATATATAGCTTTTGGCTCTTCAGTATATATATATATATATATATATATATATATATATACTATAAAGATACCTAAGCAAAAAAAAAGTTCCTTAGTCTTCAGTTTTGCTCTTAAGTATATATATATATATATATATATATATATATATATATATATATATATATATATATATACTATATATACTGAAGAGCAAAACTGAAAACTAAGGAAAAACTTTAGAATTTAAAACGAAAGTTGCAAAATAACCTGAAGATCAAAACGCGCAACGCAGCAGTTTTGAAAATTCAGAATTCACATTCTATTAAGAAGAGACCTAAGCAAAAAAAATACATATATAATTTTGACTCACACCAAGTACAACATAGAAAAGGTTATGTATCTACCGGCGTGAGTAAAAGGAGAAAAGATAAAAAAAAAATAAAATAAAACAACTGAATGTAGAAGGTGTCGAGAATACTGAGCCTTGGCTTTATCAAGGACCAGCAAAAACTCTGCATTTTCTCACTTCCACAAAGACCTAGTTGGAAATGGGTTTCTGCAAGGCCATAGATGCAAGTAACATGCCCACCTAAAATTGTTTTAAAAAATATATGTCATGTCCTCCGCAGAGTTGTATGACTTAGCACTAGTTAACAATTTCTCTTGCATCCATAACCCTCCTGGCCCGACCCATGCTCTTCATCTGTTACTATTAAACAGAGAGAAGAAGATTAAAGAGAACTCAAGCTGTGAGAGTGACATAATAATTAGAAATAATTTTCAGCTAAAACGAAATGCCAAGTTCGTCTGAGAGAGAATTTAAACCTGAAAAACAGTGCAAAAGAAATCCAAATTTTTACATTGCAATTAAAAAAAGGAAATATTAATTTTTAAAAATCAGATTTTTGAAAGAAAACTTGAGTCTAAAACCCCCTACTCTACAACTTATGACAACACGAAAACGAGAATAAGTTAAAGACAATAATTAACTAAAGAAAACTTTGTGAAAGTTATATGACTTAAACAGTTAGTTGCAATATGTACAGAGTATTTCAGCAGTGCTTTAAGTGCATAATTAAGTAGTTATTAAGAACTTAACTACTTTGAAAATACAGCGCAAAGAAAAGGAACAATGCTTAGCCATCTACTGTGCCTAAGTACCCCAAAAGACGCGCAAAGTTACCAAGAAAAGAAAGAGTGTAAAAACCCGCAAAAATGTTAACAGACAAGCCAGTGCCTAAAAGCTGAAAAGCAAAAAATCAACAGAGAAAAAAAGTACATGAAGTACAAACATTGAACTTATAAAACCTAAAACCCAAATACAAGGAAGAGAGCTTACCTCTTGTGCAACTAAACCTTCTCCTCACAAGATTAAAACATGGCTGACCTCTTCCCTAACACTTCTGCCACTCCCTAGTCGCTGGGGGGCAGTGTGGGTGGGGTGTTTTAGACTCAAGTTTTCTTTCAAAAATCTGATTTTTAAAAATTAATATTTCCTTTTTTTAATTGCAATGTAAAAATTTGGATTTCTTTTGCACTGTTTTTCAGGTTTAAATTCTCTCTCAGACGAACTTGGCATTTCGTTTTAGCTGAAAATTATTTCTAATTATTATGTCACTCTCACAGCTTGAGTTCTCTTTAATCTTCTTCTCTCTGTTTAATAGTAACAGATGAAGAGCATGGGTCGGGCCAGGAGGGTTATGGATGCAAGAGAAATTGTTAACTAGTGCTAAGTCATACAACTCTGCGGAGGACATGACATATATTTTTTAAAACAATTTTAGGTGGGCATGTTACTTGCATCTATGGCCTTGCAGAAACCCATTTCCAACTAGGTCTTTGTGGAAGTGAGAAAATGCAGAGTTTTTGCTGGTCCTTGATAAAGCCAAGGCTCAGTATTCTCGACACCTTCTACATTCAGTTGTTTTATTTTTTTTTTTTTATCTTTTCTCCTTTTACTCACGCCGGTAGATACATAACCTTTTCTATGTTGTACTTGGTGTGAGTCAAAATTATATATGTATTTTTTTGCTTAGGTCTCTTCTTAATAGAATATATATATATATATATATATATATATTATAGCAATTAAACCAAAGGGCGAGATACAAGTTGAGAATACTCCAAATACGTGGCGACAAGTAAATAAATAAATACACCGCTCTTAAACACGTTCTAGAAACACACAGCAACCGAAAAATTGTTTTTTCAGCCGCCGCTGTGGAATTGAACCAACAGAACTCTCGATATCTAGCCGAGTGCGTTACATATACGCCACGGTGGCCAACAATCCACGGTGCTATGTGTATTTTTAAGTCAGCTTCTGACATCATAAATCCGTAGGATGGGCTCAGCTACTGAGAAGTCTCCATCTGGTGGGCATTAACGGCACTAGCTATATAATAATCTTTAATGCCCACCAGATGGAGACGTCTCAGTAGCTGAGCCCATCCTACGGATTTATGATGTCAGAAGCTGACTTAAAAATACACATAGCACCGTGGATTGTTGGCCACCGGGCGTATATGTAACGCACTCGGCTAGATATCGAGAGTTCTGTTGGTTCAATTCCACAGCGGCTGCTGAACAACAATTTTTCGGTTGCTGTGTGTTTCTAGAACGTGGTTAAGAGCGATGTATTTATTTATTTACTTGTCGCCACGTATTTGGAGTATTCTCAACTTGTATCTCGCCCTTTGATTTAATTGCTATTATATATATATATATATAGCTAGTGCCGTTAATGCCCACCAGATGGAGACGTCTCAGTAGCTGAGCCCATCTTACGGATTTATGATGTCAGAAGCTGACTTAAAAATACACATAGCACCGTGGATTGTTGGCCACCGTGGCGTATATGTAACGCACTCGGCTAGATATCGAGAATTCTGTTGGTTGAATTCCACAGCGGCGGCTGAAAATCAATTTTTCGGTTGCTGTGTGTTTCTAAAACGTGGTTAAGAGCGATGTATTTATTTATTTACTTGTCGCCACGTATTTGGAGTATTCTCAACTCCTTATATTGTCGGATCGCTGCATACGTCATGTCGTTTCCGTTTACATGGCCGCCCACAGCGCCACATTTGCATAACGCCAGCTGTCTCTAATTCAGTTGCTCTTCAGTGCATTATGGGGAGTATAATTTACTCACTTTCTTACAAAAAGTATTGAAACGGTCGTCCTTCATTTGGAAGACATAACCTAACTGTTTTACACATGCTTTCAAACATCTACAAGAGTCAAAATGTCCCTCCGCTGTGATGTTAAGGCTGTTCCACTTAATTCTGATGGCGATGCAGTCAAAATTTTTGAATTAAGTAACTTGTTTATGTTTAATTTCAGTTTTTCCTGTTTTCTTGACAACATATCGAACTTCAGAATATGTTTCACAGCAACCCCCATTTTTACAAGCTTATGATGGGTAGAAAGTTTCCCAAATGTGGATGTTGATTTCATCAATACCCCTCAGAAGGATGAGACACTCTTCCTTCATATTGCATGACAAATCATTTTTTCAGTCCGCGCGCACTACTATACCAAACACAAAATTCCAGAGAGCGCAGTTTTCCTCGAAATTTTTTTTTTTTTTTTTTTTTTGCTTTTCAAAAATAAAACTGAAATAAAACCGGTTTGAAATCGGGTCCGGAACACCTTTACCCGACCCGTTTGAGGGCATGAAATTTTTGACCCACTGGGCCCTTGACCATCTCTGGTTCAGCGAGCATGACAGCGACTTCCACCTTCTTCCCTGGCCACCACAAAGCCCAGAACTGAACTCCATTGAGAATGTATTGGACATGTTAGAAAAACATATCGGGCAGGAAAGCCTTCATGCGTCAAATCTGAGGCAGTTAAATAGGACTGTCTGGTGGACTCCTGGTATGCTGTAGACGTAGATGCACTCGAATATCTTGTGGGATCTATGCCAAACCGCATACGTGTAGTGCTTCTTTCAGGACTTTTTGGCCCGGGGAGGGGGGGGGGTGGAACAACCTCAGAAGGGGCAAGTTTTCCATTTACCATACATATACTGTATGCAATTTCATGTACTATATTTACATATAAGGCGTAATTAATATACATATAAGTAATTACTTCTTCAAATGTTTCAAGAGCAAACTTTCTCCAGCTAAACGAGGGGGAGTGGGATTTCAGAACATTGCGAATTGCACTACAGCCACAAAATCTCATTGCGAAAACAGTCAATCGCGAAATAAAAATATATAATCATCAAAATGCTGTCGCATAAGTGGAAACTAGATTAAAACATGAAATATAACTTGCCAATTTTCTATAAAAAATATTTTGTTTTCACCAATGGAACTTTTAGAATAGAGCGCCACTGTAAAATAGTTTGTTTGTGTGTGTGTGTGTGTGTGTGTGTGTGTAATCTAATAATTGCAATTTAAAATGCACATGTAAAATTAAAACTGCAGAATGAAACCCCCAGTTGGGATGGGTAATTTACAAATGGTTTTTAGTACTTATATAAAAAAATACAGCAAAAGAAATAATCCATGAAGTTCATAATGGACAGTTCATTTAATCACTTTTACTCAGTTACACTGAATGGCTTGAAATTCTCATCTATTAAAATGCATCCAACACACTCCTAAGCCTGAATCGCGATTTCCTGACTATGAGGTATGACTAGTCTACTTATTACATTTTGAATTATAACACACTTTTTAGGCAAAATGAACTAATATGAACAAATATTAAAAAATATATATAATTGGAGAAATATTTGTAGCATCAAAAGAAACGAAACTTTCTTTTTCATTACAGCCTGAATTTATTAACATTTGGCTCAGTAACACAAAATGTCTCCGAAGGAGGGGGAGGGGGGACTTTGCCCTCCTGGATGTATGCCTAAAAGAAACAATGCATACGTGCTTGTAATTCAGGCTACAACCCGGTATTGAATAAAAGTTTCTAATTCGGTGGCTGGTATGTGTATTTCAGTTCGCAATGACAAAAACTGTTAGCTGATTTTTTTCCATTAACATATGTCAACTTATTGCTTTGGAGTTACAGCTTGGTGTCCATGTAGTGTGTGGTCACCTCTCACTGCTGTACAGTAACACTAAAAAATTTTCAATCAAATTCATTTTTTCTCTCAATTTTTTAGGTTTTCCCTCTTTTACCAGTGAAAATACAGCAACGGGTCTCATATTTTATTTGAAATCCGCCTGGTATCCTCACGTTCAAAACAAATAGAAATTTTTAGTGAATTTTGTCATTTCTAAAATTCATTAGTTTTGCCCTTAAACATCACCTGAAATGAGTGCTGCGATCTCTAAACGCACATTCTCGAATTTTTATAACATCCAAATTTAATGTAAGCACTTCATTACACTGTTTTCAATAATGGGGAGTGCACTGTCTTATTTTGGGCATACCCAGAACGATAGTAACTTACATAGCTTTTATTTATATATGAAACGAATTTATCTGGCCAATGACTGCAGTAAAAACCGGTTAGTTTGCTTTAGTAGCTTCTTCCCTTCCCCACCTCTTCGCAAGACACTTTTGTTTTGTTTTAATCTGAGAAGCGCGCGCGTGTGTGTGTGTGTGTGTTTCTTTCTTGTTGGATTTTATTCCGTTGAGGAGGATATCTCATTTTTTATGTTTCCCACAGCAGTGTGAAAAGAAATGTTCTTGGGCGAACATGTACGTTCTTATCAGTTAAATGCCGGAGTTTCATTAGATTTCCTGTTACGAAGCTGACTGGTACTGGAGATTATGTGGAACTGGTGTAATTAAATCCTGCAGATAGACACGAAACTTTTCTTTTTAACGATTACCGTGAACAACTCAATGGGCTGTAAAGCACACCTAAAAATATTGTGGTAGGTTGCACCACCTACTGTGAAAAGGTACCCTATTGTGTGGTGCAAACAAAACCCTAACAACATGGTGCAATTTTGCACTACGTTGTAGTACAAGGTTGCCCAACATTACGATGCAAAGTTGCACCATATTATTAGGTTTTGTTTGCATCGCACAGTGGTGTACCTTTTTTCAGAAAATGGTGCACCTGGTGTAGCATCAGTTTCTGGTGTGACCTCTTACAAAAATTTTAACAGTGCAGTCGCTCGGCCCTAATTTAGAAACACTGGCTCCAGGGAAGGGAGAGAACCAGGGCCCATAAGACAAACACAACATCCATACCTCATTGGAATTCGAAACCGGACACTTCTCGAACGAATGGTCATAAGCCATTGCTTAAACCACTGCGCCAAAAAACTGTCTTTAAAACGTTCTTCAGAAAAGAAACTGCTCTAAAATTATATTATTTGCCCTCAGTTCCGATTTGATGTATAACTTTTTAACAAAAATCAATCTTCGACGGCTATATAATTCTTTAGTGAATGAGCCAGGGTTGCACCGAAAGTAATGCAAAGTGGGCATAACTGTTTTGTTTATTAATTGCCAGAGGTCGTACAAATTGCACATGTTGGTAGAGTAACTCTTTCTCTATACAAAAGGTACTACTCAACATAGTCTACATCACAAGTGATGCATTTGCGCCATCGTTGAACCCAACTCTCGAATCCTCTGAAAATTTTCAGGTGTGGACTGTTGTATCCACTTCTTCACAGCCGCTTTCGCCTCGTCTGTCATCAAATCGTTGTCCCCGGAGACTGTCTTTCATTGGACCAAACAGGTGGAAGTCAGAGGGGCGCCAGATCTGGGCTGTACGGTGGACAGGAGACCACCGACCAGCCTAATTTGCTAATAGACTAATTTGTTGCCAACAATATATGTGGTCTCGCACTGTCATGGTGAATGTAGATCCTTTTCAGAATTTTGTTCGGTCTCTTCCTCCTTATGGCTTCTCTAAGCTTCTTGAGTGGCTCAATGTACTGCTCGCTGGTCACGGTACGGCCACGTTCCAGAAAATCAATGAGAATGACAACCCTGTCATCCCACAAAAGAGTCACCATGACTTTCTGTGCTGATCGCTGGCTCTTGAACAGAATTCTTAGGCCTTGGTGAAGAGGTGTGACACCATTCCATGGATTGATTCTTCGTTTCCGGATCGTAAAGATACGTCCACGTTTCATCCCGAGACACCAGATCAAAAAAAAAAAAAACGTGTCTTCATTGGCTTCAAACGCTTCCAGCAGATCACAGCAGACTTCCACCCTTCTCTCCTTCAAATCGGGTGTCAACTGCTGAGGTACCCCAGTTTGAACACACATTCCGATACCCTAAGCCTTCCACCATCTTCTGTATGGCATTGTGACTACAGTCTAGTTGTGCAACAAGCTTACGGATTGTGACTCGTCTCTCCGCGCGAATCAGTTCATCCACTCGCTGACGATTGGTGTCAGTGGTCGCAGATGATGGTCTCCACTGCGTGGTTTGTCTTCAATGCTGGTTTCACCTTCTTTAAACTTTATCTTTTGATTGGAGGTTTAACGACCACCGTGGGCAACTCAATGGGCTATAGGCAGTCGCCCGTCCCTAATAATTTAGGGTCACTGGTTCCAGCGAAGGGAGAGAGAGAGCCAGTGCCGTAAGACAAACGCAACATCCATACCTCACCGGGATTCAAACCCGGACCCCTTTCGGACGAATGACCAAAGGCCGTCGCTTAGACCACTGCGCCACCGCGGCGGCCTTTAAACTTTTTCATCCATCTGTGCACATTGCCCTTGTCAATGGTGTCATCTCCCTAAACATTCTGTAGCCTTCTGTGAATGTCCGACAGCCTGCACCCTTCCTTCGTCAAGAACTCAATGACGGCACGTTGCTTCTGCTTGGAATCCATTATTTACCTGCAATGAAGAAGGGTTACTATAGAGGAAAAGTTACTCTACTAACGTCTGCAATTTGAACGACCTCTGTCAGTTAAAAAATCAAATTATGCCCACTTTTGAATTACTTTCGTTACAACCCTCGTATTTGCTTAAAAAGAGCATAAGCTGATATTTTTACAAAAAAAAAAAAAAAAAAAAAAACGGTGCTTAAACAAGTAGCTCATAACAAGAAAAGGTGTTTTCAACAACTGCAGCTTCTCATTCTTTCAAACTAAAAGGGTATTGTTCTCAATGATTCATAATTTTAAGCCAAAAATTGCAATACCAATCTGGTACGTAATCAAAATCCCTACGGACCCCGAGACGCCCGGGAAACCGGGAAATTTTAGGGTCCATGGCAAGACACGTAGATACACACCTGTTGCGTTTTTTTCTTTCACGATGTTTAGATAGTTTATTTCTTGGCTTTAGCTTTTCTTTTTCGTCCATTGCTTAATCTTTGAAATAGCTCATGCTTAAAATGCGCAAATTTTCTTTAAAACGTCTCGAAAACATCTCCTTCAATTTTTATAAATTGTGTTTTGCAAAATATATTCGCACCAGTCACTTGTAAATAGCATACTCCTACTTACGTTATCCGTTTCAAAACGGCTGAGTGAAAGATACTCTACCAAGAATCCTACTGCATGGATCCTCGGAAAAGAGACCAGAACAGTAAATTAAAAAGGAAAACAAAATCTCGCTAGTACATATTTTTGCCTTCAGCGCTAAGGAACACGCAACTCAACCACCATTAAGCAAATTCAAAGAACGTGATTTATTTTTTGTATTTCACGAGAATTCTCTTTTTCTTTCTCCCCTTTATTATTTCATCTTTTGTGTTTTATCTAAACGTTTTTATTTTTGGTATAAATTATTCGCTAATGAATTAAATTAACAATAGGAGACTAAAAACAGAGCAAAACTTACATCTATCTGTATTCGTGAAATAATGCAGTTTGGAGTTGAAAACAGACCCCCCCCCCCGATCAACCTTCAAGCCCTCTCAGATGACTCTTCAGCCTCTCCCACCTTGGTTCTGGGACCTACTAGTTACGTCCCTGCTTCAACCTTTTCTGATTCGCGGACAACATGACAAAATGGAGTAGCACTCGCTGACCACTTGAAAAAGAAAGGTAAAAATGCATGCATTCAGATCGAGTATTTCAAGGAGGTTTTGAATCCTAAAACTAAACTTTCGGAAAAAGAAACGATGGAGTTAACAGGATATTTATGTTAGGAAGAAGTCCGAAATAGGTGCCACATATACCTACATTTTTAGTTCTCTTTAAAAGTTTCCATTATATAATTTATTGCAGCAGAGATCATAGCACATTTGGGAATTCAAAGTCCGTGCACCCAAGGTACTTTGAAATTCATTTCCCCATTTCGAAAATGTATTTTTTTCATTCTAGAACTTCCTTTGCGGACAACGTCTCGCAGGTCCTTAAAAAGGACTCCGCAGGACACGGGTTGAAGAACCCTGCCTTAAATGAAAACTATCGTTATTTCCAATAAGTGGCGGAGGACGATTGATAGACGTCTAAAACGGGTCGGGTCGGGTGGGGCCGTCAACTGGAAATTCTGAGCCGGACTTCCCAAATTATGGCCCATACGGATCTCTACCATGGAATACGTTCAAGTCTTTATCATATTGTGATTTATAGTATCTGTTAAATATCACATTGGATTATTATTAATCAGGTACGGCTGTGTTTAGTTTTTGTCAAATTCATACATTCTTAATAAATCGAATTAAGATCAGAAAGAACTTTTTAAAGTGTCGATTACCTAAATATTTTTGACGAGAATTATTGGACACATTACAAAACTATGTACAAAAAAAACTATGAGCATTGTCTGTTTTTCTGTCAGGTATTACTAACACGGTTTCTATATTTTTGTTTTGCAGAATTGCTATTCCCAGAATCCGATAGATGGCGCTAGGTGTGGCCTGATGAGGAATGTATGAGGAATGCGCAATCAGTAGTCATGTCATCCGTACAGCAGAAGGCGATTATGTGTTATGGCTTGCGGAATTAAAGTGTGTCATTAAAGTTAAAAGACGGTACCGTTTGGAGTATGGTTGTAATCCTCCGTCAACGAATTCAATTAAGTGGTGGATGAAACAGTTTAAAGAAACTAGCAATGTGGAACATCGTGGAGGAGCCGGTAGGCCTAGCGTCAGCGGTGAGACGGTTGACCAAGTTAATGAAAGTTTCCGACGAAGCCCCAGGAAATCCGTTCGTAAAGCAAGCAGAGAACTATGCATTCCGAAATCGACAGTTCACGATATCTTGCACAAGAAATTAAAGTTTAATGCTTATAAAATTCAAATAGTGTAAAAGATGCATGTAAATGATCACACTCTGCGATACGATTTTGCTGTGGATATACTGAATCGAGTGGAAAACGACGAAAACTTTCTCAGTGATGAACCCACATTTCATGTATCAGGTATTGTGAAACATCACAACTGTAGGATATGGGGCAGAGAACCGCCTCATGCTGCTATTTAACTGGAACGTGATTCTCCAAAAGTTAATGTGTGGTGCTCTCTATCAAAAAGAGAAGTGATTGGCCCTTTCTTCTGCGAAAAAAACCATAAATGGTGACATTTACTTGGATATGCTAGAAAATTTCGCTATACCCCAGATCAAAAGATATGACGTCGTTTTCCAACAAGACGGCGCCGTCTCCGCATTGGTCAACGTGTGTACGTAAGTGCCTAAATGAGAATTTCCCCAACAGATGGATTGGGCGTGGTTGTCCCATTCCGTGGCCTCCTCGCTCTCCAGATCTAACTCAATTGGATTATTTCATGTGGGGTTATGTGAAGGATTGTGTCTATCAGACGCCTTGTACTGATTTGCAGGAACTGAAGCAGCGTATCACAGCTGCTATTAATTCCATAACTCCTCAGATGCTTGCCAATACATATCATGAAATCGAGTATCGCTTGGACGTACTACGAGCAACCAAGGGATCTCACATCGAAATTTATTAACTTGTGTAGTTACATTGTAAGTTAGTACAGTCAGTTTCGTTCTATCTGTTTAATGTTTCGTTTTATATAATTTTGTAATGTGTCCAATAATTCTCGGACACCTGTATTCTTGAGAACTACATCGACAAGGAGTTTTTCTCACCAAGCATATGGGCAGAAGAAACACCGAATTTAAATCCGAGAACTACCAATGGGGCAGAAAACTATCAATCACAGCTCAGCAAGGAATTTTATGTCGCTCATCCTTCAATTTTCATGCCATTGAAAAGAAATTCTGATAATTACAGAAATCAAGATAAGGGAGCAAAACAATGAAGGTGTACTGTATAGTTATGAGGAAAAGAGGTAGAGAACGAGAGGAGCTCCTAACAGTAGCTTTTTCTCAGTATCAAAATAATGAGATTGATGAGGTGCAGTATATGACAAGTCTTGGATACAGATTTCAGGGATTCCAGCTTCGACAATAACGGTCCGGCTGCTTCTAAGCAAGGAAAAAAATATTTTGCCTAGTAGGGATTATTTATTCGTTATGCCCTTTCTCATTAACTGAACATACACAGTACTCACATCCACAGAAACTTCTCATTGACACCACATATATAATAACATACAACATATACAGTACACAAGAAATACTTTCTCATTGACACAACAGTCTCATTGACAATAGTTACGCACTTCCACAGAAACGAATGTACTAAAAATTCATGGATTCCAACTTCGACAACAACATTCCGAGAATTTTTATAAAATTATATTCTCAAGATTTGTGCACGATTAAATCTTTTGCAAATCCTTGCTCATTGACTGAACATATACAGTATGCACTTCCACAAACTTCTGGCTATATAAAACCCATGCAGAATTGGGTTAATTAAAACGGAGGTCGCTCATTTCCGCAAGAATACCGATATTTATTCCCCCCCCCCAATCTGATAGCCCGATTCCGCATGAGTTTTTTTTTTCTTTCTTTTACCGTTATGCACTTTCTCATTGACTGAACATACACAGTATATGCACTTCCACAGAAACTTCTAATTGACACAACGTATGTACAATACATACAACGTATACAGTACACAACAAATACTTTCTCACTGACAACATATACAAGTACGCACTTACACAGAAGCGAATGTACGTAAAAATTCATGGATTCCAACTTCGACAACAACGGTCCGAGAATTTTTGCAAAATTATATTCTCAAGATTTGCGCACGATTAAATCCTTGCTCATTGACTGAACATATATACAGCACGCACTTCCACAGAAACTTCTGGCTATAAAAACAATGGGGAATTACTCCGTAAAACTCATGCGGAATTGGGCCATCGTTTGGCGGGGGGGGGGAGGGTCGGTATTCTTGCGGAAATGGGAAACCTCGATAAAAAAAAAAAAAAACCCAAGGAAATTGCTCGGTAAAACTCGTGCGGAACTGAACCATATGTTAGAGGTTTCCCATTTCAGCAAGAATATCGGTTTTTAACCCCAGAAACTGATGACCAATTCCGTAGGAGTTTTAAGGAGCAATTTCCCTACGGTTTTCGTAGCCCAATTCCGCATGGGTTTTATAGCTAGAAGTTTCTGTGGAAGTGCGTACTGTATACGTTCGGTCAATGAGCTAGGATTTGCAAAAGCAAAGGATTTAATTGTGCGCAAATCCTGATAATATAGTTTGTTTTTTTTTGTTTTTTTTTTTGATTGGAGGTTTAACGACCACCGTGAGCAACTCAATGGGCTATAAGCAGTCGCCCGTCCCTAATTTAGGGTCACTGGTTCCAGGGAAGGGAGAGAGCCAGTGCCGTAAGACAAACACAACATCCATGCCTGACCGGGATTCGAACCCGGACCCCTTACGGACGAATGATCAGAGGCTAACGTCTTAGACCACTGCGCCACCGGGGCGGCTAATATAGTTTTATAAAAATTATCGGACCATTATTGTTGTTGGAATCCCTGAAGTTTTAGGTACATTTCGTTTCTGTGGAAGTGCGTACTATATGTTGTATGTATTGTATATGTTGAGTCAATGAGAAGTTTCTGTTGAAGTGCGTACTGTGTAAGTTCAGTCAATGAGAAAGTGCATAATGGATAAATTTAAATCCCTACTAGACAAATAAATTTTATTTCCTTGCTAGAGGTGGTCGGAACGTTGTTGAGACGACAAAAAAAAATAAAAAAAAATGCGGAATTGGGCTATCAGATTTAGGTGGGGGGTAAAAATCGGTATTATTGCGGAAATATGTGACCTCAAATCAGTTGGGGGGGGGGGGGTGAAATCTGTATTCTTGCAGAAATGGGAAACCTCTAAACGTACCGATTTCGCCCATCAATAATGGCCACTAAGCGTGTGAACGCTTATGAATAGAAAAGTGTAGAATTTTTCCTCACGGTTAGATGTTTCTCTAACGAAGTGATCACATGACACTTTTAGTACTTAACATAGTTAGGCTACGCAGTTACCGCAGAGCTGTTAGAAATAATAAACAAGTTTCTTCCCCGCACATGGGAACAATGCGTGGCGACTGACGTGAGACGCACTTATTTTTCCAACATAAATATCACGTTAAACGTAAAAGTTATGTCAACGCCGACAACACAGTACTGCGAGGAAATTCAAAATGAAAAACGATCCAACACAGAACGAATAAGTAACAGATAGTGAACGTAAGCAGGCGCAGTGGTCTAAGCGCGGGCTAATGACCGGTCACACAAGTGGGTCTGGGTTCGAATCCAGTGAGGCATGGATGTTATGTTTGTCTTCCTGGGTTCGAATCCTGTGAGGAATGGATGTTGCGCTGGCTTTTTCCCTTCCCTGGGACTAGTTGCCGTAAATTAGGAACGGCTGACTGCTTTTAGCCCATTCAATTGCTCACGGTGGTCGTTAAAATCCCAAATAAAGTAAATACATAATGAACGTAACAATATGAAGACGCTTCCGGGATATGGGTTCGGAAAAATTCCGTTGAATGTTAAGGTGGTTTCACCAAAAATATCTGCCTTGTGTTTCGATTGGTAAAACGTCTGTACATTGTTTCTTTGCAATTATTGTATTCCCAAGGATGAAAATTTGCACATCGATAAAATTAACGTTAAATTATACACTGCCGGACAAATGCTAAGGACGGATGACAATAGCAACCATAAAATGGAAGGCAGGGAAATGTGGAAATTAGCATAAGTGTGGGATACAGTAAGACGTGTTGTGCGTATGCAAATTTTGGATTGCCGAACTTGTTCGTGACGTCATAGCGCTGATAAGAGATATAAAGGATTTGACGCGTATTGACCATTGTTGTTCAAACGCTCAAAGTTGAAAGGGAAAGAATCAATTAACGAACTTGCAATTTTCAGTATGTCTTCCCGACATCACCTAGATGATTTTACGCGTGGCCGTATTATTGGCAAGATTGAAGAAGGGCGAAAAATAAAAGATGTTGCCAGGGAGTTCGACGTCAGCCACAGTGTTGTTTCAAGGCTTTGGAAATCATTTCAAACAAATGGTGAGTGTAGCAAACGTCACGGGGGAGGTCGTGTTCGCAGTACGACACCTGCAGAAGATCGGTACATAGTGCTATCAACAAAAAGACACCGGCGCAGCACAGCTAGTGAGGTAGCAAATCAGTTTATGGCTGCTACTGGCAAGCGGATCTCCCAAAAAACTGTCGCCAGACGTTTGCATGAAGGAGGACTATACGCCCGCCGTCCTGTTGTGTGCATCCCATTGTCCAGACGTCACCGTACGGCCCGTTTGCAATGGTGCCATCAACATCGCAATTGGACTGATAACGACTGGTCTGCTGTCCTCTACTCAGATGAGAGTAGATACAGTCTATCGTCTGATTGTCGACGACAACTGATCTGCCGTGATAGTGGTACTGCATATTGTCCAGCAAACATACAGGAAAGGGACCGATATCCGACATGTAGTGTCATGGTATGGGCTGGCATCATGATCAACGGCCGTACGTCCCTCTATGTGCTTCCAACTGGGACTATGACTGGCCAACGATACATTAATGATGTTCTGCTACCTCATGTTCGCATGTTCCGTGGTTTTTTTTTTTTTTTTTTGGTTTGGAGGTTTAACGACCACCGTGAGCAACTCAATGGGCTATTTTTTTTTATTTTTTTTTAGATTGGAGGTTTAACGACCACCGTGAGCAACTCAATGGGCTATAAGCAGTCGCCCGTCTTTAATTTAGGGTCACTGGTTCCAGGGAAGGGAGAGAGCCAGTGCCGTAAGACAAACAACATCCATGCCTCACCGGGATTCGAATGATCAGAGGCCATCGCGCCTCTGATCATTCGAATCCCGGAACATGCCGCCCCGGTGGCGCGGTATGATCATACGGAACATACCGCGCCACCTGGGCGGCATGTTCCGTGGTGCTGTCGGTGATAGATTCATTTTCATGGACGACAACGCAACATGTCATCGAACAGTCGCTGTCCAGGAGTGTCTTGAGAGCGAGGATACTCAACGCCTCGTACGGCCAGCACGTTCTCCAGATCTGAATCCCATTGAAAATGTGTGGGATGCTTTGGAGAGGAGTCTTGCTGGTCGCCAATGCCCTCCAATAAACAAGGACACCCTCATCTGTGCACTGACAGAGGAATGGGATAAATTACCCCAACAGCTGCTTGATAATGTTGTGCAAAGCATGACACGACGTGTGGAATCTTGCATCGCCCTCCATGGTGGCCATATCCCGTATTGACATCTTACGCCGGAACGCCTGCGGACGGTAATTGCATTTTTTTCACGTTTACGTATTCTGCACAAAATGGCCTGTTTGTCCCTTGAACACGTTCCAAAGCCTTCTGGATTTCAGAGCACAATAAATTGTCTTTCTTGTAATGTCCTGGCATTCTGACATTTTATTTCACTTGGCATCCAACCACACTTACTTTTTTATGCGCTATATAGCCGTTTATGATCCGTCCTTAGCAATTGTCCAGCAGTGTAGCATGGGATTCTTAATGCTTGCTGAAACATAACCGTAATCCAACATTTGTTTGTTTAAATGGACATGTAATCACTCTTTATACGTTATTTTTTAAACAACGCATAGCGACTGAAAAATTGTTACATTGTCTCCACGTATTTGATATATATTAAACATTTGTTTGTTTACTGACGTCATCAATGTACAGGTCGCGCCATCTATTAACAGGTCTGAACATTACTTAAAGAAAAAATGATTGATTTTTAATATAATTACGATTATGTTTTAGGAAGTATTAAGTATCCCATGCTATAGCTTAGAGTTAGTTTAATCGATGTGCAAATTTTCATCCTTGGGAATACAATAATTGCGAAGGAAATATGTAAAGAAGTTTTACCCTTTTTTTTTTTTTTTTTTTTATTGGAGGTTTAACGACCACCGTGAGCAACTCAATGGGCTATAAGCAGTCGCCCGTCCCTAACTTAGGGCCACTGATTCCAGGGAAGAGAGAAAACCAGTGCCGTAATACAAACAACATCCCTGCCTCACCGGGATTCGAACAAGAACCCCTTTTCGGGCGAATGATCAGAAGCCATCGCTTAGAGCACTGCGCCGTTTTACCATTGGAAACATAGGGCAGAGATTTTAGGTGGAACCAACTGAAATGCTCAGACTAGCTTTCTGCGACTGTGAGATGACGAATTAGCTCTTCATCCCTTCGGAGTATTAGGAAAGGTTACTGATGGCAGGAATATCTGCATAATGTTCTACATGAAGTCTCTCAGTTCGGGCAATTCATATGCGAGCATGAGGTTTATGTTTGTGTGTGGGTTTTTTTTTTTATATTTTATGATTTAATGTTGAACGAACACCGTGAGCAACTCAATGGGCTATAAGCAGTCGCCCGTCCCTAATTTAGGGCCACTGGTTCCAGGAAGGGGACCCATCTCGGGCGAATGGTCATAAGCCATAGCTTAGACCACTGCGCCACCGGGCCGGTTTTGAGAGTTTAACGACCACCGTGAACAACTCAATGGGCTATTATGCAGTCACCCATCCCCAAGGAGGTTTATTTTTTTTTTTTATTGGAGGATTAACGACCACCGTGAGCAACTCAATGGGCTATAAGCAGTCGCCCGTCCCTAATTTAGGGTCACTAGTTCCAGGGAAGGGAGAGAGCCAGTGCCGTAAGACAAACACAACATCCATGCCTGATCGGGATTCGAACCCGGACCCCTTACGGACGAATGATCAGAGGCCAGCGCCTTAGACCACTGCGCCACCGGGGCGGCCCCACGGAGGTTAGAAGTAAGAGGAGTTGGCAACAGCCCCTCTCCCTGTGCTTCTGGCGTGACGCCACTTTTTATCAGCTGACTACGCCAATGCGCCCAACCTAAGAATCTCCTGTATATCTCTATGGGGAAATCGCGATTTTGAATGGGTTTTTCGGACACTTACTCTACCCATACATACATGAAAAAAATTGAGGCTGAAATATTATTCCCATAATAAAAATTTTCCAGAAAAAGCAGGAAAATATGTGTTGGTATTTCTTTAAAAAATTGAACAAAATAATGATTTTTTGAACGGAAGTGCATAGTTGAACAAAATAATGATTTTTTTGAGCGGAAGTGCATGGTTACTTACTGCCCATGTGCAACTAACCAAGCATACTGCCCATGTGCAAGCAACCATGTTTAAAATATAACCAAAAGCCTAATGTTAAGAAATAAGAAGTCCGAAATATTCCTTCTTTCCATCCTTGGTTTGCATGCGCTAAGCAAAACTGCTTAAACCACAGGAAGTGACGTCACGTTCCCGAACTCCCGCAGCGCAGACTCCCACCACCTCAGAAAGACGACAAACAGCTGATCTGTTTTAGGCTTCACTCAAAACAGGTCCCTTCACCTCCTTGCCCATCCCTAATTTAGCGCCAATGGGAAAGGAGAGAACCAGTGCCGTAAGACAAACACAGCATTCATGACTTAACGGGATTTGAACCCGGACCCATCCACGGCGAATAGTCAGAGGCCAGGGGTTCTCCCCTCACAGAGAAGGTAACTTTGCACTGTGGTTGGCTACACGGATTATTGCATGCGACTAATTAGTCATTAAAAAACAAAATGCTGAAATGTATAACTTTCTTTTCTGGTTAGTTTTCAGTACGTTTATTCACGCGTTGAACCATTGAGTTTATATTTGGTGGAGACACCACTCCTATCCACGCAGATATGTCACCGCCCGTGCTGCAGGTGACGTCACATCCAGGCAAGAAACTACTGAAACCAATATAACAAAAGCTTCGAGGCGTACAGACAGATATAATGAGTAATTTAAGTCTTTATCAATTATACAAGCTTGCTGTTTTATCAATTTATAATGCAGTTCGTTTTTGCCTGTATGTGACGTCACGCCAAAGATTAGCTGTGACCTATGGCGGCAGAGTTGATGTCTCCATCTAATATAAGCTCGACGCGTTGAACATTTCTAATTCTTAACGCTCCTCAGAACATGAATATACTCTCCTAGAACAGCTATTCGAATGACGAATCAGTGAAATAACGAAATGAGTCATCTGCTCAACCATTGTGTGAATTTTTAATCAAGGATATGCTTTAACTTGTGATCTTGAAATCTGTGCATACCTTTCATTGGCACACTTGAAGTAGTGCCTTTAAGTAGTCAGTCATGTAATCACACTTTTAGTCAGTCTTTTGGGCACCAAATGTTAGGTTGTTGCAGACGAGATGTCGTATTTTGTTCACTGCGCGCGCATGGTAGGCAATTTTGGAATTATAGCACTGCGCGACGTGGCTTGCGATGTATACATTTAAAGCGTCAAAGTTGCTGCCTATAAAAACTGGTCATTTCGTCGGTGGCATTAGTTTCAAGGAGTTTGTTCTACAGTGAAGAGTGCGATGGATTTAGAGACAGATTCGTGTCACTTACTTACAAGAGTTTAAAATTTGAACATCATGCATCGGAGGTAGCTCGCAACACCAATGCAGCATTTGGGAAGGCACCGTTAACGAATGCAAGGCACGACGTTGATTTTCTAGCTTTCGGTCCGGCGATATGAGAGAAAAATGACACGAATCGAACCACGCGGTAGACCAAAAGGACCTATGAACCACGCGGTGGACCAGAAGGACCTATGAACCACGAGGACGACCAGAAGGAGCAATAAACCATGTGGTATACCAGAAGGAGCTATCGCTGATGCAGGGTTGGAGGTCTTGGCTAAATCCGATCCACGTCAGACAGTAAGAGAAATTAGCAAGAAACTGAGTACACTATAAAACAATTTTCCCACATTTAACGGCGATAGGCAAAGTGAAGAAGATGAATAAATATGTGTTGACGGCACAGCACAAAGCATGAGGATTTGATGTCTACCCTTCTCTGCTTATCCACAACCAAACGAACAACTTTCTGAGGTGCCTCGTCACGTATGATGAGAACTGGATGCTGTATGACAATAACCGACGTTCGGCGCAATAGCTCGACCGCGGTGAATCCCTGAAACCCATCCTGAAGCCTGTACTCCATCCCATGAAGACCGACGGTCAGTGCTTGGTGATCTGCAGCTGGTGTGATCCACTCCTCCTTACAACCGGGTCAATCCATCACAACGGACAGATATTGTCAAAAACTCGACATTATATATGGAACACTGCCTACCAAACAGTCGCCATTAGTCAATAGATACAAGCCCATGCATCTCCATGTTAATGCGAGACCCCACGTTGCACGCCAGATGCTCCAGAAGCTGCACCAGTTCAGGCAGGAACCTTACTTCACCCGTCTTATTCACGTGATCTATCCTCTGATGACTAACATTTCTTCTAGACCTACGCACCTTTCTACAGGGTAAATACACTGCTGGCCACCCAAAATGCAACACCAAGAAGGACACGAGATAGCAAAGCCAGATTTACTGGACACAACAGATACAAAGATGAAACGCTTGAGTTTACATGCCCGTGAGACTTGCGGAACACGCAGTCATCAGGTCCTGCAGGTAAGGGAGGACTACAGGCTTCAAAACGTCGGAGATGTAGCCGTGGCTGTTGAGTGTACCGGCGATGCGTACCAGAGGGGTGCGGGTGTCATATCCAATTGCGCCCCAAACCATAACGCCAGGCGACGGACCGGTATGGCGATGCATAATGCAGGCGTCATACAGTATCTCGCCGCGGTGCCGCCACACGCGGATCCGACCGTCGTAGTGTTGCAGGCAGAAGCGGGATTCGTCGGAAAAGACAATGTCGTGCCATTCCATAGTCCAAGCGCGGTGTTCAACGGCCTACTGCCGCCGCACTCGCCGGTGGTGTAACTTTAATTGTAATCGGAGCAATGGGCGCCGTGCGACAAGTCCCCGCTCCTGCAGCCGACGTAGAACGGTACGTACTGACACAGGTTGTTGCGCAACACACCCTAATTCCTGCGCTAACATTCGTGATGTGGCGGTACGAGCCGTCAATGCCCGCCGCACAACATGCCGGTCCTCTCGTCCGGTGGTGGGCCGCGGCTGTGACAATCGCTGACTTCGGTCCGTGCGTCCCTTCCTGCACCCACCGAATCCATACTCGCCTCACTGTGGCTGGATGTTGTCTCACACGGGCGCCGATGTCTCGGTACGATAAACCGCTGTCGCGATAAGCCACTATTCGTCCTCCGCCGAACTCCGAAACGGGCTGGAATGACTGCCGTATTCTGCGACGAAGCATCAGGAAGGCTCCCACGCACAGAACACACTTTCACTACTTACACCCCGCCTTCTGTGCACCCTTCTTATAGTGCTTCTCGGTGGCGTGCCGGGCGCACATGATTTGCATATGCCCTGCAATGCTAATCGTTTGCAAGTCCTCTCGCGGACGGCGCATGCTGCGAATTTCAGGCCAATCGGATGATTCCATCTTGGTGTTTCATTTTGGGTGGCCAGCAGTGTAGTTTTCCAATCAAACATAAGTTGAAACCGCATTCAAAGAGTTTGTCCCATCCCAAAGCTAGACATTTTTTCACGACGTCACAAAGAAGCTTGTATCTCGTTGGCAAAGCGGCTCTGCTGCTGGCGACGATTGTGATCAATAAAGTTCATTTTGCATCGAATCCAGATATTTTTACTTATTGTTGTCGTATCAAACTTCGCCATTTACAGCGATCTTGACATACAACTCGTGCTTCACTTATATCCATTACACGCCGTACACAAGATCTTTTATACTTCATACTCATAATCTTTTTCTCATGCAGACACTCCTGAATCTGATCCACCCATGTCTTCCTTGGCCTTCATCTGCCTTTCCTTCCTGCCACTTGGGCTGAAAATACTTTTCTTAGTAAGCATTTCATCACTCATTCTTTCAACATGGCCAAACCACCGAAGCATATTGGTCTCCACCTTGCTAACAACATTTTGCTTTACATCACACAACTGCAATACAACTTCATTCCTCACACAATCAGATCGTGTCTTGCCACAAACCCCACGTAAGTAACGCATTTCTCCAGCACGCAAACGACTCCTATGTTTCTTCTGCAGTACCCAGGTTTCACTGCCATACATCAGAGTAGGAACAATCACTGTTTCATACACAGCCATGCGGGACTCTCTAGAGAACCCATCATTCCTGTGAAAACCTCCCAGAGCAGCTATGACTTTCAAAGAAGAGTTCACTCGCCTACTGATTTCACCATCCAACTTGTTCTCTCTGTCAAACATGCTTCCTAAATCCACAAACTCACTCACCTGGTCAATCACAGTGCCATTTATACTTACATTACATTCAGTGCTACCCGTTCATCTCTCAAACACCATAACTTTGGTTCTTTCCCTTATTTATACTCAGTTTGAATTTCATGCAAACTTCGTGCATCCGAATCAACATACTCTGCAACTCACTTTTGCTCTCTGCCAACAGAGAGCAAAAGTGAGTTGCAAGTATTATGCCTTACGTCATGGAGCAGACAGTAAAGTCTACAAGCGAGCTCTTATTACCAGTTACAGGTTTATAGCCTGTACTGCTGAGATGAGAGGAGTAATAATTGTTTCGCAGTACCTTTCGTAAAACGCAGACGCTATGTTAACGTCTTTGCATGGAGAGCGCACAAAAGTTTTGGGCACCATTTGTGTCACATACATCGGCCCGTTAAAGAGGACGTCTAGAGGCTTCGCTCCCAGTACTTACAATAGAAAAAATTTAACCTATTTCCTCAGCGAAGGAAGATTTTTCATACATCAAACTTGGCCCACTCATAAAAAAGCATCCTAACTTAGATTGTACAATCGGTGTTCTTTGCAAAAAAAAACCAAAAACTTCCCTGAATTATGTTAAAAATTAATAACTTTTACTTTAATGTAGTTATGACTCTGGCTCAAAGGTGGCGCCACTTTTTTTTTAGTTGAAGGTGGTTCAACGACTACCATGAGCAACTCAATGGGCTATAAGCAGTCGCCTGTCCCCAATTTAAGGCCACTGATTCCAGGGAAGGGAGAGAGCCAGCGCCATAAGCATCCATGCCTCACAGGGATTCGAACCCGGACCCAACTCGGACGAATGGTCATAAACCATCGCTCAGACCACTGCGCCACTCTTCCTTACCACTACATCGACGTGGGGATATTGAGTTTTTATATTGTTCAGGAAAGTTTTTGCAAAAAACACCGAGTGAGCAATCTACGTTAGGATGTTGTTGTTTTTTCTTATCAGAGGGCTAATTTTGATGTATGGTAAATTTTTCTTCGCTGGGGAAATAGGGTCGAATTTTTTTTTTTTTTTTTTGAAGTATAAGGAGCAAAATTACCAGACGTCCATCTAAAAGGGTTGAGGTGGTTCCACCTAACATCTCCGCCGTATGTTTCCAATGGTAAAACTTCTTTACATATTTTCTTCGCAATTAATGTATTCCCAAGGATGAAAATTTGCACATCGATAAAACTATAAGTTATAGCGTGGGATACTTAAAACTTGCTAAAAAACAACCTAATTATATTAAAAATCAATCATTTTTCTTTAAGTAATGTTCCGACGTGTTAATAGATGGCGCGACCTGTACATTGATGACGTCAGTAGACAAATGTTGGATTCCTTAATTATGGATTATGTTTTATTAAGTATTAAGTATCACATGCTATAACTTAAAATTAGTTTTATCGCTGTGCAAATTTTCAACCTTGGGAATACATTAATTACGAAGAAAATATGGAAAGAAGTTTTACCATTGGAAACATAAAGCAGAGATTTTAGGTGGTTGTTTGTTTGGTTGTTTGATTTTTATGGTGCAAGGGCCATGTTTGGCCAATATTTTAGGTGGAATCATCGTGAGCATCTCAATGGGCTGTAAGCAGTCGCCCGCCCCTAATGTAGGGTCACTGGTTCAAGGGAAGAGAGAAAGCCAGTACCGTAACACAAACACAACGTCCATGCTTGACCTTGAGTCGAACTCAGACCCATCGCGAACGAATGGAGCCATGTACACTGACGGAAAAAAATCCCAACACCACGAAAAGATAGTTGTAGAGGAATGAAATGGTGGCAATACATTTGTATAGGTAACATATTTAATCGATTAAGGTTTCAAGATCACAGCTTAATGTAAGCGCGAGAAGAGCCATTTTAAATGTGAAATGCTGGTACATTAATAACCGGTGTAACCGCCAGAATGTTGAATGCAAGCACGCAAACGTTCATGCATTGTGTCGTACAGGTGCTGGATGTCAGTTTGTGGGATGGAGTTCCATGCCTGTTGCACTTGGTCGGTCAATACAGGGACGGTTAATGCTGGTTGGGGGTGACGCTGGAGTTGTCGTCCAATGATGTCCCATACGTGCTCAATTGGTGAAAGATCTGGGGATCTAGCAGGCCACGGCAACATGTCGACACTCTGTAGAACATGTTGAGTTACAACAGCGTTATGCGGGCGAGAGTTATCCTGTTGGAAAACACCCCTGGAATGCTGTTCATGAATGGCAGCACAACAGGTTGAATCACCAGACCGACGTACAACTGTGCCGTCAGGGTGCGTAGGATAACCACGAGAGTTCTCCTGCTGTCATAGGAAATTGCTCCCCAGACCATAACTCCAGGTGTAGGTCCAGTGTGTCTCGGCCGTAGACAGGTTGGTTGCAGGCGCTCACCTGGCCTCCTTCTAACCAACACACGGCCATCACTGGCACCCAGGCAGAACCGGCTTTCATCAGAAAACACAACAGATCTCCACTCCGTCCTCCAATGAGCTCTAGCTTGACACCACTGACGTCTCAAACGGCAGTGGTTTGGAGTAAGTGGAATGCACGCTACAGGGCGTCTGGCTCGCAGCTGTCCTTCAAGTAACCGATTTGTAACAGTTCGTTGTGTCACTGTGGTGGCAACTGCAGCTCGAATTGCTGCCGCAGACGCGGTACGATGCGCCACGGCCATACGCCGTACACGGCGGTCTTCCCTCTCAGTAGTGCCACGTGGCCGGCCAGAACCCGGTCTTTCTGAGACTGCACCTTCCCTTCACCACCGCTGCCAACAATCATGCACAGTGGCTACATTCCTGCCAAGTCGTTCTACAATATTGCGGAACGAAAATCCACCTTCTCGTATCCCTATTACACGACCTCGTTCAAACTCCGTGAGCCGTTGATAATGGCTTCTTCGTCTTCTTAAAGGCATTCTTGACTAACATCAACACACTACGTCGAATCTCAACGATAACTAACGCTCACGAACGTTACAGTGCGTATTTACAGCAAACCTGCTTTGCATGTTCCGATGGGCGCTACTAGCGCCACACGTATGCGCCGAGCGCGGAATCTGCATAGACGTTATCTTACAGATGTACTCTCACCGCCTACCAACTGTCGTTTATCTAACACAACCCCTTCTTGGTGTTGGGATTTTTTTTCCCGTCAGTGTATTTAGCAACGAGCCTAGCTTCTGTCTCAGCCGCCGATGATAGTAGATTGAGAGTCTGGAGACTACGTGGTCACGAGAATGATCTTGTTGCGATCAGTGAGCGACATATGGTTCTTCACAGCATGGTTTAGAGAGCCATTAGTTTCAACCAGTGAGGTACTGGGTTGGTGCGAATGAAATGTCCGGCGCGAACGAGCAGTGGAGACAGGCCCCCCACCACAGCGGAATGGAACCACCCACAGGTGTTGCGGGTATTACGTCCCAGAGTTACTATAAATAGCTAGCACGTGTGTGAACAACAAGGTTCAGGCGTGATTTGTTTGGGCGTAACACGTGGCTAGCAAAGGAAACATGCAGACGCCATATTTGAGAGTTATCTTCCTGTATGAATTTAAACTGGTCCGTTCTGCAGGAATTGCAGCTCGAACCGTTAAAGCGTTTGGGGAGACTACAGCCAACGAACGAACCATTTGGCGATAGTTTGTTAAGTTTCGAAGCGGAGATACGGACCTACAAAACGAAGCACGTGGTCACCGACCTGTTGTTGTTTCTGATTATGTTCCGTTACGTGTGGTTAAAGCAGACCCCCGAAAAACGAGTCGTGAGATAGCGGCAGAGGTAGGTGTCCATCACAAGACAGTTCGGCGTCTGGCAGCGCTGGGTAAGGTCAAAAAGCTGGACATACGGCTGCCGCATGAGTTGACAACTGACAACAAGACTAGGCGTTTGGAAGTCCGAACGTCGCTGCTTGGCAGGAATAAACAGGAACCTCTACTGCATCGAATCGTCACCTGCGACGAGAAGTGGGCCTTTATGATAATCGGAAACTATCTGCACAATGGTTACTCAAGGCACAGCCTTCTGGACGGCATCCTAAGCCACCCCTACACACCAAGAAGATGATGCTCCTTGTCTGGTGGTCCACAGCTGGGATAATTCATCGGAGTTTCTTGGCAAGAGGCCAAACCATCATACAGAACACGTTATTGTGCTGAATTACACCAGTCGCGCCGGAAATTGCTGCAGCAACAACCGGCTTGGTCAACAGACATGGTGGTGTTCTGCTCCAGGACAACTCTCCCCCTCATGCCACAGAATGAACGATGCTGACACTAAGCGCCTTGGGCTATGAAGCACTTCTTCATCCTGCCTATTTCCTGGACTTGTCTCTGACAGACTATACCTAGGATGATGCCACAGCCGCGGTGGGGTCTCCACGCCAGATTTGGATGTTAAGGTAGGAATTCCATCCTATTCTTTCTTTTTGGTGTCCCCTCAAAATATCAGTGTATTGGCGATCAGTGCATACTAAAGTTTTCCGCTAAAAGTAATATGGTTAATAAGCGAGAAGTCAATGAAAACGTGGTGGTTCCTGCCAGAAAAGTCGGTATTCATATTGCTATTATAGTAAGTTTTTTAGCAAAGTGTTAATACAGTGTATGTATAATCAATAGGTGACTGCAATTTTAATATATATATGACAACTTACCTTCTCACATTCTTAGGGTTATGAGCAAAAGGGTCCTAATCTACTGTGTGTGTTTACCTTTATTATTTGCCAAAACAAGATCAATAAATTGTTTTACATGTTAATTTGTCTAATATATTATCATGAGAGTTTTTTTGGTTGCAAATTGTGTGCTCAACCATGGATACATGGAAATATTTTCTACGACAGGGACTCAGCAATTCTTTAACATATGTTTTAAATTCTAGACGGTCTAAAAACATTGCTGCACACCCTTTGACAACCCAAAGGAAAATCTGCTGTGTGAATCACAACGCCCCGCCAGTGGATCCTGAAGTTGTGTCAGCCCTAAATCAGGGAATCGCAGAATCACAATCCACTCGACATCCCCTCCCTTTGGTTACAAATATTACGTTGGAGGAACCCGAATAGGAACCCGCGTGATAATAGATTTTCCGTAGTCAGAAATTCCGTTTATTTCAGAAAAAATCCATTTCAGGTTTTACCGTATTGAAGCTGAAATTCCGCAAAATCTACGACTCTGCATTTTTCTGCCCCCAGATAATCTTTCCACTGCAGTCAGGATCGAACAGCTGTCGTTTGGGTTGGTTCGACAGGTGACGCACGCCGTTAACCACTGGGCCACAAATGCTCGGAAATCCCGAATCACGTGCACCGTAAAGCAAATTGCGCAACAATGATATATATATACATATATATATATATTCTATAAAGATACCTAAGCAAAAAAATACAAATATAATTTTGACTCACACCTAGTACAACATAGAAAAGGTTATGTATCTACCTGTGTGAGTAAAAGGAGAAAAGAAAAAAATAAAATAAAACAACTGAATGTAGAAGGTGTCGAGAATACTGAGCCTTGGCTTTATCAAGGACCAGCAAAAACTCTGCATTTTCTCACTTCCACAAAGACCTAGTTGGAAATGGGTTTCTGCAAGGCCATAGATGCAAGTAACATTCCCACCTAAAATAGTTTTAAAAATATATATATAAGTCATGTCCTCCGTAGAGTAGCACTAGACCTGGCTCAACCGAGAGAACAAGCTGGATTCAGGAGTGGCTACAGCACAATAGATCATATCCACGTGCTGAGAGAACTAATTGAAAGAGCGAGGGAATATGAACTTCCATTGTGCATGGCTTTTATCGATTATGAAAAAGCCTTTGATTCGGTGAAACCATCAGCAGTTACAATGGCCCTGAAAACCTGCGGTATTGAAGATGCATACATTAATATTATTAATAACATCTATGAAAATGCAAGTGCAAAGATTAGGCTGTTTGAAAATACAACACACGTAAAAATTGGAAAGGGAGTGAGACAAGGTGACACCATATCTCCGAAGCTCTTTAATGCCACATTGGAGGGTGTTTTTCAGTCGCTGAGCTGGGAAAACAAGGGGATAAAGATTAATGGAGATTATCTAACCCACCTTCGTTTTGCTGATGACGTAGTCATTTTTGCAACTACCCCATCAGAGTTGCAGAGTATGATCCAGGAACTTGCTGACAAGAGTAAAGAAGTGGGATTAAAAATGAACTTTCAGAAGACAAAAGTGATGTTCAATGCTTTTACAAGAAATGAAGATTTATCGATTGATGGAGAAAAGCTGGAGATAACAGACACGTACGTTTATCTTGGACAGCAGATATCAAGTGAGGGTCACATTGATGAAGAAATTAATCGGCGTACAAAACTTGCCTGGAGAGCTTTTGGAAGAAACAGCATAATTTTCAAGAGCAATATGCCATTATGTCTTAAAAGAAAAGTGTTTGATCAATGCATCCTTCCAGTGCTTACGTATGGTGCAGAGACGTGGACCTTAACTAAAAGAGACATACAAAGGCTGCAGACAACTCAAAGAAGCATGGAGAGGTGCATGCTTGGTGTAACCAGGAGAGATAAGAAGAGGAACTCGTGGATCCGAAAAATGACAAGAGTGGAAGACATCATGATCAGAGTTAAATCCCTGAAATGGCAATGGGCTGGACATACTGCCAGAAGGACAGATCATCGATGGACAGCCGAAATTTTAGATTGGATTCCAAGGGACAGGAAAAGACCCAGAAGAAGACCACATAGGAGATGGGTGGATGAAATTCGAAAGTATGCAGGGGTGACATGGAGGAGACTGGCACAAGACAGACCGTTGTGGAGGAAACTTGGGGAGACCTTCGTCCAGCAGTGGATTGATAATGGTTGATGATGATGATGATATATATATATATATATATATATATATATATATATATATACACATTTTTCATTAATGCGAGTGATTTAGTCATTTCATTTTTCTGTTCGAGCTTATTATTTTTTGAATAGGTTTGTAATAACTTTTTTCTGTAGGACTTCTCACAAATTAAGCATTTTTCATCGTGATTTTCCGAAGCAACAAAATGCTTTGAACTTGACTTTTTAATTTTTATATTTCTTTCTTGAATTATTTCTTTCTTGAATTATTTCTTTCTTGAATTATTTCTTTCTTGATTGACTTTTTAAACTGACGATTTTCAGTTATCTTTAGAAAACTGTGAAATGTACTTTTTATAATATGATTTCTCTCTCTCTCTCTCTCTCTCTCTCTCTCTCTCTCTCTCACACACACACACACACACACACACACACACACACACAAAACATAAATATAAAATTTACTCTTGATAGCTATAGTAGCTTTTGTCTTAAGCTGTCCAAAGACTGATACATGGACATCGTATAATCATCTGTACAATAAGTTAAGTACCTGGTTTTTTACAGTAATGCAATATATAATAAATAGCTGATGCACAAAATAGGGATGAGGGAATGAAATATCCTGTGCCACAATAAACAAAATTCATGCGATATGCTACCCACAATATCCGATCTCGCTACAGAACTCCAAATGTCGACAGACGATTGAAATTTAAAAGTTAATCAAACCTCAAGTATTCTCACCAATCGCTCCTATATTACCGGTAATTTCTCGTCCTACGGATACGGAAAAAAGTGAAAACGGGTTTTTTTTCTGTTAATATACGAAAGGAATTGCGGAAAGATTTCTGAAAATTCAGAATTTTCCCGTGGTACGAAAAATCCGTGAAATTAAGATTTCTTTCCATCATTTCACGGAAGAGGTATCAGAAATATGCTTCATTAATTCACGAAAGAAATGACGGAAAGTGGCTCGTGGATTTCAGAAAGTTTTTTACAGTGTAGGTACAGGTTTATAATCTTATCACCAGTGATAAGAGCTCCCCTTTCTGGTCCTTTATTCTATGCTCCATGGCTCAACGAATTCTGGTCTAGTCCCCCTGACATAGACATTATGCCACTGGGTAGAAACAAGTGACTTAAACATCTCCTCTCTCCTTCCTGAGAATCGTCGTCACTGTTATAAACTTTTTTTTTTTCAGCTAATCAGTCAGAAAGGTTAGTATCAATCATTCCCTTTAATGACCACTTCTAATAACAAAGCTAAGGGGAACGCTACACTTTCTGATGCCCAGGTTGACCCGTTCCTGCAGCGTTCGGCCTACTTCTTAGACAGCTAACATATTATTGGGTGTGTGCATAAGTTCTACCCGTTTTTGTAGGTTACAAAGAAAGGAGGAGAACACAAAAAAATAATGTACCCAGGATTTCACATTATTGCCATCATTCTGTATGACCTCCTGCCATCTGTCTATGAGTAAGTGAATCCCACGCAGGAAAAACTGTGTTTTAGAGTCAAAAAAGTCATGCAATGCCGTTTTCACATCGTCCACGCTATCGAAGGTTTCGAGAGCGAAGGCGTTCTGTAACGATCGAGAAAAGTGGTAGTCCGTAAGTGCCAGGTCAGGGTAATACGCCGGATGAAGTAACATTTCCCAACCAAAGTTCAGTAAATTTTGCTGAGTGATTAAAACAGCATGAGGTTTGGTGTTACCATGATGAAGGATCACGCATTTGCGTGATCCTTCATCATGGTAACGAGTGCTGGCCGCTTCGATCTCAGTTGTTCTCGCAATCTGTCCAACTGTTAGCAGTAGAGGTCAGCATTTATCGTTCGGTTAGGTGCCAACACATCCTAGTGGATTATTCCCTGAACATCCCACCAAACACTCAACAAAACCTTTTTGAGATGCAGTCCTCCTTTTGAGGTCGACGGAGCAGGCTCCGCACCTTGGCACACAGTCCGTCGACGCTTTACATTACGGTACAGTACCCATTTCTCATCACCTGTTAAAATTCGTCCTAAAACAGTTCATTTCTGTGACGAGAAAGCAAAGTAACATAGGTACGGATTCTCTCCTCTCTTTGCTTTGCAGAAAGCTGGTGCACAACCCAGTTATCGAACTTTGTGATGAAACCAAGCGCATGAATCCGTCTTTCGACTGTTGTTCTGTATACCGACAACGTTTCCGCTAATTCCTGAACGGTTGGATGTGGGTCATTTGTTATGGCTTGGTCCACATCCTCGTCAGAAACAACGGATGGATGTCCAGAACGTTGTTGATCTCTACAGCTTCTGTCTCCGTCCCGGAATTTCCGAAACCAACGGCGACATGTGCTATCAGCAACTGCATCCTCCCCATACACTTGACAGATGTTGCGGCAAGCCGCGGCTGCAGTACTGCCTTTATAGAACTCGTACAGTAAACAATGTCTAATGTGCTCCTTATCGCATGCCATGTTACACAGTCCGTGATTTCCGTTACGAATGACTTGCTTAGACAAACCTAGTGCCTCTTTATGCTCTACAGCTCCACGCTTTATTGTCCGAAAATTCGGGATCGCAGCGTTATCTGTGACGTAACTACTTCGATCGCAATTTGAGTCTATTACAAAAACGGGTAGAACTTTTGCACACACCCAACAGTTCGAGCTGATCATCTATCCGAGATCATTTTGCTAATCCCGAGTTAATTCGTTCCAGCCGGTTAAAGGGTTAAACGTTTTGCGTTTATTTGGTTCAACATTCCGTAACCACTGTTTTTACACGCAAACTTTATTTCAATAATCACATTACCTGTCAGTGATCCTTCCATATATTTAATACTAGCGGAAGTA
Source organism: Macrothele yani (assembly GCA_039090855.1). Classification (NCBI taxonomy): domain Eukaryota; kingdom Metazoa; phylum Arthropoda; class Arachnida; order Araneae; family Macrothelidae; genus Macrothele; species Macrothele yani. Next base: position 45,325,646 of record CM077022.1, on the reverse strand, counting down.
GCCGGCGTTACCCTCGAAGTATTTTTACATTCTTTCCTTTCGGTTGAACTTGTCCGAAGGGTTTCCGTTTCCTTGGAGGCATTTCACCACACTTCAAAATTATTCACCACGCTGAATCACAAAGCAATACTTTATTTGCACCTGCTGTTCTGACAACACCTTATGACAATTTATAATGGCCGTTCTGAGCCCTAAAATCTCGAAATAGCAAACATGTACTACACAATGCACTTCCTGCACTCCGCTTTCTAGAGCGCAGATGAAGCACTTTCTAGCAAATCGCTTACAAAACCATTGATAATGATGCGTAATCATTCGGACTCTTTCCTCGTATGCCTGAACCGAGGAAGATTGCGAGGAGTAAGGCGTCACCTGACGACCGTTGCTCTGACACCCGGAGTAATAATACCCCAGCAGCCGACTTTCGCCCAGTCTATAGAGGGCCTCGTAAAAACGCATTTTGACCCCTTTAGGGATGGAACTGCGCCCTAAAATCTCGAAATAGCAAACATGTACAACAATGCACTTTCTGCAGCCCCGCATTGGGGAAATGTGTTTTATGTTGTTTTTATGTTGTTTTTATGTTGTTTTTTTTTTTTTTTTTTATGAATTTTCCAAAATCGGACTTAGGTCACTGTTTACATTCTCTCGAAAATCGATTTCTCGGTTTTTTTTTTAACATACATCGCTGGGAATGGGGTTTCCGTATCTTCCGCTGCTGACCGTTTTTTTTTTTTTTTTTTAGGAATTTTCAAAAAACGTACTCTTCCCCGTATGCCTGAACCGCAGCAGCTTGCGAGGAGTCACTTGACGACCCTTGCTCTGACACGCGGAGTAATAATACCCCAGCAGCCGACTTTCACCTAGTCTATAGAGGACCCCGTAAAAACACTTTTGACCCCTTAGCGATGGAATTTCTAAAAATCGTCCCACCTGTGCTCTAATCTGGGTGATGAAGGGTATGTATGCCAATTTTGGTGCAAATCCATCAAACCGTTTAGGAACGTATGCGGAACAAACATACAAATATACTTTCACTGTTATATATAGAGAGCACTCAGATAAACCGGAATGCAGTGAATATACAGACATTATGAAAATGCACCTTGAAACGGTAGAGAAATTATTAGTGCCTTCAACTTGACGTAGGAGACGAAGTATTAAACATCCGGGGGCGAAGAAGTTTACGAGCGAAGCATTTTCATCGGCCTCCAATGCAAAGAAAAGAAGGGATTACAAGAAAACCAAGAAAGTAATCCCGTCTAATTGGATTGAAAATGTCATTTCACATGACGTAATAAGCGGCGGAGACGAACGAATAAAAACAAGAGCGTCCTTCCAGCTGTCTCCACTTGCTGATCAAACTGCCAGCAAACAGGGAAGCCTGCCTATTTCTAATCCGGTATTTAATATTTTATTGGATTGACTGATTAATTCGCTGAGAAGATTTAGTTCCAACTTCCCACATCTCCTGCGTATGGTAATATATTCAGAAAAGGATAGGGCACCTTGATTGGAAAGTATTGAAAGCAAAATAACAAGGAATTTTGAGTTCCAAGGGGAACGTGTAGACTTGTTTTATAACGAGAAGTCTGTACCATGGGACCACCGGCTTAGAATGACTTCCGAACTATGATCGCACTTTGGCGGCCGCGGGAGACGAATCTGAAGACTTAAGCACTAGACAGCAACATACCTTAATAATTCTGCATTAATACACGGATGTTTAGTTATTTCTTGATCGAATTTAAAGGAGTTTAGAAATGCACCAATGAGTTGGAATTCAGCAGATAAATTTATTCGTTTTAAGTACAATAACTTACTGTTTAGATGTTTCGGTAAGAAAATGTTTGACACTGGCCTAGGGAGCCTTTTGTCGTGAGAAAAAAACATCTTTGTGTTGAGTTGTGTAACATTATTCATTTTATTCTGTGGCTGTAAGGATCCCATCCGCTCTAATTACTTACTGTCTCTGGCACAGTAACATCGGTAAAACCACGGTCTAATGCATTATACACTGTAAAAAGTAAGTGGTGTGAATTCACGGAAAATTTCTGAAAATAACGTGCAGAAAAGTTCCCCGTCTTTTAACGAAATTTCCGTTTTTAAAAGGGCCCGTTTATTCAAACCTGCCGTATTTTCCAATATTTTCCGTAATCAGAAATACCGTTTATTTCAGAAAAATGAGTTTCAGGTTTTTCTGTATTTATACAAAAATTTCGCTAAATCGAAGACGCCGAAATTTTCAGACCTTACACCAGATAATTCTTTAGCAGCGGTGGGGATCAAACCGAAGTGGTTTCGGTTGATTCAACAGATATCGCGCGTTTTAACCACACAACCAGAAAGACTCGGAAATGTGAAACACGTTCATGGTAAACGTAATGGCGCGATGATCATTTTTTCTTTTTTTTTTTTTTTGTCATTAATGCGAGTGATTTAGTCATTTGATTTTCTCTGTCGGAGCTTTTTTTTTTTTTTTTCCCCAACAGGTTTGCAATAATTCTTTTTTTTTTTTGTAGGAGAACTTATCACAAATTACGTATTTTTTCATCGTGATTTTTCGAAGTAACAGAATGTTTTGGAACCCGATATCGTTTTTAATTGATAATAACTTTCAGTCATCTTTAACAAAAGTTGAAATGCTCTGTTTTATAGTATTATTTCACAAAACTCCTAAATATGAAATTTACTCTTGACAGCTAGAATAGCTTTTTTGTCTTAAGAGGTCAAAAAACTGATACACAGATCGTATAATCACATGTACAATGAATTAAGTGCCCGGTTTCTTACAGTAACGCGATATATATAATAGCTGGTACACAAAATGGGGAAGAGGAGAAGAAATATCCTGTGCCACAATAACCAAAATTCACGCGATATGCTATCCACAATATAAGATCTCGCTGCATAACTTCAAAATCAGATCCTTCGAAAGACGATTGAAATTTAATAGTTAACAAACCTCAAGTATTCCCGCGAATCGCTCCTATTAACGGAAATTTTCGTCATACGGATATGAAAAAAGTGAGAAGGGAGTTTTTCCGTTAATACACTAAAGTAATTGTAGAAAGGTTTCTGAAAATTAAATATTTTCCGTTAACACATCTTGAAAACGGCAATTTACCCTCAATATAAGAAAGGAATTGCGGAAATGTTTCTGGAACTTCATCACGGAAAAGGTTGTACCAGAAATATGTTTCGTTAATTCACGAAAGGAATCATGGAAAGTGGCTAGTGAATTTCAGAATTTTTTTACGGTGTATTCAGCTGTTTTTACGGGAGCAAGAACAGCTGAATACACCGTAAAAAAAACAACAACTCAATTTCGCGTTTTACTGAAGTGCAAATTAAGCACTTCAGTAAAACGCGATAATACTTAACGTATGAAATTAGCACCTTTCACCAAATCAATAAATATGCACATAAAACTTCAGATCAGTATTACACTGTAAAAAATTTATTCTTAATTTTATGGTTTTTGGACAATTAACGAAGTTGACATTATTAGATCGTAAAAATAGCAGTTTTTTAAATTGTATTTCGATATCTGAATACAGACCTTAAAAAGATGTTTCATCGATTCCTCCCCAATACTTACTGTATAGGGTATATGCCGAAGTATAATTTAAGTCTTAGCATTGCTATCTAAAATTTTCTCCACCACATCCAGTAAAAGTTCATCTGATTACATTAGATCTAAGTTCTAGCTTATTTTAATAGACACATACAGTGGGTTTAAATCACTAAGCATCTCAGTGCACACGGTTCCACCAGCTCATTTAAGTCCACTCTCCCACCTGCTCATATAAGTACACTTTTCCACCAGTTCACTCTTCCACCAGCTTATTTAAGTTCACTCTTCCACGAGCTCATTCTAGTTCACTGTTCCATCAGCTCATTTAACTGGATTCCAATTATCTTTAGAAAAGGTGAAATGTACTGCTTTAGTAGTATTAATACTTAACAGAACTCCTAAACATAAAATTTGCTCTTGATATTTATAATACCTTTTGGTTTAAGGGGTCCATAGACGGACGGACAGATATACAATCACCCATACAATAATTTAAGTACCTGGCTTCTTACGGTAGCACAATATACAACAGTTGGTGCCCAAAATGGGGGATAGAGAAAAGAATATCCGGGTGCCCCACAATAACCAAAATTTCGTGTACTATGCTACCCACAATATCCGATTTCGCTACAAAACTTCAAAATCAGGCCCATAGATAGACGATTGAAATTTTTAGTATGAGGTGTGATCCTATGAAACCCGTTCGTGCCGCGTCACGTGGACCGCATGTTTGCTAAAATCCAAGTATCATTCCTCTGTTAATGGAATTATTCCACTATAATATTAAACACATCACAAGTGACTATATTACTTATCCATCTATATTTTAAGTGCAAATTTCCTTGATAATATTAAAATTTAATGAAATATATTATTTCCTATTTCTTAGTGTCACATTTATTAAATAAACTTTTAAATTAATTGATAATATTTAGTGGCAACAAATGTACTTACTCTTTCAAGAATGTGGAAAAGTGGTGAGCCTCATTTTGTGCTATGCCTAGGGCGCACTTTCGTGTAAATCGGGCCCTGGTTGTTATAGTCAGATTAAGACATTAATTTTCCAATACTATGGTGTTCTATTTATCTGCGGAAAGTGTCTCATTTCCATGTGTTCAACGTACAGTTCTGAAATTACCATTGTAACTTTTTTTCTGTGGATGAACATTACGAATCAGTTTGATGCAAAGCAAGTAATATATAACTATAGTTTAGGGCCGCCCCCCCCTCAAAAAGTCGGACCCTGTGCATGTGCCCAGAATGCTCTCTCGTAAATCAAGGCCCTGGAGTTCACACAAAGCAAATTTGATTACCAGAATTATAGCATGGGTAAATGTGAACTTTCGACGCCCCATAACACGCTTTTATTCAACTGAGCTAAAGATATCAACCCTGTTAGGATATTAAAATCAGCTTTTAAAAATTTCCTATTTTTCTTTTTAAAATTTTCCCATACTTTCAACCGATGTCGAAAACTAATAAAAATTTTCAATACACTAAATACTGTATATAAAAAATATGAATCCTACACAACCTGGTAGAGAAAAACATATCAGTTTTCTTTATTAGCACAACATAGTGAGGCACATTTATTTTAGCTGAAAATTAGAAAATCTCAAAATATGAAAAATATTCCAATACTTACTTATGGAAAGTATTTAAGTACTTACAGGGTAGTAGTGCAGTATCATTTGGTTTAGAAGGGTCGATATCGCATAAAACACTCCAACGTTAATACCTAAAAAGAAATGTAAATATGTGAGTATGGAGTTTCTAAATATAATTTTCAAAGTATGTTAATTTATTATGGTTACACCTATGGAAATAAACTTGAACATATGAGGCATGAAATACATTTTTTACATTAATTATTCGTTTGCGATGACGCTGGCGTTGCCAACTGGTGGCTTGGAGGGCCTTTTTGCTCCAATTCTTCATCAGCCCCCAAAAGCGACCCCAAACAAAGGGGAAAAAAGTGAAGTATGTGTTCAAAATCCCCAACTGTGTAAAGTGTACCTCTAATTTAACCTTTCCTTTGAGTTCCCGTGTTCTTAGGTAAATTTGGTTTCTTCTAGTTAAATATTTTGTAAACTTCACGCCACAAAGTTTCTGTTTTGTTTGTTGTTGGAGGTTTAATTAACCCTTTCGTCCCAAGTGGTACACATATGTACCAGAAAGAGCGCAAATTACCGAAAACTTAGAGAACGCTTGGCAGACAAGTAAATATTGTACCACGGCGGGGTTTTGTGTTACCGCTTGCAGAGAGATGGAAGACTGGAGGGACACTTTTGCTGAGATTAGGTAATGAAGACGGCTGAATGGAAGTGACGACTACAAAATACCGTCTAAGCAGATTAACCTCGTGCTTAGACGGTATTTTGTAGTCTATAACGAAGTAAATTTCTCCGTCATTTTTGGTCCACGCCGGGAATCGAACCAGAGTCCACTTATTCCGGAATAAGTCGCTCTACCAACTGAGTTACGCAGACGTTCGTTCTTGCTGCTATCTGCCTTTATGTCGTGTGCGTCCTGCGGGGCAGGCACATCACATCGCCCCCCCGAAAGAAGGCCGGGGGCATGGCCCACGGGTCAGCCGTGACCATGAATCATTGCAGGCAGCCATCCGCTGTAGAACGTGCATTTGTTGAGAGCTCCCAGTCAATCTGGTGTGTTAAATGCAACGTCACACACTTTATTTTTCGAAGCGCTGAAGAAGAGATTCTCTTATTTTTCCTATATCGCGGTGTGGAAAGAACATCCCACCATTGCGAGATCTTTAACGGCCAGGTTATCCGGGAAGTTCGGGCGCCATTATAACGAAGTAAATTTCTCCGTCATTTTTGGTCCACGCCGGGAATCGAACCAGACTCCACTTATTCCGGAACAAGTCGCTCTACCAACTGAGGTACGCAGACGTTCGTTCTTGCTGCTATCTGCCTTTATGTCGTGGTGCGTCCTGCGGGGCAGGCACGTCACAAGTCGTTGATGTTGTTCGCACGAATTAGTCATTGCGTTTCTTTATATAGAAGTGTCAGGCAAGATTATATGTTTGTCAAAAATGCTACTCATTCATGAAATCAACACTGTAATTCCTTCTGTGTAAGAAAAAAACAGGAAATATTGGTATAGCACCTCCTGTACTGTTATCGCAGGGATGACTACAGACGCACTTCATTCGGACACCTTCAATTAGTGGTTCGTGCAACTTCCGCTGCATATTGTACGGCGCTAACGGAGGTAGACTCGGGGAATCCCGGCATTCCTCATGTTTCTGATAAATCTTGCTGAAGGACTGATTGCCGACGGAAAGAAAACCACTAATTTACCATTACCAAGACGAGGCCCTCTTTCAAAATGAAAATCTTTTTGGAGCAGCATTACATCTTCCCGTAGAAGGTCCTACAAGACGACGATGTGCTCGTTGTGCAGAAGCAAAGCATAAAAAAGAATAGAAACAATTTGAAAACAATGTAATCTACCTTTGTGCAAAGACTGTTTCATGTTGTATCATACGAAATAGCACATTTTTGTACAAACATATCGTTCTACTAAACATCGTTTGTAGCTAATGTTGTCATTTCTTACCTGTTTCCTATTGGTACACCTCAATAATATTGGTACTCATATGTACCATCCACCCCTTCCCACACCCAACAATTAATGTCGTTTATTTCGCTCAGAATCGTCACCGTGACTTTCAAAGAGCTCACGTTTGCTTGTCCCGCAAGTGGTCTCCACTGCATATGCGAGTCAATGCAGTGGAAACCACTTCCCAGCAAAAACAGTCCTGCTGGCCCAGCACTATGTTGCCGCTGCCGAACCGTCAATAAAATGTCCGGGCGGCCAACAGAAGGGCCAGCAGTTTAGGCCAACAGCTGGCCAACAGTTGGCACCCCATCAGTTATCATATGCCTCAACAGAGCCATCAGTTGTCCATCACAGGCAGTAGCTGCCACAAGTGGCCCTTCAGTGGCCCTGCAAGCACGTGCCAGAAATGATGGCTAGCCTAATGTTCGTCCGCTAGTGTGCCGTTAGTGGCAGCCAGCATCCATGTGACGTAACTGGTGGCTTGCCGAATCTTGTCCGCCAATTTCCCAGTAGTAGCCATAATAATAAAAAAATAAAAAAAAATAAAAAAGCAAGGATCACCGCAGTTTCCCAAAGCTACAATTTTTTTCTACCCTTACGAAGCTTGTGAATTAACGCACTGTGCTGGGGAAATTTTCTCAACAGACCGGAAAAACGCCCGTTTGCATCTGAGTGGATTTGAACCAGGGCCGTTGACGGGACTAAACGGCCCTAAACGGCCCTGACGTTTAGGCCGTTGACGGGACTAAAGGGGACTAAACGGCCCTGACGGGACTAAACGGCCCTGGTTCGCAGTCCCGTTGCTTCCACCAGCTGTTGGGGTTGCATTGGTTGCCAGCAACGGGCCACTAGTGGCACTTGCTTGGAGGCCCACAATTCACGGCGATGCTGCAGGGCCATCAATGGCTCGCCAACTGATAGCGCTGCCACCAACGGACCACTACCGGGCCGTGAGCGGCAGATTTCAGCCAGCAGTGACCCATCACTGCCAGCTGGTGGCCAGCAGTTTCCCAGCACTTGTGTTTTTGCTGGGTTGCCATTTACATTCCGGGACGAAAGGGTTAACGACCGCTGCGAGCAACTCAGTGGGCTATATACGCAGTCGCCCATCCCTAATTTAGGGCAACTGGTTCCAGGGAAAGGAGAGAGCCAGTGCCGTAAGACAAACACAACATCCATGCCTCACCGGGAGTCGAACCCGGACCCATCTCGGACGAATGTTCACAAGCAGTGGAGGATTTCCGACTACGCACGCGCCTATAGAACCCCTGAGCTTAAGGGGCACTGAAAACGTGTAAATGAATTGTCAGTTTTCTTTCGGTTTTCAAGGACCGAAAAAAATCAATCCTTAAAGCGACTATTTAGTACTGTCAATTGATGCTTCAGTTTCTGCTATTACGTCGTAGTAACATATTTTTCTTGCTACTCCAAATTTTCGAGTTCTTATCGATGTACTTGTTTTGAAAGGAACAGTTGAAACAATTTAGCTTTCCTTTTAGTGGTAGCTGAAGGAAGTTCGATTCAAGCTTCTCACACTTTTCATTATTTAAGGCGAATAATTAACTGGCCTGCTGTTATATAAATTACTTTCATGATATTTTCAGCCAAAAAAAAAAAAAAAAAAAACATCTGTGTGTTGAAACCTTTCCCCATAAGTTACGTCGAGAAGTTCTTCTAGATACTGTCCTGATGATCGGGAGTGTGTGTTGTTATTTGTTTTTTCCCTTTGGGGTAATTTAATCAAGTTCTTTCTCAGCCCTAATCCCTCAAAACCAGCCTAAACCAAAAGAGTTAATAATTAGGCTGAAAAAATAAAGAAATTCGAGAATATCACACTGTTTTTCTTATTTAATAGTGTTAAAAGCAATTTCTATTGTCTCTCCTGGTTTAATATTGATAATTGTCAAGTAGTCTCACCTTTTCTATTCTTTAAATCGACATAAAACTAATTTTTGGAAAAGCAATAAAAAAGTTTCAATGTTACTTTTGAAAAGCTGTGGTTCCTATACTTTTCATTTTCAAATCGAATCTTATGCTTTTAATTCTTATGCTTCCATTTCTGATAACTGCAGTGCAGGTATAAAAAACTCTCACGCATGTATTTGACAGAATTTAAAAATGCAGACCTAAATTTTCCGCTGAAAATAATAAGAAATATGCTTTCAAGAAACACATTCTTTCTTTCCTGCACTGACTGACTGAATTCCCACTGTAAAAGTTTCATCGTCCATGGCATTCGTCTATACCATGGACGGCTTAATCTCTTCGATTGAGGGAATTGATCGCCACCGAAAAACTCCTTCACGAAAAGTCATCTACCCTTTTCAAGTGAAGTTCTGGGCGCAAATTGCATTTTACCCGAATTTTCTGCTGTGGAGAACATTTCCGGTTGCCAGTGTCCTCAAGTATTTCATTTTTGCTTGATACCGGACTCGTTGCCTACTAATTCGCTCATAACGCACAAACAAGATGATTTCCCAAAGCTGAAGCAATGGAAACAGCACAATTTGTAATTGTAACGCATTCCAATTTTATGTTCCAATTTTATGACAATTTATACGCATTGTATCCATTTTCAGTGACCATAGCGTTAAATTTGGCAAGTAATTTGCAACTGGAAAGGAGCTAAAGTAATCAGTTTTACTTAACGTATCATACTCAAAGAACTTTGCTATAACTGAAATGATAGCGTAAACTAAAATTTACTAAATTTCCACTTTGAGAACTCCTCGCGGGAAATTCATGAACTAGAAGTGAAATTAAAAATGGGCAAAATTTACAGAATATTTATGTCATGTCATTCGCAAAAATAATTTTTGAAAAATCTGAAAACCAAATTCTTCCAACTTAGCACCTCTAAAAGCAAATTAATGAACTAATAAGAAAATTTAAATATTTGATAAGGAACAATTATGCCCAATCTGAGAGGCACAAATGTTATATAATTTTTTCCCATTAAATTGAACAGTTTCCTCACAAAAGAACTCTGACAGCCTTTAGAGGAAAATTCATGAAGTATATGGGATATTTAAAGTGCCAAATTTAATATCCTTTGATTTCCTATTAACTGCAAAAATAATTTTTGAAAAGCTTCTAATAAAAAAATTTCGATAAAATTTCCAAAGCTGAAGCATTTAGAAAAAAAAAAATATATATATAGAGAATTTTTTTTAGAAACACTGCTGCTAGTGATTACACTAGCAGTGTTTCTTTAAAAGTTCTAATACATAATAGGAAGATAGAATGGCATTTTAAAAAGCGTCTAAAACATTTTTCTTTACTTTTTCTTTTTTTTTGTTAATCTAACGGATAAAAATTTCCGAGGCGATAAGAAGGGGAATGGGGCGGGCCCTGAATATTTTAGCGCCTAGGACCCCAAAAGATCTAAAGTCACCTCTGGTCTTTGTGGACCACCCCGGTGGCGCAGTGGTCAGCGCTTTGACCACTGCGCCACCGGGGTGGTCCACAAAGTTTTTGATTTTTTTAATTAGAGGTTTAACGACAACCGTGAGCAACTCAATGGGCTATAAGCAGTCGCCCGTTCCTAATTTAGGGCCACTGGTTCCAGGGAAGGGAGAGAGCCAGCGCCGTAAGACAAACAACATTCCTTCCTCTCGGGATTCGAACCCGGACCCATTTCATACGAATGGTCAGAAGCCAGCCCTTAGAAAACTGCGCCACCGGAACGGCAAGAGCAAGTAATCAGAAACGATATTAGTTGAGCACTCCGCATAGAATCTAAATAGACAACGTCATCGCTCTTTCCACGTTTTTCTTTAATTAACACACAGCAACCGAAAAATTGTATTTCGACACCGCTGGAATCGAACCTAAGATATCTCGATAACTAGCCGACTGCGTTCACTTTAGGCTATGGTGCCAACAATCCACGGCGCTGTGTTTATCTGTCAGCATCTGACTTAACAAATCCGTAGGGATGGGCTCAGCAACTGAGACGTCTCCATCTGGTGGGGCTTAACGGCCCAAGCTATTTAATTATAGCTAATAAATCCAAAGGGCAAGAGGAATGATGAAAATCCTCCAAATACGTGGAGACAATGTAAATAGACGAAGTCATCGCTCTTTCCACGTTTTTCTTTAGCACACAGCAATCGAAAATACGGATTTGTGAAGTTAGATGCTGACAGCGCCGTGGTTTGTTGGCACCGTAGCGTAAAGCGAATGCACTCTGCTAGTTACCGAAAGATCTGGGATTCGATTCCAGCGGTGCCGAAATACAATTTTTCGGTTGCTGTGTTAATTAAAGAAAAACGTGGAAAGAACGATGACTTTGTCTACTTACATTGCCTCCTTTGAAAGATTTTCACCATCAAATACAATCAGTAGACAAAACATTAGAAATAGGGGGTGATGAGCAGTTGACATGGGCATATCCAGAGCAGAGTAGAACAGACTAAAATCGAACGCAGGAGATAAATAGGAGGACAGCAGGACCCCAACAGTGTATCGCAATCGACGAACATGGGTAAACGTGGTGATCTGAGCGACTTTGATCGTGGACGTATTGCCGGCTCAGGACAGATGGGTCATTCAATCGCCCATGTGGGAAGAACCCAATGGTTCCCAAAGGAAACTGTATCAAGGGAGTACCGCGAGTATATCATCGACAGACGTACCAGCACCCAAAGAACAAGCTGTGACCGACCTCGACACGCCTTTGATCAACGGGGGTCAACGTACAACATCCAGGCTCGTACAGACCAACCGCTTGGCAACAGCGACGCAAATCCCATCCAGGTTGAATGTCGGAGGTCCAAGCAGCGTCAGCGAGCACACGGAATGACGCACAATGCATACCATGGGCTACGGGAGCCGACGCCCGACTCGTGTGCCACTGTTGACTGCTCGTCATCGGACATTATGCCGAAATCACATCCAAGTTAAATGCCGGAGGCCCAAGCAGCGTCAGCGAGTGAACGGTTTGGCGCACAATGCATACCATGGGTTACGGGAGCCGACGCCCGACTCGTGTGCCACTGTTGACTGCTCGTCATCGGACATTGTGCCGAAATCACATCCAGGTTAAATGTCGGAGGCCCAAGCAGTGTCAGCGAGCACCCGGTATGACGCACAATGCATACCATGGGCTACGGCAGCCGACGCCCTACTCATGTGCCACTGTTGACTGCTCGTCATCAGATATTGTGCCGAAATCCCATCCAGGTTAAATGTCGGAGGCCCAAGCAGCGTTAGCGAGCACACGGTATGACGCACAATGCATACCATGGGCTACGGGACCGACGCCTACTCGTGTGCCACTGTTGACTGCTCGTCATCAGATATTGTGCCGAAATCACATTCATGCTAAATGTCGGAGGCCCAAGCAGTGTCAGCGAGTAAACAGTGTGGCGCACAATGCATACCATGGGCTACGGGAGCCGACGCCCTACTCGCGTGCCACTGTTGACTGCTCGTGGTCTGACATTTCCCCTCGCCTAGTGCTGTGAACATCAAACCTGGAACTCGACAAAGTGGCACCACGTCATGTGGTGAGATGAATACCGTTTTCAGTTGTACCGAGCTGACAGGAGGGTGCGGGTGTGGCGTCGTCATCATGAGGCCATGACTCAGCCGCGCCAGGTGGGATCTGTTCAAGGCGGTGGTGGCTCTGTAATGGTTTGGAGAGCCTTCTCATGGGATACATTATGTCCCTTAGTGTGTCTACAGGGGTCCTTACAAACTGCAGTTATTGCAAAGTCCAAGTGACAGAACCCCACATGGCGATTTCTGCACAGAAATGCAGGAGCATCTTGAAGATGGTTTTAGTGAGCGTCTAATTTTTAGCGACGAATCGACATTCCACATAATTGGGAAAGTTAACAACATAGCATTCGCATATGGCAGACTGAAAATCCTGAAGCAACAGTGGAGCATGTGCGGGATTCCCCAAAGGTTAATGTGTTCTGTGCTATATCCTGTAAAAATGTATGGCTCCTTTTCCCAAGAAATCACTGTAAAGATAAGTTCTTATCTCGATAGGCTAATTATTTGGTTGATGCCTCAGCTGCACAAAGACAGTGACAACTTCATTTTCCAACAGGATGAAGCACCACCTCACTAGCATCGGGAAGTTAGAAATTATCTCGATGGAAATCTTCCACAGAGCTGGATTGGCCGTCAACAGGTGATATGTCACTAAATGTTGGCCCCCACGAAGTCCGGATCTAACACTCTGTGACCTTTACTTATGTGGCTATGTTAAAGACAAGGTCTTTGCCGTTCTCCTTCCTGTTAATTTAGGTGATCTGAAACGACGTATTACAACAGCTATTGCTGGAGTTGATGAAGATATGTTAACGTTTGTTTGGCAAGATGCCGTGTTACTAAGGGTGCACACATTGAACATGTAAGTTGCTGTAACAAACTTCAAGAGTTTCCCTACAAAATGATGCTCGTGAGTGTCAATATCTTAAATAGATTTGGTTTTACAAAATGTAGAAACTGTATTTCATTTGCAATAACCCTGTATAATCTAAGTAAAAACATTGTGCTTGCTGTTGAAACTCAGCTTCAAGAACAAGTTTACTCGCCGCCTCCCAAACAGAGAGCGGCCCGTTCTATACAGATTGAGAAAGTCTTTGGCTATGCAGAGTCAAACTAATATTCCTTCCTATCCACCACGTAAAGCTGAATTTTAATCTTTCGTTATAATCCGTGTGAGCAGTCATCCTCTGATGAACAAACTAAGCTCCAGCTTAAAGACTAACAGCTTTAAGGGGCACCAGAAAATGCATTTCAAGATTTATTGTGCTTACGTACTGCTACTTTTCTGACGTGCGTATAAACGTGGAATTGTTTTAAACCACATTTCAGCAATCAGAACAATTTTCATTTCTAACAAATAAAGGAATAAAACTTAAATGACGAAGTAATACTGTTACAGATCAAAACACTTTGCTATTTCAATCGTGTTAAATTTTTACTCTTGTAAACGAGTGGTGGAGATGTACTTGGAAAGCCGCTAGCGCGCTATTACCACCTCCTCACACCAGCAACTCCCTGAGCTTTGAGTGGACTAACCTAACCCCTTCTGGCACTTACACACACCTGTGTGACACTACGTACTTGTTTCAAGTGAACCTTGTCGCTGCGTTACGTCCTTTTTGTGATGATGCAAGTGTGTGGGTTGATATTGCTGCAGAGCACAAATGCCGTCGAGTGAATGATTATGTCTGCGCTTGCGGGCTCCGTGCTTTACTGTGGGAGAGAAAATGGTTAATTGAATTTTCTGGATTCCTTTGTTGGTCCATTTGTCTCCATACCTTCCGTATGAAGTTGTTACTTTGAAAATTGTGCCTTTACAAATGAAAAGAAACGAAAAATAAAGCACCAGCTAGCAAAACTGAAAGAGCACCGAAATTAGTGATTTCACTGGTCAAATGACAGTGGTTTCTCCAAGCGAAACAGGAATAACTACAAAAACCTTAGTGTATCCCTCTTGTGACCTTAGAAATTTCAGTGTGATGATTATTCCTACAATAAAAACGTTAGTGACCTTGAGAGTGGAAGGTCAAATGAAGGATTTGTTGTATATTCATATGTTGTATACGCTTTATTATTATTTTTTTAATCGGGTTTAAAAAACACCGTAAGAAACTAAGAACTAGAAGCAGTCGTTCGGCCCTAATTTAGAGATGCTGGTTCCAGGGAACCGACAGAGCAGGGGCGTATTTAGGGGAGGCAAAGTGCCTTGCCCCCCCCCCCCTTTCTAAAATGTTTCATTGTTTAAAATGCGACTTAGAAAAAAATGCTTTAACAATTTAATAAAAATGCATCAACTTACATTAGGAAACAAAGCTGTAATTTTTTTTCTCCTATTTTCATTTTATTTTGTTCTGCTGTATATAAGAGCAGAACAAAATAAAATGAAAATAGAAGACCTTCCCTACACCAGTCATCTGTATACAGCAGAACAAAATAAAATGAAAATAGAAGACCTTCCCTACACCAGACATCACAAACAAAGCCTCAAATGGGCCAAGGAACGTCGGCAATGGACCCTCGACAGGTAGAAGGTCGTCTGGAGTGAAGAGCCCTGTTTCCTGCTGCATCATGCTGATGGCCGGGTTCGCATATGGCAATACGCAGTACGAAGCTCTATTCCCTGGTTGTACAGTTGGGGTTCAACAGGCCGGTGGAGTTGGTGTTCAGATCCGGGGGCTTTTACCTGGTAAGACCTAGGTTCCTTAGTTATCATCACACAAACACTGAATGGTCGACGCTACAGTTATCTGTTAGCCGACCATCTCCATCCATATCTGCAGGAGGTTTACCCAGACTACAGTGCCATCATTCAACAGGACAACGCACTGTGTCATCGGGCTCGTATAACTATTGAGTGGTTGGAGGAACGAGACAACGAATTCGCCACATTGCCTTGGACCCCAAATTCCACTGACTGTAACCCAATTGAACATTTGTGGGAACTGCTGATCTTCCTCCACGGAATGAGCGAGAACTGACGGAGCTGCTGCAGTGGCCATGGGTCAAGTTACGTATGGAAGATGTTCGATACCTCCAAGAATCTGTTCCTAGGCATCTGTGAGCCATGATTACATGTTCCTAATGCAAAGCTAACCCAGAGCATGCTGTCCTGAAACTTATCCATGTGGCGTAAGCTTTCGTGGGTACGGGAAAACTTCCGATATCAGTTCTCCCAGCGGTAAGAGAAGAAATCATTCGCCAACGAGTTGGCGCCAATTAAAGGAGTCCTCGTGGTGAAGAGGTGCATAAATTACATCCGCTTGTAACAATACTTTTTTCCTTTTGTGCTTAATTTTTACTTCGGGTTTATTTACACTAAAATTTAAAAAATGGAAACATGCAGGTTTATGTATTTATTACGGAGTAAAACCTCTCCGAATAACGGTCACTGCTCGGACTGGAAGAAAGTGACCGTTGTGGGGAGGTGGCCTTTGCTCGGAGGTTAGGATTAGCGGTACCAACTGTTTCGGGCAAGTGACCGATTCCGGGTGTGGCGACAAACCCACGACGCAATGGATCCCGCGTGCCTACAACAGACAGTGCAGGCCGGCGGTGGCTCTGTTCTAGTGTAGGGTGTTTTCAGCTAGCACGCATCAGGACCCCTCATACGTCTGCAGACCGCTCTGACCGGTGGAGGCTACGTAACCATCCTTGGGGATCATTTGCACATGTTCATGTCATGTCATGTCATGCAACGCCGCCCCGGTGGCGCAGTGGTCTAAGGCGTTGGCCTATGATCATTCGTCCGAAGGGGTCAGGATTCGAATCCCGGTGAGGCATGGATGTTGTGTTTGTCTTACGGCACTGGCTCTCTCCCTTCCCTGGAACCAGTGACCCTAAATTAGGGACGGGCGACTGCTTATAGCCCATTGAGTTGCTCACGGTGGTCGTTAAACCTCCAATCAAATCAAAATCATGTCATGCAACCACTCCGAGGGATACTACCTCTTTCAACACGACAATGCGCCAGCGCACACGTCCACAGTCGTCCGATTATGGCTGGAGGAACATTCCACGGAGTTTGGCATCCTGACTTGGGACCCCTCGTTTGCTGCATTTAAACGCCATCGAACACATTTGGGATGCTGTTCAACGTGCCGTCAATGGCAAGAATCCTTCACTGACAAATATAACGAAATTGTGGGACGCTCTTCAGGAAGCATGGTGTGCACTGTCACCAAAGTACTGCAGACAGCTGGTGGAGTCTATGCCCCGGCGTTGCTACCGTTACCGATTGCGAGGAGAACCAACGCGGTATTAAAGAGGTATCCTAGTGTTTTTTGGCAGTTCAGTGGTGTCCAAAACCAAAGCACGAACACTATTTCCAAAGGTTACAATCACAAAATCAGATGCAACAGCTTGTGGCAATTTGCATAACTGGAAACGTACAGTAGAAAGCCGGTGCACATGCAAAATGTCGAATCGTCACAAATGTTTAAAAGAAAAATGGGCGCGGTAGGCAACATGAGTTTGAAAGAAAATCTGAACGTGAAGGCATAAAGGGGCGAACATGTACTTTATATCTTAAAGACATCACCTACATGATTTTAAGCAGGGAAGAATCCTAGGGAAGCTGGAAGAAGGCCGCCGAGTGAGTGATGTTGCCAGGGAGTTTGGAATCACGCATAGTGTGGTGTCCAGGCACTGGGCAGAATTTCAAACCAATGGAATGTGTTCTGGACGCATGACAGGAGGTCGCCCTCGCTCTACTACGACGCATGAAGACAGATTCCTAGTTGTAACAGCAAAATGTATTCGTCGCACCGCGACCAGTTAGGTTGCGAGTCTCCTCCATTGCAGGACAGGAACACGGTTATCTCGACAAATTGTGGCAAGACGTCTACGAAATATTGCGCTATATGCCTGAAGGCCTTTAGCCTGCGTTCTTCTATCCACAGCTCAACGGGCACGTTGCTTGAGTCACTTGTTTCTACCCAGTGGCATGATGTCCATGCCAGAAGGACTATTCGTTCCCCACTATGCGTTGGATCATAGAGCAGAGAATATACTATAAGGGAGCGCTTGTCATTATTGACAGGTGTACAATCGGTACTGCTCAGATAAGGAGAAAATAATTGTTTTCTTGTAGCTTTCATAAAACCCAGCCGCTACGTGAACGTTTCTATTTCGGGAGCGCAGAAAAGTTTGGTCACCATTTGGTTCAGGTACATCGGCCGCTTAAGGGGTTAATACCGTTCCCAACCTTCTTGGAACATTCATACAGCTTTTGAATAGTCTCCAGTGGAATGTTTTACCATTCGCCAATCAGGACATCAGCCAACTGCTTCAGAGATGTTGGAGGAGGAAATCTGCTTCTCACTCTGCTCTCCAAAACTGCCCACGGTTCGATTATATGCAACGTCAGATGATTGAGCTGGCCAAAACAGATGTTGAAGTTCATCTTGGTTTTCCTCAAACCAAGACAAATGTTCTGGTGGTGTGTATGGGCGCACTACCATCTTGAAAAAAATAGCATGATGGTTGGGAAACAACATTAGACCATAGGATGCACCTGAACATCTAGAATGTCGAAGTATTCGCTGGAAGTTATTCGACCATATAGGGGCCAGACGAAGATAAAGGTGTGGCAGCCCAAATAATCAGAGATATACCCTTATATTCGACAGCTGGAACCAGACATTCAGCATTGTGCGCTTCCTTGGGGGTTCTCCATATCAGACCTATTTGTTGGGAATAATGTAAATGAAAACTCGTCGTACCATATCGCATTTCCAGTCATCAGCTGTCCAGGTTTTATGCTCATGCAACCATCATTATTGCATTGGTTTCTGTTACTAAAGGTTTAGCAAATGCAGCTCATCCATGGATGTGGCTTTGTGAAGTTCTTTGCGGACTGTTTCGGTGGAAACATGGTCTTCCAGGTGGATTTTGAGTTTTTCTGTCACTTTTGCCGCAGTAGTTTTGAGTTCTTCGGACACAATCCTTGTTAGTGTTCGGCGGTCTCTCTCATTGTCTCGGTTTTCGCCCAGTATTTTTCTTCGTCGATGAAGTCTTGCCATGCTTTGTGTTCGCAGTCATAACCGGGGAGACTGTTGCTCTTGTAACACCAAACAATTTGGTTGTTATGGTTACAGATGCTCCTGCTAAACGTGCTCAATTTGTCCTTCTTGAATGTATGACAGGTCACTTGTTTCACCGATATCTCGTACGAACCAATACTGAACACAACTTGCACTACACTGGAATATAACTCAGAGAATATATACACTGCAGGCCAATAAAAGCACACCACCACGAAAGACAATAAATATGGCTTTGATATCACTTGATATCAAAGCCATATTTATTGTACAAAAAGCAGATGACACAAGGGTGAATCGATTACAAATACAGCACGGTGAGACGAGGGGAACACACAACAATCAGTATCTGGTGTAGCTACCATGGGTGGCAATTACAGCTGTTACACGGCCTGGCATCGAGAGGAAGATACGTTGGATGTGTGTTTGGGGAATGTACGTCCACGCAGTTTCACATTTCCTCCGTTGTAGTCAGGGGTGGTCGCTGGAGTGCCAGTCATCCGGAGATCATGGACTACACGTGTTCAATAGGCGGCATATCCGGGGACCGCGTGGGCCAAGGAAGACATGGCACATGGTGGCGACCCAGGAAGTTTTGGACGTTGCGTGCCACATGCGGTCGCGCATTATCCTAATGACAACAGGCAGTCCCTGAAGATATGGTACAACAGGATACAACACCTCAGTGTTGTAACGATGACGGCTCAACGTAGCGGTAATGCGGACAAGGCGCTTCCGGAGAGGAATACAATGCCCCCCTCCATACCATAACGCCAGGTGCCAGGCCAGAATAGCGCAGCATAACGCAGAACTCATTCAGACGGTCGCCGCGGTACCACCAGACACGGATTGGTCCATCATGGTGCTGCAAATTGAAGCGGGATTCGTCGGAAAACACGATGCCTGGCCATTCGCTCCTTCATGCGCGAAGTTCTCGGCACCATTGCAGTCGCCTGTGTTGTACACTTAAAGGTAGCCGAAGCAATGGGCGCCGTGCAAAAATGCCTCGCTGCTGCAGATGACGTCGAACCGTCCATGAGGAGACCGGGTGTTGTGCCACACACCCGAACTGTTGAGCTACGGTGGTCGATGTGGCTGTGTGATCCGTCAGAGCCATGCGCACCAGATGTCTGTCCTCTCGTTCGGTGGTGTGACGGGACCGTTGGGATCCCGCACGTCTGTGTGTTCGTTCCTCCGCTTCCCACCGACGCCACATTCTCCCTACCGCGGCCGCATGTCGTCACATACGAGCACCGATGTCTCGTAGTGATAATCCGAAATCCCTATAGGCCACAATTCTCCCGCGATCGAAGTCGAAAACCTGCTGGGAGAGCTGCAGTTGCCTTCGACGGGGCATGCTGCAACTGTCCGCAGCCAGGAACGCCGAGCAAACACTTCGAGTGCTTAACACCGAATCCTTGTTCACTCCTCTTATATGACTTCCATGGGAGTTACTGTTCCACATGATTTCCATATGAGCTACCCGGTTAATCAATTACATGTGCGCCCGTGTTCTGCCCTTCTCCCAACTTTCGAGCCCCGGGGACGAGACCTTCCTGGTGCTGCAGTTTTAATGGCCAGCAATGTGCAAAGAAAAGGTACACAAACGATCATTACAACGCGTTTCTTCAGTGTAGCCCACACGAATAACATTAATCCCAGTAGTATAAAAAGGGGGTTTTGATCACAAAGGAAGCTCCCTACGGCTCCGCCCAATGCGGTCCACGTGCTGCCGCACGGACGGATGTGGTCAATCATGACGTCAGTCGCCGCCATTTTTTCCACGTGTTCTTTTCGGCTATCTTTTGTACGCCAAGTGTTTTGAAAGGAGTCATCGTTTTCTCCGAGAATACCATTTTGTGTGCCACGTGTTTTGGGATGACTCACTATGGTGGGTGACATCGCCGTGCTCGCCTACGGTTACGGTTGCATGTGGTCAGGAGGAGGAGTGAATGACACCACCGCCAGTGATTGATTCGAGGAGATTGCTTGCCCAGCGCCATTTTTATTTTTTCTTGACCGGGAAATTTTTATTCCCCATATTGTTTCGTGGTTTAAGGACCACAATGAGCACCTGTAAGGGCTCGTTCCTCCTAATTTAGGCCCAATGTTTCCAGGGAGGGAACAGAACCGGTGCCATCAGACAAACGCACCATCCATGCCGAATCCGCTACTCAAACCCGCGCTCATCTTGGACTAATGATCAAAAGCCAGCGCATGCATTTTTGAATTCACTCTGTATTTACTCTTTCGTGTATCCGATGTCAGACTCCTATTCTCCCATAGTGATTTCTAAAGAGTCTAATGATGCCTCTGTCTTGTTCCTGATGCGAATAAAATATGTTTGCCTAATAGCAGATGACACAATGCAGACGATATAGGAGTAACCGTGTATCAAAACAGATACAGCTGCTAGTGTTTTAGTGACGTAAATACTTCACAAGAAAAAATGGTTGCTATGTGTGTTATACTTCTTCGGTGCGAGTTAATATCGATTAATTTTTTCCCCTTGGTCCTGAAAACAGAAAAAAAGCTTCTGACTAATTTTCGAGCAAAGTCTTATCATACGTACGAATAACAAAATAAAAAAACGAAATGCATGTATTTCTCTGATTGATTGAAGGTTTAAACGCCCACCGTGAGCAACTCAATGGGATATAAGCAGTCGCCCGTCCCTAATTTAGGGCCACTGGCTCCAGGGAAGGGGGAGAGCCAGCGCCGTAGGTCAAACAACATGCATGCCTCACCGGGATTCGAACCTGGACCCCTTTCGGGTGAATGATCAGAAGCCATCGCTTAGATCACTGCGCCACCGGGGCGGCACGACAGAGTTTAATCACAATTGGTACCAGTGTTTGCCATTCCACTGATTTTGACTCCTGTCTGCTGATAGATTTCGGTAATCTGATTTTTCGCTGTTTAAGACCACCTCCTGAATTTTCTGCTACTATGCCTAACTTTCTGGCTCGAGACGGAATTTTTTTATTATATGGCAGATGTCTTTTTTATGCCTATAAACTATAAAATAATTTCCGTGATACACCTCTAATAATGTAATTTTTTAATCAGATGGTTATGGTTTCTTTTATTGAGTGCCTTAGATGTTAGCAAGTCCTACAGTTATTTAAACAAAATTATATTTCTTGCGAAAGTTGATTAAAATTAAACGATGAATGAATGCTGGTTTTTCCCCCCGTGTGTGAGTTTAACGACCACCGTGAGCATCTCGATGGGCTATAAGCAGTCGCCTGTCCCTAATTTTGGGCAGAGATGGAAACGGGTCGGCGGGTCGACAATTCCTTCCGGATGAAACAGGTCGGGTCGAAGTGTTCCTGACTCGATTTCGACCCGGTTTTATTTTAGTTTTATTTTTGAATAAAAAAAAAAATCAAAGAACCCTTCGGAGGTCTTTGAAATAATACTTTCAGAGCTGCAGAATATGATCCAGGAACTTGCTGAGAAGGGTAAAGAAAATGAGGATTAAAAATGAACTTTCAGAAGACAAAACTGATGTACAATGTTTTTACAAGGAATGAAGATTCATCAGTTGATGGGGAAAAGCTGTAGATGACCAATTCCTACATTTACCTTAGGCAGCAGATATCAAGAGAGGGTGACATTGATGAAGAAATTAATTGGCGTATAAAACTTGGTTGGAGAGCTTTTGGAAGAAACAGTACAATTTTGAAGAGCAGTATGCCATTATGTCTTAAAAGAAAAGTGTTTAATCAATGGATCCTTCCAGAGCTTACGTACGCAGCAGAGAAGTGGACCTTGACTAAAAAAGACATACAAAGACTGCAGACAACTGAAAATAGCAAGCTTGGGGTAACCAAGAAAGTAAAAAGAGGAACTCGTGGATAAGGAAAATGACAAGAGTGGAAGACATAACGATCCGAGTAAAATCCCAGAAATGGCAATGGGCTAGACATATTGCTAGAAGAACGAACCAGTTATGGACAACCGAAATGTTATACTGGATTCCAAGGGGCAGGAAAAGACACAGAAGACCATGTGGGAGATGGGTGGATGGAGTAGACTGGTCCAAGACAGTTCGTTGTAGAAGAAACTTGGAGAGACCTTCATCCAGCAGTGGATTGATAATTATTAATGATGATAATATATATTCGAATAGCTCATTGCAGATTTTTCCGGGCCAGGCCCGGGGTCGATTCAAAATTTTGACCCGTTTCTAACTCTGATTTAGAGACGATGGTTTCAGGGAAGGGAGATAACCAGTGATGTAAGGCAAGGTAGTAAAAATATTCGTGCTGTAAATCAATTGAAGTAAAAGTGTTCTGCCATAAGTGCACGATAAAAGAGGTTCAGAGTTGGGAGGAAAAAATAAAATCTTTAATAATAGTCACTTAGTTAAAAGGTTACAAACACCATTGAGATCTTTCGTGGCTGCTAAAACAACATTATCGGATGGAAAGACCCGAGTGCTCGAAATCCGACAGTTAAGTACAGAATACATAACAGGTCGTTGCAATTCAGCCTAAATAAAAATACCTGAGCTACAACTAGAATGACGCTGCCACAGTAAGGCAATAAATATGAAGTATGAGACATAACTTAAAGTTCAATGAGGTCGTGAAAATCTTCCAAATACGTGGAGACAATGTAAATAGACAAAATCATCGCTCTCTCCAAGTTTTCTTTAATTATGGTGTGAATTCATGGAAAACTTCTGAAAATAACGTGCAGCAAAGAATTGCTGGTAATTGTCCTCTTTTAATTTAATTTCCGTTTTTAAAAGTTCTCGTTTTTTTAACTTCTGTATCTTCACAGATTTCCCGAAGTCAGTATAGTATTCCCGTTTATTTCCGAAAAGTACGTTTCAAGTTTTTTTGTATTTAGACAGAAATTTCGCAAAATCCAACATACTAAATATTTCAGCCCTTAATGGGAGAGAATCCTTCTGCGCCGGTGGCGGGGGTCGAGCCCAGGCCTTTTGGGTTGAAGCCGCGCGTCTTAACCACTAAGCGAGAAAGTCACAGGATCAGGCTCACATTCATGGTAAAACTAATTGGGCGATGAATTTTTTTTTTTTTCATTATTGGGAGTGATTTAATCATTTTATTTTCTATTGGAGTTTATGTTTTTGAATACGTCTGTAATATTTTTTTTTGTACGAGCTTTTATTACAAATTACGTATTTTTTTCATCACGATTTTTCAAAGTAACAATGATATAGTTTGAGATTCTTTTAACTGACAATAACTTTCAATTATTTTTAAAGGAAGGTGTGATGACTGTTTTACATTATTTCACTAAACTTCTTAACATAAAATTTACTCTTGATATATACAATCGTGGCCAAAAATCCTGCACCAGTAGACCGAACGTCAATTTTTGATGTTTGAAGTCAACTTATACAGCGTAATGGCAAAGTCAGGAATACATATTATATATACCCTCGCGGACAGTGAAATTTGCGCACCTAGAAGAAAACACGCTACAACCGCGAAACATTGCAAATAGCTAGAGTGCGTGCTGGTATGCAAATGATCCACGTTCGGTGCGAGTGCGCATGACCAGCGCTGCAAGCACGAACCGGCAGCCTTATAAACCGGCGTGTAGTCGATGCCCCATGAAAGCGAAAAGCACCGGCAGACGCAAGCAAGAGTACAGAGTGACAAGAATGCCAGGTAGACGCCAGAGACGTCGATTTACAACTTATGAATTTTGAGAGAGGTCTGAGTATCGGGCTGAAAACCGCAGTGGTCGGCGCGCCGTATAGCCTGCCACGTGGATCGTTCTGACCATACCGTCAGACTGTGTTGGGAGCAGTGGACACGCGACAGCACTGCCACACGGCGGAGTGGCTGCAGACGGACCACCGGTAGAGGGGATCGTGCGCCAGGGTGAACGAACCCCACGAGGACCCGGGTCCACTACACAGGCAGATGTTGCAGCTCCTGTGTACCCACGAACCATTTCCCGACGCCTCACTGAAGCGAATCTGCGATCCCAGCGCCCCTTACGTGTGCTGCCAGTAACACCGGAACATCGTCGGCTCCGCGTGCAGTGGTGCCAAGCCAGAGAGACGTGGAACGCCACAGACTGGAGACTTGGTGTTTAGCAATGAGTGCCGCTTCGTTTTGGGGATAGATGATTAACGTGTCCGGGTGTGGAGGTCCCCGGGTCAACGGCTCAATCCCAACCTCGCTATCGTGCGCCACACCTCCCCCACTGCCGGCATTATGGTCTGGGGAGCCATTGCCTACGGATGCCGATCAGTTCTAGCAGTGGTACGTGGATCATTGACGGGCCAGCGGCATGTGGATGAGATCCTACGGCCCCATGTGCTCCTATTCCTGGCCGGGATTCCAGGTGCGCTATACCCGCAGGATAATGCCCGCCCGAACCCAGCTCGGTTTGCCCAGGACTGTCTACGTCATGTCCAGACGCTTCCATGGCCTTCCCGCTCCCCGGATATGTCCCCTATCAAGCATGTGTGGGACCAGTTGAAACGCCGGCTGCCGCCATGACACACTATCCGGGATTTGGAGCACACCGTCCAACAAGTGTGGGCCAGTCTGCCGCAGGACAACGTCAGGCGTCTGCTCGCCTCCATGCCAGACCGTATTGCAGCATGTATCACCGCACGAGGCGCTATTGAAAATGACCGGTCTGCGTGCCACAGATAACACTGTAATTATCCTGCAGCTCTGTTTTTGCCGTCATGTGTATCATTCATCTGCATCATTACGCCCATAAAATTTCAGTTTAATAGGATGCTTCCTTCTTGGTGCGCAAATTTCATTGTCCGTGAGTGTACATCATTTTAAAGGAAATTTTATGCCGAATTCTAATAGTTTTACAGAATGTTATTACCAGTAATACAAGTGAAGTTACAAGCAAAAATGTGCAAGTAAGGAAACAAATTCAGTTCTGAAAAAGGGTTCGCGCCCGTCTTACCAACTATAGCTTTCTCCGACGTCCGCTAGTGAGATATCGAAGGATGTAGAATCGTTTGCTGACTTAAAACACAGCTGCTTGTAGTCAGCTGACGGAAGTTTATGCAAAATTCCTGGTGATATTTGAATTTTGGAATGTCAAAGACCCGAAAATTGGTCCTGCCTCTTAAAACCAGGACAAATATTATTTACTTTACATGAACTTGGATTCAGTAGTCGTAAAATTGCTATTAAATGTGGCTATGATCATAGTCTTGCGCAACATTAAAAGAGTTGCCGAAACTGGATTTGTGGGAAACCGAAAAAGAACAGGTCTACCAAGGCTGTGTACTGAACGTGATGATCGCATGTTGATTCGTCGTTCCTTAAAATCAATGTTTAAAACAGCCACTGATTTAAGAAATGAGTGGGAGAACGAAATAGGCATTATGGCATCTGCATGTACAGTTCGTCGTAGGCTACAAGAAAATGGAGTGACTGCACGAAAACCTTTCCTTACTGAACAACAACGGCTCAAAAGAATTGCTTGGGCCAAGGCACACAAGAATTGGACTGTTGATGAATGGAAAAATGTTTTCAGTGATGAAACAACCGTTACTATTTCGGCTAATAATGTAAATAATTATGTAGGTCGACGGACTGGTGAAAGATATAAAGCATGCTGCACACAGCCAACAATCAAACACCACATTCGGGGATGTTATGGTCCTGTATTTCTGCCAGTAGTGTTGGCCGTCTGCACATTGTTGGTGGCACATTAAATGGATCGAAATATGTGGATATTTTAGAGTCCAAACTGCTACCATCTGCACAAGACATGGCTTTGCAGAATTTTATCTTTCAGGACGATTACGCGCCATGCCATCGGTCAAAGTTGGTTTACGAGTGGTTATTTAATCGAAAAGTTAAGAAAACTTCAGTGGCTGGCAATCACCGGATCTTAATCATATAGAGAATCTGTGGGTGAGATTGAAGCACATATCCGTCAACAAGGACCCACATCTAAAACAGCATTAATTGAGTCCGTAAGGGCCGTATGGCACCTTGTTATCACCAATGGACAACTAGAGAAGCTCATTAGTTCCATGCAAAGAAGGTGCGCTTTGTTACTAAGAAACCGTAGTTATCCAATTAAATATTAAAGCGTATTTTGCTTGTTGGTAAGTTATTTCAAGTGTCCTGCAAGTTTCAATAATATACTGTACCGCTATTTTACGTTAAATGTATTGTACACTAATTTCACAAAGTCCTCTATCTGTTGCTTTTTATGACTAGACGCTATACTTTTGCTTGTAACTTCACTTCTATTACTGGTAATAACATTCTGTAAATATATTTGAATTTAGCATAAAATTTCCTTTAAAGTGATGTATAATATGTATTCCTTACTGTACCATTATGCTGTCTGTATACGTTGACTTCAAACATCAAAAATTGATTTTCGGTCTACTGGTGTAGGACTTTTGGCCGCGACTAACTTTTGTTTTAAGGATACCACAGACTGTTACAAACATAGACATCGTACAATCACCTGTAAAATATATTAAGTACCTAGTTTCTTACAGTAATACAACATATAATAACTGGTGCACAAAATGGGGAAGAGGAGAAAAAATATCCTGTGCCACAGTAGCCAAAATTCATGCGATGTATTATCCACAATATCCGATCTATTTACAGAACTTCAAATACTTCGGCAGACTATTGAAATTTAACAGTTAATCAAACCTCTAAGTGTTCCCGTGAATATGTCTTATTACCGGAAATTTTTCATCATATGAATGCGGAAAAAGTGAGAACGGAGTTTTTCCGTTAACATAAAAGGACTGCGGAAAGGTTTCTGAAAATTCGGAATTATTATGGCGTACGAAAAATCCGTGAAATTCAGTGTTTTTTTCCCCCGTCAGTTCACGGAAAAAAGTTGCATCAGAAATATGCTTCATTAATTCACTCAAGAATTTGTTTTACAGTGTACCTTTGAAAAGATGTGCTACGTCTCGTAATGTACATTTAATGATTGTATTATATTAAACAGTGTGTTTTAACGTGATAAAATTGGAGTTTTATTTTAGTGCTGATGTCTTTTTAATAACACCTGGTCTAGTGGTACGGACTCATTTCCGGTATCGTCCTAGACGTTGCGCCAAAATCCCTTATCAAAATTTTTTAATGAGATTTTCGGCCTACATATACAATATTATAAACCAAAAAGGTAATTAGTAACTCACCATAGGTGACGAGAAGTAGGACGTAGTTTACGTTTCGCATAAGCTTGGCGATGGAAGACCAGTACGAGGACTTCTTTTCTTCAATCTTCATAGCAGCTTGACGGCTAGGCGGCACGGGAGGCTTATCTTTGTACACTATTAAAAAAAGTGGGGAGGGCGATTATCAGTTTTAAAAAACAAAAACTGAACATTAAAAATTGTGTTAATAGGTCATAAGACACGTGTAATACGAAAATGAGAAAACTTGATAATTTTTTTTTATTTTTTTTAACCCTTTAACCGGCTGGAACGAATTAACTCGGGGTTAATATAATACGCTGAAAACAGCTCGAACCAATATTTTCGCTGTCTAAGGAGTGGTCCGAACGCGATAGGAACAAGTGAGCCTGGGAATCAGAAAGCGTTGCTTTTGCCTTAGGTTTGTCATTCTAAGTGGTCATTTGGGGATATGATTGTCATTTGTCATTAATCCTTCCTTCCTGATTACCTTTTCGCTAATAATGCTATAAAAAAATATAGGGCTTTGAACCTAAGAAAAAAGAGAAAAAACGTTTGCGTTACTTGTCTCTATCCAGTGGCATGATGTCCGTGTCCCGGGAACTAGTTTTAAATCATTCCTTTGGTAATGGTTCTGAAAGAAAAGGAGTATAAAAGAATCAAAACTACGTACTGTAATACTAAGGGCTGTAAGGGAACGTGTATAACCAGCGACAGATTTATAGTCGATACTCCTAAGATGAAATAGGGAAAGGAATTGTTTTGCCGTAGCTTTCGTATAACCTGGTCGCTATGAGAACAATTCTATTTAAGGAGTGCAGGAAACTTTTCGTTCAGGTAAATCGGCCGCTTAAAGGGTTAAAGAACTTGAGCGTTTACTAGAGGACTGCACTGTCCTGGCCCGGCCCGGCAAGTACAAGCCCGACCTGGCCTGAGAGCCGGGCAGGGCCTGTACTGGAAGGTTGAAAATTTTGTTCCTGCATTAAAAAAAATATATTTTTGTCTCAGAAAACGAAGGCTGACTTGCTAATTAATCAGATGGCGAAAGTTCAATGAGTGCAATAAATCTGCCATCGGATGCATTCATTACTTACAACTTATACCGACAAGTCTTACGAGAGCCTTATGCCGACAAATCTGAGTAAGTCTGTTTAAGGTTGAAATCAAATTCCGTTTTTACTTCGCTGGCGTCAGCGACTAAAACATGTGGCTTTTTTTTCTTTTCCGAGAAATGTTTACATAAACTGAGTTTATCAGCTACTCGAAACCAAAACCAAAACGAACTTCTGGCGCCATTCTTTGCTACAGCGGAGATGAGGAAGTTCAAAGTATTTGTTTACATATTTAAGGATCGACCGCAACCTTGTTTATATTTAAATGTAGAAGAGGAAGGGCATTTACGTTTGTACCAGAAGCAGGATCGTATTTAGAAACCGGAGGGGCAGCCTTGCCCCTTCCCTGAAAGTGTTTTATTTTTTTAATTAAAATGCGACTTGTTAGAAAAAAATGCCTTACTCTAATAAAAACTGCATCAACTTACATTAGAAAAAATGCTTTAATTTTTTTTCTTCTATTTTTCATTAACTTTAATTTTGTTTTGATGGATTTCAAAAACTTCATTTTTCGTCGCTTCCCTTCCCCGAAAAAAATTCTATTTACACCCCTGATCAGAAGTATGTATTGGGTGTGTGTGTGCAAAACTTCAACCCGTTTTTGTAATAAATGCAAATTGCGATCGGAGTAGTTACGTCACAGATGACGCTGAGGTGCCGAATTTTCGGCCAATACAGCGTGGGGCAGTAGAACATATAGAGGCACTAAGTTTGTCCGATTAAGTCACTCGTAACGGAAATCGCGGACGGTGTAATGTGGCATGCTTTAAAGAGCACATTAGACATTGTTTACTGTACGAGTTGGATAAAGGCAGTACTGCAGCCGCGGCTTGCTACATCTGTCAAGTGTATGAGGAGGATGCAGTTGATGAAAGCACATGTCGCCGTTGATTTCGGACATTCCGGGGAGGAGACGGAAGCTGTAAAGATCAACCACGTCCTGGACGTCCACCAGTGATTTCTGACGAGGATGTGGACCAAGCTATAACAATAAGCCACTTCCAACCATTCAAGAATTAGCGGAAACGTTGTCGGTACACGGAACAACAGTCGAAAAACTGATGCAGTTCGATAACTGGGTTCCGCACCAGCTTTCTGCAAAGCAACGAGAGGAGAGAATCCGTACCTGTGTTTCTTTGCTTTCTTAGTCACAGAAATGAACCGTTTTCGGGACGAATTGTAACGGGTGATGAGAAATGAGTACTGTACCGTAATGTGAAGCGTCGACGGACTGTGTGCCAAGGTCCATCGACCTCAAAAGGAGGACTGCATCTCAAAAAGGTTTTGTTGAGTGTTTGGTGGGATGTCCAGGGAATAATCCACTGGGAGGTGTTGGCACCTAACCAAACGAAAAATGCTGACCTCTACTGTCAACAGTTGGACAGATTGCGAGAACAACTGGCATCCAAGCGGCCAGCACTCGTCAATCGCAAAGGCGTGATACTTCATCATGATAACGCCAGACCTCATGCTGCTTTGATCACTCGGCAAAAATTACTGGACTTTGGTTGGGAAGCGTTACTTCACCCTGCGTATTCTCCTGACCTGGCACCTTTTTCGATCGTTACAGAACGCCTTCGCTCTCAAAACCTCCGATGATGTGGACGATGTGAAAACGGCATTGCATGACTTTTTTTTGCTCTAAAACACAGGAGTTTTTCCGGCGTGAAATTAGACAGACGGCAAGAAGTAATACAGAATGATGGCAAATATGTGAAATCCTAGGTACGTTATTTATTATGTTCTTTCTTTGTAGCCTACAAAAACGGGTAGTACTTATGCACACACTGAATGGTTAGGCCGAAAACTCTGCCATGTGAGAAATTTCTACGAGAAATGACACGTGTCTCTGTGACAGAGAACGCTTGATGAAAGTTATAAGACGAGTCGGGCCGAAAACTGAAAATTTTGAGGCTTTCCAAATTAAATCCCGTGCAGAGCTCTAGCGTTTACATCACTTGCATGTATATCCATAGATAACAGATGATCAATAAGTAACTTTCGGATGACCTTTGGGGGCGCTTTAGGATGTAAATCGATGTCTTGCCAAAGTCATTACTAGGACTATGATTTTTATGACCTAAAAATTGCTAGAAAATGCCATATAAAAATGCATTTAAGACTCAAACAAAAACAAAAAATGCCCTATGAATCAAAAGATTATCTAACAAATGCACATCTCCTTTTTATTTCGTTTCAAAACTAAATAAAAGAAGAACAGGGGCATCAAACAAAACAAAAAGAATCTGAAAAAAACATTTTCATTTGCTGACTGAAATTCTTTAGTTTACTAACCAAATACATGACCTGTAAACCAAAACAAAGAATAAACAAGGAATATAAATTGTTTTACAGGTTCTGTGCCAAACTAAAAAAATACTGCTTGAAAACACGTCCTGTCCTATAAGAAAAAAAAACATTAAAAATACAATTAACTTTTTACAGTTTCTGTGCCAGAGTCATTTTTTTTTGTTAAAAAATGCCCTATAAAAGAAAACATGAAGAAGAACAGGAACGAAGTTTACATTTTTTGACAGTTCCTGTGCCAAACTGAAAAGTTCGATTTTCACTATAAAAAAAAAAAAAAAAAAAAAAAAAAAAAATTTTAATAATTTCACTTTGCCATGGCAAACTGAATCAGACCAGGGCTGCAATGCACCTCAAAAACCATATGCAGATTTTCAAAGGAAAATGATTTTCTATTTCCAGCCAACAAAGCTTTTAACATTAAAAAGCTCCTTTCCACTTCTACTCAGGGCCCGATTTAGACAGAATCGGGCCCTTGGCACAGCAACAGCACAAGGTTAGCCCCCCCCACCCACAGACACACACTCGTCCACATTCTTGAAAGCGTAAGTACATTTATCGCCACTAAATATTATCAATTAATTCAAAAGCATATTTAATAAGTGGGACATCGTGCGGGGGAAAATAGGAAATTATATCTACTTTTATTAAATCTTAATATTAGCAAGGAACTTCGCACTTAACAATATAGACGGGTAAGTAAAACACTAATAGTTTAGTATTGCCATTTTCACATTTAATTATGTAATAATTCAAATATCCACAGATGTTAAGTTATTCATCCCTTTTTAATTTTATTTTTAACCGATGAATATTATTTTGATTTGGTACAGATTGATTTTTGGGGATCAAAGTGAACTTACATGTAACTGATTAATCACCTGTGATATTATATTCAATATCATAGAAGAATAATTCTATTAACAGAGGAATGGATACGTACATTTGAGCAAACATGCATAACTGGATTATTCTCACACTCATAAAAGCACATTATTCAGCTCATTAATTCACTTAATTTAGACCCAAGCAATTTTAAAATATGGTACTTTACAATATGAAATATTCAAAGCTTCTAGAAAATGTCTTAGCAATGCAAAACCTCTCAAGAGGTATATAGTATAAAAAAAAAATACTTTTTTACATTCATAATAATTAATTAAAAATAGCATAATTTTTTTTTTTTTTTTGCATTGTGATTCTGGGGCCCCCTAAAATGCGGGACACTAGCCCGGGCCTTGCGGGCCTATGCGTAAATCAGGCCCTGCTTCTACTGAAACCACAGGAGCATGCCTGAAATAAACTGTCACTTTGTTCAAAGTCTTCTGAAATTTCCCCTTGGAAAAAGTTTCTCCCCGATAGCATATCTGTAATTAAGCACAGCTTTTCATACTCTACATTTTTCTTTAAAACTTGCTCAATTTTCTTTTGCACAGCATTTCGCACTTTTCCAGTCACAATGTCTAGGTCATTCACAATTTTCTTCATCAAATTTATTTGATGCACTAACAGCACTGCTGACTTCTCTTCTCCAAGGAAGTAATGGCCCTCAGGCAATCAAAAATTCGACTATTTAGGAAAATTTACCTGATATTTCAGGATCAGAAAGTAGTCTATGCGCAACTTTGCGGCGCTTCATTGCTGTCAAACGAGTATATAGATCTTATTCATCCAAGAAAAATTCATCCAAAAAGTGCTCTTTTTATTGAAAATATCAAAATATGCAAAATAATGTCTCAAAATTAACAAAAAAATGCCTTAAAATGACCAAAAAAAAACTGGAAAAAATGCCATATCCCGTAAAAATCATGAAAAAAATGCAAAAAAAATGCCTTAAATATGACAAAAATACTTAAATCAGCTTATTTTTGTATGAAACACATTTGTATACACTTGAACAACGTTTAAGTATTGCCAAAAAAGAAATGCAAAATCATAAAAATCCTATTCCTAGTCATTACACTGTCCTGACTGACTAAGGGCGTTGTTTGGAACAGGAATTTGAATAAAATGTCAACTTCCTGGAGAAGCGATTTGGGTGAAAATTACGACCCACCTAGAAACATGGTCTAGCGGTGATTTCTCTGGAAACAGAAAACACCGCCAGCTGAGATCTATCGCCAACTATAAGGAGACTATGGGCCTCAAATCGTGAGAATTCAGAGCGTGGAATAATGGTGTTTTAAATTCGCACACGGATGCAATACGTTGACGAATGAGAAACACAGTGTTAGGACTGCAGCATTAACAACACACAGCAACGTTGAATGTGTGCACGCTCTGCTGCAAGAAGACAGACTAGTGACTTTGTGTCGGGTGGCTGCAAACGTTTCTTTCGGTACAGCGTGTCAAATTGCTCTACCCAAACACCGCGCGTACCTCCGAGTGAGACCATGTTTCTAGTCGGGTCGTCATTTTCACTTGATTCTGTTCTACAGCGCGTTTTTTTTATCCAAACTCCAGTGCCAAACAACGACTCCTAGTCAGGAAAGTGCAATGACGTTAATTGATACCGACTTACATATCCCTAAACCTCCGCCAAAGGTCATTAGAAGCTACTTCTTGGTCAGATATTGTACACACACTAATTTTAGAGATAAACGCCTAACATTTCTTTGAAGTATTCGTGGCAGCAACTGTGATCCACGTTACAAACACAACTAGCGTCAAGAATGTTTCCAAAACATATATTTCGAAAAATACCTACCACCTTAAGGCGAGCGCAGTAGCATACACGGTCGTATCAGAATAATATGACCACCCCCGGAATCAGGGCACCCGCCCAGGCACGTCACAGAGTGCAAGTGACAAGGTCGACTACACGGAGACATAAGCGGCCAGCCAGGACAGAAAAGCCATAGTGCCTGATGTGAGTACACTATGCAGAAGTAGTGATTTGACGGACGTTCAGAAGGGAATGATCATCGGCTGCCACGCCAAGGGTGGAAGCATCTCAGAAACAGACTTGCTGTTCGTGAGGAGCTGTAGTAAGGGGGTACACCAAGAATGGACCCGGCTGTCACAGAGTACTTACCGACGTCATAACTGTGGAGCCCCAAAAGGCCATCGACCCCAATGGAGAACGTCGCCTCTGTCGACTGGTAAAGGGCAATCGACGCGCAACAGTGCAGCAATTGACCACGCAAATGAACGCTGGGGCACCGAGGTGCAGGCCCCCGATAACAGTAGAGCAAACACTGTTACGCATGGGTCTCCGGAGTCGACGCTGCGTCAAGGCGCCCATGTTAACCCTGGTCCATCGGCAACAACGAATGCAGTTAGCATGGGATTACCGTCATTGGACAGTGGAAGAGTGGGAAAAGGTTGCCTTCTCCGACGAATCGAGGTTTCTACTCCACAGAAGTGACGGGTGGTGGTGGATACGGCGTCAGACACACGAGAACCAACACCCGGACACGCTTGTCGGTCAAGTACAGGCCGGCAGTGGCAGTGTACATGTCTGGGGGATGTTTTCCTAGTATGACTTGGGACCGCTGCTACGACTGGATGGGTCCCTGGACGCCAATACATACCTGTACATCCTCGCTGACTACATGAATCCGTTCATGCTGGACGTTTACCCTGGTGATGATGGTGTCTACCAACAGAACCGGTCTCGTTCATTTCGTCGACAACTCATTTCGTCGACACTATATATGCAAACAGTCGATTCCTCAAAAGTTTCGTAAAATCTACAGTTTTCAATTTAGAACCACCAAATTTGGTATACTATCTCATGGTACTCTAACTTAGACGGTACACAGTTTTCGGAAGGGGTCGGGGCCCGGGGTCAAGAGGGCCGTATACAACATTCTAGTAAAATCTACAGTTTTCAATTTAGAACCTCCAAATTTGGTATACTATCTCATTGTACTCTTACACCAACTTAGACCATAGACGGAAGGAGCCGGGGCCCGGGATCAAGGGGGGCCCATACAACATTTTCGTAAAATCTACAGTTTTCAATTTGGAACCACCAAATTTGGTATACTCTCGCATTGTACTCTTACACCAACTTAGACCATAGACAAAATGAGTCGGGGCCTGGGGTCAAGTGGGCCCCATACAAAATTTTCGTTAAAATCTAGTTTCCAATTCAGGACCACCAAATTTGGTATACTATCTCATTGTACTCTTACACCAATTTAGACCATAGACGGGAAAGGTCGGGGCCCGGGGTCAAGGGGGCACCATACAACATTTTCGTAAAATCTAGTTTTCAATTTAGAACCACCAAATTTGGTATACTATCTCATTGTACTCTTACACCAACTTAGACCATAGACGGAAAGAGTCGGGGCCCGGGGTCAAGGGGCCCCATAAAACATTTTCGTAAAATCTACAGTTTTCAATTTGGAACCACCAAATTTGGTATACTATCTCATGGTACTCTAACTTAGACCGTACACTGTTTTTGGAAGGGGCCGGGGCCCGGGGTAAAGGGAGCCCCATACAAAATTTTCTCAAAAATTTCCGTTTTTTACTTAAGAACTGCAACACAATTCTGCACTCTAATACCCTATCTGCGAGCTAAGTTAAAGTACCATGAGATAGTATACCAAATTTGCTGGTTCTAAATTGAAAACTGTAGATTTTACGAAAATTTTGTATGAGAGCCCCTTGACCCCGGGCCCCGACCCTCTCTTCTATGGTCTAAGTTGGTGTAAGGGTAGAATGAGATACTATACCAAATTAGGAGGTTCTAAATTGAAAACTGTTGATTTTACGAAAATGTTGTATGGGGCCCCTAGACCCCGACCCCTTCCAAAAACCGTGTACCGTCTAAGTCTTACACCAATTTAGACCATAGACGGGAAAGGTCGGGGCCCGGGGTCAAGGGGGCACCATACAACATTTTCGTAAAATACAATGAGATAGTATAAAAACATTTGGTGGTTCTAAATTAAAAACTATAGATTTAACGAAAATTTTGTATGGAGGCCCCTTTTACGCCGGGCCCGACCTCTTCCAAAACCGTCTACGATCTGAATTACAGTACCATGAGATAGTATACCAAATTTGGTGGTTCTGTCTCCGTTCTCCCTTGTTCGGCGAATTCGCCCCACCTCAATCTCATAGAACATTTGTGGGACTATTTGGATCGACAGGTTCGACGTGCTGACCCACAACCACGTCATCTTCGGGACCTCCGTGCTTTGCTGCAGTCCGAATGGGCACGACGTGTGCCTCGGGCAACCTTCCAGGGCCTCATTGCGTCCATGCCACGCCGTTTCGCCGCTGTCATCCAGGCCAAGGGTGGTTATTCGCATTATTAGATAGGTGGTCATACTGTATTATTCTGATACGACTGAGTATTTCATTTCCATAAAGCTCGCTAACTCCAGCCGTTTCTCTGAATATAATATGTCGTCCGTGTATATACTAACATCTGAATGGGCGTACGTATAGTAAACTGCAAGGAGGACGATTTTTCGTTAAATCTGTTCAACTCATTTTAAATGAACTGTGTACCGCTTCTTGTATCTCACTAACCGCTGTCGGGTTTTTTCCTTGCTCTCGCTGCTCTTCAGCCCTTAAAATCCAAGCGATCTGTCTCTTCTTGACACAAACCGCGATTTGTTCTGTGAGCTAACATATTTAAGAAGGTATTTTTGATATAATTATTTAATGCTTTTAATGCAGTCCACTCAGCACAGAAGGAAATTTAGCAAAATTATAGAATGAACATAGTTCAGTCACTGGAAGACTCATTCCCGAAAGAAGCCACAGTTTGACTTTATCCATAAACTTTAAGGTAACGAATTTCGTTAGAGAAATTTATATCATTCCTTACTCCACGCTAGTGCTCTGTACTTTTTTTCAGAAACAGGCATATTCTTGATTTTAAAAAGAGGTCTTGTGCAGTAGGCAAACTTTGTTCGAAAATACATTAAAATTCTAACGTCTTGAAGCAGTCAGAACGGTCATCTCGCAATATGGGAGTATAAACTTTGTAATCCAATGTTATTTATTTTTTTAGAGGTGGTTTTCGTCTTCAGTTTTTTCGGATAAACATCAGAAAAACTTCAAGTTGCAGGAAAGTACCATGTGAGCGAGAATATCACATTCCTCCCAAGAGATTTCCCCCGTTCTTGACAATTCGATGCCGTCAGAACTCAGTTTTTTCCTAATGTTGGATTCGTTCTATCCAAGGCCGTCCAGAAAGTAAAAGGCCATGCCATTAGACAGATCAGTTAACTCCGTTTGTGACGTCCCTCATGTTACACGGCCTGATACGTCGGTGTCGTGTTTGACGTCATACATGACAATGTTGAAAACCAAATGGAAGCCTTTGTTTCTGTATGACGTCACTAAAAGAGGGAACTGATTTCCCTAATGTCATGGCTTGTTTTTTCTAGACAGCCTTGGTCTATCGCGTTTGCCTTGACCAGTAGCTCTAAACAAGTGATGAAGGACTAATTTAGAGCTCTTACGATACTGAAACCCCGCAAAAAAAAAAAAAAAAAAAAAAAAAAAAGGCCGTGATTTCGAATCCAGTTAAATGAAGTGACCACCCTGGCTGGGCGTATCTGGTCTCTGTAGGTACTATGAGCTCGCATCGTCCACCGGCCGAGTGGATCGGGTACCACTGCCTTATCCCGACTAGTTAAACAAAATGTACAATGTCCGGGCTGGATCGGGTACCACTGCCTTATCCCGACTAGTTAAACAAAATGTACAATGTCCGGACTGGATCGGGTACCACTGCCTTATCCCGACTAGTTAAACAAAATGTACAATGTCCGGACTGGATCGGGTACCACTGCCTTATCCCGACTAGTTAAACAAAATGCACAATGTCCGGACTGGATCGCGTACCACTGCCTTATCCCGACTAGTTAAACAAAATGCACAATGTCCGGACTGGATCGGGTACCACTGCCTTATCCCGACTTGTTAAGGCCAACACATCCCGGACTGGAACAACACCAAGGTCTTAGCAACACCTGCAACTAAGACTGGCTTATTATTCACTGAAAGCATGTATATAACTATTTGCCAACCAATGTTGTAATAACGACATGCCACATTACCCTCATCATGGAGACATTTTATTTTACGCCATTGTACATAGCATCGTAATCCGTAATCGTGTTTATTGCATCTTTGTAATATTTGCATGTTTGTATATTTAACAAGTGCGCATGCGTGGGGCTTGAGCTGCGCCTCCATGCCAATGCATTGTTTTTTCCCCCGACTTTATAATCCCGGACTGCGGTGCTTGATGATGGACCCATAGTTGGTCTGAAAGATCTCGCATGTATATATGGTTTTAAGTTGTAAATAAAAGTTCATCTTTTAATCTGCAATTATCTCCATTGTTTGGTATCGTGTCTAGATAGCAATCAGTTATTTTGATGTATTTAGTTGGCACGAATAGCACGGACGTTTGGATTTTATGAGTTTGTAGTGGGTACCTCATGATTCTTAGAACTTAATGGCATCCTAAAATAATCATTTCTGTATAGCGACTGATCCAAGCATTCAGGAGAGGATAAAATATAGGCTGCATTTTAACTCAGCTCGTGAGATGAGAAATTGCAGCCACATATTGCCTTTTCATAGACAAAAATTTCGTTAATTTGCTGCAAATTACAGGCACCAGGGTATCAATAGCTGTGTGTGTAGCCTTGGCTCGAAGTCGCCAAAATCCTACAATAATGCCAGCCAAATGGTACGTCAGACTTTGTTTTGCATTTATTTCTTTAAAGGACTGTGTAATTCGATGAAAAGATCAGTAAAGCTATTAAATGAAAAATATCCGCACCACAGTTTTGTGTGCAACTAAACATTTTTACGTTTCCCACATTGCTGAAGCACGTATAATTATTACGACATGTTATCTACTCTAAATGGAAGGATTGTATTGATCCGAATATTTCACGAACGCACGCAAACTACATCAGTTTTCACATTTCAGTTTGGGGCTTAAAAGGAAAACTGTGATAATTAATGGTGGTGCGACTGAAAAACTCCTTGTGATCAATTTCGTAACACTTGTTGAAGAAATGCAAGCCGGTTAGAACGCTGAATCATTGTTACAGGTTAAGGCGTTCCTAACGTAAAGGAAGTCTGGGGGGAGGCAGCTGTTTCACTCTTTTTCCTCTGAACGGAAGTGGTGATTTCTTGGGGTGGAGATTTAACGACCACCATGAGCAACAAAGTGTTATAAAGCAGTCGACCGCTCCTCATTCGGGGACCCCATTTCCATGGAAGAGAGAGCCAGCGCCGTAGAACTACCGCCACCTATGCCTCATCCAAGACTCTAAACACGGGCCCATCTTCGACCACTAGCCAGAAACCAGCATCTCTGACCACTCTGCCACTAGGGTGGTGAGGTGAAGGTTAAGTAACCCGCAGTTGTAACTGCTATACCGGGCCAAAGTTTCAAGCTCTTTTCATACCATTTTTTTTATTGGGGGTTTAACAACCACCGTGAGCAACTCAATGGGCTATTAGCAGTGGCCCGTCCCCAAAGACCTTTAAGATATTGTACATAGACTGAAAAACCGTAAGTTAGCCGTGCGACATTTGAAGTTCAGCGTTGCATGGTAAGAATCTGTCACATCTCGTTGTTTACTATAGGCGTTCGCGTGTTTATATCAGTTATATCCATTTTTTTATGCATATAACCAGTATTTTTTGTTTTTATAAATAGTATGTCTATATTGTAAAGTATTCCTGAAAATAACAGCCAGATTTAATAATAATATTGATAATAAATACTGCGAAAACTTCCAAAATTAAAAGTTTTGTTCTCGGCAACTTCTGTTAAGAATAAACATACGGCCACATTAAACTGATTTTTGACGTTACTTAGAGTGGGAAATACGAATTCCATGTAGCTAGATCACGCACTTTGTAAGCAACTGAAGCCGAAATATATTTTACACGTAGGACAAGCAACGTTGCCGTTCAGTTATTTTATATCCCCCGCCCCCCAAATTACGATAATGATGTTTCCTTTAATCGTAGGTTAAAAGGTGCAATGTCTAATTTATC
Organism: Macrothele yani; assembly: GCA_039090855.1. Lineage (NCBI taxonomy): Eukaryota > Metazoa > Arthropoda > Arachnida > Araneae > Macrothelidae > Macrothele > Macrothele yani. The sequence continues at coordinate 45,285,365 of CM077022.1, read as the reverse complement.
CCCCATTGGAAAAAAAATAATACGTAGTATTATAACAACGTAAAATTCCTTCTTTCGCACAGGTAAAAGAGCTTAATTAACGTTGTTTACATAGGACACATGCCGTTTTGCATGTGCAATCAAAATATCGCCAGCTGCTGCCATTTATTTACACAAGAACTTACAAGTCTATGAGTGGCAGCAGCTGGCGATCAAAATGCCGCCAGATGCTGCCACTCATTTACACAAGAACTTCCAGTCTATGTATCTTAAAGGTCTTTGCCCGTCCCTAATTAAGGTCACTGATCCCAGGGAAGGGAGAGATCTAGTGCCGTAAGACAAACGACATTCATGCTTCATCGGGATTCGAACCCGGACCCAACTCAGACGAATTATCATAAGCCAGCGCTTTAGATCCCTGCGCCACCGTGGCTACTCATATCATTCTCACTTTCAAATAATGTCATGGCTTAAAAATGCACGAGATGTGTATTTTCAGTCGAAAAGCCATGAAAGTGGCGTGTCCAAAAATACTTTTATTTCCGTACTTCTTTTTATAAGTATGATGGCGAAATAACAGGTGGGACAGCAACGTCAGATTTGTGTACTATTTGAAATATCACAGTTACAATTTCGGTGCTGTGGCCTGGTACCCTTCTTGCTGCGTGAATAAGTAATAAAAAAGTTATTGCTATGCCCACCATGACTTAGCAGTAAGTGAACAGTACTGGTCACATCTTGGAGAAGAAATTAACAGACTCCGGTTTCCTTTGTTTCCAATTGTACCCCTGATGTTTTCTAGGTATCCTAGGGCGAACTCAGCTCCAATGCAAGGACGGTACCTGGCAATTGATATACTGCGCATTTTAAGTCTTTGTAGTAATGAATTTATAACCTATTTCTTAAAAATGTTGGATTACATATTATTATTTGGAACGCTGGATCATATCCTTTTTAAATCTACCGTACAGAATGGTGGTTCCACCGAAAATCTCTGCCTTATGTTTCCAATGGTAAAAATTTACATATTTTCTTCGCAATTAATGTATTCCCAAAGATGAAAATTTGCACATCGATAAAACTAAGTTATAGCATGGGATACTTAACTGCTAAAAAATAACCATAACTAAGCAATCCAACATTTGTTTGCCTACTGACGTCATCAATGTACAGGTCGCGCCATCTATTAACAGGTCTGAACATTACTCAAAGAAGAATGACTGATTTTTAATATTATTATGGTTATATTTTAGCAAATATTAAGTATCCCATGCTATAACTTAAAGTTAGTTTTATCGATGTGTAAATTTTCATCCTTGGGAATACATTAATTGCGAAGAAAATATGTGAAGAAATTTTACTATTGGAAACATAAGGCAAGAGATTTTTGGTGGAACCTCCTTAACTGTGAATAGCTTAGGAAATCAAATGCATGAAAGTGGTGAATATTCTACCAGACTTAATCACATAATAAACAAGTTCGCCGAATGCTTCAGCAAGCTTATTTCAGGTTTTAGCAACCCCTATGAATGTATGAAGGGTTTTCTTCCCTATTTTAGGACCACTAGTTTCAGGGAAAACACGCGACAAACACCACCCATACTGACCGGAAGTTCCGAATTCACGAGGACAGTCCTCGAATTTAGTGTACTGTCCTAAAAGACAACTGACGTCTTTTGGGACGCAAATAATCTCCGAATTTTGATTTTATCAAGAACTCGTTATGCTTCTAACGAAAACTAAGCTTAAAAATAGTTCCCGTTATACCCTCCTGTCTATATGAGTATCATAAAAACAAATTTTGATTGTACTTGTTCCGAGTTCCACCAGAAGCTTTTAAAAAACGAGAAAGCAGATCGTTCTTAAGCGAAATACGTATATAATAAGGATTACGGAGCTTGATCTTAATTCTGCACGTGTATCTATGGTAAAGTAATTCACTTTTAATATAGACATAAATCAAGCTGCTCATTCCATGTAACATAACAGAAATTTGAAAATTTAATCGTCCTAGAACGGGAACTTGATAATTCACTTCCAACTTGATAATTTACTTTTGCTGAGTATGTTCTTTCGACCACAGCTCTACTTTGTCGGTACAAATCGTCCATTTATTAAGATAAAGATTTCCAGATGTAATATCACACAGTTAAACAATACAGTTTTATGACCAAAACTTTCGGACCTTTAGTCTGAGTACATGTGCGTCCCCAAATTTAGTGACACTACGCAATTTTGTCCTCATTGAGACTCGAACCCGGACTGAGCTCGGACGATTGACCTGAAAATCAGGGACGGAATGCCCAATTCTTTTGAGATGCTCACGAGATTCACTAAAATCTGAAACCCTTGCACCGTAAAGAAAGTAAGAACTTAAATGTGAAGTCAGTAGTATAATAATGAAACTTATATAGCGTATTAAATCCGTTTATTTTTGTGGTGTAGTCAGCACTAAGATTCGCCAAGCTTTTGGACTCCACTGGGAGGCTTTTTCAAGGCAATGGTAGACACAAAAATGCAGAGAATTAGAACATGTAAAGAACGAAGGCCTTGAAAAAGTCTCCCAGTGGAGTGCGAAAGCTTGGCGAATCTTTGTCCTGACTACACCACAAAAATAAACGGATTCAATACGCTATATGCGTTTCATTATATTCAACTATGGTGTATTTAAAATAAAGTAAAGTCAGTAGTTTTTAAAACGAAATCGAATTAGATGAGAAAATCTGCATTCGAAACGGTGCAAAATAGTGCAGAAAATAGATTTCACTAACAACCATCTGATGAAAAAGGAATTTCTACAGCGCAGATATAGTGATAAATGCAAACTGTTTTGCGCCTGCTGGTGGAAATATAGTGCTTGTGGAATGTATTGTGGGTAATATTGATCAGGCAGACAATGGTATAGCAATGAGTGAAATACGGGATTACATCATTGTACAATACAAATTTGGAAGATGTGAATCCGTTTATTGGTGTAAATATGACATGGATGTTAAAGTAAGATAATATCCGAAAATTTCGTCGTCCTGGAGCGGGAATTGAACCTGCGTCTCCCGGATATCCGAAAACTTTATCCGGGAGACGCGGGTTCGATTCCGGCTCTAGGACGACGAAATTTTTAAGTTTTCGGATGTTATCTGACTTAACATCCATGTCATATTTACACCAATAAACGGATTCACATCTTCCAAATTTGTAATGGTAAAGCAGTTTTCCAATCCAACCTTCAGATGCTGAGTTATCCAGCCAGAATAAGCTTACGCCACCTATCGGGATAACTCTGCATTACAAAAAGTCGAAATTGCGTGAATCATCCTCACAATCAGCGAAAAAAGAATTTTTTGAATCTTAGAGATATAAAGGTACCATGCCGAAGACCACCGTGCTAACAGACGAAAGGACAAAATGACACTATATAAGCAATTTCTTTTCCCAAAGATTTAGTAAAAAGTAAATAAATGAATACCTTTCGTTTTAATATTTGTTTTGCGACTTTCAGAGTGTTATCTGTTGTTGTTATTATTAGTGTGATACGAATAAAACGGGATATTTATGTATCTACACTTCTTGCCTTCGGTAAGCTTTAGCGCTACGTTCCAATGGACGGACTAGTAACTTCGGAAATTATTGTATGCAGATAAATGGCTCACCTTGAATAAGGTTATCCAATAAAAGGTTGAAGGTGAGAAGCACTCTGGTATATTTAATGTAGGAACAATAGAAAATAAATGGAGTTTCTAACACTTAAGAAATAAATAAATATGGAGTATCAGATAACATAGCATTTGAAGGATAAACATGGAGTATCAGAACATGACATGCATTTAACAAACTTTGCAAGAAAAAACACCGCATCTGAAAAGAACGACTATTATATCAGGACGGTCAACACGAAGCGTGTGAAAGCTTATGAACAGGAGCGAGTTTAATTTTTCTCAGCCAGGTGTTTTGCACGAGGTGGTCACGTGACACCTTTAGCATTTAACGCAGAGAGAATCATGAACAACTTTTTCCTCGCACCTGGGAACAATGTTTGGAGACTGCTGTGAAACGTAATTGTGTTTCCAACATTATCAAATTAGCATTAAATGCATTTCGCACACCGCTGAGAAACCAAATTCTTGAAGACTTACATCAGCATGAAGTTTATTTTTCAGACTGCTATGATAATTTAATCTGATCACGTCTGAATTTAAGGTAGAATATATATATATATATTCTCGCATTGAGGAATTTCAATACATAAGTCAATGTGGCGTATAAGTCAAGACAAAAAGTAGTCTTATAGATAAGACGAAAAATATGGTCATTTGACGATCGAAAAGGGTGTACGCTCAGGTCCGTCTGACAAAATTTTGAAACCGTTCCATCTCTGGTATCATTTCATACGTGAAGTTCAGCATGAAGCTAAACTTCTTGACAAGCAATGTGTTTCCAGGAGCAGCCATGATATTAAATAGAAACTGTTCGGTATCATTAATTTTGGTTTATTTCTTACTTTTGTTAAGTTGTTACAAAAATGGTTATTAATATTACTGTTAGTTTCTAGTTTTTGAGCTGAAACGCACTCACGGAAGACAACTGCAATGAAAACTGCGGACGTGATGGCAGCAATAGAGTAGAAGAGCACACTCAGTCCCTTGGTTATATCTTCTTTATTTTCAGAATTAGGAACGAAGAACGGAGGCACTACGAATCCCAAAGCGACTCCTAGCTGAAAATAAAAAGAAATTCATTAAAAAGTAGGAATAATAAACACCCATATTTTATTTTAATCAGCCCTAAAATACAATGGCGTGCAAAAATTAAGGACGAGACGGTTTTTCGAATGTAACGTCGTGCAGAAGTGCTCCACATCGACTCAAATCATACCATAAGATCCCCAAGATGTAAGAATATGAGACAAGTGAGCAAAACCGTCCAAACAAAGAATCCAAATGATACAAAGGCACTTTATTGAAAAGGTAGCTTCGAGCACAACTGGACAGAAGACTTAAACGTCCATGTGACAGGCGGCTGCCAAGAAAATCCAGTCTTTAGTAGGGGATATGATCACCCCTGACTGCGTTGCAGGATTTACGTCTGTCCATGCTGAGGACGAAGTTGTCAAGGAGCTGTTGAGGCATCGCGGCCCATTCCTCTTGTAGTGCCAATCGCAGCTGCGGAATCGTTGCTGGAGGCTGGTGACGTGCTGCCAAGCGTCTCCCGAGAAGGCCCCACACGTGTTCGATTGGATTCAGGTCCAGGGACCTTGCGGGCCAATCCATGCGTTGAATATCTTCACTCTCCAACAGCTCTGCGACAGCCACTGTACGATGAGGTGTACCGTTGTCGTCCATGAAGAGGAACTCACGACCCACAGCACCTCTAAAACAGACGCACGTGAGGCAGGAGAACCTCCGTACAATAACGGACACCAGTGACTGAACCTCCTTGGAAGATGTGGAGGTCAGTACGGCTACCAAGCATGATACCGCCCGAAACGAGAACTCCGCCACCTCCAAACCGATCCCTTTCGATGATGTTTGGAGGTGTGATTGCGTGTTCCCTGCTCTCTCCAGATGTGTATACGTCCAGAATCGCTCTCATCTGTAAAGAGAACTCGACCCCATTGCTGATGTGTCCAGTTCTTGTGTTCCTTGCACCACAGAAACCGCCGTCTCCGATGAGCAGGCGTTAATAGCGCACACCGTACTGGTCGTCGTTCAAATAGACCACCTTTGTGCAGCCTCCTGGCCACGGTAAAACGCGATAACGGACGTCCGGTTGTCTGTTGCATGTGCCTTGCGATTTCTCCCGCTGTCTGCCGTCTGTCTCTTCTTGCCTGTAGGACAATATACCGGTCGTCCGCCGCCGTGGTTGCTCGTGGACGACCACTGCTAAACTCTCGGACAGATGTTCTTGTCGTTTGAAATGCTCTCCAAGCTCGTGAAACGATGCTGTGAGCGATCCCGAACTCCTCGGCCGCACTAGTCACACTTCGACTTTCTTCCAACTTCCGAATGACGCGACCTCGGGAAAAGTCATCCGGATGTCGCAGCAACTCGACGTCGTTCAAACCGGTGTGCACCGTGCAATAGCTTTCACCGAATTGCTGAGCGTACACCGCTCGTGGGCTTTATATCCTTCCGACCCCCCCCCACGTCATGCTGCATATATGCGCATGCCCTATCGTACCGGACCCTAGTCTATCTCCTGAGTGGTTTTCGGTCCGTTCTGTCTGCTCGTTCTGCTGTTATGCTAATTTCTCCTCTTCGTCCTTAATTTTTGCACACCAGTGTAGATGCCTACTTAGTCTTTCAGTGATTTTTTTTCAGAAAACTACTTTGCCACAGTGAAACTTCTGAGCAACGACCACCAATGCGACAAGCTCTGTTCTCTATCACTTTGTCCGCGTTCACTTTGTCAGTGTTCATTTAGTCCACGTTCATTTCGTCCACCGTTCACTTTGTTTGCTGTTCATTTAGTCGTCAGTATAGATGGAATAAAGTGGAAATTTTCTATTTTGGTGGAATTTTTGTTTCTAGGCAGAAGCAACCAATCCAAACTGGCACTTCAGCATCGAGGTAAGAAGTGACGTCCTTGTGGCAGAGACGATGGGTCCCGCCTTACTGCTAAATGAAACCTCCTTCCATTGTTTCCTTGAGGTTGGTCGGTTGGTTGTTTAATGTTTATGGCGCAAGGGCCATGGTTGGCCAAAGAGCTCCAAACAAAAGACACTCAAAACAAGACAAAACAAATTAGTTTAAAAACGTGCAAAAGGTTAAAAACAGGCTGATTCGGTAAAAGTGAAAGATGAGAGTGAACACGTTAAAACCTAGATGAGTTTAGAAAAGTCAATCTCTTTTAAAAACTAAAACACTGCGAACATGTCACATTCTTCACCCAGAATAGTCTGCAGCGTAGCTGCTCCGTTTGTCCAACAAATGAGAATGAAAATAACGGAACAGATGATCACAAAAACGAACGCAAGTGCACAAAGCATGAAGGACTGAGACGACAGTAGCACGCCTCACACACTGGGACAGTGTCGCCACACAGCAAGAAGCGGTGAGTGAAAACGAGAGTGCCCAATGCGGAGACGCGCAAGGACAACTTCCTCAAGCTAGACTTCCATAGTCCGATCTGTGGTTTGATGGTATGAAGCTTATATATGCCCTGTTGAAACATCACAGGGACTGCCACTCGTCCATGATAAATTTGCGGATCAAAAGTCGAAAGTCTCGGAAAAACAGTGGCAGCCGTGTGGGTGTTATGGATGAAACAGACCTGGCAAAGAGATACGCCAGCTCGTTACAACGGATCTCAACATGTCCAGGAACCCAACAGAATCGGACCAAGAATCCAGCACCCGCCGAAGTTCCAAGACGACGAATATCACGGCTGACCGGTGAGTCCGTGTCCTCCGGAGAGGTTAAGGCTTGGATGACTGACTGGGAATCGATGCAAATCATAGTGCGATGATGGAATCTAGGCTGAATGTGGCGCAATGCGAGGTACACCGCACGCTTCTCTGCCGAAAAGATTGCAGATTACGGCGGAAGACTCTCAGCATGAGTGTCATCGACACACACAAAAGCGGACCTAACATCCCCGGACTTTGAGCCATCGGTGAACACAGGCACGAAATCCGGATAGAGAGACTGTTGTTCGGCAAACAACTTCTGGTACACCAGAGCAGGAGTTGATGACTTAGGCCACACACAAAGAGAGGTCAGCTATCGATTGAATCGACTGCCAAGGGGGTTCATTAAAAAACGGGTCACACCAATCTTCGACAAGTTTAGACCAGCTTCTCGCACCATGTTTGACATCAGAGTCCCGAAAGTGAAAACACACGAAGGGCGGTTTGAAAACAAGCGAACGCATTGCGGTTTGAAGACGGAATCGTGTAGTGGATGATCAGGAAGAGATTTCAACTTCGTATAGAACTGAAGAGACTGCTGCTTACGGCGGAGGCATAGCGGCCGTTCACGAGACTCGGCATACAGGCTATTCACGGGAGAAGTACGGAAAGCACAGATACACAGGCGCAAAGCCTGGTGATGGACGGGATCGAGAAGCTTAAAAACCGAAGGCTGTGCAGATCTGTATGTTATGCAGCTGAAGTCTAACTTTGACCGAATAAGAGAGTGATGGAAAAACGACCCAAAACGATCTTAGGGCTGGTACTGGTGTTAATTCCGGATACATATTATATCCACGAGTCCTGTTAACTACGACGACTAACCAATCGCGCGTAGGACTTTGCTTTCTTGAAACCAAGTAGGTTTGCGTCAGTGGGATATCGACGAAACCTACCCAAAGCCTGATGTTGAGCCTGACGTGCTGCCTTGCAATCGGAATTCCACCAAGGTCTCGGGCAACGTGGAAGCTTAGTCGACGTCTTTGGGATGGAGAGTTCTGCCGCTCGCACAATGCAATCCGTGACCGCTGCAACAGCTTCACCTATCGTGCCTGAGGACACCATAGATGGAGTAATGGTCGCTGAAGCCGTGAATGCGTTCCACTTGTATCGGTATATATCCCATCTAGCAATACGGGTAGGATGGCCGTAACAGCCACATGCTAGACGAAAAAAGATAGGAAAGTGATCTCTGCCAAGGGGATCACCAGACACGCTCCAGGACCAGTCAGGATAGAAGGATGGTGAACTCAGAGACAGATTAATGGCTGAGAACGAGGAGGTAGGCTCATGAAAATATGTCTTTGTCACCGTGTTGTGGAGACAGAAGGACGGGCTGGAAAGTAGGGACTCAACAACGCGGCCTCTTGAGTCTCGAGTGTTATCACCCCAGAACGGATTGTGCGCATTGAAATCTCCTAGAAGGAAGAAAGGAGGCGGCAACTGGTAAACTAAATCTTCCAAATCTGTAAGGCTCACAGCTTCATCTGGTGGTACGTAGATGAAACAGATTGTGAACAGCATGTTCACAGAAATCCTCACTGCCACTGCTTGCAGAGTCGTTCGAAGAGCGACCGCAGTGACAGGAACACCATGAAGAACAACAACTGCCACTCCTCCGCAGGCGATAACTCCGTTCGCGTGATCTTTGCGAAAAATAGAGTATCTGCGCAGCGAAAGAGTGTCCGTCGTGGCGAGCTTTGTCTCCTGGAGACACGCACACAGGCGTATACGAAGACAGTAAGCCTTTCAAATCATCAAGTCGTAGTCGCAGACCTCGGCAATTCCACTGAATGATTGAAGCCATTATGAGAAAAGAAAAAAAAAGATAAAGACAGACTACTAATACGTCTCCGAGTCCACGAGCTCCAGTGCATCTTCAGTGTCTGGAGGTAATACAGGGGTATGCTTACTCCCCGTGTTCTTGGATGATGATGCCCGACTGAGTGTTAGAGCGACCCAAGTAGCAGTGAATATCGGCTAGATATCGGGCCGATATTGGTTATGTCGGCCGAATGTCGTTAATATCAGTCGACATTGAGCCGACATCGACATTGTTGACATATCCGACATTGTCTTGCTATTCTTCAGCCGATATCGGCCCGATATTGGTATTGCCGATATATACTATATCGTCTTGCTGTTGTTCGCTCGATATTGGCATTGCCGAAATCATGATATCGGCAATGCCCAGCTTTCCGTTCTTCACCTTTTATGCAGATAGGTAAATTAAATAATTTAAAGTACACCGCTACCAGTTTTTATATCATGTAAAACAAAAATAGTATTACATATAACTGTATAGCCGAGTAGAAATAACAAAATACTTTTATGCTTCTCGTATCAGTGCAATGTCGAACTAAGCCAAGAACGGCGGCCCCGGTGGCGCAGTGGTCTAAGGCGCTGGCTTATGAGGACCATTCGCCCGAGATGGGTCCCGGTTCGATATGTTTATCTTTTTTTCTTTTTTTTTTTTTTGTTGGAGGTTTAACGACCACCGTGAGCAACTCAATGGGCTATAAGCAGTCGCCCGTCCCTGATTTAGGGCCACTGGTTCCAGGGAAGGGAAAGAGCAAGCGCCGTAAGACAAATACGTACAACATCCATGCCTCACCGGGATACGAACCCGGACCCCTCTCGGACGAATGATCAGAGGCCATTGCTTAGACCACTGCGCCACCGGGGCGGCGGATGTTGTGTTTGTCTTACGGCACTGACTCTCCCTTCCCTGGAACCAGTGTCTTTAAATTTGGGACGGGTGACTGCTTATAGCCCTTTGAGTTGCTCACGGTGATCGTTCAACCCCCCTTCCCCCCCAGCCAAGAACGTACGCAGAGAGTTCTTGTCACCTGACGCTGAAGTTTTAGCCAATGAATTCTAATCCAGTTTGGTAAACAATTGCCGTAAGCTTTAGATACCAGCACATCGTGGTCGGTGCAAATCACACACGAGCTTTATTGTTGATTACTGTTTACTGATTGTACTTCGCTTCGGTGCCTAATTCCTTTGCAATTTTTTTTATAACAGCTGGTATGCATAAAAGTAAACCTACCAAATCTCGTTTTGAGCAAAAACGTGTCGCAGCTGACATGCTTACGGTTTTTGTAGCGGAGCATCTGAAAATCGCCATAATATTTTGAACGATAACGGAATTCCTTTTGTAAAATGCCTAAAATTAATGAAAACTCCCAACAGCCTTTTTCCGTTTTTATTGCAGCTAATAATCCTGTTTTTCATGGTGAAACAACTTCACAGAATGCAGTGTTAATTGAGAATGCTGATGAGATATAACTGTCATCTAACCTATATCGGCTAAATATCAGGGAGGATAACTTTTTGCAATACCGGTCCGATATCGGCTACAGATATATAGGACCGATATCGGCCACAGATATCGAACCGATATTGCAAAAAGTTATGCCCCCTGTTATTTAGCCGATATCGGTTGTATCGGCTACAGACATGGAGCCGATATCCGACCGACATTAATTGCTACTAGGGGAGATTTCGAGGAGGATGTGCCTGGCTTCTGCTTCTCGGGTTTCTTCATTGTAGTGCTCTTAGCCCGAGTCCCCGTGCTGGCAGAGGATCTTTTTGGCGACGATGCGGGTGTCGTTTTGGACTCGAGATGGCGAGACTTTAGTGCCTCCAATAAAGCAGCAACGATGTCCTTGAAATCATAAAGACACCGAGCTGGGATGTGCACCTCAGTCTGCACAGCAACAGTGCACTTCTGAACTATGACTGATGCGTATGATCGCCGGCCTGGTGTTAAAGGAGCTATCCGCCGTCTGGCATCGGGATAAAACATGTTCTATTTTGTCTACAGGCGTTGGATAGCCTGCTCCTCAATCCACTTTGGACACTGCTTGGAAGATGCAAAGTGTGGCCCATCACAGTTAACGCAGTGATCTGATTCTGCTAAGCGTTCCATCAAAGAATGATCCGAGGAAACACAGCGCCCACACCTTGCTACGTTACGGCACGATTGTTGAGAATGACCGTAATGCTGGCACTTGTAACATCTCAAAAGATTAGGGATATATGAGCGAACATCGAGACGTAAGTAACCTGCTTTGATGGAAGTTGGCAGGGTTGGGGTGTCAAAAGTGAGAACGATGTTCCGGGAGGGTATAGATTTCCCATTGCGCCTAAAAAGAATTCTCCGAACCCCAGTGACATGTTGGTCGCCAAGTTCCTCCAGTAGTTCCTCATCGCTGCATTCAAGCAAGTTCCGGGAGTTGACGACACCGCGAGAGGAATTCAAATAACCATGAGGTGTTATTTGTACTGGAAGATCCAGCAGAACCGGTCGTCTCCAGCAAGGTGGCACTATGTCGTGGATTAGATGTTTCCACAAAAAGATCCCCTGATGGGAGCTTCTTAACACTTTTCGGAGGGCCAGCAACCGCCTGAAGAGACTTATTAATCAAGAAGAGGCTCTTCAAACTCAGAGACTGTGAAGGATCAACAGAATGAATCAGAAGAAAGAGAGCATTACAATCAGTATTAAGGAGTTTCTTTGTGGAGAAGGGTGTCCCCTTCCTCCGCGCGGCGCTTCAAATTAACAGCATGAGAAGCACTGTTGTTTGCCATAGAGAAGAAATAAAATTCATCCGCCGACTTCCCAACCCACAACCGAGCCCAACGAGGGAGAGCCGGAGGGCCGCAAGCCCAAGTGGACGCAGGACACGGCTCTAGGGATAGGAAGCGGATATAGCAAGTTAATAGGGCAGACATGCGCTCGGTCCGCACCCAGACTTTCCCGTGCCTGGGAAACACCCCTTTGGCATAGTCACCCTATCCCCAAACTCACCCTGCCGTACGTAACGACAAGCCGTTAGAAGTCTGGACTCCACTCGGCCACAGACTTCCTGACTAGAAGTGGGTTAGTTCCTAGCCGCCCGTTTAGGGTGAAGCAGAGGGCAAAGAGTAGTGTTGGTAGCTGGAGACAACTACATCCTGGCCCCTAGAAACCTCAGCCACCCCTTTTCCACCTTACTGGTCACCGCACACGGCAAACGTGCAGGTAGGTCTACCTAACCAGCTCGGAAAAACAAAGAAGAGAACATAAAATGGAGAAGAGAGGAAAGAGAACAAGGAACTAAAATCCGGAGCTGACGCATAATCACAACCTCAGCAACCTACAACTGAGGCGGGTGCGTGGCAATATAAGAACAAAGGCCAAAAATGAAAAAATCATACACGAAATGTCGGCTCGGGCCGTGGGGTCGCCATCCCCCAACAGCTGGATGAACAGCTGTCCCTTCGGTGATGTTATCGTACAAGACAAAAAGCATGATGTTCCGTCACAAGGTGGGCTCGGGCCGTGGGGGCGCTACTCCCCAAATAACTGGAAAACCAATTATCCCCGTGCGGGGGTTCCCTTTAGGATTGGCATCAGGTAAATTTGAAGCATGTCCATTTATGGTAACAGTTCTTTTAGCAAAGAAAAATGTGTCAAAAACGGAAGCACAACTCACGGAACAAAAAACGTTTACCTTGGGACTGTCCCTTTCATGTTCCAAGACGGTATGGGGATTTTCCGATCCCCAAATTCTCACATTGTGTCTATTCACTTTGCCATTCGACAAGAAGTCATTATCAACTTCCATGCGATTTAACATGTCACTGCAAAAATCTGCTTCTTGCTGCCATCCTTCAGAGCTTGAGCGAGCCGCAATTTGTAAGGCCTAAAATTTCAGACGTTTCCGTAGGATTTTTGTCACTGATGATTTTGGAACTCCAAGCTCCAGACGTGCTCATGCCTTCGATTTACGAGTGCTTCGCTCAGAAATGTTGCTCGCACTGCATCCACTGTCTCCTCGGGAATTCCAGGTCTACCTTGGCAGCTGTTCCTATGAGCTACACACATCCAGTCTCGGTAAATAGTTTGTACCATGCTACAATCGTGTCCTTTTTCGGTGCAATTTTCCCGTTTTCTCGGCGAAAAAGTCGTTGCACTTGTGTCGCTGAATGCGTCTCGTGAAACCACAGGCAGCATTTCGCTTTTTCCGGGCCGCTGAACGTCGCCATCGTATAGGGAACAATGAAACAATGGTGATGGGAGCAATAGCGCGTTCTCTGCTGGTGACACGTGACCTTGCATGACTGCGTCATCTGTATACAAAAAATGGACCACAAAAGGTAAACTTGGTGTGTTTAACTATACATTATTCGTACTTATTATTGGGTGTGTGCATAAGTTCTACCCGTTTTTGTAGACTACGAAGAAAGAAGGAGAACACAACAAATAACGTACCTAGGATTTCACATAGTTGCCATCATTATGTATGACCTCTTGCCATTTGTTTATGAGTAGGTGAATCCCACGCCGGAAAAAATCCTGTGTGTTAGAGTAAAAAAAAGTCATGTAATGCCGTTTTCATATCGTCCACATAATCGAAAGTTTGGGGAGCGAAGGCGTTCTGTAACATTCGAGAAAGGTGGTAGTCCGTACGTGCCAGGTCAGGGGAATACGCCGGGTGAGGTATCACTTCCCAACCAAAGTCCAGTAACGTTTGCCGAGTGATTAAAGTAGCATGAGGTCTGGCGTTATTATGATGAAGGATCACGCTCTTGCGGTTGACGAATGCTGGTCACTTCGAAGTCAGTTGTTCTCGCAATCTGTCCAACTGTTGGCAGTAGAGGTCAGCATTTATCGTTCGGTTAGGTGCCATCACCTCCCAGTGGATTATTACCTGCACATCCCACCAAACACTCAACAAAACATGTTGGGGATGCTGTCCTCCTTTTGAGGACGATGGAGCCGGCTCCGCATCTTGGCACACAGTCCGTCGACGCTTTACATTACGGTACCTATTTCTCGTCACCCGTTACAATTCGTTCCGAAAACAGTTCATTTCTGTGACGAGAAAGCAAAGAAACAAGTACGGTTTCTCTCCTCTCGTTGCTTTGCAGAAAGCTGGTGAGGAACCCAGTTATCTAACTTTGTGATGAACCCAAGCGCATGCATCCGTCTTTCGACTGTTGTTCTGTGTACCGACAATGTTTCCGCTAATTCCTGAACGGTTAGATGTGGGCCATTTGTTATGGCTTGGTCCATATCCTCGTCAGAAACCATGGATGGACGTCCAGGACGTGGTTTATTTTTATTAGCATCTGTCTCCGTCCCGGAATTTCCGAAACCAACGGCGACATGTGGTATCATCAACTGCATCCTCCTCATAGACATGAATGATGTTGCAGCAAGCCGCGGCTGCAGTACTGCCTTTATTAAACTCATACAGTAAACAATGTCTCATGCGGTCCTTACCACATGCCATGTTACACCGTCCGTGATTTCCATTACAAATGACTTACTCAGACAAACCTAGTGCCTCTATAAGCTCTACTGCTCCACGCTAGAAATTCGGCATCGCAGAGTCATCTATGACGTAACTACTCCGATCGCAATTTGCATCTATTGCAAAAACGGGTAGAACTTTTGCACACACCCAGTATCATGTGCATCCTTATATCTATGCACAATAACGTTTTCTTTTTGCCCAACTCATTTATAACCACCTTGTATTTATTTGTACATTGATCAACTTCCTGTTTGAGGATATGCTATTTTTAAGACTACCCTTATTTTAATCCATGATCCAGTACTGGTAAAATCGTTGTTTTTTTAGATAAATATGGGAAGGACACAGATTTCGGAATCTCTCTTTTTCGAGAATCGCTTTTTGCTGCGTGTCAGTCAATGGATAATAAATGGGTGGGGATGATGGAACATCTCAATGGTACTAGAGAAGGACAGTAGAGCGTACCAAGCACCCTGGGCTCCAAGTCCAACGGCTTACGTCCAACTGTGGTTATCTTTAGCTTAATTTATAACTGCGTGCTTGGTCCAGAGGCACTATTCTCACATAAATTCAGAGAATTTTGCTATGTCACTTCAGAGCATGCGCCTAACACATGATAAATACTTTATTTTCTTAGAAAAACTTCCCCCTGTTTACTTTAAAGAAATAACTTTCCAGACAGATATAAATTTGAAATGCAGTTAACGATTATTCATATGTCCCGAAACAATTTATTCGTTCGTTCCAAAGAATCAAGAAAAAAAGAATGTGAGGGAGTGGGCCGTTTCTCAATTGGTCAACCAGAAAATGTCCCAGTAAGCCAATTCGCCCATGCCAATGGCCATAAATGTGTTTGGTTGAAGAGGAAAATTTTAGACCCCTTTTTCCTTTATGTAAAATGTCTCTATTTTCCTTCCCTCACACGAAAAATTCAATCTAAACTCTTTTCACCTTTGTATACATTTATGGATTTTTTTCTCACGTTAAGCGCTTATGACACATAAAGAGAGCATTATACACTATCTACCAACGATTGATTGGACACCTGTGATAGCAAAGGAAAACGAAGTTTATCCACCTTCAATAGTTGGTGGAGCCTCCACGAGCGGCGATTACAGCTGCGACCCTCCGGGGCATACTCTCAACCAGGCGTTGTATGACGGCTAGCGGTATTTTCTTCCACTCGGCTTGGAGAAGACAGGTCAGTTCCTTCACCGATTTTGAACGGTGGGGGCACCCCTTAAGTCGACGTTCCAACTCGTCCCAGAGGTGCTCGATAGGGTTAAGGTCCGGGCTCTGCGCAGGCCAGTCCATTCGATTAAATCCATTGTCACCATACCAAGCCACGGTGGACCTCGCAACATGACAGGTGGCATTGTCATCTGAAAGTAACATGGGCCCACCCCGTAAAACTGCCACAACGTAGGAAGCGCATGGTCATCCAAAATGGTGCAGTAGGTCTCGGCGTTGAAACTAACAGGAATTGCGACCAAGGGTCCCGTGCCATATCAGGAGAAACACCTCCATAGCATAATTCCACCGCCGCCGAACTTCACAGTTGGCACAATACATTCCGGCAGGAGGCAAACCCAGACCCTGCCATCCGAACGGTAGAGGGTGAACCTTGATTCGTCGCTGCAGAGAACCTGTTTCCACTGTTGACGTTCTTTGCACCACGTTAGCCGAGCAGCGCTATTGGACTTTTTTTTTTTTTTTTTTTTTGGATTGGAGGTTTAACGACCACCGGCTATTGAACTTGGTGATCAAATGCTTGTGGGCGACAGCACGTCCATGATAACCGAGCAGATGGGCTTCCTTACGGATGATATTCATCGAAAGAACACTCCCGGATGCCTGTTGAAACTCCACGCGGATGTGGCTCATCGGTTTGGTGCGGTTCTTTCGAATTTCTCTGGCCAGCACCCGTCGGTCTCTAACTCCGAGTTTTGTGGGTCTACCGGGTCGGGACACTTTCCGACAGTCACCTCTCATCTTCCACTTGCCAATCACGTAAGCCACTGTCGATTTTGGGTACTTCAACCTGCTGGATATGTCACATATGGATCGGCCATTTCTGTGATACCCGACGATTACACCTTTCTCCAAATCAGAGAGCTCCGAACTGCGTGGCATCTTGCACATGCGACTGGTTGCGTTGTTGTTTCCCACACGATATTTAACGGCGGCGGCCGTGACGTGTATCAGGACCGCAGATATCGTCGATTGCAGGGGTGTCCAATTACTTGTTGGTAGATAGTGTATAAGCAACACGAAACATTTGTCATGAGAAAAGGGAGGGTTCCGTGGACCACAGCACCGCAACCAAATGGCTCAAGAAATTTCGCTCAGGTGACAGAAATCTCGGAGATCAGCCAAGGTCAGGTAGGCCGCGAACCATTGATCCGGAGGCTGTGCGATGCGACAACCAGCACTCAGAGATTATTAGGCGAGCTGGGCATATCACAGACCACCGTGGTTCGTCACCTTCAGGACCTCGGCAAGGTCTACAGGAGCTGCTGCATTGTCCCTCACGAACTGATGCCAGGTGAAGCAAACCGCCGAGGGAAGTGTGAAAGAAACTCCTAGAAAACCCGCGCGACGTACATTTCATCAAGAGAATTGTTACGTGCGATGAAAAGTGGGTCTATTTCCGTAATCCTAACGCACAACGGCAGTGGTTGAGCCCGGGCCAGCTTCCTGAACCTGTTGCCAAACGTGGGCGCTTCGAGCACAAGGTGATGCTCTGCGTCTGGTGTTATTTCGAGCGGATAATCCATTACGAATTAGTTCCAGACGGTCGGACCATCAATGCCAACCTCTACTCTGAACAGCTGGAGCGGATGTATGCCGTTCTGAAGGAGAAGTACCCGGCATTGGTGAACAGAAAGCGCGCTCTCCTACAGCAGGACAACGCTCGGCCTCATACCGCGCAAACGACCAGGGCAAAACTCCAAGAACTTGACGGCATCAAACTGATGCCACACCCAGCATATAGTCCGGACCTTGCCCCGTCGGATTATTACTTGTTCCGGTCCATGGCCCACTTCCTTCGCGGGTGGCACTTCAACAGCCAGGAGGTGGCAGCAGCTGGGGCGAAGACGTACTTCGCCTCGAAGAACAAGAACTGGCTCCGCCGCAGAATCGAAAAACTGGCAGAGAAATGGCTAAAGACGGTGCAAAACGAGGGCTTATACTTTGAATGCTAGTCAGCTTTCGTCGTAAAGGTACGTATGAAGACAAAGTGATCCAAATATTGCAAAACTTTTGACTCACTCTCTGTAATTTTATGATTTTTTTTTCTCACGTTAAATAGCTATTACACATATAGAAAACATTATATTTCGTTCGTAAGGAAATTAGTAATACGGAAATTATAAAAAATTAATATTCAAAATAAAAAATAAATATACTGAAAAGCTGAGAACTATATAAAACAATGTACAAGATATTTCAAATATTAAAATATTTTTGTAAAACTGATTTATGTTATAGTGATTGACATCGTACCACACGAAAGACTTAAAAAGCTCTTCAAAGTTCAGTTCCTCGTTTTACTTTAAATAACAATTAAAATCGTTGTATTTTAATAGAAAATCTTAAACAGGAAAAAAAGTCGCATGTAAGCATGCCAGCTGATTTTTTGTTTTGTTTAGTAATAAAAATTCCATCAGAACAGAACATTTCGACGGTATTCCATCCAGGGGTCGCGCTGCCGACCGCATTCTTCGCAATTTGCGAAAAAAAAAAAAAAAAAATGAATGGTTTTGGCGACGGAAAAAAAGTTTTGGTGATTACCTTTTCTAAAGACGTCCGAGGAAAAACAATCTTTAATTTTTACTTGATTACCCAGCAAAAACAGTCTTGCTGGGCCAGCACTGCCAGCAATGGTCCAGCAGTATGTTGCCGCTGCCGAACCGTCAATAAAATGTTCGGGCGGCCAACAGAAGGGCCAGCAGTTCAGGCCAACAGCTGGCCAGCAGTTGGCACCCCATCAGTTGTCATATGCCACAACAGGGCCATCATTGGTCCATCACAGACAATAGCTGCCACAAGCGGCCCTTCAAGCACGTGCCAGAAATGATGGCTAGCCTAATGTGGTCCGCTAGTGTGCCGTTAGTGGCAGCCAGCAACCACGTGACGTAACTGGTGGCTTACCGAATCTTGTCCGCCAATTTCCCAGTAGTAGCCATAATAATAATAATAATAAAAAAAAAGCAAAAGATAATCGCAGTTTCCCAAAGCTACAATTTTTTTCTCCCCTTACGAAGCTTGTAAATTACCGCACTGCGCAGGGGAAATTTTCTCAACAAATCGGAAAAACACCCGTTTGTATCTGAGTAGATTTGAACCTGGGCCGTTTGCGTAATAGCTGAGCTCTCTACCAACCGGACTAATTTGCCACATTCGAGTACGTACTTAAAGCTGTCTATCTGGTATGTAATGTGTAATCGAATGCTTCCGTCTTTCATTTTACAATATTGCGAGGTATTTTTCATAAAAGTCAGTTTCATATAATAGATAAATTAATTTTTTCAACGTAACGATAGTTTTTTTTTTTATTACCTAAAGGGAACTTCACTTTTTTTGTTGTTGTTTGTTTGGAGGTTTAACGACCACCGTGAGCAACTCAATTGGCTATAAGCAGTCGCCCGTCCCTAATTTAGGGTCACTGGTTCCAGGGAAGGGAGAGAGCCAGTGCCGTAAGACAAACACAACATCCATACCTGACCGGGATTCGAACCCGTACCCCTTACGGACGAATAATCAGAGGCCAACGCCTTAGACCACTGCGCTCACTCATTTTCAAGGCGTGTACATACTTAGAGTCGCTTTCCAAAGTTTTGTACTGTCCTTGACGTCTTGAAAAGAGATTGTTGAATAAATATATATTTACCCGGGTTCATGTCACATTCTGTTACATTTTTAACGTTGTGTCTTTCCTTTCCGTTGTCCGAAGCTACATTTTTTTTAAAGAGTAAAATATATTTTATTTTACTTCTCGTTATTTTTAGAAGCGAATTCCTCCCAGTCTTGTGTATTCAACCCATGGATTAGTACACCACATAGCGTTGCTTTTTTTTCTTTCAAATAATTAATAAATTTTGTACGCGTCTAATTTTTTTTTTCCAACAAACGTTGTTTTAATGGTTTTCCAGGATATTTGTTTCAAGCGGTTTCAAATATTTTCTTGTTAGTCATCCACTCCATTCCATGAATTGTTATTCATGGGAATGGAGTGGGTGTATTTCATGGCTGCAATAGTATTTCACGGCTTAATCTGATATCTTCGTCGACGTAAAATTTCATTAGGAAATTAATTCGCCTCTCCACATATGGATTTTTTCTTAACATCCAGTAAAATAACACTATGGCGATAGCGTCATCTTCAACTAACTGGTACCATGAGAGAGCAAGTGTTGCTCTGCGTATGCGCAGTCCCGTTGCTTTCACCTGCTGTTGGGGGTTGCATTGGTTGCCAGCAACGGGCCACTAGTGGCACTTGCTTGGAGGCCCACAATTCACGGCGATGGTGCAGGGCCATCAATGGCTCGCCAACTGATAAGCGCTGCCACCAACAGACCACTACCGGGCCGTGAGCGGCAGATTTCAGCCAGCAGTTTCCCAGCACTTGTGTTTTTGCTGGGTAGTATATGCTTGTTTCTAAACTGGCCAATGTCAAATTTTGCATCTGCAATGCAAAGGGTATTTTAAAAACAAATATAGAATTTTTCAAATTCGATCATATTTGTGAATTTCTTATGTTTTCATGTGAACCATCAACCAATATTGCATAACTTATGTGAAAATAGTTATTATTGAATAGATGAAAGTTCTGTAAGTAATGAAGTGCAATTTTTCAACATCTGTATTAATTTTTTTTTACACTGGCCCTTTTCAATTCAATTCATTTACTGATCTTGCTGTTACATAATAAAGTAATAATTCGGAACAGTTGCATATAAGCCAAAAAAATAACAGCAGGGAAGATCAAGGAAAAGGCCTCGTAGAAACAGGACTTAGCCTCGATCTCCCTAAATATATGTCAAGCTAAGAATATTCACATAACAGCAGCAGCAGCAAGGTCAGGAGAGAAAAAAAGTAACAGATCTAAAATACAACATGTTAACTAAGTTAGATATCTAGTGTTATATTCAACAGACAGTGTACTAAGGCAAATAAAACATTAAGGTATTAGGAAGGTGAGTTTTACCCCCACGCCCGATCCCCCATTTTTTACGCTTTTCAACCGTAGGTTGAAGAAGCGTATATGCTCCAACTTTGTCCGTCTGTCTGTCTGTCTGAACGCACGGTAACTCGCGTAAAAATGGTTCGATTTCGATGAAATTTTAGTATGTGGTAGGGGACAATGTGGGGACGAACCGTATTGAAAATGGGCGAAATGGGGTCAAGGTCAGGACATAGGAGCGGGATCCATTCCGTCGGATTTATGCGTCATAACTTAACAAGTCTGTAAAATCATGCAATGCGTTGATTATGATACGCTTTCCAACATACCAGAAATCATAACTCAAGTTATGAGGATAATGGCTGTGGAATAAATCTCTCTCCTGTGTCCTGACCTTTGACCCCATTTCGATGATATTAAACAGAACCGGTTCAGTATACCTCCGGAAAAACACGTTTAAGTTTTGTCGCAATCGAAGCATTTTTACGTAAGTTATGACACATATGGTTAATGGAATAGATCCCGCTCCTAGGTCCTGAACTTTGACCCCATTTCCAATAGGGTTCGTTCCCAGGTGGTTCCCTACCACATACTAAAATTTCATCGAAATCGAACCATTTTTAAGCGAGTTATCGTGCGGACAGACGGACAAAGCTGGAGCATATACGCTTCTTCAACCTACGGTTGGGAAGCGTAAAAAATGCTTCGATTGCGACAAAACTTTATCATGTTGTTCCGGAAGTATACTGAACCAATTCTGTTTAATATCATTGAAAAGGGGTCAAAGGTCATGGCACAGGAGTGAGTTTTATTCCACAGGCATTGTCCTCATAACTTCACTAAAAATGCTTCTATTGCGACAGAACTTTAGGATGTTGTTCCGGAAGCATACTGAACCAATTCTGTTTAATACCGTCGAAATGGGGTCAATGGTCAGGGTATAGAAGCGAGATTTATTCCACAGCCATTATCCTCATAACTTGAGTAATGATTTCTGGTATGTTAGAAAGCGTATCATAATTATTAATGCATTGCATGATTTTACTAACTTGTTAAAGATTCCCCCTCCTCTGGTCATCCACAGAATAGAACCAGGCCACAGAATGATACCCAATTTTTCAATTAATTTGAAATTCATCCTGTCAATAATACTTTGTTTAAAAATGTTACAGGTAGTAATAAATTCAAAATTGAAAATAAGTCTATATTTCTTTCTATTAGGAATCAGGATCTATAACAATATTTTGCTGTTTAATTGTAAAGAATCTATAACCTATTGTTTGTGTACTATTACAACATTTTGTTCTCATGGTTTTTATATTTATACTGGAGTGAAAAAATACTTTGCGACTTCAGATTACATTTAGCGAAAAAAAAAATTGTATTTGACGAACGGATTGGCGAGAACTTTAAAAAGCCAGAGCAACCGCCAATTCCATCCGTTCGGAGGACGAAATGAATGCGGACTTAGTGAACAGTGGACTAAATGAACCGTGGACGAAATGAACACGGACAAAGTGATCCGTCATCGGCAAGCTCATCGTGGCCGTTGTTAGTAGTTACCTCCAAAGCAAACTGCGAAAAGTTGGTACATAAAAGTAGCTTTGAATTATCCACACCAGAATAATAATTAAACAGAACAAGTTAGTAAAATCATGCAATGCATTGATTATGATACGCTTTCCAACATACCAGAAATTATTACTCAAGTTATGAGGATAATAGCTGTGGAATAAATCTCGTTCCCGTGCCCTGACCTTTGACCCCATTTCGGTGACATTCAACAGAACCGGTTCAGTATTCCTCCGGAACATGGTAAAGTTTTGTAGCAATCGAAGCATTTTTACGTAAGTTATGATGCATAAGGGCGATGAAATGGATCCCACTCCCATGTCCTGACCTTTGACCCAATTTCCAATAGAGTTCGTCCCCAGGCTGTCCCCTATCATATACTAAAATTTCATCGAAATCGAACCATTTTTACGCGAGTTATCGCGCGGACAGACAGAAGGACAAAGCTGGAGCATATACGCTTTTTCAACCTACGGTTGGAAAGCCTAAAAAATGGAAAGTATACCATTACTACTTACCGTTTTAAACCTTTATAAGCAGAGTGGAACCTCTTACGTACTTACCTCAGAGGTGACGCACATGTCAAAGCGGCAAAGTTGCAGCGACAAACTCTGCTGATGTAGATTAATGGGAAAGCATTCGGCTCCGGATTTGAGTGCCGCCACCGGCGAACTGCTTTTACGCTATATTGGCGCCTGAACGTAAATTAAATCTCTTGGCCGTTGAGTTCTTCGAAAAATGTGAGATGCTTCTTCCAAATATCGTCTGGAATTAATGAGAATTCCTTCTTCTACAGTGAGCTCTCCTTCAAAGCGTGGTTTGCCGGCTGACCTGGAAACCTGCGATTCCGTCACAGCCCTTTCTCAAGGGGAAGGGGGGGCATATGTGACGTACTTACCTCAGAGTCGTGACGCACATGTCACGATGGCAAAGTTCCAGCGCCAAAATTCGTCGATGTAGCTTAAGTAGGAAAACATTCGGTTCCGGAGAAGGAGAATGCGATTTCGATAATCGCCACCAGCAAATTTGGTTGTTTTGCTACAGTGGTGCCCGAATCTAAAATGAATCTTCTGGATGCTCGGTTCTTCGAAAAATGTGTGGTGTTCGTTCCATACATCGTCTGGAATTAGTCAGAATTCCTTCTTTTACAGTGAGTTCTCCTTCAAGCGTGTTTTGCCGGCTGACCCAGAAACCTATGATTCCGCCCTAGCCCTTTCTCAAATGGAGGGGGGGTATATATGTGGCATACTTACCTCAGAGGTGAGGCACATGTCAAGACGGCAAAGTTGCAGTGACGAACTTCGTCGGTGTAGCTTAAGTGGGTAAAACATTCGGCTTCGGAGCAGGAGGATGCGGGTTCTATATCGGCGAACGGCTTTTTACCTATATTGGCGCCCGAACATAAAACAAATCTCCTGGACGTTGGGTTCTTCGAAAAATGTGTGATGTTCGTTCTGCACATCGTCTAAAATACCTACGATTCCGTCCCAGCCCTTTGTAAATGGGGTAGAGTGTATTCTAACGTATACCTACCTCAGATGGGGCACACATGTCAAAACGGCAAACTTCGCCAGTGAAGCTTAATTGGGAAAGCATTCGGCTCCGGAGAAGTAGGATGAGAGTTCAATTCCGCCACCGGCAAATGGCTTTACGCTACAAACCTCAGTTATAAGTTTCTCTTGGGGACGGCCTTAAAAAAAGGTATGAAAAATATTTCTTTCAAATGTTAAATACTATTGTAAACATTTGCATGCCTCCAAAAAAGAAAAAGGGCAGGGGTCGTAATTTTAGAATGCAATAGCTTATAATGTAAGCTTTGCTACATCAATACTTTGCTACCTTAAAAGCTTATGTCTATGACTTTATTAATTTTGTTTCTAATTTCCTTATAGAAACTAGGTTAAGAAATTCTGTGTGATTTCATATTTTCAATATATAAAAAACAACAAAGGAAGCTTACCTTTGAAATACTAGGTATAGTAAAAATTCGAATACCATTTTGCTTTATACTCAATGTCTTAATACACATTCTTTACTTAAGAGCGATACTTATCGCTCTTTTCAAAGTAGTATGTCCACTGCATGGTTGATTTAGCATTAGTACCGAGTATTCACTAATACTTGCCTGTTTCCAGATTCTTGAATTCAGGGCGGAAAAAAAGAACTGTGAACATCATTTAGCAAATTTTTAGTTCCATCAAGGCTGCAAAGGATTGCTGTCTCAATTCCCTCATAATTGTAACATACTGATTTACGTATAACAGAATCATTTTTTGATAATTTGAAATTTAAAATTTGTATTTTTGATAATTTGAAATTTAAAATTTGTATTTTTGATAATTTGAAATTTAAAATTTGTATTTTTGATCATTTGAAATTTAAAATTTTACGTATAATCGCAAAAACAACAACAACGTATAAATGAATTACGGATAACCGAATTGAAAAAGCGATGGAAACTACAGTAAAATATCGCGACTAGCAAGGAATTACGTATAAAAATGTATAATCGGGAAACGTATAACTTAATTGTTTCTGCAACACGAACACTGTGAGCTACGGAGCATGCAAAAATAGTTTTATACATACGTACATGGCTCGTCTCAAAACAACTGAGAATGTTTTTATAAAAAAATTGTTCGACCTTAGCACAAGTCTCGAAAAAACAGCAGTCGTCGTAGTAACCATAGCAACCAGCCACACCTATTTATCACACATACGTCGTTGGTAGTGCGCAGTTTAATAAGCGTTGTTTCGTGAATCCCTAACAAGTGTTTTCGCGCAGTGATTTTTGAAAAAATGGATGTAAAAGAGACTCAAAGATGCGCCATTAAATTTTGCTGTTGACTTAAGTTTGTCGGAGAGACTGTCCGTCTTATGCAAGAGGCTTAGAAAGATGAATGTCTAGGGGTAATCAACATTTAACAGATGGCATAAAGAGTTTATGGATGGTCGTGAGTCGGCGGCTTTAATCGCGCACGGAGGAAGACCTTCAACCAGTGTTACAGAGGTAAACATCAATACAATAGGTGTTATTATACGGGACACTTATCAATTAGAGATATCGAAGATGTGGCTCACATTTCAAAATCATGAATTCACAGAATTTTAACCGAGCATTTGGGCATGAAACGAGTTTGTTCAACTTGGGTTCCCCATTTCTTGACAAAGGAACAAATGGATCGTCGAGTTGAGATTTGTCAACAATGAAAGCAAATGGTAAACGAAGATCCACAAGCAGAGGCGTAACTAGGCATTTCTGCGCCCGGGGCAAAACATAAAATATTGCGCCTCCTATACATGTATTACTAATTTATTAGATAACATAGACATAAGTATACACTGCTTAACAAAAGAAGGTTTACGTCATATCAATCGTGACTGTTTGTACAGCTTTTGGCTTCTGCTTCGGAGTTTGGATCTTCGGTACCACATCAAACGGACCGAATCAGCTAGCAGTCGTGGTTAGCAGTCACAGTAACGATCGAATAGCCCCAGAGAATCTTCAATGTGAATGACATCCTTATCTTTCATCGTCCAGTCAACTAAACCGCATGCCCCATTGCTGTCGACGAAGGCCGTGGCTCTTCTTGAGATGGACGGACTCAAGAACAGCTGGAACTGGCCTTCACACTTGAATGCGAGCAATAATACTCCTAGGCATTTTGAGGAAGAAATGGACTTCTAAGCTGCCAGACCATCGCAACTGACGAAACACATTATAAGCAAGTTCTGTAAATGGATAAAAACTCAGTAAGGCGGGGGAAAAAAACCATACCAGAAACTGGTTTAAAAGTTTCAATTCCAGTTTTTTTTCCCCAGATTGCAATCAGTAATTTTTGCGCCCCCTCTCTTAAGCTACGCACAGGGCAGCAGCCCCTCTTGCTCCGCCCTAGTTAGGACTCTGCCACAAGTCAAGCAACGGGTTATTACAGGCGACGAAACTTAGATTTTGATCCACACACCGAAGCAAAAAATCTGTGTTTGGAAATCACCGTAGTCAGCTAAAGCGAAGAAAGTTCGTCAATCAAAATCAGCGGGAGAGGTCATGTCGCTTACATTCAGAAATGGAAACGGGTCAAAAAATTTCGGACCCGGACAAATCTGCTTTGAACAATAAATTGGAAACTCAATTTATGTATATATACATATAAACGTAGTATACATATTCATCCCAATAACTGCTTGATATTGAATAACTGAAATCCTTTTTTAATAATAAAATTTGGTTACTTGCTAAATTTTAGTGCCACTATTTTACGTAATCCAGAAGTAATGGCTGACTATGATCGTGACCATGGAGTATATTTCAAATGGGAATAATTATTTACGATTACATAAATGTATTTTTTTTAGATGTATTTAGATTGTTCACTATTTCCACGCTTTGATGGAGGTGTGTATGCTTTCATATGGTCCGTTAGATTTTTGGTACCATAATCTTATTACACCGCCGACATCTTTCTCTGTAATTATACACTACAATTTGAACAAGCAAAACCAAACAACACCAAATTATTCACAGGCTCCTTAATGAGACGAAACAATTTCCAGCATTCACTCTTCCCCTTGTGGTTTTCAACAAGCACGTATTTGTTGGCCTCTATGCCTTTCTCAGCCTCCTTAATATTAAATCCATCCATATTAACAAATAAGGAGTTAATTTCGACATGTCATATCACTGGAACAAGATGTTAGCACATCAATCGAAAACCTATGAATGCTCAATGTAAAAGATGCTATGTGAAAAGTAACTCTTAGCCATACAGTGAACTTCACACGGAGAGAATGAATCAGCTGAGAAGCAGACGAATGGCGTTTGCCTGTACCTCGCCCTGGACAATCGCACTGTGAAAGAACGCAAAGGAAGTAACTTTTTACGATATGGTGTCGGTGTGTCTCACGTCGGGCAGTGGAAATCTTCTTTGCTTTAAGAAAGATAATATTTTTGCATGGGAAATCATTCACTCCGTGGGCACCAACATCGACTACAGTATTCCACAACGCGCAGTTTTCTTTGGAATTATTTTTCTCTTTTCAAAAGTAAAACCAGAATAAAACCGGGTCAAAATCGGGTCTGGAACACCTTGACCCGACCCGTTGGACCAGCAAGAAATTGTAGACCCGTTGACCTGTGACCCGTTTCCATCTCTGGTTGCATTCTCCGATTGCTAAGGTATGATCTATCAATACATTGTTCCCACAAAGGCTACCATAGATGCAGACTACTACAAAACAGTGCTACAGAATCTGCAGAAATATGTGACAACAAAACGACCACACCTGAAAAAAAAAAATGGGTATTGCACCACAATAATGCAAGGCCCCACACAGCCAATTCTGTCGTTTCTTATTTGGAGAAAATGAAGTTGATGCCCTAACCTGCATATAAAGTCCACACTTGTCACTATGCGACTTCTGGTCGCATAGTGACAAGTGTGGACTTTGTTGTCAATACATTACGGGGAACACAATTTGAGATTGCTGAACAACTCAATACAGCTGCGCAGGGGTGCTTCAACAGCATTTCAGAAGAAGACTTCCAGATGACATTCAAAAAGTGGTAGGAACGTTGGTACACCTGTATTCGATGCAATGGACCTTATTTCGAAAATGATACCCACTTCCTTGATAATTACGGTACGCATATATATATATATATATAATAAGAAACGACATATATATCATCATCATCATTGTCAACCATTATCAATCCACTGCTGGACGAAGGTCTCCCCAAGTTTCCTCCACAACGGTCTGTCTTGTGCCAGTCTCCTCCATGTCACTCCCGCAGATTTTCGAATTTCATCCACCCATCTCCCATGTGGTCTTCTTCTGGGTCTTTTCCTGTCCCTTGGAATCCAATCTAAAATTTCGGCTGTCCATCGATGGTCTGTCCTTCTGGCAGTATGTCCAGCCCATTGCCATTTCAGGGATTTAACTCTGATCATTATGTCTTCCACTCTCGTCATTTTTCGGATCCACGAGTTCCTCTTCTTATCTCTCCTGGTTATACCAAGCATGCTCCTCTCCATGCTGCTTTGAGTTGTCTGCAGCCTTTGTATGTCTCTTTTAGTTAAGGTCCACGTCTCTGCACCATACATAAGCACTGGAAGGATGCATTGATCAAACACTTTTCTTTTAAGACATAATGGCATATTGCTCTTTAAAATTATGCTGTTTCTTCCAAAAAGCTCTCCAGGCAAGTTTTGTACGCCGATTAATTTCTTCATCAATGTGACCCTCACTTGATATCTGCTGTCCAAGATAAACATACGTGTCTGTTATCTCCAGTTTTTCTTCATCAATCGATAAATCTTCATTTCTTGTAAAAGCATTGAACATCACTTTTGTCTTCTGAAAGTTCATTTTTAATCCCACTTTTTAACTCTTGTCAGCAAGTTCCTGGATCATACTCTGCAGCTCTGATGGGGTAGTTGCAAAAATGACTACGTCATCAGCAAAACGAAGGTGGGTTAGATAATCTCCATTAATCTTTATTCCTTTGTTTTCCCAGTTCAGTGATTGAAAGACATTTTCCAATGTGGCATTAAAGAGCTTCGGAGATATGGTGTCACCTTGTCTCACTCCCTTTCCAATTTTTATGTGTTGTATTTTCAAACAGCCGAATCTTTGCACTTGCATTTTCATAGATGTTATTAATAATACTGTATTAATGTATGCATTTTCAATACCGCAGGATTTCAGAGCCATTGTAACTGCCGATGGTTTCACCGAATCAAAGGCTTTTTCATAATCGATAAAAGCCATGCACAATGGAAGTTCATATTCCCTCGCTCTTTCAATTAGTTCTCTCAGTACGTGGATATGATCTATTGTGCTGTAGCTACTCCTGAATCCAGCTTGTTCTCTCGGTTGAGCCATGTCCAGTGTTACCTTCAAGCGGTGTGAAAGAACTTTAGTGAAGATTTTATAAACCACTGAGAGGAGGCTGATAGGTCTGCAGTTCTTGAGATCCTCAATGTCACCTTTTTTATGTAGCAGGATCATTGTAGCATTGTTACAATCCTCAGGAATCTTCCCTTCATTAAGGCATCAAGTGAAAATTTGGGCGAGTACTGTTTCAATTTCTCCACTTGCTTCTTGTAATTCCATCTTCTCCTGGAGCTTTCCCCGCTTCATGTTCTTGATTGCATGAGCAACTTCTGCTGGGAGGACTGGAAGAACTCTGGTACCTTTTATGATGTCTGGAGTACATGTATCATCCCTTTCATATAATTTGGAGTAGAAATCTTTCACTCTTGTCAAAATTTCGCCTCTATTTCTTGTTACAGAACCATCTTCTTTTCTCAGTGCCATAATCTGTTTTCTTCCCTTACTGAGATGTCCCTTTGGCATTTATATATATATGTGTAAAACAAAGCAAAATTTTGAATAAAAAAAAAAAGATCAGCAATCACTAAATCTATCACCCTAACCAGGCTAGCTTCAAGCGATGAAAAAATACCGAGCCTAAGAATGCAGGGAAGCATATTAATGACTGACTCCTTGTCGGCTTCGTCAAGGCAAGCAACAAGAAAATCACTCACTAATCTACTGAGATCAGAGAATTGTGGGTTTCTGCTATTTTAGTTTGCTAAAAGGTCCAATTAAATTTGGGGGAATAATGTCAATAAAAGGGATTACTAATAAAAACCCGAACCCAGCAAACTAAAACACATTTGCCCGACCTCACAACGAAAATAATAAAAATGAATAAAGAGAGCCAAACTCCCTTAACACAAATCCAGTTAATAAAAAACCCAACCAATAAATGGTACCAAAGGGATGCTTTAAACTTGTCACAAAAAAAGAAAACAAACTACCAGCCAAAAAATAACAAGTACCAAAAAAAAAAAAAATTTTAAATAATCATAAACAAAAATTAAAACCAGAAAATGCAACCAACCAAATTGAAAAGTAAGCAACAGCCAAATTTAGGAAAATGAGTTACATAAATCCCAAGGAGCAAAGTACAGTTGTAACTCCAAGAGTGAACAAGAAACCTAAGTTGCATGTCACATAGTTGCAAAGAAAGTCCCCAATACCCACAGCTAAAAGCTTAAAAAAATTATTCCGCAAAATAAAATAAAATAAAAATAAAATATATACCAAAGGACATGGTTTCAAGCACCAGTAATGCAATTTTTAAGCCCAATATACACAAGAAAATATAAACAAATTAATCTTAGTGCGAACTCACAAATCCTATAATATATAAAAAGACTTACTTACATTTAAAAGGGATAACATTGTGTCTTGCTAGGCAATATATATATATATATATATTTTGAGAGAACTAATTGAAAGAGCGAGGGAATATGAACTTCCATTGTGCATGGCTTTTATCGATTATGAAAAAGCCTTTGATTCGGTGAAACCATCAGCAGTTACAATGGCTCTGAAAACCTGCGGTATTGAAGATGCATACATTAATATTATTAATAACATCTATGAAAATGCAAGTGCAAATATTCGGCTGTTTGAAAATACAACACACATAAAAATTGGAAAGGGAGTGAGACAAGGTGACACCATATCTCCGAAGCTCTTTAATGCCACATTGGAGGGTGTTTTTCAGTCGCTGAGCTGGGAAAACAAAGGGATAAAGATTAATGGAGATTATCTAACCCACCTTCGTTTTGCTGATGACGTAGTCATTTTTGCAACTACCCCATCAGAGCTGCAGAGTATGATCCAGGAACTTGCTGACAAGAGTAAAGAAGTGGGATTAAAAATGAACTTTCAAAAGACAAAAGTGATGTTCAATGCTTTTACAAGAAATGAAGATTTATCGATTGATGGAGAAAAGCTGGAGATAACAGACACGTACGTTTATCTTGGACAGCAGATATCAAGTGAGGGTCACATTGATGAAGAAATTAATCGGCGTACAAAACTTGCCTGGAGAGCTTTTGGAAGAAACAGCATAATTTTCAAGAGCAATATGCCATTATGTCCTAAAAGAAAAGTGTTTGATCAATGCATCCTTCCAGTGCTTACGTATGGTGCAGAGACTTGGACCTTAACTAAAAGAGACATACAAAGGCTGCAGACAACTCAAAGCAGCATGGAGAGGTGCATGCTTGGTGTAACCAGGAGAGATAAGAAGAGGAACTCGTGGATCCGAAAAATGACAAGAGTGGAAGACATCATGATCAGAGTTAAATCCCTGAAATGGCAATGGGCTGGACATACTGCCAGAAGGACAGATCATCGATGGACAGCTGAAATTTTAGATTGGATTCCAAGGGACAGGAAAAGACCCAGAAGAAGACCACATGGGAGATGGGTGGATGAAATTCGAAAGTATGCAGGGGTGACATGGAGGAGACTGGCACAAGACAGACCGTTGTGGAGGAAACTTGGGGAGACCTTCGTCCAGCAGTGGATTGATAATGGTTGACAATGATGATGATGATATATATATTTTAAACATTCTCAGTTGTTTTGGGACAACCCTTGTACATACAAAGAAATATACGAACTCATACATTCGTTAATCAGTGGTGGATAGCTAGACCTAGCGCTGCCCTGTGAATTCAGAAACCATGACGAGAAATGTGTGAGAATTCATTCTCTTTGACAGAGGAAGCGAATTTCTCAACCAACGATCTCAACACAACATCTAACGCGATAGTTTCGTAATAAGGTTGACTATTAGGAAACTTCCCAGATGGATTCGGCATCGCGTTACCATGGTAATAGAGTAAAGACTACCCGGTATATGCGTGGGCAGATCTTCGCTAGATTCAATGGCTGAACTCTCCGTACGAGTTGCTGCTTTTCTACAAAAAGCACGTGTTCTGCTTAAAGCTGCATGCCGTGTGCACTAAGAACTCGTTAATGAATGAAATAAAATGAGTGGTATCATTAATGAACCGTTGAAAAAATTACATTGTCACACCTTTGACAAGAGCACAAGTTTTAAATATTTCCTCTGGAACACTTTCGAAATTTAAAACTGAACACAGAGATATGAATCGATCATATGCTGAGTGTTCCCATGCAAGTTATTACCAAAAATACTAGTGGTTAACTGGATTGAGTAATTCAAAATGTACTTTTGGCTGTTTTTGCTTTTCCTTCCCCAATGAAACCGGCTCTTGGAATAAGACGATACTTAAAATACCATTTTCCACTCTCCAACAGAAGCAAAATACACCCAGTAACAAAAAGCAGGCGTCTAACGTATTATTTCCCTTAACAGCTCAAAAAATTAGCTATTCCATTCAAGTAGAAGACTTGCATGCTCGTGTGAGGGGTGAGATTTGTTCTAGCATTGTCTTTTGAACTAAACAAATTGATTAACACAATAAGGATTATTGGAAAGCACAATTAAAGAGGTGTTCAGAGCTTTGTGTGGAAAGAACTATTGGACAAATTTCAACCAAATTTGGCATACATACTTTCCTGAGTATGCGGTTTCGATTTGCGAAAAAAAGAAAAAAAGTTCAATTTTTTTTTTGATTGGAGGTTTAACGACCACCGTGAGCAACTCAATGGGCTATAAGCAGTCGCCCGTCCCTAATTTAGGGTTACTGGTTCCAGAGAAGGGAGAGAGCCAGTGCCGTAAGAAACACAAATCCATGCCTCACCGGGATTCGAATCCGGACCCCTTTCGGACGAATGATCAGAGGCCAATGACGAATGATTAGACCACTGCGCTACCGGGGCGGGGCGGCAGTTCAAAATTCAGTCGCTATGGTGAAATTTGGCGCTGCTGTCCTCTTAGTATATTACGTAGTTTATCTAACGAATTTGAAGCTTGGGTCGCGGATTGCCTAGTGGTCAACGTTCGTGACTGCTACGGAGAGGTCTCAGGTTCGATCCACTAAATATCCGGCATGCGTCGGATGGGCACGTTAAGCCGTCAGACCATTAAAAAAATATTGCCTTGATAAACGAGGCTCTTCAAGTATCCTCATAATCCAGCCATGCAAATAAGTGTAAAATTTTTGGTGGCCCATTAAAAAAACTGGTGGTCCAAATTAAAGGCGTTTATTTCTTATCGTAGGTCTTAGTTGATTTTCAATAATTGTGTTACTGATGATGAGTCAAATAAGTCACGCGGAACAAAGTTTTAACTGTCTGAAATTTACACTTCACTCACGACAGAATCGTCAATCACAGAATCTTTGGTTTTTCTATGAAAAAACGCGAACAAGTTTCTTTGAGGCATGAGAGTCGAACAACGCTTTTTACTGTTTCCACGGTGACTGGAGAACTAAAAAAAAAAAACCGTTCTGCCAACTGCGGTTCTCTGATCTGTTAATAAGGAATCCATTCGGCATGGCGCAGATGAGCCAATGAGCCTCATCTATTCACTCTCGGTATTGGTGACGTCATGCCCCACGATGTACGTCGGCAGATGGAAGTTCACGGGTTCAACGCTTAGACCTCTTGGTGTCTCAGCTCTGACGCTGCAGATATATGGAGTCCGAGGGACAGCCGCCGTAAATCGGTATTCGATCTCTCCAGTTGTAGCCATTTTCCTTCGACCTGAGAATTCAAGTACAAATAATTGTGTTCTACAAAAATAATTAAGAAAAAACAAAGTGGCTGAACTTCATTTGCCTTCTTCAGAAAAACTGGCCGCCAGCTGGAAAAACTTAGTCGCTATTAGCGACCGCTTATTTGCATCTACGCCATAACCAAAAGTAACAGGGGTTCAGATCTGGTGATCGTGACTGCCATAATGTTGGAAATGATCGGCTAATCACTCTCGTTCGAAAAATGTTTCTGCAGTAAGGCTTGCACATTTAATCCTATATGAGGGGGTGCACCATCTTGCATAAAGATTATGGTGGTCAGACAATTTCAATAAAACAGTGTTGGAATGACGAAGTTTTGGAGCATACCTCCGTATCAAGCGGCATTAACAGAATATGTCACTGGTCCAGATGCAGAGTTTTCTTCAAAAAAACAACCAGGAAATTTTTTGAATGATGCCGTGGAACAACAAGACACCGTTACTTTTGGTGAATGCAATGGAATTTGTTGGTGAACGTGCGAACTTTCGTCAGACCAAATACGGCAGTTATGAGTGTTCACAGCACCATTCAAATGAAAATGAGCCTCATCTCCCAACAGAATTTGCCAAGGCCGTGCAGCATCAACCATCATCCGAGGTACGAATGTCAAGGCAAATGTTTCCCGCTTATCACTGTCACCAGAAACCAATTCTTGGCAGTGGGATATCTTATAAGGGAAAAAACGCAAGTTCTTTCGCAAAACTTTCCACACTGTCGTATAGGGAATGCCCAGTTACGGTGATATTGCACGTGCACTGCTGCTGCCTTTTGAATTTTCCATTCCGTGCTCCACTACTACAGTTGAAATTTCCTCCGGTTTCTTAGGTTCAATCGTTTGCAACCCCATCTTAGTTTCACATTGATATAGTTCAAGTTTCCTCAAAATGCCAAAATCATTTTCCTAAGATTAGTAACAGAGGACCTCTTCGTAAACTTTTTAACCGCCGAAAAACCTTAACTGCAGCACTGGCATTGCTGCTTCGTAGATAGAAGAGTTTAACCAGTAACACACGATCAGGTAAAGGGAGCACCATGACTCTTCACATTTCGAAGATCTGTGAAAAACGTTTTGCGACTCTTATACACCTATCTGCCATTACATTATGACCACCTACCTAATAAGCTCTAGGACTACCATTAGCCCGCAAAACAACGACCACTCGGCAAGGCATCGATTCGATGCCGTGGTGATTGGTATCCTGGGGTATCTGGTACCATACTGTCAACAGCAGATCCTCCAGTTCCCGTACTTTCCGGGGTGGTGTAGATTTAGCGCGAACCAGCTTTTCCAAGTCGAACCACAAATGTTCGATTGGGTTCATGCCAGGTGAATTTGGACGCCAGGGCATTAACAGAAGTCGCCAGCATGTTCCTCGAACCACTCCTGGACGATTCTGGCAGTGTAGCATGGCGCATTATCCTGTTTGTAATGGCGATCCCCAGCAGGGAACACAGTTGCCATGAATGGGTGAACTTTATCCGCAACGATGTTCAGATACCTGATAGCTGTCAGGGATTGTGCTATTGGGATAATGAGGCCTAAAGTGTCCCAAGAAAACATCGCCCACAGCATAACACTGTCGCCGCTGGCCTGTTTCCACAAAACAGTGCATCCAGGTGCCATTGTCTCAGTTGGTAATCTGCGTATCCGCGCTCGGCCGCCAACGTGATGCACCAGGAATCTTGAATTGTCAGACCAGGCCACTTTTCTTCAATCATCCACGGTCCAATCTCGATGATCTTGGGCCTATTTCATGCGTTGTTGGCGATGACGTGCAGTTAGCATGGGGACCCGGCTCTGGGTCTTCGGCTACGCAGGTCCATGCGCAGAAGGCTGCGAGGAAATGTGTGATATGGCACATTGACTTGACCACCAGTGTTGTATCTGCGGGTTATTTGTCGCACTGTGGCCACTGTGAACAATGCGCGATAGTCTCCGCTCCCCTCTGGTATCAATGAGCTTCAGACGACGGCTTGTCGTTTGGTCATCTGTGCACCACTTTTGATACGTACTCACTACAGCGGCACGTGAACAAAGCACAAGCCGCGCCGTTTCCGAGATCGTAGTTGCGAGGCGCCGTGCCATCACAATTTGTCCGTCACCAAACTCCGATAAATCGGCAGCTGTTCCCCTGGCTCCGAACACTACTAACCTAAAGCCAGTCCTCGGGTTGTATACTGTATATACTGCTCTGTGAACTTCATCTGCGCCACCATTTGGTCTCCAGGCGCGCTCATTTCTCGAGGCTGGGGGTGCTCATAATGTAATAGCTCATCGGTGTATACCCGAAATTCGTTAGATAGCATACGTAATATGCAAATTAAGGGGACGGCTGCACCAAACTTCATCCTAGGGGCTGAATTTAGAACTTTTCGAAAATCGAAGCCGCGTACTCAGGAAAGTACGTATACCAAATTTGGTTGAGATTTGTTCAATAGTTCTTTCTACAAAAGAGCTCTGAACAGCTTTAATTGTGATCATCCTATATATCTACTGCATTAAACGCAAACTTCGGCATATCTCTCATGCTCTCCAACTTCTGTTTAATTGTTTACATTCAAGATTGTTCTTACAACTTCACTTTTCCATTTCACTTTTAGCTGCACTGTTTCCATCATCCAGTTCGCTTACGTATGATATTAGCTTTAATCTTCTAAACAACACATAAAAGCGTCCTTTCGTCAACATTCGAAAAGGGAATGGCTTCTGTTTCCAGAGTTGCTACTGCTCAGCGAATGTATAGCGATTAAACAAATGAAGAACTTACGCTTCAGAGTTCGTTCATTTCATAAAATTAAAACGCAAAGAAGATGACTCTTTTGGTTTAGTGCTGCCCACTGTTATACAGGATGTTCCAAAATTATCTTTACAACTTTGACCCTCAATAAAACCTAAATTAAATAAGATAGCGAAGTTCTGTTTTTTTGTACATGTATAAAAAACAGAACAACGCATAAAGGTTCATTGGTACATAAAAGGTATTTGTTTACTTTCAGGTACGACCCTGAACTTGTGATGGCTACTCCACAGAAAAGGCCCAGTCAGTGTGTGGCATGGTTCATAGAGACGAAGTCAGGTACATAAGTCCAAAGGAATTTCAGTACGAAATACCGACGTAATCCACCATCCAGACCCTACAATACACGAGTGGTGCATGAAGTTTATGGAGACTGGTAGGGTGCTTCATAAAATAGGCGCCGGCCAAATACAAGTGAATAGGATACGGAACGTGTTCGACAGTTTCCTATTTAGTCCAGAGAAGTCCATTCGTACGGCCTCCAGGCAGTTGGGGTTACCACCTACAACGATACACAGGGTGCTGCACAAACGCTTGTACCTGACTGCCTACAAAGTGCATTTGACACAGGCACTGCAGCACCCAGGGAATAAACCAAATCATTTCGATTTTGTCGTTGATATTGCACCACAGGAGTGATAATGAGAAAGGCTTCCTGAAACGTGTTTTATTCAGCGATGAGGCAATGTTTCATGTCTGTAGTGTTAGCAACAGGCATAACTGCAGAATTCGGGAGGTCTGAAAACCCACATACCGTCCGTGATTTTGAACGTGACAGCCCTAAAAGTTAACGTCTGGTGCGGTCTCCTGCACAGCCGCTTCATAAGCCCATTCTTTAACGCCGAAAACACAGTCATATTCAATGCTTATTTGGACATGCTGAGTGTTTGTTACACCCCCAATTGGAGGGCCTGCAACCGGCTATCATCTTCCAGCAGGACGGTGCAACCCCAACCCGCACTGGGCACTTCGTGTTCGTGAGTTTCCTGATGAAACCCTTCCGGAGCGATGGATCGGTCGGGATGGTACAATTCTTTGGCCTCCACGTTCACCCGATCTTACTTTTCTGCGGGGCTCTGAAGGATATTGTGTACCGCACAAATGTTGTGCATGAGCTGAAGCACAGGATTACAGCTGCTATCACAACAATTCCTGAGGACATGCTCCGGAGAACATAGCAGGCGGTCGAATACCGTCTCGAATTTATTCGGGCAACCAACGGTGCGCATGTGGAGCTCTCTACTAGCATCGCAACAAACTTTGGAACGTGCTATTCAATATGCAATAAACCGATTTTTGTTCTCTTATTGTGTTTGTTTTCTTGAGGGTCAAAGTTCTAAAGATAATTTTGGAACACCCTGTATATCTCAACTGATTTCCCCATTCTCCTAGCTTTCTTTCTTTTTTTTTATTCTGGAACTCTGGCATGAATTAAGCCCTCGTATCATATTGTTGCTGAGGACTCAGACGAGATTTAGAAAGCTCCTCTGAATCCTGAGGTAAAAGAAGATAGGAAGATTCGAGACGCTAGAAGAGTTCCTTTCTAATTTCCGAAGTTTTGGCTTCACTGTATGAACTGGGTGACCTAAGTTAGCTCCATAAAATATACCCGTTTTGTCGTTTTATGAATACTGTTTTGACGAGCAACTGTTCGCGATCATTTCTTTCTCCTGTGGCCGCTATTAGGAGTGTACCTTTCCCCCATGTTTCGGTTAATTTTATTGTATGGTGTGATTTCATTCCCAGATCGACGGCGTGGAGACCTAGTGGCAGGTGAGACACAGCGGGTGGTAGCAAAAGCCATTGGAGTGTCACGAACTGTCATTTTCCGACTGTGGACACGATTCAGGATACGGAAAGTGTTCGAAGAAAGCAAGGCCGTCCACGAGCAACTACAGAAACGGACGACCGTTATATTTTGTTAACCGGCCGTCGGAGCAAAATGCTACATATCTCCAGCAAGAGATTCTTGTGTTAACAGTACTCAGTTTATCAACTCAAATTATCCGCAATCGCCTTCACTAAGTTAGGCCTTATGCGCGTAGAGCAATGGTGTGTGGGGACACCATGAGTGCGGTCAAGTTCTCTTCTCTGACGAGTCGAGATACAGTCTAGAGACTGACAATCGACGAGTTCTTATCTGGAGGGAACACGGCGCACGAAATAACCCAGCTTTTGCGCAGCAAACATCACATTACGGTGGACATGGATTGATGGCCTGGGCAGGCATAAGCATCGGTGGGCGTACGGACCTGTACGTCATCCGAAACGGCAGTCTGTCGACTACCCAGAGATGTAGAGACGAGATTTTCGGACCTATGGTCATGCCGTATGCTGCAGCCGTCAGTGATTCGTTACTTTTTATGGACGGTAACGCTTTACCTCATAGAGCTCCAGACTTAAATCCAATTGAGCATGGCGGGGACGCACGTGGTAGACGCACTGAAGATCGGCCTGCACCTCCGTTGACTCTTCGGTAAGTGGAGACTGCACTCATTGAGGAGTGGCAAAGTTACCCCTAAAACCTATTAGATATCCTCATCAGTTCTATTACACACGGATGTGCAGCGGCATTAGCCGTTCGAGGGGATCACACACCCTACTACAGGTCAGTAACTATTTTCAAAAAGTCATTTTTTTGTTGTACAGATATGCATATTGTTGTACAGCATACGAGGGGATGCAGAAAAGTTATCGGCCTAACCCACTTCCTGTAATTGTAGCATTATTTTGTTCTGCAGCTCGAAAGAGTGTTCTTTTGTATCGTTAAGTGCCAATTTTCCAACTAATAGCTCTTTTTTTTGCAGATGTTTGACGTCCTGAACTGAATCATGTCAACGCAAAGTGTTGAATTTTCGAAAGTGGAACTCCGGGCTGTCGTAAAATTTCTGTTCCTGCAGAAGAAAATTACAAAGGAAATCTATGAGTGTATGACGCAAACATTAAGTGGGAAGTGTCCTTCATATTCCACTGTGAAGAAATGGTGTGCTAACTTTCGGCATGGAGATTTTGAGACCGAAGATACAGCAAGATCTGGGAGGCCTTACACAGTGACAACACCTGAAATTGTTAATAGTGTTCATGACTTGATTTTGTCAGATCGGCGAATCTCGGCTAAAACAATAGCTGAGACACTGGAGATATCTAGGGAACGTGTTGGGTTCATAATTCATAAGTACTTGGATTTGCAGAAGATATCAGCAAAGTGGGTGCCCAAATGTTTGAACGCCGATGAGAAACGAAAGCGAGTGGACACTTCTAAATAGGTTTTGGAGCATTTTAAGCTATCTGGTGGTAATTTGTTGCACCGAGTTGCCACCGATGATGAAACGTGGTTACATCACTACGATCCAGAGACGAAACAACAGTCCCCGCAGCGGCGGCACTCTGGTTCTCCCCAGCCAAAGAAATTCAAGACTCAAAGGTCTGCAGGAAAGGTCATGGCACCGGTTTTTTGGGATTCCGAAGGCATTTTACTGTCTATCTCCCGAAGGGCCAAACAATGAATGTTGAATACTATTCCAACTTGCTGTGCCGATTAAAGGAGGCGTTGAAGGAAAAAAGACGAGGAAAACTGCGGAAAGGTGTTCTCTTTTTGCAGGACAATGCGCCGGCTCACAAGACAATGTTTTGAGGGAACTGGGGATTTAAGTGCATAGACCATCCACCCTACTCACCATGCATTGCTCCATCGGACTATTTCCTGTTCCCAAACGTTAAAAAAGTTTGAAAGGGAAGCATTTTTCGAATGATTCGGTGGTGATATCAGCAACAGAGCAGTATTTGAGTGATCAGACTTCAGAATTTGTTTTGGAAGAGTTAAAGAACTCCAGAAACGTTGTGCCAAGTGTGTTGAACTTCTGGGTGAATGTGTGGAATAGTTTGTAAGTTCCATGGCTCTAGCCCATTTCCTTCTTCGTGAAGCCGAGAATTTATCAGCATCAACCTCGTATCACATCATGGACATTAAATGATATTGCATAAAATTACTGAATATTCTACTGTATCTTACATAAAAATATTTTACGTTCAACAACGTCAGTCGCACATGGTTTTCCTTACAATATCTCTTGCTCTCCTAATTCTTTTGAGCACTTTAGTTCCAATGAGAGCCCTTCAAATGAACGAACCATCATGCCATTCTTCATCAATGAAGTTGACAGCAAAGCAAACTGTTGGGTTGAAAAGCTTCTCAGCTAAATAGGTGTTTCTCTGAATGCTGTTAATTAATTTTCGCAATACACCGACAAAATTTGAAGGTAACTTCGCAATTCAAAAAATGTTTCTTACCTGATTCCCAAAAACACCTACGGCACACGCTCGCGATACTTCTTTGTCACCAAACCACACACCAGCAAGCTGCGGAGGAATGCCAAGAATGAAAATCTGAGATACTGCAACAATGGTCTGACCAAGCATGGTCACGGGAAAGAGGTTCGGGGATAAGCTGCCGCATTTGATCCAGGAACCTATGAAAAATAAAACAAGAGATGCACATGATTTGTCCCACAGACACACATGCGACAAAACACTAAATATACATAAAATCAGGTAAATTAGCTTAGCCTTTTAGAAAAAGTGCTATGCGTTTTTAGCACGTCTTTTGTAAAAAAAAAAAAAAGATCGTGCTTATGTTATTGGTTTGTCCGTCTGTAGACACGATATCTCTGCAACTAAGTCTGATTTGAAAAATTCTTGTTTTCATTAGGAAGCTTGAAATGTGCGAATGATGATCTTTTACTTCGTTTTTTACGATGCAAAATTTTGCCGCTAGAGGGCCTAAATGCAGATATCGAATCCAAAACACATTCTAATCCATATTCGCTTATAAACATCCAATTCGAAAAATTCTTTTACTTTTCGATTCCATTCAATCTAAGATTATTTTAGGCTCACTTCTCCAAGTTACGCATATATTCTCCGCTAGGGGCGTAAAAGTAAATTGCTTTTCCCCAGATATCTCAGCTTCTAAAACTCCGATTTGAAAAATGTTTCCTTCAGTGGATACAGCTCGTGATGGGAAATATTTTTCATATAATTTCTAATTTTTGGTATAAAACGGTTTGGCCATCAGAGGGCATAGGAGTTGATTTCTGCTTCTAATGTATTTGCAGAAAAATCTGAGCTAAAAACTAGATTGAAAAAATTCTTTCGTAGACCGATACAACTCACGTAGACAAACCTTTCCGGAATATTTCCTTAAAATAATGAATGGTTTCCCCGCCAGGGGGCGTAGATATATCTTGTTTTTGTCAATATCTCTGCTTCTAATGATCCGATTTGAAAAATTTCTTTGTTGGGCAGAGTTTCCGGTGTGACATATTTCTAATATAATTTCAATATTTTCAAACAATTCATTAACTTTCCGCTAGGGGGTGTTAATGAATTATTATAAAACTCCGATTTGAAAAATTCTTCCAGCACCGGATAGAGCTCCTGGTGGGAAAATGTTTTACTGCTACTTCTAATTTTTTTATAAAATATGGTTTGGTCACCAGAGGACGTAAGCGTTAAATTTCTGCTTCGTAGGTATTTGCAGCAAATTCTCAGCTTCTAAAAGCCCGATTGAAGAAATTCTTTCGTGAACCGATACCGCACCTGTCGATAAACATTTGATAATATTTTCATCATAAAATAATGCATGGTTTCTCCACCAAAGGGCGTAGATATCTATCTTATTTCTGTCAATATCTCTGCCTCTAAAAGTCGGATTTGAAAAATTCCTTCTTTGTTAGATAGCGTATCCGGTGTAAAATGTTTCTCCTATACCTTCAAAAATTTCAAATAATGCATAAACTTTCCGCTAGGGGGCGTAAAGGTAAATTGCGTTTTCCTCAATATCTCTGCTTCTAAAACTCCGCTTTGAAAAATTCTTTCGGCACGAGATACAACTGATAGGAAATTCTCAGCATATAATTTCGAATAATTGATAAAGAATGGTTCAGCCACCAGGGGCGTAAGATTTAATTTCTGCGTCTGATGTATTTGCAGTAAAATCTGAGCTGCTGAAAACTCGACAAAAAAATCTTTCATGGACCGATACCGCTCACATCAAAAAACCTTTTGAAAATATTTTCTTTTTAAAATAATGCACGTTTCTTTCTTTTTTCCGCGAGGGGGGGGGGGCGGTAGATGCATATCTTATATTTGTCGATATCTGCTTCTAAGAGCCCGATTAGAAAAATTCTTTCTTTGTTGGAGAGAGTTTCCGCTGCGAAATGTTTCTCATATAAATTAAAAAATTTCTTTACGCACAAATCTGCCACCAGAGGGCGTAAGTTCACATTTCCGTTAACAGCAATATCTGCGGGATTAAAATCCAGATTGAAATTTTTTTCTTCGGTCAGATACTACTGTTTCCATTCCGGTTCAATTGATTTTGAATAGTTTTGATAAATTTAATTCGCATCAGAACGGATTCAAAAGACGTGCTCATTACACCCGAAAATTCAGTGTCATCTCTCTTGTTTTAATTGTTTACTTCAGAATGATCGAACACGGTAATTTATTCACGACGGAAATCCACAAAGACTAAGATCTACTCAAAATACACTGCTGGCCACCCA
Organism: Macrothele yani; assembly: GCA_039090855.1. Lineage (NCBI taxonomy): Eukaryota > Metazoa > Arthropoda > Arachnida > Araneae > Macrothelidae > Macrothele > Macrothele yani. The sequence continues at coordinate 45,242,014 of CM077022.1, read as the reverse complement.
AAATGCAACACCAAGAAGGAAGCATCCGATTGGCCTGATTCGCAGCATCCGTTGCCCGCGAGAGGACATGCAAACGATTATCATTGCAGGGCATATGCTAATCATGTGCGCCCGGCACGCCACCGAGAAGCACTATAAGAATGGTGCACAAAAGGCGGGGTGTAAGTAGTGGAAGTGTGTTGTGCTGCCGGACCTGTGCGTGGGAAGCTTCCCGATGCCTCGTCGCAGAATACGGCAGTCATTCCAGCACGGCAGAGGACGAATAGTGGCTTATCGCGACTGCGGTTTATCGTACCGAGACATCGGCACCCGTGTGGGACGACATCCAGCCACAGTGAGGCGAGTATGGATTCGGTGGGTGCAGGAGGGAGGGCGGGACGGACGGACCGACTGACATGAGCGATTGCCGCTGCACACCACCGAACGAGAGGTCCGGCATGTTGTGCGGCGGGCATTGACTGCTCGCACGGCCACATCACGAACGTTAGCGCAGGAATAAGGGTGTGTTGCGCAACAACCTGTGTTGCGCAACAACCTGTGTCAGCACGTACCGTTCGACGTCGTCTGCAAGAGCGGGGACTTGTCACACGGCACTCATCGCTCCGATTACCATTGACGTTACACCACCGGTGAGTGCGGCGGCAGTGGGCCGTTGAACGCCGCACCTGGACTACGGAAGGGCACGAGATTGTCTTCTCCGACGAATCCCGCTTCTGCCTGCAACACCACGATGGTCGGATCCGCGTGTGGCGGCACCGCGGCGAGAGACTGTATGACGCTTGCATTATGCATCGCCATACCGGTTCGTCGCCTGACGTTATGGTTTGGGGCGCAGTTGGATATGACACCCGCAGCCCTCTGGTACGCATCGCCGGTACACTCAACAGCCACCGCTACATCTCGGACATTTTGGAGCCTGTAGTCCTCCCTTACCTGCAGGACCTGCCAGCGGCCACGTTTCAACAGAACAATGCGCGCCAGCACATGGCACGCATCGTGCAACAATTCTTCACGGCCCACCAGGTGTCACTCCTGCCGTGGCCCGCCTGTTCTCCCGATATGTCGCCCATCGAACACGTCTGGTCGCTGATCGGTAACCGAGTGGGCTGGCAAGCACCACCCGCGGCTACGCCTGATGAACTGTGGCAACGTATGGAAGCAGCCTGGACCGACATACCCCAAGCCCACATCCAAAGCCTCTTACGTTCGATGCCGCGTCGTGTAGCGGCCGTTATTGCCAGCCATGGGGGCCACACGAACTATTGATGTCTGCGTGTTCCGCAAGTCGCAAGGGCCTGTAAGCTCAATCGTTTCATTTTTGTATCTGTTGTTATGTGTCCAGTAAATCTGGCTTTGCTATCTCATGTCCTTCTTGGTGTTGCATTTTGGGAGGCCAGCAGTGTAGTATAACGTACTAATGGTCCGAATTCCTTGGCGTAGAATAGGAAAAAACTTTCCATGCTTTCCGCACAGCAACCACCGCGTACAAATTGCTGAAATGTTCTATTATCCAATTTGCAGTTACAGTGGCGTACCGGAAAAAAAAAAAAAAAAAAAAAAACTTTGGCGACGATCCTGTGAAGTGAACCTCGCCAAGAACAGAAATAGGCAGATTGCGAGTGGAATCAGATGAATGTGGGCGGAGTCTGTTGAATTGCTCCGGAAATTAAGTGAACCAAAATTACAATAATTTCAATATAGTATATGAATGTAATATTCTAATTACGAAATAGTAAAGCCAGCGTCTGTTAGTCTAATTGTGAGTTTGCGAACAGCTGCACAACTAGAGAATGTAATATGATATATTTACATTAATCTTTTTTTGATTGGAGGTTTAACGACCACAGTGAGCAACTCAATGGGCTATAAGCAGTCGCCCGTCCCTAATTTAGAGTCACTGGTTCCAGTGACGCAAGACAAACACAACATCCATGCCTCAACGGGATTCGAACCCGGACCCCTTTCAGACGAATGATCACAGGCCATCGCTTAGACCACTGCGCCACTCTGGGGAGGCACACTAATCTTCAAAAAAATAGTTGCTCCCAGAAGGAAGCAACCGACAGGAATGAAACTTGGTGGGTAGGTTTGACATCGTGAAACATGCAGATGACTAAAGTTTCACTCTTTGCTGCGCGTGTGACTCCAGCAAAGAGGGGTAGTAGTGCTGTGCCTGACCGGATATATAAGAACATCCAGTTGTGCGTGCTTGCTATTCCGACTCGTGCTGCTGTTGTGTTGGTTGCATCCTTTGCAAGTGAAGTATGCCTCGGAGAAAAGCTCGGAAGCAATACGAGACGTTAGAGGGGATTCGAGAGGGGCTGCATTGTCGGGCTCCGGGAAGCGGGATGGTCTTATCGCCGTATTGTGCGCCGAACCGGTCATGCTGATATCTCCATAGCACTCTGTTGGCGACAGTGGATAGAACAAGACCCGGAGCACCGACAGGAAGAGTCTGGGAGACCTAGACGAACCACGGAGAAAGAGGACAGACGGGTTGCCCGACATGCGCGGAGTGAACCAACAGCCACGATTGCGGATATTCAGGGAGCAGTGCTGCCCTCCATATGCATCGTCTGATTAGTGCCTGCACCATTGGAAGACGGCTGCACGACGTAGGAGCAAGCAGGCGATAATTCATAGTGGTGTGAAAGTGTTTGAAGCTAGCGTAAGAGGCACGAGTAGGTTCGCGTGCAGAGCGCGCCTGCACCCACGAAGTTCGTTAGAAAATGAAAGCTCTTTTCAGAGCTACTTGCTCCAACCGATCCACGCTCTGCCCCGTCGTCGTCGGGCCGGTTCCCCCATTCACCATGAATGGGCCAAGTGCAGAGCACAGTGAGCAGATACCATCATGCTCGGGTCTTCAGACCCATTCTCCGGGGGATAGAGACACTGAGAACTGTGAGAGTACAAGCACGGAGGAGTTTCTTGGGCTGTTCCACGAGCTTAACGCGCTGATGGACAGCCCGACTGCTAGAATCTCACACAATGTGAGAGGGTTGTTACGACAAGTTCTAGACCAGATGCTCAGCTTCGTAACAAAGCAGTCGCTGCAACTAGAAAACCTCAAAGGGCAACTATTGGAAAGAGAACGGAGTGCGCAAGTCGATGAGAAGCCGACCTATGCTAAGGTTGCCGGGAGAAGGCAAGCTCCCGCAGCACCCAAGGAAGCTAAGCCGACACATCCAGTGATCCTCTATCCGAAGATAGCGGTCAAATCTTCGGAGGAGGTGAAGGACATGGCGAAAGGAGTGTTTAGCCCATGGAACATGGAGGTTGGAATCCAAGGTATGAAAAAGGTGGCAAACGGAGGGGTTCTGATCGAATGCCTCGAGGCGGAAGGGGCGCAGGCCTTCGAGGACACATTTGAGTTACATCCGAACCTCAACAAGACGTTTATCTTAAAAAAGCCAGCGAGGAAACTTCCCAGACTGATAGTCTATGGAGTTGGTACCTTCTCTGAACAACAGATTGTTGATGGGATAGTGATGCAGAATGATATCAAGGACCTTCAACGCTGCAAATTACTCTTCCCGATAAATGGGAAGTCGGGGAAGAACCACTGGGTGTTTGAGTTCGCACTCTAGTGAAGAAAGGGAAAGTCAACCTCGGCTGGCAGATTTACTCCTGCAAAGAATAGTTGCGGGAAACCCGTTGCTTCAAATGCAACAGGTTTGGTCACCATCGTGACAAGTGCAAAGCAGCGTCTGAAACCTGCGCCCGGTGCGGCCAGGAGGGGCACAGGCAACAGACCTACAAAAACGAAGCGAATTGCCCCAACTGCCGAAGTGCAAACGAGAAGTTCCGCCTCAAGCTAGACACCGCCCACTCCAGTACAGATCCAGACTGCCCTAGTCTGAAGAAGGAACACGAGAGAATCCGTTCCAGAACGGATTATGGCTGAAGAACAAGCGACGAAGGAAAAAGAATGGGACTGTGATCCCAAGAAGAATTGTAAGACGCTGAATGTGCGTCCAACGTGCCTGTGTTTATTAAAAACCCAAGAGTTTCTTACCTATGTGTGTGAATGTACCTTTGTATTGTGTTAGTGAAATAAAAGGGCTTCGGCTCAAAAACGTTCGAGTGGCGAATCAATCTCCCAGAGGTCTCTCAATAGACACACGGTCCATCGTGTGCGACCTTCCCAGTTCGCACCACCCGTCGGTGAGTCCGAATCTGCGGCTCTTATTCGGGGATTGGTAACGTAACGCTCACCGACGGTGAACGTGAATAAAGAGGCCTATCCATCCTTGCAGAGTCCGCAACAGGACGGAGCAAGCAGATGACTCATCATTACCCTCATTACACGCACGCTCACCGTTACAACTACCCTTAACACCATTGCATCGTCGCCAAAGACTGCAATGGTGTCGTGCCAGACTGTCATCAAACCCCTCAGAATGGCAGCGGGTGATCTTCAGTGAAAAGTCAGTCTTTTGTCTTGGAGGAGGCGACCAACGAAACAGTGTGTGGAGGCACCATGGTCAGCGCCAAGACGAACGGTTTGTTGTCGAGCGTCACACGTCTGGAAGGCCTAGTGTCCTGGGGTGGGGTGGGGTGGGGTGGGGTGGGGTGGGATTGCCTACGATGCCAGATCACCTTAATTTTACATTACAGGAACTTTGACAGTCCTACGTTACGTTAATGAGGTCCTGAAACCAGTGGCTCTACCTTTTTCGAACGCTCACTCCGGTGAGATTTTCCAACAGGACAACGCTCGTCCGCCTACTGCTGCTGTCTCGAAAGCTTGCCTTCAAGGCACTGAAACTTTGCCATGGCCAGCCGCATCGCAGTCCTATCGCCGATTGAAAATGTGTGGGACGCTATTGGACGCGCTATCTACACTCCACCCCTACCACACAATCTGCAGGAACTGCGTGAGAAAATTCAAGCTACATGGGGTGGCTTATCGCAGGACACCATTAGGAACCTGTACAACTGCATGCCGAGATGTCTGGCATGCTGGGTGAGCAAACATGGCGGCCCGACGACATACTGAGAGACACTACTTATTGGCGTGTAGCTCAATAAATATTGCCCATATAAGTCTCAATGTTAAATCATTTATTGTTCCTGGTAACCTTTACCTTCCTCCCGAATAGCATTGCAATCAGACACGTCCTTCTGGGTGCAACTATTTTTTTGACGATGATTGTATGTATACAGATTGAGTAGACATTATGGCTTCCTCACGAAGAAGCTGCTTGAACCATCCAGATGTCCTTTGCTACATTTGTAGCAAGCACACCCTTAAAGAAAGTTGGAAACCTATTTCTGAGTTTGTGAAGAGGGCGTATCTTGGTTATTTTTATGTTTAGCTCGGAGACAGGTAATTCGTGGGCTCCCCATACCGTACGCAAAACTTGCACGGAGCATTTGCGGCAATAGCCAAATTGCAATAGGAGTTGCGTGAAGTTTGGAGTATCAATGGTTTGCAGGGAACCAAAAACCCATGATGACTTATTTTATACTTGTCAACATTAAGGCAATCAATCGAAATAATCGAAGCTATTTGACGTATACTGGCCTAGATTCAGCAAGACGACCACATCCACACTCAAATGAGGTACCTGTTCTATCTTTTAACCACCTACCAGAGCTCCCAGAGCATTATGAAGCACGCATGTCTGATGATGTACTAGATAACTGAAGTGTAAAAAGTCAGTGATTTTGTACGAACTTCATAAGTGCTCAACGCTTTAATAAAAATGAACTGGGTGAGCTTATCAAGGATCTGAACCTGCCAAAAGAGTCTTCTGAATTGCTGGCCTCCAGGTTGAATGAAAATAATTTACTCCATTCTGGAACGAACATTACGTTTTATCGTAGCAAAGGAAAGGATTTGTTGCCCTTCTCTAAGGACAACCACCTAGTGTTCTGCAATGACGTCAGAGGTATTTTGAGGGAAATGGGTCTATCAAACTGACCAGGGAATAGGTTGAAATGAAGTGATTCAGTAATGTGTGGTTGCTTTAATACACGGTCGAGTCCCATCATTGTGACTACCAGCTAATATCCAAAGTAACCACCGTGTGCAGCGCGGAGAGCAGCTAGATTAGCTGGGAGTGACTCAATAAAATGATGGAAGATGTTTACGCGTATGTGGAGCCATGCTGACTGCATTGCAGCTGACAGCTGCTGGAGGGTGCGTGGTGGAGGATCCATAGAGTGAACAACACGATCGAAGTGGTCCCACAGATGCTCAATTTGGTTTAAGTATGGGGAATTAGGGGTCCAGGGAAGTACTTTGAAGTCTTCATCGTGCTCTTCCAACCACTCTCAGACATGTCTAGCTGTGTGACACGTCGCATTATCGTGCTGGAAGATCCCATCTGCCCCAGGGAAGACAATCAGTATGTATGTCTTCCCTGGAGCAGATGGGATCATCCAGCACGATAATGTACGTAGTCTGCAAGGATAGATACATAACGAATTCGGTTCATAGTGCCTTCCACAGGTATCAGTGGACCCAGAAAATGCCCCGAAAACATTCCCCAGACCATAACGCTGCCACCACCAGCTTGTTTTCTTTCAGCAATGGTTAAAGAGTGTTTGTTCTTCGATTTTTCTCGCCTTATACGCCAACGTCCATCCGTTCGGGGAAGCAGAAAACGTGACTCATCGGAGAAGGCAATCCTTTGCCAACCAGCGGAGGTCCAATGCCGATACTGCCGTGCAAGCCTTTTCTGCCGATGCACCTTCGTTAGCATAGGTGCAATGACCATCCGTCTGCATCGGAGCCCCATACGCAGCAGGGTTCGGTGAACTACCGTTTAAGACACACTTCCGGTAGCACCCTGGTTCATTCGGCCATTGAGTTGCTCCACTGTAGCGTGTCGACCAGCCCTCACGCCCCTTCGAAGCAGACGTTCACCTCTCACACCAATGGCACGTGGTGCTCCGCAGTTTGCACATCGCTTATTCTCAATGGTGCCATTTCTTCAATCACGATACACTTTAACCACAGCAGCAGGCGAACAGTTCACAAACTGCCCTGTTTCAGAAATACTGCCATCCTTGGCTAGAAAGCCAATAATCATCCCTTTTTGCAAAACTGATAAATCACTCCTTTTTTCTATGACAGCAACCAATGTTAAGTTTTCAGAATGCCTACAGCACACCTTATATACCCTCCACGCCAGCTCACGACACGTGCCTTCTTTCATTGGCTACGCGCTGTTGACGTCAAAAGCAGGAGTTGGTCACAATAACGTGACTCGACTGTGTAATATGCAATATTAATATATTCAATATTTTTTTACGTAATATTAATAAAAAGTAGCAGATGATGCGATTAAGGATCCCAAATTTTGACGTAACACCGGTTGAATCAGCATATACGGCGGCTATGCCGTTTCTATAAAGGTATAGCTGATAGAACAAAACTGATTTCACTTTTGGAATCAGCGCCCCAAATATATTCAAGAATAGGTCTAACTTTTAAAGCACCAGAATGCATGTTAGGCAGTATAACTGACTCCCCTACTTTCCATAAAAAGCTTCAATTGTCGGTTTTCGAATTTTTAGTTGGAAAACACAAATTTCATTAATGAAGCACTCCCGTATGTAAAGTTATTTTGCAACCTGGGTGGCGCAGTGGTCAAAGCACTGGCTTCTGATCTTCGTCCGAGATGGGTCCAGGTTCGAATCCCAGTGAAGCATGGATGTTGGGTTTGTCCTATGGCACTGCTTTCTCCCTTCCCTGGAGCCAGTGACCCTAAATTAGGGATGGGCGACTGCTTATAGCCCATCGAGTTGCTCACGTCGTTAAACCTCCAAACAAAAAAAAAATTAAAATTATTTATTAAAACGACAGCTTATGCTGTGAATAAAGCGCGTTTTTAAGTCTCTTGATTTCCATTTGGGATAGGTGAAAGGTTATGTAGTGCATACAGTTATGAAAATATAAACTACCAAATGAAAATATAAACTACCGGTACGCATTAAACATTTCCCAAATCCAATTTTATGATCATACATTAAAAATAATGAGGGAAAAGATGAAAATAACTTGATTAAAAACTGCTTTTCAGAAGCATACTACATATACGTACGTATACACACACATGCGTACACCTACAAGCCTGTAAAATATTTTACGTTTGCTTAAATGCTTACGCTGCTTAGTCTCTTTACTATTGTCTCTGAAGTTGTGAACAGAAATATAAAGCACTAGCAGGGCCGTAGCCAGGAAGATTTGGGGGTGGGGGTGAAAATTAATTTTCATCGTACGTTATATACAGGGTGTCCCACTCGCTACCAAACCCGGCATTTCTTTAATAATATTAACACCAATGAAGATATTGCAATGAAATTTGGAGTGGATTTACCTCATTTCGTGCGAAATGTGATGACATCACAACATGTGCTGTAAGTGGCCCCCCATTTGCGTCCAGACAGCATTGAACACGGCGCACCATATTGTGGAAAGTCCTTGCCAGTACGTCTGCCGTAACAGCCTGAATTTCTATCCCCATAAAAAGTAAGCAGGAGGCGTCAGATCGGGCGAAGGCGGTGGCCATAGATCCTTCGAAATGACGCGGTCTACGAAAAAGGACTTAATTTCGGCCATACTGGGGTGTTTGTTATGTGTGTGGTGTCGCTCCATCATGCTGGTAATATCCAATGGAGAGTTTCTTCGTCGTCCAATTGATTTACAAAGGTGTTGAAGATTTCCATATATGCAGCAGTTGAAAAAGATGGGACCAATTATGCGGCGACGGGCCATCCCACACCAAACACCATTTTTTTGTGAAAATTGGTGTTTGGTATGGGATGGCATGACAAAGCAGCAGATAGGCGCGTCCGGCTGGGTGGCGGACTGTGCTGGGTTCAAAGCTGTCTGGACGCAAATGGTGGCCACTTCCAGCACATGTTGTGATGTCATCACATTTCGCACGAAATGAGGTAAATCCACTTCAAATTTCGTTGCAATATCTTCATTGGTGTTAATATTATTAAAGAAATGCCGGGTGTGGTAGCGACACCCTGTATATGTTGAGTTTTTTTCTGTCACATTTTATTTGCAAACGAAATTCTATTTAATACTCCATTTTTTATTATTTTTCAAATGCGGACTGATATGCTATACTACTTTAACAAGAGTATGATGGATCACCTCTTTATTCTAGTACGGCGTATGCCCCAATATCCTTTTTTTTTTCATTAAACTGGTCTGTGCGTAGACTAAGTTTCAAAGAATTGTAGGATTATATATTCTAAATTCTTTTTTTCTTTTGTTGTTGTTTACTTACAACATAAATACAGCTGCTTGTCATGAAGCGTAGTAGCCCAAAGTAGCATGAAGTATCACAATGGTCAGCCCTCTTTCTTTTTTTCTTCAGAAAATCTATTGACATCTTCGGTACTGATGCATAAATAACCCTATGGATGCTCGTAAGAGCCAAACCAGTTAACCTCTCTTGTCCTGTGGAGTTTCTTAAGTATGTTTTCAAACTCCTCACAGATGAAAATTTCCTCAGTCGCTTTAACAGGAAATGAATCATTTCCTGTTAAAGGTGCTCAGCATCTTTAACAGGAAATGAACATTCGGGAAAAGAATTTTGTGACAATGCTTCAATGGCTATACTAGAACGTTCATGTCTAGGTATGGCGCTCCATTTTCTTTTCCACAAATTCCTCTCTTGACGCCACAAAATCATAATCCAAAAAAATCATTATCCGAGAACGCCAGTGGTTCTGGTGATTCGGCGTGTGTGTGTATAATAAAGAGTTCTGTCGATTTTCTAGGGAAAATTTATAAAACAATTATTTTATTTTTGAGACATTTTAAACACTTCGTTTTTTTTTTTTTGATTGGGTGCTTAACGAGCACAGTGAGCAACTCTGTGGGCTATAAGTAGTCGTCCGTCCCTAATTCAGGGCCACTGGTTCCAGGGAAGGGAGAGGAGAGAACCAGTGCCGCACAACATTCAGGCCTCACCGGGATTGGAACCCGCACCCATCTCGGATGAATGATCAGAAACCATCGCTTAGACCAGGGGTTCCGAAACTTTGAGACCGCGCCGTCCTTCACATGTCACATTTTCCGTGCTACGCCCCTGTACCCAAAATGAAAACGAATATTGCCAAAATTCCAGTTTCTGGTATTTTTTTTAAAGAAAATTTCACATTACTAGCTTGTATTCTTTTTAATGTAAAAATACAAAATTAGAATAAAATTACAGAACTGAATAGGACGACATTGATGAGAAAGGCATATTTTTACAATGGTAACACTCTTTATTTGGCTTTCACATTTTTACAGTAATTTTAGAAACTACCTAACAGAGGTATTTGCGTCTTAATAGGGTGGGGGAGCTTGTTTTTCGTCACATAAGACATCGAATCTGGGGACAATGTTCGATACAGCTACGCAGATCTCCTTCTCAACGTTAACTTTGCTTCTACATCTGGATTTTATTGCCGCTAGAGCTGAAAATCCTGTCTCGTAAAGGTAGGATGTGGCAAAAGGGAAAATTTCACTCACGGCTTTTTTACTCAATTCTGGGCACTCTTTTTGCCACACTGTTCCAAAACTGTGGCAGTGTTCCGGAAGAGAATGTCATTTGAAGTGTCAGAAAAAATGTTTATTAACTGTTCCTGCTAGCAGTAGTGAAGGTTGATCTGCTGTAAATGGGCCTGTAACCTGCTTGTGGAGGAACATATTTGTCAAATTGAACGTTGAGTTGAGACAGATGCTCCAAAACCTGCATGATTGCATGTTGCGTTTCACTATAAATTATAAGTTTTAGTTTTTTCTTATAGTCACGCCTCCCCTGACCAAGACCGGTGACGTCCTGGGAACCTCTGGTTTAGACCACTGCGCCACCGGGAGGGGGGGGCACATTTCGGATTCAGAAAGATCTTTGGCAAACAACCATTTTGTTCCACCAGCGGCTAAAAAGCATGTTACGAAAATTAACAAATGGCGCACAAAAAGTTTCTCATAGCACAAGGAAAAGCATCCGAGACAAAGAGATTTTCAAATTGAACAGTTGAAAGAAGAAATATAGAAGGAAACATTATATAAATCTACGTCTGCTAGAGAGAAGAATTTTGCATATTGGAAAAGTTGAAAAGAGGCGAAAAATATTCATGGAAAAAGCAATCCTAAGGGAAAAAAAACTTTTCAAATACGTCTCCCAAAAGCAGAGATAGCGAGAAAAAAGTTTCAACCTTCACGCCCACTAGCGGGAAATCTGTGCATTATTTAAAGAGGATAATGTTCCACATCTGTGTTGTAGCGAACAGCATACAGTAAAGAAGAAATGTCTCAATAGTGTTTTTGAAAGCGGCGATATAGCCCCAAACTGAAGTATACAAACACCACCTACCGACAGAACTGTGAACTACAAAATTCCTCATATATTAGCCTAAAGTGTTCTACAAGGTAAATGGCATCCGGTGTTGGAAGAATTTTTTAAATCGTACATGTAGAAGCAGAGATATTGAAAAAAAAACAAAGCATTTGCTTCCCTAGTAACGAAATCGAGCATTATTTTGTGCAGAAAAAATGCACATAGAGTTTACATATTTAGTGGCATCTCAAACAATTGGGAAACGAATTTCCCCAAAGAAATAATTCTTCATAAATACATGGTAAGCATTGTAATGCTGTTATTCGCATATTTTCACTGTATTCCATGTAACGACTTCCTCCAGAAAACTTGAAATTTTTCATCGTTTTGGAGCGGAAATTGAACTCGCACCTCCCAATTTCCGGATTTTCTAGTTTTATGAAGGAGGCGGTTACATGGAATACAGTGAAAATATGCCAATCATACAATCAATGTATTTATGAAGAATTATTATATACAATGCTCACCATGTATTTATGAAGAATTATTTCTTCGGGGAAATTAGTTTCCCAATTGTATATGACGTACTTTCATCACTGGAGTTTGTGACCTACATCCGACCCTGGATGTGAGAAAAAGGTCGTGAGACGCTACGATGGGGCAGGAATAGCTTCGACTAACGCAAATCTGAGGTTTCTCAGATATCTACGTTCCTTGTCTTGGGTAGTGTAATGACTAGCATGCTCGACCGGAAATCAGGAAGTGCAGGTTCGATTCCAGAACGATGAACATTTTCAAGTTTTCTGAAGGAAATGGTTACATGGAATACAGTGAAAATATGCCAATAACAGCGTTATCTGACCGAAGAAAAGTTTTAATCGGGTTTTTAGACCCGCAGATATTGCGGTAAACGGAAACGTGAGCTTACGCCCTCTAGTGGCAGACTTGTGCGTTAAGAAAAATTTGAAATTAAATGAGAAACATTTCGCAGTGGAAACGTTCTCTAACAAAGAAATAATTCTTAAAATCTGACTCATAAGAAGCAAAGATATCGACAAAAATAAGATACGTATCTATGCTCCCTGGCGAAAAAAAATTGCATTATTTTAAGAAGAGTCTTCTCGAAAGGTTTTTCGATGCGAGTGGTATCGATCCAGGAAAGAATGTTTTCAATCGAAATTTCAGAAGCTCAGATTTTGATGCAAATACACAGAAGCAGAAATTAACACTTACGCCCGCTGGTGGCCAAACTATTTTTACCAAAAATTCTGGATTTATATGCAAAAGATTTCCCATCAGGACCTGTATCCACTACAGAAAGCATTTTACAAATCCGAGTTTTAGAAGCAGTGATGTCGGGGAAAACGCAATTTAATTGTACGACCCCTAGCGAAAAATCTATGCGTAACTAGAAGAAATGACAATACCTAAAATAGTATCAGTCATAAATGGAATCGAAAGGTAAAAGAACTTTTTCAATTGGACGTTTAGAGGCAAATATATGAAATAAAATGTATTTGAATTCGACATCTTCATTTACGCCCTCTAGCAGCGAAATTATTCATACCCCCCCCCCATGAAATGAAGGGATATTTCAAGCTTCTCAATGCAAAAAGAATTTTTCAAATCAGACGAATAGTTGCAGACATAGTGTCCAGAGGCGGGGCGGACGGACGGACAAACTGTAACATAAGCACGATCTTTCTTACTTTAGATGTGCTAAAAAGGGAAAGTCACATGATCTTAGGCAACAATGTTAAAAAAATTCAACAATTTTTCACCGGTGAAAAACGAAGATAACAGATTTTATGTATTTATAGTAATAAGTTATTCCAATTTTCCGTAAATTTGCATTACGGTTAGTAAAGGCGATCATTCCACTTAAGTTTTTCATGTTTGCAGTAATGGCTATCATATACGGGAAGATATAACCAATATTAACGTTCAATTCCCAATTTAGAAAATGTGTGCCTATTAACAACATACGTAACAAGAAAGATGACACCAAATACGTGTCTTCCCATTCTCTTTTTTCCCCATTCTGCTTTATTCCCCTTCTCGTTTATATTGGGGTCTTTTTTTTTTTTTTTTTTTGATTGGAGGTTTAACGACCACCGTGAGCAACTCAATGGGCTATAAGCAGTCGCCCGTTCCTAATTTAGGGTCACTGGTTCCAGGGAAGGGAGAGAGCCAGTGCCGTAAGACAAACACAACATCCATGCCTCACCGGGATTCGAACTCGGACCCCAGACGGACAAATGATCAGAGGCCAGCGCCTTAGACCACTGCGCCATCGGGGCTGCTATATTGGGGTCATTAGCGATCATTGGTGGCTGTAAAGCGGGGAAGGGGAAGTTTAAGTCAGCAGCTATTCCCAATCTCCTTTATTCCCATACCGCTTTATATTGCGCCAATAAAAACGGGGAAACTTTACCTGCTAGAAAACAGAAGTACATACCTTTTAAGGGGAATTCACCTGGTTTCATTGCAGTTAGCGGCGTGCAAAACTGTGGAACAATTGATCCAGCTCATGCGCATTAATCAGATTTCAGCCATTTTCAACATATTCCTTCGATATGCACCATTTTTTCCCCAATGGAGTTTTTAAGTAAAAGATCGCATCGTGGGGGTCCTTTCGAACAAACTAAAATTTCGACGGAATTGAAGGCTTTTGTATGCGTAAGTTTCGAAGAACATAACTGAAACCAGATGAAAACTTCCGGAAGTAAATGAGAAATTTCCGGGAAAAGCGCGTAATCAAAAAACATATATTTAGGCACTCCGACCATTGCTTTTTCTTAGCTTTCAAAATAGTTAGACATATACAAAGTGCGTTTAGAATGTTGTTTCTGGATTGGCGGCAACATGATGCTACAGCCATTAGTGCTGAAATATTTCCACTATATACTTTTATATTTGAATATCTATAAATCAACGTTTGCCCTCAAGAAACTGATTGGGTAACATTCTATGCTGGAATATATATATAAAATATCTGAATCATCATCATTGTCAACCATTTACAATCCACTGCTGGATGAAGGTCTTCCCAAGTTTCTTCCACAAAGGTCTGCCTTGCGCTAGTCTCCTCCTCCATGCCACTCCCGCATGCTTTTAAATTCCATCTACACATCTCCCATGGGGTCTTTTCTGAGTAGTTTCCTGTCCCTTATAATACAGTCTAGAATTTCGGTTGTCCATCGGTGATCCGTTCCTCTGGCAACATGTCCAAGCCCATTGCTATTTCAGAGATTTTACCCTGATCATGATCTCTTCCACTCTTGTCATTTTACTTTTACACGATTTCATCTTCTTATCTTTCCTGGTTACACCAAGTATGCATCTCTCCGTGCTTAATTAGCCTCTTCAGCCTTTGGTTGTATTTGGCACCTAGATTGTTCTTGATTTCTTTGTGTTCCAGGTGTTGGCCTTGAAGTATACCAAGGTACTTATATAAGGTTTCTCCTTCCTCCATAACTGCGATCTCTTTCTCCGGTCGTCAATATTGGTAGCTAAGTGAATCCTGCTTTCCTCGGTTCCTACCGTATATCTTGCATTTCTCCAGACCGAATTTCATCCCGATGTCATTGCTGAAGCTCTCGTTGATCGGGAGTAGCTGCTGCAGTTGGTTCTGCGAGGATGCGTACTGCTTGATATCATCCATGTACATGAAGTGGGAAAGTTTGTACTTTTGGGTTTTATTGCACTTGATGGTAAACCCATACTTGCTTTCGTTGAGCAGGGTTGACAGCGAGTTGAGTGCAAAACAGAACCACTGTGGGCTGAATGAATCTGCCTGGAAGATGTGGATGGGCAATGGGCATGGTCGTGATGTTCTCGATTTTGATAGCTATCTTCCACCCTATGATGACCGCCTTAAGGAAGTTTATGACTACAGGGCTTAATCGACACATTTCAAGGGCCTCGATCAGCCAGCTGTGGGGTACGGAATCATATTATATTATTATCATAATCATCATCTATTATTCAGATTTAGCCGACACGTAAGAAACGATCCCGACACTCATGGAATGCGATGTGTAGGTAAGGAAGTCCATCTACACATGCTAAAATCTGACCTCAAGATAGAAAGAAAAGCTGAATCGCAAGTGTGTTAGTAAGAGGGATTGGTAACTTTTGGTCTAGAATATAAACAGGTTACACCCTATCGTGTTATACATCATTTTAAAGCTTTCTTCAACAGCATGTAACCTCCTTTCCTTTAGGGGAGGGAGGTCAAGAGGAAACCAAATTTCGCTACGACGCATATTTTACTACTGTCGGGAAAGTTGCAAAGCATCAAAATGCATTTTTGTAATGGCTTTTATCACATTTAGCATCAGGTTCTTGTAATTTACGCAGATTGCTATGAGATATTGTTACGTTCATACAAAACGTGATGAAATAATGTTCGGCGATAAATTAGTAAAATATATATTTTAGAGTAACAATGAAATTAACTATTGTTGCGTCACTGCATGGGGCAGCATTCAAAAAACAGGTTTCAACAATGGTTTTGACTACTTCCGTTACCCATTTTAGTTACATAGAAATTCTTCACTGCTGTCGGGGAAGATCTATAGCATCAAAAAGTGCAACTTCCCGTACGCACAGACATAAAACGCTTTCACACCTGGGAATCGATTAGGCGTCAGAGCGGTACGTTTGAAGCGACACGCAATCGGTCAGCGCCAGGCGCCCAATTAGATACCAATTAGGCCCCAATTAGGCAGATCGCTTGCCTATCACGAGACATTAGTACTTCCGTTACCAATTTCGGTTATACCGAATTACTTTTTGCACGGGATTTGCTTCACGACAGTCTTGCCTGTCACGAGACACTAGTACTTCCGTTACGAATTTCCAGTATATCGATTTTTCTTTTCTTTTTTGCACGGGATTTACTTTATGGCCATCCCGTAAGAAGGCAGGTCGCTTGCCTATCACGAGACACTAATACTTCCGTTACCAATTAACGTTCTATCGAAAAAATTTAGAATTTTTTTTTTTTTTGCACGGGATTTACTTTATGGCAGTCAGTAATGCATCAAAAACAATCGCAGACGAGGAAGAACTGGCGAAATGACATCAGTAATGCTGAGGAATTCCTCCACCTGTATAACTAATATCTCACTCACTCCGATATCATTAACAGTCCCCACGTTTAACATGTGCGGGTGTAAAGGTATCAGAGAGAAATTTTTTGATACCTTCTAACTAACAAACACTGTATACTTGTATCAAATTCCATATTTTCATGCTTTAAACAGCCTTCATTAAAAAGATAGCTATTTTTCACTATACTATCAGAGATGTTAATTGCTAACGCAGAAGACGTAAGCACAATTCCCAGGTTAAATATTGTTTCTTACTTGAGATCTCTTGCACTGAATCGATGCTTTCGCGGGTTGGTTGGTGGATAGCATGCTCACGGCCCCAGTTATCCAGTTTGAATGCATTCTTAACGCTATACCGTCGTTTCTGAACTTCGTTGCGTAACCACTCTTCCTTTTTAAAAGAAATTTTTTTTTCCGTACGGTGTTTAACCAACATCCTCCCCTCCCCCGGATCACCTACACTCCTAACCAATGGGCTGCCATGGCAACACGACTTCCTTTTATCCGCATCCACTTGTGATTACGGATAGATGCTTGCGAAAAGTCGCGTTTCTTTTGTGCGTGTCTGGAGGGAGAGAAACATTAAATTGTAGCTGATGTCATAGAGCTAGAAAGGTAGGTTTTGAGGTCAATATGGGGGTATTGACCGCCCCCACCCCCTCTTCTTTTTGATACCATGCATCTTTCTCGACAGCAGTAACACCCGTGCAAAAAATTTCGATGTAACTAAAATGGGTAACGAAAGTAGTCAAAAACATTGTTGAAATCTGACTATTGAATGCGTCCCATGAAGTGACGCAACAATAGTTAATTTCATTGTTACTCGGTATATTTTACTAAATCATCGCCGAAGATTATTTCATCACGTTGTACATAAACGTAACAATATCTCATTGCCAAGTGAGTAAATTACGAGAACCTTATGCTAAATGTGATGAAAGCCATTACAAAAATGAAATTTTTGGTGCTACGAAAACTGTGAGTCGTAACAAAAAAAAAAAAAAAAATTGGCTTCCTCTTGACAACCCCCCGCCCACCCAAGTAGGGGTTACTTGCTGTTTAGAACTTTAAGATGATGTATAAACACGATGGGGTGTAAACTGTAGATATAGATAAAAATTTTCCAATCCGTCTCACTAACAAACTGCCGATTCAGCTTTTCTTTCTATCTTGAGGCCAAATTTCATATGCGCAGATGGACTTTCGCAGGTACGCATTTCATCGGTGTCATGGTAATTTCTTACGTTCGTTTAAATCTGAATAATATATTAGGTGTACAAACAAGTTTTGATACGTTTTAAGACAACGCAACATGCAATTTGAGAGAAAACAACAATACCTTTACGAATCAAAATAAGCGCCGTCGTTATCTATCACCTTCCGCCACCGGTCGGTCAGCTGACGGATTCCAGCCATGAAGAATACTTCGTAGTGTGATGCGATGAAGTCGTCAAACCATTTTTGCACTTCGTCACATGTCTGGAACCGTACAGCAGACAAGCCATGTTGCATCGATCGGAACAAATAATAGTCTGAAGGGGCTATGTCGGGACTATACGCCGGGTGCTCCAAAACTTCCCAGGCAAGCGTCAATAACGTTTCCTTGACAGATTTCGCGACATGCGACCTAGCGTTGTCATGCAGTTATTTCACGGGACGCAATCCTTTGCCTGTGAATGGACGTTTCGAACAGCACACCCTTCATATCCACCAGATGCACAGCAGAACTTTCTTGGAGTGAATATTGCGTTTCGGTGTCGAAGTCGTTGCTTCACCGGGGTCTACCCAGTGTTTTTTGCGTTTGAGATTGTCGTACCATATCTACTTTTCATCAGCCGTAACGATTTTCCACAGTAAAGATTTTCTGTGTTGTTAATTCAACAGATTCAAACACTTGTATGACACGCTCATCCTTGTCAGGTCATGTTGCACCCACTTTCCTTTCTTCTGAATCTTTCCCATTGCTCGTATACGTTTAGAAATGGTTTGTTGAGTTACCCCCAGTCGTTCAGCTAGTTCTTTTGGCGTTTGAGACGAATCTTCATCCAGCAATGCTTGCAGTTCCTTATGTGCAACCTTCTGCGGGGCACCGCTACGTTCTCGATCGCTAACATCAAAATCACTTGCTTTAAACCGTCTAAACCAAAACTCACACGTGTTTTTCAGTACAACATTCTCCCCCAGAACACATCTATGACCATGCACTTTTTCCTTGATGAAATTCGTAATGTGCAAGTGCGTTTGACTGTTGGGCAAACTTCTGTGCCACATTCTATACTCTGGACCAGTTACGGTCACATGACAACAACGCGGGGGAATGTCGGATATGTAAATTAGCGGTATACGTCACACCCAAAACGCTTTAAAACTTATTTGTACACCTAATATAATAATCATAAATATTGATTTTGAAAAACTAAACAGCCTAAATACTATTGTCGCCCCCCATAGTTTAGTAAATATTTACTTTTTTGACTCGCATATCTTCTTTCTTGGTTTTGCAAATAATAACATTCATTAAATCCACCTACCTAAGTACCATTCAATGTCAAGAATTAGTAAACTTTGTTTCTCGTTATGATTTAATTCCACTTAGGGTGTACTGGACTGTCTCGCTGTGGTAGTGAGCGAGACTAATGTGTTATACGTAAATAAATGTATACTCTCTAACCACTCGTATTATTTCACACTCACAAAGATCTTGGCATGCGAAAGATGCATTGCAGAAATTATCTACAAAGAGTATCAGGGTACTGTCTCGTTTTTATTCGAAGTTGCTGCAGTTACAGATGGGTTCCTTTTGGGATTGAGATTTTAAGAAAGTTGATTTTAACGTTAAAATATTTATTGGGTTGGGTACCCAGCAAACAAGAACAATACAAATTTAGTGTTCCTTATTCTTGGATGAGAGACACGCAAGTACAGATGGAAAAAATGGAATAGATAGTGAGCTAGATATGACTAATTTTCACATCACTGGGGATGAGACAAAATGGTTTAGTTGGTTGGATTCGGGATTAAAAAACTGGAAAGCAATATTAATACACACTCCTTACATTGAGAGTGGAGTTAGAAGTTAACGACAAAAAAAAAAAAAAGAAAAAGCAAAAAATTGTCCGTATACCAGACAACGTAGAGAAATCAATTTATTAACGTTAATAATATGTAAGTTTTCCCAAAAGGTTATATAGTAAATAGGTGAATTGTGATGGCAGAGGAATTTGGGTGACGAATGGATGATTAGTATGTGAAGTAAAAAATAAAAAGGACGCTGAAATGCCTAAAACATCGTCACAGTGCAAAATCACCAGCCACGTGGCAGTAGACGCCAAGATAGCGAATTAAGCTGAAAGCTTTAGGTCTGAAAGCTTTTATCGATCGGAGTGAAAATGTAGTACTATCCAGAAATGAACGAGTAAACAAAACAAAAACTATTACGAGACTTTATCTCGATAGCATTTAATCCTAATTAAAAGGTATCCACAAAAATAAAAGATGTCATATAAAGGCGATTATGCAGAGCACAAAATACGTTCAATCATTCACACTTTGGATGAAGAAGAGTTAACTTGTTGTTCGTATAGTAACACCAACGGAGCTTTGGTATGTCCATTTTGTCTTCTGGCAGTGAAATTCAGCCAATGAGAACTCCGAAGTAGAAAGAAACGTTTCACCCTAAAGGTCAAAAGGAAACAATGCCATGCTTGTCAGCAACTCGTGCTTCAGTTCGTTGTTTCCCAGGATATAAGAAAAACTTCGGCCGAGAATCCAAAGCATCATCCACCTGATGTGTGCTGGATGGGGCAGCAGCTCGATTACGTGCAGTTCTTGAAGTTTTTCTCCACACTAGCAGCGCTGGCGGTAATGATCCTATTATTGGGATGTCCGAAAAAAAAAAACTGCGTTTTTGATTTGACAGTTTCACTTACCCAGAACCTAGGAAGAATCCAAGCTAAATTTCAAAATACAAGCCATCAAATGTTCAATAGTTTTTACCTATTTGTTTGCCAGTTCCTGCACAGTACCAATCTTTCAGTTTAGAGGCAAAGAAACTCTTGGCACTGGCGTTCGATATCGTCCAAAGTAGTCAACTGCATGCCACGGAGAAAATGCGCCACCGCCCAAAATAAGTAATAGTCTGAAGGGGGCAAGGTCTGGGCTGTATGCTGGATGAGGCAGCAGCTTTATTCCATTCAGTTCTTGAAGTTTAATTTGGGTCCGATTAACAGCCTAAGGTTTTGCATTGTCTTGTTGCAGCAGTGCTCGCTTTTGATTGATTAAGGCAGGATACTTCCGCCAAAGTTTGTCATGCATCCTGTCCAGTTGCTGAAAATACAGTTTGGCATTGATAGGCAGACCATTCGGAATGAGCTGCAAGTGGATTACACCTTCATAATTTCACCAGACACACAGCATGAACTTTTTATCGAAACGTCCGCTTGTAGGAGTTGGTAAAGCTGGTTAACTTCTATTTAACCACTGCTGTGAAGAATCTGGATTACACAGATATATCTACTTTTCATCCCCAGTAACTATTTGTTTGATAAGTCGAGTGTCATGTGGATTTTTGAGCAGTTCCTTACAAGTCTCGACACGTCTTTGAGCTTGAGCGAGCTCATGAGGCACCTTCACAGCATCGTCTGTAAACCTTTCCGATCTTGTGCAAGTGCTCAGCGACGGTAGATTAAGAAACTTCAAGTTCTGACAATTTGTAAGTGCTTCTTTGTGGATTGTCTTCCACAACGGCTTGCAGGGCGTCCGAATTATTTTCTTCTCAAGATCAAGTCACCAGCCACAAATTTCTTGAACCATGTTTGCGTGGTCCGACTAACAGCCAGGCCTTCACCTTCGTTAATTTTTCGGAGTACTTCAGCAACTATAAATCCCAGTTCCCAGTAATATCGCAATAGAACCAATAGTTCAAACTTTGTAGTCATTGCAAATGACCACAATACAAGTTCAACGCATGGCTTGGCTTATGACCATTCGTCCGTGATGGATCCGGGCTCAAGTCTCGGTGAGGCATGGATGTTGTGTTTGTCTTACGGCAGTGATTCTCTCCCTTTCCTGGAACTAGTGCAGTGGCAGGCTCGTAGAGTAAAATTATGGTGAGGCGAAGACCCAGCCCTAAAATGTTATGAAAAATAACTAAAACCAAATTCTGTAGAGAAGCGATTTGATATATATATATATATATATATATATATATATATACACATACACTGAAGAGCAATTGAATTAGTGATACCTGTCTAGTAGTAACGTGTAGCACCACCTTTCGCCCTGATGACGGCGGCGCTTCGTCTCGGCATGGAATCGACAAGACACCGGAAGCGTTGGGAAGCCATACGGATCCACGACCCCTGAACTAGCTCCCACAGTTCACGAAGATTTGATGGGGGGGGGGTTCGGAGCCTCAAACATCTATCTCGATGGCATCCCAGATGTGCTCGATGGGATTGAGGTCAGGTTACCTAGCTGGCCAAGGAAGCGAGATCACGTCAGTGGAGTGTTCATCCAACCATTCGGATACAATTCGGGAGCGATGGCATGGTGCATTGTCTTGTTGCAGGTTGAGGTCCCCACTGGGATGTTAAAGACGCACAAACGGGAGCACATGGTTGTCCAGGATATCCCGGTAAAATTGACCTGTGAGGGACGATGTCACACGTACCAGGGGTCCCATTTCAGTCCACGTAAACAGTCCCCAGACGAGAATGCCACCCCCCACCAGCTTGAAGAGTACCCTGGTGGCAAGAAAGATCCATCGCTTCATGTGGTTTGCGCCGAACTCGTATCCTGCCATCCGCATGTACCAACGTGAATCTCGAATCATCAGTCCAGGCAACATTTTTTCACATGTCTAGGGTCCAGTGGCGATGTTCCCGCGCCCATGCTAATCTTTGCACCTTGTGATGTGCGGTCAGCAGCGGTACCCTCGTGGGACGATGGCTTCTGTATCCCATAGCGAGGAGATGGTTCTGGATGCTGTGGCTGCTTACAACGTTTTTGTGCACCAGCGTTAAATTGCCGAGTGATTTCTTGCACTGTGGCCCGTCTATCCGATGTCACAATGCGAGCTAGCAGACGATGACCCCACTCATCCACACGCTGTTGTCCACGGCAGCTGGCCCTTGCAGGGATGGTTTTACCGGATTCGATGTACTCACGGTGCACCCGTGACACAGTGGCTCGTGAAAATCCCAGTGCCTGCACGACTTCCGAGATGGAGTGACCCATTCGTCGGGCCCCGACAATTTGTCCACGATCAAATGCCCTTAGATCCTTCGTCTTACCCACACTGAGTCAGACTCTTACTGATTCCCGTCGCATCACTCCTTATATTGTCGGATCGCTGCATACGTCATGTCGTTTACGTTTAAATGGCCGCCCACAGCGCCACATTTGCATAACGCCTGCTGTCTCTAATAATTCAATTGCTCTTCAGTGTATATATAGTAATAAAGTCACACAGATAAATTGTAATCCTAATACAGAACCCAAAGTAACACCCCTAAGTTCCTGATAAGAGAAAATTTTCCAAGGAAAAAAAAGAAAGATGTGACTTGTGACTTCCAAAGTGGAATATATAATAGAGCTATACAAGACGGTACGAAAAAGTACGTGAACTAGTGAGAAAAGCAGTTGAAAACAACCAAAGCCTGAAGAGAGCAAAGGGACATCTGGTTAAGAGAAGAAAACAGATTATGGCTCTGAGAAAAGAAGATTTTTCTGTAACAAGAAATAGAGGCGAAATTTTGACAATAGTGAAAGATTTCTACTCAAAACTATATGAAAGGGATGATACATGTACTCCAGACATTACGTAAGGTATAAGAGTTCTTCCAGTCCTCCCAGCAGAAGTTACACATACAATCAAGAACATGAAACTCGGAAAAGCTCCAGGAGAAGATGGAATTACTGTAGATACAGTATCATACACGAAGCAAGTGGAGAAATTGAAACAGTACTCGCCCAAGTTTTCACTCGATGCCTTAATGAAGGGTAGATTCCTGAGGATTGGAACAATGGTACAATGATCCTGCTACATAAAAAAGGTGGCATTGAGGATTTCAGGAACTACAGACCTATCAGCTTCCTATCAGTGGTTTATAAAATCTTCACTAAAGTTCTTTCACACCGCTTGAAGGTGACACTGGACATGGCTCAACCGAGAGAACAAGCTGGATTCAGGAGATCATATTCACGTACTGAGAGAACTAATTGAAAGAGCGAGGGAATATGAACTTCCATTGTGCATGGCTTTTATCGATTATGAAAAGGCCTTTGACTCGGTGAAACCATCAGCAGTTACAATGGCTTTGAAATCCTGCGGTATTGAAGATGCATACATTAATACAGTATTATTAATAACATCTATGAAAATGCAAGTGCAAAGATTCGGCTGTTTGAAAATACAACACACATAAAAATTGGAAAGGGAGGGAGACAAGGTGACACCATATTGTTACAGTGGACACCCCCCCCCCCCCCATCCTAAAACCTGAAGAAAACTCTAAAATTTGTCCGCCATGTCGCGTATGGTATGAGGCAGCTAGGAATCACAGTTCGGCAGGATCACATGTTCTTTTACAGTTCAGTTTTTTTTATTTATTTCTCATTTACGTTTTTTTTTCTTTCGGATGTTCTCTAAATTAATTAACAAAATTGCGGGATAATTGGGAAGTCGCTCCAATGCTCTTGAAGGCAAGAAACGCAATATTTTTGCCATTTTTGAATTATTTCTACCTGTGGAAAAGGTAGCACTCAATGGTTGCTCTGGAAATTGATAAGAGCAAAGCGATAGGCCCAGAAGAGGACTTCTAGATTTCTTGAGGAGGGGCCGATGTTACGACGACCACCCCCGCCATTAATTTAGTAATTAATGGGCGTGGTTGATGTGTGAAATTAATTAAGTATTAATTGTTCGAGGCTTGATTGGAGTTTAAAAGTGTAAACAGCAGATAAAGTTTTATCTGGGGTTTGGAAAGAAAAGAGGCGAAGAATTCTCTCTGGCTGGGTGGTCTCAGAATAGCTCTGTTAGGTCATAAATATCAGGGCGCAGCTGACGGGCAGCCTATGCAACACGGAAAGGGAAAGAGGAATACGTATCGAATGAGCTACTTGAGTAGGAATGAATGAAGATAGGGACGAAAGGTTTAGCGAATAATCGTAAATTCGTCGATTGTTTGGGGCATTTTCGAGAACAATTGCTCTCTGTGTGGTCCGTGCAGAAAAATAAGAGTTCGCACTTGGCATGAAAATAAGGAAGAAAGTTTAGTTGTCTGTATGCTCTCCGATGTGAAAGGCTGGATGCCTTGGATCTGCAGCAAAATGAATTGGGGAAAATGAAGCAGCAAACCTCCCCGCATTTGGTAAGAAATGGAGACAACTCGAGGCAGCTGGAGATGCCAGTTTGCCATAAAGACAGCAGAATGCCTAAATCCGCAGGATAAAGCAGAAATTTCTAGGCTGGAGCGTAATGGAACTCAGCGACTGTTTGGCCTAATGAAAGCCAAGTTACAGGGGAATTAAGAAGTCTGCGAGTGGACAGTGGTCATTCCAATGAGAAGCGAAGCCAAGCAAAGTCGGGTTCGGATGCCAACCACTGCAGTGTGGAATCGTCACCCCCATTCATCCCCTACTGTGGAGGAAGTGAAGAGATGCGCTTGTCTTACGGGGCGAAGCGAGGCCCCATGTGTGCGTGTGTGTGGTCGCGTAAGCAGCGAAGCCACTACGTGTAAGTGCGACGGGATAAAAACATGTCGAAAGAAAAATATGAGCGTAAGAGCGGTGGCTTCGATACCTAACAAATATACAGGTGAAATGTTGAGTTGCCGATATACGCTTAAGGTAAAAGCACGTCTGATTTCGCTCGGCCGAGAAAAATTAATCTTGAAACCGCAACATCAGATGTGAGAGGGCCTATTTTGCTTAACGGCCACCTTCAAATCGTCACGAGAATAGATCAGTGTGCACTCTAATCATTGCAACAAAGTGCGGCGTGATATTACCATTTTTAATTGTGTGCTTCATTTACATCAAGCGTCAAAGTGAAGTGTTGAATCATCGGTGCTGCCACATGGTGCAAGTGTCTGTGTGTGTGTTTTTTTGTCGTGTGATATTATGTGATGCACAACGGATTTGCACAGCAAAGTCACGTAACTGTAAGTAGATGAATATTTCCTTTTTCTTTCTTCGCACATCTGCGAACTTGTGCCATCCCGACACCCAAAGCTGCATGGACATAGATGCAGTAATGCTGAGTGACTGAACCTCAGAGGAAATACCTGCACATACAGATTTCAATTTCTTACAGGGCCCATTTCCTGATTACTTTTTTTACATGAATAAGGGAGAAGGTGTGGCTGAAATTCCGCTGGGCGGGACAGTTTCTTTTAACTTTGGTTCAGGACCAACGTCAGCGGGGCAGGGTTCTGCATGTGCATGCTTATTAGATTTAGTTAATTAACTTTGGCAGTATTTCGCACCTATAATCTTATACCGCAAATTAACGTGCTTGTGTATTTTGTGTCGCGAGTATTTTTAATGTGATCGTTTGCATATAATTTTTTTATTCTCTAAGCAATTGTATATGAATATCACCTGCAGCTCTATTTAGTGTGTAAACGAGTAGTATCTCTTGTTCAGATAGTCCGGTGGAGACTCAGTCGGCTGCGTTATCCGACAGTAAAGTGTGACACCGTATGCTGCCCACATATGAGGGGCAATTGTCTATGCGCCTAGAGAGCGCCGGATCTGTTTAAATCTCGCAGAACGTTATTAAATGTTGTGTTGTGTATTTGAGAATCATGTGTTATTCGCGAAAGTGAGTGTTGTACTGGCTGGTTGGGGATTGAATGTACCGGAGTAAGATCCGGACCACTACACTCAGTCACGAATTGGTGATTGCGGGTGAACCTCATCACAACTCTGATCCCAAAGTATCATTTTTTTAGATTATTTTATTGTTTATTTGTTGTTGTTATTTTGTTCACAAGGTGGATTCACCCAAGCCTTATGCTTCGGGTCATTCTTCAACTTTTCATTTTTTATGTTCTGGTGTGAATCTTTGAGTGCAGCAGTGCACCTGAGATTCTCACCTGGTGCCGTGGCCAACTAAATTGTACTTCAGGTCTCAAGCACCGTTACCGGCAGACTAGGCAGGAACACTGCTAGTGCCGTGTAACATTAATGGTGCCGTGACCAGGATCGATACCTATATTTTGCAGCTAGCGGAACAACACTCATGTTCGTAAAATAAGTGCGAATTGACTGCCATTACTATTTTTATTTAGTTTTGTTCGGTGCGAATTTTGTATAATTTAGCATTAAGTAAGCCTTAAGCTGTTTTCTAAGAACTGCCATAATTTTAGTGGGTAAGAAAAACAAAATGGCTAACACGAAAAAATCGTCATCTGCGAGTCACATGGATTCAGATGATTCTGGTGGTCACTCTGACGGAGAACATGTGAGCACTGGGGCTGCAATTGTTCCGGAAGAGAGTACACCTGTTACAAGTACAGCGGGTACATCACAGCTGAGACAAACAGCTTTAGCCGCACCTATGGTTTACGGTGAGCAAATAGCGGGATGCATAAACATGTTGAGGCTATTTACAGGCACTGATCCGCTGTATCGTGCTAAACACTTTTTTCAGGATGTCGAAAGTGTAGCGATGGTGGGTAGATGGAGTGAGCAAACTAAACTCGCGATTGCAAAATCTAAATTTCGGGAGAGAGCTGCTGAATTTCTATCTGATAGCGATGAGCTGAGGGCAGAAACCGAACCCTTTGCAGCGCGAACCCGCATGATTGTGGATCCCTTACGAGTGCAGGGAAGCCAGGTCAAAAGTCCTCCAATCATTTCGCGGGCGTAGGAGCATCGAACGTGAGAGATCTGTGGAACTCGTGGATTCTCGAAGCTATGCCTCATATTTAAATTTTTTTTCCGCCTATCTCGACGGGTAGCAATGAACGTGTGATGAAATCCTTAAACTTTCCTTCCACTCCGGGCACTTAAATCCGGAATTAGGTGCCTTGCGACGGTGGGAAAGGGTTGAGTGTTTTACAGTTAAAAAAAAAATAGAGTGATTGGATGAATAAACTTCATCCAGTCATCCCTTTTTTTTTTTCTTTCATGGGGGGATGGAATGTTACAGTGGACACCCCCCCCATCCTAAAACCTGAAGAAAACTCTAAAATTTGTCCGCCATGTCGCGTATGGTATGAGGCAGCTAGGAATCACAGTTCGGCAGGATCACATGTTCTTTTACAGTTCAGTTTTTTTTATTTATTTCTCATTTACGTTGTTTTTTCTTTCGGATGTTCTCTAAATTAATTAACAAAATTGCGGGATAATTGGGAAGTCGCTCCAATGCTCTTGAAGGCAAGAAACGCAATATTTTTGCCATTTTTGAATTATTTCTACCTGTGGGAAAAGGTAGCACTCAATGGTTGCTCTGGAAATTGATAAGAGCAAAGCGATAGGCCCAGAAGAGGACTTCTAGATTTCTTGAGGAGGGGCCGATGTTACGACCCACCCCCGCCATTAATTTAGTAATTAATGGGCGTGGTTGATGTGTGAAATTAATTAAGTATTAATTGTTCGAGGCTTGATTGGAGTTTAAAAGTGTAAACAGCAGATAAAGTTTTATCTGGGGTTTGGAAAGAAAAGAGGCGAAGAATTCTCTCTCTGGCTGGGTGGTCTCAGAATAGCTCTGTTAGGTCATAAATATCAGGGCGCAGCTGACGGGCAGCCTATGCAACACGGAAAGGGAAAGAGGAATACGTATCGAATGAGCTACTTGAGTAGGAATGAATGAAGATAGGGGACGAAAGGTTTAGCGAATAATCGTAAATTCGTCGATTGTTTGGGGCATTTTCGAGAACAATTGCTCTCTGTGTGGTCCGTGCAGAAAAATAAGAGTTCGCACTTGGCATGAAAATAAGGAAGAAAGTTTAGTTGTCTGTATGCTCTCCGATGTGAAAGGCTGGATGCCTTGGATCTGCAGCAAAATGAATTGGGGAAAATGAAGCAGCAAACCTCCCCGCATTTGGTAAGAAATGGAGACAACTCGAGGCAGCTGGAGATGCCAGTTTGCCATAAAGACAGCAGAATGCCTAAATCCGCAGGATAAAGCAGAAATTTCTAGGCTGGAGCGTAATGGAACTCAGCGACTGTTTGGCCTAATGAAAGCCAAGTTACAGGGGAATTAAGAAGTCTGCGAGTGGACAGTGGTCATTCCAATGAGAAGCGAAGCCAAGCAAAAGTCGGGTTCGGATGCCAACCACTGCAGTGTGGAATCGTCACCCCCATTCATCCCCTACTGTGGAGGAAGTGAAGAGATGCGCTTGTCTTACGGGGCGAAGCGAGGCCCCATGTGTGCGTGTGTGTGGTCGCGTAAGCAGCGAAGCCACTACGTGTAAGTGCGACGGGATAAAAACATGTCGAAAGAAAAATATGAGCGTAAGAGCGGTGGCTTCGATACCTAACAAATATACAGGTGAAATGTTGAGTTGCCGATATACGCTTAAGGTAAAAGCACGTCTGATTTCGCTCGGCCGAGAAAATTAATCTTGGAAACCGCAACATCAGATGTGAGAGGGCCTATTTTGCTTAACG
This sequence comes from Macrothele yani, assembly GCA_039090855.1. Lineage (NCBI taxonomy): Eukaryota > Metazoa > Arthropoda > Arachnida > Araneae > Macrothelidae > Macrothele > Macrothele yani. Next base: position 45,212,973 of record CM077022.1, on the reverse strand, counting down.
GCCACCTTCAAATCGTCACGAGAATAGATCAGTGTGCACTCTAATCATTGCAACAAAGTGCGGCGTGATATTACCATTTTTAATTGTGTGCTTCATTTACATCAAGCGTCAAAGTGAAGTGTTGAATCATCGGTGCTGCCACATGGTGCAAGTGTCTGTGTGTGTGTGTTTTTTTGTCGTGTGATATTATGTGATGCACAACGGATTTGCACAGCAAAGTCACGTAACTGTAAGTAGATGAATATTTCCTTTTTTCTTTCTTCGCACATCTGCGAACTTGTGCCATCCCGACACCCAAAGCTGCATGGACATAGATGCAGTAATGCTGAGTGACTGAACCTCAGAGGAAATACCTGCACATACAGATTTCAATTTCTTACAGGGCCCATTTCCTGATTACTTTTTTTACATGAATAAGGGAGAAGGTGTGGCCACAAATTCCGCTGGGCGGGACAGTTTCTTTAACTTTGGTTCAGGACCAACGTCAGCGGGGCAGGGTTCTGCATGTGCATGCTTATTAGATTTAGTTAATTAACTTTGGCAGTATTTCGCACCTATAATCTTATACCGCAAATTAACGTGCTTGTGTATTTTGTGTCGCGAGTATTTTTAATGTGATCGTTTGCATATAATTTTTTTTTATTCTCTAAGCAATTGTATATGAATATCACCTGCAGCTCTATTTAGTGTGTAAACGAGTAGTATCTCTTGTTCAGATAGTCCGGTGGAGACTCAGTCGGCTGCGTTATCCGACAGTAAAGTGTGACACCGTATGCTGCCCACATATGAGGGGCAATTGTCTATGCGCCTAGAGAGCGCCGGATCTGTTTAAATCTCGCAGAACGTTATTAAATGTTGTGTTGTGTATTTGAGAATCATGTGTTATTCGCGAAAGTGAGTGTTGTACTGGCTGGTTGGGGATTGAATGTACCGGAGTAAGATCCGGACCACTACACTCAGTCACGAATTGGTGATTGCGGGTGAACCTCATCACAACTCTGATCCCAAAGTATCATTTTTTTTAGATTATTTTATTGTTTATTTGTTGTTGTTATTTTGTTCACAAGGTGGATTCACCCAAGCCTTATGCTTCGGGTCATTCTTCAACTTTTCATTTTTTATGTTCTGGTGTGAATCTTTGAGTGCAGCAGTGCACCTGAGATTCTCACCTGGTGCCGTGGCCAACTAAATTGTACTTCAGGTCTCAAGCACCGTTACCGGCAGACTAGGCAGGAACACTGCTAGTGCCGTGTAACAATATCTCCCAAGCTCTTTAATGCTACATTGGAAAATGTCTTTCAATCACTGAACTGGGAAAACAAAGGGATAAAGATTAATGGAGATTATCTAACTCACCTTCGTTTTGCTGATGACGTAGTCATTTTTGCAACTACCCCATCACAGCTGTAGAGTATGATCCAGGAACTTGCTGACAGGAGTAAAGAAGTGGTATTAAAAATGAACGTTCAGAAGGCAAAATTGATGTACAATGCTTTTACTAGAAATGAAGATTTATCAATTGATGGGCGGAGTGGGGAGCTGGAGATAACCGATTTCTACATTTATCTTGAGTAGCAGATATCAAGCGTGGGTCACATTGATGAAGAAATTAATCGGCGTATAAAACTGGGCTGTAGAGCTTTCAGAAGGAACAGTACAATTTTCAAGAGCAATATGTCATTACGTCTTAAAAGAAAAGTGTTTAATCAATGCATCCTTCCAGTTCTTACATAAGGAGCAGAGACGTGGACCTTAATTAAACAAGTTAGTAAAATCATGCAATACATTGTTTATGATATGCTTTCCAACATACCAGAAATCATAGGAAAATGCCGTGGTTTTGAGGGGACTGAACTATGGTAAAACGTTTGAGGTCCACCTATATCTAATTTATATCTCTTTTTTGTGCCCGTGTTACATATTTCTGCTATCAAGGGCTACCACACATAAGCCGTTTTATAATTAAAAATCCCATCTAAATCTGGCACTTTTCACGGATGTTATCGTGCGAAAATAATGGCTAACGAATCTCACGCATGCGCACTTACTTCCACGCAATTGCTGACAAAAAAACATTTTTTGGCGGAACTGCTTCCAAAGTCGTTACGGAACAACGTATTGTATTTCGCCGCAATAGAAGCATTTTTACTCGTTATTACTCAAGTTAGGAAGATAATGGCTGTGGAATAGATCTCGATCCTGTGCCCTTGCTCTTTAACTCCATTTCGATGTTATTCAACAGAATCGGTTCAGTATACCTCCAGAAAAACATGATAAAGTTTTGTCGCAATCGAAGTATTTTTATGTAAGTTATGACGCATAAGGGCGATGGAATGGATCCCACTCCTATGTCCCGACCTCATTTCGTCTTTTTTCAATAGGGTTCGTCCCCATGTTGTCCCCTACCACATACTTAAATTTCATCGAAATCGAACCATTTTTACGCGAGTTATCGTGCGGACAGGCAGACAGACGGATAACGCTGGAGCACATACGCTTCAACCTACGGTTGGAAAGCGTAAAAAAAGTCATACAAAGACAGCAGACAACTTAAAAAAGCAGTGAGAGATGCATGCTTGGTGTAACTAGGAAAGATAAGAGGAACTCGTGGATAAAGAAAATGACAATCAGAGTAGAATTCCTGAAATGACAATGAGGTGGGCATGTTGCCAAAAGAACGGACCACCGATGGACAACCGAAATCTTAAGACCCAGGAACAGAAGAAGACCACATGGGAGATGGATGAAATTCGAAAACATGCTGGAGTAACATGGAGGAGACAGGCTCAAGACAGACAGTTATGGAAGAAACTTGGGGAGACCTTTATCCAGCAGAGGATTGATAATGGTTGACAATGATATAAGAACACAGACGTATAAAAATGTGTGCGCTTACGTGTTTTGTGTAAATTCGCCCAGACTTGAAACGCTAACACTACGTTTCCTCATAACAGATAATCTACTTTCATCACTTGATGGAAGAATGATAATATGGCAGCACGCGCGAAAGCCTGGACCCATGTTACATCGTCCCTACTCTTCAAGCTGGCGGAGGCAACGTTATGGTCTGGGGTACGATTTCGTGGGAGTATTTGGGCCTTTTTGATTCGTGTGGAGCAACGTCTGTCCGCCCAAATGTATTTAAATATCGTTGACGACCAAGTACAACTAGTTAAGTTGATGGTTTATCCCAATGGAGATGGATACTTCCAAGCAGAACAATGTTCCATGTCATAGTGCTACGCGAAAGTTTGAGGAGCATCACGAAGACTTTTCCCTGCTACATTGGACCCCTCAATCCCCGGATCTCAATCCAATGGAGCATTTGTGGAATGAAGTCGAAAGAGGCATCAGCAAGCTGGATCCGCTACCATCCAATCTTCAAGAGCTGGAGGGTGCAATTCATCGCATTTGGGCACAAGCGACTTACGGACATTTAATAGGAGTCCCTATGAAGGAGTATTAAGCACAAGAGGTGGCTCAACAACGTAATAGCCAGGTGGTTATAATAATTTGGCCACTCAATATAAAACAAACGTATAGGCATATTATTACGTATACATTTCACCCAAAAAACGTTTTTAACGAGCCCATGGATTTAACGAATGTCTGTCATGAACTCCAAAGGGGTTCTGTATTTGCGCCATCCTACCTGGAAAATCACGGACAAAAATAAATAAACTGAAAATTTTGGCTAGGCTACGTCTGTCCCCTGAGAAAATAGTTTCCGAATCAACAGTGACGTGGCATTTTAAGACAATCGGACGACTGCAAAACGATAAAATAAGGGTTTTTTTTTCTGTGCATGCGTAAATCACTCAAACGACGTGCTTTAGAATTTCAAAGAAAAAAAAACATTTCTTCACAGAAACATTCATTTGATAATCCGTTCCTCCTCATGAAAACTCAAAATTTTAGTCAAAGACGTACTCTAGCAGTACGTCACCATACAATGTAGATGTACGATATCGTCCTTAAGTGTTGTGCATCATAGCCGCACCCACAAGTATGGCAGTGGTCATTTGCTCTTTAATGCTGTTCAGAATGGCGTTGGCAGTATAACAATACAGTACAGTAGCTCTCTTCCGTTTTGTATTTCGTGGTACGAATTTTTTACGATGTTGCACATTTTTGGTTTTTTTATTACATTTATTGAACGTGGAAGTGCATCGAATCACAGTCAAATTAGTTTGTTTTAAACTTCGACATAATACTTCGCTGTTTTAAGGGGATTCCCGCGTTATTCACTAAAAGTATCACGATATAGAATACACAAGTTTCTTTGATTGCATACTATATTCCTAAAAAATTAATATTCGGCCACAAATAGGTAAAGACGAAACCGTAAGTTCGTTTACTTCGGCAAAAACGCAAAGAAATCGCACTCTACGAGACATTGTATCACTGAATATTTGAAGATTGCAAGAGTTGTGTGTATAAAATAATAATAATATCGTATATATCATTGTCAGCTTTCACGAATTCCGAAGACGTGTTCTTAAAATCATTAGTTTCAAAATTTTCAATTTTTGACGAAAACCATACCTCAATAAATCTGAATTTTTGGTTTGGACGGCTGCCCAAAAAATCGCACTTCTAACATTTTTAGTGTCCACTGTAATGGCATTTAAACTTTTTTGAGTTAACTGCTATAGTAATTTTAAAGTGTTTAATGTCAATTCTTACCTAAAATGATGTTTCATTAATCTACGTAATTTTCAGTTTTTTGTTTGTTTCGATATTTAACGACCACCGTGAGCAACACGATGGGCTATAAGCGGTCACCCTTCCCTAATTTAGGACCAATAGTTCCAGGGAAGGGAGAGAACAAGTGCTCTAAGGCAAACATAAAATACACGCCTCATCGGAATTCGAACCCAGACCCATATCGGACAAATGGTTACAAGCCAAGGTTTTGTACCACCCAGTTATCGGAACTGCAGTTTTCAGTTTTGCGCTGCTTAAAAATTATACTTCGCTAATTTCAAAATATTTATTACCGGTATTATAAAACATTTACACTTAAAAAAAGCCCCAAATCCATTTTAAATATTTTTAAATTTCAGCTCAGAAAATCAGAGGTATCAGAATGTACAAGAAACAAAACTACTACGTTAAAATAAGTTAATATTTTTCTTTTGGATAAGCATGTTTAAAAGAAATTTTGCATTCTATACATGTCCTGTTAAAAAATGGAGATTCAAAATAAACACAAATTTCATATTTCATTGCGCTCATAAAAGACCACTAAAATCAAATTGTATGAAAGGGTGAAAACAATTTTAATGTATATTACAAAATTATGAACTTTCTTCGAGTAATTAAATTTGTGGTGTGTGCTTCTATGATACGTAAATCCGTGAAAACACCAGCTTCAAGTCACGCGAAAAAGATGAGAGCAAGGTTACAACAGAGGGGAAAAAAATAAAGAACAGTGATGCAATACTACTTACCGAGACATGTGCCAAAAGATCCCAGAAGTACTACGAAGCGTAGACCCCGACGATCGAGCAACCATGCTGCTGGGAAAATCAGAGGAATGTACACTAACATATACACAACTGAGGTCCAATTGACGGCAGTTTCACTCACACTATAGTAGTAGCATATGATGTTGTTGATGATGGAGTATTCGATCCACTGGAAGGCATTGGACATTGAATACAGCACGAAAAGGAAGAGCATTAGAAATCTCGATAGGAACAATTGGATCGCTGGCTCCATCTTCGCGTTGCTCTCCTCCATGGCTGCTTTTCTCCGTTCGAGCTCCAGCTGAAAAGGGGAAGCAGCCTGCGTTAGCACACTGCGATTCGCTTGATGACAGCACAGTTAGTGAGTGGCATGCGCCTGATCAATAACACCATAACATTGCAAGTTTATAAAACGGCGCAATAAACATATTTAACAAAGAGTTACATAAGATTAACGCAATCAGAGTTCCTCGACTTGACAATGTTCGCGATATTAATTTTAGTATTGGTAATCTGTTCAGTGCGTTTATATAACCACTTTTTCCCCCCTAAAGAAACTCCCAGAAAATATAAATAGTTCTTTGAATCTTGTCGCAGAAAAGCCGAAATTCACGAATTAAATTTACACATTAATGAATTTTCATATCGGGTTGTTTATTATTATATTACACAGGGCATAGAGGCGTATTTTGTTTTTCCTTTTGATATCTGGAACCTAAAATTTCTCCGACAGTATTCCGTCTTGATAATCTGTTCGGCGCGTTTTTGTAACTACTCGCAACCCTTGACGGGTTTTTCGAACCCGGATCCATCTCTGACGAATGGTCAGAAGCCACAGTTTTTTTTTTTTTTTTTGTTTTTTATTTTGCTTTTTTCTTTCTTTTTTGATTGGGAGTTTAACGACCACCAGCAACTGAGTGGGCTATAAACAGTCACCCCTCCCCAATTTATTAGGGCCTCTGGTTCCAGAGAAGCAGTGCCGCAAGACAAACACAACACCCATGCCTCACGGGATTCGAACCCGGACCTATCTCGGACGAATGATCCGAAGCCAGCGCTTAGCTCTCTGCGCCGTATAAGTAGTCCGACACTACATAAGTAGTCGCCCGTCCTAATTTAGGGGCACTGGTTCCAGAGAAAGGAGAGAACCAGTGCCGTACGACAAATACAACATCCATGCCTCACCGGGATTCGAACCCATCTCGAACGAATAGTCATAAGCCATCACTCCACCGGGGCTGTCAACCCTTGATGTACCAGTACAGTTTGTTACATTGCATTGTGGCGTTACATCTAAGGTGGCATTACATCAAATTTTCCAATTATTTTTAACTTAAATTTTGTTAACTATGGTTCTTCGAAAATCATAATTAGCATTTAAATTAAAAGCCTAATTAGAAAATAATGCAGTTGTGTATTGTGGACTTAGTGCGCATTGTATGTAGTTCGAAATGCTAGTTCCCATCTCGGAAGATTCTGGTGTGCATTGTACGGGAAAATTTACTTTAAATAGTAGGAATATACAGTTAACATTTTAATTATAAGAAAAATCATGTTACGTACTAAAACTTTACCAAGTGAAAATTAATCGTATTACACAAAATCATTTTACATATCTTAATTTCTTTTAAAAACTTCGTCTATTTTCATTTGTGCGGTTTTTTTTTATATCAATCTAATTACTTTCACAGCACAAGTTAATTTAGCAAGTGAGTTTGAAATATTGCCATCCTGCTAGATGGCTTCAAAGATCTTCTTAACGTTAAAACACACTATTCGGATCTTTGATTGAATGAGTGTCTTTATCATTAAAGGTTTGCTACAACTGAATCATGATCTCTGAAAGAACTGGTAGGGTATTCTCGCACAGCTTGCAAGTGGCGGTACATCAAGTATGTTTCGTGTTGGGAAGGGCAGGTTGCACAGTGCTATACACCGAGTGATCACTGAATTATGACCACTCTTATCAAAAGTGGATGCGGCCCGTTGACCACGTGATTTCCAAGAGGGCGCGATTAGTCGACCAACGTAACGTATACACGGTCGTATCAGAATAATATGACCACCCCCGGAATCACGGTGCACCCGCCCAGGCGCGTCACAGAGCGCACGTGACAAAGTCGACCACACGGAGATATAAGCTACCGGCCAGGACAGATGAGCCACAGTGGTCACGTGAGCACATTGGGCAGAGCTAGAGTTTTGACGGACGTTCAAAAAGGAATGATCTTCGGCAACCGCGCCAAGGGTGGAATCTCAGGAACAGCTGAGTTCGTGGGCTGTTCGCGAAGTGCTGTAGGAAGGGTATACCAAAAATGGACCGCTCGCACAAAGAGTACCTCCCGATGTCATAACTGTGGAGCCCCATAGGCCATCGACCCCAGAGGAGAACGTCGCCTCCGTAGACTGGTAAAGGGCAATCAAAGCGCAGCAAATGACCACGCAAATAAACGCTGCGGCACCCAGGTACGTATTCCAGATCACAGCAGAGCGAACCTTGTTACGCATGGGTCTCCGGAGTCGACGATGCGTCAAGGCACCCATCTTAACCCAGGTCCATCGGCAACGACGCCTGCAGTTCGCATGAGACTAGTGTCATTGGGCAGTGGAAGAGTGGAAAAAGGTTGCCTTCTCCGACGAATTGAGGTTTCTACTCCATAGAAGTGACGGGCGGTGGCGGATAGAGCGTCCGACACACGAGAACCAACATCGGGACACACTTGTCGGTCAAGTACAAGGCCGACGGTGGCGCTATGCATGTCTGTGGGATATTTTCCTGGTATGACTGGGACCGCTGGAACCAATGGTTTGGTCAATGAACGCGAATGGCTACCTGTCCATCCTCGCTGACCACATGCATCCTTTCATGTTGAACGTTACCCTGGTGGTTATGGTGTCTACCAACAAAACAATGCGCCGTGCCACGTCGCTAAGGGGGTGCGTGACTGGTTCCAGGAACACGACAGCGATGTCTTCGTTCTCACTTGGCCGGCGAAATCGCCCAACCTCAATCCTACAGAGCACTTGTAAGAATATTTGGAATGGCAGGTTCGACGTGCCGACCCACAACCAAATCATCTCCAGGACCAGCGTGCTCTGCTGCAGTCCGAATGGGCACGTGTGCTTCAGGCAACCTTCCAGGGCCTCATTACGTCCATACCACGCCGTCACGCCGCTGTCATCCCGGCTAAGGGTGGTTATTCCCATTATTAGGCAGGTGGTCATATTATTCCGATACGACTGTGTACATTTAGAGAAGAATTTTCTTGAGAAACAGCGCTCGAAGGTAAAATTGACTTGACATAACTTAGGGTTAGCTTCTAACTAAAATCCTTGTAGTAGCTTCAAGGACAGAAATTGCATAGATTTCTAGAGCAGGGCAAGTGCCCCCTCTTGCGCTTCCACCCGTACGGGCGCCCAGGGTTGGTTCACTACCCCCAGTGCGGTGACATGTTGCACCATGGGAAGGAAAGCACGAGTTTTTTTTTTTTTTTTTTTTTTTGATTGGAGGTTTAACGACCGCCGTGACCAACTCAATGGGCTATAAGCAGTCGCCCGTCCCTAATTTAGGGTCACTGGTTCCAGGGAAGGGAGAGAGCCAGTGCCGTAAGACAAACACAACATCCATGCCTCACCGGGATTCGAACCCAGACCCCTTACGGACGAATGATCAGAGGCCAACGAAAGCACGAGTTCCGAATTATTTAATGAATTATTTTTACTAAAAAATAGATTTTAAAAGCAGCACTGCGATTTCTCACAGTAAAATTTATTAATTTCTCCTACGTTTCAGATATTAGTTTACTTACCATGAAGTTTGACTGGGCCGCCCGGGTGCTGTGCATTTTTGCACAGCTTCCACTGGCCTTCCCCCGAACGTGGGTAATCTTTAGTCGATTCTCTTCCGCACTTAAACGGCGTCAACCAAAATATTACTTGGTGTACTGTAGGTGCATTATTACCCGTACACTGATATCATTCGCTCATGAATCACTTGTGGTCTATTCTCTCGTTAGGAATTTGATGACCTATAAGTATTGTTGCAAATCCACGTTAACTTCTATGCTATCAGACAAGAACTACTACTACTACCACGTGTGCGACTAGCCAACGGAGTAGGCTCGCACACTAGACCAGAGGTCTCTAAACTACGGACCGAGGTAACGCCTCCTGGTTGTGGGGAGCATTTTTAACAGACATTACTGACCGCCTCAAACAACTCAATTTAAATGTGCAAGGGAAAGATAAACTCGCAGACGAGTTGTTTTTTGTGTGATCTGAAGTCTTTCCAATCCAAATTGGACCTGTTCAACCGACGGTTAACTGAGCAAATTTTTTACGCTTTCCATCTTGTAAGAATATGTGGGACAACATGTGTGGTAAGTTTTTGACATTGAGCACAGTATTACAAATATTAATTAGTTGAAAGCTGAGTTTGAAAGATGTTTTGACGATTTTTACCAGCATGAGAAACTATTCTAGCTATTGCAGGACCCATTTAATTTTACGGTTGGTGATGAAGAGGAGAATTTACTGTTTGAACTGTTAGACTTGCAATCTAATAACAATAATAATTTGAAGTCATTGTTTAAGAGTGAAAGTTTTATAACCCCCTTTTATTCTCTTTTGCCTAGAAAGTTTTGCCAAGAAAATCCTTTCAGTGTTTGGCAGCACATACATGTACATCGACGCGCCATTACATGATGACCACGTACGTAATAAGCTGTAGGACCCCCCTCTAGCCGGCAAAACAGCGGCCACTCGGCGAAGCATCGATTTGATGAGGTGGCGATAGGTATCCTGGGGTATCTGGTACCATAATGTCAACAGCAGGTTCTCCAGTTCCTATACATTTAGGGTAGTTGTGATTGAGCCCGAACCCGCTTTTCCAAGTCGAACCACAAACGCTCGATTGGGTTCATGCCAGGTGAATTTGGAGGCCATGACATTAACAGAAAGTCACCAGCATGTCCCCCGAACCACTCTTTGACGATTCCAGCAGTGTGGCAAGACGCATTATCCTGCTGGTAATAGCCATCACCAGTAGGCAGGGAACACAGTTGCCATGAATGGGTGAACTTGGTCCGCAACAATGTTCTGATACCTAACAGCTGTCAGAGATTGTGCTATTAGGATAATGGGACCTAATGTGTCTAAGGAAAACATCGCCCACAGCATAACACCGCCGGGCCGCCCTGTTTGCCGCCCAACAGTGCATTATTTCATGTGTTGTTGGCGATGACGGGCAATGATCATGACGATCCGGTTAGGTTTTCGGCTATGTAGGCCTTTGCGCAGAAGGCTGCGATGAATTGTGTGCTGTGACACATTGCCCTGCTCACCACTGTTGTATCTGCGGGTGATTTGTCGCATTGTGGCCCTACGGTCGCTGTGAACAATGCGCGACAGTCTCCGCTTTCCTCTTGCATCAATGAGCTGCGTACGACACACCGTTGGAAGACGGTTTGTCGTTTGGCCACCTGTGCACCACTTTTGATTCGTACTCACTACAGCGGCACGTGAGCAACCTCCGATAAATCGGTAGCTTTTTCCATTCTGACTCCGAACACTACTAACCGAAAGCCGGTCCTCGGGTTGTATATATACTGCTCTGTGAAGATTACCTGCGCCACCGTTCAGCCTGCAGGCGCGCTCATTTCTCTAGGCTGGGGGGGTGGTCATAATGGAATAACTCATCGGTGTATGTTATGTGAACAAGCTTTCTCTAAAGTTTAATACAGTATATTTAACTGAGATTTTTTTCTGAAATAAACGAAATTTCTGGCTACGGAAAATCTGAAAATACGGGTCAAAATAAACGGGCTCTTTTAAAAACTGAAGTTTCTGAAAAAGGACCGGCAACTTTGCAGCAAGTTATTTTCAGAATTTTTCCATGCTTCAGCTTCGTTTCACGGTTGATCGACAAATACTTCTCAGACTTTAAAAACCTGGCTGTCCAACTTGAAACCAGACTTTAAAAAACTTGGCTGTCCAACCTGAAACCAAATATCAAAAATATCGCCAAATCATTCCAGAAACAATACCATTCTTCTCGTTGTTGTTGTTTTTTTGTTTATGTCATGAAGTCAACTTACTAAATATTAAACTTTACTTAAGTTTAGTTTTGTATTTAGGTGTGTATAAATACCTTTAAATATTTGAATTTTTTTTGTTAAATTACAGACCATTAAAATTAGTTAGACCTTGACAAATATTAATTCATTGAAAATTTACAATATCTGCATTGACTGTTCTTCGGTTTACCATTTTTTTTTTAATCCGGCCTCCTGACGAGCTTTATATAACCAATTTCCCATTTGGTCCTTCTCTCTAAAAGTTTGGTGACCATCCACTAAATTATCTTTGACATGAGTTGCGTCATTTACTTTAGTATCGGGGCCTTCTTCATCTGTATGTAGGCAACTTTTCTAGTGCTTTACGTATTATCGAATTACAATAATATGAGAACCTCGAAGACACAGAATCTGGTCTCATTGTACCCATACATATATTTAAATGTGGTTGCAACCTAAACAGAAAGAACAATTATTCTTGCTTAATTGAATTCATTTACGCAAGTCCACAAGACCATCTAAGGTTGAAAGAACTCACCCGTCCCTAATTCAGGGAAGGAAGAGAAATAATGCTGTAAGATAGAATAAAATCCACGTCTCTCCAGATACTCGAACTTAGACTCAAGAGGTTAAGGTGCGCGATGCTCACGTCCCAGGTCACTCGGCCAACGGGCGTAATTGTTGAATTCGCTTTACATTCAACTACTGTATCTGAATATTTGGCCCATAAGCAGCATTCCTATGGCTGTAGAGTGCCAGGTACAGCTCAAGTTAGGCACGGAAGGTGGTAAATCCAAACCCCAAGTTTTAGTGATGGGGAGTGACATTTATGGTAATTTATGGAGCAAGTAACATATACAGTAGTTATAGTGCGATAAACAAGGATTCAATTTGGACGTACCTTCTTCAGCTTTTTAAAAATCGGATTGGAAGAGTTCTTTTGGAATCAGATAGAGAAAGGTATACCCAAAACTTTCCAGATATATTGGCCTTCTACCTATGAATTACTCTCCACTTCTGGAAGGCGTTCAAGAAAAATTCTTATATCAAGCAAAGAAAAGCACCCCTTAAATTTTTTATGTGGTTCGTCTGCTCATCATTCCACCTCACTATGGACACCCTATCAATTTCTAAACCGAAGGTGGAAAATTATTCGTACCTAACAGAGAAAACTGTGCTTTAAATATTCCCTGTATTTGTGTTAACTCCCACCATTTGTGTTCCTTCACTGCACGTGTGTTGACAGGATGAGAGGTGGCAACTGGTTTGATCACTTAATCAAAAACTTCCTGTCAAGAGTTACTACACCGAATTTTGACTTTATTTTTTTACTGAAGTTTCATACTTCCACCAAATAAGTCAAAGAACCGTCAAAAGTTTCTGTTGAACTTCTTGCTAGATATTTTTCAAGACCTCGTTCCGACGTTTCTTTTGAAGTACGTCAGAAAACAGAATTTCTCGATGTCTTCATCTGATGACAACGGGTCTGGTACGATTCGTCCAACGGTGACTGAGCCAGTCCCATTTGCCCAATGGTACGATTGTTCCAATTCCAGTTTGTCCAATGGTACGATTGTTCCAATTCCAGTTTGTCCAATGGTACGATTGTTCCAATTCCAGTTTGTCCAATGGTACGATTGTTCCAATTCCAGTTTGTCCAATGGTACGATTGTTCCAATTCCAGTTTGTCCAATGGTACGATTGTTCCAATTCCAGTTTGTCCAATGGTACGATTGTTCCAATTCCAGTTTGTCCAATGGTACGATTGTTCCAATTCCAGTTTGTCCAAATGGACCGATCCCAGTTCGCCCAACGGTACGATTGGACCGATCCCAGTTCGCCCAACGGTACGATTGGACCGATCCCAGTTCGCCCAACGGTACGATTGGATCGATCCCAGTTCGCCCAACGGTACGATTGGATCGATCCCAGTTCGCCCAACGGTACGATTGGATCGATCCCAGTTCGCCCAACGGTACGATTGGATCGATCCCAGTTCGCCCAACGGTACGATTGGATCGATCCCAGTTCGCCCAACGGTACGATTGGATCGATCCCAGTTCGCCCAACGGTACGATTGGATCGATCCCAGTTCGCCCAACGGTACGATTGGATCGATCCCAGTTCGCCCAACGGTACGATTGGATCGATCTCAGTTCGCCCAACGGTACGATTGGATCGATCTCAGTTCGCCCAACGGTACGACTGATCCAATCCCAGTTTGCCCAATTGTACGATTGGTTTTGGGATTAGTTTTTTGCGTTTCTTTTCAACGTGCTGATGCTGTCCTAGCTGTGGTATAAAAATGCTGATGTACCAACCTTCAATCGACTCCGATGTTTCTTTTTCGCATGAAATCATACAAAAAGATTAGTTTTCCATTTGTCTGTGCATGCAGTATCTTTGAAAGTAATGAAAACCTTTTTTTCGTAACTTTTGTAGGAAAGAGGTCTTGTTTTAGCAGGTTCATGTCTTGAATTCCTGTGCTACGACAGCAATTGGGGGGGGAGAAAGAGGTCCCACATCTTTAAAAAATCCTGCATTTTCAGTTACGATGATACAGAGTAGAACTGTTAAAGAAAAAAATGGGCATGTTCTCGCTCTGTAGGAAACGAGAATGTTTTTTCTCTTCCTCCCACCTTCCTGTTATTGTGAAGATTTTGCTTTTTATTAGCTCAAAAAGTTTATTCAAAGTTTACTTTAATAAGAATACTTCATTATAGTGCAAATACACTTCTGAATATTCGCTGCAGTGCAAATATGAAAAAAATAATCAGCAAAAAAAAAATGCTCCAGGTAGAATAGAAACAAAAGAAATCACGTATTTATTTATAGGTTAAGATATTCCCATTTATACTGCATCGACAAGGAAACCAGAATACGTAACGATTATTGTGGTTTTTCGGAAGTATTTAAGGATATTTAACAAGGGTCGTCCTAAAACAACTAAATGTTTTTATAAAAAAAAAGTGTGTACCTTAATTATCAAGGAAGTGGTCATCTTTTTCGAAATACTGTCCAATGCATCGAATACAGGTGCCCCAACTTTAATCCCACTTTTTGAATGTTTTCTGGAACTATTCTGAAATACTGTTTAAGCACCCCTGCGCAGCTGTAATAAGTTATTGATCAGTTTCAAATTGTTGTCCCCGTAATGTCTTTTTTAAAATAGGGTACAACCAGAAGTCGCATGGTGACAAGTCGGGACAATATGCATGATGGGGCATCAACTTAATATTCATTTTCTACAAATAAAAAACGACAGAACTGGCCTTGCATTACCGTGGTGTAACACTCCATTCTTTTTCGGGTATAGTCGCTTTCTTGTCACATGCTTTCTGCAGATTCTGCAGCACGGTTTTGTAGTAGTCGGCATTTATCGTAGTTTTTGGAGGAACAATGTCTTGATAGATCATACTTTGACAAATCAAAGAGCACAACCAACATGACCTCTCCCGTTGATTTTGATTGACGAATTTTTTTCGCTTTAGGCGACGACGGCGATTTCCAAACACAGCTTTCTGCTTCGGTGTGGATCAAAATAGTGCAGCCAAGTTTCGACGTCTTTAATAACCCGTTGCATGGCTTGTGGATCTTCATTTACCATTTGCTTAAATTGTTGACAAACCTCAACTCGACGATCCATTTGTTCCTGTCAAGAAATGGAGAGTTGGACAAGCTTGTTTCATGCCCAAACGCTCGGTTAAGATCATGCGAATTGATGATTTTGAAATGTGAACCATATCTTCGATATCTCTAATTGATAGGTGTCGTGTCTGACTTCCCGATAACAGCTATTGTATTGAGGTTTTCGACTGTAACACTCGTTGAAGGTCTTCCTGCATGCGCGATGAAAGCCGCAGACTCACGACCATCCATAAATTCTTTATGCCATCTGTAAATTGTTGATTTTCCTAGATATTCATCTTTATAAGCCTCTTGCATAGTACCGAAAATCTCTCCGACAGACTTCTTAAGTCGACGGCAACATTTAATGGCACATCTTTGTTCCTCTTTCACATCCATTCTTTCGAAAAATCACAGCGCGAAAACACTTGTTAGGGGTTCACGAAACAACGCTTATTAAGCTGCGCACTACCGATGACTCATGCGTGATGAACAGGTGTGGCTGGTTGCTATGGTTA
This sequence comes from Macrothele yani, assembly GCA_039090855.1. NCBI lineage: Eukaryota > Metazoa > Arthropoda > Arachnida > Araneae > Macrothelidae > Macrothele > Macrothele yani. The sequence continues at coordinate 45,197,283 of CM077022.1, read as the reverse complement.
CTACGACGACTACCGTTTTTTTTCGAGACTCGTCCCAAGGTCGAACGCAGTATTGCACATTTTTTATAAAAACATTGTTTTGGGACAAGCAATGTACATTTCTTTGTTCGTAAAATTAATTTTATCGTTGGTTATACAAAGGCAAAAACCGTTTTGTAGTTCACTAGAAAAATAAAGTACACGATACGTAGGTTTGAAACAATAGCATGGCAAACATTTTGCTTACATTTTCTACTTCAAATGACTCAGTCTTCCTTCTAGGAAAAATGCGCAGCTGTATACTCAATTTCCCGTCACAATCCCCGCGTACGAAGTCCGATTTGGTAAATTCTTTTTTGCACTGGGTAACTTCTGCTCTATGGAGTCTCTGTATATGCTTCTACTTTTTACAAAATACAATTATGTCCCTGTATTGCACAAGTTCTATTTGCAACTGCACGTTTGCTTCCGATAAAAAAAATGCTTAAATATTGTTTGTATCAGATATTCTTTAAAATGAAAAATTTCCCACATTTTCCACTCTAGGGGAAGTCACTTTTTAATGAAAACTGAGAGAAAAATAGTTCACTATAAAGTTTCACATACCAATAAATTACATTTTACATTATCACACTTTTTTTGGCTCAAAAGGTAAGTTCATTCTACTCGAAAATTCCATTCTATCATTCTTGTTTCTGTGCACTTTTGTAGTTGGCTTGAAAGATGTGTTTATTCAACAGAGCAAACATTTTCGAAGTGAACTAGTGACATAAAAGCAATGAAAAAATAAAGTAAATGAACAGCAATGAATCTATGTTTCAAGTGAATACACCGATGAACCATTACATTATGAAAAATAGGTGAAGAGAATACACCGATGAACCATTACATTTGGAAAAATAGGTGAAGAGGTGCAAGAGCAGTATGAAAATATATCTACTGTCTACAATGAAAATCCCTTAATGAGGATTTACTTTTTTTTTTATATTAAATCAATTTTTCTTCCTTTTAAAGCTGCAGATTTGTCGATTATGTCGTCATAAGATTGTTAGATGATTGTTTCTTCGTGAGCATCAATAAAATGTCTTCCTGAATAGAAATATTTGCCAGAGAAGCAAGTCTATCTTGGGAACTAGTGTTTCTTGAGCAAGTTTGTATTCTTTTAAGAAAACTTCTTTCCACTGGCACACTTGTAGATGGAATTGTTAAACTGAGGAAAACCAATTTATAATCTTCTGTAAAAATGTCTTTGTCTCCGTGAAACACTCGAAGGACTTCTTGAGTCAATATATTCCTTAATTTTTCATCGGATATACATGACTCAGTTCATTTTTAAGGCGCTGTGTTTAGTAAATATGTTTCCGTAAAAATGTAGATTTTCAAGAGCGCGAGAGGGAAAGCATGCATTAAATTATTCGAATTTGGTTGTGTTCTAACAGTCTTGAAATCTTATATCCATTTCCATAAGAATGTAGTCCAAAATTTTTAAATACAATTGTTTATAATTTTGAAAAATTGTTTCCTGTGTAAGAGCAGCATATTCCCGTGCTTATTTCTGTGATTTTGCTAGCTTTTCCAAACTGTGCTTCAAATAACTCATCGTTCCTTTTATGGCTCAAAATTTCACGAATTTTTTTTTTGTTTTTTTTTTTAATTTGAGTAACACAGCAGTTTATGTTTAGTTATTTTTTCTTCAAAAGTTCGAATAATAGATCGGTGGAACCAAAAATGTAAATTCGAAAGTGAATTGATATACGAAGAAGGTGAATTGATATACGAAGAAGGTGAATTGATATACGAAGACAAGAATTGATTTTTTGTCTGATTATTCGCTATTCGTCAGAAATCCGAACACTTCCTTCAATTTATTCCAATCTTCAACAACTACAACTAACTAATTTCGAAGTGGAGGACCATCGAGTTTCTGCTATGGTTGGTCTACATCTTACGGTTTTGCCGCCCCGGTGGCGCAGTGGTCTAAGCGATGGCCTCTGATCATTCGTTCAAACGGGGTCCGGGTTCGAATCCCGGTGAGGCATGGATGTTGTGTTTGTCTTACGGCACTGGCTCTCTCCCTTCCCTGGAACCAGTGACGCTAAATTAGGGACGGGCGACTGCTTATAGCCCATTGAGTTGCTCACGGTGGTCGTTAAACCTCCAATCAAAAAAAAAAAAACACATACGCACGTTTTCGGCATGAAGAGACAGTAAAGTTCCCACTGACAAATCTTCTAGAAACATCGGAGGGTGGGGAGGGGGCAGTGTAGGCTTGCACGTGGGAGTATTAGTAGCGAGAAAGGGGCGTGTAATCCCTCCTCCCGATTGGTCAAAATATTGGTTATCGCTTTCAGTTCCGCGGCCAAAAGAGCAGAGCAGAGCAGAGCAGGAACGTACTACCGGAACAGTCCGAACAGAAACACTGAATTATCCAGTTCCCTTAAGGCAGTCGTCTCTGAGGTAAGTTGTGTATTTAAATTTGGTGACGCAGTGGTCTAAGCCATGGCTTATGACCATTCGTCCGTGAAGGGTCCGGGTTCGAATCCCGGTGAGGCATGGATGTTTGTCTTACGGCACTGGTTCTCTCCCTTCCCTGGAACCAGTGACGCTAAATTAGGGACGGGCGACTGCTTATAGCCCATTGAGTTGCTCACGGTGGTCGTTAAACGTCCAATCAAAAATTAAAAAAAAAAAAAATGGTAGGGTAATTAGTAATGTAGGGGAAAATCGTACGTTTGACGATTTTTTTTGTAGTCATAACGCTACTCGACTGAAAAATATTATCACATGTAACATTTAAAATTTCAATACTTTTATTTTGCAGCCAAGAAAAGGGTCATATATGATGGGGAGGGCGGGGGCGTTAAAACTCTCAAGTGCTTGGGGGCAGCATGAAGCCTAAATCCGGTCCTGGTCATAGTTATCAAAGCTATCCATTAGTAGGATATTCGCGTGTATCAGTTGAACCCTCTTAATATATTGTCTTCCATACACGTCCTGGAAAGTTGACATGAAAGATGCTGACACTTCGTCCAGTTTTCAAACAATGACAACCATTTGCGAACTTCGCCCTGCGCTGAACGGTTCTTACCCTGCTGTTCCTAACTTCTTTGAATTTCACTTGTGACCACACAAGATAAAAGGAGAGGAAAAAAGGGATGGCCTCTCTGTTTCTGTTGCAACTGGATAATGGTGTATTCACTTTAAGGCCTACCGTACCCTAACAGGGTGCACGAGACTCTTGAAATCAAGAAAAAGCAGCTGCCCGAGTTGACATGTCGGTATGTGAAAATCTCTGCTCTGAAAACATACTTGAACAAAAATAGAAAACATTTCTTTTATTTATTGACTATCTCTCACACACTTGTCGAAAATTAAATCTTGAGATCAGGGTGTGATGTTTCAAAACGTCAGAGAGAGAGGGGGTGTGTGCAATCTGCAGCCCTAAGATGTTAATTGAGTAAAGCGCTTCAATTTACACTAAATGAAGGTTTTGAAGTCTAACATCTTGTAATTAATTTAATAATTTTACCCTTCAACTTATCAATGCTTGTACAACATGAATATGGGAAGTTTTCAGAAGCATATAAAAATGGCAAGACGTTTTCCACCTGAGATACTGTTTAAGTGTTTTCTATGATATTAAGGTTTTATTTATAAGTGTTTTTACTGGTATTAGGAGCTTGGGCGTTCTCGCTAACTTCCATCTACTGTTTTGTAACTTTTTGTTTCTAATTCAATTATCCTTCTCGTATGTATCGGTCATTCCGCATCCGATGTCACATATAGTGGTAATGAAAATGAGGTCAAATAGCTGTGCTGAAGTATTTTTCTGCGGTGTAATTGCTATATTTTCTATTCATATAGCGAAATTGTATCTTGCATATGATGGGAAAAGGAGGTTAATGAAAGCTAAATTCCCATATACACCGATGAGCCATTACATTATGCCCACCTACCTAATAAGCTGTATGACCCCCTTTAGCCCACAAAACAGCGGTCACTCGGCGAGGCATCGATTCGATGAGGTGGCGATAGGTATCCTGGGGTATCTGGTACCATAATGTCAACAGCAGGCCCTCTAGTTCCCGTACATTTCGGGGTGGTGGTGATTGAGTGCGAACCCGCTTTTCCAAGTCGAACCACAAATGTCCGATTGGGTCAGGTGAATTTGAAGGCCAGGGCATTAACAGAAAGTCGCCGCCCCTGTGGCGCAGTGGTCTAAGCGATGGCCTCTAATCATTCGTCCGAACGGGGTCTGGGTTCGAATCCCGGTGAGGCATGGATGTTGTGTTTGTCTTACGGCACTGGCTCTCTCCCTTCCCTGGAACCAGTGACCCTAAATTAGGGACGGGCGACTGCTTATAGCCCATTGAGTTGCTCACGGTGGTCGTTAAACCTCCAACCCAAAAAAAACAAAACAAAAATAAAACAGAAAGTCACCAGCCTGTTCCTCGAACCACTCCTTGAAGATTATGGCAGTGTGACATTGCCCATTATCCTGTTGGTAATGGCCATCACCAGCAGGGAACACAGTTGCCATGAACGGGGGTATTTGGTCCCCAACGATGTTCAAATACCTGACAGCGATTATGCTTTTGGGATAATGGGGCTTAGAAAGCATCGCCCACAACATAACACCGTCGCCGCCGGCCTGTTTCCGCCCAACAGTACATCCAGGTGCCATAGCCTCCGTTGGTAATCGGCGTATCCGCGCTCGGCCGTCTACGTGATGCACCAGGTATCTTGATTAGTCAGACCAGGCTAATCTCTGATTTTGAGCCCATTTCATGCGTTGTTGGCGATGATGTGCAATCAGCATGGGGACCCTGTTGGGTCTTCGCCTACGCAGGCCCATGCGCAGATGGTGGCGATGAACTGTGTGCTGTGGCACATTGCCCTGATTACCACTGTTGTAGCTGCGGGCGATTTTGTCGCACTGTGGCCCTGCGGTCGCTGTGAATAACGCCCAGCAGTCTCCGCTCCCTTCTGGCACCAATGAGCTGCGGACGACGGTTCGTCGCTTGGTCATCTGTGCACCACTTTTGATGCGTACTCACTACAGCGGCACGTGAGGAACCCACAAGCTGCGTAGTTTCCGAGATCGTAGTTCCGAGGCGCCGTGCCATCAATTTGTCTTTAATCAAACTCCGATAAATCGGCAACTTTTCCCATTCTGACTCCAAACACTCCACTAACCGAAAGCTTACCTTCAAGCATTTGTCATTTTCTTGTAGGACTTCCGTCCACAGTGAGTAGAGTTTAGGTCAGTGGCGGCTTCTCAGGTGAAGTAAGTGAAGTGCCTCTTCACCTAGTTTACTCAAAATAATGTTTTATTCAGTATTTTTTTATAATATATTCTTTTTTGCCTTTATTCATTTCCAAAATACTCAAAATTTTGAATAGATATTAATTCACGTGGCGCGCTCTATACGGAAAAGAAATCCTTATACGCAAAACAGTGCAAGTGAAGAGCCGAAATGAGAATGCTTGGAAGTCTGCAGTTTTGCGCCGAGTTGCCATGGTAACCGTGACGTCACCCTCCCCAATCTGCTCCCTCAAGTGAAGTGTTTCAGCTTCACGCGCCTTACCTCTGCATCTTTCAGTTTTTTAGCATAAAGTCGTGAGAGATCACGGTGGAGCGGGTGTTGATTTTTTTTTTTTTTTTTTTTTTTTTGGCCCTGCTTACTTTTTAGTAACAGACATTCGGCGTGGAATAAAGACGGATTCTCAGATTTATTAAGCGTAACACGGTCACTTCATAAACATCGTGATTCTAGCGAACACCTGAAATGCGGATTAATGTTAAGGAATTTTGAAAAATTCAAAACACCATTGCCGATGTTCTGAGGAAAAATGCTAGGCTTTTGAAAACGCATTTTAACGAAACCGTTCGTTTAAATAGACTTTTCCTGCATACAGTGATTGATGCAGTATTAGTCTGTACTGTATTTGAGCAAAGAAGAACTAGCATTCCATGGCCATGACGAAAGCATGGGCTCGATAAATCGTGGAAATTTCATTGAATTACTTTCATTGTTGATATCAAGAAGTTCTTTAGAAATTGAAAATCAATACGAAAGGATAAAAACTATTCAAAATGAATTAATTGAATGTATTTCTGAATATATAAACGATCACGTCAAAAATTAAGTAATTTTTGATTGTTGATTCGGAAGGTGTATTGGTTGAGGGATTTTTGGGTTTCCATGATGTGAAGGAAGATAGAACGTCAGGAGCTTCATACAAAATGCTAGACAAAATTTTGGAACAGTCTGATTACCAACACAAATAAATAGGACAATGTTGCGTTGGGGCAAGTATAATGTCTGGACACTTACATGGACTACAGAAAAAAAAGTCAAGGATAAAGCTTCTCAAGCTGTTTTTGTTCATTGCTTAGTTCATCGTTTGAATCTTGTATTACACTAGAGTTTTTCTAAAATTTCTAAGTGTCGAATACTTTTTGCAAGCCTCAGTGGAATTGCTTCGTTTGTTCACCATTCTGCGAAACGGTCTTATACACTTATATCAACAACCGCAATATGATTGATTGGAGGTTTAACGACCACCGTGAGCAACTCAATGGGCTATAAGCAGTCGCCCGTCCCTAATTTAGCGTCACTGGTTCCAGGGAAGGGAGAGGGCCAGTGCCGTAAGACAAACACAACATCCATGCCTCACCGGGATTCGAACCCGGACCCCGTTCGGACGAATGATCAGAGGCCATCGCTTAGACCACTGCGCCACCGGGGCGTCGTGCGTATGTGTAAAGGAGGTGTTGGGCATTGTTTAGGCTCACTCTCTTATTAGAGTGATCCCAGAAAAAGACCCCGCACAAAGGGAAAAGAAAAGGGGCGACGGATACAGTAGAACCAGTTCACAATATTCTCAGTATTTTATTCTTGCGAAAAAAAGGCCCTTGCGTGCTTCTTGTAAAAAGAAAACGAAATTTTCAGGTCTTAATTGAGTCACACAATGTTTGTAACATTTTATTGATACGAAGAAAAAAATAATTTGAGGGAAATATGCAGCCCTTTGTTACCTGCTGCCCCAAGCAGCTGCTTACTTTGGTTAATGGTAAATACGGGCCTGACTATGACCCAGTGTGATTTATTTCAATTGTCAGACACTATCCTTTTTCTTCGATTTTATGATGGAATAACACCCTTCATTTTCTTCTTTCTGTAGCACTTTGACTCACCATTCCTTCTGTTTCCCTATTCCTTCAAAAGAGAATTATTCACCATTGTCTTTTGCTTGAGAGGGGGTTAACGACCACCACAAGAAAATCTTAGTCGCAGTCGCCCATCCCTAATTTGGGGCCACTGGCTCCAGTAAAGGGAAAGAGCCACAGAATAGGCACACCAGCCATGCCCATATGGAACCAGAGCCCGGCTCGTACGACCAATCAGAAATCAGCGCCTATAGTTGGAATGTTGTGAATTAATACTCAATTCACTTGCACTGTGAACTAACATTTTCTCCCTTGCTGTTGAAAACTCGGACATTTAATTTCAGTATCAAACTTCCAATATTAAATCAGTTAACATGCATACACAGTCGTATAGGAATAATATAACCACCCCTGGAATTACAGTGTACCCGCTTTTGGGCGTCAGACTGCACGTGACAAGGTCGACCATACGGAGGTATAAGCGGCCGGCCAGGACAGATGAGCCATAGTGCGTTCCGTGAGCACAATGGTCAGAGGGAGTGATTTGACGGACGATCAAAAAGGAATGATCACTGGATACCGCGCCAACGGTGGAAGCATCTCAGAAACAGCAGACTTCGTGGGATGTTCGTGAGGTGCTGTAGTAAGGGTTTACCAAGATAGTACCGCTGGCACACCGAGAACTTTCCGACGTCGTAACTGTGGAGTTCGAAAGGCCATTGACGCCAGAGGTGAACGTTGTCTCCGTCGACTGATAAAGGGGCAAACAACGCTCCACAGTGCAGCAATTGACCACGCAAATGAACGCTGGGGCACCCAGGTACGTGTCCGCGATAACACTAGAGCGAACCCTGTTGCGCATTGTCTCCGGAGTCGACGCTGCGTCAAGGCAACCCAGGTCCATCGGCAACGACGACTGTAGTTAGCATGGGACTACCGTCATTGGACAGTGAAAGAGTGGGAAAAGGTTGCCTTCTCCGACGAATCTAATTTTCTACTCCACAAAAGTGACGGATGCGGCGTCAGACAGACACACTAGAACCAACACCCGGACACGCTTGTCAGTCAGGTACAGGCCGGCAGGGGCAGTGTACATGTCTGGGGGATGTTTTTTTTTTTTTTTTTTTGATTGGAGGTTTAACGACCACCGTGAGCAACTCAATGGGCTATAAGCAGTCGCCCGTCCCTAATTTAGGGTCACTGGTTCCAGGGAAGGGAGAGAGCCAGTGCCGTAAGACAAACAACATCCATGCCTCACCGGGATTCGAACCCAGACCCCTTTCGGACGAATGATCAGAGGCCATCGCTTAGACCACTGCGCCACCGGGGCGGCTGGGGGATGTTTTCCTGGTATGACCTGGGACCGCTGGTACCACTGGATGGGCCCCTGAACGCCAATGGCTACCTATCCATCCTAGCTGACCACATGCATTCCTTCATGTTGGATGTTTACGCTGGTGGTGATGACGTCTAACAACAGCATAATGTGCCGTGCCACGTCGCTAAGGGGTGCGTGACTGGTTCCAGGAACACGACAACGATGTCTCCGTTCTACCTTGGCCGGCGAAACCGCCCGACCTCAATACCATAGAGCACTTGTGGGGATATCTGGATCGACAGGTTCGACGTGCCCACTCACAACACGTCACCTCCGGGACCTCTAAGCTCTGCTGCAGTCCGAATGGGCACGTGTGCCTCGGACAACCTTCCATGTCCTCATTGCGTCCATGCCTCGGTTCTACGTCAATTCGTCGACCGCGTCAATTCGTACTACGTCAATTCGTCGACCGCGTCAATTCGTACTACGTCAATTCGTCGCGTTTACAGATTTTGGTTACATACAAAACGAAAGCAGGAAAACGTACGATTTCGAACGTCTTGCTCCCTGATCAAATTTATAAAGTTTGGACACGCAGACAGGATAGGAATATTACGTTTTTCTTTGGCACTAAAAATATTAGACGGTAGACTGTTTTTGGAACGGGTCAGAAGCCCGGTTGGTCAGAGCCCCCCATACACAAAATATTCGTAAGATCTACAGTTTTCAATTCAGAACCACCAAATCAGGTATCCTATCTCATAGTACTCTAACTTAGACGGTTGTCGGAACGGATCAAGGCCCGTAGAGTCAGAGCCGCCCCCCCCCCCCTACATACAAAATTTTCGTAAAATCTAGTTTTCATTTCAGAACCACCACTCTAACTTAGACGCTAGACGGTTTTTGGAAGGGGTTGGAGCCCGGGGGTCAGACCCCCCCCCGAATAAACACTTTTTCGTAAAATCTACAGTTTTCAATTTAGAATCACAAATTTGGTATACTGTCTCATGGTACTCTAACTTAGACGCTAGACGGTTTTTGGAAGGGGTTGGAGCCCGCGGGGTCTGAGCCCCCCCCCCTCTCATAAAAAAATTCGTAAAATCTACAGTTTTAATCTTAGAACCACCAAACTTGATATACTATCTTATGGTACTCTAACTTAGACGGCAGACCGTTTTTGGAACGGGTCAAGGCCCGGGGGTCAGAGCCCCCACATACAAAATTTCCTTAAAAACTACAGTTTTCAATTCAGAACCACCTAATCTGGTATACTATCTCATGGTACTCTAACTTAGACGCTAGACGGTTTTTGGAAGGGGTTGGAGCCCGGGGGTCAGACCCCCCCCCCCCCGAATAAACACTTTTTCGTAAAATCTACATTTCAAAATTGTCTTTATTCTTCAAATAAAAATAGCATTTCTATGTACATGACAGTAGAATTCTGCCCATAAATACAGTGGTATATACAACAACTGGAAAGTTCCAGTGAAACGTAAAACAAAATATTGTAAAATCATAAAATTATTTCGCCCCGAAGGGCGATGGAGAGGCAGACAATAAAGCACGAGCGATGCAAATGAAAATGTATACTACAGTATTGTAGACAAGAAAAGACATGATGCTATACTATTCACAAATTACAATTAAGTATTACTACCATACTCAAGATTAAATATGCACAAGGTACTAATTAACATAGAAGACCATGGGTGAGAAGGAACTAACAGGTGCAACAGTATTTAGAAATATGACAGAAATGGTAGAAACAATTAAGCACAAATACTTATTATATGCACAGAATTATGCAGTGACAAGAGAGAAATACGCTAAACGGACCCAGGAGGGCAACTTTACAAAAAAAACAGAAATCGAACAAGAATGCAATTCATAAGTGTCATATCATATGTACAGAACAATACAGTGACAAAAAAAGAAAGCCGCTAAGCATACCCAGAAGGGCAGCTTCTCATAAAACAGAAATGTAACAGTGGTGCTACACTCAAAATTTGCATCATATGTACATAAGTATTCAGTGACAAGGGGGAGAATCGCTAAAAGTACTCAGAAGAGCATCTTCTTACATTAAATTATATACACAGGGACAATAAAATTTCAAAACATACCCAACACAATGCAGGGGACACCGTATGTGCAGTAAACTGTGCAGAAGAAACACAGTTTACTGCACACACAATGTCCCCCACACCATGCCGAACACATCCTGAAACTTTACTGTCCCTACAACATAAAACACAACAAAATCGAAGAGAACATGGGAAACATGGTGAGCTATCTCCAATAGCACATATAACAGAATAATCACAAATAGCGAATCATGTGGGTGAAAAAGGAGACTCCACCTAGGAGCCTCATACCACCAAAATTAATACGTAAAATCATGAGTTGTGACAGTGAATGTGGGCGACAACAAAAATCACACCTATAAGTTGAGATGTAGCTGCAAATTGTGGATATGGAACCACCCAGCCGATTGGGCCCAGGTGGATTGAAAAACGTTATAGGTGTTTGTTGAGGCAGCACGAGAGTGCTCCATTCGGAGACGAGTGGTTAACCGTGCTAGGAAGCGTCTCCGAATGCTAGCACTTGCCTCCTGAGGAGGTGGAGTAAGAGCAGGGAGGCGTTGTTCAAGATGGAAAGCATATACAGTGAACTTCACAAGAAGAAAAATGTAACGGCACACAAGAGGCAAGTGAGTAGGTGGATGCTTAGTTTGGAGTAGCCAAGCATATGCAAGAAATGGTAACGATCGAGCACAAATTCGATCAGCAAGACGAAATGCTGTGTTTAGGACTGGCAGGAGTACGGGGCAGAAGAGGTATTGATGTTGGACGTCGCTGACTTCAGGGCAAAAGGAACAATGTGGAGCGGTGAGAAGGGTCATGTGAAATAGTACTGATGGGGCGGGGAGACGAAGGTGAAGAAATTGCCAATGGACATTGAGTTCAAGAGGGGAGGAAAGGGGAGAGGTAGAGGCTGTCCAGATGGCGGGGAGAAGAGAAGGAGAAGCAGAATGAACAGAAAGTGGAAGTGCGGGAGGGGAAAGAAGGAGCCAATAAAGAGAAGAGGAGGAGATAGAAGTAACTAGAACCGGGGAGCTACGAATGAGGAGAAAGAACGGTAGAGAAAGAGGGGCGGAGGGGACCGAGAAGAGACCATCAGGGGAAGCGAGGAGTGGAAAGAGGCTCCAAAGCGCTGTGCGAAGGAGAAGATATTCGTTAGCAAGAGTAATGGTTGGAGATAGAAACAGGGAAGAAAGAGGTCTCCAGGTTAGATCAGAAGTTACGAGAGAACGGACAGTTATCACACCAGAGCGGATCCAATGAGGAAAGTAAAAGTAAGGGAGGTTAGGAGGGTGAATAAGAGAAGAGAAGAAGAGAGGTTCATCTAGAAGATCAAGAGTTGAAGAAGGAAATGAACGGAGAAGAGGAAGCGAACGAAAGAGAGAAAGGCCCTCTCGCAGGACAGAAGGGAGGTGGGACGGAAGAAGAGAGTATGAATCCATCTTCAGAAACAGTAAGAAGGTGAAAGATGGGTCACGAGAAGAAGCAAGAACATTCAAGGTAGCGGTAAGGGACGGAACAGTTGAAGTGGCAAGGCGAATGAAATGAATAATGCGATGTGTTTTATAAAGGACTGCTGGATCAGGAAGCTGGATGCCACCTAATGAGGCTGGTAGATGAAGCGCGGCAGGTTTAACCCAGTGATGTGAAGTCCAGATGACGGAAGTTGAGAGGCGAGTGATGGTCATCATTTGTGACACGGGAACAACCGTCGACATCCAAGAGTATTCGCATAGGGAGATAAGTTGTCGACGAACAATGGCTGCTCGTTGACGGAATGATGTGAAAGGGCGGGCCTTACTCCAGTAGGCAGCAGCCCGTTGTATCCGGGGAAGAAGAGCAGTCCAGGTGGCAGATGCAGAAGCCAAGGGCAAACCGACATACGCACCGAGGATCTTCTGTGTAGTGGCTGTCCACTGCGCACCCCAAGGAGCATCGGTGCGGACAGCCCATGCCCCGCACCATAAGCCAGTACTTTTAGTGGCATTCAGCGCAGCTCCAGATATTGCAACATATTGTTGATATACAGAATACAGGCGATCAAATTGAGATTCATCCCGGACACAAAAGGTCACATCATCAGTATAGGCGGTGAAAATTATCCGATGATGACGAGTACTAGCCACTGTCGGCGGTAGGACATCCAGGAGTGATCTTTGGGCTGCTAACAGGAAAGGCTCAAAAGCGAGAGCGAATAGCTGGCCGGAGAGCGGACATCCTTGTCGGATGCCTCGCCTAAACGGAATTGGAGCGGTTAGAAATGTGGCCGCTCGAACATGGAAACTGGCGCCCTGATAAAGGGCCAAGAGAGCGGAAGAAAAGGCAGCAGGAAAGCCAAATCGTGAAAGGACAGCAGAGAGATAAAAGTGAGACACGTTATCAAACGCGGACTTTTGATCCAGATTGAGAAAGGCAAGAGGTTCATCAAAAGAGCGAGCGAGGAAGTGAAGATGAAGGAGAAGAGAAACGTTAGTGGAAATAGTCCGACCAGGCACAGTGTATGTCTGGTCGGGAGAAATAACGAAAGAGAGAACAGAATTAAGGCGACGGGATAAGAGTTTTGTATAGAATTTAAAGTCAGTGTTTAGGATAGAGATAGGGCGCCAGTTTCCCAGATCCAAGAGGTCACCCTTCTTAGGAAGGAGGATGATGTGTGCCAAAGTAAAGTCGGGCGGTAACGCAGGAGAGGAAAAAGCAGACGAGAAACACGCAGACAGAAAAGGCAGAAGGCACGGTAGAAAAGCACGGTAAAAGGACAGAGGAAGGCCGTCAGGTCCAGGAGCAGCATGAGGATTGAGAGTAGCGAACGCCTCACGGAGTTCGCGAAGAGAGAAAGGGGAAAGTAAAGAAGTAGATAAAGTAGAGGGGACCTGAGGAAGAGAGGAGAGAAGAGGAGAAGCTAATGAGAATGAAGACTGCGTTACTGCACTGTACTTGGCGGTGAAATACTGTTTAGTGAAAGTGCATAGCTTCGATGGGTTCGAAGTGATGGAACCATCCTGGAGGCGAAGATGACGCAAAGATGTAGCAGAGCGATGTTGAGATTCCAAGGCGGTTAAGTAATCGTGAGAATCAGCTGTAGGGGAGAGATGCAAGAAATGCATCCTGCAGGCTGCATCGGATGCGCGAGGAAGAAGCACGGCGTGAAGATCTGCCAGATAGCCGGGGTATTGCGGATCATCAAGAGAGAGCATCGACAATAGAGCACGTAGATTCGCAATTTTCATATCGCTCTCATTCCGAGAGGCATGGGAGAAGCGCCGTACAAAAAGGACCAAGTCGTGTTTGACACTGAGCCACAGTTGCATCGCGTCTGACGTAGTATCAAGAAGGGGCTGACGACTACGGAGGAACTCACGCACAGCAACACAAAATTGTTGATCATCCAGGAGCGAGTCCGGAAAAGTCCATACTCGTCGAGTCCTTGAAGGTGAAGGAGAAACACACACCGACAGACTGACAATACTGTGGTCTGAAGCGGCGGAAGGATGATGGGCAGCAGCTGCGATCGACGGGAGAAGAGCAGTCGAAACATAAAATTTATCCAGCCGTGCTGCCGTAGTGCTGCCATGGATGGAAGAGCGCCAGGTAAAAGAGATTTCCGACGGGTGTAGATGCCGGAACGCATCAACCAATTGAAAATCATCAACTAGCTGAGAAATCTGTAATACACGTTGCCTGCGGTATTCGCCAACGGTTGAATTGCGGTCAAGGGCCGGCAACAACGTACAATTGAAATCTCCGCCGATGAGAATATATTCAGACGGTGGGATGCATGACAGCTCTGTACGGAGTGTGGAGAGAAGATCAGGTAACAGACGCTCATCACAGGGGACATATATGTTAAAAACATGATAGGTCACGTTTTCAATGCAAAAGACAACGACCTGGAGGTTGTCCACATATAATGCACGAATCACTGGCGTCGAAATCAGAGGGAGTAATCGGTGATGGATCCCAATTGCAAGGCCACCATTCCGTCCAACTCGATAAGCATGGTGAAAATCGTAGGGCCAAGCCCGCCAACGAGAGAACAAAGTGGTAGCAGAGCAATTGGTCTCTTGGAGCAAGAGAAGATCTGCGTGTAGAGGCGCCAAGTCCTCATACACTAGGGCATTTCTAGGAGAAGCAGAGAACCCTCTGCAGTTAAGTGTGACCACCTGGAATCGGTAGGTCCTTCCCAGGTCGACACGCACGTGCACTGGAATCTGTTATTTTCTTCGCTTGCTTCTTCATTCTGTCAACACTAAATTTGAGATCGGGATAGGAAAGCACAAGATTTCGAAACACAGATGTCACACTAGAAACTTGGGTTAGAACAGTAGGAAGATCAAGCATATGACGTGCAACAAACTGATTAAAGAATCTAGGATGTTTATGAGAGCATAATACTTCATATATTTTATGAAGAGAAAGCGGACCAACCGGTATATCCGCCCTCGCTTCAGCTAGGTATCGGAGAAAAGAATCTAGGGAAAGCACTGGGGGTGGAGTCTTAGCACCTGGAATCACAGCAGGATGTCGACTTATTCGTGGCGAAGTACGTCGTTGAGAGGAGGAGCGGGAAGATGAGTCAACAGAACGACCTCTTGCAGCACCGGTGCGAGGAGGGAGCGGAGACTGCGGAGCACTCCAGGACTCCCGTTGAGCAGGCTTGCTGGTAGTTGTAGGGTCAGAGTCATTGCCAGAATAGTCACTAGCAGTAGGGCAGTCCATGTCAGTAATTGTACTTGGGGTGTCTTCATCCGACGGAGGATGAAGGTCAGCAGTCAGGTCAGCTGGAGCTGCAAGGAACGTGGGCGGAGCAGTCGGCACCAGAGGAGGAAAGTCCACTGTCAATAATTGTGGGACAGGACCCCGTGGAGAAGGGTCCGATGGTAGAGCAGGTTGATGAAGTTCTGAAGACACCTCCTTAGAAGCGGCAGGGGCGGAGAAAACAGGGTTGTCACGAGTGACTTTTGGTCCCGAAGACTGAGGTACAGCAGGGCGGCGGAAGCACTCACTTCGTTGATGGCCATACGCCTTACAAGTCTGACAATGAAAGGAGGTCAAAACGTCGATGCGTCGTATCTGGTCTCCGCATTTTACAGTGAAGAGAGTAGGAAAAGTCTTGATATGTTCATCCGAAGAGAATACCACTCGTGCAACTCGTCGGGCACTTTCAATTGAACGATCATCCTCGTCCTTTGGAGCAGCGGAGTGTGTGGTAATGTTACCCACAACACGACCGGATTGCATAAGAAAAGCACAAAGCATAGCATCTGTGACTTCAGGATGTACTGGGTACATCGAGACCGTTACTGGTCTTTGGGCGACAGGCTCAGGAAATAATTGGTGATCACCAACAATCAGCCCAGTCTGTAAAACTGAGGTAGCATCTGCCGCATGAAAGAAATAAACAACGACACTCGGCCCTCTGCGCGACATATGACGTATCGCTGACGGAGAGAACTTTTGTTTCAGAGCAGTAGAGTACATTTTGAGTGGTGTGTCTGGCAGCGCCTCAAAGCACACACCCAACTCAGTAGCCGTGGTGAAAGAAGTACCTGCTGGAGAATCCACTGGAATTTCGAGCACAACCTCATTACCAGAGCGACGGACATGAGGTTTTAAAGCTGCGGCTTCCGCTCGCAGGGAATTAGACTTGGGCTGAAGCCTCTTTGAAGTTACCGCTGAAGAATAGGAGCGAGGAGCAGTAGAAGTGGAGGTTGAAGGCAGAGGAGCACCGCCATCCATAGTGTCCATGACGTCTTCTGTCACTATATGAGAAGCAGCTGGGGCAAGAGCTGTAATAGTGACGTCAGGGGAGGAAAACGATACACCGCCAACGGTTGACGTCGACCCGGAGGGCAACGTGACAACGCCACCGCTAGGCAAAGTGCCGAGATCACCGGAAGTGATGTCAGGGTTGACAACACCACCGGATGACGCCATTTTAATGGCGCCGAGATAACTAGGCTTCTACCAGCTCGGTAGGAATTATAAACACGACGATAGGAAACGAAAAAAGGCACTCACCACTTCGGGAGATGTCCGAAACGAATCACCAAACCTTTATAGTGGAGGTAAGCACAAACTCAGTAATCCTAGTAGCCAAAATACTTGTTATTCAAAGAAAACTCACGGAGCTCAATTTCCGTAAGATCTACAGTTTTCAATTCAGAACCACCTAATCTGGTATACTATCTCATGGTACTCTAACTTAGACGCTAGACGGTTTTTGGAAGGGGTTGGAGCCCGGGGGTCAGACCCCCCCCCCGAATAAACACTTTTTCGTAAAATCCACAGTTTTCAATTTAGAATCACAAATTTAGTATACTGTCTCATGGTACTCTAACCTAGACGGTAGACTGTTTTTGGAACAAGTCAAGGCCCAGGGGTTAGAGTCCCCCCCCCCCCCCCGTCACAAAAATTTCGTAAAATCTACAGTTTTCAATTTAGAACTACCAGATTTGGTATACTATCTCATGGTATTCTAACTTCGACGGTAGACCGCTTTTGGAACGGTTCAAGGCTCGGGGGTCAGAGCTCCCTACATACAAAATTTTCTGAAAAACTACAGTTTTCAATTCAGAACCACCAGATCTGGTATACTATCTCATGGTACTCTAACTTAGACCCTAGACGATTTTGGAAGGGGTTGCAGATTTTTTTGTGAAGGGGGTAAGGACCCCTTTCATAAAAAAATCTCAAAATCTAGTTTTCAATTTAGAACCACCAAATTTGGTATACTATCTCATGGTACTTTAACTTAGACGGTCGACATTTTGGGACGGGTCAAAGCCCTGGGGGTCGGAGCCCTCCCCCGCCCTGCACACACACAGACATACAACATTTTCTTAAAAACTACAGTTTTCAATTCAGAACCACCAAATTTGGTATCATGAAACTCTAACTTAGACGCTAGACGGTTTTTGGAAGGGGTTGGAACCCCGGGGTGAGAGCCCCTCCCCTCCTCATAAAAATTTCGTAAAATCTACAGTTTTCAATTTAGGACAACCAGATTTGGTATACTACTTATGGTTATCTAACTTAGACGGTAGACGGTTTTTGGAAGGGGTCGGGGCCCGGGTCAAGGTAGCCCCATGCAAAATTTTCGTAAAAAGTTCTGTTTTTTACTCTTAAGAATACCCTATCTACGTTCTAAGGCGCTCTTTGGCCCTTTGAGGGCCTTGCACCATAAACCATCAACCAACCAACTAACCAACCTACGGTCTAAGTTAGGGACTGTAGATAACAATAAAGTGCAAAAATATGCGTTTAATGGTGTATTAAAAACACAAATCTATATAGTTTAGCTTTCACTACCAACGAGCGGCTTATCAGAAAGAAATATAATGTAATGTAAACAGAGTTCCAGATATTCAAAATGGTAAGAAAAAGATGATCAATGCCAATGTGAAGTCGTATGCATGCGACATCACATAGGTACATTGCATTTCTGTATCGCGGGATTCACAGAAGCACACGCCAGATGTACGGCAGTTCTATAGATGTCTCCTAGAAGGTAGGTATTCCCATTCCTTTTTCTTTCTTTTTTGTTTCGGAAAATTAAATTAACTAAATCAAAAAATTTAAAATAAGTTTACTGGAAAATTGCAGGAATATCTTTTTCATTCATTAACTTTCACCCGCTGAACTTAGTGATTCCACAAATAGTAATATGTACCTGGCAAATAACTGGTATCCCTGCTAGTACAAATTATATTAATGATTTATTTGCGTCCAGTTCAATCTAGTATGTCCATAAGAGCGTTTGGGGCCGTATGAAAAATACATTTCAACGTGTGCCGCTACGGCGGCGGAGTGATCTAGGCGCTGGCTTCTGACCACTTGTCGAGAAGGATCCTGGTTCAAATCCCGGTGAATCATGGACGTTGTGCTTGACTTCTGGCACTGGCTGTCCCCCTTCCCAGGAACCAGTGGCAAAAAATTGGGAACGTCCGACTGCTTATAGCCCACTGAATTGATCACGATGGTCGTTAACCCCCCCCCCCCCCCAAGATTGCGACGTGTCCATTGCTATTTGTTGTGGACCGTACAAAAAGTATGTTTTTGATATCAACGTGTCCACTTCAATGTAGGCTGGCCATAAAATGTTAGGGGACCGTACAAAATTGCACTTTTGTTTTCACCTTGTCAGCGCTTCGGTATATGGTTGAAGTATACGTATATATAGTTGGGCCGTTTCAGCACGTAGTTTGGTTTATATAGAAAATCAAGATAATGTTACATTTTTACTCAGCTACAACACATTAATCCCAAAGGCTATTTGTTGAAATCTTTAATCCGCCGTGCTCATATTCACAACGTTAACATAACATGTCAAGTTATTAATGTTGCAGTTTTACCCTGTCACAAAACTTTAGTTACAAGACCTTAGGCGTAAACTTTTTTTAGGAATTTTTAGTCCGACATATTCATAAGGTTTCGATAACATGCCAAGGTTATGGTACTGCGTTTCGACTGAGGCACAAAAATTAATAAACAGGCCTTAAGCCTTTTTATCAGTTTTCAATCAACCGTGCTCATATACATAAAATTTTCAGAGAAAGTCAAGTTTACTGTGTTGCGCATTTACTCGAGTACAAAACTATAAACAGCCATTAACTTTCACCCGCTGAACTTGGTGATTCCATAATTCATCCATTAACAAGTCTTTTAAGTGGTTGTATGCTATGGTCATATTGATAATGTTTGATGACAAGTCAGGTTAATGATGTTGCACTTATTAAAGACTTAAAAAGGTGTAGAGGCTAGTAATTATTATTTGAAGTCTAAGTAAAAGCTCATTTTTAACTTTACTCGTCATGAAATCCTTATGAATATGGCATTTATTTTATTTTGTACATTTTACAAAGCGTATGCATTTTTATTGGCATTTGTTTTATTTTCTGTTGTACTTGTTACATAGCGTTTCGCATTTTTGTAATGCTTGTGACTTGTGATCGCATTTTGAATTTTTATTTGTTTCACATTTTGGATTACTTTTTGACATTTTATGTTTTTGACATGCTATTTTGAAAATTTTGTCTTTTTTAATTTTGCGTTGTGTTTTACATTCTTGCATCTTCGGCGGAATTACATTCTTGAAAAATTCAAATACAAGTTAGTAAAAGGTATAATTTAATTAGTGAGAAATACCAGCACATTTTAGTAAAGGGTAGAATTATATGAAATTCCTCTTAAAAAGTCCAGCATGTTAACATTGTCTCTGTGCACCAAGGAAGTTCGAATTCCTTTTTATCTTGCCAGCGTTTCTCTTCTGGGTGGATTTGTTGGAATCTGTGCTATCACTCTTTCGATTTTAGCCATAGTTGTTCTCTGCTCTTTCGCAATTTCACTGATTATTTCGTACAGTCACATTTTTTCTCTCCCAGAATTGTATTCCAGCGTCTGTCTAATCTTTCAAGTTCGTTTTGTGTTCTGGGAAAGCCAAATAAATTGTTTTCACTTACTGACCAAATTTTTGGCGGGAACAGCGGAGGGCTTCTACTCGGATTGTTTCTTCTGCTTCCACGAAATTTTCCAAGAACATAATTTTCCTCAAACCACTGAACTACAGAATCTGCATATTCTAGTAAAATTGATTTCGCTTCTTCAAAAGCAGCTGGAATTTCATCAGATGAAAAAAAATGCGAGTGCTTGCAAATGTCTGACTTTGAGAGCAAACTCACTGTTTTCCCTATATTTCAAGGCTATGCCAGAGGATGGATATTCCTCAGCACATTTTTTTCCGAGATGAAACCAACAACATTTGTGTGTGCTGCTTCCAAATTCCTTTTTAGCAGCATTATAACGGTAGCTATTTCGAAATCTATTATTATGCGTATATTGTGGTGCAAGCTGAATATCATAGTCTGATGCATAATCTTGTAAATCCTACAAAAATACTGTATAATAGTATTATATTCTTTATACTTGCTGGAAAGTAACCCATAAACTAGTGGGACAAGTCTGTGCATCTCTGGATTCGTTTCAACCATAGCATGAATGGAACATAATTGCCTAAAAAGGGTTGGACAAGTTTCAAATGTCCCATCCATAATCCAGAGGGGTGCTTCTTTAAGCTTTCGTAAATTATTCTCTGTTAAAAATAAAATAATTCTTTGATGTCCAAATGCGCTATCTCTGCCAAGAAATTTTGCACCATCTTCTCCTGTAAATTTATTGGGGCATCGATCCGTTCTGAAGTCGTAGGCTCCGCAGGCATGTCTTGGCATGTCTTCTCTTTTTTACAACTTGCCTTAGTGCACCCATATTAGGCATGTAAGCTGCATTTACTGTAGCCATTGACGTTGTCACGGTTTGAATAATTTGTGCAGGGGCTTCGTCCGTATTTCTCGCTCGTTCTTTTATTTGCGCTCTTGCAACAGCAACATCACTTTTCTCCGGTCTTGGAGCATGATTATGTGGTTTCTCATTGCGCATCCTGTGTTCATCTCCAATAAGAATAGTACTAGCAAAGCCAGTACAATTTCCATAATTTCTTTCAATACAGTGACAATACCGTAAATCACCTCGCACTCTGTTATGGCAAAATAATTACCCTTTCCATTTCAGCAAATCATTTTCTTTTTGTGAGTTAACTATTTATGTTGCATTCTTCATCTGCATAGTGCCTTCGGAAAACAATGCACTTTCTCTTTCCAAAATATTTAGAATGATATATTTCCACTATTATCACTTGACAACGCACAACAAAGGTTTCAACAAGCACGTTCTCTGTTCTCCAGTCAACTACGAACTAATGAGCAACCATTCAATAAAACACTCAGAATACAGACAATCACGTGAAGCTTGTTCCTCCAGTTAGGGTTTAAGCGAAGTTCAAGATTTTCGTACCTGCGGTCACAAGAAGTGGTTAATTTTAAGGATCGGCATCTTATCTTTTGTTTTTCCAAAACGCAGAGGTACATGTATTTTACAGCTGGGACGCTCCAGGCGGGGGATCAACAGATGCGAAGAACCCGGGAGCCAGGTTCCGGAGGCGGCAGCAGGCGCGGACTGGGCAGCTGTACTCTGGGCCGGTAGGCGTCATGCTAATTCTCAAAAATTAATTCAAATTTTTTGTGCTGCACCATGCGTATGAAAGAAAATTGTTATACTGAAAGACAATTTGTTTACCCCGTAACATATTAAACGAAACCTACGTCCCTACGTGCCAAATGATCTGTAAGCCAAACACAGTTTTTCATGCAACACCTTCCCCCGACTTTCTAAGTTCAGATCTGTCTCGTTCGACTTATTTCCTGTACCGCCCCTCTCTTTCGCTAATTGCAGTTAATTGCCGTGAAATTGGTGTTTTACAATGGGGTGTATTGCCGTCTGTCCTGAAGACTATAGTGAAAGCGGTGAACCCCAGGGGGAAAGTATTCCATCAAAAGCAACAGAAATCCAATGCGAGAGCAAAACTTTGTTCGTTGGCATTACATCCAAGCAATTTAAGCGAAGTAGGAAGTGTGTTTTTCTACTACGACACCAGAAGATTGTCGCGAATGCTCAGGTAATTACGGTACAAATGTGTCCTTAAGACTTCTCTTTCAAGACGTCCAAAGGCCGGCACTAGGGGATGGGGAGGGATACAGTGCGGATGTTCTTTTTTGTTGCAGTTAGAAATTCTTAAGCTCATTCTTCCTTAAAACTTTGCCTGGTTACCAGTAAGTACTGTCTCATGCCTCAACCATTGCACAGATTTGTTGTTTTTGTTTTCATTCTTTGAGTTAACAGCGGGAAAATATCTGAACTGCGTTGGTTCAGTTGGAAATATTTTTTTACTTCAGCAACAGGGCTTCACGTATAATTGCAAAATACTTCGATAGAATAAACATACCTTACATAAAGAGTTTGCATGAGAAAATAGATTAATAATAAGGAAAATATTCTAAAACCAAAAAAAGAAATTGCGGAGCCGAAAAAGCTAGGAAGAGGAAACAAAAGGCTCTAAGAAAAAGTTCATATTTAAAGAAACCTGTAGTCGCTTAATGAGTAAGTGGTATAACTCAATACAAAATCATGTGCTGTATTTGAAAAAAAAATTATAAGCAAGTAGGCATCGTGACTGTCCACAGTTTCCCCTTTTCATCCTGTCGATATTACAACCACCACAGAAAAGAAAATAACAAAACCATAACAAAAACACCCATACAAAGTAAAATGCCCAAAACATAAAAACAAGTAACCACACAAAATGAAATGCCCAAAACATTAACAAAACTGCAACCACACGAAACATAATACCCAAAACATGGTAAGAAATTCTGTTGAAAGCACAATGAAGGTATACGATAGGAGAAATATATGTTTTTAAAACTTAATACAAGTGTCAAAACTGAAATAAAAAGAAAGAAAAAAGAAATATTCCAAATTTCATTGTTACTTTAGATATTTTGACCTGTTGACATTTCGTAAATTGTACTTGCACTCGGTCAAAAAATATTACTTACAAGGACTCTTTAGTAACTTTTAATCGTTGTGGTCGTGTTTATAAGGTTTGCATAACAAATCAAGTTAATAATGTTGCGCTTTCACTTAGGCACCAAATGCTAATTATTGGCCGCTAGGCCTAGGCCTTTTAAATAATTTTTGATAAGTGTAACACTCTTAAATTGATTTGTCATGCAAACCTCATATAATCACAGCATTATAAAAATTACTATAAATGCATATGCCTAGGTCTCGGGCGTATCTATTAATGCTTTGTGCTGGAGTAACATTTAAACAGAATTCATTTTATTTTCTATGAAAACTACATAAATATCAGCTCGGAGGACTGAAAACTATCAAAAATCTCTAGGCCTAGGGTCTGCTTAATAGTTCCAACCTCAGAAAAGCGCATTGCTGAAATCTTGGACTTCTATGAAAACATTATGAAAATTAGTACGGCACAATGAAAATTGCTAAACAGGCCCAGTCCTAGGGCTTTCTAATTATTGTTTTGTACCTGACTAAAAGTGTAACATTACCTTTAGTTCTTACTAGCAGGGGTACCTGGTATTTCCCAGGTAAATATTACTATTTCTAAACTCACCAAGTTCAGCGGGTGAAAGTTAATGAATGAAAAAGCTATTTCCGTAAATTTCCAGGAAACTTATTTTAAATCTTTTGATTTAGTTAATTAAAGTATACGAAGCAAAAAAAGAATTTTTAGTATTTACATTACATTGTATTTCTGCCTGATAAGGCAACCGTTGGTGGTGAAAGCTAACGTTTATTAATTTGTGTTTTTAATACACCATGAACCGGATATTTTTTCACTTTATTGTTATCTACGGCCTCTAACCTAGACCGTAGGTGGGGTAATGGAGTGCTGTATTGGGATGCAGTTCTTAAGAGTAAAAATTGTAATTTTTACGAAAATTTTGAATGGGCCCCCTTTACACCGGGCACCGACCCTTTCCGTCTGCGGTCTAAGTTACAATACAATGAGGTAGTGTACTAAATTTGGTCGTTCTAAATTCGAAACTGTAGGTTTTACAAAAATTGGCATGGGGTTTTACAAAAATTGGCATTCCAAAAATCGCCTGCATTCTCAGTAAGAGTACCAGGACATAGTATACCAAATTTGGTGGTTTTAAATTGAAAACTGTAGATTTTACGAAACTTTTTTATGGGGAGGGCTCTGACCCCGTGCCTGACCCGTTCCCAAAACCGTCTACCATCTAAGTTAGAGTACCATGAGATAGTATACCAAATTTGGTTGTTCCAAATTGAAAACTGTAGATTTTACGAAAATTTTGTATGGGGGGAAGGATCTAACCCCCGGGCCCCGACCCGTTCCGAAAATCGTCTACGGTCTAAGTTAGAGTACCATGATATGGTATACCAAATTTGGTGGTTCTAAATTTAAAACTGTAGATTTCAAGAAATTCTTTATGGGGGGGGGGCTCTGAACCCCGGGCTTCGACCCTTTCCAAACAACCATCTACCGTCTAAGTTAGAGGTACCATGAGATAGTATACCAAATTTGGTGGTTCTAAATTGAAAACTCTAGTTTTTACGAAAAAATTTTATGAGGGGGGCTCTTACCCCATGCCCGACCCGTTCCAAAAACCGTCTACCGTCTAAGTTAGAGTACCATAAGATAGTATACTAAATTTGGTGGTTCTAAGTTGAAAACGGTATATTTTACGAAAATTCTTTGGGGGAGGGGGGGTGCTCTTACCGCCCGGGCCCCGATCCGTTCCAAAAACCGTCTCCCGTCTAAGTTTCAGTTTCATGATACCAAATTTGGTGGTTCTAATGTGAAAACTATGGATTTTACGAAAATTTTGTATGTGGGGGCTCTTACCCCCCGCGCCTTGACTTATTCCAAAAACCGTCTACCGTCTAAGTTAGAGTACCATGAGATAGTATACCAAATTTGGTGGTTCTAAATTGAAAATGTAGATTTTACGAAAATTTTGTCTGGGAGGGCATTCTAACCCCCCGTGCCTCGACGTGTTCTGAAAACCGTCTACCGTCTAAGTTAGAGTACCATGTTATAGTATGCCAAATTTGGTGGTTCTAAATTAAAAACTGTAGATTTCACGAATTTTTTATGGGGGGGGGGGGGGGGTGCTCAGAACCCCGGGCTCCGGCCCTTTACAAAAAACCGTCTACAGTCTAAGTTAGAACACCATGAGATAGTATACCAAATTTGGTGGTTCTAAATTGAAAACGGTGTATTTTACGAAAATTTTGTACGGGGGTGGGCTCTAACCCCCCGGGCCCCGACCCGTTCCAAAAACCGTCTACCGTCTAAGTTAGAGTGCCATGATATAGTATACCGAATTTGGTGGTTCTAAATTGAAAACTAGATTTTACGAAATTTCGTAAGAGGGGGGGGCTCTGAACCCTGGGCTCCGACCCTTTCCAAAAACCGTCTACAGTCTAAGTTAGAATACCATGAGATAGTATTCCAAATTTGGTGGTTCTAAATTGAAAACTGCAGATTTTGCGAAAATTTAAAATTTTGTACGGGGGGGGGGGGTAGGGTTGCTCCGACCCCCGAGCCCTGACCCGTTCCAAAAACCGTCTCCCGCTAAGTTAGTTTCATGACACAAAATTTGGTGGTTCTGAATTGAAAAATAAAGATTTTAAGAAAATTTTGTATGGGGGGGTCTTACCCCCGGGCCTTGATCCGTTCCAAAAACCTACCGTCTAAGTTAGAGTACCATGAGATAGTATACAAAATTTGGTGCTTCGAAATTTAAAACTAGATTTTACGAAAGTTTGTGTGTAGGGGGGGGGTAACCACCCTTGCCCCGACCCGTTCTGAAAACCGTCTACCATGTAATTTGGAACATCATTATATATTATACCAAATTTGGTAGCTCTAAATTGAAAACTTTAGTTTTTACGAAAAAAATTTATGGGCGGGGGGACTCTGACCCCGTGCCCGACCCGTTCCAAAAACCGTCTAAGTTAGAGTACCATGAGAGAGTATGCCAAATTTGGTGGTTCTAAATTGAAAACTGTAGATTTTACGCGGCATTTTTATGGGGGGGGGGGGCCCTTACCTCCGGGCTCCAACCCTTTCCAAAAACGGTCTACTGTCTAAGTTAGAGTACCATGAGATAGTATACCAAATTTGGTGGTTCTAAATTGAAAACTGTAGATTTTACGAAAAAGTTTTTATTCGGGGGGGTCTGACCCCCGGGCTCAAACCCCTTCCAAAAACAGTCTAGCGTCTAAGTTAGAGTACCATGAGATAGTATACCAAATTTTGGTGGTTCTGAAATGAAAACTGTAGTTTTTAAGAAAATTTTGTATGTGGGGGGCTCTGACCCCCGGGCCTTGACCCCTTCCAAAAACGGTCTGCCGACTAAGTTAGAGTACCATAAGAAAGTATACCAAATTTGGTGGTTCTAAGATGAAAACTGTAGTCACTTCAACTGTTCCGTCCCTTACCACTACCTTGAATGTTCTAGCTTCTTTCCGTGACCCATCTTTCACCTTCCTACTGTTTCTGAAGATGGATGCATACTCTCTTCTCCCGTCCCACCTCCCTCCTGTCCTGCGAGAGGGCCTTTCTCTCTTTCGTTCGCTTCCTCTTCTCCGTTCATTTCCTTCTTCAACTCTTGATCTCCTAGATGAACCTCTTCTTCTCTTCTCTTATTCACCCTCCTAACCTCCCTTACTTTTACTTTCCTCATTGGATCCGCTCTGGTGTGATAACTGTCCGTTCTCTCGTAACTTCTGATCTAACCTGGAGACCTCTTTCTTCCCTGTTTCTATCTCCAACCATTACTCTTGCTAACGAATATCTTCTTCTTCGCACAGCGCTTTGGAGCCTCTTTCCACTCCTCGCTTCACCTGATGGTCTCTTCTCGGTCCCCTCTGCTCCTCTTTCCCTACCGTTCTTTCTCCTCATTCGTAGCTCCCCGGTTCTAGTTACTTCTCTCTCCTCCTCTTCTCTTTATTGGCTTCTTCTTTCCCCTCCCGCACTTCCACTTTCTGTTCATTCTGCTCCTCCTTCTCTTCTCCCCGCCATCTGGACAGCATCTACCTCCCCCTTTCCTCCCCTCTTGAACTCAATGTCCATTGGCAATTTCTTCACCTTCGTCTCCCCGCCCCATCAGTACTGTTTCGCATGACCCTTCTCACCTCTCCGCAGTGCTCCTTTTGCCCTGAAGTCAGCGACGTCCAACATCAATACCTCTTCTGCCCCGTTCTCCTGCCAGTCCTAAACACAGCATTTCGTCTTGCTGATCGAATTTGTGCTCGATCGTTACCATTTCTTGCATATGCTTGGCTACTCCAAACAAAGCATCCACCTACTCACTTGCCTCCTGTGTGCCGTTATATTTTTCTTCTTGTGAAGTTCACTGTCTATGCTTTCCATCTTCAACAACGCTTCCCCGCTCTTATTCCACCTCCTCAGGAGGCAAGTGCTATCATTCGGAGACGCTTCCTAGCACGGTTAACCACTCGCCTCCAAATGGAGCACTCTCGTGCTGCCTCAACAAACACCGATAGCGTTTTTCAATCCACTTGGGCCCAATCGGCTGGGTGGTTCCATATCCACAATTTGCAGTTACATCTCAACCTATAAGTGGGATTTTTGTTGTCGCCCACGTTCACTGTAACAAATCATGTTTTTACGTATTAATTTTGGTGCTTCGCTATTTGTGATTTTTCTGTTTTAATGTGCCATTGAAGATAGCTCAATATGTTTCCCATGTTCTCTTGGATAATGTTGGGTTTTATGTTGTTGTATATAATTCTTCCTTCTGCACAGTTTACTGCCCACGCAATGTCCCCTTCATTATGTTGAATATTTCTTTAAAATATTAGTCACTGTGTGTATAATTTAATGCAACAAGATGCCCTTCTGAGTACATTTAGCGTTATTTCCCCTTGTCACTGAATACTTCTGTACATATGTTGTAAATTTTGAATGTAGCATCACTGTTGATGGTTCTGAAATTAAAACTAGATTTTACGAAAATTTTGTATGGTAGTAATGCTTAATTGGAATTTGTGCATAGTATAGAATCATGTCTTGCCCTGTCTACAATACTGTAGGTAAACATTTTCGTTTGTATCGCTCGTGCTTTATTGTCTGCCTCTCCTTCGCCCTACGTGGCGAAATATTTTTTATGATTTTAACAATATTTTGTTTTACGTTTCACTGGAACTTTCCAGCTGATGTATATACCGCTGTATTTATTGGCAGAATTCCATTGTCATGTACATAGAAATGTTATTTTACTGAAGAATAAAGGCAATTTTGAAACTGTAGATCTTACGAATATTTTGTGTATGGGGGGCTCTGACCAACCGGGCTTCTGACCCGTTCTAAAAACGGTCTACTGTCTAAGTTAGAGTACCATGAGACAGTATACCAAATTTGTTAGTTCTAAATTGAAAACTATATTTTACGGCAATTCTGTAGGGGGGCTCTAACCCCCCCTCTCCAACCGCTTCCCAAAACCGTCTACAGTCTAAGTTAGAATACCACGAGATAGTATACCAGGTTTGGTGGTTCTGAATTGAAAACTGTAGATTTTACGAAAATTTTGTATATGGGGGGCTCTGACCAACCGGGCCCTGCCTCGTTCCAAAAACCGTTTACCGTCTAATATTTTTAGTGCCAAAGAAAAACGTAATATTCCTATCCTGTCTGCGTGTCCAAACTTTATAAATCTGATCAGGGAGCAAGACGTTCGAAATCGTACGTTTTCCTGCATTCGTTTTGTATGTAACCAAAATCTGTAAACGCGACGAATTGACGTAGTCGACGAATTTGTCCGCGACGAACTGACGCGCGACGAATTTGTCGTAGTCGACGAACTGACGCAGGCGACGAATTGACGTAGTCGACGAACTGACGCAGGCGACGAATTGACGTAGTCGACGAACTGACGCAGGCGACGAATTGACGTAGTCGACGAATTGACGTAGTCGACGAATTGACGTGACACCCCATGCCTCGCCGTTGTCATCCATGCCAAGAGTGGCTATTCGCATTATTAGGAAGGTGGTCATATTATTCGAATACGACCTTGTGTATATGTGTGCGTATACTTAGGACCACTCTTAGACCTCCGCTTTTGAGGACAAGGCTCATCATTGGCACAGAAAATTAAGATACGTCGTAAAAATGCAATATGCCGAACCTACCTCAGATGCGACGCACATCTCAAGACAAAGTTGCAGCGACAAACTTCGTCGGTGTAGTTTAATTGGGAAAGCATTCGGCTCCTGAGCGGATGGATGCTGATTCGATTTCGGCCACCGGAAAAACTTTTTCGTTATACAGAATAATTATGAATTACCTGCATAACCAAGCGAGTGTTACTTTATTTATTTGGGATGTGGGAACGTGTGAATACAACTAAATTTCTTCAGCCAGTTGACCAGGATTAGATGCGGAATAGTTGCGGATTCCGATAGCGCCCCGTATGCACTTTTCATGTGTGTTCGAACTGACGGAAACAATACTGCAAAAAGAGGGGTGTGACCTACTACAGAGGTAAAGCACGCGTCAAGACTACAAATCTGCAGCGATACTTTCTGTCTGTGTAGCTTAGTTGGGAAAGCATTTTACTCCGGAGTGAGGGGAGCCGGTTCAGTCCCCGTCAGGAACAAATTGGTGTTTTCACATTGGCGCCCAAATGTAAAAATGTATGTACTGGCCGTTGGGTTTTTCGAAAAATGTGTGATGTCTGTTCCACACATCGTCTGAAATTAATGAAAGCTCATTCTTCGCTAGCAATAAAATAATTAAGACTGAGATTATGTGACGTACTACAGAGGTGAAGCACGTGTCAAGACGACAAATCTTCAGCGATACATTCCGTCCTTGTAGTTTAGTTGGGAGAGCAATTTACTCCGGAGTGAGGGGGGGGAGACAAATTGGTGTTTTCACGGGGGAGCGGAGTGAAAATGCCATTATCCACACTCAGACTCGTCCGTTGGACTGTTAGAAAGTGAAGCATTATTCAACCTGCGACAGTTCTCGTTTGATAAGTAATCTCGAAAAATACTGAACCGATTTGGATAATTCCTTCACCGTTGGGAAGATTGCTTCTTTCCGGTGAACATAGCCGGTTTCGTTTATTTTTTATTAGTTTTGGCTGTACTACCGAATCAGAACGCTTTCAAGTAGTTCCCGATTTCCTGTGCATCGTTCCACTTACGGCGGATTGTACAAAGAAAATGCCATGGTAACATAAAAAAAAAATTACTTATGACAATAAAAATTAGCGATTGCAAATCTGCGGGTCAATAAGCTTTTATTGAAAAAAATCATGAAAATCGCTCCAGTGGGTGGCGCTGGCGGATTGTAGAAAGAAATTGCCTTGTGTTTTAAACATATACATTTACCTTTATTATTTAAGTTATTGATTAAGCGGGTATCAGATTTATTTGTTGCGTCTTGCTTTTTAAAATAGATTGTCTTAGATTTATTTTCATTTTATGAATATTAATATTTTAGGGGTCGGGAGTTAATTTTTATTTGCTGCTGTTTGTTGTATGGATTTGAACGTGCTCTGTGTCTTTGATTTCCTGCGTTTTTTTACGGGGAGGGGCGTTCATGGATTTTCGGGGGCTAAGCACCCCCGAGAAGATGCCTGAATACATCACTGCGTACATGGACAAATCCACTACTCAAAAGAAGTGCCATTTTATGAATATTAATGTTTGAATCATCACTTTTGATCATATAGTGCACCTCGCATCTCATATTGTGAATGGGCCGCAGATGGCCTGTAGTCAGCGTTCGTGACTACCACGGAAAAGTCTCATGATCGATCCCAGCAGGTACGAACGCTGGAACCACTAAATATCCGCCGAGCGTCGGATAAGAATGTTCAGCCGTCAGACTACAGGTACTAGCCACCCGGTTTAAAAGAAAAAAGGGAGGGGGAGTCTTCCTCTTCTTTCTACTTCACTTCTGTGCGACTTTCCTGTCGGGCACGCTAGCCCAAATTTCCTACTTCCAAGTGTTGTTTATTTAAGACCTGGTGGCAAACACGCACTTTCTTACTGAAATCCTCTACATGAATCTCTCATGTTGTGAATCACATGGAAATGGGGGCCCACAGATTTTTTTTTAAATTTTTTGTTGGAGGTTTAACCATTACCGTGAGCAACTCAATGGGCTATAATAAGCAGTCGTCCGTTCCAAACGGTCGGAAGGAAACTACGCCACCTGAAAACTTCTGTACGAGTAGTTTCTTGGGTATTAGCAGTGCGGTCAACATTTGTCTTACTATACATACTTTTATAAATTAATACGCACCTTTCTCTATTCAAAATTTATCTTCTGAAAGAAAAGTAATTCAAGGAATAAAATTCAATAATGAAGGTCTCATTCATACATTTGATGACTAAATGGCTCAACTCACAATTTTACCCCATAAATTCAACCCAATTTCGTTTCGTTTTAAGATCCATAACTGTTTGTCTGGAAGCGAAGGTTTTAACGTAGCTGTTTGGGATCGGAATTTCTTCCAGTGTGAAAAGTTGAATATTTTAAAACGTAGTACCCGTGAATGGAATATCACTGCGAAGTAAAATCGATTTCCAAATCAGTGCATTAACGCGGAAAACAGGTATATCCCATTTACTGAAGGAAAGGGGTTACAGTTTTGATAAATAAAGAAAGACTGAGTGAAGGTTTCTGTGCGACACAGCAGTGCGCGGAATTCGGAACAGAAATTAGTCTTCCTCCAGCAGAAGCTTTGCTCAGCCTGTAATCATATTTAAAGCACACAAAAAAAATGTTTCGAGTATAGTACAGATTCTTCAGCCACTTAAATTGACGACATTTATCTATTGACCTACTTCGATGTCTACTTCGTTAGCGGCTAGAGAACATCCCGTCCCCACTAATTACATTTATTAAGCACACGCATCCTCCGTATTGGTTCCAAGCCGTAAGCCGGCCAACACTAGAAGTCTAATTTTCTCTTTCATACAAGCTTTTCTTCCATAAAAACTTTAAGCATGCAAAAATATTTGATGGGAGTTTTATTCAAAATCGGAAATAAAACAGGTATTTAGGTAGATGATAAAATTAATGGACTACACCAGGACCGGATACAAGTACGGGTAGCTGCCCGGTGCCCCGGTGAATGGAGGGGCTCCAAGCTTCGATTTCTTTTTTTCCTTTTTTTAATCGAAGTTTTTTTTTTTAATTTTCCGTTGCATATACATTAATTTTTCTTATTCCATCACAGTTATTTTGAAAATAAGATTCAAAATAAAGTACATAAATATGTAGTCCCTATCTCCCTGAGAAATCTGCAGTCATTCAGATATTTACTATCAAGTGTTGGCAGGAAACTATTATAAGATGTTGAACCTTATATATTAAGAGGGTTTTTTAATGAGATCTACCTTAATCTTTGCATTCTGTTCAGAATTATTTTAACCCAAGGAGGTTTTCCAAATTAAAGCTGATAAAAACATTAACGATCTGGCATGAACCAGGAAAGACTTAAAAGGTCTAGCTGTTTTATATTAGGACGGGAAACTACAGGCTCTTTAGATACAGCAGAAATTGAAAAGGATTTTGCAAATAAGAAGGCTCGTCGAAAGGTGTAGGCAGGTCTTGCCATTTTTCGTATTTTTTTTTTTTTCCTGAACTTCGACAGTTTTCTAATGCTTATACGTATTTAACTCCTGACTAGAAGAAGCCCGTCGGAAACGACGGTTATTATTTTTTATTTTATTTGACTGAAGGTTTAAGGATTACCGTGAGCAACTCAATGGGCTATAAGCAGTCCCCCGTCCCTAATTTAGGGCCACTGACTCCAGGGAAGCGAGACAGCCAGTGCCGTAAGACAAACACAACATCCTTGCCTCACCGGGATTCGAACTCTGACATTTTACGAACGAATTAATCCAGCGCTTAGACCACTGCGCCACCGGGGCAGCCAGATTCGTGATGAGCATCACTACACCCTTTTTCAGTCGCAAAATGTGAGCGGAAGTCCACTCATCCCGATCGTGTGCAAAAATTCAACTGGATAGCGCACTCTGTCACTCCCATCTTCAGTCACAACTGTGTTTGTAAATGTTGTTGGAATGGGATTCACGTTGCGAATACTCTTCACCCGTCGGAATAGACAGTTTTTTTGTTGTTGTTGTTGTTTTTGAAAAGAATAAACTCATATGAAACAACAAATGTAAACTTTATTTGATTGGCAAATTCATTCAACCACTTAAGTAAAGACGTCCAGGTCCGCGATTTTTTTTTCTACTGAAGGTTTAACGACCACCTAACAATGGTCAATGTAATGTTTACTTACATCTTTACATAATGGGAAACGTCTTACCTACGAGAAGAAACTGGATCTAATGAATATTAAATTGTACGAGTATATCTACATCACACAGTCCACCGGCATAACGCAATCAGGTCTTCGAGAGTGTTCTCTGTTCCGATGAGAAGAGCTTTGATACCAATGCCTGCTAGCATTGCTTTGCGCAACGGTTCGTTCAGAAAAGTTAAGACTTCGGACTATCTCAGTCCATCCATGCTTCCGCCTTCAACAGCGCATGAGTCAACCGCATGCTTTGCTTAGAACCTCAAGGTCATGTTTAAGTGCATTTAAAGTGTCTTGTTGCAAAATTCCTTTCAGGGTGACGACGATATGAGCGACCTAACGGACTTGGAAAGAGGGCTAATTATTGGTGGCCAGCTAGTTGGTGCCTCCGCGACAACAGTCGCCAGGATAGTGGGGGTGTCGAGAGCTACTGTGTCTAGCGTCATGACAGCATACCGTGTTCGTAGCAAAACCTCTTCTGCCAAACACAAAAGCGGCCGGAAAACGACCCTGACTGATAGAGACAAGATAGCATTAAAGAGGATTATTACCCGTAATGAGAAGACCACGGGCGCCGAAAATTAGAGCGGATCTCAATCTTCATCTCCAGACCCCAGTATTAACTAAAACAGTGCGCATGGAACTGCATAAACACGATATTCGTGGCAAAGCTGCTATTGCAAAACATCTGGTGAATGTACAACGGCGACGGCAGTGGTGGCAGAATCATACAACGTGGACTACCGATGCATGGAAGCGTGTAATGTGGTCGGATAAATCCGCATTCACACTAGTCTCCACCGCAGGGCCTGTTTACGTGTGGAGAATACAGTCAGAAACGTACAACCCAGACTGTCTGCTCGCAACAGTGCAGCATGGTGGTGGTTCTGTCATGCCTTGGGTGGTCATACCGTGGTTTTGTACAGGTCCTCTGATCACCTTGAAAGGACGGATGACTGGCGTATGAAACCATTTTGGCCGACCAAGTCCATCCAATGGCTCAGGCATTGTTTCCTGCAGGGGATGCCATCTATCAAGATGATAACGTCCCAATTCACAGAGCTCGGAATGTCCAATCATAGTTTGAGGAACATGAGGACGAACTTTCACACCTTCCTTGGCTTCCCCAGTCACCAGACTTAAACAGCCTTGAACCACTGTGATCTGTGTTGGAAAACAGTAAGATCCCGTTATACTCCTCCATCTCTCAAGGACCTGGACCAGTTTCTGCATGATGTAACGTCCCACTAACCACCATACAGGATTTGTATACTTCCATTCCAAGGAGAATTCAGGCGGTCCCACACCCTACTAGGTACCTAAAAAACCTTTTCCTATGTGTTCACAATATTTTGTCGAACCCCTGTACCTTCCCTGGGCGGTGTGAGGAAATCCCGTCTTTGGGTTTTCCTGTCACGACCAGGGTAGAACGGACGTTACGTTTAAAGTGTACGACTTCATGAGGAGCAGAAAAATGCTTCTCTTAAGACATGAAAAATTAAAGCTGTCTGAAAGCCAGTAAATTGTGTGATCGCTTTTGTTCATCACGAAGGATCACTAAACCATAGCATGCTGGGAAAAAAAGAGGAAAAGGCACCACGCAAATTCCATTCTCTCAGAGTCTATTGTTATTGTACTGACACGAATTCTGGGGAACGAACTCTAAAGAAAGTGGAGTGTGTTTAGTCACATTATGAAGGTACAGAAAACGTTAAAGTAATTAGTGTTGGGATAAACGGATTAACTCTGCTTACTCTTTGCATTTAAATGAAAAGGTTACGTGACAAAATTAATCAAATAAAAATAACCCAAGCGCTGATTACAGCAGATATTTTTATCTATTTTTATACTGATCGTGGAGGGGATTCTGACATTATCCGTGATTGCAATAATCGACATCCTCTTTGGGTTAAAAATATTGTCAAATTTATGTGCTGTTATTTTGCGGTTGTAACTTGGCAAATAATTTGTGTTAGGCATAAAGATCAAGTTTTGTCTACTGCGGCGGTTTTCCTGCACTTATCGTTGAAATCAGCAACCCTTTTCTCTGAAACATATGACAGGCCCATAAGTTCAATTTTGTTCCGGGGAAGTCGCAATTGTTTCCCATGTAATCAGCTCTCCAGAAAAATTGAAAATTATATCGTCTTGGAACAGGTATTTTAGGCATCTCTCCATTTCCGTCGACCAACGACCGCTATTTGCATGTTTATTCAGATTCCTACACTTTGCTTGGTGACGTATCGCTGTGCTCTGAGTAATGGAAACATTCGAACAGGAACTACGTAGATGCGTGATAGATTCCCAATCCAGCATAATACAAGTTGTTGCCTAGTGGTCTAGGCTCAGGCTTGTGACTTCTCCCACAGTTGGATGGGGGTAATAGCTAGGGGTCCCTAAGAAATGCTCAACGCACGTACACTATGTGGACAAAAGTGATAAGACATCCCCACGCAAGCGCAATGGTGAGCTCCCACAGAAGACAAGGTTTAAAAACGGCAATGGGAGTACGCTCAGATCAATCGCTGATAAAATGGCTAGAAACGAATTAAGTTGCGGTTACAGGGTTCGTACACTTTTACAGAAAATAAATTCCATGGACTTTTCCAGGAGTCCATAAAAAAAATTCCAGGAGCCCAAACTTTTGCTAGAATCAGTGCTTTTTTGTCTATATTGTGAACTGCGGTGAAGTTTACGACTTATTTTATGTTATTTATTTTGTTCGTGCTTCAGGGTTTATTGATCACCATGTGCAACTCTGGGTGCTATAAGAAGTCGCGCATATCTAATGTAGGGTCACTTGTTGCAGAGAAGGTACAGAGCCAGTGCCATCAGACAAATACACTACCCATACCTCATATGGGACTCGAAATCAGACCCACCTCGGGCGAATTGGTCAGAGGAATTACATCAAACCATTTGGCCACTGGTGCAGCACTATACATCTAGAATACAACGACTGAAAGCAGAAATGATATATACACATGAGTAGAGATGGGACATTCTAATTCATTAAAACCTTAAACATACTTCCTTGGATTTCTGAAACAAACAAAATAAAATACCTGCATGATACTAACAATTTTCTTCCCTGTAACCCATATTTTTTTGACAGTGCCTACATATCAGAGTGCAGGCACTGAACTAAAGTGAAAGACCCCAAAACATTCACAGAGCATGAATCATGTAAACCTCAATAATGACACTGTGCAAGCTTCTGAGGATTTAGTTTTTTTTTTTTTTTTTTTTTTTTTTGTCGTTGTTTTTATGCACTTTGATACAAACCTAAAAAGCAGGATATTCCATACTCTGGAATTCAAGAAACTAGAAACAAGAATCCGAAAAGCTTGAATGCCAACCTTTTGGGTAACCAGGAACTAAAAAAAAAAAAAAAAAAAAAAAAAAAAAACCCCAAGAAACACTAGTCTTTTGAATCCGTTTTGGCACAAATTAAATTTATCGAAAAAGCTATTCAACGTTAATTGGACCAGGAAGCAAAAACTGTGAGAAAAAGATTTTGCACTTTACGCCCCTAGCGGTAAATCTGTGCATTACTTAAAAAGGATAATGCACCACATCTCTAACGTTATGGGCCGCGGGTGGCCCAGTGGGCAACGTTCGTGACTGCCACGGAAAGGACCTCAGGTTCGATCCCAGCCAGGTACGAACGCTCGATCCACTAAATATCCGCCGTGTGTCGGATGGGCACGTTAGTTAAGCCGCCGGTCCCCGGGTACTGGCCCCCCGGTAATAAATAAGAACGTCTTCCTCCACCTTTCTACTCCGCTTCCGTGTCACCTTCCTATCGGGCACTCTAGCCCAAATCTCCTAGCTTCCTATTTCTAAGGGTTGTTTAGTTTAAGACCTGGGGTCAGACACTCCCTTCCTAAAATCCTCTACATATGAACAACATCTCTAGCGTAGCAAATGGCATACAGTAAAGAAGAAGAAATTTCTCAATAGTGTTTTTAGAAGCGGCGATACAGCTACAAACTGAAGTACACAAACCCCACATACCAACAGAACTGTGAACTACAAAAAAAAAAAAAAAAATTCCTCATATACTAGCCTAAAGTGTTCTACAAGATAAACGGCATCCGGTGTTGAAAGAATTTTTTTTAATCGCACATGTAGAAGTAAAAATATTGAGAAAAACAGATTAACAATTTGCGCTCCGTAGCGGCGAAATTGTGCATTATTTTGGTAAGAAAATATGCACACAGAGTTTGCATAGTTAGTAGTATCTGACCGAAGAGAAGTTTTTAAATCCAGTTTTTAGTCACGCAGATATTGCTGTAAACGGAAACATGAACTTACGCCCTCTGGTGGCAGATTTGTGCATTAAGAAACATTTGAAATTATATGAAAAACATTTCGCAGTGGAAACGCTCTTCAAAAAAGAAAGAATTTTTCAAATCTGACTCTTCGAAGCAGTGATAGAGAAAAATAAGATAAGCATCTACGCCCCCTGGCGGAAAAGTCGTGCATTATTTTAAGAAGAAAGTATTCTCAAAAGGTTATTGGGGAAGTCTACTCTTCCCTCCCCCGCCAAAAAATCCTAATCTTTTGATACCACGTAGATAGTTAATTACGGCAGTTGTTCACTAGAAATATTTTAAAAGTACTTCTTTGCGTTCTTACCGAAATGTTTTGATGTACGTTATTCTTGAGTGACTATGGTTTTTACCTTCTGGGGCCAGAGTGACTTTAAATTACGGACAGACGATTCCAGGGTGTCTACCAAATTTAAGAAATGCAATTTCATGACCATTTTTTAAATACCTATGTGTGTTTATAAATATATGTCATCATAGTCAACCATTATCAATCGACAGCTGGATGAAAGTCTCTTCAAGTTTCTTTCACAACGGTCTGTCTTGAGCCAGTCTCCTCCATCTCACTCCGGCATGTTTTGAAGAAATATAGGTACAGCAAAATATACGTTATTCTTTTTCGAAGTATCTTCCCTCGGATGATATGCAACGGTCCCATCGTCCAGTAGTTCACTTTTCAAGGCATTTTGTGGAAGCTGCTTTAGCGACCCCATAACGTCAGCATCTGTGTTGAATGTTGCGCCACGGAACTTCTCCATTGTTGGAAGCAACCAGAAATCGCACGTTGTGAGATCAGGACTGTAGACAGGGTGTGTGACATGATTCCAATACAGCATTTCCATAAGAAACTGTTGAACACAAGCAGCCACATGTGGGCGGGCATTATCATGATGTAAGGTCCACTTGCCCACCAGTTCCGGTCGCTTGATCGACTGAAATGTAGTACTCAGCATTGACAGTAATTTGTAAATAAGCTTCAAGACTAAAATGTAGTACTCAGCATTGACAGTAATTTGTAAATAAGCTTCAAGACTGAAATGTATTACTCAGCATTGACAGTAATTTGTAAATAATTCCTTGGTTAAGACAGATACGCTGGCTTCTCCAAAATGTTTGGCAGTTTCTGCTACATAAATGGGACGAATAGAGTGAAAACCAGTCTCAACTCACAATGCTGTTTTAAAAGACCACAAGCAAATTTGAATAGTTTGCCTCCAAAGTGTCGCAGCTGATCTTTTCATTGTCCTTTATAATACAGCAGCTAGAAATACTAGTTTACTCGCGTTGTAACCTGGCTACCGTTTACAGCGTATTAAATTTAAACATATCTCGTGTGAATCACCAGCCTACATGTTTGTTATGGCGAGCTGTTAGAAGGCTTGAGGCCGGATAATCCCATGAAGATATTGCCAGATTGTTCAGTGCTGATCGTTCCGTTTCTTGCCGACTTTGAAGAAGATCACTCTAAGAAACGGGCCGTGTTAGTTCTATAATCGCTACATAACGTGAAGATAGGAATCTTCTTCAACTTAATGCACGGCGGCACATGTTAAAAACACCATCCCCATTGCGTCCTGACCTAATCGAAAACAAGAAAACTATTGTTTTTGACACCACCATAAGCAGGAGGTTGCGCGAGAAGGTCGCAGGAGACCGCAGTTGAAACGGTGCAGAGAGTTATGTGACCTGGACTAAAGACCAGTGTATCTGTTCACTGACTGAGTTTCTCTGCGGAGTGACTCATCGGGTACTCACGTAGGGGAAACCTGGATCATATCATCCCTCTAACATCACAGACTTCTTGTGAGGAAGTTGGTGATCAACATGTACAAACCTAAGGGCTATCCCAGCAGTCGTTTGGCCCTAATTTAGATCCACTGATTTCAGGGTGAGAGCCAGTGCCGAAAGGCAAAAACACCACCCACGGCTCATCCGGGACTTGCACCCACACCCTACTTAGACGAATAGCCAGAAGCCTATGCCTCTGACCACTCGGCCACCAGTGCGACACACAACCCCCTTTGGTGGGAGCAGTGTTGTAGTTTGGGCAACATCGCACTGAGTACACGCACCGATTTCTATGTGCTTCCAGGAGACAGTACGACAGCTCAGAGGTATACAGATGAGATTAAAATAAACCCTCCCCCTGTGCTACCTTATGCCGATGCAATAAGGGCAAATCTCAATTTAAGATATGACTACCTCACGGTATGAGACTGGTTGACAATTATCTAGAAGTGGGCATCATTGGCTATCATGGAACGGCCAGCATTTTCTCCTGAACTCAACCTAGTTGAGCATGCTTAGGGAAGAAGGTTGCTTCCCTTCAACCCCCGCCACTATATCTCTATGAGCTGGCAAATGCTCTTCACAAATGAGAAGCCATTTTTTTACTTAAAATACGTAGTATAACCATACTAGTAATCTGAATTTCTTGGCGTAGAGTATAAATCAAAGTTTCCACGCTTTCACACA
Source organism: Macrothele yani (assembly GCA_039090855.1). Lineage (NCBI taxonomy): Eukaryota > Metazoa > Arthropoda > Arachnida > Araneae > Macrothelidae > Macrothele > Macrothele yani. The sequence goes on along the minus strand of CM077022.1, from coordinate 45,157,159 downwards.
CCAACCAGATGGCTTTTTCAAAAAAGGTAGACAGCAAACTGCATAATAGAACGTTTAAACAATTTGGACGCGGTGACTTGACAATAAACGAACGGATGTGAAGTAGTTATTCAAAGACCTGAGGAGCCATGTTCGTTTAGCACGCGGAATCACGGAAGGAAAACAAAAGGCATTCACTATTTGAAGAACTGGTTCCAAACTCGTGGGAACTACAGCGAGACGCTGTCAAAGCACGATTCGCAGTTGATCTCCAAAGTTTCGCGAATGTCAGATTTTCTTTCAGGTGGTGTGGGAAGCTGATTGCTTTACGTCATGCTACATAGGAGTAGCGGACTTGAACTGCACTTCTCTGGATAGGGCATTTGTTACTTTACCGTACTTTTTGTCCCTTTTATGTTCGTTGATTCTAATTCTAAATGAACGGTTGTTCATTCCAATGTAGTTATCGCTTAGAGCCGTGCGGATATTGTAGAGGGATAGTATGAACATCTGCCTCATTGGAAAGCGGGGGCTTTCCAATGAGGCTTTGTAAGAAATCAAACATGCACAATCGCTGCGAATCCCGAATTGCAGTAAAATACCGAAATTCAGTCCCTTATTGACGATCTATGATTCCACAACGTACGCTCTTTTGAGTCATGTGCCGTGAACGTTGATTTTTTTTATTAATTCTATAGTAATAGCTGTTTTCCAATTCATTAAATATCACCGAGCCAATTTTAAGCCAAATATTTGTGCAGTAATCCGAGATATGGTCCTTTTTGTGAATGTTGCTCAAGTTTTTTTCTCCGTGTAATTTCAGTTTCTTTAACGTGTGGGCATTTCGTTGAAATCTATTGTTAAGATCTCAAGTTTTGCACTAAACCCTCTAACTTTTGGGGAGAGATTCAAACAGACCTCTAAGATAATTTTGGCAAGTTATATTTCAATTTAAGTAGCTATAACTGTTTCTCTAGCAAACATTTTTCACTAATTGCGGCTGGATGAACATTTTTTGAAAATTTCTATTCCAATTTGTAATTTTTTCAGTTCTTGGTCAATTTCTTTTTCAAAAGATTTACTATACAATATTTCGTTTCATTGTACGAGGACATTTCGTTTCATTGTACTTGCAACCTAATGGCTGAACTCCTGAGCTTTCTGCGTAATAGTAAGAATTCTACCTGTATACACGGTCAAAATCCGAAGCTTTTATTTATTTATTTATTTATTTATTTATTTATAGTGAATTCCTTATGTGAACTTTAAATAAGTTTTTCAAGAATTCTACAATTAAAATTATTAGGAATTTTTCTGATAAATTTATTTTATTCTTTGTTATAATTCCTACAACTAGCCCCAAAATTAGACTGGTATTCACTTAAAATTCTTGGTCAATATCAAGATAACGTAAAAACGAAATTAAAAGAAGTACTTAAATTGGGAAGGACCTCAACAATCACATAGATAGGCCATTGCCGGAAAAGTAGCCACACAGTTAATCGTTACCATTACAGTGACAGTAAATTAATGATCAAAGGAAGATTTTTTTTTTCTTAAAAATTAGTACAGCAAACTAGGGCCCAAAAACGAAAGCATACATTTTGTGTGACGTATATCTATAATTTAAAATTCCTTTTGGCCGCCCCGGTGGCGCAGTGGTCTAAGCGATGGCCTCTGATCATTCGTCCGAAAGGGGTCCGGGTTCGAATCCCGATAAGGCATGGATGTTGTGCTTGTCTTACGACACTGGCTCTCCCCCTTCCCTGGAACCAGTGACCCTAAATTAGGGACGGGCGACTGCTTATAGCCTATTGAGTTGCTCACGGTGGTTGTTAAACCTCCAATCAAAAAAAAATCCTTTTGAGTTCGTGCTCTTATGTAAATTTTGTTTCTGCTCGTTAAATGTTTTCTGACTTAATGGCACAAAGTTTCTCCCAACGAGCTCGAAGCTGGCACCAGGACAGGTCAGCGGGCAATCAAAAGCAAAAAAAAAAAAAAAGGATAGAGTGTTCTTAACTAGAGGGCAATGTTCAGACATACAGTGTTGAAATATTCGAAAAGCAGATGTTAGAGCGATATTAAATGTGCAGACTGGGAGTTATTCATTGAGCAGATTGTATTCAGAGTTGAAAGTGATTTACAGGGATTGAACAAAATAATGTTAGCATGATTATAGGGGATAATGTTATTCGTGTAGACTACATTGAAAAAAAAAAAACGATGTGATTATCTTTTGTGCATCTTCTTTGTACATACATGGTCAAGTCGCATTGTGACCACCAGTTAATATCCAGAGTAACCGCCGTGTGCAACGCGGACAGCAGCTAGACAGGCTGGGAGTGACTCAATGTGCTGGAAGATGTTCACAGGTATGTGGAGTCATGCTGACTGCAGTGCATCTGACAGCTGCTGGAGGGTGCGTGGTGGAGGATCCATAGAGTGAACAACACGATCGAGGTAGTCCCACAGATACTCAATTGGGTTTACGTCTGGGGAATTAGGAGGCCAAAGAAGTACTATGAAGTCTTCATCGTGCTCTTCCAACCACTCTGACATTTCTAGCTGTGTGACACGTCGCATTGTCGTGCTGGAAGGTCCCAACCGCCCCGGGGAAGACAATCAGCATGTATGGGTGTACGTGGTCTGCAAGGAATGATTCATAACGAATTCGGCCCATAGTACCTTCCACAGGTATGAGTGGACCCAGAGAATGCCACGAAAACATTCCCCAGACCATAAGGCTGCCCCTACCAGCTTGTGTTCTTCCAGAAAAGGTTTAAGAGTGTTCTTCGATATTCCTCGCCTTATACGCCAACGTCCATCCGTTCGATGAAGCAGAAAACGTGACTCGTCGGAGAAGGAATCCTTTGCCAATTAGAGGAGGTCCAATTCAGATACTTCCACGCAAAAGGAAGTTTTTTTCTACTGATGCACCGTCGTTAGCATAGGTGCCGTGACCATCCGTCAGCATCGGAGTCCCATACGCAGCAGGGTTTGCTGAACTATCGTTTTAGACATACTTCCGGGAGCCCCTTGTTGGTTCATTTGGCTAGTGAGTCGCTCCACTGTAGCGTGTCTATTTGCCCTCACGCACCTTCGCAGCCGACGTTCACCTCTCACATGAATGGCACGTGGTGCTCCGCAATTTCCACGTCGCTTATTCGTAATGGTGCCATTTCTCCAATCACGATACACTTTAACCACAGCAGCACGCGAACAGTTGCGCTGTTCAGAAATACTGCCACCCTTGGCCCGAAAGGCGATAATCATCCCTTTTTGCAAGTCTGATAAATCGCTCCTTTTATCCATGACAGCAACGAGTGATGTGTTTTCAGAATGCCTACAGCACACCTTATACACCCTCCAAGCCTGCTCCCGATACGTGCCTTCTTTCATTGGCTACTCGCTGTTGACGTCAAAAGTAGGAAGTGGTCACAATACTGTGACTCGGCTGGGTATATTCTCTAAGTTGTATGCCAGTGTAGTACAAGTTGTGTTCAGCAACAGTTCATACGAGCAGTCGGCGAAGTGGGTAACCTGTCAGACTTCCAAAGAGGACAAATCGTGGGAGCCGGTTTAGCAGGAGCGTCTGTAACCGTAACAGCCAAATTGTTTGGTGTTGCAATAGCAACAGTCGCGGTTATGACTAAGTACAAAAGCACGACAAGATTTCATCGGCGAAGAATAGTGGGTGAAAACAAAGATTGAATAAAAGGGTCCATCGAACATTAACGAGGATTGTGTCCAAAACAACACAGAACTACTGCGGGAAAAATGACAGCAGAACTTAATATCCACCAGGAAGACCCTGTTTCCACAAAAACAGCCCGCAGGGAACTTCACAAAATTAGCACCATGGAAGAGTTGCGACTGCTGAACTTTCAATCACAAAACCCAAACCTACAATGCGAAGAAGATAGTGTTATGAGCATAAAAAGCATGGACAGCTGATGGCTGGAAACGTGCGATACACTGTAAAAAAATTCTGAAATTCACGAGCCACTTTCTTGATTCTTTTCGTGAATTAATGAAGTATATTTTTGATACAGCCTTTCGCGTGAAATGACGCGAAAAAATCTAAATTTCACTGACTTTTCGCACGACAGGAAAATTCTGAATTTTCAGAAACCTTTCCGCAATTCCTTCCGTACATTAACTGAAAAACTCCGTTCTCACTTTTTCCGTATCCGTATGACAAAAAACCAGTGGCGTATATTCGAGGCTAGCTGCGAAGCCCAGAGAATGCACAAATAAAAGTCAATTATCAACTGTATTAAGATATGTCAATGCTTTCGGTGCGAAAAAAACACGAGGGGGATTCGCTTCTTTCGATAATGAGAATCAGTCTGGCGAGCGATAATCAACGGCATCACGCAAGTAGGTCTTACAGAGCCTTCGCTGTTCTAATGCGAAGAGCTTCAATACTATTGCCTGCTAGCGTTTCCATGACAACACGAATGAGCTACGGAGGTGAGTGGGCCATTGCTTCGCGCAAGGGTTCGCTCCGAAAAACGAAGACTTCGGACTAACTCAGTGCCTCCATGCTTCCAGCGCGTGTTTCGCGAGAGCTGTTTCAGTTTGGGTGAAGTGTCAATGAATTAAAATCGGTGATATTATATCTTAAATTCGTGGCTTTGTTGGATTCGAACAACTGTTGTGATAAATTTTGTGAAAGCTTCCCTGAACATCTATCAGAGCTTAAAGAACTCTATGCTTCAAATTTTGATACAGCTCGATTAAAAAATGAACTGAAGGTGTTTAATTCCTTTGATGAATACAAAACAAATCAGTAAGAGACATTACTTGTTACATAAAGTTGAATAATTGGACAGTGTTTATTGAGGTGTACAAATTATCAGATCTAATATTAAACTGTTCATCAACAACTGCCGAAAGAAGTTTTTCCGTATTAAAAAGAATCAAGATATATGTAAATGTACGATGTCATCGCTCTCCCCACGTTATTTTTATAAACAACGAATAGCAACTGAAAAATTGTATATCCGACACCGCTGGGATCGAACCCCAGATCTCTCGGTAACTATAGCCGAGTGCGTTCGCTTTACGCTATGGTGCCAACAATTCACAGCGCTATTCGTGGTTCGTGATCGCCCCTTGGATTTATCAGCTGTAATTAAACAGCCTGCTTTGTTGAATGCCACTAGATGGCGACACATCAGTTGCTGAGCCCATCAATATATGGATTTGTGTAGTCAGATGCTGACTGATAAACCACGAATAGCGCTGTGAATTGTTGGCACCGTAGCGTAAAGCGAACGCACTCGGCTAGTTATCGAGAGATCTGGGTTTCGATCCCAGCGATGTCGGATATGCAATTTTTCAGTTGCTATTCGTTGTTTATAAAAATAACGTGGACAGAGCGGTGACATCGTACATTTACATTATCTCCATCGTATTTAAAATATATTCACCAAGATATATATCTCAGAGCTACACAAGGACATGCACATTCGGGCAACTTGGCTGGTTTGTTAATAGAGAAAAACATTTTTAAATATGAAAAAGTACTCTGAAGAAACATTTTTATGAAAACTTAACACTCAAGTTCACACAAAAGGAAAAAAGAATGGAGTTCAAGTACAAATAAAGTTTTCAGAAGAAGAATGGAGTTCATGTGCAAATAAGTGTTCAAATCCTAATGCTCATAATTATTTGATATGTTAGCAATTGCATGTACCGAAAATTTAGAAAAAAAAAATGTTACTTCTATTACTTAACAATTGAAAACAAAGATTGAATAAAAGGGTCCGTCGAACAATTTTTAAAAAACAGTACTGGGGGTGGGGGTGATAGCCCAGGTCTCGGACCCAAGATACGCCACTGACAAAAATATTCTTGTAACAGGAGAGATTCGCGAGAATATACTTAAGGTTTAACTGTTAAATTTCAATCGCCTGTCAAAGGAGATTTTGAAGTTCTGTAGCGAGATCGGATATTGTGGATAGAATATCGCATGCATTTTATTTATTGTGGCACAAGATATTCTTCTCTCCCCGATTTTGTGCACCAGCTATTTATTATAGATTTTGTGTTACTGTAAGAAACCGGGTGCTTAACTTATTGTACAGATGGTTATACGATGTGTATGTATCAGTCTTTGGACAACTTAAGACAAAAGCTATTATAGCTATCAAGAGAATTTTTTTTTTGTGAGTACTATAAAGAAGTACATTTTATCTTTTTTAAAGATAACTGAAAGTCGTCAGTTTAAAAAAATCAAGTTGCAAAGCATTTTGTTGCTTCAAAAAATCACGATGAAAAATGCTTAATTTGTGAAAAGTCCTCCTACAGAAGAAAATTTATTACAAACCTATTAAAACAAATAAGCTCCAACAGGAAATAAAATGATTAAATCACTTGCATTAATGACAAAAAAAAAAAATTCATCGTCGCGCAATTTGTTTTACGATGTGCGTGAGTTGGGTTTCCAAGAGTTTGTGGTTCAGTGGTTAAAGGTGTATGTTACCTGTTGAACCGACCCAAGCGACGGGAGTTCGATCCTGACTACAGCTGAAGGATTATCTGAAGTAAGGGCTAAAAAATGCAGGGCCGTAGATTTTGCGGAATTTCAGTTTAAATACGAAAAAATCTGAAATTGATTTTTCTGAAATAAACGGAATTTCTGACTACAGAAAATCTGTCAAAATACGGAAGTTACCATGAACGGGCACTTTTAAAAACGGAAATTTCTGAAAAAGTTGCATGTTATTTTCAGAAATTTTCCGTGAATTCACACCACTTATTTTTTACAGTGCATTATTTTTTTACACTCCTGTATCTTTAGAAAGATATTGTAAAAGTAACGTTTAGTGTTATATAAGCCATGTTCGACATGCGCGCTGATTGAGATATGAATTCTATGTCTTTTTGATGAGAAAGAAGTGATTCCCGAAAGAGACCTGATACGTGCGGAGTTATTGAATAAACGTGAATTCGGTTCGTAAGTACTGCTTAATAACTTACCCTGGCATTTTAATTGAAATGCTTTGTTAAGCGATTCATGCTTAAAGTACTGTTCAGCTACAACGAACAATTTGGAATAATCCGGGCAAGTGACATTTAAGTCACTAAGCTAAGTTAAGCACTTAGATGAAGTAACATAAAATAATAGAGCTACAATTCATTTAAAAGCTCTTATTTTGTAAGTTAAGGAATTGTGCTCAAATTTCACTACAGAACCACGAGCTTCATGACTAATGTTCCTGACATCTGCTATCGCCGTGGTTCTGAAATAAATTCTTCACTGAGAGAAAAATGTGCTTGTGAAATACAAGATTTAATTAAAAAAAAAAAAAGCTACTGCTCTAAATCTCCTGTTCACTGCTCATATTTCTCGTACATGTGGAAGTTTCCGTGAAAGTGTTGGCAACACTAGATAATATGCACGACCTATTTCCTCTGTTTAGATCGAGTTTCGGTATCAATTTTTGTTCTCTTAGTGGATATCGCATTTTCTTTTCATTCTTTTTTGGAATTGCAGCCCAGAGAATCGAAGAAAGAAGCTCATGTTCTTCAACTTGAGTCAACAAAAGCGGGACCACATGAAATACTCCTATGCTCTACGCTATCGAACTTGACACTTAATGCCTATCTTCGTAGAAATTGTTCTGCGAGCAGTTCTCAGGAAAGTATTAGTCACAAGAATTTCTAGATCGCAGTCACAAAGCTTGAAGGATTTTTTTTTTTTTTTCGTACTGTGGCGTGGATTGACGAGAAATTGAAAGTTCGGAATTTGTCCAATGCAGCTGCGGTAACCAATTTGTCTCTCAGCAGAAATCTTTTTTTTTTTTTTTTTTTTTTAGAAAGACTGGCACGCGTGCCATATTCTGGGAAACAGTACAAACAGATTACATACGTAGCTAGTGTTCCAGGAAGCCTAGCTAAATGTTTTCATGTCGGGACTGCCTAGACATTGAAAACATTTTCTCCACTTAATATATTTCGATATCACTGAAACCAAGGAATCTTTTGCATGTTAAAAAAAATCAATATACAAGGTGTGTCTAAATTTTTTTAGGTCTTATTTTGTTTAAACTACTCATATTCAAAAAAAAAAAAAAATAGTTGCATCCAGAAGAACGGGTCTGATTGCAAAGCTATTCGGGAGAAGGGTAAAGGCTACCAGGAACAATAAACGATTAAACATTGAGACTAATATAGGCAATATTTATTGAGCTACACACCAATAAGTAGTGTCTCTCAGAATATCGTCGGCCCGCCATGTTTGCTCACACAACATGTCAGACGTCTCGGCATGGAGTTGTACAGTTGTACAGGTTCCTTATGGTGTCCTGCGATAAGCCATCTCATGCACACTGTAAAAAAAAAAAATGTAGATTTTACGGTTTTAAACCGTTTTCCAGGGTGCCAACACAAAACCGTAAAATCTACAGCACCGCATTTAATGAAGAAAACAGCACAGAATTTGGCTGGAGCGAGTCGCAGTCCAAATAATCACGAAAACACAAAAATTTGGCTGGAACGAATTGTTCAGCTCCTCCAAGACAAAAGCCGGACTCGTCACTGAAGTTCACCCGCTGCCATTCTGCGTGGCTCTATGACAATCTGGCACGACACCATTGCAGTCTTCGGCGACGATGCACTGTTTTAGGGCAGTCGTCGTAACGGTCCACGTGCGTGTAATCCTACGTCGTGCAGCCGTCTGTCAATGGTACTGACACTAATCGGACGATACATGGAGGGCACCATTGCTCGCTGAATATCCACAAGCGTGGCTGTTGGGTCACTCCGCGCATGTCGGACAACCCGTCGGTCATATCTCTCTCTCCGTGGTTCGTTTAGGTTTCCCAGACCTTTCCTGTTGCTGCTGCGTGTGCCTTGTTTTATCCACTGCCGCCAACAACGTGCTATGGTGATATCCGCACGACCGGTATGGCGCGCAATACGGCGATAAAATCATCCCGCTTCCCGGAGAAAGACGGTGCGGCTCCTCGCGAACTCCTCCAACTGCTCGAATATCTTCTGAACTTTTCTCCGAGAATTACTGCACTTGCAAAGGATGCAACCAACACAACAGCACGAGTCAGAATGGCAAGCACGCGCAACGGGACAACCTTATATAGCCGGTCAAGCACAGCGCTATGACCCCTCTTTGCTTGCGTCACATGCGCGGCAGAGCATGATACCTGAATCATTTGCATGTCTCACGATGTCAAACCTACCCACCAAATTTCATTCCCGTCAGTTGCTCCCTTTAGGGTGCAACTATTTTTTTCACGATGAATGTATACTACTTACGCAATCCGTTTGTGACGTACACTGAAGTGACGCAAGAGTCAAAAGGGCAAACCACGGTCGGTGTAGTTCAAGCAGTGTAATACCCGACTCCGGAGAAAGAAGACGTGGTTTCGAATTCCACCACCGGCAAAAAGGTTTTACGCTATACTGACGCCCTAACATAACATGAATCTCCCGGCCGGGAGGTTTGAGAAAAAATTACTATTCTTCCACACATCGTCTGGAATTAATCAGAATTTCTTCTTCTACAGTGAGCTCCTTTAAGTATGGTTTGCCGGCTAACCCGGAACACTACGATTTCGTCTCAGCCCTCTCTCAAGAGGGATATACACGGTTACGTCGGAATAATATCACCACATCCGGAACCACAGTGTACCCGCCCAGGACCGTCAGAGTGCACGTGACAAGGTCGACCACACGGAGGTATGGGCGGGCGGCCGGCCAGGACAGATGAGCCACAGTGCGTCACGTGAGCACAATGAGCAGAGGAAGTGATTTGACGGACATTCAAAAAGGAATGATCATCGGCTACCGCGTCAAGGGTGGAAGCATCTCAGAAACCGAAGAATTCGTGGGCTGTTCGCGAGGTGCTGCAGTAAGGGTACATACCATGAATGGATCGCTGGCACACCTAAAAAACCTCCCGATGTCATAACTGGAGCCCCAAACGCCGTCGACCCCAGAGTAGAATCTAGCCTCCGTCGACTGGTAAAAGGGGGCAATCGACGCGGTACAGTGCAGATATTGACCACGCAAATGAACGCTGGGGCACTCAGGTACGTGTCCCCGATAACAGTAGAGCTAACCCTGCTACGCATGGGTCTCCGGAGTCGACGCTGCGTCAAGTTGCTCATGTTAACCAGGTCGATCGGCAACGACGCCTGCAGTTCGCATCGGAATACCGTTATTGGACAGTGTAAGAAGTTTGCCTTCTCCGGCGAATCGAGGTTTCTACTCCACAGAAGTGACGGGCGGTGGCGGATACGGCGTCAGACACACGCGAACCATCACCTGGACACGCTTCTCGGTCAAGTACAGGCCAGCAGTTGGTAGTGTGCTTGTCTGGGGGACTTTTTCCTGGTATGACCTGGGAACACTGGTACCACTGGATGGGACACTGAACGCCAATGGCTACCTATCCATCCTCGCTGACCACATGCATCCCTTCATGTTGGACGTTTACCCTGGTGGTGATGGTGTATTCCAACAGCCAATGTTCCGTGCCACGTCGCTAAGGGGGTGCGTGACTGATTCCAGGAACACCACATCATTGTCTCCGTTCTCCCTTGGCCGGCGAAATCGCCCGACCTCAATCCCATAGAGCACTTGTGGCACTATTTGGATTGACAGGTTCAACGTGCCGACTCACAACCACGTCTTCGGGACCTCTGCTCTACTGCAGTCCGAATGGGCACATGTGCCTCAGGTAACCTTCCAGGGCCTCTTGTGCACATGCCACGTCATCTCGCCGCTGCCATGCGGTCCACGGTGGTTATTCCCATTATTAGATAGGTCGTCATATTATTCTGATACAACTGTGTATGTGACGAACATACTATCTCAGAAAGAACGCGCATATCAAAACAGCAAGTTAGAGAGATAAGCCTTCGTCGTCGGCGTGTAGAATATCAGACTCCGGAGAAAGACGTGGGTTAGAATCCCACCATTAGCATAAAGGTTTTACGGTATATTGGCACCCTAACGTAAATACACCGTGAAGTTCGAAAATAATGTGCGATGCTTCTTCCACACATCGTCTAGGATTAATCAGAATTCCTTCTACAGCGAGCTACTCCAAGCATGGTTTACGGCGGACCCGCAATCTACAATCCCAGCCAATGAAATTTGCGCACCTAGAAGAAAACATGCTACAGCTGCGAAACTGTGCAAATAGCTAAAATGCGTGTTGGTCTGCAAATGATCTACGTTTAGTGCGAGTGCGCATGGCTGCACACCCTGTGATGGCGCTGCAAGCACAAGCCGGTAGCCTTATAAACCGGCGTGTAGTCGATTCCCCATGAAAGCGAAAAGCACCGGCCGATCCAAGCAGAGTACAGAGTGACAAGAATGCCGGGTAGATAGATGCCAGAGGCTTCGATTTACGCAACATACAGACTTTGAGAGGCCTGATCGTCGGGCTGAAAACCGCAGGGTGGTCGGCTCGCCGTATAGCCTACCACGTGGATCGTTCTGACCATACCGTCAGATTGTGTTGGGAGCAGTGGACACGTGATGGCACTGTGCCACACTGCACAGCGGCTCCGGACGGACTAGGTTGACCACCGGTAGAGGATCGACGGATCGTGCGCCAGGCACAAACGGATCCTACGGGGACCCGGTCCAGTATACAGGCAGATTTAGCGGCTCCGGTGTGTTCACGAACCATTTTCCGACGCCTCGCGGAAGCGAATCTGCAACCCCAGCGCCCTTTACGTGTGCTGCTATTAACACCGGTACATCGCTGGCACCGTGTTCAGTGGTGCCAGGCCAGAGCGACGCGGAACACCACAGACTGACGACGTGTGGTGTTTAGCGATGAGTGCCGCTTCGTTTTGGGGACAGATGATCATCGTGTCCGGGTGTGGAGGGTCCCCTGGTCAACGGCACAATACCAACCTCGTTATCGAACGCCACACCTCCCCCACTGCAGGCATTACGGTCTAGGGAGCCATAACCTGCCACTGCCGAGCCGCTCTAGTATTGGTACGTGCATCATTGACGGTCCAGTGGTATGTGGATGAGATCCTACGGCCCCATGCGCTCCCATTCCTGGCCGGGATTCCAGGTGCGCTATACCAGCAGGATAATGACCGTCAGCACACAGCTCGGGTTGTCCAGGACTGCCTACGTCATGTCCAGACACTTCAATGGCCTGCCCGCTCCCCGGACATGTCCCCTATCAAGCATGTGTGGGACCAGTTTGCCGCCGTGCCGCACTATCCGGTATTTGGAGCACACCGTCCAACACGTGTGGGCCAGTCTGGCGCACGACAACATCAGGCGTCTGTTCGCCTCCATGCCGGACCGTCTTGCAGCATGTATCACCGCACGAGGCGGTGCGACGCGCTATTGAAGATGACCGAACTGCGTGCCACAGATCTCTCTGTAATTGTCCAGCAGCTCTGTTTCTGCCATCATGTGTATCACTCATCTGTATCATTACGTCCATAAAATTTCAGTTCAATCCGATGCTTCCTTCTTGGTGCGCAAATTTCATTGTCCGTGAGTGTATTTCGTGCACCTCGACTTTCTTAAGGTGGTAATATAGGTAACGTACCACTGAGGTGACGCAACAGTCAAAACGGCAAGTTGGAACGATAAGCCTAAGTCGGTGTAATAATGTCGGAAGAATAAGCGGCTCCGGAGCTGGGAAACGTGGTTTCGAATATCGTGACCGGCAAAAAAAGGTTTCACGCTATATATTGGCCATTGTTGGAATTATTCACTATCAAATCTGAACTGGCTCTGTGTCAAGCTGCAGCAGTGTGCGCAAACCGGTTTTACACTAAAAAATAAGTGGTGTGAATCCACGGAAAAATTTCTGAAAATAACGTGCAGAAAAGTTGCTGGTAGGTATCATTTTTACGAAATTTCAGTTTTTAAAAAGGTGCTCGTGTTCTTTAACTTCCGTATTTTCACAGATTTTCCGTAGTTAGAAACTCCGCTTACTTCGGAACAGTCCGTTTCAAGATTTTCCGTATTCAGAGAAAAAATTCGCAAAATCGAACGCGCTCAACTTTTCAGCCCTAACGCCAGTGGTTATGCTCCAACTGAGGTCGTTAGGGTTACAAACTGCGCAGCTTAACCACTGAGCCAGAATGTATTCGGATTTTTTTTTTATTGGAGGTTTAACGACTACCGTGAGCAACTCAATGGGCTATAAGCAGTCGCCCGTCCCTAATTTGGTAACTGGCTCCAGGGAAGGGAGAGAGCCAGTGCCGTAAGACAAACAACATCCATGCCTCACTGGGATTCAAACCCAGACCCCTTTCGGACGAATGATCAGAGGCCATCGCTTAGACCACTGCGCCACAGGGGCAGCGTCTTTGGGATTGCACTCACGTTCAAGGTAAAACTTAATTCAGCGACGATTTCTTTCCTTCAATGCGATTGATTTAGTCATTTCATTTTCTGTTGGAGCTTTTATTTTTTCTTTGAATACGTTTGTAATTTTACATTTTTTTGGAGGAGCACTTATCATAAATTAAGCATTTTTTTCTTTTCATCATGATTTTTCGAAGCAACAGAATGCTTTCGAACTTGACTTCTCTTTAACTGACAAATTTCGATTATCTTTAGGAAAAGGTTAAATGTAATGTTTTATATATAGCGTTTCACAAAACTGCTGAATATCTCCTGATAGCTATAATAGATTTTGTCTTAAGGACTCCACAGTCTGATACATATGTGTAGACATAGTACAATCACCTGTACAATAATTTAAACATTCGGCATCTTACGCTAATACAATATGTAATAGCTGGTGCACAAAATGGGGGAGAAGATATCGCTTGTGCCTAAATTTCATGCGATATGCTATCAACAACATCCGATCTCGCTGCAGAACTTCAAAATCAGATTTTTCAACATACAGTACATATGGAAATTTAACAATTAATCAAACTTAAAGTATCCCATCCCGCGAAGCGCTCCTATTACCGGAAAGTTTTCGCCATATTATACGAAAAAAAATGAGAACGGAATCTTTCCGTTAATATACTAAAAAAACTGCGGAAAGGTTTCTCAAAATTCAGAATTTTCAAGTCGTACGAAAAATCTGAAATTCATCAGTTTCTTTCAGTCATTTCACGGAAGGGGTTGTGTCAGAAACGTACTTCGTTAATTCCCGGAAGAAATGACGGAAAGTGGCTCATAACGTTTTTTCTTTTTTTTTTTTCACAGTGTATTAAGAAATCGTATTCAAACCTCGCTATTATTATTTTTTTTTTTTTTAGTGGAGGTTTAACGACCACCGTGAGCAACTCAATTGGGCTATAAGCAGCCGCCCGTAACCTAATTTAGGGCCACTGACTCCAGGAGAGGGGAAGAGCCAGTGCCAAAAGACAAACACAACATCCATACCTCACCGGGATTCGAACCCAGACGCATCTCGGACAAATGGTCAGAAGCCATCGCTTAGACCACTGCGCCATCGGGGCGACAATTACCTCGCTATTGATTCTATACTGAGCAAAGAAAATTTCGTTTTGAAGCTTGAAAAAGCGCAATTGAAACACCTGTTGTAATAGAACGTGAAGCTTACGGAGATTAATTGAGCACTATCATGAATTAACAGTTTTTGCTGGTATAGGCGATTGGATTCTGGAGAGAGTGAGAAGATGTTCGGGATACGTGCAGACAGGATTGGCAGCGTAAATTACAAGATACATATTTTACATAAATTACGCGTAATTTATACGCATTTTACGTCGCGTAGAAAACTAATTTATTACACATTTTTTTAAGCGGCGTAATGATTCATTTACATGAAAATAAATTAATAAACAGCCATGTTAACGCAACTAAAAGTAAGCATTTATTTAAAATTGTTTTGTTTATAACCACAGATATGAAAATTACAGTGCTGAAATTTCGAAAACACACATAGGTAATGCGAATGATAGAAAATTGTTTTTCAAAAATAATAACTGCGAATTTTTTTTTTTTTTTTTGATTGGAGGTTTAACCGACCACCGTGAGCAACTCAATGGGCTACAATCAGTCGCCCGTCCCTAATTTAGGGTCACTGGTTCCAGGGAAGGGAGAGAGCCAGTGCCGTAAGACAAACACAACATCCATGCCTCACCGGGATTCGAACCCGGACCCCTTACGGACGAATGATCATAGGCCAGCGCCTTAGACCACTGCGCCACCGGGGCGGCAAACGAATGATCAGAGGCCATCGCTTAGACCACTGCGCCACCAGGGCGGCAACTGAGCATTTTTTTTTTTTTTTTGATTGGAGGTTTAACGACCACCGTGAGCAACTCAATGGGCTATAAGCAGTCGCCCGTTCCTAATTTAGGGTCACTAGTTCCAGGGAAGGGAGAGAGCCAGTGCCGTAAAACAAACACAACATCCATGCCTCACCGGGATTCGAACCCGGACCCCTTTCGGACGAATGATCAGAGGCCATCGCTTAGACCACTGCGCCACCGGGGCGGCCAACTGAGCAATTAAAAGAAACATTAATGTTCACGATTACCCACCTAAACTAATATCACCCTTAACTTCAGTGCCATTCATTTTATCCATTATCCAAAGTAACCAGAAAAATTAAATGTCTCTCACAGTTAAACTAGAATTGCAGTGTTGTAACACTAAATATGATATACAGTGATATTGTTTTCTAAGGAAAACAAAGAATATAATTTTACGACAAAAAAAAAAAAAAGTCACTTTTTTCACTGTCATTTTTTTAAAATTGAAAGATTACTAACTTGTGAATTGTTCATGGACTTTTTGATGACTCATAGCATTTATTAATAAATTCTTCACTATATCCAGGCATCATTGTCAGGGGCGGATTGGCCCATCAGGACATTTCCCGGTGGGCCCCTTCCGTATATTTTGTCTCTTACTTTCTTAAAAACGTTTTCAGTTCAGTTGTTTTGAACACACAACTGAACCACACTTTTTTTAAAACGAAATACATATAATGTAATTATAACAAAAGGGGAAAAAAACTATTTTAAATTAGGGAAAAAAATCCCCTCATCAGGCAACTGCTAGAATTCCAACTACAATATATGTATATATATATATAGTAGCTGAGAAACGAGAATGTATGTTGCGGAAGGTGTACACAAGATGTTCTGTATATTCCCCAAGGAAGGAGGAGGGGGTAGTTGAATTTACTCCCGTTGGTTGTAGGAGGTATTAGTGCTGTGCCCATCAGAGCCGAGTTCGGGCTCAATTTAAAGAGCCCGAGCATGAATTTTATATCGCAAGATAGAGCCCGGGCCCGAACAAGCCCGAAAACTATGATTAATCTGTTTAGGCATTAAAAAAAAAATTCTTCCAAACTTCCACTATTTCCTCGTCGTGCAATTAACAGAAGTCTTTCTCAACTGGGAGTGAGGAAGGGATGTCTATCTATTTCTATAGTTTCTTTCACCATTCATTTCTTCCTGAAATGTTTCGTGGGGCGCGGCATCAAGAAAAAGCGGGAGGCACAACAATCTACTTATGTTGACAGCATTGGGGTTGGGGGCCGAACAGGACTAAATTTTTTTCATAACTTTAGTTAAAGTAGTGAAAATACTCACCCATGTTTGATAATGGCCATTATAGGATGTCATCATTGTCAACCATTATCAGTCCACTGCTGGACGAAGTTCTCTCCAAGCCTCTTCCACAACGGTCTGTTTTGTGCCAGTCTCCTCCATATTACTCCCGCATACTTTCGAATTTCATCCACCCATCTTCCATGTGGTCTTCTTCTGGGTCTTTTCCTGTCCCTTGGAATCCAATCTAAAATTTCGACTGTCCATCGATGGTATGTCCTTCTGGCAGTATGTCCAGGCCATTGCAATTTCAGGGATTTTACTCTGATCATGATGTCTTCCACTCTTGTCGCTTTCTCTGATCCATGACTTCCTCTTCTTATCTCTTCTGGTTACACCAAGCACGCACATCTCCATGCTCCTTTGAGTTGTCTGCAGCCTTTGTATGTCTCTTTTAGTTAAAGTCCACGTCTCTGCACCATACGTAAGCACTGGAAGGATGCATTGATCAAACACTTCTTTTAAGACATAATGGCATATTGCTCTTGATAATTATGCCGTTTCTTCCAAAAGCTCTCCACGTAAGTTTTATACGCCGATTAATTTCTTCATCAATGTGACCCTTGCTTGATATCTGCTGTCCAACATAAACGTAAGCATCTGTTATCTCCAGCTTTTCTCCATCAATCGATAAATCTTCATTTCTTGTAAAGGCATTGTACATCACTTGTCTTCTGAAAGTTCATTTTTAATCCCACTTCTTTACTCTTGTCAGCAAGTTCCTGGATCATACTCTGCAGCTCTGATGGGGTAGTTGCAAAAATGACTACGTCATCAGCAAAACGAAGGTGAGTTAGATAATCTCCATTAATCTCTATCCCTTTGTTTTTCCAGTTCAGTGATTGAAAGATTTTTTTCAATGTGGTATTAAATAGCTTGGGAGATATTGTGTCACCTTGTCTCACTCCCTTTCCAATTTTTATGTGTACTGTATTCTCAAACAGCCGAATCTTTGCACTTGCATTTTCATAAACGTTATTAATATTAATGTATGCATCTTCAACACCGCAGGATTTCAAACCCATTGCATTGTAACACTGCTGATGGTTTCACTGAATCAAAGGCCTTTTCATAATCGATAAAAGCCATGCACAATGGAAGTTCATATTCCCTCGCTCTTTCAATTTGTTTTCTCAGTACGTGGATATGATCTATAGTGCTGTAGCCACTCCTGCATCCAGCTTGTTCTCTCGGTTGAGCCATGTCCAGTGTTACCTTCAAACGGTGTGAAAGAACTTTAGTGAAGATTTTATAAACCACTGATAGGAGGCTGATAGGTCTCTAGTTCCCGAGATCCTCAATGTCACCTTTTTTATGTAGCAGAATCATTGTAGCGTTGTTCCAATCCTTGGGAATCTTCCCTTCATTAAGGCATCGAGTGAAAATTTGGGCGAGTATTGTTTCAATTTCTCCACTTGCTTCTTGTATGTCTACAGTAATTTCATTTTCTACTGGAGCTTTTCCCCGCTTCACGTTCTTGATTGCATGTGCAACTTCTGCTGGGAGGACTGGAAGAACTCTGGTACCTTTCATGATGTCTGGAGTACGTGTATCATGCCTTTCATATAATTTGTAGTAAAAATCTTTCAAAATTTCGCCTTTCTTTCTTGTTACAGAACCATCTTCTTTTCTCAGTGCCATAATCTGTTTTCTTCTCTTACTGAGATGTCCCTTTGCTATCTTTAGGCTTTGGTTGTTTTTAATTGCTTTCCTCACTACTTCACAGTTGAATTTCCTTACCGTCTTCAGTGATACTTTTTCGTACTGTCTTGCATAGCTCTATACATTCCACTTTGGAAGTCACATCTTCTTTAGTTGTCCTCATCTTTCTTCTTTTTTGCATCAACATTTTGGTTTTTCCTGATAATTTGTTCACATGCAACTTGTTCTTAGACCCAGCTAATCTTGATGTTTCCATAAGAGCTTTGGTTACTTTTCTGTTAACTTCAGAGATGTCCACTTCTTCTGATGTTAGACCTTCTAGAGCAGATAATCTGTTCCTCAGTTCCAACTTGAAGGTATTATGATGCTTTTAAGGTTGATCACATCAATACATTTTGTTTTATGAGCTTGCCACGCTCGAGTTTAGCATTGAGGTGCATCTTACATCTTACCATTCTATGGTCACTACCTGTGTTGAACTTGTTCAGCACACTGCAGTCTTCCATGACAAATTACTTGTTACACATAATAAAATCAATTTCACTTGTCCATCAATTGGGATGCCTCTATGTCCATTTCCTTTGCGGCTTTTTCTTGAAAAAGGAGTTCATGATGAAAAACCCTTCTGCCTCTGCAAACTCTAAGAGAGTATTTCCACGCTGGTTTCTATTGCCGTGACCGAATTTACCTACTGAAGTTTCATTGTTGTCGTTGCCCTATTTTTGCATTGAAATCTCCCATAATTCTTCCATAATTATCTTCAAGTGCTGCTTACCTTTATTATTTAGATGACTAATTTCCTCATAAAATTATTCAATCTCTTCTTCAGGATGACTTGTGGTGGATGCATAAGTTTGAATAATCTGAGCCTGGTATCTTCTTGAGAGTTGAATAACTGGTCGTGCAGCTGTCAGAGGAACTTTCAACTTCTACAACTTCATCCTTCAGTTTCTTGTTTATTATAAATCCAACACCGCTAGTTCTGCCAGTATCTGTCCCACGATAATAGATGTCCACTTTTCAGTTCAATGAGATCATCTCTTTCTCCTTACCTTATAACGAAGTAAATATCTCCGTCATTTCTGTCCACGCCAGGATTCGAACCCGGATCCCCTCATTCCGGAACAAGTCACTCTACCAATTGAGCTACGCGGACGTTTTATTCTGATTCCTATCTGACTTTATGTCGCGTGCGTCCTTCTGGCAGGTACGTCACATCTCCTGGTACGTTACAACCTCACTTAGCCCGACGATGTCCCACTTGATTCTTTGTAGTTCCTCTTCCAATTCAAGAAGTCTTGAATCAGAAGATAGGGAGCGTCCATTGTAAATAGCCAAGGTCAGCATCAAATGGCAGCTTAGTCCGGTCCTCAGGTGATTCTTAGCACCCTCTACCTTCATGTCGCACTGGCCGCTGCCTTGGCCAGGTACATTCCAGCTGCCGGAGACTGAGGGCCAAGATTTAAGTTGTAGAGTCATTTTGGAGGGGTTTGGCCATAACTCACCACGCTGGCCAAGCGGGTTGGTGAGTGTGGGATAGCATTTCCTCTAATCCCGATGGTATTGTTATACCGCTATTGGCGGGCGGTCGTGAGAGCCCCTTTAGTGGAAACACGATGCACCACGAGAAGGCTTAATTGACATTTGAAGGAGAGGCTTTGATGTTGCGCATCACCGGACCTTACATCCGGGATGTACTATCCACTATATGACAACACAGAATTCGGAGTGAAAGCTAATAATATCAAGAACTTATTTTGAAATAATTAAGATTATTTGCGGGGTGTTCATATACGATCCCTTTCCCCCGAAATGTTCTATCTACTCTCCTTGTGATAACACTGACAAATGCTGCAGATGAAGGCATTTACGGAGATATCATTTCAACATGAAGTTGCAAAATGTTTTGTTCGCTTTATTTAGTAAGGTGTCTTTACAATACATAACCGCAGCATAAAAGCACGTTTCATAATTGAAACACATATGAATATATGATCACTAAACAAAGAATTTCTTCGCCACGATATTTAAAAATCCTTAAATTTCTAACTGTGATTGTCCAACAACAAAAAAATTACAAAAATTGCAGAACAAATAGAAAATTTTACAATGCAAAAGTTCTGTATTTTTTGTCATTTAAATTTTAAAATTATGTCTTATGCGAAAGGATTTTTGGTAGAACTGCGCATAATTCTGATAATAGCAGTTCTCTCAAGTATTTGCAGGAATTTCAGCCAACTTTGTTGAAAAATTAAGAACTGGAATTTCAATGGTATAAAAATCAAGATTATTTTACAATCTGTCAAATATGAAAAGGCTATATAAGCAATTGTGTTTAATTTTTTTTTACTGTTCTTACTTCAGCGTTCTTAAGAGAAAATTTTAAACAAATATAAATGTGTCGAAAGCTAGAAGATTCTCTAGTGCAATTACATACATAACTAAGTAAACTAGTGATTTAAACCTGGCTGTTCGCTCTTTCCACGTCGATTAAGTGAGTTTGCCACGATATTTAAATATCTCGAAATTTCTAACTGCGATTTCCACAACAGAAAAACTGCAGTCCAATTTTTCTGCAAAAAGAATCTTGGCATGGGCCGATTGAAAATTTTCCGCAACACTCCCTTCAATTTAAGGATGACAGGTTTAGTTGTTTTTTTTTACACCCGTCGGGTTTGAAGTTCTTGAACACCCTACCTGCAGCCCAGATTTGGGGGCTGTCCGACTTTTGGTTGTTTTCAGGTCTCAAGAGACATCTGAAAGGAATTCAGTTCACATGTGATGAAGATGTTCAAGCTGCTGCGACGAAATGGTTCGGAGAACAACCTGAAGATTTTTTTAGAGAGACGGGTTTAAAAAAACTTGTTAAACGTTGGCGTATCTGTATAGTGTGAGGGGGATTATGTAGAAAAATAAAATATGTGGATTAAAGTAGAAATTCTGAGGTTTGTTCTTGTTTTGTTCCAATTTGATTCCTTTGAAATTGGGCACGTATATAAATTTGGAGGCATTACTTTCTGAACACTATCTGTAGCAGATTCATATCAGTCGCTTATGTGCCACCACCCTGTGTAAAGAATCCGGAAGGTATGAAAAATAAAACCCCAGAAAAAAACAGTCTTTGCCACTGCGAATCAGCTTCAATTCCCCATTGCTGAAAAAACAGCTTTCAACATTGGTTCATCCTATGTACCTCCATACAGGGTTGTAACAAAAGCGATGAGAGTGAAGCATGAACCTCAGGCTCACAAGATGAGCGACGCAGAGAAGGAAAAGTTTTATAATTTTCTGTTATTACGTTGAGAAATGAAAAATAGAAAGAGTAAAAGGCATACCATACAGCTCTTATAATATATACGTATTACACAAGAAGTTTGAATAATACTTCTGGAGATGTCCTGAGTCTTAACCGTGAAGCCGCAAGGTGTGGGAATTTGAAGTTGTTTACATGACACACATAGTTTCAACTCTGTATTTTGGAATTGCATAGTTTTCGATTGCAAAAATCATCTTAATCTCAAACCGGAATGAATTATACTTCATACACGAGTCATGTTTTTAATTTTAGCGTTATGTTTTGTTTGAATTCGCTCTAACATTCATGTATTTTAATTTAAAATAAAAATGGGAAAGAGCCTCAAAATAATTGAAAATTTTATAAATCCAGGATTTTCTCACACACCGGCAGCAAGCTACGATGCGAAATTGGAAACATTTGCGACGAAAGAATGCGATTCGGCCAACAGAAAATGGATTGCAATAGCCTTGAAAACCAAAAGCTTTCCCACACTTTAACGGCCATCACTCGCGGTTATAGGCTTCAAACAAAGTGGTACTGCTCCATTAACAAGGACATCCATCTCCAGATATCTTATTCTAACCTACTTGGTATTATATCATTTCACGCCAACAATCATTGTGCATCGGCTGCACAGACAGTGAGCTACCTACACATACATGACATGACAGTGATGCACACTGAACTTTATCTAATACAGTGGTCACGCGCAGAAGGGTTTCTAGTGATTTCGCGAAGAGGCTATTTTATATTTTAGTCAGAACATACAAAAAAAGAAAAAATGTGTAGGTCAGACAGTAAATTCTGAGCATTTTTATTTTCCACGTATTTCAGATTTACGGACGACAGGGGACCCTGAAGTCGAACACTGTTGTATTACTTTGTTTCTGGGTATAATGACCCCCCCCTCTCCAAGAGCATCCAGGCTATCAGATTTTTGTTGTGGGTTTAACGACCACCGCTGACAACTCAACGGGCTATAAGCAACCGCCTGTCCCTAATTTAGAGACACTGCTTCCAGGGAAGGGAGAGAGCCGGTGCCGTAAGACAAACACAACGTCCATCCTCATAGGGATTCGAACCCGTACCCATTCGGACGAACGGTCAGAAGCCAACGCTCAGACCATTGAACCACCGGGGATTATAACAATGACATACTCGTCATTGGCTTGGGGGTACGCGTTCCAGGTAAGAAACAGAACCAATACTGCATAGGACAAGGGCATCAACTATACCTCATCCACCACTCGAACCTGGGTACAGCTGAGGTGATTAGCTACAGTCCCGCCCCCTTAAACCACCTGAACACCAGGGGGGGGGCGACATCGTTATGTAAAATACCACTAAAAACCTGATAGCTTCTGCGATGGCGCGCTGTTCGAAGCGTCCGAGATGGATCCAAATCCCGGTGGGGCATGGATGTCGTGTTTGTGTTACGGCACTGGCTCTTGTCCTTTCCTGGAACCAGTGGCCTTAAATTAGGGACGGGCGACTGCTTCTGCCAATCAAGCAGCTCACGGTGGTCGTAATAACCCCCCCCCCCCCAAAAAAAAAAGACCTGACGAGAAAGTATTTCGCATTTCGCTTCAACAATTCGTCAAAATTAATTTCAAAAACTAATAAAAAGTAATTGTTAACGTAAAAAATTTACTTGAAAGATTATGTTCTAGACCGTCGTGCGCAACAAAAGCTAGAATTAAAATGTTGCTACATAAGATCATTCAATAAGATCTTATGATTAAACTCTCGGAATCCAACGAACTTTTACTGTCTTAAGTAGGTTTAGTAAAATTTAAACATCTAAGAAAATATATTACGGGCGTAAAATATGTTGTTTACGATTGCTAAAAAGGAATTCTAGGTGACATTGTTTCGGTTATTAATACCTTTAAGATTTGAGAGAAAGCAAGAATTTTTTTGTCACAGGTGGCAACAGCATCGATATTTTTTTTTCCATTTAAGGTTTAACGACTACCGTGAGCAGCTCGATGAGCTAAGGAATTCTAGTCCCTAATTTAAGGCCACTGACTCAAAGGAAGGGAGAGACCCAGTGCCCTAAGACAAAAACATCCATGCCTCATCGGGATTCGAACCCGGCTCATCTCGGGCGATTGGTCAGAAGCCAGAGCTTTGACCACTGCGGCCAAAAGCATCAATAGATAGTCGCCGTTGTAAAAACATTTGCATTTGTTTAAGCCTAACGAAGTAGAAGCCGAACGTCACAAAGTAAACAGTCACACGTAGTGAAAATCCTCCAAATACGTGGTGGCGTCAGTGAATAAAGAAAGATATCGCTCTTTCCACGTTTTAGCAAAACATAGCAACCGAAAAATTGCTGTTCGGTCACTGCTGGGGATCTGAATCTCAGATCTCTCGATATCTAGTCGAGCGCGTTAGCCTTACACCACGGTGGCCAACAATCCCCGGCGCTATGTGTGTTTTTCTGTCAGTTTCTGACATAAATCCGTAAGATAGGCTCAACTGCTGAGACATCTCCATCTGGTGGGTATTAACGGCACCATGAGCATTTTTTTTTTGGTGAGCAACTCGATGGGCCATAAAGCAGTTGCCCGTCCCTAATTCAGGGTCAATAGTTCCAGGAAAGGGAGAGAGCCAGTGCTGTAAGACAAACAACATTCATGCCTTATCGGGGCTCGAACCTATCTCAGACGAATGGTCAGAAGTCAGCGCTAGGACCACTGCGCCACCGGGGCGGCCATGATGAGCAACTCTAAGGGCTCTACAGCAGTCGCCTGCCGCTCCGGTGGCGCAGTGGTCTAAGCGCTGGGCTGCTGACAATTCGTCCATGATGAGTTCGGATTCGAATCCCGGCGAGGCATGGATGTTTGTCTTACCGCACTGGCTCTTCCTTCCGTGGAACCAGTGGCTCTAAATCAGGGACGAGGACTACTTATAGCAAATAGTAGTTCACGGTGGTCGTTAAACCTCCAAATTTAAGGAGAAAAAAAAAAAGCAATCGTCCGTCCCTTATTTGGGGCAACTGGCTCCAGAATAAGGACAGCGCAATTGGACACACCACCTACGCTTCATCCGGAACACGAACCCGGGCCCATCTCAAAGGAATTATCAGAGACCAGCGCCTCAGGCCACTCCGCCACCGGGAAGGCTGGGAAAAGATGAAGTACAGGGTAGTTCTTCACTACATGTCTCCCATATGTCTTGTAGCCCGTTCGATGATCCGATAGCCCTACACCCTCAGTCTGACGCATCAAGACACGTGGTCTAGCGATTTACGTCATTTCGGCGCAGTACCGCCATCTGTCACATATCTTCCGTAAATGAGGTATTTAGATTTTCACGCGTTTTTCTTTCTTTTTAGGTTGATTTAGTCTTTAACCAGAAAACCTACAAGTCAGGAGTTTAATCCCACTACTAATGTTCCAGCTAGAATTTTTAGTTTTTTCCATTAAGATCGATTCGACGTAGCTATCTTTTTTTCGTACAGTGCTTACTTAAAGTTTAATATATTCAAAATATGGTGTAGAATTATTCCAGTATTACACACAAGGGGTGTTTTGTTTTTTCTATTCCAGATTTTAGTTAGTTGAAGTCTGTGCCATAATCCATTTTTAGTTCAGATTCTGTTTCGATAAGCTTAAACAAAAAGAACTAATGTTCTTACGACGAATACTACCTATTGATGCTATAGCCGCCAATATCGTAACAAAAATTTTACATTCTTTTAAATTTTAAAGTCATTAAATACCCAGAAAAATCTTACCTGAAATTCGTATTTAGAAATCGTAAACAACGCACATTTACGTTCTCACTATCTTTGATTTTATACATTTTATTTTTGTCAAACCGATGTAAGACTATAAAAGTTCGTTGGACTCCAAGAGTCAACATGCATCAAGTTTAATTCTATAAGATCTTTTTATTGAGTGATCTTAACATTTTGATATTTCTCAAGTATGTTTATACGATCCTACGTATTCCAAAAGTTGGAAAGTTTTGCTTAATTTAAATTTAAGGTCACTGGCTTCACAGTAAGAAAACAGCCCGCTTTTGAAGTGAAGAGTTAGCTGTTAACCGCTCGGCCACAGGATGACAACTCATTTAGATGTAGTTTGTTGTCACATACGGGTTCATCAGCCAATAAACTGTTATCTTTCGATTCAAAGAGCGATTGTGCACAACTACTCGGTCATAAGTCAGTGGCTTCAGATTCAGTTTTGTAACCTTTACACCAACGGACTAATCAGTTCCACTCGAGAAAACCAAAACACAGCTCCTTTTTAACTGACCGACGCCGAAAGTTCTAAAATAATCGATGGAAAGAATGTGTCAGCAAAAGCGAATCTACGTAAAGTAATCGAATTCATTTTGTCTGTCATCAAGAGGTCAATTATGTTTATGAAATACGTCAGCCAGTCAATTTTCCGGGCAACATAGGAGGTGCCTTGTTGAACCACGTATACTTTAGGAACGCTTTTTAACTCACGCATGTTTTCTAAGAAATTTGTTTACTTACACAAACAAAGCGGAACTCTTAAATACCTAAATAAGATAACTTAAGAGCAACTTATAAAGAACAGAGAAATAGCTTTTAATTGACTCCTCTTAAAGAAAAAATAATTCTTCAAAACTAGAGAAGTCTGAAAACAGAACAATAATTTGTTTAGATTTAAAAAGAAAGATATACAATAGAACGCGCTTATAACGAGGAGCTTGAACAGACGAAAATCCTCGCTAAATCTGTTTTAGAGTGAAAATCTCATCATGTAAAAACAAATAAAATAAGACAAACAAATAAAATAAGCACTTACATGAATACATAGTATATGAATCTTGATTAAACATTTAAAAAACTACTCCCAGGGCAGGGCGTATCTTTAAAATATATACATATTTGGAGTGGGGGAAGAGGATCGCTCTCTCACAACTCACTTGTCGGGACATTCGATTTACTCCCTCCCATTGCTTTTCTATCAACATTCTTCCAGTAGCATAAAGATTCCCCTGAACTGCTGCAATTTTGCCCTGTATGCCACCATTTTTATTTGTTAGTTTGGAGGTTTAACGACCCCAGCGAGCAACTCGATGGGCTATAAGCAGCCGCCCGTCCATAATTTAAGGCCGGGCCGCGGATGAACTAGTGATCAACGTTCACGACTGTCTCGGGAAAGTATCAGGATCGATCCCCAGGCAGGTGTGAACGCTCGAACCACTAAATACCAGCCTTACGTCGCATGGGCCGTAGAACCCCGGTAACTGGCCCCTCGGTTATAAATAATGAGTCTTTCTATCTCGCTTCCGTGTGCCTTTCCTGTCGGGCACTCTAACTCGAATCTCCTAGCTTCCTATTTTTAAGGGTTGTTTCAGATCTCGGGGCAGACACTACCATCCTTAAATCCTTTATATAAATCTCTAATTTAGGGCCGATGATTCCAGCAAAGGGATAGAGCCAGTGCGGTAAAACAAAAAAACATCCATTCCTCACCAGGATTCGAACACGGATTCATTTCAGACGAATGGCCAGATGGGTGTTGGTCAGTTGCACTCAAACTACGAAAAGAGCCAATTGCACTCACAGCCTCTCCATCCTCTCTCATCCCTCAAGAGACACTCCACTCCAGCCCCGTAACTTCTCCTTGATTGAGAGATTACTGCACTCAGAATCCAAGTCTTTTCCGCTGTTGGAAAATTAAGCTTATAGAACCGTAAGTACGCCCGTGTGTGTCTGTTTATTTCAGAAAACGTCACCACACTCTGACTAATGATTGTTGTCTTAATTGTTATTGGGCGAGTTCTGAAATAAAGTTCGAGTTAATGGTTTATTTGCTCCTTGTTGTTCGAAATTAACTATATCCAAGGTAGAGGTATGAATCTGGGTACTTCATTGTTACAACATTTATCAGCGTTATTGACGATGTGTAAACTCTCCGCTAGCAAAGTCGCATTTCTGTTGTTGTGACAATTAAGACAACAATCATTAGTCAGAGTGTGGTGGCGTTTTTTAAAGTCATTAGGGAGCTGAACGCGGTGTATTTAAACAATAGTGATGTTCCACGGTGGACTTTCAAATTTTTACAATATATGTTTTAGAATTCCCTGACGATGTGCTGGAAGCCAGCACGAAAGATCTAGTGATATGATTTTAACTTTCAACTTTTGCTTCAGTGTAAATAAAAGTAATTTTCATCGTTAAATTTGAATTTCATGCTATATCGTGCAACGACGGCATTCTAACAATTAAGTGTTACTGGCACGAATTTCTTCAACAACTTCGATAAACAAGCCACCTGTGCCTCATCTGGAACAAGAGCCAGATCTCAATTTGAACGATCAGCTCGCGCTTCTGACCAGTTGGGCGACTGGTGCAGCTGGCGTAGTTTGGGCCACACACTTGGGAAGCAAACTACGATATCTTATTATTCAGGGGTGGGGTGCGCAAACTACAATTTCTGGCAGATTTGCATTCTAATATACACTGCTGGACAATTGCTAAGGACGGATCATAAACGGCTATATAGCGCATAAAAAAGTAAGTGTGGTTGGATGCCAAGTGAAATAAAATAATGTCAGAATGCCAGGACATTACAAGAAAGACAATTTATTGTGCTCTAAAATCCAGAAGGCTTTGGAACGTGTTCAAGGGACAAACAGGCCATTTTGTGCAGAATACGTAAACGTAAAAAAAAATGCAATTACCGTCCGCAGGCGTTCCGGCGTAAGATGTCAATACGGGATATGGCCACCATGGAGAGCGATGCAAGATTCCACACGTCGTGTCATGCTTTACACAACATTATCAAGCAGCTGTTGGGGTAATTTATCCCATTCCTCTGTCAGTGCACGGATGAAGGTGTCCTTGTTTATTGTAGGGCATTGGCGACCAGCAAGACTCCTCCCCAAAGCATCCCACACATTTTCAATGGGATTGAGATCTGGAGAACGTGCTGGCCATACGAGGCGCTGAATATCCTCGCTCTCAAGACACTCCTGGACAGCGACTGTTCGATGACATGTTGCGTTGTCGTCCATGAAAATGAATCAACCACCGACAGCACCACGGAACATGCGAACATGAGGTAGCAGAACATCATTAATGTATCGTTGGCCAGTCATAGTCCCAGTTGGAAGCACATAGAGGGACGTACGGCCATTGATCATGATGCCAGCCCATACCATGACACTACATGTCGGATATCGGTCCCTTTCCTGTATGTTTGCTGGACAATATGCAGTATCACTATCACGCCAGATCAGTTGTCGTCGACAACTGATCTGGTATATCTACTCTCATCTGAGAAGAGGACAGCAGACCAGTCGTTATCAGTCCAATTGCGATGTTGATGGCACCATTGCAAACGAGCGGTACGGTGACGTCTGGACAATGGGATGCACACAACAGGACGGCGTGCGTATAGTCCTTCTTCATGCAAACGTCTGGCGACAGTTTTTCGGGAAATCCGCTTGCCAGTAGCAGCCATAAACTGATTTGCTACCTCACTAACTGTGCTGCGCCGTGTCTTTTTGTTGATAGCACTATGTACCGATCTTCTGCAGGTGTCGTACTGCGAACACGACCTCCCCGTGACGTTTGCTACACTCTCCATTTGTTTGAAATGATTTCCAAAGCCTTGAAACAACACTGTGGCTGACATCGAACTCCCTGGCAACATCTGTTATTTTTCGCCCTTCTTCAATCTTGCCAATAATACGGCCACGCGTAAAATCATCTAGGTGATGTCGGGAAGACATACTGAAACTTGCAAGTTCGTCAATTGATTCTTTCCCTTTCAACTTTGCGTTTAAACAACAACGGTCAATACGCGTCAAATCCTTTATATCTCTTATCAGCGCTATGACGTCACAAACAAGTTCGGCAATCCAAAATTTGCATACGCACAACACGTCTTACTGTATCCCGCACTTATGCTAATTACCACATTTTCTTGCCTTCCATTTTATGGTTGCTATCGTTGCTATTGTCATCCGTCCTTAGCAATTGTCCGGCAGTGTATAATTTGTACAGCCCACCTCCGTGCCACTTTTTAAGTCGTCATAGCAACAACCGAGAAACAAATGTTTGTGACGTCACGCTTAGCTTTTCGTGTAGGTGACGTCATCACCTACACGCGTACAGTCCACGCGTATGCCACTTTGATTTGTTGTCATAGCAACAAAGAACACAGCTGCTGGTGTGACGTCATTTAATCCAAATCATTCTCATATGACGTCAGAGATGAGTTACGTCACACGGTCAACTCTAGAGATACGAAAACTTTTTTGGGGGTTGGAGGTTTAACGACGGTGAGCTACTCAGTGGGCTATAAGCAGTCGTCCGTCCTTAATTTTGGGCCACTGGTTCCAGGTAAGCATTAGAGCCAGTGCTGTAAGAGAAACTTTTTTTTTTTTTTTTGGATTGTAGGTTTGACGACCACCGTGAGCAACTCAATGGGCTATAAACAGTCGCCCGTCCCTAATTTAGGGTCACTGGTTCCAGGGAAGAGAGAGAACCAGTGCCGTAAGACACACACAACATCCATGCCTCACCGGGATTCGAACCCGGACCCCGTTCGGACGAATGATCAGAGGCATCGCTTAGACCACTGAGCCACCGGGGCGGCTGAAACACAACATCCATGCCCCAACGGGATTCGCGCCCGGACCCCTTTCGGACGAATGATCTGATGCCATCGCTTAGACCACTGCGCCACCGGGGCGGCTACGAAAAACTTTACATCAGGAATTTTGGTTCACTACCTGAACCGGTGTTTAGCCATCTGTATGTGGCAACGTCAAGAATACGACGATCTGACGACGACAAGATAAAAATAGTTCACGGAAAAAAACAGGGGAAATTGTTACAGGGTTCACAGTAGTGTATACGAAACATGTTGTGTACGAGGAAGTGTTGACGAAATAGGGGCTAAAGGTTTTACAAATCACATAACAAACAGCCCGTCGTATCAAATTCCATAACCGACTGCTCGGGAAATTTTCAGAAAAGCTGTAAGCCAACGTCACCATCTATTGACGTTCAAGTAATTTAAGTAAACCTCATCTATTGACGTTTAAGCACATTCAAGTAAAACAAATTTCTTACTTGAATGTGCTTAACATTTAACAACAAAAATTCAATTTGTTGCCTCGCCTCCTCTCCACAGCTTGCACTTTCATGCAATTCGCTTGAAGCATTTTATTCTTCACGTAGAAATAAGTCTTTCTCCGCGATGGGTAGGACAACATCGGGGGACGGATGCAATGAAAATATGTCACACTTTGAAACGCTTATATCTTAGAAACTAATAAATATTAGACAGTTTAAAAGAGTCCCATTTATAACAAAACAAGTTTCAACCCTCCACTCTTTAACCCTTCGATACAGTAGCGTTAGAAATTTAAGCTAAATTTCGCGTGCTATTTTGTTTCGCCGCACGCCGTGTTAAGGTTGATAACTAGTGAATAAATAATGATAGCGATGACCTCAGCCCCGCATTCCGTAGCTGATGGTCAGAGCTAACGGACGTGTGATAAACCGAAATAAAGTGGATTTAAAATTTATTTTTTTAGTTAAAGATTAGGTGACGAAAATTTAGAAATGTCGCGAAAATCCTGAGAAAATTACTATAAGAACCGACAAAAGTTGAAGAAACAGAGGAGAACGAGAGGAATCCGAAAACGCCCTTTAAGTCATCAACCGAAAGGTCACGGGAATGTAGGAAGCGTCAAAAGTCCGTGCGCCAGGATGCGTTTCACCCGAGTTCGACTCTGGAGCCACAACCTTCCACTTCAACTGCACAATTGAACCTGAACAGCAAGAACAGATGGAGACTGATGTCATCGATCCAAATTTTCACACCGGGTATGGAAAACCAATGTACATCGCCAGTCTTCACAACTTCCCTCGATAATGAATGTATTACGTCTCAAATCTTTACACCGCCGATGCATTCTGAATCTAGACAAGAACAACAAGAGTAACATTAGGCCCGAGACGTATTGCCAAATTTATAACAAGGAAACTAAGCAGTTTAAAAATTGTTTCTGAAAATAGATTTCTTTAGAAACAATTTTGGCAATAATTCTCTCTCTTACTTACAACGATGATACTACGCCTACTAACATTAATTTATAATCAGCGTAAGTTACTATTAATTGTAAATAATAAGTAAATAAAGTAAAACGCGTCTTTCGTTTTATTTCTTAAAAAAATTATACCTGAAAAAAAAATCAAAGGGGCACAGTAGCAACTGTGCTTCAACCTACAACGTAAGGCTACGTCAACTGTCCTCCGCTGAATACTTTAAGGACGTAGAACTAGTGAGATAGTAGCACGAAATAGTGACAGTTGACGTAGTTCTACGTTGTGGCACAGTTGCTACTGTGCCCTTTTGATTTTTACTCTTAAAATCACTAACTGACGATGGATTGTGGGCAGATATTTTTAATTTAACGGACACTTTCACAAATCGAAAGTGACAGATTGGTCGTTTTGTTGTTGTTGTTGTTGTTGTTTCGGTGTTTAACGACCACCATGAGTAATTGTGTGGGCTTAGCAGTCACCCGTCCCTAATTTGGGGCCACTGCTTCCAGGAAAGAGAGAGTCAACGCCATCCGACATATTCACCACTATGCCTCTTCCGGGATCGAACCCGGGCCACATCTCGGATGACTAACCCGAAGCCCTCACTTCAGACCACTCCTGCCATGTGGCCGACAGCGCGGCGCGCATTTTTTTTTTTTTTTTTGCAGCAGCAGCAGCGCTGACCGCAGACTGCTTTTTAAAGAACTTCAAATGCTCGAAACAACGCTATCTAAATTGAAAAACTTAATCGATATGTGTATAAATAGTAATACGAAACGAAATCACAATTAAACTGAAAGATCTCCCCTTAAGTCAAAACTCAGCGTTGCAAAGGAAAACGTACGACTGCACTGGCCTCCCCCCCCCCTCCTTTTTTTCAGAAATGCTATCAAGACAGTTTTAACGACCCGCAGGAAGAGTTTATCGAAACGTAACAGTCACTGAGTTCAAAGTACGTATGAAAACGGGGAAAGGACAAAGCAAGTTACGTGACGTCAACAGTGTACGGTACGTATTAGCTGCTAGAGACGCGATCAGGAAAACAGAACGTGAAGATCAGAAGAATCCTGGGTCCCAAAATTCGTCTACCTCAGCGAATATATCTCCCTTTCTTCCAGCAATTTTTTTGTCGCCATAGCAAAGTTTTGAGTTACTCAGCAAAGGAAATATGAAATAGTAGGTGCATGCAGTGCGTTAACTAGCTTTGCTTTTCATGTGCCCTTTGAAAGTTTTATTTTGGGGCCCCTTAATTTTGAGGGGGAAGGGGGAGTAATAAAACAATTACAATAAAGCAATTGTTTACAAATAATTTGTGTTCACAAGAAATATACAAGATCATTCATATATTATAAATTAGTATAAGACGAAAATAATTATTTGCAATTTTCTGTCTAACTTCAGCAAATGAAAATATATCAATATTTAAGGATATTATATTCAATCTAAATTATGAGGAGATTGGACAATCATTCTTTTCCGATAGTCAATCTTAAAATCATTCTTAATTTTAACTTGCTAAAACTTTTCACTAGAAGCGGTAATAACGGAAAGAGTGAGAATATTCGAGGAGGAACATCGATATTCGGAAATGACTCAATCCAAAGCCACGAAGGTCCTGTAGAATATCAAGCGGAGTCGCAGATTTAATGCTTTGTATTAGTGTCGAGGCTTCAAACTTAAAACTTCGAATTTCGCATGTGAGCTGGTACATATTTACGTCTTTCCTATACTTAACAGCGAGATCTGCAGCCGCTATTAAAACACGAAAGAGTTTGGTCTAACCGGAGTACCGAGGGTGAATCGAAAGTTTTGCAATATTTGAATCACTTTATGTCTTCATACGTACAATTACGACGAAAGCTGACTAGTACTGAAAATATAGGCCATCGTGTTACATCATCTTTAGCCATCTGTCTTGCCAGTTCTTCGATTCCGCGGCGGTACCAGTTCTTGTCCTTCGAGGCGAAGAACTCCTTCACCCCGGCTGCCACATTCTTCTGGATGTTGAAGTGCCTAATGCGAAGGAAGTGGGCCATGGACCAGAACAGGTAATAACCCGACGGGGACAGAGTCCGGACTATATGCTGGGTGTGGCATCAGTTCGATGCCCTCTAGTTCCTGGAGTTTTGTCCGGGTCGTTCTCGTGATACGAGGCCGAACGTTGTCCTGCTGTAGGAGAGCGCGCTTTCTGTTCACCAGTGCCGAGTACTTCTCCTCCAAAACGGCATACATCCGCTCCAGCTGTTCAGAGTAGAGGTTGGCGTTGATGGTCCGACCGTCTGGAACAAATTTGTAATGCATTATACCCTCGAAATTCCACCAGACGCAGAGTATCACCTTGTGCTCAAAGAGCCCACGTTTGGCAACAGGTTCAGGAACCTGGCCTGGGCTCAACCACTGCCATTGTGCGTTTGGATTACGGAAATAGACCCACTTTTCATCGCATGTAACATTTCTCTTGATGAAACGTACATCAGGCGGGTTTCCTAGGAGTTTCGTGCACACTTCCACTCGGCGGTTTGTTTCAGCTGGCGTCAGTTCGTGACGGACAATACGGCAGCTGCTGTAGACCTTGCCGAGATCCTGTAGGTGACAAACCACCGTGGTCTGTGATATGCCCAGCTCGCCTGATAATCTCCAAGCGCTGACTGTCGGATTTGGCTCTACAGCCTGGCGCACGGCC
The DNA here is from genome assembly GCA_039090855.1 of Macrothele yani. NCBI lineage: Eukaryota > Metazoa > Arthropoda > Arachnida > Araneae > Macrothelidae > Macrothele > Macrothele yani. The sequence continues at coordinate 45,122,912 of CM077022.1, read as the reverse complement.
TCCGAACCCACGGTTCGCGGCCTACCTTACCTTGGCTGATTGTTGAGGTTTCTGTCACCTGAGCGAAATTTCTTGAACCATCTGGTTGCGGTGCTGTTGTCCACGGAGCTTCCCCTTTCGCAGGACGAATGTTTCGTGTTGCTTGAGCAGCGTTATGACAGTTCAAACTCGTAAAGCAAAAGTTCCCAAATTAGCCGGTTGTGGCTGTTCATCTTTGGGGCGTCCCAACCACTGACAGAACAGCGACATGCAATGCTGTTCACAGCAACGATTACAACTTTATATCCCTTTCGACTGACTGCAGTGCGCGACTTGAACTAGTTTAAACACGTGTCATACCCACCGCAGTACATGCGCTTATGCAAATATTGCAAAACCTTCGACTCACTTTCTGTATTAACGCCTTTATAGTATGTATCATAAATGTTACTGTGGTTCTAACTGCTCGATGATTGTGCATGCAGGGCTAGTTCATCGACGTAATCCTTGTGGCAGCCCTGCTCAGTGACGTCACAGGTACGGATGCTGAACCATAAAACAGCCGACAAAGCGAATAGGTGCGTGCGCGCCCGAACATTTCTTTACTAACCTTGACGGGAGCCATGGTCACGTGAGGAACGGAGAAGCTTGATCTTTGGACAAGCCCTCCCTTCCTCACGTGACCGGATGAACATCTTTAATATGTATCTTTAGGCATCATTTAAAAACAATGCTCTTCTAATCATGACTTAATACAATACTTCATAGCAAACATTTTTAACAGAACGCAATGAAAAAAGCGTATTATTTCATCTACTGCTGGTGACATTTTGTTTATCAGTCACCTTCGCATTTTCACAAGACAATCTTTTTTTTTTTTTTTTTTTTATCAGTTCCATTTCAGCCCCTTTCATCCTGGGGCCTAGGCCTGCCTAGCTAGTTACGGCGCTGGGTGCATGTTTTACCTCCCCCCCCCCAAACTGCTTTCCTTTTTAATACTTCATTCAAAGCTGCCGACAAAGATTCGTGGCTATTTCTTTAACTTTACCCCAAAAAATTTGAAAAATACTGAGGCTAGAAGCCCTGTTAGCCAATTCCTCCCGCCGCCCTGCGGCGGCTTATCAGTATGCCCATGGTTTTAGGAATTTTCCTCCGATCATGTTTTCCATTGATGTAATGGCAGCCATATGCATTTTCGTAGATTATCCTTTAATTTTGAACAGCAGTACAAGTGAAATCTTAAATAACTTCATTTTATTTCACAGAGCTTAACTACAGAAGAAAAAAAATGCAAAATGGCTCCATAAAGTTTGATAATCCAAATGTGCCATTAGAAAAGCTCCGAATCTCGGAAGGAGGGGAGCGATAAATTGTGGGCTACTCTTGCTTTTTCCAATAACGAAAGAGATTTCACGGATCCTGTCGTATTATTGATCAAGAGAAATGGTACGCGCTCTTTGTTTTTCCCAATAGGCCTTATTCGTGTAACGGCAGAAATGGATTGTTGCGGGCTAACATGGCGCCTCATGCAATATTGTCGCTATTAGATGCCCAATTTTTTACATTTTAACGTCTTGGAAAATTCCAACAAATTACAACTACAGGGCGCAGGAGGAGAAATTAATTTCTTAAAAGAACAAATTAAGGCTGCAAAAATACACTCGCGGACAATGAAATTTGCGCACCTAGAAGAAAACAAGCTACAACCCCGAATCTTTGCAAATAGCTAGAGTGCGTGCTGGTATGCAAATGATCCACGTTTGGTGCAATTGCGCATGACCGCACACCCTGTGATGGCGCTGCAAGCACGAACTGACAGCCTTATATAAACCGGCGTGTAGTCGATGTCCCATGAAAGTGAAAAGCGCCGGCCGATGCAAGGGGTAGATGCCAGAGACGTCGATTTACGAAACTTACGGACTTTGAGAGAGGCCTGATCATCGGGTTGAAAACCACAGGGTGGTCAGCGCGCCGTATGGCCCGCCACGTTGACCGTTCTGACCGTACCGTCACACTGTTAGGAGCAGTGGACACATGAAGGCACTGCCACACGGAGGAGCGGCTCCGGACGGACCAGGACCACCGGTAGAGAGGATCCACGGATCGTGCAACAGGCACTAGCGGATCCCAGGGAGACCCGGTCCACTATACAGGCAGGTGTACCGGCTCCTGTGCTTCCAGACGCCTCGCGGAAGCGCATCTGCGATCCCTGAACCTCTTACGTGTGTTGCCATTAACACCGGAACATCGCCGGCTCCATGTGCAGTGGTGCCAGGCCAGAACGACGTGGAACAGCAGACTGGCGACGTATAGTGTTTAGCGATGAGTGCCACTTCGTCTTTGAGACAGATGATCATCGTGTCCGGGTGTGGAGGTTCCCCGGGTCAACGGCACAATCCTAACCTCGCTATCGAGCGCCCCACTGCAGGCGTTATGGTCTGGGGAGCCAAAGCCTACCACTGCCGATCCGCTCTAGTAGTGGTATGTCCATCATGGACGGGCCAGTGGCATGTGGATGAGATCCTACGGCCCCATGCGCTCCCATTCCTGGCCGGGATTCCAGGTGCGCTATACCAGCAGGATAACGCCCGCCCGAACACAGCTCGGGTTGCCCAGGACTGCCTACGTCATGTCCAGACCCTTCCATGGCCTTCCCGCTCCCCGGATATGTCCCCTACCAAGCATGGGTGAGACCAGTTGATACGCCGGCTGCCGCTCTATCCGGGATTTGGAGCACACCATCCAGCACGTGTGGGCCAGTCTGCCGCAGGACAACATCAGGCGTCTGTTCGCCTCCATGCCAGACCGTATCGCAGCATGTATCATTTCACGAGGCGCTATTGAAAATGACCGGACTGCGTGTCACAGATAACCCTGTTATTGTCCTGCAGCTCTGTTTTGACATCATGTGTATCATTACGTCCATAAAATTTCAGTTTAATCCGATGCTTCCTTCTTGGTTCGCAAATTTCATTGTCCGTGAGTGTACACGAAAACAACTTTGTGTTCGGTGTTAGTTTCAAAGAAATGCAGGACAACATGGCAATCAGTCATGGTGAATATTTAGATGAAAATTTCTCATATGTGGTAAATTACATTTTCACGCTCTTAGTATCAGACATTGGGGGAAACATCCGAAACACAAAACTGGGGTGGTTTTTTTGTGTTGTCTGTTTCTTTCTTTGCAAAAACAAAATATTTTGAAGCTCAGACAAATACGTAATATGGAAACAAACTGGAGTTTTAAAAAAAATAAAAATTCTCCACTGTCGCACGGCGGGCGATCTACTTAAAAATAAAATGAATGTGTGTAACATTAAATAAAAGAAAAAGTATAGATATCTTTCGTACTTTGGGGAAAAATGTAGAACTTATATCAGAACTTACCGATCCAAATGTGCAATCAGTTTTTCCCTTCGATTTCTTTTTTTCTTTTCGGAAATTAAAATTCGATTTAACTGGCTTCGATTCCTAGTGTCATAATTTAAGTGGTCAGAACATATTCGGCACTGCTGATTGGAATGGAAATAATGTTTCATTCTATGCAGCCATTTTAACAGTTTTGGCTTTTTCAGAAGAAACTTGTGTAAAGTTATCAATTTCTAAATGCGTTTTACGTGACAGAATTTGTTAGCACAACCGTAAGCAAAAGTTAGGCACGTCGTTAATAAATATAGGGTGAATCACTCGGGACTGAACACTTGTGGAATATATGAGATGGGGAATATACGATGAGCATGAAACCCGAACGGAGCGGTTCTTAATTCCCTGACTAAGCAGTCGACATGCATTACCTGTGAATAGAGATGAGCGTTATTTCACTACCTGTGATTTGATCACGGTTACCGAAAAGTCACAGGTAGCGCCTGCTACTGAAAACCGTGAGTAACAGTGATCGTCCAATAAGCGTTCCTCACTCTGTCATTGCTACCCATCATGCTCTTCGTGATTTTTCACAGCTCCGTCTTAACTGTTACCGAGTGAATTCTGCTCCTGTAGCTGTTACTCGTTATCTGCTGTTGCGATTTGGCAGCTGCCTGCTATTTGTGATTTTTTCACAGCGTTGTTTCTGAGCTCATCGGTCTCGCAGTGAGTGGGGTTAAAATTTTTGAATTCGGAGAAAATAGTGAATTGTGAACGTTACTTTAGTAAATCTTTAGTAGCTTCATCCATTTCAAGGCTGAAAAAAAATGCTGCCTCGTTTCTTTCAAAGTTGCAATATACCATGTTAGGTACAAAAGAACAGTGTGTTTTAGATAATCTGAATCCAAAATTTAACTAACCGCGAAAAACGTATAAAAGAATTACGCATAATTCAACTGAAAAAGCCGTAAAAACTACAGCAAAATATCAGAATTCGCGCAGAATTACCTATAAAAGTTTAAAACAAGTTTAGGACATAACGGACTTTTGGGCACAAATCTTTAGGGGCCGTACAAAAATTGCAGTTTCTTGGCGCTGTGAGGGGAATTGAATGGAGATAACGTTCCCAGAAGACAAACGACAATTACAATTGAATTTTAAAAAAATTACAAAGCACAAATTTTGAAGATGAAAATCCGTTTTTTGGTGTAAATATGAGAAGGATAATATCCGAAAACTTGAAAATTTCGTCGTCCTGGATCGGGATTGTATAGCACATAATCATGAATATGGATTACATCATATTCATGATTACATAACACATTTCTTAGGTTTCAACGAAACAAAGCAATTACATCAGAACTCATACTATGTTCGGAAAAAGACGACAAACAGGGATTTTTTTATAACGCTGCACTTTTACTTAGGTACTAAATATTTACATAACATTTCAAGTTATTAATATTTCTCTCTTACTTAATTAGGCACTAAATTACTATGCCTCATTCGTAGGACCTTTTGACAGTTTTTCTTCTACCGATGTTATTTCATAAAGTTTACGTATCAACTCAAGGTAATAATATTGCGCTTTTACTTAAGCACTAAACATTATTTCACAGGACCTATGCCTTTTAACAGTTTTTGTTCTATCGATGCCACATTCATAACAATTAGGTATCAACTCAAGTTAATAATATCCCGCCTTTAATTTTTCACTAAAAACTTTCTCACGTTCCCTAGGCCTAGGCCGTGGCCGTGGCCTTTTTAATAGTTTTTATTAAATTAATGTCGTATTCACAACTATTACTTATCAAGTGAAGTTAATAATATTCCGCTTTTACTCAGGCACGAAATATTCATTCATTACCCCTATGCCTAGGCTTTTTAAATAGTTTTTACTCAATCAATGTCATATTCGCAACGTTTATGATTCAAATAAAGTTAGTAGCATTGCGCTTTTACTTTGGCACTAAATGTTATTTCACAGGCCCGAGGCCTAGACATTTTCAACAGCTTTTGTTCTATCGATGTCACATTCATAACAATTCCATGTTAACTCAAGTTGGGTGTAGGATCTCAGATCAGATCTTCAGTAGAGGATTTTACGAAGGGAGTGTCTGACCCCAGGTCTTAAACAACCCTTAGAAGTAGGAAGCTAGGAGATTTGGGCTAGAGTGCCCGATAGAAAAGTGACACCGAAGATAAGTAGAAAGGGGAGGAAGACGCCCTTATTTATTACCGAAGGGGGCCAGTACCCGGGATCCGACGGCTTAACGTGCCCATCCGACGCACGGCGGATATTTAGTGGATCGAGCGTTCGTACCTGCCGAACCTGAGGTCCTTTCCATGGCAGTCACGAACGTTGCCCACTAGGCCACCCGCGGCCTTAGTGTAGGAGAACTGGCCACAAACATTTTAAGGGGCCGTATAAAAATTACGTTTTTGACCGCCTCGTGGCCACGACCCCACAACAGAGGTTGGTAATCTAAGTCATATAAAGCTTCCATAATTTCGTCTTTTCTTAATTGCGATAATTAATGTAATTCTTTACAACAAATGTTTGATCTGCATCTCAACAAAATATTTTAGGGTTTTCAAACTACAAGTCTGACAATTATCAGAGCGCATGTGACTACTCAGCACCAAACCTGTCGGGGGGGGGGTATAACAAAAGTGGAAAATATAAAAAAAAATCTCGTCCGATCGGGAAATTTTCAGCATTTACAAGCTACAACTCGTCGACACATTATCTAAACACATATGCCTGCTCTGAAACCTATCGGGGGGGGGGGGGTGACATACCAAAATTGTAAAATATAAAAAAAAAATTCTCGCCCGATCGGGAGATTTTCAGCATTTACAAGCTACAACTCGACCCATTATCTGAGCGCATGTGCCTACTCTGGAAACCTGTCGGGGGGGGGGGGGGGGTGACATACCAAAATTGTAAAATATAAAAAAATTCTCGTCCGATCGGGAGATTTTCAGCATTTATAAGCTACAACTCGACCTATTATCTGAGCGCATGTGCCTACTCTGAAACCTGTCGGGGCGGGGGGGGGTAATACCAAAATTACAAAATATAAAAAAATTCTCGTCCGATCAGGAGATTTTCAGCATTTATAAGCTACAACTCGACTCATTATCTGAGGGCATGTGCCTACTCTCGAAACCTGTCGGGGGGGGGGGGGGTAAAACCAAAAGTGTAAAATAGTAAAATATGAAGAATTTATGGTCTGATCGGGAGATTTTCAGCATTTACCAGCTACAACACGACACATTATCTGAGCGCATGCGCCATATTATACACTGTTTATATACCACCCCCCCTCCCCCCACACACACAGGTATCCTGAGTAGGTACACCTCAGATAGTTTACTGAGTTGTAGCTGGTAAATGCTGAAAATCTCCCAATCAGACGAGGAATTTTTCATATTTTACACTTTTGGTATTAACCCCCACCCCCCACCCCCACCCCGACAGGTTTGCTGAGTAGGCACATGCCCTCAGATAATGTCTATTTGTAGCTTGTAAATGTCAAAAATCTCCCGATCGGACGAAAATTTCTTTATTTTTTACAATTTTGGTATCCGCCCTCACCCCGACAGGTTTCCTGAGGCAGCAGATGCCCTCAGATAATTCGAGACGCTTCTCTCCTTCCTGGTATAAACAATATCCTGATATAGAGTAAAGCATTGTTAAAAATACTGCTTATAGCTTTGAGTTTGTTTTCTTTTTCCCTGAAGGTCCAGACAGGGAGAAATTAGATTGTACTTGGAATGAAACAGGTGTAAGGCAATGACACAAAATGAAGAGTGTGGGTAAATATAAATTAGGAAAATTATCCCAGCATTTCTCTTTTAAAGCTCACAAAGCTGCACTAGTGGATTGTTGCCATTTTTCGCAAAAAGATAAACACGTCGATATTCTTTTAGACAAAAATAAAAGGGCTAGTGTAATTTTCAAGAAGAACATGATAAAGAATTTAATACTAAAGTTTTAAATATTTTATTTGATGTTGCCAGAACATTGGCCAGGCAAGGCATTGCTCTTTGTGGAAATAAGTCAGATGAAAATGGGAATTTTCGTCCAATCGTAGTTTAATTTATCGTCATTGCTTGATAATGAAGAAATGGTTAGATAAAAAGAGACTAGACGAAACCCATAGGAATCGACGGTTAGTTTTTTTTTGTTTTTTTTTCTGAAAAGAATAAACTCATATAATGTATTTATTTACACATTAGAAAAAATCCTGCAGAATTGACAATCATCACCTTAGATTTCACTGTCTCTACTTTGCGTTTCAGTGTTCCACTCTTCAGCGACATCAAAGTCCTGCTTCAAATAAAGATTTTACTGCGTGAATTGGTTTTTAAATTGAGCTGCACTTCCATCAGAAAAAATTGTTAACTTTTCTATTTCTGGAAATTTGGCCTTTAATGTAGCTATAGTAATTTTTAAGAAGGCCCACACAGCATTTTTGTAATGGTTGAGCTCATCACTTATTACAGCTACAGTATGCTTAATATTTCATGCACAACTGGTAAATATACAGTAGTTATTTGCTGGTGCCTCCAGTGTCCACTCTGGATTTCATCTTGGGAGATAGTACTGTAATTTTCAAAAAAAAATCAATTAGGAGCAGACCTTCATTTGGTGACTGAACTGTTCTTACAAAAGAATGAATTTTATAATAATGTAACTGATTATGAAGCACAGTTCTTCAAACAGAACCATCAATCTCAACCACTTTTTCGAAACCATCTAAATCTTTCCATGTTACAAATGTGTCTATATGTATCTCTTCAACACACATGCAAACATCACTTTTACAGTCTGTGCAAAATCCAATTATGCAGTTCTCATTTTGAATGCTGCAGCACAAAACACTCATCAGTTCTATTTCATTTGAAGGAAACTTAGGGGAATTGGAATTTTGCTGGCCAAGGATTTTATAAAAAAATGTAAATTTGCATGATATTTGCAAGCACATAATTCTGTGGTGTTTACAAAATTAATGTCACATATCCAGGACACAGGTCATAAAACTTAGTTTTTTTAATTAAAATGTTCTAATTTTCATTTTTGAACTGTGTGAAAGCATCACTTATAGTCATCAGCATGTGTCTTTTTTGTATTAAATTGTGCCTCCTTGATAGTGAGTCCTTTATTGATTTCACACATTTCCTGGTACCTGTCTACTTACAATATATCATTATGGCATAAAAATCTTTTTTTTTCTTTGTGCTATCTGATATACAGCGTGAAGTCTTTTCTTTTTCATTAAACAGAGTTGTGGCAATGTCAGGCAACACCTCAGTACCAAAGTGTGACACCTAAGTGAGACTTTCAATAATGTCACACACCTCACACCTCAGTTGAGGTCCAAGAATTAATTTTTTCTACATGACTTTTTCTACACTTATTCAGACTGCTGACAGTCAAACTTCCACAAAGTTTGAAATTTCTACACAAAGGGTATGTTAGTATAAACTATCTTTATGGTCATTTCAGTCAGCAGACTAAAAAAAAATGACGGTCAGCTGACTAAAAAAAAATGACGGTCAGCTGACTAAAAAAAAATGTTTTTAAATTTTCAATTATTTTTAAGTGTAAAATATGTTATTACAAAGTGTTTTGGACTCTGCTACATCTAACAAACACAACTGCAAGTGAAAAACAGTTGTCAAAACATTTCCAGAACTGGTATTAGAATTGTCTAATTACTAAATGTAAATTCTACCTTTTGTTCTGGATGTTTAAGACTGAAATGCAAGGAGACAATGATTTATATAGCATTTTTTGTTGTGAATTCAAATTCTATGTAGTACTCATACCTTCAATTTGATGTATCATAAATAATAATATGATGCAATTTAATTATTTTTCCTGTTTGTCCACTTTTTCATGGAATGGCTGTAAGGAATTCTTCTTTTGAGGAGTGTGTAATCATTGCTCTTTTGATTAAAGTTTTAATACTATTGTGTTTCTGTGTGTATGGATGTGTTGAATTATATGGAATCAGAACAGGAATAAATGACTGTTTTCTATGTAGTCTGTATTGTAGTTGGTCTCTTTGCTTGACAACTTTAACATCAAGGAAGATCAAAGTATGCTCCTCCTCATGTTCTATTGTCAACGTTGGATAGATATTACCAAATTGCTGAGTTAATGATTCAAGTTCATAACTACTCATTCGTGACAAAATAAAAATGTCATTCACATATCTACAGTAAACCAAAGGAGTTTCTTCCATTGTACAGATTATTTGTTTCTCAATATTGCTCATAGTCACTTTTGCAAATAGATTTGACAGAGGGGAACCCATTAGGCCTCTATTTTTTTGTTTGCAATGTTCTCTTCAAATTTGAAAATATTGTTTCATAAATGTATAACAAAACTGCTTCTGATTCTTGAAATTGTGTGTTATTAAGGCTTTTGTCCTGTTTTAATTTTTTAATAATGTTTTCAATTGCTTCCGGTACAGTGGTACTTGGAAAAAGGGCCTTGACATCCATACTTGCTATAATCCTGTAGATCTTGGTTTACATTTTTAATTATATCAATAAACTCATAAGTATTATAGTTTTTACAGTAAATTGTGTTTTCACATTTTTTTAGATGCGCGTTGATCTCAAAGTCAATACCAAAAACAACAGTCTTTTTTCGTGCTTAAATATTGTAATACTCTATTGTGATGTTTACAATCATAATATCAGTACTCACAGTTTCTTATTTTGTTTCTTTTTCTGTATTCAAAAATTACAAAAAAGTAGTTCAGCTCAGGGTTCCCCCTGAACTTGATGAACAGGTAATAATTTGATGTCATGGCTATTTCTAGACTTGATGTATTACAAATTTCACTAAATTATAGGATTTACTTGGGAATAAAAGGATATTACTTACAGTCGAATTTTCAGGTAGCATCCCTACCCGTCCACAAGACTACACTATAGTAGGTGTTGTCATTCGTGAGCTAAATACCCCTTAGGTTAGTAGGTGTCCAACCTTACGCTGGAATTTAGCTCATGAATGGCAACATCTACTATAGTGTAGTTTTTGAGGAAGCCTAGGTTTTTTTTTTATTGGAAGTTTAACGACCACTGTGAGCAACCCAATGAGCTATAAGCAGTCGCCCGTCCCTAATTTAGGATCACTGGTTTCAGGGAAGGGAGAGAGCCAGTGCCATAAGACAAACACAACATCCATGCCTCCCTGGGATTCGAACCCGGACCCCTCTTGGACGAATGATCAAAGGCCATCGCTTAGACCACTGCGCCACCGGGAGGCTTTTTGACATTAACTCTGCTGTATATACTATTAGAATGCTAGTTACTTTGTTTCCTGTAGACTATGCATTCTTCTGTATGGAGGTCTAGTCCACAATTCGGTAACACATTTCTTATGTTAATTATTAACTGCCGATTTAGGGTCGTGACAGTGTGGCAATTCCCTCCAAATAATACACACACATGCAAGCTATAGATATACCTTCACAGAAATTTCCCCAACAGGGAGGTAATCAGTTGCTTAAATTTAGTCTTATATTTGTCCACAATTTATATGACCCACCCACCCCCCTCCATTCCCTACAAAAATCATCAGGTATTAACCACTTTACAAAATCTGATAGATATTATGACTATGACTACCGACTGAAATTTCTGTCAGAGAACTTTATGTGGGCTGTGCCCATATCTTCTGTCGGAAAATTATAAAGTTCATAATTTTGTAATCTGTGGCAGACAGTAGTATCTCAGTTATACATTTTACTATGGAATGGCTTAAAAAACATGTGACTGAAATTTCAAAATATTAAATACTATTGTACAATTTAAATGCTTCCAAAAAGAAAAAAAAAGGGGAAGAGGGCTCGCAATTTTAGATTATGCTAATGAATACTTTGTTCGCTACCTGTCATTCTATTTTGTTCTTGCCTGTCTATTTTGACCTTTAATTTTATTTTTGTTTTTTTACATTATAAAACAAGGTAAGAAATTCTGCATGATTTCATATTTTCAATATATGAAAGAACTCTTACCTTTGAAATATTAGGTAGTAAATCCGAATGTGTTGTCTTATATTCAACACCCTTAGAACACATTATTTACTTATAATACTTGGCCCTTTTCAAAGAATTTTGTTCACTAGTTGATTTACCATTAATGCTGGGTAAAATATCACTACTTTCTGTTTGTTTTAATTTTTTTGAATTTGGAGAAATTTGTGAATTGTGTGTGAACATTAGATGATAATTTTTTTGTTGCTTCGTGCATTTCAAGGCTGAAAAATAAATGCTGTCTCATTTTTTTCAAAGTTGTAGCACCATGTTATGTATAAAAGAACTGTATATTTGATAATCTGAATTCAAAATTTAACCTATAAATCGCGTAAAAGAATTACGCATAACCCAACTGAAAAAGCCATTATAACTACAGCAAAATATCGGGGTTAACGCAGATTTATGTTTAAAAGTAAAAAACATATAACCCAGGATCCGCTGTATTATGTCCAACCCACCGTTCCATTAAGTGATTCTGCTATCAGTTACTTTACTCGTTCGTTAGTCGTTACTGGTGCACGGATTCACGGAAGGGAAACAAATAACAGGTCCTAAACTGTGATTCCAATCACAGTTAAAAATCACTGTTACTTTTGAGTAGCAATCACAGTTAGCGCCGTGAACACGAAGTAACAGGTAAGCTCATCTCTACCTGTGAATAATATGTCTCCCCGGCAGCTGGGTGGCGCTGCACTGACGCGCCAACTGTCCAGCAGTGGTGGGGGGATTGCGTGTCTCCACAGACAGTTTAAAGCGAGGAGGTCGAATGAAGATTGTGAACTCAATTGAAGAGCGTGTTTTCATTGTGCGTCAGCACTGGGTAACAGTTTCCTTCAAACAATATCAAGAGTTCCTGAAGAAATTTGGTGGGCGTAAACCACCCACCAGAGCCACCATTTCGAAATTGGCAAAGCAAGAGGAAAGACCGGGAAGCTTGGTGGATCCGCATATGGGCGGGAAACCCGAGATGGCGGCGGACACAATAGAGCGTGTGAAGCAGCGGTTATTGGCATCCCCACGAAAATCTATTCGGCGGCTATCCCAAGAGACTGGACGACCGTATTCGACATGTCAAAGATCAGCCAAACAGGCAACGATTTTTTTTTTTTTTTGATTGGAGGTTTAAACGACCACCGTGAGCAACTCAATGGGCTATAAGCGGTCGCCCGTCCCTTATTTAGGGTCACTGGTTCCAGGGAAGGGAGAGAGCCAGTGCCGTAAGACAAACACAACGTCCATGCCTCACAGGGATTCGAACCCAGACCCCTTTCGGAGAAATGATCAGAGGCCATCGCTTAGACCACTGCGCCACCGGGGGCGGCCAGGCGACGATTAAGACTTACCGTATCACGGCTGTGAACGAGTTACAGCCACCGGATTTTGCAAATCGACTGGCATAATGTCAATGGTTTGCCAAATTTTTCGCCGAAAACCCTGCCCTGTTGGACATAACATAGTTTACTGTCGAAGCATGGTTCCATTTGTCCGGCTATGCAAACTCGCAAAATATACGGGTATGCGCCAGTGATAATCCCCACGCCATCCAGGCAGAGCCATTGCATCCAGTGAAAATCGGTGTCTGGTATGCGGTGTCCCGACGCCGTATCATTGGGCCAATCTTTTTTAAAGATTTATTTTTCATTTTTGTTGTAGGTTTAACGACCAACGTGAGCAACTCAATGGGCTATAAGTAGTCACCGGTCCCTAATTTAGGGCCACTGGTTCCAGGGAAGGGAGAGAAATAGTGCCGTAAGATAAACACAATATCCATGCCTCACGAGATTCGAACCCGGACTCATCTCGGAAGTCATCGCTTAGACCACTGCGTTTTTAAAGAAGCAATGTATGTTTTACATGGATCAAGGTAAGTTTTACATTAATTTCATTCAAATCTGCCTTTGCAATCGTGAGTTGATTAAAAAAAATAAGTGAATAAGTGTTCAGTCCCAAGTGAATCACCCTGTACATGTAAAATCGCTATTTTCCTGAACCTCCGCAACCTATTTCATGTAAAGCAATGGAAAAACCGATGTAAGCAAACCACTGCTGGTGCGCAACCACTGAACATATTTCCCATGATGCAATGCGAGCTGAATAAGGTCCATATATGCCAAATAGTTTTCAAATATAGTGCTCAGGAGGGAGTCTAAAATAAAGGCTAGTCTCATTGGCATTTTAAACAAAGCGAGGCTCGTAATTTTCAAGAATTCCAGCAAGACATTCAGACGTCCAGTTTTATTCAGCTTAGTTACAGAGATCTCACTTCTCACAATGTCCATGTTTCTTAATGTTTTTTTTTTTGGCTTCAACCGCGTCAGTCATCCATATTTGCTCTGAATTCGCGCTTTCCCAATTAGAGAAACCTCAGCTTATTTCCTCTACTAACGGAGAGGAAATAAGCTGAGGTTTCTCTAATTGGGAAAGACCTCTTTCTGTGGCCATTGCAAAAGGGCTTCAACATCAGCATAGATGCCAAATCGTTTTCAAACATATCTGTGAAAACGCAAATTTGGCGGTGACAACAACCGCCAAATTTGACAACCGGTTAGAACAACCGCCTACTCGCTCCGGAGCCGGTTGTTCTAACCAACTAAACTACACCGACGGGATGTATTGCTGAAGATTTGTCGTCTTCACATGTGTTTCACCTCCGTAGTACATCATCTGCCTCTTAATATATATATATTTATTTTTGAAGCGAAGAAGGGATTTTCATTAATTCCAGATGATGTGTGGGACAAACATTTTTCGGAGAACCCAACGGCCAGTATTTTGGAGAACCCAAAGGCCAGTAGATCCATTTTCCATAATCGGGCGCCAATGTGAAAACACAAAATTTGTTGGTGACGAAGAATCAAACAGCTCCTCCTCGCTGCGGAGCAAGTTGTTCTAACCGACTGAACTATATCGACGGAATGTATCGCTGCATATTTGTCGTCTTGACACGTATTTCACCTCCGTAGTACGTCACATCACCTTCCTCTTAATTTTTTTTTTATTGGGGGTTTAACGACCATGAGCAACTCAAGCAGCCGCCCGTCCCTAATTTAGGGCCACTGGTTACAGGAAAGGAAGAGAGGGAGCCAGTGCCGTAAGACAAACACAACCTCCATTCCTCACCGGGATTCGAACCCAGACACATCACGGACGAATGATCATAAGCCAGCGCTTAGACCACTGTGCCATCAGGGGCGGCTTATTTTGAAGCGAAGAAGGTATTTTCATCAATTCCAGACGTTGTGTGGAGCAAACTTCAGCTTTCGAAGAACTCAACGGTCAGTAGAAACATTTTCCACAATCGGGCGCCAATGTTAAAACACAAAATTTGTTGGTGACAGAGAACAAAAACGCGCCTCCGTACTCTGGAGCCAGTTGTTCTACCCAACTAAACTACACCGATGGAATGTATCCCTGAAGATTTATAGTCTTGACACGTGTTTCATTCTCTGTAGTAAGTTTTTCTTTTTCTGCCTAAATTTCCCATTTAGTTCGACCTCAATGATAGTTTTTTCCTTCCAAAATTTTGCTTAAAAGCAGCATTCCTTTACACTGCAGTTTGGAAACAAATCGCAGTTGGGTTTTTTTTTTTGGTTTTTTTTTTAGAACCAATTGCTTCTTTAACACAGATTATTTCCTCGAACTCTTACTACTCCCGCTTGCTAAGAAATGTTCTCTGAACTGGAACAGATAAAACTATTTACTGTACATTTTGTGAACAGTATGAAGATATGCCTTATGCTCACATGTTTTCCGTTCCCAGCAAATCACGAGACATCGTCATATTTCCAGAAACGCAGCAGCGAAATCAGTTAAGACGTTCACCTGACATCATAAGCTCTTACCCACTGAGTCTGCCACTCGCTCTGCTGAGATTCTGTGACTGGTTTGACTGGCAGCTAGTCTCACTGAAGTAAGAAGAAAAAGAAAGGAATGAAGTGGCCAAAGACTGCAAACGCCCCCTCCAGAGATGGAAACGGTTCACGGGCCAAAGGGTCGGGTCAAGGTCTTCCTGGCCCGATTTCGACTAAGTTTTATTTGTTTTATTTCTGAAAAGAAAAAAATATTTCAAAGAAACGTTCAGATGCATTTGAAATAATAATTCAGAGCTGCAGAGTATGATCCAGGAACTTGCTGAGAAGAGTAAAGAAATGGGATTAAAAATGAACTTTCAGAATGACAAAACTGAAGTACAGTGCTTTTACAAGAAATGAAGATTTATTGATTGTTGGGGGG
This sequence comes from Macrothele yani, assembly GCA_039090855.1. Taxonomy (NCBI): domain Eukaryota; kingdom Metazoa; phylum Arthropoda; class Arachnida; order Araneae; family Macrothelidae; genus Macrothele; species Macrothele yani. The sequence continues at coordinate 45,107,274 of CM077022.1, read as the reverse complement.
AATCTGAAGATAACCGATATTTACCTTGGATATCAGATATCAAGCAAAGGTTACATTGATGAAGAAATTAATCGACATATAAAACTTGGCTGGAGAGCTTTTGGAAGAAATAGCACAATTTTTAAGAGCAATATGTCATTATGTCTTAAAGAAAAAGTGTTCAATCAATGCATTCTTCCAATGCTTACGTACGGAGCAGAGACATGGACATTAACTATAAAAGACACACAAAGACTGCAGCCAACTGAAGGAAGCATGGGGAGATGCATGCTTGGTGTAACCAGAAGAGATAAAAAGAGAAACTCAAGGATAAGGAAAATGACAAGAGTGGAAGACATCATGATCAGAGTAAAATCCCTGAAACGGCAATGGGCTGCAGATGCTGCCAAAAGAACGGACCACCGATGAACAACCGAAATTTTAGACTGGAATCCAAGGGACAGGAAAAAGACCAAAAGACCACGTGGGAGATGGGTGGATGAAGGAGACTGGCCCAAGACAGTCCATTGTGGAAGAAACTTGGGGAGACCTTCATCCAGCAGAGGATTGATAATGATTGACAATGCTGATGATATATCCAAATTTTAGTTCAAAGCAGATTTGCCCGGTTCGGGTCAGGGTCCAAAATTTTTGACCCCTTTCCAACTCTTGCCCCCTCCCTCAGCAAAAGTCAAGGTTTCTAAATGCGAAAAATTTATCCTCTGAAGTTAAAAACATGAGTCTTAGAGGAAAACTTGCTGAATATGCGATTAACACCATCGGCATTGCGCAGTTGGTTAAGTCTATGCACCGTGTGTGAGGCGGACGTTTCTGACGGGTGTTCGAACCCCGGTCCTGCCGGCCATCTAGTCTGCGGTTTTTCCGTGGTTTTCCACAGTCTTCCCGTGTTTGGAGACACGAATGCGTAGATGGTTCCCTCCGAAGTCTGCCCCGAAAGCGCTTTGTCCCTGGTTCCCCTTTCCCATGGTGCCTGGGTTTACCAGATGATTGTCGATACGCTGGTGGTAATACAATGCAAGACGAATGAAATCTGATGCCCCATGGCTTCAGGCCCCTACGAGAGTATTTATTACCCATGGTGGTTGATGATGCGATAAACAGTTTTATTCTTTAAATATCGAAATCAGGGGTGTTGGAACTGTTTTTTGTCAACGGGGGCAAGATATCAGCATATGCATTTTTTGTCAGATCATAAAACTCATTTCGCTGTTGTGAAACAGGACGTGATGACATCATTTGAACATGCTACAGATAAAACGATTATATCGATAACATGTTAATTAATATAAACTTTGAATTTTATATCTATATTACATTATTTTTAGATGTAAAGCATTTTACCGGTATACGATTTAAACATAAGCGATGTAAAACTGATAGATTTCAACAACTCCACGTAGGTATGAATTCCACAAGAACCATTGCCCTTACGTTATTCATCAAACATAAGAAAAATGTATGTATACGTTCTACATCAAACAACATAAGAATATATCTCATTCCTTTCTCCCTCTTCCATTCTTCCTTAAGAAAGACTGATTTTTATTATACTTGAAATAGAAAACGCTCCTGCTATTTTTTACAAATATAAAAACATAATAATTTTCAGGAAAGCTGTTTTTAGTAACTTTTCCTTTGCATACAGGACAAGGGAGTCGTGTAATGTGAGTCGGAGTCCGTAATCTGCGTCATAGGAATAAATACTGGACAAGGAAGGAGAGTAATCTGCGTCTTGGGAATCATACTAGACAAGGGGAGTTTAAATCCGAGTCTAGCATCTCAAGAATTCAGAGCCCTCGATGGAATTCAGAGAATTTTGAGTTCTCGACGTCTCAGGAATTCAGACTTCTAATATTAATTAAAGTAGAAAATAATATTTTGTTTCATCGGAAGAAATTTTAAATGGAGGAAAAGAAAAACTAGTATTAATCCGATTTCCGACTAAGAAAAGTGAGGGGGCAAATGTGATGTTCCGCCCCTGCACGCAAACGAGCGCAGGGGGCCGTTGCCCCCTCTGCCCCCGAGGTTCCGACGCCGCTGATCCAAATGTAGACAAACTCATGCAACAGAATGGCAAATGCTACCAACATGCGATCTGTCTGTTGAACCTTATTAACAGGCGAATATGTGAGTGATAAGCACAGATATACATATAAGGTAAAGGGACTAGGTTGGCTGACTTCTGTGGGGAGCATACGCTTGCGCTGTGACAACCGTGGAGCCATATTGAGAGGGTCAAAATTTGGGGAGGCATACTACGAAGGATAATTTGGACTATGTTATTGCGTAAATCGTGGCGAAGGCTTACTCCGATATAAATCATACGCTAAGAGACTAAAATATAATTGCGCTTATTTATTTGGCTTTTTCCTAATGTCGAAAAAAATATCTGAAAAGGCATTAGTTAGAAAGATAAATTTAAAACTGGTACTGTATGCAAATACTGAAAATGACGGGAAAACATTTTTACGACTGTAATGAGGCAAAGATTTAAAATAATGAAAAAGCAAACAATATGTTTGAAATCAGTAAGTTGCTATTAAATCCAACAAACTTTTGATTTAAACCCGAAAAAATAAATGCTTCGACATACTTTACATAGGAAAGTTGAAATAATGTAAATCTTTTTCCTTGCTAGCTGTTACCTGTGCCATTCTGATTTATGATTTTGCTCCAAAATATTAATTTTATTAGAGTTCGATACTTTGTTATTCACTAAGGAAATTTCAGTTTTTAACATTTTAAATTACTTATTAGGGCAAACGTGCAACCAAAGGACGCATTAAGTGTAAGCATTCATTAACAAGAAACCTCAAAATTATAAGGGTGTTCAAATGAAAAGGTACGAAACGTCATAAGAATGTAACCGTTAACATATTTGCCTATGCCGCTATGGGAGAACGTAGCGACACATCTAGGGATGCGATTGGAGTCGCCGGCGTGGATCGGAGCATGTGCAGGCGCCCGCATGCGCAGGAGAGAGCAGAGGCTCTTATAAAGAGCGCCGTCCAATTGACGAGGCAGTGCGTGTGAGGACAGGATGGCGTTCACATTGCAAAATTCGACGATTGAGGAGCAGCGAGGCGTTATCCGATTTCTGACAGCGGAAGGTGTTAAACCGGCCGCTATTCATCGCCGGATGGTGACCGTATATGAGGAAGACTGTGTGTCCGACAAGTCAGTGAGAAAATGGAGTGCCCGTTTTCGTGCAGGCCGTGAGAGTTTGGTTGATGACTCGAGACCAGGCCAGGCAAACACAGTCATCACGGCCGATCTCATCGACAAGGTGGACGACCTAGTGAGAGGTGATCGGCGTGTCACATTGCGAATGTTGGCGGTGGAGGTGGATGTCAGCGTTGGAATAGTGTGGACAATTGTTCACGACAGGTTGCGTTATCGGAAGGTGTGCGCGCAGTGGGTTCCGAAGCAGCTCACCGACCAGCAAAAGGAACATCTGTTTCGGTATCATGAAGACCCCGCTTTCCTGGGGCGGATCGTCACAGGTGATGAGAGCTGGTGCCATCACTACGAGCCAGAGACAAAGCGGGACAGCATGCAGTGGAAGCATGCGTCGTCACCTCCCCTAAAAAGTTCAAAGCCGTGGCGTCAGCAGGCAAGGTGTTGCTCACCGTCTTTCTCGACGTCCAAGGTCCACTACTTGTTGAATTCCTCCAGCACAGACGAACCATTAACTCCGATGTGTACTGTGAGACACTCCGAAGCCTACGCAGGTCCATCAAGAACAAAAGACCGGGGCTGCTCACGGAGGGTGTGGGTCTGCTACATGATAACGCGCGTCCACACGTCTCCAGGGTCACACACGCGGAACTGGCCAAGTTCCAGTGGGAGCAGCTTGACCATCCGCTCTACAGCCCGGACATGTCGCCCTGCGATTTTTATGTGTTTGGTCCCCTGAAAAAACATCTGAAAGGGAAGCGCTTCCACTCGGACGACGAACTCAAGGACGTTGTGCAGGACTGGGTCTCGTCACGGCCACAGGAATTCTGGGAACAAGGAATCCTTCGGCTCGTTAATCAATGGGATCGTTGTGCTACGGCCTATGGTGTATACTTTGAATAAAGTCTTCATTTATACCCACAGTGTCGTTTCGTACCTTTTCATTTAAACACTCCTTGTATATTATGTCGCAACAAATTAAAAATAGTGTGATTTTTTTTTCTTATACCGCAGATGACAGAATGAAGTTACTTTTGAATTTAAACCCTGGCCGAATCTGAAATACTCCAATATTTTGCAAGAGCCTTGACATGGTAGTTTGCACTACGGAATATAATACCAAATACATGTATACACATATATTCACTACCGATGACCCGCTGAAAATAGTGCCTAGATTGTCACGCCTCAAGGGCTGGGTCTTCGATCTAGCTTCTTGTATATCTGTGGTCATAAACGGGTATTTTTGCATGCAAAAACTCAATTTTAATTAGGATTTTCATTTTTGAGTCCTACCAGCTCGAACTTTAAAAGCGGGTGTCACTATACTTTATGGAAAGTTCCTTTTTGTATTGGGTAACAAATGATTTTAAGTGCCGGTCTTCTTCCGAGGACCTGTGGGTGGTGGGCGAACACTTCCGACAATGTTTGAATGACTTGATCCTGTTAACCATTAGTAAGGATTAATACTGTCAACAATGTTTGAATGACTTGATTCAGTTAACCATAAATATTTTTCGGTAACTGCTTACATTAAAATACCTAGTATATGATCAGTTTTTTCCTTGAGCCCAAGTCGGAAATGCTGGCTAAAGTTTCAATGATGCAAATTTTGCAGTTTCTTTTCATCTAAACTAACGAAATGGTGTATACTCCAACAGTTCGTTAATGATACCCTCATTTTAAGTCACTGGAAACTAGTTACACCCAGCACACAAAATATCGCTAACACGTATTAATAACACAAGAAACACAAATCAGCTGACGTAGAACATGTGCTTTCTCGAGAGGGAAGCAAAGCAACAACTAGTTCACAAGGGTCTAGCTCTTCTTTCAGCGAAGCCTTGCAAATACATACACAGGTAATCCTTCACTCTGTTACCATGCTAACATGATGGGTCATCCTGGCAGGGGCTTAGACAGCGATCGTATTTGACGCACTTAGTCAAAACTAACGAAATTCGCACGTGTTTAATATCTTGTTTTAATTAACCGGATTCCCTAGGTATCGAAGCTAGCCCAGAATATACATCACCGGTGAAGCTCTTTCTGACACGAAGGCAAACAACAACGCAGCTAGTGTAATGTGCGACTTGGATAATAAGTCAGTATTAGTTGTATGGTAATCTAGCACTATGCATAGGACAGCATTCAAAGGTTCATCACATTGTGTCATGCATCACATGCGTTTTGAAAAGAACAAACTAAGTACACTGTTTTAGCGGGTACAGCTGAACGACCTCCACTAGCAAACAAAAGTTCATCTGTTCTCTCGATGATGGAAATCTGGCTTTTGGAGTGAAAAGTTAGCATCCAAACTACTCAGCTACCGTACGACTCGAGAATAAATGACCACGTAACCCGTGCGAGTTACAGAGAAAGGAACAATATGACAACCTACGTCGACTAAGTTCCGAGACTGACCGCACAACTAACTTAACAGTAGTGGGATAAAAAAAATATCACGTGTATGCCAGAAGACTAAATCATACGCAACAAGTCATGTAAGTAATCATCTAGTTTTTGTTTCTTATTAAATCTTTTCTTGTAATGCTAATGTTAACGTAATTGAAACCTTCAACATTTAACACCCCCTCTTACCCTTAAACTCGTACACTAGTCTTTACTTTTGCGCTATATTTCCTCCAGTATATATTTTTCTTACATAACTCTTTATTTACACATTTTTCTTCATTTTCTATCTTTCAATTAGATATTGAAAGATAATTATGTTACCAAATAGAAGTCACTGTGGTATAAAATTCAGATTTTTACTGTGTACCCCACTGGAGATATAGTGTCAGAAAAAAAACTAAAAATTTCAAAATTTCCCATTTTCACCAGTGAAAAAATCTTGGAAGGGCTCAAAACACTCCAGTTTTCTCACCCTAGATACAATCTACTGTCACTATGGTTCTTGCACAATAAAATTGTTTTGAATGTTTTGACCCCTTCCTGGTGAACATTTGGCTCTGAAATTGAAAAATGCAAATTTCAATAGTCAACTTTGACTACCAATAAAATTTCCAAACCCACTCAGATAATAAAAAGATGATAAAGCAAAATAATCAGCATTTTATTCTGAGTAAAGTGGCTTTTGAATTTTTGAATTAGCTAAATTAGGTGAAAAGTTACAGCATTTTGCATAATGCTTGCAACTGCAAAAATGGAGGTGTTCCAAGCGCCATCTAGGGATCTCCCCGTCAAACTGTCAGGAATTTGTTTTTATAAAATTGGTTTTGAACTCTGAAGATGTATAAAGCAACTGTGCAAAAAAAATAAAAAATAATAATAAAATAGTACAGCAACCACCCCTTGTTGAAATGGCATGGAATGGCGCATCTATTAAACGATGAGGATGCATTTATCGATTCTGATGGAATCACAATCTCCGGAACAACGGGGATAGAAAATAATTGCTGGATACCGTGACGGAGGAAAACATAACAGGAGGAGGAAATCTGTGAGCGAATTAGGAAGCGAAGGAGGAGGTTCAATTACACGAAGCCGGAAGATGATCAAATGCTCTTACCAAATTTATTGATACAGAGAAGTTCGAAAAAGCTGCGGGAGAAATGAGAAATATAAAAACATAATGAGAAGACAATGCACAATATGACCTTATCAAACATTTTCACATTCATTTTAAATATTAAAACAAAAGGGCGACGAGGTGCAAAAATTCGGTCATGGCACTACATGCCTACAAAGTTTCGTGGTTCTGTTGCTGTTAGTATGTCCGGAACGCGACCTGATAACACTTTTTTGCTTACCTTAACTTTGAAATACAATAGCTCTTGTAGTTTCGCTAGAATCGAGAAACTGTTTATTTCAGCGTGTTCTCCAAACAATTCTCTACAAACGATGTAAATTTCATATTTTTGTGCTCAATACGTTTTGCGTTGCGAGCTAGGAAAGCAAGAGTGTCGCGAAATTTCTAAAACAGCGGCAGTTACTTTTTTTTAGAATTGTAAATAAACTACCTGTGATGGGTCAAGAAGATACAGTCTTTAGTTCTATATGCACTCAACGGACAAAAGATTAGAGATACCTAACAAATAGAACGTTGGTCCTCCTCTAGCGCGAATAACCGCCTGTACACGCCGAGACATCGACTCCACCAGATGCTGGAGAGTTTCCGGATGTAATGCCAGCTATTCCTGTTGCAGCATTGTCCAAAACTCCACCCGAGAAGTCGACCCAGGATCCATGTATCCGATGTTCTGCTCCACTGTGTCTCAGGGCTACCACAGGGTTTAAATCCGGGAACCTTGGAGGTCATTGGATGGTTCCAAACTCAGATGAGTGTTTCTCGAGCGATGCCTGGGTGACGTTACTGCCCAGTGGGGCGGCGCATTGTCTGTGAAACAGCCCATCGCTAGCAGGGTGGCCGAAGGCCATGAAAGCGTGTATGTCATCAGCCAGTATACGCTGGTAGCACGCAGCGGTTAAGGGCCTCTCCACACACACTAAGGAACCTAATGTGTTTCATGAGAAGGTTCCCCAAACCATCGCAGAGCCACCACAGCCTTGAACAGAGCCGACTTGGCACGACGGGGCCATGGCCTTATGCTGTCGGCGCCACACCCGCACCCTCCCCTCAGCTCGGTACAGCTGAAAACGGGACTCATCTGACCACATGACGCGGCACCATTCTGCGAAAGTCCAGTTCTTATGCCCCCCTCCCCCAGCCGTATAGCCAAATTTTTGATAAATTTAAAACACAAGAAACCTTTTTTTCCAAAACATTTTTAAAAATAAAATATTAATGATTGATTGTATAAATTATTTTAGTTGTATTTTAGTATCTTGTACATTGACTAAAATGTTTGACAGCTTTAAAGGAGGTAAGGATTTTTCTTATCCCCCCCCTTTCCCTAGAAGTACTCATATGGGCGCCACAGTTAAATGAAACTGACCAGCAATTATGGTTGAGTACGTTTGGGTATTCAAGCATGGATGCACTTTGATAGAGAGACCTAAAAAGTCCCATGCAAGCAATGTCCTACATCATTACATTTTATCGGCCATCCCGAAGCGTCCTGACTACGCAAAAGTGATGCAATGCTCTCAAGCTGTTTCCTCTAAATTCTCATCGTCCAATCGGCATGATATAGTTGGAAACATCAGATCATTCCACTGGTACTCCTAAGCCCACTGGCGACGTTTTGTCTTATTCGCTGCAAACAGGAATGGTGTATGGATTGATTCTTCTGATGTAACGCAGACGGTGCAATGTACGGCTCACGTGCATTGAGATGCTGTTTGTCTTTAATTCAGATCCTCAGTTATTTTACTGACTTACGTGTCTGCTGGCGTGGTACAAATCTGGATCTTTTAGTTGGGTCAGACTAGGGATCATGCGATCGCTAACAGCTCTTTGCTGCTTCAACTACTGTGTACTGTTGCTACTATACTGCACTCCCAACATTTGACAAGTGCTGCAGTTTTGCTGATACTTGAACCACTCTTCCAATCAGTCGTTATTGCCTCATGCTCAAAGTCAGATCACGTAGTCTTCCCATTAGACCTTCAAGTAACGTATTCCGAATTGCCACTGAGTGTGTTTCCGTTTACTTGATTATGTAGCCTTACTGACGTGCCAACAGATGACCTATTAGCTGTTTACATGAAATGGTTTACTGGTACTAACAAACTGGAGACTCAGTGAAAAACCCATACGTTGAGCCCAATGCGCTGACTTCCGGAAATCAAATGGGTGCTCAATTTCTGAAGAACTCCATTGGATCTTCGAGCTTTAGACATTTAGTCCAGTGGGTGCTCGAGCACACAGTGGAACTTCTGTAGCTCCTAGATGATTTATCCGTTTTCCGTGTCGTGAGCTCCAGTAACAAAAGGACTTATCCAGAGCTCAAGCACTCACTGGACTTCTTCAAAACTTGGGCACCAAGTGAACTCCAAAGCTCGAGCACCCATTCGATATGAAGTCCAACGGATGCTCGAACTTTGGAAATGAAATCCAATGGGAGATCAAATTCTTTTCCTTTTCTAGGTTTAACGACCACCGAGAGCAACCCAGTGGGCTATAAGCAGTCGCCCGTCCCTAATTTAGGACCACTGGTTCCAGAAAAGTGTAAGAGTGTAACAAACACATCCATGCTTCACCAGGATTCGAACCCGCTACACGTTTGAAGAAGTTATAGGAAGGGAGTGTCTGACCCCAGGTCTAAAACTGCCCTTAGAAATAGGAAGCTGGGAGATCTGAGTAAGTGAACTCAATAAGAAAGATAAACCAAGTGAAAGGAGATGAAGGCTTATCTTTGGAGTGAACGGCGACACCAGTCCAGGGCGGGAAGGGAGCGAGGGTACGGGGGGAAACCAACCACCACACCACCACCCAGCTGCTGACGCCCCCCGGGGGGGGGAGGTACTGAAATTCACAGAAACCACATCCGGATGACGGAGCAGCAATCAGTACTCAACATCTCAACGCCAACCTGAAAAAGAAGGGGGTGGTGGTTTGTGTAGCGCCCACCACTGTTCAGACGCTTCCTCTATATCCGATCTAAGGTCTCCAAAGCCCAGGAAACAGTACTCAACGGTGCTGCCCTTCCCCAAGTCCCTGTCAGGGAGGGACAACGATCACCGCCTTAGTTCTGGGATACCTAAAGAATTCGCAGGGCTCGTAGTCAACCGCACCCCTAACAAGTCCATTAGGGTAGGCTGCCGCTTTCTTGAACTTCTTGGCGAGTCTGATGGAGAACAATCAAGTACCTTCTCAACTCCAAGTCTGTTTTTCCGAAGTGGGGTCCAGGGTGGGGTCCCAGTGATCATACAAAGTGCTCGGCTCTGCACCCTCTCGATTCTCTCTCGCTGATTCCTACTAACACCTATCCAGATGGGGGAATCGTAGGTGAGCACTGGCCGCCTGACGACCGTCTTGTACAGCCGAACCCATCACGGAAGAATGGTTATCAGCCAGCGCACTACTCCAGCGTGGCGGCATGTGCTCAAATTCTGAAGAAGTCCAACGAGTGCTTGAGTTCTGGATAAGTCCTTTTGGTACAGCAGTAGCAGCTCACGACATGAAGTCCAATGTGTGTTTGAGCTCATTACATATACACACATCCAAACTTACAGTGGAACGTCGATTATACGCATGATATAATCAGTGTTAGGTGCTAATACTTGGACGGATGTAATTGAACAAGCTCTTAATTTTAAGTCAATAGAAGACGTGTCATCGACGTGCCACTATCTATTCACGAGCATGCATGTATTTCTAATTTCTTCCTTCGGCACTCTGAGTGCACGGTTCTAAAATTAGATTTTATAAATATTTCACAAGCAGTTTATGTTCTTTTCACGGTAGTTTATATTCTAAAAACTGTAGGTAACACATAACCTTTCACTTCCCTCAAATTGATAAAGAGACTTAAAATATAAAGCTCTGTTCGCAACCTACACTCGCGTTGTAATGAAGTTTTATACACTACAGTTTCTGAACATTGCAACACCATGAAGGACTGCTGGTATAACCTTGAAATTTAAAAGATATGTACAACAGGTTAAAACATGCAAATGATTAAAATGTCAGTGAAAACGCGCATGCGGTTTCAGGAGCCCTTCTGAAATGTCCGGTCTTGGGTATAAAGAGCTAGCTCAAACGAGATGTTGCTATCAGTGAAGAGTCCACATTGAGTCAAAAGGGTGTTTTGTGTCTCACTATGCCACGTCGCCAAAGGAGGTCGCATTATGAACATCTGACAGACTTTGAGCGAGTAAGGAATGTTGGAATGAGAGAAGCTGGATTTTCCTGCTGCGAAATTACCACTCGTACGCAACGAAACCGCCAGTACAATGATGCGAATGTGGCGTCAGTGGACACATGAGTCTCGGACGCACAGAAATCCGGAAAATCGACCGCAAAATCGCATAACTAGATGGCAGACATCTCTACCGCATGGCAGTGACCAATCGCACAACGCAGCAGTGTCACAGGTTAGGCTTTGTCCTCCAGCACAGTTCGATGTAGTTTGCTTAACAGAGGACTGGTCGCTAGCAGCCCATTGCTGCGCATTCCTTTGATCCTCAAACCACAGATGACTCAGGTTGCAATGGGTCTCGAACGCAGACATCGGATCGCTCATTGGCACCATGTGTTTTCTGCCGAGTCACGATTCAACTTGATGCACCATGATGGTCGCGTACGTGTTCGAAGACATCGTGGTGAACGGCACCTTACAGCGTGCATTTTGCTGTGTCATACCGGCCCAACGCCAAGCGTCGTAGTTTGGGGCGCCATTGGCTCAATTCGCGATCTTGCCTGATGCGAATTGAGGGACTCCTCAATAGCCAGCGATACATCAGGGATGTTTTTAGAGGCATAGGTGAGAGCCTTCCTTCAGAGTTGCCCTGGTGCTTTTTTCCAGAAGAACTATGCTCGTCCACATGTGACCCGGAATGTCCAAGAGCTCTTTCATGCACGGCAGACATCATTTCTTCCCTGGCCTGCACGTTTGCCGGATATGTCCCCGATCTAACATGTCTGGGGCATGGTAGCTAAGCGAAAAAAATCCTATATAGTTCTACAAATATAATCAGTTATCTCCCGTAACATGAGGAATCTGATCCAAATTTCATTTTCATAGCGCAATTCTTTCTCTGTATTTCAATTTTCACAAACATGAGCAATTGAATTAGAGATACCTGTCTAGTAACGTGTAACACCACCTTTCGCGCTGATGCGGCGGCGATTCGTCTCTGCATGGACTCGACAAGACACCGGAAGCATTGGGAAGCCATACGGATCCACGACCCCCTGAACAAACTCCCACAGTTCACGAAGATTTGATGGAGGGGGTCATCTCTCTCGATGGCATCACAGATGTGCTCGATGGGATTAAGGTCAGGGACCTAGCTGGCCAAGGAAGCGAGGTCACGTCGGTGGAGTGTTCATCCAACCATTCGGATACAGTTCGGGAGCTGCATTGTCTTGTTGCAGGATGAGGTCCCCAGTGGGATGTTGAAGACACACAAACGGGAGCAAATGGTCATCCAGGATATCCCGGTAACGTTGACCTGTGAGGGACGATGTCACACGTACCAGATGTCTCATTTCAGTCAACGTAAACAGTCCCCAGACGAGAATGCCACCCCCACCAGCTTGAAGAGTACCCTGCTGGCAAGAAGGATCCATCGCTTCATGTTGTTTGCGCCGTACTCGTATCCTGCCATCCGCATGTACCAACGTAAATCTCGACTCATCAGTCCAGGCAACATTTTCCCACATGTCTAGGGTCCAGTAGCGATGTTCCCGCGACCATGCTAATCTTTGCGCCCTTCAACAAAATTTGTTTCTTAAAATATACCATTTATAACGAAGTAAATTTCTCCGTCATTTCTCTCCACGCCAGGATTCGAACCCGGATCCCCTCATTCCGGAATAAGTCACTCTACCAATTGAGCTACGCGGACGTTTGTTCTGAATCCTATCTGCCTTTATGTCGTGTGTGTCCTTCTGGCAGGTACGTCACATCTCCTGGTACGTTACATCATCTCCCCCTTATTTATTTATTTTTCGAAGTGCTGGAGATTGGGATTCTCTTATTTTTCCTATCTCGCGGTGTGGAAATAACATCACACCATTGCGAGATTTTGAACGGTCAGGTCATCCGGATAGTTCGGGCGCCATTATAACGAAGTAAATTTCTCCGTTATTTTTGGTCTACGCCGGGATTCGAACCCGGATCCCCTCATTCCGGAACAAGTCACTCTACCAATTGAGCGACGCGGGCGTTTGTTCTGACTACTATCTGCCTTTATGTCGTGTGCGTCCTTCTGGCAGGTACGTCACATCTCCTGGTACGTTACACATTCATAACATACTAGTAATTTTTTATACATGCATGTGTACTTGACGTCTTCAAGAACTTACCTGCATTATACAAAGGGTCAGTCGAAAGCTTTGGAATATTTGGATCACTTTATGTCCTCATACGTACCTTTACGACGAAAGCTAACTAGCATTCAAAGAATAAGACATCGTGTTGCACCGTCTTTAGCAATCTGTCTGCCAGTTCTTCGATTCCGCGGCGGTACCAGTTCTTGTCCTTCGAGGTGAAGAACACTTTCACCCCAGCTGCCACCTCCTCCTGATTGTTAAAGTGCCGCCCCGAAGGAAGTAGGCCATAACCAGAACAGGTAATAATCCGACGGGGCAAGTTCCAAACTGTATGCTGGGTGTGGCGTCAGATGCCATATAATTCCTGGAGTTTTGCCAAGGGCGTTAGCGCGGTATTAGGCCGAGCGTTGCCCTGCTGTAGGAGAGAGTGTGCTTTCTGTTCACCAATGCCGGGTATTTCTGCTCCAAAACGGCATGCATCCGCTCCAGCTGTTCAGAGTAGAGGTTGGCGTTGATGGTCCTACCGTCTGGAACAAATTCGTAATGGATTACCCCTCGAAATTCCATCAGACGCAGAGCATCACCTTGTGCTCGAAGCGCCCACGTTTGGCAACAGGTTCGGGAAGCTGGTCCAGGCTCAACCACTGCCGTCGTATGATAGGATTACGTAAATACACCAACTTTTCATCGCACGTAACAATTCTCTTGATGAAACGTACATCGCGTGGGCTTTCTAGGAGTTTCGTGCACACTTCCACTCGGCGGTTTGCTTTAGCTGGAGTCAGTTCTTGAGGGACAACGCGGCAGCTCCTGTAGAACTTACTGAGGTCCTGAAGGTGACGAACCACCGTGGTCTGCGATATGCTCAAGCTTGCCTGATAATCCCCGAGTGCTAGTTGTTGGATTTGCCCCTACGGCCTGGCGCACGGCATCCGAATCCACGGTTCGCGGCCTACCTGACCTTGGCTGATCGTCGCGGTTTCTGTCACCTGAGCGAAATTTCTTGAACCATCTTGTTGCGGTGCTCTGGTCCACGGAGCCTTCCCCTTCCGCATGACAAATGCTTCGTGTTGCTCGAGTAGAGTTATGGCAGAGTTCAAACTCGTAAAGCAGAAGTTCCTTAATTAGCCGGTTGTGGCTGTCCATCTTTTAGGCGTCCCAACCACTGACAAAACGACGACATGCAATGCTGTTCACCGCAACGACTACCACTTTATATCCCTTTCGACTGACTGCAGTGCGCAACTTAATCTAGTTTAAACACGTGACATACCCGCCGCTGCACATGTGTTTATGCAAACATTACAAAACTTCCGACTCACCCTCTGTAACAGTAATCTGTCCTCATTGGTTTTAGAAGAAAAAAAAAATTCTCCAAAAGTAAATCTACAAATTTTCCACTAGGATACACAGTATTTAAAAGGCTGTTAAATGGGATAGTGCCAGAGCAAGGAAGATATTAGGGTAGTGACGCCATCGGATAGCTGATATACGTACCAAGTTGCTCCTCTGGCAACTATGTTTACTATCCTGAATACCTGGGAAATCCGCCCCGGTAGCGCAGTGGTCTAAGGCGCTGGCCTCTGATCATTCGTCCGTAAGGGGTCCGGGTTCGAATCCCGGTCAGGCATGGATGTTGTGTTTGTCTTACGGCACTGGCTCTCTCCCTTCCCTGGAACCAGTGACCCTAAATTAGGGACGGGCGACTGCTTATAGCCCATTGAGTTGCTCACGGTGGTCGTTAAACCTCCAATCAAAAAAAAAAAAAAAAAAACCTGGGAAATAGACAGGAAAGATCTACAGCAGAAAGTTCCTAGTGCGATTTTTGAACAAAGGAAGTTAAGGAGGAAGAAGGTAAATTAATTTAAAGCAATGTTTGTTGATTTAAATCACAAACGGAAATTTTCAAATCTCCATTATTGTAAATATAAAGTCCATTAAAAATTTTAATTACATAGTGTTAAAATTTTCAATTTTTATTTCGAAAGTAGTAATTTGAAGTGCTGTTTTGAAAATACTAATCTAATAACAGTGCTAAATTTAGATCATAGTTCACGAAGATTTGATGGAGGGGGGTCAGAGCCTCGAACATCTCTCTCGATGGCATCCCAGATGTGCTCGATGGGATTGATGTGAGGTGACCTAGCTGGCTAAAGAAGCGAGGTCACGCCGGTGGAGTGTTCGTGCAACCATTCTTGTTGCAGGATGAGGTCTCCAGTGGGATGTTGAAGACACACAAACGGGAGCAAATGGTCGTCCAGGATATCCCGGTAACGTTGACCTGTGAGGGACGATGTCACACGAACCAGGGGTCCCCCATTTCAGTCCACGTAAACAGTCCCCAGACGAGAATGCCACCCCCACCAGCTTGAAGAGTACCCTGCTGGCAAGAAGGATCAATCGCTTCATGTGGTTTGCGCCGTACTCGTATCCTGCCATCCGCATGTACCAACGTGAATCTCGACTCATCAGTCCAGGCAACATTTTTCCACATGTCTAGGGTCTAGTGGCGATGTTCCCGCACCTATGCTAACCTTTGCACCCTGTGATGTGCGGTCAGCAGCGGTACGACGATGGCTTCTGTACCTCATAGCGAGGAGATGGTTCTGGATGGTTTGGCTGCTTACACGTTTTTGTGCACCAGCGTTAAATTGCCGAGTGATTTCTTGCACTGTGGCTCGTCTATCCGCTGTTACAATGCGAGCTAGCCGACGATGACCCCGCTCATCCACACCCTGTTCTCCACGGCAGTTGGCCCTTGCAGAGATGGTTTTACCGGATTCGATGTACTCACGGTGCACCCGTGACACACACACAGTGGCTTGTGAAAATCCCAGTGCCTGCACGACTTCCGAGATGGAGTGACCCATTCGTCGGGCCCCGAGAATTTGCCCACGATCAAATGCGCTTAGCTCCTTCGTCTTACCCATACTGCGTCTGACTCTTACTGATTCCCGTCGCATCACTTCTTATATTGTCGAATCGCTGCATACGTCATGTCGTTTCCGTTTACAGGGCCGCCCACAGCGCCACATTTGCATAACGCCAGCTGTCTCTAATTCAATTGCTCTTCAGTGTATGTACTGAATAAGTGGAAGACACATGGCGTGCTTGAAGTAGCAAAATGTATGGCAGACCAAGAAAATTCAGTGATAGATGACGTCGAAGCCTGAGGAGAGTAGTTACAGCTAATCGACGGAATACTGCTCAAGACCTTAGTGTACAGGTGAGTAGAAATGCTGAAACCTTGGTATGTGCCCACACCATTCACAGAAAACTTCATTCCATGGGTTACCATGGTCGTGCGACTGCTCATAAGCCTTTCATCTCCACTCGGAATGCTACTCGTCGTTTAGCATGCTGTAAAGAACATTTATCGTGGACCGTAGATCAATGGAAACTGATCCTATGGACTGATTAATCCAGATACACGATTCATCTGTCTGATGGCGGTGTGTGGGTATGGCGGCAGCCGGGAGAACGCTATTTACCAGAGTGTACTGATCCTACGGTCAAGTTTGGAGCTGACAGTGTACTTGCGTGGGAGTGTTTTTCGTGGTATGGTCCCGACCCATTGGTTTATCGTGGACAAACCTGCTAACCAGAAAGTCTACCTCGATATTCTGGACAATTATGCCCTACCAACTCTGTGGCAATACTATGGAAACGAGTTTTGTTGGTACCAGCGGGATAATGCATCGAACCATAAAGCAAGGACTGTTACGGCGTGGTTTGACGATAATTACATATCGTGTGTGGACTAGCCAGCACAGAGCCCTGATCTTAATCCCACAGATGACCTATGGGATGAATTAGAGCGCCGCATAAGAAGTTTGGAACCAAGGCCTACTACTAAGCAACAGCATTATGTACTGAATGGAAGCGCATACCTATCGCTGTGTTCCAAAACCTTGTCGAAAGCATGTCTCAAAGGGTTAGTGCATGCATTAAGGCCAAAGGTGAACCAACACCGTACTAATGTATGTCAATAAATGCTATGATGTGTTTCTCTTCTAGGTGTCCAGTGAAGTTTGTCAACATAGTGTATAAACCCTCGCAGAACTTAAGACAAGCCATCTATGTATTATAAATTCTTGGAGCGTGGCCAAAATATTACAGTGGCAATAAAAACTGTTGGCTCAGGTCTTGGCGTGAGTTCGCTAATCTCAAATTAACTGGCAAACTAGCTGACCCTAGAGTTACAACTTTAACTTCACTGCGTTCCAGCAATGTCCAGAACTTTCTTCATGACAAAAGAATCAGAAGCTAAACCTCCTTTTGTACGTAAGCATTTACTGTCAGCCGCTTTATACAAGGGCTGATCATTAAATAACTTCTGATAACCTTCGGCGGTGAAATAGGGATATGTTTATCTGTCTCCCAAGGCCGACAGATTTACATATCCCTAATTCACGAGGATTTCTAGGCATACCTTTTGTGGAAGACTTCGTGAGCAATGCCTTTATGGAAGATACGTTAACTGTGTCCATCTACCATCCGCTGCCCAGCGAGCTCGTTTAACGTGGAGTCTCCATTATCACACTTGGTGTTCACACCAGTGAGCGAATGTTCCTTTCAGTTTCCAGAGCATTGAATTTTCTACAGAACGTCCTGTCAAAGACTCTTAAGACAGTTTTTACAGAAAAGAGATGTTCATCGTCGAACAGGACAAGCCCATCTCAGAGACAAACTGCCACAGACGATCGCAATCGAGTCCGACTACCAGGCTGAACAGAGAGATGCCAACTAAGAAACTCTTCCTGGAGCTTGAAGCAGCAACAGAAACGAAGATTTCAAGGCATGCGTTTGTAGAAGACTTCGTGAGCAATTCCTTTACCTTACCCAAGATATGCTACTTATGTCCCTCAAACCTCCGCTGCCCGGCGAGCTCATTTAACGTGGAGTCCACACAAGTGGGCGAATGTTCTTCTCACAGATGAATCGGGATTCAGCTTAAATACTGACTGGCGATGTATTCTCATCTGGACTGAACAAGATACCCACAATATTCTCCCTAACATCTGAGAAATCGACTGCTCTGATGGCGTGATGGTCTGGGCAGAAATCATGACGAATGGTCACACAAACCTGTACATTTTTGCGGAGTCGCTCTGTTGCTGCACTGAGGCTCAGAGACGAAATTCGGAGCCCATATATGAAATTCAGAGCCCGGCGGTTTAGGGGAGTCGTCGATCCAGATATTTTTCATATTAACGATGATTCTAAACCTCATACAGCTCATTGGGTCTACGATTTTCTCGAAGATAGCAGATATAGTCTTCCTGACATCAGAGACAGCGACCACTCTGGTGGCGTGGGGTCTGGGTAGAAATCATGACGAATGGTCGCACAAACCTACACATTTTACCGAGTCGCTTTGCGACTGCATTGAGGTTCAGTGCCGAAATTCGGAGCCCATATGTCCGGCCATTTAGGGGAGCCGTCGACCAGATTTTCTTCATATGGACGATGATTCCCAACCTCATCGAGTTCACTAAGTCTACGATTTCTTATTTTCTTCATATGGACGATGATTTCCAACCTCAGAGTTCACTGAGTCTACGATTTTCTCGAAGATATTCATCAAATGGAGTGGCCACCCAAATCCCCTAACTTCAATCTTCCAAATCCCCTAACTTTAATCTTATTAAGCATTTATGGGGTGCTCTAGTGAGCCGCATTGGAACTATCCAGAACACTTCAAGAACTCAGAACAGCTCTTGTCGAGGAGTGGTCATTTAATCCCTCACCAATATTCTCATAAACAGTATGAGTCGTCGTTGCTTGAGCTGCGTGGCTGTCATGGGTGACCATACTCCATATTAAAACACCACGTCATAAGCAAAAGACTTTAAATATTGTTCCACGGACTGCTCTTTGAAGTAAATCACAAAATAATATTAGTACATGCAGTACAAATTATAAGATGCCTTTCTTCAGCTTGGGTTACATAAGTAACAAAAACCTCTTCACCAAATTTCATTGAATTTCTCCTAAAATACTTTAGAGTTATTTATGAATTTAGAAATTATCCTTTAGTTTTGAGTACCAGCGCATTTCAAAGTATGCAATATTGTGTTGGAGAGTTTGTACCCATTTCTCTGCAAGGTGTTCAAATCCCAGCACGGCACCATGCCTTCGGCTTAGCGGCGGAGAATTCTTAACACTCGTGTTCGTAATCTTCCGAATAAGTGAAGTGCCTACCATAAAAAAATGAACTATCGCCTGAAACAGGTGATAATCAAAAGGGGCCGAGGTTGAGACTGTATATGCTGGGCGTTGCCGGAGTTTGACTCAATAAATTTCGTGAACCTCTACCTGGATCCGAATGGCAGTAGGAAGCTTGGTATTGTCTGGTTGAAAAAGCACCTAATTTCGGTTTGTCGTACATCCTACCCAGCTGCCCGAAATACAGTTTGGCATTAATAAGCCCGGCTCTTCGTAAAGTGCACAAAAGAGAATCATAGATCGGTAATTTCACCACATACACTAGATGACCTATTTCTCGAAACGTCCACACCTGAGAACAGGTAAAGCCGGTTCACTTGGATCCAACCAGTGGAGGTGTCTGAATTACGCGGACAGATTCATTTCGCATCTGCTTGTACAGAGTGTCGCGCGGATTCTTGAGCAGCTCCTTTCAGATCTCGACGGGTCGTTGAGCCTCAGTTGGAGTCAATTTATGCGACACCTCACGCCATCGTCTGTAGACCTTTCAGAGCTCTTGCAAGTGGTCAAGGATTGTGGATTTCAAGATTCCCAGTTCGACCGACAATTTGTGGATACTGATTGTTGGATTTGCTTTAACTGCCGTGAGCAGTGCATCCGAATCACAACCACAGAAAGCCTTTCTGTAGCTTTGTTCCCCTCCAAGATTATGTCTAGCACTGTCCCAGTGATCGCAGCACCTTAGACCTTCGTTCAGTTTTCAAACAGCTTTAGCCGCTTTAAACCCTAGCTTCTTGTAATGGTGCTACAGAACCAATATTCAAACTTCGTAGACATTTTGCACTCTTATAATGCGATAAACTTTCAATGCAAGTCTCGAAACACGTGTACCACAAATAAAACGAATCACTTCGAATGAATATTGTCGAAGAGGAGTTTTAGGAAAGGAGTGTGTGTGTGTGTGTGTCCAGTCTCCCTCTGCGTGGTCTTAAACGGTCCTTAGGATGAAGCTTGGAGATTTGGGCTAGGGTGCCCCATAGGAAAGACATGAAAGTGAGAGAGAGAAAGCCAAGTGTTTTTCAGTCAGTTCTGTCCTCTACCCAGATACCACGGAAAAGGCGGAGACGGTCCTAGCAAGTGCTTGCCAGCACAGCCAGGGATATACCTGACTAACTATGTCAAAAAATCAGAAGTTCACAACCTGAGTGATATGTCCGGTACCATCAAGGACATTCTAACCATTTCTGCATCCTTTCAGTACTCACCATCTACTTATCCAATTATTAATACTCACCTCAGAATGCAAAGACTGTAGGATGTCAGGTGCAACCACCCTGGTGTTCATCTCAAGTAGGGCTAGGACCGCCGCCTTAGGCAAGGCATTCGAGAAGTAGTCCAACCCAAACAGACCTGCTTCCCTGATCAGTCTGTTTTTCCCGCGTCTTAAGAACATCTTAGAGACTTTGCGACCAAATTCGCTTACCTCTTCGACAGACTTTGAACAGGTTCCTCTCATCTGGTGGGAGTCAGAGCTCGATTGACGGTTCGATTCTTTTTCAAGTACTTACCTGCTCCAATGATAAATGGCCATACTACCATCTTATAAAACATCACCTTGTAGTGTTGTCAGGCAGTTCCTTAAGGAAGGGTTAGTTCTTTAACATCTCGCAGACGGCTAAAAAAGTAGGATAGCACTACTTTTAGACGAGTTGATATTTTTGTTTAGTCGGCGTGCTAAGTTTCCAACTAAAAATGAATCTTGGAGGAGCTTCAGAGTCCTGTCTTCGTTCATAGCACTGGTGACTACCGATGTGTCATTTGCATACAACATAACTTGACCCTGAGTTGGTTTGGGCAAATCATGCAGATACATGTGGTACGGGATTGATCCAAAAGTTGAACAACGCCAGTTATGATCTTTTCAGGAGATAATTCATTGTTAATCCCAGCAACAAATTTGTCTCTGAGGAAGGATCTAATCAACTCAAGAAATGAATGCGGACACTCAAGATGCTGGCGTTTGCATAACAAACCATCATAACAATTCATATTGAATAGCTTCTGTGACCAGCTTATTGGGAAAATAAAGTCTATCGTAAAATGTAACAATTTGATAATAAGCTCTTCTACGCAATGTAAGAGAATATTTCTTTCATATATCAGAATATACATATACTTGGTAAGGTCTTTATAAATCAAACGAATAAATACATGTTAAAATGTTTCTAATTTTGT
Organism: Macrothele yani; assembly: GCA_039090855.1. Classification (NCBI taxonomy): domain Eukaryota; kingdom Metazoa; phylum Arthropoda; class Arachnida; order Araneae; family Macrothelidae; genus Macrothele; species Macrothele yani. The sequence goes on along the minus strand of CM077022.1, from coordinate 45,085,829 downwards.
CCAAAGTGACTCTGCTACCATGCACCAGATAGCACAACCATAAAGCAGGATCGGAACAAACTAAAGTTTATAAATAAGGAGTTTGAGATGCTCCTGTAATTTACTTTTTAAAAACAAAATAAGAGGCCGAATTGCTCCTTTTAGTTTCCTGCATTTATGGATAACATATTCAGGATACTAGCAAGCTTTTCTTATCTCGGACGGCGAGACTTGAAATTACGCCCCTTCGAGTTGTACTCAAATAATGTGTTTACTTTCTCACACACTGCCTTTATAGGAAAGTATAATAGTTTAAAATTCGAATTTTAGGTTTTTGACATGATTTTATTAAAAATGTAAAACTAGATAAATACCCAAGGACCACAGGTTGTAAATACCAAGTAAAGCGTGAAAGTTATGTGCACGTCAATAACACGACACTCCACAGAAATGCACAACGAAAAACAAACCAGCGCAGAACGAATGAGTATCGGATAGTGAACGTAACAATAGGAAGAAGCTTTAAAGGGTAGGGCTTGGGAAAATTACATTCAAGGTTAAACGCTCTCAGAGCTTTCTGCGACACAGCACAAATGACTAATTAGCTCTTCATCCCAACGATATGTTCAGAAAGGTCATGGAGGTTAGGCATATCAAGCATATTGTTTTCTATGCCTCCATCCACTGTTTTGGAAAAATTCCCTTCGTGGATAAGAGATGTTCACACACTATAGTGTATGTTACTCTGTATCCTAGTTAACTGCATGGAATAAATACTGCAGGAGACTAAAGTCTTTAAAAAGAAAATACTGAAGGATGTAACTTTCTTTCCACAGCATGAATTTACGCCCCTGGAATGACAATTCTGGGAGGGCAACTGCCCTCCCAGTAGCTACGGCTCTGAACATATTTAATATATGTACCCTATGTGAGATGTTGATTATAAATAATGCCAAGATATTTATTTACCTTCCTTAACCCAAGAAAAGTATTGATGAAATATATGTAGTCTGGTCAATGTTTTTAAATTCAGCTTGAGAATTTACCGAGATAAAAGCATAGCATTTGATTTAGAGGCATTAATTTTTCATGTATAAAAATAAACTTAGAGAATTTAACGCAGCCTATAAATTATCAGCAATTTGAGTGTAGTGCTTGCCCGTTGTTACAATAGCTGTGTCATCTACATACATAGCTAATTTATATTTCGTCTGTTGAACAGTAATATTAATCTATAGAAATAAAAATGTAAGTGTTCGTTTGTTCAAAATCTTAAATCTCCGAAAGTTCTTCACCGATTGCTTTGAAATTTTGACACAACGTTGCATTCGAATACGCGCGTGTTTTTATATACCTATTATATAGATGTCACACCTGTGACAGGTAAAAACATGCTATTTTGAAAAACAGCGCCATCTGTTGGACGTAAAAGTAACACACGCTATACTAAATATTTTACGATTCCATTTTACGATCCTTGTGTTTACCATAGCGTTCATTTCGTGCGTAAATTCCATTTTACGATCCATGCGTTACCATAGCGTTCATTTCGTGCGTAAATTCCATTTTACGATCCATGAGTTACCATAGCGTTCATTTCGTGCGTAAATTTATTTTTTCATTGTTTTCTATTTCGTTTTTTTTACTGTTTTACTTGTTTTTCAGTGCAATTGGCAGTGGAATTGAGCTGTGCCGATTGCTCTGCGTTTGAATTGAAATATTTCGTTAGTATTTTTTTCCCTTTGTTTTTTAGTTTGTGTTTTTTCCTTTTGAAATGTTTTGCAATTTTATATGTTTTCGTTATAACTTTGTCTTCTTTTTCAGTGCATTCGATCTGCTTTAGTTCATCCAAATAATGCCTCGCAGAAGATCAAACTTAGGTCGTCGTACTCGGGGAGCGGAAGCAGTGCGACGAGTAATTGCAAATCAAACCGAGGAAGAACGGGCATCAGCGAACGAGCGAAACAGACAAAGAATAGCTCAAATACGTGCCGAGGAAGCAGCAGAGCGACGTGCAGATAGACCTGAGGATGCACGGTTGCGAGCACGGCGATCGCGTTCTGCAGCTTCAGATCTGCTTCGTTCTAAACAGAATGAACGCGACAGGCTGAGAGTGGCTGAAAGATGTCAACGAGATCAGCGTCAAACACGAGTCCGTGCTCAGCAATCACGCGATTACAATCGCCGTGCATTCCGGTACAACCCAGCTGATGATTATAGTTTGAGCCGGCATGTTCTCATCGGCGCTATGACTGAAGTGTGTCCTTATTGCAAGGCTCTGAAATTTAATGCAGAAACGAAAGGACTGTGTTGCGCCGCCGGAAAAATTAAACTGCCTCAACTTGGAGAACCGCCAGAGCCATTAAAAAATCTTTGCTTGCCGGATATACCGCCGAATCAAAGCATTTCCTATCTAACATCAGGAAATACAACTCATGCTTCCAAATGACGTCGTTCGGCGCAGAAATCGTAACAGCTCAATTCATGCCAACTTTCAAAGTGAAAGGACAAATTTACCATAAAGCCGGCCCCCTGCTTCCGTTACCAGATGGTCAACATAAATTCCTACAAATGTATTTCATCGGTGATGGCAATGATGAATTGAATGCACGCTGCGGAATTTCTACCGGCATAAGAAGGTCCATCGTTTCCCAACTGCAAGAGCTTCTTCACGAAAAAAACAATTTATTGCGTTTGTTCAAAACAGCAATTGACATGATGCCATCTGATACACACAAGTTTGTTATTCATGCTGACAAAACGCCTGCTGGAGAACATGTGCAAAGATTCAATGCTCCAACTATAGACGAAGCGGCAATTGTTATAGTCGGAGATCAATTCCAAACCTAGAGATATTGTTCTTCATCGGAGAAACGATCAATTGACAAAAGTTGCAGAAACTTATCGATGCTATGATGCCCTGCAATATCCAATCATTTTTTGGGATGGTGCCGATGGATATCACTTCAACGTCAAGATGATAAATCCAGTCAGTGGCGAAGAAACAAATATGAAATGCAGCGCAATGGATTATTATTCATACCGATTAATGATTCGAGAGAATGAAGACAATCACATTTTGAAATGCCGTCAATTGTTTCACCAATACATCGTAGATATGTATGCAAAAATCGAAACAGAACGTTTGATATTCATCCGTTTGAATCAGACCAAGCTTCGCTCTGAAGAATACGTTCATTTGCGAGATGCAGTTGTAAATGACGGTAATACAACCAACGTTGGAAGACTAACGGTTCTGCCATCTTCATATACAGGCAGTCCACGTCATATGCATGAGTACGCTCAAGATGCAATTGCATATGTTCGTCACTACGGGCGTCCAGACCTATTCATTACATTCACATGCAATCCAGCTTGGGACGATATACAACATCTCTTACTTCCTGGGCAATCGCCGGTGGAGAGGCATGACATCACAGCACGTGTTTTCAGACAGAAGCTGAAATCGCTGATGGATTTCATCGTAAAACAAAGTGTTTGGGTCTGTGCGCTGCTGGATGTACTCAGTGGAATGGCAAAAGAGGGGATTGCCACACGCACATATACTAATCTAGCTCTATAAGAAAATCACTTCAGAGGAAATCGACGATGTAATATGCGCTGAAATACCCAATGCCGACGTGGATAAGGATTTGCATGAAGTTGTGACGAAAAATATGATACATGGACCTTGCGGTACACTGAATCCAAATTCACCATGCCTGATAGACGGAAAATGCTCTAGGCGATATCCCCGATCATTAGTATCCAACACAGTTACAGGAAACGATGGATATACTTTATACAGAAGATCAGCAGAAGATGGCGGTAAATTAGCAACCATACAAATGCGAAACTGTGACATCGAAGTAGTTAACCGGTGGGTTGTTCCATATTCGCCTTTGCTATCAAAAACATACAAAGCGCACATAAGCGTGGAATACTGTAACTCCGTTAAATCGATCAAATACATTTGTAAGTACGTGAATAAAGGCAGCGACATGGCAGTTTTTGGCGTGCAACCAGAAAGAAGTGATAGGAATGCGGTCATACATATCGATGAAATCGCACAGTATCAGGCTGGAAGATACATAAGCAGCAATAAAGCTGTATGGCGAATTCTTTCATTTCCCATACATGAACGAAATCCAGCTGTTCACTTAGCAATACATCTAGAAAATGGACAACGCGTTTATTTCACAGCTGCAAATGTGCAACAAATTGCCCTGAATCCACCAGCTACAACGTTAACTGCTTTCTTCACGTTATGTCAAAATGACGCGTTTGCGAAAACACTGCTGTATTCGGAAGTGCCTACGTATTTCACATGGAATGCGAGTAGAAAATCATTTGAACGACGCTAACGAGGAGAGCGAGTCGACGGACAACCTGGCATATTCAAAGAAACTACGATAGGCAGACTGTACACCGTGCATCCCAATCAAGATGAATGCTTCTTCCTTCGCATGCTGTTGGTAAATGTGCCCAGTCCAACGTCTTTCCAGCAATTGAGAATTGTCAACGGCGTTACACATGCCACTTTCCGCAGTGCATGTCAAGCTCTGAATTTATTGGAGAACGACCGACACTGGGATGTATGCATTAATGACGCGTGCAACACGTTACATCCAAATCAAATTCGTGCATTGTTTGCAATCATATTGACCGCCTGCTCTCCATCTCCAACAGAGTTATGGGAGAAATATAAATCGCACATGGCTGAAGATATTTTCCGTCGAATACGCAACGAAAATTCAAATATGAACATGAATTTCACAGCAGAAATCTACAACGAAGCCTTGATAATGATTGAAGATTTTGCTTAGAAATCGCGAACAAGGTTCTCAATCAATTGGGAATGCCATCACCGAATCGATCTGCTGCTGTTTCGTTCGATGTAGAATTGCGTCGTGAACAAAATTACACAATGGGTGATCTTTTGTCGTATGTGCAATCAAATATTCCTAGGCTAACGCTTGAGCAAAAAGGCATTTACGATCAAATAATGCAAACTGTCAATAACGGGGTTGGAGAAATCATCTTAGATGCGCCAGGAGGAACTGGTAAAACGTTCCTAATTTGATTGATTCTGGCAGCAATTCGATCCTAAAATGACATAGCCTTAGCTCTTGCGTCGTCCGGAATAGCTGCGACATTGCTACCAGGTGGAAGAACTGCTCATTCCGCTTTGAAATTGCCATTGAACATGCAATTCATTGAAACTCCCACGTGCAACATTTCCAAAGCATTCGGCATGGGGAAAGTATTGCAGAAATGCAAACTTATTGTTTGGGATGAATGCACAAGGGCGCCAAAAATCGCTCGAGGCTCTTGATCGATCATTGCAAGATTTGCGTGGAAACATCAGACCATTTGGGAAGGCATTAATATTGCTTGCAGGAGATTTCAGGCAAACATTACCTGTAATTCCTCGATCGACACCAGCGGATGAAATAAATGCTTGCCTGAAATACCCTACTTTGTGGCGGCCCGTAAAGACGTTAAAATTAACTACAAATATGCGTGTCCAGCTGCAAAACGATCGATCAGCTGAGATATTCTCACATCAATTGCTGGAAATTGGCAACGGAAAGGTGCCGATTGATCTGACCTCAGGACGAATTTCATCGCCTTATAACTTCTGCAATTTAGTGACGTCAAAAGAAGAATTGGTTGAAGAAGTATTTCCCAATATTCAAACCAATTATAAGAATCACGATTGGCTGAGTGAACGAGCTATTCTTGCGACCAAAAACAAAGACGTCTACGAACTTAACAATATTATTCAGTCTAACATTCCAAGCGAGGCAGTCACATACAAGTCCGTCGACACGGTTGTGAAACCAGATGAAGCGGTTCAGTATCTAACAGAATTTTTGAATTCACTCGATCTGCCAGGGATGCCACCGCATGTACTGCAATTGAAAATCGGCGTGCCAATTATCATGTTGCGAAATATCAACCAGCCAAAGCTTCGCAACGGCACGCGGCTTGCAGTAAAAAAATTCATGAGCAACGTCGTAGAAGCAAAAATCTTGACAGGACCTTTCAAAGGTGAAGATGTCCTCATTCCTCGCATTCCTATGATTCCAACGGATATGCCATTTCAATTTAAGAGATTGCAATTCCCAATTCGATTGGCGTTTGCAATCACCATCAACAAAGCTCAAGGCCAATCTTTAGAATTGTGCGGTTTAGATCTAGACACGGATTGCTCCTCTCCTCACATGGACAATTATATGTTGCGTGTTCTAGAGTCGGCAAACCAGACAATCTCTATATATGCACAGACAATGGAACAACAAAAAATATTGTATACCCACTAGCATTGTGAAATTAAACATATTAGAAACGTGCGCTTTCTCTTTTCTTTCTTTTCCATTTAACCAGACTGAGCCACAGCAACGCGTGGCCGGGTACAGCTAGTAATTAATACGGAACTACACACCAACTATACTAAAAATAGTATAACTATACTATAGTAATCTGAATTTCTTGGCGTTGGAATAGAAACCGCACATCACGAAAACAACTACACAAAAGATGAGTGACAGTGAGTCGGCAATTGCACATCTCACACACCGGCGCAGTGTCGCCACACAGCAAAATGCGGTGAGTGAAACGACAATGCCCAATGCGGAGACGCGCAAGTACCACTTCCTCCCTACGGTTCCGACGATATGAGGATTTCCAGATTCCAAGAACAGGTTTAATACGATGCAGTTTATTTTCCACCTCTTGGTCCCACAGACCCTGCCACGTTCGCTTGATATGGTCGTGAACAAGAAAGCGGGAATCCCGGTGAAACAGTGGCAAAGGGTGTGATGACCAAAGAGAAAGCAGATCTAGCAGCCGCATCAGCACACTCGTTACCTGAGTTTCCAACATGCCCAGGAATCTAGCAAAACTGAACATGAAAACCGGCCTCAAGCAAACGACGAAGCAACTGTCTCACATCCAAGAGAACAGGATAGCCACGGCAATCTGCAGGTGACAAAGACTGCAAGACACTTAAGGAATCTGTATAGATCATAGCACGATGATGAGAACTCGATTGAACATGGAGAAGGGCGAGATACACAACATGCATCTCTGCCGAAAACACCGTGGCCTCACCTGGGATCCGCGCTACATAAACGTTATCTACACAGTCAACCGCGGATCCAACGACTCCATGTATCTTAGATGCATCAGTAAAAATAGGAGTGTAGTCAGAATTTAGGGCACGGTGCTCAGCGAAGAGCTGCTGGTACACGGAAGCAGGGGTTGAGGACTTGTCAAAAGAAGTAAAGCTGAGATCAGTGACAACTCAAAAGGCTGCCACTGCGGGTCCCCAACGACCCTGGTCGCTCCAACAAGAGACAAGTCGAGCCCTGCATCACGAGCTACGGCCGCCATGCGAAGACCGAAGGTTGGAATGCACCAGGGCCGGTTCTCAAATAAACCGCCATGCTGGGAATGAAAAACTGCATCGTATAAAGGATGGTCTGGAAGAGATAGAAGTTTCAAATAAAATTGAACAGACAGCTGCAGAGGCGTAATTCGTGAGATGGTTCGTTTGCATCAGCGTAAAGGCTGGGAATCGGAGATGTTCGAAATGCTCCCGTACAACGACGCAGCGCTTGATGGTGAATAGTATCCAAAGGCCGGAGAACGGAACGACGAGAATGGCCATAGACGATACAACCATAATCCAGTTTCGACCTGTATTAAAGGATGGGAAATGCGAAACAAAGACACCCTTGTCTGCACCCCGCGAGGGTCTCGAAAGGATCTTAAGAATAGATAGAGCCCGCAGACAGGAAGTCTTTAGCCGCTGAACGTGCGCACGGAATGTAAGCGCACGGTCAACGGTCAGTCCAAGGAATTTTGTCTCGGGCAAAACTGGTATGGCTGCACGGTTTAAATACAGCTCGGGTTCAGGATGCAGGCCACGCCTCCGGCAGAAATGGACACATGCTGTCTTGTCGGGAGAAAGAACAAAGCCACTGCTATTCGCCGCTTTAAAGATCTGGTTAATCGCAGACTGCAACTGCCTTTCAATAAGATGCTAAGATGCATGCTTAATGACGAGCAGAAGATCTGCAAGTTATCGACATAAACAGTAGCCGAAACCGCAGGAGGAAGATTCGTGAAAAGACAATTAATGCGAAGGATAAACGATGTGACAGATAAAATGCAACCTTGAGGAACACCTTGTTCTTGATGGAACGATGCCGAGAGCGTTGTACCCAGGCGCACCTGGAACACCCGACTGTGAAGAAAATTTACAATGAAGGTTGGAAGATTTCCTCGCAACCCGCATGCGTGGAGGTCACGGATAATACCGTGCCGCCACGCTCGATCATAGGCTTTCTCAATATCAAAAAATACAGAAACCAGGTGCTGCTTACGCACGAACGCCTCGCGCACAGATGTCTCAAGGTGCAGGAGATGATCGTGAGGTGAACGATGACGGCGAAAGCCGCTTTATGATGGTGAAAGTACTTATGTTCTAAAAAATGAACCAGTAATTAACCATGCGTTCAAGAACTTTACACAGACAGCTAGTGAGAGCAATTGGACGATAACTAGAGGGAGACTTGGGATCCTTGCCAGGTTTGGGAAAAGGCAGAACAAAAGCTTTTCGCCAAGATTCCGGGAAACTATGCTCCGACCAAATACGATTGTACAGGATTAAGAGATTCTCGAGAGACGACTGCGAGATATGACGGAGCATGTCATATTAGATGCCATCGGGACCGACAGATGTAGCGCCGGACCGATGCAGAGCCACCCGTAGTTCAACCATGCTGAAGGGGGAGTTATAGTCGGTGTTACGAAAAGGCGCAAAGGATATTCTCTGGCGTTCCGCAGTGGATTTAATCCTCTGAAAGGAGGAAGGATACGCCAGGTCACTAGACACGAAGGCAAACGCCTCCCCCAAACCAATCAGCAATCTCCCCGACTTCAGCATATGTGCAACCGTTACTCTCGAGAATGGAGATCTGGTGAGAGCTGTAGTTACCCCGGATCTTACGAATCTTGTCCCACACACTTTTCGAACTGGCACGTAAAGTGAGTGATGAAACATACTGGATCCAAGACTCCCCTTGCTACGTCGACGCACCAACCCAACATAGGATTTTACTCGTTTAAATGTAACGAGATTGGCATCGGTTGGATAACGCCGAAACGTAGACCAGGCCTTATTGTTGAGCTCCACCGGGGCGGCGAAAGACAGGATCAGAGCCAGCTTTCAATAAAACAATGTCGCCCATTTTCCATGCATCTGGAAAAGATTCATATTCCACTACTGCATTGTATATATTCTTTAATGTAGTGATAAAGATCGGCGGAAAACTTTGCAGGACCCTTGCGTTAATACGTTCAATTCCTTTAGCTTTATTGCCCATTAAGCAATTTAATCTGAGTATAAATTTGAGCCTCAGAAAATACAACCGGAGAATAACCATCCGTGTATTTAGTGGCTGCAAACTAAGAATTGATGTAAGTGAAAGCCCATTGGTATAGGCAACACTACGAAGACTAGTTTACAGAGAACTGGGTTTCTAATGTGTTAGGAAAGGTTTCATATATACCTTCCATCGAATAAACAATCCCATGTTAAACGTGGATGTAGGGCATTTGTTCGCCTTGTTATCTAAAGCCTTGTTATCTAAATATTTTTTCAAGATCATAAACTGAGGGATCAGGGTCCTTAACAGCAGAGACCTTGTGAGGCAAATATCCCTCCCAATTTTGCTGGTGCAGTCTCTTTATGCCATCATCCAGCTCCCTGGAGAGGGTGTAAAGAGATTGCAACTGACTGAAGATCACCTCACGGAACTCTCTTCGGATAGGTAAGAGCAAGGATGGGTCGGTAGTTCTGTAGTAAGGTGTTATTCGTTCCGGGCATAGATAACACCACAACGCTTTCTTCCATTCCACTAGTAAATACTTCAATCGGAGACCGCCATTGAATGTTTTGAACAGTGAATGGCCAAAGCATTCCAATTGCAATTTCAAGATTCTAGCAATGCGCCGTTGAACATTTTAACCAGTGAATGGCCAAAGCATTCAGGCTACAATTTTAAGATTCTAGCAATGATTTCATCTCTTAGGACGAGGGGCGTCTTCAACCTTGGCAGTTTCATTTGACTTACCAACTCCAGCAGCACTAATAGATAAGATTCCATCTGAGTCGTCAAGATCGAACTTTTATGACGACACTAGCTGTGTGCTCAACATCCAACTTGGATGTTAATTGATCCTCTACAGGAATCTGTTCCCTACGCAACGAGATTGTAACGTACCAGGAGATGTGACGTACCTGCCAGAAGGACGCACACGACATAAAGGCAGATAGGTATCAGAATAAAATGTCCGCGTAGCTCAATTGGTAGAGCAACTTATTCCGGAATGAGGGGACCCGGGTTCGAGCCCCGGCGCGGATAAAAATGACGGAGAAATTTACTTCGTTGTAAGATGCAATATCGACAACCTATAACGGTAAAACCGACACAACCTATAACTCTAAAACCATACGAAGTAACATATTGCAAAAAAATCCCTTTTCCGGACACCTGATTAAAATACAATCGGCAGAATTTTAAAATCAAAATATTTATCTATTAAGTGTCTAAGCCTTCGATACATACACAGTCGTATCAGAATAATAGGACCACCCCGGGACCACAGTTTACCCGCCCAGACGCACAACAGAGTGCAAGTAACAAGGTCTACCACACGGAGATATATGCTGTCGGCCAGGACAGATGAGGCATAGTGCGTAACGTGCACACAATGGGCAGATGTAGTGATTTGACGGACGTTCAAAAAGGAATGATCATCGGCTACCGCGCCAAGGTTGGAAGCATCTCAGAAGCAGCAGGCTTCGTGGGCTGTTCGCGAGGTGCTGTAGTAAGGGTGTATCAAGAATGGACAACTGGCACACCGAGTACCTCCTGACGTCATAACTGTGGAGCCCCAAGATCATCGACCCCAAAGAAGAACGTCGCTTCCGTTGACTGGTAAAGGGCAATCGACGCGCAACAGTGTAGCAATTTGACCATGCAAATGAATGCTAGGGCACCCAGGAACGTGTCCCCGATAACAGTAGAGAAAACCCTCATACGCATAGGTCTCCGGAGTCGACGCTGAGTAAAGGCGCCATTTAACCCAGGTCCATCGGCAACGACACCTGCAGTTTGCATGGGACTAGTCATTGGATGAGTGGGAAAAGGTTCCTTTCTCGAACGAATCGAGGTCTACTCCACAGAAGTGACTGGTGGTGGCGGATACGGCGTCAGACATACGAGAACCAACACCCAGAAACGCTTGGGGGTAAAAATATAGCCCCAGTGGTGGCAGTGTGAATATCTTGGGGGATGTTTTCCCGGTATGACCTGGGACCGCTGGTACCATTAGATGGGTCCCTGAACGCCAATGGCTATCTATCCATCCTCACTGACCACATACATCCCTTCATGTTAGACGTTTACCCTGGTTGTTATGGTGTCTACCAACAGGACAATGCTCTATGCTACGTCACTAAGGGGATGCGCGTGACTGATTCCAGCAACACGACAGCGATGTCTCCGTTCTCACTTGCCCAGCGAAACCGCCCGACCTCAATCACAGAGCACTTGTGGGACTATCTGGATTGACAGGTTCGACGTGCCGACCCACAACCACGTCATCTCCGGGAGCTGTGCGCCCTGCTGCAGTCCGAATGGGCACATGTGCCTCGGGCAACCTTACAGAGCCACGTTGCGTCCATGCCATGCCGTCTCGTCGCTGTCATCCGGGCCAATGGTGGTTATTCCCATTATTATAAGGTAGGTAGGTGGTCATATTATTCTGCTACGACCATGTACGTGTTTATATATATATGTAGGAAAGGTAGAGTAAAATTTGAGAGAAATGTAATCATCATGAACTGTGTAATGACACATACACACAGGTTCTTTTAATTGAAAGTTTTGTTTCGTGTAAAACTTCGCTTTTTTCATCACAATCCTTTGTCATTGCCATATAAATATCTAAAGTATTGTGGCCATGGCAAAACTACTGCTAAGGATTCGGGCTCTGTTCCACGACTTTCAATTTCAGCAGATCAATGGAATGCTATAGCAGATTGTTGAACCATCTGCTAAAAGTTCCAGAAGGAAAAGCTAAGGGTAAAGACGGTTATAGGAAGTCTTAAAATTGTGCACCCGAAACTACGGAAATTTATGCAGATACATGCAATGTGTATAGACTGGATACCAAAGGACAGAAAAAGTCCACATGGGAGATAGGCGGTTCAAATTCAAAAGCATGTTGGAGTGACATGGAGAAGATTGGCTCACAGTAGTGGGCGAGACTGTGTGTGTGTGGGGGGGGGCTTCTCATCCAGCAGTGGATTCTCAATGCTTGATTGATTACATTTCATATCTTCTGCCTGCGCGCTAAATAACGCTCTTTGAAAATAAAGATGAGTGGTTTGAAAAGTTGTAACTGCCCAAAGTCACTTCGATGAACTATCTTTAAAAAAAGTATCCATATTCTGAGCAATAAAACTTCCCATTGGCACTTCCAGAAACTACCAAATTCTCAACTGTTCTATTGCCTTCACAGATAACTTCTGGTTCCGTAATACAAGCACCGGAAATCTTCACTGGTAAGTCACCATTCCCACGTGCACGAACAATTTCAATGTGAAGAAAATCAAGTGTCATACCTAAAAGAGGATAGCACTGAACTTTTAGCACTGTGGATAATCACGTGATCCACCGGGTGTGCAAGATTATTCTTCAAGTAGTGATTTGAAAATATTTGTTCCACGATGCATCGCTAGTCAGCTGAAATACAGGTAGAACTAGGTTTACGCCCGCTTCACTTTTGCGCCTGTCATAGATCACGATTGGGGGGAGTGATGAGTCAGGACTCTGTCCGACATTGTAATAAAATTGTAATACTAAATGTTTAAACTACGACCTAAAATTTAAATAACAAAAAAACTGAATACAAAATGCGACCAGAGAAAGCAGATATTAACCACGGAAACATGCAATGCATTGGTGTCTAGACAACAGGACGCCGAAAGGTTAGGAGTGACGGTCAGCGTCCTGTTGTCTGGACACCACTGGTTCTAGACCAGGGGTCGGCATCTTGCGGCCCGGGGGCATCATGATGCTGTGGGAAAGGAGGCAAGCTGTGATGTGAGACGTAACCTTCCTTCGCATTGAGTACCATTCCAGCTGGTTGTTGGCACGTGATAACTTTTCTCTGCTGCGGAGGGCGCGAGCTGGGAAGAGCGAACGCGATAAACCAGTATTCAGTGGTGGCGGACGTTAAATGTGCCTTGAGTTGTACGTTTATATTGAGTGAAAAATAATTTGGAACATGGCATCAAATAAACGCAAAATTCGTGATGAACTTTTGTTCTCGATTGAGTGATGAACACTTCTTACATGCGACGATGCGAATTTCTTCAAGTCTTAAATGAGACATTGAAAAGCTAGCAAAGGACATACAGTATAACCCCAGAAATCCTATTAAATAGGGCGGATGAGTACCTTTTATATTTCAATGTTATTTTTTCGCGTATATTTGTCATTTTTTTTTTTTTGGTTTTTCTAACTAATATTTTGCTGTTACGATTCAATAGTTATATTTGACTGTGCTTCAAACTTTTTGCTAAGTTTAAATTAACCTTTACCACGATATAAATAAATGTCTTATATACTGCACTTGCGGCCTCTTACTATAGTTTAAAATTCAAATGCGGCCCGCAAGTGCTAAAAGGTTGCAGACTCCTATTCTAGGCTACAGGACGTGTCTGATAATGTCACGTTGAGAAACCACTGGAAGTCATATACGACATCACGAAAGGGATCGCCAACATCTCAGCGGCATGAAGTGAAGAGTCAAAATCATGCATGAATGGAGTCTTGTGTAAACTTTGGCCCGACTGTATTCCTGACTTGCAATAGCATGACACTGTCCTTGCATCAATAACAGAGAAAGTGAGAGATAGCGACAGAAATACGATTGGATGTAGCAGCTCGCCGCCCCGGTGGCGCAGTGGTCTAAGCGATGGCCTCTGATCATTCGTCAGAAAGGGGTCCGGGTTCGAATCCTGGTGAGGCATGGATGTTGTGTTTGTCTTACGGCACTGGCTCTCTCCCTTCCCTGGAACCAGTGACCCTAAATTAGGGACGGGCGACTGCTTATAGCCCATTGAGTTGCTCACGGTGGTCGTTAAACCTTCAATCAAAAAAAAAAAAATGTAGCAGCTCGCGACATGAAAGAGCTCTTTGTGAGTCATGGTGATGAGCTTTCAACGGAAGATTTAGAAGAGTTAACTGAGCAACTGTCCGAAAAGGACAGAGGACAGTACAGTCGACTCTGCAGTGTCGGTCAGGACACACATTTATGGCCTCTTGCATTGATTTCACTAAGAGTGAAATCAATGCAACAGGTCATTGCTCTTATTAATAAGGGATATGAGATCTTATGTAGCAACGACCCCAACTGGGAGTGGAGCTCAATCGTTAAGAGAGGAACTGAGATTGTTTTACAAGCCATGCTATAACTTATCAGAAAAGAAAATCAAATAGACATCTGTTCTTAAAGTAGTATTTTTTTCTTTAACATAATTTTCAACACGTAAATTTTATAAAATAAAACCATTTCCCAAGTATTTTGTGTGGATTACAGAAAATCTTACAACACGGATCCTAGTGTAGTTACATATGTTTTCGTATTTTTAATTCAGTTTACGCCGCTTTATTTTTCGCCAGAAATCTCAGGAACCTTAACCCCCGGCGTAAAAAGTAGTGCCTGTACTTTGTTCGCATCCCTCAAACGTTCTGTGTTTTTACCTTTTCAAACCCCTTTGAGGGTCAACACGCATTTCCTCAAGCGCCTCTCATAACGAAATCCACCTTTGCGATACTAACCGCGACTCATCACGTCAGCATACATACGAACAGGATATACCAGGTGATCGTAATTAAAGTACTTCTATTCAACGCCGTCTAGAGACATATTTAGCAGTCCGAATACAACCAAATTTGGTACGGTGACATTTCAGGACATGCGAAAGACATGCCCTTAAAAAATAGTACCGAAACTCACCACTATGGCACTTGTGGTGCTGTAAGCAACGAAAATGCAGTTTCATTTACATAAACACGTGTCGCAGCCAAGCTGTGGGTATAAAAGTGGCCACAACAGCGGAATGTCACTCTTGAGCCGCGGATGGCTTAGTGGTTAGCGATTAAGACTATCGATGCAAGGTCCTCAGGTTCGCACCTGGGCTGATCTTTCAGAGATGGTGTGATTTACTAACAATCGCTGAATATCCGCCGTGCATCGGACGAGCACGTTAAGTGAAGGCCCCCAGGCTGGACCCACTGGTTAAATGGGTATCCTTTCCTATGCCCCCCCCCCCCCTGAAATTCTCTCACCCCTCTGTGTGCAACATCGTACTTGTACGGTGACGCCATCTACTGTACTCTAATCTCACTACAAACTGTTCCGTCAAAGTCGCTAGACTTGCTCTCATTCCTTCCGTTTCTGTGTCCTGCCCAAAAGGCGATCTCGCTGTAGGTGGCTGGGACCTAAACTCTACTCACTGTGGACGCTAGTCCTACAAGAAAATGACAAATACTGTGCGTGAATGTCATTCTTCCCACACGGGGTCTGGTATCTTGACGTGGTGTGTGAGCCCAGCTGCGTTACATCTGCAAAATCCAGATCGTTCCTTCTTGGGCGAGTGGTAGATTATTTGTATGAAGCAAGTAATACTACATTACTCCCGTGTAATGTCATCATTGTTGGTATAATTTCTTTCTGCCGTCCTTTGTGTTCGATGCAGCGTCTCCAGATTTTGTGTTCTGTGTCGGTGATACCCCTTAGTCAGGTGGTCATCGCATTGGAGCTCCGCAAAAGGTGTGTGTATTTCGTGGATCCTAGATTAGGTAATTATAGTTTTATTGGCTATACCACTTGTGCAGGACAGCCTTCTAAGAGAGCGTAAGCGACCTGAGCAAGTGGTCTCTTTACTTTTTCAAAATCTGTCCGGAACTCTACTGCACTTCTTTTTCAACTGCGAACTGGCATATTATTCACAGTTAGTATTCTCACTATCATGTCTACTAGCTAGTGTGTTAATCCGCAGCTAGTAGTTCCCTTTACACTGCATTGTATTGTATTGAAGCAAAAGAAAAGGAATTTATGCACTCATTTAAGACACCCCATTGAAAAAAATGAAATAAAGGGTCCTTTTCATGGAAGATTTTCAGTTCAGTAAATTTATCAAAAAGGATACCAGCCGTACTATCACATAGAAAAACAAAATAAATTCATGCACTTTATAGGCTCATCATTTTAAAAAAATGAAAAAAAAAAAAAGGGATGCTTTCACAGCCGACAAAGTTCGGTGAAATTTTACAAAAAGATAACATTTGTTCGAACAACTGATTAAAAGAGAAAAGAAAGCAGAATGACTAAAAAACTAAGAAAGTTGAGGAGAAAAGTATTCTCCAAACTATAATAATCTTTATCTTTACAAAGTAATGTTATCCTTTTCTGTAATGTTTACATTTTGTGATCTTAGTTCTTTACAAATGAACTAAGATCACAAAATGTAAACATTACAGAAAAGGATAACATTACTTTTTACATTGAAATTCAGCAAAATACTTTTTTTTTAACTTAAAAGTACTCAAAGACTTGTGTATTGTACGGAATTCAAGATAGTAAATGAAAAAAACAATAAGACTAAATCCTATGAAATTTTAAAGGCATTCTACGTAATAATTTCTAACATATAAAAAGGCCCTTTTCAGAGCTCAGTTCTTAATTGTCCAACCAATCACAAATTTTCTTTTTCCTGATTGGATAAATTTGAAAAGACAGACTATCGACTCCTGAACGAAGACAGAGGAAATAGTAATTTTGGTTTTACAGCATACAATTATAGGCTTTTCCCTGAATAAACATTAAATAAATACATTAAATCGAATACGACTCACGCTGTGGGTTACGCTAATAACTGACACCACTTATGATTTATTGATACCACTTATGAAAAATCGTAATTTTTTTTTTGATTGGAGGTTTAACGACAACCGTGAGCAACTCAATGGGCTATAAGCAGTCGCCCGTCCCTAATTTAGGGTAACTGGTTCCAGGGAAGGGAGAGAGCCAGTGTCGTAAGACAAACACAACATCCTGATCATTCGTCCGAAAGGGTTCGAATCCTCACCGGGATTCGAACCCTTTCGGACGAATGATCAGAGGCCATCGCTTAGACCACTGCGCCACAGGAGCGGCAAATCTATCTTAGAAACAGCTATGTACGAAAATTCTTGCATCTGGTCGATGTGATATTCTTTACAAGTCTGAATATAAATTCATAAACTAATGTGGTATTCTTCATGTGTGAATACAAATTCATTTTAATATAAATTAATAATCTAATGTGGTATTTTTCGCAAGTGTGAATATGAATTCATAAACTAGTGTGGTATTCTACACATGCGTGAATATAAATTCATATAATAAACTAATGTGATATTCTTCACATATGTGAATGAAGTAAAACCACTAATAATTTAGAGCAATAATTATTATACTGCAACTATAAATAGTACAATTTAATAGAAGTGAGTATTGATTGGCCCTTAAAAGATGTAATACTGTAATTAAAATCTCATATTTACAACCTCCGCAAATGAAATCAATCTGAATATTTTACTAAAGTGAGTCCCTTATAAAAACCTAATTTTATAAACCTGATGTTCATATAGTTTATGCAAGATGGCTTGTCAAAATGAATTAATAGAATGGACACATTGAATTAAATAATCTAATGGCTAAAAATACGAATGTATAATTTATATCCTTTACCGAATTATTATTAAATTACCTTCCACCACAATTTACCACGGTGTCAGTAGGATATTAGTTTATTTTTGCACTGATGAATGCCTTACAAAGTGGCGTAATTCACCCAAAATGACTTAGTTTGCTTCATTACTGAGCATCAGGCCCTTGATGGCGACGTTGATTCTGCACCTCTAATTTTTCATCACATTTCTCAGTCTGATCTTTCCTATGGAACACCTGTTTCTAATTTCAAAGGCGGCTGGACCCAGTGCTGCCAACCCTAGGGTAATTACCCTATTTTAAGGGTAATTCCTCACTTCTTAGTGCTTAGGGTAGGTAATTCGAGCATCGCAGAAAAGGGTAATTTTTACATTCGTTTTTTTTTTTTAATTATTCTTCCCGTTCGTAAAATTTTAATCTCAGCATTCGGTATCCGTAACTGATCTCCTGTTGTTTAGCCTTCGGCTCCGCCGTTCGCGACGTAGATTTTTGCAAAACAGAGTTTGCTTTTTACTAACCAGATCAGACAGGAAATGAGCAAAACTGACAACTGACCACTTCTTGTATCTTTGACACCTTGAGAAACATTACACTGTTTAAGAGACAGCTTCTGCCACCCGATTCTGTTGATTGAGAACTTCAGCACAGAAATGGAGTCCTCTTCTGATGCTCATGATCCTCAACAACCTGCAGACTGTAGCAAAAATTTAGGAAAGAAAACTATTTCGGCCAAATCCTACAAACAAAAATATTACCAAAAACGGCAAGTGCTTCCAGAATTTAAAAGCCTGGCTCTGTCAAAGATCTCGAGGTGCACAGTATGCCTATTGCAAAGCATGTGATATGCATTTAACAGCTGGGCGGTCAGAACTTTTGAGACATGAACTGCAAGGAGCTAGCAACAAACCAACCATTGTTTCCGTTGCCATGCATGAAATCCAATGCCAAAAGCAAAAGAACGGTATAAGAATCTGTTGCATGCTTGGTTGCCTATATTGTTGAGCATAATCTGCCATTTGACAAACTTAGTGCAAAGAGTTTGCCCTGATTCCAAAATCGCTAAAGAATTGTCTTGTGCACGGACAAAAGGTACGGACATCACTAAGAATGTTCTGAGAAAAACCAGTTTAAACAGCCTAATTCGCCTTCTGCAAACAGAGATATTTTCTCTGATAATTGATGAGTCAACAGATGTTTAGCTGCGCCAAGCATATTGCACTCCTAGTACGTGTTGTGGAGAACGATGAAATACTGGATGCATTCCTGGGACTTGAAGTCACAGCCAGAGTTCAATTTGGTTGTCTACTGAGGGAATTTGAAGCATTCAACATCCCATGGAAGACGAACTTGGTAGGTTTTGCCGCAGCCGGTGCGAATACAATAATGGGGAGAATCAATTCTGTTGCTGCCCTGTTCAAGGAGCAGATGCCTCATTTGTTTGTCATAAAATTCATGTCACTCGTTTCACATCTGTGAATCGCATGCATGTGCAACCTTGCAGAGGGAAGCGGAAGATCATATCATACATACACTGCTGGCCACCCAAAATGCAACATCAAGAAGGACACGAGATAGCAAAGCCAGATTTACTGCACACATAACAAATACATAGATTAAACGATTCAGCTTTCAGGCCCGTGCGACTTGCGGAACACGTAGACATCAATCAATAGTTCGTGTGGCCCCCATGGCTGGCAATAACGGCCGCTACACGCCGCGGTATCGAACGAAAGAGGCTTTCGATGTGGGCTTGGGTCCAGGCTGAAAGAGACTTTGGATGTGTCGGTCCAGGCTGCTTCCACACGTTGCCACAGTTCATCAGGCGTAGCCGCGGGTGGTGCTTGCCGGGCCACTCGGTTGCTGATCAGCGTCCAGACGTGTTCTATGGGCGACATATCGGGAGAACAGGCGGGCCACGGCAGCAGTGACACCTGGTGGGCCGTGAAGAATTGTTGCACGATGTGTGCCACGTGCGGGCGCGCATTGTCCTGTTGTCGGAGATGTATGTGGCGGTGCGAGTGTACCGGCTATGCACACCAGAGGGGTGTGGGTGTCATATCCAATTGCGCCCCAAACCATACCGCCAGGCGACGGACCGGTATGGCGATGCATACTGCAGGCGTCATACAGTCTCTCGCCGCGGTGCAGCCACACGCGGATCCGACCGTCGTGGTGTTGCAGGTAGAAGCGGGATTCGTCGGAGAAGACAATGTCGTGCCATTCCATAAACCAGGTGCAGCGTTCAACGTCCCACTGCCGCCGCACTCGCCGGTGGTGTAACGTCAATGGTAATCGGAGCAATGGGCGCCGTGCGACAAGTCCCCGCTCCTGCAGACGACGTCGAACAGTACGGGCTGCACAACACACCCTAATTCCTGCGCTAACGTTCGTGATGTGGCGGTGCGAGCCGTCAATGCCCGCCGCACAACATGCCGGTCCTCTCGTTCGGTGGTGTGCCGCGGCTGCGGCAATCGCTCACCTCGGTCCGTCCGTCCCTCCTGCACCCACCGAATCTATACTCGCCTCATTGTGGCTGGATGTCGTCCCACACGGGCGCCGATGTCTCGGTACGATAAACCGCTGTCGCGATAAGCCACTATTCCTCCTCTGTCGAACTCCGAAACGTGCTGGAATGACTGCTGTATTCTGCGACGAGGCATCAAGAAGCTTCCCACGCACAGGTCCGGCAGCACAACACACTTCCACTACTTACACCCCGCCTTCTGTGCACCCTTCTTATAGTGCTTCTAGGTGGCGAGCCGGGCGCACATGATTTGCATATGCCCTGCAATGCTAATCGTTTGCATGTCCTCTCGCGTGCGACGCATGCTGCGAATTTCAGGCCAATTGGATGCTTCCTTCTTGGTGTTGCATTTTGGGTGGCCAGCAGTGTACGTCACAAATCAATAAAACAAGACAAACTCACAATGGTCGCCCAGACGCTCGTTTTGTTCCGTGTACGAGTCCTTACTTATCTCTTTGCCGGTCACGCCACTCACGACGGTTGCGGTTTCTTGATAACTGGTGCACACAAAATCGTGACGTTATATGCATACGTCACAGATTGCTGAAATCCGGTTGATTTTTTTCTCTAACCGGTTCGATTGTCAATGAATTGCTTTAAAAATTTTTATTCGCGTAGGAAAGGAATAAAACGTACAAATTTTGAAGATGACAATCCGATTTTTGGCGTAAATGTGACAAGGATGGTAAGTCAGATAATATCCGAAAACTTGAAATATTATTATTTTTTTTTTTTATTTTCAAGTTTTCGTATATTGTACCACCTACATAACATCTGGTCTTCAATGATGTTATGTAGGTGGTACAAGTCATAGTTTCGTGCACATGAATGACTGGAACCTGGGTTACCCAGAAAAAACATTACCCCAAAGCATTACACTTCTTCCACCGGCTTGTTTTCGTCTCACAGTGCCAACACTTCTCACGTACCCGGCCGTTCACATGGTGCAACAAGAAAAGACTTGCATCGTACCAGACGACCTTCTTCCAGTCATTCAAAGTCCAATTCTGCCACTTCTGAGAGGCCAAGAAATACTAGCCGCATTAAACAGTCCAGATGGCAACCAGCAATGTTTTGTGTCTCATTAGGTGTAAAAAATTAGTAAAAATAAATAGGGAAATGGGAGTAGGGTGAGGAATGAGATATAAGTTACATCAATGTTTTATTATAGCGTCTAGGGCTACAATTCCTGAGGAATTCGTACCAATCCGGAAGTATCAAAATCTATAATTTAACACAGTTTATGTGTACAGTTAGTTTACATTGAGAAACTATGTATATAAAAATGTTTTTTTTTTTAAAGATGTTTAATCGAAAAAAAATGTTTTTTTTCAGCGGAGTTTCCTAATTAAGTCAGCACGTTTTTTACAATAGTACGATAAATTTTATGAAAAAAAAAAAACTTTTTCTCAGACTTCTTGCCCGCTATCATAGAGTTCCGACCCCACTGGTAATCAGTTATATACTTTTAACTATATTCATAATATTGATGGCTAATATTTCTCGTTTCCCCTCAATTTTGTGGATGGTACTCATTCACCTGTTCTGGTCATAAACGCCACATAACTGCTGACAACCAATTTCACAATGCGTGAAAAACTTTTACAGTTCATAAGTTTCCCGCTAGAGGTCTCAGTCGACATTTTTTCAAATGACGTTCTTCAACATGCTATATCAGAGCAAATAAAAAAAATGCCTGATAGTTTTAACTTCTGCGCACTTTCGAATTTTTCCCTACGGGAGCTTAAAAAGTCATACATTTTTTCTTTTCTAGGTGCAACCATGTGCATCGTCGAGGCTTATTAAACTCAGAAGTCGCCGCACTGGTTCCAAGGAGGAAGATCAAGGCACAACTCCCATTCCTCATCCGGGGACTCGAATCCCGCAGACTGTCGGCAAACCCGCGCCTCTGAGCCTCTGAATACTCTGCCATGGGGGGGGGGGGGGGAGGATATTATCTTCTGCTTTGTAAAGACAATGAAAACTTTCTTGCACCCAAACAACACTCTTAATATAAACACTTTTTGAACATTAAATTTTTTTCATTTCCGTTCCGAATTTTCCGTTGTTTATGTAAGCTGCAAAAGCATGCTAACTGTAGCACTATGAAATGACATCGCCCCGGTAAATGAGTAGTCAGAGGCGTGAGGTTATGGGTACTCATCCGGGCTGGGTGCAAGACCCTGATGAGGCTTCCCCCCCCCCAAGACCACCACCATAAGAAACACTAAGGGTTATAAAGCAGTTGCCCCAGTCTCTAATTTAGCACCACTGATTCCAGGGAAGTGAGAGAGCCAGTGCCGTGAGACAAGCACACACCATCCATGCCCTGTCTGAAAACGGACATTTCTGGCGACTGGCTAATATCAAATCTTTCATTCTACATTTTGGCAAAATTTTATCTTACATATTAAATTGAGATGTAGCCAGTTTTCAACTTAAACGTTTTTGTAATGGATTTTTAATTTCGTGTTGGGGCCTGGATCTACCAGCGAGTCGCTTAGTGAGTTCTACCTCAGGCCTCACAAGCGATAGGATTTTAAAATCACTGAACTCTTTACACAGTAGTAGCACAGAAGATTTTTTTTTAACCACTTGTACTACACTAGTAAAGGAGTTTTATACATAGTATCTCAGGAACTACCTACGGGTACACGGACTTTTTGAAGGGAAGAATTGACCCCATCAGTTTTTAATCAAATTTGCCTTTCAGAACCCTTCAAATTTCACGTCTTCAACACCCAGTTCCTGTGACGGACGAAGCTAGTTCCCAACATACCCAATTCCAGATTTAAAATAACTGACTCCAGGTGAGGGAGAGAACCAAAATCAAACAAAACACATGCATACTGGACTGGAATCCTGTTGCGTGCAAATCACATGATCCCTAATGAGTCATCGTCAAGGTGAAATTTTACTGATATCGCATTTCACGACGAGATTGCACGGAATTGCGATACAACTTGTGTAAGATATTTTTCGCGATGCAAGTTTTAAAGCTACGTAGAAGAAGTGGGTACCCCCCCCACCCCCACCCCGTGGCGCCGTGGTCTAAGCTGGTTTCTCATCATTCATCCAAGATGGGTCCGGGTTCGAATCCCGGTGAGGCATGGATGTGTTTTGTCTTACGATACTGGCTCTCTCTCCTTTCCCTGGAACCAGTGGCCTTAAATTAGAGACAGAAGAGTGCTTATTGCCCAATGAGTTGCTCACGGTGGTCGTTAAATATTCAATAAAAAATATATATATATATATATATATATAAAATGAGCATTTTTACAGTATACTTTGATTGTGGATCAAAGCGAGCGTGCAAATTGAATTCGATCTTTCAGTTGTGCCATGGCAGCTTGCAAATACAAATAAACAGTGTCACAGCGACGCCCTTAGTCATCAAGGTCCTGAAAGTAATTCAAACCTCAAATGCGAAAGTATAAAAAGAAGATTCTCAGCAATAACCCTCGAAAAAACAGATTTCAGAAACAATAGACGGCGATTTCCTTCAAATTACTTTGGAGGGCTCAGCAGAGTCGGATTAAAACCTTACTGGGACTCATAGGCTAAGACATCTGAGTGGGCTATCAAGGCTAAGACGTCTGAATGGGCCCCTAAATAAACTTATGACGGAGAATCATTACGAAGTTCGTTAAAATATGAAATTGTAGAAATACGCTTGTGATAATTAATACGTAGTGCATTCAAAATAATAAATAATCTGTAGTCTTCATTAAAAGTCACTGCATTTTCCAGTGTTCTCACAAGAACACAGTGGAAAATGAGTTAAAAGCTTAAGATTCCTGGATTTTGTTTTGGAATATTTAATAACTTAGCATTGTATACTTTTCTTGGTGCATCGTTTTTGTGGGTGCAATGTGAAGTTACAGTGGATTTCGCCCGTACGGTTTCAAGTGCAAACAAGATGCAAAGTGAGTAGATGGTAGCGAAAAAGCTGAAATTGTCTCGCCGACCCTGCTGTACACAGCGATATGAAATTTTACCTTCAGTGAGTCACTGCCTTCAAATCTGTTCGTCTTCTAGAGTATTTGCGCTCGAGGGGAAATCATACGGGGCAAAAACTATTTTACTTCACTCCACATATAAATATATAAGCTGTGTATTATTTGCGGTGTATAGCTGCATGCCTCCTGGGCCTTTGGTAATGGTGGGCCCTTAGACTAAAAGCTCCGTTAGACCCCCACCCTTAACCCGGCGCTCAAAACTCAGACAATCCCACAGCCAGCATGTGATTTATTTTTAAGCAAGAAAAGTCCTAATGTAAAGCTATATGGCAATAAACGTCAACGTGAATCAGAGAGTGATTATGAATGTCATTTTTCGCTAATGCACTCTGTCCAGCAACCCCCTCCCCTTGTGAAAACAATTTGTTTTCCACGAGTACTTAAATACTTAAATAACATTTTCATTTCCAAATAATTACTGTTCCTGACACATACAATTTTTTAACGTGTTTCTTGGGGAAAGAAGACATGAAATTCGGAGTGGAAGTTGGGATTTTTGTGTTGAGGGGGGGGGGGGGACTTAACGACCACCGTGTGAGCAACTCGATGGGCTATAAGCAGTAGCCTGTTCCTAATATAGAACCACTGGTTCCCGGGAAGGGAGGGGCCAGTGCCGTAAGACAAACAACATCCATGCCTCACGGGATTCGAACCCGGACCCGTCTCAGACGAATGGTCAGAAGCCAGCGCTTATAACATTGCGCCACAGGGATAGCAAAGATGACAGGGAATAAAGTTGAGAACTAGATTTCTAAAAAAAAAAAAAAAAAAAAAAAAAAAAAAGGCTAATTAAAATATAGCACAGCAAATTTTACTATACAAAATGTTTTGAATAAATTTCTCCTTGGTCGTCGTATAACCAAATTTCTGGGCAGGTAAACCCCACGTTAATAATAAAAAAAAAATTTCACTTTACTATGCTTCTAGAAGAAATTTATTTAAGTACTCTTAAAAAACACCATAATGCCTTCAAGTTGGAACTGAAGAACAGATTCTCTGCTTTAGAAGGCCTAACATCGGAAGAAGTGGCTATTTCTGAAGTTAACAGAAAAGTAACCAAAGCTCTTATGGAAACAGCAACAAAATTAGCTGGGTCTAAGAACAAGTTGCATGTGAACAAATTATCAGGAAAAACCAAAATGTTGATGCAAAAAGAAGAGAGATGAGGACAACTAAAGAAGATGTGACTTCCAAAATGGAATATATAGCAATGCAAGACCGTACGAAAAAGTATCACTAAAGACGTAAGGAAATTCAACTGTGAACTAGTAAGGAAAGCAATTGAAAACAACCAAAGCCTAAAGATAGCAAAGGGACATCTCAGTAAGGGAAGAAAACAGATTATGGCACTGAGAAAAGAAGATGGTTCTGTAACAAGAAATACAGGCGAAATTTTGACAAGAGTGAAAGATTTCTACTCCAAATTATATGAAAGGGATGATACATGTACTCCAGAGATCATGAAAGGTACCAGTACCAGAGTTTTTCCAGTCCTCCCAGCAGAAGTTGCACATGCAATCAAGAACATGAAGCGGGGAAAAGCTCCAGGAGAAGATGGAATTACTGTAGACATCATACAAGAAGCAAGTGGAGAAATCGAAACAGTACTCGCCCAAATTTTCACTCAATGGCTTAATGAAGGGAAGATTCCTGAGGATTGGAACAACACTACAATGATCTTGCTACTTAAAAAAGGTGACATTGAGGATCTCAGGAACTACAGACCCTATCAGCCTCCTATCAGTGGTTTATAAAATCTTCACTAAAGTTCTTTCACACCGCTTGAAGGTAACACTGGACATGGCTCAACCAAGAGAACAAGCTGGATTCAGGAGTGGCTACAGCACAATAGATCATATCCACGTACTGAGAGAACTAATTGAAAGAGCGAGGGAATATGAACTTCCATTGTGCATGGCTTTTATCGATTATGAAAAAGCCTTTGATTCGGTGAAACCATCAGCAGTTACAATGGCTCTGAAATCCTGCGGTATTGAAGATGCGTACATTAATATTATTAATAACATCTATGAAAATGCAAGTGCAAAGATTCGGCTGTTTGAAAATACAACACACATAAAAAATTGGAAAGGGAGTGAGACAAGGTGACACCATATCTCCGAAGCTCTTTAATGCCACATTGGAAAATGTCTTTCAATCACTGAACTGGGAAAACAAAGGGATAAAGATTAATGGAGATTATCTAACCCACCTTCGTTTTGCTGATGACAGTCATTTTTGCAACTACCCCATCAGAGCTGCAGAGTATGATCCAGGAACTTGCTGACAAAAGTAGAGAAGTGGGATTAAAAATGAACTTTCAGAAGACAAAAGTGATGTTCAATGCTTTTACAAGAAATGAAGATTTATCGATTGATGGAGAAAAGCTGGAGATAACAGACACGTACGTTTATCTTGGACAGCAGATATCAAGTGAGGGTCACATTGATGAGGAAATTAATCGGCGTACAAAACTTGCCTGGAGAGCTTTTGGAAGAAACAGCATAATTTTCAAGAGCAATATGCCATTAAGTCTTAAAAGAAAAGTGTTTGATCAATGCATCCTTCCAGTGCTTACGTATGGTGCAGAGACGTGGACCTTAACTAAAAGAGACATACAAAGGCTGCAGACAACTCAAAGCAGCATGGACAGGTGCATGCTTGGTGTAACCAGGAGAGATAAGAAGAGGAACTTGTGGATCCGAAAAATGACAAGAGTGGAAGACATCATGATCAGAGTAAAACCCCTGAAATGGTAATGGGCTGGACATACTGCCAGAAGGACAGACCATCGATGGACAGCCGAAATTTTAGATTGGATTCCAAGGGACAGGAAAAGACCCAGAAGAAGACCACATGGAAGATGGATGGATGAAATTCGATAGTATGCGGGAGTGACATGGAGGAGACTGGCACAAGACAGACCGTTGTGGAGGAAACTTGGGGAGACCTTTGTCCAGCAGTGAATTGATAATGGTTGACAATGATGATGATGATAGAAGAAAATCAAGTTTTCCTGAAATAAGGTTGCTTTACCACTTAGATGGTTTAGGAAAAAAAAAGTTATGTAGCAAATGACCTGTTGAGCCAAACACTTTTCATGCCCCGCTACCGGCTGTTAAAGTGTAGCTTCATCCCTTTCTTTTGGTTGATTTAGTGTATGTATCTCACCCTGCTTTCGCTAACTGATTTTGAGTACCTCAGCAATAAAATATAAATCGGCAGGGGTCGCGTTGCCGATTGCCATCTTCGCAATTTGCGAAAAAGAAACCGTTGTGGCGATGGAAAAAAACGCTTTGGCGATTACCTTTTCATAGTGTTAAAACACTTCGGCGAAAACAAATTGAATTTGGAGACTAAATTGGCGAAAACAAATTGAATTTGGAGACTAAATTGGCGAAAACAAATTGAATTTGGAGACTAAATTGGCGAAAACTTTAGAAAAACCAGAGCAACCCTTGAATCAGTATAATCAAATATACTATCAAAATCATAGCATGAAATTAATAAAAACACTTAAGTTTCCCTTCGGTAATCCCACTACTATATTATTCAAATCTGGAACAGATAACTCGATATTCACTGTAGTATACGTTAATGTACTTGGGCTCACCTACGATAAATTTATTGTGTTTATAAGTATATACACTGCTGGCCACCCAAAACGAAACACCAAGAAGGAAGCATCCGATTGGCCTGAAATTCGCAGCATGCGTTGCCCGCGAGAGGACATGCAAACGATTAGCATTCCAGGGCATATGCAAATCTTGTGCGCCCGGCACGCCACCGAGAAGTACTATAAGAAGGGTGCACAGAAGGCGGGGTGTAAGTAGTGGAAGTGTGTTGTGCTGCCGGACCTGTGCGTGGGAAGCTTCCTGATGCCTCGTCGCAGAATACGGCAGTCATTCCAGCACGTTTCGGAGTTAGACAGAGGACGAATAGTGGCTTATCGTGACAGCGGTTTATCGTACCGAGACATCGGCGCCCGTGTGATACGACATCCAGCCGCAGTGAGGCAGTCTTCCCTTACCTGCAGGACCTGCCAGCGGACACGTTTCAACAGGACAATGCGCGCCCGCACGAGGCACGCATCGTGCAACAATTCTTCACGGCCCACCAGGTGTCACTGCCGCAGTGGCCCGCCTGTTCTCTCGATATGTCGCCCATCGAACACGTCTGGTCGCTGATCGGCAACCGAGTGGCACGGCAAGCACCACCCGCTGCTACGCCTGATGAACTGTGACGTGTGGAAGCAGCCTGGACCGATATACCCTAAGCCCACATCCAAAGCCTTTTTCGTTCGATGCCGCGGCGTGTAGCGGCCGTTATTGTCAGCCATGAGGGCCACACTAATTATTGATGTCTGCGTGTTCCGCAAGTCGCACGGGCCTGTAAGCTCAATCGTTTCATCTTTGTATCTGTCGTTGTGTGTCCAGTAAATCTGGCTTTGCTATCTCGTGTCCTTCTTGGTGTTGCATTTTGGGTGTCCAGCAGTGTAGTTTTGTTTTTTCTTACGGATTTGCATCTGAATTACTACATTTTGGGACTTACGGCACCACGAATTCCTGAATTTTTGAAAAATCCGTTTCAGCTGCAGAAAAATCCTTTTTTTTTTCCTCATTAGAAAGGAATTAGAAAAACATTTTCATACTCATTAATAAGTTTCACTCAAATGTTCTTGCAATTTTAGAAATTTTCAATTTCTTACGGGTTGTTTTTTCGCAGTTATGTTCATGATAATTTAACTCTTGAAAAACTTAATATTGACTCAGTTGGATTTCCCTTCCCGCTAAAAGCGAAAACTTTCGCAAATTTTGTAATGAGATATAGCGATAAAATTCGTAAGAATGTAATAAAATCTTAGACGATCTCTGTTAGAGAACGTACCATTCCACTGCCTTAGCAACGAAAGTAGTGCTTTTATTTTTATTTTTTTATATTGAATTTTACTAGGGAAACATAATACAGCATTCCAGGAAAGTAAGTAAAATTTTGATTATTTCCTCAACACGAACGCTGCAGTGATTCCTAAACTTATGGTTGGAAATACGTTTAAACAGGAAATGGAGATGCTGACGTACAGTTAATTTTAGGAATGTTGTACCCTTAACCCTTCCCAAATAGTATGAGGCAAAAAATCAGCTTCCAGTGCCGTTTATGGATTGCCAGTCAGCCACTGCGTATAACAGATTATTATGACGCAAGGGATGAAAGTGGCTAATATCTATTTAAAATTTTCCTTCTTCACTGCTTATATGCACCGAAGAGCCAAAACATTACGACCACCTGCCTAATATAACGTTGTTTCTCCACATGCCGCCAAAACAGCTCTTACCTGGCGAGACAAAGCACAAGGTGTCTTGGGGTGTCTGGCAGAGTTGGAAACGGGTCAAAAATTTTGGACACGGACCCGACCGTCACATAATTGGACCAGACGCGGATAAATCTGCTTTGAACTATAAATTCGAATATATCATCATCACTGTCAATCATTATCGATCCACTCACTGCTGGATTAAATTCTCCAAGTTTTTTCAACAACTATATATCTTGGACCAGTCACTTCCATCCATCCTTCTCCCATGTGGTTTTTTTTTTTTATCTTTTCCTGTCCCTTGGAATCCAGTCTAGAATTCCGGTTGTCCATCGGTGGTCCGTTCTTCTGGCAGCATCTGCAGCCCAATGCCATTTCAGGGATTTTACTCTGCTCATGTCTTCCACTCTTGTCATTTTCCTTATCCACGAATTCCTCTTATCTTTCCTGGTTACATCAAGTATACATCTTTCCATGCTTCTTTCAGTTGGCTGCAGTCTTCGTGTCTTTCTCAGTTTAAGGTCCACGTCTCTACTCCGTACGTAAACACCGGAAGGATGCATTGATTAAAGTTTCTTTTAAGACATAATGGAATATTGCTCTTAAAAATTGTACTGTTTTTTCTAAAAGCTCTCCAACCAAGTTTTGTACGCCAGCTAATTTCTTCATCAATATGACCTTTCCTTGATATCTGCTGCCCAAGGCAAATGTAGGAATTGGTTATCTCCAGCTTTTCCCCATCAATTGATAAATCTTTATTCCTTGTAAAAGCATTGGACTTCAGTTTTGTTTCTGAAAGTTAATTTTTAATCCCACTTCTTTACTCTAGTCAGCAAGTTCCTGGATCATACTCTGCAGCTCTGAAGTATTATTTCAAAGACCTCTGAAGGGTATTTTGATTTTATTTTATTTTCAAAAATAAAACTGAAATAAAACCGTGTCAGGAATACCTTGACCAGACCCGTTTGACCCGCGACCCGTTTCAATCTCTGGTATCTAGTGCCAACACGATGCCAGCAAATCCTTAAAGCTCTTGTAAGTTGCGTGGTTGAGCTGCCACCGATTGGACTTCCTGTTCTAACACAAAAAGCACAGATGCCCGATTGGATTGATGTCCGAAAAATTTGGAGGCCAGGGCAATACCAGGAAGTCATGTTCAGTGAACCATTCCCGAACATTCTGGGAAGTGTGGCACGACATTATCCAGCTAAAATAAGACACTACTAGAGGGAAATACCGTTACGGTGAAACGATGCACTTGTTCTGCAATGATGTTTAGGTAGATGGTACAAGTCATAGTTCGCTGTATACGAATGATTGTACCCAGGGTTTCCCAGTAGAACATTGCCCAAATCATTAGACTTCCTCCACAGACTTGTTTTCGTCCCAGCACGGTGCATCCTGGGGCTAACACTTCCCCAGGTAAACGATGCACACCTACCCAGTCGTCCACATGGTTCAACAGGAAATGAGATTGATCTGACCATACGACCAATCATTTCAAGGCCCAGTTCTGATGCTCGCGTGCCCATTGCCGTCTTAAGGGATGGGCCAACGGGGCCAGTGCCCAGGGCCCCCCAACGTCCCAAGAGTTCTATGGGTTTACAAAAAATCAAACTCTTTAACCATTCATCAGAACGTTATTGTTTTATTTAAAGAAGAAACACCAATGCGAAGTCCTTCCGCCTTTTTTTTTTTTTTTTTTTCATTTAAACCCTGCTCGTAGCTTCGATTTCCCGAGGAGGCAGGAGCAAAGTTAGGTGTTAAGGTGGATCTTTTGTGACAAAATAAGAAACGAAAAATGCCGACCTCTCTCCCGATCCCGAGAGTCATGCGGGCCAAGCACAAATCGCAATTTTTTCCTAATCACTTTTTCCTTTTAAACGGTTGCTTGCGTTGTCTATCTATACGAAGTGCACGTATGTATATCACTGAGTTTTGCCCACATGGGCTACTTATATATATTCAACCTTCGCTGTTTAAACAAATAACAATGACGGGGGGCCGCATATCAGCATTTTTGTCCGGTGAATCATTGTCCGGAAAGGGCGCTGGTTAGTTTATTTCTTCTGCTGTTTAAATTTAATTTTCGTCGAATAATTTGTACAATGGGAAAAACTTCTTTCAGCACCAATCTTTTAGTTATTTACTAAGCAACTAAATGTGAGTGCATTTGGTACACTTAATGGGGTTCTACAATTTTGTCATGCACCATTTTTCATTAAAGTGCTATTTAAAAAGTTACTGGACATTGAATATTTTTTCTCTGGGATAACATGGTCATGGTGAAGAATATAATGTTGTATATACAAATAAATAATACCATATATTAGGTGTGCAACTTAATTCTCGGCCACAGGCACGACGCGTTGACAGCAAATCTAATACGTACCTAATCAGGGAAATAATCCCAGTCGTGTTGGGTACATTTGAGCCATCAGTCAGAGAGCTGCCGAATGCCATTGTAGAAAAAAGAGGGCTGTTTTGAGTTGATAAAGTCATCGATACTTGTGTGGACCTCCTCGACAGAAGTGAAGTGCGTATCACTCGGGTGATGTTGCAGGGAGCGAAAGAGGTGATAATCCGACGGGGCGAAGTCTAAAGAATACGCCAGGTGGGACATAATCTCCCATCCCAGGTCGGTGATCGTGTTTAAAGTCGTTTTCCCGGTACGAGGACGCGCATTATCCTGAAGCAACAGGACCGACCCTTGCCGGTGCATGGCCTTTTCGCCTCCATTGCGTCACTCACACGAATGAGTTGCTGACAATAAGGCTCAGCATTGACCGTTTCACCAAGTTTGAGCAACTCATAGTGTACGACACCGCGCTGATCCCACCATATGTGCAGCAACAACTTCCTGTCATGGATATTCGGTTTGGCGGTACTGGTGGTAAGCTGACCTGGATAAGCCCACGATTTGCGCTGCTTAGGATTATCGTAGGGGATCCACTTCTCATCACAGATCAAAACCTTATGTAGGAAATCCTTCTTGAATCTGTAGAGCAAGGACACAGTAACATCGTAGCACCTAGACTTGTTCGCAGCTGTGAGTTGGTGGGGCACCCAACGGCCCTGCTTGTGAATCCGTCCAAGCTTGTGCAGGTGCTTTGCCGGGTTACTCCGAGTTACTGGGCGAGCTCTGACTGTGTGAGATAGGGATCCGCACCCAGCAGTTGTTCCAGTTCCTCATCGTCAACTTCCTGTGGCTATACCGGACGTTCTGCATCACGAAGATCGAAATTTCCCTGCTTAACACTATCGCTGCCAGTGGGCGCAGGCGCCAGCAAAATAATCGTCGTACGGGGGCAGTGCTGGCGCCAGCGACTTCAAATTGTTAATGGGTTTCGGTTTTAGTTTTGTATTACTTCCGCTATGTGACGCAACTTCGTGTTTTGAAGTATTAGGTTGCTAGACAACACAGTGCAGGTGTAACGCAGATGGCCTGGGGATAAGAAGTCGCACGCGACTTTCGAGGCCTGGGAATGTGCTGTTATTTTTTAATACATTTCGTAAAACATCAGGTTTATTTCCGAAATTTTTTGATGTTTTAAATATTCAGCTATACATATATAAAGATATATATGGATGTTTGTATTATATTTTGTTTTTATGGCAAGTAGCATGTAAAAAAAATATGAGACAAATGTTATCCCGTTTGGAAAAAATAAGTAAAATTAATAAAAAGAAAGCTACACTGGGTGCAGGCGCCTTGAACATTTCAATTAATTTGGTTTTTATTTTGTATTCCTTTCACTAGATTTACCCATATTTTGAAGCATTAGATTACTACGCAACATACTGAAGAAATACAGCGTAAATCAGATGGCCATAGAAGTCTCTCGCGACTTCTATGGCCCATGGGTATACTATTATATTTTTCATAGATTTCGTAGATTTTTGTGTATATTTTCGAAATTTTCATGATATATTACAAATATTTTTTTTGTTAAAGTAAAATATACAGTACAAATTTGATGTAAGGCTACTCATAACTTATAAATCGCATAACTTATAAATTTTATACCATACTTGTGGGCCTTTACGGGAATGTATTGCCTAAAACAAAGTCTTCCTCTAAATAGCACAAGACTTACATCCACAGAAATTTCTTTTCCCGGCTGTTTCAATTTATTCATGTTGCATAGCAGTATATCTCCGCCTTTTGACCTTATAAGTGCGATCGTTCCCTGGATCTTGAGAATTGTCAGCGAAGTGCCATAACTTCAGTAGGAGTTGAAACCTGTTTCTGCTGAAAGTGTTAGGTGCAATTCGGTTTTGGAACAACACATGAGTGGACCAAAAATCTGTGATCTTCGGAAATCTAACCAGGCCCTTCCAAATAAACAGACCAAGAATTTTTTTCATTTCACTTACAGGTGTTGGCAGCCATTGTTTCATCCTCGAATGTGGTGATAAGATACCGCCTTGAATGACTTTGATGTGCATTTTTATTTGTTTCAGTAACCATTAGAAGATAAATATCATCAGTCACTAGATAATGGAAAATGTCAATAGCTGTAAGGGGGTCTAAATTCATTACATCGGGACATGTACCTGAGGGTGCTGTCAATGAAATTTCCTTTTGCTTTGACGAATCAACTGGCCCCCAAATTATCTGCTTATGTTCGTGATGTACGGGATTCACGTCTAAACACTGATGTTCTTCCATTGTTTGCAAGAAATCACAATCATCATCATCATATTCTTCAGTAATGATTTCATAATATGGGTCCGATTCAACAGAATCTGTTGTTGGACCAACAGTTGGATCATCTACAGCAGAAAGATCTGTAGCGGGGTTAATAGTTCCAGATGGACCAGCAGTTTGATCAGGTATCCATGGAGAAGGAAGTCTGACAACGGATTCTAATTTTCGCCTTTTGGAGTAAAACCTTTTGCTATTTATGGGGTCGGCCATTCTCACGCTTTGATTACAAGAGCAGTTATGGGATTTTCGTCGAACTACAAATTAGTGCGGTTGGGGAGAAAAACAAAAAAACAAAAAGGTGCATGTCTGTTAACATCCCGAATCTATTATGCTCAAGTTACGTAAGTGCTGTCTAATGGAAAAAAGAAATTTATAGCCCAAAAGGGTAGGAAGGAGGCTATTTTTCCTGCAGCATTTGTTTATATAAACTGCATCCGAGCAGAGGAATATTGTTAGTAAGAGAAAAGTGTTCACCCAGTTTTCTCTTATTTTGCTTCCACCACCCACCCTGTGCTAAGGAATCAGTGAGTGGAACCACCTAAGTGGGAATTGCCTTCCCCCAGTAGGGTATCATATTTCCATTGTCTCAGACCAACGCGGTGTCCCAGCTCAACCTCCGCTAGACACAACACACTATCACAATGAAAGAAAGGAGGGAGGATCACTCATTATTTATAGACTTTCTACAATTCCTTTTTTACGCTTTCCAACCGTAGGTTGAAGAAGCGTATATGCTCCAGCTTTGTCAGTCTGTCCTTTTGTACGATAACTCGCGTAAAAATAGTTTGATTTCGATGAAATTTTAGTATGTGGTAGGGGACCACTGGGGACGAACCCTATTGAAAATGAGTGAAATGGGGTCAAAGGTCAGAACATAGGAGCGGGATCTATTCCATTGCCCTTATGCATCACAACTTGCGTAAAAATGGTTCGATTTCAATGAAATTTTAGTATGTGGCAGGGTACTGCCTAGGGACGAACTCCATTGAAAATGGTCGAAATTGGGTCAAATCTCAGGAAATAGGAGAGGGATCCATTTCATCGCTCTTATGCGTCATAACTTACGTAAAAATATTTCGATTGAGACAAAACTTCATCACGCTGTTCAGGAAGTATACTTAACCGATTCTGTTTAAATATAATCGAAATGGGGTCAAAGGTCGGGGCATTGGAGCGAGATTTTTTCCTATAGCCATGTTCCTCATAACTTGAGTAATTATTTCTGATATGTTGGAAAGCGTATCATAATCAATGCATTGCATGATTTTACTGGATTTTACTAACTTGTTTACATAAGCTTGTACGAAGTTGCCCGCGCCTGCATGGACTATACAACATCACGTTTAACTTTTGGGCCACGTCAGTCGCACGCAACTTCTGCATGTTTTACTATAAATGGACTTGTGGTCAGCCAACTAGTAGGTGGTATAAATTTTTTGGGAATCCCATTACTGGAACTATAGATATTTACTTCTGTTTATCTGCCCCCCCCCCGGGCGATTTCTACAGAAGGCGCGTGCCCCCGCTGGCACGAAAGTGTTAAACCGCTGGAACCACTTCTTACACGTACTGTAGGACACAGCAGCCTCACCCAAAGCAGCACAGATCATTTGCTGGGCTTCCGCGGCACTTTGTTTCAGCTGAAACGCGAACAGGAGGCAGTGTCTCAAATGTTGCTTCTCGAACAACATTGCTTTCACCGTCAACTTTTCTCCCTTCTGTCACGACAGCTGTGAGCGGTTACGGTTATATATATACACTGCTGGCCACCCAAAATGCAACACCAAGAAAGACACGAGATAGCAAAGCCAGATTTACTGGACACAACGACAGATACAAAGATAAAACGATTGAGCTTACAGGCCCGTGCGACTTGCGGAACACGCAGACATCAATAATTAGTGTGGCCCCCATGGCTGGCAATAACGGCCGCTACACGCCGCGGCATCGAACGAAAGAGGCTTTTTGGATGTGGGCTTGGGGTATGTCGGTCCAGGCTGCTTCCACACGTTGCCACAGTTCATCAGGCGTAGCCGCGGGTGGTGCTTGCCGGGCCACCCGGTTGTCGATCAGCGACCAGACGTGTTCGATTGGCGACATATCGGGAGAACAGGCGGGCCACGGCAGCAGTGACACCTGGTGGGTAGTGAAGAATTGTTGCACTATGCGTGCCACGTGTGGGCGCGCAATGTCCTATTGAAACGTTGCCGCTGGCAGATCCTGCAGGTAAGGGAGGACTACAGGCTCCAAAACGTCGGAGATGTAGCGGTGGCTGTTGAGTGTACCGGCAATGCGTACCAGAGGTGTGCGGGTGTCATATCTAATTGCGCCCCAAACCATAACGCCAGGCGACGGACCAGTATGGCGATGCATAATGCAGGCGTCATACAGTCTCTCGCCGCGGTGTCGCCGCACGCGGATCCGACCATCGTGGTGTTGCAGGCAGAAGCGGGATTCGTCGGAGAAGACAATGTCGTGCCATTCCGTAGTCCAGGTGCGGCGTTCAACGGCCCAATGCCGCCGCACTCGCCGGTGGTGTAACGTCAATGGTAATCGGAGCAATGGGCGCCGTGCGATAAGTCCCCGCTCCTGCAGACGACGTCGAACGGTACGTGCTGACACAGGTTGCTGCGCAACACACCCTAATTCCTGCGCTAACGTTCGTGATGTGGCGGTGCGAGACGTCAATGCCCGCCGCACAACATGCCGGCCTTCAAATTCCGTGGTGTGCCGCAGCTGCGGCAATCGCTCACGTCGGTCCGTCCGTACCTCCTGCACCCACCGAATCCATACTCCTCGCTTCACTGTGGCTGGATGTCGTCCCACACGGACGCCGATGTCTCGCTACGATAAACCGCTGTCGCGATAAGCCAATATTCCTCCTCTGTCGAACTCCGAAACGTGCTGGAATGACTGCTGTATTCTGCGACAAGGCATCAGTAAGCTTCCCGCGCACAGGTCCGGCAGAACAACACACTTCCACTACTTACACCCCGCCTTCTGTGCACCCTTCTTATAGTGCTTCTCGGTGACGTGCCGGGCACACATGATTTGCATATGCCCTGCAATGCTAATCGTTTGCATGTCCTCGCGCGGGCGACGCATGTTGCGAATTTCAGGCCAATCGGATGCTTCCTTCTTGGTGTTGCATTTTGGGTGGGCAGCAGTGTATATATCATCAACCATTATTGATCTACTGCTGGATGAAAGTCACCCAAATTTCTTCCACAATTGTCTGTCTTGGGCCTGTCTCCTCCACGTCACTCCAGCATACTTTCGAATTTCATCCTTCCATCTCCAATGGGGTCTTGTTCTGGGTCTTTTCCTGTCCCTCGGAATCCAGTCTAAAATTTCGGTTGCGCTGGACATATATATATATATAATTTAAACAAAACTACAGCCAATAACAGAAAAAAAATGTACACAAACTTACATTCTGAAACCCAAACACGCAAAAGCGGCAGTAAAGAATTCTCAGAAACAACTTACAAAGCATAAACCACAGCAACATAAAACAAAAATTAAAAATAAATAAAAAACTGCAAAGCCAACTAGCAGGGAGAAAGGAACAAAGAATGATGCAGAAAGTGTCGTAAATGCTGAGCCTTCGCTTTCTCAAGGACCAGCAAAACTCTGCATTTACTCATTTCCACAAAGACCTGGTTGAAAATGGGTTTCTGCTATATCATAGATGCAAAGACCTGGTTGAAAATAGGGTCCCCAAATTACCAAATTAACTGAACCGGCCACAAAGATACGGAAACTTTATAATTAAGCAAAAAGTTTTTTTTGTTTTTTTTAATTTTTTTAACATACATCTGATACACTATCTACCAACAAGTAATTGGACACCTGTGATAGCAAAGGAAACGAAGTTTATTCACCTTCAATAGTTGATGGAGCCTCCACGAGCGGCGATTACAGCTGCGACCTACAGGGGGCATACTCTCGACCAGGCGTTGTACGACGGCTAGCGGTATTTTCTTCCACTCGGCTTGGAGAAGACAGGTCAGTTCCTTCACCGATTTCGGACGGTGGGGGCACCCCTTAAGTCGACGCCCCAAGTTCGTCCCAGAGGTGCTCGATAGGGCTAAGGTCCGGGCTCTGCGCAGGCCAGTCCATTTGATTAACCCCATTGTCACCATACTAAGCCATGGTGGACCTCGCAACATGACAGGTGGCATTGTCATCCTGAAAGTAACATGGGTCCACCCCGTAAAACTGCCACAACGTAGGAAGCGCATGGTCATCCAAAATGGTGCAGTAGGTCTTGGCG
This sequence comes from Macrothele yani, assembly GCA_039090855.1. NCBI lineage: Eukaryota > Metazoa > Arthropoda > Arachnida > Araneae > Macrothelidae > Macrothele > Macrothele yani. Next base: position 45,047,144 of record CM077022.1, on the reverse strand, counting down.
TTGAGTCTACCAGGGATTGCGACCAAGGGTGCCGTGCCATACCAGGAGAAACACCCCTTAGCATAATTCCACCGCCGCCGAACTTCACAGTTTGCAAAATACATTCTGGCAGGAGGCGTTCTCCAGGCGGACGCCAAACCCAGACCCTGCTATCCGAACGGTAGAGGGTGAACCTTGATTTGTCGCTCTAGAGAACCTGCTTCCACTGTTCAACGGTTCACTGTCGACGTTCTTTGCACCACGTTAGCCGAGCAGCGCTATTGGACTTGGTGATCAAAGACTTGTGGGCGGAAGCATGTCCATGATAACCGAGTAGATGGGCTTCCTTACGGATGGTATTCATCGAAAGAACACTCCTGGATGCTTGTTGAAACTCCTCGCGGATGTGGCCCATCGATGTGGTGCGGTTCTTTCCAATTTCTCTGGCCAGCACCCATCGGTCTCTAACTCCCAGTTTTGTGGGTCTGCCGGGTCGGGGCACATTCCGATAGTCACCTCTCATCTTCCACTTGCCCATCACGTAGACCACTGTCGATTTTGGGTACTTCAACTCGCTGGATATGTCACGTATGGATCGGCCATTTCTGTGATACCCAACGATTACACCTTTTCCGAAATCAGAGAACTCCGAACTGCGTGGCATCTTGCATGCGACTGGTTGCGTTGTTGTTTCCCACAAGATATTTAACGGCGGCGGCCGTGACGTGTAAATTGCATGGGTGTCCAATTACTTGTTGGTAGATAGTGTATAACTAGCCCGACCCATAACTCATCGCCCACAAAAACCAGAAAAACTTCTGTACAGAGCCGACAATTATTGTGATAAAAGCTTAGAAATTTCACGAAACAAACGTGGGAAAAACTGCAAGAAAAAAAAATTTTTTTTAGAAGAACACTACAATAGAAAAAATTTCCAACTTGTAAGACAATAAAAATAAGCTAAAAGATCACCAAGAATAAGGATTTTATTTGAAGACAGAAGTTCCAAATATTTTTTTCATTACTACACGGCCAACACGTGGTAAGCTACCAGAGAGAAAAACTCAACCAGGAACCACAGAAAAAGACAAATTGTTGCATTCCCTGCGTTAAGTAACAACCAATAAAATTTAAAAAAGCAGAGAGAACAGGAGTATTTTTGTTGTTGCAGTTTCTGCTTTGTAAGTTATAAAAATATATATATATATATATGAGCAGTGGCCCCGAAAAATGAGACGGTCCAGGGTCTCCAGAAGTATTAAGATTGCACTGCGCGTGCCCATTGTAGGCGCTTTCAACGGTGAACCGATGTTAGAATGGGCACTCGGAGCAGCCTGAGGCTACGTAGTCCATGTTCAGCAGGGTTCGATGTACTGTGTTGTGACACATCACTCCTGTCACTAGCATTCAAATTACCGCAGAGTTGCGCCGCAGTATGTATGCTTTCTGTTTGTTCATACCATTTGAAATAGCCTTCACTCACCTCTGGCACCAATAAAGCCGTGATTTTTCCCACCTCGGACCACTTTCAGAAATTACTTAACCACTGCTGACAATGAGCACCCCAACAAGTCTTGCCGTGTCGAAAATGCTCTGATCCAGTCGGTTTGGCCATCAATTTGGCCATTAGCAAACTTGCGTTGCCTTTCCCTTTCGCACGGACGTCGCTACTTATAAATCAGGATCGGCGAGCATTATTTTTGGTGGGGCAAGCTTCATAGCAACTTTTTTTTACGAAACACTGCAAGAACGAATTTTTAATGCTTTTCCCTACCCGCCACAAAGGAATTAGTGCAGTCCTCATCCCCTCGACATGGACACATACACTGAAGAGCAATTGAATTAGAGACAGCTGGCGTTATGCGAATGTGGCGCTGTGGGCGGCCCTGTGAACGGAAACGACATGACCTATGCAGCGATCCGACAATATAAGGAGTGATGCGACGGGAATCAGTAAACGTCGGACGCAGTATTGGTAAGACGAAGGATCTGAGCGCATTTGATCGTGAGTAAATTCCCGGGGCCCGACGAATGTGTCACTCCATCTCGGAAGTCGTGCAGGCACTGGGATTTTCACGAGCCACTGTGTCACGGGTGCAGCGTGAGTACATCGAATCCGGTAAAACCATCCCTGCAAGGGCCAACTGCCGTGGACAACAGCGTGTGGATGAGCGGGTTCATCGTCGGCTAGCTCGCATTGTAACAGCGGACAGACGGGCCACAGTGCAAAAAATCACTGGGCAATTTAACGCTGGTGCACAAAAACATGTAAGCAGCCACACCATCCAGAACCATCTCCTCGCTAAGGGGTACAGAAGCCATCGTTCCGCGAGGGTACCGCTGCTGACCGCACATCACAGGGTGCAAAGATTAGCATGGGCGCAGGAACATCGCCACTGGACCCTAGACATGTGGGAAAATGTTACCCGGACTGATGAGACGAGATTCACATTGGTACATGCGGATGGCAGGATACGAGTACGGCGCAAACCACATGAAGCGATGGATCCTTCTTACCAGCAGGGTAACTCAAGCTGGTGGGAGTGGCATTCTCGTCTGGGGACTGTTTACGTGGACTGAAATGGGACCCCTGGTACGTGTGACATCGTCACTCACAGGTCAACGTTACCGGGATATCCTGGACGACCATTTGCTTCCGTTTGTGGGTCTTCAATATCCCACTGGGGACCTCATCCTGCAACGAGAGAATGCACCGTGCCATCGCTCCCGAATTGTATCCGAATGGTTGGATGAACACTCTGCCGACTTGATCTCGTTTCCATGGCCAGCTAGGTCCCCTGACCTTAATCCCATCCAGCACATCTGGGATGCCATCTAGAGAGATGTTCAAGGCTCTGACCCCCTCCATCAAATCTTCGTGAACTGTGGGATCTTGTTCAGGGGTCGTGGATCCGTATGGCTTCCCAACGCTTCCGGTGTTTTGTAGAGTCCATGCAGAGACAAATCGCCGCCGTCATCAGGACGAAAGGTGGTGCTACACGTTACTAGACAGGTATCTCTAATTCAATTGCTCTTCAGTGTACATACACTGATCTGACTAGTTACGCCACTGGTGTAAGATACAAGTGTTACTAGAATGTCACCTTCCACTTTTTGCTCGCTCTGAATGCATCGTCTTAAATTGCTTATCAAATTTTTGTATATTTGCTTACGGAAATAGTACTATACTTTAACAATTTAAAGGAAAATGTCGTTTTTATTCATCTAACTCAAATTTTAACGTCGTGGCCACGCAGACAATACCTTGCTCCTCCTTAACTCTCTTCCTTCAAGCCAGCGACTTTGACTTCTCTCCTACAAAGCAGTCCTCTGCAGCTTCCTGCACTTTCACTGTCCCGGGACAGTTAAGAGCGCTAGTGTAACTTTAGACTCTGGCGTACTACATAGGTGAAACACGTGCCAAGACGACAAATCTGCAGCGATATATTCCGTCGGTGTAGCTTACTCAGTTTCGGTGTAGCTACTCCGGAGCGATGATATACGGATACGATCTTAGTCACCGCCAAATTGTTTTCATAACTCAACTTTCCGTGTTGGAATCCCCTATTTTGTAAAGAAAACAGAGCAATTAGTAGTGACCCCCCTCAGTGAATTCCTGTCCACCCTACCAGGGGCGTAACTAGGCATTTCTGCGCCCGGGACAAACCGCAAAATATTGCGCCCCAATCTGCTTCTCTCGGTCTTTTTTATCTCTCTTTCACTATCTCTTTCACTCACACACACACACACACACACCAAAAGAACGAAAAACAGCATTGAAAATCTAAGATCTAAGCGAGCACAAGCTACAGAGGAGAATTTTCAAGAAAAATAGCTTTAAATTAAAGACAGCAAAAAGCAGATACAATTTCAAAAGTATAACAGTACTACCAAGACTTTAAAGACTTTAAGGCGTAAAAAAGGTACAGTCAAAATGTTACTGTTTTTACAGCTTTTCGCAACTGCTTCGGAGTTCGGACCGAATGTAGCAGACAGTCGTGGCATGCAGCCACAATAAATACTGAATAGCCTCCAGAGAATCTTCAAAAATGTGAATAACATCCTTAACTTGCAACGCACGTATAAGTCCATCCAACTAAAGAAGTACTGGGCGCCCCATCTGTGTAGAAGGGGGCCATGGTTCTTCAGTTGGACGGACTATAGAACAACGCTTTCATTACTGAATGTGAGCAACTAACAACTCCTGAACATTTTGAGGCGGAAATTCTAATTTTAATTGTGCCAAAAACTTGTGTAAAGGTTGCAGTTCCAATTGTAATCGCATTCCAAACAGTGATTTCTGCGCCCTCTCTTGAGCAGCGCCAGGGGTAGCAGCCCCGTTTTCAAGCTTTCGCACATCAACCAGCTGGGGTTTTTTTTCAAGGGAGACAGATGGCTTTTTCAAACAAGATACACTTAGATGGCTTTTTCAAACAAGATACACTTAGATGGCTTTTTCAAACAAGATACACTTAGATGGCTTTTTCAAGGAACTTTGACTTAGCCCCGTCTGTCCCGCCCTAGTTACGGCACTGCACCCTACTCATTAATCCCTGGCCATACAAACATGAAAGAGGCTTAAACTAAGGAATTAGAAAAGTGACGAACAATTGAATTTTCATGGCACTTCGGATGCTATTTTGTTAACCTTTCTACGGAGACGTACACAACGCACACTCAAGGGAAAAATACGTAGGGTGACATTATATAAAACACAAGACTTATTGCTCGGAAAAGTCCAGATTATATTTTTAAATTAATTATATTGAAAAATGGTACATTTTGAACTGGGTGGGCAAGACAAATTTCAGGGTGGGCTCAAGCCCACCTTCGCACCCCTTGGCGACGTCCCTGCTGAAGAACAAAAAAAAAAAATAATAATAATAATAATAACACTGATTAACAGAGCTCAGTATCAAAATGTTATTTATGCCGTTTCATGACCTTCACACGCGCCGTCGTTTACCTGCAGTTGCTTCGATTTGCATAAGTACCCTATGGTGGTAATATTTTTGCTCTTCGCTGTACAATCTCTTTCAAGGAATCGGTCTGCTGCTTTTCAATCTGTAGCGGCGAGAATGAGCGTGTTCGGAAATGTTAACCGAACGTTAAGATACCAAACTATTGACTTCTTAAGCTGTCGAAAAAAATCACTATCCGTGAGTGTAGATAACATCTTGTTTTAAGAACCTTAAAGTTCCGTAATGTTTTTGCATGACCAGCCATTATACATCATAATCAAGGCCGTAGCTACCGAAGGGGGGTGCCCTCCCAGAATGCTCATTCCAGGGGCGTCAATTCATGCTCTGGGGGATGTAAAAAATAGTAATTATAACTAACAAAAGACAGTTACACCCTATACAATATTCCATGTAGTTAACTAAGGTACAGAGTAACATACATGATAAGGTATGAACATATATCCATGAAAGGAATTTTTCTAAAACAGTGGATGGAGGCATAAAAAAGCAGTATGCTGATATGCCTAACCCCTCCATGATCTTTCCGAACATGTCGTTAGGATAAAAAGCTAATTAGTCATTTGTGCTCTGTCGCAGAAAGTTCTCTTAGCGTTTAACCTTGAACAGAATTTTTACAAGTTCTATCCCGAAAGCTTCTTCCTATTGTTAGGTTCACTGTCAGATTCTCATTCGTTGTGCACTTCTGTGGAGTGTTGTGTTGTCGGCGTTCACAGAACGTTACCACTTTACTTGGTATTTACAACCTGTGGTTCTCGGGTATTTACCTAGTTTTCACATTTGTAATAAAATTGTCAAAAAACTGAAGTGCGATTTATGAACGATCATATACTTTCCTATAACGACAGTGCGTGCCACGTATTATTTGAGTACAACTCGAAGGCAGAGCCCATTCCCAATAATAACCCACTACGTTCTGAGCGGCTGGCGTCGCCATTAAAGGGAGGCATTCACTTCTGCTTTACAGAACAGCAGCTCGATTTTACAGCTTTTTTTTGTTTTTCATTCTTACCTTGCCTACGTAAAACAATTGCACCACAGCAATAAGCACAAACACTCGAAAAAAAGACAAAAAGGCTGTTGGAAAGAGTGCAAACTAAGTATAAATACATACTGATAACTTTTTAAATATATATTTGGGGAAATTTGGGGTTGCTGCACCCAACGTTTAAGTTGGATCAGTTTTATTAACGAAGAAAGGGGATGGATTTGAGCCCCCTGGAGGGGGCTCAAGTCCTGCGAGTGCCCCTCAGGTCAAATGCCTGTGTGCCCTCCTTCCCCGATAAACCCCATCAGGGGGCGTATGTGGAATTTTTTTTCGGTGGTGGTGGGGGTGGGGGGCAAGAAAAAATGGAAGTTTGAAATCCATCAGGACAAACTAAGAGTTAATGAAAAAATAGAAATACTTATAAGCATTATTTTCTAATAATGTTAGTTGATACATTATCAAATTAAAGCATTTTTTTCTAATATAAGTCGCATTTAAACAAAAACCATTTAACACTTTCGGGGGCAAGGCCCATCGCCCGCCCCCTCTAGATACGCCCCTGTGCCCCCCCCCTGCATTGCTGTTTATGTGCGTTACCAATATAAACATCACTGTGGGTATTTCGACCAGATCTGGCCGCTCCACATATTTCTGACACATCTTCAACCAATTTTTTTTCTCATTGGAGGTTTAACGACCACCGTGAGCAACTCAGTGGGCTATAAACAGTCGCCCGTCCCTAATTTGGGGCCAATGGTTCCAGGGATGGGAGAGAGCCAGTGCTGTAAGACAAACACAACATCCATGCCTCACCGGTATTCAAACCCCGACCCCTTTCGGACGAATGCTCAGAAGCAATCGCTTAGACCACTGCGCCACCAGGGCGGCATCAAACAAATCTATGAAATTTAAGTAATTTTGCCTGATAATTAAGTTTGTCTGCAGAAATACGAAGCCACTAATTTAAAATATCTTTGGCATAGCGGATAATTTTAAAGCATATGAGCAGCATGCTGCTTCAAATTTTCATGACAAATCTATTCTTAACTACTCGTTTAACGAATAAAAAAAAATCGAGAAAAGTATCTCGTTTCATCGGAATGATTTCGTCATTCAACAAAATGTGAAGCTGAAATATGAACCCGGCTGTTTATTGTACTTGAAGCTTACGGGGTTATCATTGCCATACCCCGACGATGGATTCGTGAAGTTTCCAGAAATCTGAAATTTTACTTTACTTAAATGTTGGTTTTTACTGACTTTTCAAAATACTCGAAAGCATTACAAAAAAAACAACTGTGGCACGAAATTGAGCTGTAAAAAGTTCTTATTTTCAAGAAACGATCAAAGGAAAAAAAAAATTAGTTTACACTCACCGTTTTCTCCACGCACTGCCAATCATTTATCGAGACAACTGAATCTTTTAACACAACCACACAGAACACGACCTGCGCGGCGACTGCCTGCTTGAAAATACAATTTCAACAGCTGTCAACGACAGCGCCATCTAACTCCTGAAAAATCGTCGACAATATGAAAGCAGTGAATGTCGCTCTGGTGCGATAGAATATCGAACGCTGTTCTCTGCTGAGCCTCGCCCGCCTCCACTACATTTGGCCATCTGCGCATTTCTTAAAACAACGGTATAAAGTTTCTGACAGAAGGTGGGAAATCACCTGTATTTCCGTATTTCATGATTTCCTTGAAATCACGAGTTCTTGTATTTTTAGTGCTCTTTTATTCGGCTATTCGGAACTCAAAAATCCGGTGATAGCTGTCAGAAATTTTCTGTCACTGTCCAGCCCATTGCAACGCCGCGCTCAGATGTGTGTTTAGAGGGTGCAAGGGGGCCTTTCACTCCCTCCCGAAAGTGCTTAAAATGCGACTTACATTAGAAAAAAATGCCTTAATTTAATAAAAATGCATCATCTTACAATAGAAAAAGATGCTTTAATTTCTCCTCCTATTTTTCTTTCACTTTGATATTGTTCTGGTGGATTTCAAAAAATTATATTTTTCGTCACCTGCCCGACGAAAAAATTGTGTCCTTCGGGTAAATTAATCGGGCTTTTGTCAAAAAAAAAAAAAAAATCCCAATCAGCAGTGAGACAAATTCAGTTTTAAAGGGGATGACAGAGCTCCCCCCCCGAGGCGCAGCGCTGAGACCGTTTACCCACGAGGGGTCCAGGTTCGAATCCCCGTAAGGCATGGATGTTGTATTTGTCTTAAGGCACTGGCTCTCTCCGTTCCCCGGAACCAGTGACCCTAAATTACGGAAGAACGACTGCTTATAGCCCATCGAGTTGCTATCGGTGGTCGCCGTGACGCAGTGGTCTAAGCGTTGGCCTCTGATCCTTCGTCCGAAAGGGGTCGGGGTTCGAATCCCGGTGAGGCATAGATGTTGTGTTTGTCTTTCGGCACTGGCTCTCTCCCTTCCCTGGAACCAGTGACCCTAAATTAGGGACGGGCGACTGCTAATAAGCCCATTGAGTTGCTCACGGTGGTCGTTAAACCTCCAATCAAAAGAAAAAAATCACGGTGGTCGTTAAACCTTCAATTGAAAAAAAAAAAAGCTGACAGTAATTAACTCAGTAGAGCATCGATTATACGTTTTTTGTAGGGAACAAAATATAAAACGTATAACGTGATAACGTATAAGCGAAACCAAATTTTAACGATGTTACTGTAGAAAGTACGAAACTCTATATTTTAAAATACAGTATTTAACGTAAAAAGCAATTATTGTTTGATGCGCTCAGTGATGTATTCAAGCATCTTTGCACCCCTGAAAATCCATGACCCCCCCCCCCCCCGGTAGGTTTTTGGGCGATCTCCCTTGTATTTAATCTAATTGTTTTCGTTTATTGCTGTATATTTATAATAATAATAATTAAAAGGGAAAATTTAAGGAAATGACGGAAAATATTATAATAATAAAAAAAACATCCACATCAGTAAAACCATAAACAGTCCTCGCCGAAGGGGCATTTTTGAATGAAGCACTGACAACTCAGACTACTTCCGCAATAAAAACCCAATGCCACAGAGTAGAGATGTTTTTTTTTCTTTTTTGAGGTTTAACGACCACCGTGAGCAACTCAGTGGGCTATAAGCAGTCGCTCGTCCCTAATTTAAGGTCATTGGTTCCAGGGAAGGGAGAGAGCCAGTGCCGTAAGACAAACACAACATTCATGTCTCACCAGGATTCGAACCCTGACCCCTTACGGACGAATGATCAGAGGCCAGCGCCTTAGACCACTGCGCCACCGGGACGGCTGAGAGAGATGTTTGTGCTGCAATACATCATCATATTTTGGAAGCTGGCATTCAGCTTTATTTCAGTCTTCTGGATGCCGACTTTCCATGTATACGGTTAAGCCTCAGTCTAGCTAACGTAATGCTAGTGCTTCTAATACAACAAAATATTTGCTAACTAATTTTTACAATAGCAAATTATGAGAAATTGTTCCATAAAAAAGTTGTTGTTTTTTTTTCCATGGAGGTGGGTGATTTACGCTCTGTGACAAAAAAAAAAAAAAAAAAACGAGGAACCTCAAACTGTCATCCACACACTCAAACGGTTAGTTAGTTTTTTCGTTTTTTTTACTATGCGCTAATCTAAATAATCTAAAGGGGCTGAACCCAAATGGCAGGGGAATGGTTTGCACCATACGTTTTCAGGTAACGCTGTAATGATTCCTTAGTAATCAGAAACACGCTTTTAGTAAGGCGAGGACATTTTTACCACTCCTAATGTTGGGAGTGGTGGATTTTCTCCAGCACAGCATTATTTTACTAGCATTCTCAATATTTTACACCACCCCATGGTGAAATCCGTGGTGCGTTACTGAATTAAAGCAAAGGTATAACATTTTTACATTATTTAATCATTTGTATGTGTAGATTTCTTGGAATTCGCATTTGCGATATACGAGCATAAGAAAATTTTTATACTCTATTTAAAAATTTTTATATGTGTTAATGTATGTATAAATAACAAAATTGTGATTATATTATTAAAATCAGTAAACAAGTTTCAGCCCCCACCCCCACCCCCCAAAAATTTGTAATTGCCCCTCGGAAAAAAACACTCTGAATACAACACTGCATGCACTTACCGCTAATGGAACATTCCTTAATTTAGTCGACTTTCATCGTCATACAAATATTTTCTTGAATAGATATAGCCGCCCCATTGGCGCAGTGGTCTAGGCAATGGCTTCTAACCATTCGTCCGAGATGTGTCCGGGTTCGAATCCCGGTGAGGTATGCGTGTTGTGTTTTTCTTATGGCACTGGCTCTCTCCCTTCGCTGGAGTCAGTGGCCCTAAATTAGGGACAAGCGACTGCTTATAGCCCATTGAGTTGCACACGGTGGTCGTTAAACCTCCAATAAAAAAAAAATAGATATACGCTGTTAGCCTATACAATACACAGTCTAACTAGGATTGACAACAAGCCCTTGCTTATTATTTTTCAATCACAGTTTTAAATAAAATACTGTATCAGTTGAGCATGAGATAAACTTTTTGAGCGTAATGCAAAAAGCTCATTGTACAGTGTAGCGAGAACATTTTGAATACACTTGTTTATACGAGGTCCGATCAAAAAATTCCGAGACTAGGTCGATATACAACAAAGTACTTACCTTACTTAAGTCTGGCTACGATCTCCTCAAAGTAGTCTTCTTGGGCAGCGATACACCGCTGCCAGCGTTTTTGCCACTGTTGGAAAGCTCCCTGGAAGACCTGTTCGGGAATCGTGTCAAGCACCGTCTACGATTCGCGCTGGATCTCATCCACGGTTTCAAAACGGCGACCCTTGAGCTTCAGCTTCATCTTCGGGAACAGAAAGTCGCAGGGGGCCAAATCCGGCGGGTGAGGAAGGGCAGTCATGCTGTTGCGGCTGCAAAACTGGCGTGTTGCTAACGCTCTGTGAGTTGCTGCATTGTCGTGATGGAGCAGGAAATCCCCCCCCTGCGCCACATTTCAGGTCGTTTGCGGCGAGTGTCCTCCCTAAGACGCCGCAGAACATCGTAGTAAAAAAGGGCGGTGACGATCTGGCCCTTGGGGACGAATTCACGGTGCACAATCCCACGAATGTCGAAGAACACGATGAGCATGCTTTTGGTTGCACACCGGACCTGTCGGGCCTTCTTCGGTCGTGGAGATGCCGGACTCTTCCACTGCGACGACTGTTGTTTGGTCTCCGGATCGTAACCGTAGACCCAAGTCTCGTCCCCAGTGATGACCCTCGACAGGAACGTTGGATCATTCACCACCTGCTGACGAAGATCTTGACAGAGTTCGACACGGAGCGCCTTCTGTTCGGGGTTCAGAATCTTTGGCACAAACTTTGCAACAATGCGGTGCATGTTCAAAACCGACGTCAGAATTTCTTACACTGTTCCGTATGACACATTGATGATGGTAGCAATGTCTTGAATGGTTCTCCGACGATCCTCATGCACCAGTTCCTTAATTTTGTCCACATTTTCGGGGGTTGTTTTGCTCGTGGACGGTCGTCCTGACCTCTCGTCGTGTTCCAGTGCCGTTCTGCCGCTCTTGAAGAGCGAGTGCCACTCAAAACACCTCGTACGACTCATTGCTTCAATGCCATAAGTTTGCTGCAACATTTCATGCGTCTCCGTTCCCGATTTGCCGAGTTTGACGCAGAATTTGATGTTCGCTCGCTGCTCCAATTTGCAGTTCGCAGCTCTGTTCTGCATGTGGTCACCAAATATCGGGTAGCACAGCTTCTGGTGTTCACAGAACGACGCCACTTGGTACAATGACTCATGAAGATCCCTGCCCTCGACCGCTGCTCGCGCATCCGCATACTGCTGCTATCTGTTGGCTCGCTACGTACCTTAGTCTCGGAACGTTTTGATCGCGCTACGTATTTTTCATCACATCCGTGCAGCAAGCGCTTGGCAAAATTTGGTGTTGGTAGAATGACAACATTTTCTTCGTCATTACTATTACTGTGTTCTCACCATCTTTCATTTCAATCACTTCATCAATTGTCAAAAGTGATGCTACTGGCAAAATCCGTCCAAATTTTGATTGGTATCATCACTAGTTCCGAATTTCCCAGTTGCGTGGGGCCTTGGTTTGAATGGAATCCAGCATAGTTATAACAGGGTTTTTTTACCATCTGCGGTAAAATCTTTTGTTAAGCCATGACTACAAAGTTCATAGCTTTCAAAACGCCAAATTTCGTTTTTACTAATTCACCCTGTTTTGAACAGGGACGCATATAAAAAAAAATTTCAGCGTGGCCGACGAAAAATGCAAGTTTTAGAAATTCATCAGGACCAAATAAAAGTTAATGAAAAACAGAAAAAAATGAAAGCATTTTTTTTTTATGTAAATTGATGCATTTTTACTAAATTACAGCATTTTTTTATGTAAATTGATGCATATTTACTAAATTACAGCATTTTTTTTTTAATGTAAGTTGCATTTCAACCAAAAACACAATAAAATGGAACACTGGGGGGGGGGGGTCAAGGCCCCCTCTATATACGCCCCTGGTTCAAATTGCTCCACGACAGAGCTCTGTTCTCCTCACTAGATTTATTTATTTTATTTTTCTTATTTATTTATTTACTAATATTTATGCTGTTACATTTTTAGCTTCATGATGCCTGTGGTAGCGATTAACCGGAAAGAATAAAGGAAAGTTATAAAGCAAAGAGCCCCCCGCTTTGCTATGGTGGTATTCGAACATACATCTCTCAGCTCCGGAGCTGGTCATTCTTCCGACTGAACTACACCGACCTTGGCTTATCTCTGCAACTTGCCGTTTTGTCTCTTGCATCACCTCAGTGGAATGTCACAAAGTTTACAGTAAAAAATACAAGTGGTTCTCCTTGTTCTTCCAAGGCTCAAAAAAGGGAATTTTTCCTTTTAGCTAGAAAATGGAAACGTATAAACCAAACTTACAATCTGACGAATGAAATAAATTAACGTTATATACACTCATCCTCAAAAAAATAGTTGCACCTAGAAGGAAGCAACCGACAGGAATGAAACTTGGTGGAAATGATTCAAGCATGCAAATGATTCAAGTATCATGCAAATGATTCAAGACATGCAAATGATTCAAGTATCACGCTCGGCCGCGCATGTGACGTAACCAAGGAGGGGTCGTAGCGCTGTGCCTGACCGGCTATATGAGGTCGTCCCGTTGCGTGCGTAGCCATTCTGACTCTTGCTGTTGTGTTGGTTGCATCCTTTGCAAGTGAAGTATGCCTCGGAGAAAAGTTCGGAGGCAATTTGAGCAGTTGGAGTAGTTCGAGAGGGGCCGCATCGTTGGGCTCCGAGAAGCGGGATGGTCTTATCGCCGTATTACGCGCCATACCGGTAGTGCGGATATCCCCATAGCACGCTGTTGGCAGCAGTGGATAGAACAAGGCACGCATCAGCGACAGGAAGGGTCTGCGAGACCTAGACGAACCACGGAGAGATAGGACCAACGGGTTGATCGATATGCCCGGAGTGACACAACAGCCACGATTGCGGATTTTCAGTGAGCAGTGGTGCCCTCCATGCATCGTCCGATCAGTGTCAGCACCATTGGCAGATGGCTGCATGACGTAGGACTACACGCACGCAGACCGTTACGACGACTTCCCTTAATACCATTGCATCGGCGCCAAGGACTGCAATGGTGTCGTGCCAGACTGTTATGGAACAATTCAGAATGGCAGCGGGTGATCTTCAGTGACAAGTCCCGCTTTTGTCTTGGAGGAGACGACCAACGAATCCGTGTGTGGAAGCACCGTGGTCAGCGCCAAGATGAACGGTTTGTTGTCGAGCGTCACACGTCCAGAAGGCCTGGTGCCATGGTGTGGGGTGCAATTGCCTATGATGCCAGATCACCTTTGGTGTTTATTACAAGCACTTTGGCAGCCCAATGTTACGTTAATGCGGTCCTGCAACCAGTGGCCCTACCTTTTCTGAACGCTCACTCCGATGCGATTTTCCAACAGGTCAACGCTCGTCCAAATACTGCTGCTGTCTAGAGCCTTGCCTTCAAGGCACTGACACTCTGCCATAGCCAGCCGCATCGCCAGACCTATCGCCGATTGAAAATGTGTACAATGCTATTGGACGCGCTATCCACATTCCACTCCTACCGCACAATCTGCAGGAACTGCGTGAGAAGATTCAAGCTGCATGGGATGACTTATCGCAGGACCCCATTAGGAACCCGTACAATTCCATGCCGAGACGTCTGGCATGTTGTGTGAGCAAACATGGCGGACCAACGCCATACTGAGCGACACTACTTTTTGGCGTGTAGCTCAATAAATGTTGCCCATATCAGTCTCAATGTTAAATCATTTATTGTTCCTGGTAACCTTTACCTTCCTCCCGAATAGCATTGCAATCAGACATATCCTTCTGGGTGCAACTATTTTTTTGACGATAAGTGTAATTAACATATCGGAGTCTGCCGGGAATTTAGAAATTCAACGTATAAATGATGAAAACATAATACAGAAACGTACATTCGGTGCTTTATTGTAATTAATTTCCAAAGTAGATGCTAAGGTGGCGCAGTGGTCTAAGCGAAGGCCTCTGATCATTCGTCCAAACGGGGTCCGGGTTCGAATCCCGGTGAGGCATGGATGTTGTGTTGGTCTTACGGCACTGGCTCTCTCCCTTCCCTGGAACCAGTGACCCTAAATTAGGGACGGGCGACTGCTCTGCTGATAGCCCATTGAGTTGCTCATGGTGGTCGTTAAACCACCAATCAAAAAAAAAAAAAAAGATGCTAAAAAAGCTCGTAAGATCACATTACTTTTTTTGTTTTTAATATTAAGGAGCAAATCCCATAATCACCATCCCGGTGGCGTAGTGGATAAGCACTAGCTTCTGATCATTCGTCTAAGATGAGTCCGGATTCAAATCCCGGTGAGGCATGGATTTTGTGTTTGTCTTGTGGCACTGGCTCTGACCCTTCCCTGGAACCAGTGACCCTAAATTAGAGAACAGCGACTGCGTATAACCCATCGAATTGTTCACGTGGGTCGTTAAACCTCCAAAATAAAAAAAATAATAATAAATATCATAATCATCCACATGGCGCATTTCTGAGCAAAACTGTAGGTTATATCCTCTTCAATCGAACTCCACATCATTTGAGTACATTAATCATTAGATCACTCAATTTTGGGGATGCCACCCTAATGACGCAGTGGTTTGAGCGCAGGCTTCTGACTATTCGTCCGAGATGTATATCCGGGTTCGAATCCCGGTGAGGCATGGATGTTGTGTTTGTCTTGTCTTGGGGTGTTGTGTTTGTCTTGGCTTGTGTTTGGCACTGGCTCTCTCCTTTCCGTGGAACCAGTGGTCCTAAATTAGGGACGGGCAACTGCTTATAGCGCATCAAGTTGCTCACGCTGGTCGTTAAACCCCCTTCCTAAAAAAAAAAAAAAAAAAAAAAAAACTTTCAATAGCATATTTTCCCCCTGTCAGAAGGTAACAAGAAACCAGGTGATGAGAGTTCGATTTCAGTACAATCAGATTTTTTTTATATAGGGTTTAACGACCACCGTGAGCAACTCAATAGGCTATAAGCAGTCGCCCGTCCCTAATTCAGGGCCACTGACTCCAGGGAAGGGAGAAAGCAAGTGCCGTAAAACAAAAACAACATCATGCCTCACGGGATTTGAACCCGGACTCATCTCGGACGAATGGTCAGAAGCCATCGTTAAGACCACTGCGCCACCGGGCGGCACAATCAAATATCATGCATTTCAAGAAATTGAACACACTGATATCCCCATTTTTGTGCCAAAAAAGGAATTAAATTTAGTTCATTTTTTTTTTCACGATCACAGTGCTACATTGATAGGTTAGTAAGAGGTCACTACGCGAATAGCAGATGTTATGTCAAGTCCGATTTTACTTTCTTCACAATTTACAGCATAGACTAAAATTTGTTTTCCGTCGTAAAATTTGTAGATCGCCTGTGTAATCAAGAATTCTCTGTCGAATCTGTTGAATTTAACATTCACGGGGTTCCACATGGTCCACGTTAACACATTAATACCCATACTCAATTAATTTCGTGTTATTGTGTCTAACGACGGTCTGATTTTCTCTCTATCTCTCTTTATGTATTTGGGGGGGGGTAACGACTACCGTGAGCAACTCAATGGGCTATAAGCAGTCGCCCGTCCCTAAATTTGGGGTCCCTGGTTCCAGGATGGGGAGAGAGCCGGTGCCGTAAGACAAACATAGCATCCATGCCTCACCGGGATTCGAACCCGGACCCATCTCGTACGAATGATCAGAAACCAGCGCTTTGACCACTGTGGCCCCTATATAATGCCAAACGCATTAAAACTGTTTAAACCCAATTGCTTTTTGCTGACGACATAGTCCCTTTTCAAGTACCTCGTTGGAACTTAAGAGAATGATCCAGGAACTTGCGGACAAGAACAAAGAATGGAGATTAAAGACGAACTTATAAAAAACAAAAGGATGTACAATGCTTTTTACCAGAACCGAAGATTTTAGAGGTTGATGGTGCATATTTAGAAATAACTGATATCTTCATCTGCACTGAACAGCAGATATCAACATAGGGCCAATCGAACCAGAAATTAATAGGCGTACAAAAAGTTGGCTGGGGTGGATTTGGGAGAAACAGCACAATTTTTATGAGCAATTTTACATTATGTCTTAAAAGAAAATATCAATGCATCTTTCCAGTTTTTACTTATGGATTAGAGACCTGAACCTTAATTAAAAAGACAGAGAAAGGCTGTGGACTATTCAAAGAAGCATGGAGAGATAGATGCATGCTTGGTGTAAACAGGAAAAGTAGGAAAAGGAAACCATGTATCAGGAAAATGAGACGACATGATGGAAGTAAAATCCCCGAAATAGTAATGGGCTAGACGGACTCATTGCTAGAAAAACTAACCACCGTTGGACAACTGAAGTATTAGAATGGATATCAAGGGACAGAAAAAGACACTAAAGAAGACCACGAGGAAAACGGGTGGATGAAATTCGAAATCATGCCGGAGTGACATAGAAAAGAATTGCGGAAGATAGTTAGGGAGACCTTTATCCAGCAGTTGTTGATGGTAATGATGATAGCCAGAGAAGGTGGCGCAAGCAGCAGGCATCTTTCAGTGCTACAAGCTGTACTTACGTCTACACCAGAGCACAAAATTAGGGGTAGGGTTAAAATAAAATTTGGTTGGTTGGTTGAATTTTATGGCGCAAGGGCCACGCTTGGCCAAAGACTCCAGACTCAAAACCAGAGCAAAGAGAGATATTTTAACAAGTCTTAGACCGTAATCTACGGAACACAAACAGGAAATTCCAGAAGTTCTTACGGGTAGAGATCTGATCAGCATTATCTAATCTACATCAAATACGTGATGATCCAGTACGGCGCAAACCACATGAAGCGATGGTCCTTCTTGTCAGCAGGGTACTCTTCAAGCTGGTGGGGGTGGCGTTCTCGTCTGGGGACTGTTTACGTGGACTGAAATGGGACCCCTGGTACGTGTGACATCGTCCCTCATAGGTGAACGTTACCGGGATATCCTGGACGACCATTTGCTCCCGTTTGTGCGTCTTCAACATCCCACTGGAGACCTCATCCTGCAACAAGACAGTGCAGCTCCAGAATTGTATCCGAATGGTTGGATGAACACTCCGCCGACGTGACTTCGCTTCCTTGGCCAGCTAGGTCACCTGACCTCAATCCCATCGAGCACATCTGGAATGCCATCGAGAGAGATATTCGAGGCTCTGACCCCCTCCATCAAATCTTCGTGAACTGTGGGAGCTTGTTCAGGGGTCGTGGATCCGTATGGCTTCCCAACGCTTCCGGTGTTTTGTCGAGTCCATGCCGAGACGAATCACCGCCGTCATCAGGACGAAAGGTGGTGCTACACGTTACTAGACAGGTATCTCTAATTTAATTGCTCTTCAGTGTATATCATTGGAAAGCTTGAAATCTGCAGATTGTAACCTTTTGGTTCACTTTATTAACAAATAAATATTTCCTACTATATACACTGACGGAAAAAAATCCCAACACCACGAAAAAATAGTTGGAAAGGAATGAAATAGCGGCAATACATTTGTATAGGTAACATATTTAATCGATTAAGGTTTCAAGATCACAGCTTATTGTAAGCGCGAGAAGAGCCATTTTAAATGTGAAATGCTGGTACATTTATAACCGGTGTAACCGCCAGAATGTTTAATGCAAGCACGCAAACGTTCATGCATTGTGTCGTACAGGTGCTGGATGTCAGTTTGTGGGATGGAGTTCCATGCCTGTTGCACTTGGTCGGTCAATACAGGGACGGTTAATGCTGGTTGGGGTGACGCTGGAGTTGTCGTCTAATGATGCCCCATACGTGCTCGATTGGTGAAAGATCTGGTGATCTAGCAGGCCACGGCAACATGTCGACATTCTGTAGAGCATGTTGGGTTACAACAGCGGTATGCGGGCGAGCGTTATCCTGTTGGAAAACACCCCCTGTAATGCTGTTCATGAATGGCAGCACAACAGGTTGAATCACCAGACCGACGTACAACTGTGCCGTCAGGGTGCGTGGGATAACCACGAGAGTGCTCCTGCTGTCATAGGAAATTGCTCCCCAGACCATAACTCCAGGTGTAGGTCCAGTGTCTCTCGGCCGCAGACAGGTTGGTTGCAGGCGCTCACCTGGCCTCCTTCTAACCAACACACGGCCATCACTGACACCCAGGCAGAACCGGCTTTCATCAGAAAACACAACAGATCTCCACTCCGTCCTCCAATGAGCTCTAGCTTGACACCACTGACGTCGCAAACGGCAGTGGTTTGGAGTAAGTGGAATGCACGCTACAGGGCGTCTGGCTCGGAGCTGTCCTTCAAGTAACTGATTTGTAACAGTTCGTTGTGTCACTGTGGTGGCAACTGCAGCTCGAATTGCTGCCGCAGACGCGGTACGATGCGCCACGGCCAAACGCCGTACACGGCGGTCTTCCGTCTCAGTAGTGCCACGTGGCCGGCCGGAACCCGGTCTTCTTGAGACAGTACCTTCCCTTGACCACCGCTGCCAACAATCATGCACAGTGACTACATTCCTGCCAAGTCGTTCTGCAATATTGCTGAACGAAAATCCACCTTCTCGTAGCCCTATTACACGACCTCGTTCAAACTCCGTGAGCTGTTGATAATGGCTTCTTCGTTTTCTTAAAGGCATTCTTGACTAACATCAACACACTACGTCGAATCTCAACGATAACTAACGCTCACGAACGTTACAGCGCGTATTTACAGCAAACCTGCTTTGCATGTTCCGAGGGGCGCTACTAGCGCCACACGTATGCGCCGAGCGCGAAATTTGCATAGACGTCATCTTACAGATGTACTCTCACCACCTACCAACTGTCGTTTATCTAACACAACCCCTTCTTGGTGTTGGGATTTCTTTTTTCGTCAGTGTATTTCCGTTTCAGTGAAAGATGAATAATCGTGATTTTCGGGAAGTTTTCCTCTACGACTCCAAACTGGGCCACAACGCAGAGCAAGCGACGCGAAACATTGTTGGTGCCTTTGGGGAGGATGCGGCTAACGAGCGTACGGTGCGAAGATGGTTCGCAAAATTCAAGGCTGGCGACACGAACCTCGACAATGAAGAGCGTGGATGACCTAGTACCGTCATCGATGACGACGCATTGAAGGTGCTTGTTGAGCAGTATTGCGAGCTTGCTGGAGAACTGGGAGTAAGCAAATCAGCTGTTTCTGTGCACCTCAACCAAATTGGAAAGTCCACGAAGCTCGACAAATGGGTACCACATGAATTGAACGAAGATCAACAAAATCGTCGTTTGGAGGTCTCGTCGGGGCTGCTTTTGCGCAACAAAACGAATCCTTTTCTCGATCGCATCGTGACATGCGACGAAAAGTGGATCCTGTGCGACAATCGTCGACGTTCCGCGTCGTGGTTGGACCACGACGAAGCTCCTCAACGCTTCCCCAAACCAAAACTCCATCAACAGAAGGTTATGGTGACTGTTTGGTGGTCTTCAACCGATTTAATCCACTACAGCTTCCTGAATGCTGGCGAAATGATTACCGCTTCAAAGTATTGTCAGGAAATCGACAAAATGCACCGCAAACTGCAACGCATTCGCCCATCATTAGTCACCAGAAATGGCCCAATATTTCTGCACGACAACGCGAGACCGCACGTCGCGTGCATCTTTCTGCAAAAGTTGAACGAATTGGGCTATGAGACTTTACCTCATCCACCATATTCACCAGATCTTTTGCCAACCGACTACCATTTTTTCAAGCATCTGGACCAATTTTTTCAGGGGAAATTTTTCCACAACCAAGCTGATACTCAAAACGCCTTTCAAGCTTTCGTCGCTTCCAGAACTCTTGAATTTTATGCTACCGGAATACAAAACCTTGTTTCTCGTTGGCAAAAATGTGTTGAATCGAATGGTTCTTATTTCGAATAATCATATTTATTATGAGCTGAAATATGTGTGATTGACGAACAGTGTACAAATCAGACATTTCATTATGGACAGCCTATAGACGAACGTAAGAAACGACCGTGACACCGATGAAATTTGATGTAGCTATAATTTACTATTGTTGGGAAAGATGCATGGCATCAAAATTAATTTTTATGATGGTTTTTATCACATTTAGCATCAGGTTCTCGTGTTTTACGCAGATTGTAATGAGATATTGTTACGTTTATGTCACACGTGGTGAAATAATGCTCGGCGATAGTTTAATAATATACAGTGGGGTCCGGACAAAAACCCACTGGACACTTGCCCACCGGACACTTGCCCACCCGGACACTTGCCCACCCGGACATTTACCCACCCGGACACTTGCCCACTATGAATGATTTGTAGATAATACGTAACTTCGGAGGACGTTTCCGATCAAGTGTAGGAAAACTGATCACATAAATATTTACGGATTGTATAAAAATTGCTTTTTGTTTTACAAATGTTAAAATGTACGGGGTTACCCCCAAACCTAAACTAATATATATATATATATATATATCACCTTTCTTATGAATTCAAAACGCTCAAACTTAATTCATAAGACAACGCCATTAATAGACAAACAACGAACTTGGTAATTTGGGTCGCCCCGTTGGCGCAGTGGTCTAAGCCATGGCTTCTGATCATTCGTCCGGAACGGGGCCCGGGTTCGAGTCTGTGAAGCATGTACCTTGTGTTTGTCTTACGGCACTGGCTCTCTTCCTTCCCTGTAACCAGTGGCCCTAAATAAGGGACGGGGAACTGCTTATACCCCGTTGAGTTGCTCACGGTGGACGTTAAACTTCCAATAAAAAAATGGAAAAGTTTAAATTTAGGGGGTGTTTACCCCCAATGCAAACTAACATACATAATGCTTTTCGTGGGATCTAAAAATTTACAATGCTATCAATAGACTATAACGAAGTAAATTTCTTCGTCATTTCTGTCCACGCCAGGATTCGAACCCGGTTCCCCTCATTCCGGAATAAGTTGCTCTACCAATTGAGCTACGCGGACGTTTTATTCTGATTCCTATCTGCCTCTATGTCGTGTGCGTCCTTCGGGCAGGTACGTCACATCTCCTGGTACGTTACATCATCTCCCCCTTAATTTTTTTTTTTTTTTTTTTTCTTTCGAAGTGCTGGAGAAGGGATTCTCTTATTTTTCCTATCTCGCGGTGTGGAAATAACATCACACCATTACGAGATTTTGAACGGTTGGGTCATCCGGATAGTTCGGGCGCCATTATAACGAAGTAAATTTCTCCGTCATTTCTGTCCACGCCAGGATTCGAACCCGGATCCCTTCATTCCGGAATAAGTCACTCTACCAATTGAGCTACGCGGACGTTTTATTCTGATTCCTATCTGCCTCTATGTCGTGTGCGTCCTTCGGGCAGGTACATCACATCTCCTGGTACGTTACAAGACGAACAACGCACTTGAAAATTCGGAAAAGTTCAAATTTGGGGGTTACCTCCCCCAATGTAAACTAACATATATGATATCTTTCATGGGCTCTAAGAACCTCAAACATGAACCATAAGGCAATCCTATCAAAAGACGAACAACTGCCTTGAAAATTTGGAAAAGTTTAAATTTAGGAGGATTTAACCCCCCCCCCCCCCAATGTAAACTAACGTATATGATCTCTTTCGTGGGCTCTAAAAACCTCAAACTTAAACCATAAGGCAAACTTATCAATAGAGGAACGAACACGCTTGAAAATTTGAGAAAGTTTAAATTTAGGGGGATTTAACCCCCAAATGTAAACTAACATATATGATCTTTTTCATGGGCTCTAAAAATTTCAAACTTGAACCAGGAAAAGACAATAAGGTGAGATTTTTAATGTGTTCAGGAAAGGACAATAAGGTGGGATTTTTTAATAACACTGCATTTTTACTTAGGCACTAAATATTTACATAACATATGTCAAATTTGTAATATTTTTTTGTACTTAATTAATTCACATGCCCAACACCTAGGCCTTTGCAACAGCTTTTTATAAGCCGACTTCATATTCATAACGTTTACGTATCAAATCAAGTTAATAGCATTGCGCTTTTCCTTACGCACTAAATATTAATTTATATGCCTTAGGCCTAGGCCTTTTCAACAGTTTTTATTCTACCGATGTCATATTCATAAAGTTTACATAACAAGTCAGGTTAGTAGTATTGTGCTTTTACTTAGGCACTAAATATTAATTCATTGGCCACAGGCATAGGCCTTTTTTAAGAGTTTTAATTCTACCAGTGTCATATTCACAACGTTTACATATCACATCAAGTTAATAATATTGCGCTTTTATTTGGGCACGAAATATTTATTCACAGGCCCTAGGCCTAGGCTTTGGCCCTTTTACCAGTTTTTATTCAACCAATGTCATATTCACAACGTTTACACAGCGAATCATGTTAATAACATTGGGCGTTTACTTAGGCACGAAATATAATTCATTGGCCCTAGGCCTTTTTAATACTTTTGACTCTATCAATGCCATATTCACAACGTTTACACAGCAAATCAATTTAATAATATTATGTTTTTACTTGGGCACGAAATATTAATTCATAGGCCCAGACCTAGGGCCTATGAACGAATATTTCGTGCCTAAGTAAAAGAGACGTGTTATTACATTTATTTTTTGTGTGTAAACGTTGTGACATTGATAGAGTAAAAACTATTAACAAGGCCTAGGCCTAGGGCCAATGAATTAATATTTCGTGCCTAAGTAAAAGCGCTATATTATTACATTTATTTCTTGTGTAAACGTTGTGAATATGGCATTGATAAAGTAAAAGCTGCTAAAAAGGCCTAGGGCCTATGAATTAATATTTCGTGCCTAAGTAAACCCCAATATTATTAACTTGATTTGCCGTGTAAACGTTGTGAATAGGGCATTGGTAGAATAAAAATTGTCAAAAATACCTAGGCCTAGGGCCTATGAATTATTATTTCCTGCCTAAGTAAAAGCGCAATATCATTACATTTATCTGTTGTGTAAACGTTGTGAATATGACAATGATAAAGTAGAAACTATTAAAAAGGTCTAGACCTAGAGCATATGAATTAATATTTCGTGCCTAAAAAAACGCCCAATATTATTAACTTGATATTCTGTGTAAACGTTGTGAATATGGCATTGGTAGAATAAAAACTGGCAAAAGGGCCTAAGACTAGGCCTAGGGCCTGTGAATAAATATTTCGTGCCTAAATAAAAGCGAAATATTATTAACTTGATTTGATATGTAAACGTTGTGAATATGACACTGGTAGAACAAAAAACTGTTCAAAAGGCCTATGACTTTAATATTTAGTCCTTAAGTAAAAGCGCAATATTATTACCTTGACTTGATACGTAATTGTTATGAATGTGACATCGGTACAACAAAAACTGCTGAAAAGGCCTGGGCCTAGGGCCTATGAGAAATTTTTTAGTGAAAAAGTAAAGGCAGAATATTATTAACTTGGTTGATACATAATTGTTAGGAATGTGACATCGATAGAACAAAAACTGTTGAAAAAGCCTAGGCCTAGGGCCTGTGAAATAATATTTAGTGCTTAAGTAAAAGCGCAATATTATTACCTTGACTTGATACGTAATTATTATGAATGTGACATCGGTACAACAAAAACTGCTAAAATGGCCTCGGCCTAGGGCCTGTGAGAAAATTTTTAGTGAAAAAGTAAAGGCAGAATATTATTACCTTGAGTTGATACATAATTGTTATGAATATGACATCGATAGAACAAAAACTGTTAAAAAGGCCTAGGCCTAAGGCATGTGAAATAATATTTCGTGCTTAAGTAAAAGCGGAATATTATTAACTTGATTTGATACGTAATTGTTATGAATGTGACATCGATAGAACAAAAACAGTTGAAAAAGCCTAGGCCTAGGACGTGTGAAATAATATTTAAGGCTTAAGTAAAAGCACAATATTATTACCTTGAAATGATACGTAAAGGTTATGAACCAAACATCGGTAGACCAAAAACCGTTAAAAAGGCCTAGGGCCTATGAATTAATATTTAGTGCTTAAGTGAAAGCGCAATATTATTAGCTTGAGTTGATACGTAAACGTTATGAATATGGCATCGGTAGAAGTAAAGGCTGTCAAAAGGGCCTACGAATGAGTCATAGTAATTTAGTGTCTAATTAAGGAAAAGAGAAATATTAATAACTTTACATGTTATGTAAATATTTAGTGCCTAAGTAAAAACATAGTAGTATGAGTTCTGGTGTAATTGCTTTGTTTCGTTGAAACCTAAGAAATGTGCTATGCAGTGGCGCCCGTATGAGTACTTTTAAGGGGGAGGGGGCTAAGAAAAATCCTTACCTCCTTCAAGGCTGTCAAACATTTAAAAAAGGTTTCGTCTATTTTAGTGTTTTAAATTTATCATAAATTTGGCTATACTAACGGCTGGGGGCTCCCCCTAACCCATGGGCGCCCTTGGTGCTATGTAATTATGAATATCATGTAATCCATATTCATGATTATGAGCTATGTAATCCCGATCCAGGACGACGAAATTGTCAAGTTTTCGGATATTATGCTTGTCATATTTACACCCAAAAAAACGGATTGTCATCTTCAAAATTTGTGCATTGTAATATTTTTTTAATTCAATTATAATTGTCGTTTGTCTTAATGGAAACGTTTTCTGCATTCAATTCCCCTCACAGCGCCCAGAAACGGCAATTTTTATACGGCCCCTAAAGATTTGTGCCAAAATGTCCTGGTGCCAAAATGTCTGGGTGCCCAAATGCCAGGTGCCCAAATGTCGACATTGTAGCAACTCTTATACCACTACCCACTAGATGTTTTCGTCTCATCTTGTTGGTTTACCTGTGGCGTAACGTATGTTTCTGAGAGAGAGAGATAGACATCACGTAAGGGGGGAAGAAGGTTAGCGCCCACTACCTTTGGAGCCGGTAGCAAAAAAAGCACGAAAAATTCTTTTTCAGTGTTTCGCAAGTAAAGTTAGTATTAAACTTACCCAGAAATTCAAAACGTGCGTTGGGTCACACTGCATACAAATTTAAATTTCGGCGGGTGTACAAATCCGGTGGGTGTACATCGGGTACCCGTGTACATCATATCCCAAACGTGCGTTGGGTCACACGGTATACAAAATTAAAATTTCGGCGCGTGCACACCATTTCCCGAAATCAAAGCAGGTCGTGATGATTAAATTTCGAAAATATGGCAGCAGTTATTACTAAAGTTAGTGTGCTAAGTGTGCTCAGGTACATTGGGCTCGTGTCCTGTGGGCAAATGTCCCGGAGGGAAACTGTCCGGGTGGGCAAGTGTCCAAGTGGGCAAATGTCCGAGTGGGCAAATGTCCGGTGGGCATCTTGCCGGTGGGCTTTTGTCCGACACCCTATACAATATATTGTTGAGTAACAATGAAATTAACTGCTGTTGCGTCACTTCATGCGGGACAAGGGGCCGCGGGTGGCCTAGTGGGCAACGTTCGTGACTGCCACGGAAAGGACCACAGGTTCGATCCCAGGCAAGTACGAACGCTCGATCCATTAAATATCCACCGTGCGTCGGATGGGCACGTTAAGCTGTCGGACCCCGGGTACTGGCCCCCCGGTAATAAATAAGGGCGTCTTCCTCCCCCTTTCTGCTTCGCTTACGAGTCACTTTCCTATCGGGCACTCTATCCCAAATCTCCTAGCATCCTATTTGTAAGGGTTGTTTAAGACCTGGGGTCAGACACTCCCTTCCTAAAATCCCCTACATATGATCATGGGGGGCAACATGCGGCACGATCAGATTTCAACAATGGTTTGGACAATGACGTTCCATTACCAGCGCCCAAAGTTTAATTTACGAGCCCCAGTATAGGCTGATAATCGTGCCCTCACCACTATCTCTTGAAGTGTCAATAACCTCCTACTATGAAAATAAAATATTTTGAGTAATAAAAACAAAAGAAAAGTTCATTACGATGATTTCCGTTTCACTGTGGTTCCACTTAAACACAAAATGTAAGTAAAAAACATTATGATGTTTTTTACAGTGTTAAAGCTCTAGTTGTGTATTTTGAAAAAAAAAACCCTCAAGGGGGCGCTGCGCGTGGTCGAGAGAGAGAACAGCCAGTGTTAATTTTGTACCTATTCAGTGTCAGTGTGTGCTTATGAGTCAATGTGGTGTGTGTAAGTACTGTATCTCCGACCGGAGTGTTCGATCTCATGGCGACCAGAATGTTCAACCATCAGCAATGTATCAGTGTTATTCATAACAAATTTCTGCAGTCAGAGATCAAGAGTGAGTGATGACAACCAGCGGCCTAGGTACGAGTTGTGTTCAACAGAGAAGAGAGTGTATTTGTTTTGGTTTCGAATTGAATCCTGGCGTCGTTCGCTGTTAATAATAATAATTTGAGCCCTTACGCGGATACATCGTTTGTGGAATAATTACATTCCAGAAACGGGTGAGTTGTTTCAGTTTATGAATTTTTGTTTTACAAGTAAGAATGGATAGGTTATTGTTCAAGAAAAAGGTACTGAAAAGTACCATTACTAAACTGTCAAGTGAGATCGGAAAAAACGATCACGATGTTATTCGATTAAAGCTTTTAGAGAAAAAGTGTCAGAAGGTCGGTGAAGAACTTGTGAAATATTTGACAATATTTATGCTTTCTGTCAGGAAGAGGAGTTGGATAAATATATTAAAGAACTACAATTAATTCAAGATAATAGATAAAATATGGGTATCAGTGAATAGAGAGAAATTAAAATTAAATAGTAGCTCTAATTCTCATACTAGTTTTTCAAAATCAGAAACCGGCGGGTTTGGAGGTGTACGACTGTCGAAGTAAATCTCCCGTCTTTTAACGGAAACATGCAGGACTGGCTTTTCTTCTTCGGTAAATGTGTACTTTAGCGTCCTAAATTATTTCGTCGGAAAAATGTAACTGTGTTGGAAAAGTGCGACGTACAATTTTTTAAGCATACAAAATATTGGGGAAAGGTGCAAAAATATAGTATTTGTAAATAAAAGGAAATAATTTTTCCGAAGTATTAACCTGCGAGTACGATGGTTTGCATTAGTTGGTGCGCGAGGCTGAAGCGATGCTAACGGCCACCACGTGAAGGTTGCGTCGGACCGGAGTACGAGCTGGTAGTGAATACGCGGAAGAATACATAAGGAGTGGGGAATATTTTTCGGAAGAGTGTAATGCGTCGTGTAATCGTGCGCAAGTAGAAGTAGTTCCAACCTGTTTTTTTTTTTTTAATAAAGATATGTGCGGAATGTCGTTATTATTAGTTTCACAATGTCTCCGAATGGAAAGGAAATAAGGAATGTAAATGAATTCATGTACGACAGAAGTTTTGAGGAAGAAGTTTTGGTTCCGGTTGAACCCTAAGTTTTGGTTATGGTTTGGAAGATGTGCAGGGGTACGTGATTTCTTCAAGCATTTCATTTGTAGTTCTGCTGTTATTCGGTATATCGTAGCTCACATTTTTTCCTCGTGAAACTGATATTTTTCAAAATAAATTATTTTCTTCAATTCAGATATCGTACTATGGCAGGGAGGCCTACAGCTTCTTGTATTGTGCCGGATAATAAAGTTTTAAGCCCTGACGAAATCCGAAATGAAATGTGGAGATTGACGATATTGTACTTACGCTTTCTCAAAATTACCCTTTAAAAAAATAACTTACAAATTGCAATGCTGCGTAAGACCGACCTCCTTCCTTCCGCGTATTCTTACAAGACACTGCGACGACTACGTACTGCTCAACCGCTTCCTTCTGAACGAAGCTTCCATTCACCGGTCTTCACCTTGACGCCGTCGCCGCTCCGTCGTTCTAGGCCTATTGCACGTACTTTTCCAAACCATCGTACTCGCAGGTTAATACTTTGGAAAAATTATTTCCTTTTATCTATAAATGCTATATTTGTTCACCATTCCCCCATTATTTTGCATGCTTAAAAATTGTACGTTGCACTTTTCTCACACAGTTAAATTTTTCCGACGAAATAATTTAGGACGCTAAAGTTCACATTTACCAAAAGATAAGTGCATCCGATCGTTGGAAATTTTAGAGCAGAAAATTGAAGGGATTTCAGAAACTATATTGGCCTATATGTTACTGCAAAAATTAGGTTCTTCCACCAAGCTATATTGGGAACGAGAACCAAAAAAGAGGATATGCCTAAGCTATTCGAATTAATTCTCTTTGTGAAAAACCATGCTCATTCTTTACAGCCTTCTAAAATAACAGGCATTGTGAAACATACCTATCAACCGACTCAACGGGTGACATCTATGATTGCTAGTCTTAAAAACTCTAATCATGCCAAATGCAACTAATTTCGCTTGTGCCCAGTTAGAAATAAAGAGGTTGCACAATTTAGTAAAAAATCTAGATGAAGATTTGGCTGGTTATTTGGCGTCGTAGGAGCAGGGAGGGTCAGGCCGGCCTGAGCCCGACCTGTGTTTCCTTTTGCCCGTCCTAGCGACTCACACAACAGTATAGTGCCTGACCTCATATACATCTTTTTCCCGACCACTTTATATCCTTCGCCCGATCTCAATCATCAGCCGCCCCTCCCAACTTGCTTGTCTGGCTAAGGTAAGGGCCTGCGTAGGAGGTAGACTGGAAATTCCTTCTTCCCAGGGCTCCTAACTTTGGTGGTCTTTGGGAAGCGGGCGTTTAAATACCATCTGAAATGTGTTATGGGAAATGCTAAATTTACGTATGAGGAATTTGTAACAGTTACGATTCAGGTGGAGGAAATCTTGAATTCTCGCCCTATAACTCCATTGTCCTCGGATGGAGATGATTTCCACGAGTTCACCCCTTGTCATTTTTTAATAGGGAGACCAATGAATGCGGAACCACTGTAACGTATACTCTATATTCACTTTCCTTTTGATTTTACTATCTCTGGTTATTTTATTTTACTATGTAAATTATCTTCCTACTGAACGAAATATTATTTCACCCGCTGAATGAGATCTGGCAATGAGTGTAAGTCATGACGTGGTGGTAGTTAGTATATAGGCGCGTTCATCGAGACTAGTTGTGTTGTGTGTGTTGCGTTGAGTTGTTGAGGTTGATGTGTTGGCGTTGCGAGGTGTTGTTATGAGAGTGTGTGTACTATAAGAGGAAAGTTTATTCATTATTATGTACAAGATATATGAGTGCCTTAGTTGACCAAGAGTCTCGAAAATAAACAAGTTTGTCAGTAAGTTCAGTCTTTCTCAATTCTTAGTTTTGTCAGACCTCTGTCTGGCTGTTAGGTTTATGACTTTGATTACTTAATATAAATAACCAGCGTTGAGACTTTGTTTAAGTTCATAATTAACGAGTAACAACACCCTTTTGGGAATTCATTATTTTGAAGCTTAGAGCATTATTCATTCATAATAATTAGCTTAGCAAAAAGAAAACAAAGCTAATACATTATAATTGGCGCCCGAACTTTTCTCGAACACGAGATCCTGACTATTATTACCCATGGCTTCCTTCCCTGAGACAACTGCAAATTTCCACCTTCCGGCAAGTCTCGAGGGTAATGGTGTTTGTTTGGACAATTTGTACGAAGCCTGTGGCTCTGACTTGGATATGAAGGATCTACACATACCCAAGCATTCTTCACCATCTCGTAATGCACCAGCTTCTTATCACTCTGAGTCGCGGGTCGTACCTGAGGGAATTCAATCCTCTCAGCGAAGCAGAATGCTTGCTCATTTCGTGCCGCATGCAGGAACAATTCATTTCAATGGTTTGGAGGGGTCTTTAAAGTTCCTCGAAGATCTGGAAGATCATTTTGATCTCTATAATATTCCGGAAGACTGCAAGGTCCAAATTGCCGGGACTTGCTTGAGGGATACCGCCAAGACCTGGTATCGGCAGTGGCGAGGGTCGAACCCGGATTCTCATTATGAGAATTTCCGTGCAGAATTCTTGGAGGTCTTTCCTTTCGGCCTCAGTCGAGCTAGCCTTGCTCAACAGCTGTTTTCGCGTCAACAAGGTCCCAATGATAGCCCTGTTGCATTTGCGTTGGAAACTACACGCCTATATAATCTATGGGATCCACATGCCAGTCATGTTGACATGTTGGATACCCTCGTACAGCAGCTCGACCCATTCTTACAAGATTTTCTTGAGGTTCGACACCCTACCACTATTCATGAATGCCTTCGCCTCAAACGCACGTATGAAGAGCGACATGGCAAAAATGCTTCAACTCACCATGCTCGGGCACCCCGCGAGGCTTATTCCGAAAACCCTCAGCGGCATAATAGACAAAACTTTCAGCGCGAGCATACACAAGTGCCCACCCAAGCTTCATACGTTCCACCACACCGAAGAGTGGCGAACCAACAGCGAGTTTCTGAGCAAGCTTCGGGATATCGTCATAATGCACAGTATGCTCGACCCCGTTTCACTCAGCAGCATTCGGAACGTTCTCATGCCCAGGGCAATAATAATTTTTCTGCCCGTGCTGAGGGCAGACGTAACGAATATGAAAATGTCAACAGACACGCGGAGTTCCCGACGCAGGGTTCACGCAATTTTCCTTATCGTGAAAATTTTCCCGATACCCGGCAGGGTCGAGGTTTCCGACCACATGATAACACCACCAGAATTCCTTTAAACTTCCACAGGAAGTAGACGAAGGGTCGGTCCTGCTTCCTGATACCAAACATTCTGACCCTAAAACAGTATTAGTGACTGTTCAAACTCCTCAGTTGCCTGATGTGTTCTTGACACTTGAAGACGTTATTGTCGAGACAAAGTTCGACACTGGGTCTGAGATATCAGCCCTAAATACAAAGTTTTGCAATGACGTTTTTTCTGCAATACACGTTCAGCCTGCAACGCAGTATTTGCGAGGTGCCAATAATGAAATCTTCAGTATCGCAGGAACTGTCACATTATCTTTAGGGCTGGGAAAAGCTCGTTTTACACATTCTTTCCTGCTTATAGACGAGCTACCCGTGAAATGTCTCGTGGGTATGGACTTTATTAACAAGTTTCAAATAACTTTGAATTTTGTACAACATGTGATTTCCTTTCCGGAACCTGTCGAAATGATTCCGACGGTTCCTGTAGATATTACGAGTTTATTGTTGAGCGACCAATTGAATGAGGGGCAACGAGACCAGCTTTCTCTCCTTTTACAGGAAAGCCCTGGTTTATTTTCGGATCAACCTGGTTTCACACAGGTGGTTTATCATGTTATTGACACTGATGGTTCGAAACCAATTGCGACGAAACCTTACCCTTGTGCTCCACATAAAAAACAGGAAATGCAACGTCAAATTGCGGAAATGATTAAGCAGGGCATAATCAGGGAATCAACAAGCGCCTGGGCGGCCCCTGCCTTCTTGGTTCCAAAGAAACAACCAAATGAATTTCGTTTCGTGACAGATTTTCGCAAACTCAACCAAGTCACAAAAACAATCAATTATCCCCTACCTGTCATGTCACATATTCTAAATGACTTGTCGTCAACCAAATGGATGTCAACTTTGGATTTGGCGAGTGGATATTGGCAGGTGGCAGTACATCCGGACTCTGTCGATAAAACAGGCTTTGTGACTCCTTTTGGGGCCTATGAATATTTACGTATGCCTTTTGGTTTAGCTTCTGCACCTGCTACTTTCCAAAAGCTTATGGACACGGTTCTCAGACCTGTCCTGGGTCCCCATGTGCATGTCTATTTGGATGATATTATTATAACATCAGAGACTTTTGACGAGCACCTTTTTCTGCTCAAACAGGTGTTCCAACTTATATACAATGCTGGCTTGACGTTAAAACCTAATAAATGCCAGATAGCGCGGGACGAGATTGTATATCTGAGGTTGAAAATTACTCCCCACGGTTTATTCACTGATAATGAAAAAATTAGGCCTATTGTTGACTTTCCTCGGCCTAAAACAGCAAAAGAACTATCCCGCTTTCTGGGAATGACCGGTTGGTATCAGCAGTTCGTCCCCGCTTATGCTACAATATGTGAGCCGTTGTATGCTTTAAAGCGTAAATACAAGAAGTTTATTTGGACACCTGAAGCTAACGCTGCATTCGAAACACTGAAGTCTGCATTGACTCAGCCTCCGGTGTTGGCTTTCCCGGATCATACTAAAGAATTTGATATTTATACTGATGCATCCGGAGTTGGTCTTGGTTGCGTTTTGTCACAAGCTGGGCATCCAATAGCTTTTGCGTCTCGTACTTTAGCCAAAGCTGAACGCAATTATTCAGCTACGGAACGTGAATGTCTTGCTGTTGTGTATGCACTGAATAAATTTCCAATGTTATCTTAATGACTTGACAGTTAACATAATTACGGATCATTCTGCCCTTCAGTATTTGAATTCTGCTAAGCACCTATCTCAAAGACTTATGAAGTGGGCTCTGAAGTTACAAGAGAGCAATATCAAAATTTCGTATCAGCCAGGTCATAAGAATCAATTACCGGACGCATTATCTCGCGTTCCGATTAGTGGGGTCCCCACCGAAACTACTCCTGGATGTCAGCCTTTACTTCTGATAGCTGATATCACATCCAGAGAGCAGATAATGGCAGAATTAATAAATGATCCAGATTTTGGGGATATTTACAATTTTTTGCTTGCGGGTCCGCCCCCACAAAGTGATCCTTCTCTGGCTGGAAGGTCACAACATTTTGAAGTAATAGAGGGTCTTCTTTATTATACAAAGTCTCGGACTACTAGGGCAGAGTTTCGCCCATGTATTCCGCGAACCCTTAGAATGGCTCTTTTAAACGAATTTCATGACAAACCTCTTGCAGGCCATTTAGGTATTCGCAAGACCCGTTGTAAATTGCGGGATGTTGCCTATTGGCCTGGAATGTACCAAAGTGTGCTCGCATACGTTCAATCATGTCACTTGTGTCAGATTAATAATTACCGTAATGTAAGACCGGCCGGTCACTTGAAATCTAGTTCAAGTTCTCATGTATTTGATATTATTTCCATAGATTTATTGGGACCTTATCCATTATCTGTTAAAAATAAAGCTCGTTATGTTTTAGTACTAACTGATAATTTTTCTAAATGGGTTGAAGTTTTTCCCATTAAAGCCGCTACGGCTGAGATTATTTGTAATGTCTTAGTTAATGAAGTATTTTCTAGATATGGTGCACCTAATAAAGTAGTTTCGGATAATGGTCCTCAATTTATTTCTGACATTTTTGAAAGAATGTGTGCGAGACTACACATTAAACACAAATTCATTTCCCCATATCATCCCCAGAGTAATCCTGCAGAACGCGTTAACCGAACGCTAGTGAAAATGATTGCGACTTTTGTAATGGACCACCATGAAAGATGGGATGACCATTTAGAACTTTTTGCGTTCGCCCTCCGCTCGTCTGTCCACGAGTCTACTAAAATTACTCCTGCAGAACTTTTTCTGGGTCGCAAAATTAAAACCCCTTTTGAAAATTTAACGGGGATTATCGACGAACTAAATCAGCGACCAACTCCGCAATCAGTACACATTATGGCAGAAAAAGCTCGTGTTGCAATGCTAGGAGCACAAGCGGCTCAAGCACGATATTATAATTCTAGGCGTAGGGAACCAGATCTTGTCGTTGGAGATCTCACTCTCGTGGAAACGCACTTCCAGTCTTCTGTTTCGCATACTTTAGTGAAGAAATTTGCACCCAGCTACGAAGGTCCATATCGGGTGGCAAATGTCTTTGAAAATAATATTGTTCTGGAGAAACCGAACAACAATTTTCAATATGTACATGTTGATCAATGTCGCAAGTATCACGAACGGAATATCGATTTCATTATCAATCCTACTCAACCTTCTGTTCCACAGACTCAAGAATCTATATCTCATGTTCAACCGCCAGAAATTGTGGACGAACCACCGAACATTTTTGACGAATCACCAGTGATTTTTCCTTCACCCTCCCCCTCCAGACGAGTTTCTACAACCGCAACCTGATTCTCCCGTGAGACCAAGGCTCGAATCGAGTTCGTCAAATACTAGTATCGTTCCTTTCCCTCCAACCATTGCCAAGACTATTGCTGCGCCGTTTCCAGCTAACTCTGCACCAACGCGGGATACTTCTTCTTTGAATACCTCATCGGAAAGTATTCCTATAGGCAAATCTAAACATCGCCCTGCACGACCGCTGAATTACAGCAGCGACTCAGAGGCGTCGGACATTTCTGATTTATCAGTTATGAATCCAACATTTCATATTCCACACCGTCCAGCACCACCAAAAGCTGGGCGCAAACGTGACTTGTCTCCCCAATCTGCTTCGCCGCAACAGCGACGAAGGCAGAAATCTTTGCATCCACCCGGGTTTCGCCCCTGGAACCTCCGTTCAGGGCAAACAGGGCCGATGCCTGCTACTACTATCATGCCCCGTGGGCGTAAACGAAAGCAAGCGATGTGGCCGGAGACACGTCCGTCCAAAAAGATACTGGAAGGACACAACGGGCCCCAGCACCAAGGGACTTCATATCCAAAGCCTGGGGGAGCCCGTTCCTATCAGCCGCAGCAGGGATTTCCAGACCGCCAGACTTCTGACGTTCCTGACCGTTCTTCTCAGCCGCAGGGATTTCCAGACCGCCAGACTCCTGACCGTTCTTCTCAGCCGCAAGGGATTCCGGACCGCCAGACTTCTGACCGTTCTTCTCAGCCGCAGGGATTTCCAGACCGCCAGATTCCTGACCGACAACAGACCGAAGTTCCATTACCGTCCCGGAAGAGATCCAAGCCACCTGATTTCACCAGTCCCATTAGGCCTGGAAAACATTATCGCACTAGAATTTTTTATGCGTCCTCGAGATAAGTAAGTTCTCGTGGACAGGTTCTTTTCTCAGTTTGTTGTTTTTCCTGCACGACCAGTTGGCGTGTCAGAATTTCTTTTTTTCGTGTGGGCCTATGCATTCTTTTTTGTGTATATATGTGTGTTTTTTTTTTATATTTCTTCTATGTCCATCTACTAATCCACTTTTTTTTGTATATATCTATGTGCTTAGGGGTAAAATAATAAAATTGTTACTGTTAGGCAGCTCCAGGTAAATTTCGCTGCTGATACAGTTGTTCTGTATTTCAACGAATGAGGCGAACGTAATTTGAAATGAAAATAATAAAATTGTTACTGTTAGGCAGCTCCAGGTAAATTTCGCTGCTGATACAGTTGTTCTGTATTTCAACGAATGAGGCGAACGTAATTTGAAATGAAAATAATAAAATTGTTACTGTTAGGCAGCTTCAGGCAATCTTCGCTGCTGATACAGTTGTTATGTATTTCAACGAATGAGGCGCACGTCATTTGAAATTAAAAAAGTGATTCCTGCTAGGCAGAATAAAAGGAAAGTATGCCGATGCAGGTTTGGTTTGTTCTACACTACAAATTTCACAGTCGAATACAGATTCGTACATTGTCATGCCAAGATTGATGATGTAAATACGGCTACCACCAAACAACAAATCAAAAAAAAGATCGAGAAACGTCAATCATCGAAATGTAAGACTTACACTCCAAAATTGATAGGTTTTTCGGAAAAAAAAAAAAAGAAAAAAAAAATTAAGGGGGAGATGATGTAACGTATACTCTATATTCACTTTCCTTTTGATTTTACTATCTCTGGTTATTTTATTTTACTATGTAAATTATCTTCCTACTGAACGAAATATTATTTCACCCGCTGAATGAGATCTGGCAATGAGTGTAAGTCATGACGTGGTGGTAGTTAGTATATAGGCGCGTTCATCGAGACTAGTTGTGTTGTGTGTGTTGCGTTGAGTTGTTGAGGTTGATGTGTTGGCGTTGCGAGGTGTTGTTATGAGAGTGTGTGTACTATAAGAGGAAAGTTTATTCATTATTATGTACAAGATATATGAGTGCCTTAGTTGACCAAGAGTCTCGGAAATAAACAAGTTTGTCAGTAAGTTCAGTCTTTCTCAATTCTTAGTTTTGTCAGACCTCTGTCTGGCTGTTAGGTTTATGACTTTGATTACTTAATATAAATAACCAGCGTTGAGACTTTGTTTAAGTTCATAATTAACGAGTAACAACACCCTTTTGGGAATTCATTATTTTGAAGCTTAGAGCATTATTCATTCATAATAATTAGCTTAGCAAAAAGAAAACAAAGCTAATACATTATACCACAGTTAATTGACCAAAGGGATAATAGACTTAGCAGATGGCAGAGAATAACAAAGGTAGTACAGTCCATATGGAAAAGAGATTATCTGAACAACCTACAGCAACGTTCGAAGAGGATGTAGAAGAGGCTTAGCGACGCTAAGGCACTTTTTCTGCAGGCTTAGCGGCGCTAAGGCACTTTTCGTGGTTAGTTGGGAAGAAAAGCTGGACAAAGAAGGTTTTTAGATGATCATGGAAAAAGGACACCGATTTATATGAAAGAACACTCTTACCTTAACAGAACGTTTGCATTGCATGCTACGGTGGCGTACGTCTACTCACCGTTCGTCTGGGTGTGCCTGGGATCTAGGCACATTTAGTGTGCTTGTCTAACAGCACTGCTTTTTCTTCTTACCTGGAGCCAGTGACCCTAAATTAGGAACGAACTGCATACCTTAGAGTTCCTCATAATGGTCGTTAATTCCCCCTCCCAAAGGTGACAAGTATTTTATGGTTGAGAAGGGTATTTCAGCTAAAAAAGCAACAACCTGAGCCCATTCTGTGATTTCTCATGACTAACGCAAAAGGATGTTCGGGGGTTCGAGTGGTCAGAGGCTCTGGCTTTTGGCCAATCAATCGATATGGGCTCGAACTGCGGGCGAACCATGGGTTGTGCCCCAGCCCCACGGCACCAATGGCTTAAAATTAGGGTTTGGTGACTATGGCCCGAGATGATCGTGGGAGTCATAATACCCGGAAAGAGACAAAAAAGAACACACAAAAGATATCCGCCACTCCCACACCATAATCTTAACAAGTTAGTAAAATCATTCAATGCATTGATTATAATACGCTTTCTAACATACCAGAAATCATTACTCAAGTTATCACTCCAAGTTATAAGGATAATGGCTGTGGAATAAATATCTGTCCTGTGCCCTAATCTTTGATCCCATTTCGATTATATTCAACAGAACCGGTTCAGTATACCTCCGAAATAACATGATAAAGTTTTGTCGCAATGGAAGCATTTTTACGTAAGTTATGATGCATAAGGGCTATGGAATAGATCCCCGCTCCTGTGTCCTGACCTTTGACCCCATGTCGCCCATTTTCAATAGGTTTCGTCCCCAGGTAAGCCCCTACAACATACTAACATTTCATCCAAATCGAAGCATTTTTACGTAAGTTATGACACATAATGGCGATGGAAGTGATTCCGCTCCTATGTCCTGACCTTTGACCCCTTCCACATACTAAAAGTTCATCGAAATCGAACGATTTTTACGCGAGTTATCGTGCGGACGGACATACGCACACAACGCGTGATGTAATGAGGCAGATGGGAATCGCGACCATCTGCTCGCAAGAGTGTGACGTCATAAAACTTTAATAGGATCCACACACAACGCGTGACGTAATGAGACAGATGGCGTGACCGCGCGCCAACATCTCAATCGCGAGATTGTGACGTCATAAGATTTCTAAGCATGGGAAACATTGGGACGACGCCATGACACTAAAAACGTTATAATTCGGTTGGTTATTTAACGCACTAAACGAATTTCCCTTAAGTCGAGATCAAGCTAAATCGATTTCTAGTACCAGAAAACGGTAAGTTAACGACT
The DNA here is from genome assembly GCA_039090855.1 of Macrothele yani. NCBI lineage: Eukaryota > Metazoa > Arthropoda > Arachnida > Araneae > Macrothelidae > Macrothele > Macrothele yani. The sequence continues at coordinate 45,008,890 of CM077022.1, read as the reverse complement.
ATCATCAAAATCCTTAGAGCCGTTTTCAAAATAAAATTTACATACATACAAGAATTGCTCCTTTAATAGTATGTGATAAGGGCGATGGAATGGATCCCGATCCTATGTCCTGACCTTTGACCCCATTTCGTCCATTTTCAATAGGGTTCGTCCCCAGTGGTCCCGTACCACATACTAAAATTTCATCGAAATCGAACCATTTTTACGCACGTTATGACGCATAAGGGCAATGGAATGCATCCCGCTCCTATGTCCTGACCTTTGACCCCACTTCACTCATTTTCAATAGGGTTCATTCCCAGGTGGTCCCCTACAATATACTAAAATTTCATCGACATCGAATCATATTTACGCAAGTTATGACGTATAAAGGCAATGGAATGGATCTCGCTCCTATGCCGTGACCTTTGACCCCATTTTGTCCATTTTCAATAGGGTTCGTCCCCAGGTGGTCCCCTACCACATACTAAAATTTCATCGAAATCGAACCATTTTTACGGAAGTTATCGTGCCGACAGACGGACAAAGCTGGAGCATATGCGCTTCTTCAACCTACGGTTGAAAAGCGTATACAAGAGCGGCATATAAGTCACACGTATTCAGTGTGACTGACACATATTATTCACTATGAATATTTTGAATGACAGAACACTATCTAAAGAGGAACTTAACATTCTTAGAATCTGACTCCCACGTAACTTTTATCTTTTATTTAAAATTTCTCCAATTAAACAATTTTAATAAAAGTTGATAAAAATAATTAGTAATAAAAATAATTAAAATACTAACTGATAAAAACAATCACTGAAATTCTAAAATGCTTTTTAAAATTCTAAGGTCCTTCTTTCTGGGTTTCTTTCACCTAACCCTTTTTTTGTTAGAACTACATCACTGGATGTTCGAAAAGGATAATGTGGAAATAAGAACGCTGGTTCTTGCGAAGGAAGACCATTTACCAGCTTGCAAATGGTTATTGGGGAGAATCACCGAGTTGTTTCTAGGTGTGGACGGTAAGGTAAGGGTAGTCAGGGTCCGGACACCAATTGGTGTGTACAAGAGATCCATTTCCAGAATTTGTATTATTTAATTAATTAGAGAAACTACATTCTAGTGTTTAATGTGAATCAAGTTTATATTTAATTTAACCATAATTTAATGTTTTTCGGAAAACATTGCAATGCCGGGCGGAATGTTAAATCCCTAGTTGTAGATATTGGAAAACCCTGAAGAGGACGCTGCGCATGTTCGATCTCCTGGCGACCAGAATGTCCGACCATCAGCAATGTATCAGTGTAATTAATAATAAATTCCTGCAGTCAGAGATCAAGAGTGAGTGATGATCTTAGTGACTAGCTGTTCCTTTCCATCAACTACAACAGTTATGATCCCAGACAAAAATACCCGGATGCCATAAGCAGGGGCAGCTAAAAACATTATCTGATGAACATTTTTAAAAGTTACACACACACACGCACACGTACTTGCCCCCACCCCATATATATTTGTACTAGCTTCTCCCCTGCTTATCATGCATTTTATTGGCACGGGGTAAATTAAATTTAAATTATCAGAATACAGCTGTCAATTGTTTCCTCTAAGCTGCGTGTGTGGGCTGCTGCATACAATTTGAAAAATCCTTTCGCGCACGGTGTATGAGGGTTGCAGACATTAAGGAGACAGGGGGCCCAGTGGCTGGACAGCATTTTGGGGCCCCAGTATTAGTGGTACATCCGGGATTTCAATATGGGTGAATGAATAAAAATACCCACCAGAAAACATTCCCAAAATATGATGAGGAAGCCATAAAAAATATCCCCGCCATATTGAAGTGTGTATCCCATGATTCATGGACGAATCAGTGTTAGCAAGGAAATGTAAACATGCATTGTTGAAATATGGAATATGGACAGCAGTTCATTCAGTTCTGCTTTACTCCCCCCTTCCCAAGGGTTCGGCTTATTGAAATTATATCGAAGTAGTGGGCAAAATAATATGATCCAAATATCATGATTCAAACAAATTCTTAATGTATGAAAATTTCCCCCAATCACAGGTGTGTAATAAAATAACATTTGTAATACTTTCGAAAGATTTTGAGGATGGATTGGGGGTGCAACTTTAAGTTTTGCGGACTCCTAAAAAAGCAGAAAGAAACAGAAAAAATTTTCACGAAGTAGTTTCTTTTAGTTTTTGCTGTGCTATGCAAAGAAAAAACTGTAGAACTCTGTCAATTCTTCAAGCATCCTGCATAATTCCGGGGCCCCTTGAAAATGCGGCGCCCGGGGCTGCAGCTCCCTTAGCCCCCCTTAAATGGGCTCTGGTTGCAGAACACTTAAGAAATTTAAATTTAACTGTAGGTCAGATTAAAATGATCTTTCCCAGTAAGAAGCAAAAAAAGTGTTCAAAAGTAATGAAAAGGTATTTTCCTGAGGAAAAATATAAGAAACTTCGCAATAAACACCAATCACCCTTTCCCGATCCCTTCCGCATAAAACAATCTCCGCTTAGTTCCATTTTTGCTCAACACAAATTTCAACTGCGCACGAGCTGTGAAGTTTGGAGGAAATATTGATACTGGTTAAAATGAATGCCTGTTTACCGACTCCTTGCCAAACTTTTTCCATATCACTGAAAAAATGCCCAAATTTTGAAATTATCTAAAAACTTCCCATAGCATTCCAACATAAATAATATTGCTTAATTTTTTTTTTCTCGTCCTGGTTTATTAGATGCAATGTAGCTTTAGTTTTGGGGATGTAAATCACTTACAGTTTATATTACTTCTTTCACTATAAAAGTGTAATAAAATACATCAAAGAAAAACGGTAGACATACGATAAGTATTTTAAGAAACTTGTGTGAGAGCATCCTAAATTCCTGTGCGTTTAAAAATTTTGCAAATGTGTGCAATTACTGCACATTACAGAAAAATCGGTAATATTCGTATCATATTATGACACAAAAATATTTAAAAGTTATAGGAGCCCCCGATATTCTGGGTTTCTCGAATGAGGCATCACAGATAAAACTGATTTGCATTGGTGAAATCAGTTTTGTTTCAGGGATTGGTGCGACATTGTAAGAATATTTCTTGCAAACACTGTTGAACGAAAACTGTTTTCAGTGCGTTAAACTTTCCCGAAACATGCATTTCCCAAATATGGCGGATGTTGGGGTATCGGAGAGAGACTGGATGAGAAGTTTTTTTCCTTTTCAAAAAGAATATTTAATGATTTGGCCTGTTTTTCTTGGGGACACTTCTTGCCTTTATTCCCAGACAAAAACTTAGTTCGCTGAGTATACCGTTTCACATAAATTTCACAATACACCAGAGATGGATCCTCCAATAAGCCGACCAGGCCCGGGCCTTGAGCGGAAAATTTTAGGGGCGGCAAATTTTACTGGTAGTAAAAATTAATATTTTGTTAAAACGTATAAAAATAATGAAAGAAATGTTTTTAAATAAAAGTGGAAACTAGCATTTTGTCTAAAAACGGCTGTTTAGGAGATTTGAGTTTCGGAATTCACGTAAACCCCTTCCTCTTCGACTTGAGAAACCATAGACAAACATACGTTTATCTGTTTGACTATGCTTAAGGACTGAAATGAATACAAACGCGTGGTGGAGGGAACGAGTAGGGTGTTGACTTTGCTCTTTGGAGCCCGATAAAAGTTTTCAGTCTTAGATAAAGGAAGATGGCTTTATGCTTTAGAGCAGTGGTCTCAAACTCAGACCTTTGGAAGGGCCACTTTCCAGTTTTGAAGAAACTTAGGGGGCCGCATGAATAATAATAAATTTCTTATGAATAAATATCAACTTTACAAAACTACTCCAATGGCTGGGCACTAGAGTGGAATATTATTTCTAATTATCGGTAAATAGAAAAAACAAATGCTTCATCAATCACTGAAAACAATCACTTTTACATAATAATTATTTTCACTTAAATCTTAAAACAATCCATTTTACCAACTGAACGCGGTACATGGTACAGAAAATATTACATGTTGTGACCAAAAACTTGGGTTCGCTTTTCTGTCACTAACTTATCGATATTTGGAATAATGTCCTTTGAACATGCTACTTTTAAAAGTGAGCATAAGTCACTTAACCTATTCCTTTCAAGACATTTTACTTAGTTCGTTCTTGAAAACAACTGTTCACATGAGTATATTGTTCCGAACATAGACAGAATCCGTGCAGCTAGGTTATCAATGTTTACGTACTTGTCCTTTTGAAACTAACTGGTAAAGCTCTGTTAGATTGCAGCTGTTGAATTTCCTTTAGGAAAGAATCACACTGAAAGTCTATTAATTCAAGCTGAAGTTCTTCAGGTGCGTTGTCAGCATGATAGGAAAATGGAGACTTGAATATATTGAAAATATTTTCCATGTCTTTGAAACATTCAAACCTCCTATTGAAATCCTCTTTTAGCATAACTATCTTCGTAGACAATTCACCAGAGTTGATTTCTTCTTCAGCTGAAGCTTTTAAAATGGGAAAGTGAGCAAGAATTCCTGCACTGAGCTGAGCTTCCCAAAGCTAAATTTTCCTTTACATTATGACCACCACCAGCCTAGAGAAATGAGCGCGCCTGGAGACCGAACTGTGGAGCAGGTGGGGTTCACAAAGCAGTATATATACCAACCGAGGACCGGCTTTCGGTTTGTAGAATGTTCGGATTCAGAAAGGGAAAAGCTGCCGATTTATCGGAGTTTGATAAAGGACAAATTGGGATGGCACGGCGCCTCGGAACTACGATCTCCGAAACGGCGTGGCTTGTGGGTTGCTCACGTGCCGCTGCAGTGAGTACGTATCAAACGTGGTGCACAGATGGCCAAACGACAAACCGTCGTCTAGCCGTGTGTCGTCCGCAGGGCCACAGTGTGACAAATCACCCACAGCTACAACAGTGGTGATCAGGGCAATGTGTCACAACACACAGTTCATCGCAGCCTTCTGCGCCTGGTCCTGCGTAGCCGTAGACCCAGCCGAGTTCCCATGCTCACTGCACGTCATCGCCAACAATGCATGAAATGGGCCCAAGATCATCGATATTGGACCGTGGATGATTGGAAGAAAGTGCCTGATCTGACGAATCAAGATTCCCGGTGCATCATAAACGGCCGAGCGCGGATAAACCGATTACCAACGGAGGCCATGGCACTTGGATGCACTGTTGGGCGGAAACAGGCCGGCGACTGCGGTGTTATGCTGTTTGTGATGTTTTCTTGGGACACTTTAGGCCCCATTATCCCAATAGCACAATCCCCACACCTGCCAACATTGGGTAGAGCCCAGTGGCGGCTTTTCAGGTGAAGTAGGTGAAGTGCCTCTTCACCTATTTTATTTGAAATAAGGTTTCATTTAATAGTTTCGTTTAATATATTCTTTTTTTGCCTTTATTGAGTGCCAAAATACCAAAAATTTTGATTAGATATCACTTCACAATGCGCGTTCAATACGGAAAACAAGTCCTTATACGCAAAACAGTTCAAGTGAAGAGCTGAAATGAGAATGCTTGGAAGTCTGCAGCTTTCGTCCGAGTTGCCATGGTAACTGTGACGTCACCCTCCCCTATCTGCCGGGCAAGTGAAGTGTTTTAGCTTGAGACGCCAAGCCTCTGCACCTGAAGTCGTGACCTTCCGAAGAGATCGCAGTGGAACGGGAACCCTTGGCAATCCACGAGGGATTTTTTTCTTTGCGGTGTTTCGGTACATACTTTCCGAAAGAGATTTGATTTTTCGTGTTTTGTGATTGTTCGTAAAAAACTTCATTAGTTACTTTAGTTTCGTGTACAGTTTAACTGATAGTGATAGTTTTAGTTTTCAGTATGTATCCTGTGAATGACATTGTCTGTAATTTATTGCAAACTCCGTTCAATCGATGGAAAGATGAAAATAAAAGAGACATTTTACTTCAACGACGACCGATGGATTCACTGACAATTGTCGCCAAGAAAGAAATCAAGAAGAGCAGCAAATCTTACAATATTAATTTTAAAAATTGATGGTTTACTGAATATAAATGGCTTTGTTGTCCTTCTGTGTTACAAAAAGTATTTTGTTGGCCCTGCTTATTTTTTAGTAATAAAATTCGGCGTGGAATAAAGACAATTTTCAGATTTTTTAAATATGAAACGGTCACTTCACAAACGTGGGGATTCTAGCGAACACATGAAATGCGAATTAATGCTAAATAATTTTGAAAAGAATCGGAACACCATTGCCGATGCCATGAGGGAGAATGCTAGTCTTTTGAAAATGCATTTCAGCGAAAGCGTTCATTTAAATAGACTTTTCCTGCAGACAATGATTGATGCAGTACTGTATTTGAGTAAACAAGAACTAGCATTCCGTGACCATGACGAAGGCATTGACTCGATAAATCGTAGAAATTCAAGAAATTGCTTTCACTGTTGATATCAAGAACTCCTTTAAAAATTCAAAATCAATACGAAACGATGAAAAATGTCTTCACAGGTGACTCAAAAACTATTCAAAATGAATTAATTGAATGTATTTCTGAATATATAAACGATCACGTCAAAAATGAAATAAATGAAGTTCAATGCTTTTATATTGAAGTAGATGGGAAGACAGAACCAGACTTCCGAGTGATCTTTAATAATAAGATCTGCTGATTCGGAAGGTGTATTGGTTGAGCGATATTTGGGTTTCCATGGTGTGAGTGAAGATAGAACGTCAGAAGCTTTATACAAAATGCTAGACAAAATTTTGGAACAGTTTGATTATCAACACAAGTCAATAGAGACAATGTTACGATGGGGCAAACGTAATGTCTGGACACTTGACTGGGCTCCAGAAAAAATGAAGCATAAAGCTTCTGAAGCTGTTTTTGTTATGGCTTAGTACATCGTTTGAACCTTGTATTACAGCAGAGTTTTTCTAAAATTTCTAAGTGTCGAATATTTTTTTGCAAGCCTCAGTGTAATTCCTTTGATTTTTCACCGCTCAGCGAAGCAATCGCTTCGCTGAGCGGTGAAAAAACAATACACTCACATCAACAACCGCAAGAGGCATGCCAACCATAACGGAAACTCGATGGTCCTCCACTTCGAAGTTAGTATGTGTAATAGTTGAAGATTGGGATAAATTGAAGGAAGTATTCGAATTTCTCACAAATAGTGACCAATCAGAAAAAAATCAATTCAACTTGCCCAAGGGTTTTTAAATGATATGAACACTTTTGAATTTACATGTTTGGGAATAGTATTTAATGAAATATTTGACTTCACCGATCTAATATTCGAAATTTTGCAGAAAACATCACTGGACATAAACTACTGTGTTACTCAAATTAAAAACAACTTATGAAATTTTGAGCCATAAAACGAACGATGGGGTATTTGGAACACTGTTTGGAAAAGCTAGCAAAATCACAGAAATAAGCAGATCTAACCGGGAATATGCTGTTATTACACCAGAAACAATTTTTCAAAATTATAAACAATTGTATTTTGAAATTTTGTACCACATTCTTATTGAAATGGATATAAGATTTCAAGATTGTGATAAACTTAAACTTCAATTTGCCTGACTTGCTGACACAACCAAATTCGACCAATTTAATTCATGCTTTCCCTCTCACGCTTTTGAAAATCTACAACATTTTTACGGAAAAGGTTTTACTAAACACCAGCGCCTTAAAGATGAATTAAGTCTTGTATATTCTGATGAAAAATTAAGGAATATATCGACTCATGAACTTCTTCGAGTGCTTCATGGAGATAAAGGTATTTTTACAGAAGCTTATAAATTGGTTTCCCTGATTTTAACAATTGCACCTGGAAGTGTTTCAGTGGAAAGAAGTTTTTATTGCCTTAAAAGAATACAAACTTACTCTAAACACACTATTTCTCCAGATAAACTTGCTTCTTTGGGAAATATTTCTATTCAGAAAGACATTTTCTTGATGTCACGAAGAAACAGCCATTTTCTGACGACATAATCGACACATTTCTAGCTTTAAAGGGAAGAAGAATTGATCTAATATATAAAAAAATAGGTAAGTTCTCATTAACTGATTTTCATTGAAGACAGTAGATATCTTTTCATATTGCTCTTGTAGCTCTTCACCTATTTTTTCTACCACGAGCCGCCACTGGAAGAGCCTTGTCAGTAGTAACTAGTATTATCGCGTGGCATACACAGACTTTTTTTTACAAAACAATCCATCTCTTTGTGAAAAAGAAATACCCACCACAACAAACAAGGACACTAATGAAACAAACCTAACACATGCGAAACACAAAGTTGATTCCCCTGGTAAGTGCATGATAGGTAACATTGTGATATTTAATTTCGAAACTTCCACCAGTAAAAATCCGTCGCCGCCCCGGTGGCGCAGTGGTCTAAGCGGTGGCTTCTGATTATTCGTCCGGAAGGGGTCCGGGTTCGAATCCAGTGAGGCATGGATGTTGTGTTTGTCTTACGGCACTGGCTCCCTCCCTTCCCTGGAACCAGTGGCCCTGAATTAGGGACGGGCGACTGCTTATAGCCCATTGAGTTATTGAGTTGCTCACGGTGGTCGTTAAACCTCCAATAAAAAAAAAAAAATTAAAAAAATCAGTCAGGTGCGTTCAGAATTTCCCACTTGACAGATGGGAAATCCAAGCAAGTGAACATGCAGTGCGCAAACCTTTACTTACCATATGATCATACTGCCTTGTGACGTACCTGCCAGCAGGACGCACACGACGTAAAGGCAGATAGCAGTCAGAACGAACGTCCGCGTAGCTCAATTGGTAGAACGACTTATTCCGGAATGAGGGGACCCGGGTTCGAGCCCCGCCCGGCGTGGATAAAAATGACGGAGAAATTTACTTCGTTATAGCCTCTAACATTGCAGTTTATGACAAGATGAGACCAAAGAAGGGGGAAAAAACTGAATGTTTTAACTGGGTGAAAAATCAAAACACACAGCAAGAAGGCAGACTGCTGTCAGTTTGGCTTTTGTTGACTCTGTAGCTGCACAGCATACATTGCTTAATTTTTCTTTCTGCTGTCTTTCTCTCCCTATTTCTCCATTGTCACTTTTCTTTCTTTCCTTTTTTTTATGCCCTGCGATAATAATAATTTCATCCATCATGCTGAAACAACTTTCAGTCTGAGAACCATGAATGAGTGCATGATATCAAAGCTTTTTAACTATTTTAGATAAATGGCGTAACTTTGAGAATATTAATACTTTTGAACACCATGCATCAATTTTTACAAATATTTCAACACGTCACTTCCGTTTTGGGGAATTTTCCCTCCCTTATCAAGCTTGAATGCAAAAACTTAGGGAACGGGGGATATTTAAATATTTAACAACGCAGGAGAGTGAGAACATTGCGCGGGGGAGAGGGGCGATTACGGGAGAAATCTTTGGTCTGTCAGACTTCCAGCTTTGAAAATTTTCCCCTTATTTTCAAGCTGAAATACAAATACTTATGCAGTAAAATTTATTTAACAATAATACTGAACACAGGCAACATCGCGAGAAGAAAGAAATTGCGATTACGGAAAAAATCTGAACTCCGTCGAGATTCCGTTTTCGAAAGTTTCGTAAAAATGAATTCCGTCCTCGGACGAACCGTCGCCACCAACCCTCCAAAAATTTATGATCACTTGTGCACCGATCTCGCAAATAGCCAAAATAATAACGTAAAAGGCAGAATTCCTCGAATTCGCGAAAGATCGCGAGAAAATCTTGGCGGCGTCTAACTTTCGTTTTTTTGCAAATTGTTGCCTACAGTTTCAAGATGAAATATACAAACATTTATGCAAGACTACTGGACACAAAGGCAACATCGGGAGAAAAAAATACGATTACGGCAAAAATGTTTACTCCGTTTAACTACCGTTTTCGGAAGTTATGAAACACGAAATACCGTCACCAAGTGGAAAACGACCCCCCGCCCCCCAAAAAATATCTTCAGTTTTACACCGATTTAAAATTACATTTAACAATAATACTGGGCCCAAACGCAACATCAAAAGAAAAAAATTACGATTACGAATTTTTTTTTTTTACACCGTTTAAACTACCATTTTCGAAAGTTTTGAAAAACCGAAATACCGTCCCCCAACGGTATTACATGTTATTTCGTAATAGCAAAATAAAAAAAATCAATCAAAATGAAAATTCGTAAAATCCCTAGTTTCGACAGTGAGTTCCGTAGTCAAACAACTAAATCCATAGAAACTACGGACATTTCGTAGTAGTTGGCAGGTATGAATCCCTGATAGCTGTCGGGTATCTGAACATCGTTGCGGACCAAGTTCACCCATTCATGGCACCTGCTGGTGATGGCCATTACCAACAGGATTACCAACAGTTCGCCATGCCACACTGCCAGAGTCGTCAAGGAGTGGTTCCAGGAACATGCTGGTGACTTTCTGTTAATGCCCTGGTCTCCAAACTCACCTGACATAAACCCAATCGGACATTTGTGGTTCGACTTGGAAAAGCAGGTTCGCGCTAAATCCCCACCACCCCGAAATGTACGGGAACTGCAGGACCTGCTGTTGACATTATGGTACCAGATATCCCAGGATACCTATCGCCACCTCATCGAATCGATGTCTCGCCGAGTGGCCACTGTTTTGCGGGCTAAAGGGGGTCCTACATCTTATTTGGTAGGTGACCATAATGTAATGGCCCATCAGTGTATATACAATAGTTATTTGAAATAAGAAGTTATTCAAATGAAGTTGAATAAAGGGCCCGGCAGCATAAAATTGATGTCACACCCAAATGTTATCTCTACGGGAAGGCACTATCAGACTGACTGTTTGCACGGCTTTTTCCCAACTCTTTCTGTCTTCAGTACCACACCTAACAACGCGAATGCAGCTAGATGTCGTGACTCGCAGTTACAGTAATTATCAGATCGCCCCCAGAGAGCCTTTAACAATCTAAACGACATTGCTCTGTATCAACGTACGTCATTTTTATTATTTTTCTCTTGCAACGTACTTCATTTTTAATGTAAGCAATTAATATCCCCTGAACATTTTGAGAAAGAAATGCAAATTTTAATTTACTAGGTTACTGAAACGAAGCATATTACAAGGAAACGGCGCGAAAAAACTGTACTAGTGCAAAAGTTTCAATTCCAATTTTAATCAATGATTTTTACGCCCTCGTTTTAGTTGCGCCAGGGGCAGCCGCCCCGCTTGCCCTGTCCTAGTTACGCCTCTGAGGCAGAGTCCCGAATACGGCGGTCCAAGGTGCGTTTCGCCTTTCGATGGATGAACGGCAGCTGCGCCTGCCACCGAGTGGTGATGTCTGTCATCCATAAGGAGCGCCTGAAAGACCTTTTTTGACGACCGGCGTTCTAGCACAGAGACTCTGTTTTTCCAACAATGGTTGTGGCACAAATCAGATTGTAAAATAACCGAAGCACTAGTGCCCACGTAGTTTTGCCATGCACTAGCGTATTGTACAACGCCGCTTCCAGTGGCGTCGTTAGGAATGATAGATTGGGGGGACTAAGTCGATCCGTTATACAGGGTGATTCATAAAGAAGTATACAGTTCCAACGCACTATAAAACAAGAACAATGTAAGATATTTTACGTTACCTGTAACAGAATTGTAGGGGAATGTTTCAAGTTTTTTTAGAGACAGTCACAGATGTTCTATGTGTGCAGCCTTAGCCACACGACACATATCGAACCGGTTATCCATTTCAGCCCAAACGCGATATACACGGTCGTCCAGGGCTTTAAAGTTTACACAAGCAGCCCATAGTTTCAAATTTTCTATGCTAATCGTAGATAGATTTTCTGGTTAGAGGTTCTTTTCCGAATCGTGATTGAAAATTACAGTTACAGATTCCGTTTTGCTCAATTCAAGAACACAAAACGCCTTCTCCACTGCAGACGCTGCCGTTTTGACTGACTGGCCACGTGACGCGCGCTATCGCCTACGTCACTTCCCTCAGTAGCGGGATACAAACTTTATGAGTACATCTACCTAACAGTTCGCAGTTGTGGTCAGTGTCTTCAACTGTTACTGTTTTACAGCATCTGGAAACTGTATACTTCTTTATGAATCACCCGGTATTTATACTGTATATATAACTTTTGAAATAGTATTTTCTTCAAAAACACCCAGAAGCAAAGATGTGCAACTCGACAAAAGCTATCCAAAGTACCCTGATTTACCTCAGTTATTTATAAAACCGAAATAATGTCGAACCTTATACACTGCTGGCCACCCAAAATGCAACACCAAGAAGGACACGAGATAGCAAAGCCAGATTTACTGGACACATAACAACAGATACAAAGATCAAACGATTGAGCTTACAGGCCCGTGCGACTTGCGGAACACACAGACATCAGTAGTTCGTGTGGCCCCCATGGATGGCAATAATGGCCGCTACACGCCGCTGCATCGAACGAAAGAGGCTTTGGATGTTGGCTTGGGGTATGTCGGTCCAAGCTGCTTCCACACGTTGCCACAGTTCATCAGGCGTAGCCGCGGGTGGTGCTTGCCGGGCCACTCGGTTGCCGATCAGCGACCAGACGTGTTCGATGGGCGACATATCTAGAGAACAGGTGGACCACGGCAGCAGTGACACCTGGTGGGCAGTGAAGAATTGTTGCACGATGCGTACCACGTGCGGGCGCGCATTGTCCTGTTGAAACTTGGCCACTGGCAGGTCCTGCAGGTAAGGGAGGACTACAGGCTCCAAAACGTCGGAGATGTAGCGGTGGCTGTTTAGTGTACCGGCGATGCGTACCAGAGTGGCGCGGGTGTCATATCCAATTGCGCCCCAAACCATAACGCCGGACGACGGGCCGGTATGGCGATGCATAATGCAGGCGTCATACAGTCTCTCGCCGCGGTGCCGCCACACGCGGATCCGACCATCGTGGTGTTGCAGGAAGAAGCGGGATTCGTCGGAGAAGACAATGTCGTGCCCTTCCGTAGTCAAGGTGCGGCGTTCAACGGCCCACTGCCGCCGCACTCGCTGGTGGTGTAACATCATTGGTAATCGGAGCAATGGGCGCCGTGCGACAAGTCCCCTCTCTTGCAGACGACGTCGAACGGTACGTGCTGACACAGGTGGTTGCGCAACACACCCTAATTCCTGCGCTAACGTTCGTGATGTGGCGGTGCGAGCCGTTAATGCCCGTCGCACAACATGCCGGTCCTCTCGTTCGGTGGTGTGCCGCGGCTGCGGCAATCGCTCACGTCGGTCCGTCCGTCCCTCCTGCACCCACCGAATCCATACTCGCCTCACTGTGGCTTGATGTCGTTCCACACGGGTGCCGATGTCTCGGTACGATAAACCGCTGTCGCGGTAAGCCACTATTCGTCCTATGCCGAACACCGAAACGTGCTGGAATGACTGCCGTATTCTGCGACGAGGCATCAGGAAGCTTCCCACGCACAAGTCCGGCAGCACAACACACTTCCACTACTTACACCTCGCCCTCTGTGCACCCTTCTTATAATGTTTCTCGGTGGCTTACCGAGCGCACGTGATTTGAATATGCCCTGCAATGCTAATCATTTGCATGTCCTCTCGCGGGCGACGCATGCTGCGAATTTCAGGCCAATCGGATGCTTCCTTCTTGGTGTTGCATTTTGGGTGGCCAGCAGTGTACATACCAGATTTTCCTCTGTATCACAGGACGTAAATTAAATTACGAGCGGGCGACTTCTTATAGCCCAGCGAGTTGCGTTGTTTCTAGAACGAAAATAAAATAAACAGAAATTCCTGACTGTTCCGAAGTATTTCACATCTGATATCGGATTCTTTACAGTAGCTGAAAGCCGCAGTGTTTTGAACGAAATGAGATAGATAAGGAAGTTGCTGCGCTCAGAGAGTGGATGCCCAATTTGTTTGTTCACAAATTGAAACGCACGCACGTGCGCAGGATCGTTTACCGGAAACCAGCAAATGCAGATGAATTCAGTTACACATATTTTTACAGGAATTTTGCAGTTCTCAATTAGCACCTCATATCAGCAAGAGAACATCTGACATCTGTTTATTGCCATTAGCAGATGGAGCAAAGGGATGTTTACATTCACGGAGATGGCCTTAGAAAAGAGACGGGAGGAAATTGACGGGAATATATGATTCTTCAACGGTGGTGGAAAGATAAGAGAGAAAGAGAGAGAGGGACAGGGGGGGGGCATGTGTATATATGTATATTCTTCAAAACCTATCGATATGGTACTTCTGTCAGTGATATATTTCTCTTTACAGTCGTAAAACGTTTTGAAAAAGGTCTTATTGTCTTGTGAGAACAAAACCTGACCATTTCATGACCCTTTCTAAAATTAACGAAAACCAAAATTTCGAGCAAATTAATAATGGTTGCTAATGTTTTGGTTTACAGGGTGGGAAAATTACGATTACATGCATTTGCGATTGAAAATTACGACTACATGCATTTGCGATTGAAAATTACGACTACATGCATTTTATGTATAAGAAACTAAAAAATGAAGTAGATAGAGATTGTAAAAAGCGAGAGAAAAATGATGGATGGATCGTTGTGAAATTAAGAAATAAAGGAAACGGAAAACTAGGGCCAGTCAGACCTTGTTCAGAAGGCTATCAAAAGCACGGCACAGAGGAAGAGAGGAGTGCAATCCCGTACCATCCAAAACAAACAGGGAAAGCACCTGACTGACCCAAAGGAGGAAAAAGAAAGGTGGAAAGAATATGTGACAGAACTAATATAATCAGGAAAAAAAAACAAGAATCACATCGGTCAAATTCAGACTTAGTCAATGGTGGAATGGAAAGGGGTCTAGAAATTACAAGAGAAGAATTTGAGGAGGCACTTATATCAATTGCAAACAACAAAGCTCCAGGGATAGATGAGATACTCATCGAACTACTAAAAGCATCTGGAGAAGCTTTAATTAATCAATTATTCGTCTTTGTAAATTGTTGCTATGAAAAAAGAATTTGGCGTGCTGACCATACGACCTCCATAATTATTCCTATACCAAAGAAACCTAAGACAACAAAGTGTGAACAGTATAGAGCAATAAGTTAAATTTCACATGCATCCAAGATTCTGCTGAAGATTACTACTATAAAGAAATTGGATTTTAAGGTGGAAGAGGCGTTGGGAGAGTACCAATTTGGATTTAGAAGAGGAAAGGGTACTAGGGATGCGATTGGCACCCTGAGATTCTTGGCTGAAAGAATGATCGACACCTCTTTGTATGTTTGATTGATTACGAGAGTGCCTTGGACAAAACTTTTTCCAATCCTAGATGACTTGGCATGCATGGATGATAACAGTATCCAACTTGTCAAAAATCTCTATGTAAATCAGGAAGCTGTGATTTACATAGAGATTTTTGACAATCTCTATGTAAATCAGTTCTGACTGATTTACATAGAGATTGCCCGGCAGGACGCACACGACATAAAGGCAGATAGCAGTCAGAACGAACGTCCGCGTAGCTCAATTGGTAGAGTGACTTATCCCGGAATGAGGGGACCCGGGTTCGAGCCCCGGCGTGGACCAAAAATGACGGAGAAATTTACTTCGTTATAAAGCATTGATTTCAATTCAAGAGGGAATGACTGATCCAGTCCCAATAAATAAAGGTGTAAGGCAGGGATGCTTGTTGTCACCTGGCCTTTTTGGTATTTATGCCGACGTTATGATGAATCAGGCCTTGGGGAGCACCAGTGAAGGAGTTTGGGTTAATGGAGAGAGAATTAAGGCCATTAAGTTTGCTGACAACCACGCAATGGTTTCAGGATCAGCCAAATCATTACAGCGCATGATGTCAAAAGTACACAAAAATGCAGTATCTATGGAATGAAGATAAATAAAAATAAGACAAAACTAATTATTATAGGGAAGGTTCCAAAACAGGCTTTCCTTAAAATTGAAGGACAAACCATCGAATAAGTTAAATCATTACGCTCTTTGGGTCAAATTATTACTGAAGATGCGAGATGTGAAAAGGAAATTAAAATGAGACTGGGGATGGAAAAAACGGCTTTTAGAGAGAATCAAAGACTACTGACAGCCAAACATATAGATCTAAAACTGAGGAAGATAATTTTAAAGACATATGTTTGGCCAGTAGCTATCTACGGTTCTGAGACATGGACACTGACCAAGAGGGAAGTAAAAAGGTTGGAGGCATTTGAGATGTGGAGCTATAGAAGAATGGAGGGAATAAGCTGGCTCGATAGAAAGACTAATGAGGAGGTCCTGGAGAGAGTGTGAGAACTCAGGAATCTGATCAACATGTTAAAAAGAAGAAGAATGTTATGGATAGGACACAGATTGCGCCATGGAAGCCAGATTCTGAACGTTTTGGAAAGAAAAATTCAAGGTAAGAGAGAAAGAGGACGGCCAAGGAATGGTTTTGTGGCACATTTACTCCAAGACACTAATACTAGGACGTACTATGACTTGAACAGAACGGCGGAGAACGGAGAGGAATGGGTAGACAGAGTACATCTACTGAACAACCAGTCCTTGGACTGAGTAACCAAGAAGAAGAAGAATTTGCTTACTGTTGGTAAAGTGTCATGGAGGAATTCATTCATGGATGCTCTGAGACATGCTACTTACCTGTCCGGGTTATTCCAATTAGTGGAATGTTAACCATGCGCCAGAGTTCGAATTGGAATAACCCGTAGATTGGCTGCCCCTGTGAGCCGAAAGGTCCTAGGTGCAAACTTCTGGCTAAGCGCTTTAGTCGGGCCCAGACCCAAGTTCCGGATAAATCACGACGGGCGCGCCTGCCCCAGGTCAATGCTGCCCTCAAACTAGTGGCCCCTAATTAGGGAAGGGCGACTCCCGGTAGCAATAGATGTTCATAGGAATTGATAAACCCCGGAAAAACGAAAATGAACGAAAGAAAATGTAGAATGCATGAAATTTTATCTGAAAACTGGTGGTAGAAATTAACTCCATAATCAGATAGTAGCTGGGAAATCGAAGGCCCGACTTTAACCATCTAATTCCTTCAGAGACGAATTTGACTTTTTTGCGGCCCTAGCCACCAATTCGGATGCCTCCCTCCCCATTGCCTTAGATATTTGTTTTAATTAATTGTCTTAGAAAAAGAATCTGCTTTGACTATGCTGCTATTTGATCTACAACACCTTTCTAGCACGTTTCGTAAAAAAGTGCTAATGTAATCGCTCTCTCTCTCTATCCGTCCGTCCACGGACCTGTCCCTGAGAATCCGATTTTTTTTTATTTTTTTTTTTTTTTTACTTTTTCAAAAATCCTTGCTGGGGCTGATAACGCATGAAAAATCATAAGTTGAATGCCTAAAATAATTTACTCATTTATATTTTGATATAATTTTCTCGCTAAGAGCTTTGAAAGTCGAATTTTTTTTTTAAGGGAGGGGCTGGGTTAACGACCGCCGTGAGCAACTCAGCGGGCTGTAGACAGTCGCGCGTCCCTAATTTGGGGCCACTTGTTCCAGGGAGGGGAATGAGCCAGTTTCGTCACCTGCGTCAATTCGTTGCGTTCCCAAATTTTAGGTACATACAAATCCCATGCAGGAAAGCGTACGATCTAAGTTGTCTTTACTTCCGTTTCCCTTCTCTCTCTCTTCTACAAAAACGGCACTTAAGCTTTGAAATGTTGCTCTGTTGATTTATTTATTTATTTATTTATTTATTTATTTTGCTTTCTCGTGGACGGAAAGAACTGTTTAAGATTTCAGACTTCACTTTTTTCGTCCTTTATCTCGTCGCTTTCTCTGTTTTTCTGTCCGCAGAAAATATATTTCTGCTTCTAATAGCCAGCGAAGAAATTCATTCTGTGACTTATAGATACAGGAATGCGTACAAGATTGTCAGTGTCTATCCTTACGTCCATTCTTCTGTCCTTCCATCCACAGAAACCATATCTCGCCTTCTTATGATCAGATTGAAGACATTCTTTCTAAGATTGGTTGATAGAGGCAGACAAGATTACACTGGTCATTACAGTGGCGTATACTTAAAGAAATCTAGGGAATCGGAGATGGACCATCTTTTTTCTTAAATCAATTGTTTATGAAATTTTCTGTGACACATATATTTTCGTTCATTTAAATGTCCCCTCAACTCCGGGGTGGTGAAATTTGAGGCTGCTATCTCAATGCGAAGGAAAGTGATATCTCTTGAAGAATTCCACCAAAGAATAGAGCGGAATCTCAGCTCAACGAAGATTCCCTCGCGCTCCCGGAGATGCCAAGGTTTTTTTGACCTTGGGAACGAGAAACGAGGTTGTTGAACAAGCCAAGGGAAAGCGGAGAGGTAAAGCCATGTCTCGATTGTGAGATGGCCTAAAGCGGGCGGCGGGTGTTTAAAATTTCGCGAGTTAAAAGCCACACGACAACTTTACCACCCTTATATTTTTTGTTGTTTTTTTCATCGTTTCCGTTAGGTTGACATTTTGGTAAATTGAGCGTATATTTTTATATTTAGCGTGATAGAATTGCACGACTGCATTATATTATAGATGATTGAAAGAGATGTCCTTTCGGAAGAAAACAATACTGGAAGAAACTGATTATAAATAATGAGAGACAAAATCCTAAACGAAGTCTTAATGCAAAATACACTCACGGACAATGAAATTTGCGCACCGAGAAGAAAACATGCTACAACTGCGAAACTTTGCAAATAGCTAGAGTGCGTGCTGGTATGCAAATGATCCACGTTTGGTGCGAGTGCGCATGACAGCACACCCTGTGGTGGCGCTGCAAACACGAACCCGCAGCCTTATAAACCGGCGTATAGTCGATGCCCCATGAAAGCGAAAAGCACCGGCCGATGCAAGCAAGAGTACAGAGTGACAAGAATGCCTGGTAGATAGATGCCAGAGACGTCGATTTCTGCAACTTACGGACTTTAAGAGAGGCCTGATCATCGGGTTGAAAACCCGCAGTGTGGTCGGCGCGCCGCATAGCCCGCCACATGGATCGTCCGACTGTGTTGGTAGCAGTGGACACGTGACGGCACTGCCACACGGCGGAGTGGCTCCGGACGGAGCAGGAGAGCCATCGGTAAAGAGGATCGACGGATCGTGTGCCAGGCATGAACGGATTCCACGGAGACCCGGTCCATTATACAGGCAGATGTAGAGGCTCCTGTGTGCCCACGAACCATTTCCCGACGCCTCGCGGAAGCGAATCTGTGATCCCAGTGCCCCTTACGTGTGCTTCCATTAACAACGGAACATCGCCAGCTTCGTGTGCAGTGGTGCCAGACCAGAGCGACGTGAAATGCCACAGACTGGTGGCGTGTAGTATTTAGCGATGAGTGCCGCTTCGTTTTGGGGAAAGATGATCATCGATTCCGGGTGTGGAGGTTCCCGGGTCAACAGCACAATCCCAACCTCGCTATCGAGCGCCACACCTCCCCCACTGCAGGCATTATGGTCTGGGAAGTCATTACCTACGATAGCCGATCAGCTCTAGTAGTGGTACGTGGATCATTGATGGGCCAGCGGTATGTGGATAAGTTCCTACGGCCCCATGTGCTCCCATTCCTGGCCGGGATTCCAGGTGCTCTATACCAGAAGGATGATGCCCGTCCGCACACAGCTCGGGTTGCCCAGGACTGCCTACGTCATGTCCAGACACTTCCGTGCTCCCCGGATATGTCCCCTATCGAGCATGTGTGGGACCACTTGAAACGCCGGCTTCCGCCGTGCCGCAGTATCCGGGATTTGGAGCACACCGTCCAACACATGTGGGCCAGTCTTTCGCAGGATAGCATCAGGAGTCTGTTCGCCTCTTTGCCGAACCGTATTGCAGCATGTATCGCCGCACGAGGCGGTGCGACGCGCTATTGCAGATGACCGGACTGTGTGCCCCAGATCCCTCTGTAATTGTCGTGAAGCTCTGTTTTTGCCATCATGTGTATCATTCATCTATATCATTACGTCCATAAAATTTCAGTTCAATCCGATGCTTCCTTCTTGGTGCGTAAATTTTATTGTCCGTGAGTGTACAAAGATAAAAATCGTGAGTACACCAGACACTTTTTCGATTTCATTTATTCTAAATCTCCGTGGTTGGCAGAATGCTTAACTGTAAATAAATTTTACTGGCCGTGTCGGCCCTTTAGCCCTGAAAAAACTGTCTGGAAAATTCATTGGAGCCAAGAAAGACTTAGTGGATAAGCTCTCCTCAGTCAACGGCCTTACTGGAACACCTGAGAAATGAACCCCAGTTCAATTTCCATAAAGCTGTAATAGAAATTTTTTTGGCCCAACCTCTAGAATTCATGTTTCAGTTAACTGAATGTAATTATATAACTAGTTTTTATGTAAATTAGTATGTAAATTAGTTGTCATGTGTTGGGTTGGCCAAAAAGTAATTGCGTTCTTTCCTGTGTAAATGAAAAGCGAATTTTGAATGAGAAACAAAATCCTTAGTTAACAACATATTGTCCATTTTGTTCGATGACCTTTTGCCATCTCGCAGGCAAATTCTTGATTCCGCGCTCAAAAAAGGTTTTGTTTTTGTCGGCAAAAAACAGTTCTAAGAACGATTTGATAGCCTCATCAGCAGTGAAGATTTTACCATTCAAGACGTTTTGCAACGAACGAAACAAGTGGTAGTCTGATGGTGCAACGTCTGGAGAATATGATGGATGTGGTAACTCATCCCATCCAAGCTGCAACAATTTTTGACGAATGACCAAACTTGTATGAATGACCAAACTTGTATAAGTTCTTGCGTTGTCATGGTGAAACGCAACGCCTTTGCGATTCACCAATTCTGGACGCTTCTGTTTGACTGCATCACTTAATTTATCCAGCTGACGACAGTACACGTCCGAATTAATGGTTTGGTTCCTTGGAAGCAATTCAAAATACACAATACCTTTGAAATCCCACTAGACTGACAGTATAACCTTCTTTTGGCGCATATCTGCTTTTAAAGTGTTTTGAGCAGGTTCATCACGTTTGTTCCACGATCTTTTTAGTTCGACGTTGTTGTAGACGATCCATTTTTCATCGCCTGTTACCATACGTTTCAAAAATGGGTCGTTTTCTTCACGTTTCAAGAGCGAATCCAGATGTTAACGCGCTTAGTGAGATGAATTTCTTTAAGCTCGTGTGGTTTTCAACAAATTTTATTTAAGAAAATAGGCTGTTACATCATTATTGTTCGCGCCCATCAAAAACATAAAAATACACATGACGTTTATAATGATATGTACACATGACAGAGGGTAAAGCTACCCAGATTAAAATAATAAAAACACGAATGCAGGCAAGCATTCTATGAGTATCGTAATGGTACAGGAATCTGGGGTCAAGTGCAACCCCATAATACGTGAAATACAACTAGAGAAACACAGAAAGCATATTTAGCATATGAGAGCAAGTAACAAAATGATTTCGGGAGAGTGTGCTAGAACAGAGAATGTAAGTAAATACAACGATGTATGTAATAAACAAAAACAAAACACAAAGCACAAGATACAACATCGCAAAGTCGGTGACACAACAAGAACTTTGATCAGAAAATACAGGGATGCTAACGGAGATAATATCGTCACAGAACACGACTCACCTAATAAGACATAATGACATACTACAGGATAAAAATATGTTCTTGAGCAAAATCACATATAATATGCAATGTAAGAAAAAAGGAAATTTGTACAACATGTGCCACACAAATAAAGTTAATTAACAGTACACACAATGTTACTCGACATTGGCGAGGGAAAAAAAGCAAACTGAAGAAAACAGTAAAGACACAATACACACTAGGTACGGTGAGTGAAAAAACAAAACATTAGAGAACAGTGAATACAACCTGGCGCAAACAAAAATCAAAAGCTTGATGAGTCAACGTCTCGTGAACAGTATACTACCTTTAAAAACGTCATGTTGTTTTCAACATATTGAAAGAAAGAAAAGGATGACGCAGTTCTACACTCTGTTCTTAAAATAGAAGAAACACGACTAATAAAATGAATAGAACACTCAGAGTGGTTAATATCGTTAAAGTACATATGTAACACAATTATCACTCAGGGAAGCTGTGCAAATGAAATCTACAAGAGAGGTACAGACCCTAGGTTATGAAAGAGGTACAATGTCATCATGCTGATACAGAGAACAAGAAAGAATACACTAGAAAAATGTACAGCACATTTGCAGAGTAATACGATAATAACGTGTTCGCCTATAACACGGATAAAACTATAATAACTATGTATAAGTACGTACAAACAAATACGATATTTACAGAAAACAGCAGGCAAGTAACATTAATCGTAAATGGGGTCACAATAGAAAGAAAAAAAAAACACGTACTGTGGTGCAAAACTCAAGTATGTACAACACAATACAATATTAACATGTTACCATAATTATGCGTACGTAGGTTGCCACAGCGTGGCTACACAGAAAAAAATAAAAACACAGAGCACTCTTGGCACGGTGAAACAAATATCTAACGAAAGACACACTGGACTTAGTGCAATCAAACACAAAAAAACCCACACAACATATACTCAAATGGCGAGACGGACAGAATTCCCATCCATCGTAAACCATCCTGAGTGCTCGGCCCAGGTGGTGTGAAAAGTTGTGAGAGAATTTGACGAAATGGCGGTGTTATATTCAAGTCGAAGGCGTGCAACTATTCGGCCTCGAAAGCAAGATAGCAAACGACTTCCGGCCTGCAGAACTGAAAGTGGCTGCGATGCAGAACGTTGTGATTGATGAAACATATGAATGACATGTTTGACAAGTACAAATAGAAAACAGCAGGTATCTGGTAGACGTGTGGGCGGATGCTTCGTTAATAGAAGAGACGGATATGCTTGGAATGGGTGACGGATCACTTTGTCCGTGTTCATTTCGTCCACGCTCACTTCGTCCAGTTCATTTCGTCCAACGTTCACTTTGTCCACTGTTCACTTCGTCCGCTGTTCACTTAGTCCAATGTTCACTTCGTCCACTGTTTATTTCGTCCACCGTTCACTTTGTCCACGTTCATTTCGTCCTTAGAATAAATTGAATATCGTGGATTTTTTTTTTGTTTTCATGGAGTTTTTGTTATAGGCAGAAGAAAAGGTCAGTGGATATTGCTTGCAAGCGATTTTTTTTCCTGTCTGAGTTTCTCGATTAAAATGTAACGATTTTAAATGTTATTTAAAGTAAAACAAGGAACTTAACTCTGAAGAGCATTTTATCTCTTTTGTGTGGTACGATGTCAATCACTACAGCATGACTCACGGTATGTTCGGAAATGGACTATAAGGAGGGATTTTTTAATAACGCTGCGCTTTTACTTAGGCACTGAAAATTACTTTGCCTCATGTATAGGCCTTTTGACAGTTTTTATTCTGCCGATGTCATATTCATAACGTTTACCAATCAACTCAGGGTAATAATATTGCGTTTTTATTTAGGCACTAAATATTATTTCAGATGTCCTAGGCCGTGGCCTTTTTCACAGTTTTTATTCTAATCACGTCATATTCATAATATTTACTTATGAAATCAATTTAATAATACTGCGCATTTGCTCAGGCACTAAATATTATTTCATAATCCCTAGGCCTAGGCCTTTTTTACAATATTTATTCTACGGATGTCTTATTCATAATGTTTATGTATCAAGTCAAGTTAATAATATCACGCTTTTGCTCAAGCGTTAAATATTTTTTGACCTAGGCCTAGGCGTTTTTTCCTTTTTTTATTTTAAGTACGTCATATTCCTAACATTTTCACATCAAATTAAGGTAATAATATTGCGCTTTTGCTCAGGCACTAAATATCATTTCGTAGGCCTCAGGCCGAGCCCTTTTTTCAGTGTTTTTATTCTAAGTACGTCATATTAATAACATTTTCATGTCAAATTAAGGTAATAATATTGCGCTTTTACTCATGCACTAAATATTATTTTATAGGCCCTAGGTCTAGGCCTTTTTCACGGTTTTTATTCTAACCATGTTGTATTCATCACGCTTACATATCAAGTCAAGTTATTAATGTTGCACCTTTACTTTGGCTCTAAACATTAATTAGTAAATTTTAGGCCTTTTTAACAGTTTTTGATCACATTTGCATAACATGTCAAGTTATTAATATTGATCTTTTACTTAAGCATAAAATATTAATTACTAGGCCTAGGACATCGGTATAATAAACACAGTTAAGAGGTCCTAGGCCTAAGGCCTATGAATTAATATTTAGCGCCTAAGTAAAAGCGCAATATTACTAAATTTTTATGTCATGTAAACGTAATGAATAAGACATCCGTGGAATACTGTGAAAAAGGACTAGACCTGGGGCCTATGAAATAATATTTAGTGCCAAAGTAAAAGCGCAGTATAATCAACTTGAGTTGATACGTAAACATTATGAATACGACATCCGTAGAATAAATATTGTAAAAAAGGCCTTAGCTTAGGGATTATGAAATAATATTTAGTACCTGAGCAAATATGCAGTATGATTACCTTGATTTCATATGTAAATGTTATGAATATGACGTAATTAGAACAAAAACTGTGAAAAAGGCCACGGCCTAGGGCATATGAAATAATATTTAGTGCCTAAATAAAAGCGCAATATTATTACCTTGATTTCATATGTAAATGTTATGAATATGACGTAATTAGAACAAAAACTGTGAAAAAGGCCACGGCCTAGGGCATATGAAATAATATTTAGTGCCTAAATAAAAGCGCAATATTATTACCTTGAGTTGATAGGTAGACGTTATGAATATGAGATCCGTAGAATAAAAACTGTTGAAACGGACTAAGCCTAGGGATTATGAATTAATATTTCGTGCCTCAGTAAAACCACAATATTATTATTACCTTGAGTGGATACGTAAACGTTTTGAATATGACATCGGCAGAATGAAAACTGTCAAAAGGGCCTATACATGAGGCTTAGTAATTAGTATTTAGTGCCTAAGTAAGTAAAAGAGAATTATGAATAACTTGGCATCTTATGTAAATATTTAGTGCCTAAATAAAAGTGCAGCTTTATTAAAAAATTCCACCTTAAAGTCCTTTTCCGAACATAGCGTGAGTCATGCTGTAGTGATTGACATCGTACCACACAAAAGAGTTAAAAAGCTCTTCAAAGTTAAGTTCCTTGTTTTACTTTAAATAACATTTAAAATCGTTATATTTTATTCGAGAATCTCAGACAGGAAAAAATCGCTTGCAAGCAATATCCACTGATCTTTTCTTCTGCCTATAACAAAAACTCCATGAAAACAAAAAAATCCACGGTATTCCATTTGTTCTGAGGACCAAATGAACGTGGACAAAGTGGACGGTGGACGAAATAAACAGTGGACGAAGTGAACATTGGACTAAGTGAACAGCGGACGAAGTGAGCAGTGGACAAAGTGAACGTTGGACGAAATGAACTGGACGAAGTGAGCGTGGACGAAATGAACACGGACGAAGTGATAGGGAACCCTTGGAATGGAAGATCTTGAGAAACGATGAGGCCAGCCAGGCGGAAAGCAGAATTGAGAAGAGGTAGCAGGATAGGGCAATGGCAATAGGTGTGGTAAACATCACCGACATTACCACAGAAAGAGCAGAGTGGAGAAGAGACCAGAGACATACGGAAAAGAAGATGGGGAACAGCGAGCCGACGGTGAAGGAAACGCCAGTGAAGATTGCGCTCGAGCGGAGAGGAGAGATGAGAAGAGGAAGCTGACCAGACGGTCATGGAAAGCGAGGGAGAGAAGTCAGAGACGGGTTGTGGAAGATTCGAAGGGGAACGGAGAAAACGATAGAGGGAGGCAGTGCTGAAAGAAAGCACAGGGGCGACAGAGTCAAGGAGAGGAAGAAAGAAAGGAATAGGAAGACTGGGCGAGCTCGTGTGGTACCCACATATCGAGCTTACTAACGTATCCCAATTGCTT
This sequence comes from Macrothele yani, assembly GCA_039090855.1. Taxonomy (NCBI): domain Eukaryota; kingdom Metazoa; phylum Arthropoda; class Arachnida; order Araneae; family Macrothelidae; genus Macrothele; species Macrothele yani. Next base: position 44,982,994 of record CM077022.1, on the reverse strand, counting down.
TAAATGGTTTTCAACGCTCGATTTCGATATGTTCAGATTCTCAGCAATCTCTCGTGTCGTTAAACGCCGATTGGATTCGATCAATGCCTTTATTTTGTCGTCATCAACTTAGATTTTCCTTCCCGAGCGTGGTGCATCTTTCACATCAAAATCTCCAGACCGAAATTTTGCAAACCTGTTCTGACACTGCCGTAGTTTTACGGCATCTTCACCATACACATCACATAACTTTTTATAAGCTTGCACAGCGTTTTTTCCTTTTCGGAAGTAATACAGAAAAGCGTGACAAAAATGTTCCTTTTGATTTTCCATTTTGAAATCGACGCCAAACATACACTTGTTAACGAAATCGTGCACTTTATTTTTCTAAAACAAGCTTGAAGTGAAAATCGCTTTATTAACATAGAAAAGGTACATGGAAAATTACACAGCAAAAACATGGAGAGCAATAAAGTTATAAATCGGGAATGAAAAAACAAAACAAAAAAAATAGTAACTGGAGCACATAAGAAAAAGAAGTTCAAATAACAGTGCACAATAGCTGGTGATAAAATCAGGAAAAAAAGTCACATAGCTAAAAAGTCAAATCACGGGGGTGGGGGAGAGCAGCCGGAGAACTTTTCAAATCGACAACAGTGATAATCGATAAACACTAGCCAGGGTCCAAGAGCCGGACACGTAGCAATGACAGTGCTAAAAGCACTTTGTAGAGCATGAAGGTCAGCGTTAACAGCAGTATAGCCCATAGGGTCATAATAAGAGCAAAAGCGATCGGAAGCAGCATTTGAGTGGCGGGCGAAAAACAAGTCATAGCTCATACGTGGAGTAACCACACTACAATACGTGGGATCAGCATTTATAAACACGGCAACTTGGTCAAGGGGGAGCTCGGGAAGAGGCAGTAGAGCAGCACACTTGAGATCAAGAACATAATCCGGATTTACTGTAAAGTGGCACGGAAAATCAGTAGAAGCGAGGTGTTTCTTTCGAGTTTTCTTGCGAGAGGAGCTGCGCCGCTTATTAGGGAATGTACCCTGAGAGTCGGTCACAGACTGCGATAAAACAGGAACCTCAGATGAGACAGAAGATTGTAATGTGGTAAGAAGTACAGATGATGAAATGGCACAGTCAGGAGATCCAACTGAAGGTAAAGGAATACTTGACACTAAAACTGGTGGTAAAGGCAAGGGCTTAGGCTAGACGATGATTTCCTGAAAGGTACTGGAGCTCGAAGAAACAAGCTCTGGGTAAGCAGGAGGCAGAGAAGCACTTGACACTGTGACAACTGACACAGATGATTTGAGAGGCTGGATTAAGAAGTCGGCATCATCACTGGAGCAGGAAGATGCAAACCCTGGGATGTCAGAGGGCTCCAGATGAGAAACGTCAAGGGAGTGGAAGAGCGGAGTAGTAACTGAAGAGAACAGGCCGGAAGACACAGGTAGTGGTGTACACGGTGGTAAGAGCAAAGGAATGGATTTCGGCCGTGAGGAAGGCGACACAGCAGAAGATCCAGCAGGTGGAGGCACAGGCATATGGCATCAACAGCAAAAGGAACAGGAGTCGAGCAAACATCTATGGGAGAAGTAGGCGCAGGAGATCCAGGCGGAGTCGGAGCAAATGATGGTGTTGGCTCCGAAGGAGACGCAGTCACATCTGGAGTTTCTGCAGCAGATGGAACAGTGGCAGAAGGTACAAGAACAAACGGGCACTGAGCTCGATGATGTCCAAAATTAAGGCAGGTATAACAATGAAATGGGGTTACAACATTAATGGTGTATGAGTGGTGGCCAAGCTTGATCAGTAATTGAGTGGGAAAAGATGATATTGCAGCATCAGAGGAAAAATCAAGAGCGCCTGCCGGCGACAACCAGGGAAAGGACTGCCAAAGGGATCACAAACATTTGTGGGAAGGGTACGCACCGAGCCAACGATGCGACCACAAAACGAGAGAAAATTTTGGAACAGGAAAAATGATATCAGAACTGGACGCTGTGAAAGGGATTCGGCAAATAAGCATTGATCGCCGATCGTAATAGGCGTCGATAGGACCTGTGCAACATATTTGGAAGAGGCTAAATAGACAATAACGGAGCGAGGTTTGCGCGTAATATGTGTTATCCAGTCGGGAGGCAAAAAAGAATATAACGCTGATGAGTAAGTAGTGAGCTGAGTATTGGGCAAGGCATCATAAACGATTCCAAGATTCATAGCAGATAACATGGACTTACCCACGTCAGAGGCTGGAGGAACTGTAATAGTAAAGGTGGTGCCAGATCGATGAAACATTTTATCCAAACATGACGGGAATATTCCAGCAAAAGGAGGGGAAACACCAGCAGATTGAGAGGTGGACGATGACATGTCAACACAACTCGATGATGAGACGGGTACGGATGAGGCGAACGCAGCGGCAGCCATGACAGAAGTAAATGAGTCACGAAACAACCAAAGCAAAGTGCAAGCAGAAAGCGAGCAAAGCCACAAAACAGCGTGACGTCAAATTGCTAAATAAGCAACACAAGCGCAACGCAGAAATAACCAAAGGACAACAAGCAGTCCAGGCCAGTCACTTCAACTTGAAGGTGACTGGCAAGAAATGGTAAACATAAGCACGATGCGATAAATGAATCAAAGATATTAACGAAAAAAGAACTCACCAACTTGGCAAAGCAACGAAAACCAAAGAAACGGTCTTCATAAACAAGGCTGGGAACTTACAGCTGGAAAACGAGCAGGAAAATAACAAAGCAGGACAAAATATCGGAAGCAGGCAGGGCTGACGTGACAAGCTTAAACTGTCAGCTGTCACTTTACATAATGAACTCACGGTTTCAATTGACGTTCGTTACATTTCAAGACATGTTTCGCTATCTATGTGTAAAAAACGCAATGACTTTTTGGCCAGGCCAACATAATTATATTACGATGTACATTGTCTAAAACGCTCTCAAATCTGCAGCTGCAATGCAAATTTTAATGTTGTGATAAAATGAATTTTTTAACGTGTGTTTGTATCTGCATTCCTTCGATTTATAGCTAACAAGGGGACCTTACAGCTGACCACCCGCGGATTTCGGTGAATTTTTTTTTAATGAAAGTAGAGGCAAAATGAGAATATATGTGTCCCGGCATTTGATCTAATGCCTCATATTTTCGGAACAAAAATTATAACAATCCGAGGGTATCATAACGAAATTTGTGATTTCTTGTAAATGATTCTTTACTGTAAAGTCGCGAGGCCTTGAAGCAGTGCATTATAGCTTACATTTCCTGTCATGGTGGCTAATGTCGAAAAGCGGGGAATGAACAGTGAACTATCAGTAGCAGCAAAGAACGGAATGCCTGCATTTTCCCATCCTCCCTTGAAGCTCTCTCGTTCTCACTTTTCAGAATTCTGTAAGAAGTTACAACAACATTGTGTGATATTGGTAGGTATTGAATGAAACATATGTATTTCTGTGCAATATTTGCATGAGCTAGCTATGTCGTGAGCTGCAGGCCTTGTAGTGATGTGGAACTTACACTTAACATTGTATTGTGTCATTGTCAATAGCAATTCCGTGTAGTTTCACTAACAAACAATAAAGAACTTGTAGAAGTAATAGTTGAGTAATGGAGTTTAATAATAAATAGCACATATGGGGATAGAGGAATTGTTAGGAGAATCGAATTATCACATTTTAGCTTATAAAGTATAATTACGTACTTTTATTTGAAGATCTAACATATATGTTGTTAGGTATAACTATCGAAGGTTTCGCTATCGTTTATTAGTACACACAGTTGCAGATGATATTTATCACAAAAACAATGAAAACATAACACTTCTCTCTGTACACGCGAGCATTTGACAAAAGAACTGTTCGAGCACTTACATTTCGTTTGTCGAACATCGTCCGAAAAACACATTTCGTTCACATTTCCAAAAATCTTTCTTTCATTTATTAACTTTGCAGCAAACCAAACGTACTGCAACATATTCTTGAAAATCAGCACAGAAAGTTGATGATGTATAAGTGAATGGATCTTCAGGGCATCTTCTCGCTTGTTTAAATGCCTATTTTCTTTTAAAAGTTCGACAGAGTTTTGTAACTTTTTAATAAAATTTTTTACTTGACGGAAAAGGTACACATCACAAGGTTGACAATATGGGGTAAAATGAGATGGAATGATTTCGACAGTAGAAGCCGTCATCTTTCGTGAAGACACTATTGAAGTGTGCTGGATCTGTTTGACCTCCCCATGAATCCAAGATCAAGAGAAACTTCTCTTCTTTGCAAAATGGTCGGGTAATATTTTTCACGAAACTGCTGAAATGTTGTTTCGTTAATTTCCCTGATTTCGACGATGTTACGAATACATTTTCATATTCCGCCGTTAGTCCTTTCACAATCTTAAAAACAAGAGGTCCAAATTGCCCATGAGGCTCTTGCATACATAGGAAAACTTTTGGAAGTAATGATCTAGAAGCGGTCAATGCATACAAAAACAACAGAAATAAGTCTGTTGTTTTTTCTCCACGCACAGAAAGTGTTCTGTGCACATCGATTCTATACTCACATCCTGTTTGATCAGTGTTAATGACGTATCCAATGGAAATTCTTTGATCAGTCGTGAAAGACGTTTTTGGAATTTCTCTGCTTCCGCGATAATAGTTGACAAATTCAATTCATTTTGTGACCTGATGTAGCGTGTCGCTTTTCGCTAGCGGATGCCATGAACCAGTTTGAATTTTTCAACCCATCCTTGTGATGCTGTAAAACGAAAATCGCCCGATTGATGTTGCACCGCTGCAGCAGAAGCCCATTATTGTTATTGTATCATTCGGGTTGTTACCGGCTGCTTTTTCTCTCTAGCTTCGCGAAATCGATGGAAGGTTAATTTGTTGATCATGTGATATTTTTTCTATTTTTTCTTTAATCCACCTTCCCGTTCGATTTCTTGCTCCCATTTTTTTAGGTCTTCCTTCCGTCGTAAAGCAGCATATCGTCCTTTTAGTAGAGCGTTTAAACTCCATTTTTGATGCTGTTTAGCAAGCTGTACGAGTTTGATTTTCGTGTCGGGGGAAATGTATCCTTTCTTTGATTTTTTCTCCTCGGATTCATAGTCGTTCACACTCTCCGAATTCGAAGAAGAAGTGGAAGAGAAACTGTCTTCTTGTATGACGTGTGATGTTGACGCGCCAGAAGATATTTTCGGTGTCTCTGGTAAAGGTTCCTCACTTAAAAGCAGCTCCTCGCTATGCACCACTTCAAAGTTCTTCAACACGTAAATGATGGCTTCAGCCATAGATTTGCCTATCAACACTGCTTTTTCGGACACATGCTTCGTTTTGTTCGTTTGCAGAACGTTCATATCTTTTAAAATTTGCTTGCACATTGTCAGAGCATTTGCAATGTCTTGCGGCTCATATAAGGCTACGAAGTTCGGAATGTCTACGTCATGATTTAGTCTACTTGGTGACGCCATCAAAGCACTGCTACGTTCCATACTTATTTCACAAAATACATCTGAAAGATTTAGTGACGTTTCTAGGTTTTTTTGCACACATATTTCCCAAAGCACAACCAAGTAGTTGGAAACTCGAAAGATACTGACGCGTTATTTCACAAATATTTACAACGACTTCTTCAACCTTCGGCAACGTATGTTATTGTGTCGCATTCGTTTATTACACTGACATTCGTTGCGGGTCGGGGGTAAAAGATAACACTCATAGGGCCAGATAACTTGCCCTTTTTTTTGTACAGCTGCGACGTGCACTAATTTGCATACCTGTGCGGAAAATTACAGCTGACCACCCGCGGATTTCGGTGATTTTATTTCTAAATGAAAGTAGAGGCAAAATGAAGAAATATGTGTCCCAGCATTTGATCTAATGCATCTTATTTTCGGAGTAAAAAAATGATAACGATCTGCTGCGCACCGTTGCACCGAGAAACTGAAAACGGCAAACAAGCGGTAAGCTACGCAGTGGAAGTTAGTAAAAATACCTCACTAACAACCGTATTTTGTGTAGATATTGAAATGAATGAAATTCGTATTTATGTAGTTATTTGTGTGGTACTGTATTTTAGGAGTTATATTTTCGAGATGAACGTTTAATTTTTAATTGAACATACACAACAAGTTGGATTAGCTATCAAGTTACATTGTCATATGAATATAAAGTTCATGAAGAGAGAACTACCTCAACCTGTGCATAGGGTGAAATTTCCGGGCTTTGATAATTTGCATGAGTTGATGTTTTGTGACATATTTCCTTTCTGTCATGTGTCACGAATAAATTCTCGTTGGAGGTTTTCAAAATTCTAACACTCGCCAAAGTTATACAGGCTGAAAGGTGAGGGCGCGCAGGTATGCAAATAAGTACAAGTCACAGCTGTACAAAAAAAAGGAGAAGTTACCTGGCCCTGTGAGGGTTCTCTTTCATCCGCTCCCCCGCAACGAATGTCAGTGTAATAAACGAATGCGACACAATAACTTACGTTGTCGAAGGTTGAAGAAGTCGTTGTAAATATTTGTGGAATAACGGGTCAGTATCCTTCGAGTTTCCAATGCTACGTGGTTGTGCTTTGGGAAATGTCTGTGCAAAAAAAAAAAACAAGAAACATTATTAAATCTTTCAGACGTATTGTGTGAAATAAGTATGGAACGTAGCAGTGCTTCAATGACGTCAACAAGTAGAATAAATCCTGACGTACACATTCCGAACTTCGTAGCCTTATATGAGTCGCAAGACATTACAAATGCTCTGACAATGTGCAAGCAAATTTTAAAAGACACGAACGTTCTGCAAACGAACAAAACGGAGCATGTGTCCGAAAAAGCAGTGTTGATGGCCAAATCTATGGCTGGAGCCATCATTTACGTGTTGAAGAACTTTGAATAGCTGCATAGCGAGGAGCTGCTTTTAAGTGAGGAACCTTTACCAGAGACACCGAAAATATCTTTTGCCGCGTCAACATCACACGTCATACAAGAAGACAGTTTCTCTTCCACTTCTTCTTCGACTCCGGAGAGTGTAGACAAATATGAACCCCAGGATAAAAATCAAAGAAAGAATACATTTCACTCGACACGAAAATTAAAATCGTACAGCTTGCAAAACAGCATCCAAAATGGAGTTTAAAAACTCTACGTCAACGAGAATGTACTGCTTTACAACGGAAAGCAGACCTAAAAAAATGGGAGCAAGAAATTGAACGGGAAGGTGGATTAAAGAAAAAATAGAAAAAATATCACATGATCAACAAATTAACCTTCCATCGATTTCGCGAAGCTAGAGAGAAAAAGCAGCCGGTAACAACCCGAATGATACAATAACAATAATGGGCTTCTGCTGCAGCGGTGCAACATCAATCGGGCGATTTTCGTTTTACAGCATCACAAGGATGGGTTGAAAAATTCAAACTGGTTCATGGCATCCGCTAGCGAAAAGCGACACGCTACATCAGGTCACAAAATGAATTGAATTTGTCAACTATTATCGCGGAAGCAGAGAAATTCCAAAAACGTCTTTCACGACTGATCAAAGAATTTCCATTGGATACGTCATTAACACTGATCAAACAGGATGTGAGTATAGAATCGGTGTGCACAGAACACTTTCTGTGCGTGGAGAAAAAACAACAGAGGTATTCTTGGGAGATTTTAACAAAGTAACACATAGTTACACCGCGCAGTATGCATTGACCGCTTCCGGAGCATTACTTCCAAAAGTTTTTCTATGTATGCAAGAGCCTCAAGGACAATTTAGACCTCTTGTTTACAAGATTGTGGAAGGACTAACGGCGGTATATGGAAATGTATTCGTAACATCGTCGAAATCAGGGAAATTAACGAAACAACATTTCAGCAGTTTCGTGAAAAATATTACCCGACCATTTTGCAAAGAAGAGAAGTTTCTCTTGATTTTGGATTCATGGGGAGGTCAAACAGACCCAGTACATTTTAATAGTGTCTTCACAAAGGATGACGGCACCTGTTCTTCTACTGTCGATCGTTCCACCTCATTGTACTCCATACTATCAACCTTGTGATGTGTACCTTTTCCGTCAAGTAGAATTTTTTATTAAAAAGTTACAAAACTCTGTGGAACTTTTAAAAGAAAATAAGCATTTAAATAAGCAAGAAGATGCCCTAAAGATCCATTCACTTATACATCATCAACTTTCTGCACCGATTTTCAAGAATATGTTGGCAGTACGCTTGGTTTGCTGCGAAGTTAATAAATGAAAGAAAGGTTTTTGGAAATGTGAACGAATTATGTTTTTCGGATGACGTTCGATAAACGCAATGTAAGTGCTCGAAAAGTTCTTTTATCAGATGCTCGCGTTGTAGAGAAATGTTATGTTTTCATTGTTTTTATGATAATTATCATCCGCAACTGTGTGTAACAATAAATAATAGCGAAACCTCAGATAGTAATACCTAGCAACATATATGTTAGGTCTTCAAATAAAAGTACGTAATTATACTTTATAAGCTAAAATGTGATATACAGAAATGCATATGTTTCATTAAATATCTACCTATATCACACAATGCTTTTGTAATTACTTACGGAATTCTGAAAAGTGGGAACGAGAGAGCTTTAAGGGAGGATGGGAAAATGCAGGCATTCCGTTCTTTGCTGCTACTGATAGTTCACTGTATATTCCCCGCTTTTCGACTTTAGCCACCATAACAGGAAATGTATGCTATAACACACTGTTGCAAGGCCTCGTGGCATTGCAGTAAAGTATCATTTACAGGCAATCATGAATTTCGTTCATTTTTCTGTCCTCGGATCGTTATGATTTTTTATCCCGAAAATAAGAGGCATTAGATCAAATGCCGGGACACATATATCCTCATTTTGTCTCTACTTTCATTAAAAAAAATTCACCGAAATCCGCGGGTGGTCAGATGTAAGGCTCCCATGTAAGTATAAATTACCCACTTCTCGGAATCGCATACGCTATTGTGGTTAACATGAAAAATGTTATGAACTCAAAACTACCCAATCATAGCTAATTTTCGGGTGCTGAATACGAAAATGACATTTAAAATTGCCGGTTGGCTCTCATTTTTAAATTACACCTGTGGTATCAAATTATGAGTGTTTCACATTATTGGTTACACCTTTCGATAAAAGTAAAGCAAAACTGCAGCATTAGTTGCACCAAGGTCTTATCATACGATCTGACATTCTAGCAGGCTTCCTCTGCATCGCGTGTTCAGTCGGTGTGGCGCCCACTGTGCATGATTGGCAATCTCAGCGGTTCGCTCTCCCTCTAGCGGCAAAAGGAAGAATTAAAGAATTACTGTAGTACGAGTAACGTTTTCGGCTCAATGCTTGGCTGTTGGTAGATCGCTCATTACGTTCAGTTGTCGTAGTTTGGTGTATTTTTGCATTCATTCTGGAATTAGAGAGTTGTATAATGGAGAATTCCGTGAAGAAGAACAAATCATATTGTTGTGTCCCGCAATGTCGTTCCCAAGGTTTCAGCTATGTTTTTCACAAGTTAGTATAAACGTTTGTGCCTTGCGTTTGAAATCCTTCCAGTGAAATGCTACTAACCTAGTAGCTTCTTTGAATGAATAATAAACAAGGCAGCATGTTTTTATTGCATAGTAGTAATTAAAAAATCCGCATTTCTACATAATCTTGAAAACAAATAATTGCTGTTATCCGTATAAATTTAAACTTCATTATGGAACAAGATTTGCAATGTTCTGTCAACAGTCATCGGTTCAAAAACGCAGAACCCAATGATGATCAACAATTACCAATTCACAAACACTTTTAGGAACAGAATGTTCAAAAATTACAAATGTTATTGTTGACAGTATTGAAAATGGGTCCTGGGAAACGTCAAGTGAAACGAAATGTCAGCTTTTAATAGTAATACGGATTAGAACACCACTATCGGTATTACTATATCACTTGCCTGAAAATGTAAAAATAAAAATTACCTGTTACAGTAAAGCATTACTGCTACACAGTGCTTACATGTTCCACTTCTGCCCGCTTTACAAGAGCACTCAAATGACTTTATAGAAATTTCACTGTTACTTGTATCTAAAACATCGTTGATGGAGTGAGGCGACGACGTTATTGCCGTGGACTGAATGCAGTGCGAAACTATGAGAATTTCTCTTCCATCTTAATTCCACAAGAAATTATATGGCCTACATTAACAATCACTTCTCCTTCTTTAATGCATCTTGAATTTTTGGAAGCGTCCACAAATTTCATTATTTCAATTATTGAAAGCGACAAACCAGCCATTCTAACATTCGACTTTATGGAAACACGTGCGACGTTACCCGTACTAGAGAAGTTTGTTTACGTTTGCGCAGCGTCCCCTATAGTTCGTTGAGGTTCCCAATAGACAGGTGATTCAACTCTCAGATAAAATGTGGACTATTAATGTAATCGGTCACCAGATGTCGCTGGGGAGATGCGGGCCGTCAATTCCAGAACGTGAGTAAGCCGCTGTTCACGATGATGTACGTATAGGTTTGTTGTTGCAGTGTGTGTTTTAAGCGTGAATATAGCCGTATTGTACTATTCAAATATTATTAGACCTTAGACATTAAGTAAGGCCAACATAAAAATTAAAAAAGAGGATGTATTTTTAAGACAGAATTCCATGTAGAAATGACACACCTGTAAACGAAAACGCCAACAGTGAATGCTAGGGTCGAAGGGAATTTTGTTTATGAATTGATAATACGTTTGTGTTATATATATATAGGCCACAGTAGGCTTCCATTATATACAAACAGTGTTGATGCAATTTTTCTTTTAAATATACAGTTGCAGAAAGGTACCAGCGTCATAATTATAAAATTATCCTCGCGTAACATTTTGAACGCTCATTAGCAGTATTCAAAAGCCCTCTGCTTTTTGGGGCAGTTATAAGTTGTGTGTATATTACCATATGAATAAGTAATGAATTCAGATGAGCTAAAAACTCTCTCTCTCTCTCTTTTACCGCATCTCAAAAGTGCTTGGATAAAAATTTATTAAATTAAAAAATTACTATAGATATTGTATTGTTTGACTTTATGGGCTCAGGCTTTCGAACTATATTCTGTAACAAATTATATCCAGATGTGATATCCTGTAAAAAATAAATATCCAGATGTTTGAAAACAGCATGCAGAGCACGCCACCCCCTTCTTCGATTTGTTTACTCACATGACGATTCGAATCACCGAGGACGGAGATTCGTGTGGCCCGCATTTCCTCTAACGCCCTCTAGTGGTCATTACATTAAGGGACCTTTTTTCCAGCTCTAGAGTGCTGATCACGTTCTCTTTCTATTCGTCGCTTCTCTCATTATCAGTTCAGTGGTAGGTGTCGCATGACGCATGCTTTCAGTTGTTATGTAGTAGTCAGAATTTCAATTCTTCAGTTGCTTCCGTCTTGAATAGTTTCAGCAGTGGCATATATTCTAGCTGCGAAGCCCAGAGAATGCGCAAATAAAAGTCAATTAAATATACACAAATAAAAGTCAGTTATCAACGGTGTTAAGATATGTCAATGCTTTTGCTGCGAAAAAAACACGTGCGGATTTGCTTCTTTGACTCAGTCTGGCGAGCGAAGGCCAACAGCATAACGCAAGCAGCTCTTCCAGTCTTCGCTGTTCTGATTCGAAGACCTTCCATACGATCGACTGCTAGCGTTTCCATGACAACATGAATGAGCGGGTGGAGGGGAATAGACCATTGCTTTGGCCAACGGTTCACTCAGAAAAGAGAAGACTTCGACTACCTCAGTCACTCGCATGCTTCCGCCTGTAACAGCACGTGTTTCGTGAGAGTTGTTTCAATTTGTGTGAAGTGACAATTAATTAAAATCAGTGGCATTATATCTTAAATTCGTGGCTTTGTTGGATTCGAACTGTTTTGATAAATTTTGTGAAAGCTTCCCTGAACATCTTGCGTAAACACAGGTTTGTCCACGCCGGACATCAAAGCCAGCTCCCCTCACTCCGGATTAAGTCGCTCTCCCAACTGAGCTACACGGACATGTGCTCTCATTGCTATCTGCCTTTATTTCATACGTGCGTCCTGCGGCGCAGGCACGTCATAATCTACTGTCAGAACTTAAAGAACTCTATGCTTCAAATTTTGATACAGCTTGAATAAAAAATGAGCTGAAGCTGCTTTATTCCCTTCATGAATACAAAAACAAATCAATAAGAGACATTACTTGTTACATAAAATTGAATAAATTAGACATAGTGTTTAGTGAGGTGTACAAATTAGCAGACCTAATATTAATAGTGAGGTGTACAAATTAGCAGACCTAATATTAATAGTGAGGTGTACAAATTAGCAGACCTAATATTAAAGTTTCTATCAACAACTGCAACTGCCGAAAAGTTTTTCTGCATTAAAAAGAATCAAGATATATCTTAGAGCCACACAAAGACATGTACATTCGAGCAACTTTGCTGATTTGTCAATAGAGAAAAACATTCTTTTTAAATTTGAAAAACTACTCGGAAGAAACTTTTTATGAAAACGTAACACTCACACTAAAGGAAAGAAGAATGGAGTTCACGTATAAATAAGTGTTCAAATCCTAATCCTCATAATTATTTGATATCATGTGAGCAGTAGCATGTACCTAAAATAAATTACTTCTATTACTTAACAATTAAAAATTAAACTTCGCAATTTAAAAAAAAACAGTACTTGATAAAGGGGGGGGAGGTGGACGAGTGTGATAACCCAGGTCTGGGACCCAAGATACACACCACTGGTAGGTTCATAGTCCACAGCAAGGGCTATCAGACAGAACATTTAAGAATTTTATTTTAAACAATTGTATTGTTGAAAAATTGTTCTGAAAATGTGTGAACATCTCCTGTAGATTAATTTCGAGAGGTGATACACTCACGGACAATGAACTTTGCGCACCTAGAAGAAAACATGCTACAATTGGAAAACTTTGCAAATAGCTAGAGTGCGTGCTGGTATGTAAATGATCCACGTTTCGTGCGAGGGCGCATGACTGCACACCCTGTGGTGGCACTGCAAGCACGAACCAGCAGCTTCATAAACCGGCGTGTAGTCGATGCCCATGAAAGCGAAAAGCACCGGCCGACGCAAGCAAGAGTATAGAGTGGCAACAATGTCGGGTAGATAGATGCCAGAGACGTCGATTTACGCACCTTACGAACTTTGAGAGAGGCCTGATCATCGGGTTGAAAATCGCAGGGTGGTCAATGCGCCGTATAGCCCGCCACATGGATCGTTCTGACCATACCGTCCGATTGTGTTGGGAGCAGTGGACACTTGACGGCACGGCCATACGGCGGAGCGGCTTCGGATGGACCAAGAGAACCGCCGGTAAAGAGGATCGACGGATCGTGCGCCAGCCACGAACGGATTCCACGGGGACCCGGTCCACTAACAGGCAGATTTAGCGGCTCCTGTGTGCCCACGAACCATTTCCCGACACCTCGCTGAAGCGAATCTGCGATTCCAGCGTCCATTACGTGTGCTGCAATTAACAACGGAACATCGCCAGCTTCGTGTGCAGTGGTGTCAGACCAGAGCGACGTGGAATGCCACAGACTGGTGGCGTGTGGTATTTAGCGATGAGTGCCGCTTCGTTTTGGGGAAAGATGATCATCGAGCCCGGGTGTGGAGGTTCCCGGGTCAACAGCACAATCCCAACCTCGCTATCGAGCGCCACACCTCCCCCACTGCAGGCATTATGGTCTGGGAAGCCATTATCTACGATAGCCGATCAGCTCTAGTAGTGGTGCGTGGATTATTGATGGGCCAGCGGTATGTGGATAAGATCCTACGGCCCCATGTGCTCCCATTCCTGTCCGGGATTCCACGTGCGCTATACCAGCAGGATAATGTCCGCCCGCATACGGCTCGGGTTGCCCAGGACTGCCTACGTCTTGCCCAGACACTTCCATGGCCTGCCCGCTCCCAAGATATGTCCCCTATCGAGCATGTGTGGGACCAGTTGAAACGCCCGCTGCCGCCGTGCCACACTATCAGAGATTTACAGCACACCGTCCAACACGTGTAGGCCAGTCTGCCGCAGAACAACATGAGACGTCTGTTCACCTCCATGCCGGACCGTAGTGCAGAATGTATCGCCGCACGAGGCTGTGCGACGCGCTATTGAAAATGACCGGAGTGTGTGCCAGAGATCCTTCTATACTGTAATTGTCCTGCAGCTCTGTTTTTGCCATCATGTGTATCATTTATCTGTATCATTACGTCCCTAAAATTTCAGTTCAATCTGATGCTTCCTGCTTGGTTGGGGCGCAAATTTCATTGTCCGTGAGGGTACATGTATAGGAACTATTGCTGTGGCAGTGAAAAGAGGCCTCAAGTCCTTTGGAATAGCTACTTTCTCGTCACACAGTTTTTATAAACTAAAGCGGAAATTATTTCTTGAATATTTTACTGAAACAAAATGATCGATAGTTGCTTTTCTTTTTAATACTTCATTTAAAGCTACCGTCAAAGTTATTTGGCTATTTCTGAAATCAGTTTCATATGAAATCTTCGCAAAATTTTTGAAAAATCCTTCAGCTGAGGCTAGAGGACCTCTTAGTTGTGACCCCCTCCCCCCTGCAATGCCGGAGTTGCGGCGTCTATCAGTACGCCCATGCGAAGAAGTTATATACACTCATGGTCAAAAACTAGTTGCACCCAGAAGGAAGCAACCGACAGGAATGAAACTTGGTAGATAGGTTTGACATCATGATACATGCAAATGATTCAAGTATCATGCTCGGCCGCGCATGTGACCAGCTATATTAGGTCGTTCGTTGCACGCGCTTGCCATTCTGACTCGTGTTGTTTTGTTGGTTCCATCCTTTGCAAGTGAAGCATGCCTCAGAGAAAAGTCCGGAAGTAATTCGAGCTGTTGGAGGAGTTCGAGAGGGGCAGTGTCGCCGGGCTCCAGGAAACAGGATGGTCTTTTCGCCGTATTACGCGCCATACCGGTCGTGCGGATATCACCATAGCACGCTGTTGACGGCAGTGGACAGAACAAGGCACACAGCCGCGACAGGAAGGGTCTGGGAGACCTAGACGAACCACCGAGAGAGAGGACCAACGGGTTGTCCGACACGCGCAGAGTGACCCAACAGCCACGATTGCGGATATTCAGCGAGCAAGGGTGCCCTACATGCATCGTCCGATTAGTGCTAGCACCATTGGAAGACGGCTGCAGGACGTAGTATTACATGCACGCAGACCGTTACAACGACCGCCCTTAACGCCATTGCATCGTCGCCAAAGACTGCAATGGTGTCGTGCCAGACTGTCATGGAGTAATTCAGAATGGCAGCGGGTGATCTTCAGTGACGAGTTCCGCTTTTGTCTTGGAGGACACGACCAACGAATCCGTGTTTGGAGGCACCATGGTCAGTGCCAAGATGAACGGTTTGTTGTCGAGCGTCACACGTCCAGAAGGCCAGATATCATGGTGTGGGATGCAATTGCCTACGATGCCAGATCACCTTTGGTGATCGTTACAGGCACTTTGACAGCCCAACGTTACGTTAATGAGGTCCTGGAACCAGTGGCCCTACCTTTTCTGAACGCTCACTCCAGTGCGATTTTCCAACAGGACAACGCTCGTCCGCGTACTGCTGCTGTCTCGAGAGTTTGCCTTCAAGGCACTCACACTCTGACATGGCCAGCCGCATCGCCGATTGAAAATGTGTGGAATGCTATTGGACGCGCTATCCACACTCCCGTACCTCATAATCTGCAGGAACTGCGTGAGAAGATTCAAGCTGCATGAGATGGCTTATCGCAGGACACCATTAGGAACCTGTACAACTCCATGCCGAGACGTCTGGCATGTTGTGTGAGTAAACATGGCGGCCCGACGCCATACTGAGAGACACTATTTATTGGCGTGTAGCTTAATAAATATTGCCCATATCAGTCTCACTGTTTAATCGTTTATTGTTCCTGGTAACCTTTACCTTCCTGCCGAATAGCATTGCAATCCGACCCGTCCTTCTGGGTGCAACTTTTTTTTTTTGACGATGAGTGTAATTTCTGAGGAATTACGTGAATGCGATGGCCAAACAGACTGTATAACATGGCCTGAGTCAGAAGGTCGTATAAACGCCATGCTTGGCCATACATTTGGCAACATGGCGTGGTATCGAGTGGAAAAGTCCCCGGATGGTGTCCTGAGGTGTCACTGAGCATGCGTCCTTGACCTGTGTCCACAATTCATCGCACTGCGATGGGGTTGTACAGAGGCGTTAAGTTGTCTGCCAATGACGTCCCAGACGTTCTTTATGAGAAGAAATCTAGATATCGCGCTGGCTAGGGCAGCATCGTGATACCTTGTAGCCCCTGTCTGCTGACGTTGGCAGTGTGCGGGCGGGCATTATCTTGTAGAAACCTGAGCATCAGGGATGCAATGGAGATATGGCAACAAAACGTGCTGCAACACCTCATCGATGTATCGTTGTGCTGTTATTGTACCCACGAGGTGTACCAGCGGTGAACGGCTGTTGAAACTGGTAGCGCTCTAAGCGCTGGCTTACGACCGTTCGTCCAAGTGGTTCCGGGTTCGAATACCGTGAGCCATGGATCTTGCGTTCGTCTTAAGGCACTGGCTCTCTCCCTTCCCTGGAACCAGTGGCTCTAAATTAGGGACGGGCGACTGCTTATAGCCTACTGAGTTGCTCATGGTAGTCGTTAAACCCCAAATTAAAAAAAGGTCATTCCTGAGCGCTTGGTCGACGGAGGCAGACGTGTCGATTGATCACTCGTCTCGGCACAAGGACAATAGTGTTGACGGTGGAACAGATAATGTTTTTGGTGGGACATGTCTTTCGCCGTGACGACAAGTACACGGACGAAGTGCAAAAGCAGTTCGCTAGGAAATTTCGTGATGCAGCCCCCCCCCCCGGTAATGCCATACGTCGGCTCATAGCGAAGTATCGAGAAACTAATCGTATACCTCATATTTATCTGCTAGCAAAATGTAAATTTTGAGAAATTTTGAAATATGAGTGAGTTTATAACGAGTTGTGAAGTGTGCCAGAATGGTTTTGCGCATTTCTGTGGCGTCCAGGAGTAAATAATCGATATTTTTCTCCACACTACTCCCTAGCTCTGAATATTGCTCCCCAGCTCTGAATAATGCTAACCGCTTCAGAATTCCATAAGTTGTACTGCAAAATGTATGTTTGATGCTTGCTTCTTCGTTTGTTGATATGTTCAAGAGTTAGTCCGTTGGTGTTCAGTGCGCAGCGCCAGATTTTTTATTTTTTTGGACTTATTATTTGATATATTTTAAATCAGAGCTGAAAATTAGGTGCGTACTATGCGGAAGCGCTTAATTCGTGATGTGCAGCGTTCGAAATTATATGCCTTTCTGGGGAAGTCCTTAGGATTGTTTATATACAACAAATGACATTGCTTCATTTCTGTGAACATTTGTCATTGGTGAAAACTATGAATATATGATTGAGTTCCAGTAAGAGTACGTATGTTTACTTAGTTTTCTATTATGTCAGTTTGTTAACAGTTAATTTACTTTCATCTAGTTTATTTTCCGTTGGTAACATTTCTTCATCCACCCGCACTCCTGTGGTAATTTGTCCATATTTCGCTTACAAGTTCTGGTTCCATGGTAGGTTTATGCTGTGTTTTTAAACAATAGTGTTTAATTTTTCAGAACAACATTTTTGTGCAGTAGTAGTAAATGGGCAATATATGGTTACGCATACAGCATGCTCTATGCGCCAGTAAATTTCAAAGTTTGATATTGGGGTTTATGGCCAAAGTTCAAGGTTTGGTGATAGAGGACTTAAAAGCCAGTCAAGAGTTAGCTTGAGCCTTTTTTTTTTTTTTCCCTGTATTTACTGGGGGGGGGCATCTCCCATGAGTATTTAAGAAAATCTGGAATCATTTGTCCCAAATTTTTAGCTATTAGTACCAGTGAACAGGGAGAAGCAGTGAAACTAAACATAACATGTTTTACTCCAGGATTGGAACTTGGAACCAGCAGTATGATTCTGACTGTCCAACATGAATCTGGGTTCTAATCCTGGTGAGGCATGGATGCTGTGTTTGTCTTACAGCACTGGCCTTCTCTCTTCCCTGGAACCAGTGGTCCTGAATTTGGGACAGGCGACTGCATATAGCCCATTGAGTTGCTCATGGTGGTTGTACGGTGGTCTAAATAAAAAAAAAAAAAGTATGAAAAGTCAGAACCCACACACTACCTGAATTTTCAGACATGTAATGTCTAATTTTTTGACTTTGCGAGACACGGTCAACTAACTAATCAAATGGAGAATGAACAGAAATAGGTGCATGGACTGTTACATTCATTAATCTGCCCACAGCTGCAACCCAGCATCAAACAGAAGTCATTGCAGCTAACCTTCTAAAAGTGGCCCGCTCGGCCGAGACCTAGGTCCGAAAGCAATAATAGATGGCGCCACGATAGCACTTCACCTCTCCTCCAGCTCTTCTCGCACTTTCATGTGAAATGCGTTATAGCTACTTACGTAACTTAGTTCTCCGTCTCTGCTCCTCTGTTACGTAAGTTTTTTTTTTCAATCTCTGCTCCTGTGATATGTGGAACTGGAAAAGGTTCTTTAATAAAGTTGGGAAGGATGAGGAAACCTCTATTCCTAAAACACGTAGAATCAGGAACAACCATTATGATGGACCAGAGGGCTGCATATCACAATCTATCAAGCTGTGGCTACGCTCATTTAACTGTCAACCACTCCCTCAACTTCATTGATCCCATCACAGGGATGCATACACAAGGAGTAGAGAGCAATTGGCGTCCCCTGAGACATAAATTAACACAGATTAACCAAAAAATGTACTTGGCAGACCATATTATGGAATATTTATTCCGACGGAATTGCAGTCTTTCCTCAGAACATTGCTTTGAAGTCCCGTGTGATCAGGCAGTTTTTCCCTGGCAGATAAAACTTTTCCTGCTTTTATTCTGCTAGGTAGGCAGTTTTATATTCATGAGGAAAACTTATTCTTTCGTCATTATAAATATTTCACACATATGGTACAATGTACGTTCATAAAGGTCCTTTAAAGGACCACCTTTCATCCATATTATTCACTTCCTTTGACACTTTCACAACGTAATGCCACGATTTAGCGATAATGTGTCTCCATCTATCGTCGCTTTAGATAACTACTTTCCGGGCCACTTTTGGAAGATTAACCGTCATTGCTCTTTCCACGTTTTTTATAAGTGAGTCGCGGAAAAATTCTCATTAGCTGCCACCGGAAATCGAACCCAGGGTCTTCCAGTTACGCGCCAGACATGCTACCACTGCACCACAGCGGCCTTGAATTCCTTCAGACTTGCATGCGACTAACTGCCAAGCCACTTGGCAGGCTGCTTTCTTTGCGCCCCGCACAATGCTGGGGATTCACCAATGATGGTAAGCAGCAACTGAACAAATAACTAGAAGGTGAATTGAAAAAATAATACAGACAATTGATGTGGAATAGGAACATCAAACAGAAGTCATTGCTCTTTCTATGTTTTTTTATAAGTGAGTCCCAAAATATTGGTGTGTTTAAGGTCCACTAACTAAAATTGTTTGTTTGATTGTCTTGTGTCTGGCACTCTTTGGCCAAGCATGGCCCTTGAGTTATGAAAATCCACCAACCAACCAAGGTCCACTGAAACATACCATTTGTTGAGATTGAATTCTACATAATGAAAGGCTGGTGTTCCACCTCAGAGTCTGAGTGGTACTAAGCGTTGGCTTCTATTTTGTCCGAGATGGATCTGGGTGAGGTGTGTTTGTCTTTTAGTTCTGGTTCTTCCTTTGGTGGTACCAGTGGCCTTAAATTGATGATGGGCTGCAATAGACCTACAAGTTGCTCACAGCAATTATTAAAAAAAAAAAAAAAAAATTGCTAGTTTCCCAGTTGGAGGACCCCTCTCTCACAAATACATGACTCACAAATTCTACTTGATCCTGAATCTGATTTGTACATTGTAGTTTGGCAGTGGATGACTGGTTGCATTATGAAATGGCACTGCTCTGCAACTGAATTTGGTATTCATAAGCTATGTTCACGCTGGAAAAATGATTAACTTCATGAAAAATGTGCAAAGACTTGTTTGCCGCCCCATTGGCTCAGTGGTCTAAGTGATGACTTATGGCCATTCATCCAGGAGTGGTCCGGGTTTGAATCTAGTAAGGCATGGATGTTGTGTTTGTCTTACGGCACTGGCTCTCTCTGTTCCATGGAACCAGTGGCCCTAAATTAGGGACGGGTGACTAGCCCATTGGGTTTCTCACAGTGATCGTTAGACCTTCAGTAAGTAAATAAATAAAAAAGTCAGCTGTTCCCTTTTCTTACGCTTTCCAACCGTAGGTTGAAGAAGCGTATATGCTCCAGCTTTGTCCGTCTGCACGCTAACTTGCGTAAAAATGGTTCGATTTCGATGAAATTTTAGTATGTGGTAGGGGACAACCTGAGGACAAACCTTAATGAAAATGGACGAAATGGGGTCAAAGGTCAGCACATAAAAGCGGGATCCATTCCATTGCCCTTATGCGTCATAACTTGACTAACAATGGTTCAATTTCGATGAAATGTGGTAGGGAACCACCTGTGGACGAATCCTATTGAAAATGGACGAAATGGAAATGGGGTCAAAGGTCAGGATATAGGAGCGGGATCCATTCCATTGCCCTTATATATCATAACTTGACTAAAAATGCTTTGATTGCTACAAAACTTTATCATGTTGTTCCAGAGATATAATGAACCAGTTCTGGTGAATATCATCGACATGGGGTCAAAGGTCAGGACACAGGAGAGAGATTTATTCCACAGCCATTATCCTCATAACTTGAGTAATAATTTGAGTAATGATTTCTGGTATGTTGGAAAGCATATCATAATCAATGCATTGCATGATTTTACTAACTTGTTTTTTTTTTTTTCTGCCTTTATTTTAAGAATTTGTATATCCTGCTGTAAAAATAAAAACTGATGATTTTTCTAACTGGCCAGTGGATGGTCAAATCTAGAACCACATTGCTTAGGGCTATTTCATGCTGTATACACATAATAGTGTCATTGCATTGTACCTTTTATATAATTAGACATAGACATTATCCTAGTTGTAAATGAATTTATGGCACCTCTATTTATAGTGTACTGTGGAATTAACTTTTTTACAGGTTTTATAGAGGTTATTATTCATAAAAGTTGGTCAAATTTTTGAACTATAGCCATTATATATATACATTATGTCAATATATAATGGCTTATTAGTTAAAAGAGCACACTGTATTACCCAGTGTATAGTTCATTGCATAAATATAATCTAAAAATCCCTAGCATGTGCCCATGTGTACTGGGGATGAGAATGTTCTGTATTTTTTGAAATTTTGAATTTTTCTGATGCAGATGCACTCCCCTCCCCCCACACTTTTCTTACTGATTACATCATTATTTTACATATTTTTTCGGACCATGTTCCTTGCTCTTAATATCTTCAATAATCTAACTGAAGAACCTTGTGAAAATTTCGGGTTCCTTATAGGTAAATTTTTGACATGCAAAAATATCTTTCATGTATTAAAAACAGATAAATATATATGTAAAGACTTATGTTCTGTATGTTGTAATCAAAGTATTTGACCTACCAATTGCCACACCGAAAAGAAGCACTGTAAAAAAACAAATAAAAAAAATGTGCATAATAAAAATATCAATACCAGATACAGGGCTTGTAAAATACTATGCTCGGGCATGTAAATTATTGGCCAGGGCAGGTAAACAAAAAATCTAGTTGCCCGGTCCGGGCAACTATATTTGAAAATGAAAAAGTTTGGAATAGAATTTCCTACTACAAGAAAAAGACAGTTGTCGCATGTTGTGTTTCACTTCACTGCTAATCACCAGAAGTATTATTGTTATGGAGTGTCAAGGACAGAAAAATATCACTTTTTAACTATCCAATTTCTGGACCTTTTAAACTCAAGGTCCAGAAATTGGAACCATATGTAGTTGTGCTCCAAATCTTGTTTATGGTCAATAACAAGATGCACGCCTCTTTTGTTTAGTGACAAAGAGCGAAGTCTTCAACAAAAGGAACACGGCACAGTCACTATAAATTTCTCTGATTTGATCATCATACCATTTATACCAAATTCAGCAGAATCACAAAAAAATTTTTAATTTTATCATACCGTTTCATACCAGTTTCAGCACCATCATCTTAAAACTTGAGATACAAGCCTTTGCGCATTTAAAATTTTGAATTCTGACCCTTAAAACGGAAACGCAAAACATAAAAAAAAAAAAAAAAAAAGGTTCGTCTTATAACCAGGTGTCCTGCTGGGCCAATCCATGTCCCTGGTTGTAACATGTCGGGTTACATATAAAAGAATCAAAGAACTGTGTTTTTTGATAATCTGAAATTAAAACTTTGACATATAATCACAAAAAGCATATAAATTAATTACATATAACTGAATTGAAGAAGCAATAGAAACCACAGTAAAATAGTTGAAAACACCGGGCTTCACATAACAGTATCACAATAAACACAAAAATTAAGTGGAAAACACCTAGTCACGTATAGTGCTAAAGTTCATTAAGTGGAAGCTTTCAGCCATCCTGTGGCCTTGATCACCCACAATCAACTGAATCCAAGGTGTCCAGTTGATTGCAGTGAACCAATCCCTGGATTTAGTTGATCAAGGCCATAGAACGGCCGAAAGCTTCCACTTAACAAACTTCAGCACTACATGTGACTCTGTGCGTTTTCCACTTAATTTTTGTTTGCTACAGTAAAATATTAGGAGACAAGCACAGAATTACATGTAAAAGTGAAAAACATGTAACCAGAAAACATATAACTGAGGTTATAGTTTATGTAGAATGGAATGTGAAAAATATTTCCAAGCGTAATTTTCTTCCTACTACTTCGGTGTGAAATCAATGTCTCCTGTAGCTGGGTTGGCCACATAAATTACATGATACATATTTTACACAAACTGCATGTAATTTATAAGTATTTCATGTCACGTAGAAAACTAATTCATTACACAATTTTTTACGTGGCGTAATAATTTGTTTACATGAAAATAAAGCAATAAATAGCCATGTTAATGCAACTAGAAGTCAGCATTTATTTTCAAATATTTAGTTTATAACCACAGAAATTAAAGTAATTATGGTGGTGAAATATCAAAAACACATGTTACAGACAATGGGAATGATAGAATATTTTTTTCAAAAAGATTAATGTTTCTTTTAATTTGGTACTTATTAATGTTCATGATTACCCACCTAAACTAATATCACTCTTAACAATTTCAGTGCCATTCATTTTATCCAAAGTAACCAGAAAAATGTTTCTTACTGTTAAATTAGAATTTCACTTTTTTTAACACTAAATAATATGTTATATAGTGACATTAATTTTAAGGTAAAAAAACCAAACAAAGAATGAAACGTTAAGACAAAAAAGTTTCACACTTTTCACTGTCATATTTTAAAATTGAAAGATTACTAACCTTTGAATTGTTCATACACTTTTTGGTAATTCATAAATTTATTAATAAATTCTTCGCAATATCTAAGCATCATTGTTGCTTTAGTTTGTGTCGTTGGAAAGGATAGAAGAAATGATAAATGTAATATAAAGAGCTCGTTTGATTTGCTGCAAGTAACCCACGCATGTGTCACTGTTAGCCTGGGAACTCGAGTAACATTGTAACATTTCGTTTCTTTTTTATTGTATTTAAAGCAAGTGTTGCATTTATAACATTTTTTACATTTATGACATAAATTACACATTTTATGCGTTCCGTAGAAAATATTATTTTTCGTGTAACCTCCTATCCCTGCCTGTGGCACACATACTCCATTGGCTGATAGAATGACATTTTTCTACGATGTCTTGAAAGCAGAATAATCATATGTGCCAGTTATTATGCATAGCTGTGCCTCCCCCCCCACACACACACAGAGGAATACACTGTTGAGGATATAACTGACAGGCTAGAAAATTACCGTATTGTCATACACATAAAGCTGCAGTCTAAATAACATAAACACACCAGCAACTGCAATGGAAGGATTCACATAACACTTAAAAGGCCTGCCAAAAAAAAAAATTAACGTTTCCTCGGTGGCGCAGTGGTCTAAGCAATGGCTTCTAACCATTCGTCCAAGATGGGTCTGGGTTCGAATCTTGGTGAGGCATGGATGTTGTGTTTGTCTTACTGCACTGGCTCTCTTTTTTTCCCTGGAGTCAGTGGCCCTAAGTTAGGGATGGGCGACTGCTTATAGCCCATAAAGTTGCTCACGGTGGTTGTTAAACCTCAAATTAAAAAAAAAAAAAAAAAATGAGCTTGCAAATACATTTCAAAGTACACACTATATTCATGGGGGGAGGGGTGCATGTAGTGAAACTCAATTATTTGTTTGGCAGGAATTAAAAACAAATTAAGTTGAAAGGGAATCTCACAGAATAAAAAAACTGGTGTTACATACTTTTGCAAGTTATTAAGGTGAAGCTGATCTTATTAGCTGTTTGTTTTCCCAAGATACATCATTTGCCAGGTAACATCAAATGTAATATTAGTCAGTATGTGGAACTCAATATGCATTTTTAAGTAGCAGTGTAATTTACAATATGCTGTTATGCATCATTAAAAAAATATTATACATTAAAGTAGTTCTTACCTAAAGATTAGGAATCTATAAAGAATTTAACGAAGTATTGACACTGAGCTACACCTGACACCACATAAAACCTCCATCCAATCTGCACTAGCCAGGACACACAAACCAACTGAAGGGAATAGGTGTTGCCACTCACATGGTTAAAGTTCATCATTTTGGTCATTAAATATGGCTGCTGCTATTTCAATTTCCACCTCGTCATCCACTTTCCTTTTCACAAAGTGCTGTTGGTGAGTATATTTTCATGGAGTCCCAATTTATTGACTGTTGGATATTTTGAATGTGCCTGTCAGGTCTTGTTTTGCTGGTTACATTTTTTTTTTTTTATTGCGGCTTAGTCTGCTACATGGGTTTTAAGTTGTCTCCCAGTTTCTGCTATGTAGGTTTTCCCACAATTGCAGTTTATACTGTAGATTATTCCTCCTTTTAGCAGAATGTTGTCTTCTTTTTTCTTCATGGAATGGAAGTTTTTTTTTTTTTTTAATTTTGTTTAGGTCTGTAACAAGTTAGACATGGATTTTTATTTTTTGGTAGTTCTATTAAGGTCACCAAATGAACATTAATTGTAATTAACTTTCCTAGTTATATTAGTTTAAGGGTTTTGCTTGACTATTTTTGATTTAAAATATTTTTACATCAAATAATCTTTCAAGTACTGTAGAAGGATAAAAGTTTTTTGCATGTGTAACTTTTCATTCTTCTTTAAGGAGTTATGTATGTTTCTGAAGAACCCAGGGCATCAATTTATCCAGTACTTGTGTAACCACATTAAATGTAATGTAGGTGGGAAGGTAAGAGTGGTAGTCCATAAGTTTATTAGTATTAGTAATTTATTTATTTACTTATTTTTGTACAATATTGTAAAGATTCTTCCTTCTGAAGCTGTAAAGATCTAAGTCCAGGAAGTTCAGACTGTTAACTTGTTATTATAGAATAGAATGGTTGGACAGAAATGAGTGCAACTATTTAAATAAAAAGTAAAAGCATGAAGGAAGTTTCTAAGCTAACTGGGAGCATAAAGGAGCATAAGTTCTAGGCTAACTGGGAGCATAGAGCATAAACACTGTGTGGATGTTCTTTGTCTTTTGCACCCAATAAGTCATAAGTAACAGTATATGAGGTTTAAAAAAAGGGGGGGGGTGCTTTAAAATGGTCATTTCAAAATTTTTAGGATTAACACTTGTTTTAAGTAATCTTAAGATGGATATACTTTTTTTTTTTCGAATTCTAAGTAACAAGTGCACCCATTTTGGCATGGATAACAGAAATAACATTTCACATGGTGTTTTATTCACAGAACTTTGTTAAAAATGTTTTGTTTGGCCACCCCAGTGGCACAGTGGTCCAAGCTACCATTCGTCTGTAGTAGGTCCGGGTTCAAATCCTGGTGAGGCATGGATGTTGTGTTTGTAGTATGGCATTGGCTCTCTTCCTGCCAGTAGCTCTTGCTCACAATGGTCGTTAAACCCCCGAACAAAAAAAAAAAAAAAATGAAAAAGAGATATGTTGGCATGCTTTGCGGGAAAGCGAACATCCAGTTTGTTTACATGCATCTGTCATAGGTTAGGGTTATCATATCACAACTGCACCTTCCCCGCCACCCATGAGGGGATAGTGGGGCGCAGCTGTGATATAACTAGCCAAACTTCACAAAACTGTCATGTACTTCACTTTTTGACTGATTTGGATTCATTTTATTCCCTTTTTCTTTTTTTTTTACTTGGTTCATCTACCTGTTATGATTAGTGAATCATGATAATGCATTTTAAAGAAAGCACAGGCAGTTCCCAGGTTTGCTTTGCAAATTGTGTATTAGTTTTCTGACTTTTCTCCAGTTATATTACTCAATGGTTGCTCAGGATTTTTTAGCTTTTGCTAACCCATTCACCAAATTAAAAATTTTTTTTTTCACCAAATGTAATTTGAAGTATTGCCAGGGGCGGATTGGCGGTCGCAAAAGGGCCTGGGAAAATGTTTGCAAATGGGCCCGTTCAGTTGTAGTTCAGGGGCACTACTGTATCACAACTGAAAATCACTTTTTTTTATTTAAGAAACAAAAAGTTCAATTACTCTGGAAACAGTGGCAAGCATAGTAGGGGGGGAGTACACCCGTCATCCTTAAATTGAAGTGGGTGTTGCGAAAAAAAATTCATCAGCCCATGCCAACATTTTACTGCAGAAAAATTGTACTGCAATTTTTCTGTTGTACACAATCCCAGTTAGAAATTTCAAGATATTTAAATATTGTGGCAAACTCACTTAATCAACATGGAAAAAGCGAATAACCAGGTTTAAATCACTAGTTTAGTTAGTTATTTATGTAATCACGCTGGAGAAGCTTTTAATTTTGGATACATTCAATATTTAGATTTGTTTACAATTTTCTCTAAAGAACGCTTAAGTAAGAGCATTAAAAATAAAAAAAAATTGCTTATATAGCCTTTTTATGTTTGACAGATCGTAAAATAATCTTGATTTTCATACCTTTGAGCTTCCAGTTCTTAAATTTTCAATGAAGTAGGCTGAAATTCCAGCAAATATTTGAGAGAGAGAGACAACTGCTACTACCAAAATTATGTTGGAATTGTACAAAAAATCCTTTTGCATAAGACATGATTTTTAAATTTAAATAAATAAAAAAAAATACAGAACTTTTACACTGTAAAATTTTTTATTTGTTCTACAAATTTTGTAATTTTTCTATTGTGGACAATCATAGTTAGAAATTTAAAGATTTTTAAATATTGTGGCAAACAGATTCTTCATTTAGTGATCATATGTTCGTATGTGTTTCAATTACAAAACGTGCTTTTATGCTGCGGTTATGTATTGTAAAGACACCTTACTAAATAACGTAAACAAAACATTTTTCAACTTCATGTTGAAATGATATCTCCGTAAATGCCTTCATCTGCAGCATTTGTCAGTTATCACAAGGAGCATAGGTAGTCCGGGAAAAAGATCATATATGAACACCCCCGCAAGTAATCTTACAGTTATTTCAAAATAAGTTCTTGATATTATTAGCTTTCACTCCGAATTCTGTGTTGTCATATAGTGGATAGTACATCCCATAATGACCATTATCTAGCAATGTTCTCCAACTTTATCAAACATGGGTGAGTATTTTCACTGCTTTAACTAAAGTTGTGAAAAAATTTAGCCCTGTTCAGCCCCTACCCCAATGCTGTTAACATACGTAGATTGTTGAGCCTCCCAGTTTTTCCTGATGCTGAGCTCAACGAAACATTTCAGGATGAAATGAATGGGCAAAGAAACTATAGAAATAGATAGACATCCCTTCCCCACTCCGCAGTTGAGAAAGACATCGGTTAATTGCACTGGGAGGAAGGAGTGGAAGTTTGGAAGAGGAGATTTTTTTTTAATGTCTAAACAGATTGATCGTAGCTTTCGGGCTCGTTCGGGCCCAGGCTGTATCTTGCAATATAAAATTCGAGCTCGGGCCCATAAAAGTGAGCCCGAACTCATAAAAGTGAGCCCGAACTCAGCCCTTATGAGCACAGCACTAATGCCTCCTACAACCAACGGGAGCAAAATAAACTACCCCCCCCCTTTTTTCCTTGGGCAATATATAGAACATCTTGTACACCCCCCCCCACCCTCCCTCCCGCAACATACGGTACATACATTCTCGATTCTCGTTCTTCAGCTACTAAGTGAACCCAGAAGTTCGCAAACACACATGGCCCATCTATTGCAGTTGGGATCCTAGCAAGTTGCCTGGAGAGGGAATTTTTTTTCCCTAACTGAAAATAGAAGTGTGTTTTTTTCCCCGCTTGTTATAAATACATTATGTGTATTTCGTTTATAAAAAAGTGTTGTGGTTCAGTTGTGTGTTTAAAAGAACTGAACTGAAAACATTTTTAAGAAAATAAGAAAGAAAGAAAGAGACAAAATATACAAAAGAGGCCCACAGGGAAATGTTCCGGTGGGCCAATCCGCCCTGAGTATCGCCAATATTTTTGCCAAAACTTTTTATCCATTGCCAAACTGATATATTTTTCGCAAATTGCGAAGAATGCGATCAGCAGCGCGGTCCCTGTTACTACTGCACATCATCTGGGGGAGGCTAGGGATGCAGCTATGTATAAATAACTTGTTTAAAGTTAGATGTAAACAAACCAAATATTGGCTTTCCTGCAGAGCATGTTCAAAATATTTGCAACAAAGTTATATAAAAAAAAAAATACATGTAATGTTATTTCCACTGTTGAAAATGTTTATTTTAAGAAGTGAAACAAAGTGAAATGACAAAATGGATGCACTCACTGACTTAGAATTCGTGAAAACAAATGTGTCCACCTTCTAAAAGATTACTGTATTTTCTTCCCTTCAGTACTGTTATAACATCCCACGTTACAACCAAAGTGTTTATGAACAAAGCTGATTTTCTGTACATCCCCAGGTCCCACCCTAAGAGCCTAATTCATACCTGAAAAATGTTTCATATAGTGATGAAACATTTACATAATTTTGTATGTGAAAAATTCTGATACAGATGTATTTCTGAACCAGAACAGGTTTGACAAGGTTAGTCATGGTTAACAGTTTCTTTCATCATTTTTGTGGTTTGGCTGGAAAATAATTTGATTCTCATTAGAAATGAAATTGGATAGAACTTTGCTAGAAGAAATTCTGAGGTGTTTCAATTTCATGGAAGAATCCTTAAATTTCACCTTAATTTACAAAATTAATTTTTATTAGGGAAATAATTTTTAAGACTATTGGGGAAGGAACAATTCCCACTCCGCTATATGAGAAGCTTACAAGTACTGATGATGAATTGTTAGTTTTATAACTCATACTATCTAAATTGTACAAAGACTAATATAGCTGAACAAGAGTTTATAGATAAATAAATTTGACTCAAAAAAAAAAAAAAAAAAAAAAAAAAAAGTGTTGAAGAATTAATTACTCAAAGACAAATTAAGAGTTATCCTTTCAGAAAATAATGAACTTGAATCAGTTAGTGCTCAGTTATTTAGAGTAAAGAAAATGAGAACTCATCTCAAAACTTAAAATGAAATTAACAAAAAAAAAAACTCAGGAAAATTTCTTACCACAAAGGACTTTTCGAATCTCACTGAAAAATATGTAGCAAATAACAAGTAAGGCTTGCGCCAGGACTTAAACTAAAATATAAAACAAATATTTACCAAGAGCAATGAGAGTAAACTTACCCCTACCAGTTGGTCCGTTCTCTCTGAAAAACACATTTCTTTGCACATTAACTTCCATTTTAATATCTACGGTTGGTTTGGACTGCTGGTACGGTGGTTTTATGTTGTCTTCAACATGTTCTTTTATTTGACTGAGTGAGCAATTTATTAATCCATACTGCTGAAATGATACTTCATCCAATAAACCTCTTTTTTTTTTACTTTAAAACCCTATATTTACAAAAAATAGTAAAAAAAAAGAGGTTTCTTGGATCAAGTATCATTTCAGCAGTATGGATTAATAAATTGCTCACTCAGTCAAATAAAAGAACATGTTGAAGACAACAAAATTAAACCGCCGCACCAGCAGCCCAAACCAACCGTAGATATTAAAATGAAAGTTAATGTGCAAAGAAATGTTTTTTTCTGAGAGAACGGACCAACTGGTAGGGGTAAGTTTACTCTCATTGCTCTTATTAAAGTAATTGTAAGCACGTAAATTTTTGAATAGTTATAGTGATACTGTGACTTGTCAAACAAGGAAATATTTACCAGATAATTATAAAAGAAAATTTTTTTTCTTCAGCTAGGAGTAATTTGCAGCATAGATTGTAACTGTAGACTGATATGTCCTGGTGGCGCAGTTGTCTAAGCGAAGGCTTCTGATCATTCGTCCCAGATGGGTCCAGATTCTAATCCCGATCCCGGTGATGCATGGTTGTTGTCTTGGTCTTATGGCACTGGTTCTCTCCCCTTCCATACAGTCAGTGGCCCTAAATTAGGGATGGGTGACTACTTATAGCCCATCGAGCTGCTCATGGTTGCCTAAACCCTCAATAAAAAAAAATGTTGTGAACTGGAAGAAAACTAGGCTAGTGGAACACAGATCAACAAAATAGACAAACGAAAATCATCTGATAGAATAGGATCATACAGTATATTTGACATGTAATGAATTATTGGATTTGAACTAAAAGTTGTAAAAAGAAACTTAAAAGGACTTTAAATAGAAAAAGAATCCAGCCATTACCAGTCAGGCGGTGCACTCTCACATCTTTGAAACCAAATTCTTTCCTAGCTGTAACCAAGAAAAAGAAGACTAAAAAAGCTGTCCATCAATGACTGTTAACCTTTATCATGATAAAAGTAAATAAGAAAGACCTGAGGAAGAAGTGGTATTCACTTCAAAAATTTGCCTAAATTAAGATAAAGAAAACTATTAAAACCCTTATTGAAGCTTTTTGTTACCATCTTATATATAACTCCATAGTGCAACACAAAATTGCAGGACATAGGTGCATCATACGACCTTGGGAGATGGCTCATTTTACAGATCCCGATCTCAGAAATCGGGAGGGAGAATAAAAGTTTTCTTCTAAATTTAATCAGCTGACTGCTGTGTGTGTCACACTCAGTCTAGCTTGTTTAGCCAAGTACTATCACTTCGTCTCATTGCAGTGTGGGCAGCCAGGTACGTTGTACAACCTTGGGAGAGGGTGCCGGCCAACTAGACTGGAGAGGGGGGGGGGATACAAATAGCTGATTGGCTATTGCAGACGTGCCAACTCTCCGGATTTAGGCGGGAGATTCCGGATTTTCAGCCATTCCTCATGCCCTCTGGATAAATGTCAAATTCTCCCAATTTTCGCCGATAATTAGCCGTTACGACGGTCGAAATTCCATCAACCATCGCCTTGGATCGACGCAGGAGAAAAATATTTCGAACCGCTTGTGAAATTTTTTCTTGCTGCGTCAATGCAAGACTGCATTTACAGTCATCAGTATCGTACTTTTCCTGCCCTTATATACACAAAAGAAAGCCACCCCCGGTGGCGCGGTGGTCTATTTTATGTTGGTTACAAACACACTCGCACTCCAACTGTGACCTACTTATCGTTTCACGTCTCCCCGCTCTTAGCTGCGAGCTCTGTTTATGGTTTCTTCAGAGTTTTGCGGAGTGCTTTTCAGTTTTGCTTTACTGTGGAGATTTTTATTTCTTGTTTTACACCATGTTTGTCTCTTTTCCCTTTTTCGGCGCATTTTGTAGAAGATTAATGTGCTCCTTTGTTCGTCTCTAATTGCGAATCTGTTATTGTCAGCTTTGTTTTATCTTCTATTGTAGCATCTTGTGTACACTTAGTTTGTGAATTTGTTTTTGTTTTTTTCTCATTTCTTTTGCTTACTTTTTGCGGGAGATTTTTCCTTTTGCGTTACGCCACTTTCGCGGTTTTAAATGTTTTATTTTATGTCATATCTTTGGCAATTTGTTTCTTCTTTACATATTAGCTGTTATTGTCGTTGCTGCATAATAAAGTTGTGAAACTGAACGGCGGCTTTCGACAAATTGTCCGAGATGGATCCGAGTTCGAATCGCAGTGGGGCATGGTTGTTGCATACTTGCTAACTTTTACGGATTTCTGCTTAATTTTACTGATTTACAGATAGAAGTCTTTTTTTAACGGATTTTTTAATATTTTGATTTCTCAATCGAAATATTTCAATCCCCTGCAACCATCCATTTACATTTTTTACCGGACCTTACGAGCGCCGTGTTACGCGATGATGTAATCTTTGACTCGCCGGCTTCGTGCGGAGCCATCAAGTATAACGATGGTTCCGCTTCTTGGTGTCTCCTTGGTTAGCTCTCTTTCTCCACTGGAGTGCGCAAGTGACTTGCTGACCAGAGTTCTTCAAAATGCGTAATCTAATTTCGTGTCAAGTACGCATCGAAATTTTATCAACACGTAAAAATACGCATCTGGAATTTTTCTCGCCGCGTAAAAGTACGCGTTGGGAATTTTTTTTCGGGGCGTAAAAATACGCATCGAGAATTTTTCTCGACGTGTAAAAATACGCATCGTGAATTTTTCTCGTCGCGTAAAACTACTCATCGAAGAATTTTACCAATTCGTAAAAATACGCATCGGGACGGTAATTTCGTCTTTCAGAGACATAAGTAAAGGCAATAAAGATTTTTTATGTAATCGTTCTTTTTCCTGTGATGTTGCCTCTGTCCAGTATTGTTGTTATATATCATTTTATTTCATAAATATTTGTATTTCAGTTTGAAAATGGAGGAAAAATTTCTGAAAACGAAAATTCGAGGGCGAAAAAATTTCGCTGTAATCTTTTAGTCATGAGAGTGCGACGGCTTCGAGGAATTTCTTCTTTTCCGTCATAATTTGGGTTATTCACAAGATCGATGCATAACTGAATAGAAATTTTGGGGCAATTAATTAGTAGTGCTGGAGGATGTTTTTCCGCCTGAAACTTTCTAATCTTTCGAAAGAGGAAGTTTCGTCTTTCAAAACTTTCGGAAACGGAAGTCAGACGCAGTGAAGATTTCTCCCCTAATCGTAATTTTATTTTTCATGTGATGTTTCCTCTGCCTAGTTATTGTTGTTAAATATCATTTTATTTCATAAATATTTGTATTTCAACTTGAAAATGGAGGTAAAATGTCCGAAAACAGAAATCGGACGTAGCAAAGATATCCCCTGTAACTGTAACCCCCCCCCCAAAGTTTTGCATTTCAGTTTGATAAACGGGGGGGGTGTCCGAAAATGAAAGTGACGAAGCTGAAACATTTGTAAAATTTGATGCATGGTGTTCAAAAGTATTTATATTTACAAAGTTACACTGTTCATTTTTTGTCTAAAATAGTGAAAGCTGCCACGCATTCATGATGGATAAAATTGTCATCCAAAGGCATTAAAAAAAAAAGACTATAATAAAGAAATGGGAAGGGAAACAAAGATATCAGCAAATGAAAATTTAGTTTAGTATTGAAACTCCACAGGTTTGCAAGGCTAACATTGGACAAAATTAAGATTTTATTTTATGGTTTTTTAAATTATTATTTTAAACACAGATAATACTAGTTTAGTTATTGTGGCATATGCATAGATTTTTACTGCATATTTATTAATATAATTATGTTTTGTTTTGTGGTAAATGGCGTTAGCGCAAAAGTTTTACTGATGCAGATTTTCCAAAGTTGGCAAGTATGATGATGTATTTGTCTTACGGCACTGGCTCTCTCCCTTCCCTGAAACTAGTGGCCCTAAATTAGGGATGGGCGACTACTTATAGCCCACTGAGGTGCTCACTGTGGTCGTTAAACCTCCAACCAAGAAGTAAGCTCGACACTTCCACATTTGTTTTGACAGATACCTCTGTCTCTCTCTCTCTATTCCACCACTGGAAAAACTGCTGAGAGTTAAGCCCAGAATGAAAGAAAAATGCTTTGAACAAAACTTTTGTAGATCTTTGTTAAAGAGAACTAAATTGGCTACTGTATATTCACTAAATAAGGATAAAGATTAATTATGATTAAATAATGTATCAAAAATTAAGTACATATCTTGTATGAATTATTAATGCTATTAATCGTATCTGGTTGACAACTGTTTTCACTATGCTTTTTATTTTGCATATAAACATAGTCTGCATTTAGAATAACTTTTTAAACATTTAAAATGCTATGTAACAATAATAATACTTCTGGGAAATTGCTCCTGCATCTGAAAAATGCCGATAAAAGATAGCGATCATGTGATTTTATGAGCTGTAAAAAATCTCCTGATTTTTAGATTTTGAAGGTTGGCACGTCTGCTATTGTCAAGGACAGCTCTTCTGCCCGGCTGCCCTCCTCTACATGCTCTTCCACTGCCATTCAACTATAAACTGTGCTACAGTGAGGACAGAAACAGGGTTCTATTATGAGTAGCGTTCCAGCCAAACGAGGGCATCGTTTTCGTAATGTACGTGTAGGAAGGAATTTTGAGAGCACGTGTAATGAGTGTCATCGCAGTAATATATGTGACAACCTGTCTTTCCGAAAAGCTTTATTAGACGAAACTGCCATACATGAGCACAGCTTTGGTACAATGAATATTGAATGTGTACACTGCCACACTTTGCATTTCGCTCATGAGGAAACTAATTTGTCATTTTTAATTCCTGTTGTCATAACTTCCGTATTTCCCTTCCATAACAACAGGTAAATACAGAGCTGAAAGACTTTCTTCTGAACACTCCTAATTTTGTCCAACACATCTGGAAATACAATAGAGCGATGTAATTTGCTTCCCTTTTGGATACAAAAAAGGAGATTCCCGGCAATGATCTGTACTGTACTGCTTTAAAATTCAGGGACAGGTTAACCGGTACATCTCAGATCTGTTACCACTTAGTGGTTAAAACCCTTCATACGGCAATTGTACTTTATAGCTTCCTCAGCAGCTACTGATGTACGTATTGGTTATAATGAAAATAAAAAATTCAAGTGATTGACATTGACAGCCCTGGCAGATATTCTGGCTAACAATCCTTATGCCCAAGCATACAAGACTGCTGCTGAAGTAATCGAACATGCAGTTGCAGGACACAACCTGGACTTGCATTTTGTTGATAATATACACTCACGGACAATGAAATTTGCGCACCAAGAAGGAAGCATCGGATTGAACTGAAATTTTATGGACGTAATGATACAGATGAATGATACACATGATGGCAAAAACAGAGCTGCAGGACAATTACAGAGGGATCTGTGGCACGCAGTCCGGTCATCTTCAATAGCTTGTTGCACCGCTTTCGTTTGGCAATACATGCTGCAATATGGTCCGGCAATGAGGCGAACAGACGCCTTATGTTGTCCTGCGACAGACTGGCCCACACGTGTTGGACGGTGTGCTCCAAATCCTGGATAGTGCAGCACGGCGGCAACCAGCGTTTCAACTGATCCTACACATGCTCGATAGGGGAAATGTCCAGGGAGCGAGCAAATCATGGAAGTGTCTGGACATGACGTAGGCAGTCCTGGGCAACCCGAGACATGTGTGGGCAGGCATCCTGCTGGTATAGTGCACCTGGAATCCCGACCAGGAATGGGAGCACACGGGGCCTTAGGATCTCGTCCACATACCACTGACTCGTCAATGATCCACAATGACATATCACTACTAGAGCTGATTGGCTATTATAGGCAGTGGCTCCCCAGACCATAATGCCTGCAGTGGGGGAGGTGTGGCGCTTGATAGCGAGGTTGGGATTGTGCCGTTAACCTGGGAACCTCCACACCCAGACGTGATCATCTGTCCCCAAAATGAAGTGGCACTCATCGCTAAACACCATACGTCGCCAGTCTGTGGCGTTCCACGTTGCTCTGGTCTGGCACCACAGCACACTGAGCTGGCGATGTTCCGGTGTTAATGGCAGCACATGTACGGGCTGCTGGGATCACAGAATTTGCTTCCGCGAGGCATCAAGAAATGGTTTGTGGGCACACAGGAGCCGCTACATCTGCCTGTATAGTGGACAGGGTCCCTGTGGGATCCATTCATGCCTGGTGCACAATCCGTCAATCCTCTCTACCAGTGGTCCTCCTGGGCCGTCCACAGCTGCTTTGCAGTGTGGCAGTGCTGTCTTGTGTCAACTGCTCCCAACACAGTTGGATGGTATGGTCAGAACGATCCACGTGGTGGGCTATGCAGCGCCAACTGCCCTGCGGTTTTCAGCCCAATGATCCGGCCTCTCTCAATATCCGTAAGTTGCGTAAACCAACGTCTGGTGTCTACCCAGCATTCTTGTCACTCTGTACTCTTGCTTACAATGGCCGGCGCTTTTCGCTTTCATGGGGCATCGACTACAAGCTGGTTTTTAAGGCTGCTGATTTGTGCTTCTAGCGCCACCACAGGGTGTGCGGTCATGCGCACTCACATCAAGCATGGATCATTTGCATACCAGCATGTACTCTAGCTATTTGCAAAGTTTCACGGTTGTAGCATGTTTTCTTCTAGGTGCGCAAATTTCATTGTCTATGAATGTATTTACACGTTCTTAACATCCCCTCTACAGAATACGTAAAGCATGAAAAAATGGTGCAATTTTATTACCATTTTCTTGAAAACTGAAAAATACTTCTTACTAAATTGAGACTTTTCCCCACCAAGCCACTAGTTGATGTTTAAAGCAGTATTATATCCACACAATCATTGATTTACACATTAGTTCATAAAATGTAAAAATAATAGGAGAGAACTTCGACCACTATTCATATTGAGTTAGTTAAAATTTCTTTCAGGCTTTTCTGTTTGTGTGTCATCTCAGCAGTTTTGCTTCGGATTATAAGAGCTAATCAAGATATTTTACTCTGTATAAATTTTTGAACTTATTTTGTTGAGTAAAGCCAGTGTCAGTCAGGTTTTTAGATGAAGACAACAGATGACAAAAAAACTTTCAAACACAGAACAAATAATCCTGTTGGTTGTTTTAATAAATTGTAAAAGAAAGTAGCAATGCAAAACAAATTAAATATTGTACATATTATAACAAATAATTATGCCACATCAAAAGTGAGTAGGTCCCACAATGGGGATTAAAAAATACATTTAGAAAATCTTGCAAAATCAAATTCCAAATATACAGTTTCACACAAAATTTTAAGACAAGTATAGCAATAATAGATAAATACACATAACAAAGTGAAAGGGAGGAATTAAATTTTTTTACAAAATTTACTTGACAAGCAGTGGTAAAACAGAACTGTTTACAACTGCTGATATTGTTTACAAGTGCTCTAAGCGATGGCTTCTGAACATTCGTCCAAGTGGGTTCGGGTTCAAATCTCAGGTAAGGCATGGATGATGATGATTTTGTCTTGCAACACTGGCTGTCTGCCTTCTGTGGAACCAGTGGCTCTAAATTAGGGATGGGTGACTGCTAATAGCTCACATTTTCTTCGAGAATTTTAAGACGTTCAGACTTTGGGCATTGGAATTCTTGTCAAGTAAGTGGCAGATGCCAGAAATTGCCTTTGTCTCGCCACCAACCAAAAGTGGCATTTGGATATTTTGCTTTTACGTGAACTCAGTGTTGTTTAATCATATGTGTGTCATGGTAGAGCAAATGAATGTGCTTGCATGGAAAATTTTGCACTGCAGAATTTTGAAATTGATGTAGTATCACATGTTTAATGGGTGATAGCCTAAATATAATGTATGTTATGTGGCACCAGGCTGT
Source organism: Macrothele yani (assembly GCA_039090855.1). NCBI lineage: Eukaryota > Metazoa > Arthropoda > Arachnida > Araneae > Macrothelidae > Macrothele > Macrothele yani. The sequence goes on along the minus strand of CM077022.1, from coordinate 44,945,063 downwards.
AGACGAAGAGGTAAATCTGGAACAAGATCAATTGTGAAAGTATGAAATCAGCGATTGATGAAAGAGGGAGCAGGGGTGGTGTAGCCAGAAATTTCATAAGGAAGGGGTCTGTGGACTTAGTTTATCAGTGAAAGCCTCCCGGAAAAACATACTCTAAGTGGGAATGAGCCCAAAATCTTTGAAGTCAAAAAATGAAAAAAACATTACTTAGGAAAAAACTTTTTTTAGTATATATGTACATATCAGGTCGTTTGGAAAATAATAGCCGATTTCCTGAGGGGCCACGTTCAACTTACTCACAATGCTTGCAGCGCCATTCATGCAAGTTGAAGAGTGACTCAGATGCCACTTACACACCATAATTGGTTGAACTGCAGTTGTTACTACTCGTGTGAGAGTGGTCTGTACAACATGTTAGGAAGGAGTGACTTGTGGGTGATTCTGCTTCATGAGTTCAAATTGGGTCGTAATGTGGTACAAGCCTACCATAATGTGGTCGAGGCATGGGGCAAGGAGGCAACATCTGAACATACTGTTCGTCGATGGTTTGAAAAGTTTTGTTTCGGTAACGCAAGCCTACAAGATGAGGGGGCCCAAGGACAACATTCGGTCATTGATAACGACGCTCTGTAGGTAAATGTAGAAGCAAATCCTAGCATCACCATCAGAGAACTCGCCAAACAATAAAATGTGTCAGTGTCAACCATTTCCGAACATCTCCACCAAGTTAATAAGGTCAAGAAGCTCAATACTTTGGCCCCACATGAACTGATGGAGCATCAGAAACAACAATGGTTTGAAATGTGTAGTGACCTTCTGCTTTGCAATGAAAAGGAACCTCTACTTTATTGCACTGTAACCAGTGGTGAAACGTGGATGATGTACAACAACCATAAGCGATCTGGACTGTAGCTGAACTATGGTGAACCACCAAAACAACATCCTAAACCAAGGTTGATGCCAAAGAAGGTTTTGTTGACAATGTGGTGGACTGTTCACAGTGTCAAACACTACAGATTCTTGAATGCTGGTGAAAGCATTACCTAAGTCACATACTGTGAAGAAATTGACTGAATGCACCAGAAGTTGTGTTCCAAACAGCCATCTTTGGTGAACAGGAAGGGTCTTCTCCTCCTCCATGATAAGGTGAAACCACACATCATAAATGATAAAACAAACTGCACGAACTGAGGTTCGACCCCCCTCCCCCGACATCCAGCCTGCTCTCTTGACTTGACACCTACCGATTTCCACCAGTTCGTGCATTTTAGCAATTACTTCAAGGACAGAACCTTCAGAAACTGAGAGGAGGCAGAAATTTAATTCTGGGACTTCCTTCTTGCATCCAGGGAGCCAGATTTCTTCCAGACTGGTATTGAAGCACTTGTCATTTGCTAGCAGAGGTGTGTAGGTGCTGAAGGTGCCTGTTTTGAATAAAACATGGTTGTTACCCTCCAAATCGGCTATTATGTTTTGAGTGACATGATATATATCACTTTAAGTTTCCTCTCAAAGGGGGAGTTGTGTATATATACACTGGCGGAAAGTGAAAAAAGAACACCAAGAAGGAGACGTCTGATACCAACAAAATTTATACAGCATAATAACGGAATACAGAGGATAACGTGATCAAAACATTATGGCAAAATACAGCTGTATTTGCTGGTAAACTGAAAAATAACATTTCCATGTAACATGGTTAGTACGAGGTTGAACCACCATGAACTGCGTCACACCGTGCAATTCTGGCATGGAGTCTGTCGTACAGATGTTGGATGTAAGTTTGGGGTATTGAGTTCCAAGCATCCTCAACCTGGACGCGTAAATCTGGGATGGTCGTGGCTGGCCGTGGAGACCGGATAAGTCGTCCCATAAAATCCCACTCGTGCTCAATGGGGGACAAATCCGGTGAACGTGCAGGCCATGGAAGTTGTCTCACACCCTGAAGTGCATGTTACGTTGCACGTGCCGTGTGTGGGTGTGCGTTATCTTGCTGGAAAACACCACGATGGACCGACCTTACAAATGGCACAACAACGGGCTGAATAATGTTGATGTAGGAGGTGCTGTTTAACATACCCGGTGCAAACACTAGTTGTGTATGGGAGTGATAGCTGATCGCTCCCCACACCAGGAGACCAAAAGTAGGCCCTGTGTGCCGTTGGCGGATGCAAGAAGGGTGTAGACGCTCCCCTGTGCATCTGCGAACATGCATACGGCCATTAGATGCTCCCAAGCAGAATCTGCTTTCATCGCTGAACACAACAGATCGCCATTGCGTTCTCCAGTGCAGACATTGGCGACACCACTGCAGCCGTTCCTGACGGTGGGCTGGAGTCAGAGGTACACATGCCAGAGGCACACGTGCACGTAGTCCTGCATCCAGTAGAAGGTTGCGGATTGTTTGCACAGTCACCTCAGGTGCAACGGCAGCTCGGATTTGCATCGCAGTGGATGTTCTGCTTGACAACGCCGCTCTTCTTATGCGTCGATCGGTCCGCTCATCAGTCTGTCTGTGACTCCCGGTTCCACGTCTTCTCGTGTGGGAATGTTCCTCGGACTATCTACGCCACCATCATACTATCACCGATACTTCACGTCCAATTCGCTCTGCAATAGGACGATACGACCACCCGGCCTCGCGGAGTCCGACTAGACGACCTCGCTCAAAGTCCCATAACTGCTGAAATCGTACACGTCTTCCATGTCCAGGCATTGCAGCTTCTTCAGGGTCTTAGCACGTGTCCGTACGCCGACGACTGATTACATTCACTTCGCTGTACTCCTTAAATACCACCGATGATAATTTGCATGTTATGCCGTGCTGTGGCGTAAGTGCTCATCGGTTGGTCCCGAAATTAACATTACACTTACGTAAACTGGACCCCATTAACATATGTAAATTTCATGATCGTCCGCCAATTCCTTCTTGGTGTTCTTTTTTCACTTTCCGCCAATGTATATACACTGAAGTGCTAGAAAAACTGGTACAACAGTCTAATACTTGGTAGGTCCCCCACGGGAGCGCAGGACTGCAGAAATACGACGGGGCATGAACTCCACTAGCTTCTGGAAATATGCTGTAGGCAATGCACACCGTACTTCCTGCAGAGCGTTCCACAATTCGGGTGTATTCTGAGGTCTCGGATTCCTGTGTTCGATAGCGCATTGCATGGTATCCCAAATGTGTTCTGTCACGTTCAGATCTGGGGACTTCGGTGGGAATGGCAACACCCCAAACCCGGATGAATGCTCCTCTAACCATAATGTGGCGTCCCGACACTTGTGTAGAAGTGCATTGTTGTGTTGGAACAGGCACAACCCATCAGCATGAATGCAGGACATGAACGGGTATACCTCGTCAGAAAGGATGTGCACATAGCGTACGTAGGCTGGTCACAGACGTTTGTAGACGTACCAGGGGTTCCCAGTGATGTCCAGCTAAACACACCCCATACCATTATGAACCCCCCACCAGCTGGTACAGTTTCTTGTTGACAGGCAGGATCCATGGCTTCATGGCGTTTGCGCCACACACGAATCCTTCCATCTGCTCGATACAGTTAGAAACGCGACTCGTCAGACCAGGCTACTTGTTTCCAGTCATTAAGCGTCTAGTGGCAGTGTTAAGTGAGGCGCATAGCTCTGGGTCTTGCACCCATCAAGAGGACTCGAGTTGGGCGTCGGCTACCAAAGCCCATATCATGCAGGGTACGTTGCACAGTCCGGATGCTGATGCTTGATGAGGCTCCAGCATTGAATTCTGATGATACCTGCGAGGCCGCCCCGGTGGCGCAGTGGTCTAAGCGATGGCCTCTGATCATTCGTCCGAACGGGGTCCGGGTTCGAATCCCGGTGAGGCATGGATGTTGTGTTTGTCTTACGGCACTGGCTCTCTCCCTTCCCTGGAACCAGTGACCCTAAATTAGGGACGGGCGACTGCTTATAGCCCATTGAGTTGCTCACGGTGGTCGTTAAACCTCCAATCAAAAAAAAAAAAAAAAAAAAAAAAAAAGATACCTGCGAGAGTGTTGCATGCCTATCGCGTGAAACCATTCTTGACAGACGACGATGGTCACGTTCACCCAATGTCTTTTTACGGCCACACTGGTATCGTAGGTTGGAGGTTTAACCGGAATTCTTGTAGTCGCGGTACACCCTTGCAACAGTCATCCATGAAAATCCGAACTTCATTTCTACCTCCGAAATACCATGGCCCATCCGCGAGCGCCAACTATGACACCACGTTGAAAATCGTTTAAATTGTTATTGTCATTCTCATGCCGAAAACAGCTCTGACAGCTGGCAAGGATGTCTATCACTTCATGTACACACTGGTAGCCCAACTGAGTACACACATAGGTGACGTTGCTATGTTATGTACCGGGTGATCCAAAAGTCTTGCACATTTTGAAAACGTAATAACTCACAGAGTTTTGAGAGTAGGGCAATGCGGTTTGCGTAGAAATGATCAGAATGACATTGGGTTTTTTTATGAAATGACATAAATTTTTACTCATTTTATTTACATTTTTCATCGCAAGATGGCGCAGCAACCACAGGTTGGAAGTGTCGAGAAAAATACACTGACAGAAAAAAAAATCCCAACACCACGAAAAAATAGTTGTAGAGGAATGAAATGGCGGCAATACATTTGTATAGGTAACATATTTAATCGATTAAGGTTTCAAGATCACAGCTTAATGTAAGCGCGAGAAGAGCCATTTTAAATGTGAAATGCTGGTACATTAATAACCGGTGTAACCGCCAGAATGTTGAATGCAAGTGTCATGCAAACGTTCATGCATTGTGTCGTACAGGTGCTGGATGTCAGTTTGTGGGATGGAGTTCCATGCCTGTTGCACTTGGTCTGTCAATACAGGGACGGTTAATGCTGGTTGGGGGTGACGCTGGAGTTGTCATCCAATGATGTCCCATACGTGCTTGATTGGAGAAAGATCTGGTGATCTAGCAGGCCACGGCAACATGTCGAAACTCTGTAGAGCATGTTGGGTTACAACAGCGGTATGCGGGCGAGCGTTATCCTGTTGGAAAACACCCCATGGAATGCTGTTCATGAATGGCAGCACAACAGGTTGAATCACCAGACCGACGTACAACTGTGCCATCAGGGTGCGTGGGATAACCACGAGAGTGCTCCTGCTGTCATAGGAAATTGCTCCCCAGACAATAACTCCAGGTGTAGGTCCAGTGTGTCTCGGCCGCAGACAGGTTGGTTGCAGGCGCTCACCTGGCCTCCTAACCAACACACGGCCATCACTGGCACCCAGGCAGAACCGGCTTTCATCAGAAAACACAACAGATCTCCACTCCGTCCTCCAATGAGCTCTAGCTTGACACCACTGACGTCGCAAACGGCAGTGGTTTGGAGTAAGTGGAATGCACGCTACAGGGCATCTGGCTCGGAGCTGTCCTTCAAGTAACCGATTTGTAACAGTTCGTTGTGTCACTGTGTGGCAACTGCAGCTCGAATTGCAGACGCGGTACTATGCGCCACGGCCATACGCCGTACACGGCGGTCTTCCCTCTCAGTAGTGCCACGTGGCCGGCCGGAACTTGGTCTACTTGAGGCAGTACCTTCTCTTGACAACCGCTGCCAACAATCGTGCACAGTGGCTACATTCCTGCCAAGTCGTTCTGCAATATTGCGGAAAGAAAATCCGCCTTCTCGTAGCCCTGTTACACGACCTCGTTCAAATTCCGTGAGCTGTTGATAATGGCTTCTTCGTCTTCTTAAAGGCATTCTTGACTAACATCAACACACTACGTCGAATTTCAACGATAACTAATGCTCACGAACGTTACAGCGCGTATTTACATCAAACCTGCTTTGCATGTTCCGAGGGGCTCTACTAGCGCCACACGTATGCGCCGAGCGTGAAATTTGCATAGACGTCATCTTACAGATGTACTCTCACCGCCTACCAACTGTCATTTATCTAACACAACCCCTTCTTAGTGTTGGGATTTTTTTTCCCCGTCAGTGTAGATACCTGATTGTACCAGGTGTTCAATGTGATGGCCATCCTGTTCCAACACTGCCTGCAGACGAGAGAAAACACCATGGAAGGCATTGAAGAGCATGTCCGGTGGTATAGCTGCCACATGGTGTGGAATGGCATCTTTCAGCATGGCCAATGAAGTGGGGCGACATCTGTACACTTGTGATTTTAGGTAACCCCCGAGCCAGAAATCGCAGGGTGTCAGGTCTGGTGACCGAGGAGGCCAGGCCTTCGGAAAGTGTCGGCTCAACACACGATTTGCGCCAAACGTCTCTTGCAGCAGTTGCTTAACGGAATGTTCGATGTGGGGTGGTGCTTCATCCTGCATAAATGTGCACAGATTCACTGCATCCGGCTCTTGCAAACTAGGGATAACGTATGTTCGTAACATGTTCGCATAACGTGCATCTGTCACTGAAACGGTTTTGAAGGAGGTGCCGAGGACCTGTTTAAAAAATAAAGGACTGATAATGAAGGAAGCCGTGAATCCACACCACACTGTCACTTTCGGCTAATGAAGTGACACTTCAACGACTGCTCGGGGATGTTCCGTGACCTAGATGCGGCAGTTGTGCGTGTTTACTGCTCCATTTAGGGAAAAGTGTGCCTTACCAGTCCATAAAACGTTCATCAGCCAGTTCTTGTCGAAAAAACCATGCTGCGAACACCTGACGCTGCACATAATCTCAAACTTGCAGTTTGTGCGGTTATCTGTGCAGAATCCATCGTAGTGTTCGCCATACAGTCCCGTATGGAATGCCTGTTTGCCGAGAAACATGGCGAGCACTAAAGTCGCCATGTGCGGATGACATTGCAATCACATCCATTTCGTGCATAATCGTCTCAGCTGCAGCAGCATGTGTTCGTGGTCTACCGCTTCGTGGGCGTGCTGCCAAAGATCCCGTTTCCTCAAATTTTTTCACCATTCGCCGCAGCACAGCACTTTCCATCGGTCCTTTCCCACTGGGATGACCCTTCAGTGACCGGTAGGCTCTCAACGCAGCACTCGCACATTCAGCGTTGCAATAGAACAATTTCACCAAGAGCGCTTTGTCCGGTTATGACAGCATACTGACACGGACCGCTGTGACTTGTGGTTGCTTCCCAGCTGCTGCTTTTATACCCACTATCCTAGACCTGTTTGCCTATGGCGCCATCTGGCGATGAAACATGTTAGTAAAATGAGTAAAAATTTGTGATTTCATAAAAAAAAAAAAAAAAAAAAACCCCGATGTCATTCTGATCATTTCTACGCAAACCGTGTTGCCCTACTATCAAAACTCCACGAGTTATTACGTTTTCAAAATGTGCTAGACTTTTGGATCACCCGGTATTTTGCATAAGCTCATCTGTACCAGTTTTTCTGGCACTTCAGTGTATATCACTTGATTTCTCTCTTGGGTGCAGGGGAGATATCTGCACCAGAGGATTTCCTCTTGGCTGCACCTCTAGGGAGCAGTATGGTAGTGACAGAGAAACTTGTAGTGGACGGGATGCAACTGAGAAAGGTCATCACTGAGAATTACCATTATTAGATATGTGCATAATGCCTTTGTTGCTCCACGTAACAAGCTGTAAAGGCAAAACAGCTGAATTTTTGTTAGAGTTTCGTGCTGTGGATGTAAGGTGGCAGCACTGCATTGAATGACCCGGGTTGGCAGACAGCCTATACATGGGATTAGTTGAGCAAGGACATGGCAACCAACAAGGTGCATATTCTTCACTGTGTTGTACATGTTTAATCTCAGGAAAATTGCTGCAGAAGTACGTGAGTGGATTTGTCCTGGATACAGTGAGACGGCTAGAGGTGCAAGCATGTGTTGTGAATGGTTTGTGAAGTTCAGAAGTGATGATTGCAGTGTGAAGGACAAACAGTGTGGTGGATGGCGAAGTAACTGCCGAGCGTAGATTTGCAAGCTCTTCTGGATGAAGATGCTGTTCCGTCGACCACAGAACTGGTAATGCAGTTAGGCATGAATCAGTCAGCCGTGGTTCGACAGTTGCATGCCATAAGAGAGATTCAGAAAGTCAAAAAGTGACCACGAAATCCTAGAAATTTAAGCATAGACCTAATATTGCTTTAATGTTTTTCTCCCCTGGAATTCAAAATTTAAATAAAAAAATTGAAGCTTACTTTGTTTTTCCTTTTTCAAGCATGGTGGAGGTTTTCTCGGAGCATAGAAGACAAAAAGCATGGGCCTTTGATAAAAAAAAAAAAAAAGTCACATGATTAAAAAGCCCATCATACTGTATTATTTATTTACATCCATACAGTGTTTTATATATTATATCTTGATATTAGTGTCTTGCCTACTTTGTGTTATAACAAATAAATTGTCGATGTTAAATGTTTCTGGGCTGTTACCAAACACAAGGTGAGAAAAATTTTATGTAGCAATTATTTTTCACAAGTAAAAGACAGACAAAGCATCACATAAGACTAAATGCTTAGTGGTAATAAAGACCATATAAACATAGACACACAAGTGGCAGTTTTGAATCCTATGTATGTCATGGATGCTGCATTTGCTCTTTATACTAGTCCTCAGGTTGTAATCCTCACCTTTTTGTGGAGTATGTAATTGAGAAATTAATGCGTATTTCTGCCTATCATTCAATGCTGATGTGCATATTGTTAACTTATGATAAAAAGTTGCAACTTTTTTAATGAGGAATTTCAGAAATGCCTGCCAGAGAAATGCCAGACTTTTTGATTGGATAAAGCATCCAAGTGTGTATGTTGATGGACATTCCACATAATATAAAACTGGCCAATAATTGTACATAAACTCGAGCCCAAGTACTGGTCCTACAGCAGTGTTTGTATTTGTGGTGGTCAGAGATATTCATCTCAGACCTGGAAATTGAGGATTTTTTAGTAATGTGGCATTTCTTCATGATGACTGCCTTTTGAATTGAGTGAAGCAATTGTTCTGGCAATTCTAATTCTTCAAGGTGTTTCAGAAATTTAAGGTACCACTGCAGTTGCAGAAATGACAACTGGCACCACCTGTGTGCTCTTTTTTTGGATCTTTTGGATTTTCTGTAAGGGGAGCTAACACATCTGTTAGCTATGCCTTACGTGTTTTGTCTGTATTTCTAGGTCAGGTCAATTGTCTTATATATGATGATAGGTTTGTCCCAGTACATGATGTACCTTTAATTTTTAAGAACAGATTCCATTAGTACTGGTAATAATAAGGTGAAGGATAGCCTTGGATTAAGCCATGGTTAAGTCCAAGCCTTTTGATATAGGATCTTAGCTATTTACCTAGTTGTGTATATGCAGCTTTTTTTTTTTTTTTTTTTTTTGGGGGGGGGGTGTGGGGAGAGGATATAGCTAAAATGTGTTCTTTAGTTTCAGTGGCTTTACCACACTTTCTACAGCTGTCACCACCATTGTGATAAATTTAGTGTTATTAATTTTTGAGAAGTTCAGATATTTTTCATGCAGAATTTATTATTATTCACTGCATTAGAACGGTTCTCCTCTTAAATACTGACTAAAGGTAAATATTGTGATTGCCCTTCATAGTTTTAAAATTCTCCATGTCTTATCAAGAATTCATCTTTCTGAATCTAGTCTGGTGTTGTATACCTAAAACATCAAGTTTTCAGTCTCTGGGATAACATCTGTTGTGGAAATTACTAGAGGACTTATTTGAACTGTACTTCAGTATAGCTGTGTTTGTTTAATTTCTGCAGCCAGTTATGCATGTGTGTGGATTTTTGTCACGTAGGTTATGTGAACATTATGTTTCAGTGGTACTTCTAGATCAGTGATGATGGCATCCTTGTCTTATACCATTGAGTAGTGTTTATCTGAATGGGAAACAGATGTAGAGATGCTTACATCTGTTCCTTATCCTACATCCCTATACATTCTGTCTTGGCCTTCATCCAGCAGTTCAGCAGGTTGATGCTTGTAATATATATACAGTACTTCAGGCTTCAGGAGTCATTTATCCTGAGTCCGGTGTTGATGCAACGACAAAGTTGTACACTGGCTGACATTGGTGATAGTCTTTGCTACTGGGTATTTAGTTTGATTTTTTATAAATCTTTATAAATCTCATTGCACAAGTTTTTATTCCAAAACAGTGTTTGTAACAAACTTTTCTGAGTTGGGGGGGGGAGTAGATTGCACATTTTTTTATCTATTTATTCATTGCAACTCTTATGCCTAAAAGGTATTAAAAATTGTTGTATCACAGAAATTAATTTGGCCATTATTTAGGAATTAAAAAGTGTCCTCCTATCTTTGAATTCTGAGTGAAACATCACAGTGTGAGACATTTTTGAGAGACTCTTGGTAACTGAGATTAATAAATATGTCAATTAGAAAAAGATGCTGAATGAAAGACACTTTTTAATAAACACACATTATCGAAGTGCAAAACAATATTATTGAAATGCATTAGCTCAATGCAGAACAAAAATGCTGCAATATACTGTGAAAGTACTTTTTTAATTATAAACATCATATAACTTTCTTGAATGCAATAACAATTTATTAGCTCTCACATGTAGGACTGAAAAAATAATCAAAAAACAAAGCAACTTTATATGGCAGGAAGAGGAGCCAGGTTATGTAGCATATTTTTTTTGCTTACATGCTATTTGATGGTGGTCACATGTTAGCTTAGCACATTTCACTCCCCTGCTGGCTAGTATAATGAATCCAATGCTGATCTAAGGTAATGTAATATTTATATTTCTCATGTAGCTGGTCTTGTAGAATGTATTTTCTGTAGCTTTTAGTTGAAGTCAGTGCCATTTGTAATCATTATAAATGTAATGATCTCTGTTTAGTTTCGTACTCTTCAGACATTGGTTTGAGACTTTCGTCTCAATGGATTACCTTTCCTACTGGGTTGTGTGAGTGCCATAGTTTCTTTCTGTTTTGTCTTTATATCTGATTTGCTAGAAGTCTTCCACTTTATGTGTAACTTGTCTGCAGCACAGACGACATCAAATGTGCCGTTCTTATTCCTTTTGGCATGAAAATTTTACTTCAGTTAGCCAGTTTGGGCAGCACTATGAAGATATCAAATATAAAGAACGTCCATTCTGCCATTTTCTTTTGGGTACATGACACATTCTACGAGTACCCTCGGCTGCCACCATAGGCATAGTGTGACCAAAAATTGGGGAGGGGGGGGGGCACAAATTAGTGTAAACTAAACACATTTTTTCTTGGGGGGGGTTGTCTCGGAGAAATAGTTTCTCCGAAAACGCTCCTGTTCATTGCCATTAGTGCCATAACTTGGGTTTTTTACGTGCCTATTATATCCAAAACTATGAGGTGTGAGGCTTCCATTGATTTCCCTAATGAGGATAAAAAAATATGCCTTTCAAATTATCTCATGCAGTTATCTGATGATGAAAACCATCACCAGAGGACTGCATGTTATTGTGCAGGGAATGACTGCTGGAAAACAGTCATAACAATGTTTGGTATTGTGTAGCATTGTTCCCTTGGCTGTATGTCACACTTTATAGCATTTAAAAGGTAAATGACTAGTTAATATTTTTTTTACTTTTTCAGGTTGGGGGCCCCCAAAACTAGAAAATGCTTATCAGTTTGGGGGCATGTGCTTCCAAACTGGAAAAGTGGTGTGCTTAGCGTTGGGAAGCATGTCTCATAGGCTTAGCGTGGGGGGCATGTGCCCCCCCCAACGCTAAGCCTATGGCTGCCACAAAGGGTGTTTTTCTCACCATTGTGCCAATTTCATCAAGGTCAGTGTCTGACCACTTTATGATACTATAGGAATAGATTAATAATAGGGACTACATAGGAGATTTACTTAATCTTATTAACTGTATTCAAAAGTATGTTTCCAGATTCATTTACATTCAATGCTAGAAATTGTCTTATAACTTATTCTTAATGTAACTATGATTGATGACATGTGCATGCAAAATTCCCAAGTGTGTATGTCCATTGTTGGTGTTCAGATGCTTAATTATTATATTCTCTGTAGGAAAATATTCAGATTTTACTAGTACTCTTCTTTCCAGGTGTTTAGGGTTTAACGGCCGCTGTGAGCAACTCAGTGAACTATACCCATCCCCAATGTAGGGCCACTAATAAGCCAAAATTACATCGCCTGGAGTGGGAATCGAACCAGTGTCTCCTGATTTCCTTTCAGGTATGCTAACCATTACATCACCCAGGACAATGAAGTTCCAACCAACTATGGCTAAACAATTGTAGCTTAGGAATCTGAAAATGATGTAATTTTCAAGTTTTCTGAGGAATTGTTACATGGAAGACCAGTAATCCACAGGGAATCAATACATAATTCTGATTTCTTTGAATATTGTAGTGCAGTCCCATGTATTTCAGAAGCATATTTCTTCCTTGAATTCCATATCTGAAATACTGGCAAATTAAGACCTACATCCACGCCTGGATGTGAGATGGTCATTAACGCTACAATGAGGCAACGGTGTTGGATAGTCAGGTGGTATGACTCTGGAATCAAAAATTGCCTGTTAATGTCACTTGTCACCAGACGGTGCGACCGACGTGTGGGCTGATGACTGGACACAACCTATGTTTTCTTATGGGAGGAAGAGGCAGAAGTATTCATGTTTTAAGAATGCTGTTTTGCTTGGAATTATAAAAACAAAACTTGAAACGCTTCGTAAACATGCACTTTTGTGCCTGCCAAGTGGGATATCGTCAATTGTAGCGATATATATGCATATTTATGTTTGATAATCACACTGAATTAGTAGGCACATATTGCATTTCATGTTTTCACGCCTTTATGTAGGTTAATTTCATTTTTCACATGTAGAACAGCAAGTTTAAAGCGGTGGTCTATAGTTTTTTCTATCGTAAAATAGCTTTTTTTAATTAGGAAAAAAAGTTTATCTGTGCGCGATTGCTATGGTTTCATGCGGGCCACCATTTATACATTTAAAAATGGCGACACGTATCTATAACATAAACAACACTGCCAGAATTCTGTTGATATCAAAAGACAAATCAGTTATCGTCTTTCATCTCCTGGGGCTTTAAAAGTTGATACACGTGCTTTACATGTCGAATAATCTATCCGATGGTTCAATACAACACACTTTCACCCCATATCAAAAACGTAAGAATTGAACTGATCCTAGTCTGACACATAGCTGCACTATAAATTTTAGTCTCCTTCTAAATTAAAAAGAGTTGACATGCGTTTTAACTTCTGTAGAGAAACTTCAATGTTTCTGCAATTTCAATACCACACAACTACACAATGTAATTAATAAAAAATACTTGTGAGTTGTGATAAACATAGATTTAGCACATTCCTATGATGATTAGGGTAATCAATCAGCCCACAACTCCTGCACGACATCTGGCAAGCTATGACATTAATAATCCATTTTTCTAACTTGACTCTATGGGGAGTTGTATCACCTGACTGTCATACACTGTGAAGGAGGCTGATTGCTTTGACTAGCAACAAAATCTGAGGTTTCTGATTCCTAAGCTACAGTTGCTTAGCGATAGTTGCTTGCAACTTCATTGTTCAGGGTGGTTTAATGGTTAGCATACTCAAATGGAAATTTGGAGGTGCTCGTTCGATTCCCACTCCAGGGAGATTTAATTTTCAAGTTTTCTGAGAAGTTGTTACATGGAAGACCAGTAAACAACAGGCAGTTCAGTACATAATTCTGACTGCTTTAAGTATTTCCCTTTTTATTGCCGCAAAAAGAAAAAAAAAGTTAAGCAGATATTTTTGCCTGTAAAACTTTTCTATGTTGTTAAACATATATGACTGTAAAACTTTTTAATATGTTGTTAAACATACATGACTACATGGTTAAGGAATCAGTTATTGTGATTATTTGATGAAGTAAAATTAGCCATCTTTTAAAATTAGTTTTCATCATTTTTTATCATGGATTAGTTTTGTTACTTTGTTACCTCTTAAAATTGCTTTTGATAGCATTTGTCAGGCTATCATGTTTAAATTAAGTTTTTTAAGGCTATCGGAAGAAAAAAAAATTCTATGCCTTTTGGAACTCCACTTCATTATAGATTACATGTGAAATGTAAATGTAAATCATTAATTCATTCAGCATTAATGTATATATGGGGTATGTGTGTGTGTGAGTAATTGTCTTTTATTTTATTGTGATTTTTCAGAGCAGTTCTTATCAGAAAGATCCTTCCTGTGCATATCATGATGGACGTAGATCCACCTAACCTCTGTTCCAACTTGAAGAGGTCATGCAGTGCACCAATGATAAACATACTGACTTCTCAAATGAAGTAAGATTTTGAAAACTTATATGCGTTGTACCCTCGATATAATGTAGGTATCAAGAAAATGTTATCCCATGCCATAGGGATGCCCATGTTATAACGAGATAACTGAACTCACGAATTAATTTTATGTACATACACTAATAGCAGTGTCAAACAGTGGAAAGCAAGAAAAAATCAATGAATTTTCATTTATACTTGAAATTTATGAAATACTATATATATTTTTACCTATAAAAATTATGGGCAAGAAAGAGACACTGGATTGAAAATCTTAGTCATGTTCTTTATTGGTTGTGGTGGTGTTAAGAGTTTTTTTTTTTACCATTGAAACCATATGTAATGATTTTATTCCATCAACTTGAATTTCTGTGCTTCCTTTCAGCTTTCAGAATATTAAAATATCTATGCAGATTTTAATGTTTTATCGGTGGTAGGAAATCCTGTGTGCATTATCCGCCTAGTTATATTTGCCACTACCACTTTAAAGTGTCTACACACTGTTTCTTTGAGTTTTCTCCTCTTGTTATTCTCAGAAATGAGGTTTTAATGCCTCTTCTCTTGAGATCCAGTCAGAATATTTTGTATTAGAAAAACACTTTTGGCTTTACTCGGTTGTACGAGATATACACTATCTACCAACAAGTAATTGGGCACCTGTGATAGCAAAGGCAAACGAAGTTTATTCACCTTCAATAGTTGGTGGAGCCTCCACGATCAGTGATTACAGCTGCGACCCTCTGGGGCATACTCTCAACCAGGCGTTGTACGACGGCTAGCAGTATTTTCTTCCACTTGGCTTGGAGAAGACAGTTCAGTTCCTTCACCGATTTCGGACGGTGGGGGCACCCCTTAAGTTGACGCTCCAACTCGTCCCAGAGGTGCTCGATAGGGTTAAGGTCTGGGCTCTGCGCAGGCCAGTTTATTTGATTAACCCCATTGTCACCATACCAAGCCATAGTGGACCTCACAACATGACAGAGGTGGCATTGTCATCCTGAAAGTAACATGGGTCCACCCCGTAAAACTGCCACAACGTAGGAAGCGCATGGTCATCCAAAATGGTGAAGTAGGTCTCGGCGTTGAGTCTACCAGGAATTGCGACCAAGGGTCCCGTGCCATACCAAGAGAAACGCCCCCATAGCTTCACAGTGGGCACAATACATTCCGGCAGGAGGCGTTCTCCAGGCAGACGCCAAACCCAGACCCTGCCATCCGAACGGTAGAGGGGGTGAACCTTGATTCGTCGCTCCAGAGAACCTGTTTCCACTGTTCAACGGTCCACTGTCGACGTTCTTTGCACCACGCTAGCCGAGCAGCGCTATTGGACTTGGTGATCAAAGGCTTGTGGGCGGCAGCACGTCCATGATAATCGAGCAGATGGGCTTCCTTACGGATGGTATTCATCGAAAGAACACTCCCGGATGCCTGTTGAAACTCCTTGCAGATGTGGCCTATCGATTTGGTGTGGTTCTTTCCAAATTTCTCTGGCCAGCACCCGTTGGTCTCTAACTCCCAGTTTTGTGGGTCTGCCGGGTCGGGGCACATTCCGACAGTCACCTTTCATCTTCCACTTGCCAATCACATAGGCCACTGTCGATTTTGGGTACTTCAACTCGCTGGATATGTCACGTATGGATCGGCCATTTCTGTGATACCCGACGATTACACCTTTCTCAAAATCAGAGAGCTCCGAACTGCGTGGCATCTTGCATGCAACTGGTTGTGTTGTTGTTTCCCACACGATACTTAACGGCGGCGGCCGTGACATGTATCAGGACTGCAGATATCGTCGATTGCAGGGGTGTCCAATTATTTGTTGGTAGATAGTGTATATTCAGTTGAAGAATTCATTTCTCTTCTTCATTGAGTCTTTGTTTGTTAGATGTTTCTAACTGTTTGGTATCTGTGAAAACCTGCTTTTAATCTACTTATTAAAGTTTGTTGACACTAAATGCAATATAAATTGTTTCTCAGGTTTCACATAAAGATATTGTCCATTTTAAACAAAGTCTATATACTGTATAGCATGTGGTGCTTTCCAAATGTTCTGGGAAATCTGGCAATGCATTTGAATTGCATTCAGTCTGAACGAGCTGTAATAAATTGATTTAACACATGGAAAACAGCCCTTGACAGACCAAAAGACCAGAAATTTCTGATAAAAAGCAAAAACTCCTAGAAGGAGAATTAAGTGAATTCTTCAGTTGAATATAACTAGAATATTTTGCTTCTTTTGGGTAAGAAATAAATGTGATGGAAGATTTATGACAGGCTTCAATGAAACCTGCTTGATATATTGCACTGTACAGTATCAAACTTTTTTATAACCAGACTTCACTTTATTTAAATGAATTCATTGTGGTATATCCATTAAAAATAAGTTTTGAAGCATATTGACCTTCTTCCATGTTTTTAATAAATAATTTTTCATTTAATAGTTTTGGAAATGAACTGTGTGTGTAATTCTTTCCATGAGCCTAAATTCCACAGAATGATCAAATTTGAAATGATTTGTTATCAGTGACAGTCTGTGTTATAGAAAAAATTCTGACCTTTCCATTCATGAAGTTAACATACGCATAAAGGTTGAGGTGTGTTATTGCAGGAGTGAAACTTCCCACTGAAAAAAAAAAAAGTGCTTGTTTGGGTGCACACATACACAGGTATATATTGGAGTTTGTGATCAGTGTTGTAAATGTAAGGAACTCAAAGTACTGTTTAGAATTTCTGGGACATTTGTACTTTTCCTGTTACAATTACAGTGCTGTTTATAGAAATTACAACACCAAGATAACTCAAGAGATAACAAAGTGGAATTTATGACAGGTTGCTTACAAATACATGTGAATGAACAGAGGCACAGTGTTGTCGGTGCAGAGGAAGACACTGTATGGAGTACCCACCACAAGGGGAAGTAACGATGTTTACACAATGTGGCACTGAACTGAAGAGGTTCTGAATGTCTGTGGAGTATCTTGCCTTGCTGCCTCTATTCCAACCCAAAGGTCATGCTTTTTAGATGCCTGCATGACCTGATAGGCAATTTGCCAAGTGTCCATATCCCATACATATTCAATAAGTGATAAATCTGGTGAGTGTGCTGGCCAAAGAAAAAAATGGCACCTATCGGGCATCCAGGAGATCACACATATTCCTTGCCACATGTGGCCGAGCATTGTCCTGTTGAAAGGTGAAGCCATGGACCATCTGCAGATACAGTAGGTCTTCAGCCTCCAAAATGTCCTCGAGTTTCTGGTGGCTGTTCAGGGTCCCTTCAATGCATATGGGATAGAATGTGAACAAAACCCAATAGCACTTCACATCATAACATGTGTGTTGGGGCTATATAAAGTTCTGAAATGTATGCCTCCATCTGTCACTCACCAGATTGTCTCTACAAGGGTCTATCCATAATGATACATCACATTGTGTGATGCCATTTTTCATACCACTGACTATTCTTGGCACTGCTGCATTCTCTGAGGTCCATGTTATAGGATCAATGGAAGTTGCAGCAATGGATGGCTAGTGGTGTCTCCACCCTTCAGCAAATGGTGTCAAACAGCACTTGCAGACATATCCTGATTTGTGACAGGCCTCTCCTGTATTGTACCAATGTTTGAGGCGTAGCTCTGAAGTTCACCAGCACCATATGATACAGGTGCCAGTCGTTCTGTTCATTTGTGCAATGTTGTGCTCCAGACCTCTCACATCACTACCCTCCATCTTCCCATTGTCACCATATTTTCTTCACTGTGCTTGCATTTCTTTTGACATGAGCAGTGATATAACAAAAAAGCCAATCCAACTTCCAACAGTCCCGCTATTCTGCCTTGCTCAAAGTCTGACAAATATATCATCATCATTGTCAACCATTATCAGTCCACTGCTGGATGAAGGTCTCCCCAGGTTTCCTCTACAACTGGCTGTTTTAAGCCTGTCTCCTTCATGTTAATCTGGCATGCTTTCGAATTTCATCCATCCATCTCCCAGTGGTCTTCTTCTGGGTCTTTTTCTGTCCTTTGGAATCCAGTCTAAATTTTTGGTTGTCCATCAATGATCCGTTCTTCTGGCAACATGTCCAGCCCACTGCCATTTCAGGGATTTTACTCTGATCATGTCTTCCACTCTTGTCATTTTCCTTATCCTTGAGTTCCTCTTCTTATCTTTCCTGGTTACACCAAGCCTGTATTTCTCCATGCTTCTTTCGGTTGTCTGCAGCCTTTGTATGTCTTTTTTAGTTAAGGTCCATGTCTCTGCTCTGTGTGTAAGAACTGGAAATGGATGTATTGATTAAACACTTTTCCTTTAAGACATAAGGGCATATTGCTCTTAAAAACTGTACTATTTCTTCCAAAAGCTCTCCAGCCAAGTTTTATATGTTAGTTAATTTCTCCATCAATGTGACCTTTGCTTGATATCTGTTGTCCAAGGTAAATACAAGTATCAGTTATCTCCAGCTTTTCCCCATCAATAGATAAGTCTTCATTTTTTGTAAAAGCATTGTACATCAGTTTTGTCTTCTGAAAGTTAATTTTTAATCTCACTTCTTTACTTTTTTCAGCAAGTTTCTGGATCATGTTCTGCAGTTCTGAAGGGGTAGTTGCAAAAATGATTGTCATCATCAAAACAAAGATGAGTTAAATTATCTCCATTAATCTTTATCTCTTTGTTTTCTCAGTTGTATGATTGAAAGACATTTTGTAGTGTGACATTAAAGAGTTTAGGGGATATGGTGTCACCTTGTTTCACTTCACTCCCTTTCCAATTTTTATTGGCGCTGCATCCTCAAATAAGCGAACCTTTACACTTGCATTTTCATAGATGTTACTAATAATACTAGAGTATGTATCTTCAATACCACAGGATTTCACAGCCATTGTAACTGCTGATGGTTTCACAGAATCAAAGGCCTTTTCCAGCCATACATAATGGGAATTCATATTCCCTCATTGTTTCAATTAGTTCTCTTAGCACATGGATATGATCTATAATGCTCTAGCCACTCCTGAATCCCGCTTGTTCTCTCAGTTAAGCCATATCCAATGTCACCTTCAAATGATGTGAAAGAATTTTAGTGAACATTTTATAAACCACTGAAAGGAGGCTGATAGGCCTGTAGTTCTTGAGATCCTCACTGTCACCTTTTTTATGTATAAGGATCATTGTAGCATTGTCCCAATCCTCGGGAATTTTCCGTTCATTGAGTCATCTAGTGAAAACTTGGGCAAGTTTAGTTTCAATTTCTCCACTTGCTTCTTGTATGATGTCCATGGTAATTCCATCTTTTCCTGGAGCTTTTCCCCATTTCATGTTCTTGATTGCACATGTGACTTCTGCTGGGAGGACTGGATGGACTTTGGTTCTGTTACCTTTCATACTGTCTAGAGTAGATGTATCGTCTCTTTCATGTAGTTTCGAGTAGAAATCGTTCACTCTTATCAAAATTTCACCTCTATTTTTTGTTTCAGTACCATCTTCTTTCTCAGTGTCATAATCTGTTTTCTTCCCTTACTAAGATGCCCCTTTGCTCTCTTCAGGCTTCAGTTGTTTTCAGTTGTTTTTCTTACTAGTTCACAGTTGAATTTCCTTATGTCTTCAGTGATATTTTTCCGAACTGTCTTGCATACTGTAGCTCTATGTATTCCATTTTGGAAGTGACATCTGCTTTATTTCTTCTCATCTCCTATCAGCACTACACCACATATAATCTTTTGCATCAACTCTACACCACATATACTCACATAAGTAAGCCCACCCACTTGGAGGCTGACCCCTTAGTTAAACATCAGTAAACAATGAAGACCTGCATAAAGGTTGACCCTCAGATTTGGAGTTTGGTGGACATAACATTTACTGAAGTAAAAGTATGCAAATTTCTAAAATTACTCGCTTTAAATTTACAGTGGTCTAAGCGATGGCCTCTGATCATTCGTCCGAAAGGGGTCCGGGTTCGAATCCCGTGAGGCATGGATGTTGTGTTTGTCTAACGGCACTGGGTCTCTTCCTTCCCTGGAACTAGTGGTCCTAAATTAGAAATGGGGGGCTGATTATAGCTCATCAAGTTGCTCACGCATAACATTTACTGAAGTAAAAGTATGCAAATTTCTAAAATTACTCGCTTTAAATTTAAATCTTCAAAGGTGGTCTCACAAACAGAATTTTCAAAGTGTTTTATTTCTGTTAAAGAGCATTATCAATATTAACACCACTAATTTTAAATAAGTGTTATGTCTGTTTTTTCATTCATTGAATTCATAAGCAAATCATCTGTACCATCCATGGCATTACTTCACAGCATTTTTTGAAAACTTTAACAACCATTTCTAGTAGAATCGCATCTTATAAGGGCAATCAATGTCTGCCTTTTCAAATTACCACCCTTTACTTTCTTCATATCTGACTATGAAACCCATTGAACACATTTCTTTTTTTTTTTTTTTTTACAACATGTCTTTGAAAGATTTGTTCAAACTAACTTCAGGCAACTGTAAAAATGTTAATCCACCAGATTCTATGACTTGTATACTGTTAATTTGTATGTGTGTTAAATTTTATGCTCTGTAAAGACATTCACACTTTTTAAAAGTGCTCCCATTTTTTTTTCAAACATTTTCTAGCTATCTTTCTTTTTTTTTAATGTACTTTTTTGAAGTTATTTTATTATCAGTATTTCATTTGTATTTCCAATCTGCTGCTGTTGAAAATCGTTTTTTTTTTTTTTTTTTTTTTTAAGGGGCAGTAAAGTTATCTTGAAAAGATTTGATTTTCTATTTCAACTTTTCTATCACTTCTAAAATTCAGAAAAGCTCTGAAATCTGCACTCCCCCCCCAATCTCTGACACAATGCCACAAGTGAGAAATTCCACTGAGAGTCATGATTTTGAAAACAGCTGAAGTGGTCTTAAATGAATGTAATTGCAATCACAACAGTGGAAATGAAGATAATGTTGTAAACACAGCAGAAACAGGCAAACTTAGTGAAAGATGAGTTTGATTCTAAAGGGTGCTCACTTGCCAACAATGGCACTCACAATAGAAGACAGCAACAAAGTCCTATGAATCTAAGAAACTGAAGCTAACTTAAGCTTTTGAATAGATATTATTGGGGAATAGCTCCACAGTTTACACCAATAAATCTTGGAAGACAGTTTTTATATTCATTTGGGTTTCACGTAAAAATGTACGTATTTATGCATCAAATAAATTTTTATTTACAAAACAATAAAAATACAAGTATAAAATTTCAAGTACCGTAATTTTCGTCGTATTATCCGCACCAGCGTATAATCTGCAGACTGTGACATTCAGAAAAAAAAAATCGCTGTATAATCCACACATCATAGATGTTGAACTGGAAGTGGAATTTCAGATGGAAAAGTCGGTCACATAATGACCCAAGAGTCTGAAAATGTAAGAAAAAAATTATTTTATTAAATGATTAACCCTTTACAATACCTAGTATTTTATCCCTTGTGGACTCCTCAGATCCAATTTATTTCTCCCAACAGTTCACTACTTTATGCCAACACGTCGAACACTGACAATTACCTGGCCAACAATGATGGGAAAAAAATTGGTCATTGTCAAGGAATGAACAGTGTTTATTATACAATAGATGCATTGTTATTTATATTTCATTGTATGGTATTTTTTGAAACACATTCCCAAATGCAGGCCAGGTTTTCTTATGCACGTTTCACAGTAAAAAGTGGTGGCTATTATACTTTGGTATCTGGCCTGCGTCGTCTGCTACAATGGAGCAAGTGCCGATAGGTGGCACTTCCGCTGCTGAGACTGGTCATTACGTCACCGCCGTTTTCCCCGTGCACGAAGTCTGTTTGCTTCTGTTGTCCCTGATTCTTTAAGTGCTGCTTCGTGTTTCTTCTCTTGTTGTTTTTGCATGCGTTTTTTACAATGTGGAATTGGAAACGCTTTTTCCAAGAAGTTGCCCAGGATGAGGAGACTTGTGTTTCGTGGTGTGAGCTGTCAGGGATTGCTTCCAACCAGCAGAACATGTTTGGAAGGTCATCCAATGACCATTAGAGTCGATAGGTCTCATCGTTACGGACAATTCAGGTGTCAGAGGAATCATGTTTCAGGGAAATCTGAGCAGTCTTCACGTGCACTTGGGACATGGTTTCTTGACGTTTGTATTCCCATTGATAAGGTGATGACTCTTGTATATTGTTTCGCCAAAGGATTGTCCTGTGATGATGCCATTGAGGAATCTTCCCGTCCACTGAGACAGTTAGCGATTATTATCAGTATTGCAGAGAACTAGTCTCAGAGTTCATGGTAGCCTCCCAGGAAGACGAAGGACAACTTTGTGGCGAAGGAGTGATCATTGAAGTGGATGAGGTGAAGGTTGGAAAGCACAAATACAACTGCAGTCGCCTCGTTGAGGGCACCTGGATCTTTGGTATATTTGAATGTGATACCAAGCAATTCAGGATAGAAATCTGCCCTGAGAATGACAGATTTGCAAGCATACTGCTGCCGCTCATACAAAAACTTGTACAGCCAGGAACTACTGTCATGACAGATCAGTGGGCTGCATATCGTAACTCGAAAGCTGTGGATGCGAGCATCTCACAGTTAACTACTCACTGGACTTTGTGGATACTACCACTGGGGCTCATATTCAAGGTGTTAAGAGCAACTGGCAACCTCTCAAACAGAAACTTAGTGATAGAACTCACAAACTTCATTTGGCAGACCACATTCTGGAATATTTGTTCCGACGGAACTGTAGTTTTTCGTCAGAACATTGCTTTGAGGTCATGATTAGGATCATAAAACAGATCTTTCCTGGACATAATTAATTTAATTATATGCCAGAAAGACAGGTTTTCATTCTGCACTAAACTCGTCTCTTCCGTCCCTGTAAATGTTTCAGAATTCTAGCTAAATCATCTGTCACGAAAGGCCCTTTTAAGGGCCAGCCAGAAGAGAACAGGCGAATTCATCGAAAACGAATTCGTCGAAAGACGACTTTATTGAAAAAAGTGAAACGAATTCATTGTAAATAAATTTATGGAACAAGCAATTTACCGAAAGGCGACTTTTTTGAAAAAAATTAAACAAATTCATTGAAATAGAGTTTTAAACAACTGGCTATTAAACAGTTGACCAAACAGACAAGTGCAGACACCCACTTTAGGGGCCGTATAAAAATAGCAGTTTCTTGGTTTAAGACGTGCGCAAAGGCCTAGGGATTAATATTTAATGGTCATCATCATCACTATCATTACTCTTTTCACTGTCACTGGTGTCTTCCACCTCACTACAACTAAAATCATTTGTGCCAGAAACAGAATCTTCTTCGCTGAAGTCTGAACAGCTGCTGTCGTCTTCACACAACTATCTGTGTATATCGTCGTCATTTATTCTACCATCTCCTGCCATTGTACACGAACTGTACCCCTAACCATGTCACAGATGATGTCTTTCTAAAGCCACCAAAATGATAATACAGCAAACAATGAACAGCATCTATTGGAAATAGTGTAAACTACATGGCAATAGGCGTCGGACCTCGTGAGGACACACAGGTAAAATTAGTGCTGGATGTGGTCCGACATTGGAGTGTAACAGGAAAATAGCAGTGTCGGACAGGGTCTGACATAGGATTGGAAAGGGTTCGAGGTTACTTTTTCATATATGCATCTCCAGACAGATAAAGCTCAGTGGTGTGGCATGGCATCCATAGATCACGCTGATGCAGCTCCAGAGTATTGCAATTACACCTTGCCAATGACAAAATGCCAATACAGAACAAGTCATAGAAATACCTTATGTACTTGGGTATAAGTTTAAAGTTTTTTTGGGGAAATCCTGCTTTCAGGGTTGGGGGATCAGCTTATATGTGGACCAATAAAAAATAGGGCTAGACTTCCATTAATTCTCCCGCGGAATTTACTGACTGATTTGTTTCCATTTTAGGCCGCGGCACAGCAGCTTTCTGCGTGTTACTGCGTGATTGTTTTCTGACTTTCGCAAAACTATCGCACAGTAACATGATCATATCCTCAACTGTGCCCACCACTTTAAGTTTAAATTCGGCAGTGTAACTTAAATGCTTCCTTTTCAACGACATCGTGAATGGCAATCAAGAAAAATATCAGCAGCAGAGACGTTGGTCAAAACGGTGAAGGACAAACTAAACACAAGGCAAAGAGCGCACCTGAGATCCGAAAGGAGGAACACATAGGTTCGTGCAGCAAGGGCTGTACATACGTTTTCATCGGCTGGTTGACAAAAACAGACAGCACAGCAGGTCAGAGTTGTCCTTCTCGACGATACACACTGACCCCCGCTATCCCTCCCTACAACTTTCCCGATCTTTCATTACGACACTCCTCCCCCCCCCCCTCCTCTGCGCTCCGTACAAACTCCTGAACTGAGAAATTTTTTTTCGAGGGAGTTCCTTTTCCAATTATGCCCCTCTCTCCTGCACAATAACCCTGCAATTTTTTTAAAAAAATCAAAGGGCCATAAAAGTTTTTTTGTTTTTTTTAAATTGGTGTATTATCTGCAGAACCTATATTTTAAACTTTTTTAGCAGATTATCTGCAGATTATACAACGAACATTACAGTACTAACTTCTAACCCAAAAAAGCTTATGAAAATCAAATTCAAGAGCCAAAATTAAAAAGTGTCCTACAAAAAAAAAAAAAATGTTTATATATATATAAGTTAGCATAAAAAATGGATTTACAAAGTATGATTTATGTTAATTTTTTTTGTCACAAATTCTCTTAATATTTTTAATTTATGCTAGATGGAAAGTTGAATCATCATTTCAAACACAGCATCAAGTCTATTCTTGGCCCTCTTTGCATCATTCCTGTTCAGCTACATTTTCGTCAGAGCCAGTAAAATGTTGGACGTGAAAAATAAAAATAAAACAGTAAATTTTAGTAACACACATTTTGAAGAACTTTTCATTCTTCCTTTTTGTATGTATTAATTATATGTGACTTGCCTTTTATTCTGTATCTCACAAAAACTTGTTTATGAAGGAAATGGTCTCAAGCTCCCTACTGTTTTTCATGTCTTCTCCCATCGCAAACTGAACACTCTTCTTTCTCAAGCAGTACAAGGTGTGAATGGTTCATTTTCCTCCTGGTGTTGGGGCTGTCTGCCCTTTTAACACCCATGGTGAGGTATGTGCAGGACACAGATAAGTTACTGGGGTTGAATTAATATGAGAAATAATCATAATATCTCGCTACACTTCTGTTCTTCACGTTTTTAATGGGGCCCTTGAAAATCACAATATCTGGACCCCTTATCAATATAATTATTCATCGGGCATCAAACTTAGTGTTAGTAATAAGAGCAATAACATAGGTATCAAATAGAAAGTTACCTTTTGCTGATCAGTAAAAGTTCCTTATTGGCAGGTCTTTTTTGGTGAAATATCACTATTACCATTCACATTTCACAAAAGCACAATTATCTGAAGCAACATGAGTAATTATGAGAGTTCATTAGTTTTGAAGTATCACTTGGGCAATATGTAGCCAAAAGGGGAAGAGGCAGACACTTCACCATAAATCACAACAGTTGACTTTATTAAAATACTTACTCATGATAGCTAAAACCCATAATATCCAAAAGCAAATATCCTACTTTCCGATGGAAACAAACAAGAAAGATGACACCGAATTTTCGGGTGTAATAAGCATGTCTTTTGAATCCGTTCTGACTAAAATTAAATTTATCAAAGCTATTCAAAGTCAATGGAACCGGTATGGAAAACAATAGTATCTGACGAAAGAAAGAAGTTTTTCAATCTGGTTTTTAATCCCTCAGATATTGCTGTAAACAGAATTGTGAGCTTACGCCCTCTGGTTGCAGACTTGTGTGTTAAGAAAAACATGAATTTATATGAGAAACATTTCGCACCAAAAACGCTCTCCAACACAGAAAGAATTTTTCAAATTGGACTCCTAGAAACAGAGATATCGACAAAAATAAGATGTGACTTTGTCCCCTGGTGGGAAAACCATGCATTATTTTAGAAAGAAAGTAATCTCAAAAGATTTTTCCATAAGATTGGTATCGGTCCAAGAAAAAAAAAATTTAGTCGAGTTTTCAGGAGCCCAGATTTTGCTACAAATACATCAGAAGCAGAAATTAACACTTATGCCCCCAGGTGGCCAAACCATTCTTTGCCAAACATTAGAAATTATGTGAAAAATATTTTCCATCAGGTCTTGCATGCGATACAGGAAAAAATTTTCAAATCGGAGATTTAGAAGCGGAATAACGCAGAAAACACAATTTGCCTTTGTGCCCCCTAGCGGAAAGTCTATGATTTACTTGAAAATTTTGAATTTATAGGAAAAACATTTCACATCGAAAACACTATCCAACAAAGAAGGAATTTTTCAAATCGGAAAATTCAAGAAGTAGAGATATTGACAAAAATGAAAGAAGTAGAGATATTGACAAAAATAAGATATACATCTATGCCCCTTGGCAGAGAAACTGTGGAATATTTTAAGAAGAAAATATTCCAAAAAGGTTTATCGATGTAAGTGGCATCAGTCCACTAAGGAATTTTTTCAATCAATATTTTAGAAGCTCAGATTTTATGGCAAGTACACCAGAAGCAAAAATGAACACTTACGTCCCCTGGTGGCTAAAGTATTCTTTACCAAAAATTTGAAATTATATGCAAAAAATTTTCCATCAGGAGGTGTATCTGCTGAAGAAAGTTTTTCAAAGCGGAGTTTCAGAAGAAGAGTTATTGAGGAAAATGTCATTTACTTTTACGCCCCCCAGCGGAAAATCTATGTGTAATTTGAAAAAGTAACTATATCTAAAATACTCTTCGACATAAATGGAATTGAAAGATAAAGGAATTTTTTTCAATCGGATGTTTAGAAGCAAATATGTGGAATAAAATGTATTTTTGAATTTGACATCATCTGCATTTACACACCTCTAGTAGCGAAATTGTACATTGTGAACAAAACCGAAATGAAGGATCATCGTTCACATATTTCAAGCTTCCCAACGCAAAAAGAATTTTTCAAATCGGACTAATAGTTGCAGAGATATCGTGGGTACAGACGGGCAGACAGCCCGGTAACATGAGCATAATCTTTTTTTACAGAAGATGTGCTAAAAACATAAATGGCCAAGCCATGAGACTAAAAAAACAGTCTAACACTGTTGTTTTTTTTAGTCTCTTGGCTTGGTCGTGTATGTTTTTTTATGTTTCCTTCGGAAAGTAGGATATTTGCTTTTAGATATTATGGGTTTTAGTTATAAAAATATTTTGATCACAAAGATATGTTGAACTATGATGGTATCTTCACTTTCAGCTAAATTTTATCTTAAGAAAAATATTTTTGTGTGAGAGGCATCTTGAATATTGTGGTACTTAACTGTACTTTTTTTCATTGTTATGAACTGTGTTCAGTAAAACAGTCTCTGACAGATGCGTATCAATCACTGCGTCATCACTAGCGGCAGCTGAGGTGAATCTCGCTGAATGGATCCCCAAAGCATTTTTTCCCCGCATGCATTTTCCAGGGAAAACTCAAAAGTAAGGATGGGCTTCCTTTCTTTTCTTTATGGGAACATTGGTGGATACTCATTCCCAAAACATTCACGTGTCTGTAGTATCAGTGGAAATTTTTGATGTATCATTGAAAACCTTGATGTTTTGCTGAAGAGCCAAAGAACTCACATCTTTCTCATCTGCAGCCACTATGGGCACATCGATAAATAAATCGCCATTCAATATATCAGCGATCGCTCACTAATTCAACGTCGAGTAACCATAATATTTGTTAAAATGCTTGAAGTATCGTAAACCTTGATGCATTTGTTCTTGTAACATCATGGATGAGAACTTGATTTTCGGAGACAAAAGAAACATTAAAAAATCAGCAAAAAAAAATGTTAATTTGCGACATAGAAAGGTGATATTTCCTTTCTGTTTATAAGAACACACACACACAAAAAAATCCTTTATTTATTGCAGAAAAATTTTGAGTGGATTACGCTTTTACAGTTTCAAACATCAGTCACGAAACCTAGATTTTTTGGGGGGGGGGGGGAATCAAGGAAAATAATTTTATTTTCGGCCACAAAACATCAAACAAAACCGAAAAAAAATCTTTAATTCATGACATAAGAAGGTTATAGATTATATTCCGTTCCTCTTTAAAAGATTGCAGCAAAGTATTAGGGGTATGTAAAAGTTTCCGCCGCTCCTGCTAGTGGGCGCTGTACCCATGCTGTCAGTTTGTACATGAAGCCAAGCATGGCGGTCGATAAAGTTCATTTGCGGCACTGTTTGTTATTCATGTTTAATTTAGGGAAAAGTGTGAGTGAAGCATACAATTATATATGTCCGGTGTATGGCAAAACGGTTATGGGTGAGCAGATGTGTCGAGAATGGTTTGCCAGGTTTAAGAAAGGTGATCTAAGCTTGGAATACAAGCCACGTGCAGGTAGACCGCTGGAACTCACAAACTAGGAGCTGGAATTGCTGTTGCAAGAGGGTGCTACAGAATCGACCATGCAACTGGTGAAATGTTTGAAAGTGGCTCATTCGATGGTGGTACGGCGTCTGCAGGCCTTAGGGAAGATTCAGAATATTGGTAATTGGGTTCCGCATACTCATACTTTAATGGAGCGTAATATTGGTCAACGACCGGGCATCTGCATGTCGTTGCTGAAGAGGTTCAAGGGAATCTTTTCAGCAGCGACAACCCCATACGTAAGCGATTCTGGGTCAACTCAGGCCAGCCATCAACATCCACTGCAAAACAGGAAATCCACAGGGAAAAGGTGCTGTTGTGTGTGTGGTGGGATATGCCTGGAGTGCTGTACTTCAAACTGTTGAAATCGGGCAAAACAATCGCTGCACAACGATATAGCAATCAGTTGATGAAACTGAATGCCGCAATTGAGCAAAAATGGCCGTGGACAGGTAAAGGATGCCACCCAGTCATCCTGTTACTCAATAATGCTAGACCACATGTCAGTGCCACCACGAAATCAACCCTTGAACAGTTACAATGGGAGGTTTTACCGCACCCAGCTTACTCCCTGAACATCACACCCTCAGACTTTCACCTGTTTTGCTCTATGCAACATGCCCTAGCCAAACAGCAGGTCACCACAGTTCCAGAGGTGCAAAGTTTGGTCACTGCATTCTTTATCCCAAAACCAGTCCTTCTATTACAGGGGCATTCATTTGTTGTCTGAAAAATGTCAAAAGGTCATTGATGCTAACGGCCAATATTTCGTTGAATTAATGTGTACTGGTTTCCTGATTGGTCCTGTCTCCTTTCTCCTTAAAATGGCGGAAACTTTTGTATACTCCTAAGAAAATTCATTTACTTAAATGTAGGAAATATTCTTTTGCAATTCCAAACATCGATTATCCCTTGCAAAAACATTGATGCTCAAAAACACAGATATTAACTTTGTAAGCAAAATAATGTGTGAAATACACATTTACTTACCATACATTCATTGTAGGACTAACACTATTTTTTAGCACAATTTTCCCCAATGCATTGTATGAACCATATGTACTTATAAGGATTGAATATTTAATAATTTATTACACTTTACTCAAAATAATATTTAAGGAAATACTGTTTCTATTCATAAAATTTAACCTACCTTAAAAACCATGTGTTTTGAGAATACTTACTTACTTTAGTTGTAACTACTGTTGCTTTAATATTTTTTCACATAAATGCATTTTTTTTATTATTTTACTGAATTTTAAGTGTAAAATATAGTTGTGTGAGAGGTACAGATTTTATCGCCAATGTGACTTGATGACTTGGAACCTAGGTTTTGGTGCATTACGTGGCCCCGTCATCAGCATTGTTCTTATGTTATGTTTTCACACACATACCAAGGATTTGCAAATGGCAAGTATTTGTCCTCATCCTAATTTTTAGGTGCACATGCACTGGCTGTTGTTAGTTCATCTTGAATAAAGATTCTCACATACAGTGCCTTCTACTTGGACTCAGTAATGACCAGAAAAATGATTTACCTTAAATTTAATGGATTATTATTGTTTAATAATGGTCATAAATTGATTTTACTTTAAATTTAAAGGATTATTATTACTCGATAACGAGTGGAACTTATTTCTAAATTTAATGGATTATTACGAGTTTCTCTTTGTTTGTATTATTAATTTATCTTCATGTATTATTTCATCACGATTTTTCCTTTATTATTACCATTTTTTCCCACGCATTTTTTATTATTTATTTTATTTTGTTTTTTACTTTATTTATTATATAATTTTATTTTATTAATTTTTACTTTTTATTTATTTTTCTCCTATTGTTCATTTTTGGTAAAGAATTTTCTTTTTGTTTTTTTGTTTTCAAAAAGTTTTTCTCTTTTAATTACCCTTTTCCAAACTTCAGGAAGGGTTGTTGGGTCGTGAATATTGCAAACTTTATGTTTTAGTTTTTCAATAGATGCAGATTCAGAAAATCTTAATTCTTTTTCTGATTTATGGGTAGAAACACGGGCATCGCTGGCGGGGGTTGGGGGTGGGGTGGGGTGGGGGGTGGTATGTCCCCTCCAATATTTCAGCCGAAGTTTACCTCTAAATTTCATACTGCTACCCTTTTCGTGTTTTTCATTCTCTCACTGAACTTTTCATTTGGGCTCTTCCGTCTGGATAAGGGCATTCCAGAGGTCATTTGACTACAACATTTGCTAGCCACATGGGAGCAGAGGGGATTCTTGTGGGTGACTGTAGGGTTTTCCCCACCCTACTCTTCTGCTCAATGGCTCTTACGCTCTCCACCACCTTTTTTTATTTATTTACTATCTGGTTAACGGGGATAGGAAGTTGCTCTCATCATTCGACCAACGTGATCATTTTACAAGACAAGTTAACACAACGCATATTAACATCACAAACATTTAATATATACACTCTTTACGAAGTTCAGGGTTTTCCACAACCGATTGCAATACATACTTTTATTTTCAGAATCAGAGCTTAGCTACACTAAAGTTCTGCCTGCTCAAGGCAAAAGCCAGCGCCCAGCCGCTGACTGTCTTCTTTTTCTTTCTTTTTTTTTCTTGCCTCCCTGTGCATCGTGAAAAATATTTCTCTGGCGCCTCTCCGCCAATCAGAGGCGACGACCGTGTCGTCTTCCATCGCACACCGTGGGAAAGGAATGCTCAACGTAGCATGTAGTAGGTCACCGATAGGTCAACAAAGTAGTGAAAGTATTATTAACGTCGAGTCAGTCACAGCGAGGGGGCGCCAAAAACTCTTAGTCTTACAGTGACAGTTGACAGTATTTTGACGTCAAACTGGATGAAGGGGAAAAATGACTGGTTGTTTCTGAGTTGGTAGGTTTCTTCACTTTTGTTTCCTGTTTCCAACGTGTAATCTGGACTCCTTCTGGAATGCTTCTCTAAATGCTTTATCTCAGACTCAGTGGTTTAATTCTCTCTCCCTAAAATAATTTCTTTTCGTTGCTATTTTGAGCCTGTTTCAAGATGGACAAATTTTTAAATTGAAAACAGCCACTGCCTCACCCTCAGGAACCAGAACCTTCAACTTCTAAGTCTAACACTAGTGATTTCTGCAGTAACATGAATGAAGATGGTTCCCCACACACAAAAAAAAAAGGATATGGTGAAAATACAAATGATTACATCGATGTTCATCCCAACCAGCCCCAAATATTGCCTGAATCGTTTCCATCTCAGATTTTGAAAGGTCGGACACTGAATTTCAGATGCGCTTGGTATAAAGACTTCACTTGGCTGCATATTGACACCAGTGGCAGTACAAACGGAGTTCTTTGCTTTTACTGTTACTGTTACCAAAGGGGTAATCCAAACAAAACACTGTCCAAAAAAGTGAGCCATCCTTTTCATCACGAGGTTTCAAGAACTGGAAGAAAGCTATGGAAAAGTTTAAAGCACGTGAAAAATGTGATGCTCATCTTCAGGCAGTTCTAGCATATCATCAAATGAAAAATCCGATTGAAGCGCAGCTGAATGAAACCATGGCAAAAGGTCAAAAAGAAGCCAGAGTTTGTTTAACGAAGATAATCTCTTCAATGCGTTTTCTTGGAAGACAAGGCCTGGCAATTCGAGGACATCATCACCAAGACGGAAATTTGAATGAGCTTCTTAAATTAAGATCAGAGGACTTCCCTTCTCTTGGCAAATGGATATTAAAAGAAAGAAAAGATGACGCATCCATCTATTCAGAATGAAATTTTAGAAATTATGGCTGGAGAAATTATTAAAAGCTTTTGTCGCGAGATACGGATGCAGAAACACCCCGTGTTCTCCATTATTTGCGATTCGACGCGAGACATTTCGGGAAATGAACAAGAATGCATTTGTGTTAGATGGATAGACAGTGACTTGAGACCTGTAGAAAGTTTTTTGGGCCTATATACCGCGTCCGAGACGACAGGAGAAGGAGTTGCGGCAATTATTATTGTATGTCATGACAAGACTTCAGCTTCCAATGACAATATTACGAGGTCAAGTGTACGACGGAGCTCCCAATATAAGCGGGTGCAAAAAAGGAGTCCAATCCTTGTTAAAAGAAAAACAACCGTTGGCTAAATTCATTCACTGTGAAGCCCGCTGTCTGAATCTGGTTACAAAAGATGTCTGCGATTCGACTCCAACTGTCCGCAATGGGCACATGAACTCAGCATACTTTTTAGCCAGCCGTCGAAGGCAAAAAATTGCTTTTTGAAAATTAAAGAAATGGATGCTCAAAGGCCTGTACAAAACATAGCTAAGATAAAGCCTCTCTGTCCAACACGATGGATCTGTCGACTTTCACAGATTGTGGAGATTATCACGCGATACAACACTGTGCTGGAAACGCTGGAAGATTTGAGTGAAACTGAAAATAAAAGCATTGTTTCAGCATCAGCTAGTGGGCTGCTCAAGCTATTTCAGTCAGGAGCAACTTTATTTGGACTTCTGATGGTTAAAGACATTATTGCTCATCTTGAAATATTGAACAAATGCATTCAAACACGCGAAGTGTGCGTTATATCTGTGATTCAAAGCATTGAGGATTTATCAACAGCTTTTGCAGATATGCGATCTGAACAAAATTTTAAAATTCTTCTGGATCAAGCAAATAAAATTATTGAAAATTTTAATTTAGTTCCACTGACAATTCCGCAATCGAGGAAACCACTGAAGCGATACACTGGACTTTGCGATGCACATCATATCATGGTGGTACAATAGAGCAATATTACAGAAAAGAGTACTTTGCTTTAATAGACACCGCTTTAATGTCTTTGAAGTGTCGGTTTAATAAAGAAGATCTGAAGTACGTAAAAGCTATGGAAAACACACTTTTGAGCGTTGATGTGGCTGCAGGACTAGATATTCTAAGCAGTTATCCAGAACTCAATATAACAGTTTTAGAGACGGAACTGGGACTTTTTCTGAAGAAGTACAAGATTGCTTCTGTCTCTGATGCCGTAGCTGTTCTACAAAGCATGCCACCAGAAGTTCGAAACATGTTTGAGAACATTGAAATCCTAGTGCGCTTGTTGATAGTTCTGCCAAGCTCGTCATGTGAAGCAGAACGCAGTTTCAGTTCGTTACGTTGCTTGAAAACTTACTTGAGGAGCACAATGACTCGGAAACGGTTAAACCACATTGCAGTGTGCCATATTCATAAAGATGAATTAGACAAAATTGAAATAGACTTCATTGCATCTAAATTTATCTATACCAATGATAAGAGGAAGCAAATTTTTGGAATATAGTGTTAGGTAGGTACAGTACTTTTTTTCCCCCATTTGATAAATACAATACACGATTTCTGCGTACGTTATATACTGTATATATAATTTGTACCTAAAAACATAAATAACAGTTGTCAGTTCTTTAATTTTGTAAAACAATTGCGATACGTATCTAAAAATTATTGCACTGCATTTATTCAATACAGTTAGATTTGCTGCCCCCAGTACATTTTGAAAAAACTTAAAAAAAAAAAATTGGCTATTATTACTGCACGCTTGCACCCCCCCCCCCCAATTCCTATTTGCCAGCGACGCCCATATTAGAAATCAATTTTAACTTACCAAATTTGGAAATTTTCAATGCAAAATTGCATCAAGGCTGTCAAAGCATATTAATGTTTGCCTAAAAACCTTTTTAGATGTTTTTGACTTCATATTGTCGTGTCAAAAAGAACAGTAACAGATACAGATATTTTTTACCCATCCCTACTCCGATTAATCTTGGCCATACCAGCTGGGATTCCAGCACGAGCAACTTTTTTTTTAATGTCATTTTAGTTATTTCTTTTCCTTGGAGTACTTAAAAACTTTGACTTTTGATGACTTTTACAACCTGGAGTCATTACTATTATTATTTTCCGAGATCTCAGCTGGAGCATAATCACAGAGTTGTATTTAAAAAAAAAAACTATCTGCATACACAATCGTCAAAGCAGAAAACTTGCTGCAAATTTAGAAAGCATGAACCACGATTAGCAATAGAACAATAGAATAAGAATAAATTAAAATAAATAAAACATAACTGAAAAATAAAACAATAATTGCAGTCAGAATAATAATTATAGAGGATTAAAGTTACTCTGAAGGCAAAAATATGGCAAATTTCACAAAAATAGGCAAAATTTCACAAAAATGGGTATGATCTTTTAAAACCTGGATCGACCCCTGCTTATTTAAACTGCTGTATGTTTAACTATGATTATTTAATTTTTCTCTAAAACAAGGATGTATTTTAAAAATTCAGGGACATGGCAGATTCACTAAATCTCTCAAATAGGCCTACCAATTTCATTATCATGCCATTTTATACCATACAGCATCATCATCTTAAAACTTGAGATACACGCTTTTGTGCATTGAACATTTTGGCAGACCCTTAAAACTGCAATGCAAAATCTGTAAAAAAAAGTTTATCATATTTTTTAACTTTAAAAAAAAGGAGGGTTCAGATTTGTTATCTTAAAAGATACATTTTCCTGCGCATCCAGCTTTTACCCCTGGACAGGTAAATAATTTCTGCACATGCACAGATGGGTATGTAACTTTTCAGATATTTTTAAGCCCTGGTTGTGCATCAAATAGACCTTTTAAAGTATAATATTTTACATTCCTACCTATGAATACATGTTGTTTTTTTTTTGTCAGTTGATTAAACAGGCATAATTAATTTCTAATAAATTGTGTAACCATGTCATAATTATAATCATTTTCTTCTTTTGCAGAAGTGACTGTCTTCCACCTCGTGAAAGTGCACCAGCGAGTCCATTATTATTGGGAATCTCTCGTGCTCGTCGCTTCAGTGCAAGTTTCAGTCCTATCTCGTCGTCAAATTCAACACCTACTTCAACGGTCTGTATATAGTTTTTAGCGTATTCACAAGATTTTAAACTTCTAGTTGCAAGAAATAAACCAATTAATAATGTATTCCTCTTTACTTTCAGCAGTGTTGGTCAAATTTAACCACTTACATGTTCTGCCCGAACTTATGAGATTCTGCTTTTTCTGAATTCATATAATTTCCATTTAGAAATATGATTTCTCTATGTCTATCTGTCTGTGATTGTAACAGCATTATTTCACCTCCAATTTATTAGATGGCTCTGCTACTTAGACATTAGTGAAATTTATTTTTTTCTCACAGTGGCTTGAAAGGTTTCAGCCATTTTAATGCCATGTGCAATTTCACTAGAAAAATGATCCTTTAGTAAGGCTTCTACATAGGTCATACTGAAAGTAATGATAAAAAAAGCTGCATTACACAGGCAGATTGCGCATTAGAAGAATGATATCAGGTAATCCCAAAAATACTGTCGTTTTTTCAATGTGTGAAGAAAAAAAGAAAAACATACCTGGAACAGATGTTTTAATCCATATAATAAGTGCCCCCGGTAGTTACAACCTTCTCCCATCGATTGACAAGGTTTTGAATCCCAGACTTGTAGAATTTCATGGGTTTTGATGCAAAAAAGGCAAAAAGGGTTCGCTGTACCTCCTCCACATTTTGAAGTGTAGTCTCAGCAAGATGGTTTTGCAGGCTGCGAAAGAGGTGGTAGTCGGATGGGGCGATGTCAGTGGAATATGCTGGATGCAGAAGTTTTTCCCATCCGAAGTCCTGCAACGTGGCACTGGTCATTTTTGCTGTGTGTGGTTTTGCATTGTTCTGTGCAGCAGCACGTCTTTACGATTCACGAGTGCTGGACGTTTATCCTGCAAAGTAGTGCATAGACTATGCAGTTGCTGACAGTAGACTTCCCCTGTAATGGTTTTGTTGGGTGGTGGTAGCTCATAATGGATTATGCCTTGCATATCCCACCACACAGACATCAAAACCTTTTGTGAAAAAACGTCCTAGTTTCGCCACTTCTGCAGACACATTCCCTTTGGGAAGACACTGCTGTTTATGCTTAATGTTGTGATAAACAATCCATTTTTCATCACATGTGACAATTCTGTGCAAAAACGGCTCCCTTTTTTCAAGGGATAGCAAAGAAGTGCAAATGTCCACACGCTGTTGCAGCTGTTGTGGAGTGAGATCATGGGGTACCCACTTCTCCAGTTTCGACCCATGACCGAGGTCCTGCAGATGCCGAGGAACAGCAGAATGGGTTGAATGAACAAGTGTGGCCAATTCCTCGACTGTTGCCTGCGGATTTCCTCAACAGCAGCTTTCAGCACATCGTTATCCAGCTCAACAGGCCGTCCGGGTCGCTGCATATCTTTGAGGCTGGTGTCCCCCCATCGAAATTTTTGGAACCAGCGTTGACATTTCCTGACCTCCAGGGTACCCGGCACATATGCGGCATTGATGTTTCGAGCGATGGTAGCGTCGCTGAATGTCGATGGTGGAACTCATACAGCATATTGTGCCTAATGTGGTCTTCTGACACTGCCATTTCCTATGTGGTATATAAGTACACAACGACTGCACCTAGAACTCCCATTTGCGGTCTCAAGTGACTTGAAAGCCTGCTTGAGTTATCCCTCTTTGACTCACCGTGGTCGACGTCATAGTCTGGGAACCAGGGGGATCACTACTGTTGGGCTTGCGCAAAGCGACATTACTTCTGGGATAACCTGATAGTTCGTGGACAAGTAGTGCCATCTCTCATTGTAGCCATAAATGCTAAATGACATCACCAGTGTCAGTTAGGTGGTCAAACAGATACTAGAAAAGATCAATGGCTGACTGTGATGTGATATGTTGTTCTGCCAACGGGCTGTGGTTCAGTTCCTTGTGAAAAGAGAAATTCCGGCTGCCAATATTCACTGTAAGCTTTAGCATGCATATGGAGGTGCATGTATGGGTGTCAGCAGTGTGAGAAGGTGGGTGAAACATTTTTAAGATGGTTTCACAGACATTAACGATCAGCCTCGTATCGGTCGCCATTGAACAGACTCTATGGAACAAAACAAGGGAAGGGCTGATGCCTTAATTTGTGATAACAATGGCAACCACATTTTGGACTGATTTGTACTTGTATATGTGTTAATCAGCACTTTTCTGTTGCCTTGACTTTGCAGACATTACTTTCTTTCAAACCCAATAGAAAAGTAGTTTAAGGTATAGTGAATAAGATAGAAATAGCATTTTTTTGCAAATACATTCTCATATAACTTTAACAGCCAAACAGTGCTTACTTTCTGAATATGCCTCATAGTTTGGTTGGAAGATTTAGCTGCTAATGCTTCATTGTATGGCCACAAATGCTTGCATTTCTGTAAAAGGCACAAACCCAGTGGAAGAAAAGTAATCAGAAGTTTCTAGATGAATAACCATGACATGTGCCTCATGATGAGAGATGCAAACTTTGTCCTCTAATTTTCTGACCTCAGATGTATTAGGAGAGAGCAAACAAGAGCATTGCAAAACAAGTGTTGCCTTAGAAACGGTAGCCACATGTCAAGAGAGAAAACTGGGGAGTGAGGAATCGTTCACCATCTGTTTTCTATTCCAGAGAGAACTGTGTCATTGTACTGTGCCTGTTCTTGTTTATCCCTCAGGGTAAAGGCAAATGCAGTAATTGGGTTTCTTGTGTTTTTCTGAGATCGTGTAGTGAAGAATTGATTTACTGATTTTATTTTTTACCTGACATTCAAATGCAAAATGGTCTTCAGTTGGGTCAAAATTATATCAATGGCATCCATTGTGTTTATTGTTGCAATTACCCATGCCATGTATGCAGACCTAAAGAATGCGTTAAGTAACAGAGATTTTGTCAGTATTAATTTTGTTTCAAGAATTTTTTATAAAGCTGCTACTGAGAAAAACTGCTTGTTTTTGTACTAATACTACGGATGGCTTGTGCTGGGGATTGTCAAAGTGGGGCAGTGAAGGGTGAACTGCTTTAGTTTGGGGCCAGTAGCAATCTACAATATATTAACAGGCCAAAAGAAAAAAAAAAGTTAAATGCATAAAATAAATAAATAATGATAGTATTAATGATAATGAATCATATAGTAAAGTGCATAAAATGTGCTCACAAAAGTTTTGCTTTTCAATAATTTTTCTCATCCATTTTATTTTCAGTTCTTTTATTTAAGTCTTTTAGTGCATTCACAAATATTTCACAGACCTGATAAAATGCCATTATGGAGCACATTTGGCTGATGTGCTTAGTTCATCCATCACTGGTTTAGGGGGAGAAAAATGGTTTCGGAATCAGGCCATGGCTAATGAGGGTGAGGGGGGCTCAGTTTAACTCTGATTTAATGCGAAAAGAGAATAAACTATAACTTCTCTCTCTCTCTCTCTCTGGTCTAGTGTTTACTCCTGACTACATGCGATTTTCCTTTTGGTTTCTTCCTGCACTTCATAAAAATGCTAAAAGGTGCAAAGGATGGGTAGATAATACTTTTTTATATAAAAATTTGATGTTTGACTTCTAAGCAGGTTCTAATTTTGAGCTGTTAAACTTGGGAGGTCAGATAGACGCAATAATCATGCCGAAGAAATCGGGTTGCTGAGCAGCATAAATTCTATGGACAGTGTAGTCATTACTTCACATTACTCATATATATAAATCATGTAAAAATGTACAATTTGTACTGACCTTAATGTTTTGTGACAGCATTGTCAAAAAGTAGTTCACATGTGGTGAAAATAAGCATGCAAATTACTCTGTTTTTGGTATGATATAACACCATTTTTTATGTCACTTTTAAAGGAAAGAGTTAAACTTCAAGATGGATATGTGTTACTGTTTGACGAGACCCTTACAAGGATTTAATTTTTTAGGACAAGCTACTGCTAATGTATTGTATAATAAAATTCAAGAAAAGTGTTCCAGCTTAAGTTCTGGTAACTTGCATCAGCTGTCCATGGATGAACCCCATATCAGTTGGAAGGTATATGATATGATGCTGGCTGCAAATATGTAAAAGTTTACTTTTCACCAGTCTGAACATTGTCAAAATTGTAATCATCTTTAAGGCCAAGAAATCATTCAGAACTTAAAAGATCTTTTATTGAAAGCAAATTGTGATAAAAATGCATTGCTGATATTGAGGAAGATCCTAAGATATCAATCGACTTATTACAAGTGATGAAAATGATGTTTAGTGCATGGAGAGAAGTGACAATATTGTGACTAACAACTGTTCAGGAAAGCTCACTTTTTAGCTGACGATGGTGAAAAAGTAAAACTCATGTAGATCTAGGGGAATGTGCACCTGACAAAAAGAGTGTAGCAAAGTTTTGCAAAATTTTCTAATTAGATGAAAAAGAAATATTTCAAACATAAGTAAATATTGATGCTGAAGTAAAGATCTGCAGAAATTTAAGGGATGAAGACATCAAACCCCAATTAAATCTTCAATCAGGCAACAAAGATTAACCAGATGATATTGTCCCAACCCTTACTCTTACTGAAAAGGCCCCAAGCAGCAATAAAGATTTTGTAAAACTTGATTAAAAAGCTGTACCTAGAACAAAATAGTGAAACTTTATATGTGATTTAGCACCTCAAAACTGTTGTTGAACTCAAAAGCAAAATAAATAAATTAAAAAAAAAAAAAAGGCAGACTATTTCCAGATTTTCTGAATCAGTAACCACTTAATTCATTTTTATTCTATTATGTTATGATAAATCGAACTACATTTTGAATTCATTCAAAATTATTTGCACCTTTAAAAATACAGTTAAAAGTGTCAAATAAATGTAAAGATGTGGTTAATTTGCATCCTGTACCAGAAGTGGGCATATTAATACAATTTCTATTTGTGTTTTAGGTTTTTAATTTAAAGCAATTATTTTTAACTGCCCAAAGGAGTTCTATTTCAGCATTCATTCTTAGTTAAGAAATCATGAAATATAAAACTGTGTCTTAAGCTTAGCCAAAGAGATGGCATGAACTTTTAAAACTGAATTGGAAATGCAATGGTTACACAACCTCCAAAAGAATTACTTTACAACAGGATTAAACATTCACTTTTATTGCTTAGAGGGTGCACAGTTTATGCCTGTTCCTACACCTCAGAGATGTCTGTTAGACATACTAAGCCTTCCCCTTTTATGTCCCAGCCATGGTTGTGACCTATGACATGATTGTGAAAGTCTTGCATCATGCTGGACAATGTTAATTCTGCCAAAGGTCAAGCTGACTTTGGTAAACGATTTTGTGCTACCATAGTAAAATTTATTCTTCATAACAAGAAAACCAGTGACAAATGTAGGGCAAAATTTTGTTACATATCACTAAGCTGTTCTCTGAGATTTAGAGGTTAGCTCCAAAAAGAAATACAAACTACCAGATAATTTTTATTTACTGTTGCTGTATCAAACTTCTCCATTTACAGCGATCTTGGCATGCAACTCGAGCATCGCTGACATCCATTACACGCCGTACACAAGTTCTTCTATACTTCATACTCGTAATCTTTTTCTCATGCCTGAATCTGATCCTCCCATGACTTCCTTGGCCTTCCTCTGCCTTTCCTTCCTTAGACTTGGGCTAAAAAGATTTTCTTAGTAAGCATCTCATCACTCATTCTTTCAACATGGCCAAACCACCAAAGCATATTAGTCTCCACCTTGCTAACAACATTTTGCTTCATATCCCATAACTTCAACACATTTTCATTCCTCACACAATCAGAACGTGTCTTGCCACAAACCTCCCATAAGTAACGCATTTCTCCATCATACAAACGGCTTTTATGTTTCTTTTGTAGTACACAGGTTTCACTGCCATACATCAATTACACTTTCATACACAGCCATGCGCGACTCTCTTGAGAACCCATCGTTCCCGTGAAAATCTCCCAGAGCAGCCATGACTTTCAATGAAGAATTCACTCGCCTACTAATTTCACCATCCAATTTATTCTCTCTGTCAAACATGCTTCCTTAATACACAAACTCACTCACCTGGTCAATCACTGTGCCATTTAGACTTATATTACATTCAGTGCTACCAGTTCCTCTCTCAAGAACCACAACTTTGTTTTTTCCCTTATTTATACTCAGTTTGAATTTCATGCGAACTTCATACATCTAGGACAACATACTCTGCGACTCACTTTTGCTCTGTTCCAACAGGACAGTGTCATCAGCATACAACAATCTGCACACTTGGATATCACCAAGACATAAACCAGTATTATCTATTTTGGCATCACGCATGCACGCATCCATAAATATATTAAACAGCCATGGTGACATTACACAACCTTGTCTGACTCTTGCACCAATAGAAAACCATTTTGATAAGACATCGTTCACTTGTACACAGCTCAGCGCTCGGCACGAGTCACTTTTTTCACTAAAAGTCACCGTTTTTTTTATTGGTCACTTTTATTCCATATTTCTTCCCATAGGTCACTTTTGTCACTCTTTTTTTTAGAAGAAAACTGTGTGCACTTGTGTCCAAACGTATTTATTGACGCTTCCTAAAGTGCGTAGATCCTGCCGAAGCAGCGTCCAGAAGTAAATAAACAAGGTTAGTAGATTATCTCCTGTTATAATAAACAACATCTGGGTACGAGAGTAGCGGAGAATGATAATTCACTAAGTATACGACCCCCAAAAAAGATCATCGGAGACGAGACCCTCGTTCGGAGATCTGTGAGCGTACGCGGTAAAACTTGCATTGCGATGTTTCATGTCTTCTGTTTCCTGGACGCTGTGGAATGTCTGCAACGAATTGAAAATCAGGTATGTTATACTTATTTCCATAAATTTAGGACATTTTTTTTAACTTAATGAATCAATTATCAGAGCATTGTTTTTAGATAATAGTTGTTTTTTGTATTTTATAAATGCTTTATTACAACTTCGTGACA
This sequence comes from Macrothele yani, assembly GCA_039090855.1. NCBI lineage: Eukaryota > Metazoa > Arthropoda > Arachnida > Araneae > Macrothelidae > Macrothele > Macrothele yani. Next base: position 44,902,438 of record CM077022.1, on the reverse strand, counting down.
ATTACGTTGTGACTACCGGCAGAGAATCTGCCACAAATTCGATAAAAGACTTGATCTGCCGTGGTTGCAGCGGAAGCATCCTCGCAAAACATATTAGACGTAGCCGTGCTACATATGCAGCAGTACAGGCTGGCTTCGCTTTCACAAGTAATGGGAGGGCCTCTGTTTTTTACTTTATATTTCCAATTCTTCAGTGTTTTATTTTAGGAATTTGTAAATTGGGGAGAAACATCAATGTTTGTATAATATCGGTGGAAACATCAATGCGGCACGTATTTTCTATCTTCGGCAATGGTTTCTCCTGGCTCAAGCAATGCCGTGGCTGCATGAAAACATGTCTTGCGGCGTCTTTCTGCATCGGTCACCGGCACTCGTGCCCGTCCCTAAAGGCACGGCTGAAGCGTCATCGGCGCTTACTGTATTCCCGCGTCCCGCTTCATAGGTAAATTTTACGTAAAAAAATTTTAAAAAATGACTATCATTGAATTTCTTTAAATTTTAGATCATTTTTAATTTCCAAAATGATGTACGTCACAGTTTTTTTTAATTTTTTGTCCCTGAATTTTGCTTCATAATTTACACGTTAACCCTGAAACTTTCAAAATTCCGATATATAATGAAAAGCATAGTCTAATTCAGAATACTGAATGTGGTTTTTTTTTCTTATTTTTTATTTAATTTTTCAAACGTCCTTTTTGAAAAGCAGTAGGATCGGTAATGAATGGAACAAATGAAAAGTTTAGGGGCACACAGCCTTCCGTTTCTTAAAAAAACATGAAAATCGTATCGTTTAGAGTTACTGTCATGATACACTGTATGCCTAGGCAAATATCATTTATTCGTTAAATAATTTCAGAAAAATATTTTAATACCTTGGAACTACTTTCTTTGTTGACCTCAGCAGTCCCGTGCATCGACCACATTAATGCTTTGCCACGAGGGAGTAATTGTTTAGAATAACTGAGAAGTGGAATCCTCTGTTTTTTTTTTGGTTTTTTTTTTTTATATACATCATATTCAGTGTTCAGGCATGTGATTCTTTCGCTAATTAGCGCAATTCTGTGAATTTAAAAAAATCAAAAATGGAAATCTTCCAAACCTGTCATTTATTTGCGTTCTCAGGCTTTTAACAAAAGTTTGTGATTGTTGATGTGTTGGGAAAAAAATCGGGGCGAGAAATATTCATTGGGTAGGTGGCGATATTTCAGTTGTAAAGCATACTCTTTCTGGTGCTGCATGGCTGAAAATTAGCTTGGAGGTTGCCCTTCGCTGGCCTCCGCTCAGTGTACGAATGACTTAGCAGTTCTTTATCTACTCACTAACCTCACATCGGGGTAGAAATCTACTTGCTATCAAGCCGCCGCCTCAACAACGTCTAACCGCAATTTTAACGCTTTCCAACCGTAGGTTGGGTAAGCAGTAGGTCAGTGTAAGGGTAAGGCAAGTTGGTAATGAGAAAGATATGTGAATTTCTTGTTGGTAGTGTGAATTCTTCAGTGGTGCAAATTCAGTATAATTTGGAGTAAATGTAGTAGGAATTTGAGTGCAGTAGTGTTCGGCGTGTTATGTAGTAGTTGTTTTGATTAAGTAAATTCTGGTGTTCAGTACATAGAGATTTAATAGCTAATTTTCTTACAAGTATGGAATTATTTTGGTAATGTGGTTTTGGGTTGTTTATATTTTTGTCGTTCAGTAGTGGTGTCTTAAAATTAAATGGTAGCAAAGAAAAAAAAAACTGGTTTGAAAGAGACAGCAACTTTTGTGTGTAAACATTACACATAAACATTATTATTATTATTTTTTTAAGTGAGCTAGGGAAGGAGAATTATACACTTCCATAGAGTTTACACGAGTTTTAATGTCAATATTATCTTCATTCAGTATTTAAGCATTATAAAATTGTATTGTCAAAGCATTGTGAAAATTGGCTTTCAATCAAGTGTTGTATACATACACTGAAGTGCCAGAAAAACTGGTACACCAGTCTAATACTTGGTAAATCCCCCACGGGAGCGAAGGACTAAAGAAATACGACAGAGCATGGACTCCACTAGCTTCGGGAAATATGCTGTAGGCAATGCACACCATACTTCCTGCAGAGCGTTCCACAATTCGGGTGTATTCCGAGGTCTCAGATTTCTGTGATCGATAGCGCGTTGCATGGCATCTCAAATGTGTTCTATCACGTTCAGATCTGGGGACTTGGGTGGGAATGGCAAAATTCCAAACTCAGATGAATGCTTTTCTAACCATAATGTGGCGTCCCAACACTTGTGTGGAGGTGCATTGTTGTGTTGGAACAGGCCCAACCCATCAGCATGAATGCAGGACATGAATGAGTGTACCTCGTCAGAAAGGATGCGCACATAGCGTTGGCCAGTTACAGACGCTTGTAGACGTACCAGGGGTCCCAGTGAATTCCAGCTAAACATACTCCATACCATTACAGACCCCCCCCCCCACCAGCCGGTAGAGTTCGCTGTTGACAAGCGGGATCCATGGCTTCATGGGGTTTGCACCACACACAAATCCTTCCATCTTTCCCGATACAGTTGGAAACGTGACTCGTCAGACCAGGCTACTTGTTTCCAGTCATCAAGTGTCCAGTGGCGGTGTTGCCGTGCCCAAGCGAGGCGCATAGCTCTGTGTCATGCACCAATCGAGGGGACTCGAGTTGGGCGTCGGCTCTCAAAGCCCATATCATGCAGGGTACGTTGCACAGTCCAGACACTGATGCTTGTTGAGGCTTCAGCATTGAATTCCGATGATACCTGCGAGAATGTTGCACGCCTATCGCGTGAAACGATTCGTGACAGTCGACGATGGTCACGTTTACCCAATGTCTTTTTACGGCCACGCTGGTATCGTAGGTTGGAGGTTTTGCCGGAATTCTTGTAGTCACCATTGCAATGGTCGTCTGTGAAAATCCGAACTTCGTTTCTACCTCTGAAATACTGTGGCCCATCTCACAAGTGCCAACTATGACACTGCATTGAAAATCGCTTAAATCGTTATTATTTGTCATTCTCATGCCGAAAACAGCTCTGACAGCTGGCAAGGATGTCTATCGCTTTATATACACACTGGCGGGCGTAACCAAGTACGCGCATAGGTGATTTTGCTATGTATTTTGCATAAGCTCGTCTGTTTACATCTCAAGATGAAAATTAATTTGTACCTACTAACAAGGGCACGTTAAGCGAAAAATCTGGAGATTGTCGTATTTGATCATCAGTTGTTGTGTATTCTGTGACTGGGCCATAAACGAAAAACCTAAATTGTCTGTGTATCCAGATACTAAATTTCTACTTTAGGACTTTAATTTAATTATTATTATTTTTTTATTATTCTGGATATTTTCCCTAGTGGAGAATTTTTGATGATTACATGTTCACATTGCCCTCGTGCAGATTCCGTTAAGTTTATTTAAATAAATACAGGCCAAGTGACCTTTAAAAAACATTCACTTAAGTGCAGTGAAGTTATTTAAGATTGAAGTTAATCTCTGAGGTCCATATTATTCCCTTCAGCTAGACTGAAGCATGGTAATGTTTGGTTTTCAATTACAACAATGTCCTTTTGTATCAAGTATCTGATCATTTCCTAAAAAAAAATTGTTTAGATGTGTACAATGTATACTATTGATTCTTTAGTGTCACACATTGCTTACACATGTAAGAATAATACCTTTGTTTTTCCACTTTCAAGATTCAATTCTGCAAACACAAACATCAACAAATAACGTTTTTGGGATTTTTAAGTTTGTTTTGGAATGTTTAAATGCTTCTTCATGTTTAGCGTTAATAATAATCATGGCCTTAGGTGAAATTTTGTAGATGTTCCTAATTTCATCTACCCATCTCCCAAATTTTAAATTTGACTTTTATGCAAAGTTTTACCCTCAGTTTGGCAATATATCACATCACTAGATTTCCTAATCACCATTACAACCAACAATTTTTCTATGCTATGAAGTTTAGAAACAATATGATAACAAATCTTGATGTCAATGCATTTTTTCAAACATTTTATGTTTTTCAATAACGCAAACATATATACGATTCTCATTCACAAACTGATTAATAAACATCTAATAATTTTTCATATTCAACAGTCATAATTTTTCCAATGCCCAGCCTTTTTCATAACGATTGTTAATATTTAACAGCCAATGCAAATTTGAAAGCCACCCCGGTAGCGCAGTGGTCTAAGCGATAGCCTCTGATCATTCGTCCGAAAGGGGTCCGGGTTCGAATCCCGGTGAGGCATGGCTGTTGTGTTTGTCTTACGGCACTGGCTCTCTCCCTTCCCTGGAACCAGTGACCCTAAATTAGGGACGAGCGACTGCTTATAGCCCATTGAGTTGCTGACGGTAGTCGTTAAACATCCAATCAAAAAAAAAAAAATTTTTTTTTGAAAGAAGGCAGGTAATTCCTGATGTTTTTTTCTTTTTCCATGCTGTTCGATTTGAAACTGAATTCAAAATATTACTTCCTTCAATCTGATTTAAAAAGTGTTACAAATAGTTCCATAGTAGCTTTGATTCTTTAGGCTGTCCTAACACGTTCCATAGTAGCTTTGATTCTTTAGGCTGTCCTAACACAATAGAACTAAAAATCACAAATTATTCTGAAGTAATCTTCCTTTTTAATCATATTTGAAAAAAATAACTGTTCAAAGTGCTAAAATGTGTTATAGTCAATAAACTCTTGTTTGTAGTATTATTCAGTTGCTATAAAATGTAATATTTTTTAACTTAGTAATTTTTATTTTTAAATTTTTTTTTTTTTTTTTTCATTTTCAGATGAAAATTTTAACTAAAGATGGGAAAATGCCATTTTAATGCCACCTGGCTGTTGAAGAATGATGGTACAGGAAATAAAGTGTCACGGTGGGCAAGAAAGAAAGATGAGAATTCCATATTTTGCATGGCTCATGAGTGTATAGTAAACATTAACAAAGGATTTCAGGCCATTATTCAGCATGGTGCTACCAAAAAGCATAAACAACAGTGTGACTTTAAGCTCAATCCTTTACAACTTCATCTATTAAGTGGATGTGAACAAAAGGAAGAAAACCCTTCACATTGCAGTAAGAAAGAAGATCCTGGATCCATTCATCTGTACAGCATAAAAGATGCAGCTACCGCAGCTGAATTGATATGGACACTAAAGACAGTGGCTTCTAATTACTCTGCTTCTTCTTCTTCGGGTTTAAATGAAATATTTAAAGCTATGTTTCCTAACAGCATTCCAGAAGGTTTTTGTTTAAATCCCAAAAAAATACATTATTTAATTTCAGATGGATTGGCACCATATTTCCGAGAGGATAACAAAGGATATGAGAGGTGCACATTACACTTTGATGTACGATAAAACAACTAATGCAAGCAGTAAAAAATAATTACAAACTGTTGCAAGATATTGGTCTAAAACTCAAAATAAAGTTGCTTCTCATCATCTTGAAACCTTTTTTATTGGCAGTGCTACAGCTGAAGTTATTTTAAGTAAAATTACAGAAGCTATGGATAAGATGCAACTCCCTTGTTGTAATTTGTTGATGTTGGAAAGTGATGGTCCAAATGTTAACAAAAAGGTTCATAAACTTATGAATGAAGAACTTAAGGTGGTTTGTGAATGAAAGGTTATAGACATAGGAACATGTAATATACATACTGTACATAACGCATGTTTAAAAGGCATATCTGAACTTGGTGAAGAAGCCTGTGAATTGATTTCTACAATATATTATTTTTTTGATGGATGGCCATTGAGGTGGGAAGCATTTACAAATATTCAAAATAAAGAGATACTGCCAAATAACAGATTTATAACACATTGTTCTTCAAGGTGGTTAACTGTAGAACCAGCTGCTAAGCGACTTCTTGAACAATGGCCTGCTATTAAATGTTATTTTTTAAAGCATGTCCCAAATAAGAACACAGCAGCTGGCTTAAAATATAAAAGTGTCATAAATTTGTTGAAGAAGAGCACAATTAAGGCTGAACTGCATTTCTTAATATCTAGTGGTAATATTTTTACAAAATTTACAAAAACCTTTCAGAAGGATGAACCATTAGTACATGTTTTGCATACTGAACTCACTGCTTTGGTTCAGACTTTAATAGGAAAGGTTCTGTAAAAATTCAAATCTGGATAGAAATAATATAGATGTAGAAAGCATCCTCCAAGAAGCAAATCAACTTCAACTTAAACAAATTAATTGTGGTGAAGCTGTGATGAATGAGTTGTTAAATGTAAGTGAAAATGATAAAATATATATTTTTAAAAGCTGTTCAGAAACATTATATAAGTGCCTGTAAATTTATTATTGATAAAACATCTATCTCACCAGGTTTGCTTAAAAAGCTTCGTTCCCTTCATCCTGCTGAAAGAAAACTGTACGCAGCTGTCGGGATATAGTAGCAGTTGTAGGGATCACATCAGGTACCTAATTCAACTATTTGTTACTTTTTTTGAACGGAGTTACTAAAAGTTACTTTTTTAAAGAAAAAGTCACTTTTAGTTACTTTTAAAGAAAAAGTCACTAAAAGTCACTTTTAGTTACTTTTTTTTTGTCATCATCAGTTACAGTATGCAGTCCTCATAGTAAGTACGTCACTTTTCTGGCTTTTAATTTGTAATTTCAGTTTTTTCTTAAAGCACCCATTAATTCCTCTCATTTAATCTATTACATCTCAATTCTTCAGTCTGATGAGCCCAGAATGTACAGCAAGAACACAACAGCTCAGCTCCTTAGGTATGAATGTAAATTTATTATTCAAATTGTTTTATATCAATGTCCTCTTGCCTAATGTTACTATGAACTGATCCAATGATGAAACATTTAAGTCACCTGTTTAAAATTTGTTATATGGTGTTTTATATAATCTGAGGATCTCTCTTTTCTAGCTCCTCCCCCCCCCCCCCTTCCTTCCCACATTTACCTAAATTTATTTATATATTATATAATTAATAATATAATAGTTATCAAAAAAATTTAACATTAATTTTCCTTTTCAGGTAGAGCATTGTACATCCCATTTTTAGCTGACATTATGGGGAAGTGTCATTTTAGGAGCGAGTGGTTGCAGAAAACTGATGAAAATGGACATTTGATTTCAAAATGGGCAAGGAAAGAAAGTGAATCCCAACTACGGTGCCTAGTGTGCGAGGTTACCGTGAGTGTTACAAAAGGATTTTAATCAGCTGTTCAACATTATAAAGGGAAGAAACATTGTGAAAACGTAAAAATTAAACTTGACCATTTACAGCTGAAGTGAAGTGTTAAGCAAGACAATATTAATAACCTTCCAGCTTCTGGACCATCAAATCCAGATCCCTCAACATCATCAGCAACTTCTGGAGGCTCATCAAAGTTAACACAATCACATCCTTCAGTTGTCCAATTGTACAGTGTCACAGATGAAGCCTCTAAAGCAGAGCTCATCTGGACCATGACAGTGGTTGTAAACAATTACCCTGCTATTTCAAACAAAAATATTGTTTCTACTTTCTACTTTTCAAGCCATGTTTTCTGGGGGGGGGGGTGCCAGAAGGATTTTCCCTGTCTCCAACTAAGGTGTCGTACTTAATTAGTGATGCGTTGGGACATACTTTAGAGATCTGAAGCTCTCTGAAGCACAAAAACAATTTTATTCAGTCCAGTTCGACAAAACAACAAACAGTAAGGGCAAGAAAGAACTACAGATCACTATAAAATATTGGTTGACTACTAGGGGTGAAATAGTTACTCAACACCTTCAGACCTTTTTTATAGGAAGTGCAAAAGATGCTGTTTTGAAATCTTTTATTTGTAAAGCTCTTGATCAGGGTTCCCTCAGTACTAAACAACTTATGATAGGTAGTGATGGACCAGTAGTGAACCAAAAGGTTTTTTGTCTGATCAATGAAGAACTGATTGCTGATAGAGGAAAAGGTTTACTGTCAGTGGGAACGTGCAACTTACATAACATAAACAATGCATTTTTGAAGGGTTTTGGAGGTCTTTGGGTGTGATGTTTCTGATTTGGTAATTGCTGTCTATTACTACTTTCATGGTTGGCCTTCTCGTTGAGAAGAGTTTTCCAAAGTTCAAACTTTGAACGCAGTCCCAAAACACAACTTCATTAAGCATGTGCCATCACGTTGGTTGACACTTGAACCTGCTGTGAACAGAATCCTTGAACAGTGGCCAGCTATAGTGAACTATTTTTTGGAGCACATTCCACGACAAATGTCAGTGGTATATAGTGCCTCTTACAAGAAGATAGTTTCCTATCTAAAGAAACCTACAATGAAAGCAGAAATGTTGTTTATTCTTTCAAGTACTCTGCTGTTTCAGAAATTCACTTCACTTTTCGAAAGACAAGAGCCATTGATACATATTTTGTACAGTGAGATGGACACCTTACTTTTTACCATAATGGGACATGTATGTAAGATGGAGAGCATCAATTCTGTTGTTGAGGGCCATACTCTGGTAGAAAATGCTTTCGATAAGTGCAATCTGCTCCCATTAAATGACATTAATTGTGGAAGTTCTGTTCAAACCGAACTTGACAAAGTAAGTGCAAGGGATCAGATGGAATTTAAGTTAAATGTTTTGAAACATTATGTAGCATGTAATAGCTATATTGTAAAAAAATTAGATCGAATTCTGAAACACTTCAAATTCCTACAGCCCTCGGAAAGAAAGCAGGGCACATGTTTGGATGATATTACTGAACTTGTAAATCATATTCCTGGAAATATCAATGTCGATATTTTGACAGATGAGTGGAAGCTACTGTGTATTGAATCTCTTCCACCTTCCCCTCCTGATCTGCGAATAGACCATTAGTGGCGTACTATCTTCCAGCTCAAAAACTCAAGTGGGACGGACAAGTATCCCACATTGCAGCATTCGTTAAAATGTGTTTCTGCGTGTCTCACGGAAGTGCAGATATGGAAAGAGGGTTTTCGCTTTCTTCTCGAATTTTAACTGAAGAGAGGGCAAACATGAGCGAGAGAACGCTCAATGCCAGACTAAATGTTGTAGATGGTCTGAAAGCTTTTGAAAACAAGCCAGCTAATGTTCCTATTTCAAAACACCTTCTTGGTCTTGCTCACACTGCATATAAGCACTATAACGATTACTACGAGGAAAAGAAGAGAAAACTTTACGAAGAACAGAAAAAGAATGAGGAAGAGCGTAAGCGGCATGCTGCCGAAAGGGAGAAACATGAAGATGTGAAAAAACAGAAAGCAGACATAAAGGAACTTGAAGAGAGATTGAAGAGTGCTCACAAAAAAGCTCGTAGGAAAAAAGAAGTGGGATACCAACTATTTGAAGAAGCAAATAAATGACTAAAAGAAGCAGTACAGAAAAAAGACTTTAAGGAAGTTCATCTGGCACAAGCCATGATTGAAGGTGTCCAGAAGGTCAGAGAAGACGAAGATCAGCACCAAAACAGAGCTGATACTTTGGAAAAGAGGCTTCAAAAGAGAAGTTCAAGCCTTATTACTTCTTTTTTTTTTTTTTATAAGAAACCAAAATTAAGTTAGGTTGGTGTTTTAGGTTCCTAACTGATCAGATTGTCAAACTTTGTATGCAATTATTACGTTTTCTTGTGAGCCATTGTTTGTACTGATATCTGCGAAATTATAATCATTAATGTTTGTAACCATTAAACAGTCATAAAGAAGGCCATACCCCATCCATAATCCAAGTTGAAATTAATGAAATGAACCTAAAAGCCAGTATGTTTGTACTGCATATTTGTGATTCGTCTGCAGTTACCACTCAGATTGTTAAGTTCTTCAATCAGTTTCAAAAAATGTGTTATTGGCTATTGCAAAATCATTAATTTCAACAATGGTAATCAGTTTCAAAAAATGTGTTATTGGCTATTGCAAAATCATTAATTTCAACAATGGTAATCAGTTTCAAAAAATGTGTTATTGGCTTTTGCAAAATCATTAATTTCAACAATGGTAATATCCGGCCAAATTTGGTAGGGGTTATTTTATTAAAAAATTAAAAACTTGTATAATTTGTTATTTGATGTTTTTGTGTTGCCTGTGTTTTGTTATATTCCAAATAATTGTTTGTTTGTGGTCACTATTTTTCCCAAGTTAGTCACTTTTTTTGGTTGAGCTGGTCACTATTTCAACTATTTTTAAAGCTATATAGTGTTGTGATCCCTACAGTTGCAAAGTCATTACAGATTGATGTTCCACATGACAGACTTTTGGATGAATGGAAGTGTCTGCAACTAGAAAAAGAATGTATGTCAACCGATGAAAAAATTGGCATCTATTGGAATAGCCTCCTTTCCATAAAAAATTGTGTTGGAGAATTTAAATATATTACTGTGGCAAAAGTGGTAAAAGCTGCTTTAATCTTGTCACATGGCATTTCTGAAGTAGAGAGAGGATTTTCATCTTCTGGCAGAATTCTCACAGAAGATAGAGATTCAATGTCACAGAGGACTTTAAACTCCATTATGACTGTAAAAAGTGTATTAAAAGTACATAACAACAAGCCTGAACTTGTGTCTATTACCAAAGAACTATTAGTTTTTGCATGTAATGCTCATAAACAATATGAGAATTATTTATATGAACAGAAATGCATTAAATAGCAGGAAGAACTGAAGAAAAAGGAGGATGAAGAGAGTAAAGCAAGAGAAAAGGCAAATGAAGAAAAGATGCTGAAACAAAAAGAAGTCATTAAAAAATGTGAACAAACATTAAAAGAAAAGAGGCAAAAAGAAGAAACTATATGGAAAACAGCAGATACTTTATTTTTTGAAGTGACACAAAGGTTAAAGAAAGGAGTACAAAATCAAAATATTGAAGAAATCCGTTTGGCTGAGGCTATGTTGGAAGGTGTGGCAAATATGTGAAAAGAAGAAGAAAGAAACAAGAGAAATAGAATTCAAACTGTAGTGGAAAAAAGGAAATCCACATTAATAGAAAACTATCTGTGTTAAAAACCTAAAATTGATTGAAATACTTTGATATGCAAAAAGAAGAAAGAGATAAGTGACTGACAGCAATGTGGTAGCATTTTTAGTGTCACGTCAGACTTATCTGCTTAATGCCTCACTTCGGATATAACGTCAGAATGTACTGGTCCCACAGGGTAACATTAAACTGAGGGTTGACTGTATATCAAAATATCATGATACTTTGATATACAGTCAACCCTCGGTATAATGTCACCCTGTGGGACCAGTACATTCTGACGTGATATCTGAAGTGACACATTAAACGGATAAGTCTCACATGACACTAAAAATGCTACCATGTTGCTGTCAGTCATTTTATCTGCTGTGGAAATAAGGAAAAGCAGGGTAATACATATTAGTATGGATCTTAGAAACAACAAAGATGTGGAAAACGAAAATTTGTAGAAATTTTGAAACATCAAAGTACGTAAAGCATTTGAAAGTATACCACAGTACATTCATACCACTACTGGAAAAACTGAGCAATTCTTGTTTGAATTTGCTGAATGTTTTTTGATGCTACAATCTTTTCCAGTTCAGTTACTTCCCTGAAAATACTTTCAGACGTGCCAACTCTCCGGATTTAGGCGGGAGACTCTGGATTTTCAGCCATTCTTCCTGCCCACCGGATAAATGTCCAAATTCTCCCGATTTTTGCCGATAATTAGCTGTTACGACGGTCGAAATTCCATCAACCACCGCCTTGGATCAACGCAGAAAGAAAAAGATTTCACAAGCGGTTCAAAATCTTTTTCTTTCTGCGTCGATGCAAGACAGCATTTACAGTCATCAGTATCGTACTTTTCCTCTCCTCATATCTGCAGAAAGAAAGCCTCCCCGGTGGTGCAGTGTCTATTTTATGTTGGTTACAAACACACTAGCGCGCCAGCTATGACCTACTTATCGTTTCACGTCTCTCCGCTCTTAGCTGGGAGCTCTGTTTATGGTTTCTTCAGAGTTTTGCGGAGTGCTTTTCAGTTTTGCTTTACTGTGGAGATTTTTATTTCTTGTTTTGCACCATGTTCGTCTCTTTTCCCTTCTTCGTCGCATTTTGTAGAAGATTAATGTGCTCATTTGTTCGTCTCTAATTGCGAATCTGTTATTGTCAGCTTTGTTTTATCTTCTATTGTAGCATCTTGTGTACACTTAGTTTGTGAATTTGCTTTTGTTTTTTTTCTCATTTCTTTCGCTTACTTTTTGCGGGAGATTTTTCCTTTTGCATTACACCACTTTCGCGGTTTTTAATGTTTTATTTTATGTCATATTTTTGGCAATTTGTTTCTTCTTTACATATTAGCTGTTATTGTCGTTGCTGCATAATAAAGCTGTGAAACTGAGCGCCGGCTTTCGCCAAATTGTCCAAGATGGGTCCGAGTTCGAATTGCAGTGCGGCATGGTTGTTGCATACTTGCTAACTTTTACGGATTTCTGCTTAATTTTACTGCTTTACAGATAGAAGTCTTTTTTACGGATTTTTTAATATTTTGATTTCTCAATCGAAACATTTCAATCCCCTGCAACCATCCATTTACATTTTTTACCGGACCTTACGAGCGCCGTGTTACGCGATGATGTCATCTTTGACGAGCCATTAAGTATAACGATGGCTCCACTTCTTGGTGTCTCCTTGGGTAGCTCTCTCTCTCCACTGGAGTGCTAAAGTGACGTGCCGACCAGAGTTCTCCAAAATGCGTAATCTAATTACGCGTCTAGTACGCATCGAAATTTTATCAACGCATAAAAATACGCATTGTGAATTTTTCTCGGCGGGTAAAACTATGCATAGAAGAATTTTACCAATTCATTGAAATACGCATTGGGACGGTATTTCGTCTTTCAGAGATGAAAGTAAACGAAATAAAGATTCTTTCCGTAATCATTCTTTTTCCTGTGATGTTGCCTCTGTCCAGTATTGTTGTTATATATCATTTTATTCCGTAAATATTTGTATTTCAGTTTAAAAATGGAGGAAAAATTTCTGAAAACAGAAATTCGAGGGCGAAAAAATTTCACTGTAATCTTTTAGGCATAAGAGTGCGACTGCTTCGAGGAATTTCTCCTTTTCTGTCATAATTTGGGTTATCCACGAGATCGATGCATAACTGAATAGAAATTTTGGGGCAATTAGTAGTGGTGGAGGATGTTTTCCGCCTGAAACTTTCGAAAGAGGAAGTTTTGTCTTTCAAAACTTTCGGAAGCGTAAAGTTAGACGCAATGAAGATTTCTCCCGTAATCGTAATTTTATTTTTCACGTGATGTTTCCTCTGCCTAGTATTGTTGTTTAATATCATTTTATTTCATAAATATTTGTATTTCAACTTGAAAATGGAGGGAAAATGTCTGAAAACGGAAATCGGACGTAGCAAAGATATCCCCTGTAACTGTAATTCCCCCCCTCCCAACGACAGAACGGTGATCAGAACATGTATCCTGTATTCTTAAATCCCCCCCCCCCCCAAAAAAGTTTTGAATTTCAGTTTGATAAACGGAGGAGGGGGGGGCGAAAACGAAAGTGACGAAGCTGAAAAATTTGTAATGCATGGTGTTCAAAAGTATTTATATTTTCAAAGTTACACTGTTCATCTTTTGTCTAAAATAGTTAAAGCTGTCATGCTGCATTCATGATGGATAAAATTGTCATCCAAGGGCATTAAGAAAAAAGACGATAATAAAGAAATGGGAAGGGGAAACAAAGATATCAGCAAATGAAAATTTTAGTTTAGTATTGAAACACCACAGGTTTGCAAGGCTAACATTGAACAAAATTACGATTTTATTTTATGTTTTTTTAAATTATTTTAAACACAGATAATAGTAGTTTAGTTATTGTGGCATATGCAGAGATTTTTACTGCATATTTATTAATATAATTATGTTTTGTTTTGTGGTAAATGGCGTTCGCACAAAAGTTTTACTGATGCACATTTTCCAAAGTTGGCAAGTATGATGTTGTATTTGTCTTACGGCACTGGCTCTCTCCCTTCCCTGGAACCAGTGGCTCTAAATTAGGGTTGGGCAACTGCTTATATAACCCACTGAGGTGCTCGCTGTGGTCGTTAAACCTCCAACCAAGAAAAAAGCTTGGCACTTATACATTTGTTTTGACAGATACCCCCCCCCCCCCTCTCTCTCTCACTCTCTCTCTCTCTCTCCACTGAAAAAAACTGCTGACAGTTAAGTCCAGAATGAAAGAAAAATGCTTTGAACAAAACATTTGTAGATCTTGGTTAAAGAGAGCTAAATTGGCTACTGTACATTCACTAAAAAGGATAAAGATTAATTATGATTAAATGATGTTTCAAAATTAAGTACATATCTTGTATTAATTATTAATGCCATTAATTGTATCTGGTTGACAATTATTTTCACTATGCTTTTTATTTTGCATATAAACATACAGTCTGCATTTAGAATAACTTTTTAAACATTAAAAATGCTATGTACCAATAATACTACTTCTGGAAAATTGCTCCTGCATCTGAAAAATGTCGATAAAAAAATACTGCTCATGTGATTTTATGAGCTGTAAAAAATCTCCTAATTTTTGGATTTTGAAGGTTGGCACGTCTGTACTTTTACCCTTCCTACTGTGGACGTTAAAAAACTTCTTACTCGATCCAAAGCAGCCATAGCATCCTCTTTCGTAACACTTGGTGGCAAATTTTCTTTACTTCATCATTGGACTCACTTTGATCATGTAGAACCTCTGTTAACTTGAAACACAATGTCACTTATACACAGTGTACAGTTTGTTTCCACCTGATCATCAACAGAAATGTAAGTGTTCCTATCAGGCACCACACAGCCACAGTTATGGATCAATTCTGCCAGCTCCGCTAATGGAATGTCATTCTCTTTGTCTGTATTTAAATCATTACTTTCATCCCTGATTTCTCTGAATCCAGCATGTTTGAAAGAGTTCTCTAATAGTTTTGCTGACACATCCGACCAACTTTTATCAATGTAAAGAACTGCATCTAGTACTGCAACTGTAAGCCCTTGCTTGCTATCAGTAGCTGTAATGAGATCCTTCAGGAGTAGTTTGTGGTACTGAACTTTAAAACTGTAGATAACACCTTGATTCATTGGCTACAAAATTGAGGTGCAGTTTGGTGGGATGAAAACAAGTTCAATTGCTTTCAAGTCCCTTACCTCACAGTGAGCTGTGCAGCTGTCAACTATGAATGTTACTTTTCTGTTGTTGCAACAGAAATTTTCATCAAAATATTTCAGTGTTCTTTCCCATATTTCTGAAGTCATCCGTGATTTAGAATTCATTGGCATCGTAAACAATGGAAGGTGATGTTTTATCCGGATTAGCAGTATGTTCATTTAAATTAAATTTTAAAAAATATTTAAAATTTTAATTTTGATTTTTGTATGCATCATTGTTCAGTCGGTCACTATTTGGTCACTTTTTTTTTTTAATTTCAGTCACTATTTTCACTAGTTTTGAAGCTGTGAATCGTGCTGAGTACTGCGAAGCTCTACTGCCAGCATACATGGCTTTTACACTATTAAGTAGATTCCCAGTAACACCATATTCATTCAATGCTTCCACAAAAGTGTCCTATTTACTCAGTTGTAAGCTTTTGCAACTACTTAATTTTTGTAGCGGATTATAAATAAAGCAGATTTTTTAGTTTGTAGTAATGTTACACTACAAACAGAAGTAGCGCACTTCTGTAATATCACTAATAGTGTGCTACATCCCAGCACTGGCTAAATCTACCTTGAAACATTTGTCTCCTCTCTACATTTTCCTTCACATTGCACATCTGCAACAAATCTTCGTTCCTCACGTGATCAGAATGCCCCCCCCCATGAATAATGCATCTCTCTGGTACACACGAATAATTTCTGTGTCTCTTCTGCAATATCCAGGTGTTACTACCATATATCTGAGTAGGGACAGTTATGCTTTCATACACAGCCATTTGGAAACTTTCTGAGAACCCATCAGACTTGGGAAACCCTCCAAAGCTAGCTGTGACTTTTAAAAGCTGAAAACTCTGACCTACTGATTTCACCATGTAATCTGTTTTCTCTGTTAAACAAGCTTCTCACACACACACACAAACAAACACACACACACACACACACACACACACACACACACACACACACACACACACCATTAGGCTGTTCTCTAAGATTCAGAGGTTAGCTCCTCAAAGATTATCTGCCTGATAAATGTTTAACTGATGGAACTAAATTTTACTTACTGCTGGTGTATTAAACATCTCCATTTACATCTATCACAGCCCACAGCTCAAGCTTCACTGAAATCCATCGCACATCGTGTGCAAGGTCTTTTGTACTTCATACTCGTAATCTTTTTCTCAAGCGGAAATTCCTGAATCTGGTCCTAGCATGATTTCCTTTTTTTTTTTCTGCCACGTGGGCTGAAAAAACACTTTTGGTAAGGATCTTATTACTCATTCTTTCAACATGGCCAAACTATTTAAGAATATTAATTAGTCTCCACCTTGCTAACTTCCTAAATATACAAATTCATTCACCTGGTCTGCCTCTATGCCATTTAGACTAATTTCACTTTCAGTACTAACAGTTCTTTGCTCAAAAACCACAATTTCGTTTTTCCCCTTATCTATACTCAGTTTAAATTTCATACAACCTTTTTGTATCTGGGGCAACGTACTCTTCAGTTCACTTTTGTTCTCAGGACCATGTCATCAGCATATAGCAACCTGCATACACAAAAATTACTAAGACATAAACCAGTGTTGTCTATTTTGGCATCACACATGCATTTATCCATAAACATATTGAATAGCCATGTAGACATTATGCAACCGTATCTGTCTCCTGCTTCAATGAGAAAACCATTTCGCTGGAACATTATTCACACATACCTATGTTGTGCTGCCAACACACCTAGCTTTTACAAATTTGAGATTCTGAGTTGCACCATAATGATTTGGGACCTTCTGCAGAAGCACCATGTTCACTCTGTCATAAGCTTTCTACAAAGGGTGCAAAAACTTTCTTACTTATAGACAGATATTTTTCAATCATTGTATGTAATGCAAAAAGTCACTTAGTGTAGCCCTCCCAAGCATAAAATTACTCTGTACACTCCACACCTTCTCTGAGGAAAAGCCTTGTACCTTATCAATAATGACCTTTCCAAACACTTTCCCTGGTACACTCAGCAAGCTGATACCGCAATAGTTCTTACATTGTCTAATCACATTTACCTTTGTACAAAGGGATGATAATAGCATCCCTTCAATCCTGATGGGCAGCTCCTAACTCCCAATGCAGCCGGCTATTTTCAGTTAAACAGTCAATGCCAACGTCACCACTGTATTTTAACAGCTCAGCTGTTATACCATGTACCCCAGGGGTCTAACCATTTTGAAGAAATTTTAAAGCTTATAAACTTTTTAAGATACCTGCTGTGCTTGCTTTCTTTTTGCACACACATTCGGTCATTTGCTTCTTTCCCCAAATCATCTTTATTTTTGCATTATAATAACTCTCAGAAGTATTCATCCCATCTTTGACTTAACTCATTAGGCTCCCATATCATCTACGATCTTTATTCCTCACACAACGTAAAACTTTATTTCCCCAGAATGGTAACATATTTTTCCAAAAGGCTGATTCATTTCTGTTCACCTTTTCTTTCCTATATTGTGCCTTACTCTGATGTACAGGCTTTGCTGTTTCATGCTTTTTAACCCTCTTCTGCAGATCTGTAACACAGTTCTTTAAACATGTCCAGTCCCCCCTCCCCAGTAGTACCAATACTAACAACAAAAATGACTGCAGTATTGAAAATGCTGCCCAACTCTTAAGTTGTTACAAACGTTTTATAGTGTAATGCATGCTCAGATGAAATGTGACTGTTTGCCCATAGGTTTAATGTGTCACTACCATGAAGCCAGAAATTCTCAGAGATGGGCAACTATTCTTGACTTTAAGTATTCAGGAGTCAGGTCAAAAAAAAAAAAAAAAGATAGAGTACGAAATTATTACACTTTCCTTAATATAGGGAAATGGGTACAACAGAAACAGCAAAATTTGTGGAAAGATTTTTATCATAAAGATTGCTGAAGTTTATGTTCAAACATGGAACATATATGCAAAATTTGAAGATTTTTACTCATCATCCCCAGCAAAGTTTCTGGAAGTTTGTATGTAGTATATCTTCATACCAAATCTATCAATTATTTCTTTTTGGTTTAATCATTTTAGCATAAATGGATTTTCATACACAGACCATCATGGCTGTTGGTCAAAGCCAAAGTGGCTGACCTTAGTCTCAGCTACACTGTTTCAAGATTTTATGAAACAGTATTTTTGAAAAGATTAGATTTCGAATGACTAAAAGAAATATGTAATTTTATTTGTCTTACAGAGGTTGTTTTTATGATCAATATACAAGTTTTGACTTTTCTGCTATTAGTTCTAATAAATGTTGCCCTTGTAAGAAGACTATATTTTCATTTTCTTTCAGGCACCATTGTCTCCAGTTGTACCTTGTCGAGTTTCCCAAATTAAACAAGAAGAGGGTATGGATGTTATGTTTAGGAGGCAGCTCATGAAAAGTAAGCTTTAGTTCTATATATTTGATTTTAAACGTGTGTTGTTTTTATGTGTTCAATGAAAGTCATTCAAAGTTGTTCTAGAGCTATATATATGTATTTTTTTATTATGAATGAGCAGGTTGTTTGTCATTTCATGGGGAGCTGGATCTTTGTGATGTTTGTCATTTCATGGGGAGCTGGATCTTTGTGATGTTTGTCATTTCATGGGGAGCTGGATCTTTGTGATGTTTGTCATTTCATGGGGAGCTGGATCTTTGTGATGTTTGTCATTTCATGGGGAGCTGGATCTTTGTGATCCAAGGCCATGTACATCGTCTTTTTAAATGAGTTTCATTTTCAAGCTACCATATTTTCCTCTGTACATGCCACAAGACTGTGAAATTCAGAAAATATTTTTCCCCTTAATTTAATCCAGGCCATGAAATTCAGAAGGGGAAAAAAATGCTGTGTAATCTACACCTGAGAAGTCGATCCGAAACCCTAATTCTCCATGGGAAAGTCACATTTCATAGAACAATCCAGAAATCCAAAAAAGTAAGATAAAAACGATCTTATGAAATAAAGTAACAGCAGGCAAAAATGTGTAGATTTTTAAGCAAATAAAGAGTAAAAATCCGTAGTATTTTAGAAAAGAATAAACAGCAAAAATTCAGTTTTTTAGCATTACCAAAGTTTTGTTAGATCTAAAAATCTATAGGAACTACAGACAACTTTGTATATCTGGAAGTGTTTGAAGCAAAGAGAGAACAAAAACCTTAAATAATGTGATTAGCACAGCAAAAACTGATGAAAGAGATTTACAAAGTAATTACCAACAATATACACAATGATTACATTTGTGGGAAGCTCAGTGGCTCCCAGGAACATGCATGCCATCTTCCATGAGTTCAAATAGTTCAAAATGGTCATAAGTAAAAAAAAAACAAAGAAACCTTGTCAACTCTTTCGGAACCTTTATCTTCGTATTCTGCTGCATTTTTTTATGTTATTAACACATATTTTGGTATTTTTTTCAATTATATCACCTCTGCGGCATAAACACCATGTGGAATTTTTAAGAATATAAACTATTTCGTGTTTTATGTGCCGATCGGTTTGAATTTGAAAATATTATTGTTATTATTATTATTTGTATGTGTATATGCACTTGTATACCACTCATAATAAAATCTTAAAGCTTGTGTTTAGGATGCCAGCTTTAAGTAATATGGTACTAATCCAGGCTACTAAAAATTTATACTGATTGCTGTATAAGACCAAACATGTGCAGTTTTAACAATAAGGTCACTATTATCTGTAACCAGTGGGGGTTATTTTGATAACCCTGAAGGAACTGTTGTCCACTGTTCATTTCATCTTCACACAAAACTTATCATGAAAAGGTAGAGCGGCTATTATTTAAGTGTTCCTAAAGTTGTGGAGTCTGTAAATTTTATTTATTTATTTATTTTTGTTGATTTCATGTGATAATTCTCTTATTTCTCAGTATAAAGTCAGTTATGTTTATGTATGTGAGTCATTTCACCAAAAGACAGTGAAAGCCATGTGTTAAGAAATTATCTGTGTTAGGAAGTGTAACATATGACACTCAACTGTTCTTGAAAAGAAAGGTCTATTGTACTGGGTTGGAATTTGTGTTAAAGGACTGACAGCTAGCTGCATGTGACCAAAGTCCAAGCCTGATATTCCTGGCATATTAGTTCACGTTGTACCCCCCATATGTTAGGATTCTTGTCACACCAATAGATAGGTTTTTTTGTTTGTTTTTTGTGATTTCTGTTACCTTTAGGTATGGTCTCAACTGTCTGTAAGACATATTCCATAAAATTTTATCTGCCTCTTGCTTTATCTTCTTCAATCATGAATAAGATTCAGTTCACTTATTAGGACCATCGTCATTTAGTGTTGTAAAAATACTAACTTGGAAGGTTTAAATCTCAGTTGTTTCAAACTTTTTTGTACAATTTTGTCAGACATATCAAGCTACTGAACCGCATGCCTAGTTGATTTTCTTAGTCACTGCACAGGTGGTTAAGTAACCATTTGAACATTTTATTTGGTTGTGACTTGCTTGTAGCATTGACAGCACTTCAGGTGTTGCCAAATTTCATATCCAGTTTGTGAACTGCCATTCATCTTGATGGAGGAAGGCTAGTAACTCTTCAGTAAAAGCTTTGATAACAGTGGCAGAATTTTTATTAGTTTGCCACCGTATTCTGAGAAGAAACAATCTTTATTTTAACAAAGTAAATTTTTATGAGTATTAAGAGAAACTGTAATTGGGTGTTTTACCTCAAAATTTTGAATGAAATCCTCATTCATCTTCAGTTGCCAGCATTTGGATAATCCATGCAACGATGGGTTTGACCACATTGATGGATTTGTCAGGCTGCTAAATCCATCCAGTATGGTCACCAACATTTTGGAAATAACTCCTCCTCAAGATGAGTTAAGGATTTCATTCAAAAGTTTGAAGTAAAATACCAAACAACAGTTCCTCTTAATACCCATAAAAGTTCGGGTTGTTTAAAATAGTTTAGTGGAAGCTATTGTGTAATAATTACAGTTTTCTTTTTCTTTTTTCTTCAGTTTCCTCACAATTTTTCAGATAATAAATAATGGTAGTCAGCCTTGTCACTCCACAAACACAATTTCTGCAGTGCAGCAGGGTTAGTTCTGGAATCAAAATAAATAAAATAAAACACACTTCTTAGTTGAATTGCAAATTGATGTCATTCTCTGTCAAGCAACTTACACAGTACCCTGCATGCAATTAGTGCTAATGGAAACATCTGGTATTTCAACTTTTTTAAAAGTGTTTCCAGCCCAAGATTTATCATATTTGAAATATGCCAAAACAGATACACATATGCAGGCTTAAAAGTTTGCCATTCAACTATTATTACATTATTGTGATTAATATGAAAATCTGTATGTTATATACTTTCTATTGATATAAACATGATTTTAGCTTTAGAAAAATATGCTGACCTGTTTACTGGAGTTATAAGACTGATTATCAGACTTCTTTTCCACTGCAGTATTGGTTCCAAAATGTAGTTGATCGCTGTATTAATTACTCACCTTAGTTTCTTGATCATTTCTTTCCTTTGCAGAAGTTTTAAAGATAAAGCAAAAAAGAGGCCTTGGACCTATGGTGATCCTGGAAATACAGTGATTAACTTTGTTCTGGTACCTGCATTGGAGAGGAAGAGAACTCTAGTAACCAGTCTTGGAAGTTTGGAAATGCAGGACAACATATTTTTTAAAAACTAAGATCACGTATCAATAGAAAGTATACACTGAAAGGGCAAATTTTTATGTGCACCCCGGTGAAAATACATAAAGCAGCAGAACAGCAGCAAATTGCGGTGTGCAGGAAAACCGGTTGGGGCTATAAATAGAGTAGGTTGGTATATACAGGAATAATACATTCCGTCAAGTGCCAGCATGGGTCGAGGACAATACTTACATGAGTTTGATTGAGATCAAGTTGTGGGAGCCAGGATGGCCGGATGTTCAATCAGTGCAATGGCAAAACTGTTAGGAATTCCGCAACAAACCGTAGCAAGTGTGTACCAGGAGTACCTGAAATCTGGCAAAACCGCTAACAGTCGGCTGAAATGTGGCCATAAAAGTGCATTGGATGATCTAGGGTGCCGACGATTGGCCCGCATCGTACAGATTAATTGGAAGGCTTGTTTGCAGCAAATCACGTCACAATTTAATGAGGGAGCATCCACAAGCCTATGCTTAAAGACAATCCATCGACACATGGCACAATTTGGCTGGAGCAGTCGACGACCACATTGTATCCTGATTTTAACGGCACATATTCGCATGATTCGGCTGCAGTTTGCAAAGGTCCATCAAAACTGGAGCTTGGATGATTTGAAACACATCATATGGTCTGACAAATCCTGTTTCACACTGTAGCACACTGATGGCAGGCAGCGTGTGTGGCGTAAACCACACGAAGCTATGGACTCTGCATGCCAAGTCTCACATGCTGAGAGGCTTCCGTCTGAATCCACAGTCTTTTCGGCAGAGATGCGTGCGGTACACCTCGCTTTGTGCCACATACAGTCTCGATCACATCGTCGCGCTATGGTTTGCTCTTATTCCCAGTCCGTCATCCAAGTTTTATCTTCTCCGGAGGACACGGACTCACCTGTCATCCGTGATGTCCGTCGTCTTCTTGGAACTTTGGAGGGTGATGGCTTCCTGGTCCGATTCTGTTGGGTTCCTGGCCATGTTGGGATCCGGGGTAACGAGCTGGCAGATCTCTCTGCCAGGTCTGTTTCCGCCGTGTCGCCAGCTCGGCTGCCACTGTCTTTCCGCGATTTTAGACCTTCGATCCGGACATTTCTCCTGGATGAGTGGCAGTCCCTGTGGTCTCAGCAGGGCAGCAATAAGCTGCATTCTATCAAACCACAGATCGGACTATGGAAGTCTAGTTTGCGGAAGAACCGTCGTGAGGAAGTTGTTCTTGCACGTCTCCGCATTGGGCACTGTCGTTTTACTCACCGCTTTTTGCTGTGTGGCGAGAGTGTCCCGGTGTGTGAGGTGTGCAACTGTCGTCTCACTGCCCTTCATGTTTTGTGTACTTGTGTTCGTTTTTGTGATCATCGTTTTCGTCATTTTCACTCTCATCTGTTGGACGAAGGAGCAGCTACGCTGCAAACTATTATCGGCGACGCCTGCAACACGAGAGCAGTGTTTTCATTTTTACAGGAAATTGACTTTTTTAAACTTATCTAGATTTTAACTTGTTCACTCTCATATTTCATTTTTACCGCATCAGCCTGTTTTTAACCTTGTGTACGTTTTTTATTGATTTTGTTTCGTTTTGATGTCTTTTGTTTGGCGCTCTTTGGCCAACCATGGCCCTTGCGCCATTAAAATAAATGAACCAACCAACCAATCTGATCTTTCAACAGGACAACGTTCCACCCCAGCAGTCCCGGCTAGCTACTGACTGGCTCCAGGAGCATAGTAGTGAGCTTACCACACTGGCATGGCCCCCTCGCTCATTGGAGGTCAACCCCATAGAGAATTTAGGGGACATATTGGAACTGATCAACCATCCCCACCTACATCTCTGCCTGCTGTACTCCCAGCACTCTTAGATTGTTGGTCAGCAATACCAGAGTCTGTGTTTCGGAACCTCATTGTGTCCATACCATGGCATTTGGATGCTGTCCTGCGTGCAAAAGGTGGGGTGCCACACACTATTAGGTGGGTGTATGTAATAATTTGTCCTTTCAGTGTATAATAAAGAAAATAATTTCATGATATTGTACAAACCCTCCAGCAAATTAAGGGATGAAGAGTGTAAAATTGATAATTATGATTTTAACTGTTAAGATTTGTTTGGTGGAATTCTGCTATTGTTCTGCAGTGTCTGGGTAGGCCTGAAAGCAAGGGACATGTGATTGTGCTCTCATCATGTCAAAAAGGGTAAAAACTTTAGGCCATTACTCACCACATTTCTGGATAAACAGTGTTTCTAGCTAAGAGCTGGCAGCTATGCTGTGTTAATGTTAAGGACACCCCATTTTAACAGGATAGTTGCCAGACAGATGTAAATGAGTAATTGGGTTAAAAGCTTTAGGTGATAAAAATGCTCCTTTCAAGTGTTGCATTAGAATCTAGCATTCTGTTAAATACAAAAGAACCAATTTGGCATTTCACTTTAGAAACAGTAGGCACAGTACTACCATCTCCAGTATAATTATGCTACCCACTGTGGCACTGCCATCTGCTGCTGCAGACAGAGCTAAGAAGAGAAGTTTGCAGACTGAAATGAAATAGGGAAAGAAATCTGAAGACTCCTATATGATGGGCACTTACCTACTGCTGGGCCAAAGTGTCATACAAGTGATCTCCTGGTGAGCAGCAGTCAGTTATGTGAGGGCACACTGTTGAAGTCGAGATAGGCCTGCCATGGCCATGTGTAAAAACTGTAAAAAGAGTTAGGGAGATGAGAAATGCCTTCCCTGCTGCCCCCATCTCTAGCCACCATCATAACTTCCCTAAAGGATATTTCTCATCTGCCACCTTCAAGGCCAGTAAGTGCTGTTTCATTTTTCTATGATGTAACATGTCAAGTACGTAGAACAGGTGGACTTTACCTTGATGTGCTACATGAACAGTAAGATAGTCCCTTCAAATAAGCAATTTGAGTGACCAACCATGCTATAGAGACATTTCTATCATTATGGTGGTGAACTATACTATACATACTTTTTGTTATTATCTTTTAAAAAGGGGGCCAAATGCATCCATAAGTAATTTTTAAATAATGTGCCAGACTTTTTAAATGGTTTCTGTATTCTGCGTATCTGGATTCTAGAAGAGAGACATGTACAGACCATTTCAACATGTCCTCATTGATTTTTCTTCTGCCAAAGAATTAGCTTGCTCAGTTCTGATACCTCTGTCACTAATTCTGTTTTGCCACCGAATCCACCTTTGTCCCTGACATTTTTTTTACCACTTTCATTTGAGCAGCATCTATCTTCATAAAGAGTCCTTTATTTCACTTCTAGCTCTTACTGCCACTGAGGATAGGTCTAAGACCTGCATGACCAAGCTCTTTCTTAACCCTTTAAGCAGGCGATGAACCTGAACCAAATAATGCCCAAAATTTGCTGCGCTTCCCAAGTAGAAATGTTCACATAGAGGCTGGGTTTTAGAAAAGCTATGGCAAAAAAATTCCTTCCCACCTCTTATTTCAGCACTACCAATCATTCATCTGTCACTTGTGATGAAAGCTCGATTTTAGTCCTTTATTCTCTGCTGCTGTGACCTAAGGTGTGATGATGTAGGGCTAGTTCCCCTGACACAGACACCATGCCACCGAATAGAAACAGGTGACTCAAACATCTCCTTTCTTAGGTTTGTCGATATTTCTACAGACTTTTTAGCAGGCAATCAATCTGGAAGGATTAGTGTCAGTCATCCTTCTAAATGACCACTTTTAATAATAAAGCTAAGGGGAAAAAGCAACACTACCTGATGCACAAGTTCACTCATTCTTAGACAGTGAATATATTCGTTCGAGCTGTTTTTAGCCCGTTTTGCTTACCCTGAGTTAATTCGTTCCTGCCAGTTAAACAGTTAATAAAAAATAGTGTCATACAGCTGATGTTATATTTTTCTTGATTTACTTATCTTACTGTTTAATCCCTTATCAAGCAATCCAGTCTCATCAATAATCACACCCGGATATAATTGAAATTTTAAATCTATTTTAGTTTCTTCCCCTGAATTACCCAATTAAGTAACTTCTGATATTCAACCCAGAACCACTGATTTAGACTTTTCTACATCATGTTGAATTTTTCACAAGTTCTTAACTGACACCTACTGTGAATTGCTTATCAGTACCGTAAATACTTAACAGGAATTATAGAGGACAAATTTATTAAGGTACATTACCTCTCATATTTTCGATCTATACACTAGATCGCCGTCAGGAAGTTCTTGCGTCTTACTACTTCCACAGGTCTGGTGACCAAGCCTGGTTGATCTACCAGGCTTGGTTGCCAGATCTGTGGAAGTAGTAAGACCCAAGAACTCCTGACAATGATCTAGTGTATAAATCGAGAATTTGAGAGGTAATGTACCTTAACGGGAATTATAGAGAATAAATTTATTAAGTATTTGTGGTACTGAAAGTTAGAAGTAGTCATTAATTATTAGAATTGCTTATGTTTTGAGAAATCACACAGCACAGACTAGCAATGCAACAAGCTACTGATGCCAGCACCACCTGCTTTTCAATGTGTTACAGGGATGGATTAAATCCTTAGTGGGGCCCTACGTTATGACATTTGAGTGGGCCCCCAAAGAACTTATGATGGGGAATTATTATGAAGTCCATTAAAACACAAAACTGTAACTACTAAACTATCTGCAGGGCTTTCATAAGTCATTGTATTTTCCATGGTTCTCATGAGAACATGAGTTAAAAGCTTGAGATTCCTAGATTTTGGCTTGGATTTTTTAATGATTTAGCATTGCATACTTTTCTTAATGCATCTTTTTTGTTATGTAATGTGAAGCCACAGGGGACTCCAACCATTATTCTAAGTGCAAATTGGGAGGTGTGCGTAGATGGTAGTGAAAAAGCTGAAACTGTCATGTTGACCCCACTGTACACAGCGACATGAAACCTTTACCCTTTGTAAGTCGCTGCCTTAAAATCTGTTAGTCTTCCAGCCTATGATTCTGACCAAGTGGTAATCATATGAGACAAAAAGTAAAACTGTTTTAGAAACCTGTCTCTATATCTATCTATCTATCGATTGATCGATCCATCCATCCAGAGTTATTCACTCAGGACTTTACCCCAAAAAAGCGCTATAATTTTGAAAAGGGAAAACATTTCAAGCTGAAATTTGAAGGCGTTTCAAGCTGAAATTCACATCCATATTTGCACCGTTTGGCTCATATGCCCAGATGGCGCCACAATACACAGCATCTGGTGGGAACGGTTTCGCACCATTGTTTGTCCATCAGCTAGCGTTCAGTAGGATGGGGTTCACGACTGCTGAGAGTGTGTTTATTGTTCGAAGTTATTGGAATTCCGGCTTTTTCAAGGAGTGTCAGAAAGAGTTTAAGAAGGAATTTCCCAATCAGGAACCACATACAAAGCCAGCGATTTCAAATCTTGTGAAGAAACTTGAGTCGACAAGGAAGCCTTGTTGAGACGCATTCAGGAGGGCCACCCGCAATGTCAGAAAACACTGTGCAGTATGTGAAAAAGAGGTTGTTACGGTCTCCAAAGAAATCACTGCGCAGGCTGTCACAAGAAACAGGACTGTCATATTCCACCTGCCAGAGGGCTGCAAAAATGGGTAAACTGAAGCCATATCATGTTACAGTTGCTCACGAGCTGTTACCAATTGACATGCCAAAGCAAATGCATTACTGCCTGTGGTTTAAGGAATTTGTCAGTCAAAATCCAGGCATATTAGACATTATGTGGTTCAGGATGAAGTCTGGTTCCACCTTTCAGGCTATGTGAA
Source organism: Macrothele yani (assembly GCA_039090855.1). Classification (NCBI taxonomy): domain Eukaryota; kingdom Metazoa; phylum Arthropoda; class Arachnida; order Araneae; family Macrothelidae; genus Macrothele; species Macrothele yani. The sequence goes on along the minus strand of CM077022.1, from coordinate 44,874,833 downwards.
CTCGCAGAATACACGGGTATTGGCTAGTGAGACTCCCCATGTCACTCACGAGGAAAGAATGCATCCCATCCCATAAAAATTGGCGAACGTGATAATCGGTCCCATTTTCTTTGAACAGACTGTCAACACAGAAGTGTATCTCAATATCTTCATGCAGTTCATGAACCAACTGGATGATATTGAACTGCAGAATGGCTTCTTCCAACAGGATTGTGCAACTTGTCGCACTTTCAATGCCAGCATGGCTGAGATTTGAAGTTTCTTCGGCGATTGGTCACCAGATTTAACTCCACCTGACTACTTCTTTTAGGGTCATTTGAAAGCTGCTGTATACAGAAATAAGCCTAGGACTATTCGGCATCTGAAAAACAACATCACACAGGAAATTGAAGCAATAAATACCATCATGCTGAGGCGTGCATTTGGCAATCTGCAGCGACGAGTTGATCTCTGTTTGGTTTCAAATGGCGGACATTTTCAACATCTTCTCTGATATTGATGTGATTGTGAATAGTTAAGGCACTTTGTCTTCAAGTTTCAGCTTGAAATGTTTTCCCCTTTCAAAATTATAGCTCTTTTTGGGGTAAAGTCCCGAGTGAATTACTTTGTATTATTTGCCCAGGCATGCCTCCTGGCCCCTTGGCCATTGTGGGCCTTAAGGCTATAGCCGCTACAGAACCCCTCTTAATCCGGCCCTGATATGTTACGGAGTTAATTTCTTTAACCAGTTTATCTGTATAGACAAAAACATGGATCAGGACAGCCTTAACCAAGAAGAAATCTGTCTTACTCTAGAGTTAATCTCAGACCACTTACAAGTACTACCTTCCATTGTAACTGTTGTAAGGCTCGTGGTATAAAAGCATGTGACTACTTTACCAGCTTGCCTTTCTCATAGCTGTATATTTTATCTTTCTTCAGAAAGCTGCCTGAATACAAATAGGATACTAATATGTTCACTAAAAAAAGACAAAAAAACATCCAGTTATAGTTCTAGATCAGATCAAATATTGTACCAAGGCAAATAATCAGCCATCTCTTGTTTTTCTTGTTGTTGTTAGCATAAGTCTTGGCATAAATTTTGCAGTTGATCTATTCTCTCTTGTTATTGGATACACTTTAAACTTCTAGTCATTAAATGGTGCTTTTGAAATGTATAATATCCTAATGTTATCCGTATCATACATTTTGCATTTAAATGTGTAATATGGATAACATTCATTCAACTCCCCTTCACCTTTCTTGAAGTTTACTGTAGCATTGAATACATTACACTTATAACTTGCCCAAATATTGCTGTGGCTTGGGGGGGGTGCTTTTTGGATAAACATTCAATGTTTGAAATGTATCCTGCATTTTGTTAATGTATTTAAGCCTTTCTTGACAGCAAGTGCTAAATTGCAAACAAGAAAAATACCATGTTAAAAAAATTATTCCACTTTTGTGGGAACAAATTAGTTTCAGTTGCTGTGCACATTCAGAATTTGACTGAGACCATAACAGATTCTACAAAAAATAAACAAATATCTGATTGCCCACAGCAACTGATACCAATTTGTTCTCACAAAAGTGGAAGAAAGGTTTTTAACATGGTATCTTTCTTGTGTTCAACAGTCAGCACTTGATGTCAAGAAAGGTTTAAATATTGGCTTGTCGGAAAAGTCATGACGTATTTTGGCACCTGATGGCGGTTGGGCGGTTTTGGAAGTACTAGAGGCATGCGCAGCTCTGTTATCGCTATGGCATTCGACAGGTGCCAGTTCTAGCTGCAGTCTAAAAGGAATAGTGAGCGATTTAGTTGATTTGCGGAGATTTGACATCAAGTTGAAGATGGAAGACCAAACTGTGCATTTTCTCCATATTTTACTGTTTTACTTCCGTAAAGGGAAGAACGCGCGTCAAGCTTGTAAAAAGTTGCGTAAAGTGTACGGTGATAATGCTCTACATGAACGTCAGTGCCAGCAGTGGTTCACAAAATTCTGTGCTGGTGATTTTGACCTCAACGATGCTCCTCGGTCCGGGAGGCCAACCGAGGTTGATGACGACCAAATGAAGGCATTGATCCAGTCACGACACGAGAGATTGCAGACACATTGCACATCCATCATTCAAGCGTTCAAGACCACCTGAAGAAGCTGGAATACGTAAGCAAGCTCGATGTGTGGGTTCCTCATGAACTCAAAGAAGCTCAATTGACTGCGTGTATAAACATCTGCAATATGCTCATTAAACGTGAGGAAAACGATCCGTTTTTGAAGTGACTGATAACTGGTGACAAAAAGTGGATTGTGTACAACAATGTGCTGCGCAAACGATCTTGGTCCCGACGTGCTGCTTCGCCTCAAACGACATCCAAAGCAGACATTCATCAGCGGAAGGTTCTGGTCTCAAGTGTGGTGGGATTTTAAAGGTGTCTTGTTTTTCGAGCTCCTACCACGGAACCAAACAATCAATTCGAATGTGTACTGTCGGCAGTTGGACAGTTTGAACGAATCCATCACCCAGAAACGTCCAGAGCTCGTTCATCGTAAAGGTGTTGTGTTCCATCACGACAACATGAGACCACACACAAGTTCTATCATTCGCCAAAAATTATTGGAACTTGGGTAGGATGTGTTGCCACACCCAGCACACTCGGCTGACCTTGTGCCGTCAGACTTCCACTTGTTTCGCTCTCTTCAACAGTTCTTGTGTGGTATAACGTTCAATTCAGATGAGGCTGTAAATCAGCACCTTGTACAGTTTTTCGCCAAGAAAGACAGGTTTTTCTATGAACGAGGCATTCTGCAGCTCACTGAAAGATGGCAAAAAGTTAGCGAACAAAACGGGCATTATATCATTGATTGATCTTTATTCTTTCTATCAATAAATGACCTTTGCAAAACATTGCTAAAATACGTCATGACTTTTCCGACAACCCAATATATTAACAAGACGCAGAATACATTTCAAGTGTGCAAAACATGGCTAAAATACGTCATGACTTTTCCGACAACCCAATATATTAACAAGACGCAGAATACATTTCCAGTGTTGAATGTTTATGAAAATTAAAAAAAAAAAAACGTTCTTATATTTAGACAAGTCATAAGCATAATTTACTTTGTTACTGTTGTCAGATGGTAAATTTCAAGAAAGATTTGAATTAATGTTGTCTGTGGAATGTAGGATGTTACAGTGTCTCGGTTTCATTCAGAATTTGACTTAAACCATAACATATTGTATAAAAGGTAATTGATCTGTTAGCATAAGGCCAGCTTACATATTTTCCAGAGAGTGAAGAGCAGCTGGCTGAACTAGTGCAAATAAAATAAATGGCTTGACACCTAGAGAGCTGAAGTAAATAATTGTTGCTGACATTAAAATTATATTATGGCTCCAAAAATCTGTCTGTTTTGGGTAGGCTACATCGCCACACTTTCTGATACAGATTATTTAAAGTTATGTGGTACTGCAATGTGCAAAGAATAGTTTTTCATTTTTTGTACATAATGAATCTATATATTTGTTTTTGAAAATACCCCAGACTAAGTGATCATCTTCTCATGCCATAGAACCATGGAAAAAGAAGTGTTCCCCAAGCTGCATACCAGACGTGGCAAAAGTGTGATATCTTGCTGGTGGCAACAATTTCAAAACCCAAAGAATGATTGCACTTATTGTATCTATGGCACAATAAGTACTTCACACCCCCATTCAGATGGATTTAAAGATGCCAAAATGCAAGGGGCTGATGTACAAGCTGTTTTCCTGCCACGCATAAGAACTGAAGATAAACTGCAGGAATGATAACCTTGTAGATGACAAATGCACTTCATTGTCACTCTAACCAAAGCCTGGATTTACCCTAATATTTGTAATGAGTGCTGCAGAATTTATTACATGCTAACAGATGGTACACCTTATCAAAGGTGGTGCAAAAAATGGTGTGAAATTTTTTTGCAGGTTCTGTGATTATCACCAAATTTTACTATTGGGGCAAACTGCAGATTCAAAAGTTTGAGAAAAACAGCAGTGTCAGTTCTGCCTACTATCAGACTAACATTCTGACCCAATTTTTTAAGAAGAGACTCCTGCAGTGGCCGCTTTTCAGGTGAAGTGCCTCTTCACCTATTTTATTTGAAATAAGATTTTATTTAATAGTTTCGTTTAATATATTCTTTTTTTGCCTTTATTGAGTGCCAAAATACCAAAAAATTTGATTAGATATCACTTCACAATGCGCGTTCAATACGGAAAACAAGTCCTTATACGCAAAACAGTTCAAGTGAAGAGCTGAAATGAGAATGCTTGGGAGTCTGCAGTTTTTGTCCGAGTTGCCATGGTAACTGTGACGTCACACTCCTCTATCTGCCGGGCAAGTGAAGTGTTTTATCATGTGACGTGTCAAGGCTCTGCACCTGGAGTCGTGACCTTACGAAGAGATCGCAGTGGAACAGGACGGATTGCCAAGGGTTCTTTTGCAATCCACTAGGGATTTTTCTTGCGGTGTTTTGCTACATACTTTCTGAAAGAGATATGTTTTTTCATGTTTTGTGATTGTTAAAAACTTCATTAGTTACTTTAGTTTCGTGTACAGTTTAACTGATAGTGATAGTTTTAGTTTTCAGTATGTATCCTGTGAACAACATTGCCTGTAGTTTATTGCAAACTCCGTTCAATCGGTGGAAAGTTGAAAATAAAAGAGACATTTCACTTCAAGGACGACCGACGGATTCACTGACAATTGTTGCCAAGAAAGAAATCAAGAAGAGCGGTAAATCTTACAATATTAATTATAAAAATTGTTGGTTTACTGAATATAAATGGCTTTGTAACCCTTCTGTGTTACAAAAATTATTTTGTTGGCCCTACTTATATTTTAGTAATAAAATTCGGCGTGGAATAAAGGCAATTTTCAGATTTCTTAAATATAAAACGGTCACTTTACAAATGTGGTGATTCTAGCGAACACCTGAAATGCGAATTAATGCTAAATAATTTTGAAAAGAATCAGAACACCATTGCCGATGCCATGAGGGAGAATGCTAGGCTTTTGAAAATGCATTTCAACGAAAGCGTTCGTTTAGACTTTTCCTGCAGACAATGATGGATGCAGTACTGTATTTGAGTAAACAAGAACTAGCATTCCGTGACCATGACGAAGGCATTGACTCGATAAATCGTAGAAATTCAAGGAATTGCTTTCACTGTTGATATCAAGAAGTCCTTTAAAATTCAAAATCAATATGAAATGATAAAAAATGTCTTCATGGGTGACTCAAAAACTATTCAAAACGAATTAATTGAATGTATTTCTGAATATATAAACGATCACGTCAAAAATGAAATAAATGAGGTTCAATGCTTTTATCTTCAAGTAGATGGGAAGACATAACCAGACTTCCGAGTGCTCTTTAATAATGAGATCTGTTGATTCGGAAGGTGTATTGGTTGAGCAATTTTTGGGTTTCCATGGTGTAAGTGAAGATAGAACGTCAGAAGCTTTATACAAAATGCTAGACAAAATTTTGGAACAGTTTGATTTTCAACACAAATCAATAGGACAATGTTATGATGGGGCAAGCGTAATGTCTGGACACTTGACTGGGCTCCAGAAAAAATTAAGCATAAAGCTTCTCAATCTGTTTTTGTTATTGCTTAGTACATCGTTTGAACCTTGTATTACAGCAGAGTTTTTCTAATTGTTGAATATTTTTTGCAAGCCTCAGTGTAATTCCTTTGTTTTGTTCACCACTCAGCGAAGCGATCGCTTCACTGAGTGGTGAAAAAACCATACACTCACATCAACAACCGCAAGAGGCATGCCAACCATAACAGAAACTTGATGGTCCTCCAATTCGAAGTTAGTAAGTGTAATAGTTTAAGATTAGGATAAATTGAAGGAAGTATTCGAATTTCTCACAAATAGTGACCAATCAGACAAAAAATCCATTCAACTTGACCAAGGGTTTTTAAATGATATGAACACTTTTGAATTTACATTTTTGGGAATAGTATTTAATGAAATATTTGGTTCACCGATCTATTATTCGAAATTTTGCAGAAAAAAATCACTAGACATATACTGTGTTACTCAAATTAAAAAAAAATTAATGAAATTTTGAGCCATAAAAGGAACGATGAGGTATTTGAAACACTGTTTGGAAAAGGTAGCAAAATCACAGAAATAAGCAGATCTAAACGGGAATATGCTGCTCTTACACAAGAAACAATTTTTAAAAATTATAAACAATTGTATTTTGAAATTTTGAACCACATTCTTATGGAAATGGATATAATATTTCAAGACAGTGAGAAACTTAAACTTCAATTTCCCTGTCTTGCTGACACAACCAAATTCGACCAATTTAATTCATGCTTTCCCTCTCACGCTTTTGAAAATCTACAACATTTTTACGGAAAAATATTTACTAAACACCAGAGCCTTAAAAATGAACTGAGTCTTGTATATGCTGATGAAAAATTAAGGAATATATCGACTCATGAACTTTTTCAAGTGCTTCATGGAGATAAAGGCATTTTTACAGAAGCTTATAAATTGGTTTCCCGGATTTTAACAATTGCATCTGCAAGTGTTTCAGTGGAAAGAAGTTTTTCTTGCCTTAAAAGAATACAAACTTACTCAAGAAACACTATTTCTCCAGATAAACTTGCTTCTTTGGGAAATATTTCTATTCAGAAAGACATTTTCTTGATGTCACGAAGAAACAGCCATTTTATGACGACATAATCGACAAATTTCCAGCTTTAAAGGGAAGAAGAATTGATCTATTATATAAAAAAATTGGTAAGTTCTCATTAACTGATTTTCATTGAAGAGAGTAGATATCTTTTCATATTGCTCTTGTAGCTCTTCACCTAATTTTCCTACGACGAGCCGCCACTGGACTCCTGCCTTGTACAGCTCCAAGTGGGTAGAGGCAAGGGTGCACATAATGAGACTGCAAGGCATGCAGTTCACACCTGATACACTGCTGGTGGATTACAGTGTTGTCAGCTATTGAAACTTTCTCTGGAAAGTCAGTGACTAATAACCCTCACTGGTTATGGAATGCATTCATAGAGGGTCAAAAGCACTTCGGACTTCAGTAGGGGGGGGATCAGCGTCATTTTCTTGTAGGACTTCCGTCCACAGGGAGTAGAGTTTAGGTCCCAGCCACCTACAGCGAGATCGCCTTTTGGGCAGGACACAGAAACGGAAGGAATGAGAGCAAGTCTAGCGACTTTGACAGAACAGTTTGTAGTGAGATTAGAGAACAGTAGATGGCGCCACCGTATAAGTACGATATTGCACATAGAGGGGTGAGAGAATTTCAGGTGGGGTACAGGAAAGGATACCCATTTAACCAGTGGGTCCAGCCTGGGGGCCGTCACTTAACGTGCTCGTCCGATGCACGGCGGATATTCAGCGATTGTTAGTGAATCACACCATCTCTGAAAGATCAGCCCAGGCTTGAACCTGGGGACCCAGCATCGATAGTCTGAAACACTAACCACTAAGCCATCCGCGGCTTCTTCGGACTTCAGTGGTCTCGGAAAGCATTTTATAGTGGAAGCTGCTGTGTCTGGCCTTAGTTCATTATTAGGGTCATCAAATCAAGCATGACCTGAAGTGGTGTCACACCATTTGACATTTTTACAGCTGATAGAAATGTTCCCATGTAATCCAATCGACTTTTATACATATTAAGAAATGTAATCTGTAGTCAGTCACACAAGTAAAGCATATTAATGTCTCCAGTTATAACTGTGGATATCAAATCGCTGTTCCTTGCATTTTTATTTCATTTATTAAATTTAAATAATTGGAATTTGATTTCAATAAGATTTGATGTACTATTATGTAAAATTCTTCACATCATGAACTAGTACAAAATGCCACATTAGAAAGTTTTTATTACTATATAAGTTTATATTACCTGTATTTCACTGCATCACGAATCTGATGGACATTTGTTGTTTTTGTTTTTATGTTCACCACTTATATAGTTTGTACATCGCTTTTCTGACATATCTGATTTGCTTTTGTTTTATTTGCTTTGTTTTTCTGTGTAGTTGCATTGTTATGCAGACTTATTTTTGCGGGTCTTTTTTTTTTTGTACAGTGCACTTGTAAAATACTTTATTTTTCACACCTTCTGTATTTGTTGAAATATTGTGTAAAATGCAATTAAAATTGTTCAGCTGGATGTTTTCTGTGTCATCCACAAAAGCATGTTTGGTCATCAAATGTTTGCATTAATAATTCACATAAATGTAGAAGGGATCCTTTTTTTTTCTTTTTTGTTATTGATGTGTGCTTTCTGACAAAATTAAACTATGTGCATATGATTTTGTAAAAACAGTAGTTCAGTGGATATTATTTATGAAATAATTTTGCTAATCAGATTTGTTCTTAAAATTAGAGAAACACAGTCAAAGTTGCAGTTTTCACAGTCATGGGAAGATCTAACTCTGGTATGTGCAGCAATTTCAAATTTTCTATCATTTTTACTGAAGCTTTCATATCATGATTCCATTTCACATTGTATCGTGTGAGTAAACTGTGGAGTAATATAAAAATGGTTTTCTATTAGGGGTATGCAAAAGTTTCCGCCATTTTAAGGAGAAAGAGACAGGAACAGTCAGGAAACCAGCACACATTTATTCAACGAAATATGGGCCTTTTGCCATTTTTCAGGCAACAAATGAATGCCCCTGTGATAAAAAGGACTCTGATTTTGAGCTGAAGAATGCAGTGACGAAATTTTCCACCTCTGGAACTGTGATGAACCGCTGTTGGGCTAGGGCATGTTGCATAGAGTGAAACAGATGAAAGTCTGAGGATGCAATGTCCAGGGAGTAAGCTGGGTGCAGTAAAACCTCCCAGTGTAACTGTTCAAGGATTAATTTCGTGGTGGCACTGACATGTGGTCTGGCATTATCATATAACAGGATGACTGGGCTGCATCCTTCACCTCTCCATGGGCGTTTTTGCTCAATTGCGGCGTTCAGTTTTATCAATTGATCGCTATATTGTTGTGCAATGATTGTTTTACTCGGTTTCAACAGTTCGAAGTACAGGCACTTCGTGCATATCCCGCCACGCACACAACAGCACCTTTTCCCCGTGGATATCCTGTTTTGCAGTGGATATTGATGGCTGGCCTGGGTCGACCTAGGATCGCTTGCATACAGGGTTGTCGCAATAGACCCATTTTTCATCTCCGGTGACAACCTTCCACAAGAAATTCCTCCCTTGAAACCTCTTTAGCAATGACATGCAGATGCCCAATCGTTGACCAATATTACGCTCCATTAAAGTATGCGGAACCCACTTGCCAATTTTCTGGATCTTCCCCAAGGCCTGTAGACGCTGTACCACCGTCAATTGAGCCACTTTCAAACGTTCCGCCAGTTGCGTGGTCGATTGTGTGGCAGCCTCTTGCAACAGCAATTCCAGCTCCTTGTCTGTGAGTTTCTGCATTCTTCCTGCACATGGCTTGTCTTCCAAGTTTAGATCACCTTTCTTAAACCTGGCAAACCATTCTTGACACGTCCGCTCACCCATAACCATTTCGCCATACGTCTGACATATTAAACCGTATGCTTCACTCGCACTTTTCCCTAAATTAAACATGAATAACAAACAGCGCCGCAAATGAACTTTATCGACCGCCGTGCTTGGCTTCATGTACGAACTGACAGCACGGGTCACCGGCCGGTTAGACCCCTACAGCGCCCGCTAGCTGGGTGGCGGAAACTTTTGCATACCCCTAATAAATACACTTTCTGATGCATTTTTCTTAAAATATTTTCTTTTACTAAAAGTGCCTGTTTTAAGGGTAAAAATTTTTTTTTCTGTAAAGGTACAGAAATATTTTTTCTTTGTTTATGGTACAAACTTCATCAACATACTAGATGCAAGAACAAGCCCTAAACTTTTTGCTAAATTGCAAAAGGTACTGAAGTATGGATATCAACAATTCAAAAGCAAAATTCTGCTCATGTGAGTTACTAAAAATAAGATATGACAATTAAATACCCTTCCTCTTCTCTGTTTTACAATCTTACAAAAATTTGGACTGTGAAATCTACAAATAGGAAGCAGGTAAGTTGAGCATGTTTATTTTCACAGCGCCGACAATGTTTTGCTTGATGTCATACATTTGTAGTTTGCATTCCTCTTAATTGACTGATACATTAAAGTAAAATGATAGAAAAACATGATTAATTAAATTTTTGACTGATGCAAATTTATGGTGGGGAGTGACAGCAAACAGTGTTACAGTCAATTTGATCTTAGGGCTCTGAAAAAGCCTGACCAGTTTAAATTACGAATTTGAGAAAAGGAACATTCCCTGGAAAACCTGCATTTCATATATGATAATGTTAATGCAATGATGCATTTAAAAGCTGTACTTGTGTTACACAGTATTATAAATAACAATATTAGCATGTGTTAAAGTATTACAAATAACAATAGTTTTCCAAGGCTGTTAGTGGCATTTGATTCATGTGGTTGCTAAAGAAGATGGCAGGTACTTTTTTGGGGGTGGAAGTCAGAAGTAAACCACAAATACATGATCTAGTGTATGAAGAATAAATTAAAAAACAACAGCAACTAAACATTTGCTACATAATTGATCCAACATTGACTTTTAGATTAATTCTGGTTATGTGGCAAACAGCTGCTGTGTGTGAGTACCAGGTATTTCCATTTTTATATATTTTTTTTAAATGTATAAGGAAAAACTATATCTGCACAAAATATTTGCATTTAGTTTTTTTTTACAACTGAAAGCCTTTCCTGCATGTAATGCTGATGTAGAAATAGTTGTTAATAACTTCAAAAATTCCATGACATCGCTCACATGCTTGTTTTTTTCCCTGATGATAATTGCAGATAGACAACTCAAAGTTGACAGCTCTGCTGCTTACCCAAGACAGCTTGCAGTGCGAACCATTCTACACAGCAATGTATGTACGAAGAGAATTGTTTGCACATTAAGAATAAATCGCAGAATTTTTACCAGGCATGAGCACAAGCACTTTTTATCTGCACCCCTTACTAAAAACCTAAAGCGTTTTCTTATCTCTGCAGAGGTTTGCTACAAGAAAATGTTTTTGAAGACTTAGGCTTTGCAAAACAAGGAACAAGACAGTTACTTTTGGGTGAATATTCAGTGTGAAACTGATAAAATAGTATGATAGTCAATTGTGTAACTACTAAACATTTTCATTTTTTTTAACATTTTCATTTATTTTATGTACAAGGAAACATTACCATCTGCACAGGTAATTCATTAATGTTAGGGTAAGTGTAGTATTTTTTTATAGTGCAGTAATTATAGCATTTAACTTCAAAAACCTAATATGATATTGCTCATGTTAAGTTGTTCTGGTGAATCTGTCAGTTTTGGGTTATTACTGATAGACCTCTCAAAAGGTTGGCAGCTCTGGAACTGTATAATTGTGGGATTCTGTAATGTATTTTTGAGAATTCTTTGTAATTATCAAACACCTGTTCTGTTGTTGTTTTCTCTTCAGTGGTATGGTTAATGTTGAAAGGTTTTTCATTGGTAGGTTTATTGGTCTTTCTTTTAGTTCTTTATATAAAGGTTTTTTCAGTTTACCTTTCTATCAGTGTATTTTTCTTTCCCCAGTGAGGTTCATGTCTGCTTTTAAAACATTTGCTGTCTTCCTTAGTTTTAAATTATTTTAGAAGCCTTGAAGTGCACACCAGTAACTTTATCTTTTTTTTCTTTTTAGCTTCCTTTTTGAGAAATTTTGTGATGTACTGAAAGTATTCTGTTCTCAGTTCACATGCTGTACAGGATCCAGTTTTTCTACCAAATTACAATTGCTTTCTAATTCAATAATTGCTTGTCTTTTGTTTATGTCATTTGATGAAAGATTAAAATTACTACCTTTATTCAGGATGGTTTTTAGCCTTACTCTCTTTTATGGAAGCCTAGTTAGTTGAATTTTTGGTGTTTTTAACATGTCTGTCAAATGCTGTTTTCCTGGTAATATTTTCTTTTTTTCCTTTTGCAGCTTGTTCTGCTACACAAATCCTTAATTTCCACACACACTTTCAAGCTTCAATTGCTACTGCCTCCTTAATCATTTGGGAGGGGGGGGGTCCCCATTCCATCTGTATGAAAAAAATTAAAAGGAATTCATTGATAAATTAGAAGTTATCACATTATGGAATGCCCTATTTCAGCAAGGCTGGGTGTAGTCTTTATGCTCACCAACATTAGTTTGGGAGCTCCTTGTACAATTTCTTTCAAAAGATTTGGTATGCACACATGCACAAACATAGTAAATAGTTTTCCAAGGACACAAAAATAAATTAATTTTCCCCAACTTTCATCATTCTTACTGTACATGAGGTTTTGGGTTGAAAAGAAAGTAATGTCTGCAAATGCAAGGCAACGGAAAAGTGCTAATTACCATTCAATATGTTGACAATTCATCGGACACCCCTTCAAAAGCAAATAAACTGATCCGCTGCATTGTTAAAATGTGTGATACAGCTGCAAATAGTATAAAAACAAGCCTACAGCTGACAGTAATCATATCGCACTGTGAGATTGTGTGAAAATGTCACGGTGGAAGAGAAATGACTTTGAGAAAGGAAAGATTGCTGGGTGTTATATTAGTGGTTTGTCCATAAGAGAAACCGAGAGGGGTTTAAACATACCCAAGTCAACTGTTTTGGATGTACTGAATAAGTGGAAGACACAGGATGTGCCTGAAGCAGCAAAACGTACCGGTAGACCAAAGAAAATCAGTGATAGAGGACATCGAAACCTCAGGAGAGTCGTTACAGCTAATCGATGGAGTACTGCGTAAGACCTCAGTGTACAGGTGAGTAAAATGCTGGAACTTCGGTATTCGCAGAGAACTTTATTCCATGTCGTGCAGCTGCTCATAAGCCTTTCATCTTGACTATCTTTACTTGTAATGCTACTCGTCATTTAGCATGGTGTAAAGAACATTTATCATAAACCATAGATCAATGGGAACGGGTCCTATGGACTGATGAATCCAGTTACACGATCCATCAGTCTGATGGCCGTGTGTGGGTATGGCGGCAGCCGGGGGAACGCTATTTACCGCAATGTACTGTTCCTACGGTCAAGTTTTGATCTGGCAGTGTACTCATGTGGGGGTGTTTTTCGTGGTGTGGTCCTGGCCCATTGGTTATTGTGGACAAACCTGTTAACCAGCACATCTACCTCGATATTCTGGACAATTATGCCCTACCAACTCTGTGGCAATTCTATCGAACCAAACCTTGTTGATACATAAAGCAAGGACTGTTACGGCGTGGTTTGGCGATAATTCCGTGTCGTGTGTGGACTGGCCAGCACAGCCCTGATCTTAATCCCATAGAGCACCTGTGGGATGAACTAGAGTGCCACATAGGAAGTCTGGAACCAAGGCCTACTACTAAGCAACAGTTAGTGGCTGCATTATGTACTGAATGGAAACACATACCTATCGCTGTGTTCCAAAACCTTGTCGAAAGCATGTCTCGAAGGGTTAGTGCATGCATTAAGGCCAAATTGGACTGACACCGTACTAATGTATGGCAATAAATGTTATGTTGAGTTTCTCTTCTAGGTGTCCGGTGACTTTTGTCAATGTAGAGTATATACAAGTACAAATCAGTCCAAAATGTAGTCACCATCGTTTGCTGTGACCTGCTCCCACCATCTGAGCAGCTGTTGGATGCCAACCCCATAGAATTGTGGCTGCTTGGATGCAAAAAGTGAGTAAGTGCATGTTCGACATTGTCCCAGTCGGTTAACCGCCGTCCATTCAGGAATGCTGCGATGGCCGGAAAAGGTGGTAGTCGGCGGCTCCCAGCTCTTGTCCCTTATCTTGTGACAGGTCACTCATGCTATGTGAGATCTCGTTCCATCCTGCTGTTGGAGGGGACACCCTTGTGGTTCAGCAGTGCTGGTCACTTTGACATGAGCGATGCATGCAGATTGTCGAGCTGATGGTAGTACACGTCGACAGTGATAGTGCTGTTGTCCAGTAGCAGCTCAAAAATGTGACACTAAACAGATAGCAGGACCTTACTTGGATGTACTCCACCTTTGGGGGTCAGCATAAGCTTCTGTTTTGGATCCAACCACTGTTCCCAGGCACTGGTATTGTCATACAGCACCCATTTCTCGTCACCAGTCACAATGCGATCCAAGAACTGTTCAACTTGGTGACGCACAAGCAGAGAAACGCATGCACTTGTGCGTTTTGCTTTCTGCTCAGCTGTGAGTTGATGGGGTACCCAAACTCCCCTCTTGTGCACCTTCCCAAGCTGATGCAGGTGTGTGATAATGCTCGTGTGGGTAATCCCCAGCTGTTCTACCAGCTCCCATGTGGTCACACGTGGGTCAGTCTCCGCTGAGGTCTTCAGCATGTCCATATCCATCCAGTGTTGCAGGATTTCCGGATTTGGGACAGTCTCACAGGTTAAAATTTCCCTCTTAAAACCAATCGAACCAACAATATCACTGACAATGCGATATGGCATTAGGGTACACACTGGTAATGTTCCTTACAGCACTTGCGGTGGTGCTATCGTGACGAAACTCGTAGAGCATGCAATAGTGGATGTGCTCCTTGTGCATTTCCATGTTGGCTGGGGCTTACACTCTTCACCTTCTGATGACTAATTGCCACTGACTTAAGCCACCTACTTGTTGATGTCATGCCAGTGTGCTGCGCAATCTCTGTGGCCAATGTGCGCTGTGGCCAGGGCTTCGACTTCAAGTACCTCGTCATCAGACATTACTTTGTTTCTAAACCAATATAAAGCAGCAGAAGTGATGATACTTCCAGAAACTATTCTTTAACTTCTTTAATTACTTTGTATTCTCTGAAATTCTCATGGCAACTTTAACAAAATAATAGCATAAACTTCTCTGCCTTACCTCTTACAGCTTTAGAAGGAAGGAAGATCTCTGCAAACTTGCTTAAAAAACCTACCAATACAAATAAAGTTGTGAGCTGTCAGTTTTGTCATTCCTCTTACATTAAATTTGATTATGCAATTCCTAAACTAATGCCCTAAATTTTTCAAAAATATGGGAAAGAAAAGAAAAGAAACCTCCATAAAGAAAAATTAAAAAGATACACTTGTCCCCCAGAATATAGTGATTCTTCTACAGTTAATTGAAAAAATATTTCATAAAAAAATTAATACACACAATTGACGTGGATTAGGAACATCAAACAGAAGTCATCGCTTGTTCCACGTTTATAAGTGAGTCACGGGAAAATTCTCATCGGCCGCCACCAAAAATTTTTTCCGTGACTCACTTATATCACCTTTCCGGTGGCGGCCAATAAGAATTTTTCCGTGTCTCACTTATAAACATGGAAAGAGCGATGATTTCTGTTTGATAAAAAAAAAATTAGTTAAACCATGAACTGTTAAGAAATAACATTAAACTAACCAGGAAAGTTATCTGTTATAAAAGTTTAGTTGAAAAACTTCTTAGAATTAGCAAAAAATTCCATGTTTAAATTGCTTCAGGTCAAAACAATAAAATTAAAAAATTCTCCTATCCACGAGGCAAAAAGAAGACCACACCTTGCTACAAGGAGGAGTAATCTACCGTGTAAACTGCAGTCGTGGTGGAATCTATGTGAGAGATGCTAGGAGACAACTTAGAACCCATGTAGCAAAAAATAAAGCCACAAGAAAAAATGTTGCCAGAACAGGACTTGACAAACACATTTAAAACATCAGATATTTAATTAACTGCTACTCTGAAAATTCTATCACATCAGCAGCACTTTGTGAAAAAAGTTGGAAGAAGGTGTGGAAATTGAAGGAAGAAAAGGAGCCACAATTGATGACCAAAAAGGCTGGACCTAACCTCACTAGTGGCAACAGCTACTTCCTTAACACGCTCACTGCATTACAACCCACCCGTGAGTCGTAACGCGTTAACTTGTACATTTTTCAGAGGAGGGAAAAAAAAAAAGTTTATATACATAAATCTGTAGTGGATATCCGTCACTTTATGTATATATCTTTTAACGACCCACCGGTATGTGGTACAGCACTGTATTGAAACAGTTACAACCCCACCGGTGGGTCGTAACATACTACAAAAAAATCGCCGATAAACGTTGCCACAGCGAACGTGTTAAGTCGGTCCCAATGACGGGATAGAGTGCAACCTGAAAATTTGACACATTGTAAAAAATCATCCTAGTAATCCCCATAAAATAAAAATCAGATTTAAATGATAATACTATATTATTGCTAGGGTTTACCATGACTTCATTAATTCAGATTGTTTTTTAAACAATTAAAAAAACCCTGTACTGTAAGTAGTTTTTCTGATAAGTTGTGTTACATTTTAGGATGATTTTTCTTTTCTTTAAACAATTTATGAGCAACTGATTCAGAGTAATTAGTTTCTAAAAGGATTACCTGTATCAGTAGAAAGGCCATTTCATGTAATTTGAAGAAACCAATAATGAAGCACAGATTTTCACGCATAATTTATTGCATACTGAACTTTAGGAATAGTAAGATTTTTCAGCTGAAACATC
This sequence comes from Macrothele yani, assembly GCA_039090855.1. Classification (NCBI taxonomy): domain Eukaryota; kingdom Metazoa; phylum Arthropoda; class Arachnida; order Araneae; family Macrothelidae; genus Macrothele; species Macrothele yani. The sequence continues at coordinate 44,858,261 of CM077022.1, read as the reverse complement.
AGCCTTGTTAAAGCTTCTAGTGTGAACAAGGCTGATGTTTCATTAGTAGTAAAACATTGATGTTCACACTTGCTTCTAGTGTGAACAAGGCTGATGTTTCAGCCAAAAGGTCTTACTATTCGTAAAATTTAGTACATAATAAATTGTGCATGGAAATTTTTGCTTCATTATTCGATTACCTGTAATTATTCTTTGTGTAATGGTTTCAACTCTTGTGTTGAGTTAAATTTATCCATCTCAGGACTTGAAAAATATCATGCCCGAGAAGTTAACTTCCAAATTCCCTCATATAAGATTCTCGTCTCAAGAACAGGTAGACAACAATATTAGTTTTCTGGAGGATGTTAACATCAACCCATACTTCTCACTTGGTCTCTCTGTTTACAGGAAACCTTCTGCCACCCATAACATCATCCCTACCATTCCTGCACCTTTGGTAAATACAAATTGGCTGCTTTAAAGGCGTACATCCACAGAGCTAACCTTATTTGCAACAGCCCTTCTGCTTTTCAAAACGAATATCAGAACATCATCAACATTGGCAAATTGCATGGCTTTCCACCCCTCTTGGTACATAGGCTAATTAAGAAATTTTAATCTCATAATAGATCTATCAGTTTATTGCATGAACTTTACACCGCTCATAAGTTTGTAGGCACTTTGCCCTTCAGCCTGGCCTTCACTCACAAAGTTGGCTCCATTTTCAAGTCTTTTGGCTACAAGATTGCTGTTAAACCACCTTCACATCTTCTTAAACTTATCCTTAAAGACAGAGATCCCAATAAACCCCTAGAGTTGCAAGTGGTCTACTCTATCCCTGTCACCACTTCCACTGGCATTACCCACTATATTGGTAGTACTTACCGAAGTATCAACCGGCGATTAGTGGAACATATTGCTGATGTTAAGAAAGGAAACCCTTCCACTTCACTTTCAGTTTGAACCATCAGTGATACGTCTGTGATTCCCGATTGACAAAATGTTGAACGCATTGCTCTGTTCAGCAATCGGAAAGCCCTCAGGTACCGCAAAAGCATTGAAATCTGGCAACAACTGATTCTAATGCCACGTGTTTCATTCCATGGCTGATGAAGGTAGAACTCGCTACCAAAACGTCGTCCCAACCCTTGTAATTTTTACATAACTGAAACGTGATATGTTGTCATCAAGAATTATTCTAATGCACTTATAATTAATTAACTTCATGTCAATGTGTTTGTAATTGTTGATATTATCTAATTATTTTGATTTCACTTTTAATTAATTAGTGAATTATAGTGTGTTTTAATAATTTCACTTCCTTGAATATATAATCCATTTTAGTATTGATGGTTTTATTATTTATTTTCCACGATATTTATCTATGTAGGATTCAAAAAAGTCTTGTATAACTGTTTTTATCTTTAGCCTGTATCTTTAGAAAATAAATAAATCTTAGTTACACGTGACTGATAACTGGAACCATTGCTAGAACTTCAACAGAATTCCTTTAGGAATTGACTTGTTTATGTGTTTTTGTATCTTACAGTGTTAAAGAAAACCGTAGTAATTGGTTAATTTATGTGTCCTGCTCCAGAGAAAGGGGGTTAGTGTGTAAAAAAAATAGATTTTTAAGTTTAGATTGAACTTTATAGGAGAAAAAAAAATAATTAATCCAACAAAGTGCAGATCTCTTGGACAATTTCAGACTTCAAAATTTGTGTTTAAAGGGATATGTTAAAAATAAGAAAATCACAAAAAATAGAAAAATGAAAAAAAAATGAACTTTTACAGGAAAATTGGAAAAAAATTGTATTAAACAAAATTATAAAACTAAGGGACTATTTCTTCTTAAATGAAATGGTAGGGCTGTCTTCACTCTTACTCTTCTGCAGGGCCTTCTGTGGTTTTGGAGTTACAGCATCTGCTTTTTCAGAATCTACAACCAAACTCCTAATACTATTGTACAGGACAAAGTAATCGCTCTTTCCTCGTTTTTCTTTAATTAACACACAGCAACCGAAAAATTGTATTTCGACACTGCTGGGGTCAAATTCCAGATCTCTTGATAACTAGCTGAGTTTGTTCGCCTTACGTTACGGTGCCAACAATCCACAGTGCTATGTGTATTTATCTGTCAGCATCTGACTTCACAAATCCGTAGGGATAATAGGCTCAGCAACTGAGACATCTCCATCTGGTGGGGCTTAATGGCACAAGCTATTTAATTATAGCTAATAAATCGAAAGAGCAAGAGAAATGGTTCCTTTCCACGTTTGTCTTTAATTAACACAGCAACTGAAAAATTGTGTTTTTGCGATGACTTTGTCTATTTACATTGTCTCCACGTATTTGGAAGATTTTCACTATTGTACAGGTACCATTGACTTTTCAAAGTTCAAAGAGAGACCTGAAGGTTGTATAGTACAAGGCATTTTCCCTCCTCAACTAATGGTCTCAATCAATATGTTAATTCTATAAGTTTTTTTACTGTGAATCCTATTTTGAGAGAACGGCTGAACGTAAAGATATGGTTGAAGTATCAAAATAAAGGTCTTACCATGCAGATGTGCCAGTCGAAGAGAAAAATGAGATTGGGGCAACGGTTCGGGCATTGTGGAGTTGCAAAGTTACAGTGTAAAGTCTATGGAGAAGCGTGCAGTTGACATTCGATCACCTGCGGTTGACCCCCGCACGGGGATAACTGGTTTTCCAGTTATTTGGGGAGCGGCGCCCCCACGGCCCGAGCTGACCTTGTGACTGGTCAACATCTGATGTCATGCCACAGCTTGTTTTTTTCTTATTTTGGTGCTGTTGGTGTTTGCAGGGACGGCTGTTCATCCAGCTGTTGGGGAGTCGCGGCCCCACGATCCCGAGCTGGTCTTGTGTCTCGCTTATTTGTTTTTATTTATTTTCTCCACTGGCTAGTTGCCCGTGTTGTATTCTCTACCTAATCGCTACCACGTTATGTACTAACACCCCGGTCTTGTGGTTTTGTTACCCTCCACCACTAACTGATTTATATTAACCGCTCAGTTCGTAGGTTGCTGAGATTCCGATTAGGTTCCCTGCCAGGATTTGTCTTCTTTGGATTTCTTTTTTTTCCTTTTAGCTGGTTTGGGTGCTAGACCTACCTGCATGTTTGCCGCGTGCGGAGACCCGTGAGGCGGAAATGGGATGTCTGGCGGCTGAGGTCGCAGGAGACCGGTTAAGTGCCTCCTGTGTACCAACACTCCTCTTCGACCCCGGCTTCGCTGTAAACGGGAGGCTAGAGACTAACCCACCTCTAGTCAGAAGTCTTGTACCAAGTTGTGTACCGGGCTTTAGCGGCTTTTTTGTCGTATGGCACGGCAGGGTGAGCCCGGGGGCTGTGGGATCATGCCAAAGGCGTTGGCATGACGGTACCAGGAGGCCGAAGTGTCCACCGAGTGCGTGTGATCACAGCCAACGGACTATATCTGCAACGTATAAGCTCCAGAACTGTGTCTAGCGTCATTTTCTTGGCTTGCGGACCTCCAGTTCTCCCTTGTAGGGCTCGGTGGTGGGTGGAGTAGTTTGCAGACGAATCTTCCTTCTTTTTTCCATGGGTAAACCCAAGCATAAACACTCCAAATTTAAGTCACCTGAGAAAATGATAGTTGCAACCGACTCTCCTTCGTCTTCTCAACCTACCAAGTCTCATACCCTTAAACGGTCTTTAGACCTTGACCAAGAATGTGGAACCTCTTCTTCGGCTGCTGTACCAGTCGCTCCGAAGCGTCGTCTCCCCTCGATTGCTGTGACTACGCATGCTACACACTTACTTGTAGAATCCATCGATCCGAATGAGAGACTGTCCACCAGATCTCCATTTTTTATTTCTAAAGCTTTGGACGCTGCGGTTGGCCCCTTGAAGTCTGTGAGGAAGCTTCGCTCTGGGGACCTGCTTGTTCAAACTTGCAGTGTTTCTCAGAGTAACGCTTTTCTGCACCTCTCTAGTCTTCAAGGCATTCCTGTCAAAGTGACACCTCACCCGTTTCTTAACACCTCTCGGGGTGTTATTTCGGAGTTTGATCTATTGCCATGCAGTGAAGAAGAATTAGTGACTGAACTTGCAGACCAAGGTGTTATTGCTGCACGTCGTATGATGTTCCGGCGTGATGGTTCTTTAATTAAGTCTAAAAATGTTATCTTGACTTTTAACTCCCGAAAGTTCCGACCGAAATCAAGGCTGGCTACTTGGTCTGTGGAGTTCGCCCGTACATTCCCAGTCCTCTGCGATGTTTCAAGTGCCAGAGGTACGGGCATTCACAACGATTCTGTAAGAGTTCCGCTCGTTGCGCTAATTGTGGCTCCGGTGAACATGACGGGGAAGGTTGCACTTCTGCGGCCTCCTGTGTTAACTGTGGTGAGGCCCATGCTGCTTACTCCCGCAACTGTATGAAATGGAAGGACGAGATGGCGATCCAGCGCCTCAAGACCCTGGAAGGCCTCTCGTACCCTGCTGCCAAGGCCAAGTTGGGTATACCAACCACCCGACAGCGTACTTTTGCCGCAGTAGTTCAGTCTCTGCCGCAACCCGTGCAGCCCTTTGTTCCGCGCCCTGTAGCTCTCGCCGCACTTGCCAAGCGATCTACAGTTGAACAGGCGACACAGGTGGATTTCACCGAGCTCCAGCTTATTCGACCAGCTGAGTCTGCGCCTTCTCTTTTGAAGACGCCCGCCTCTTCCGGTTTCCAGCAGACAGCCTGCACGTGCGGAAGACCCGGCCCTCAATCCGCAAAGGTGTGCAGTGTCCATCAAACTGTCTCGGCCTCAGCGAGGTCCCCACCCTCACCCGACATTATAGAAGAACACGGGGGGAGGAGAGTGACAGTTCGTCCCCAGCCTCAACCAGCATTGCAGAGGAACATGGGGGGAGGAGAGTGACAGTTCGTCCCCGCCCTCTGCCAGCATTGCAGAGGAGTGTGGGGGGAGGAGAGAGTGACGGTTCCTCCTTTTCCATTAGTAAATTTATGACTTGTAATAAACTTCATTAACTACCTTTTCTTCACTGCTTTCTTCATACTCTTTTTCAACTTTTACCAAGCCTGTCTGCTTTTACTCATTTTCCACGCTTTTAAAATTCTGTGGCTGATAGTTCTTTGTCTGGCGCTCTTTGGCCAAACCTGGCCCTTGCGCCACTAAAATCCACTAACCAACCAACCAACCTCAACCAGCATTGCAGAGGAACATGGGGGGAGGAGAGTGACAGTTCGTCCCCGCCCTCTGCCAGCGTTGCAGAGGAGTGTGGGGGAGGAGAGTGACTGTTCGTCCTTCTCCGTTAGTAATTTTTTTTATAAATCTGATTAACTACCTTGTCTTCCCTGCTTTCATCATACTCTTTTTCAACTTTTCCCAAGCCTGTCTGCTCTTACTCATTTTCCACGCTTTTCAAAATCTGTGACTGATCGTTCTTTGTCTGGCGCTCTTTGGCCAAACCTGGCCCTTGCGCCACTAAAATCCACTAACCAACCAACCAACCTGCGGTTGACTCGCGCGCTGTTTGAAGGCAGAAGCATGGAGAGACTGAGATAGTCCTAAGTCTTCTCTTTTCTGAGCTAACTGTTGCGCAAAGCAACACTAGCAGGCATTCGTATCAAAGTTCTTCTCATCGGAACAGCGAACACTCTCGAAAAGCTGATTGTGTTATGCCATTGGACTGTGTGATGTATATATATATATACAATTTAATATTCATTCGATCCGGTTTATTCACGTGGGTAAGCCATTTTCCATTATGTGAAGATGTAAATAAACATTCCATTGACCATTGTTAGTGAAAATATTTAGAATGTACATATTGAGTTGCGCCATCTGTATCTTCATTCTATAAGGTTTTTTACTGTGAGACCTATTTTGAGAGAACTGCTGAATGTAAAAATATGGTTCAGATATCAAAATAAAGGTCTTACCATGTAGATGTGCCAATCAAAGAGAAAACTGAGATTGGGTTGCGCAACCGTTCGGGCGGCGCAGTGTGGCAAAGTCCCCATGTAAAATCTATGGGAAAAGCTTGCGGCCCTTATCTACATCAGGCGCTCAGTTCAGTGTCACACTTGGTGTGTGCATGGTGTTCTATGATCAGTCCTAAATACTTTGTTGCATACTTACCCTTAACAGAATGTCTCTCCCACAGAAAAAGAAAAAGGAAACGTAAGAGCCTTACAGGAAAGCGTGTGCGATCAACAATGGGTCGCAACTATATATGTCTCAGACAAGAGAGAATGAAGAGTATTCGCAATGCGATTCTCATTCCAACAACATTTACAAACACAGTTGTGACTGAAGATGAGAGTGAAAGAGTGCACTATCCAGTTGAATTTTTGCACATGATTGAGATGAGTGGACTTCCGCCTCACATTTTACGACTGAAAAAGGGTGCAGTCAAGATGCTCTTCACGAACCTGGCCGCCCCGATGGCGCAGTGGTCTAGGCGCTGGCTTATGATGCTTCATTCGTGAAGGATCCGGGTTCAAATCCCGGTGAGGCATGGATGTTTTTGTCTTACGACACTGGCTCTCTCCGTTCCCTGGAACCAGCGACCCTGAATTAGGGACGGGCGACTGCTTATAGCCCATTGAGTTGCTCATGGTGGTCAATTAAACCTTCAGTCAAAAAAAAAAAAAAATCACAAACCGGGACTATTGTCTTTACTAAAGTTGTTGAATGAACTTGTCAATCAAATAAAGTTTACATTTGTTGTTTCATACGTATGAGTTTATTCTTTTCAAAAAAAAAAAAAAACGTCGATTCAGACCGGTTTCGTTTAGTAAGAAGTTTAATTTTTCAGTCTCCTCACAATCTGCAATTTTTCTGGTCTTGATTAGCCCACCTAGGCAGCTGATGATGAAGTGATAAAATTTTGTAATTCCAGGTAAAGTTTTGGAAAATTTTCTTAAAGAGTCTCATGAACATCATGTAATTTCCTTTCCTGATACTTCATTATTATAGCCACCTGGAGAAGATTGTTGGACACATTTTAGCAAATTTTCCTTTCAAACACATTTTTCTCAGATAATTGTTTTTGCACACTAATCACCTTTCTCCAGAGTGGGTCACATATGTACAATAAATGATTAATTACTATGATTAATTTGTTATATATACAATAAATATTTGATTATTTATTATTAATTTTTTGTATATTTTTTATTGAATAACCCATGAAAATTACTATAGTTGTATATATTTCACTATTTGGTATTGCACCCACAAAACAGTTTAGGAAATTCAAATTTCTCACGTGGAAACAAAGTTTGGGTACTCCTCCTGTATGTAATAACCATTCTTGACCTTACTATTTGTTCTGCATGTTGCATTTGCTTAACAGCCAGTTCTTGCCCCTTAAATTTCCATCCTGAGTAATGATGGATTATGATCACATGCTGTGTGTAGGGAACTATCTTGTGTGCGGTCAGGTTCTCTTAATCACTGGTTTCTTTGTTTAGGCTTAAATCTTATGTGTAACTTAAGTTTTAATTCCAGTGATTTCTTATAGTTATGGCACTTGTTAGGTGGCAGCTAAATGTACATATGGTGCATCACTGACGAGATGAAAAAAAAAAAATTTGCATTTAAAAAAAATATATTAATGTAGTTTATTTCACGCACCATGTGTCTATGATTTTCAGAATATTGAAATGGTTGTTTAATCATACTATCAGTGTGCCACAACAGAATTTGCTTGATTCATTTTTGTAAAAAGAAAACAAAAGTGTTTGATTTTGTTTCAGGATGATCCTTCACTGAATGAAAATAATAAAAGGCCTCGATTGACAGAACCCCTACACATTTTCACCTTACCCATAGGATCGTGTAATTCTCCCAGTTCACATCGTTCGGGCAAGGTGTGTAACTCAAATTGACTTTAGCTTGTTTTGCATTCAAAGTGTGAGTTCAAAATTTTTGTGATTGCAAGTTTTTAAAACTTGTTACAAAGTAGAAAATTTTTAATTTATTTATCTGGTTGTCTGTTAATTTCTTCATTGAAATTGTTGTAACCTTTCTTGGGAAGCATGAGTCTTCTATATGATTTTGTCATAGCTGAAAAAAGTTTCCTATGTGTATCTTTCCTTTTACATCACATGTTAGAAAAAATATTTAGCATTCATATTCTTTTGAAAGATATTTTTCGTAATAATCCCACTTTAAATCATAAATTTGCTGCCTTTTGAAGTTATTTACCTTTAGTTAAATAAATAGCTTATCATTCTGATCAGTAAAATAAAGCAGATTTTCGTACTGGATAAGAACATCAATAGTAAATAGCTGTCAAAGCATGATTCATGATATTGATATCTAAAACCATATGATATTTAAAACTTTAATCACAGTCAAAAACAACACGAGTGATAAATGTACATGAGATCTTTTGGGGTCGCCTGTGACTTCCATCTTCAGATGTGTGACTAACAGAGAGAGAAAACTTAGAGAATTATATAGTTTAAAATCAGTGACGTAGGGTAAATATTTGACACATGAGCAAATCTAGCAAAAATAGAGATGAATATCTTATCGCAAACAAAGGAAACACCATGAACAAAATTAAGTTAATACATCACGGTCTATGAGCATTTTCCAAGGGTAGGGAACATGATATGGAAAAACATCGTTGCAGGCACTCTTTCTGTGATTGTAATATATTGATACAAAATTTGGGGTCTGAATTAATTATAAAAGGGGGACGGGCTCGCTAAGCATGACTAAATTATGATAATGTTTTAATTAAGTATTCGGCCAATTGCAAATTAACTAGAAAAATCAGTATGCTTAATTGGGGAGGTCTGGTAATGTGCTTTAGCTGGGTGGAAACAAAGGAATTGTAAGGTTGCCTGTGAACGCCCACCCAGAAACAAAGGGGACCACCCAGAGCATACAGGCCCTCATAGATATGCCTTCAATTAGGCGATAAATGTCAAAAAGCTGTTTAAGTGACACTCAAATTGTGGATCTCATGGGTCGGAGGTCAATAACGATCACAGTCTAGGGCCAGCGATAAGCGCTGTGTATGAAAAGGGGAGAGCAATTCTAAGACGTTGACAGAAAAAGAACGAGGCAGATGCCTGGCATCGGAAGGGGGCAATTTTTATTTGCAGATGAGAAATAGTTCAGTTGGTTTTTGCAGTCTGCGGTGGTAAGACTGGCAAGGGGCTGGCTTCCCAGAGAAAGAAATAGCAGACTGTACCCGTTTTACAGTGGTCAGACGATTCGGGTACGGGTACTAAAGAAAAGCCTAGCCATAAAATGTGGCCATTCTAAGACCACCAAAATTCTTAATTGAGGTTGTCTGCGGAATCAGGAGGAAGCCGCCTGGAATAGCGATTCGCCCACCTGTATAGAACAATGGCACAATTATTTGTAAAGGACATATGCCGCTGTTGGAATGCTTAGCTCGTCGGAAGTTTTACCCATCGTATGTATCGCTCCAGACAACCCCCAGACGTGAAGTGCATCCATAGCAAGGTGCCAGCGAGAAATTAGGCATGGAAGTCATCATCATCATCTTCATTGTCAACCATTATCAATCCACTGCTGGACGAAGGTCTCCCCAAGTTTCCTCCACAACGGTCTGTCTTGTGCCAGTCTCCTCCATGTCACCCCTGCATACTTTCGAATTTCATCCACCCATCTCCCATGTGGTCTTCTTCTGGGTCTTTTCCTGTTCCTTGGAATCCAATCTAAAATTTCGGCTGTTCATCGATGATCTGTCCTTCTGGCAGTATGTCCAGCCCATTGCCATTTCAGGGATTTAACTCTGATCATGATGTCTTCCACTCTTGTCATTTTTCGGATCCACGAGTTCCTCTTCTTATCTCTCCTGGTTACACCAAGCATGCACCTCTCCATGCTACTTTGAGTTGTCTGCAGCCTTTGTATGTCTCTTTTAGTTAAGGTCCACGTCTCTGCACCATACGTAAGCACTGGAAGGATGCATTGATCAAACACTTTTCTTTTAAGACATAATGGCATATTGCTCTTGAAAATTATGCTGTTTCTTCCAAAAGCTCTCCAGGCAAGTTTTGTACGCCGATTAATTTCTTCATCAATGTGACCCTCACTTGATATCTGCTGTCCAAGATAAACGTACGTGTCTGTTATCTCCAGCTTTTCTCCATCAATCGATAAATCTTCATTTCTTGTAAAAGCATTGAACATCACTTTTGTCTTCTGAAAGTTCATTTTTAATCCCACTTCTTTACTCTTGTCAGCAAGTTCCTGGATCATACTCTGCAGCTCTGATGGGCTAGTTGCAAAAATGACTACGTCATCAGCAAAACGAAGGTAGGTTAGATAATCTCCATTAATCTTTATCCCCTTGTTTTCCCAGCTCAGTGACTGAAAAACACCCTCCAATATGGCATTAAAGAGCTTCGGAGATATGGTGTCACCTTGTCTCACTCCCTTTCCAATTTTTATGTGTGTTGTATTTTCAAACAGCCTAATCTTTGCACTTGCATTTTCATAGATGTTATTAATAATATTAATGTATGCATCTTCAATACCGCAGGTTTTCAGAGCCATTGTAACTGCTGATGGTTTCACCGAATCAAAGGCTTTTTCATAATCGATAAAAGCCATGCACAATGGAAGTTCATATTCCCTCGCTCTTTCAATTAGTTCTCTCAGCACATGGATATGATCTATTGTGCTGTAGCCACTCCTGAATCCAGCTTTTTCTCTCGGTTGAGCCATGTCCAGTGTTACCTTCAAGCGGTGTGAAAGAACTTTAGTGAAGATTTTATGAACTACTGATAGGAGGCTGATAGGTCTGTAGTTTCCGAGATCCTCAATGTCACCTTTCTTATGTAGCAGGATCATTGTAGCGGTGTTCCAATCCTCAGGAATCTTTCCTTCATTAAGGCATAGAGTGAAAATTTGGGCGAGTACTGTTTCGATTTCTCCACTTGCTTCTTGTATGATGTCTACAGTAATTCCATCTTCTCCTGGAGCTTTTCCCCGTTTCATGTTCTTGATTGCATGTGCAACTTCTGCTGGAAGGACTGGAGGAACTCTGGTACTGGTATCTTTCATGATGTCTGGAGTGCATGTATCATCCCTTTCATATAATTTGGAGTAGAAATCTTTCACTCTTGTCAAAATTTCGCCTCTATTTCTTGTTACAGAACCATCTTCTTTTCTCAGTGCCATAATCTGTTTTCTTCCCTTACTGAGATGTCCCTTTGCTATCTTTAGGCTTTGGTTGTTTTCAATTGCTTTCCTCACTAGTTCACAGTTGAATTTTCTTACGTCTTCAGTGATACTTTTTCTTACTGTCTTGCAAAGCTCTATATATTCCACTTTGGAAGTCACATCTTCTTTAGTTGTCCTCATCTCTCTTCTTTTTGCATCAACATTTTCGTTTTTCCTGATAATTTATTTACATGCAACTTGTTCTTAGACCCAGCTAATTTTGTTGCTGTTTCCATAAGAGCTTTGGTTACTTTTCTGTTAACTTCAGAGATGTCCACTTCTTCCGATGTTAGGCCTTCTAAAGCAGAGAACCTGTATTTCAGTTCCAACTTGAAGGTATTATGGTGTTTTTTAAGGTTGGTTATGTCAATAGATTTTGTTTGTCTTATGAGCTTGCCACGTTCAAGTTTAGTGTTGAGGTGCATCTTACATCTCACCAATCTATGGTCACTACCTGTGTTGAACTTGTTTAGCACACTGCAGTCTTCTATGACGAATTTTTTGTTACACATAATAAAATCAATTTCACTTGTCGTCCCATTTGGATGTCTCCATGTCCATTTCCTGTGTGGCTTTTTCTTGAAGAAGGAGTTCAAGATGAAAAACCCTTCTGCCTCTGCAAACTCAACGAGAGTATTTCCACGCTGGTTTCTGTTGCCGTGACCGAATTTACCTACTGAAGTTTCATTCTGTTGCCGTTGCCCTATTTTTGCATTGAAATCTCCCATAATTATTTTCAAGTGCTGCTTACCTTTATTATTTAGATGACAAATTTCCTCATAAAATTCTTCAATTTCTTCTTCAGGATGACTTGTGGTGGGTGCATAAGTTCGAATAATCTGAGCCTGGTATCTTCTCGATAGTTGGATAACGAGTCGTGCAGCTCTGTCAGAGGAACTTTCAACTTCTACCACTTTATCCTTCGGTTTCTTGTTTATTATAAATCCAACACCACTAGTTCTGCCAGTATCTGTCCCACGATAGTAGAAGAGATGTCCACTTTTCAGTTCGATGAGATCTTCTCCTTTTCTCCTTACCTCACTTAGCCCCATGATGTCCCACTTGATCCTTTGTAGTTCCTCTTCCAATTCAAGAAGCCTTGAATCAGAAGATAGGAAGCGTCCATTGTACGTTGCCAAGGTCAGCATCAGATGGCAGCCTAGTCCGGTCCTCCGGGGATTCTTAGCACCCTCTGCCTTCATGTCGCACTGGCCGCTGTCTTGGCCAGGTACATTCCAGCTGCCGGAGACTGAGGGTCAAGATTTAAGTTGTGGAGTCATTTTGGAGGGGTTTGGCCATAACTCACCACGCTGGCCAAGCGGGTTGGTGAGTGTGGGATAGAATTTCCTCTAATCCCGATGGTATAGTTATACCGCTATTGGCGGTCGTCAGAGCCCCTTTAGTGGGAACAGGATGCACCACGAGAAGGCGTGGTTGACATTTGTCAAGGAGAGGCTGTGATGTTATGCATCACCTGACCTTACATTCCCATGGAAGTATAACACACTAAGTAAAGAGATAAATTCTTCTGCCAGCCTCGGACTTTTGCGACAGAAGAGTTTTTCCTCAGCCGAAGAGGTCGTTGACCCCCATGACACTGCCAGCAGCTACACGCGCCCAAGCGTAGAATGAATCCCTCTGCAAGTTCAAAGAGTGACAACCCCGTCCATTCTATCCCTCCACCTCCTCCGGGTCTTGAAGGGAGGAAAGAAGGTTGGTTTGCTCCTCGAGGAAAGTGAAAGGAAGGGAGTGCCCACCCTCCCGTATGTCAGACAAGTGAAAGGCTCCCGGTTGCTTTAAAGTGCTTCATGCTTCTCCATTTCTACCACATCCTTGTGGGTGGTGAAAACGTCAAGTGAACGACGATTTATCCAATTATCTAAGTAATTCTTTAGGCCGGCCGCATGTTGTGCCGGCGAAATAAGCCATCCTCCATCTTCCCAGGATATTATATGGAATCTGCAAGCTATAAGCAAGTACTTTTTATTATTATTATTATTATGCATAGTCTTGGGGACTGGACAGCGGATCCACCCACAAGAAATAGACCGTAAACTGTACTCCTTAGCCATATGCTTGAAATCCAGAACTTTAATTGTTCTCGGTATGGTGAATTGTCGAGAGCCTACTATCAGGAAATAAAGAAAGAACAAAGACTGAATAAGAAGGGAGATCCCTCCCCCCGCCGCCCCGGTGGCGCAGTGGTCTAAGCGATGGCCTCTGATCATTCGTCCGAATGGGGTCCGGGTTCGAATCCCGGTGAGGCATGGATGTTGTGTTTGTCTTACGGCACTGGCTCTCTCCCTTCCCTGGAACCAGTGACCCCAAATTAGGGACGGGCGACTGCTTATAGCCCATTGAGTTGCTCACGGTGGTCGTTAAACCTCCAATAAAAAAAAAAAAAAAAGATCCCTCCCCCTTTTGTATGCCTACCGAATGTAAGAAATGTGCATACTAGCAGACCGGGTGTTCTACCAATTAAATAGATGAGTGTTTAACTCTTGCTCTCTGTTTTCTTTAGGCTCTAGTATTCAAATTCCTGTCTATCGGCTGACTAACATTCCTTCTCGCCCAACATGCCAGCTCCTGGATTGAATGGATGTCACACTCCCTGAATCTAAATCAAACCGCTTGGACCCACATCAGTATACAAGCTTTCAGTAATTAAAGTCAAGAACCTGTTAGGTGGTGACGCAAGGATAGTGACACTGTCATAATCTGGGCTATATTCGCCTCTGTGAACAAGGCTGGCTAAAGATGTGTTTAGTGAACCCATCTTCATATTGTATTTATGTTCGTCGAGACAAGTAGCGAAGGTACGTACCGTGGATCCAATATAAACACGTTCGCTGTTCACATCCACGGGGTTCAATGGTACACAATAAATACCACTTTTATTAGCGATGCCAATGGGGTGTCTGTCGTTTTTAAGCAATGCAATAATATAGAAATAAACAGGTGGGTAGTTACACCAGATGATAACGATTCGTGTGGAAATCCCTTTATTTGGCGTAATAAATAGTAAACAGGCGTGCGAGTTTTTGCCACCAACGGGTGGCTTCTTCAGGGTGAAATAACGTCTAAAGAATATACAAGATTTAAATGCAATGTAACATTAATATAAACAGAAAACTAAGTACAATGCTAGAAGGTGAAGTATGCCTCCTGCAGGTGGGTGAAGGACATGAGTTAGGTGCGTGCTGTACGTAGAAACATGCGCCATGCAAAAGGTAAGCCAAATGAAAGTTCTTCATTGCACATGATCGGGTTGGTTAAGATCTCAACGGATTCCCTTATAGCAGTGGCCTTGGCATTGCTATAAGGGCGATAAAATGGCTTGAGATTCTGTAATAGATAGAATGCTTGACAGTTTGTCATCAATAATATTATGCGTTAACTCAATAGGGATGTTAGAATACATTGATACAACGTCGAGGGATGCCATAATAAATGGCTTATTCCCCAGGGTTAATGAATTTAACTGATGCAGAACAGCAACAGAACTAGAGACCAAAAATTTATTATTAATGATGAGGGGGTGAGAAAATTGGCTAAGGCATGCTCTAAAGGTCGGGTCGGGCTAGCATACCTGGATACCAAGGGTCGAAGAGGATGACCCTCTTTGTGAAGTTTATATTTACCAAATAGTTCCGGCATGCACGGCCCGACTGGGGGTTGAAGTTGAGATTTGATACAATCAGGTAAAGGGAATACATCTTAGAAGCATGCACTTCAGAGGGGTCTTAAGTATGCCTACCCTGTGCTGTGGTTAAACAAATTCCGTACCATTCCTGAAAAAGGAAGGGATTATACTTGCCTCAAGGTCTCTAGATCTATTCAGTCATTTAGGTCTAACAATAAACAACATTGTAACCCGGAACTCAGGGAGGACATTAAACAGCTTAAAGCTCTTAAAAATAATCCTGACCTATCTTTGCTGTCTGCAGATAAAACTGCACAAATAGTAATCATTGATAAGAAAACTTACCAATCTAAGATGAAGTTTGCACTTGATGATATACCTCATGTTATGATTCAGAAGGACCCTACCAAGGCTACCCTAAGTACATACATACATATCACTAAGCTGTTCTCTGAGATTCAGAGGTTAGCTCCAGAAAGAAATACAAACTACCAGATAGTTTTTACTTACTGTTGCTGTATCAAACTTCTCCATTTACAGCAATCTTGACATACAAAGCGGGCTTCACCGACATTCATTACACACTGTACACAAGATCTTCTATACTTCATACTCGTAATCTTTTTCTCATGCAGACACTCCTGAATCTGATCCTCCCATGACTTCCTTGGCCTTCCTCTGCCTTTCCTTCCTTAGACTTGGGCTAAAAAGATTTTCTTAGTAAGCATCTCATCACTCATTCTTTCAACATGGCCAAACCACCGAAGCATATTAGTCTCCACCTTGCTAACAACATTTTGCTTCACACCACACAACTGCAACACATCTTCATTTCTCACACAATCAGAACGTGTCTTGCCACAGACCCCCCCCCCCCCCCAGGCAGGCTGGACGTGCCTGAACTGTTTGGTAAATATAAACTTCACAAAGAGGGTCATCCTCTTCAACCCTTGGTATCCAGGTACGCCAGCCCAACCCGACCTTTAGCCAATTTTCTCACGCCCCTCTTCATTAATAATAGATTTTCGGTCTCTAGTTCTGTTGCTGCTCTGCATCAGTTAAATTCTTTAACCCTGGGGGATAAGCTATTTATTACGGCATCCCTCAACATTGTATCGATGTATCCTAACATCCCTATTGAGTTATCGCATAATTTTTTTTTACTGATGACAAATTGTTTGGCATTCTATCTATTACAGAATCTCAAGCCATTTTATCTGCTCTTAGGTTAATCTCCAACCATTACTATTTTAAGTTTGATGACACCATCTTTAAACAAACTCAAGGTGCGCCTATGGGCTCCCCTTTGTCTCTTTTCCTTGGGGAACTTGTTCTCCAGGAGTTATAAACAGCTGTCCTTCTCAACTATAACCCACAGCCTTTATGTTTTCTCTGTTATGTAGATGATATCCTCATCCTTTGGCTTCATTCGCTTGATGAACTCCATACTTTTGTTTCTGTACTTTCTAATCACTATCCTACGATTAAATTCTCTGTCGAGCTTGAGGTGGATTGTTGTCTACCTTTTTTAGACTTTACCATTCTTAGAGATCCCAAATCTAATACTATTCAAACTACAGTGTACCGCAAACCCACTTCTTCAGTTTGTATGATATCCACTTACTCTTCTCATCCTAAGAATTGTAAATTGTCTTCTTTACAATTCATGTTACACAGAGCTATTTCCCACTGCTCCTCTTCAGAACTTCGGCATAAAGAAATTGCTACTATTAAGGACATTGTAGTACAGTTTGGATACCTTGTAAGTGTTGTGGATGCTGAACTCAAGAAGTTACTTAGAAGAACTTTCACAACCCTTTCATGTGACCCTTTAGAATCCCAGGTACATTGGCTCCATGGACTACATACCAAGTATTAACTCAATACTGTGTAATGTTTGTCGTAAGTATAAACTTAATGTTGGTGTGAAAACAACAAACATTATTGTTTTGCTTAAAAACAACAGAGATCCCATTGACATCTCTAATGAAAGTGGTATTTATTGTGTACCATTGAACCCTATGGATGTGAACAGCGAAGAAAGCGTTTATATTGGATCCACAATACGTATTTTGGCTACTTGTCTCAACGAACGTAAATACAATCTAAAGATGGGTTCACTAAACACATCTTTAGCCAGCCCTGTTCACAGAGGCGAATATAGCCCAGATTGGGACAGAGTCACTATCCTTGCGTCACCACATAACAGGTTCTTGACTTTAATTACCGAAAACTTGTATATACGTTATTACAACACAAAAAGAGCACCTGTAATGACGATTTCCTGTATCATGTTCCCTACCCTTGGAAAATGCTCATAGACCATGATGTATTAACTTAATTTTGTTCATTGTGTTTCCTATGTTTACAGTAAGATATCCATCTCTTTTTTTTTTTTGCTAGATTTGGACATGTGTCAAATACTTACCCTACATCACTGCTTTTTAATTATATAATTCTGTAAGTTATCTTGCCCTGTTAGTCACACAGCTGAAGATGGGAGTCGCAGGCGACCCCAAAAGATCTCGTGTACATTTATCACTCGTGTTGTTTTTAACTGTGATTAAAGTTTTAAATATCATATGGTTTTAGATATCAATATCATGAATTGTGCTTCGACAGCTATTTACTATTGATATTCTGATCAGTATTTTTAAGTATTCCATTATTAAGTTCATGTACAGATGCAGTATATGTTTGTACTGTTAAGCTTTGTTCCATTTAGGTGTGCAAATGTAAAGCAATAATGGTACTTTTTAATTGATTAGGAAAAATGAAATAAAAGTAATGACAGTAAATACAGAAAAAACATTCGTGCACATGAAGCTATTAGGATGAATGCCATCTTAACACGATTTTAATGATCTTAAAACATGAAATATATATACATTAAAATACTTTAAAACACACTAGCACTTTCAGGGCGACGGTCGCCCTATCATCAGGTGTGATCGGATTTCCCAAACTGTTCAGTATAAATATTAGTAGTGCACCATAACAATAATCGACGTAACAGAATCTTGCGATATACACGCCACCTATACCGGCAGTAAACCATGATCAAAGCAACACCACATCACAAATCGAAAACATGATTACAATTGCAATATAAAACATTAAAGTCTAAAAAAGTATGTAGTTCTAAGGATTGTCCAACACATGTAGACAAAAAAAAGTCTCCAAATATCAGGTATATCCCAAGGGCAATTATCATTACTGCAACATTCTTTGAATGCAGAAATGAATAAACTCTCAGTCACCAGTAGCATGTGTGTAGAGGCTGGGATTTTCAAAATTTTGGCATTGTCCCAATCTGGGATTAAATCTTCTGAATCAATGCACTTGGTAAGCGCTGTACAGATATGGCTTGATTTTAAACTATATGTTCCTGCAGCCTGAGGCACAGTTTCTGCCGAGTGGAGCCCATGTAATAGTTAATACACTCGTGCGATTCATTGTCCGATAGTGGGATATAATAAACACCCCACATCTGTGAATTATCAGTTCTTGGGCGGTGTTTCCTCAAAACGGATGATAGGTTGTTAACTCCCAAAATATTATATTTCCAAAATGTGGAGTCTGTTCCACATTTTGGAACATAATGTGGAGTCCCTTATCAAGGTGCACATTGGTAAATTAAGGAATCTAGTGGATTATGAGGTTAACAGTCTGGATGGAAATTTGTTTACTAACCCACCAACTACTTGTGTTAACCTCAGCAATCACTTATTAAATCCTGTGCAAGCTCGTTCCCTTCAGCAAGGTTCCAAGTTCGCTTTTCCGGTTCTGAAAGGTAATGCTTTTTCTCTCATTCCTCAAGTTGAATCTATTGCTTAAATGTCTTCCTGAAATTGACCATGAGTTCATCCGTGTCAAGTTGGCAAGTTATCTTGGCAGCTCAAACCTTCCTATCTCTCTCCCCCAACATACGTTCTGATTTGCTGAGGAAAGGCGGCAGCTTGCTCTGCTTAGGAGACACCCACAGATTTCTATTGTATTATCGGATAAATCTTCGCAGTTGGTTATTGTAAACAGCAGTTTTTATTCCCAAGGTATGAATGAGGTGATGAATACTATCCCGCACAAGGAGTTGCGTACCGACCCAATGAAGTCCACTGTCTCTGCTTTTTAGGTAGGCTGAGAAAAGCTCATGAATTTCCTAAGGGCTTTGCGTCTGCGTTCATTCCACCCCTAGGTTATCATGTGCCTGATATGTTTGGTCGCATTAAATTCCATGCTGAGGGGTACCCATTTCGTCCTCTGGTATGGGGCTATGTTAGCCCCACCAGACCTTTAGAAAAAGCCATGGCCAATTATCTTGCCAAATTCACAGGGAATTCTCTTTACTTGATTAAGGGTCCCATTGAGGCTTTGGATAGGCTTAGGGTGCTTTGGCCGCACGCAGGTCCTCTTATTTTGGCATCCTTAGATGTTGTAGCATTGTACCCTAATGTACCCATAGAGGCTACACATCATATTATCGAGGTTAAGCTTGCAGATACGCGCATCCCCCCCTGAAATTTCTGCCATTATGAATGCTTTGCAATTTGTTAAGCAACAATCGTTTTTTAAGTTCCAAGGCTGCATTTATCAGCAGCTTGAAGGTTCTCCTATGGGTTCCCCTCTCTTAGTAGTTCTCGCTGAGATCCTGATGCAGGATCACAAGAACAAAGTCATTAGTGACCCCCCTCCCCCACTTTTATTTTTAAGGTACGTTTGCGATATCTTGGTAGCGTGGCCTCACTCACTCCCAGGATGATTTATTTTGTTTTGCCGACATACTTTCTTCTAAGTATCCTACTATCAGGCTCATGGTACAACTTGAGTCTAATTGTGGAATCCCTTTTCTAGATTTTTGTATTCACAGGCACCCAATTTCGAATCACTTATCTTTTTCGGTCTATCGTAAGCATTCTGCCCCTGGTTCCCCAATCCCATTTGCCTCCTTTCATCCTATGCAACATGAAGTTGCTGCGCTTTACTCTTTATTTTATAGAGCATTCACACATTCCTCCACTAGGTTTTTCTTTAATCAGGAAATCAATTTCATTTTTGATTTAGCCAACTTGTTTCGCTATCCCCGACAGGACGTTTGTAAAAAACTTTCATCATGTTTATGCCTCCCATCGACCTCTATCTACTTTGGTCGGTGATCCACATGTTGTTAAAAAGTTTGTTGGAAAAATGGATTTCCTGCCTGCCTTTACCACCTTAACGTCTAAAATTTTTTCCACATACCGGCTACATTTTGGCGTGGGAGTAAACAACCTATCATCTGTTTTGAGGAAAGACCGCCCAAGAACTGATGATTCACAGAGGTAGGGTGTTTATTATATCCCACTATTGGACAATGAATCGCATGAGTGTATTTACTATTACATAGGCTCCACTCGGCGGAAACTGTGCCTCAGGCTGCAGGAACATAAATATATGTAGTTTGAAATCAAGCCATATCTGTACAGCACTTACCAAGTGCATTGATTCGGAAGATTTAATTCCAGATTGGGACAATGTCATAATTTTGAAAATCCTAGCTTCTACACACATGCTACTGGTGACTGAGAGTTTATTCATTTCTGCGTTCAAAGAATGTTGCAGTAATGATAATTGCCCTTGGGATCTACCTGATATTTGGAGACATTTTTTGTCTACATGTGTTGGACAATCCTTAGAACTACATACTTTTTTAGACTTTAATGTTTTATATTGCAATTGTAATCATGTTTTCGATTTGTGATGTGGTGTTGCTTTGATCGTGGTTTACCACATGTATAGATAGCGTGTATATCGCAAGATTCTGTTACGTCAATTGTTGTTATGGAGCACTACTAATATTTATACTGAGCGGTTTGGGAAATCCGATCACACCTGATGATGGGACGACTGTCGCCCTGAAAGTGCTAGTGTGTTTTAGAGTATTTTAATGTATATATATTTCGCATTTTAAGATCATTAAAATCGTGTTAAGACGGTATTCATCCTAATAGTAATGACAGTGTTTTTCATTCTCTTTGACAAATCAAATTTCCAGATATCACAATTATTAACATAGCAATCAGACATCTCTGACTTGCCTGTATTTACTGTTTTTCACATATTAATCAAATGAAAAAACTTGAAAATTACATTGTCCTGGAGCAATTATCGGTTTGTTAAGAAGTGATATCCTTTTTCTCAATGAAAACTAAAACTGTAATAAAAAAGATTTTGTAAAACTAAATAAATCTTTTGCTTTTTCCACTTCATTTACAGAATTTGATTTAAAAGATATCACTATTTTTTTCAACATTAATTTTTTTTTTTTTCGAGATGGAGTCACACCTCCTTTAAGGATTTTAATCTGTGCTGGAAAAACTTGTTAAATAGATGGTTGTAACACATAAAAAAATTTGTTGAATAGATCAGTTGTTAATTTAATATATAATTTACATGTTGAAGTTCTAATCTATTTCAGAAACAGATAAACTTTTTATTCCCAGGAAGCCTACTTTTCAACACTTTATCAATGGATACTTGTATGTAAAGTATTCTCCATACAATTAGGCATAGATTATAAAAAGGTCACTAGCTTCATAATATTTAAAGCACAAAAAAGTTAAAATAAGATTTCAGGAGAATCTTCTTCCATAAGAACCTCTGGCAGTTATGGGATGGCAGACATTGAGGGCAGTGCAAAAGAGATGGCTGTAGAGGATTGATCAGAAGACTAACTTTAATGAAGGTTTCTTTTTTTGTTTATTTCTTACTGCTGTTCATTCTGATCATTATGAGAATCACATAAACATTTTCTCTCTATTTTTTTTTTTAAATATGAATTCTTCACCATAAGAAACACTGGAGCTATTTATACTGGCAGAGCATCCAAAACCATGTTTACAAACAAGCATCTTGCTAATTGGCCTCAGACCATTTTCAAACCCTCCAATTGGTCAAAGTTGGCACTGGTGTAAGAGTACAGTAATTGTTAAGAAATCGTTAATGGATCCATTGTCAGTAATTGGATTAATGTAACCCCACTGGAAGCCAGTCATTAAACAATTTATACTTAATGGATTCAATTGTTTAAGAAGATTCAGCTGTATAAAAAAGTTAAAATCTCTTCTGTCTGCCTTTAAAAAAATTTAAATAGTAACTGTAGTTGATGCTAGGAATGTTCAATTTCTATCTTTCCATTCATCTGATATTGTCATGCTGTGCCCCCATTGTTTGCTGTCTTGTCAATGTTCAGGTGGCAGTTGTTCTACTCTAATGACGTTTTTTTTTTTTTCTTTTCTTTTTTTTTTAAGTTACTGAAATGATGTATCCATGATCGTTGATAGTTACGTGTTTTCTGTTATACCCTTAAACTGAAAAATTAGCTGGAAGTTCCTGCAAACTGAAAAATTTGCTCTGTTGATGTTTCAGCTAACTTTTCCCAACTACTTCTGCCTTTTGTCTCTTTCTGCTTCTCATCTGCTGTATTCAGCACATGAATCTTAGATGACAAATATTGGAATCTATTGGCCTTACCATCTGTAGTTGATGGTGATGTATTCTGAATATGAATGTTAGATGACTAATATTGAAAACTTGATGTTGGTAGTGCCATGTATTTATGGAAGTTTTGTTTCATCTCTTTATTTTTCTTTCTTTCTCTTTTCCATTTATGGTAAGTACTTTTTTTTTTTCTGTATGTATAACAAGAAATACAGGTGAAATTTTGACAAGAGTGAAAGATTTCAACACAAAATTATATGAAAGAGATGATACACCTATTCCAGTCATTAAGAAAGGTGCCAGTACAAAAGTTCCTCCTGGCAGAAGTTGCACATGCAATTAAAAACATGAAACAGGGAAGAGCTCCAGGAGACAATGGAATTACAGTGGACATTGTACAAGAAGCAAGCAGCAAAATAGAAACTACACTCGCCTCCTTAATGAAGGGAAGATTCCTGAGGTTTGGAAAATATTACAATGATTCTGCTACATAAAAAAGGTGACATTGAGGATCTCGGAAACTACAGACCTATCAGCCTGGTTTATAAAATCTTCACTAAAGTTCTTCCACACTGCTTGAAAGTGACACTGGACATGGCTCAACCAAGAGAACAAGCTGGATTCAGGAGTGGCTACAGCACCATAGATCGTATTCATGTACTGAGATAACTAACTGAAAGAACGAGGGAATATGAATTCCCATTATGCATGGCTTTTATCGATTATGAAAAGGCCTTTGATTCCGTGAAACCATCAGCAGTTACAATGGCGTTGAAATCCTGCGGTATTGAAAATGCCTACATTAGCATTATTAATAACATCTATGAAAAAGCAAGTGCAAAGATTCGGTTATTTGAGTATACAGCACCAATAAAAATTTAAAAGGGAGTTAGACAAGGTGACACCATTTCTTCAAAACTCTTCACTACCACATTGCAAAATGTCTTTCAATCGTTGAACTGAGAAAACAAGGGGATAAAGATTAATATGAGATTATTTAACTCACCTTTGTTTTGCTGATGATGTAGTCATTTTTGCAACTACCCCTTCATAGCTTCAGAATATGATCCAGGAACTCGCTGACAAGAGTAAAGTGGGATTAAATATGAACTTTCAGAAGACAAAAGTGATGTACAATGCTTTTATAAGAAAGGAAGATTTATCAGTTGATGGGGAAAAGCTGGAGATAACTGATACCTACATTTACCTTGGACAGCAGATATCAATCGAGGATCACATTGATGAGGAAATTAATCGGCGTATAAAACATGGCTGGGCAGCTTCTGGAAGAAACAGTACAATTTTCAAGAGCAATATGCCTTTATGTCTTAAAACAAAAGTGTTTAATCAATGCATCCTTCCAGTTCTTACGTATGGAGCAGAGACATGGACTTTAACTAAAAAAGACATACAAAGGCTGCAGACAACTGAAAGGTGCATGCAGAGGTGCATGCTTGGTGTAACCAGGAGAGATAAGAAGAGGAACTCAAGGATAAGAAAAATGACAAGAGTGGAAGACATCATGATCAGAGTAAAATCCCTGAAATGGCAATGGGCTGGACATGTTGCTAGAAGAACAGACCACAGATGGACAAGTGAAATTTTAGACTAGATTCCAAAGGGACAGAAGACCAGACGGGAGATGGATGGATAAAATTCGAAACATGCGGGAGTAACATGGAGAAGAGTAGCTCAAGACAGACAATTGTGGAAGAAACTTGGGGAGACATTCATCCAACAGTGGATTGATAATGGTTGAAATGATGATGATGATGATATATTCTCCATTCTCTCATCATGGTTTCTGTAATTTTTAAAAGTTTTTAATCAGTTTTGTCTTGGTATTTTTCAGAGAAAATGGCATAAACCATATTTTCAAAATCTGGTTTATATTTGTTTTCTCTGCAGTACAAAAACTGTTTTTTCCTTCTTACTTTTATTATTTTGTCATATATTAATTTAGTCATACTTTTCATAAATTTTTTGTGCCACCCATGTTAAATTGCTTTGTGTGTGTGATTGATTTTTTATTGTAATTTTAGTATTCCTGCCTTTTAAAGCTTTGGTGCAGGTTCTTTAGTTTCAAGTAATAACTTTCATTGATATTTTGCAACTTGTCCTATTTCTTTCGTGATTTTAGTTTAAACTTTTAACTGAAGAATGCTATTGCAACATACTTCTTTAGATTTCCTTTTTTCGTCTACATTTCTATTCATATATTATTTGGTTAACTGTTTTATAATTGCAACCAAATGTTGTTGTTTTTTAATTGTGGTTATTTCTTTTTCTCTGTATTTTTTATGCTGGAATGGGTGAATGCTGTATGGAATGAAACTTGTATTGCTGGTATTTTGCAAGTAAATTGGTGACAGGAATTATTTGGAATAACTGATGTTATATCAGTTTTATTTTTTTCCATGTGGTTGATTTTCTATGTGGCTTGTCTTTTTCAATTGTCAAGTTGATTATTTCATGTACACATGAAAGATCTTGTAATTTTAGTTGGGGTCATCAGTTAAGTATAGCCATGTCACATGAAAATATCTTCTATGAGCCTTAGGTATAAATAATATCATTTTATGGTATGGTTTCTAAAATTTCTCCACATTTTGGATGAAGTGGAAAGAGAGGTGAACTGTACTTGTGAGGCACCTGTTTTTTGTCAGCAGATCAGTTGAAAAGTGAAATAATTATTGAGATGTATTTCAAAACGAAAATAATCGATTTGATGTCTGAATATGTTATTATTTTAATTAATTAGCATTAAATAAGATTTATTGCTATTGGTGTAATACTTCAGAGAAAGGAACAGTTCATCAGAATTTGCAAATGCAGTAGATTCAGGTTAACTGGGATTCATCTGGGCTAGAACACTGTGACCCAATTAAGCAGCTGCCCCAATGTGAAGCTTTAATCCCAAAGAGCTAATTTGGAATGTCCAAGAATTGTCCCAAAATAAATGGCTGCATAAATTAAGCAGAATTTACTGTATACATTGTTGTAAATTGTGTATTACTTTACTTTATTGCTTCCAAAGTACTGGAAAACTTATATAAGGAAGCTAAGTAAATGTAAATATATCTTTCTAATTGGATCAATATAGATATTGACCCTATTAATCTTATAAGTTCTGTTTCTTTATGAGTCTTAAATTTTCCAAATGCCTTGAAGTTGATATTGACCTTTATTATGTCTTTATTATTTAATGCAATATTACTAGCACAGGTACTAACTACCAATACAATAGAAAACTTCTTATACAAAAGAATAGACCAAAAGTAAAAAATAAAAATGATGGTTCATCTACCAGACAATAGACTGGCACCACTATAGTTGTCTGATATGTATGGGTTGAATATGAAGCAGCACAAGATGTATAGCCAGAGCAGTTGGGAGAGCACTGTTTGACTAACATGTCGCATGACCTTGACAGAGCAGATATTTCAGTGCTTGTAAAAGCTCTTTTACTGGAAAATAAATTAAGCATTAAGCCCAAAACAAAAATGGATATACTGTGCACAATGACTCAAAGACATTAATTTAAGTATTATGAGCAAAAAAAGATGCCACATAGACACAGAAAACAGTGGCTCATAGGCACAGTTTGTCATTGGGCAGGTGATGGGAAGGATATCAATTCAGAAGTAATATTTCCAGGCATTTGCTAAAGTTACTATTTAAAATATGTTTTTAGGGCTGATAAAAAAACATTTTAACCTTTTTTAATGTCTCACAAAATGTTTAACTGTGTAAAATGTGACTATGTCTTTCAGCTACCAAGTTCTGTAAATGAAGTACAGCAGAAAAAGAAAATTTATAAATTTTGATTAAAAACATTTTCATATTACAACACAGTTTTGGAACAGACTGAGAATAATTTGCCTTCTTGGAAAAGGAATATCTATAGCAGTTTGGCAAGTTAGAGAGATTAAAATGTGTTGCATGTTTTGAGTGTTGTAACTGTGTTTATAAACTGTAAGTAAAATGCAATGAAAAACTTCGTTTTCAATAGTGTCAGATTTTTTTGTTGTTGTTGTGGTTGTTTGCAATACTGTTTTTCATAAATCGTTTTATTTGATTAATCATGCTTAACAGATCTTATCACATGAAAAGTCCGCCTTTGTTTAAATTCATAGCCGTGTAAATTCATTGCAAATTTTGTCTGTCTCCTTTTTTCCATTTTCGTACCTTGGCAATTATGTTGAAAAAGCAGTGTCCACAGGCATGATGTTAAGATATCAAATTCATACTTCAGGTAAATGACCCATTTTTGATATGTACAAATCTTTATCTGTGACTGGGTTGTTGTTGTTGGGGGGGGGGGGGTAACTGCGATTTGTCCATCTTACCAAGCATCAGGGACAGCCGTATGTACGCTCCACTTTATTTCTAAAAAATCATTGCATCAACGAACCAGATGACATAACATAATCCCCAAAATTACTGTATCAATGAACCAGATGATGTAACATAAGGTAAATAAAAAAATAATAATAATGGTGTTGCAAATAATGAATTCTTCCACTAGAAATATTCACCAGTGGAACTGCAGAAGGCCAAACACTGTAAGTTAAGTATGTACTGGTACTTTGGCCCACATTGCATGGAATAATTTTCAGTGTAATTTCTTTTATTTTTATTACAAATACTTATTGCAGTATTTTGGCAGACACTGAAACTTTTTATACTGGATGAGGCAGACACTGAGTGCTGACTCCTATAAAATACTGAAAAAAATCATGTTGATTACTGACACAGGGTGCCCACGCGTCCTTGAAAACCTGGAAAGTCCTTGAATTTCAAAAAAAAATTCAAGGCATGGAATGTCCTTGAATTTTTTTAATTAGCCTGAAAAGTCCTTGAATTTTAAAATCCCACAGCCGAAAAATTTCAACTGAAATTTCCGATCTTTTTCCTTTTGTTATTTTTCACTTTTTTTCTGCAATCTCCCATTGACAATCAGAAGTCAAAAAGAGTAAACTTCAAAGCAGCTGCGTCACTGGGAGAAAGGGTGCACTGCGGTCTAACGGGGAGTTACGTAGGTCAATATTGGACACACACACCCCTCCCCCACCCATGTACTGCAAGAGGAGTTGAGTGTTTGCTAACCCAGAGCACTTGTTCTGCGACGGGGAAAACTATTGTATCGTTTCTTTCATTTTCCTTACGGCAAGGTGGGGATTTCCCCTTCTTGTTTCTCTTTATCTGCTTGAAAGCGGGTTCATTCGATGCTGTTGATAGGTGCATTTTACCAGCCCCTCCCCCAGTCCAGCAGTTTTAGAAAGGGGGGACCTTGAATGCGCACAGCACGTTCAAACCGCTCGGAGGGTTAATTAAAAAAAAAAGTGTATAATTTAAAAATGTTCATTGGATCCAAGCGAAATTTGCATTGTAACCTTATAAGACCAAGTTATGGTATCTATCAAAAATCAGCTCTGTTAAATGAAAATTTGGGAAGTTATTATTATTATTATTATTATTTTTTTTTTTTTTTTTTTGCATTTTTATCGTTAGTTAGGGAAGGAGGCAGTTCAACAGGTGGCCCACGGGACTGCGAATGAAATGGTAGAAGTGCTTGACAAATTGTGCATGCTAACAGGTTCTGCTTGCTGCTGTTGTTCCATGAGAACAAAAAGTTGATATTATTTGTTTGTGTTTGTTCATTTTCCTTATTTTGGTTGCACTATTTTTCTGGCCACAGAGTATTATATTACTCTTATGTATCTGGCAATAGCATAGGATTACACACAATGCTCATGGCATTACTGAGTAGGAATTCCTTACATTGCTTTTCCGGAAAGTTCTTTGCAATGTGTGTGTAGCGACTAAAAAAAAAAAAAATCTTTGATTTTTGTTGGCTTAGTGTTTTGCTTTGAGATGTCTCTAGTTGTCATCTAATTGTTAGATATCGGAATTTTCTTGTTTTTGTGTTTAATAAATATGAGTCATAAGTGCAATTTCAGTGATCTTTGGTTGCACAATCCCAAGTATTCCATGTGGGTTGGTAAGGATTGCGGCAATAATTATGTTGCGAGATGTTTGTTATGCTTAAAGAACATCGATATTTTGTTCATGGGAGAGTCTGCACTGCAAAGCCACATGAAAAGTAAAAAGCATGTGACCCGTTCTGAAAACAAAAGTCGAAATTCCACCTTAGATGGACTGTTTGAAAAAGTACCAGCACCAGCATCACAAACACCATCATCACCAGAGCCATCATCTTCATCATCAGCAGCAGGTTGTTTACCCAGAAAAGATTCTACAAAAGCCGAAATATTATGGGCTTTTAAAAGGGGTAGAAAGCCATTATTTGTACAGATCATGTGCTGGAATTGATAAGTTGTTTCGATTGATCTTTCCAGACAGTGAAACGGCTCTCAACTTTTCTTGTGGGCAAACAAAATGTTCATATATTTGCTGCTTTGGCTTGGCACCCCATTTTAAATCACTTTTGTTGCAACAGGTTAATGAAAGCAAAGATTTTGTTGTTTTATTTGATGAGAGTTTAAATAAATACTCTCAACAAAAACAAATGGACATCCATATAAGATTTTGGGACAAGAACAGAGTAACATCACATATCTGACTTCTGTGTTTTTAGGCCACACAAGTGCAGAAATTTTATTAGACAAACTTCAGCAATCTTTGAAGGATTTGCCTGTAAAAAATACAGTTCAGTTTTCTATGGATGGGTTGAATGTGAATTTAAAGCTGTTTTCTTTATTTCAAGATGATTTATCGGCCAATTCAAAT
Source organism: Macrothele yani (assembly GCA_039090855.1). Lineage (NCBI taxonomy): Eukaryota > Metazoa > Arthropoda > Arachnida > Araneae > Macrothelidae > Macrothele > Macrothele yani. The sequence continues at coordinate 44,829,199 of CM077022.1, read as the reverse complement.
GCATCTCTATTAAACACCGGTGCCTGTGGTTTGCACATAGTGCATAATGCATTGAGACATGCTACTACTGTGAGTGATTGGGAAATAGAAAAATTTATCTCAAGCCTATACAGGTTATTTAAAGATTCACCAGCACGGCGTGAGGATTATTTAAATGTGGATAATGCTGTAAAAATGCCACTAAAATTCTGTTCGCACAGGTAGGTTGAAAATTCTCCTGTGTGTGAACATGCTATAGAAATTTGGCCCTTTTTTTTGTAGTATGAAACTTTGGTAGCCCAGAAAATTGTAAATAATCCTTGCACAGTTTCCTTTAATATTGTCCAAAAATGGGTGAAGGATTCATTGGCACTTGCCAAATTATATTTTTTTCATTCTATTGCAATGCAACTGAGTCCTTTTTTAAAAAAGTATCAGGCAGATAAGCCAATGCTGCTATTCATGGCTAAAGACTTAGAGAAAATGTTAAGGAATCTGATGAGTCGCTTTGTTAAAATGGATGTATTAGAACAAACAAAGACCAATACGGCACTTCTAAAAATGGATCCAACTGATTATAAAAATTGTTCCACTTATAGGATGATTGATATTAAATTCCATGCCGAAAAGGAAGTGAAGACTTTGCCATCAAATGTAAGTGAAAAGCAGATAATGGAATTTCGTATGAAATGCAGATCAATTTTGCAAAACCTTGTCAAAAAAATTGCTCACTAAATGCCCAGTGCAGTATGCTCTTGTGCGGCACATGAAGTGTTTAGATCCTAAATTAATGAGTGCTGAGAAGGAATCTTGCTTAAAAAGTTTCAAGATTATTCTAGAAATTCTCGTGGATGCAAATCATCTGAAACCTGGTGTTGTTGACACTATTATGCTGCAGTTAAAGGATTTTATGAGTAGTGTTGCAGCAGTAACTTCAGATTTTAAACTGTTTGATAACAATTATGAGGAATTGAGAATAGATGTGTTATTTTATGAGCATTTATCCTCGAGTAAAAACTATGATCTGCTGTGGGAAGTAACTAAAAAGCTGCTGTTGCTCTCACATAGACAGGCATCAGTGGAGAGAGTATTCTCCATTAATAAGGAACTAATAATTGACAATATGAAAGAAACTCTATTGTTTCACAAAGAATTATATATGACCATCTAAGTAACATTAGTGGCATGGAAAAGGTTGAGTTTTCAAAATTGCTTCTGAGTAATGTCAGATGTGCTAGGCAAAGATATGTAATAAATTTAGAAGAAAAAGCTCGGGACAAGGCTAATTCTGCTGTAGCCCAAAAGAGAAGACAAATACTGAATGAAATAGGAAGTATGAAAAAAAGAAAAACATTTGTAGAAAATGAAGTATTAGATTTATTAAAATCAGCTGATGATTTGGCAACAAAAGCAAGAAGATACTCATAATTTTAACTGCATTGCTAAATTAAATAGCTTTAGAAAGACAGCTCAAGACAAACAATCATTGATAAAAGAAATAGATTTTGAACTCAAGAAAAAAATGGATTTAGTGAATAATTGTAAATAAATTATTCACCCATTTGCTTAATATTTTTTTAATATACTTGTTAATTATATTTTAACAATGATAAATTTCATGTTAAAAGTACTGACATTTGAGTAGAAAAAATTCTAATCATTTAAAAATTGATTACAGTATTTTCATTTCTTAAATATTTTCACCTGAAGAAAGTTTTTCATTCAGTAAAGAACTTTTTGCAAAATTTGGAGATGCATTGTTGCTAAGATTTTTTTTTATATTTGGCTACCAATTACAATTACTGTTAATGAGTATCATAATACAACACACATAATTCTTGATATACAATATATTCATTACAGTTTAGAACATTGAAAAATTTATCCTTGAATTTTTCCTGAAGGTCCTTGAAAGTCCTTGAATTTTTTCCCTGAAAAAGAGTGGGCACCCTGCTGACAGTTAGTTACCTTCAGAAGGTAGCATTTACGCACGTACTTGAGAAGATTTGTTCTCCATTCCATTTCAGTGATACAGTATGAAAAGCTGGTGATTCCTCACCGAGATTTGGTTTTGGATTAGAATTGTTATCCACACTATGATGAGATATCCAGGTGTTTAGGGTGCTTGGGCTACCTTAAATCTGGAGCTCGGTCAGATTTCTAAGCAACAGTGGCATAGCTTCAGTTACTTGGAACGTCCTTGTATAGTTGTGTAATGATAGCATATTGCAAAGGTAGCAGGAAATACAAATTCCATTCCTGTTCTCTGAGATGGGTGCATGGAAAACAGTGGAATAAGGTGCACTGTCCTGGTGGCACAGTGAGTGGTCTGAGCCCTGGCTTTTTGATCATTCATCTGAGATTGTTCTGTGTTTAAATCCTGGCAAGGCATGGCTGTTGTGTTTGTCTTCCTGCACTGGTTATCTCCCTTCTCTGGAACCAGTGGCCCTAGATTAGGGACGGGCGACTGCTTGTAGCCCATCAAGTTACTCAGTGGTCTTTTAAACCCCCAAACAAACGAACAAAAAATATCTGCCTCTGTGCCAAAAGTAATATGCTTGCATATTTCCTGTGTACTTGAGAAACTTTATTTTTTACTATTTTCTGGGATAATATCTGAAAAACTTGTGATTTTTGGCCTTGGATATGTTACAAGATTAAAATGATTGTCAACATTATGAGGAGGCATATTAGGATGGTTTGTCTAGCACAGATCTGGAGTTTGTTCAGATCCCTAAGTTACAGTTGCTTTACTTCCATTACTTAAACATTAGTTGTCTGGTTGGTGTAATGGTGGAACATGTGACTAGAATTCCACAGATGTGGGTTCAATTCTCGCTCATGGATAGTGTAATTTTTTAATTTTCTCAAGAAATAGTTGTGTGAGAAACTGTGAAATAGGGTGCTTTTGTGCTGAAAGTAATATGTTTGCATGCCTGACATGTTCTTGAGAAAATTTGTTTTTCGTGAATTTCTGTGATATGTGAAGAATTGGTGATTTTTGATGTGGATCTCTTCCTGTTTCAGAATTGTCATCTTTGCTATGAGGAGATATCAGGATGCTTTAACTACTGCAAATTCTAAGTTTGTTCATACATAGCTTGTCCCTAAACAACGGCGAATGTTTTTATAAAAAAATGTGCAATACTACATTTGACCTTGGCATGAATATTAAAAAAAATAGTAGCCATTGTAGTAACCATAGCAACCGGCCACATCTGTTTTAACACTCATGCATCATTGGTAGTGCTCAGTTTAATAAGTGTTGTTTCACGAACCTTTAACAAGTGTTTTCATGCTGTGATTTTTTGAAAAAATGAATGTGAAAGAGGAACAGAGATGCACCACTAAATTTTGCTGTCGACTTAAGAAGTCTGTTGGAGAGACTTTCTGTCTTATGCTAGAGACTTATAAATGATGAATGTTTAAGAAAATCAACAATTTACAGATGGCATAAAGAATTTATGGATGGTCATGAGTTGGCAGGAGGTAAACATTAACATGGAGGAACACCTTCAAAGAGTGTTACAGAGGTAAACATCAATACAGTATGTGTTATTATATGGGAAGACAGGCACCTATCAATTAGAGATATCGAAGATATGGTTCACATTTCAAAATCGTCAATTCACAGAATTTTAACCAAGCATTTGGACACGAAACAAATTTGTTCAACTTATGGTTCTCCCTTTCTTTTCATGTGCGGCCCAATGCAAGGCCACAGACAGCCTGTTTTGTCATTTCTTATTCGAAGAAAATAAATATTAAGTTGATGCCCCAACCTGCATATAGTCCAGATTTGTCACCATGTAACTTCTGGTTGTTTCCCATTTTAAAAGACATTACATGGACGACAACTTAAGGCTGATCAGCAACTTATTAACAGCAGTGCAGGGATGCTTCAACGGCATTTCAGAAGAATTCCAGAAGGTATTGAAAAAGTGGGAGGAACGTTGGGACACCTGTATTCAATGCAATGGACAGTATTTCGTAAAATATTACTACGTCCTTAATAATTAAAGTACGCATATTTTTTTCGTAAAAACATTCTCAGTTGTGGGACTATTGCTGTATTACTGAGCTATAGTTACTGAGCTTCAGTTTTTTGGAAATTCATTGACTTGTGTGATGTTCTGGTAATGTTCTGAAACAGAAATTTAGAGGTGCAAGTGCAACTCCTTTTCCAAGTTGATGCTTTTATCAATTTTTTTGAAGAGGTAGCTGCATGGAAAGCCTTGAAATAAGGTACTTGTATGTATGCCTGTAATGTATGTGGCTCTGCACCTTGATTAAAATTATTTTTGACACTATGAGGAGGCATGAAGATGCTTTTTGTCTAGTGCAAATGTAACGTTTGTTCAGATTCCTGAGTTACTATTGCTTAGCTTAAGTTGCGTTGAAATTCCTTGTGCTCAGTGATGTACCCAGTGCTGTAGTTGTAAAATCAGCAGAGGATTATACTATGTGCTAATCCTAAAAAATCGGAGGTTATACTACATGGATAAAAAAAAATTTAAAACAATTATGACTACGAGCTCACTTACCGATATGAATAAAGTATCTTTTCCTCTCTCCTGTCAGCATTTTGAACATCTCCAATTCTCAGCCTTTATGCTCATGGGAACGAACCATCGCTTGAATAACGCCGTCTGCAGCTGTCTATTCAATTCTACCTGACACTTAGATCTCTTCCAGACCATCCTTTATACGACGCAGTTTTTCATCCCCAGCATGCTCGTTTATTCGGGAACCGGCCCTCGTGCATTTCAACCTTCGGTCTTCGTATGGCGGCCGTAGCCCGTGATGTAGGGCTCGACTTGTCACTTGTTGGAGAGACCAGGGGCTTTGGGGATCCTCCATGGCACCCACTTGGTGTCATGGTTGATGCCACCTTTACGTCTTTCGACAAATCCTCAACCCCTGCGTCAGTGTACCAGCAGCTCTTCGCTGAGCACCGTGACCTCAATTCTGACTACACTCCTATTTTTACTGATGGCTCTAAGATGCATGGAGTTGTTGGATCCGCGGCTGTCTGTGTTGATGACGTTTCAGTAGCGCGGATCCCAGCTGAGGCCACAGTGTTTTCGGCGGAGATGCATGCTGTGTATCTCACCCTTCTCCATGTTCAGTCGAGTTCTCATCATTGTGCTATGGTCTATATGGATTTTTTAAGTGTCTTGCAGTCCTTATCATCTGCGGATTGCCGTGACCATCCTTTTCTCTTGGATGTGAGACGGTTGCTTCGTCATTTGCTTGAGGCCAGTTTTCAGGTTCAGTTTTGCTGGATTCCTGGACATGTTGGAATCTCGGGTAACAAGTGTGCTGATGTGGCTGCTAGATTTGCTTCCTCTTTGGTCGTCACACCCTTGCCACTGTTTCACCGGGATTTCCGCTTTCTTGTTCGCGACCATATCAAGCGAACGTGGCAAGGTCTGTGGGACCAAGAGGTGGAAAATAAACTGCATCATATTAAACCTAATCTTGAAATTTGGAAAACCTCGTATCGTCGGAACCGTAGGGAGGAAGTGGTACTTGCGCGTCTCCGCATTGGGCATTGTCGTTTCACTCACCGCTTTTTGCTGTGTGGCGACACTGCGCCGATGTGCGAGACGTGCTATTGCCGACTCACCGTCACTCATCTTCTGTGTACCTTTTCGTGATGTACGTTTTCATTTCTTTCATTCTCATTTGTTGAACGAGGACGCTGCTACACTGCAGCGGCTCTTAAATGACCACTGCAATGCTGTTGCTGTTTTTTTCATTTTTTAAACAAATTGACTATTTTAAACATATCTAGATTTTAGCCCTATCATCATACTCATTTCTCAGTTTTACTGAATCAGCTAGATTTTAATCATTGTATCATGTTTTTAATACTGTTTGTTTCATTATCTTTTTAGCCCTTCCATCATTCTCATTCTTCAGTTTTACTTGATCAGCCTGATTTTAAGCTTTTTTGCCAAGTTTTTAATACTGTTTGTCTTGTGTCTGGCGCTCTTTGGCCAAACATGGCCCTTGCGCCATAAAAATTGATCAACCAACCAACCAACCTCTCCTGTCAATTATGACATGTTGAAGAGCATACACAAGATTATTTTAATTTTTATTGAAATATATCCCATAAAGCCTGAGCTGCCCCGGTGGTGCAGTGGTCTAAGCGATGGCCTCTGATCATTCATCCGAAAGGGGTCCGGTTTCGAATCCCGGTGAGGCATGAATGTTGTGTTTGTCTTATGGCACTGGCTACTCTCCCTTCCCTGGAACCAGTGACTCTAAATTAGGGACGGGCGGCTGCTTATAGCCCGTTGAGTTGCTCACGGTGGTCGTTAAACCTCCAATAAAAAAAAAAAAAAAAAAAAGCCTGACTAGATAAGTCTTTACAGCACTGTTCTTTTCCAGAAGAAACTTGATCTACTATCAGTTGCTGAATGATGATTCAGCAACCAAGATCTTACATATTGTTTTGGATTAAATTGTTCAATGGGTGGTCCATTTGAATTTATGAACATCAGGTTAGATACATTGGAGATTAACAAAGATGCTCTGAGATCTGTTATAATGTTGTTCGTTAAACTGAATCCTTGTTCACATTCAGCTGTTGAACAAGGCAGAGTTGAAATCGTTCTTAAGGGGGGTTTTAAGTTTTCTGGTAAAACTTGGACATTTTCAGTATATTCTCTCATTCACTGAATAGCTTGCATTTCATCAACATTAAAACGTCTACAGATTCGCCTTGTTTCTAGTTCTCCATAGTGCACGTCGTTTGTTTTAATATTTATTCGCTCTAATGAAGAAATATCTTTAAGAAGTTGTACATTTTCACTGTTTGAATCTGAACACAGTCTTGATTTCATCCTGTCAACCATGCTTTGAATAAACTGGTTTGGTTAATAGGTACAATTTTGTTGTTATAGTAATCAATGGGATATTTTTAAATAATAATTTCTCATTCGCTGCTAATGCTAAATCAGTTTTTTCTCCAGGATTTTCTCTGAAGCTCTCTATGATTCTTATAGTTCTTTTTATTAGATGTTCAGCTCTTGGCAGCGATGTTGTTCGAGATTGAAGTTCTATTGATAACATGGACATTGAAGGTATACGCTATTCTGTCAAAAAAAAAAAAAAAAAAAAAAAGTACTGCCGTATACCCTCCACTACAGCTCTGGATGTAGCGATAGAATACTTGAAAACAGGAAATGTGGCTTCAATTCCGACTTAGGGCAATGCAGTTTTTTAGTTTTCTGAAGATAGCATGGAAGTCAGTGAAGTATAGTGCTGCTTTGCCAAGGATAATAATATGCTTGTTGTATGCCTGCCACATAAGTGAGATTTCTTCATCATTAATTTCTCTGTTAGTATCTGAAGAGCTGGTAATTCCTGTATTAGAATAGTGATCCACACTATGAGGAAGGCATCAGGATGCTTGGATATATCCACTTTTGCAAATCTGATGTTCATTCAGATCATTAAGCTACAGTAGCTTAACTTCAGTTACTTCAAAAGTCCTTGTTGTGCATGTACACCATGCACAACAAGGACTTACACATTGGCAAAGTACTCAAGATGCAGCTTCAACTCCTGCTGCAGGGCAAATGAATTATCTAGTTTTCTGAAGAGGTGGAAAATAGAAAAATATGATACTTCTACAAAAATAAAACAGGGTTATTACACATGAAATAGACGGTTTCAACATTTTATGAAACCAAAACTCTGAGAGATACTGACACTCATGATGTACTGTTTTATCACCAATAGTAATGATTTTATTATAGAGATGGCATCACTAAAAGCTTGTACGGTTTCACCGTCACATGACCAGTCAAGCGAGATGGCCACAAATGTTGTGGAGAAGGCATTCTTTGTGCTTGAATTAAACAAAACAAATTCTGTCACCATTGTGCAACAGCATTTTAGAACACGTTTCGAGAAATCACTGCCAAATAGACAATCCGACTGGCACAAGAAATTTGAAACAACAGTCTGTGTGTGTGTGTGTGTGTGTGTGTGTGTGTGTGTGTGTGTGTGTCTGTGTCTGTTAAGGTAAAAGTCCAGGGAGACCACATGTATCTGATAAACAAGTGGAGCATGCATTTACCAATGCAGCCTAAGGAAATTCACAGCAATGGTGGGTCAGGAGTTACAAATTCCACAACAGACTGTTTAGAGAATTTTTTGGAAGCGACTGAAAATCACCCTACAAACTGCAGTTATTGCACAGTCTAAGTGACAATGACCGAGCTGCATGTCGTGATTTCTGTACAGAAGTGCAGGAGCATTTTGCAGCAAATAGTTTTAATAAGCATCTAATTTTCAGCAACGAATCAACATTCCACATAAGTGGGAAAGTTAACAAGCCTAACATTTTCATATGGGGCACTAAAAATCCTAGAGCAACAGTGGAGCATATGCAGGATTTCCCAAAAGTTTTATGCGTTCTGTGCTATATCCTATAAAGAAGTATATGGCCCCTTTGTTTTCCAAGAAAACACTAACAGGAATTATAAATATTTAACGGGATTTATAGAGGATAAATTTATTAGGTACATTACCTCTCAAATTTTCGATCTAAACGCTAGATCTTCGTCAGGAGTTCTTGCTTCCTTCTACTTCCACAGGTCTGGTGACCAAGCCTGATGGATTTTCCATCCAGCATGGTCATTGATGTTGCCACATTGTGTCTTGTAAATTTCCAGGGATTCCTCTAATTTCCGGATAATTGCATGGGATTGATGTTTGATCACTTTTAAGGAGTCCCAGTCCATTTTGTGGCCAGTTTCTTGTATGTGCCTGTCTAATCCTGTTTTATTTGAGCTGTTTCTTATTGCTGCTTTGTGTTCTTTAATTCTGGTGGTTAACCTTCTTCCTGTTTCTCCTATATATGGTAATCCACAAGAACAAACTATTTTATAAATGACTCCTTCCTGGAGTAAAGTATTTTCTTCTTTTGGCCACAAAATGGACACAACAGTTGATAGGGATATGTTATTGTGTGTTTGGCAAGAATTCAACTACTGCATTGATATGTGCCGTGTGACTAAGGGTGCACACATTGAACATCTGTAAGTTTCTGTAACAAACTTCAAGAGTTTCCCTACAAAACTGTGCAACATGAGTGTCAAGATCTTGTATAGTTTGGGTTTTATAAAATGTTGAAACTGTTTACTTCATTTGTATTAACCCTGTGTGTTTGCTTTGCATTTTTGCCATGTAACATGAGAACTATGAAAATACCAAAACTCTTGATTCTAGACTTACATCTGTTTCTGGATTAGAATGGTCAACTCTATGAGGAGGCATCAAGACATTCAGAGTGGAAGAAATATTCTTCTCATAATACACTGGCGTGCAAAAATTAAGGACGACATGGTTTTTTGAATGTAACGTCATGCAGAAGTGCTCCACATAGACTCAAATCATACCATATAAGATCCCCAAGATGTAAGAATATGGGACAAGTGAGCACAACCGTCCAAACAAGGAATCCAAAGGATGCAAAGGCATTTTATTGAAAAGTTAGCTTCAAGCACAACTGGATAGAAGACAGAAACGTCTATGTGACAGGCGGCTGCCAAGAAAATCCAGTCTTTAGTAGGGGATATGATCACCCCTGACTGCGTTGCAGGATTTACAACGTCTGTCCATGCTGAGGACGAGGTTGTCAAGGAGCTGTTGAGGCATCGCGGCCCATTCCTCTTGTAGCGCCAATTGCAGCTGCAGAATCATTGCTGGTGGCTGGTGACGTGCTGACAAGCGTCTCCCGAGAAGGTCCCACACGTGTTCGATTGGATTTAGGTCCGGGGACCTTGCAGGCCAATCCATGCGTTGAATATCTTCACTCTGCCACAGCCACTGTACAATGAGGTGTAGTGTTGTCATCCATGAAAAGGAACTCGGGACCCACAGCACCTCTAAACAGACGCACATGAGTCAGGAGAACCTCGGTACAATAGCGGACACCAGTGACTGAACCTCCTTGGAAGATGTAGAGATCGGTACGGCTACCAAGCATGATACCGCACCAAACGAGAACTCCGCCACCTCCAAACCGGTCTCTTTCGATGATGTTGAGGGTGTGATTGCATGTTCCCTGCTCTCTCCAGATGTGTATACGTCCAGAATCGCTCGTCAGACTAAATCGGCTCTCATCCGTAAAGAGAACTCGACCCCATTGCTGATGTGTCCAGTTCTTGTGTTCCTGGCACCACAGAAACCGCCATCTCCGATGAGCAGGCGTTAATGGCACACACCGTACTTGTCGTTGTGCAAATAGACCACCTTTGTGCAGCCTCCTGGCCACAGTAAAACGCGATAACGGATGTCCAGTTGTTTGTTGCGTGTGCCTTGTGATTTATCCCGCTGTCTGCTGTCTGTCTCTTCTTGCCTGTAGGACAATATACCGGTCGTCAGCCGCCGTGGTTGCTCGTGGACGACCACTGCTAAACTCTCGGACAGCTGTTCCTGTCGTTTGAAATGATCTCCAAGCTCGTGAAACGGTGCTGTGAGCGATCCCGAACTCCTCGGCCACACTAGTCACACTTCTACCTTCTTCCAACTTCCCAATGATGCAACCTCGGGTAAAGTCATCCAGATGTCGTCTACTGGTTTGCCTGTTGGCCATATCACATGGTGGCAGCAACTCGACGTCTTTCAAACCGATGTACACAGCAGTGCAATAGCTTTCACCAAATTGCTGAGCGTACACCGCCTGTATGTTTTATACCCTTCCAACCCCCCCCCCTTCCTACATCATGCTGCATATATGCGCATTCCCTACCGTACCAGGCCCTAGTCTATTTCCTGAGTGGTCTTTCGGTCCGTTCTGCCTGCTCGTTCCACTGTTATGCTAATTTCTCCTCTTCGTCCTTATTTTTTGCACACCAGTGTATGTGGCAAATACTTCATGATAATTAACACAGCAATCAGACATCACTGAATTGACTGTAATTACTGTTTCACACATGAATTCAATCACATCAGAAAACTTGAAAATTTCTATGTCTAATTGCCGTGTTAATTATCATGACATGTTTGCGACTTATTATGAGAAGAATATTTCTTCCACTCTGAAAACCTGAAACAACTGGAGATTTACTTAACAACGCTAGATGGCAGCAGAATCTGAACGCGGTCAGAGAATATTCCGATGCTCTTAACACTCGGATACTTGCGAATTCGCCGTCGTGGGTGGTGCAACAGTTAGCATGCTCGAACGGTATTTGGGAGATGCGAGTTCGGTTCCCACTCCACTACGATTCAATTTTCAAGTTTTCTGATGTGATTGAATTCAAGTGTGAAACAGTAATTACATTCAATTCAGCAATGTCCGATTGCTGTGTTAATTAGCATGGCACCAAGATGCTTCAATTAACTCAAATCTGGAATTTGTTCAGGTTTCTTTGCTACAGGTGCTTAGAAATCCATTTTTCTGGGTGGTAGTTTTTTTGGATTCTCAAACAGAAACTGGGAGGTGCAGATTTGATTACACCTTCATTGTGATATCATTTAAAGATTTACTGGGCAGTAAAACAGTGAAATAAGATGCTTCTGTGCCGAAGATAATTTGCCAATCAAAAAATGTTTTCTATTCATTATACAGCTGTTATTTTCTGGCACAGAGTAGGAAGACCATTATGTTTTTAAATTTGATTTTAAAATGTTTGCTTCCATGAGATTTTTGAAATTCTGAAAACTGGAAATGTTACTTTGCTTTGAAGTCACTTTAAACATTTTGTGTCACATTTTTTTCTCTGTTTTTTTTTTTTTTTTTACTTCCAGAAATAAATTGTTTTCTATTATGTATGTGTAATAGTGAGAAGTTTCTTCTAACATACTGAATTTAAACATGGCACATTCTTAATTTATTTGCTGTTCTACTGGGAAGCAACTGATAAATAAATGTCATTATATTAACTTGTAAAACAGCCATATATTTTTCATAAAAGCAAGCTGTGATGTAACTGATATGTGGAAAATCTTAAAAGAAAATTATCTCAGAGTTTTGCACTACAGAAAAATGCAAAGTTTAAGGAACTATATTCATGTTTTGTACTAAAAGAAAAGGTGCAAGCGAACTAGAAAATTTGAAATAAAGGTTTTGCATTATAGAAAAGTGCAAAGTTTTGTGCACATTTTCTGTGGGGGTCATGAAAAAACAAAAATATTCATGATCCTCGTCACTGGGGCTAACTAACTAGTTACTTCTGTGCTGTGCATTATCAGAAATTATTATACTTGCTCAAGTATTAGCATTATCATTGTAATGTTAATGAAAAGGATAATGATAGAAATGTATGACTACTGTATTGTCAGCAGTCATTTATTATGCCTGTTGGCAACTAAAAAAGAAACATAAAATTTAACTAACAGAAGGTAGACTTTTGTTTAAAAAAATTTTAAATGGCCAGTTGCTTACTGTGTTTGTTGTTGGCCGTGCTGAAATCTTTCATTGTGCACAGAGAACTAGATTTTTTCAGTAAAATTTTTGTACCCAGAAGTTGGAAGTGATGTGTGTGTGTGTGTGTGTGTGTGTGTGTGTGTGTGTGTGTTCTTTGTGTTTTGCCTTTGAATAGTTCAATCTTATGAGCAAACACATTTTGATGAAAAATCCTTCGACATCGATCAGGAATTTCAGTAAGGATTTTGTTTAAAATCTCTATTTTAGCAATGAAGAATTTCATGAAGATTAGTAACTAGATTAGTAGTAGACAACCAGCAGTTTGAAAAAACATCAAACAAAAGTCAGGTTTTATACTAGGCAGTTCAGAAAGTTTCTGGATATGCATAAATGAAATTTCCAAGCCACTAACTTTTTGTAGCATTGTGAAGCTTATACGTTTATTAGACATTGCCAGATGGTATAACAATACGGAGTTACCAGTCTTATTCTACGCTCCACCCAAGGAGTGAAGGTCATACCCATTCCAACGTTCGCTATGGAGCTCTACAGACATGTTTGGCAGGCAGTGATTTTCTATGACTTCAAAAAAGGTTTAACAGTGGAGGAATCGAGGCTTGGCCATAACTTTCCCTGATGTGGCCCCCTTCACATACCACCGTGTTAATTGGTATGGTCAGTTTAAACATGGAAAGAGAACCCTTCAAGTTGACCCTTGAAGTGGAAGACTGAGCACGTCCACTATTAATTTCAGTGTAGAAAAAATTAAAGCCCTGGTCAAAGAATATATGTGAATCATGCATCAAAAGATTTCCAGGAGCATGCATTTCATTCTTTATGAAAAATGATGTGCTCGATGGATTCTTCCTTACCTGACAGACAAGGTGTGCTTAATGGATTCCTCCTTACTTGACAGAGGAACAAAAGAAGACCTGTGTGAAACAGTTTCATTTCATGAAAAAAAAAAAAAATAATAATGGCAAAGGAAAGAGCATCTAGGATGTCATAACTGATGATGAATCATGGATTTACCAGTTTGAACTGGAAACAAAGCAGCAATCTATGACATAGACATTCCCAGATAATAACCTACCACCACCAAAGTTTATCGAGCAAGAAGTGTGGGCAAGAAACTGGTGGCATCTCTTTCTACCACTCAGGTCCTGTTGCTTCAGTTGTTCTGGAAGACCAAAAACCAGTCTCTGTGAATTGGTACATTGATGTTTGTCTCCCGAAAGTGCTGGAGAAGTGGTGGGGGAAGCGGCCAAAGAAAGGCACTCGAGGAACGATGATCCATCATGACAACAAATCAGCCCACACTGCTGAGAAAACAACAGACTTTGTGGAAAGTCATCAAATCCAAATGCTACTCCATCCAACATATTCTCCTGACCTGGCCCCATGTGACTTCTTTCTGTTCCCGAAAGGTGAAAATTTTCATGCATGGAACCAGGTTTTCAAGTCCTGACTAAGTGGTGGAGACATTCACTGAGAAACTTGAGTCTCTTGATAAATACGTGACATACTGCATATCAAAATTGGTTTACAAGGATGGACAAGTGTATACAAGCTCATGGAGTTTACTTTGAAAAATTAAAAAAAAAATAGACTATTTTGATTGTGACTAGAATTCTTCTATCCAAAAATGTTTGAACCACCCTCGTATTTCCTTTTATTAGCAAATGGGCCCAACAAATGCTCTCTGATAACAGATTAGTCTTACATTTCTCAGCATAACCTTTTTTCTTAATATATATATATATATACTAAAGAGCAAAGCCAAAAACATAAGAAAAACTTTAGAATTTAAACAAAAGTTGCAAAATAACCTGAAGATCAAAACGCGCAACGCAGCAGTTATGAAAATTCAGAATTCACATTCTATTAAGAAGAGACTGAAGCAAAAAAAAATTTTGACTCATACCAAGTACAACATAGAAAAGGTTATGTATTGACCGGTGTGAGTAAAAAGAGAAAAAAATAGAACAACTGAATGTAGAAAGTGTCGAGAATACTGAGCCTTGGCTTTATCAAGGACCAGCAAAAACTCTGCATTTTCTCACTTCCACAAAGACCTATTTGGAAATGGGTTTCTGCAAAGTCATAGATGCAAGTAATAAGCCCACCAAAACAAAAACAAAAAATTTAAAAAATATATATATGTCATGACCTCCGCAGAGTTGTATGACCAAGCTTTAGTTAAGGCTCAGTATTCTCGACACTTTCTACATTCAGTTGTTCTATTTTTTTCTCTTTTTACTCACACCGGTCAATACATAACCTTTTCTATGTTGTACTTGGTATGAGTCAAAAAATTGTTTTGCTTCAGTCTTTTCTTAATAGAATATATATATATATATATATATATATATATATATATATATATATATATATATATATATATATATATATAATACTTTAAGTGAATTCTTCAAATAAAGAAAATTTATGAATAATATTGTGTTATAATGTTAGCATCTGAGTAAGAAATTCAATTATTCCCCACACAGGGATAACTGGTTTTCCAGTTATTTGGGGAATAGCACCCCCCACAGCCCGAGCTGACCTTGTGACGGATCATCTTGTCTTTTTGTCTTCGTACAATACCATCACTGCAGGGACAGTGGTGATGGTATCGTATAAAGACAAAAGTGACTCGTACAATAACACTCCCCATCAGCTGGATGATGTCACCACTCCCCATCATCCAGCTGATGTGGAGTGGCGACCCCACTGCCCAAGCCGACACATAGTGTATGATGATTACCCAGTTTAAAGCTTTTTGTTGTTCTCATAACACACACCCGTCTCAGTTGTTGGTTGCTGAGGTTGTGATCATGCGCCAGCACCGGAGTTTAGTTTCTCGTTCTCTTTCCTTTCTTCTCCATTTTATGTTTCCCTCTGTGTTTTTCTGGGCTGGTTAGCTAGACCTACCTGCACATTTGCTGTGTGTGGTGACTCATAAGGTGGAAAAGGGGATGCTGGAGGCTCCGGTGGTGGTGTCACCAGCTACTGACACTCCTCTTTGCCCCTTGCTTCACCCTAAACGGGCGGCTGGAAACTATTCCACTCCTAGTCAGTGAAGTCTGTGGTCGAGTGGAGTCCAGGCTTTTAATGGCTTGTCATTGCGTACGACAGGGTGAGGCTGGGGATAGTGTGGGCATGCCAAAGAGGTGTTCCAAGACTCGGGGAAACTCTCGGTGCTCTCCAAGCGCATGTCTGCCCTATCAACTTACTATATCCACTGCCTATCTCTAGAGCCGTGTCCTGCATCCTTTGGGGCTTGCGGACCTCAGCTGTCCCCTGTTGGGCTCGGTGGTGGGTGGGGAGATCAGCGGACGAATTCTATTCCATTATTTATGGATTCTCAAAATTCTTCCTTTTCTTCGAAGCAGAAGAAACCATTGGATAAGGAACCTAGCTCCTCACATAAGAAAATGTGAACTTTGCCAGCTCACAATGCCCGATTCTTTATCCTTTGTGCACGGGACGAATCTCACAAACTTAGCTTAAATCTTCCTTCTGAATTCAGAAGGCTATGCTGGTTGCCGTTGGGTCACCAAAAGGTGTGAGAAGTTACAATCAGGAAATCTCTTGGTAAAAATGTCAACTCCACACCACAGTGAGTTGCTCTTAGCTGTTTCCAACTTGAATGGTGTCCTTGTAGATATCAAGCCTCACCAGTCCCTGAATTCATCCCGAGGTGTCATTTCCAAACATGACCTCGTGGATGTTTCAGAGGAAGAACTTCATGAAGAGCTTGGTAGCCAAGGTGTTACTGCTGTGTGTCGCATCAAGTTTCACCAGAACAGGGACCTGGTGAACTCCAGGACAGTAATTCTGACCTTTGATTGCCCAACTCTACCATCTTCCATCGATGTGGGCGATTTGCGATGCGATGTGCATTCGTAAATTCTAAACACTCTTCGTTGCTTCCGATGCCAAGTGTACGGGCACTCACAGCAGTCCTGCCGTGATGCTGCCACTTGCAGTCGTTATGGTTCGCACAACCATCTTCAGTATGATTGCTCTGCTGCTGCTCCCCATTGTGTCAACTGCAAAGGCGGCCAATGCAAGGGACTGCCCGAGGTGGGTTGAGGAGCGCAGGATTCAAGAAGTTAAAACCCTTGAACACCTTTCTTACCCGGAAGCTCGAAGGAGGATTGTTTCTGCTGCTATGGACGGGCGCGCTTACGCTTCCGTCTTGACTTCTAAAACATCTTTTGCTACTCGGACTGATATCACTGTTCTAAAGGACTGCCCTTTCTCTTTCCGGGAGATTTATACTGCTGGGCTGAAGGCCCTTGGAGTTTCCACCACGGATACTTTGCCTTCGCCATTACAGACCACTGCTCAGAGATCTCCTGCAGCCTCGGCTGTGTGCGTGGCTCCAGAACATATCTTCCGTGCTGCAACGTCTGCTTCTTTGCCTGGCAGACAAAAAGGTAGACCCAAAACATCCTTGGGCTCACAGTGTCACACAAAGGCCCAAGTCGGGACGACTCCATCAAAGTCCTCGTCTTGGAAACATCCACCAGTTCTTCCCCAGATAGCACGCTGCTGAAGGGCACTGCAGAACTACCTGAGGAACTGATGGACTCCAAAACCTTCTAGGCGTCCCATTTTTTCTGCTGCTCTCATCTCCTTTTTTCCTTTTTAATCATCACTTCCATCATACAGTAGAATTGCGGGGGCCTCAGCTCATGTCTTGACGATTTGAAGGGCTTGCTAACACTGTTTTGGTGTGCAGACATAGCATTTTTCGCAAAGATCATGAGCACGGGGCTATAGCACGTGGAGGAGTGGCCGTTCTTGTGCTTCATGGTGTTCCTCTTACGGCTGTCACTCTGCATACAAATCTGCAAGCAGTGGCGGTGAGACTTTCTGTACACGTTCTGCTCGATCTACTTGCCACCCCATGAAGCTGTAAGCCTTTCTGACTTGGTTGACCAGCTGCCGCCTCCCTTTTTCCTTCTTGGAGATTTTAATGCACATCATCTGCTGTGAGACTCAAGGGGCAGCGTTGTCGAGCCCCTCCTGTCCAACACGTCCCTCTGTCTCCATAACAAGGGGACGCCCACCTAATTTCATGAACCCAGCCCTTCGTACTCAGCCATTGACCTGTCACTGTGTTCCCCATCCATATTTCTTGATTGGTCCTGGAGTGTGTCTGATGATCTCCTTGGCAGTGATCTTTTCAAAGTTTTCTTCGGCTCACGAGTGATGGATACCACCCTCCTACCTGTCGTGCTAGATGTGACATTGATCGGCCAAGTGAGACGCATTCACTGCTTCAGAAACTATCAGTCTTGATATGGTGTTCGCAGGTACAGTCAATTGACACTGTTGCGGTGGTTACGGGTTGTATTGTACATGCGGCAGAACTTTCCATTTTGAAGACTTCAACTAAACTTCCAAATTGTCCGAAGCCTTAGTGGCATTCCGAGTGCAAAGCAGCTCGTCAAGCTCAGCATAAGTCTTGGGGTAGATTTCGTTGATACCCCACAGACGCAAGCTTACTCGTTTTTAAGAAAGTCAAGGCCTATGTGCAATTGGTTTGTCATCACAAAAAGCGAGAATCTTGGATCCAGTATATATCAGGGATTAACTCTCCTACCAGCTCCAAAATCGTTTGGGATTGGCTACGCAAAATTCAGGAAAAGTACCCATCTGGAGAAATCTCCATTCTGGAGAGTAGTGGAGGAATGATTGCCGACGCTCAGGGTATTGCTGACTGTCTTGGAGCAGCATTTGCTTCTGTGTCCAGCAGCAGCAATTATCCTCCTTCGTTCCAAGAGCTTCAGACGCGGCTTGAGAAGAAACACGTATCCTTCCGTCCATTTTCCTTGCAAGATTACAATAGCCCGCTGACAACAGTGGAACTGAAAATCACTTGAAATCTGTCTGGATGCACATCAGTCAGACCAGATGACATCCATTATGAAATGCTGAAGCACCTTTCTCCATCATCTCTTGAGGATCTGCTAATCCAGTTTGACAGGATTTGGCAGGAGCACGTTTTTCCCGAGTCTTGGTGTACGGCTATTGTGATACCAATTCTCAAACCTGGTAAAGATCCGACGAACCTGTTCAACTACTGACCAATCGCTATGACCAGTTGCTTCTGCGAAGTTCTCGAATGTATCGTCAATTTTCGTCCCATCTTTTTCTGGAATTTCATTACCTTTTGTCACCTCACCAGAGCGGATACCATCGTCTTCGCTCTACCACTAATCATCACTTTCGCCTTGAGACATCTATCAGGGAAGCGTTTGTACAACATCAGCACATGGTCTTTGTGTTCTTTGACATGGGAAAGGTGCACAGTTGCACTTGGAGATTCTGTGATTTGCACGACTGCGGATTGCAGGGAAATTTGCGAACTTTTATTGCTGGTTTTCTCCAGAATCGGACGTTCCATGCGCGCATCGATTTAACTCTCTTTACGCTTTACTCTCAAGAGCAGGGTGTCCCTCAGGGCTCCTTTTTATCGGTCACTCTCGCCATCCTTTGTGTCAATCACATTTTCACATTACTTGCTCCAAAGGTTTTGTAGGACTATGTATTTGGATGATCTTCAGATTTCCTGTGCCTCTGTCAACATGCACACTGTTGATAGGCAGTTGCAGTCTGCCATTACTAAGATCTCGTCTTGGGCTTCTCACAATGGTTTCGGCTTCTTGTCCCAGAAAACTGTTTGTGTGCATTTTTGCTGCAAACAAGGTCTTCACCTGGACTCTCACCTTCGTCTGAGGAGCACTACTATTCCTGTAGTTCCAGAGGTTAAGTTTCTGGGATTAACCTTTGACCGCACACTCACTTTCCGACCTCACATTCTGTCTTTAAAGGTGAAGTGTATGCGCTCATTCAGTATCCTGAAGGTCCTCTCCGGTACGTCAGGGGGGGGGGGGCTAACAGGTGCTCAATGCTTTTCATTTATTACTCTCTTGTCCGGTCAAGGTTGGACTATGGCTGAGTGACGTGCGGATCAGCCCAGCCTTCTGTCTTGAAGCTTCTTGATCCTGTACATCACCAGGCTCTGCATCTTTGCATTGGGGCTTTCTGAACATCTCCTGTGCATAATGCTTATGCCGAATCTAACGAACCGCCGATATGCCTTTGCTACCATCAACTGTCTCTCCAGTTTTTCACCAAGCTGAAATCTCTTTCTGATCATCCACTGCATGCTTCCGTCTTCCAACCTCAATGTGTTTGCTTGTTTTCCAACCGCCCTTCTTGTGTTCCCACTTTTGGGATTCATCTGTCAGACATGGTGTGCGATGCTGGTCTTGATCTGTCATTGATTGGTGTGACCAAGGCTTTTATTGATTCCCCTCAGCTGCCAGTTCAGGCAATTGCTGATTTTTCTTTTTGTGTCGCCCAAGTCTTCCATGTCTGCACAGGTGTACCAGCAACTTTTGCCAAGCACTGTCCGCTCCATCCCGATTTCATGCCTGTCTTCACTGATGGCTCGAAATCCGGTGATGTTGTAGGTTCAGCATTTGTGTGTGGTGATGAGACCCGTGCTGAGAGGCTTCCTCCGAAAGCAACTCTCCTCTCGACAGAGATGTATGCCATTCTTGGTGCCTGCATCACATTCAGTCTGGACTCCATCATCACTCCATGCTTTACATTGACTCCCACTCTGTCATCCAAGTTTTATCTTCTCCTGAGGGCATTGATTCTCCAGTCACCAGAGATGTTCGTCACCTCCTGCGGACTTTGACTGTTGCTGGATTCCTGGTCCGATTCTGTTGGGTTCCTAGCTGTGTTGGAATTTGGAGTAATGAGTTGCCGGATGCCTCTGCCAGGTCCGTCACCTCCATGCCGATCACTTGACTGCCGCTATTTGTTTTAGAGGTTTTCATCCTTGCAACTGTGCATTCATCATGGCTGAGTGGCAGCTTTTCTGGTCTCAACAGGGCATCAACAAACTTCTCTCCATCAAACCACAGATCGGACTATGGCCATCTAGTTTGTGAACAAACCATCTGGAGGAAGTTGTCCTTGCGCATCTCTGCGTTGGGCATTGTCGTTTCACCCACTGCTTCTTGCTGTGTGGTGACACTGTGCTGATGTGCAAGGCGTGCAATTGCCGATTCACTGTCACTCATATTCTATGTAGTTGTGTTAATTTTCGTGCTGTTTGTTTTAACTTTTTCATTCTTATTTGCTGAACGACGACGTAGCTACACTGCAGCGGCTCCTAGATGACCACTGCGATACATTCGCTGTCTTTTCATTTTTAAAACAAATTTACTTTTTTTAAATTTATTTAGTTTTTAAACTTTTCATAATTCTCATTTTTTACTTTTACCGAATCAGTCTTGATTTTAAGCTTTATACCATGTTTTTAATACTGTTTGTTTGATTGTCTTGTGTCTGGTGCTCTTTGGCCAAAATTGACCCTTGCGCCATAAAACTCCACCAACCAACCAACCAAATTTAATTATTGAAATCACTGCATGGAATATTTTTTACTAAATAGTATTAATCAGCATTAAGCCTATTGATAATGAAAACTTGTGTCCCCTTATGACTCTACGATAAGAGCACATAAGGCTTTTCCAACTGAATATTTTTCTGTAGTGCGAAATATTTAAATTGGCTGATTATGAGTAACCATTTTAGAAATATTGTTCTTACTGCCCAACTTAGTAGTATGGCCAATAACTTCATCTTGCCTTTTACAAATTGCTAATTATGCCATGCAGTCTTTAAAAGGCTCAGTTCTTTTAGTCAGTTAGCTAATGTTTAGTTTTCAAAAAATGTTTTACTATTAATATCATTTTTTTGTTTTGTTGTATCAGTTTAAAAAAGTACTATTTTTTCTGACTTAATTACTTGAGAACATCAGTGTGGTGCTTAAGAAGTCTGTTATCAGAGAAAAATTTTAATTGCTTTTAAAACAGCCATTGTGAGAACTTGTTTGTAGTAGTGCTCGACTAAATCAGGAGGATGGTACTTATCAAAAGGATATATTACTTCCATATTGTGTGCTTTCCATTCTAACTGCTTGGAAAGAATTAAGTATTTGCTTAAATGTTTTTCCAAGATGTATCTTGGGAGTAACATTTTATGCAAAGTTTTCTTTTGTGTTGTAAATGTAATAGATTTTTCATATGTTGCTTCTTCCTTTTTTTTTTTTTTTTGACATAAAATTTTATTTTTTCCCACTAGCAATGTTTCTCCCCTTCAACATGTCTCCCTGTTCGCACTAGTGCCTTTTCCCCAACACCAAGCCCAAGTCCGACACGGAAAAATGTTACTTCCAGGTATGCAGTCTGATAATATATATAGTACTTTTTCTTTCAGCTCAGCAATTTTGCAAAACCAAAATATTTCATTGCTGATGTCTTCTGATAAGTGTTTCTTCATTATTTGTAGGCGTAGCCAAAGCCCTATATCCTTAAGGCCGAGTCAGTTTTCTCTGAAACGAAAGCGTGAGTTGTTTTGATATTTTCCCAGTTTTGTTTGTCTTAGAAATTTCATGTGTACTTAATGAATTAATAATATATGACAAATGTTATTGCTTTTACTGATTTGGCTAGCAATTGATTTAATAGTTACCAAATTATGAATTGTGTTAGAACTTCCCAAAACCTGAGTTTAAAGAGAACTTAAATATTTAGGTGGATGTCTTTTACTGAACACTTCTACTCTGATTGTGAAGAAATTCTCTTTAAGAGCACATTAAAGAGAGAAATTATTCTCTTTTATGTATCCAGTAGAATATTGTACATATATAAACAAAAAAGTTTTCATGTATGATCATAGCTATGATATGTGTGGAAATTTTACCTTGTGAAGTAGGATACTGCATGTTTAATTATAGCAACCAAATATGAATACCAGTTCTTGTTGTTGTTTCCTTAAATTCTTTGTAAACAGATCTACAAATGTTTGGGTGGCTACATTTCTGCATTCTGCTTTTATGGCTTTTTCATCAAAATGGATCTTTTCTGTAATGTAAAGAATGCATCAGCATCTTGATTGTGTGTTTTCTTTTTGTTTTTCTCATATTGTGAATATTTTAGAAACTGTGGTTGATAAAGTCTGCATAGTACATCCACCTCAAATGCATTTTATATTTTTTTTTCTTTAGTGTGAGTTAAAAAAATATTTTTTGTAGGATTCATTTGTGATTAGGATGTTAAATTTATTTTCATGTGGTAGAAGAAATACAGTTAATGGTTGCGATAAGATTTTGCATGTATAGCCTCAATATTTGTACTTATCTTGCATCTTTTAGGAAGCATTAAGAAGCCACTAAAATCCTCATAGGCTGACTCTGCTACTTCTACAGGGTGATTCATAAGTCCAGAACCACCCAAACATTTTCTAGAGATTGGGCATCTGGGACAAATACACTGACGGGAAAAAAAAACCCCAACACCACGAAAAAATAGTTGTAGAGGAATGAAATGGCGGCAATACATTTGTATAGGTAACATATTTAATCAATTAAGGTTTCAAGATCACAGCTTAATGTAAGCGCGAGAAGAGCCATTTTAAATGTGAAATGCTGGTACATTAATAACCGGTGTAACCGCCAGAATGTTGAATGCAAGCATGCAAACGTTCATGCATTCTGTCGTACAGGTGCTGGATGTCAGTTTGTGGGATGGAGTTCCATGCCTGTTGCACTTGGTCGGTCAATACAGGGACGGTTAATGCTGGTTGGGGGTGACGCTGGAGTTGTCATCCAATGATGTCCCATACGTGCTTGATTGGTGAAAGATCTGATGATCTAGCAGGCCACGGCAACATGTCGACACTCTGTAGAGCATGTTGGGTTACAACAGCGGTATGCGGGCGAGCGTTATTCTGTCGGAAAACACCCCTGGAATGCTGTTCATGAATGGCAGCACAACAGGTTGAATCACCAGACCAACCTACAACTGTGCCATCAGGGTGCGTGGGATAACCACGAGAGTGCTACTGCTGTCATAGGAAATTGCTCCCCAGACCATAACTCCAGGTGTAGGTCCAGTGTGTCTCGGCCGCAGACAGGTTGGTTGCAGGCGCTCACCTGGCCTTCTAACCAACACACGGCCATCTCTGGCAACCAGGCAGAACCGGCTTTCATTAGAAAACACAACAGATCTCCACTCCGTCCTCCAATGAGCTCTAGCTTGACACCACTGACGTTGCAAACGGCAGTGGTTTGGAGTAAGTGGAATGCACGCTACAGGGCGCCTGGCTCAGAGCTGTCCTTCAAGTAACTGATTTGTAACAGTTCGTTGTGTCACTGTGGTGGCAACTGCAGCTCGAATTGCTGCCGCAGACGCGGTGCGATGCGCCACGGCCATACGCCGTACACGGCGGTCTTCCCTCTCAGTAGTGCCACGTGGCCGGCCGGAACCCGGTCTCCTTGAGGCAGTACCTTCCCTTGACCACCGCTGCCAACAATCATGCACAGTGGCTACATTCCTGCCAAGTCGTTCTGCAATATTGCGGAACGAAAATCCAACTTCTCGTAGCCCTATTACACGACCTCGTTCAAACTCCGTGAGCTGTTGATAATGGCTTCTTCGTCTTCTTAAAGGCATTCTTGACTAACATCAATACCCTACGTCGAATCTCAACCATAACTAACGCTCACAAACGTTACAGCGCGTATTTACAGCAAACCTGCTTTGCATGTTCCGAGGGTGCTACTAGCGCCACACGTATGCGCCAAGCGCGAAATTTGCATAGACGTCATCTTACAGATGTACTCTCACCGCCTACCAACTGTCGTTTATCTAACACAACCCCTTCTTGGTGTTGGGATTTTTTTTTTCCGTCAGTGTAATTAGTCATGGGGGTGGGGCCTAAAAAGTATAATTAAATTATGTTAATAATTTCACTGGTGAGTTGCCCAATTATGCAACTAATTAGGAAATAATATGCTTAATTGGGGGGGGCAAATAAAGTCATTTGCACAAAGCAGAACAAAGGAGAGATAAGGATTTGTGAGAAATCATTCCTCCCTTCATGGGGCAAAAAGCTTTCACAAGACCTCCAGACACTGGAAGGGGCACCCCTCTGTGATTCTCTCACAGACTGTGGTGAAATCCTCATGAAGGTGTACAGTCAGACATGAACATGAAAAAGGGGAATGATAGGTACCAAAATTATGGTTATTGGGGTAGAAAGGCAGATTTGGCCAGTGATTCCGACATAAGCAGGCAATGTCACCTTGTTTGTAGAGGCATCTGCCAGAAGCCAGAAGACCCCTATGAGGCCTAGGAAAAGAGGAAGAAGAAACAGATTATTTTTGGAGGCAGTTGTATTTGAATTCTCGAAGGAGTAAGTATAGCATCACAGCCACAAAGAAACTATGCAATCAGTCTGGCAGGTGTAAGACCAACGGAATATTTTTTAGCAGCATAGAACAGCCGCTGTGGTGGAAACTGAAATAGAGCCCTGACAAGAAAGAAAGAAAGGGACAAAACAGTCTCAATACCTAACAAGCCGCCTTAAAAATCTAACACAGAAGAAAACTTTGGGAAGATGGACACAGTCCAGGTCATGTTACTCTTCATGTCCATAAAAACTGAGCGCCAGAGCTAGCAGCAAGTTAGTGTTTGTTTTGACCAGAAGGGTCACTGAACTTGCATGTGCCATGGGAGCATCTGCAAGAGTTTTATTGTCTCGCCAGAGAGGAGGGGAAAGTGAGTCCTCCTTTCCCACCAACATTGTGTCTAACAATCGCTCTTCCCCTGTGTGTGTGTGCACGTGTTTTTCAATTCGTTTCTACTGTGGATTACCAGGTTTCTAAAGAAGATTGCTTGTAAGTACTTTTTCTATTATTGGCCTACCTAGTTTTTGGAAAGGACTTCTAGCTTATAACTAGAGTTGATACAGGGTGAACTTTTATTTATCCAAAGCATACCTGGTAACCCAGAAGTTTAATTGTTCCAGGTATGGTGAACTGTGGAGAACTTACTCTCTGAACTGAAGGGAAGAATAAGAACCAAAAAAAGCGAGTTCCAAGTCTGGTTAATACAGTAGGTGAGGCAAAAGTACAAGCTTCTGCAATTTTTGTTGTGTTGACATGGCAACATGCAGTCTTAGTGTTATCGCGATGAACAACTACTACTCTCCAATTCACCAAACTAGGACCCTTAGACTTAAAGGCATCATTTAAAGTTGCTGAATGTAAAAACCCACAGTATAACGAAGTAAATTTCTCCGTCATTTTTATCCGCGCCAGGATTCGAACCCGGGTCCCCTTATTCCGGAATAAGTCGCTCTACCATTTGAGCTACGCGGACATTTTATTCTGATTCCTATCTGCCTTTATGTCGTGTGCGTCCTGCTGGCAGGTACGTCACATCTCCCCCCCCGAAAGAGGGCCAGGGGCATGGCCCACGGGTCAGCCGTGACCATGAATCGTTGCAGGCAGCCATCCACTGTAGAACGTGCACTTGAGAACTCCCAGTCAATCTAGTGTGTGGAATGCAACGTCACACACATTTATTTTTCGAAGCGCTGGAGAAGGGATTCTCTGATTTTTCCTATCTCGCGGTGTGGAAAGAACATCACACCATTGCGAGGTTTTGAACGGTCGGGTCATCCGGATAGTTCGGGCGCCATTATAACGAAGTAAATTTCTCCGTCATTTTTATCCGCGCCAGGATTCGAACCCGGGTCCCCTTATTCCAGAATAAGTCGCTCTACCATTTGAGCTGCGCGGACATTTTATTCTGATTCCTATCTGCCTTTATGTCGTGTGCGTCCTGCTGGCAGGTACGTCACAACAGTGATAATTTGGTTAGATGCCAAAAGCTCATGATCGACAGTTCACCTGCAATTCTGCTGAACACAGAACATGACCTTTTGTTGGCGTCTTTCCTAAAAGCCCCTCTCCTCTCCCCCCCCCTTTTTTTGCAAAAAGTTTTGTTGTTTTCAATATTCTTGTATGGCACTTATTTTTCATTTCCAGTAACTATTTGATCTGAGAATGGATCAGATTTGTACTGAGTTTGCAGAAATACACATATCATCATTCCATCCATTCTCAAATTTTCTCGAATGAAAATTGGGAGACGTGGTTTCGATTCCCACTCCACAGGGCGATGTTATTAATATTTTCAAGTTTTCTGAGGAGTTTGCTCCATGGGTGAATATTTAATTACTGCCTTTCTGTGATATTTTAGTTTCTCTTGTTTTGTTGTTTTGCCATTTTGCCATTTGATGTATCTTAATATACATTTTAAATTCTGTTTCTTCTTAGCTTACAAAAAGAAAAGCTTCCACAAAATTCAGCACAATTGTTTTTCAGATTTTTTTTCTCATCATGACAAGCTAAAATTTCCAAAAATAAAAATTACTTTCTTATATTTTGTTTGAGCTTTAAATTCTGTTCCTCTGTGGAATACACACAAAAAAAAAAAAAAAAAAGAGTGAGGGAGAGAGAGAGAAAGAAAGAAAAAGAAATGAGCTACAAAATTCAGTACAATTGTTTTCCGGGTTTTTTCTCT
Source organism: Macrothele yani (assembly GCA_039090855.1). Classification (NCBI taxonomy): domain Eukaryota; kingdom Metazoa; phylum Arthropoda; class Arachnida; order Araneae; family Macrothelidae; genus Macrothele; species Macrothele yani. The sequence goes on along the minus strand of CM077022.1, from coordinate 44,802,355 downwards.
CTTCATGGCAAGATCTGCATGCTGAAATTTCCTTCTCTTGTAGCTGTCATCTATTTATTGTGGACAGTAGATGTGCATTTTTTTTATTTATTTATTTTTTTTTTTTTTTGCTTTCACAAATTTAAAATTTTCACATAATTTTCCACCTTTTTTTAAAAAAAAAGCATGCAACTATCCATGCTTCTTTCAGTTGTCTACTTCTTTTGTATATCCTTTTTGTCCAAGTCTCTACTCCGTACATAAGAACTAGAAAGATACATTTATTAAACACTTTTCTTTTAAGACCTAATGGTATATTGTTGCTCTTGAAAATTGTGCTTTCTTCCAAAAGCTCTCCAACCAAGTTTTTTTCTCCGCACGGGATAACTGGTTTTCCAGTTATTTGGGGAGCGGCGCCCCCACGGCCCGAGCTCACCTTGTGATGGAGTACTTTTCGTTGACTCTTTTTCGATAACATCACTGAAGGGACAGCTGTTCATCCAGCTGATGGGGGATGGCGTCCCCACGGCCCGAGCCGATTTTCTCTTATAATTTTGCTTTTTCGTCTTTCGTTCATATTTTGACATGTACCGGCCTCAGTTGTAGGCTGCTGAGGTTGTGATAAGGCGCCAGCTCCGGGTTTTGTTCCTCATTCCCTTCCCTGTCTTTTCTCTTTTATGTTCCTTTTTCTGTTTTTCCGGAGCTGGTTAGCTTAGACCTACCTGCACGTTTGCCGTGTGCGGTGACCCGTTCGGGTGGAAATGGGGATGCTGGAGGCTGAGGTATCTGGGGGCCGGGTTGTAGTGTCTCCAGATGCCAACACTCCTCTTTGCCCTCTGCTTCACCCTAAACGGGAGGCTGGGAGCTAACCCACTCCTAGTCAGGAAGTCTGTGTCCGAGGGCGTCCAGACTTCTAGCGGCTTGTCGTTCTGTTCGGCAGGGTGAGTTTGGGGGTAGGGTGGGCATGCCAAAGGGGTGTTCTCCGGGCACGGGAAAGTCTGGGTGCACGCCGAGCGTGTGTCTGCCCTACCAACTTGCTATATCCGCTGACTATCCCTAGAGCCGTGTCCTGCGTCCTCTTGGGCTTGCGGACCTCCGGCTCTCCCTTGTTGGGCTTGGTAGTGGGTGGGGAGGTCGGCGGACGAATCTTTTCACTTCTTCATGGAAAACCAAAGTGTTTCCCATGCTAACAATTTAAAGCGCCCTGTGGAGGAAAGTACACCTTCCTCCACAAAGAAACTTGTCACATCTAATTGCAATGTTCTGTTTCTTTTGATCAAATCTGGTGACTCTTCACAGTCACTCAGTAGCAAGAGTCCTTTCTGGATCAACAAGGCTCTGCAAGCCGTTGCTGGCTCTCCAAAGAGTGTCAAGAAGCTCCCTTTCGGGGATCTTCTCGTGGAAACTTCTACTCCACGCCACAGTGCCACCTTGCTGGAAACGACCGTTTTGCTTGGCGTTCCTGTTCAGGTTTCTCCCCATGGTTACCTAAATTCCTCTCGCGGTGTTGTCAACTCCCGCGACCTGCTTGAGTGCAGCGATGAGGAATTGCTGGAGGAACTTGGTGAACAGCATGTCATTTGGGTTCGACGGATTGTTTTTAGGCGGGATGGGAAATCTATTCCCTCCCGTAACATCATCCTAACTTTTGACTCCCCAACCCTGCCTACTTCCATCAAGGCAGGTTATTTACGGCTTGATGTTCGGCCGTATATCCCGAACCCCTTGCGATGTTTCAGGTGCCAGCATTACGGTCACTCCCAGCAGTCTTGCCGTAATGTTGCAAAGTGTGGTCGCTGTGGTTCCGCAGAACACTCTTTGGCGGAATGCTCTGCAGAGTCTGATCATTGTGTCAACTGCGAAGGGACTCATCCTGCATCTTCTAAGCAGTGTCCAAAGTGGATAGAGGAACAGGCAATCCAACGCCTGAAGACAACTGAGCATCTCTCATATCCCGAAGCTAGACGGCGGATCGCCCCTTTACAACCAGGCCGGCGGTCATATGCTTCAGTTGTGGTGCAGAAGGCCTCAGTGGCGGTCCAGACTGAGGTGACCATCCCAGCGCGGTGTCCTAATGATTTTGAGGACATTGTTGCTGCTGGATTGGAGGCACTGAAGTCTCGCCGTATTGCCTCCAAGGCGACATCAACATCGTTGCCGAAACCTTCCTCTATGCCGAAAACATCTGCCAGCACTGGGACCCAGGGCACTGCAAAGAAGAAGCCGGAGAAGTTGAAACCAGGATCATCCTCCCCGAAACAGAGCAGGTAAAAACCACCTCTCAACACAGGGGGTAAACACAGCCCTGTGTTACCTCTAGACACTGTGGATGGATTGGAGGTGATGGACGACATTGAGACTTTCTGGTCGTCTGTCTTTTTCATTCTTTCATTTCATTTTTCATTATGGCCACACTCATTCAGTGGAATTGCCGAGGTCTGCGATCACGCATTGATGATTTGAAAGGCTTACTGTCTTCGCACACACCTGTGTGTGTGTGTCTCCAGGGAGACAAAGCTTCGCACAACAGACACTCCTTCGCTGCGGAGACATTCCCTTTTCCGCAAAGATCACCAGGACGGCGTTATCGCCTGCGGAGGAGTGGCCGTCGTTGTTCCTCATGGTGTTCCTGTCACTGCAGTTGCCCTTCGGACGACTTTGCAGGCAGTGGCAGTGAGACTTTCTGTGAACACTCTGTTCACGGTGTGTTCTATCTACATACCACCAGATGAAGCTGTTGTAAGCCTTTCAGATCTGGAAGATTTAGTTGACCAGCTGCCGCCTCCTTTCTTCATCTTAGGAGATTTCAATGCACACAATCAGTTGTGGGGTTCTACCACTCGAGACTCCAGGGGACGTGTTGCTGAGGCTCTTCTCTTCTCTCCTCTCCAACACGTCCCTCTGTCTCCACAACATGGGAGGTACTACGTATTTTCATGAACCCACCCGCTCGTACTCAGCCATTGATCTGTCTCTGTGTTCAACATCTTTATATCCTGACTGGTCCTGGAGCGTGTCTGGTGATCCCCTTGGCAGCGATCACTTTCCCATCTTTCTCCGTCTAGCATGTGGCGGGTACCGTTACCCTACTCGCCCTGCTAGATGGAATATTGATCGAGCCAAGTGGGACGCATTCACGGCTTCGGCGAGTATTACTCCTGCTCTGGTGACCTCAGGAACAGTCAATGACGCTGTTGCGGCGGTAACGGATTGCATTGTGCAAGCAGCAGGACTTACCATCCTCAGGACGTCGACTAAACTTCCACGTTGCCCGAGACCTTGGTGGAATTCCACTTGCATGGCGGCTCGTCAGGCCCAACATCGGGCTTGCGGTCGGTTTCATCGGTACCCCACCGACGCGAACCTACTTGCTTTCAAGAAAGCCAAGTCCTAAGCGCGATTGGTTCGTAGGCGTAGTCAACGGGAGTCCTGGATTCACTATGTATCCGGGATTAACACCACTACCAGCACTAAGATCGTTTGGGACAGGATCCGTAAGATTCGGGGACAGTACCCATCAGGGGAAATCTCCATTCTTGAGAGTGATGGAGGAACGGTTGCTGACGCTCAGGGTATTGCTGACTGTCTGGGCGCTGCTTTTTCTTCGGTGTCCAGCAGCAGCAATTGCCCTGCTTCGTTCCGGCAGTTACAGACGCGGCTTGGGCGGTCCAGGATTTCTTTTGGACTGTTTTCTTCCGCGGATTGTAACAGCCCGCTGACTGCCGTGGAGCTGAAGACCGCTCTGAATAGGTCCGGCCGGACGTCTGTCGGACCAGATAACATCCATTACGAAATGCTGAAGCACCTTTCTCCGTCCTCTCTTGAATGTCTGCTAATCCTGTTTTACAGTATTTGGCAAGAGAATGCCTTTCCCGAGTCTTGGCGCACAGCCATTGTCGTTCCTGTTCCCAAACCTGGTAAAGATCCCACCAACCCGTTGAACTACTGGCCAATTGCTATGACGAGCTGCCTTTGCAAAGTACTCGAGCGCATCATTAATCTTCGTCTCCTTTTTTATTTGGGGTTTCATCACATTTTTTCGCCTCATCAGAGTGGATTTCGCAAATATCGATCCACCACCGATCATCATCTTCGCCTTGAGACATCTGTCAGGGAGGCGTTTGTCCGGCGTCAGCACATGGTCTCCGTGTTCTTTGACATGGAGAAAGTGTATGACCGCACCTGGAGATATGGCATTCTCCGTGATCTGCACGAGTGCGGATTGCGGGGAAACTTACCATCTTTCATCGCCGGATTTCTCCAGGACCGAAGTTTCAGTCAGCGCGTCGGGTCGACCCTCTCTGCGATGTACCTGCAAGAACAGGGTGTACCTCAGGGCTCCATTCTTTCCGTTATGTTGTTCATCCTTCGTGTCAACCATGTTTTCCAACTACTTCCTCCGACGGTTCGTGGAACCATGTAAGTGGATGATCTGCAGATCTCTTGCGCATCTGTCAACATGCGCACTATTGAGCGGCAGCTGCAGTCGGCCATTAATAAGATCTCTACCTGGGCCTCCCACAATGGATTTGGCTTCTCAACCCAGAAGACCGTTTGCATGCATTTTTGCCGCAAACGGGGCCTTCACCCAGATCCCAGTCTCCGTCTGGATGGTACCACCATTCCTGTGGTGTCAGAAGCCAAGTTCCTTGGGCCAACTTTTGACCGAGCACTCACCTTCCGACCTCACATCCAGTCTTTGAAGGTGTCGTGCACGAAGTCATTGAGTATCTTGAAGGTCCTCTTTCGAACATCTTGGGGGGCTGACAGGTGCTCAATGCTTCGCATTTACCATTCCCTGATTCGGTCAAAGTTAGATTTTGGATGCATAACATATGGTTCCGCACGTCCTTCCGTGTTACGGCCTCTGGATCCTGTCCATCTCCAGGCTCTGCGGCTATGCACTGGTGCTTTCCGTACCTCTCCCGTGCGTAGCCTGTATGCCGAGGCCCATGAACCGCCATAGTGCATCCGACGTAAGCAGCTGTCTCTTCAATTCTTCACCAAGTTGAAGTCTCTTCCTGATCATCCACTGCATGGTTCCATTTTCCAACCGCAATGTGTCCGCCTATTCTCACACCGGCCTTCCTGTGTTCCGACGTTTGGGATTCGGTTGTTGAACTTAGTGCGCGATGCTGGTCTAGACTTGTCCAGGATTGGTTTGACCCGGTTCTACAATGAACCGCCTTGGCAGCCGGTTCAAGCAACGGCTGACCTTTCCCTTTGTGTGTGGCGAAAGTCTTCCACTCCTGCTCTGGTGTACCAGCAGCTCTTTGCCGAGAAACAGTCTCTCTTCCCGGATTTCGTGCCTGTATTTACTGACGGGTCAAAATCCGGTGAGGTTGTTGGATCCGCTTTCGTGTGTGGCGATGCCTCCCATGCTGAGAGGCTTCCACCTGAATCCACCGTCTTTTCGGCAGAGATGCGTGCGGTACACCTCGCTTTGTGTCACATAGTCTAGATCTCATCGTCGCGCTATAGGATTTGCTCCGATTCCCAGTCCGTCATCCAAGTTTTATCTTCTCCAGAGGACACGGACTCACCTGTCATCCGTGATGTTTGTTGTCTTCTTGGAACTTTGGAGGGTGATGGCTTCCTGGTCCGATTCTGTTGGGTTCCTGGCCATGTTGGGATCCGGGGTAACGAGCTGGCAGATCTCTCTGCCAAGTCAGTTTCCTCCATGTCGCCAGCTCGGCTGCCACTGTCTTTCCGCGATTTTAGACCTTTGATCCGGACATTTCTCCTGGACGAGTGGCAGTCCCTGTGGTCTCAGCAGGGCAGCAATAAGCTGCATTCTATCAAACCACAGATCAGACTATGGCAGTCTAGTTTGCAGAAGAACCGTCGTGAGGAAGTTGTTCTTGCGCGTCTCCTCATTGGGCACTGTCGTTTTACTCACCGCTTTTTGCTGTGTGGCGAGAGTGTTCTGGTGTGTGTGGCGTGCAACTGTCGTCTCACTGTCCTTCATGTTTTGTGTACTTGTGTTCGTTTTTGTGATCATCGTTTTCGTCATTTTCACTCTCTTCTGTTGGACGAAGGAGCAGCTACGCTGCAAACTATTCTCGGCGACGCCTGCGACGCGAGAGCAGTGTTTTCATTTTTACAGGACATTGACTTTTTTAAACTCATCTAGATTTTAACTTGTTCACTCTCATATTTCATTTTTACCGCATCAGCCTGTTTTTAACCTTGTGTACGTTTTTTATTAATTTTGTTTCATTTTGATGTCTTTTGTTTGGCGCTCTTTGGCCAACCATGGCTCTTGCGCCATTAAAATCAATCAACCAACCAGCCAACCAACCAACCAAGTTTTATATGCTGATTAATTTCTCCGTCAATGTGAGGCCCTCACTTGATATGTTGCCCAAGGTAACTGTAGGTATTGGTTACCTCTGGGTTTTCCCCATCAATCAATAAATCTTTATTTCTTGCAAAAGAATTGTACATCAGTTTTGTCTTCTGAAAGTTCGTTTTTAATCCCACTTTTTTACTCTTGTCAGCAAGTTCCTGGATCATACTCTGCAGCTCTGAAGAAGTAGTTGCAAAAATCACTATACCATTAGCAAAATGAGGATAAGTTAAATAATCTCCATATCTATTTATCCCGTTTTCCCCATTCAGAGTTTGAAAAACATTTTGTAATGTGGCATTGAAGAGTCTGAAATGTATGATGTCACCTTGTCTGACTCGCTGTCCAATTTTTATTGGTGCTGTATCCCCAAATTACCAAACTTTTCCGCTTGCATTTTCATTGATGTTATTAATATTGCTAATGTATACAGCTTTATTACTGCAGGATTTCGAAGCCGTCACGACTGCTGATAGTTTCGTGGAATCAAAGGCCTTTTCATAACCAGTAAAAGCTATATATAATGGGAGTTCATATTCTCTCGTTATTTCAATTAGTTTTCTCAGTACATTGATATGATCTATTGTGCTGTAGCCACTCCTGAATCCAGCTTGTTCTCTCAGTTGAGCCATGTCCAGTGTTACTTTCAAGCAATGTGAAAGAACCTGCGTGAAGATTTTATAAATCGTTGATAGGAGACTGATAGGCCTGTAGTTCCTGAGATCCTCAGTATCATTTTTTTTGTGTAGCAGGATCATTATAGCATTGTTCAAATCATCTGGAATCTTTTTGAGGGATCTACTGAAAACTTGGGTGAGTGTAGTTAATATACACTGTGTAAAGAAATTATAAATGCAAATCAGATATTACAAAGCAAAAAATAATATTTCCTGAATAAATAATTTATGGCACTTCCGTTTGCCGTAATTACTGAATAAATTCTGTTTGGTATTGTAATTACCGAGTTTTGTAAAATGCAAATGTTCATTTTGTCCCAACAGCGATGTATTTCTGCTTGCAATTCTCTTGGTGAATGAATATTGCTTGTTTTTTTTTACATGTACAAGCCTGACAAGTAATGACCAGCCATTTTCCATCAGGATTAAGTCTCCTAGACGGCCAGTCCATTACATCTATTTTTTCATTTGTAAACCACTGTTTCGTGGAATAAAAGCATGGCAGGGTACATTTTCTTGTTGGAAAATCCAACTGTTTCCTCCTAGTAGGGATACCAATGGAATAAAATTTTTGTACAGCATAGCCTGGTAATTCTTGGATGCCATACGGTGATCGATAATGGCAATGCCTGATTTACTGTCATAGCCGAATGCCACCATCACACCACCTCCTAACATTGGTCTACTAAAAAATTCTACGGGCTTCTTCCATAAATCATGCCAGTAACATGTATTCCGTCAGGATAACCTAAAACAAATTTTTTCTCATCTGTGAACACAACACTTTTCCAATTTTCAGACCATGTCATTACGTTTTTGGCCCAATCCAATTTGCTGTGTTTATGTTCACCAGTGAGTAAGGCTTTGCCTTTGTTTTAATGTGCGCAGCATTTTTGTTTTGTTTTAGAGTTCTTGCTACTGTCGTATGAGACACTTTTGTAGGCAAAGATCGGGCAATTTGTCTTGTAGACATATTGTCAACAGTTGCTAAATGAAAAACAAGTCATTTACCTCTGGCACTCAGTGATGGTTTTCGTCCTGTCCGTGTTGTTTTACTGGGTTTATCCTTATTTCTTGCTACATTTTGCATGGATCCTAAAGATCTTTTGATTAACATGGCAATTCTTCTGTAAGATTCGTTTTGGCCAAGATAAAATAACACTTTTCTGACCCGTTCCTTACACAGCTCTGTACCATTCAACATGTTAACGCAGAATGTAGTAGAATTCTGTTTACTTGCAACAAAAGGAATGAGGAAGATCTGCATAGTATAAGAAACGTTAGCTATGTAATCAAAATTTGCATATGGTGTTCTTTAATGCTGTTTCCTGAATTGTATTTATAATTGGTTTACAGTGACTCTGGGCTGAATTTTCTATTTTTTAAAATTTAGTAGATTTTTCAGCCATATTTGCTTTCAGTTATTGAACACTCATTTTGTAATTAAAATAAAAAATGCCCACACTGTTTTTTTCTTTTACTAGTGGCCCTTCTATTTGCCAATCGAAATATGTCATTGTATTTATAATTTCTTTACAAAGTGTGTGTGTGTGTGTGTGTGTGTGTGTGTGTGTGAGAGAGAGAGAGAGAGAGAGAGAGAGAGAGAGAGAGAGAGAGAGTGAGAGATGGATGACAGCAGTTCCAGTTAAGTCTCCAAAACATTATGCAATCTTTCTCTTTTTAATTTAAACCAAACACTAATTATGCAGTTATCTTTATGGCTACATTGGAATTGTTTTAAAGTTTTATGAGACTATCTTCTGTTCTTCACTCCATTAAGTCTAGTGACATCCCATTGAATCTTTCCTTACCTCTGATTCAAGATGGTGTGATTATAAGAGGATTTTGTCCCTATATGTGTAGATTGCTTCAGCGGAAAGTCCCACTTTTTAAATAGCTGAATTGTTCGACTTCAGTAATGTAACTATGTGTAAATGAGAGGTTAGTAATGGGAGAATGACTTACTAACACATGATCTGTACGTCATCTGTACAGGTCCGTACATCCATCGATACTTATGCCTACCCAGACTATCAATCTGTGTCCGTGATAATGTGATGTTTCCTGCACAAAAGCTGGATTATTTCATGTGCCAGGTTCCCTCCAGGTAAGAACTTGTTGATTGTCAGACCCCAGACTGAATCTCTACTCATCAGAGAAGGGAACTTGTCTCCACTTGTCGTGTCCTCAACCACAATGTTCCTCAGCCCAGTTTCTATGGGCGGTATCGTGTCATGCGGCTAATACACACCTTGGTCTATGTACGCAAAGTTGCCTTGGTGAAAGCAATTGTGGATAGTGTCAGTTAACCTGTGTCCTGTTAACACAAGAAGCTCTCACTGATGTTGAGTAGCATTTTACCACCTATTCCGATGGGCTGTTAACAACAGTTGTCCCTTGCTGTAGTTACTCGTGAACAACTTTGACATTGCTTTCTTCGAACACTTCTCGTATCCTGGAATCATGTCCACAGTCAAGAAATGACACTTCGTGACACTCCAATGGCTTCTGCTACCACTTGCTGTGTCTGACCTGCTTCCAGCCTGCCAATAGCTCTTCATGCCATTGATTCCAATACATCATGCTTTTGAGATATTGTTCGAACTGAAGACTTCAGGAAACAAAGTGTCACGACAAATGCCGAAGAATAAGGGAGCTCTCCCGGAAAACCTTCATTTTTATCCTAATCTGTGATTTATGCATTCTAAAGTCACAGACTCTAATTTGCATAAGGATATGTTTGATTCAGTTGTCTACTTCACACCCAACTTGTGTTTTCCACACTTAGTTAGATATCACACAATATTCTTGCATAATGTCGCCAAAGTCACATGCTCCCCTAATTATTTTGAGTAGTGTATATATATATATATATATATATATATATATATATATATATATATATATGTAAGGGTGGGAAATTACGCTTGCCCAATCTCCATTGGCGATTAAATTTTTTGGCATGGCAAGTGGGTTTCCTGGATTTTTACACTTCTTAAAAATTGCAGCTTATAAAATTTATAAAATAATATTTTAGGCTTTCAATATACTTTTTTTACACCTATGCTTCTTGATTTATATGACAGGCACAAATGTATTCTAGTCTGAAACCCGACTGCCTAGACTACGAAGTCATGCCCCGCTAGGCAGAGAAGCATTTTATTTTTAGACCAACCCAGCTGTTCAGTACCACGAAAAAGCAAAGCTGACGTCACAGATTCTTAGCAGTCACTCTTACTGGCGGAATAAACCAGTTTTCCCGCTGGAGAATTCCGTGTAACCGCCAGCAAGCGTTGCTGATGTCCCGCCAGCTGGATCACATGGTTCCTACGGCTCTCTTCTCAGAGCATGAACTAAATTCTGTTCACTATGTATTTAGCCTCAATGCGTGATGGAAACTTAAACAAGATTTTGATGGACAAAGGGCTTCTGTAACATAAAAAATCATTGCAGAAGGCGTTGAATTATTGAAGATCAGTCTGAAATCGCAATATGTTTAATTCCACGCAATCAACTTAGTAACATTTCCCCAACATAAGTCATCCAAGAGCAAGTTAGCAGTGCCACGTGATTCATCCTCTACGCTATCATGTGTTTCAGTTTGTGAGAACCCTTAGAATTTACACATATTAATGCAAATGAGTATTCTTTCTTTGCAGGCTAATGTATTCCAAAGTTGTTGTTGTTTTTATTTAAGTACTTTGTGGCATACATTACCAGAATAATTCAGTCTTATCACTTGTCAGCAGTGTAAATCTGTCATGAGTCCATTTGGAAAACTGACAGATTTTGTGATTGGTGTTGATATGATATAGGCAGCTCTAATGTCAAGAATTTGCTGTATGATGGTGTTAATATGTAAGTGTTTGCAGTTTCCATTATAATCTTAATCACCTGAATAAGGACTTGTGAAGAGTTTGGAATGTGGATAAATGATGAGAAATTGAATTCTGTTTTAAGTCAAACTACTGAAAACATTGTTGAATTCATGTAACAATGCTTGAATAGATAAGAGATTTTAACTGTTTGAAATGTAGTAATTGATCAATCGGAAAAGTTTGATAGAAAAAATTAACTGAATTAGTAAAAAGTCTCGTCGAAATTGTTTAAGGCACTTTTCATTCAGAAAAAGTAGGTTAGTCTTAAGTTGGCTGTATACAGTATGGTATTGATACTGTCTTCTTCAGTGGAAGAGAAAATTTGTTGTGAAGTAAATGCCTCATTGTGGTGGTTACCTGTTGCCAATATGAGAGTAGGTATACCTTTTATTTCAAGAAAAGGAGTTACTTCTGGACATATTTGAATTCAAGGTACATACTATCATCTCTCCTTCTGAATAAGATCTATTTACAAGTCATATTAGACATGATGAACAAAAAATCTTGAAGTACAGTCAAACCCCTATTTAATGGACTGCGATTTAACGAATTCTGTGATTTTACGTACATTTTTTATGGTCAGGACGGAACCACATTGAAATTATTACTTGGCATTACCAATTTAATGAACATGTTTCCTCAATTTAGTGAATATGTATTTTTTTAACCACCAAACTATGTTAACCAGCATTTTTATGTTTTCAAAAGTTAACTAGAAAGAGAGCCTCGCGTAACAAAAAAATTTATGCATGCAGTTAACCAGCATTTCAAAAAACACCATCTGCAACACAGCTTTACAGAATCATAAATCAGTTCGCCATTCCTCCAACTATCAAGTGTAAGCTTCTTATGGGGGGGGAGCAAATGACCAACAAGTTCCAAAGGAGTGCAACGTTTTCCTGTGCATAAGTGGGAAGCAGGAAAAGAAGGGTGGTGTGGGGGTGGAAATCTAGAGTACTGTGGGGATTCCTGTCTTCGGCTATAGATAGAACAATAGCTTTCTTTGAAGTCGGGGTGTCACACATTGTGCGTACCCATTCCTGAACCTCTGGAATTCTTCCCTAATGATCTGTTGATGTTTTTCTATTAGTGGTGTCGAGAATTAGGGCCCAGTTCTCGGTTCCACTATGCGAAAAAAATCACACATCCACGCATTCTTGTCTCCAAGAATGATTATTTAAATATTTCCTCTCATTAATCTTTTTCTGAATTTCATTCTTTGAGGCGAACTGAGCGACATGAAAAACATTATTTTTCCCATTTTCTTAAACATTCGTTCAAGGTTTTTAGTGGAAATTGTGTAGTTATAGTTTTGTACGTGTACTGTATGTGTCTGTGTCTTTGGAACGAGAGCTAGAAAGAATTTGAACATATGTAAATGGCTTAAAATTACTTTTAATCTATGATTGAAACTAAAACATGTGTGAACTAAATTATTCACTTCATTTTAAAATTTAAATTTATATATATATGTAGTACACTATGAACATTGGAATCGTAAGGTGAATCGAGCATAATTAATTAAATTAAATTAAGCTTACATTATCACTGAGATAAAATAGTGTGTGGTGAGAAGCATTTATTGGTACAAAAGTTCAGGTGTGCTAGCAAGACACAACAAAATTTAGTACAGAATCGTGTACTGTCAGTAGAATGATTTTTTTTTTTTAGGAAATTCATTTTTTTTCTTCAAATTCTGAAATTTCTTATTTAGCAATTTGTAAATGAAATAATGTGAAAATTTTTGTATTGTGTTTCGAGAAATATTGAGTGTTCATGATGTAAAATTTCTTGTGAATATGAGGGGATTCCCGGAATTTGCACCATTTTGGTTTTTTTCACTAAACAGGGAGTCACCAAAATCAGAGATAAGAATTTCCCCTCCGGTAAGCAAACAAATTCCTTTAGAAGAGGGTCATCTTGCAAACTTGAAATACAATAGAACACCCAGGACATAGCAGGTGGAATTCCAAGAATTTTTGCTAAGCCGTGGTCAAGAGCCAGAGAGGGCTAGCAGGTTCTTCACCCCTCCCAACACGCTCCTTCGTGAACCCTTTGCCTTAGGTTACAGAAAAGCATGACAGATTGACTTTCAGCCAATAGCGTAGCTGAAGGCCATAGCGTCCCTTTTGGCGCCTGCACGATGGGGCTTTGTAAAAGTTGGGAGCAAAGGAGAATTTTCTCTCTTCACGCTTCACCCAGAGACTGGTGCAAAAAAGTCTTCAGAGGGTAACACCTCACTTGCTTGGGTTGGACGGAGGTCAGGTAACAATGACCGACGAAAAATCGCAGCAAATTTCATGGCCAAGCGCTGTAGCTTCTCAAAAATGCCTTGACCAGAGAGAGGACTAGTGCACGCGGCTACCCGCCATCTTTTTCCCCGTCCGGAAGGCGAACACCCCACGATTGATGTTGACTGTGGAACCCATGGTTGCAGACGTTTTGTAAAGAGGGACGGAGAAAAAAGAACGCGGCAGATCTCCTCTTAGACGATGGAGTACTCGTGTGTCTTCCCCTGCCAGCTCTATGGCCTGCTATAAATTACCTCTATTCCTTCCGAAGTCTTGCCGGCGACTTATGATCCTTCTGGGAAATACAACAACGTCGCATTGGTCACCAACTCTGAAGAAACTCTTCGGGGTAGAGAAAGGTAAATTTGTAATTCATTTTGACGTCTTGCCCATCCAACTCAATCGTTTTGAAATTCAAAAAAAAAAAAAAAAATATTGCTGCCTAAATTAGCTGAAAGAAAAAAACTACAAAACAAAACCGGATACAACTTTTGAAACTAGTATTGTGTGAAAATATCTTATTGTGTTGGGAAATGACAGGGTCCCTAAAAGGTGTATGGTAGTGAAAAATGAAATTTATCGGATATTATAAAAATGAGGGAGAGTTAAGTAATGCTGCATTACACGCTGAGAAAACCACATGGTATTAATTTTATTATTTATTTATTTTTTATTTTTTTTGGCCAAAGTGTATCATTCTATTGTATTATGCATGATGTTTTGAAAAGGTACCTAAAAGAGTAATATCAAGTGTTGATCACATAATGTTTTCCTTCAAGTAAACGATAATCACACTGAAATTTTGAATCATATTATATGAAGAATTATAAAATTTGAAGTGAAAAAATTTGCAATATTAGACTAAGAAAATTGTATAACTAATTCCCACCCAACAAAATTGAAATTGGACTCTAAAACTCCTTTTGGCATTCTTGGGTGCTTTGTGAAAAAAAAAAAAAAAAAAGAGAAACAAAAGTCTGTAAAAGGAAAAAAAAATTCTCAACAAATTCTGATCGGGCGAGAGGCCTGATCATCATTAAATACAACTGCAAGTCAGTTTTTTACAACTAAAAAAATTTTTGAATCACTTTTATTACTTGTTTATGTGTGTTCAGTGAATCCAAGGTGATAGAAAAATCTTGTGAATTGTATTTTGGTCAAGCTCATAAATTACCTCTGCATCTGGCAGAGTTCATGGATCTGAACCTGGTAAGTTAATCCACATATACTTGACAACACAAATTTTACTGTTTTCACATACATTTTTCTTTTGTTCTTCCACTAGTTTTTTTTATACATCACGTGCCATATTGTTCACTGTATTTTGATACAAGAATATATATACACTAACACATGGTCATAGTGACCGAAATTTATAATTCTGAAAGGTACGTTATATCACTAAATTGCGCTTCTTTTCTTCTCAGTGTTAAATCTACAGGTCACATTAAACAACACAACTCTTTTACGGATAAAGTTTTGATGAACACAGATAGAACTAGGAAAGTTGGAAGTGAAATTTACTGATCATTGTAGTTTGCAAAAGTGCATTTTATGAGAGCATAAAAAAAAAACGAATGACTGCAGCAAAAAAGAAAACAAAAAAAAAGCGGAAAAGATTTTCAATAAGTGAAAAAATAGACATTTTGTCTCAGCTTGATGCGAACCCAGGATCACAGACTGTTGTGTCAGAGAAACTCTGAATTTTCAAGTCAGTGTTGTGTACCATAGTGAAAAATAGAAAAGAAATTGAAAGCTGTGAATCAAAGTGTGGGCAATTTGCGAGTAAGAGGTAGTCTATGAAAGCATCGCACCTGAGGTGGAAAACGCTCTTGTCACTTGGTTCCAAGAAACACGGGCTGGTAATTTGCCTACTAGTGGATCACTTCCGAAGGAAGAAGCAGTGTTTCTTGCCCAGCGACTCCAAAGGAATTCATTGCATCAAATGGATGGATGGAAAGTTTTAAGCAAAGACATAATGTAGTGTATCCAGCAAAAGCAAATGTTTTGATTCTGTGACAGCACAAACGTGGAAATATGAACAGCTGCTACAAATTATTGAAGGGTACATGCTGTGTGACATTTTTAATGCTGATGAAACTGGACTGTTTTATAACCTACAGCCAGATAAAACACTGCGTTTTCGAAATGGCGCCTGTCATGGAGGAAAGAAATTAAAAGATGGAATCACTGTTCTTCTAGCTGCCAATGGAGACAGGTCAGAAAAATAGCAGCCATTAGTTATAGGCAAATCTGCTAAACCACGTTGCTTCAAGCATATGAAATCTTTGCCCACCAAATATAAAGCAAATAAAAAGTTGTGGGTTACCCCAGCTTTATTCAAAAATTATGTAGAAGGCTTGGATACTCAGATGCAGGCAAAAAAGAGAAAAGTCCTCTTATTCATTGATCAATGTTCTGTGCATCCTCAGGTAAACAATCTGAAAAATGTTCAAGTCATTTTTTTTCCTAACAAATTGTACAAGTGAATTGCAACTGCTGTATCTGGGTGTCAATTAGGTCTTTTAAAGCCATTATCAAACATTTCTCATGTGAAAAGTATTTTCTGTTGTTGATGCAAAGGATGGTGCATCTAAAGTTAAAAGTTTACATTCTCGCTGCTATGTATTTCGTGCGACAGACGTGGAATGCAGTTACGACAGATACCACTAAAAGCTGCTTAATAAAGCAGGCTTTTCAGGTTGTGAACAAGAAGAAAGAGCAGGGTTCTCGCCAGGGTTCCAGAATCATGGGTGAAAATGTCCCCCAGGCTTTTTTTCTGGGGGGTGATTTTGAAAAATCAGGGGTGAATTATAAACAATCGTAAACTTAGAGAAAAATACTACATTATTGGGGTAAAAAACGAACAAACACAAAAATAATATAAATATTTTATACATATCTTCTAATTTTGTTATTAAATATTTCAGCAGCTTTGTAAAATGGAAAGCTTTCTAGTGTTGCATTTGCTGCTGATATTCGAATCAAATTTTTTAAAGTTTATTCTTTCAGTCTGTTGCGAAATTTATCTTTTATTTGATTTTGTGTGCTAAAAGAATGCTCTTACTAATGCAGAACTTATTGGCACAACCAAAGCAATTTCATACAACAACAACACTGTGCTTGAATACACATCTTTATACCTGCAGATGTTAAGATTTTTTGAAAAGTACTGCAACATCTGCAAATTTAAAACTAGCATAGTTATTTTTTAGCAGAATAAATATATATGGATATTCACTCAAGAGGCATTTCAAATCTTCAAAATCTTTGAAGTGGTCTAACAACTTCAAAACAAATTTGCATGACACCGATGGGGATATTTACTTCCCATCTCAAAAGCATTTGAGTGAATTGGCTCCTTTCACCACAATGAATAATAAAATAAACATAGGGACCTTTACAATGTCGAAAACAAAAAATCACTTTAACACTGTATGATTTAACACTTTAACACTGTATCATTTTCGTCGGTTTCGACTTCAAGCCAGTCGTACATTTTGCGCCATTTCTCTTGAAAGTTAAGATTTTTTGAAATTTAGTTGGAGGTACTGCAGGAACAGACTCACTACATTTCTCAGGCAATATTTCACTGTTTAAAATCGTAGCACTCGATGCCGAACTTGCAGAATCGTCAGTAGAATGCTTCATCTTTCTAATGAGGAACTTTTCCATTGTTATAGTAAGAACAAATATCAGAGCTGCCAACTTTTCAAAATCAAAAACCGGGACATCAACGCGCGTCCAGCAGTGCGTATTTAGACTTTATAAATAATAAAATTATATATTATAGGTTTCTCTATTTTTTTAATTAGTTAATTATTTAATACAAATAAAGAAATATTTACAAAAAAATTAGTATTTAAGTATAAAATAAGATTAACAAACCTTGTTAATGAGTTTCATTTTTAGAGAGTGAGACACTATTTTTTTCAGAGAGTCACCAATTTTTCTCCCCACCATAACAGAAGTCTTATCACATAAGGCAAGACAGTTCATCCACGGAATACTAAGATACTGAAATTCTTCAGACACAAGTTTGGTAATATTTTCACCTGTTGAACTGGTTTGTAGGCATGGCAAAGAGAGCAGCATGCATCTCACTCGCTTGCAATGATTATCAAAGTATGTTACCACAATTGCCCCCCCCCCCCCCCCCAATTTTTTTTTTTTTCTAAATCAAGAAGATTGCTTGCAAAAATCAAGATTTACTATAAAATCAAGAACATTTAAGACAGTACCAGAACTGTTAATTTATGATTATCTATTATTAGGGGAGAGCAGTAATGTATGGGATGTGCTAGCAGTATGTTTGATGATACTTGTATTCAATTATTTTTCTGTATCAGTCACTCATAGATAGAGTTCAGAAATTGTGATGATTTTCAAAGTTTTGAATTTTTTTATTAAATTGAATGATGCAATTTTAGAAATAACTTGATTTCACTTAAGCAATGACAAGACAGTGACTTGTTTGTTCAATGCCCTTGGATGGCAATTTTATCCATCACGAATGCACCATAGCGCTATTTTAGATAAAGGATGAATAGTGTAACTTTGAGAATATGAATACTTTTGAACACCATGCATCAATTCTTGCAAATTTTCAGCTTCTTCACTTTCGTTTTCAGGAAAAGAATTACGATAACGGGGAAAATCTTTATCCCCCCCCCTCTTTGTCAAGCTGAAATGCAAACCTTATTTTGGGGGTGGGGGAATATTTAAGAATACAGGATACATGTTCAGAACATCATTGGGGGCGGGGGGGGGGTACAATTACGGGAGAAATCTTTGCTACGTCCAATTTTCGTTTTCGGACAGTTTTCCTCCATTTTCAAGTTGAAATACAAATATTTATAAAATAAAATGATATTTAACAACAATACTAGGCAGAGGAAACATCGCATGAAAAATAAAATAACGATTATGAGAGAGATCTTCACTGTGTCTAACTTCCGTTTTCGAAAATTTTGAAAGACGAAACTTCTGTTTTCGAAAGTTTCCAGCGACAAACATTCTTCTCCGCTACCAATTGCCCCGAAATTTCTGTTCAGTTATGCATCGATCTTGAGAAAAACTCCAATTATGACGGAAAAGGAGAAATTTCTCGAAGCTGTTGCACGCTCATGCCTGAAGATTACTGAAGATTACAGGAAAATTTTTGCGTCGTCGAATTTCCGTTTTCGGAAATTTTCCCTCCATTTTCCAACTGAAATACAAATATTTTTAGAATAAAGTGGTGTATAATAACAATACTGGACAGAGGCAACATCGCAGGAAAAAGAAATTAAGATTATGGAAATCTTTATTTCGTTTATTTCTGTTGTTGAAAGACGAAATACCGTCCCGATGCGTATTTTTACGCGTTGGTAAAATTTCGATGTGTAAACATACTTTTTGATGCGTACTAGATGCGTAATTGCGCATTTTGGCGAACTCTGCATGGCGCAGAATTAAAAAAAAAAATCGCACTTTGGCGCAATTAGCGCAGCCATTCCAACACTGAGGGAGAGCAAGTTTGGAAGGATTGGCGGGAGGGTGTGTGTGCGATCGCTCCCAGCTAGAAACATGAGATAATGTAAGGTTCAATTGCTATGAGATCATAATAAAACAAAAGCAGGAGTTTACACTAAGCGACAATAACAAAGATGTCAAGTTCCATCAGTAAAAAAAAAATTACGAGCCATTTTGGCGAAAATCCGGAAGAAACTATCTTCCGACCATAAAACTACCCAAAACTCCGTTAAACTTTTGGGAAATCCGGAATACTTCGCAGGTATGCAGACGTCATTGCATCGATATCGGCTTTTCCGACATATTATGTAATATCACCTAGTCATTCTTCACCCGAACCCGATATCGGCTTTTCCAATGTATCCAATATCTGAATTTCAAAGGCGCTTACTTAGAAACGGGACCATTAATAGTTTTAGCATTTGTGCGAAAAAAACTATAAATGTATTCGCAAAATGCAATCGCAGTTTAAACCATGATTTTAACAAAAAAGAACACAAAATTCAGAACTTTTACGAAATACATTTAAATCCACAATTCTTCCAACCTGTCCGTAATTCGGTAATCATGTGGCCGAAACCATAATGGTTGGCACCCTTCGCATGGGCTTTCGTCTCGTTGCACTCTACGCGGATTATCACGTAATCCGTTTATTGTATGACCGGAAGGGAAATACTGGGATTCTACCGTGACGACACGAGATCGGCACATGTGACGAACAATAGGATTGTATCGTGACGTCGTGAAATCAGCACACGTGATCTGAAACGTGCGCCTTCGTAGATTTTCCATGCTAATAGCTCACGATTGAA
The DNA here is from genome assembly GCA_039090855.1 of Macrothele yani. NCBI lineage: Eukaryota > Metazoa > Arthropoda > Arachnida > Araneae > Macrothelidae > Macrothele > Macrothele yani. The sequence continues at coordinate 44,782,855 of CM077022.1, read as the reverse complement.
ATCTTTCTGTGTGTGCGCCCATTTCGTGTGCCACTTTATTTTCTTGCGCAAATTCAAACTTCTTTGCGCGGAACGCGTCTGTGCACGCTATCGGGAACCCTGAAGAGGGTCCAATGCCGAAAATCCTGCTCCATAATTTTACTGATGACGATTTTGCAGAATGGGATGAAATTGCCTCATCAGGTATTGTGTTTTCCGATTATGTTGATTGTGACGCAAATGTGCATATCTGCCAAATGAGATCCCTCCATGATGTTTTGAATAAACAGATAGGACTAAATGCATCAGATTCTGATGAAGATGAAGCAGAACTGAAAGTTAGCTGCTTTAGCGATGCTGTTAACGGTATAGAATGTGCTAAAAACTACTTGATGCGCTTCGATATTAATGATGATGTTTTTCATGCACTTCATAAAATTGAAGCTACAATTTCTGAAGTTAAACATTCAGGAAAAAAAGCAATGTACTCTAAAGCATTTCTTTTCTACGTTGTAAAAAGGTAATCAACACATATTTTGTTTTTGCAACTTAATTAGTACTAATTGATGTTCTGTTTCGTGTAGTTTATAATACTGAAGTCATTATTTGAGAAGCTAAATGCTCAGAAGAAAAATCAACTATAATATTTTTCTCGCAATGTTAAAGTACGCTCAAATTTTGATGCTATATATTGAAGTCTAATATGTACGAATTACGTAATTTAATATACAAAGTAAATGTATATGTATTATAACATTTTTAATAATAAATTTTATAATTATTAAAAGTACTACAAATAATTTAAATTCACTGAGAGAAAGAAAACTTAGCTGCTTATGTATTCTGTTATGAACACTAGCTTAATTTGAATGTTTCGTTCGAAAGGCTTCCTCGATTTAGCGAATTCCTCGATTTTACGTACATGACTGTTAGTCCCTTGAAGTTTGTTAAATCAAGGTTTGACTATTTCATAATCAGATTCCTGCATTAAAAACCCTACTTTTTTATGAAATGTAAGTGGTACTATGAATTTAACTTGGAAAATTTGGATTTTCATCTTGGCTTTTTTTTTTATATATATATACAATGTATATATATAGCTGGCCTGCCAACCCTCCGGGTTAAGGCCGGCAATGCTGGATTTCATTGCATATCTCGGAATTATGTATTATAAATTAGTATTGCCGGATTCCATCAAGATTTCCGTAGCATAAATTAAAAAGTAATAAGGAGAAAAGTTCGAAGTTCTCCGATGATTACCGTAGCATAAATTAATAAGTAACGTGGGTAAAAGTTCAAAGTTCTTCGAGGCATCAGTTCATTAGCAGAGAAGCAACCCTTCCCCTCTGAGTCAGCAGTTCTGCTCTGCCGTTGCCAGCCATGTTTGCTCTTCTGTCCACTAATGATCTCTGGTGCTGCAGGAACATGCTAGGCGTTGGCGGGAACCGTAGATTTTCTACCGGACCTTATGAGCGCTGTGTCATGCAATGATGTCATCTTTGACTCTCTGGCATCGTGTGGTAGCTCTCTTTCCGCGGAAGTGATGTGTCGAGTCCAGAGTTCGCCAAAATGTGTAATTACGCGTTTAGTATGTATCAAAATTTTACCAACACGTAAAAATACACATCAGGGATTTTTCTTGACGCGCAAAAATACACATCGGCAATTTTCCTCCATGCGTAAAGCTATGCATCAAATAATTTTGCCAATTCGTAAAAATGTGCATCGGGACGGTACTTCATCTTTCAGAAACGGAAGTAAACAAAATAAGGATCTTTTTTGTAATCATAATTTCTTTTTCCTGTGCTGTAGCCTCTGTCCAGTATTATTATACATCATTTTATTCCATAAATATTTGTATTTCAGTTTGAAAATGGAGAGAAAATTTCCGAAAACGGAGTTTCGACGGCGAAAAAATGTTGCTGTAATCTTTTAAGCATGAGAGTGCGACAGCTTCAAGGAATTTCTCCTTTTCCGTCATGATTTAGGTTATCCTTGAGATCAATGCATAACTGAACAAAAAAAAATTTAATATTTTTTAACAGAATTTTTTTACATTTTTTATATGCATTAATGTAGCATTAGTACTTCAAATTATGCACATTGATATTTCAAGCATACAAAAGTATGCTTGTAGGATTTTCATAGAAAATTGCAGGATTTTTCTCTTCTTAAGGTTGGCAAGTCTGATATAGGCATTCTGAAGAGAAGCTAATCAAACTGTCTCAGAAAGTCAGTTTATTCACAATTTTTTTTTTTTCATGTAACCATACTTCCTGGGTGTAATAATTATAAACAGTTGAATTTAATTTAATATATACATCTGTTTGTGATTTTATTAAGTCAGATTTGTGGATGCAAATAATATTGTGAGGCGTTTTTTTTTTTTAGTTGTGTGTGTGAGAGAGGGTGAGCGAGAGAGGGGTTGTGAAGTGCCAGTGCCAAGAGAATTTATTTATTCATCCCTAGTGACTGGGAAAAAAATTGAAATAATGCCAAGAAAATTGTGAGAGGATCAGAATCAGGAAAAAAATAATGAGTATGAAGTAAAATAAGAGCCTATATGAATTGTGTGATAGATTGTACACCAAGGTCACTGTAAATAGAAATCGAAATGTTTGGTACATTAGCAGTAATTAAAATTTGGGAAACTAAACCTTACAGAGGAACTAACCTTTTGAGCCTCAGAGAACAGCATAATGATATGCATGTTTGTTAAAATCATTTATGTTTGATAAATTTTTAAAATCCATTAAAATTCTTCTAAGTGTAGGAAAGGTGGTTCTTTTTTGTAATGAAATAAAATATTAGCTTGGTAGAAGTATTTCCCCATCTGTAAAGGTGTTTCTTTTTCTCTCTTTAGATGACATGGATATTGACACTGATAGCCTTTCAAGCTGTGCCAAACGCTTGTCTACTGAGAACTACATACCCATTGCCCATCCTTTAATACACAGGTATGTATTTTGTTGTCCATGATTTGTGTTCCATATTCATTTTATGGTGTTTCCCAGCTTTTCACTTATGAAATTGTTCCATTTTGGCAGGAAAATGTTAACTTGTGCTGATTGTACTCTTCTATGGTACATAAGAGCTAATTACTAAAACTAATCACTACTACCGTGTATTAGAACAATATACCCAAAAAATACACAATACCAAATATTAAGAGGTATAACCAGGGCTCAATTTTGACCGGTAGTTAGTAGCAAATTGCTAACAAGCAAATGCATTTTGCTAGTGATAAAAAGTGGTTCTAACAAAAGTTGCTAGTGGAAAAATTTTGAATAATTTCGTGTGAACTGCCACTGCATTGCGCGTGTGGAATATTTTAGACACATAAAAAAAGGAACAACTGCTTTCTAGAAACGAATGTTTCTTGAAAAGTACAAACATTATAAAAACATTTTGGCACTAGTAGAAATATCCAGTGTATTTCCCTTATCTACTTTTGCATGTGAGGTTGGGTTCAGTTTCATGAAGAGAATCCAGAGTGATTGGAGGGGCAGTTTAAACTTACAAACATTGAATGCTCTTGTGAGTATTGAGGTTAAAGGTCTGTCTGAAGACAAGTTTGGCCCCAGGTCTGCTGTTTTAAAGTGATATGATGAAAAAACTTGAATCTCAAATCGTAAACCATACGAAAAATAACTTAAGATTTTGATTAGTGTTCTTGAATTTTGTGAATAAAGTCAAATAAAAAAATGTTTTTTTAAATATTTGCATTCGAATTAAATTGTTAGAATTAATCGGTCAGGTTATGAAAAAGGTGAATTGTATCTAAATATTTGGAATCTTTTCAGCATTACAATGTGACAGTTACAGGGGTGAAATCAAAATTTGTCATGATTTTTTAATCGAGGGTGACATGTTAAAGTTTCTTTGTATAATGTTAATAAACTTTCGCTAGTAGATAATGCAATTTTCTAGTAAAAAATAAAGCCACTAGCAAGTGTTGCTAGTGCTAAAAAAAACGAAATTAAGGCCTGGGTGTAACTAAATGTTGCTGTATACAAATGAGAAATATGTTACTTACCCTCATAGTTGGTCATGTAAACATATGTTAAAAAGGAGCATGTAACTCTTAGAACTACACACTTTCTTATGTTAACATTGTATTAGCAACTTGTAATTTTACTGTAATTTTCTTTTTTTTTTTACATCGTAAAATATAAATATGAATTTTAAAATAAAAATTAGATTTTAAATTATATTTGAAAATATTATATGTAGCTCTCTTTATGAAGGGAAATTGCAATAAAATTATAATTTGTTAATGCAATTTTTACATAAAGCTGGGAGTGTGCAATTTGGAGAGTTCATATGGCCATTTTCAACATATTTAAATGACCAAATACAAGGGTAAGTAATATGTTTTTCATTTGTTTATACACTCAGTAGACAAAACGGAGGTAGGAATTATGGACAGTTGACATGGGCTTCCCAACAGTGTATCGCAATTGATAGACATGGGGAAACGTGGTGATCTGAGCAACTTTGATCATGGACGCATTGTCAGTGCAAGACAGATGGGCCATTCTATTGCCAGAGTGGTAAGAACCCTAGAATTCCCAATGGCAACCATATCAAGGGTGTACCGTGAGTATACCATCGACAGATGTACCAGCTCCCAGAGAGCAAATGGCGGTCAACCTCATTGATGACCAGGGTTGATGTAGATTATCCAGGTTTGTACAGACCAACCGCTTGGCAATGGGACACAAATCACATCCAGGTTAAATGTCGGAGGCCCAAGCAGCATCAGCAAGTGAATGGTGCAGCCCACACTGCATACCCAGAGATGCCAACATCTGAAGGAAGGCATCGGTAGTCCATACGGGCAGCGCGCATAGTTTTTTCGTGGTGAAGTCAAGTCAAGTTCCCACATTAAAATTTGCAGGGTAGCATGCATATTTCCCAGAGTACACTGCTACATTTTTAGCAACATGTTAATCTCAATCGGGGACAATACTTGGATAAATTTTGCAACATACCTAAGTCCCCTTACAATGGGGAAAAAAACCTAGAGTAAATACACAAAAAATACATACCATTTCAACTCCACCTTTTAATAAATACGTTATGTTAATAAATATGTTATGTCATAAATGAGCGTGCAAGCAAAACCAAACATGTACATCAGATCTAGATTTGCAGTAGGCAGAAAAAAACGTTCATTGAGTTATGCGCAATGAATTTCGTACTGTTCAACTATCAGCCACTTTCCTTTTGATGCTCTAAACGTGTCTATAGATGTGATTCAGATCAAAAATATTTTAGAATCAAAATATTAAACTTTTTGTTGTTGGCATGGTTTTTTTGTTCGGGCTTCAAGTGACAGGTTTGTTTTTGGTCAGATGCCCTAGTGACTTGTTGGATTTTGCTTGAACATATTCTGAATTTAATCTACCTATCTGTTCAATAATCAACCTGCCTTTAATAGAGTACCTATTCTCTAACAAAAATCTCAAGGTTTGAAAGAAAAAGCTGATGGAGAAAGAGAAGCATTTTCACTTTTCAGTTGATGTTTTTTTATTTATTTTTTATTTTATAATTTTTGTTCATTATTTACCAAAGTTGCTGTCACATGTTGGTATGCCTTTGTTTTGCTCAATTTATTACAAATTAACAAAAATAATAATAGGTGGTATAAAAAAAATGCTTGACTGAGAAGAATGGATTTTTATGAGAATTAGAAAACGAGTACATTAATAAAAATCAAATATGTAGACCACAGTCGTCCTCCAGGCAGTCACATTGTTCCTGATGTTCACATGGACGAATAATGCATCACATGGACGAATTTTACAGCACAAGAACTGAGTTTTCTGATAAACATGAAAACTTTGGAACCATCTGGTGCATCATAGCGTTCTTTCTTAGCTTTTTCTTTCACACTTTCTCTTTTGGTTCTTTTCCTTTGCCCTTTTGAACCTTCCTTCACCATTACTAAACCATCACTGACCTCTTCCATATCTCTAAAACTATGACAAACGCATGAAAATAATCACCACGTTTGAACAGAAAACGTGAATGCCACTGCATCACCCTTATCGGCTTCGTCACGTGACCGAATTTTGGAACTCTGATTGGTTCACTCTCGACATGTTTGATTTTGCTTGAGCCTGCAACTGGGACATGTTCGTTTTCGCTTGAATTGCGCATTTTTCGCCTATAAAATGAGTAGGAGCTGTTTGGTTTGGGTCAGCTTATGATGCAGAAATGGAATCAGACCATCGTCCTTTATCATATCCAATGCTTACTTGATAATTCACATTTTTGTGACATGTTTGGTTTTGCTTGCGCACTCCTCCAGTGTGTGATGCCACACACTTATGGTTATTCCTCCTGCTTTTTTAGAGTGAAAATGCCGACCGTAATCGTCTTTTCCGCTGTGTGTGATTGAAAAATTGACAGCACACGGGGAACAAAACCCATGGTTTTCGGATACCCGAGACGATTTTAGACACGGAAATTCTTGCAAACAACTCTCCTTCAATTTTTGACAACTTTTTTTGCTTTATAGATCCAAGAATATTAGTAGAGGCAGGTGGATCGCTAACATCAAAATCAAACGTCTAAAACCACGCAGTTGCACACGCCACAAAACACATGATTCATGGAAACACGCGACCGCTGTAAACATGGAAATTCCAACGAATAACATTCCTTGTACTGCTGCTAATTTTTTTTTTTTTTCACACCACTGGAACTGGAAGCCACTGAAGCACGCTTCATAACTATAGCAATTCATGTCACATCACAACTAATCAACTTTCAACTTAACAACAAGAACAGAAAACGTGTAATTGACTCTAGTCTGTCTATCTCCGACAACTTACATTAGTTCAGGACGCGGTTAAGGTTTTCCCGAAGTTAACAGACGGCGTGCGTTGCGATCGCCATCTCATGACAAGCCAGATACAAAGTCGTGTGATCATACAGAACGATCTCCGCTGCAACATTTCCGCTTGCTTGTCGGCCAGCCAAACATGCTTGCTGTGTGATGGCTTCATGACGTTACCGCAAAAATCACTACATTTGACCACCAGAAAAATCCATACTTTTTCACACCTTCTTCGTAAGTTCGTAGTTAGAACATAATATTCGTAGAAACTATGGAGGATCCGTAGTACTTGGCATCTCTGCATACCCTGGGCTACGAGAGCCAATGCCCTACTCGTGTGCCACGTCTGACTGCTTATCATCGGGAATTACTCGCCACATAGTGCAGGAAATATCAAAACTGGGCCTCTGCAGAGTGGTGCTGCATTGGGTGGTCAGATGAATCCTGTTTTCAGCGGTACTGAGTTGACTGGAGGGTGCAGGTGTGGCGTCTACGGCATGAGGCTGTTGCCCCATTGTGCAAGGTCGGCTCTGTTCAAGTCAGTGCTGGATGTCGGATGGTTCTCATGGGATACCTTAGTGTGTCTGGAGAGGCCCTTAACTGCTGCATACTACCAGTATGTGCTGGCTGATCACCTACATGCTTTCATGGCTTTCGCACATCTGGTAGCCGATGGTGTGCTTCACCAGACAATGTGCCACCCCACCAGGACACAACCACTTAGGCAAGGCTCGAGGGACACTCATCAGAGTTTGGAACCATCTAGTGGCTTCCAAGGTACCCAGATTTAAACCCTGCGGAAGCTCCCTGGGATGCCATGGAGTGGAATATCAGATCCATGGATCCTGGACCAACGTTTTGGGTGGAGTTGTGGACAATGTTGCAACAGGCGTGGCTGTCATTACCAGCCATGCCTGTCGCAGCATTGTCTGTCTGCACTTACTACTGAAATTGGAAAAACGAAATTTACAAAGCATAAACAAATTTCAGAAATTTCCGATAGAGTTTGCAGTTATGTATTGTATAATTTCAAATGCAGTTACTGATTTTTTATGTTTCAATATTAGAAAAGGCTTCTGTTTAAGTGCAGCAAATTTGTAATTTTGAAAAGTAACAGTTTGGAGACAAATTATATTCTTAGAGACTAAAGGTTTGTAAAAAACTGACCTTGAAACTGAAAAAACTGCATTTCTGTTGTTCAACAACTGTTTTCTGTTTCTTCTTCCAGAGAAATAAAAGGATTGTCCTGTTGCTCAAGTATGTGATGCATGTGAACTGATTCTGTTTGTAAAACTATCATCATATGCATCTAATGTTCATTCTTTCCTGAGTTGTTGAATTAGCAATTTATATTTAACATCTTTCATATTTGGAGTTCAGTTAACCAAGGTGGCAAAGCATTGGCTCTCATCGGATTAGTGGAAGTAAAGCAAGTTTGGGCATAGTTCGTATTTTGAGGAGTGGCCATTTGGGGACAGCTCGTGCTTTTGGTTTTCAGTACTTAGTTCTAGGTACCCTTGCACTGAGTTTTTCCCCAGTTTGTACTTGGTTATTATTACATATGGAATTTGTAAGGGTTTTTTAAAAGCTTTATTGGTACCCCCACATGAAATAAACAGTCTCAACACTCTGCAATCCCCATGTGTACTATGACTATCAGGAAGGGAAAGAACTAAACAATGGCCAGTTGATCTCCAAAAATGGTGAAACAGAGTTCAAACTTAACCATCAATTTGTTAGTTGATATGTAACACTTGCAGTACATTAATAGACAACATGGAATGTTTCTATTCAGGGATTTTGGATTATCATGTGACTCAACATTCTTCTGCCTGCTTTCTCACTTATTCGACGAAGTCTCTCCCTTGGTCTTTTCTTAAAATACTTGGAGCTCATGCACTCATAGAGGCCACATATGACTGTTCTACAAACTTTGGTGGCCCCTTTTGGCTCGTACAAATGACAGAACTCCTTTAAAGGAAAATGATCCTGTTTGTCTTCACCCAAAGTATGTGTGGTTTTTGCCACCTTAGGCTTCCATATTAATACAATCATTTCAGCAGTCAGCACTATTTAGTCCATACTTCTAAAGTCTCCCAACATTTCCAGTTTCAGTCAGCACATCAATCAATGTTTGTATAGGTGGTATCCTTTACTTTGTGTGTAATGATCCTGATCTTGAATTACAAATGAACTGCAATACACAATTAAGGGCCATAACAGATGCATGCAAATGAACAAGGAATATTTATGAAGACGGGTCGCTCCATTGACAAAATAGCTCGAAGAGGAGAGCTTGTCTTTCATGTTGAGCAAAACTTGTAATTTTAAATCGGGAACATTCTGAATTTGAAAAACTATCACAACATAACCATTGTAATGGCTAATAAATCTGGACAACTTGTAATTTCAAATCGGAAAAATTATAATACTGAGATGTCAAGAGCTATCAGTGATTTAAATGAGATGTCAATGTGATTACTTCAGATCCAATAGCATGAATAATAAAATTGGCAGAATTTCAAAATCATAGTAATTTGCCATTACAACCAAAGAAAAATCATGTTTACAACATTGGGCAAATAAACTTATTCACTTTATCATTGCAAAAGACAGCTATCTCCTACCATTAATCTTCAACATAAACTATTTTGTTACTTACAATCATTTTATAATAAACATTACTATAGTATTAAAAATGCTAGCAAAGTTATTCAGAAAATTCTGCAATTTGATGAACTTTTATATTTTAAACAGTTATTTCTATAAATTAATTTCTATATATAAATAAATACACTGCTGGGCACCCAAAATGCAACACCAAGAAAGAAGCATCTGATTGGCCCGAAATTCACAGCATGCGTCGCCTGCGAGAGGACATGTAAACAATTAGCATTGCAGGGCATATGCAAATCATGTGCGCCCGACACGCCACCGAGAAGCACTATAAGAAGAGTGCACAGAAAGCGGGGTGTAGGTAGTGGAAGTGTGTTGTGCTACCGGACCTGTGCGTGGGAAGCTTCCTGATGCCTCGTCGCAGAATATGGCAGTCATTCCAGCACGTTTCAGAGTTCGACGGAGGACGAATAGTAGCTTATCACGACAGCGGTTTATAATACTGAGACATCGCCGCCCATGTAGGATGACATCCAGCCACAGTGAGGCGAGTATGGATTTGGTGGGTGCAGGAGGGACAGATGGACTGGCGTGAGCGATTGCCGCAGCCGCGGCACACCACCGAGCGAGAGGACCGGCATGTTGTGTGGCGGGCATTGACGGCTCGCACCACCACATCACGAATGTTAGCGTAGGAATTAGGGTGTGTTGCGCAACAACCTGTGTCAGCACGTACTGTTCAACGTCGTCTGCAGGAGCGGGGACTTGTTGCATGGCTCTTATTCTTCCGATTACCATTGACGTTACACCACCAGCGAGTGCGGCGGCATTGGGCCATTGAACGCCGCACCTGGACTACAGAATGGCATGACATTGTCTTCTCCGACGAATCCTGCTCCTGCCTGCAACACCACGATGGTCGGATCTGCATGTGGCGGCACCGCGGCGAGAGACTGTATGATGCCTGCATTATGCATCGCCATACCGGTCCGTCGCCTGGCGTTATGGTTTGGGACGCAATTGGATATAACACCCACACCCCTCTGGTACGCATCGCTGGTACACTCAACAGCCACTGCTACATCTCCAACGTTTTGGAGCCTGTAGTCCTCTCCCTTACCTGCAGGACCTGCCAGTAGCCACATTTCAACAGGACAATGCACGCCCGCACGTAGCACGCATCATGTAACAATTCTTCACGGCCTGCCAGGTGTCACTGCTGCAGTGGCCCGCCTGTTCTCCCGATATGTCACCCATCGAACACGTCTGGTCGCTGATTGGCAACCGAGTGGCCCGTTAAGCACCACCTGCGGCTACGCCAGGGAGTGTAGCCATCTTTCAGAAAAAAGTTGGAACTCCACAAAAAAAAAAAAAAAAAGTAGGTAAAAAGTAGGAATTTTCAAAATGTACCGCAAAGAGCAAATTAATGCATACTAGCGTAAACCAACTATCAGAAAGTATATTTCTCACTATGTAGTATGCTATGCATAAATATTAGCCAATTCCCTTTGAGAAATGTCCACTCTAGAATTTTTGAAGAGTAAAAATATTTGAAATCCTCCTTTTCTGAAGTATCTCCCTCTGAAAAGTAATATCAATGATTCATCAATAATAAGCGGTTGCACTTTTATTAAAAAGTTTAGCAGTCTCAATCTGCTGCAGTTATGCATGTAAAACAAATATCTTAACATGCTGTCATCAGTATCCAAAAATGTAACATATTGTTGCTGATATTTGAAAACTGAAACTTATACATAAATATAACACTTAATAAGATTTTATTAAAAAAATATCATACCTTTCATTTTGCCCCGATTTGCTGATGTCCTGGTTGAACATGAAGTCCCTTTTGTTACCAAAGATGGATGCTTTACAAAAGCAGGTATTGAGCTGAGTTTTTAGAGTTGTTTCCATTAACAGTTTTTCTGTTGGATCTCAGAAGCTCGCCTTAGGCAATTCCATTACAATCCCACCACTAACAAAGCATAACCTCAAGCTGAGCTTTGGAGTAGGAATTGGAGTTTGTTCTGCTTCACAATATTCTTTATTTGATTGCACATCATTGTACAGAACCTACTTTTAATAACCAATAACCTCTTACTCCGAAAAGGACTCTGCAAGATGGCGGGCGTGATGCATTCGTTCTAACCTGATCACACAAGTTCTTTTAGGACAAATATTTTGGCACCCAAGTGCTACAAACAATAATAACAATAATAATAATAATAACACAGGGTTCTCGCCAAGGTTCCAGAATCAGGGGTGAAAATGTCCCCCAGGCTTTTTTTCTGGGGGTGATTTTGAAAAATCAGGGGTGAATTTTAAACAATTGTAAACTTAGAGAAAAAAACACAATTTATTGGGGGAAAAACGAACAAACACAAAAATAATATAAATATTTTATGCATATCTTATAATTTTGTTATTAAATATTTCAGTAGCTTTGTGAAATGGAAAGCTTTCTAGTTTTACATTTGCTGCTGATATTCGAATAAAATTTTTTAAAGTTTATTTTTTCAGTCTGTTGCGAAATTTATCTTTTATTCAATTTTGTGTGCTAAAAGAACGCTCTACTGATGCAGAACTTATTGGCACAACCAAAGCAATTTCATACAACAACACTGTGCTTCAATACACATCTTTATACCTGCAGATGAAAAGTTCTGCAACATCTGCAAATTTAAAACTAGCATAGCTATTTTTTAGCAGAATAAATATATATGGATATTCACTCAACAGGCATTTCAAATCTTCAAAAACTTAGAAGTGGTCTAACAACTTCAAAACGAATTTGCATGACACTGATGAGGATATTTGCTTCCCATCCCAAAAGCGTTTGAGTGAATTTGCTCCTTTCACAACAATGAATAATAAAATAAACATAGGGACCTCTACAACGTCGAAAACAAAAAATCACTTTAACACTGTATGAGCCGTTGCTTTTAGCCCAAAAATTACAACAGGATAAAAAAAAAAAAAATTCTCAGTATCAATACAAGCATGAGCTAAATTTTAGAAAAGAGTTCTTCAGATGAGAAAAAACAGACCATTTATATATTGATAAAATAATGAATGGCATTAACTTACCTTTTGCAAATAACTCTGGTTTTGATGACGCCTTGAAAATGAACAAAACATCAAAATTGTTTTATTTTCGTCGGTTTCGACTTCAAGCCAGTCGTACATTTTGCGCTATTTCTCTTGAAAGTTAAGATTTTTTAAAATTTAGTTGGAGGTACTGCAGGAACAGCCTCACTACATTTCTCAGGCAATATTTCACTGTTTAAAATCGTAGCACTCGATGCCGAACTTGTAGAATCATCAGTAGAACGCTTCCTCTTTCTAATGAGGAACTTTTCCATTGTGTTACAGTAAGAACAAATATTAGAGCTGCCAACTTTTCAAAATCAAAAACCGAGACGTCAACGCGCGTTCAGCGGCGCGTATTTACACTTTATAAATAATAAAATTATATATTATAGGTTTCTCTATTTTTTTATTACAGTTAATTATTTAATACAAATCAAGAAATATTTACAAAAACAATTAGTATTTAAGTATAATATAAGATTAACAAACCTTGTTAATGAGTTTCATTTTTAGAGAGTGAGACACTATTTTTTTCAGAGAGTCACCAATTTTTCTCCCCACCATAACAGGAGTCTTATCACATAAGGCAAGACAGTTCATCCACGGAATACTGAGATACTGAAATTCTTCAGACACAAGTTTGGCAATATTTTCACCTGTTGAACTGGTTTCTAGGCATGGCAAAGAGGGCAGCATGCATCTCACTTGCTTGCAATGATTATCAAAGTATGTTACCACAATTGCCCCCCCCCCCCCCCCATTTTTTTTTTTTTTTCCTAAATCAAGAAGATTGCTTGCAAAAATCAAGATTTACTATAAAATCAAGAACATTTGAAACAGTACCAGAACTGTTAATTTATGATTATCTATTATTAGGGGAAAGCGGTAATGTATGGTATGTGCCAGCAGTATGTTTGATGATACTTGTATTCAATTATTTTTCTGTTTCAGTCACTCGTAGATGGAGTTCAGAAATTGTGATGATTTTCAAGGTTTTGAATTTTTTTGTTAAATTGACTGATGCAATTTTAGAAGTAATTTGATTTCATCTAAGCAATGACAAGACAGTGACTTTTTTTTTAATGCCCTTGGATGTATATTTTATCCAACACAAATGTACGATAGCGCTATTTTAGATAAAGGATGAATAGTGTAACTTTGAGAATATGAATACTTTTGAACACCATGCATCAATTCTTACAAATTTTCAGCTTCTTCACTTTCGTTTTCAAGAAAAAGAATTACGATTACAGGAAATCTTTATCCCCCCACCCCCTCTTTGTCAAGCTGAAATGCAAACCTTATTTTGGGGGTGGACTGGGGGAATGTTTAGGAATACAGGATACATGTTCAGAACATCGTTGGGGGGGGGGGTACAATTACGGGAGAAATTTTGCTACGTCCAATTTTCGTTTTCGTACAGTTTCCCTCCATTTTCAAGTTGAAATACAAATATTTATAAAATAAAATTATATTTAACAACAATACTAGGCAGAGGAAACAGCGCATGAAAAATAAAATTACGATTATGAGAGAAATCTTCACTGCGTCTAACTCCCGTTTTCGAAAGTTTCCAGCGAAAAACATTCTTCTCCGCTACCAATTGCCCCGAAATTTCTGTTCAGTTATGCATCGATCTTGAGAAAAACTCCAATTATGACGGAAAAGGAGAAATTTCTCGAAGCTGTTGCACGCTCGTGCCTGAAGATTACAGGGAAATGTTTGTGCCTTCGAATTTCCGTTTTCGGAAATTTTCCTCCATTTTCCAACTGAAATACAAATATTTTTGGAATAAAGTGATGTACGACAACAATACTGGACAGAGGCAACATCGCAGGAAAAAGAAATTACGATTATGGAAATCTTTATTTCGTTTACTTCCGTTTTTGAAAGACGAAATACCGTCCAGAAGCGTATTTTTATGCGTTGGTAAAATTTCGATGCGTAAACACACTTTTTGATGCGTACTAGACGCGTAGTTATTATTTTTGGCGAACTCTGCATGGCACAGAATTTTAAAAAATTTGTTCTTTGGCGCAATTAGCGCAGCTATTTCAACACTGAGGGAGAGCAAGTTTGGAAGGATTGGCGGGAGGGGGTGTGTGCGATCGCTCTCAGCTAGAAACATAAGATAACATAAGGTTCAGTCACTATGAGATCATAATAAAACAAAAGCAGGAGTTTACACTAAGCGACAATATCAACGATATCAATTTCCATCAGTAAAAAAAAAAATTCATGAGCCATTTTGGCAAAAATCCGGAAAAAACTATCTTCCGACCGTAAAACTACCCAAAACTCCGTAAAACTTTCGGGAAATGCGGAATACTTGGCAGGTATGCAGACGTCATTGCACCGATATTGGCTTTTCCGACATATTATGTAATATCACCTTGCGGTTCTTCGCCCGATATCGGCTTTGCCAATGCATCCAATATCCTCTGGCCGTTCTTCACCCCATATCCCTCCGATATTGGCTTTGCCGATGTATACAATATCTGAATTTCAAAGGCACTTACTTAGAAACGGGACCAATTAATAGTTTTTGCATTTGTGCGCAAAACATTATAAATATATTCGCAAAATGCGATCGCAGTTTAAACCGTGATTTTAACAAAAAAAAAAAAGGACACAAAATTCAGAACTCTTACGAAATACATTGAAATCCACAATTCTTCCAACCTGTCCGTAATTCGGTAATCATGTGGCCAAAACCGTAATGATTGGCACCCTTAGCAGCGTGTGGGCTTTCGTCTCGTTGCACTCTACGCGGATCAGATCATATGTAGAGGATTTTAGGAAGGGAGTGTCTGACCCTATGGTCTTAAACAACACTTAGAAGTAGGAAGCTAGGAGATTTGGGCTAAAGTGCCCGATAGGAAAGTCACACGGAAGCGAGGTAGAAAGGGGGATGAAGACACCCTTATTTATTACCGGGGGCCAGCACCCGAGGTCCGACGGCTTAACGTGCCCATCCGACGCACGGCGGATATTAAGTGGTTCGAACGTTCGTACCTGCCTGGGATCGAACCCAAGGTCTTCTCCAAGGCAGCCACGAACGCTGACCACTAGGCCATCCGCTGCCCCACTGTACTTGGATATCATATCATATGTAGAGGATTTTAGGAAGGGAGTGTCTGACCCCAGGTTTTAAACAACCCTTAGAAATAGGAAACTAGGAGATTTGGGCTAGAGCGCCCGATAGGAAAGTGACACGGAGGCGAAGTAGAAAGGGGGAGGAAGACGCCCTTATTTATTACCAGGGGGCCAGTACCCGGGGTCCGACGGCTTAACGTGCCCATCCGACGCATGGTGGGTATTTAGTGGATCGAGCGTTCGTACCTGCTGGGATCGAACCTGAGGCCCTTCCCATGGCAGTCACGAACGTTGCCCACTCGGCCACCCACGGCACTGTACGCAGATGTGATCATATGTAGAGGATTTTAGGAAGGCAGTATCTGACCACAGGTCTTAAACAACCCTTAGAAATAGGAAGCTAGGAGATTTGGGCTAGAGTGCCCGATAGGAAAGTGACACAGAAGCGAAGTAGAAAGGGGGAGCAAGACGCCCTTATTTATTACCAGGGGGCCAGTACCCGAGGTCCGACGACTTAACGTGCCCATCCGACGCACGGCGGATATTTAGTGGATCGAGCATTCGTACCTGCCTGGGATCGAACCAGAGGTTCTTTCCGTGGCATTCACGAACGTTGCCCACTAGGCCACCCGCACTGTACGCGGATTATCCCATAATCCGTTTATATACGACCGAAAGGGAAATACTGGGATTGTACTGTGACGTCATGAAATCGGCACATGTGACTGAACAATAGGATTGTACTGTGACGTCGTGAAATCGGCACACGTGATCTGAAATGGCATCGCCTTCGTAGATTTTTCATGCTAATAGCTCACGATTGAAATCTTTCTGCGTGCGCAGCAATTATGCGCGTCACTTTATTTTTCTTGCGCGAATTCAAACTTCTTTGCGCGAAACTCGCATCTGCGCACGCTATCGGGAGCCCTGTAACAAGCTAATGAATGAGCTGTAAGTCATTTGCCTGTGAATTAAGAGTTTCTCACCAATTTTGGCATTTTTCAGAGGTCTGGCTAGGATAATATTGAATGATGGTTCATAATTCACTGACAACATTGGGCCATCCAAATAGTGTTTCAACCTCTAAACTGAAGTGAACAGAATCTGGTAGACAGTTTGACATGCATGAACTGTAACAGTGTTTTCTACAAACACTTCATATAAGTTTTGACTTGTGATCCTTTCTGTTTCCTTTCTGGAGCTCCTGAAGGACACTGTCTCAAATGCACTTTATCCACAGACATATTGAATAATACGCAGTTCCACTTTACACTGAATAGTTAAACTGAATGCCTAACCAACATAAGCCACAACCTTATCTCGAACTGATTTGCATAAATGTGCACAAGCTTGGTTTGCATGCCGTAAACACACATTAGTGTCCATCAGAAAAACAACAGAACTTTTGCTTAGACCCAATATGATCCTTAATTTTTGAAAATTTACTTATGTTTTTTAGTTACTGATCCAAGTTCAGTCTCAATATCTTTTAGCTTCTGCTGAGTTTCGTCCATAAGCTCCATATTTTCTCTTAATTTCTTTGTACCAGCTTCAATAATTGAATTTGCAATAGATGCCTCTTTCATATTCTTAACAATTATTGCCTTCTTGAGCCTTTCAATTCCTTCATCAAGCAATTTTTGCCCAAGCTGGACTTCAACCTTAAGCTGACCTTCTTTTACAGTTAAATTTTTAATTTCCAACTCCAAACTATCTTTCTTTTCAACTGCACATTTTTTTCTTTAATTTCAATTTCTTGTGCCTCCTTTTGCTTCCTGGCTTGCTCCACACATTTTTTCTGATATTCTAAATCAGCCTGATAAGATGCATGAGCTTCTCTAACAAATTTCAACATTAGCTGAGTAATTGGAATATTAGAAATGCAATTCCCACTTCTTCTGATTTTGTCCTTCACAATTCTTACACCCACAATAGTTTTTTCATTTAACTGACATCGATCTTTGGTTAGTAAAGCATTATTCATGGAAAAGTCACGCTCTACATCAGCATTTTCATGGGAAAGGGTAAGACAAGTTGTAACAAGTTTGACTAAATTGCCATACTTTGGTTTCCCAGTATCAGTATCTACGATCTGAAAAATTTTGCCCCAGTATATGTCAGCTTGCTGGTATTTCACATTTTGGATTGGCACACCACTGATAATCTTTTCAGATTTGATAAAATAATCATCGATCTTCTCTAATTTGTATTTTCTCTATTCTTGCACAATGGCATCAGTTTCACTGTTAGTCAGTTTCAAAGGTTTTAAAGTTACACACAGCCTAACTAATGGCATGCTCTGTGTTTGCACTGTCCTTCATTGATGGATTCAGAACTTGAAGATCTTTTAGAATCTGACAGTCAAGTGGCAATTTTTTTTTTTTTTTTTTTTTGTAGATATTCTGCCATTTTGGAAAAACATTGTCAGAAATTGTGCAGCACTTTTTGAACTTGATTTTCTGAAAGAGTATGCAACAGCTTCTTAGCTTCTATTCCAACATCCATCTTCCTTAAGGGAAGTACATTTTCTCGTTTTGTGACATCTATGTGCTGTAACTCTGCACCCTCCTTGTTTGCAATAACATTATCTTTTACAAATTTTCTTAAAATACCTAACAATAGATCACTGGCTTTGCTGACCAATACATGAACTAATGGCCCTTCTGTTTGGAAAAGAGCAAGAAATTCAACATAGATTGGCATCAGAGATAAAATAAACCTGAGATACACCAACGTTGTTGAATCCTGGAGACAACTTCAAATTCTCCTACATCGGGGGAATTTAGAACATCCTTAGACCCTTTCTTTTCAATCATTTTGAAGTACTCTTTCAGTACATCAAACTGCTCCACAATTTTGTGGACCACAGGTTTTAATGTCAACCAGTGTGAGTTAACATGATGAAGAAGGAAGTGCTGTTCAACATCCAAGAGTTGCTGAATAGATTTGAAATCCTCTCGCTGTGCTGCATTTGCTTTAAAGAAAGAAAATATGTCACTTGCAAATTCATCTACATTTATATCTAACACAAACAAACCTTGAGAAAAGGCACTATGAGCAGTATGTAATGGACAAGTGCCAATACTAACAAGTTCTTCAGCACCATCCAGCTTCAACTCTTCATTCACCTTCCTTTGCAGTGCTTTGTTCACATTTGGCCCATCCATTGAGAGCATAAGTAACTTATCTAAAGGCAGTTTTTTGTTTCGTAGTGCTATCAACAGGCAATGCTTAATAGTCTCTGCATCTGCATGGCCTAAAAATTCACTTGATAAATATGCAGTTTTGAGGTTCTTTCTAAGGCCCAAAATTTAAGAAAGACATCAAATTGTTTTTTCACCTGAATGGTTGTTGTTTCATCAAAGGCGATGCTGTACATACCTTTATTATCAGTACATTTTCTTATTTCACTTGTTAACTCTTGATCAAAGTATTTGGCAAGACCATGGGAAATTATGTAGGAAACTTTCCTTTCACTAAGATACATTTTCCCAGCAATAGGATCATTGGGAAACATCATCTGGAAGACATCTGTAACATCTGTGCAAGAAGCAAATGAAAAGTTTGACCTTGCTACTTTTAAACACCAAATGGCTTCAGCCTTGGTAATCTGTTGGTCCAGGCTGAACTGCAAACACAAACTAGATGCAGCACTTGCCTGCTTATGTGTGTCCAGTTACAAAAGTGTTCCTTTAACTGCATTTCTCTTCTGAATATGTTTCTGTTTTGATGAATGACTTATTATCTGATGCCTTCCACAATTTGCTATGGAAAATGATGTCTTACACAACAAGCAGTATGCTTCATATTCATTATTCCCTTGTGTGCACCAGGATACAATTTTATTTTTGTTGAAATCTTCAGTGTTCAACTAGGATGTCTGAAACTTTGTCTTTCCACGTGGCATTTCACTAAAAAGAGGAAGAAGCAAAGGATATGTAATCAACTGTCAGTAATACCACAAAAAATATCAAATAATATCATTTTTTAAACATGTAAAGAACATAAGAAAATTATTGCACAATAATAGTAAATTCAGGAACATTTAAAGTATATCTGGATTCTGAACTACACTACAAAAGTTCCAGCCAATGAATGAATGTGCTGAGGGTTTAGTGTAATTTTACACTCGACTGTGAAATGCTTTTCAACATGCCAGAAGAAAGCCACAGAAAACACCTTGCTTTTGGAGTGGGGAGGTTTTAGCAGACAGAAGGACAAGTTGTAAATAATGGCTGAAGGTAGACAGTAATAAGCATCATATGTTATATATTTCTGTTACTACATTAAGCATAATACATGCACCAATAATGTAATATAAAATTTAATTGAAATCAGACTTGTTTTACCGAAGTAATTGGGTAAAAGTATGTTAACTGAAAGCCAAAGCATAAATGCTTCAACCCACAGTTGGAGCAGTGGCATAATGATAGGCTCCACAACTCCCGCATTGTGGGAGGGGCTTCTGGCCTCAGCTGAAAAAAAAAAATAATTCTTTGGAGAAACTTTATATGAAACTGAAGAGAATAGCCCCAGAATTTTGCCAGCATCTTTTAAAAAAAATACAAAAAAGAAAAGCACTGTTTTCTAGATTTTATTTTCAATGAATAAGTAAAATCTTCAGCAATCATTTTTGCGGTTTTAGAGTTTATATTAAAAAACAAAATTAAAGGAAACCTAATTTACTCTTATGCCCCTAGAGGAAATTCTATGTGTAACCTGAAAAGGTTACTATACCTAAAATAGTCTTTGACATAAATTGAATCAAATGGTAAAACCATTTTTTCAATCGAATGTTTAGAAGCAAATATATAGAATAAAACGTATTTTGAACTCTATATCATCTGCATTTACATCCTCTAACGCCAAAATTGTGCATCGTAAAAAATACAAGATAAAGGATCATCATTTGCACATTTCAAGCTTCCAAAATTGGGGAGTTAAGGGCTTGTCAGGTCTTTTTGGCCTTTTCACTCTGCATCCCAGTTGTTGCAGAAGATATTGACTGTCAAGATGTGAAACTTAATTATAATTTAATATAATAATTACGCATGAACTCTGTAACAACTAAATTGCATTAATAAAAAACAAGTTAGTAAAATCATGCAATGCATTGATTATGATATGCTTTACAACATACTAGAAATCATTACTCAAGTTATGAGGAAAATGGCTATGGAATAAATCTCACTCCTGGGCCCTGACCTTCGATCCCATTTCAATAATATTCAACAGAACTGGATCAGTATACCTCCGAAATCACATGATAAAGTTTTGCCGCAATCGAAGCAATTTTACATAAGTTATGATGCATAAGGGCTATGGAATAGATCCTGCTTCTGTGTCCTAACCTTTGACCCCATTTCGCCCATTTTCAATAGGATTTGTCCCCAGGTAGGTCCCTACAACTTACTAAAATTTTATCCAAATCGAAACATTTTTACGTAAGTTATGATGCATAATGGCGATGTAAGTGATTCTGCACCTATGTCCTGACCTTTGACCCCCATTTAACCAATTTTCAATAGGGTTTGTCCCCAGGTGGTCCCCTACCACATACTAAAATTTAATCGAAATCGAGCCTTTTATACGTTAGTTATGATGCATAAGAGCAGTGGAATGGATCCCGCTCCTATGTCCTGACCTTTGATCCCATTTCGTTCACTTTCAATAGGGTTCCTTCCCAGGTGTTTCCCTACCACATACTAAAATTTCCTCGAAATCGAACGATTTTTATGCGAGTTATCATGCGGACGAACATACGCACAAAATGCGTGACGAAATGAAGCAGATGGGAATCGCGATCATCTGCTCGCAAGAGTGTGACGTCATAAAACTTTAATAGGATCCACACACAACGCGTGACTTAATGAGACGGATGGCGTGACCATGCGCCAACATCTAATGGCTCGACGCCGTGACACTACACTAAAAACGTGGTAATTCGGGGTGGTTATTTAACCCACTAAACGAATTTTCCTAAAGTCAAGATCAAGCTAAATCGATTTCTAGTACCAGAAAACGGTAGGTTAACGACTTTCATCAAAATCCTTAGAGCCGTTTTCAAAATAAAATTTACATACATACAAGAATTGCTCCTTTAAGGTGAACGTCAAGTAATTTTGCTTCCTCTACTTCGAATGGAAATATTTCTGTACACATTTTCTTCCCAATTAATGCATTCCCAAGGATGAAAATTTGAACATCGATTAAAATATCCTCATTTTATAACTTGCAATACTTAATATTTTCTAAAACATAACCAGAATTATGCAATCCAACATTTGTTTGTCTACTGACGTCATCAAAGTACAAGTCGCGCCATGCTTTTTCTGGTTTCAACACCACCAAAGGAAAAGTTATTTGTTTTTAATAAAATTATGGTTATGTTTTAGAAAATATTAAATATTACAAGTTATAATGTGAAGTTATTTTAATCAATGTTCAAATTTTCATCCTTGGGAACACATTAATTGTGAAGGAAATGTGTACAAAAGTTTTTCTATTGGAAGTATAGGAAGCAAAATTACTTGACGTCCACCTTAATTATATGGGATAAAGGCGATGGAATGGATCACAATTCTATGCCCTGACCTTTGACCTCATTTCATCCATTTTCAATAGGGTTCGCCCCCAGGTGGTCCCCTATCACATATTGAAATTTCATCGAAATCGAACCATTTGTACGCACGTTATGACGCATAAGGGCAATGGAATGCATCCTGCTCTTATGTCCTGACCTTTGACCCCAATTCTCCCATTTTGAATAGGGTTCGTCCCCAGGCGGTCCCCTACCACATAGTAAAATTTCATTGAAATCGAAGCATATTTACGCAAGTTATAACGCATAAGTGCAATGGAATGGATCCTGCTCCTACGGCGTGACCTTTGACCCCATTTGTCCCATTTTCAATAGGGTTCATCCCCAGTTGGTCCCCTACCACATACTAAAATTTTATCGAAATCAAACCATTTTTACGCCAGTTATCGTGCAGACAGGCGGACGGACGGACAAAGCTAGAGCATATACGCTTCTTCAACCTACGGTTGGAAAGCGTAAAAAAAAAAAAAGAATTTTTCGAATCGCCCTAAGAGTTGTAGAGATATGGTGTCCACAGACAGACAGATGGAAGGATGGACAGGCGGACAAACCGGTAACATACCGTATATACTCGTGTATAGGTTGACTTTTTTTAATGAAATATTTAGGCCGAAATTAGGGCGTCGAACTATACATGGAAAATATTTCTGATAGGTTGAAAACCAAAATTTGGATGCCTTATGAAAATGTGCATACTTAGCCCTTTGCATCATCAGTTCATATGCAGTTGTATATTTAGTCATTTTCTGGGTGTTACTGGTACAGAAGAAAATTATTGCTAAGAATTTTCTTGATTTTATATGTACGAGTTTTTTTTATTCACTAATAGAAAAACTCATTTTGCAAGGATGTTTCAAAGTCCGTTTTAGATCTGTTGATATGACCTTGACTGTCCCCTGGTAAATCACTCAGAGGAAAGAGGTGAATGCCTCAGTCAGCAGTTTCAGTTGCACCGTGCGTGACCTACGACCGTGCTCAATTCTCGACGGGTGATGGAGAGGGAAAAGAACAGACTATTGCAAAAGAAGACCACTGACCCTGCTTAGCGGTGGTGAAGAGAGAGAGAGAGATGCGTGACAATCTACAGAACAGCAGTAACTTGCTTGATCAATGCATCTCGAAAATGGAAGTGTTTAAACTTGGCCGATCACTCAGAATAACATTGCCACTGATAGTAAAAAAGTGCATTAGTTTAACAACCTACTTACGTTTATTTATTAAATTGAGTGTGCCCTGGCTCTAAATATTAAACAAACAGTAACCTTTTCTGAAGACTAAGAGCGAGCAAAAAGGATTTCATCTTTACTGAATGGTGCGATGTTTGGTTTTGTCACTAAAGTCGACTGATTGTCACAAACACAGTGGAGAGGGAGGATGAAACTCGGGAGTAGATAAACGACCTCTCTGTCAATAACACAATCGTCTAGCTCATCAGTCAACCGACAGCCGCATGCTGCACAGGGTAGTGGGAGAAAATTTTATTCAACAAATTTTCTTCAATTTTTTAAATAGTTGCGTGCAAATTTTACAGTGTCCACAATACATCAAAATAAAGATCCGTTTTAAATTTTGAAGAAATCCATTGAAAACTTCAAAAGTTACACATTTATTTTTTACAGCATGCGTATTCTTTATCGGATAAAAAACTATCAGCTTGACATCAAGACCTATTTATGCTTTCCAAATATGTTTCAGGAAGTTTTTTTTTTTTTTCCTTTTTAAATAACGATGTGCCTTACGATGTTTGGTAAATGCATCATGATTCGTTTGCTGCGGGAGCAAATGCTTTACTCTCCGTGAATGAAGTAACTGCAGAAAACTCGCTGGGAAAATGTGGGAGAAAGGGAGGGAGAGGGGGGGGGGACTATATGCAAAGGTGGATTCATATATTGTGTGCGTAACCTTCCCCTGAAAACTCTCTAACCAGGGTATTGAGCCCTATCATCTTCTCAGAATTGTGCCTCAATTCCACCCACATTTTGTGGGAAACTGCCTCAAGAAACATTGCGAGAGCCAGCTAGAACAATAAATAGTAGGTTCACTTTTCCGCATGTGGGCGGAAAAGATTTTTTTTTTTAATTTATGCACAAGATAGGTAGGTATACAAAAACTGCAGATATCCACATAAAAAAATCAGGGGGGTGACCTATACATGAGTATATACGGTAAGCACGATTTTTTTTTATTAAAGAAATGCTAGGAAGCTTGAAATGAATGCAAAAACTTATGGGACCGGGGATATTTAACAACGCAGGAGAGCGGGAACATTGCACGCTTGGGGGGTACGGGAGAAATCTTTGCTCTGTCCGACTTCCGGTTTTGAAAATTTTACCCCTATTTTCATGCTGAAATGCAAATTTTTATGCAGTAAAATGTTATTTAACAATCATACTGGACAGAGGCAACATCGCGAAGAGAAAGAAATTACGATTACGGAACAAATCTGAACTCCGTCGACCTTCCGTTTTCGAAAGTTTCGTGAAAATAAATTCCGTCCCCTGACGAACACCCTGCCCCTTCGCCACCAACTCCCCAAAAATTTCTGTTCACTTGTGCATCAATCTCTCAAATGACCAAAATAATAATGAAAAAAGGCGGATTCTTCGAATTCGCAAAAGAAAATCACGAAGTTTTTGCGGCGCAAATTGTTGCCTACAGTTTCAAGATTAAATACTAACATTTATGCAATAAAATTATATTTAACATTTCAAGATGTTGCCTTTGTTCCTTGTTTAACAAGGAAACAATTACTGTAGACATCATACACCTGGAGAAATCGAAACAGTACTTGCCCAAATTTTCACTCGATGCCTTAATGAAGGGAAGATTCCTTAGGATTGGAACAATGCTACAATGATCCTGCTACATAAAAAGGGTGACATTGAGGATCTCAGGAACTACAGACCTATCAGCCTCCTATCAGTGGTTTATAAAATCTTAACTAAAGTTCTATCACACCGCTTGAAGGTAACACTGGACATGGCTCAACCGAGAGAACAAGCTGGATTCAGGAGTGGCTGCAGCACAATAGATCATATCCACGTACTGAGAGAACTAATTGAAAGAGCGAGGGCATATGAACTTCCATTGTGCATGGCTTTTATCGATTACGAAAAAGCCTTTGATTCGGGGAAACCATCAGCTGTTACAATGGCTCTGAAATCCTGCGGTATTGAAGATGCATACATTAATATTATTAATAACATCTATGAAAATGCAAGTGCAAAGATTCGGCTGTTTGAAAATACAACACATAAAAATTGGAAAGGGAGTGAGACAAGGTGACAAAATATCTCCGAAGCTCTTTAATGCCACATTGGAGACTGTCTTTCAATCAATGAACTGGGAAAACAAAGGAATAAAGATAAATGGAGATTATCTAACCCACTTTCGTTTTGCTGATGACGTAGTCATTTTTGCAACTACCCCATCAAAGCTGCAGAGTATGATCCAGGAACTTGCTGACAAGAGTAAAGAAGTGGGATTAAAAATGAACTTTCAGAAGACAAAAGTGATGTTCAATGCTTTTACAAGAAATGAAGATTTATCGATTGATGGAGAAAAGCTGGAGATAACAGACTCGTACATTTATCTTGGACAGCAGATATCAAGTGAGGGTCACATTGATTAAGAAATTAATCGGCGTACAAAACTTGCCTGGAGAGCTTTTGGAAGAAACAGCATAATTTTCAAGAGCAATATGCCATTATGTCTTAAATGAAAAGTGTTTGATCAATGCATCCTTCCAGTGCTTACGTATGGTGCAGAGACGTGGACCTTAACTAAAAGAGACATACAAAGGCTGCAGACAACTCAAAGGAGCATGGAGAGGTGCATGCTTGGTATAACCAAGAGAGATAAGAAGAGGAACTCGTGGATTCGAAAAATGACAAGAGTGGAAGACATCATGATCAGAGTTAAATCCCTGAAATGGCAATGGACTGGACATACTGCCAGAAGGACAGACCATCGATGGACAGCCGAAATTTTAGATTGGATTCCAAGGGACAGGAAAAGACCCAGAAGAAGACCACATGGGTGATGGGTGGATGAAATTTGAAAGTATGTGGGAGTGACATGGAGGAGACTGGCACAAGACAGACCATTGTGGAGGAAACTTGGGGAGACCTTCGTCCAGCAGTGGATTGATAATGGGTGACGATGATGATGATATATATATATATATATATATATATATATATATATATATATATATATATATATATATATATATAAATAATAATAAAATAAGGAAAATGAAAATTCGTAGAATCTGTAAGTTTGACAATGAATTGCGTAGTTCCGTAGTCAAACAGCTAAATCTGTAGAAACTACAGGCATTCTGTAGTAGTTGGCAGGTATACATTTTGATTATAAAACATCTTACTATAGGCACACGTTTTACAAGTAGGGGGAGGGGAATTCTTTCTCAAAGAGAGAAAGGTTTGGTCTGTTCCGTTTTAAGAACGAAGCAAATGAAATCTTTCAGTTACCTATCAACATCCATAATAAAATATCGATGTTTCCGACAGTACTTACAGAATATATAACAATTTCATGAAATAACAACTTTCACACACAAAAACTTCAATTACTCTCATTTTATAACACAATCAATAAAATCCAAATTGTTTATAAAGAACAGTATTTACCTTCTTTAATTCCATGAACTTCAGATTACAAACAGTTCGTCATCGATCAATCCAAAATGCACGAACCTACAGGTTGAGAAAACAAAGCATAAAACTTTCCAGGACACATAAACAAGCCAACGTTTTAGTTTCGATTGAGACTCCTCCTCCCTCAACAAACTGTCAGTGATTGGTATCAGCAGCTCAGATCCCGGAGTTCGCACGATGGCTCAGAGTTCTCCCAGCAGAAACACATTGCGCCATTGGCGTTTGCCGATGGCGCACGCGTAACCTGATGGCGCGGCGGCCACAGCAATCACCTACAAAAAATTTCAACGAACCAAGATGGCGAAACAGGTCATTAAAAAAATAATAATAATTGTCTTTTGCTTTGTGAAAAAGTAGGAAAATAAGGACAGGTTTCGAAATAGTAAGAAAAAGTAGAAACACTGTGATCCCTGGGCTACACCTGATGAACTGTTGTGGCAACCTGTGGAAGCAGCCTGGACTGACATACCCCAAGCTTACATCCAAAGCCTTTTTCGTTCGATACTGTGGTGTGTAGTGGCCGTTATTGCCATCCATGGGGCCAAAGCGCAAGCGCAACATATAAGTAAGGTTTCCTGTCTGAGTCGTGGATCGTGGTTGGAGGAACATAATTGCATAATGCTACCCTTCTCCCATTGCCACAGAAGAACATACAGCTCTGATAGTAAAGTGTACTACATTTTCGTCATTTATCCAAAAAATTCTGGGGAGTGACGGAGGGTGGGGGGTGGCATCCGATGGCGCCGTCCCTGGTAGGCTAGTCCCCCACACTGATGTACTTTTATGATTTGCAGGACTCAAAAAAATAATTGAAAGACTTATGTGTGGGATGTGGTGGACCTATTGAGAAAGCTTTGTAGGTGCCTTAGGAGGATTTCACAGGAATGATGGGTTCTCAAAAAATCCTGAATTGCTGTGTATGAAAGTAATTGTTCTTACTCTGATATATGGCAGTGAAACTTAGGTACTTCAGAAGAGACACGCAAGTTGTTTGTGTGCATGTTACTTACGGGGCTTTTGTAACAAGAATTCTGATCATGTGAGAAATTAAGATGTGCTGCAGATGTGTAATGTGAAGCAAAATGTTATTAGTAAGGTGGAGACAAATATTCAGAAGTGTTTTGGCCATGTCGAAAGAATGAGTGGTGAGATGCTTACTAAGAGAAAAGAAAGGTAGAGGAAGGCTGAAGAAATCACGATAGGACCAGATTTAGGAATGTCTGCATGAGAAGGTAACAAATATGAAATACGAAAGGTTTCATGTGAGACGTGATGTGCGTCAGTGAAGCTAGAGTTTTGTGTTGAGATTGCTGCAAATGGATATGTTTGATACACCAACAGTAAGTAAAATCTAGTTCCATCAGTTTTAAATTTTAATCTGACAGATGAGCTTTCTTTGGGGAGCTAACCTCTTGAATCTCAGAGAACAGCTTAGTGATATGTGTATATGTATGTATTTAAAAGTTAAAGAAACAGCAGAAAAAAAAAACACATCATTAGTGCCCACTTTTGATGGTTATATGTATATGTAAGTAGGTACTGTACTGTCACGCTGTAGAAACATTTGTTTTTGATTGATGTTCTTGCCACATTGGATGTTGTGAAATGTGTGTGTAAAATTTGCAAGTAAATTTGATTCCATGAAAATGAAAGTAAGTGCTTTGTAATATTATTAATCATTGCATTATAGTAAACAAGAAAACAATAACATGTTAATGTGCTAAGAATTTTTTGTTGCTGTTTGCTTGTTTTTGTTTTATATATGTGATAGTATCAAGTAAACACAAAAGTATTTGCCGTTTTTGGAGACTGAGACAAAGTATAACTCATACATAGTAAAAATGCAATTTATTCGTCAAAATAATTACCATGAGCATCAACAACATTCTTTCAACATGATAAAAACTTATATATATACCCCTGAGATAAAATGCTGGGTCATGGGAAGAGAAAAAGTTTTGGAGGGCAGCGTGCAACTCGTCAAAGTTAAAAAAGTTGTGTCCATCCATGCAAATGATTGCCGAGTGAAAGAAACAAGTGATAGTCTGAAGGCGTTATATGACGCAAGGGCCTCAAAGGGCCAAATAGTCTGAAGGAGAGATGTCTGGTGAGTAAGCTGGATGACACAAAAGCTCCCATCCAAGTTCTTTGATAGTGTTTCTGTTCAATGAATCAAAGTGGGCATGAGCATTACCTTGAAGGAGCAGAACTCCCATTCTGTTGACCAGTGCTGCCACTTTCTTTTTCAGGTCCTCATGCACATGTTTCAGTTGTTCGCAGTACACTGAAGCAGTGATTGTTTGGTCAGATTGTAAGCGTTCATAATAAACACCACGTACTGTCCACCATACACACAGTGTAATTTTACAGGGATGCAGTGCTGGCTTCGATGTGTGAGGAATTGAGTCACTGATGGGATGTTTTGGGGTGCTGTACTGGACTCGCTTCTCATCACATGTGTGTACCCTATCCAAAAATGGTTCCTTGTCATAGCAAGACAGCAATGCAAGACAAGCTGAGATACTTTGGTGTTTGTTCACCGCAGACAATTCGTGAGAGACCCACTTAGACAAATTGTATGCCTTATCTATTGCATGTAGATGTCTTTGGACAGTTTTATCACTAATATCAAATGATTGGGCTAGTTCCTGGCATGTTTGGCTACTGTCCTGCTCAATAGCAACTTTCAGAGTTTCGAGGCTGACAGGACAACCACTCTGGGACTTTTCTTGAAATGATTCATCTCCATCTATGACCTTTTGAAACCGAGTTGTGTGTTCTTTCACAGCATCTGCCCTGAATGCTAAGCAAATGTGACGAGTTTTTTCTGCAGCAGATAAACAGAGTTTAAATTCATATAGCAAACACCCATGAATAATCTCCACTGATACAGCCATTGTAATCACACTTCTTTCTAATACTAAACTGCTTACTCATCTGATTCATATGAGCAGGGAATCTTGGGATTTTAGCTGATGATATACCCTGGGCATAACACCATCTCTTTGGAAATTCAATCATTACAAGGTGCTTCTTTTGCTCCTTCGAAGAACGGCAAATACTTTTGTGGTTACCTGATATTTAAATGGCCCATTCTTTTATTTTCAGTGCTGCTGTTATTTCCTTGATTATGTATGACCTTTGTCAATTTATGAAGCCTGTATTCCAAATAATAATGTTTTTTTTTAATGTCAGCCTTTCATCAAGTACTTTGGAAGCTTCTGGTAGTCCAGAGCAGACAGTACCCCATGTGTGTGGTGACATTACAGACTCTATGTCCAGCTGTAGTAGTTCACCCTTCAGCTCCTTCAAGCCCTTAGATCCGGCATCATTGATTCAAGAAAGTATGGAGGAAACAACTGTTTAACTGTTATGCATAGTTTGATGTACACTTTACAGCACTTTGCATTGCAGCTGTGTTTCTTCAGTGAGACTGTGATACGATAGTTTGAGTTGCATTGTCATATGGATTTTTTACAAGTACTAATTACCTTTATTTTAACTTTCCAGTTATTAGACAAGCTTAATGTTTTGTGCCACATCATACATGTTGATAACTTAATGTAAATGTCAGATTTTATAGCCCAGTGTTGCTTCAGCTGATTTCCTTTAGTAAAGCTATGTGGGCAGACTTTTATTTCCTTCAGTGATCCGAACGTCATTGTTTTCACCACTCTTCTTATTTATGATTATTCTTAATATCCTGAGAGAACATGTTTTTTCAGGAATGCTGTATTTATTATGTAGATAAATAAGTAACATACATTATTCATACTGTAAGTAGTACACCTCATTAGCATTGTATTATACTTTTTGTACAAGCAATTTGTGTTTCTTTACTTAAAAAGTTCTACCTGTGCAAATCCATTTATCCATTTGATCTGAATGGAAATCCAAGCTTTTGCCACTTCTTGTGGTTACTACAACATCATGTCATTGGAACTGGTTTATTGTTTCATACTTAAAAATAAGATTATAATTCTATAAATTGATATATATTCTGTTTACACAGAACTGGGTTTTATTATTATTTTTTTCTTTTTCAAGATCATCTCAGTGTTAGCATGAAAGTCCTCATTTGTACCATGTTACAATTATGTAGATATTTAATATATCTTGTGCTTTTCACGTTTTTTATTTTAAAATTACTTTTTTTTTATTGACGTTTTTGTGCTGTAATTGACTTTTACAGTTCTGTTTGGATTGCCTATACCAGTTTACCTTCACATACTGCTTAAAAGCAATGTTGAACTAGAATTATGTATTGCAAATTATACCATTTTCATTGCTGTGTATATGGTTGAAACTCCATGCTTTTTAAAGTCACTTTTTTTTATGTTTGTACATATGTGTATGTAGGTGGGTTTGTTGTGATTGAATAGCATTACTTAGAAGTGTTAAATATAAATACATTCAGATGGATGTTCTCCAGTTTCTGCTTGTCTGGCCACTGTCATCAGAAATAATGCATCACAGGGAAACAGGTTGTTATCATGACAAAAACTGAACAAGCCAGTGCTGATAGTTTTTGACTCACTTTGTTAATAATGTCATGGGGAACTTTATTTGTCATAGTTATGTGAAGTCCATTATTTGGAAAATGTAGTTGCTTTAAATGATTATATGTGTAAATACAGTGGGACCTCCATACATTGAAGTCAATGGCTCCATAAAAAAAAATTGTTGTATAGAAACGATCCTTTTTATACATATACGCACAAATGGAAATGCATATTGTATTTAGAAACACATTTCCTAATCATGTTTCTATAAATAACTATGTGAATATGAAACACATTATGTACAAGTTATATCCATATAGATAATTAAAAACATGAATTAATGAGAAAAAAATGTGTTGAACGTACCTTGAAAAAACATCATGTATTTATGTAGTATTCACGCATTTACGTTTGTGTAAAAAGCTTATGATGAATCGCCATCAAAATTTGTCTTGCTGCACAACACATTTTGATGATGATTCATCATAAAAGTTGTTCACACCTATTAAGTCTGTGGAATAAGTACATTTTCAGGAACTTTTTTGGCAAATTGAAGACCACTGTGTATTGTATCAAACATGGCCAACATTTCTTTTTTTAAGAGCTTAGGAGGTTCTACGTCATTCTCTTCAGCTTCTTCAATGTCAGTATGTTCTGTCTGAAATGAGCTTACTATGTCGTCATCCGTCGGGTGTTCTGAAACAATTACGTCTTCGTTGATGTCAAGGAACTCGTCAAGGGAAATTCCTTCCCTGATAAGACTTTTGGTCTGCAAGTCCTTCCAACATTGCTCAACTTGTGGCAACACATTTTCTTCTTCAATCTGAAATGATTCCATGAAACAAGCTTTTTGCAAAGCAATTTTTTACTTTCTATTCTAAAACATTGTTTTGTCATACCTTAGCTATTTCAGCTATACAAATCCCAGATCAATCACCTTATCTGTAGATCGCTCATTTTCTAAGGCCCAGATAAGTCTTCTGAGAATGCATTTCCGATAATGAATTTTCAGATTTTGTACAACTCCCTAGTCCATTGGCTGCAATTTTAGAGTTGTGTTTGGGGGTAGGAAAATCAGATTCACATTTGATAATTTTGATGCTACATTAGGATGGGCCAGGCAAATTGTCTACAAAGGGAACAATTTTTCTTTTCTGCCTAATCATTTTTTATTGAAATTTAAAATCTACTCCTCAAAAATATCACTTTTCATCCATGCCTTTCTATTAAAATGGTAGTCAACTTCTAAAGATTTCACGCCTTTGAAGCATCTAGGTTGCTTACTTTTTTCTATCGCCAATAATCTCAGTTTTTCTTTGCCGTTCATGTTAGCACCCACAAAAACTGTTATCCTCTCTTTCCTGTTTTTACCTCCATGACAGTTGTTGTTTTTGATTGCAAGAGTCTTGTTTGGTAAACATTTAAAGAAAAGTCATGTTTCATTGACATTAAAAATGTTATCCAGGAGTACATTCTTCTAAAATCTTCAAAACCGTGTTTTTTCATTGGTCGCATTCAGCATCTTACATGCTTTTACTTCCCCCTGAAACAATTTTTTCTTTTATGCTATGTTGCTTCTTAAATGTATCCAACCAACTGGAACTAGCTTGGAAATTCTTTTGCCCCAAACGATTTGCAAACGCGAATGCCTTTTTTTTATATAAGAGCATTTGCGATTGGCAAGTTTTTGTCACGAACAAATTTTAATCCATTTTAAAACAGCATCGTCCACTTTTCCAAAATGACATGTTTTAGAGCATTTCCTGTCAGGTATGACATCTTCAGTGGATGATGATTCATCATAAAAGTTGAACATATGGATGATGATTCATCATAACGAATGCCTGGTTTTTTATAATTGTAGTCACTGTACTTTGGGAACACCAAATTGAACCACAGTATCTTTTTTGCACATTCCACTCTGTCTACGTTCTTCAACAAACCCACCTTTCCCACAACACTGAAATATTTTCTTTTTTAAATTGCGAGCACACACCGTCTCTTAGTGAGACTGAAACAAACTGAACCTGTTTTACAGACGAGGAAGGTTACTTGAGGAGAAGGGTGAGAGGAGTGTAGCCATAATACTACCCCCTGCTAGGTGACCCGTCGGCATCTCAGTGACCTTTGCCACCCTTTCCTTCTTCGTCATGCGACATCTCCATTCTGTTTTTTCTAACTAGCTTTTCTTATAACATCGTCAGGGGGAGGGGGGTAATGATTTGTCTAGGAAAAAAATTTGATTTATAGAAAAATTTTTCAACATATAGAAACACTTTTTCTGTGTAATGAACACGGGGATTCACAAAACTTCAATATATAGAGAATTTCGATATATGGAAGTTCGACTGTATCAGGGGTGAATATTTGGGGGGGGGGTCTTGCACACCCACACAGAGTCGTTGCAATTAATTTAAGCTATACTGTGTCAACATGACACATTTTGGGATTTATTTCTAATAAAACTTGCCAGAGTTTGTCCTAAGGCTTCGAGTGTTGGCTAAAATTAA
This sequence comes from Macrothele yani, assembly GCA_039090855.1. NCBI lineage: Eukaryota > Metazoa > Arthropoda > Arachnida > Araneae > Macrothelidae > Macrothele > Macrothele yani. The sequence goes on along the minus strand of CM077022.1, from coordinate 44,748,935 downwards.
TTCCCCCGCACGATGTTTTCATTAAGAGGAGAAGGTTCATTCATTAAGCATAATATCACATTTGTGCAAAAATTATCGGGTGTGCGGTTTCCCAGCAGGACATCCGATGGTTTTTAAGCAACACACAGAAAAATTCAGCCGTCTTCCGCATGATTTACTTGATAAAAAATACCTTAATGTGAAAACAATGAGGTGAAAAAGCTTACACATAGTTAAAACACACAAGAACTTTCAAGACTGCCTCAGTCTCTTCAACAGGTGTGGATCTTATCAAGATGACAGCAGGCTATATACAGCGGGAGATGGGCTGTGACGACGGTGGGTATGTGCAGTGTTATTAAATCATAAATAATATGTTACATGTCAGTTTTGAAAGCAATTGTAATTAATTCATTAATCAATGTCAATATTTTATAAGTCATTCTGAAATAAAAGTTTTCAAGGTATTTGTACCACACAAGGAAAGTCATCATTACAGCAGTGTTGTTGGTTGGCTATTATTTGCAAACTTTCTGTAAGAAGAGTTAAACTTTTGGATTTGGAGTGGTTAACATGGTCATAAATACAATTCAATGTTCTGCCATGAATTGCAGTTTTTCTGTCTTTTGTGTCGCAGTGCAAATCAGTGTGTTTATGAGTGCAGATTTAAAAACAGAATTTGAAGTTTTGTTATCCATATTGGATGGGATAACAAAAATTCATTCATTTTTTTTTTTTTAATTCAACGACAACCAAATTAAAACAATGCTTTCATATGTTCAAAATCAATGCATGAATGTTTCAGCTCGGGTTACATAGTAAAATTTTTGCATGTTTTATTTATATATATATATATATATATATATATATATATATATATATGCAAAGAAGCATGGAGAGGTGCATACTTGGTGTAACCAGGAGAGATAAGAAGAGGAACTCGTGGATCCGAAAAATGACAAGAGTGGAAGACATCATGATCAGAGTTAAATCCCTGAAATGGCAATGGGCTGGACATACTGCCAGAAGGACAGATCATCGATGGACAGCCGAAATTTTAGATTGGATTCCAAGGGACAGGAAAAGACCCAGAAGAAGACCACATGGGAGATGGGTGGATGAAATTCGAAAGTATGCAGGGGTGACATGGAGGAGACTGGCACAAGACAGACCGTTGTGGAGGAAACTTGGGGAGACCTTCGTCCAGCAGTGGATTGATAATGGTTGACAATGATGATGATGATGATGATGATATATATATATATATATATATATATATATATATATATATATATATATATATATAATATGTATGTACACTGACTGAGTGGCCAAATTATTATGACCCCATGGTTAGAACTTTGTCAGGCCACCTTTTGCCCTTAATACTGCATGAATTCGTCTTGGCATGGACTCTATTAAATGTCAGTAAGTGGCTTGGGGTATATTAGCTGAAATGCGATGAATTGCACTCTCCAGCTCCTGAAGATTTGATGGTAGATCCAGTTGTCGAATACCTCTTTCAACTTCATCCCACAAGCATTTCATTGGATTGAGATCTGGTGATTAAGGAGGCCAGTGTAGCTGGGAAAAGTCTCTGTGATGCTTCTCAAACCATTAATGTACACTGTAAGCACTATGACAAGTAGCATTGTCCTGCTGGAAGTATCCATCTCCATTGGGATAAACCATCAATATAATTGGGTGCACTTGGTCAGCAACGATATTTAAGTACTTTTGGGCAATCAGACATTGTTTCACACAAATCAAAGGGCCTAAACACTATCACAAAAACATGCTCTAGAAAAATAAAATTGCCTCTGCCAGCTTGAAGAGCAGTGACAATGCAAGATGAGTCCACGCTGCTATCTCCATATCCTCACCCTTCCACATGGTGCAGTTGAAAACATGATTTGTTAGACCACATTACCCTTTTCCACTCATTTACGGTCCAATTCTTGTGTTCCTGGGGGCTTTTCTTCTTGTTTGTTGAAGATAGCAATGGCTTACAGACAGGCTACCTACTTCTGTAGCCCATACGATGTAATGTGCAGCAAACTGTATGTTGAGATACCATTGGACTTGGTCCCTGAATCAGATTGTCTGTAATCTGACAAAGTGTTGCCCATCTGTTGGACTGAACAAGTCTGCCTACTCTCCACTCAGCTCGAGCATCCAGTAGCCATTGATGACTACATGCCTTGTACTCAGACCCAGTTTTTCAACTGTTGGTCCACTCTGTGTAAACTTCAATAACTGCTGCCCTCGAAAATTTCACAAGTGCAGCCATTTTGCTAATGCTCTCACCTGTGCTTCAAGCACCCATGATCATGCCACATTCAAAGTCCATTTCATGCCTTTTACCCATTATTTCTTGTGCAGTGCTCTTCATTAGTCTCTGCAGCCTTTAGTGTTCCCTTTTTATTTGGATTCAATTATCTTGCTTCAGTGGTATTTCCGGGATAGCTACTTCGCATAAAATGTTCTGGTGGTCATAATAATTTAGCCACTCAGTTTATATGTACCATAGTGAGTCAATATTTCATATGTATGAAAGAAAAATGTTAAGGTATTCGATTTTAGCTTTTTTTTTTTTTTTTTTTTGTCCTGTAGCAGGTGACGTCTTTGTGGTTTACTTTGGAATAAAAATTTTTGAATAGTAATCAACCATTTGTATCATGACGGTTTTCAGTTTAATAAAGTTAATGTTTCTTCCATGATTTTCATAAAATGAAAACTGATACAGTGAAAATTAGTTCAACAGAAATATCTATTTTGGCTTAAAGAATAAATTGCCAAGTGAAAATTAGAAATTAAAAAAAAAAAAAAAAAAAAGCTTTGTGACATCTTTTAAATTAAATTTGGACAAGTGATTGATTGTGTTTATGATATTTGATCAGTGCCAAAATATTTATTATTTATCAGAGTGCTATTTCTACCCAATAGGAACAGCTAACCAGTGAAAGGGGTTGAGCTGGTAACCATTAAAAGTAGTTGGGACCATTCTTTGAGGGGGTAGCTCTACAAATTTCATCAGATTTACCTTTTACTGATCCAAACTTGAAGAAATTCTGAATGAAGGAAACAAGTTTGTTGATCTTTCTCAGATTACAGGACTTTTAAAGGAGAAAGAACTTCAAATCTCAGTCGTGTGCAATTTCAAAATGAATTTTCATCGTAATTTTAACTGAACAAGTTGAGACTTCAGTTAGTTGTAAAGCAAAATGTTATTTAGAGGTAATCAAAAATTTTTTCACACAAAGTAAAAAAATATTGCAGGTCAACTGCCCTCTCCCCATTATTCCTATGAAAGGTGACACTAACCTGTAACTGTCACGTATAAATTTTGAATGTCTTTTTCAATAAGTTTGGTGATTACTTTATTTCTCATAAACTGTTTTTTTTTATTCTTTCTTCCTGAAAGCTCATGCTTCATGCATAAAAATACCAAGTCTGTGAATCCTCAAGTAAAAGTAAAATACAAAAATTTATCTTTTTATTAGGATTTTGTTTTCAATTAGATGTGATCTGTTTATTTTGCATGAAAAAACTTAAGTTTTTTAAAGGTGCCCATGTTTTACTTGTATGTAAAGGCAGTGGCTATATTTTGGGAAAACAGTGAGACTGTAGTAGTCCATTAAAACTTTTTCAGGTACCCAGTTTGAAAAATTATTTGCAATTCTTTGTTTCCAGTTAAATTTTGTTGACCCCCCTTTATAGAAACTCATGAGTGGATGATTCACTCAGATGATTTTAAAGATCTGTGTCTAACAAAACCTGTTATGGTGTCGAATGTCTTTGGTTCTACCAATTTTCATTCCCCCTTCAATTGCCATTTTTATTGGCGTATAGCACACACTTTTTCCCCTAAAATTTAGGTCTGAAATTCTACCTGTGTGCTATATGCATATACTACTTTCTTTTATTTAAACTTGGGTAAAATTAATACTGCTGCGGAGTGCGACGCATCCCGACATTGCCAAATTTTAACGATTTGGTATCACTTTACTTTTACTGTAGGTGTTTTCTGACGGATCTTGTTATAAGTGGTATTAGTAGAATCTTTCCTTTGGAAAGAAGATTCGCATAAAAAAATTTGACTCCTAATTTACCCTTTTTTAAACACCCAAAAGTAACCTCACTCACTTTAGCAGCGAACGCAAGCTGCCACGTTAAGCCTAAGCTCGTTAAGTTGCATTCACTGCAGAACCTGCTTAAGCAGCAGCTGCTCTGGGAAAATATGATGAAATTTCCGGTGACATCCAAACTAAGTGGCTGATGGTTTTTAATAAAAATCGTTAATGTATCAGTGGTCTTGTCATGCTGGTTCAAGAATATCATTTCTCGAGACGATGATATGCATTATCGGCAAACGCCGTCGGTTTAAGGAACCCAGACTTCTGGCTGTTTTTTATTTTTTAGTCTGTCTCATCACTTTCCAAGATAGCAGTGATTCTGATTAATATTTTTGTAACAGGTCTAATATCCAAGTTTTTTCGTTCAAACAGATGCTTTTTCTTTCGTATTATTTGCCTTAAAAGTGGTATAAATATTAATAAACGTGTGTTGAGTTACTAAAAAGAGTTCAGAGCTCCCAAGTCATTTATTTTAAATTTAATTTTTTTTTACCCAAATTTCCTTCTTAAAATTAGGGTGCGTGTTATATGCTGATAAATACAGTAGATCTCATAAAGCAGTAAAAAAAAACTCGTCTTTTTAGTGTATGTTGATTTTATATGACATCTTTTTTTAAGACAAAAACAAAAGCAATGTAAGAAGGTGGCACCAAGTAATGAAGTTACTTTTCAGTGCACAAAACAATTGATGGCACTGCATAATGTTGTCCACATTTCCTTTAGAGGTCAAAGTTTGCATTTTCTGTGGGTTGCTCCTAAACATCAATTCATTCTAATGCCCTGAATTTATAAATGATAACAATTGTAACAATTTTTTATTTGACTGTTCCTTACGTATAATTGGCAAATGTTATTTAGTGAGATCTTTAAATTATTTAGCCTTGACCACATCAGAATGTACTTTTCCTGGTTAACTATATGTTCCGATTTTAAACTTATCGTAGTAAATTGCTTAAGAGTGCATGCTACTAATCGAGAATCACATCTTCCACAAAATTTATTCAGATCTTTTATATCTGTTTCAATTTTGATATTATAAGGAACTTCAGTTTGTTGAGGATTGTGTATTGCTGCTGATTGTGAAAAACAATTGTCATTGAAGTTACAGCATAATGCAGATTCATTTTAGGTCATATTTGAGGTGTTGGTTGAGCAATATACTCCCCTGAAATTATTTTGATGAGTTTGTTTTCAGCCACTATGCCATGTGTCTAATCGGAAACAGTGCGAAATTAATTTTTCTGGAAATATAAATGAAGGCACATGTTAACTCATCATTGGATTTAAGGAATGTATAAGTAGGAAATAATGTGAATTGTTAAAATGAGCCTTAACTAGTGGAGTGAACTGCCTGAGAGAGAGAGAGAGAGAGAGAGAGAGAGAGAGAGAGCTATAGACATTTTATGTGATGCTACAGTTTTTAAATTTCCCACATCATTGTGTTAAAATATATGAATATTGCAGTATGGTTAAAGTATTAGCTTTTTTTGCTAGAGGTATCAAGATTCCTGATTAAATGCAGATGTTGTGTTTTTTAGTTTTAGATATTTCCTTCCTTTTAAACAGTAACTTTTATGTTAAACATGAACAGCTCTTCCCAGCCATCAGTGCTAAACTTTTCCCCAACATGCCATCCTCCAGAAATGGGTAAAATGAAATGTATATATTTATACAACAAGTAAATCCATAAGCATGTGTTTAGTTATCGGAAGTGGATAAAGAGGGATGACAATTCTTTTTACTTTGCACCTAATAACAAAAACTGCAGACTTTTGTTTAAGTCTTTTATCTGGGGCCATTGTGATAGTGGTTCACCATTTGAGCCTCTAATTGGGAGTTCCCAAAGTTGGGGGAAGTTAGTTGAGAAATTCAAATAAGTATTATCTTTACTAATGAAGCTCACTTACTAAACTTATCACCCCCATCAGAAAAGATTAATTCCATTACCAGCACTGATAAAGCAATGCCGACCTTTTTTGAGTGAAAGGGGCCTCTTCTGATGGATGGGGTGTTTGTTGCATAGTGATATGGCAAACACTTTTATGTGCAGCAGCATACCCAGTCAAAATGACTTGGTATGCTGACATAAGGCATTATTTTGCTCCATGCCAATGTAGGACCTCGTGTAGAATATGTGAACCAAGAAAAACTGTATTATTACAAGTGGGAACAGCTTGAGCACTCTTCATATAGTCTTGGCATTTCTCTATGTGATTATTACATCTTCGGCTGTGTGGGAAAACCATAAATGCCACCCCGGTGGCGCAGTGATCTAAAGACTGGTATGTGACCATTTGTCCGTGAAGGATCTGGGTTCGATTCTCGGTGAGGCATGAATTTTGTGTTTGTCTTACATCACTGGCTGTCTCCCTTTCCTGAAACCAGTAGTCTTAAATTAGGGACAGGCGACTGCTTATAGCCCGTTGAGTTGCTCATGGTGGTTGTAAAACTTCAATCCAAAAGAAAACATAAATCTGAAAGATGTCCTCTTCCAACAGACAATGAGGTCAAAGCAACCTAACAAATTGAATTTGTTAGCATCAATTGGTGTTTTATGACTGGGAGATTGCTTTCCTTGTCTGTCACTGAATCGGATGTATTAATGCAACATGTTAGTTTGAAATGCCATACCAGCATTTTTCTGCAAACTGCACCAAAAGTCTTATGTTTCATTTGATTATACCTTATATCACAAAATTCTGAAGTATTTTTATAAATTCTTGATTTTCCCTTGTCTCTCTGAAAGATCCTTATTTCATTTCACAAATTAAAGATTACTTTTAGTATAGTACTACTGTGTTTGGGAATGGATCATTCCATGCCAGGCCAAAATTGCCCACAAGTTTTCCATCCCAGAAAAGTTCATAAAAATAAAAGAAAAATAATCAGAAATTTAAGGTTCTGTTGATTTACATAGTTGACAACAACTTTTACTTTGTGTGAAGGTGGGACCATAATATCATTATCATTTTAGACATCTTTTTATGGGCTTTAAAATGGTAAGTCACATTCCTTCAAAATACTTTTGCAAGGTCACACAGTTTGATTTTTGACTGTCAGAGCTTTGAAAAGGTTCTTTCTTTTTTTTAAGAAAAAGGTTACTTCCAAACAACGTGTTCCCCGCAATATTGGTGCATCTCATTTTGTAACCACTGTAGGAAGTTGTTGTAGATAGAAGGTATGCAGTAAGTTTAAAAAAGAACTAATTTGCATAATGTGGGCAGAAGTCATTGCACATGATTTTAAAATTAAGTTTTATTCTTTGAAGAAGAATATATGATACAATGAAATCTGAAATATCATTGTAAAATTTCGCAGGTGTAAGGAGAAAGAATCGCAGTTCATATTCATCATGGGGCTGGCCATCACTGTGTAGCAATTTCATAAGAACAGTTTGTTCATTTTTTTTTTTTTTTTTTTTGTAGAATCCAGCAGAAAACAGGATCAAAACTCTGTCGGGACATTACATAAGACTTCATCACCCAGAAGACTTTTTTTAACAACATCATCATGATGAGCAGAAAACATACAACTATCATTAACTAGAATTAGAACAGCACTACTAGAAAAAGGCATGGCCTAGCAGGAAGTGCTTGTTGTTGTTGCTGATCATGATGTGACATCACAACTCCAAAAGCTGTGCGATGCAAAGAAAGGCAAATGTTAACAGAAGTAAAGCTATAAAAAGGAGAAGTAATGTTCATGAATATGCAAATCATCTTTCACCTGGCAGTGTCAGTAAATAATTAAAACATTGTTTTTATGAAGCAGTATTATCTTTAGACTTGTTTCCCGCTAACAAGCTGAGATGAACTTTTGTGATATCTAAACTAACAATAAATTGATTTTAGCAAATGTTTTTGTAATTTTCATTTCTATGGGAAGAATTCTTGTCTTATCAACCTAATAAAAAATTCTAGACCAGTATTTCAGAATTCATTTCCAATTGGCTGGGTTTAATATCATATTGTTTAGTTAGCCTTCAGAAAAAGAAGATTTTGTCCAGTGGAGGTGTTAGAAATGATTTGAAAGAATAAGTGTTTTCATGTGCTTAAATACCTAAAGAGTTCTATGAGATTTTCTTTCCTTCTCCTGCAGTAATGTGTGAGCTTTGTGAATATTTCAGTATGAGAGAATTGTTATAAAAACAGCAGAGCTTATTGGGATACAGTAGTTTTATCAGGCTTAGTAGCTAGAATAAGCAATTTATTTTAGTGACAAGAAAAATAGCAAAATACCTTTGGATAACTGAGCAACTGATAGTGCCATGGAATATGGATTACTGGCCTCCTTTCAAGGTACAGATATAATCAACTGCAAATAAACAAATCAGTTAATGGGAGGTGAAGCCGTAGGACATCTTTCTCATGCAGCAATTGCTGGATTAGAAACAAAAACACACACTTGAGTGAAGACTATAAATGCAAGATAAGTTTGTGGCTGGTGAGGACTGTTGGCAGAAATATTTTTTTTATTCTCTTGATTTTGTGATATTATTCTCATCGGTTTGAGTTAATTTTTGTTATTACTCAAAGTACTTGAGCCACCCCCAGTGGCTGAGTGCTCATTGGCTCTGGTTTTTTGCTAGCCACCCCAACTGGGTTGGGTTCAAGTCCTGCATAAGACATGGACAGCGAGCTTGTCCTACAGTGCTGGTCCCCTCCCTTCCCAAGAATCAGCATCTTAAAAGTAGGGATGGGTGACTGCTTATTGCCCTATAAGAGTTGCTCATGATGGTCACTAAAGCCCAAAACAAGAAATAAAAAAGGAAAATAAATAGTGCTAAATATGGAACCAATTAACTTCAGCAGCACACAAAATTTGCATTGCTTTATATCCATCACAAGCAACAAACTGCTTTGTAAAATTCATTCCACTTCAGGAGTAAGTAAACAGTAACCAATCTGTAAAAATTGTTGTCTTGAAGTTGAAAAAAAAATGATTTTGTAATTTGTGCTCATGAAGAACAGTAGTGTGTATTAAATATTGAGGTAAATACAGATTTAGTGAATAATCAGTTGGATACACTTTTGTCATTCTGTTTTTCTTGAAAACCACATGCAAAGTATTTGCATACTTTTATTACTTTGTTCCCCATGTACATTTGCTTGTAAAGGGAATAAACAACCAGATATTGCTCACGATGGTCGTTAAACCTCAAAAAAAAAAAAAAAAAAACAGATGAACAAGTAGTGATGTTGTAATATTATTGCTTCATAGTCTCATTTAGTAAATGTGAACATAAGATTAGGTTTATCATATGTGTTCTTGATTCATGAGTTCTAATGTTCATTTCGTCCCATTCTCAGGTTCAATGTCATTATATTCAATTTGTTGCCATGGTTGCATTCCAATGCTCGGTCCGACTTGTAGTTGTTTAAGAGTTCTGGCACTAAGATATTGTAAGGTCAAACATGATTCACTCCATTATTGTGTCGTATATATCTATAAATATCTGAATATGTCGTATATATCTATAAATATCTATATACAGACAAAACAAAGTTTGTCGTACATATCTGTATATAGATAAGTACGACAGAATGAGAGGAGTGAATCAAGTTTGGCCTTAAAATGTCTTAGTGCCAGAACTCTTGAAGACTACAAGTGAGGTCCAAGTGGGCAAGTGAAAGACATATTCGGAATGTGACCACTGCAACGAAGCAAAATCTAGTGACGTTGAACCTAAGAATGGGATGCAATGAACACTGAAACTCATAGATCAAGAACACATCTAGTAAACCTCATCTTATGTTCATATGTACTAAATGAGATCATGAAGCAATAATGTTACAAAATCACTACTTGTTTATCTGGTTGTTTATTTCTTTTAAAAGCAAATAATACATGAGAAACAGAATAGTGCAAAGTATGCAAATACTTCAAACCTCAAGTAATGAAACCATGTACATACTGCATGACAGGTAAAAACATAAATGTAAAATTTGCCTAATATGCAAACTTGAATTTAGAACTCTTAGAGGTCAAACTTATGCATTATCATTGGAACAAAGATGGTAGCAAATGCAAAAAATGGACTGCAGCATATCTAAAGCAGTTACTTTGTAATTGTTATGCTTTTGTTCATAATAATTCATTGAGACTGAGACTTATAAAAATGATAGTGCTGAAAAAAAGCAACCAGTTTTCTCCAAGTGATAATGCAAAAGGAAAAAAGATTCATCTAACTATTCTCAGGAAATGTAAAAGCTGCCATTAAAATTCCAATAAAGGATTCAAATAAAATTTATTAAAAATTATGTGACAGTGATACAGAAATCATAAACTATACCATTCATAGTTTGAATTTATGAAAAAAAGGGCCAAAAATTTTTGAGTAAAGATAACATGAAAGCGATGGTAATAGTTTAATAATGTTGGATAATGTAATGTGTAATGACCTCAGAACATCATCAACAAATATGTTGAGGATTAGATTACAAGTAATATACATTGTCTGCTAATATTTCATAATATTTATTTTAAAAATATTTAAAGTAAAATTGTTTGATCTTGAAATTGCTTTTTCAAATCTATACTGATGTGATATATCAATGTAATGTCCATATAAGTTATTTAAAATATGCAGGATATCAACATTCTACCTTCAAGAGGAAACAATTTTTTAGTACTTACATAGCTCTTGAAAAACTAAAATTTTTGTTCTCCACTCTTCCATGATTTTGTTATTCAGAAAAAAAGTGCATAGCTATTTAATTTGGCATGTTTCACTTCTGTGTAAAACAAACAAGTATGGCCAGTTTTATTGAATGTGGAAGGGCAAGTTGAAAATTTCTTTTTCGTACATACAGTAAAACCTCCTTAATGGGCACACTTGAATAGCAGACAGTTTTGTAGTCCCCAGTCTCAAAGTATATACCGCTCTGTATATTTACTTACAAATAATGGACAATGATCTAGGTTATAAAACAGTCAAAAACACGATTGTTCAGGGGGGGGGGATCTTCAAATTTTTGCTGTGAAGATTTTATTTAGTTTCTTTGGATTAAAGCGGAATGATTTTTGCCCTCATGATCCCCATTGCAGATTTATGGGTCTTGTTACCAATGCCAGCAAGTTACTCCCAGTAAGGTCCAGAGTTCATTTTGTTATTCAATATTTTTCCCTTTGCTGAACTAGCGTAAGACCTTGAATGTGAAGGCTAAATATAGCTGACCACCCCTTTGAAAGTGAATCAGTTCACTATCTTGTTTTGTTGTCAACTGTCACCATTCTTTTAGTTGCACTGTGATTTTGTGCCTGCGTACCTTGTAACGAATGTACAGAATTTTTGATTGTATAACTTGTCAGTTTTGAAAGTGGTGATAAAAAAGAAAACAATTAACATCGAAAGAAAAAAAATGGAAATTTAAAATGTGGTCAAAAAGCAAAATTTGAGTGTGCGAATTCTTGCCAACCACTTCAAAGTAGGCCAAAAGAAAGTATGTGAAAAAGATCTGATTGAGGAAGCATCTCGTAGGTGTAGAAGAGGTGTATGCATCAAGCACTTCAAGGAGTTTAAAGAGTTACAAAAAATTTTGTAAATGAAGGGGATTTGGAGGAATTAGCACTATTGAAGAATTTGAAAATACATATTGAGAAACAGAATACAAATTGCAAAAGAGAAAAACAAATGCTTTTATCAGATATTTTTGCAGCCAGAAATTGCTGACTGATTTAATTAGATAATGAGCAGTAAGTGCATATTTTTTTTAATTTAAGGGCCTAACATATTTAATTGTTGTGTTTGTATTTTGCAAAATGCATCAAAATATACACATTGTATGTGCTGTATGTATGTAAAGGTATTGTATTCTTCCCCACCCACTGTTGAACAATAGCAAAAAATGAAAACATTTAATCCAAAAACATGTAGTTGTATATTGTATATACATATTTAGCATGTAGCTTTTTTTGTATCTTAAGCATAGGTGTGCTCAGAAGTCAACCTCCCAAATAGCAGACAAATGTTGATGTCCCAGGGTGCCCACTATTAAGGTTTTACAGTGTATATTGATTTGGCATGGAATGGTCCGTTCATAAATGTCGAAATTTTATTGTTAAAATAAATTTATTGTGTATAAGAGTCATCAGAAATGAGTATCTCATGTTTTTAGAGGAGAAAACATTTCTCAAGTGATGTAAGATCAATTCTAATTATCCATTCACTTGCCCCAAAGCACACACACGTGCTGTGAGGTCGCAAGTAACCTGTGCACACGTAAATATTACTTCTGTTTTTTTTATACCTTTAGTTCCCATTACTCCAAATGAGATTTTGAAGCAGAGAATAAGTACACTAACAAAATCAGAAATTTTCTAAAGAAAAGTTAAAATACCTTTTCCAAAAATACTGAAAGTCCAAAATTGGATTGTGATTTTGGAGTGTGCTTAATCAATGTACTTGAGTGGACTGGAAAGAAACTAATTAAGGAGATATTGCAATAGTTCTTACAATCCTTTGTGTTCTGTTTCTTGTAGAGTGGCATGGCGTTAGTTCTCAGGAACCTAACCAGTTTACCATGCCATCTTAATGATTTGGGGTAACCAAAGGATGACTGTTATTCCATAATGCTTAAAATTCAGAACTGATTTCATTCTTACCGGCCACTTAACCACATTTCAAAGGGGGAAACAGCATCTCTTCATGAAACTTGTGGTCCCCAGATCCTCACCATTAACATCCTCATCATCATTATTTTAATTACCTCTTTCCGCTGTTCCCTGGATATTCTTTCAAGAGATGTTTGAAATATTCACTCTTTATATACTTATACAAAATCAGCTGTTCTGATAGGTAGTGTGAATGTTAAAATTAATGCCATGGTAGTTAAACATTTTTAATGTCAGACCTGTTGAATGACTAACCAAAGAATAGTTGGCAGATAACAAATAAAAACAATGTTAATGATAACAACTGGTGTGTGGAGGTCACAGGTAAACACATAGTAAGAGCTATGTGTGTTATTTTAACTTGGTAACACCCAGGAAAAGATTTTAAGGTAGAACTGCATGCTTATCTCTATTTGAGTCCTTTTTGTCTATCCATGTTTTCCATGAAAGAAGGTTTTCTATGATAATTTCCGGGGCTATTTAGCTTCTCGAAGTTTTTTTGCTGACTGAAGTAACACTGTTTGTACACACTGTGTAAAGAAGAATAAAACTACTACTTAGGGAAAATATAAATAGAAAACAGTAGTGAGAAACAGGTAAGCAGTTCTACCTCAATAATTTTTCTATGGAGTATAGCTGTTCATGAAGGAAGCAATAATATTTTCCCTATAAAATGTAATAAAGCAGCAGGTTTCATTGAAACTATTCTGGGGGTATGTTGGTGTTGTAAATTCTATGGTGTACACTATTGTAAATGTTTTTAAGATGATTGTAAACTTTTCTTTAGGTGTGAAACAAAATTTTCTCCTGTGATAGGTGCTGTTTGTTATATACTGCGTAGCTTCCAAAAGCTGGAAAATGCCCTTCTTGCTAAGTTTTATATTTAATATATGAACATTGAGTTTTAATCATTGTACAAAAAAAGCCTTCCTCAAAAAATGCATGGGCCTTGCACGTGAAACTATGTCTTTGCAGAACTTTAATAGTGTGTAACCCACCTTGTTAATAGTATCTAACACTACTGTATCATACTCATGTTCTGAGATAAAATACCTTGTTTAAATTGTATATTTCATTAATAAAATACTCTGGATTTGTTTTGTCTGATAAAATATGTGAGATCCGTCAATTTTAAATGTTAATTGCAGTTCAGTGTAAAGTTGACTTATGTTACTGCAATTCTATATAACTCAGTGTTCATATTTTCAAATTCATTTCAGTATGAATTCAAAGTTTTTCTTTGAATTTTTGTCATATTAAGTGAGCAACCATTAAAAACATGTCTTCCAAAATGATTGGTCTGGTTTCTGGTGGCCAGCAATTTAACTGTCTTTAAATTAAAAGATTCTGTTTAACTGATAAGTGCAGCATCAATTTGAAAATGTATGCTCTCATTGCCATTTGTAATGGGGGTAGACATTTATCTGCAGTTTCATATTTTTAAAAAGTTACATTTTGAGAAACGGTGCACAAATTTTGTTCCAAATAAGCTATTTTATCATAAAAAAGGCAATTTTTAACTTTTTTAAAGAAAAACATGCCCAAAATGGGCCTTTTTTGTTTATAGGTGTAATGTATAAGTGTAAGCAGAAAGATGGATCACTGCCCAAACTGAGAAGTTTGTTTTCATAATTATACTTGATTGTAGATATTTTTGTTCTATCACTCTGTGAATATGCATTTGTATTACCTGATGTACTGTCTGCTGATACTTAGAGCACTGTCATCATAAGAATTTCTGTGTAGGAGAGGCTTAGAGGTGGCAGTCTGTTTGGAATGGGGAGCTAGGGGTCTCATTCTGATGTTGCATTTGCATAGCTGATTCTGTTATTTTGGGGACTAAAGCCCCCATGCCTTTCCTTGGTGCTACCACTAGCTGCTAGCTTTCCACCTTTTCTATAGAGACTCTTGATTTTCTGATTTTTTCCCTTAATATCCCACTTTCTACAAAATTTTCATCATGAATTAACTTAAGAAATAAACAATAATCCAAACAATATGGATTTTAAAAAATGTATTATTTTGCATTATTGAATTGTTATAGGTTTTAACTTACCTACCATATTTAAACATTCAATACATATATACTCTGAAGTCAGCCATTCCTGTAAAATTATATCATTAGGACTAAAATGTCTATATTTATAATGTTAAAACTAAATGCGATTTTGCTTAACAACAGTTCTTTGACAGCTTAAAAAAGGCAAGTTAAAAATTTTTTAATGGTAGAACTGTAATATAAAAAATTTTAATGGTTAAAGAAGGATAAGAACGATACTAAGGGAAACATTGACCTCAAACCTGATTTTTTTTTTTTTTTTCCCTGCTAGTGCTTTTTTGAATTAACATTCTTTGTTTATTCAGGAGACCTTTTAGTAAAATAAAAAAGGGAGGACTTATCTTGAAGACATACAAATTTTTTCTTTCCTAAACTGTTGTTGTTACCTAATATTTGCAATGTTTATATGATTCAATATAAAGTTTAAAAAACAAATTTTTTTTTTAGTCACTCTTTCTTTTGTCGTAGGTTTTATGGAAGCAAACCAATGTTTTAGGTTTCACCCCTGGTTAAAGTTGTGTTATTTTAAATGTTAATTATGTGGAATCATAAGTGGAAAAAAATATGGCTGTAATCTTCTTGCTACCGGAAAAGATTATAGCCATATTGATTGTCGATCATTTGGAATCGGTGCCTTTTCACCAGAAAGGACTGTTGTGTGTAGCAGGATTACAAGAATGTACAATGTGAATAGTGTGTGTGGGGGGGGGGGGGATATTGTCTTCAAACTGGTAGGTTAATTGATGAGTTTGTTTTCAGCCACTATGCCATGTGTCTTATTGCATGCTTTTGTAATATAGGAAGTGCTTTGAAAGTTCACGATGTCAGTTCACGCTCATTCCATGAAGCAGGATCAGCCGTTCTTGCACACCGTTCTAGTATATCCCACAAATGTTCTGTTGGATTACAGTCAGGGAAGTTTGGGAGCCGAGGCAATGTGGCAAATTCGTTGTCGTGTTCCTCCAACCACGCAGTAGTTATACAAGCCCGATGACGCGGTGCATTCAGTGGCGGCTCGTGCCTAGTGATGGGGGGGCTGCATCCGAATTTTATGGATATCTTTCTCAAAGATAAATTTTTGTGTGTCTGTTTGTGCTTTGGTAAGGGTTATTTATTGCTGTGTTGTGTACACATACAGCCAAATTTTTTGTGTGATACAGTTGAAATGAATAAAAAATATTATATGCTTAGAGCTTAGTTTCACAGATACACTTCAGCTTTTTTCCCTCCCAATACTTATATTAACAGAGATTATTAATTAAAAGTTTAACAAGCAAAAGATATCCAGTTTGCACTTAAACACTTATTTTCCAAATGCAAGTAAATCACTTTGATGTTTTCTTTCACTGAGTTTTCCAGGTTGCCTGCTGGTTTATTTTCCATTTTATATATAAACCATTATTAGTTGACCCCCACCGGGGATTATTTATGCTAGACTGAGGACTTAACGGCCCGGGCCAAACATCGGAGGATGGGAGTTAGGTTCATTTATAACGAGGAGTAGTTACCTCGGGACCGCCGGCTTAACATCACTTCCGAACCACAACGGGTCTTCAGCGGCAACAAGACTAGAACCCTTCAAGTCGGGAGGCGAGCATGCTGCCACTGAGCTACCTCGGCCCAGCGCACTCTGTATTGGAATATTGGCAGTTATGTAACTTTTCACTGCTTAAGGAATATCAAGAATACATTTTGTAACAAAAACACATGGTTTGCGTAATTTACTGATATTTAGCGGAAGCCGCGGAAAATTTGCAGTTCAAGCGGGAAATGTCAAATTTAAGTTTCTGACTTCCTTCAAGTGCTTTAAGAATTTTTAAACGGTTCTTAATTTTAATTAAAGTAATAAAAAAATTTACTTCCTAGCGTTAAAATTGAGAAATGACTTGCAGTGATAGGGAGATCAAAATAACATTTTTTTTAAATTGATTAATAAATATGATACAAAGGAATTTCACCATAATTAAAACTTCAGTACTGCTTAAATTAGTAAATTTATGTTTTACAAAGTGCATGTTAGATGTTAAACTTTTAAAGCAGCGAAGACTGTTTAGAAACGTAAGTTTAAAGATACGAGTATGTAGGACTTTCATCACTCCTAGGGGAGCTTAAGAACTACTTGAAATGTTACCGTATCAAACAAACTGTTATTGTGCTTCATGATCAATCATACCAATAATTTTGGCTTCACCTGAAATACCTGTTCCAGTGTGACTTAAAAATTTTCTAATTTCCTTTATGAAATATGTTGCAAATTTACTTGTATCTAAACATTACAATTTTTAAATGTTATCGGTCACAAAAGAATGTTTCTAAATTTTGGAAAAAAAAGATTTCTGTTTGAGATATAACATATTAAAAATATTTTATAGTGATCAACACCAAACATTCTTGGCCACTTTTTTGCTATACATTTCATGCACATCGATTATAACATCATGTAATGTAGCTGGCCTTCAAAGGTTGAAAAACGTCTTGCTTATAGGGCGCTGTTTAATATTCGTTCTTACACACAAAATAAAAATGTTAGCTGTTTTTAGCAAAGCGTGTAAAAAACGTTTTAGCAGTGATAACATACATACCTGTCACTTGTAAATAAATTCCATGCGCCGATCTCGACGAGTAGCAAACATATCAATAACTTATCAAAGAAAACCAACCACTTACCCGAAAGTTCTTGGTCACTTTTTTGCTATACCATGCACGTTGATTATAACATCATGTAATGGAGCTGGCCTTCAAAGGTTGAAAAATGCCTTGCTTATAGGGGGCTGTTTAATATTTGTTCTTCCTGTTATGAAACATATTATTTTTTTTATTCACAGGACAAAAAACGCTGACTTCAGTCTGCCGTCTGAGATGTAACCAACGAGATAGAAGTACGTAGAGCGCTTACGTCGGGGAACGGGTGAAGCCACCGGAAACAAGTGGCAGCCATGTTTGATCAGGTACAGAACGATTTCCGTTCCGTGTTAAGAAAGGGAGTTTTCGTAATATATGGTTTGATGTTAAATAAGGATATAACTCAGAAATGTTGTTATAACACCTAGGGGGTGAGACTAAAACTTTAACGTATCAAATAACGCTTTTCATTGTTAGTTGGCGGCAATAGTGTTTTAAAAAAGAAAATATTTTAATGGATGCAGCAGCTTGCTCTCGTTGAATAAAATCTTGTGCCATAATTTTTTGACATTTCACGAATTTTTTGGAACAAATTTTCAGTGAAATATAAGTCAGCGGTAATAGAGTAAATGATAAAAAAAAAAAAAAATACAGTTGCAGTCAATCCGCAATTTCGGTAAAAATCTTAGATATTTGTGGGTCATCACCATGAGAATGCTGAATCATCCCACAGCTTATCACTCCAAATACATAGACGTCAAATATTTTATGAGTTTTAAATGAAAAAAAAAGTTTGAAGAAAAACGGAAAACAAACAATGAGTTTACACAGCCAAGAGGTACCAATATTAAAATACTTTTACCAACTGCCCCTATCTTATATAATCAGAAGAAAACTACTACTTAACTGGTTTTTATTTAATGAAAATTAAAAGTCCTTAGTACTGGGCATGTTTCTAATCTGTTTGTTAGCCTTAACATTTGACAACACAGATCTGTAAGCCTTATTCGTGGGTAGGCAAGGCAATTGTGGTAACTTGACCATAATAAAGGTATCTCCCAGCACATACACTAAATACTTCACACAATATAATTCTCTCACTCTATGTATATACACTTACGGAAAAAAATTCCCAACACCACGAAAAAATAGTTGTAGAAGAATGAAATGGCGGCAATACATTTGTATAGGTAACATATTTAATCGATTAAGGTTTCAAGATCACAGCTTAATGTAAGCGCGAGAAGATCCATTTTAAATGTGAAATGCTGGTACATTAATAATCTGCGCAACCGCCAGAATGTTGAATGCAAGCACGCAAACGTACATGCATTGTGTCGTACAGGTGCTTGATGTCAGTTTGTGGGATGGAGTTCCATGCCTGTTGCACTTGGTCGGTCAATACAAGGACGGTTAATGCTGGTTGGGGGGGGACGCTGGAGTTGTCGTCCAATGATGTCCCATATGTGCTTGATTGGTGAAAGATCTGGTGATCTAGCAGGCCACGGCAACATGTCAACACTCTGTAGAGCATGTTGGGTTACAACAACGGTATGCGGGCGAGCGTTATCCTGTTGGAAAACACCCCCTGGAATGCTGTTCATGAATGGCAGCACAACAGGTTGAATCACCAGACCGACGTACAACTGTGCCGTCAGGGTGCGTGGGATAACCACGAGAGTGCTCCTGCTGTCATAGGAAATTGCTCCCCAGACCATAACTCCAGGTGTAGGTCCAGTGTGTCTCGGCCGCAGACAGGTTGGTTGCAGGTGCTCACCTGGCCTTCTAACCAACACACGGCCATCACTGGCACCCAGGCAGAACTGGCTTTCATCAGAAAACACAACAGATCTCCACTCCGTCCTCCAATGAGCTCTAGCTTGACACCACTGACGTCGCAAACTGCAGTGGTTTGGAGTAAGTGGAATGCACGCTACAGAGCGTCTGGCTCGGAGCTGTCCTTCAAGTAACCGATTTGTAACAGTTCATTGTGTCACTGTGGTGGCAACTGCAGCTCGAATTGCTTCTACAGACGCGGTACAATGCACCACGGTCATACGCTGTACACGGCGGTCTTCCCTCTCAGTAGTGCCACATGGCCGGCCGGAACCCGGTCTTCTTGAGGCAGTACCTTCCCTTGACCACCGCTGCCAACAATCGTGCACAGTGGCTGCATTCCTGCCAAGTCGTTCTGCAATATTGCGGAACGAAAATCCAACTTCTCGTAGCCCTATTACACGACCTCGTTCAAACTCCGTGAGCTGTTGATAATGGCTTCTTCGTCTTCTTAAAGGCATTCTTGACTAACATCAACACACTACGTCGAATCTCAACGATAACTAACGCTCACAAACGGTACAGCATGTATTTACAGCAAACCTGCTTGCTTTGCATGTTTCGAGGGGCGCTACTAGCGCCACACGTATGCGCCGAGCGCGAAATTTGCATAGACGTCATCTTACAGAAGTACTCTCACCGCCTACCAACTGTCGTTTATCTAACACAACCCCTTCTTGGTGTTGGGATTTTTTTTCCGTCGGTGTATACATATATATATATATACTGAAGAGCAAAGCTGAAAACTAAGGAAAAACTTTTGAATTTAAAACGAAAGTTGCAAAAAAACCTGAAGATCAAAACGCGCAACGCAGCAGTTATGAAAATTCAGAATTCACATTCTATTAAGAAGAGACCTAAGCAAAAAATATATATATATTTTTGGTCTATGTTGTACTTGGTATGAGTCAAAAATATATATATTTTTTTTTGCTTAGGTCTCTTCTTAATAGAATATATATATATATATAAGACCCAGAAGAAGACCCCATGGGAGATGAATGGATGAAATTCGAAATCGTGCAGGAGGGACACGGAGGAGACAGACAACTGTGGAAGAAACTTGGGGAGGCCTTCATCCAGCAGTGGATTGATAATGGTTGATGTTATACATATATCAGTAAAAAGAAGTAAAGCACACTCATGTAGTAATTAGACCACATCAACACTGCACCTTGCTGCAGGAATTAGACATAGTAGAAATAAACATAGAATTAACCAGAAGTAACCCACTTTCATGGTTCTAAACAAAAATGATATAGAATAAAACAACTCAGGAACCCCAAACCACTCTTCAGGGAAAGACATCTGGAGCCCCCGAAGTTAAATCATAGCTTAGGTGTTACCGAAAAACCCAGAAAACCCCATGGGAGATGGATGAAATTCGAAAGCATGTCAGAGTAACATGGAGGAGATAGGCTCAAGACATACAATTGTGGAAGAAACTTGGGGGGGGGGGGGGGGGACCTTCATCCAGTAGTGGATTGATAATGGTTGACAATGATGATAATGATATATATATTGATTATGTACAGTATACATATATTGTAATGATAATAGTTGTCAATGATGATATATTATATATATCTCTCATCATTGTCAACCATATATATATATA
This sequence comes from Macrothele yani, assembly GCA_039090855.1. Taxonomy (NCBI): domain Eukaryota; kingdom Metazoa; phylum Arthropoda; class Arachnida; order Araneae; family Macrothelidae; genus Macrothele; species Macrothele yani. The sequence goes on along the minus strand of CM077022.1, from coordinate 44,728,072 downwards.
ATCATTGTCAACCATATATATGGTTTAATGATGATATATATGGTTGACAATGATGATATATATACCATTATCAATCCACTGCTGAATGAAGGTCTCCCCAAGTTTCTTCCACAATTGTCTGTTTTGAGCCTGTCTCCTCCATATTACTCCGGCATGCTTTCGAATTCCATCTCCCATGGGTCTTCTGTCCCTCGAAATCCAGTTCAAAATTTCAGTCGTCCATCGGTGGTCTGTTCTTCTGGCAACATGTCCAGCCCATTGCCATTTCAGTGATTTCACTCTATCTCTCTCTGTATATATATATATATACATTGAGTTGTCTGCATTCTTTGCATGTCTTTTTTTGGTGTCAAAAGAAAAATCTTTCTATACATCCTGCTTTTCTTCTTTAGTTAAGGTCATACATACAGTATATATATATACATATACACCTGGTTATGATGTCGCCCACCCTCTCTTTCTCTCTCTCTATATATATATAAAACATTACGTATAAACATTACTTACCTTTTTCCTGTATTTTTTATTCTGTCAGTTTTCTTTTAGATGTATTTTAACAGCAGGAATAGGCTAACCCTTTTTTTGATGAAAATTATTTATGTATCTACATATGTTTATTTGCTATGTATTATTTAACTATCTTCCAAGGTTTATCCGTAAGAAAAATAATTGAAAGTAATTATTCTTAAGTGCAGTTTAAATAAACTTGGTGACCTAATATATGTTGTAGTCAGAGATATATATGTATATATCACTTCTGTGACTACCCTGTGACCTAGGTATAGACAGACATTGGGGCAATATGATGCTCCAAATGGTATTTACAGTTAGCAACACCAGTACCAAGCAGCTAAAAATAGTTTTATGTACTTTTTCAACCTAAAAAGACTTATAATTTTTGGTATCAAAAGAAAAATCTTTCTACACATCCTGCTTTTAATATCAGGGCAGGTAAATTTTCTCTGGGCATGTATTATTTTAGATATTTTTCAAGCCCTGGGCTGAGTGACCAAAAAATTCAGATTATGGACTTAAATTTTTTTATGGGACAAAAAATTGTCTTTTTGTTGTTTTTTTGTTTCAGTATTTAATATTTTTTATTTGCACTTTTTTAAGAAGCCTAGCTTTTTTGTTGTCCCAAAGCTGGAATTTTGTAGTTTTCACCTAATATTTGTACACATTTTGGCAATTGTTAAGATGTACTGCACAGTTTTTTTTTTTTGTTTCAATTTTAAGGGCACAGCCTCTTATTAATATGAAGTGAGAAATTAACAACCACTGATTTGCATTCATGGTGTGCAAAAAGTTTGGCGAGCAAATGTTTGTTTTGTGTTTTTATTTTGTGGGTTCCTTCAGCAGTCTTGCTGGAAATACAAATGTGTCTGATTTGTATTTAGAGAAATACAGGCACAACTTGTTCAATTCAAAGAAGGATTGATTTACGTGAGTGATATTTGTTCAATACTAACCTCTCATATATATGGTTGATGCAAAAGGAATAACTGGCAATTTATGCATGGACTGTACATTCATCATGAATCAGTGGTCACATTTTTCAAAAAAAAAAAAAAAAAAAAAAACACCTATCACGGAAAAATCAAATGCAAGTAGTTATTACAAAATGTTGGTAGTCCCTTTCTTTTGTATTATTCTTCCATAATTTTTTTTCAATTGTCATTTCATAATCGTTTGTGCCAGTTTTCATAAATATTTTATGTTGTTTGCATTTTTGAGGTACCATATATAAGTTTTGAGGTACCAAAATATAAGTACTCCCTGTTTCCTATTTTCAGTTTTAAATCAATATTGCCTGTATTTTTGCTACCCAAAAACCACACACATTGTACTAACACATTCACAAATAAAGAGTATTCTATCAAGAAATTTTCAAGCTCTGCACTCTCACTTTGTTGCAGTAATACTACAGATTAATCACTAATCAGAGACAAATGCCTAGAACACAAGTTGGGTGACCCTGTGCTTTCAGATAAAATACTAGATTGTTTCCTGACAGGTGTCAGCAAGCAATAAATTTATATTACCAATCACAATTATTACTTCTGCAATTTAAGTAACTATAAATTTACTGCTTTACCAGTATTTGCTATCTAATGAGCATTAGCCATGGGTACATGATCTTTATCACATAAAAAGAAATTGCTGCTTCCTAAGATTTTGAAATATTTGTTGTCTTGTCAGACAAGTTGCATGTACACTGTACAGATTGTAGAATATATATGCAAATGCCATTTGCAAAACATCCTCAGTATATGTAAAAAAAAAAAAGACATAAGTAAAAATTGTTCCCAAAAAGCTTCTAAGTTGGTAACTCATAATTAACCTCATCTTCCCATAAACAAGATTCAGTGTTCACATTGAGTAGGACTGTTTACAAAATATAAGGAATAAAAAGTCTTAAGATAACACAGATATTGAAATGGTTCATCTGCTGGTTTAATCACCAGCTACACGGATTAGATGTCTTATTTTCTGTGTTTGATTAGCTGAGCATTTACAGCTCAACCTTATTTAAAAATGCTTACTTGTGAAATGTAGGGCTAACCTTCCAAAAGTGGAGTAAATGGCATTTTATTGTTGATGTAATTATCCAAAAGGTGCCGATAATTGTGAATATTTATAAAACTGTAGCCTTAAGTTTGTAATTAAACATAACACGATCGCCGAGCAGCTGAAAGAACCGAGGTGACTCCTTGACACACGCAGAATTTGTACCTCATCAAAGATGGTAGGCTCTCCCCACGTTGGCTTCAGCTGCCTCAGCAGAGAACCAATCACAGAAGCACTGTATTTCTATCTCGTTGGATGTAACATAGCTCGTCATCTCCATAAAAACCACTCTAAGGTATACAACACATTCATACACTCAATTAAAACCACTATGTACATAATTACACTATTTACATTCCCTGGAAGTCAAACCTTTGTCAACTGTGACTAATGTAGTGCTGCATCCGCCTCATACACCGCACAAACCTTACAGCAAACGCCAACCTCCCGTCATACACAATCCTCTAGCGCTTTCAACAGAATCACTGTCGTCTTCAGTAAGCCGATGATGTCTCTCTCTGCCAACCACAGCTCAAGTGAGCAAAGTCATTGAAGTTCCGTCCGGCCCCAGTCGCAATCTCTGTGTCTCTGGCGCCATCTATTGTCAGTGCTGCTCTCATTTCTCTTTTAATTGTTCAATTTTTATTAAGGCCTTCCACTGTTCGTTTAAGTTGCTTGGTTCATTAATGTTACACACTCTTAATCTGTTTTTTTTTCTTTTTCAATTAATACTGATTCCGCAATTCTCGACTGCCTTTCGTTTTTACAGCTCTTAATAATTTTAATATCTTCAAACTTCGGACATTGGTGATTTTCTAGACAATATTGGGTTAATGCAGTCTTAGCTTCTTTTTTATTCTATTGGTTTTCTTTGATTGATATGTCATTAATGACTTGCACGTAAATATGCACTCTTTGCTGGTATTTAATACCTTTAAAGATGCAAATAATATATCAATAGCTTGTTCGTTGAGTTTCTTGGTGCTAGCAATGTTTTTTTCTATAGACAACATTGCAAGTGCTGTCAGTCGATCTTGTCACATACTGTTCATAGGGTTCGTACGCCTCCTGGATTTCCTGGAATCAAATTTTAATTTTCCAGGGCCCTGGAAAAAAGGCAATTTTTAATGACCTGGAATGTTTGTATTTCTTTTTATGCTGAACTAGTTTGGTTAAAGTTTGTATTTGCCGCCCCGGTGGCGCAGTGGTCTAAGCGATGGCCTCTGATCATTCGTCCAAAAGGGGTCCGGGTTCGAATCCCGGTGAAGCATGGATGTTGTGTTTGTCTTACGGCACTGGTTCTCTCCCTTCCCTGGAACCAGTGACCCTAAATTAGGGACGGGCGACTGCTTATAGCCCATTGAGTTGCTCATGGTGGTCGTTAAACCTCAAAAAAAAAAAAAAAGTTTGTATTTCTTATGCTGAACTATTTGGTGGTTTTCAGCCAGTGTTTCACCATAAAAGTTGTTTCGCCTCCTCTCCAGCTGTGAACTGGAGGGAGGGAGAAAGAGAGAGAGAGAGAGTGCGTGTGCGTGTTGGTGAAAAGGGATTGCAGAAACTTTCTTGCCTGATCGGGTGGGCGGGGCCAGCACGGCTGTTGACTGATAAGTATCTCCTGCACCCTACTGGGATAGAAAATATGATTTTCTATCTTAGCGGAATTTCTACAAAACTGACTGAAAATTTAATGCACTTAATAAATTGCCAAAAGGAACGAACCCACCAAATTTCGTGTGAATCGGATAAAAACTGAAAACTAGCCAATAAAATTTTTAATCACGTACGACGACAGTTTTCCCGTTCTAAAGTCATAATAAAAAAAAATATGCGCAATTCAAAAAGTTTTCATTTGATTGTAGTGAAATTTGAAGGGTAACCTTATATGACCCAGTTACGACATCTGTGAAAAATTCAGATCTTTTAGGTGAAAATTCAGTAAATAAATTTTTCGGCACATTTTTCGTTAGGTAGGAAAGGAGAGTGGCTGGATTAGATGAGACTGAGAAGATCCTCCAAACCTTGATTTTATTTTACAGTATTCTCATGGTTACATAAATGTTAGGTTATAAAGCTATAAATGTGGTGAGGGGTAATCATGGAAGTGAAATGCAGATAGACTGATGCCGCTCTTGTGTGTTCTCCAGACTTTTTAATCAGGCTGTTCTATTTTAAACAGTGTTACAGTCTTACATTAACTCAAGAGTATAGTGACCTATACGTAATGCTGATTGCAGAGGCATTTGGCTGTCTTCCTTGTAAATTGGTAACAAGAACATTGTTCTGTTTTATTAGTTAGAATAAATTGTTGTTGTGTAGTTATGCCAGGTGGTAAGTGTATATTTAATCCAGCTTGACTAGATAATGTCAAGTATAAGGATTTTTTGCTGAAACAGAAAGATACTTCTAAGTTTAAAGCAAAGTGCAAAGTATGTGATCGTTGCTTCGATATTTCAAATATGGATGAGTCTGCCATTACTAGTCATGTGGCTAGTAAAAAGCATATTTCTTTATTGGCAGCTAAACAAAAGCAAACGGTAGATATCCAAGACTGTTACCAGAAGTCACATGGTGCTGTTCCTATTAAAAAAAAACCTGCAGTATCTGACATAAGTCTTGAAAATTCGTTTTCCCAAAACAATGTGCTAAAAGCAGAAATTCTATGGACGTTGAAAGTCATTACTTCACATTATTCATATAAGTCATGTGAAAACATCCAATCTGTACTGACCTTTAATGTTCCCTGACAGTAACATTGCAAAAAGCTCACTTGTGGTGGAAAAAAAAAATGTGCATATTATTCTGTTTTTGGTATTGCACCATTTTTTATATCACTTTTAAAGGGAAGAGTCAAATCTCAAGATGGATATGTGTTACTGTTTGACGAGACCCTTAACAAGGAAACTAGCAAAAAACAGTTGGATTCTCATGTTAGGTTTTGGGATGGCGGGCAAGTTTGTACAAGATACTTAGGATCTGACTTTTTAGGACATGCTACTGCTGATGTATTTTGTAGTAAAATTCAAGAAAAGTGTTCCGGCTTAGGTTCTGGTAACTTGAATCAGCTGTCCATGGACGGACCCCATGTCAATTGGAAAGTTTATGATATGATGCTGAATGCATTAAGCCGCCCCGGTGGCGCAGTGGTCTAAGGCGCTGGCCTCTGATCATTCGTCCGTAAGGGGTCCGGGTTCGAATCCCGGTCAGGCATGGATGTTGTGTTTGTCTTACGGCACTGGCTCTCTCCCTTCCCTGGAACCAGTGACCCTAAATTAGGGACGGGCGACTGCTTATAGCCCATTGAGTTGCTCACGGTGGTCGTTAAACCTCAAAAAAAAAAAAAAAATGCATTAAAACTAGAGAACCATGCCTCTTTATTGAATGTTGGCAGTTGTGGATTGCATATTGTTCATAATGCTTTCAACAGTGGCTGCAAAATAATGCCAGAACTTGGTGAGACTATTTTTTTTTTTTTTTTTTTTTTTTTTGGATTGTAGGTTTAACGACCACCGTGAGCAACTCAATGGACTATAAGAAGTCGCCCGTCCCTAATTTAGGGTCACTGGTTCCAGGGAAGGGAGAGAGCCAGTGCCGTAAGACAAACACAACATCCATGCCTCATTGGGAATCGAACCCGAGCCTCTTACGGACGAATAATCAGAGGCCACTGCTTAGACCACTGCGCCACCGGGGCGGCGAGACTATTCAAGCATTGTATTATACGTATATTCAAGGACTCGCCAGCTAGACGTGAAGATTTTTCAAAAATGATAGACTGCAACATCTTTCCGCTAAAGTTTTGCAAACACCGTTGGCTTAAAAATGTGAGTGTTGTTGAAAGAGCTATTGAAATTTTGCCAAGTATTTCATTATATGTCAGCAAGGTTCAGCAAAAGATATTACCTGACCCTCAAAACAAGTCATTTGATGTGGTGAAGAAACATGTTAAAGACCCACTTTTTCTTGTCAAATGTAATTTTTTGTTAGTGTGGCTAAAAGTGTTGAATATTTTTTGACTGTTTATCAGACTGACCAACCAATGCTTCCGTTTTTGGCTCATGATTTATATAGTTTGTTAAAAGAAGTGATGGAAAGATTCATAAAGGATAACATAAAGAACAGTGTAAATAGGCCTCTTAAACTGCTGAAAATTGAAATAAATGAAACAAATTACAAAGATAGGAGTAAAATCATGATTGGTTTTGTTGCAAGCAAATTAATAACGGAACTAAAGAAAAGAAAAGCCAAAAAAATGCCGCCCCGGTGGCGCAGTGGTCTAAGGCGCTGGCCTCTGATCATTCGTCCGTAAGGGGTCCGGGTTCGAATCCCGGTGAGGCATGGATGTTGTGTTTGTCTTACGGCACTGGTTCTCTCCCTTCCCTGGAACCAGTGACCCTAAATTAGGGACGGGCGACTGCTTATAGTCCATTGAGTTGCTCACGGTGGTCGTTAAACCTCCAATCAAAAAAAAAAAAAAAAAAAAAAAGCCAAAATGTCAGTGTCAGATTATGGAATTTAACTTACAATGTAGGCATTTTTTGATCCAAGTTACTAAGAAGTTACTCGAAAAATCCCCTTTATAGTATCCGTTGGTTAGGTCAATGACGGCCGCCCCGGTGGCGCAGTGGTCTAAGGCGTTGGCCTCTGATCATTCGTCCGTAAGGGGTCCGGGTTCGAATCCCGTCAGGCATGGATGTTGTGTTTGTCTTACGGCACTGGCTCTCTCCCTTCCCTGGAACCAGTGACCCTAAATTAGGGACGGGCGACTGCTTATAGCCCATTGAGTTGCTCATGGTGGTCGTTAAACCTCCAAAAAAAAAAAAAAAAAAAAGGTCAATGACATGTTTAGACCCAAGAAAGTTTTTGGGAAATTCAGAAGATATGATTCAGCAGGATATTACTCATCCTTGTCGACGCAAAGAAAGTTTTGGAAGCAAATTGTGATAATATCATAAGGAGTATAGTGATTTAGTACAGGAACTTGTCAATGAAAGGAAGGCTGAGCTCACAAATTTTGATCCGAGAACACAGACTAGATGAGTTTTACCATGCTACTGTTGCTAATAAGTATAGACACTTTTGGGAAGTCATGAAGATACTTCTGCTTCTATCCCATGGGCAGGCCACTGTTGAAAGAGGATTTTCTACAAATAAACAAATCTTGGTGGAGAACTTGAGAGAAGAATCTGTTGTAGCAAGAAGAATTATTGTTGACCATGTAAATACAGTTGGGAAAATAGATGCTTAATTGTCAACTGAGTGTTGCCTGTGCTCGTCAAAAGTATGTAGCTTACCTGGATGAACAGAAGAAAACCCAGCAAAAGAAATGTATGAAAAAAGAATGCTGCTAATGGAAAACATATCATGTCTTAAATCGAAGAAGGAAAGACTTGAAACAGACATTTCTGAATTTAAAAATTTTTCTGAAATGTGTGCTGATCAGGTAGAATCAAAAGCTCACTGGCATTGCTTGCAAAATCAAATGCCCTGCGACACAGTGTCAAAGAAAAAGAAAAAGCACTGTTGCTTGTTGCTGATGAACTTCATGAAAAACTCATGGACATAAGAATTGTTAAAGGGGTAGGAAACATCCTATCACTTGAAGTTATATGTCTACCTGAATGTACCTTTTTCTTAATGAACTTTTTAGATAAAACTCTGTGTCTTCGCATTCTGCTTTATTTCCCCTCTCGTTTATATTGTGGTCATTAGTGGCTGTAAAGTGGGGAGAGGAAATGTAAGTCAACAGCAATTAATTCCCAATCGAACTTTATTCCCATACGGCTTTATATTGCGTCCATAAAATGGAGGAAACTTGACCTGCTAGAAAAGAGAAGTATACCTTTTAAAAGGATTTCATCTGGTTTCTTTCATAGCAGTTAGCAGCATGCAAATCTGTGGAAGAATTGATCAAGCTCATGCACACTGCGTATTAATCAGATTTCAGCCTTTTTCAACACATTCCTTCGATATATACCATTTTCCCCATTGAGTTTTTAAGTAAAAGTTACTCTCCTTGGGGGTCTTTAAGAACAAACTAAAATTTCGACGGAATTGAAGGCTTTTGTATGTTCATTATCATGCATTAAGTTTCGATAAACATACTGAAACCAGATGAAAATTTCCGGGCCGCCCCGGTGGCGCAGTGGTCTAAGGCGTTGGCCTATGATCATTCGTCCGTAAGGGGTCCGGGTTCGAATCCCGGTCAGGCATGGATGTTGTGTTTGTCTTACGGCACTGGCTCTCTCCCTTCCCTGGAACCAGTGACCCTAAATTAGGGACGGGCGACTGCTTATAGCCCATTGAGTTGCTCACGGTGGTCGTTAAACCTCCAATCAAAAAAAAAAAAAAAATTTCCGGAATAAAATGACAAATTTCCAAGAAAAGCGCGTAATCAAAAAACATTTTTCGGCACTCTGAGCATTGCTTTTTCTCAGCTTTCAAAATAGTTTAGACATATACAGGGTGCGTTCAAAAATTGGTCAAACATTTTCATGTATTAAATTACCTAAAAATTTTAACCAGTAGCCATTTTTCAAAAATATCAAAAAGAAACAATAAATCCAGGTAGAGAAGGTAAAGTACATGTTGCAAAAATATACATTTAAATGTTTCCCTCATACTAAGTAGGCATACAGAAACATCAGTATTTCACTGTCTGCCATCCAATGAAGGCATATTACATATTGTAAATAGAAAGTTCAGAGTACTTTTATACAAGTAAAAACATAATCTGTTCTTTTTTTTTTCCTGGTTCTCCAGAGGGTTGGCATTCCAGCTTTTCAGGTTCTTGTTTCTATCTAGTTTCTTGAATTCTAGAGCATGGAATATCCTGCCTTTTAGGTTTGTATCAAAGTGGATAAAAAATTAAATCCTTTATATTGAGTGTTTTTGGAGACATTTAAAACAGTAATATAACAAAACAAGGTGTTCACAAAGACAGTTTAGCAGATTGTTTGACGTAATTCTTATTCCGAAGGGAATGTAGTGCCAAGAACAAAGACGTTTTCGAAGAAATCCTTGAAATAATAAGGAATCATGAATGGCAATAAATATCGATGCATTTCTTCTTAAATTGTCTTTTGCTATATATTTCTTAGCACGAATTAAAATACTTGTTGTAAATACGAAGGTATAATTTCTTTCCAGTCTCCCAACATATATAGTGGTAAGATCGTTCTTTTTTTTTTTCTCTTTTTTTTTTTGTTTTGTTATTTTTCAACATTTTAGTTATTGTTTTCATTTAGTACATGAAATAGTTTTTTGATGAAACCAAAGTCATCATGACCAATTAAAAAATAAGAACATAATGCAAAGCTAACCAATTTGTCAATTCCCGTAATGTTTGCATTCGGATGTTAACAACAACATATGCGTGCCGCCCCGGTGGCGCAGTGGTCTAAAGCGCTGGCCCCTGATCATTCGTCCGTAAGGGGTCCGGGTTCGAATCCCGGTCAGGCATGGATATTGTGTTTGTCTTACGGCACTGGCTCCCTCCCTTCCCTGGAACCAGTGACCCTAAATTAGGGACGGGCGACTGCTTATAGCCCATTGAATTGCTCACGGTGGTCGTTAAACCTCCAATAAAAAAAAAAAAAAAAAAAAAAAACATATGCGTTGCCAGATCTAAAACAGTAGATTGCTCGCGGAGCTGTTCTAGCGCCCCGCTGTCTCAGCTGTGAGAAATGAGGAGTGCACCCGTTTGCTGAAGAATAGCCCAGCTGCGGTTTTAAATTGCATAGTTTTCGGTTGCAGAAATCATATTAATACCAAAGCGGAGAAAATTACATTTTACACAGGAAGTGGAGTTTTCTATTTTAATATGGAGTTTTTTTCTCGTCTGGCGGTTTAACGACCACCGTGAGCAACTCAATGGGCTAAGCAGTCTCCCGTCCCTAATTTAAAGGCCACTGGTTCCAGGAAAGGGAGAGAGAATTAAGTATCTTAAGACAAACATAACATCCATGCCTCACGGGATTTGAACCCGGATCCTTCTCGGACGAATGGTCAGAAGCCAGCGCTTAGACCACTGCGCCGCAGTGACCTGTTTTGTTTTGTACTTGCACTAACGTTTCATATATTTCAATTTAAAATAAAAATTGGAAGCTGCCTCAAAATAATTAACAATTTTGTAAATCCATGTTTCGTCACACATCGGTAAGAAGTTACGATGCAAAAATAGAAACTTTTACGAAGAAAGATCGAATACGATTCGACTGACGCGCCATTGTTGTAACCATGAAAACCACCAGTTTCTCCGCACTTTAGTGGGCTCTGATCCTCCGATCGCGGTAGTGGGCTTCACTCAGGGTGGTACCACACCATTTACAAGAGAATCTGCATATATCTTATTCTAACAACCTCTTTGGTGGTGAACCCCCCCCCCTCAAATGGTCTAGCGACGCTCCTGATAAACTAAGAAATTATTCATTGGAGAGGTTTCCTAGAAAGACGTATGGCAATAATTTTACTTTTATCAGAACACAGTTTGACCTTTAGGTCAGCTGATAAGCTATTTAAGGTAAATAACGGACATTTCTTGAGATTAGTACATCTATTTGGCAAGTCTGATGAACTGATCCTAGAACATTTGAAACTTGTTTGTGCCAAGGAGAATACTGATCATTATCTTTTTAAAAAGTACAGAATAATACGATCAATCTGTTAGCAAAGTGCTTATGATATTTTACTTACAACTCAGTGCACATTTAATGAACTCTCTGGTTGGATCGAAGCGTGGGGTCCAGAAGTAAGTTTTATGGTAAAATATAAAAAAAAAAAAAAGGCGGTCCAGCCATGAAACGTTAATTATCAAGACAAAATATGTATGTTATTTTAGGCTATAACACGGTTACATTTGACTAGTAATATTTTAATCTCCATTTCCCATATAAATTCCATTATACGATATTTGAGAATACTGTTTATATGTTATTAATTAAATTGTATATTTTTCATACGTGGCTCAAAAAAAAAAAAAAATAATAGATCCAACACGTACAAAAAACTTTGAAGGGAGTCAGCAAAAAGTGTCCTAACGCCACGAATGATAAAGCCGGTCCTGGTCTTACATTATGATTCGAAATTTCGGGCCAGTTCAACGAATTTCACCTTTCGCCTGCCCTAGCCAAATTTTTGATAAATTTAAATCACTAAAATAGAGGAAACCTTTTTTTAAAGATATTATTATTTTTTTTTTTTTGATTGGAGGTTTAACGACCACCGTGAGCAACTCAATGGGCTATAAGCAGTCGCCCGTCCCTAATTTAGGGTCACTGGTTCCAGGGAAGGGAGAGAGCCAGTGCCGTAAGACAAACACAACATCCATGCCTCACCGGGATTCGAACCCGGACCCCTTACGGACGAATGATCAGAGGCCATCGCCTTAGACCGCTGCGCCACCGGGGCGGCTTAAAGATATTAATGATTGATTGTATCAATTATTTATCTTGTATTTTAGTATCTTGTACATTTACTAAAATGTTTGACAACCTTGAAGGGCCGCCTCGGTGGCGCAGTGGTCTAAGCGTTGGCCTCTGATCATTCGTCCAAACGGGGTCCGGGTTCGAATCCCGGTGAGGCATGGATGTTGTGTTTGTCTTACGGCACTGGCTCTCTCCCTTCCCTGGAACCAGTGACCCTAAATTAGGGACGGGCGACTGCTTGTAGCCCATTGAGTTGCTTACGGTAGTCGTTAAACCTCCAATCAAAAAAAAAGGGGGGGGGGTCCGGGTTCAAATCCCGACGAGGCATGGATGTTGTGTTTGTCTTACGGCACTGGCTCTTTCCCTTCCCTGGAACCAATGACCCTAAATTAGGGACGGGCGGCTGCTTATAGTCCATAGAGTTGCTCACTGTGGTCGGTGGTTATTAAACCTCCAATCAATCAATCAATCAACCTTGAAGGAGGTAAGAATTTTTCTTAGCACCCCTAAAAGTACTCATATGGGCACCACTGCCTGTCCTGCTCATTACCATCATAGAAGAAGATAAAATGAGGAATTCGTTGTTGCCTTAGCTTCAATTAACAGCACGGCCATTAAGTATATCAGCTGACCACGTTGGCACTCAACTGAAACAACGAAACTTAATACTTGCTATCTACCCAGTTTTTACGTTCCGCACTACGTTATCATTAACAGTAATCTGGCAGAGAGTGAACTTTGTCCGTCATAGCAGATGACAGTAAAACAATCTCCGAACCTCGGATGTTGGCTCTTTGGCATCATCACTTCTATCGTGTCATCAAGTTTATCTTTTGCAAACACATCTTGTTCTGTGTGCTGACGGCATTTAATATGCAAAAATGATGTTGTTAATTTTGAAATGTTTGAGGAAAGTATGTGGTCTGAGACAGAATTTGGTTTTATATCACCACTGTGTGGACGACAGACCCACGTTATAGAACGATGAGAGGGTTGTTAAATAAGCTACAGTTACGTAATGAGGGAATTCAAGAGATGCAGCAGATATGTGTGGATACTGTAAGGTCATAAAATCCCGTTTAATGACTACTAGGTATCTAGGATACGATCTGCGGCTGTGGATTGAGCACAACGTGTTTTACTGAAGCCGCGCAGTGTAGTAAGTGTTTTCTAATAACTGGCTTTCCCCTTCCTCCCCTATTTTTTACCATATGAAGCTGTTTTATTCATTATATAGTAAGAATTTTGTTTTCGCGATTACCTGCGCGTAGGACCGGGAAATCGTTAAAATAAAAAAATCTGGGTCCTGAAATTCCTATATTTCTGGGATTGGACCGGGAAATCGTTAACATAAAAGGAAGGACCGGGAAATCGTTAAAATAAAAAAATCTGGGTCCTGAAATTCCTATATTTCTGGGATTGTTCCTATGAGCTCCTATATTTACTGTACTTGAAAAGGGATATTTCTTGTAATTGCCACTTGTGGTATCTTCATAATCTTTTCTATCAGTTTAGTTGTATTTATATATAATATGTATATATATATATATTTTTTTTTTTGATTGGAGGTTTAACCACCACCGCGAGCAGCTCAGTGGGCTAGAAGCAGTCGCCCGTCCCTAAAGCCACTGGTTCCAGGGAAGGGAGAGAGCCAGTGCTGTGAGACAAACACAAGATCCATGCCTCACCGGGATTCAAACGCGGACCCATCTCAGCAAAATGGTCAAAAGCCATTGGTTAGACCACTGCGCCACCGGGCCGGCTTTTTTTTTTTTTTTTTATGGGTTCAAAGACCACCATGAACAACTCCAAGGTCTCACCCACAGGCTACAGGTGAACTGGGGTTTCTTTGAGCTCACTATTTAGCCCCCCCCAAATATTTAGGCTGTTAGAACATATGGCTGGTGCAACCATTAAAGATTTAAGGGAACTTGGGTAAATGCACCTGAATTTTTCGAATTCATTTAAGTATGTTTTTTGTCAAATTTAGTGTTTGTACTTTTTGGAAATGGGAGTCTTCTGAGTGAATTTCAAAGAGAGTAGTAGAGACACACCATTTTTGTAATTATAGTTTAAAAGATGAGAGAGAAAAACAGATATTCCTTGTCAGGTTACAAACTAATATACCTAACATGCCTTGTGATAAAAAAAAAAAAAAAAAAAAAGAAACAATGTAAGTAAGCTAAAATTGTGAAGAAATAGTAATTTGCCATACAGATTCGTATCCTTGGTTCCCATATACATAACATTGAATAAATACTACATATTCACCTGAAAACTTTTTTTTTGACTTGAGATAACATCAGCATTGAGTAAAATCCAAATGAACGGAATTCTTTGCCAAAATTTCTCCTAGAACTTCAAAATTTATGCTTCCACCCATAGTTCTGTAAGGCAAGCACACCACCCATATATCATTCAGGACTTAAGGTGGTTTCACCTAAAATCTCTGCCTTATGTTTCCAATGGTAAAACTTCTTTACATATTTTCTTCGCAATTAATGTATTCCCAAGGATGAAAATTTGCACATCGATAAATCTAAGTTTAAGTTATAATAGCATGGGATACTTAACATTTGCTAAAACATAGCCATAATTAGACAATCCAACATTTGTTTGTTTACTGACATCATCAATGTACAGGTTGCACCATCTATTAACAGGTCTGAACATTACTCAAAGAAAAATTATTGATTTTTAATATAATTATGATTGTTTTAGCAAGTATTAGGTATCCCATGCTATAACTTAAAGTTAGTTTTATTGATGTGCAAGTTTTCATCCTTAGGAATACATTAATTGCGAAGAAAATATGTAAAGAAGTTTTACCATTGGAAACAAAAGGCAGAGATTTTAGGTGGAACCATCTTAAACCTGGGTCCACTCTAAGAAATGGTCTGAGGCCAGTACATAGAGCACTGCACCTTTAAGGTGGCATATATGGTATAGCATTACATTATAACTATAACATTTCATAAAATATAATTTACAGTGGCATGCATAAATTTTTTGGAATATGTGGTCTTGGTTTATCATCAACAAACATGGGTACAAAGCCCATAGGTGCCTGATGCTAAGGGGCATCAGATTTCATTCATCTTACATTGTGTTACACCCAGTGCATGGACACTCGTCTGATAAACCCAGGCAGCCTGGGGAAAGGGGTCCAAGGACAAAGCATGACCGGGGCCGGCTTCAGAGGGAACCATCTACTCATTTGCGCCCCCAAACGCAGAGAGTCTGCAAAAAACTCCAGAAAAACTGCAGACTTTATGGTTGGCAGAACTGGGGTTTGAACACCCATCAGAAATGTTCTCCTCCTACACAGTGCATAGCGACTTAACCAACTACGTTATGCCGGGGGTTAGTCTTGGTTAGTGTATCCCTAATAAAGAGATGTTTTTCCTTTTGCTGATTTCTGTTTACACTTGGTTATAAATTTGTGAGCTGTATTTTTCTGGGAGTAAAAAGATTCCTGGTGGTATGTCTCATTTTGGCATGAATTGTCTTGTTAAAATTTATGGTACTGATGTTTTAATCAAATAGTGGTGCACTAGCGGAAAAATAGCTGTCGAATCAAAATGGTCATGGCCACCCTGGTGGTGGTGGGATATTATGTTTTTTTTTTACAGCTCTGGCTCTCTCCAGGTGAATCTGGTGAGGCATGGATGTTATAATTGTCTTATAGCACTGGCTCTCTACTGGGGATCTCATTCCCATTAAAAAAAAAAAAAAAAAAAAAAAAGATGGAATTCAACCAAGCTTATTGCCCCATGGACAGTTTGGGAGGATGAGCAAACCCGCATGGGGTCAGCTGGAGCTCTAGCTGATTGAGGGATGGCATCCCCACGGCCGTAGCAGACCATTCTGTTTTGGGACTGTACCTGGTGCTCTTTGGTTAACTCTGGCTGTTGTGCCATTAACCCCAATAAAACAGACAAACAAAATGGGAAAAAACTGTATGAACTTAAAGCCATTCTTGATCCTTACATTATTGTCCTCCCTCAAAACTTCGTGGCTTTAGTCTGGTTGACTAAATTAATCATACCACCAACATGCCACATACTTGAAGACATTCAGATGTTTTTGTCAAGAACAGTTTTTTTCAATATATTTTTAGAAATTGATTTACTTAATTTATTTACAATTTTAATACTTATATTGATTGTTTTATTGTTGATCTACTGAAAGTCAGAAAAATTCACCAATATCTTGAATTTCACTTGACTTTGACGTAAATACGTGCTTATACTTAACCTCCACTAATTCAAGGTTCGGAATTAGTGTCATATAATTAGTTTTTCTTCTCCCATCTTATTTGTACATGACATTTTATGTAAACATAATAGTACACTGAAGTGCCAAAAGTCATGGGATAGCAGTGTGCAAATTTTTAACTGGTGCTGCCAGCATAAAAAGGTTTCAATGCACGCTAAGATTTTTATCAGTTGCAAGGTGTAATCTTGTGAGTCAAGTTGAACAACCACCAGTAGGATTATGGTAAGCCGATGTGAATTGTCAGAGTTTGAATGAGGCATGGTTGTGGGAGCCAGACAAATGGGATATTCAATTTCTAAAGTTGTGAAAGCATTCAACATGTCTTGATCCATGGTGTCACGTGTGTACCGAGAATACCTCGTGGAAGGCATTATCACTCACTATGGATAGCTCAGTGGCTGAATGATCGTGAATGCCGAATGAGTACTGAATGACCATGACCAGTGGCGTCTGATCAGGATTGTCCATGCTAACAGACTAGCGATACTGTCACAAATAACACCCACATTCAATGCAGGAGGTACCAGAGACATATCCATCAGGTCAGTGCAGCATAATTTAGCGTCCATGGGGTATGGGAGCAGAAGACCCACCAGAGTGCCTTTGTTAACCCCAAGACATTGGACACAGCCCCTCACCTGGATTTGTGAACACAGTAATTGGCCCTGGAAGACTGGCAACATGTGATGTGGTCCGATGAGTCACGCTACCAGTTGTTACAAGCTGATGGTAGGATTCAAGTGTGGCACAGACCCCACAAGGCCATGGACCCAAGCTGTCAAAACAGGCACTGTGCAAGCTAGTGGTGGTTCCATACATGTGTGCAATATCTTTACGTGGCACGGTTTGGGTCCTCTGGTCCTCGTCAACAGGTCATTAACCGGTAATCGCTTCGTTGCTGTTCTGGGTGACCATTTGCAGCCCTTCATTAACTTCATGTAAATTCTAACAATGATGAAATTTTCCAGGCAGACACCATGTCATTGAGCTCAAGTTGTCCAAAATTGGTTCGAGGAGCATTCTGGAGAGTTCCGACAGATGGTGTGGCCATCATGTTACCTCGACATGAACCCAATTGAGCACTTATGGGACGTGGTGGAAAGGTCCATTCGCACCCAAGATCTTGCACCTACAAATACTAAGGAACTGTGGATGGCTGTTCAGACGTCATGGCTGAACGTCTCTCCAGAAATCATCCAGCCACTTTTGGAATTGATGCCACTTCGAGTTGCTGTACTTTGCCGGGCTAGAGGAGGTCCTACAGAATACTAGGTACATATCCTATGACTTTTGGCACTTCAGTGTATACATTAATTTACATATGGAAATATATTGCTAAAATACATCGGAAAATTTTTATTGTATTTTCTTGAGATGAAAAGGAAAAAGATATACATAGCAATATTTTTAGGTTTTAGATAATAAATGGAATTACATGCCAGGATGGAAGGGGAGGCTCGTGCCATGACGCACCAAGGGTCTTAGACATCCCTGCTCTCCCTTTCTTGAAACTAGTGACCCTGAATGAGGGACAGGCAGTGGCGGCTCGTGCTCCTGAGAGTGTACGTGCTGCGACTTACCGATTTATATGCAGTCTGTGACCCCGCCCCCACTACCCCTAAAGGCCTTAGGAATTGGGCAATGGGATCATCTTGGTCATCGGAGAAAATACCCAAAAGCAGATTTTTTTTTTTTTTGATTGAAGGTTTAACGTCACCGTGAAGAACTCAATGGGCTATAAGCAGTCGCCCGTCCCTAATTTAGGGTCACTGGTTCCATGGAAGGGAGAGAAACCAGTGCCGTAAGACAAACACAACATCCATGATTCGCCGGGATTCGAACCCGTACCCCTTTCGGACGAATGATCAGAGGCCATCGCTTAGACCACTGTGCCACCGGGGCGGCAAGAGCAGATTTTCGTAATTACATATAAATTTATATGTTTATTCATTTTGTTCACCTCTTTGGTGTTAATGGTTAAATTTTTAATCGTATATTCGACACAGTATTAAGCCTAATATTTTGCGGAATATACAGCTTGATTAATCTGCCCCGGCTTCAGTTGCCTAGAAAACATTACTCATTTATTTTATTTATTTATTTTGAAAATAGGTTTTATTCAGTTTCATATTTTTAATACGAAACTTTTTTACAGTGTGCTTCAATATATATTCAGTCAATCACTCTTGCACTTTTATTATTTGCAATTTTTAATGCACTTTCCCGCATTTCGCCGTCTGAGCTATAATCTAATCTGGTGTTGGTCGACCAAAGGACTTCTAAATTTTCCCCTCTAAAGTTCTTGAAGAAAATGGTAGTTTCAACAAAGAATCTACTGAATTAATCGCAGTCTCCATTCATGAAATTAAAAGGTTACGAAAACCACAGAATAAAGAAAAAAATTAAAAGCACAGATAGATTTTAACTGTCTGATCAAGCTAACGTTATGAGAGCACAGAAACAGACAATCAGATAAGTTTTCCCTCTATTCTATTGGTCAACCGCCTTGCACCCAGTTCCGATGGGAGAAAAAGGGGGATGGGGGTCTTTGGTTTCAACGCCATTTGCTGCCGGCGATCTTATATCGTGCTGAGAGAAATACAGCACACTGGAAACCCTTGTGACCGGCTTGACAAAAGGACCCTCCCCAAAAGGTGTATGGTGTAGGAGGCAGGAATGACATGCTGTTGGGGCCGTGCTACTCGGTTTGCAGCACGAAAGACCGTCAGCAGAACCACGCTGTTATTCCCGTGTGTTAACCGACACCACCGACCGAATGACGAACAGGAGCATTGATTACGGCCCGTCTAAAAATCAGATTTTGGGCTGGCAGCAAATCATGTGCATGCACTTTCAGGCTTTCAGCTACAATAAACAATAGGAATATGAATTCAAAATTTTTTAGCGTGCTGCAGCACGGCAGCACATAGTCACGGCTGCCACTGGGGACAGGCAACTGCTTATAGCCGTCGAGTTGCTCTCTGTGGTCATTTAACCACCCAGCAAAAACTGAAAAATGTTGAGTAATAAGGTGTTTTCAGTATCTCACTTTGGAACTAACTTGGCATGCAATTACGAAGAAGCACATGAATAACTCAAAACATTTGTGTTCACAGGGAATTTTATTTTTAGTTAGTGAAGGATGTGTGCAACTAAATATATACAGTTCTCACTGGAGTCAAAGCTGAATGGATAAAGCTGTGATTTTTTGTTTGTTTGTTTGTTTAACAGTAACTGTGAGCTACTCGATGAGCCATACGCAGTTGCCCATTCCAAATTTGGCACTACTGGCTCTAAGGAATGGAGAGAGCCAGTAGTGCTGTAAGACAAGTATGCCATCCATGCTTCACCTAGCAATTGAACCCAGACCCATCTTAGACGAATGGTCAAGGGCTACTTCTAAGACCATTGTGCCATCAGGGAAACAGGATGTGATTGCTGAAGCTCTATAAACTGCAACAACTGCTATGTTTGCATACAGTTACAAGTCCCGTCATGATATTGACCACTGTGCCATCAGACATAACAGCTGCTATGTTTGCTTACAGTTACAAGTCATAAATAATATTCATTATTTATGTATGTAGCACTGAGATCAGTTTTTTTTTTTGGGAGGCAGTGGGTGGCCTAGTGGTCAGCGTTCGTGACTGCCATGGAGATAACCTCAGGTTTGATCCTGGGCAGGTACGAACGTTCGAACCACTAAATACCCGCTGTGCATCAGATGGGCACATTAAGCAGTCGGACCCCGGGTACTGGCCCCCCGGTAATAAATAAGGGCGTCTTTCTACCTAGCTTCCGTGTCATTTTCCTAACGGGCAGTCTAGCGCAAATCTCTTAGCTTTTTATTTCTAAGGGTTGTTTAAGACCTGGGGTCAGACACTCCCTTCCTAAAATCCTCTACATATGATCTGATCTGATCAGATCAGGGTTTTTTTTTTGTTTCATCTCACAATCACCCCTGAATATTTTGGAAAAGTGAAATTGCCAAGGATTGTAAACCACAAGAACATAAGATGTCATGTGCACTAGTTCATGGCTTTGGCCCATACCTGCTTGTAAAGCTATTTTTGAATGTAAAGGCATTAGGTTTATTCAGTAGTCTTGGTTTGATGAAACAAGAAATGTATCAAGCAAAACTCAGTGTGACATACAGATTGAATATTATTGTTGTGTTACGAGTTTTTATCAGTTCTCACCACCCGGTGGTGCAGTGGGCTTAGTGATGGCTTCTGACTACTTGTCCGAGATGGGTCTCGGTTCAAATCCCGGTGAGGCATGGAATGTGTTTATTATACAGCACTGGCTCTCTCTCTTCCCTGGAACCAGCGGTTGCTTACAGTGGTCGTTAAACCGTCAATCAAAATAATAATTGGCAATTCTCATTATTGTGACAGTGAATGTTTTGGCCATGTTGAAGCTGTCTAACTTTTTAATGTAATAATACTTTCTCTTAAGACTATTGGATTGTGTCCAGCAAAATTCATGATGCTTGAAAGTAATTTGTACCCAACATTAATATCTTTCTTTGTTGACACATAGGTAACCGGTGTAGGGAACAAGAATACCCCATTGCTGATGGATTATGGTTCATGTTCATTATACACAGTTTAATATGCATTCCATAATGAGCTGAATTCATTGTCATGGGACATCAAATATTTTTTCTGTTGGTTTCTTCCAGTAGCTTAAATTGTCTGCTACTTACTGTAAAAATCACAGACTTGTGCAGTTGTTTCTAAACTTAGATCACATTTTTTTTCTGGCATATGTTTGAAATAGTTGGCGTTGCATAACACCTTACACAATTTCATGCCGAACAGCTGGAAGTGTCTGAAAATACTTTCTTGAGACACCTCTAGTGCAAGATCAGAAATGTAAAGATAACAGTCATTATAATAGAATTCAGTAGTTTCTCACGGAGAAAGCATTTGACGCAAAAGTCCAGTTTATCTCTGTATTGCTGATTTTTGATAAATTTGAACATTTCTTCCAATGCAAAGGGCTTTCAGTTCTTTTGTCATACTTGGAATTATTAGAATTAATCAAAATTCTTATGTTAAGGTAATAAGATTCCTAGAAATTGTTAGAAACAAAGGAAGCTGTGATTTGGTAATTCTTGACTGGAAAGAAAATTACTAGGTCAAGCAGAAATAGATGTTAAAACACAATCTGCTTTCTACAGTAGCAAATGTACATGGTCACAATAAATGCAATTCAAAGAAGATGGGAAGAAATTCTACGAGGTGTGATGAAAAAAGTATCCAGACTGGTTGCATAAGTTTGGAATCACATGACACAGCAGGAAGCGGTTCAGCACAGGTTGTCCTTGAAGCCTACTATGCATGTGCCATGATGTCTCCCCTGCTCGTCCGTTTTTTATTTTACAGTAGTACTTTATTCTTATGTGTGTGAAGCTGTTCGTTGATTTGTTATGGTAAAAAAAATAAAAGAAAAAAATAACAAATTTGCATAAGGTTTTGTCAAAAACTTGGCGAAACTTGCAAAGACGTATACTTAAAGTTACAGAAAATCTGTGAGGAGAAATTGTATGAGTAGTATAAATGTTTTAAAGATGGTTGTGAAAATGTTGAGAGTAATGAGTGGTCTGGGAAGCCTACAACAAGTAAAACTGAAAACAATGTTGAACTTGTGCAAACAGCTGTGCTGGAAAATTGCCAAATCACTGTTCTTGAGTTACCTGAAGAGTTCAACATTAGTTCAGTTCAATTCAGTTGATTCTTATGGACAAGTTGGGCATGAGAGAACATCTCTACCAAATTTGAACCAAAATAGCTTTCAGCTGAGCAAAAACAGGCCATTCTTTCAGTTGCTAGTGACCTGCGTGAGTGCATCGAAAATTATGTTAACTGTTGAAAAACTATCATAACTGGTGATGAATTGTGGGTTGATAAATATGACCCCAAAACTAAAGCCTGATCTTCATAGTGGAAGACCTCAAACTCTTCCAAACCAAAAAAGAATGACAACGTCAAGGCAATGCTGTTTTTTTTTTTTTTCAAGAATAATATCCATCAGGCCAGACAATCAACAAAGAGTACTATTAAGTTTTGTGCCGTGTGAGGGATGCAGTTTGTTGCAAAAGGCCGGCATTGCATGAGAGTGGCAACTTCTCTGTGAAAACACGTCTGCCCACACATCACAACTTGTGCAGCAGTTTCTTGCTAAGCACCATGTTTCACAGGTTTGACAGCTACTCTATTCACCAGACCTCACTCCCTGCAGCTTTTTTCTGTTCTTAAAAATCAAATACCACTTGAAAGAAAGAAGTTTTCAAGATATTGAGGAGGTGCAACAGAATGCGACAAAGCAGATGTTTTCTAATTCAGGAGATGACTTTAAAAAATGCTTTGAGCAGTGGAAACAGTGCTAGGCCAAGTGTATAGTTTCAGAAGGGCACTACTTCAAAGGCAATTAAATTTCAAATCTGTAAGTCTTGTACTTTTTTTTAATAAATCCAGTCTGGATATTTTTTTTATCACATTTTATATAAAACAGTTGCTTTTTTATTGGTTAAAAAACTACCAAAGCGTTTGTTAAAATATTCGCAGAGCCTTTGCTTGCTTTTGAGAAAAGAAGTTTCTAGTTTGTTACTTTTGAGAAACTTGGGGAAATAAACTAAGCATGTCTGTCCAAATTTTGAATAAGTTGATGCTCTTGTGGATGAGTGGAAGGTGTGTTCTGTAAAATTGTTAATTGAAGATATGTGGTTTCAGGTTAGTAATAATTCCAGTGATGTGAGATGGCTGTCTTTGGAAACATACTAATGAAAAGTATTCAATATAAAATGTAGATATACAAGCAGCAAACACCCAATGCTTTCAATGATTCTAAAAGCACCCTGTTCACTGTGTCATGGCAACACCAACATGGGGCGTGAGTTCCGTGTAATAAATGATTGTCATGGGGACAGACAGACAGATCTTCCCTTTCACATGCCAGCATGTTCATTCCATGTCAATTCTCAACACAGCACTCAACCTTGGTATCTCTGATTCTAACAAAAACTGGTGAGAAGGTACTTCTTAAGGAGTTAAGTAAAAATTAAAAAAATTAAAATTACCATCACGGTTGTTTTAAAAATGAAAATTTTGAATTGGTAGTAAGATCTGCTGTTCTGCTTTAGTCACACTGCGTCCAGTCAGGATATTTTTGATAAGTTCAGTTACAGAAATGATTTTATTGCAGTGAAAAGTGTAGCATACCAAAAAATGAAGAAATCTCGCTCACACACACACACATGGCCAAATATACAGATGCACAGAAAATGTTAATGAACCTGCATCCTCAGTGTTGAACTCAGAGTGTACAATAAATTTAATATTTAGTGAATGTTGCCCGTCTTCTCAGCATATATTTTTTACTGATGTTTTTATAAGTCATGCTGTTTATATGTAATGATTTTATCGGCCATGGTCTGTAATTTCTTATGTATGCAGGTGTGTTTGCTCACCAAGTTGAATTTGCTTTCATCTTGCCCTCACTACCTGGAATCAGAACAGCTAGTGAGCTGTGAAGCTTTGTAGTTGAAGTGTATAGGGGTTTAACAGATGAAGTGTGGCTTCAGTACATTAAGGCCTCTCTAGAGAAAGAAGGATGTGTTCTAGCACAAATGCAGAATATGCTCAAATAGAATTATTTAGAATTCTTAAAGCTTTGGTAAAAAGTCCAAAAACCATAAAAATGTTTTCTGGCATGAAAATTTTCTGATAAATCATAGAATTTTTGGTTTTCAACAGCGTGGACTGTTCTGTCTTTTACTATCTTAGTTCAATCTAGTAAAAGTCTGCAGTGATGAGTATAAAGAGTCTGTAAGCCAAGAACAGTATTCAAGAGCAATGAAACATAAAGCCAAGACCCACTGAACTTACTAACTGATTTGGTGTAGATGAAATGTCCGCTTTCAGTGAAAGAACATGTTAGACGTTTTCAGCAGAGGGCTGTCATCCAGCAACGTCACAAGGTTGGTATATATTTGGTGTATGTATTGTGTGCCTCATTTTGTTATAGGATTCAACCACGAGTGCACAGTGGACTATCGTACTCATAATTTTTCTGTATGAGTTCAAACTTGGACATTCCTTTGGTATGGTGTGATCTGAAACATTAATGCAGCATTTGCGCCTGGTACTGCAAGTGAACACACCATATACTTGTGGTTCATAAATTCCAAGCAGGAGAGACGTTCCTTGCAAATGAGTCTCGTCATCCACCAGTTGAAACAGATGAGGAGCTGAGGAATATTGTGGAAGCTGACTGATTGCAAAGTGTCTGTGTGTATCATTCAATGGTTGTCCATTTCAACTCTGGGCATGGTGAAAAAGCTTAATGTCTGGGTGCCACATAAATTGATAGCAGCCAATAAGACACATCATCTGGAGGTATGCATTTATCTCCTTTACACAGACAGGAGGGATTCCTGCATTGGGTCATATCCTGAGAAGAAAAGTGGGTCCTCTATAGCAATTTTATAAACACAAAGGTTGGATATTTATTTTTTCAAGTCAACCATGATTTCACTGGGTATTGACCTAGCTTCATCAGGACAGATGGCACGTAAATATTCAAATTGTACATGATATCATACATGGTGAACATTTAGTCACAGGTTTTGGTTAGTTGCTTCCACGTGCTTGATAGAAATGGGGTGGATGCTATGTCATTAACAAGTTGCAAAGACTTCATATATATATGGGAAGCTTCCAAAATATCAAGTTTGGTGGTTGAATCTGTCTTGTCAATTAGTTTTGCTTCTTCGAAGAGAAATTTATGGTCCTTTTCGTAACAGTGTTTAGCCATCGATGACTTCTTTAGGTCACAGTTCCGAATGTAGATCTTGTGCTCCTTGAATTGAAAACGCAAGGCTCTGCGGGTCTGTCTTATATATGAAGCGCCACATTCACATGAAATTTGATAAATTCCCCACGAGTTTTTGTCTTCAACATAGTCCTTTTATCTTAAAAAGTTCGTCATTGATCCTAAAAGTTTTCTCACCTCCACATGCCAAATCCAATCGCCCTTGGCAACAAAAACTCTGTGCCTTTTACAGTTGCGTATATTGTGCGATACATATATGTTCAGATAAAGACAGTTTGGAAAAAGAACTTTATTTCCTTAAATATGTTGTAGTACAGTGAGGATACAACCCGCCCATTATAGACAAGGCTCTAACAAAATTCCGGAAACCAAAGCCTATCTCCACATTAACTCCTGTGATGCACCCATTGCAAAATAATTTTGCCATTATTCCATTTTCCCGTGACATTGCCTTCAAAATTTCAAAAATTCTCAAAACCTTTCATTTTAAAGGGATTTTTAAACCCATAAACAAAATGAACTTTTTAGGATCAAAGGATTATGTTGAAGACAAAATCTCATGGGTAATTTATCAAATTTCATGTGAATGTGGTGCTTCGTGTATAGGACAGACATATAGAGCCTTGCCTTTTCGATTGAAGGAGCACAAGACCTACATTCGGAACTGTGACCTAAAGAAGTCATCGATGGCTAAACACTGTTACGAAAAGGACCATAAATTTCTCTTTGAAGAAGCAAAACTAATTGACAAGCCAGATTCAACCACCAAACTTGATATTTTGGAAGCTTTCCATATATATCAGAAGTCTTCACAAATTGTTAATGACATGGCATCTGCCCCATTTCTATCAAGCGCATGGAAGCAGTTAACCAAAACCAGTGACTGTAAGCACCATTTATGATATCATACACAATTTGAATATTTACGTGTCATTCGTGCTGATGAAGCTAGGTCAATACCCAGCAAAACCATGGTCAACTTGAAAAAATAAATATTTGTGACAAACCACATTGTATTCTCTTAATATATACAAAGGTTGGATATCATGGAGCCACTTAAACATTGTCCAAAGCCTACACTCACGGAAAATGCTGGTTCTCATATGGTGGTTGGCAGGATCCATCATTCATTTCTTCCACCAGACAAGATCATCAGTTTGGACCTCTATGGTGCTCAAATGCAGCATATGCATAAAAATCTTCATACTAAGCAGACAGTTCTGGTCAACTGGCTTGGTGTCATGTTACATGAAAATGGTTTCCCACATTCTCTCAAAGGACTGTCCAACAAATCCAAACAGTTGGACTGCAAAAATCTGCCACACCCTGCATTTTCCGCAGACCTTGCTATCACAGAATATCACCTTTTCCAGCATCTGGGCCATTTCCTGGCAAATAAGTCCTTTCCAAATGACCAATCTGTGTGTTAGGCCATTGCCAACTTCTTTGCCTCACAAATTTTATTGTAGTTGGATCTACAACCTTGCAACCCATTAACAGAATTGTGTTAATGTCAAGGGGAAATACTCTGACTAGGTGGGTAGGTGCTTCCTACTTTTATGAGGGTTTGTATGCAGTACTCTCATTTGGGACATTTCATCTGCACCAAACCAATAGAAGCTTCTAATATTGACTTATTTTTGATATTTAATGAGTGAAGTGATGAGAACCTGTAAAAACTGGTTCAAGGAAGTGTTGAAGGAAAGAAAGAAAAAGGTAGGTCATGTTTAAAATGGATGGATTAATCAATGAAGGAAGAAATATTCTTGTTAATACATGGGAAATCGATAGATTTGCTTGTAACACTTACTGGTCATTCATGCAACACCTCTCAGAAAATTTGAAAATTTCCCGCTCTAGGGTGATGAAATTTTCAGGTTTCCAGAGTGGTGTTATGTGGATGACCAATAATAAGTGTTACAAGGAAATTCAGCATTTATATTCTGTTTGCTTTGAATATTATATGGATGGATTAGATTTCAGAGTTGTTGGATTTCTCTGTTCAGCCATCGCTTGATTTAACAGGATGCTGTTGTGTGAGTGGTTCATTCTAGTATTAAAGGTCATAAAATCTCATCTATGAGGATGAGAAGTTGTGGGATAGAATTATCATATCAGATTATGGTATAATGTTACTTTACCAGTCCTTGATCATCATACTGTATTTGGATAGTATAGGTTAATGTTATTTTAAGTTAATTTTATTGCAAAATAATCATATTAAGCAATATTTTATTGAAACACAAAATGACAGTTTTGTTTAGAATGTTTAGAGGCTTCATCAGGGAAGATTTTTAAGAGTAATTAGATCCATACTAATCATTTTTGAAATAAAAAGAGTAGTGTTTTTTCTCTGTAGTGTTCTATAGAGTAGTGTTCTCTCTCTCTAGTGTTCTATAGAGTAGTGTTTTCTCTCTCTAGTGTTCTATAGAGTAGTGTTTTCTCTCTCTAGTGTTCTATAGAGTAGTATTTTGTGTCTCTATAATCATTAGTTACTTGTTCACTAATACCTTGATTTTCCTTAAACAGTTCTACAAAATATCTACTCCATCTATTCAGTATACTTCCACTGACATTAGCTGTCCACGTGGGCACCTATAGCTTTGTTTTGAGGAGGGTCACACAGAAATTGTAACTATGAATAACATGTACAAACATCCTATGCAAATATTTTTTGTTATCTAATTATTTTTATCATAACTCTCAACACATACATTTAACTGAATATCAGAAGATCTAAAAATTACATAGAAGTGATGAATAAATGAAATTAATGTTGGGACACTAAGGACATTTCTTTGATTTTTCTTTTGAGTCTTGAGCCTTTTGACCACGTGTATCCCATTGTCATGAAATCCAAGCAATCACTCAATTGATCATCAAGAAGAAAACAATACCCATAATACAAAGAACTTTCTAGAATGGGAGGTCTTTGTCCAGAAGTGAATGGCTGCTGCAAAGGATGATATATTATTCTTTGTTTTGCCTTTTGTACTTTTCCATACTGTTCATAAGCACGCTGTGTTTCCAGATGCAATGGAAAATTTCATTATTACTTTCTGCTGTAAATTTCCACTTTTTCTACTGGAAATTCCCAACATTTTCCCTAGTGTTACTGTGTGCATATGCATCCAGAGGTTCAATAGAAAAATTAGCAATCAAAATTAGTGTTACATGAAAATCTTTGTAGTACCTTCCAAAAACAGAAAGGGCATGGTCAGATTTCCAAGGAGGATAAGTGACCCTCTTGCCCCCAATATGGACACCCATGGCTGTACATCTTTACCAAGTAAACCCTGGGTTGCAGATATCCTACCCTTTCTGATATGTTTAGTAAGACCAAATCACTTTCAGAGCATTTCGGAAGTTCTTTTCTACCTTATTCTTGACATCTACCCTGTCTTTCTAACATACTGCTTTGTTTCTTGATGAGTTATTTTATATTTCTTGTTAACTTGTAGCAAAATAGCTTAACAGTTCTTTTATCCATATTTTGTGCAATAAAAACTTGTGTACTTTATATTATTATTGTTTGTATAATTTTTTGTTATTACTCAGAATTTGAGTTGCTGCTGCTTTCTTAGGTGAAAACAAAATGCGATTGGTGCCAAGAGAACTGGATGCTTTGATCACTCACCAAGCTGGATTTCTTGCCCAGAAACGCCTTGCAAGAGGTGTTAAACTGAACTGCACTGAAGCAACGGCGTTGATAGCTACTCAAGTAAGTCTACCATAAATTTTCACTGGGATGGGATCTAAAATCTTAGGGTAAGTTTTGTTCAAGGGCAATTAAAAATATATTTACAAAAACAATAAGAAATAGACATATCATATAAACTGGCATTTAGGAGTCCATCTTCTACTGGAGTATAGTCGTTGTGTACTACAAATAGAATACTTTTTTTGTTATTTTGATCCAAATACACATTATTTCATCTCTTGACAAACTTAAAGAAACTGCTGATAAGTTTGATTTTAAGTTTAAATGTTTCTGTTCTATGAAGAAGACAAAATTATTCTCAGAAAAAGTTGTCTTCATTGCAGAACAAAGTTGAAGTGTTATATTCTCAGAACATGTGAGGACAAATTTTAAGGAAGTTAGAAGTAAATTTCTAATTTTTTTCGCCAAATGTGTCAATAAGTTTAAATGTAGGAACTGCACTTTAGAACCCCTTCCCTATACCCACTGGTATATTTACATTGTCATGTACGTGGTTTGCATGCTCTGATACCCCAGAGGTTCTACAATCAGTAGAATACACTATATTGACAAAAGTCACTGGACACCCCTTCAAAAACAAATGAACGGATCCGCTGCATTGTTAAGATGCACAGTACAGCTGCAAACGGTATAAAAAGAAGCCTGCAGCTGACCGCAGTCATATCGCAATGTGAGGTTGAGTGAAAATGTCGCAGCGGGAGAGAACTGACTTTGAGAAAGGAAAGATTGTTGAGTTTTACGTTAGTGGGTTGTCCATAAGAGAAACCGAGAGGCGTTTAAACATACCCAAGTCAACTGTTTTGAATGTACTGAATAAGTGGAAGACGCATGGCGTGCCTGAAGCAGCAAAATGTACCGTCAGACCAAAGAAAGTCGGTGATAGAGGACGTCGACGCCTCAGGAGAGTCATTACAGCTAATCGATGGAATACTGCACAAGACCTCAGTGTACAGGCGAGTAAAAATTCTGGAACCTCAGTATGTACACTTACCATTAGCAGAGAACTTCATTCCATGGGTGACCGTGGTCGTGCAGCCGCTCAGAAGCCTTTCATTTCCACTCGGAATGCTACTCGTCGTTTAGCATGGTGTAAAGAACATTTATCGTGGGCTTGTAGATCAATGGAAATGGGTCCTATGGACTGATGAATCCAGATACACGATCCATCAGTCTGATGGCTGTGTGTGGGTATGGCGGCAGTCGGGGTAACGCTATTTACCATAGTGTACTGCTCTTACGGTAAAGTTTGGAGCTGGCAGTGTACTCGTGTGGGGGTGTTTTTTGTGGTATGATCCTGGCCCATTGGTTATCGTGGACAAACCTGTTAACCAGCATGTCTACCTCGATATTCTGGACAGTTCTGTCCTACCAACTCAGTGGCAATACTATGGAACCGAGCCTTGTTGGTACCAGCAGGATAATGCACCGAGCCATAAAGCAAGGACTGTTGCGGCATGGTTAGACGATAATTCCGTGTCGTGTGTGGACTGGCCAGCACAGAGCCCTGATCTTAATCCCATAGAGCACCTATGGGAAGAATTAGAGTGCCACATAAGAAGTTTGGAACTAAGGCCTACTACTAAGCAACAGTTAGTGGCAGCATTATGTACTGAATGGAATCATATGCCTATTGCTGTGTTCCAAAACCTTGTCGAAAGCATGTCTCAAAGGGTCAGTGCATGCATTAAGGCCGAAGGTGAACCAACACTGTACTAATGTATGTCAATAAATGCTATGTTGTGTTCCTCTTCTAGGTGTTCGGCGACTTTTGTCAAGATAGTGTATGTATCTGCTGTGTCACCCAATTTGGACAAATCTTTGTCAGGTAGGAGCATGACTGAAAGAGATATCTAGAAGGTAAACTTGATATATATCCTTGGTAGAATGCAGTAGCTCTGTATACTGTATTTTTTGGAATCTAAGACACATTTCCCCCCCCCAAATTGGTGTCAAAATCCCATTGTGTTTTATATACTAAAGGTCTTTATTATCACCATAAATATTATACACTGCTGGACAATTGCTAAGGACAGATCATAAACGGCTATATAGCGCATAAAAAAGTAAGTGTGGTTGGATGCCAAGTGAAATAAATTGTCAGAATGCCAGGACATTACAAGAAAGACAATTTATTGTGCTCTGAAATCCAGAAGGCTTTGGAACGTGTTCAAGGGACAAACAGGCCATTTTGTGCAGAATACGTAAACGTGAAAAAAATGCAATTACCGTCCACAGGCGTTCCGGCGTAAGATGTCAATACGGGATATGGCCACCATGGAGGGCGATGCAAGATTCCACACGTCGTGTCATGCTTTGCACAACATTATCAAGCAGCTGTTGGGGTAATTTATCCCATTCCTCTGTCAGTGCACGGATGAGGGTGTCCTTGTTTATTGGAGGGCATTGACGACCAGCAAGACTCCTCCCCAAAAGCATCCCACACATTTTCAATGGGATTCAGATCTGAAGAACGTGCTGGCCATACGAGGCGTTGAATATCTTTGCTCTCAAGACACTCCTGGACAGCGACTGTTCGATGACATGTTGCGTTGTTGTCCATGAAAATGAATCTATCACCGACAGCACCACGGAACATGCGAACATGAGGTAGCAAAACATCATTAATATATCGTTGGCCAGTCATAGTCCCAGTTGGAAGCACATAGAGGGACGTACGGCCATTGATCATGATGCCAGCCCATACCATGACACTACATGTCGGATATCGGTCCCTTTCCTGTATGTTTGCTGGACAATATGCAGTACCACTATCACGCCAGACCAGTTGTCGTCGACAATCAGACGATAGACTGTATCTACTCTCATCTGAGAAGAGGACAGCAGATCAGTCGTTATCAGTCCAATTGCGATGTTGATGGCACCATTGCAAACGGGCGGTACGGTGACGTCTGGACAATGGGATGCACACAACAGGACGGCGGGTGTATAGTCCTCCTTCATGCAAACGTCTGGCGACAGTTTTTTTGGAGATCTGCTTGCCAGTAGCAGCCATGAACTGATTTGCTACCTCACTAGCTGTGCTGCGCCGGTGTCTTTTTGTTGATAGCACTATGTACCGATCTTCTGCAGGTGTCGTACTGCGAACACGACCTCCCCGTGACGTTTGCTACACTCTCCATTTGTTTGAAATGATTTTCAAAGCCTTGAAACAACACTGTGGCTGACGTCAAACTCCCTGGCAACATCTGTTATTTTTCGCTCTTCTTCAATCTTGCCAATAATACGGCCACGAGTAAAATCATCTAGGTGATGTCGGGAAGACATACTGAAAATTGCAAGTTCGTCAATTGATTCTTTCCCTTTCAACTTTCCGTTTAAACAACAACGGTCAATACGCGTCAAATCCATTATATCTCTTATCAGCGCTATGACGTCACAAACAAGTTCGGCAATCCAAAATTTGCATACGCACAACACGTCTTACTGTATCCCGCACTTATGCTAATTTCCACATTTTCGTGCCTTCCATTTTATGGTTGCTATCGTTGCTATTGTCATCCGTCTTTAGCAATTGTCCGGCAGTGCATATATGTGCTATTGTAAAATTGTAAAGACTGCTAAATGAGTTTAAAATGTTATCACTTTATCTTATGTACAGATGTTGTTATTCTGTTGCATTTTTTCTACAATGTTTATCCATTGTGAACATGCTTGTATCTAGTATACTACTTTTGTTTATTCATTGTGAATGCTTGTATGTAGTATATTACTTTTGTTTATTAATTGCGAATATGCTTGTATATACTATACTACTTTTGTTTATCCATAGTGAATGCTTGTATATACTGTTCTAAATATGTGTGTGTTTCTCATGAACTGGCAGGGCCGGATTTACAGGGGGAAGGGGTCTAACGGGGCTAAGCTTAGGGGCCCAGGAGGTATGCTGCTACACCACAAATAATACAAAGCTTATATATTTACATATAGAGAGAAGTAAAATAGTTTTAATTTGATCTATCACGATTTTTGCTCGATCACAAACAGAGAGAGAGAGAGAGAGAGGCTAGAAGACGGACAGATTTCAAGACCACTAAGGGTCAACATTTTCATACAGTGTAGTCAGCAAGGCAGTTTCAGCATTTTCACGACCATCCACCCACATCTTCCTGCTTGCACTTGAAGCCATTAATGGATGAAATCCATTGTAGCTTCACATTACACAGCAAAAAAGATGAATCAAGAAAAGTATACAATGCTAAAGTATTAAAAATTCCAAGGCAAAATGTAAAAATCTTAAGCTTTTAACTCATATTCTTGTGAAAACAGTGGAAAATACAGTGACTTTTTATAAAAACTCTGCAGGTAATTTATTAATTTGAAGAATTTCCATTTTGAAAAGTATATTGCAATAGTTTTGTCCTTTAATGGACTTCATAATGTTTCTCAGTCATAAATTCTTTGGGGGCCCACTAAGGCCTTAATCGGGCCTGCTGTTGTGATGATGTATTTGTGGAATGTGTGTGCATGCCTGTGCATTTGTTTGTTAATGATTTAAATTACAATTCAAACACATGCCTCATATGTTGTACATAGCAATTTGAAACAGACATAAAAGAATTAAACTATCATAATTCTTTTTAAAAGCAAAGTGATAGAAATACAAGGGAAAGAACTGCATCTCAGGATCAGGATGAAACATCACAACAGACTCTGAAGACATTCAACATCAAACTGGGTGTGCCATGCAAATGCATTAGTACTGTCTGCTTTATTGCTTCTGCAAATTCTGTGGTTTACGCAGAACTTTCGTAGACAAAATGCAAAAAGTCTTATTCATTCACAGTAACATAAATACTGTGGAGTCCTAATTTTTCGGAGCCGCCCCGATGGCGCAGTGGTCTAAGCGATGGCCTCTGATCATTCGTCCGAACGGGGTCCGGATTCGAATCCCGATGAGGCATGGATGTTGTGTTTGTCTTACGGCACTGGCTCTCTCCCTTCCCTGGAACCAGTGACCCTAAATTAGGGACGGGCAACTGCTTATAGACCATTGAGTTGCTCACGGTGGTCGTTAAACCTCCAATCAAAAAAAAAAAAAATTTCGGAAAAATACATCTGAAACTTGTGCAACTTTTGCTTGAACTGTAACTGGGGAAACTTACTTTTATTTGCAGTTTACGACGGAAAATGCTGCCACACCTGACAGTCTCACTTCCTTGCTGTTCACTAACAATGAGCAGAGGTTAGCCAGTTTGCTTTTTTGACAATATTTTTAATTTCAAACGGTTCTTGGCAAGTTTTATGTAAAGAAAACAAAACAGTTCGTCATTCCCAGGAATTGTTTGCTCGCCACAGATTGCCGATAAGACTTTGACTAAGGCCATCTTATTTTGACACATCAGCCATGTGGCAAGGATGACTATCTGAACCAATAACGGAGGCTGTTGGTTGTATGAAGGTGTGACATCATGGGCAAATCCTGCAGTGCACATACACCATTGGCTGATGAACTGAGAGGCTTTTGTCTATGTTGTTTCCATCAGTAGTATCACACATTGTTGATTTTGCAAATCACAAGAATTCAATAATTTATAAGCTGCTGTTTTTATGCTTAAAATTAAGAACATTTTTGTTAATAAAAATCTTTAAAATGTCACATAATTTTTTTCTTGAATTTTCCTCAAAAAATAAGGGTGTGTCTTATATTCCAAAAAATATGGCATATGGTAGAATGCAGTAGCTCATAATGTATCCATGGTAGAATGCAGTAGCTCTAATGTATCCTTGGTAGAATGCAGTACCTCATAGTGTATCCTCACTGGAATTCAGTAGCTCAATATATAAGGTAGAATGCAGGTAGCTCATAATGTATCCTTGGTAAAATGCAGTAGCTCATAATGTATCCTTGGTAAAATGCAGTAGCTCATAATGTATCCTTGGTAGAATTCAGTAGCTCAATGTACTGAGTGTTTCAAAAAGGTTGAAACAAGTGTTTATCTCTTTAATGGTTGATCACCGATACATACTTTCAATTAGAAAATACTCAAAATGATGTAAAGACTTACGACATGGCAGTTGCATCCCTGTGGGTGGCATTTGCATAAAAATAAAAAAATTATACAGCCTTTGCAGAAAAAAGTCAAATAAAAAAAAAGTTGTGCAATGTCCTAATTAGCCTGAAAAAACAAATACCGTCATTCTGCTGCAAAACTCGTGGAGATATTCACAATGAAAATTTTAAAAATGTATCAGCTGGAGCCCATTTATTTCAAATGATAGCTTGTTTCACTCCACAGCTATGCAGCAAAACAAGCTACCGTTTGCCATAAACAGGCTCCAGACAATACATTTTTTTCAAGTTTCATTGCGAATATCTCCACGAGTTTTGCAAGCAGAATGATGGGTTTTTTTAGATTAATTAGTACATTGCACAACTTTCTTTATTGAATGTTTTTTTTTCTGCAAAGGCTGTATAAAAAATATTTTTTTTTATTTCTATGTAAATGCCACCCACAGGGGTGCAACTGCCATGTTTATAAGTCTTGAGTATTTTTCTGATTAAAAGTATGTTTCTGTGATCAACCATTGAAGAGATAAAAGCTCATTTCAATCTTTTTTGAAACATCCGTTATAGGTTAAGAATGCAGTATCTCATAATGTACCCTTGGTAGAGTGCTCAATCCATAACTGGCCTGAGACCAATATTAGTTGATGATGGAAAGGCTGTTGTTGAAATAGCTACAAATGTAATGAAGCTGATTGCATGCTTGTAACACTGGGATGCAGAAAATTGCAGAAAGCAACTGCATTGCTCTACCAAGGACACCAATAAGTAACATGAATAATGTAAAACAAGTTATGATATCTAGTCCTTGTCAGGCCTTAAATGATCAAAAAGTGAAAAGAACCTGTGGTAAGACAGTAAAATACACCATGTAATCAAAACAATAAAAGCTTTTTATATCCCTTCTTAAGTCGAGGTGGAATTCTTTTAGGAAAAGTACAGTGGACAACCTTGCCATGTGGTGCTCAAGAAATGGCAGAATAAAAATTCAGACAATTCAATATCTAGTAGTTGTCTACTACTATACTTGGGAATAATAGTCAATACATATAAAACTATCAAGTAGCTTATTTACTGTTCATCACGTTAATGTTTAGCTTTAGGTTCCACCTTTGAGTTCACGTTTGAGGGGTAATACAAAGTAACTATTGCATAGTATGCTGATACAATAATGGAAGAAGTCAAAGTCTATATCATACCTTTCTTGAGTTCCGTTGTGTAGCTTGGACATAATCCAACTTGTCAGTCGTCAGAGCTAGCATTATAACGGTTGTCAAATTTGCCTCCCGTCTTCATAATACCAATGTATATCAGGGTTGTCCAGGTCTATCCCTTGCTATTTGCCTTAGGTGCTGCACTTAAAAACTCCTTCAGCCAACCTTAATTATGGGTATACTGAATGGTCAGATTAATATCAGCAATATAAAACCATAAAATCATTCAAAACAAAAATAAGAAGTTAAAATATCGATTTGGTGCTCCCTCACATAATTCTCGTCAGTCATTATATTGCTGATATTAATCTGACCATTCAGTATACCCATAATTATGGTTGGCTGAAGGCGTTTTTAAGTGCAGCACCTAATGCAAATAGCAAGGGATAGACCTGGACAATATTGATATACATCGGTATTGTGAAGATGGGAGGCAAATTTGACAGCCATTATAATGCTACCTCTGACAAGTTGGATTATGTCAAGCTACACAATGGAACTCAAGAAATGTATGATATAGACTTTAACTTCTTCCATTATTGTATCAGCATACTATGCAATAGTTACTTTGTAGTTACCCCTCAAACGTGAACTCAAAGGTGGAACCTAGAGCTAAACATTAACGTGATGAACAGTAAATAAGCTACTTGATAGTTTTATACGTATTAAAAATTCAGAGTTGGCATAATATTAAAAATGAATTTGCCGACATAAAGGGTTATGAAGCACAATCAAAACAAAATTTAGTGTATGCATACATACATATCATTAAGCTATTCTGTGAGAGTTAAAGGTTAACTTCTCAGGACAAGATGAAGATGCCAAATCAAAGTTGCTGATGTTGGACTTAACTTTCTGTTGATGTATCAAGTGTCTCCTCTTATGGTGAGTGATCATGGTACACAGCTCAAGCTTTATTGATATCCATCATGCCTCACATAAAACCTTTTGCACTTCATACTAAATATTTTTGTTTTTCAGGTATTCCTGAGTTTGGTTCTGCCATAATTTCCTTGGTATTCCTCTACCTTTCTTTACTGCCACTTGGGCTAAATTAATTCTTAGTCATCACCTCACCACTCATTCTTTCAGCATAGTCAAACCTCTTCAGAATATTTGTCTCTACCCTACTAACATTTTGTTTTCTGTTAAACCTCTACAACACAACTTCATTCCTCACAGGGTCAGAATAAGTCTTGCTACAAACTCCCATAAGTAAGACATCTCTCCATTACACAAATAACTCCTGTCTCTCTTCTACTGTATTCAGGTTTCACTACCATATGTCAAAGTAGGTACAATTGCATTGGCCTTGGCCTTTTGGGACCTTTCTGACTACCCAACGGTCCTGTGAAATCTTCCTAAGGCAGCTATGACTTTCAAAGCCAAATTCATTTACTTACTAATTTCACTATCTAATCTATCCTCTCTATCAAACATGCTTAAAGTGTACAAAATTATTCACATGGTCTGACCCTGTACCATTTTGTTAGCGTAAGACCACTACTTATGCTCTGACAGACGTCCAAAAGCAAAAGAAAAACTCAAATGTAAGCATTATTTATTTTTGTACGTCAAGAGAGGGCACTCCGATGCAACGAGCTCTCTCGTGCTTGGACAGAAACATCAGAACAACACTCTCTCTCTACAAAGTAGAAGCTACTCAGAAGTGAATGAAGTTCCTAGCCTGAAGAGTCGTGTGATTGTGCATATTTTTAGAAGTATTTCTGTTTATTCTTTATCTTCTCAGCAAACAATGGAACTCTCGAGTTTACAGAAGTTATGTTCCTGGTGTGAATATTCCCTTCCATTTTCAAGAAGAAGCCTTTTTTTTTTGTGACTCCTTTAAATGACTGAGAGTGAAGGTTATACGTTCGTTTTCTTCACCCGGAGAACCAGATGTTTCCATGGAATGCCTTCTTTTGTTCACAAAGTGAACTATCATTCTTAATATTACCTACAATCATTCTTCTCGCATTCAGCAATTACGTTCTTTCAAGTGTTTTTAGTTTATGTCCATTTAAATCAAGACATCAGATATCTAAACAACATGAATACAATATTGACTATGCGAGGCAACAAAAAAGATTACGAGACTGAACTTGCGTTCATGATTAGTTCTATTTTGGCGAAAAGAAAAATTCAAAGTTCGTTTCTAACAGAATAGCTATAAGCCTAATGTCTTCTTTATAGTCGTCATTATCTTTCACTATTTTGATCGTTGTACATAACTATGTGCTGAGATATTTGTATTCTATAAAGAAACTTTTTGGTCTCTTAAAAAGAAAAATGGCTGTAAATACCCAAAGTATACAGTTTGCAAAGCTAAATGACAAGAATTATTCCACATGGAAATTCAGAATGGAAATGTATTTAATAAGAGAATACTTGTCCCATGTTGTTTTTGGTCCTAAGCCAGAAGTACCTGATGAATCTTGGATAAAGTATGACAGAATTGCCCGTGCAAATATTTGTCTAAATATCTCAGAGTCCCAAATACTTCATGTTCTGCATGAAACTACAGCTAAAGATACCTGGGATAAATTATGTAGTGCACATGAGCATGCTAATTTATCAAATAAATTATTTTTACTAAGGAAATTATACTCAGTTAAATATGCTGAGGGAACCTCAATGAAAAGTCAAATGAAGGATGTTCTTGAATTGGCAAAAAGGCTAACATGTATAGGCGAGCCCATTAAAGAAATTCATTTGGCAGTTCTACTCATGTGCAGCTTACCAATTTCCTATTCTACTCTAATCACAACTTTGGAGAGTAAAAATGAAACAGAGTTATCACTTAACTATGTTAAGGGTAAACTGATTGATGAATATGAGAAAAAAGGAGATGCATAAATCCTCTTCCTCACAATCTATGGCTTTTAAGGGAAATTCTTTCAAGAAGAGTATGTTAAGCTGTAGTGTAAATAAATTTTGTACTTATTGTCATAAAAGAAATCTTGTCAAAAACGAGTGCTGGCATCTAAGAAACAAAAATAAAACAGGTGAAAGGAACACAGCACACACTCACACAGCTAAATCAAAAGGAACTAGTAGAAGTAATATTTGTACATACACCTCTAGCAAAAATTGTCTAACCAAACAAAACCAGTTTGATGAGACTGGTAGCATAGAGAAAAAGAGTGAAATAAATAAGGAAAGAAATGAATGTATTCTTAAATCACAATCCTTTCAAACTCACACTGGTGAACAATCTGAGTGGTTTGTTGATTCTGGTTCAACAAGTCACATGTCAGGAAACATAAATTTGTTCTCTGAGTTAAAAAAGGAGAGGGGTACCATTGTAACTTTAGCTAATGGAGATCAGCTTCAATCTGCTGGTATAGGTGAAGGAACTTTAAAGGTAAAATTTCTTAATGGAACTGAAAACAGAATATGATTGCAAGATGTATTATACGTTCCAAAATTAAAGGGAAACTTACTGTCTGTGAAAACAGTTACTAATAAAGGATGTATTGTTGTATTTAGAGATAACATATGTACCATTCAGAAAGAAAATAACACTATTGCACATGCTGTGGCAACAGATAGTCTATTTAAATTAATAACTGTTCCAGAAGTAGTCAAAATGACAAATCATGTTTCCCAAATGCAAAACAAATGTTGTAAACATGAAAATTGCATTTCTAAGTGGCATTTAAGATTGGGGCATAGAAGCCTAGAAGCAATTATACAAATGGAAAGGGAAAGCCTAGCTAAAGGCATAAAATTAAATCATTGTAAACATGATCTCACATGCACAACATGCATCAATGCAAAACTAACTGAAGCTCCATATCAAAGAAAGGCTAGCTTTATTTAGGGCAAAGAAGCCACTGCAATTGGTGCACACAGACTTGTGTGGTCCCATGGAATGTCCCAGCCTAGGGGAAAAGAGATATTTTATCACCTTTATTGATGATTATTCCAGATACAGTAT
This sequence comes from Macrothele yani, assembly GCA_039090855.1. Classification (NCBI taxonomy): domain Eukaryota; kingdom Metazoa; phylum Arthropoda; class Arachnida; order Araneae; family Macrothelidae; genus Macrothele; species Macrothele yani. The sequence goes on along the minus strand of CM077022.1, from coordinate 44,688,066 downwards.
GGTTTACTTAATGACAAGGAAAGATGAAGTAGCAGAAAAACTTAAAGGGTTTGTAAGTTCCACACAGAATAAATTTAAAGAAAAAGTTCAGTCAATCCGTACAGATAATGGTAAAGAGTACTGCAATCAAGAAATTGAGGTATATCTTAATCAAGAAGGAATTGCTCATCAGAAGACAGTCCCATACATATTTGTTGGATATGACCCAAAGAGTACTGGGTACAGAGTATATAAAGGGAATAGATCTGTCATATCCAGATCTGTAAAATTCCTTGAAAATGAAATAAGTGAAGAACAAGAAAGAAGAGGAGGGCATAGCTGAAGAACATGAAGAAAAAGGAGGAAAATACAATAAACCTTTTCAAAAATGTTCTCGAAGATGTACAATCAGAAAAAATAATTGAACAGGAAACAGAAAAAAATCCAAATCAAAACACAGAACCCTCACAGGATGATGAACATACAGAGTCAAATTCTGAAGTTCCACCATTGAGAAGGTCTCAAAGAAAAATAAAAGGAGTACCTCCTGAAAAACTATCATTGAAAATTGAAGAAAGCATAATTCTTAGGGATGATCCTAAAAATATACAAGAAATAGAAGAACTGTCTCAAGTTGAAAAACAAAAATGGTGCAATGCCATGGAACAAGAAATAAATTATCTGAAAGAGAATAATATTTGGTCACTCAAAAATTTGCCAAAAGATAAAAAGGCAATAGGCTGCAAGTGAGTGTTCAAGACAAAATCAAGTACAAGGCTAGACTAGTAGCTAAAGGCTATAGTCAACAGTTTGGCTCAGACTAAGATGAAACTTTTTCACCAGTAGTCAAGCATACAACAATAAGAACTTTGTTCACAGCAGCTGCATACAAAAAATGTTCATCCAACATGTAGATGTCAAATCTGCATTCTTACACGGAGAACTACAAGAAAAAATTTACATGCATCAGCCTGAAGGTTTTGCAGAAAGAAATCATGAAAATAAAGTGTGTAAATTGAACAAATCCCTATATGGCTTAAAGCAGGCTGCCAAAGCATGGAATCAGTCAATAGAAAATACCTTGACATCTCTGGGCTTCATACAAAGCAAAGCAGATTCCTGCTTATTTGTAAAACATGAAGATAAAGGCAGAATTTACCTGATTATATATGTAGATGATATATTAATAAGTGCTCAACATCAGTCACAAATACAGCAGGTAATAAAAGCTTTAAATAATAACTGAGATCACTGATCTTTGAGAGGTCAAATATTACTTAGGTATAGAAGTAACCAAAGATAAAAGAGGAAATTTTTTTCTTAGTCAACAAAGCAAAATTCAACAATTAATAGAGAAATTTGGTCTAAAAGATGCAAAACCAACATATATACCAATGGAAAAAAATTACTACCAGCATAAAGGAGATGATTTGTTACCTAATAACAATAAATATCGACAGGCCATTGGATCTTTCCTATATATATCTTCAATCACAAGACCTGATATTACAGCAGCCACCCACATACTAAGTAGAAGATGTGAAAGTCCACGACAAAGAGATTGGAATGCTGTAAAAAAGGTTATATGTTATCTCAAGACAACCAAAAAGTTAAAGTTGCAAATTTCATCAAAAGAGCCTCCTGTACTAAATGTTTATTCTGATGCAGACTGGGCTCAAGACCAAAGCAACAGGAAGTCTAGCTCAGGTCATCTTGTTTTTCTTGGAGAGAACTCTTTATCATGGAAATCCTGCAAACAGAACTGTGTTGCATTGTCATCCTCTGAGGCTGAGTATGTTTCCATAGCACAGTCAGCACAAGATTTGACATGGTTATTGGAGTTAGTGAAGGATTTAGACCTAAAACAGGATTTACCAGTGAAGTTTTGGGAAGATTATCAAGCAATCATAACACTGACTCAATCTGAGAAAAATAATTCAAGAGTAAAACACGTTGACATACCCTGAAGAGCAATTGAATTAGAAATACCTGCCCAGTAACGTGTAGCACCACCTTTCGCCCTGATGATGGCGGCGATTCGTCTCTGCATGGACTCTACAAGAGACACCGGAAGCGTTGGGAAGCCACACGGTTCCATGACCCCTGAACAAGCTCCCACAGTTCACGAAGATTTGATGGAGGGGGTCAGAGCCTCAAACATCTCTCTCGATGGCATCCCAGATGTGCTCGATGGGATTGAGGTCAGGTGACCTAGCTGGCCTAGGAAGTGAGGTGACGTCGGTAGAGTGTTCATCCAACCATTCGAATACAATTCGGGAGCGATGGCACAGTGCATTGTCTTGTTACAGGATGAGGTCCCCAGTGGGATGTTGAAGACGCACAAATGGGAGCAAATGCTCATCCAGGATATCCCAGTAACATTGACCTGCGAGGGACAATGTCACACGTACCAGGGGTCCCATTTCAGTCCATGTAAACAGTCCCCAGATGAGAATGCCACCCCCACCAGCTTGAAGAGTACCCTGCTGGTAAGAAGGATCCATTGCTTCATGTGGTTTGCGCCGTACTCTTATCCTGCCATTCGCATGTACCAACGTGAGTCTCGACTCATCAGTCCAGGCAACATTTTCTTGCGTGTCTAGGGTCCAGTGGCGATGCTCCCGCGCCCATGCTAATCTTTGCACCCTGTGATGTGCGGTCAGCAGCGGTACCCTCGTGGGACGATGGCTTCTGTACCCCTTAGCGAGGAGATAGTTCTGGATGGTGTGGCTGCTTACACGTTTTTGTGCACCAGCATTAAATTGCTCAGTGATTTCTTGCACTGTGGCCCGTCTATCTGCTGTTACAATGCGAGCTAGCTGACGATGACCCCCCCCCCATCCACACGCTGTTGTCCACGGCAGTTGGCCCTTGCAGGGTTGTTGGCCCATTTGATCGTGGGCAAAGGGCCCTTGCAGGCCCTCTACCCACGATCAAATGCGCTTAGATCCTTCGTCTTACCCATACTGCATCCGACTCTTATTGATTTCTGTCGCATCACTCCTTATATTGTCGGATTGCTGCATACGTCATGTCGTTTTCGTTTACAGGGCTGCCCACAGCGCCACATTTGCATAACGCCAGCTGTCTCCAATTCAATTGATCTTCAGTGTAAAGCACCATTATATAAGGAACTTGCAAAGCAAAAATATTCTAGAAGTGTGCTATTGTCTTACTCAGGAGATGAAGGTGGATATAATGACAAAGCCACTGGCCAAACCAGTTTTCGAACGTCACAGTCGCTATGCCTTCAGGACTTGGCCAGAGCAAGATGGGAATGTTAGCATAAGACCACTATTTATGCTCTGACAGACGTTCAAAAGCAAAAGAAAAACTCAAATGTAAACATTATTTATTTTTGTATGTCAAGAGAGGGCGCTCCGATGCAACTAGCTTTCTCGCGCTTGGACAGGAACATCAGAACAACACTCTCTCTCTACAAAGTAGAAGCTACTCAGAAGTGAATGAAGTTCCTAGCCTGAAGAGTCGTGTGATTGTGCATTTTTTAGAAGTGTTTGTGTTTATTCTTTATCTTCTCAGCAAACAATGGAACTCTCGAGTTTACAGAAGTTATGTTCCAGGTGTGAATATTCCTTTTGGTGATTCCTTTAAATTACTGAGAGTGAAAGTTATACGTTCGTTTTCTTCACCCGGAGAACCAGATGTTTCCATGGAATGCCTTCTTTAGTTCACAAAGTGAACTATCATTCTTAATATTACCTACAATCATTCTTCTCACATTCAGCAATTACGTTCTTTCAAGTGTTTTTAGTTTATGTCCATTAAAAGAAGTCATCTGTATTGCAAAGGTATGTTTTGTTCTTTAAGCGCTATTCTATTTATTTAAATCAAGACATCAGATATCTAAACAACATGAATACGATATTGACTATGCGAAGCAACACATTCATACTAATCTTGCACTCAGTATGAACTGAAAAAAAACATTCCTCTCTTGAAAAACCATGACTTTTGTCAGAGGCGTACTGCTCTGGGTGCAGCCTAAGAGAGGGTGCAAAAATCTCTGCTTGCGATCAGTGGCAGTTATAGACAAAAACCTTTGGGGGTGGGGCACAAATTCCTGCATGTGCCGGTAATTAATTAAAATTAATATCTAATTCCAAAAAGATTAAAATCCGGTTAGGGGGGGGCATGGCATCCTCAAATATGGCCTAGAACCACCACTTCTTGCAATATGATAAAACTATAATTGTCCAATTTCTGATAATCTTACAGCTATTTTCACACCATACTTTGTCATTTGCCCATTCACAGAATTTGTGTATATATTTCACCAGTTAAGTTAACCTTGGCAGCTTAAAATTCTCATTTCTACTTCAGAATGTTCAGGGGATATTAGTTACTTATATTCAGAAATCAAGGTATGGCTGTGCAGTCAGTCCAGCCACAGTTATACATATGTGATATAGTAGAGACCTACCTTCACTAGGTCTTTGTGGGAATGAGGTAAGGGTAGTTTGTACTGTCCTTTGAAAAAGCTACCAATTACTGCTCTCAGTATTTTCTGCATTTCTTCCTGTTTGCTTCCATCTGGAGTTTACTGGTTCTTTGGTATCCATTTTTATGGCTAATTTCGTTAGAAAGTAAGGTCTCCCCAAATTTCTTCAACAACTTATTGTTATAAGCCAGTCTCCTCTATGTCACTTTGACATGCTTCCAAATTTCACCCATTCATCTCCCACGTAGTCTTCTGGATCTTATCGTATTCTTTGGAATCCTGTCTAGTATTTCAGTTATCCAATGGTGCTCAGTTCTTCTAGCAACAATATGTCCAGCACATTGCCATTTCAGTTATATTACTTTGTTTATATACTGTATATGTGTATTAAATTTATTAAATTAGTGACATTTTTATATAAAAGAGAAATGCAGATGGATCGGGGGGGGGGGCACATTTTCTGTTGTTTGCCCTGGGCACAGAAATGCCTAGTTACACCTCTGATTTTGGTTTTTCCTTGTTCTCCAGGCAGCCGTACTATTTCGAAGAGATTTTATGGTTGAAAATTCTTTAAGCATGATGGATGAAATAATAGACATAAAGTAAGAAAGAATGAATGCTGAGCTCCCTGTTCTGCTATACAAACTGTAAAGTTCAAAACTTAAAGCACAGGAATAAGGCTGGAGTTCAGTTCTTTGGTTAAAAAAAATATATATATATCATCATCATCATCATCATTGTCAACCATTATCAATCCACTGCTGGACGAAGGTCTCCCCAAGTTTCCTCCACAACGGTCTGTCTTGTGCCATTCTCCTCCATGTCACCCCTGCATACTTTCGAATTTCATCCACCCATCTCCCATGTGGTCTTCTTCTGGGTCTTTTCCTGTCCCTTGGAATCCAATCTAAAATTTCGGCTGTCCATCGATGATCTGTCCTTCTGGCAGTATGTCCAGCCCATTGCCATTTCAGGGATTTAACTCTGATCATGATGTCTTCCACTCTTGTCATTTTTCGGATCCACGAGTTCCTCTTGTTATCTCTCCTGGTTACACCAAGCATGCACCTCTCCATGCTCCTTTGAGTTGTCTGCAGCCTTTGTATGTCTCTTTTAGTTAAGGTCCACGTCTCTGCACCATACGTAAGCACTGGAAGGATGCATTGATCAAACACTTTTCTTTTAAGACATAATGGCATATTGCTCTTGAAAATTATGCTGTTTCTTCCAAAAGCTCTCCAGGCAAGTTTTGTACGCCGATTAATTTCTTCACCAATGTGACCCTCACTTGATATCTGCTGTCCAAGATAAACGTACGTGTCTGTTATCTCCAGCTTTTCTCCATCAATCGATAAATCTTCATTTCTTGTAAAAGCATTGAACATCACTTTTGTCTTCTGAAAGTTCATTTTTAATCCCACTTCTTTACTCTTGTCAGCAAGTTCCTGGATCATACTCTGCAGCTCTGATGGGGTAGTTGCAAAAATGACTACGTCATCAGCAAAACGAAGGTGGGTTAGATAATCTCCATTAATCTTTATCCCCTTGTTTTCCCAGCTCAGCGACTGAAAAACACCCTCCAATGTGGCATTAAAGAGCTTCAGAGATATGGTGTCACCTTGTCTCACTCCCTTTCCAATTTTTACGTGTGTTGTATTTTCAAACAGCCTAATCTTTGCACTTGCATTTTCATAGATGTTATTAATAATATTAATGTATGCATCTTCAATACCGCAGGTTTTCAGAGCCATTGTAACTGCTGATGGTTTCACCGAATCAAAGGCTTTTTCATAATCGATAAAAGCCATGCACAATGGAAGTTCATATTCCCTTGCTCTTTCAATTAGTTCTCTCAGCACGTGGATATGATCTATTGTGCTGTAGCCACTCCTGAATCCAGCTTGTTCTCTCGGTTGAGCCATGTCCAGTGTTAACTTCAAGCGGTGTGAAAGAACTTTAGTGAAGATTTTATAAACTACTGATAGGAGGCTGATAGGTCTGTAGTTTCCGAGATCCTCAATGTCACCTTTCTTATGTAGCAGGATCATTGTAGCGGTGTTCCAATCCTCAGGAATCTGTCCTTCATTAAGGCATCGAGTGAAAATTTGGGCGAGTACTGTTTCGATTTCTCCACTTGCTTCTTGTATGATGTCCACAGTAATTCCATCTTCTCCTGGAGCTTTTCCTCGCTTCATGTTCTTGATTGCATGTGCAACTTCTGCTGGAAGGACTGGAGGAACTCTGGTACTGGTATCTTTCATGATGTCTGGAGTGCATATATCATCCCTTTCATATAATTTGGAGTAGAAATCTTTCACTCTTGTCAAAATTTCGCCTCTATTTCTTGTTACAGAACCATCTTCTTTTCTCAGTGCCATAATCTGTTTTCTTCCCTTACTGAGATGTCCCTTTGCTATCTTTAGGCTTTGGTATATATATATATATAAATGTGTGTATATATAGAAATTGAAACAGTACTCGCCCAAATTTTCACTCGATGCCTTAATGAAGGGAAGATTCCTGAGGATTGGAACAAAGCTACAATGATCCTGCTACATAAAAAAGGTGACATTGAGGATCTCAGGAACTACAGACCTATCAGCCTCCTATCAGTGGTTTATGAAATCTTCACTAAAGTTCTTTCACACCACTTGAAGGTAACACTGGACATGGCTCAACCGAGAGAACAAGCTGGATTCAGGAGTGGCTACAGCACAATAGATCATATCCACTTACTGAGAGAACTAATTGAAAGAGCGAGGGAATATGAACTTCCATTGTGCATGGCTTTTATCAATTATGAAAAAGCCTTTGATTCGGTGAAACCATCAGCAGTTACAATGGCTTTGAAATCCTGTGGTATTGAAGATGCATACATTAACATTATTAATAACATCTATGAAAATGCAAGTGCAAATATTCAGCTGTTTGAAAATACAACGCACATAAAAATTGGAAAGGGAGTGAGACAAGGTGACACCATATCTCTCAAGCTTTTTAATGCCACATTGGAAAATGTCTTTCAATCACTAAACTGGGAAAACAAAGGGATAAAGATTAATGGAGATTATCTAACTCACCTTTGTGTTGCTGATGACGTAGTCATTTTTGCAACTACCCCATCAGAGTTGCAGAGTATGATCCAGGAACTTGCTGACAAGAGTAAAGAAGTGGGATTAAAAATAAACTTTCAGAAGACAAAAGTGATGTTCAATGCTTTTACAAGAAATGAAGATTTATAGATTGATGGAGGAAAGCTGGAGATAACAGATACATATGTTTATCTTGGACAGCAGATATCAAGTGAGGGTCACATTGATGAAAAAATTAATCAGTGTATAAAACTTGCCTGGAGAACTTTTGGAAGAAACAGCATAATTTTCAAGAGCAATATGCCATTATGTCTTAAAAGAAAAGTGTTTGATCAATGCATCCTTCCAGTGCTTACGTATGGCGCAGAGACGTGGACCTTAACTAAAAGAGACATACAAAGGCTGCAGACAACTCAAAGGAGCATGGAGAGGTGCAAGCTTGGTGTAACCAGGAGAGATAAGAAGAGAAACTCGTGGATCAGAAAAATGACAAGAGTGGAAGACATCATGATCAGAGGTAAATCCCTGAAATGGCAATGGGCTGGACATACTGCCAGAAGGACAGACCATCGATGGACAGCAGAAATTTTAGATTTGATTCCAAGGGACAGGAAAAGACCCAGAAGAAGACCACATGGGAGATGGGTGGATGAAATTCGAAAGTATGCGGGAATAACATGGAGGAGACTGGCACAAGATAGATCGTTGTGGAAGAAACTTGGGGAGACCTTCGCCCAGCAGTGGATTGATAATGGTTTACAATGATGATGATGATAATATACGGAAAACACCAAGACTGTAAATTTCTTTAACAATTACTGAATAGCAAGACCAAAACGTTACTAACCGCTGGGATAAGAAGAGAGCGATATAGAGCTATGGTAAGCTGTTCTCCCTGGCATTGTCAAGGGCCAGGCACGGACAACACCCAACCAGGCTCCACAGAGACCTGAAAGTGTGGGTCCACGGAGAACAGCTTACCATAGCTCTATATCCGTCTCTTCTTATCCCAGCGGTTAGTAACGTTTTGGTCTTGCTATTCAGTAATTGTTAAAGAAATTTACAGTATTGGTGTTTTCCGTATTTAATTTGATTTTTCTTTAATGCAGCCTTTTGGCGCTTTAGAACTTCAAAAACATTTTTAACTGTTACCTTGTTTGCATTTTCTCTCTCTCTATATATATATTACAATGTAACCGGATATAACGTGGTCGGTTATACAGTGGAATCAGATATAACATGGGTCCGGTCGTGTTCCCCCAAACAAAATAGATACACAGACAAATATATACTCAGATTCAGATATACTGCGGATATCTGTGTAATGTGGTTATCACCTCGTCCCATCATATCCACATTATAACAGGTTTCCACTGTACTTGGGACAAGCAGTTGATTCCAAGCTTTGCCAAAATTAGCCAACATCAAAAAACAGGAAAAGCTGCATTGAAGAAATGTAAGGGAAAAAAAAGGATATTATCAGCAGAAAGAAAATTATAGCAATGGATGCCATGCAGCTACAAAGTCTGTGTAAGACAAATATTCTTGTGTAAATTGCTGAGAAGAAACCAAAGATTGCTCACATGAGGAAATGAGCTGATGTACAGGCAAATACACTTGACCAAAAAATAAGCAAAATGTTTTTGAAGTGATTTTTTAAACAACTGACACTGCTGTATCATTTTTTTTTTACATTCGTATCTATTCAGATATACAGGGTTATCATGGTAAACATGGAAAATTTATTTCTATAATAAAACAAATAATTGTAACATGAATATACATTTTAATGGTCATAAGCCAGAGCTTAGACCACTGCTGCCCCAGTGGTCTAAGCTCTGGCTTATGACCATTCATTCAAGAAGGTTCTGGGTTCGAATCCCAGGGAGGCATGGATGTGTGTTTGTTTAATGGCACTGGCTCTCTCCCTTCCCTGGAACCAGAAGCCCTAAATTAGGGACTGGTGACTACTTATAGCCTATTGAGTTGCTCACGGTGGTTGTTAAACCTTCAATAAAAAAAAAATCTTCCAACAGGACTCACGTTAATTTGTGGAGCTCTGCAATCTTCTTTGGGGTTCTTCCAGCACTGAGAGCTGACAGCACGGACACTCTTTTGATTTCTTCTGTGACAGTGATGTTCATGACAATGTTATTGATGTTTTACATAGAAAGACAATAAACTAAGATTTCAAATGAATTTCTTAACTTTTACAGGTTAAATAGTCTTTAAGATATAAGTATCTAAAATCATTCCGCATTTACCATGATAACCTTGTACATTCAAATTATCATTTGGTAATTTTCAGGGGCTAATATTCTGGGTGTGCTAGGTATGCGGCGCACACCCACACAGAGTTGCAATTTAACCTACATTATCAATATTATTTTTTCGGATTTATTTCTAATAAAACTCGCCAGAGTTTGTCCTAAGGCTTCGAGTGGTGGTTAAAATTAATTTTGCCATATAATGTTTTCATTAAGAGGAGAAGGTGCGTTCAGTAAGCTTATCACATTCCCGCTAAGTTCTTAGGGTGTACAGTTTCGCGAGCGCACATCCAACTGCACACCCGACGATGTCAAGCAACTGTGATACAAGCGCTCCCCAGATGGCGCTGCAGGTCACATTCTTATTTCCCTGTGGTTTCAAATGTAACAGCGGAACTCTCGGGGTGTGCTAACTGAAATGAGCACCGCTTGCAGTCCTATGGAGCAGTGCAATTCAACATTGTGATACGAGTTGCTGTTATATTTTTTTGGGGGTGGAAGGTTATGTATTTCTAATAAAACTCGCCGAAGTTTGACCTAAGGCTTTGCGTTTGTGGCTAAAATTAATTCCCTTGTGCAATATTTTCGTGAAGAGAAGGTTTGTTGCTTCGTTCAGTAAACAAAACATTGTAAGTAATATTTGCAGCTGTAGGAGTGCTGATTTACCTGCGAACTGCTGATTTACCTGCGGACACCTCAGGTCGTTAAAGCAACTGTAATACAAAGCTCTCCAGATGTTCTTATTTCCTTGTGGTTACAACACAGATGCTAAACTTTCCAGGGTGTGTGCCTTTAAAAAAGCACTACTTGTCATACTGGGTTGTATTTGGAAAAGTGTGGAGTTGTAAACACAATTCACCGTTCCACTACGAGTTACTGTTTTCCTGTCTTTTCATCGCTGTGTGAATCGATGTGCTTATGTGAGCATAGATTTAAATGTACAATTTGAATTTTGATATCCATTAAAGATGGGGAACAGTGCTGACGATGCACTAAGTGTGCCATTTTCTGCTAGAGCTTTTGCAGATTGTGTAAATATAGTTAAGGAAGGTAAGCCTCATTCCGTATTTAAAAATCATTAAAAAAAAAAAATACTGTTAAGGTGGATCCACCTAAAATCTTTGCCTTGTATTTCCAATGGGCAAACTTCTGTAGCCATTTTCTTTACAATTAACGCATTCCCAATGATGAAAATTTGAACATGGATAAAAATAACTTCATATTATAGCCTAGTGTACTTAATTTTTTCTAAAACTTAACAATAAATATATTAAAAATCAATAACTTTTCCTTTGGTGGTGTTGAGACCAGAAAATAGATGGCGCTACATGTACCTTTGATGACGTCAGTTGACAAACAAATGTTGGATTGCTTAATTATGGTTAAATTTTAGAAAATATTAAGTATACTAGGATATAATATGAAGTTATTTTTATCGATGTTCAAACTTTCATCCTTGGGAACGCATTAATTGTGAAGAAAATGGCTACAGAAGTTTACCCATTGGAAATGCAAGGCAAAGATTTTAGATGGATCCACTTTAATTCATTCATCACTCTAGTATTTGCACAGAAAATTCAAATTTTTCGTACAGTGGAGCATATGTAAAGATATTCACCATAAGTAATTAGATGACCACTAAATAAAAAAATGCTTTTATGTATTCAAAATCAATGCATGAATTTTGCAGCCCGGGATACATAATAAAATCTTTGCGTGGTTTTTATCCATAACAGCACACACCTAACCTAAATCGGCATGCGATGCCACTGGTAATTTTGTTAGTGAATCTAACTTACATGCTACAAATATTGTGACTCTTGGGACATACTCAGACAGCTGTTTTTATTTTCTTTCTGAAAAGCTCAATATATATAAAAGTGCCACTTAAGCAAAAAAACAAACAAAAAAAACCTGTTTGACTTATCTCCTGTATTACAATGTTTGGCCCAAAACAAATCTGTGAATATAAATTTTTTTATTCATGCAAGCTTCTAAAATTGCTTTACTTAATGAAGAAAGTGTTCTCAGACAAAAACTTTTCACCACAGCATTTAGCAACTAATAATTCCTCTAAGTCCTCTAAATTTAGCAACTAATAATTCACAAAGTCCTCTAAATTTTGAATTCAGTAATTTTATTTTGAATTAAGTAATTTTATACTGTGAATACAGTGATTTGACCCAGTTTGATATTTACATACATAAATTATGGTGAATAATTCCATCTTGCTCACGCTAGCTTAAATATTGTATATTTTGTGTTCACATGCATTCAAGTTTATTTCCTAGTAAAAAAGTTAAGCTTTTTGTTTTTCTTGGTCAGTTTATATATGATCACAGATGTTATAAACACAGCATTCACTACAAGTACACCAATGCAGCTTCCACATTAATTAAGTGATGCAGACATAAATGCTGTTATCCGTGAAGATAGTGTCAAAATAAGGCACTGAAATGCATGGAATTCACTTGCCTAACACCAGCCAGATATTCGTTGAAGTTTAAGTTTTTAAATATAATCAAAACAATGGCAGTTTGACATTGCTGCCAAAATTATGTATATTCTTTGTGTGTTTATGTTTATGCATAAACCTTGTTTATACATCTATTATATGCACATAGTCCAGTCAAAAAATTTTGACCATCCCTGATGTAAGAAGCAACTGTAACCAGCAGCCAGATGGTGTGCATAGCAACATATGCAAATCATGTAAGGCATTTAAAAGGACACAAACTCACAGATGGTATACACATTTCACGTGAAAATGGGAAAAGGATGTGATCTGAGTTTGAAAAAGCATACATCAGATTTTTACGTGGATTTGCGGAATTCCATTTTGTGATTTGGGTCATTCTCAAAATCCATGCAAAACTGAAGAGAAATTTTGGTGAGATTAGTGTGTGTGTATTTTCATCTGGAACGGTATTTCGTCTTTCAAAGCTTTTGAAAAAGTGAGTTAAACGGAGTGAATTTTTCTGGTAATCATAATTTCTTTTTCTCATGATGTTTCATTTGCCCTGTTAAATATAACTTTATTCCATAAAATATTAGTATTTCACTTTGAAAATCGCAGAACAATTTTTGAAAATGGAAGTTAGATGGCAGGAAAATTTCCCTTTAATCTGCAGACATGAGATTCTTAAACGTATTTGAGGAAGTCCACTTTTTTCATCATCATGTTTTGGGTGGTTCTTGAGATTGATGCATAACTGGGGGGGGGGGGGGTCGTGGAGCAGGTAGGTCGTTTTCCATCTGACTGAGAACGGATTTCAGACTTTTGGAAACTGAAGTTAGACAAAGTGAAGATTTCTCCCGTAATTGTAATTTTTTTTTGTGATGTTTCTTTTGCCCAGTATCATTGTTAACTATAATTTATTCCATAAATATTTGTATTTCAGTTTGGAAATGCAGCAAAAATTTCTCTGGAAATGAAAATCGGACAGGGCAGAGATTTCGCCTGCGGTTGTAATATCCCCCCCCCCCCCCGATGTTCCGTCTGTCCTGCGTTGTAATAAAAAATAAATAAAATAAAATAATAAATAAAAAATAAATAAAAAAATTCCTAGTAAAAATTCCCATAATAGAAGTTTTTTATTGGTAATTGAAGTAATTTTATATTTTGAATAGTGCTCCAGTTTAATATTTACAGAAATAAATTAACGTGAACAATTCTGTCTTGCTCATGCTGTGTTATAATCACACTGTTTTGCAGCACATTGGGATTTTTCACGCAGTTAAAAAGTTCCACTTTTTTTTCCCTTCGTCAGTCTCTTGTATGACAAAGTAATGATTTTTGGCTACTGACTGAAGGATGGTAGCATTACAGGAATGACTCAGTCTCTTGTATGACAAAGTAATGATTTTTGGCTACTGACTAAAGGATGGTAGCATTACAGGAATGACTGATGTTGTGGGATGTTCACTTGGTGCAGTTGTTCAAGTGTTCCAGGAATAGAAGGAAACTGGCAAGACCTGCAGTAATTGGCATAACAGTGGACACCCCTGGGGGGAACATTGACAACCATGAGCAGCAACAGCTATCCCAACTAGTATGTATAATCCAACCAACAGACAGTTCACAATAAAACAACCAGCCAGAGCATTTAATACAGGCACATTGAAAAGCATAACACAGTCCAACAAACTCCTCTCGCTTATGGGTCTTTGGAGCCGCCATCCGCTCAAAGTACCCATGTTGACTGCCAAACATTGACAATTACAGCATGAATTTTCATCTGAGAGGAGGCATAGGACCATTGAGCAATCGAAGAATCGCCTTTTCAGACAAATCATGTTTTCTGCTTTATCGTGTAGATGGTCGATGGGAAGTACGACGAAGCACTGCTGACAGAAATCATCCCTGCGCAATGCTCGAGAAGAAACGATGGGAGATGGCTGTGTGCTCATGTGGGGCATGTTTCCCTGAGAATTGTTGGGGGCAATCATCCCCCTCAATCACACAATAAACTCTTCAGGCAACCTATCCATTGTGGCGGACTGGGTTCTTCCATTCATGGACTGTGCATCCTGATGGCAAGGGTTGCTTCTAGCAAGGTAATGCCCCTTGCCATGTTGCTATGCGTCTACAACAATGGTTTGAGGAGCATGAGAATCCTGTTATGTCAAATCTTAATCTGTTCTAAATGTTTTCTCCAAGAAATACAAACTGAGTGTAATGTGGATTTAGATGATGATGTTTGAAGATAATTGTTTTGTGCAACTTTAATGCTAAGTTTGACTCCTGAATTATATGTTTCAGGTACAAGAATTCGCACGGGATGGTTTAAGTGTTGCTGAGCTGATGTCAAAGGGCCGAAAACTGATAGGTAAAATGCATGTGGTTATTTTCAATCGGTTATTTACAATTTTACTATTGTAGTACAAATTATTATTTTAGTTACTGATATGAGGTTGCTTTACAATTTTTATTAATGTTGATAATAGTTGATATGCAAAATAGTGTTCATGATTTTATACCATTCATACGTTGAATTGGTTGATTGTTTTTATTTGGTTCATGCAGAAATTTTGGCAGTTTTTCTCACCTGGGACAACAGGAAATGCCCTTTGCATTATCATAGATTTTAATAAGTGAGTTAATGAATTATAAGATTTGTCTGGCTAAGAACCAAATGTGAGACCAAAGATTTGTAACAAAATCAGGATTTGGGAAGTAAATAAATGCAGCTAGCATTCAAAGCAAGCTAGTACTATCCCTAACTAAATAATGTGCCAACTTACCAAGTAATGAAAGAGGGTGATATTAGACATGTTTTAAGTGTGTTCAAGTATGTATATTGAACCTGCATATGTTTAGGTTATGGGGTTAGTTACATGAATTTTAAAACACATTTTAACTGTGTTAAAGCTTGAGTAATATTTTGAACTTGTATGTTGTTGAGTTGCAGGATTTGAAAGTGCGATAATAATACATCATTGAACATATTTATACTCACTTTGAGTTTGAGAACTGTGGGTACCATTTAGATACCAACTTTATTCAAAATGAAAAATGTACACTGAGTTGGTTGAGTTCAGTTGAGTTGCTACAAGTTGTAAAATATACACACTAAAAAAAAAAGAGGGTGCATTATTTGCTGTGTATTTATTTATTTATTTTTCAGTTCAAAGTATAATTGATATTTTTTCTTTAATTATGATACTGAGTTCTCGTTTTTAGTATCTGAGCAAATTCTTTCTTTCATGTGCAATTATGGGGTAGCGAAAAAATATTTTAAAAATGTAGTTTTTGTTTGTGGCTAAACATAAAAACAGTGCATGGCATCAGTAAGCAACAACTCAATCCTGATGAAAATTCAGTGGTGTTAAAGTGTCACTATGACTATAGCAACCTATTGGTTTTCTTTGCCTTATTTTGAAGCTTTGTTTGGGTTGTCGTGGTACATCCACATATTCTTACTTGTGCTGGCTGTGTTCAGTTCTTCAGTGGAAATGAGTGATAAGAATCCAGAGTCCCCCCCCCAATCATTCCTCTTACAGGGCTTCAAAATAAAGTTCTATCCTTACTTGCTATCTCTGTTTTTGCCTCCTACTAAAATTTCTAGTCATTGTGGATGTTTCGACTTCCTTCAGTCTAGAAAAATGTTGTGCATTACCACAGACTGTGAGAAATATTGAGTATTTCACTGATGGTTGTTCTGCAGAATATAAAAACTGCAAGACTTTTCTGAACTTGCGCTATCATTAACAGGATTTTTTTTTAGATTGGTAGAGAAGTGGTCAGTTTTTGCAACAAGCCATGGCAAGTCACTATGTGATGGTATTGGTGCAGATTGTAAAAAGGCTAACAACAAAAGCCAGTTTGCAGTGACCTTTAGCTTAACAAATAACATCTGCCGCAACAATGTATAACTTCTGCAAAGATAACATAAAAGAAATTACATTTTTCTTTGTGTGTGCAGAAGAGTGCGTAATCAGCTTAGTCCCCGTTTTGAGAAAGCGAAAGCCCCTCCTGGTACACGCCCAGTGCATCACTTTACACCACTTCCCAATTTTGGAATTGGTGCTAAGAGGTTAAGTTCTGATAAATATTACAGTATTATTTCTGAAATCAGTGTAACTAATTTTCAAGATGAGTTACAGTTACATGCTAACTGCTGCACGGCACATGTATATGATTCGTGTTGGTATGTGGGATTTGTTGAAAAGATTATCTATGTCGAAGGTGATGTGACTTGTTTGACTCATGCACCCACATAGGCCTTCTCCATCTTTTTATTGGCCTAATAATGATTATGAAGTACCTCTGACACATATATTATGTTTGGTTGAGGTAAACACTGCAACAGGAAAAACATACAGCTTATCCAAACAGGCTGAAGACCTGATTCAGTCAAAGTTCTTTTTAATATGAAAATTAGTAATTCTGTTTAGTTTTAATTCAAACTGACAGAGAAAAGAATTAATTCACCTCTTATGTAACCAAGGAAAAGTTCATTCATAAATCATACATAAATGTATCATTCGATTTCAAAATAATTCATAAAATAGTTTGTTCCATTAGTTTATATTTTTATTTTAAAATTAGTAAGAAATTTAGAGATACCTAATCTTTGCAGTTGCTTGTATTCTAAAAAAAACAAAAAAAAAAAACAAAAACAGCTTGGGATATCATAGGTGGCCCTGCCGGTCATACTTTTTGCAATTGACGATTATTTTTAAGCACAGCAACTTTAAAAAAGCTTTGGCGATTTGACTGCCGATTGTGAGCATGGCTTTGCAGGCTAGCGTTTTGATCAGTTGCAAATTGAAATTGGTCAAAATATTAAATTCAACAGTAACAAATATAGTGAGTTGCAAGCGCACTCACGGAAGTCAGGCCATACATCTAGACAAATGTTGCTGCTAAAGTTTGTGAATTGCAAACTGTACAATATGCTCTAGTAAGGTTTTTTTATTTACCTTGTGTATAAATTGTACATAAAGTATTTGGTGTTTAAAATATAATTCCATGAGACTTAAAAAATATTTTGAAAACAGAAATAAGCATAAATATTCATCAGTTTCTGTGCATTTTCAAGTGCTGAAATGTAACCATTTATTCACAAATATTTCAGAGCCTGTAACTTCTAAACTAGTTTGAACCACAAAATTAAACTCACAGGTTTTGTTGAGTACCAGTAGGGGTATCCTTGGTATAAAAAAATTATCTGGTCTCTTTTGAGATATGTAACCTTGAAATCTGCAAAAGTTGAAAATATTGAAACTTTGAGGGGTAAAAAAAGTGGGAAGGGGTCCAAACCCAGACTTAAGTTCTCCATAGCTGAAAACTCTACTAGCCATAGTTATTACACAATAATTCCCAGCTCAAGGTTCCAAATCCCAGTCACCTTAACAGTCCATCGAAATGGTGATTTATGCTTGTGAGTATTGCAGATTTTAAGCAAGGTTAAAAAAATATTTTCTATCATTTCTATACATTTTCTGTAAGCCTAAAATGTCCTCTTTAAGGTACACTGGTGTGCAAAAATTAAGGACGAAGAGGAGAAATTAGCATTACAGCGGAACGAGCAGGCAGAACGGACCAAAAGAATATGCAGCATGGAGGGGAGGGGGGTTGGGTTGTCGGAAGGGTATAAAGCACACGGGCATTGTACGCTCAGCAATTCGGTGAAAGAGCTATTGCACGGTGTACATCGGTTTGAACGACGTCGAGTTGCTGCCACCGTGTGATATGGCCAACAGGCAACCCAGTAGACGACATCTGGATGACTTTACCCAAGGTCGCGTCATTGGGAAGTTGGAAGAAGGTCGAAGTGTGGCTCACAGCATCATTTAACGAGCTTGGTGAGCATTTCAAACGACAGGAACAGCTGTCCGAGAGTTGAGCAGTGGTCGTTCACGAGCAACCACGGCGGCGGACGGCCGGTGTATTGTCCTACAAGCAAGAAGAGACAGACGGAAGAGAGCGGGAAAAATCACAAGGGACATGCAACAGACAACTTGGCGTCTGTTATCGCGTTTTACCGTGGCCAGGAGGCTGCACAAAGATGGTCTATTTTCATGACGACCAGTACGGTGTGTGCCATTAACGCCTGCTGATCGGAGATGGCGGTTTCTGTGGTGCTAGGAACACAAGAACTGGACACATCAGCAATGGGGTCGAGTTCTCTTTACGGATGAGAGCCGATTTAGTCTGACGAGCGATTCTGGACATATGCACATCTGGAGAGAGCAGGGAACACGCAATCACACCTCCAACATCATCGAAAGGGACCGGTTTGGAGGTGGCGGAGTTCTCGTTAGGGGTGGTATCTTGGTAGCCGTACTGACCTCCACATCTTCCAAGGAGATTCAGTCACTGATGTCCGCTATTGTACCGAGGTTCTCCTACATCACGTGCGTCTGTTTAGAGGTGCTGTGGGTCCTGAGTTCCTCTTCATGGACAACAACGCTACACCTCATCATACAGTGGCTGTCACAGAGCTGTTGGAGAGTGAAGATATTTAACGCATGGATTGGCGCTCAAGGTCCCCGGACCTAAATCCAATTGAACACATGTGGGACCTTCTCGAGAGACGCTTGGCAGCACGTCACCAGCCGCCAGCAACGATTCCGCAGCTGCGATTGGCGCTACAAGAGGAATGGGCCGCGATGCCTCAACAGCTCCTTGAAAAAACCTTGTCCTCAGCATGGACAGACATTGTAAATCCTGCAACGCAGTCAGGGGTGATCATATCCCCTACTAAAGACTAGATTTTTCTTGGCAGCCGCCTGTCACATGGACGTTTCTGTCTTCTGTCCAGTTGTGCTGGAAGCTACCTTTTCAATAAAGTGCCTTTGTATCTTTTAGATTCCTTGTTTGGATGGTTTTGCTCACTTGTCCCATATTCTTTCATCTTGGGGATCTTATGGTATGATTTGAGTCGATGTGGAGCACTTCTGCACGGTGTTACATTCGAAAAACCGTCTCGTCCTTAATTTTTGTACACCAGTGTAGTAAAAACCAAAACTTTTGATCTACAATAAGAGGAAAGCAATTGCCTTTTTTCAAAACCATTGTAAGGCCCAATTTTGGCCTGCTTCAGAAAATAAAAATGAACCTATATCCAAGATGATGGCACATAAACATAAAATAAAAATTATTTTGAGCTATTCACCAATAGGGTTGAACTGAGGGGGAAATGTGTATAAAATGGTCAAGCAACCACTTAATTAAAAAATTGGGTAATATCATGTCGGAATGTTCCATATATAAAACATGATATTTTGGATTTTTTTTTCTTCGCCAAAATTGCGAATTGTCCAAAGTATTTTCTTCTCCTGTTGAAAGGTTATGTTACAGTACACACATAAAAATATTTTAAGAAAATTTGAATTGGGGGCTCATTTTGAAAAAAAAAAATGTTTCATTTAGTAAACATGTGGCCTTATTTTTTTTTAAAAGTGTTCTTTTAATCCTAAAATTGTGCAGAAACCAGTTGTTCCCAAATGCAGATCATTTAAGAAAAAAAAATTATGTGGCTGCAACAGTTAGTTGTGAAGTTACGATTTTTTGTCCCACAGTGTAATTGTGAAAACTCATAGCTCGAAAACTTTAAAGGCAGAGCTACCCAATTCTTAAAGTGGCATTACTCAAGATCTACTGGACCGACTGACCTAAAATTTTAACAGCTTTCATATCTTTCCAGTACAATACTTTGTACCAATTTTCACAAAAATCTGAGATGGG
Source organism: Macrothele yani (assembly GCA_039090855.1). Lineage (NCBI taxonomy): Eukaryota > Metazoa > Arthropoda > Arachnida > Araneae > Macrothelidae > Macrothele > Macrothele yani. Next base: position 44,668,074 of record CM077022.1, on the reverse strand, counting down.
TGGGTGACATGCCCTGGGTGATTTGACATGGAATGACCCACTTTGTATGCACGAAGCTCAATCAGTTAGTTGGTTTCTGTACTGAGCTGTAAGAAAGTTTCACTTGCTGAGATAAGTGAAGGAACAATTTTATAGGTGACTGTTGCAAACCTTTTTCAACATTGTTAATCGCTTCCAGCATTAACACACTTGGCCAGCCACTTCTGGGCATATCATCAACACTTCCAGTTTTCGGAAAGCATACTAGTAAACTGTGTATCATTGATTTACCTACTGTAGCATGCTGCAGAAATTTTTTCCCGAATTCTTCTATGCACTGTTTGTAAGACTGCATTTGCAAATAAGCTTCAAGTAAACAAATTCTCTGCTCCCTCATCAAACTCATGGCTCTGTGTAAATGGTGACACTAAAGTGAGCGAACTTTGTAACACACAGGGAACCAGTTATTCATTTCTGTCACTTTTCCAGTTTCCTTCAAGCATTCAACACACACAATATTTAACCTCTACAAGTTGCTGACTCGTGTTGCCACATCAATTGGTTAAACTTGAGCTTACAGTATACACATGAATTTTTAAATTCAAAGTTCAGGAACTTTATGATCACTCTGTATATTTCATCAGTGGTGTTAGGAAGACATCACTGTGTTAATATATGCTGGAAGTAGCCTGAATGATAAGTAATTGAATTGCGTGCATATCACAATTTTATGTTCTGACTAGCAGGGGTACCCTGAATTTCCCGGGTAAATATTACTATTTGTGGAATCACCAAGTTCAGTGGGTGAAAGTTAATGAATGAAAAAGATATTCCTGTAATTTTCCAGTAAATTTATTTTCATTCATTTAGGTTATTGCTTTTTGGTAAACAATATTTTTGGTTTTTCCATTGGAAGCAAAAATGTAGAGATTTTTACGATTGCCAACCCTTGCAGGGCTCCTCCAAATTAATGCCAGCCACTGCCAGTGACTGGCTAATACAGTAATATTTCTGCCACAAAAAAAAAAAAAAAAAAAAAAAAGGAGCTGGGAAGTGAAGTCTGCAAATGTGAAAAATATTATTATTATTATTATTATTTTATTTAGTTAATTTACTTTTACGAAACAAAACGGAAAGGCAGAGGAATGAAAATACTTGTCTTCGAGGAAACATCTATAGAACTGTCGTACATCTGGTATGCGCTTCTGAGAAAGTCGGGACACTGAAATGCAATGTGCCTATGCGTGCATGCGACTTGACATTGGCATTAATCATCCTTTTGTTTACCATTTTGAATATCTGGAACTCGCTGTTTACATTACATTGCATTTCTGCCTGATGAAGCCGCCCATTGATGGTGAAAGCTAATGGTTATTCATTTGTGTTTTTAACACACCATTAAACATATATTTTTGCACTTTATTGTTACTTACAGTCTCTAACTTAGACTGTAGATTGGTATTGGAGTGCTGAATTGTGTTGCAGTTCTTAAAAGAAAAAAATGAAACTTTTTACTTAAATTTTGTAGGGGGCCTCTTGACCCCAGGCTCTGATACCATCTAAAAACCATCCACAGTCTGAGTTAGAGTACCATGGGATAGCATACCAAATTTGGTGGTTCTAAATTGAAAACTGTAGATTTTACAGAAATTTTGTGTTGGAGCCCCTTGACCCTGGGTTCTGACCCCTTCCAAAAACTGTCTATGGTCTAAGTTAGAGTACCATGAGATAGTATACCAAATTTGGTGGTTCTAAATTGAAAATTGTAGATTTTACAGAAGTTTTGTATGGGGGCCCCTTGACTCTGGGCCCCGACCTCTTCCATAAACCGTCGTATGGTCTAACTTGAGTACCATGAGATAGTATATCAAATTTGGTGGTTCTAAATTGAAAACTGTAGATTTGTATAGTGGACATACAAACAAACAAACATTAAATTATATATATATATTTATATATTGTGGCACAGAGTTCACAAATAGGTTTTTCCTCTTGAAATTTGTAGATTCTCCCCATTTGAGTTTGATTATTTGTGGTGATAGAAAATCTGGTAAGGTATAAATGATATAGTATTAGCTTTAAGCGAAAAGAATTTGTATAGTTTGCTGTTCACTTACAGGTTTACCATTTGAAATTGATTATATGTGATAACTGAAAATATGATATGGTATTGCCTTTAGGCATAAACCATCACCAGCCAACACTTAACATTAATTGAAAATATCTCAGCAGTGAGAGCCATGTTTTTTGGTACACATAAAAAAGGTCTGGAAGTCCTTATAATTATGAACCATGGAATATGGGATTACATCAGTATACAATACAAATTTGAAGTTGTGATTCCATCTGTTTGTGTAAAATACGACAAGAGTGGTATGTCAAAAATAACATCTGAAAACTTGAAAATTTCATCGTCTTGGAGGAGCGGGAATCTAACTCGCATCTCCTGGTTTGCATACTCGGACGCAAACCGGGAGATGCTGTTTTAATTCCTGCTCCAGGATGATGAAATTTTCAAGTTTTCAGATTGTTTTTTGACTTACCACTCTTGTAACTTACACCAATAGATGGAATCACAACTTCAAACTTATAATTATATTAACTACCATTTTTTATATAGGCACGTAGATCATTTTCATTATTCAGTAAAGTAGTTCTGATATGTATTTTTATATTTTAATACAACCATAAAAGCACTGTTAATAGCATGGAACTGTAAGATAAATGTGGTAGTCTTTATAAATATTTTAAAATCATAACAGCCATAAATCTTGCTTTTCTGCTGTTACTAATTATTGCTTTCCTTATCAGATTTCTTTCAGTTCTACAAGAAATTACCATAGAGATCGATGTAAATTCAGAGAAAGTTTTAAATTTATGAGTATTGTAATTCTGATATCATCTCATGCTTTTTGCACTTAGGAAGAAAGCAAGTAATGCCAGAAGTTCTAGACATGATCAAGGAAGTTCAAATTGAGGCTACCTTCCCAGATGGAACAAAATTGGTATATTTTATTCTCATTGTATTTTTCTATTATTAAATACTTTTTGCTTTGCATTTGTAAAGTTAGTAATAAGGAAGTTTTAGTTTTTACTGTTTTTAAACATGCTAAATATGCATTGTAAGGGCCTTGCATCTAGAGGCGCAATTTTCTATCAAATCTGCTTTTTGACTAACTGTAACTGATCTGGCTAGTTGTGTTATTTACACATGATAAGCTCTAGTTATAAACAAAATAATATTAAACCCTATGACAGATGCCATGTTTTAAGGTAGCAATAGGTGTGCAACTTAATTCTCAGCCACTGGCACGATATGTTGACAGCAAATTATAGCAAATCGAATACGTACCTAATTAGGGAAATAATCCCCGTCGTGTTGGATACATTTGAGCCATCGGTCAGGGAGCTGCCGAATGCCACTGCGGAAAAAAAAAGCCATTAATACTTGTGTGGACCTCCTCGAGAAAAGTGAAGTGGTATCACTCAGGTGATGTTGCGGGGAGCGAAAGAGGTGATAATCCGACGTGGCGAAGTCTGAAGAATACGCTGGGTGGAACAAAATCTCTTATCCCAGGTCGGTGATTGTGTTTAAAGTTGTTTTTGTGGTGTAAGGATGCGCGTTTTCCTGAAGCAACAGGACCGACCTTCTGCCCTTGCTGGTGTATGGCCTTTTTGCCTCCAGTGCGTCACTCATACGAATGAGTTGCTGACAATAACGCTCAGCATTGACCGTTTCACCAGGTTTGAGCAACTCATAGTGTAAGACACCACGCTGATCCCACCATATGCACAGCAACAACTTCCTGGCATGGATATTCGGTTTGGCAGTACTGGTGGTAGGTTGACCTGGATAAACCCATGGTTTGTGCCGCTTAGGATTATCGTAGAGAATCCACTTCTCATCACAGGTCAAAATCTTCTGGAGAAAATCCTTCTTCTTGAATCTGGAGAGCAAGAACACAGCAACGTCGTAGCGCCTAGACTTGTTTGCAGCTGTGAGTTGGTGGGGCACCCAACGACCCTCCTTGTGAATCCATCCAAGCTTGTGCAGGCACTTTGCAATGGCTTGCCGTGTTAGTCCGAGTTCCTGGGCGAGGTCTGACTGTGTACGACAGGGATCAGTGTCCAACAGTTGTTCCAGTTCCTCATCATCAACTTTCTGTGGCTGTCCCGGACGTTCTGCATCAGAGATAGAAATTTCCCTGCTTCAACCACTGGAACCACTTCTTACACGTACTGCAGGACACAGAAGCCTCACCCAAAGCAGCACAGATCATTTGCTGGGCTCCCGTGGCACTTTTTTTCAGCTGAAACGCGGACAGGAGGCAGTGCCTCAAATGTTACTTCTCGAATGACGTTGCTTTCATCGTCAACTTTTGTTTCTTCTGTCACTACAGCTGTGAGCAGTTATAGTTGTCTGGAAAGCTGTTGGATGGCACTGCAATCAGCCATTATCGCACACAGCTATTTCCATTTGCCGACGTTCTATGATCACTTGCAGTTAGGGGCCGAGAATTAAGTTGCACACCTAATATATATCAGGTGGATGACGGAAGTGAAATGTTAGCAATAGCAATTTATGAGAAGTGTATTACAATGAATTATGCAGAGTGAGAAAGTTTGTGAGTTTTTAAAATCAGTACTTCGGTTATGTCTCACTCAGGCTTGAATTTTGGTTTGGTATGCAGGTCATAAACAATTATCGATACCGTATTTTCCAAGAATGATGCAAAAGTTCCATTTATCTCATTTGTTTGTTATTGGAAATAATATGGTATCTAGTTTAAAACCATAGGTATATATATACAGGGTGATTCAAAAGTCCCCGTACTCTATTTTTAAAACGTATTTGCTGTAAAACCATAAAAGATATCCGAGTATTGCTGCTTATGGCTGTAGTGTGTGACCTTGGGGAACGAGCTGTGCCACGTGATAGCACCACATGACACTACGCTTACGTGGGCACTGGCAAGCAGTAACGTTCAGTCAGCCACGAGTCTCGCACAAGAACAGAGAGTCACTTTGTTAGAAGTTTATTTTGCGAAAAATCTTACCAACGTTGCATCTAGCTCTTTCAAAGGAAGTTTCCTGATGCTCCTATACCAGGGAAAATAACTGTGTATGTCCTTGTGAACCGGTTTTGTGAGACAGGCAGTGTTCAGGATAAGCCTAAAAGCGGCCGTCCATCCGTGGTGACGACCACGTTTCTGGAGAAAATTCACGTTTCCCTGCAACGTTCTCCCCGGAAGTCACTTCGGCGGCTGTCTCAAGAGTTAAGGTCATCGTATTCAGCCTGCTGGAGGGTTACTAAACGTCTAAAGCTACGGCCGTACAGAATTTGAGTAGTGAAAGAGATACGTCCTTTGGACTCACAAAAGCGCATTGCCTACTGCCAATGGTTTAAGAGTTTCATGTGCAACAATGTGACTAACCAGCTTAACAACACTTTTTTCAGTGACGAGGCATGGTCTCATTTGAATGGATATGTCAATAGCCAAAATACTCGCATACGGGCTGCGGAGAATCCACTTGCATTGCATGGGTTGAACTTCACTGTCAGAAAGTTGGAGTGTGGTGCGCCATGTCTAGACAGTGAATTGTCGGGGCCATTTTTTTTTTTTGACACAACTGTAAATTCCGCTGTGTATGCAGACATCGTCCATCAATTTGTAGCGATGCTAGAAAACACGAACGTTACTGTTAGTTTCAACAAGATGGAGCAACGTGCCACACATCAAACGACACAATGGAGATGCTCCATGAGTTCTTCCACGATCAATTAATTTCGAAAAAACTTTGGCTGCTTCGCTCACCAAACTTGAGTCCTCCAGATTTTTATTTGTGGGGCTATCTGAAAGACACAGTTTACCACAACAACTCTAAGGCAGTACAGGACCTGCGGAACAACATCATTACAGCCATGAGGGACATACCAGCCAACACGCTAAAAAGAGTGTTCACCAACATGTGTCGTCGGGTGAATTTGTGTCTTCAACAGAATGGTTGACAATTCCAGCATCTATTGTAAAGTGGTTTTCAATACCTGTAAGTAAGTAAGTATGAGTGTCAATGTAACAGTATGTAAAAATAGTTATACATCACTATATTCGTGGTAGAAATATTTGAATTCAGAGTTCGGGGACTTTTGAATCACTCTGTACCACAAAGGAACCCTCACCCCACCCTGATATGTTAGCAGAGTACATTTTGTGACTTTAATTGGGTATGAATGGCACAATGAAGGCAGGTTTTAGGAAAGCTGTTTGTTTATTTTTAACCCACTGAATCGCCTGCACAACTCACATCAAATAACATCGAAAATAACATGGAAAGTTATGCATCATCACTTCATTACTGTACTTGTGCAATAATGGGTAAAAGGCCTTCCATTTATCAGCACTAGAAGTCTGCACATGCCTTAATTTGAAAAACCCTGAACTTTTATGGGGCCGTGCTCAGGCTTACAAGTTTATGGCCTGGCCCTGCCCGGACCGGCCCATTTCAGGCTTTTGTCACATGTTCTCCACCACTTATTGCAAATCACACAAAGCTTCCAAAAGAAAAAAAAAGAAAAACAAGAGAAAAAAACTGTTCTACTAAGATGAACTACATGAGTAGTAAACAGTGTAACACAGAGGGAGATGTGACGTGCCATATCTTGTAAGTATTCCTCTCTCAGATAATGCTGAAAGTCTGCATGAGCCGTCACACATTCTCCACCACTTATTGCAAATAACACAAGGCTTCCAAAAAGAAAAAAAGCAAGAGAAAAAACTTTTCTACTTAGATGAATTATATCGGTAGTAAACAATGTAACTCAGAGAGAGAGGTGTGTCATTTCTTGTATGTATTCCTCCACCAGATGAGGTTTACACCTGACTACCTATCTAATTCTGTTACAAAGTAATCACATTTCCTCTTCCATGCTTATGTATAAGCAAGGTAGCCTCTATCCCCAAATATATAAACAAATTATTTGAACTTCCTCATTTCCGTTGCAGCAATGAATCGTGCCAGAACCTTGTCATCTGGTTTCATGATGTTGAAAAGTCTGTTTATATGAACATTTCTCTGAAAAGGAAAACAGCCTCATACTTTGGTCTCTAAATCCAATAAAGTGAAAACTGAGTTTGATTTCAACCTTTGGAGAAATAAAACGGTCCATTTTGGACTCCCATCTCACAGCCCAGCTTGTCGATTTCAGCTGTACTAAATAATGATAGGATAATCAGCACACATCTCTTCCTCTCTCTCTTTCATGTCTTTCGTTTTACTCGGTGATCTTCACCATCTGATTATTTCATAAGTTACTCTTCATCTTGTGAGTCGAAAGGTTTTTCTTTAATCCAGGAGCAAAATGCTAAACTTTCCATCACAGGCCTGGCCTGGCTTGAGCACCGAAGTTTTCACTTAAATGATGAACTAAAAAAAAAAAAAAAAAAAATGCACAATCCATTTGCTGGAGAGGGATAAGGTGTAAAAGAGACCGTGTTTCACAGTGGGTCATTTCCTATCAACTCCGTACAGTTGGAGTTCAATGTCATTTATTCCATGGTTGACACCTACAGATGGTTAAAACAGGAATGGTTGACATCTACAATGGTTAGAAAGAGGAACACACAACTCTAATTTTACATGTGAGACAGTTTTAACATGTGATAATGGAAGTGCATAGAATTTTGTGGTTTTCCCTGTTGGGTGCTCATTGACTGCACTACATGCGAGGCTGAAAAGAAATCCGCATTTTACCCTCACAAGCACAATATGAGAAAAGAAAAGGCACTAAAGCATAATTTATTAATTCTCAATACAGATTTTCAAACAGCAAATCATAAACCACTTGAGTGCGAAAAAAAAAAGGCCAGATTAAATCTTTGCCACTCTGCAAATTACCTATTCACGTGCATATAATCACGCAGGTTTCGAGACTTCATTTGCGTGATCACTAGACCCCCATGCAAATCAAATTCAGCACTCCAAATTCTTTGTAGTTTAGTGTCCGCCATAAATTTTTCACAAAACTATCTGTTTTTATGTTCTGAACAATGGTTGAAATTTGTAATGTTACTGAAAACAGCTATAAGCCTCACCTATTTAAACAACACATTTCAGAGCCGCATGACGCTGATGCAATATTTTCTGGTTAGACAATTAAGTTGCCATAATACATTTGTCTTTTTTCTGTTTCTCATGTACAATTTAGTTCAGGGTCAGGGCTGTTATACCATATAACATTAAAAGCTAACCGTAGGTGACATATAGAAATGACTTTACCTCATTCTTTGGCTTAATCCTTCTAATGTGCTGTTAATCGTAATTCTTTGCATACATGGAGAAACTCAATATCTTAGCACAGAAAATAAAATTTGACAGCAGATTGAAACAGAGTGAAGCAAGATTGAATAACAAATTTGATGAAATACGAAAGAAATTTAAAAAACCTGAATAATGACATATGAAAGCAACCAGCAAATATCGATAAAAACTGTGATGTGGACAAAAAAAAATCTCCAGCCAGCAAGCAATGAGGGCAAAACAAGAGATTGCAAGTCCCCTGATCTGTACCCATAAGCTTTTCCTCTGCATTGGTTGTGGGATTCTTCAGTGGTGTGGATGGCAGTGGTGTGGATGGCACTGAAAAATCCCACAACGAATGCGGAGGAAAAGCTTATGGGTACAGATCAGGGGACTTGCAACCTCTTCTTTGCCCTCATTGCTTGCTGGCTGGAGTTTTTTTCTTTTTTTTGTCCACATCACGGTTTTTATCGATATTTGCTGGTTGCTTTCATATGTCATTATTCAGGTTTTTTAAAATTTCTTTTGTATTTCATCAAATTTGTTATTCAATCTTGCGGGCGGTCGTAGTGAGCGATGGGTTTGCCTCCTTGGGGCGCTCCGTGATAACAATGGCACACACAACAGCAACTAGGGCCTCTGTGAATCTTGGAGAGGTGCAAGCTAGTTCTGTGTGACATTGGCGAAAAGACCCCAACTCACTGGGTTTTGTTCCAGAATCCTTAGGTTGAATGACCAACTGGAACCCTCAGCTGTGGGCTAATCCCCCACACTGATGTACTTACCTGATTAAAAAGACAAAAAGAAATATTAAGAATGACTCAAGTGTGGGATATGGTGGACCTACCACACTTGAGAAGGACGGTCCACCACGGAATCGACCTGGACTTTCTAAACGGCGTATGAGAAAGCGATCTCGGCTGAGTGAATGTAAGATTGGTGTATGGATACTAGAGGTATAAGTGGCAAGATGAGTGAGGTGATTGAGGAGATGAATAAGTATAGACTGGATGTGCTGTGTGTAAGTGAAACCAGCCGCCCCGGTGGCGTAGTGGTCTAAGGCGTTGGCCTCTGATCATTCGTCCGTAAGGGGTCCGGGTTCGAATCCCGGTCAGGCATGGATGTTGTGTTTGTCTTACGGCACTGGCTCTCTCCCTTCCCTGGAACCAGTGACCCTAAATTAGGGACGGGCGACTGCTTATAGCCCATTGAGTTGCTCACGGTGGTCGTTAAACCTCCAATCAAAAAAAAAAAAGTGAAACCAAAAAGAAGGAAATTGGGGTAGAAGAAGTGAATGGCACGGTGAGTGTGTGGTCTGGAGTATTGGATAATATGAGAGGACAGGCTGGTGTAGGTGCGATTTTAAGTGAAAAGATGAAGAACAACTTGATTCACTATAGTTGCATAAGTGAGAGAATTCTCTGGATTCGTTTGAAAGTGAAACTTCAGAGAATTGTTATTGTTGTAGTGCATGCTCCTTGTGACTCAGAACCTTCTGATAAGAAAGAAGATTTCTGGAATAAGCTAAAAACTGTTTTGAGCCAGTTTGGTGCTAAAGAAAAAGTTATAATAGCAGGGGATTTCAATACTAGAGTAGGTGTGCAGAATGCAATTTCTGACAATGTTCTGGGTAAGTTTAATGATCCTTGTGTGAATGATAATGGTGAAAGATTAATTGAACTCTGCATTGAGAATGATTTGTGTGTATCTAATACATTTTTCAACCACAAGTATATACACACATATACTTGGGAAAATCATACTCTCGGTCAAAAGAGTGTGATAGATTTTGTTGTTTACGATCAGCGTTTGAAACACTTAGTTGTTGACACCCGTGTGATGAGAGGTGCGGATGTTGGTTCTGATCATTACTTGGTAGTGTCACGAGTGAAACTTAATGTTGGTTGGAGGAAAAGGAATAGGAAGAGACCCAGGATAGAAAGAATAAAGGTTGATAGGCTCCTTGAAGATCATCAGCGGTATTCTGACTTACTCAGAGAACGACTGAAGGATCTCAAATCTTGTGAGAGGGATGTAGAAAAGAAGTGGGAATGTTTTAAGAACTGTGTTGTTACTGCTGCTAAAGAGGTCTGTGCCACCACAATAGTGTGTAATAATAGAGGTGATGCTTGGTGGAATAGTGAGATTGATGAGGCAGTAAAGAAAAAGAAGGAAGCCTATTTGGGGATGTTGCAAGGTAGAGTCTCTGTAGATGAATATCGCTGTAAGAAGCGTGAAGCTGCTAAGCTGGTTTGCCACAGTAAGGCAAAAGATAGGAAAGAGAAAGTGGAATGGCATGAACTGGCTTTTTGGAAAGATAGAAAGTCCTTCTGGAAGTACATGAGACTCAGGAAAAATAGGGGAAACAAAGTTGTAAGTTGTGTGAAGAATGAGATTGGGGAAATGATATGGGAGCCCAATGAGTTAAGTGACAGATGGGGTGAATACTTCTGTGAGTTATTAGATCAGGAGAGCAAAAATGATTCTGAGACAGATGCAGATAATGTCACAATGAGGGATGAAAGAACAGGAGGGATCTCAAGAGAAGAAGTGTGTAAAACTCTAAAATCTCTTCAGAATGGTAAGGCTCCAGGAGTTGATGGCATAACTGCAGAGATGTTGAAGTATGGTGGTGACTCTATAATTGACTAGTTAACTGAAACTTGCCAGTTGTGCTGGGAGTTAGGAATGGTCCCTCGGGATTGGAAGGATGCTATCATTGTTCCCTTGTATAAGGGAAAAGGTGATCAGACTGAATGCAAGAACTATTGTGGTATTAGCCTACTGAGTGTGCCAGGGAAAGTGTTTGGTAAGGTTGTTATTGAAAAAATGCGGGGTCTTACATCATAGAAAGTGTGGGATGTTCAGTGGTTTTATGCCTGGTAAAGGCTGTACTAACCAGATTTTTGCATTACACATGATGATTGAAAAGTATCTGGCTGTTGGGAAGAAAGTTTTTACTGCCTTCATCGATTTGGAGAAAGCTTACGACCGAGTCAATAGGACACTTTTGTGGAAGGTATTGAATGAATATGGTGTTACTGGGAATCTACTTAATAGTGTAAAAGCCATGTATGCTGGTAGTAGAGCTTGTGTACGAGTGAATGGTGTTTTATCAAAATGGTTTTCCATTGGTGCAGGAGTTAGACAAGGTTGTGTAATGTCACCATGGCTGTTTAATATATTTATGGATGGATGCATGCATGCGTGAGGCCAAAATAGATAATAGTGGTTTATGTCTTGGTGATATCCGTGTGTGCAGATTGCTGTATGCTGATGACACTGTCTTGTTGGCAGAGAGCAAAAGTGAGTTGCAGAGTATGTTGACGTAGATGCACGAAGATTGCATGAAATTCAAACTGAGTATAAATAAGGGAAAAACCAAAGTTATGGTCTTTGAGAGAGGAATGGGTAGCACTGAATGTAATGTAAGTGTAAATGGCACTGTGATTGACCAGGTGAGTGAGTTTGTGTATTTAGGAAGCATGTTTGACAGAACAAGTTGGATGGTGAAATCAGTAGGCGAGTGAATTCTTCTTTGAAAGTCATAGCTGCTCTGGGAGGTTTTCACAGGAATGATGGGTTCTCTAGAGAGTCCCGCATGGCTGTGTATGAAACAGTAATTGTTCCTACTCTGATGTATGGTAGTGAAACCTGGGTACTGCAGAAGAAACATAGGAGTCGTTTGTGTGCTGGAGAAATGCGTTACTTACGGGGGTTTGTGGCAAGACACAATCTGATTGTGTGTGGAATGAAGATGTATTGCAGTTGTGTGATGTAAAGCAAAATGTTGTTAGCAAGGTGGAGACCAATATTCTTCAGTGGTTTGGCCATGTTGAAAGAATGAGTGATGAAATGCTTACTAAGAAAATATTTTCAGCCCAAGTGGCAGGAAGGAAAGGCAGAGGAAGGCCAAGGAAGACATGGGTGGATCAGATTCAGGAGTGTCTGCATGAGAAAAAGATTATGAGTATGAAGTATAAAAGATCTTGTGTACAGCGTGTAATGGATATCAGTGAAGCACGAGTTGTATGTCAAGATCGCTGTAAATGGCGAAGTTTGATACAACAACAATAAGTAAAAATATCTGGAAGTTTGTATTTCTTTTTGGAGCTAACCTCTGAATCTCAGAGAACAGCTTAGGGATATGTATGTATGCATGTTATTCAATCTTGCTTCATTCTGTGTCAATCTGCCGTCGAATTTTATTTTCTGTGCTAAGAAATAGTTCCTCCATGTATGCAAAGAATTATGATTAACAGCTCATTATAAGGATTAAGCAAGTGAATGAGGTAAAGTCATTTCTGTATGTCACCTACAGTTAGCTTTTAATGTTATATGGTCGTTAAACCTCCAATAAAAAAAAAAAAAAAAAAAATAATGTTATATGGTATAACAGCCCTGACCCAGAACTAGACTATATGTGAAAAACAGAAAAAAGACTAATGTCTTAAGGCAACTTAATTGTCTAACTAGAAGGTAAAATCTGCCATATAATATGATAATCAAGTTAATCAATATGAATAACTTGGGAAAAATCATATCTACATACATACATATCACTAAGCTGTTCTCTGAGATTCAGAGGTTAGCTCCAAAAAGAAATACAAACTTCCAGATATTTTTACTTATTGTTGTTGTATCAAACTTCGCCATTTACAGCGATCTTGACATACAACTCGTGCTTCACTGATATAAATTACACGCCGTACACAAGATCTTTTATACTTCATACTCATAATCTTTTTCTCATGCAGACACTCCTGAATCTGATCCACCCATGTCTTTCTTGGCCTTCCTCTGCCTTTCCTTCCTGCCACTTGGGCTGAAAATATTTTCTTAGTAAGCATTTCATCACTCATTCTTTCAACATGACCAAACCACCAAAGCATATTGGTCTCCACCTTGCTAACAACATTTTGCTTACATCACACAACTGCAATACATCTTCATTCCTCACACAATCAGATCGTGTCTTGCCACAAACCCCACGTAAGTAACGCATTTCTCCAGCACACAAACGACTCCTATGTTTCTTCTGCAGTACCCAGGTTTCACTGCCATACATCAGAGTAGGAACAATTACTGTTTCATACACAGCCATGCGGGACTCTCTAGAGAACTCATCATTCCTGTGAAAACCTCCCAGAGCAGCTATGACTTTCAAAGAAGAATTCACTCGCCTACTGATTTCACCATCCAACTTGTTCTCTCTGTCAAACATGCTTCTTAAATACACAAACTCACTCACCTGGTCAATCACAGTGCCATTTATACTTACATTACATTCAGTGCTACCCAATCCTCTCTCAAACACCATAACTTTGGGTTTTCCCTTATTTATACTCAGTTTGAATTTCATGCAAACTTCGTGCGTCCGAGTCAACATACTCTGCAACTCACTCTTGCTCTCTGCCACCAGGACAGTGTCATCAGCATACAGCAATCTGCACACATGGATATCACCAAGACATAAACCACTATTATCTATTTTGGCCTCACGCATGCATGCGTCCATAAATATATTAAACAGCCATGGTGACATTACACAACCTTGTCTAACTCCTGCACCAATGGAAAACCATTTTGATAAAACACCATTCACTCATACACAAGCTCTACTACCAGCATACATGGCTTTTACACTATTAAGTAGATTCCCAGTAATACCATATTCATTCAATACCTTCCACAAAAGTGTCCTACTGACTCGGTCGTAAGCTTTCTCTAAATCTATGAAGGCAGTAAAAACTTTCTTCCCAACAGCCAGATACTTTTCAATCATCATGTGTAATGCAAAAATCTGGTTAGTGCAGCCTTTACCAGGCAAAAAACCACTCTGAACATCCCACACTTTCTCTGATGTAAGACCCCATACTTTTTCAATAACAACCTTACCAAACACTTTCCCTGGCACACTCAGTAGGCTAATACCACGATAGTTCTTGCATTCAGTCTGATCACCTTTTCCCTTATACAAGGGAACAATGATAGCATCCTTCCAATCCCGAGGGACCATTCCTAACTCCCAGCACAACTGGCAAATTTCAGTTAACCAGTCAATTATAGAGTCACCACCATATTTCAACATCTCTGCAGTTATGCCATCAACTCCTGGAGCCTTACCATTCTGAAGAGATTTTAGAGTTTTACACACTTCTTCTCTTGAGATCCCTCCTGTGCTTTCATCCCTCATTGTGAGATCATCTGCATTTGTCTCAGAATGATTTTTGCTTTCCTGATCTAATAACTCACAGAAGTATTCACCCCATCTGTCACTTAACTCATTGGACTCCCATATCATTTCCCCAATCTCAGTCTTCACACAACTTACAACTTTGTTTCCCCTATTTTTCCTGAGTCTCATGTACTTCCAGAAGGACTTTCTATCTTACCAAAAAGCCAGTTCATGCCTTTCCACTTTCTCTTTCCTATCTTTTTCCTTACTGTGGCGAACCAGCTTAGCAGATTCACGCTTCTTACAGCGATATTCATCCACAGAGACTCTTACCTTGCAACATCCCCAAATAGGCTTCCTTCTTTTTCTTTACTGCCTCATCAATCTCACTATTCCACCAAGCATCACCTCTATTATTACCCACTATTGTGATGCTACAGACCTCTTTAGCAGCAGTAACAACACAGTTCTTAAAACATTCTCACTTCTTTTCTACATCCCTCTCACAAGATTTCAGATCCTTCAGCCGTTCTCTGAGTAAGTCAGAATACCGCTGATGATCTTCAAGGAGCCTGTCAACCTTTATTCTTTCTATCCTGGGTCTCTTCCTATTCCTTTTCCTCCAACCAACATTAAGTTTCACTCGTGACACTACCAAGTAATGATCAGAACCAACATCCGCACCTCTCATCACACGGGTGTCAAAACT
Organism: Macrothele yani; assembly: GCA_039090855.1. Lineage (NCBI taxonomy): Eukaryota > Metazoa > Arthropoda > Arachnida > Araneae > Macrothelidae > Macrothele > Macrothele yani. The sequence goes on along the minus strand of CM077022.1, from coordinate 44,652,910 downwards.
AAGTGTTTCAAACGCTGATCGTAAACAACAAAATCTATCACACTCTTTTGACCAAGGGTACGATTTTCCCAAGTATATGTGTGTATATACTTGTGGTTGAAAAATGTATTAGATACACACAAATCATTCTCAATGCAGAGTTCAATTAATCTTTCACCATTATCATTCACACAAGGATCATTAAACTTACCCAGAACATTGTCAGAAATTGCATTCTGCACACCTACTCTAGTATTGAAATCCCCTGCTATTATAACTTTTTCTTTAGCACCAAACTGGCTCAAAACAGCTTTTAGCTCATTCCAGAAATCTTCTTTCTTATTAGAAGGTTCCGAGTCACAAGGAGCATACACTACAACAATAACAATTCTCTGAAGTTTCACTTTCAAACGAATTCAGAGAATTCTCTCACTTATGCAACTATAGTGAATCAAGTTGTTCTTCATCTTTTCACTTAAAATCGCACCTACACCAGCCTGTCCTCTCATATTATCCAATACTCCAGACCTCACACTCACCGTGCCATTCACTTCTTCTACCCCAATTTCCTTCTTTTTGGTTTCACTTACACACGGCACTTCCAGTCTATATAGGTATTCATCTCCTCAATCACCTCACTCATCTTGCCATTTATACCTCTAGTATTCCATACACCAATCTTACATTCACTCAGCCGAGATCTCTTTCTCATACGTCGTTTAGAAAGTCCAGGTCGATTCCGTGGTGGACCGTCCTTCTCAAGTGTGGTAGGTCCACCATATCCCACACTTGAGTCATTCTTAATATTTCTTTTTGTCTTTTTAATCAGGTAAGTACATCAGTGTGGAGGATTAGCCCACAGCTGAGGGTTCCAGTTGGTCATTCAACCTAAGGATTCTGGAACAAAACCCAGTGAGTTGGGGTCTTTTCGCCAATGTCACACAGAACTAGCTTGCACCTCTCCAAGATTCACAGAGGCCCTAGTTGCTGTTGTGTGTGCCATTGTTACCACGGAGCGCCCCGAGGAGGCAAACCCATTGCTCACTACGACCGCCCGCCAAAATCATATCTGCTACATTATAATTGGAAAATATGATAGATAATATTTTTTTTAAATCTAAAAGCTATGAAAGAAAATTTAAGTCTGTTGAAAAATAGAATTTCTGTGTATTAGCTTGTCAGTCTGCATTTGTACTTTTGATCTATTGTCAGCATGTGAGTGTAGCCTACATGGGGTCACTGTATGCAACACATGCATTGCATGTTCCAATTACATGCAAAACTCTGCTTTGTGGAAAAAGATTTATATGAAGAAAAGGTTTGTGCTACAATTTTTGATGCACAAATTTAAACTATGTATCAACGGTTTTAGAAGAGTTTTATTTAACACAGAACTCACATATTTGTGTGTATTTTTAGTCAAAATTGCTGAATAAAGCATGAATGCAACTGCTGCCTTCCCATCATCAAGCCTGTACTCATTTTGAGCTTAGTATGATAGGCAGAGAAGTGTCAAGAACAGCAATAAAAAACAAAAACAAAAAAAACATTATGATGTGAAATCGCCTGTTGCATCAACCAATGAAAAGTAGAATTTCTGTTAACCATATCCTTTTCTGTGATTTGCTGTCCAGTGTGTAACTTCAGGGAGATCTTTTCTGATAGAATTGGAAAATTGTAAGGCTACTTTTTGTATATTGCTTGGTGTTGTGAGGCACTAAAATGCTTCAAGATAATTTCAGCAAACTACCAGTTTAGAAGGGAAATAAAGAAGTGGGTGATGATGTTGCAGAATTAATAAGTAAGTCTTCTGCTTTCCGCAGTTTTACAGAAAAATCTGAACGTGTAAGCAATGAAAGGCCAATTTCAAACTTGGGTCGTTTAAGTAATCAGGTAGAACAATATGAATAGCATTTCAATGCTTCTGTTTACCAAACAGAATGGATTTGTAGTAGTTCAAAACTCCAAATATTGTTTGATTGGCCATGGTCATAGATGTCAACTAGTACAGATTTTCCATAATTTTATGGATTTTTGGTTGCTATTATGGAAGTATGGACATACTGATAAAATTATGGAGGAAAATCACTTTGATTTTTCTGATGTTAAAACTGTGTTCTGCGTATTATAGATTTCTGTATCTTAATTGGTAATCCCATGAGCTACCTACCTACAAAAGGAAATCCATGAACAGGGAATAATAGCAGCTGCTTGACACTGGTTCAGCCTTCCCCCCTCCTTTTACCCCTCCAACGATGCTCTCTGCAACTATGCAGGAAGCATATGTTGCATGGACACTGCTCCAGCATTTGTTTCCTTTTCCTCCCATGATGCTCTCTGTGCCACCTGCAGCTACACAGAATGCTTATGTTGTATGGATGCTGCTGCACTTGAATAGCCTTTCCTTTATGCTCTTTGGTCTCGGCAGCATGTGCTACTGTCAGATAGAAAAGTGTGGCAATCGGTTGTGCAGTTGTGGTTTTTTTTATATTATTATTATTTACCTAAAATAAAGCATTACTTAGGCCAGCCTTCATCTAAAAAGAAAGTGCTTCCTAGAAATGTATCACAGAGACTGTCCTTTTTTTTTTTAAAGTCACAGGTTTTTGTGAACCATGTGTTTTGTAGCATTGTAGATGTGATTTTAGCATCACGTCTACAAATGCTGGCTTGGGCCCTCCTCATGAGTTATTACTTGGCCCTTCATTCTTTGTTGCTGGTGGTTATTTGTAATTGTACTTGTACATGTTTTTAAATATATAATTCATGAATAATTGGAAGTGCACTTTATTATGGTGGAGATATTATGATCACTTCTCAATATTTTGGGAGATGTTTACTCCGAGGTATTTTTGTTTGCATCTTCAATATTTTGGGCCACCCCCATAAAGAAATCCTGGGTACACCACTGGTAGGCAGGATGATTGCCGAAGACACACAGAATTGAAGTATCAACATTCCAAGGAATGATTTTTCTTCATGTCTGGAAGTAATATTTTAAATATTTTCCAGTAGACAGTATTGTTTAATTTTTTCATTAGCAAAAACATTTTTATTATATTCTTTTTTTAAGTAGTCATTGTGACAAACTGGAATTTATTTCCATGCTAAATACCCAATTTGCCACTGTAAACAGGATTACAGATTTTTTTTTGTTTTTAGAGGTTGGCATGTTTCTCATAATTTTACTACAAAATGATAACCATGTTGGCATGGTTATAATTTTGTAGTGAAATTATGAGAAACTGTTTATCCTTTCCTAAAGAAAAAAATTGTAAGGCTCATAAAGTAGTTAAAATACAGGTAATATTCATATTTTTATGCACTTATTTTAAGGTGTACTTCAACCTTCCCTATTCTGTAACTTTCCAGAGGGAAACATCTTTCTTCCTTGTGGTTTCCAAGTCATGGACATCTCCATACCTACCTTATATGGAAAACCTATATGTTCAAAAATTATGGTAATAAAGTTGTGAGTATCTCGAAGAGAGTTTGAATAAATTCACTGAACGAATTATATCTCACTCACTTTAATTTTACTTGGTTAAAAACCGAGTTGCATGGTTTTTATGCTTCCCCTGAATTAAGTAGTAAAACTGTCTGCAAAATGTTCAAAGCTTTGTACTTACTTGGCCTGTATAAATGCCTGAGGGAACCAAATATGTTGTGCCATTAAATTGTAAGAATAAAAATCTATTGTCACACACTATGCAAGAACAAGACAGATTATCTAAACTTTTTTTAATGACAATCAATAAATTTCTGCTGAAGACTTTGATGTCGAAGCCTACATTTTATGACAAAATAATGGAAGAACTAAAAAACAAATTAGCTGGATAGAATATAGAGCTAATATGTTATATGTTTTTTTACGTATGTTTTTTTTTTTTCATGCTTACACATACAGTTTACAGCATGCCGCTGAAAGAAGCTCTATGTTTCCAACCACTTGTCATTCATTTTAATACTAGGTAAGTTGGCATCATGATAGTGACATAAACTCTTTACATTGCTTTATATGAAACAAAACTGTTATTCTCACTTTAATGTCAATGTCTTTTCTGTTTTTCTGTATTGTAAGTACATTCCTTTGCATCTCATGTACCATTTCTATAAGTTGTTGCTGTTTTGTGATGTTTCTTCTTTTGTTTAGGTTACTGTTCACTCACCAATTTGCAGGGAACATGGAAATTTATCATTGGCTTTGTATGGCAGCTTTCTTCCTGTTCCTGACATTTCTGTATTTGAGGATGTTACCAAAGTAAGATAATTATGCTTCATTCTTTAAGAAATTTTAAAATGTATTTAGGCACCAAAAGTGCCAATGTTGACTGTTGATTTCTACAGATCATATTGTAAGGGTTTTTTCGAAAGACACATTGAATATTTTTTTTTTTTTTTAACATATACCTGTAATAGCAGACTTGGAAAATGACATACTTAAAATTTTATGGTTTGTAATCACTGTACCCTGAGCACTGCAACACACTTGGTGCCCTTCTCCTACCATTTGGTTGATATCATCTCAAAATGAATTGATTTTCTGGCCACACAGTCATGTCTTTGTTGTTTGCTAATATGCAAAGTTATTAGGGCATTACTTCTGACATTTGAAAGTTGCTCTTTTCTGGAAGCCAGAAAGACATTTTTCTCTGACTCCAGGTCTTTTTTACAGGGTGTCTGTCTACTGGTCATGAAAAGTCACAAATTCAGAAAAGGTTAATGAAAAAGTCATGAATTTTACTTTAGGGTCATTAATTTCTTTTTATTTCTAGTAATTGTTCATTTTCTGACAAAAATATTAAGTAATTCTCTATGCACTGACCACTTAAGGCATAGATGTGGTTTCCATCTAATGATTCAAGTGTCAAAAAAAGGGCATTTGTGCCCTCCCCTGCAAAGAAAACTGATAAAGCAAAAAAACGTCTTAGCGTAGAAATACACGTATGTAATGTTTAGAAAATTTTTAGATCAATTTAGGAATTTAAATTGTGCTACTTGCAGCAGAGTCAGGACTTTTTCTGGTAAATGTTAGAGAAAGGCATGTAGTGAAATCTTGTAGCACAATGGTGAGTATTTCAACTTACTTTTAAGCACACTCAAAGTATGATGAGTAGATTTTTGCTACTAGCAGAGTGGCATGGGCACTTTTTCCATTGGAAAAGATGAAAAAAAAGAGCCTAGTATTCCCCCTCTTTAGTATGTGTGTGTGAGTACATGTGCATATACTGCTGCCTTGGATAGGAACACACACACACATCTTTTAAAAGTGGTCATGAACATTTTTTGTTAGTCATGAACTTGCGCTTCCCAAATTTGGTACACACCCTGTTGTTACTAAACAAAGCAATGAAGACATGGCTCCTGTGTCAAATTTTCTTGATGGACAGAAATATATATTTTCAAAAGTTTAAATGTGGTAGTCACATAAGCCATAAGTAAGACCACAAAATAGATACTGCAAGTTTTCTCAATCAGGCTTATGCATCTTCTTTTGCTTCAGATTACATGTAATCTCAAGTTGCTAAAAAGTATGAGGGCATTGTTAGAAATGGCTACGTATATCTTTTTTGTCTTCCGCAGAAAATTTACAAAGCACATATAGAAGGAATGTGAGTTGGTAGTTCCTTCATGCTGCAGGAAGTTAATCAGGTGAATTGTTCCATTGTTTGGGGAAAGGGGGAGGGAATGGTAAGCTTGGCCTTTCATGAAAATGGTGTTGCTTTATTTTTGGGAGTGGAGGGGAGATCATGTTTCAATTACATGAGTACTTGCTTTATTTCTGGTGAACACAGGCAAACCTAAGGGGCACCACACGTTACCATCTTGTAATGAAATTATATGTATCTTTAACTCTGGTTCTTTCTCTCAAGGAAATAAAACTGTGCCATTTGCATTGTAATAAGTAAGTCTGCTTTGTAGCTACTCAAGTTTGCACCTGTTCATCAATACTACTACAATTATGATCATGATTTTGTGATATTGAAACATTTCACGTGTTATTATTTTTCCGGGGTGCTCAACCTTTATGAACTTAGGATTGACTTTTTATTTTTAAATTGCAGAGTAATCAACCCAAAAATATATTGGTTCTCAGGTAGTTATAAAAGATGTATTTTTGCTTAAGAAAACATATATTAATAAATATACTATCATAGTAATAATTAAGAAATGATAAAAAGGGAACACAATAACATGTTATTTATTCAGAGTAGTGAGAAACTTGACATTGTCACCAAGTTACCATTGTCACCAGCTAAAAATCACCAGCTATTTTCAAATAATTGGGTTTGTAATTTGCAGCAGGTGAATGCAGTAGTCCTCTAGATGATTATTCATCAAATGTTTAATACTAGATTTTATGAAATTCATGTGTGAAAAGGATGATTCACACAAATATGTGCTTTCAAACCATGACAGTACTCACAAATATACGTCTTTTAATAGTGACACTCATCTGACTTTAATGACTGCCAAATGTCGGAACTTTGTTTTGATTTCAACATGATGTCATTAATAATGTGAATTTCCACATTACTAACATCTATTTCAAATATTTGTCTGACCTTCTAAGCCATATCTTGGATATCCTGTTCACAAAAAGATGCAGATAAAAAGGCTAGATATCAGAAAAATTTTGTGAAAATCAATAAATCTTGTAATTTCTTCTAATGTGACTGCAATTCTTCATAATCTTGTGCTTCTACATTGGAACCCTTGTCATCTTTTAAATTTGAGCAGTGTTTGAGATCTTTCTTATGAAATTGCAACATCCATAATTTTAATTTTGTTTGAAATGAATTAACAAAGATAGATGAAAAGTGAAAGGAATTCTAAGTGAATATTAGAAGTCAAGGCATAACAGTTATGTGACAAATATTTAATGGAGGAACATTTTGGTAGTAACTTCTACCTTCGTCAGCCTTACAGAGAGTGAAGATGGCATGAGGTGGTAAACATCTGCTAAATCAGATGTTGCCAGTTTTGAGAAGATATTTCCAAATAGTGGGGTATGATATGGTGAGTCCAAATTGCAAGGAATAACACAAAGGTAACTTTCATGAAACTTGAGGGATTGGCGATTCATGAAAGGAATGATTCATTTTGTGTTTTACTAGCCAGGAACTGTGGACATGTTACTTAGAGATAAAGATGTGGTGGGATTCCTTTTCTTGACATCGGAAATATGTTCAGTCAAACGCTGATTAATACTATGGTAAGTACATCCAATGTAAAAAGTTAAGCTTTGTGAGGTGTTTACTGGGATGGAATAAATACTCAGTGAATCAAGTGGTTTAATTCGGTTGTTATCATTAAGAATCAATTTGAGAAGTTGGAAAGGGAGTTTGACTGCTAGCAAGTTTATCCAAAATATTTAAAGGTTTTGTAAAGCTTGTAAGAGTAAGAAGGGTCAAACAGAATGGCACATATACAAAAAGGTGGGGATAATGGGTTTCAGAGACAAGACTTAGTGGCCTTTTTATGAGATTCAAAATTACAGATCAACCTATGGGTTAAGGAAGGGGGAAAGTTATGTGCATAACTTGTACTGATAATGCTTTGATGATCTTGTTTTAGAGAAGCAGGATTATTACAAATGAAGTTAGCTTTATGGAAGTAGGATTTTACAGCTTTGAAATCCTACAGTATGTTAAGAAGCTCTTGATAACATTGTACCATAATTTTCGTTGTATAATCTGCGGATTATCTGGTAAAAAAGTTAAAAATATAGGTTCTGTGGATTATACGCCAATTTTTTTTAAAAAAGTTTTTATGGCCCTTCAATTTAAAAAAAAAAATTGCAGTGTAATTGTGCAGGGGAGGGATTATAATTGGAAAAGGAACTCCCTCAGAAAAAATTTCCTCAGTTCAGGAGTTTATACTGAGCGGGGAAGAGGGAGGAGGAATGTCATAATGAAAGATCAGGCAAGTTGTGGGGAGAGACGGCGGGGGTCAGTTTGAATCGTTGAGAAGGACAACTCTGACTTTTGTGCCGTCTCTGTTTGTGTAAACCAGCCAATGAACACACTGCACTGGCTGCACGAACCTAAGCTGTCCTCCTTTAGGATCTCATGTGTGCTGCCTTGTGTTTAGTTCGTCTTTTGCCGTTTTGACCAACGTCGGCCTATTTCCTTCATTGCTATTCATTATGTCTTGGAAAGGAAACGTTTCAGTTACACTGCCGAATTTAAACTTGAAGTGGTGGACACAATTGAAGATATGATTGTGTCCCTGCGCATAGTTTGGAGAAGGTCAGAAAACAATTGCGCAGTAACATGCGGAAAGCTGCTGTGTTGCCATGTAAAACATAAACAAATCCGTTTGTAAAATTCTGCGGGAGAATTCATGGAAGTTTTTTATTGGCCATGTATAAGCCAATCCCCCAATTCTGAAAAGCAAGATTCCTCCAAAAACTTTCGACTTATACGTGAGTACATACAGTATTTCTATGACTTGTTCTGTATCAGTCTTTCGTCATTGGCAAGGTGTAATGCAATACTCTAGAGCTGCATTGGCGTTTTCTATGGATATCACGCCCTTTCTCTGTCCGGAGATAAAAATATGAAAAAGTAACCTTTAAAAATGAATTTCTTCATTTAATGAAATCGTTTTTTTTTTTTTCTCTTACTTCTTCAGACTCTTGGGACATTTTGTGACCGACTTTTCTATCGGAAATTCCACTTGCGGTTCAACATCTATGATATACAGATTATATGGCAATCCCCCCCCCCCCAATGTCACAGAGTTTGGATTATGCGCCAATGCGGATTACATGAAGAGAAATTTTTTTTTAATTTGAATTTTGCGGTCTGCGGATAATACGCTGGTGCAGATAATACGCCAAAAACTATAGTAGATATTCTCTTCTCTGGTTCTTTCTCTTAAGGGAAAAAGCTTGTACAGTTCTTCTTTTATAGGTGAAAACAGCAGGCTTCACACCACAAGAAACATAGAATTAAGTGAGAACACAGAGACTTTTCATAGCATAGAGAAACTTTTCTGCTCTTTTTATCATTCATGATATCATCATCATCATCAACAAGCATGGGACAAATGCCCATAGGAGCCGCCCACCAGATGGCAGCAGATTACAATCATCTTGCATTTTTACTACTAGTGCATCAACACTCATCTGGTAAACCCTCTCAGAAAAGGGGGACCAGGGACGCTGATGAATTTTTCAACGTAAATGACATCCAATTCTTTACTTAGCATGTCGGAGTATTCCTTCAGGGAGTTTAAGAAAAAATGTTTGATCAATGAGCACATTAAGCCTCTTTACATGGTGTGAAACCAACAGAATGAAAAAGTAAAATGCACAACTAATGTCTCCCCTCCCCCCAATGGGGAGCCAGTTACTTGATTTTGGCACTGTTAGTTTTGCATCAATTCTGTACAATAAATAATCAAGGTTTCTATGAATTTTGTAGAAACTTTTAATCAGAATCTTGTTGACTTTTGATGAGTTGTCATTAGACATATAAGAAGATAAAAAAAAAAAAAAAGAGGTAAGGTTCTCTTTCAAAAGATTTGTTTTAAATGATTAATCACAGTTTGGTTGAAGAGTTTGAGCTTTCTTACCCTTGGGAGGAAGGGTGGCAGTTTTGAAAAATTACATACCAAGTAATCAGTTCTTTCTATTAGGTGAATATCCAGTTGCATATGTTGAATATTGTAAAGTCATACCCATCTGACAACTTTTCATTGAAATAAGATCATAATTCATGTGTGATCCTGAGAAGTTGTGGGAATGAAATGTTTTCAAGTACTGATGGTATAAAAGTTGTCATTGTGTGTAGGGTTTTGTACTGGAAAGTTGATAGCTATATTCTGTCATGGAAACTTAAGTAGTAACATATAACTATGATGTTTCAGTATTCCACTGAGTAATGATTCACCAAAGATGGAAGCAGTGACCTGTATAACTAAATGAGATGACCCCCCTTCATGTTAAATTATAATTTTTACTGTTCAATATTAAAAAATAACAGGTTGCATAACCAGAAGAGTTATGAAAACCAGAAGAGTAATGAAAACCAGAAGAGTAATGATTCACCAAAGATGGAAGCAGTGACTTGTATAACTAAATGAGATGACCCCCCTTCATGTTAAATTATAATTTTTACTGTTCAATATTCAAGAATAACAGGTTGCATAACCAGAAGAGTTATGAAAATCATTCAAAAACCCAAAAAGTCACGTGCTGTTATCAAAACAGACATTTATCATTGAAATAGGTATAACACACAAACTCATTACATAGGTAAGGATTCCTTCTTCCTCCCAACTTAGCTGTGGACACAGAAGTAGGTTCCTCCCTAGCTGACCAATGGCAGCATGCAGTGGTGGTGAAACCGCCCAGGCAGCCAGGGCCTAGGCTCAGTCAATAATTTTAACAATTTCAGCCAAGATTTTTATTTTTATTATTTTTTTATTTAGCATATGTGCGATTCTTGTGATGTGCCTCTAGGTAAGTGGTTGGGTGGTCCTAATTTCCAACAAAGCTTCTTGGGCATTGTTTTTCTTCTCTTTGTTCCGGGAAGTTGGAAGGCAGAGGGTGCACCACGATTCGAAATTTCGGGCCCGGTCAACGAACTTCACTTTCCGCCGCCCCTAGGCAACATGCCTGCTATTGGTTGGCAACCTTGCTCTTATCTTGGAGCTGGCAGAAGCACTTTTAACAGAGTGATGTAAGCTAAGGCATATTAGCTTGGACGAAGAGCCAACTTATCCTCCTTTTTTACGCTTTCCAGCCGTAGGTTGAAGAAGCGTATATGCTCCAGCTTTGTCCGCACGATAACTGGCGTAAAAATGGTTCGATTTCGATGAAATTTTAGTATGTGGTAGGAGACCACCTGGTGAGGAACCCTTTTGAAAATGGGACAAATGGGGGTCAAAGGTCACGACGTAGGAGCGGGATCCTTCCATTGCCTTTATGCGTCATAACTTGCGTAAATATAGTTCGATTTCAATGAGATTTTACTATGTGGTAGGGGACCTACCTGGGGACGAATCTTATTCAAAATGGGTGATGTGGGGTCAAAGGTCAGGACATAAGAGCAGGATGCATTCCATTGCCCTTACGCGTCATAACGTGCATAAAAATGGTTCGATTTCGATGAAATTTCAGTATGTGGTAGGGGACAACCTGGGGACGAACCGTATTGAATGTGGACGAAATGGGGTCAAAGGTCAGGACATAGGATTATGATCCATTTCATCGCTCTTATCCCATATTAGTAAGGTGAACGTCAAGTAATTTTGCTTCCTATACTTCCAATGGAAAAACTTTTGTACACATTTCCTTCACAATTAATGTGTTCCCAAGGATGAAAATTTGAACATCGATTAAAATAACTTTATTATAACTTGGAATACTTAATATTTTCTAAAACATAACCATAATTATATTAAAAATCAATAACTTTTCCTTTGGTGGTGTTGAAACCAGAAAAAGGATGGCGCGACCTGTACTTTGATGACGTCAGTAGACAAACAAATGTTGGATTGCATAATTATGGTTATGTTTTAGAAAATATCAAGTATTCCAAGTTATGAAATGAAGCTATTTTAATCGATGTTCAAATTTTCATCCTTGTGAATGCATTAATTTTCCAGAAAAAGATGGCGCGACCTGTATTTTCATGACGTCAGTAGACAAACAAATGTTGGATTGCATAATTATGGTTATGTTTTAGAAAATATTAAGTATTCCAAGTTATAAAATGAAGCTATTTTAATCAATGTTCAAATTTTCATCCTTGGGAACGCATTAATTGGGAAGAAAATGTGTACAGAAATTTTTCCATTCGAAGTACAGGAAGCAAAATTACTTGACGTTCACCTTAAAGGAGTAATTCTTGTATGTATGTAAATTTTATTTTGAAAACGGCTCTAAGGATTTTGGTGAAAGTTGTTAACCTACGGTTTTCTGGTACTAGAAATCGATTTAGCTTGATCTCGACTTTAAGAAAATTTGTTTAGTGGGTTAAATAACCACCCCGAATTACCAAGTTTGTAGTGTGGTGTCATGGCGTCGCGCCATTAGATGTTGGCACGCGGTCATGCCATCTATCTCATTACGTCACGCGTTATTTGTGGATCCTATTAAAGTTTTATGGCCGCCCCGGTGGCGCAGTGGTCTAAGCGATGGCCTCTGATCATTCGTCCGAACGGGGTTCGAATCCCGGTGAGGCATGGATGTTGCATTTGTTTACGGCACTGGCTCTCTCTCCCTTCCCTGGAACCAGTGACCCCAAATTAAGAACGGGCGACTGCTTATAGCCCATTGAGTTGCTCACGGTGGTCGTTAAACCTCCAATAAAAAAAAAAAAAAAAAAAATTATGACGTCACGCCTTGGTAGCAGATGGTCGCGGTTCCCATCTGCCTCATTATGTCACAGGCTGTGTGCATATGTTCGTCCGCACAATAACTTGCGTAAAAATCGTTCTATTTTGATGAAATTTTAGTATGTGGTAGGGGAACACCTGGGAAGGAACCCTATTGAAAGTGAACGAAATGGGGTCAAAGGTCAGGACATAAAAGTGGGATCCATTCCACGCTCTTATGCGTCATAACTAACGTAAAAAGGTTGATTTCGATTGAATTTTAGTATGTGGTAGGAGACCCCCTGAGGACAAACCCTATTGAAAATTGGCGAAATGGGGGTCAAAGGTCAGGACATAGGAGCGGAATCACTTCCATCGCCATTATGAGTCATAACTTACGTAAAAATGTTTTGACTTGGATGAAATGTTGGTATGTTATAGGGACCTGTCTGGGGACGAATCCTATTGAAAATGGGCGAAATGGGGTGAAAGGTTAGGACACAGGATGGGCGAAATGGGGTGAAAGGTTAGGACACGGGAGCGGGATCTATTCCATAGCGCTTATGCATCATAACTTACGTAAAATTGCTTCAATTGAGACAAAATTTTATCATGTTATTTCGGAGATATACTGAACCAGTTCTGTTGAATATCATCCAAATGGATCAAAGGTCAGGGCACAGGGGTGAGATTTATTCCACAGCCATTTTCCTCATAACTCGAGTAATAGCTTGAGTAATGATTTTTAGTATATTGGAAAGCGTATCATAATCAATGCATTGCATGATTTTACTAACTTGTTTTGTTGTGAAGCTGTTCCAATTTTTAGTGATGGAGTGAATTATGCTGATAAACCTTGGGAAATTCCTACTAGTCCTGAGGGTGTTTTTCTTTTTAACCATTAGCACTACACTCAATGGACAAAACATTAGAGACACCTACCTAATAGCATGTTGGTCTTCCTGTAGCCAAATAACAGCCTGTACACTCCAAGGCATCAACTCCACCAGATGTAGGAGGAATTTCAGAGGTAATGCCAGCCATGCCTATTGCAGCATTGTCCACAACTCTGCTTGAGACGTCTGTCAGGGATCCATGGATCTGATGTTCCGCTCCATGGCATCCCAAAGAGCTTTCACAGGGTTTAAATCCAGGTTTTTTGGCCACCAATGGGTGAGTCAAAACTCTGATAAGTGTTCCTTGAGCCATGCCTGGGTGGTTGTGGTTGGATGGAGTGACGTATTGTCCTGCTGGAACAAACCGTTGGCTGCAGGATGTGCAAAGGCCATGAAAGCATATAGGTGATTATCCAGCTCATGCTAGTAGCATGCAGTTGTTAAGGACTTCTGTAGACACTCTAAGGGACCTAATGTGTCCCATGAGAAGGCTCCCTAATCACAGAGCCACCACTGCCTTGAACAGAGTGACCTGGCATGATGGGGTCACAACCTCATGCTGTTGATGCCACACCCACACCCTCTCGTCAGCCTGGCTCAGCTGAAAATGGGATTTATCTGACCACTTGAAGCTGCGCCACTCTGCAGAGGTCCAGTTTTGATGTTCCGGGCACCAGGCGAGGGCGTAATTTCCAATGACGACCAGTCAACAGTGACTCACGAGTAGGGTGTTGGCTCCCGTAGCCCAGGGTATACAGCATGCACTGTACTGTTCACTTGCTGATCCTGTTTGTGCCTCCAACATTCAACCTGGATCTAATTTGCAATGCTGTTGCCAAGTGGTCGGCAGTACAAACTTGGATAGCCTACATCGACCCCGGTCATCAATGGTGTGTGGTTCGCCACTGCTTGCTCTCTGGGCGCTAGTAAGGTGTGTCGCATAAATATACTGACAGTCGACTTTGCGCTGTGAACGCAATGCGAAAATAGGTAGGAAGCTGAAGTGGTACCTAATTAGATAAAACCCTACAACAAATGTTTCGATCCATCGAGATGACCGGTTTGTGTGAAAAGAACACCACAAAGTGAAATAGTGTAATTTTAGGTGTCTCATAAATATAAAGACAACTATGTAAAGTAGCCACATGCAAATGAGATGTACAAATTAGCATGTTGTACACACGCACATGGGCCGTAATTCGGTCCAGCCTACAAAAGACAGCGGACCTGCCGTCGGACATTCATTTGCCGAAATGCCATGCAACAGTCAACTTTCTGGTGAGGAGGTGCAGAAGATTTGGAGACTGAGAGCAAATGGATTGCCTGTAGCAAAAATTTGTAAAGCCATGGGGGAGAAGTAGGGCAGTCATTTATAAGACTTTATCGAAATGTAGTGCGTTAACTGCCAGAAAACGGCCTGGAAGGCCTCGAATAACAACCAAATGAGATGACCATGCCATCATGCGTTTAGTTTCATCCCAAAGGTTATCACTACGTCAAGTTTCTCGGACTGTTGGTGTCACCGTCTCAAAGGACACAGTTCATCAACGAATCAAGAAAAGTCGCAACATTGTGCTCCGTAAAATGTGCCGTCTGCCACACGTCACGCGGCGCCACAAGGAAGCTAGATTGTTATGGGCAAGCAGTTACATGCACTGGACGGACGAGTGGATCACAACTATTTTCTCTGATGAGAAAAAGTTCAACCTGGACGGTCCTGATGGTTGGAACTGCTATTGGCATGATCTACGACGCAAGCCACGCGCCTTCTTCAGCAGACAGAAAGGAGGGGGATCTGTGATGGTCTGGGGAGCTTTTGCGTTCAATGGGACAATGGATATCACTTTTCTGCAAGGCAGACAAAACTCCAAAACGTATAAGGACATACTTAGCAGCCACCTTCTACCGTTTGCCGAAACTCTAGCGAGTGTTGATTATCTGTTCGAGCAGGACCTTGCCTCTATCCATCGGTATGCATCAACAAAAAGCTGGTTTAACACTCATCGTGCGACTGTAATGGATTGGCCAGCACTCAGTCCAGATCTGAGTCCTATCGAGAACCTCTGGGGTATCCTAGCTCGTGATGTGTATGCAAATGGACGGCAGTTCTCAAGTGTGGTGGCATTGAAACAGCATATTGAAAGAAGCTGGTATGCACTCCGTCCAGAACACTTACATCACTTAGGGGACAGCATGCCCAATTGGGTTTTCAGTGTTATTCGGAGCAACGGCTCCACTATTCGTACTGGAGGTGCTCTTAACTGGTAAGTCTTTATATTTTTGAGACAGCGTATTTCTGCTTTTTTCTTGTACTTGGCTTTGGAATTGTTATGTTTCCGTCAAACTATTGTGCAGCTGCGTGTCCTATGCTATTTTTGCTATAAATATGAGGTGTACATTTCAGCTCATTGTTGTTTCTCTTTTATTCGAGAATTTCTTCTGTCTCTATATTTATGCAATGCACTATACATCCGTTGATGGTATACTCACGATACACCTTTGATACAGAGTTGCCCTTGAGAATCGTAGGATTCTTACCACTTGGGTGGTAGAATGATCCTTCTGCCTTGACCGGCAATGCGTCTGTGATCAAAATCATTCAGATCACCACATCCGTGATCAAAATCATTCAGATCACCACATCCGTGATCAAGATCATTAAGATCACCATGTTCATCAATTGCAATACACTCTTGGGAAGCCCTGCTATCACACCTTTTTATTGCCTGCATTCAGTTTGCATCTATTCCACTCTGCATGGTGGATGCCCATGTCAACTGCCCATCACCCCTATCTCAAATATTTTGTCTACTGAGTGTATGTAATGTTTTCATCCAAAAATACTGGTCATGAAACGGTGCAGTTCAGATGTAGCCCCATTTGACTTTTTTTCACAACAAAGAAATTAGTAGCATGAAGTGTCACAAAGCATGGGTGAAAAATATGTATGCGTAAATTTGCCATTAAGTATTTTAAGTGAATCTGTGAATCAGTTACTTGATTGGGTAGTACTTTTTGCAGCAGTGTCACTTGAACTCATTTTTTTAGTTGTTGAGTGAATAGCAATAGACCAGACAAGCCATTCCATGTCTCTTACTTATCTTACTTATTCACTCGTCCAATCTTTAAGTTAATTGATTTTGGTTAGTAAAAATAACCAAAAATAAAAATATGTGGTATTATATAATAGAATAATAGCTATATACTATACGCACTACTGTTTCACACGTTATATGCGTTCCATGCGTTGTGTGCATATTTGCAGCAAAATCATCTTGGCATTTATATATCATATATGACTAGGAATATTACTACAAGTTTCAATTATTATATCATCAAGGACTCACCTTGTATCGGTATTCCAAATTAGTAAGCTTCATCCTGTATCTTGAAATAAAATATGTATCTAGCGTGTCACCACGTAGAATCATCGTATTGCAAATAGGCCCAATTGAAATTTGCGACCAGGGTTTAAACTCAAATAAAACACGACTATGGATATCATACAAAGAGAGTGTGAAAGAATTATATACAATGCAATTAAAAAACCATTTACCATCTACAGGTGTCGTCAATCTTTAAAAGAAGGAATGGACATAATCAATGACAAACCAAACAGACCTTAAATAAAATTTCGTCAATTATTGAACAATGCCAGACAATCTCTGCAACATGCACACGACTCCACATAAACCACCGGACATGTTTCGGCACGACTGACTTTCGGCCATTATCAACGGTATGCATCCTGGATCAATGTTCTAAAAGTTGTTATGTATCTAGGTCACCTCGGCATCACCTCCGCTACAGTTGCTCCACGTCGACTTCTTCCGCCATCGTTACATATGCGTGCATTCACGTGTGAGTCACATCCACGCCATCTATTGGGTTAATTCCGGAATTGCTGTCGCTGTTCTTATTTCGTAAGTATATGTTATTTCTTTTATTTTCCTTTTTGTTGTTATATTTCGTATTATTTTCTTGTTGTATTAGATATTTCCACGGATATGGGATATCTTTCGGAGTAGACGTTATTGCAATTGGAGCTTTGGGTTTTCTCAATTGTTATAGCTTCAGACCACAAAATTTGATTATGTTTATTGTGGGAAGTTAAGATTTTACTATTTTCCCAATCGGGTATTAACTCATTTATCATACAATGTTGTATAAGTGATGTTTTTCTTCCTTTTTAATCCAATTACTATAGTGCTCATTCAACCTCGTTTTAAACCTTCTTTTAGTACTACCAATGTAATATTTGTCTTGCTTATTATCCTTTGGATCTATTGTAGGAATCATGTACACACCTGCCTTATTTAGTGGATTTTTATTGTAACCACTATTTGTCAGTAATTTAGAATTATCAGTAACTATTTCAGCAATTTCAATATTGTAATCCTGGCATTCTTTTCTTATAATATTGCTTAGTGGAGGTAAATACAGGATACTTCCGTAAAATAATGTATTTCTTTTTGTTAATCCATTGTTGTGCTTCAGTATACCAGCTCTTCTTATTTTGTGATATAATGAATCTATCAAGCCAACAGGATATCCAAAACATTTAGCAGTGTCTTTAATCCATTTTTGTTTTGGATATCCTGTTGGCTTGATAGATTCATTATATCACAAAATAAGAAGAGCTGGTATACTGAAGCACAACAATGGATTAACAAAAAGAAATACATTATTTTATGGAAGTATCCCGTATTTACCTCCACTAAGCAATATTATAAGAAAAGAATGCCAGGATTACAATATTGAAATTGCTGAAATAGTTACTGATAATTCTAAATTACTGACAAATAGTGGTTACAATAAAAATCCACTAAATAAGGCAGGTGTGTACATGATTCCTACAATAGATCCAAAGGAAAATAAGCAAGACAAATATTACATTGGTAGTACTAAAAGAAGGTTTAAAACGAGGTTGAATGAGCACTATAGTAATTGGATTAAAAAGGAAGAAAAAACATCACTTATACAACATTGTATGATAAATGAGTTAATACCCGATTGGGAAAATAGTAAAATCTTAACTTCCCACAATAAACATAATCAAATTTTGTGGTCTGAAGCTATAACAATTGAGAAAACCCAAAGCTCCAATTGCAATACGTCTACTCCGAAAGATATCCCATATCCGTGGAAATATCTAATACAACAAGAAAATAATACGAAATATAACAACAAAAAGGAAAATAAAAGAAATAACATGTACTTACGAAATAAGAACAGCGACAGCAATTCCGGAATTAACCCAATAGATGGCGTGGATGTGACTCACACGTGAATGCACGCATATGTAACGATGACGGAAGAAGTCGACGTGGAGCAACTGTAGCGGAGGTGATGCCGAGGTGACCTAGATACATAACAACTTTTAGAACATTGATCCAGGATGCATACCGTTGATAATGGCCGAAAGTCAGTCGTGCCGAAACATGTCCGGTGGTTTATGTGGAGTCGTGTGCGTGTTGCAGAGATTGTCTGGCATTGTTCAATAATTGACGAAATTTTATTTAAGGTCCGTTTGGTTTGTCATTGATTATGTCCATTCCTTCTTTTAAAGATTGACGACACCTGTAGATGGTAAATGGTTTTTTAATTGCATTGTATATAATTCTTTCACACTCTCTTTGTATGATATCCATAGTCGTGTTTTATTTGAGTTTAAACCCTGGTCGCAAATTTCAATTGGGCCTATTTGCAATACGATGATTCTACGTGGTGACACGATAGATACATATTTTATTTCAAGATACAGGATGAAGCTTACTAATTTGGAATACCGATACAAGGTGAGTCCTTGATGATATAATAATTGAAACTTGTAGTAATATTCCTAGTCATATATGATATATAAATGCCAAGCTGATTTTGCTGCAAATATGCACACAACGCATGGAACGTATATAACGTGTGAAACAGTAGTGCGTATAGTATATAGCTATTATTATATCAATCTTTAAGTTTTTTTACATGTGTCTTGTGTACACTTTGCATGCAAGTTAAGTTAATCTGTCGTTGGAGTTGAAAAGAATTTATGAAACAAAAATTACTGAAAAAAAAAATTACTGAAAAAAAAAGAGTATTATAAGTAATGATAGTGAGGAACAAGACAATAATTATTGCTTAGCCCTAGATTTTGAAAAAAGGAGATATAAACACAGAAAAACTTTTAAGATATCTTTAGTGATAACCCAAGTACGTGAGCTTTACCTATATGATATTCTAAGTTTCCAATAATATGCTGAAATGTCATTTTTGACGAAAAACACGAGTCCTTTATGAAAAGATTCTCTGTTTGTACTAAAACTTTTTGCATGTTGTCTCCAGGTCTCCATGTATGGCATAAGGAGGAAACTCATTGATAACTTTAAAATCCTTAAAATTACTGTAGTTCCTACTAAAATGAAATATGATACAGCAAATACGAATTGGGTAAACATACAACCAAATTGAAAAAAAAATTAAGACAAATTAGAATGAATTTAAATGAATTGGGATATAATAAAAAAGATATTACATCAAAAAACGAATTGGGAGAACATACCTTTCACTGTAGCCCCATTCGTTGAGTCATTACGTTGTTCCAATCTCTTCTTCGATATGACGGGATTCCCACTAGGTATAAACAACACTGAAATTCTATTCTCAACCTAGCATGTCACCAAACTTTACAAAAAAAAAAAAAAAAAAAAAAAGTGAATATGAATAAACCCACACAAGCATCAACTTAAAACACTAAAATTCCCGAGTACGAAAATGGTCGAACTCTTGTTGTGTACGACGTAAAAACACAGCTGAAATACCAAATACTGCCTTAGAACGAAGTGGAAAAATTTACTAAATAACACAAAAACCTATAGAGTAGACATCTTGTAACTCTAGGGATTTATTGGGATCTCTGTCTTTAAGGATGAGGTTGAGAAGATGTGGAGGTGGTTTAAGGAGATATCCCAAAAATTGTTTCCAAAAAAAATATTTTCTCCTTTCTTAAATTTAAGGAATTTTTTTCATATGGTGCTTTAGTTACCATTTCAATTTTCTATTGGAAGAATCTGAATTTGAAGTGGCAGTTTGCGATTTCCTTCCTAGAGAATTGAAACTTCTGTGCTGATTTGCTGTTAGGTCACGTGCTGGATGGAAAATCCACCAGGCTTGGTTGCCAGATCTGTGGAAGTAGTTAGACGCAAGAACTCCTGAAGAGGATCTAGTGTATAGATCGAAAATTTGAGAGGAAATGTACCTTAATAAATTTATCCTCGATAATTCCCGTTAAATATTTATAATACTGAAACTACATTGTATCATCTTAATATATATAATCATCACAAGATGGTAGTCTTTGAGATCAAGGGTCCATGTATTGTGTGGATAATCATAAAAATGAATGAAGAGTAAATCTTTGTAACTGTTAATGACATAAAAAATCTAGGCCTAAGCAATCTTTGTAAATCACATGGCAGTCATACAAGCATATCTTATTTCAGCTTTAAAGTGTCATATTCAAATGATTATTACTTTGCCATCTCCTTGCTATGAAAAGGGATTAAATGCTTTAACTTGTGCAAATCTGAAGTTTTATTTCCTTGGAAATTCGTTAACCTGAGGGGTGTAAAAGTAGCATGTTTAACACTTTCACTGCTGCGTGATGCCGAAAGGTGTCATACAATACTTAGCCTAGGGGCCAATGGCACCAAACGACGTCGTAATTGTGGCTGAATATTTCCCTTCCTAAAACTTTCGGCACTTGAAGAGAGTTATCTGTTTTGTTACTGGCACTGAGAATGAGTATCCAACTGTTTAAAAATGACTGCAGTTTTAGGATAGTGGATTTTTTTCCACATTGTTTAGGGAAGGGGAAAGTAAGTTGACTCCCCATAGACTTAACACAGCATGCACTTTTCACTGCAATGTTTATTTTCCTCTGAACGTCACTGGTTTTGTGGTGAAGGGAACTTATCAATAAATAAATGCTTGAGTGGCAGTAAAAAAGCATTTGCTGCTTAGAGTTCATACTTAAGAGGGCAGGCACCCTATTGAGGATGCTAAAGGGATTTCTATAAAACCCATATTGACTCCAATGCTTAGTTTTGTGGAAACAACTGATATATCCAGACAGCCTATCTCCTGTCCCTCTCAACCAAAAGTTCATCAGTGGGCACATCCTGCTGCGGAAATAGATGATCCCAATAATTTGTCATCATATGCAAAGACATATTCTTTTAGTAGCTGTAGTATGACCAGCAATGAAAGTGAAAATGAAGAATGTGACGTTCCCTCTCATACTCCACCTCAACAGATTTTAGCTACACATTGGCATGACGTTTCTGACATTAGGAGAACAATTCTGTTCACTAGTGTACTAGGACTGAAAATTAATATGACAGGTATTAAACTAATCGAATTTTTCAACTATTTTTTTTTTTTTTTTTTTTTTTTTTGCAACTGAATAATTTTACAATCCATTAGTTACCATCTACAGAATTTGCACGTCTATAGCCATATGCTGTAGACGTGTTTATATCCCTGGAGTTATGTAGAAAAGAAGTGGGAATATTTTAAGAACTGTGTTGTCACTGCTGCTAAAGACGTCTGTGGCACCACAATAGTGGGTAACAATAGAGGTGATGCTTGGTGGAATAGTGAGATTGAAGAGGCGGTAAAGAGAAAGAAGAAAGCCTATTTGGGGATGTTGCAAGGTAGAGTCTCTGTGGATGAATATCGCTGTAAGTCAGTAAGGCAAAAGATAGGAAGGAGAAAGTGGAAAGGCATGAACTGGCTTTTTGGAAAGATAAGAAGTCCTTCTGGAAGTACACGAGACTCAGGAAAAATAGGGGAAACAAAGTTGTAAGTTGTGTGAAGAATGAGATTGGGGAAATGATATGGGAGCCCAATGAGTTAAGTGACAGATGGGGTGAATACTTCTGTAAGTTATTAGATCAGGGAAGCAAAGATGGTTCTGAGACAGATGCAGATGATGTCACAACGAGGGATGAAAGCACAGGAGGGATCTCAAGAGAAGAAGTGTGTTAAGCTGTAAAATCTCTTCAGAATGGTAAGGCTCCGGGAGTTGATGCAGAGATGTTGAAATATGGTGGTGACTCTATAATTGACTGGTTAACTGAAATTTGCCAGTTGTGCTGGGAGTTAGGAATGGTCCCTCGGGATTGGAAGGATGCTATCATTGTTCCCTTGTATAAGGGAAAAGGTGATCAGACTGAATGCAAGAACTATCGTGGTATTAGCCTACTGAGTGTGCCAGGGAAAGTGTTTGGTAAGGTTATTGAAAAAGTACGGGGTCTTGCATCATTGAAAGTGTGGGATGTTCAGAGTGGTTTTATGCCTGGTAAAGGCTGCACTAACCAGATTTTTGCATTACGCACGATGATTGAAAAGTATCTGGCTGTTGGGAAGAAAGTTTTTACTGCCTTCATAGATTTAGAGAAAGCTTACGACCGAGTGAATAGGACACTTTTGTGGAAGGTATTGAATGAATATGGTGTTACTGGGAATCTACTTAATAGTGTAAAAGCCATGTATGCTGGTAGTAGAGCTTGTGTACGAGTGAATGGTGTTTTATCAAAATGGTTTTCCATTGGTGCAGGAGTTAGACAAGGTTGTGTAATGTCACCATGGCTGTTTAATATATTTATGGATGTATGCATGCGTGATGCCAAAATAGATAATAGTGGTTTATGTCTTGGTAATATCCGTGTGTGCAGATTGCTGTATGCTGATGACACTGTCCTGTTGGCAGAGAGCAAAAGTGAGTTGCCGAGTATGTTGACTCAGATGCACGAAGTTTGCATGAAATTCAAACTGAGTATAAATAAGGGAAAAACCAAAGTTATGGTGTTTGAGAGAGGAACGGGTAGCACTGAATGTAATGTAAGTATAAATGGCACTGTGATTTACCAGGTGAGTGAGTTTGTGTATTTAGGAAGCATGTTTGACACAGAGAACAAGTTGGATGGTGAAATCAGTAGGCGAGTGAATTCTTCTTTGAAAGTCATAGCTGCTGTGGGAGGTTTTCACAGGAATGATGGGTTCTCTAGAGAGTCCCACATGGCTGTGTTTGAAAGTGTAATTGTTCCTACTCTGATGTATGGTAGTGAAACCTGGGTACTGTAGAAGAAACATAGGAGTCGTTTGTGTGCTGGAGAAATGCGTTACTTACGTGGGGTTTGTGGCAAGACACGATATGATTGTGTGAGAAATTAAGATGTATTGCAGTTGTGTGATGTGAAGCAAAATGTTGTTAGCAAGGTGGAGACCAATATGCTTCGGTGGTTTGGCCATGTTGAAAGAATGAGTGATGAAATGCTTACTAAGAAAATATTTTCAGCCCAAGTGGCAGGAAGGAAAGGCAGAGGAAGGCCAAGGAAGACATGGGTGGATCAGATTCAGGAGTGTCTGCATGAGAAAAAGATAATGAGTATGAAGTATAAAAGATCTTGTGTACAGCATGTAATGGATATTAGTGAAGCATGAGTTGTATGTCAAGATCGCTGTAAATGGAGAAATTTGATACGACAACAATAAGTAAAAATATCTGGTAGTTTGTATTTCTTTTTGGAGCTAACCTCTGAATCTCAGAGAACAGCTTAGTGATATGTATGTATGTTTAGAATAACAGAGTCATGCAAAGCTATGAGATCCGAACACGGCTGGGTTGATCCAAATGCATAGAAGCTCATTCGTGGTGCCGATTTACGCCTTGTGGCATCTCGGGAGATTTGCCCAGGTTTCTTACCAGCACCGCGTGCTTGCCGTTAAAATAGCACAGCGTCAGCGAACGTGTTAAATAAAAATCAGGAGATAGAGGTTTGATTCATGCTCCGGGGCAATACAATTTCAAATTTTTCTGAGATGACAGCTCCTTGGTAATAGCACTTCTAAGCCAGAAAATCATATTTTTGTATGACTGACATGTATTTGTGAATATTTCTTAATTTCTGTTACCTCATTCAGTGTATACACCAAATCAGTAAAACCTATTTAAACTTGTTTACCTTTGCCTAGTGGTCTAGGTTGCAGGCTTCCGACCTCTCATACTGCTGGGTCCAAGTCTCAGGTGGCAAGATATGGATGTTATGTTCGTTCTTTCAGTGCTGATCGCCTCTTTCCCCCAGGATTCACAGGTCCAAGTTTGGGATGGGCAGTTTTTGATTACCTCAAATACTCACAGGGGTCTAAAAAAACGGGCTTGTTGACTGGAATTTGAATACACAGTTCACATCTGTTTAGTGGATAGCAATTGCCTTGAAAATATTTAGCTATTTCTTGCTTATTTAATTTTCTAGAGTCAAGTGGAGTGCAGTAATTATAAATACCCTCCTTTGATATATAGCACATCAATGTGCTTTAGGTAAACCCATGAAGTTGTTTTATCTCCCATTTTCTTTACTAAAGTGACTCCATTAGCTATTCAGTTATCATTCAAATTGTCAAAATTTCATTTGATCTTAATTGTTTTTACAAGAGTTTTCATCTGTCCAATATATTTTTTGCAAAACATATTCATCCCAAATTCATATTGAAAACTAATGATATATCAGTACTTTTTTTTCAGCAATGGAATGTTAATAATTTTACCTTTTTTTTCAAGTGAAAATTTCTGCAAATGTCAAAATTTCTTTTAAAAAAAATATGACAATTTTCAAACTGTAATTTCATCTTTCTATAGGAAGAAAATATTTGCAGATATGCTTGTGGCCCTGGTGGTGTTATTCCTGCATCTGAACCTCCGATTGAAATAAACAAAGGCAGACGAAAGATTATGCTAGATGTTATAAGCACCTGTGATCGTCCAGTTCAGGTAGTGATCATTCTCTTTAATTTGACTTTTATTCTTAAATTCCTTAAAAATACATGGGTCAAGGTACAATCATAAAGGTGTATCCTGTTTAGTTTAGTTTAACAGCTGCTGAAAAACTAGAGAAACTACTTGAGACAGGCACAGGTGCAAAGGGGACGTTGTGGCTTCTGCTTGTGAGTTGACTCAATTGAATTTCAATATTTGTGCAATCTGTAATGCACCTATACTTTTCACAATGATTTAATTGTTCAAAGTTTTCTCCTGTTTATATATGATCATCATTGTCAACCATTATCAACCCACTGCTGGATGAAGGTCTCCCCAAGTTTTATCACAACTTCCTGTCTTCAGCCTGTCTCCTCCATGTTACTCCAGCATGCTTTCGAATTTCATCCATCCATCACACATGTGGTTTTTTGTGTCCCTTTGTATCCAGTCAAAAATTCTGGTTTTCCATCAGTAGTTCATTCTTCTGGCAAAATGTCCAGCCCATTGCCATTTTAGGGAGTTTACTCTGATCATGATGTCTTCCACTCTTGTCATCACTGATGGTATTTCAACGCATGTTTCTTGAGTCAGATACATATATCCTTCATTTCATGCAATATTCATAACTTTTCGTGATTAGCATATGTGACAAGTGATCATCAGTCTCATTTTGTTGAGAAAAACATTGAAGGTAGTATCATGGGAAACCAGAACAGAGTGAGAGAGAGAATTACAATGAATGATCATAGCTGGTCATTCCATCAGCAGCTCCTTCATACAGTATTATACAGCTCATTCCAAGACTGAGCTACTGTGGGACTTAAGAATTCAATTTTAATTAATATTGCTCTATTATTTTACAGCTTTTTTCTCAAACTTTTGTTTAATGAATAATGTAGCATATTTACTGGGTGTTGAAAGTTGTGTGCCGATGTACATTTCACTGTTATATCAAGTCAATTATGCAGTACCTCCACACCTAAGAATGAGTCTACAGTGGAGCTCCCCATACATCTGGGCATGGGTAGGAACCCTAGGCAGGAGATTGATGTTTCATTTGTTCTTTCAGTTCTGTATCACTTTCTCCTTTGGAACCAAAACCCTTAAATGAGTAATAGGTGACTCTTAGCCCCTTGGATATGCATAAGATAATTAAACTCAGAAAGAAAAGAAATGTATCAATGAATGATCATGTTATAGTTAATGAATGGAAGAAACTAATTTTGTGCAAATGTACTGCCATTTGTAAAAAAATGCAACTCCGTGAAATACTAATGGTATTATCTGGAAACTGTAGAGTTGGGACATGCAAATGATTAAAATGTCAGTGAAAATGTGCATGCGCTTTTGGAACAGTAACCTCTGAACTGTCCAGTCTTGGTTTTAAAGAGCTGGCTCAAATGAGATGTTGCAATTAGCGAAGAGCCGACCTTGAGTTGAAAAGGTGTTTCTTGTGTCTCACTATGCCCCATTGCTGAAGAAGGTCACATTATGAACACCTGACGGACTTTCAGTGAAGAAGGATTGTTGGGATGAGAGAAGCTGGGTTTTCTTACCACAAAAGTGCCACTTGTACTAGACAAAATGCTGGTACAGTGATGTGAATGTGGCATCAGTGGACAGATGAGGCTCAGACGTACAGAAATCAGAGAAATGGACCGCAAAATAGCACAGGATGACAGACACCTCCACCATATTGCAGTGACCGATGGCACAGCAACATCCATGGTGTTAGTGCAGCAGTGGGGCACTGTCACAAGTCAGGCTTTGTCCTCCATCACAGTTCAACGTTGTCTGCTTAACAGAGTACTGGTCGCTAGCAGCCCATTACTGCGCATTCCTCTGATCCTCAACCACAGATGCCTCAGGCTTCAATGGGGTCTCAAACACAGACATCAGCACGTTGATTAGCAACAGGTCATATTTTCTGATGAGTCATGTTTTAACTTGATGCACCATGATGGTCGCATACATGTTCGAAGACATTGTGTTGAACGGCACCTTGCAGCATTGTACTGGCCCAACACCAAGCGTCGGGGTTTGGGGTGCCATTGGGTTCAATTTGCGATCTCATTTGATATGAATTGGGGTAACCCTCAACAGCCAAAGATACATCTGGGATGTTTTAAAGGCAGAGGTGATACCCTTCCTTCAGAGTTGTCTTTGGCATTAGAGAAGCTGAAGTAGTCATGCTCAATATTTCAAAAATTAATAAACTTTGACACTGGATTCTTTTGAATACACATTGCCTTGAAATTTTTCTGCACAAGCTCTGTGCTAAAATTATTTAATTTTCCTTTTGAGTTTGTGCTGATTGCTCATTTTTTGTCTGTGCCGTTTATTGTCAAATATGCAGAGTTGTAGTATGTGTTTCAGCACATTCTCACTAAATTAGGCAAGTTTGGCATTCAATGACTTGCCATTTAATTTGGCAAATATTTGGTTGTGGACTGAAAGAGATGAGCACTCTTTTTGGTTATCAGTTTTCATAGCATTAATAAAAAAAATGCTATGGTAAAATTGTCCATTTTAATAGAGCTCTGGGGCCACACTTAGAATATGCAAGTCTTATCAACTCTCTCTCCTAAACTTCTGAGGAACTAGCTGATACCAATTGCTAAGAATGGCTGGTGTTTAGTCTAAAAGAAAAACAGAGGGAATGAAAATACTGACCTATTTCTTTTATGAGAGAAGAGCTGAAGCATTCACATATATATTAAATGAGGCCTTGGTTGTGATTCTTGTGTAATTGTTACTTACCTGTTGCTATTGTGTCATACCATCCCCTTCATTTATGCAGGAGTGAAGAGAAAGTTCGTTTGTTGTACTCATGTGAATGACAAAAAAAAAAAAAAAAAAAAAAGCAAAGCCTTACAGAAAATTGCATGTTTTCTTCTAAATTATAGAGATAATTCCTTTTTAGTATCTTTAAATTTGTGATTTTATCCACTATAAAGATCTCAAAAACAATTTTTCCCTTCCCTGGATGTGCAAAGAAGCCTTCTAGGGGATATTATTTTGAAACTTTTGTGTGCTTAATACTGTTATGTTTATAACAAGGTAATGATGTAAATACTGCTCAATTGTATATGCATTAAGGATGGATTCCCATGGCAAGCTATATTTAATATGCCTTTTTTATAGATGGTGAGGCATTTGCACTCTAAAACTTCTGTACTTACCAGTGATTCATGGATGGCTCACTGAAAGATTTTATCACATCAACTCGTAAGTCTATTCAGCATTGTTGTGAGCTTTAATACACGGTGAAGTCATATTATTGTGACCACCAGCTAATATCCAGAGTAATCGCCATCTACAGCACAGACAGCAGCTAGACAGGATGGGAGTGACTCAATAAGGTGCTGGAAGGTGTTCACAGGTATGAGGAGCCATGCTGACCACAGTGCATCTGACAGCTGCTGGAGGGTGCGTGATGGAGGATCCATAGAGCGAACAACACGGTCGAGGTGGTCCCACAGATGCTCAATTGAGTTTAAGTCTGGGAAATTAGGGAGCCGGGGAAGTACTTCGAAGTTTTCATCATGCTCTTCCAACCACTCTCGGACATTTCTAGCTGTGTGATACATCGCATTGTCGTACTGGAACATCCCATCCGCCCCAGGAAAGACAATCAACATGTATGAGTGTATGTAGTCTGCAAGGATGGATTCATAACGAAATCGGTCCATAGTGCCTTCCACAGGTATGAGTGGACCCAGATAATGCCACGAAAACATTCCCCAGACCACAACGCTGCCCCCACTAGCTTGTGTTCTTCCAGCAGTGGTTGAAGAGTGTTTGTTCTCCGATGTTTCTCACCTTATACGCCAACATCCATCCATTCGATGAAGCAGAAAACGTGACTTGTTGAAGAAGGAAATCCTTTGCCAATCAGCGGAGGTCCAATTCCGATACTGCCATGCAAATGTAAGCTTTTTTCTGCTGATGCACCTTTGTTAGCATAGGTGCAATGACCATCCATGTGCATCGGAGCCCCATATGCAGTAGGGTTCGCTGAACTATCGTGTTAGACACACTTCCAGTAGCCCCCTGGTTCATTTGGCCAGTGAGTTGCTCCACTGTAGCATGCCGATCGGCCCTCATGTACCTTTGAAGCTGATGTTCACCTCTCACATCAATGGCATTTGATGCTCCTCTGTTTCCACATCACTTATTCACAATTTTGCCATTTCTCCAATCACGATACACTTTAACCACAGCAGCATGCGAACAGTTCACAAACTGTTCTGTTTCAGAAATACTGCCACTCTTGGCCCGAAAGCCTATAATCATCCCTTTTTGCAAATCTGATAAATCGCTCCTTTTATCCATGAGAGCAAGGAGTGATATGTTTTCAGAATGCCTACAGCACACGTTTATGTACCTTCCAAGCCGGCTCACAACACGTGCCTTCTTTCATTGGTTATGCGCTGTTGACATCAAAAGTAGGAGGTAGTCACAATAATGTGACTTGACTGTGTATAACACCAGTGCACTTCAGTGATAAAAATGAAATGGCCAGTATTTTTAGTATGTCTGTTGAAACACACTTTAATTGTACTTTTGTGTTTCAAAATTCATCTGTGAGATGCCTATATAAAAATAGTCTGCCAGGGAAGAGGTGTTATTTTGCTAAATAAATTTCTTTGGACTATCTTAGGTGTGACAATGTGACAATTTTAAAGGTAGGGCTTTCTGAATACATGTAAAGGTGATAAAAATGTTAATGACTGATTGGTTTGGATAAAAGCATACAGAATGCTGAGTCTTTCATTACTCTAAAATCATATTATATCACACCAACTGAAAAAAAACAACATAGGAAAGCCTAAAAATTTCAAAATTAAATTTACCAGTTCCTATGTCCAGTAAAAATAATAGAGAACTAAATTAAACTACTGTTTGCGAAAAATTGCAACATCATGAAGGAATGATGTTAATCACGTGAAACCTACAGGATATGCAGAGCAGGTAGGGCATGCAAATGATTAGAAGTGTAGAGTCATTGCACTTGTCTGGGCCTGGCAGCAAGCACCCTCTGGACAGTAGAGTGAGAGGTATAAAGAGAGGGCTGTTTAATATACACACCAGTAGTACATTGCGGACAGCAAGTTGTAAAAGGGTCTCCAGGATTCAATAATGCCTCGGCGACAATGAAGGACGCAATATTACCATATGGTAGAGTTTGAATGGGATGAATGATTAGTCTGCAAGAAGGTGCATTTTTGTACTGCGACATTGCAGCTCGAATGGGATATAACGCCATGACAGGGATGCACGTGTGGCAGCAGTAGACCGAGAAATGTGACAATACCACAGAATGACCGACACCTCTTCCTCATGGCAGTGACGAATCATTTCACATCTTCGCAAGTGTTAGCGCAACAGTGGAACACTGCAATAGGTGTGGCATTGTCTGCCTCCACAGTTCGATGCCTTCTGCTGGACAGAGGACTGGTTGCACGTATCCCTTTGCGAAAGATTCCTTTGACCCTGAACCATGGACGCCTCAGGCTGGAATGGGGTTTTCAATACAGACAATGGCATGCTGATTGGCAACATATCATGTTTTTGGATGAGTCCCAATTCAACATTGGACTACCATGATGGCCGCATACTCATTAGACAGTATTATGGTGAGCTCCTTCTTCCAGCATGCATTGTCGAGCGTCATACGGGCCGAATGTCAAATGTAATGGTGTGGGGTGCCATTGGGTACCATTTGAGATCTCTGCTGCTACGGCTTGAGGGCAATTTCAACAGCGACTGCTACGTCAGGTAAATTGTACAGGCAGAAGTCATACCCTTCCTTCAGAGCGTTCCTGACACTTGATTCCAGCAAGACAATGTCCAACCACATGTTGCTAGGAATGTTCAAGCCTTCTTCTCAGCACAGCAGGTACTGCTTCTTCCCTGGCCTGCACATTCACTAGACATGTGGCGTGTTGAACATGCCTGGGATATGTTCACTCGTCAGCTGGCCCATCAAAGTCCTCCAGCTCTCAGTACCAATGATCTGTGAACTCTCATACATGCCACCTGGCAAGCAATTACCTAGGACACCATCCAACGCCATTTCTGTTCAATGCCACGCTATCTAGAAGCTCTTAGTGCAACTCACGGAGGCTTCACAAGGTACTGATTTTTGCCGGTAAAAGTTGTTGCATTATTTTGAAAATTAAATCACTTATGTACAGTAATGTGTGGTATAAATTTCATTCGAATCGCAATTTTCACAAACAGTAGTGTATTTTGGTTCCTTTAGTAACCTTATCCTTAAATAATTTGTTTACTTTTCACCTGTCTGCTTGAGTGCTTGTTAACAAGCCTGATGCTACAGGCAGGGTAGAGTGGGATTCAGCCCACCCTTTAGGCCCTCAAAATTTTCAAGCAATTACTAATCTAAAACAACTATTATGGGAATTTTACTAGGAAATTTTTTCATTTAAATTGTAAATTTTCGGAGAAAACTCTTCTCCTTCTTCAGGCTGTCTTTTTGCGGTCACTTATTCCTGTCACTATCCCGGTTACGGTTAACCTTGACGGTTACGGTTAACCTTGAAGGTTTAGGTTATTTTTCATCAAATCCTGCCAAATGTTAGGCAGGGAAAATCCTTTGCAGTCATTGATGATGGAATTTTGATTTTTCTCAATCTCTATTCCTTCTTTCAGCTTTCTTTTTGAAAATTGCTTTGGAAACTGATGACTTTAAGGGAATTCCAATCCTTGCTGTGACTAGTTTCTCTAACATGCCTATCTAAACCAGTCTTGTTGGAGCAATTCTCTATAGCTGCTTTATGCTCAGCTATACGAGTTTCTAGTCTGCGACCTGTTTCACCTATGTAAGATAGTCCACAACTACATTTTACTTCATAGACTACTCCTTGCATTTTTAAAATATCTTCTTCTCTTTGAACTATTTTAGGGAAAATTTTTTTAACTTTGTTCTCTAAACTTGGAGCTAGCTTAATATTGTACTTCTTACTAATTCTCTTTAAAGACTCAAATAAACCTTTGTGATACGAAATTTTTCTAGTGAATTTTACTTGTTGCTTTTGCGGATTCTTCGAACCTTTAAAATTCAGAAACTTCTCAATTTCTTCTTTAGGATAGTTATTTTCTGCAAGTATGACTTTAAGTTCTTCTTTATGGGCTTTTTTATCTGCTGTAGAAACTATTTTATTAATTTTTTCTAAAAACTGACTTGCTACATTTTTCTCAATAGAGACTGGATGATAGGAATTGAAATCCAATAGTCTTATTAGTATTCATTGGTTTTTTATACCAACTAGTGAGGAATTTTTCATCTTCATAATAGATAGTAATATCTAAGAAGTTAATTCTTCTTTCTTTTTGAAGTTCAATTGTGAACTTAAGGGAATCATCTAATTCATTGAATGTGTCTAGAATTCTTTCTGGAACAATTTCTGAGCTATCTGTTTGTTATAAATAAGATGTCATCCATGTATCTGCTATATAAGCAGAAGTATGTGGGTTGTACTAGTATCTTTTCTTCTAGTTTTCCCACATAATAGTTAGCTAAGAGTGGGGAGAGTGGGGAGCCCATAGCTAGCCCCGATTTTTGAATGAAAAATGTTTTCCCAAATTGAAAGTAGTTGTTCTGCAAAGAGAAGGTAATTCCTATCATTCAGTCTCTATTAAGAAAAATGTAGCAAGTCAGTTTTTAGAAAAAATTAATAAAATAGTTTCTACAGCAGATAAAAAAGAAGCCCATAAAGAAGAACTTAAAGTCATACTTGCAGAAAATAACTATCCTAAAGAAGAAATTGAGAAGCTTCTGAATTTTAATGGTTCGAAGAATCCGCAAAAGCAACAAGTAAAATTCACTAGAAAAATTTCTTATCACAAAGGTTTATTTGAGTCTTTAAAAAGAATTAGTAAGAAGTACAATATTAGGCTAGCTCCGTAAGAAGTACAATATTAGGCTAGCTCCAAGTTTAGAGAACAAAGTTAAAAAAAGTTCCCTAAAATAGTTCAAAGAGAAGAAGATATTTTAAAAATGCAAGGAGTAGTCTATGAAGTAAAATGCAGTTGTGGACTATCTTACATAGGTGAAACAGGTCGCAGACTAGAAACTCGTATAGCTGAGCATAAAGCAGCTATAAAGAATTGCTCCAACAAGACTGGTTTAGATAGGCATGTTAGAGAAACTAGTCACAGCAAGGATTGGAATTCCCTTAAAGTCATCAGTTTCCAAAGCAATTTTCAAAAAAGAAAGCTGAAAGAAGGAATAGAGATTGAGAAAAATCAAAATTCCATCATCAATGACTACAAAGGATTTTCCCTGCCTAACATCTGGCAGGATTTGATGAAAACTAATCTAAACCTTCAAGGTTAACCGTAACCGCGATAGTGACAGGAATAAGTGACAGCAAAAAGACAGCCTGAAGAAGGAGAAGAGTTTTCTCCGAAAATTTGCAGTTTAAATAAAAACATTTCGTAGTAAAATTCCCATAATAGTTGTTTTAGATTAGTAATTGAATTAAGAAACTAGGAAGCCATTTCTCAACATGAGCTTTATTCAAAGAATTTTCAAGCAGTTAGAAACACATGGCGAGTGCAGCCATCTGAGATGAAACAATAATAAATGTATGTGAATTTTTCGAATTCGCAATTTTTCTTTTTTATATTAATGAATGTGTGTTAAATTTTGTGTTGTACTATTTCGTAAAATGGACGGAGTCCTCTGATCGAATACTGGCAGAAAGACACCATTTTTGCAATTATAGTTTGAAAAGGATATATATATATATATACGAGTAGATATTCCTTGTCAGGTAACAAACTAAAGTTCATAAACAGCCTTACGATAGCAAATATTAAAAACAGATTTAAAAAATCAAGTAAATAAGCTAAAATTGCATGCAAAGAAATAACATGTTACAGGTCATGGAGGTTTATATCCATTGTTCCCAGCACTACATACAGTGTGTATATGAATTTCTTTTCTTTTTTTTTTTTTCTTTTTTTTTTTTTTTCGCTGATGTATAACCTCATCAGGGTTGGGTAATATCTACATAAACAATTTTTTTGGGGCAAAATTTCTACCAACCGCTTCAAAATCTGTGCCCTCCCAACTCTAATAGCCTCTCCAAGTTCTGAGCTGCTGGAGTTGCCACTGCTTGTGAATGTACTTAATTGAAGTTCCAGAAGTTAGTAGTTCCTTGCAGAACATTTTTTTAACTAAATGCTATGTGTTTTATAATGTTAAGCAGTAAAAATACGGTTTATACATACATGCATGCATGCAGACATACATACTATCACTAAGCTGTTCTCTGGCATTCGGAGGTTAGCTCCACAAAGAAAAAGACAAACTATGAGATAATTTTTAACTGATTATTTACTTACTGTTGCCGTATTAAACTCCTCCGTTTACAGCGATCTTGACATACAACTCGTGCTTCACTGACATCCATCACACGACACACACAAAATCTTCTATACAGTAAACTTTTGATATTTTCAGATGTCAAATTTAACAGTTCAAGTGTCAGTAATGGATCAAATGGCATCACCTGAAAAATACTGATAATACATCAGGTTTTACAAGTGCATACATAATTAAATTTCACCTAAATTTCTTTGGAGTGTAAGAAAGCATGTGTAGTTCTTCATAAATGATGTAAATTATTTAATGATATTAATTAGTTCAGATATAAACCATATTTAGGTGGTTTATATCTGAACTAATTAATATCATTAAATAATTTACATCATTTATGAAGAACTACACATGCTTTCTTACACTCCAAAGAAATTTAGGTGAAATTTAATTATGTATGCAATTTGTAAAACCTGATGTATTATCAGTATTTTTCAGGTGATGCCATTTGATCCATTACTGACACTTGAACTGTTAAATTTGACATCTGAAAATATCAAAAGTTTACTGAATGGTTCTTTAGGCTAAGGGAAGTGAGGTTAGTCAATCTTAGTAAGATGGTGATTTACAGTGTTGTAAGCAGACAGTAGAATGAGTTTCTGTGGTTATTCAAACATTGGAAGTTTATCTGCCCTTCCTGGAAAGCATCATAGGGACTCCACAGCAAGTAACCATGTTTTAGAGCTTTCTACATCCACAAGAATTGATGCATTAAGTTATAGACTTTGCAAAAAACTTCCAAAGGGATTTTTATATCCAAAGACCTACTGTCTATATTCCTTTGTTCTCCTTACGTAGAGGAACCCACCTGAATTTGTTTTTAATATCTCACTCAGATAGATCTAGATGTTTTATGGGTCAGTGTCACTTTTTGCAAATGAACTGCATTGTCTTTTTAACAAATTTTCAACAGGCATTATTCCTGTTGAGGGAATGAGGAATCAGTGTAATTTAAAGAAACAATTTTGTAATAATTTCATGTGACAGTATCCCTGAGATCAAAGAAAGAAACCATTATAGATTCTATGGATTTGTGGTGTGGCAAAGTACTGCTAGCATTTATAGAAGAAAATTTGGTTTCAGTCAGTAGAATCAACATTTAGAAAAGAAAGAGTTATGGGGTTTGTTAGTATGTTTTCATGGTTTAGTGCCATGCACTGAAGCACCAAATTATTAGGAACACCCATTAACAATCACATATCATCACTTATGTACACAACTATGATGTTGAGATGGCTTTATAAACAGCTCACTACAAAGGATTCAGACATGTACAAAGCGTAGATACCAGCAATATGGAAAAGGCTCACGGTTTAAATGAGACCACTGTCATGTATTTGAAAGAGTCATGATAGTGGTCACTAAGTGCAAGCATCTTTGCATGCATCTTAGAAACTGCAGATCATCTTGGCAGTGCAACAAACCCCCCACACAGTCCTCAGATCTTAAACCAATTGAGCACCTGTGGGATGAGATAGAAAGAGCCATTTGTAACAGAGATCCTCTTCCATCAAATACTCTCCAATTGATGAGCACCATCACATCCACTTTATTGAACATACCTGTAAAATAAATCAATGCACATGGCATAGAACCGTCTTTGCACGATTTAAACTTGTGATTAAAATACCACTAAGTCAAGATTACTAAATGTCTAAAAATAGAAGATAATAAAAGTTTAAGACCTTTCAGGTCCACAATGGACCCATCTTCAGAAACAGTGGCTGCAAACAGAAGAAGTTACACTTATATACAACTCGTCAAAGGAAATGACGTATAACATGTTAATGCACATGCTCACCAACTCCCCAGGCATAGCCCCCAATTCGCCCCAGGATTGGTGGAGAATATGGTTGAAGAATAATTTAATAAAGTTATTGAGGACAAATCAAATTAGTCACAATTAAGTAGTAATTTCCAAGGATGAAGAATGCACAGTGAGCTATCCTCATTACAGCATGTATGTGTGAATTTATGTATATAAATACTTTCTATTAATAACATTAGTGAGTTAAGATGAGGATTAGCTAAAATAGTTGCCTCATCCCAAATAGGGAAGTGTGTACCCCAATTAACTAGACAAGACAGAGCAGTAGTCATGGCTCCAGTTTTTACATTGTGTTTGTGCTCCGCCATCCTAATTTTTAGTGAACAAGCAGTTGATCCTATGTAACATTGGTCTGTTTGCTCCAGGTGCACTGCTTTTATGGGAATACTGTAAATTCCATGTTTATTGTGCTGCTCAACACAATCATGGTAATTTTTAATAATGAAAAAAATGTTAGTTGTCCTTAGTCCAAAGTTCATGTTGTGTCGCCAACAAATGTTTTTAAGAGGTCGAGATATTCTCGGAATAAAGTCCATGGAGCCCACAAATCTGGGAGAAGTATGGTCTCTGCCAGGGGATTTGGTGAGCATGTATCATTAACACATTATATATAATTTCCTTCGACGAGTTGTATATAAGTGTAACTTCTATTCGCAGCCACTGTTTCTGAAGATGGGTCCATTGTCGACTCGAAAGGTCTGAAGCTTTTATTATCTTCTATTTTTAGTCATTTAGTGTTCTTAACTTAGTGGTATTTAATTGCAAGTTTAAGTCGTGCAAAGATGTTCTATGCTATGTGTATTGATTTATACTTTTAGCATGAAGTAAACACTCTTTTGGATTACCTATAAAATGATAGCAGCACTTTGCCAGCAAACATTTGCCAATTGGTGGGCACCATCACATCCACTTGACTGAACATACCTGTAAAATGATATCAGCACTTCGTTGAATCCATATCATCAAATCGAGGATGTTTTGAAGGCCAAAAGTTGCCCAACATGAATTAGGTAGGTGTTTCTAACAATTTGCTGTTTCAGTGTATATCAAAGTCAGTGCTTCTCAGATTTCAGTATGTTAGCACGTGGGATTTGGATGGTTGTTAGGTAGCAAGACAAGGTTCGTGATCCGATGTTTGACTGCTGTAGAATCGCTTGATATTAGAGATGGGCTTAACAGGGATTTTCCTGACACAATAACCACAGTGACAGTTCTGCAGAAGTAGTGGTATATTTAAACCTTGATAAAATCACCAATCATGAGTGGGGTGACAGAGTTGTAAAGAGTCAGAACAGTGAATCAACATCTTACTTGGAACAGTGACAAAATTACTGTTTTTGATGGATATGATACAAAGCAGCAGTGGCGTTTTCACATAGGGGTTAATTGGGGTCAGGTTTCCCCCCATTTTCTATGGCTTGGCACTTTTATTTTACAAAAATAAGTTTTAAAAGAAAAAAAGTGAAATTTAAATTTCTAAAAAGTTTTACTATTTGGTGGAAATGTGATGTTCACACAAAATTTTACGAACACAACTCAATTTAAACTAAAGTGAAAAATATGAAAAAAAGAATTCAGTTTGATTTTTTTTAATCGGTGGAGTACTGGGACAGTGGGAAATCCACTACGAGGCAGAAGTACGTATTCCAGGTCTAACTGGAAGGCAAATCTATCATTGTAATATTATGAAGGACACTCTGGAGGAATATTACCACATCTCAATCTTCATTCCTTTTTTGATTCTGTCACAAACCAAATTCACAGCCAACTACTCAAGCGCAAAAGTGTTTTGCAAAGTTTTTTGTCTTTTGCCAAATAATACAGATTTTACCATAAAGCAAGAAAATAGCCCCAAAAAACTTATTG
Organism: Macrothele yani; assembly: GCA_039090855.1. Lineage (NCBI taxonomy): Eukaryota > Metazoa > Arthropoda > Arachnida > Araneae > Macrothelidae > Macrothele > Macrothele yani. The sequence continues at coordinate 44,614,790 of CM077022.1, read as the reverse complement.
AAAAATATGGATGTATTCTTGATTGTAGTATAGAGGAAGCTATTGGAGAACTAAAGCTGTGGTGGTGGCATATTCTCAATATTGAAAATATTCTGAGAAATGGTCATGACGCATCGCTCATATGCAATGAAAATGTATTTTCGATAGTAAGAGAACTTTTTCAAATACTTACAACATTGCCATTAACTACAGCAGTAAGTGAACGATCATTCTCAATGCTACAACAACTCAAAACGTATCTTTGAAACACAATCAGTGAAAATCGATTAAGTGAATTAGCAGTATTAAATTTACATAGAAATATCATGATTACAAATGATACAGTAATTGATGAACCATCTAAAACAGCATGTCAAATTGAGTTACATTTGAAGTAATTCAGGAAATAAATACCTCGTATTGTGATGGGGGCATTGTTTATTTTTAACATTTGAGATTGCATATACCATGATGCATTGTCGGGGTGTGAATCAACTAAAAGTTTTAACTGATTAATTAAAATTATATCAGTTGATTAATCATTCCTATTAAAAAAAAATCTTGTGCAGCGCTACTTCTGGGAAGACATTTTGTTTTGCTAAAACCTCCCCATACGGGCATCCTGTATATGCAACTGCAAATCAGGAACAGAGCAGTGGATCATTGTGACATAATGCTATTGTTTGCTGGCTACACTTTTTCTTAGCACACCAGGTTACTAAAAGGGGAGAGGTTTTTTTTTTCGTTTCATTTGTTATCCAGTGCCTTCACTCCAATTCTCCACACCAATCACTATTTACCATGACAGGAGTAAGGTGATAACAATCTTGCTTTTCTCATCTTGAGTTGTCAACAGCCCTTTTGATAAAATGAGGGAAGATCTATCTTAGAACATGGTGAAGTCACTAAGACCAAAACTGTGACACAGTAACAGTGATTTTGAACCTATTTATCTCCAAGCGTTGCCCTAATTGTACATACATACATACATACATACATATCACTAAGCTGTTCTCTGAGATTCAGAGGTTAGCTCCACAAAGAAATACAAACTACCAGATAAATTTTTAGCTGATTATTTACTTACTGTTGCCATATCAAACTTCTCCATTTACAGCGATCTCAACACCCAACTGAGGCTTCACTGACATCCATCACACGACGTACGCAAGACCTTCTGTACTTCATACTCGTAATCTTTTTCTCATGCAGACACTCCCGAATCTTATCCTCCCATGACTTCCTTGGCCTTCCTCTGCTTTTCCTTCCTGCACTTAGGCTAAAATTTTTTTATTAGTAAGCATCTCATCACTCATTCTTTCAACATGTCCAGACCACTGAAGCATATTAGTCTTCACCTTGCTAACAACATTTTGCTTCACGTTACACAACTGCAACACATCTTCATTCCTCACATGATGAGAACATGTCTTGCCACCCCCACCCCCCGTAAGTAACACATTTCTCCAGCACACAAACAACTCCTATGTTTCTTCTTGCCCTAATCATGATGCAGCTAACTATGACACCTTAGCAATGATTTTGGAAACTGTTACTTTTAATCAATGATCATAATGGTGATATGATTTCTGACCCATCTCTATGTGGTATGAAATTTCTTTAAATAGATAATAACACTATTCCCCAGAGAGCTTAGCCTAGTTCAGTATTGTCTTTAGAGTGATGTTAAAGTTTATATGGATTGGCTAGGAGCAAACATATGTCTGAGATATTCAAGTGAAACAGATAACCAGCTTCATACCCTGTCACAACAGTTTTGTTGACATAGAGTCTGCTCTTTAGTAAGAATTATGAGTCAGCTTCAGGTCTGTTTATACTTCATGCATAAGTTTTTTGTTCTTGAGTGTTGTAGTATAATTATTTCAGTTTGTGAAAAAATTTCAATCGTAATGTGCTATTATGTCAAATAACGTATCTCTTAATGAAATTTTATCGATATTAACTGAAGTGTATCTAAATCACTTGATGTTTATTTTTTCTCCTTGGAATTGTAAGCTACAGTATTAAAGGATATTCGTTGCTTGTTATTTGTTCTTCCCTGGAAACTTACTTTGGTGAATTCTACATCATCTCATCTGTGGTAGAAAGAAAAATTGTCAGAAAATAGTTTGCCTTCCTTACTAGTATCAAATCTTCATGTCTGCATTATTATCCAGTTCATAATATAGATACTCTTTCACCAGAATAAATCCTAGGGTTGATTTTCAGCTTTTGTGATGCTTTTTGTTTTGTTTTTTCTTGTTTTTGAGGTTTCACAAATTATTTTAATAAAATCTTTCTGTATTTTTCATTCCTAGATTGGGAGCCACTACCATTTTGTGGAGACTAACAAGTACCTTGTATTTGACAGAAAAATGGCATATGGAATGAGACTTGTATGTTTGTTTTGATTTTTCTCATGTTTTTTACCTTCAAAGTAAGAGGAATGTCATAAAACTTTTATGAGAAAAAAGCAGAGTAAGATAAAATTGATCCTAGATATTACTTAAATTTCCTTTACTGGTACTGTATAACTATCTAGTTATCTTGTGTCAATGTCAGGCGAACCACTTCGCTGTCTATGCGTGTAGTATTTCTTCTTTTTTTTTAATCAATATTTCACCTGAATGTGTGTAAGATTTGCAGGATTCCAACATAAACAATTGTTACATTGATCCAAATTGTTGATTCCCATATAAGTTCTGATGTACAGAATTTTTACCTTCTGTTATATCTCTTAATGGAGCTGTAATTTGTGATTTTGATGTTCATGAATTTTCTGAATTTCCTTGTTGCTGGGAGCAACAAGGAAATTCAGAAATTTTATGAACATTCCATGTACAGTATATTGATATTTTTCTTTTAGTAATTAACTTTTTATAAATGATATTTACTTCCTCTTTGCATGTTGCAGATTCATGGAAGTGTGAAGTATTTTAGCAAGGGCACCAGTACTTCTAAGTAACTGGTAAATGCTAAATGCTGTGAGTGTGCAAATGATGAATCAACTTAGCTGTGCTTAGGCTGTAGTACTTGTAGTAGTATATTTGGGTAGTTAGCAATTTGAACTGTGATTTGCAGTGGTTAAAGGAAAAAAAAGTTAGTTCTAAAACTGTATAGAATTTTGTAACAGACAAATAGCATTCAGTGCACACATGAAATATTTTCTGTATTCACCTATAACATACTGGACTGTGTAATATATTTTTAAAGACATTTTGAGAACCAGCTATAGTACAGGTACTGAAGTGAAAAGCTCTCTTAGTGCATTTGGAAATCTGATGTAGCACTGACAATTGACTACTTATTTCTGCAACAATGCTACTACCTCTGGCTATTCAGAAACACCAATAGGAAAACTTCAGTCCCTATGAGTAAACTGTTAATGACCTTTTTCTAATGTGTGCATATCATCTGTATATTCATACAACTGAGAATTTTTCAGGCAGTACCATGGAAACATACCATGTAGGTCTGGCTATTTTGCATGTAGTGAGTGCCATTTCCAACTAAGTCAGTGGTGCTGTATAGCAGGAGTGCAGCACATGGGTCATTTGCACAATACCATAAAATTTAGCCTTCTTGCTTTTCAGTGAATTGAAAATGTTTGTGTGTGTGAAATGAGGGATAACATGAAAGTAAGAGATAAGGAAAGAAATTCATGATATGTTATCAAAGAAAGTTTTTATTTACATACTTATTGCTACAGCAGGGTGGACTTAGGTGGGAGAACTGTGTTCTCTCAGAAAACTTTTAAAGTGAAATTTGTAAGAAAAATACACGAACCTTGCATTGTTAGATGAAACAGTGTTTGAAAAATGAATACTAAAACATACCTTAGACTTCAAAGGATGCCTCAAAAATTATTAACCTGAAAAATTACCCTAGAGACTGACAGCATCAGAAAGAGAATTTGTACCAACAGTATTTATTTTTAAAAAGTAAGATAAATTTCTGATGCTTCTGGATTTTTGTTTCTAAAACTAGTTTTTAAGTGTCAGAAGTAGAATAATGCAATATACAAGATAATGCAAGAATAAAGAAAATAATTTAGAGAATAGTAATAGTATTGAAAAAAGAAAATTTCCACTTCTATAAATATACTACTGTTCTTTGCTACAGTGTATGCAGCATGAAAAAGAAAACTATATATTTACACTGAAGAGCAATTGAATTAGAGACAGCTGGTGTTATGCAAATGTGGCGCTGTGGGCGGCCCTGTAAATGGAAAGGACATGACGTATGCAGCGATCCAACAATATAAGGAGTGATGCGACGGGAATCAGTAAGAGTCGGATGCAGTATAGGTAAGATGCAGGATCTAAGCGCATTTGATCGTGGGAAAATTATCGGGGCCCGACGAATGGGTCACTCCATCTCGGAAGTCATGCAGGCACTGGGATTTTCATGAGCCACTGTGTCACGCGTGCACCGTGAGTGCATCGAATCCGGTAAAACCATCCTTGTAAGGGCCAACTGCAGTGGACAACAGCGTGTGGATGAGCAGGATCATTGCCAGCCAGCTTGCATTGTAACAGCGGATAGACGGGCCACAGTGCATGAAATCACTCTGCAATTTAACGCTGGTGCACAAACACGTGTAAGCAGCCACACCATCCAGAACCATCTCCTCGCTATGGGGTACAGAAGCCATCATCCCACGAGGGTGCCGCTGCTGCCCGCACATCACAGGGTGCAAAGATTAGCATGGACGCGGGAACATCGCTACTGGACCCTTGACATGTGGAAAAATGTTGCCTGGACTGATGAGTCGAGATTCACGTTGGTACATGCGGATGGCAGATCACGAGTACGGCGCAAACCAAATGAAGCGATGGATCCTTCTTGCCAGCAGGGTACTCTTCAAGCTGGTGGGGGTGGCATTCTCGTCTGAGGACTGTTTATGTGGACTGAAATGGAACCCCTGGTGTATGTGGCGGCGTCCCTGACAGGTCAACGTTACCGGGATATCCTGGACGACCATTTGCTCCCATTTGTGCATCTTCAACATCTCACTGGGGACTTTATCCTGCAACAAGACAATGCACCGTGCCATCGCTCCCGAATTGTATCCAAATGGTTGGATGAGCACTCCACCGACGTGACCTCGCTTCCTTGGCCAGCTAGGTCACTTGATCTCAATCCCATCGAGCTTATCTGGGATGCCATCGAGAGAGATGTTTGTGGCTCTGACCCCCTCCATCAAATCTTCGTGAACTCTGGGAGCTTGTTCAGGGGTCGTGGATCCATATGGCTTTCCAACGCTTCCGGTGTCTTGTCGAGTCCATGCCGAGACGAATCGCCTTCGTCATCAGGGTGGTGCTACACGTTACTAGACAGGTATCTCTAATTCAATTGCTCTTCAGTGTAGATTAAACTCTTCAGTGAATAAACAAAAGCCCACTGATTACAATGAACTGCTGCCCCAGTGGTGCAGTGGCCAAAGCTCTGGCTTCTGACCATTTGTACAAGATGGATCCAGGTTCAAAAATCCCGGTGAGGCATGGATGTTGTATTCGTCTCATGACATTGGTTCTCTCCCTTCCCTGGAACCAGAGGTCCTAAATTAGGGACAGGTGACTGCTTATAGCCCATCAAGTAGCTCGTGGTGGTTGTTAAACCTAAAAAAAAAAGGGGGGGTTCTTGGACTAACTTGTTGCTTAATGGAAATAGTTTTGTACAGATGGTATTTTTCTGCCTCTCTCTCTCTCTCTCTCTCTCTCTCTCTCTCTCTCTCTCTCACTCTCACTCTCTCAGTAATTATTTTATCTAAAGTGTTTTATATTCAGAAATAACTTAAACTGAGAAGGGAAAAATAGAAACTTCAGTCAGGGACATTAAAGTTTGACTTCTATGGTCATATTTTATGCATAAATATTAAAAAAATGTTCTTTGCATAATAATGTCTTAATAATTGGCCACATATATTTGTACAAAGTTATTAGCCAGGAAACATAATTTTTGTTCTGTCTACATAGTTTATCCCACAATTCTTTTCATTATTTGTCACAAGAAGTTGTTTCATGTTTGAATTCATTTACTTGCTATTACATTGGAGATTATAACTATATTCTAAACACTTGTAGGAGTCCATAATTTGAAACATTTCACTAAACTTTTGTTTTTCATTATTCAGGTTTTAAACATTGAATTCATTATACATTGTTATAAAATCATAGCTTTTCATATGGTGACATCTTTTAATTTCAGAATATCCCTGCAGGGTCAGCTGTTCGTTTTGAACCAGGACAAACGAAATCTGTATCCTTAGTTGAAATAGCAGGCAATAGGTATGTTCTGTTTAGAGCTTCAATATAAAAAAACCCTGTGATTCTGTTTGTATTCTCTCTCCTGTGAGAAATAGAAGTCCTGACATCACTTTCATTGTTGTAACAATAAAACAGCCTAATATAAATTTGATAAACCATTCCATAATTTAATGTATAAGTTCATAGGTATAAGATTAACAGAGATTATACCATACCATGCTTTAAGAATTTGTCCTGGACAGCATTGTAATTTTTTGTAAACACTGCCAAAAAATTCCATGTGCATCACACACACAACAGGAAGTGTTTTCTTATGAAAATATATCAATTCTTAGTTCTGACTTAATGTATTGGTAGATTGTTGTATAAATTTTCTTAATATTTCATGTGCATAGTTGAAATTTATGGCAGACGAGAAGCATATTTCATTAAGCATGTGATAACAAAATGAACCATCTTTTTATTTAATTTTTAATTTTTTTTAACAGTTCTGTCATATCCTCGAGTTGCTGGTCTGATTGATCTTACTGCTTTGCAATTCTCAGCTTCATCTTATGCTCTTAACAGATGCTGACACCCTCAACCCCAATTAGCCACCCAAAAGGAGATACAATTAGTTAAAGGATTGATTTCATATCATTATTACCTCATAAGTGATACCAAGTGAAATTTTTGATTTCACTTTTCCAATGAAAAAGAAAAAAATTCAAACTGAGTATAAATAAAGGAAACAATGAAGTTATGACTTTTGAGTGAGGAACTGTTAGTACTGAATGCAAGTTCAGTTTAAATGTCAGAGTTAGACCAGATGAGTGAGTCTGTTTATTTGGGAAGTATGTTTGACAAAAACAGTTCAGATAGAGGAATCAGCAGGTGAGTGAATTCAACTTAGAAAGTCGTAGCTGCTTTAGGAGGATTTCACAGGACTGATATGTTCTTGAAAAGGTACTGAGGGGCTGTGTGTGAAAGTATAATTACTCTACTCTGATATAAGGCAGTGAAGCCTGGGTACTGCAGAAGAGACATAGGAGTAGTTTGTGTGCTGGAGAGATGTCACATAGTTGGTGTTTCATTTGTTTTTAGAAGAGACAGGGAGTTATTTGTGTGATTAAGAGAAACATTATTTTGGGGGTGGGGGAGTTACATTCAATTCACGTGAGAAATGAAGATGTGTAATGTGAAGCAAAATGTTGTTAGCAGGGCCAAGACAAATATTCGGAGGTAGTTTGGCCACATTGAAAGAATGAGTGATAAGGTGCTAACTAAGGAAATTTATTCAGCCCTAGTGGCAGAAAAGAAAGGTACAGGAAGGCCAAGGAAATCTTGGGAGGTCCAGATTCAGGAATGCCTGAGAAAGAACAATGGTTTAGTATGAAGTGCAAAAGGTCTTGTGTAAGACAAGACATGTGTGGAGATATCAGTGAAGCTCAAATTATGTTATAAGATTGCTGAGAATGAAAATGTTTGATGCATCAACAGCATGCAAAATTTAGCATCATCAGTTTTGAACTTTAAGTTGGCTGATGAGCTTTCTTTGAGGAGCTAACTTCTAAATATCAGAGAACAACTTTATGAAATGTATGCATTTATCAAAAGCAAAAATTGCTTCAGTGATGTGTGAATGAAAGAAAGTGATCATATTGTAGTTTTTTTAGTGTATGTACCTCACTTATACTACAAAAAGAAAATATTTAACTTTGTTTTCAATAAATTTTGATGCTTATTTTAAAATAGCATTTTTTTGGAAGTTTGTTACAGTCTCTATATCTTCAGTTAATAATTAAAAATACAGTATATGAATGTTTATTTAGAGAAGAACTATTTTGCTTATTTCATAAAGGTTTGAGCATTATTGCTTTAAATGAATCATAGTACTCCTTTTGTCCTTGAAAAAATTTAGCTTGGTAACAAGTGTTGTAAATGAGCTTCAAAATTAGCTGTAGGACAACTGATTTTGGCTCGTAGTACTTTTCAGCAGATTGCAGTGTTGTTCAGTTAGCAAAATAAATTGGGCAAAAATCATTGTATTTATGCTTATGATTAAGGGAATGATATTCATCTGATAGTATAGAGCAAAGATAAAAAATTTCAAGAAATAAAAAAATCTTACTTTCAACACTCAGAGTGATTTCTTCAAATTGGAATGTTACACAAAATAAGTTAAGATATCATTATCACGAAAAATGTAATTCATGAGACAATTGTATAGGTTGTCTTATGTTATAAACATGCTGTTAATTAAACTATAAATTATATCTAAGGTATTTTACCTGATACTGTCAAAGTATTTCTCGCGTTGTTTGCTCTGTGAGGCACGTGCTCCCGGCCCCGAGAGGTCTCTTACCTTACGGACCTTTTGGTTAGTTATAAAAAAAATTTTGGAGAAATAAAACAGTTAGGTTATATATTTTCAGTTCAACATTCATTCATATGCACAATCAAACGTTTAAAATGTACTATTAAACAAAAGATTTTAGTAGAAAGAGTTATACTCATCGGGTCAGGAGACGTTTCACACAGGGTTCATTGTTACGGTGTGTGAGAAGTCTCCTGACCCAATGAGTATAACTCTTTCTACTAAAATCTTTTGTTTAATAACACATTTTAAACGTTTGATTGTGCAAAAATGAATGTGGAACTGAAAATATATAACCTAACTGTTTTATTTCTCCAAATTTTTTTTATAACTAACCAAAAGGTCCGTAAGGTAAGAGACCTCTCGGGGCCGGGAGCACGTGCCTCACAGAGCAAACAACGTGAGAAATACTTTGACAATATCAGGTAAAATACCTTAGATATTATGTATAGATATCATTATTTTGTTCTTATTGTAAGTTGGGAAAAATTCTGACTCATATTTATAGGAAAATCAAATAACAACAATAAACTGCTGTGTTACATATTTTACTTCCTCCCCCTTTTTTTTTAAAGAAAGTATTGGCAGATGATTTTTAGTTTTGGATATCTAGGGAACTTCACCTTCCTACTTAATGTGCTACAGTACAGGTAAAGGGGGTAGGACAAATAAGATTTTGGCTATTTGTGAGTAATTACTGATGGAACTCAAATGCTCAAGGAGGAATTAGACAACAGAATTGTCAAAATCAGGGAGTCTTTTATTCATCTGCTTAAAAATATGTTCACAGAGAAAGGTTAGTCAGGAAGCTATAATTGATGTATACAATGCAGTGTGTACATCAGGTTAATTGTAGGTCTCACTAGCCTCTTTTGTGGCAGTGAGAATTGAAAACAAAGGGCTTATTAAATGGTTAGAAGCTGCAGACATGTGAGTAATTAGATGAATATCTGGAGAAAATAGGTAGATTCAAGAGTGAAATATAATTAGTAAAGCAGATGTTAAAAATGAGCTGGGTACTTCTTTGGTAGAAGGAAAAGTTACTCAGAAAGAGATAATATGAAGGCATAAGAGTAGTAAAAGTAATACCTGGAGAAAGCCTGCTAAAGTGGTATGGCTGTGTGTCATAGGAAATAAAACATTTTCCAGACAAGTGCTACATTTTGTTGTAGTGTCATGCCAGCAATCAAGCTGTAGAGCAGGAACAAAGTTAATTGAACATGCAAAATCTGCGATTTGTGATCAAGGAAGCAATATTTTAGAGGTGGAAGATCTAGTAATGGACTGAAAAAGATGGGAAAGTTTTTTTTTTTTTGCAAAATAGCATTAATGTTTTTTCAAAGTGGTTATTGCCAAAAACATTCTTGAACATCATACTGGTGTATAAGGATAATGATGATAAATATTTTTGTGAGACAACAACACTGTTAAGGATACTAAGTGAAGTTGAATTTTGCGGAATCTATGCAAAATACTCACATGTAAAATTTATCGATTGAACTATAACATTTTGAAGACCCTTTTCATCTTGTGGATTTTTTCCATAATTATGTTTAAAACAGGAAACTACTGGGGAAGTTACTGTCTAAGTAAGTCTGTCGAATGTTGGAATATGCACACAATGATATTTTTGACATGTTTTCATAAAAACAAAAGTCCAGGTAATGGTAAAAAAATGTACCATGCATGTAAGCTTCTGTAGTTTTGATATTTGATGGATAAGTGCTGTTAATGTAGATTAAATAGGTTTTATGAAATTCAACAAAAAATAAATAAATTTCTGTATAGTTCATGTATGAATATTATTTTAAAAGTTTTCTGAGTTACAACATCTGATAAACATAATACAAGTGGTAATAATTTTTTTTGCTAGCTATGCATATAGACCTAATCAAAAAAAGTTAGATACTATAGTCAGTAAATTGTTGCATTTCAGATTCAGTTGATCAACCCAGTGTTAGTCGTAGTATACTTCACAATAAATTCCTGTTCTCATGTAATTTCCAAGCACATTGGTACATTTGTTTGACCTCAATAGAAGATTAAGAATTTGATGATGATGAAATGTAAGTATTTGATAACGCATCCAATCATGGATAGCATTTTGAATCTCCTTATCATGTCCATTCAAGTATTTGTTAAGTGGCCCAGACAACTGGACTAAATTCCAAAGCTTCCTGAGTTTGATGTGATATGTGGCATTGCATTATTGTGCTTCAAGATCACACCCTCAAAATGTGATCTACAGTAGTCCCCCTTTTGCATTCCAAGACCTCCAGTGGATGCCTGAAACCACATATAGTTCCAAACCCTATATATACAAGGTGTCCGAGAATTATTGGACACATTACAAAATTATGTAAAAAAAAAACAAACTATGAGCATTGTCTGTTTTTCTATGTCACGTATTACCAACACGGTTTCTATATTTTTGTTTTGCAGAGTTATTCCCAGAATCCGATAGATGGCACTAGGTGTGGCCTGATGAGGAATGTATGAAAAATATGCAATCAGTAGTCATGTCATCCGTACAACAGAAGGCGATGTGTGTCTTATGGCTTGCAGAATTAGTCTATCATTAAAGTTAAAAGACAGTACCATTTGGAGTATGGTTGCAATCCTCCGTCAACAAATTCAATTAAGCAGTGGATGAAACAGTTTAAAGAAACTGGCAATGTGAAACATCGTGGAGGAGCCGGTCAGAGAACTGTGCATTCCGAAATCAACAGTTCACGATATCTTGCACAAGAAATTAAAGTTTCATGCTTATAAAATTCAAATAGTGCAAAGAATGCATGTAAATGATCACACTCTGCGATACGATTTTGCTGTGGATATGCTGAATCGAGTGGAAAACAACGAAAACTTTCTCAGTACTGTAATTTCTAGTGATGAATCCACATTTCATGTATCAGGTATTGTGAATCGTCACAACTATAGGATATGGGGCAGTGAACCGCCTCAGGCTACTATTGAACTGGAACGTGATTCTTCAAAAGTTAATGTGTGGTGCTCCCTATCAAAAAGAGAAGTGATTGGCCCTTTCTTCTTCTGCAAAAAACCCATAAATGGTGACATTTACTTGGATATGCTAGAAAATTTCGCTATACCCCAGATCAAAAGATATGACAATGTTGTTTTCCAACAAGACGGCACCTCCGCATTGGTCAACGTGTGTACGTAAGTGCTTAAATGAGCATTTCCCCAACAGATGGATTAGGCGTGGTTGTCCCATTCCGTGGCCTCCTCGCTCTCCAGATCTAACTCCATTGGATTATTTCATGTGGGGTTATGTGAAGGATCGTGTCTGTCAGACGCCTTGTACTGATTTGCAGGAACTGAAGCAGCGTATCACAGCGGCTATTAATTCCATAACTCCTCAGATGCTTGCCGATACATGGCATGAAATCGAGTATCACTTGGACGTACTATGAGCAACCAAGGGATCTCACATCAAAATTTATTAACTTGTGTAGTTACATTGTAAGTTAGTACAGTCAGTTTCTTTCTATCTGTTTAATGTTTTGTTTTATATAATTTTGTAATGTGTCCAATAATTCTCGGACACCCTGTACTATGTTTTTTTCCTATACATACCTGTGATGAAGTTTAGTTTATGAATAAGGCACAGTAAGAGATTAATAACAATAACTTATAATAAAATAGAACAATTATTACAGTATACTGTAATAAAAGTTGTGTAAATGTGGTCTCTCTCTCAAAATATCTTATTTGTACTGTACTCACCCATCTTCTTGTGATGATATGAGATGATAAAATGCCTACGTGATGTGATGAAATGTGGTGAATGACATAGTGTTGGGCTACTATTGACCTTCTAACGATACATCAGTAGGAGGATCATATGTTTCGGGCGATCTTGGATCATCCAGCCATGACAATGTCGATGGTTGGGGATCCTAAATAGTTGAAGGCTTTTTTCAAAACCTTTTGGAAGAATATTGTAACTGAAAGTTGTCTCTTTCTTTTTAACTTATCAAAGTGTTTCTGCAGAGGTTGTAATACTTCAGTGATCATATGGGTAACTTTAATGCTGCATAATCCAAGGATCAATTTTGTCCTTTAATGTCTGTGCAATTCAAAAAAACTTTGGTAAATTTCGGTAATGGCCACATTGCTGGTTCTGCTTCTGTTTCTTCTTCATCTTCCTCTGTAGATGACTCAACAAGTTCTTCCAATTCTTCATTTGTTAACATTTTTTGAAGACCTTCAATATGTTGTTCCACTTTATCATCAAGCATGTCAGCAAGTCTTTCTCCACCAACTTGTCTTGCTGCATGAATGATTCTTCTAACTTCTCCATTGATCCTGGGGAAGCCTTTAAAATCATTCACGACTTCACTCCATAACTTTTGCAGCAGTTTGAGGTGCAACAACAAAACTAGCATGAATTTCTTTTTCCTTCTTCACAATTTCATGGATAGAAGATTCGTTCTTACCATAGATCTTACTAGCAACATCAGCATATGATTTTTTTCTTTCCTTAGTAAGTTGAGAACTTTTACTTTTTCACTCGAAGGAAGCACTTTACGGCTTCTCTTTGGCATATCTAAGTTACCATTACCACTACTCTTGTGCTTTGGAGAAAATAAGTGTTACTTGAGATCAAGCACTGTGATACCATGACAGTCGATCTGATAACCAAAACAACTACTGAGTGACTAATGGACAGGTAGCATATACAGCGTGGATACACCAGACAAGGGATGATTGAAGTCCCAGGCGGGGCAGAGCAAGACAGCCCAATATTTCATCATGCTACTCAGAATGGCATGCAATTTAAAACTTATGAATTGTTTGTTTATTTCTGGAATTTTCCCGTTCAGTATTTTCAGACTGTGGTTGAACACAAGTAAATGAAACCGTGGATGGGGAGGGGAGGGGTACTACTGCATATCTTTTTCTCTGAATTTCCTTTAACACTCATCACAACATTCTCTATTGTTGTTTCATGTGGCATACATTTCAATATGAATAAGCGCTTTTGCAGCCTAAAATATCTCAGAATACAGATGCTATAACTTTTTTGCTGGTTGAATCTTTTTGAATTTTTTGGTCTTAGATGACTCAGATGTTTTCATTGCATAGCTAATTGTTTCTTTCAAGATTGAATTGAAATAATGTGTCTGCATCTCATTCCCTGTCATTGCGAACTCCAAGAGCATGTTTCTTCCTCTTGAAAACACAGAAAATACAACAAAGAAGCATTGAAATGCCAACCTCGGTGCTTGGCATTAAAACTTTTTAGTACCCCTGTGTGTACCAACTTTTTAAAATATGAGCATGTCACAGACGGTATTGTGCAGTATTTAAGTATTTTTTTAAGTGTTGGGCAGCATATCACAGACGGTATGAGGCAGTGTTTAAGTGTGGACACGTAATTGCTGCTTCTAACCCAAATGTAATTTTTCTCAAACTTACAAACTTATTTTTGAAAACCTAGGTCTTTTTGTCTTTTACTGTTGTGTTTATATGGTCAGATTTCCACTGCACTGTTCTTGATGAACACTTTTGAACACACTGCAGCATTTTCTCACATGCCGAGCAATCATTATATTTCCAAACAAACTTGGCTTTCCAGTTGGAGAAACATTTTCCACCCAACTAAAAAAAGAATAGCACATTTCACTTTTTTGTGCGAACCAAATTTCTATCACATTTTCTATTTTAAATGATTGCAGTTTCAAAACAATTGCTACTTGAAATACCTGATTTATAGAATATGATGTAATTACTTGCAAGCATCAGTGCTGCCTTGTCAAAAACACTTTATTCTAGTAAAAACATAAAATGCACTTCAGGAAATGTTTGTTTTTGATCAGCTCTCATAGACTGGGTAAATGCAAAAGTGCTGACAAAAAATCTGCATTAACATTCTTTTAAAAATTGAAAGAGTGTAAAACATGGCACAGAAATGTCAGATGTTTTACACAGCATCAAAATTGTGAAATAAACTATGGCAAGACTGTGTAAACAGCCAAAATAAATTTGAAAGTCAGCTAAGGTCCTTTGTTTTTAGTAAAATTCTAAAAATAGTACATTTACATGTATACAATGTGGTTAGAAGATGGCATGTAAAAATCCGAGAGGGTGATTCCTTGAACACGTTTAAGCAAAAAATGTGCAGTGACAATTTTTAATGGAGAGATTATTTTCCGAAATAGCTGTCCCAAAGTTTTGTGATGTCATTTCTTTTTTAGATGCTTGTTCAGGCTTCAAACTAAATCCAAGCTGTGTGAAGGGAAGCTCTTGGCTGATTTCCGATGGCTACAAGGGCATTACTACAGCATTTAGCCAGATTGATTTGCATATTGCAGTACTCTCCAAAGTAGTATGTCATTCAACAATTTATTTCCTTTCGAGTGTAATTTTTGCATTCCCAGACACAGTAGCATGCATTTTTTGAGAATGCAAAGTAATGTACTAGGCTTAAAGTCATTCAATCAAAATGCTTGTTTGTTAACTGGTGCAACATACAAGTAAGGCAAAGAAGTGACTACTGGGTACTAAAGCTTGTTGTACTCACAATGGTAGAAGATCGAAGTGGATAACAAAGTACTATTGCTGGTCTGTGCCATGATTACATGATGAATGTGAATGTGAATACTGTACTGTTTTTTTCTTGTTGCGCCTCAAGAAATCTTTACTCATTGTCACATTTTTCAAAATTTATTTGCACAAATAGCATACACCCTAAGACAGAGTAAGTACTGTGATATATACATGATTTTCTCAGTGAATGTATTGGTAATGTGCTTGCTACCACTCACACATACTCCAAATGGTGTCCTGCAAGATGACGTCTCGATTGTAATGTCATTCGACGGGTGGACCAGAAGATGAGGAAAATGGCCAACGTAGCACCTTCTGCATCCAGTGAAGAAAGGCACATATGTTCAGCATAAATGGTTACTGTAGAAAATGCAGTACTGGCCAGGGTTTATGCTCATCCAATGACTAGCACTCAAGTGATTACACAATGAGCAGGAGTCACTAACACCACCATTCTTGATATTCTCCATGATGAATGCCTCCACCTGTACCACTACTCAAGGGTCCAGTGTGTGCAAACTGTGGAGTATCCTTGCCACTTACATTATTGTACATGGATGTTACAATGCTACCAGGTGGATTCCAACTTCTTGGAATGTGTCCTATGGAGCGATGAAACTTGTTTTATACATGAAGTGTCTTTAAGTATCACAGTAGCCAATATTTGGCCACTAGTCAACTGCACACCACAAGATGACTAAATCATTGGAGCATCGATTGGGCATTAATGTATGTGCTGACATGGTTGGTAACATCCTGGTCGGTCCCTCTATGCTGGGAGATTGCCTTAACTCATCCTGCTATGAGGTTCTCATATTACCAGTATTACCAGAACTCCTTGAAGACATCCTGTGAAACATTTATTGAGAGCTCCGATTTCACCGCAATAGAGCGCCTTCTGTTTTTAGAACAGAGGTCCAACAGTTACTGAATAATATTTTCATTGGAAGATGAATTGGACAGGGTGGTCCTGTAACATGGCCTCTGCATTTGTCAGATCTTAATCCCATAGACTTCTTTCTTTGGGATTACCTGAAAGAACTTATATATGAAATGCAACCCAACAGTCTGACACATGTGCATGTGGCAACTACCTCTGCCAACAAGGATATGCCCTGACATGCTCAGGAGATTGTTATTTAATGCACTATCACTTGTTGTCAAATGCATGGTAGACATTTGAACACCAACTGTAGCAGTGCCATAGCATTCTGCTCCTTTAATGGAATGTTGTGTACTGAGCAGATATGTTCAATTGTTTCATAAAATTTGATTGCAATCTTTTGTTGAGGTAAGAACTATGCACTTTTATGTTGTATGAACCGATGCTATAGTAATATGGCATCTCACTGCACTGGTTATTAGGAGCCATTGTTTAAGTGTTGATGTTAATACTAGTGTAATATGTGGTAAAATAAATTTAATATAATGATGTGTTAGTTGGATCATCTTTGGTACCATTTCTTCCTTCTCCTATGCTAGTGCCCAAGTATTTTTGGATAACAACATGGAGGCAAGAGCAGAGTCCACCCCAGTAGCACAGTGGTATAAATGCTGGCTTCTGATCACTCACCCGAGATGGGTCCGGGTTTGAATCCTGATGAGGCATTGTTTTTCTTATGACACTAGCTTTTTCCTTCCCTGGAACCAGGGGCCCTGAATTAGGGATGGGTGACTGCTTATAGCCCATCGAGTTGCTCAAGGTGATCGTTAGATCCCCAAACAACAACAAGAGCAGAGACAACGTATCACAGAAATGTCTTAGTGGTATATCTGATGCCAGATAGAATATGCAGATAATGAGAAGACATTGTGTGTGTCACAGGAGGGTTGGAAGGTCCAGCAATGCTGGTTCCTGTCTCCCCTCCCCTTTGAAATCTGTCTACATTTCCAGTGCCAGGACAATATGGACATTGTGCTCGTTGTTGTGGCACTGGTTATTTCCCTTCTCAGAATCCTGTTGCAGTGCAGTATGTTTGTACAGCTCTTTGTAGCCTAACACAGTAACCAGGGTACTTCAGGTACCTAGATAAAATTATTCCCTTACAATGTCAATGAAGCAGAACAGTGAATGTGCTGTATACTTTAATTAGTTATCTGTTCATTATTCTTGAGATAAAAGAAAACAATGCTGAATGGAAAAAAAAAGTGGATACATTACTGTAATAGCCATGCATAACAAATTGAATACTATCCTCAGCATATTCTCAACACAAGCCCTCCCTCATTTACAGAATTTGGATAGGGCTCTTCAGGCAAATTGTTTTACAGACTTGTATGTTTTTTGAAGTGCCACTGTGAATGAACACATCCATCAATTTTTTAATTGTGTCTAGTGAGCAATTCAGTTTGTCTCGACATTTGCAGAAGTTACAAAGCTACTGAACAAATCCCATGCTAATGTGCTTGCAGCTATCAGAAATCCACCAACAGCTTCCCTGCAGGATGCTTGGGTTTTGTTTGGAGCATGAACCAATTTCTAAAAAGGAAATTACTTCACAAAAACTTCAGGGACTGCTATCTCAGAAAATAAGCCCGCAATCAATGTTGTGACTGATCATTTTTTCCTTACGTGTGCCCAAGAAATCACACCTTGGGGTTCTTATACAACATTTTCTGATCACCCAGCATATTTTATTTCCTTGCTAAGGAACATTTTATTTTGCCAGTTTTCCTTGTTACTTGCTTAGTTCTAATTTGCTGTTTTAGGGATGCTAGTTTTCTTTGGTGGAACATACATGTATGTATGGGGGACAAAATGTTTGTTTGAAGTACCTATTTGAGCTATAAGCTATAGGAAACCAACTTACAGATGAAGTCGGTTCCTGCTGAGGAAAATCGACAGAGATTATGAGATAGTTGTACTGCACTACTGGGAATGGTTTTCTACTTACTGAGTGTGAAAGCGGCTAGTAGATCTTATGCTTCAAATTTCATTTGCAGAAGACAAAACCCTGATTCTTTGAAAATGTTATTGCACATGTATGCATGTTAAAAGTGTAGTGTATTCTCTAAGTTGTGGAAAAATAACAATATTATGGGCATCTAAAGTATATTGTTGCAAGTATGTGAACTTGGGCCTCTTTTGTATAAAACACATTGAATGCTGATATCCACTTAATACATCAGATGAATTCTCAGTTGATGTCAACAAGTGGACTGGTCTATATTTCCTGCTAGTGGCTGTTATGTTAATGCTCCCAAGAGCCAGCTTTTCTTCATATTTTTAACAGCTGATATATGCATTTCTACAGAAGAGTATGGTGAATTTTTGCAACCGTTGCACATGAGCAAATATTAACTCATATTTTACTTCAGAATATTTTTTTAATACTTAAAGAGCGTGTGGTTTTTTTAGTATCTCAGTTTAGGAGCTTTAAGATATTTATGAGTATTTTTAGGTAAAGAACATTTTTAAAAAGTTACAGCACATTTGCAAGATAAGTCCTAACCTATCTTCTTATGAGTTACAGCGTAACCACAAAGTATCTGTGCATGCTAGATAAGAGTTATCTGTATGCTTCCCTCCATTCTCCACATAAATTTAAAATTTAGAAGTCTTAAAAGCAGTCCCTGATAGCTTTCTCCTGGTCTTCAGCTGTTGTTAGACAGAGTTGAGTAATTTTCTTTCACAATGCCCCAAAATAAATTGTTTACATGTGTTTAAGTATGGACTTCGAGGAGGGCTGCTCCATATCAGATACACATCTAATCCATTTTCTACTGAATTTGCCATTGAGATATTCTCTTAACTGAGAGAGCATAATGTGCTGGTGTATCATCTTGATGCAGGATGTTACTTGAGACCTCACACATGTAGTTAAGGAGCAAACCGTGTCTGAAGCATGTTCAAATAAGCAGTGTAGTTGACACTTGTATAGAAACAATATGGCCCTATCAAGTGATCTGGAATTGCTACTCATATAACATGAGGAGAAGGAAGATGCTCAGATTCCTCATGAAAATGAGGATTTTCTGTACACCAGAAGTAAACATTCCTTGATCAATTATGAGATAAATAGCATACTCATCTGAAAAAAATACTCTGACTTGATTCAGTTGTGGGGAAATTGCTCAAAAGAGCCTTGCAAAGCAACTTCATGAGTGCCCAAATCTGTTGGAAAGCTGATTAACATATTCAAGTTTAAATGGCTTCAATCCCAAATCCTTTTACATTATTTTTTGGATTGTGGAGTTTAGAATGTCAAACTTAGATGATCTTTTTCAGGAGGATTTCAGTGGTGATTGTGAGCAGGGTACTTCAGTTTTGCCCACATGGTGTTCATGTGATTTTGAATGACCAGGATGCATTCAATCAAGGACACTTTCTATGGAAAAGCCTTCTTCTCCCATGTCCACATAGTTTCAAGTGTAGGAGCAGGCTTATTGAACCTTTGCAAAAATCTGTCATTGCTGCATCCCATGCATGGTCGGGAAGCTAAACACAAGTAATCAGTCTCTCTTCTATCACATACTTGCTAGTTTGTCTGGCATAGTACATTCCTAGAAAAATTCTGTTGCTGGTTTGCAGAGGTATTGACTCCCTTCTTTAATGGTGTGTCAGTGTTATATTTAAAATCTCAGTTTATTTCATCACAGTAAACTGTTAACACCAATACTCTATTTTATGTTTCAGACATTCAGAGATCAGTTTGTCTCATTGGAATTATTTAAAAAAAAACTCTAAATTCTTACCACATTGTTTGGTAACTTCTAATTACACTGGTGTGCAAAACTTAAGGATAAGCCAGGTTTTGACCTGTAGTGTCGCACAGGAACGGCCTGGATATGTGAAATTCAAACCATAGGAACTCCATTACTTACAAAAATGATGACAGAAACAACACTGACACAACTGCAGATACTAAAGGATATAGTGGAACTTTATTCAGAATTGGCTACATAGCACTGGGTGCCATGATGCAGATGCATCACTGCCAAAGACGGTGTGAAGGAAAACGTAGATCCTCAGTAGAAAATATGGTCACCCCTAATGCATACATGAGATTCTTCCGCGGATTCGCGGAATTCCGCCTTTTTTGTAATCATTTAGGTCATTCTCGAGATCGATGCAAAACTGAAGAGATTTTTTTGGGGCGGGGTGTTGTCGTTCTCCGTCTGGGGACAGTGTTTTTCGCGTTTCAAAACTTTCAAAAACAGAAGTTAAACCGAGTGAACTCCCCCCCCGTAAGCATGACTTTTTATTTTCCATGTTGCCTCTGACTAGTATGGCTGTTAAATATCATTTTATTGCATAAATATTATATTTGTATTCCGGCTAAAATGGGGTGAAAATTTCCGGAAACGGAAGTCGGATGGAGCTACGATTTCTTCCGAAATCACAATTTATTTCCCCCACGATGTCCCCCACTATCCTGTGTTGTTAAATGTTATTTCCTCCATTAAGTGCTTGTATTTAAGTTTGATGAGGGAGAGATTTTCCAAAAACGAAAGTGACGAAGTTGGAAAATTTGTAAGAATTGATGCATGGTTTTCAAAAGTATTCATACCCTCAAAGTTACGCTATTTATCTAAAATAGTGGAAGCTTTGATATCATGCATTCATGGTCCTCAAGCTGAAAGTTCTTTCAGCCTGAAGGATGAAATTATTGGCATCAGAGGGCATAAGAAACAACTGAAATTGAAGAAATCTAGAAAGGAAAGATGTCAGCAAAAAGAGAAGTTAAGCATTGGTTGATGTGCAACTGCAGAATCAACAAAAGATGAACAGAAGCTAGTCAATGTTCTTGACGCACGTTTTGATTTTTCACCCACTTAAAAATTTCAGCTTTTCTTTTTCTTTGCCAGTCTCATGTATGTTAATGGCGATGCGTGATTTGCACTATTTGTGCGCCGCAACACATCTTCCCAGAACATCCCACATGTGTTCTATGGGATTTAGGTTGGGGAAATGTGCTGGCCAGTGTGTCCCCTGAATGTCTTCACTTTCCAATGGCTCATCAACAGCCACCATATGATGGGGTGTGGTGCTATCATCCATTAACACGAACTGTGGGCCAGAGGCACCTCAGAACAGACGAACATGGGGAAGGATTACCTCATTACAGTAGTGCACACCAGTTACAGTACCTCCTTCTAGTATCTGGAGCTCCATACTCCATCGATCAGAATGCCTCCCCTTACGGGAACATTGCGGTCACCATATCTACCCCTCTCATTGATGTGCTCAGGTGATACTGAGTGCCTACCTCATGCCAGATTAGCTGACATCCAAAATCACTAGAGAAACTAAATCTGCTCTCATCAGTAAAGAGTACCATGCCCCACTCTCCTTCTGTCCAGTCTTTATGTCCTCTGGACCACTGTAAATGGTGTCTCTGCTGAGCAGTTTTTAATGGAACACAGTGTAATGGTTGTCGAGCAGACAGTCCAGTCCACCTTTGTGTAACCACTTGGCCTCTGTAAACTGCGATTTTGTTCAGCCTCTGCTCATGTTCAGTTGTTTTGCAAGGTTACTTGCTGTCTGGTGTCAATCCCTCTTGGCTTACAGGAGCAGATAGCAGTCCTCACTGGGGATGATTTTTGGTGGATGACCACCACCAATCTTTTGCACAGCTGTACCTGTAATCTTGAAGGGTGGCCACTTACATGATATGATGCTATGGGCGATACCAAACTCTTGAGCCACACTCATCATAGTTCATCCATTCTCAAGCCTCCCAATTATTCGACCATGAGTAAAATCATAAAAATGTTCTCGATGAGCTATTTCACCATCTCCAACACGTGCCAAACACAATCTAACTTCTGTAACACTTATGCACACCATGCGGTGACTTCCTTTGAACTGATGCTGTTGGACTGCATGAGCGCATTTTGTTTTCATGTTACACAAACCACATGTTATTCTCCATTATTATGCATGTGCTGTTGCTTCTGATCCTAAACGCAGTCCTGAGTTAATTTATGTTTGAATGCTACTGCTATGTACAGCATTATTTTACTTTTTCTACTTTGTCTTTAAGTTTTGCACACCAGTGTATTTTTTCTAAAGAAGTCAAAGTTAGAATGAAAATATTTTATGATATTGTGAGTATGATAGAACCTCACTGATTTAGGATAACTAAATGCAATGCAATGTTGAAGTTTAAATTTTTTTAAATATATTTTGGCATGAAAGCCTGTTAATTTGCATTTAATACACTGGCGTGCAAAAATTAAGGATAAGACGGTTTTTTGAATGTAACGTCATGCAGAAGTGCTCCACATCAACTCAAATCATACCATAGGATCCCCAAGATGTAAGAATATGGGACAAGTGAGCAAAACTGTCCAAACAAGGAATCCAAAGGATACAAAGGCACTTTATTGAAAAGGTAGCTTCCAGCACAACTGGACAGAAGACAGAAACGTCCATGTGACAGGCGGCTGCCAAGAAAAATCCAGTCTTTAGTAGGGGATATGATCATCCCTGACTGCATTGCAGGATTTACAACGTCTGTCCATGCTGAGGACGAGGTTGTCAAGGAGCTGTTGAGGCATTGTGGCCCATTCCTCTTGTAGCGCTAATTGCAGCTGTGGAATCATTGCTGGCGGCTGGTGACGTGCTGCCAAGCATCTCCCGAGAAAGTCCCACCCGTGTTCGATTGGATTCAGGTCCGGGGACCTTGCGGGCCAATCCATGCGTTGAATATCTTCACTCTCCAACAGCTCTGCAACAGCCACTGTACGATGAGGTGTAGCGTTGTCGTCCATGAAGAGGAACTCAGGACCCACAGCACCTCTAAACAGACGCACGCCTGCTCTCTCCAGATGTGTATAGGTCCAGAATCGCTCGGGGGAAAGTACCCATCTGGGGAACTCTCCATTCTCGAGAGTGATGGACAAACGGTTGCTGACGCTCAAGGTATTGCTGACTGTCTTGGCACCGCATTTTCTTCAGTATCCAGCAGCAGCAATTACCCTTCTTCATTCCGGAAGTTGCAGACGCGGCTTGAGAGGTCAAGGATTTCCTTCAGTCCATTTTCCTCGGAGGAATATAACAGCCAGCTGACTGCCGTGGAACTGAAGATTGCTTTGAATCGGTCCGGCCGGACATCTGTCGGACCGGATAACATCCATTACGACATGCTGAAGCACCTCTCTCCGTCCTCTCTTGAATGTTTGCTACTCCTGTTTAACAGGATTTGGCATGAGCACGATTTTCCCGATTCTTGGCACACTGCTTTTGTCATCCCTGTCCTCAAACCTGGTAAAGATCCCACCAACTCGTTGAACTACCGGCCAGTTGCTATGACGAGCTGCCTTTGTAAAGTGCTCGAGCGCATCATTAATTTTCATTTGATGTTTTATTTAGAAACTCATCACATCTTTTCCCCTCATCAGAGTGGATTCCGTCGTTCTCGATCCATCACCGATCATCATCTTCGCCTTGAGACATCGATCAGGGAGGCGTTTGTACGGCATCAGCACATGGTCTCCGTGTTCTTTGACATGGAAAAAGCCTACGACCGGACGTGGAGATACGACATTCTCCGTGATCTGCACGACTGCGGATTGCGGGGAAATTTACCAACATTCATTGCCGGTTTTCTCCAGAACCGGATGTTCCATGTGCGCGTTGGGTCGACCCTCTCTGCGATGTACCCACAAGAGCAGGGTGTCCCTCAAGGCTCCGTTTTATCAGTCACTCTGTTTATCCTTCGTGTGAATCACGTATTCAAACTGCTTCCTCCGACGGTTCGTGGAACCATGTACGTGGATGATCTACAGATTTCTTGTGCTTCTGTTAACATGCGCACCATTGAAAGACAGCTGCAGACGGCTATTAACAAGATCTCTAACTGGGCTTCTCAAAATGGCTTTGGCTTCTCGACCCAGAAGACCATTTGCGTGCATTTTTGCCGCAAACGGGGTCTTCACCCAGACCCTAATCTCCGTCTGGGGAGTATTACCATTCCTGTGTTGTGTGCAGTCAAGTTCCTTGGGATCCCCATTGACCACGCACTCACCTTCCGTCCTCACATTCAATCTTTAAAGGTGAAGTGCACGAAGTCATTGAGTATCCTGAAGGTCCTCTCTCGAACATCTTGGGGGGGTTGACAGGTCCTCAATGCTCCGCATTTACCACTCCCTTGTGCGATCAAAGTTAGACTTCGGATGCATTACGTACGGTTCAGCTCGTCCATTGGTTTTAAAGCCTTTGGACCCCGTCCATCACCAGGCATTGCGGCTATGTACTGGTGCTTTCCGTACTTCTCCCGTACATAGCCTGTATGCGGAGGCTCATGAGCCGCCGTTATGCATCCGTCGTAAGCAGCTGTCTCTTCAGTTTTATACATAACTGAAATCTCTTCCTGATCATCCACTGCATGGTTCCATCTTCCAACCAGACTGTGTCCACTTGTTTTCCCACTGCCCCTCCTGTGTTTCGACGTTCGGGATTCGGATGTGTGCCATAGTGCGTGATGCTAGTCTAAACTTGTCTAGGATTGGTTTGACCGCCTTTTTCAACCAACCTCCTTGGCAGCCCATTCAAGCAATGACTGACCTTTCTCTTTGTGTGTGGCCAAAGTCGTCCACTCCTGCTCTGGTGTACCAGCAGCTCTTTGCTGAAAAGCTGTCTGTCTACCCGGATTTCTTGCCTGTGTTCACCGATGGCTCGAAATCCGGGGATGTCATTGGATCTGCTTTTGTGTGTGGCGATGCCTCACATGCTGAGAGGCTTCCGCCTGAATCCACTGTCTTTTCGGCAGAGATGCGTGCGGTACACTTCGCTTTGTGCCACATACAGTCTCGATCACATCGTCGCGCTATGGTTTGCTCTGATTCCCAGTCCGTCATCCAAGTTTTATCTTCTCCAGAGGACACGGACTTGCCTGTTGTCTGTGATGTCCGTCGTCTTCTTGGAACTTTGGAGGGTGATGGCTTCCTGGTCCAATTCTGTTGGGTTCCTGGCCATGTTGGGATCTGGGGTAACGAGCTGGCAGATCTCTCTGCCAGGTCTGTTTCCGCCGTGTCGCCAGCTCCGCTGCCACTGTCTTTCCGCAATTTTGGACCTTTGATCAGGACATTTCTCATGGACGAGTGGCAGTCCTTGTGGTCTCAGCAGGGCAGCAATAAGCTGCATTCTATCAAACCACAGATTGGACTATGGAAGTCTAGTTTGCGGAAGAACCGTTGTGAGGAAGTAGTTCTTGCGCGTCTCCGCATTGGGCACTGTCGTTTTACTCACCGCTTTTTGCTGTGTGGCGAGAGTGTCCCAGTGTGTGAGGCATGCAACTGTCATCTCACTGTCCTTCATGTTTTGTGTACTTGTGTTCGGTTTTGTGATAATTGTTTTCATCATTTTCACTCTCATCTGTTGGACGAAGGAGCAGCTACGCTGCAAATTATTATTGGCGAAGCCTGCGACATGAGAGCAGTGTTTTCGTTTTTTCAAGAAATTTACTTTTTTAAACTCATCTAGATTTTAACTTGTTCACTCTCATATTTCATTTTTACCATCAGCCTGTTTTTAACCTTGTGTACGTTTTTTATTGATTATGTTTTGTTTTGATGTCTTTTGTTTGGCGCTCTTTGGCCAACCATGGCCCTTGTGCCATTGAAATCAGTCAACCAACCAACCAACCAGAATCGCTCATCAGACTAAATCGGCTCTCATCCGTCAAGAGAACTCGACCCCATTGCTGATGTGTCCAGTTCTTGTGTTCCTGGCACCACAGAAACCGCCGTCTCTGATGAGCAGGCGTTAATGGCACACACCGTACTGGTCGTCCTGCAAATAGACCACCTTTGTGCAGCCTCCTGGGCACGGTAAAACGCGATAACGGACGTCCAGTTGTCTGGTTTTTTTTTTTTTTTTTTTTTTATTGAAGGTTTAACGACCACCGTGAGCAACTCAATGGGCTATAAGCAGTCGCCCGTCCCTAATTTAGGGTCACTGGTTCCAGGGAAGGGTGAGAGCCAGTGCCGTAAGACAAACACAACATCCATGCCTCACCGGGATTCGAACCCGGACCCCTTTCGGACGAATGATCAGAGGCCATCGCTTAGACCACTGCGCCACCGGGACGGCCAGTTGTCTGTTGCATGTGCCTTGCGATTTCTCCCGCTGTCTGCCATCTGTCTCTTCTCGCCTGTAGGACAATATACCGGTCGTCCGCCGCCGTGGTTGCTTGTGGACGACCACTGTTAAACTCTCGGACAGCTGTACCTGTCGTTTGAAATGCTCTCCAAGCTCGTGAAACGATGCTGTGAGCGATCCCGAACTCCTCAGCCACACTAGTCACACTTCGACCTTCTTCCAACTTCCCAATGACGCGACCTCGGGTAAAGTCATCCAGATGTCGTCTACTGGATTGCCTGTTGGCCATATCACACGGTGGCAGCAACTCAACGTCGTTCAAACCGTTGTACACCGTGCAATAGCTTTCACTGAATCGCTGAGCGCACACCGCCCATGTGCTTTATACCCTTCCGACACTCCCACCCCCTCCCCCTACGTCATGCTGCATATATGCGCATGCCCTACCGTACCGGACCTTAGTCTGTCTCCTGAGTGGTCTTTTGGTCTGTTCTGCCTGCTCGTTCCGCTGTTATGCTAATTTCTCCTCTTTGTCCTTAATTTTTGCACACCAGTGTAGTAGTTGTACATGGGCTGGGACTACTATTATCTGGCCTCCCCATTTGCTAAGCCTGAGTGTCACGAGTTTTAACTTGTGGAAAGAAATTAGATTTTCTTGAAATCTATGCAGGTGAGTTTCTTCTTGTCTGAGGACTACTGTGCATCAAGTTCTTTTTTTTTTTTTTATAATGTATGTGTTATCTTCCTGATCAGTAAAATCGGTCATCTTGACTTTCCTTTCTTTCTAGTTCTTTACCATGCATTATTCATTTTTTGGTTGTTTATTTTGGGTTTTAACAACTACATGAGTATCTAAGGATATAAAGAGTTACCCCATCCCTAATTTATTTCTGATATTCAAGGAAAAGACCAGTGCCAGAGAGAGAAAGACAAAAACAACATCCATGTATCTGCCTGGGATTTAAACCCAAACCCAACAATACAAGATATCAGAAGCTCATTCCTTAGTCCCTTTGACTAATGGGTGATGCATGGTACTTCTTAGTAACATGTATGCTCTTCCAACACAGAATTATCCGACTAGCAAGTGGTGTGTATTAACATTTTTGCTAAAAACTGTAGTTCATATAAATTTTGATTAAAATAGTATAAATATCATGTTTCGTTTTTCTGCCCTAAAATTCATTCTATTTAGATTAATTTTAAATCTAATTTTCTTGTGAATCAGCAGAATTAAGACATCTTTGCTGAATAACAGTTTGTTATATTTCCATGATGTGTGCCAGTTATCAGATTAAAATATATGTTTTCAGTGCACAGAACAGAAGAGGCCTCTCGGAGGAAATTAAAATTAATAGAAACCCTGGATTTTAAGAAATTCTGGGGGAATTTACATACAAAAAACTATTTGATTTTTAAATGTGTGCTTTTTCATTTCATTGAATCCCATGGGTTTGGCCTGATGGTGGATCAGATATGTCAGGAGTTATTGAAATGAATAATTTTAATAACTTTTATGTACAAGCAGTGGTGTGGCCAGAAGGTGTTTACCCTCCCCCCCAACAAATTTGAAACCTTTCAATATTTCAAAAATATATTGTCAGTAAATGCACTCATAACACAAATGTATTTAATAAATGCACTCATTTCAAAATATAGTGTCAGTAAATGCACTCATAACACAAATGTATTTAATAAATGCACTCATTTCAAAATATAGTGTCAGTAAATGCACTCATAACATATTTAAAATCTGAAGGAAGTGATTACATGGAATACAGTGAAAATATGCCAATAACTAAAGAATTTTGTGGTAGTGAAGCCCAGTCTTCATTCTGGAAGATAGCATTACAATGCCTATCATGTATTTATGAAGAATTATATTATTTTTTCTGGGAAATTTGTTTCCCAGATGTATATGACATTTAATTGTATGAAATAAATAAATTTTGTAAGCCCCCCACCCCCCAAAATTTTTTCTGGGCACACCACTGTGTACAAGTGATACTTACAAAATTTTGTGACTGAATTATTTTTCATCTCATAGACACAGCTATAAATAACTCCTCCAAAAAAAATCAAGACTATTATGGAAAGTTTTAAATGGCTGCCAGAGTTTAGTCACAAGAAGTACAGTAGTGTTGTCAGAGTTAATACTATTGGTTTCACATTTGAAGAAGGTACAAACAGATATGAGCGTTACAGGAAATTATGCCCAGTCTGTGTCCTATAAACCTTCATGATTTCATTTCCAGTCTCAGGTTTAGATTTCTGTGGCCTTTACAAAACCCTTCAATCATAAACACTTCTAACTACTAAAATGACTGGTCTTTGTAATAGTATTATTAAACTGCAAAAATTTTGAACGTTTATTTAAATTAATCCTCTAAAAAGGAGATGTAAATAGTTACTTTATATTTCAGCACTGTTATGAATTTGCAGTTCTGCGATTTTGGCATTATAAATATTGAATTTATTAAAGTGTACTTGAAGGTTTTGAGCTACCATTACATGTGAACAACATGAAATATTTGCAGTCAGTTTCATTCTGGCCTTTTTTTTTCTTTCGTTATTCATAATCTTTTTAGAGTTATCCGAGGAGGAAACAACTTATGTGATGGAGCTGTAAATGCTGAAAATTGGGATCTTGTTTTGTCAAGAATATTATCCTCTGGATTTGGTCATAAGCTACAAGTATGTTTATTATCTTCTTACATGATTTAATCATAATTGTTTATGACTTGTTTTAAAATATAATCATTGTTCATCACTAATATAGACTTAGAAGTAGAAGCACCTTCATAACATTCAACACTGTAATCTCAAATGCTAAAAACTCCAAACTTCTGGTTTTGATACTTTATGGCTGCAATTTGTTTGTCTCACATATTAACAGGTCATTTAGCACACAATGCTGAGCAACTTAAGCAAGTTTCTAGCATTCCTACACTTCTGTTATCACTGATTGGCCTCAATACCCTCTGAATATCCTATTGCAAAATATATCATTTGTCGATATATCTCATGTGATTCTATCATAAAGTCCACGTACCATTAAACGTGACTACAAGGTTCTTCATAAAGATGCTTTGATGTCTGTAAGTTTTCTGTTTTACATGTTATAAAGTTATCTTTAGAACTTTATAACGTGTAAAAGAGTAAACACTTATATACATCAAAACGTCTTTATGAAGTATATCATTTGTGTTCATGGTTTTCCAGTTTTCTGTGTGTGTGTGTTGTGTGCTTGTGAATTCTAAGACTAACAGTGAATTAGTTCTGATAAAATTGTTCAACTTCAGCACTGTGTTATTTAAATTACAGTATGGGCACTAAATGTTTTAGGCACAATAAAAATTGTTAATCTTCTGCTGTGTTTTTTTTTTTTTTTTTTTGCTGTTCATGTACCTCAGCTTCACTGGGGCATATGATGTATTTTTAGTTTGTCCATCATGGAAACATTTACAATGCTGACACTCATTGTACCTGAAAAAAATGGAATGGATGTGTGATCATTAAATAGTTGCGATTAATTTTGGAAAATGCAAAAAAATTCCAAGGTATTCAGCTTTAAAATTGAATCATGCTTGTCTATTAACTTAAATTCTTCAAACAGAAATTTGTGATAATATTCATGATAGTCTTGATCTGTGGAAGATTTCTTTAGGTTACAGTTCCTCATGAATGCTTTCTGTTCTTTCGACTGGAAACACAAGGCCATGCATGTCTGGCCTACATGCAAAAAGATCTCAGTTATATGGAATTCTGTGCATTTCCCATGAATATAAATTTTTTGATTGAGTCTTTAAGTCCAAAGAAGCTCATTTTTTTATCACTTCGAAACTGAAAGTCTTAGAAGCTAATTTTAAAACAAATGTCAGAAGCAAATTCCTCATGGAATGGAGAATAATAGGGGTCTTTTTGCAGGCTAGCTTTGGTTTCCTAAGTATTTATAGGGAATTGTTTGTAAATGAAGGGTTTTAACCTCTATGTGTGGCACACTGCTTTTAAGAAAATCAAATTCCTTTTGTAAACAATCCTTAATTGAACATATACATACACATCATATTCATAAATACAAAAAGTGCAAATTCTCTGACAGTTCTCTTTTAAAGAAGTCCTTAAATGTATCCTGTATCTTCCAAGGTAAAGTAGACAGGAAAGGTTTAAATCCTGTCAGATAAATTAAATCATAACTACTTTTTACTATTTAACATTAATCCAATATGACAGGGTACAGAGTAAAAGAAATATTCTTCTCATAATACATGGCAAATATGTCATGATAATTAACACAGCAATCAGACATCGCTAAATTGACTGTAATTGCTGTTTCACACGTGAATAAAATCACATCAGAAAACTTGAAAATTTCATCGCCGTGGAGCGGGAATCAAACCCGCATATCCTGATTACTGTTCGAGCATGCTATTCGTTGCACCACCCACGACGACGAATTTGCAAGTATCTCAGTGTTAAGAACTTCAGAATATTCTTCGACCTCGTTCTTAAGAACGTCTATGTGGGTTCGATTCCCGCTCCACAGCGATGAAATTTTCGTTCTTAAGAATGAGGTCGGAGAATATTCCGAAGCATTCTTTAGAATGAGAATATTCCGAAGCTCTTAACACTCAGATACTTGCGAATTCGCCGTCGTGGGTGGTGCAACGAATAGCATGCTCGAATGGTAATCAGGATATGCGGGTTCGATTCCCGCTTCACAGCGATGAAATTTTCAAGTTTTCTGATGTGATTGTATTCACGCGTGAAACAGTAATTACAGTCAAGTTAGCAATGTCTGATTGCTATGTTAATTATGATGATAGGGTACTGTTAAAAAAATTACCAGTTTTGTTGTGGATATGTTTGCTTAGGTTTCAACACATTTTGTGTAATGAATTTATATATTGTTAATTTATGTTAGTGACTGATGTTATTTTTGCATGCATGTAAACTAGCATTTAAGAATTTATATTAACATTTTTTATTGAATAAACATGTTTAAAACTTAGTGTATTTAATGGGTTTTCATTCAGAACATCCATGTTGGGCATATATCTATGATTTTTTTTAATAATCATATTTGTTTTATATTTCACATGTCTGTCATTTTCTTTTATTTCATGATATTATCTTTAGAAGCAAGAGGTTCAGTCTCCTCCTTGTACTATTAATAGGTGCAAATATGCAGAAACATATGGGCCAACAACAGGAGATAAGGTGAGATTTATAATTTTAACATTGCTTATGTACTTCACAACTTCATATGCAAATATTAGCAGTGTGCATAATGTAAGATTTGAAAGTTATCTGTTGGGAAAGGACCTTTTCCCTCTCCTTCCTAACTCCATGAAATTAGCTTAACATGTGACTGACCACTTCATAAATGCAAAATATTTTTAATTAAAAGCTCCTTCATATAGCTTGCCTTTTCAACACCGCAGAGTGGTTTTCTTCATTCGTAAAAGTTTATAGAAATTAATTGTTCTAAAGAGTGTGTTTTGTACTTCAAAATTAGGTAGTGTAAAACATTGAAGACTGTTTCAGAGCAGTCTGAAAAGTTATTGCAGATCTTTTTACCAAGGTCTCCAATGCCTTTCAACACCTTATTGTCAAGTAATGTCTTGAAGTATACTTGACAATAAGGTACAGAAGAGCAGAGGTGTAGTCACTGTAGGGGTCCTTGGTCTGGACCACCCCCCTGCCTCCAACCCTTGAGGGTGAATTGTGTATGAATTTAAAGCGATATATATATGTATTAGGCATGATTAAATTAAACCCGTTTTCGAGTGGCTTTATTAAGACAAACAGAAAGGTACATCCGCAGGTGTGGCAGAATTAAACAAAGCAATATATGAGGAAGCAAGAATGCACCAGTGTTTGTTAGAAAAAGTCGCTGTAGGCATTCAGACACACATCCCATTGCTTGGGGAGACGGCCGATACCGTCCGCAAAGGAGGACTTTGGTTGCTCCTTGAACCATTTGGTCACCGTGGCCATGACGTCTGCATCAGAGTGGAATTGATGTCCCTTTAGAGCTTTTTTTAAGGGTCCGAACAAATGAAATTCATGTGATGACAGAGTTATAGGCTGGGTGGTGCAGAACCTCCCACCCTTTCCGTGCTAACGCATCCTGCACAATGTTTACAACACGTGGACAAGCATTGTTGTGCAATAGAATCACACCACATGAAATCATGCTAGGTCGCTTATTCTTGATGGCTTTATGCAGCTTGTTCAGCGTGTCCCTGTAGCAGTTGGCATTGATGTTCACAGTCCATCAACAAAAGCCCTTCAGGGTCAAAAATTGTATTCAGCACAGTGGCGCACCCAGGAATTCTTGTTGGAGGGGACTATATATATATATACACTGAAGAGCAATTGAATGAGAGATACCTGTCTAGTAACGTGTAGCACCACCTTTGGCCCTGATGACGGCGGCGGCGATTCGTCTCGGCATGAACTCGACAAGACACAGGAAGCGTTGGAAAGCCATACAGATCCACGACCCCTGAACAAGCTCCCACAGTTCATGAAGATTTGATGGTGGGGAAGGGGGGTCAGAGCCTCGAATATCTCTCTCGATGGCATCCCAGATGTGCTCGATGGGATTGAGGTCAGGTGACCTAGCTGGCCAAGGAAGCGAGGTCACGTCGGTGGAGTGTTCATCCAACCATTCGGATAAAATTTGGGAGTTATGGCACGGTGCATTGTCTTGTTGCAGGATGAGGTCCCCAGTGGGATGTTGAAGACGCACAAACAGGAGCAAATGGTCGCCCAGGATATCCCGGTAACATTGACCTGTGAGGAACAATGTCACATGTACCAGGGGTCCCATTTCAGTCCACGTAAACAGTCCCCAGACGAGAATGCCACCCTCACCAGCTTGAAGAGTACCCTGCTGGCAAGAAGGATCCATCGCTTCATGTGGTTTGCGCCGTACTCGTATCCTGCCATCCGCATGTACCAACGTGAATCTCGACTCATCAGTCCAGGCAACATTTTTCCACATGTCAAGGGGTCCAGTGGCGATGTTCCCGTGCCCATGCTAATCTTTGCACCCTGTGATGTGCGGTCAGCAACGGTACCCTCGTGGGACGATGGCTTCTGTACCCCATAGCGAGGAGATGGTTCTGGATGGTGTGGCTGCTTACACGTTTTTGTGCACCAGCGCTAAATTGCCGAGTGATTTTTTGCATTGTGGCCCGTCTATCCGCTGTTGCAATGCGAGTTAGCTGACGATGACCCCGCTCATCCACACGCTGTTGTCCATGGCAGTTGGCCCTTGCAGGGATGGTTTTACCGGATTCGATGTACTCACGGGGCACCCGTGACACAGTGGCTCGTGAAAATCCCAGTGCCTGCATGACTTCCGAGATGGAGTGACCCATTCGTCGGGCCCCGCCAATTTGCCCACTATCAAATGCGCTTAGATCCTTCGTCTTACCCATACTGCGTACGACTCTTACTGATTCTTATCGCATCACTCCTTGTATTGTCGGATCGCTGCATACGTCATGTCGCTTCCGTTTACAGGGCCGCCCACAGCGCCACATTTGCGTAACACCAGCTGTCTCTAATTCAATTGCTCTTCAGTGTGTATATATATATATATATATATATAGTATACATACACTATGTGTGTACACACATATATATATATATATATATAGTGTACACCTATAGTTTATATACGGTTGTGACGTACGTCGCTGTTAATATCTTTGGGGCTTTGGGAAGAAGGCACCATGTAATAGAATTCACTATGTCAGACACTATGTAATTTTTTGAACACGCAAAATGTTTAATTTGTGACGTATGTCGCTCTTAATCTCTTTGGCGCTTTGGAAAGAAGACACCATGTAATAGAACATATTATGTCAGATACTATGTAATTTTTTGAACATGTAAAATAATATTTTTGAATGTTTAATTTGTGACGTACGTCACTCTTAATCGCTTTGGGGCTTTGGGAAGAAGACACAATGTAATTTTTTGAACATGTAAAATAATATTTCTGAATGTTTAATTTGTGACGTACGTCACTTTTAATCTCCTTGGGGGGCTTAAGCCCCCAAAGCCCCCTCAGTGGGTGCGCCAATGATTCAGCATAACCTTACCGGCAAAAGCCTGTGACTTAAATTTTTTGCATTTTGGTGATCTAGGATGCTTCCATTGCATGCTCGCTGGTTTGCTAGATGGCTCAAAGTGGTGGCACCATGATTCGTCACCTGCCACTATGCACTAAAGAAATGCATCACCCTCCGCTTCGTAATGCAGCAAGTGGTTGAAACTCCAACCCATGCGCTCTTCCTTATGGTGGTCAGTCAGCATCAGTGGGGTTCATTGTGAACACACCTTCTAATACTACAGTGTCTTTGTAACCAGCATTTGAACTGTCCCAAATGACATTGCAAATTTCTCCGCTAGCAAACTTAAGCTCTGATGATGGTCCACCCATATTGCTGCATCAATCTTTGCGATGGCTTCGTCTGTCGCAACAACATGAGCCTAGCCCCTCCGTGGAAAATCTTACATTTCCTCACATCCTTCTCGAAACATTCGTGCCCAGTCTGTCACCATTGTCTTCGACACACATTTGTCACCATGTACAGCCTGCATTCTGCAATGAATGCTGATTGGTCGACATCCTTTCGCTGTTAGGAAATGAATCGCTGATCCACTTTGGACAGATTTGGAATCACACCGGCCATGTTGCCAATGATCTGCAGCACAAACCACACATGAGAAGAGAATGAACGCATGCTCGCTTGTTCATTGGTCTGCACTTATCACGCAAGCTGTGACGTCATCATGCTTTGCATGTGCCATCCACATGAACGACACGAACAGGTTTCATTTGATCATACCTCATATATATGAAGCTTTCACCAATGAACCAAATGCATGGACCCCTCCCCCTTAAGAAATTTCTGGCTATGCCACTGCAGAACGGCATTGAAGACTGCTTAAAGAATGTCAAGCTACGGTTATAAAAGTTCTAGTTTATGACTGCTGGTCTCTTTCCCAGTAATTTTGAATGAAATATCTGATCCAAAATTTGCTCATTTGGCTAGTGTCTGTTGAAAGAAAGTGTTCATTTGTAACATGTGTTTTGGCTGATTCAGTTGAGTGAAGCATCTGTATTATTTTGTTTGCTAGGACTCGTTAAATTAATTCTTCTCCTGATGCACTTACTAGCTTCCAAAGCAATGCGTGCTTTATTCAGTATCTGGCCATTTAAATATTTGTGTTGTTAAGTTTCAAGGAGTCTTTATATAATAAGTGTTTGACATGAAAATGTGACATTTGTCAGCAATCTTTGGGTTTTTTTTTTCTCCTTTTTTCCCCCCTTTTTTTGATTTGGCAATTGCAAAATATAGAAAAATTTTTGAGACATTTATTTTCAAATTTTTCAAAGGTTGGTTTTTAATACATTTTTTCTAATGTAAAATATAAAATTATCACTATTTTTTTCATGCTAATGCTGTTTTACATAGCTTTTGCCATAAAAGAAAGCGTGTTAATATAATTTGTTAGCAAAAAACAAGAGCAGACCAGGGCCATCGCCGGAAAGAATTTTTGGGGAGGGTTTCTGAATTTGAAAATTAATTTTCACGGTACGTTATACATATGTTAAATTTGTTCTCTGTCACTTATTACAAAAGAAGATTATCGAAAGAAAATAGAAGAAGAGTTAAAAATACCTATTTATGAGGAGATAATAGAAAACCCATTACCTGAATTAATTAAAAAAGTTACAAAGCTTATTTCATCACAAAAGAAAAAGGCCAACTCCCAGATAACTTTAAAAAGTTCTCAAAATTGCAATTCAGGTTACCTCAGCTATATGGAAAAGTAAAATTGCATAAGATTAACCACCCAATTAGGCCAATTATAGATTCAAAATGCTCAATACTTTCAAATCTGAACTATTTTCTTAAGTCACACCTTCAAGAGTTATTAGAAGAACCTCTTTCCAGTATAAAAAACTCCTCAACACTAAAGTGTAAATTAGAGCAGCTTCCAACCCTAAATTCTCCTATTATTGGTAGCCTAGACATAGTATCTATGTATACTAGCATTAATTTAGATCAGCTTATAGAATTTTTAGCAGATGACCTGGCAGACAAAATTGTTTTCCATAATCAAGCAAAGGATTTACTAGTGGGGATTTTTGAAATGCTGATTTTCTCCTTAAAAAACAACTTTTTTCAATTTGAGAAAAGATTTTTCTTCCAAAAGTCTGGACTAGCAATGGGCTTCCCACTGTTGGCAAATTACTATGTAGGAAAGCTAGAAGAAAAAATACTGGTTCAGCCCTCATACTTTTGCTTTTATCACAGATATATGGATGATATCTTATTCATTTTAGATAGCAAGGATGGAAATCCTCCAGAAAAAATTCTAAGGTGCTTTAATGAATTAAATGATTCCCTTAAGTTCACTTTGGAGGTTCAAACTGAAGGAAAGTTAAACTTCTTGGATTTGACCATCTATGTCCAGGAAGATAAGTTCCTCACAAAAATGTACAAAAAACCTTTGGATACAAAAAAACAAAAAAAACAAAAAAAAACTAGATTTTAACTCCTTTCATCCATATTCAACGAAGAAAAATGTAGCAAACCAATTTTTAGAAAAAATAATTTGGTCTCCTCAGAAGATACAGTAGTGGCCAAAATTGTGGAAACCTTTTGGAAAAAGTGTATTTTTGAGGTTTGATGGCACATAACAGCACGTGTTTTTGGAGTAATACTATAAAATTATATATCAATGGAAAGATAATTTCATCACAAATGTAATGCAACAAAGTTTGTTCAATTATCTGTATTTTATGAAAAGTTATATTTAAATAACAAGAAAAAGGAAGCACAACTAGCTTAGGTTGATATGAAGTAGCTTTCCTTCATTTGAATGTAGCCAATGAGAATGAGTGTGCAGAGAGCCAATCAGGTGTCATCTTGTTTTGGCAATGAGCCAATCAGGTCACAGTAGGATTTAGCTATTGATGTCATGTATTGGAGCTGAGAGAAAGGACATTTGTCAGTGTGTTATGTGATTGCTATCAAGTTGGGATTTTGTGTGTGTGTGTGTGTGTGTGTGTGTGTGTGTGTGTGTGTGTGTGTGTGTGTGTGTGTGTGTTCTTTCATTTAGTGAGCTTGTAAAATGTAATAAAATCAAAGAAATGGCACAAAGAGTTGACTGGTCACCCAGAAAGCGATGTAAAATAGTACTATTAAATGAACAAGGCTTTAGTTATAAAGAAATTAGAAGAAAAATTGGTGGAAACTTAACCAAAGGAGGCATTTCTAAATTTTTGAAGAGGTATAAGGAGTCTCAGTCACTACAAAATCAGACTGGCAAAGGCAGGAAAAGGTGCACAACAGCAAGTGATGATAGAAGAATTAAGAGACTGTGCCTAGGTGACAGAAGAAAATCATCTGGGTATATACAAGATGAAATGGCGCAACACAATGTGAAGTTGAGTGCAAGGACTGTTCGGCGCAGACTGCAGGAATTTGGTCTAAAAGCTAGAATTCCACGAAAAAAGCCATTTTTATCTCTCAAACAAAGGTTGAAAAGATTAAACTGGGCTAAAACCAATGTTAACTGGACAGCAGAACAATGGGACAGTGTTATTTGGAGTGACGAGACCAAAATCTCCCTGTTTGGTAGTGATGGCATAAAATATGTAAGGAGAAGAATCGGAGAAGATTTGCATCCTGATTGCATTACATGTACCGTGAAACACCCTGTTAGTGTTATGATCTGGGGTTGTATAACATCAAAAAGTGTGGGCAGATTTTGCGCGATTAATGGGAATATAAATGGCCAAAAATACATTAATGAAATACTTGAGCCCAAACTGAAGCCTTCCGCACATGATCTTTTCCAAGATAATGAAACATTTATATTTCAACAGGGTTCAGCTCCATGTCATGTTGCTGCTGTGTGCAAAAAGTGGTTTCAAGATAATCATATTCCACTGCTGGAATGCCCTGGAAATAGCCCAGACCTTTACCCCATCGGAAATCTATGGAGCCAACTAAAGAAACTTGTTAGTCAGAAGCAACCCAGCAATAAAACCCAATTAATAGAAGCAATAATTTAATCTTGGTTTCACATTATAACAGCTACAGAACTAAAAAACTTGGTTCACTCCATTGGAAGGTGTTGTAAGGCCGTAATTAACGCTAAAGGTTACCTAACTAAGTATTAACTGACATGGTGAGAATTTTTGTATACCTTATTTTTTCTGTATGTTTCACTTTCTTTTTTATTACTTCTGTTCTAATACAAAATCCTTCATAAAAGGCATTACATTCTTGATGAAATTATATTTCCATTGTTATATAATTTTATGGTATTATTTAAAAAAGTGGTGTTATGAGCCATCAAACCTCAAAAATACACTATCTCCAAAAGGTTTCCACAATTTTGGCCACTACTGTATGAAGAAAGCTCACATGGATTATCTGGAAGTAATGCTAACAGAAAATAACTACCCAAGAAAGGAAGTAGATAAATTACTCAAACGAGATAAACAAAAAAATACAAGCAAGCAGGAGTTGATTCACAAGAAAAATTACTTAATAAAAAGTTTGTTTGAATCTTTGGTTGGCCATGATCGAAGTGGTTTTTTTATTTATTTTGTGTTTTCTGGGCTTCTAACAGCTTACCGGGTGAATGGTAGTAATTACTTTGGGTTATTTCACATGAGGTAGAGGCATTAATGTTGATTTGGGGGGGGGGGTGGCTGACTAGATTATCTGCTGCTGGTCATTCTTGAGACAGCCTTGGAATGGATTTGTACTTTTTATATTTTTTTTACATTCTGGATTGGTTGATACATCTTTCGGCTTGTTTTTGGGCACTACGCCTTTCAGCTTGGATGTAATTCTACCTTTACAGTACTGTGTTTCAGAACACATATTTGAGCACTTAGGTCCTAGTTGCCTTCCACTTTCTCAATATCTTGGGCTAAAAATCTGGGGCCTTCAACACATCAGGACTAAAACTGGGTCTCCATGAGGGTTGGTCTACTGCTGGTGGCACATCGTGAACCAGTTGTGACATGGACATGGCGTAGTGGTATATCATCACTGATGATTACTTCTTTAAATATACTTAATAATCACAGCATATATTTTGATTGAATTATCTTTTGGATCATTATTGGAGGGGGGGGGCTTCATTTGCACTATATTACCCATTGTTGACATTGCTAATGCATTTTACTATTAATTTTCAGATGTTAAACCCTGTTCATTCTAATTCTCCTTCTTTATTGATGAGATATCCCCGGTGTTTATATTGCTCATATTGATTTGTGATTTTTACTTATTCTTCATACTCATTTTTGCTGAATTTTTTTTTTCCTACTTTTTACGTTAACTTCTTATCAGTACGTGAATGCAGTGTGACTGCCATTCGTTACAAACTTTCAATCACCTATTAACAACTTATTCAATAGCCTAAAATTAATTCATATCAATGCTAGATCATTAATTAACAAAATCATCTTATTGGAATCACTAATTCAACTGGCAAATTTAAATCTTGATATAATTTGTATTTCTGAGACTTGGTTTCCTCCATATCATTATTCATTACAAATTACTAACTACAAAAACTTCCACTTAAACAGAACTTACTCAAACGGTGGAGGGTTCGCAATTTATGTAAAATATATTTATAATGATTTTTCCATTATTCCAAATTTTACAGTATCGAATCAAAATGCCGAAATTCTAACTATTCATAATCAGTCTTATATAATTATTGTTTGGTATAGGCCACCTAACTCAAACATTACAGTTTTCTTATCATTACTTACTGAATTATTTAACTACTCTAACCTATCAAAAAAAAACCAAAAAAAAAAAACATTTTTTATGGGGGATATGAATGTCGACTTATTACAAAACACCAATCACTCTTTTCAACTTTTACAATCTTTGAATGGCCTGGACACAAAAACATGATTTCAGTCCCAACTTGTATAACTGCTACCTCGCAAACATTGATTGATCTGTCTATCACAAATGTATTAACTGAGACTACTATTTCAGGGGCCTTAGAGTACGATTTTAGTGATCATCTCCCTATATTTACAATTTACCCTCTTAAACAACAAACCACTACACCTGAAGACTACTACATTTTTAGACAAATTAATAATACAAATATGGAAAGTTTTAAAACTCAATTAGCTGACATTAACTGGAACACTAGTTTGGTTCATGGCTATGTAAATAAAAATTACGAGTCGTTCATCACAAATTACTACAGAGCTTTATAATCAATCTTTTCCAAAAATTATAAAACAACATAAATTGAAAAAAAAAATTCGTAAGCCATGGATTACCAATGCTTTATTAAAAAGAATAAACAAAAAAAAAAAAAGACCTCTTTTCGAAATTCATAAAAAGTAAACTACCTCAGGACTTCCAAAACTTTAAGACTTTTTGAAATGAACTTAACAGTGACATTCGGTGCACTAAGCGTACCTACTATCTCAGCATATTTTCACATAACTCCCCAAAACTAACATGGAAACATTTAAATTTGCTAATGGGCAAAAATACAGTTCCAACGGTTCCTCAGTACTTAATAGATTCTAATAACTTTAAGCTAACAGACAAACAGGAAATTACAAATGCATTAAATGAACAATTTACCTTATTTCCACAAATACTAAAACATAATTTAATTACCCCAAAAATTCCTTTCACTACCTACCTAGGGAGCACACACAGATCTAGTAATTTTCAACTTACTGAAATTACTGAAACTGAACTATTAGAAGAACTTAACCACATAAATTCTAGCTCTGGCCCTGGATATGATGATCTCCAACCATTTATTATAAAAAGTGTCACCAATCTCATTCTTGATCCTCTGTTATTTATATTTAATGATATATTTGAATCTGGGAAATTTCCTGATCTACTTAAAATAACAAAAATAATCCCAAAATACAAATCTGGATCAATAAATGATGCAAACAATTATCGCCCTATAGCCAGTTTATCAATTTTTGTTAAACTTTTGGAGAGATTAATTTATAATAGATTAAACTTGTTTATTCATAATTCAAATATTATCCATCCAAATCAACATGGTTTTCAATCTGGTAAGTCAACTGAATCAGCCTTATTATATCTACAACAAACACTCCAACATAATTTTGATCTTAACTTAAATACTATCGCTTTATTTTTGAACCTGTCAAAAGCTTTTGATACCATAAATCATAATATCTTACTACACAAATTACACACTATTGGAATTAGGAACAATGAACATTCTCTTCTTAAAAGTTATTTATCAGGTAGGCAACAATATATTCACATTAACCAACATCAGTCCTCTCTTAAATCCGTACCAACTGGTGTTCCACAGGGCTCAATTTTAGGACCTCTACTATTCAGTATATACATTAATGATATCTTAATTTCCATAAATGATATTGATCTCCTTCTTTATGCTGATGACATAACCATTCTCACGTCATTTAATTTAACGACTAACACTATTTCAAATATTAATACTCAACTTAATAACATCTCA
This sequence comes from Macrothele yani, assembly GCA_039090855.1. Classification (NCBI taxonomy): domain Eukaryota; kingdom Metazoa; phylum Arthropoda; class Arachnida; order Araneae; family Macrothelidae; genus Macrothele; species Macrothele yani. The sequence continues at coordinate 44,572,993 of CM077022.1, read as the reverse complement.
GATTGGCTAAATTCCAATGAACTAATAATAAATACTACCAAAACAAAATCTTTAATCTTTTCAAAACAAAATATTTCAGAACCACATTCTATCACATTATCTATCAATAATACGAATATAGAACAGGTTAATTCCTTACTTTATTTGGGGATTACTTTAAATAAGGACCTTAGGTGGAACCAACATGTGGACACTCTTCTTCTCAAACTCTCTAAAAACATTGGCGTTATCAGTACGGTTTTCACAAACCTTACCTATAAAACACTACCGTATATACTCGCGTATAAGTCGACCCCCACTTTCAGAGGAAAAAATTGTAAGAAATCGGAAACTCCCTTTATAAGTCGATCCCGGAATGAGAAAAAAATAAAATTCAATGAATTTATTCAAAAAATTTGAAAACGAAAAAAATTATATATATAATACTAAATTTAATTTGCACACCCAAAAACTTCATCGGAACCCTTCAAAATCCGATTCCGAGTCAGACTCGCCAAACAGTTCAAAAAAGTCTTTCTCCGTCATCGGCGCGTCATCATAAACATCAGTATTCCCATCTATGCCTGTGTCATCAGAATCACTGTCATCATCACTCATAAAAATCTCATCATCCTCTGTGCCACCAAGTTTGTTACTAATGCAACATTTCTTGAATGATTTCACGACCATTTCCGCAGGTATCGCATCCCAAGCATCCTTGACCCATCGCGCAATCAAAACGATATCCAGCTTCTTTAGATTTCCACCCTTGGTTTCAGTCTGCAAATCGGAACTTATCCAATCTGCCCAATATCTCCGCACATTGTCCTTGAAGGGCTTATTAAGGCAGACATCTAGTGGTTGAAGAACAGATGTCAACCCACCTGGGATGACAGCAAGAGTTGTTTTTGAATTTTCTGCAGTTTTTTTCACTTCTGCACAATGGTGTGCAACAAACATATCCCACACCAAAAGAGAAGGTTTCCTCAAAAGTGCACCTGGCCTTTTGTTCCACACATTCTTTAACCAGTCAATTGTTCCGGATTCGTTCATCCATCCTTTTTCATGGGCACGAACGAGCACACCAGACGGAAAGACAACGCTTTTCGGCAGAGTTTTGCGTTTGAAAATAATTACCGGAGGTAGCTTACTACCGTCGGCCAAACAGGAAAGAACAACCGTGAAACTGGATTTTTGGTGGCCAGTCGTTTTGATCAAGATATTTTTTTCGCCCTTTTGGTTCACCGTCTTATTTCCAGGAAGGTCGAAACACATGGCGGTTTCATCCATGTTCCCTATTTGGGAAAGTTCAAAAGCAGTCTCTTTTCTCATTATGTCTTTTCTCTTTTGAATTACATACTTTTGAAATTCCATTATCTTTGCTTCGAGGTCACGAGGTAACTTTTGTGCAATTTTGGTGCGCTGGCGTAGACATAACCCATAGCGGTTCATGAACCTTGTGCACCAACCTGGTGAGGCACGAAAAGTGTTATTTGCAGCTGCAAACTTTTCATCTTTTGCGAGCTTCATTGCTCGCAAACGTATACCAGTTCGCGTTACAATGTAACCATTTTGTCTGCAGCCCACAATCCAATCATTCAAGACACTTTCCAGCTCTGGGAAAGATGTCGTTCCACGGCGCAGTGCCTTTTGCGATTTTGGGATTTTCACCAAGTCCGATTTTTTTTTACGCCAATCTCGAATCAGTTTTTCGTTAATGCCAAATTGACATGAAGCAGCACAGTTGTTAGTATTTTCTGCAAAAGAAACCACTTTCAACTTGAATCCTGCGTTATAGGACATCCGTTTCTTTACACAATCCGTGTCACCCATAATAGGAGAAGCGAGACACGTGCGATTAAGAACAAGCAAAACACGTGCGATTAAGAACAAGCAACACCTAACACTGGCTGTCGCATGGCTCCGTTATGTCGAAGGTCAGCGCAATCAACTGGTAGTCGGAAGGGCGGAGATTTCTATGCGCGGCTGTGACTGTGGTGTGGATACGCAAAGCCGGGAGAGAGGAGACTTTTCAAAGCGCGGAGAAATTCGGAGGGTCGCGATTTCGTAATTCTACCACATCAGTGTTTTTTCTTTCTTTCTTTCTTCTTTCGGAGGGTTGCGATTTCATAATTAATACCGCATCGGCATTTTTATTTCTTTTGGGATGGATTGCCTTTTGCCTCACGGGAAGAACTTTTGGACTTACGATTTTTTAGACCCCGCGTATAAGTCGACCCCATTATTTTGAAGCTCTCATTTTGTCCCAAATTTTTCGACTTATACGCGAGTATATACGGTATGTAAGGTCAGGTGATGCGTAACATCACAGCCTCTCCTTGACAAATGTCAACCCCGCCTTCTTGTGGTGCATCCTGTTCCCACTAAAGGGGCTCTGACGACCGCCAATAGCTGTATAACTATACCATCGAGATTAGAGGAAATTCTATCCCACACTCACCAACCCGCTTTGCCAGCGTGGTGAGTTATGGCCAAACCCCTCCAAAATGATTCCACAACTTAAATCTTGGCCCTCAGTCTCCGGCAGCTGGAATGTACCTGGCCAAGGCAGCAGCCAGTGCAACATGAAGGCAGAGGGTGCTAAGAATCCCCGGAGGACCGGACTAGGCTGCCATCTGATGCTGACCTTGGCTACGTACAATGGACGCTCCCTATCTTCTGATTCAAGGCTTCTTGAATTGGAAGAGGAACTACAAAGGATCAAGTGGGACATCGTGGGGCTAAGTGAGGTAAGGAGAAAAGGAGAAGATCTCATCGAACTGAAAAGTGGACATCTCTTCTACTATCGTGGGACAGATACTGGCAGAACTAGTTATGTTGGATTTATAATAAACAAGAAACTGAAGGATAAAGTTGTAGAAGTTGAAAGTTCCGCTGACAGAGCTGCACGACTTGTTATCCAACTCTCGAAAAGATACCAGGCTCAGATTATTCAAACTTATGCACCCACCACAAGTCATCCTGAAGAAGAAATTGAAGAATTTTATGAGGAAATTCGTCATCTAAATAATAAAGGTAAGCAGCACTTGAAAATAATTATGGGAGATTTCAATGCAAAAATAGGGCAACGGCAACAGAATGAAACTTCAGTAGGTAAATTCGGTCACGGCAACAGAAACCAGCGTGGAAATACTCTCGTTGAGTTTGCAGAGGCAGAAGGGTTTTTCATCTTGAACTCCTTCTTCAAGAAAAAGCCACACAGGAAATGGACATGGAGACATCCAAATGGGACGACAAGTGAAATTGATTTTATTATGTGTAACAAAAAATTCGTCATAGAAGACTGCAGTGTGCTAAACAAGTTCAACACAGGTAGTGACCATAGATTGGTGAGATGTAAGATGCACCTCAACACTAAACTTGAACGTGGCAAGCTCATAAGACAAACAAAATCTATTGACATAACCAACCTTAAAAAACACCATAATACCTTCAAGTTGGAACTGAAGAACAGGTTCTCTGCTTTAGAAGGCCTAACATCGGAAGAAGTGGACATCTCTGAAGTTAACAGAAAAGTAACCAAAGCTCTTATGGAAACAGCAACAAAATTAGCTGGGTCTAAGAACAAGTTGCATGTAAATAAATTATCAGGAAAAACGAAAATGTTGATGCAAAAAAGAAGAGAGATGAGGACAACTAAAGAAGATGTGACTTCCAAAGTGGAATATATAGAGCTATGCAAGACAGTAAGAAAAAGTATCACTGAAGACGTAAGAAAATTCAACTGTGAACTAGTGAGGAAAGCAATTGAAAACAACCAAAGCCTAAAGATAGCAAAGGGACATCTCAGTAAGGGAAGAAAATAGATTATGGCACTGAGAAAAGAAGATGGTTCTGTAACAAGAAATAGAGGCGAAATTTTGACAAGAGTGAAAGATTTCTACTCCAAATTATATGAAATTGATGATACATGTACTCCAGACATCATGAAAGGTACCAGTACCAGAGTTCCTCCAGTCCTTCCAGCAGAAGTTGCACATGCAATCAAGAACATGAAGCGGGGAAAAGTTCCAGGAGAAGATGGAATTACTGTAGACATCATACAAGAAGCAAGTGGAGAAATTGAAACAGTACTCGCATAAATTTTCACTCGATGCCTTAATGAAGGGAAAATTCCTGAGGATTGGAACACCGCTACAATGATCCTGCTACATAAAAAAGGTGACATTGAGAATCTCAGGAACTACAGACCTATCAACCTCCTATCAGTGGTTTATAAAATCTTCACTAAAGTTCTTTCACACCGCTTGAAGGTGATACTGGACATGGCTCAACCGAGAGAACAAGCTGGATTCAGGAGTGGCTACAGCACAATAGATCATATCCACGTACTGAGAGAACTAATTGAAAGAGCGAGGGAATATGAACTTCCATTGTGCATGGCTTTTATCGATTATGAAAAAGCCTTTGATTCGGTGAAACCATCAGCAGTTGCAATGGCTCTGAAATCCTGCGGTATTGAAGATGCATACATTAATATTATTAATAACATCTATGAAAATGCAAGTGCAAAGATTCGGCTGTTTGAAAATACAACACACATAAAAATTGGAAAAGGAGTGAGACAAGGTGACACCATATCTCTGAAGCTCTTTAATGCCACATTGGAAAATGTCTTTCAATCACTGAACTGGGAAAACAAAGGGATAAAGATTAATGGAGATTATCTAACCCACCTTCGTTTTGCTGATGACATAGTCATTTTTGCAACTACCCCATCAGAGCTACAGAGTATGATCCAGGAACTTGCTGACAAGAGTAAAGAAGTGGGATTAAAAATGAACTTTCAGAAGACAAAAGTGATGTTCAATGCTTTTACAAGAAATGAAGATTTATCGATTGATGGAGAAAAGCTGGAGATAACAGACACGTACGTTTATCTTGGACAGCAGATATCAAGTGAGGGTCACATTGGTGAAGAAATTAATCGGCGTACAAAACTTGCCTGGAGAGCTTTTGGAAGAAACAGCATAATTTTCAAGAGCAATATGCCATTATGTCTTAAAAGAAAAGTGTTTGATCAATGCATCCTTCCAGTGCTTACGTATGGTGCATTGACGTGGACCTTAACTAAAAGAGACATACAAATGCTGCAGACAACTCAAAGAAGCATGGAGAGGTGCATGCTTGGTGTAACCAGGAGAGATAAGAAGAGGAACACGTGGATCCGAAAAATGACAAGAGTGGAAGACATCATGATCAGAGTTAAATCCCTGAAATGGCAATGGGCTGGACATACTGCCAGAAGAACAGACCATCGATGGACAGCCGAAATTTTAGATTGGATTCCAAGGGACAGGAAAAGACCCAGAAGAAGACCACATGGAAGATGGGTGGATGAAATTCGAAAGTATGCGGGAGTGACATGGAGGAGACTGGCACAAGACAGACCGTTGTGGAGGAAACTTGTGGAGACCTTCGTCCAGCAGTGGATTGATAATGGTTGACGATGATGATGATATACGGTAATTCAATTATATTATACCATGTTTCAGACTCACATTAATTATGCTATCTTATCTTGGGGACAGACGACTAAATATAATTTTAAAAAACTTCAAATTCTGCAAAACATATATAAGATTAATTGACCTAAAATTTGATAGAAATACACCATTATCACTATATAATAACACAAGAGTTTTTCCAAATAAATACAACATTCTTATGATTAACCAACTATATAACTTTAATATTGGGAAAATTATGTTCAAGCGAATTAAGAATAATTTACACACTAACATCATACAAATTGTACCATAGATACACTCACATGACACACATACTAAATTACATATTCGGCCCATTCATCCGAAGACTGAGACCATGAAGCAGAGTATAAATTACACTGGCCCACACTACTGGAATTCATTACCGACGGAATTGACTTCTTTAAATAACTTTAACTTTTTAAAAAAAAATTAAAAAACTACATAATGACTTGCTACTCCTCAAATTGATGATTGCAGTGGAAGGGGGACTGTGATTATTACTATGATTTGTATAGCTCAATGTAAATTGATTTTCAATGCTATCACTGTAATGTTTATCATCTTTTCATATATCATTATTTTTTATTTTTTTTGCATTTTTGAACTTCCCTTTTTGTTGGTAAAGTTCGATTAACACTTACCACACGTGGGGCTTGTCTTTCAATTCTTATTTCCGTTATGTGGATGCGGCATGGGGATTTTTTCATTTAGTCACGGGTCCACTTCTTTTTTTTCCCCGTTGGTATTAATCTGGCCTCGTCACTGAATGAGTTTTTTTCCTTTGCTGCCTCCTCATTTACTTCAATAATTTTTCATAACCCTAGTACTTTCGGTAATACTCCCTTACCGTCATCGAGGGGACGTTTTGCTCCGACTAGCACGGACCGTGTCAGCTGGGCATTTCGGTGGTTCTCGCGGGCTGCTTCTGTCATCGGCTATCGCTTCTTCTTGGGCGTTGTGGTGCCATCTCTTGTTGGTCACTGATCTCATTTTTCGAACTTTTTCATTTTTTTGCTCAATTTTAATTAAATTTCTCCAGCTGTTTCTCAAAATATTAGGGTCATTATGGTTGCAAACTTTTGCCCTATTTTTTTCAATCATTACCGACTCTGCTATTCTGAGGTGTTTTTCGGATTTACAGCTTTTAATGATTTTTATATTTTCGAATTTAGGATATTTTTGGTTATCCAGACAGTATTGAATAAGTGCTGTTTTTTCTTCTTTTTTCTGCCAATTTTTTACGTGTTGTTTTAATCTGTGTTTAAGCTTATTTTTGGTACTTCCTATATAAGCCATTGGAGGATTTTCAGTAATAGGAATTGAGTAAATACCTGCTTTTTCTAACATTTTTATTTTTTCATTATTTTTTATTACCATATTTTTGATGGTATTTACTTTTCCTCCAATTTGAATGTTATGCTTTTTACAAATATTATTAATTTCATTGGTAGTACCTTTAATGTAAGGAAAACCATTTAAATATTTGACTTCTTTTTTATTTACTACAGCATTATTTTTTATTTTCTTTATTACTTCTGTGTTCCATTTTTTTATTAAATGGTTAGGATAACCAAAGCTACCTGCAATTTTTTTTATGAATTTGATTTTTTCATTGATGAACTGACTATTTTCAGAATGCGTATATGTATATAATTTGTGTGGGGAGCATGGACCCAGTCAGGCCTTGCTGGCCTTTCCCCCTGCTTCCTTGCTGTGCATGTTTCATTTGATATTTTTGTAACACTGGTTTTCTGCTCAGCAAAATAAATGAATTGAATTGAAAGAGAGTAAACAGTAAATATGATATTAGATTAGCTCCCAGTTTAGACAACAAGCTTAAAAATTTTGCCCTAGCTTGATTCAAAAAGAAGAAAACTTGTTAAAAATTCAAGGAGTCATTTATAATGTAACCTGCAGCTGTGGAAAATACTACATCGGAGAAATAAGTCGTAGGCTGGAAACTTGCATCGCAGAATACAAGGCAGCAATAAAAATTGTTCAAGCAAGTTAGGGGGTTAGACAGACGCATTAGAGAAACTAGACACCGCATGGACTGGGACTCTTTGACTGTCATTAGGCATCAATCCGACTTTCTGAAGCGAAAATTGAAAGAGAGACTTGAAATTGGAAAATACCAGAACTTCATCATTAATTACTGTAAGGGGTTTTCACTGCCTAACATCTGGCAAGACTTTTTTGCAAAATCGCCGTAACCGAAGACCGTGATGGAGATTGAACGAAGGACTGCTTGACGAAGGAGAGGAGTTCTCTCCGAAAATTTGCAGAAATTTTAAAAATTTACTTAGATAAATCCCATAAAAAAGTCAACTAGTCTGAATTTCATGCTTGTTTGATATTTATTTAAAGTACCTTTCCAAATTCACAAAACATTTTTACACCATAGTAACACATAAAAGGATTTGAAATATTCTAAAACTTTATGAATATTTATTTTCTTAATCACATAATAGTTGAAAGAGACTTAATTTTTAATGTAGATTTTCTGTCAGCAACTACCATTAGCGTGGAGAACTCAAAATTTGTATCATTGTGGAACAATAATTGAACCCACGTTTCCCAATTTCTGCCCATTACACTACTATCATAATTTTCAGGATAAGAGACACACCTGAAGAAAATCAATATTTGAGGAAAAATTTGTTGTAAGATCCACACTGGCATAAGTGCTGAACTCAAAATCCATGTAATCTCTTAGTCATTGATGTAAGAGCTTTGACAAATAATATCATAACATGTTTGGATCATTCTCTGAACTATACCTGCATATTTTTAAAGAAAAATTTCCCTAATCTTTTATATTAGTTTAAGTAACTTAATGAGCTAAAAATGAAATGGGTGATGGCATTTGACTATACCAAATTTTCTTTCCTGTATTATCTCATTTTTTAATTTGTGGTTAGCAGTCATTCTTAGAGGGTGTCATTGATTATGAATTCCTGCTTCTAAACACAGTTTTCTGAGTATGAATTACAGGTTTTATTTTTACTTTCAGTTGAAAAGACTGATTTGTTCTATCAAAAATTATCTGAATGAAAATAAAGCAAGAAATATTAAATAACCATTTCTTGTGGAAAAATGTTTGTGAATTAGTACAACTAAATGAATGAATGATTCAGAAATGTGCTGGAAAGAAGAAAAGGAATAATAAAAAAAGTAGTCTTTAATTTCAAGTACTTTCATTGCCTGTGTGAAAACCACAAAGGCTATTTTTGCTAACAATTTTAACCCTGTTTTCTGGAACAAAACTAAATTCTCAGAAGTGCTGCAGGTTGTGGTATAACAGAAATTTAAATTCACTGCTAAAAAACCTGTTATGTATATTTAGTTTTTAAGTTATTGCTGACCTTCTATGAGAGAAATGTTCCTCAACTCTATTATGAATGTCAGTCATTCTTGGCTTCAACTTTCCAGTGAGGGAGAGGACAAAACAAAGAATCACTGGAACGTCAGCAAGATTGTGTGTTAGTTGACACACACAGAGTGAGTGAGTGAGTGAGTGTGTGTGTGTGTGTGTGTGTGTGTGTGTGTGTGTGTGTGTGTGTGTGTGTGTGTGTGTGTGTGTGTGTGTGTGTGTGTGAGAGAGAGAGAGAGAGAGAGAGAGAGAGTGAGAGAGTGAGTGAGTGAGGTGAGTGAGTGAGTGAGTGAGGTGAGTGAGGTGAGTGAGTGAGGTAGTGAGTGAGGTAGGTGAGTGAGTGAGGTGAGTGAGTGAGTGAGTGAGTGAGTGAGTGAGGTAGGTGAGTGAGTGAGTGAGGTAGGTGAGTGAGTGAGTGAGTGAGGTGAGTGAGTGAGTGAGGTGAGGTGGGTGAGTGAGTGAGGTGAGTGAGTGAGTGAGGTGAGTGAGTGAGTGAGGTGAGTGAGTGAGGTGAGTGAGTGAGGTGAGTGAGTGAAAGAAAGAAATCCAAATTTAACCTGCCACTTCCTGGAGGGACAGTGTGGCAAGACAGAAATTGAAGACCTGAAAACCATAGTGTACATAGTTCACATGCTGGGGCAAAACAAGTCATTAGGGAAAAGAATTGGGGATGGATCGTACTCTTATGTTCTATAACCTAGCAGCATGAACTATATGGTTCAAAAGGGGGGGGATTCATGGCTATTTACTCAGCGAAGTCTATCGCACTGTAACTTACAATAGCAGTTGTTTACAAAACAACATTCAGGGTAAGCACAGCATTGACATAAGAGTCATAGGGCAGGCAAACCACACTTTTGTGTTTTCGTAAAAGCTATGGATCTTTGTCCAAAAATTACAATAATATACACTGCCGGACAATTGCTAAGGACGGATGACAATAGCAACGATAGCAACCATAAAATGGAAGGCAGGAAAATGTGGAAATTAGCATAAGTGCGGGATACAGTAAGACGTGTTGTGCATATGCAAATTTTGGATTGCCGAACTTGTTCGTGACGTCATAGCACTGATAAAAGTTGGATTGCCGAACTTGTTCGTGACGTCATAGCGCTGATAAAAGATATAAAAGATTTGACACGTATTGACTGTTGTTGTTCAAACGCAAAGTTGAAAGGGAAAGAATCAATTGACGAACTTGCAAGTTTCAGTATGTCTTCCTGACATCACCTAGATGATTTGACGCGTGGTTGTATTATTGGCAAGATTGAAGAAGGGCGAAAAATAACAGATGTTGTCAGGGAGTTCAACTTCAGCCACAGTGTTGTTTCAAGGCTTTGGAAATCATTTCAAACAAATGGAGAGTGTAGCAAATGTCACGGGGAGGTCGTGTTCGCAGTACGACACCTGCAGAAGATCAGTACATAGTGCTATCAACAAAAAGACACCGGCGCAGCACAGCTAGTGAGGTAGCAAATCAGTGTATGGCTGCTACTGGCAAGCGGATCTCCCGAAAAACTGTCGCCAGACGTTTGCATGAAGGAGGACTATACATACGCTCGCCGTCCTGTTGTGTGCATCCCATTGTCCAGACTTCACCGTACCGCCCGTTTGCAATGGTGCCATCAACATCGCAATTGGACTGATAACGACTGGTCTGCTGTCCTCTTCTCAGATGAGAGTAGATACAGTCTATCGTCTGATTGTTGACAACAACTGATCTGGCGTGATAGTGGTACTGTATATTGTCCAGCAAACATACAGGAAAGGGACCGATATCCGACATGTAGTGTCATGGTATTGGCTGGCATCATGATCAATGGCTGTACGTCCCTCTATGTGCTTCCAACTGGGACTATGACTGGCCAACGATACATTAATGATGTTCTGCTGCCTCATGTTCGCATGTTCCGTGGTGCTGTCGGTGATAGATTCATTTTCATGGACGACAACGCAACATGTCATCGAACAGTCGCTGTCCAGGAGTGTCTTGAGAGCGAGGATATTCACCGCCTCGTATGGCCAGCACGTTCTCCAGATCTGAATCCCATTGAAAATGTGTGGGATGCTTTGGGGAGGAGTCTTGCTGGTCGCCAATGCCCTCCAATAAACAAGGACACCCTCATCCGTGTACTGACAGAGGAATGGGATAAATTACCCCAACAGCTGCTTGATAATGTTGTGCAAAGCATGACACGACGTGTGGAATCTTGCATCGCCCTCCATGGTGGCCATATCCCGTATTGACATCTTACGCCGGAACGCCTGCAGACGGTAATTGCATTTTTTTCACGTTTACGTATTCTGCACAAAATGGCCTGTTTGTCCCTTGAACACGTTCCAAAGCCTTCTGGATTTCAGAGCACAATAAATTGTCTTTCTTGTAATGTCCTGGCATTCTGACATTATTTTATTTCACTTGGCATCCAACCACACTTACTTTTTTATGCGCTATATAGCCGTTTATGATCTGTCCTTAGCAGTTGTCCAGCAGTGTACATTAGTTTGAATGTTTTTTTCAGTCTAGGTCATATAATCAGTAACTTTCTTGGACCAAATTATAGGGTGCAGTTTATTTAACACTCCAAAACAGTGCAATTTTCAGGTTTTCCTAAGAGTTCTCCTCTTGGGTGACAGGTGTTTATATCATCTTTGTGGCAGATGTAATTTCTAGTAGTTTCTGAGTTCACAGGTAAACTAGATTAATCTTATGTATTGCTAATGCAATTGCAAATCTAAAATCAATTTTAAATTTGACTTTAATTATATGGGGATTACTAGGATGAATTTTTGTTGTTGCCAAATTTTCAGGTTGCACACCAGCCTGTCGTAAAGACTGATTCAAGAGAGTAGCTGTTGCCACTCATGTGGTAATTAATACCCAGGCTTTCTGTTCATTAATTGCAACTCCCCTTTTTCTTTCAATTGCCACTCTGTCTTTCAACTCAATGAACAGAAGGCCTATTTTCTGGAGGCAGTGCTGATGACAGGTTGGTATGCAACCTGAAAATTTGGCAAACAATAGCAAAAATTCTTCAAAAATCTTGTAAAATTGAAGTTAAATTTGAAAGATAGATTAGTCTGTCTACCTGTCCATCTTACTTTCTTTTTTTATGTGTATGTGCATGAGTTAGTAAAAATAGCTACATATGAGACTGGTGTTATACAACAGTAGCTGCCCTCTTTCCCTGTGGAATGTATTAAGTTTTGTAATTTATTTGCATATTTAAATAATAGTTTTAATTAAGAGAGCTGGAATGTATTAAGTTTTGTAATTTATTTGCTTATTTAAATAATAGTTGTAATTAAGAGAGCTGTAGTTTTTTTGAAACATCTGCAAGCAGATGTTTCTTCTCTTTTCTTTCTTTTTCCAAGTTTATTGGCAGAGTGTGTACTCTTCTTATGTTGACTGATGAATATTGAATATCACTGTCATGTAAAAACCTAAGTTTTCATCTTTGATACACACCTCAAATAAGTTGGCATTCCAATACATCTTGTCAATTGGCTTCCTGATTTAAAACCAGAGGAAAATTTTGACATATTTTACTTCTTACTATGAAGGATAGTGATACCAAGTTGCAGACCTAGTTGTATGTGTAGAACATGGTGTATTGAAGGTGTGAAATCAACCATTAGTGATCAAGAAAACAACACATCAGCAAAAAATCTTGCAGTGGGCACAAAGAGATGAAGTTGATTGAAAACTAGAGTTAATTTTTTTTTCAATGGCCTATGCCTGAACTCTGAACTGGTACACAAGTATGAGATGCAAAATTTCAAGAGTTAAATTCTGCAAAGCTTACCCCACTGACAAATAGCCTCAGTCTTGCTATTCATTCAAGGAAGTAACACTGCATTGCAACTGCTGGTGTTCATTATGAATGTGTGAATAATCTAGGGCATACTGTGATGAAAGTTATTATCAACACAACCCTGCATTAATTTAGCCATAATGAAAAAAAGGTTTGTAATTGCAAAAGCAAAGTAGCTAACAGAAGCGACCCTGAAATATGCTTGCATTAAGAGAAAAATTAATCAGATTAAGCATCCTGAACAATGACACTTGTTCAGGATGCTTATTATTTTCTGATTGCACAGAGCCAGTGACATAAAACATGATCAAAACTGACTGTTTTATAGTGACATTTAAAAAATATATTTGTTAATTTGAAAAATACAGAAATAATGATAAGCATAGGTGTTTCCTTATTGCATCATGAGTGTAATAAATAAATGATGAAATATATATTTTGTTCCTTTTTTTTTTGTAAAAAATATGTGCACTGAAGATTTACTTTATATCTGAAGAAAACTTTTTTTTTTAATTCAGTGCAGCCAAAGTACTGTATGATTTATATTCTTAGTTTCTCTATGGTTTCAGAAGGCAAATAATAAGTATAAGATGATTAATTTAATTAATAACAGGGAACTGTACACCAAACTATGCATAAAATACTAAAACTATTCTAGTATAGTAATCCCCCGACTGCCGCCCCGGTGGCGCAGTGGTCTAAGCGATGGCCTCTGATCATTCGTCCGAACGGGGTCCGGGTTCGAATCCCGGTGAGGCATGGATGTTGTGTTTGTCTTACGGCACTGGCTCTCTCCCTTCCCTGAAACCAGTGACCCTAAATTAGGGACGGGTGACTGCTTATAGCCCATTGAGTTGCTCACGGTGGTCGTTAAACCTCCAATAAAAAAAAAAAAAAATCCCCCGACTTATCGTTTGGCCCAAACTGTACAAAAAGGGTGTGGTTTGCAATAATTTTTGTGCGCTTTTGACATCACGTGATCTGAGAGAAGGAGGGGTGATTTATGTTTCACCGTGCCATCTGGGAGTAATGGTGTGGAGGGGGAATGTGCATACACAGCTAGAGGTGTTAGGATGCTGGGTAGGTATTAATTCCAGATGCATGTGCGAGCGGAGCACATAGCAATCTTCGAGAAATTCAGAACGAAAGCGTTCTTGAAGAAACTGAGGATCTAATCCTGGGCCTATGGTGGTTTCAAAATTGAACAGAGGGCTAAATCTCTTCAAAGCTGGATGAAGATCCTTAAGAACATTGATTCTGATGAGCAGCCAGTAGCAACAACCAGAAAAGGGATGAAAAGGATGCTCACTGCTGTGAGGAGATTCTAGGGGATGGGGGGGATGTCTTTGCTGGTCCAGACTTCAGTGCTGAATTTCTTCCAGTCTTCAAAGACCAATTTCATAATTACAAATATAGTATATGTGAGTGCTAATGATCTTTGTAATGGACACTGACAATTGTCATGAATTTTAATTCTAATTCTTGTTATCTCTAAATTTTTGTTAAATACAAATGAATGTGGTCACTTTTTTTTTTTTTTTTTTTCTCTTCTTCTTCGTGAAAATTAATTGTTTGGTATGACCTTTCCTATTTTAACATATCGTGCCTATGGAAAAATCTGCCTCAACTAACATTGTCGGTCTAGGAACAAGTTATTACTTAACTTTGGGGTATTACTGTAATCCGATTCATTGGTGTAAATAAACGTTTCAAAGCATTCAAATGTAAATAAACGTTTCCAAGCTTTCGTTAAGTCAAGTCACTATGTTCAAATTGAAATTGTTGAAACGTTCTATTATTCAGATTATAGTTTTTGTCTATCTTTCTTAAAAAGCCATCTGGTTGATATACAAAAGCTTGGAAATATTTACTTATATTCTCACGCCAACAAATCAAATCACTACTACAGTTTTACTACTTTATGGGATCATTGTTTTCTCCAAAATTAATTTTAGAACTTCAGATAAAAAATTGCTATATTTACAAACAGTCATAAGGTTAAAGTGATACCACACATGCATTTTGTTAATAATTCGTTTTATTCTTTCAGATCAGGCTTGGTGACACTGCTTTATTTATTCAAGTAGAACAGGACTTAACATCTTACGGAGATGAATGTGTTTTTGGTGGAGGAAAGGTAAAAATATGCACATTCTCTTAACTTTTTCAGTTATAGTGATATTTTCTTTGAATTAAAAAAAAAACAAAAAAAACTGTTACTAATCTAAAACAACTATTATGGGAATTTTACTAGGAAATTTTTTCATTTAAATTGCAAATTTTCGGAGAAAACTTTTCTCCTTCTTCAGGCTGTCTTGTTGTTGTCACTTATTCCTGTCACTATCATGGTTACGGTTAACCTTGAGGGTTATGGTTAACCTTGACGGTTTAGGTTATTTTTCAACAAATCCTGCCAGATGTTAGGCAGGGAAAATCCTTTGCAGTCATTGATGATGGAATTTTGATGTTTCTCAATCTCTATTCCTTCTTTCAGCTTTCTTTTGAAAATTGCTTTGGAAACTGATGAGTTTAAGGGAATTCCAATCCATTATGTGCCCAGTTTCTCTAACATGCCTATCTAATCCAGTCTTGTTGGAGCAATTTTTTATAGCTGCTTTATGATCTGCTATACGAGTTTCTAGAGTGCGACCTGTTTCACCTATGTAAGATAGTCCACAACTACAATTTACTTCATAGACTACTCCTTGCATTTTTAAAATATCTTCTTTGAACTATTTTAGGGAAAATTTTTTTAACTTTGTTCTCTAAACTTGGAGCTAGCCTAATATTGTACTTCTTACTAATTCTCTTTAAAGACTCAAATAAACCTTTGTGATAAGAAATTTTTCTAGTGAATTTTTCTTGTTGCTTTTGCGGATTCTTCAAACCATTAAAATTCAGAAGCTTCTCAATTTCTTCTTTAGGATAGTTATTCTCTGCCAGTATGACTTTAAGCTCTTCTTTATGGGCTTCTTTTTTATCTGCAGTAGAAACTATTTTATTAATTTTTCTAAAAACTGACTTGCTACATTTTTCTTAATAGAGACTGGATGATAGGAATTGAAATCCAATAGTCTTATTAGTATTCATTGGTTTTTTATACCAACTAGTGAGGAATTTTTCATCTTCATAATAGATAGTAATATATAAGAAGTTAATTCTTCTTTCTTTTTGTAGTTCAATTGTGAACTTAAGGGAATCATCTAATTCATTGAATGAGTCTAGAATTCTTTCTGGAACAATTTCTGAGCTATCTATTATAAATAAGATGTCATCCATGTATCTGCTATATAAGCAGAAGTATGTGGGTTGTACTAGTATCTTTTCTTCTAGTTTTCCCACATAATAGTTAGCTGAGAGTGGGGAGCCCATAGCTAGCCCCGATTTTTGAATGAAAAATGTTTTCCCAAATTGAAAGTAGTTGTTCTGCAAAGAGAAGGTAAGCATTTCAAAAATTCCAACTATTATGTTTTGCAAAGAGAAGATAAGCATTTCAAAAATTCCAACTAATATGTTTTGCAGAACAACTACTTTCAATTTGGGAAAACATTTTTCATTCAAAAATCGGGGCTAGCTATGGGCTCCCTACTCTCCCCACTCTTAGCTAACTATTATGTGGGAAAACTAGAAGAAAAGATACTAGTACAACCCACATACTTCTGCTTATATAGCAGATACATGGATGACATCTTATTTATAATAGATAGCTCAGAAATTGTTCCAGAAAGAATTCTAGACTCATTCAATGAATTAGATGATTCCCTTAAGTTCACAATTGAACTTCAAAAAGCAAGAAGAATTAACTTCTTAGATATTACTATCTATTATGAAGATGAAAAATTCCTCATTAGTTGGTATAAAAAACCAATGAATACTAATAGACTACTGGATTTCAATTCCTATCATCCAGTTTCTATTAAGAAAAATGTAGCAAGTCAGTTTTTAGAAAAAAATAATAAAATAGTTTCTACAGCAGATAAAAAAGAAGCCCATAAAGAAGAACTTAAAGTCATACTTGCAGAGAATAACTATCCTAAAGAAGAAATTGAGAAGCTTCTGAATTTTAATGGTACGAAGAACCCACAAAGGCAACAAGTAAAATTTGCTAGAAAAATTTCTTATCACAAAGGTTTTTTTGAGTCTTTAAAAAGAATTAGTAAGAAATACAATATTAGGCTAGCTCCAAGTTTAGAGAACAAAGTTAAAAAATTTTTCCCTTAAATAGTTCAAAGAGAAGAAGATATTTTAAAAATGCAAGGAGTAGTCTATGAAGTAAATTGTAGTTGTGGACTATCTTACATAGGTGAACTAGGTCGCAGACTAGAAATCGTATAGCAGAGCATAAAGCAGCTATAAAAAATTGCTCCAACAAGACTGGATTAGATAGGCATGTTAGAGAAACTGGGCACAGCATGGATTGGAATTCCCTTAAAGTCATCAGTTTCCAAAGCAATTTTCAAAAAGAAAGCTGAAAGAAGGAATAGAGATTGAGAAACATCAAAATTCCATCATCAATGACTTGACTGCAAAGGATTTTCCCTGCCTAACATCTGGCAGGATTTGTTGAAAAATAACCTAAACCGTCAAGGTTAACCGTAACCGTGATAGTGACAGGAATAAGTGACAACAACAAGACAGCCTGAAGAAGGAGAAAAGTTTTCTCCGAAAATTTGCAATTTAAATGAAAAAATTTCCTAGTAAAATTCCCATAATAGTTGTTTTAGATTAGTAATTGAATTAAGAAACTAGGAAGCCGTTTCTCAACATGAGCTTTATTAAAAAAAAAAAAACTGTATGTAGCTAAAACAAGTTATTCTTCTATCTTATCCTCAAGAAAAAAGCTTGCTTTTTCCCCTTTGTGTATTGCAATTTTTTTGATGTTTTGTCTATTAGATTCTGTGGAAGAAATATTCTTCTCATAGTACATGGAAATAAGTTAGAATTATTAACAAAGTAATAAGACATCTCTGAATCGCTGCATTTACTGTTCATCATACAGCATTAATCACATCAGAAAACTTGGAAATTACATTCCGCTCCATGGCGATGTAATTTTGAAGTTTTCCGATATGATTAATGTTATGTGATGAACAGTGAATTCACGCAATTCAGAGATGTCTGGTTGATGTGTTAATAATTCTAACCTATTTTCACGTATTATGTGAAGAATATTTCTTCCACAAAATTTACCCAAGATACTGGCGATTTGCTTAAACTAGACCACGAGGAAGGAGGGTTTGCTTCGACTGGCAAAAATCAGTAATGTTCTGGTTCTTAACACTCAGAGGCTTGGCACTTGATTATCCTGGATGGTGTAATGGATAGCATGCTCGAACAGAAATCGGGAGATGCGGGTTTGATTCCCACTCTCCCAATTTACAATACATTCGAGCGATGCAATTTCCAAGTTTTCTATTAATGTTATGTGATGAACAGTAAATGCAAGCAATTCAGACATATCCTATTGCTGTGTTTAAAATTCCATCTAGTAGCATTTTAGTGAATATATAATTTTATTGTTTAATGCCAGTTCAATATTTTGCCTAAGTCTTCACAAAAGCAAAACACATAAAATTTAAGTATACTTTTTGAGCTAATGTATTCTTTGGTTACTTATATTGATGTACCTGAAGGTGCCCCCTTGCCACCCTGGTGGAGCAGTGGTCTAAGCGATGGCTTCAGACCATTCGCCCGTGATGGGTCTGGGTTCGAATCCTGGTGAGGCATGGATGTTATGTTTGTCTTAAGGCACTGACTCCGTCCTTTCCCTGGAACTAGTGGCCCTAAATTAGGGATGCGACTGCTTATAGCCCATTGAGTTGCTCACAATGGTCATTAAACCTTCAATCAAAATAAATAAATAAATAAATAAATAAATAAAAAAGAAGGTGCCCCCTGTAAAATGGTGCCTACTGCATGTTCTTGTAGGCTTTTGATTTCTTAAGTTTCCTGAATAATTGGGATAAAACTCAGTTAATTATCTTTCAAGTCATTCATTTGTGTATATTTTCTTAAATTTATAAAACACATTCATAGACTAACTAAGGTTTGCCTTGATTTCACTTAACTTAATATGCCAACATTTTTGTGACCCTCATCTGCAAACAAGTTTACATAAATTTAAGTAGCAGTGCTCCACTGTGGCCAGAGGGGAAGTTGTTTTCTAAACCAGTTGTCGAATGTCAGGATAATGAGGCCTGTGTCCAGAAATGCCTTAAAAGGTAGTTCGAAAGCAACTTGTGCATCATTGTGTATATGTACCTCCCAAGAATTTTTTTTTAAAATAATAATGTGAAGGCTGCTTTTGTATTGATCTATTTATTATTATTACTTGCAAAGTGGAAAACTTTCTACTTTTTGTTATTCAGATAATTAGTATTATATTTTGTTTGAGCTTATTTCACTCTGTCAAGTTTGAGATTATGTATAATGTTTAGGTCCTTTCAGAGTTTTAAACATTTTAGAAAGAACATGCTGTATTTCAAATTACAAAATTTTGTGAACTTACTTTTCTCCTGGATAGGAGATGAATATTTGCAATGCATGCTGTTTTTCTCCAACACTGTCCAGGCCATACAATTCAATCCATATGTTAAAACTTTAAATTAACTATTAATTTAAAAATACTTTTAAAACAATTTTTAAAAACTTGAAAGTTAAAAACATATGTATTAACAACTACATTCTTCAGAATGTGTGAAACCACATGGTTGCAAATATATATATATCATCATCATCATTGTCAACCATTATCAATCCACAGCTGGACGAAGGTCTCTCCAAGCCTCTTCCACAACGGTCTGTCTTGTGCCAGTCTCCTCCATGTTAATCCCGCATACTTTCGAATTTCATCCACCCATCTTCCATGTGGTCTTCTTCTGGGTCTTTTCCTGTGTCTTGGAATCTAATCTAAAATTTCGACTGTCCATCGATGGTCTGTCCTTCTGGCAGTATGTCCAGCCCATTGCCATTTCAGGGATTTTACTCTGATCATGATGTCTTCCACTCTTGTCATTTTTCGGATCCACGAGTTCCTCTTCTTATCTCTCCTGGTTACACCAAGTATGCACCTCTCCATGCTCCTTTGAGTTATCTGCAGCCTTTGTATATCTCTTTTAGTTAAGGTCCACGTCTCTGCACCATACGTAAGCACTGGAAGGATGCATTGATCAGACACTTTTCTTTTAAGACATAATGGCATATTACTCTTGAAAATTATGCTGTTTCTTCCAAAAGCTCTCCAGGCAAGTTTTATACGCTGATAAATTTCTTCATCAATGTGACCCTCACTTGATATCTGCTGTCCAAGATAAACGTATGCATCTGTTATCTCCACCTTTTCTCCATCAATCGATAAATCTTCATTTCTTGTAAAAGCATTGTACATCACTTTTGTCTTCTGAAAGTTCATTTTTAATCACACTTCTTTACTCTTGTCAGCAAGTTCTTGGATCATACTCTGCAGCTCTGATGGGGTAGTTGCAAAAATGACTATGTCATCAGCAAAATGAAGGTGGGTTAGATAATCTCCATTAATCTTTATCCCTTTGTTTTCCCAGTTCAGTGATTGAAAGACATTTTCCAATGTGGCATTTAAGAGCTTGGGAGATATGGTGTCACCTTGTCTCACTCCCTTTCCAATTTTTATATGTGCTGTATTCTCCGACAGCCGAATCTTTGCACTTGCATTTTCATAGATGTTATTAATAATATTAATGTATGCATCTTCAACACAGCAGGATTTCAAAGCTATTGTAACTGCTGATGGTTTCACTGAATCAAAGGCCTTTTCATAATCGATAAAAGCCATGCACAATGGAAGTTCATATTCCCTCGCTTTTTCAATTAGTTCTCTCAGTATGTGGATATGATCTATAGTGCTGTAGCCAGTCCTGAATCCAGCTTGTTCTCTCGGTTGAGCCATGTCCAGTGTTACCTTCAAGTGGTGTGAAAGAACTTTAGTGAAGCTTTTATAAACCACTGATAGGAGGCTGATAGGTCTGTAGTTCCTGAGATCCTCAATGTCACCTTTTTTATGTAGCAGGATCATTGTAGCGTTGTTCCAATTCTCAGGAATCTTCCCTTCATTAAGGCATCGAGTGAAAACTTGGGCGAGTACTGTTTTAGTTTCTCCACTTGCTTCTTGTATGATGTCTACAGTGATTCCATCTTCTCCTGGAGCTTTCCCCCGCTTCATGTTCTTGATTGCACGTGCAACTTCTGCTGGGAGGACTGGAAGAACTCTGGTACTGGTACCTTTCATGATGTCTGGAGTACATGTATCATCTTTTTCATGTAATTTGGAGTAGAAATCTTTCACTCTTGTCAAAATTTCGCCTCTATTTCTTGTTACAGAACCATCTTCTTTTCTCAGTGCCATAATCTGTTTTCTTCCTTTACTGAGATTGAGATGTCCCTTTGCTATCTTTAGGCTTTGGTTATTTTCAATTGCTTTCCTCGCTAGTTCACAGTTGAATTTCCTTACGTCTTCAGTGATATTTTTTCGTACTGTCTTGCATAGCTCTATATATTCCACTTTGGAAGTCACATCTTCTTTAGTTGTCCTCATCTCTCTTCTTTTTTGCATCAACATTTTGGTTTTTCCTGACAATTTGTTCACATGCAACTTGTTCTCAGACCCAGCTAATCTTGTTGCTGTTTCCAAAAGAGCTTTGGTTACTTTTCTGTTAACTTCAGAGATGTCCACTTCTTCTGATGTTAGACCTTCTAGAGCAGAGAATCTGTTCCTCAGTTCCAATTTGAAGGTATTATGATGCTTTTTAAGGTTGGTCACGTCAATACACTTTGTTTTATAAGCTTGCCACGCTCGAGTTTAGCATTGAGGTACATCTTACCATTCTATGGTCACTACCTGTGTTGAACTTGTTGTCTTCCATGACAAATTTCTTGTTACACATAATAAAATCAATTTCACTTGTCCATCCATTGGGATGCCTCCATGTTCATTTCCTTTGTGGCTTTTTCTTGAAAAAGGAGTTCATGATGGAAAACCCTTCTGCCTCTGCAAACTCTACGAGAGTATTTCCACGCTGGTTTCTATTGCCGTGACCGAATTTACCTACTGAAGTTTCATTCTGTTGCAGTTGCCCTATTTTTGTATATATATATAAATTGTGTTTCGAATTTATAGTTCAAAGCAGATTTGTCCGGGTCAGTTATGGGTTGATGTTGGGTCCAGGTTCGAAATTTTTCACCCGTTTCCAACTCTGATTTGCGTCACTCGCGACCACACCGAGCCACAGTGCAGTACATACCGAGACCCAAGTAATGGGTGTGACCTGTTCAAGATGCAGATAGGCGTGTCTGCTATCCAACATGAAACTGTCACTAGGTGGCGCTGGTGGCTGGGCATAGAAAATACGAATTCTGCAGCTATAACCATTAGGACATCACCGTGTGCAACGTAGATTCCTTTCCTTATCGCTGTTAGCGTGTTTCACTTAAATTTTTTCATCAATTATTTTAAGAAAATAAAGAAATGACTTGCTATGTTCCATTATACAAGTGTTACAAGCTTGTTGCTTCGTAACAAATTTTTAGTGCAACGACCAGCCCTTCAAAAAAGAAAATGTAAAATAATAAGTACATGGTCGAGTCACATTATTGTGACCACCAGCTAATATCCAGAGTAACCGCCATGTGCACCACGGAGAGCAGCTAGACAAGCTTGGAGTGACTCAGTAAGGTGCTGGAAGGTCTTCACAGGTATGTGAAGTCATGCTGACTGCAGTACATCTGACAGCTGCTGGAGTGTGTGTGGTGGAGGATCCATAGAGTGAACAACATGATTGAGGTGGTCCCTCAGATGCTCAATTGGGTTTAAGTCTGGGGAATTAGGGGGCCAGGGAAGTACTTTGAAGTCTTCATCTTGCTCTTCCAACCACTCACGGACATTTCTAGCTGTGTGACACATTGCATTGTCATACTGGAATATCCCATTCACCCCAGAGAAGACAATCAGCATGTATGGGTGTATGTGGTCTGCAAGGATGAATTCATAACGAATTTGGTCCATAGTGCCTTCCATAGATATCAGTGGACCCTAGGGAATGCCACGAAAACATTCCCCAGACCATAATGCTGTCCCCACTAGCTTGTGTTCTTCCAGCAATGGTTTAAGAGCGTTTATTCTCAGATGTTTCTTGCCTTATATGCCAACATCCATCCGTTCGATCAAGCAGAAAGCGCGACTCATCGTAGAAGGCAATCCTTTGCCAATCAACGGAGGTCCAATTCCGATACTGCCATGCAAATGTAAGACTTTTCTGATAATGCACCTTCGTTAGCATAGGTGCAGTGACCATCCATCTGCATCAAACCCCATAACCAGGAGGGTTTGCTGAATTGTCATTTCAGGCACACTTCCAGTAGTCCCCTGGTTCATTTGGCTAGTGAGTTGCTCCACTCTAGCATGTCGATCGGCCGTCACACACCTTCGAAGCCGACGTTCACCTCTCATATCAATGGCACAAGGTGCTCCGCAGTTTCCACATTGCTTATTCGCAATGGTGCGATTTCTTCAATCATGATACACTTTAATCACAGCAGCATGCAAACAGTTTACAAACTGCGCTGTTTCAGAAATACTGCCACCCTTGGCCCGAAAGCCGATGATCATCCTTTTTTCCAAATCTGATAAATCGCTCCTTTTATTCATGACCGCAATGAGTGATATATGTTTTCAGAATGCCTACAGCACACCTTATATACTCTCCAAGCCAACTCGCAACACATGTCTTTTTTCATTGGCTACACGCTGTTGACATCAAAAGTAGGAGGTGGTCACAATAATGTGACTCGACCGTGTATATAAAGGAAAGTGGGAAAATGAGAAAATCGAGTGTTTCTGTCCACAAATTGTTTGACCACTTCTAAATGACCTAGAAATCTGAAAATTGGTATGCTGATAGGTCTTTAAGGTCCAAATACCTAGAAGAGTCTGAAAAAAATAAATCAAAGTGACTGCTTTGGAACATTGTCTGCTTGAATTTTTCACGAATTGTTCAACCACTTCTAAAGAATAGAGATTTGAAAATTGACATGCTGATAGGCCTTAAGTTCCATATACCTTGAAAAGTCAAAGTTTGAGGGCTAGGGACGAATCTTTTCTATTTTACTTTTCTTTTCTTCTTAAGCAGTGGAAGTCTACCTTCTCTCCTATCTGGCAGAAGCTATGAAATGTATCCCCTAACCCATCTGGTCAGCATAGGGGATTAGCCTGAATTACCCCCAAAGTGAAATAATTTGAAATTAAGGGACTCCAAAGCCTGCTACTGTTTTATGACAAATGGTACTCATTAACGTCACAACCCTGTTCTAAATTGTAAAACAGTTACATATCTTAAATTGCTTTTCTTTCCCTTAATTAATTTTCCCCATCTTTAATTTTATGTTCAAAAATGATTTTATAGATTCACCATTCAGAGTGCGGGCATGACTGCTAGTACATATATATACTTGCAATGAACTACTTTTTAAAAAAGGAAGGAATAAGAAATAATTAAAGTAATATGGCCTGAACCCTGCCAGAACCTCAACTTAAATCACTAAGATTTTTCTCCATGCTGTGAACGTCCTCAGAGTGTCAATGTCTCCCAATTAAGGTCAGATAGCTAAGTGAAAATGTTAGAGTCCAGCTCATTCTTCCCTGTGGATGTGGTGGAAGGTTATTTCAAGTAATCATCATGTGTGTACAGTTGTGGCATCCTTTATTGATGATTATAACTTACTTCTTCCTGTTTTTATTTAAATTCTTACAACACAGTTCTTATATTTCTCTAAAAACTGCGTTTGAGATTTTTAAATAGTTTTGAGATCTCATAATAAACATACGTAATATCTAAGGTATTAATTTACCTGATATTGGCAAAGTATTTCGCACGTTGTTGCTCTGTGAGGCACGTGCTCCCAGCCTGAGAGAGGTCAATTTGTTACGGGTTTTTGGTTAGTTAAAATTTTTATAAATAAAACAATTAGGTTATATTATTATCAGTTCAACATTCATTCATTCGCACAATCAAACGTTTTAAATTTGCTATTAATTAAAAGATTGTATTAGAAAAAGTTATACTCATCGGGTCGGGAGACGTCTCTCAAGATGCTCTTCGTCACGTTGTTACGGTGAGTGCTTTCGGCACTTCCTGAGTGCCATCGTCAGACTTTCTACCTACATGCGGGTTTCTCTCGTGTGTAGCCACTGGAGTTGCACGTCGGGAAACGAAGGGAGTGTTTCATGGCCTGTATGTGTTTTACCTGCCGTAACAACATGATGAAGAGCATTTTGAGAGACTTCTCCCGACCCGATGAGTATAACTTTTTCTAATACAATCTTTTAATTAATGGTAAATTTAAAATGCTTGATTGTGCGAGTGAATGAATGTTGAACTGATAATAATATAACCTAATTGTTTTATTTATAAAAAATTTAACTAACCAAAACCCATAACAAATTGATCTCTCTGGGGCTGGGAGCACGTGCCTCACCGAGTAACATCGTGCAAAATACTTTGCCAATATCAGGTAAATAATACCTTAGATATTATGTATATTTAATCAAAAGCATGTTTAAAACATAAGCCCTTAAGGTTGTCTCATGAATTACATATTTCATAACTCATAATAAACAATAAGAATAAACTAAAATTATTGCATTCTGTGTAAGAGTATATGAAATTCCCACAAGACTTTCAATCCCTAAAATTTCCTACATAGGCAGTACTAAAAACAACTTAAAATATTGTTTAAAACACACATGAAAGGTTGACAAAAAAGAAGAGGAAAAGGCTGCTATGATACAATTTTGTTCAAAAACCAAAAAAATTCCTAAATTTGAGAAACTTAAATTATTGTCTTCTTGTAATTCTGAAAAATAATTAAGAGTCTTAGAAACAATTCTTATAGAAAAATATAAGAAAAAAGCTTGTAATATTCATGATCCAATCATGCTTCATGAATTTTGTATAATTATGTTTCCATCAAGTAATCATCATGCCTATGTTTGTTTCTGTGAGAGAAGCAGACGTTTCAGATGTAGCTTCAGTTCCACTGTGAGCAACTTCATTATCCAAAGATTTTCCCCAATTCATCTAGATTGGTTTGTAAACAGGTAGTTCAGTTTCAAGATGAATCAGAAATCACACATCACCATAACTGAAAAATCACTGTTAAGGTGCCACAGTTGGCCTTGTCACTGTCAGGGCAATGCTTGGGGATAAACAGGTCCAAAATCACTGTTACCATGTCACAGTTTCAGCCTTGGGGACTTCACTTTGTTCTAAGAGAAATCTTCACTCAGTAGGGCAGTTTTTACCCTTATGGCTGTTGTCTACTCAAGATGAGCTGAGAAAGATCATTATCATTCTAGTTCACTCAAGTTAAGGATGTGGGGTGGTGAAAGCAATAGTTTATTTTTGTTGAATATGGGAACAGTACTTTTTTATTTATTTATTTATTTATTTATTTATTTATTTATTTTTTCTTCCATTTAGTGCATAGCTTTAGTCACAGTGATTCTGCACCATGTTCATGCATTGTATTGTATCCATCACAAATGGTGATTTTGTTACTGTTACAAGTAAGGTGGTGACTCCTCCTGATTTTTTACAGCACTGTCACTCCTGTTGTAAATGGCACTTTTGTCATGATTTAAAGTCAACATTACTTCTGCAAAGCAATCTTCATTGCCATTGTGACAGGAGAATCACTATTAGGCCCACCTCTAGTGCTGTTACCATGAAGTGTTCTGGATACATTGTAGTTCCTGATTTCTTTCCTGTGTATTAGTCTGTTACTGTTCCTAACAGGAGTACCCCTAAATTTGGGTGCACAAGCTTTGTATTATTCAAGAGATTAATAGAGGAGGGGAGTGTAGACCTGAAAACCATCTAACACATCTCATGTAGAATCAAGTTATTGTTCATGTGATGTATGTGGTAGACTGAGATATGTTTTATGTATATTTTTTGCAGTCACAATTTTCAGCAAGCAGGTGGTAGATATCACCGTTGATCTTGTATCAGGTGTTTGACTGCTCTGTTTTAAGTAGTATGACTCATTATTTAAAACAGGTAATAGGCTTTTGGCACCTGTAGTGCTGAGCTTGAGTTTAAATCCCAGGTAGATATGGATGTTGTGTTAGTTGTAATGACACTGGTTTTTTCCTTTCCCAGCAGGCAATTCCTTAAATGGTTATAGGGTATTACAAATATAAAAATAGCATCTGTCAGCAGCTTTGAAAAATGTCTGTGGTACTGCATCACTAGATTTGTAGTACTCATCAGTCTTTGAAGAAAAATGAAACAAGTAGATATGCCTCAGAAAACGTGAAAATTACATGGTCCTGGAACAAAAATTGAACCCACATCTCCCAATTTACATTTGACTATGTTACCGTTACACCACCCAGAGCAATTTAGGTTTAAGTATGTTACTGGTGTAACGGTAACATACTCGAACATAAATCAGGAGATGCAAGTTTGATTTCCGTTTCAGGACGATGTGATTTTCAAGTTTTCTGTGGCATGTCTACTTGCATGACTTATTTCACAGTGGTCTGCCATTAACATGTATTTCAGAAAAATCAATCTTCTGTACTGTAATGAAAGGGAATGCCCCCCCCCCACGAAAAAAATCCATGTGACACAATAACAGTTGAGGCCTCTTAGAATGTCAGTGACAAACGCACCAAAGTTATGTTTTAAGAAAATCGAGTTTTAAGTAAAAAAAGGGATATTTGAACAATGACGAATACACTTTTTTTCTTTTCTTTTTCCTTCTTTCTTTCTTTTTTTTTTTTTTTCTGAGGGAAAGTGATAAATTGGTGATAAGCTTTCTATACTGAATGGAGCATAGGTTCAGCTTCCAGATAATCAATAAAAAGTATTCAGCAATCATGGCATATTCATCACTGTCATTGTAAACACCTCAATTGATAAATATACTAAAGTACTTATAAGCAAATTTATGTTGTTAAAGTTACATAAAAAGGGCAATACAATACTGAAATTTGGACATTTTGGCATTTACTTGAGAAATCAGTTAATATTTGAGAATATAATTGTAGTATACCTCTTATGTTAGTTTTTTTTCTTATCTTTTTATGTATTCTGTATGTATGCCAAAGACCCTCAGACCAGTAACACTAGTCTGAACTAGACTAGACTAATAAAATAATTTCACAGTTTTTGTCACAAACACTTTCATTCACTTGTTAATAAATTAGGTTTTGTGACACATATACACTGAAGAGCAATTGCATTAGAGATACCTGTCTAGTAACGTTTAGCACCATCTTTCGCCCTGATGACGGCAACGATTCGCCTCGGCATGGACTCGACAAGACACCAGAAGCGTTGGGAAGCCATACGGATCCACGACCCCTGAATAAGCTCTCACAGTTCATGAAGATTTGATGGAGGGGGTCAGATCCTAGAACATCTCTCTTGATGACATCCCAGATGTGCTCAATGGGATTGAGGTCAGGTGACCTAGCTGGCCAAGAAAGCAAGGTCACGTCGGTGGAGTGTTCATCCAACTATTCGGATACAATTCGGGAGCGATGGCATGATGCATTGTCTTATTGCAGGATGAGGTCCCCAGTGGGATATTGAAGACGCACAAACGGGAGCAAATGGTCGTTCAGGATATCCCGGTAACGTTGACCTGTGAGTCACGATGTCACACGTACCAGGGGTCCCATTTCAGTCCACATAAACAGTCCCCAGACGAGAATGCCACCCCCACCAGCTTGAAAAGTTACCCTGCTGGCAAGAAGGATCCATCGCTTGATGTGGGTTGCGCCATACTCGTATCCTGCCATCCGCATGTACCAACGTGAATCTCGACTCATCAGTCCAGGCAGCGTTTTCCACATGTCTAGGGTCCAGTGGCGATGTTCCCACGCCCATGCTAATCTTTGCACCCTGTGATGTGCGGTCAGCAGCGGTACCCTCGTGGGACGATGGCTTCTGTACCCCATAGTGAGGAGATGGTTCTGGATGGTGTGGCTGCTTACACGTTTTTGTGCACCAGCGTTAAATTACCGAGTGATTTCTTGCACTGTGGCCCATCTATCCGCTGTTACAATGCGAGCTAGCCGACAATGACCCCGCTCATCCACATGCTGTTGTCCACAGCAGTTGGCCCTGCTGTGGACAACAGCATGTGGATGGAGGGTTTTACCGGATGCGATGTACACACGGTGCACCCGTGACACAGTGGCTCATGAAAATCCCAGTGCCTGCACAACTTCCGAGATGGAGTGACCCATTCGTTGGGCCCCGACAATTTGCCCACGATCAAATGCGCTTAGATCCTTCGTCTTACCCATACTGCGTCCGACCCTTACTGATTCCCATTGCATCACTCCTTATATTATCGGATCGCTGCATACGTCATGTCATTTCAGTTTACAGGGCCGCCCACAGCGTCACATTTGCATAACGCCAGCTGTCTCTAATTCAATTGCTTTTCAGTGTATTGTGCATACCTACTGTTGTGGAAGGAGACTAAGTTAACTTAAAGTTGACAGATGCAAATTTAAATTTCAACACTTTCCCTCAGAATATGGATATTAAAAGGAGACAAGCAAAACTTACAGGTATATATATGTGAAAGCTTAATTTATTCCCACAACTGATAACAATAATAAGAAATTAGTCGTTGCAGTACATGAGGGCTATTTCATTTTTATGGCCAAAAAAAAAAACCAAAAAAACAATTTGTGTTATTCAAGGACTATTGCTGTTTGTGACGTGCAAAATAAATGGACAGAGCCCAAAATCCAGACCACCCACTAGTCTAAGCTAATGTGGTCACATGCTATGGACTAACATATATTAATCACACAACACATTACAAAACTCAAGAATTCAATTTTGTAAAAAGACCAGTCGGTCTGCATTTATTGATGAACAATTTAATGAGTGGTTGTAAATTCTTTTTCTTTTTTGTAATTTGCTTTTCCGCTTTGCTTTTCACAAACACCCAGGAAGGTTACAGAAATTTAACATTTTTGTTTGTTTTTACACAGCATTTTTAATTCATGGTAATCACTTTTAAAACACATTTTCAGAGGTGAACTGCCTTAGTTTAATTTTCAACTGCTCAGGTTAGGGTCATTCCATGTGAAATAAACCAATAACGAATTAAATTGTTGCTCGACAGTTTTAAATATTTTTTATATTTTGCATACAATATTCCCAATATATTAACACTACAAAAATAAACTTTTTTTTTATAAGACTTATTTTTTTCTGGCGGCCATTTTTCTTCGGCTTCACATGATGTTTTTGACCAAAATCATTGTTTACGTAAAATTTAATAACTTCTTTACTACTAGAGCTATCATGTTCAAATAAAGATCATTCTTTTTTACATGAAATGTTCTACAGTTTTGACCAAGAATGCTTTAGCTACCTCTTGTGAAAAGATATGAAATGGCCCTTACAAAATGTTTAATAATTTTGCTTAAATTTCTGATTTCAGGCATAATTTTTTTAAGAATGGTAAAAGTCTCATACTTCAGGCTTTGTATGTTTACATGTATCTAGTTGGACTATTAACTCACAAAATTTGAAACTTGAGACTGTTGTCCTTTTTTTCTATAGACCTCCAAACATAGTCCGAACCTTAAAAGTGTCACTTTTTTAGGCCTAATATCTCAAAAGGGACAGCTCCTAAAATTTTAATATTTTTACACAGCAATTTGGTCTTAAGGGTAAACCTGCAGTAAAAATTTCAACTTGTAGACACAAGTAGTTTTAAGGCTGTGCTACATCAAAATAACGGAAAAATACAACCATTTTTATTTGCGAACTTGTGAGCCAGAGTTGCTTTTAAATCATCTTAAATATGTAAGGAAAATTATAAATGGTACAGTAACATTTTATTATTCATTGAAATAAAAAAATATTAAAAAACACAAATTAGACAAGCAGCAAAATAAATTTACCTGATTTTGAGTGCATGGTTTACAAATGTCCATTTTATGTATATGTGTTACTACAGTATAAACAATAACATTAACACATTAAATTACAATAACTATGAAAAATAAGTTACTTACAGTTCTATTGATGTTCTAGTTGTACTGAGAAATAAATAAATTCATTGCTTGAGAAATGTTGTTACACAGTGTTTCCACGATATTGTAAGAACGGCCAGTCGCTGTCGTCATGTCCATTTGAGTCAGTTTTTGTAAGATATGGCTTATGGGAACCCATACAATGTCCTGTGGAAATGATAACTGAAAGGATGTTCGTGGCCCATGTGGATGGAAACAGTGAATTTGCATATCATTGTTTTCTTCGCTGATGTCTTGAATCTTTCCAATCCACCATTTTTTATCATAAACACAGGCAACATAGTCATTTTTATGGAATGAAAATATTTGATGAGATGTGATTGAGGACACTAATACGTCTTCAAATTCTGATGTTTGGGATGTTTTAAAGCATCTTATTTGAGACGAATAGAGAGGAACTATTCTATGATAATCTCTTGTGTGTGGTACTGTTACGGCATTTGCAAGTCTTGCTTTGAGTCTTGCATACTTTGATTGTACCTCATCAGTTGATAAATAAATGTATGCAATGCCTAGATTTTTTCGGAGCAATATTTATACATATCCTGTGGTGTTAAAATTTGGTCTGTATATGTTCTTTGCAAACTACTTCTTGATACTTCTCTTTTTGTAGTACCACCTATTCCATCACTAGCATTTTTGCCGTGGGATGTAGCAAAGAAATTCCATTCGGCTTCAAGTCCAAAATCGTCAAAATGTTTGCAAATGTTAACGAAGTTCTTTTTATTTTTATATTGGCTGGCAGCACCATCACTGAAATAAAAATTTTCTTCACTGAAGGTGCCACTTTTTTTATGTCAGAAATTAGATGACCTTGGAATACATGGAATGCAGCTGTGTTGTGCTCCATATGATCACTTATAATGCAAAGACTTCTGCACTTAACAGCTTCTAAATCACTACATAAATCCTTAGTCACAGATCCATAATCACATTTATGGCATTCTTCATTGACATATACACCAACAGAGCATTCCATTTTGATTTGGCACAAATACACTTATTGCAGGTATATCACAAAGTCACATTTCAACTACTTGCCAGTCACAAAGGAAACATCAAACTGGGACAAGAATGAGGGTGGTAGTATATATAGCTGCATTAAATGTACAGGTCTTAACAGCTTTAAACAGGTCTTAACAGGTAGCTTAAAAGCTTAATAGGTCTTAAAAGCTTAACAAGAATTGAACAGGATACAAAAACAATGACTCATCTGGACATGTAGTAACAGGAATTATGCTGCCTCCAACAGGAAATCACATGAATACATCTAAAAATATATATATATGACAAAAATGTTCATATTACTGTCTATAACTACATATATGTTTATGGACGATTGTGAATCATGCACTCAAAATCAGGTAAATTTATTATGCTGCTTGTCTTCTTTGTGTTCTTTTAATATTTCTTTATTTCAATGAATAATAAAATGTTACTGTACCATTTATAATTTTCCTTACATATTTAAGATGATTTAAAAGCAACTCTGGCTCACAAGTTCGCAAATAAAAATGGTCGTATTTTTCCGTTATTTTGATGTAGCACAGCCTTAAAACTACTTGTGTCTACAAGTTGAAATTTTTACTTCAGGTTTACCCCTAAGACCACATTGCTGTGTAAAAATATTAGAATTTTAGGAGCTGTCCCTTTTGAGATATTAGGCCTAAAAAGGTGACACTTTTAAGGTTCGGACTATGTTTGGAGGTCTATAGGAAAAAAAGGACTACAGTCTCAAGTTTCAAATTTTGTGAGTTAATAGTCCAACTAGATACATGTAAACATACAAAGTCTGAAGTATGAGACTTTTACCATTCTTAAAAAAATTATGCCTGAAATCAGCAATTTAAGCAAAATTATTAAACATTTTGTAAGGGCCATTTCATATCTTTTCACAAGAGGTAGCTAAAGCATTCTTGGTCAAAACTGTAGAACATTTCATGTAAAAAAGAATGATCTTTATTTGAACATGATAGCTCTAGTAGTAAAGAAGTTATTAAATTTTACGTAAACAATGATTTTGGTCAAAAACATCATGTGAAGCAGAAGAAAAATGGCCGCCAGAATAAAAATAAGACTTATAAAAAATTTTATTTTTTATTTTTGAAGTGTTAATATATTGGGAATATTGTATGCAAAATATAAAAAAAAATTTAAAAATGTCAAGCAACAGTCACTGGTTGATTTGACGCGGAATGACCCGTTATGAGACACTAAAAGATTAAGGTAACCAAGATTTTAATTTAAGGTCAGAAGTTACATTGAAGTTTAACATCACTTTTGAGCTTAGCAGCAGTTCCTCGTTGTTATAATATATATATATTTAGGCAATTTTATTCTGACATGGGAGATCTTGGCCAAGATTCCAAAACCTAGCTTTACTTTACGTCACCACATTTTCTGACCTGACAAACAGAACTATCACCTTGGGGAGTAACTCCCAGAACAAAATAGTTTTTTTTTTTTTTTTTTTTTAGTTTAAATAGGTCTATTAATTAGTTTAGTTGTTTGTTAGTTTTTTTTTTCAAATAGGAAGGTGGTAAAAAAAAAAAAAGAAAAAGAAGGTCTTGTAGTGAGAAAATAGTCTACTTCCGAAGAGCCAACATGGCTGGCTAGAATGTTAAATGTTCGGTGTGACGAGGAGGGTTTAAAATTGCAGCTTACCGCTTCCTGAGTTCAGCATACCACTTCATGAGTTCACCTTTTGGCTCTGAAGAAGGGGGTCCTTCAAGTGTACTGAACTGTAGTAGTATTACTGGAGTGGCACTAGCAGAAGTCTGGGAATGGACACATTCAGACAGCAGTAGCACGGGAAATGTACTCCCAATTTTTTTATTTCCTCCAAAAGCCGGGTAACTGGTGGTACAGCAGCAGTTCTCCCTTTCGGTCCCTTAGCACACATCCTAGGGTGGTAATCCTTTTGGAGTGGTGAGTCGGTAGGTCGGGATGAATGTCGAACTTGCCCCGGTCGCCTAGTTAAGCAGGGTCTTCGAAGAACCGACGCTCCGGTTACACTCAGGCAGCATGGAGGCATGGGGCAAATACATTTTTTATTGATCCTATGCTCCGCCGAGGTTTTTGGTTTCCTTTTAACCGTCGGCTCACCTTCCATTTCCCAGGAAGTCTAAAGGAATTCCAGAGGGTTAGAGGTCCCTCGGGGACAACAGAATTTTTCTCTTCCGAAGAAGACTCAGCCTTAGCAGAAAAAAATCGAAAAGTGTCCTCAAAAAAAAAAAATTCAACTCACACGTCTTTTTCGAAGGATGCAGGAGCACGCCAGCGCCCTCTACATCGACTCTACTTTCTTCCAATCAGATTGCCTCCACCCGGCTGGTGTGGGCGAAAACGCAACCGCCCACGCACAAACCAAAAAAAAAAAAAAAAGAAATTTTCTCCCGCGCTTCAGCTGGCCTGCCATGAAGAAATGCTCACGCCGCTTACTAACGCTCGCGTCTTATGACATAACATGGAAAAGGCGGGGTTCCAGACCCGAATTTATCACCTTACGCAAACGAGGGAACGCTTTCCAAATGCGACATCCGATACCACCCTGACTTCTAACAATTTCTTTTCTTATGGGAATGCAGGTGGTTTCTGGCCAGAAATGCTTGACCAACTCTGGTCATCCTATAAATAAAGAGAGAGAGATACTGCAAACCACCCCCTCTGCGTACCAGCAACACTTAGAAAACCCGAGTATGCGTAAAGTTCACCATGTTACCGGAGCCAGGAAGCAAGCTGAGCTCTTTTTCACACCCTCCCATAAATAAGGGCGGGAGCAGGGAATCTTTCTGGCTAACCATCCATACGCGGTAGCTTCACTTCATGAGAGAAGACGGGGCAGGAAGAAAAGGAAAATCTCAAAGTCATCATGTACATTTATATTGCATTTTTATACATACATATCCATAATTCTACGTGGGACAGACTGTTCCATACAACAAATACTTATTTCCTAATTTTATTCGTAATCAACACAGAATTTTCCTTATGATGGTGGTTACATAAATACAAGTAGATGGTCAAACACCATTATTACTATACACACACATATACATATATACATATATTTTTTCTCTTCTTCCCCCAGAAAAATAAAAGAGGAAAACAAATTTATGAAGTGATGTTACAACGATTCACCTAAAATACAATGTCCTCACTCCGACCTACTGACAGCATAAAAAAAAATAATAATAATTACAGTTACCTAAAGGACACACACACCGAGCAACACTCACCAGGAAGATACAGATTAATTTTTAAAGAGAAATTTCCGAGAAAAGATTTCTGACTTTTTCTCAACTCTTTTTTTCTTAAAAGGACATATATATATATATATATATCTCCACCTCCTGCACAATGTCAAGAAAAATGAGAGACCACTAAAAAAAAAATAAAATAAAAATATGATCACACATTTTCTCTTATAGAAAATGCGTTGGACTGTTGTCAGTCCTGAATGGAAATTCACATAAATTGGCCAGATTTATGTGTTTCCAGACTGAGCAACAGGACACTACCAACTACTATGGAATGTCTGTAGTTTCTACGGATTTTGTTGTCTGACTATGGAACTCACTGTCAAAACTGTGGATTCTATGAATTTTCATTTTGTTTAACTTTTTTTATTTTGCTATTATTTCTGCTTTTTTTTCATCATTTAGATCATTGTTAAAATCGATGCAAAACTGAAGAGAATTTTTTGGGGGTGTCATTTTCCGTCTGGGGGACGATATTTCTTGTTTCAAAACTTTCGTAACAGTTGTTAAACTGTGTAAAAAGAATTTGCCGTAATCATAATTTTTTCTCTCGATGTTGCCTTTGTGCCCAGTATTCTTGTTAAATATCATTTTATTGCATAAATGTTTGTATTTCAGCTTGAAACTGTAGGCAACAATTTGCGAAAACGGAAGTTAGACGCCCCAAAAATTTCCCTGTAATCTTCAGGCATAAGATTCTTCCACGAATTTGAGGAATTCTGCCATTTTCGTCATTATTTTGGTCATTTACAAAATCAATGCACAACTGAACAGAAATTGGGGGTGATGGGGGTTGATAGAGGATGGAATTCCATCTTTATGAAACTTTCTAAAATGGAAAGTTGATGAAGTTAAGATTTTTTCTGTAATCATAATTTCTTTTTCTTGCAATGTTGCCTCTGTCCAGTATTATTGTTAACTGTCATTTTGCTGTATAAATATTTTTATTTCAGCTTGAAAATAGGGGGAAAATTTTCAATACCAGAAGTCGAACAGAGCAAAGATTTCTCCCATAACCAACCCCACCCCCATGCGATGCCCACTCTCCTGTGTTGCTAAATATCCTCCATCCCATAAGTTTTTGCATTTAAGCTAGATAAGGGTGGGGGAAATTCCCGAAAACAGGAGTAACAAAGTTGCAAAATTTGTAAAAAATATTTATTTTTTTCTTTTTCATATTTTGGACTTTTTGTCTGTCAAACGTGGAATTTTGAACGCATCTGACGGATTTTTTGCTGGTGGAAGTTTCGAACTTAAATCTCGCAATGTTACCTATCGTGTCCTTGTCAAGGACATCAACTTTGTGTTTTGCACATGGTAAGTTTGTTTCATTAGTGTTCGTGTTTGTTGTAGCACTTTTTTTTTATTTTTTTGTGGTTCATATTTCTTTTTCACAAAGAGATGGATCGTTTTCTAAGAACGTGTGTGTGTGTGTGTGTGTGTTCTATGCAGTAATACTAGTTACTGCTGACAAAGTTCTTGCCAATGTTGGCAGGTAGGAATTGTGGAGTGATCGGGTAAGAACATAAAGAACAGGATAAATAACTTGAACAACCAGGACACATTAGCTGTGGATAATTCTGCTTCCCATTATTTTTCTGTAGCGGTTGGTCATTGTAGATACCAGTCTTTTGCATATGTTTATCTTCTCTCACCTGAATGCCAAATCAACCACAGAGTTCCTTTGTTCCACTCTTATTTGGCAATTTACTTCCACTAATGTGATGGTGGACATCATATCACTACATTAGAATTTTTGAAAGAAACTATTGCTATGTTAAGTGTTATTACATTGAAGAATTCATTTAATCATGTCTTTCTGTGAGTGAGTTTCTTGATTTTAGTTTAATAACACTGCTATAAAAATCCAAAGGTGAGGGTTTTCCAATATATACTTACTATTGACTTGCAAAGAGTGAATGTATTGTGGCTTCTCCACTCTTCTTACCCAAATCCCATATGAAAAATTCGAGAGCCCCTGAATATAAATGGCATTCAACCAAAGTTTTTATGGGCATGAATTGATGGCATACATCCAGGATTTTGTGGTGGGTATATCATTTTCATAATTTTCAGAGCATCATTGATCTGAAGCATATACACTGAGATTCCAGTTTATTAGGTGCACATGCCCTCATCACATATATGGCTCAATCCAACATGTGAGATGACGTGACTACAGAGTACAGAATAAATCAGGAAGACCAGCTTGTCAAGCATCAGTTATCATTCGTTTGGGGATCTGAATGACTTTGGACGTGGCATGATAGTTTGTGCCAGGAATGCCAGTTCAAGCATCTCACAAATGGCTGTCCTCCTGGGTTTTTCAAGTACGTCTGTTGCAACTGTTTATTTTGAATGGTGCAACCGGCAAAAAAACTTCCAGCAGTTAGCAACAATCTTGTGAATGAAAACAGCTGGTGGGTCAGAGGGGTAAAAGGAGATTGGGGACATGGTCATCTGTTGTTGTAATTCATTTGCGGCATGATGCGATACATGATGCATTCGGAAATAACCCTCAGAACAGCAATGTTAAATTCCACAGTGATTTACCATGTTGTGGCCCATCAGTTTGTTTACACAATTCTTGCCAGTTTCCTTTGACATTCTGATTTCCCCAGCTGTTTTCATCCACAAAATCACTAATTTCTGGAAGTTTTATGTGCGTCTCACCATTCAACGTAAACCCTTGCTACAGTTGTTAATGAAAAGCCCAGCAGGGCAGCTGTTTAGGAAATGCTCAAACCAACATACCTGGTGCCAACTGTCATCCCACAATCGCAATCACTCATATTACTCGTTTTGCCTGTTCCGATCATCAGTCAAACTCTGACTGATGTTTAATGAGCTTGTCTGCCTGTTTTATACCACACACCTCTCTCACATATTGGTGTCTTGTGTGTTGGATTGAATCATTTATGTGAGTAGTGGAGGTGTGCCTAATGAACTGGATCCCATTGTATATGGGCTGAAGATGCTCATTAAGTACATACTTAGACATTTTCAGCACATAATTTTATGTTAAATTTTACATGTTTGGTACACAATAAAAATGATTAGTTAGGGTTTCATTTCCTATAGAAACATTTAATTCTGTATAGGAAGTGTTACATAACTAAATAACAAACTATCCTGTAAATGGCCAACTTTATGGCAGTTATCAAAGGAAATAGCATGTATTTTAGAATTTTCAGACAGCGCTCTTTCCCATGATTAGGACACTCAGGTAATGTAATTCAGAAAATTATATAGTAAATTGCTTATTCCTGTGAAAATTCCCTTCCGGTTCTTTTTAACATTTGATGATTCGGTAATGCACAGCTGTTATAAGGAAGGTTTTTTAGTGATTTTCATACCTCATCATATTTTTCCTTATAAAAAAGGTGGTGTAAAAATGAGTATTTTGATATCTGCTACACCATAAAGAAGCATCAAACTATTTCATGATGAGATTTGTGTATCAGGTCCATATTTGTTGAAACATTATATTTTTGATTCACTGATTTTTGTAAGATTAATTGTGAGATTTAAATGTATATCACTTTGCTGCAGTTTACCCAATTTAGGAGTTGCCTATAGGAGTTATTAAATTTCCATCTTTCAAGTTCGATTTTGTGCTATGCATCCACAATGCTGCCTTTTGTATGATTTTTGGGCTTAGCTTTCAAGTTTCCTTTAAATTAACTTGCTAGGCTACATAACGTTTTCCTTTTGTATTATGTACCTCTCTCACCTGATATTACATTTCCAGATTTATTCAGCATTTCACATTATATGTGAAGTATGGATTTAAATTTATTTTCCTTTTCTTATTTCCTTTGAGGTATATGATGAAATTTGTAATAGTTCCATGTGGTAAGTTGTGGTATGTTTTTAACATTGCATGTCAAATCATGTAATCACTTTATTGCACTTTGATGTTTAAATGTCAGGAAAGTTTGCATTTTCTGTGTACTTTTTATGCTGGGACTTACAGTTGTCCAATATTTACATAAGTGTTATCAATAAGAATTTGAGCACTGCTGTTTTATTTGTTGATCCAGTAAAGTTTGATTTTGCTTGTTGTTGAGTTTTATCATTGTAACATGGTTAAAAGTTTGGTTGTAATGTATTTATTGATGATTGTCAGTGTTACCTTGTTGTGGCTGCATGAATTCTTGATGTTGCATGCTGGGAGCAAAAGCTTTTCAAGGAATTTATCTCTCTTTGTCCGTAGGATGGTTGTTAATAGCAATCAATAAACTTCTATGTGTGGTGTCATATTTGCACGTCCTTATGATGAATTTCCTGTATTACATGAGGCACCATTATGGGGTCCAGTGTCAACTGTTTGATGCTGTAGCAGATTTTAAGGCAAGGATTTTCTGCTTGATGTTATAATTTCCTTTTTCCTTTCTTGCTATTTTTAAATTTTGCTTTTATCAATAGTTTCTACATATGTAGTACTATACTATATGTTGATTGTACCAGTTCATAAATCATAATGATCAGTATTTCAGTCCTTTTTCAAAAAGGATGGGTTCATCCAGTCTGGTTTGAATTTCACTCATGTGGGTGCATTGATGTCTAATAATAGTGAAATCTGCAATTTAATTGTTCCTCAATACATTCAGGGTAACTTACCATTTCATGGCCTTGCTCCAAGATTCAACATTTCCAGCACGTGAGTTGTGATAAAAATGTCGCATGTTTTTAGAGGGGCTTTTCACTTTTCGTATCTGAAGTCATTCACATTTATTATATTCTGTTCCTGGTCGTGTAGGGTTTTTTTTAATTTTTTTCCAGAGGCGTCATGTAGTAATCTTCTATTACTCCTTCATTTTTACACAAAAATGCATTCACGCCAAACATGCTCACAAAGACACATCTGCGGTCGTACTTACATATCAGCACTCAAAAAACCTCTTTTTTTTTTCTTTTGTGTGTGTGTGTGTGTGTGTCTTGTGAGCATGTTTGGTGTGAATGCATTTTTGTGTGAAAGTGAAGGAGTAATAGAAGATTACTACATGACGCCTCGGGGGGGAGCAAAAAACTACACAACCAGGCACAGAATATAATAAATGTGAATGACTTCAGATACAAAAAGTGAATAGCCCCAATGCTACCTCTAAAAACATGTGACATTTTGATCACAACTCACATGCTGGGAATGTTGAATCTGGGAGCAAGGCCATGAAATGGTAAGTTACCCTGAATGTATTGATTGCATAGCTGCACGTTAAACTTAAACCTTTAGATATTGGACATGTTCCAATATATAAGGTATTTACAATTAATTGTTCCTAATGTAATTCTGGATTAATGAGGATTTTAGTTACTTTAAAACAGGTGAGGCAAAAATGTTATAAAAATGTTCAACAGCATCCCAAGTGAAAATGTTGTTTCGTAAATCACAAATGGAGATCTTGTCCTGGAAGTACAAACAAATATATTAAAAAATAAAAAAAATGACACAGCACATAACTTACAAACAAATGGACAAAGGGAGAAAACCTTATTAATACTGTGCTGCACAATTAGTTAACTCTTAAGAGAGTGTAGTGGTATCCAACATCTTTACAAGTCTGAAAGTCAAATGAGATATGCTGAATTCATCTTTCTTGAAAAATGTGAACATTATATACCCATAAAAATTACTGATAATAG
Organism: Macrothele yani; assembly: GCA_039090855.1. Lineage (NCBI taxonomy): Eukaryota > Metazoa > Arthropoda > Arachnida > Araneae > Macrothelidae > Macrothele > Macrothele yani. Next base: position 44,532,305 of record CM077022.1, on the reverse strand, counting down.
AATTATATGCCTGTCTAGTTTTACAACTTATCTGTAAAATTTGTGGAAAATATATTTGGTTTCAAAATGTTACCAAGCAATGTGCTCGGTAAGTTAAAATACAAACGAGATAGGTCCAAATAGTGGGATTAAAATGTCGTCTAGGCACGTTACAAATTTATTCATATAAATACAAAAGCACTTTAAAAATAATCAGGAGATTTCATCATCAGGTGTGATACTTAAAAGGTAAAGAGGAACTTCACATTATAACTCCATTGTGGCTGGGTAACCAGTGAGACACACGCTATGATAGAATATAATGGCTATGAATCCAATGGCTATGATATAAAGCAAATAGACACCTTATGCACTAAATATAATAGACCTTTAACTTCAACCTTTGAAGCCTTCTAAAAAAACTAAGATTTGTCGGCTGTGTACCTTATATACCTGCCATCACTAACTTGGCACATCAAGCTTACCTTATACATTCTTTGAACTTTGGCTTGAACTCTAAGAATATCTTCTCGCATATCAGAAAGGATAGGGACCAACCCAATATTCTCACCTCAGCAGGTGTTTACGCGATCCTTCTGATTAAACAAACTACCCCCGTCATGGATGTTATTCAAAGTATATTGTAAGCACAAAAAGATTATGTTGCAGAATAACCAAACACTAAAGAACTATTAAAAATGGAAGCACCTCAACAGTTTAGCCAGAACCTGCTTGAGTGACCAATTCACACTGCTTTGGGATCAGGTAACCCTAATAATGGGTTATCCTAGTGGATGGCACTTGAGATATAGTAAAGCAATTGTTATATATAAGCACCTGAATACCTGTTGTAATGACGAGCAACCAGTTACACTACCTCACCCTTGGAGGTTTCTTATGAAGGCAGAAACTAACTTTCATCAACCACCTTCAACATTCCCTTCAAAGTTACGTACTAGTGCATCTTTAACTTAACTTATTTATAACTGCATTCAGTTACTTACTTCTTGTAACTTGTTCTGTGGCAACAGCTGATCTATGTCATCTACCATGTAGCATATCTGAACTCAAGACCTCATTAAGTATCTACGTCAAGCGTGTGTCTCGCTGGTTACCCAGCCACCATGGAGTTATTATGTGAAGTGCCTCTTTACCTTTTAAATATCATACCTGATGATAAAATCTCCTAATGATTTCGAAAGCGCTTGTGTATGTATACGAATAAATTTTTAACGTGCCTTGAGGGTATTTTAATTCCACTATTTGTATTTGGTTTACTATCTTTTTATGGAACGTGTTTTGTGGATTTTCATTTCACCTCCCTAAAATAGGTTAGTGCCATGTACATATCACCTGATTATTTTTTAGGGAGAATAAGTGGCCCTCAGGACCCCCGCTACTATATATATATGTATTAATCTTATCACAGTTTTGCCCACTTATCCTTCCCAAAACCCTCTCTGCTCTCAGTTAACAGGAAAGATTCAGAAGCAGCGCCATGGGATGGGTGATAACTGTTAAAACATCATAGAGGAAAGAAAAACATCGGCCTCACATAAGACTTTCTGTATATACTTGCATATAAGCCGATCTCCCTACTTCAACAGCTAAATTTTTGTAAAAAACCTTCGCCGCATTTAAGCCAACTGTAGATTTCAAGATTTTGGAAAACATTTTATTGAAATGAATTATGCAAATATCTGTAATCTTCAAAGTGCCATTCACTATCGTAGTTTTCAAATAATTCCTGTAACATTCATGGCATTACTTATGCAGGGTTTTTTTGAAAGACCTTATAACCACTTCTGGTGAACTTGTGTCCCACAGTTCTTCCACCTAAGAAGTAACAAGGCCAATGTTGGCCTTTTTCAAGTTACCACCTTTATGAAAGCACTTTGTATTTGCTCTTCCATAGCATTAGTGGTGCAGATCGCTTTTGCCAGATATTTCAGTGGGAGGACCAAAGACCATACCCACCCACACTTGCTGTGAAAACTCAGGAGGGCAGAGATTCCTGATTGGTTGCATGTGGGTCCCCAGCAGCTAATTGGTTATCTGACATATGACTCATTGCCTGTCCAGTTCAAAAGACAACGTCCTGTCGTTGCACAGGGGAAATAATGAGGTATTTCTTCACGTTTGGAAGCAAGAAATTCTGCAGTGTTAATTTGAGATGGTATTAAGGTTTGCACATTTCATATTAGCAGCACCAATCACCTCAGGAATCCTACTCTGGGTGAAAAATCTATTTCATAATTTCTTTTTTAATTTTTGGAAGTACATCTGAAGCAGTGTTACGTGGATCCTTCTGCTGCAATTGTCGACAATTTGCTTACTTTAATACCACAGCTCTCCACTTTCCACTACATGATATAATAGTGAAATGCAAAATGGGATCGGATTTTTTTAAGAATACATACATATGTATATTTCAATGAACGCAAGTAAAATACTAAAATACGTAGGACGGAATGTAAAAAAATATCTGTAATTGTAATTTTCTTCATTGTGAAATCAATGTCTCCTTATGCATCGTGTGTACACCACTGGCGGATCAAATAAGTGACATTTCTCAACGACTCAGCGATGTCTTGAGAACAGAACAACCATACCTACCAATTATTAGCCATAGCTATGCCCCATCCCCCACCCCCTTCCCAAAAATAGAGGGGCATAGCTGAGGATATAACTGACAGGTCAGAAAGCCATCATGTAGAGCCATGGTCTAAAATGTAAACAAACCCACTGGCAAACTTCGTGAGAGAATTCATGTAACAGTTCAGAAGTCCAGCCCTATTTTGTACTGACCCATGTATAAGTACCCCCCCCCCCCCACACACACACTTTGAAAGCTACTGTAATATTGTGCTTTTGACACAGAAATTTAAGAACAAAATGTCTATTTAGTTAAAGTAAAATGTTATTGTTATCCCTTTAATGAACCTCATTTATCTCTTTAGCGCATCATGGGAAAGAAGTTTTGTGCTTGTGGACCAACAGCAGTTGTTTACATCCACTTCAGCATTGATTTTTGTATGAATAAATATTACCACTTAAAATCTATAGAGGAGGGATAAGTTTTCATAAGGTTCTTCTCAAAAAACCAAAACTTCTAAAGAAATGGCTTCAGAAAATGGAATCAATGCATTTCCATCTCAATGTGCATTTCAGATTGTGTTGTTCCCACTCTACTGTGAAAGATTTTGACACTACAAATCAAAGGCAGTTGAAACCGGGCAGTGTTCCACAGTACTTAGCTTCTCTCAGGTTTGAATCCCAGATGAGACATAGGTGGTGTGCTTGACACTCTCCCTTCTCTGAAACCAGTGGCCCTAGATTAGGGGCAGAAAATTGCTAATTATAGCCCTTGTAGTTGCTCGTGGCAGTTGTTAAACCCCAAAATAAGGATGAAACAAAAATACTATAGCACTCCCAGCTCTTACTGGATTCATGATCACCATAAGGACGTGATGCAGTGTGAGGAAAAATATTTTGAGGGTAGACAAATGCAATTACACAACATGCAGTGGCCTATTGACTGCCATTGAAAACCACTCTGCAGACAAAAAGGGATGAAATCCTTGAAAAGCTTTTAAACCCCAAGCCACAAGAAGTATTGATACATTCACTCCCCCATCCAACCTAGGTTGGATAGGGGATCTCACATGTAAAATACCTTATCTAACTTTGGTCTCATAAGATTGTGTGGGGTCAAATTCAATTTAAATCACCCACAGAGTAGCTGATAGTGAATGTGTCAAATTGAATTTGTACACACACAGTCATAAGACTGTGTGTCACAGTCATAAAACCTTAGTTGGATACAGTATTTTATGTGTGAAATTCCCTATCCAGCCTAGTTTCGACATGAGAGTGAATGTGCTAACAAAGCCATAATATTGGTACATTCTTTCTGAAAAACACAAACTTTCGGCACCAACTTTTCAACAATACTTTCACCTGTTAATGTGGTATGAATGCCAAAAACTTTGAATGACTTGATAACAATGAAACTCAACCATTGACAAATTAGAACTTTGCTGAACGTATGTATAAAATCATAGTGCTTGCAACATCAATTAAGAATTCTTGATACTATGTAAGCACCAAAGATTCTAAAATCCCTGCATAAAATAAACATAAGAAGTGCATGCACCATGGAATTTAAACTCTAAAAGATAAATATTTTCTTCAATTGTTGAGTTTTGTACTAAACAGCTTTCCAGATATCTTTTGAAAGCCTGAATAGTTTTAAGCAGAAATTAATGAAAACTTTGAGAACAGGTCTTAAAAAGCTATTCAGTGGCCAGAAACATTGACCCGAAACTAAATAACCCAGGGAATAAAACCCATTGAAACTTCAATTAAAACACTCGGGGATTTGTGAACTCAATACATGGATTCCAGTGGTGGCTTTTCACAAGAGAAGCAGGTGAAATGTTATAAAATGAGAATCCACGAAAAAAAATGCATCTGTTTCTTTCTAAGAAGGTCAGTTATTCTATCTTTCAAGAAAGCATAGCAGTCAATGATGTCATCATAAAACGCCTGTTTAACTACAAGTTCAGAGAGAAATTCTTTTTGTGTTATGATATTAGATAATGATGTTAGTCTTTGCTGTGAAATAGTGGTATTCCTTAAGTGATTTTTTTTTCTTTGCAAGCAAGAAATCTTTCTCTCTACTGGCACTAAGGGTAAAGTAAGAAATAGAGAAAACAATTGATACACTTTTTGGAATACATCCTTATGCATATCATATGTCTGCTACAACATGCACACTGTTTCATTTTCCGGGTTCTTTTTTTAACAAAAGCTTTGATCCAAAATACATAGTGAATGACAAACAAGTAGCACTGAAAATGAAGTTCATACTTGCAGTTACTGTGTAAACACAGGGGACAAACCAGGAGTACCATCTAAACTCATAATTGCACTGTGGAGAAATGTCAGCTACTATCGCTTCACCTTGTTCATTGATGTAATTAGTTGCCATAGCAACCTCCTTATTCAGTAAAGTCCAGGTTCCTTCATCAACGCTGTTCACTGTACTGGAGTGAAGTGATTTGGAACTGCAGTTCTTATCTCTTCACATAACCTGCATTCAGTTACAAGGTCATCGGTTGATCGTTTCATATTGCCATTTGAAACGGCATGTTCACACTTCTAGTTTGCTTTTAGCAACGGGAAAGCTTTCGTTTCAGAGCCACAACATTTTCCAGAAATTATCCTTGTAAATGAAAAAGTGGCTAATTTTAAGAATCCACTAAATCATTCGAAGAATTATTTTTATAAATTTTAGATAAGGTGGCACTTCACCCAACGAGCCACCAGTGATGGATTCTGACACAAGAGCAGAAAAGTATTCATTTTCAAATTTATGTTGCTGTTTTGGGTACTGCATGCTTCACAATTACTGGAAATGAAATCTAGTGCCTGTAGTATGACCTGCAAACCAAAATTCAAAGTGATGAGTGGAAAGATAGTCATTCACCTGTCTCAAAAAGATGTCTCACACAGCCATTAAAAATATAGGTGGTGATGTTTGCATTTTTTTAGTATGAAGGTTTAATGCACCAGGATTTTGAATCTGGAGACAGACATTTAGTTAACAGTATTATTAGGAGTTCTAGGGTTTTGCATTCATTACTGTGAATTGTGAAAACTGGGGAATGGTTTCTTCTGCATGGTGAATTTCATACTCCATCGTCTGTCAAACAAATTTTGACATGGCAGAAAGTCACTATTTTGCAGCATCTACCTTGTTCCTGTGACTTGCTTACCATGTGATCTTTTCCTATATGTAAAACTCAAATGCCAGATGAGTCATGTTATGACAACATTTTAGCCATTAAATTAGCAGTGACAGAACAACTGCACAGTGTTCCTAAAAGTGCCTTACAGAGCTGTACAAAAACACTCACAACAGTGTATCAGTGCTTGGAGAGAGTATTTTGAATGTAACCAAAAAAAGTACTTCATTTTATTCTTATTTACAGAATCAGTGCTGTAACATTTTGGACATAGGGTGTAAGTAACTTTCAGCAAATAAGTTTCTAAAGTTGAGTGTGATAGTGCAAATATGTGTAGCCAAGAATAAAGCATTTCATGATCTTGAATGGAGGGGGAAATCTGCCACTAAAACTATTAATGCATCAGTTATTAACTAAGTATGAAAAATTGTTTTCCTTCAAAAACAGAAAACTTCAAAATTTTAAAATTGTGAATGTTCTCTCTATAGTTAGAAAAAATGTGTGAACAAGTATGAAAATATGGCCACGCATAATTAGTTTAGCATCATACATTGTTATTATTACTATAACTTTTGCATACAGTTGGAGTGCTGCTATTATTATAAAAATGGTTCTTATCAAAATACGAAAATACTTCATGCTATCAGTAAGTCCAGAAATGAGCAAAAAATAAATAAATAAATAAATAAATAAATAAAATAAAAAAAATGCAGATTTATTTTGCAGTTAGAAAGTTTTTTGATATTTTCTAAAAAATTGGCTAATCTATGTAATATAGGTTTTGTTTTGATGTTATTGTAACATGCAAGGCCAAATATGTGTAGATTTTGCATTGCTTAGCGATCATAATTGAGTAAAATCAGTCAGTTTGTTTTTCATATTTTGCTTTTTTTTTTTTTTTTTTTTTTTGCAATGCATTCTAAAATCTATATCAGAAAAACTTAAGCATCATACCAGTATCATGTGCTTCTGAACCTATTTTTTTTTAATCAATAAGGTAATTTACTTAGCAGAAATTTGTTATGTTTTATTCATATTACTGTTAATTTAGTTCTGGTAAAGTTTTCAAGTAGTTTCGTAGAGGTTTTTATAAGATTGAAATAGCATTTTGTGGAAATCAGTCTCTGTATTATATACTTTTCAGACAAATCATCCACTAACCTCGAATATGCTTTCCCCAGAAATTTTGTACATAAGTAAATTTTGTTATAGTTAATTTTTGTGAAATTATTCTTTCATACAATAATGGCTTTAAAAGCTATTAATTTAGTGTCAGTGAATTTTGAAATGAATGTGTAAATTTCGTGCTGAAACTTTATTACCGTATTGTAATTTTTTTTTTTCTAGATGGAAAAGTGGAATTAAATCAGATGTCATATAAATTATATAACACAATTTAAAGAAGGTTTTATGGACATTATCTTAACTATAAAAAGGAAAGGCCTGAGTTTATTTACCTGTAGATTAAGCACTTTTTTTACTTTTCTTCAGCAAGTATCTTACATGTTTCCCTTACTGAAGTTATTTTTTTTCACAATAGAACATAACTCTTGAATTTGTGTAAAATTTCAAACATTCCCTGACATTTCTGTTTCTTCAGATTTGTTTACATTTTAGGAATTGTAGTTCCTTGGTACTTAGTTGTTTCCATTCTATATATACTAACTCAAGACTCTAAGCTCAATTTGTTGTAATGTTCAAATTATGAGTCTGTACCATGAATACTTATTTTTCATTTCTTCTGTTCATTATTTTAATTCATTGTTTTGTTATTCCTCCTTGATGTAGGTAATTAGAGATGGCATGGGTCAGTCTACTGAAGATTCTTGTTCAAACTCACTAGACACAGTCATTACAAACTGCCTGATCATTGATGCAATACAAGGAATAATTAAAGCAGACATTGGAATAAAAGTAATTTTGCTGTTATACAGTTTCATTATTATTTCAGTTTGTTCAGGACACTTTCATTACATTTTGTGATGAAAGTAATGTCACATAACTGATTTTTATTTTCACAGGTTCAGGTCATTTGCTAACTGATTGGGAAATGTTGTCTCCATAACTTTAACTTAATGCATACTTAACATCCCAAATATTTTCATGATGAATTTACTTAATATGTTGTGTTCTGTTACTATATCTAGACTCTGTGTTATAAAACCCTACATTTCCTTGCCCAAAAAAGTTTGAAAATGAAAATGTTGCAAATATCAGTGTAATATCAAAGTGAATCACATTTCAAAGTCTGCTTTTATCCATTATTTTTACAGGGAAGCTACATGTGTCTTGTTCATAACTATAAATGAGTTTAAAATGTATTTGAGAAGTAAACATTTTTAGTAAAAGGTAGAAATTAATAAAAACCCACGATCAGCTGCATGTTTCTGTTTTATGGGGTTTCAAAAGGTGAAAATGCTGTTCAAGTGGGCATCTAGCATCGATATCTGTGAAGATGTTTGTTGGACAGAAAGAACCTGTGCTACAATTGGTTTGCAAATTTTGGGACTGCAGGGTTTATTTGTTTTTAAGAACATCTTGGGTGTTTGTTGGTGCTTGACAAACATGACATAAGGAAATTATTGAAAACCAGTGCCAGTTTGTCAGAAAAAAGAGAGAAGGCATAGCCAATCAACTCAGATGTAGCAAATCATCACATTTTGACTGTCAGCAAAGTGTCTAAAGTTCAATTTGTGGTTTTCAATTCAACTTACTTAACAAAATCTCATGAAATGGGTAGACATAGAAGGAACACTTAAACAAATACTAAATTTCCTTAGCAAATGATATTTCTTAATATGTTATTTTAGCACCTACTGCATTCTTATTACCAAGGGGCAACAATATTCACAGGCAGGAGAATCTCTTCAGTGTCACATGCAGCTGTAAGTCAAAAATACAGCGGTTTCTTGGAAGTACATAGTCAGAGGTTAATTAATTTTTATGATAATCAGACAAAACTTGGTTCATGTAGATTAATTTTCCACTCCTTTGGAGCACAGCTTCTAAAAGTTTTTGAGGAGTTATTCAAGTGGATGACATTTTCTAAAGACATTGATATGCTTGAAATAATCATATATAATAAGGAGTTTAACCTATGAATTAATGAAAATTGCTGATTGGTTAGACAGAATTGTCTGACTTTGTAGTCACATAACCTCAAATTAGACTGCCAGTCTCTGGCTTCTTTCACAATGTCTATCCATGTCTAAATATGGCATTATGAACAACATTATTAATGAAGTAACGAAAAGGAATTACTTAATACTTGACCACACTGAGGAAGCATTTGAATGTTATGCTACAGCAATGTGAGTATGGTTCTGTAATACCATGCCTTGTGGGAAATTATTCCAATCCCACTGTAACTAAAGAACACTGCATCATGATAGCTTGAAGTTGCCTTTAAATTTTAAAACTTCTCATCTCTCTTAGTGGCCCGCGACAAGGTAACCACAGTTTCATTTATGCATGTGTTTCCAAGTCACCTTTTGCAACTGAAAGTAAAAGGTGAGTTTGATTATGCTTTTTTAATTATGTAACTAGAGTTGCATCAAGACTTCTTTCTGCAATTCCACATATTTGACTTTTACTAGCATGTTTCTTTCCTCCTCAGATTTTTATATAATTTTAAGGATATGTGTTCTTTTCACAATTAAAAGTTTACTTCAAAGTTTGTACCAATAGAAAAAACTGTCACCATTTTTCCTTATAATTTACTCATAAATATATTTAGTCTGGCTATACATTTTTGTAGTATCAGTTAAGTGTCTGTTTTTCTTAAGAATGATGTTTATTTTGCTTTCAGTTATGAAAAACATTGTGAACAGATATTTTTTTTGTTTTATTTTTCTTTTACATACTCTTTCAATTTTCAGTTATGAATAGAGGCTTTTATTTGCTTTGATTTTCACACCACCATTGACAGCACATTGGTAATGAAAGAAACCCTAGACTTTCAGCATTTGAGTTTTGGTTTGAGGGCTGATTTCTTTCAGTCAATACAGAATAAAACTTGTATATCTTCTAAATTATGGCATTTATGCTCAGTACTAATTAGCTTTTCTTTTTTTTTTTTTTTTACTTTTTTCACTGTTTCTGCAGTTTTAAAATAGTCAAAAGCTACTTATTTCTTCAAATTTTAACTTTAGGTTTTTCTTTACATCCATTGCCTCACATGATTTATACTGTTGTTTTAAAATATTTCGTGGACTAATTTTTATTTGTGTTGAGATGAGCTTTTAGCTGAGCTCTTTCAGTTAAGATGTGCTTGGGAAATAAAATAGCGATTAATTTGTTTAGGTGAGAATATATTTTTCTGACCTGCAAGTTTAATATTCTAGATTGACCATGCCTTCCATGAAGATGGGGGCTCATTCACTCATGTATTGTGGAATGACAAATTAACTTAAAATGCTTCAGTTGCTTGGACATACATTTTGGTGCAGTTGTCAGGTTTCTTGGACAGAAATCACATGTTGGTCAGATTCTTGCTTCAGAATAGTATAGTTGTCAAATTTACTAAGGAATTCTCCATGTAGAAGGCAACTTCTGAAGGCATTTGCCATACATAAAATAATGCCCAAGTCAGCATCAACTTTTCATTATAAATCTATGGAATATTGTGGCTCCAATTTTGGACTAAAACAGGACTGGAGATAAAAAGCAAAACCTTTAAGCTAATTTTTAAACATCAAAAGCCATGAGTTACCTGTTACAGTACCCAAGACAGAACTTATTTCATATAATTTTCAGTGATAATTTCTTCTGAAGCAACACTAATTTTTATCCATGGTGAATATTTCAAATATGGAAAAAAATGCAATTGTCACATTTTAATAATTATTAACCTTTTAGTCTTTGATGGGATAAACACTATTGGAAACATAATTTTCTTTGTAAAATCGGTTGAAAGAAGTATTTGGTATGTAAAGGTAATAAGCTACAGAAACTTATTGAATTTTGTTGGTTTTGTTGTAATTCTCTCACCATAACTGTAAGTAGAACAAACTGTGTTTTCTTTTCGGGTCGCAGATTTCGGTTATCTACTCCTTCTGGTGTTGTTTTGAATGGGGTTCCCTTGGTTTTTCATGCATCAGTGAATGTCTTGGGTGTTCATTTACATGATAACTAATGTTGGGACCCGCATGGTTCCGACATTTGCTTCAGAAGAAAGCTGGTCTGAGATCTTGCATTGGTGTAATTACTAGAATTTCGAGTTTTTTTGTTGGTTAGGATCAAGTTGGCTTCTGTATTATTAATTTATTTATCCATTATTGTCTTCTTGTATTCTGGCTTGAGGCCAGATAACGAGGGGTAATGTTAATAGAATTTATGTTCTTCAAAAAAAAAAAAAAAAAATATATATATATATTCATTTGATAAATTTGTCGACGGATGTTAAAATTCTTTTTGTTTCTTATCTACTATCTATTGATAAATTATGTAATTTCATGCTTTTGTTATTTATGCATGAAAGAGTTTATATAAGCAAGTAGGTATTCTAATCTAATAACATTGCATCATTTTTCTTATCTTTACGACACTCGAGGATACACTAAGTTTGTGATCCCTAGGGCAGGTTGCACAAATATTATTTAACAAGAAATTTGTTTGTGATCCCTAGAGCACAAACAAATTTCTTGTTAAATAATATTTGTGCAACCTGCCCTCGTTTGTATAAGGAGTTGCCATTACATATTAGATCTATAATAAACTACACTGCTTTTAAAAGAGTGTTGAGGAGTTCCTTGTTGTTTGGTTAAATATTGTTTGATACCACAGAAATGTTTATTTTTACACATTTGGCAGTTAAACTGAACTTGAGGATGTCTTGACTTAGCATATTATCTGTTGGGGTTCAGGGGCTCATCAGGCTAAATAACTCAGCCTTTTTCTCTGGCCTTTTGATATACTGTATCATATGTTCTTGTATTATATATTATTGTGCTTCTGATTGTACCTGTATTGATATTATTGTGAGTATTTGTTGATTTTAATAGATTATTCCTCTTTATTATGATTGTAATACAAATGAACCAACTATTTTTTTTTTTTGTATTTTACTTATAGCTAAATCGTATTACAATTAATTTTTGTAATTTTTTTCACTAATAAGTGTCGTAAATAACTTCGATGTCTTGATGTATTTACATAATGTTTTGGACACTTTCCAGTGTGTATTGTTATGGTGTTTGACAGTGGCACACCCAGGAATTCCTGTTGGGGGAGGCTAGATGTATGTGCAGGTATGTGTGTATACACACATAGTGTACACACTGACGGAAAAAAATCCCAACACCACGAAAAAATAGTCTTAGAGGAATGAAATGGCGGCAATACATTTGTATAGGTAACATATTTAATCGATTAAGGTTTCAAGATCACAGCTTATTGTAAGCGCGAGAAGAGCCATTTTAAATGTGAAATGCTGGCACATTAATAACCGGTGTAACCGCCAGAATGTCGAATGCAAGCACGCAAACATTCATGCATTGTGTCGTACAGGTGCTGGATGTCAGTTTGTGGGATGGAGTTCCATGCCTGTTGCACTTGGTCGGTCAATACAGGGACGGTTAATGCTGGTTGGGGGTGACGCTGAAGTTGTCGTACAATGATGACCCATACGTGCTCGATTGGTGACAGATCTGGTGATCTAGCAGGCCACAGCAACATGTCGACACTCTGTAGAGCATGTTGGGTTACAACAGCGGTATGCGGGCGAGCGTTATCCTGTTGGAAAACACCCCCTGGAATGCTGTTCATGAATGGCAGCACAACAGGTTGAATCACCAGACCGACGTACAACTGTGCTGTCAGGGTGCGAGGTATAACCACAAGAGTGCTCCTGCTGTCATAGGAAATTGCTCCCCAGACCATAACTCCAGGTGTAGGTCCAGTGTGTCTCAGCCGCAGACAGGTTGATTGATCAGAGTTTCTGCAGATAGAGACATCCAGGAAATCAATTTTGTTGTTTACTTCCTTAGATATAGTGAGATTAATGGAAGGAAATTTTTCCGTAATGGAGTTGATCAGGGTCTGTAATTCAGACTCGGTATGTGGCCAGCTAATGAAAATGCCATCTACATATTTTAACCACAGGGACGGTTGAAAAGGGTGGTGAGGAATGATGGAAACTTCAATATGTTGCGTGTAGATCTCGGCAAGAAGAGGGGAAAGAGGTGAGCCCATGGGGAGACCAGATTGTTCCTTGTACACAATTTTGTTGAAAACAAAACAGCTGTGTTGTTTTGTTTTCAACAAAATTGTGCTCTCTATATCTCGATGATCTGGAGATCAATTCTAAGTTTTGGCAACAAAAATAGAAAAAATTCAAATGTAGAATCTGGCAACAATCTTAGTCCTCCATTGGTGTGATGAAGACCTAAGATAATGTCGAAAGCTCCCAACTTACGAACTTTCTTGTAAAAGTTCTTTTCTTGTGACGTAACTAGCATGATCAAGTTACCTTTATTTGTTTACTGAATCATGCATATTTGACAAGAATAAGAAAAATTCATCCATCAATGATAATGTTCCAGATTTAAATATTAGAAATTTTATTTTAAGAATGAAAATGAACTTTTCCACATTTTGTTTTTGTACATGTTGCCCAAGATGTATGAATTATTTTTTTCCAGGTAGAACCATTTAATGGTGGTTTTAACTGTTGTAACTTTTTACACATTATATCTCCTTTGAGTGAAAAATTTCTCAGTTGGAAGTTATTAATATTCACTGCAAATATATATCTCGATAATCAAATGTGTTTCAAGGAAAAATCTTTCACGCACCTCTCGGTTGTGGGTGGTCAATGTTCAAATCTTCGCACGGTTGTTCTCATCAGGTTCTTGAGTGTAGGCTTTTTTAGAAGTTAGTCTGCACATTTTCTTGAGTAGGATATACTTTTTTAGTTGAACTATGGGATGCACATGAAGACAAAGGAGATGTGAAAATTACGTTGGAAAACTTGAAAAAACAAACAAAACAAAACAAAACGGAAAAATGAATCGCTCAAAAAAATATTCGCATGAGGAAATGCAATCACCAAAACAACTGCGTCAGGCTTCCTGGGTGTATTGTCCAATGCATTTTGGCACATCTGTTTGCCATCTTCTGGGACCTCTGGTCGTCCGTTCTCTCTGCATTCTACATTGAATATGCCACATGCTCAGTTTGGGAATCTTTGTGTGTTATACGTCATTGGATGTGTTGCGTTGCCACTCCTGTGATTAGAAGACTCTGGGAATTTTTTTTTTTTACTTTATGTCTGCGTGTTTGCATTGTTTCTGTTCTGTTTGCCTTCCCATTTTTTTGTTCTCTTCTTCTATAGGTATCTTCCATGGAATTGGCATTTCTACTCCACTACTAATGTTGCAGTTGTTTTTTTAGCACGTCTTTTGTAAAAAAAGATCGTGCTTCTGTTATCGGTTTGTCCGTCCGTCTGTCCGTCCGTCTGTACCCACGGAATCTCTGCAACTATTAGTCTGATTTGAAAAATTCTTTTTGCATTCGGAAGCTTGAAATATGCAAATGATGATCCTTCATTTCGTTTTTTTTACGATGCACAATTTTGCTGCTAGGGGGCGTAAATGCAGATGATGTCGAATTCAAAATTACGTTTTAATCCACATATTTGCTTCTAAACATCCGATTGAAATTTTTTTTTATCTTTCGATTCCATTTATGTCGAAGAGTATTTTAGATATAGTTACTTTTTTAAATTACGCATAGATTTTCCGCTAGGGGGCGTAAAAGTAAATTACATTTTCCCCGATAACTCTTTTTCTAAAACTCCGATTTGAAAAAAAAATTTCTTCAGTGGATACATCTTCTGATGGAAAATCTTTTGCATATAATTTCAAATTTTTGGTAAAGAATACTTTGGCCACTAGGGGGCAAAAGTTTTAATTTTTGCTTCTGATGTCTTTGCCATAAAATCGGAGCTCCTAAAATATCGATTGAACAAATTCTTTCGTGGACTGATGCCACTTACATCGATAAACCTTTTCGGAATACGTTCTTCTTAAAATATTGCACAGTTTCTCCGCCAGAGGGTGTAGATGCACATCTTATTTTTGTCAATATCTGTACTTCTAGGAGTCCGATTTGAAAAATTCCTTCTTTATTGGATAGTGTTTTCCGTGTGACATGTTTTTCACATAATTTCAAAATTTTCAAGTAATTCATAGACTTTCCACTAGGGGCGTAGCGGTAAATTGCGTTTCCCTCTATATCTCTGCTTCTAAATCTCCGATTTGAAAAATTCTTTCTGCACCGGATACAGCACCTGATGGGAAATCGTTTGCACATAATTTCTAATTTTTGTAAATAAAATAGTTTGGCCACTAGAGGGCGTAAATCTTAATTTCCGCTTCTGTTGTATTTGCAACAAAATATGAGCTTCTAAATTCTCGATTGAGAAAAACGTCGTTTGTTGACCGATACTAGTCATGTTGACAAACCTTTTAGAAACATTTTCTTCTTAAAATAGTGCATAGTTTCTACGCCAGGGGGCGTAGATGTATATCTTATTTTTGTCAATATCTCTACTTCTAGGAGTCCGATTTGAAAAATTCCATCTTTGTTGGATAGTGTTTCTAGTGTGACATGTGGTTCATATAATTTCAAAATTATCAAGTAATTCATAGACTTTCCGCTAGGGTACGTAGCGGTAAATTGCGTTTCCCCCTATATCTCTGCTTCTAAATCTCCGATTTGAAAAATTCTTTCTGCACCGCATAGAGCTCCTGATGGGAAATCGTTTGCACATAATTTCAAATTTTTGTAAGAAGTGGTTTGGCCACCAGATGGCATAAGTCTTAATTTTTGCTTCTGTTGTATTTGCAGCAAACTATGAGCTTCTAAAATCTCGATTGAAAAAAAAGTCATTTGTTGACCGATACTACTCATGTTGACAAACCTTTTAAAAAAATTTTCTTCTTGAAAAATGCAGGGTTTCTACGCCAGGGGGTGTAGATGTATATCTTATTTTCGTCAATATCTCTACTTCTAAGAGTACCATTTGAAAAATTCCTTCTTTGTTGGATAGTGTTTCCGATGCGAAATGTTTTTCCTATAAATTCAAAATTTTCAAGTATATCATAGACTTTATTAACTATATGTCAACAAAATAGTTTCCATATCATCTACTGTTTCGCACGTTATTAGAAATTCGAGCACGGGAAAAACGTCCATATAATAAGAAAATTTTTATTTCAACTTGTCACTAATATTCCTTTTTTTCTTTTTGATGTTCTTTATAATAGTTTAGAATTTTATTATGAAGATTACAAATTTATATGAAAAAATGTTTTTATATGTGCAGTCAAATGCATCATAAGTTGTCAAAGTCCTCCAATACGTAGAGACAATATGTATTAAAAGATTAATATTATTCCAGTTTTTTAAGTCATGATTTACGAAATTAATACAATAGAAAAGAACTTTCGAACCTTTTGATTATGATGCGTTGAATCAGTAATAAGCCATCTTGTTATCGAAGAAGGCATGATTTTCCTTTCCTGTGGTATCAGCTTCCAAGTTGAACTTCGATCTTATAATTTCTTATTATAGATGATGGTTGCATGTTTTATTTTCCGTGGCTCGATATCCCAAACTAGTTTCAATTCCTTCTTTTGGAATCATCTTCAGTGGGTATTATGATCTTCTCATACATGTTGTGTTTCGGCCACTTACATCGATTCTACTGGCAGCGTCCGACTTTTCACGGCAGTTGTACTCTTGCGCATGCTATTTTTGGTATTAATGCACGTTCTTAGTCGTGTTTTGATATAACCGGATGACATGAATTCCGACTCCAAATTAATTGGTGTTGCCATTCGTTTGTTGAAAATAATTAATAAGGTCTTTTATTATATTTTTTATCGTTAATTTCTTTTTCGATAAAATATTTCCAAGCGTACGGTAGATTCATTGGATCATTATTATTACAATTTATTTCTTTAGTTTTTTCAATCATTATCGCTTCTGAGGTTAATATTTGGTTTTTAGTTTTATGTGAGGTTATTAATTTTGCATCATACCAAACAGGATAAGCTTCATTTTCAATACAATGATTTATTAATGATGTTTTGTTTTCTTTTTTATTCCAGTTCGATATATGTTCTTTTAATCTGGTCTTAAATCTTCTTTTTGTACTTCCTATGTATACTTTATTTCTTTCATTTCTTTCTATTTCTGTATAATATTTTGTTGGTATAGAATATACTCCGGCTTTATCAAGCATTGATCTTCTTTCATTTCCATTAGTTAATATAGTTTCGTTATCTATGACGGTTTTCTGCCAATATCATTTTTTCTTTAATGCATTCCTTCTTTAAGATATCTGTTATTGGAGGAATGTAGGGAATTTTACCAGCAAATTTTATTTCATTTTTTTGTTTATTTTTATTTTCATTTAAAGATTTCTTTATATTTTCAAGTATATCATCTATGATCTTTTTCTTGTATCCAAATTTCATAGCAGTTCTTTTTATCCAGTTAATCTCAATCTTTTCTTTGTGTTTATTACAGGAATGGGTTAATGCTCTTCTTATGTAAAATTGAAGTGCTGCTCTTTTATATTTCCAAGGATGATTTGAATCAATCGGAATTATCGTTGGAGTAGATAACGAAACTATATTAACTAATGGAAATGAAAGAAGATCAATGCTTGATAAAGCCGGAGTATATTCTATACCAACAAAATATTATACAGAAATAGAAAGAAATGAAAGAAATAAAGTATACATAGGAAGTACAAAAAGAAGATTTAAGACCAGATTAAAAGAACATATATCGAACTGGAATAAAAAAGAAAACAAAACATCATTAATAAATCATTGTATTGAAAATGAAGCTTATCCTGTTTGGTATGATGCAAAATTAATAACCTCACATAAAACTAAAAACCAAATATTAACCTCAGAAGCGATAATGATTGAAAAAACTAAAGAAATAAATTGTAATAATAATGATCCAATGAATCTACCGTACGCTTGGAAATATTTTATCGAAAAAGAAATTAACGATAAAAAATATAATAAAAGACCTTATTAATTATTTTCAACAAACGAATGGCAACACCAATTAATTTGGAGTCGGAATTCATGTCATCCGGTTATATCAAAACACGACTAAGAACGTGCATTAATACCAAAAATAGCATGCGCAAGAGTACAACTGCCGTGAAAAGTCGGACGCTGCCAGTAGAATCGATGTAAGTGGCCGAAACACAACATGTATGAGAAGATCATAATACCCACTGAAGATGATTCCAAAAAGAAGGAATTGAAACTAGTTTGGGATATCGAGCCACGGAAAATAAAACATGCAACCATCATCTATAATAAGAAATTATAAGATCGAAGTTCAACTTGGAAGCTGATACCACAGGAAAGGAAAATCATGCCTTCTTCGATAACAAGATGGCTTATTACTGATTCAACGCATCATAATCAAAAGGTTCGAAAGTTCTTTTCTATTGTATTAATTTCGTAAATCATGACTTAAAAAACTGGAATAATATTAATCTTTTAATACATATTGTCTCTACGTATTGGAGGACTTTGACAACTTATGATGCATTTGACTGCACATATAAAAACATTTTTTCATATAAATTTGTAATCTTCATAATAAAATTCTAAACTATTATAAAGAACATCAAAAAGAAAAAAAGGAATATTAGTGACAAGTTGAAATAAAAATTTTCTTATTATATGGACGTTTTTCCCGTGCTCGAATTTCTAATAACGTGCGAAACAGTAGATGATATGGAAACTATTTTGTTGACATATAGTTAATAATTTCTGAAACCACGTAATGTTTTCGACAAATGTTGAATTAATATAATATCATAGACTTTCCGCTAAGGGGCACAAAGGTAAATTGCGTTTTTTGCGTTACTTCTGCTCCTAAAGCTCTGATTTGAAAAATACTTCCTGTATCGCATACAAGACCTGATGGAAAATATTTTTCACATAATTTCTAATGTTTTGTAAAGAATGGTTTAGCCACCAGGGGTCATAAGTGTTAATTTCTCCTTCTGAAGTATTTGTTGCAAAATCTGGGCTCCTGAAAACTCGACAATTTTTTCTTTTCCTGGGACTGATACCGCTTATATATATAAACCTTTTGAGAATACTTTCTTTCTAAAATAATGCATGGTTTTTCAACCAGGGGACGTAAAGTCGCATCTTATTTTTGTCGATATCTCTGTTTCTAAGAGTTCGTAAGCTCACGATTCCATTTACAGCAATATCTGAGGGATTAAAAACCCGATTGAAAAACTTCTTTCTTCCGTCAGATACTATTGTTTTCCATACCGGTTCCATTGACTTTGAATAGCTTTGATAAATTTAATTTGCGTCAGAACGGATTCAAAAGACGTGCTTATTACATCCGAAAATTCAGTGTCATCTTTCTTGTCTCAATTACGGTTGCTTCGGCGAAACAGATGGCTTTTTCAGAAAGACCATCCGTTTTGCAGCAGCAATCGTAATTGAGCCCCCCCCCCTCAAAAAAACAACAACAACCAACAACTGTAAATCTTGCATGGAATTGGCATTTCTGCTCCACTACTAATGTTGCAGTTTTTTTTTCAATTACGATTGCTTGGCGAAATGGATGGTCTTTTCAGAAAGACCATCCGTTTTGCCGAAGCAATCGTAATTGAAAAAAAAAAAACAAAAAAAAACTGCAACATTAGTAGTGGAGTAGAAATGCCAATTCCATGGAAGATACTGATAGAAGAAGAGAACAGAAAAATGGGAAGGCAAACAGAACAGAAACAATGCAAACCCACAGACATAAAGTAAAAAAAAAAAACATTCCTGAGTTTTCTAATCACAGAAGTGGCAACGCAACACATCCGATGATGTATAACACACAAAGATTCCCAAACTGAGCACGTGGCATATTCAACGTAGACTGCAGAGAGAACGGACGACCAGAGGTCTCAAAAGATGGCAGACAGATCTGCCAAAATGTATCAGACAATACATCCAGGAAGTTTGACGAAGTTTTTTTGGTGATTGCATTTCCTCATGCTAATATTTTTTCAAGTGATTCATTTTTCCGTTTTTTGGGTTTTTTTTCTTTTGTTTTTTTTTTTCAAGTTTTCCAACGTAATTTTCACATCTCCTTTGTCTTCATGTGCATCCCATAGTTCAACTTTAAAAGTATATCCTACTCAAGAAAATGTGCAGACTAACTTCTAAAAAAGCCTACACTCAAGAACGTGATGAGAGCAACCGTGCGAAGATTTGAACATCAACCACCTACAACCGAGAGGCACGTGAAAGATTTTTCCTTGAATCACATTCGATTACCGAGATATATATTCGCTGTGAATATTAATAACTTCCAACTGAGAAATTGCTTTTCACGCAAAGGAAATATAACATGTAAAAAGTTACATTAGTTAAAACCACCATTAAATGGTTCTACCTGAAAAAAAAACATATGAAAAACATGTTTTTAAATCTCGATACATCGGGAAATACGTGCGTAAGATGTATGAAGTACCAACTGATTAAATATGTGTTAATGACATGGTGAGTAAATGTTTGAATGCCTAAAATAGAAAGAAGGTTGAGTAAAAGAGGCAAGGCAAATAAACCAGCATTTTTACAGTTTCATTATTTTTATTACTAAGAGTATAAATTTGTAATTTGTGACTGTGCAGGTCATTAAAATAAGTTTAAAAGACATGGTTATTATGTATTCAGATGTAATATGTGTACTCAAGTATGTTCAGAAGTGCTTTTTTTTTTTCATTTTTAAGTACCTCATTTTAGTTTGTACATAGTATGAAATGATCACTATAGTTCACAATTTTGAGAGTCTGTGATTGTGTGTTGTTTATAGTTTATTTCTCTTTATTTCTCCATTCAGTTGTAATTCAATGTACCCAAATCATGTAAGCATTTATTTTTTAGCTCTTTTTTTTTTCCTAGGGTGGAAATATCATTGGAATTGGAAAATCAGGGAATACTAACATAATGGATAATGTTGACCCATCAATGCTCATAGGAACTAACACAGAAGTTATATCTGCCGAAGGTTTGATTGTAACAGCTGGTGGCATTGATAGTCATGTTCATTTTATTTGTCCTCAGTTAGCTTATGATGCTTTGTCATCTGGAGTAACCACTCTTATTGGTGGTGGAACTGGTCCTGCTACTGGAACGTGTGCAACTACTTGTTCCCCAGGACGCTATCATTTACAGTACTGTTATACTTTTAATTTTCTTTATTTTAATATTTCTGATTGAAATATGCACTGAGTGGTCAATTTATTAGGGCCAGTAGATCACTTTAAAGAAATAGACTGACATCCCTTCTGTTATTTTCACATTATGTTACTGAGGGTCTAATGAGAATTCATTGTTATCTAATAGACTTTGGGCATGGGGTAAAGTGAGTGCTCAGAGGAGTCCTGTGAAGATCAACCAGCAAAACTTGTGGTAGAGCTACAGTTAGTTCTCCCAGTGGCACAGTGGTCTAAGCCCTGGCTTCTGACCATTTGTCCGAGATGGGTCTAGGTTCAAATCCCAGTGAGGCATGGATGTTATGTTTGTTTTATGACACTGGCTGTCTCCCTTCCCTGGAACCAGTGATCCTAAATTAGGGACGGGTGACTGCTTATAGCACATCGAGTTGCTCATGGTGGTCATTAAACCTCCAGACAAAAAAAGAAGAGCTACAGTTATAAAGTATATAGAAAATGCTTGACACAACCTAAAAGCACTAGTAAGGACATAAAACATGGGTGGAAACAAATAGTTGACATCCGAGGTGAGTGGAAGATTGCCAGTTTTGTATGAACCAACAGATGTGCAAAAAGGAATCAAATAACAGAGGATTTGGATCAATGGCAATGCAAAATGGTATTTCCATGCATGGTGCATTGAACATTGCATTATCTGTATTACAACATAAGTTGGCCTGTTTTCACCACTGCTGTATGTAGTAAACAGGACAAAAAAAAAAAATGTTTTCAGTGGGCTCTGGAGCACCAGAAAGAGACTTCAGGTGATTGTAAAAGTTACCTGTGATCTGATGAATTACATTTTCAGCTGCACTGTGCTGCTGAGTGAGTGAGAATTCAAAGATATTAACACAAGAACATGGATCCACCTTGTACAGTCACAACACTCCAGGATGGAAGGAGCAGTATGATGATATGGGCCACACATTATTTAACACATGGTGCTGTGATCAGGTTCATCCAACCAGTCACTCTCTACCTCCTGTGGTGATGGGTAATTCCAGCAGAACAATGCAGCCTGTCATAGTGACCACATTTTCTTGCAGTGTTTCATTAACATATTAATTTTCTGCTTCACTGGCCACTGTAGTCTCCAGATTTAAATCCACTGCCATTCAGTCTGTATGAATTGGAAGATAGTATTCAACATGTGTAGCCCAATATTTTATTGGGGTGTTACCAAAACACAGATCATTGCTGAGGCAAATTGTTGCCATTCTCAATCCCAAAGGTGATCAAACACATTATTAAACTAATGTTCCCAGCGAATTGGCCACTTAGTGTATCACATGTATTTTCTGCACAAGGTATTTTTTATTGTCTTTCAGACTGGGCTTTATCAAATCAAATCTTATACAGAAATCTTGCATCACATCACTCCTTCCACTTTCAGTGTTCATATCATTCTTTATCTGTACGTGTGGGAAACCTACAGAAAACAAATATCTATGAAGATGCAAAAATTTCTATGCAACCCATTATCAAAAATCAGACTGAAATTGTGGTGAACTGTTCAATGGATCACAATTAAGATAATGGAAACATTATCAGCAGTTTTACTTTACAGTCTGTGATTATTATCTTCCTGTGTTGCTGAGAATTTTTGGCATAGTGTAATGTACCGTATGGTGCACAATTCTGTAGCAGTTCATGAACACACTGTTAAAGAGCATTCTTGAGCATTGTGTAAGTATTGGCAAACTTCATGCAAGTTTTCCATAGAAAAGAAAAATGGGCATCTGTGGTACACATGGCATTTCAAGGTCAATTGACAATTTATGTTCCAATTAGCCAACAATTTATAGCACCTAATAATTCATCAAGCAGATGAAAACTCCTCACTAGCTAAATGAAGATTTCTTACTTTGCGCTTTGATTAACATCCTCTCATTCCTTTTGTAAGTTAGTGGTAATCAAAGCACAGTGTTGTGGTACCAAGCCATGGTGCAGCAGAAATCAGTAATTGTAAAACCTGGTCTTTCTTAAAATAACTCAAAGACATTTTGGTTAGCCACATTGTAATATGTATATACAGAAATTTTTAGCTAGTTTGAAACAGTTGCTTCATTTGTCTTAAAGTAATGGCATGGTGGCTCCTGTACTGTCAGGTGCAGTTTTTGATGTTCCAAGTCCCACTCGATTAAACTGCTCTGTGGAGGAGATGAATTGCATATATAATAATATATCTAAGTGCAGTGATCTGTTATACCATATATACTCGTGTATAAGCTAATAGTTTTTGGAAGAAATCCTACTTTCAAAGTGGTGGTGGGGGGGGGAGGCTTTATTTGTGTGCTGGTCAGTAAAAAACGGGTGGACTGACGAAGCTCAACCGCGGCTTTTCGCATGTTGCTGTGTGATAGTTTTCTAATGTCAGTTAAATCTTCAGCTGTGCTCCCCACTGTGTGTGTGTGTGGGGGGAGGGCATAGCTGTGGATAATAACTGGTAGCTATGGTTATTCTGCTCTCACACAAGACATTGTTGAGAAACAACACTCCAATGGCATACAAAGTGCAAAAGGAAACATTGATTTCACACCGTAGAAAAAAATTATGATTATAGAGATTTTTCATATTCCATTCTGCACATTTTACTTGTATTCATTAAAATAATTATGTATGCCCATCCGAGTGCGTGAGGGGTGCAGTGTTCATTGGCTTTGGTGGGGCATACATGCCAGCCGTACGGGACTTCCGAGGACATCCAACATTGTTCCATTTCGAGATTTTCTGCCAAGTCATCCTTCCAACCAAGATGGCACTATTTACATTTTTTGAAATGCATCTGAAAATTTACTTTCTGGATTTCTTAGGGGTTTTTTGGCATCTGTCTATATAATCTAAAGAAAACAATATAATTACCTTTGTCTGAACATTTGTCCCACTCTTGTGGTGCAGTGGAAATAGTGCTTGCTAGTTTTAATTGTCGAATCCTTGCCTCACCCAATATACTTTTTTTAATTGTTGTAATGTTCATGGAGCATATCTTCTCATTTGGAACACATCTGTTTCACTTTGTTGAAACATTGTATCGTGTATGTTTGTGACACTCCATATCAAGGTAAGATTCTTGATGATGAACGAACCGTCACAAAAAAATGTTATGATCAAAGAAATGCACGATAAATAAATGGTTTAAAAAATTATTCTCCATATCTTATATAATCCCATCATTATTGACAAGCTTTCACCTAGTTAATATATGGTGATCTAAAATCAGAAGGTGCCTTAAAGCTTTCTCTAGAATGAAAAAAATACTCCTGCTAAATTATGAGCTCCCAATCAATGATATCCATACTGCCAACCACTAGTTTCCTTGGAAGTACTCAATAATTGTTTGAACAGGAAAAATCAAACGAATGCTAGGGGAACAAGAAATCCTACACTGGTGATTCCAGACCTATTTATACATTCATACATACTGTATAACTAAGCTGTACTCTTAGATTCAGAGATTAGCTCCTCAAACAAAAATCATCTGCCAAATCAAAGTTGCTGCTGATGTTAGATTTTAATTTACTGCTGATGTGTCAAACTTATCTATTTACTGCGATCTTGGCACAAAACTTGAGCTTCACTGATGTGCATCACATTGCTCACACAAAACTTTTTGTACTTTACACTCATTACCTTTTTCTCTTGCAGGTATCTGAATCTGGCCCTCCCATGATTTCCTTTGCTATTCTCAACCTTTCTTTCCTGCCACTTGAATGGAATAAATTCCCATAATTAGCAACTCATCACTCATTCTTTCCATGTGGTCAAACTACCTCAAAGTATTTGTTTCCATCCTACTAACAACATTTTGTTTCATGTGTTACATATCTGCAACACATCTTTGTGTTCCTCACATGATAAAAATGTGTCTTGTGACACAACTGCCCCTCCCCCACTGTAATAAAAACATAAATGTAGTTTGTGAAATTATGGATTTACACAAGATATGCATATTTTATTTTTCTCCTTTGTTGTGTACTGCATGTCCCTGTTATTCTCTCAAGAATTTGCTATAAACTTATTTCAACAGTTAGTTGTAATTAGTTCAGGAAACATAAATTATTTTGCATTGGAATTAGCAATATTGTTTTATTAATTTATACATACCATATGTGGTATTCAGATCAGATGTGGCATCCAGAATGTTATTTAGGTGAAACTTAAAGATTGAAATGGAAAAGATTGAATGGAAGTTTACTTAAAGATTGAATGGAAGTTGGGGGTGACCGTTGATCCGCTAATACTTAAGGCATTGAGATCATATAAGGTTTAGGGCATACAAAGTTTTTTTTTTTGTTATTTTTTCATATACTCCAATTCGCAGATATAAGGGAGATTTACTGTACTACCCGAATTCCTGAATTTTAGAAAATATATGATGGTTTTAGCAAGTACATATAACAAATCTCTCCTGAAAAGCACCGAAGTTGCCAACATTTTTTTATGATCTAAACTTCTTAGTAATGTCTACCTAACTAGTAAAGCCTGATTATAGCATTTGATCTTTATTTTTTTTTTCCTTTTTTTATTTTTTTTATTTTTGTATTTTCAAAGTAAAAGGCAGAATGATTTAGAATTTTGTGATAATAGTTTTTGAAACTTTTCAGAAATGCTGCAGTATAACTACTGCTTTTGTATGTCATTTAAAGGTCATATGCTTTCAGTGTTGTTGGAGTGCAAGTTAGCTGATGTCAAACTCTTTTGTGGCTGCATTATCAATTGTTTTTGTACTGTTTTCTAGGAACCTTATCAATACTATGTAGATATAGGTAGTTAAATAATGAGTGTTTTCATAGTCAAAGTAGCCCTCTCAAAATGTTCAGGCAAAGAACCATTAACTTTCTGCTTTGAACAGGCAAAAGTTACCTATGAATGTGTACTGAACTGAATTTTCTTAAAAATAAATAACACACAAATTTCTGTGTATTTACCATGATGCCTGCAGATAAGTGAAAATAAAAAAAAGACATAGTAGGAATTGAATATGCTACCTGTTGGTTATGCGAGACTGATTCAATGCATGGTAACACTCCTCCATGTTGGTGGTAATTATTAGTTTGTCTCAGATTTGTTAATATCCTAAACATGCATTTTGCTTTCTTTGTGTGTGTGTTCAAACATGCTATAAATATTTTTAAGAAATGTAATCTTCTGCATGTGTGTCTTCTGTGTTTCATTCATTAATACATTTTTACTTCTGTGTTTCATTCATTAAATATATTATCACTTTAAAACTTTTATTTTCAGGAGCATGATACAAAGCACAGAACATTTTCCACTTAATTTTGGATTCACTGGTGTGTACCCTCCCTGTCATATTTAGTTACCCTAATGAAACAAATTGAAAAAGTTAAATGTATTATCTTTATTCTGTTTTCTTTCCTGCTATAAAGATTGTTGTGCAAAATGAAATTGAGCATAGATCACTGCCTTTAATTTTAACTTCATGTGTAAGTGCTTTATATTCAAAACTAATCTAATGGATGCTTTCATACCAGGTTTATAACTAATTTACAGTGGGTGAAACACACACACTCTATCTCTCTCTCTCTCACACACACACACACACACACTCTCTCTCTCTCTCTCTCTCTCTCTCTCTCTCTCTCTCTCTCTCTCTCTCTCACACACACACACACACACACATACACACACACATACACACCAAACAATTTTATTTGCTTTAGAGACAGATAATTCTAAAATAACAGATCCATTTATAGGAATAGCTCTCAGCTGCTAAGCATGAAGATATTAGCCTGGGGCACAAAAAAGTGTGTTGGGAGTGAATGGAAAAGGAGTGGAATTAGTCAAGGGACTGAAAATATTCAGCTTAAGTATATTGAGTTTCAGTGAGACCAAGAACTATATGTGATGGTAATATGACCTTAGTGGTAAGTTTAGTATGATTTGTTCTTCTGTAAAGAAGAATTTGATAATTTAATTGCTTTCCAGGTTGGTTAGGTGAAAGCCTGTACAACGGTACATTGTGAGGGCTTATTTCAAACTGTATAACATGATCTTTAAACATTATGGCAGTTTTTGACCAACAAAATGTTGTACTTCTGAACAGATGGATTCCTTTTACAAGGATTTAGACGTGGCTAAACCCCTGGACTGAAAAAGGGAATCTATTGAACATTTACTGTGTAAATTTGAAGAATACTGCTTGGCAAATGGGAATGGTGAAAGATTCCTTGTGTTGTGCTTAAACAATGAACTCTAATCAATATGTTTAGGAATGAAAGCATGTACAAGTTTACTTGATGGGATTAGTCTAAAAATTGGGAAACTCCAATCAACAATCTCAGTGGAAACTCTCAGAGAAATGTGGTTAAGGATACTGAAGTTTTCAGAGGTTTTGATGTAAGTAAACATTTTGTGTATTTGTTACACCTTTTAGTTTAGCAACCAGCAGAAATATTAAGAGATATCAGGATTAACAGACTGAAAAAATGTAAAAGGTGTGTACAAGCCTTTAAGATGCAAATTAATGAAGGTTATAGAAAATTTGCTGAGGAAGAGCATTGAGGTTGAGTAGAAAAGTTATGGAAGATGAGTTATTTGAAGGTTTCAATAATTGTGTTTAGTATGATAGTATTTAAGGATAGGAAAGTCAGGACATTTTTGGTAGTAAAAGTCCTGGTCTTTAAATACTATCATAAAGCTATTAGGAAAATTAAAAACAGAAAATCTTTTAGGAAGTATTCAAGCTGTGTTTCACAGAAACAGTTTATTGAAGGGCTTGTCAAAGGGCAAATCATTATATTAAAGATGAAAAAGGAAACAGTTGTCTGTGGATATAACTAATTTCATGGGGAAAAAAACTTTCAGATTGCTGTAACAGTATTTCATTGTCTTGTTATAAAATTAAAAAAAGTCTGTAACCCAGGGTTTACTTGACAAAGGTGGGATATCCCCTTCTACCAGTGTGTGTGTGTGTGGGGGGGGGGGGGGATATGATGAATAATAGATTTGAATATTTTTCAGACTTACTGAATGAAAAGTTTGAGACTAGTAAATGGGTAACACACAATGACAGCTCTGCTACTAATAATGACCAGGAGAAGATTGGATAACTGTGGCTGCTCATGAAGCAGAGCTGCCATTGCATTTTTATCAAGTTAGGTCCTAGGGACCAACAGATTTTAAAAAATTGGGTACTTTGTGAAATATTCTGGGTCCTTTTAAAAATCAAAGGAATCAAGGGGTAATGAATATTTATACTTACATAAGCAAATGAAAAATAAATGCAATGTACATTGTTCGACACTTTAATCTATGCTCTTTGAAAGCAATCTTTAAAAAAAAAAAAGCAAATACTGACAGAATTAAATTTTATCATTTTCATATAAATTTCATCATAATGGAACTATACAAAGACAATGCATTTCAAGTCAGCTTAGAACATCAGATCGGTTTTTATTTTTCAAAACACAGGAACTGTGTGATGACTATTCTTGAACAGTTTTTTTTTTTTTGCTTTTAACGAAGAATCATTGAAGTAGATGTACAACTTTCATTAGAGTATAATTGTTCACAGTGCTCTCATTAAATGTTTTTTGTTTGTTTCTCAAATTTAAATCTCAACTGTTCCAACATTGATTAAAAGAGCTGAAAGGTTTAATAAACTAATCAGACATTTGTATATTTACATAATTTTGAGGGACAGTGCATTGCTGGCTGTTTTCATTCTTTCCCTTATACTCACGATTTTGACTTGCCAAATGTCATGTTAAAAAAAATCTGAAATAAATTTTGGGTCCCAAAGGACACATAGAATTTGTAATTATGGTTCCTTTTTTTCATTTGTGGGTAATCTACCTGCTACGGCGCGTCAGTGGCAGCACTGTGAAGTAGACAATATTTTGTTCCTGAAATTTGTAAAGCTACCCATTATGATGAAATTTGTATATCATTTTTGGATAGACATCACGGATACAAGTATCCTTTGGTTATGCAAGTATCCTTTGGTTATGCAAGTATCCTTTGGTTATACAAATATCCTTTGGTTATCATTAAGATATTGTAAAAAAATGGATTGCTTCCTGAGTACTGGCAGGACTCAGTTATTGTGCCAATTTATAAGAAAGGGAACATCAAAAGTTGTTGTAATTGTTGTAGTACCTTTTAATCAATTTTCTTTACAAAGTTTGCTCAGACATACTAAGCAGCCAAGAAAGATAGTGGCAAATCAACTAAGTGAAGGACAGGGTAGTTTCAACAGTGCCAGGGGTACCATAATAATGTAAAGTATCTGTACTCAGTTAGCTTTCTAAAAAGCTTTGAGGGATGAATCAGTGCTTATACACTGGTGTGCAAAACTTAAGGACGAGCCAGGTTTTGACCTGTAATGTAACCCAGGAGCAACCTGGATATGTGAAATTTAAACCATAGAAACTCCATTACTTAACGAAATGATGACAGAAACAACACCAACACAACTGCACATACTAAAGTATATAGTGGAACTTTATTCAGAATTGGCTGCATAGCACTGGGTGCCATGATACAGATGTATCACCGTCAAAGATGGTATAACGGGAAGAGGTCCTTAGTAGTGAATATGATCACCCCTAACAACAACAATGCGTGATTTGCACCGTCTGTCCATACTTTGCACTAGGTTGTTGATGAGTTCTTGCTGTGACATCGCCCATTCTTCCGTCAGCTCCATCTTCAGCTGCTGGACAGTTTCCTGTGTGTGTTGACATGCTTCAAAACATCTCCCCAGAGTGTCCCATACATGTTCTATGGGATTTAGGTCAGGAGAATGTGCTGGCCAATCCATCTACTGAATGTTTTTACTTTCTAACAGCTCATCAACAGCTACTGTACAATAGGGTTTGGCGTTATCATCCATTAACACGAATTATGCGCCAATAGCACCTGGGAACAGAGAAGATATATCTCTTATCTCAACTTATGGGAAGGACATTTAGTGTTCATCTACTGTCTGAGATGGAATCTTATAGTTCATTACTGACCTTTCGTACATGTCGCATCAAAATCAGTCTACAAGCAATATCTGCTGATCTGATCTTAAATTGCTTGTGTTTGGAATGCAGCTTTCAAGTATTTATTGAAGCAGAAGTTGTAACACTTGACATTTCAAGGACTTTGGAATGAATCTAGCATTTAATTTCCCAAATATACACTATCTACCAACAAGTAATTGGACACCCCTGCAATTGACGATATCTGCGGTCCTGATACACGTCACGGCCGCTGCCGTTAAATATCATGTGGGAAACAACAACACAACCAGACGCATGCAAGATGTCACGCAGTTCGGAGCTCTCTGATTTCAAAAAAGGTGTAATCATCGGGTATCACAGAAATGGCCGATCCATACGTGACATATCCAGCGAGAGTAAGTACCCAAAATCGACAGTGGCCTACGTGATTAGCAAGTGGAAGATGAGAGGTGACTGTCGGAATGTGCCCCGACCCGGCAGACCCACAAAAGTGGGAGTTAGAGACCGACGGGAGCTGGCCAGAGAAATTCGGAAGAACCGCACCAAATTGATGGGCCACATCCGCGAGGAGTTTCAACAGGCATACGGGAGTGTTCTTTCGATGAATACCATCCGTAAGGAAGCCCATCTGCTCGGTTATCATGGATGTGCTGCTGCCCACAAGCCTTTGATCACCAAGTCCAATAGCGCTGCTCAGCTAACGTGGTGCAAAGAACGTAGACAGTGGACCGTTGAACAGTGGAAACAGGTTCTCTGGAGCGACGAATCAAGGTTCACCCTCTACCGTTCAGATGGCAGGGTCTGGGTTTGACGTTTGCCTGGAGAACGCCTCCTGCTGGAATGTATTGTGCCAACTGTGAAGTTCAGCGGCGGTGCTATGGGGGTGTTTCTCCTGGTATGGCACGGGATCCTTGGTCGCAATTCCTGGTAGACTCAACGCCAAGACCTACTGCACCGTTTTGGATGACCATGCACTTCCTACGTTGTGGCAGTTTTACGGGGTGGACCCATGTTACTTTCAGGATGACAATGCCACCTGTCATGTTGCGAGGTCCACCATGGCTTGGTATGGTGACAATGGGGTTAATCGAATGAACTGGCCTGCGCAGAGCCCAGACCTTAACCCTATCGAGCACCTCTGGGACGAGTTGGAGCGTCTACTTAAGGGGTGCCCCCACCGTCCAAAATCGGTGAAGGAACTGACCTGTCTTTTTCAAGCCGAGTGGAAGAAAATACCGCTAGCCGTCGTACAACGCCTGGTTGAGAGTATGCCCCGGAGGGTCGCAGATGTAATCGCTGCTCGTGGAGGCTCCACCAACTATTGAAGGTGAATAAACTTTGTTTTCCTTTGCTATCACAGGTGTCCAATTACTTGTTGGTAGATAGTGTATGTTATCACACCTAATTTTTTTCTTCTGCATTTTGGTTGCTTGGTTTACTCTTTGGTCGTGGCAGGCCTCTGAAGTTATGTACAATTATATACACTTTCATTATTTGTGTTTGTACATTTATCCACTTCATTTGAACTGTAGAATTGTTGCTATTATGCTAAG
This sequence comes from Macrothele yani, assembly GCA_039090855.1. Classification (NCBI taxonomy): domain Eukaryota; kingdom Metazoa; phylum Arthropoda; class Arachnida; order Araneae; family Macrothelidae; genus Macrothele; species Macrothele yani. The sequence goes on along the minus strand of CM077022.1, from coordinate 44,500,774 downwards.
TAGTCAAAGTTGCCTTAGTCTGTGAAGCTTTCTTGTAAAACTGCTGCTACACATATACTAACAGCATTCCTTGTCCCTCCCATTTTCTCTTAGCACTGCTCAGTATCCAAAAGATATTTTTGTTGCTGTATTGCGTATATGATTTTATTTTATTATGTGGAATTTTTGTTCATTATCTAATAAGTCAACATTTCAGTAAAACATGAAGAAAGTGACCTTAAGAGTGTAAATGGTGATAAAGTGAAGAAAGGGGAAAGAAAGCTATATTCATTAGGAGTGATGCTTGAAGCTTTGAATTGGTTTGATAAAGGTGAACATAGCACTGACATTCGGTCGGTTATGGGACAAAGTGATTCTAGAATGAGAAATATTCATGCAAATGTTGAATCAATTCGTAAAAGTGCTTAATCCTCAATGAATCTCAGTGTTAATGAGTGACAAAATCTTGGGTGGATGCAATAAAAAAAATGGAGAAAATGTTAACCACTTGTATCAACAATCATAATTGTCAGAACGTACCTGTGTCTAATATTAAGAATATTAACAAACCATTTGAGAAATGCAGAAATATCATCTCAACTAGTTTTCAAAGTAATATAATGTATAAACCTAACATTATAAACCTCTTAAAGTCAAGCATGAAGTACAGTTTCAGAACAAACCTACCTGAGCCTGTGACTTCATATGACACATATATAATACATGTACTATCTTCAACATTTGTCTGCAGGGCCTTTCTGAGTGATGCGCAAAGACAAGTACTGCTAATAAACATGCAACTAATCCTAAAACATTGCCATTTACTTTCACTATCCATATTAGAAACATTTATTCATAAGCAAACATCACAATATTTAAAATACAATGTTAAAAAGTTAAAAAAGAACATCTCTTTCCCTCATATAAAAAGTTAAAAAAAAAGGGACGGGAGAAAAAGATATTCTTTTTTAACTTCTTAAGATTGTATTTTAAATATTGTGATGTTTGCTTGTGAATGGTTGTTTTTAATATGGATAGTAAAGTAAATAGTAGTATTTTAGGATTATTTGCATGTTTATTGGTAGTATGTACTTGTCTTTTGTGCTTCACTTGGGAAGGTCCAGCAGATGAACATCACAGATAGTATGTGTGTTACATATGTGTCATATGAAGCCACTGGCTGAGGTGAATTTGTTTGAAAACTGTACTTAATGCTTGATTTTAAGAGATTTATTGTACCTTTGCCTGGAACTCTTTTTCAATAGAAATTGTAAAATGGCCAAATAGGTTGGACTTACAGACTTTGATGAAAACATAGGATATGTACTAAATTCTCTTCAGAATAACTCGGGTAATAAAGATCTTATGTCTAAACGGGAAAGCATAAGATAGAAATCAGAGCTGAGTCCTGAAGAAAAGGAGCCTATGAGAAACCTAACCACAAAAATTGGGTCTGTGACCATTGAAATGATTGAGTTTGTCATTAACCTTTTTGATGAACATGACCCTGATCTCATGAAAAGTTCTAAAGCGTGGAGAGATATTATTTAAAGAGGTTCCTGCAATGTCCCAAAAACTTCTATAATAGAACATTAGCGACAACTCAGCTTTTGATCAAAACATTTTAAGAGAAACAGCCACCCAGAATCTTAACTGAGCCTCCAACTTCAACTGAATTCTCAACTTTAGCTAGGAATCCTGCCTACCCTTTTTGTACCTCAGGAAAGAAGACTCCCTATACTTTTGCCTAATTCACAAGATATGGATGAACCAGGTGCCTTTTGTAATCAGATAAAGCACATTAAAAATTTCTAAATTCTTGTAATTTTATAAATTTAACTTTTGCTATGTTGTGGTTTTCTTGTAATAAACTAATTTCTTAATTCTGTGAAATCATAATCATTACCAACTTTTCCCCCTAACTTGTAAGATGTAAGAATAATATCAGTTACATTGGAAATTATTTTTAACTAAAAAATATTGTATAAACAGGAACAGAAACCCTACTAATTCATGTTTAAATAATCCTGTTTTACACAGATTCGGTTTCCACAGCTGCTCTTGGGAACACAATTCTGATGTATAACAGGAGTCAGCTTTAGTTGTCAGTAGAATGTATTCTGGTGCATTATCTGGTGCATTATCTATTAATGTAGATGTAGTGGAATATCTCTTTCCTCCTGCTTCCTTTCCTTTGTATGTCAGTTATTTAATTTCCATTTTGCTGTATACAGTGTGCAGTTTTGTAGATTATAGCATTCTTCAGAATTATGCTCCCTGTGTTATACTCACATGGTAAGAATGTCAAATGCACTTTACTGGTGCATCCTCCAAATCTTATATAGAAAGTTGGTATTGAAGTCATAATAACCTTGCTTCTTACAAAAGAGGCATCAAAGTATTCCTCCTGTTAGTTATGTTCAGTAACCGTTTCAAAAAGATAGATCTATGAATGTTTCTTCTGACCGTGTTACTTTTAAAAAAAGAGGTGTTTCTAAGAAAATAAGATTTGTATTTTGAGCAAGCAAGCATTTTCATTGGAATACTTTACATAGTGTGTAAATATAAAGTCTTTCCAGCCCAGGAGGTACTACTCGTAAATTATGAATAATTAACCTGAATCAGCCCTGAAGGTTTTCAAAATTTTGTAGAATAGAGGATTTTGTCTCTGACCACCTACCATATACTCACTAAGTTTCTTCAAATTTTCTATATAGTTATATAGTGTATCATCCTTGCAATCTTTGTAAGTATAATCTTTATCACTTATGAAGAGAGTTGCCATTATCACCTGAAGTGTTCCATCCTACTATATAGTATGCAATCACTGTACAGTCCAGATTTGCAGGTGTAGTACAGAAAACTCCTCTTCTTCATGAATAGAATATGGGATTACACCATACAAAACAAATTTTGAAGATGTGAATTCCTTTTTTGGTGTAAATATGACAAGGATGGTAAGTCAGATAATATCCGAAAACTTGAAAATTTCGTCGTCCTGGAGCGGGAATCGAACTGGCGTCTCCCAGATAGCACCCAGGTATGCTAACCACTACACCACCTAGAACGACCAAGTCTTAAGTTTCCGATAAATTTGAATATAACCATCACAGGATTCGCTAGTCGAAGTAACCGGCGTTCATGTTTAGTGAATCTGGAGGTTAAGAATTCTATCCCGTGATTGCCTGGAGGAGCAGATTAATTATGAATGGAATACAGGATTACACCATACAATACAAATTTTGAAGATGTGAATCCGTTTTTTTTTTTTTTTGGTGTAAATATGACAAGGATGGTAAGTCAGATAATATCCAAACACTTGAAAATTTCATCGTCCTGGAGTGAATCGAACCCGCGTCTCCCAGATGGTGCCCAGGTATGCTATTTATAATTTATTGGAAACTTGAGACTAGGTCATTCTAGGTGGAATAGTGGTTAGTATACCTGGGCGCTTTCTGGAAGACGGGGGTTCGATTCCCGCTCCAGGATGAGGAAATTTTCAAGTTTTTGGATATTATCTGACTTACCATCTTTGTCATATTTACACCAAAAAACGGATTCACATCTTCAAAATTTGTTCTCTTCTTCATTCATTCCTGCCTCGCTGAAACATTGAAGTTCCCTAAGTAGTAAAGTTTTTCGTGAAGTTTAAAACCTTTCAGCTTCATAGTGAACAATAAAACTGCTTTAAAGCTGTTCCATGAAGTGATAATATTGATCAGTGTACAGTGTGTTACAGGTTTTGATTTTCATGATTTTTTATGTACAAAAATGCATGTGGTGTAACAAAACTAAAATTTTTGATATTGGGATTAATCAGGCTTAATATACCAAAATTATCTTGTTGGACCAAATAGTGGTATGAAGAAATGCAGTAGTCAGTATCATGAAATGTGATATTTGTTTGTGTTATACACAAAATGAACAGAAAAACAAACAATGGTTATGTTGGTTAAAAAATTATGTAACTGGAATGAAATCATAAACTTTATTCACTGGCATTAAAATATTGTATCTGAAATGGAATTTTCATTCATTGACAAACTAGATATTAATTACTCCTAATGCAGTGAAATGTGCTGTATAAGTAATGGCTTACAAGATTTTGAATAAATGCAAAGGTTTTAAAGAATGTATGAAAGTATGCTAGTTATTACAAAAAGGTTAACCAAAAATAAACCAGGATATTAAGTATGTAGAAAGTGTTACATGAGTTAAGTAAGAACTTGAAAGCCCAGCTTGGAATGGTCTTCAGAAACAGTGCAGGCCACGAAGCTCTTCTCACAGAGTCAGTTCCTTTATACTTTGTCTCTCCACTGTAGTAATGCCATTTATTCACATCTGTCTGCATAATTAATTGGCAGAAGCTGAAAATTTTTTTCATGTTCTTACTTTGCTTTCTTTGACAATTTTTTTCAAATTTTCTCATGTAAATTGCTTAGGAAAGATATGCTTTTAAAATTTTTTGAAGCTTTTTGCGTTGAAACAGGATGACTAATCCAGTTTCTGGTTGCTATCAAAGTATGCAACAAGGTTTTTTTTTTTTTTTCCTTCTTCTTTAAGCATAATCTGCTGCATATGAAATTAGTTGTAATAATTATTTACCACATATAATTATGTTGTGTTCATTCAAATGAATTGAACTTGTGTATGAATTCAATTTGAACTTGTGTAACAGAATTAAATGTGATAAATAATTATACTACTTGTTTTATTTATCTAATTACTGCCTATAAATTCATACAATATATTGCATGTCTTTGTAGTATGCATACTAATATATATCATTTTCAGGCAAGGGAAACACAACAAAAACTGGAGCACTGTCTGTTGATCTCATTGATCAAATAGAAGCTGGAGCAATTGGGTAAGTCTCAACCTCATCCTTTCACTTTAAAAGTAAATTGTATTTCTAATAAGATGAATGGCTGGTTAATTAGTGGAGTTTCATATCAGAAAATAATATATTAGTTGCACTCATCTTTCTTGCACTTTTGGGACTATGTTAGATGTTCTTTTACCAACTCTTTGCTGAAATTTTGTTGAAATTACTTTTTTTTTTTTTTTTTGTGGTAAGATAACGGAAAAAGGGAAATGCACTTCATTGCTGAAGATTGCCAGCCTGCTATTAAAATAGAAGTAGCTATTTATAACATGTATGGACCTGGCTGCATCTTAATATACATTGTGAACACATTGCAATATCATATGTAACTTAACTTATAGGTATGACTCAAAACTTGATGTAGAATGAATCTTTCCAGTTAGACTAGCTTATTACTTTTTGGCATTAAAGCACCCTATTTAACTGTTACCATGTAACTTATAATAGCCATGAAGATGCTATTTGAGGTTAAAAGGCTATGAACATTCTAGCTGATATTGCTTTTAAGTGATTCTGTGTCAATAGTTAATACTTTTCTTTTCAGGCGTGCACCCAGAATTTCGATAAAGGTTGGGGGGGGTCCAGAAAATATAGTCTTTGATATTAGTATACGGGGGTCATAAGAAAGTCCATTTTTGAGAAAAGTTTGAAGTAATGGAGAAAACTTACCTTATTGTCATTCAATGTACTCCCCTCTGCTGTTAATGATAGCTTGCCAGCGATGAGGTAGGTCCTGGATGCCCCGTAGTTCATCGTCTTTGTTCAGCTGTTGTATTACTCGGGTCACGCTCAATGACAGTTCATCCAGCGATTTGTAGAGGATGCCACGGAGCCAATTTTTTAACTTTGGGAAAAGATCAAAGTCGGGTGGACTGAGATCAGGGCTGTATTGTGGGTAGGATAAAATTTCCCTGCCGTATTTCAACAAAAGTCACCATACCGACGATGCACCATGACACAATGCATTATCATGTAGCAAGGTTGCTTCTGCTTCCAACAAGTTGGGGTGATTTTGACGAATTTTCTGTCTCAACTTCATCCTCAGAAAGAAATTGTGCTTCAATCAAGAGTTCCTTCCCCACAAACTTCTTGCAAGGCAGTTTGGATCTGTGTCAGTTTTTTTCCCAATAGAGTTCCTATTTTCACGTATGAGCGCTAGTCTAACACTGTGACTCGACCTGAGGAGCTGCATGTTTTCATTTCCAAACCTTCCCACACCCACTCAGCAAATGATAGGGCATCGTTCTGACACCACTGCGTTTTCAAGTCTGACCTTGACATGACACAATCATCTGCTTCCATTTTAGATCAACATGTGCAGAACATTTGTTATGACCCTTGTATGTATATAAAACACCACCATTATAGCACTTTGTTGTCTGTCTGCCAATTTGCCATAAGTCCACCCGTTTATTACCCTTTCCAACCGTAGGTTGAAGAAGCGTATATGTTCCAGCTTTGTCTGTCCGTCTATCTGTCGGCACGATAACTCGCGTAAAAATAGTTCGATTTCGATTAAATTTTAGTATGTGATAGGGGACCACCTGGGGACGAACCCTATTGAATATGGACGAAATGGGGTCAAAGGGCACGACATAGGAGCGGGATCCATTCCATTGCCCTTATGCGTCATAACTTGTGTAAATATGGTTCGATGTCGGTGAAATTTTTATATGTGGTAGGGGACCACCTGGGAAGGAACCCTATTCAAAATGGGTGAAGTGGGATTAAAGGTCAGGACATAGGAGCGGGATGCATTCCATTGCTCTTATGCGTCATAACTTGCATAAATAGGGTTCGATTTCGATGAAATTGTAGTATGTCGTAGGGGACCACCTGGGGACGAACCCTATTGAAAATGGACGAAATGGGGTCAAAGGTCAGTACATAGGATCGGGATCCATTCCATTGCCCTTATCCCATACTATTAAAGGAGCACTTCTTGTATGTATGTAAATTTTATTTTGAAAACGGCTCTAAGGATTTTGATGAAAGTCGTTAACCTACCGGTTTCTGGTACTTGACATCGATTTAGCTTGATCTCGACTTTAGGAAAATTCGTTTAGTGGGTTAAATAACCACCCCGAATTATAACATTTTTAGTGTCATGGCGTCCATTAATGTTACCCATGCTTAGAAATCTTATGACGTCACAATCTCGCGTTTGAGAATGTTGGCGCGTAGTCACGCCATCTGTCTCATTACGTCACGTGTTGTGTGTGGATCCTATTAAAGTTTTATGACGTCACACTCTCGCGATTCCCATCTGCCTCATTATGTCACGCGTTGTGTGCTTATGTCCGTCCGCACGATAACTCGCGTAAAAATCGTTCGATTTCGATGAAATTTTAGTATGTGGTAGGGGAACCCTAATGAAAGTGAACGAAATGGAGTCAAAGGTCAGGACATAGGAGCGGGATCCATTCCACTGTTTTTATGCGTCATAACTAACGTAAAAAAGGTTCGATTTCGATGAAATTTTAGTATGTGGCAGGGGACTACCTGGGAACAAACCCTACTGAAAATGGGCGAAATGGGGTCAAAGGTCAGGACATAGGAGCGGGATCCATTCCACTGCTTTTATGTGTCATAACTTATGTAAAAAGGCTTCGATTTGGATGAAATGTTAGTATGTTGTAGGGGCCTGCCTGAGGACGAATCCTATTCAAAATGGGCGAAATTGGGTCAAAGGTTCAGGCACAGGAGCGGGATCTATTCCATAGCCCTTATGCATCATAACTTATGTAAAAATGCTTCGATTGCGACAAAACTTTATCATGTTATTTCGGATGTATACTGAACCAGTTCTGTTTAATATAATTGAAATGGGTCAAAGGTCAGGATGCAGGAGCGACATTTATTCCACAGCCATTATCCTCATAACTTGAGTAATGATTTCTGGTATGTTGGAAAGCGTATTATAATCAATGCATTTCATGATTTTACTAACTTGTTAATAAATAATTTAGCTCTTGGAAACCATTTGAGATAGGCATGACATTTTTTAGATGGCTTTCAAAAAACCATGAGTAACTGACATACCTTGTTTGCACTTTGTGTGTGTTTGTCCATTTGTCCATACCTTTGTCTGTCTTGTGTTCTTTTATGAATGTGTCAGGTTCAGTTTAAGGTGAAGATTTGAAAATTTCTAGATAAGCTTTTAGGGACTTGATGTAACTCTCGCTCCATATGAGCACTTTGCCTGTTCATCGGACTGAGATGTCCATGCACTTCAGTTAATATTTGGTGAATCATTTCAGGAGGAAGTCATCATGTTCACAAAGTGTAATAATAAAATGAGCATTCTCCCCACTTCTTTTCATTTCATTCAACGCTTCATAACAAACATTTTCAAACTTAATGTCATTATTATTTTAAGGGGTGGGGGGTTCTGGACCCATTGGACTCCCCTTCTTATTGTGCTGTAATTTATGGTATGTGTACTCCTCAGTATTAATGGCCCATGAACATTTTAGTACTTAATAGGTTTTTGTAAGGTGTTTAAAAGTTAGTCAGTGAATATATAATAATGATTAGCAAATTTTTTGCCAGATCACTAAAATATATTAATATGCTTTTTTTAATGATGCTTCTTAAATTTTAATATTTTAATATTATACTGTTTCTAATGTTCATTTGAAGGTTTTCCAAATTAATGGGTCAAGTATCCTGTGAGAGTAAGCCAACTTGGTTCTTCATAAGGAAGAATTCATTAAATAATTGTTAAAAAGCTGGCTTCATTGAATTTCCCACAAAAATCAGCAGACTTTGGGCTTTGTAAGGGAGGATTTAGTAGATTAATTCATCGTTAAAATTGGGTTTAAAGTCTGCTCATTTTTTAATATTATTATTATTTGTTCAGTTGTGTAATTTTGGCTGTGGTTTGGTTTTCGAATTTCATTTGGTTTGAGTCAGTTACATGATTAACTATAAATTTTGATGTTGTCAGAAACTAGGGATATGTTTCTTCTTATGAAATGGTTTTACTTGATGAACTTATTAAGATAACTCTCCAAAACTGCTATTCTTGAGACAGTAAAAGATTTCTGAAGGGAAGACTGTGATTTAAATCTGTTGAATTAATTTATAGGAAATTTTATTTTTAAATTGCTGGCATAAAAACCAAGTGGAAGGACTTTGCAATTTAGTATTTAGGTTTTCCAGTTTATGTTGCAGTTTTGTTCATTTTCGTAAAGTGTCATTTTGAAATTAAAGAAAAAAATTGATGCACATAGAAAGGTTAAATGCTTATTATTGTAATGTAAAAGTTGCAATCTATAGACATAGACAGTGTGTGAGGTCTGAATGATAGTTAGTATATATTGTCGAGCCCAAGTTGTAGAGTTTGAGGAAGGTATAGACAGTATGCTTGTGTTTGGCTCAGATTCTCTCTCTTTTGTGAAACCAGTATTTTTAGATAAGAAATAAGCATTTCCTAATAGACTGTAAAAAGCTAATTAGGGCTATATAACATACTCCAAACATGCCCAGGTATGCAGAAGGAATTACTGCTTTAATATTGACATTTTAATATATTTTGTTGTCTCACAAGATTTTTGTTTTACTTTGAGCTGACTGAAAAGTATATCATCACCTGCAATTCAACACTTAGTTGTTAGTTGTCAATGACAATTTTATGTCAAAAATATATTGATCTTATATGAATACTATGCATTTTGGAAATTAAACATTAATTGGTTCCCTTGACATTTCTAAAAAATTCGAATTTCAAAATCATTGAATTAAACAAATTTAATTTAAAGTGCTTATTTTGTTTTACATTTGAGGGTAAGTAAATGAAAAAACTGAACTTCAGTATTTTGTTAGATTTTTATTTCTGACATTGTTCTAAAGCTAAAATCAAACCCTTTTCTCATGAACTATGCCTAAGTGTGCTACTTCCACACAAACCAGGATGATACATTCCTACTCAGTGAAGTAAATCATGCAAGAAATTATGCCTGTAGAGCTGTAAACCACATAGTTGTATGTTTATGTACTTTGTACATACATACATACAGTACATATCACTAAGCTGTTCCCTGATATTCAGAGGTTAACTCCACAAAGGAATACAAACTACCAGATAATTTTTACTTACTGTTGCCATATCAAACTTCTCCATTTACAGTGATCTTGACATTTATGTACTTTGTACAAAATGCAAATTGCACCTTCTTATATCATATGTGTCATCTTTTCTGCAGATAAATGCTGATGAACCATGAATGTGAAGCTAAACCAAAGATTCATCATGAAGTTTCTAAGGAAAGTGGGCTGCAGCATTTCTTACACATGTACAAGCTAACCAGGCTAACCAAAGTGTACAGTAAACAAATAGTTACCAACAGTATGTGTAATAGTTTATCAAAAGGGAGAAAAGCTTTAAGAACAAACCATGAGGGGGTAGAATATTAACAGCACCACTGATGACAGTGGGCAACAGATGGATGAGTGGACTTACATGGATAAGTGCATAACTAGTTTGGAGATTGCAAATCACTTTCTCTGCAGTTACGATAACATAGAAAGACTATCAGAAAATATGTGCCAAATGGGTTTCCTCATCAGCGGACATTTTATTTGAAAATTGGGAGGGTGACCAAGAAGACATTTTTTTTATTGTTGTGACAGGAGATATTCAGTTTTATCAGCTCTTTAGACTTCTGGAATGACAAGTTGGTTTTTATACTTCTTAAATGTAATCATGTGTTATCTTGTTTCTTAGCACTTCTTAAATGTAATAATAAAATGGGTGCATATCACCCATTTTATGATTACATTTAAGGAGTTTTGAGATGCCAACAAAAAGTAGAGGCTGCAAAAGAAAAAAAATTGTAAAACCCGTCCAGCTACACTATAATAACACATGACCTCATATATATATATATATATATATATATGGATGAAATTCGAAAGTATGCGGGAGTGACATGGAGGAGACTGGCACAAGACAGACCACTGTGGAGGAAACTTAGGGAGAGCTTCGTCCAGCAGTGGATTGATAATGGTTGACAATGATGATGATGATGATATATAACCACAAATCAAGCAGAGATTGGCTGATGTGTGTTGATATACATTTCAAATTTGGCACAGTCAGATTTTTACCTGTTAAGTCCAATATAAAGCAGTATCTGAGGACAAAGACTTCATGATCCAGATGCCTCAAAAATTTCCTTAAAGACAGACAAGACACTGCGCATAGCAATTTTTCAAAACAGCATTTCCATTGCAGGTTCAGCTGTGGCACTAATGCATTGCTTGTACTAGGGATTTCTTTGAAAGGTAGGTTCATGTAGCACAACATCAGATGTAGATACATGTGTAATTGGACCTTTTATTCATTGTTACAGTATTACAATGGCCTACAGTGACCTAAAATTTTTCTGGGGCTAAATATTTCTAAAATTGCTCTCAACCTTCTTCCGTACTGTGAAATATAATTTCAGTGGATTGTGAGTAGTTTCCAAATGCCACTTGCTGAAATCATACTTAAACATGTAGGATGAGGTAGAGATTTTAATATATGCAGTGCTGTATAACAAACAAAAGGCAGAAAAAAAGTAATAGTAAATGGTAGAAACAAAATAAAGTATGTTTGTTTTCTCTTCCAGTTAACCAGGATATTTTGTTATAACTCCACACTAAAAGTTCTAGCCTGATTCTTATGCTTTTGCACCAAGCAAATATTTCGTTGATGTGGGTCCAAGTCTTAAAAATTTTTTTTCATCCCTTAATAAACTAAAAGGGTGCTCCAATAAAAAGTCCATTTTGTTCATCACAAACGAAAATCAGCTGCTCACTGTTGGATGACACAAAAGCAAAATTGCTACTGTTAAACAGAAAAGCGACCAGCTCCAAAAGACAGTTTTACACATGTGCAATTCAGCTCGCATATGTTCATTTATTACTATTGTCCGAAGCTTCACCAAGGTGACGAGTCGATGAGAGTTGCTTCTTCCATCCACATAGTGTGTGCTCTAGTAAACAGATACGGAAGGCTGTAATGTGTTGCTCACTGTTACTCAACTATTGTAGTGGCTCACATTTGTATTCAGAAAATCTGGGGACTGGTTTACTGATACAGATTTTCTTTCAGAATTTTTCCAATTAAAATAAAAACCATTTTTTTTTCTCAATTTAGTGCAGAGCTTAGCCCCAGATGCCAATAATGATCCAATGCCACTGACCTTTTATTACACCCTGCATGTATTAAGTTGACTCATTAACTAGAATGCACAGTGGCAGAACTACAAAGATTGATGCCAACATGTCTTATTGGGAGTGCACACTTTAAAAGTTGCCTCTGAAAGGACTTCTTATTAATGAATAAAACTATTCAAATTTATAGCATTCATAATCTACTAATTCCAGTAAATATATGTAGGACTGGGAGGAGCTTTTCTTCTTAATTTAGTACTAGTGGCTCCAAAGAAAGAAGTAAAATAGAATCACTGAATAAAAGACCATTTATGTTTTAAGTGGAAGTTGAATCTAGGCTAGTTTTAATTTAGCACCTTCAAGCCTTATGACTGCTGGATTGGAAAGACTTCATAGTGAATCAGTAATTAGATAAGATGCATTGATCATAATCAGAAACTCCTGTGTACAGTTGAACCTGTATATTACGAAATTGAAGGGAGAGGCTAAAACATTTGATATATGCAAACTTCGTTATAACCGGACAGATAAAAAAGGGGCTATTTTTGGCATATTACATTGTCAGGTTAAATCTAGTCAATCATAAACTATTTATCAATTAATCAAAAGTAAATAATGTCTGTTAATTGAAAACTATAGCTGGCAGAATCATATAAGTGAGATCTGCAATAAGCAGAGCATTTAGCAAATGTTAAAATTAAAGTAACTGGCAAAAATTTTGAATTTCACCTATTACATTGGGCATATGAGTCAATTCTTGATTGTTTTGTGCTTATAATGATCACTGTTTTAAAGGGTTTTCAATTTCCTCTGATGTGGTAGACACAGACTCATGATTTGTTAAACAGTGATTAAGTGATTGAAAGATAGCGAGGGGAGGGGATAAAAGACAGTATTTGCGCAGGCGATGCATATTTGGTTGGGGGTGCGGATGGGAGGTAGTTCTTTAAAAAAGCGACTGAAACATACTTGTCTTCACAGGTACTTACCTACCTGTAAGGGGAACCATAAGCTGCCGTCAACTGCAGGTAATTTTTAGCACGTCTTTTGTAAAAAAGGATCGTGCTTATGTTACCGATTTGTCCGTCCGTCAGTCCATCCGTCCGTCCGTCCGTCTGTACCCACGATATCTCTGCAACTATTAGTCCGATTTGAAAAATTCTTTTTGCATTGGGAAGCTTGAAATATGTGAATGATGATCCTTCATTTCGTTTTTTTTTACGATGCACAGTTTCGCCACTAGAGGGCGTAAATGCAGGTGATGTCGAATTCAAAAATACGTTTTATTCCATATATTTGCTTCTAAACATCCGATTGAAAAAATTCTTTTATCTTTCGATTCCATTTATGTCGAAGAGTATTTTAGATATAGTTACTTTTTCAAATTATGCATAGATTTTCCACTAGGGGGCATAAAAGTAAATTACATTTTTCTCGATAATTCTTCTTCTAAAACTCCGATTTGAATTTTTTTTCTTCAGCGGATACACCTCCTGATGAAAAATCTTTTGCATATAATTTAAAATTTTTGGTAAAGAATACTTTGCCCACCAGAGGGCGTAAGTATTAATTTTTGCCTCTGATGTATTTGCCATAAAATCTGAGCTTCTGAAATATCGATTGAAAAGCTTATTTCGTGGACTGTGATGCCACTCACATAGATAAACCTTTTTGGAATATTTTCTTCTTTCTGCACTGGATACAGATCCTGATGGGAAATCGTTTGCCCATAATATCTAATTTTTGTAAAAAAAAAGAATGGTTTGGCCACCAGGGGCGTAAATCTTAATTTCCGCTTCTGATGTATTTGCAGCAAAATGAGCTTTTAAATTCTCGATTGAAAAAAACATCGTTTGTAGACCGTTAGTAATCATGTCGACAAACCTTTTAGAAACATTTTCTTCTTAAAATAATGCATGGTTTCTACGCCAGGGGGCATAGATGTATATCTTATTTTTGTCAATATCTCTACTTTTATGAGTCCAATTTGAAAAATTCCTTCTTTGTTGGATAGTGTCTCCAGTGTGACATGTTTTTCATATTATTATATTTGCACTTTTAAGGTATTAACCTCTTGCAAAGTGCGCATAGTTTACGTGCAATTCATAAATGAAAAAACCATTAGGAAGAACCACTCACTCACCATAAAGATCATGGTAACCTCCAATGACCACACACTTCCAACACGTCATTCATCGTGATGTAACTGGGCTTCCACAGGTTTACAGACTTCTTGCTTACGCTTCTTATTTTCGGGTGTGAAACATCTTTTTTTTTTCGTTTTTTTTTTCCTTTGCCTTATAAGATGTTACTATAATGCTTGTCAATTCGATAAAAATCACACATACAACTCATTCATACAATTCAAGTAAAAACTATGTACATAACCTTACATTCACAGGTGATTAAACCTTGGTCAACTCTAATTATCAAACTCCTCCTTCTGTTTCACAACCTCTGCTACTCCCACTGCAAGTGTCACACCCATTCAGCCCCGCACATCCAATCCTCTAGTACTTTCGACAGGCCCCTGTCATCTTCAGGAGGCAGGTGTGTCTCACCCGCCCACCACAGCTCAAGTGAGCAGAGCCATCGAGGCCTGGGCTCCAGTCGCTATCTCTGAATCGTTGTGTCTCTGGCGCCATCTATTGTCCCTGCTGCTCTTTTTTCCCTCTTTCTTTTTACGCTGCTGTTCAATTTTTATTAGGGCTTTCCATTGTTCGTTTAGGTTACTTGGCTCATTAATGTTGCATAATCTTGATCTGTTTTTTTCAATTAACACTGATTCTGCAATTCTTAACTGCTTTTCGTTTTTACAGCTCTTAATAATTTTAATATCTTCAAACCTTGGACATTTTTGATTTTCCATACAGTATTGGGTCAATGCTGTCTTAGCCTCTTTTTATTCCAATTATTAATATGCTGGTTCAATCTATACTTTAATTTATTCTTGGTGCTGCCTATATATGACACAGGTGGTTGCTGGTTTATTGGGATTTCATAAATTCCTGCTCTATCTAATTGGCTAATTTTTTCATTTTTAATCACTAAATTTTTTACAGTAAGTACCTGATTTCCTACCTGTATGCCATACTTGCCACAAACTTTATTAATTTCTGCTGAAACATTTTCTATATATGGTATTGCTCCCACATATTTTACAAGTTTTTTATCAGTCTTGACCTTATTGTAACCTTGAGTTACTTCATAAATCCATTTTTTTAATACCTGTTTAGGGTATCCAAAAGCATATGCAATTTTTTCAATATATTCAATTTCTTCCTTTCTATACTGTTCAATTGATGAATGTGTTAAACTTCTTTTAATTAGTGTTTTAACACTATTTCTTTTATGTATTAATGGATGTGATGACTGAAATGGTATAAGTACTGGGATATATGAAGATTTTCTATGCACTCTGAATTGTATATTCTCCTCTGTTTTAACAATCAAAACGTCCAAAAATGCCAAAGTATTGTCATGTTCTTGTTCTACTGTCAGTTCAATAGATGGATAAATTTCACTATACTTTTTTGTCAAGTCCTCAAGTTCATCATTTTTTAGCCTGGATAACAGAAAAATGTCATCAACATATCTGCAGTATATCAGTGGTGGATCCTCGAGTTTACTTATTATTTTTTCTCAATGTCACTCATTATAATTTCAGCAAATAAAGTTGACAGTGGTGACCCCATAGGTCCACCATGATTTTGTTTGTACATCTTGTTGTTAAACTTAAAAGATGTACAAACAAAATCATGGTGGACCTATGGGGTCACCACTGTCAACTTTATTTGCTGAAATTATAATGAGTGACATTGAGGAAAAATAATAAGTAAACTCGAGGATCCACCACTGATATACTGCAGATATGTTGATGACATTTTTCTGTTATCCAGGCTAAAAAATGATGAACTTGAGGACTTGACAAAAAAGTATAGTGAAATTTATCCATCTATTGAACTGACAGTAGAACAAGAACATGACAATACTTTGGCATTTTTGGACGTTTTGATTGTTAAAACAGAGGAGAATATACAATTCAGAGTGCATAGAAAATCTTCATATATCCCAGTACTTATACCATTTCAGTCATCACATCCATTAATACATAAAAGAAATAGTGTTAAAACACTAATTA
Organism: Macrothele yani; assembly: GCA_039090855.1. Taxonomy (NCBI): domain Eukaryota; kingdom Metazoa; phylum Arthropoda; class Arachnida; order Araneae; family Macrothelidae; genus Macrothele; species Macrothele yani. The sequence goes on along the minus strand of CM077022.1, from coordinate 44,484,605 downwards.
AAAGAAGTTTAACACATTCATCAATTGAACAGTATAGAAAGGAAGAAATTGAATATATTGAAAAAATTGCATATGCTTTTGGATACCCTAAACAGGTATTAAAAAAATGGATTTATGAAGTAACTCAAGGTTACAATAAGGTCAAGACTGATAAAAAACTTGTAAAATATGTGGGAGCAATACCATATATAGAAAATGTTTCAGCAGAAATTAATAAAGTTTGTGGCAAGTATGGCATACAGGTAGGAAATCAGGTACTTACTGTAAAAAATTTAGTGATTAAAAATGAAAAAATTAGCCAATTAGATAGAGCAGGAATTTATGAAATCCCAATAAACCAGCAACCACCTGTGTCATATATAGGCAGCACCAAGAATAAATTAAAGTATAGATTGAACCAGCATATTAATAATTGGAATAAAAAAGAGGCTAAGACAGCATTGACCCAATACTGTATGGAAAATCAAAAATGTCCAAGGTTTGAAGATATTAAAATGATTAAGAGCTGTAAAAACGAAAAGCAGTTAAGAATTGCAGAATCAGTGTTAATTGAAAAAAACAGATCAAGATTATGCAACATTAATGAGCCAAGTAACCTAAACGAACAATGGTGGAAAGCCCTAATAAAAATTGAACAGCAGCGTAAAAAGAAAGAGGGGAAAAAGAGCAGCAGGGACAATAGATGGCGCCAGAGACACAACGATTCAGAGATAGCGACTGGAGCCCAGGCCTCGATGGCTCTGCTCACTTGAGCTGTGGTGGGCGGGTGAGACACACCTGCCTCCTGAAGATGACAGGGGCCTGTCGAAAGTACTAGAGGATTGGATGTGCGGGGCTGAATGGGCGTGACACTTGCAGTGGGAGTAGCAGAGGTTGTGAAACAGAAGGAGGAGTTTGATAATTTAGAGTTGACCAAGGTTTAATCACCTGTGAATGTAAGGTTATGTACATAGTTTTTACTTGAATTGTATGAATGAGTTGTATGTGTGATTTTTATCGAATTGACAAGCATTATAGTAACATCTTATAAGGCAAAGGAAAAAAAAACGAAAAAAAAAAAACGATGTTTCACACCCGAAAATAAGAAGCGTAAGCAAGAAGTCTGTAAACCTGTGGAAGCCCAGTTACATCACGATGAATGACGTGTTGGAAGTGTGTGGTCATTGGAGGTTACCATGATCTTTATGGTGAGTGAGTGGTTCTTCCTAATGGTTTTTTCATGTTTTTCATATAATTTCAAAATTTTCAAGCAATTCATAGACTTTCCGCTAGGGGGCATAAAGGTAAATTGCTCCCCCCCCATGTCTCTGCTTCTGAATCTCCGATTTGAAAAATTCTTTCTGCACCGGATACAGCTCCTAATGGGAAATCCTTTGCACATAATTTAAAATTTTTGTAAAAAATGGTTTGGCAACCAGGTGGCGTAAGTTTTAATTTCCGCTTCTGATGTATTTGCAGCAAAATATGAGCTTCTAAAATCTCTATTGAAAAAAAGTCGTTTGTTGACCGATACTACTCATGTCGATAAACCTTTTAGGAACATTTTCTTCTTGAAATAATGCATGGTTTCTACGCCAGGGGGCGTAGATTTGTATATCTTATTTTTGTCAATATCTCTACTTCAAGGAGTCCGATTTGAAAAATTCCTTCTTTGTTGGATAGTGTTTCCGATGTGAAATGTTTTCCCTATAAATTCAAAATTTTCAAGTAAATCATAGACTTTCCGCTAGGGGGCACAAAGGTAAATTGCGTTTTCTGCTTCTAAAACTCCGATTTGAAAAATTCTTCGTGTATCGCATAAAAGACCTGATGGAAAATATTTTTCACATAATTTCTAATGTTTGGTAAAGAATGGGTTGGCCCACCAGGGGGCATAAGTGTTAATTTCTACTTCTGATGTATTTGTAACAAAATCTGGGCTCCTGAAAACTCGACAGTTTTTTTTTCTTGGACCGATACCGCTCATATGGAAAAACCTTTTGAGAATACTTTCTTCCTAAAATAATGCATGGTTTTCCCACCAGGGTACATAAAGTCACATCTTATTTTTGTCGATTTCTCTGTTTCTAAGAGTCCGATTTGAAAAATTCTTTCTGTGTAGGAGAGCCTTTCCGTTGAAAAATGTTTCTCATATAAATTCATGTTTTTCTTAACGCACAAGTCTGCAACCAGAGGGCGTAAGCTCACAATTCTGTTTACAGCAATATCTGAGGGATTAAAAACCCTATTGAAAAAACTTCTTTCTTCTGTCAGATATTATTGTTTTCCATACCGGTTCCATTGACTTTAAATAGCTTTGATAAATTTAATTTGCGTCAGAACGGATTCAAAAGACGTGCTTATTACACCAGAAAATTTGGTGTCATCTTTCTTGTTTATTTTCCAATGGAAGAGGAAGGTTTAGAATGTGGATGAAATGCCATTTACTTTGTTTGCTGATAACCATGCTAAATGTTAATATATGCGGTTTCTCCTGAAATTGTTCGTAATATGCAGGTAAAATAACAAAGGAGAATGTTAAGAAGTCCAAGAGATCTGTGTGGAATTTCGTATTATGTGAACTCATTACATGTGAGTTCCACTGTATTACAGATGCCAAATATGCAAAGCACAATTTCCACAGAATTATTGATTTATTCCACATAAATGCTTGCTTGTAATACCACAATAATACTCGGGTTTTCTTAATCACATGTGGCTTTCTACTGTTATTTATATGGCAGTGTAGGCTATAAATTGCATCGTTGTAATGTGCTAAAAATATTTCATTGTAATAGATCTGAGTTGTAGGTTTTATTATAATTACTCTTTTAATATTAAGAATGCATAATGATTTTTTTCCAAATCCATGAAAAAATTCAGAACTGTAGATATATTTTGTGAAGTTCCCCGAAGATGACACTTTAATAAAATTTGTCTAACACATGTTATAGTACTTAAGGCTTTTTTATGATTTTTGTGAAATTTGACCTAACATTATAAGTCTGATTTTCTCACCTTAATAATCTGTTCTTGCTACAGCTTAAAACTTCATGAAGACTGGGGAACTACTCCAGCAGCTATAAAAACTTGCATTCATGCAGCTGAAGAATATGACATCCAGGTAAGAATAATTCATAAAATTCATTGAGTCCAGTTTGCATACATCTTAAGCAGCAAACTGGATATCTGTTTTAGTTTACAAATCATGGAGTAATATAAAAAGATTGTTCCATACAATTAAATTTAATTCGAGAGGAAGAATCTAAAGATAAGTACTGTGAATCATTTTTAAAAGATGTATTAAAATAAATTATATTTTATTTTACAATAAATAATGATGAAAGGTTCTGGTCAATGGTATTTATTAATTCACTTTGATGTCTCATAGTGTTAATGTAGTATTCTTTTCCAAAGACAGTAAGCTTTTATTTTGGAATCAAATTTCCTTGAGCCTTCTCAGAGTAATTCAGATCTGTCTGCTATCTTGAGTCTTGTACATTCCCCTGATTTCTTCAGTACACTATTGCATCCCCTGTACACAGAGAATTTCCCTTTGCCAAAGATTAGCTATTAAACTAGGCTACAGATCACCAAACAAGAATATATTATCAGTAAACAGTTTGAACGTGCATTGTAAATTAGGTCCTGCCAACATATGGGATTTTTTTTTGTTGAACATTATATAAAACAGTTGAACCCATAAATAATGAAGTCGAAGGGAGACTTGAAAATATTCAATATATGTGAACTTCATTATAACCAGACAAATTAAAAAGGGGTATTTTTTGGCATATTATATTATTTCAGGTTTAAACTTTTTTTAATTAATCGAAGGTAACTGATAAACAGTTAATTAAAAATGATATAGCTTGCAAAAAATATGAGTAAGATCTGCCATAAACAAAACATTTAACAGTCATAAAAATTAAACTACCAAAAATTTCCAATTTCACCTGTTACATTTGATTTGCTTTTTGCATGTTATGTCGGAAACATAAGTCATCTGTTGCTAGTTTTGTGCTCGTCATGATAGCTGTTTTAAATGTTTTCAAACTTCCTCTGACACTGTGGGTAAGATGTTCTTAGATGCAACATAAACTCTGAGATTTTCTAAACAGAGATTAAGTGATTAAAGGGCGACAAGGGAAGGGGATAAAAGACAACGTTTGTCCATGGCAGGGGGGCAGGGATGTAGCTAGGCCTCAGAACCAGTGGGTGCTGAATACTGATCTGTGGGGGGGGGGGCTGAAGACTCATCTGGGCAGCTCTGTATTTAACGAAAAACTTTATTCATCCACGAATACAGATGCAAATTTTGCTTTCTGTAATAAAAAAGAAATAAAAATAATTGAAACATGAAAAGGAAGGGGGGGGGGGAGAAATTAAAACCTCTCTAAATATAAAAAAATATTAGATCACATTATCAAAATTTGTTTGCCACTGGCAGCTGAGTTGCAGGGTCATTATTGCTGGAGGAAATTATTTCATTGGGAGTTATCCCAACTAGCACAAAAAAACTGTTTATTTAATTTTTAATTTACTGTTGTGGTTCCTTTCCATGGATCCACACAATTGCATGGAGGAGTTATTGTTGCTGTATTTTGACTCTTTCTTCTCCATCTTTAATCATGCATTCTCTGCTGGTACTTCGAGCTAGCTTCTTCTTACCACGGCCAACAGCTAAACTCCTCCCTTCCTCATTCAAAAATCAAAAGTATTCAGATGCCTGCTAATAAACACTTCTCATAGACATGCATTGCAAAAACAGCCTTACGGTCAGTAAAACAATGAATGGGAAGTTGAAAGCTCTCTCTCTCTCTCTCTCTCTCTCTCTCTCTCTCTCTCTCTCTCTCTCTCACACACACACACACACATACACACACCAAGATTGCTTTTTAGTACTCTTTTATATAGCCTAAAGAGATACATTTAGTTACAAACGTTCCCATGACAACACGTCTTTGTAGGCAATTATTCAGCTGGAAGTTTTTTTGCACTTACAAAGTGATCATAATTACTTACAAAGTGATAAACAGTTTTTAATCCATATGTGCAATACATCTCCACCTCTCTCTCAGCTTTTTCTTTTCTTTGAAATGCCCTTTTATACACTGACGGAAAAAAAAATCCCAACACCACGAAAAAATAGTTGTAGAGGAATGAAATGGCGGCAATACATTTGTATAGGTAACATATTTAATCGATTAAGGTTTCAAGATCACAGCTTATTGTAAGCGCGAGAAGAGCCATTTTAAATGTGAAATGCTGGTACATTAATAACCGGTGTAACCGCCAGAATGTTGAATGCAAGCACGCAAACGTTAATGCATTGTGTCGTACAGGTGCTGGATGTCAGTTTGTGGGATGGAGTTCCATGCCTGTTGCACTTGGTCGGTCAATACAGGGACGGTTAATGCTGGTTGGGGGTGACGCTGGAGTTGTCGTCCAATGATGTCCCATACGTGCTCGATTGGTGAAAGATCTGGTGATCTAGCAGGCCACGACAACATGTCGACACTCTGTAGAGCATGTTGGGTTACAACAGCGGTATGTGGGCGAGCGTTATCCTGTTGGAAAACACCCCCTGGAATGCTGTTCATGAATGGCAGCACAACAGGTTGAATCACCAGACCGACGTACAACTGTGCCGTCAGGGTGCGTGGGATAACCACGAGAGTGCTCCTGCTGTCATAGGAAATTGCACCCCAGACCATAACTCCAGGTGTAGGTCCAGTGTGTCTTGGCCGCAGACAGGTTGGTTGCAGGCGCTCACCTGGCCTCCTCCTAACCAACACACGGCCATCACTGGCACCCAAGCAGAACCGGCTTTCATCAGAAAACACAACAGGTCTCCACTCCGTCCTCCAATGAGCTCTAGCTTGACACCACTGACGTCGCAAACGGCAGTGGTTTGGAGTAAGGGGAATGCACGCTACAGGGCGTCTGGCTCGGAGCTGTCCTTCAAGTAACCGATTTGTAACAGTTCGTTGTGTCACTGTGGTGGCAACTGCAGCTCGAATTGCTGCCGCAGATGCGGTACGATGCGCCATGGACATACGCCGTACTCGGCGGTCTTCCCTCTCAGTAGTGCCACGTGGCCGGCCAGAACCCGATCTTCTTGAGGCAGTACCTTCCCTTGACCACCGCTGCCAACAATCATGCACAGTGGCTACATTCCTGCCAAGTCGTTCTGCAATATTGCGGAAAGAAAATCCACCTTCTCGTAGCCCTATTACACGACCTCGTTCAAATTCCGTGAGCTGTTGATAATGGCTTCTTCGTCTTCTTAAAGGCATTCTTGACTAACATCAACACCCTACGTCCAATCTCAACGATAACTAACGCTCACGAATGTTACAGCGCGTATTTACAGCAAACCTGCTTTGCATGTTCCGAGGGACGCTACTAGCGCCACACGTATGCGCCGAGCGCGAAATTTGCATAGACGTCATCTTACAGATGTACTCTCACCACCTACCAACTGTCGTTTATCTAACACAACCCTTTCTTGGTGTTGGGATTTTTTTCTGTCAGTGTATTTTATGTTTCTTCAAAAGAAAAAAAGAAAAATTCTCTCTTCCCTGACCATTAGCAGCAACAAGTCCAGTGCTCATGAGGCAGAGAGTCAATGGTGCAGTGTCACTCTGATAAGTAATTTCTTTTGAGTTATCCTTGGTTTGTGCTGCGACATTGTGAACTTCGAGATATGCGATTTCTCCTGAAATTATTGTTGTTACTGTGTGGTTAAAATAACAAGGGAGAACATTAAGAAGTTCAAGAGATCTGTAAAAACTTCAGTTTATGTGGAACTTTGTATAATGCAAGCTCATCATATGTGGATTTTACTGTACTTGTCACTTCAAAATGTGTGTCCATTTGTGTAGAACTGGTCAAGTATGCCTTGTTGAAATGTATATTTAAATCCTTACTGAGGCAGCATTGAATATGATTTACTACTCTAACAACAACAGTCTTGCTATACCACAAAGACCTTAATAATAATAATAATAATAAGTTGCATGTCACTGTACAAAATGTAGTATGCTGATTTTTGTGCTGCAGTCAAATTATTTTAGTAGTAGCACTTCTGGGGTGCTACTGTTTGCTTTGTTGTTAGCAGAAAAACAATTATATTTTACCTGGTGTAGTGGACACAGTAAAGAATTATTGCATATTAAAGAGAAGTACTGTACATCTAATGTTATTCAAGAAAAAGAAGAGATACTTGAGGATTTGTTTATTTGCCTTCATTCATTGCCATCTAAAGGTTTGAAAAATTCTACAGCAGTGTTCAAAGAAACTGCATCACCTGCATGGGTAGTAGTTTTCGACATGTGAAGCATATTTCGTGGATGAAAATTGCTGTAATAAGAGTTTGTATGAACAATGCAATAACATTAGCAATCTGTGAAGTGTTTATTTGTCTGTGAAGTGTTTATTTAGTGGAAGGAAGGGAAAAAGTACAAACATCGGAATATTCACAGAAAGCAAAAAAATGTGTTTGGATAATACAAATTTGGAAGATGTGAATCTGTTTATTGGTGTAAATATGACATAGATGTTAAGTCAGATAATATCCGAAAACTTGAAAATTTCATTGACCTGGTGCAGTAATTGAACCTGCATCTCCCGGATAGCGCCTGAGTCCTATCCAGGAGATGCAAGTTCAATTCCCACTCCAGGACAACGAAATTTTCAAGTTTTTGGATATTATCTGACTTAACATCCATGTCATATTTACACCAATAAATGGATTCCCATCTTCCAAATTTGTATTGTACAATGGTGGAATCCCGTATTTCATTCATTAATGTTTGGATACAAATTAGTGAGTCGTCATAACATATGACACATGCCTACACAACATGAAAAGCAGCAGTGTAAATCATGAACTATTAATATTTTCGTGGCCCCACTCTGCTGTAATGACTGCCCAATGCTGGTGAGGCATGGACAGAATCAGACTTATGATGCAATCTGGTGTCAACTTATGGTACCAGAGAGTGATGAGCACTTCTTGGAGCTCACAAAGTGTTTGTGGCATCTTGTCTGCAAAAGCCTTGCACATGTGGTTCCAACAGTTTTCCATGGGATTGAGATCTGGACTGTTTTCTAGCAATGTTTTAATAGGCTGTTCTTACAGCCATGTTTTTTACCTGTTTATAAAATAATATTGTGAAATTGTGGAGAAACAACATTTGTAGCAATGCCATGATGTATTAGATGACATAATAGCTAAACACATGTAATATCTACCATTTTAGCTCTGTGGTGGGGTGCTGGATTTTCTTGGAAAATGCACTCACTAGTCTCTCCAAAGTGTTCAGAAATTGCAGGCAATAAGCTGGACTCTAGGATGTCCCTGTATGTGTGTGCATTCACTGACCCTTTTGTGCAATGTAGCTATGGTAAGAAATGCAGCCTCAAACCATCTGACTTTTAGGAAACTTCACCATGAGTATTATACAATCATTGTGGAATTCTTTGCCTTGCCTTCTCACAAACTGTTGGCCATCTGAATTATTAGAAAATAACCTAGATCTACTACTCTGCAAAACAACTTACATGTACCTTGACCCATTCCAACTGCTGCATTTTCACTTTCTTTCTCAGAAGTGGCTTCTTTCTGGGACAGTGGGCTTTTCTTTCAGTGCTGCTGGGAGTATTTGCCTACTAATGGTTACAGCACTTGCTTTCATGCCTGTATGCTCCTTCTACTTTGTTTTCAGGTCAACAGATGTAACACTTTGGTTTTTCAGACTTAAATGCTTCAACATTCTGCCTTCAGTTTTAGTAGATACTCATGTTCACCCATTTTTTACTTTTCTGGCTACAGAGTCTGTTATGGACAGTTTTGATAGCAAACAAGATACTGAAAATAGCGTCTTGCCTGAACAGCAATCTATCTGATGTGTAGATAACCTTTCTGCACTCCAAACAACAGCCACACTCTTCTGGTCTGGTGTTAAGTGCACATATTTCATCACTTGCTACTTACTTAGCCGTGATCTCACAACTGCCTGCTTGCTCAACTGGTCTACCTTACCCTACAATGTGGATTGTGCAATAGGAGATACTATTGTGTAGTTGACATACTCAGTGAAGAGTGTGTGATGCCATACACAGGTATGGTTGCCACTCATGGTCTGCAGAATGTAGCAGACCATGCATTTTCTTGAGGGGATGAAGTTTCTTTTAACTCTAATGTTCACTTCCCTTTGATATAGAACTTGGTGAATTTCAGTGACCTCTTGGCTGAGCAATTAGGGGATAATTTCTCACTCCAAGGACAAAATTGGAGACATAGGTATTATGTTTGTTATAAGCTCTTTTTCTTTCCTTATCTTGCAACTTCTACATAAGGTCAGCTATTATGTCAGTTGACTGAGTCGCTGTATTTTCTTACCACAAATTACTAATAATTTTAAAACAAATCACTAACTTGTGCTTAAAATATTTAAAGCAAACAGAATATAAATTCTGATCATCCATGTAAAATCTCTCAGAAAACTTTAAAATTTCATCGCCCTGGAGCAGGAATCGAACCCGCATCTCCCGATTTCCGTTCGAGTATGCTAACCATTAGACCTTCCAGGACAGTGAAGTTACAAGCAACTGAGACTAAGCAGACATAGCTTAGGAATCTGACATTATAAAATTTCCGCTAATCGAAGCAAATCTGCTTCCTCATAGCATTTGACCATCTCCCTTCCAGAAACAGATGTAGGTTGGTATTCACCAGTATCACAGACAAATCAATGAAGAAAGAAATATTCCTCATAATACATGGGAAGTCAACAGAATATTTAAAGCAAACAGAATATAAATTCTGAATTTGATTGTACCACATGCTGGTCGTAGTTGTAAATTCTGAATTTGCTTGTGCCACATACTGGTCTCAGTTGCTTGTAACTTCACTGACCTGGGTGGTGTAATGGTTAGCATACTCGAACGGAAATCGGGAGATGCGAGTTCGATTCCCGCTCCAGGGCAATGAAATTTTCAAGTTTTCTGAGAGATGTTACATGAATGACCAGTAAGTGGTACAAGCAAATTCATCATTTATATTGTTTGCTTTAAATATACTATCAATTTCCCATGTATTATGAGGAATAATTCTTCCTTCATTGATTTAAATTGTGCTTTACTCAGCAGGAAGTTAATTAAAATTATCATCCATAAAGGAACTGAAACACAAAGAACATTCTTTGAAATGCTGCATTTTTATTACACTGTTGTCCAAAACTTAAGAAAAAAGTACATTTTGAACAGTCAAAATTAAAATAAAAAGTGGTGTTGATGGCAATAGCAACAGTAAAATTAAATGCACAACATCAAAACTCGTCAGTAATGTGCAATGGAAATCAAAACGGAACAAAGGTAACAAGGCAGGTACAGACTCACCTATCATCCAGTGACACTCTTCCATCAGCACTGCATGAAAAGACTACTAGGTGAAGTCCTCAATAGGGGATATGTCCACTACACACAACAATGCATGTTTGGCACTGGTGTGTCATGCTCAGCACCAAATGGTGTAGGAGCTCTTGGGGTAAATTGTTCCACTCCTGCTGAAAAGCCTGATCAGTGCTAGAATGGCTTCTGGTAGAGAATTCCTTCACACAGCACATCTTCCTAGAGCATCCCATGCATGCATGCATGATTGGATTGAGATCAGGGAAATGTGCTGGCCACTCCATTTGACGGATATCTTCACTGGCCAATACTTCATCCAGAGCTTCTATGCAGTCAGGACAGACATTATCAGCTATGAAAATAAAATCTGCTCTTACAGATGAATGGGGTGATGAATCACATCATTGCAGTACAGCTGCCCAGTTATTGTTCCTTGATCTATCACCTGAAGTTCAGTACGTCCATCAGCCATGATACCAGTTTTTGCTGTGACCACCACATGGATCTGTGCTGCTCAACAATGTTTCTGATATCATATGCAGTTCCACATTCATTCCAGATCAGTTGCTACTTGTAATCTGACGAAAGAATGAAACTTCTTTCATTTGTGAACATCACCTTGGTTCATTGATCTGATGACCAATCAGTGTGAGATATACACCACTGGTGGTGAAGTGTATGATGTACCTGGATAATGGTAGACAGTGTACCGATTTCCTGACATATAGTCCTGCTGCATTTAAATGTCTTTGCATAGTTTGGTGCAAAATTTGCACACCTCTGCTTGCCTAGAAATGATTACCCAACTGTCTTGCAGTACCTTTCTGACCTGGTTTTGCCAATTATGGCCAGGTAATGGTCATCTCGATGGCTCATACAGTGGGAACAACATCCAGTAAAACATCTGGCAGTGGTTCTATATTGCCTGAGCACTTGCTAAATCCACGACACAATTCTGCAAGCTGTTCCAAACTCTCTGGCAATGTCAGTCATAGTCCAGCCATTTTCAAGCTTGCTAATAATTCAGCCTTGAGTAAAATCATCCATATGATGTCTACAAGACATCCTTTTGTTACCTCAGACATCACAAGAATGACATTAAAATTCTTGCTGTTGCCTGTGTATTTGACATTTAAATGCAGAGTGTATGTTGATTTTTTTAACTTAAAACTTTATTATGTTTTATCATGAACAATGTTTTAGTTTTAAAAATACCTATGCAAAACACAAAAACATTTTCTTTAATGCAAAAATGTTCAACCTTCCATGAGCAAATTATTTACCCATGTGCACTCAATGGACAAAACATTAGCAATGCCTACCTGATAGTGGGTTGGTCCTTCTCTAGCACAAATATTATAAAAGCCTGAACATGCTGAGGCATTGACTCCACCAGATGCTGGAGAGTTTTTGGAGGTAATGCCAGCCATACCTGGTGCAACATTGTCCACAACTCCGCCTAAAACACCAGTCCAGGATCTATGGATCTCATGTTCCGCCTCCATGGTATCCCAGAGAGCTTCCACAGGGTTTAAATCCTGGGACCTTGGGGCCACTAGATAGTTCCAATCTCAGATGAGTGTTCCTTGAACCATGCCTGAGTGGTTGCTGCCCGATGAGGAAGCACATTGTCTTGCTGAAACAGACCATTGGTTGCAGGATGCATTTATGTCATGAAAGCATGTAGGTGATCAGCCAGCATATGCTGGTAGCATGAAATGGTTAAGGACCTCTCCAGACACACAAAGAGACCTAATTAGTGTCCCATGAGAAGGCTCTCCAAACCACAGAGCCACCACTATCTTGAATAGAGCTGACGTGGCATGACAGGGCCATGGCCTCATGCTGCCAACGCCACACCCATATCCTCCAGACAGCTCGGTACAGCTAAAAATGGGATTCATCTGACTATACAACATTTCCAGTTTTGATGTTCTTGACACCAGACGAGGTGTAATTTCCAATGATCAGCAGTCAACAGTGGTACACAAGTACGGTGTCAGCTCCCATAGCCCAAGGTATACAGGTTGCGCCATACCGTTTGCTCACTGACACTGCTTGGGCCTCCGACATTTAACATGGATGTAATTTGTGCCACCTTTACCAAGCAGTCAGTCTGTATGAGCCTAGATAGTTTACATCGATCCTGGTCATCAATGGTATGTGGTTGGCCACCACTTGCTTTCTGGGCACTGGTACATCCGTCAATGGTATACTCGGATTATACCCTTGATACGGTTGCTCCCAGGAACTCTAGGGTTCTTACCACTGGGGCGATAGAATGACTGATCTGTTTTACACCGACAATGCATTCACGATCAAAGTCACTCAGATCACTATGTTTACCCATGCTTGTTGATTGTGATACACTGTTGGAAAGCTCTGCTGTCTGCCTATTTATCGCCTGTATTCAGTTTGGACCTGTACCATGCTGTGGGGAGATGCCCATGTCGACTGTCCATCACCCTATCTCTGAGGTATGTGATTAATGTAAAGCAAGAAGCAGATTACTTCACACTAAAATTGGGAAGGTTTACTGAATTTTTGTAGATATGTAATACAGTATAGTAATTTCAGGTAAGTTGTTTAGTTTTGAAGGCTTATTCCAATAATTGCAGATTTTTTTCTCTGAGTCAGTAAAAACTGATTAACTCCCATACCTCAAAATATTAATATTGTAATTTATTTGACTGCCTTTTATTTGTAAGAAATAAATTAGTAATGATCATAGTGGTTGTATGGCTACTGATATGTTTCACATGTACTGTGTGTACTGTTGAAAGACTATTGTGATTTGGCCTTACTGACCATGGCAGTTTCTACGTGTAGCATGATTTCAGTCAAAAAGTGTGGTACTTTATTGCAACTGAAGCAGATGGAAATATAACAAATTGAATAGGAATACATGTTTCCTATTGTTTATAAAGGTCTTTTTACAGTTTCCCTGAGTTTTTAAAGTTTATTTTTTACTTTTTATCAAACATTTACTTTGTGTATGTCCTTCCTTCCCTGTATATCTAAATTCCTGCAGTACATTTCCAGAGAGAGAAATTGAATTACTTTGGAGTAAAAATATGTCTGAAAAATTTACCAGTGTAAGAAGGAGAGTGTTAGTTCTGAAAGAACTGGGGGAACCCCTCTGAAATAAAAGGCTCAAAACCCTGGGTTTATACACCTTTCCGGTTATTATTCCTGGGCATCACTAATACCCACACATACATCATATGGCAGCACACAGAGGTTGCCTATAACTCGCATGATAGAACGTGTGAATGATGTCCACAAAAAATACAAATGCACTACTCTTTTCAGGCTATGCAAACAAAATATGTTCACTCTCACCTAGAGAGATAATATATATCACTTAAGAAATGACTTGATTCTGCATTAGATACATAGAATCGCTAAACATTTCTATCACCACTAACTGCAATGATGACACACCTCACACCATACCACTCTTCTAGGAACTGCTAATGCAAAAAGAACTGTTGAAAATTAGTTGCAAAAATCATTAACCAGGAACCAAGTCTTCGAGACTATACCAGGTATGATGAACATACTTCACACAACAACCTTCTTAAGAGACATGATCAACATCACAGCAATTTATCTGCCTGTGAAAACAAGGCATGAAGCAACTTGAGTAAAACTGAGCACAATTTGAATATGTTGGCTGCTGATGTACTCATTGTTGTTAAAAAGTGTTCCCACTAAACAAAATAAGTAAGAATGTGTGAAATAGTCTGTGAACATTTTATTCACATCAATTCTGTCACCCACATCTTAATGCTTGCCTTGTGGTAGTTTTTCACACCTTTGTGATCATTGCTTTTGGGTACTCAATTGCTACCATCAACTGTTTCCAATATAAAGAATTCCTTGAAAAATAAAACTTTTTTGTCCTGCAACAGGAATCAAACCCTAATCTCCCAAGTTCTATTTACATATGTCACCACCCAAAGCAATGCATTTCCAGGCCACTGTTGCGCATGAAGATGAACTGATTATCACACCACTCTAGTAAAGTTGCTTTTCTCTTTGTAGATTCAAACCATTCCTAGAATACTCATGTGGAAATGAGGAGATAAATACTCAATTCCCATTTCAGAAGACATTTTTCAAGTTTTCTAAGAATTTTTCTATATGGATGGCAATTGATGAAGGTATTTCTTCATCAACAGCTTTGGTAATTAAACATAAGTTGATTTTCATTATGTTTCTACTTTCATGCCTGATTAATCGCTAATTTCTTGTTCTCAGAACAAGGAGGTAATTGAACTTGTGTGTTCATTTCCTTGTCTTCGGGTTATAAATTTTTCAAAAAAAAAAAAAAAAAAAAGAGAGAGAGAGAAAGAAAAAAAGAAGAAAAAAGAAGCATTTGAAAAAGGAAGAAAACAGAAAAAGCATAACCTGAGTAGGGGAGATAAAAGAATACATATATAACTATATAACTACAACTTTGAGATTCAGAACCTAAGTAAATGAGCTGCAGCTTATGCTCATAATACAGAGGATTTTCACACATTTTTAGAAACTATTTTCCAGTAATATTAGTGTTTAAAATAAAATTATTTCTTTCTTAAATATTCTATCTGGTAGCCCTTTCTCTGGAACGAGCGTACATCTAGATTTCCCAGATAACAGTGTACTAGACGAAACACGTCAGAATCGACGGTTATTATTTTTTTTAAGAGAATAAACTCTTGTAAAACAACAAATGTAAACTGTATTTGATTGACAAATTCATTCAACCACTTCAGTAGAGACAATAGTCCAGGTTCGTGATTTTTTTTTTTTTTTTTTTTTTTGACTGAAGGTTTAACGACCACCGTGAGGAACTCAATGGGCTATAAGCAGCTGCCTGTCCCTAATTTAGGGTCACTGGTTTCAGGGAAGGGAGAGAGCCAGTGCCGTAAGATAAACACAACATCCATGCCTCACCGGAATTCAAACCCGGACCCTTCACGAGCAAATCACCATAAGCCAGCGCTTAGACCACTGTGCCACCAGGGCGACCAAGTTCGTGATGAGCATCACAATTGCACCCTTTTTCAGTCGCAAAATGTGAGGCAGAAGTCCACTCATCTCGATCGTGTGCAAAAATTCAACTGGATAGCGCACTCTTTCACTATCATCTTCAGTTACTACTGTGTTTGTAAATGTTGTTGGAACGAGATTTGTGTTGTGAATACTCTTCACCCGTTGGAATTGACAGTTACTTTTTTATTTTTATTTTTAAAAGAATAAACTCATATGAAACAACAAATGTAAACTTTATTTGCAAATTCATTCAACCACTTCAGTAAAGACAACAGTCTAGGTTCGAGATTTTTTTTTTTGACTGAAGGTTTAACGACCACCGTGAGGAACTCAATGGGCTATAAGCAGCTGCCTGTCCCTAATTTAGGGTCACTGGTTTCAGGGAAGGGAGAGAGCCAGTGCCGTAAGATAAACACAACATCCATGCCTCACCGGAATTCAAACCCGGACCCTTCACGAGCAAATCACCATAAGCCAGCGCTTAGACCACTGTGCCACCAGGGCGACCAAGTTCGTGATGAGCATCACAATTGCACCCTTTTTCAGTCGCAAAATGTGAGGCAGAAGTCCACTCATCTCGATCGTGTGCAAAAATTCAACTGGATAGCGCACTCTTTCACTATCATCTTCAGTTACTACTGTGTTTGTAAATGTTGTTGGAACGAAATTTGTGTTGTGAATACTCTTCACCCGTTGGAATTGACAGTTACTTTTTTATTTTTATTTTTAAAAGAATAAACTCATATGAAACAACAAATGTAAACTTTATTTGCAAATTCATTCAACCACTTCAGTAAAGACAACAGTCTAGGTTCGAGATTTTTTTTTTTTTTTTTTTTGACTGAAGGTTTAATGACCACCATGTGAGCAACTCAATGATGGGCTATAAGCAGTCGCCCGTCCCTAATTTAGGGTCACTGGTTCCAGGGAAGGGAGAATTCTCTCGTGTCTGAGGCATATAGTTGCGACCCATTGATCGATCACACACGCCTTCCAGTAAGACTGGAACGTTTTCTTTTCTTTCTTTTTTTTTCTGCGGGAGAGACATTCTGTTAAGGGTAAGGTATGCAATAAAGTATTTACTTACTTTAGGACTGATCATAGAACACCATGCACACACCAAGGCTGACACTGAACTGAGCACCTGGTGTAGATAAGGGCTGCACGCTTCTCCCATAGACTTTACATGGAAACTTTGCCACCCCGCCACCTCCGAACCATTGCTCCAATCTCAGTTTTCTCTTCAACTGGCACATCTACATGGTAAGAACTTTATTTGATACCTTATCCATATTTTTACATTCAGCCATTCTCTCAAAATATGTCTCACAGTAAAAAGCTTATGGAATGAAGATATAGATACATACATATGTACATAAATAGTACATAAATAAAACAAAAAAATTACTTTATAAATAAATAATTTTAACACAAAAAAATTAGACACAAAAGGCTAATACCACGAGAAGCCTCGAAGGCAGCTAAACCTCATGTAGTAGCTTATATAGAATGAAAATATTACAGAACAAAAATACAAAAATTTCAAAACAAGTGTAAACTGGAACAGGTTGCCGTCATCAGGAGAGCATCAACCTGTGGGAGTGGCCTTTCTAGCACCAACAAAACGACAAGGCAAGCCAAAATTGTCGGTTGGTCATGCTCCTTAGGCCACAAAACCAAATTCTAATAAAAACAAAAATTCCAAGAATCAAATTTATAAAACTAAAAAAAGAATTAAAAGCTTACTGGCAGAACAAAACCCGCCATGACAAAAAGTCAAACAAAACTGAACAGAGCACCCACAAGAACCCAAATATATACACTGATAAAAAAGGTGGTCACGGTTAATCAACTACCTGGTTAGCCAAAAAATGTGTGAATTGACAAGATGCAAAACTGTGTATGTAGATAAGATCTTCAGCTATTAGGGACCCACCAAATAGCACTTTATGTTACCTATATACTTAAAATTGTTAGGTCCTAGGTTAATAAAGCATGTCAATGTGTAATTTGAAACTCTTGGACACCGAATTATAGTTCAAAATTAAACGGTTAAAATGATGTCTTAAGAAATTTTAGGAAAATTGTTAGATTGCAATTACATACATACATATCATCATCATCATCATTGTCAACCATTATCAATCCACTGCTGGACGAAGGTCTCCCCAAGTTTCCTCCACAACGGTCTGTCTTGTGCCAGTCTCCTCCATGTCACCCCTGCATACTTTCGAATTTCATCCACCCATCTCCCATGTGGTCGTCTTCTGGGTCTTTTCCTGTCCCTTGGAATCCAATCTAAAATTTCGGCTGTCCATCGATGATCTGTCCTTCTGGCAGTATGTCCAGCCCATTGCCATTTCAGGGATTTAACTCTGATCATGATGTCTTCCACTCTTGTCATTTTTCGGATCCACGAGTTCCTCTTCTTATCTCTCCTGGTTACACCAAGCATGCACCTCTCCATGCTGCTTTGAGTTGTCTGCAGCCTTTGTATGTCTCTTTTAGTTAAGGTCCACGTCTCTGCACCATACGTAAGCACTGGAAGGATGCATTGATCAAACACTTTTCTTTTAAGACATAATGGCATATTGCTCTTGAAAATTATGCTGTTTCTTCCAAAAGCTCTCCAGGCAAGTTTCGTACGCCGATTAATTTCTTCACCAATGTGACCCTCACTTGATATCTGCTGTCCAAGATAAACATACGTGTCTGTTATCTCCAGCTTTTCTCCATCAATCGATAAATCTTCATTTCTTGTAAAAGCATTGAACATCACTTTTGTCTTCTGAAAGTTCATTTTTAATCCCACTTCTTTACTCTTGTCAGCAAGTTCCTGGATCATACTCTGCAGCTCTGATGGGGTAGTTGCAAAAATGACTACGTCATCAGCAAAACGAAGGTGGGTTAGATAATCTCCATTAATCTTTATCCCCTTGTTTTCCCAGCTCAGTGACTGAAAAACACCCTCCAATGTGGCATTAAAGAGCTTCGGAGATATGGTGTCACCTTGTCTCACTCCCTTTCCAATTTTTACGTGTGTTGTATTTTCAAACAGCCTAATCTTTGCACTTGCATTTTCATAGATGTTATTAATAATATTAATGTATGCATCTTCAATACCGCAGGTTTTCAGAGCCATTGTAACTGCTGATGGTTTCACCGAATCAAAGGCTTTTTCATAATCGATAAAAGCCATGCACAATGGAAGTTCATATTCCCTCGCTCTTTCAATTAGTTCTCTCAGCACGTGGATATGATCTATTGTGCTGTAGCCACTCCTGAATCCAGCTTGTTCTCTCGGTTGAGCCATGTCCAGTGTTACCTTCAAGCGGTGTGAAAGAACTTTAGTGAAGATTTTATAAACTACTGATAGGAGGCTGATAGGTCTGTAGTTTCCGAGATCCTCAATGTCACCTTTCTTATGTAGCAGGATCATTGTAGCGGTGTTCCAATCCTCAGGAATCTTTCCTTCATTAAGGCATCGAGTGAAAATTTGGGCGAGTACTGTTTCGATTTCTCCACTTGCTTCTTGTATGATGTCTACAGTAATTCCATCTTCTCCTGGAGCTTTTCCCCGCTTCATGTTCTTGATTGCATGCGCAACTTCTGTTGGAAGGACTGGAGGAACTCTGGCACTGGTATCTTTCATGATGTCTGGAGTGCATATATCATCCCTTTCATATAATTTGGAGTAGAAATCTTTCACTCTTGTCAAAATTTCGCCTCTATTTCTTGTTACAGAACCATCTTCTTTTCTCAGTGCCATAATCTGTTTTCTTCCCTTACTGAGATGTCCCTTTGCTATCTTTAGGCTTTGGTTGTTTTCAATTGCTTTCCTCACTAGTTCACAGTTGAATTTCCTTACGTCTTCAGTGATACTTTTTCTTACTGTCTTGCATAGCTCTATATATTCCACTTTAGAAGTCACATCTTCTTTAGTTGTCCTCATCTCTCTTCTTTTTTGCATCAACATTTTGGTTTTTCCTGATAATTTGTTCACATGCAACTTGTTCTTAGACCCAGCTAATTTTGTTGCTGTTTCCATAAGAGCTTTGGTTACTTTTCTGTTAACTTCGGAGATGTCCACTTCTTCCGATGTTAGGCCTTCTAAAGCAGAGAACCTGTTCTTCAGTTCTAACTTGAAGGTATTATGGTGTTTTTTAAGGTTGGTTATGTCAATAGATTTTGTTTGTCTTATGAGCTTGCCACGTTCAAGTTTAGTGTTGAGGTGCATCTTACATCTCACCAATCTATGGTCACTACCTGTGTTGAACTTGTTTAGCACACTGCAGTCTTCCATGACGAATTTTTTGTTACACATAATAAAATCAATTTCACTTGTCGTCCCATTTGGATGTCTCCATGTCCATTTCCTGTGTGGCTTTTTCTTGAAGAAGGAGTTCAAGATGAAAAACCCTTCTGCCTCTGCAAACTCAACGAGAGTATTTCCACGCTGGTTTCTGTTGCCATGACCGAATTTACCTACTGAAGTTTCATTCTGTTGCCGTTGCCCTATTTTTGCATTGAAATCTCCCATAATTATTTTCACGTGCTGCTTACCTTTATTATTTAGATGACAAATTTCCTCATAAAATTCTTCAATTTCTTCTTCAGGATGACTTGTGGTGGGTGCATAAGTTTGAATAATCTGAGCCTGGTATCTCTTCGAGAGTTGGATAACAAGTCGTGCAGCTCTGTCAGAGGAACTTTCAACTTCTACAACTTTATCCTTCAGTTTCTTGTTTATTATAAATCCCACACCACTAGTTCTGCCAGTATCTGTCCCACGATAGTAGAAGAGATGTCCACTTTTCAGTTCGATGAGATCTTCTCCTTTTCTCCTTACCTCACTTAGCCCCACGATGTCCCACTTGATCCTTTGTAGTTCCTCTTCCAATTCAAGAAGCCTTGAATCAGAAGATAGGGAGCGTCCATTGTAAGTAGCCAAGGTCAGCATCAGATGGCAGCCTAGTCCGGTCCTCCGGGGATTCTTAGCACCCTCTGCCTTCATGTCGCACTGGCCGCTGCCTTGGCCAGGTACATTCCAGCTGCCGGAGACTGAGGGCCAAGATTTAAGTTGTGGAATCATTTTGGAGGGGTTTGGCCATAACTCACCACGCTGGCCAAGCGGGTTGGTGAGTGTGGGATAGAATTTCCTCTAATCCCGATGGTATAGTTATACCGCTATGGGCGGTCGTCAGAGCCCCTTTAGTGGGAACAGGATGCACCACGAGAAGGCGGGGTTGACATTTGTCAAGGAGAGGCTGTGATGTATATGTATCTATATCTTCATTCTATAAGTTTTTTTACTGTGAGACCTATTTTGAGAGAACGGCTGAATGTAAAAATATGGTACAGGTATCAAAATAAAGGTCTTACCATGTAGATGTGCCAGTCGAAGAGAAAACTGAGATTCGAGCAATGGTTCCGATGTGGTGGGTGGCAAAGTTTCCATGTAAAGTCTATGGGAGAAGCGTGCGGCCCTTATCTACATCAGGTGCTCAGTTCAGTGTTAGACTTGGTGTGTGCATGGTGTTCTATGATCAGTCCTAAAGTAGGCGCAACTCAATTCGTACATTCTAAGTATTTTTACTAACAATGGTCAACAGAATCTTTATTTACATCTTTACATAATGGGAAACGTCTTACCTATGTGAATAAACTGGATCGAATGAATATGAAATTGTATATATACATCACACAGTCCAACGGCATAACACAATCAGGTCTTCAAGAGTGTTCGCTGCTCCGATGAGAAGAACTTTGTTTACAAATACCTGCTAGCGTTGCTTTGCACAACGGTTCGCTCAAAAAAAGACTTCGGACTTTGGACTATCTCGGTCCCTCCATGCTTCCGCCTTCAACAGTGCGTGAGTCAACCACAGGCGATCGAATGTTAGCCACACGCTTCTCCCATAGACTTTACATGGGAACTTTGCCACCCCACAACACCCGAACTGTTGCCCCAATCTCATTTTTCTCTTCGACTGGCACATCTACATAGTAAGACCTTTATTTTGATACCTCAACCGTATATTTATGTTTAGCCATTCTCTCAAAATGGGACTCACAGTAAAAAACCTTATAGAATTAATATATAGATTTCTTAAAATTGGTAGTGGCATTTTATTCCACTCTTCTTCCACTGCTTTCCATAGTCCAATCATTGTATTAGGTCTGCATTTAAAAAGCACTCTTTTTATCAGTTAAAAGGCACAATAGTTCATTGGTAGCACATCAGGGTACTGAAGGAATATGAGAAAAAGGTATAGACTTGATACCCATTTCTTTTTTCATTTTTTTTTTCGAGAAATAGAAGGGTAGATTTGGATGTATGACTGGTAGCCTTATCCTCATGCAGCTCTGCTCTTTGAAGGCTCTGTGGATAAAGGAATAGTATTTCCTCATTAAATATAGGAGTTAAAACATTATTTTGGTGATATGTAGAATTTATTTTAACATTCTTTTCAACTTTTCTTAACTTAAATTTCCCATTGTATGAGAAACCAACAATAATCATGAATCCTTTACTGAATCTTTCTTTGGATTCTTGGAACCAAGTTTGTAAGTCTTTTTCTGCTCTTTCGCGATAGTAAATTGACCTTTTTTTGTTATAGTCATTTAGGTAGAGCCATACTTCATCAATAGTCACAATAAATTTCCATCTGTCTTCAGCTAAGTGATTTTTGTAAAGAAGTCTACACCATGTTCTGTGCTCAGCCATGTGCCTAGACAAAAAGCAGTGAACATTATGGTTTTGTGTTTTTTAGATTCAAATCTCTGTTTATTACCTTGTTTACAATTGATAGAGATTTTTAACAACTTAGTGATTGCTCTTGGGGTCAGTGGATTTTTTTTTTTTGACCAGAGACCTTACATTTGAAATAGTAGTAAAAGTATACTTACCTTTTTCAGATATTCGTTTGGTGTTGTTTTTCCTGTTAAAAGCAATGCTTGACTATTTCCCCCTGTATTATTAGTAATATTACCTATTTTACATTCAAATATGCTAATTCCATGATTTTCACAGAGTTTCTTAATTACAGAACATGAATATTTCTCTTCATTAAGAGCAAACACATATTCTTTTATCTACAGCTTGTTCACGTTGCACCATTTTCGTAGCAGATGATATTTAACTGCAGCAGACATTTCTTTTGTGTTCATCTAGCATGCTGTTGCCAGTTTCAATTTTTTTATTTTTTTTATTTTCCACAGTTCAGTGTACCGCTTGAGCTCGAAAACTCATTCAAATACTTCGATAGTAACATGCTCAATATAGTTACATACATACAAACAATGACACTACTTACAAAAGTAACGCAGCCCATTGTTCAATTTCTTACCTAGCATTTCAGGCACGTATAATATTCTTTCTTATCTTCTTGCTGGACGAGAGGATAGATGTCTTTTTGTAATTCTTATGCAGCGATATTGAGCTGAAGAAAGTGTGTGGTCCCACATTTTACTATCGTAATTCTACTCAGCTCCAAGATGCATTACTATGTTATGAATTCAACTTTAAAAAACATATGCACAACAAGGGAATTCATGATACTTCGTATCACCAAGGACATAAATTGCAAAAACGTAAGACACATTCAAAAAGCAACTGAAAACCCAAAAAACTCCATTGTGACTTTGAACTATCAAAACACGTTAAACCACAGGAACCATAAACCAACTGACACACTTTAAAAATAGTATAAAAATTGCATGCACAATTTAAAAAACCTATTAATAAAAGCTTTGAGAAATCAAACACACCACAAACTACGAAGACCTTAAAATTCACACTATTAAAAGCACATGAAAACCAATTAGAAACTTCATCTGCATCTATCTTTGAACTATTAACACATTACACCATACTAAACAAGGCCATGTACAAAATGATAATATAATATCAACCACATCAAACTTTTGCAAGCCAAAAAAAAAAGACATTAACTTCAATTGCACACACGCCTAGAATAACCACGCCCTATCATCTCTACTCTTTATCAAAACACACCTGAAGTACATATTATGTGAGAAACGCAAACATCCACCCCTCCCAGCTAGCAAGTCGACCTTGGAATGCTTTCGTCCAATCGCCATGTACATCCTCAGCAAGCCGTTGTTACCCGCTGGTCGGCTGCCAGCGTTATGTGTCAGCATAAGTGAATTCACGATCCCGCCTCAGATCAAACATCTGAAGCCATTGTATTGATAACAAGGTATACCCAAAATTTGATCAGATTAAAATATTAAAAAGGTGTACATCGGGAAGGCATTTAAGAACGGCAGAGGCAGTACTGATTAAAAAAAATGGTAACCGCATTTGAAAGAATAATGATCCAAGACAGCTTGAAAATTATTGGCAAGAAATGATACAGCTTGAGAGTAATCTTGAGAAAGATAAAAAGAAAAGGCAGCAAAGAAAGAAGGAAAAATAATAATAAAAAATAAAACTAATAGGTAAAGAAATAAAATAATAGTAAGGCACAAAAAATAGAAAAAAAAAAGAAAAAAAAAGCAGTTTTTCTGGAGAATAGAATTAAAATTACAAATTTTTTGAAACTTACAGCTTCTATTTATGGATGACGCCAACTCCGTTTTGCTTCAGATGTTTGATCTGAGGCGGGATTGTGCATTCACTTATGCTGACACATAAAACTGGTAGCCGACCAGCGGGTAACAACGGCTTGCTGAGGATGTACATGGCGATTGGACGAAAATGTTCCAAGGTTGACTTGCTGGCTGGGAGGGGTGGATGTTTGCATTTCTCACATAGTATGTACTTCAGGTGTGTTTTGATAAAGAGTAGAGATGATAGGGCGTGGTTATTCTAGGCGTGTGTGCAATTGAAGTTAATGTCTTTTTTTTGGCTTGTAAAAGTTGGATGTGGTTGATATTATTTTATCATTTTGTACATGGCCTTGTTTAGTATGGTGTAATGTGTTAATAGTTCAAAGATAGATGCAGATGAAGTTTCTAATTGGTTTTCATGTGCTTTTAATAGTGTGAATTTTAAGGTCTTCGTAGTTTGTGGTGTGTTTGATTTCTCAAAGCTTTTATTAATAGGTTTTTTAAATTGTGCATGCAATTTTTATACTATTTTTAAAGTGTGTCAGTTGGTTTATGGTTCCTGTGGTTTAACGTGTTTTGATAGTTCAAAGTCACAATGGAGTTTTTTGGGTTTTCAGTTGCTTTTTGAATGTGTCTTACGTTTTTGCAATTTATGTCCTTGGTGATACGAAGTATCATGAATTCCCTTGTTGTGCATATGTTTTTTAAAGTTGAATTCATCACATAGTAATGCATCTTGGAGCTGAGTAGAATTACGATAGTAAAATGTGGGACCGCACGCTTTCTTCAGCTCAATATCGCTGCATGAGAATTACAAAAAGACATCTATCCTCTCGTCCAGCAAGAAGATAAGAAAGAATATTATACGTGCCTGAAATGTTAGGTAAGAAATTGAACAATGGGCTGGGTTACTTTTGTAAGTAGTGTCGTTGTTTGTATGTATGTTTTTTATTTTCTGTAATTTCATATCAAAAACATTCTAAAAATGTGTGAACATCCTTTGTATAGCATGCATGAAAATTATTGTGTTAATTTTTTTTGGTAATTTCTATAGAGTTTAAAATTTCCCATTAATATTTTGTTGGCGTTTAAATGTATTTTGTTGTCCTGTATCTCACTCATGGCTTAATATGGATGAAAAGGGGTCAAATAAAAGCAATGAAAGTGAACTTACCCTTACCAGTAGGTCCGTTCTCTCAGATAAGTAGACATTTCTCTGCACGTTAACTTCCATATTAATATCCACGGTTGGTTTTTGGCCTTTGGTGCGGTGGTTTTTATGTTGTCTTCAACATGTTCTTTTATTTGACTTAGTGTGCAACTTATCAACCTATACTGCAGAACTGAAAAGTTGGTCCAAGAAACCTCTTTTATACTTTAAAAACCCTATATTTACAATGACTTGAACAACCCTAACTGGTCACCTAATTGGCTTAAAAAAACAAAACAAAAAAACTCCCTAAATACATGAACATTCAGAAACCATAAACAAACTTCCTATTTACAAACACCAAAACATCTGAACAAAACGTTTAAAAGCCTAAAATTCAATTATTCACAACGAACTTATCTCATTGCCCTCTATTTACAAACTCTTCTCATACACTCATTCATGCATCACACCTCTGCCGTTCCCAACGTAGACTGCGCCCCGGACCTACTGGTAAGGGTAAGTTCACTCTCATTGCTCTTATTAAGGTAATTGTAAGCACGTAAATTTTGATTAGTTATAGTGATACTGTGACTTGTCAAACAAAGGGTCAAATAAAGTTTATTTTCAGCAAGTTTCTGCTGTCGATTATTTCTTCTGTTTTTCAGGTTCTAATACATACTGATACTCTGAATGAATCTGCTTGTGTAGAACAAACTGTTGAATCATTTGAAGGTTTGACTGTACATGCATATCATAGTGAAGGTGCTGGTGGTGGCCATGCTCCTGATATTATCAAGGTTTGTTCTGAAATAAATGTGTTGCCGTCATCAACAAATCCCACAAGACCATATACCATTAATACTCTTGATGAACATTTGGATATGTTGATGGTATGCCACCATTTAAATAAGTAAGTTTTACATGCATTTCTAGCGTAGAAGTATCAGGGCTGTGTGTAAATTAAATTAATAATACTAATAAAATGATTTATTTAATATCATTTTATAGTTATTTTTGCATAAACTTTTATCTTAACACAAATTCCAGGGCTATGTTCTTCGGGCATGTTTGTGCATATTGTAAACTACCTTATTTTTTGAGAGAAATTTAGGGCGGGGGGGGGGGGGATGACATTTTTATTAAGAAAAAAATTAATGCGTGAAAACAGCAGCTTATAAATCATTGAATCCCTTTCAATTTGCAAATTAGCAATGTGTAATACCGCTAATTAAAACAATGTAGAGAAACGCTACGAAGTCCATCATCAATGGTATACATGTGTTGCAGGATTTGCCTTCATACAGCCAATAGCCTTTGTTAGTAATTCTGATGTGTCAAAAGTAAGATGGCCTTGTTCAAAATCTATCGGCATTCTGTGGCATACAAACAATTCCTGGTAACGAAGATTTTTTTCTTAATCTAAAGCTTGCCTAGAACTGTTTGAAATAAAAAATATTATCAACAAAGTGAATGGGCTAACCTTTGCACACTGTTGGCAAACAGCAAAGAAGTGAGACTGTCAGATGTGGTGGCATTTTCTGTTGCAAACTGCAAGGAAAGGTACCGTATATACTCGCCTATCAGTCCAAAATTTTTGGAAGAAATCCTGCTTTGAAAGTAAAGGGATCTGCTTATACGTGAGTCAGTAAAAAAATAGGACTGCACTGCAATTCTGATTGCCCTTTCATCATACCTTTCATCATAATATGGAAGTCAATATTAAAAACAAAATAACGTATACGACTTTACGGATGTGGCAACCACTACCATCGTCATAGTTTCCATCTGTAAACAAGGCTGATGAAGACTGAAGTTATCAGTCGAAAGCTCCCTTAAATTCAATTTTCTTACATAACTTAAGCATGTTTTAAAGTTTTTATACTTACACTTATTTTTATACTTTCTTCCAAAGTGTTACGTGAATTCTCCCCCAAATTTTGATGGCGGGTTTGTTTATGTTTTAGACCATGGCACTCTGTGATGGTTTTCTGACTTGTCTGTTATATACTCAGCTGAGCCTCCCACTTTCAGGGGGAGGGGCACAGTTATGGATAATAACTGGTAGTTATGGTTATTCTGCTCTCAAGACATTGTGGAGAAATGACACTTCTGTCTACCAGTGGCATATATGCGATGCACAAGAAGTCATTGATTTCACACAGAAAAAAATTACTATTACAGATACCTTTCATATTCCATCATATGCATTTTACTTGTATTCACTGAAATATATATGTATGTATTCTTTAAAAAATGCTACCCTGTTGTGCATTTCACTATTAATATTGCATAGTGGCACATGGCACCAGGTCTTAAAGTAAACAAATTGCTGACAACTGGGCAGCAGGAGGATTCACATAACACTTCTTCAAAAGTACTTCCAAAAATGGAAAAAAAGTTATGAAATATTTTTCACCCAGAATAGGATTCTTACAGGAATAGGTACTGCTAATGTGATAAGACGTGTGAAACTTAATACCATTTTAAATTGAGGCTATGGAATTTCTTTCTTCCAAACATGAAGGAATACCTAATTATTTTCCCTGTGCAACTGTAGGACTCGCATCTTTCGAATTGGACATGCAGTGAGTCAACACCAAATAAATCACTTAGCTGTTGGGGTCCCACATGCAACCAATCAGGCATCTCTCCTTAGTTTGCACAGCAAGCATGGAACATGTGTAATCTTTGGCCCTCCTACTGATACTGCTGCCTTCGGAAGCCATCAGCATGGTTAGTGCTATAGAAAAGCAAAGACATGGTGCTTTACGAAAGGTGGTAATTGAAAAAGGTCGACATTGGCCTTATTACTTCTTGGGTGAAAAAAATGTGTGACACAATTTCACCAGAAATGGTTTTGAAGTCTTTCAAAAAATGCTGCATAAGTAATGCCTTGTATTTTACAGGAATTATTTGGAAACTCTTATAGTGAATTGCACTTCGAAGATTTTTACAAAAGTTAATCTCAAAAATTTGCATAATTCATTTCAATAAAATGTTTTCCAGAATTGTAAAATTTAAGGTTGGCTTATATGCGAGTGTACACGATGTGTTCCCCCAGTTAAAGTTCAAGCAAAATTTGCACATTTCACTAAAGGATTTTTCCAAAAATTACTTCAAATTACAACTCCACAGTATTTAGGTTACTGTTAATGAATAAGGTTTTTGTGTTTTGTATACAAAGTTATGCATAAAATGAAGAATTTGCTGAAGCAATAATGCAGCTGGTACTATGAGTTTGCACCCCCATTTTTCCAGTGGATATCTTAAGCATTTGTTGTGATGTTTCATCCTGAGATGCTGTTCTTCCCCTTCTTTTTCTATCACTATGCATTTTACGAGAATTATGGTAGTCATTTTATGTTAATTTCAGATCACTATGTACAGCATATGAGGTATGTGCTGAAACTATTTTACATCATTAACTCACGAACGCACGGATATGCATACGGGCACAAATACACATTTCTAGCACATTAGCAGTCCCGGCTCATAAAGAAACACGCATAACAAATCATCTGGAAAAACATAATGGATAAACATAAAAGTACAGTACATGAAAGCATTCACAATACAGTAACATTGTAGAAAAAAATACTGTACCTAAGATAAAGTGATAACATATTTAAATAATTTAGTGGTATTTATAGCAGCACACATGAATACACATTTGTTGTAATAATAATGATCTATGTTGTATAAGATGCAGGTGGATTTTGACACCAAATTTTTTGGAAAAAAAGTGTCTTATATTCCGAAAAATATGGTACTTCTGCAACACACTTTGAATGTGAAAGAAGGTGACTGAGAAGTTTTACAAGTTGACCTTTTCCTTGTGAACATTACAGATCCAATAATTTCATCTCAAGACTGAGCTAACAGATCTGATGGCCACACAGAGATAGTTGTACTTTTGCTAAAGAGCTTGCAAAGAATAGCAATTTACCTTCATACTAAAAAGTTCAGCACCTTCTGATTATCTAGGAAAACACTGCTAGGTTTTCGGTAACATTGTTGTGAACAAGTAAATATTTACAAACCTTTTATTTTAATAAGAAAAATTTTGTATAATATAGTGAGTTTCTTGTTGTTTATGGCATCTTTACTTGCCACTGTTGTGCTGTTTTTATTGCAACAACAATAAAGTTAACAATAATGCAGAATATAATTATATAGAAACCAAACTACTCTTGAAAGATGGGAAAAGTAGAACATTTACTAGTCTGTAACAACATTGAATTTTGCATTGCTGGTAGGGAACAGTGAGAAGCAGCAGGTGAGAGAGCTTCTTGAAAAATTGCCAAATGCATGTTCTTCCTGCCCATCATTCTAGTTGTATTTAGTTACTGGCATTGCAAGTGAAGTAGTGTTACTTTTAAAAATGTGACTTTGTTCAGTCAAGGGGCACTGGAAATCAAAGTATGAGTAGAAAGTCATAGCATGTGAGCAAATGTTGTGTATTGACACATACAGTAAAGTAGGGAATTATTAGGAACACCCAATAGCAATCAGACACATGCCCTCCTCACTTATGTATGCACCTATAATGTTGAGATGGTTGTATGAACAGCTCATTGTAAAAGATTCAGACATGTATGAAAGATAGATAGCTGCAATATTGGAAAGACATATGATCTAAATCACTTTTAAAGAGGCATGATAGTGAGTGCTAGGAGGATAAGTCCAAGCATCTCAGAAACTTTAAACTTTCTTGGCTGTGCAAGAACTACTATATCCAGGATGTACAATGAGTGGTACACAATAGAGATGAGTTCGGGCTCGGTTTTCGAAGCCCGAGCCCAACTCGGCCCCATGAGGTCTGTGTACTGTGGGGCCCGAGCCCGGCCGAGCCCGACTTTCCCAAGTTCTGATCCTTTTCTCCCTTTCACCCGATTTTTACATGAAACAAGAAGGAACATGGAATATGATACTCATTATTTATTCATCTCATTAGGAAAAATATAACCTTGAAAGAAAATTTATGTATTTTACAGTTTCACAGAAAATTTTGCCGTAGCTGATATGTTTTTCTTATCTAAGAAAAAGAAACTACCTTTTTGTGCATGGAGAGAAGATGGTCTTCACGCATGTTTTGGCATGATGCAAAAGTCTGCTAGATCCTGAAGAACTTCTATATTTCAAAATGCATTCACATTTCTCACACTGAACATAATCCAATTTTGCATTGGTCGTGCAATCAGTAATTTGGAGAAAAAAGTTTCCACATGGTAGATTTTCTCACTTCATTTTTAACCATTTTACAATCACCAGTATTTAACTTTTTTGTATAACTTTAGGATACGGATCATTCATATTGTAATGCGCAAATGGATAAAAAGAATAACTCAACTTAAGGGATGAATGTTGAGTGTAGGCAACAGTAACAACTATTAGAAAAGCTTTGTTTAATTTGTTGTTCCTCTGCCACCTTCTACACGATATTTGGTTTAACAAGGCCATCTGAAATACTGGGGATGAACTTCCGTCCTCAGAGCTGAGATCTTAAGGCCGACTTCACACATGCAGAACAAATTCATCAAAGCAATAAATCTCCTGACTGGTTTTCAAGCGGACTATTTCCTCAGGGAGTTTACTTTGATTCACACTTTAACTCTCATCATACTGCAGAGCTATTATTCACAACATAGTCGAACTGCATATCTTTATCCACCCTCTACGTCCTAATTTATAACAAAAATTTCTTCTGTGCATTCCGTTTCAACGACAAATTTATGACACTAGCGGCTTTTCCTATTTCCCCTCCCCCATCTGTTTTATTGGGGATGGTCCTTTTAAGAATTGAGGTTGTCTCCTCTGATGTGTCCAAGGGCAATTTTATCTTGCCACAGAACTGACCATCCTACTGCGTCTGTGCGAAGGTGGAGTTCTCTAATCTCTATTTCCCCTGCCTCAACCCCCTACTTTCCTAGGCTAATTACTCTCTTAAAAATAACTTAAGCTCTCACACAATGACACATCAATTCCCTTCCCATGCAATTAGGATTCACTGATACACTGCTAAAAAAAATTGATTCCTCTTCCTGAAACTCAAAAAAAAAAAAAAAAAAAAAAAAAAAAAACCTGAAAAGAAAGACTCTCAGCATTTTAACATAAAAAAGAAGCCCGCCTGAGATGTAATTAATATGCTATTTGTAACTCGTCCGAGCGCAAGATGTAACAAGCAATAAAACAAGTAGACAACAGTCTTCCTGTGGGCAGAAATGAATGGTTGATGTTGAAAGGTAACAGTGACTGGAGAGTACTGTATGAGATAACAGACCAGCTCCACTGCATCAAGTAACGATGCAGTACAATGGCAGTATAAAGAGAAGAATTTCAACTTATGCAGCCCACCACATATTTGTACAATGAGCTATAAAACAGACGTCCCCTTAGTGAACTACTTGTCTCTGCCCAAAAACCGACAAATTCATCTGCTGTGGGCATGAGAGCACCTAAACTGGATCCTTGAGAACTGGAAAAAGGCAATCTAGTAATAATTGGTGTCATGGCTATTCCTATACTTGATACACTATAAATTTCACTAAATTATGGGTTTTACACAGGAATAAAGGAAATTACTTATAGTCAGAGTGTAGTCCTGAGGAAGGATAGGGGTGCTACCTGAAAATTTGACTAAGTAATTTGCTTTATTCCTGCGTAAAACCCATAATTTAGAGAAATGTATATTGTATAAGGTTATCTAGTCTGTTGAATCACATTTTGAGTTAATACACACCAATGGAGAGTCCAGAATATGATACCAACAGCATGAATTGATGGATCTTGTCTGCCTGTTATTTGTACAAGCTAGTAGAGGAGTTGTAATGGTCTGGATGGTCTGAGGTCTGTTTTCATGGTGGGCATTGTGTTCCTTAATACCCGTGGAACAACATTTGGATGCTATAAGGTACAGAGGGCCGCCCCGGTGGCGCACTGGTCTAAGCGATGGCCTCTGATCATTCGTCCGAACGGGGTCTGGGTTTGAATCCCGGTGAGGCATGGATGTTGTGTTTGTCTTACGGCACTGGCTCTCTCCCTTCCCTGGAACCAGTGACCCTAAATTAGGGACGGGCGACTGCTTATAGCCCATTGAGTTGCTCAGGGTGGTCGTTAAACCTCCAATCAAAAAAAAAAAAAAAAAAAAAAAAAGGTACAGAGGTTTATCAAAATAATGGAAAGTCTTACTCTTTGTCTTTGTGAAGAACTTTTTATTAATAAGCTGTAGGCCCACCTCGGGCTTTCGCAGCAGAAGTAATTCGGCTTGGAATAGAGTTATGCAAGTCATGCACATACAGTAATGGAATTTAAGACCATTCTTGTAAAATATATCCCAACTGTGCCAGTTATGTTGGAGGTGGAAAGTGTGATCTGACCTATCACTCCAGATATTCCCACAAATGTTCAATAATATTGAGGTCTGGAGGTTGAGATGGCCAGGGTATCTGCTGTATCTCATCCTCATGCTCTGCAAACCACAACTTGATACGTTTTGCACATTGTACTGGTGCATTATTTGCTTGAAACCAGGAACGGTCTTTAGGGAACAATGCCTGCAACATTGGGTGCAAGTAATCACCAAGAATGGATTCGTACATTACAGATTTGACACGACCCTGCAGAACAGTGATGTCAGAACTCTTTTTTGACAGCGGGGGCAAGATGACAGAGAAAAAAGTATTTTATCATTATATAAAAATTATCGTACTACTGTAAAAGAAACCGTGTTACGAAAATTTGCTGGAAATGTTTTTTTTTATTAAACATTCATCCTTCAGGAAGACGCTTTGATGCCTGTAAATTCTGTTTTACATGTTCTGTAAAGTGGATACAGTCTGTGGTGGTGCATTAACTTATTCAATTAAAATATAAATCGGTTAAAAGTCCTAAAAATGTTACTCACAAAGTGCATGTTCAGTCCGACATCAGTAGTTATTGAGAGTTTCTTTGTCCAAAGTTGTATCTTGCTTCAATATGGTCAATTGTTAGGGTTAGCTCGAGAGCCATTTCATCATAAGTTGTACCCTACTTCGGTTATGTCCAGATGTTAGGGTTAACTCCGTTCTGGTTGTGTCGACATCATATTGAATGGGTAAAGGTTTCCAGATAATAATTAAAGATTCTTGAGACCTTTACCCATTCAATATGATTCCAGATAATAATTAAAGATTATCTGGAAACCTTTACCCATTCAATATGATTCCAGATAATAATTAAAGATTATCTGGAAACCTTTACCCATTCAATATGTGTCGACACAGCCAGAACGGAGTTAACCCTAACATCTGGACATAACCAAAGTAGGGTACAACTTATGACGAAATGGCTCTCGAGCTAACCCTAACAACTGACCGTATTGAAGCAAGATACAACTTTGGACAAAGAAACTCTCAATAACTACTGACGTCGGACTGAACATGCACTTCCGTGAGTAACATTTTTAGGACTTTTAACGGATTTATATTTTAATTGAATAAGTTAATGCACCACCACAGACTGTATCCACTTTACAGAATGTGTAAAACAGAATTTACAGGCGTCAAAGCGTCTTCCTGAAGAACCTTGTGGTCACGTAATGGTATGTGAACTTTATGATAGAATCACATGAGATATAATGTTAAACATTCATCTTTAAAAAAACATTTTCATATGCATATAGCTTCTCAATCTAAACTAACTGTACACATAAATGGCCTTGAACTATAGACTTTGATACTTCCTGCTTGGTACCAATTCCACAGGAATTGTAGCCGTAGACGCTGTAATTAAACATTGAAGGAACCTATATCTCATTCCTCTCCCTGCTTCCATTTCCTTATTTAGTTTTACTCATTTTTTTAGAGGAAGAACTAATTATTTACACTTCATGAGACACAAAATGTTGCTGGTCTTCAAACAGAATCAGCCCACTGGACTGTTTAATAGGGCTAGCATTTCTTGGGGTCTCAGGAGTTGCATTAAAAGAAATCAGATTTCTAGATAGCTCATGGTAAAAAATGAACTTACGAAAAAAAAAACAAACAACGAATGTTTGATATTTCTAATCGTGAACATATGTAATTCAGAAAGAAAGAAAACTGCGGGGCAAATGGGATGTTTTGCCTCCCTCCCACTCATTTGTGTGCGGGGGCAACAGCTCCCTCTGCCCCCATGGTTCCGACGCCTGTACTGCAGAATAACCAATGGCCCTAAGAAATGCCATGATATGGCACTCCACAGCATCAGAGATCCTTCTCCATGCTTCACGGTTGAGTTAATTTGCTTCTTCAGGTTTTAGTCAGACATACACTCTACCAGTGGTAGGAAACAATGTGGAGCACAATTCATCGGACCAGATGACTCTTTGCCAGTCTTTAGCATCCCAGTTTCTATGTCCTTTGCACCACCTTACATGTTTTGTTACATTGATGTTGATTATCAGAGGTTTGTGGATTGCAGCACAGCTGTAAATATTGGCACAATATAGTTCCCGACAAACTGTTCTGATGGAAACAAGATCATTCTGACTCGTGTTCAACTCTGCTGCTATTAATGTTGCTGTGGTCTTGATCTTCTGTTGTACAATCCATGCTAATGCTTACCTATCTCTATCTGACATCTTCATATAGTGTCCATAATTTGCACGTTTGGAGGCACGGCCATGTCTGTTTTGATAGGTAGTCATAATCTTCTCTACGGTTCCTCGGGCTGCAGATGGCCTAGTAGTCAACATTCGTGACTGCTTTGAAAAAGTCTCAGGTTTGATCTCTGGAGGTACAAATGCTCGAACCACTAAATATTCGCAGTGCATCAGATGGGCCTGTTGAGATGTCAGACCCTGGGCAATGGCTCCCTGGTTATAAACAAGGGCATCTACCTTGCTTCTGTGTGACTTTTCTGCTGGGCACTCTTGCCCAAATCTTCTAGCTTCTTACTTTTAAGGGTTGTTTAAGACCTGGGAACATATGATCTACAATTCCTCGTGTTGCACTTACTATTTCTGCCGTTCTAATTACTGAAGCTCCTGCAAGATGCATACCAATGATCATACCTTTTTTGAGGTCACTGAGATCTGACGTTGTCGACAATTTTTCTACAACAGCTGTTTCACCTGGGACTGTAACACATCTACATGATAGCCAACATCTACTGCACCTCTTTATATACCTGACATCATGGGTGACATTGTCCATGTGATTTCCATATGGCACATTGCATGTTCTCCAGTCGCAATCTGGGTTTCCATTACTTTGATAAACTCCTGTATCTTAACATCATTTCAGATGAGGCATATTTGTGCATGGTGTTTTCTGGTGGAGAGGGCTACTTCCAGCAGATAATGTGCCATGCCACAAAGCTCAGTTTATCATACAGTGGTTCCCGCAACACAATAGTGACTTCAAAGTGCTAAAATGGCTCCTAGATCTTAGCCCAATGAAACATCTGTAGGGTGAGATTAAGATAGCCATTCATAATGCAGAACTTTTAGCAATTGATGGCCACCATCCCATCCACTTGATTGAACATACCTGTAGAACAATATCAGTACCTTGTTGAATCCATGCCACATTGAATCAAGTCTGTTTTAAAGGCCAGAGTTTGCCCAACTTTGTTATTTGGCCAGTGTTCCTCTTAATTTGCTGCTTCTCTGTATATACTGTATGCTTTTTGTTGCCATCTTTTATGTAAATTTTGTTTATATCTTGATTAGAGTTTCTAAACTTAATGTTGCATTTGAACTCCCAAAAGTTTCTCTCTGGTGTTGCAGCAGCTCTGACGCAAAGGAACAGATAAAATTGGGAATCTCTGTGTGTTTTGTGTGATAGTTGGCGAGATGTTACCAGTGTTAAGGTTACTTTTTATTTTATTGTTATGATATTCTGCTTATTACAAGTCATAATTAGGCTTTTATAACGAGCCCTAATATTTGTGGTGTGCAAGTTAAGATGTGTTTATTAAGTGGTGTGGCCACCATGAGTTCAGTTCAAGTGTGTAACTTCTTGCAGTGAGCAGAATAAAAAGTGGTTGTTTACAAGAAACTGTATGTTTGTTTTCCTTTTCTAGTACTTAAATTATTGGAGAATTAGGTTTCAAGTGTTTAGTCAAAATTTTTTAACTAAACCACCACAAACTTAAAAATTCCATTGCACTAGAGTGGAAACTGAACCCACATCTCCTGATTTCAGCAGTAGCATATCATAGCATGGACTAAAGGTGTTGGGAATTTTCAAGTGGTATTGCAGCCCATGATTTTAGGACAACTGTCCATGAGGTAGTAATATTGGGTTGATGCATAAGTTAATGCTATTTTTTCACCGCACTACAGGAATGTATTACATCAGAAGGGAAAACGGAATCAATCAACTATGACATCCCCCTCCAACATTGTTTACGATGGTGTCCCAATGTCTGGACTGGATAGGTCTGCAATGCCATTCTTAAAAAAAAAACGTACAGGTTTTGCTGTGAAGAAATCGTCAAGGAATTCTGGAGATCAACATCATTGTTGAACATTCTGCCACAGAGTGCATTCGACAGAGATCAGAACAGGTAATAGTCTGAAGGGGTGACATCTGGGGAATAGGCTGGATGTGGAAGGATCTCCCATTCCATGTCCTGAATGGCCATTTTGGTCATGATTGCACTGTGAGGGTGTGCATTATGTTGTTGAAGGACACCATGGCACCGATGTGACCGTTTCTGCTGAATTGCTCCCTCCACATGGCAGAGTTGCTCACAATAGAGTTAAGCATTGATGGTCTGATTCTTTGGCAGCATTTCCCTGTGAATAATGCCTTCTATGTCCCACCAGGCACACAACATGATCTTCGCAGGATGAAGATCATGTTTTGAACGTGATGTGGGCATCTTGTTTGGGCTTAACCATTCCCTCCGATGCCTGAAATTCAGGTACAGGCACCACTTTTCATCTCCAGTAACAATATGTGACAGAAAGGGTTTGTGTTGCTGAGAACATTCACAATAAAGAGCGAGCAAGGAACCACATATGGTAACATGCTGATTCTTGTTGTCCTCAGTGAGAGTGTGAGGCACCCAAGATCCCAATTTCTAGACCTTTCCCATACGTTCCAGGTGTCGCACCATGGTGGCTTGATCACAGTCCATCTCAGTAGGCAATTTGCGTGTAGTTTGACGCGAATCCAAGTGGATGAGATGGTTCAAACGATCCTCATCAAAGTGAGATGGATGACCTAAGCGCGGAGAGTCCTTGAGGTCAAAATTGCCACCTCAGAACTGCTCAAACCATTTGCAAGCTGTCCTCAGAGCAATAGCATCCTCCCCATACACAGCACAAATTTGTCAAGTGGCCTCGGCGGCTGTGGATCCCTTGTTAAACTCGTAGAGGAGTAGATGTAGGAAATGTTCATTCCTCTGTACTTGGCACTCCATACTTCTGGACCTGAAAACCAAAAAAACCATTAGCCACAATCGCACAATTCAATATGATTTAGATACATGATATTACTGGCTACATTTTGATATACAACTGGCCATCTGCACTATCACTACTGATCTAGAAAACACTCGTGAAATAAAATGGCATGAACTTATACATCAACCCAATAGTTGTCAGTGGTGGTTTTCGAGCTTGAATGCATTGCTCCACTTCATCCCATAGATACTCAATTGGATTCAGATCTGGAGAGCAAGAATACAATTCGATCATTGTGAATTCACTGGAATGTTCTTCCAACCAGTCCTTTGCCAAATGGAGCTATAAAATGGGGCATTGTCATGTTGAAAGAAAGTATCCAGCTGTGGGAAATGGGCAGTCATGAATGGGTGCTGGTGGTCAGTGAATGTTGATGTTAGGAACAAATAGTTTTTGCAGAAATAAATTTTTTTATTGTATGTATGCCTGCTACAGTATAGTCACACATGTCATGATGAGATTCTGTGCAATATTTTGCTGTCCAAAAAACCTCAATCTAATGAGTGAGACATCTAAGATATTAAGAACAGCAAAAAAACACCTGATGTCTGAAAGATGATTAATCCATTTAATAAAAAGACATAAGACTTAACATTACACAGTTTTCTTTGTCACGAATATATCAATGATAGGGTGTCCCAGATGGAAATGTACAGGTCCTTTTGTTTTTGGCAATGCAAGCAACTGAGAGAATGTTTCAAGGATTAATTTGTCAGTGGCAAACTTTGAGAACTTTATCAGCATACACACACTGGAGACCAAAATCACTTCCTGTTAATCTTCTACACTGACAGAAACAAAACTAAAATGGGATGGGTTCTCTGCTTCTGCTGGACAAAAGAGTTATGTCATAAGATTGTGATGTCGTGCTGCAGAGTACAGGAATCCTTTTTTGCTTGCTGCCCCTGCACACTCTGAAAATATCCCAATCGCATGCTGCTTTTTTCCAACAGAGAGTACATCAACATAGCCTTGTGCACTGGCTATGTTGTCTCAAGGAGTACAAGGTATCCAAAGGTGGCCCAGTGGACACACCCCAGAATGTTACACCACCTCTACTAGTACACCCTAAAATGACAGTCGAGGAACATGGCCTTGTGTGGTCTAAGCCACTCACACTTCTCTTTATCAGCATATTGTAGTTGGAACCTTGATTCATTGGACCAAAGCTACCTGTCTCCAGTCTTCCACATTATACGGGCTGTGTTTCTTTGCCCAATGCAGCCTCATAGCTTGGTGACACATGCCATTAACAAGGGTTCTTGATATGGGCTTCGGCCATATCAAGAACCCTTGTTAATGGCATGTGTCACCAAGCTATGAGGCTGCATTGGGCAAAGAAACACAGCCCGTATAATGTGGAAGACTGGAGACAGGTAGCTTTGGTCCAACGAGGTTACACCACCTCTACTAGTACACCCTAAAATGACAGTCGAGGTACATGGCCTTGTGTGGTCTAAGCCACTCACACTTCTCTTTATCAGCATATTGTAGTTGGAACCTTGATTCGTTGGACCAAAGCTACCTGTCTCCAGTCTTCCACATTATACGGGCTGTGTTTCTTTGCCCAATGCAGCCTCATAGCTTGGTGACATATGCCATTAACAAGGGTTCTTGATATGGGCTTCGGCCATCATAGCCCAGTCATTTCATCATAAGCCGAATGGTCATTGCACAAATCTTTGTAGGTTCCCCGTTGTTTAATGCCGATATTATCCTCTCCAGTGTGGCCCTCTGTTCTGATGCTATGACATGGGAGTGGTAATTCCCTCCTCAAACATCAGTGGCCCATTTACAGCCTTATTTTTTTATGACAGCTTCCAGTTTTGAATAGAGTTGTGGTACTCATGTGCGATGGTCACACGTGGAAATTATAGACACATTGCAATGGTCAGATGAAGCACCCCATCTTCATTGCACTGAACATCTGCCTGAAATCAAACACTCTGAGATTGCCATGTCTACCCATCATCACTTCTGCTAGTGCACTATACAGCAGGTTGGTATGTGACCTGTTTATAGCCCCAGGGAATTTAAGCTGGTCTTATTACTGTGGTGGGGTGCAGTGCGTATAATAAATTGTGCTTGGGTTGTTTATGTGTTGCCTGTTTCACAGCAAATATCAGGAACAGATATCGCTTGTGAATTTCTGAAATGCTTAACTTGTAATGCATTCAATAATAGTTCAATCATTAATTTACCAGGTGTTTCACTGGGTAGTGACAACTTTCCTGTGGACAAAATCGTTAAAGAATAATGAGATGGCGCTGTAAGTCTGAGACATTGATCAGCAGGTGACAGGCATTCATGATTAAGTAGTGGGATAGTGGACACGTGATTTCGGACATGCAGTGTTATACCAGGGAAGAGTTTTCTTGGTAAAAAATTGCTATGTGGAGGGCAGAAGCCCCACAAAGGTGTTACGAAAGTGGGGTACAGCATTTAAAAATCATCATAACCCATCCTGTGCGTACCTGACAAAATTGGTAGTGAAATTTGAACAAACAAGCTGTGTCACAGATGACGTGGCAAGCATGGCGACGAAGAGAAGAACAGCGCAGATGGCGGAAAACATTGAAACTGCACAAAGAAGCCGGTACATCAACACGAAGACTTGCGCGGCAACTAGATGTTAGCCCAGTGTACGCATGACACATTGTGATGTCGGATTTGGACATGTTTCCCTACAAAATCCAGGTGCATCAGCCTTTGAGCACAACAGCCATCCAGCAGTGTTATGAGTTTGCGAATGACATGTGTTCACTGATCGATGAGCACAACTTTGATGTGAAGAGCATTGTCTTCAGCGATGAGGCGCACTTCTGGTTGGATGGCTACGTTAACCAGCAAAATTACAGCGTCTGGGGAAGCGAGAAGCTGGCAGTCTGTGTTATGAAGCCTCTACATCTGCTGAAGCTAACCTTTTGGTGTGCAATGAGTGCTGATGGCCTAATTGGGCTATTTTTCCTGGAGTCCACAGTTGCTGCTGCCGCCTACAGTGACCTTTTGAAGAATTGTTTTTTCCCCACTGCACTCCAGAAAAACTGGATTCACAATTGCACGTTTCAATAGGACTGAGCATGGCCACACTCCACAAATGCTGTTCTTGATTTGTTCCACCAGCAGTATGGCCCACGGGTCATCGCCAGAAGATTCCCCTAAAGTTTTTCAGCCGGCCTCTCTTGGCCTCCATATCATCATCATCATCATCATTGTCAACCATTATCAATCCACTGCTGGACGAAGGTCTCCCCAAGTTTCCTCCACAACGGTCTGTCTTGTGCCAGTCTCCTCCATGTCACCCCTGCATACTTTCGAATTTCATCCACCCATCTCCCATGTGGTCTTCTTCTGGGTCTTTTCCTGTCCCTTGGAATCCAATTTAAAATTTCGGCTGTCCATCGATAATCTGTCCTTCTGGCAGTATGTCCAGCCCATTGCCATTTCAGGGATTTAACTCTGATCATGATGTCTTCCACTCTTGTCATTTTTCGGATCCATGAGTTCCTCTTCTTATCTCTCCTGGTTACACCAAGTATGCACCTCTCCATGCTGCTTTGAGTTGTCTGCAGCCTTTGTATGTCTCTTTTAGTTAAGGTCCACGTCTCTGCACCATACGTAAGCACTAGAAGGATGCATTGATCAAACACTTTTCTTTTAAGACATAATGACATATTGCTCTTGAAAACTATGCTGTTTCTTCCAAAAGCTCTCCAGGCAAGTTTTGTACGCCGATTAATTTCTTCATCAATGTGACCCTCACTTGATATCTGCTGTCCAAGATAAACGTACGTATCTGTTATCTCCAGCTTTTCTCCATCAATCGATAAATCTTCATTTCTTGTAAAAGCATTGAACATCACTTTTGTCTTCTGAAAGTTCATTTTTAATCCCACTTCTTTACTCTTGTCAGCAAGTTCTTGGATCATACTCTGCAGCTCTGATGGGGTAGTTGCAAAAATGACTACGTCATCAGCAAAACGAAGGTGGGTTAGATAATCTCCATTAATCTTTATCCCCTTGTTTTCCCAGCTCAGTGACTGAAAAACACCCTCCAATGTGGCATTAAAGAGCTTCGGAGATATGGTGTCACTTTGTCTCACTCCCTTTCCAATTTTTATTTGTGTTGTATTTTCAAACAGCCTAATCTTTGCACTTGCATTTTCATAGATGTTATTAATAATATTAATGTATGCATCTTCAATACCGCAGGTTTTCAGAGCCATTGTAACTGCTGATGGTTTCACCGAATCAAAGGCTTTTTCATAATCGATAAAAGCCATGCACAATGGAAGTTCATATTCCCTCGCTCTTTCAATTAGTTCTCTCAGCACATGGATATGATCTATTGTGCTGTAGCCACCCCTGAATCCAGCTTGTTCTCTCGGTTGAGCCATGTCCAGTGTTACCTTCAAGCGGTGTGAAAGAACTTTAGTGAAGATTTTATAAACTACTGATAGGAGGCTGATAGGTCTGTAGTTTCCGAGATCCTCAATGTCACCTTTCTTATGTAGCAGGATCATTGTAGCGGTGTTCCAATCCTCAGGAATCTTTCCTTCATTAAGGCATCGAGTGAAAATTTGGGCGAGTACTGTTTCGATTTCTCCACTTGCTTCTTGTATGATGTCTACAGTAATTCCATCTTCTCCTGGAGCTTTTCCCCGCTTCATGTTCTTGATTGCATGTGCAACTTCTGCTGGAAGGACTGGAGGAACTCTGGTACTGGTATCTTTCATGATGTCTGGAGTGCATGTATCATCCCTTTCATATAATTTGGAGTAGAAATCTTTCACTCTTGTCAAAATTTCTGCCTCTATTTCTTGTTACAGAACCATCTTCTTTTCTCAGTGCCATAATCTGTTTTCTTCCCTTACTGAGATGTCCCTTTGCTATCTTTAGGCTTTGGTTGTTTTCAATTGCTTTCCTCACTAGTTCACAGTTGAATTTTCTTACGTCTTCAGTGATACTTTTTCGTACTGTCTTGCATAGCTCTATATATTCCTCTTTGGAAGTCACATCTTCTTCTTTAGTTGTCCTCATCTCTCTTCTTTTTTGCATCAACATTTTCGTTTTTCCTGATAATTTATTTACATGCAACTTGTTCTTAGACCCAGCTAATTTTGTTGCTGTTTCCATAAGAGCTTTGGTTATTTTTCTGTTAACTTCAGAGATGTCCACTTCTTCCGATGTTAGGCCTTCTAAAGCAGAGAACTTGTTCTTCAGTTCCAACTTGAAGGTATTATGGTGTTTTTTAAGGTTGGTTATGTCAATAGATTTTGTTTGTCTTATGAGCTTGCCACGTTCAAGTTTAGTGTTGAGGTGCATCTTACATCTCACCAATCTATGGTCACTACCTGTGTTGAACTTGTTTAGCACACTGCAGTCTTCTATGACGAATTTTTTGTTACACATAATAAAATCAATTTCACTTGTCATCCCATTTGGATGTCTCCATGTCCATTTCCTGTGTGGCTTTTTCTTGAAGAAGGAGTTCAAGATGAAAAACCCTTCTGCCTCTGCAAACTCAACGAGAGTATTTCCACGCTGGTTTCTGTTGCCGTGACCGAATTTACCTACTGAAGTTTCATTCTGTTGCCGTTGCCCTATTTTTGCACTGAAATCTCCCATAATTATTTTCAAGTGCTGCTTACCTTTATTATTTAGATGACAAATTTCCTCATAAAATTCTTCAATTTCTTCTTCAGGATGACTTGTGGTGGATGCATAAGTTTGAATAATTTGAGCCTGGTATCTTCTTGATAGTTGGATAACAAGTCGTGCAGCTCTGTCAGAGGAACTTTCAACTTCTACCACTTTATCCTTCAGTTTCTTGTTTATTATACGTGCCATCCAACACGAAATTGTTGCCCGGATCCCGTCGAACATCTTCCTGTCGCTATTACAGGACTTTGAAGCACGTATTCGCCACGTTGTGACAGTGGATGGTCATCATGTGGAACATGTGATCCATTGATTACCTTTTGCATACTCTTACTCCTGTGAAAGTCTTTTTCCTTTTCCAATAAAGTCAACTATTGTCTCTTTCTTTTGTCACTACCCAGTGAAACACCCAGTATATTATTCATGTCTAAGAGATTAGAACATCAAGGTTGGGTCATTCCATGTCAAATCACCCATCATTTTCATGAGATGTCACCCACCCATCTCAGATTTTTGTGAAAATTGGTACAAAGTATTGCACTAGTGAGATATGAAACCTGTTAAAATTTTAGGTCAGTCGGTCTAGTAGATCTTGAGTAATGCCACTTTAAAAATTGGGTAGCTGTGCCTTTAAAGTTTCCGTGCTATGAGTTTTCACAACTACACTGTAGAACAAAAAATTCATAACTTCACAACTAACTGTTGCATCCACATAATTTTTTTCTTAAATGATCTGCGTGATCCATGCATACATTTGGGACCAACTGGTATCTGCTTATTTTTGGAATTAAAAGTACACTTTTTTTTTTAATTTAATGACAAAAGACATGGAAAAATGAGGCCACATTTTTATTAAACAAAACATTTTTTTTCAAATGATCTCCCTCTTCAAATTTGCTAAAAATATTTTCATGTGTCTATTATAGAGTAACCTTTCAACAGGAGAAAAAAATGCTTCGGGCAATTCGCAATTTTGGCGAGGAAAAAAAAATTCCAAAACGGCATGTTTTATATATGGAACATTCCATGATATTACC
Organism: Macrothele yani; assembly: GCA_039090855.1. Taxonomy (NCBI): domain Eukaryota; kingdom Metazoa; phylum Arthropoda; class Arachnida; order Araneae; family Macrothelidae; genus Macrothele; species Macrothele yani. The sequence continues at coordinate 44,440,306 of CM077022.1, read as the reverse complement.
CAATTTTTTAATTAAGTGGTTGCTTGACCGTTTTATCCCCCCCCCTCATAGTTTAACTCTATTGGTGAGTAGCTTAAAATAATTTTTATTTTATTTTTATGTGCCACCATCTTGGATATAGGTTCATTTTTCTTTTCTGTGGCAGGCCAAAGTAGCACCTCACAATGGTTTTGAAGTAAAGCAATCGCTTTCCTCTTATTGTCGATCGAAAGTTTTGGTTTTCACTGCCTTAACGAGGACATTTTAGGCTTACAGAAAATATATAGAAATGATAGAAAATATTTTTTTAAACCTTGCTAAAAATGGTGTTGAAATCGGCAACACACACAAGCATAAATCACCATTTTTGATGGACTGGTAAGGTGACTGGGGGTTGGAACCCCAAGTTGAGTTCCTGTGTAATAATTTCAGCTATGGAGAACTTAAGTCTGGGAACACACGCACACGCTTTCAGACCCAGGAAACTGACCTGGCGGGTTGGCACCAGGCAGACGATGCACGCCAGCCAGATTTCTGACCCAGGAAACTGACCCGGCGGGTTGGCACCAGCTAGCCTGGTACCCGGCCGGTTGGTACCAGGCAGACTCGTACCTTGAGGGTTGGCACCAGGCAGACTGGCACCCAGCGGGTTGGCACCAGACAGACGATGCACGCCAGCCAAATTTCTGACCCAGGAAACTGACCCGGTGGGTTGGTACCAGGCAGACTCCTGCCACTGAACCCAGGGGTTTAATGACCACACCTGTCATGATGCTACAAAATAAAGTGCCACATGTACAAAATAAAAACCAACATTAAATTCCTGTGTTTTTGATTCAGGCAAAATAATATAAATATATCTATTAAAAAATATTGAAAGAAATTCACAAACAGCCTTTCACTCTGAGAAGAGAAAAAGAAAAAAATTAACAGGTTGCAAAAAAAAAAAAAAAAAGAAATCAGAAATCGAAGGTAAGGGGAAAGGAAATATGAGAATAAGTGAGTAAGAGAATTGCATTACTTTTTCTGTAACTTTTTATCTCCCTTTTCATTGATTTAATCCTGCTTGCTGACAGGATTGGGTAGTATAGATACATGCATACATATCACTAAGCTGTTCTCTGGGATTTAGAGGTTAGCTCCACAAAGAAAAACAAACTACCAGATAATTTTTAATTGATTATTTACTTACTGTTGCCGTATCAAACTCCTCCATTTACAGGATTGGATAGTGCTTAGAAAAAAAGTGCATCAATATACCCCCCCAATCTCAAAATGAGAATGCGTGAATCTGTTGCAATCTCGAGCGATTTCAGACAAAAATTGCCAGTTTTGTTAAAGTCCGACTTTTTTTTCCTCGTGCCAAGTTTTTTTTTTGTAAGTAAAAAGTTCAGAGAAACATTTGTGTTTATTGGACTTATGAATTTATTTCAATTGAGTTGCTACAAGTTGTAAAATACACACACAAAGAAAGAGGGTGCATTATTTGCTGTGTATTTATTATTATTTTTTTTTCAGTTCAAAGTGTAATTGATATTTTATTATAATACTGAGATCTCGTTTTTAGTATCTGAGCAAATTCTTTCTTTCATGTGCAGTTATAGGGTAGCGAAAAAATATTTTAAAAATGTAGTTTTTGTTTGTGGCTAAACATAAAAACAATGCATAGCATCAGTAAGCAACAACTCAATCCTGATGAAAATTCATTGGTGTTAAAGTGTCATTATAGCGACCTATTGTTTTTCTTTGCCTTATTTTGAAGCTTTGTTTTGGTCGTAGTGGTACATCCACATATTCTTTCTTGTGATGGCTGTGTTCAGAATTTCTGCAGTGAAAATGAGTGATAAGAATCCCGAGTCCCCCCCCCCAATCATTCCTCTTACAGGACTTCAAAATAAAGTTCTATCCTTACTGGCTATCTCTGCTTTTGCCTCCTACTAAAATTTTTAGTCATTGTGGATGTTTCTACTTCCTTCAGTTTAGAAAAAAGGTTGTGCATTACCACAGACTGTGAGAAATATTGTGTATTTCACTGATGGTTGTTCTGCAGAATATAAAAATTGCAAGAATTTTCTGAATTTGCACTATCATTAACAGGATTTTTTAGATTGGTAGGGAAGGGGTCATTTTTTGCAACAAGCCATGGCAAGTCACTATGTGATGGTATTGGTGCAGATTGTAAAAAGGCTAACAACAAAAGCCAGTTTGCAGCAACCTTTAGCTCAACAAATTACATCTGCTGCAACAATGTATAACTTCTGCGAAGATAATTTAAAAGAAATTACATTTTTCTTTGTGTGTGCAGAAGAGATAAAGTGTGTAATCAGCTTAGTCCCCATTTTGAGAAAGCAAAAGCCCCTCCTGGTACACGCCCAGTGCATCACTTTACATCACTTCCCAATTTTGGAATTGGTGCCAAGAGATTAAGTTCTGATAAATATTACAGTATTATTTCTGAAATCAGTGTAACTTGTTTTCAAGATGAGTTACAGTTACATGCTAACTGCTGCATGGCATGTGTATATGATTCGTGTTGGTATGTGGGATTTGTTGAAAAGATTAACTATGATGAAAGTGATGTGACTGTTCGACTCATGCATCCACATGGGCCTTCTCCATCTTTTTATTAGCCTAATAATGATTGTGAAGTACCTCTGACACATATATTGTGTTTGGTTGAGGTAAACACTGCAACAGGAAAAACATACAGCCTATCCAAACAGGCTGAAGATCTGATTCAGTCAAAGTTCTTTTTCATATGAAAATTGGTAATTGTGTTTAGTTTTAATTCAAACTGACAGAGAAAAGAATTCGTTTATCTCTTATGTAACCAAGGAAAAGTTCATTCATAAATCATACATAAACCAGTGGCGAATCCTGGTACAGAATGGAGGTCATGCGGGCCGGAAATATGCAACATTGTAAGTAATTCTCTACCTAATACCAACTGAACCATATAATAACCCCATATGGTTTTAATAACAACAACGCAACATTGTGTGTAGAGGTTGTCAAATCCCCCCGAGCTCCAAGAACTGTCACTTTTAGAAAACACCAAACACTGCCAGCAAATTAGTTTATTTAAATTTCTGCAGCCTGCCAACCATGGATACAAATCATACTGAGAAACCTGAAAATTCCGAGTATAAGTATTTGTTTTATCTTTACATATGTAAGAGAGGTAAAGGTGGGCATGGTCTCCCGTCCTTTATTATTTTCATCTCTTCCATTGTAGTCCTCCTTGAAAAAGGTATTTCTAACGAATCTTGAATAATATGTACTTTTATCGACATTGCCTAAACTCATTGTTCAGTGAGAAAGTTTTAAAATTCCAGAAACACTGTTCAGGATTTAAAGAAACAAACTACATAATTTGCAATAAACACAAGGATCATCACTGCTTTAGTCACTAACACCATTTACTGAATAACACACAATTCAAAATCTACAATCTGCAATCTACCCCAAAGAAGAAAAATGCTGTTTGGTTGCTGCTTGCACTCAACGAAAAAACACTTTCGAGAAAACGTATGGCGTGTTTGCTGCTGCATGACTTGAGAAGCTAACAGAACCTATTTCCCCTCCCCGTCTCTTCATTCGGCTGTTGAAACCTACGCATGCGCTAAAGCATAATTCTGAACCGCAGTAAGGCTGTGAGCTCTCAGCATCTCTAAAGTTTCGAGCTTCCTATTGGCTTCCCAACCACAACGAGGGGTGAGCGTGAGCCATGGAATGAATGAACGTGCTCTGGCGTAATACAACTGATTTCAGCATTCCAGCTTTTTATGAAATAGGATTTTTTTTTCATTTACATAAGATGTAATTGCAGATATTCCAGCTTTTATGAAATGGAATTTTTTAAAATTTCGACAGTTTTAGTGGTCTGGTGGCGCACTACTAGCCATACCGCAGCATTCGCCACTGGCATAAATGTATCATTCAATGTCAAAATAATTCATAAAATAGTTTGTTCCATTAGTTTATATTTTTATTAATCAGTAAAAAATTTAGAGACACCTAATCTTTGCAGTTGCTTGTATTCTTAAAAACAAAATAAAATAGAAAAGAAAAGAAACAGCTTGAGATAGCATAAGTGGCCTTGTTGGTCACACTTTTTGCAATTGGCGATTATTTTTAAGCACAGCAACTTTAAAAAAACTTTGGCGATTTGACTGCCGATTGTGAGCATGGCTTTGCAGGCTAGCGTTTTGATCAGTTGCAAATTGAAATTGGTCAAAATATTAAATTCAACAGTAACAAATATAGTGAGTTGCAAGCACACTCACAGAAGTCAGGCTATACATCTAGACAAATGTTGCTGCTAAAGTTTGTGAATTGCAAACTTTACAATATGCTCTAGTAAGGTTTTTTTAGTTATTTTATTTACCTTATGTATAAATTATGCATAAAGTATTTGGTAGTTAAAGGTGTTTAAAATATAATTCCATGAGACTTAAAAAATATTTTGAAAACAGAAATAAGCATAAATATTCATCAGTTTCTGTGCATTTCCAAGTGCTGAAATGTTATCATTTATTCACAAATATTTCAGAGCCTGTAACTTCTAAACTAGTTTGAACCACAAAATGAAACTCACAGGTTTTGTTGAGTACCAGTAGGGGTATCCTTGGTGAAAAAAAAAAATGATCTGGTCCCTCTTTTGAGATATGTAACTTTGAAATCTGCAAAAGTTGAAAATATTGCAACTTTGAGGGGGAAAAGGAAAGGAGACCAAAACCAGACTTAAGTTCTCCTTAGCTGAAAACTCTACTAGCCACAGTTATTACACAAACATTCCCAGCTTGGGGTTCCAACTCCCAGTCACCTTAACAATCCATCAAAAATGGTGATGTATGCTTGCGAGTATTGCAGATTTCAACACCATTTTAAGCAAGGTTAAAAAAAATATTTTCTATCATTTCTATACACTTTCTGTAAGCCTAAAATGCCCTTTTTAAGGTAGTAAAAACCAAAACTTTCGATCTACAATAAAAGGAAAGCGATTGCCTTTTGTCATTGTGAGGCCCTATTTTGGCCTGCTGCAGAAAATAAAAATGAACCTATATCCAAGATGGTGGCACATAAACATAAAATAAAAATTATTTTGAGCTACTCACCAATAGGGTTAAACTATGAGGGGGAAATGTGTATAAAATGGTCAAGCAACCAGTTAATTAAAAAAATGGGTTAATATCATGCTGGAATGTTCCATATATAAAACATGCCATTTTGGATTTTTTTTTCTTTGCCAAAATTGCGAATTGCCCAAAGCATTTTTTTCTCCTGCTGAAAGGTTACGTTACAGTACACACAAAAAAATATTTTAAGCAAATTTGAAGAGGGGTCTCATTTTGAAAGAAAAAAATGTTTTGTTTAATAAAAATGTGGCCTTATTTTTTTTTAAAGTGTTCTTTTAATCCTAAAAATGTGCAGAAACCAGTTGTTCCCAAATGTATGAATCATGCAGATCATTTAAGAAAAATAATTATGTGGCTGCAACAGTTAGTTGTGAAGTTATGATTTTTGTTGTGCTACAGTGTAGTTGTGAAAACTCATAGCACGAAAACTATAAAGGCAGAGCTACCCAATTTTTAAAGTGGCATTACTCAAGATCTACTGGACTGACTGACCTAAAATTTTAACAGCTTTCATATCTTACCAGTACAATACTTTGTACCAATTTTCATAAAAATCTGAGATGGGTTGGTGACATGCCCTGGGTGATCTGACATGGAATGACCCGGTTGTTATTCTTTTTCCAAGGTAGACGTCATACAGGAGGACAACACTGAAATTCAAGACTCCTCTGCCAGATGTTCCTGTTTCAATGAAAACATATACATGCAGTAGCTTCATGCAGGTTGTGGAACAGTTGCTTTCGCTTTTATATGCAGATTTTGTGTGTATTACTGGATGTGAATTTTTTTAATACCTATATAAGTGCCGGAAGAACACTTGTGGCATGAGGTCATCTGTAAAGAGATGTATATTTATTGTGTGAAACACCCACTGATGGCAGAAAGGTCATAAGTTTTGGATGTATCTCATTGTATAATGTATACTATAAAAAAGGAAAAAAGAACCAGTTGCAATTAATATCATATACTGATTTTGACTCATACTTAGGAGTGGCATCCAGTGGTGGACTGGCCAGGGTGTGAGCTAGCTCGATGGCAAGTGGGCCCCTGATGAAGTGGGCCTTCTTAAACATTAGGCAATATGTGCAAATCATTGCTGTATCTTCTAGTGAATGTAAAAGATGTTGTACTGAGACGAATTTCATAATCACTTCAATTAGATCTTCTGTTTCAATCACAGCAATGACCTCATTATTATTCTTAATAATTGTTGGGCCTTCTCTAACCCAGTTTGGTCCTATGAAACACTCTTCTCGATCGTGGCTCCTTCGAGGTCACCATTCAGTAGTGGATACAAAAAGCAAGGAGCGGACGAGAACAGTATAAATATTTCAAGAGTTGAACATATTCTTAATAATACATAGAACATATTCTTTCTATCAGTTAACGTCAGCCATAGATTACTAAAACTCAAAATTAATATATTCAAAACACACAAAATGTTAATGACCTTTCAGTAGCTTGAAAATATAATAGAAGTTCCAAAATTATTGCTGCATGCAATAATATTGGAGCTTCGCCATATTGTACATTTTACTGCCAGCAATATGTACAATATATGAACACTGTAATTATTAAAAAATATAAATTTATTTTGCAAAAAGTTTAATTGTACCTTTTTCCCACTTAGGTATTTTTTGAAAATTTTATTTATTTCGTATAAAATTTCAATGATGGCCTTATAGTTATGGGTGGGCCCCCTCTTTGTCTCTTGGCAACCAATATTTTTAGGCCCAGTCTGCCACTGGTGGCATCTCTCTGTCAATCACCTCATTGAAAACATGAACAAATGTTATAGGACTCCATCAAACTAACTTGACCAGACAAAATTTGGTAGGCCAGAAATGCACACATGTAATTTCTCTAAATAGAACAGTTACCATAAAGTTGTGAACAGTTACATAAACAGTTACTTACATATTCTTATGACAAACTCTTTCAACTGGCATCATCATTGATTATCTTCCTAAAGAGAAAGCAAGATTTATTCATGATTGATTTTGTTCAGTATATTCCAGAAACATTCGTTCTTCATCAGAATGTGCCCATCAAAAATAAAAATGTGTCTTTCCGTGATACGGAAAGAAAAACAAACTTTCATTGTGATATGATTGTGTAGTAATTTTTTTTTCAATTTTTCAACTGATTAGATTATAAAAATACTGTTTAGTGTATAATATGCATCTTATAAAGATAAAGAAATGTGTGTGTGTGTTAAATAGAAACTAAAAGAATATAATAAAAACTCATACCAGGTGGTTTTAAAATTTATTGCCCAAGGGCCTTAGAGACCAGATCGATTGGAGATTTTTTCTTTTAATTTCAATCACATAAATTTTGAGAAATAGGAGAAAGACGATATGTATTGCTTGTTAGGAAAAAAAGCTACATATCTTCTAATTTTTTTGTTACAAAAAGTGAACAGGAAAGCTGCATAAACAGAAAGCAACCCCCCCCCCCCCCGCTCTGTGATTTTAGATTTCTAACTGTGAATAAGCTTTTGGTATAAGATTATTCAAGACAGCTTTTCAGAATCGTAATACCCCTATTGCTTGCATAGGCGCCGACTATAAGGGGGCAAGATGAATCTTGCCCCTCCAATAATTTTACTGGAAGGAATATTGCCCACCCAATATTTTTTGTCCTGTTTAATAAAATAATCGCTTTAGCCTCAGAAAGTGAACCAAGCTCCACATTAGGCCGCCAAAGTGATTTATTTCTAAAAAAAATAACAAATAACAAAATAAGTAAACTTTTTTCCCATATTCAGTATTGCTCATTTGATAAACTTAATTGCCAGCCTCGTATTGTCTTTGACATGTTCTCGTGATACGTGGTAAATGTTTAAAACAATTATCAAAAATCAAATAAATAAAAATACAGAAACGTATAATCTCTAGCACCTTTACTTATCTATTTATTTTTTGTGATTGTTCTTTGTTTAAGTAACCGAGCTAATTTCTCATTTTTTTTATAAACGTTTGGAAAAACAATCTCTCTCTAGATATTTTTATAAAATCACAGGCTGAATTTTATTTTTAAAAATATTAATATTCACCAAAAGAATGTTTGTTTCCCTGTTCATATGCTGATGAGCAATCAAACCTCGTAGTTAGTCTTTTTGACCCCTTTTTTTTTACGCCTGCCCCCTAATAGTTTGGTGAAGTTGGCGCCCCTGATTACTTAATCAAGTTTTATCAGTCAGTCACAATTCACCACATTCTTTCTCTAAACTATGTCACCAGTGGTGAAAACACTGGCAGGCAACCAAAAGTAATTTCTATTTTTTTTTAGTGTGTACTTTTCTTATAAAAGTCATAAGTCTCTCTCTCTCTCTCTTGCACACCCACACTACAACAAAAAAAAAAAAATACTATGGTTTTTCATTGAAAGAAACATGTTCTTCGCAAACTAGAAATTATTTTTGTTTCTGTAATTTTTACTTATGTTTTATAAAAAAAGTACTTTAATTATGAAAGTATAATCTACATTTTCACTTATTGAGAAGCTGTTATTTTCTCTGATTTGTTAAGTATAGTTATTTTCCCCATGTGTTTTCCAAATTCCTTAATTATAACTGCTTAGCCAGTAATACCTGTCAGCAGTGAAAAGAAAATGTTCCTTTTAACATTGAGAAGCCACTTTGTCATTCATTGATTGACCAGAGTGATTAATCTTGCATGTCGCAAATCTGGTTTCAGAACCATACATTTTCATGAGAATTTTACTTTTCCTTGTTTTTGTTTTTTTTTCAATATATATTACTGTTGTGACTCTGTCCCTTTAAACTGACTAGCAGTACTGAATATTTAATATATGTCTGTTATATAGATTAATATTTTACATTAATTGAACAGGTCTCTCAAGGAAGATGTTGCATTTGCAGAATCTCGAATTAGAGCTGAAACAATTGCTGCTGAGGATGTTCTACACGATTTAGGTGCAATCAGCATGATGTCATCTGATTCTCAGGTATCTGGTTTGAGGAAAAATCTTACTCAAAGTTTTTCTTTTTTAACTACAATTAAAATACCTTTATTTGTAAGATTTTTATGTGAAATTCCTGCTCACAGAAGATTTGGTAGCTAATGATATTGAAATGATGTATAAAACTTATGGGAGCAAGCCATGAAATAAATGTTGTTTTAATTTAGTTGTTACACCTCAAGTTACTAGCATTAATGCATCATATTTGTTACACTTTATTTTGCCATAATTTATCACTGAGAGAAAAGGGGACACAGTTCTTCACATATTCGAAATTATTTGTTTTTGTAGTTTTTACTTATGTTCCATAAAAAAGTAACTTAATTGTAAAAGAAAAATACACAGTGCGGCAATTTAAGTAATGAGATTGATGTTTTTTTTTAAATCTTGGTAAAACACTCAGGTTGTGCAAGCATGTTTTTTTGATAAATCATTTATATGCTATGTGATGACAACAGCGGCTGCATGAGAATTGCACAGATGATTATTTACACTGTGCATGATGTCATTTGGTGGAAGAATATTGTTGCCATTCTGTCATGGAGGAGAGAGCAAATATCCAGTTCTGTTTGAAAATTGGTAAAACTGCACCTGAGACAGTTGGATTGTTGTGTGATATGTGGAGAGCTAATCGCCTATCTTGAGCACAAATATTACAGTAGTATGCACATTTCAAGGATGGACAGGAATATTTAGAAAATGAAGAAAGCCTGTTTGGGGATGTTGCAAGGTAGAGTTTCTGTGGATGAATATCACTGTAAGAAGCGTGAAGGGTCTAAGCTGGTTTGCCAGAGTAAGGCAAAAGGTAGGAAGGAGAAGGTGGAAAGGCATGAATTGGTTTTTTGGAAAGATAGGAAGACTTTCTGGAAATACATGGGACTCAGGAAAAATAGGGGAAACAATGTTGCAAATTGTGTGACGAATAGGATCGGGGAAATGATATCGGAGCCCAATGAGTTAAGTGAAAAATGGGGTGAATACTTTTGTGAGTTATTAGATCATGAAAGCAAAGGTGATTCTGAGACAGAAGCAGATGATGTCCCAGTGAACAGGAGAGATTCAGAATGGTAAGGCTCTGGGAGTTGATGGCATAACTGCCGAGATGTTGAAATATGGTGATGACTCTGTAATTGACTGGTTCCTGAAATTTGCCAGTTGTGCTGCAAGTTAGGAATGGTTCCTTTGGGTTGGAAGGACGCTATCATTGTTACCTTGTATAAGGGAAAAGGTGATCAGGCCGACAGCAAGAACTATTGTGGTATTAGCCTACTGAGTGTGCCATGGAAAGTGTTTGGTAAGGTCATTATTGAAAAAGTACTGGTCTTACATCAGAGAAATTGTGGGATGTTCAGAGTGGTTTCATGCCTGGTAAAGGCTGCACTAACCAAATTTTTGCATTATGCATGATGATTGAAAAGTATCTGGCTGTTGGTAAGAAAGTTTTTGCTGCCTTCATAGATTTAGAGAAAGCTTATGACCGAGTAAATAGGACACTTTTGTGGAAGGAATTGAATGAATATGGTGTTACTGGGAATCTACTTAACAGTGTAAAAGCCATGTATGCTAGCAGTAAAGCTTGTGTACGAGTGAATGGTGTTTTATCCAAATGGTTTTCTGTTAGTGCAGGAGTCAGACAAAGTTCTGTAATGTCACTATGGCTGTTTAATATATTTATGGATGCATGCATGCATGATGCCAAAATAGATAATACTTGTTTATGTCTTGGTAACGTGTGTGTGTGTGCAGATTGCTGTATGCTGATGATACTGTCATGTTGGCAGAGAGCAAAAGTGAGTTGCAGAGTATGTTGTCCTGGATGTATGAAGTTTGCATGAAATTCAAACTGAGTGTGTATAAATAAGGGAAAACCCAAAGTTATGGTTTTTGAGCAAGGAGCTGTTAGTACTGAATGTAACATAAGTCTAAATGGCACAGTGATTGACCAGGTGAATGAGTTTGTGTATTTAGGAAGCATGTTTGACAGAGAGAACAAATTGGATGGTGGAATTAGTAGGCAAGTGAATTCTTCATTGAAAGTCATGGCTGCTTTGGTATGTTTTCACAGGAATGATGGGTTCTCAAGAAAGTTCCGAATGGCTGTGTATGAAAGTTTAATTGTTCCTACCCTGATATATGGCAGTGAAACCTGGGTACTACAGAAGAAACAGGAGTCATTTGTGTGCTGGAGAAATGCGTTACTTACGGGGAGTTTGTGGCAAGACACGTTCAGTTTGTGTGAGGCATAAAGATGTTTTGCAGTTGTGTAATGTGAAGCAAAATGTTGTTAGCAAAGTGGAGACTAATATGCTTTGGTGGTTTGGCCATGTTGAACGAATGAGTGACGAGATTCTTACTAAGACAATCTTTTTAGCCCAATTGGCAGGAAGGAAAGGCAGAGGAAGATCAAGGAAGTCATGGGAGGATCAGATTCAAGAGTGTCTGCTTGAGAAAAAGATTATGAGTATGAAGTATAGAAGATCTTGTGTAGGTCGTGTGATGGATGTGAGTGAGGCCCGAGTTGTGTATCAAGCTGGCTGTAAATGGAGAAGTTTGATACAGCAACAGTAATTAAAAATTACCTGGTAGTTTGTATTTCTTTGTAGAGCTAACCTCTGAATCTCAGAGAACAGCTTAGTGATATGTTTGTATGTACAAAAGGCCCTGACACCTGATTTTAGTGTACCCATCTGAACTCATTGAGAAAGTTCGGGAAATGATAAAAAGTGATTATTGTGTGACCTCGAGGATGCTGGAATGCGAGCTCAGTATTAGAAGGAGACGATTCATCAAATTTTAGTGCTAGATTTGGAGAGGGAAATGTTTGTGCTCATTTTGTTCCACATGCTTGTCAGATGACTAGAGAATACATGAGTGGTATACATGAAAGGCATCCTCAAGATGGCAGAGACAATGCAAAGTTTTCTCCAAAGCATTGTGGCAGGTGGCAAGACATGGTGTTTTCATTTTGAACCTGAAATGAAGTATTAGAGGGATCAGTCACCCAAAAGAAAGACGATCAGGTTACAGAAGTCCAAAATCATGACATTGTGTGTGCTTTTATGACAGCAAGAGAATTCTGCATCACGAGTTCATTCCTGAAAGTACAATTGTCACTGGCAATGCTTGCATATCCATTTTGGAATGAAAGAGGATTGTTCATGTCAGGCCTGAGTACAAAAACGGGCAATGGTTCCTTCTTCATGATAACACATCCACAAACACAGCAGTGAGTGTACAGCAATTTATGGCATGAAAACAAGTGTGTGTGTGTGCTCAATCATCTCCCCTATTCTTCAGATTTGTCACTATGTGACTACTTTGTATTCCCTAAATTAAAGCTACCTTTAAAAGGAAAAGCTTTTCAAGACATTGAAGACATACAAAGAACTGTGACATCAGCTCTTCACTCCATACCAAAAGGTGACCTCTGCAAGTCCTTCCTTTCTTTGGCTGATCGTGCCACTTCTTGTATTAATGAAGGAGGAATGTATTTCGAATAAAATGTATTAACGCAAGTTTTCCTGCTTTCCCATTTTTTAAAAGTTCAGTTTCATTACATGTTAGGGCACTGTGTATATTCTGCATTTCCACTTACAGAAAAGCTATTATCTTCTATGATTTGTTGAGCATATTAATTTTCCTTCCATTTTCCAAATTCCTAATTTATAAATACTTAGCCAGTAGCAGTTGTCAAAATACAGAAAAGTACATACATACATATATCACTAAGCTGTTTTCTGAGATTCAGATGTTAGCTCCACAAAGAAATACAAACTACCAAATAAACTTTTAACTGGTTATTTACTTACTCTTGTTGTATCAAACTTCTCCATTTACAGCAATCTTGACACACAACTCACACTTCACTGGCATCCATCCCTTGATGTACACAAGACCTTCTATACTTCATACCCATAATCTTTTTCTCATGCAGACACTCCTGAATCTGATCCTTCTATGAATTCCTTGGCCTTCCTCTGTCTTTCCTTCCTGCCACTTGGGTAAAAAAATTTTTAGTAAGCATCTCATTACTCATTCTTTCAACATGGCCAAACCACCGAAGCATATTAGTCTCCACCTTGCTAACAACATTTTGCTTCAGCTTACACAACTGCAACACATCTTCATTCCTCACACGAGCAGAACATGTCTTGGCACAAACCACCCTGTAGGTAACACATTTCTCCAGCACACAAATGGCTCCTATGTTTCTTCTGTAGTACCCAGATTTCACTGCCATACATCACAATTACACTTTCATACCCAGCCATTCGGGACTTTCTTGAGAACCCATCATTCCTGTGAAAACATCCCAAAGTAGCCATGACTTTCAATGAAGATTTCACTCGCCTACTAATTTCACCATCCAATTTGTTCTCTCTGTCAGCCATGCCTCCTAGGTATACAAAATCATTCACCTGGTCAATCACTGTGCCATTTAGACTTATATTGCATTCAGAACTAACAGCTCCTTGCTCAAAAATCATAACTTTAGTTTTCCCTTATTTATACTCAGTTTGAATTTCATGCAAACTTGGTACATCCGGGACAAAATACTCTGCAACTCACTTTTGCTATTTGCCAACAGGACTGATATACTGTGTTGTCAGCATACAGCAATCTGCACACACATGTATTACCAAGACATAAACCAGTATTGTCCATCTTGACATTACATAACCTTGCCTAACTCCTGCCCCAATAGAGAACCATTTTGATAAAACAAAAATGTTCTTCTTAATGTATGATTTGTCAGCACATAGATGCTGTACAGTTTTTCTGTTTCCCATGTAATCAGAGCCATCCTTAAGAAAACTTGAAAATTGCATTGCTGTAGAACAGAGATTGAACCCACACCTTCTGATTTATGCTCAAACATTCTTCTGTTACACCACTCGAACGTAAATCGGAAGATTTGGTTCCCTATCCAGGAAGATGTCATTTTCAAGTTTCCTAAAAGATGGCTACAAGGGAAACAGAAAAATCTGTGACATCTGTATGCTGACAAACTGCACATACTGTATTTTTGGATTATAACACTGCAACATTAAACTCTAGTTTACAAACTAGCGGCACTAAAAGGCAACATGTAACTAAATGCAACTTATAACCATTTTCAGTAACATCATAAATTTCCACTATCATTTGCGATATTAAAGCAGATCATTTCATGAATCACTTATGGCAGACCCTTAGGTATAAAGAATTTGGAGTGCCGACTGTAATTAGCATGGGGGCCCAGCTTTCATGCAAATGAAGTCTCAAAATGAAATGTGCACAATTATACGTGAATAGGTAATCTGGAGAATGGCATCTGGCCTTTTCTTTTCTTTTCTTTTTTTTTTTTTTTTTTTTGCGCAAGAGGTTTATGATATACTGTTAAAAAAGCTTTTTTGAAGTTTAATAAGTTATGCTTTCATTCTTTTTTTGTCAGTTTTTTTCCTTCTCTGGTACTAGGGAGGGTGAAATGTGGATTTTTTTCGGCTTTGCGTGAGCTCATGACAGAAAATAAATACTGTAAAACTGTATGCATTTCCGCTATCACATGTAAAAACTGCCTCACACATGTCTCTGACCCCACTTTCTAAACATAAACCACTAGGGATTCCAGCTACAGTCTAAATGATATTGAACTCCTGCCATTCTGGGTTGATAACAAATGACCCACTGTAAAGTATTTACACTCTGTTTTTATCTCACTTTTTTCTCATCAGTTAAGGTGATTCCACCTAAAATCTCTGCCTTGTGTTTCCAATGGTAAAACTTCTTTACATATTTTCTTTGCAATTAATGTATTCCCAAGGATGAAAATTTGCACATCGTTTAACCTAACTTTAAGTTATAGCATGGGAAACTTAATACTGGCTAAAACATAACAATAATTATATTAAAATAATTTTTATTTGAGTAATGTTCAGACCTGTTAATAGATGAAGCAACCTGTACATTGATGATGTCAGTAGACAAATGTTGGATTGCTTAATTATGGTTATGTTTTAGCAAGTATTAAGTATCCCATGCTATAACTTAAAGTTAGCTATATCGATGTGCAAATTTGCATCCTTGGGAATACATTAATTGCGAAGAAAATATGTGAAGAAGTTTTACCATTGGAAATATAAGGCAGATTTTAGGTGGAACCACCTTAAGTAAAAATGTCGGTGCCTGGGGTCGGGAGGGCCTGTTCTGGAAGGTTTTGCATTTTGCTTCTGAATTAAATAAAAACGTTTTGACTTACAAAATGATCAGATGGCAAAGATCACTGAGTCAAATGAAAGATATGGAAGCACATTTGTCACCAGATGCGTTGCTTGCCTTATTATCATTATATATTACAGCTGAAATTGACAAGCTGGGCTGTAAGATGACACTCCAAGATAAATACATATATATATAAAATAATAATATATTGTAAAAAATAATATAAAAATAGAAATATATTATAAAAATAATATATAGATAATAATATATTGTAAAAATAATATATAGGTAAATATATATATAAAATAATAATATATTGCACACGCACACACAGAAAATATTTTTTGACATATTTTCGTTAGTCTTATTGTTTTCAACTGCTTGCATAATGTTTAAAAATTTAAAGAAGTGAGCAATTTCCTCTAGTCACTTTATCAATGAAATTCGTGGATTTTTTTATTATGTAAAAGTATATGTGTTCTCTTTGGCTTTGTACCAATTCTGCTCTGTAGATAATATCACTACACTAAATTACTCCATACTACATGCCATATATGGGCTGGACATGTTGCCAGAAGGATGGACCACCGATGGACAACCAAAATTTTAGACAGGATTCCAAGGGACAGGAAAAGACCCAAAAGAAGACCACACGGGAGATAGGTGGATGGAATTCGAAAGCATCAGGGAGTGACATGGAGGAAACTTGGGGAGACCTTTATCCAGCAGTGGATTGATAATGGTTGACAACAATGATGATGATGTGTCATAACAACAATAGACAATCACTCTTCTGATTTTAATTCCTTATGTGATATTCTTGAATTTTTTTCAGACCTTCTTGTAATACAATACACTGCTGGACAAGCACAAGGATGGATCATAAACGGCTATATAGCGCATAAAAAAGTAAGTGTGGTTGGATGCCAAGTGAAATAAAATAATGTCAGAATGCCAGGACATTACAAGAAAGACAATTTATTGTGCTCTGAAATCCAGAAGGCTTTGGAACGTGTTCAAGGGACAAACAGGCCATTTTGTGCAGAATACGTAAATGTGAAAAAAATGCAATTACCGTTCGCAGGCGTTCCGGCGTAAGATGTCAATACGAGATATGGCCACCATGGAGGACGATGCAAGATTCCACACGTCGTGTCATGCTTTGCACAACATTATCAAGCAGCTGTTGGGGTAATTTATCCCATTCCTCTGTCAGTGCACGGATGAGGGTGTCCTTGTTTATTGGAGGGCATTGGCGACCAGCAAGACTCCTCCCCAAAACATCCCACACATTTTCAATGGGATTCAGATCTGGAGAACGTGCTGGCCATACGATGCGTTGAATATCCTCGCTTTCAAGACACTCCTGGACAGCGACTGTTCGATGACATGTTGCGTTGTTGTCCATGAAAATGAATCTATCACTGACAGCACCACGGAACATGCGAACATGAGGTAGCAGAACATCATTAATGTATCGTTGGCCAGTCATAGCCCCAGTTGGAAGCACATAGAGGGACGTACGGCCATTGATCATGATGCCAGCCCATACCATGACACTACATGTTGGATATTGGTCCCTTTCCTGTATGTTTGCTGGACAATATGCACTACCACTATGACACCAGATCAGTTGTTGTCAACAATCAGACGATAGACTGCATCTACTCTCATCTGAGAAGAGGACAGCAGACCAGTCGTTATCAGTCCAATTGCGATGTTGATGGCACCATTGCAAACGGGCGGTACGGTGAAGTCTGGACAATGGGATGCACACAACAGGACGGCGGGCGTATGTATAGTCTCCTTCATGCAAACATCTGGCGACAGTTTTTCGGGAGATCCGCTTGCCAGTAGCAGCCATAAACTGATTTGCTACCTCACTAGCTGTGCTGCGCCGGTGTCTTTTTGTTGATAGCATTATGTACCGATCTTCGGCAGGTGTCGTACTGCGAACACGACCTCCCCCGTGACGTTTGCTACACTCTCCATATGATTTCCAAAGCCTTGAAACAACACTGTGGCTGACGTCGAACTCCTTGGCAACATCTGTTATTTTTTGCCCTTCTTCAATCTTGCCAATAATACGGCCACGCGTAAAATCATCTAGGTGATGTCGGGAAGACATACTGAAAATTGCAAGTTCGTCAATTGATTCTTTCCCTTTCAACTTTGTGTTTGAACAACAACGGTCAATACGCGTCAAATCCTTTATATCTCTTATCAGCGCTATGATGTCACGAACAAGTTCGGCAATCCAAAATTTGCATACGCACAACACGGCTTACTGTATCCCGCACTTATGCTAATTTCCACATTTTCCTGCCTTCCATTTTATGGTTGCTATCATTGCTATTGTCATCCGTCCTTAGCAATTGTCCGGCAGTGTATTATAATATGAGCAAGTATTTTGGTGGAGTGCTTGATGACGAGCAGCAACTCATGAGTGTAGTGGAAAACAACATACATTTTTTTCAAAAAATATTGTAGGTGGTAAAATATCATTATTACCCCATCTTTAACAAATACATACAGCTACTTTGCTTAAATAATTCATTGTTCTCTTCATAGTGTGATATAATTCTTGATATCATCAGTGATAGCTAACATTAGTTGAGAATTCATTTCACTTAAAATATGGTAAAGGTACTTTTTGAGCAGATGTTATGTTACATCATTTGGTAATGTAATGTTTTTAATAATTAATGACTTCATGGCTTCCTCTAATTACTTCAGCATTATAAATATTTAACGGGAATTATAGAGGGTAAATTTATTAAGGTACTTTACCTCTCAGATTTTCGATCTATACACTAGATCATTGTCAGGAGTTCTTGCGTCTTACTACTTCCACAGGTCTGGCAACCAAGCCTGATGGATTTTCCATCCAGCATGGTCATTGATGTTGCCACCTTGTGTCTTGTAAATTTCCACAAATCAGCAATAAGGAACATTTCAAATAAAACAGGATTAGATAGACACATACAACAAACTTGCCACAAAATGGACTGGGACTCCATGCAAGTAATCAAATATCAATCCCACGCAATTATCCGGAAATTAAAGGAATCCCTGGAAATTTACAAGATACAAGGTGGCAACATCAATGACCATGCTGGATGGGAATTCCATCAGGCTTGGTCGCCAGACCTGTGGAAGTAGTAAGACGCAAGAACTCCTGATGATGATCTAGTGTATAGATCAAAAATTTGAGAGGTAAAGTACCTTAATAAATTTATCCTCTATAATTCCCTTTAAATATTTATAGTAATGTTTTAGCAACTGCAGTTCAAGTAGAGAAGTTCGTCATAAACTTGAAATTTTTTGAATAAAGCTCAAGTTGAGAAATTGGAATTGAAGCATTTTTTAATTTTCTTCACATGTCATCTGATTAGCAATCACACCACTTATTATAATTCATTCCAGACATATGAAATAATTAAGCTGACCATATCAACTTAAGTGCACTGTTAATAATACACATAATTTAGCACACTCCACAGCAGATTTTCACTGGAATGATGGGATAGGAGATTTTCACAGGAATGATTGGGTTCTCAAGAGAATCCTGAATGACTGTGTATGAATGTATAATTGTTCCTACTCTGATGTACAGCAGTGAAACCTGGGTATTGCAGAAGAGACATAGGAGTTGTTTGTGTGCTGGAGTGATGCATTACATATGGGGAGTTTATGGCAAGACACTCTCTGATCATGTGAGGAATGAAGTTGTGCTGCAGTTGTGTAATGTGAGGCAAAATGTTGTTAGTAAGGTGCTTTTGCCATGTTGAAAGAATGAGTGATGAGATGCTTACTAAGAAAAAATTTCAGCCCAAGCGGCAGGAAGGAAAGGCAGAGGAAGGCCAAGGAAGTCATGGGAGGATCAGATTCAGGACTGTCTGCATGAGAAAAAAATTATGAGTAGGAAGTATAGAAGATCTTGTGTACATCGTGTGATGGATGTCAGTGAAGCCCGAGTTGTGTGTCAAGATTGATGTGAAAAAGAGTAGTTCGATATGGCAACAGTAAGTAAATAATCTGTTAAAAATTATCTGGTAGTTTGTCTTTTCTTTGTGGAGCTAACCTCTGAATCTCAGAGTAGCTTAGTGATATGTATGTGTGTATGACAGGTTGGCAAGTATGGGGTGAACGATCCTGGCATATAGTGGAAATCATATGTTTCAAAATTCTTATTTTGAAATATGTTTGCATTCTGTTCTTGAAACAGGGCTTGCCAAAGTCAACAATGACATTATGCTATAGATTGCTGCTATGTATTCTAAAAAAACTGCTTAAGATTATTTTGGAATGTATATGTTACCGCTAAAGCTCGAAAGCCATTAATGTGCACATTACCTAGCTAATCTGCAGATTAACTGATTTGCTCCGTTAACACGCGGAATCAAGAGTTTTTCTGCATTTTACCTAGGGAATGTGCACATTAACGGCTTCCGTACCGTTAAAGTTCAAAAGTTTGTTTCTCTCATTTCCTTTCCCTACATCTTCCCCCTCTCCCTCCACTTTTAGTTTGGTTTCGCCTGTTTCTCTTATTTCCTTTCCCTACACCTTCCCCCTCTCCCTCCACTTTTAGTTTCGTTTCGCCAGCGTCTAGTCATCGCCGGTTGTTTTTATTTCTCATAATTGGCGTCGGCTGCCAGTGTGTAGCATAGCTAATTCTGTTTTCAAATTCGTTTCTGCCTGTTAGTGTGTGAATTTGTGTCGTGATTTTTTTTAAAGCTGATAAATGTAAAACGGGTATTTTAAAACAATTGTATGCAAAATCTGAATTCAGTGTTTGCAAAGTTATATTAACATAATATATAGGATTCAAAATTTTTAACGAAAGAAGATGTCCCTGTTGTAGAAATATCTTTACGTCAAACAGCAATAAAACAATCCCTTGGTACTGGGCAGGGTTTCAGAAAATGTGACTGCAAATCTAAATGTACCACAAATAGGTGTGCTTGTCGCAAAAACCAATTGCTATGTAATTCAAAGTGTCACCAATCTTTAGATTGCACTAATAAGTAAGCATAATTTTATCATATGTTTTTCAAGTTCATTTCCTTAATTATAATAATATTTTAAACCGTTTGATTCTTTCTATTATAGTTTTTTAATTGATTGATTCTATCAAATAATTTGTTGATTGTTTTAACTTGATTCTTTATATATCGAAAAATAAATAAATAACATTATGTTAATTTAAGTGTACAGAAACGTTGCTGTTGTTCCAGCAAAGATCTTATTTTCACTTTAACAAGTGCCTAGTAGGTAATGTGCAGATTATCTAGGTAATTTGCAGATTACCTAGGTAATTTGAGAAATGAAACAATTTTCAGCACTTTAACGGATCACCCTAGTTAATCTGCACATTACCTAGATAATCTGTAGAATAACTGATTTCTGCATTTTAGTGGTAACATATACATCATTTTTTCAAAAATCATTGTTTTTTTTTCCTATTTTATTCCATATGTATTTAAAACCCATAAGATATTTTCCTTTCAAGCTGCATGTTGACAGTATACATAAAAGAAATTTTAATGTTGTAGAAGTATATGCATTAAAATATATATATAAGTGACTTATTTCTAAAATACTGATTAGTTTGATGTTATACTCATATTAAAGGATATTCTTGCTTTAGTTCAGCTGTTGTTATATTAACATAATATATAGGATTCAAAATTAAATTTTAAGAAAAGAATACGTATTTTTTGTTGTCATTATACTCAAGCCAGCCATCATAAATGTGTGTACTATTTGGTTAGAATAGTAACAGCACTTGTTACCTATGGATGCTGCATTTTATGTAACAGCACTTGTTACACTTGGATGTTGCATTTTATTTTAGTTCTCTTTACTAGAGCACAGTTTGCTGATTGGTAGCAGGATTTTGCTGCTCTAAATAAATGTTAGCATGGTGGCACATGTCATCAACTGTTGCTTAAAAAACTTGCTTGTAAACACATAACTGCACATGATATTTTCAGATAACGCTCAAGAATAATAGCACTGTGGCGAGACACTTTCTGATCGTAAGAGCATTAAATTGTCATCATTTATAGGCTGTGTTCCAGAAATGAGATATGCATTGTGGCACCCAACCTTGGACCAAATTCAAAAAGCACAGTTACAGTGCATATAGTTGAGACAATAGACACATTAATAAATAAGTGGCTTGTATTCAGTGGTAAAAAATAGAATACATGAGGGTAGTTCAAAAAATTGGATTGTAACACATGCAGGAAAGCTGTGCCTTTATAATTTTTTTATCAACATATAGTGCCTGGCCACTGTAATGCCCTTTTCTCACTGGTGTTCTAGTGCCTTGATCCTGATGGGGCAGAAAAAAATCTCTATCTTGGTCTTCCAACCACATACACACAGCTACGACCACCTCAGAGTCTGAGTTATATTGCTTGTTTTCCTTCAGCTTAGGGATTAAACTGAAGTCACTAGGATACAAAGTTTGGAGAAGGGCATGTGTATGCTAAAGCAACTCATGCCCTTCAGTTTGTAATCTGGTCTTTGCAGTTCAGTTGGTGTAATAACTCAGTGCATCGTCTTGAAGCAGGAAGACACCTCTTCATAGTTTTCCATGCTTCTTTTTCTTGATGGCTGTACAAAGTTTATTTATGAGATTGGTGTAGCACGTGTTAGTGATGGTGCCATTTTTCAGGTAGTCAATCGTGATAATGCCCTCTGTATCCCCAAAAATATGGTATTGTCAACTCTCTGGCTGATGGAGGAATGCTGAATTTCTTGAGAGCAGAGTAGGTATCTTAGATTGATTTTTTTTTCTTTGTCCCCGTGTCAAAATGATGAACCCACTGCTTTTTTTTTTTTTTTTAATCCCTAGGTCAAAGTGATGAAGTCATTGTTCATCACTAGTTACATCACTATTGTGTATAATTGTCTTTTGGGAGCCACTTAATAGTGATATTAAATGGAAAGGTGGATGGATAGATGAACAAACAGCTGATAACCCAACAGACAGAATAAATAAATAAATAAATAAATAAAGCTGTTCTAAGTTTTCGAAAGTAGATACTCAAAGCAAGATCATTTATCAGGTCAAATTTACTGCAGGTGTGTTAGGTTTTACATATGTTGATAACTTCTGTCAAATATTTGCATTTACAGCTCTAGATTTTACATATGGTGATATATCGAACATTTTCATTTACAGCGATCTTAGCTTTAGATTCTACATATGTTGATGTATTAAACATCTGTATTTGCTGCAATCTTAACACATGACTCAAGTTTTGCTTACATCCATCACACTTCTCACTCAAAACCTTTTGTAATTTGTACTAAGCATCCTTTTCTTTTTTCATCATTTCTGAATCTCAGGATTCCCACAGTCTTCCCCTACCTTTCTTTCCTGCAACTTGGGCTGAATAAATTCTCTTAGCATTTCATCATCCATTTTTACAACATAGCCAAACCACCCCAAAATATTTTTCACCACCATACTAGCAATAATTTGCTTTATATTGTTCATCTTCAACAGATCTTCATTCTGTGCATGATCAGAGCAAGTCTTGCCCTGAACCCATCCCCTAAGTAATGCAACTCTCCAGCACACAAACAACTCATGTTTCTTCTGCAGCTCCTGTGTTTCACTAATATATTACCATGTTCAAAAATTTCTGGAACTTTTTATATTAAAAAAGAATGAGTACAGATAATACCTGTTTATGCGGTGTTTCCTTCGAAGTAGTTACCCTGTGCAGCTATGCATTTTTGCCAGCGCTCATACAAAGATTTAAATGCAGATTGCAAGTCTTCTTTTGCCACATCCTCCCATGCCTCCGTTGCAACTCGTTTCACTTCTTCGGAACTTGAGAAGCGTCACCCCTTTAGCCAACTCTTCATTCGAGGAAAAAGTCACTCGGGACGAGATCAGGGGAAAAAGCTGGTTGTGAAAGAATGGTAATGTGATGTTTGGACAGGTAATTGGACACCAGGAGGGATCTGTGAGCCAGCGCATTATCGTGATGGAGCACCCACGAGTTGATCTTCCAAAGATCGGGTTGCTTGCGTCTCACTGATTCTCGGAGACGTTTCAGGATGTTGACGTACTCTTCTTTAGTGACTTTATGACCATGTTGAAGGAAATGTTTGTGTACGAACCCCTTGCAATCGTAGAAAACTGTTAACAAGACCTTTCCTTTGGAGCGGTCAGCCTTGAGCTTTTTTGGTCGTGGTGACAATGGTTATTTCCACACTTTTGACTGTCGATTGGATTGGGGGTCGTACAGAAAGGACCAAGTCTCATCGTCAGTGATCAATTGATTCAACAGATTGGGATCTGAATCCACTGCATCGATGTTATACCCGCAAACTTGCATGCGCTCATCCATTTTTTCTTGTGTCGGGGTTTTGGGAACAGTTTGTTGGCACACGTGATGCATGTCCAGTTTTTCTGTTAAAATGGCATGGCAACTTCCAACTGAGATGCCGGCAACTTCTGCAATCTTTGTAACACTTTTTCACAATTTCTTTGACAATAGTGATTTGTTCATCTGTTGTGGATGTTGAAGGTCGTCCTGACCTCTCATCATTCGCGATACTCTGTCGCCCATTTTCGAATCGTTGATGCCACTCATAAACTCTAGTTTGACTCATTGCACTCTCACCGTACGCTGATTTAATCATTTGAAAAGTCTCAGCAAAAGATTTTCTGAGCAGTACACAAAATTTTACACTTGAACGCTGTTCAAAATTCGACATCGTTGTCCTCACAATGGAGAGCCTCGAATGCTTGTAAGCACGAACTACGCACATACGCTGTACGTGTTGGATCTGGATCAAACCGGTTCTGGCTGGTCGGTCACGTCATGCTCTTCGCTTGCTCAGCGGGGAATGACATAATTCACTGACATTTGGCAAATATTCAAAAAATTCCGGAACTTTTTGAAAGTAGGAGTACATCTGAGTAGGAACAATTACAGGTAAATGTGTACTTTAACGTCCTAAATTATTTCATCGGAAAAATGTAACTGTGTGGGAAAAGTGCGACGTACAATTTTTTAAGCATACAAAATAATGGGGAAAGGTGCAAAAATATAGTATTTGTAGATAAAAGGAAATAATTTTTCCGAAGTATTAACCTGCGAATACGATGGTTTGCAGCAGTTGGTGCGGGAGGCTGAAGCGATGCTAACGGCCACCACGTGAAGGTTCCGTGCGTCAGAACGGAGTACGAGTTGGTAGTGAATGCACGGAAGAATACAACAGGAGTAGGGTGTATTTTTTGGAAGAGTGTGATGATTCATGTAATCGTGCGCAAGAAGTACTTCCAACCTGTTTTATTTTTATTTTTTTGATAAAGATATGTGCGGAATGTCGTTATTACTAGTTTCACAATGTCTCCGAATAGAAAGAAAATAAGGGATGTAAATGAATTTATGTACGACAGAAGTTTTGGTTCCGGTTGAACCCAAAGTTTTGGTTATGGTTTGGAAGGTGTTCAGGGGTAGGTGATTTCTTCAAGCACTTCATTTGTAGTTCTGCTGTTATTCCATACATCGTAGTTCACATTTTATCCTCGTGAAACGGATATTTTTCAAAATAAACAATTTTCTTCAATTCAGATATCATACTATGGCAGGGAGGCCTACAGCTAACTTGTATTGTGGCGGATAATGAAATTTTAAGCCCTGACGAAATCCGAAATGAAGTGTGGAGACTGTCGATTTTGTACTTACGCTTTCTCAAAATTACTCTTTAAAAAAACAACTTACAATGCTGCGCAAGACTGGCCTCTTTCCTTCCGCATATTCCTACAAGACGCTTTGATGACTACATACTGCTCAACCGCTTCATTCTGTTTTCTTCTGCCCATTACTTGCCCTTCTCAACGAAGCTTCCATTCACTGGACTGCACCTTGACGCCGACGCTGTCACCGCTCCGTCATCCTAGGCCTACCGCATGTACTCTTCCAAACCATCATACTCGCAGGTCAATACTTCGGAAAAATGATTTCTTTTTTCTACAAATACTATATTTTTTTCACCTTTCCCCATTATTTTGCATGCTTAAAAAATTGTACGTCGCACTTCTCTCACACATTTAAATTTTTCCGACAAAATAATTTAGGACGCTAAAGTACACATTTACCCAATTACACTATCATATACAACCATTTGGAACATTTTCAACAACCCATCCATCCTGTGAAGTCTTCAAAGTTTTTTAAATTGTGTTACAAGCACAACTTTATAAAAAATAATTTTAGATCTGTTTCTTAGCTACTGGATTGCTAACATTTTGTTTAGTCTTAATGTTAACCTAACCCTTTAATATCTTATATTTTGTCAAAGTGTTTTTCATTTCACAATACTTCATCCTTTTCTTTCCCAGGCCATGGGCAGAGTTGGAGAAGTTATAACAAGAACCTGGCAAACTGCTCATAAAATGAAACTGCAGCGAGGATTTTTAAATGGTGACTGTGTAAATGATAACTTCAGAGTTAAAAGATATATTGCTAAATATACGATAAATCCTGCCATCGCCCAAGGTGTGTCACATATAGTAGGATCCATTGAAGTAAGAGCATGTGTGTTATTTAAAATATAAAAAAACAACTTAATATTTGTTTCATGTGGGTAAAGTATTTTTTAGTGCTCTTGAAATTTCTGGATGCTAGTTGTGAATGGCTTAAAACTACATAGCTCGTACAAATGCACTTTTGTGGAGTTAACATAACCAATTGTGAATTTTTAAGATCTGGTTTTCCAGCTCATTAGGGATGGGGGAGAAATGCCTCAGAAATGTATATTTAGGCAGCACCAAATTCAAGGTTACGAGATAACAGAAACATGGTCAGAAGCAAAACAACAAAATCCCAAGAAATGGTGTGAAAGTAGAAATGCCGTTTTATGAGAAGAAAGAAAGACATCTAAACAATTTCATGTTTTTTACTATAACATTCAAAAAATATTTCTCATAATTTCTGATGACATATTTTTATTTTGTATGTGTTGCAGCATTTTTCATAGAAATAGAGCATTTTTGTTGTAAGTGTGTTTATTATCCCTCTTTATCTATGCAAGGAGGTGAAGGTGTTGCTATGGAAAAAAAGGGATGGAAAACCATAATCACCTGAAGCTGTTTGTTACTTTTGCCCTTCCAAATTCCTGAATTTCAGTTTTTCACAGCTGCAAATGCATGCAGTCTTTGTTTCACTTTTCTCCTCCTGAGAATCTGAACTTTGTTTATTGCATCATCTAGAGTATGCAGAACCTGGTTATATTGATTGCCAAGGGGTACTGTTAAAGTAATTATTTGTTCATAAAGGAATAAAGCAAATACATATATAGTTCAGTTGATGTCAGTAAAAGATTATTAATGCCATATTTAAAAAATTGGTGTATAATATGTAATTATACACCATATTATACATACAAACATATCATTAAGCTGTTCTCTAAGATTCAGAGGTTAGCTCCTCAAAGAAAGACCAAGTGCCAAGTACACATTTAACTGATAGAACTAGAATTTATGTACTGTTGGCGTGTCAAATGTTTTCATTTACAATGATCTTGAAGCACTGCTCGAGCTTCATAAACATCCATCACACACAAGACCCCCCCCCCCCCCGCACGGGGATAACTGGTTTTCCAGTTATTTGGGGAGCGGCGCCCCCACGGCCCGAGCTGACCTTGTGACAGAACATCTTGCTCTTTCGTCTTGTACGATTACATCACCGAAGGGACAGCTGTTCATCCAGCTGCTGGGGGATGGCGTCCCCATGGCCCGAGCAGACATGTACTATATGTGATGATTTTCACATTTTTTATGTTTTTTTTTTTTTTCACTTGACACGCTCCCGCCTCAGTTGTAGGTTGCTGAAGTTGTGATTATGCGCCAGCTCTGGATTTTAGTTTCTCGTTTTCTATCCTATCTTCTCCATTTCATGTTCCTTTCTTTGTTTTTCCGAGCTGGTTAGCTAGACCTACCTGCACGTTTGCCATGTGCGGTGACCCGTAAGGTGGAAAAGGGGATGCTGGAGGCTGAGGTTTCTGGAGGCCAGGGTGTTGTTGTTGCCAGTTGCCAACACTCCTCTTTGCCCCCTGCTTCACCCTAAACGGGCGGCTAGGAACTAACCCACTCCTAGTCAATGAGGTCTGATGCCGAGTGGAGCCCAGACCTCTAACGGCTTGTCGTTTCGCATGACAGGGTGAGTCTGGGGATAGGGTGGGCATGCCAAAGGGGTGTTTCCCAGGCATGGGAAAGTCTGGGTGCACGCCGAGCGCATGTCTGCCCTATCAACTTGCTATATCCGCTTCCTATCCCTAGAGCCGTGTCCTTCGTCCACTTGGGCTTGCAGACCTCCGGTTCTCCCTCGTTGGGCTCAATTGTGGGTGGGGAAGTCAGCGGACGAATTATTAATTTTTTTCATGGATGAAAATAAAATTTCCCAAGAACCAAAAAGCAAAAGAGGTATGGAGGAAGACTTATCCCCTTCTGCAAAAAAAACATGTGCCTGATTGTTCGAATGCTCGTTTCTTTTTTGTGCACTCATTGGATGGACCCTTCAAAGCCTTTGAGTGCGAAAAGTCCATTTTGGATAAATAAAGCACTTCAATCCATTGCAAGCTCTCCTAAGAGCATAAAGAAGCTCCAATCTGGAGATCTTCTGGTAGAAATGTCCACTGTGGCCTACTGTTCCACACTTATTAACACCACCACGCTGCTTGAGACTCTGGTCAAAATAACACCCCATGGATACCTAAATTCATCTCAAGGTGTTGTCTCCTCTCAGGACCTCGTTGAGTGCACTGAGGAAGAACTACTTGAAAAACTGAGGAGTCAACACCTTACGGGTGTGCGGCATATTCTCTTTAGGCGGAATGGGCAGTCCGTCCCATCCGGGAACATCATTCTAACATTTAATTGCCCTTCCCTGCCTACGTCCATCCCGGAACATCATTCTAACATTTAATAGCCCTTCCCTGCCTACGTCCATCCTGGAACATCATTCTAACATTTAATAGCCCTTCCCTGCCTACGTCCATCAAGGCAGGGTATCTTCACCTTGAGATATGTCCGTACATTCCTAACCCGTTGAGATGTTTTAGGTGTCAGTCGTACGGCCATTCTCAGCAGTCGTGCAGGAGCAATCCTAGGTGTGGACGCTGTGGTGCCACAGAACATCTTTTGGCAGAATGTGTGGCCCAGGCCGAGTTTTGTGTGAACTACAAGGGTTCACACGCAGCATCAGCCAAAGATTGTCCCAAGTGGAAGGAGGAGAAAGAAATCCAAAGGCTGAAAACAGTTGAGAATATTTCCTATCCTGAGGCTAGAAGAAGAGTAGTTCCAGTTTCTTCTGATCGGCGATCTTATGCATCGGTGGTGGTTGCCAAATCTACGGTTGCTATTCAAACCGACATTCAGATCCCTGTTAAATGTCCCTACAAGCTGGACGATATCATCGCAGCCGGACTGGAGGCACTCCAGTCTCGAGCTAGGGGTCTGAAAGCACCACCCACCACTTCGCCGAAGGAGACTCATTCCACCACCAGCAAGGGAACTCAGGCCACTTCTTCTAGCAAGAAAACCAAAGCCCAGGATAAGAAAAGCATTTCTTCTCCTCCAAAATCTCAGCAAATGACTCAACGTCGTGCGCCTCCTGTTAAGACACTTGGGACAAAGCATGCTCCCATCTTGGCCCTTGGTCACACGCCTCCAGATCTGGGGGAACCCCCATCAGAGGTGATGGAGCCTGACTTCGTTTAATCATTTTCATTTTCATTTCACTTATAACCATGGCTTCAATCATTCAGTGGAACTGTTGAGGTTTTCGGACGAGTTTTGATGAAGTGAAACATCTGCTTTCGTTGTACTCTCCGGTGTGCTTTTGTTTACAGGAAACAAAACTTAAACCATCAGACCTGCTTTCAGTTCGAGGCTACAGTGCGTATCGGACGGATAATGCATCGGGAGACATCGCCTGTGGGCGAGTCGCTATTCTTGTCCCTCACAGTGTTCCGGTGTCTTCCGCTGCGATATCAACAACTTTGCAGGACGTGGCGGTTCGAATATCTGTGCCTGTGCCTCTTACTGTCTGCAGTGTCTATCTGCCGCCGGACGAGAACGTGAGCGTCTCTGTTCTGGAGAGCTTGGTAGATCAGCTGCCTTCACCCTTTCTTCTTTTGGGCGACTTCAATGCCCATCATCATTTGTGGGGTAGTGTCAGCATCAGCACAAGAGGTCGTCGCATAGAGTCTCTTCTGTCCTCGGCCTCTCTGTGCCTTTTTAACACCGGTGCTGACACGTACTTCCATGAGCCGACAAGATCCTTCAGTGCGATTGATTTGACCTTGGGATCACCATCGATTATTGCTGATTGGTCGTGGACGGTGTGTAATGACCTCCACGGGAGCGACCACTTTCCGATTTTGCTCTCGCATCATGCGAACATGCCATCTTCTGCCTCCCGCCCTCCTCGGTGGAGGATGGAGCGTGCGAGATGGGAGGTCTTCACACCGTCAACATTGATAACTTCTGCAATGGTGACCCAAGAGTCAATCAACGCAGCGGTTTTTGAAGTCACAAATTGTATTCTTCAGGCAGCTGATCTTTCTATACCAAAAACATCTACGACACTCTCCAGAAGTCCGAAGCCTTGGTGGACCCCTGAATGCGCAGCGGCTAGGAGAGCTCAACATAAGCCTGGTCTAAGTTTCGGCGTTATCCAACCGATGCCAACCTCGTTACATTCAAACGAGCAAAATCCTATGCTCGGTTGGTGCGTCGACGTAGCAAGAGGGAGTCTTGGATCCAGTATGTTTCATCTCTCACTTCTCGTGCCAGTTCGAAAAGTGTGTGGGACAAGATTCGTAAGATCCAGGGTAACTACAGCTCTCACCAGATCTCCATTCTCGAGAGTAATGGCTGCATATATGCTGAAGTCGGGGAGATTGCTGATTGTTTGGGAGGAGGCGTTTGCCTCCGTGGCAAGTGACCTGGCATATCCTTCTTCTTTTCAAAGAATAAAATCCACTGTGGAATGCCAGAGAATCTCCTTTGCGCCTTTTCACAACACGGGATATAACTCCCCCTTCAGCATAGTTGAACTCAGGGTGGCTCTGCATCGGTCCGACGCTACATCTGTCGGTCCCGATGGCATCCACTATGACATGCTCCGTCATCTCTCGCAGTCGTCTCTCGAGAATCTCTTAATCCTGTACAATCGTATTTGGTCGGAGCACAGTTTCCTGGAATCTTGGCGAAAAGCTTTTGTTCTGCCTTTTCCCAAACCTGGCAAGGATCCCAAGTCTCCCTCCAGTTATCGCCCAATTGCTCTCACTAGCTGTCTGTGTAAAGTTCTCGAACGCATGGTTAACTCACAATTAATTCATTTTTTAGAACATCATCAATTACTTTCACCATCACAAAGCGGTTTTCGGCGTCATCGTTCACCTCACGACCATCTCCTGCACCTTGAGAAATCTGTGTGCGAGGCGTTCCTGCATAGGCAGCACCTGGTTTCTGTATTCTTTGACATCAAGAAAGCCTATGATCGTGCGTGGCAGCACGGGATTATCCGTGACCTCCACGCATGCGGATTGCGAGGAAATCTTCCAACATTTATTGTAAATTTTCTTCGCAATCGGGTGTTCCAGGTGCACCTAGGTACGATGCTCTCGGCACCGTTCCATCAAGAACAAGGTGTTCCTCAAGGTTCCATTTTATCTGTCACATTGTTCATCCTGCGCATTAATTGTCTCCTCACAAATCTTCCTTCTGCGGTTTCGGCTACTGTGTATGTCGATGACTTGCACATCTTCTGCTCGTCATCAAGCATGCGTTTTATTGAAAGGCAGTTGCAGTATGCAATTAATCAGATTTTTAAAGCGGCGAATAGCAATGGTTTCGTTCTTTCTCCTGACAAGACAGCATGTGTCCATTTCTGCCAGAGGCGTGGCCTCCATCCTGACCCCGAGCTGTATTTAGACCGTGCAGCCATTCCAGTTTTGCCAGAGACCAAGTTCCTTGGACTGACCGTCGACCGTGCGCTTACGTTCGGTGCGCACGTTCGGCGGCTCAAGATTTCCTGTCTGCGTGCTCTTTCTATTCTAAAAATCCTTTCGAGAGTTTCGTGGGGTGCAGACAGGATCTCTTTGTTTTGCATTTACCACTCCTTAATTCGGTCGAAACTGGATTATGGCTGTATCGTGTATGGCTCGGCTCGTCCTTCCGTTCTCCGGCCTTTGGACGCTGTTCACCATCAGGCACTGCGTCTTTGTACGGGAGCATTTCGAACATCTCCGATTTCCAGCCTTTATGCTGATGCGAACGAACCATCGCTTGAATTACGCCGTCTGCAGCTGTCTGTTCACTTTTACTTAAAACTTCGGTCTCTTCCAGACCATCCTTTGTACGGTGCAGTTTTCCATCCTCAGCATGCTCGTTTATTTGAGAACCGGCCCTCGTGCATTCCAACCTTCGGTCTTCGTATGGCAGCCGTAGCTCGTGATGCAGGGCTCGACTTGTCACTTGTTGCAGCGACCAGGGGCTTTGGGGATCCTCCATGACACCCACTTGGTGTCATGGTTGATACCACCTTTGCGTCTTTCGACAAATCCTCAACCCCAGCGTCAGTGTACCAGCAGCTCTTCGCTGAACACCGCGCCCTCAATACTGAATACACTCCCATTTTCACTGATGGCTCCAAGATGCATGGAGTCGTTGGATCCGCAGCTGTCTGTGTTGATGACGTGTCAGTAGCGTGGATCCCAGCTGAGGCCACAGTGTTTTCGGCAGAGATGCATGCTGTGTATCATGCACTTCTTCATGTTCAGTCGAGTTCTCATCATAATGCTATGGTCTATACGGATTCCTTAAGTGTCCTGCAGTCTTTCTCATCGCTGGTCTGTTGTAATCATCCATTTCTTTTGAACGTACGAAGGCTTCTTTGTTCCTTGCTCAAGGCTGGTGTCCAGATTCAATTCTGCTGGATTCCTGGGCATGTTGGAATCTCGGGTAACGAGTGTGCTGATGCGGCCGCTAGATCTGCTTCCTCTTTGGTCGTCACACCCTTGCCACTAAGCTTTGCCTATATCTGTAGCCTCACAAATATACCACCTTTTACTTTGGCATCTGAGAAATTTGGGAACAATGAATGAATGAACTTGAATGGTTGTCCATCAAGATTTAGTGCTTTCACAAAGTACTTTGCCAGTCCCAACTTGATATGCATTGAGGGTAATAAGTAAGATTTTCTGCACTGGAACGAGGGCGTTGTGTATGGCATTCTGTGTATACCAGCTTGCAACTCAACTCTCGGAGGCCATTCTATTGTAATGCTTGCTTGCTGCTCTGCTGTCCAACAAGGATAGATAGTTTGTAAAGCCAGGTTGCAGGCCCAAAAGGAACCCAATGATCTTAAATTCAGCACAGACATCCCAATTGTTTTCATGATATCTGATTTTTTCTAAAAGAAGCTTGACATAGGTGTAGTCTTCTTTCATGTGCATGGAGTGTGCTATTGGAATGAAATGGTATGTATTTCCATTGTTCAATAGCACTGCCTTCAGACTTCTAACCAAACTGTCTATAAAGAGTCTCCATTCTTCAGGCATGTGAGGAATGCCAATGTTCTCAAAGAGCCCATTTATGTCGAAGCAATGGCAAAGAGCATCAGTCACAACATAATATTGTGCATATGTTTCATATATTTTTTGTACTTGGTCGATTTGCAGCTGGATCCAATAAGTTCCATTCTTTCAAATGAGAAGTCAAAAGTTTTGCATTTGATTTTTGTTAAAGTCTCTTATTAAATCAGCTAGTTCTTGTTGATTTGGAAAATGTGGCTGAGCACTGCAAGATGCACCTTGTAAGTCCATATCTTTGTTTTCATCACAATCACCACCAGACTGGATATCTTCCTCTACTGTCTCCACACTTTTCGGTGACTGTGGAATGTGAAGCTCATCCCAATGTGGAACTGGTGCAGTAGATGATGGCATGTTGGGATGTGTAATGCTATTCCAGTCTCTAGGCTTCTTGTACTTGGAAATATCCACCATACAAAAGAAACGGTCATCAAGATGACTCTTTGGTTCTCTCCAAATTCGAAGAATAGCAAATGGCATTGCTTTCTTTGCACTACAAAGCCAACCTTCTGAAGTTGACCTGCAACTACCACAGCAAAAATGTGGTGCCCAAACCTTTCTTGGTCTTCCATAGGTATTTCAAAGTAAGCTTGATATGCAATGGAAAACGTAGTCTCTGTGATAATCTTGTACTTGACTTGCTTAGGACCAATATAATACCCACAAGTATAACAGAAAGAGTTCAGGGAGAGCTTACAACCTCTTGCCAAGGCCATGTTTACCCTGTAACGAAATTCACAGGGTAAACGTGGCCTTTTCATTTATCTTAAATTTTTGTTTTTTTTAATAAAAACAAAATGTAAGATAAATAAATATGTTTTGATGATACAAAAAACTAAGACCACCATTGGAATCAGTGCCTCTGAATTGTATAAGAATCATTAAAACACAAACATAAACAATTTTTATGTTACACAGTGTTATCTTTTTTTGTCATGCAGACATTCCTGAACCTGGTCCTCCCATGATTTCCTTGTCCTCCTTCTACCTTTCTTTACTGCCACTGGAGCTGAATAAATTCTCTCAGTAAGCATTAAGAAGAACATCTCAGAAAATATATGGATCTGTTAGGAAAACAGAATTAGGAATGCATACATTTAAACACAGCTGGGTACTTTTTCTGTGACAAAAAAAAAAAAAAAAAAAAAAAAGCTAGAATACACACATTTTGTGAGGTGGCATCGGCATATGTGTTGAATGGAAGATAAAGATTGCTTAAACAGGTGCTAAATTCTGTGGTACCAGTCTACAGAGTGAGAAGCAGACCCAGAAAGTGAATTAAACAAGTGAGATTAACCATGAGGAAGTGATGTGAGAGAATTCTGCAATGAACTGGAAAAGATGGAAAAAGTTCATTTTAATATAATACAAGTGATAAGCCTACCTGCAAACATGCCGTGGCTCATCCTATAACATTTCCAGCTCATTAAGTATTTCAAAATGTTTCCTCATGGCAAGATGTGTACAGTAGCTATATTATTATTTAATTCTTATCCTGTGATCCCCTATTTAATCCCCCAAGCATATTTAAGAAATAAACTCAACTAATACCCTGATGCCACCATCCCCTCCCCTCTTCCCTAACCCTATTCTTAGCTCACTTCATTAATTAACTTTGGAAACACCAATTTACTGTTACAGACAACTAAATGATTAACATGTAAATGAAAAATGTATATACACATTTTTAAAAGGTAATTAAAAGGTGCTAAATTTCTGTAGTACCAGTCTAACCATACAGGAACTTCCAAATATTTTCACCACAGCTGCCATGGGTATCTTAAGGAAAGAGTTATTAACACATCGGCTGCTTGCAACCGAGTGAGCAATCTCTGACTTACCTGACAGTGTGATGACATTCGGTTCCAGGCAGCCGACATGTTAACAACTCTTTCCCAAAGATGCCCTCAGCAGCTTTTGCAAAAATATTTGGAAGTTCCTGCGTGGTTCAATGTGTTGGCTTTTAATTACTATTTTAATTACCTTTTAGAAATGTGTATATAAGTTCTTAATTTATATTTTAATCATTTAATTGTTTGTAACAGTAAATTATAATTTCTGATATTAATTAATGAAGTGAGCTAAAAATAGAGTTAGGGAAAGAGGAGGGGACAGTTATATCTGGGTATTAGTAGAGTTTATTTCTTAAATATCTTTGAGGGAATAAATAGAGGGGGATCACAGGATAAGAATTAAATAATAATATAGCAACTACTGTACACATCTCGCCACGAGGAAACATTTTGAAATAAAGAGGTTGTTTCACGTTTATAGTAACAAAGTTTGCAGGATCATACAGTTATGAAATGCTATAGTGCCAACTTCTGCTGTGTTCTGTGTGCTTACCATGTTCCTGTACTATCCTTCTGCAGTGCAACTTCCATTGCAGCAGTCTCCTTTGCAGATGGGCAAGATCAATTCTCTCCGACTCGTCTTTGCAAGTTTTCCAAAGGCCATCAATTGTTTTGGGTCATCTACTTTTGAGGGCTCATTTAAGTAACCCAAAGCTGCAGGAATCCATGAGAGAGGCATCTGGAGATTCAACAGGAATTGAGGAGAATGGTATCGTGTAAATCCCAATCTTAGCCTCCATCTTCCGCATGTATATAACTGT
Organism: Macrothele yani; assembly: GCA_039090855.1. Taxonomy (NCBI): domain Eukaryota; kingdom Metazoa; phylum Arthropoda; class Arachnida; order Araneae; family Macrothelidae; genus Macrothele; species Macrothele yani. Next base: position 44,404,750 of record CM077022.1, on the reverse strand, counting down.
GGACTTAGCCGTATGGCTGGAAGCTTTATCTTGGTGGATCCATACATTTGAAGCCATAGTACTGTATAAGGATGGAATTTCTTCATGGTAAATTGGGTCAAGAATGTTTGTCTGATGATAAGCTGCATTAATTTTTGCATTATTTGCAACCTTTCATAGCTTTAACTTGCCATTATAGCAATAACCTGCCACAACCATAAATCCATATGAAAAATTTTCTTTGCGTTCATGTACCCATTCCGGGTATGCTTTGGCATCCTTTTCTTGATAGTATATTGCCCGGATTTTGTTTGTGTCACTAAGGTATATCCATGCTTCATCCAAAGGGACCCAAAACTTCCAGCTATACCTTGCTAGGTGTCTCTCATACAGTTTCCTGCAGTTCATCATCCACTCCGAAATGTGGTGCAGGAGGAGCTTGTAGACGTTGGGCTTAAACCGCTTTTCTAAGTGTAGCTCAGATTTGCTCATTCATTTAGAGTTGCCTGTGAGACACCTACATGCTGTGCAATGCTTCTTTGTGTTGCTGGATTGTCTTTCCTTTACAAGAGACCTGACTTTTCGCACCACCTCAGGGGTCCTCTTTGGTTTAGGGTGGGTTTTTTTCATGGTGTTTGTGTGCGACTCCAGCAAACTGCAAAGTTCTCTTTACACACTTAATTACTTGGCATATGAAATTTTTAGAAATCATACAACCATTTTCTTTGCACCTTTTTTGGAATGCTGTCTACGAATAACCTTCTTCAGAAAGGGCAACTATATAACCCTCCCAGAACAGAATCGCTCGTGGAGGCATTTTAATTATGTTTGTATGTGAAAAATTCATTGTTAGTTCTGTTTTCAGCTGTGATCAGGGGTTTACACGGCACAGACAAGTTCACTTAAATTTAGACATATTTATAAACATGTCAGGCAGTCTGGATCTGTGCATTTCCATCCTGCTTACCATTTCTCCTCCCTCTGTACTGGTGGTTTCATAATACTTCCATGCAGTGGAAATAAAATAAAAACTACATAAAAAAAATTAAAATTTTTGTGATGCTTAGCCAGAAAAAGCATTCCATTTTTTTTTCTTACTTGGGTATGAATTAACATTTTTTCTCCAATTGTATTCCTTTTTGTGTATGTTGGTTTGTTTTTATAGAAATTTTTGATGGCATAAAAGTAAAGTGCTGTTGTTCATATTAGTCTGTATTTACATATTATGTTTTGAATCAGAAGTTTAGTTTCTTCAATTTATCAAATTTTTGTAGGTATTTTGACTAAAGATTGTAAATCAAGTTTGGTGCCTTTCAGGTTGGAAAACTCGCAGACTTAGTCCTGTGGTCTCCAACTTTCTTTGGAACAAAACCAAATATGGTTATTAAAGGTGGGCAGATTGCATGGTCAGCAATGGGTAAGTATTATCATGCAATATGAGGTAATAATTATTATGGCAGTAAACATTCACTTTGACGTAATGTCATGTGTCTAGGGGGGGAGTACTTGCAAGAAAGTCTGAAGCAAAATAACAGTTATGATTAATATTACTTCAATCAGATAAATTCGAAATTTACAGATTGCCAAATCTGTCATTTTGAGATAAAGATATGTAGAAAGAATTTCAGTGTTCACAGGAATATATTGTAAGTATAATCAAATCAATGGGCTAAGACATCTAATCACATGCAAATAGGATCAAACTACTTGTAGCACTTCAAATGAAATGTAACAGCAATGTTGAGGAAATTTCAGTTTTATCCCCAGCCCCCATAAAAGAGAAATTGAATTTTCAAAATGCATGGGGGTCCTGTAAAAGACTATACCAGACCACATGATGTACATATAAGACTACAGTGAATATAATTATTGGCAGGTGGGAAACAACTGGGACATTTAATCCAAACAGACCTTCAGTAGGTACAACATTATATGCCTTCACAAGTTCTTAAAAGGATTATCCTAAAAAATAAATTTATGCAACCCAAGTAACTTGTGAAAGAGTATAACCATTTAACTAATGTTATTGTATCACCACAGACCAACTGCAGAAAGCTTGTAGAACTGGAATTGAAAAAAGACCAAATAAAGGATTCCACCACTGTTTTAGTGTTTTAAATATTAATGATTACAGAAAACCTTTTTATTTTGTAACAAACTGAAAACCTGATGAAAATGTAGTATCCATTTTGAAAATCAGTTTTGAATATTTTAAAAAACTAATAAGAAAGACAAGGTATTTTGTAACCATTAATGCAAGACCATCACAAACAGTATATGGATAATATGCATTACATAACTCTGCTGTAGAATGGAATAGAAATTTAGTAAAGGGAATGTATGACAGGAACAACGAAATTTCCTTAAAAATTTAAGCAGTAAAAGAAACATTGGTATACAGTACATTGCCGAAGAAAACTGAATTTCCATATTTACAAAAAACACTGAACAACAAAATGCTGCCTGCCTATTGTATGAGAGCAACATTGTGGTTTTGAGGCCATTTTTCAATACGGCTTGGCTTACCTATGTGTTGAGTGGAATCAGTGAGTCGAGTTGGGTCAGTGTGTGTTATAGAAAGAAACATTACACTGGTTATTAGATAGCTTGTAAGACAATTTTCCTTCTGATCTCAATCTAGTGAAATGCATGCCAGTTATTAAAGCAGATGCAATTGAAGAGAATCCACAAATTCACTGGGAAATCAGTGAAGCTCTAATTTACATTTAGACTACAAAAATCTCTGTGGAAGTGATTCAAAAGTACATTTAGACATGATACAAATGTGTCAATATGTAATAAAAGCTAAAAGATGTCCTACAAAGTTCTAAACAGCTTTTTATGTGACAACAAGAATGTGTTGCACTTACTTTGAACTTTGGTTTCGCCCATGTGTTTCTGAAAATATTTAGTTTTGCAAGTTAATTTTCATCAACTATGACAACAACAAGCCAAGGTATTCAACAGTAAATAAGAAACAAAATTTATTATACTGTTCTACAAGCTTTCTGCAGTTGGTCTGTGGTGATACAATAGCATTAGTGAAATTGTTCCATTCTTTCACAAGTTGCTTGGGTGGTATAAATTTATTTTTCAGGATAATCCTTTTAAGAACATGTGTAGGCATATAATGCTGTACCTACTGAAGGTCTGTTTGGACTAAATAGTCCTGTTGTTTACCACCTGCCAATAATTATATTCACTGCGGTCATATGTATATTATGTGGTTTGGTAAAGTCTCTTAGAGGACCCCCATGCATTGTGAAAATTCAACTTCTCTTTCATGAGAAATACAAAAGCATGTTCAGGCAGATTAAAGATGTTTGTGCTAATGATCCCACTCCCTTCTCTTGTGTATGCAGCCCTGCAGCTGTGATCAGTGTTGTAAACAACTTGTGTGTAAGACTTAAAATTCCACAGATCTACTTTTTAGAGCAATTCATTAGAAACTTCTTTAAAAGTTCCAGCACCTGTGTCCACTTATATTCTACAGAGGTTGTTTACAAATTTTGAAAACGATTTTCCAACAACATAATTAATGTTTAAAATAAAATTATATTCTTTCTTAAATGTTCTGGCTTCTAGCTGATAGCCCTTTCTCTGTACTGTGAACCTACATCTAGATTTCCAAGATAACAGGACATTTCTTAAAATTGGTAGTGATATTTTATTCCACTCCTCTTCCACTGCTTTTCATAGTCCAATCATTATTTTAGGTCTGCATTTAGAAAGCATTCTTTTTAGCAGTCCAAAGGCACAGTAGTCTATTGGTGACACATCAGCAGACTTTGAAAGAATATGAGCAAAAGGTATAGACTTGATACCCATTTCTTTTTTCATTTTTTCAAGAAATACAGTGGTAGATTTGGATGTATGACTGGTAGCCTTTTTCTGACGGAGTTCTACTCTTTGAAGGCTCTGTGGATAAAGGAATACTATTTCCTCTTTAACTGTAGGAGTTAAAACATTATTTTGGTAATATGTGGAATTGATTTTAACATTCTTTTCAACTTTTCTTAACTTAAATTTCCCATTGTACAAGAAATCAGCAATAATCATGAATCCCTTACTGAAACTTCCTAGGGATTCTTTGAACCATATTTGTAAGTCTTTTTGTTGTCTTTTGTGACCGTAAATCAACCTTTTTTTTATTCTTTGCTTTGCTTTTATGTACGTACATACATACACACATGCATACATACATACATATCACTAAGCTGTTCTCTGAGATTCAGAGGTTAGCTACAAAAAGAAATACAAACTTCCAGATATTTTTACTTGTTATTGTATCAAACTTCTCCATTTACAGCGATCTTGACATACAACTCGTGCTTCACTAATATCCATTACACGCCGTACACAAGTTCTTTTATACTTCATACTCATAATCTTTTTCTCATGCAGACACTCCTGAATCTCATCCACCCATGTCTTCCTTGGCCTTCCTCTGCCTTTCCTTCCTGCCACTTGGGCTGAAAAGATTTTCTTAGTAAGCATTTCATCACTCATTCTTTCAACATGGCCAAACCACCGAAGCATATTGGTCTCCACCTTGCTAACAACATTTTGCTTCACATCACACAACTGCAATACATCTTCATTTCTCACACAATTATATCGTGTCTTGCCACAAACCCCACGTAAGTAACGCATTTCTCCAGCACACAAACAACTCCTATGTTTCTTCTGCAGTACCCAGGTTTCACTGCCATACATCAGAGTAGGAACAATTACACTTTCATACACAGCCATGCGGGACTCTCTAGAGAACCCATCATTCCTGTGAAAACCTCCCAGAGCAGCTATGACTTTCAAAGAAGAATTCACTCGCCTACTGATTTCACCATCCAACTTGTTCTCTCTGTCAAACATGCTTCCTAAATACACAAACTCATTCACCTGGTCAATCACTGTGCCATTTAGACTTATGTTACATTCAGTACTAACAGCTCCTTGCTCAAAAACCACAACTTTGGGTTTTCCCTTATTTATACACACTCAGTTTGAATTTCATGCAAACTTCGTGCATCTGAGTCAACATACTCTGCAAATCACTTTTGCTCTCTGCCAACAGGACAGTGTCATCAGCATACAGCAATCTGCACACACGGATATCACCAAGACATAAACCACTATTATTTATTTTGGCATCATGCATGCATGCATCCATAAATATATTAAACAGCCATGGTGACATTACACAACCTTGTCTAACTCCTGCACCAATGGAAAACCATTTTGATAAAACACCATTCACTCGTACACAAGCTCTGTTACCAGCATACATGGCTTTTACACTATTACGTAGATTCCCAGTAACACCATGTTCATTCAATACCTTCCACAAAAGTGTCCTATTCACTCGGTCGTAAGCTTTCTCTAAATCTATGAAGGCAGTAAAAACTTTCTTCCCAACAGCCAGATACTTTTCAATCATTGTGCGTAATGCAAAAATCTGGTTAGTGCAGTCTTTACCAGGCATAAAACTACTCTGAACATCCCACACTTTCAATGATGTAAGACCCCGTACTTTTTCAATAACAATCTTACCAAACACTTTCCCTGGCATACTCAGTAGGCTAATACCACGATAGTTCTTACATTCAGTCTGATCACCTTTTCCCTTATACAAGGGAACAATGATAGCATCCTTCCAATTCCGAGGGACCATTCCTAACTTCCAGCACAACTGGCAAATTTCAGTTAACCAATCAATTATAGAGTCACCACCATATTTCAACATCTCTGCAGTTATGCCATCAACTCCCAGAGCCTTACCATTCTGAAGAGATTTTAGAGCTTTACACACTTCTTCTCTTGAGATCCCTCCTGTGCTTTCATCCCTCATTGTGACATCATCTGCATCTGTTTCAGAATCATCTTTGCTTTCCTGATCTAATAACTCACAGAAGTTTTCACCCCATCTGTCACTTAACTCATTGGGCTCCCATATCATTTCCCCAATCTCATTCTTCACACAACTTACAACTTTGTTTCCCCTGAAATAGGAAATATTTTCGCATGGAATGGTATATGTACAAAATATGCTGTCTATACATGCGATAAAAGCAAACCACGTCTTCAATAAGCAAATTAAAATCAATTTATTTACAAATTAAAAGCGGTTAAAAGCAGACTAGCGCTTTCGGGGATCTCCCGTCCCCATCTACTGGTCAATGCGCCACGGGATCCAACAGAGTGAACCCTTATATACTTGATAACACGACCCATCATGCACCATGTCACCAACAGACCATGATGTCACAGTATAAGCACAAATTGTAAAATTTCAATTCCAAAATCAATATAACATAAATATAAGAATACAAAATATTTACAAAAATGTACTATTCCGATGTTTTAAAATTCCTCATGTGTCAAAGTCTCTTGTGGAGCAACCATTTTTCGCCAAGGTCTTGGTACAAATGTGGGGAGATCTAAATTACAACAGTTGTCTCCGTATGCAATAATATATAAACTTTCTGAAAAGAAAACAGTATTTTTGTTGACATTGGAGTTCAAGATTTTAACATTCTCCCAAACAGGGGTGTAACCACCCTGTTTAACAGCTATAGTAAAGGCAGTATTAATAGTTTCTGTCCGGAGGGTGTACTTGTGTTCACCCAACCGGGTATTCAGAGTCCTAATTGTAGAACCTATATAAAATTTGTCAATAACACCCGAATCCTCATGGGCGAGCGGAATGCAGTATACACCATATTTCATAAGTTTGGGTACTTTATCTCTTGTCATTTCTCAGTAAAGTAAATTCATTTTTAGTGCAAACTCCAAATGTCAAATTATGCCTATGGCATATCTTCTTGAAAGTGTTAACTATTAGAGGGAGATAATCCACCTTTCCAACGTATCTAGTGATTTTATTGTCCGTGGACAAGGTCGTGAATCTCAACCTGGTGAACCTTCTCAATAGACCGGGAAAGTAGTGCTCTGGGTAGCCGAAGGCGCATTGACCAGTAGATGGGGACGGGAGATCCCCGAAAGCACTAGTCTGCTTTTAACCGCTTTTAATTTGTAAATAAATTGATTTTAATTTGCTTATTGAAGACGTGGTTTGCTTTTATCGCATGTATAGACAGCATATTTTGTACATATACCATTTCATGCGAAAATATTTCCTATTTCAGTCATATAGCTGCAAACTGATATTTAGTGTGGCTCTTATAGCTACATAACATTTGTAAACACACGGGATATGGAGAGTCTGACCAAGACCTTTTGTGCGCTTCGTAAAAAGCTTTTTATCAATGAAGCACATCTAAGCTTCCTCACCAACTGTCGTTCTTTAAAGGTAATACCTAAATTCCTCAGAATACACACTCATCTGGTTTCCCAACGAGATACACGAGTAATTGTCAACGCTGAACGAAGACGTTTGAGTGCAGAAATCAGAAGAAAACGAGCTTACAGTGATTTACTCAACCGCAAATCTTATGGTGCATACCTCCTTTTGGCTGATCTTACACATCACATCATTCTGGGTAAGAATTTGATGATATTTTTTACTTCTTTGCAGAGTGAAATAAATGCCATTAATCAAAGACACATAAAAAAAACTTTGTGACTTGGTGTCAAGAAGATTTCCTGGCTTCAACACTCCGTTTCATTTCCTGCCTCCAAGGTTAAACTTCCTACACCCAAGACTTATTTAAACCTCAGCTCAGTTCAACTGACAGAGGGTCAACATGCAGCCTTAAATAGAGGTCTCAAGTTCAGTTTCCCCATATCGAAGTTTTCACCTATGCACTTTTTACCTCAGATTGAAAACATTATTAATGCCTTGCCAGAGGATGAACGTGATTTTTCACGCCATAACCTTGTAAAATATATTTCTAAAATAACCACTTCACCTCAGAATTTAAGGTACGAAAGGGATCAGCTACTTCAGTTAGCTAAGAACCCAAACCTGTCTATTGTTGGTGCGGATAAGACCCAACAGATCATCATTATGGATAAGGCTGACTACTTTGATAAGATGTCACAGGCTATAGAGCTAATCCCCCACCGAGTGCTCAAATCAGATCCAACCTCTGCCACTATAGCTGAACTGAGTAAACTTCGAAACCAAGGTTTCCTTCCTGCCTCTGTGTCATCAAAAATGAAACCACCTGTGGGACCTAGAGTGCCAGAAGTATTTGGTAAACTGAAACTACACAAACCAAATCGACCCCTCAGATTATTAGTCTCAGGGTATGCTAGTCCAACGAGACCCCTTGAGACTATGCTAGCATCTTACTTGAAACACCTTACAATCCATTCCACGGTGTCAATTAAAAGCTTTACTCAGGCTCTTGAGCGAATCAAGGAATTTGACCCTCCACAAACTGGCTTTATTATGGCATCTCTAGACGTTGTTTCACTATTCCCAAATGTACCACTTGATCTGGTGCATTCTATCATTGCTGAAAAATTACAAGAAGATAGTTCTATCTCTCCGCTGGAAACTGATGCCATTCTTTCAGCACCAAAATTAGTGGCCAGAAGATCGTATTTTAAATTTGATAATAGAATATACCAACAGAGAGAGGGTGTGCCCATGGGCTCCCCACTCTCCCATGTGCTGGCTGAGATTCTTTTACAATCCTTGGAGGACAAGGTTTTGCTGGACTCTCTACTTCAACCATTACTAATAATCAGGTATGTCGATGATATGCTACTTTTTTGGCCCTACTCACTTCCCCAACTAGATGTTTTCATTGACTGCTTATCTTCACTTTTTCCCACAATAAAATTTATGAAAGAACTTGAGCAGGGGGGTCCGGGGTTCGAATCCCGGTCAGGCATGGATGTTGTGTTTGTCTTATGGCACTGGCTGTCTCCTTTCCCTGGAACCAGTGACCCTAAATTAGGGACGGGCGACTGCTTATAGCCCATTGAGTTGCTCACGGTGGTCGTTAAACCTCCAATCAAAAAAAAAAAAAAAAAAAAAAAAACTTGAGCAGGGGGTAAGCTACCTTTTCTTGATTTTTTGTTATCAAGGGACCTCAACACTCACCAGATTAAATACTGCGTGTACCAAAAACCTACATTCATACCATGTATCACATACCATTTAACTCTTCTCACCCCTGAGCAAAAAGCATCATCACTTCGATTTCTAATCAAACGCGCATTCACACACTCTTCTTCCAACAAAGCAAGACGGGACGAACTCTCTGAGGCCTCAACTTTGGCATGGATCTTCGGCTACCCAGAGCACTACTTTCCCGGTCTATTGAGAAGGTTCATCAGGTTGAGATTCACGACCTTATCCACGGACAATAAAATCACTAGATACGTTGGAAAGGTGGATTATCTCCCTCCAATAGTTAACACCCTCAAGAAGATATGCCATAGGCATAATTTGACATTTGGAGTTTGCACTAAAAATGAATTGACTTTACTGAGAAATGACAGAGATAAAGTACCCAAACTCATGAAATATGGTGTATACTGCATTCCGCTCGCCCATGAGGATTTGGGTGTTATTGACAAATTTTATATAGGTTCTACAATTAGGACTCTGAATACCCGGTTGGGTGAACACAAGTACACCCTCCGGACAGAAACTATTAATACTGCCTTTACTATAGCTGTTAAACAGGGTGGTTACACCCCTGTTTGGGAGAATGTTGAAATCTTGAACTCCAATGTCAACAAAAATACTGTTTTCTTTTCAGAAAGTTTATATATTATTGCATACGGAGACAACTGTTGTAATTTAGATCTCCCCACATTTGTACCAAGACCTTGGCGAAAAATGGTTGCTCCACAAGAGACTTTGACACATGAGGAATTTTAAAACATCGGAATAGTACATTTTTGTAAATATTTTGTATTCTTATATTTATGTTATATTGATTTTGGAATTGAAATTTTACAATTTGTGCTTATACTGTGACATCATGGTCTTTTGGTCACGTGGTGCATGATGGGTCGTGTTATCAAGTATATAAGGGTTGACTTTGTTGGATCCCGTGGCGCATTGACCAGTAGATGGGGACGGGAGATCCCCGAAAGCGCTAGTCTGCTTTTAACCGCTTTTAATTTGTAAATAAATTGATTTTAATTTTCTTATTGAAGACGTGGTTTGCTTTTATCGCATGTATAGACAGCATATTTTGTACATATATTTGTTTCCCCTATTTTTGCTGAGTCTCATGTACTTCCTGAAGGACTTCCTATCTTTCCAAAAAGCCAGTTCATGCCTTTCCACTTTCTCCTTCCTATCTTTTGCCTTACTGTGGCGAAGCAGCTTCACGCTTCTTACAGCGATATTCATCCACAGAGACTCTACCTTGCAACATCCCCAAATAGGCTTCCTTCTTTCTCTTTACTGCCTCTTCAATCTCACTATTCCACCAAGCATCACCTCTATTGTTACCCACTATTGTGGTGCCACAGACCTCTTTAGCAGCAGTGACAACACAGTTCTTAAAACATTCCCACTTCTTTTCTACATCCCTCTCACCAGACTTCAGATCCTTCAGTCGTTCTCTGAGTAAGTCAGAATACCGCTGATGATCTTCAAGGAGCCTATCAACCTTTATTTTTTCTATCCTGGGTCTCTTCCTATTCCTTTTCCTCCAACCAATATTAAGTTTCACTCGTGACACTACCAAGTAATGATCAGAACCAACATCCGCACCCCTCATCACACGGGTGTCAACAACTAAGTCTTTCAAACGCTGATCGTAGACAAGAAAATCTATCACACTCTTTTGACCAAGAGTACGATTTTCCCAAGTATATGTGTGGATATACTTGTGGTTGAAAAATGTATTAGATACACACAAACCATTCTCAATGCAGAGTTCAATTAATCTTTCACCATTATCATTCACACAAGGATCATTAAACTTACCCAGAACATTGTCAGAAATTGCATTCTGCACACCTACTCTAGCATTGAAATCCCCTGTTATTATAACTTTCTTTTCAGCACCAAACTGGCTCAAAACAGCTTTTAGCTCATTCCAGAAATCTTCCTTCCTATCAGAAGGTTCAGAGTCACAAGGAGCATACACTACAACAATTACTATTCTCTGAAGTTTCACTTTCAAATGAATCCAAAGAATTCTCTCTTATGCAGCTATAGTGAATTAAATTGTTCTTCATCTTTTCACTTAAAATCACACCTACACCAGCCTGTCCTCTCACATTATCCAATACTCTAGACCACACACTCACTGTTCCATTCACTTCTACCCCAATTTACTTCTTTTTGGTTTCACTTACACACAGCACATCCAGTCTATACTTATTCATCTCCTCAATCACCTCACTCATCTTGTCATTTATACCTCTAGTATTCCATACACCAATCTTACATTCACTCAGCCGAGATCTCTTTCTCATACGCCGTTTAGAAAGTCCAGGTCGATTCCGTGGTGGACCGTCCTTCTCAAGTGTGGTAGGTCCACCATATCCCACACTTGAGTCATTCTTAATATTTCTTTGTGTCTTTTTAATCAGGTAAGTACATCGGTGCGGGGGATTAGCCCACAGCTGAGGGTTCCAGTTGGTCATTCAACCTAAGGATTCTGGAACAAAACCCAGTTAGTTGGGGTTTTTTCGCCAATGTCACACAGAACTAGCTTGCACCTCTCCAAAATTCACAGAGGCCCTAGTTGCTGTTGTGTGTGCCATTGTTACCACAGAGCACCCTGAGGAGGCAAACCCATCGCTCACTACGACCGCCCACCTTTTTTTTTTTTTTTATTATAGTCGTTTAAGTACATCTATGCTTCATCAATAGTCACAATAAATTTCCATCTGTCTCTGGCTAAGTGATTTTCATAAAGAAGTCTATACTGTGTTGTGTGCTCAGTCATGTGCCTAGACAAAAGGCAGTGAACGTTATGTTTTTTGTTTTGTTTTTCAGATTCAAATCTTTATTTATTACTTGTTTACAGTGTATACAGAGTTTTTAACGACTTTGCGATTACTCTTTGGATCAATGGATTTCCTTTTAAGACCAGAAATCTTACTTTTAAAATAGTTGTAAAAGTACATACCTTCTTTTGGTATTCGTTTGGTGTTATTTTTCCTGTTAAAAGCAATGTTTGATGATTTTCTCCTGTATTATTAATAATATTGCTTATTTTGCATTTAGAAATGCTAATTCCATGATTTTCACAGTGTTTTATATTTACAGAATGCAAATATTTCTTTTTGTAAAGAACAAAAACATAACCTATCCACAGCTTGTTTATGTGCACCATTTTTTTTAGCAAACAATATTTAACTCCAGCAGATGTTTCTTTCATGCTTTCATTGACTCATTAATGTCAATCTTTTACTGTTCAACATGTTATTCTGCATTAGTGTAGAGATTTGAGATGTTATCCGGACCTATAACAATTCAGTCATGTTTATTACAAAATAACATCAATTAACAGTATTATTACGTATCTGTACTTACTCTGCCTATGGCTGCGTCCTTTCTTCTGGTATATGATTCATCGTTGAATTCTTTGGAATTATATCTCATCCATGTACAAATCCGCTGGGCAGATTATATTGCGCTGCTTCTGAGCCAAAATGTGAACACAAAAAGTGTTTATAGTATGGAGGTTAAAAATAACTTAAGTATCTAGACTTCATGTCGGAACATGACATATGAAACAATGAAGGTTAAAATATCTAAAGTATCTAGATACACATTGGAGCCTGAATATGAAACATTACGAAAGTTGAAATATCCAAAGCATCAAGACTTCATGTCAGAACTTGATAGAGATAAAATTTAAGAATAAATAAATGAAATAGAATAAAAACCATGCAATCAATCCTGGTTCACGTCGCTTAACCTCTTTCACAACCAAACTGGTTTCAGCATTTGTTATGCCATCTTCAGTGGTGTTATGCATGGTCCTCACCTACTACCACTAAAGATGGCATAACAAATTCTGAAACTGGTTTGGTTGTGAAAGAGGTTAAGCGACGCGAACCAGGATTGATTGCATGGTTTTTACTCCATTTCATTTATTTATTCTTAAATTTTATCTCTATCAAGTTCTGACATGAAGTCTTGATGCTTTGGATATTTTAACTTTCGTATTGTTTCATCCCCAATGTGTGTCTAGATACTTCAGATATTTTAACCTTCATTGTTTCATATGTCATGTTCCGACGTGAAGTCTAGATACTTCAGTTATTTTTAACCTCCATACTATAAATACTTTTTGTGTTCACATTTTGGCTCAGATGCAGTGCAATATAATCTGCCCAGCGGAGTTGTACATGGATGAGATATAATTCCAAAGAATTCAACGATGAGTCATATACCAGAAGAAAGGACGCAGCCATAGGCAGAGTAAGTACACATACGTAATAATACTGTCAATTGATTACGAAAAAGGTAATTCATGAGGTAACCTTATAGGTTGTCTTATGTTATAAACGTGCTTTTGATTAAAATATACATAATATCTAAGGTATTTTACCTGATATTGTCAAAGTATTTCTCACGTTGTTTGCTCTGTGAGGCACGTGCTCCCGGCCCTGAGAGGTCCCTTACGTTACGGACCTTTGGTTAGTTATAAAAAAAAATTTGCAGAAATAAAACAGTTAGGTTATATATTTTCAGTTCCACATTCATTCACTTGCACAATCAAACGTTTAAAATTTACTATTAATTAAAAGATTTTAGTAGAAAGAGTTATACTCATCGGGTCAGGAGACGTCTCACAAGGGGTTCGTTGTTACGGCGAGCGCTTTCTGCGGTACTTTACCGCCATCTTTGGGCCACTATTTCTACACTTAAGAATTTCCGAAAGCGTTATAATTGAACAAAAAAAAGATAAAATATGCAACTTACACAAGACCCCATCATACTAGACACAGCCTGAAAATCACTTATAAAAAAAGAAAAAAATCCATAAAGAAAGACAAAAAAAAAAAAGAACATTACAAAAAATCACACCAATAATAATAAAAAAAATACACCTGTTTCTACGAACAAATAATAAGCCCAAAAATATCTACACAAAAGAATTATACTTACGACTGATACCTACCAACTCATCCAATAGATGGCGACACATTGGAAACAAATAACTTAACACATACATACAGGGAGCAAACCTTCCCATCGATTCCCGACATGCAACTCCAAAACTACACACACGCGAGGAACCCTCATGTAGAAATAGTGGCCCTAAGATGGCGGTAAAGTACCGCAGAAAGCGCTCGCAGTAACAACGGACCCCTTGTGAGACGTCTCCTGACCCGATGAGTATAACTCTTTCTACTAAAATCTTTTAATTAATAGTAAATTTTAAACGTTTGATTGTGCAAGTGAATGAATGTGGAACTGAAAATGTATAACCTAACTGTTTTATTTCTGCAAAAAATTTTTTATAACTAACCAAAGGTCCGTAACGTAAGGGACCTCTCGGGGCCGGGAGCACGTGCCCACAGAGCAAACAACGTGAGAAATACTTTGACAATATTAGGTAAAATACCTTAGATATTATGTATATTTCTGTCAATTGATGTTATTTTGTAATAAATGTAATTGATCTGTTATCGGTCCAATAATGTCTCAAATCTCTACACTAATGCAGAATAACATGTTAAACAGTAAAAGATTGACATTAATGAGTCAATGAAAGCATGCCATTAGCCACATAACATAACTACTTCAACTATAGCACTTTAGTGCACGTATTTGAATATTGTGTTCAATGTTTCTTTTCATATTCATCTAACACGCTGTTTCCAGTTTCAAGTGCTTGAACTTTTATTTTCTGTAATTTCTTATCAAATACATTCTAGAAATGTGTGAATGTCCTCTGTAGTTCAGTAGTGCCCTCTTCCTACTATTCCCAGTCCACTAATAGCTACCTAAACAGACTCTCTAGTTAGGGTAGTTATTAGTTGACTAAATCTCTAAAATCTAAGTGCAGGGTGTTGTACTTAGATTTTAGTTTGACTTGTATATTTCCAAATATTTTGAACTCTATAAGTTATATTTTAAGGGTATTGTAAACTAAATAAGAGATAAAAATTGAATATACCTTAATAAGTCTTCTTCACTCGCAAAACCAAAAATTTTATCAAAATCATGACTACTGCATTTAATTTTAGCAACACTATATAATCATCTAAACAAGTGGAACTTTGATGGATACTGAGCATTTTCTGGGTGGTATTATCTAGACTCATTTACTGTGATATTCTAGAATTTTTTAATAACAAACATTAATTTAAATTTTAAAACAATATTTCTTGTATTTTAGGGGTTTTTAACATAAAATATTGTTTTTTATTTTGCTGCAAATTCAAAGATGGTCCATCTTCTTTACCAGGTTCTCACTGTAGCAGTTAACCACATGAAACCACTATTCTGGTGGTGATGAAACTCACAAGATCACAATGACAGTGAAATGTAAAGGTTTCAGTTTCATATTTTCTTTTAATCTCAGGTGAATCACTGATAGCTGGTTTTCCAGTTGATTTGGTGTTTTAATCCTCAAGACTCAAGCTGACCTCTTTTTATATTTGCTGTATGTTTTATTGCTCTGTGAGAAAATATGCCTCTTGAACCAGATATATCTAACGGACAAGCAAATCTCATTTCTGTGCTGTCCTGCTGATAAGCAAATTCCAGTTCATTTTTCAACTAGTTTATCTTATATGTTTATCTGACTGAGTTGACAGATTTTTAGTTGCCGATTTGTGTTTTGCCTAGTTAGTTTTCAGTGGATGATTCTTTGATGTATGAAATCCCCCTATAAGTAGTTTTATAAACTACTTGTCGTCATTGCTACAAAGGTGTCATATCTTCCTCTGTTTCCCATGTAACCATCACTTCAGAAAACTTGAAAACTGAATCACAATAGAGTGGGAATCAAATTTGCTCATCCCAATTTCTGTTCAAGCATGCTGCCATTACACCTCCCAGGACAATGAAGTTCCAAGCAATTGAAACTGAGAAATCTGAATAACCTTCATGTTCACCAGTTGTAGCATCGACAGCCTTTTTCTCATCCAGGTATGGATATAGGTCACAAATCACCAGTGCTTCAGATAACATCATAGTAATAGGAAACAAATCCCTTTGAAGAAAAATTCTTTGGAGTTGCATGGTAGACACATACAAATGTCATTATCGTCGCAATAGTGCTGTCTTTCCCATTGCTTTTCGTGTAGCCATCTCTTCAGAAAACTTTAAAATTGTATCATCCTGGGTGGTGTAACAATAGCATACTGAAATGGAAATTGGAAGATGCAAGTTTGAGTCCCACACTATGGGGATGTCATTTTCAAGTTTTTTAAAGAGATAGCTACTACATGGGAAACAGTAGGAAATACAACACCTTAGGGGCTGATAATGACATTTGTATGTATGCCATATTTTGAAGAATTATTTCTTCAGAGGAATTTGTTTACCATTAATATCTATGATAAACAGCTTGTTTTGAAATATCTTTTTTTATGTTGTTTAACATATGGTCAATACACTGAGTTGCCAAATTATTATTACCACCTGGTTAGTACATTGTTGGGTCACTTTTTGCTCCTTAACACTGCTTGAATTCATCATGGTTTGGACTCTATTAAATGTTGGTACGTGGACTGCACTATATTAGCCCAAATGTGATGAATTGCACTCTCCAGCTCTTGAAGATTTGATGGCAGCAGATCCAATTGTCTGATACCCCTTTCGATTTCATCCCACAAATGCTCCTTTGGATTGAAATCCGGTGATTGATGACACCTATGTAGCTGGAAAAAGTCTCTGTGATGCTCCTCAAACCATCTGTGTACAATGTAAGCACTATTACATGGAGCATTGTCCTGCTGGAAGTATCCTTCTCCACTGAGATAAACCATCAACATAACTTAGTGGATTTGGTCAGCAAAGATATTTAAATATCTTTGAGCAGTCAGATGTTGCTCTACACAAATCAAAGGGCCCAAACACCTGCACAAAAGCTTGCCCCAGACTATAATGTTATCTCTGCCAGCTTGAAGAGTAGTGACATTGCAAGATGGGTCCATGCTTTTGATCTGCATGGTGTACTTGAAAATATGTTTTGCTGACCGCATTACCCTTTTCCACTGATTTGCTGTCCAATTCTTGTGTTCTTGAGTAAACTGGAGGCATTTCTTCTTGTTTGCTGCAGATAGCAATGACTTTTGAACAGGTCGTCCTGCTTCTGTAGCCCATACCATGTAATGTGCGGTGAACTGTACATTGAGAGGCCATCAGACTTGGTCCCCGATTCTGATTATCTATAATCTGATAAAATGTTGCCCGTCTGTTGGACTGAATAAGTCTGCCTACTCTCCACTCAGCTTGAGCATCCAGTAGCCGTTGACGACCACATGCCTTATGTTCAGACCTGGTTTTTCAACAGGTGTTTCACTCTCTGCAAACTTTAACTGCCACCCTCAAACATTTCACAAGTGCAGACGTTTTGCTATCTAATACCCACGATCAAAGTCTGTCAGATCGTATCTTTTACCCATTATTACTTGCGCAATGAACTTCATTAGTCTCCGCATGCCTTCAGCATTCCCATTTTATACCGATTCAGCCATCTTGCAACTGCAGGATTCATACTTTGCATAAAAATGGTGTGGTGCTCATAATAATTTGGCCATTCAGTGTATATATGTATATATAAACACACACATTATGTGGTCTTGTTAACTAACAATCTGATCTCATAACCACAGGACATTTGTCTGTGAAGACAAGCAAAATATTTTTTAAATAGTGTTAAAACTTGAGCATTCATGCAGTATTTAATCACATTTCTGTAGAGATAATTAAATGAATTGAATTTGTTTTTAATCAATTTATGCAACATATTTGTGATAAAAATTTTCCTGGGTGGATTAATTTGTTGCAGCAAGCATACCAGTTTGTTCAAGTACCTATTAGCTATCTGTTTAGCTTTTAGGTTGTACGTAATTTTTCTTGATATCAAGACCAAGCAGCACTGTACAATTTCTGCTGGTTTTTCTGTTCTGTGTATTTTATTTCATTATTATCATCATATCTTAGTGTTCATTAAAATTCTAAGACATATAACTGCTTAATTTTTAAATGTTTTTGGTGTTTTAATTGTAAATTTTGTACAATAATTCTGAGAAATAAGCTTTATTTACATTGATTCTTGTTGGATCTTATGACTGTCTTAAATATTAGGACTGATATTCAGTCATGTGGTTGTCTTGAATATCAGGACTCATATGAAAGACTGCCACACGATTCAACAAGAATCAAGATAAATAAAGAATATTAA
The DNA here is from genome assembly GCA_039090855.1 of Macrothele yani. Lineage (NCBI taxonomy): Eukaryota > Metazoa > Arthropoda > Arachnida > Araneae > Macrothelidae > Macrothele > Macrothele yani. The sequence continues at coordinate 44,386,511 of CM077022.1, read as the reverse complement.
AAAAATACTATATGAAATTTTCAATGAAATATCATTCCAAACAATTATTCAAACTATATCTTAACATTTTAATAAATTAACACTAAGATATGATGATAAAATGCATAATACTACTGTAAAAGACAATTGTGCTTATTAAATTTCTCTGAATGTATGTGAGGACTGTGTGTGCAAAACCCATAACTTTGTTTCCTTTCAACATTTCATATCAAAAGCCACAGAACTGAGCTGACATGGCTAGAAAAATGTTTCTCAAATGTATTGACAAGGTTTTTTAAATGCATTAAAATTCTGGAGAAAATATGGATAGTGAGATTGTCCCTTTACTCTCCACAGCAAACGAACTGTCCATTTTAGCTACGTTCACTTTGGATTAATGTCTTCTAAAGCTTGTGCCCTCCTCTGAAGAGTATTTGGTGTTCACCTGTATATGGTATTCCTGCAGGACAGTGGACCTAAGGAACTTAGAAAAAAATCAGGGAATAATAAGCCTTGTATTTGCTGTGGAATGGAGTGAAATATTTCCTGCTGATCACTATAATTATGAGTCTCAGATTACAAATATGTATTTAGACTTTCTATATAGGTAGCATATAAAAATAAATTTAAAACCTAATAAATTAAAAAACCGAAATTCTATATAGGTAGCTCTAAAAATAAATTAAAATACCGCCTCAACCAACATATTAGCAATTGGGTGAAACCTGAAAATGAGACATCACTCGTCAACTGCTGTCTCAGCAATCAGGCTGAACCTCAATTTGAAGACATTACTTTGATTTGTCGACACCAAACAGGACGAAATTTATGATAGGCAGAGACAGTTATCGTCGAGAAAACAAAAAATTCAAATTGCAACAAAAACTACAACATCGACCTCCCGTTACCATGGAAACTACTCATCGAGAATGAACGACAAATTGCAAGTAAATATAAGAAAAGAAAACATGCAAAATGATGACACATGTAGCAATAACCCTTCCGGAAGTGCGTCGACACACAATGACATGTGAATGAAGGGTGCTGAGACAACAGAGACACCTTATCTGCGCAACACACTTCAATATATATACCTGCAAACAATGACTGAAATATCATTCTGCCTGAAGATGGTGATATACATATACTGAAAGGTATTGCAGCCCAGCGACCAAGTCTGGCCCTCTAATGGTTCGCGACGAGTTGAGTCAGCGTTTTTCAGTGATGATCATCGTGCTGTGTAGTCACACTATAACCCCTCCTTATTCAGGTGTTCTGCCTGCGTGTCATATCTCCCTGTGCTCATTTCAATCAGATTCTCACCTAAGTTTATGTTATGGTGAGAAATCTCAGCCACGTTATATATTTATTAAATAGGTAGCCAAAATTAAATCGAAAGGGAAATTTTGAATTTCGACTAAAATTTAACTTTGGGAGATGGGTGGATGCATTTCGAAACCAAACATATTTTCTAAGTATTAGAAGGCCATGAACATCCTAAACAAAAATGCATCTGAAAATTTACATTCCACAAGAAGTTATTGGAAAAGTTTGCGTTGTTTGTGTTCAAGCAGAGTTGAGTCACCTGAAAGTGCAAAAATAAGTGAATATTGTTGCATGTGTATGAAAATGTGTCACTATAAGTCATAGGATAAAATGTACTCGTTCAATAACAACTTGTGGGGCGGTGAAAGTCAATTTAAAAGGATAGGACAAAATTGCAGTTATGAAATACCTTATAAACCAGGATTCGGATCGATAGCCTTAGTCAAGCTAAGGTGGGGTACATGGGACCAAGTCATGGAAGACAACAGCACACAAAATTTATCACACTGCACTAGTTTTGGACTTTTTTTGAAAGGCTACTGCCTGTATTTATTATTTTTCTTTAAAAACTTAATAAGGTCATTTAGTGGACAATCAGATTGCATTTCCTTTTTGTTGTTTGCTAAAACACAGCAGTATAAAAACAGAATCTCAATTTCTTTTCTATTTCTCTTTGGCCACTGGCCTTATGAACAGCACAACTTTACATATTTCAACACAGTTGGTTTGAACACTAGGCATGCATCCAAAATTATACCATGATTCACAAAGCTTACACAAAAAAAAGATACTGGATTATTTTTAATTCCACAAGGTGGACAAGTTCTGTTCTTTTGAAACGTACTCTCTTCTCTCTCACCTAGTTAGCTCAATGACAAATTTACAATTTTACACTTATTGATTAAAATTTACAGCACCTAAACAATCTTAGCAAACTCCGCAATCTCCCAGACCAGCTTCAAGACTTCAATTTAAATTTACAGTTATTTTAAGAGCCACAAATTATACTTTAACAAATCTACTATTAGCAAGTAAACAAACCAAGTAAATTATCCTCAAAACAGAATTTACACTGAGCACAAGCATTAATTAACATTACATAACCTATAGAACTACCCTGAATGAACCCACTTCACTTATAAAGAAACCTCACTAACTTAAGAATTATCACTACTCATAACATCAACATAATTCAGAAATTCAAACAATCTTCTTGCACTAGCTTGCTCATAAAAATCACCTCACTCTGCACTTCACATAATAGCTCAAGATACTTAATAACTCTATACTGTAAACAAAAGCTCAAAATACCAATTAACTAAATTTCCAAACTAAATATCAAGTTCACTAACACCAACAACCAGAATTTAGAATTTACATCCCTGGCACTACAGCATATCATAAACAAATAAATTTAGATACTTTAAATCACCAAACAAACTTAAATTTAACACCTGCAGTGAATTACTGAGGTAGCGGTGAGGCAAATACTCTCAGTTCAGACACTACCCTGGGTTTTGAGAACCAACACAGGAAGAAAATACCAGTCAGACTGAAGGCGTGAAATTGGGTCGTGAATCCACTTTCAGCCTATGCAAAAGGAAAGGAAAAAAATCCTCAAGTGCGACACATCATCATCAGGCACAGAATTTCCTCTAACATAATCTCACCACATTTCTTGAAGCAACGCTCGACCGACCCTCGCTGGCAGTACATATCTCCGTGAGCAGCGAAACTACTGGGGGGGTTTGAAGACAAGTTTTCCCCCAAAAAACCACGTCCTCAAGGATCTCCCTTTTCGAACCAATGCATGATCCCACCTTGATCAACCACGCCTGCAAGAGCCTGTCGTACTTCAACCCTAAATACTCCAGGCACATCCGGCCCAGAACCAACACAACTATATCCCAGGAAAAATTCACTTATCTCTCTATATATCCCAAGAAATCCTAAATCACAATATCCACATATATCCCAGGAAAATTCACTTATCTCTCTATATATCCCAAGAAATCCTAAATCACAATATCCACATATATCCCAGGAAAATTCACTTATCTCTCTATATATCCCAAGAAATCCTAAATCACAATATCCACATATATCCCAGGAAAAACCACTTATCTCTCTCCACATATATCCCAGGAAAAATCACTAGCAAGGAAATTCTTCTGCACCATGGCAATGCGCAGGTCCACTTCAGACAATAACACTGACCATTTACATAACCCACTAAATATTTTCACCTTATTGAAAATTAAAATTACATTTAGACTTTTAACCTTATAGTAAAAACAAGAAAATTTAGGCCAAAGAAAAGAACAATTAATACTGGAACTGGTGAGCAAAAGTGTGTCTTCTCAACCCATGATGTTCATTCTTTTTGTGAAAATACTAAACTTGAGAACCCAAATACCTCAACTTTTATTTTGCACATATCGCATCCTGGTGAAAATTCCCTACTCAGAGCCCTCTGCCCTAGGACAAGTTCCCGGCTTGCCCTAAGATCACCCCTTTCCAATGGGAGATTAACACTCATCTGGAGCATGTAAAATACTGGTCCTCAAATAACACACCTACCATCTTAATTTCGACACTCAACACTCCAAGAATGTAAACAGCACTTTAGGTTTCCAATTTCATCACACTATAATATGTTCCCAAATCCCAATATAAATCATCCCATAATTTATCTTCACTCAAAAAAAAAAAATAACTCAACGCTGTAAAAGACTAGAGAGAAATGTTTACTATTATTTTATCACCCACGACATCACAATAACACTGCTTTTCAATTATCACATGCCCAACTAAACTATTATCGATGCACCAAAATTTACTGTGCCCAAACATTAAACCAAATTTTTCTGATACATCAAAATTTACTGGCCTGGGAAGTTGCTACAATACCAGACACGACAACACAAAAAAACATAAATGGAAACATTTTCAACTCCCCTCTCTTTTTCTGAACTCATACCTGAGGAACTAATAAGTCTTAATTTTGAAAACTGAATGATAACAATATGGGGACATCTGTCCCACATCCAGCTAACCAAAAAAAAAAGAAAATTTCTTCTTTTTCTTTTTTCGCAGAACTATAAATTTGATTTCACACTGCTGACCCACTCGTTCAACGATTCCGCAGCGGTCACAACATAATACAAAAAAAAAATTGAGTCAGGAATTTACCTTCTGGGCTGGGCAGGAACAAATCTTGTTTCAAATAAAAAAAATCTTCTCGTCACACCGTCACTGTTGATCCTCTCTTCGCCTCCAACAATGTCTTTCTCTTCCTTTTTTTTTTTTTTTTTTTTCTCTTGTTACAGTCCTGGCACAACCACAGTCTCGTTAGTATTTCTTTCTTTTCTTCCTCCAACGGTTAATAGCCGAGGTAACCATTTTCGAAACTTCGGGATGAGATGGAACCTTTATTTATTTGTTTATTTATTTATTTTTTGTTGGCTTCTTTCCTCCGGCCTTTGAAGCAGGCCTCCTTTTCGGAGTAGCAACAGACTGGAGAGGCTGTATATATGTTGTTGTGGGATATCAAATAAGGAGAAGGCATGTCTTGCCATTCTCGGCTACGTTCTCTCTACACGAGCGACATCGTCTTAGAATCCCGACATTTTTTCCTTCCATTCCAGGGAAAGTTCCCGGCCGGTGGAAGGTCGCATTAACTGCGTTCTGCTTCGTCAAACCTTCCATAAACTGGATCCGAACCAGGGTGTCACATCATGGTGGTCAGCAAAGAGCACAAAGGCAGTCGGGAAAGATTTTCTGTGGGTCCTCTCCACCAAAAGGCGAGGCGAAAAACCCCGCCGTCCCCTCTTTCTCTGCCGGTCAGAAAAAAGGACAAGAACAAAAGTGTCCTCTCTCAACGGATAAAACTCTGGGGTGCTTGAAACCGCTGACCCCTCCCATTGGTCGAAACTTCAGCCTAGCAACTCACAGCTTCCCAACGGAATTTCACTCCCACGCAAGCCAGGGGGTGACACTCTGACCTTCACACGTAGGGACCAATCTTTTTTTGACCCTGAGGTCTAAAAATAGATTCTGTTGCTGAATTCTTACCCAAAAGACGAAAAGATGTTGCACTTTTGGGCGACTTTTCAAGACGTTGAAACGAGGAACGAAAATGGCGAATTCTTGCTTTGCAGAAAATCACTAATTTTAATTTTCTTTTTCTCTCACTCCGTGATGTTTGTTAAACTAAAATTAATTTTGATTCTCTGAGCTGCACACCTACTCGCCTTTTCCTATCGCGATAAAAGAACAGATAAAATAATTATTTTCAAAACCCAAAGTCAGTTAAATCAAATATTATTCTTTTCCTCTTTTTTTTTTTTCTTTAACATGAAATTTTGTTTTCCTGGTTGTGACTAAGACAAGCGAATTTTGCGCACGAATTCCTCTGCCTTTCAACCAGGAATTTTCTTCTAACGTATGTCATGGGAGAAAATTTTTGCATTAATTAATCTCCGATAAACCGACAGAAAGATTGATCAGGTCTCTCTGAAATTCACCAGAGGTTAAAATTTTCGCCATGACATTTACTTACATCGATTTCTCTACATTGATACCCATTTGTTTTTCGAAAATTTGCAGCAACTTTCATAAGCAAGGATACAGCCCAGCAACAACGTGCTGTATTGCATTCTACAGAGCGCCAGCAGGTAAAATGAATAACTACTTTCTGTCCCTCTCCCACCGTAAATAGTGTGTTCACAAGCATTTTAACTTGTATATATTGTTTCACCTTTTATCTTGCATACAATCACCATTCTTTAAAAGACTCCCCTTCTTTCACGTGACTTTTTGATGAGAGTTTATGTGTTCAGGTGAATTCAAGCAATGCCGCCCTTGTGCCGCAGTGGTCTAAGCGATGGCCTCTGATCATTCGTCCGAACGGGGTCCGGGTTCGAATCCCGGTGAAGCATGGATGTTGTGTTTGTCTTATGACACTGGTTCTCTCCCTTCCCTGGAACCAGTGACCCTAAATTAGGGACGGGCGACTGCTTATAGCCCATTGAGTTGCTCATGGTGGTCGTTAAACCTCCAAAAAAAAAAAAAGAAAAAAAAAAAAGAATTCAAGCAGGAAGTCTTCAGAGGGACCAGCCCCCTTCCCTTATATCTCAGAATCGTCAGCTAATGAGACTCATGCACTACCAAAGCGACTGAAGTATTGATACACTTCCTATTTGACTACACACCAATATGTCTAACTCCAACACTTGGATTCTATCATTATTACCATTTTAGATATCGACTGTAAATTTTCTCATATAACTTTTAATAAAGGACTATTTAACATCTCGTCAATTTCTGACTTTGAGTAATTTGTACTGTTTTCACTTCATTACATCTCTTTCTGTCCCTCTCCCACCGTAAATAGTGTGTTCTCTTTCCTCTGCAAATATTGGTGTTTGCTACAGCAGATATAAGTACAGCACGACATCAGCGCATGAATTACGGAAACACCTCTAATCATAATGTGTACAGAGCTTTTAAAAATACTCATGAAATGTGTTCAATACAGCTATTTTCTCATACGTTTATAACCAGTCATATTCGAACATGTTGCATGTTCATAACATAACTTTCTGGTATTTAGACTTGATGTGATGGAAAGAACTGAAGTATTATTTTTGAGTGATTTTTTTAGGTTCTCATCACTTTAACTTACTATCACTGCTTAGTAGTGAGGACTTGTTACGTAAGAAATTACAAGTGGTGGGATGTTTCGGTAGTGACTTCTACCTTCATCAGCCATGGAATGAAACACATGGTATAACCACCAGTTGTTGCCAGATTTCAAAATAGCTTTCCAAATGATAGCTATGTTAAAAGGTGCATTTTTATTGCAGGTGTTAGGAGGAAAATTTCAATGCTTTCACGATACCTGAGGGCATTCCGATTGCTGAACGGAGCGAAACGTTTAACATTTGGAGGTGGAAGGGTTGCCTTTCTTAACATCAGCGATATGTTCCACCAATCGCCAGTTGATGCTTCGGTAAGTACTACCAATATAATGGGTAATGCCTGTGGAAGTGTTGACAGGGATAGAGTAGACACCTTGTAACTCTAGAGGTTTATTGGGATCTCTGTCTTTAAGACCTCCTAACACCTGCAATACAGATGCACCTTTTAACATACCTATCATTTGGAAAGCTATTTTGAAATCTGGCAACAACTGATGCTTATACCACATGTTTCATTCCATGGCTGATGAAGGTAGAAGTCACTACCGAAACGTCCCACCACTTGTAATTTCTTACGTAACTTATGCGTGATATGTCGACTTCAAGAATTATTCTAATGTTTTGTGTGTTATGTGTTTCACTATAAATTATTCTCACTAAAATTAGAATTAATTTCAATTAATTCATTAAAAAGTTCTTTAATTTCTTTATAATTCATTTCATATTATCTATGTCTTTATGGGAATGCCATTTTAATCCTTTTAGAATACTTGGATTACATGAAATCATGACAGGGAGTGAAATATCTTCTTTTTGTAGGAATGTCCAATGCATCCATTCCAACCCCACAGCCAGTGAAATACAGAGGAATGTTTGGAGCCTATGGGAAAGCTGTTGGTAATAACTCTGTTGTGTTTGTGTCAAAGGTATGGAATTCAAATTGTAATCTTTTCCATTTACTCATGATTCCTGACATAATAATAATAATAATAATAATATACCTTTATTGTTTTTAGTACTACCCCCCCACACACACACACACTCCCCTGCACACCTAAGAGGCTTTCTTATCTTAGATTTTCATCATTGTTAAATTATCCTGATTGAATATACTGAAATGGTACCAATAATAATATGTAAATGTTTTATGGATATATATATGCACCCAGTACCCAGTAAAGTTTTATAAAAAGCTTTTGAATTAGATTTTATTTTAATACGCTGGTTTAAATGTCTTGTTGGATTACCTGTTTGACCATTTTGCTAGGATCAGTTCTTTTGTAAACAGCAAAAATTGGATTAGGAGATCTTCAGATGATTTGGTTACATAAGAACTCCGGGTTCGTAAAATAAATTCAGAGTAATATTTTTTCACACCTATCCTCCAGTATCACAGGTATGGGGAAAAGAAGTGTGGGGAAAATGTCATAATACACCATCCATCTGCTTTGAGAATAAACAGGTGATACCATTTACTGCCCTCCCTCGATGCATTCAACACCTACAGACAAAAATAGTTCTAGAATCGATAATTCTTTTATAAGAAAAGGACAAGTAAACACAAAGATATCAGGCTCCAGGATATAAATTTATGGGGAATAAATAGGAATTGCAAAAGATTTAGCAAAGGAATTAAAAATATTCAACATAAATGTGGCAAATACCAGTAATGCTGAGAAGTATGTTAGGGGACTGTATTCTTGGTGACAAATTTAAAATGATTTGTTCTGGTGTAAAGAAGGGTCATTCATGAATATGGCCTTTGGTAACACAAATGTCTTCCAGGTTGTTTAGGTGGGAACCCATACAAAAGTGCATTGTGCAAACTGTTTTCTTAATGGTCTACATGGATTTCAAAATTGTTGTAGTCCATGTACTGGTGGAAGACTATAGTTCTCAGGAGGTGTATTACTTTTTTTTTCTAAAAGAGTCAAATATCCCACTCCACGGCGATGAAATTTTTAAAGTTTTCTGATGTGATTGTATTCACGTGTGAAACAAGTAATTACAGTCAGTTCAGCGATGTCTGATTGCTGTGTTAATCATCATATTGAGTAGAGCTAGACAGGAAAAGAGGTCATTATTTGTTGCAGGATTTGATTCAAAGAGTTGAAAATGACAACAGGGGAACTGAAAAGGAATGCAATTGCTAAATTTTGTAAAAACCTAATAGTAAATACAAATATGAAAATACTCACTGATATACTTTGGCAATTAACTTTTAATTACTAGCATTGCCTATAGGCATGAAAATATCTACAAGAAAGAGTACATAGAAAGAGAGCCTAGAGATGGGAAAAGTATGAATGACTGCATCATAGTAAGAAAGTCACTTAGAAATGTGATTAAGGATACTAGTGTTTTTCATGGGTTTTGAAATAAGTAATTATTATTTTTAGGAGTATTTATTGCTACAGTTCAGTAGTTGAGAAACTGTGATGATATTACGACACAGCGTAGTGATGGAATGAATGATATAGAAGTGAGGCAAGATTTTTCAGATCTGGATTTCTGAAGGCTGACAAAATCAAAGTGGCACCCAGGTTTAGGTGGAATTAGTGTAAAAAGATGGTTATTGAGACTGCAAGAAAAGCATATTGTGTGGTGGTATGTAAGTATAGGAAAGTTAAAACTTCTTATTGGATGACAGATGTTAGTAAAGCTGCAAAAGTAAAGAAAAATGGTTATAGGAAAATGTTAATTGTTTTTCATAGTATAACAACAAATATTACAAAAGTGCTTGTTGAAAAATAAAAGGGCGACAACAAATATTACAAAAGTGCTTGTTGAAAAATAAAAAGGGCGACAACAAATATTACAAAAGTGCTTGTTGAAAAATAAAAGGGCGCAGTGGTATAAGTGCTGGCTTATGATCATTCGCCCATGAAAGGTCCAGATTCGAATCCCAGTGAGGCATGGATGTTGTGTTTGTCTTACGACACTGGCTCTCTCTCTCTTCCCTGCAACCAGTGACTCTTAAATTAGGGACGGTGACTGCTTATAGCCCATTGAGTTGCTCACAGTGGTCGTTAAACCTTCAATAAAAAATAAATAAAAGAATGTGTTAATGATGAAGAGAAAGTCATCTGCATATTTCAGGAATTTATGTGTGGGAAAGAATAACCAACTGTTAGTGTGTTGTGTTTTACAATCTTTTTTAAACAAAATGGGAAAGAGTCAAAAATCTGTAACCCAGAATTTATTTGAACATACTTAGCATTTCCTTATATCAGTGGAGGATATAGAATCGATGGATGGAGTGAGTGTTTTGAAGACCTGCTAAATTAAAATAACAGGTCACAATGATGGCAGGTATTTGAAGTGATTAGCTAAAAGAGTGCAAGACCATGGGTGCTGGTAATATAAAAAATGTTATTTTGTCCTTGAAATGTGATAAAGCTGCAGGTTGCAATGAAATTAATCTGGCACTGTTAAAGCATAGTGGAATACAGGATTCACACAGCCCTGGGAATTCTGGAAAAGTCCTGGAGTTTGATTTCCCTTTTTTCCAAGCCTGGAAAGTCCTTGATTTTTCATATTTTTGTGAAAGGTCCTGGAATAGTCCTGGAATTTTTTCTTGCAGTGAAAAAAATTAGTTGAAATGTTTGGATTCATTGTGTCACTTTGTTCTAGCTGCATGCAACATCTACTCATGATGACATCAGATTCCTTCCATGGAGTGTGGAGAGAGAGAGAGAAATGTGATGTCATCTCTTTAATCTCGTGTGGCACTGCAATGCAAGATAGGTTGAGGGCCATATTTCCAGTGACCTTGGTTTGTGGTATAGCAGTGATGTGCAGTTAGAGTCACAACAGCACATGGAAACTTTACTGCCAGTCCCCGATGGCCGTTCCTTCTAGCACATGCTTTCCATCACTGAAGGAAGTTGATATCTGGCCTCCCTGCTGCCAGTGTGCATGGGAATAGATGATTATGGAATAGAGGGTTTTAAGCACCATGGCAAACATTTTTTGTATTATAATCATTGTGCTCAGTTCCAGATTGCTTCATATAAGTTTTATACAGATAAATTTTTATACGGGAAAATTTTGCCCCATCACTGAAGATGTAATACACACTCAAGAGCAGAACCCCATAGAACTTCATAAGAATTCTAAATGCATAGTAAAATTCCACTCCAGTGTGCAAAATATAAAACATAGCACTATAATTCTAGCAAAAATTTGAGCTCATGTAAAACCTCTAGAATTTATTTTCTATAAATGTGTATGAATCCTGAGAATAGCAGATATTTTTTGGCTACATAGAATCATTAAAAAAAGATCATGGGAAACTGATTTGGCTCCCGAGGACTGGCAATAGTTAGTAACTGTGACTCTTTATAAGAAGGAGAGATGTGTTAATTGACTGCAGTGTTTTAACACACTGGACAGCTTTTTCCACAATACTTGTCAAATGCCATTTCTAAGTCGGTATAAACCATATATAAATCCAGATATGACTCTCCAAAAATTTTCAGATAGCTTTTGGAGTAAATATGGGATGTAATAATAAGTTTCCTGGAAGAAGTCCTCCAATTATGATTCTTAAACAGATCAAATATCTGTTTAAGAGATTTTGCATTCATGCCAAATACATAAGATATATACACTACTGAAGAGCAATTGTATTAGAGATAGCTGTCTAGTAGCGTGTAGCACCACCTTTCACCCTAATGACGGCTGTGATTCGTCTCGGCATGGATTCAACAAGACACCGGAAGCGTTGGGAAGCCATACGGATCCACGACCCCTGAACAAGCTCCCACAGTTCAAGAAGATTTGATGGAGGGGGTCTTAGCCTCGAACATCTCTCTCGATGGCATCCCAGATGTGCTCGGTGGGATTGAGGTCAGGTGACCTAGCTGGCCAAGGAAGCGAGGTCACGTCGGTGGAGTGTTCATCCAACCATTCGGGAGTGATGGCACGGTGCATTGTCTTGTTGCAGGGTGAGGTCCCCAGTGGGATGTTGAAGATGCACAAACGGGAGCAAATGGTCGTCCAGGATATCCCGGTAATGTTAACCTGTGAGGGACGATGTCACATGTACCAGGGGTCCCATTTCAGTCCATGTAAATTGTCCCCAGATGAGACCACCCCCACCAGTTTGATGAGTACCCTGCTGGCAAGAAGGATCCATCGCTTCATGTGGTTTGCGCCGTACTCGTATCCTGCCATCCGCATGTACCAACGTGAATCTTGACTAATTAGTCCAGGCAACATTTTCCCACATGTCTAGGGTCCAGTGGCGTTGTTACCGCGCCCATGCTAATCTTTTGCACCCTGTGATGTGCGGTCAGCAGCGGTACCCTCGTGGGACGGTGACTTCTGTATCCCATAGCGAGGAGATGGTTCTGGATGGTGTGGCTGCTTACACGTTTTTGTGTACCAGCGTTAAATTGCCAAGTGATTTCTTGCACTGTGGCCTGTCTATCCGCTGTTACAATGCGAGCTAGCCGATGATGACCCCGCTCATCCACATGCTGTTGTCCACGGCAGTTGGCCCTTGCAGGGATGGTTTTACCGGATTCGATGTACTCACGGTGCACCCGTGATACAGTGGCTTGTGAAAATCCCAGTGCCTTCCGAGATCGAGTGACCCATTCGTCGGGCCCCGACAATTTGCCCACGATCAAATGCGCTTAGATCCTTCGTCTTACCCATACTGCGTCCGACTCTTACTGATTCCTGTCGCATCACTCCTTATATTGTCGGATCGCTGCATACCTCATGTCGTTTCCGTTTATAGGGCCGCTTTATAGCGCCACCTTTTCATAACGCCAGCTGTCTCTAATTCAATTGCTTTTCAGTGTATAGCCCTCTTATATAAAAACTGCTTCGTGCAAGAAGTTTCTCTGTAAAAGGGCCATGTCTGAAAAATGATTACACTTTACCAAACATGCATGTTTTGATTAATAATTCAGTGACAGTCAGGTTTTCTTTCCATGTTCCCTTCAAACAGCATAATATAGGAACTGTAAAATTTATGCATAGATATTTTTTGTTCACTTAAATTAAACACCTTTTTTAATGTTATGAATTATATTTCCATAGGTGTCAGTGGAGAAGGGAATTGCTAAGAAATATGGTGTTAGTAAACAAATCATTCCTGTTAAACACTGTCGAAATCTTAAAAAGACACATATGGTGTTGAATGATTTTCTGCCAGTTCTTAAAGGTTGGTTTTTTTTTCTTTCACTGTTGTAGTTATTTTATCATTATCCTGATCATCTCAAACATGTAATGCAAAAGAATATTTTGTTGTATGGGTTGGACAAAACATTTTGTTAATTGTATTGTTATTTGCATGTGAAAAGAGTTATATATTTCTGGCTGTTTTCATGCAGAAAAAGAAAGCCTTGTATCCATTGGTAAGTGTTCTGATGGTAATTATTGCAGGCTGTTTTTATGAACAGTTAGTGCACTAATAATTTTTTTTTTCTTATGGCATACTAGACATAAGCAGTATAACTGCAGTTGTGGGAGTGTAAAGAAGTTCCTTTTACAAATAAGAAAAATACATTTCTTAATTTAAATGTAACTGATGTTGCTATGTTAAGTTGTCCCTTTTGGATTATAATTTCTCTAATACACGTTGATTTTTTGTACAAAAAAATCAACACGAATTCCTCAAAAATTTATTCATAAAGATAATGCTCTAGTATAAAAACCATACAAATTTTAGAAATTATTGCTAAATACTGCTACAAGTTTATGTAATGAGCATACATTTTTTTTAACATTGCTTTATGCAGTTTGTGGTTGTATATATCACAATATACAATGGCGTGCAAAAATTAAGGACAAGATGGTTTTTCTAGTGCAATGGCGTGTAGAAGTGCTCCACATCGACTCAAATCAGACCATAAGATCCCCAAGATGTAAGAATATGGGACAAGTGAGCAAAACTGTCCAAACAAGGATACAAAGGCACTTTATTGAAAAGGTTGCTTCAAGCACAACTGGACAGAAACGTCCATGTGACATGTGGCTGCCAAGGAAAATCCAGTCTTTAGTATGGGATATGATCACCCCTGACTGCGTTGCAGGATTTACAACGTCTGTCCATGCTGAGGACGAGGTTGTCAAGGAGCTGTTGAGGCATTGCGGCCCATTCCACTTGTAGCGCCAATCGCAGCTGCGGAGTTGTTGCTGGCGGCTGGTGATGTGCTGCCAAGCGTCTCCCAAGAAGGTTCCACACATGTTCGATTGGATTTAGGTCCGGGGACCTTGTGGGCCAATCCATGCATTGAATATCTTCACTCTCCAACAGCTCTGCGACAGCCACTGTACTATGAGGTGTAGCGTTGTCGTCTATGAAGAGGAACTCAGGACCCACAGCACCTCTAAACAGACACACGTGAGGCAGGAGAACCTCGGTACAATAGCGGACACCAGTGACTGAACCTTCTTGGAAGATGTGGAGGTCAGTACGGCTACCAAGCATGATACCGCTCCTAAACGAGAACTCCGCCACCTCCAACCCGGTCCCTTTCGATGATGTTAGAGGTGTGATTGCGTGTTCCCTGCTCTCTCCAGATGTGTATACGTCCAGAATCGCTCGTCAGACTAAATCGGCTCTCATCCGTAAAGAGAACTCAACCCCATTGCTGATGTGCCCAGTTCTTGTGTTCCTGGCACCACAGAAACCACCGTCTCCAATTAGCAGGCGTTAATGGCACACACCGTACTGGTCGTCGTGCAAATAGACCACCTTTGTGCAGTCTCCTGGCCACAGTAAAACGCGATAACGGACATCCAGTTGTCTGTTGCATGTGCCTTGCAATTTCTCCCGCTGTCTGCCGTTTGTCTCTTCTCGCTTGTAGGACAATATACCGGTCGTCCGCCGCCGTGGTTGCTCGTGGATGACCACTGCTAAACTCTCGGACAGCTGTTCCTGTCATTTGAAATGCTTTCCAAGCTCGTGAAACGATGCTGTGAGTGATCCCGAACTCCTCGGCCACACTAGTCACACTTCGACCTTCTTCCAACTTCCCAGTGACGCGACCTCAGGTAAAGTCATCCAGATGTCGTCTACTGTATTGCCTGTTGGTCACATTACACGGTGGCAGCAACTCGACGTCGTTCAAACCGATGTACACCGTGCAATACCTTTCACCGAATTGCTGAGCGTACACCGCCCGTGCATTTTATACCCGTCAGGCTGCATATATGCGCATGCCCTACCTACCGTACGGGACCCTAGTTTATCTTCTGAGTGGTCTTTTGGTCCGTTGCGCTGTTATGCTAATTTCTCCTCTTCAAAGAAAGGTAACTTGATCACGCTAGTTACGTTAACTAAAACTTTTACAAAAAGTTCGTAAGTTGGAAGCTTTCGACCTTATCTTAGGTCTTCATCACGCCAATGGAGGACTAGAAATTATTTTCAACTCAATGACTTGCAACTCCGAATCTCCTCTCTACATTCCGTTGATCTGGAGATCAATTCTAAGTTTTGGCAACAAAAATAGGAAAAATTCAAATGTAGAATCTGGCAACAATTTTAGTCCTCCATTGGCGTGATGAAGACCTAAGATAAGGTCGAAAGCTTCCAACTTACGAACTTTTTGTAAAAGTTTTAGTTAACGTAACTAGCGTGATCAAGTTACCTTTCTTTGTTAATATTGTTACGTGTTTTGCCCATAATCGTCATCATTTCTCCTCTTCGTCCTTAATTTTTGCACACTAGTGTAGCATTGTCCCTATCACAAATTTGAGAAGGGATAAAAATGTATGTAAGACCAGTGGCTTCAACAAAGGTAAAGGCAGTGAACTACCTTCATTAATTTCATTTATCTGATTTCATTGTGCAGATAACTCTCAGTTTAGTATTCCCAAATATTTGGTATTGTCTTCATAATGAGAGAATTTTTCATTAAACTGCTACCTATAATAACTAATTTTATTTTTTAGTCATGTTTCATGATTTCAAACACCGTGATTTCTTAAATGGTACAAAATCAAGTGTGTGTAGATTATTTCTTTCTCCTCTTTTCTTTGGGTGTGTGTGACTTTTTACTGCCTGTTCTGAGAGCAGCAGTTTGTGTGACAATCATTTCTTGTGCATTACAAAAAGAAATATTTATTCCTTCAGACAACAAAAACTGCTGTTTCTTAATAACTGACTGTGTGCTTTAGATACATTTTCCATTCAAATGTTGCATATTGGCCTCTGAGAACAGCCAGTGCTTTCTTTTATTTTTGTCTCTTTTATGTATGCTAAGGTTTTGGAGATTTACCTGTAATCAGTAGTTCTGTTTGTAGAAATGGTTACAAAACTGTTATCAGGGTAGTAATGTTACATGCAGTTAGCTGAAATGGCAGTATGGTCTTCAAAGAATGTTGAATAAATTTTATTTTATAATCAAATTTTTCTTGTTCTTACTTTTTAAAGAGATAGCATTTATGAAATCCATGATGTTTTGGATGCTTAGAAGTTAGTTATTCGTTATAGTATTAGACCAGGGTCATGTAATCCTTTTTATCTTTTCATTTGAAAGATTTATTTACTATGTTTCAATGTTTTTGAGTAAGAAAAAGCAAAGGTATACTTGGTGGAGACCCATCTGGCTACAGAAATAAAAGGACATATATACATATCTCCATCCATAATCCCATATTTCTTCCACCTTTTTTACATTCAGTCATCAGTTGACCACTGAATTCTATATAACACCTCTCCTGCTTGCTGAAAACAGACTATGTTATCAGAAACAGAAATTGTGTACGAGGAGAATAATCATTTTATTCCTGGAGATTTTATGTGTAAAGTGAATATGGATTTTTTAGCTAGAAACATGGGAAAACAGAAGAATGTTTTATCTTTTGAAGAGGAATAGTTTGGGGAGCATATGTACTGAGCAGCTTGTGAATCATGGTGGTCAAGTCTACATCAGCTAGGATTCTTCGAACAAATGAAAAAAATTGGTCATTTTTCAAATTGTAGCCACCAGCAAAAAAGTGAATACACAAAACTAACAAAGTATGTAACATTGCATACAGAGTAATGGTTAGATAAGCAGGGGCATATACGACTTAAATGTGCAGTGTGGCATAGCAAGATGCATTTTCAGCAAAATAAAGCAATGGGTTTCCTTCAGGGTAAGGATGAATATCCACTAACTCACTTGAAACCTGCATCTGATTTAACAACACAAGCAACTATAGATTATGTTGTCCAGGAATGTAACACCTGCGTATTTGATGACTACTGCAAAATGATTTGTAGTTTGATTATTTTCATTTTCAGTTATTTCAATTTGATGGTAGAGACAGTGCAAGTTGGTGGCATTAGGGTCACAGAACAGGGAGTCTGTTCATGTGTTTAGAATATCTACTACATATGGAATATTGCAACATGTGTAACTGCAGGCGATCTTAGTGAGAGATGGGTTTGCTTCCTCGGGGTGCTCTGTGGGAACAATGGCACATAGAACAGCAACAAGGGCTTCTGTGAATTTTGGAGAGGTGCCAGCTAGTTCTGTGTGACATTGGCAAAAAAGACCCCAACTCACTGGGTTTTGTTCCAGAATCCTTAGGTTGAATGACCAACTGGAACCATCAGTTGTAGGCTTATCCCCCACACTGATGTACTTACCTGATAAAAAGACACAAAGAAATATAAAAACTGATTCAAGTGTGGGATATGGTGGATCTACCACACTTGAGAAGGATGGTCCACCACGGAATCGACCTAGACTTTCTAAACGGCATATCAGAAAGAGATCTTGGCTGAGTGAGTGTAAGATTGGTGTATGGAATACTAAAGGTATAAATGGCAAAAGGAACGGAGTGATTGAAGAGATGAATCAGTATAGGTTGGATGTGCTGTGTGTAATTGAAACCAAAAAGAAGGAAATTGGGATAGAAGTGAATGGAACAGTGAGTGTGTGGTCTAGAGTATTGGATAATGTGAGAGGACAGGCTGGTGTAGGTGTGATTTTAAGGGAAAAGATGAAGAACAATTTAATTCACTATAGCTGCATAAGAGAGAATTCTTTGGATTCATTTGAAAGTGAAACTTCAGAGAATAGTAATTGTTGTAGTGTATGCTCCTTGTGACTCGGAACCTTCTGATAGGAAGGAAGATTTCTGGAATGAGCTAAAAGCTGTTTGAGCCAGTTTGGTGCTGAAAAGAAAGTTATAATAACAGGGGATTTCAATGCTAGAGTAGGTGTGCAGAATGCAATTTCTGACAGTGTTCTGGGTAAGTTTAATGATCCTTGTGTGAATGATAATGGTGAAAGATTAATTGAACTCTGCATTGAGAATGGTTTGTGTGTATCTAATACATTTTCAACCACAAGTGTATCCACACATATACTTGAGAAAATCGTACTCTTGGTCAAAAGAGTGTGATAGATTTTGTTGTCTACGATCAGCGTCTGAAACACCTAGTTGTTGACACTCATGTGATGAGGGGTGCGGATGTTGGTTCTGATCATTACTTGGTAGTGTCACGAGTGAAACTGAATGTTGGTTGGAGGGAAAAGAATAGGAAGAGGCCCAGGATGGAAACAATAAAAGGTTGAAAGGCTCCTTGAAGACCATCAGCTTTATTCTGACGTACTCAGAGAATGACTGAAGGAGCTGAAGTCTTGTGAGTGGGAATGTTTTAAAAACTGTGTTATCGCTGCTGCTGAAGAGGTCTGTCACACCACACAATAGTAGGTAACAATAGAGGTGATGCTTGGTATAATAATGAGATTGAAGAGGCAGTAAAGAGAAAGAGGGAAGCCTATTTGGTGATGTGATGCTGCAAGGTAGAGTTTCTGTGGATGAATATTGCTGTAAGAAGCTTGAAGCCACTAAGCTGGTTTGCAAGAGTAAGGCAAAAGATAGGAAGGAGAAGGTGGAAAGGCATGAATTGTTTTTGGAAAGACAGGAAGACTTTCTGAAAGTACATGGGACAGGGAAAAATAGGGGGAAGCAAAGTTGTAAATTGTGTGAAGAATAGGATCGGGAAATGATATGGGAGCCCAATGAGTTAAGTAAAAAATGGGGTGAATACTTCTGTGAGTTATTAGATCAGGAAAGCAAAGGTGATTCTGAGGCAGAAGCAGATAATGTCACAGTGAAGGATGGAAGAACAGGAGGGATCTCAAGAGAAGAGGTGTGTAAAGCTCCAAAATCTCTTCAGAATGGTAAGGTCTGGGAGTTGATGGCATAACTGCTGACATGTTGAAATATGGTGGTGACTCTGTAATTGACTGGTTAACTGAAATTTGCCAGTTGTGCTGGTAGTTAGGAATGCTTCCTCGGGATTGGAAAGATGCTATCATTGTTCCTTTGTATAAGGGAAAAGGTGATCAGACTGACTGCAAGAACTGTCGTGGTATTAGCCTACTGAGTGTTCCAGGGAAAGTGTTTGGTAAGGTCGTTATTGAAAAAGTATGGGGTCTTACATCAGAGAAAGTGTGGGATGTTCAGAGAGGTTTTATGCCTGGTAAAGGCTGCACTAACCAAATTTTTGCATTACACATGATGATTGAAAAGTATCTGGCTGTTGGTAAGAAAGTTTTTGCTGCCTTCATAGGTTTAGAGAAAGCCTACAACCGAGTAAATAGGACACTTTTGTGGAAGGAATTGAATGAATATGGTGTTACTGGGAATCTACTTAATAGTGTAAAAGCCATGTATGCAAGCAGTAGAGCTTGTGTACGAGTGAATGGTGTTTTATCAAAATGGTTTTCTATTAGTGCAGGAGTCAGACAAGGTTGTGTAATGTCACCATGGCTGTTTAATATATTTATGGATGCGTGCATGCATGATGCTAAAATAGATAATACTGGTTTATGTCTTGGTGATATCCGTGTGTGCAGATTGCTGTATGCTGATGATACTGTCCTGTTGGCAGAGAACAAAAGTGAGTTGAAGAGTATGTTGTCCCAGATGTACGAAGTTTTCATGGAATTCGAACTGAGTATAAATAAGGGAAAAACCGAAGTTATGATTTTTGAGCGAAGAGCTGTTAGTACTGAATGTAATATAAATCTAAATGACACAGTGATTGACAAGGTGAATGAGTTTGTGTATTTAGGAAGCATGTTTAACAGAGAGAACAGATTGGATGGTGAAATTATTAGGTGTGCAACTTAATTCTCGGCCACAGGCATGACACGTTGACAGCAAATTATAGCAAATCGAATACGTACCTAATCAGGGAAATAATCCCCGTTGTGTTGGATACATTTGAGACATCAGTCAGGGAGCTGCCGAATGCAACTGTGGAAAAAGAGGGGTGTTTCGAGTTGATAAAGTCATCAATACTTGTGTGGACCTCCTCAACAGAAGTGAAGTGCGTATCACTCAGGTGATGTTGCAGGGAGTGAAAGAGGTGATAATCTGATGGGGCGAAGTCTGAAGAATATGCCGGGTGGGACAAAATATCCCATCCCAGGTCGCTGATTGTGTTTAAAGTTGTTTTCACGGTGTGAGGACGCGCGTTATCTTGAAGCAACAGGACCGACCAACTTCCCTTGCCGGTGTATAGCCTTTTCGCCTCCATTGCGTCACTCACATGAATGAGTTGCTGACAATAACGCTCAGCATTGACCGTTTCACCAGGTTTAGAGCAACTCATAGTGTACAACATCGTGCTGATCCCACCATATGCACAGCAACAACTTCCTGGCATGGATATTCGGTTTGGCAGTACTGGTGGTAGGCTGACCTGGATAAACCCACGATTTCCGCCACTAAGGATTATTGTAGAGGATCCACTTCTCATCACAGGTCAAAATCTTGTGGAGGAAATCCTTCTTCTTGAATCTGGAGAGCAAGGACACAGCAACATCATAGCGCATAGACTTGTTCGCAGCTGTGAGTTGGTGGGGCACCCAATGGCCCTCCTTGTGAATCCGTCCAAGCTTGTGCAGACCCTTTGCAATAGCTTGCTGTGTTACTCCGAGTTCCTGGGCATGCTCTGACTGTGTGCGACAGGGATCCGCGTCCAACAGTTGTTTCAGTTCCTCATCGTCAACTTTCTGTGGCTGTCCCGGACGTTCTGCATCACAAAGATGGAAATTTCCCTGCTCAAACCACTGGAACCATTTCTTACACGTACTGTAGGTCACAGCAGCCTCACCCAAAGCAGCACAGATCATTTGCTGAGCTTCTGCAGCACTTTTTTCAGCTGAAATGCGAACAGGAGGCATTGCCTCAAATGTTGCTTCTCGAACGACATTGCTTTCACCGTCAACTTTTGTCCCTTCTGTCACTACAGCTGTGAGCATTTATTATTGCTTAGAAAGCTGTTGGATGGCGCTGCAATCAGCCATTATTGCACACAGCTATTTGCATTTGCGGTCGTTTTATGATCGCTTGCGGTTAGGGGCTGAGAATTAAGTTGCACACCTAATAGTAGGCGAGTGAATTATTCATTGAAAGTCATGGCTGCTTTGGGAGGTTTTCACAGGAATGATGGCTTCTCAAGGGAGTTCCGAATGGCTGTGTATGAAAGTGTAATTTGATCCTACTCTGATGTACGGCAGTGAAACATAGGTACTACAGAAGAAACATAGGAGTCATTTGTGTGCTGGAGAAATGGTTACTTACGCGTTAGGTAGGGGTGGCAAGACATGTTCTGATTATGTGAGGAATGAAGATGTATTGCAGTTGTATAATGTGAAGCAAAATGTTGTTGGCAAGGTGGAGACTATAATGTGCTTCGGTGGTTTGGCCATGTTGAAAGAATGAGCGATGAGATGCTTACTAAGAAAATCTTTTTAGCATAAGTGTGGCAGGAAGGAAAGACAGAGGAAGGCCAAGGATATCATGGGAGGATCAGATTCAGGAGTGTCTGCATAAGAAAAAGATAGAGTATGAACTATAGAAGATCTTGTGTACAGCATGTAATGGATGTCAGTGAAGCCCGTGTTGTATGTCAAGATCGCTGTAAATGGAGAAGTTTGATACAGCAACAGTAAGTATAAATTATCTGTTAGTTTGTATTTCTTTGTGTAGCTAACCTCTGAATCTCAGAGAACAGCTTAGTGATACAATATGTAATGAAACGTAACTGCTGTGTACAATGGAAACATGTCTTAAAGTTATGCACACCAGTCTATGATCTCACTGTCATGCAGTGGCATAGCCTAGTCCAGTAGGGTTATGCCCAGTGCTGTACTTGTACAGTTGTAGCTTGACAAACGTGTGACACATTTTATAATACGTATGTGGATTACAAATTTGAAGTACATAAATCCTGTCAAGGACAGTGTAGCAAGCCAGGAAATGTTATGTGATAATTCACTCTTCCGTGAATGCCCAGTTGTATTACAGAATCTAAGTGTTTAGTCATAGTGGATGCTATTTTACATAAGCATGTAACATACATTTGATACATCAACTTTAAGTAAATTTTAGTTCCATCAGGTAAATGTTTACTTGGCAGATAATCTTCCTTTGAGTAGCCAACCTCTGAATCTCAGAGAACAGCTTAATGATGTCTATGTATGTATAATTAATACAATCTCAGAGAACAGCTTAATGATGTCTATGTATGTATGTAACATCCATGCCATGATACAGAGGGCATTCAGAAAATATGGTCTCCATATTTATATAACATCTGGGTTATGTAAGAAATGCTGAAAGATTAGGAAACAGTTATAATAGTACCAATTTACAAGGACCAAGAATTGACTGTTAAAATTACAGTGGGATATACACTATATTTCGATTCATCCTAAGATGACACTGAAGGGAAAGGTACGTGAAACCTACCTCCACAACTAAAAGTAGTTCCCAACATTTTCCGTGAAAACCAATACGTTTATTGCCAGAATCATACTTTATATTGCCCTAGCTGTTTACTCATAAGTGCATATAGTTAGTTTAGACATAAATCTAATAAAAAGGATCTATTTTCAGAAATTATGTTTTAAAATTAGACCAACACATGCATGTGTAGATATGCAGTGTTTGGGAGACAAGGTTCACCCCCC
Organism: Macrothele yani; assembly: GCA_039090855.1. NCBI lineage: Eukaryota > Metazoa > Arthropoda > Arachnida > Araneae > Macrothelidae > Macrothele > Macrothele yani. Next base: position 44,363,557 of record CM077022.1, on the reverse strand, counting down.
CATCCTCCTCCACCACCACCACAACTAATCCTTCCTGGGCAGGAGAAGAAATGCCTTGAAGGGGCTGCTGCAACGGGGTGATGACAATCGCTGCTTACCCATTATTTACAGCCGAAAACAAGCTGGTGTTATGTGGAGGCAGCTGTGTTTCGAAGAAATGTTTGAAGGAGGTGAGTGGGGAGAGGTTTGGAGACAGGAGGGACTTTTGTGCCGAAACAATTTGTCCAAGCAGGGGTTCTGCATGTCATTTCAGTAACTCACTCATTCTCTTTCTGACTTTCACATCGCTGGTCTCATTTACTCGTATTTTTGTCTCATATTCTTTGACTTTTTGATTGGAAGGAAACAGTAGTTTGTATTTTATAATTTTTTAAAAATCTACTAGTGAAACGCAGTTCATTGTTTCACTGCGCCTTTCAGTCATTTCTGTAATTACTGTCCTATCTTTTTATTTTGTGATCGAAATGATAGCAATGGCATCAACGAGCGCAGGTTCTCTTGAACGATTCTTTTTGTCAAGTGTCAAAGGAAAGCCATTGCAGAGTTCTGCGAGAAAAAGTATTTTAAATGTCTATTCAAAGTTGGGAGAGGAGAAAATCCACTTGAAAGTATCGGCAGCATTGCCGATAAAACTGTGAAATTGACTGGAGTGTCACGTTCGACGATCTTCAGAATTAAGGCCGTTGCAGCAACCGAAAAACATCCTTCCACAGCCGGTAAAAAAAGGCCAGGTGCAGTCCATAAAAGCCGGCTATCACGATATGACAATTTTACATTCGTGCATTCATCAGAAAGTATATTCATTTTACATGAGAAATGAAATTCCTACCCCCAACAACCTTTTGCTGGACCTCAACAACGAGTGAGATATTCTCCCAGAGAAAATTAGTAAATCAACCTTGAATCAACTGCTTAAAGACTTGGGATTTTCCTTCAAAAAGCGTGCCAGACAGGCAGCGCTAATTGAAAGAGAAGATATTGTTTGGTGGAGGAGAAACTATCTTCGGGACATAAAAAAATATAGAGAACTGAAGAAAAATATTTATTATTTGGATGAAACTGGGTGAATGCGGGACACACAAGGACCAAAGTGTGGGTCGATACAACAATTAAGAGCAGCCAGCAAGCAAAAAGAAACAATTTAATGACTGGTCTTAAAAGTCTCAACAGAAAAGGCAGCCGCCTTATTATAGCACACGCCGGGAGTGAAGATGGTTTTGTCAAAGATGCAGCTGATGTCTTCGTGGGCAACAAGTCTAGCGACTACCATGAAAAAATAGATGGTAACCATTTTGAGAAATGGTTTCAAACCAAACTTTTGCCAAATTTGAAACCTAACAGTATTATAGTGATAGACAAAATGCTCCGTACCATTCGGTAAAAGTGGGAAAGTTACCCACAAAATCATGGACGAAAACGAAAATTCAGCAGTGGTTAACAAGTAAAAATATTGCCTGGGAACAAGACATGCTGAAAATTGAACTGATAAACAAAGCTGACATCGTAAAGAGCAATTATGATTCCTTTCGAATTGACACCATTGCCTGTCTTGCGGGTCACACAGTTTTATGCTTGCCTCCGTATCACTGTGAACTGAATCCAATTGAACTTATATGGAGCCAAGTGAAAGGTCATGTTTCAGGGAAGAACAACAGCTTCAAAATTAAAGACGTTGAAGAACTTCGAGAAGCAATTAACCAAGTGACTGCAGAAAGATGGTAAGCCTGCATTACCCATGTGGTGAAAAAAGAAAGCGAACTGTGGAAAACGGATAGTATCGTTGAAGAAGTAATGGAAAGCCAAAATTTAACTATTAATATTGGAAATTCAGATGACAGTTATTCCGATGACTTGGAGGATATGAGCGGTATTGAGGAAATGGGCTAAAATGACCACTAAAATAGAGCAAACCTTTTACAGAAATTGGGAAAAAATGTAATTCAGATTATTGTTATGAAAAATATTGTGTAATCATTGTCAGAATTTTTATGTGCAAATAAATGAGAAAAATTAAAGATGATAAAAAAAGAAAAAATTTAAGAAATAAAAGATACATAAAAAAAAGAAATAAACAACAACAAAAAATCATGAAACAAACACACCCATGTCGGTGTGTATGTGTGTGCTTGCGTGTGTATAATTGCAAAGTTATAAATGAAATTTATACTTTTGAGATCAGGATGAAAAGTATTTTCAGATGCCCACAAATTACTGGGTGGCATATGAATGGAATGAAGGTATCCGCCTTCCCCATAATTTCCCCAATTTAATTCCTTCTAATAAAAAATTAAAAAAAAACATTATAGTAACCATAAGAGCGGCATCAAAAGAATCGACGATAAAAGTTTAAAAGAGGGGGGGGGATTAACTCGGGAAGTTTTCAACATATTCCGGCAAAATTTAAAAAGTAAGCTCAGACTGTTGCTAAACATCAGACGATAAAATATCAACAAATTTGAAGCATTGAGGGGGGGGGAACGCCCCTTAAAAAGGCCTTATTAGCAACAATTAAACCAAAGAGAGTGTGAGTGATGGTGCCAATGAGTTGATGGGGGAAGTGATTGACAGCGGCAAACAGCAGGACACAGTGGGGAGTGATGCGGATGAACATAACTTTTGGCCATCCCCAGAGGCTCGGTGAGTGTGTAGGCTCTTGTACCTTAAACTGCAGTGTCATCTTAGGGTGAATCGAAGTATATGTATACCAACATATTCAGACAATTCCACACATGCAAATAAACATGCATTTGGATAACCAGATGTGTCCATGCAGGGTAGTGGGTGCCATATGTAACAGGAAGTGTTGCAACACCTGTCACACTGCATGGGATGCAACTATGCCATGCAGAACTGAACTGACAATCTTTGAAAATGGCATGGTAGTTGGATGCCATCTTTGAAGAAAAACAGTGTTATGCAATACATACTCTTGTGCCAGAGCTCTCATGTAAAATTTTCTGTCAAAAATTAGATACAACATTAATTATATTACGAAATATTTTATATTTTCAGTTGATCCTGAATCTTATGAAGTGTCCATGAAGAAAACTGTTGATGGAAGTGAAATTTGGGAGAAATTAACTTGCCAACCAGCTGCTTCTCTGCCCCTTTGTCAAAAATACTTTTTGTTCTGAGTAGTGTTAAATGATACAATTTTCATTCAGGTTGATTCTTGTTAGAGCAGGTTATACTTTATTTTGTAGTATTGAAAGAGTATTTTTATTACACAAAAGGGATTATTTTTTGGCATTTTTATTCCAAAATCAGAAAAAATAGCCGATTCTTTAATTACGAAAAATGCAATTCATGAGGCAACCTTATGGGTTGTCTTATGTTATAAACGTGCTTTTAATTAAAATATACGCCACCCCGGTGGCGCAGTGGTCTAAGCGATGGCCTCTGATCATTCGTCTGAACGGGGTCCGGGTTCGAATCCCGGTGAGGCATGGATGTTGTGTTTGTGCTACGGCACTGGTTCTCTCCTTTCCCTGGAACCAGTGACCCTAAATTAGGGACGGGCGACTGCTTATAGCCCATTGAGTTGCTCACGGTGGTCGTTAAACCTTCAATAAAAAAAATATTAAAATATACATAATATCTAAGGTATTTTACCTGATATTTCAAAGTATTTCGCACATTGTTTGCTCTGTGAGGCACGTGCTCCTGGCCCTAGAGGTCCCTTATGTTACGGACCTTTGGTTAGTTATGAAAATTTTTTTGCAGAAATAAAGCAGTTAGGTTATATATTTTCAGTTCCACATTCATTCATTCGCACAATCAAACGTTTAAAATTTACTATTAATTAAAAGATTTTAGTAGAAAGAGTTATATTTATCGGGTCAGGAGACGTCTCACAAGCGGTTTGTTGTTATGGCCAGCACTTTCAGCTGTGCATAACTGCCATCATCTGGTCCCTACTTCTATACGAGGGTTCCTCGCGTGTGTGTAGTTTTTGGAGTTGCATTGGAAACAAATCACCTAACACATACAGGCAGCAAACCTTCCCATCGATTCCCGACATGCAACTCCAAACACTACACGCGCGCGAGAGGAACCCTCGTGTAGAAGTAGTGGCCAGATGATTGCGGTTATGCACCGCTGAAAGCACTCGCCGCAACAACGAACCCCTTGTGAGACGTCTCCTGACCCGATAAATACTAAAATCTCTTTCTACTAAAATCTTTTAATTAATAGTAAATTTAAAAAATTTGATTGTGCGAATGAATGAATGTGGAACTGAAAATATATAACTTAACTGCTTTATTTCTGCAAAAAAACATATTTCATTACTAACCAAAGGGACCTCTCAGGCCAACAGCACGTGCCTCACAGAGCAAACAACATGTGAAATACTTTGAAATATCAGGTAAAATACCTTAGATATTATGTATATTTTGATTCTTTAATGTTGTGTGTGTGTGTGTGACAAGAATGCTCTTTATTGTATACATAGAAGGTATCTCATTTCTGTGTTGTACTTCACATAGTTATACAGATTTCTGAAATAAATGCGGTTGCAAAAGAGTTTTAGTAGCAATTTCATACACTTGGTTATATGTTTACAGGTATCTAAATAGAAGTTGCCGCCCTGGTGGCACAGTGGTTTAAGCGATGGCTTCTGATCTCTCATCCGAGATGGGTATGGGTTCGAATCCTGGTGAGGCATGGATGTTGTGTTTGTCTTACAGCACTGGCTCTCTCCCTTCCCTGGAGTCAGTGGCCCTAAATTAGGGATAGGCGACTGCTTATAGCCCATTGAGTTGCTCATGGTGGTTGTTAAACCCTCAATAAAAAAAAAATAGAAGTTAGTAGCAGTTCTGAGATATACAACTTTAAAAAAGAAAGGTTATGCATACCAAATGCATTTAAGTTAAAGATCTCTAATGTTTTTCTCACAAATTATTCATGATACAGGGTTGACACTTGCATCATTTTTCAGTATAGGCCTCTGAAAGTTTCACATAATTTTAGCATCTTTTGGGATACAAAGGTCATAGCAAAGCATTCTTTGAGGCTGTTCAATTCACTGATTAATGTCAGAAACAACTATTGATCAGCTTGCAGATCTTCCACAATATTCTATCATCACTAAAAACGAAAAAAAGTAAAATAGTGCAAATTCTGTCATGTATAGGAGGAGATGTGAGTAAGCTTTACATTCTTCACAATGATAAAATTCACTTTTACTCAGTTTTGGATAACCATGTGAGGTATGCCAGGTAGGGGGTGTTGAATTTGATGTTAAGTGCACATTATGCTGCTTTCTAAGGCTAAGGCATTTGTGTACAAATTAAAAGATTTGCAGTAGGTATACCTTTTTAAAGCAAGTGTTGGTAATACTCATTAACCTTTCCACTTGGATAAAAGTTCACCATGTGTGTGTTTCTCCTGTAGTGGAGACCATTACTTAACTAATGAAGTTCTAATGTTTGAAAGGCTTGATGTCAGTTGTTACAGTTCATTTTGATTAGATGGAAATTCATCCAATGTTGAGATATTTACTTAAGTTTGCGTTTTTCTGTTCAGGTTACTTACATTTCTTCAATGTCTAGTATTTTTCAAAGCATTAGCTTGAGCAGAGAAACTGGATTATATGCAGCAGCTCAATTAAGAAAACATTTTTAAATCATGATTTGTTTCAGGTTTTGGCTGGGGTGGTTTGTAACCTTCTGCTGCAGTAAATTATTCATAAGGAAAATCAGCAAAATTTCCATACTTTTCCACCCTCCCTTCCCAATCCTGTGTCACATCAAAAGGATTTGGATAACCACCAGATTTGCTGTCATTCCTGGAGCACATGGGGCTGTAGGATCTCATCCACGTACCACTGGCTTGTCAATGATACACGTACCACTTACTAGAGCTGATTGGCTATCGTAGGCAATGGCTCCCCAGACCATAATGTCTGCAGTGGGGGAGGTGTGGCGCTCGATAGCAAGGTTGGGATTGTGCCGTTGACCTCCATACGCAGACACAATGATCATCTGTCCCCAAAACAAAGTGGTGCTCATCACTAAACACCACACATCGCCAGTCTGTGGCATTCCACGTCGCTTTGGCCTGGCACCACTACACATGGGGGGATGTTCCGGTGTTAATGGCAGCACACGTAAGGGGAGCTGGGATCGCAGATTCACTTCCGCAAGGCATCAGGAAATGGATCATGAGCACATGAGTCGCTACATCTGCCTGTATAGTGGACCAGGCCCCCGTGGGATCCGTTCATGCCTGGTGCACGATCCGTCGATTCTCTACCAGTGGTTCTCCTGGGCCATCCGGAGCCACTTCGCCGTGTGGCAGTGCTGTCACGTGTCCACTGCTCCCAACACAATCGAACGGTAAGGTCAGAATGATCCACGTGGCAGGCTATTCTGTGCGCCAACCACTCTGCGGTTTTGAGCCCGATAAACAGCCTCTCTCAAAGTTCATTAGTTGTGTAAATCGAAGTGTCTGGCATCTACCTGGCATTCTTGTCCCTCTGTACTCTTGCTTGCATCGGCCGGTGTTTGTCGCATTCATGGGGCATTGACTACATTCCGGTTTATAAGGCTGCCAGTTCGTGCTTGCAGCGCCACCCCAGAGTGTGCAGTCAAGTGCAATTGCACCAAATGTGGATCATTTGCATATCAGCATGCACTCTAGCTATTTGCTAAGTTTTGCGGTTGTAGCATGTTTTCTTCTAGGTATGCAAATTTCGTTGTCCGTGAGTGTAGATGGAAGTTGCCGGGTGCAAGGTCAGGGATGTAGGGTGGTTGATACAAAACTTTCCAACCACATTGCCAAAACTACTGAGCTGTGCATTAGGTTACATGTGGTTGGCCATATCATATAACAGCACACCACCTCTGTTCAGCAGCCCAAATATTTTTCTGCAAATGGCATGGTGCAACATGTCAAGCATTTGACAATGCTGTTTGGCTGTTACACTTATACACTGCTGGACAATTGCTAAGGACGGATCATAAACGGCTATATAGCACCTAAAAAAGTAAGTGTGGTTGGATGCCAAGTGAAATAAAATAATGTCAGAATGCCAGGACATTACAAGAAAGACAATTTATTGTGCTCTGAAATCCAGAAGGCTTTGGAACGTGTTCAAGGGACAAACAGGCCATTTTGTGCAGAATACGTAAACATGAAAAAAATGCAATTACCGTGCGCAGGCGTTCCGGCGTAAGATGTCAATATGGGATATGGCCACCATGGAGAGCGATGCAATATTCCACACGTCGTGTCATGCTTTGCACAACATTATCAAGCAGCTGTTGGGGTAATTTATCCCATTCCTCTGTCAGTGCACGGATGAGGGTGTCCTTGTTTATTGGAGGGCATTGGCGACCAGCAAGACTCCTCCCCAAAGCATCCCACACATTTTCAATGGGATTCAGATCTGGAGAACGTGTTGGCCATACGAGGCGTTGAATATCCTCGCTCTCGAGACACTCCTGGACAGCGACTGTTCGATGACATGTTGCGTTGTCGTCCATGAAAATGAATCTATCACCAACAGCACCACAGAACATGCGAACATGAGGTAGCAGAACATCATTAATGTATCGTTGGCCAGTCATAGTCCCAGTTGGAAGCACATAGAGGGACGTACGGCCATTGATCATGATGCCAGCCCATACCATGACACATGTCGGATATCTGTCCCTTTCCTCTATGTTTGTTGGACAATATGCAGTACCACTATCAAGCCAGATCAGTTGTCGTCGACAATCAGACGATAGACTGTATCTACTTTCATCTGAGAAGAGGACAGCAGACCAGTTGTTATCAGTCCAATTGCGATGTTGATGGCACCATTGCAAACGGGCGGTACGGTGACGTCTGGACAATGGGATGCACACAACAGGATGGCGGGCGTATAGTCCTCCTTCATGCAAACGTCTGGCGACAGTTTTTCGGGAGATCCGCTTGCCAGTAGCAGCCATAAACTGATTTGCTACCTCACTAGCTGTGCTGCGCCGGTGTCTTTTTGTTGATAGCACTATGTACCGATCTTCTGCAGGTGTCGTACTGCGAACATGACCTCCCTCTTAACGTTTGCTACACTCTCCATTTGTTTGAAATGATTTCCAAAGCCTTGAAACAACACTATGGCTGACGTTGAACTCCCTGGCAACATCTGTTATTTTTCGCCCTTCTTCAATCTTGCCAATAATACGGCCACACGTAAAATCATCTAGGTAATGTCGGGAAGACATACTGAAAATTGCAAGTTCGTCAATTGATTCTTTCTCTTTCAACTTTGCGTTTGAACAACAACGGTCAATACGTGTCAAATCCTTTATATCTCTTATCAGCGCTATGACGTCACGAACAAGTTCGGCAATCCAAAATTTGCATACGCACAACACGTCTTACTGTATCCCACACTTATGCTAATTTCCACATTTTCCTGCCTTCCATTTTATGGTTGCTATTGTCATCCGTCCTTAGCAATTGTCCGGCAGTGTACCATGGTCTAGGAATACAATCAGAGCAGGGTTCTATGCAGCTGGTTTGCATGAACCATTTGTTAAAATTATTTTGGTTCAGTGGAACCATGTGTCAAATTTAGTGTTAGGACAAAAACCACCATAGCAGATATTTGCCTCTTTAGTAATGAATTTGTTATTTTGTTTTTTAATGTTGTTTCATTGCAAAGTCACAATATTGTTACACCTAAATCAACAAATGAGACTTCACCTAGATCAACAAATGAGACTTGACACTCCTCATAACCATAACTCATGTAGTGGTCAATATGAATCAGTTATAAATTTAGCATATCACATCAAATTTAAAAGTATACTTTTACAGTCCCAAAAGATGTTGCCATGATTTGTTTGGGTGAATGGCGAAGTCTTGACTTTTTTGGCAGGCGGAGATGACGGGTGCTTCCACATCATGAATAGTTGTCTGCTTTCTGGTGTCGAGTGATGCACCCAAGTTTCATCTCCCATGACAATGCTTTGAAAGAAGTCCTCACCTTGCAGATGGTAATGTATCAAACATATGAAGGCGAAACCCATTCATTTTGTCTGTGAGGTTCTTAGGCACCCACCGTGTGCAAATTTTCCAGTGATGTTGTTGATCATACACAACACTGTAGAGTGAGACTCCACCCACTGCAGTCTACAGGGAAGTTTTATCAGGGTAGCATATCTGTTGTCACAAATGAGAATATTCACTGGTAGCACAATGCCATTCAAATGGAGTTCATTGGGTATATTGTCAACATCTGTCCTGCCCTTTGGACCATTGGACCGTTTTCACTCCTGCTCCCATGATATAACACCTTCGCTGTACACTTTCACCAACTGGCGATAGATTTCCACTGGAGCAACACCTTTTGCATGAAGAAAATGAACACACTTTCTGTTGTGACCATGCTGATAATAATGCAGCCATCGTCTTCAGTGGCGTAGCCAGAAATTTTGAAATTTCTTAAGGGGGGGGGATTCCTTGGATTTGGTTCATTGGTGAAAGCCTCATATATACATATATATATTGCTTTAAATTAGTATGTAATCCACCCTCAGGGGGGGTCTGGACCTGAGGACACCCCCTCCCCCGCTATGCCTCTGGTTTCCTTCCAAAGCCGTTCCTAATGGAAATCTATTGCCGGTTTGTGGTTTCTAGCAATTGAGCGGGCACAGATCCTGCTGGTGGCAAAGTGATGTTCCTAGCTCTTTAGGAATGCACTTGTAACTTTCCATCGGCACCTTAAAATTTTTTGATGCTGGATGTTTTGTGACTTTATTTATTGGAAGACCTTTGTACATTATGTGTAGTAGTTCATTAGTGCCTTGTTTAGCAGGAATTGCATTTATGTGCTAAAATCAAGGTGATTGTGTTATATTTTGAAGTGAAGTACATTATCCAGTAAGGAAGTCCCCTTCCATTTTTTTTCATTTGTCATACAGGGGCAAATTAACATCTTGCTTATACACTGACGGAAAAAAATTCCCAACACCACGAAAAAATAGTTGTAGAGGAATGAAATGGCGGCAATACATTTGTATAGGTAACATATTTAATCGATTAAGGTTTCAAGATCACAGCTCAATGTAAGCGTGAGAAGAGCCATTTTAAATGTGAAATGCTGGTACATTAATAACCGGTGTAACCGCCAGAATGTTAAATGCAAGCATGCAAACGTTAATGCATTGTGTCGTACAGGTGCTGGATGTCAGTTTGTGGGATGGAGTTCCATGCCTGTTGCACTTGGTCGGTCAATACAGGGACGGTTAATGCTGGTTGGGGGTGACGCTGGTGTTGTCGTCCAATGATGTCCCATACATGCTCGATTGGAGAAAGATCTGGTGATCTAGCAGGCCACGACAACATGTCTACACTCTGTAGAGCATGTTGGGTTACAACAGCGGTATGCAGACGAGCGTTATCCTGTTGGAAAACACCCCTGGAATGCTGTTCATGAATGGCAGCACAACAGGTTGAATCACCAGACCGACGTACAACTGTGCCGTCAGGGTGCATGGGATAACCACGAGAGTGCTCCTGCTGTCATAGGAAATTGCTCCCCAGACCATAACTCCAGGTGTAGGTCCAGTGTGTCTCAGCCACAGACAGGTTGGTGGCAGGCGCTCACCTGGCCTCCTCCTAACCAACACACGGCCATCACTGGCACCCAGGCAGAACCGGCTTTCATCAGAAAACACAACAGATCTCCACTCCGTCCTCCAATGAGCTCTAGCTTGACACCACTGACGTCGCAAACGGCAGTGGTTTGGAGTAAGTGGAATGCACGCTACAGGGCGTCTGGCTCGGAGCTGTCCTTCAAGTAACGGATTTGTAACAGTTCGTTGTGTCACTGTGGTGGCAACTGCAGCTCGAATTGCTGCCGCAGACGCAGTACCATACGCCGTACACGGTGGTCTTCCCTATCAGTAGTGCCACGTGGCCGGCCGGAACCCGGTCATCTTGAGGCAGTACCTTCCTTTGACCACCGCTGCAAACAATCATGCACAGTGGCTACATTCCTGCCAAGTCGTTCTGCAATATTGCGGAAGGAAAATCCACCTTCTCGTAGCCCTATTACACGACCTCGTTCAAACTCCGTGAGCTGTTGATAATGGCTTCTTCGTCTTCTTAAAGGCATTCTTGACTAACATCAACACACTACGTCGAATCTCAACGATAACTAACACTCACGAACGTTACAGCGCGTATTTACAGCAAACCTGCTTTGCATGTTCCGAGGGGCACTACTAGCGCCACACGTATGCGCAGAGCGCGAAATTTGCATAGACGTCATCTTAGAGATGTACTCTCACCGCCTACCAACTGTCGTTTATCTAACACAACCCCTTCTTGGTGTTGGGATTTTTTTCCGTCAGTGTATGTGATGCCCAATATATGCCAGTAGGCCCATGTGGAATAGCTGCACAAACCAAGGGAGTCAGTTATACTATTCCTATTGAGTTCTAGTTGGTCTACCCAGTGGCATGATTTCCAATGCTAATACAAATGAATAAGCTATGACCATCTGGTTTCATGTTCTGTTGAGCCTGTTCCAAATTCCCAGCTATGTTCTTCCATAGTGATTCAATTTTGTTCCTCTGCATATGTAAGCATGCCATGTGTTCCAGCCTTAGTTAACAGACTTCCTTAAAGTAAAAAAATAAATTAAATCACTAGATCTGTGTTAATGAAATCACTTTTCTAAATCTATGTTGGAACATAATGCCAATATTCACTTTTTAACATTCTTCATGTTTTCAACTCCTCCTTTGGATATGAGACACTAACTGGTGATATTTTGATAATTTATTATTTAAACTGCTGATTGTTACTTAATTTAAAACCATCAATAAAAACCTAATGAACAAAAATTTAAAGTTTTCTATTTACACTTGCTAAACAATATTTACAAAATGTTGTCTTAATAGGATTCATTTAAAAGTTCAAAAGTTTTTAAAAACTGTAAAGCATATCAAGTGACACTTATCTGCTTCATTTAATGATCCAGTATCATTTTAAGTTCTTTCTTGATGTTGTTCTTGTTCACATAATCCAAAAAAGAGTTTATTAAGAGTTTTTTTTTTTTTTTAAACTGACTGAAGTTTCTGGAGTCATTGGAGTCCTATTTTCAAAGATTTGAGTGAAGAAAACTTCATTTGCTGGATGTCTTGTCACCATTGAGTTGGTGTCTCATCATTGGTCTACTGACTGTGACTTCACTATTTCTTGGTGGCCTATTCTCGTTGGTGGTTGTATGATGAGGTCATGTCTCTTGTGGTGCCATCTGTTGTGAGGTCTTTATTATCACTTTTTTAATTAATTAATTTTTGTGGATTATTTTTTCTTTTCTGTTTCTTGTTCTCTATTTATTTAATAATCTCCATGGATATGGAGGTCTATGCAACTATTATTATTATAAAGTTTTTGGATGTTTTTCTGGATGAGGATAGCTTTCTTGGATCATCAAATGAAGCAGATAAGTGTTACTTGAAATAATATACTTTACAGTTTTTTAAAACTATTGAACTTTTAAATGAATCCTATTAAGACAACATTTTGTAAATATTTTAGCAAGTGTAAATAGAAATTTTTAACTTTTGTACATTAGATTTTTATTGATGGTTTTAAATTTAGTAACAATCAGCAATTTAAAGAATAAATAATCAAAATATCACCAACCAGTGTCTCATATCTAAAAGGAGTTGAAAACATGAGGAATGTTAAAAGGTGAATATTGGCATTATGTTCCAACATAGATTTATGAAACAGCCTCACGTTAAAATACATAGGTTTTTTATCAAAATACATATTTGTGGTAAAAATAATTGAATTGAAATCACTTTTGTGCATACTGTGTTTTAGAGCACATAAAGACATTAACAACATTGCATGTAGTGGCAGATGATCGCACAGGCTCAGGAAACGTGTGTGGGGCCTCAGTATCGTAGGGCCTCAGTATCGTAGGGCCTCAAAAACACAAGTAGCTTTTTTTTTAACGTTTTTTAATTCATAAAAATATAAAATAATAATAAAGGCATATTCTGTTGTGTTCTACGATGTTATTTTCACAGCGGGTAACAGTTTTGTGTGCTACAAACAACTGGTTCATCATCTAGTGCATATTAGCACTAGTGCAAAACAGCTATTTTTGATTTAACATTGGTAGTTAAATCAACTGGATTTAACTACCAATGTTAAATCAAAACTGGTAAAGTATCATCAAAAGTATTTAGTCTTATAGTCATTTTAATACAGGCCCTGTACATATAAGGCCCATAGGAATTTCTTGCTTGACAAATTCTGTGACTGGATCCTGTTAGGGGTGGCAAAGTGAATAAAAAAGTCTTGGGTAGACATCTGAAATATGGTCAGGTTTTTTTTAATGCCACTATATTGGATTTCACCATTGAATAATGTGTATCATGCCAGAATTACTTTCTTATCTACTCATTGTTTAAATGTGAGTTAAATCTGGTTACACCATCAGATTCCACATAAAAGTTCCATTAAAATGAATGCAATTTGGTTACAATGAGAGGGGAGTAATTGATTTTTTTTTCAATTATTAAATATTAAAATTTGGAAAATCCACTGAAATTGAAAATGATCGGATTTATTTCAATATTTATTCATAAATGTTTGATTAATTCTGGACACTTATTCTAAGTAGACAAATGTAATACAAACTGAGAGCTATTACATGATACATTTAGGATATCCTAAGTATATACAGTGCTTGCAGAGTAAAACATAACATTTAAGCAGTAAATTCATTATAGTTATTTCTTCATATTTTGACACATATCCTGGCATTTACAAAATGAAACATGGTCCATGTTTTGTTTGCGGCATCTTTATCATCCACCATCACATTTTTGCATTCACAAGTTGTAAGACATTGTCTGGAAAGTCCTTCATTCTTGGCTCAGGTAGCAACATGGTGCTACCATCATCACTCATTACCCAACCTAGTCTGTTAGTAGCAATGTTCTTGTTGGCCTTAAAATGGATGATGAAGTGTACACCATAAAAAAATTATCTTTGAAGATTTTCTTGAAGTGCAGAGCTAGTACATGGAATGTTCAATAAGTTTGGTGTTTTCCCTGTTTCATCATTTCATATCTCAGTTCACCAAATTTTGAGCACTTTTGTCCTGGTTTTATCACATGGACCAGATATTCTTCAGCTTGTTTTAATGACTGTTTACTTGGAGGAATGAATCTTCCAAAACTTGTCAAGTACTTCTCTGGATGTGCTTTTAAACATTCTGGTTTTGTTCCAGTTTTACTGGTAATGTCGGCACCTGTGGGAAAATGGGTAGTGATAGTCACTTTGCACTGTTCAGGACAAATTATCTCTGACATATGTACACAAACTATGTCAGCTGCAGAATTCCATAGCCACAACTCACTTAGACCATTTTCATGAAAAAATTGAAAGTAATGAAGCAACAACAGTAGAACATTTGTATCATTAGACACAATAACTGCTTGTTTCATCCCAGTTTTAAGTACCGTAATTTTTGGGCTAAGAGCCGCGGCTCTTACGTTATTAAAAGTGAAATTTTTCGGGTGTGCGTCCCTTATGCCGAAGCGGCTCTTATACCGAATTTGTTTTCGATAAGGCTGTTTCTTCCCTCCCCCTTTTTTTTTTCCATGCAGATGCTTAGTAAATTTTTTCAAACCACGTTTTTTTTTTCCCACAAACTCTACTGTGATCAAGTTTTCCTCCCTTTCATACTCATACGTTAGACACATCTATTTAAACGATAACTCCGCTGTCCTGATGTTGGTTTAGGAGGGAAAGTGGGGGAGGACAGGAATGCCTGACTCAAATGCCCTTTGCATGGGGGAGTACAGGATGGAATGGGGGCATAAGCACACAGACGAGTAGCGTGACATCCGAGGCTTCTGTGGATAGCGCGCCCAGCGTATCTCTTTTGTTGGCTGCAGCATACATCATGCAAGAAGGTGCGATGCAGCCAAGGGAAGGAACGTTGATTTTCACTGGGGTGGGGAGACCGGTTTGATGGCACTTTCCTGGACAAAAGCTTAAGAACATGAACAATCCAAAAGCCTGCCCCAGGATGATTCCATTAGCAGAGACCTATTCCAAACAATACTGGCTGGACGGAAAAACAAATTCTGTTCACTCTTCTTGGTTAATCTGGCATGCGATACAGGTGTTTCTTGGCTCTGTGCTCCTGAGTTTTGCTTTGAGTTTAATCTTTTTTATTTTTTTTTATTGACTGACGATAGTGGAAGTTGAAGGCTTCGGCTGGAAAAGAAAAAACGAAGGGAGAACTTTCCCATTCATATAAAAGTGAAGCTCAACGCGAAGGCTCAGTGCGCAGTAAATGAAAGTAGGTCAAACCACTTGAAAGAGAGAAAGCGGCACCGCTGTTTCGAAATGTTGGCGGCCCAGATCCATGAACATGTGCTAGGCAGCTGGTAAAAGGAAGCACAACTTAATTCTAACAAAAACATCTCCAGATGAGAAAAAAAGCATAACATAGAAGGAACATATTATTAAAGAAAACATTAATCGAAAGCATTACAAGCGATAATTTATAAGTTAATTACTTCTAAGACGGATTCTATTGCGGTGAACAGAGAACCATCCTGTAGCAGACATCCACATTGAATGGAATTTAGACAATTGTGCAGTTGTACGAGCAATGCGATATTCTAACGGGAGTCTTAAGATTAACTGTGATTTATATGGATTACATAAATGGTTTTGAGCATTTAATAAAGGCAAACAAATAAAATCATTAGCATGATTAATAAAAAATGTATAAATAAAATTTTTCGCCAGTATGAAAAAATAAGTGTATAAAGCAGATCGACACTGAGTTGCAGAATTAGCCTTTGAAGTATACATATAATCACATTGGGCGTGAGTTAATTCATGAAAATAAGGAAGATAATTTAGCTTTCTGAGCAGCACCACGACTTCACAGGTGCGGCCCTTACAGCAACTTTTGCTTCCGAGATTGCAAAATTTCTCACCTGCGGCTCTTAGTCCGAAAATTACGGTAAATTAACTTCTTCAGCAGGGACTTGCAGTTCATCTGTAATTTGATTTATCTGTCCATTGGAAATTTTCTGGGCTGGTGAGGCACCATTTTCATCTACCTGTCCACTCATAATATTTTCGTGGCTTCTGTTTGCAAACAAATCTTGAACAAACATTTTTAACATGCATTTTGTAGTAACCTTTTGTTTTCACCTTAAGCCCAGAAACGCTCCCTATGAACTGGAAGTTTTGTATTTGGACTCACTAATAAGAGTGGAAGAGGGTCAACCAATAATCTTTCTATCTCTGCATTTTTGACAGATACTTTTAGATATTTGTCGAAAACAAAGCCTACATGCTTAAACTTGCGTATTTCATCCACATGACTTAGCGCGGGGTGAAAGAAATCTTTGAACTTATGCCTTTTGTAGGAATTTTTCTCAGCAGATTCATAACATCAACATTCTTCTTAAAAGTTATAATTAGTGCTTTCAAGTTTTTTCACCAGCTCTGAACTGAGATCATATTTAACCGGTATTGTGCTTGTTCCATTATATTCCAACAGCATGGTGGGAGTTAAATCGTAGCACAATACTTCTGCAGTTCTCATTCCTTTTTAGTATCAACAAATCTTTGAGTATAAGACAATTCCTTGATATGGTTTGATAGACTGAAGTGGGTCGATTCTGAATGAAGACTGCTGCTTGTTTTAGAAGTAAAGAGTGTGGTAAGCTTCAGCCTTCTGATTGGAGCAGATAGAGGCTTAGACTTCTGCAAGAACCTTTCAACTCTGAACTGTTTGTACTCATCTTCTCCTTCATGTTTAAATCCAAGAAGTCTTTGAGCAACAGCTGGTGCAATGCACTCATTTGTGAAAGTGTTGTGAAGTGTCTAACTTTACTCCCATCCAGAAACGTATTCCCCTGCCCCTAATTCTGCATATTGAAATATCTTTTGAATGCCTACTTCCATTACACTTCTAAGGGAGCCAGCCAGCTCATGATGGATTCGTAATCAACTTGCTGAACATTCAATATCTTCAGAAATGTATTCCATATGGCAAGAACCTCATGGTATACTAGTTCTTGCTCAGCAACGTTTTCTTAACACTTTATCTGTCCTATAATGCCTCCAGGAGATTTCTTTGGTCTGTTTATGATCTGTTCTAGAACCAAGTCAACACCTTTATCGTTAAACTTGCCCAGAGTTCTAACAACAAAATGTTGTTAGAACTCTGAAACTTTTCATATATT
This sequence comes from Macrothele yani, assembly GCA_039090855.1. Taxonomy (NCBI): domain Eukaryota; kingdom Metazoa; phylum Arthropoda; class Arachnida; order Araneae; family Macrothelidae; genus Macrothele; species Macrothele yani. The sequence continues at coordinate 44,346,314 of CM077022.1, read as the reverse complement.
TGAGGATGATTCTTCACCAGAAGTTTCATGTTTTCAAGGTAGAGAGAGTACCATCTTAAATAGTTCACTCTGTCAAAAATCTGAAAAATAGGTATTAGCTCTTAAACTGTTTCTACATGCAAGCTGCAAAGACCTTCTGTATTTACCCTGATGACACACTTCTGCGGATAAACTAGTTAGAGAAATCATTCCAAGTATTGGCACTGTTCCTAGCACTGAGCATTTCACTCTGTGAAAAGTTTAGACTCCTTGAATGGATCATCTTCCACAATGAGTTCTTCAAAAAGTTGCTGTGAAGCTCTTCTGTATTTACTTTTCATAGCTTCAACTAGATGAGACATCTGATCTGATGCCTCAGTTGGTCTTCCGTTGTCAATAAATGCTTTCCACTTCAGTCTTTTAATAACCTCAGCAAGCATAAAGATGCCTTTTACTGATGGCACATAGTTTGTTCCCTTCATAACACTTTCTACCACTTTTGGGCCAAAAATACTATTTTCAATGAGAAGAGTTTTCAGTCCACTCTCTGTGAGATACTTTCCAATACAGTCTACAAGTACTAATCAAAACTACTATTATGGGAATTTTTACTAGGAAATTTTTATTTTTATTGCAAATTTTTGGAGAAAACTCTTCTTTTTCTTCAGTCTACAAGTATTTTGATCAAATGGAAGGAACCCATTAAAAGTGCAACATTTTGGAATTCATCTGTGCACATTTGAATTTCTGCAGCAATATGGTATACACTTGCATCACAAGCAAGCAGTTATGCTGTTTGTTTAAGATGTGTGAGGAGAAATGATGGAACAGGGGAAAACACCCAACTTGCTGAACATCACATGTACTAGCTCTGCACTTCAAGCACATCTTCATAGATCTTTTTAATGGTGTGCACTTCATCCATTTTAAAGCCATAGATTTGGTTCATTGATGAAAGTCTCATATATACACATATATTGCTTTAAATTTGTACTCAATCCACCCTCAAGGGGGTCAAAATCAGATGACTCCCCAGCTACGCATATGGCACTGTCACATCAACCAGTTGTTTCTTAAGAAGCCAAAAATTTTATTCTTTTTAAATTTTGCTGATTTTTTTAATTAAATTATTTTCTAAAATAACATGATTTTTGTACTCATATTCATGCTTATGTGTATATGCTAAAGATTACACATGTATAAATTTAATTTTAATGTGATTAGATCCTTGAAAAAAGTTGGGTGGATTTTGAAAAGTCTTTAAAAAGTACTTGAATGTTTTTAGCCCAGTGGAATATAAACCATGTATATTCTTAAAGCCCAGTAGTAGGGCTGCCTGGATTTTTTAGAAATGGGGGAGCAAGTTTTTTAATAATACAAATTTTTTAACTTTGTACAAAAGCACATACCCAGTTCTCTACCGTTTAATAAAAAAAAAAATCACCACTTTCTACCTAAAAGATTCTCTTAATTTTTTTAACATTCTTTTCTCAAAATAGATATTTCAATCATAGTTTTTCTTTCCGGAATGCATAGGTGACCTATTCCAGAACTGATCTTTTATGCTATTCACCTTCCATATTTATTTATTTTTTATTTGGGGCTTCAATGGGTTATAAGCAGTTGCCCGTCCCTCATTTTGCGTCACTGGTTCCAGAGATGGAAAAGAGCCAGTGCCGAAAGACAAACACAACATCCACGCCTCACCGAGATTCGAAACCAGACCCAGCTCAGATGAATGGTCAGAAGTCAGTGCTTAGACCATGCAGCACCTACTGTCTGTGAATACTTAGCATGAAAAGACCAACAACCATCTTCTGACATTGCTCAGGTCTTTCCTCTTTCTCATTGCACTCAAAGACCAATCACGCTGATCGTTAGAGTGAATGAAAAAAAATGTATGATTATTATAGCCTCCAAAAGTCAGGAAAAAACTTTAGTAAACAAAGCAAATCACAACTGGATAAATTCGCTAGCTCTGCACTCAGTTCGTTTTCTCTTTTCCACAATTTCAACTATTAATTAGCTTTTTTAAGATCGTCAATGTTATAAGCTTCTACAATGATTTTCATGTTTGATAAAAATACAACTTCACCAAATTCTAGGGGCAACGGTCCCTCCCTGTCCTGCTAGCGCCCATTGTAAAGTCCCCACTGCAATCCAATAACCATATTTCTGATCATGTGGGATGTCACTTCTGTGGTTGAGTGATCGCAGTGGACCACTCAGTGAGGGTGGCCCAAGAGCCCTGTCTCTGCTGATGACACATCACTTGGTCCTTCGTTCTGTATTTCAAAATATGTCTGTTTATGTTTTTAAATATATATTTTAGGAATCGCTGGAAGCAAACTTTGATATGGCTAAGATATTTTTATCACTTCGAGATATTTTCTCCCATGCTTTTCATTTGCATCATTAATATTTTGGTTCACCCTCATAAAGTTATCCTGGGTACACAACTAGTGTGAGTTGTATTCGTCATATATTCAGGCATGTCCCTTCACTGGAACCAGTGGCCCCAAATTAGGGCAAATTTGACTCTTTGTGGCTTTGATTGCACATGGAAACTGTGGCAGTTCTAGACCAAAAAAATGGGGGGAGGGGGATGTATGATTTCTGCACAATTCCTGTGCCCGTGATTAATCAAAATTAATATGTAATTCCCCCCAAAATGGTTATATTTCCCCCTGGCTCCCCCACCCCCATAAGGGGGGGGGAATTAGGTCTAATACTAATCCACTCGTAACTCCCGAAATAATTGGCATACAGTGATAATTTTTTTAATTTATTCCTCTTGATATGATCTATAAATTTTGTTCTATTCATTTTTACTATATCTCCTATAGTTTTGCTGCATTTTTCGCAAACCCGCAAAATAGCACCCTTTTTCTCGACATTTTACCGATTAATTGCAATTACCGCTTCACAGAGCCAAAATTTCCGAAAAAGGCTTGGAATAAAAGTTGTAGCAAATTTTATAGGCTTTACAACGATATATTATTTGTCTTACAGCAACATATAGTTTCGCTTACACTGTATCTAAACCATGTCTGCCTTAAGCACTTCTGTTGCGAAGAATTTGCGTGGGAGGAAGACCATGGTACTGATAGAGAGAGAGAGAGAGAGAGAGAGAGAGATAAGAGACACTGACTCACGCAACTGGTTTATTTATTTGACACATGGGGAGAATAAAATACATTCCTAAAACTCCCCCACAGTCCAGACATATGCCACAAAGCAAATGGAATTAAGTCATTGGATAGGTAAGGAGTCCGCACGGGAGATTCGCTGAGTCAAAGAAAGAAATGTAAGTTGATTGTTTTCTTAGCCTCTAAAAAGTAAAGCAAATTCCGAATGCATTCCCATACTGGTTTACCTAACCGAATAAAAATGGACAAATGCATGATTTGCGATAACCATCTCTGAGGGAGAATCAGTAGTTGTCCCCAAAGGTTTAAAAAGGATAACTGATTCTAGCCTGAAAAATAAGAGAATGTTACATCTATTATGGTTCACCAGATTTGCCGGCAGAATTACATGCGAGAAAGTAGTATTAAGGCTTCACATGTTACAAGTATTTCTTCAGCATCAACGTCTTCAAATCCACTTTTACGGACTTTTCAACAAACTTTTGACATTAAAAACTACTGTTTATTCTGAGAAAAGGAAGTCACTGTGAATATTAAGCCTCCTCTCAAATACAGAAAAGCGGTCCGTATGGTATCGACTCTAGAAATAAAAGATAAAACTTTAACTTCCTGTGAAAACCGTAACAATGAATGGGGGGAGGGTGAAGTAAAACATTCTCGGGGTTATTGACTTAGTAGCAGTTGAAGCACAATATTATTCCGAGTGCTACAGAAAATTCAGAAAAATAAAGCTGTTTAGAGTACCTGGTTGGCCACAAGATCAGAGCACTGAAACTGCTTTCTCATTATTGTGTGACTACATTGGAAAAACAGATAAATGTCACTACACCCTAAATGATTTACAAAATATCATGGCCTTTCTACACCCATTACTGTTAAATATTTGAAGCAGTGACTGTTACAGCATTTCGGAGACTGGATAGTGATAATAAATATTTCTTTTTTTTTTTTTGATTGAATGTTTAACGACCACCGTGAGCAACTCAATGGGCTATAAGCAGTCTCCCATCCCTAATTTAGGGTCACTGGTTCCAGAGAAGGGGGAGAACTAGTGCCGTAAGACAAAAACGCATCCATGCCTCACCGGGATTCGGACTCTGACCCTTCTCGGATGAATGGTCTTAGACCACTGCACCACCGGGGTGGCACAAATATTTCTGGGAAGGAGTATTTTATGTATGACAGATGTTAATCATAAATTGCTGACTGATCAATGGTAAAATGAGAGAAAGAAAGGTAAAGTTTGTGAACAAAGAAGAGTTAGCAGCAGAAATTATTGGAGAGGACACACAGAAAATGATTTACAACAGTGCCAAATATCCAAATACAAATTATATCAAGGAGAATTGATTAAATGTTGTTCCTGAAATGCTGCAAAATATTTACAGACATGGTTACAAAAAGACGGGGTGATGGCAGCACATCAGGGATTATTCACAAACGAACTGTAATAAACCATGCCATAATATCTGCTGTAAGACCTAGGTCATTCCTGTCAGCTGTTCAAGTCAGCATTGTGTTGTATTTAAGTCGTAGATATGGTTCCAAACATTTAGTTCAATTGTTACCATCAATGGGTATGTGTTCTTCATACTACAGAACACAACAGTTCAAGACCATGGGTATGTGTTCCACTGGCGAACCCAGGGGGAGGGCTTTGCGGCTTAACCCCTTCCCCAAAGCCCTGTACATCAACTCTTTTATCTATCTACCTAATGTACTAATGTCTGTTTCATGCACTATATATACACTGAAGTGCCAGAAAAACTGGTATAGACAAGCTTTTGTAAAATACAAAGCAATGTCACCTATGCGCGTACTCGGTTGTGTCCGCCAGTGTGTATATAAAGTGATAGACATCCTTGCCAGCTGTCAGAGCTATTTTTGGCATGGGAATAATAAGTAATAACGATTTAAGCTATTTTCAACGCGGTGTCACAGTTGGCGCTCGTGAGAAGGGCCATAGTATTTCGGAGGTAGAAACGAAGTTCGGATTTTCACGGACGACCATTGGAAAGGTGTACAGTGACTACAAGAACTCCGGCAAAACCTCCAACCTACGATGCCAGTGTGGCCGTAAAAAGACATTGGGTGAACGCGACTATCGTCGGCTGTCAAGAATCGTTTCACGCGATAGGTGTGCAACACTCTCGCAGGTATAATCGGAATTCAATGCTGGAGCTTCAACAAGCATCAGCGTCCAGACTGTGCACGTACCCTGCACGATATGGGCTTTGGGAGCCGACGCCCAACGAGTCCGCTTGATGGGTGCATGACACAGCTATGCGCCTCACTTGGGCATGGCAACACCGCCACTGGACACTTGATGACTGGAAACAAGTAGCCTGGTCTGACGAGTCGCGTTTCCAACTGTATCAAGCAGATGGAATGATTCATGTGTGGCGCAAACCCCATGAAGCCATGGATCCCGCCTGTCAACAGGGAACTGTTCCGGCTGGAGGAGGGTCCATAACGGTATGGGGTGTGTTTAGCTGGACATCACTGGGAAGTCTACAAACGTCTGTGACCGGCCAACGCTATGTGCGCATCCTTTCTGACGAGGTACACCTGTTCATGGCCTGCATTCATGCTGATGGGTTGGGCCTGTTCCAACAGGCCAATGCACCTCCACACAAGGTCGGGACGCCACATTATGGTTAGAGGAGCATTCATCTGAGTTTGGGATGTTGCCATTCCCACCCAAGTCCCCAGATCTGAATGTGATAGAACATATTTGGGATGTCATGCAACGCACTATTTAACACAGGAATCCGAGACCTTGGAATACACCCGAACTGTGGAACGCTCTGCATGAAGTATGGTGTGCATTGCCTGCAGCATATTTCCAGAAGCTAGTGGAGTCCATGCCCGTCGTATTTCTGCAGTCCTGTGCTTCTGTGGGGGACCTACCAAGTATTAGACTGGTGTACCAGTTTTTCTGGCACTTCACTGTGTATATACATATTGTATATTAATACATATCTATCTATATCAATCCACTGCTGGACGAAGGTCTCCCCCAAGTTTCCTCCACAACGGTCTGTCTTGTGCCAGTCTCCTCCTTGTCACTCCCGCATACTTTCGAATTTCATCCACCCATCTCCCATGTGGTCTTCTTCTGGGTCTTTTCCTGTCCCTTGGAATACAATCTAAAATTTCGGCTGTCCATCGATGGTCTATCCTTCTGGCAGTAGCAGGGCAGCAATAAGCTGCATTTTATCAAACCACAGATCGGACTTTGGAAGTCTAGTTTGTGGAAGAACCGTCGTGAGGAAGTTGTTCTTGCACATCTCCGCATTGGGCACTGTCGTTTTACTCACCGCCTTTTGCTGTGTGAGGCGTGCAACTGTCGTCTCACTGTCCTTCTTGTTTTGTGTACTTGTTTTCGGTTTTGTTATCATCGTTTTCGTCATTTTCACTCTCATTTGTTGGACGAAGGAGCAGCTACGCTGCAAACTATTATTGGCGAAGCCTGCGACATGAGAGCAGTGTTTTCGTTTTTACAAAAAAATTGGCTTTTTTAAACTCATCTAGATTTTAACTTGTTCACTCTCATATTTCATTTTTACCACATCAGCCTGTTTTTAACCTTGTGTACGTTTTTTATTGATTATGTTTTGTTTTGATGTCTTTTGTTTGGCGCTCTTTGGCCAACCATGGCCCTTGCGCCATTAAAATCTACCTACCAACCAACCTTCTGGCAGTATGTCCAGCCCATTGCCATTTCAGGGATTTAACTCTGATCAAGATGTCTTCCACTCTTGTCATTTTTCGGATCCACGAGTTCCTCTTCTTATCTCTCCCGGTTACACCAAGCATGCACCTCTCCATGCTTCTTTGAGTTGTCTGCAGCCTTTGTATGTATCTTTTAGTTAAGGTCCACGTCTCTGCACCATACGTAAGCACTGGAAGGATGCATTGATCAAACACTTTTCTTTTAAGACATAATGGCATATTGCTCTTGAAAATTATGCCGTTTCTTCCAAAAGCTCTCCACGCAAGTTTTGTACGCCGATTAATTTCTTCATCAATGTGACCCTCACTTGATATCTGGTGTCCAAGATAAACGTACGTGTCTGTTATCTCCAGCTTTTCTCCATCAATCGATAAATCTTCATTTCTTGTAAAAGCATTGAACATCACTTTTGTCTTCTGAAAGTTCATTTTTAATCCCACTTCTTTACTCTTGTCAGCAAGTTCCTGGATCATACTCTGCAGCTCTGATGGGCTAGTTGCAAAAATGACTACGTCATCAGCAAAACGAAGGTAGGTTAGATAATCTCCATTAATCTTTATCCCTTTGTTTTCCCAGCTCAGTGACTGAAAAACACCCTCCAATATGGCATTAAAGAGCTTCGGAGATATGGTGTCACCTTGTCTTGCTCCCTTTCCAATTTTTATGTGTGTTGTACCTTCAAACAGCCAAATCTTTGCACTTGCATTTTCATAGATGTTATTAATATTAATGTATGTATCTTCAATACCACAAGATTTCAGAGCCATTGTAACTGCTGATGGTTTCACCGAATCAAAGGCTTTTTCATAATCAATAAAAGCCGTGCACAATGGAAGTTCATATTCCCTCACTCTTTCAATTAGTTCTCTCAGTACGTGGATATGATCTATTGTGCTGTAGCCACTCCTGAATCCAGCTTTTCCTCTTGGTTGAGCCATGTCCAGTGTTACCTTCAAGCGATGTGAAAGAACTTTAGTGAAGATTTTATAAACCACTGATAGGAGGCTGATAGGTCTGTAGTTCCTGAGATCCTCAATGTCACCTTTTTATCTAGCAGGATCATTGTAGCATTGTTCCAATCCTCAGGAATCTTCCCTTCATTAAGGCATCGAGTGAAAATTTGGGCGAGTACTGTTTCGATTTCTCCACTTGCTTCTTGTATGATGTCTACAGTAATTCCATCTTCTCCTGGAGTTCGAGTCCCGCTCCAGGACGATGAACATTTTCAAGTTTTCGGATATTATCTGACCTTGTCACATTTACGCCAAGAATCGGATTGTCATCTTCAAAATTTGTACATCTTATGTGTTTGTAGACATGAAGAGATGCACTGAATTATAATTTTTAATATTTGTTACTAAAGAAACAAACATTGAATCAAGTATAGACAACAAAAATTAGAAATGAAGGCACAAAAACAAAATTTCACACATAGTTCAGGAGTTTAAGTTTGTCTTTAAAATGTCTGTTTAAAGATGTTGAAGCATTTTTTCTACAAACCAACACATTGAATAACTCTCGTGTGAGCAGTGTGTATGCTCCATCTTTGGTAAGATGGAAATCTATCAGAACCATTCAATTTCTTAAAAATTAAGTGAAATATATCAGTACACAGGTCCTTCTTCAGTAATACTTGCTGAACTGCCAGTGTTTTCTGTAAAATTAAAAAAAAATGAGAGAAATATCACCTAACGTATAACTCGAGACATGTCAGGTAAACAGGTGCTCTTAATAGCAGTATCTGTTTGTTGTTTTATTTATAAAATGAATACCCCAAAAGGTGTCTTTCAGTGTAAACACAGTTGTGTAGAAAGTTTTACAAACATGTCACTCACTGATGCTAGGCAGTAATTACATTAGAACTGCTAAGTAAGCTGAGAAAAAACCCTCAAAAATCTCGAACTTTGTGTAGACATTGCTAGTATAACCCAAAAGTGCCCCAAAATCTCTTCAAGTGTCAACATATCTTAAAGAAATACAAGTATTGAATCAAGTATAGACAACAAAAATTAGAAATGAATGCACAAAAACAAAAGTTCACACATAGTAGGAGTTTAGGTTTGATTTTAAAATGTCTTTTTTCTTGCTTTGAGGTTTGCGAAGGAGTGCACAACATTGTCGAACGATAACTGCTTAGCAATATCATGCTCTAATGACATGATAGCAAGACCATTAAGTCTTCGTTGAAGCATTGTCTATCGCAAGTTATTTTTTACCAAGGTCAACTGGCCACAAAAATTTTAAGGGGCTGTATAAAAATTGTGTTTTTGACCGCTTCGTGGCCACGACTCCCAGAAGCTGGTTATCTGAGTCATATAAAGCTTCCATAATTTCGTCTTTTCTTAATTGCGATAATTAATGTAATTCTTTGTAAAAAATGTTTATGATCTACAACTCAACAACAGGGTTTACAAACTATAAGTCTGCAAATTATCTGAGCCGCCCTGGTGGCGCAGTGGTCTAAGTGATGGCCTTTGAAAGGGGCCTGGGTTCGAATCCCGGTGAGGCATGGATGTTGTGTTTGTCATACGGCATTGGTTCAATCCCTTCCCTGGAACCAATGACCCTAAATTAGGGTACCAACAATGTGGCAGTATTATGGAAATGATCATTGTCTTTTCCAACACGATTAAGCTTTCTGCCACACTGCATGACATGTGCTGGAAGATTGTCTACAGTGTGTACAGCTATTTTAAAGAGCTAGTTACATCCAGAGTGGATGCAGCATTTAAAGAATTGTTTATTCAAACTCAAACGCAGCAATCGCCAATGTGTGGTGTGTTCCACTGGACAGTGCAATGGATTTGATTTGTGCCAAAGCAAATAGAACTGCTGCTGCCAGCCTTGTAGAAGCTGAGCAATCCTTTGTGTCACCCAAGAAAAATTTACCATGTGTGAAACATGATGGAACTTGATGATTTTAATAAAAACATTGTGCATCGGACAGTCCAGGAGTTTTACGACCAAGGGGAGAATACCCAACATGTTATAAAATTAAAGAAATTTTGCTTCAGAAAATGAATTTTTCTGAGTACAAAATCAGTGTGGATCATTTATAAAAAAACTTGGATTTCAGTATAGAAAGTGTAATGATGGATGCTCATGCAAAGAGCTGATACTGTGGCTGCACATATTACTTTCCTGAGAACAAAAACATGTATTACTTTTTTGGAAACAGAAAGCAGAAGGAAAAAAAGAAACATGCTTCAGTAAGTTTTGACAATTTGTACTTCTCTTAAGGTTAGAAGTAAGATATTCTTCTTTAGGAGTAAATGTTTAGTTCAAGATCACATTCTGCAGGTTTGTTAAATGTAAAACTGTAAAAGTTCTGAATAAAAAAAAAGGAAAGATATAAAACTTAAAGTTTCTCTGGGTTCATAATTTTCCTGTAATAAAAGCATTTTGAAGTATGAAACACAGAAATAATAATAAACGCTATGCACAAATACATTGTTGTTTAAATGACAAAGTAAGAAGAAACACTAAACTTCCTACCCCCCCCTGCTGTTGTATAATCTCAAAGCAAAATTTCGAGATTATTAAACAGCTTTGGGCGTGTCTTTGTACCTTGTTTTAATTTTTCTTTATTATTTAAATATTTTGCATGTGCTATAAGTTTCACTTTGGCAGCACATACAAAAACCTGCAGTGCATTGCTGGAAAGTTGTGTGTGAAAATGGCTGACAATTTTGAGAAGGAAAACTGGTTTTATCTATGACCAAACGGGGTTGTTCATACTCGAAGTTTGTCCTAAACCTTAAGTGGAGAAAGTGAGTTCAATAGTTTCTGCATACAGTAAGTTGAAGCTCATCTTCTCTGTCTGATGGTTACAGGTGAGAGCAGGGTGGGGAGCATGTGACCTTCAGCTGCTGATTTAAAAGTAATGGACTATAATTGGGGGAACATATCACAGACCACTCCACACTCCATTAGAAAATGAAAAAGGGATACTCACACCCCAACCCCCATCAGACAGAAGAGATGAGCCTTCAACATACTGTATGCAGAAACTATTGCCAATACCATGAATGAGAAGGTTTATCTGTTGACAGTCACTTATGACTTTAATGCCAGATATCTATGTGAAAGGAGAATTTTCTTCAGAGTGCAAAATCTGTCCCCTAACCCACGCAACATGAGCCAATTGACGAACTTCTTTCATCAAAGATCAGATAATGAACCCATTCTTGTGAAAGAGCAGAGAGAAAATAGACACCCTTATAGTTGGAGAAGAATGATTTTTTCCTGGGATATAACTAAAGAGAAAAGGGGTATAAACTTTATATGCAGGAAATAAACAAAATCCTATAACCCCACTTCATAACGAAGTAAATTTCTCCGTCATTTCTGGTCTACGCCGGGATTCGAACCCGAGGCCGCTTATTCCGGAACAAGTCGCTCTACCAACTGAGCTACGCAGACATTTGTTCTGATTGCTATGTGCCTTTATGTCGTGTGCGTCCTGCTGGCAGGTACGTCACATCTCCCCGCCCCCGAAAGAGGGCCGGGGGCATGGCCCACGGGTCAGCCGTGACCATGAATCGTTGCAGGCAGCCATCCACTGTAGAACGTGCACTTGAGAACTCCCAGTCAATCTGCTGTGTGGAATGCAACATCACACATTTTTATTTTTCGAAGCGCTGGAGAAGGAATTCTCCGATTTTTCCTGTCTCGCGGTGTGGAAATAACATCACACCAATGCGAGATTTTGAACGGCCGGGTCATCCGGATAGTTCGGGCGCCATTATAACGAAGTAAATTTCTCCGTCATTTTTGGTCTACGCCGGGATTCGAACCCGAGGCCGCTTATTCCGGAACAAGTCGCTCTACCAACTGAGCTACGCAGACGATTATTCTGATTGCTATGTGCCTTTATGTCGTGTGCGTCCTGCTGGCAGGTACGTCACAACTTCCTGCTGGAAGTAATAAGTTTTATGTCATATTAATAGTTTTTCCTAATCAGGAAATAAAGGTGAACTGAATCTATTGTTTACTTGCTCTAGCGAGATAGGGAACCTGCATCCTTCTAATATCTCCTGGTATCCATGCAATTTTCATTCCATCTTCTGATACCTGCTCCAACAAAACTGACACTATTATTTATCAGTTGCCAAATGACATGGCTTCTGTTTAGCTATCAAGTACATGCTAACAAACACAATGCCAAGTGCTACGGTAAATTAAAGAATTTCTTTCTGTGGCACGATAGACATTGTGAAAGCTGTTCTAGCTGTCTTGAACATGGCCCATTGCTTTATTAATATATACGTTACCGTTAAAGTGTATAATTCAGTTATTTCATAGAATACCTAGTTATTTCATGAAATAACTGATCAAGTTAGTTACAGTGTGTAATAAATTAATAATTCCACACTTTAACTAGGTATTGTATGAAATAACTAGGTATTCTATAAATTAACTAATGATAGACAGTTAAAGTGTAAAATAAACAATTTGACTGAATTATACAACATACAAAATGTTATTTATATAAAGACACAATAAAATCATTTGTTACAAACAGGGATTACTAAAATGGCATTTGGAATTGCATAGAACATTATTTCTAAAACAAATACATTTTTTGTTGACACACTGCGTTTTAGATGAACATTTTTTAAATCCCTGACTGGTACCTAAACTTTGAGCTGTAGCAACCGACCGGAGCGATTTCTCTATATCCGGCACTTCTTCGATCTGAATTAGTTTTTCTTCATAGACGCTGAACTGGGATCGGGAATATAGCTGTTTTATGCGGCCGTTTCTTGTTACCAATTGAAACAAGAAAGATAACACCGAATTTTCGGGTGTAATAAGCACATGTTTTAAATCCGTTCTGACGCAAATTAAATTTATCAAAGCTATTCAAAGTCAATGGAATCGGTATGGGAAAACAATAGTGTCTAACGGAAGAAAGAAGTTTTTCAATCGGGTTTTTAATCTCTCAGATATTGCTGTATACGGAATCGCGAGCTTACGCCCTCTGGTTGCAGACTTGTTTGTTAAGAAAAACATGAATTTATATGAGAAACATTTCGCGCTGGAAATGCTCTCCAACAGAGAAAGAAATTTTCAAATCGGACTCTTAGAAACAGAGATATCGACAAACATAAGATGTGACTTTACGTCCCCTGGTGGGACGTAAAGTCACATCTTATGCATTCTTTTAGGAAGAAAGTATTCTCAAAAGGTTTATATCCATATGAGCCATATCAGTCAAAAAAAAAAAAAAAAAAAAATTTAGTCGAAATTTCAGGATCCCAGATTTTGCTACAAATACATCAGAAGCAGATATTAACACTTATGCCCCCTGGTGGCCAAACCATTCTTTACCAAACATTAGAAATTATGTGAAAAATATTTTCCATCAGGTCTTGTATGTGATACAGGAAGAATTTTTCAAATCAGAGTTTTAGGAGCAGAAATAACGCAGAAAACACAATTTACTTTTTTGTGCCCCCTAGCGGAAAGTCTATGATTTACTTGAAAATTTTAAATTTATAGGAAACACATTTCGCATCGGAAACACTATTCAACAAAGAACGAATTTTTCAAATCTGACTCTTGAAGTAGAGATATTGACAAAAATAAAATATACGTCTATGCCCCTGGCGTAGAAACCATGCATTATTTCAAGAAGAAAATGTTCCTAAGAGGTTTGTTGACATGAGTAGTATCGGTCAACAAACAACTTTTTTCAATTGAGATTTTAGAAGCTCATATTTTACTGCAAATACATCAAAAGCGGAAATTAAGACTTATGCCACCTGGTGACCAAACCATTTTTTACAAAAATTAGAAATTATGTGCAAAGAATTCCCCATCAGGAGCTGTATCCGGTGCAGAAAGAATTTTTCAAATCTGAGATTTAGAAACAGAGATATAGGGGGAAAGCAATTTACCTTTACGCCCACTAGCATAAAGTCTATGAATTACTTGAAAATTTTGAAATTATATGAAAAACATGTCACACTGGAAACACTATCCAACAAAGAAGGAATTTTTCAAGTCGGACTCCTACAAGTAGAGATATTGACAAAAATAAGATATACATCTACGCACCCTGGCGTAGAAACCATGCATTATTTTAACGAAAGAAATGTTTCTAAAAGGTTTGTTGACATGAGTAGTATCGGTCTACAAACGACGTTTTTTTTCAATCGAGAATTTAGACGCTCATATTTTGCTGCAAATGCATCGGAAGCGAAAATTAAGATTTACGCCCCTGGTTGCCAAACCATTTTTATTTTTTACAAAAATTAGAAATTATGTGCAAACAATTTCCCACCAGGAGCTGTATTCTGTTCAGAAAGAATTTTTCAAATCGGAGATTTAGAAGCAGAGATATAGGGGGAAACACAATTTACCTCTACGCCCCTAGCGGAAAGTCTATGAATTACTCAAAAATTTTGAAATTATATGAAATACATGTCACACTGAAAACACTATCCAACAAAGAAGGAAATTTTCAAATCAGACTCCTAGAAGTAGAGATATTGACAAAAATAAGATATACATCTACACCCCTGGCGGAGAAACTGGAATATTTTAAGAAAATATTCCGAAAAGGTTTATCGATGTGAGTGGCATCAGTCCATGAAAGAATTTTTTCAATCGATATTTTAGAAGCTCAGATTTTATGACAAATACATTGAAACAAAAATTGACACTTACGCCCCTGGTGACTAACTTATTCTTTACCAAAAATTTGAAATTATATGCAAAAGATTTTCCATCAGTAGGTGTATCCGCTGAAGAAATTTTTTTTCAAATCGAAGCTTTAGAGGAAGAATTATCGGAAAAAATGTCATTTACTTTTACGCATCCTAGCGGAAAATATATGCGTAATTTGAAAAAGTAACTAAATCTAAAATACACTTCGACATTATTGGAATCGGGAATCGAAAGATAAAATAATTTTTTCAATCGGATGTTTAGAAGCAAATACACTGCTGGCCACCCAAAATGCAACACCAAGAAGGACACGAGATAGCAAAGCCAGATTTACTGGACACATAACAATAAATACAAAGATGAAGCGATTGAGCTTACAGGCCCGTGCGACTTATGCGGAACATTCAGACATCAATAGTTCGTGTGGCCCCCATGGCTGGCAATAACAGCCGCTACATGCGGCGGCATCGAACAAAAGAGGCCTTGGTTGTGGGCTTGGGGTATGTCGATCCAGGCTGCTTCCACACGTTGCCACAGTTCATCAGGCGTATACCTGGGTGGTGCTAGCCGGGCCACTCGGTTGCTGATCAGCGACCAGACGTGTTCGATGGGTGACATATCGGGAGAACAGGCGGGCCACGGCAGCAGTGACACCTGGTGGTCCGTGAAGAATTGTTGCACGATGCGTGCCACGTGCGGGCGCGCATTGTCCTGTTGAAACGTGGCCGCTGGCAGATCCTGCAGGTAAGGGAGGACTACAGGCTCTAAAATGTCGGAGATGTAGCGGTGGCTGTTGAGTGTACCAGCGATGCGTACCAGAGGGGTGCGGGTTTCATATCCAATTGCGTCCCAAACCATAACGCCAGGCGACGGACCGGTATGGCGATGCATACTGCAAGCGTCATACAGTCTCTCGCCGTGGATCCAACCATCGTGGTGTTGCAGGCAGAAGCAGGATTCGTCAGAGAAGACAATGTCGTGCCATTCCGTAGTCCAGGTGCGGCGTTCAACGGCCCACTGCTGCCGCACTCGCCGGTGGTGTAACGTCAATGGTAATTGGAGCAATGGCCGCCGTGTGACAAGTCCCCACTCCTGCAGATGACGTCGAACGGTATGTGCTGACACAGGTTGTTGTGCAACACACCCTAATTCCTGCGTTAACTTTTGTGATGTGGCGGTGCGAGCCGTCAATGCCCGCCGCACAACATGCCGGTCCTCTTCGTTCGGTGGTGTGCCGCGGCAATCGCTCACGTCGGTCGGTCCGTCCGTCCCTCCTGCACCCACCGAATCCATACTCGCCTCACTGTGGCTGGATGTCGTCTCACACGACCGCCGATGTCTCGGTTCACTTTCACCCCGCCTTCTGTGCACCCTTCTTATAAGTGCTTCTCGGTGGCGTACCGGGCGCACGATTTGCATATGCCCTGTAATGCTAATAGTTTGCATGTCCTCTTGCTGGTGACTCATGCTGCGAATTTCAGGCCAATCGGATGCTTCCTTCTTGGTGTTGCATTTTGGGTGGCCAGCAGTGTATGTGGAATAAAACATATTTTTGAATTCGACATCATCTGCATTTATGCCCTCTTGCGGCAAAATTGTACATCGTAAAAAGAAAAAAACGAAATGAAGGATCATCATTCTCATATTTCAAGCTTCCCAATACAAAAAGAATTTTTCAAATCGGACTCATAGTTGCAGAGATATCGTGGGTACGGACAGACAAACCGTTAACATAAGCACGATCATTTTTTACAAAAGACGTGCTAAAAATCCTTGTTTGGTTATTTTCATGATAACAGCTAAAATAGGTCTGGCGTGTCACCCCTTCCTCTGTCAACTTCAGGTACTGGGATACGGACTAAGCCCCACAGAGGCTTCAGAATGAGATTTATCTGACATTAATTTCATCTTCTTAGCTTGAATTTCCAAACATTCTTTAGAGTTTTCTCTTTCCCTCTGAACATTCAGTTCATTAAAACACAATTTGCAGATCTTTTGTACAACTTTGTCTTCCAAAACATAGTCTTCTGAACATGACATGTCGACAGGCTCATTACATTTCGAACAAAAATGAAACATAAAAGTTAATATCATTATTATTATTATATGTATAACACTTTATAGTGGGTTGAAAATTGTGTGTTATTTCTGACCAGTGGTTCTCACTTTACAGCCTTTTGAATATGGGATTTATTTACTCGGTTATTTTACACTTTAACAGGGTGTAGATCGTTATTCTATGAAATAACTAGTTAAACCATAGAATACAAGTGAGTTTTACGCTTTAACTGACTCGATCAGTTATTTCATGAAATAACTAGGTATTCTATGAAATAACGGATTTCATACTTTAACGATAACATATACATTAAAAAAGAAATAAATGTGTTAGATAAAACTGCATTTTTTTAAATATTTGGTAATGCAGATATATTTTCAGGAAGCATGGCATGTATGGTAGATAATGGCCATAAGGCTTGTTTTAATGAATAAAATGATTTACATACTAATGCACAAAATGTAATGTAATGTAATAGAATGACCAATTTTAATTCTTAAACAGACTAATAATAAGTACATTTTGGGTAGTTTTACATGGCTTAGAATTCCAAAGCAAGCAAATTTAACATATGAAACACAAAGAAAACAAAATCAAGAGGTTATAAACAAGATTGTATCTTGCTCGATACAGTGTAAACAGAAAAGATGCATATAATGTCCAGCATTTTGACATCCTTTTATGTTCACTATTAAAAAAATGAAAACAACAACAACAAAAAAAACTTGCACTTCAATTTGCTCATTTTGTTGAAAATTGTGAATGCAGTATAGAATTTTGCAGTGGGGAATTAAAATGAAAAAGTTTTAAATGAAGTCTGTGTATTCATTTTGAAAAATGTCAAGGTTTTATTACTTTTTAAAAGTAAAACAGCAGAGGGAGTTTTTGAAATCACAACCTTTATTTGCTGAAGCATACAAAAGAAGTTACTTTCATGTAAAAAAAAAGTGAAAAACACTGAAATCAAAGAGCTCCCTGAATTGTAAGCCAGTTTGAATACACTAGTTATAAGCATTTAATTTAATAAACAGTGTTTGGTTATAATAATATATTGAAATACAAAGTGAAGTAACCTGAGAGAAAATTCTCCTTTTGAGTAAAATATTTTTTAAAGTACACAATATAATGACTAGAACTACCAAATCACATTATGTTTATTACATACTGTTTTTATATTCAGCTTGATTTAAATTGATTAGAAATGAGAAGAATTAATGAACAAACTTTTGGAATCCTTAGTGTTTATAAACAACAAAAGTTGTCTGAGTAAATGGAAATTCATGAACTTAATTTGTGACCACAAAAATTCACATTATGTTTGTTATAGCATTCTTTTTTATCATTATTATTTCATTTATAGCAAAACTCAAAAAGTAACAAAAATTCAACACTACATTCACAAAAGCAACATTACCTAGAGATTCCTTTTAAATTTTGCTCTTCACAAATTAATTTTGAACAATTAACAATAAATTTTAACGCTCCAGATTCCATATAAGTGCACAATGATCAATAAAAAGAAATTTCATAATATTTATGTAGAAAATATAAGCAATGCATGTACAATAATCCCTATTTTAAGCACCAGTAGTACTTTTAATACCTTTTTATAAATAAGAATATGATCAGCTATTATATTACATTAATTTTGTAATGGAATTAGTGTAGAATAATTATATGCATCATCAAATTAGCTCAAAGTACTGCAATGGTGATTTATTCCAAGTGTTTGTTTTCAATAGATTACAGAAAATAGTGTACTAAATTTATTAACTAATATTAACTACATACATATCACTAAGCTGTTCTCTGAGATTCAGAGGTTAGCTCCACAAAGAAATACAAACTACCAGATAATTTTTCCTTACTGTTGCTGTATCAAACTTCTCCATTTACAGCAATCTTGACATACAGCTTGGGGGAAGGGGGCTATGAAGAGATGCTTCAGCATACCAAGATGGCATAAATTCATAGTTGCAAATTAAAATGAATTGAGTAAATAGTACGCAAGCTAGAAGAATGCTAAGCTTTGGGAATGACTTCAGAAATTGGGAATTTCCTTTGATGGGACTTTCCAACCCTGACCAATCAACAGGTGCCTAGAAAGTTCATTCTCTGAATGTTCATAAGTTATTCTGGTGTATAAATGTAACTATGAATTAAAATTGTTTTGTGTAAAAAACAGTGACTCTGAAACGGATCCTTCTCTGTCTGTAAAACTAGATGAGGTCATTTATGTATATGGAGATATAATTTTGCTGATGCTTGCAATAAATGCTGTTCTGTTAGTTAAGTAAAATCTGTGTTAAATAATATAAAATCTGAATAGTATTAATTATACAAATGGTGATTATTCAGGGTACTCCTTCAATAACACTGATAGCAATAATTTCTGTTTTGTCACTACTAACACAGCTAGTAGTTTGCGAACATTGAACAGTGACGGACTAATTGCCTTAGCTAAATGTGTTACTCAACTCATATTTTTTTTTTTTAATTTTGTGTGCATGACTGTTTGCTCACATTGCATCATTAACCTCACACAAACCTTTTATATGACTTTTTTGCCACTAATTCCTGCACTACAATTTTTTTTGTTTGCATTTTGTATCATTGTGTTTTATGTGATCAACACATTTATATACAGTTATAGAGAACCTCAGTATTTTAATTGTGTCTAATCCAGGTCTGATGTCTGCATTATTTCAAAAGTGTGTGTACTAAAAGTCAGCTGTTATTTTACCTCACAATTTCTTTTGGTATTTGTTCTGTATGTTGGGATTTTGCTCATGTAAATTATAAATTTATAGAAGACTACTTATCTTGTTCGCCCACTGATAATCTTTGTGTTTGAGGTTAAAGGCAAAAAAATATATAGGTTTTCTTTTTAAAATAATGAAGTTTTTAGAACAAACAATAACTGCTGGCATTTTAAAGACACTTCTAAAAGTAGCACTTTTAAAAAAAAGTCTGAGCAAGCACATCATTGGTCTTACTATTTTTTCTTTTAATTGAACATGTGTGAAAACATCAGATTTTGTTCTAATGCTGCTGCTTTTGGTGCAGCTTATTTCCATGACCCATCGCCTTTCTTTCCATTTCCTTTGAGTTAAATCCCCTATAGCTGTATCTGAACAGTCATTTTTTCTTTATAAGTGACACTCATGAGGTGATACAGTGACATTTCTGTCACTGCAAAACCTCCATCAGTGAGTTCGGGATTTTTCTTCCAGGACAGAAAGGTTTAACAACCACCGTGAGCAACTTGATGGGCTATAAGCAGTTGCCCGTCCCTAATTTAGGGCCAGTGGTTCCAGGGAATAGAGATGGCCAGTGCTGTAAGACATACACAACATCCATGCCTCACCAGAACTTGAACCCAGACTTTTCTTGGATACACAGAGTCATAAGTCAACACTTAGCCCACAGTGTCACAAATGTGGCAGGACAGGCATTATTCTTTTGCCACTAAAATCCCAAATTCAGTTTATGATGCAAAACACACAATAGAAGCTATCCTGCTAAAAAAATTATCCCTTAATTATTTTTCATACAATCCTGGTGTGAAAGTTTGACATCTTTTACAGGTATCAATTGTCATGTGGTCAGGTGTATGTACTACACTGTTTCACTGTGTCCTGCAGTAAACACTTTTCCTAAAATCTTTCTTGAATTCAACTGCAAAATTTCTTTGTTTAGCAGTTTGCCCACACACGCAGAGAGGCATTTTCTTTCCTGAAGCTCTTATTTTTCACAGAAACTTCCCAAAATTGTACAAGACTAAGTAGAATATGTTATATTACAGAAGATCAGATGGATCTGCCAGAAAGGATCAACATTATATTGATTGTCGGAAAAGTCATGATTATGTATTTTGACACCCGATGGCGGTTGGGCGGTTTTGGAAGTACTAGAGGCATGCACAGCTCTGTTATCACTATGGCAATCCACAGGTGCCAGTTCTAGCTGCAGTCTAAAAGGAATAGTGAGCAATTTGGTTGATTTGCGTAGATTTGACATCAAGTTGAAGATAGAAGACCAAACTGTGCATTTTTGCCATATTTTACTGTTTTACTTCCGTAAAGGGAAGAACGCGCATCAAGCTTGTGAAAAGTTGCGTAAAGTATACGGTGATAATGCTCTACAAAAACGTCAGTGTCAGCAGTGGTTTGCAAAATTCTGTGCTGGCGATTTTGACCTCAACGATGCTCCTCGGTCAGGGAGGCCCACCGAGGTTGATGGCGACCAAATCAAGGCATTGATCCAGTCAAACCCTCGTCACATGACACGAGAGATTGCAGACACATTGCACATCCATCATTCAAGTGTTCACGACCACCTGAAGAAGCTGGGATACGTAAGCAAACTCGATGTGTGGGTTCCTCATGAACTCAAAGAAGCTCAATTGACGGCGCGTATAAACATCTGCGATATGCTCATTAAACGTGAGGAAAACGATCCTTTTTTGAAGCGACTGATAACTGGTGATAATAAGTAGATTGTGTACAACAATGTGCTGTGCAAACGGTCTTGGTCCCGACGTGCTGCTTCGCCTCAAACAACATCCAAAGCAGACATTCATCAGCGGAAGGTTCTGGTCTCAGTGTGGTGGGATTTTATAGGTGGCGTGTTTTTCGAGCTCCTACCACGGAACCAAACAATCAATCTGAATGTGTGCTGTCAGCAATTAGACAGTTTGAACGAATCCATCATCCAGAAACGTCCAGAGCTTGTTCATCGTAAAGGTGTTGTGTTCCATCACGACAACGCGAGACCACACACAAGTTTGATCACCCGCCAAAAGTTATTGTAGCTTGGGTGGGGTATGTTGCCACACTCAGCATACTCGCCTAACCTTGTGCTGTCAGACTTCCACTTGTTTCGCTCTCTTCAACAGTCTTTACGTGGTATAACGTTCAATTTAGATGAGGCTGTAAATCAGCACCTTGTACAGTTTTTCGCCACGAAAGACAGGTCCTTCTATGAACGAGGCATTCTGCAGCTCACTGAAAGATGGCAAAAGGTTATCGAACAAAACGGGCATTATATCATTGATTGATCTTTGTTCTTTCTATCAATAAATGACCTTTGCAAAACATGGCTAAAATATGTCGTGACTTTTCCGACAACCCAATAGTTAAGTTTTATTTTAGCATCTACTACATTCATTTTGCATGTGCTAGGACCATCAAACACACCCTAATAAAAATTTAAGTGAGTAAAAGATGAAATGAAATTCCTTCTTTAAACTGGTGCAAGTACCCTGGGGTTATTACCAAGGGCTTTTGCAACATAGCCCTGACACATGAGTGTTAGATATCATAAGTATTCATAAAACAGAAACATGTTTAAACCTTTCAATTTATTTTCAGCAGGAATAAAGTTTTATGTATGGAATATGATGGTATATCTCTTACCCCATTTCCACAAAACTAAAAAGAAAATTCAGATTATTCCTAAACCTTACAAAAGGTTTATGCTATGCACTGGGGAGACTGCATTAAAATAACAGCAGCACAAGAACTATATTTTGATGGTATTGTTGCTTTAAATATGTTTACTTTGTCCTGTATAGGAAACGGCATATGAGTGGATATTTCTGAAATCAAATCTAATTAATCACACTTCTGTAGTCAACAATAATTCAAGACAGGTTGCACACCCTGGCTTTTGTATCTGTAGAAAAACATACATTTGTGCATTATCAGATCCATTAAACAGCTGAAATACATCTGCAAAGGAAAAAAGTACTGGAAAGCATCAATGCAAGAATGCATTTAAGTGGAAATTCATTTAGCACATCCAAGCAATATTATCTCACTAGCTGTAAAGCCCGTTGAAATAAGAATACAGTGGGTTCTAGAAATCTCTTATTGCTATTCAAGCGCTTATTAAAGACGGAAAATATCTTTGTACGTGATGCTTTGTGTAAACATCTTTTTGTAATCTGGAAGTAGTTTTTCCTCGTTCTGGCCCATGGACTACTTTAACTGTGACATCATCAAACTGTCGAACTCTTGACAATGCATCATAAAGTTGTACATGGCTAAACACTGGTTCAGGAAGATAGATACCTACTTTCTCCAGTGTTTTGCCTTGAGACTTATTAATGGTCATAGCAAAGGCGAGTTTTACAGGAAATTGTTGTCGTCTTAATGTGAATGGGAGGTCTATACGAGTAGGTGCATGATCAATTTGCAGAATAAAAACAGTTTTACCACATGCTGAGCCTGCGAGTACTTCTGCAATGATCGAATTGGGTTTTAGTTCTTCAATTATCAGTCTTGTTCCACTGCATAAACCTCATTGTGCATTGAGGTTTCTCAGGAGCATAATAGCTCCAATCTTCAGCCTGTGAAGTGGCATTCCTGATGGGGTTTGCTAATTTAAAAACTCTATAGGATAATACTGTTCAATATTTTCTTTGCCATCAGCATCAATTGAATCAGAGCTTAAGTATGTGCTTGCTGTCCCCTCAAAAAGATCATGAACATTCTCATTTAATGAACATCAGAGTTTTTGGGACACAGAATGGCTTTCTTTGCAAATGTTTTAAAATCAGAAATTTTCAAGTTCTCACCAAATGTTTTTTTTTTTTTGGCTATGTCACCATCATATAAAATATGTGTAAGTATCTCTATCATTTTCTCTGGTAGGCCATCAGCTGTTTCATGGGCACCAAGCATAAAAGCCATTCACTGAATGATGAATCAACAGATCAAACATTACTTTTGTGTCTTAAAATCTCAAACTTTTCCCATAATTGGTTGAATTTAATGCTGGCTTCGAGTATTTTGGTTCTGTCACCATGTTTGACAACTGGGAGAGTTTGTCTAAAGTCTCCTCCCAGTAAAAGGACTTTGCCACCATAAGGTTTCTAATTTGTCATATCATCTTTCAGTATTCGGTCAACTCCAAGTAAAGCAGTATGGGGGGCCATTGTAGCTTCGTACCAAACGATGGCTTTCGCAGATTGAATGATTTCAGTGTCGGTGGAATTAATCTTTATATTCAACGTAGACGTTTCATTAAGGTGGCACTAACTTAAATTGGTTAAAGTATGTTTTGCCACCTTCTAACAGATTAGCAGCGATTCCTGTGGATGCAAAAGGCAAAGCTGTGTTTCCTTCTCCATGGATAGTGCTGAGGAGGGTTTTATACAAATAAGTTTTTCCTGCACCCCCACCCCCACCAAAGAAAAACATCTATGAAGAATCATTAGTGGTTACTGATATAATACTGTCATACACTGTGTTTTTCTCTGCATTTAAATTACTTGCCATTTCTGTAGTTTTTTGTCGTTCTGCAGCACTGTTGAAATAAACATCCAGATTTTGAGGAATGTTACTTGATAGAATTGGAAGATTATATTTATCACATGAGCTGTTGTTAGCTTTGAGAGTGTCGTTCATCTCTTGAAGGGTCAGATTCAAGCAATGTTCACAATCCTCAGTCTGTCCAATGTTATGTCAGTGTGCAAAATCTTCCCAAAGATGGGATTTATAATTTTCAAGCAATTCTTGTGCGTTGGGTGGTGAAACAAAGATAAGAATGTAGGCAAATAAATATTGTAGTTGTCGAGGCATGGTGCAAACTGATGCTTCTTCATCTAAGGGTTTCTCCCATATTTCATCATTCTTAATCAAACCTTTTTGCAATGCAGCTTCTTGGAAGGTATCATATAGAATACTACTGACTGTTCTTAGATCTGTAAAGCTTTTTGCTCCAGACACATGCATTAGCAGTAGTCTCAAACAATATCTTTCTGGTTCAGGGCTAAAGTTGACTGAATACATTCTTCCAATCACATTATCTCCACCACATTTTCAGTGGACCCATTGTCTTTCTTTTTGATTGAACATATAATGTCTTGGCATGTCACTATGTGAAATGGATCGCACATCTTTATTGCCCTCATTTAGTTTGAACCATGCTGTCAGCATTGTATCTCTTGAGCATTATGAACAACTGCATTTTGATTATTGTTTAAACGCTTCGGATTAAAGGTAATGTTCTAATCTTTAGGAAAGTGAACAGGTAATCTAACTATTGTATGAGATTGCTGATGCATATCATAACCAAGTATTTGCCACATTGCCTCAGGTGCGCTAACGTATCAGGAACTAACATGACTTTTTACTTTGTCGTATTTGATATTGTACTCTGTTATATCCACATAGGTACAATCATGACCTTTGTATACATACTTAAATAGGTATTTCACGCTTTTCATAGTAGCGCACACCTCGACATTAATGTGGCAATTGTACTTTAATAAATTATACGGATTATAAGAGACAATCCAACTTATCAATCATTTTACCACCTACAGTTGTAGTTGCACCATTCTTTCTACAGCTATATAAAGGATACCCGCCTTTGTTAGCTACTGTTTCATTTTGGAAAAACTTCGGAAATTGCTTGGTACATTTGCCATCTTCCATACAGGGTGAATTGTGATTACTTTCAACACACTGGTCATAAACCATGTGTTTTGCAACAGTTGTATGTAAAACTGGTGGAAGTTCTGCTGATACAATCTGGTCAATTTTATCAGGCAATGTTGGTTTATCCTCTTCTTTCAAAATCAAGGGTATATGAGCGTGGGAAGCCCTTTTTTTTTTGAAATTCGTTTACATGAACTTTGCCCACTGGAACTCCAAAAATATGCCTTTTAGTTATATCGTCCATTAATTCTTTCAACTTTAGGTGGAAGACTCTTGCAACTAAATCTGGACGGTTTTCAATGGATTGACTGTTCAAGTTTTCAATAATTTCTTCCCATTTCGGGTTGCAATTCATAGTCAGGAAATTATCAGGCTTGCCATACTTTTTGACTATCACCATTGCATCCTGATAATTTTGTATCATATTTCGTGGACTACGGTATGGTGAACGCTACATACCCTGGGCTATGGGGGCCAATGCCCTACTCATGTGCAACTGTTGATTGCCCGTCATCGAAAATTACTCCTTGCCTGGTGCCAGGAACATCAAAACTGGACCTCTGCAGAGTGGCACAATCTTGTGTTGTGAGATGAATCCGATCATTTTCAGTCGTACCGAGCTGACTGAACGTTGCGGGTGTGGCGTGGACAGCACAAGGCCATGGCCCCATCGTGCCAGGTCTGTTCTGTTCAAGGCAGTGGTGCCTCTGTGATAATTTGGGGAGCCTTCTCATGGGACACATTAGGTCCCTTAGTGTGTCTCGAGAGGTCTTTAACCACAGTGTACTACCAGCATGTGCCGGCTGATCATCTACATGCTGTCCTGCAGTTAATGGTCTGCTTCAGCAGGACAATGCATAGCCCCATTGGGCTGCAACCACCCACGCTTGTCTGAAGAATACTCATGTAAGTTTGAAACCATCCAGTGGCCCCCAACGTCCCTGAATTATTAAACCCTGTGGAAGCTTCTTTGGGGTGCAGTGGAATGAAACATCAGATCCGAGGATCCTGGATCGACATCTCAGGAGAAGTTGTGGACAATGCTGCAACAGGCATGGCTGGCATCTCCAGAAACTCTCTTGACATCTGCTGGATTTGATACCTTGGCATGTACAGGCTGTCGTTTGCACCAGAGGACCAACATACTACACTATGTACCAACAAGTAATTGGACACCCCTGCAATCGATGATATCTGTGGTCCTGATACACGTCACGGCCGCCACCGTTAAATATCGTGTGGGAAACAACAACGCAACCAGTCGCATGCAAGATGCCACGCAGTTCGGAGCTCTCCGATTTCGAGAAAGGTGTAATCATCGGGTATCACAGAAATGGCTGATCCATACGTGACAAATCCAGCGAGTTGAAGTACCCAAAATCGACAGTGGCCTACGTGATTGGCAAGTGGAAGATGAGAGGTGACTGTCGGAATGTGCCCCGACCCGGCAGACCCACAAAACTGGGAGTTAGAGACCGACGTTTGCTGGCCAGAGAAATTCGGAAGAACCACACCAAATTGATGGGTCACATCCGCGAGGAGTTTCAACAGGCATCCAGGAGTGTTCTTTCGATGAATACCATCCGTAAGGAAGCCCATCTGCTCGGTTAGCATGGACGTGCTGCCGCCCACAAGCCTTAGATCACCAAGTCCAATAGCGCTGCTCGGCTAACGTGGTGCAAAGAACGTCGACAGTGGACCATTGAACAGTGGAAACAGGTTCTCTGGAGCGACGAATCAAAGTTCACCCTCTACAGTTCGGATGGCAGGGTCTGGGTTTGGCATCTGCATGGAGAACGCCTCCTGCCGGAATGTATTGTACCAACTGTGAAGTTCGGCGGCAGTGGAATTATGCTATGGGGGTGTTTCTCCTGGTATGGCATGGGACCCTTGGTCGCAATTCCTGGTAGACTCAACGCCGAGACCTAGAGCACCATTTTGGATGACCATGCGCTTCCTACGTTGTTGCAGTTTTATGGGGGTGGACCCATGTTACTTTCAGGATGACAATGCCACCTGTCATGTTGCGAGGTCCACCATGGCTTGGTATGGTGACAATGGGGTTAATCGAATGGACTGGCCTGCGCAGAGCCCGGACTTTAACCCTATCGAGCACCTCTGGGACGAGTTGGAGCGTCGACTTAAGGGGTGCCCCCACCGTCCGAAATCGGTGAAGGAACTGACCTGTCTTCTCCAAGCTGAGTGGAAGAAAATACCGCTAGCCGTCGTGCAACACCTGTTTAAGAGTATGCCCCGGAGGGTCGCAGCTGTAATCGCCGCTCGTGGAGGCTCCACCAACTATTGAAGGTGAATAAACTTCGTTTTCTTTTGCTATCACAGGTGTCCAATTACTTGTTGGTAGATAGTGTATTAGGTAGGTATCTCTAATGTTTTGCCCATTGAGTGTGTTTGTATTGTGACCACCTCTTACTTTTGACGTCAACAGCGAACCAATGAAAAAAGGCACGTGTCATGAGCTGGCTTGGAGGGTACAAAAGGTGTGCTGTAGGCATTCTGAAAACATATCACTCGTTGCTGTCATGGATAAAAGGAGCGATTTATCAGATTTGTAAAAGGAGATTATTTTATCGGCTTTCGGGCCAAGAGTAGCAGTATTCCTGAAACAGCAAAGTTTGTGAACTGTTCGCATGCTGCTATGGTTAAAATGTATCATGATTGGAGAAATGGCACCATTGCGAATAAGCGATGTGGAAACTGCAGAGCGCCACTGATGTGAGAGGTGAACATCGGCTGCGAAGGTGCACGAGGGCTAATCGACATGCTACAGTGGAGCAACTCACTGGTCGAATGAACCAGGGGGTTACCGGAAGTGTGTCTAAAATGACAGTTCATGGGGTTCCGATGCAGACGGATGGTCATTGCAGCTATGCTAACGAAGGTGCATCAACAAAAAAGGCTTACATGTGTATAGCAGTATCGGAATTGAACCTCCGTTGATTGGAAAAGGATTGCCTTCTCCGTGAGTCATGTTTTCTGCTTCATCGAACAGATGGACATTGGAACATCTGAGAACAAACACTCTTCAACCATTGCTGGAAGAACACAAGCTGGTGGGGGCAGCGTTATGGTCTGGGTAAAGTTTTCATGGCATCCCCTGGGTCATCTCATACCTGTGCAAGGCACTATGGACCAAATGCATTATGAATCCATCCTTGCAGACCATGTACACCCATACATGCTGATTGCCTTCCCTGGAGTGGATGGGATCTTCCAGCATGACAATGTGACATGTCAAACAGGTAGAAATGTCCGAGAGTGGTTGGTAGAGCACGATGAAGAATTCAAAGTACTTCCCAGGTCCCCCTAATTACCCAGACTTAAACCCAATTGAGAGTCTGTGAGACCACCTCGATCATGTTGTTTGCTCTATGGATCCTCCACCAAGCACCCTCCAACTGCAGTCAGCATGGCTCCACATACCTGTGAACTCCTTCTAGCACCTTATTGAGTCACTCCCAGCCCGTCTAGCTGCTGTCCGCACTGCACACAACGGTTACTCTGGATTTCAGCTGGTGATCACAATAATGTGACTTGATATAATAAAAGACCTTGCCATCAGTGGAGTAATCCTAATCATCAAAGCAGAGTATTGTTACAATTCAGTGCAAAAAGGAGCATGTGGAAGGCATTAAAAATATTGTTGCACCAGGCATGACAAATAGTTAAGAATGAAAGTGATTTTTCAAACACATCAGCTAGGCACTGCTGTTTAGAGCAAATCAATAATTTAAGAAAATCAACTTTAATTTCTAACATGCTGTAAAAGGGATACATTTAATTTGTAAGAGCAGTTGCACATGTTAAGACTGTCCAGAAGTCATAATTGCACTGGAAAGTTTATAGTAGAGTGGCTAGAGTAAGAGTCTTACTTTTTTTGGATAAAAAGGTTAGTCATTCCAGTGATTATTTCAAGAAACTGAAGACTTGCTGTGAGCTATCTAAAGCTTAAAATATAAATTGGGCCCCAAAAAGAATTGTCACCCTAAGGACACTCCATCACCACTGCCTAAACTATTTTGGTGTCATCTGCAACTGTAGAAACCCAGGATTCTTTATCAACCACCAGCATAAATATTGTTTGTTCTTTAATGTCAGTTGGCAGTGGGATAAATGGTTCTAACCTTACACTAAAGAGAATATCTGAGGTGACTTATCTCCAGAAAGTTCTCTTTACCGAAAAATCAGAATTCTCTCTCTAGATTGGTAGTAATATTTTCTACAGTGGAAAGAACAGATACAAGTTTTCGTCACACAAATATCATCAAACTGAGCAACTTTAGTGGCAGAAGTATGTCTAGTCTGTATAAAATTCCCTGCATGGAAGTGCATGAGTGCTAATTAAAAAGCATTTAAACTGATGGTATATCTAAACCAGTACATAATTATTCCAATGATACTTAGTGTATGTATTGCAAATGCATTCCTTATTTTTCTTAAATTGTTAAAAAATATGCCACCCATGAAAAGAATTCAACATAATTCTATGAACAAAAAACCAACAACCAGAAAAAAGTCAACAAAACAAAAATTTGTTATGAGACGGTTATGTATAATAAGTTGTATGTTACATGAACAGTGAAACCAACCCTTTGCAATTTACACATGTACACAGATGTTTATTGTGGCTTGCAAACATTTTGATTTGCTCTTGATGATAGGCGTTTGAAATGCAATATTTATACAATCTAAAAAAAAAAACAACCTTAAACATGATTAAAAAACAATTCGCATGAACTACTACTTTAAGATGTAAGGTATATACAATCATACACAATGAAATATATCATTTGCCAAGTATAGTGCCAGAGTTAACTACACATACCCTCTTTTTGTCAAACACAAACTTTTTGGGTTATGTACCAGAGAAAATCTCCATAATTTAAAACCCCAGAAGTTTATAAAACTTACTTTGATATATTACCATGTATTATCACAATGTTGCTAAATAGGACTGAAATGTCTTATGAAAACTGCCATTAAATGTTCTATGAAATATAGAAAAGGGAATCTTATGGTGATTTCTTTTCCAATTTTTTCTTTGTCCGTGCACCTCTGTTAGAATCAGTTCCTTTATCAGGCTCTATAGTGGAAGAATCTGAAGGTAATGAGATATCACAAGATGGAAGAACAGAATTAGGTTCTGTCTGTGAATTTGTAGCTTGTAAAACAAACTGATACAACTTGGCATATTTGTCCTCATAATATCTTCTTTGATGAAGCAACTGACTTTGTTCTGTTTCTAACTGTAACCTCTCGGCTTGTAACTGATCTAAATCTTGTTGCAGCGTGTTGATCTGATCCATCTTTCTTTTTCGACAATTTTGGGCAGCCACCTGTTATGAAGTAAAACCAGATATATATAGTTATGTCATAAAAATATGCTTATCTGTGCACTGCAATATTTTTTGTTATTAAACAACAACAAAGAGAAGTGAGCAATCTAGTTACAGATGTCTTGGCTTACACAAAACCAAATATAAGATAACATATTTAATTTTATCATGTAAGTTTTCGGGTAAAAGTTAATCTTTTTTTCTCTCAAACATAGCACTATGCTGTCCTTTCTAACACTTAGCATTAACTCCTTGCTGATGTTTTAATCTCATACTTCCTTCATACACTAATCTATGTCTGTCTATTTTACAGTTCCACACACGAAGTAGAGGAGGCCCTTTCCCCCACCCACCCCCCAAAAATTAACCCCTTACTGATCACCCTCATCAAATATGATGGGCTTGAGGCATTGAAGTTATGTACTGAATAGTGCAAACACAATTGATTTATTGTGCCCAGCAGCACTAGCATGTATACATTTTATTATGGAGAATATCTCTGCGATTATAGGCAGATTCTTTTATTTTGTTTGTGAAACATAAAACAAAATTTCATAAATAAGTAATATTGCTGTTTTTTCTGTTTGTGCACATTATGGAATACGAGGTGGGGACTTGGCGTATGGTTCCTTACCTTGAATACTTTAAAATACTGATGCATAATCCCCTTAGGCGATGATGTACTTTTGCCAGTGCTTGCAAAGTTTATGGAAGCATTGCTGAAAGCCATGTTTTGCAACCCCTCGTAATGCCTCCTGCATTGCTGTTTTTACCTCATTTGCTGACCCAAAATGATGTTCCTGCAGACTTTGTCTCATCAGTGGAAACAGGTAAAAATTACAGGGGGATATGTCTTGTGCATAGAAGGAATGGCACATTAGCACGATTACTGGCGAGAAACTCTGTGACCAGTAGGGACCGATGTGCAGGCGCGTTGTCAAGGAGAATGGTACCCTTGACCCCCGTAAGTGACGTAAAATGTCCAGATAATGTTCCTTGTTGCGCCCTCAGGAATAAATTCGGAATGGACAATGCCACGAGAATCAAAAAACCTCAAGCACGACTTTCCCTTTGCTGCAATCCTGCCTGAATTTCTTTGATCGCTGTGAAGATGGTGATTTCCATGTTGAAGAAGCATGCTTTGGCTGAATATCAAACAAGTAGCACTATGTTTCATCACCTGTGATGTTATCGAAAAACGCAGGATCGCTCTATTGGCTTTGTCGATTGATTTGCCCGATATCCGTTAATTTTTTTTGTTCGAAGGTAAAAAGGCGAGGGACAACGTGCTGACACAAGCGGTGCACATTAAGATCCTCCGTTAAAATGCGCTGGTATGTGGTCTCTAATAAGTTAGTTGCATTAGCAATTTCCTCAATGGTTCGACGACGATTTTGACGAACACACTGCACCACCATCGTAATGTTGTTTTCTTCATTCCGTGCAGTCACAGATCGACCACAGCACTCATTATCTGCGATGAATTCTCAGCCCTCTCTGAAACACTGATACCACACGTACACATTCGAAAGTATCTGCAGGTGTTTTACCCAAACGGTGACAAAATTTTATGTTAGAGCACTGCTCTTCAAAAGCCACGTTTCTCACATCGCAGAAGACTAACCACAGCAGAAAACGTCTGCTGCGCATTCCAATCACTTTCTATGGGTAGGGTATTCTGACGCATTTCAGATGCTGTAACTACATGCTTGCGTTGTCACGGGTAGGCGCTGTCCCAGAACTTTTGGATCTTACTTCGTACAATATTGCCCGATATTTTAAAACCAATAATAATGAAAAAAAGGACAGAAAGCAGCCTCTTCTTTACATTAATCTGTATTTAGAAAAAACAACATTTAGGCTTTTCTCTGAAATTTAAGATCTTTCTAAAACAGCTTAAATCTTGCCCAAAAATTAAAAATAATTGCTTATTTCATTTAGTAACTGTTAAATTCCTTCAGTAAAAAAAAATAGGTAATTTTTTTATGGTTTTCATGAATATTAAGTAATCCCTTAAGGGATAACTCTCAAAGAAAAAGATAAGAAGTGATCAATGTCGCTTACATACTAAATAAATATTTAAGAACGAAGCATTTCTGGTCTGCTACATGAAAATGAAACCACATACATGTTTAAACAAATATTTAAGTATAATAGGAATGCCCCACCCCCTAAAACAGTAATTGCATGGAATCAGCAGGCTGGTGTCCTCCAGGGCTCTAGAAACAATGGCTGGCTCATACGGCACATTTCCGTTGTCCCCGGAAGTTGCGGCTGGTGACGTAGCTGGGATGCATCGCTGAGTGTTAGGAATCTCGTTTGATTTGCTTTGTGCGGGGAACTCTGATGATAAATACAACTACGGAGCTGCCGAATATGAAACAAAATGGTGAATTGATTTAAAAAAACAAAAGGAGTGAAGCAAAACATATCACTGATTGTTTTCTCTTTTATATATATGTGTATTATTTCCGTCAAACGCAAAAATAATGAATTTTTGTTAATAACAAAACCTGGGCTACTGTAATTTTTGTGAAACGTTTTGGATATTCAGGTGTCCATTTAATTCAACTTTTACCCTCTACAAGAGAGGTTTCCTGTGTTTTTGTAAGTATGTTTCGAAAGCATTTGTCATTTTTTTTTTTTCATATTTTGTTTTTTTACCTTAATTTTCAATAAAAGCCGACGCGAACGATTCCATCTTCTGGCTCTACTAGAAAAGCTCCTTAAAATATCATTTTTTTTCCTGTTTTCAGAAAGTTAAGCTCTTTTTCCATTATTGATAATTTGTCATTTAAAAAATTTACTCTTTTTTTTTTGGAGCATATCACATTTCATGCAGAAAATTGTCTCTACAAACCTCGTCTACTGTAATTTTTGTGAAATGTTTCAGATATTCAAGTGTCTATTTAATTTGACCTTTACCCTCTACAAGAGAGGTTTCCTGTACTTTTGTAAGTATGTTTCAAAAGCATTTGTCATTTTTTTTTCAATTTTTGATTTTTCGTATTTTATTTTTTTACCTTAATTTTCAGTTCTCTGATTTGTTTCAATAAAAGCCGACGTGAACGTTTCATATTCTGGCTTTGCTAGAAAAGCTCTTTAAAATATCCTTTTTTTTTTTTTTTTCCTGTTTTCAGAAAGTTTAGCTCATTTTCCTTTATTGACAATTTGTCACTTAAAAATTCTACTTTTTTTTTTTTTTTTTTTTTTTGAACATATCACATTTCACGCAGGAAATTGTTTCTTCATAAGATGAAGGTTGAATTGGAGCCACATTTTCTGCAAAATACCCTTTTTTTTTTTTTTGGGACTAAAATTTTTAAATCTATCAAAAGCATCATGCAGTATTTTTCTCCTTTGTCTTTCACCTCTTGCAGTGACATTTTCAACGTTTGATCTCGGTAAATTGACTGTTGGTATAGCCGACGATTTCAATATCTTTTTCATTGGTTAACCAAGCAGGCGATTAATCATATAGTCTTTGTACTTACTATTTAAAAAGTGCTTATTGCAAATCCTGGCATTTTTCAAATGAAAAGAATCTGCTCTGCAACACCTGTTAACTCAGTTTTTTGTAACTACTGGGTTGTTTCTAAGGGAAACAGTGAAAACTTATGTTTCACCCTTTCGTATTCCTGCAGGTATTTTGGCACGTAGCAACAGCGCAGGAAGTCACTGTCCGAAAACGATGTACTAAAGAAATTAAATAAAAAAATTCTATGTCAGAAATACAACCTAAAAAACAGCAGATAACTAATGCGAATGCGACAAACGTGGGTTAACAGCGTCCATTGAGTGCTTTAGATCGCGCCCTGATGAGTGACATGCATTCCCGTGACGTCACTGAGACAGGTGAGGACCACTTCAACGACCAGAAACACAAAGCGATGAGCCAGCCCCTTGTTACTAAGCCCTGGGTGTCCTCGTGATCTGAGCTGACCTTTGTGTACATGATACAGCACTGTTTGGCAAAATTCAACTCTTGTGTCAAAGTCTTCCAATAAACTGAGAACAGCTTTCACAGTATGGTTAACAGTTTAAGCATCACAGTGAAATACAATTGTAAGATGTAGCACTAGTCTTGTTTCATAGATAAGTAACACTGTTTAATGATTCAGTGTTGATCTATTTACCTCTTTTTTTTTTTTTTTTTTTCGATTGGAGGTTTAACGACCACCGTGAGCAACTCAATGGGCTATAAGCAGTCGCCTGTCCCTAATTTAGGGTCACTGGTTCCAGGGAAGGGAGAGAGCCAGTGCCCTACAAACACAACATCCATGCCTCACCGGGATTCGAACCCGGACCCCTTTCAGACGAATGATCAGAGGCCATCGCTTAGACCACTGCACCACCGGGGCGGCCTATTTACCTCTGAAGAGATACTTATACAGAAGCTTTAGGCAGAGATGCCAACTTTTGAAGGAAGTCGTCAGTAGTCCATATGAGCGGCGCCCGTAGTTTTCCGTAGTCAAGTCAAGTTCCCACATTAAAATTTGCAGGGTAGCATGCATATTTCCCAGAGTACACTGCTACATTTTTAGCAACATGTTAATCTTGATCGGGGACAATACTTGGATAAATTTTGCAACATTCCTAAGTCCCCTTAAAATGGGGAAAAAAAACTTGAGTAAATACACAAAAATTACATACCATTTCAACTCCACTTTTTAATAAATATGTTATGTTAATAAATATGTTATGTCATAAGTGTGTGATGCCACACACTTATGGTTATTCCTCCTGTTTTTTAGATTGAAAATGCCGACTGCAATCGTCTTTTCCGCCGTGTGCGATTAAAAAATCAACAGCACACGGGGAACAAAACCCATGGTTTTTGGATACCCGAGACAATTTTTGAGGAGCATGGGAAAATAGGTCACAACTGGCGTACACACCCAGCAGCTAAAAAATGTCTCACCGCAGCAAACTGCTGCTGCTAGACGTTTTTTTTTTTTTTTTTGGCTGGTTGCCAAAGACACAGGAAGGGATTTTCTCTTGCTCTGGGCAAAGAATATACTGCACGCGAAAAGCAAACTCCTTTGGAGGCAATAACAACGTCCACACATCCTGGTAGCTTAGTTATGTGCTCTGCCGGAAAAAACAAACATTCAGGATTTCTTTGATCCACAATTGTTTCCATCGATCTGATGACTATTTGCTCAGAGCAGTTTTTTTTTTTCTAATATCCCGCCCGCCCCTTATTTTGGTGAAACAAATATGCAATAGCAATTAATATTACTATTTAAATTACATTTTAGCAAATATTCATTCGGGCCGAAGTGGACCTGTCACTTGGCCATCATGATCGCCCGATTTATCAAGTCTCGATTTCTTCCTATGGCGACATTTGAAGGGCCTCCTGTATGAGACTCCACTGAGGAATTCATCGCCAGACTGTCTGTTGCTGCTGCAACTGTTTGAGAAATACCTGGCATCTTCGAAAATGTACACTAATCACTGCGTCGATGCTTTCAGGCATGTATTACTGTTGGTGGTCACGCCTTTGAGCATTTATTGTAAAATGAGGTAAATAAATAATTTGTTTCATTTTCTGTGTTAGTGCTTAAATGCGACAGTTGCAGACATACATTGTTTGACAAAAAAAAAAAGTTTTAGTGTGCCCTATGAATTTAGAATCACCCTGTATATGCTAGACCTACATCAACTTAAAGATTGTTTTGCTGCTTCTCCATGTTCAGTGATAATAAAAGGTTGTGTGTTTGTGAGCACCATTTCTACAGAACTAATAGACCTGAAATCAAAATTTGCATATTTCTTGAACTAGCAAGGTAGCTCACTTGGTTTACCATTTTATTGAATCACATTGTGTTGGTTTCATCCAAAAAGCCTGCAGTTGAATAATAGTGTACACATTTTCTTAATATCGGTTTTACGTAAGTGTTGTCAATATAGTTGTAAAACATACTGAGAAGTAGATTGATGTTACATTTAATGTTTACCTAAGTTTTTCAAGAGTTCTGTAACAGACAGACACATTTGCTGTGTTGGTGGTCCAGTGGTCTGAGGTTCAGGCTTTTGAGTCCTGGCTGGCATGTAATGATTGAAAACATTAATGCAAACTGATCCAGTCCACAAGAAATTTTAAGCTTACTTAGTTTAATATTAAAAGAGAAGAGAATTTTGTTTATGAGCAAATATAACTCAGTTCAAATTTGCTGAATTTGCATACAATAAAAAGGCAAATTGTTCTGTAAGTTTGGCTTACAGCAAAGTGGAATTTCATTCCATGTTGCTGCTGAACAAATTACACAAAACTTCTGCTACTCACTGATATCACACTTATGCTGAACTTATTACAGTGTATGAACCTAACTGAAATACGTGCCACACAGCTTTTCTCCCCTATCAGTACCTGCTATAACTTAATTTCTGAGTTAAGCCAAAATAATGTCTGTTCAAGGGCCTTCATAGGACATTCTAGAAGTACTAATGAAAGGTTACAGCTGGCATATACTTGAATGGGTGGTTTCATAACAATTTATCCACTTCTGACAAGTCAAGGAATGTTATTATGCCACACAAGGAATTAGATACCAAGTTTTCACTCAGCCTTTTCTTTCCTACTGTTTGTCATAAGTGATTTCATTGGTGTTCTGTATTGTTTAGTGATAGAAGCCATTCTTTGCATGAGAAAGAAGTAGGCTGAGAAAAATGTTTGTTCCCTTGTCAAAGGCAGTATGACACCCCATTCGAAAATGTCAAATCCAGTGGTCATCGCATTTTTGGTAAATATGGATAATGCAATGAATAATAACCTCCATACCACCAAAGCTCTTCATAGCTTTTCACATGAATTTCCTCTTTTAACCAGTGACATAACCAGATTTGGATCTGTTCATACCTGGCATCTGATTTGATACACATCTTCATTTCAGTTCTTTGATTAAAGATCAGGTATCTAATACTTTTTTCAACCATAAGTATATCCAGATATTCATGGAAGAATCATACTCTGGGACAGAAAAATATAATAGATTTTTTTTGTTTAGCCTTAGAGACTGTGAAACATTTAGTTGTTGACATGTGTGATGAGAGTTCAGAAGCTGGGCCTGATCATTACTTTTTAATGTCATAAGTGAAGCTAAATGTTGGTTGGAGGAATAGGATAAAAAGAATAAGGCTTGAAAGGATTCCTGAAGATCATTACTGACATGAACGGGTGCTAATGGTCCCCAAGGATGGTTATGTAGCCTCAACCGGTCAGAGTGGTCTGCAGATGTATGAGGGATAGTAATGCGTGCCAGCTAAAAACATCCCACATCACAAGAGTCACTGCCGGCCTGTAGTGTCTTTTGTAGCCATGGCGGATTCATCGCCACACGTGGAGTTGGCCATCTGCCTGAAACAGTTGGTACTGCAGTTCATTCGACCAGGCTACATGCATCCAGTCATCTTGCGTCCATTGTCTGTGTTCCTGAGCCCAGACAAGGCACACAGTTTTGTGTTGTCGGCTCGAGAACACCATAGAATGCAGGGAAGGTTGCATTGTACAAATGCTGATGTACTACTGGCCCCAACATTGAATTTCACTGTGATCTACGGCAATGTCGCATGTCGGGCAGATGCTACGATGCATGCCAGATGCCGCTGTCCATAATCGCTCAGGGCATTTACAGCCACACCGATTTTGCACTCTGGATTCTTTGAGTTTCTGTACTCCAAGTACACTCTTGAAATTGTTGACTGTGTAAATCCAAATTCCATGGTAATTTCTGAGATGGAGCGACCCATCTCCCAGGCACTGACTATCATACCACGTTCAAAATTGCTTACATCTTGATAAGCTGCAAGTGCTTGAACTTGCGGAGTTACCATTTACCACATGGGTGTAATGGAAGCGCCATTCCCAATTTTTTTTTTTTTTTGGCACCTCAGTGTATATATTTTGAAAGAATAAGAGATGAGGTGCTAACTAAGGGAATTTATTCAGTCCAAGTGGTGGGAAGACCAGATTTAGGAATGCTTACAAGAGGAAAAGATGAAAACAAATTACAAAAGTTCTTGTGTGAAACATTTGATACATTGGCAGTTGATTGGTGTGTGTGTAACGGCATTAATTACTGGTGGAAAATATTGGATCACATGACTGACCTACCTCCATTACCACATTTTTCACTTCAGATCTCATTTTTATCATACTTCATTACCAAGTACATATTATCTTCTAGATAATTACTTCTTACCTTGTTTTTCCCCCTCCTCCGAATATCTCTGATGAGGGTATGCTGAGCTTCCGTAAGGTCATACTTTGACAGTCTTTCATTGAATTCATCAATAGCCAAGTTAATAATATCATGGATACTAATTGGCAATTTGAGAGCTCTTGCTCTTTTTTCATCTCTGTTGCTGGGCTCACCATCTGTTTTGGATGATCTAGTTTTGTCCCTAGTAACTGGCTTTTCCAAACAGTTGCTGTTGATGAATGGCAAGTGGTAAGAATGGTTATGCTGAGGATATGGAACATAACTTCCACCAGAGGTTAATGATGAAGACATGCCAAAATTTGGTTCATGAGGAGGAGGAGCAGCAGCACCTTCTATAGGTCCATATGAACAACTGACAAATTCATCAGTAGACTGCTTAATTGGGATATACAAGAAATCTTTGTTTGGCTGTGCATTGGGGGTGAACTGTTTGTATCCACTTTCAGCCTAAAAAAAAAAAAAAAAAAAAAGTCATACGATGTATAATAAGCATAATACACTTACAAGAAATTCTATGTTTTTAAGTTAGTTACATGAACTCACCCACTGAAAACACATTTAGTATGTCCTCAGTCATGGACACGATATTTACATATTAAAATAAAAGTAAGTAAACCACAGTCACCCTAACATCCACAAGAAGAAAACTATTAACACACTAAATGTAAAAGAGCATGCTAAATAATTAACTTAAAGCTGCGTCTTAACTAAAGGAATGGTCGAAACTTAAACCTAGTACAAAGCGCTGCTGTGAGCGCTTTCAGAAGCACCAGCTTCCTTCCTCAACACCACAAAACGAAGCAAAGCATTGAAAGTTAGGGCATGGTCATCTACCTACTACATGCATATGTATCGATAAGATTGTCATCAATGCAGTGCTGCCATCTATTGAATGAAATAGTGCTGCCATTATGAACAGAAGGTCAAATTCATAAGTTTTCATTACAAATTAATCGCATTATTTTATTAATCTCTTATCTGTTTTTATTTTTCTTTCTATTTATCAAGATTTTCCATAAACTATCAATGCATGAGGGATCTTGAATATTACAAATGTTTTCTTTATGCTTTCACAGAGTCTTACTTCTTTTTCATTGGAATGTATGGACCCAGAAGGAATCGTGCAATGGACATGTATAGGAAACGAAATGATTGCAATTCCAGAGCAGCTGGGGCCATTTCTTCGGATAAACCACCTGCATGAGTGGAACAAGTCAGAGTACATTGTAGCTCAACTTCAGGCTTGGATACAAAAGGTTACCTGGAGTGATATAGATGCGTACAGTTCATGGATAGTGTCCTAAGGTATAGCATTGCAGAGCGTGTCCAAATCGTGGGCCAGTTCACTGACATTCCGAGATGGGTGTAGGTGGCATTCTATAATATCCCAAACCTGTTTGATTGGTGAGAGGTTGGGTGATTGGGCTGGCCATGAAAGGATGTTGCCATTACGAAGGCAGGCCTGGTTAACCATGCCGTGTGTGGCCAGGCATTATTGTGATGATGCAACAGGAATGGCAACAAGATAGGTCGTAGAATGTTGATGTACTGTTAAGCCATGAGGGTGGTACAGAGGACTACCAAAAGTGTCCAGCTATCATAGGAATTTGCTCCCCAGACAGTCACTCCCTGTGTGTGAGCCTTTCGCCATTCAACAGTAAAGGCAGGATCTGTGCACTGGCCAGCCCGTTTCCAGACACATATGCTCCGGTCATCAGCACTAAATACAACCAGGCAACACGATTCCCCTACCCCACATTGGCTGGGCCCAACACCACTGCAATCAATGTTGGCAATGCTTTCTGGTCTATGGTAGATGGCGAAGTGGTCCCCGTACCGCAAGTCATCTGGCAGTGATACGGATGGCCACTTCCACACCTGTAGACAAATGTGATATGACCACGGATGATAGAGAATGATGAATTTGGTTCTGTTCATGCGGATCTCACAATCATTCCATCCTCGTGTTCTGTCGTTGCCCGTGTGCTGCTGGGTTGTGATCTCCTCGACCCATCACTGCCACATTGCTCCAGCCCAAATGCCTGGCAACACAGCGACTTCACCAACCAGTCTCTCTCAGCCCAATTATACATCCTCTGTCAAACTCGCTCAACTGCTCGTATTGTGCATGGATCCGATGTTGAGGCATCCTCACAGGCTGTGGAGGTTAATGCAACTGCAATGTGGTAACAATTGTCCTTGCGTGCGAGCTTTGCTCTTGATATACCCTCCTCAATGTGTGGGTTCATGTGCTGTGCAGGCCACTATTGGTAGTTATTTTTTAATCATTTGCCTATTCGACCCTGAGGTACATGCATGTGGAGTTTCATCAGGATCAAACTACTTTCTTGGGGTGCTTTGTTTTTTATGGCAAAAAGTGTAGTATAGATAATTTTTAGAAACATAAAGGAGTGGTGAACTCATTACAGCACATGAGCCACTTTTTTTTTATATGCTGTTATGCTAAACGAGCAGAATTTAACTGTGTGGCTTATAATCATTTTGGTAACATTATAAAATACAACTTTTATTCACAATATACATGTGACTGCTTCACAAGTAATCAGTGACAGATATTAAACTACACTGCCGGACAATTGCTAAGGACGGATGACAATAGCAATGATAGCAACCATAAAATGGAAGGCAGGAAAATGTGGAAATTAGCATAAGTGCGGGATACAGTAAGACGTGTTGTGCGTATGCAAATTTTGGATTGCCGAACTTGTTCGTGACGTCATAGCGCTGATAAGAGATATATAGGATGTGAGGCGTATTGACCGTTGTTGTTCAAACGCAAAGTTGAAAGGGAAAGAATCAATTGACGAACTTGCAATTTTCAGTATGTCTTCCCGACATCACCTAGATGATTTTACGCGTGGCCGTATTATTGGCAAGATTGAAGAAGGGCAAAAAATAACAGATGTTGCCAGGGAGTTCGACGTCAGCCACAGTGTTGTTTCAAGGCTTTGGAAATCATTTCAAACAAATGGAGTGTGTAGCAAACGTCACGGGGGAGGTCGTGTTCGCAGTACGACACCTGCAAAAGATCGGTACATAGTGCTATCAACAAAAAGACACCGGCGCAGCACAGCCAGTGAGATAGCACATCAGTTTATGGCTGCTACTGGCAAGCGGATCTCCCGAAAAACTGTCGCCAGACTTTGCATGAAGGAGGACTATACGCCCGCCGTCCTGTTGTGTGCATCCCATTGTCCAGACGTCACTGTGCCGCCAGTTTGCAATGGTGCCATCAACATCGCAATTGGACTGATAACGACTGGTCTGCTGTCCTCTTCTTAGATGAGAGTAGATACAGTCTATCGTCTGATTGTCGACGACAACTGATCTGGCGTGATAGTGGTACTCATATTGTCCAGTAAACATACAGGAAAGGGACCGATATCCGACATGTAATGTCATGGTATGGGCTGGCATCATGATCAATGGCCGTACGTCCCTCTATGTGCTTCCAACTGGGACTATGACTGGCCAACGATACATTAAAGATGTTCTGCTACCTCATGTTCGCATGTTCCGTGGGGCTGTCGGTGATTGATTCATTTTCATGGACGACAACGCAACATGTCATCGAACAGTCGCTGTCCAGGAGTGTCTTGAGAGCGAGGATATTCAACGCCTCGTATGGCCAGCACGTTCTCCAGATCTGAAACCTATTTAAAATGTGTGGGATGCTTTGGGGAGGAGTCTTGTTAGTCACCAATGCCCTCCAATAAACAAGGACGCCCTCATCCGTGCACTGACAGAGGAATGGGATAAATTACCCCAACAGCTGCTTGATAATATTGTGCAAAGCATGACACGACGTGTGGAATCTTGCATCGCCCTACATGGTGGCCATATCCCGTATTGACATCTTACGCCGGAACGCCTGCGGACGGTAATTGAATTTTTTTCACGTTTACGTATTCTGCACAAAATGGCCTGTTTGTCCCTTGAACACGTTCCAAAGCCTTCTGGGTTTCAGAGCACAATAAATTGTCTTTCTTGTAATTTCATGGCATTCTGACATTATTTTATTTCACTTGGCATCCAACCACACTTGCTTTTTTATGCGCTATATAGCCGTTTATGATCCGTCCTTAGCAATTGTCCAGCAGTGTATAAGGAAGGTGAACTGCTGATTCTTCACTAATTATCAACATGGGACCCTTGCAGTCGGCAAATGAAGTGAAGTCTTGAAACCTGCACATTTACGTTTGACTAGGAAATTGGAGAGACCCAATTTATAACTTTCAGCAAATTTTGTGAAAAGTGTTCCAACAGCAATTTTTCTTCATTTCTGGCATGACGGGTATAGCCCTTTTTATTAAAAAAAAAAAAAAAAAAAAAAAAAAAAAAAAAAAGGGCTATACCCGTCCTGCCAAAAATGAAGATTTTGAGATTAAAAAAAAATTAACAGAACTATAAGTATTTTCAAATTGCAAACTTAAAATTAAACAACTTAAAAAAGTCTGCTTTTTTTTGTTTTGTTTAGTATGGTGAGACTCCCTCTCCTGAAAAACGAAAAAAACCTGATGCCTGATTTTTATTCGAACTATAATAGGTTATTGCCATAAAAATTACTGTTTCACACATTGTAAGCGATAATGTCATTTGGCACTGGATGCCTTGCCATAAATGTCAAAAATATTATAGTATCTAAATATAAAGCTTTAAAAATTGAGTTAACTCACCACTATGTTGTCATTTTTTATTCACTGAATGGCACC
Organism: Macrothele yani; assembly: GCA_039090855.1. Taxonomy (NCBI): domain Eukaryota; kingdom Metazoa; phylum Arthropoda; class Arachnida; order Araneae; family Macrothelidae; genus Macrothele; species Macrothele yani. The sequence continues at coordinate 44,302,955 of CM077022.1, read as the reverse complement.
CGCTTTCATGCACTTGGTCCATTCATGTCGTATTCACAAAATTGGCTGACTGCTGGCACCATTCAATTTGGTGCATGTACAGTACCTTTTGATGACCTTGACGAGCTATATTTTAAACATGTTGACTTTGAATTCAGTTCTTCTTGACCCAAGGCTCAAACGATTCATTGCAAGTTCAAAGCAAAAATTAGACAGTTTACCAAAGTCAATGATTTGAATTCACAAAACGAAGTCAAGCTTGTAAAATCATTATCGCTTACAACATGTGAAATAGTAATTTTTATGGCAATAACCTATTATTGTTCAAATGAAAATATAGTAACCATGTAATATTTATGGTTGTTGGTCTAACAACAACCATAGTAAGATTACCTGACACCTGAATTTTGTAACACTAGTGTACTGGGCTGTAAGGTTACTGTATGGTATGATAACATAACCTTAGAGCCAATTTGCCTTCCATTCCAGAGAGAGAAAAACGTGGACCCCCCCCCCCTCCATTGCTCTTAGTGCATTCAGTGAGCATACAATAGATAGAACCATTCTCTTCACTCTTGAAATTAAAGATTCTCCCTCTTTCCTAACACACAGACCATTCTATAGGTGTCAACCATAGGCTAACCAAAACACCCCCCCCCCCCCCCAATGCAGCAGTAAAAACATTAGCCTTTAAACCCCGTCCCTAAGTGTGGTCTGAAATTCTTGCATTGATTAAGAGGAAGAGTTTTACAGTTACAGCATGGTAACAGTGGTGATAATTCCTATTTAGTACATGACTTCCTGTGCAAGCAAACACAGCATTTTAGTTCTCTCTCCACTGCCCTATTATTGCCTCATGTATCTGTTGTATGTAATGTATTCTGCTATGATTGGCAGGAATTGAGATTTAATTTTAATAAACTAAATATTATGGTCTCCTGAAGTTCATAATAACAGCTGACTTAGATCTAAGTATCAGCGAGGGCAAGAATGGTGCTTAAATAAAAAATCCTTTGTAGTATGTTTAGCTAACCAAATTCAGTGGTTAGCTAAACATACTACAAAGGAAACATACAACAAACCAAATTCAGTGCAGAATTATTCCTAACAACAAACCAAGGAAATGTGGAATTTTTCTTGAATAATATGTAAATGTTAGAAGTGGTACACAGTTGATTTTTTCAATCATAAACTGCTGTCACATTAGCATCAATTTTACCAGCAGACCACATCCCCCACCACTTAAAAATAATTATAGGTTTCTGGAAAATGTTTCTAGCTTTTCTACCTTTATTTCTCACTTTTTAGTGTAGTTTCCACTTTGCAGATCACAAATTTAATTTGAAATTTGTTTCTATTATTGCATTGCTTGGTTTTAAGATTTCAAATTATTCTGGAGCAAAAAGTGAATATCTGTAACTTTGTCTACTTAGAAAGTGACCATCCAGGTAAGTCAGATATGTTTCATGACCACAAAAAAGCAACCACACAGACAAATACCTTGTTTTCAGCACATTAACAAGACACAATAAATGAAAGATTGACATTTTGATATTTTTAATCCTTTAAAAAATTAAACATAAGAGATGAACACACACTGTTTAACCTAAGTATGTTATCTATTAAATCCTTTAGATTGGTAAGAAATAATTTTCACTTCAGTTTCTTATTTAGCACACAGTTTGTGTTATCACTCTGAGCCTATCTTTTTTAAATAAATACAAATTTCTTTTGTTATTTATTTTCAAAATTTAAAACAATTATAAGGCATTTAAAGATTTCTAGTTTTTTAATTAAACAAAAGATATGTTTAGTTATGTAGGTAAGCTGAAAAGTTTTGCCTCCACTTAAATAAAAATTTATCTTTTTCTTAAAAGGCTGCATTAATCACCCCATACCTCGACAGTTTTCAAAGTCCATCCTTAAAAAAAATCAGGATTTTTTTTTTATGAAACAACTGACTTCACTTCTTTGTCAGATGTGAAGTAATGGCCCATCAAGTATTCCTTCAGCTTTGGAAACTTCTAGGAGTAAGATCTGGATTGTACCAAAGATGTGGCAGCACAGTAAACCCGAGGTCAGGCTTAAGGTTGTTGTGTTGGAGAAATGTTTGACCACTCTGCCCTGCTTTTCTTCAGAATTTACTGTAGCCTCTTTTTCCAGAAAATCAGCAAACACAAATCCTTCACTATTTCAAAAGGCAAAAAAGCATGACTTTCTCAGCTAAAGCTTATGTTCTGAATTTTTTTGGTTGTGGCAATTCTTCATGGCAATATGTCATGGGCTGTCTTTTGTTCTCTGGGTTGTAATGGTGAACCCCAAGTTGCATATGTCACAGTTTCACCCAGAAAAGTCCCACCTTTATTTCCAAAATGTTCCAAGAGTTCACATATTTGCACTTATTCAAGCGTTCATCTCGTCAAACAACATGTGCTGCACCTACCTCGCACACACTTTCCAAAATCCCGGATTAATAATGTCTTACTCTTTCTATAGAATTGCCTAGTTTAGTGACAAATTCTTTTTGCTTTATGCAACAGATTCTTTGGATTATTTCTTCATTGTGTTATCGATGATACTGTTCTGTTGTTCACAGGACCTAATTTTGTGACTGAAAGCAGTTGTAGCAGACCAATTCTGATTTTAGTTAGCTGTATCATAAATATAGTGTGGAAGCAACATATCCATCTTTGCAATTATTTTATCTCTGACCTGAGGTTTATATCAATTTATACGGGAGAAATATTCTCTTAATATGTGGAACAGTATCAGTATTATTAACTTAATCTTGACATTGTTCCACATATTAAAAGAATATTTCTCTTTTAGAATTTATACCTGAGAGACTGGTGATCTACTTAATTATGCTACAAAGAAACAGAATTAGCTTTGACTGGTGGAAACTTGAAAAGGTTCAGATTCTTTAAACTCTGACACATAGAAACTTCATAGTCCTGGATGGTGTATCAGATGGCATGCTCGAACGGAACAAAAAATGTGAATCCTGCTCCAGAGCTATTTTAAAAAATCATTTATGCTTTTGAAACACTTCCAAACTTTATGTGTGTCATTCCCTGGAGACCATGAGATCAGATCAGAGTGAGGTGTTACAAAAAAATAATTCTGAAAAATACAAGAGTAGGACAAGGGAAAGATTTGGTACTTTACTTGGACAGATAAAAAAAAAAAAAAAAAAAAAAAATCCGTAGGTGACCCAGCCTCTGTACTAAATACACCAAGCAAAACATTATTAGTACAGATCATCCACAGATTTTTTTTTTTTTTTTTTTTTTTTGTCAAAGTACCAAATCTTTCTGATTCTGTTTCCCTTGTTCTACTCTTGTATTTTTCAGAATTAACACCTCACTCTGGCCTGATTCATGATCTTTAGGGAATAACACACATAAAGTTTGGAAGTGTTACAAACCATAAATGATTTTATTTGATTACATAGAGTGTTTTAACCACCACTATACATACATAACTTGAATTGTAATTTTCAAGTTTGATTGCTGTATGTCCAGAACAGTAAAAGCTTGCAATTCAGGCATATTTGATAGCTAAGTTAATATAAACTTCAATTTATGCTAAAATTCCTCTTTTGTCTGAGAATTATAATTCTTGAACGAATGTTTTCAAATCTTACAAAACATAACCTAGTTTCTGTGATCCAAAAATCATGATGACAAACCAGTTTTTTTTTTGGTTTTTTTTTCACGTACACTGTGATGCCAGTTTATCAGGAGCACCTGATCTTGACACATAAGGGAGCACTGTGTGTTATATAAATCAGGCAGACTGGCTAGTTGAGCATCAGTCAGTGTTTGATTCAGGACCAGGATGTGCTTAAAATGAGTGATTTGAGTGTGGCATGATAGTTGATGCCAGGCATGCAGGTTCAAGCTTCTCCCTAACAGCTGTCCTCCTGGGTTTTTTATGTATAACTGTAACAAAAGTTGAGCACATAAAAAAACTTTCAGGGATCTGGATCAGAGGGGTCAGAAAAGACTGTGACATAGTCATCGGCTATTCATGACATTGTCTGATACATGGTGAATTCAGAGATGACTGAGCACACCAATATTGAGCACTGCTCAGCACACCAATATTGACTTCTGCTGTGATTTACCGGATTGTGGGCTATCTGTTCACTCCCGCCATTCTCACCAGTTTCCTTTGATTCCTCTGATAAACCAACTGTTTTCATTCACAGGATCACTGAAAGTCTTGCATGTCACAACACTTGTGGTAAATTCTTGCCATGGTTGTGCCTGAAAAGCCCACGAGGACAGGCATGCCATGTTCAAAGTAGCTCACAGATCACTCGGTTTGTCCATTTTAATCCTCAATCAATTACTAACTCATATTCGACAAACAGCTCTGCTTGATTTACACCACATGCGTTGGAGAGAGCCATTTCTATGACAAGGGCAGGTGTACCTAACAAACTGGCATTTCAGTTTATATTTCATAACTTATTTTTACCATGTAACTCATGTCACTGAAACATTCTCTGAATTATTTACCTCTTCATGACTGCTGGAGGTTTTTTTGCCAAAGAGCTTGTACTTCTTTTGTGCAACACTGTGATGCATGTTAGAAGAATATGAACTTGAACCATGGTCACTGGAATAACCTCTTTCCATTCCAGGGTTCTGATTTAGTGGGAAGCTTGTCTCCATCTGTAGGAAAGAGCCACCATGTTCTCCTTGGTGAGATGAATCAGAACAAGAGTCAACCCATTCTTGCTGGAAATATAAAATAAATCAAAATTTAGTAATTAAAACACATCAGTGAAATTCACAGAGAGCACAGCTGGATATTACATTGGAAATAACAGTACTTGTAAAAGTTCTTATTATGGTATTTTCTGCAATGCAAATACACTGCATACTTCCAAATATGATGGTACAAAATAAATTCCATAACTGCCTCAAGAAAGGAACAAGGAATAATAATAATGGCTTGTGATTTGAGGTAGTTCTTTCAAAAATGAATGTACACACTTAGTGGACAAATAAAAAAGAGGAACTGTGAATGTCACAAAAAAAAAAAAAAAAAAAAAAAAGGAGATGGTATCTATTCATGTTATCATGAAGTATGCTATGCTTTTGAGTATTAGGAAGGCATAATTCTCACTAAGTTAGCTGCTTCAAAGAAGAATTTCTTGTGGGCTATCCAGAGTTTCTAAATGGTGATATATCACCCCATCACATAATAGCATTAGCAAAATATTTGTGTCACTAATCACTTTTCTACTGTCAACAGTATTAGGAAATACTTCATTTTTATGCCATCATTTGAAAATTAAAATTTAAAAATATGTGTTTAGTGCTATGAAAGAACATTGGCCAATAAGGAAAATTGTGAATGGTGAACTCTACACATTTTCTGTGCTCTAGAAAAAATTGTTCTAAGTAAAGCAAAATCATATGTAAGTTTGTGTCAAACTGCCATGTTAAGAAAACATTTTCGAAGTACATGAGATAAATGTCAGATGTAAAAATAAACTACACACACAATGATTGATTACAATACTCTACAGAATTTCAGAGAAAGTAATTTTGCTGATGTTCGAGTAATTGGTTCCACAATAAAAGAAAAAGTTTGTTGAAAAGGGTAGTAATGATCACACAACTGATTGTTTAGTAACTATACATTTCCTGTTTCAAAAATTTATGAACAACTTTCACAGTTTCTTACCTACACCGATGAGTCATTACATTATGACCACCTACCTAATAAGCTGTAGGACTCCCTTTAGCCAGCAACACAATGGCCACTCGGCAAGGTGGCGATATATATCCTGGGGTATCTGGTACCATAATGTCAACAGCAGGTCCTCCTCCAGTTCCTGTACATTTCGGGGGGAGGGATTCATCAAATCGAACCACAAATGTTCGATTAGGTTCATGTCAGATGAATTTAGAGGCCAAGGCATTAACAGAGAGTCATCACCAGCGTGTTCCTGAAACCACTCCTTGACGATTCTGGCATGGCAAACTATCCTGTTGGTAATGGCCATCACAAGCAGGGAAAAAAAAATTTCCTTCATTTCACAAGAAAAAAATGTGCTTCATTTCATAAGAAAATGTATGAACCTTGTCGGAAAATCTTTACATTTGAAAATTCGTGAAGAAAAAAAGTATGTTTAGGATTATGAAGAATAATATGTCATGAAAAAATAATAAGTTCCTGTTCACAGAGAAAATAAACTTTCCTATCACTGTTTATGAATGCGAGACTTCCAGCATCTGGCCAGTAGCAATACCATGGTGCTGTAGTATTTCTCCATGGTTGGAGAAACACCCCTGCGTTGTTGTGAAAATCATGAACGGGCATGTTTGCACGACTCATATGCTTTCCTTCCTGTATTCGATCTAAAGACAGCCTACAGAAAGTCCCTCAGTTAGTCTTCCTATTATGTAAACCATGTCTGTTAATCCCCTTGACCACCCCCACCAATGTCTCGGTAGCCACATCAGTAGAGCATGCTGCTGCAATCTAAACGGCCCGAGTTCAAATCAACACAGTTCCAAACCGTCAGGTTTTTTTTTTTTTTTTGTAAATAAATGCGCTTGATCATTCCAAAATAAAAATGGAGGACGAAAAAAAAAAAGATCCCCTCATAATTAAAAGTTGCTTCGTCAACAACGGGAACCACGTGAGAGGTGACGTCATGTAGAAAAAAGCACCACGCCCACCTGTGACGTCCCTTCCAGATAATGACGATATTATCTTACCATGTGACCCAAAGTGTTGCCATCGCGAAAAAACTAAGAGCACGCCGGAAACCTGCGCCATGAATGAATGAACTTGGTCCGCAACAATGTTTTTGATTTGATTGGAGGTTTAACGACCACCGTGAGCAACTCAATGGGCTATAATAGTCGCCCATCCCTAATTTAGGGCTACTGGTTCCCGGGAAGGGAGAGAGCCAGCACCATAAGACAAACACAACATCCATGCCTAGGCCAGTTCTGGGGTGTTAGCCGCCTGCGTGCCACAGATATTTGGCCTCCCATGCCAATGCGGATCGAGTACAAGTAAATATGCTATTAGATTCCTAACCTAACCCATGGCACAGGAGGGGGGGTTCACTGTTCTATATAGTTGACAGGGGTACAAGCGCATACAAATATTCCATGTAATAACACAACACCGTATGCATTTTTTTTTATCTATATTCAAAATAAAACTGTTCAAAAATATCACAATCACACAGACACTGACACAGTGACGCATTGCACATAAGTACCATAACTTAACAAAATGTATGTATGTATCCATGGAGTTAAAAGTACACTCTTCTTGCTTTCTTACTTGCCAATTCATCAATTACATCTGATAATTCCAAACTTTCACACAGTTCCTTCTCTATAGCCAACAGTCTTAGATCACTAAACCTCTCTTGAGTCATTGACGTTCTTAAATATGTCTTTACAAGTTTGAGTTTCGAAAAACTCCTTTCACCTGATACTACACTAACTGGTAATGTCAGAAGACTATAAACAGATTAGGAAATGATGACATTAAGTTATTTTTTATTATATACGTTAAGTTTTTTAATTGTCTGCCCCATCTGCAATTCCACTGCTGAAAACTCTATACGTTATCAGCTCGTTGAAGAGCTCAAGATCATCAGTATCCTTAAAACTTTTGCTTCCTTTGTTAATTAGAAGGGAAACATCTAAATCAAAGCAAGATTTTTTAATTTCCTCTTCAGTCATTTTTCGAAATTCAGAAAGAAATTTAAATACATTATGACATTCCTGTAGATTTTCAAACCTTTCCTGAATAGAATTTAAGGCTGTATCAACAATCGTTAGATAAAATTGTATTCTGAACAATTCTTGTGTGTTTGTGATAGATTCATCAGGACTTTTATTATGACATTCCTGTAGATTTTCAAGCCCTTCCTGAATAGAATTTAAGGCTGTATCAACAATCGTTAGATAAAATTGTATTCTGAACAATTCTTGTGTATTTGTGATAGATTCATCAGAACTTTCATAATCAGAAAGGCGAACTTGAGACCTACTCTTTACAACTGAAAATTCTGCCTCTGCATTTACTTTTGCTGCTAAGCTTCTGCATCCCTGATATATTTACTAAATACCTCATCAGATCTGGCTGCACTTGGAAATTTAACAAGCTCACTTAAAACATTAAGAGATTAATTTATGTTGGACTGAGGGCACTGAAACATTTTAATTTCATCTCCTCAATCGTTCCATATAATGATAGAGGCGATGAACTTAAAAGATGCAATCCGATCTAACAAACATGGAGCTGTATGTTTTGTTTTCATGTCTCTGGAATTGTCGTCTATTATATCATTTAAACTTTCCATGACTTCACCTAATTGCAATCTCAGAGGTCGCACTGCTTTAATTCTACTCTCCCACCTTGTATAACTTACAGACTTCAGTGTTAATCTACTAATATTACGCTTTAGTGTATCCCACCTGTAATGGGACGCAGAAAAAAATGTGTACAATTCTTCGATAATGTTAAAAAAATTAACTGTTTCCAATGTTACTTTGGCAGCATCATTTACTACTAAATTTAATGAATGGGATGCATAAGGTACAAAAAAGGCTCTAGGATTTATACTCCTAATTTTCTTCTGCAAGCCATTATGCTTACCACGCATATTTGCCCCGTTATCGTACCCCTGTCCGCGCATATCTTGAATATCTAGTTCATACTGTGTTAAGAGTTTACTTAGAAGATAAGTACATAAACCTTCCCCCGTAGTGTCTGAAACTGGATAAAACCCAAGAAATAATTCTCTAACTGCAACATCAGAATTGTCAGTATTTACAATTCTAACTACAAATGCTATCTGTTCAATGTGACTGGCATCTGGGGTGCAGCCGAGAATTACCGAAAAATATTTTTTTCTTTACAAATTCCTTGATTTTTGAATTTATGCCACTTGCTAAAACAGATATGATTTCATTTTGAAAAGCATGGCCTAAGTAATGAGGCATATGACTTTTAGCATGTTGAGATTTTGTTATACTATCGATATGATATGAGATAACGAGGTCAAATGTTGCTAACATTTCCATAGCCTTTAAAAAGTTCCCAGTGTTTGATTCATATAATTTATTATTTTCACCCCTGAAAGCTAAACACTGCCGTGCTGGAAATTGGACAGTTGCAATGATTCTCTCAATAATGGCTCGCCATTGTCTTTTTTCATATTCAAAGTACCGTTGTTTTTCTTTATCAATTGTACAACTGTTGTTGAGGCATGTTTTTAATTCATACCACTTTTTACAATTTTGCATATGTTCTACATTCACTCCATGCTGCGATAAATAAGTAGCTAAATGTCGCCAATCTGAAAACCCCTGACAATAAGTTTGTTTTGTTTTAAAGCAAACAACTTGCAACAAAAGCAAAACACATATTGGATTTTGTGGAATAGATTAACCAAGCTCTTTGGACCTTTTCACCATTAGGTAAAACTCGCGTTGCCAACGCTACTCTAGAGTAAACATTCTGAAAATGGTAGTTCTGCAAATGTACCACCGAAAAAGAGGCCGCTCCGGCCACACTTAGAATTTGGCTGCCTGCGTGCATGCACGCACTGCACACCTGCCAGAACCGGCCCTGTCCATGCCTCACTGGGATTCGGACCAGGACCCCTTTCGGATGAACGATCAGAAGCCATCACTTAGACCACTGCGCCACCGGGGCGGCATTTTCCAAATTTTACTGGTGCTGTATCCTCAAATAACCAAACCTTTGCATTTTTGTAGATGTTAATAATAATACTAATGTATGTCTCTTCAAAGCCATTGTAACTGCTGAAGGTTCTTTTCCTATACATGTACGTATATTGCATGTACCACTACCAATTTTAATCTCTTCTGGATGCTTTGGGTTTTTTTTTTGGGACAAAGAGTGTACTTCAAATTTCCTACATTTGCAGTTAATGAAAACTGCTGGTTTCAGCCAATCGTGCTGGCAAAAGTATAGATTTTATATTCATTTTTTTTAATCACTTGTGTGATTGCTAATATTTCAATTAAATGTTTTTATTCATAATTTTGAGAAAAATTTGGAAAATGCTGGCCCAGAAACTGATTGATGTGATTTTTGTTAAACTCAGGCAATACAGAGAACCTCTGCTAGTGTGGAAATTAAAAATGAAATGAAGATATAGGATCATTTCTTAAGAGGGAGGTCCATCAATTTTGCTCCCTATACTTCCAATGGAAAAAATTTCAACCCTATTTTCCTTAGTGACGAGAGATTTACCATACATCAAAATTTGCCCACTGATATAAAACATCCCAAACTTAGACTGTACAGTCAGTGTTTTTTGCAAAAAAATTTTCTTGAACTACGTGAAAAATCAATAACTTTACTTTGATGTAGTGATGATACTTGCTTACATTACAGTACTCTTCTTTACAACACTACATCAAAGTAAAGTTATTGATTTTTAATATAGTTCTAGAAAGTTTTTTTTTTTTTTTTTTTTTTTTTTAAAGAACAAAGAGGATAATTGTACAAACTAAGTTAGGATGTTTTTTTTTTTTGTTTTTTTTAATCAGTGGGCTAATTTTCATGTACGGGAAATCTTTCTTCACTGAGGAAATAGGGTCTGAATTTTTTCCATAGGAAGCATAGGCAGCAAAATCAAGACATTCCCTTAAGAGGCAGAAACAAAGAGAAATGAAAAAAAAAAAATTAAAAATATGATAATAGGTTTTCAATTGCCTAGAATATTTTACAGGAATTTGACCTAATTTTTGTTTTGCAGACAACACGTATCTCTTGAGAAACCAAAATCATATTTTACATGGAGGTTCTTTAAAAAATGAAACGTGTACAGTTTTTTGTCAAGTGACACACATGGTTTACCAAAATTGTGGGACTTTTAATACAGCACCACATTGTTCAACATTTTTTGGAATCAAATAAGCTGTATCTCAAAGTGAAGAGCATTTGCACCACACCAGGGAATTTTAAAGGTTATTTAAGAGGGTAAAGTAACATATACTCACACAATCAGAAATGGACGGTACACGACCTGATGTGAGGGACACAGCTGAGTCACTACTTGCATCCATATGTTCACCAACAGCATTTACTGGGGTGACATAATTAGCTGAAAAAGAATAAATAAAAATCTTTCACAAAATGTACACAAGTAACACACACACACTAGCTTTTTAATTGCCAATATGATTTGGAACACCTCATTCGTATTAATGTGCACAAGCACTACCAAAAATTTGCCACTGAATCCTGGCTTTACAATACACAGTTTAGAAATGCAATGAGGTAAATAATAAAATGATGATTTAAGGATATGAATGGCTGTAGCAGATGCTGATATGAACATTTCACACAATGTTGTTTGATTGTTGAAAACAAACACTTGGAAACAAATATATATATATATACAGTATATATAATCTATAAGTCATGAAATGGAAATATATTTCCTTCACTCTTTATAATATGTGTAATGAGATATATGAAACATATGCTAATCTCTAGGCCTCTCTTATGATTATATACATAGATAATAATATGAAGGCTTTATGCAAATAGTGGTACAGCTCTATCTTTTCATTCATTTCAAGATATTGGGACTTAAAGTTAAATAAAGAAAGCCTGTACACTGCTTGCAGTAAAAGGAAGTTGGAGGTGTATCAGTTGTAAAATATAAATAATCTTCTTGTATGATCCCAGAACTGTGGTTAACTTCAATTTCACAAAGAGTGGAGTCGTACCACTATTAAAGTAAGCACTTTCATGCATGTCACTAAGCTGTTCTCTAAGACTCAGAGGTTAGCTCCTCAAAAATCTATTTTTGTCATCAATAAAGAATAAAATGCCATCCATTTATACAGTAGTTAAGATTTTTGGGATCCTTATGGGAAAGCCTGAAGCAAAAATCTTAGCAAATCCTTCATACTTTTAGCTTGTATGCAATATATGTAGATATTCTATTTGTTATTGACAATCAAAATTGAAGTCTACCAAAAAATTTTAAAAAACTATTTCAATTTCTTGGAAGAATCTCTGAATTTGACCTTAATTTTTTCTGCAGAAAAATTTGTTTGTTGGATCTGACTATTTTTATTAGAGAAAGGAAAATTCTCCTTTGCAAGTAAACAAAAAACCAACAAATACCAATAAATTATTAGACTAGAAATCATACCATCCTAATGACATTATTATTAACGCAGCAGGTGAATAAATTAGACTCAACAGACGAGTTGAAAGAATTATTGCAAGAAAAATTGGAGATAATCTTTTTGGAAAATAATTACCCTGAATCAGCTACTCACAAATTGTTTGAAGAAAACAAAAGAAATAAAACTTACTAAAACTGTTGTTTACCATAGAGTGCCTTTTGAACTGATCCAAAGAATAGTAAATACCAATTAAGGCTTACACCAGGACTCAATAGCAATATAAGGACATGTTTTCCACATTTTAAACAGAGACAGACACAGACAGAGAGAGACACAGACAGAGACACACACACACACACACACACACACAGAAACTGCTTCAGTAAGGAGTAATTTACAGCATAAGTGTGGATCTATTTATGCAGAAGAGACTGACAGACACCTAAAATCCAGGCTTGTGGGAAATATAAATCAGAAATAAAACACATGTCTAAGAAAGCAGAATTAAACATACAGTTGTACATATAAGAGACACTTTGTCATGTAATGAGAATTGGGAATCTCTCAAACCACAAGTTATAAAAAAGACTTGAAATAGAAGAGAGAGAAAAAAATCCATCATGAGTGATCAATCAGATTGAATACTTCCACAACAAAACCAAATTCTCTCTTTGTCATTACCTCAAAGAACATAAATATTACTAAGCTGTTCTCTGAGATTCAAGAGGTTATCTCCTCAAAGAAAGGTCATCTGCCAGATTAAAGTTTGAAACTGGCTGTGCTAAATTTTACTTACCATTAATGTATTAAATGTCTGTATTTAGAGTCATCTTGGGACACAACTCTAGCTTCACTGACATCCATCACGCACACGCACGTCTCACACGAGACCTGTGCTTTTGACACTCCTAATTTTTTTCCTCTTGCATGCATTCTTTATTCTGGTTTCCTATGATTTCCTTTCTTTTTTTCACTTGGGCTGAATAAATTCTTTAACTTAGCATCTCATCACTCATTCTTTCACCACTGCCAAACCACACTTCTAATGATTTCTATCCACCCTACTATAACATTTTGCTTTACCTTACACATCAACAACAATTCATTTTTTTACATGATCTGAAAGTGTCTTGCAACAAATCCCCAGTAAGTGATGCATCTCTCTAGCACACAAAACCACTTTTGCATCTCTTCTGCAGCACTCAGGTTCACTATGTGTTTCATGATTTGGTACATAACCACATAAATATGACTACGTATCAAATCATGGGAAACATATTAGGTGTTTGAGTTAATTCCCGCTGTTTTTTGCCACATAACGGTACAGGATAGTCTATTCAAAGTAGTGTCCGTTGACAGCTACGACCCTTTTCCACCGTTGGGGTAACAAATGGATTCTGTGGAAGAAAAATGCAGGTTCTTTCAAGCAAGGCAAACCATTCATCGAGCCATTTTTGGATATCCATGACAGAAAGGAAGTGCTGGTCCGACAGGCCATGTTGTAGCGACTGGGGTAAGACGTCCCAGCCAAGTGCCTCCAAGAGTTCCTTCACGAATTTGGCGACATTAGGTCTAGCGTTGTCGTGGAGAGGAATAACCTTGTCATGTCTTTTGGCGTATTGCGGCCGTTTCTCCGTGAGTGCATGTTTCACATCGAGTAATTGATGTCGATACCGTTCAGCATTGATGATTTCACTGGGTTGCAGCAGCTCAGAATACACAACACCGACTTGATCCCACCAAATGCACAGCATCACCTTCCTGCCATGGATGCCAGTTTAGGCATGGAGGTTGATGGTTCGCCAGGACGAACCCATGATTTCTTGCGCTTAGGATTGTTGTAACGAATCCAGTTTTCATTGCCAGTCACTATTCTATGCAAAAACTACTTCCGTTTATGTCGTTGCAACAGCAATTAACACATGGTTTCACGTTTGGTGATGGCGCTTTCCCGCAATGCATGTGGGATCCAGTTTCCGAGCTTCTGGATCATTCCCACTGCCTATAAACGTTTGCTAACCGTTGACTCATGAACCCATAGTGTTTCGGACAACTCGTGGAGCGTCTGACATGAATCCTCGTCCAATAAGGCCTCCAATGCGCCATCTTCAAACTTTTTCGGCTGCCCAGAGCGCTCTTTGTCCTTCACGTCATATTCGTTGGCTTTGTAGCATCGGAACCACTCTCTGCATGTTGTTTCTGATATGGCATGTTCCCCATAGGCCTGCACTAGCAAACGATGACTTTCCGCTGCAGATTTCTTGAGATGAAAGCAGAAGAGTAATGTTTCCTGCAAATGCTCCTTTTTTGGTACGAAACTCGGCACTGTGAATGCAATACAAACTCGTGTTCTGTATGTACCCTCCAATCGTGTGTCACACACCGCTTTGCCCAGACTACGGATGGTACGTGCATGCGCAAGAGAGGTCACGGGTGGCCCGGGTCACAGCACACCACTGCTGCACTCTATTGGACAACAGCGGGAATTAATTCAAGCACCTAATACTTGGGAATGTTCAAACTCTTACCCATGTGTTAATCTTCTGTTTAAAAAAACCCTGCAGTTTAATCATTCATCGGTATTTTAATCGTGTGTTTTGTCAGTTTGCTCCTTTTCCACACTAGGTGGCATTTGTAATTACGTCATATACATCATCATATATATATTTGGGGATAGCCCATATCTCGTTTTTAGTGTATCTGATGATGGATCTCGGTGCGGGTGTCCAAAAGGTCTTATGATTTTAACCTTTTACATTTGTGTTTTAATAAAACCTATCTGGGTGTTGCAGTATGGATCCCGGACTATACCATGCACAGACGGCATTTTTTCATTATTGTACAAGTTCTGCACGTAGTTCTTCATTATTACCTATCTGCCGTCAATGATGGTATGTGTTTTAGTACTTCATCATCTTTTATTTGTCATATGGAGCTAGCGGAAAAGATGTTTTACAAGACTAGACACAAACTGGCGGTTGAACAGACACACCTAGCCTTTTTGTTGAATTGCCGGGACCTGAACTTAGTACCGATATACTTAACACTAACTTGTCAACCAAGGTCTCGAAAAGACGGTCAGGTCCTACGACATGCGAAAAGACGCCACCTTCTGACAGAGATTAGGCTGAAACGGGGCTTTATAGACGAGCTTATAAGGCATATAAACCTTGTCAGCAGTTTCTCACCGGATTACATTAGATAGGCTTTTAACTGTCAACCTTGCTGTGTAATTGCTGCAGAAGTTCTGAGATGCCAAGAAATACAAATCAATAAACACTGAGATCTAGTTGCACTAAATACTGAAAGACAATATTCCCACACTTACCCCAGAGGGAGGAGGGATGGTAACTCTACATGTGTTCAACACTCGTACCTCAACTTCACTGCTGTTCAACTTTACATACCCAATTCACAGAGTTAACAACTTCAAGCTCGTTCCACAAGTAGAGACTATTGTCAGAGCTCTTCCGTCTGAGGTACAGGACAGCACTCGTCACAAGATTACTAAGTCTCTTAAACGGACTGCTACTGTTAAACCCCACCATGATTGCATTTACAAAGAGGAAGTCAAATCACTTAGACAACTCCACGACAACCCCCTTTTAACCTTTCTTAAGGTGGACAAGTCACAACAGATTGAGCTATTATTGATAAAGATAGCTACCATGAGAAATGCAGGAAGCAATCAGTAGCATTCCACATGTCGTTTGTTGGCTCAGACCGCACCTCAGCTACCATCAGCAAACTCAGAAGTCACATTGTACTTCCCAAGGTTATTACCAATAACCTGTATCAGACTTGTGGACCTAGGGTACCTGAGTTATTTGGAACGTTAAAAACCCATAAAGAAGGGTATCAAGTTAGGCCCTTAGTTTCAGGGTATGCCAGCACTACAGCGTACTCGCTCTTTGGAAAAAGTTTAGCATGCTTTTTGACACGTTACATTAACAGTTCCCAGTTTTCAATCTCAAGCTCTACCCAGGCTTTAAATCAAATCCGGGATTACCAACACCTTGAGACTCCTTTTATTATGGCATCCCTGGATGTTGTATCACTCTTCCTCAGTATCACTGTTGATTCTGTTCATGAAATCATTGAGTCCAAGTTAAATGATTCAAATGAATTCTCACCGGAGGAGATACAGGGTACCTTGATGGCCTTGAAACTTATTCAAAAACGCTCTTACTTCAAGTTTGATGGCGTAATTTACCGACAATGCAGTGGGGCACCTATGGGTTCCCCACTGTCTCCAATTTTAGCTGAACTGGCTTTACAATTTCTACAGGAGAAAGTGATGTCGGAACTCACTGAGGTTCCGAGCCTTTACGTGAGGTATGTCGATGACATTTTGTTATTTTGGACTCGTAGCATAGAAGACCTGCACTCATTTACTTCTTGCATGTCGTCACAGTTCCCCTCCATAACCTTCACTTTGGAGTGTGAAAAAGAGGGCAGTTTGTCTTTCCTGGACTTCACTTTAAAAAGATATTCACTTACGCAGTCAATGCAGTATTCGGTTTATTGAAAACCCACAGCTACTAATGATATCATCCCAGCACAGTCCTCCCACCCGATGACACACAAATTGGCTGCCATTCAATTCCTTGTGAATAGAGCGATCACTCATTCTTCAAATAATAAACTTAGAAGGCTGGAAATCAAGCAAATTTGTGATATAGCCAGATGTCATGGGTACAGTGACTCACTTGTCCACAGTGTCTTCCGCAAGATTAGGAATGCGCATGACATTTCCTTGAGTACAGAATTTTCACGAATCAGGTATGTTGGGTCTGTTGAATACATCCCACGGATAGTGAACATTTTGAAAAATGTGTGCAAACCATTTGGACTTGGTTTTGGTGTAAAACCACGTAATATCCTTTCCAGAGTTAAAACGGACCGAGACCTGGTGGAAATGGGTAACAGACATGGTATTTATCGTATTCCACTGAAAGCGTCCAACCCAGGAGATGTGGTCAAGAATACATAGGATCTACCTCACGCACATTGAACACCCGAATCAAGGAACATATGAACAGTGTTTGAGTTGGAGGTATGACAACTGCACTCACTATAGTGGTTAACTCGGGAAGCCACGATCCTCCTTACACCAGGTAAGAGGTCGCATTTAACTTTTGCCAAAAGTTTATTCATTATTTGGAGGGGACATTCATGCTGCAATGACTATGTTCCACATGTTGTACCGAGACCTTGGACATTCTTGTTTTTGGACAATGCTTTTCATAATTCGACAGGTCAACCTGATACAGTTTAATCATTCATCAGTATTTTAATCCTGTGTTTTGTCAGTTTGCTCCTTTTCCACACTAGGTGGCATTTGTAATTACGTCATATACATCATCATATATATGTTTGGAGCTAGCCCATATCTCTTTTTTAGTGTATCTGATGATGGATCCCGGTGTGGGTGTCCGAAAGGTCTTATGATTTTAACCTTTTACTTTCATGTTTTAATAAAACCTATCTGGGTGTTGCAGTATGGACCCTGGACTATACCGTGCACAGACAGCATTTTTTCATTATTGTACAAGTTCTGCACACAGTTCTTCATTATTACATAATTTTTATCTACTTGGTTCACTAAAAATTCATCTTGGCAGCAAACGTTTCAGGGATGACAAAGAGGTTGAACATGAAGTATGAATGTAGCAAAGACAGCAAATCCAAGACTACCATGCTGCAGTGATGAGATAAAATGTATCAATATTGGTGGAAATTATGTTGAGAAGTAAGGGAAAATGTAAAGGTAATAATGAATGTTTTTCAAGTTCATATCTCACTTAGTATTTTTTAAATAATTGTTTGTGACTTATTTAGTGGCTTTTCCTCATATAAAGAATGTTAGAACTACCATGCTACCAGTCTGTTAGAAGGGGAGAAGTAATATAATTTGCCTTGCACTTGCATGTTCTACTCACAAAAATTTTATACAGTCCCATCTTTTACTTACAAAAATTAAATTCCAATGTCACAGATCTACAAGAACAGCTTTTAATAGATGAAATACAACTGCTGTCAGTATTTTTGCCTCCTAGTGCATATCTACACCGATGGGCCATTACATTATGACCATCTACCAAATAAGCTAGCTGTAAGACCCCCTTTAGCCCACAAAACAACAGCCACTCAATGAGGCATTGATTCCATAAGGTGGTGATAGGTATCTGGTACCATAATATCAACAGCAGGTCCTCCAGTTCCCGTACATTTCTGGGTGGTGGTGATTTAGAGCGATCCCGCTTTTCCAAGTCGAATCACAAATGTTCGAATGGGTTCATGTCAGGTGAATCTGGAGGCCAGGACACTAACAGAAAGTCACCAGCATGTTTCTCGAAACCACTCCTTGGCTATTCTGGCCGTGTTGCATGGCACATTATCCTGTTGGTAATGGCCATCACCAGCAGGAAATACAGTTGGCGTGAATGGGTGAACTTGGTCCACAATGATTTTCAGATACCTGGCAGCTGTCAGAGATTGTGCTATTTGGATAATGGGGCTTAAAGTGTCCCAAGAAAACATCACCCACAGCATAATGCCACTGCCCCCAGCCTGTTTCTGCCCAACAGTGTATCCAGGTGCCATAGTCTCCTTTGGTAATCAGCGTATCCACGTTCGGCCATCTACGTGATGCACCAGAAATCTTGATTCGTCAGACCAGCAGGCTACTTTCTTCCAATCATCCACAGTCCAATCTCGATGATCTTGGGCCATTTCGTGCAGTGAGCATGGGGACCTGGCTGGGTCTTTGGCGACGCAGGCCCATGCACAGATCGCTGCAATGAGCTGTGTGCTGTGACACATTGCCCTGATCACCACTGTTGTAGCTACGAGGGATTTGTCACACTGTGTCCCTGTGGTCGCTGTGAACAATGCACGACAGTCTTTGCTCAATGAGCTGCGGACGACACATGGCTGGACGATGGTTCACTGTTTGGACATCTGTGCACCACTTTTGATACGTATTCACTACAGCGTCACGTGAACAAACCACACCATTTCCGAGATCGTAGTTCCGAGGCGCCGTGCCTTCACAATTTGTCCTCTGTCAAACTCCGATAAATCAGCAGCTTTTTCCATTCTGACTCCGAACACTCTAATAGCCCAAAGCTGGTCCTCGGGTTGTATATATACTGCTCTGCGAACTTCACATGGGCCACTGTTCGGTCTCCAGGTGTGCTCATTTCTCTAGGCTGGGGGAGGTCATAATGTAATGGCTCATCAGTGTATATAGATAACGTTCAAGCAGAGAGTATAATGTGCTGTATCATTTGACAAATTTGTACAGATACAAACATTAATATTTATGCTTTACATTAAAATCCAAGAACAAAAATTAACTAACCTTCACCAGCAGCTGTCATATCCATAAGTTGCAGATCTTCATCAATTAAAAAATCAGATAAAATATATTCTCCCTGAGATGCAACAGCAGTGTGATTTGGATAAACAAGTTCGGGAAACTCGGGGTTATACGAGGTCACTGTTCCACTGTCAGGCACTGGATCTGTATCATTGGTTAGGGTGGCCATGGAAGCTGCCACAGCACATCCAATGCTAGAAGGACCTAGAAAGAACAAGTTAGTAAAATCATGCAATGCATTGAATATGATACGCTTTCCAATATACCAGAAATAATTACTCAAGTTATTACTCAACTTATGAGGATAATGGCTGTGGAATAAATCTCGCACCTGTGCCCTGAACTTTGACCCCATTTTGATGATATTAAACAGAATTGGTTCAGTTTACCTCCGGAACAACATACTAAAGTTTTGTCGCAATAGAAACATTTTTAGTCAAATTATGAGGATAATGGCTGTGGAATAAATCTTGTTCCTGTGCCCTGACCTTTGACCCCATTTCGATGATATTCAACAGAACCAGTTCAGTATACCTGCGGAACAACATGATAAAGTTTTGTCGCAATCAAAGCATTTTTACGTAAGTTATGACGCATAAGGGCAATGAAAAAGATCGCACTCCTATGTCCTGACCTTTGACCTCATTTCGCCCATTTTCAATAGAGTTCGATATTAAAATTTCATCAAAATCAAACCATTTTTACGCGAGTTACCGTGCAGACAGGCAGACAAAGCTGGAGCATATACGCTTCTTCAACCTACGGTTCGAAAGCGTCAAAAAAGTTTTAAGTCTTTGCTAAGTGTTAATCAGAATCCAAACTATCACATTTACATAACACTGGTCTTCAAAGACAGGGGTGTAGTGTACCTCCATAGGGTATGTAGCTGTAAGAGGCCCTATCTTATGTTAGTGGCCCTCTGGAAAATATATTTTTCATCTCATCAACAATTTTAAATATTTTTCCTCGAACCCAAATCTCACGAAGAAAGAAAAAAAAAAAAAAAGGCAAAACGATTTGTTTTAAACTTGCCTACTAATGAACAGTAGAGAAAGTCAGCTAGTTGCGTGTCTTGCTATGAATGAAGAACAGATAGAGAAAAAAGGGTATAGCAGAATGGGATGAAATAGGACTAAGCATTAGGTATTTCTGATTAAAATACAGTGTTTTTTGCTACAATTAAAAAAACAACATATAAGTGCTATAAAGATTTATATATCTATGATACTATTATAATTTATATAATAAGTTGGCACTGGCTATGCCTTGATGTCTTCATCTCCTACATACACATAATAAACTTTCAGAAAATAAAAATTGATGTACAATGCTTTCCGAAGAAGTGAAGATTTAGTAACTCATGTGGAAAATTTAGAGGTAACCAAAATCTGCATTTTCAATGGACAAAAGATATCAGGCGAGGGACATATTGGTGAAGAAATTAATCGGCATATAAAAATTGGTTGGGGAGCATTTGGAAGAAACAGTACACTTTTTAAGAGCAATATGCCATTATGTCTTAAAAGAAAAGTGTTTAATCAATGTACAACCTTCCAGTGCTTAAGTATGGGGCAAAGACATGGACCTTAACTAAAAAAGACATACAAAGGCTGCAGACAACTGAACGTGTCATGGAGAGATGCAGGTTTGGTGTAACCAGGAAGGATAAGAAGAGGAACTTGTAGATAACGAAAATGACAAGAGTGGAAGACTGATCGTGATCAGAGTAAAATCCCTGAAATGACAATGGGCAGGAAATATTGATAAAAGAACAGACCACCAATGAGCAACTGGAATATTAGACTGGATATCAAGGACCCAGAAGAGCACATGAAGATGGGTAGAAAAAACACAAAAGCATGCAGGAAGGGTAAGGTGGAAACCGGCTCAAGATAGACAGTTGTGGGAAAAACTAGGGAGATCTTCATCCAGCAGTGGACTGATAACAGTTGATATTGATATATACAGGGTGTCCACCATGAGACTCCAATATTCTGAAAGTCTATTATTTTTTCATTCCGGGTTTTAGAGCTGTGATTCTGGATGGAACAGAAGCAAAGGCTCACAAAGTTCACGAGGAAAAGTTGTAGTGTGCTGCAGTCAATCATTTACTAAAGTTATCTGAATGACACATTACCCAACCATGGGATAGGCCATGATGGTCCAATTCCCTGGCCTCTGCATTCCATCAACATTACACCATTAGATTTCTTCTTTTGGGAACTACATAAAAAACAAAGTGTACTCTACAAAAGTTACCAGAATAACGGATTTGAAACAGCACATTACAGATGTAATAAGCTCTGTAACAAAAAAAAAAAAAAAAAAAAAAACACGTTGCAGAACACATGGCATGAAATGGAATACAAACTATACATTCTTTATACCACCAAAGGTGTCCATGTGGAGGTGCACTGAACTGAACCAAAAACTTCGTTAGTATCACTACCATTTTCATGTTTAGTAATGGTTGTGTACATATTTTCCTTCAAATCAGTATGTGCTTAAAATGTTGCGAGTCTCGTGGTGGACACTGTGTGATTGGTGTAGATAAAACGTTTGCATTCAGCAACATCACTTGACGTCACAAAATTGTTATACATCTGCTGTATATGTTGTGTGCCTAATTTCATGGCAATGTTCAACTGCTAGTGCACAGGCTTCAGTCAAAGTGGACCATGGAAAGAGGCCAGTTGTGAAGAGGACAGCTGCAGTTTATGTACCATGGAAAGAGGCCATTGGAAAGAGGACAGCTGCAGTTTATGTACCAGTTCAATCTCTGGAAATGTGAGGGAAACAAAAGGTTTATTATACTCAGGCATGAATACAAATGGAGTACATTGGTCGTATTTAATGCAACAGCGGTACTTGCACAACGTTGCGTTTAACGTAAATAGGGTTCAATATGGCCACCATCTGCCACAATACACATTTGAATGCAAGACAGAACTTCCTGTTGTATGTTCGCCATCATAACAAGTGTCACGCTCTCACACGCAGTCGGAGATCGTGGAGACTCGTCGGTTCCACCCTGTACATGTGATCTTTTAGGTAACCCCAGAGGAAGAAATCCATGGTAGTTAGATCCGGGGATCGTGGAGGCCACACTACGGGATCACCATAACCGATGATCTGTTGCCCGAAAGTGTCAGACAGGAAGTGCTGTATCGCTGTTGGTTGATGTGCCGGAGCGCCGTCATGCTGAATCCATAATAAGCGTATATCTTGCAGAGACAGATCATCTAACCACTCAGGTAATGTGCTTTGTAACAGCTGCAGTTATCTTCGTCCATTTAATGCACATTCGTAGAACACAGGCCCAACAAGTCGGTCCTTACAGATGCCACACCAGACATTGATCGACCAGCGCACCTGATGCCTCATTTCCCGTGTAAAAAATGGATTCTGAACTGCCCAGTAATGGGTGTTTTGTTTGTTCAGCATGCCGGCACCTGTGTACTGCGCCTCGTCAGTCCAAAGGATGTTTGATAGAAAGGCCGTATTTTCTTCTACGGTGTTCATAATAAAATTGCACCAATCTAGACGTTGTTGGTTATCCTCTGGATCAGTACGTGCAGCGGTGCTGTACGGTACAGGTGGGCACCATGCTGATGAAAAATGTTCCACACACGGGATTGTGATAAGCCATATGCCATACTGACTTCCCTTGTACTGATGTGTGGGTTGGACAAAACGTATGCCAGAACATTGACTGGTTGCACATCCCTACCCATTCTGGTGGGTCGGCCCGAACGGGGACGCGCTGCAATACTGCCCGTCTCTCGTAGCCGTTGAACCGCGCGACTGATGGTCCACGCTGTCGGCGATGTGGATGAGTCGGAAATCGTAAGCCATACTGGCGTGACGCTTCCCTCACGTTGCGTCCGAATTCTCCATATAGCAGTACCATCTCACAATACTGTTCATTCGAATAGCCTGCCATGCTCGTTCTTTACCCGATACTCACGTTACGAATATCATAGCTCCTGACCGACGATCCTTTATACATTGCCACGCCGCGCCTGATACGGCAGGTGAGGCGTTATGTCACACCAGAATTTGCATACAACCCTCACAGGCGTGCGGTCACATACGTCATACATTTCTCTCTGCTAGATTGTTACCGCAACAGCGACACGAACCGGCTTCGCACAAGTTCGCGTTTCCAGCCTTCTACTTACCCCAGCCGTTGCCTGCTAATTCGTTGATGCTCTACAAGTTTCTAATTGATCTCTTTCCTGTATCTCTTATGGTTTCCGAGATAGGAGTGCTAATTTCCACATTTTGCCACTAGGGGCGCTGCAGTCACTCTCATCCGATAGTGCATGGTTATTTTACTATACCATACCTTACTTCCATAGCTCTAGCTGTCTTTGTTTCCAAGTTATTGAGGTGACTTAGGACTTCAGGAATCACCCTGTATATATACATGTATACACACATGGTGCATAGGAAAGTCCCTTTAGCCTGAAATAACTTGTGAACCGAGAGAGGTACAGTTATGCAAGTGAGATAACGGTATAGTAAAGCGACTATGCCCAATCGAATGCAACCGATTGCAGCGCCCCTAGTGGCGAAATGTGGAAGTTAGCCATTGCAAATCGAAAACGAAAAGAGATAGAGCAAAATTTCCAATTACAAAGTTGTAGAGCATCAATTAGTACAAAACGATATTTGTTTCACACGGATAAGATGAGTTGTCGCCTGAATACCCTAAAATGTCCGAAATCGATACGCGACGATTCGAATCTGCATATTCACATTTCGCAAATGTAGCCGTATGCAAATGCAGATTGTGATGTTGTACCTAACCTATGATATAAAAACCAGTAGCAGGATGTATCCTGATCAGAAGTTTAGGTCTATGTACGCTGTGTGAGAACGGCGAGCTTCACTCACTCCCAATATTGCGAAATGGTGTTTATTTACGGCGAATGCCAACGAAATGCGGCGCTAGCTGCACGGGAATATGTCGTTCGTTTTTCAGCTGGGCCACATTTAAGTGTGGTTACCATCGCAAATAGTGAGACGGCTCGTGGGCAATGTGTGAAATGTATGATGGATGCCAGTTAAGCTCATGCTGTGTGCCAAGATCATTGTAAATGGAGACATTTGATATATCAACAATATGTAAAGTCATCATCGTTGGTACATGCGGATGGCAGGATACAAGTACGGCGCAAACCACATGAAGCGATGGATCCTTCTTTCCAGCAGGGTACTCTTCAAGCTGGCGGGGGTGGCATTCTCGTCTGGGGACTGTTTACGTGGACTGAAACGGGACCCCTGGTATGTGTGACATCGTCACTCACAGGTCAACATTACCGGGATATCCTGGACGACCATTTGCTCCCGTTTGTGCGTCTTCAACATCCCACTGGGGACCTCATCCTGCAACAAGACAATGCACTGTGCCATCGCTCTCGAATTGTATCTGAATGGTTGGATGAACACTCCACCGACGTGACCTCGCTTCCTTGGCCAGCTAGGTCACCTGATCTCAATCCCATCTAGCACATCTGGGATGCCATCGAGAGATGTTAGAGGCTCTGACCCCCCTCCATCAAATCTTCATGAACTGTGGGAGCTTGTTCAGGGGTCATGGATCTGTATGGCCTCCCAACGTTTCCAGTGTCTTCAGGGCGAAAGGTGGTGCTACATGCTACTAGACAGGTATCTCTAATTCAATTGCTCTTTAGTGTATACTAACAAACTGAATGATTTCACTTTAAAAGTGATATCTACAAATCTTAGGTGCAGTTTCTCCTGCACCTCAGTTAACCATGAGATGCTGCTGACAAATGCAAAATGTATTACTGTCTACCTTGATCTACAAAGATAAATAAACGTGCCTACTTTGCAAGTGATATGCTTTTTAAATGAATTTTGAAGTTTCTGTCTCAAATTTCTTTTATTTTGATTATACCATATAAAACCTCTACACAACATAAATACCAACTTAGTAGGTAATTCATAACATGTTTATGGGCACTTCCAAAAAAAAATCATTTTTGTTATAACCAGATATTTGGACTACAACTTTATCCAATGTCTAAGTTAATTTTAAAACAACCACAGAAGGCACTTTGATATGAGGCAAAACTATAACTGAATGTATCTGAAAAATGGGATAAAAGTAGCCTCAAAATCAATTTGTAATAAACAAACAGTTATGAAGAAACACCTATAAAAATTTCAGTTAATAAACAGACTGAATTTTTATAGACTATTGCATTCTTTCTGAGTACAAAAAATAAATACCAAATTCTATGTGATTTTTGATAAAAATACAAGGCTGTTTTGTTATCTCACCAATATACATAATGCAGGAATGCCAGAATTTGATATGGAAATGCATTCACTGAGAAAATTGAAAATGTAAGTTCATTGCATTCTGGACACAAAGATGCTGTGATTAACTGTTTTCTATGCACCCAACCTCCATAGAAAACTTAAAAAAAAACCCCATCATTCCATTCCAGGAGAGCAGAGCCCTGAAACTTTCTGAGGAGTTGAATATAGAAAGAACTGATAATTATTGCCCTTTCAAGCAAAAACTGATGCTTTTACAAGCATGCCATGTATATGTAAAGACTACTTTTTTTCATACATTTCTAGGAGAAAATGAAAGATGTATTGTCATATAATGAAATCATTACAAAATCCATCCATTGGGTGCTTATTCAATGCCACATAAAAATCCAGTGTGGAGACAGTATGTGCAAAGCTTTCAAATAAAGAAAGCTACAACTTAAAATATTCAGTACCTTCCAATAAAGAGAAGAAACCCAATTGATTTTTAAAGAAATTGCACAAATAAAATTTGTTTAAAAAAATAAAAGAATTTTAGATAAATAGTCATACAGACATTCAAGGCTGAGGATTCCAGTATTGACACCACAGCACTGTGTTTGGAATACCAGGTGAGATAAAAATGGTGTAGCCATATTTTTATGTGAATGTATGAAACATGAATAATATAAGGATGGTATGGTTGTGCTTGCTTCTGTTACTGAATAGCATCGTCTTAAAAACACAGAAAATGTTATAGATTTTGTGTTAGAAATTTAAAATAGAACTCTAAAGACAGAAAGGAATAAACAAAAACAAACACCATTATCCCCTCCCTCCCCCTTTTTTTCTCTTATTAAATCACATATTTCAAAAATTAACTTTTGGTTTTCAGTATTTGTGGATGAAATGGAGGATTTGAGCTGTCCTGTAGAGCAGTGGTGGTCTGTGAACTGGTGCAAGTCTGCAAGCCACCTGCTGTAGCCAGTTTACAGCAAACTGCTACCAAAAAAAGGGGGGGGCATTTGTGTTATGAAGCATATCTGCAATACTGTAGTGGTCTTTGGTACAATGGAAATAAATATACACATCCATACTGGCTCACCAAATGAGAATTTTGAGAAATACTGCTCTAGCAAATTGGTTTTCAAGGACATCTATAAAATATGAGTTACAAAACTTGTATACATGAAAGTTTTTCAAAAAACAACAACATCTAGTTTGTACTGCTAAAAGCCATTTTGGTGGCTGCTTCGTACTTATGTACTAAACATATTAGTACTATTAAGTACTAAACATATTTCTGCCTTAAATAATGTAAATCTACTTATTCCATCGAATTGTGTGAGCTTTCTCTCTCAAACAGTATGACAGACATACTTTTTGAAGATTCTACATGACTGACCACATATGGTGATGTTCAAAGAAGGTATAATCAGATGGTACCAAATCTGATGAACACAGTGCAGTGGCAACACCAAGTATTTCAGCAAATCAAATGCTGCTGTATTTTATGATGGTTTGAGGAGTGTTATGGGGGAAGAACTTCAGGGGAATGCAACACCTAATTTGTAGTCTGAAATTCAGCATTAACTATGATTATCAGTTTTCTTCCATTGATATGCAACCCTACTGACTAGAAGGTCATAATAGATTGAAGTCACAATTTGCATACGCTTGTAAAACTGTGAAACATCCTGTCATTCTGAGAACTATTTCCCCCTTCCTTAAACAGTTTTTTTTTCCTTTATAAAACTACAATAACAGAGCTTTCAAGCCATTAAATAATAGAAATAATATGTATTTTAGGTGTATACTTTCTATTACTTGATAATTTTTTCTCTCCATTGGATATTTGAGTAATAGGAGTAGTGCAGGTCTTATTCCAATGGCCTTTCAGAGGGGTGGGCGTGGGGGGGGGGACAAACATGGCCAACATTGCAGTTTATCTGAACAACTCAATGCAACTGGCCTTATGTATTTTTGATGATTAGTTACATTAAATCACAGTGAGAAGGATTGGCAGTGAAACACATAACACACAAAAAATAATATCATCATATCATGCAGAGGTTACGTTAAATATTGTAAGTGATGAACATTTCGGTAGTGACTTATACCTGCATCAGCCATGGAATGAATCATGTGGTATAAGCATCAGTTGTTGCCAGATTTCAAAATAGCTTTCCAAATGACAGGGATATGAAAATACAGACACGCCTTTTCACATCCCTATCATTTGGAAAGCTATTTTGAAATCTGGCAACAACTGATGCTTATACCACATCGGTCATTTCATGTATTTTATTCCATGGCTGATGAAGGGAGAAGTCACTACCGAAACATCCAACCACTTAGAATATTTCATGTAACCTATGCATGCTACAATATTTAGAATTCTTCTAATAGTTACATTAAAACACTAGATACATGATTAGTTCTTTTGTTTTGGATTCAGTTTTGAGTTCAGAAAGTACTGGTTGAGGTCTTCCACTTCACATGGTTTAATTTAACTTTTATCCTCATATCAAAGACAAAAAACAAACAAACAAACAAACAAAAACTGTCTTTTACAACAATTCATTAATGATATCACTCATTTTAATTCACTAACATGTACTAATTGCATGCAGCAGAATACAGCTGGTGCAGAGGTTAGGCTTTCTAAATCATGTTCAAAGAAGTATCTTCCACATGGTTTTCTATGATGGGCCTGCATGGCCAGGGCTTTGATGTCAACTAGTATAAACATCATGTGAGCAGATGTATCCAGCCCTGTAAATTTATTCTCTTAGTAAAAGTGAATAAATTTGCACAGGTTTTTTGTTTTTAAATATGCTTTTGATTTTTGAATTAGCCAGCCCAGAATTTTAAATGCTATAGTTGGTGAACCAGCTAGAAACCTATAATAAGAAACAACTTTTGACTCAAAATTATCTTAATAACAATTTTTCAACCAGGTGTGTTAGAAATGCTGAAGTTATGCTAGTTTGAAAAGTTTATGTTTCGAAACACTCAAAATGATGCTACATGAATATTTACATTTGTCTTGTCATACATGTCCAAAATTAAACAAATTTAATCAGAAGACAAGAAAATCATGCACACACATTGCATTGACATCGAGTGTTGTTACTTACCAATTGTTGATACATAGGGAAAAGTACCATTGACATCCGAAGTTGGTGGAGCTAAAGAGGCATTCTGTAACAAGATTCCTGAAAAGTTCTCATTGACACTTGCCTGGCTGCTTGAAAGGGGGTAGTTTGGACTGGAAACTCCAGAATATGTAAGAGAAGGTCTAGCTAACAAAGATAAAGAAGCTCCATGGTGTGTGCTGCCAATCACTGGTAGAGGTAGTGTGGTTGTGATGTCTTGCCAGCAGTCTTCCATGGTCGGATAAAGCTCACTTACCTGAGACGAAATGAGAAAGGAATAAAGTGTTTATACTTCTCTGGTGAGGAAGGATTTAAGTGGAAAATAGAACTAAACAGGAAGAATTCTTCATCTTTAACAAATCCCAATTACCTTCCCACATACCTCTCACTCACTGCAAACTGACATCTTCTGGGAGACCTTATCTTTCACACTGATTATATCTTTCAAACAGCCACATTCGTTTTACTTATCTGCAGTGAATTATAAATTTATTTATTTAAATATGTAATATGATTAAAGTAATACCTTACTCAAAAAACAATGCACCCTTATGAACAATAGCAGACTAGTTCAACAAAAAAACACATCAGTTTAACCCCAGAAACAAAATAAAAAAATATATATAATTTGCAAAAATGAATGAATGCATAAATAAAAACAAATATTATGGGAAACTATCCTTCATAAATTAGCTATTTCTTAAAATTAAAAAAAAAAGTTTATAAGGACCTAAGGGGATTACATGTATAAAACATACTTTGCATTTTGTAACATACTAATAAAAATTCCTAATGATGACAGAAAAATTTTTGGTTCAGTCATATTAGTGCTTTTCTGTAAAAAATAATAAATACACAGCTCAATTGCAGTCACAATATTTGTTTATAAAAAAATTAATGGCATAAGAAGAACTACTCAACTACAAGCCTATTTTCTTTGTACAAAATAATGACTACATCAATAAAGTTGTATTGAAACACTTTCAATATTTCCATACTCCTTAAAATTGAAACCGTAGAAAAAAAAAATCACTTGATTGCTGTTTAATATCAAAAGGCTCACCTTTCTTTTAATTCTATAGCTGCTAAAACTGCAAAGATTCATTCAAAGTGAACAGATTGTTTAATTTTTAATGTTTTGAAGTGTAAGTTCAGGAGGTGTTTATGTTCTCCAGCTTTGTGTGCACAATAACAAACATAGAAGTCCCATTTTAATTACAACTGTTAAGCAATGTTCCCTCTAAGCTGCGGCCGTGCAGCTGAAATATCTTCAGTGCAGTAAGCATTTTAGATTAAAATTCCCAAATCCCTAATTAATTTTCATAAGTCAAAAATCAATTACCTGCAAAAATAATAATAAGTTAATAAAATTTGGGCTCACAAAAGTCAAAACAACACTTTTCGTAAATGCTGTTCGCTTCCTCCTAAGTTCATCTCATTGTCCTCTTAATTCTCAAAGGCTTCTTGTATAGTAGCCTAGGCAGATAGTGAATGCAAGAATGTGGATTAGTGATTCTCCCACACCAAGAAAGAGGCAGATATTGAATCTTTTCTCAAAACAACACATCAGCGCCAGCCAATCACAGCAAACCATAACCAAGTTCATTGCATAATACTAACTAATGCACCCATGCTAGTTGGCGAGGAAAAGGCATTCCGGTCAGTTAAATTGTAAGCCGCTGGTCAGTTAAATTGTAAGCATTCCAGAAGTTTGAGCTTCTCACTTTTTATAAAATAAAAATTTTAATTCATGAAATGTTTTTAATATATATATTTTTTAATTTAACATTAGTTGAAAGAACGGTGGTAAAATGGGGAGATTAAAAAAACAAGGGTTCCAATCCGAGTTCCAACTTCTACTGCATTAGTAAGAGAAGCTGAGAAAATAAAATTTTTTGCCTAAGTGGTCGTGATGCCTGCCCAGCCAAAACCCCCTAAAGATTAAGAAAGCCTCCGAACTGGTCTGTGACGTCAGAGCTAGTGGGCCGACTGACTCGAGCCTCAAGCTCTCCGCTCCTGAAAACGCCGACGAAGTACCGCGGTGTTTACGAAGAGAAATAATTTCTCGAGTGCAATACTAGACAATTTGCGCACACAACAATAAATCGACCGTTTTTCTCTCTTTATTTTTTGTCCTTAGATAACATCAAAAGATTACATCCTCAGCTTTCATTTTTTTCTCAGTTTCCAGCAATGATATCCGTAAATCTGGGAATTCCAAAGTTTTGCTCTTGTGCTGGGAAATGATTTCATGAAATTTTTCCTTTAGTTTTCAATTTGGCTAAAGGAGCAAAAAAATAATTTTTTCACGCATAACGTACAAAACCCAGCATTTTACGTTTAGCATTTTTGCAAGTACGATCTTTTTAATGGCAAATTGGTAGAACTGTATGAACATAATCATTTCACTTAAAACATTTAGAACTTCCCTTCGCGTTCGATTTATTTAAATGAAAGCAAAAAAGAAAAGACTTTCCCGTAATTACATAACAAGAGCAAAAGCAAAATTTCCGATTTAGTGAGTATATTTACTGAAAATACGGTAAAATGTGTGCTCAAATCTTGCAACTATTTCTAGAAGGTAAAAAAAAAAAAAAAAATTATAAACTAAAATCGTTTAGGAAAAAGTTATTTGTCAAATGAGCATGGAATATATTAATTCCGAATTCTTGTTTTAATTAGGACTCTGATACACAGCAATTTTATGAAGAAAAATGACATTTGTTTTACGGAAATGAAATGTTGATCAATAAATAACGTAATTATGTATTGCCAGTTTCTTTGCCTGGTTAACCTTAGTACTTGATGCGCTGATAATATATGTACATCTTTTTTTTTCAATTTGAACACTACTTACTACGAATTTTGTAAAGAAAAATAAGTATTACTTTATGGAAATGAAATGCTGAATGGTTATTAATACCATTATTTAAACAACAATAAATAATGAGCTGATAATCTGAAGGCTAACTAACCCTTAAATTTTACTCCGTCAATAATTAAAAAAAAAAACTAACAATTCACTAAATTATAATTGTATTTACAACGAAAGCAGAAAATGCTGTCATGAAAACTTAACTAACCCTTGAATTCCCGGTGGGTTTAAAATTTTTCATTGGTACGGAAGAAATCCGCCTTCTTCCAAAGCTTTCACTTTCAGGAAAGCTGAAAACAGTGGCTTTTGGATGTGCTTTGTAATTAGATCTATATAAAGGCACTCAATATTTTCCAGGCATGTTGTATAAAAATGCTTACTCACGTGCACGACTACCGAAAGTTCAATACTGATCAATGCTGCATGAACGCGAAGCTAATATCGGCATTCCCCTTACGTTTGCCCTTTGACCTCTCTGGAGAGAGGGATTGCGATGGCCCTCTGACCGTGACGTCACACCCCTTCGTAGTTCGCGCACTGGGGCTTTCTCTCCAGGGGGTTTTGGCCCAGCTCATTAGGTTAGGCGTGCATTGCCCATGGCCGCTTAGAGGGAATATTGCTGTTGAGGAATCTTGAAGAAAGAACCCTACAATTGGGTTGTCGGAAAAGTCATGACGTATTTTGGCACCCGATGGCGATTGGGCGGTTTTGGAAGTACTGGAGGCATGCACAGCTCTGTTATCGCTGTGGCATTTGACAGGTGCAAGTTCTAGCTGCAGTCTAAAAGGAATAGTGAGCGATTTGGTTGATTTGCGGAGATTTGACATCAAGTTGAAGATGGAAGACCAAACTGCGCATTTTCGCCATATTTTACTTCTGTAAAGGGAAGATCGTGCGTCAAGCTTGTGAAAAGTTGCGTAAAGTGTACGGTGATAATGCTCTACAAGAACGTCAGTGACAGCGGTGGTTCGCAAACATCCGTGCTGCTGATTTTGACCTCAACGATGCTCCTCGGTCCGGGAGGCCAACCGAGGTTGATGACGACCAAATCAAGGCATTGATCGAGTCAAACCCACTTTACACGACACGAGAGATTGCAGACACATTGCACATCCATCATTAAAGCATTCACAACCACCTGAAGAAGCTGGGATACGTAAGCAAGCTCGATGTGTGGGTTCCTCATGAACTGAAAGAAGCTCAATTGATGGCGCGTATAAACATCTGCTATGCTCATTAAACGTGAGGAAAGCGATCCCTTTTTAAAGCGACTGATAACTGGTGACGAAAAGTGGATTGTGTACAACAATGTGCTGCGCAAACGGTCTTGGTCCCGACGTGCTGCTTCGCCTCAAACGACATCCAAAGCAGACATTCATCAGCGGAAGGTTCTGGTCTCGGTGTGTTGGGATTTTAAAGGTGTCGTGTTTTTCGAGCTCCTACCACGGAACCAAACAATCAATTCGAATGTGTACTGTCGGCAAGTGGACAGTTTAAACGAATCCATCATCCAGAAACGTCCAGAGCTCGTTCGTCGTAAAGGTGTTGTGTTCCATCATGACAACGTGAGACCACACACAAGTTTGATCACCCGCTAAAAATTATTGGAGCTTGGGTGGGATGTGTTGCCACACCCAGTATACTCGCCTGATCTTGCGCCCTCAGACTTCTACTTGTTTTGCTCTCTTCAACAGTCCTTGCGTGGTATATTGTTCAATTCAGATGAGGCTGTAAATCAGCACCTTGTACAGTTTTTCGCCACGAAAGACAGGTCCTGTCTTTCTATGAAAGAAGCATTCTGCAGCTCACTGACAGATGGCAAAAGGTCATCGAACAGAACGGGCATTATATCATTGATTGATCTTTGTTCTTTCTATCAATAAATGACCTTTGCAAAACACGGCTAAAATACATCATGACTTTTCCGACAACCCAATAGAAATCACTGAATTTAGCTAAATGGTTTTCACAGTAAATGCATTTAAAATATTAACACAGTTTTTGCCTCACTACTTTGTTTTCTCCGAAATTGCTATTACTTTAAAAATTAATATAAAAAACACTTTGAGATTAAACAAAAATTATTCTGTTATGAAATAAGCCAAACAAATCAAGAAATTATGGTATTTTAAAATAATGTGACAAATTAATGCAGACTAAAGTTTCACAGATGATAAAAAACCATGGTCACAACTTAGAAATGTTGCACCCTTTGAGAGTAATAAGGGCTTCATCCCTTGACATACTCCTCTTACATCTTTACATTCAGAGCACGCTAAAACTCTTAAAAAAAAAAAAAAAAAAAAAAGTGGAACTACGTCAGAAAAATTAAAACTGAAGAAAGCAAAAATGATGGAACATTCTCGTCACTGCTAGAGCAGTTATGTACCAGTTTCAAACATTTGCGAGATGCACAGACTTTTCCTGGCTTTTGTGTCCTAATTTTTCAACCTTATAATTATTTTTTTAATTTTTCACTGCAGGAAAAAATTCCAGGACTGTTAGCAAAATTCTGAAAAATCAAGGACTTTCCAAAATCTGGAAAGAAAGGGAATTAGAAATTTCTGAACTTTCACAGGATTCCACAGCATGTGGTGCAAACCTGTCACAAAATCTTCATACATCCAAAATATATCGAAAAAAGACCGAACAAATTTCACTATATTGAAACATCCAAGACACACTTCCCCAAATGTTTAATGAATGCTAGAATCTTGTAAACAAGGAAATAAACTTTACACACGTGCTTAATAACATTATTGCAATGAGAATTTTAATTTCTGTAGAACATTCCACGTTTTTCCTAGTGGACCGACGATTTCTGCATTGACTACGGAGAATCTGCAGTATTTTGAGTCTCCGCTATTGTATTTATTTCAGTTATGGTAATAAGTACATATCAAACACTTATTTTCATATTTTTGTTTCATATCAGTGAAATTATAAGACGTAGATGGCGTCAAATAATATTTCTAACAGCTTCTTTGTGATACGTGAAACTTTAATGTATTTCTTATTGTGTCGCTGATTTTCAAAGCTTTTGGTCCATTTGTTATATACCAGAATACGAATTTCCGCTTCCACTATTGATAAGAATAGGCTTGAAAGATGAAGGGACCCTTGAGTTTCTGGGGCCCGGAGGAAGATAACTTCTACCTAATGCTAGTTAGGCTACTGCCTATGATGATGAATTCCGATTATATATTTTTAAGGTGGACGTCTAGTGATTTCGCTCCCTGTATTTCCAATGGAAAATTTTTGACCCTATTTCCCCAGCAAGGAAAAATTGGCCGACTGATAAAAAACATCCTAACTTTCTTATTTTTAGTTGAGTGTTAATGACCACTGTGAGCAACTCAATCGGCTATAAGCAGTCACCTGTCTAATTTAGGGCCACTGGCTCCAGGGAAGGAAAAGAGCCAGTGCCATAAGACAAACACAACATCCATGCCTCGCCGGGATTCAAACCCAGACCCACGGCAGATTAAGGCCATGATGTCTGAGTGTATCCCTAGGCAAAGACATTTGAATGGGCTTTCGAATAACTGAAGATAAAGAATCGTTGTGATGTCCATTAAAACCCGAAACTATAGCGATATGCATTAGCTTCGATTCGTGATAGTTAACACGTGGTGTATTTTTCGAACTAATAAATTATCTGTACAGTTTCGATACCAACAAGCCATTGCAATTCCCACTGTTCTCATGAGAACATAAATTGAACTCTTAAGATACCTAGATTTTGTTTATATTTCAAAGATTTAGCATTGTATACTTTTCCTGGAGTGTCTCTTTTGTCATGTAAATTACATGCAATATCATCATCATTGTCAACCGTTATCAATCCACTGCTGGACGAAGGTCTCTTCAAGTTTCCTCCACAACGGTCTGTCTTGTGCCAGTCTCCTCCATGTCACTCCCGCATACTTTCGAATTTCATCCACCCATCTTCCATGTGGTCTTCTTCTGGGTCTTTTCCTGTCCCTTGGAATCCAATCTAAAATTTCGGCTGTCCATCGATGGTCTGTTCTTCTGGCAGTATGTCCAGCCCATTGCCATTTCAGGGATTTAACTCTGATCATGATGTCTTCCCCTCTTGTCATTTTTCGGATCCACGTGTTCCTCTTCTTATCTCTCCTGGTTACACCAAGCATGCACCTCTCCATGCTGTTTTGAGTTGTCTGCAGCCTTTGTATGTCTCTTTTAGCTAAGGTCCACGTCTCTGCACCATACGTAAGCACTGGAAGGATGCATTGATCAAACACTTTTCTTTTAAGACATAATGGCATATTGCTCTTGAAAATTATGCTGTTTCTTCCAAAAGCTCTCCAGGCAAGTTTTGTACGCCGATTAATTTCTTCACCAATGTGACCCTCACTTGATATCTGCTGTCCAAGATAAACGTACGTGTCTGTTATCTCCAGCTTTTCTCCATCAATCGATAAATCTTCATTTCTTGTAAAAGCATTGAACATCACTTTTGTCTTCTGAAAGTTCATTTTTAATCTCACTTCTTTACTCTTATCAGCAAGTTCCTGCATCATACTCTGTAGCTCTGATGGGGTAGTTGCAAAAATGACTATGTCATCAGCAAAACGAAGGTGGGTTAGATAATCTCCATTAATCTTTATGCCTTTGTTTTCCCAGTTCAGTGATTGAAAGACATTTTCCAATGTGGCATTAAAGAGCTTCGGAGATATGGTGTCACCTTGTCTCACTCCTTTTCCAATTTTTATGTGTGTTGTATTTTCAAATAGCAGAATCTTTGCACTTGCATTTTCATAGATGTTATAAATAATATTAATGTATGCATCTTCAATACCGCAGGATTTCAGAGCCATTGCAACTGCTGATGGTTTCACCGAATCAAAGGCTTTTTCATAATCGATAAAAGCCATGCACAATGGAAGTTCATATTCCCTCGCTCTTTCAATTAGTTCTCTCAGTACGTGGATATGATCTATTGTGCTGTAGCCACTCCTGAATCCAGCTTGTTCTCTCGGTTGAGCCATGTCCAGTGTTACCTTCAAGCGGTGTGAAAGAACTTTAGTGAAGATTTTATAAACCACTGATAGGAGGCTGATAGGTCTGTAGTTCCTGAGATCCTCAATGTCACCTTTTTTATGTAGCAAGATCATTGTAGCGTTGTTCCAATCCTCAGGAATTTTCCCTTCATTAAGGCATCGAGTGAAAATTTGGGCGAGTACTGTTTCGATTTCTCCACTTGCTTCTTGTATGATGTCTACAGTAATTCCATCTTCTCCTGGAGCTTTTCCCCGCTTCATGTTCTTGATTGCATGTGCAACTTCTGCTGGAAGGACTGGAAGAACTCTGGTACCTTTCATGATGCCTGGAGTACATGTATCATCCCTTTCATATAATTTGGAGTAGAAATCTTTCACTCTTGTCAAAATTTCGCCTCTATTTCTTGTTACAGAACCATCTTCTTTTCTCAGTGCCATAATCTGTTTTTTTCCCTTACTGAGATGTCCCTTTGCTATCTTTACGTTTTGGTTGTTTTCAATTGCTTTAATTACTAGTTCACAGTTGAATTTCTTTACATCTTCAGTGATACTTTTTCGTACTGTCTTGCATAGCTCTATATATTCCACTTTGGAAGTCACATCTTCTTTAGTTGTCCTCATCTCTCTTCTTTTTTGCATCAACATTTTGGTTTTTCCTGATAATTTGTTCACATGCAATATACATATATAAAAAATGTGCATTACTTCCAGTGTAGGGGCATGCCTCTTGGGCTTCTAGACTATAGACCGTATGCATTGACGTCACGAAACCGCGGTTCACGTCACTTTTTCGTCTGCTGCTTTTTTGCAAAACAACTGGTGTACAAGTGAGATCAAAGATGCATTACATGGGCTACGTATGTGGGTTATCTGGCGATCAAAAATAGCTTTATTCTGATAAATTAAAGTTATTGGGCAATTGTGGTGACCCATATGTAATTCCATACTCATTTTTCCTGAACAATATTGAGGTCTTGCCACGAATAAAACACGGCGATATTGTTAATTTTTTTTTTTTTTGCACTGACGCCTTCACTCCCGAGCAAATGAAATCGTGTAAGTCATTCATAAAAGAAAGGTTAATTCCAGTCTAAAGACCTTCATAGTTTTTGTAGATAACGCATCAGTAAATTTATGAACATACCTGTTACAAAATGCAAACTACACATTCTAATGTTCCTTCGTTTCCGGTCATCAATGTCAACTCTGCTGATACGTGATAACCACAAATTTTGGCGCTTCTGAATAATTTTTTTTATAATTCTGATCGCACTTCGTTCACTCAGATGGTAATCTATAACTGGACATATCATTATCTCTCCCACTTCGGTTACCGCAGCCGAAAAAAGCACATAACACCATCTCCCTTAACGCTCCACAATGCAAATCCAAGCAGTGTTTGTACACCAGTTGATCACCAGGGCGTCTGCTAGGATGGTTTACCTTGCTGTGACGTCATATGCATATGGGTCTATAGTGCCATTAGAACCCCTCTTAATCTGGCCCTGCCCAGACCCATTTGGACGGACGGTCATAAGCCAGTACTTAGACCGCTGCGCCACCGGGGCAGTTTATCCTAACTTTGATTGTACAACCGGTGTTTTTTGCAAAAAACTTACCTGAATTATAGTCAAAATCAATAATGTTACTTTGATGTAGTGGCAAGGGAGAATGGCACCACCTGTGAGCAAGTATCATAACTACATTGAAGTAAAGTTATTGATTTTTAATATAATTCAGGAAAGGTTTTTGCAAAAAACACTGATTGTACAATCTAGTTTGAGATGTTTTTTTTATCAGTGTTCCAATTTTGATGTATAGAAAATCTTCATTTGCTGAGGAAATACGGTCAAATTTTTTTCCTTTGGAAGTATGGTGAGCAAAACCACTACAAGACAACAACCTTAAGTTGCATGTTTATCATTCACAAATTACGGTACAGCTTTTATTACAAATCAAATAGCGTTTGACCTATGCCTTCCATAACCGTTCAGGCTTAAAGCTAGAAACTGTACCAAATATCGAACAACAGTCCTCCATTTTTCAAATTGCATAGTACTGTGATGGACATTAACCTTTCATGATGTTAAAGTGCAAAATTTCTCACAAGAAAATGTATCCATTTGTGTCCGGAATAGTTTTATTTTAAAGCAATTTCAAGGATTTTTAATTTCCAGAGCCTCCAGCATTTCAACATATGAAACAGTAAAGTGGAAATTGTGGGTGCTAATTATACCTTTCGACTTGTATGATGCAGAACTATTTCTCTTTTTTGTAGGTGAAGCAGTCCCTTCACAGCAGTTCCTTAAAATTTAAATTACTTTAAATGCCAGCCCCCACCCCCCGCCACACACACACACGCAACCAAAACAAAACCAGGGGAAATAACTGAAAGCATTTACTTTTGCAATTTCGGAATCAGTACACCACAAGACGAATTTATACAGCGGAAAATAATGGATGACAAAATACAAGGTGTGATCAAAAAGTATCCGGACTGACTGAGCCATCAGTTTGGAACGACGGACTACAATCGGTGTGTTGAATTTTTGTTTGGCGGCGGCTATTTTTAGGCGTTCTCGATACTCTCTAGTTCGTTGGGCTGCAGTCTTCTTGGGCTTCTTACATTCCTCATCACTTGCTCTTGCCTCTCGTTTTGATTTTCTCCACTTTTGCGTGCGTTCATTCTGCGGCATCGTCGAAAATGTTAACCCGTTCACACGAAAACAATTTCTATAAAATTTTTAGTTTAAACCACTGCGATATGTTCTTTTTATATTTGAACAGATCTCGTCAAGAGCTTTAAAACGATACCACGCACCGTCGTTTTGCACTTACGGTTGTCCAGATAAATCGCGATATTGTCAAAAGTGTTCACCGGTTCACAAGAAAACAATTTTTTAAATGTTCAGTTCAAATTAATGGGAAATGTTTTTCGTATATTTGAATAGATCTCGTTGAGAGCTGTAAAACGATACCACACGTACAGTCGTGTTGCGCACACGGTTGCCGAGATAGTCTGAGTCAAACGCGGCGGCACCCCCAGAAATATTGCATCACCTCCCCTGCGCACGGGGAGAGTCGCACGCGGGATGTATTACGCAGTACGTGAATTGGACCCCATGCTGTTCACAAATATTCTAACATGATTAGTGTATATTTTTAACGCTATGATTTCAATTGGGACCTGTTTTTGTCACAGGCGGTCAGCCGTAGGTCGCCCCATACTATCCGCGGAGTAAGACGTAGTCCTAGGTCAAAAACAGTACAAGAATTACAGATTTGAAACTTAATCGCCTTCAAAGTAGTTTCCTTGTGAAGTCACACACGCCCACAGCTCGAAGCATTTTTTGAAGTCATCTTCTGAAATAGCGAACAGCAGCTTTGTCACATTCCATTGTATCTTCTCAATATCTTGAAAGCCTTCCTTTCAAGTGGTATTTGGTTTTGGGGAAGAGAAATAAGTTGCTGCGAGCGAGGTCTGCCGAATAGAGTGGCTGTCAGACCTGTGCAATGCGGTGCTTAACAAGAAACCGCTGCACAAGTTGCGATACATGGACAAGGGCGTTGTCATGGTGGAGTTGCCACTCACCACTCTCATGCAGTGCCGGCGTTTTGCGACGAACTGCGTCCCTCAAACGCCGCAAAACTTGACAGTAATTGATTGTATTGCCTGATTGAGCGTATTCATGATGCCCAGTTCTCTCATGATGGAAAAAAAGTCAGCATCGTCTTGACACTGCTACGGCTCTGTCGTGCTTTTTCGGGTCTCCGAGAGTTTGGGATCTTCCATTGTGAAGACTGGGCCGTAGTTTCTGGGTCATTCATACCTATAAACCCACAAGTCATCACCAGTTATGAAAGTTTTTTAAAATTTTTTGTCGCAGTCAAGCAGGTAGGTCACTAGCAACTGAAACACGGGCCTGCTTTTGCTCAGCTGAGAGCAGTTTTGGCACAAATTTGACTGAGATGCGTCTCATATCCAGATCGTCTATAAGAATTGACTGAACTGAACCGAAACTGTTGAAGTCTTCCGATAATTCACAAATAGTGAGTGATTCGGCGATTTTCTCGCATAGCTGTGCGCGCAAGTTCGACATTCTTTTCACCATTGCTGACCCCCCCCAGATCGTTCATCACTCTCAACACTTCGCGAACATCTTTAAAACGTTTACACCACTCTACGACTCGTACAATCCTTCCCATAGACTTTCTGTAACTTTAAGTATTTGTCTTCGCAAGTTTCACCGATGTTTTTGACAAAATCTGATGCGAATGGGTTGATCTATTTTTTCCATAACAAGTGCGATGAACAGTTTCACACGTAAGAGCAAAGCACTGCTGTAAAAGAAACTGGACGAGCAGGGGGTTGGTTGGTTGGTTCATTGATTTTATTGGCGCAAGGGCCATGGTTGGCCAAAGAGCGCCAAACAAAAGACATCAAAAGAGAACAAAATCAATAAAATAAGTACACAAGGCTAAAAACAGGATGAAGCGGTAAAAGTGAAAGATGGAAATGAATACGGTAAAAACTACAAGACAGACAGACAAACAAACAGTATTAAAAACGTGCGATGAAGCTTAAAATATGGCTGATCAAATAAAACTGAAGAATGAGAACGATGAAAGGGCTAAAAAAGATAATGAAACAAACAGTACTAAAAACATGATACAAAGATTAAAATCTAGCTGATTCAGTAAAACTGAAAAATGAGTATAATGATAGGGCTAAAATCTAGATACGTTTAAAATAGGCAATTTGCTTAAAAAATGAAAAAACAACAACAGGATTGCAGTGG
Organism: Macrothele yani; assembly: GCA_039090855.1. Lineage (NCBI taxonomy): Eukaryota > Metazoa > Arthropoda > Arachnida > Araneae > Macrothelidae > Macrothele > Macrothele yani. The sequence continues at coordinate 44,261,275 of CM077022.1, read as the reverse complement.
TCATTGAGGAGCCGCTGCAGTGTAGCGGCGTCCTCGTTCAACAAATGAGAATGAAAGAAATGAAAACGTACATCACGAAAACGAACACAGGTACACAAAAGATGAGTGACGGTGAGTCGGCAGTTGCACGCCTCACACATCGGCGCAGTGTCGCCACACAGCAAAAAGCGGTGAGTGAAACGACAATGCCCAATGCGGAGACGCGCAAGCACCACATCCTCCCTGCGGTTCCGACGAGATGAGGAGTTCCAGATTTCGAGAATAGGTTTGATACGATGCAGTTTATTTTCAACCTGTTGGTCCCACAGACCCTGCCACGTTCGTTTGATATGATCACGAACAAGAAATCGAAAATCGCGATGAAACAGTGGCAAGGGTGTGACGACCAAAGAGGAAGCAGATCTAGCGGCCGCATCAGCACACTCGTTACCCGAGATTCCAACATGCCCAGGAATCCAGACGAATTGAATCTGGACACCGGCCTCGAGCAAGGAACGAAGAAGCCCTCGTACGTTCAAAAGAAAAGGATGATTACAACAGTCTAGCGATGACAAAGACTGCAGGACACTTAATGAATCCGTATAGACCATAGCACTATGATGAGAACTCGACTGAACATGAAGCAATGCAAGATACACAGCATGCATCTCCGCCGAAAACACCGTGGCCTCAGCTGGGATCCGCGCTACTGACACGTCATCAACACAGACAGCTGCGGATCCAACGACTCCATGCATCTTGGAGCCATCAGTGAAAATGGGAGTGTATTCAGATTTGAGGGCACGATGCTCAGCGAAGAGCTGCTGGTACACTGACGCAGGGGTTGAGGATTTGTCGAAAGACGTAAAGGTGGTATCAACCATGACACCAAGTGGGTGCCATGGAGGATCCCCAAAGCCCCTGATCGCTGCAACAAGCGACAAGTCGAGCCCTGCATCACGAGCTACGGCCGCCATACGAAGACCGAAGGTTGGAACGCACGAGGGCCGGTTCGCAAATAAACGAGCATGCTGAGGATGGAAAACTGCACCGTACAAAGGATGGTCTGGAAGAGACCGAAGTTTTAAGTAAAAGTGGACAGACAGCCGCAGACGGCGTAATTCAAGCGATGGTTCGTTCGCATCAGCGTAAAGGCTGGGAATCGGAGATGTTCGAAATGCTCCCGTACAAAGACGCAGTGCCTGATGATGAACAGCGTCCAAAGGCCGGAGAACGGAAGGACGAGCAGAGCCATACACGATACAGCCGTAATCCAGTTTCGACCGAATTAAGGAGTGGTAAATGCGAAACAAAGAGATCCTGTCTGCGCCCCACGAAACTCTCGAAAGGATTTTTAGAATAGAAAGAGCACGCAGACAGGAAATCTTGAGCCGCCGAACGTGCACACGGAACGTAAGCGCAAGGTCGACGGTCAGTCCAAGGAACTTGGTCTCCGGCAAAACTGGAATGGCTGCACGGTCCAAATACAGCTCGGGGTCAGGACGGAGGCCACGCCTCCGGCAGAAATGAACACACGCTGTCTTGTCGGGAGAAAGAACGAAACCATTGCTATTTGCCGCTTTAAAAATCTGATTAATACTAGACTGCAACTGCCTTTCAATGAAACGCATGCTCGATGACGAGCAGAAGATGTGCAAGTCATCGACATACACAGTAGCCGAAACCGCAGGAAGATTTGTGAGGAGACAATTAATGCGAAGGATGAACAATGTGACAGATAAAATGCAACCTTGAGGAACACCTTGTTCTTGATGGAATGTTGCAGATAGCGTCGTACCCAGGCGCACCTGGAACACCCGATTGCGAAGAAAATTTACAATAAAGGTCGGAAGATTCCCTCGCAATCCGCATGCGTGGAGGTCACGGATAATCCCGTGCCGCCACGCACGATCATAGGCTTTCTCGATGTCAAAGAATACAGAAACCAGGTGCTGCCTACGCACGAACGCCTCGCGCACAGATGTCTCAAGGTGCAGGAGATGATCGTGAGGTGAACGATGACGCCGAAAACCGCTTTGTGATGGTGAAAGTAATTGATGATGTTCTAAAAAATGAATTAATCGTGAGTTAACCATGCGTTCGAGAACTTTACACAGACAGCTAGTGAGAGCAATTGGGCGATAACTAGAGGGAGACTTAGGATCCTTGCCAGGCTTCGGAAAAGGTAGAACAAAAGCCTTTCGCCAAGACTCCGGGAAACTGTGTTCTAACCAGATGCGGTTGTATAAGATTAAAGGTTCTCGAGAGACGACTGGGAGAGATGACGGAGCATGTCGTAGTGGATGTCATCGGGACCGACAGATGTAGCCCCGGACCGATGCAGAGCCACCCGAAGTTCACACATGCTGAAGGGGGAGTTATAACCAGTGTCGGTATACGGCGCAAAAGAGATTCTCTGGCGTTCCGCGGAGGACTGAATCCTATGAAAGGAGGCCGGATACGCCAGATCACTCGAAACGGAGGCAAACGCCTCCCCAGACAGTCTGCAATCTCCCCGACGTCAGCATATGTGCAGCCGTTACTCTCGAGAATGGCAATCTGGTGTGAACTGTAGGTTCCCCGGATCTTACGAATCCTTTCCCACACAGTTTTCGAATTGGCACGTGAGGTAAGAGATGATACATACTGGATCCAAGACTCCCTCTTGCTACGTCGACGCACCAACCGAGCATAGGATTTAGCACGTTTAAAAGCAACGAGATTAGCCTCGGTTGGATAACTCCGAAAAGTAGACCAGGCCTTGTGTTGAGCTCTCCTAGCCGCTGCGCATTTAGGGTTCCACCAAGGTTTCGGAATTCTGGGGAGCTTCGTAGATGTCTTACGAATTGAAAGATCAGCTGCCTGAAGAATACAAGTTGTGACTTTAAGTACAGCTGCGTCGATTGACTCTTGGGTCACCATTTCAGAAGATATCACCGCGGACGATGTGAAGACCTCCCATCTGGCACAATCCATCCTCCATCGAGGTGGGCGGGAGGCAGAATATGGCACGTTTGCATGGTGCCAGAGGACGATTGGGAAGTGGTCGCTCCCGTGGAGATCCTTACACACCGTCCACGACCAGTCAGCAATGATCGATGGTGAACCCAAGGTCAAATCGATCGCACTGAAAGATCTTGTCGGCTCATGGAAGTAAGTGTCAGCACCGGTGTTTAAAAGGCACACAGAGGCCGAGCACAGAAGAGACTCTATGCGACGACCTCTAGCGCTGGCGCTGACACTACCCCACAAAGGATGATGAGCATTAAAGTCACCCAAAAGAAGGAAGGGAGAGGGCAGCTGATCAATCAAGCTCTCCAGAACAGAGACGCTAACATCCTCATCCGGTGGTAGATAAACACTGCAAACAGTAAGAGGCACAGGCATAGAAATACGAACCATCACGGCCTGCACAGTTGTGGAAACCGCGACGGAAGATACCGGAACCCTGTGAGGAACGAGAATAGCGACACCCCCACAGGCTATATTTCCAGACGAGTGGTCTGTCCGAAATGCACTGTAGCCTTGAACTGAAAGCAGGTCCGATGGTTTAAGCTTTGTCTCCTGAAGACAAAGGCACACCGGAGAGTACAAATAAAGCAGATGTTTCACGTCATCAAAACTGGTGCGAAAACCTCGGCAGTTCCACTGAATTATTGAACCCATGGGTAAAAATGAAATGAAAAAGGAAATGATTAAACTTGGTCAGCCTCCATTTCCTCTGGTGAGCGTTCCCCCAGATTTGGTGGTGTGTGACCAGGGGCCAAGATTGGTGAATGCTTTGTCCCAAGTGTCTTGGCGGGATTTGCTCGCCGTTGATTGTTTGACTGAGACTTTGAAGGAGAAGAAATGCTCTTCTTATCCTTGACCTTGGTGTTGGTGTTAGTGTTGGCGTTTTTGCCAGAAGAAGTGGACTGAGTGCCCTTGCTGGTGTTGGAGTGAGTCTGCTTCGGTGAAGTGGCGGGTGCCGCTTTCAGACTCCTAGCTCGCGACTGGAGTGCCTCCAGTCCGGCTGCGATGATTTCCTCCATATTGAATGTACAGTTAGGGGAGATCTGAGCGTCGGTCTGAATGCCAACCGTAGATTTGGCAACCACCACTGAAGCGTATGATCGCCGATCAGATGTAACGGGAACCACTCTTCTTCTGGCCTCAGGATAGGAAATATTTTCCACCGTTTTGAGCCTTTGGATTTCCTTCTCCTCCTTCCACTTGGGACAATCTTTGGCTGATGCTGGGTGTGAACCCTTGCAGTTCACACAAAACTCGGCCCCGGCCACACATTCTGAGAGTAGATGCTCTGTGACACCACAGCGTCCACACCTAGGAGTACTCCTACATGACTGCTGAGAGTGGCCGTACGACTGGCACCTAAAACATCTCAACGGGTTAGGAATGTACGGTCGTACCTCGAGGTGGAGATACCCTGCCTTGATGGATGTAGGCAGGGAAGGGCAGTTGAATGTCAAGATAATGTTCCAGGATGGGACAAACTGCCCATTCCTCCTGAAAGAAATACGCCGCACACCCGTAACATGTTGGCTCCTCAGTTCTTCGAGAAGTTCCTCCTCAGTGCAATCAATAAGATCCCGAGAGGAGACAACACCTCGAGATGAATTTAGGTAACCGTGTGGTGTTATTTTGACCGGAGTCTCAAGCAGCATGCTGGTGTTGATAAGTGTGGAACTGTAGGCCACAGTAGACATCTCAACAAGAAGATCTCCAGACTGGAGCTTCTTGACGCTTTTAGGAGAGCTTGCAATTGATTGCAGTGCTTTATGGATCCAAAATGGACTTTTGGCACTCAAAGGCTTTGAAGGGTCCAATGAGTGCACAAAAAAGAATCTAGCATTGGAAACATCAGCGACAAATTTTTTGGCGGAAGGACCTGAACCTTCCTCCATACTTCTTTTAGTTTTGGGTTCATGGGAAATTTCATTGAGAGCCATGAAAAAATTGAAAGGATTCATCCGCCGACTTCCCCACCCACAATCGAGCCCAACAAGGGAGAACCGGAGGTCCGCAAGCCCAAGTGGACGCAGGACACGGCTCTAGGGATAGCAAGCGGATATAGCAAGTTGATAGGGCAGACATGCGCTCGGCGAGCACCCAGACTTTCCCATGCCTGGGGAACACCCCTTTGGCATGCCCACCCTATCCCCAGACTCACCCTGTCGTACGAGACGACAAGCCGTTAGAGGTCTGGGCTCCACTCGGCCACAGACCGCATTGACTAGGAGTGGGTTAGTTCCCAGCCGCCCGTTTAGGGTGAAGCAGGGGGCAAAGAGGAGTGTTGGCAACTGGCGACAACAACACCCAGGCCTCCAGAAACCTCAGCCTCCAGCATCCCCTTTTCCACCTTACGGGTCACCGCACACGGCAAACGTGCAGGCAGGTCTAGCTAACCAGCTCGGAAAAACAAAGAAAGGAACATGAAATGGAGAAGACAGGAAAGAAAACGAGAAACTAAAATCCGGAGCTGGCGCATAATCACAACCTCAGCAACCTACAACTGAGGCGGGAGCGTGTCAAGTGAAAAAACAAAAAACAAAAAAGTGAAAATTCACATCTAGTACATGTCGGCTCGGGCCGTGGGGACGCCATCCCCATCAGCTGGATGAACAGCTGTCCCTTCGGTGATGTAATCGTTCTAGTCGTAACGACAAAATGATCCGTCACAAGGTCAGCTCGGGCCGTGGGGGCGCCGCTCCCCAAATAACTGGTAAACCAGTTATCCCCGTGCGGGGACGAGCAGGGGGAGATGCGACTGTACATGCATAGTACGTTTCACGGTCAATCTGTGCCGGACCGCCTGCTGTGTGGCACGATTCCGAATTTAAGCAATCAGTCTGGATATTTTTTTATCACACCTCATATCTAGCCATCTTTCTGACACATTTTCTTTTTGTGTGAGATATATAATCCTTTCACACAACATTCCCATTAAAATTTCGATAACTCTCCAGCTCCCAAAAAGAAAATTTGGGAAGCAATATAAAAACAAAAACGAAGCAATCAGTAATTAGCAATCGTTTTAAAACTCTTATGGGGACTCCAACTACTACGGATTCTCCGTAGTCACTATAGAAATCGTCGGTCCGCAACGGATAGCACCGGATATACTATGGAAATTGAAATTCTCAGTGAAATGACCTTTTTAACGATGTGCGTACAGTTTGTTTTCATGTTCTCTAGATTCTAACATTCAGTAAACATTTTGGACAGTGTTTCATGAATATTTTCTATATCGTTGCATTTCTTCCACGATTTTTCAATATGTTTTGGATGTCTAAGTGTCTATGGCCACGTTCAGAGTTATCACAACCCATGGAATCTCGAAAACGTCCTGAAATTTTAGTTCATTTTCCAGAGCTTGGAAAGTCCTTAATTTTTCGTATTTTCGCGTAAATCCTGGAGTAATACTAGAATTCTTATCTGCAGTGAACAATTTTTTTCGTTCATTGCAGGAAGGAAAAAAAAAAACTTTTTTTTTTTTTTTTTCCCATTCTTTTGGGGTTTGAAGACGACCATGAACATCTTTCATTCTATGTAGGCACTGACTTTGGCCACTGTTAGGTTCTCACTGGAACATACATCGATTTTTGAGGTAAAATTAAAAATATATATATTGGAGCCATTTAGTGTCTCTCACAAAGTGTCTTCAATTTATGAACAATTTTTTAAGCAAAAATTCATTTTTTCATGAATTTGCACTGTCATTTTGCTGCTCTGGCAATTTTTTTTTTAAATAGCGAATGTGTAATACAGTTTTATTCAATACCGAAAAAAGCTTAACACAAGGATTGTTTTAGTGTTTGCTACTGAAAATTTCGAATTAGGGTTGGATCACTATATTAAATTAAAAACAGACTTTGGTTTAAAATTTTGCGAGTTCCCGAATTAAGAAATGGAATAAGAGAGAGTGAGAGGATTTCCTGGTGACATTGTAGCAACTGTAGTGTAAACGTATTAAAATGAAATAAAGTTAATAATAAAAGGCGATAATTTTCGGTGATCCAAAGCAGAATTCACATGATAAACAAAAAATTTACGAATGAATACATTACTGTATCTTCGACACCAAAGAACGTTGTTCCATGCTCACTAATTAAATATTTTGAAACCAATATTACCAAGAAGTTCTTCTCCTCCACCATTTCAATTTATTCACTCCTGAAATGGCGCTTGCGTTCTCGGACACCGATTCTTTTTTTTTTTTTTCTTTTTTTGATTGGAGGTTTAACGACCACCGTGAGCAACTCAATGGGCTATAAGTAGTCGCCCGTCCCTAATTTAGGGCCACTGGTTCTAGGGAAGGGAGAGAGCCAGTGCCGTAAGACAAACACAGCATCCATGCCTCACCGGGACACCTTTCGGACGAATGATCAGAGGCCATCGCTTAATCCGAGTTTTAGTTAAACCTTTTCACACATGGTTGCTGCTTCATCAAACAATATGCAAGAACACAGATTCTCACTCTTAAAAAAAGTGCTACAGATTATGATCACAGTGTAAAAAAGAACACAATGCAAAGTGTCTGAATACAGTGGAATGTACAATCAGAAGATAAACAAGTTTTCCTGAAGTGCAGCCAGCGTACGAGAAACTGAATAGACCCCCACCCCCCCCCCCCTTGATTTTAAATAAAACGTAAAAAAAGAAGTGTTCACATACATTAATGCATATTATGACTCCCATCTTCTTTCTCTGCGATTTTAATTAAATTTGAGAACAGAATCTATCAGATAGAGAACAATTTAATATTTTAAAGTTCCCATACAACTGAAGTGAACTAAATACGATTGTTTTACGTAAATTTTGTATGGTTTAACATTCCTCAAAAGCTTTATCTGTACATATGAGATTGGTTCTAATAACATGACAGAGCAGTGTATAACTTCCAAAATGTTACAGAATGGTCAGAAGTGCTTGCTTCTGGCTGTTTGAATCAAGCCTGGAATTGAGGCAAGGGTGGTGCCAAGGCTCAACAATTTTATTGCTCGACATGTCATGTAAAAATTCCGTCGAGCAACAATTTTATTGCCCGACAGGCATGTAAAAATTCTGTCGGGCATGTAAAAAGGAAATACAAATTCGATAGGCATGTAAAACAAATGGGCTCAATATGAGCTCTGTTGACCAATTAGGTCTACAGTTGTAATTTGTGTAAGCATGGAAGAACAAAACCGCCTTTTTTTCATTTTATACACTTCACAGTCCTATAAGTCTCTTTGCAGAGTAAAAAGTTTTAAAAAAGCCATATTTTTTTTATTTTCCCAGTCATTTTTTTATTATTATTCAGACGCTCCCTACCTATGCTTTATGTAATGAAATTAATGGGTTGTTTTTTTAGATATTAAAGTAAAAATGGATTATCTTGGAAACTAAATCGCATATAATATGATTTTATTATAACTTAAAAGAAAGCTGATGTAATAAGCTTTCAAATGGGCTCAATATGAGCTCTGTTGACCAATTAGGTCTACAGTTGTAATTTGTGTAAGCATGGAAGAACAAAACCGCCTTTTTTTCATTTTATACACTTCACAGTACTATAAACGTATAAGTCTTGTATGTAGGTAGCTGAAATTTTGCACAATTAGTTTTTCTATAAATGCTGCAAGATCACCTCGTTTCGTGAAATTCAAACGTGTCCAGGTCAAAAATGTTACCTTTTTGTGCTGATTTGACATGCAATGACCCATAGGTGAGTTAAAATTTCATTGCTAGGGGGATAATTTATCAAATGTAGTAAAAGTACTTTGTTTATTATATTGTTTGTGAAACGTTTGGGGCGAAATGGTGCAGTACGTGCATAATGTGTGTTCGAGCACGTATTTTTTTAACAACAAGCCCGAGACTGGGTATGTTACAATTTTGAAATTTTTCTGGTCCTGGATGATGCATTTTTGTTCTACGGCCCTGGCTCTCTTCCACTCCTGGAACCAGTCGCCTTAAATTAGAGGCAGATGACTGTTAATAGCATTAGATTATCACGTAGGTCGTAATCAAGGAGGTTAGAATAATACTTCTGGAGATGTCATGGTCTCTTAACCGTGAAGCCGCAAACTGTGGGAATTTGCCATAGTTTACATGATGCCTATGTAATTTCATCTGTTTGTGTTTTTGGGTTGCAGAAACCGTGTTAATATCAAACCGGAATGAATTATACTTCTTACACGAGTGAAGTTTACAATTTGAACGTTATGTTTTGTTTAGAATTAGCACCAATGTTCGTATATTTCAATTTAAAATAAAAATGTGAAGGAGCCTCAAAATAATTAAGAATTTTATAAATTCAGCATTTTCTTACACATTGGCAACAAGTTACGATACGAAATTGGATGCGACGAAAGACGGTGATTCGGCCAACACAAAATGCATTGCAATAGCCTTGAAAACCATCAGCTTTCCCACACTTTGCTAGCCGGGCCTCGCGATTATAGGCTTCATGCAAAGTGGTACTACTTCATTAACAAGGGCATCTCCAGATATCTTATTCTAACCTCCTTGGTCGTAATACTCCGAACAAAAAATAAATATATATATATATATATATTTATTTTATATATATATATATGGGATGTAAGGTCAGGTGATGCGTAACATCACAGCCTCTCCTTGACAAATGTCAACCCCGCCTTCTCGTGGTGCATCCTGTTCCCACTAAAGGGGCTCTGACGACCGCCAATAGCGGTATAACTATACCATCGGGATCAGAGGAAATGCTATCCCACACTCACCAACCCGCTTGGCCAGCGTGGTGAGTTATGGCCAAACACCTCCAAAATGACTCTACAACTTAAATCTTGGCCCTCAGTCTCCGGCAGCTGGAATGTACCTGGCCAAGGCAGCGGCCAGTGCGACATGAAGGCAGAGGGTGCTAAGAATCCCCGGAGGACCGGACTAGGCTGCCATTTGATGCTGACCTTGGCTACCTATAACGGACGCTCCCTATCTTCTGATTCAAGGCTTCTTGAATTGGAAGAGGAACTACAAAGGATCAAGTGGGACATCGTCGGGCTAAGTGAGGTAAGGAGAAAAGGAGAAGATCTCATTGAACTGAAAAGTGGACATCTCTTCTATTATCGTGGGACAGATACTGGCAGAACTAGTGGTGTTGGATTTATAATAAACAAGAAACTGAAGGATAAAGTGGTAGAAGTTGAAAGTTCCTCTGACAGAGCTGCACGACTCGTCATCCAACTATCGAGAAGATACCAGGCTCAGATTATTCAAACTTATGCACCCACCACAAGTCATCCTGAAGAAGAAATTGAAGAATTTTATGAGGAAATTCGTCATCTAAATAATAAAGGTAAGCAGCACTTGAAGATAATTATGGGAGATTTCAATGCAAAAATAGGGCAACGGCAACAGAATGAAACTTCAGTAGGTAAATTCGGTCACGGCAACAGAAACCAGCGTGGAAATACTCTCGTTGAGTTTGCAGAGGCAGAAGGATTTTTCATCTTGAACTCCTTTTTCAAGAAAAAGCCACACAGGAAATGGACATGGAGACATCCAATTGGGACGACAAGTGAAATTGATTTTATTATGTGTAACAAAAAATTCGTCATCGAAGACTGCAGTGTGCTGAACAAGTTCAACACAGGTAGTGACCATAGATTGGTGAGATGTAAGATGCACCTCAACACTAAACTGGAACGTGGCAAGCTCATAAGACAAACAAAATGTATTGACATAACCAACCTTAAAGAACACCATAATACTTTCAAGTTGGAACTGAAGAACAGATTCTCTGCTTTAGAAGGCCTAACATCTGAAGAAGTGGATATTTCGGAAGTTAACAGAAAAGTAACCAAAGCTCTAATGGAAACAGCAACAAAATTAGCTGGGTCTAAGAACAAGTTGCATGTGAACAAATTATCAGGAAAAACCAAAATGTTGATGCAAAAAAGAAGAGAGATGAGGACAACTAAAGAAGATGTGACTTCCAAAGTGGAATATATAGAGCTATGCAAGACAACAAGAAAAAGTATCACTGAAGATGTAAGGAAATTCAACTGTGAGCTAGTGAGGAAAGCAATTGAAAACAACCAAAGCCTTAAGATAGCAAAGGGACATCTCAGTAAGGGAAGAAAACAGATTATGGCTCTGAGAAAAGAAGATGGTTCTATAACAAGAAATAGAGGCGAAATTTTGACAAGAGTGAAAGATTTCTACCCCAAATTATATGAAAGGGATGATACATGTACTCCAGACATCATGAAAGATACCAGAGTTCTTCCAGTCCTCCCAGCAGAAGTTGCTCATGCAATCAAGAACATGAAGCAGGGGAAAGCTCCAGGAGAAGATGGAATTACTATAGACATCATACAAGAAGCAAGTGGAGAAATTGAAACAGTACTCGCCCAAATTTTCACTCGATGCCTTAATGAAGGAAAGATTCCTGAAGATTGGAACAATGCTACAATGATCCTGCTACATAAAAAAGGTGACATTGAGGATCTCAGGAACTACAGACCTATCAGCCTCCTATCAGTGGTTTATAAAATCTTCACTAAAGTTCTTTCACACCGCTTGAAGGTAACACTGGACATGGCTCAACCGAGAGAACAAGCTGGATTCAGGAGTGGCTACAGCACAATAGATCATATCCACGTACTGAGAGAACTAATTGAAAGAGCGAGGGAATATGAACTTCCATTGTGCATGGCTTTTATCGATTATGAAAAAGCCTTTGATTCGGTGAAACCATCAGCAGTTACCACGGCTCTGAAATCCTGCGGTATTGAAGATGCATACATTAATATTATTAATAACATCTATGAAAATGCAAGTGCAAAGATTAGACTGTTTGAAAATACAACACACATAAAAATTGGAAAGGGAGTGAGACAAGGTGACACCATATCTCCGAAGCTCTTTAATGCCACATTGGAAAATGTCTTTCAATCACTGAACTGGGAAAACAAGGGGATAAAGATTAATGGAGATTATCTAACCCACCTTCGTTTTGCTGATGACATAGTCATTTTTGCAACTACCCCATCAGAGCTGCAGAGTATGATCCAGGAACTTGCTGACAAGAGTAAAGAAGTGGGAATAAAAATGAACTTTCAGAAGACAAAAGTGATGTTCAATGCTTTTACAAGAAATGAAGATTTATCGATTGATGGAGAAAAACTGGAGATAACAGATACGTATGTTTATCTTGGACAGCAGATATCAAGTGAGGGTCACATTGATGAAGAAATTAATCGGCGTACAAAACTTGCCTGGAGAGCTTTTGGAAGAAACAGCATAATTTTCAAGAGCAATATGCCATTATGTCTTAAAAGAAAAGTGTTTGATCAATGCATCCTTCCAGTGCTTACGTATGGTGCAGAGACGTGGACCTTAACTAAAAGAGACATACAAAGGCTGCAGACAACTCAAAACAGCATGGAGAGGTGCATGCTTGGTATAACCAGGAGAGATAAGAAGAGGAACTCGTGGATCCGAAAAATGACGAGAGTGGAAGACATCATGATCAGAGTTAAATCCCTGAAATGGCAATGGGCTGGACATACTGCCAGAAGGACAGACCATAGATGGACAGCCGAAATTTTAGATTGGATTCCAAGGGACAGGAAAAGACCCAGAAAAAGACCACATGGGAGATGGGTGGATGAAATTCGTAAATATGCGGGAGTGACATGGAGGAGACTGGCACAAGACAGACCGTTGTGGAGGAAACTTGGGGAGACCTTCGTCCAGCAGTGGATTGATAATGGTTGACAATGATGATGATGATGATATATATATATCCTTAAATTCACTCGAGGGCGGAAATTGAGTCTTTGCAGAAGAGCGCTAGTGCTCTACGATAAAAGGAGCGAAATCAAGAAATGCGAAAGTCAGAGATGTCAGCTGTATTTTTTTTTTTTATTGGACAGAAAAAAAAAAAAAAAAAAAAGATCTAATCCAGAATGCAAAACGAGGAAGTGATTCTAGACTACGTTTACATGCCTCTGTCTAAGCAGATCGACAATAAGACTCAATTTGTGACTACACCTGCGATATTGGTGAGTTTGGAAAGCAAGGTGAGCGTCAACGACAAGAAGGATTGTCGACTGGGTGACTGTTTCACGGAAGGGGAAGACAGCATCGTAAAAATGCGCGAACACAACAACTTTGTTTAACCTGGGATCCGAACTCACTCTCACAAGTAATCTGCGTCCTTAGACTCAAAGGCAATTTGCAAGTCAGTCCTACTCCACATGGTAGCATATGTTTTTTAGATAAAACATATTCCATGTCTATCCAGTTGAGGAATTTAATTTCAAAGTGTTTCAGAGAAAAAGCCTTGCATATTTCACCAAGCAGCAAAAGACAATGGGCAACATCTTCCGTCAACAACGTTTGTGATATAAGTCTTAGTAGGAGTTCTGTTCCGCACTTTGCAGATTCAGAACAGCTCAACGCAACACTGACTTGTGGCCATTGTACATAACGTTCCAGGGGTATGCCTATTGACACACAGTGTCCCAGCACACCTGCTGTCTTGGGGGGCCACGCCAACCTGGTAATTACATACGGAGGTTCCTGAAGCGCGGAGACATTTTTTTTTATTGTTTTTATTCTGCCTACTGATAGAAAACTAAGAAAAGTATGATATTGTTCTACGATACTTAGGCTGTGCTGCAGAAAGTGCACTTGACACTTACTACATGCATTGCGTTACCCGCGCACGCACCCTGCGAACAAACACACATACACACACAAGACAAGATTGATAGGTACCGCAAGTGTTCGCGAGCATCCGACAGTATCAAGAACTAGGCATTTGTGTAAACCATAAAAGTTATTTTGGCAGTGTGTGTGCGCGCGCGCGACTCGGTTATGCAATTCCTTAATCTGCTCTATGGTTCAACTACTGCATACTTGCCATTCGATCTGAATGGAAAATTTGCCAGTTGCTGCGGCTGTAATAGATCTTTGGCATCTCTAACCGGAACCATAGAACAACCACACAATATATAACATCGTATTTTACGGTTAGAGGTTTCAGAATTGACTCTCATCCAATGGAGGCTCGTGGTTGGCAGAGACAGGGGCTATACCTGAAATTTGTACATACGACTTGTAAAGCTATGTTGTTTGTGAGTCTATTAGCGATTTAACAAAATTTGGTTATTGCTGCCATAGTTCAATGCATACAGCGAATTTTTACAGTCAAGTTTTGACCAGACGTAGTCGAGAGGAACAAACAGATGACGTGGAAAATTAGAGTTATAAAATATTACTAATATTAGTGTTTGCTTAATTCCTTAGTTAACGCTCAATTATTTTCTTCTTACAACACTTTAAATGACAGAACTGACAGTTCGAACTTTTTCTCAATTGAAAACATGCTCGGCTTTCGTTTTGAAACCATGGCTATACAATTTGTTGTAGAAAAAAATCATTGTTTTCGGAAATTTGCTATATCGGAAAATCTTCAAAACAATAAAAATCAACATAAGCAGAACGTAACACTCTTATTAGGTGTTATTAGCACCGTAATAGAAAAACGAATCGACTGCCCGTTCATTAATCCGTCTCCGATTTAGATCTGCAGTCCAAGTTTCTGAACAGATTCTGATCAAATTCGGCCTGTAGGACCTTTATGAACCTTGAAAAATTACATTTAGTAGTTTGTAATGAATTAGAGATTCAGATTTCCGTGTACCAATTGGGTGAAATTGTGTCGTCCAGAAAAGGCACAGAAGCGCTTTCCCCATCCCATAGTCTCTAGACAACAGATCAGTTTACGACTGAAACAGGTATTATGTGATGACTGGGTAACATAGGAAGACGTTAAGAGAACACGAATGCGGGGATGCTCCCCCCCCACCCCACCACCATGAAGTTTTGTAGCAAGACTCTACTATACTTGCAGCATCAATGCAGTGTTTGTTGCTCCATGGAAACGAATACGGAACCAATTCAACTCGTCCGGCAATCTCGGACAATGGTTCACACGACTTTGCTTGGGTAGACTTAAGATTGCATCACTAGTAGCTCTCGATGGATGACTTTGAAATGGCAGCAGTGAAACTACCCTTGCTGCCGAGGATGTGCTGTACAAGAAAACTGGCAACCAGGAAACTTCAGTACGGCATGAAAAAAGGCAAAATAACTTTTGGGGGCATTCCATGAAAATTGAAGAACATTTCTTTCAAAATTTATGCGATATTTATATCTGAGAACTACTGACATCTATCTTAGACCTCTCTTCAACATGAACACGTCTCTGCTACGAAAAGACAGCAGCGATGTGGTAGTTTGAGATACCTATATAACAGTCTTTGGTTGCTTGGGCTGCAGTGTCATGGGTAGTGTAACGGTAGCACGTTCGAATGGCAATTAGGAGATGCGGGGTCGATTCCAACTCCGGGTTGATGCTTTTCTGAAATTTCGGCACCTCTACGCCGTTCGCGGGTGGTTTCGTGGTTAGCTAGCACGACTTGAAACCGGAGGGTCACCGGCTCTCATTCTCTGTCATTAAACGCCGGCGTGGTTCGGAAATCACTATGGTGCCGGGGTAAAAACTCCCCGTTATAAACTTGTCTTACCAACCTTTTCGCTGAGGTTTCGTCACGGACCATTTAGCCCGATCAGGGTTTAACAACCAACACCTAATACCCTATTTGTATATACACTGCCCTATTATTAACATCCGGACACGTGCACGTCTACAAATAATCTTTATCTACAGAAAATTTAACACTGCGTGCTGAAACATTTGACCCTAATGACGGGCTGTAGTCTTCGTGGAATACTTTCCACCATTTTTTTTTCCCCCAAATGTCTGCCGATATGTTCCACCGTTTGGCCTTCAAAGCAGTGACTAGTTTGGCTTTGTTTGTTGAGAAATCCCTTCCTCCACGCATCCGATGATCTAATTCGTTCTAGAGATTCTCTATAGGTTTCAGGTCAGGATTTTGGGCTGGCCAGTCCAACTTTTCAAACGCTCATATCCTCAAACCAATCTGTAACAGCGTGAGTAGTATGAGAACATGTGATGTACAACATGAAGGCCTAGGCAAGGTCGTTCAAGAGCCACGACGGCCAATAAAATCGTTATTTGGCACTTTCAGCGAAGCGCCACAGGACTGCTACAGCTATTTCGTGAGCTGCATGCCTCCACTGGGACCCGAATTTCAAGGGTTACTGTTTCCCGAAGGCTTCATGAGAGAGGGCTTTTTGCCAGAAGACCCGCTGTTTGCGTCCCGTTCACTTCAGCACACAAGAGAGCGCGTTTAGCATGGTGAAGGCAACATCAGCCTTGGACCAGACTTCAGTGGGGTAACGTTCTCTTCACAGACGAGTCGCGATTCGGCCTGGACACTGATTCTCGACGTACCTTCCTCTGGAGAGAACCTGGGACCCCGATACCTTTCCTCCAACATCCGAGAAAGGGACCACTACGGCAGCGGAGGTGTCATGGTCTGGGCAGGCATCATGTTGGACAGCCGCACACCTCTCCACGTGTTTGACAGAGGCTCTCTGACTGCTGAGAGGCATAGGGATGAGATCTTACAGCCCTATGTTCGACTTTTCAGGGACGCAGTTGGCCCGCGGTTCCTTTTTATGGACGACAATGCTCGTCCACATAGGGCTCACCTGGTCGACGATTATCTTGAAAGTGAGGATATCCGCCGGATGGATTGGCCAGCCAGATCGCCAGACCTAAACCCTATCGAACATGTCTGGGACGTTCTTGGGAGGGCAATTGCAGCTCGCCATCCTCCTCCGAGAGCCATCCAGGAGCTGAAAACTGCGTTGCTGCAGGAGTGGGACCGACTACCACAGGGTCCCATCAACTGCCTCGTTTCCAGTATGACGTCGCGCTGTGAGAGGGGACCATGCCCCATATTAGAGTCATTTTATGTTCGATCTTGCAACGTGGATTTTGGACATTCCTGCGCTGATGAACCTTACTCACGATCTCGAGTGCGTACCATGACTGTTGTATGGTATAATTTTTTCTCTTATATAACCGTGTATTCATACCAATTTTCATTAAAATGTGTCCATTAGTTTTTCAGAAATTCGACAAAATATGCAAATTATCTTAATTTTGAACATCAGTGTATAAAGAGAATTTTAAAGGCATATGTTTGGCCAGTAGCTCTCTACGGTTCTGAGACATGGACGTCGACAAAGAGGGAAGTGAAAAGGCTGGAGGCATTTGAGATGTGGAGCTATAGAAGAATAGAGAGAATGAGCTGGCTCGATAGAAAAACTAATGAGGAGGTTCTGGAGAGAGTGGGAGAACTCAGGAATCTGATCAACATGTTGAAAAGAAGAGAATGTTATGGATGGGACACACAATGCGCCACGGAAGCCCGATTCTAAAAGTTTTGGAAGGGAAAATTCAAAGCAAGAGAGGAAGAGGACGGCCAAGGGATGGTTCTGTGGTACAATTACTCCAAGACACCAATACTAGGACATACTATGACTTGAAGAGAACGGCGGAGAATAGAGAGGAATGGGGAGACAGAGTACATCTACTGAACAACCAGTCCTTGGACTGAGTAACCAAGAAGTGTAACACTTCTTGCACTCTCTTACGGCTGACATTGTTTCTCTATTCGGAATACAAAAAAAATGTGAATGACAGTTTGGTGTGGGGTAAAATTGTAGAGATGATAAAAAAATGAATGCATTTCATTTTTTTCTTTCAACAGAAAATTCGCTGAGTTAATATAAAATTATTTTTACTTAATAATCACTATGCTCTAAGTCTTTCTTTTTTTTTTCACATTTGAGACATGAAATAAAAAATATGTTCAAAATAAATGCATCACAAGTATTATATCCAAATTAATTTTAACAGCGCAAGAAATGGAAAATCCCAGATGATCAGTGAGATAAAAGGTGAAATTTTTTCGGCGAACCAAAAAAGCGATGGATGGACGGTAGATAAACAGACTAAAGGTCTCTAGAAATATTCGTTCTATTCAGCTTGTTTCATATACAGTTTTCCAGAATATACTCACATGTGAAACCCTGTACAATTATTTTTTCTTAACCCTTCAACTAAAATTCAAATTTAGGATTATGTACTCAACCGTTTTTCGCATAAAAACGGTGATATAAAAAAAAAAAAGAAAGAAAGAAGGCTAAATGTTTTGGCAGCCTCCTTCCTAGTCACTGAAACTTACTGTCTACTTGACAATACCCGCTGACTTTCGATTTAATTATTTACAACTTTTACACAGCCGCTTTAAGAAAAATATTATAGCTTTATTCATTTCTATATAAAACTAAAGTGATGTCTCATTTAAAAAAAAAAAAAAAAAAAAAAAAAAAAAGATTCCACATGTTACCTATTTGCATTGTTAACAGCGCTAAGCCTAAAGTCTTTCCCCAAAACAGAATTTGACAGAAATTTTACTTTCAGATGTTAAAACGGATTTATAAGACCCAATGTATTTATCGCCTGCTACCCACATCTAACGATGAAGTACAGCTGGAATATTGAAAGCTATTTTTCACACACACACACACACACACACACACACACACACACACACACACACACACACACACAAAGTTTACGATGAAGAGATGCAGTTACAGTTTTAATCTAACGTTATATTTAAACAAAATAAAGTTGAGTGCTTCATTACATTTTCTTTAATCATTACTGCAACCCAATCGTTCGAAATAAAAATGCTGTATCTTCTCGTAGCCGGGTAGGGGTCTTTGGATCCCGACCCTTCCCCTTGAGGGGGATGGAGTACGAATTTCAAGCAATATATATTTTCAACTGACCCTTCACAGCTGCAGAATATGATCCAGGAACTTGCTGACAAAGGCAAAGGAGCGGGATTAAAAATGAACTTTCAGAAGACAAAACTGATGTACAATGTTTCATAAGAAATGAAGATTTATTGAATGGTGGGGAAAAAATGGAGATAACCGGCATACATTTATCTTGGACAGCAGATATCAAGTGAGGGTCATACTGTGGAAGAAATTAATCGCTGTATAAAACTTGGTTGGAGAGCTTTTGGAAGAAACAGAACTATTTTTAAGAGCAATATACCATTATGTCTTAAAAGAAAAGTGTCTAATCAATGCGCATCCTTCCAGTGCTTACATATGGAGCAGAGTCATGGACCTTAACTAAAAAAGACATACAAAGGCTGCAGACAACAAAAAGAAGCACGGAGAGACGCATGCTCGGTGTAATCAGGAAAGATAAGAAGAGGAACTCATGGAGTGAAGAGGAACACTCATGGCTAAGGAAACTGACAAGAATGGAAAACCTCATGATCAGAGTAAAATCCCTGAAATGGAAATGGGCTGGACATATTGCCGGAAGGACGAACCATCGATGGACAACCAAAATTTAAGACTGGATTCCAAGGGACAGGAAAAGACTCAAAAGAAGACCACTTGGGAGATGAGTGGATGAAATTCGAAAGCATGCGGGAGTGACATGGAGGAGAGGCTGGCTCAAGACAGACAGTTGTGGAGAAACTTGGGGAGACCTTCATCCAGCAGTAGATCGATAATACACTGCTCAAAACAATTAGGGGGTATCGTAGTTTTGCATAAAAACTGTGAGTGACGGAAAACTTCGGAGGTTGGAATAGGAACTACAGACATAGTACGGCTATTGAGAAGAAAAATATGGCCAAAACAATTGGTAATTTAAATTTAATAATTCTTGAGGAGACGAACGTAAAAATGCACATTTATGAACATATAAAAATGAAAATGAAGGTAATTTTTTTTTTTACCAGAAAATTGGATTTAATAGGGGGTATTGTTTTCCCTGACAGAAAGCAATGTTGCACACCTGTGAGGCATGGAGTCAATATGAGTATTAACGAGGGATAGGGTAATTCCATCCCAAGCGCACTTTCCAATTGCTGGACTGTTTGTGGAGGGATGATCGAGAAGAAACCCTTTTCCCCAGAACGTCCCAAACATGATCGATGGGGTTCATGTCTAGGGAACATGCTGGCCAGTCCATTCGGATGATTCCCTCGTCAAACAGGAAGTCGTCCACACATCGGGCGCGATGTGGCCTGCAATTATCGCCCACGAAAATGAATTCATCTCCGATTGCTACAGTGTAAGGGACGACTAAGGGTCTGAGGATCTAATCCCTATACCGAGCAGTAAGTGTTCCATTTCTGATGACGTACAGGTCGGTTCGACCATTGATAGAGATACCGACCCACACCATCACTCCGCCTCCTCCAAATCAAACACTTTCTTGCACAAATAACGGGTTGTTACGAGTACCTCGTTCCCTCCAAATGACTAGTCGCCTAATTGTCAGAATGTACAGCAAAGCGCTTAGAAGCGGGTTTGACCCGCTTCTAAGCGACCGATAGCCCTTCAAGGCTACAGATTCGGGTAAATCACGTTGTTCGGACATCACATTCATCAATAACACGCACTAAAAGCACGTGAGTCGTTTTTATCCTGGACTAAACGAACGTACGATACATGCCACTTTTCATTCGCTGACGGAAACACGCTCTTTTTAACGTCACACATTTTTTTTTTTTTTTTTTTTTTTTTTTTGCATACTCAGGTGTTTGTAACTGCGCTAAAGTTTCATTCTAATCACTTTCCTTCAATTTCTCTTAGCATACAATTGATATCAGTAGTTCATATCAAAACCACGATATCCCCTAATTGTTTTGAGCAGCGCATTTGACAATGATGATATATACACTGGCGGAAAGTGAAAAAAGAACACCAAGAAGGAGACGTCTGATACCAACGAAATTTATACAGCATAATAACGGAGTACAGAGGATAACGTGATCAAAACATTATGGCAAAATACAGCTGTATTTGCTGGTAAACTGAAAAATAACATTTCCATGTAACATAGTTAGTACGAGGTTGAACCGCCATGAACTGCGTCACACTGTGCAATTCTGGCATGGAGTCTGTCGTACAGATGTTGGATGTAAGTTTGGGGTATTGAGTTTCAAGCATCCTCAACCTGGACGCTTAAATCGGGGATTGTCGTGGCTGGCCGTGGAGACCGGATAAGTCGTTGTCCCATAAACTCCCACACGTGATCAATTGGGGACAAATCCGGTGAACTTGCAGGCCATGGAAGTTGTCTCACACCCTGAAGTGCATGTTGCGTTGCACGTGCCGTGTGTGGGCGTGCGTTATCTTGCTGGAAAACACCACGATGGACCGACCTTACAAATGGCACAACAACGGGCTGAATGATGTTGATGTAGGAAGTGCTGTTTAAACGTACCCGGTACAAACACTAGTTGTGTACGGGAGTGATCGCTCCCCACACCAGGAGACCAGGTGTAAGCCCTGTGTGTCGCTGGCGGATGCTAGAAGGGTGGAGACGCTCCCCTGTGCGTCTGCGAACACGCACACGGCCATCGTAGGCTCCCAAGCAGAATCTGCTTTTATCGCTGAACACGACAGATCGCCATTGCGTTCTCCAGTGCAGACGTTGGCGACACCACTGCAGCCGTTCCTGACGATGGGCTGGAGTCAGAGGCACACGTGCACGTAGTCCTGCATCCAGTAGACGGTTGCGGATTGTTCGCACAGTCACCTCAGGTACAACGGCAGCTCGGATTTGCGTCGCAGTGGATGTTCTGCTTCCCAACGCCGCTCTTCTTATGCGTCGATATGTCCGCTCATCAGTCCGTCTGTGACTCCCGGTTCCACGTCTTCTCGTGTGGGAATGTTCCTCGGACCATCTACGCCACCATCGTACCACCACCGATACTTCCCTTCCAATTCGCTCCGTAATACGACGATACGACCACCCGGCGTCGCGGAGTCCGACTAGACGACCTCGCTCAAAGTCCGATAACTGCTGAAATCGTACACGTCTTCCATGTCCAGGCATTGCAGCTTCTTAAGGGTCTTCGCACGTGTCCGTACGCTGAACACTGATTACATTCACTTCGCCGTACTCCATAAATACCACCGACGATAATTTGCATATTATGCCGTGCTGTGGCGTAAACGCTCACCGGTTGGTCCCGAAATTAACATCACACCTACGTAAACACGACCCAATTAACATATGTACATTTCATGATCGTCTGCCAATTCCTTCTTGGTGTTCTTTTTTCACTTTCCGCCAGTGTATGTATGTATATATGTATATATATATATATATATATATATAAACACTATATTGACAAAAGTGACCGGACAGTCCTTAAAAAGCAAATGAACGGATCCGCTGCGTTGTTAAGATGCGCGGTACAGCTGCAAACGGTAAAAAAACAAGCCTGCAGCAGACCGCGATCATATCGCACTATGAGGTTGAGTGAAAATGTCGCGGCGGGAGAGAACTGACTTTGAGAAAGGAAAGATTGCTGGGTGTTACATTAGTGGGTTGTCCATAAAAGAAACCGAGAGGCGTTTAAACATACCCAAGTCAACTGTTTTGGATGTACTAAATAAGTGGAAAACATATGGCGTGCCTGAAGCAGCAAAACGTACCGGAAGACCAAAGAACATCTGTGAAAGGGACGTCGAAGCCCCAGGAGAGTCATTACAGCTAATCGACGGAGTATTGCACAAGACCTCAGTGTACAGGTGAGTAACAAGGCTGGAACCTCGGTATGTACACGTACCATTCGCAGAGAACTTCATTCCATGGGTTACCGTGGTCGTGAGGCTGCTTATAAAGCCTTTCATCTCCACTCGGAATGGTACTCGTCGTTCAGCATGGTGTAAAGAACATTTATCGTGGACCGTAGATCAATGGAAACGGGTCCTATGGACTGATGAATCCAGATACACGATCCATCAGTCTGATGGCCGTGTGTGGGTATGGCGGCAGCCGCGGGAACGCTATTTGCCACAGTGTACTGTTCCTACGGTCAAGTTTGGAGCTGGCAATGTACTGGTGTGGGGTGATTTTCGTGGTATGGCACTGGCCATTGGTTATCGTGGACAACCCTGTTAACCAGCACGTATACCTCGATATTTTGGACAATCATGCCCTACAAACTCTGTGGCAATACTATGGAACCGAGCCTTGTCGGTACCAGCATGAAAATGCACCGAGCCATAAAGCAAGGACTGTTACGGCGTGGTTTGATGATAATTCCGTATCGTGTGTGGACTGGCCAGCACAGAATCCTGATCTTAATCCCATAGAGCACCTATGGGATGCATGAGAGCGCCGCATAAGAAGTTTGGAACCAAGGCCTACTACTAAGCAACAGTTAGCGGCAGCATTATGTACTGAATGGAAGCGCATACCTATCACTGTGTTCCAAAAGCTTGTCGAAAGCATGTCTCGAAGGGTCAGTGCATGCATTATTAAGGCCAACGGTGGACCGACACCGTACGTCAATAAATGCTATGTTGTGCTTCTCTTCAAGGTGTCCGGTGACTTTTGTCAGTATAGTGTAAAGATATATTCCCACTTGGAATATTTTTTTCGGGAGGCTTTAACCGATGAACCAAATCCATGCCCCCCCCCTTCACTTCAACGTTAAGCAATTTCTGGCTACGACACTGATAGCTTTTCATATTCCGGTTTTCCTCATCTCTCTCTCTCTCTCTCTCTCTCTCTCTCTCTCTCTCTCTCTCTCTCTCTCTTTTCGGGGTTAGGCCGAGGACCATGGGGACAACGTTTTATTAAAACATCTGACCACACCACTATCATACGCAACAGCCTATCCGTTTCCAACTTCGCTAAATGTCAGCACCTTGTATTTTATAACTGCTTCATATTATTTTTTTTCTTTCTTTTTTAAATCCACGAAGGTTGGGAATATCATCTTTTGTTCGGAATGTCACGCGGTACGTTAGGGAAGTCCCCAGCAAACACTAAGGTGTGGTTACCAAGTTTGCGTCCTAAAAAGAAAAAGAAAAACTAAAATGAAACCTAATACTAAGGAGGAGAAAATCCTGAACGTAGGTAGGCAGTCCAGTAACTCCGTGATTTCCTTAGTTCATTCTTGGTAACGCAGTCGATGTGGTTTGAGAACTGTAAATTCATCTGCTTAGTTTAGCAGGCAGGCGGGCTGGGCTGGACGACGGTGGTTGGGGATAGCGGAACTAGTCTTCGAAGAGCCGCAGGTCACGAGTGGCGATGCTTCGCGGAAATCAGGCGTACTTCTGCGCTGCTCACCCAACAATAGGTGCACGGGCAAAGGTGAAACGAAGACAAACACGGAAAGTGCAAAACTTACACATCAAACACTTCCACGAACACATACACGCACAAAAAAGAGTTTAAAGATAATTTCAAAGGTCTCTCTCCCTTAAAGCGGGGTTTCCCGCATAAGCCAGTCGACATTATTTAATATGAGAAAAGGAAAATAGATTCACTCGATAAAAATTATAAAATCCGGGAGACGTTAAGTAATTTAGCTTAAAATATTTACCTATTACGCAACTGAATTTTTTTACCATGGTTGAACACAATACAAAGTACTTGAAGACAAGTTTCCAGGAATGCAGTTGACTTCCTTTTCAAGATTTTTTACGTTACAGAAACATTTTCTAATTCGCATTAAATTCAGTTAAGCGTTCTGGTGTTTCCGTTACAACTTAACACACAAAAGGTTTCAGGATCAGCACAATTCATCAAACATCAAAGCATTTTTCAAATTCAAACACTATTCATTTTGAGCTAGCGATTGAATCGCCAAATGGAATTTGGTTATCCCTTTATCAAAATAAAACCGACTAATAATTCTAATAAAATCAATAAACACTGTACAGACTGAAGAATTTTGATAACTGCTTTTAGCATTTTCAACGTACTGTTGCTGACAAAAATATCACTTTCTGCTTATTTCCTCAGATGCTAAACTGGTGTATCCTTAAGCAGTGTTTTAGGTATTTTTTGAAGTTTTATTTGCTATACCATGTATATTGTACACCAGTAGCGTATCTTGGGTCCGAGACCTGGGCTATCTCACCCCCCCCCCCCGTGTCCCCCAGCACTGTTTTTTTTTTAATTGCGTAACTTTTTTTTTTTTAATTTTAGGTACATGCCATTGCTAACATGATACCAAATAATTATGAGAATTAGGACTTGAACACTTATTTGTACATGAACTCCATTCTTCTTTCCTTTTGTGTGAACTTAAGTGTTACGTTTTCACAAAAATGTTTCTTCCGAGTACTTTTTCATATTTAAAAAGAATGTTTTTCTCTACTGACAAAACTGCCCAAGTTTTACGAATGTGCATGTCTTTGTGTGGCTCTAAGATATATCTTGATTCTTTTTAATGCAGAAAACCTTCTTTCGGTAGTTGCAGTTGTTGATGAACAGCTTAATATGAGGTCTGCTAATTTGTACACCTCACTAAACACTATGTCCAATTTATTCAACTTTATGTAACACGTAATGCCTCTTACTGATTTGTTTTTGTATTCATCAAGGGAATAAATCACCTTTCAGTTCATTTTTTAGTCGAGCTGTATCAAAATTTGAAGCATAGAGTTCTTTAAGTTCTGACAGTAGATGTTCAGGGAAGCTTTCACAAAATTTATCAAAACAGTTCGAATACAACAAAGCCACGAATTTAAGATATAATATCTCTGATTTTGATTCATTGACACTTCACAAAAACTGAAACAACTCTCGCGAAACACTCTTATGGGCGGAAGTATGCGAGTGCCTGAGATAGTCTGCCTATTCTGAGCGAACCGTTTCCCAAAGCAATGGCCCATTCCCCTCTACCAGCTGATTCATGTTGTCATGGAAACGCTAGCAGGCGATGGTACGGAAGGTTTTCGCATCCAAACTGCGAAGACTTTTTTTTTTTTTTTCTGATTGGAGGTTTAACGACCACCATGAGCAACTCAATGGGCTATAAGCAGTCGCCCGTCCCTAATTTAGGGTCACTGGTTCCAGGGAAAGGGAGAGAGCCAATGCCGTAAGACAAACACAACATTCATGCCTCACCGGGATTCGAACCCGGACCCCTTTCGGACAAATGATCAGAGGCCATCGCTTAGACCACTGCGCCACTGGGGCGGCTGCGAAGACTTTGGAAGAGCTTGCTTGCGCTATGTCGTTGGTTTTCGCTCGCCAGACTGAGTCAAAGACACGAATCCGCATGTGTTTTTTTTTATTTTTTCGCAGCGAAAGCATCAACATATTTTAATACCGTTGATAATTGATTTTTACTTGTGTATATTTAATTCAGTTTTATCTGTGCATTCGCTGGGCTTCGCAGCTAGCCTCGAATATAAGCCACTGCTGTACACAGTGTTGGACCAAGGTATTTCAGCACAGAAGCTAAGTTTTAAAAGCTGCACCCTGCAAACATATAATACCGAAAATCTTTACCACACTCCATTTATTATTTCTGCAAGCAATTTATATTACGAGAAAATAAATGAGACGTATAGATATACTACAAAATTTATTTTTACAAACTTAATTAAATATTGTAAATAAACAATTATTATAAAGGAACACAAAATTGTAAAGTTAATTCTTTGGGTTTTTATGGTTAAGTCGCCAAAGTTTATTTCATTTGAAATACACTGCCTGACAGAGAAAAAGCCACACCATGCTGTACACAGTGTTGGACCAAGGTATTTCAGCACAGAAGCTAAGTTTTAAAAGCTGCACCCTGCAAACATATAATACCGAAAATCTTTACCACACTCCATTTATTATTTCTGCAAGCAATTTATATTACGAGAAAATAAATGAGACGTATAGATATACTACAAAATTTATTTTTACAAACTTAATTAAATATTGTAAATAAACAATTATTATAAAGGAACACAAAATTGTAAAGTTAATTCTTTGGGTTTTTATGGTTAAGTCGCCAAAGTTTATTTCATTTGAAATACACTGCCTGACAGAGAAAATGCCACACCATGAAGGAATGCTCAAAAACAGACCAAACTGCACACACAGATTAGCCAAGTAATAGATTCTGAACAAATTATTTGTCACATACAGACTAGGCTCCAGTGGCCGAATATACAGGATGATCAATAAGGAAAGTGGCCCCCTATTTCGAGCGATACAGCGTTGAATCCGACATGGCATCAAGGCAATGAGAGTCCCAATAGAGTCCTGGGGTATCGTGGACTATGTGGTGTTGATCCGAGTCCACAGTTCATCTTTACTTTGCGGGGGTCGGAGGGTACTCAACCGATGTCCAATCGTGTCCCACAGATGCTCGATAGGCGAGAGGTTGGGGGATCATGTTGGCCACGGAAGCTTCCGCACACCGTGTAAAGCATTCAGGCTGATCGGAGCGGTATGCGGCCGGGCGTTATCCTGTTGAAAAACGGTGTTTCATCACTTTGCGGGGGTGGCAGGGTACTCAACCGATTTCCAATCGTGTCCCACAGATGCTCGATGGGCGAGAGGTCGGGGGATCATGTTGGCCATGGAAGCATCCGCACACCGTGTAAAGCATTCAGGCTGATCGGAGCGGTATGTGGCCGGGCGTTATCCTGCTGAAAAACGGCGTTTGGGAAGCCCTGCAGATACGGTAGTGCCACGGGTCGCAGCACCTCGTCAACATAGCGGCGTGCCGTCCATGTGCCCGTAATGCGTACCAGCGATGAGCGGCTGTTGGCGCCGATAGCTCCCCACACCATGATTCCACGTTCTCGGGCCATGTGGCGCTCCCCAATGGCGGAGGAATCCACCCGGTGGCCACATCGCCTCCAGACTCTCACACGGCGATCATCCGTAGTGAGACAGAACCGCGATTCGTCGCTGAACACCACACTGTTGAATTCGGTACCTCACGCAGCTCTGGAGCCACACAACGCCAAGCGTTGACGACGATGGCTCGCTGTTAAGGGTAGCCTTCGAAATGGACGACTGGACAGCAAACCAGGCGCGGACAATTTGGGCGACACTGTCAGCGTCGATAACGGAGTATCCAAGTCTCCCCGTACGCTCCGCAAAATGTCTCCCGTTGTGGCCTGTGGGTCCGCTAGGCCGTGACGTCGAAGGTGACGATCGGTGCGCTCGGACGTCCGTCTCCGTGCTCCGGTCCCCCTGCGACGTTGCACAGATCCTTCCTGGGACCATTGCCTTCAAATGCGACCGACGGTTGTAGCATCACGTTGCGTTTCTTCGGCAATACGACGCAAGGACCATCTGGCGGTATGAAGGCCAACGATGACACCTCTCGTGAACTCATCCGTTTGATGAAATCGCGTACGACGGCGTCTTAACGGCATTGGCACCCCTTGTTCGTTCTCCAGACACGGTTACAGCAGAACCACTCACTTCTCGCGGCCGTGACTGCGTCTCGACTGATGGCCTAACGGGCCGGTTGTCCGCTTATATCCTGCGCGCCGTTTGTGCGCTTGGCCTGCCAATACAATCATTTGCATAACTTGCACGTGTGCACCCACTCTGCAATTTGCATGGCGCTGCGTTCACGTCTTTGTGGTGTGACACTTTCTCTTTCAGGCAGTGCATGATAAACTGAAAATACTGCCATACTGGAAAACGCTCGCTAAGGACATTAGTAATGAGTACAACAAGCAGTTGCGCACCCAAGAATTTCTGTTGTGGGAGGAAGGGGGGGGGTATATCTGTGTGTGTGTGCATACGCATATAGTGAATAAATATACATATATATATATACGGGATGTAAGGTCAGGTGAAATGACTCTACAACTTAAATCTTGGCCCTCAGTCTCCGGCAGCTGGAATGTACCTGGCCAAGGCAGCGGCCAGTGCGACATGAAGGCAGAGGGTGCTAAGAATCCCCGGAGGACTGGACTAGGCTGCCATTTGATGCTGACCTTGGCTACCTACAACGGACGCTCCCTATCTTCTGATTCAAGGCTTCTTGAATTGGAAGAGGAACTACAAAGGATCAAGTGGGACATCGTCGGGCTAAGTGAGGTAAGGAGAAAAGGAGAAGATCTCATTGAACTGAAAAGTGGACATCTCTTCTATTATCGTGGGACAGATACTGGCAGAACTAGTGGTGTTGGATTTATAATAAACAAGAAACTGAAGGATAAAGTGGTAGAAGTTGAAAGTTCCTCTGACAGAGCTGCACGACTCGTTATCCAACTATCGAGAAGATACCAGGCTCAGATTATTCAAACTTATGCACCCACCACAAGTCATCCTGAAGAAGAAATTGAAGAAGTTTATGAGGAAATTCGTCATCTAAATAATAAAGGTAAGCAGCACTTGAAGATAATTATGGGAGATTTCAATGCAAAAATAGGGCACCGGCAACAGAATGAAACTTCAGTAGGTAAATTCGGTCACGGCAACAGAAACCAGCGTGGAAATACTCTCGTTGAGTTTGCAGAGGCACAAGGATTTTTCATCTTGAATTCCTTTTTCAAGAAAAAGCCACACAGGAAATGGACATGGAGACATCCAATTGGGATGACAAGTGAAATTGATTTTATTATGTGTAACAAAAAATTCGTCATCGAAGACTGCAGTGTGCTGAACAAGTTCAACACAGGTAGTGACCATAGATTGGTGAGATGTAAGATGCACCTCAACACTAAACTCGAACGTGGCAAGCTCATAAGACAAACAAAATGTATTGACATAACCAACCTTAAAATACACCATAATACTTTCAAGTTGGAACTGAAGAACAGATTCTCTGCTTTAGAAGGCCTAACATCGGAAGAAGTGGATATTTCGGAAGTTAACAGAAAAGTAACCAAAGCTCTTATGGAAACAGCAACAAAATTAGCTGGGTCTAAGAACAAGTTGCATGTAAACAAATTATCAGGAAAAACCAAAATGTTGATGCAAAAAAGAAGAGAGATGAGGACAACTAAAGAAGATGTGACTTCCAAAGTGGAATATATAGAGCTATGCAAGACAGCACGAAAAAGTATCACTGAAGACGTAAGGAAATTCAACTGTGAGCTAGTGAGGAAAGCAATTGAAAACAACCAAAGCCTAAAAGATAGCAAAGGGACATCTCAGTAAGGGAAGAAAACAGATTATGGCTCTGAGAAAAGAAGATGGTTCTATAACAAGAAATAGAGGCGAAATTTTGACAAGAGTGAAAGATTTCTACTCCAAATTATATGAAAGGGATGATACATGTACTCCAGACATCATGAAAGGTACCAGAGTTCTTCCAGTCCTCCCAGCCGAAGTTGCTCATGCAATCAAGAACATGAAGCGGGGGAAAGCTCCAGGAGAAGATGGAATTACTATAGACATCATACAAGAAGCAAGTGGAGAAATTGAAACAGTACTCGCCCAAATTTTCACTCGATGCCTTAATGAAGGGAAGATTCCTGAGGATTGGAACAATGCTACAATGATCCTGCTACATAAAAAAGGTGACATCGAGGATCTCAGGAACTACAGACCTATCAGCCTCCTATCAGTGGTTTATAAAATCTTCACTAAAGTTCTTTCACACCGCTTGAAGGTAACACTGGACATGGCTCAACCGAGAGAACAAGCTGGATTCAGGAGTGGCTACAGCACAATAGATCATATCCACGTACTGAGAGAACTAATTGAAAGAGCGAGGGAATATGAACTTCCATTGTGCATGGCTTTTATCGATTATGAAAAAGCCTTTGATTCGGTGAAACCATCAGCAGTTACCACGGCTCTGAAATCCTGCGGTATTGAAGATGCATACATTAATATTATTAATAACATCTATGAAAATGCAAGTGCAAAGATTCGGCTGTTTGAAAATACAACACACATAAAAATTGGAAAGGGAGTGAGACAAGGTGACACCATATCTCCGAAGCTCTTTAATGCCACATTGGAAAATGTCTTTCAATCACTGAACTGGGAAAACAAAGGGATAAAGATTAATGGAGATTATCTAACCCACCTTCGTTTTGCTGATGACGTAGTCATTTTTGCAACTACCCCATCAGAGCTGCAGAGTATGATCCAGGAACTTGCTGACAAGAGTAAAGAAGTGGGATTAAAAATGAACTTTCAGAAGACAAAAGTGATGTTCAATGCTTTTACAAGAAATGAAGATTTATCGATTGATGGAGAAAAACTGGAGATAACAGATACGTATGTTTATCTTGGACAGCAGATATCAAGTGAGGGTCACATTGATGAAGAAATTAATCGGCGTACAAAACTTGCCTGGAGAGCTTTTGGAAGAAACAGCATAATTTTCAAGAGCAATATGCCATTATGTCTTAAAAAAGAAAAGTGTTTGATCAATGCATCCTTCCAGTGCTTACGTATGGTGCAGAGACGTGGACCTTAACTAAAAGAGACATACAAAGGCTGCAGACAACTCAAAACAGCATGGACAGGTGCATGCTTGGTATAACCAGGAGAGATAAGAAGAGGAACTCGTGGATCCGAAAAATGACGAGAGTGGAAGACATCATGATCAGAGTTAAATCCCTGAAATGGCAATGGGCTGGACATACTGCCAGAAGGACAGACCATAGATGGACAGCCGAAATTTTAGATTGGATTCCAAGGGACAGGAAAAGACCCAGAAAAAGACCACATGGGAGATGGGTGGATGAAATTCGTAAATATGCGGGAGTGACATGGAGGAGACTGGCACAAGACAGACCGTTGTGGAGGAAACTTGGGGAGACCTTCGTCCAGCAGTGGATTGATAATGGTTGACAATGATGATGATGATATATACACTGATGTCCAAAATTAAGGTCACAAACACATGTTCTGTGATATCTTGAAAACTAAATAGTTAATTGCAATGAAATTTGGTACATGGATGCCTCATACTATAAGACATGTAATAACAACATAGCAAAATGAACAGGAGGTAAATTGCGTGCGATATGCAAATTAGACCAAAAACGGTCCAAACATGACGCATCATATCTCGAGAACGGTCCGGCTAATAGGATTGTGGCCACCCCGCACAGCTTTACAAGTCGCACATCGAACCCTCATACTGTAAATGAGGTTCCTGATAACAGCTTATGGCAACAAATCCCTTTCTTCTAAAAGCGCGGATTTTAACGCCTGGAGGGGGTTGACATTGTGCAATGGCTCTTCCTAGAGCACCCCAAACATGATCTATAAGATTTAGGTCCGGCGACTTCGCTGGCCACACCATACGGCGAATATCCTCTCCCTCCAGAAAATCGTCGACATGCTGAGCTCTGTATGGCCTCGCGTTATAGTCCATGAAAATGAAGTTCGGTCCGACAGCTCCCCGGAAAAGCCTCACATAAGGTTCAAGGACCTCATCCCTATAGCGTTGTGCGGTCACAGTGCCCTTATCGAAGACGTGCATTGGTGTACGGCCGTCCAACATGATGCCTGCCCACACAAGGATTCATTCCACTTCCACCAAAGTGGTCGGTTTCCCTTATGTTGGAGGGATGATAGCGGGCAACACGCTGTCTCCAGATGAAGACTCGTCGAGAATCACTTTGTGTACTGAATCTCGACTCATCACAGAAAAAGTACACGGCCCCTATCTTACTGTGTCCATGAAAGACGTGTTGGGCTCCACGAAAGACGGACTCTCTTCTGCGATCTGGTGAGGGGAACACACACAACTGGTTGCCGGACGCAAAGGGCCTTCTCCGCTAGGCGTCTGTATACAGTTTGCTTCGAAATTGTTGTTGTAGTCGCATCAGCGAGGTACTGAGAGAGGTCTCTAGCAGTCATCCGTCTATGGCGTTTAGCAGTTAATGCCACGTAACGATCCTCCGCGGGTGTCAAGGCTCTTGGACGGGCCTCCTGGTGATGGTACCCGCTGTCCGGAATTGGTACCATAACCTGGATACCACCTTTTGTGAAACCTGTAACCGTCGAGCGACCTCCGCTTGAGTCTGGCCAGCTTCAAACCTGCCGATGGCTCTCCGCCTCAGTCCATCGTCTAAACGATTCCGAGCACTCATTCCAACTGAAATCAGTCAGTCTTGTGATTTTTCTTGCAAGAAACACAACTTCGAAGACGAAATTGGCAGATGCAGAAAACGGTCACTTTCACGTTCTCTAGCCAAACTCATCCTGTTAACCGTTTAACAAACAGTGGATGCTTACATTAGATTCAGATCATGTAGAGGATTTTAGGAAGGGAGTGTTTGACCCCAGGTCTTAAACAACCTTTAGAAATAGGAAGCAAGGAGATTTGGGCTAGAGTGCCCGATAGCAAAGTAACACGGAAGCAATTACATTAGATTCACCGTTTCCAAAAGTATATATGACAGCAATTTTAAACATTTTACTGGTTGCTATTTTGAATTATTGTAAAAAATGTGTTTGTAACCTTAATTTTGGACACCAGTGTATATACAGTGCAATGTCAGGTGATGCGCAGCCATACTTATATAGCCTCTCATTGACAAATGTCAACCCCGCCTTCCCGCCGTGTATCCTGTTCACACTAAATGGGCTTTGACGATCGACAAATAGCGGTATACTACTTCATACACAATTGTGCGTTAGTCCAGATATTTTACTGTAGCTTCTATCGCCTTTTCAACTCGGTTATACGTAATTCATTTACACGCTTTTTGGGTGTATACGTTAAAATTTGAATTTCAGATTATATAAAAATACATGGTTCTTTGATTCTTTTATACGCAACTCGGTATGTTCCAACGTTGAAAGAAACGAGGTAGCGTTGCCGTGTTTCTTCTTGGTGCAGCCAAAGTTGAACCTTGTTCCCATCGAAGAAGGGCATGTTGTTTACTTTCGGTTTGAACGACAAATTGGCTTTGCATTTCATCACACACACACACAGTGGCTCCCCCCACCAAAGAAGAGGGGGGGGGTTAAAAACCCAAAAAAATTGGTACCTTTCAACATTTCAAAAACGTGATTTTAAAATGCAAAGTTTTGTTAGCGTTTGCATTTTTTTTAAAGTCTTATGGCAACAATTGAACGTGTTTACTTGATGAAGACGACGAAGCGGCAAGAAGCCAAGAAATACAAGAATGAATGCCCCATTGCAATAAAAAGCCAATACATGGGTATACGGGAACTTTCTGTGACGACCAGGCAATGCCAAATTTGAGCTTCATGACTTATTCCAGATTACTAAAGCACGCTGAAGAGCAAGGAGTTTTGATTAAAATACCAAGAACCACATCAAAACAAAACTAACGCTGTAACAAACACAGAAACCTAGAAGACACAGGATGTCAATTTATGTACCATTTTTAAACATGTTGATTAATGTTTTGGAAAATTGATTTCCCGCACACAAATAGGCCTTATTAGGATTCCGGTCACTTTTTTCGACAAATCCCAAAGT
Source organism: Macrothele yani (assembly GCA_039090855.1). NCBI lineage: Eukaryota > Metazoa > Arthropoda > Arachnida > Araneae > Macrothelidae > Macrothele > Macrothele yani. The sequence goes on along the minus strand of CM077022.1, from coordinate 44,227,139 downwards.
GCCACCCCACCATCTTCCACAGATGAATAAACAAAGACATCGCTCTTTCCACGTTTTAGCAACACACAGCAACCGAAAATTTGTTATTCGGTTACCGCTGGGGAATTCGAATCCCAGATCTCTCGATATCTATAGCCGAGCGCGTTAGCCTTACACACACGTAAGGCTAACGTGACCGAATAACGCAATTTTTCGGTTGTAGTGTGTTGCTAAAACGTGGAAAGAGCGATGTCTTTGTTTATCCACTGACCAAAAAAAAACAAACAATAACCCCAAACCATCGTAATTGGAGGATTTTAATCTTCCATGGGTATTCATAATTTTAAAACTTTAAATGAATTTTATACGGGTGACTTGAATGGCTCGCAAGAAGAACTAATCGTAGAATTGAAACTGCGGTATCGTAAGATCGCCCTCAAAGGAAAGTAGCACTGGCCAAAAGATGCGTTTAGTGCTTTCAAACTGTGCTACAGTGAGGTGTTAGCCAATATAAAAACATTGTTTCACATACTAGGTACACTCTACCAGTGACAACTTCAAAAAGTGAGCGTTTGGTTTTAACACTGCGTCTCTTAAAATCATATCTACGTAACACCATATCAGAACTGAGACTCAATGGGTTAGCATTACTTCACATTCATCGAGAATACACACCAAAAGCTGAAGAAAGTTTTGATGAATTAGCAAAAAATCCAGAAAGCTGGAAATACGACTCAAGTAATAGTAAGCAAAAGTAACATAAGAGCTGAATCAAAATACATATATAAATTTGTCGAAATGAGTGCCGTCAGCGTCAGGGATTGTTAGTCTTAATTAGTGGCGGCCCTAGCCCTTGCGGGGCCCCGGCTCTTCGCAGGGCCCTTCGCAATCGCCATAACCCAAAACCATCGAAATAACTCCTTCTATATATACGCAGTGCGACCAAAAAGTTCCGAGACTAGGTACGTAGCGCGCCAACAGATAGCAATACGCGGATGCGAGAGCAGTGGTCGAGGGCAATGACCTTCATGAGTTATTGTGCCGAGTGGCGTCGTTCTGTGAACATCGGGAGTTGTGCTACACGATATTTGGTGACCAGGTGTAGAACACAGCTGCGATTTCGGTATGGACTGCAAAGTAGAGCAGCGAGCGAACAGCAAATTCTGCGTCAAACTCGGCAAATCGGGAACGGAGACGCATGAAATGCTGCGGCAGGCTTATGGCAATGAAACAATGAGTCGTGTGAGCTGTTTTGGGTGGCACTTGCGCTTCAAGAGCGGCAGAACGGCACTGGAAGACTATGAGAGGTCAGGGCGACCGTTCACGAGCAAAACCCCCGAAAATGTGGACAAAATTAGAGAACTGGTGCATGAGAATCGTCCGAGAACCATTCAAGACATTACTGCCATCGTCAATGTGTCATACGGAACAGTGCAAGAAATTCTGACGTCGGTTTTGAACATGCACCGCATTGCTGCAAAGTTTGTGCCAAAGATTCTGAACCCCGAACAGAAGGCGCTCCGTGTCGAACTCTGTCAAGATCTTCGTCAGCAGGTGGTGAATGAACCAAAGTTCCTGTCGCGGGTCATCACTGGGAACGAGACTTGGGTCTACGGTTACAACCCGCAGACCAAACAACAGTCGTCGCAGTGTAAGAGCCCGGCATCTCCACGACCGAAGAAGGCCCGACAGGTCTGGAGCGCAACCAAAAGCATGCCCATCGTGTTCCTCGACATTCGTAGGGTTATGCACCGTGAATTCGTCACCCAGGGCCAGACCGTCACCGCCTTTTTTTACTGCGATGTTCTGCGGCGTCTCAGGGAGGACATTCGCCGCAAACGACCTAAAATGTGGCACAGGGGCGATTTCCTGCTCCATCACGACAATGCAGAAGTTCACAGAGCGTTAGCAACACGCCAGTTTTGCAGCCGCAACAGCATGACTACCCTTCCTCACCCGCCTTACTCGCCGGATTTGGCCCCCTGTAACTTTTTTCTGTTCCCGAAGATGAAGCTCAAGGGTCGTCGTTTTGAAACCGTGAACGAGATCTAGCGCGAATCGCAGACAGTGCTGACACGATTCGCGAACAGGACTTCCACGGAGCGTTCAAACAGTGGCAAAAACGCTGGCAGCGGTGTATCGCTGTCCAAGGAAACTACTTAGAGGAAAACCAGACTTAAGTAACGTAACCAGTCGTTCGCTTTTTTTTTCTCTCACACAAATCATCACTTGGGGGCGAATATGACCTCAAAGCAATTTTTTTTTATCGGGAATTGTGGTATTGATTTATATAAACTAAACACGATGTAATAATACAATACATTGTTTATTAATATAATTAGGAATCCAAAATATTACCTGTTCCAAAGTGACCTGTTACTAAATAAACAAGGATAGCTGTATAATTATAAGATAAGCCTATTATTTAAAGAAAAATTTTGCGACTTATTCTTGTGGCTGAAGTATTGAATCAAATCACTATAGTCCAGGTTGGATGCCACATCGTTTTCTATGGACAGAAGAACAAGTATATTGCAATTCACTACTTGTACCTAAAATTGCGGCAAAACTACCATTAAAATATCTTGAAAAAAATTTAATTTACACATATTTCCACAACTTTCCCGCTGAAAAAATGTCTCTAAACAAAAAAATAAAGTTTCTAACAGCGAAACTTTTTGATGTCACTAATTAAAAGCAGTTATCAAATATTAAAATTGGTCATTTATTTGTATATGATCGTGAACTACAATATTTTAGGTGACGCCAGGCGAAAACGACTAATTAATTGGAGGAGGTACGGAGCCCTAGGCGGTTACCCGATATGCAAGTACCTGGGGCCGCCACTGGTCTTACTGTACAACGAAAAGAAGCGCCATTATACAAACAAAGAATGTTTCACTAGTAGGTAAACTTTTGTTTCGTTGTATAATTAATTACCTGTGTTTTTTAACCATTTACCAGTAAGTAGAGTAGTATTCTTGTTTTCTGCACGGATAAATAGTAAAATATAAGTGGTCAACTATTATGTGGTGAATAGAAGAATTTTTGTCGTGCTATTGAGATTTACTAACGTACTAACGTTTTTGCTCTCTTAAGCACGAAAAGCAAGACGTAACCAATTTCAACACAAAGTAACCAAGCCAAATTATCGCAAGCTGTGAATCGCCTTTACTTACGAAAATAAAACTTGTAAAAGGTTAAAAATGATTAAAACCAATGTGCGAGATCTTTCGGGTCCGTCTCCACAGACCCATCTTCAGGCACAACGAGAACTAACACGGGCACGCTGGCTTATATACACACACCTATCTACATCGACGAAAAGCCACACTAAAAGGTTAAGGATGCTTTACACCGAAAGTAATAATAAAAATGAAAATATGTACAAATGCATAAAAATGAATAATCTAAAGTACAGTAAATAAATAGTCAAAACATCTTTGCAGTGGAAGAGGGATTCCCCAGCAGGAACCTCCAAGGAGCAGGTATGGATTGCGGGTTTCTTCATTACAGCAAACTTCGGCAAAATCCAGAATGTGCAAGCTCTCCAAAAAGAGCACTGCTGTTTTAGTTCTCGCAGAGCCCAATAATTTAACGTCATTCCATAATGGTATATTATCGCCATTGTTGACTGTTCGCGCTAGGGCCGTTGCGGATGAATGGTTGCGAACATTGTATTTATGTTCGGAGATTCTCACCTCGAGTGACCGACAGGTTGATCCGATGTAGGCTGTCAAAGAGAGAGAGAGAGTCATCGACCGGTTGTAGTGGCACAGAATATACACCATATTTTTCCATAATCGTAACGTGGTCACGATCAGACTTGACCAGGTTGAAAAGGCGTTCAGAGGACATACCGACGTTATAGTTGAACTTACGGCACGGCACGTCTTGTAGAGTAACGATACTATGGGGGGGGTAAGGAATGGAGCCAACAAACCGGGAAACAGGCAGTTCACGTTGAGGTTGAAGTGTGGTGAAATAATAGCGCTGAAACTTGTGAAGAATTTTAGTGAAATATTCACTGGGGTATCCGACGAACGACTCGGCGATAGTGGAAATGCACTGAAGTTCCAGCGAAAGATCAGAGTTTGATGAAGAATGTGTATAGGCTCTGCGAATCAAAGAATAAAATGAACCAGATTTGTAAAAATTGGGGGTGAACGAGGTTGATCATAACTGGAACGAACGTTGGCTTACAATAAACTGAGGTATGAATGCGCCCACCTGGGCTACGTTTCAACAATATATCCAAATAAGGTAAAGAATCTGAAGATTCAATTTCTGAGGTAAAAGTAATACAAGTGAGAACGGAAGAAAAGGATTCTGTAAAGACGCTTAAATCGGAAAGGGAATACTGCCAAAACACCAAGACATCATCAACGTATCGGGTGTTAAAGCAGGAGTTGGAAGGGTCCATTAGTGAGTACAGAATTTTCAACATATTGTAAAACAATCTCTGCCAATACGGGAGGGAGAGAGAGAGGTGATCCCATTGGTGTACCGTAGTCTTGGCGGTAAATGATGTTATTAAACTTAAAATAAGTTCGGTTTCTAATAAGAGTGAGGGCTGATACAATGGCAGTGCATTCAGAAGGTAGTAAACCCAAGCTGGGTAGCTGTGGGGTAATTAAATCTATGACTGTGTCCACAAGGACATTGGGAAGAACAGAAACAACATCCAGGCTGGCCATTTAGAACGGTAAATCAGAATGAACAGGATGCATTCTATTTAAGGCTTGGGTAGAACTGCGCATTGAGTACCTGGATTGTTGAGTTAGGGGGTGAGTAGGGATGCGAGCGACTTTTCCAAATTACGTGTTGGGTTTGCAGAGCTCGACACTAAGGGTCGGACTGGATGATTTGGTATATGTAGTTTAATTTTTCCAAACAATTCAAGAGTGCGTGGTCCAAATGGTGGGTGCATATGATCTGCAATAGATGCCCCCCCTTTCCTCCCCGAAATTATGAGGTGATAAGAATATAGGTAATAAGAATATTAATAATAACTTCCAGCAATATTTATTTGAATATTTTTACGCGGATGTTGCATACATTTAAAAAATGCACTCGTAACACATTTAGTTGTGCCATTATGTCTTAAAAGAAAAGTGTTTGATCAATGCATCCTTCCAGTGCTTACGTATGGTGCAGAGACGTGGACCTTAACTAAAAGAGACATACAAAAGCTGCAGACAACTCAAAACAGCATGGAGAGGTGCATGCTTGGTATAACCAGGAGAGATAAGAAGAGGAACTCGTGGATCCGAAAAATGACGAGAGTGGAAGACATCATGATCAGAGTTAAATCCCTGAAATGGCAATGGGCTGGACATACTGCCAGAAGGACAGACCATAGATGGACAGCCGAAATTTTAGATTGGATTCCAAGGGACAGGAAAAGACCCAGAAAAAGACCACATGGGAGATGGGTGGATGAAATTCGTAAATATGCGGGAGTGACATGGAGGAGACTGGCACAAGACAGACCGTTGTGGAGGAAACTTGGGGAGACCTTCGTCCAGCAGTGGATTGATAATGGTTGACAATGATGATGATGATGATGATATAAAAAAAAAATACATTTCGTAACCCCCATTTCTCCCGAAAAAGATTTCTGGGCACGACACTATTCGTGTCTGTTCGTCTCTGTCAACTTTATGTCCGAGGCCATATCACACGACCGTTAATAATAACGAAGTCACAGATATGTGAGAAAACGTCAAGTTTCGTCCATGAACACTTCACGAGTATAATGAGGTTACGGATATTTCCCATTACGTAATGATATAAATTGAACCTCGATTACACGTTTTTCATTTTTAAACAACAATGCTGCGTTAGTCTCGATATTTTACTGTAGTTTCTATCGTTCTTTTAACTCGGTTATACGTAATTCATTTACACAATTTTTTGCGTTTATAAATTAAAATTTGAATTTCAGGTAATTAAAAATACTTCGTTCTTCGATTCTTTTATACGTAACTGGGCATGTTACAACTTCCAGAGGATTGAGGCGGCGTTGCTGTGTTTCTTCTTGGTGCAGCGAAAGTTGAACCTTGGTCCCATCGGAGAAGGGTGTGTTGTTCACTTTGGGTTCGAACAAGTTAGTAGAATCATGCAATGCATTGATTATGATACGCTTTCCAATATACCAGACAAATCGTTACTAAAGTTCTTACTCAAGTTATGAGGATAATGGCTGTAGAATAAACCACGTTCCTGTGCCCTGACCTTTGATCCCATTTCGATGATATTAAACAGAATTGGTTCAGTATACCTCTGGAACAACATGATAAAGTTTTGCGCAAATGAAGCATTTTTAGTCAAGGTATAAGGATAATGGCTGTGGAATAAATCTCGCTCCTGTGCCAGGACCTTTGACCCCATTTCGGGGATATTAAACAAAAACCGGTTCAGTATACCTCCGAAACACAACATACTACAGTTTTGTCGCAATTGAAGCATTTTTAGTCGAGTTATGAGAATAATGGCTGTGGAATAAATCTCGCTCCTGCGCCCTGACCTTAGACCCCATTTCGATGATATTCAACAGAACCGGTTCAGTATACCTTCGGAATAACATGATAAAGTTTTGTCGCAATCGAAGTATTTTTACGTAAGTTATGACGCATAAGGGTAATGGAATGGTTCCCTGTATTATGTCCTGACCTTTGAACCCATTTTGCCCATTTTCAATAGGGCTCGTCCCCAGGTTGTCCCCTACCACATACTAAAATTTCATCGAAATCTAACCATTTTTACGCGAGTTATGGTGCAGACGAACAAAGCTGGAGCATATACGCTTCTTCAACCTACGGTTGGAAAGCGTAAAAAAAAAAAAAAATGGGTTTCGCATTTCACGACTTACACAGAGGGTGGGAAATTAGCGGGAGCAAAATGCGACAGTAATTTTTCGTTCGGCGACAAGTATTTTGAGTACAGGCGCAAAAACGCGACTGCACACATTTAAGTTTACTTTTTTTTTTTTTTTTTAGAAATTATTTTGATACTATGTTTTCTTTGGTGAAATTAAGAGAAATCTACCATAAAACTAAAATTGCGTGAAGTCATGAAATGGCGTTAAAACAATAACAGTCAACAGAGTTATCAAAGCTCAAAGATCTGCTGGGATCTTAAAGACCCCCAAAGGCCACAGGAAGGTTAATGAATCTTCGCTTCGCGATACAAATGCATAGAAAGATGTCTTGAAAACTTATATAACTTTTGTTAATCATGGCTCAGTCATTATTTTTGACGTACGGACTAAGTTATGTGAATTTCTGTGACTCATGTATAGTGTAGCTGATGAGAACTCACTAAAGAGCTGAAGATTTTCGGCTCCCCTTCATTCAAATTTTGAAGATGTGAATCCTTTTTTATGGTGTAAGTATGACATGGATGGTAAGTCAGATAATAACCGAAAACTTGAAAATTTCATTCATGGTTCTCTTCATTCTTTTTTTAAAACTGACAAATCTATAAAATTTGAGAAATATGTGAATTCATGCATGCAGTTTATTTTAAGTAAAAGAAGCTGAATATGGTGGTCCTCAATTCCCAAATTATGAAAATACACCAAATTTAGTTTAGGCGTTCATGGTATTTCTTATACGTCTGATGGAGGAAGTAAAGAACATTTTACTGATAAAATAAGAGTTTTAAACTGCAGTTTACAGTGAGTTTTGATAAAACATGGTTCAAAAATCTACAAAAATTATTCCCCACCCCTTGCACAAAATTTTTCATCCACATAGGTCAAATTTCAAACATACACCGATCAGCCATTACATTATGACCACACCCAGCCTAAAGAAATGAGCGCACCTGGAGACCGAATGGTGGCGCAGGTGAAGTTCACAGAGCAGTATATATACAACCCGAGGACCGGCTTTCGGAGTCAGAATAGGAAAACTTGCCGATTTATCGGAGTTTTATAAAGGACAAATTGTGATGGCCCGGCGTCTCAGAACTATATACGATCTCGGAAACGGCGGGGCTTGTCGGTTGTTCACGTGCAGCTGTACCGTAGTGAGTACACATCAAAAGTGGTGCACAGATGGCCAAACGACGAACAGTCATCCAGTCGTGTGTCGTCTACAGCTCACTGATGCCAGATATGAGCGGAGACTGTCGCGCATTGTTCACAGCGACCGCAGGGCCACAGTGCGACAAATCACAAACAGTTACAACATTGTGATCAGAACAATGTGTCACAGCGCACAGTTCATTGCAGCTTTCTGCTCATGGGCGTGCGTAGCCGAAGACCCAGTCGGGTCCCCTTGCTCACTGCACGTCATCGCCAACAACGTATGAAATGGACCCAAGATCATCGAGATTGGACCGTGGATAATTGGAAGAAAGTAGCCTGGTCGGACGAATCAAGATTCCTGGTGCATCACGTAGACCGCCGAGCGCGGTCACGCCGATTACCAATGGTGGCTATGGCACGTAGACGCACAGTTGGGAGGAAACAGGCCGGCAGCGGCAGCGGCGCCGGTGTTATGCTGTGAACGATGTTTTCTTGGGACACTTTAGGCCCCATTATTCCAATAGCACAATCTCTGACAGCTGTCAGTTACCTTAACAACGTTGCGGACCAAGTTCACCCATTCATGGCAACTGTGTTCCCTGCTGGTGATGGCCATTACCAACAGAATAATGCGCTATGCCACACTGCCAGAATCGTCCAGGAGTGGTTCGAGGAACAGACTGGTGACTTGTCTGTTCATGCCCTGGCCTCAAAATTTACCTGACATGAACCCAATCGAACATTTGTGGTACGACTTGAAAAAAGCGGCTTCGCGCTTAATCACCACCACCCCGAAATGTACGAGAACTGGATGACCTGTTGTTGACAATATCGTACCAGATACCCTAGGATACCTATCGCCACCTCATCGAATCGATGCCTCGCTGGGTGGCCGCTGTTTCGCGGGCTAAATGGGATCCTACTATTTAAACGTATTCCTTCTTCTGTTTATTATCTGACGATAGGTTCTAGGAAAACCTGAAAGTTTTTATACATGTATATACAATAAAATCTTTAAATTCAGCCAAAGAATTTAAATTTGTATTGTGAGTGATTCTTCTTATCAAAAATCGCGCATCGAAGGCAACTACCACGATTACTTTTGACTTTGTCTTTCGCCACGATTAGATTTTAAATAAATCATTATTACGAAAAATGTTATACTCACTTAAAGTGTAAATTTTACAATAGTATTTAACATTTTGAAATTTCGTTTGTACGTTTTTTAAAGCCATCCGCTCGAAAAACGGATAACCCATGTTTGTTTCATTGTAAATACGCGAAAAACTTTTTTTACAAAAAATTACAAAAACGTTCTGAAAAAAATTTCCTATTCTTTTTAATTTTTTCCGTTATGCACAAACGGTTAAGATCATAATTCTTTTACGATACTTAGGCGCCATTTAATCCACATAGCTATGAGAAATCTTCGCACAACGATGTTCATTTAGCACTTTTTATTGCATTCATGTGAATATTCAGAGTATATGAATTCACAAATTTCACGAATTTTACATATCATATATGAACACTTCACACGCACAACTGGGTCATATCACTGTTATTCGGTGGCGTGTTCGTGCCATTTGCCAACGACAGTGGGTCATATCACTGTTATTCGGTGGCGTGTTCGTGCTATTTGCCAAAGCAGCCCAAGGAAATTCACAACGATGGCGGTTCGGGAGTTACAAATTCTACAACCAACTGTTTGAAAATTTTTGAGGAAGCAGCTAAAAATGACTCCGTACATTGCAAAGTCTAAGTGACCATGACAGAACAGCACGTCGCGATTTCTGCACAGAAATGCAGGATCGTTTTGAAGAAGGTGGTTTTAGTGAGCGTTTAATTTTCAGCGATGAATCGACATTCCACATAAGTGGGAAAGTTAACAAACATAACATTCGTATATGGGGGACTCAAAATCCTAGAGCAACTATGGAATGTGCGAGATTCCCCTAAGGTTAACGTGTTCTATGTTATATCAAGTAAAAAGTATATGGCCCCACTCTTTTTCCAAGAAAACACTGTAAAGGGAAAATTTTATCTCGATATGCTAATTATTTGGTTGATCCCTGAAACTGAAGAACGGACCGAAAGACCACTCAGGCGATAGACTAGGGTCCGCTACGGTAGGGCATGCGCATATATGCAGCATGACGTAGGGGGTGGAGTGTCGAAAGGGTATAAAACACACGGGCGGTGTACGCTCAGCAATTCAGTGACAGCTATTGCACGGTGTACATCGGTTTGAACGACGTCGAGTTGCTGCCACCGTGTGATATGGCCAACCGGCAATTCAATAGATGACATCTGGATTACTTTACCCGAGGTCGCGTCATTGGGAAGTTGGAAGAAGGTCGAAGTGTGATTATTGTGGCCGAGGAGTTCGGGATCGCTCACAGCATCGTTTCACGAGCTTGGAGAGCATTTCAAACGATAGGAACAGCTGTCAGAGAGTTTACCAGTGGTCGTCCACGAGCAACCACGGCGGCGGACGACCGGTATATTGTCCTACAGGCGAGAAGAGACAGACGGCAGACAGCGGGAGAAATCGCAAGGCACAAGGTCTTCGTGCCTACCCTTCCTGTTTATTTAACTGATCTGAAACAACGTATCACAATAGCTATTACTGGAGTTAATGAGGATATGTTAACGAGTGTTTGGCAAGAATTCGACTACCGCGTTGATATATGCCGTGTTACTAAAAGGTGCACACATTGAACATCTGAAGTTGCTGAAACAAACTTCAAGTTTCACTACAAAACGGTGCTACGTGAATGTCAATATATAGTTTTGGTATTACAAAACGCTGAAACTGTATTTCATTTGTAATAACCATGCATAAAAGCAAACTAGAAAATTGTGCAAAACACACAAGGGAAAACAGACCAGCATTTTGGTTTCATTTACTCATTTATTACCTTGGACCGCAGCAAATGCCCACTGCAAGGTAAGCTTTTCGATTCGCTACCAAACGCACCGTCGACCATTTTGAAGGCTACAAGCCAGCTTTTGTAACAGAAGTTTACTTCATCACCTTTTCAACACAGGACTTTCTTCGATTCGCTTGCGGTTAGAGAGATAACAATCGCAACAAAGCGGGGAGAAAATTAAAATAAGTACGGACTCAAAATGAAAGTAAAACAAGCTAATAAGAATAGCAGGGGAAAGCAAGAGCAAAAAAAATAAATTGTCTTTGAACAAAAAGAAAAAAAAAGTGACTAAAGAAAAAAGCAAAACAGGGATGTAACAAATGCTAAAGTTGGAGAGGGGTGGGGGAAGAAGAAAAAAAAAAAAAAAAAAGGGAAGTCGAAGGTACGGAGGGAGAACCACGGCGAGCAATTAACCAGAATCATGTGGTCAAATCTAAATGATTGACACTGGGTATTCCCGAGCAGACGATAGCAGTTGCTCAGCCGAGTATGCCTCATGGCCAATTACGGCGGTGAGCTTCGATGTTAAATCTTTTCACCGCAGATTACAGATTGAAATTAACAGCTGATTAGGCAAAAATACAATGAAATGATAATCCAATACTTTCACAGGCATATTTATTTCCCCCCAGAAGAATGAGCTAATGATTTGGTTTTATGGAACAAGGGTGTGGCAGTACCACAGAATGTTAAACGCAGAGCAAGGCTCAGACAGTGGAACGCAACCACTCTATCAGTTGTCCCGCGATATCTGGCAACAACAAAAAACACAGGCGCATCAGCTGTTCGCGTGCAGTAGGCTAAACACAGCATTTGATCTGATGTACAAATGCCCATTAGTACCCAACAAATAAAATTAAAAATCCACGGCTGTGGATACAAAAGAAAAAGTACGCGGGCCATTTAACAACGTCGAAATATGGAAGTTAAAAGTGTTTTATAAAAATATTTCATACATGAGATGAGAATCGTGACTCATAACTAAGAAATTTTTACGTGTAACGGTAACACAACATCCATGCCTTAAGATGCCTTTTTTTTTTTTTTTTAATTGAAGGTTTTTTTTTTTTTTTTTTAATTCAATGGGCTATAAGCAGTCGCCCGTCTTTAATTTAGGGTCACTGGCTCCAGGGAAGGGAGAGAGAGCCAGTGCCGTAAGACAAACACAACATCCATGCCTTACCGGGATTCCAACCCGGACCCTTCTTGGACGAATGGTCATAACCCAGCGCTTGGACCACTGCGCCACCGGGGCGGCAAGATGCCTTTGTTTCCAAAAAGGTTACAACATTATATGTGCAGTTTTTAGTTACCTAACACGTAGGAAAGTTGCTTTAGCGATGATGTCAGAACGGCAGCATTTTCGATAGACATTTGCTTGCACTTTCAGAATCACTGTTTTGTTCAAATCCCTGGCTTTCATTACTGAAGCTGCCTTAGTTCCTGTGTTAAAATGTGGTTTGAAAGCAAACTTGAGTTCGAATCCTGGATATAGCAAATTTGCTCTATGGTTTTGTCTCTCCCCTTTCTCATTAGACAGTGGCCCTAGAATGTGGGACAGACAATCAATCTCCTGCAGTTCCGAAGTACATAAGGATAAAGACACAAAAAGGAATCCAACCCTGTAAAAAGTGGTTGTAATTTTGAGAGCAAAGGTACTTGCATCACGTATCCAAGTCCGACCAATGATGCATTTGGCCAAAAATTAACAATTTTCCAATCAGCAGTTAAAACACTAGAAATTGCGGACCCGGTGGCGCAGTGGTCTAAGCGCTGGCTTCTGACCATTCGTCCTAGGTGTGTCCGGGTTCGAATCCCATGTTGCATGGATGTTGTGTTTATCTTACGGCATTGTCTTTCTCCCTTCTCTGGAATCAGTGGCCCAAAATTAGGGACGGGCGACTGCTTATAGCTCATTGAGTTGCTCACGATGGTCGTTAAACACCCAAATAAAAAAACATAACATTAAGAATTTATCAAAACCTTTCTGACTGGCATGTCGTGTGTGTGTGTGTGTGTGTGTGTGTGTATTAGGGGTATGCAAAACTTTCCGCCGTTTTCACGAGAAAGGAGACAGGAACAATCATGAAAACCAGTACACATTTATTCAACGAAATATTGGCCGTTAGCATCAATGACCTTTTGCCATTTTTCAGGCAACAAATGATTGCCACTGTGATAGAAGGACTCGGGTTTTGAGCTGAAGAACGCAGTGACGAAATTTTCCACCTCTGGAACTGTGGTGCACCGTTGTTGGGCTAGGGCATGTTGCATAGAGCGAAACAGATGAAAGTCTGAAAATGCAATGTCCGGGGTGTAAGTCGGGTGCGGTAAAACCTCCCAGTATAACTGTTCAAGGGCTGATTTCGTGGTGGCACCGACATGTAGTCTGGTATTATGGTGTAACAGGATGACTGAGCGGCGTCCTTTACCTGTCCATGGGCGTTTTTGCTCGATTGCGGCGTTCAGTTTCAGCAACTGATCAATACATCGTTGTGCAGTGATTGTTTCGCCCGGTTTCAACAGTTCGAAGTACAACACTCCATGCATATCCCACCACACACACAACAGAACCTTTTCCCCGTGGATATCCAGTTTTGCAGTGGATGTTGATGGCTGGACTGGGTCGACACAGGATCGCTTGCGTACAGGGTTGTCGCAATAGACCCATTTTTCATCCCCTGTGACAGCCTTCCACAAGAAATTCTTCAAGTGGAACCTCTTCAGCAACGACATGCAGATGCCCAACCGTTGACAAATATTACGCTCCGTTAAAGTATGCGGAACCCACTTACGAATCTTCTGGATCTTCCTTCCCCAAGGCCTGTAGACGCCGTAACACCGTCGAATGAGCCACTTTCAAACGTTTCGCCAGTTGCGTGGTCGATTGTGTGGCATCCTCTTGCAACAGCGATTCCAGCTCCTCGTCTGCGAGTTCCTGCGGTCTACCTGCACGTGGCTTGTCTTCCAAGCTTGGATCACCTTTCTTAAACCAAGCAAACCATTCTCGACACGTCCGCTCACCCATAGCCATTTCTCCATACGCTTGACATATTGAACGGTATGCTTCACTCGCACTTTTCCCTAAATTAAACATGAATAATAAACAGTGCCGCAAATGAACTTTATCGACAGCCATGCTTGGCTTCACGTACGAACTGACAGCACGGGTCGCAGGCAGATTAGACCCCTACAGCGCCCGCGAGCGGGGGCGGCGGGAACTTCTGCATACCCCTAATGTATATATACAATTTCAGCTGATGTACTAGTCGACTGGGTCGCTATGCCCGCTCCCTGCTTCTTTTAGGTGGTTAATAGTCGGTATACAAAAGGAGTCAGAGGGGAAACAGGGGGAGACGTTAACGTTCTAACCACTCAACCAGTGAACGCCATCTCTATAGAGCTCAAAACAAATTCAGCTAAGGCTTCCTTGTCACATTTGCACATCTGACTTTTGTTCGATTAAAATCAATGACTCAGAGAGACAGAGTTTGTGTGCTGTACCTTGCTTATAACTGATTGGAATTATATCGTCAAACATACACAACGTCACTATTGGAAAACAACAACAAAAAACCTGATAACCAACTATTATTGACTTACACGAAGTACTCCTTTAAGGGGCGCATTCTGATTTGCTGGAGTCTTTGCTCAAGGCGGTTTGGGTACTTTTTTTTTTTTTTTTGATTGGAGGTTTAACGACCACCGTGAGCAACTCAATGGGCTATAAGCAGTCGCCCGTCCCTAATTTAGGGTCACTGGTTCCAGGGAAGGGAGAGAGCCAGTGCCGTAAGACAAACACAACATCCATGCCTGACCGGGATTTGAACCCGGACCCCTTACGGACGAATGATCAGAGGCCAGCGCCTTAGACCACTGCGCCACCGGGGCGGCGCGGTTTGGGTACAGTCTTGTTTGTCCAAAGGGCTGTTAGTTGTTCAACCCTCTGTTGAGCCTTAAAAGCTAGGAAAAGGCATAATCCATAATCACGGATGTAACGACCCTCGCTCCTTCCTAGCTCTTTCTCAACATAGCCGCGATACAGCGAGAGCCGTCACATAATTTTGTTTTGGTTCGTTCCGTAGAATCGCGCACTCGGATAAAAATAGAATTCAGACTTTTTTTAACAATAACAAAAGCAAAGTTTATTTCGCTAAAACCATGTGACTTGGGACCTCTCGAAGGGTAGGTTAATGGAATGTTTCATTTGACTCCGTTCGTGCTATCGACACGAGACCCAAACTTCGTGTTTCCTCCACTGCAGCTACGCAACGTAGTACCAATCGATCTGCGGAAACAAATCGTCTCCGACGCCAATAACAATACCCAACCCCTCTCTACAAAATTAAGGTCCCGTCCACCTCCAAAGTGTCCATTCTCTCTTAAAACTTTAAAAAAGCTTCACTGCCCACTTAATCGGATCTCTGATATAATTCTCACCTACATGGGGCTACCTGCACACACCCTTAAGCTCGTGCTTCACTCATTAACGCGTCTCTGAGATAATCCCATTGCCACACAAGAACTTTAAATACTTGTGTACAAGCCGATTGTAATGCGGCTAATCGCGTGCATCTGACAGCAACAGCATTAAGCATGCTGATTTCGTCCGCTCTGCCCAAAAATGACGCGAACAAAGAAAATTACACGCGGGGAATGAATATATACATACATACTTAAAATTACATTTTATGACCTGGGTGCTAGCGATCTTACAACGGATTTACTACCTTCATGGCAGAACTGGAACCAAACATGAAACCCCATGTTTAGTTCAGTACTCAAAACTAGGATCTTCGCGCGTTAAGACATTTCAAAAAATCACTGGTGGTGGGGTCAATACGACCACCTGATTTTACTTAACCAAACCAGTTTAAGAGAAATAAAGCACTCGTCTTGGATGGGTCAATTAGCCATCTGCGGTGTCACACAGGGAATAAGTTCAAACTCCGTCTTCGTATATACAAGGTGTGATAAAAAAAAGTATCCAGACTGGTAGCATAAGTCGAGAATCGCGCGACACAGCAGGAAGCGGTTTGGCACAAGTTGACCCTGGAACCTACTACGCATGTGCCGTGGGTCACGTCTCTCGTAGGCATGCGTGATCCGTTGCCTCGTGGGGTTCACGCCACACCCGGAGTCGGCCATCTGCCCGAAACAGTTGGTACCGCGAGTCGTCAGACCAGGCTACACGTTTCCAGTCATCTTGCGTCCAATGGCGGTGTTCCCGAGCCCAGGCGAGGTAGCAATGGCACCCGGGTGGGCCGTCGGCTCCGGAACTCCACTGAGCACAGGGAACGTAGCACTGTCCGAAAGCTGATGCTACTACTGGCTTCAGCATTGAATTGCGTTGTGATTTGCGACAATGTTGCATGCCAGGCGGATGTTACGATGCGTGCCAAATGCCGCTGTCCACGATCATCCAGGGCACATACATTTTATACGCTGTCCACAACCGTCCAGGGCACATACATTTTATACAGTCACATCTGTCTTGCACTCTGGATTTCCCCACTGAGTTCGTGTAGTCCAGATATACTCTTGAAGTTGTTGACCGTGTAAATCCAAATTTCGTGGTAATTACCGAGATGGAGTGACCGATCTCTCGTGCGCCGGCTATCATATCATGTTCGAAATCGCTTAAATCCTGATAAGCTGCCATCTGAACTGCGAATGCTACTACTTGAGCTTGCGACTACGACGACGTTTGAAAAAAGTTTTAGGAAGGAAGTGTCGCACCCCAGGTCTAAAACTACCCTTAGAGTTAGGAAACTAGAAGATCTGAGTAAGGCAACTCAATAGGAAGGAAAAACAAAAATAAGTGAAAGATGAGGGGGGGGGGGGTATAACATTCAAACCACAACCGTGTCGCCAGTCAAGGCGGGAAGGAAGAGAAGGGGAGAGCAGAGGCAACCAAGCACCACGGACCTAACACAGTGAAACACAACACCACTCACCCGCCGGTGCCCCCGGGGGGGGACTGAAACTTATTGAAACCAAGCCGGAGTTGCGATCAGTACTCACTATCTCGATGCTAAACCTGAAAGAGAAGGGATGGTGGTTTGTCTAGCACCCACCAAGGTTCACACACTTACACTCCATCTGATCCAAGGCATCCTGCCCAGGAAACACTGCTGCCCGTCCCCAAGTCCCTGATGTGGGGAGGGGGGGGCGATCGCCGCCTTAGCTCTGGGATACTAAAGGAATTCGGTGGAATCGTAGTCAACTGCACCCCTAACAAGTACGTCAGGGTGGGCTTCCGCTTTCTTGAAGAACTTCTTGGCGAGTCTGGTGGAAAACTCATGTACCGTCTCAACTCCAAGTCTGTTCCGAATTGGGTCCAGGGGGAGCCCCAGTGATTGTACGAAGTGCTCGGCTCTGAACCCTTTTGATTCTCTCTCTCTCTCTCTTGCTGGTTCCTACTACCTATCTAAATGGGGGAGGCGTAGGTAAGCACTGGCCTGATAACCGTATTGTACAGCAGTACTTTGCGCCGTGTTGTAAGGTAGCTTCTCCGGTGGAGTAGCAGAGCTAGCTGCCCAAGGCATTGTCTAGCTTTATTCGTGTGATAGATGGTGGTGTTCGCCACCCAAGAAAGTCGACAATCAAGTTGGAGCCCTAGGTACTTAGTGGAAGGGGCCGAGGGGATTGTCTCTCGAAACATAACAAGTTTCGATACTCCTTGGATATTTCCAAAAAACGACAGCGCACTGCTCTTAGATGGGCTGATCTTGATCCGTCAGTCAGTGTAATAGGTTTCCAGCTGAGAAAGTCCTGGAGGAGCTTCACAGCTCTGCTTTTGTTCAGGGACCTGAAGGCGACAGCTGTCATCTGCATACATCATGATCTGCCAGTGTTTGGGTAACTTGAGCTTGCGGAGATATCTTCTTCTATATATATACGTCGTTTGCGGACGATACCATTTACCGCATGGGGGTGGTGGAATGTAATGGAAATGGTAGCGCTCTTCCCCCTTTTTTTGGCACCTTAGTGTATATTTCTACCATTAACTTAACGGGTGCTTTGCACGAATTCGTGAAATTCTATGGCTGCTTGAGCCCAGCTGCACCCAAGTATCCGGTGCCACAGAAATCTGAGTGGAACAACTAAAATGGCATTACAGTTATTAATAGCCCTGAGTTTCTTTAGTCGTCAGAGAAAAAATGCTGGCCATTTTTGAAAATAAGCCGCGAAGTTTCAAGGGGTGAAACAATCACACCTTTTCCTACTGGAGAAAGTTAAGAAGGTTTGTAGAAATACGTAGGTCAAAACTGGAAGTTTTCTCGAAAACAGTTTGCACTACAGGATTGCGGAAGAAAGCATTCTCTTCACCTCACGGATGAATGCGAAAATTCGCCTCTGAAATAAAACGGACCGGGCCTGCACGTCATTTGGTACACTGCGCTTGGTGCTGAAGTGGGTTTCCAGTCGCCTCGAAGTGGGCTAAGCAAACGGATGAATCTCACAAGACAAGCCTTTTAGCACGCTCCCCAAGCGGATAGGTCGAAGGTCACGCGTTTCTCCCCAGGAAAAGTCAACACTATCAGCCAACTTACCTAATTACCTAGAAACAGTTTTGGGATGTTTTGGCGGCGTCGCATTTTGACAAGCCAAATGGAAAACCTAAGCGAAAATGTACATTGGGCTCTCATAAATTCAAGCAAACTTCCGCAGAAAGGATAGACATATCGTCACGAATTTCAGAAAGCGATAAATCACACGGGTTTTTCAACAATGTTCCTCTCTGAAACGAGCTTTCGCAATACACTTCAGACAACAGGTCTACAGAAATATACGGAGCAGCACATTTTTGACTGTTGTACTAGGAAATATATGCGTACGCTGCAGAAAAAACATTTTCAAATAAAAATTGCCCTTCTTTGAAGATACTTTTTAATCCAACAAAAAGAGCTCAGCAGACCTGCCAACTTTTAGAAATTGAAATCCATAAAATTTTTTCACTGAACGTTTAATCCATACGTTCCACCAGAACGTATTGATTAAATGCATCGAACATATTGATTAAAAGCCGATTTATTATACACATGCGTGTTTTGTTGATTTTAATCAGTTTATTATGATATAGTTAAGATATTTGGCTATTTAATGGTTACAGCGATTAAAAAATGCAGTAGGTACATAATTATCTCATTAGTATGTTATCATATTATTAGTGTACATACACGTAAATTTTCATTTGTAACTCCGAAATTATTATGATAAAAACTGCAGTAACTTTTTACTTTAACTTAATTGAGTATTCGATCCTAAATTTTTGTGCCAAAAA
The DNA here is from genome assembly GCA_039090855.1 of Macrothele yani. Lineage (NCBI taxonomy): Eukaryota > Metazoa > Arthropoda > Arachnida > Araneae > Macrothelidae > Macrothele > Macrothele yani. The sequence goes on along the minus strand of CM077022.1, from coordinate 44,207,905 downwards.
AGTTAGAACACAAAAAGTAATCGAGGTAGTTGCCTTCGATGCACGATCTTGATCAGAAGAATCTCACACAATACAAATTCAACAGCATCGGCTGAATTTAAAGATTTTATTGTATATAGTTTTAGGTATAAGAACTTTTAGGTTTCCCCAGAAGAAGGGAATACATTTAAACGTTTTCTTCTGTTTATGAATCTGACGATGAGTTCTAGGGAAACCTAAAAGTTCTTATATACCTAAAACTATACACAATAAAATATTTAAATTCAGCCGATGAATTTGAATTTGTATTGTGTGTGATTCTTCTGATCATATCGTACATCGAAGGCAACTACCTCGATTACTTGTTTTTGATTATTTCTGCACGAATTTGAAGCTCCTAATGTTAGAACACTTTTAAAAAACACAATTTTAAGTCTTTTACGTGAGGTTGATATTTTTCATTTCCTGCTTTCTTTCTCAGCAGTTACCTCCAATCGTAATTCTACAGCGTTTTTACTCTACCTTTCCTGCTCAGCTGCAAGCAAGAAGGGTTGAGGACACACGAATGGAAGTAAATGTGGTTAGGTTAATCAGAATATAAAGGCACAGTAATTCTGGGGGACACATTCTTTTTAAATTGCACTAACCTGGAAGGGAAGGAGGGGGGGCGAAATCTAAAAATGTGGTCCGTAAAAAAACCGTAAAACAAGCAGAATTCTGTAAATTTCACGGGTAAATGGTAAAATATGGCAGGTATGGCTCAGTCTAAGATCTTTGAACTAGTTACCTTTGAATATGTAATCTTAAATTTTTTTAATGTTTGGATATATATACATGAAAAAGAATTCAGTGGAACGGATAATAAAATGCATTCCTACGTGGTAAAGGGATATTTCACCGATATATATATATTTTTTTTCATGTTATTCTTACGATTTAAAATTAATTTCCTGCAAAATTTATTTATTCATTAAAAAAATTCTGTTAAGATAAAATTAATTGCCCCTGTAGGACCAAGCAGCCCCCCTCCCCAATAGCTTTCTTGATGGTGGGAAGGTCTCTTCGCAAACGATCACGCAAAATTTCTTGTAGGTTTGATAGTCCTTCAACGGAAAACTAGTGAAATCGAGTGAAAAACGAAACATCCAAAATAAATATTATTTCAGGTTCTATCAAGTACCAGAGTAGCAGAATGTTGACGTATATTTTACGCTGATACTTCTAAATTATTAGCAGATTCTGTAGATAGTTTTTGCTTGTAGATTAAAAATTAAATTTATTTACTGAAATTAAAACACTTACTCAAGGCTTTACTCAGATTAATGTCCTTAATTATATTTTAACTTGAAGAACGTTCAATTATTTTTCACATCTGGTTTCTTTTGTTTTTACAGACATTTCTGACGTATAGATTTCATCAAGGCCTGCCTCAATGTAGAAGAACTCTATCAAAATTTAACAATTAAAACATTAAAAATGTTGTACTACAGTCTGATTTATCCATGTTTGACTTATTGTTTATTAGTATGGGGGCAAACTACTAAGACTAATTTATATAAATTACAATCATTACAAAAAAGGATGGTCAGATTTCTAAATAACTTAACTTGAATATGGGGGTACGGATAAATTCTTATGGATTTTTAGATATTGAGAAATTATGGCAATTTAAATTATTAGTATTCATGTGTAAAAGGATAAAACAGAATAGGTATCAACATTTAATTCAACTGAACACTGTAGGTCACGACCATCAAACAAGAGATAGAAATGCATTTTTGTTACCAATGCCTAACACTTTAACCCAAAAAAGATTTATTGATTACCAGGGATTGATGTTATGGAATAACCTACCTTGTCAATTAACACCTATTAATAATTATAATTATTTTCGAAAGCAACTAAAAAAAATATTTGCTAACAAATTAAAATATGAAATTCTATGGAAAAATTTATTAATCAGACCACATATGAGTAAATTGTATATGTGCAGGACGTTTGACTTGACTACGTACTTTAGGGGAATTGGGATTCACTCAGGCTATACATATATAGCATTTTACTCAATTTCCTGTTCTGTAGTTACCCTGTACATAAGTATTCACATTATATATGTTGTTTTTCTTAATACTACATGTTATAAAATTAATTTTGAAATGTAATATAGTCAAATGTAACCCCATAACGAAATAAATGAAATAAAAAGTTCCACTTACGCAGAAAGAATTTAAATTTTATTGCCAGGTTCCTCTAGCAGCTGCCAGTTATTAAATTAAAATATTTTCCTTATGTATTTCGTAAGTGTATTATTTTGGAATTAAGATGTTGAAAATGCTATTTATAATTTTTAAAGGTTCATTAATGGAACTGTTTTTCTGGATATAAATTTTTTTCTTTAATTAGTATTTTGTTTTTATGATCCAATATTTTGTTATTTTGCCATAAAGATCCATTTCATACACAACGTTCGTCGTTTCACCATCTGTGCACCACTTTTGATACGTACTCACTACAGCGACACGTTAACAACCCACAAGCCGCGCCGTTTCCGAGATCGTAGTTCCGAGGCCCCGTGTCATCACAATTTGTCCTTTACCAAACTTCGATAAATCGGAAGCTTTTCCCATTCTGACTCCGAATATTCTGCTAACCAAAAGCTAGCCGTCGGGCTGTATACTATATACTGCTCTGTGGAGTCACCTGCGCCACCGTTCGGTCTCCAGGCGCGCTCATCTCTCTAGCCTGTGGGTGGTCATAATGTAATGTCTCATCGGTGTACGTGTGACAAGCAGTGAGAGTGAGTGCATCAGTGAGTGAGAGAGAGTAGCGGGAGGTAGTAAAAAGCAACTGAAACATTTTGGTCGTCATGCAACCTGACCTGTCGATAAGGTGTTGTCAACAGCAAGTAATTCCTAGTTTTCTAGTAAAAGTGGAGTGGGTAAATTTTGTTTGAATGACACTTACTTTGCAGATAACCCCATTAAATTTAAATATATATGCGGTTTGTCAAGAAATTATTGTTCGTAATACGCTGTTAAAATAACAAGGGAGAATGTTAAGAACTTCCAGGGGTCTACAAACACTATTTTTTTTTTTTTGAAGGCTTAGCACGACCACCGTGAGCAACTCGATGGGCTGTAAGCAGTCGCCCGCCTCTAATTTAGGGCCACTGGTTCCAGGGAAGGGAGAGAACCAGTGCCGTAAGACAAACACAACTTCCATTCTTCACCGGGACTCGAACCCGGACCCATCCCGGACGAATGATATGAAGCTAGTGCTTAGACCACTGCACCACGTGGTCCCACACCATATTAGGTACCTAAAACCTTCTTTTCCTAGGTGTTCCCATTATTCTGTCCAATCCCTGTGTGTGTATATATATATACATCGCTTTAAATTCGTATTCAGTCGCCCTCAAGGGGTGTCTGGACCCGGGGACCTCCCCTCCTCAGGTACGCCTGTACAAACGCATCCAGAAGTTCTACAGAAAAATTGGCAGTCAGCCAGAATTAGTGTTATCTCGAAAATCTCTCTAGTATTTTCCAAGAACAGAAATGGCATGATTTGATTTCGGGAGGGCAAATCCCCCCCCCCTCCCCTATATGGGCGCACATCAGACCAGATCATATGTAGAGGATTTTAGGAAGGGAGTGTCTGACCCGAGTTCTTAAACAACCCTTAGAAATAGGAAGCTAGGAGATTTGGGCTAGAGTGCCTGATAGAAAAGTGACACGGAAGCGATGTAGAAAAGGGGAGGAAGACGCCCTTATTTATTACCGGGGGACCAGTACCCGGGGTCCGACGGCTTAACGTGCCCAACCGACGCACGGCGGGTATTTAGTGGTTCGAACGTTCGTACCTGCCCAGGATCGAACCTGAGGTTATCTCCATGGCAGTCACGAACGCTGACCACTGGGCGCACACGATCAGGAAGAGCATATTTATACGTTTTTCATTTAAAAGAAATACAGCCTGTCTTCGTTATATGCCAAAAATATATGTTTTAAACATATAAAACACTTTAAAAAAAATTGTAACAACCATGCTCTTTTACATAACAATTCTTAGAAACGAAGCGTTTTTCCTGCTTCACTGACCAACCGAGGACGATGTATTCTTGCGAACAGAAGACGAACTGCGCGAAAACTCCAATTTTCAAATCCCCCTCTGAGAAAAGCTGTATGGAAAGGACATCGTACAGAGACGGGCTCGACGAGAGACATTTTAGAACACTTTCTCGAGTAAGGGAAAGCTTTTGTAAGACAAGGCCGGAGCTGTAAAGGAAATAGTATCATTACGCAGCCGGTTAGGAGTCACTCTCTCTCTGGGTAACGCGCGCACGGAACGTAACAGTAGCCTAGTTATACCAGTTCCACTGTTTGGCAGTGCGGAACTCATGTTCAAACGAAACAAAACAGAGCCGTTCCAAAGAAAAACATCAGCCATGGAATATGCATGTCTTTTGTCCTGCGAAGAGTTTTTGTCAGGACAAATGAATTCTATAACGGTGTCTGCGAACAAACGCTAATTGCATTATGATTACATTAATTCATACGTCGTCTTAGGAAACAGCGTATTAATAACATTTGCAAAACCTCTTCTTAAGAAATGACAAGGAACGACACAGCACCCAGACACGTTTTCAGCAAATAATTAACAAGTAGGCAAGGAACTGAGATTTGAAATCACTTTATGCAAAATTTTACGAAAGTGAAAAGGAACAAGCACTGAGCAAATGATTTAAATATCTAATAAACAGAGGCGTAACTAGACATTTCTGCGCCCGGGATAAACTTTCACCTTATATATTACTAATTTATTAGTTAACATAGACATAAGTATCACTGCTCAGCAAAACAAGATTAACGTCATATGAATTTGTAACTGTTTGTACAGCTTTTGCCAACTTCTTCGGAGTATGTACCTTCGGTACCACATCAAACGAACCGAATCAGTTGGCATTCGTGGTTCGCAGTCACAGTAATGATCGAATAGCCCCCAGAGAATCTTCAATGTGAGCGACATCCTTATCTTTCATCGTCAAGCCAAATAAAGAACAAGTTAGTAAAATCATGCAATGCATTGATGTTTTTACGTTTTTTTGTTTGTTTTTTTATACGCTTTCCAACCAACCGGATATCATTACTCAAGTTATGAGGATAACGGCTGTGGAATAAATCTCACTCCTGTGCCCTGACCTTTGACCCCATTTCAATGATATTCAACAGAACCAGTTCAGTATACTTCCGAAACAACATGATGAAGTTTTGTCGCAATCGAAGCATTTTTACGTAAGTTATGATGCATAAGGGCGATGGAACGGATCCCGCTCCTATGTCCTGACCTTTAACCCCATTTCGCTCATTTTCAATAGGGTTCGTCCCCAGTTGTCCCCTATACAACATACTAAAATTTCATCGAAATCGAACCATTTTTACGCGAGTTATCGTGCGAACAGACAGACAAACGGACAAACCTGGAGCATATACGCTTCTTCAACCTACGGTTGGAAAGCGTAAAAAACCGCAGGCCCCATTGCTATCGCCGAAGGCCGTAGCTCTTCTTGAGTTGGAACTGGGCTTCACTAACATCTCCTTAACATTTTGAGGAAAAAATAAACATTTTAAGCTTCTAAACTATCGAACTAACGAAATACATTACATGCAAATCCTGTAAATGGACAAACGACAAAATATGGCAAAAAAAAAAAAAAAAAAAGCATACCACAAACTGTGCAAAAGTTTCACTTCCAGTTTTTAGCAGATTTCAATTAGTAACTTCTGCGCCCTCTTTCTTCAGTTGCGCCCGGGGCCACAGACCCGCTGGCCCCTCCCTAGTTACACCTCTGCAAAAAATCAACTGTAATACCCATTACACAGAGTAGTGATTTTTTTTTTTCTTTTTCACGCACACTAAAGAAGGGAGAGCTAAACTTTATACTACCAAGTGTGTACAGTAGTCCCTCCTTATCCGCGTTTTCAGTTACCCGCGGTCCGAAAATTCAAACTTTTAAATTGTACGGCGTTCTGAGTAGCGTGATGGAATCTCGCGCCGTCTCGTTCTGTCCCGCCAGGACGTGAATCAACCCTTTGTCCAGCATATCCACGCTTTATACGCTACCCGCCCGTTAGTGACTTAATAGCAGTCTCGTTTATCAAATCGACTGTCGCGGTATCTCAGTGCTTGTGTTCAAGTAACCCTTATTTTATACATAAACACCCATATCAGTCTCTTTGGAACGCTTGACGTCACACCAACGGCTTCATTGTTGCGTCATCACTTATCGACCAATTCGTGTGTGCTCTCGCGATTTCAAAATGATTGCGTGCTATATAATAGCACTAGGTTACTTTCAGATGTCAAGGTGATCGCATGGTAATTTAAACACATTGGATTATTAATGACTCGAGTTCTGTTTTTCCGATCTACAAAATTCGAATTGAATTCCTAATATCACAGCAAGTTGAGTTTGCATGCAATCACATTGAGATGTCAAGGTGATCGCGTGCTAATTTAAAAACATTGGATTATCAATGACTCGAGTACTATTTATCCGATCTACAAAATTGGAATTGAATTCTTAATATCACGGCAAGGTGCGTTTGTATATTAATTTAATTTAGCACAATTCGAATATTAATTTGTACGCTTTAATTATTTTTTACTTTTTTAATTTAACTAACTTTTCGAGTTTAGGGCTGATTATATTAAATATTTTGCAAAATATCGATCTAGCGTCTACCGGATAGCGCCGAGTATGTTAACCACACCACCCAGGACGACCAAGTTTCAAGTTTCCGATTAATTAGAATATAACCATTACAGGATTCGCTAGTCGAAGCAACCGGCATTCATATATAGCGAATCTGGAGGTTTAGAATCCATTCCCGTGATTCCCGGAGGCGCAGAATATCAATGAATGAAACACGGGATTACACCATTGTACAATACAAATTTTGAAGATGTGAATCCGTTTATTGGTGTAAATATAATATGGATGTTAAGTCAGATAATATCCGAAAACTTGAAAATTTCGTCGTGCTGGAGCGGGAATCGAATCAGCGTCTCCCGGATAGGGCCCGAGTATGCTAACTACTACACCACCTAGAACGACCAAGTTTCAAGTTTCCGATTATTTTGAAACCACTTAGCATAAAAGAAACACATACGAAGAGAAACGTTAACAATGTTTAAACATAGATATCGCTTTCAATTCGAAACAATCAGGTAAATAACTTAAAGAACCTCAGTACTACAAGAAAAGGCAACTTCAGTGCGTTTTTAATTACGCAATAATATCCTAGATTATGTGAGGAGTTCACTATCCATAGCCTTTTGCACACAGCTAAGAGATTTATTACCACGAAAAGAAAATAACAGTATCACAGAAGAAAAACGTTTTGGGAATTTATGGTACAGCTGCAGGAGTGTTATGAACTTGAACTATGTAAATTATTTGGCGCTTGAGAACCTTCTTCAGACAGCGGTTCGGACGACCTTTACTTTAATCATGTAGTGGCTTGATCTGAAGTAACTCAGTGTAGCTTTATTTTTACTTTTCAGGAGAAAAATACTGCTGTCAGGTGTTACAAGGATGTTGCAGCAATCCGCGAATAAATTCCATAAGGCGGACATTGTTGGAATGAAAGGATTCAAAACTTTTTTCCCCCTTTGTAGGAGCTACAAACAAAATCAAACGGGAATGATTTCGACAGGAAAACAGGTTTACAAGGGAAGTATTTTTATAGAGGATATTCGCACATTTTTAGAACGATTTTCCAGCAATACGTATAATTAATGTTTAAAGTAAATTATTTTTTTCTTAAGTGTTCTATCTGATAACCCTTTCTCTGGACTATGAACCTACATCTAGATTTCCAAGATAACAAGGCACTTCTTAAAATCGGTAGAGCTCCTTTATTCCACTCCTCTTCCACTGCTTTCCATAGTCCACTTATTAGTTTAGGTCTGCGTTTAGAAAGAGCTCTTTTTGGCAGTTCGAAGGCACAGTAGTAGTCCATTGGTGACACCATTATGGAAGCCTTTAGAGGACACGAGACGCCATAATATCAACTGCTCATGAAACATGCTATATCTTGCAGATCCAACAATTTGCAGTTACCGAGAGATACACTATAAAAAAATAAGTGGTGTGAATTCACTGAAAATAATGTGCAGCAAAGTTCCGGTAAGTGCCCGTCTTTTGACGGAATTTCAGTTTTTAAGTTTCCGCTTTTTTTTTTTTTTTTCTTTTAACTTCCGTCTTTGCATAGATTTTCTGTTGTTAGTAAATTCCGTTTATTTCAGAAAAGTCCGTTTCAAGTTTTCCCGGGTTTAGACAGAAATTTTGCAAAATACAACTTGTTGAATATTTCAGCCCTTGCGCGACAGAATATCCTTTCGCGCCCGTGGTGTGGATCGGGCCCAGGCCGTTTGGGTTGAAACCGCGCGTCCTAACCACTGAGCCAGAAAGTCACAGGCTTCATACTCACTCTCAAGATAAAACTAACTGGGCGATGATGTTTTTTTTTATTTTCATTAATGCGAGTGATTTAGTCATTTTATTTTCTATTGCAGCTTATTATTTTTTTTGAATACGTTTGTAATAAATTTTATTTTTCCTGTAGGAGGTCTTATCACAAATTAAGAATTTTTTCCATCGTGATATTTAGAAGCAACAGAATAATTTGTAGTTTCAGATCTTTTTTGCAACTGACAATAACTTTTCAATTATCTTTAAGAGAAGGTGCAATGTACTGTTTTATAATATTATTGCAAAACAGTTCTAAAAAAATTATACTTTATAGCTATATACAATAGTGGCCAAAAGGTCATGCACCAATAGATCGAAAGTCAAATTTTTGATGTTTGAAGTCAACTTACACAGCGTAATGGTAAAGTCAGGAGGAATACATATTATACATCATTTTAAAGGAAATTTTATGCTGAATTCAAATATTTTTTTACAGAATGTTGTTACCAGTGATAGAAGTGAAGTTACAAGCAAAAGTACAGCGCCTAGTCATAAAAAGAAAAAAATAGTGGAATTTGTAAAGTTAGTGTACAATGCATTTAACGTAAAATTACTGTACAGTACTTATTGACACTTGCAGGGCACTTGAAATAACTGACTAACAAGCAAAATACGCTTTAATATTTAATTGGATAACCAGAGTAACAAAGTGCACCTTCTTGGCATGGAACTAACGAGCTTCTCTGTAGTTGTTCATTGGTGATAACACGGTGCCATACGGCCGTTACAGACTCAATTAAAGTCTTTAATTGAGTCTGTAAGGTCCGTATGGCACGAGTTATCACTAATGGACAACTAGAGAAGCTCATTAGTTCCATGCCAAGAAGGTGCACTTTGTTACTAAGAAATCGTGGTTATCCGATTAAATATTAAAGCGTATTTTGCTTGTTGGTAAGTTATTTCAAGTGTCCTGCAAGTTTCAATAATGTACTGTACAGTAAGTTTACGTTAAATGCATTGTACACTAATTTCACAAACTTCACTATTTTTTGCTTTTTATGACTGAACGCTGTACTTTTGCTTGTAACTTCACTTCTATTACTGGTAATAACATTCTGTAAAAATATTAGAATTCGGCATAAAATGTCCTTTAAAATGATATATAATATGTATTCCTGACTTTACCATAACGCTGTATAAGTTGACTTCAAACATCAAAAATTTGACTTTCGGTGTATTGATGCAGGACTTTTGGCCACGACTGTAGCTTTTGTTTTATGGACTCTACAGACTAATGCATAGACATCCTACAATCACCTGTGCAATAAATTAAGTACCTGGTTTCTTACGATAACACAATATACATATAATAGCGGGTGAACAAAATGGGGAAATATCCTGTGCCACAGTAACCAAAATTCATGCGATATGCTATATCCACACTATCCAATGTCGCTAAAGAACTTCAAAATCAAATTTTTCGACAGACTATTGAAATTTAACAGTTAATCAAACCCCCAGAGTATTCCCGTGAATCTCTCCTATTACCTGAAAATTTTCGTCATGTGGATACGAAGAAAGTGAGAACGGAGTTTTTACGTTAACATAAGAAAAGAATTGCGGAAAGGTTTCTGAAAATTCAGAATTTTCGGTTAACACGTCTTGAAAACGGTAACTTAGCGTCAATATAAGAAAGAAATTGTAGAAAGGTTTCTGAAAATACAGAATTTTTCAGGCGCACGAAAAATCCGCGAAATTCAGAGTTTCTCCCGTCATTTCACGGAAAAGGTTGCATCAGAAATATGCTTCGTTAAGTCACAGTGTGCTTTGGTATTTATTGGTTCATACACATTTACAAAAAATAAATACCAGGACTTTTCCATGAGTTCACAAAATATCAGGAGCTTAAATATTTGCTAGAATCACAGTGCTTTGTTTTATATTTTGCAAATTGGATTGAAATTTACTAAGCATTTAGAATACTTATGAAACCCTATGGGTTTTGCTGTTAAAGAGTTTTTGCGAGTGCGTTTTATCTTCAATAAAGTGGCAAAATTTCCCTGCATAAAAATTGCTCTGTATAAAACCTACATGATGAAATCTGAAACCTAACACAACGAAAGTAATACAAAACAATTTTGCCATGGCACTGAAAATTCCCTATTCCAGAGTCATCTATTCACATGCACACTGGTGGCAGGGAGGCCCAGAGCCGGATTAAGGGAGAGGGGGTCCTAACGGGGCTATAGCCTTGGGACCCACCATCACCAAGGGCCCAGGAGGCATGCTCTACACAGCGTATATATTCATATAGAGAGAAAGTAAAATAGTTTTAGTTTTGTCTCGCATGATTTCTACTCGATCGGAAACTGAGACTAGAAGACGAACATATTTCAAGACAGTGACTCACTAAGGGTAAAGGTTTCATGTCGCTGTGTTCAGCGGGGACGGCGACGGAGAGTTTCAGCTTTTTCACTACCATCCACTTGCACTTGGAACCGTTAAGGTGGACGTCAAGTAATTTTGCTTCCTATACTTCCAATGGAAAAACTTCTGTACACATTTTCTTCACAATTAATGCGTTCCCAAGGATGAAAATTTGAACATCGATTAAAATAGCTTCATTTTATAACTTGGAATACTTAATATTTTCTAAAACATAACCATAATTATATTAAAAAACAATAACTTGAAACCAGAAAAAAGGTGGCAGGACCTGTACTTTGATGACGTCAGTAGACAAACAAATGTTGGATTGCATAATTATGGTTATGTTTTAGAAAATATTAAGTATTCCAAGTTATAAAATGAAGCTATTTTAACAGATGTTCAAATTTTTATTCTCGGGAACGCATTAATTGTGAAGAAAATGTGTACACAAGTTTTTCCATTGGAAGTATAGGAAGCAAAATTACTTGACGTCCACCTTAATGGACGAAATCCACTGTGACTTCATATTGAATACCACAAGAAAAGTATACAACGCTAAATTATTAAAAAATACAAGACAAAATCAAAGAATCTAAAGCTTCGCAAATGACATGCTTTTGTGAGATCAGTGGAAAACACCATCTTTTTATGAAAACTTTGCAGATAATTTATTAGTTTGAAGAATGAATTACATATTACTGTAATAATCACAAGCATATCGCTAACAGTTTCGTGTTTTAACGGACTTTAATAATGATTCTCCGTCATAAGTTCCTTTAGGAGTCCACTCAGATTCCTTAGCCTTGTATTCCACTCACATGTCTTAGCCTAGGGGCCCACTAAGGCCTTAATCCAGCCCTGGGGAGGCCAGATATCAATCTCCTTCAGTGAGGAAGGAGATTGATATCTGGTTTTTATTCAGCCATCTTGGAATCGCGGAAAGGTTTTCGCACGCTGTTGTGACTCTTACTATGTCACAAACCAAGGTGGGCCACCCCTGTGGCGCAGTGGTCCAAGTGCTGGCTCATGACCATTCGTCCGAGAAGGGTCCGGGTGCGAATCCCGTGAGGCATGGATGTTGTGTTTGTCTTAAAGCACTGGTTCTCTCCCTTCCCTGGAACCAGTGGCCCTAGCCCATTGAGTTGCTCACGATAGTGGTTAAACCTACCCCCCCCTTCCACACACACACACACTTATCCAAAAGTGGCTGGAAATACGGCACACAACATCTTTCACTGCAGCGTCACACGGGATGAAAGAGATAACATCACGTCTCTACACCCTATGGAGAGAAGTGAGCGAGAACTAAGTGACGCGATCAATCCAAACATTTCGAACAATTCTCTCTTTCATTGCAAGAAAAAAATGCCAGGACCTTTCACAAAAATATGAAAAATCAAGGACATTCCAGGCCTGGAAAAAAGGGAAATCAAATTCCAGGACTTTTCCAGGATTCCAGTAGACATGCGAACCCTGTATGTAATGTATAACACGCTTATTCCAAATAAAGTCTGTATGTACCGAATTATGCACCTTATCCTTAATATTCTGCTCAAATCACCGCCATTTGACGCCTGGCGGAAAGGTTCGAAATTGAGTTTTTTTTTTTTTTTTTTTTTTTTTTTTTTTGTCAGGGGTGTGCTGATAGCCCCACAACTCCCACTTTACGGGGGTGGGTAGCCTCACGGCGCTAAGAGGGTCTCTAGACTCAGCAAAAATATTTAACAAATTTTTTTGAAGGAAACTGCATATGAAACTGGTTAAAGAAAAATCCAGAAATTTTTGACGACAGCTTTGAATAAAATATTAAAAAGAAAAGTAATTTTTGACATTTTTTTCACTAAATAAGTAAAATATTTGGAAATCATTTCCGCCGTTTTGGTTTAAAACAAATGAATGACAGGAAAGCAGTTATTTCACAGGACTTGAGGCCCCGTTTAATAGCCAATTTCCTACAAAAAAGGTGTATTATATTTTCTACACATACATGTATGTTAACAAGGGAACGTGAGAGAAACATCAGTTTTAAATTTTTTCACCAATAAGGATAAGGCTAGTTATTTACTAGTTGTTTGCACATAACTTCACATCCTTCAGAATATAATGAACTGAAAAGTGTTCGCGGGGACGAAGAAACACATACCTGTGTCATTTTTTTTTTTTATAACAGAGTCGAGAGAAAAAATGTTTAGTATATGTACCACATTGTGCCAAGTGCGTTTTTATATATTCCAGAGTAAATAATTTAAGTAGTTTAGTTTTTTTTTTTTTTTTTTTTTTTTTTTGTGTGGCATAATTCTTAATTGTTACTTATTTATTTGTTGACTTATGTTCTGTATTTTCATATAAATCGGAAAAGGTCGTTAGAAATGGCAGCTGTGTGTTTTGTGTGTGTGATTGTAAGGCATTTAAAAGAAGTTGGCCTTAGTTCTCTAAAAGAAAAAAGAAAAAATCCATGATATGATTAACTTCGGCGTAAATATTTTGTAGTACTTTGTATTGGTATAAAACAAGGGCAATCATTTTATTACAACATGTACATTTGTGTTACATGCAATAAAGTACAATAATTTTGGTTTTAAGAAAAATACCTGTTGATTCCAACGAATTTGAATTATTAAAACGCCCACAAAACTTAGTTAATAGTGTGGAATTAAAAATTTTGGTAATTGAAAGCTAGTAGATTTCCCTAAAAGGGCCTCGAATGTGTGTGTGTGTGAAGGGGTGGGGAGGGGTCCGGTACGCCGTTGTTTTTTCGTGCATAATTGCCTTTGAGTTACACCTAACCCATTTAAAAGCTTTCCACTGCAAAGGTGCTACAGGTGAATTTTGCTATGAGCACACGGTATATTCACTAAACAAGAAAGATGACACCGAATTTTCGGTTGCAATGAGCACGTCTTTTGAACCCTTTCCGACGCAAATAAAAGTAAGTTATTCTAAGTCAATGGAGCAGATTAGAAAAAAAAAATCCACCGGATTTCTACAATCGACAAAACATCCAGAAATAGAAACAGCTACTTACTTCCACCAGCGGCTAAAAAGTATGTTACGAAAATTAACAAACGGCGCACAAAAGTTTCTCACAGAAGAAGATATCACAGAGATTTTCAAATCGAACAGTTGAAAGAATGAATATAAAAAGAAAGAATCAAGATATAACATTAAGCCTTTTACAGGAAGAATTTTGCATAATGGAAAAGTTGAAAATAGGCGAAAAGTATCTTTCATGGCAAAAGATATGCCAAGGAAAAAGAACTTTTCAAATACATCTCCCGGAAGAAGAGATAGCGAGAAGAAGGGTTTGATCCATACGCCCCCTAGCGGGAAAGCTGTGCATTACTTAAAGAGGATAATGCTCCCTATCTTTATTGTAGCAAATGGCATACAGGGAAGAAATTTCTCAATAGGGTTGTTAGAAGCGGAGATACAGCTGCAAATAGTACACAAACACCACCTAGCGACAGAACTGTGAACAACAAAACTCCTCAAATACAAACCTAAAATGTTGCACAAGGCAAATGGCGTTCGATCTTAAAAGAATTTCTTAAATCGCACATTTAGAAGCAGAGATATTGAGAAAAACATAATTTGCATCACCCCCTAGCGGCGAAATTGTGCGATATTTTGGGAAAAAACACAGTTATCGCAATTAGTAGTATCTGATCTAAGAATAATTATTTCAATCGGATTTTTAGTCCCGCAGATGTTGCTGCAAACGGAAACGTGAACTTGCGCCCTCTAGTGGCATATTTATACGTTAAGAAAAATTTGCGATTATATGAGAAACATTTCACACAGGAAACGCTCTCCAACAGAGAAAAATATTTTCAAATCGGGTTCTTAGAAGCATAGATATCGACAAAAATAAGATATGCATCTACTCCCCCAGGCGGAAAAACTATTCTTTATTTTAAGCAGGACGTGTTCACAAATTCTCAAAAGGTTTTCCGATGTGAGCGGTAACGGTCCACAAAAGAATTTTTTCACTCCAGTTTTCAGAAGCTCATATTTTACTGTAAATACAGAGAAGCAGAAACAAATACTTACGCCCTATGATGGCTAAACCATTCCTTACCAAAAATTAGAAATAATATGCAAAACATTTCCCATCAGGAGCTGTATCCGATGCAAGAAGAATTTTTTAAATCCGACTTTTAGAAGCAGAGATATCGGGGGAAACGCAATTCATCTTTACGCCCTCTTGCGGAAAATCTATGCATTACTTGAAAAAGGTACTGTACCTAAAACAGCCTTCGATATAAATGGCATCGAAAGGGAAAAGAAAAAATCAATCGGATGTTTAGAAGCAAATATATGGAATAAAATGTACTTTGAATTCCATATCATCTGCATTACGCACTCTAACGACGAAGTTGTGCATTGATAAAACCCCCAAAAAAACCGGAACACAAGAATCTTCATTCTCACATTTCAGGCTTCCCAATGCAAAAAAGAATTTTTCAAATCGGACTAATAGTTATAGAAATATGGTTGCCCACAGACAGATAGACTGACAGAGCGACAAAGTGATAACATAGGCACGATCTTTTTTTACAAAAGACGTGCTGAAAAAGGGAGGGGCACCAAAATGAAGAATTCGTCCATCAGAATCTACTGATGAAATTCAAATTTGTTATGTCATTATGTTGTATGGTTACTATACATTAAATAGAATAGATAAACTTTACATTCTACAAGTTAGTGCATTTACATTTGACATCACATTGAAAATTTAATGTATCTTAAGATATCGCATGTGTATTCCATCAAACATAGATATGCGTCTAAATTTGCCACAGATATTTCTTAGATTCCATCAATACTACACCTTACAAGACAAGCGACACCTGTCTTGCATCGAACAGATTACGCACGCATATTTTATGAAAAAGGAAAACAAATGAATTCAATGAACGCAAAAATTCGCTTCATTTCAGAATAGCACTGGAAATGTATGAATGCTTAATTATGACCAGGCACGATAAAATAGTCTTTATAGCAGTGGACGTTCAAACAACTTGAAGTAATACTGGGAGCATACAATTAATGTTTACCTAGTATAACAACTCGGCAGTTAAAATCACTTACCGAAAAGCTTTCAAAAATGGTAAGTGTACCAAGGAAACAACAGGGAAGGAAATTATGCAGGAAAAATCAGTTCCAAAGGTCACCACTACGTGATGAATGGCGCTGAATTCAGTAGGAGAGTGGGCAAAAGTAGAGAATTCAGTAGTGTGCTGTAAACAGCATAAAAATCACAGTTATTATTTTAGGAAACAGTGATGAAATCTCTCTAAATATGTTGTCGAGTCTTACGAATTTTGAATAGCGCATTTTTTTTTTTTTCGGAGAAATAGTTTTTTCAAAAGTTATAACTCCTGTTTTCCTCAACAATGAAACGCAAAGACACGAATTTTATACTTTTAAGATAATATTAATTAAAAAATATCTTCCTAACTTGCAATTTTGGAATCCCATTCAAACTTAAATTAAGAGAAAAGGTTTTCCTCACTTGGATTACTTACTAATACAACGGGATTGTAAAGAAAAAATTATGAAGACATGGGGCAAGATGACTGGTTTGGCAGCAATGAACAACAGCAAGCTTAAATAAATAAACAAAAGCTTCCCTGGTGTTATTTGTATTATAAGACATCGCTTTTTGACAGGTTTGCTTAGAAATGGTGTGTGCTGATTTGGGGAACTGGAAGCCAGGGAGAAAGATCTCAGCTATCAGCCGGAAGGAAGGGAGGCTTCCTGCGGGAAACGCTGTTCCTCCTCCGACCTGGAGAATTCCTACAAAGACAGTATAAGTAACCGCAACCCGAATCCTACAACCAATGCACTTCTTCGTTCTCTGCACACCTATGTCCTGTACTGCATTTTCCGAAACAGGCATTTTTATTTTTTTTTATTTTTTTCCCCCAAATCATCTCGTGTTCCGTTGGAATAGCTTCCTAACTCCTTATACTGACAGTCTCAAATTTTCAGGTCAGACACATTTCAACCCGGTCCCTCCAAAATTAAATTTCATTCTTTCCACTATTAATATCACTTAATCCATTGAGCTACAGTTAGTGGCGGATTTAGAGTTACCGGGGCCCCGCGCACAGCGTCGGTTTTGCCCCCCCCCCACACACACACATTGCCGGGCATCCTTAAAATATAACCCGCACATTTTTAATCTCTCACACTAATGTATAAAAAAGTATTGCAATCGCAAAAACAAATCCAGATTTCAACAGAAATATCCATTATGGTCTCACACGAATATGTTTTGACTATTTTCATGGTTGTGCGTGTGCGTGAAAACTGTCAAGACGAAATTAAATTCTCAGGCTTTTGTGATACCCTGATGGGGAGGAAGATAGCCTTTTCGATACTTAAAGACTATTTAAAGGGTGATCTTCCATGGTGTTTAAAAAAGAAAAATCTTCAGTGCATGTATCATTCCCGTGTTTACTTATGGAAGTGAAACATGGAGTAACACAGGGCGACAATGTAAAAAAATTAAGAGTATCGGTAAGAAAGTCGGAGAGAAGGCTGTTAGGAATAACAAGAAGAGATAGAGTTAGAAATGAAATTATAAGAGAAAGAACTGGAATAATAGCTATTATAAAAATAATAAGAGAATCAAAGTGGAGATGGACTGGACATGTTGGAAGACTGAAAGACGGACACGATTAATAACAGAATGGCAACCGAGAGATGGAAGGAGAAGAAGAGGGCGCCAGAGAATAAGATGGAGAGATGACCTTCAGAAACTTAGAGGTGCTAAATGGTGGACTGGAAGCTAAGAATCAAGGAAGTTGGAAAAGACTGGGGAGGCCGATATCCTGCAGTGGGTGTCAACAGGTTAAGAACAAGAAGAAGATGGGGAGGAAATGGCTGAAGTTAAAAGTGGAAAGCATTTTGTTAGGAAGAAAAGTTCGAACTTTTATAAAGATAACCACTGAACCACAATATTTTTAACATGTCTCGTAAAGTTAGTTTATGGTACTGCTTTAACTGACATTTCTGTTACATGCGGTGTGGGATCTGCTGTCGCGTATGATCAGATTACCCCCACTGACAGTCCCTACAGACAGTCCGAACATAGATGAAATCTATTCCTGTGCCTCGTAAAACACATTTTCCGATGCCATTTTACTCATACGATAACAGCCTTGTGATTACCTCTCAAAACTAAACTTAGTGGAGGAAAAGGTATTTTAAGGGAAAGATGGGGAGTCATAATGAACATTCACCGAACTAAATGTTCATTACAGTCTAAGAAAATTGGCCAGAAATAACATCCCGATTTCTAAAGCTCAGTTGTAACTTATAGATCGTACTTCGATTTCGGGAGGAATTATGCCCCCAAATCTTCGCAAATCAAGAACAGCGAATCTACCACTCGCTCTGTGACTTTTCTCTTTACTTAGAAAGCAGAATTACGAAAATATACATGTAAGTCATTATTTTTGAGGCCCTTCAGCATCGCAAAGCTCCGCGCCTGGGGTTCCCTGCAAATCCGTCTCTGGCTACAGTATTTGCAATTTATTACACATGGCTTTTTAGGAAGGGGGGAAGGGGTAACGACCACAATGAGCAGCTCTTGCAGATATTACCAGTCGTCCGTCCCTAATTTGAGGCCACTGGTTCCTGGGAGGGGCGAGAGGCAGCACCGTAAGAAAAGCGCACCAACAATGATCCATTGGGACTCGAACCCGGGGCCCATCTCTGACTAATGATCAAAAGCCGGCGCCTCAGACCATTCGGCTACACAGAGTTTTACAATGATTCTAAGTAGAAAACATCTAACATTTGGTACGCCACTGCTAAAAGTATATCTGTTCCGTAATTTTTAATACATATCGTGCAACATGATCTTTCCGTAATTCTAATACACATCCTGCAGTGCGTTCCATAAATTCAAAACATGTTCTGCTACACCGTATATTATGCAGTTTCTAATATAAATCGTACCTCACTGTTCAATAATTTCGAATACATATCGTGCATCTTGCAGCACTGTCCGTTTTGCAATTTTTAAAACATAAAGTGTTACTTTAAATTATGGAAAGGACTTTTGCAATTTTTAATACATAAAGTCCTTTCCATAATTTTTAATACATATGATGCTACATTGTTTCCCATTTTTTATGCATATTATGCTACACTGTCAGTTTCGTAATCTTTAACACATATCGCGCTACATTGTGACGTGATTTGAGTACTTATCCTACCGTAGTTTTTTTTTGCATAAGTTTTAATACATAACGTAACACACTGTTCTGTAACTTTTAATAAAAATCGTGATACACTGTCTGTTCGGCAATTTTTGCTACATGGCGTGTCACACTGTTCTGTAATTACAGAACAGTGTCATGATCTTTAAAGACTATATTTTTTAATACGTATCGCAAAATGACACCTAAATATCGTGTTTTTCAACTCCCGAGATTCGCAGCTGTCGTATATAAAAAAATTAATAGATAAATACACTCTACCTCGTAAAAAATTGCAATTAAGACCCCCCCCCCCTTCACACACACTACTATCTAAATTTCTATAAATAATTCAATGAACCGTACCTCCTAAATATGCTAAGATATTCATTCATGATACCTAAATTTCAAAATTACACTTGCTACTCTCGCGACTGCAACACAAAAAACTATCGCATGTTTCGCGGAAGCGCGACAATATTATACATATACAAAGTATATACATACAGTATGAAAAAAAATATGTGTGCATATATGCAGCGGTTGCTCTGGTTTTTTAAAAGTTTTTGCTAACCCATTCGCCAATTTTTTTTTTTTCGCCAGAAGTAATCTGAAGAAGCCAATTTTTTTCACTGTCCATTGGAAATATAAAAACCATAAAAACAAAGTGTTATAGTACAAAAACAGTAGGTTATACATTCTTTACAATTAAACAGCAAAATATTATGTTATAGATCCTGAATCATAACAGAAAGAAATATAGACATTTATTTTCAATTTATTACTACCTATAAAATTTCTGAACGAAGAATTATTGACAGGGCAAATTTCACATTAATTGAAAAAACTGGGAATTACATTTATTTTGCGGCTTGGTTCTAAAAGGGCCAGCGTAAAAAAAAAAAAAACACACACAGATGTCGAAAAATTGTATTTTATTACTTACAGAAATTTCATCTAATAACTATTTTCAATAAAGTCGTGCAATATTATAGTTGATGGTTCACATCAATGTATAAGAAATCCAAAAACATGATCCCATTTAAAAGATTCTATATTAATTTTTAAAATATTCTTGGCACTGCCAAAGCGAAATTTGATATTGGTCCGTATAGAACCAAGCCATAGAATTATTCAAAATACATGAATCAAGCATAGACTAATCAAAATACTAAATTCTTTGGGAAACTTCGGTCAATCTTCTGTACGCTTTTTCAAAATTTAATTCTCCCACTTTCGGATCATTAATGTTTATAGTCATTAAATATCCCAAATTTATTACTTTAAGTCTGCTTCATAGGTCAGTCTTTATCAATGTTTGGCTGACAAGCCCTTTCAGAGTAAACCGTTGAAGTGTCTTACGTCAGCGATGACGTCACTTTTTTCACGTAATCGCTTTCCGTCTCACGCGCAATATAAGCAAAGAAAAAGTAACTAACAGCCGAATTTCATTTTTCAAATACTATGTCGAATAAAAATTAAAGATTGTTTTTGCTCAGACATCATTAAAAAAAAAGGTAATCGCCAATATTTTTGCCAAAACTTTTTATCCATCGCCAAACAGATTTTTATTATTTTTTTTATTTTCAAGTTGCGTAGAATGCGATCGACAGCGCGAAATAGGTATGTGAGCTTTGATCATGAAGTTTTCTCACGGCCACTGGAATTGTTGAATTTTAACTGTATTAGGAAATTGCAGTTTGTTTTTCCCGTTTTCCTTTATATTTATTTAATTATTTATATAATTGAGGGCATAGGAGACCCTGCAAAATTAATATGTCAGCAGCTACGCAGACAGTCATACTAAAAACCCCGTTTGACATAACTAGAAAGTCACTAGTCTTTCATCTAAACCTTCATGGCTTTCACTTTGATTTGAAACAATCCGCTGGAATGAATTATTAGTGGTAATAACTCTTATTCGGAAATACTAGTGTCGACTAGACGTAAGGGAAGTAAACCGGTTCCTTATCGAATCAGATTTGGTCTAAATTGTGAGAAGTATTCTCTGAAAACGGAAAAAAGTGTGCACAGGACGTTTCTACCTAGAAACATTATTAATAAAAGATAATGGGAAAAGCAATACAAAAAAAAAAAAAAAAAGGAAAACCTGCCACGGACTTTGGATTGAGAGACAGAATTGAATACGCGGAGCACTACCAAAAAATATTGTCCAGAAATTTACTCATTCATTGCCATGATAAGTGCAATTACAATGATAAGATGCTTTTAATTACTCCACACAATACGATTTTTTAAAAGGCAAAATTGATCGCGTAATGCGAAACTTACAGTGCGTTTTGCTTGCTGTTGTCAAAATATAAAACCACTCAAACATGGAGGTAGGATGTAAATGACACGAAGTCGGATTTGTCAACTGTGTTATGAATGTTAATCTAGCAACTTTAAAAAGAAGTTTACCCGGAAAATATAAAATTAATGTAAAATGAATTTACATGGAAACAAAATATAAACACACTAAAATACGTCCTGAAACATGATAAAAAAAATGTGAGATGGCAAACTAGTTTAAAAAGAAATGTCAGCTTCCTATAATCACAAATTCTCAATGCGAGACACGCCGCAGATGATACACCGATGGACCATCGCATTATGACCACCCCCAGCCTAGAGAAATGAGCGCGCCTGGAGGCTGAACGGTGGCGCAGGTGAAGTTCACAGAGCGGTATATATACAACCCGAGGAGCGGCTTTCGGTTAGTACAGTGTTCGGAGTCAGAATGGGAAAAGCAGCCGATTTACCGAAGTTTGATAAAGGACAAATTGTGATGGCACGGGGCCTCGGAACTACGATCTCGGAAACGGCGGGGCTTGTGGGTTGTTCAAGTGCCGCTGTACCGAAATGAGTGCATCAAAAGTGGTGCACAGATGGCCAAACGACGAACCGTCATCCAGTCGTGTGTCGTCTGCAGCTCACTGATGCCAGATATGGGCGGAGACTGTCGCGCATTGTTCACAGCGACCGCAGGGCCACAGTGTGACAAATCACCCGCAGCTACAACAGTGGTGATCAGGGTACTGTGTCACAGCACACAGTTCATCGCAGCCTTTTGCGCATGGGCCTGCGTGGCCGAAGACCCAGCCGGGTCCCCATGCTCACTGCACGTCATCACCAACAACGCATGAAATGGGCTCAAGATCATCGAGATTGGACAGTGGATGATTGGAAGTGGCCTGGTCTGACGAATCAAGATTCCTGGTGGATCACGTAGACGGCCGAGCGCGGGCACGCCGATTACCAATGGTGGGTATGGCACGTAGACGCACAGTTGGGAGGAAACACGCCGGCGGCGGTGTTATGCTGTTGGCGATGTTTTCTTGGGACACTTTGGGCTCCATTATCCCAATAGCACAATCCCTGACAGCTGTCAGGTATCTGAACATCGTTGCGGACCAAGTTCACCCATTCAATGCAACTGTGTTCCCTGCTGTTGATGGCCATTACCAACAGAATAATGCGCCATGCCACACTGCCGAAATCGTCAAGGAGTGGTTCGAGGAACATGCTGGTACTGATATACTTTGTGACTGCTCCTTTGCCTACAGAATATCTTTGACTGGTCATCTAGAGACTAGTAACCATAACACTTACACCCGTGAAATCTGGATGAAAATCAGAACTGACCGATAAATACGTAACTTTCGGTAATTCCCTGTGTTTTTTCCTTCTGGCAGTTTAGCCCAAATTTCTTAGCTTCCTACTTCTAAGGGGTGTTCAAGATCTGGAGTTACATACTCCCTTTCTAAATTCCTCTCCAATAGCATTCATTCATCTCAAGCCAAAAATTTAGGCCTAATTTTAGAAAATTCAAGAGGTGGCCTTACAACAGAGAAAAAGCAGTAGATCTACTCAGGGCTCGATCATGGTAACCCGGGGCCCTGGGCAGAAGTCTACATGCCCCCCTCCCCCTCACATCCTGTTTTTACTCTGTCACAGAAAGACCACACATAGGTATGAAACTTTAAGGGTAATGTTTCAAAGCCATATGCAAACAAAAGTGAGACAGTTTTAAATAACAATATATAATGAATTAAATATCCAGATTTACTCCTTAATATGCATAATAGTATTTTTTTAAAAAACGCTACTTTTCTGCGCCACTCAACATGTCACATTTTACGATAGTGGACGTGGTAGCAGTAGATAGGAGGCAGAGCTCACAATCTGAAATGTTTAAAATGCCTCACTGAGTTAGTTAAGATGGGTGCCTCAGAAATTTCATTAGTCCTCTTGATAGTTCGTCCAATCAAAATGGAACTTTCAACAAAAAGAAATTTATAATATAACATTATTATAAAAATTGCAAATTTGGGGGCCCCTTCAAACTGGGGGCCCTGGGCACATGCCCCGCATGCATCCTGCGATAATCAGGGCCTGGATCTACTGATAAATCAGTACAATGGCTGAAGAGCACCGATAGATATCGTTTATTGTCGGCTTTAAATCTCAGCGTTCAGGGTATTTTCGGTAAATTCCTAACTCTATGTACTCGAAAGTAGTTAATTTGCCTTTCAATTCAAATACCTGAAGTTCAGATTTCTTGGAAGATGTGACCACTCTTGTTGTTTCCAGACGATGTGTGGAACGAACATCACACATTTTTCGAAGCGAAGAAGGAATTCTCATTATTTCCAGACGATGTGTGGAAGGAACATCACACATTTTTCGAAGCGAAGAAGGAATTATCATTAGTTCCAGACGATGTGTGGTAGGAACATCACACATTTTTCGAAGCGAAGAAGGAACGCTCATTAATCCCAGACATCCGATGTGTGGAAGGAACATCACACAGTTTTTGAAGGACCTAACTGCCAGTAGATACCGTTTTTACGTTCGGGCGCCAATGTGAAAACCCAAATTTACCGGTGGCGGAAGTCGAATCATTCTGCTTTGGAGCCGAATGCTTTCTCAATTGAGCTAAACCGACAAGTGCTAATCACTGTTACTTGCCGTCTTGACATGTGCGTCACCTCTGTAGTACGTCACAATCAGGCCTGCGTCACAATACTTAAAATGGCAGTGTACATTTTTATGTTTCCTCTTCCTTCACCCATAACACTAGTGGTAAATCCTTAATTTAGGGGCACAGGTTGTGGAGATCGGACGGAACCAGAATCGTGGAATGACAAACCAACCTCCATGTCTGGGACCAAAATACATCTAACAAGGCCAGAAGCACGCCCCTAACTGCTTAACCACAGGGCGACCAGAAGAAACTGTTATGCTCTTTGTATTTTAACCCAAAATATGAATTAATACGGTTGGAGAGGATTTTAGGAAGGGAATGTCTGACTCCTGTTTTTAAACAACACTTAGAGGTAGGAAGTAATGGGATTTGGGTTAGGGTGCCCGATAAGAGGTGGGCTGGAGAAAACTAAGAACAAATTACTTTATTTGTAACTGTGGGTTTAACGTGCTCTCCGAAGCACGGCGGATATTTTGTGGCTGGGCAGCCGAGTTGAGATCAAGACTCCCAACCATGTGCTGTAAGCACAGGGCTGCCCGCAGCCCAGACCACGATACCTGTTAAGGTAGTCTTTAAGAGGAACCCGCAAGTAATTCATACGTAGTTCCCGGGACTTCAAAACTTGTCCCAGAACAAATAATGAGTGGAACCAATGCCCAGTGTGGACGCTGTTTGATCAGACTTTTCGACTTTTCACACTTCTCCAGAACAGATCACCCTGTTCCTTTTTTCGATACTTTTGCGAACAGGTAAGGGAACTGAATTTAACGTAGCTATCGAGAAAAAGCCTCGCTCTTAATCATTGGGTGACATTGGAATAATTTGTTAAGCAGGAAATATATATAATATTTTAAGCAAATTTAGTTTTAAATTCTTTGATGTAAAAATTTAGTCTTTGACTCTGCTCTTGGGTATATATATATACAGTATATATATATGCTGAATTTAGTTATGATACAATGTCCAGACGTGATATATGTATATATATATATATATATATACACTGCCGGAAAGTGAAAAAAACACCAAGAAGGAATTGGCGGACGATCATGAAATTTACGTATGTTAATTGGTCGAGTTTACGTAGGTGCGATGTTAATTTCGGGACCAACCGGTGAGCGCTTACGCCACAGCACGGCATAATATGCAAATTATCGTCGGTGCTATTTAAGGAGCACGGCGAAGTGAATGTAATCAGTCGTCGACGTACGAACACGTGCGAAGACCCTGAAGAAGCTGCGATGCCTGGACATGAAAGACGTGTATGATTTCAGCAGTTATCGGACTTTGAGCGAGGTCGTCTAGTCGGACTCCGCGAGGCCGGGTGGTCGTATCGTCGTATTGCGGAGCGAACTGGACGGGAAGTATCGGTGGTGGTACGATGGTGGCATAGATGGTCCGAGGAACATTCCCACACGAGAAGACGTGGAACCGGGAGTCACAGACGGACTGATGAGCGGACCAATCGACGCATAAGAAGAGCGGCGTTGTCAAGCAGAACATCCACTGCGACGCAAATCCGAGCTGCCGTTGCACCTGAGTGACTATGCGAACAATCCGCAACCGTCTACTGGATGCAGGACTACGTGCACGTGTGCCTCTGACTCCAGCCCACCGTCAGGAACGGCTGCAGTGGTGTCGCCAACGTCTGCACTGGAGAACGCAATGGCGATCTGTCCTGTTCAGCGATGAAAGCAGATTCTGCTTGGGAGCCTCCGATGGCCGTATGCGTGTTCGCAGACGCACAGGGGAGCGTCTCCCCTTCTTGCATCCGCCAGCGACACACAGGGCTTACACCTGGTCTCCTGGTGTGGGGAGCGATCACTCCCGTACACAACTAGTGTTTGTACCGGGTACGTTAAACAGCACCTCCTACATCAACATCATTCAGTCCGTTGTTGTGCCATTTGTAAGGTCGGTCCATCGTGGTGTTTTCCAGCAAGATAACGCACGCCCACACACGGCACGTGCAACGCAACATGCACTTCAGGGTGTGAGACAACTTCCATGGCCTGCACGTTCACCGGATTTGTCCCCCATTGAGCACGTGTGGGAGTTTATGGGACAACGACTTCTCCGGTCTCCGCGGCTAGCCACGACCATCCCCGATTTACGCGTCCAGGTTGAGGATGCTTGGAACTCAATACCCCAAACTTACATCCAACATCTGTACGACAGACTCCATGCCAGAATTGCACACTGTGACGCAGTTCATGGCGGTTCAACCTCGTACTAACCATGTTACATGGAAATGTTATTTTTCAGTTTACCAGCAAATACTTGATCACGTTATCCTCTGTATTCCGTTATTATGCTGTATAAATTTCGTTGGTATCAGACGTCTCCTTCTTGGTGTTCTTTTTCACTTTCCTCCAGTTGCTCCAGTCTTTTAGCAAACCTTTACCTTCATTATTATGAGGGATTCTTCAGTTCAGATTCAATTTTCTCATTCAGATATGTGGACGACCTCATAACCTTTTAATTTGGTTCTCCATCTACAAACATAGATAATGTCTACCCACCTAGTCTAGTGCTATGCAAAACTAACCACCAGAATCCTGTACAATTCCTTGACATAGACCTTGTTATACAAAACAAAAATATCATCACGGATGTTTTTGATAAAAGATTACAATTTAATTTCAAAACTAAAATTCTCAGTGATTGGAACTCCAATATATCGAAACATGTATTCAGAAATATTATTATATCTCAATTTATCCGGATTACCAGAATATGCAATAACAAACACAACAGTACCAGACAATTGAAAATACTTTTCTCTTCCTTTTTGACAAATCACTATCCAAGGAGGTACTGTTTATTCCACTTTGAAAACTTATTAACCTCTTATAATTCTAGAAATCCATTTAAAATCAGACTTTACAATATCACTACTTCTTATACTTTGGACTAATTATTTTCGGGCCTCAAACTTAAATCTCTTCTTCCGAGCCGCCCCGGAACCATTAACAAATTTTACTGGCACACATTAGATTACCAACATCTTGTTTTACTTTTATTCCATTTTATTTTATTTCATTTATCCTTTTTATTAGTTCCAACAGGAGTCGCTACACGACTCCTTAGGTTTGTGAGTTCCATTCCACAGGGAACAGACATTTCAAATTCAGTAGGGGAGGGACATATTTTTGATAGGAGTTAGTTACCTACCGTCCACACTGGAGATGATATTGGGGGACTAATTGCCAAGGTAAGATAGTTATATTTCACATATTGTATATTTGGTTCGAGTAGGGAAGCCAGGTGTCCTAAATTAGTAAAAAGTTCGGTAAAAAATGTTTTTTAACCCTCGTTTCGAGAATTCGTTTTAAAATTTTCTAACCTGACACCTGCACAAAACTCGAACCTAACTCGGATGTCGCGGGACGTCTTTCCCTGATGAGTGGCCTGCGGCACCCGAGTTTTTATATTTCTTTTTGTGTATTTTCTTATTATATTTCCAGTGTTACTTTTGGTTAGTGAGATTTTATAACTTGGTTCATTCTCATATACGTTTCGAGTTCCAAACCAAGAAAATAGCGGGGGTTCCAATGAAAGTTCTTAACGGGAAGTGAGGTATTGATATATACTCTACCGGTGGTTCTAGCAGTTAAGCGCGGATCCCCGGTAAGTAATACAACTCAATGGTACACGGTTTTATAGTTATTGTCATATATATATATATTTAAAAAACCCTATAAAGGAAGACAGTGAAAACTATGGATACGAGGTCTGACCATACAAACTAGAGCCCACAAGATATTAAAATATCAAAACCTGATATTGCAAAAACACTGTGTGTCCTCATAACGATGGGTAAAATAAAGTATCGTGCCTTTTTTAGAAGTATCTAACAGCTAAGCGTGACTACCTGCATCCGGTCTGGGAAGAACTTCTCAGTACGGAACTTCTAGGCCCCTAATGCATTAGAAAAAATCATTAATAACCATCTAAGGGTTTTCCTTTCCAGATACAACGCAATTGCGAGTTTATCCGCGTATTGCGCATTTTAAATTTGTTTAATTATTAAAAAGTTTTTTTTTCTCAGAAATTCGGTTTAACGGCATCACAGCGTGTACCCAACGAACAAGTGCGAATATCAGCATATACTCGATTTTAAGAAGGTTATCATGGTGTCGAGAGTATAAGCCGCCAGAACGTGCGTTATCAAATGCGAGTCCACATTATCTGCCCTTGTTCCGTCAGACTTTTTCTGTTTTTAAAAGAACATGCAAATCGCACTCCGATCGTGATCGGTTTTAACGCAGACCAGATTCCATTCACGTGATATAAACCAACGAAAGACGGCAGTTAAAAAAAAAAAAAGAAGAAGAAGAAAGAAAGAAAAAGGGGAGAAAAAGCAACATGAGAAATATCGACGCAAGTGCGCATGCCTCGTCAAAATCGGAGTTCCATTGCAAATGGCAGCGTTCGGTAGCTAATTCGATGCGGTTGCAGTAGTAAGTCGTGTGGGCATGAGATTCGCCCCTCCGAGGTGTACTGGAGAGCAAGCGTTTGAGCAAAACCAAATGAAACACCCACCCTATGCGCGCTCACGTAACATACGCACTCAGAATCGCTCTGCCCTATTAACACAAGGAAGCAGCCATTGAGGCCCACTTGACGTAGGATCAGCCGAACCGCATTCGGCGACAGGTGTTTTTCCGAATGCATGGGGCCCACAGGTAAAGGTCTCAAAGGGGTCGCTGAGGTATAACTCAAAAGCCAGTCGAAAAATTAGAAAGCAAATGTTTTTTAGAACACATATATCTTCCGGGTCTAGGTTATGCGATGATAATTCACAAGCACGGCATTCAATCATTACAAAACGATGCTGAAAGAAAACTAAAAATCCTTTTCCGTTTCTTTCAGTGTTTAGTCATTCGCAATATTTACCAAATTTATTTTAGATACGTAGTATGTTCTTACTACGAAATTACAATTGCGATCATGGTTTTTTAGTCTTGTGATATTCATATGTCAACAAATGATTTGCAAATGGCGCCTTCTGTCGTACGGCATCATACCTCCGATTTCAAGTCGGACTGGGAAAATTCTGATAGGCGTAATCTATGACAATGGATTGTTCTTACACTTTCTAAGGTATTCCCGTTAGGTTGCTTAAGAGTGTAATTGTATTTTTTACGATACGCCTGGTCCTAAACAAACATTAGAAATTTTTGTTTGGATCTCATAAATGTACGGAAGACCACGATTTTCCATATTTCTGCGTGCACGGTTTTCCTGCTACACTAGACTTGCTAATCCGGCCATTCCTTGCACAGACGCGTGCTAGATTTGCGAGAGTGCATAAAAATTTAGTTTAATTCTTCATTAAATTTAATGTTGCAAGTAAAGGATGTGTGTGTGTGTGTGTGTGTGTGTGTGTGTGTGTGTGTGTGTGTGTGTGTGTGTGTGTGTGTGTGTGTGTGCACGATTAAATTTAATGTTACAAGTAATGGTGTAAAAGACTATCAGTACGTACTATACAGTCTCATTTACAACAATGAAATTATCTTTCCACATCAGCAAAGTAAAATATGTATGTACTGTACACAGTAAAAGAAACATACAACTGTAATACAGCGCAGATGAAATACCGCTTCGGCAGCAACAAATGATCTAAAAATAGCAACCGCGCGTGACTTCACACGCACGCGTAACCCCGCCTCTTTTATGTCGAGGTCGGAGCAGTAGGCCGGATAATTGAGAGGCCGGATGATTAAGGGCCGGATTAGCAAGAGTCTACTGCACAAGGCGCAAACGTACTTTCGTTATCTATCTGCTTCTGGAAGATGAATTCCAAAAATTCTTTTGGATTGGACACTTTCTGAGGTTTCTCCGGTTGGTTGCATAAGAGTGTAATTGTATTTTGCACGATTTGCCTGGACCTAAACGAACATTAGAAATTTTTGTTTGGATATGATAAATGTATGGTAGACCAAAATTTTCATACTTTTTGGGTGTACGGTTTTCTAGCTACAAGGCGCAAATGTACTTTCGATATATATCTCCTTATGGAGGATGGATTCCAAAAATTCTATTTGATTTGGGCAGACCACAGTTGAATCTCATTTGCTCAAACAACTGCTTGCTAAGCTCACATAAGTAAATTTACATTTATTACGCATATCTAAGTGACGGGTTGAGAAAATGCTTCTGGTTCGGAGATTCGGACACAGCCAGATTTGGACAGACCGAAGTTAAATAAATTTTCTCATACAATTTTCGCTAGGCCCACATATGTAAATTTACGTTTATTACACATTTCTAAGCAGTGGGTTGAAAAATTCTTGCTGATCTGGACACAGCCAAGTGAATTCATTTTTTTTTTTCCCGGGGTTTAACGACCACTGTGAGCGTCTAAGGCTATACATAAGCAGTCTCCCGTGTCCAAGTTTAGCCACTGGTTCCAGGGAAAGGGCACAACCAGCCAGCGTCCGGAAGATAGGACGATTGGCGGGAAGCGCACCACTGACCGATCAGCGACCTGGGCAGCAGAGCCAAGTGTGACTAACTATATCGGGGTTGGAAATAATTTCTTAGTACAGAATCAAGGTGGCACTAACGTATGACACAGCTAAAAAAATTAAAAAGAATACAACGATATAGTTTAACTATGAGCACAGTATTTCCATAGCCAGGTTTCAGGTGATTGGTAATATTCTACATTTGGAAATAAATAATAAAAAAATGGTTAATAAGTGCCACGCATGTACCTTGGGGAACTATATACACTGAGTGGCCACTTTATTATGACCACCCTCAGTACTTCGTTGGGCCACCTTTTGCCTTTAATCCTAAGTCGATTCTTCGTGACACGGACTCCATGAGATGTTGATAGGTGGTTTGGGGAATCTAAGACCATGCTTGATGAATAGCACTTTCCAGGAGTGTGAGATTGCAGGGTTGTTGATCCAGCTGTCTGATGGCTCGTTCAACTTCATCCCACAAATTCTCAATGGGGTTGAGATCTGGAGATTGTGGGGGCCACCTACGCAAAGTAAACTCACCGGCATGTTCCTGAAACCAATCCTGTACAATACGAGCACTATGACAGGAAGCATTATCTTGTTGAAAGTAGCCATCGCCATTGGGATAAACCATTCACATGACAGGCTGCACTTGGTCCGCAACGATGTTTAGATATGATGCGCCAGTCAGACGTTGATCAACACGAATTAAAGGGACCAAAGCATGCAAGGAAAACATTCCCCAAACCATAACGTTGCCTCCACTAGCTTGAAGGGTTGTAGCAATGCATTTGGGGTCCATGCTTTCGTGCTGTTTCCGCCAAACTCTCACTCGGCCATCGGCAGGGTGCAACTGAAAACGTGATTCATCGGACCACATAATTTGTTTCCAATTATCGACTGTCCAATCCTTGTGCTCCTGTGCGAACTGGAGACGTTTTCTCTTGTTAACTGCAGACAGCAAAGGTGTTCAAACAGGCCTTCGGCTGCCATATCCCATCCGATGCAGTGTTCGGCGAACAGTGCGTGCAGAGATCATTTGAGAGGATCCTTGCCTTGATGAAGATGGTCTGCAATTTGCTGCACTGTTGCTCTTCTGTTGTCTGTTACCAGTCTAGACACTCTCCGTACCGCCAGAGCAGTCACTAGTCGACGACTACCACACGTTGCACGTAGAGACCACCCAGTTTTTTGGCTGACAGTCTAGTCTTTAAACACTTTAACAACAGCTGCTCTGGAACATTTCACGAATGCGGCGGTTTCGGTGATACTCGCTCCATGGCTCCGAGCTCCTACAATCATCCCACGTTGAAAGTCCGTCAAATCGCATTTTTTACCCATGTCGTCACCCAAAAATCACTCATACTACTGTCGCAAGCACTAAGTTTTCCCTTTTTATACTAGCCTCGCCCTCTGGCGGCAACAGCGTGCAGCCATAGCTCATTTGCTTAAAACTGTCAGGTGGTCATAATAAAGTGGCCACTCAGTGTATAAGCTGACCATCACTAATTTAGTGCTACTGACTAGAGAAGAGCACGAGACCGGGCTATGACGAAACGCCCGGAAACGGATCCGGGCTTGGGGCAGGCCCGGACGGGCTCTTATAACAGATCTTTGACTAAAACTCGGGCCTGAATGGTCCCGGGCTCAAGTTAATTTTCCCTTTCACTTTTCTAATTAATTTTATGTAACACTGCTAACCGAATTAACTAACGCAATGGGAAACACACAGCTGAATGGTTAGGCAATAGTCTCTTGCTCTTTGCCTAAAATTATTAATTACTGAGTGTTTCGCGTAACTCAAAAACTTCTGCGAGTGTTTTAAATAACATCATTAACAACCACGGGAAGATTCCTGTAGGAGTCTGGTGCCATGAGGCAACAGATTACAATTGCCTTTTATTGTTTTACTTCCAACGCATCGAGACTCATCTGGCAAACTCAGGCAGCCTAGGGAAGGGGGTCCACGGACAAAGTGCGTACGGGGCCAACTTGAGAGAGAACCATCCACGCATTCGCGTTTGCAAACACGGGGGAGCCTGCGAAAAACCCCGGAAAAACCGCAGACTAGATGGCCTGCAGGACCGGGATTCGAACACCCGTCAGAAACGTCCGCCTCACACACAGCTACTTTTTTTTTTTTTTTATTATTGAAGGTTTAACAACCACCGTGAGCAACTCAATGGGCTATAAGCAGTCGCCCGTCCCTAATTTAGGGTCACTGGTTCCAGGGAAGGGAGAGAGCCAGTGCCGTAAGACAAACACAACATCCATGCCTCATCGGGATTCGAACCCGGACCCCTTTCGGACGAATGATCAGAGGCCATCGCTTAGACCACTGCGCCACCGGGGCGGCACACACACACACAGCGACTTAACCAGCTGCGCTATGCCGGTGGTTTTAAATAACAACTATCATGTATTATTTCCTAGATACGATGAAAACTGATAGTTTAAAGTTTTCTGGCGACTAAAATTTAAAGTTCTGCTAGCTACAACATGAAAAATTGGAGTTTTCGGTCATTCGGCGAAAATATAAAGGGGAGCCGAAGTAAAAGAGTTAACTTGATACATTTGGGAAACAAATTGAAGGGCATTTTGTTACCTGAATATGATGCGCATAATATTGGGTTGTCGGAAAAGTCATGACGTATTTTAGCCATGTTTTGCAAAGATCATTTATTGATAAAAAGAACAAAGATCAATCAATGATATAATGCCCGTTTTGTTCGATAACCTTTTGCCATCTGTCAGTGAGCTGCAAAATGCCTCGTTCATAGAAGGACCTGTCTTCCGTGGCGAAAAACTGTACAAGGGCTGATTTACAGCCTCATCTTAATTGAACGTTATACCACGCAAGGACCGTTGAAGAGAGCGAAACAAGTGGAAATCCAAAGGCGCAAGGTCAGGCGAGTATGCTGGGTGGGGCAACACATCCCACCCAAGCTCCAATAATTTTTGGCAGGTGATCAAACTTGTGTGTGGTCTCGCGTTATCGAAATGGAACACAACACCTTTACGATGAACGAGCTCTGGACGTTTCTGGATGATGGATTCCTTCAAACTGACCAATTGCCGACAGTACACACTCGAATTGATTGTTTCGTTCCGTGGTAGGAGCTCGAAAAACACGACACCTTTAAAATCCCACAACACTGAGACCAGAACCTTCCGCTGATGAATGTCTGCTTTGGATGTCGTTTGAGGTGAAGCAGCACGTCGAGACCAAGACCGTTTGCGCAGCACATTGTTGTATACAATCCACTTTTCGTCACAAGTTATCAGTCGCTTTAAAAAAGGATCGTTTTCCTCACGTTTAATGAGCATATCGCAGATATTTATACGCGCCGTCAATTGAGCTTTTTTGAGTTCATATGGAACCCACACATCGAGCTTGCTTACGTATCCCAGCTTCTTCAAGTGGTCGCGAACGCTTGAATGATGGATGTGCAATGTGTCTGCAATCTCCCGTGACGTTTAACGTGGGTTTGACTCGATCAATGCCTTGATTTGGTCGTCATCAACCTCGGTGGGCCTCCCGGACCGAGGAGCATCGTTGAGGTCAAAATCACCAGCACGGAATTTTGCGAACCACCGCTGTCACTGACGTTCTTGTAGAGCATTATAACCGTACACTTCACGCAACTTTTCACAAGCTTGACGCTCGTTCTTCCCTTTACGGAAGTAAAACAGTAAAATATGGCGAAAATGCACAGTTTGGTCATCCATCTTCAACTTGATGTCAAATCTACGCAAATCAACCAAATTGCTCACTATTCCTTTTAGACTGCAGCTAGAACTGGCACCTGTCGAATGCCATAGAGATAACAGAGCTGCTGCCTCTAGTACGTCCAAAACCGCCCAATCGCCATCGGGTGCCAAAATACGTCATGACTTTTCCGACAACCCAATAATAATTCTTTCTCTCTTTTGGGTGGGGATTAACGGGAATCCCTAACATTGTTATCAGGTAATGAAAATATAAATAGAAGTAAAACAATACGCTTTATTTTTTTCTTATTCACATAGGGAAAATTTGCACGAACATCCAAACCCGGGAGTCCGGGGCAGTCATAATTAATTGACACCTGGAAAGAGAAAGAACAATGTGTCAAACACGCCTTTAATGCATTATCACACAAACTCAGACACTGCTTCGTTGACCATATAACCCCTCTGCAGGCTTAGACATAAGAATGAATACCTCACGACCATTATATTTATAATTTTCTTTTTATCTGAAGGACACTGCATTTTCGGCATATTTTATTATGTTTGTTCAACCTCCCTATAACTGAAAGGCTAACAAGTTATTTACGTGGTCATCACTGGTGGACCACATCTTTTCTCGTGTTCGTCTATCGACGATAATAAGCAGAGACTGAACAGGAGGAACAGCAGATGTTTATAGTATTTCGCGTCACAAAACCGAGTTAGCGATAAAAACAATTGTTTTTTGTTTTGTTTTTCTTTTTTTCTTTTTTTTGATTGGAGGTTTTACGACCACCGTGAGCAACTCAACGGGCTATAAGCAGTCGCCCGTCCCTACTTTAGGGTCACTGGTTCCAGGGAATGGAGAGAGCCAGTGCCGTAAGACAAACACAACATCCATGCCTGACCGGGATTCGAACCCGGACCCCTTACGGACGAATGATCAGTGGCCAACGCCTTAGACCACTGCGCCACCGGGGCGGCGTTTTGTTTTGTTTTTCTTTTTGGAGGTTTAACGACCACCGTGAGCAACTCAATTGGCTATAATAAGCAGTCGCCAGTGCCGTAAGACAAACACAACATCCATGCCTTACCGGGATTCCAAACCGAACCCCTTTCGGACGAATGATCAAAGGCCATCGCTGAGCCCACTGCGCCACCGGGGCGGCAAACATAATTGTCTTGACTAGTAACATATCGTAGCGCCCCCTAAAGTCGTGCTATATCACAAATCCTGTCAGTTTTGCTACACAAAACACTACAAATAACAACTGCATTTGAACATCTGCAGCTCTGCCTGATCGGATTACATCAGAAACCTCGTATTCTCTTTGACTGACGAGCACAGGAAACAAACATGCAGTCCACTTATGATAACGTAATGAAAAAGTCATAGAGGGAGATGAGGCGCTGTCTCGTACTCCTCCCATGTTAACAAAGTGAAGCCGAGTTTATACGCTTCCGCTGTGAAGGTAGTACCCACCAGCTTTTGCATGACTACCCTCGAGCTGCAAAAGCAGGCCATTTTCCGTAAAAAAGCATTAATGGAACGTTGTTCGTTTTTTAAGATTTTAAATTATCTCAAATCATAAATGACGTTGAAAAGCAATTGATTGATTGAGTAACTGTTACATGGGAGAGGGGGGTGAACTTCCCTGCAGAAAATGAATGATATTTAAAAAACACGTTTTCGTTTCGTAACCATTGGAACGTGTGTGAACTGACGACTTAAAAAGGTTTTAGATTCAACGTACACTTACAAAGGGTTTAAAACTTTTCTTTGTCCTAATGAAATATAAGATATTGCTATCATAGAAATAATACCGACCAAACTTCACAGAATTTGTATGAGAAATTTTCAAGCAGCAGCGCTGACTTAAATTATTTTGTAGTCAGGTTCAAAGAGAACGGGCTTGAAACGGAGGTATCACTTCTGTATCAATGTCAGAAGGAAAATTAAAGAAAAATGGGCAAATGCTATACTGCAAAATTACCCGTATGTTTTTGCTGGAAACACAAAAACACAATTAAACTGTTCATAAAAAAAGAAAAACAAAAATAGTGTCGTTGAACATGAATATTTTTAAAAAAATAAGTTCACGAAATACCCAAATTTTATTTCCAAACCTTTATAGCAAACATGGTATTCAGTAAGATTGTTGAAAAAAGTGTAAGAAATTAGATAAAACAAAATAAGAATAAATAAAAAGTAAATACAGGCGAAAACGATGACACTTCTGTACTGTTATCCCCCATTTATTTTATTTCTTGTTAATGGCTACTAATAAATCAAAGACGATTATATTAACCATATAGTTGTACTGAACATTCTTTTAAACGTGCTTCAGTTTTAAACACGCATCCGATAACATAATTTACACTATTTCCAAAAAATTCGGTTCAATCTTCGTAAACAACTCCGTACAACCTACGTGAACAATCAGAATTTGTAACTTTGCTACAAATTGAGGACACTAAGTAATAAGCTAGAAGAAAGCAAATCACAGCAGAATATGCTATATTTATCCCCAATAAACTGTAATGAATGATCAATTTCCCAATAACTTAAGAATTTAAACCCACGAAACATAAAATAAAATGATACTAACTGGTGGAGTGTGATACTTTCTTTTGAATTTATTTCCACAACTGAATGTCACGCAAGAACCCATTGAAAACCAAATATGAACACGTATGTTGTAGAACACGAAAAAAAAAAATCTACGCAGGCAAACCAGTTTATAAAGAAATATGAGCATCTAAAAATCCCAAATTTTCGACACGACCAACAGGGTACTCAAACACGCGGAAGGATATCGCAACTGATCGGCTTCAAAAATCCGCACTCAGGGAATCTCCTGTTTTTCCCACTTCCATGGACAGTAATAAGTAGAGTGGGCCGAAAAAAAAATTATTTTTTAATTTGCATATCGCCTAGTGCAGAAAAGTTGCCATTTGGGCCAACAAGAATAACAAAAGATTTTTTTTTTTTTTTTAAATCGATTAATATCTTACGTCTCCGCACGGCACACTGAGTTCGCGTTTTTCCGACCACATTGGGCCGTAAGCAAAAACGGATGGATTTTTTGTAATTGAAATCGAGTAACCCCTAGTGCGGAAAAGTGTCCTTTAGTGTTCCTAATAACAGCGAAAAAAGAAGTTTTGAAGTTGATCAATATGCCATGTCTCCGCACTGCTCGCGAAGTTCACCATTTTCTTCCTGCATTTGGCCCGTAGGCCTAGGATAGGCATAAGCATCCTGGCATAAAGGGCATCGGAAAAATCCGTAGGAAATTGCACTGTTCTGAGTGCACCATGCGTGTGCATGTTAGTACACTCAGTTTGTTTTGCAATGTGTAGCATGTAGCTCGTGTCACATATGGAAACAACCAGAACTCACCACGAGGAGGTGGCTACTGGCTACATTTCGAGTTCGGCTCACCCTCCCTCCAGCTCAGAATTTTATTTCTACGTGGTATATCTTGCTCGGCAATCCACTTTACTCGAAAAATGTGGCATTAATTGCCGTGAGGCAATTGTTGCTCTTATAAATAAATCTCTAGCTTCAAATCCACACACTGAGGCAGCTGCTTCGGTCACCAGTTTCACGCAACGTCCCACAGCTTGTGTGAGGCAGGGGGACGTGGTTATCTCTTCGCCAGCTGCGGCAGAAGTTGCGATTAGTCGATTCAGAACTTCGTCTGAGATGTGTTTTGTCATGGGTGGTTCGGTAAGACGCGTTTTTTAGTCGAATCGATCATCTCGTAATATTCATTAGCATCCAAATTTAATTGCGGCAGTTCGAATTCTCTTATGACGTCATTCATTTGTTGTTGTCTAGATTTCTTTATTTTTCTCCATCCAAGAGCTCTAACGTAGGTGCCTTCGTCCGCAATCATACTTAGCAATATATTCTCTGGGTGTCTGGAGAACGCGTTTTTGTGTTGATCATTGCATCAATGATTACTTTGCACTTCAAATCCATGAAGCGCGATAAGTTGATCAGCTTCCAAAAATGTTTGGCCCCTTATGTGCACGAAGGCTTCTTCTTTATGGAAAACCAGACCGGGCATATACCTTCTTTATGTAGTTGACAACACAGATCAAAGTTTGCGATGGGTTTTGAGTGGCGACGACATTGATGCAGTGATCAAGAGAAACTCATTCTTCTTCAGTCGCCCAGAGAATATATTGCTACGTATGATTACGGACGAACTCACCCACGTTAGAGCTTTTGCATGGAGAAGAATAAAGAAAGCTAGACAACAACAAATGAATGATGTCATAAGAGAATTCGAAGTGCCGCAATTAAATTTGGATGCTAATGAATATTAGGAGATGATCGATTGGACTAAAATGCGTCTTACCGAACCACCACTGACAAACCACATCATAGACGAAGATCTGGATCGACTAATCGCAACTTCTGCCGCAGCTGGCGAAGAGATAACCACGTTCCTCTGCCCCACGCAAGCTGTGGGACGTTGCGTGAAACTGGTGACCGAAGCAGCTGCCTCAGTGTGGTGATTTGAAGCTAGAGATTCGTTCATAAGAGCAATAATTGCATCACGGCAATTAATGCCACATTTTTCGAGTAAACCGGATTACCGAACAAGATATACCACGTAGAAATAAAATTCTGAGCTGGAGGGAGGGTTGGCGGAACTCGTAGTGTAGCCAGTAGCCACCTCCTCGTGTTTCCACTATGTGACATTGGTAGCAAGGGAAGAGCTACACTCTACACATTCCAAAGCAAACTGAGTGTACTACACATGCATACGCATGGTGCACTCAGAACAGTACAATTTCCTACGGATTCTTCTGATGCCCTACATGCCAGGATGCCTTTACCTAGCTTAGGCTTACGGGCCAAATGTGGAAAGAAAATGGTGAACTTCGCGTGCAGTGCTGAGACATAGCATATTGATCAACTTCAAAACTTTTTTTTCACTGTTATTGGGAACATGAAATGACACTTTTCCGCACTAGGGGTTAATTGATTTCAATTACAAAAAATTCCATCTGTTTTTGCTTACGGCCCAATGCGGTCGGAAAAACGCGAACTTAGTGTGAGACGTAAGATATTGGTCGATTTAAAAAAAATTCTTTTGTTATTCTTGTTAACCCAAATGGCAACTTTTCCGCACTAGGCGATATGCAAATTAAAAAAAAACAAGTTTTTTTTTTTTCGGCCCACCCTAATGGACTGAGTTGTTAGGCTTTCAGTTATAGGGGGCGTTGGTTTGTCACGCAGTGATCAATGCATGAATTTAAAATTTTTCTGATTAATTTTCATGTTACGTTCTGATGCGGAACGACGAAGCACATAATGCTCAGCTTTGCCAATGATCTTCCATAGCCTGAGATGTAATGCACTGTAAGAACGACAAATATCAAAACCCCTCACTATTATTATTATTCTTAGTTTAACGAATCGAAACAGAATAAAAAGCTCGTTCGAGTTAAGGTTCGAGCACCGGATGAGAAGTATGTGTGTGTTCAGGACCGAATGGAACTTTTGCTGGGCCCAGGGCGAAATTTCATAGCGGGGCCCAGAGCGAAATTTCACAGCAGTGCCCAGAGTAAAATTTCATTGCGGGCCCTAGAAAATGCATCATGTTTGAGTAAAGTCGTTACATGAAAACTGTCGTCCGTGAAGAACACACACGAAAGCTATCATAAAGAAAAAGTAATTATCTTAAAGAAGTATGCTTTAAACTTAACAAAAAGATCTTAATATGGATTGAAAGTTCAGAGGGGGACAGAGACATACAGAAAGAGTAAAAAGTGTCAAAGTCTGCGAATTTCTTTCCGGAGAGAAGGGGCTACGGTTGCATTGTTATACTAGTAAAAACTTCACCATATGATAAAAAGATAACTTCAATTATCTGAGTATCGTTTTTTTTTTTTTTTTTTTTTTGAGGAGATAAAAAGGATTTTCCTAAAACAAATTTGTTTAAATAGTCTTTTTTCCCCGATACATGTTTTAGTGATTGATCCACAGTGGATTGACTAACAAATTAGTGACCTTTTTAACTTTTATATGCGCAGATATGAAAATTGTCTATTGTTTTTTTAAATTTCCAGTACTGTTTTAAAAGTCACTGAACAATTGGTGTCTATATATACAGACCAAAAACAAGTCTTATATCGTTAGTTTTATTTTTTCAAAATTTAAGTGTCTGGTTTAAACACAAGTTGTTCAATATACGAAAGTAGAGAACCACAAAACGATGAAATTTAATTTACTATTTCATGAATACCGAAAAGTTTACGGTGGTTATAATATTCATTTGGAATCTGCAAATATCAGCGTCTGTACAACGAAGGGCGGCAACGTGTTTGAAAGTGGAGGGGATTGGAAACTATAAAAAACGTTATATCTTTTGAAGGGCCTCGCGACCCAAACAATGAAAAAAAAAAAATTCTACCCAAAATGATTTTGTTTAATTTCCTAAACTGCGGGACCCTGTGAAGGCGCGGGATCCGGGTCGGGCGCCACAGCCAGTGCTATGTGTGCTTGTCCTACGACGTTAGTTCTGTTCCTTCCCTGGAACCAGTGACCTTAAATTAAGGACGGAGGACACTTTATAGCCTTTGAAGATTAAAACCAAAATAAAGTGGGAA
The DNA here is from genome assembly GCA_039090855.1 of Macrothele yani. Classification (NCBI taxonomy): domain Eukaryota; kingdom Metazoa; phylum Arthropoda; class Arachnida; order Araneae; family Macrothelidae; genus Macrothele; species Macrothele yani. The sequence continues at coordinate 44,167,009 of CM077022.1, read as the reverse complement.
GGGCAGCTACAACAGCAGCTTCAAAATTTAAAACCACAACAGTCTTAAAAATAATTGCACCTGCCAGTAGAGGTCTGCACGGGCCAGGTCGGGCCAAGTCGACAGATACTTTTTATCGCAATGGTAAAGAAAGAAAAACAAAGTCGTGTTTCCCGATTTCCTGGTCTGTTTAGCTGTATTTCTGGCTTTTTTTTTCTTTTTTTTTTTTTATTGGAGGTTTAACGACCACCGTGAGCAACTCAATGTGCTATAAGCAGTCGCCCGTCCCTAATTTTGGGTCACTGGCTCCAGGGAAGGGAGAGAGCCAGTGCCGTAAGACAAACACAACATCCATGCCTCACCGGGATTCGAACCCGGACCCCTTTCGGACGAACGATCAGAGGCCATCGCTTAGACCACTGCGCCATCGGGGCGGCATTTCTGGCTTTACTTACTTCCATGACTTAGCCCAGGGAGTAATCACAGAGGTGAGGAGATGCACTCACAGTGTTTTTACCACCTGAAGGTATTAAGATGGTAAAACCACTCCGGGGCTTGTTGACAACAAAAAGATTAGACCCCGAGCGAATGTGTGTGCGTGCTGTGTGTGGGACGGGGTGTCTGTAATGGGGTAGGGTATATGTGTGCGCGTTTGTATGAGAGAGTGGGACGACATCCATTGTTTCTCTTATCCCTAATCTGTATAGGGTTTGACTGTTGTAGTGTCACCGCTTCCTAGTTCAAAGAAAGAGAGATCATTGAATGCACAGTCTTCCTTTTCTCTCTCTTTAAAAGTCATATTCTTCGATAATTGCCAAAGTTTAGATAATATTTTTTCGATTACATTCAACTAAATATTTTCAAAAATATCTCATTTCATTACTTAATTTTCACAATTTAATAAAGTACAATAGAAAGACAAAATAATTCACAATGGCACATCATGGGCCGGGCCTAAATAATAGCTGCAATTGACGGGCTCAGGACAGGCCAGGCTGGGCAGTGTGACTAATATATATATATATATATATATATATATATATATATATATATATATTTTTTTCTCACCAAATAAGGCCCGTGCAGACCTCTACCTGCCAGCACCGAACACCGTAAAAATTAATAAAAGGCAATCCAGAAAACCATACTTTTGTGCGATTAGCCCCACAGACTGCAAACCATTATTGACAAAACAATGAAGCAATCGTACTCTGCTGTACAGTTAATACCGTGAGAAATGTGGGTATTTTTATGAAAATAAATTCAAAATATATTCCAACCCAGTTTCAAAAGCCAAGCAATGAGATAGGTGTACACAATAATTATGACACAAACGTAACGCAGAAACACGAGAGATCTAAACACATTCTAGAAAAACAAAAAAACAAAAATCCAGAAAAAACAAACAAAGCAGCAATGAATAAAAAAAAAAAAAAGGTGTCTTAAACCACAATAAATGAAAAGTTTAAAAATTCATTCCATCTTTCCCTAAATACTTATTGTAGCAATAATCTAAAGTGATATTACTATTCAAACACTTGACGTGGATGAGGAACACCAAACAGAAATAATCACTCTTTCCACGTTAATAAGCGAGTCTCGGAAAAATTCTCATCGGCCGCCACCGGGAATCGAACCCAGGGTCTTCCAGTTACAGGCCGGACATGCTACCACTGCGGTCTCGTGTCCGGCGTGTAACTGGAAGACCCTGGGTTCGATTCCCGGTGGCGGCCGATGAGAATTTTTCCGAGACTCGCTTATTAACGTGGAAAGAGTGATTATTTCTGTTTGGTGTTCCTGATCCACGTCGAGTGTTTGAATTAATTATCCATTCGCCACCTAGTTATTTATTTGTTCAGTTGCTGCTTTCCATCTTTGGTGAATTCCCAGTATTGTGCGAGACTCCATGAAGCAACCAGCCATGTAGTTTGGCATTTAATCGCATGTGAGTCTGGAGAATTCGAGGCCGCTGTGGTGCAGTGGTAGCATGTCCGGCGCGTAACTGGAAGACCGTGGGTTCGATTCCCGGTGGCGGCCGATGAGAATTTTTCCGAGACTCACTTATCAACGTGGAAAGAGCTATTGTTTCTGCTTGATATTACTATTATTGTAGCAATAATCTAAAGTGATAGCCACATCATAGTGAAAAGTAATAAAGTGATCATTAATATAATCTTAAGTGGCACACACACACACTTCTGCTTTCACATATTTATTTGTAATTTCCTGCCGTCCCGGTGGCCGAGTGGTACAAAGCGCTGCCGTCTAACTATTCGTCCGAGATGGATCTCTTTCCCTTCCTTGGAGCCAATGCCCCAAAATTAGGGACGGGCGACTGCTTATAGCCCATTGAGTTGTTCACAGTGGCCATTAAACCCCAACGCAAAAGAATTTGTAATTTCCCTTTCCTTTCAGAGCAATCTGATACGAAGTCTCCCTTTTTCTCCTTCCTCCTTATAGCTTTGAATTACAAGGTGGTTTTCCTAAAACAACTGAAAATGTTTTTATATATAAAATATATATATATATTACAAAGGAAGTGCTCATCTTTTTCGAAATACTATTTATTCCATCGAATACAGGTGTCTTAACGTTCCTCCCACCTTTTCAATGTCTACTGGAATTCTTCTGAAATGCTATTGAAGCATCCCTGTGTATAGCTGTAATAAGTTGTCGATCACCCTCAAATTGTCGTCCACGTAATGTCTTTTTTTTTTTAAATGGGGAACAACCAGAAGTCACATGGTGACAAGTCTGGACTACATGTAGGTTGGGGCTTCAACTTAATATTCATTTTCTCCAAATAAAAAACGACAGAACTGGTCATGTGTGGCCTTATATTGGGCCGCACATAAAAACAAATGGGGAACCCAAGTTGAACAAACCCGTTTCATGCCCAAATGCTCGGTTAAAATTCTGTGAATTGATGATTTTCAAATATGAACCATATCGTCGAATTTCTAATTGATAAGTGTCTGTCTTTCCGTATAATAACACCTATTTATTGCATTAATGTTTACCTCTGTAACACTCGGAGGTCTTCCTTTATGGCCGAATTAAAGCCGCCGACGAAAGACCATCCATACATTTTTTATGCCATCTGTAAATTCTTGATTTCCCTAGACATTCATCTTTATAAGCTTCTTGCATAAAGCAGAAAGTATCTCCGACATACTTCTTAAGTCGACAGCAACATTTAATGACGCATCATTGTTCCTCTTTCACATTCACTCTTTCGAAAAATCACAGCGCGAAACACTTGTTAGGGGTTCACGAAACAACGCTTATTAAACTGCGCACTACGGACGACGTATGCGTGATAAACAGGTGTGGCTGGTTTCAGGGCAGTAGCTAGAGGTATTGGCGCCCGGGGCAAGCAGTAAAATTGGCGCCCCCCTGCCCCAGTCCAACTGGAACAGGTGACGGTATCAGATTTTATTATATACCTGTTTGCAGATATAGTACAATACCTGTATAATAAAAATATTGCGATTTTTATTGTTATTTGCAATTATTGTCCCGTATATAATTTGCTAATTGTATGAAATAGTAACAAAATGTTAATTTTTATATGAAATATTACTCATAATATAATATTTTTTTAAAAAAACCTTATACAGGCATTTCTATTCAACAGCCTGTGGTGATTATATGAGCTTCAACAGGGATTGTAGAAGAAAGAAAAAACATTGTACATAGTTTGAATGAAGAATAATTTTCATTTATAATTAATTGCTACCTCAAGTGCTTATGAACAACTGAAAAAATATGTACAAGTAGCATTTGTTTAAAATTACGCTTAAGCCTTAACAGAAAGATTTTGTATTTACAAATGCACCTTTTGAGCTTTAATAGCAGCAAAATCATTTATTATTTGATCATAAAAGTAAGGGTGCTCGTTTTTTTTTTTTTTTTTTCGACCTGATTATCAGGAAACAAGCGCACTCTGTTGTAGAGTTAATTAATGAGATTATAGAAATTTTATCTCTTTATTTATCAAATTAAGCAACTGTGTATAAAGAGGAATTCTTTTCTACCTATTAGGTAGCATATCACCCCCTCAGACTCTCTTCGACTGGTGTCTGTGTTCCTCTGAAAAGGTAAGTATGCGGTTAGTTTATAACTTCTGTTCTTTAAAAGAAACCATATACTCCAGTAAATACAAATTTTCTCTCACTTTTTTATAACTCTTTCCAATAAGGGTGCCCGGTCCCCAAACCAGTACTTCACGTTGTCCCCCGGAATAAAAACTTTGATATCTGAAACTACTCAGGGATTCATCGTTCGAAATATCAATAGCATATTTTCGCGTAATTGGTACACACTTATTACGACAGTTTGCAAGATAAAACATGACGTTGTTTTTGCTCTCTTCTTTTCCCCGGATGTACATTCTTTCAGCAGACGAAGAAAGACAAGAGACTACAGAATAAAGTTCGTTATGTAAGCCTGAAGGTTTGTTGCATCGAAATTAACATGGCGCGTCCTTTTCTGACTCGTCTTTACTATAGATGCGGAAATTAACAGACCCTGGAATTTCTGAGTAGAATATCATTCATTTTCTTAGGCGTTGTTTCGCCACCATGACTGGCAAAATACATTCCAATGGCCTCGCACGAAGAGCGAGATGGCTTCAACAAAAATGCAATTCGAAAACAGCAGGCAAATGATTGTTATACATGAAACGGAACGCAGGACTGATGCATAATTTAATAAGGCTTATCGGGTCTCAGGTTTAAACGAACCTCTTACAGATAATTAGCACACGTTGCGATGGAAGAAATGACGAAATTCCAATCAAAATAAATGAGCAAAAAAAAAAAAAAAAAAATTAAATCAGAAAGATTAAGTGAAGCGGAAAGATAAAATAAGTCCCATGACTTTTTCCAGCTCAGTTTTGTTTTTGGGTTCAAATCATCTCTTTGAGCAGCTAAGACTATAAGGAGTCACCCATCCCTAATATAGGGGCAATGGTCTCAGGGAAGGTACATAACCCCCTTGCGCCGTAAGACAAACACATTTTATTCGGGACTCGAACCCGGGCCCAATTCGAACGACTAGTCAGTAACCAGAATTCACACAACTTCAAGATTAACCATATGTAATCCATAGGATTTCTTTTCTGCACGGACCTTCAGTCAGAAGAGAATAACACCCCGAAGAGTTTTGCTTTTTCTATGTTTAGAATTTACGACGCAAGAGTCATATGATCATACAGAAAGCAGTGTGAAAAAAAAAAAAAAAAAGGGATAAGAAAGATGATACCGAATTCTCTGGTGTTTTTTGTTTGGGTGGTTTAACGACCACCATGAACAACTCGATGGGCTGTACGATTTTAGAGAATTACGTAGAGGATTTTAGGAAGGCAGTGTCTGACCCTAGTCTTAAATAACCCTTAGACGTAGGAAGCTAAGAGATTTGGGCTAGGGTGCTCGACAGGAAAGTCACATAGAAGTGAGATAGAAAGGTAGAGGACTTACTTATTTACAACCGGGGAAGGGGAGGGGGCAGTACCCAGGGTCAGACGGCTTAACGTGACCATCCGAAGTGGTTTGAGTGTTCATCCCTGCCTGGGATCGATCTTGAAACTTCGTGGCAGTCACGAACGTTGACCACTAGCTATAAACAGTCGCCCGTCCCTAAGTTAGAGCCACTGGTTCTAGGGAAAAGGGAGAGCTCCAGTGTCGTAGGAAAAACAACATCCATGCTTCACCGGGATACGAACTCGGATCCATCTCATACGAATGATCAGAAGCTATCGTTTAGACCACTGCGCCACAGGAACGGAAAATTCTCGGACGAAAAAATGTTTCAAAGCAAATGTCTAGAAGAAAAAATCAGCGAAAAAGAAAATGCATTTACGCTTCCCAGAAAAAATCTGCGCATAATTTAAAATGCGCAATGTAAACAGTGTTCTTCGTAATGTCTTGAACCCGTTATAAAATAAATAAATAAATAAATATCAACCGGATTTCTACACAATCGGCAAAACATCTACAAAGAGAAATAACTACTTTCGGCTACTAGCGGCTGAAATGTGTCCTACGAAAAATCACAAATTGTGCACAAAATATTACTCATAATGGAAGATATCCGAGGAATAAGAGATTTTTCAAATCGGGTTTTTAGAGAACAGTTCCAAGTACGGTACAAATAGAAATGAACACTTACACCCCCAACCCCAAATGTTTTTTCATATATTTGCCAACTATTGTACCCCACAGTTTTGCCCCCTAGTGGCAAAACTGTGGGGTACAAAAGTTGGCAAATATATGAAAAAATATTCCTCACCACAAATGTTATCAGTCGCAAAACGATTCTTTTTCAGTCGGACTTTTAGAAGCGGAGATATCATAATTACAGGGATTTACATTAACGCCCTTTAGCGCGAAAACTAAACATTACTTTAAGAAAAAAAAAAAAGGTAAACAAAAATATTTTCTGCGGTGAATGGCGTCTGACTGAAAAGGAATTTTTGTATTTAGATTTAGATTTCTAGACGCGAAGATAAAATTGCAAGCATGTTAAAAACAAAAATATGCACTTACGCCCAGTAGTGGTAAAGTATTTTGTCGTAAAATATTGCAAAATTCGATTTTTAGACGCAAAAATTTCGGATAGATACAATTTACTTTTACGCCCCAAAGTGGTGACATCATGCACTGTTTCAAATAGCAACACTTCGTAAACTGGCATCTGTAGTAAAAGGTATCAGGAGGTAAAATTATTTTTTGAATCGCTTCATATCTGCTCAGATTTCATTCTTAACCATAACCAAATAGGCCCTATACAATCTAAGAAGCAGCTCCATTCCGTGCCAAATAAAACTCCACATCCTGTTCAAATTGGCTCTAAGTATTTTAAATCCGTACAGCTCCATTTCTTTCTAGATCGAAATGAAGTGTTTTAAACTAAGTAATTTAAACCAATCGCTTTTTTTTTTAAATCGAGGTCCTAAAATTCTGAGTCAAGCTCCCATTTAATTCCAAAGCAGTTCTTTTTCAATTAAGTTTTTGATGACTTAATTAGGTCCTGTATATTTTTTAAGAGCACAAAGCACTCCCTAATATTTCAATTTAGTTCCACACCGCATTAAAAATAAAACCACTAATTCTTTTTCTAGTAGTACCTAAGTACTTTAAATCATCCTGCATTTCGTCCTCAGTCAAAACCAAGCAGGTCCTAAATAGAAATATTTTAACTTCTCCATTTATTTTTAAGTATTTTTAAGATATCATTTGAAACGAGCCTCTCCTTCATTCTAAACCTATTCACAGTTTTTTCATATCTATTTTTACTTACATTTTTTTCTTCTTCAATTGTAGCACTAACGTCGTTTTTATCTAATCACTGTTATTTCGGCATTGTAGCTTTGTAAGAGAATTACTCCCTTCGTTGGCAAATGAAATCAAAATATCGAAATAAAGGCAGTTAATTATAAAATCGTTTCTATGCGGTGACTGCGGACCTTGTCAATTCCTCAAGAGTGATAAAGAAACAAAAAATAAGAGCATATGTTCTAAATCAAATTCGACTTGACAGATTTATAATTTTGAGATTTATATATTTTGACACTAATTTTGAGATATTTTGCTTACAGGTGTGAAATCACCTTACATAGTGAAATCACGGTCGTGATGCGTCTCTATCGTTATTAGCCTGCAGCTTTTGAGGCCAACTACGTAAATACGGAACACTTATCCCAGGTACACAGTAGATTCGAATTCTGTTCACTTTATTTTTTACATACACACAACTCCTTACAGCCTAGATGCTCCTGGGGGACTTTCGCTAACTTCCACAAAAACATATGATGTTATGCTGACTAAAATATTGATACATGTACACTGAGTACTCAATGAATAACGACCACCCTTATGCAAAGTGAGTTACACCCGAAACTGGAGTAACGAGGAGGAAGGTAAAGAGGTATATATAAAAAGTTGGCGTTTCAGTTGAGAGGGAAATTGGCCGCTGATGGCTGAGTGGGCAACGTTCGTGACTGCCACGGGAAGGGCCTCAGGTTCGATCCCAGGCAGGTACGAACGCTCGATCCACTAAATACCCGCCGTGCGTCGGATGGGCACGTTAAACCGTCGGACCCCGGGTACTGGCCCCCCGGTAATAAATAAGGGCGTCTTCTTCCCCCTTTCTACTTCGCTTCCGTGTCACTTTCCTATCGGGCGCTCTAGCCCAAATCTCCTAGTTTCTTATTTCTAATGGTTGTTTAAGACCTGGGGTCAGACACTCCCTTCCTAAAATCCTCTACATATGATCATGAGAGGGAAGTTAAGGACGCGATGCATAAAACAAAGGATTTATCAGAGTTTACGAAAGGCAAATTGAGGGCGCATGAAGGGTTGAAGTGCCCATTTCTGAAGTGGCGACACTTGCGGGTTGTTCGAGGGCCTCTGTGGTTAAAGTGTACTTAAAGCGGTGCCAGCATTGTGAAACAACCATAAAGGGCGGAGATAGGTGGTTTCCATAGGTGAACGATGGGTACGTTGCAGTTTACAGGGCAATCGCCGCAACATAGTTTCGCAATCGACAGTACGATACAATAGGGGTGAACCAGAAACAATATCCCGCGCGACTGTGAGTCGCAGGCGGGCACAGATAGGCTACAAGAGGAGATGCCCTATACGCCACCCGTTTCTGACAACAATCCATCGACGTAAAGGATTCTCCATTCTACCGACGGTCGGGTCAGTATTCGTCAGTAGCATAAGGCTGTGGATTCCTTATGCATGACATCGACCATTCAGGACGGTGTGGGCGACTGTATGATATAGGGCATGTTCGGCTGGCATGAACTGAGACCTTTGGTGCGTGTGTACAAACGCATGAACGCTGGCTACTACCAGAGATTGCTTGCGGACCATGTACACTCCGCAATATTGCATCTCCACTAATAGAAGGATTAGCTTTTCCAGGACGACAGTACCCCATATCATCGGGTCCTTTCTGGGAGACTTTTTCACACTCTCCTATTGTTAGTCAGGCATGAAGGACAGTATGCACTGGCTTCTCGCCCCCCGACGCACACAGAATTTCAATGGCATCAGAATTCCTTCAGTCCGAATGTGGGGTTGTAGAACAATCATATTTGTGTCCCAATTTGGCACATTTCAGACATTTAAGTCCAATGTATAACTTGAAAACGTCCTGCACTCAAGAAATTTGGCACGTTCCTCTATATACGCAGCGTCACAACATTAGTCCAAGACTTCAAAAACTCCGGCACAGATTTTCTTCCTCGCTATAGGCCTAATAATATCGGCATTGGCCACAACAGTACTGAACAGCAACACTGATTTTGCTATCAAATACAAGTTTAAATTGTTATTACTAGGCAACACTGAGGAAACTCTAAATATCTGTATCGATTTTCTGTTGCTAAATCAATAGCTCCTACTGATTAAAGTCTGTTCAGTTCGCTGACTCCTTTGAGAGAACACTGATCAAGTCTTTCGGTTAAGAAACAGTGATCTTTAACCTATAGGAGGAATTCGTAACTACTATTCACGGACGACTCAGTGAGACTACGTCATATCCTAACTTTCGCAGACATGTTAAAAGGATGAAGGTGTGGCTGTCAATGACGCTTCATTTACTAAGACTTTGGAGCAATCGTCGGACAACACACTGAGGAGCGCCACATGAACCAAGAACAGCATCCATGGGCTTCACAGTTAAATGTACCTGACGACAATAAGTGATCACAGTTTATTTTACATTCAGTCAAATTTGAAAAGTCAAAAGTTTCATCAAGTATGCTTTTCAGCTCAGTCTTTCCGATAAAAGAAACTGGTCACGTACTGTGACAAAACTAGATTACTTTTGCAACCACTTTTTATGCAAATGGTAGTTTGTTCGACTAGAACACACAGCTACGTCCCACGCATGCCTTAATGACTTGTTTATTACATGAATTGACATTTTTTCGTACCAAATCATTAACACCATACGAAAAAACGAGAGGATTTCCAATAGCGTTACCACCTGCTGCATAAAACAAAACCACCTTTCCTGTTGATATCGAAATATTGTAATTTTTTGGATGATGGAACTGGCGACTTGAAATTCACCATCGGTCTTCTACATCCAGCATTTCATCTGTCATCTACTGTACACAGACAGTAATGCTATGCGCAACAAATCATATGCTCTCAAGTATAATGAGCATGTTCTTTTACTAAAAGGATTCACAAAACCTCCCACAATGTTACACAATCATGAAGAACTTTCGAGAAAATTCCCAGGAAACGAGAACATCGTAACTACAAGCAGACTTATCAATCATGGCAAATAATCTTATCAAATTATTTTGTCATGTTGCGAGAGAATTTTAAAGACTGTAGAGAAAAATGATTTTCCCAGCCCATCATCTAGAAACAGATATTGAGAAAAGTAACAGGGCACATTAACACCATCTAGTGAAAAAATTGTGCATAGAAAGGAACAAAACATGCAGAAAAATCTTGTTCATGTTTATCACACATATATATCATATGTAGAGGATTTTAGGAAGGGGGTGTCTGACCCCAGGTCTTAAACAACCCTTAGAAATTGGAAGCTAGGAGATTTGGGCTAGAGTGCCCGATCGGAAAGTGACACGGAAGCGAAGTAGAAAGGGGGAGGAAGACGCCCTTATTTATTACCGGGGGCCAGTACCCGGGGTCCGACGGCTTAACGTGCCTATCCGACGCACGGCGGATATTTAGTGGATCGAGCGTTCGTACCTGCCTGGGATCGAACCTGAGGTCCTTTCCGTGGCACCCGCGGTGCCCCAAAGCGTTGTTCATGTTTAGCGGCTCGGAAGAGCTTTTATCTGGAGCTACAAGAATTATAATTTTTTTTTTTGGGGGGGGGTGCGACCACCGTGAGCAGCCCTAAAAGCATAAGCAATCGCTCGTCGTTTGCTTGGGGCCACTGGCTCCTGAGAAGGGAGAGAGCCAGTGCCGGAAGACAAGTGCACCATCTATGCCTCAACCGGGGCTCGGGCTCGGGCCACTCGGACGAACGGTTTGGGTGGCCCGGACCCGAGCACTCTTAGACCACTGCACCACTGGAGCGGCCTACAAGAAATACCTTTCATGGGGTCCAGAAAAGTTGCTGGTATGTTTTCCCACTGGTTTATTTATTTTTAAAAATTAGGTTCAATTTTAACCTATATAAGTATTTTTCACCTTAACTCTTTGAAGCTAACTCTACGCAGAACATTAAGAAATCACCTCAAGGGATCAACATGGGATCATAAACAGATTAAAAAATATTATTTGCGCTGATCATTTACCATTGGCTCAGTCACTGTGATACCACAGGGATTATAACTTAATATAAAAGCAATTTGTATGAATGAAAATATGTTAACATACCATTCGAATTTCTTTAGTATTTTTTTGTTTGTTTTTTACACAAAAGTAGCAACACGCAGTTACCATGCTATTAAATCAATAATACAAATTAAAACAGAAGATTATGATATGCCCAACTAAAGATGAACGAACCATGGGATTTGTCGTTGCTCATTGAGATTTTAACATCGAGAGCTATATTTGTGTTTAGAATGCCAGGTGCAAAAGGTCACAAAGGTAGGCTCGGGCCATGGGGTTTCCTTAGCTATATTAACTATACATATCATAAATATTATACCATATGGTGCGACAGAACTTGCGATGAGTTCAAAAGGAATATCCACAAGAAAAAAAAAATTAAAAGTAAAATCCATGAAGACTGTTTTGAAAAAATAATATCCAGATGCTTTGTAGACTGCAGTTCTGTTTAATATTATTAGTAAAACTAAAGAAACCCAACGGAAATGATACAGGTTTCAATATTTCCTGCACAATAGCAGTACGATCTGTGTGGTGTGAGTTATGATAAAAGCTAAGTTTTGGGGCTCTTCAAAAATCGAGGGGTATCCTGAGCACGTAACCGTAATGCAGCGCCATAATGAATCAGTCGATGCTTCTCAGAAAGATCCTTCCCGAACATCGGCAGAAGCCTATGAGTCGAAACGAAACACACACTAGAACTTCTACGGCCAAGTTGAAAAAACTGTGAAGAGGGGATGTGGTAATGGAAATCGAGAAATCTCGCCCGGATGGTAACCCACTCTATGAATTTTTTTTGGAAGTTTCGATCCCAAAAATTCTAATATGTCAACGTAATTTCAAATATATCACGCTTTCCTGTTAGAATGAAAAATATCAACAAATAAAAATTTTCTTAGAGTATTTCCATTCTATCGCGTAAAATCCATTTGCTCGTGGCGAAAAGAATCTTACCTCCATCTGCCACGGAGCCGAATGCTTTCCTAATTAAACTGCACTGACGAAGTTTGTTGCTGCAACTTTGCCGTTTTGACTAGTGCGAAACCTCTGAGGTTGCTACGTCACAATTCCTGTTAAAGAATTCGTCCTCTTAAGTTTTGATATTATAATACATAACAGAAGAGGCCCAATCATTAATTAGCAAGAAGTGAAATTTTAATTTGATATTCAGAATGACTGGAAAAATAACTAAAGTGAAGCGAATAATAAGATTTTACGGTGTAACAGCCAAAAAAGAAAAAAAAGTGCCTCATACAGTGTCAAGAGTACAGGAAAAGTACAAAAAAAAAAAAAAAAAAAAAATTAGGTATACGTTCAGTTGCAGCAAAGAGAGCCCCACAAACTATATACTGACTTCTGGGTCACGGTAAAGGTTAATTTACCCTGATACAGGAAATATCGCGTACGCTGAGTGGCCACTTTAGTAAGACCTTCCGAATATTATTTCTATGAAAAGGAACACTCATAGTTAATGTAACATTTAAATACATCATTTTCGCGAGAAGGAATATACTGAATCGAAATTCGCCTCGCCATAACTTACCTGAGAAATTCAGTCAGTTATGTAATAAAAATGTAACGGTCTGCAAGCTCTAGTTTTTGGGACCACTTTCTCCAGAATTATTCCTTGATTTAGCATAAAACTTTGATAAAACAGACAATTATTTAGTCGTTTTTCCTCAGTTTAATCACATTTAGGAACAGAAGCTGTAACAGACAGAAAACCATGCATAGTCGTATCAGGATAATATGACCACCAACCTAATAATGGGAATAACCACCCTTGGCCCGGATGACAGCGGCGAGACGGCGTGGCATGGACGCAATGAGGCCCTGGAAGGTTGCCCGAGGCACACATGCCCATTCGGACTGTAGCAGAGCACGGAGGTCCAGGAGATGACGTGGTTGTGGGTCGGTACGTCAAACCTGTCGATCCAAATAGTCCCACAAGTGCTCTACGGGATTGAGGTTGGACGATTTCGCCGGCCATGGGAGAACGGAGACATCGCTGCAGTGTTTCTGGAACCAGTCACGCATCCTCTTAGCGACGTAGCACGGCGAATTGTCCTGTTGGTAGACACAATCACCACCAGGGTAAACGTCCATCATAAAGGAATGTATGTGGTCAGCGGGGATGGAAAGGTAACCATTGGCGTTCAGGAACCCATCCAGTGTCACCAGGAAAGCATCCCACAGACATGCACACTCCCACAGCCGGCCTGTAGTTGGCCGACAAACGTATCAGGGTGTTGGTTCTCGTGTGTCTGACGCCGTATCCGCCACCTCCCGTCACTTCTGTGGAATAGAAACCTGGATTCGTCGGAGAAGGCAACTTTTTCTCACTCTTCCACTGTCCAATGACGGTAGACCCACGCGAACTGCAGGGGTCGTTGCCGATGGACCTTGGTTAACTTGACGCCTTGCCGCAGCGTCGGCTCCGGAGACGTATGCGTAATAGGGTTCGCTCTACTGTTATCACCAGCGTTCATTTGCGTGGTCAATTGCTGCACTGTTGCGCATCGATTGCCCTTTACCAGTCGACGGAGGCGACGTTCTCCTCTGGGTCAATGACCTTCGGGGCTCCACAGTTATGACATCGGGAGGTACTCGGTGTGCCAGCTGTCCATTCTTGGTACACCCTTACTACAGTACCTCGCGAACAGCCTACGAAGTCTGCTGTTTCTGAGATGCTTCCAATCTTGGCGCGGTAGCCGATAATCATTCCTTTTTGAACGACCGTTAAATCACTACCTCTACACTGTTAAAAATGTTATGGCAGGTTGCACCAAAAAGTGATGCCACACCAGCTGCACCACTTTCTGAGAAAAGGTACACGATTGTGTGGTGCAAACAAAACCCAGCAAGATGGTGCAATTTTGCACAATAATGTGGTGCAACCTTGTACCACAACGTAATGCAAAATTGAACCATGTTGTTAGGTTTCGTTTGCACTCCACAATGGAGTATCTTTGTTCGGAAAGTGGTGCAGCTGGTGAAGCACCACTTTTTGGTGCAACCTACCACAAAATTTTTAACAGTGTACTCATTGCGCTCACGTTCAGCATTCGTATACACAGTGGTGGAAATGGGCCGGAACTCAGCGAAACCCCGCGTTCCAGGAGCGATGCGATACCAAAAGAAAGGGAGCATTTAATTAGAATAAAACATTTCGCAATGCATTATACATTTCAATTAATAACGGCATCTTGTATGAAATGTTCGTCTCTGAATAAAGAAAACAGCTCTGAGTTCAGATAAATGTGAATATTTTAAAGTTTAATAACGAAATTCCCTGATATTGTTTTATATCTACTGCGAATAGGTTTGTGCATATTAAATATACATATATATACCCAATGGGCAAAACATTAGAGATACCCACCTAATAGCGTGTTGGTCCTCCTCCAGCGCGAATAAAGAGCTGGTACATGCTGAGACATCGACTCTACCAGATGCCAGAGGATTTCCGGAGGTAATGACAGCCATGATTGCTGCAGCATATTCGGTGCCATGATAGCAAAAAAAATTAATGTGATACGCTAACCAAAATATCCGATCTCGCTACAGAACTTTAAAATCAGATCCTTCAGTAGACGATTGAAATTCTCTCCCATTACCGGAAAATTTTCGTCATATGGATACGGAAAAAGTGAGAACAGAGTTTTATCGTTAATATACGAAAGGAATTGCGGAAAGGTTTCTAAAAATTCAGAATTTTCCTGGCGTCCGAAAAATCCGTGATATTGAGATTTCTTTCTGTCATTTCAGGGAAAACGTTATATCAAAAATATGCTTCGTTAATCCACGAAAGGAATCACCAAAAGTGGCTCGAGAATTTCAGATTTTTTTTTTACAGTGTGGCGTAGAAAGAGTCGAAATACATCAATTACTCTTTGATGCCATGGCGCAGATCCACGAAAATGGACCAGAATAGTAAACTGAAAAAAAAAAAAAAAAAAAAAAGTTTTTCCCAGTTATTTTGCCTCCAGCGATAAGAAACCTACAACTCAATCACAAACTAGAAAATTCAGAGAATGCGATTTCATTTTTACATTTCAAGAGAGTTTAGGTTTATTTATTCTCCATTTTTCGATATTTTGTATTTTACTTCATTGTTTTTACTTTCTGGCATGGAGGAATTATTCTATAGTGAAGTAAATCAACAAAAAGAGGGGAAAACAGAGCACAACTCGCATCTGTACTCATGGAAAAATATAGTTTGCAATGGAAACCCCGTCTCTCCCCATGACTCTTCAGCGTCCCCCCCCTCGTTGCAGGACTACGTTCCTAGGTCCAGAAACTAGAAAATGAAAGTGAATTTACAATTTCTTGTAGACAACCGCTTTCTTATTTCACACGTTTCCGGAAGTATACACATAGTGGGAGGATCACTTTTAAGCACGATATTTCAACTCATGAACACACATACACACACACACACTAGGTTGAACTCTTCATAAGATGTAGATTAGCTTAGTAGTACTAAATTGATTTTAACAAATATTCATGCATGTTTTATAGGGCTAATTACAACTTGTAACAAGCAGAATATCGTCGTAACGATCAAATAGCAAGTTAGCCTAACGCTGATAACATCTCACCAACTATCACAAAACACACAGCGATCACTGATTTTAATCTGCCTTTGACCGATTGCCAGTGCTTAAACGTCGTGCAGAAAAATACATAAAATGCCATATTCTGAATGACACAAAAGAAACCCGAAAAAGAATTCCTCTCTTGAAGCAATGCAACAATGGCATAGGTTTTTATCAATTATCTTAGCGGCGGTAAGGCACTTTCGTGGTTAGAGGGTAAGAGAAGTTGGGAAAATTAATTTATTTGGACGATTATGTATGGAAATAAAAAAAAAAAGGAAAAAAAGAAAGCGAAATATAATGCCTCATATGCAAGCATACTTTAATATAATGTTCGTCTTATGAAGCAGAAGGGTACTTACTCCAAGTCAACCTAAGAGTGTACTATTGTGGAAGATACGGAACAGACACACCTCCGCTACAAAAATAGTCCGTAGCGTATGCAACGAAAAGCAACAGAATTATTGCTCAGAACCCACTTTTGTTTGCTCAGTAGTTTAACGGACAAAATTGCTAATTAAGGCAAATTTTCAAAGTGGCAGAGCATTTTAGAACTAGATTTGATATGACAAGTTACTCAATCAAGAATCTTGCATTTTTGGCCGCTGAATGTCCATCTGGGAAATGTACATAAATTAGAGACGGGGGGGGGGCAGAAGACATGTCTCAACATTCGCATCACAGCGACAATAAATTGGCAATTGGGAAAAACTCAGGGAGGTGTACTTAGGCGGCCGTAGGAACGGAGAGAGAGAGAGAGAGATGAAAAGAAAGGCCGATGTACGGAGTTTGAGTGGAATGTGACTCAGAATGTTACCATTCTTGCTTTCCCCCGGAGACTGTGTGAGCCGGCAACCCAATCTTCTACAATAGTACACTCTTAGTTTAACTTGGCGTACGAGGTGTGATCAAAAAGTATACAGGCTGGATTCATAAAAAAAAAAAAAAAAAAGGACAAGACTCACAGATTTGAACCTTAATCGCCCTCGAAGCAGTCCCCTTCCGAAGCCCCACACAGACTTAACCCAAAGCTGCTTCCACTGCGCGAAGCATTTTTTTGAAGTCGTCTTCTGAAATAGCGAACAGCTGTTTCGTCGCATTCTGCTGTATCTCCTCAATATCTTGAAATCTTTTTCCTTTCAAGTGGTATTTGATTTTGGGGGAAGAAAAAAAAAACAGGAAGCTAGATCTGGGAAATCGGGCGACTATCGCATTTGTGCAAATGCGGTGCTTAGCAAGAAACAGCTGCACAAGTTGTTTGAGTGGGCAGGCACGTTGTCATGGTGGAGTTGCCACTCTCATGCAATGCCGGCCTTTAGCGACGAATTGCGTACGTCAAACGCCGCAAAACTTGACAGTAGTGCTCCTCGTTGATTGTCTGGCCTGATGGGGCATATTCATGATACACAACTCCCTCACGATTAAAAAGGACACTCAGCATCGTCTTGACATTGCTGCGGCACTGTTGTGCTTTTTTAAATCTGGGAGAGTCTGGGGTCTTCCACTGTGCCTTAGTTTCGGGGTCATATCCATAAACACGTGATTCATCATCAGTTATGATAGTTTTTTTCAAGATATTAAGCAGGTCACTAGCAGCTGAAACACAAGCATGTTTTTGCGCAGCTGAAAGCAATTTTGTCGTCTCATACCCAGATCGTCTATAAGAATTGACTGAATTGAACCGAAACTAATGTTGAAGTTTCAGATAACTCACCAACAGTGATTCGGCGATTTTCCTGCGCAGCTGTGCGCATAAGTTCGACACTGTCTTCACTTTTGCTGGTCGTGGACCTCCCAGACTGCTCATCACGCTCAATACTTTCACGACCATCTTTATAACGTTTATGCCACTCATAAACTTGTGCACGATTCATACAGTCCACCCCATAGACTTTCTGTAACTTTAAGTATGTCTTTGCAAGTTCCGCCAAGTTTTTGACAAAATCTGACGCAAATTTGTTGATCAATGTTTAATCATGAAGGGTTATTGTTCAGTACACCCTACACTCAGAATAAAGAATTAATATTTATGATCCTTACGCATTTGCTATATCGAAATCTTAGTATATTGTCATTATTTTTCGCCTTTAAGGTGGTTCCACCTAAAATCTCTGCCTTATGTTTCCAATGGTAAAACTTCTTTACATATTTTCTTCGCAATTAATGTATTCCCATGGATGAAAATTTGCACATCGATAAAACTAACTTTAAGTCACAGCATGGGATACTTAATACTTGCTAAAACATAACCATAATTATATTAAAAATCAATCTTTTTTTTTTGAGTAATGCTCAGACCTGTTAATAGATGGCGCGACCTGTACATTGATGACGTCAGTAGACAAACAAATGTTGGATTGCTTAACTATGGTTATGTTTTAGCCAGTATTAAGTATCCATGCTATAACTTAACTTAAAGTTAGTTTTATCGATGTTCAAATTTTCATCGCTTGGGAATACATTAATTGCAAAGAAAACATGTAAAGAAGTTTTACCATTGGAAACATAAGGCAGAGGTTTTAGGTGGAACCACCTTAAAAGATCAAAGATATTTTGAAATGCAACAGGAAAAGTTATGTAGAAGACTTCGTTAAGTTTTCCAAAACTGTTTTACAGATCAGAATTTGCCACACTGTGGGTTGAGATCACCGCCTACGAGGGCTACCGCTAACTTCATTTTCTTTCATTTGGCCTAAGGGATTGTGTAGTTCACCTCGGAACTGTTTGAAAATGTTCATCTGCCACCTTAACAAACGTGAGACAACCGATTACTGATGGTCGACTATTTCTCAGATACACGGGAGAAAAAGAATGCTAGAGTCTAATCCAACGAAGTTTTGCCTCTTTCATATCCGCTATCCACCGTGCGTATGTCTTTTATTCTTATTTATCTTTCAGCTGATCTCAAAGGAAAGGAATATTCCACCTGATAATGGATATGTCATTGTTTAGGCTAGAAACTATCTATCTTATCATTCCTGTAATTATTAAAAAAAGTGGGATAGAGGAGGTTAAGTTGCTCTCTGTGTTTGCTGTTGTTATTAGTGGCCTGGACACATGATGTTGGAGCCAAAATCTTTTGGAAATGATTACTGTTTGAACTGTCATACGTAACTATACACACTGTATAGAGCAAAGTGGGAAAATGCGAGTGTTTCCGCCCGCGAATTGTTCGACCACTTCAAAATGACCTAAATATTTGAAAATTGGCATGCATCAGATAGGTTTTAACGTCTATCTATACACCTACAAAAGTCCGAAAACCGCCGCACCGGTGGCGCAGTGGTCTAAGCGATGGCCTCTGATCATTCGTCCAAAAGGGGTCCGGGTTCGAATCCCGGTGAGGCATGGATGTTGTGTTTGTCTTACAGCACTGGCTCTCTCCCTTTCCTGGAACCAGTGACCCTAAATTAGGGACGGGCGACTGCTTATAGCCCACTGAGTTGCTCACGGTGGTCGTTAAACCTCCAATCAAAAAAAAAAAAAAAGTCCGAAAACCAAAAAAATCAAAATGGCGCCTTTGGAATATTGCCTGCTTGAATTTTTTTGCGAATTGTTCGACCACTTCTAAATGACCTAGAGATCTGAAAATTGGCACGCTGATAGGTTTTAAGGTGTACCTGAAAAAGTTCGAAAAAAAAAATCAAAATGGCAGCTTTGGAATATTGTCTGCTTGAATATTTTTACTACTTCTACTCCTAGAAAAGTCTCAAATCAAAAAATTCAAATGGGTGGCTTAGCTTTACTGCTCAAAATGCGGATAAGTTTAAAGATAATTACGCCAAAAACGTTGAAATGTTGTAAAAATTCCATGAAATTTTGATTTAAAATTAATGGTCGCCAAAGCGTGCTACCATTTTACGTCCAATGTATGCATTGACGTTACGACCCTGTTCCAAATCGTAAAACAGTTACGGATCTTAAACTACTTTCCTTTTAATTAATTACTTTTCCCTTTCTTTAATTTTATGTTCAAAAATTAGATTCACCGTTCGAAGAACAGGCATGACTGCTAGTGTGATGTATGGGGGTGGTTTAAGGTTGACCTGAACTTTTTATTGCAACTCACTACGTTCTGCACAAACTGCGATAGAACACGTACCATAAATACGGACGAGTCTCTCTTTCATGCCAGTAGTAGTTTTGTTCACTCCTCGAGTGCAAGGTGCATGGAGTCCGACGAGGTGTCAGTGAGTGTGGAACAGCATTGCATTATTAAAATTTCTTGTGAAGTGAAGGAGAAGGTAAAACCCGCTGAAATTTTACGAAGACTGCAAGAACAACGGCAACAAAATGATGTCAAAGACAAGTGCAGCAAGTGTTTCGAGGGTCCAGAAGGAACAGCAAATGAACCGCATGGACATGTGTCGGCTACTGCACTATAAAAAAAAAAGCGGTGTGATTTCACGGAAAATTTCTGAAAATAACGTGCAGCAAAGTTGCCGGTAGGTGTCCGTCTTTTAAAGAAATTTCCATTTTTAAAAGTGCCCGTCTTTTTTTAACCCGTATTTTCACAGATTTCAAGTAGTCAGTAATTCGTTTATTTCAGCAAAGTCCGTTTCAAGTTTTTACTTATCTACACAGAAATTTCATAAAATCGAAAACCCTGAATTTCTCAGCTCTTACGCCAGACAATCCTTTCGCGTCAATGGCTGGAACAGAACCGAAGTCGATTGGGTTCGGTCTACACAAGCCGCGCGTTTTAACCACTGAGCCAGAATGACTTCGGAATCGCACTCACGTTCAAGGTAAAACTAATTGGGCGATGATTTTTTTTTTCATTAATACGAGTGATTTAGTCATTTTATTTTCCATTGGAGCTTTTTTTTTTTTTTTTAAATACGTTCGTAATAATTTTATTTTTTCCGTAGGGGGACAACACAATTTTTTTTTTTCAACGTGATTTTTCGAAGCAACATAATGTTTTGGAACTTGAAATCTGTCTTTTTAACTGACAATAACTTTAATGCATCTTTACGAAATTGTGAAATGTACTGTTTTATAGTATTATTTCACAAAACTCGTAAATACTGTATATAATTTACTGTTGATAGCTACAATAGCTTTTGTCTTAAGCACTCCACAGACTGATACATAGACATCGTACAATAACATATACAACAATTTAAATACCCGGTTTCTTACAGTAACACAATGTATAATAGTTGGTGCCCAAAATGTGGGAGAGAAGAAAAAATATCCTGTGCCACAATAACCAAAATTCATGCGATATGCTATCCACAATATCCTATCTCGCTGTAGAACTTCGAAATCAATTCTTTAGACAAAAGACTGAAATTTGACAGTTAATCAAACCTCAAGTATTCCCGCGATTCTCTCCAATTACCAGAATGTTTTCGTTATATGGATACGGAAAAAGCGAGAACGGAAATTCACCGTCAATATACGAAAGGTATTGCGGAAAGGTTTCTGAAAATTCAGAATTTTCCGTTAACACATATTAAAAACGGAAATTCGCCGTTAATAAAAGAAAGGAATCGCGGAAAGGTTTCTGAAAATTCAGAATTTTCCTGTCGTACGGAAAATACGAGAAATTCATATATTATTCCGTCATTTCACGGAAAGGGATTCGTGTATTTCAGAAATTCTTTTACAGTGTACTACAACTGAAGTGAATATCGATAGTGTGCATACAGGTGGGCAAGAATATGCGATATAGTCAACATGAGTGCTGGTAGTGTAGAAAAAATCATCAATGAGCACACGCTGTTCTGAAAAGTGTGTGCATGCTGGGTGTAAAAAGCGCTGACATTTGATGAGAAATTGTTTCGTGTTGCCATCTGCACAGAGATTTTGCATCGCTTTAAGTATGAGCGAGATGAGAACCAAACGAACCAGCTGTGAATGGCGCCACAAGGGAATAAATTCAAGGCAGTAGCATCTTCAGAAAAACTAACGGGCTGTTGTATTCTGGGATGCAAACAGGATACTCCTGGAAAATTTTCTTGTCAGGGACGCAACAATGAATGCACAGCGTATCACGCCACTCTAATGAGAAACAGCTTCGACTCGCCATCCGCAGGAAGTGGCTAGGAAAATTGTCGAAATAGTCATCTTGTTGCATGACAACGTCAGGCCACACACGGCTCACGTGACAACGCAAGTTAAAGCTTTAACAGACTGGAAAATAGTCATCCATCCCTCCTACAGTACTGACTTGTCTCCAAGTGATTTTCACCTGTTTGGCCCACTTAAGAATTTACAAGGGAAGAAATTCAGTATAGATGAACAACCACAGGAGAGTGTCCAACAGTGGCTACAGCAGTAGCACAAATGCTTCTTCATGACTGGAAGACAGGGTATTCCACGGAGATGGGACAAGTGTGTTAATGTTGAGGGAGAGTACTTAGAGAAGAACTAATAGTTGGGTACGTGCATTCCTATTCGTTCATTTTGTACAAAGAAAAAAGTCCAGGTCAACCTCGAACAACCTACGTACTTAAATAAGTGGTATATTTATTTCTTACCTAAACTTAATTCCAGTAGAATAAATTTTTATTGATGAGAAGTCGGAAAAATGTATTTATAATTTTAGTACTGCGGATGATAAATCATCGAACCTGAGTAGAGGAGTCGAAAAATATCACCGCTGTTGTCTGAGAAAATCTACGACCGTAAGTCTATGTTTGTTCAGAAATTCATAACATAATAAACGATTTCTCAAAAATTTCCACTATTGGATGTAACGCAGTGTTTTGACCCAACCATATTAAAAGAAACACTTTTGACGAAGATCCTTATCTCATCTTCAAGCTCCAGGTGGTTTTTTTACCCGAAGAACTGAGGAAGGAAATAGCATTCTCATCATCCATTTTCCTTCAGTTTTCCACTAAGTGTTTATCTAACAAGGAAAGGTCTCCAGTCACTAAGGCAGGAAGAAACTTATGGAATTTGGTGAGTGCGTAGTACGCGAATTTTAAGCCCACGAACAATGGTTCACGAACACGAAACTTATTTTCAGTAGTTTGTAAGGATCGTGAACAGAACAGCAAAATGGGACAGTGGGGTATTTACAATATCCCGCTGGTTAAGGCAACTACAGGACAAGCAGCCTCTAATTATGTGAGTTCTACAAAACGTAATATTGAATTACGAATTAAAGAACATAAATACAATATTAAAACAGGCATGTATTGTACATCCCTAGCCAAATCTGTTATACAAGATGATCTTAATCCCGACTGGAGTAATGTAAGAATAATTAATACTCCTAGTAAACCTGGTGACCTTTTAATTGCAGAAAGTGTATATATAGAGGCTTCCGGTGAGCAATGTTGTAATGAACATGCCCCCTATGAGCTACATAACGTTTGGAAATCACTTATTAAAACAGTAAATTATAAATTGTAATATAAACTTAAAATTGAATGTTCACCCCACCCTACACAATTTCTTATTTTCTATAATATATTTCCATGATTTCTTCACAGACCATTGGGCCAACAGTATACGCAACATTTTGGCGCATATAGATTACTATTGGCTAATAACTTACCATGCTTCCCACAAAGCAATGATCTATATTATATACTGTATAGATTAAATGTGTCTCTATTTATTACATCTGAAGAAGAGGCAGCCGCTGCCTCGAAAGTGCTCATAGTTTTAATTGTATATATTTCTTATCTTTTAATCATTAAATCGTGCTAAAGACGGAACACTTTCATCGTTTCAGTGATTAATGTCGCACGAGTCTTCGATATTTGTTGATAGATTTATGAACACTTGAATTAGCAAGCAGTGCTTTCGCTGAATTCTTTATCCTGGTTTCTCTATTTTAAAGTATTTAATTAGAGATTGTGCAAATGCTGATTAAGTTTTCAACTTCTAAAGCATCGATAAAAATTAAAAGATAAGGGTTAAACAAATAGATTAAAATCATCAAGTAACCTTAAGTCTTGAAACCGATATTTCTACAGTCATTAAACCCTTGTTACTCTACAGTACGAAGAAATTTTTGTTGTGCCATGAAGATTTTGATGCCGCCCCGGTGGCGCAGTGGTCTAAGCTCTGGCTTAAGACCATTCGTCTGAGATGGCTCCGAGTTCGAATCCTGGTGAGGCATGGATGTTGTGTTTGTCCTACGGCACTGGTTCTCTCCCTTCCCGAAACCAGTGACCTTAAATTAGGGACGGGCGACTGCTTATAGCCCACTGAGTTCCTCATGGCGGTGGTTAAACCTTCAAAAAAAAAAAAGACTTTGATGTGGTCATGTTAATCATCTGAATCCAATGAATTACATTAAATAAATTCTTTTTGTACACAATTCATGTTCAACTTACAAAAACGGAACAAAACTTTTGTTCACCGAAGAAACGACATTCTATTGCTTAAAATACAGTATATCGCTCAAATCCAAAAACCGAAGCACTGCTTAAAAAAGTGCACTCCAAAGAAGCATCGATTTTTTTTTCTTTCACCTGAAGTAAGATCAAGAAAATTTTAGATTTTCAAATTCACAGCAAAGTCAATAGTTGTGAATGTTTTTACGAAAATCTGAAAACAAAATGAATAAATGCAGTAAATGCAAAGCCACTTATTTAGGATGTTACTTTTAAAGGGAAATCTCAGCTGTGAGGGAGCGATCGCCTCAATTCCCACTCCCAACTGAATCCTCTAATGATATTTTGATCCCTTTCGCGACTTCCTGTAAAACTGAGCATCACAGTGGCGAAGAAATACAGATCTTGAACTGAATACTAAATAAAAACTGAAGATGTTTGCTTCGGCGATTACACCCAGTTTGAAGTTATAATGTTTGCTCGACAAAACCATTTCGTCCAATTTTTTTACTTATCCATTCGGCTGAAACGATACTGCCTGCTAGTTTTACGATACAATCACGAATCAGGTTGAATAACATTTTAAACGTTATACAACGGGCGAAAAGTTTCAGTCTGAATAAATTAGTTGCATTTGAAATTAAAGTTCGTGGCTTCCATCTCGTGCGTTTTACTTTTAGAAAGTAACAGTATATACTTTTGGTTCGAAACTTTTGTACTGCGTGCAATGGGACCGCGGCTATAAATTTAGAAAGCATGGCATCAAATAAGGAAAAAACTGTCGTTGCTTCTCTTTTGGTGCAACTTAAAATATGATTGCTTTTAAATCTAAAATATGCAGTGAACAACTTGTATAGAGATTTGAGAATAATTGTTTAGCAGCGGTCTTTACATGTACATGAAAAGTGAAGCCTACATTGTGTTCTCAACCTGCTGGCCCGAGATTTTATAGAAAATATATTTAATGTTTCTAAAAACATAAAATTGTTTACGAGATCCGATATTTCATCCCTCCAACAATAATCTATAATTAACTTAAATATCAAAGAAGGACCAATGAAGTTCAAAGAGAAGAAACAACTGCGTTTAACACCTCGACCATATATTAGTGATAGACCGCACACTGGTAGGTAATGACTGCCACAGAGCCGCCGTGGTCATAACATCAGAGCGTTCAGTTCACGTGACATTAAGCAGAAGTGATTTCGTGCTATCCAATTTCAATGCTTTCCTATGGCTTCACAGGTTACTTATAAATATTACCATTTAGTAAAACATGTAGCTTACAAGTGCGGTTTCTAGCAATGACAAACCTAAGGATATATTTATTAATAAATTATATATTCATTAGTAATTTATCATCTATAAAAATTGAATTGCAACCATTTCGATGTTACAGGATGAGTCGTTAGGACGCAGGAGATCATTTGGTTCGTGTGTGTTCCTGTGTGAACCGGCTGCGTTTCTACTTGATACTACATGTCAAGTGGTGTTTTCATTAATAACTTAGCATTCAGTGCTACAATATTTCTAGTGTATTACGTAGAATGTGAGAAATCCCGATCTACACAGTCAAAGCACAAAAATATACGGCAATGACATTGCCATACTCAGAGTATGTTTACTTAAAATATGTATGTGCATAGATCGGCTTGATTATAGGCCGTGATTAGAATATTGTGATGAATATTCGCGAAAATTTTTAAACACGTATATCCATATTTGTTTATCGCGAATGATTAAATTATTTTGTTAAATGGCACACGTTTTGTAGATTGGAAATTCAACCAAATATTGATTATTTCTTCCCGTATATGATAACCATTACTGCAAATATGAAAAACTTAGGTGAAATGGTCGCCCTTACTAACCGTAATAAAAAATTACGGAAAATTGAAATCAGTTATTACTATAAATACACGGAATCTGTTTAAAGCGTTTAATTCGTTTTTCACCGGTGAAAAGTTGTAGAATTTTCTTTTAACATTGTTGCCTAAGATCACATGACATTTCCATAGGGCCGCGGATGGCCAAGTGGTCAACGTTCGCGACTGCCACGGAGAAGGCAGGTACGAACGCTCGAACTACTAAATATCCGCCGTGCGTCGGATGGGCACGTTAAGCCGTCGGACCCCGGGTACTGGCACCCCGGTAATAAATAAGGACGTCTTCCTCCCCCTTTCTACCTCGCTTCCGTGTCACTTTCCTATCGGGCGCTCTAGCCCAAATCTCCTAGCTTCCTATTTCTAAGGGTTATTTAAGACCTGGGGTCAGACACTCCCTTCCTAAAATCCTCTACATATGATCTGATCCGACATGACATTTCCCGTTTTGATGTTGGAGCCAGAAATTGTGACGTCATTCGCAGCCTACCTGTATGTATGGCCAATAGTTTAACAAATCTTTTCTACAGTCACGTGAATTTCGGGAGGCTCTAAAATTTTGTGTGGGACACTACATTTGGAATAATATTGCCAGATTTCTTTTCCGAATAGATAATTATTTCAACTAAGATTTTCGCAAATGAAGTACATACCCTTGATACTCCATGAAGTACATTTTTTTGGTTAGATGACAATAAAACTGAAATAAAAAAAAAAACCTAACGAACTTACCAGCAACATAAAGTTCCATTTCCAGCCCACGGACAAGATTTACGAAGGTTACTGATATAAAACATAAACTTACCTTGGTAGGATTGATCATCAAAACAAGAATAAAACTAATGAAAAACAAACAAAAAAGGGTGAGGAGGGTATTCGGAGCTGTTGGAATGACTGTACGACGGCGAATATCACGCCGATTATAAATATCAATAGCACAGCTACAAATATTGGCTTAAAAATAGATGTTAAATAAAGAATATTATTTAAACTAACATTATCAAATGATTTCCAACAAAAGTTGAAATTGGAAAACAATTTTACAGAACTAAAAATTTTTGGTCATAGCGGACAGGTTTCCTCACGTTAGTTTAAATATTACATTGCGAGCAACGAGGGTGAACGTAAAGGTACATCACTTTTTAGGTAAATTTTATATTCGCACGTAGTTTCAAAACAAAATAACGGAAATTTACATAGTTTTTTATTACACATACATAGCGATTTCTATTTTTTGACAGCTTTCAAAAGTAGCGAACATATTTTACTTACGTTCTTCCTTCGTAATTTTGAGGCCTAGTTTTCGCATTTCTTCGTGTTTATTAAATTTTAATCACTTAATGGCAAACCCTCGGAATCTTTTACATTTTAGAGTGGAAAACACTGCCGTTTCAGCTCAAAATGTTGTTTGGAAAGCTGCTTTATGAGTAACAGAAAATAAGAAAGACAGGGCATATACAGTATATTGAACAGCGTGTCATTAAAAGCACAACTAATTCAATGACAGTAAAGAAAATAACTCTTTTCTTTCTTCAAAAAAAAAAAGTTTCAGAAAGTCATTAAAAAGTAGTGCACCAAAATATTTTAGGGGCAATTGCAAATTAAAGAAACTGGTTTACATCACAGAAATATAAATGTAAGTCAAAATATTCATTTAAAATGTTTTCAGCGAGCTCACGCAGAAAACCAACGATCTGTGAAAAACGTCTGTTACGACTTGTAACACGACACGATTTGTCTAAAAGCACGTACGTCACGAAATGATGTTCTTTGAGTAGTACAAGAATAATAAAGTCTTGACAGCAGATCATAAAAAAAAATATATTTCCTTACATTTGCTTAAAACTGAAACACAAACACATGCTAATATTACCATATATATACATGCTTCAATAAATAAAATCCATTTTCCGTTACACCCTATTGAACCAAAAAAAAACGCACAATCTTCACACCTGGACGTTTGTTCAACGCTTATGATATAAAGTCATCATACATTAGCTTTTGTATGTAAAAACGATTTTTTTCAGTTCTTCTCTTTCATGGTCAAATTTTTAATAAGAGGACATAGCTTTACGGAATAAACGACATGCTCAGAGCACACCACACATCGAAGAAACCAAAAATATTTTCTATAACACATATTTAACACTTGCACTTCGAGAAACATTGCGTCTGTTTCCACACCCCATAAAACGGCACACGCTTCATGATTTACAAGCCCAGAGTTGTTGTTGGTTTTTAATTTTTTTTTTACTGAGTTTAATACCACGATTTCCTTTCTTTTTTTTTTTTTTTTTTGATTGGAGGTTTAACGACCACCGTGAGCAACTCAAATGGGCTATAAGCAGTCGCCCGTCCCAAAATTTAGAGCCACTGACGTAAGACAAACACACCATCCATGCCTCACCGGGATTCGAACCCGGACCCCATCTCGGACGAATGATCAGAAGCCATCGCTTAGACCACTGCGCCATCAGGGCGGTATACCGCGATTCACGTGGAACTTTCTTGACGCACCGCACCGTCTTCAATATGATTGCTTAATGATCCTGTTTAAAAAGATTAAAACTCAAATTATGTACAGCACATGTCATGAACTCACATTTTCAATCGCTAACTCACACGTACATGTGTTTCATTATGGAAAATATCTGGGTAAGGAATTTTATTCACTTCCGCACGTGCAGCTTTGAACATCTTTATCTTTATAGTTCTCCGAATGATGCCGAATTACGTAGTGCTGAAGCTGTCTCGGGGGACAATATTCCACGAAAAGCGCAACAGCGACTGTTATTGAAGTTCTACGAAAAGTGCAACAGCGACTGTTCCTGGAGATCCACGGTAGAAGCCAAATTGCAAACTGGTCACAATATAAAACAAATCGCAGAATCACTGGTTTGAAATTTGCTTTGCAATAGGGAAATGTTAACATACATATTTGTACACCAAAACAGCCATTTTGCTACAGAGATGATACAATAAATAGCGACAAAAAGCACTATAGTGAAAAGTTTTTGTACATTTATAAAACGTAATATCCCCACCACACACACACACATCACACTTACGTCTCACATACGCTTCTTTCGTGGGTTTTCACTGCGAGCACCTAAGGCTAAGTCCCTTATTTGTAGCCACTAGCGCTAGGGAAGGGCCGTTGAACAATAAATACACCACCAGACCTGCCAACTCTCAAAATTGAAAACCGTAAAAAAATGCCAGTAAACGTTTAATCGACATGTCCGATTGGCTGGTGTATTGAATATATCAACTAAAAGCCGAATTATTACGAAAGTGATGTGTCGATTTTAACTGCTGTATCAGGATATTTGTAACTATTTCACGCGTACAGCGATTAAAATGAAATCGATACATAATTATCTCATTAGTACATTATCGTTAGGGTACATACACATACAAATTCCATTTGTAACTGCGAAATTATTGCGATATATTGCAGTAACTTTTCACTTAACTGAGGTTTTGACCTTAAATTTCTGTGCCAACATGTTAGAATACCTTTAAAAACACGCGATTTTAAGCCTTAGGCACCTCTTCACTGGGTCCCAATAATAGTGTCACTTGACAGCACAAGGAATTCAACAATTCTGAGTGAAAATAACATAGTCATTTCGATGTAAATATTTCCATAATCACCGCTTTTGTAAGTACCATAGAGTTGAGTGTAAATTGATAGTGATTATTATTTTATTAGTGTACAATTATTAATGTCTTTTGAAAGAAAAACAAAGGATTGGTCCGGTCCCAGAAAAAACTTCGCTATTGGCGATCCGATCTTCCAGTCGTCTGCTTTAGTCTACTTGTATGCGAGGCTTTATTTCTCTCTGTCTACCTCAGCAGTTATCGCTAATTATAATCTTACAACATTTTTCCGAGTATTTCCCGCTAGGCTGCGAACAGACATGGTAGGAGATGTAAAAGTGAGAGAAAATGTGATAACGTTAATCAGAATATGCAAGCGCTGTGGGGAGACTTATTCTTTTTAAACTACACTAACCTGGGGGGAAGGCTGAGTTCCAAAATATGTCGTCCGTATAAAACCTAAAACTTACCAGGTACGCACAACCCAAGTTTTTTGTTTGTTTGATTTGAGGTTTAACGACCACCGTGAGCAACTCAATGGGCTATAAGCAGTCGCCCGTCCCTAATTTAGGGTCACTGGTTCCAGGAAAGGGAGAGAGCCAGTGCCATAAGACAAACACAACATCCATGCCTCACGGGATTCGAACCCGGACCCCTTTCGGGCGAATGATCATAGGCCATCGCTTAGACCACTGCGCCATCGGGGCGGCGGCAAACAACCCAAGCCTCATCCGGGACTTTAAAGCCGTGCCCAACTCGGACGCTTGGCCACAAGCCCGCTCTTCTGACCACTCCGTCACGTATATCTCAGTGATTGAAAATGTGAGTACCTAACATGCGTTTTAACTTCAGTTTGCATATTTCTCAACAGGATCATTAAACAATCGTACGAAATATTGTAAGCAAGTTTTCGGAAAACTCCCTTGAATGATGTTAAATGAAATAAAAAAAAAATAAAAAAAATGCAAGCTTGTAAATCCCACGTTTTGCCATTGATCCTTTTACTCCCCCCGGATTTTTAATCGCAATCATGGAAAAACAATTCTAGTGGGAATATTTAATGATTACCATTTTGTTTTCATATAATCACAGGAAAAAATACTTAGCTTAGTAATAATTCCACATGGTAATTTTTAGTAGTACGTGAACCATCACAACAGAATATATCTTTCGGACAATCCTTATATTGTAATCATCTTTGTAATTCAACTTTATTGTTGTTTACACTAACTCCAAAATAAAAACAAACCAAGGATTATTTTCGAAGGTCAAGCATCACGACCATCGACTACTATAAAGTTGTGGTCCATTCAGAAACCGGTCAGTGGGTGCTTCTGAGTGATACAGCAAGAACTCGGAGAGCGTTTTAAAGATCATGAAGGCTGAGTAATGATGACAATCCGAAAAAGTGGACTAAGGAAGAACTCATCATAGAAAGAAAGAAAAGTAATAAAAATAACACTTGGATTCAATTCCTGAATGAATGAAGCACAGAAATGTACTCACGGCTGTTCGGTAGTAGGGCTGTAAGGTAGAAAAGGTAGCGGAAGAAGGTGCACTTGGTACGGCATAGATAGACGCGGTAGCGGCCTGCATGTTGAAGCAACGGTGGTAGGTCTGTGTTGAGGCCAGCCGGCCGGCAGAAAGATGATGAAGGTGTGGGAGGAGGAGGAACAGGCAAGGAGGTGTGTCCCGGGTCGTCTCCTGTGGCTCAGTGCACTCGCTCGCTCAAGGCGGAGAATACACACACTCTATGGGCCAACAAGGAAATAATAGGGCAACTACATCACAATCAAGGACGCACTCTCTGCCATCAACTTACCGCAAACTCTACTACATTACAACACAACCATTTGTTCACAAAATTTTGTGTAGCAAATCCGCTATGAAATAATTTTTATGTGCAGCCATTTTCTAAGCATGTTTCCTTTTTCTTTTTTACCAAATTTCACGTTAACATTGTTTAACCAGGGGTAGACAAATCAAAGGCGCCCAGTCGCCTGAAAATTTTAACCTGGTGCCTGTTTTCAAATTCTATTCTGAAATTTTTATTTCTCAAACTTTGGCTTTCTGTTATGAAGCTTCTTCTCTCTCTTTAATAAAGTAACAAGCACAACATGCGGATTTTTTTTTTTTTTTTTTCTATTTCCGTCTTTTTTGTAGACTATTTACGTGTGAAAACACGAATGCCGCCCTGGTGGCGCAGTGGGCTCGGGTTCGAATCTCGGTGAGGCATGGATGATGTGTTTGTCTTACGGAGCTGGGTCTCTCCCTTCCCTAGAACCAGTGGCCCTAAATTAAGGAAGGGCGACTGTTTATAGCCCATTGAGTTGCTCACGGTGGTCGCTAAACCTCCAATAAAAAATAAATAAAAAGGAAAACAAAACACAAATTTGCCAGTTAGGAGGACCGAACCCGCATCATTCTGCTCCGGATCCGAATGCTTTCCCAATTAAGCTAAATAGAAGGAATTTATCGCTGCAAAGGGCCGCGGGTGGCCTAGTGGGCAACGTTCGTGACTGCCACGGAAAGGACCTCAGGTTCGATCCCAGGCAGGTACGAACGCTCGATCCGCTAAATATCCGCCGTGCGTCGGATGGGCACGTTATGCCGTCGGACCCCAGGTACTGGCACCCCGGTAATAAATAAGGGCGTCTTCCTCCCCCTTTCTACTTCGCTTCCGTGTCACTTTCCTATCTGGCACTCTAGCCCAAATCTCCTAGCTTCCTATTTCTAAGGGTTGTTTAAGACCTGGGGTCAGATACTCCCTTCCTAAAATCCTCTACATTTGATAGTTTCATTTCATTTATCGCTGCGACCCTGCCCTCTTGACATCTGATTCATCTCTGTAGTACGTCACATATATCCCCTTCCGCTTGAGAAAGGCGGAGGCACGAAATCTCAGGCTACGGATCAGCCGCAAACTATGCTTGAAGTAAATCTCTGCAGAAGAAGGAATTCTCACTAATTCCGGACGATGTGTGGAAGAAGCATCAAACATTTTTCGAAGCGAAGAAGGAAGTCTCATTAATTCCAGACGATATGTGGAAGGAACATCACATATTTTTCGAAGAAACTAACGGCCAGTAGATCCATTTTTACGCTTGGGCGCCAATACGAAAACACAAATTTGCCAAGCTCTATACATACCTATCTGCTCCGGAGTCGAATGCTTTCCCAATTAAGCTACACCGAGAAGTGCTTATCAGTAGTGGTGTAGTGCTAACTGAAAAAGTACAGGATTACGAGGTGCCATTACGTCCTCCAAACCTTTCCCTTCTTACTCCCCCCACCAATTCCGCCTCTCCCCTTTTTACTTTCTTATACACTGAGAAAAACGTTTTGTTAATTCAGCAAAAAAAGTGTTGAATCAACCAAAAAATTTTGTCGATATGCAGTCAACAAAAATGTTGAATTCACAAAAGTACTTTGCTGAAAATTATTGTTGATTCTACAAAATTTATTGTTATGACAAAACGTTTTGCTCATTTAACAAAATGCCTAGGTCGAATTTTGGGAATTCGTTTGATACAACAATATGTATTGTTATCGTGACACGGTAATTTCTTGCTCCAACAAAATTTAAAGTTATACAGCTGAACCATTTCGTCCCTAAACTTTTTTCTTGATGGCAACACTTTGCAGGTGCAGTAATTTCAGACGGTGCCCTTCGAACCTGGGTGTCCGCCATTTCCGTTTTCCCCGATATCTCTTCTTCTAAAACTCCGATTTAAAACATTCTTTCTGCAGCGGATACAGCTCCTGATGAGAAATCTTTCGCATATATTTTTTAATTTTTAGTAAGCAATGGTTTGGCCACTAGGGGACGTAAGAGTTAATTTCTGCTCCGATGTATTTGCCACAAAGTCATCTCGATAGAAAAAATCGTTCGTGGACCGATACCATCTCGCCAATAAACCTTTTCGGAATGTTTTCTTCTTAAAATAATGTACGATTTCTCCGACAGGGGGCGTAGATGTATATATTATTTTTGTCAATATCTCTGCTTCTAAGAGTCCGATTTGAGAAATTCCTTCTTTATTAAATAGTTTCCGGTGCGAAATGCTTTTCACATAATTTCATAAATTTCAAATGATTTATAGACTTTCCGCTAGGGGGCGTTAAGATTAATTGCGTTTTCTTAGATATGTCTGCTTCTAAAACTCCAATTTGAAAAATTCTTCCTGTATCGCCTACAGCTCCTGATGGGAAATGTTTTGCATATCATTTCTAATATTTGAAAAGGAATGGTTTGGCCTCCAGGGGACGTAAAGGTTAGTTTCAGCTTAAGATGTATTTGCAGCGAAATCTGTGCTTCTCAAAATTCGATTGAAAAAATTCTTTTGTGGATCGATGCCCCTCACATCGAAAACCCTTTTGAGAATACTTTCTTCTTAAAATAATATATGATTTTTGCACAAGGAGGTGTAGATGTATATCTTATTTTTGTCGATATCTCTACTGCTAAGAGTCCGATTTGAAGAATTCTTTCTTTGTTGGAGAGCGTTTGCGCGCTGCGAAATATTTCTCATATAATTTCAAAATTTTCTTAACACAAGTCTGCCACCAGAGGGCGTAAGTTCACGTTTCCGTCTACAGCAATATATGTGGGATTAAACACCCAATAGAAAAACTTCTTTCTTCGGTCAGATACTACTAACTATGCAAACTCTGTGTGCTTCTGTTCTTCCCATAATAATGCAATATTTCACCGCTAGGAGCGCAAACGCTTAATCTGTTTTTCTCAATATCGCTGCTTCTACAGGTGCAATTTAAAAAATTCTTTCAACACCGGATGTCATTTACTTTGTAGAACACTTTAGGATAGTGCATGAGGAATTTTGTAGTTCACAGTTCTTTCGGTAGGAGGTGTATGTGTACTTTAGTTTTTAACCGTATCTCCGCTTCTAAAAATACTATTGAGAAATTTCTTCCTTACTGTATGCCATTCGCTACAATAGAAATGTGGAGCATTATCCTCTTTAAATAATGCAAATAGTTCCAGCTAGGAGAGTAAGGGTCGAAACCTTTTTTTACCGCTATCTCTGCTCTCTCTAACCAGCAGAGTTGAAGCATTCTGCAGCGATATTGGCAGTAGTAATCCAAGCTGAAGTTCGGCGACAAAAAAAGAGTAAGCTGAACATTCTGAATTTAAAACATATTTTTAAAGCCAATTATTAATACAAGCGTATAATCCCTAGTTGTGGATTTTGCAATGATTTATTGAACAATATCTAAAAAAAATACATTAATTTTGACGGCTGAAGGTCACAATCCTGTATATTAGTTTTTGTTTATACACATCGTGGTTTTCTCTTACTGTCTCTTGAAAAATAGCGCTGGTTCCTAAAGAAGAAGGAAAAAAAAAAAAAAGGAGCTGTCGTATGAAAATTTGGAGGTTTTGTCTAACACTGGTCATCATGGATAAAAGAAACAGTACCAACAGATATTATTCCTTGGGCATATTTTCTACCATCGTACCCGAATTTCCACAACGATTTTCTTCAACTACAACCGCTTTCGTACCTCTAACCTTTAAAAAAAAAAAATTCAGAAGGTTTTACACAGCTCAAAACCTTTGGCAATGACGCACTTTAGCAGTGAAAATGTAATTTACCAAACACACACACACAAAGGAATTGTGCGCTTAAAAAAAATGAAAATTATTGGTACGAGTGGACATCGGTGTTATTCTGATACGTGACATCATTCAGAACAACTCCCCGACTCACAAATGGATGCTTGTTGCCACATGGGTTTACGTTCGAACGCCAACTCTTGATAAAAAAATAAAAATCGGAAGCTACTGTGACTTAAAGTCTTTATTGTTCAGGATCCTTCGATATAATTCGATCATAATCTAATGCCTTAGAGTTCATTATTCTGCCTTTAAAAATCTGTTTTTACACGCTTCGCAGCTAAAAAGCTCCTTTCACTTTAGCATCTGTGACGTACTACAGAGGTGACGCACATGTCAAGACGGCAAGTAGCAGTGATAAGCCTTTGCCTGCGTAGCTTAATTAGGAGAGCATTCGGCTCCGGAGCAGAAGGTTGATGTGAAGTACTACAGAGATGATGCACATGTCAAGTAACAGTGATAAGCCCTTGCCGGCGTAGCTTAATTGGGAAAGCATTAAACTTCGGAGCAGAAGGATGACGTGACGTACTACAGAGGTGACCCACATGTCAAGACGGCAAGTAGCAGTGAAAAGCCTTTGCCGGAGTAGCTTAATTGGGAAAGCATTCGGGTCCGGATCAGAAGGATGTGGGTTTTAGTTTCTCTACAGGCAGAGAGAGGGTTTTGGGTTACATATTGCCGCCCGAACGTAAAAATGGATTTACTGCCCGTTAGATTCTTCAGAAAATGTGTGATGCTTGTTCCACATATTGTCTGGAATTAGTGAGAATTCTTTCTTTTACAGAGAGTTACTTCAAGCATCGTTTACGGCGGACCCAAAACCTGCGTTTCCTTGGATCCGCCTTTCTCGGGGGAGGGGATGGAATATATGTGACGTACTACTGAGATGATGCTCATGCCAAGACGGCAAGTAGCAGTGATAAGCACTTGCCGGTGCATCTTAATTGGGAATGCATTCGGCTCCGGTGCAGAAGGATGTGAGTTCGAGCCCCGCAACGGGCACATTTGGGTTTCATTCATACATCTGATGTCTAAATACTGTTGTTTTTTATAAATTCCTCGTTGAGTCACTCCGTAAGCGTAGCTCCAAAATTTTCATCGCAAAATAATGCTATACAAATCACAAAATTTAACAGAAAGCGGTATGAAATACGGGTACACCGGACGGCACGATGTGATATCAACTGTACACTGAACAACAACATACATTGTGAAAAAAATTCTGAAATTCACGAACTATTTTCCGTGATACCTTTCGTACATTAACAAAGCTTATTCCGTGAAATGAAGGGGAAAAACCGAAATTTCATTGATTTCGCCAGGGAAATTCAAAATTTTTAGAAACTTTCCCGCAATTCCTTTTCGTATGTTGACAGCAAACTGCCGTGTTTTAGGTGTTAAAGAAAAATTCTGAACTTTTAGAAACATTTCCGCAATTCCTTTCGTATACTAACAGTAAAATTCCGTTCTCACTTTTTTCATATCTATATGACGAAAAATTTCAGGTAATAGCAGCGATTCGCAGGAATATACTTGAGGTCTGATTAACTATTAAATTTCAAATGTCTGTCGGAGGACCTGATTTTGAAGTTCTGTAGCGAGATCAGATACTGTGGATAGCATATCGCATGAAATTTTGATTATCGTGTCACAGGAAATTTTTTTCCCTTTCTCCCATTTTGTGCATACCAGCCAGCTATTGTACACTCACGGACAATGAAATTTGCGCACCCAGAAGAAAACATGCTACAACCGCGAAACTTTGCAAATAGCTAGAGTGCGTGCTGGTATGCAAATGATCCACGTTTTGTGCAAGTGCGCATGACTGCACACCCTGTGCTGGCGCTGCAAGCACTAACCGACAGCCTTATAAAATCGGCGTGTACTCAATGCCCCATGAAAGCGAAAAGCACCGCACGGCGCAAGCAAGAGTACAGAGTGACAAGAATGCCAATTAGACGACAGAGACGTCGATTTACGCAAGCAGTGGACACGTGACGGCACTGCCACACGGCGGAGTGGCTCCGTACGGACCAGGAGGACTACCGGTAGAGAGGAGAAGATCGTGCGCCGGATCCCACGGGGACCCGGTCCACTATACAGGCAGATGTAATGGCTTCTGTGTGCCCAAGAACCACTGCTCGACACATCGCGGAAGCGAATCTGCGATCCAAGCGCCTCTTACGTGTGCTGCCATTAACACAGGAACATCGCCGGCTCAGTGTGCAGTGGTGCCAAGCCAAAGCAACGTGTGGTGTTAAGCGATGAATGTTGCTTCGTTTTGGGGACAGATGATCATCGTATCCGGGTGTGGAGGTCGCCAGGTCAACGGCACAATTCCAACCTCGCCATCGAGCGCCACACCTCCCCCACTGCAAGCATTATGGTCTGGTGAGCCATTGCCTACGATAGCCGATCAGCTCGTAGTGGTACGTGGATCATTGATGGGCCAGCGGTATGTGGATGAGATTCTACGGCCCCATGTACTCCCATTCATGGCCGGGATTCCAGCTGCGCTATACAGGCAGGATAATGCCCGCCCGCACACGGCTCGGGTTGCACAGGACTGCCTACGTCATATCCAGACACTTCAATGGCCTGCCCGCAACCCGGACATGTCAGCCATCGAGCATGTGTGGGACCAGTTGAAAAACCAGCTGCCGCCGTTCCGCACTATCCGGGATTTGGAACACACCGTCCAACACGTGTGGGCCAATCTGCAACAAGACAACATCAGGCGTCTGTTTGCCTCCACGCCGGACTGTATTGCAACATATATCGCCACACGAGGCGTAGCGACGCGCTATTGAAGATGACCGGACTGCGTGCCCCAGATCCTTCTGTAATTGTCCAGCAGCTCTGTTTTTGCCATCATGTGTATCATTCATCTGCATCATTACGTCCATAAAGTTTCAGTTCAATCCGATACTTCCTTCTTGATACGCAAGTTTCATTGTCCGCGAGTGTATATTGTGTTACCATAAGAAATCTGGTACTTAAATTATTGTACTGGTGATTGTATTATGTCTATGTATCATTCTGTGGACGAATTAAGACAAAAGCAATTATAGCTATCAAAAGTAAATTTTATATTTAGGAGTTTTGTAAAATATGCTATAAAGCAGTACTTTTCAAATATCCTTAAAGATAATTCAAAGTCACTCACAGTTTAATAAGATCTTAAGTTTCAAAGCATTCTGTTGCTTCGAAGAAAGCACGATGGAAAAAAATGCGTAATTTGTAATAAGTCGTCCTACAGAAAAAAATAAAATTATTACAAACCTATTCAGATAAATAATAAGCTCCAACAGAAAACAAAATGACTAATTTACCCACATTAATAACAAAAACCACATTTCATAATCGCAGGATTAGAGTTCTACCTCATACGTGACTGGACGTTACGTGTCTTTGGACCAACGGTAGCACGTGCTGTTCCCGTAGGAAAGGTTTCTGGTTCGAAGCCCACCTGGGGCAAAGATAAAGGAGTCATAATATGGCTGAAAAAGTCAAAATCGAAAATTTCGCGTTTCCGTATAAATACGTAAAACCTCGAAACGAAATAAATTCAACCAGGAAACACCACCCAGCACAATCCATTTCCAGGCTGACATGGTAACACGATAAATACGGAATTTCTATGCCACAAAGGAAGATGCCTGCATGCTTGCCATATGCACTACATTGACAAAAGTCACCGCACACCACTCCAAAAGCAAATGAACGGATCCGCTGCGTTGTTAAGATGCGCGG
The DNA here is from genome assembly GCA_039090855.1 of Macrothele yani. Taxonomy (NCBI): domain Eukaryota; kingdom Metazoa; phylum Arthropoda; class Arachnida; order Araneae; family Macrothelidae; genus Macrothele; species Macrothele yani. The sequence goes on along the minus strand of CM077022.1, from coordinate 44,127,913 downwards.
TAGAGCTGCAAACGGTATAAAAACAAGTCTGCAGCTGATCGCGATCATATCGTACTCTGAGATTGAGTGAAAATGTCGCGGCGGGAGAGAACTGACTTTGAGAAAGGAAAGATTGTTGGGTGTTATATTAGTGGGTTGTCCATAAGAGAAGCCGAGAGGCGTTTAAACATACCCAAGTCAACTGTTTTGGATGTACTGAATAAGTGGAAGACACATGGAGTGCCTGACGCAGCAAAACGTACTGGCAGACTAAAGAAAATCAGTCATAGAGGACATCGAAGCCTCACGAGAATCGTTACAGCTAATCGACGGAGTACTGCACAAGACATCAGTGTACAGGTGAGTAAAAATGCTGGAACCTCGGTATGTACACGTACCATTCACAGAGAACTTCATTCCATGGGTTACCGTGGTCTCATAAGCCTTTCATCTCCACTTGGAATGTTACTCGTAGTTTAGCATGGTGTAAAGAACATTTATCGTGGACCGTAGATCAATGGAAACGGATCCTATGTCCTATGAACTGATGAATCCAAATACACGATCCACCGGTCTAATGGCTGTGTGTGGGTATGGCGGCAGCCGGGAGATCGCTATTTACCACAACGTACTGTTACTACGGTCAAGTTTGGAGCTGGCAGTGTACTCGTGTGGGGGTGTACTTCGTAGTATGGTCACGGCCCATTGCTCATCGTGGATAAACCTGTTAACCAGCACGTCTACCTCGATATTTTGGACAATCATGCCCTACCAACTCTGTGGCAATACTATGGAAATCAGCCTTGTTGGTACCGGCAGAAAAATGCACCGAGCCATAAAGCAAGGACTGTTACGGCGTGGTTTGATGATAATTCCGTATCGTGTGTGGACTCGCCAGCACAGAATCCTGATCTTAATCTCATAGAGCACCTATGGGATGAATTAGAACGTCGCATAAGAAATTTGGAGCCAATGCTTACTACTAAGCAACAGTTAGCGGCAGCATTATGTACTGAATGGAAGCGCATACCTATCGCTGTGTTCCAAAACCTTGTCGAAAGCATGTCTCGAAGGGTCAGTGCATGCATTAAGGCCAAAGGTGGACCGACACCGTACTAATGTATCTCAATAAATGCTATGTTGTGTTTCTCTTCTAGGTGCCCGAAGACTTTTGTCAATATAGTGTATTTCCGAAGACTTATTCTTCATTAACACCTATGACTATGGCTGGAGAACTAGTGATTCTGGGTCTGGATCTGTTGGACTGATTGGAATGGTCGTCGTCGTCGTTATGAGGAGACATTTGATGTCTTGAATAACACAATATGATGTTCTTTCTCAGTTCCCTCGAAAGATGGATTGTCTTTGGTGGTGTAGAAGTTAGCCAACTCAGACGTGGGCTCGATTCTTGCTCGAGGGTGATGGAAGTTTCAAGTTTGCTAAGGAGAGATGCACTATACTATCAAAAGTGGACACTACGAAATATTTGCATAAGTGCAAAGAACGGTTGTGCAAGAAGGTGCACAACCGTTCTTTGTAAGTGGGGAGGTACGTATATAAAGCTGAGATGTTCTGTTGTGTTATCAATAATTTTAAAGCGGATATGGCGCGTGGACGTGAACTTTCCGAGTTCCAGCTTGGGCTGGTCATAGGATGTAATTTGAGTAACGTTTCCATACGGAGCATTGCAGCTAAACTAAACATACCAAAATCGATTGTAAGTGATGTTGTGAAGACATGGAAGCAGGACGGTGCAACTACAACAAAATAACGTTCATGAAGGCCGTACAAACTGACGGAACGTGACAGAAGTGCCATGGTAAGAAATGTCAAGAAATCCTGTTCTTGTTCTGCCATTTTCATAGCTCTAAAGTAGGAAATGCTTGTAATGGCTCCGTTACGACAATAACTATCCAAAGAGAATAGCACAGTGTGGGTTATTATGGTAGAGCAGCGGCACATAAGCCCCACATCACTACCGTGAATGCGAAGCTCCGTTTGGAGTGGTTTGTCTCCCGTCGTTCCTGGACTGAGGGCGACTGGAAAGCTGTTTTTTGGAGTGATGAGTCACGCTTCTCACTCTTTCAATCTGATGGCAAGAGCCTGGCAAACAATTTTCGTCGGACTGTGTTCTTCCAACTGTTAAGTTCAGCGGAGGGTCCATCATGGTATGGAGTTGTTTTTCGTGGATGGGACTCGGCGCATTGAGACTGGCATGCTCAGAGTCCTGAACTTAATCCTCTAGAATACCTCTAGGATGAACTGGAGCGACGGATACGAAATCGACCACAACGACCGTCTTCGCTCTCCACTCTGGCAGCAGCTTTGCAGAGTAAATGGAGAACCACTCCTGTCGAGACCTACTAGAAACTGGTTGATTGTATGCCTCTACGTGTTGCAGCTGTCATACAAACAAAAGGTGAACTGATTAAGTAATAATTGCGACAATAAAGCCATTTGTCCCAAAACATTGTGGTGCCCGAATACTTTTGATAATATAATGTACGTATCTACCATAGAAACAGCTTATTCTGTTTTTCATTTTTTCGAGGTTCGACGACTACTGTGAGCAACGCTGGGTGCTGTAAGCAGTCGCCCGTCCCTAAATTCGAGCCAATGGTTCCACGGAAAGGACAGGGCCAGCGTAATCGGATCCATTCGGGAAAACGAACCCCTTCGGTGAAATGAACCATTCGGTCAAGTGAGTTCCGATGAAGTGATCATCAGCCAAAATGAGGAGTAGCCCGATGACACAAGGGTTACAACGCTAGCTTCTCGCGTGAAGAACAATGGTTCAGAAACCGGATGAGACACGGATGCCGTGTTAATTCTGATTCTCTCCTTTCTCCGAAGCCGGTAACCTTAAATTAGGTATGGGCAACTACTCCCAGACTCAGAAGCCTCACGGTAATTAACAGAGTTCAAAAACTGCCCCGCTAGACTGATTAGTTGGCAGATTTAACTGCAGATGGTTTAATGACAAGGAACAAAAACTCCACGGGTCGTCAGGGACACGCCGTTGAAAGTAAAACAAAATTCCACACGCCGTAAAGCTGTGTTATTTGGATGAATGAAATTTGATACAGAACATATGAGGTAAACTCAACATTTGTTTTTCAAAATACTGTTAACTGGTCAGTGAACACCTATTTATTACCAGCCATAGCCCTATTTTCGTGTTGTAACGTCAAGAAACAGTTTCATGCATATTGTATTTCTTAAAGTGATGCTACAGTGTTCTTTAATTTAGATTCAAATGGATCTCTTAAAAGACGCCGGTAGAACCGAAATAAAGAATACAATTGACCCACTTTACGGCCAAAAACCAGAATTAAATTAGAAGTGTTTCAAATGTCTTAACATTATTTGCTTTTATTTAACTGTTCATATACGATTCGAAGGTGTTCCCATATGTATTCAAAAAGCATTCCTGTTGTGTTCTAAGTGCATTCTACAACCAAAATTGAATGCACTGCTAGAATACAATAATCAGGAATCAAGAACATGCACTTCACAGTGAAGTTTTTCTGAAGTGTCAAATAAAGGTTTTAAAGCAGATCGCTCGACGAAAGTAAAGCCTAGTGCTAAACGTTCCTACCTTCTGATACAGAGTTTCGATACGAAAACGACCCATATTTAAAAACAAGTAAGAAAAATCATGCAATGCATTGATTATGATACGCTTTCCAACATACCAGAAATCATTACTCAAGTTATGAGGATAATGGCTGTGGAATAAATCTCGCTCCTGTGCCCTGACCTTTGACCCCATTTCGATGATATTCAACAGAACCGGTTCAGTATACCTCAGGAACAACATACTACAGGTTTGTCGCAACAGAAGCATTTTTAGTCAAGTTATGAAAATAATGGCTGTGGAATAAATCTCGCTCCTATGTCTTGACCTTTGACCTCATTTCGATTATATTAAACAGAATTGGTTCAGTATACCTCCGGAACAGTATACTAAAGTTTTGTCGCAATAGAAGCATTTTTAGTCAAGTTATTAGGATAATGACTGTGGAATAAATCTTGCTCCTGTGCCCTGACCTTTGACCCTATTTCGATTATATCAACAGAACCGGTTCAGTATATCTCCGGAACAACATGATAAAGTTTTGTCGCAATCGAATCATTTTTACGTAAGTTATGACGCATAAGGGTAATGGAATGGTTCCCTCTATTATGTCCTGACCTTTGAACCCATTTTGCCCATTTTCAATAGGGCTCGTCCCCAGGTTGTCCCCTACCACATACTAAAATTTCATCGAAATCGAACCATTTTTAGGCGAGTTATCGTGCAGACAAACAGACGGACAAAGCTGGAACATATACGCTTCTTCAACCTACGGTTGGACAGCGTAAAAATAACATCATGCCCGTACCAGATTTTGATATTTAATGCATTTTTCACATGAATCGTAAATGAGGGCCTTCAGTATAGAGCATTGAAGAGCTCCATTACTTAGTTACGTGCGTATTGTAACTTATTTCATTAGGGACTGTCAGTTACTTCACTAGTTCTGCGTGTAGAAAATAATTTTACCTAGCAAGTATGATGTAAACTGTATTCAACATTACATATTTTATTCAGTAGAAGAGCCTTAAATTATGATGCCAATAAGTAACATAATCATTATGCCAGGATGTAAGATGGCTCATTACGCTTATACACAGGGGTTGGACAGAATAATGTGAACACCTAAGAAAAGAAGGTTTTACTGTACCTAGTAGTAGGGTGTGAGACACCTTTGGCATTCAAAACCGCCTGAATTCTCCTTTGAATGGACGCATACAAATTCTGGATGGTGGTTAGTGGGATGTTGCATCATTCTTCATGCAGAAACTGCTCCAGGTCCTTGAGAGATGCAGGAGGAGGATAGCGGGATCTTACTCTGTTTTCCAACACAGACCACAGTGGCTCGATGATGTTTAAGTCTGGTGATTGGGAAGGCAATGGAAGGTGGGAAAGTTCGTTTTCATGTTCCTCAAACCATGATTAGGCATTCCAATCTCGGTGAATTGGGGCGTTATCAGCTTGGTAGATGGCATCCCTGCAGGAAACAATGCCTGAGCCATTCAATAGACTTGGTCGGCCAAAATGGTTTCATACGCCCTGTCGGTGATCCGTCCTTTCAAGGTGAACAGTGATCTACTGAAAACCACGATATGACTGCCTAGAGCATGAGAGAGCCACCAACATGCTGCACTATTGGGAGCAGACATTCCAGGTTGAACGTTTCTAACGGTGTTTTCCCACACGTAAACACGCCCTGCGGTGGGAAAAGTGTGAATGTGGATTCATCCGACCACATTATACAGTTCCGTGCATCAGTAGTCCACGTTGTATTCTCCTGGCAGCACTACCGTCACCGTTGTGCATTCACCTGGGTCACCAGAGGTTTTGCAATAGCAGCTGTGCCACGAATATTTTGTTTATACAGTTCCCTGCGCACTGTTTTCGTTGATACTGGAGTCTGGAGATGAAGATTGAGCTCCGCACTAATTTTCGGCGTCGTAGTCTTATTACGGGTGACAATCCTCTTTAATGCTCTCCTGTCTCTATCACTCAGGGTCATTTTCCGGCCGCTCTTGTGTTTTGCAGACGAGGTTTTGCCATGAACACGGTATGCTGCCATGATGCTATACACAGTAGCTCTCGATATCCCCACTACCCTGGCGACTGCTGTCACGGATGCACCAACTAGCCGGCCACCAACAATCAGCCCTCTTTTGAAGTCCGTTAGGTCGCTCATTTCGTCTCACCCTGAAAGAAATTTTGCAACAAGACACTTTAAACGCACTTAAACAGGACCTTACTTTAAATGCACTTAAACAGGACCTTCGGGTTCTAAACGAAGCTACGAGTATTAGAACCAAGAAGTGGTGGATACCTTTGCGTATTGCGACGTACGCAGCTGCATTAAAAGTCACGTCTCTGAGCGTGGTGTTCACATTTTTCTGTCCAACCCCTGTATATAGTACTGGTAGTTCAAAGTAATCTGGCTCGGATCGGATTTCGATAAAATCAAAAATGGATTTCGATAAAGTAATAGCAGTCGGGTCGGGATCGAATCACAAAATCCTGACTCTGGGCTGCATCAAGGCCGCCTAGAAAGTACAAGGCACTGACATTCGAGAGATGAGTTCCCTCCGTTTGTGACGTCACTCTCATGACACACTGCCTTGATACGTTGGTGTCGTGTTTGACGTCATACAGGACAGCGTTGGAAACCAATCGGAACGCTAGGTTTTTCCACATGACGTCACTAAAAGAGAACCCGTATCTCTAAAGTCATGTCCTTGCGTTTTGTTGACGGTCTTGGCTGTATCCTCTAGCCTATATCATAATATTTTTATGAACATGAGGTATCTATAAAACTGAGGCCAAAACAGCATCGATAACAAATTCCTATTAAAATTTCTAAATATGTATTTAAATAGATAAATCGGTGATTTTCTCATCAAAAATCCTTCAAAATTAATTCTGTAATTCATGGCTGAAAACTAGCTCACTGCCTAGGCAGAACACAGCATTTCTCGCGTCTAATTTGGCACACTCACTGAACATCTAGGTAAAATTTCATAATCTGTTTCGAACAATTTTTACGTAAATATATGCGCCCGGTCGTGTGCATGAACAAAGGAGAGAGAGAGAGAGAGAGAGAGTAGTACGAATGCGTGAGGCCCCAAGACCTGATGACCCTAAACGTAAAACGTCTATTGACCCGGAAGTTTTTCTAGGGGCTAGGACAGAACGCCGCTCGCTGAGAGGAGCCGCTCCGTTTGCTGCTGGGTGGATCTGGTCGCAAACAATTGTCACATCGTTGTGAACGGTTGATTTTTCTTCGTATTGAAAGCAACCATCCATCCATTCTACTTTACGGAGACATTTTCTTTGAAATGAATAACCACATATAATGAATATTTAAGGGCCACGGAATTCAATTTACTTGGTCAGAAGATATTTCGCGCTGATTAGTACTCTGTATCATTATTTGTAAATAAATAATAAAAACAATTTTATAAACTCCGTCAGTCGTCATCGCACAGTATAGCTAAGGCCAGTAATGACAAACTAGTGGGCCGGCAATAATAGATAAATTAGCTGAACGAACAGTCTGCAAAGTTAACTTGTTTCGCAGAAATTCGTCCATACTGCTATGAAAGTTGAACCGAAAGCCTCTTCTAATTATTCACATTACTGACATTAGCTTTCTAATCGCTAATAATTTTAACAGGTGCTCAATACACCCACAATTCTGTTCAGAGACTAATAAATATTAATAACCACTTAAAGCTTGTATTTTGTAACAAATATGTAGATAAAATACAGGGCGACTGCAAATAAACTGTTCGTGTTCCAAGACATCTGAAGGGACAATCAATGGGCGAAACACAGCGAAGCTTGAACACTTCCCAGAACACGGAGATAAATTATTGGGGGTGGGGGTGAGGGGGAAAGGGTATTCAAGAAATCATCGTAGGAAAAGATTTGGCGCTGCTTTTGTGAAAGCGTAACATTTATTTGCATATTACGTACTCCTGCGGACGTTTATTAGGTATAAAAGGGAAAGCGAAAGTTTTTTTGTAATTCTAGGGCTGCGAATGGCCTAGTGGTTAAACAACCACCTTCCCATCAGATGGTCGCGGAATCGAATCCAGGTAGGTTGAGTTGCACTGAACTTCTGAAACCCGCCGTGCGTTGGATGGGCACGTTAAGCCGTTGGCCCTGAGATATTGAACCCCCTGTTAACAATGAGTTCATCTGTTCCTTTCCCGCCTTTGTTTCCTCCCCTGAAAGCGCTCGTTGTGACGTCATAAATTAGCATTCCCCACTGTGCTGATTTGCACTTTCGACCTGGCACCACAGATGGAAACGGGTCATCGGGTCGACAATTTCTAGCTGGTCAAACGGGTCGGGTCAAGGTGTTCCTGACCCGATTTCGACCCGGGTTTTTTTTTTCCGTTTTATTTTTGAAAAGAAAAGAAATATTTCAAAGAACTCTTCAGAGGTCTTTGAAATAATACGTCAGAGCTGCAGAGTATGATCCAAGAACTTGTTGAGAAGGGTAAAGAAATGGGTTTAAAAATGAACTTTCAGAAGAAAAAACTGAAGTACAATGCTTTTACAAGGAATGAAGATTTATCAATTGATGGGGATAAGCTGGAGATAATTAATTCCTACATTTACCTTGGGTAGCAAATATCAAGAGAGGGTCACATTGATGAAGAAATTAATTGGCGTAAAAAAATTGGTTGGAGAGCTTTTGGAAGAAACAGTACAACTTCATAAGAGCAATGAACAGGGGTTGTCCAAAATAATGGAAACATCTCGCTGAAAACAGTGATTCTGGTAAGTGCTGCTTTTTGAGTAAAACGAACATGTAGCTACAATTTTTTGGTAAAAAAGTGTTGCTTAGAGTCTCAAGGGTCTGTGTGATTGCATTGTGCATTGGTGTTTGCATAATTTCGTTCCAGGTGAAGGCACAATTGGTGACCTGTCGGAGTTCCAAAGAGGGCAGGTTGTAGGAGCCCTTCTGGTTGGTGCGTCGGTAACCACAGTGGTACAGGTATTGGGGGTATCGAGAGGTACCGTGTCGAAGGTCATGACAGCATACAATGTTCACGACACAACTTCATCTGCGAGACACAACTGTGGAAGGAAAGTCAAACTTACTGCAAGAGACAGGAGGACATTAAAGAGGATTGTGACCGCAAGGAGGAAGACCACGGCGACGAAAGTGACCGCTGAGCTTAATGCACATCACCAAAACCCAGTGTCTACCCATACCGTGCGAAGGGAATTGCATACGCACAATATTTACGGCAGAACTGCGATTGCAAAACCCCTGGTGGCACAGGTGAATATGAAACAGAGACAACAGTACTGCCAGGAACATAAAACGTGGACTGCGGATCACTGGAAACATGTTCTGTTTTCCGATGAATCAAGTTCTTCACTATTCCCCACCACAGGACGGGTTTACGTGTGGAGAACCCCAGCAGAAGCCTACAACCCAGACTATCTCCTTCCTACAGTGAAGCATGTGGGCGGTTCCGTAATGGTTTGGGCCATGATCTCGTGGTTTGCAGCAGGTCCCATTATCACCTTACACGGACGGATCACTAGCAGTGACTATGTCACTCTTTTAGCCGACCATGTGCATTCAATGGCGCAGACATTGTTTACGTCAGGAGATTGCAACTTTCAAGATGATAATGCCCCGATTCACAGAAGTCTAACTGTTCAATCATGGTTTGAGGAACATGAGGATGAAGTTGCACAATCACATCAACATGAGGATAAACTTCCCTGGCCCGCACAATCACCGGACTTAAACATCATTGAGCCCCTGTGGTCTGTGTTGGAAAACAGAGTGCGATCCCGTTATCCTCCGCCGGCGTCTCTCAAAGAATTGGAGCGGTTTCTGCAGGAAGAATGGTACAACATACCACTTACCACCACCCAGGACTTATATGCGTCCATTCCAAGGAGGATTCAAGCAGTTTTAAATGCCAAGGGTGCTCCCACACCATATTAGGTGCGTAACATCTATTGTTTCAAGGTTTTTCCATTATTTTGGACAACCCTTGTACCATTATGTCTTAAAAGAAAAGTGTTTAATCAATGCATCTCTCCAGTTCTTACATATGGAGCTGAGACATGGACCCTAATTAAAAAAAGGTATACAAAGGCTGCAGACAACTGAAAGGAGCGTGGAGAGATACATGCTTGGTGAAACCAAGAAAGACAAAAAGAGGAATCATGGATAAGGAAAAGGACAAGAGTGGAAGGCATCATGATCAGAGTAAAATCCCTGAAATGGCAATGGGATGAACATGTTGCCAGAAGAACGAATCATCGATGAACAATCGAAATTTTAGACTGGATTCCAAGAGACAGGAAAAAACCTAGAAGAAGACCACGTGAGAGTTGGGTGGATGGAGGAAACTGACCCAAGACAGTCCGTTTTTGAAGAAACTTGGGGAGACCTTCATCCAGCAGTGGATCGATAATGATTGACAACGATGATGATATAATCGAACTTATAGCTCAAAGCAGATTTGTCCGGGTCAGGTACGGGTCGGGTCCAATTACGTGATGGCCGGGTCCAAATTTTTTTACTCGTTTCCAACTCTGTCTGGCACTCCTACTTCTCTGCCCTGCGTACCCTCTGTCGCCTGTAGGTTCAATCTACTGTAACTTCGCTTCTGAGACGCAGCACAGAAGTACCGCGGGACGTAGGTAGTTGAGTCCAGACCCTTCCTGTCGGTGTAAACCCTACGCGAAATATCTGCGTGGGTGCTGTGCTTTTGTAATTTTAGAGATACGATGGCTTTCAGTTTGCCTGAACGTGCCTTACTCGTGAAGCTATACTATCAGAATGGCGAAAGTACTGATGTAGAGATTCGCGAATGCAATCGCCACGAGACATTGCGAGAAGGTCCGCTAACATCATATGCATTTTAAAAGTCGGAGATCGAGGGAATGGAATGCCTAATACTCACATCAAGAAGAGGACGCAAACCTATACGTCCGAAAGAAATTGAAAACGTTTCTACTGCAGTCATACAGCAAGCATTTGGCAATGCTGTAGCCTCGGGTAGTGCATGAAGTATCAAGACAGTCAGATGTACACCGAAGAGTCAAAACAACTCTTACCTGGCGAGGCATAGACGCTACAAGATTTCTGAAAGTGTCTTGTGCTGGTACCAACACGTTACCAGCAGATAGGATTCGCTGTTCCAACACAAACCACAGACACTCAATTGGATTAATGTCTGGAGAAAATGGAGGCCAGGTCAATATCTAGAAATCTTCGTGTTCCGCGAACCATTCTCGAACAATCCGGGCAGCGTGGCATAGCGCATTATCCTTCTGAAAGAAGGCACTTCTAGAGGGGAGTACAGTTGCCATGAAAGGCTGTACCTGGTCTGCAATGATGTTTAGGTAGGCGGTAGACGTCATAGTTCCCTGCACATGAATGTGGACCTAGGGGTTGTTGTTTTTTTTTAATTGGATTTTAACGACCACCGTGAGCAACTCAATGGGCTGTAAGCAGTCGCCCGTCCCTAATTTAGGGTCACTGGTTCCAGGGAAGGGAGAGAGCCAGTGCCGTAAGAAAAACACAACATCCATTACTCACCGGGATTCGAACCAGGACCCTGTTCGGGCGAATGATCAGAGCCCGTCGCTTAGACCACTGCGCCACCGGGGCGGCAACCTAGGGTTTCCCAGCAGAACATTGCCCAAACATTACACTTCCTCCACTGGATTGTTTTCATCCCACGGTTTATCCTGGTGCCAAACACTTCTCCAGGTAAACAACACACACGTACTCGGCCGTCCACATGATGGAACAGTAAACGAGATTCGTCGGACCGGACGACCTTGTTACAACCATCCAAGACCCAGTTTTGATGCTGGGGTGCCTATTTGTAGGCACTTTCCCGAGTTAGCATGGGCACTTGTAGCGGCCTGCGGTTACGCAGCCCCATATTCAGCAGGGTTAGATGCACTGGGTGTTGCGATACTTTTGCTCTCGTCACGAGCATTCAAATTACCGGCGAGTTGTGCCACAGTATCTCTTCTGTTGGCTCGTACCATACGGGATAGCTTTCGCTCATCTCTAGCATCAATAAGCCGTGGCCGGGACACACCTTTCCAGCGGTTCGTGATGATTTTACCTCCTCGGACCACTTTCTGAAGGTGCTAACCACGGCTGACCGTAAGCACCACACAATCCTTGTCGTATCGGAAACGCTCTGACCCAGTCGCCTGGCCATTAAAATTTGGCCTATGTCAAACTCACTGCCTTACCGCCTGAAGAACAAGAATAACACTGATTAACAGAGCTCAGTATCAGGTGTTATTTATACCGTTTCATGACCTTCACTTGCGCCGTCGTTTATCTGCAGTTGCTTCGATGTGCATAAAGACGCGCATTGCGCTGGCATCGCTACAAACTTACCCACAAGCAAAATCTGCAAACTGGTGAGCAGACATCCGGCTGATCTTTGCGCTGGCTTTCTCAGCACGTATGAGAGTAGACAAAGCTTGTTCATGGAACATCCTTAAACTGATAGAGCTTTCCTCAGTTTTTTTTTTTTTTGGTTGGAGGTTTAACGACCACCGTGAGCAACTCAATGGGCTATAAGCAGTCACCCGTCCCTAATTTAGGGTCACTGGTTCCAGGGAAGGGAGAGAGCCAGTGCCGTAAGACAAACACAACATCCATGCCTCACCGGGATTCGACCCCGGACCCCGTTCGGACGAATGATCAGAGGCCATCGCTTAGACCACTGCGCCACCGGGGTGGCTTTCCTCAGTTGTACCAAAGAGGTTAGAATATTATTTCTGGAGATGCCCCGAGTCTCTTAACCGTGAAGCTGCAAGGTGTGGGAATTAGACTTTGTTTACATGATACCTATATAATTTCAACTGTGTGTATTTTGGAATTGCACGGTTTTTTGTTGCAGAAATCGTGTTAATATCAAACCGGAATGAATTATAATTCTTCCACAAGTGAAGTTTTCAATTGTAACGTTATGTTTGGTTTAGAATTTGCACTAACGTTCGTGCATTTCAATTTAAAATAAAAATGGGAAGGAGCTTGAAAATAATTAAGAACTTTATAAATTCAGCATTTTCTCACACATCGGCAGCAAGTTGCGATGCGAAATTGGAAACATTTGCGACGAAAGAAAGCGAGTCGGCCAACACAAGATGCATTGCAATGGCCTTTAAAACCATCTGCTTTCCCACACTTTGACGCCGTCGCTTGCAGTTATAGGCTTCACGCAAAGTGGTACTGCTCCATTAACAAGGGCACCTCCAGATATCTTATTTTACTCTCCTTGAGTGGCACGTATGAATATCAAAAACTGCCGTATCTCGGCTACATAGAATCCGCATGCGTGCCAGCAAATTCCCTTACATTCATCGAAGGCTGCTGTACACTGTAAAAATAAGTGGTGTGAACTCACGGAAAATTTCTGAAAATAACGTGAAGCATAGTTGCCTGTAGGTGTCAGTCTTTTAACGAAATTTCCATTTTTAAAAGTTCCCGTTGTTTGTTTTAACTTCCGTATTTTCACAATTTTCCGCAGTCAGTAATTGCGTTTAAAGTCCGCTTCAGGTTTTCCGCATTTATACAAAAATTTCACAAAATCAAAGACGCTGAGTTTTTCAACGTTTACACTACAGAATTTTTTCGTGCTGGTGGGGGAACTCGAACAGAGGTCGTTTGGGTTGGCTCAAAAGAAACCACGCGTCTTAAGGTGGTTCCACCTAAAATCTCTGCCTTATGTTTCCAATGGTTAAACTTCTTTACATATTTTTTTCGCAATAATGTATCATCAAGGATGAAACTTTGCACATTGATAAAACTAACTTTAAGTTATACCATGGGATACTTAATACTTGCTAAAACATAACCATAATTATATTAAAAATCAATCATTTTTCGTTGAGTAATGCTCAGATCTGTTAATAGATGGCGCGACCTGTACACTGATGACGTCGTAGACAAGCAAATGTTGGACTGCTTAATTATAGTTATGTTTTAGCAAGTATTAAGTATCCCATGCTATAACTTAAAGTTAGCTTTATCGAATGTGCAAATTTTTATCCTTGGGAACGCATTAATTATGAAGAAAATGTGTACAGAAGTTTGCCCATTGGAAGTATAGGAAGCAAAATCACTAGACGTCCACCTCAATACTTTCCTTAAAGGAGAATCCAATTTTCACAAAACTCTTTGTTATTGTTCTCTGAAGTTTCTGAATCACTTCAAGATCACAAATTTGCTTTAAAATTCATTACAAACTGTAAGGTTATTGAAAAGGACTATTACAAATTTGTAGGTTATTAATCAAATTCTAACACCTTTTAACCATTACACAACCAAATTTGCTATATAGGATGGAATAGGGTGTGTGTATGACATGTCATGTGTATCAAATGACATCTCAAGCATTATACATTGGTGAAGGACTTTCTTTCGACGGGGGCCTCGCAGTTTTCCTGACCTTAGGCCCCCAAGTGGCTTAGTAAGGGCCCTGGGCAAGACACTTTGCTTCCAACCCTCCTTCAATTTTGAGAAGTCCTGCACAATCCAAAAAGTATTACAAAACTAAAAAGATGTGTCTGCTTTCATGAGCTACATCACCACTATAAAATATATTTTTTTGTTCTGAACAATAATTTTATAAGAAAAAAAAATTAAACTTGTAAATAAGTTTGTCCTTTTCTCATCCAAATAAAAATTCCGTGTGGACCACTGTACTCTAGAGACCTCTACAATTTACAGAGTTATGAACTTAGAATGTATAGTTGTATAAAAAATGTCGAATGTATAGTTTGATTCAGCATTTGTATTGCAAATATTAACTAATACTAAGATTCGCCACTAACGATAATGCTGACAATGATAATTAGTAGAATATTTTTCCAGCACACGTTGTCGGCAACCAACAGCAATTAGAAGGAAGTGTCGCAAGCGAGTCTTTTATATTCTTGTTTTCTCTCTAAGCGTCGGAACTAAACAATTAGTACCTATCTGTAGACACAGGTTGTACGTCTTTCGTAGCGGTAGAACTTAGTTTCCCCACTGCGCCGGGCAGGAAGAAAACTTTCTTGACATCCTTTTGCGCAACGCAGGCTCATCGGATGACGTCGTCCTCGCCATCTACGTTACAACACCTTGTTGTTCAACGGCAGATGAAGATGGGGGTCACGGGATTAGGCAGAACACTTTTCACGCCATTAGGCAACCAACGTGTGACGACGACGCTGTTCTCATGCATATTCAAACCAAATGCATAAAACACCGGGGGAAAATCGCGTTAACAATGGAAGATACTCGAAGGCGCAGAAGACCTAATACAATTCAAATGACAAGATAACGGTAAAAGTCTTTTGATTTCTGCGCTTATTACGACGACTGAATGTCAATAACTCAGTTGTGACAGAACGCATAGTTTGCGTAGGAGGACTATTTTATACGACGCTGAATGTTTTAAACCACAAGATTAATTATATATGAGAATAAACTGCACTGTCTGTGGGCCAACATTTTGTTTTTCCTTAATTTGGCATACTGTACCGTTATAAACATTTAAGACAGCACGAGTAACTTTTTTTTTTTTTCTAAAAGTGGGCAGCAGTGCAAGACTTAGTTTAATCAAAATGCATCAACTTTGATCAGGAAACAATGCTCTAATTTTTTTTTTCTATTTTTCATTATGTTTTATTCGGTCCTGATGGATTTTAAAAACTTCCATTATCTGCCCCCCCCCCCCTGAAAAAAATTCTATATACGCCCCTGAGTCAATCGCTGTATGTTCTAGAAGTCTGGTTTGCTGAAAATCGAAAATATGGAAACTACCAAGCATCGAACAAATTTCGTTGTTCCTCTGGCATGGTCACTGTCAAGAGAGCCTTTGTTGTTTGTTTGTTTCTGAAATTTAACGACCCCCGTGAGAATCTAAGGCTATAAAGAAATCGCCAGTCACTAATACAAGGCCACTGGTTCCAGGGAAAGGTCAGAACCAGCGCCGCATGATCAATACCCATGCCTCGTCAGGAACTCAAACGATTAGACAGAAGCCCGCGCCTCTAACTACTCAGCTACCGAAGCAGCGACAGGAGAGACTCCCAGTTGAGATATTTTAACAGCAAGTTCAGTGTCGTTGCATTTCGGGAAAAATTATTACACAACATTAAAAACTCGTCTTCCCTACACGGTCGTATCAGAATATTATGTACCCGCCCAGGCGCGTCTCAGAGTGCACGTGACATGGTCGACCACATGGAGATAATAACGGCCGGCCAGGACAGATGAGCTATAGTGCGTACCGTGAACACAATGGGCAGAGGTAGTGATTTGATAGACGTTCAAAAAGGAATAATCATCGGCTACGCGCCAAGGGTGGAAGCATCTGAGCAACAGCAGACTTCGTGGGCTGTTCGCGAGGTACTGTAGTAAGGGTGTACCAAGAATGGACAGCTGGCACACCGAGTGCCTCCCGACGTCATAATTGTGGAGCCCCAAAGGCCATTGACCCCAGAGGAGAACGTCGCCTCCGTCGACTGGTAAAGGGCAATTGACGCGCAACTGTGCAGCAATTGACCACGCAAATGAACGCTGGGGCACCCAGGTACGTGACCCCAATAACAGTAGTGCGAACCCTATTACGCATGGGTCTCCTGAGTCGACGCTGCTTCAAGGCGCCCATCTTAACCCAGGTCCATCGGCAACGACGCCAGCAGTTCGCATGGGACTACCGTCATTGGACAGTGGGAAAAGATTGCCCTCTTCGACGAATCGAGGTTTCTACTCCACAGAAGCGACGGGCGGTGGCGGAAACGGCGTCAGACATACGAGAACCAACACCCGGACAAGCTTCTCGGTCAAGTACAGGCGGGCGGTGGCAGTGTGCATGTCTGCGCGATGTTTTCCTGGTATGACCTGGGATCGCTGGTATCACTGGATGGGTTCCTGAACGCCAATAACTACTATCCATCCTCGCTGACCACATGCATCCCTTCATGTTGGACGTTTACCTTGGTGGTGATGGTATCTACCAAAAGAACAATGCGCCGTGCCACGTCACTAAGAGGATGCGTGACTGGTTCCAGAAACACGGCAGCGATGTCTCCGTCCTCCTTTGGCAGAGGAAATCTCCTGACCCCAGTCCCATAGAGCACTTGTGGGATTATTCGGATCGACAGTTTCGACGTGACGACCCACAACCACGTCATCTCTGGGACCTCCGTGCTGTGCTGCAGTCCGAATGGGCATGTATGCCTCAGGCAACCTTCCAGGGCATCATTGCTTCCATGCCACGCAGTCTCGCCGCTGTCATCCAGGCCAAGGGCGGTTATTCTCGTTATTAAGTAGGTGGTCATATTATTCTTTTGATACGATTGTGTAGGTATCTGTCTTCTAAAATATTCATAACATTTTCAATACGTCAGATAAACAAAGCGTGGGCAATGCCTGTTTCACCTCATGCCATCTAATTTGCAAAATAAAATACTTAAGAAATTAAATGTGCAATCACAAAAACTGCTGCTCGAGTGAATTACACGGCTTGCCACCCAAAATGCAACACCAAGAAGGACACGAGATAGCAAAGCCAGATTTACTGGACACATAATAACAGATACAAAGATGAAACGATTGAGCTTACAGGCCCGTGCGACTTGCGGAACACGCAGACATCAATAGTTCGTGTGGCCCCCATGGCTGGCAATAACGGCCGCTACACGCCGCGGCATCGAACGAAAGAGGCTTTGGATGTGGGCTTGGGGTATGTCGGTCCAGGCTGCTTCCACACGTTGCCACAGTTCATCAGGCATAGCCGCGGGTAGTGCTTGCCGGGCCACTCGGTTGCCAATCAGCAACCAGACGTGTTCGCTGGGCGACATATCGGGAGAACGGGCTGGCCACGGCAGCAGTGACACCTAGTGGGCCGTGAAAAATTGTTGCACGATGCGTGCCACGTGCGGGCGCGCATTGTCCTGTTGAAACGTGGCCGCTGGCAGGTCCTGCAGGTAAGGTAGGAGTACAGGCTCCAAAACGTCGGAGATGTAGCGGTGGCTATTGAGTGTATGGCGATGCGTACCAGAGCGGTGTGGGTGTCATATCCAATTGCGCCCCAAACCATAACGCTAGGCGACGGACCGGTATGGCGATGCATAATGCAGGCGTCATACAGTCTCTCGCCGCGGTGCCGCCACACGCGGATCCGACCATCGTGCTGTTGCAGGCAGAAGCGGGATTCGTCGAAGACAATGTCGTGCCATTCAGTAGTCCAGGTGCGGGGTTCAACGGCCCACTGCCGCCGCACTCGCCGGTGGTGTAACGTCAATGGTAATCGGAGCAATGGGCGCCGTGCGACAAGTCCCCGCTCCTGCAGACGACGTCGAACGGTACTTGCTGACACAGGTTGTTGCGCAACACACCCTAATTCCTGCGCTAACGTTCGTGATGTGGCGGTGCGAGCCGTCAATGCCCGCCACAGAACATGCCTGTCCTCTCGCTCGGTGGTGTGCCGCGGCTGCGGCAATCGCTCACGTCGTTCCGTCCGTCCCTCCTGCACCCATCGAATCCATACTCGCCTCACTGTGGCTGGATGTCGTCCCACACGGGCGCCGATCTCTCGGTACGATAAACCGCTGTGTCGATAAGCCACTATTCGTCCTCTGTCGAACTCCGAAATGTGCTGGAATGACTGCCGTATTCTGCGACGAGGCAAAAGGAAACTTTCCACGCACAGGTCCGGCAGCATAACACACTTCCACTACTTACACCCTGCCTTCTGTGAACCCTTCTTATAGTGCTTCTCGGAGGCGTATCGGGCGCACATGATTTGCATACGCCCTGCAATGCTAATCGTTTGCATGTCCTCTCGTGGGCGACGCATGCTGCGAATTTCAGGCCAATCGGATGCTTCCTTCTTGGTGTTGCATTTTGGGTGGCCAGCAGTGTATATTAAAAATCATGATATTTTTAGTACAGTTTAAAGCCTCTTTAAGCATCTGTTTCCAACATGAGTCCCTAATTCAGAACTACAAGCTAAGGATAAGGAAAGGAAGAATCCAAAATCCTATTGCACCTAGGCGACTAAGAAGATCAGGACTCAGTCACGATTTCTGTTCAACATGCATAATTATTCGCACTATTCTTGTGTAATATAGAAAGTAACATAAATTCTGAGCATCACCATCACTAAATTTAAAGACCGTCCCGGTCGCGCAGTGGTGTAAGCGCTGGCTTATGACCATTAGTCCGACAAGGGTCCGTGTTCGACTCCCGGCTAGGCATGGATGCTGTGTTTGTCTTACAGCACTGGCTCCCTCCCTTTCCTGGAGTCAGTAGCCCTAAATTAGGGACGGGTGACTGCTTATAGACCATCGAGTTGCTCACGGTGATCGTCAAACCTTCAATCAAAAAAGCGGGGAAAAAAAAAAAAGAAAAAAAATTTAAAGAACGGCAACACACTCGAACGGAAACCGAGAGATGCGAGTTTAATTTTCGCTTCAGGTTGGTCGTTAGAAGTTTAATGGCACAAAGAGCGCCTAGTCACACGGTTTACAACACTGCTGAGTTCGGGCTCAATTTCAAGAGCCCGAGTCCGAAATATGTCATCCCGAATTTTATAATGCCAGATAGCCTGGGCCCAAACGGGCCCGAAAAATGTGACTTATCCGTTTAAGCATTAATTTAAAAAAAAATCTCCTTCCATACTTCCCCTTGTCCTTTCCTTGCAATTAATCGACGTTTTTTCTCAACTGGGAAAGGGATATCTATCAGTTTCTATAGTATAGTCGTACATTTTCTTTGACTAGTTCGTTTTGTCCTGAAATGCTTCGGGCTGCCGGATATCCAGAAAGATCAGGCGGCTCTGCAATTTGCGCACACTGCTTAAATAGAATTAGCTGGGAGCAGCCATGTGGAGGCAGAGGGCAAAATTTCGTCTATCTAGTGTCTACCAGTATAATTCTTGAAAAAGCTTTTCCTACGCCGCGGAAATCCACTAATGCGTATCCTATGGCATTAGCTATCCAAACACAGAAAAAATAGCCCTTCCGAATAAATAGACTCAAGAATAACTACCCAAACCCAGAATAAACGGATCCAGTAGCCAAGGAATTCGCATTACTAACTAGAAAGTGTAAGAATATACTAAATCATTCGAAATCGCAGTCAAAAAGAAAAGAATAAAATTATCTCCCCCTCGGAGTCAGAGCCAGAACCGCAGTAAATATTATGCAGCCCGAGCCCGGTTCGGGCTCGGCTATCTTTATACCTCACCAGGCCTGCAACAAGGCACATGACTTGCCCGTGACGTCATAATCGTAGGAATACTCTTTTTCAGTAGACCTACATTGACTCGTTTCGTAGTTTGTTGATATTATATTCGTTCTTGCTGGCTAGTTGTGCTGTTCCAGTGAATGTTGTTTGGATATTTACAGCGCGTTTTAAGGTTATTGTGGATATTTTCAGTGGTAAGGTATGTTTCTTTTCTTCTATATTAGTATTCAGTAGTAAAATTTTATAAATTCGAGCTGTTGACTGAACGTCACTTAATTCTTCACGAAGTGCGGGTTTTACGTTTCATAAACGTTTTTATTGCTGCGATGTAATTCATACATTTTAGGGATGTAATTTTATACATTTTGATTATGTGCTTGCTGGAAATGGTAAGTTAGTGTTATTCGTTGTTGAAGTGATCTTAGAAATGGGTGCATGATTCTGAAGTCATGAAAAATAATTTCTTTATTCTGTAAAAGTTCGTTATGAATAATGGTAGAATTACAAGAAATTGCAAAATTTTCGTTTTAAGTAGCATGTCTTAGTGGTTGTTCAATGAATTTAAAACTGATAACTTGGAATTTCAAAACGTATTTTCTAATGTATGCCACCAGTAATTTTGTATTTAACCCTACACACATAGCTTTCATTCTAGCGTTCTGGGGCTTATTGTGGATGGATTTTCGTCTTTTGAAAATCTTGGAGACTTGTTATGATTGTCAAGTTATTCAAAAACTCATTTCCTCCTCATTTATATTTCTTTTCCCTCCGAGAGCTGGGAAAGCGTGTTTATATACGATCACTGAATATTGTGAAGTTGCACTAAATGTTTCAAAAAGTGTTCAAAAAAATTTAAGAAATTCGCCGTAATTGCATACCTGCCAAGTATTGTGGATCGTGTTGTCTGCGGGTAGGAAAAAGTTTTTTACCGTAATTTGTTACATTTCTGGAAGTTCATGAGACTTTCTTATGGAAACGGTGGTAATGCCCGTTCTAGCGCTATGGAAATATTCCGGGGTTTTCCATATATAAAATTTGGTTGACAAAGTTCTGTTGCTTAAAGAAATGTGTGTTTTCCTAGTTCAGTAGTCTTTCCTTCAAAATCAATCACTGGAATTCGCATCCCCCATCTCCAACTTGTGTAAGCGAAACTAAATTTCAAACTATGTGCTTCATCTGTCCATGATGGAATGGTAACCGATAAAATCATCTTCACGGCAGAGCGAGCTACATTTTCGCATTTTCGTGAACCGTCAAGTTGTTTTTACGGCAGAGCGAGCTAAGACAGTATCACTTTTTGATATTTTCACTTAAAATGCATGTTTTGCCACTCCTTATGTACCCTTTTCTATATGAAGTAACACAGCAGGCATTTTCACATCTTCTTAACAAAATTACTGTTAAAAAAAGGCCACTCCTTCCTCTTTATATAGAGAAAATGACTTTACGTGCCATGATAGGCTGACACTGACAGTCATAAAAAAGTTCCGATTTTGAATACTTGAACAAATACCATACACACAAAAGTATTAAGAGTGCTACTTACCTTGCTGAAAAAATTGCATTCCAAAATAGTTCCCAGAAGTACCCGAGATCCATAAAATATCCCTTGAAATAAGAACCGATAATATGAAAATACGTGGTAACAGAAAATATACGAAAATTTTCTGCTACCATGGAGAGCAAAGCAAATCAATAGCACCACGACTGTGACGTCACAAATCCTTGTGGCTAGCCTGGTGAGGTATAAATGGCCTTTGGCTCGGCCCGTCTCAGAGCTGGTGTACAACAGTAACCCACTCCAGGGCAGACATATTTTCAATTTTATTCCCATGAGCATTTTAAGATTTAAGGAGTCAAGATTTAAGGAGTCTCTTCCATTAGGGTCACTGCTCCTATGGAAGAGGGAGAGAGCCAGTTGCGTCGGACGAACACACCACTCTAGCCTCACCTGGGACTCGAACACAGGCTCAACCGCGGCCATCTAGATATCCACCACGCTTGAGCAATTGCTTCGTGCCATCACGACGAGCTGCTTAAATCGATGAAAAAATATGAACTTTTTAACCAGGTGAAAAATCAGAACACGCAGCGAAACTGTATGAATACAACGCAGCATGAACAATACAGAATTGTTCACGTTAATTTATTTATGTAAATATCAAACTGGAGCACATCACTCTATTCCAAAATATAAAATTGTTTACATTTAAGGTGGATCCACCTAAAATCTTTGCCTTGTATTTCCATTGAGAAAACTTCTGTAGCCATTTTCTTCACAATTAATGCGTTCCCACGGATGAAAATTTGAACATCGATAAAAATAACTACATATTATAGCCTAGTACACTTAATATTTTATAAAACTTAACCATAATTAAAAATCAATAACTTTTCCTTTGGTGGTGCTGAGACCAGAAAATAGATGGCACCACATCTACATGTGACTTACTAAATGCTATCACGTCGCATTTTTTCATAATTCCATTAATTTTTGGACTGCAACCAACACTTGTATCTATCCATGCGATATTCCGAAATGTTTAAAATGATTCGAGCCATTTAGATTAAATATTCTAACATTAATTTAGCTGAAAATGTTGCAGAGTGAGCTTGCTGGTTTATTTCGGAATTAAAAATCAGCAGCATCTACAATTCTGTTAACATTTTCAGCAAAATTATTATCAGAACATTTAATCTAAGTGGCTCAAATCATTCTAAACATTCCAGACTGTCGCATGGATACACTCAAATTTTGATTCCATTCCGAAAATTAATAAAATTATTGAAAAAAAAATGTGACGTGACAGCATTTAGTAAGTCATATGTATATGTGGCGCTATCTATTTTCTGGTCTCAACACCACCAAAGGAAAAGTTATTGTTTTTAAATATAATTATGGTTAAATTTTAGAAAATATTAAGTATACTAGGCTATAATATGAAGCTATTTTTATCGATGTTTAAATTTTCATCCTTGGGAACGCAGTAATTGTGAAGAAAATGGCTACCAAAGTTTTCCCATTGGAAATACAAGGCAAAGTTTTTAGGTGGATCTACCTTAACAACACAGGATAGGGGGAACATCGCGCGGGGGGGGGGTTACAATTACGAGCGAAATCTTAGCTCTGTTAGACTTCCGTTTTAGGAAAATTTTCCTCCATTTTCAAGGTGAATACAAATATTTTTAAAATAAAATGATATTTAAAAACAACACTGGGCAGAAGGAACATCACGAGAGAAAAATATACGATCACGGGAGAAATCTTCACTCCGTCTAACTTCTGATTTCGTTTGTTCAGTTATCATCAATCTCGAGAACCACACACAAATGGAGGAATCTCCTGCCTGAATATTACAGTGAAATTTTCGCGCCGTCTAACTTCCGTTTTCGGAAAAAAAAAATCTTCGTTTTCAAGCTAAAATACAAATATTTATGGAATGAAATCATATTTAACAGCAATACTGGGGGAAAGGAATATCGAGTGAAAACGAAATTACGATCTTTCCTCGGTTTAACTTCCGCATACGAAAGTTTGGAAAAATGAAATACGGTCCCCTGACGGAAAGTGACCCCTTCCCAACTTATCCCCCTCCTAATTTCTTTTCAGTTTTGCATCGATCTCGAGAATAACCCAACTGATGCCGAAACAGGGGGTATTCCGCGAATCTGCAGAAGAATCTCATGTATGTATGTTTAATACCACTGGCCAACCCTGTCACTATACTAAGAGATGCCACAGCTAACCACTAATCCGAGATTTTGGCAGCTAGTCGTGACGTTATGAAGCAATCACCAGGATACCTAGAAGGTCGTAACCCAACTCGAACAATACCATAAATTCATGAACGCTTGGACACTTAAACATAAAATTTTAGTTTTCTTGAAAGTTGGGGACGAGGATGATAGGTGAATTACACATTTCAAGGAAAGACATAATGGATCTATATTCCATACTGTGTGATTTGAAGGTTCTTCATTTATTATTATTATTTTCGTTTTGTGGTTTACCCACCATAGTAAATAGCCCAATGCTATTAGTAGTCACCCGTCCCTAATTTAGGGCTATTGCGGGTGGCCGAGTGGGCAACGTTCGTGACTGCCACGGGAAGGGCCTCAGGTTCGATCCCAGCAGGTACGAACACTCGATCCACTAAATACCCGCCGTGCGTCGGATGGGCACGTTAAGCCGTCGGACCCCGGGTACTGGCCCCCGGTAATAAATAAGGGCGTCTTCCTCCCCCTTTCTACTTCGCTTCCGTGTCACTTTCCTATCGGGCGCTCTAGCCCAAATCTCCTAGTTTCCTATTTCTAAGGGTTGTTTAAGACCTGAGGTCAGACACTACCTTCCTAAAATCCTCTACATATGATCATTTCATTTCATTTAGGGCTATTGGTTCTAGGGAAGGGAGACAGCTAATACCACAAGAAAAACACACTATCCATGACTCACCCGCGGTTCGAACCTGGACACATCTCGGACGAATGATTAGAACCGACCCTTCATATTACTCGACCACCGGTGTAGCAAGTGTGCAATTACCAGCAATTGGAAAGCTACATTTTAAAAGTAGCTAGCAACTTCTACAACTACTACATTATTGAAAGAGTAGTTTGCTACAGCTATTTTTCTGAAAGAAGCAACTTTCGTTACTTTTTTTACGTTTCATCTTAAGTTAAAAGCACGGTTCTGAGGATGCTCTTTATATGTGCACTATTCGCAACACGCCAACCAGGACGAGTTTAAAGCAGAATACAATTAAGTTATTTATTCAATTACTGCTCAACAACTACATTTTTGGTGAATATGTGCTGTTCATGTTTGGAAGCAATTTTCATTACTGTGATGTGCTCTGAACGTATATTTAACGTTTCCGTGTTTTCTTCCTGCAGTTAGTGCCACAAAAAGATGACCCTGCCCAAATACAGGCTGGCTCATGGGCGGTGGAACAGAACCTAATAATTATAGGGTGGCCCAACTTTTCCGAGAGTAAAAACAATAAAAAAAAAAAAAAAAAAAAAAAAGGAGGAGAATAAAACCGTAAGATATATACGTATATACTCGTACATATGAAGGTCGTACCAAAAGTAATACAAAAGTTGGCATAACTTTTTTAGCACGTCTTTTGTAAAAAAAGATCGTGCTTATGTTACCCGTTTGTCCGTCCCCACGGTATCTCTGCAACTATTAGTCAGATTTAAAACATTCTTTTTGCATTGGGAAGCTTGAAATATGCGAATGATGATCCTTCATTTCGGGTTTTTTTACGATGTACAATTTCGCCGCTAGAGGGCATAAATGCAGATGATGTCGAATTCAAAAATACGTTTTATTCCACATATTTGCTTCTAAACATCCGATTGAAAAAATTATTTTATCTTTCGCTTCCATTTATGTCGAAGAGTATTTTAGATACAGTTACTCTTACAAATTACGCATAGGTTTTCCGCTAGGGGGCGTAAAAGTAAATAAAAGTTTTCCCGATAACTCTTCCACTAAAGCTCCGATTTGAAAAAAAAAAAAATCTTCAGCGCATACACCTCCTGATTGAAAATCTTTTGCATATAATTTCAAATTTTTGGTAAAGAATACTTTGGCCACCAGGGGGCGTAAGTGTTAATTTTTGCTTCTGATGTATTTGCCATAAAATCTGAGCTTCTAAAATATTGATTGAAAAAATTCTTTTGTGGACTGATGCCACTCACATCGATAAACCTTTTCGGAATATTTTCTTCTTAAAATATTCCACAGTTTCTCCGCCAGGGGGCGTAGATGTATATCTTATTTTTGTCAATATCTCTACTGCTAGGCGTCCGATTTGAAAAATTCCTTCTTTGTTGGACAGTGTTTCCAGTGTGACATGTTTTTCATATAATTTCTAAATTTTCAAGTAATTCATAGACTTTCCGCTAGGGGGCATAAAGGTAAATTGCTTTCCCCTTATACCTGTGCTTCTAAAACTCCAATTTGAAAAATTCTTTCTGCACCGGATACAGCTCCTGATGAGAAATCCTTTGTACATAATTTCAAATTTTTGTAAAAAATGGTTGGGCCACCAGGTAGCGTAAGTTTTAATATCCGCTTCTGATGTATTTGCAGCAAAATATGAGCTTCTAAAACCTCGATTGAAAAAAGTAGTTGGTTGACCGATACTACTCATGTTGACAAACCTTTTAGGAACATTTTCTTCTAGAAATAATGCATGGTTTCTACGCCAGGGGCGCAGATGTATATCTTATTTTTGCCAATATCTCTACTTCTAGGAGTCCGATTTGAAAAATTCCTTTGTTGGATATAGTTTCCGATGCGAAATGTTTATCCTATAAATTTAAAATTTCCAAGTAAATCATAGACTTTACGCTAGGGGTCACAAAGGTAAATTGTGTTTTCTGCGTTATTTCTGCTCCTAAAACTATGATTTGAAAAATTCTTCCTGTATCACATACAAGACCTAATGGAAAATATTTTTCACATAATTTCTAATATTTGGTAAAGAATGGTTTGGCCACCAGGGGGCATAAGTTTTAATTTCTGCTTCTGATGTATTTGTAGCAAAATCTGGGCTCCTGAAAACTCGACTTAATTTTTTTTTCTTGGACCGATACCGCTCATATGGAAAAACCTTTTGAGACTACTTTCTTCCTAAAATAATGCATGGTTTTCCCACCAGGGGACGTAAAGTCACATCTTATTTTTGTCGATATCTCTGTTTCTAAGAGTCTGATTTGAAAAATTCTTTCTGTGTAGGAGAGCCTTTCCGGTGAAAAATGTTTCTCATATAAATTCATGTTTTTCTTAATGCACAAGTCTGCAACCAGAGGGCATAAGCTCATGATTCTGTTTACAGCAATATCTGAGGGATTAAAAACCCAATTAAACTTTTTTTCTTCCGTCAGATGCTATTGTTTTCCATACCGGTTCCATTGACTTTGAATAGCTTTGATAAATTTAATTTGAGTCAGAACAGATTCAAAAGACGTGCTTATTACACCCGAAAATTCGGTGTCATCTTTCTTGTTATTAACTGACAGAGGTCGTTTAGATTGCACATGTTGGTAGAGTAACCCTTACTCTATAGTAACGCTTCTTCTTCATTGCAGATCTGAAGGAGAGAAGGGTGGAAGTCTGCTCTGATCTGCTGGAAGCATTTGAAGTCAATGAAGACGTGTTTGTTGTTGTTTTTGGTGACAGGGGATGAAACATAGGCATATCTTTATGATCTGGAAATGAAGCCAGGAATCAGTACAGAAAGTCATAGTGACTGTTTTTTGGGATGACAGGGGTGTCATTCTCCTTAATCTTCTGGAATGTGGCCATACCATGACCAGCGAGCGGTACATTGAGACACTCAAGAGGCTTAGAGAAGCCATAAAGAGGAAGAGACCGAACAAGAACATTGTCAGGGTGATTGTGATACTTTGTTCGGTCTCTTCCAAGAATTGAAAGAGACCGAACAAAGGATCCAGAATCACCCTGCCAATGCGAGACCACACACATCTTTGGCCACAAATCAGGCGGTTAGCAAATTAGGCTGGTCGGTGGTCCCCCATCCATCATAAAGCCCAGATCTGGTGCCCTCCAACTTCCACCTGTTCAGTCCAATGAATGACAGTCTCCGGGGTCAACTATTTGATGACACAAATGTGGGGAAGTGGCTGTGAAGAAGTGGATACAACAGTCCACACCTGAATTTTTTCAAAGAGGATTCGAGAGTTGGGTTCAACGATGGCGCAGATGCATTGCCTGTGATGGAAACTATGTTGAGTAGCACCTTTGTATAGAGCAGGGGTTCTCAACCGGTGGGGAATTCCCTCCTAGGGGGAATTTCGTAGTTTCAATGGGGAAATGTGGCGCCAGCCTGGCACATCGTCTTTTCAGTCCCCTGACTTCACCGTGGCACTCGCTGCTGCATCCCAAGTGAAGAAAAAAAAAAATTAAGAACCAAGAGGAATCTGGCGTGCTGCCAAAGTCACCGCTCACTCGAAACCAGTTGGAAGCGCTTTTGTTGCACAGAAGGAAAAGCAAGTTTTTACGAACTCCTACGTGTTCATATCACCCTGTAATGTCGGAGCTTGTTATTGCGCGTTTATTCTTTGTAAGGAAGTTGTAGTTGAGGGAGGGGATTTTTGTCGCTGAAGGGCTTGTGATACTATTTCCTCGTGAACTTTTTTATTTATCAATAGTAGAACAAAATGAGTGTCAAAACAAAAGAGCGTATGATAATTCATATATTCAATATGGATTCACATCCGTTAAAGTCAATGGAGAAGGCAGACCACAATGTGTTATTTGTAGCAAAGTTTTGTGAAATGATTCCCTGAAACCAAGCAAGTTGAATCAACATTTGCAAAATGTTCATCCTGAACACAAGAACAAGGGCAAAAGCTTTTTTGAGTGGCATGGGAATGCTCTCAAAAAGATGAAACTGGATTCAACAGGGGCATTTCAAAAAAGGAACCACAAGGTTACCGAAGCTTCTTACGTCGTAGCATTGGAGATAGCAAAGCAGAAAAAAACACATACAATTGGGGAAACTTTTATCAAACCTTGCGCTCTCAAAATGGTGGAAATTGTGTTGGGAAATGAAATGGAGAAAAAACTTGCAGCAGTTTCAATATCAAACAGTACTGTTCAAAGGAAAATTAGTGACATGGCCATTGATAGCAAGGATCAAGTTATGCAGGAGATTAGGTGTGCAGCATTTGGCTTATTTTCAATTCAACTTAATGAATCGACTGATGTGGCATCGTGTTCCCAGTTACTGGTGTTCGCAAGATATCTTCACTTAGGTTCATTTAAAGAAGAGTTTCTCTTTTGTTCTCCTCTAGAAACAACAACCACGGCCTCAGATATTTTGAAAAAAGGTTTCATCTTTCTTTGAGTCAGAAAATCTTTTGCGGGATAATGTATGTGGGTGCTGTACAGATGGAGCACCAGCTATGTTGGGTACAAAATCTGGATTTCAAGTTAATGTGAAAAAGTTTTCTCCAAAAGTGAAAGGCATTCATTGCATGATCCATTGTCAAGCACTGGCCTCAAAAACACTTCCAGCTCCACTATTGATGGTTTTGGATCAAACAATTCAAATTGTGAATTTTGTCAAGGGAGGAGCTCTTAATTCATGACTTTTCAAGCAGTTATGTATTGACCTGGATGCAGGTTATCATTTGCTTCTTTTCCACACAAATGTTCGTTGGCTTTCAAAGGGAACTGTAAGTGAGCGAGTATTTGAGCTTAGAGATGAGCTTAAAATATTTTGTGAAATTAAGGGTAAGATGAAATTTTTTACCGGGTTAGACGATGAGGAATGGATCTTGCACCTTGCTTATTTGGTTGATATTTTTGAGCAGCTGAATAAATTGAATCTTCAGATGCAAGGAAGAAATACCAACATCATAAAATTCAATTCTTTGAAAGCTTTTATGAGTAAACTAGAAAATTGGATGAGAAAAGTCAACATGAAAAATGTTGCAATGTTTGGGAAATTGTCATCAATTCTTGTTACTAGTGGTAGTGATGAAGTACTTCCAGAATTTGCAAAAAATAAAATTTTGCAGCATTTGACAGCACTAGAAAATGAATTCAGCCGATATTTTCCTGAACTTTGTGATGAGGAGTTGGACTTAGTGCAAAATCCATTCAAATTATCGGTTGAAAAAGTTCTTGATGCTTTTCAAGATGAATTTCTGGAACTGACAACTGATTCGCGAGCAAGAGGCACGTTTGATGAGAAACCAGTCACAGAATTTTGGCCTCTGATGTGTGACTCTTACCCAAGAGTGGCTGAGAGAGCTATCAGTGCATTGCTTCCATTTGTGTCGACGTATCTTTGTGAGTCTGGCTTTTCAACTCTATTGCAAACGAAAACGAAACAACGAAGTAGATTGAAGGTTGAAAGTGACCTGCGTTGTGCTCTTTCAAGCACTCCTCCGCGTATCCAAGAATTGGCAAAGAAAAAACAATCGCAGGTTTCTCATTGAATATAAAATGTATTACAATATCCAAGGCATGTTATTGAATTTTTTATTAATTGAGGTATGTGTCATTTTATTAGGCCAGATTTAAGTATTTAGTTTACAAATATAAAAAACTAATTATATTCATGTTCTAAAATTCATCAACATTTTCTATTGCTGTTTATAAAACTCTGCTATAAAAATAATCTAAATAAATATATATGTACTAATATAGACAAAAAAAGATTTTCAGTGGTATATTCATTAAATTTGGTAATCCATTTTTCGCAGTTTTGGAAAGGGGGAGGGGATGACCTTTCTGACATATGGTGAAAAGGGTGCAAGGGGCAAAAAAGGTTGAGAACCTCTGGTATAGAGAAAGTTACTCTACCAACACGTGCAATTTAAACGACCTCTGTCAGTTAATAAAAGAAGTTATGCCCACTTTTGCATAACTTTCGCTACAACCCTTGTATCGTCAACTGTTATCAACCCATTGCTGGATGGAGGCTGCCCCAAGTCTTCTTCCTCAACTTTCTGTCTTGAGCATATCTCTTCCAAGTCTCCCAAGCATGCTTTCAAAGCAGGTGTTCTTCTTCTGGGTCTTCTCCCGCCCCATGGTATCCATTCTAATATTTTAGTTGTCCATTGGTGATCAGTTTGGCAATATATTCAGCCTATTGCCACTTGAGAATTCTTTAAGGATCTTTTTTAAAGCAAAGAACACAACATTGATTTAACTTTTCAATTTATATCTGCAAACTCAATTTTCAAAAATTGTACTTAAGGCGTTTTCCAGAAAACTGCAAAATGTAGTGATGGTCTCTAGGAAATCTTAATAACATTCAATCGAAATAACATTGAATTGTACGTGGACGACAAAATTTTAAGATGTTTCATTGGAAGACTCCCCCAGCAAGAGGGACCATGTGAAATTCCAGGAGGTCCAGACCCCCATGTCCCCTACCTTCTGCCACCCATGGGCTGGCTAATATATTCTGTGTTGTTGTTATCAAAGCTTATACTTAAAGCAATGTTATACTGTATATGTCCACGTATCTATAATGAATTAATACACAAACACATAAACAAGTACATGAAACATGGCTTAGCCTTACCTCAAATCATATTTAAATATTCAGTTCCACAGTGAGTGAACTGTAGTTCTAAAATAATGATATTAAAAACATGCGTGGATCTTAGTTCAGCGTATTTGTTGGCCCCTACTTCTTGTGTTTTGAAAGCAATTGTTGAAATGACTTTGACTGTGTGACGTCAGAATGATTAGAATGAGATGACAGCACACAGTGATGCACCTACGATTTGTTCATGGGGGTGGCCCAAAATATTGAAAATGAAAATATTTCTCGGAGGAAACATCTCCCAAAATATTGGTAATGGATCAAAATATTTCCGCCATATAAAAGTGCCTTTCCAATGATTTGTAAAATATATACTGTATATGAACACATAAAAATACATCTTAAAACAAACAGCGAATAACAGAACGAAAGATCGAGTGTTACTTCATGGGGAGGGCTCGGGTCCCTGGGCCACCCAGGGATGTCGCTAGACATGAAAATCAGGGTGGGTGGGTATTATTTTTGGTGGGGCAAGTTTAATAGCAACTGTATTTATGAAACACTGAAAGAAAGATCTTTTTATGCTTTTCACTGCCGGCTACAAAGGAATTCATGCAATCACCCCCCCCCTCTCACTCTCTCTCACACGCGCGCCCGGCTCTGACTAGTTATGCCAATGGTGTGGGATACAAGTGTGGATAGAATGTCGCCTTCAACTTTTTTCTTGCTGTGAATGCATTGTCTTAATTGCTTTTCAAAATTTATCATTTTTTCTTTTGAAAATAGTAATGTACTTGAAAAATTTCTTTAAAGGAAAACATCCTTTGTTTATCTAAATCAAATTTTAACATCATGACACGCAGACACAGTATCCTATCCCCTCCTTAAATCACTTCCTTCAAGCCAGCAACCTTACCTTGCTCTCCTCTCATCCACAGCAATCGTCAGTCACGTTCTTCTCTCTCACTGCCACGGAAAAGGCTTAAGAATGCTGGTATAGCTTTTTTGGAAGGGCGGTGAGATTAACGATCACCGTGAGCAACTCGATGGGCTACAAACAGTCACCCATCCCTAATTTAGGGCCACTGGTTCCAGAGAAGGAAAAGAGTCAGTGCTGTAAGACAAACACAACATCCATGTCTCACTGGGATTCTAACCAGGACCTATCTCGGACGAATGATCAGAAGCCAGTGCTTAAACCACTGCACCAAAGGTGGAATGGCATAGCTTTCGACTCTACTTTCAGTGCTAGAATCCCCTACTTAGTAGCACAAACAAACAGCAGAGCAATTAGTAATGAGCTCCCTCAGTGAAATCCTATCCACCCTCCTCATTAGGCCCTGGCCATACTAACATGAAAAAAGGCTTAAACTAAAAATTTGGAAGAATGGAGAACAATTGCACTTTCATGGTCCTGGGGCTGCTATTTTGATAACATTTCCACGGAGACCTGAACAATGCACTCCTAGGAAGAAGAACGTAAGGCTACACAGCGAAAAAACATGAGATTCATTAATACAACAGCTGTTCCATAAAAACTGAGAGTAAAATTACACAAAATGAACAAATACAGGTATAGCAAAATCTATGTTATTCTTTCTCAAAGTATCTTCTCTCAGATTATATGCAATGAACCCATCATTTAGTCCACTTTTTAAAGCATGTGGTGACAGCATTTTGTGGAATCTGCGTTGTGCGATAATATTTTGTGTCATGAGTGGAAACAAATGACACAAAATACAGGGGTTGCTAAAGCAACCCCTGTACAGTTTGAATAACGTCAGCATCTGTGTTGAATGTTGCACCACAGAACTTCTTCATTGTTGGAAACAACCAGAAATTGCTCGGAGCAATGTCAGGACTGTAGGCAGGCTGTGGCATGATTTCAATACTGCATTTCATAAGAAACTGTTGCACACAAGCAGCCACATATGG
This sequence comes from Macrothele yani, assembly GCA_039090855.1. Classification (NCBI taxonomy): domain Eukaryota; kingdom Metazoa; phylum Arthropoda; class Arachnida; order Araneae; family Macrothelidae; genus Macrothele; species Macrothele yani. The sequence goes on along the minus strand of CM077022.1, from coordinate 44,095,134 downwards.
GCAGGCGTTATCATGGTGTAGGGTCCACTTGTCCTCCAGTTCCGGTTGCTTTATCGATATGTGCCGTCTCAGACGCTTCAAGACTGAAATGTAATTCTCGGCATTGACAGTAATTTGCGGAGGAACAGCATGCTGGTAGACTACACCTTTATGATCAGGGAAAATTATCATCATCACCTTCCCAGCTGATTTGGTTTGGTGGACTTTTTTCGGAGGAGGCGAGCCTGTGTGTTTCCAGACACTTGTTGCGCGCTTTGTGAGGTGGTCGAAATAGTGAACTCATGTTTCATCGGCAGTCATTACTGTGTTTAGAAAGTTTGGACCCTTTGCAATCATTTGTTTCCACTCATGACACACCTGAACCCTGGCTAACAATTGTTCTCTCATCAAATGATAAGGTACCCATCTGGAACATACACGATGCAGCAGTAATTTGTCGTGTAGAATACGAAATGCCGAAGTTTTTGAAATATTAGTTGATGCCGCCATGTCTTCACATGCCATTCGTCGATCTTCTTGCAGGATTACCCAAACAGTGTTAACAATACGCTCTGTAACAACACTTTCAAGTCAACCAGGCCTAAGCGAGTTCTGCAGACAAACGCTCTTTTTGAAATCATGGTGCCATCTAAAAATTGTTGACTCACCCAAACATTTATCTTTGTAAGCTTTTTTCATTAAATCAACTGTTTCTGGAACTGTTTTACCCAAATGATAGCAAAATATTATCGCACAACGCATTCAGCTTGTTCATGATAATAAACGAGCTGAATGGAAAGAAACAAAAAAAGTTGCCTCATTTATAAACAAAGCTTCTCTACATTACCAAGAAAGCAACAAAATTTTGTTTACCAAGAATTGCAATTCAGAGACCCCCGTCACCAAATCTCATTTATTTGGATTTCATAACTAAATTCTGGCAACCAGTCCTCATATTCAATTGATTGCAGGTGATCAAGGTCATAGAGCGGCTGAAAGCTACCGCTTAACAAACTTCATTTATATACATTACTCTGTGTGGTGTTTTTCACTCAATTTCTATGTTTATCAGCTATCAGAAACAAATCAGGATTAGACAGACATGTACAAGCAAGTGGACACTCCATCAGATGAGACTCAATAAAAATAATCACCCACCAAACACATGTAGTAAAAAGGAAACTTGAAGAAGGGATAGAAATAGCGAGAAGTACCACATTTAATGATAGTTGCGGTTGGGCAATCCCGACCGAATGGCAACAACTACTCCAGTGACATAATCTTGATGATGAACTAGGTTGTAGTTTGAAAATTTGACCACCAAATGTATTAAATATTACCTCCATAAAACCAATAATTAAAAATTTTTCACTGTTGATTAATAATTGGGGGTGCCATGATGTCATTAATTACTAAAACAAAACACTTTAGTTTGATAAACAAAAGACTAACACATTTTTACAATGATTTGTAGAAATTGGTGAAATACTAATTGCAAACATAATCAACAAGAAACAATCAGAAATAAATTTTAGATTGTTACAAGCTACAGTGTTTATTCACTCATTCACATTTTTGTATGAATGAACTTCACATAATTTCACTGAAACCACACTCAGAAGTACATGCTGATATTCTTGAAATTAAGTTCCTTGGTGATCGTTCATGTTGCATTCCAACATATTCTACTTATTATTATCACCGCAATGAAGATTCTTCACTGAATTTGGCTGGGAGAAACCCTTTCCCTCATACAGTTTCTCTTGAAATGCACATAGGCAACAAGTTTTAACACTTTCATGATGAGGGAAACTGAAATTGGTATGGAAAGCTCTATTTCACATAGGCAGGGCATGCTGAATATGGTATGTGTCTTTTCAAAGTAGTTCTACTTCACAGTGGACCCTTACAGCAGCTGTTACTCATTAAATTCACAATAAGTCCCTGAGTAGAACAGTCACTGCAGGAGCAGCCTGTTCCTTAACAGGGGTGGGAGGGGGCAGCACATCAAGAATACTGCATCATGCATACCTAATTCAGTACACCCTAGTGGTAACCAAAAGTCCTTGTTGGTGGATATTACCAACACATTTTTCACTTTCATCTTTTCCATTATTTCTTTTCTTTTTTCAGGAAGGGGGTCTTTTATTTACTGTACTTTTGGTTTATAAGTCGATACGGACAAGTCGAAGGGGTTAAATTTCTCAATTTCCTTATTTTCATTCATAGATAAGTTGATCCTGGGAATAAGATGAGGCTAAAATAAATACAGTTACTGTTCTGAAATTCTGCAACTCTATTTTTAATGTTTCAGTACATATTAAATGGAAGCGAAAGTGAGGCAACTTCATTTTTTTTCGGACAAAAGTTAAATTTCGTAACACTTTTTTTTTTTTTACGAACTGACGCTACCATATTCGTTCCTCTGACTAAACTGTCAGAGAAGCCTTAGTGCAAGGGTTGAAAAAAACAAAAAAACCTAGGTCACACGAGTGTGCCAAATAAGAGTGCAGCGTGAGTTAGGGTTTGCTGCTTTCTCACAGAGTCCGATTAAAATCAGAAACCGAAAGAGCTTTTGATTTTGATTGGAGACATAAAATAAATTAAGGTAAGAATAATAAACGAAAGCAATATTTGATTTTTATTCAGTTGAGAGATACAACTGAGAGATTGGCATAGCGAAAAAAGACTGCCTTCCCTGGCAACCTGCCATTACTATTCTTAAAGTACATGTGCCGCTGGCTGTCGACACAATTGTCACTCCCCAATCTACTGCACGGCAGCGACATGTTTCAAAGATTTAATTATTGCAAAATAAGTGTGATACAAACATTGTAAAACCAGAGGTGAATTCTATCCATGGAGTCTGGAGAGATTGCGCGGGGGTGCAATTAACATACAACAGCTGCCACTCCAAATTGGTCTTGGCAATTTTAATGTTTCTGTCGAACAGAAATATCATTTCAGCAGCTTTTAAACAAGATCATAGTAAATGGAATATTACATTTTGTAGGCTTTTCGAATGGTTTCTTAAGAACGTAATATTGCCTTTTGGAGTGCTCAGATCACGATTGAATTTAAGGCACAATATTTGTTTTCTCATTGAGAAATTTCAATTGATACGTCGGTGGGAAATATACAGTAGTGAACAAAAGTATTTGGCGAAACACTTTTTCGACCATAATATTTGTTCTGCTGGACCAAATCGGGTCATTCTGGGATATGATATGTGTTGATTCGTGGGTTACAATGCCGCATAGTTTGTATTATGCTCAGAGCGAATTTGTCATTCAAAATGAGCCATATTCAAGAGTCGCCAATTATTACCCATTTGTTTGCTGCATGTATTAATGTTTTTCTTGTGATTTTTGTGGGTTTTGTGATGTGTAGTGTGATAATAAGTCAATCTTAGGTTTTCAGAAATGGGTAAAAAGGCGGAGATTCCTGTTGGAGCTTGCCAGGCGGCCGTGAACATGATGGAATCCGGAATGCGCATCACCGACATTGCGAGGGCCCTGAAGATCTGACACCAGTCCATTTCAGCTATCCTGCAACGTTATAAGAAGACTGGGACCGCCGATAACAGTCCGCGATGCGGTAGGCCTCGTTCCACTACGTTGCGTCAGAATAGACACATCCTCCGTCGATCTCGTGCTGATCCCACCTTGACTGCTGTGGACATCGCCACCGAATTCCACGACAGCGACGATCTGAACATCAGCCGAATGACCATCTCCCGTCATCTCATTGCTGGTGGATTGAATGGAAGACGCCCTAGCCAAGAAACCACTCATTGGAGTCAAGAATCGACGCGCCTGAGTCGCGTTCGAGTGCCGTCATCGACACTCGATCGCGGCAGACTGGAGTAAGGTGCTTTTCACCGACGAGAGCCAGTTCAACTTGTTCGGAAGTGAAGGCATCCGATACGTACGACGTCCATGTGGCCAGAGATTAAACCCCCAGTTCATTCAGCCGACTGTCAAGCACGGAGGAGGATCGCTCATGGTTTACGGCGCCTTCTCTCGCAATGGAAGGAGCCCCATCATCAAGATTGACGGAATAATGACTGGCCAGAGCTACACGAACATGCTCATCAATGATGTCTTCCCACGGGCAAACCAGAACATGCCACTCGGATGGATCATGCAGCAAGACAACGACCCGAAGCACCCCTCCAGAGTAGCGAAGGCAGCCTTCCAGCAGCAACAGGTCACACTTCTAGACTGGCCAAGCCAATCTCCAGACCTTAACCCCATCGAGCACATGTGGGAGGAGCTGGAGAGACTATATGCAAAGAAAACCTGCCGGAATAGGGCCCAGAAATTTGACCAGCTGTCTGCAGAATGGGCGCGAATTCCGCAGGTCACCGTCGAGAAGTTAGTGGACTCGATGCCGGCCCGTTGTGCAGCTGTTATTAAGTCTCGTGGTTATCCCACTAAGTATTAGTTATTGTTTTGTTGTTTTCTTGTACTTGTTTTCTGTTATCGTTGCATTAAATGAATGTGATACACACTTACTTTGTTGGTCAATTTTTATGATCTTTGCGATTAAGCTCGGTACCTGATCTGTGTTAAGGTTTCCGATCCATCTGCATATGGGTCATGTTTACAACTGAATAACACATATCATATCCCAAAATGACCCGATTTGGTCCAGCAGAAAAAAATTATGGTCGAAAAAGTGTTTCGCCAAATACTTTTGTTCGCTACTGTAAGTCAAAGTCCAGACATCCAAAGAAAAAAAGGTCTGGACTTGTATGCCTTTTGTTTCCTTCTATTTTGTGAATTTCAAATTAAGCTTTCTTGCTTATGTGGTTTCTTAGCTATCACTGTTTTTGTTTTCTATTTTCATGTGTTTATTTTTTGTTTACATTCCACCAATTGTGATCCTTTATTTTTGCTTTCTTTTACTCTGGTCTTCTTTTGTTTATTTTTACTTCTTTTCATGTGCATCTGTTTCAAATTATGTTTTCTTTGTTATAAGCATTGAGACAGTAGCAAGTATTTCAGTTCAAGTTAAAAAGAGACACTAAGGAAGGAAGATCATCCACAGCTCTCTCCAGAGAAGTAAGTTTCAAGTCCACAGTTCCTGCATGGGGTGGTATTAAAAAAAATAGCTCCCTAGTCCAACCCAAAAGCAACAGCATTCTGAGAAACCCTGGAAATCATCACTAGTCATGGAATGCGCAATGACAGCATCTCCCTGGAGTTACCAAAAATGAGAGTACTTTGAAGGATTAAATTTGTGCTAACTCTACAACAGAAAAGAGTATCATTTCTTTTCTGTCCATTGGTTCTGTGGAGCCATTTTTAATTACCGTACTTCGGTTGGCCCAAGCTCAGGAAAGTGACTGATTCCATCAATCATTAAATCTAAAATTTCAGACAGAAATGCATCAAATAGGTCTCTGGGGTTGCCAGTTCAGGTTTCTTCTTTTAGACTTAGAGCCTCTAAAAATATCACAAACTTTTGCCCTGAAATTCTTGTAGGTTCCCATTCAGCAGTTCTTTCCAAATCAGATACTTCATCAGATTCTAATGCATTGTAAGTGCTGAACTCATCAGGAGAAGAAATTTCATATACACCTTTTTTAATGAAATATGGGTTCTCACTGTAGTTACTGAATTCTTCCGTAGAAGAGTATTCCACAAATACAATTTATTTCTCTCTCATTCCTCTTGTGTTAATTCCAGAAGGACCTACTGAAATATCAAATTCACCGTATGTAACTAATGACTGCTCTGCTATAATTGGGGCTCTGGATGTTTTATCACAGGGTCTTTTCAACTGGATCCATAAAATAAATTACAATTCATCAGCAAACGAATGTGCTTACTTGCCCACTTGATGTATTCATAACCATATTCTTAGAACAAACAGAAAATGTAATTGAACAAGAATGGCTATGAGAAAGGAGGAGGAAATGCTCTCAGGGGTTATTATAAAGGGGGAACCTCCCATTAAGAAATCTTCCAACATTTTTAATGATTTTGAGACGCCCTTTTCCTCGCACATTTAGACAAGAACAATGGCTGCACTGCTTTTAATTACTTTTGTAGTATTCCAAATCCTTTCAACCATAACTTTTGTTTCCTTTTTAGTCAGTTTATAGCTCATATAGTGTACTACTTTTGGTACACTGAAGGAAAACCTGCTGACTATATGGCTGGTGTACCAAATTTGAAACACCTCGTTTTTGTCTGAAACTTTTATTGAATTTCTAACTACCCTGGCACTTCTTGGGAGATATAGGTCTTGAAAATATTTCAACAAGAAAATGCCCTGCCATAAGCAAACAAATCAAGAGATTAATTACCCTGGTGCTCTTTGTAGATAATTTATGCTATGCAACTTTCACATACCAAGATTTTTCTGGGTATCAAATAAAATGAATGATTTGCTAAGTGGAATTAAATCATAACAACAAACAATAACAACACATTTGCCTCACTCACGACCACACCGAGACACAGTCTGGTACATACTAAGTGGAATTCAATCATAACAACAAACAATAACACATTCACCTCACTCATGACCACACCGAGCCACAGTCCAGTACATACTAAGTGGAATTTTTTTTTTCTTTATTGAAGGCTTAACGACCACCGTGAGCAACTCAATGGGCTATAAGCAGTCGCCCATCCCTAATTTAAAGCCACTGGTTCCAGGGAAGGGAGAGAGCCAGTGCCGTAAGACAAACACAATATCCATTCCTCACCGGGATTCGAACCCGGACCCCTCCTGGACAAATGGTCATAAGCCATTGCTTAGACCACTGCGCCAACGGGGCGGCACTAAGTGGAATTAAATCATAACAACAAACAATAGCAATACATTCGCCTCACTCACGACCACACCAGGCCACAGTCCGGTACATACTAAGTGGAATTAAATCATAACAACAACAATAACAACATCCTTCACCTCATTCATGACTACACCGAGCCACACCAAGTCACAGTCCGGTACATACTAAGTGGAATTAAATCATAACAACAAACAATAACAACACATTCGCCTCACTTACAACCACACTGAGCTACAGTCTGGTACACACTAAGTGGAATTAAATCATAACAAACAATAACACATTCGCCTCCCTCACGACCACACCGAGCTACAGTCAGGTACATACTAAGTGGAATTAAATCATAACAGAAAACAATAAGGTTTACTAATTCCTGGCATTGAGCTGTACTTAGGTAGTGGAGTAATGAATGCCCAAACTTCAATGAAAGAAGGTATGTGAGTCAGAAAAGTAAATATTGACTAAACTATGGTGGGAGCAATATTCCAACTGTTTACAATAATAAAGAAAAAAATTTCATGCATGATTTATTACGTAATTAACATTAAAGATTAGTAAGATCTTTTGGCTGAAACATCAGCCTTGTTCATACTGAACCAGGGTAACCAGACATCCAGCTTTTGGAGGATATATTTTCCTTTTCTTACTATGTCTTCCTGTTATTAAGGGAAATAGCCTAAATCGTTTGGCTTTTTCAATAAGGAATAATTCAAATACATTTTGATCAAATTATTCTATTGCAGTCATATATCCAATCAAGCCACCGCTAAAATGTATTCATTCATTTCTGGATTCTCAGTCGTGCCCTTCCTCCTACCCCGGTCAGTTTATTCCTTGTGAGTCAACAGCGCAGAGAAAGCCCACCAGTGCACATTAGTCCGTCTGTCGTTTATCGCATGTCGGCGGTGCCGTGCGGTGTAAACAATGTACTCATACCGCTTCTTTATGTTGTAAATCATTGCTGTGAGCTATTTCAGTTTAGAATTCAAGTTTATTAAACAGTGAGGGGTATACTGCTAGTTAAATACAATTTGAAAGAAAGACATGTAATGCTCTGAATTTCACACATATTTGTTAAAGAAACCCGATCTACTGAAGAAAATCTCTTCCAGTGAAAAATATAAGTAAAAATGTCCTGGAACAGACTAAACTCTTTCTTTCTTTTTAAAGTTTTACATGTATAAACTCACAAACTTACTGTAAAATTTAAATATGTGTGCATTCATATTTATTTTTGTACAAATTTGCTGTGTCCTCCTTTTTCTCAAACTATCTGTTTTTAATGAAAATGCCCTCCCATTTCAAAAAGTCATCTTATCACACTGCTTGTGAGTCAACAGTGCAGAGAAAACCCACCGGTGTGCATTATTCCATCTGTTGTTCATCACACATAGTTGGAGCAGTGCGGTGTAGTCGTGTAAACAGTCAACTCATACTGTTTGTTTTGAGTCGTTGCTGCGAGTTTTTTTCTATTTATAATTCAATTTTCTTAATCAATCAGTGAGGGGTATACTGCTAGTTAAATACGATTTGAAAGACATGTCATGCCCTGAATTTCACAAATATTTGTTAAAGAAACCCGATCTACTAAAGAAAATCTCAGTGAAAACATAAGTAAAAATGTCCAGCAGACAAATCTTTCTTTCCTTTTTAAAATTTTACATGCATAAACTCCCAAATTGTAAAATTTAAATACAGAGTATGTGCATTCGTATTTATTTTTGAACAAATTTACTGTGTCCTCCTTTTTCTCAAAATGCTCTGCTTTTTTAGTGAAAATATCCTCCCATTCCAAAAAGTCATCTGGTCACTCTGCACTGAACCAACATCGTCAACTGTTTAGTTTTTCAAAAACAATATTTATTATTATTATTATTATCAGGGCTTGAAAAATATCTGAAAAGTTACATGCCCAGCGGGGCATGTGCAGAAAATATTTACTTGCCCAGAAGAAAAATCTACATGACCACACAGATTTATCTTTTAAGATAACAAAACAGAAGCCACATTTTTTTAAAGTTAAAAATTATGATAAACTTTTTCTTTGCATCGCCAGTATTCAAAATGCACAAAAGCATAGCATGGCATTTGAGAAATTTTTCATGATGATATGTTCAAGAATTTTTAATATATGTTCCATGTTTTGCAAAAAAATTAAATAATCATTGTTAACTGCACAGCAGTTTAAGTAGTTTTTAACAATTTTGAATGTAAAAATGATTTACCTTTTTCTCTTGTGCAAATAGAAGTGAATTTGCATCATACAATAATGAATTTGCATCACAAGAATTGTGTAGAAACAAAGGCAATCCTTATGTTTTCGACTACTGTTGTATGCACTTATTAAGCTACTGTATATTATCACTCGACATCGCACATTCCTTGAAAAAATTGTTGGTTGGTATCGGCAATTTTAAGATGGTTTTGGCAAACAGTGCACCACATAAATCTAGCCATCATTTGAATGTTTTTATCCAAGATTCTGAACTGTACGACAGTGTTTTTTTTTTTTTTTATGTATACTATCATAGTAGCTTGCATAAGTTTCAGTTTTGCAAACGATTCTGAAATTACATCACTCAACAATACGGAAAACAAATTTGTAAATACTGCTGACAGACAGATCGGCAATTTCACATAATTGCTTACTAGAGATATACTCTCATTGCTGGATTTTTCAAAACAACAACAACAAAAAAAACATCTTATATCCATTACTAAATACAACTTATATCCGCAGCTAACACGAACTACTGATCTCTCAAATAAACTAAGCTATCGGCGTCGGCGATTTTTGCTCTTCTCCAGGCAAAGTATGCAGGCTCGTTCTTAAACGAAACTTAGCCTTTGTTTCATTAGTACCACTGCCAGTTCGTGTGTGTGTGGGCGGAAGCTTCCACTCTCTTCTCCCTCACAAGTTATATCAGAGACCCAACCCTACCTGGGACTATGCAATAAATTTTCCATTGTCATTTCCTCCCCATAAAGCATGACTTTTTTGCCCATCAGTCTTCGTACTCCTGTTTCATTATATTATTTGGATGTAGATGAACGTAAGAAACAACTCTAGGGATAGTAGTGCAAAAAATAAAATTTCAGGACAAAAGTTTTACTAAATTTCAGGACATTTTTCAGCACATTTTTGGAGCAAAAATTCAGGGTTCGATGATTTATATCACACAAAAAATCCTTTAAATCAAAAGATTTATATATTGCACAAAAAATTTCAATCATTCAATTTTTTAATGTGTCTTCTCTAATTATTATAATTATATAAGATTATATAATAACTAGAATGTTTAAAATGGGAGGAATCGAGATTTTTTATTACCTGCTTGTAAAATCATACTTGCATACTTTTATATAAAGTAATACTGTGACTATTTGCCATTTTAAATAATTTTTCAGATATAAACATTACTAACAGCAAATTGTGTTAGTAGGGCTATGCCAGACTTTGCATTAACATTAAGAAATTACCAGGTTTTTAAAAGCATTAAAGTAAATATTAAAGAAATAAATAAATTTTATCAAAAGTTTTCTAGACATTCATATGAATGATTATTACTAAGTATCGACAATGTATAATTTATTTCAGGTAAAGAGTAAATAATATATACTGCATTTGATTTAAATAAAAAAAAATTTTTTTAAACCCTGAAAAAATTGTGCATCAATTGCATAACTTTTTTTACAAAGCTGAAATTTAAGTGAGTTAATAAGGCATATTAAAAATTAGAATGAAACTTTAAAACATCAGTAGAAAATTCTTGATAATTTTTTTATTTTTTTTATTTTCTTATTTTTGCAATATCATTGCGGACAATGGTTAACTTCTTTGAAATATTTATAATATTTTCATTTGCAGTGTTGAGCATCATTTGAGCCACTTTTATGCCATTCATATCATTTTGTGAAATGGCTAACTGTAATTTTTCATTGGCATTATTTAGTAAACGATGAGCTGTATTTTCATCTTGTAGTGTGTTGGTTTCAATCTTGGTCAGCTCAATAAGCTTTTCATTCTATTCAGCCTTCTTTTTCTGTTTTCGCACCTCTTCCTGCTCTCTCTCTCTCTGTATCCATCTTGCGCTTGACTTTTTGTTTGTTCTTTTCTTCTTTAAGTTGTTGTAAATGTGCAGCATATGCACTATGCGATTTCTCAACAATTTGAATGAGCTCCTTAGTTATTGGGATTTCAGCAACATTTTCAAACTTGTTAATATAATCTTTGCATATTCGCAAGGAACGAATACACAGTTCAGAAATAAAAGCTCTGTTTGATGTCACTATGGTGTTGTTGATAGAAAATCCACGTTCTGGTATGGAATTTCCATGCGAGAGTGTTAAGCAGGCTTTAACAAATGTACACAGATTAGGATATTTTAGAATTTCAGCAGAATCTTTAATTTTTGAAATTTCTGCCCAGTACTTGCATATATTCTGATCTTCAGAATATGTATTTTGTAAGTCTTCACATGCATACATACACCACTCTGTGTTTATTGCATCAGATGTGGTGTTTGTTTTTGAAACCATCACATGATGTGTAAGACGTTGCAAAGCAAGTTTTGAACTTTCTTTATGACGTAGATTAGGATGAAGGCATTGTATATCCTTATATCCTTAAGGATAACATTCTACAGTGGCACTTTTTTCTGCAAGAATTCACAAGTTTCCATGAAACAGCTCCTTATGCTTAAAAGGAATCTTTTATGCTCAGGTTTTTCAAAATCACCATCAAGCAAACTACTGGCACCAGATCCTATATTCATTTGCTTTACTCCAGACATCATGAAAGGTACCAGAGTTCTTCCAGTCCTTCCCAGCAGAAGTTGCACATGCAATCAAGAACATGAAACGGGTAAAGCTCCAGGAGAAGATGGAATTACTGTAGACATCATACAAGAAGCAAGTGGAGAAATCGAAACAGTACTCGCCCAAATTTTCACTCGATGCCTTAATGAAGGGAAGATTCATGAGGATTGGAACAATGCTACAATGACCCTGCTACATAAAAAAGGTGACATTGAGGATCTCAGGAGCTACAGACCTATCAGCCTCCTCTCAGTGGTTTATAAAATCTTCACTAAAGTTCTTTCACACCGTTTGAAGGTAACACTGGACACGGCTCAACCGAGAGAACAAGCTGGATTCATGAGTGGCTACAGCACAATAGATCATATCCACGTACTGAGAGAACTAATTGAAAGAGCGAGGGAATATGAACTTCCATTGTGCATGGTTTTTATCGATTATGAAAAAGCCTTTGATTCGGTGAAACCATCAGCAGTTACAATGGCTCTGAAATCCTGCGGTATTGAAAATGCATACATTAATATTATTAATAACACCTATGAAAATGCAAGTGGAAAGATTCGGCGGTTTGAAAATACAACACACATAAAAATTGGAAAGGGAGTGAGACAAGGTGACACCATATCTCCGAAGCTCTTTAATGCCACATTGGAAAATGTCTTTCAATCACTGAACTGGCAAAACAAAGGGATAAAGATTAATGGAAATTATCTAACCCACCTTCGTTTTGCTGATGACATAGTCATTTTTGCAACTACCCCATCAGAGCTGCAGAGTATGATCCAGGAACTTGCCAACAAGAGTAAAGAAGTGGGATTAAAAATTAGCTTTCAGAAGACAAAAGTGATGTTCAATGCTTTTACAAGAAATGAAGATTTATCGATTGATGGAGAAAAGCTGGAGATAACAGACACGTACGTTTATCTTGGACAGCAGATGTCAGGTGAGGGTCACATTGATGAAGAAATTAATCGGCGTACAAAACTTGCCTGGAGAGCTTTTGGAAGAAACAGCATAATTTTCAAGAGCAATATGCCATTATGTCTTAAAAGAAAAGTGCTTGATCAATGCATCCTTCCAGTGCTTACGTATGGTGCAGAGACGTGGACCTTAACTAAAAGAGACATACAAAGGTTGCAGACAACTCAAAGCAGCATGGAGAGATGCATGCTTGGTGTAACCAGGAGAGATAAGAAGAGGAACTTGTGGATCCGAAAAATGACAAGAGTGGAAGACATCATGACCAGAGTTAAATCCCTGAAATGGCAATGGGCTGGACATACTATCGATGGACAGCTCAAATTTTAGATTGGATTCCAAGGGACAGGAAAAGACCCAGAAGAAGACCACATGGGAGATGGGTGGATGAAATTCGAAAGTATGCGGGAGTGACATGGAGGAGACTGGCACAAGACAGACCGTTGTGGAGGAAACTTGGGGAGACCTTCGTCCAGCAGTGGATTGGTAATGGTTGATGATGATGATGATGATGATATGAATTAAGGGAGTATCTTTTTGAAGCAAAGAGGAATAAGGGATGAAGCATGAAGCAAAAAAACTTGTAAAATGTAAATACATAAGTGTATCTTTAAGAAACATTGATATGCTACGATATTTTTCACTGAGTTTAGCTGAGCTGTTTTTTGGAAGAAATTCCAAAAAAATATTCAGTTAGAGCTGGATACTGTTCAATTATCCTCTCACAAACAGGTGCTAAAGTAAGCCATCTACTGCTCACATGTTTTGAAATCATGTGGTCAGCTTGTTCATCCATCAAAACATTCATCTGGATATTGTAGAAATCTTCTTTCCTAGCAGCAGACATCTTAAAAACTGAAAAATATCAAACACCAAAGTTTCCACATCACAATCTAACTTGCACAGGCCTTTCTTCATTGCATTGGGCAAAATATGTAAGGAACAAGTTCCGATATCGATGACATTTATAAAATTCAGCGAATCTAAATGAGAATCAAATTTTCTCAAAAACGACAAGTTAACATTGGGACCGTCCATAGAGCATTGTAAACATTTATCAATGTTTAGGCCATTATTTGTAATAAAATTTTAAATAATTTGAAAATTGTTGTCAGATTCTGCATGGCTAATGGAATTCTGATTCACAGTATGATGTCACAATTTTTTTAAATTTCTCCGACCAATATGAAATATGTATGTCCAGCTGTTTCTTAACTTGCTTCATTGTGGTCTCATCAAAATAAAGGGTGAAAAATGACTTACCAATATCTTGAAAGATTTTTTTCCGAGAATGTGGTGCAAGTCCAAATTTTGTGACGTAACGTGCTTTCGCATCCGAAAGTGCAACATTTTTTGCTATTGTTGAATCTTCAAATGCAACTGTACAAATTTCAACCAATCCTCCCAAATTAGAAAATGGATAATTGCACTTAATTGACTGTAACAACAACAAAATTTCAGCTTTTACTGCCTTCTCTTTAGAATTGGATGGTAGCCATGTTGTTCCCTTTGGAGCCGATAGTGTCAAACATTTTGAAGATTCACCTTCACTTTCAATGTTATTTTGCGTTACAAGAGTACACTGATTCACTCTCTTATTCATGTTCTCCTTATGTTTAACACTATTAGCATGTGAAATAAGTTGAGAAAATCCCATGTTAGAAACGCTGATCGTTTTGTTGCAAGCAACACAAAATGCTGAATATGGATCATATCTACATGGAGTACATCAGGTATTCAAATTGCTCCCACTCTTATCTCGTTTACTATCACAAAGCCACGATGCTGAGAATTTTGTTTTTCGGGGCATGATCACAAAAATACTTCCAGTGAAATCACGAGAAACTGATGAACCGAGTAATTACTTGCCAATCGCCATGCCTTTATACATGTACACGACTGAAACATGTGGTTGAGAAATTACGTAACCCTAAAGTAAACATACGCAGCGGACACAACCTGTACTAAGACGAACGCAGCGTAAGATGAAACTCTGCTGGTGTCATGAAGTCGACGGCAGCGCTTCAACAACCTGCAGCAGAATTAGCCGTTGATTGACAGCAGGAGTTTCCCGAGAACCATGTGACTGCTTCCATACCGATTTTGGAACTCCTAGACCAAAGACAAAGATTTACTGTGCTATCATTTTTCAGTTTAACATCCCAATAAGTGGAATAAATGTCGTAATAAGTGGAGCATCCTTATTAGTGGAAGAAGGTTCAAGAAGATACTGAAAATTAGTGCGATTCCAAATATATATATATATATATAGCTTATACACGATCGGATTCTCAAAAATTATGGAAGTAAGTGGGAGTTCAGTTCGCTTGGCTTCTGCCTGAGGACAAAGGCCGTGGGGAGAAAGAAGGAAGGGTGTGGAGCTGCTGAACCCCATGCGCCAGGGCTGGGTTGCTATTAGCAACTTTTGCCGACATCACGGGGTCTGGTCACATTTTGCTTCTGCTGCAGGTGGCTGAGGGTATCACGTTCTATGGGAGGAGTTTCAACAGGCTTCTATGCCTGATTCCACTTTATGCGGTAACCCAAACCACCCTCTTTTCTTTAATACGCACCAAACGAGTCACAGCCAATGAAGTTGCGCAAACCAGTGGCGTGACATCATTACAGCATATGGTGGGCAGAAAAGTCGTCGACAGCAGGAGTGGTGCCAGCATTATTGCTGTCCTGTATGTTAGTCAATGTAAGGATCTTTGGATGATTGCCACATTTGGCGAAAATCAATTGAAATTTCAGAAAATTATTACGAAAAGTAGCAAATCCAAATCTGAAATATTTTCGGCAATAATTTTTAGAAATAAATGAAATTTTATTTCAGAACTTTTCGTAGCTTCTGAAAATATCTTAATTTTTGGAAACTATTAAAAAATTTCAGGAATTTCAATCAAATTAGCAAAAATTAAGGACATTTCAGGACAAACAAAATTTGTTCAGGAATTTCAGGACAACTACAACTCCTGCAACTCTGACATCAATGAAATGTGATGTAGCTACGAAAGTCCATCTGCCACAGAGAAGCTAACTCTGACCTCAAGATAGAAAGAAAAGCTCAATCGTAAGTGTGTTGGTGAGCGGTATTCATATCTTTTGGTCTACGATAACTACACCTCACATCCCATTGTGCTGTACATAATTTTAAAGTTCCTGTCAGTAGGGTGTAACTTAAATTTCGCTACAACGCAGAAAAAAGAGCTCTAATTTCAGGTCCACTGCTACAGACAAAACGCTTTGTCACTACGTTCACATTTCCCAGAGGAAACTAAACGTTTCACATTAAGCAATGGCTGGTGATAGATGGAAAAAGAGGTATAGTGTATACCAACTTCATAATTGTGGAGAAAAATTATCTGGAGACGTTAATGTTGTGAATGTTTTAAAAAATGATTGAATGAGGAGGTTACTGTTCAGAACAGATTTATAATTGTGATGAAACAGGCTCAAATGACAGAATGTTGTGCACTGCAACCTTGGCATTGTAAGAAAAATTATCAGCTCCAGGCTACAAACAGAGCAAGGACAGAACAACTGTATTGGCATGTAGTAATGCCTCTGGTAACTATAAACTGCCTCTTACGGTTATCGAAAAATCTGAAAAGCCTTGAGCAACGAAAAATCTATCAGCTTCAGTCATGCTGGTTTACTACAAGAACCAAAAAAATGCTTGGCTGGATGCTACACTCTTCAAATTGTGGTTCCATGAAGAATTTGTGCGCACGGTTGAGAAACATTTGAAAAAGATGAAACTTCCATGAAAGGCCATTTTATTTCTCGATAATGCACTTTCATATCCAAACAAAGGCATGCCACGTAATGGCATTATCGCCGTGGAATTCTTTCCACCTAATGTGACATCTTTGATTCAACCCATGTACCAAGGTGTTCTCAAAAACTGTACTGATTTCCCCTCTTACAATCCCTTTTGGAGGCAATTGGAAATGGTGGAGAAATAACCAATCATCTAACAAAGATCAATCTGAAGGATGTAGTGCTTTGGGTAGTTCAATCATAGAACGAGGTAAAACCAGAAACTTTGATTAAGTCATGGTGTAAAATTATCGACCTTTTAGAGCAAGAAGAGGGGTCATCAAATGAACCAATTCCATTGTTTAAAATGGCAATGGCCCTCTCTGGATTGGAAGAAGTTACGGAAATGAATATTGAAGAATGGATAAGAGGAGACAACAGAGAATTAGATTATACTGATGCAGAGATAGTGACATTCATCGAGGTAGTTGAGCAGAGAATTTCTCACTTGAATGCTGTATCGGCTCTTAAAACTGCATTGGCATACATCAAGCAACAAGAAGGTGCAACACCAGCTGATGTGTTTACCATGAAAAAATGGCAAGTTATTGCAGCGAAGAATAGGTCATCAGCATGACTGTGACAAACTGAAATACCTTCTTTTTTAAATCATAGATAATTCATATGTTTTTAAGCACGTTTTTAAGAGGGCTTTATTCAGCTCAGGTACCTTACATATGTATCTGTATATATTTTATGTTTCTATATTGTACCTAATGTACCAAAGAATTGTTATGTTTCATTTGATTAAGCACTTAGGAAGAACAGAGTTGATTATATAGAGTTAAAGGACATGATTAAAATAATTTCCATGTAAAATATGGTTAACTTTATAGAATAAAATATAACCTCTATTAAATATCCCCAAGTGATACACTCTGCATAATGATTTACGAAGTCATACACTCGGTAAGATGAATTAAGCACTGGATTATGTCCAATAGAAAAAAGGTTTATACCGTCTTGGCACGCTAAATATTTTAATTTTCGCTAAAATACAGTAGCGCAGGGCTTTTCAAACTTTGTGTCGCGTTCCTTGGGGTGTTGCGGGTTTTGGTCAAGGGAGTCGCAGTTGCGCTGTTGGAATTCACTGTAAAGGCTGGATATGAGGGAATAATGGAAGCCACACATCACTCCCCTCCTCCCTTCAAATAGAAAAGAAAACATTCCTGGAGATACATCCCCATGTCCCCCCGGGTATCACGTGGCCTCTTCCAAGGATCAAAACAACGTGGGCAAAAGTGATTTGATTGGTTTCTGATGATTAGTTAGCTTGCAGAGAAGGCACCCTTTTGTTGCAGTGCTGCGTGAAGACCGGACTCATTCTTGTGCTTACTGTTCATGATAACGAATGTGTAGTGGCTTGTGAGCTTTCCGTATTTTTTATATTTATGTCCTTTACGTTTTAAGAACAGGCAAGATGGATAAGTTTTTAAATGCTAGTAAAAAAACGTGACGTTTCAGAAATAACAAACAGTTTGAAAGACGACAAGAAGCAAAAATACCGGAAATATGATGAAAGCTACATAGATTTCGGGTTCACGTGCACTGTTGTGTCCACAGTGTGTTATCTGTTTTAAAGTACTAGCCACTGAAAGCATGATCCCTAATAAAATGAAACGTTATTTGTAAACAATTCATGGAAGTTTGGTAAACAAACCAAGTGAGTATTTTTCTTCCAAGTTGAAAGGAATGGCTGAGCAAAAGGCAACTTTCACTAAACAAGCTACAATCATGACAAAGGCTCTTCTTTCATCCTACAAAGTCGCTTATCGAGTAGCAAAGAGCAAGAAACCATATACACTATGGCCGAAAGCCTCATTTTACCAGCTGCTATGGACATGGTTTCCATTGTGAGAGGAGAATCCGCTACCAAGCAACTGCTAAGTGTGCCATTATCAGATAATACTGTTAGTCATTGAATTCTCGATATGGCTGACGATATTAATGACCAGTTAATTGAAAAACATGGCAAAGGATTTTTCCATTCAATTGGATGAAGCCACTGATAGCCATAATGATGCACATTTGATTTGTTATGTGAGATTTATAGATGGTGAAAATAAATTTCATGAAGAAGATCTTTTCTGCAGAAGTATAACATCTCATACAAAAGCAGTGGACTTGTTTCAGATAATAGATTCTTTTATGGCAGAAAATAGTGTAAACTGGGAAAATTGTGTAGGCATGTGCCTAGACAGAGCCCACTGTATGGCAGGTAGTTATGAGGGACTGAAGGCGCTCATTAAAAAAAGCTCCTCACGCCATGTGGATACACCATGCATCAGCCACAAGGAGGTTCTTGGTTCTAAGAACTCAGCCTTGTTCTACACGAAGTTCTACAGTCAGTAATCGAAGTAGTAAACTTCATTAAAACTTGACCACTTAAGTCCAGATGTTTTGAACAAATGTGTGCGGATATGAGGGCTGAGCACAGTTCTCTACTTTACTACTGCAAATCTCGCTGGATTTCATGTGGAAATGTCTTGTCAAGAGTATCTTCTTGACCAGAAATATTCCAAGAAGTTTGAAGACAGTGTCTTTCTTTCATCTGTGTGACATATTTGAAAAGCTAAATTCATTAAATGTATACCTGCAAGGTAATGAGATCCACATTTTGCTGCTAACGGACAAAATTTCTGCGTTCGAAAGAAAATTTGCCCTCTGGAAGAAAAAAATGGAAAAGGGAGTTCTAAAATGACTGCTTTTCAACATTGCACACATTTTTAAATAAAAATGATTTAAAATTGAATGACGCCGAGAAGTTTGTGTTTCTGGATCATTTGTCGCAACTCATTGATCATTTTAAGAAGTACTTTCCAGAAGATGTTCAACAACACAATTGGATCAAAGATCCCTTCAGCGCTGATCCTCCCTTAATGTTCTCAACTGCAGAACAAGAACAATTTATTGATATCTTATCAAACTCCACATTGAAACCCAAGTTCATGTCATCTTTCCTACCAGAATTTTGGTCATTGATGAAGCACAAGTATCCTGAAATAGCTAACAAGGCTTTAAAAATTTTGATTCCCTTTGCATCATCATATTTATGTGAAATGGGATTTTCTGCCGTGGCTGTCATCAAAACCAAGTACAGATCGAGAAAGAGATGAGAATTGCAGTTTCCAAACTTGTCCCGAGATTTGAGCATCTAATGAAGAAAAAAACAAGCTCATCCTTCCCATGTGTTGACACTGCTTGATTTAATGAAGAAAACCCAAGCTCATCCTTCACATTGACACTGCTTGACTTAATACAGAAAAATAAGTTGATAAGGTTTAAAATGTTTTTTTGTTTTTTTTTTTGTAGAAAATATTGTTTTCATTTAAAAATTTTATGACTACCTTCCTATTTTGTTTAATAATAATAAGTAATAATATTTAAGTTAATATTTAATTTAAAATTATTTTATTTAAAGGTAAGCTTTTCACACATTTTTGATCAACAAATGTAAAATTATCTATGGAAACATGCATATATGAATTTATATGGAGTAAAGGGAGCCGTGGGACAAAAAAGTTTGACAACCCCTGCACTAGCGCTTTTGAAACCTCTACATGGTTTCATCATCAGGTGTAATATAAGATACAATTCCTTTCAAATACACACTACACAATACTCAAATCACCCTTTGAGATCATAACAGCAAGCAATATAACTTACCACATATTGCTTGCGTTATTGTTATATCTTACAATATATCTTATATATCATAACCATCATGTAAGATATATTGCTTGCCGTTATGACCTCAAGGGATGATTTGAGTATTGTGTACTGTGTATTTGAAAGGAATTGTATCTTATATTACACCTGATGATGAAACAATGTAAAGGTTTCGAAAGTGCTAGTGTATTTTAGCAAAAATTAAAATATTTAACATGCCAAGATGGTATAAACTTTTATTCTATTAGACATAACCTCTATTATTTGACTCCCGATTATTTGAGCTAGGGCCAGTTCACATTAGGTTGGATAATTACAGTTCGACTGCATATATTAATGGAAAATAAATCATTCTGAAGAAATAACTCTTTACAGTCATGGAAAGAACATATGCAGGGCTTGAAAAATATCTGGAAAGTTACATGCCCAACTGGGCATGTGGAAAAATTATTTACCTGCCCAGGTAGTAAAAACTGGATGCCCAAAAAAATGTATCTTTTAAGTTAAGAAACCAGAAACCTTATTATTTTAATTTTTAAAAAGTTAACTTTTTCAAAATGTTAGGCATTTCCATTTTAAGGGTCTGTAATCAAAATGTTCAATGCACAAAAGCATGTATTTCAAGTTTTAAGATGATGCTGAAATTAGTATTTGAGAAATTTAGTGATTCTGCCATGTTACGTTCGTTGAAATTTTCACCCTTTGTCACTAAACACCGGAGGCTATTTCCATCAGAGACATGCATCCCATCACTGACTATAAACAACATTTGTAGAAAAACTACATATGGTTCCAATTTCTGCACCTAAAGCATAATATAATTAAAGAAGTGATATTCTTCTGTCCTTGCGCACTCCATAAGAATATACAACTCCCAGTGATAGCAATGTAATGAAACACAACATGTGACTGTCTTTTTCTCTTATAGTAGGAAATTCTATTCTAAACTTTATTTCTAAATTCAGTTGTCTATTCTGGACAACTAGATTGTTTTTGTTTTGTTTCTTAACCTGCCCAGGCCATTATTTACATGCCCCAGGCATCTCGGGCATGATATTTTTCAGACCCTGAAATGAATGTCATTAATGGCACATAGGTGCCATATTTTCCAGTTTCCCAGGTAGCCCTCTCTTCAAAAGACTTGAAAATTGCATTGCTCTGGAGCAAGAATGTGTTTTGGATTACAGAAACCAATGGGAAGCGAATCCCTGAAAGAATTAATTATTTACAAATACATGAAAGGGGCATATATATATTGAAAAAATATATATATATATATATATCATCATCATCATCATTGTCAACCATTATCAATCCACTGCTGGACGAAGGTCTCCCCAAGTTTCCTCCACAACGGTCTGTCTTGTGCCAGTCTCCTCCATGTCACTCCCGCATACTTTCGAATTTCATCCACCCATCTTCCATGTGGTCTTCTTCTGGGTATTTTCCTGTCCCTTGGAATCCAATCTAAAATTTCGGCTGTCCATCGATGGTCTGTTCTTCTGGCAGTATGTCCAGCCCATTGCCATTTCAGGGATTTAACTCTGATCATGATGTCTTCCACTCTTGTCATTTTTCGGATCCACGTGTTCCTCTTCTTATCTCTCCTGGTTACACCAAGCATGCACCTCTCCATGCTTCTTTGAGTTGTCTGCAGCCTTTGTATGTCTCTTTTAGCTAAGG
The DNA here is from genome assembly GCA_039090855.1 of Macrothele yani. Classification (NCBI taxonomy): domain Eukaryota; kingdom Metazoa; phylum Arthropoda; class Arachnida; order Araneae; family Macrothelidae; genus Macrothele; species Macrothele yani. The sequence goes on along the minus strand of CM077022.1, from coordinate 44,073,374 downwards.
TCCATGTCTCTGCACCATACGTAAGCACTGGAAGGATGCATTGATCAAACACTTTTCTTTTAAGACATAATGGCATATTGCTCTTGAAAATTATGCTGTTTCTTCCAAAAGCTCTCCAGGCAAGTTTTGTACGCCGATTAATTTCTTCACCAATGTGACCCTCACTTGATATCTGCTGTCCAAGATAAACGTACGTGTCTGTTATCTCCAGCTTTTCTCCATCAATCGATAAATCTTCATTTCTTGTAAAAGCATTGTACATCACTTTTGTCTTCTGAAAGTTCATTTTTAATCCCACTTCTTTACTCTTGTCAGCAAGTTCCTGGATCATACTCTGTAGCTCTGATGGGGTAGTTGCAAAAATGACTATGTCATCAGCAAAACGAAGGTGGGTTAGATAATCTCCATTAATCTTTATCCCTTTGTTTTCCCAGTTCAGTGATTGAAAGACATTTTCCAATGTGGCATTAAAGAGCTTCGGAGATATGGTGTCACCTTGTCTCACTCCTTTTCCAATTTTTATGTGTGTTGTATTTTCAAACAGCCGAATCTTTGCCCTTGCATTTTCATAGATGTTATTAATAATATTAATGTATGCATCTTCAATACTGCAGGATTTCAGAGCCATTGCAACTGCTGATGGTTTCACCGAATCAAAGGCTTTTTCATAATCGATAAAAGCCATGCACAATGGAAGTTCATATTCCCTCGCTCTTTCAATTAGTTCTCTCAGCACATGGATATGATCTACTGTGCTGTAGCCACTCCTGAATCCAGCTTGTTCTCTCGGTTGAGCCATGTCCAGTGTTACCTTCAAGCGGTGTGAAAGAACTTTAGTGAAGATTTTATAAACTACTGATAGGAGGCTGATAGGTCTGTAGTTTCCGAGATCCTCAATGTCACCTTTCTTATGTAGCAGGATCATTGTAGCGGTGTTCCAATCCTCAGGAATCTTTCCTTCATTAAGGCATCGAGTGAAAATTTGGGCGAGTACTGTTTCGATTTCTCCACTTGCTTCTTGTATGATGTCTACAGTAATTCCATCTTCTCCTGGAGCTTTTCCCCGCTTCATGTTCTTGATTGCATGTGCAACTTCTGCTGGAAGGACTGGAGGAACTCTGGTACTGGTATCTTTCATGATGTCTGGAGTGCATGTATCATCCCTTTCATATAATTTGGAGTAGAAATCTTTCACTCTTGTCAAAATTTCGCCTCTATTTCTTGTTACAGAACCATCTTCTTTTCTCAGTGCCATAATCTGTTTTCTTCCCTTACTGAGATGTCCCTTTGCTATCTTTAGGCTTTGGTTGTTTTCAATTGCTTTCCTCACTAGTTCACAGTTGGATTTTCTTACGTCTTCAGTGATACTTTTTCTTACTGTCTTGCATAGCTCTATATATTCCACTTTGGAAGTCACATCTTCTTTAGTTGTCCTCATCTCTCTTCTTTTTTGCATCAACATTTTCGTTTTTCCTGATAATTTATTTACATGCAACTTGTTCTTAGACCCAGCTAATTTTGTTGCTGTTTGCATAAGAGCTTTGGTTACTTTTCTGTTAACTTCAGAGATGTCCACTTCTTCCGATGTTAGGCCTTCTAAAGCAGAGAACCTGTTCTTCAGTTCCAACTTGAAGGTATTATGGTGTTTTTTAAGGTTGGTTATGTCAATAGATTTTGTTTGTCTTATGAGCTTGCCACGTTCAAGTTTAGTGTTGAGGTGCATCTTACATCTCACCAATCTATGGTCACTACCTGTGTTGAACTTGTTTAGCACACTGCAAGTGATATATATATATATATATATATATATATATCACTGTCGGCATATAGATGCCATACTTTTTACTGTTTCCCATGTAGTCATCCTTCAGAAAACTTGAAAATTACATTGCCTTAGAATTGGAATCAAACACATATCTCCCTATTTATGTTCATGCATGCTACCATTACACCACTCCACCACCCTGGACAACAAACACACTACATATACATTGGAACTGCATATGTATCATACTACATATGTATTGCAACCGAAGCTGAGCAGGTGTAGCTTAAGAATCTAGACAATGTTCCAGCTGTGTGCTAGTTGAAGCCATCCGCACTTCATATCATTGACAACTTTTTCTCATCCATATACAGTTACAGGGTAAACATATCTCTAATGTTTCACATTAGGAAAACCAATTGGAAGCAAATCCTTGGAAGAATTCATTCTTCACAAATTTTCACGGTTTCTAAAGGATGGCTACATGGAAAACAGTAAAAGTACAGCACCTGTATATGTGAAGAATTATTTCTTCTAGATAATACAAGTGATAAGCCTATCTGCAGACATGCCGTAGCTCATCCTTTAACACTTCTGGCATGTCAAAACTTTCCTGATGGCAAGATGTGTACAGCAATTGCAAAATTATTACTTAATTCAAGGCCTACGTATGTTCCCCAAACCTACTCCCTAAACAATATTCAATTTAAACGTAAATTATTAACAAGTACCACTATCCCAGACACTCTTCCCCATACCTTTTCTTAGCTCACTATGTTAGTTAACAATAAAACACAGATTTATAATTACAGAGCATTAAAATGACTAAGAACATAAATTAATGACTTATATACACATTTAAAAAGATAATTAACAAAACCAATTAAAAATTGACACATCAGACCCTGCAGGAATTCTTAAATATTTTCGCCCATCTGCCGTGGGTATCTTCAGAAAGGGTGCGGACATGTCGGCTTCCAGCAACTGAGTGTCAGCATTCAGGTAAGTCCAAGATTGCTAAAACACTGTATGATACCAGCGCCTTCTATGGGAGTTTATGGTTAGTATTCTTGATTATCGAAATTCAGCACATGTTTTACTTTTTTTCCCCTCCTCTTTTTGCCTTCTTATAATCTTGCTTCCAACTCTATAAGCTCGTGCCAATAATTTGATAATTGTTTAGGGTCATTATAATTACACAACCGATTAATATTTTTTGGATTAAGACAGTTTCTGCAATTCGTAGATGCTTTTCTGGGTTACAACTTTTTAAAATCTCAATTTGATCAAACCATGGGTAAACTTTATTCTCTATACAGTATTGCATTAATGCAGTTAGTTTTAGCTTTTTTTTTTTTTTTGGCCAATTTTTCATATGTTGATTCAAGTGGTGGTTTAATTTATTCTTCATGCTACCTATGTAAGATATGGGTGGATTACTTTCAATAGGAATTTTGTAAATACCTGCTTTATCCAAAATTTTACCATGCCCTCTGTTACTAATAATTAAGTTTTAAATAGAACCAACTGTGCAAACCAACTGTAGACCATACTCAGCACATAATTTATTGATTTAAAAAAAAAACTGTTTTATAAATGGGAATGAACCAACATATGTATAAGGTTGTTTTTTTTTTTTTTCTTTTCCTCTGTAGTAATTTTTTTTTTTTTTTACTTCAAATGTCAACTTTTTAATTTCCCTCACCATAAACTCCATAGATGGTATCGGTATCATATGGTGGTTTAGCGATCTTGGATTTACCTGAATGCTGACACTTGGTTGCTGGCAGCCAATGTGACGTGTTCACACCATTTCTGAAGATGCCAATGGCAGATGGACAAAAATATTTAAGAGTTCCTGCATGGTCTGATGTGTAAATTTTTAATTGGTTTTATTAATTATCTTTTTAAATGTGTATATACATCCTAAGTCATTAATTTATGTTCTTAGTCATTTTAACGCTTTGTAATTGCAAATTTGTGTTTCGATGCTAACTAATGTAGTGAGCTAAGACTAGGTTTGGGGAAGAGGGATGGGGATAGTAGTAGTACATGTTAATAATTTATGTTTAAATTGAATATTCTTCAGGAAGTAGGATTGGGGAACATAGGCCTTGAATTGCAGTTGCTTGGAACTTCATTGTACTGGGTGGGGCAACAGTAGCATGCTAAATATAAATTGAAAGATGCTGGTTCTATTTTCATTCCAGGGCAATGTAATGTTCAAGTTCTGAAAGATGGCTACATGGGAAACAGTATGATACCTATATGACAATAATGATGTGTGTTTTGTATTCTGGTTAAATGTACGAGGAAGGATGGAAAGTGTTACACAGGATTTATTTGACAAAGATAGAACACTTCTAATATTAGATGAAGATATGTTGAACATATGGAGTGTAAATTTTGAAAACCTTTTGGAAGAATATTCAGGATATCATAATGGACAGGTAATCAGCAAAGACAAGGACTTCACTGATATACTGGAGGACAATAGACAAGGGCCAATTATTGGCAGGGCCCCCAATCTTGAAGGTTCCTAAAACGATTCACATCACACATATTTTATAAGTGTCATGCAAGGATTAATACTGTGACACTTATCATAAAGTAATATGAAAGATATCTGAATCTCAGAAAAAGTAGGATGACATACGTTTTGTGTCTGAACCCCACCCCAATGAATGATCCAATTACAGAATGTTTGCCATTACTTGACTGTTTATGGGAGTGGCTTGTAACCTGAATGTTTCAGTGGTTTTAGGATGAACTACAACCATACACAGTCAAGGTTTGCTGCTCAAAGAAAAGTGTTGGATATTTTTTATTAGAAGCTTATTTTCAATGCAGTGAGGTAATTTCTTTTAAATCCTGTAAGCGGCTCAAGGTGCAAAATCAAAACATACAAACATACCAATCTGGATACACAAAAGGAAAACTAAGTTAAAAAATTAGAGTAAAAACAAAAAGTTGCGAGGTTGTTTAATGAAGTATACAGTAGGTGGCAATCAAGGGTGATTGGATTTTTTTTTTTTTTTTTTTTCGGTGCATGGGGAGAGAAGATTGTTTTCTGATAAAGTTCATTTTTTTCCTCCCCATTCGTGGAATTTTTTTTTTAAGAATAAGGCAAAAAAAGCAGCAGTAGAAAAATAGCTTAAAAATCGCCAGCAAAATTACTTACCGCAAAGGACTTTTCAAAAAAACTAAAAACGATTAATTAAAAATATCAAATCAGACTTGCCCCAGATCTGAATAACAAGTTAAAAAAATCCTCCCGTCCCTAAAACAGCAAGAAAAAAGGCATCCAATTACACGAAGGGGTAGTCTACAGCATAGAATGACCTGCAAACTAAGCTATATAGGTGAAACGGGAAGTAGTGTAAAAGTCTGTATGGAAGAACATAAGGCAGCTATTAGAAACATTGCAAACAAAACAGGGTTAGACAGACATGTACAAGCAAGTGGACACTCCATAAATTGAGACTCAATAAAAATAATCGCCTGCCAATCACACTTAGTAAAGAGGAAACTTGTTGAAGAAAGGATAGAAATACGAAGAAGTATCACGCTTAACAATAATCTTGGATGGGCACTCCCGACCAAATAGCAACAACAACTCCAATGAGGTAGTCCTGATGATAGACTAGATTCTACATGTAGTTTGAAAATTTGACACCACCAAAATTTATACAAATAATCTCTATAAAACCTGTAATATCAAACTGTTCTCTGTAGATAATAATTAGAGGTATCATGATGTCATTAATTACTAGGATAAATAATATGCAAATACATAAACAATAAAAGTTAATTTAATGAAAACTTCACCAGCACTGCATGAAAATATTAAATAAAGTAATAAAATAAAAAAAAATCTTTGTAGCTTTTCATCACTTCCAACTTCTGTTCAAAAATTATATTTTGGGGCATGTTTTCAACAATTGCACTAAAACCAACAATTACTGAACAGCTTGGCTGACATTGCCACAGCATAATAAAACAATTAAATCATCATAACAGCAAATGTTAAAATAACACCAAAGTAGTTACCATAATCTCTCACAGAAGTTCCAATGCATATTCATCAGCAGGATTCACATGATATGTACTGAACAAAGGATGGTGGGTATTAGTAAAGTGGTGCCACAGTGTGAGAATAAATCAAACACTGCTTATAATTTGCTCAGTCTACCAGTTTTTAAATTATGCAATACCTGACAATCTTTTTTTACTTTTCTGGAATTTACATTATTTCAAATTTTGTGGGTTGGAGGAGTAAAAAAAATGCTTTCTTCTTAAAGAAAGAGTGGGGGGGGGGGGGGTGCTGGGAATCCGTACCTCCAGGTAAGGAATGACAAAAATAAAGGCTTCATCAATCTCAGTAACTATCCCTGGGACTGCCAATCTTCTCTTGCTGGCCCCAAATACTTTGCACCTTCAGTAAGAAAGCTGTCTTTAAGAGATGCCATGTGCCCACAATCATCCCTGTTTTGCACAAACCCTCCAAATCCAGGAGCATTGAGATTAATGAAGTCATGATAATCACGATTCTTTACCTGAAAGGTAACAATTCCTTCCATACCTGCCACAGGGGTTGTCATGTTGGATTTGTTAAAAATGAAATGCCACATTTCTTCAGAAGAAATACACTCAATGGACAAAACACTAGATATATATTAAGGTTGTTGCAGGTGAAATGTCGGATTTCGGGATGACGTCATTTCGAGCAGTACAAACACTGGCAGATGTTACTAGTGTGTTTGATCGGAAAGGTTAAATATCCCAGCTCGTCGGCACAGAATCATTTCGGTGCTAGCTCATAGTGTGAACGTGTAGCCAGAACATGGAAGGAGGCCAGTTACGGATACTTTTTCTGTGCGAGTTCAAACTGGTCCTGCGAACCCTAGTTGAGAGTAACCTGAGCCAAACTGTACGGGACATGGCAGAGAAATTAGGCGTCCACTATTCGACAGTTTCCCGTCACTTGCAAGAACTTGGTAAAGTCAAGAAGCTCGATAAATGGGTTCCCCATGAGCTGACTGAAAGCAACATGAAGCGTCGACTAAAGGTTTGCACTTCGCGTCTCGCCCGAAACAGAAATGCTCCGTTTTTGCACAGAGTAGTGACATGTGACAAAAAATGGATAATGTAAGACAATCGTCGCCGATCTGCACAATGGCTAGATGTTGGTGCGGCCCCAAAACACATGCCGAAACCAGAACTTCATCTGAAGAAGATAATGGTGACTGTTTTGTGGTGTGCAACCAGTATTCTGCACTATTAGTTCATGAAATCTGGCGAAACCATTAATGCAGAGAAATACTGCAACCAGCTGGATGCAATGCATCAAAAGTTACACGTTAAGAGGCCGAAAATGGTTAACAGAGATGGCGTTGTACTGCTTCATGACAACACGAAACCCCACATTTCAAGAACAGTCCAAAAATTACACAGCCTGGGCTATGAGGCTCTTCCACACCCCACTTACTCTCCCGATCTCTCGCCCACCGACTACCACTTTTTCAAACATTTGGACCATTTTTTGGCAGGGAAACGATTCACCAATGAAGCAGCCGTCAAACACGCCTTTGAACAGTTTCTGCAGTCCACAACGGCCGACTTCTATGCAATTGGCATCAATGCACTGGTATTGCGATGGGAGAAATGTATTGCAGCTAATGGTGCTTATTTCGATTGATACAGGTCAGTTTCCACCGTGTAACTGTAGATGGAAGTTTCACTCTCAAAACCGACATTTCATGTGGAACAACCTAATACCTAATAGAATGCTGGTCCTCCTCTAGCGCAAATAATAGCCTGTAGACAACCAGGCATCAACTACACCACATGCTGGAGGGTTTCCGGAGGAAATGCCAGCCATGTCTGTTGCACCATTGTCTATAACTCTACCCAAGATATCAGTCCAGGATCCACGAATCTGATATTCCACTCCATGGCATCCCAGAGAGCTTCCACAGAGTTTAAATCCAGGAACCTTGGGGGCCAATGGATGGTTCCAAACTCAGACAAGTGTTTCTCGAGCCATGCTCGAGTGGTTGCATCCGGGTAGGGTGGCATATTGTCCTTCTGAAACAGACCATCAGCCACACAATGCGCGAAGGCCATGAAGGCATGTAGGTGATCAGCCAGCACATGCAGTGGTTAAGGACCCCTCCAGACACACCAATGAACTTAATGTGCCCCATGAGAAGGCTTCCCAAGCTATCACAGAGCCACCACCACCTTGAACAGAGCAGAATTGGCACGACAGGGCCATGGCTTCATGTTGTCGACGCCACACCCACACCCTCTTGTGTGTTCGGTACAGCTAAAAACAGGATTCATCTGACCACATGATGTAGCACCACTCTGCAGAGGTTCAGTTTTGATGTTTTCAGCACCAGGAAAGACGTAATTTCTAATGGCAAGTGGTTAACAGTGGCACACAAGTAAGGCATCACCTCCCATAGTCCAGGGCATGCAGCATGTAACATACCATTCACTCACTGACGCTTCTTAGGCCTCCAACCTTTAACTGAGATGTGATTCATGCCACCATTGCTAAGCAGTCGGTGTGTGTGAGCCTGGATAGTCTATGCTGACCCCGGTCATCAATGGCGTGTGGTCAGCCACTGCTTGCTCTCTGGGTGCTGGTACTCCATTGATGGTATGCTCGTGGTACATCCTTGGTACAAACCCTCAGGAATCGTAGGGTTCTTAGGCAATAGAATGACCCATCTGTTCTGTGCCGACAAATCAAAGTTGCTCAGATCACCACGTTTACCCATGTTTGTCAATTGTGATACACTGTTGGGAAGCCCTGTCATCTGCCTATTTATCACCTTTGTTTGGTCTCGGTCTGTTCGACTCTGCCAGGGGATGACCATGTGAACTGCCTAACACCCCTATCTCTAATTTTTGTCTACTGACTGTACTATTTTTGCTCTTCCATCACACAAAATGTCCTTTTAACAGCCTTATTTTTTTTTCTTGCTCCTCCAACAGGCAGAATGTCCTTTTGAGACCCATTTGAAAACACAAAACCAAAAAAAATCTGTGTGTTTCATGGTACGGTATTACCTGATGTGAGCAAGTGGACGTGGCAACATCTAGCATCATCTTGAGTGCTGTGGTTACTTCTAAAAATGAATCTAAAAACTGAAACACCCATTAATAATAGTTCTGGATAATTTATATTACTTTTCAAGATGAATGACTGGAACAAACAGCCAAAATTCTGAATGGGAAAAAGTAATGTTTGAAAATCTGAAAATACAATGTTGCAGAGGCATATCACCATGATTTTGGGACCTGGTGCAACACTTCTCTATGGGGCCACCCATGCCATTTTTAAAATTTAATTAGGAAAATATCCATTAGGGATTTAATCCTTACTAGATTTGTGATGGTTCCATTTGATTCTATGACAAGTAATTGGGCAAGTTTCCTAGAATTCTGCCTATTTAAAGTAATTGGGCAAGTTTCCTAGAATTCTGCCTATTTAACAACTGAGAACTCACGTCAGTATCAAAAATGTATTCACTACCAATGTGTGCATATCCAAAATTCCAACTCCCCTTCTTCATGTTGAATGAAAAATGTTTGTTTTCTTAAGAATCCAAAATTCCAGATGGCTGGTTTCCTTCATGTAGCTAAGAAATAAACACAGTTGTGAAAATCTGATTCTGGGATATTTATCTTATGCATGGAACATTAAATTCTTTTGTTTAACATGTACACTGCCCTGTCATTAATAACTGGGCACTTGCATGCCTACAAATAATCTTCATTTACAGAAAATTTAATATTGTGTGCTGAAATCTTTTGGCCCTCACGATGGCCTCTAAGTCTTCATGGAGTACTCTTTACTAGTTTTTTGTGAGTGTCCACTGATATATTCCGCCATTCAGCTTCAAAGCAGTGACCAGTTCAGGTTTGTTTGTTTGGAGATCTGTTCTTCAATGCACCCAATGATCCAATTTGTCCCAGAGACTATCAATAGGGTTTAGGACAGAACTATGAGCTGGCCATTCAAATTTTTGAGACTCATGTCCACAAATGAATCTGTAACAACAGGAGCAGTACAACACGGTGCACTGTCCTGCTGACAGAGGTATGGGCCTTCCCCACATTACTGCCACAATGTTGGTAGTGCATAACCACCCAGAATGTCTAGGTAGAGCTCAGCATTTATGGTTTTGCCTGAAAAGAATAATAGGCCCCAGCAGAACCATGAACAGCAGATCCATACTATCATGCTGCCTCCACTAAACTTCATTATCAGGACAATACAGTCCAGAAGGTACCTTTCCCCTGCATGTGCCACATCCAGGAATGACCATCAGACTATTAGACTGTGTGCAGTGATTCGTCAGCTCAAAGTACAGTTTTCCATCGGCCTACAGTCCAAGGCTGATCTTTCTTACACCACATTAATCAGAATGCTGCATTAGTTGCAGTGATTAGGGGCTTATGGATTGCTACCTGACCGTGGTAACCTATATTGTGAAGCATCCTACACACATTGTACTGGAGCTAACATTAGCCTAGCATAGCATTTGCAAGCTTTGAGGCAAAGCTGATTTGCGTTCTGAGTGGACAGTCCTTTCAGAGATCTCCTATAATATTCCGTTGGCTTTGGAGGTTTTTCACCAAGGCACTTTTTGACAGATTCAGCACCAGTCCACTTCCATTTGCATATCACATCACTAAGCATTGACCTAGGGATCTCCAATGCTGTTGAAATGTCACGTATGGAGAGATAGCTTATGTGGCATCCTATTATCAATCCATGCAAGAAATCAGTTAATTCTGTCGATTGAGGCATCTTGCATTCACAGTTGTGCTAGCTATTACCTTATCACAGCCCTATAGGCATATTTATAGTTGGGTCTGTGACGTTGTACTTGCATAGAACCTAATTCACAATCAACAGTCACTATCAATGTCTGGATATCCTAATTCACTATCAATGCCTGGATATTAATGGTATGGCAATGTGTGTGCCACTTAAAAATGAAGTAGAAGAAAAGTATAGGTCAAAGAATGTTTTGGAGAGAGGGAAGATGTTTAGCTTAGTTTACTAACAAAGAATGTCACTGTAAATGTATCAAACTGTGCAATCATCAAAACTCTGACAGTTAACACCACCAACATCTTATAGGAGTATGGACTGGAAGTTTACAGTTGTGCACACGAAACAAATGTTTCTACTCATAAACTGCAGAGAACATCCATATCATAAATGAGTGATAAGCAATGCACGTAACTAACAAACAAGTTAAGTTGATGGTAGTTGAGAACACGCTAAGTTATGTATAATAGTTTTTAAGGCAAATATGTTTCAGCCATTACTATGGCTTTCATCAGTGCGACTACGATTTGTTTCGTTGCCAGATTGGAAAGGTAAGTTTTGTAATGGTAACTCCGGGTGACGTGATGCAATGAGATTTCCAGAAGTATGGAACGTAAATGGGGAGCTCAGAGTTGCAATATTTGGAAAATAAAATTTCCAAACTTTCTCTAAACCTCAGAGCAAAACGCTTTTGGAAGGAAGCCAACTCTCACTGCATCACGCCACCCGGAGTTACCGTTACAAAACCTACCTTTCCAATCTGGCAACAAAATAAATCGTTGTCGCACTAATGAAGTCAATAGTAATGGCTATCCTTTTATTTTCTAGATAATTCAGCACTGCTTAATTAATCGTTACCTTTTCTTTTGTGCATGGAAACGTAAAATTACTCTCTTATCACGTAGCAGAATTGTGGCAACAGGCAACGTATGTCACACTCTTTTTTGGTCCTGTAGACAAAATTGATGTCCCAGAACTTTTTAATCCTCTCTTGTGCAGATTACTGATCATTGGTGAAGATTTACCATCTGGGAACAGAATTTCGTCATTCGAAACTTTCCGGAAACTGAAGTCCGACAGAGTAAAAAGACTTCCCCCGATTTTTTTTTTTTCTTTTCTTGCGATGTTCCCTCTGTCAATATTGTTGTTAAATATAATTTTATTTCATAAATGTTTGTCTTTGAGCTTAAAAAGGGAGCCAGTGATTTCGGAAAATGACAGTTAAATGGAGCACTGCAATCTGAAATTCTTTTTCTCGCAATGTTTTCCCTGCTTTGTATTGTTTTTAAATATAATTTTATTCTATAAACATTTACATTTCAGTTCGAAAGATGCAGGAAAAATTTCCAAATATAGAAATTGGATGGAGCTTTCTATTACTTTCCTTGCAATGATCCCCCTGTCCAGTATTACTGTTAAATATCGTTTTGTTGCAGAAATGTTTGTGTTTTAGCTTGGAAATGGAGGCAAACATTTCAGAGAATCAAAGCTAAATGCAGAAAAACCTTTCCCACCCATGATGCTTTTGTGTGTGTGTGTGTGTTTCCCATCATACACTGACGGAAAAAAAAATCCCAACACCACGAAAAAATAGTTGTAGAGGAATGAAATGGCGGCAATACATTTGTATAGGTAACATATTTAATCGACTAAGGTTTCAAGATCACAGCTTATTGTAAGTGCGAGAAGAGCCATTTTAAATGTGAAATGCTGGTACATTAATAACCACTGTAACCGCCAGAATGTTGAATGCAAGCACGCAAACGTTCATGCATTGTGTCGTACAGGTGCTGGATGTCAGTTTGTGGGATGGAATTCCATGCCTGTTGCACTTGGTCGGTCAATACAGGGACGGTTAATGCTGGTTGGGGGTGACGCTGGAATTGTCGTCCAATGATGTCCCATACGTGCTCGATTGGTAAAAGATCTGGTGATCTAGCAGGCCACGGCAACATGTCGACACTCTGTAGAGCATATTGGGTTACAACTGCGGTATGCGGGCAAGCGTTATCCTGTTGGAAAACACCCCCTGGAATGCTGTTCATGAATGGCAGCACAACAGGTTGAATCACCAGACCGACGTACAACTGTGCCGTCAGGGTGCGTGGGATAACCACGAGAGTACTTTTGCTGTCATAGGAAATTGCTACCCAGACCATAACTCCAGGTGCAGGTCCAGTGTGTCTCGGCCGCAGACAGGTTGGTTGCAGGTGCTCACCTGGCCTCCTTCTAACCAACACACAGCCATCACTGGCACCCAGGCAGAACCGGCTTTCATCAGAAAACACAACAGATCTCCACTCCGTTCTCCAATGAGCTCTAGCTTGACACCACTGACGTCACAAACGGCAGTGGTTTGGTGTAAGTGGAATGCACGCTACAGGGCGTCTGGCTCGGAGCTGTCCTTCAAGTAACCGATTTGTAACAGTTCGTTGTGTCACTGTAGTGGCAACTGCAGCTCGAATTGCTGCCGCAGACGCTGTACAATGTGCCACGGCCATACGCCGTACACGGCGGTCTTCCCTCTCAGTAGTCCCACGTGGCCGGCCGGAACCCGGTCTTCTTGAGGCAGTACCTTCCCTTGACCACCGCTGCCAACAATCATGCACGGTGGCTACATTCCTGCCAAGTCGTTCTGCAATATTGCAGAAAGAAAATCCACCTTCTCGTAGCCCTATTGCACGACCTCGTTCAAACTCCGTGAGCTGTTGATAATGGCTTCTTCATCTTCTTAAAGGCATTCTTGACTAACATCAACACACTACGTCGAATCTCAACGATAACTAACACTCACGAACTTTACAGCGCGTATTTACAGCAAACCTGCTTTGCATGTTCCGAGGGGCGCTACTAGTGCCACACGTATGCGCCGAGCGCGAAATTTGCATAGACGTCATCTTACAGATGTACTCTCACCGCCAACCAACTGTCGTTTATCTAACACAACCCCTTCTTGGTGTTGGGATTTTTTTCCGTCAGTGTACATTGTTAGATATAATTTTCTCTTTATATCTCATGTGATTCTATCATATAGTTCACATACAATTACGTGACCACAAGGTTCTTCAGGAAGACGCTTTAACGTCTGTAAATTCTGTTTTACACGTTCTGTAAAGTGGATACAGTCTGTGGTGGTGCATTAACTAATTCAATTAAAACATAAATCGGTTAGAAGTCCTAAAGATGTTACTTACGGAATTGCGTGTTCAGTCCAACGTCAGTAGTTATTGAGTTTCTTTGTCCAAAGTTGTATCTTGCTTCAAACGGTCAGTTGTTAGGGTTAGTTCGAGAGCCATTTCGTTATAAGTTGTACCCTACTTCGGATATGTCCAGATGTTAGGGTTAGCTCTGTTCTGGCTATGTTGAGATCATATTGAATGGGTAAAGGTTTCCAGATAATAATTAAAAATTCTTGAGTTAAGAGTTACTATTTACATACAACTTGAAGTTCCACGTCGTACTTGACCTTTAGGGCTATCTCGTCAATGCTGCACTCTCTTGGAAATGCTGAGGAAGTCTTCAAAGTTTGGTCAGGTTCATAAAACATTTAAAAGCTTTAAAAGGTTCCAGTTAAAATCTTTATGTACACCACCTAATACCGTCCACAGTCTCAATCACCGGACGCGCGTTTCACCTAGGCTCTACCCTGGCGTTTTCAACGGAGACTTCACACCATCTTTCGAAGTCTGCTATCTGAAAGTCTCGTGTCCACAGTGCGCATGTTCCCTATTTAATCCACTGCCAATGCCATCTAGTGTCAGGTCACATCAACTTTATCTTCATCTACATCACTCTCACCCTTCCTTTTCTCTTCCTCTCTCTCCTCTCCCTATTCCATTTCTTCTCAGTTTCGATCAGGTTCCTCCAAGCGTACGAAAGGTCGTATGGACTGTTATTATTGCAGTTGAATGGTTTGGTCTTACTTATTATTACTGCTTCTGCTATTTGTATTGTTCTCATATTATTCTGCTGGTTTAATATTGTAATTCCTTCCCAATAGGGTATACATTGACTATCCAAACAGAAGTCAATGAGTGCTGTTTTATTCTCTCTTCTGCTCCAGTTCTTCATGTGTTCGGTCAATCTGATTTTAATATTTCTTTCTGTACTGCCTATATATTGGTTGACGATTTTATTTTGATTATTTATTATTGGTATAGAGTAGACACCCTCTTTTTGTAAGATTGGGGTCTTTCTGTGATAGTTACTAAGAGATTTCGTTATCTCTCTCGTTTGTACACCAAAATCTAGGTCCTATTTTTTACATGTTTTCTTCATAATAGTTGTGATCTCCGGTATATATGGTAATGATCCACAAAATTGTTTTACCTGTTGAGTCTGTGTACTCCTTTGTTGTTTATTTCTAGGGTTGCATCTATTAATAAGGTTATTTATTTTCTTCACATCATAACCGAAGTTTATTGCTGTGTTCTTTATCCAATTCAATTCATTTTTTAGTAGTTGGGCGTTAGATGTATGAGTAAACGCTCTATTGATATATGATCGGAAAGCTGCAAACTTGTAAGATGCTGGATGGTGAGAGTTCTCAGGAATGATATTAGCGATGTTGTCAGGTTTTCTATATACTTGGAAATCGATGTTATTTTGTTTATGAGATAGTAATATGTCTAAGTATGGTAAGATTCCATCCTTTTCTCGCTCCACGGGGACTTTAATTATTTCGTAATAGCTATTATATTCATCTATGTACAACTGTAGCTGGTTATCATCATGCTGCCATACCATAAGGATGTCATCCACGTACCTGCAAAACATCGATGGTTGAGGTATATCTGTTTGCAGTCTCATAGATTTTTCGATGTTCTGCAAAATCAAAAAATCTATGAGACTGAAAAAATATGAGACTGAAAACAGATATACCACAACCATCGATGTTTTGCAGGTACGTGGATGACATCCTTATGGTATGGCAGCATGGTGATAACCAGCTACAGTTGTACATAGATGAATATAATAGCTATTACGAAACAATTAAAGTCACCGTGGAGCAAGAAAAGGATGGAATCTTACCATACTTAGACATATTACTATCTCATAATAAAAAAACATCGATTTCCAAGTATATAGAAAACCTGACAACATCGCTAATATCGTTCCTGAGAACTCTCACCATCCAGCATCTTACAAATTTGCAGCTTTCCGATCATATATCAATAGAGCGTTTACTCATACATCTAACGCCCAACTACTAAAAAATGAATTGAATTGGATAAAGAACACAGCAATAAACTTCGGTTATGATGTGAAGAAAATAAATAACCTTATTAATAGATGCAACCTTAGAAATAAACAACAAAGGAGTACACAGACTCAACAGGTAAAACAATTTTGTGGATCATTACCATATATACCGGAGATCACAACTATTATGAAGAAAACATGTAAAAAATAGGACCTAGATTTTGGTGTACAAACGAGAGAGATAACGAAATCTCTTAGTAACTATCACAGAAAGACCCCAATCTTACAAAAAGAGGGTGTCTACTCTATACCAATAATAAATAATCAAAATAAAATCGTCAACCAATATATAGGCAGTACAAAAATAAATATTAAAATCAGATTGACCGAACACATGAAGAACTGGAGCAGAAGAGAGAATAAAACAGCACTCATTGACTTCTGTTTGGATAGTCAATGTATACCCTATTGGGAAGGAATTACAATATTAAACCAGCAGAATAATATGAGAACAATACAAATAGCAGAAGCAGTAATAATAAATAAGACCAAACCATTCAACTGCAATAATAACAGTCCATACGACCTTTCGTACGCTTGGAGGAACCTGGTCGAAACTGAGAAGAAATGGAATAGGGAGAGGAGAGAGAGGAAGAGAAAAGGAAGGGTCAGAGTGATGTAGATGAAGATAAAGTTGATGTGACCTGACACTAGATGGCATTGGCAATGGATTAAATGGGGAACATGCGCACTGTGGACACGAGACTTTCAGATAGCAGACTTCGACAGATGGTGTGAAGTCTCCATTGAAAACGCCAGGGTAGAGCCTAGGTGAAACGCACGTCCGGTGATTGAGACTGTGGACGGTATGAGGTGGGGTACATAACGATTTTAACTGGAACCTTTTAAAGCTTTTAAATGTTTTATGAACCTGACCAAACTTTGAAGACTTCCTCAGCATTTCCAAGAGAGTGCAGCATTGGCGAGATAGCCCTAAAGGCCAAGTACGGCGTGGAACTTCAAGTTGTATGTAAATAGTAACTTTTAACTCAAGAATTTTTAATTATTATCTGGAAACCTTTACCCATTCAATATGATGTCGACATAGCCAGAACAGAGCTAACCCTAACATCTGGACATATCCGAAGTAAGTACAACTTATAACGAAAATGGCTCTCAAACTAACCCTAACAACTGATGATATCGAAGCAAGATACAACTTTGGACAAAGAAACTCAATAACTACTGACGTTGGACTGAACACGCAATTCCGTAAGTAACATCTTTAGAACTTCTAACCGATTTATATTTTAATTGAATAAGTTAATGCACCACCACAGACTGTATCCACTTTACAGAACGTGTAAAACTAAACAGAATTTACAGACGTTAAAGCGTCTTCCTGAAGAGGATAATTTTATCTTATAAATCGTGTTTTAGCTTGAAAGTGGAGACAAAAAATGCGGACAGCATCAGTTGGATGGAGAAGTAATTTCTATCGAAATCGTTTTGTTTTTTCCTTCATGATGTTTTTTCTGCTGTGTATTGTTGCTAAATATTATTTTATTTCATAAATGTTGATATTTACGTATGATGGTAAGTTGAAAACCTTACTTTGCAATTAGAGCTTTGAAAAACATACCAATGTATGCACGTTCAGAGGGCAGAGTGTTTTTGATCATTGCAATTGCACCTAGTCGTGCCTTTTTTTTTTTTTTTTTTTTTTATAGCAGAGAAAATATAAGGTGACAAGTTTTTTTTTCTCGCTTTTTATATATATATTATTTTTTTATGTTTACCTGTGCAAGTTTTTATTGTTTTATGCACCCAGTTACATGCCTTACCCAGTGACCACCCAGCAGATTATTTTGTAGCATCACGATATCCGTTATGAATTGTTCCGGAACTTTCGGCTATGGGGCTCCCTTATATGAATATTTCCTTTATTCTGAAAACTGTCATGTAAAAAGAAGTTTGTTATCAATTCTTGGAATTAAAAGGGGGAAAAGGAACATCTTGTTCCTTTCATTTTGTGAGCTTCCTCAGCTCATAGCCATTGTTCGTCTGCACTACTGGATGAAATGCCACTGCAACACTGTCTAGAAAATCATATTTTTTTCTCTTCAAAATTTACAATAAAAATGATGTCAATACATATAAACATACCATCTCTTCCTCAGCATCAGCAGATTCGTCCATGATTTCTTGTTTTCTGTACTTCTCTAGCTTGTCCAACTGGCTGAACATTGATTCTTCATCAACAGATATATCATCATGGAAATCCGGAAAAAGGCCAGCAAGGGTCGAGTTAGTAGTTGCATTTACAAGAGGGCTGCTCGTAGATGCTGATCCATGAAGCTGCTCATCAATTTCATTTAGCAAATCATCAACAGAAATATCTGATGGGCTTGCAACAGCAGCCTCATCATCCTCTGATGACTGTTCAAGTGCCCCAAGTTCCGCTACAGAAAAAATACAGGAAAGAAACAGATATAACCAAAAAGTAACTAAGACTAAGCACATGTCTTTCAACAACAAAGTCTGGTCTTTGTCACAAATATTTAAATACAAAAGAAAGACAACACAAAATTTTCAGTAGTACTGAGCATGTCTTTTAAATCCTTTCTGACACAAATAAAATATTTCAGTTATGCATAGTCAATGAAACCCATTACATAAAATACGGGGGGGGATCAACCACCATTATACAATCGATAAAACATCTAGAAATAGTTACCTTTCCCCACCAGTGGTGTTGAAAAAGTTTGTTACGAAAATTAACAAATTGTTCTCAAAAAAACTTCTCTTACCTGAAGGAATGTAGCAGAGACAAGGCAATTTTGATATCAAACAGTTAAAACAGATATAGAAGAAAACATGATCTAACTTTACACCTCCCTAGCAGAAGAATTTTGAATAATGGAAAAGTAGAAAATATGTTAAGGTATTCTTCACAGCAAAAGCTATATTAAGGAAAAAGAAAAAAAAAATTAAAATACAGTAAAACCTCTCTTAGAGACCACCCCTCATTACGACCGTTTTTCTGTGGAACTGATTTCAAAACCCATAGCGCTAATGCTCACCTCCTCTTACCAACCATCTTTGCGTAAGGACCACTGCACAAAAACTGCGTTGTCCGGATTACCATTCCCGCTGAAAATTTTCTCTATACCCTGAAACCATAAAACAATAAATTAAACAAATGCGCATTAGTATGGAGGGGTCACTTTAAATGGCTAGGAAGTTTCCTTCTGCCCAAAAGTGGTGTAAGTGTTCTCAGCGATGACAGGCAATTCTAATGGCTTACGTAGTAACGTATCATATAGACCCTCTCCCCACACTTCCCACAAAGGCTGAGAAAGGGAGTGACAGTTAAAACTCATATTTACTTCACTCCCATTTTTGGCCGGACAGAGGACACTTAACAGGGATGACTGTCCTGAGGGGGGGGGTAAGAAACTATTCTATGAGCTGAAAGAAATTTAGAAAACATCATGCTGAAAGAAAAGTCTGATAAACTTTAGCAGATGACATTAGATTCATTTTTCAAATGAATTTTTTAGGTTACCCCTATCACCTTTCAAATGTGTAACTGTACTACATACACTGTAGTATTTTTTTTATTACTTATACACATACATACGTACTGTACTGTAAATAAACTGGAATGCCTCAGGTTTGAAATGTAGCAATTCAGAGTAGGTAATTTATAAAAGTTATGCAGTAGTTTACAAACATTTAATCTTAAAACTGTTCATTGTATATGACATTAAATCTTTCCCCAATTTACACATAGTGACCACCCTTCTGAACGATCGGTTTTTTTTTTTTTTTTTGAAGAACCAGCAGTGGTTGCCTTAGAGAGGTTTAACTGTATGTCTCTTGGAAGCTGAGATCACAAGAAAAAGGTTTTGACATTCCTTCCCCCTAGCAGGTAAACTGTGAACTGTTTTAAAAATATAATATTCTTCAATATAATTTGGTTAGTGAAAATTAACCTTTGGCTTACGTGGATATATTATAAGTCAATAGTTGTATAACTATTATCGCTACTGTTACACACGTTATAAAGTATCTTCAAGTTGAGTGCTCTATGCTTCATTAATTTTGCTATTATATAAATTTTTAAGGAGTTAAAATATAAAACATTTCAACAGTTATTAGTTGTCATGAGAATGTTGCACTTACCCAATATTGTAGCACAATTTGGAAGGTTATTGTTGGTTGATTTATTCTTCAGGTACAAATTGCCAATGTCCAAGTTGACAAGCTCGTGAGGAGTTGGTTTGTTGAACTAAAAACATTCATCGGTTTATTTGAAAATATACAGCCTGAGTCCAGATTATGAAAAAATGAAGGTGAAGTTTAAAAGGATTAAAAACGGTGGCGCAGTGGTCTAAGGCGTTGGCCTCTGATCATTCGTCCGAAGGGGTCCGGGTTCGAATCCCGGTGAGGCATGGATGTTGTGTTTGTCTTACGGCACTGGCTCTCTCCCTTCCCTGGAACCAGTGACCCTAAATTAGGGACGGGCGACTGCTTATAGCCCATTGAGTTGCTCACGGTGGTCGTTAAACCTCCAATCAAAAAAAAAAAAAAAAGGATTAAAAAGATAGAAAATACCATTTACAGTATGAATAAAATCCTTAGCCCTTATCAACATCGTCATTGGTTAAAAACCGAACCAGAAATGAGTATCTGAAGTTGCATAAAGAGATTACGAGGTTTGCGTGATATTTTTATCGTTGAATAGAAGGAAGACAATTTTTGCATAGGCACTCGATACTCAAACAAAACCATACTAGTTTCAATCCGTCTACGTCACGGTCATTCTCAGTGGTACTATCATCGAAAGTCGATGCCATGCAAAGTTGGTGTGCACTAAGTGCCGACTTCCATGTGTCATTCTTGAACAGGTTGTTGTACGTAGACAAATCTTGTCTGTGTTCTTATCAGCGTGTACCCACGCGACTATGTTGCAATGCGCCATCTATCGGGTTGGTTGTAAAGTATAGTTGTTACCTTATTCTTCGTAATTTCTTTATGCAACTTCAGATACTCATTTCCGGTTCGAATTTTAACCAATGATGGTGTCAATAAGGGCTAAGGATTTTATTCATACTGTAAGTAGTCTTTTTATCTTTTTAATCCTTTTAAACTTCATCTTCATTTTTTCATAATTCGAACCCTGGTTGTATATTTTCAAATAAACTGATGAATGTTTTTAGTTCAACGAACCAACTCCTCATGAGCTTGTCAACTTGGACGTTGGCAATTTGTATCTGAAGAATAAATCAACCAACAATAACCTTCCAAATTGGGCTACAATATTGGGTAAGTGCAACATTCTCATGACAACTAATAACTGTTGAAATGTTTTATATTTTAACTCCTTAAAAATTTATATAATAGCAAAATTAATGAAGCATAGAGCACTCGACTTGAAGATACTTTATAATGAATGTAACAGTAGCAATAATAGTTATACAACTATTGACTTATAATATTCTTCATCTATACAGTAATGAACGGCACACAGTAAAAAAATACATTTTTAAAAATGATATTCAGAAGCGGAGATACACCATCAAACATAAGTACACGCTGACACCTCCTAGAGCCAGAACTGTGAACTACAAAACTTCACGAGTAGAGGCAAAATGTTCTACAATGTAAATAGTATACACTGTTCAAAGAATTTTTTAAATTAGACTTTTAAAAGCAGAGATATTAACAGAAACCGATAAGATATTTGTACCCACAGTGCAAAAATGGTGCATTATTTTAAGCAATAACTGTACACAAATGTTCTTGCAGTTAGTAATATTTGACCGAAAGAGAATTTTTTCAGTTGGGATTTTAGACACATAGATGTTGCTGCTAATATGCTGCAAATGGAAACGTGAAATTATGCCATCTTAGTGGCACCTATGCGTGTTAAGAAAATTTTTTAATTATATGCAAAATATTTCGCACCCAAAATGCTCTCCAACAACAACTACAAAAAAAAAAAAATATTTTAAAACAGACTTTTAGAAGCAGAGATACCAACAAAAATAAGATTTGCATCTATACCCACTGGAGGACAAATTATGCATTATTTTCCTCCAGAAAAATCATGCATAATTTCCTGGAGGAAAATAATATTTGTATCCATTGATATACACTGAGAAAAATTATGCAATGTATTCTTAAAATGTTTACTGTGGAAAGTGGTATCTGACCACAGAAGAATTTTTTAAACGGAGCTATCAGAAACGCAGATATTGCTGTAAATATGCATTATATTGACAAAAGTCACCGGACACCGCTTCAAAAGCAAATGAACGGATCTGCTGCATTGTTAAGACGCGCAGTACAGCTGCAAACGGTATAAAAACAAGCCTGCAGCTGACCGCAATCATATCGCACTCCAAGGTTGGTTGAAAATGTCACGGCGGAAAAGAACTGACTTTGAAAAAGGAAAGATTGTTGGGTGTTATATTAGTGAGTTGTCCATAAGAGAAACCGGGAGGCATTTAAACATACCCAAGTCAGCTGTTTTGGATGTACTGAATAAGCAAAAGACACATGGCATGGCTGAAGCAGCAAAACATACCGTCAGACAAAAGAAAATCAGTGATAGAAAATGTTGAAACCTCAGGAGAGTCGTTACAGCTAATCGGCGGAGTACTGCACAAGACCTCAGTGTACAGGTGAGTAACAATGCTAAAACCTCGGTATGTACACGTACCATTCACAGAGAACTTCATTCCATGGGTTACCGTGGCTGTGCGGCTGCTCATAAGCTGTTAATCTCCACTTGGAATGCTACTTGTCATTTAGCAAGGTTTAAAGAACATTTATCGCTGACCGTAGATCAATGGAAACGGGTCCTATGGACTGATGAGTCCAGATACATGATCCATCAGTCTGATGGCTGTATGTGGGTATGGCGGAAGCCGGGAAAACACTATTTACCGAAGCGTACTGTTCCTGCAGTCAAGTTTTGAGCTGACAGTGTACTCGTGTGGATGTGTTTTTGTGGTATGGTCCCGGCCCATTGGTTATCAGGACAAACCTGTTAACCAGCACGTGTACCTCGATATTCTGAACAATTATGCCCTACCAACTCTGTGGCAATATTATGGAACCGAGCCTTGTTGGTACCAGCAGGAAAATGCACCGATCCATAAAACAAGGACTGCTAGGGTGTGGTTTGACAATAATTCCATATCGTGTGTGGACTGGCCAGCACAGAATCCTGATTTTAATCCCATAAAGCACCTATGGGATTAATTAGAATGCCGCACAAGAAGTTTGGAACCAAGGTCTACTACTAAGCAACAGTTAGTGGCAGCATTATGTACTGAATGGAAACGCATACTCTATCGCTGTGTTCCAAAACCTTGTCAAAAGCATGTCTCAAAGGGTTAGTGCATGCATTAAGGCCAAAGGTGGATCGACACCCGTACTAATGTATGTCAATAAATGCTATGTTGCGTTTCTCCTCTAGTCCAGTGACTTTTGTCAATATAGTGTATATCATACATATCATTAAGCTGTTCTCTGAAATTAAGAGGTTAGCTCCACAAAAAAATACAACTCCCAGATACATTTTTAACTGATTATTTACTTACTGTTGCCATATCAAACTTCCCCATTTACAGCAATCTTGACACACAACTCGGGCTTCACTGACATCCATCACACGACATACACAAGACCTTCCATACTTCATACTCATAATCTTTTTCTCATGCAGACACTCTTGAATCTGATCCTTCCATGACTTCCTTGGCCTTCCTCTGTTTTTCTTTCTAGCCACTTGGGCTAAAAAAATTTCTTCGTAAGCATCTCATCACTCATCCTTTCAACATGACCAAACCACCAAAGAATATTAGTCTCCACCTTGCTAACAACATTTTGCTTCACATCACACAACTGCAACACATCTTCATTCTTCACACAATCAGAACGTGTCTTGCCACAAACCCCACATAAGTAACGCACGTCTCCAGCACACAAACAACCCCTATGTTTTTTCTGTAGTACCCAGGTTTCACTGCCATATATTAGAGTAGAAACAATTACACTTTCATACACAGCCATGTTGGACTCTCTTGAAAACCCATCATTCCTGTAAAAACCTCTCAAAGCAGCTATGACTTTCAATGAAGAATTCACTCGCCTACTAATTTCACCATCTAATTTGTTCTCTGTGTCAAACATGCTTCCTAAATACACAAACTCATTCCCCTGGTCAATCAGGGTGCACCAAGAATAGACCACTGGCACACCGAGTACCTTTCGACATCACAACTGTGGAGCTCCAAAGGTCATCAACCCCAGAGGACACCGTCGCCTGTGTTGACTGGTAAAGGGGCAATCAACAAGCAACAGTGCAGCAATTGATCACTCAAATGAATGCTGGGGCACCCAGGTATGTGTCTTCAATAACAGTACAGCAAACCGTGTTACTCATGGGTCTCCAGAGTCGTGTCAATACACTTTGTTTGTTTTATGAGCTTGTTACGCTCAAGTTTAGCATTGAGGTGCATCTTACATCGTACCATTCTATGGTCACTATCTGTGTTGAACTTGTTTAGCACACTGCAGTCTTCCATGACAAATTTCTTGTTACACATAATAAAATCAATTTCACTTCTCAATCCATTGGGATGCCTCCATGTCCATTTCCTTTGCAGCTTTTTCTTGAAAAAGGAGTTCATGATGAAAAACCCTTCTGCTTCTGCAAACTCTATGAGAGTATTTCCACGCTGGTTTCTGTTGCCGTGACCAAATTTACCTACTAAAGTTTCGTTCTGTTGCCGTTGCCCTATTTTTGCATTGAAATCTCCCATAATGATCTTCAAGTGCTGCTTGCCTTTATTATTTAGATGACAAATTTCTTCATAAAATTATTCAATCTCTTCTTCAGGATGACTTGTGGTGGGTGCATAACTGCTTGAATAATCTGAGCCTGGCATCTTCTCGAGAGTTGGATAACAAGTCGTGCATCTCTTTCAGAGGAACTTCCAACTTCTACAACTGTATCCTTCAGTTTCTTGTTTATTATAAATACAACACCAATAGTTGTGCCAGTATCTGTCCCACGATAATAGAAGAGATGTCCACTTTTCAGTTCAATGAGATCTTCTCCTTTTCTCCTTACCTCACTTAGCCCGATGATGTCCCACTTGATCCTTTGTAGTTCTTCTTCCAATTCAAGGAGTCTTGAATCAGAAGATAGGGAGCGTCCATTATATGTAGCCAAGGTCAGCATCAGATGGTAGCCTAGTCCGGTCCTCTGCCTTCATGTCGCACTGGCCGCTGCCTTGTCCAGGTACATTCTAGCTGCCGGAGACTGAGGGCCAAGATTTAAGTTGTGGATTCACTTTGGAATTTTGGTTCACTACCTGAACCGGTGTTTAGCCATCTGTATGTGGCAACGTCAAGAGTACGTTGATCTGACGACATCAAGACAAAAATAGTTCACGGAAAAAAACAGGGGAAATTGATACAGGGTTCACAGTCAGTGTATACAAAAAATGTTGCGTACAAGGAAGTGTTGATGAAATAGGGACTAAAGATTTTACAAAACACATAACAAACAGACACCCCGGCGTATTAAATTCCATCACCGAGTGCTCGGGAAATTTTCAGAAAGGTGTGAGCCAATGTTGCCATCTATTGATGTGGAACTCAAAAACTCAATAAATAAATGTCAATAATTTCTGTATCATAAATTTTATTTTCCCCCGTCATTATTAACGGGCTTTCATCTAGTTTCAAGTATAATCATCTTGATGGCCACATGGGACTGATTGCAGTTTAACTACACAACACACATGAAACAACAACACCAAAAATCCTACCAATGCAGTGCTCACTTGGAAGGTGAAAGGGGCAATTGACACAATTTCAGGAACTGCTATCTCCTGTTTCCCCTCCGGTGACATCCTCATTCTATTACTCTCCTATTCCCCTCTGCAACGGTCTCCTAGAAATTCACTTTAATGTGCGTGAGCCCCACCCATCCTTTTTTGCCTAGGATTAGATGGCCTGTTTTCAATTCTGCTGATGTGATACACCCAAGCAAGAGCCACTTGGAGTGGGTGGTAGGGAGAGAGTGTCTTGCACAACTCACTTGTTGAGCATTTGATGTACTCCTTCTCCATTGCTTTTCTATCAATGTTTTCCTAAGAGCACACCAGGATTTCACTGTGCTTTTGCAAGTTTGTGCTGCATGCCACCATTTCTATTCCTTCATTCTAGGACAATGCACAGAAGATTTTCTCCGCCTTATTAAATATGGAATTTAATTAAACTTTGTTACTTTGCTTGTTAAAAGTGATCATCTTAGCTTTACACTCCCTTGTTTAATCCGGGTATTTCATTAAATTTTGTTTGTTAAAAGTGATAAAATGAGCTTCAAATTAACATTATACTACATGAAACTTCCTGTTTTGTTCATTAAATCTGAGATCTCACTAAATGCAGGCTCATTATAAATGCGGGTTCTACTGTACTTCATATGCCTAACCTTTGATGGCTGATATTAAAGATGCTAGTCTTCGACATCAGCCAGCAAAGATGAGGCATAGGGAGAACACACTAGTGGTCATGTTGGCAGCCACTGCTTTGAATGTCAAGGCAAAAAAAAAAAATCATGTATTTCTTAATTATCTTAATTCCCAAGGCTTTGCAGCTAGCTTAGTGAGTCCAAATTATACACCATTGATGCAATCAAACATCTCAATTCCCATAACAAAGCAAATGAAGCAAACTTACAGCAGCATTTTTGGACATGCAACAAGAGTTTTTGCCACACACAAAATGCTGTGGGAGACAAAGTTAAAAAAATGCATAGTAGGTAATCCTTCTTTCACACTGTTTTCAAAATAGCAGCTACTGTATTTTTATGTCAGATCAAAGTGATATTATCTCACACAGTCTCCTTCCTCAAAAGTATTACATGCATTTTAATCCACCTATTTATTAACCTACATATATACTGACACAGATACACATAATCAACAAACTGAAAAATGAATATGCTACAACACCTACAAGCTTAAATGCTGAAAATGCATCTTTTTAACTGAATGTGGGATTGCTTTATTAAATACTTTCATGTTTAAAGCATTGACATTACCTGCTTCTGAAGAATTGGAGTGATTGAAAGTATCCCAAAAGCTGCAAAATGGGGAAGCTTGATGGGTAAATTCATTCAATGCATTGAAATCATCTGGAACCCGAAAATCCTGCATAATCAAAGGAAACATCCATGAACAAAATTTTTAATATATACACACACACACAAAATGATTATGCAATGATGTTGGATAATTCAAGATATATATACACTGAAGTGCCAGAGAAACTGGTACAGACGAGCTTATGCAAAATACATAGCAACGTCACCTATGCGCGTACTCGGTTGTGTCCGCCAGTGCGTATATAAAGTGATAGGCATCCTTGCCAGCTGTCAGAGCTGTTTTCGGCATGAGAATGACAAGTAATAATGATTTAGGTAATTTTCAATGCGGTGTCATGCACTCGTGAGATGGGCCATAGTATTTTGGAGGTAGAAACGAAGTTCGGATTTTCACGGACGACCATTGCAAGGGTGTACCGTGACTACAAGAATTCCGGCAAAACCTCCAACCTACAATACCAGTGTGGCCGTAAAAAGACATTGGGTGAACGTGACCATCGTCAGCTGTCAAGAATCGTTTCATGCGATAGGCATGCAACACTCTTGCAGGTATCATCGGAATTCAATGTTAGAGGCTCAACAAGCATCAGCGCCCGGACTGTGCAACATACCCTGCACGATGTGGGCTTTGGGAGCCGATGCCCAACTTGGGTCCCCTTGATGGGTGCATGACACAGAGCTATGCGCTTCGCTTGAGCATGGCAACACCGCCACTGGACACTTGATGACTGGAAACAAGTAGCCTGGTCTGACGAGTCGCGTTTCCAACTGTATCGGGCAGATGGAAGGATTCGTGTGTGGCGCAAACCCCATGAAGCCATGGATCCCGCCTGTCAACAGGGAACTCTACCGGCTGGTAGGGGGTCTGTAATGGTATGGGGTGTGTTTAGCTGGACTTCACTGGGACCTCTGGTAAGTCTACAAACGTCTGTGACCCGCCAACTCTATGTGTGCATCCTTTCTGATGAGGTACACCCGTTCATGTCCTGCATTCATGCTGATGGGTTGGGCCTGTTCTAACAGGATAATGCACCTCCACACAAGTGTCGGGATGCCACATTATGGTGAGAGGAGCATTCATCTGAGTTTGGGGTGTTGCCATTCCCACCCAAGTCCACAGATCTGAACGTGATAGAACACATTTGGGATGCCATGCAACCTCGCTATCGAACACAGGAATCTGAGACCTCAGAATACACCCGAATTGTGAAACGCTCTGCAGGAAGTGTGGTGTGCATTGCCTACAGTATATTTCCAGAAGCTAGTGGAGTCCATACCCTGTCGTATTTCTGCAGTCCTGCGCTGCCGTGGGGGACCTACCAAGTATTAAACTGGTGTACCAGTTTTGTTGGCACTTCAGTGTGTGTGTACACACACACACACACACACATATATATATTTTTTTTATTTTTTTTAAATGGTGCTGTCATAGCTTTGGAGAGGCTAACATCAGGTGATAAATACCAAAATTCATGAGGTCATAAAAAAATTTAGAAACTGATTCTCAAAGTAATAAGTTAGCTATTAATATCAATCGAATAAAATATATTTATTTTAGTATGTATAGTAATAATTATGGCTCCTTGAAGCAAAATACAACATCCTGAGCTGCTTTTATGTGTACGTCTATGATTATGCTATAATTGAAGTTTATTCTATAAAATGTTTGAGCACCTTGAATGATCAGTACTTTACAAAGAAAAACTTTTTGCTCAACCAAGTGATTTAAGATAACATATTGTAAGTTCTATTACTTGAAAAAAACATGGTGATTTGTATTTTTTGAGAGCATCACAATGTGTGCAGATAAATTCAAATATTCAGTATGAAATTTACTGCCTGTGGCAGTGTTTATACTTTAAATATCTTCACTTAAATTCAAAACAAAACTGTGGATTTTTTTTTTTTTGCCAAAGTATATATGAATTAAAGATAGAATACTATTTTGTTCTCTTATAATCAATATGAAAAACACATAAAACATTTTTTTATATAATCCAAATTTACTTTTTATTAGAAAAAACGATTTTACAAAACACATTAAATACTGTTGGTTATTTTATTTCTAAAGCTAAAACAGAAGTGTTTCATAAAAAAAATTATTGCCTTGAAGATAAAAACAAAATAATTCCCTAGTTTATAGTATTTGAACACAAATTATTGCAAATAGACAAGAAAGAGGAAACTGTCAAATAGAATTGTAAAATGTTTAATTCCTGAAAAAGAAAATATTAACCCTGGTAAACTTACCATTTTTTCACACCCTTGAAAACTCACCAGGGTACTGCAGCACTCCAACTTTTTAAAGTTGTTTTGATATGAAGTTAATAGAAATAATGTCCCAATATTCAGTAGTTTTATAAAAAATGAAATATATTCAGTAGTATTAAAAGCCTCTGGAGTATCTGATAGCCTCGGTAAGTGTTACAGGGTGTTCAAAACCGCTGGGGTATCTGATAACCATGATCAGTTTTCGAGGGTAAAGTTTTTTTGTTTTTTTGTTTTTTTCAAATATCAGATAAAACTCCAATAATAAAAGAAAATGGTATTGATAACTGTTGGTTAAGCAGCATTTTCACTAGACTGGGATGTTCATCCATAGAACAAACTATGGTGATTCACTTTTGTAACCAGGAAGTTTCATAGTGAGGGTAACATTTAGTTATTGAAAAAAAGATTTATAAGCAATTCATTGTCAAGGATACAGCCAGTGAGATTACACCAAGACATGCCTCTGACAAATCCCTGGGCATGAGGTCATAGCCAATGAGGTTAAACCAAAACATGGCTACTGCTTGTTGAAAATCTTATTTTCTCATTCTAGTCTTTTCTTTAAGGGCAGTTTGGTTCTCAATCTACTTCTATGTCTTACATACATACATATCACTAAGCTGTTCTCAGAGTTTCTCTTCAAAACAAGATCATATGACAGATCAATGTTTTTTCTTGATCTTCCATTCAATGCTAATAGTTCCTCATTCAAAAGCTGTGGTTTTGGTTTTTCCCTTATTTTAAATTCAAATGTGATAATAAATATGGGAAACCCCAAAGTAACGGATTTTGAGGGAGGAACCGTTACTACTGAAAGCAAGATCAGTCTAAATGGCACAGAGTTAGACCAGGTGTATAAGTTTCTGCATTTACAATACATGTTCAGAGAGAAAACAGATCAGATGGTGAAATAAATAATAGGTAAATGAATTCAGCTTTGAAAGTTATGGCTGCTTTAGGAAGATTGAAGGGTTGTCAAAAAGGTACTGAATGATTGTGTGTGGGAATGTAATTTTTTCTACTCTAATGAACAATAGTGAAACCTGGATACAGCAGAAGAGACACAGGAGTGATTTGTGGACTGCAGAGATGCATTACTTACTTTGATGTGGCAAGACACATTGTGATCATGTGAAAATGTGTTGCAGATTTATAATGTAAAGCAAAATGCTGTTAGCAGGGAGGAGACAAATATTTTGAGGCAGTTTGGCCATGTAAAAGAAGAAATGATGAGGTGCTAACTAAGAGAATTCATTCAGCCCAAGTGGTAGGAAAGAAAGGTGTTATGGGAAGGTCAAGGAAATCATGAGAGGACCAGATTCAGAAATGCCTCCAACAGAAAAAGAGAGTGAGTATGAAGTATAAAAGGTCTTACGATGATGGACATCAGAAAAACTCCTAAGTAATGCATCTAGATCTCTAGCAAATGGAAATGCTTGAAAAATCAACTTCTGTGTCTTCCTCAGGTTTTTGTTTCACTTGGAGGATACCACTTTTTATTTAGCCAACGGAGCTCCAAGTTCTTCTCTTGAAGTGTCCAAGTCCACAGTGCATTCTTATTATTGTAGCATAGTATGCTACGGCACCCTGAAGATTCTGTTAGATTCTTTGGCTCTTCATATGCACAGTAATTCCATTTTGCTTACTTTCGTCCTTATTGTTTGTTAGTTTGCATTTTCCTCTTTTGCTTCATTCTACATGACTGTATTTTAATAAACTTTATTCTGTGAATAAAAATTACTGATTCCATACTTAGTCTCAATCACAGGGTTCTATGACAAAACAACTACTTTCATTATCTCCGATAATATAAGCAAATTGCAATACACTGAACATTTACAGTATAAAATGCCATTAAAATTTTATTTTTGCATATTAAAAATTTTGGGAATATATATAATGAACTACCATATATTCATTCAGAATTGCAAATGTCAAATGTCACTTAGCTGCTTAATTATTAACGTGCTATTTAGAAATAATCTACATTTTGAGGTTACTCACCTTTATTCCAAAAATCTTTTAGGAGGTTTTCATCTCTACACATTTCCAACACATATTTTTCTTAGTTACATCGTGGTTCAAGGCCCAAAAAAACCCACGTCTTTTTCAACTCACGCACACTTCATTTTTTTCTTTTTCTTTTCCCCAATGACTAAATGCCAATTCAAAATAATCAACCACAAGTATACATAATTCAACTCCCTAAAACTCTAATATCTAATTAAAACTTCAATCAAAAAAACTTTACACATTTCCTAAAACATCAAATTTAAAAACTGTAACCCATAATTATTTAAAACTGCACACCGGTGATAAATGGAAACAAACCAAAACCTAACACAACCACTATACTCAACAATCTCAGACCTCTCCCCACTCAGTGATATGCGTACTATACTAGCACTTTCAGCCTCAGCCCAGGCCATTCTCAAGGAGTGGATGCAAAGAGAAATACATGTTGGAAATATGTAGAGATGAAAACCTCCTAAAAGATTTTTGGAATAAAGGTGAGTAACCTCAAAATGTAGATTATAATGAAATATTTCAAAACTCAGAGGGTCTTTTGTCACTATGAATCACCATCTTTATTTGGTGTTTTATGTTGTTTAATCTAAAGGCTTCTGAATTTTAAACATTTCTTTTTATTTTAATGTGAATCTCATGATACAATACTTTCTTTATTAACAAAATACCTAGAAGTACCTAAATTTTACATAATAAAACTATTTTGGTGTCTTCATTACAATGTTGAACTATGAAAATTCAAAGATGCACATTTGGATCTCCTCTTAGAAGATCAAAAGAACATAAATTACCACATTGCCTGAGCTAAATTCATTCAGGTTCACACACCTCTGAACATTTTATTTCTTTCTCATCATACAGAATGACATCTTAATATAAAAAGCAATAATTCATATCTTTAAATATACAGTCTGAGCAGATTTTCATGTGCATATTTGTCATGTTTCAGTCCTCTTTGGCCAAACATGATCCTTGTGCCAGTTTTTTTCTAAATAAACAGAATCCATCAAAGTACGATAGAGATTTTTTTTTATTTTGCAGATTTATGTAGAGGATTTTAGGAAGAAAGTGTCTGATTCCAGGGGTCTTAAACAACCCTTAGAAATAGGACACTAGAGGATTTGGGCTATGAAAAATTAAAAAAAATGAAAATCTCTATAAAAAAAAAAAAAACTCCATTGGTTCAGTGCTATAAATGGGAAATGTCACATATTTTTCTTGTCCTGATTTCAGGCCTACACATTTATCTGTTCATGTTGTTATTATCTGGTGTATCTCATATAAGTAACTATTTCCTGACACCCCTTTCCAACATAATCTCTGCTCCCTTATTCCATTTCAAACATCAGAAACTCTCACATTATACGGAGGATGGAGAATCATTCTGTAAACTCTACCTCCTGCCACCTTTGCACTTTAGGTCAAAACTCCTTTCTCAGCATTGGACATTCTCCCAACCTCTACATTTTCACAGACAGAAAAAATCCTGCTCACTCTTTCTTCAAGGGACAGATCAAAATTTCTTGTTTGTCACCACAAGGTCAGCTCTGTGTCATTTCCCCCTCTCACACCCCTTCATTAGCAACTTACTTCACACGTGTCTTCCTGTTATGCATGAACCATTATTGTTCATTCCACAACCTGTGCTTGGGGATGAATCCCGAGAACTGAAAAAGGGGTGAATCCTGAGAACTCCAATCAAAGCTATAAAATGATTTTTAGACAATCAAATAAAGCAGATGATGTCACAGTGAAAGATGGAAGCACAGGAGGGATCTCAATAGAAGAGGTGTGTAAAGCTCTAAAGTCTCTTCAGAATAGTAATGATCCAGGAGTTGATGGCATAACTGCTGAGATCTTGAAATATGGTGGCGACTCTGTAATTGACTGGTTAACTGAAATTTGCCAGTTGTGCTGAGAGTTAGGAATGATCCCTCGCCATTGGAAGGATGCTATCATTGTTCCTTGTATACGGGAAAAGGTGATTAGACTGACTGCAAGAACTATTGTGATATTAGCCTACTGAGTGTGCCAGGGAAAGTGTTTAGTAAGGTCATTATTGAAAAAAAAACGAGGTCTTACATCAGAGATGTTCGGAGTGGTTTTCTGCCTGGTAAAGGCTGCACTAACCAAATTTTTGCATTATGCATGATGATTGAAAAGTATCTGGTCGTTGGTAAGAAAGTTTTTGCTGCCTTCATACATTTAGAGAAAGCTTACGACCAAGTAAATAGGACACTTTTGTGGAAGGTATTGAATAAATATGGTGTTACTGGGAATCTACTTAATAGTGTAAAAGCCATGTATGCTGGCAGTAGAGCTTGTGTACAAGTGAATGGTGTTTTATCAAAATGGTTTGCTATTGGTGCAGGAGTCAGACATGGTTGTGTAATGTCGCCATGGCTGTTTAATGTATTTATGGCTGTATGCAAGTGTGACACCAAAACTGATAATACTTGTTTATGTCTTGGTAATATGTGTGCAGATTGCTGTATACTGATGACACAGTCCAGTTGGCAGAGAGCAAAAGTAAGCTGCAGAGTATGTTGTCCCAGATGTACGAAGTTTGCATGAAATTCAAATTGAGTATAAATAAAGGAAAAAACAAAGTTATGGTTTTTGAGCAAAGAACTGTTAGCACTGAATGTAATATAAGTTTAAATGGTTTGGGAAGCATGTTTGACAGAGAGAACAAATTGGATGGCAAAATTAGTAGGCCAGTGAATTTTTCATTGAAAGTCATAACTGCTTTGGGAGGTTCACACAGGAATGAGAACCTCCCATAGCAGTTATGACTTTCAACGGGCCTGTAAGCTCACATCACGAACATTAGCACAGGAATTAGGGCGTGTTGCGTAACAAACTGTGTCAGCACGTACCATTTGACGTCGTCTGCAGGAGCGGGGACTTGTTGCAGGGCGTCCATTGCTCCGATTACCATTGATGTTACACCACCGGCGAGTGCGGCGGCAGTGGGCCGTTGAACACCACACCTGGACTATGAAATGGCACGACATTGTCTTCTCCAACGAATCCCGCTTCTGCCTGCAACACCATGATGGTCGGATCCGCGTGTGGCGGCACAGCGGCGAGAGGCTGTATGATGCCTGCATTATGCATCACCATACCGGTCAGTCGCCTGGCGTTATAGTTTGAGGCGCAATTGGATATGACATCCGCACCCCTCTGGTACGTATCGTCGGTACACTCAACAGCCACCGCTACATCTCCGACGTTTTGGAGCCTGTAGTCCTCCCTTACCTGCAGGACCTGCCAGCGGCCACGTTTCAACAGTACAATGCGCGCCTGCACATGGCACGCATCATGCAACAATTCTTCACGGCCCACTAGGTGTCACGGCTGCCGTGGTCTGCCTGTTCCCTCGATATGTCACCCATCGAACACGTCTGGTCGCTTATCGGCAATCGAGTGGTCCGGAAAGCACCACCCGTGGCTACGCCTGATGAACGGTGGCAACGTGTGGAAGCAGCCTGGACCGACATACCCCAAGGCCACATCCAAAGCCTCTTTCGTTCGATGCCGCCGCGTGTAGCGGCCATTATTGCCAGCCATGGGGGCCACATGAACTATTGATGTCTGTGTGTTCCGCAAGTCGCACGGGCCTGTAAGCTCAATCGTTTCAACTTTGTATCTGTTGTTATGTGTCCAGTAAATCTGGTTTTGCTATCTCGTGTCCTTCTTGGTGTTGCATTTTGGGTGGCCAGCAGTGTAAATTCAAAAGAAGAAAAAAAGTCAAGAGATTAAGTTACTAGAATCTCAAAGAAATTCCTTTATGCCGAACAAATAAAAACTTCAGAAACATTCCACGAACTAGCTTAATTGAAAAGATGGAAATTAATTTCATTAAATGGCAGGTTATTGTTTGTAATTAATCGCTTAATAGAAAAGTTAAAATTATGGATTTAAATCTTTTTTTATTTTGTCATGTTTTAATCTCTAATTTTTAAGAACTTTAAGATACTGATTGCTTCCAGGAACCAACAAGTTATTGTGCCGTGCATACCAGCACGTATCTATACGGTCTCATAACTTCAAGTAGTGATATGCTCTTCTGGAAACAGTTCTTAATGTTATGGCAGCTGCAATATCAGTAAAATTCCAAATGATCCTTTTTTTTTTTTTTTTTTTTTTTTTTTAACAAAACCCTTATCTGTCTTGGTGCAACTTTCTTTTTTTATGCTCATTACTCTGCCTCCCCCCCCCGTAACCTTCGCAATTCTAACAATTTTTTTTGCATTTGATTCGGCTTTCCTTTCAGAACTTTCACGTGCAAATTTAGACTATGGTTTGAAGAGCTCAAAGATATCTGTATCTTCAGCTTTTCGTTTTCTTTCATCGAAACTTTATTTACCTTTACCAAAAATTCTCCTTTTTTTCCATAAAATTCCACTTTTTGTTTTCTGATCTTTCATACATACAATTTCAGTATTTTAACCATTGGCACTCAACATGTGTTCCAAACTTTTTTCTTCACTATCGGAGTATTCTGCATTATCAAATTGCGAACAGAATCAGCTCTTTTCCTTTTCCCTGTCTCTTCTTTCTGTCCGAATTAGAATTTACATGAGCGTCCCGAAAGGTTTAAACTTGGTACAGCAGTGTCATTTAGTGTTTTGCGAACAGGCAAACTCAGAAGTTCATTTTTTAAATCACGTTTGTAGTGTTCCTTGGGAAAATGTTCGAACAAATAGCTGAATTCATTTCGTTGAAACTGTCAGCTTGTTTGCACCTTAAATCTCCACGTTTTGCCAAAGCCCTCTAGAAAAATCTATGATCATGAATGCCATTCTTTCTGGTTTTCGAATAATGATTTGGACATGTTACTATTGCGCAGCCACCAGGCATATTCAGTGTTTTAAGTTTTCATGTATAACAAGGAAAAAGCAAATTAGTTTGCTACAAAAACAGAGCTTCAAATTCTCCAACGTGAGATACAATGTACAATAGTTTTTAGACTGTAAGAACGGGAGCAACCAGCCTCAGGCCGCAGTGTGGGGAGGTAGGAGCTGTCCTGGACTCCAGTGTGCGAGAGGTGGAGCTGTGTGGGGAGGTAGGAGCTGTCCAGTGTAGGAGTAGAAGCTGTCCGGAAGTGTCGGATAAGCATAACCTTGGAGTCTACTAACCTTGAGCTTAAATGACTTACATAGCCACGTAGTGCAGTTCAATATGTAAAATTTGAACAATGAGTAAATATCTCCACAATAGAATGGGCTGAAAACAATAATGTCAAAATAGTTCTGAGTTCAGTCACCATACCCTTTACATTTTGTTGTTTTCATTCATATAAAGAATTCTTATTCACTGCCAAAAGTGAAAATAACACAATGTAAAACATTTTTGTTACACTACTTAAAAAGCACATTAAAACCACCATTACTTTCTGAATAGTAGCAGCTGTCAGCTTGTCAAACTCAAAGTTGTCAAAGGGACCATCCTGAGGCACACCGGGTTCAATATCTTCTTTTAACAGAATCTCTATTAAATCTAAATCCTAAAAATAAGTAAAAGAGGGTAATTTATAATTTGAATATATGCAGAAGAAATAAAACTGTAAACAGAGCAGTTGCAACTTAAAACAGAAATTAAATTAAATTAAATGAAAATATTAAACACTATTTTGCATACCTCTTTGAAAATTGTGGTAGAATATAGAGAATTGCAGAAACTTATTGTAAAAAATGGCAGTAGGTCACAAAAGTGATTTTTATGTTTTAGAAAAGTTTGCAAATGAAACCCCTATTTTCTTATGGTAATTTCTTTCTGTAACAATCAATGTAGTAAGTATTTTTATTAAGGCAAAATTCAAATTGAAAATTATAACTTATCTTGCTTACCCTTGTTGGAAATTACCCCATTTCCATGAACTGTACAGTTATTTTCATGGCAGAGTGAGGAGCAGCATTTATAGATATTTAAATTTTAATTTCACTGAAAATGCATGGTTCTCTATCACTTCTTGCTACGCATCACGGAACAAAAAGGGTGAGCATTTTTCCTTTTGCTTAAAAAGAAAAGTGTTCAAAATCATAACTTCCGTTGCCGTATTTCGATTCCCATAAAGTTGTTTCTCTAGAGGAACAATGGACGAGCACTGGTGTTTTTGAACTTCAATTTCGCTTTAAGCAATAGAAAACAAGAAAGATGACACCGAATTTTCGGGTGTAATAAGCACGTCTTTTAAATCCGTTCTGACGCAAATTAAATTTATCAAAGCTACTCAAATTCAATGGAAGAGGTATGGAAAACAATAGATCTGACGAAAGAAAGAAGATTTTCAAACGGGCTTTTAATCCGTCAGATATTGCTGTAAACGCAATCGTGAGCTTACGAACTCTTAGAAACAGAGATATCGACAAAAATAAGATGTGACTTTACGTCCCTTGGTGGGAAAACCATGCATTATTTTAGGAAGAAAGTAGTCTCAAAAGGTTTTTCCATATGAGCGGTATCGGTCCAAGAAAAAAAAATTTAGTCGAGTTTTCAGGAGCCCAGATTTTGCTACAAATACATCAGAAGCAGAAATTAAAACTTATGCCCCCTGGTGGCCAAACCATTCTTTACCAAATATTAGAAATTATGTCAAAAATATTTTCCATTAGGTCTTGTATGCGATACAGGAAGAATTTTTAAAATCATAGTTTTAAGAGCAGAAATAACGCAGAAAACACAATTTACCTTTGTGGCCCCTAGCGTAAAGTCTATGATTTACTTGGAAATTTTAAATTTATAGGAAAAACATTTCGCATCGGAAACTATATCCAACAAAGGAATTTTTCAAATCGGACTCCCAGAAGTAGAGATATTGACAAAAATAAGATGTACATCTACGCCCCCTGGCGGGGGAAACTGTGGGATATTTTAGGAAGAAAATATTCCGAAAAGGTTTATCGATGTGAGTGGCACCAGTCCACGAAAGAATTTTTTCAATCGATATTTTAGAAGCTCAGATTTTATGACAAATACATCAGAAGCAAAAATTAACACTTACGCCCCCTGGTGGCCAAAGTATTCTTTACCAAAAATTTGAAATTATATGCAAAAGATTTTCCATCAGGAGATGTATCCGCTGAAGTAATTTTTTTTCAAATCGGAGTTTTAGAAGAAGAGTTATCGGGGAAAATGTAATTTACTTTTACGCCCCCTAGCGGAAAATCTATGTGTAATTTGAAAAAGTAACTATATCTAAAATACTCTTCGACATAAATGGAATTGAAAGATAAAAAAAAATTCAATCGGATGTTTAGAAGCAAATATGTGGAATAAAACGTATTTTTGAATTCGACATCATCTGCATTTACGCCCTCTAGTGGCGAAATTGTACATCGTAAAAAAACGAAATAAAGGATCATCATTTGCACATTTCAAGCTTCCGAATGCAAAAAGAATTTTTTAAATCGGACTAATAGTTGCAGGATATCGTGGGTACGGACGGACGGACGGACAAACCGATAACAGAAGCACGATCTTTTTTTACAAAAGACGTGCTAAAAATGCTTGCTTTGCATTTTGATACAACAAAGAGTGACTACGAAATGGGAAAACACGCAGTTCAAATAAAATTAAATGTTAAAAATCGGTACTGTGTTGTTAACACTGCCGTAAAGCAATTTTACGGGCCACAGAAGTGACGCAGATTCCACTACGAACAGATTTTAGTACAGGTTTTGAAATTGAAATTCGCTAAAAGAAAACAGACCAGGACAAAAACTCTTGCTCTCTACTGGTTAGTTTTGATAAGATACTATTAAAAACAAGGAAACACGCGTTTCATTTAGAAACATTCTTAAAAAATATGAAGTCGCTCATTTTCACTGTCACCAAACATACTAAAAACGAGGAACATGATCATAAATATTTAAATATTATATATGTAAATATACACCGTGGGCCATGCAAACTGTCATGTAACCAGATGCTTAAGACATATCGTATAAACTTCGTAGAAATGCCACGATATTGAAAACATCCAAGAAACACTCTCAAAAACGTTTGGTGAATGTTATAGTCTTGAAAACGCGAAAATAAATTTTACGCGCGTTTTATAACATCACTGCAGTGACATTTTTCATTTCCGTAATACATTCGATGTTCTCCGTTCTCAGTAGCGGACCGGTGATTTCCGTAGTGACTACGAAGAATCCTTAGTACTAGGGGGTTTTTGCTTACCAGACGCCGTGAGCCGGCTACCCTGTCTTCCACAATATTACACTCTTTAACGGAAATTGTCGCCACAGCTGATTGTGGTGAAACTTAATCTTTTTGACAACCAATTTCAAAGTTGTCAAGTTTTAAGTTTAATTCAGCGCAATTTCAGTTTAAATTTGTACAAATGATTCAAAAACACTGCCGCTTGGGGAAAAAAATTCAAATTTGTAAGATATAAGAAGAGGAAGTTTTGTTTGGGTATCTTAGGCCAAAGGGGGCCAGCACCTTAACACAACGTCATGTCACCGAAGCTCTCTTCCGATGCAGGTAAACAAACGCAACTTCCCGATGTCTTCATTATTTGATTCTCAACAACAAACATGTATACAGACGAAAGTATAAGGAGTGCCCAATGTTTCAGTAAATGTATAAATAAACTTCTTTATTGCCCTTCTGGTCACGTGTATCAAAATTCTCTTCATTTTTCATGTACTAGTTTCTCGGTTGTTATCTGGCCAGTCATTACTGCAGTGAGCTCTGCTTGTTACCAGAAAGTTAGAACTAATGATCTTCTGATTTATTGTGATTAATTTTATGAAGTCCCTTAAATACACACAAACAAAACTGTTAGATTTCTGGTGTTATTATTATTTTTTTAGAATTAATTAATTTATCAATTAAAAATTTGTGCATATACACTGATGAGCCATTCCATTATGACCACCCCCAGCCTAGAGAAACAAGCGTGCCTGGAGACCGAATGGTGGCGCAGGTGAAGTTCACAGAGAAGTTTATATACAACCCGAGGATCGGCTATCGGTTAGTAGAGTGTTCGGTGTCAGAATCAGAAAAGCTGCCGATTTGTCGGATTTTGATAAAGGACAAATTGTGATGGCACAGTGCTTTGGAACTACGATCACGGAAACGGTGCTGCTTGTGAGATGTTCACATGCCGCTGTAGTGAGTACGTATCAAAAGTGGTGCACAGATGGCCAAACATCGAACCATCGTCCAGCTGTGTGTCGTCCGACTGTCGCGCATTGTTCACAGCGACCGCAGAATCACAGAGCGACAAATCACCAGCAGCTACAACAGTGGTGATCAGGGCAATGTGTCACAGCACACAGTTCATGTGTCACAGCACACAGTTCATGTGTCACAGCACACAGTTCATGTGTCACAGCACGCAGCCTTCTGCGCATGGGCCTGCGTAGCCAAAGACCAAGCCGGGTACTCATGCTCACTGCACGTCATCGCCAACAATGCACAAAATGGGCCCAAAATCATCGAGATTGAACCTTGGATGACTGGAAGAATGTGGCCTGGTCTGACGAATCAAGATTTCTAGTGCATTACGTAGACGATACACCGATTGCCAACAGAGGCTATGGCACCTGGATGAATTGTTGGGCGGGAAAAGGCCGGCGGCAGGGATGTTATGCTGTGGGCGATGTTTTCTTGTGACACTTTAGGCCCCATTATCCCAATAGCACAATCCCTGACAGCTATCAGGTATCTGAACATCATTGCAGACCAAGTTCACCCATTCATGGCAACTGTGTTCCCTGCAGGTGATGGCTATTATCAACAGGATAATGAGCCATGCCACACTACCAGAATCGTCAAGGAACATGCTGGTGACTTTCTGTTAATGCCCTGGCCTCCAAATTCACTTGACATGAACCCAATCGAACATTTGTGGTTCATCTTGGAAAAACGGGTTCGTGCTAAATCACCAACACCCCAAAATGTACAGGAACTGGAGGATCTGCTGTTGACATTATGGTACCAGATACCCCAGGATACCTATCGCCACCTCATCGAATCAACGCCTCGCCGAGTGGCCGCTGTTTTGCGGGCTAAAGGGGGTCCTACAGTTTATTATGTAGGTGGTCATAATGTAATGGCTCGGCGGTGTATTCTTTTTCCGTCAGTGATTGAATTGGCAAACTGTAACTATGATAATACAGTACTTCTTTCTTTTCTTCTGACAAGGGAAATGGCTGCCGTCCAACCAGACTACTAGTTTCCATTCAAAGGAAAAATGAAATGCATATTTGCCATGTTTTTGTCTGGTCCTCGGCACTCCCTAATGAATTAGCTGAGTTTCGTCTATGGCAACATATGAATAAATGACATTGTTTATACATTTTGACACATATTTTGTTTCAGGGTTTAACGACAAAAGGGAGCACCTAAAGCTGTAAGAAGACGCCCGTCTTTAATTCAGAGCCACGAGTAATAGGGTAGAGGCAGAGACAGTGCTATAACCACAAATACGTACTCCATGTCTCATCCGGGACTGGAAGCCAAAGCATAATTCGGATGATTAGGCAGAAGCCAGCGTCTCTGATCATATTTGGCCATCGCCTTTTGATACTTAATGTCAGGGGTCGATTTACACTGCATAGAGGGCCGCGGTGGCCTAACGGTCAACGTTCGTGACTGCCACGGAGAAGTCTCAGGACATATGCCACGCAGATACAAACACTTAAACCTAAAGACCTTTAAGATACATAGACTGAAAAACTAAGTTAACCGGGAGACATTTGAAGTTCAGCATTGTAGGGCAAGAATCTGTCACATTTCGTTGATTACTAAAGGCGTTTGCATGTTTATATCAGTTACATTCATTTTTTTTTTTATATGTATGACCAGTAAGATTTTTTTTTGTTTTTATGAATAGTATGTATGTATTGTAAAGTATTTCAGAAAATAATATAGCCAAATTTAATGAGCTAAACAGATTTTTAAAATGGTTATATCTTGCATAGCCTACGGATGTACCAATAAACAAACAACTGGCAAGCAGACACTTTCATTTCATAGGTTTCCTCATAATAATTGCGATACTTTGGGGAAGTGGGTAAATGCTCTAAGATGTGCTAACTGGAAACGAAGCTAAGCCAAGCCAAAATCTGACGATTGCCATTTAGCAAGGGGCATCACACACCTTAGCGGTCTCATTATACCGGTATCTCCTGTCAGGAAATAGAAAAGAGAAGTGTGACGGCCAAGTTGTCCCCAAGAAGAAACAGCGTGAGAAAAAAAAAAAAGGAAACATTTATATTTTCATCCGGATTTAAGAACTAGTCACAGCAATGTTGCCTTGACTTGCAGTTTCAATCTAAGCTTCTCACCTCCTTTTCTAATCTTTCTCTGGAAATAATAGGTGTTTTAGTATTTTAAGTGCAAGATAGTAAGCTAGTAACCTTTTTCACTTATTTGATATCTAAATATTAAATTGAGGGACTTAGGTTTTACTAGACCCTTGTGTCATTCACCAGACTATGTATGGCTCTAAAACGAAGGTTTCTGGTTAAGCCTACACATGGTTTGCTAACTCGTGTTTCTTTTCCCAGACTATTTATTCATCCTCCAGATTTTTAATTGTCTAAACTCTGAATTATACGAACAGGGCATTTTTTTCCATCATATTTAATTTTACTTATTTTTTCTCCCATTGAGTAGCTATTACGAACTCTCAATACTGTGGGGAAAACTTCAGAAATTTAAAGTTTTGTTCTCGGCAATTTCTCTTAGAATAAACAAATGGCCACATTAAAATGATTTCTTTTTTTTTCTTTTTTTTTTATTGGAGGTTTAACGACCACCGTGAGCAACTCAATGGGCTATAAGCAGTCGCCCGTCCCTAATTTAGGGTCACTGGTTCCAGGGAAGGGGGAGAGAGCCAGTGCCGTAAGACAAACACAACATCCATGCCTCACCGGGATTCGAACCCGGACCTCTTACGGACGAATGATCAGAGGCCATCGCTTAGACCACTGCGCCACCGAGGCGGCAAATGATTTCTGACATTACTTAGAGTGTGAAATACGAATTTCATGCAACTAGAACACGCAGTTTGCAAGCAACAGAAGCCGAAATATAATTTACACGTAGGACAAGCGACGTTTCCCTTCAGTTATTTCATATCCCCCAAAATTACGATAATGATGTTTTCTTTAATCATAATTTAAAAGGTGCAATGTCTAATTTATACACCACAGAAAAAAAATTTATATGCAGTATTAAAACAACGTAAAATTTCTTATTTCACGCAGGTATAAAGAGCTTAATTAACGTTGTTTACTTAACACATGCCGTTTTTCCCGTACAAGCTCTGCGATCAAAATGTCGCCGGCTGCTGCCACTCATTTACACAAAAACTTCCAGTCTATGTAACTTAAAGGTCTTTGCTCAAACCACTATACATATATCCTCCGTGAGTCGGATGGGCACGATAAGCCGTCGGACCCCGGGTACTACCCCTCCCTCCCGGTTATAAATAAGGGCGTCTTCCACCCCTTCCTACTTCGCTTCCGTGTAACTTTTTCTGTTTTTCTGTCGGGCACTCTAGCCCAAAGACCTGGTGTCAGATACTCTCGTCCTAAAAAATCTTTTACATAAATCCCCCCTATAGACTGTATGGAACCCTCAGGAATACCATCTACATGCAGAATTCAGATATCAATGAATAAAAAATATTTTTATATCTTTTCAGTCGTTTATGATGGATTTTTTTTATTTGTTGCTTATTTAGAAGTTTGATTTGCCTTTAGTCCATTTAATGGCTTTTAAATTTTAAACACTGTAAAATATAAAGAAACTTGTATTAACCCAAATGACAAATACAGGACAAAAATACACCCTGATTCATAAAGAAGTATACAGTTTCCAGATGCTGTAAAACAGTAACAGTTGAAGACACGGACCACAACTGCGAACCGTTAGGTAGATGTACTCATAAAGTTCGTGTCCCGTACTGAGGGAAGTGACGTAGACGATAGCGCGCGTGTCACGTGACTGGTCAGTCAAAATGGCAGCGTTTGCAGTGGAGAAGGCGTTTTGAGTTCTTGAACTGAGTAAAACTGAATCTGTAACTGTTGTGCAACGGCATTTTCGATCCCGATTTGGAAAATAACCTCCAACCAGAAATTCTATCTACGATTGGCATAAAAAAATTAAAACTACGGGCTGTTTGTGCAAACTTAAAAGTCCTGGACGACCGTGTGTATCGGAAGAAGTCGTCGATAGTGTTTGCACCGCCATTCAACGAAGCCCGGGAAAATCAACGCGGAGGGTGAATCGTGAAGTGCAGATTTCACAGCCCACTGTCTGGAGAATTTTGAGAAAGAAGCTGAAAATTATTTAATACAAACAGCTATCACAGCCACTATCACTGCACTTGATTCAGATATCTTACCTCGCGTTTGAGCGGAAATGGATTACCGGCTCGATGTGTGTCGTGTGACTAAGGGTGCACACATAGAACATCTGTGACAGTATCTAAAAACTTGAAACATTCCCCTACAATTCTATTACAGGTAACATAAAACATCTTACACTGTTCTTGTTTTATAGTGCGTTGAAACTGTATACTTCTTTATGAATCACCCTGTATAACAAATATTATTTTCCTAGATCACCAACATTGGCTCCATCCAACGCATATTACAAAATTGTCATTTAATATGACAGCAGTTTGCATAA
Source organism: Macrothele yani (assembly GCA_039090855.1). Taxonomy (NCBI): domain Eukaryota; kingdom Metazoa; phylum Arthropoda; class Arachnida; order Araneae; family Macrothelidae; genus Macrothele; species Macrothele yani. Next base: position 44,028,398 of record CM077022.1, on the reverse strand, counting down.
ATGCGAATAAACTACGCATCATTAAAATTTGTCTCTACTCTTTACACATAAAATTAGCAACACACGGGGTATTATGCAATAAACCAATAACAATGATTAAAACAAAAAATAATAGTCCGTCTAACTCAAGAAGAAAGATCCAGGACACCCGTTGGTCTTCTTAAGATGATTCTTTATATAAAAGCACGCTGATCATACGGTGGAACGGAATTTCCGTGATTTCAAATGAAATATCCACTAAAACTTTTAAATTAAAATCCACGAAGTCCGTTTACCATCAGTAATATAAATTAAAAGTGCTTTGTCGCGGCACAAGAATTATTTTCTTCAATTTTAAAACTCAATCGAATATATATATACCGGTACGTTACAGTACTATCAACGAAGTATCCTATAATCCATGAGGTCAGGGGCGGATTGGAAACAAATCAATCCTTAAAGGGACAACTTTGTATTGAAATTTTACTTTCTCATATTAGTAATATATTTTTTCTTGCTGTTGCTGAAACTCCGAATTTTCGAGTTCTCATCGATGTACTTATTTTGAAAGGAACGGTTTAAATAATTTAGCCTTCCTTTTAGTGGTAGGTGAAAGAAGTATTCACGCTTCCCACACTTTTCAATGTTTAAATCTAATTCTTAACTGACCTGCTGTGATATAAATTGCTTTCATGCTACTTCCAGCCAAGGGAAAACAGCTGTGTTGGAATCTGGTGTAGTGGAAGCATATCCGGCACGTAACTGGAAGACCCTGGGTTCGATTCCCGGTGGCGGCCAATGAGAATTTTTCCGTGACTCACTTATAAACGTGGAAAGAGCGATGACCTCTGATGTTCCTGGTCCACGTCAAGTGTCTGTATTGTAATCAGTTATGCCTAGCGTATCAAATTCAAAAAGAACTTTTGCTGTAACTGAAATGGTCTTTTCGTAGCGTAAAGCTAAAATTTACTAAATTTCCACTTTGAGAACTCCTAGCGGGAAATTCATGAGCTACACTGTTAAAAATTTTGTGGTAGGTTGTACCAGAAAGTGGTGCTAAACCAGCTGCACCACTTTCTGAGAAAAGATACACCATTGTGTGGTGCAAACAAAACTAACAACATGGTGTAACCTTGCACCATAATGTGACGGAAAGTTGCACTATGTTGTTGGGTTTTGTTTGCACACGATAATGGTGTATCTTTTTCAGCTGTCGTAGAACCACATATTGATGCAACCTATCACAAAATTTTTAACAGTGTAGTAGTAAGCTGACCAGAAGTCCCGGATTCTTGAGGGCAGTCCTCGAATTTAATTTACTGTCCCCAAAAACGTCCGATGCCTTTGCGTACGCAAATTGTCCTCAAGTGCCCTAGAATTAACACTTCCTCATTAACTCGTTTGCTTTCTAATGAAAAATGTTCTTAAAAATAGTTTTCGTTGTACTAGTTTTCCAACATGCTTCTTGTGAAAACAAATTTTCACTTTTTTCCTTTTTCCGAGTTTAACGACCACCATGAGCAACTCTAAAGACTAAGCAGTCACCTGTTCCTAATTTGGAGACATTCGTTCCAGGGAAGGCAGAGAGCAAGTGCTGCAAGACAAACACACCACTCATGTCTCATTCGGAACTCGAACCCGTACCGTACCAATTTGTACGAATGGTCAGTGGCCAACACTAAGAGCCACTCTACCACTGGGGGAAGGGGGGGGCAGATTTCGACTATACTTGTTCTGAGTTCCTCCAAAACTTCGACGAAATGAAAAATTCGCTATGCAATTCGTTCATTAGTGTGCAGCTTGATTTTAATTCAGTACATATACCTAAGGTAAAGCATTTCACTTTTGCTAATATGTTCTCGCCACCATAGCTCTGCTTTGTCAGTACAAATTACCAAGATTCTACAAGATAAATCCTTTTAAGACATAAGTTTTCTTATGTAATATTACACTTATAGAAACAACACAGTTTTGTGACAAAAAGATTTGCATATTTATTTTGAGTATGTATGTGTTCCCAAATGACCTGCTGATTTCGGGCGCCACGCCATGTGGTCCACAAATCAGTGTCCCAATATCTAGTCACCTTAGCCACTAGTGAAATTCAAAATGGGCAAAATTTAATGAATGTTAATGTCCTACCATTTGCAAAAATAATGTTTCAAAAATCTGTGAAAATCAAATTCTTTGGACTTTGCGCCTCTAGTAGGAAATTAACGGACTAACTAAAAAATTCAAATATTTGAGAAAGAACAGTTAAGCTTAATCTGAGAGGCACAGAAATATCTTTTCCTCTAGGTTGAATAGTTTCTTCACCGGAAACGTAACTATGGCGGGGCAGAGGGGACGGTTGCCCCGGACACAGCTCAAGGGAGGGCACAAAAATCCCTGCTTGCAGTTTGATTAAAATTGGAATTGAAACTTTTACACCAGTTTCTGGTACACTTAAAATTATAATTTCTTCCTTAAATTTTTAAAGGGATGCTAGTTGCTCACATTCAGAAATGAAGGAGCGGTTCTACAGTCCGTCCAGCTAAAGAACCATTGCCTTTGTCGACAATAATGGGGTCCGCGGTTTTTCTTTAGTTGGATGAATAAGATAAGGATGTCGTTCATATTGTTGAAGATTCTCTGGCGGTTATTCGAACATTACTGTGAGCCACAACTATCAGCTACATTCGGTCCGTTTGACATACGGAGAACCAACGTCGTAGTGCAATTACAAGAAGAGAGGTCCAACCTTGAGAAACTGATAACCAGAAAAGAGAAAAATAGTGTCAAGGTTGAACCCGGAAGAGCCATCCATGGCACGGCACATGAGGCAAAATATTCTTGACAGAACCCAGGAAAAAGGGGTGGGAAAGTGTTCTGTATGTACACCCCAGGGCTAATCCCCGAGTCGAGATCATGTTTAGCTCAGTGCAAGCATGGTCTCGACTCGGGAAGCACAAGAATATTCCTTCATTCCCACACTCAGTGCAGCACAAGACATAAAAGCAATATCCCACTCCTTAGCAAATGCAAGAGAAGGCGGCCCAACATTGGGTTATGACCTTCATTTTGTTTTGTCGATATATACGTATATTATGTATATATATAGGGTCACGCGAAGCAGCCTTGTTCAAAATTGGCAAGTAATGGACGATGAAAGCTGCAGCGACCACTTAGCAATAACTTTCGTATTTGGATCGGAAAGGCCCAACCGACCCAAGCGCAAAGGTTTTCAGTGAAGGACCTTGACTGGCTGACCTTTAAAGCTAAACTCTCTACCTTGTTGGGAGGTAGGAGGGCAGAAGAGATCGGAGAGGTTTCAAACCTAAACTCTCTCTTCGAGGAACTCACCAGCCAGGTCACAGCGCTCTGCGAAAGTTGCAGGGAAAAAAGAGGTGGGGGGCAGGTCTCCCCACCCCAAGGCCTGATTTCTGCACGTGCCTCAGAATTTGGGAGGGGGGGGGCCTCTAAACTATCTCCAAAACCAAATATATTTTTAGGTCTCTTCATGCCAAATTAATTCATCTCAATGAAAGGAAGTTAGGAATAATCCGAAGTTCTCTGCAATTCCTTAGAAAATTAAGGTGCATCTCCTCCACACGCAGTCCTTCTTTGAGTATCGTATCAAAACAACTTGGTACTGAGAAATGCGGAAGTTAAGCGGTTATGAAGGCAATTCGCCTGAAATATTGCCTCTTGGATACATTGCATCGTCGTACATATTTGGCGTACCGTTTTCTAGGTCATTTGGCCCACCCCTATCTGTTTGAGAGACTTATGATTGTCCACAACTCTATGTTGAACACTGAGCTGCAAATAATTCAAAGTAGACATATTCATAAGCTAAGAATACTTGTATCTCGAGCCACTGATGGTACCACACGGGGTGGTGCCTCCCTCCCCCAGAATTTGTCTTCAGCACCTCGATTAAAATTTCACAATTTTAGTGATGTTTCGTTGAATCCAGTTCTGGTCCGGACATTAAATAGAGGGTTGAAATGCAACTACCCCACCGATGGTGTTAATGCTTTCCGTGTTATTACAGAGACCGAGAACATTATTCATGCTTTGCCTTTGGAGGACCAAGATTCTGCTAGGCAAAAAATTGCGAAGATTTGTAGTCAAATTGGGCCTCAGGTGCCCTCGGCGATGACAGTGTATTACAGTGAAGAGAAGAAACAGTTGTGTGAATTGAGAAATAACCCCCCTAACATTGTTATCACCGTTGCAGACAAGGCTCACGACATCGTTATTTAAAATCGGGAGGATTATATTCAGAAGATGAACAATGTGATTAATACTATTCCTCACTCAATTGTCCTTTCTGACCCAACTTCGGCTACTATTAGACAAATTTCAGCCCTTAAAAGAGAGGGTTTGTTGCCTAGTGAGATTCATTCTATGTTAGGGAGTGTTGTTGGCCCTGCCATTCCCAATATATTTGGCACCGTTAAGACTCACAAGCCAGGTTTGCCTCTTCGCCCGCTCGTTTCTAGTTGTAACAGTACTTTAAGACCATTAGAGAGGGCGTTGGCACGCTACCTTCAGCCTTTTGTCCAAGCCTCACCTTATTCCATCACCAGTTTCCTCCAGGCCATTGCCCGTATTCAAGAATTCAGAGGCTTGGGCTCCTCTTTCATTTTGGCATCATTGGATGTGGAATCGTTATATCCAAGTGTTCCATTGAACGTAGCTCACGATTTGATTATTTCTAAGTTGTCCGACTTGGGAACTATTCCCCTAATGCAAGTTCAGGCAATTTCTGATGCTTTAAATATTATTGCAAAAAGATCCTTTTTCGCTTTAATGGGACACCGTCAGGGAGGTGGCACTCCTATGGCTCGCCTCTCTCTCTCTCTCTGCTGTTTTGGCAGAGGTGATCATGCAAGATTTGGAGGACAATATTTTAGCCAGGGCAGAGAAGGTTCCAGCACTGTACTTGCGTTACATCGATGAAGTTTTTGTCATTTGGCCACATTCTGGTGATGCTTTGCTTTCTTTTAGAAGCCTTTTGTCGTCTAAATATCCTACTATTAACCTGACGATAGAATGGGAGGAAAATTTTAAGATCCCTTTCTTGGACCTTCTAATCACCAGACATGTTAATAAGGATTTTTTGACTTTTGAAGTGTATCGGAAGCCCGTTGGTTCTTTTGATATCATTCCACACGCCTCTTTCCACCCGGCTAGATATAAACTTGCAGCTATTCGGGCTTTGGTGAATACAGCGTATACCCATTCCTCGTACATTGCTGCTCGGAATAAAGAACTTCTTTTTATTAAAACCATTGTGATGGAACATGGGTATGGTGTTGGTATTGTGAAAAAGTTGTGTGCTCGGCATAGCAGAGGTAATTCGTTTTCGTTGTGTGTTGAGCGCGAGCAGATTACTTATGTGGGATCAATGTCTTTCTTTCCACCGGTTACAAATGCATTACGGAGAGTGTGTAAAAAACACAAAAAAGATTTTGGTGATGTGGCCTCTAACCTTCGGAGCATGCTTAGGAAGGATCGTGAGCCCAAACCCATTCAAGAACAGTGGGGCGTGTACTGTGTGCCCTTGAAGACCAACGTTGCTGCTGCTCCTAATTCATGGTACATAGGATCCACTCTTCGTAATTTAGGAGTTAGAGTGACTGAACATCAGTACACTGTAAAGATTGGATCTACTACTACTGCCCTTGCACGCCTGGTTAAGTCTGGAACTCATCTGCCCTCTTGGTCTGAGACTTATTTATTACTTAACACCAGAGGTAGGTATAAGACTTTCTTCGCCGAAAGTTTGTATATTGACGTTTTTAAGGACGTATGCTGTAAGGATGACTTACCTGCACATGTACATGCACCGTGGATTCGCTTATTTAACTTTTTATGTCGTGCGAAGTACCCTACTGCGGGGGTTGATAACGGACCCTATGCTTATTTTTCACTTCGGTGAATATGTATTTGTAATCTATTTGGTGTTTTCTTTCTTTGCTTTGTTTCTCGCTGTAACCGAGTTGTGACGCGGATATCATGTCACTCACTGGGATCGCTGTTGTCTTCGGGACTATCTATATATTAAGTGTGTGTGTTCTCCTAGCGCCAGTTCTTTTAACCTGATGACGCACAGGGCGCCTGTTGCGAAAGATATTGTTTTTACCTAATATGCCTTTTAGTAGTAAAATTCTAATTGTATGTTTTGGGTAGTTTTCTACATGCTTAGACAGCTGCCTTTTTATTCTTCTTGATATTTTTAGCATGTAACTTTTATGATTGAAGATGTAACTTAGAAATCTGCGAACATTTCAGATTTGCGCTAGTCGAAGCAACTATAAGCTTCATTGTAGCATCCCAATGACCTTTTCTCACATCTGTGATTGGATGTAGGTCCTTTTATGTTCCAGTGTGTAACGTACCAGGAGATGTGACGTACCTGCCAGAAGGACGCACACGACATAAAGGCAGATAGGAATCAGAATAAAACGTCCGCGTAGCTCAATTGGTAGAGTGACTTATTCCGGAATGAGGGGATCCGGGTTCGAGCCCCGGCGCGGATAAAAATGACGAGAAATTTACTTCGTTATAAGTGCTTCATAGAACATCATACAAAAATCTGAAATGTTCTCAGATTTCTAAGTTATATCTGCTTAACTTCAGTTGCTTGGAACTTCCTTGTCCTGGGTGGTGTAATGGATAGCATGCTCGACCGGTAATCGGGAGAAGCGGGTTCGATTCCCGCTTCAGGGCAATGTAATTTTCAAGTTTTCTGAAAGAGTGGCTACATGGACAACAATGAAAATACGGCACATCAGTGCCAATGATTACATTTGTATCGCCCTTCCATGTATTTGAGGCGAATGATTTCTTTGGGGAAATTCGTTTCCCATTTATGCATTATATAGGAATAACATTATCAGCTAGAATAAATTAGCAACATTTATTCACAATTAAATGTTGCTAATTTATTCTGTCTCAACATCACAAGTACCGTAGTCATAAAATATATTAACGTTATCACAGTGTTAGGTAAAACCTACATGAACGAAATTTTTTGCCAAAATTTCTGCCAAGCACTTTAAAATTTGTGCCCCCTCCCCCATCATGCTTAGCGCCCCTAATAGCCCACCCAGTTCTGAGCAGCTGGAATCACCACTGCTCAGGGCCATGAAAATTCAATAGTTTTCCACTTTTCTAAATCTTTAGTTTAAGCCGTTCTTCATGTTAGTAGGGCTAGGGATGAATAATGAGCAGGGTAGATAGGAATTCACTGAGGGAGGTCATGACTAATTTGCTCTGCTGTTTGCTTGTGGTACTAAGGTACACAGAAAGTGGAGTCTAAAGCTACACCAGCGTGCTTAAGTCTGCCCCAAGGAAGTGAAGGAGAGGGACATAGCTGACAACTGCTATAGAGGAACAAAAGACAAGGTCACTGGCTTGAAGGAAGGGAGTTAAGGAGGGGGAAGAATTGTGTCTGCACCACACAACATTAAAATTTGATTCAGGTATACAAAAAGAAAATTTTTCTTTAAAGAAATTGCTCAAGTACAGTACTAATTTTATAAGGAAAAATGCAAAATTTTGAAAAGTGTTTAAGACAGGGTGTTCACAGCAGCAAAAAATGTTGAAAGCAATAATCTACCAACATTTATATCTTATACCACTAACCAAGTAGTCATTGACATGTAATCTTGTTGGTTTACAAGTGGTGTAGCTAGTCAGATCCAAGTGTGTATATCCCTTTGCACAAAATCCTTTGCAGCCAGTACTTAAATGCATTAAAAATTCTTTCCTTCAACTTTTCATAAATAAAGCTGCTATCAAACTTGCCCCTGCAAAAATAATACTCACCCACCCATCGCCACTCTGATTTTGAAGTCTAGCAACGTCCCCAAGAAGTATGACAATGATTTCAAAGTGCTAAAATGTACCTTACAGTCCCCAGATCTTAACCCAAATGAACATCTGTGAGATGAGATTGAAGGAGCCATTGTGCCATTTCCAACAGAGATCCTTCTTCAAGGAACTGATGGATGCCATCTCATGTGCTTAGCTGAATATACTTGTAGAACAATATCAGCACCTCACTGAATCATACCACATTGAATTGAGGCTGTTTAAATATACTATGTACATTATTAGGTAGGTGTTTCTAATAATTTGCCCATTCTTTGTATAAGGCTTCTTTAGTCTGACTGAAAAATGTTCCGCCTCCTATAAAACTTCAGTAGAAGTGATGGTGCGTGCATGTGTAGGAGGGGGGGGTAAGCTCTACATTTTTGTTTACGAAAGATGTTCTTACAACAATTTTGAATTTTTTTCAAATATACTTTTAACAATCCACCCAATAAAAATGTTAACATGACAAGCTGTACCCAATAGGATTACCTTCATATGAACAGAAGTTTAAATCTAAATTTCCAGTTTTTGAAAGTTCTCGATAGATTGACAGTTTTTAATTTTCTACAATTCAGGTACCACAAAAAGAACAAAGAAACATGGTGGTTAATGCCTGGAAAGTGTGAAATTCCTTGACACTTTCTTCAATTAAACGAAATGGCAGCCTATTTGGCTTGTTGTACAGAAAATTATCTTCAATTTATAAAATGAGTCAAATGCAAAACACACTTTACTGTAACATCAGTGTGAGATATGAATGAATGTTATAAATATTGTGAAGAACTGAAAACCAAACTAAAATTCAAAATGTCCTTTATTTCCTATAAATCAACTACATAAAAAGAAGTAACTGACAATTATTCTGGGAAGAACTAAAACTTAATCACATTGCTACTTTTCATGACAATCGTATTTTCACAAGAAAAAATGTCAGGGATACATTTAACCACATATTTTCATTGAATTTCACTGATCTCGGTTTTCTTAAAACCACATGAATCTTGCAGATATTGATTTTGTGAAACAATCTGAAACAAGTAATATGGTTTTCCTAAATTACTGAAAAATGAACATGGTTCGAGCGATGTGAGAACAAAAATTATTGGTGGTAATGGGCATGAAATTTTATGTTTTTACAGAATGCTATAAATGAATCACCTCGTTATTTTTCTTCAACAAAACTGCATGTAAGAAAAACAATCCACACAGAGGGTATCATAAGCCCAAAAGCAATACATATCTTTCTCTCACTACTCAATGGTCACAAATTAACCTATTCTTTTCTTTGATTGGAGGTTTAACGACCTGTGAGCAACTCCGTGGGCTGTAAGCAGTCGCCCGTCCCTAATTTAGGGCCACTGGTTCCAGGGAAGGGAGAGAGCCAGGGCCGTAAGACAAACACACCATCTATGCCTCACGGGGATTTGAATCCGGACCCATCTCGGACGAATGATCAGAAACCATTGCTTAGACCACTGCACTACCAGGGCGGCAAATTTACCTGTCATTTCCTTAAAAGCAGGATAGGCAATTCCCACCCCTCAGGATTTTTATTGGAGCACAGAGTTCCAATCCTTCTCTTAGTTCTGGAACCTATGCATGGATCCTCGCTGACAACAAATAAGATTGAAGTATGGCATTTTATAAATACAAGTCAAACAAAAAAGATGCTACCAAACTGTCCAGCTTGTCTTTTGCCAAAACAAGTCACAGTACCTTAGCCCACGGCATTTTACAGTGCAGAAAAGGTGATTAAAAAAAAAAAAACCCTGAAGATTTGCTAGACAACATGTGAATAATGTTGCTTATATTCCTCCCTATCTGACACAAAAAGAATTTCTCCTCATCCAACTTGTAATAGCAGACATATCACAAAAATTTCATGCATACACTTGTGCAAACTAGTGCGGAAGTTTGGCATCAGAAAAAGTTAAGAAAGAAGGAAAAAAACTCTCTACAATAAAATTGCTAGAAGCAGAAATATCAAAGCTAATATAAGTGTAAAATAATACCCTACATCAAGGAAATTTTGCATTAAGAAAAGCTAGAAAATGAGCAGGCAAGCTATCCATGCAATAAGATCATTTTTTTTTTTCAGTGAGACTTCTTGGAGGCGAGACATGGTCCCCATACAAAAATGTACACTTATGTCATGGTAGGGAAAACTGCACACTTGGTAAATCATTAACTATAGTCAGTGATGTAGAAGAGCTTAGCGACACTAAGGGACTTTTCATGATTAGTTGGGAAGAAAAGCAGGGCAAAGAAACTTTTTTTAGATGATCATGTAAAAAGAACATTATATGAACGAAAGCATACTCATACCTTAACAGAATGTTCATATTCCAAGGACAATACTAATCTGTCAGATCACGCAATAAGGCATGATCACCTATGTAGACAGAGCGACAAGCGGCCGCTACAGTGGCGCAGGCTACACCCCATTCACATGGGTTTCAGTTCCAGTCGAAACATAAGTACTGTGCTTGTCTTACAGCACTATTATCTTTCCTTCCTTGGAGCCAGTAACCCTAAATTAGGGACAAACAGCTGCTTATATCCTTTAAAATTCCACATATTGATCGTTAATCCTCTCCTCCCTGAGGTGACAAGTTCTTCATGGTTGAGAAGGGCACTTCCGCTAAATTCACCATCATCTCCTACGAGAGCAATCATCTGAGCCCATTCTGCGTTTCCTTGTGAGTAATGCAAAAGAATGCTCCGGGGATCTGAGTGGTCAGAGGCACTGCCTTCTGGCCAATAGCTTGAGCTCCGATGCGCCCACCCGATGGTGCTGGCCATTCCTGGAACCAATGGCTAAATCAGGGTTCAGTGACTATGGCCTTAGACGATTGTAGTGGTCATTATATCGGGAAAGCAACAAAAGATTTGAAAGATGTGAATCTGTTTATTGGTGTAAATATGACATGGATGTTAAGTCAGATAATATCCGAAAACTTGAAAAATTTTTCGTCCTGGAGGGGGAATCGAACCTGTGTCTCCCGGATAGCGCCCAAGTATGCTAACCACTACAGATGAGTTCGGGCTCAATTTTAGGAGCCTGGGCTCGGCCCACTTTCTTTGATTACGTGTGTTTGCTGAGCCCGGGCCCGGATTCTTGGAAAATTTTGCTTATCAAGGCTTGCATTTATTTATGCATTATACACTGGCCAAAGATATGGCTCAAGCAAGGATTAGTTTAAAAATCATTAGTTTAAAAAGTTCAGTTAGTCCACTTCACAATATTAATATGTTTTTAGAAATACTACGCATAAAGCCAAATTTTCTAAAATGTGGATTTGAAAATAAATAAATAATCAACGTGCCCTTCTACCGTATCAGGGGAATCAGTAATTTTGGTAAAAGCTGAAGAAAAGAAAATAGTTTAAAAACAAAAATTCCATTCGTTATTTCTTTTTGATTTCTAAATTTACTTTTATTTTGAATAAATTGCATTATAAAACATACAACGCCGTACAGACAGTTGCAAGTGTTTGAAATTTTGACTCTAGAAAACGTATCTTTGCAATATAATTTACATATATGCTAATTGGTAAAGGTAGTTTAGAGTGATGTAGTAGAATATAAAAAAAAGCATGTAGGGAAATTTCCAAAACTAAAAAAAAAAAAAAAAAAAAAGAACGTAAAAGCATTCCAGACCAGATTATTCTGCATTCTGTAACATTAACAAAGCTTTGCGCTTAATAGTATAATAATCACAATATTATCATATGTGTGTTTAGTTTCCAGATCAAATTCATTATGAAAAAAGGGAGAGAGAGAGAATTGCATCTAATGCCTCAGTGCTTCAACTTGATCTTCTTTTCTCTAAAACTCGACCTGCTGCACTAAAAACCAACGCCACCCCAAAAATCGCGGGAGTGAGGAAATTTTAAAAAATAAATAACTATACTTCTAACTGCACAATTTTGGAAATTAATACATCATTTTAAAGATAAGATTCTTGATTTTTAATAAAATACAAAAAATTGGAATGTGATTTTTTCCCCAGTTTTTCGATACCAGACCTCCTTAAACTAATCCTTGCTTAGGCCATAGCTTTGGACAATGCATAATGAAAGTCTTGCTAAGCAAAATTTGTCTTGCAATGGCAGCTAGCTTAGGAAATTGAAAGTCATAAGCTAGCTGCCATTTGTTACTATGGGTAACAAATCTACAATGAAATTCAACACGTGTAATTCAACCGGGCTCGGAATTACACGTGCTGAATTAATTACAGTAATGAAATTCAAGACGTGTAATTCCGAGCCCGGGCACGAGCTCATCTCTACTAACCACTACACCACCCAGAACGACCAAGTTTCAAGTTTCCGATTAATTTGAACATCACCATTACAGGATTTGCTAGTCGGAGCAACCAGCATTCATTCATATCATTCATTAACACAAAAGATATCCAGCATCTTCACAGATGTCCGAAGTGAGAAGAAAATAAATCTGAAAGCGCAATTTTAGAAGTAGAGTGTCGGTACATTGCAGATATACATTAACACTAGCAACAAAAACAATGCATCCTAAACAGCAGACGCTATATTTTTGGTCATGGTTCTGTCTGCTACCTAACAAGTAAATATTAATATTATAAAAATACTTCTGCACGCCTGGTTCAAAAAGGATTTTGACATTTCATGTTCTTAATGGCACAAGCAACTTATGCCGGCAATACTGATGGCACTTTAAAGCCTGTATATATAAAAAAAAATCTGTTTGCAATAGATGTATGAGATCTTCCATGTGGTTTTGTAAAGAACTCCAAATCTCAAAAGTTTGCTTATACATTTCTAGTTACAGAACCATCTTCATTAGAAAAATTCTTGATATCGATATATCACGCAAACGTTACGTAAAAACTACACGTGGTGGGACGTTTTGGCAGTGACTTCTACCTTCATCAGCCATGGAATTAAACACGTGGTATAAGCATCTGTTGTTGCCAGATTTAAAAATAGCTTTCCAAATGATAAGTATGTTAAACGGTGCATCTGTATTGCAGGTGTTAGGAGTAAGGAAGATTTCAATGCTCACACGGTACCAGAGGGCTTTCCGATTGCCGAAGGAGCGATATGTTTAACATTCTGCCAATCGGGAATTGCGGACGTATCACTGATGGTTAAAATTGAAAGGGAGGTTGAAGAGTTCAGCGATATGTTCCACCAATCGCTGGTTGATGCTTTGGTAAGTACTACCGGTATTGGGTAACGCCAGTGGAAGTGTTGACAGGGATAGAGTAGACACCTTGTAACTCTAGGGGTTTATTGGGATCTCTGTCTTTAAGGATAAGGTTAAGAAGACGTGGAGGTGGTTTAACAGCAATTTAGCAGCATTTGAAATCTGGCAACAACTGATGCTTACACCACGTGTTTCATTCCATGGCTGATGAAGGTAAAAGTCACTACCGAACGTCCAACCATGTAATTTTTACATAACTTTTGCGTGATATATCAACATCTAATGTTTTGTGTGTTACGTGTTTCACTGCCAATTATTCTCACTATAAGTACTATCTTCTTTTCTGAGAGCCATAATCTGTTTTCTCCCATTACTGAGATGCCCTCATGTTTTCTTCACAAGCTTCAGCTGTTTTAAATTGATTTTCCTCCTAGTCCACTATTGAATTTTCTTATGGCTTCAGTAATATTTTTTCATGGTCTTACATAGTTTGACTACACTTTCCACTTTGGAAGTTACATTTTCTTTATTTACCTTAGTCTCCCTTCATTTTTGCATCAGCATTTGTATTTGTTCTGATATTTTCAAGTGATTTTTGTTCACAGCAAGGGAGCACCATTTCAATGTGCAGTTGCAATCTCCGTTTTCTCAGATATATGCATGGCATCACACAGGAAGCAAACATGACACCAAAACAGAATCTTGGCGGGTACAATGAAGCTGCAAACTCGTTCACTTGTTTACAAAAAGCATTTCGCTTTGGTGAATAGACCTGTGTGGATATTTCGCAATTACTGTCTTCATAATTCATTACTTTCTTCATAATTTATAAATATACTTTATAACTACTTACTAATCTTGGTGGGTACAATGAAGTTGCAAGCTCATTCACATGCTTAGGAAAGTATTTTGCTTCAGTGAATAGGCCTGTATGGATATTTATTTCGCAATTACTGTTTCTTCATAATTAGTTACTTTTTTTTTACAATATATTACTGTCTTATATAATTGTAGCTCAATATGTCTGGATGGGCAGTAGCAGGCTGTTTATTCTACAGCCGGAAGACTAAAGATTCGGATATCGTTTACCATTATTTTCCTGCAGATCCCGATTTGAAAAAAATCTGGGTACTGAAATGTACACAAAAAGATAATTTCAAAGTAAAAAATGAAAGAATTTGCTCTAAACATTTTACTGTAGATAGTTATATCCGTGTCTTAAAATCAGAATTACTTGGATTACCTGGCAAAAAGAAATTGAAAACAGATGCTGTATCTACAGTGAACCTTCCAGGTCAAACTGGCCGTAAGCATTTTACAACTGCTAATCCTCATTAATTGTCATCATTCGTTCTTTAGCATTATAAATATTAGTACTACAGCATATAGATTACATGGACATGTAGTGAGAAAACTAACATTAGAAACTTTCTGCATTCAATAGGCTAGCATTCCAATTGTCAGTGCATCAAGTATTTCTGTACAATTCGAGTGAATTTTTGTTTGAATTAGAACACAAATAAGTGAAATTCTGTAAAGATTAATAAGATTTGTTTTGTAGAAATGAAACGTTGAATAATAAATTACATATTATCGACTTCTCATTTGTTCAGCCCATTAACAGAACTACTTGATGCGCTGACAATCAAAAGGCTAAACTGTAAATACTTTGGATTTTTCAGTATTTACATCAGCACAGACATTAAATTTTTGTAAATACAGCTTCCTGCGAACTATGAAGTGCAGCAATATGTTTGTTTACAGCAATGACCATATATTTCTTTATTCGCGAAAGTTGTTAATTTATTTTGTTTCCAAAATTATTTTATTCATGAAACAAGAAATAAGTTATCGCTGATAAATATGCGAATACTTGAAGTTTGAAATTACAAGTATTTGAAAACATCTTCCATCGCATATGTTGTTTACATTCTTTGCTAATGTACAACTCGTACCAGTAATGGCTCTCACTGCTCGCTGCTTTGCTTCCTCTGTGACCACCAGCCAATAGCAGCTCGTATACGAAATGGCTCAACCTAAAAGAGATATCCAAGAACCTTGTTTTTTGGGGGTTTTTTTATTGGAGGTTTAACGACCACCGTGAGCAACTCAATGGGCTATAAGCAGTCGCCTGTCCCTAATTTAGGCTCACTGGTTCCAGGGAAGGGAGAGAGCCAGAGCCGTAAGACAAATACAACATCCATGCCTAACCAGGATTCAAACCCGGACCCCTTTCGGACGAATGATCAGAAGCCATCGCTTAGACTACTGCGCCACCGGGGCAGCATTTATTTATTTAATCATCGCTCATTGAAAAAAAAAAAAATCAACATTATAGTAACACAAATTATCTTAACTGAGTTTTTTCTCTTTCTTCTTCGCTCCTCCTGTTTATTTATTTATTTCCATGGTAGTTATGCACAAATCTGCAGACCTTTTGCTTACCAAAACCACCTCAGAATTAGCTAGAGAAGTGGGCAGAGAGAGTGTATATATACACTGCTGGCCACCCAAAACGCAACACCAAGAAGGAAGCATCCGATTGGCCTGAAATTCGCAGCATGCGTCGCCCGTGAGATGACATGCAAACGATTAGCATTGCAGGGCATATGCAAATCATATGGGCCTGGCACGCCACTGAGAAGCACTATAAGAAGGGTTCACAGAAGGCGGGGTGTAAGTGTGTTGTGCTGCCGGACCTGTGCGTGGGAAGCTTCCTGATGCCTTGTCGCAGAATACGGCAGTCATTCCCGCACGTTTCGGAGTTAGACAGAGGACAAATAGTGGCTTATCGTGACAGTGGTTTATCGTACCGAGACATCGGCGCCCATGTGGGACGACATCCAGCCACATTGAGGCGAGTATGGATTCGGTGGGTGCAGGAGGGACGGACGGACCGACGTGAGCGATTGCTGCAGCCGCGGCAAACCACAGAACGAGAGGACCGACATGTTGTGCGGCAGGCATTGGCGGCTCGCACCGCCACATCACGAACATTAGCACAGGAATTAGGGTGTGTTGCACAACAACCTGTGTCAGCATGTACCGTTTGACGTCGTCTGCAGGAGTGGGGACTTGTCGCACGGCGCCCATTGCTCCGATTACCATTGATGTTATACCACCGGCGGGTGCGGCGGCAGTGGGCCACTGAACGCCGCACCTGGACTACGGAATGGCACAACATTGTCTTCTCCGAAGAATCCCGCTTCTGCCTGCAACACCACCATGGTCGGAACCGCGTGTTGCAGCACTGCGGGGAGAGACTGTACGACGCATGCATTATGCATCGCCATACTGGTCCGTCGCCTGGCGTTATGGTTTGGGGCGCAATTGGATATGACACCCGCACCCCTCTGGTACGCATCGCTGATACACTCAACAGCCACCGCTACATCTCTGACGTTTTGGAGCCTGTAGTCCTCCCTTACCTGCAGGACCTGCCAGCGGCCACATTTCAACAGGAAAATGCACGCCCGCACGTGGCACGCATCATGCAACAATTTTTCACGGCCCACCAGGTGTCACTGCTGCTGTGGCCCGCCTATTCTCCCGATATGTGGCCTATCAAACACGTCTGGTCGCTGATCGGCAATCGAGTGGCCCGGCAAGCACCACCAGCGGCTACGCCTGATGAACTGTGGCAACGTGTGGAAGCAACCTGGACTGACATACCCTAAGCCTACATCCAAAGCCTCTTTCGTTCGTTGCCACGGCCGTTATTGCCAGCCATGAGGGCCACATGAACTATTGATGTCTGCGTGTTCCGCAAGTCACACGGACCTGTAAGCTCAATCGTTTCATCTTTTTATCTGTTGTTATGTGTCCAGTAAATTTGGCTTTGCTATCTCATGTTCTTCTTCGTGTTGTATTATGGGTGGCCAGCAGTGTATATATCATTATACCAGGAAAGACACAAAAGTAATGAAATTTCCTATTGCTTGTTGGAAAACAGTGTACAGACGTAAAGTATGGGAAAATATGAAAGGTGAAGAAATTAATAATACACTGACGAAAAAAAAAATCCCAACACCAAGAAGGGGTTGTGTTAGATAAACGACAGTTGGTAGGCGGTGAGAGTACATCTGTAAGATGACGTCTATGCAAATTTCGCGCTCGGCGCATACGTGTGGCGCTAGTAGCGCCCCTCGGAACATGCAAAGCAGGTTTTCTGTAAATATGCGCTGTAACGTTCGTGAGCGTTAGTTATCATTGAGATTAGACGTAGTGTGTTGATGTTAGTCAAGAATGCCTTTAAGAAGACGAAAAAGCCATTATCAACAGCTCACGGAGTTTGAACGAGGTCGTGCAATAGGGCTACGAGAAGGTGGATTTTCGTTCCGTAATATTGCAGAACGACTTGGCAGGAACGTAGCCACCGTGCACGAATGTTGGCAGCGGTGGTGGGAAGGTACTGCCTCAAGAAGACCAGGTTCCGGTCGGCCACGTGGTACTACTGAGAGGGAAGACCGCCGTGTACGGCGTATGGCCGTGGAGCATCGTACTGCGTCTGTGGCAGCAATTCGAGCTGCAGTTGCCACCACAGTGACACATGGAACTGTTACAAATCAGTTACTTGAAGGACAGCTCCGAGCCAGACGCCCTGTAGCGTGCATTCCACTTACTCCAAACCACTGCCGTTTGAGACGTCAGTGGTGTCAAGCTACAGCTCATTGGAGGACGGAGTGGAGATATGTTGTGTTTTCTGATGAAAGCTGGTTCTGCCTGGGTGCCAGTGATGGCCGTGTGTTGGTTAGAAGGAGGCCAGGTGAGCGCCTGCAACCAACCTGTCTGCGGCCGAGACACACTGGACCTACACCTGGAGTTATGGTCTGGGGAGCAATTTCCTATGACAGCAGGAGCACTCTCGTGGTTATCCCACGCACCCTGACGGCACAGTTGTACGTCGGTCTGGTGATTCAACCTGTTGTGCTGTCATTCATGAACAGCATTCCAGGGGGTGTTTTCCAACAGGATAACGCTCGCTCGCATACCGCTGTTGAAACCCAACATGCTCTACAGAGTGTCGACATGTTGCCGTGGCCTGCTAGATCAACAGATCTTTCACCAATTGAGCACGTATGGGACATCATTAGACGACAACTCCAGCGTCCCGCCCAACCAGCATTAACCGTCCCTGTATTGACCGACCAAGTGCAACAGGCATGGAACTCCATCCCACAAACTGACATCCAGCACCTGTACGACACAATGCATGAACGTTTGCGTGCTTGCATTCAACATTCTGGCGGTTACAGTGGTTATTAATGTACCAGCATTTCACATTTAAAATGGCTCTTCTAGCGCTTACATTAAGCTATGATCTTGAAACCTTAATCGATTAAATATGTTACCTATACAAATGTATTGCCGCCATTTCATTCCTCTACAACTATTTTTTCGTGGTGTTGGGATTTTTTTTTCTGTCAGTGTATATCATCTTCTGCAGCAACTATTTATTGATGGACAAAGATCTTTTGAAATTTTCCTCAGAAATTTGTCTTGACGGTATTTTTTCATTCTTAATGGCCAGTTGAGTGATCTCAGGTGCAGTGGCCAGTGGCGGATTTCCAATTAGGCGCGCACCTCGGGCCCCAGAACTTGAGGGGCCCAAAAAACGTATACATATTTGGATTGCCAGTATTGCTTTGGTTGTCACAGAAAGAAAAAAAAAAAGAAAAAAATGCAGACCTTCTTAATTTTCCGATGAAAACAATAAGAAAAAAGTGCTTTCAAGAAACTCCAGATTCTCGCTTTCTAGCAGTGATTGAAGTTCTTTCTGTCCACTTTTTTGGTCCATGACATTCGTCTATACCAAAACTCCTCCACGAAATTCATCCATCCTTTTCAAGTGAAGCAATGTGCATGAATTGCACTTTACACGTATTTTCAAATGTGGAGAACTTTTTCGGTTGCCAGTGTCTTCAAGTATTTTTATTTTTGCTCGTTTCCTACTAATTTGCTCAAAATGTTAAAAACATGATAATTTTCCAAATCTGAAGCAATGGAAAGAGCAGGTTTTATAATTGAAATGCATTCCAATTTTATGAAATTTTATGACAATTTACATGCGATGTACGAAATTTCATTTTCAGCGACCTTAGCAATAAATTTGCCAAGAAACTCGCAACTGGAAAATGTGTTGCCGCCCCGGTGGCGCAGTGGTCTAAGCGACTGCCCCTGATGTGTTTGTCTTAGGGCACTGGCTCTCTCCCTTCCCTGGAACCAGTGGTCCTAAATTAGGGATGGGCGACAGCTTATAGCCCACTGAGTTGCTCATGGTGGTTGTTAAACCTCCAATAAAAAAAAAAGTGTTAAAAGTAATAAGTTTTCCCTAACGTATCAAACTCAAAAAGAACGATTTCTGTATCTGAAACAATCTCTTCGTTGCGCAAAGCTAAAATTTACGAAATTTCCACTTTGAGAACTCCTAGCGGGAAATTTGTGAACTAGTAGTGAAATTTAAAATGGAAAACATTTTAATGACATTTTTAAGTCTGCAAAAATAACTTTTGCAAAATCTGAGGAAACCAATTTTTTTGGCCTTCAACAGGAAATTAACTAACACACTGGAAAATTTAAGTGTTTGAAAAAAAATAGTTAAGCCTAATCTGAGAGGCACAAAAATAATATTTTCCTTTAAGTTGAATAGTTTCTTCACAACAGAACTTCAATTTTTTGAATTTCCGAATTGATAGTACTTAGTGGTATTTAAAGTGTCGAACTTAATATCCTTAGATTTCCCATTAGCCGCAAAAATAATTTTTGAAATATCTCTAAAAACAAGAAGTTCGATGCGCACGGGCAGACAAAGGGATTACACTAGCGCTGTTTCTTACAGAACGTTCTAACGTTCTAATAATGGAAAGATGGAATGGGATTTTAAAACATGTAAAAACTAACTTCTTTATCGACTTTTTTTTTTTCCCGCTAATCTGGCGGATGAAAATTTCTCAGGCGATAAGTAGGTGGAGGGGCCCCTTGAATATTTTAGCGCCTAGGGCCCCAAAAGATCTAAAGTCGCCTCTGGCAGTGGCCAGTGGTGTAGTCCTGAAAAAGAAGTGGCCTGGCACTTCAAAGACCAGACCATGTGTTATTGACTCCAGCAGATATGGCTGATGGCCAAAAAACCTTTGAAATTGAATATATTTTATTTCATTTTCTCAGATATAGGGGGAGCGGGACAAGAAACCTTCGAAATCGAATACATATTCGATTTCAAAGGTCGTCCCCCTACCTTCTGGAGTTGATAACACCTAGGCCGATCTTTGAAGTGCCAGGCCACTTCTATTTTTCAGGACTGCACAACTGCTTTCAACAACTTAAGTCACATATAAACAGTCATAACAAAACAAAAGCTCAGACTGAGTGTAAATCACATGTGCTAGAAAATTTAAGGGTCTGTTCTGCATTGACCAAAAGGAATTTGGCCTCAGATCAAAATCTGTGTGCATTTTTTTTTTCTTTTATCGACGGATGTTAAAATGGCCTGAAAATAATGAACAATCTGTTTTTAACACAAATAATTAATGCAGTAAATAATGAAACGAAAAGCAACTCAAGATCTTTTAAACCAGGAAATCACATAATTATATTTCCAAACAAAAAATTAAATTAAATGGCATGAAAGTGAAATTGAAGGGGGGGGGCTTACGAGGAAATTATGCAAAATGAAACAAATCGCAAATCCGAAACACTGAATTTGGCCCGATCTCCATAGTAACGATTTGCAACTAAAAAGAACAAAGAAAAATTATATAAAAATAGAAGCAGGTGAATGTCAGAAAAGTGCTACCATAATTAAAAGAAAGAGAATCACACACACCTTAACTAGGCTAAAAAGCAAATCATGGTAAGGAGACAGAGACACACGCAGGGGCGGCTCTTGTTATGGGGCTGTGGGGCTGCAGCCCCCCCTCACACACACACACTACGTACCCAAAGCAGTTTTTTCTTTCATGCCGTGCCAAGACAGAGAAGTTTTGTGAACACTGCTGTTAGTTTTTCCAGCATAATGCCACGACTGCAGTTTTCTGAACTCAACTGGAAGTTTTCCCTGCATAACACCACTGGGAGCGGAAAGAACGTTGGCGGACTGCGCTCCGTGCAGCCCTGACGGCTACTGAAAGCAACTCATGTGGGAAACTCTGCCTATTCCCACATCAGTTCGTTTCCTTTGAATAAAACTTCCCTGGGGACTGCATTAATGGCAGCTCTTGCTAGCAGGCTTGCTCACGAATACAGTCTCTCGTTGGGTGGGAATGCATCGCCGGGCCTGTGTGCTTTGTTGATTAATACGGTTCTTGTGCTTCCGAATAAGAAATAAAATAGGGGAATGAATTAAAAATAATGATGAATGTTGAAATAAAGTATTAAATAAAATATGTTTGAATGTATTACTCAACCAGTTTTTTTTTTTTTTCCCTTCCAATTTTTGGTTTGTTCCCGCTTTTTATTCAACGTAATAATTCTAACAACAATGTTGCTCCCATCGAACTGGAGAATATTCGTGTTTGCTAATAACAAATACTCAGTTGCCGGGACTTTTGCAAAAAAGTTTTACTTATATTTTCTCTTCTGGTCAAAATGGGCATGTGAACAAACAAATTGCGATTAAGAATAGAGTTCAGTATTGGATAAATTGAAAAAAAAAAAAAAAAGAGAGAGAGAGAGAGAGAGTAATTTTTGCAGCGAAATACTTGCACAAAATTCATTTCTTCACTTACCAAGCCCAGCGAAATTAAACTCGCGTAAATTTTTATTTGCCAAAAATCATTGAAGTCACTCCACTGGATACGTTTTATTTTTCTGCTGCATCCTTTCTCCCTCCCTCCCAAAAATAAGCTGCGCATTTCAATTGAGGTGTATACTTAATTACTTTGAAAAGAACATTTAATCAGATATCATTGCTTAGAAAATTTACGCAGTTGGTAAATTTCGGAAAATAAATTTTTCTACAATAAATTGTTATCATGGCTTCAAAATTAAAACTGGACTTAATATGTTTGCAATCTGTTTTTATTAAAGAGAATGGCGGTGTGCGAGTATCGCTATAACAACTCATCGCAAAATTCTGGCAGACCCACAATGTTTTTCATCGCCGTGCAAGTTTCAGTGGTCGGTATCAAGTCGAAGTTTCAAAGGAAGTTTATCAGAAGAAAAAATATTTGTCATATTTCTAGGGGTCACAATAAGACACTTGAGAACGCGTACATGACCTTGAGTGTGTCTCCACTACCACTGGCATACGCATTAAATTTTTTGTCCTTATACGCGTACAGTATATGCATGTATATATAATTTGCAACCACTATTAATCCACTGCTGGAAGAGAGTCTCCAAGTTTCTTCTTCCACAATAGTCTGCCTTGAGCCAGTTTCTTTCATGCTTTCGAATTTCATGTACCCATCTCACTCTTGTCATCTTCTGGGTATTGTTTTTTCTCTTGTTATCCAGTTCAATATGACTGTCCATCGGTGGCAATTCTAGCAATATGTCCAACCCATTGCAATTTCAGGAATTCTGACCATAATGTCTTCCACTCGTCATTTTCCTGATCCACGAGTTCTTATTTGTATCTTTCCTGGTAACATCAAACATGCATCTCTACATGCCTCTTTCAGTTGTCTGCAACGTCTGTATATCTGTTTTGGTTGAGGTCCATGTCTGTGCTACAAGCGAAAGAACTGGAAGGATGCACTGATTCATCAGTTTCTTTCTAAGAAATAATGCATTCGACCAAGTTTTATAGGTCGATTATTTTCTTCATCAATGTGGCCATCGCTTAATATCTGTTGCCTAATTTAGGTATTGGTACCTCTACATCTTCCCTATCAATCGCTAAATATAACATCTAAATATTCATTTCTTGTAAAAAAGCACTTTCGATCAGTGTATATATATATATATATATATATATATACACATCATCATCATTGTCAACCATTATCAATCCACTGCTGGACGAAGGTCTCCCCAAGTTTCTTCCACAACGGTTTGTCTTGTGCCAGTCTCCTCCATGTTACTCCCGCATACTTTCGAATTTCATCCACTTATCTCCCATGTGGTCTTCTTCTGTCCCTTGGAATCCAATCTAAAATTTTGGCTGTCCATCGATGGTCT
The DNA here is from genome assembly GCA_039090855.1 of Macrothele yani. Lineage (NCBI taxonomy): Eukaryota > Metazoa > Arthropoda > Arachnida > Araneae > Macrothelidae > Macrothele > Macrothele yani. The sequence goes on along the minus strand of CM077022.1, from coordinate 44,005,241 downwards.
GTCCTTCTGGCAGTATGTCCAGCCCACTGCCATTTCAGGGATTTAACTCTGGTCATGATGTCTTCCACTCTTGTCATTTTTTGGATCCACGAGTTGCTCTTCTTATCTCTCCTGGTTACACCAAGCATGCACCTCTCCATGCTTCTTTGAGTTGTCTGCAGCCTTTGTATGTCTCTTTTAGCTAAGGTCCACGTCTCTGCACCATACGTAAGCACTGGAAAGATGCATTGATCAAACACTTTTCTTTTAAGACATAATGGCATATTGCTCTTGAAAATTATGCTGTTTCTTCCAAAAGCTCTCCAGGCAAGTTTTGTACGCCGATTAATTTCTTCATCAATGTGACCCTCACTTGATATCTGCTGTCCAAGATAAACGTATGTCTCTGTTATCTCCAGCTTTTCTCCATCAATCGATAAATCTTCATTTCTTGTAAAAGCATTGTACATCACTTTTGTCTTCTGAAAGTTCATTTTCAATCCCACTTCTTTACTCTTGTCAGCAAGTTCCTGGATCATACTCTGTAGCTCTGATGGGGTAGTTGCAAAAATGACTATGTCATCAGCAAAACGAAGGTGGGTTAGATAATCTCCATTAATCTTTATCCCTTTGTTTTCCCAGTTCAGTGATTGAAAGACATTTTCCAATGTGGCATTAAAGAGCTTCGGAGATATGGTGTCACCTTGTCTCACTCCTTTTCCAATTTTTATGTGTGTTGTATTTTTAAACAGCCGAATCTTTGCACTTGCATTTTCATAGATGCTATTAATAATATTAATGTATGCATCTTCAATACCGCAGGATTTCAGAGCCCTTGTAACTGCTGATGGTTTCACCGAATCAAAGGCCTTTTCATAATCAATAAAAGCCATGCACAATGGAAGTTCATATTCCCTCGCTCTTTCAATTAGTTCTCTCAGTACGTGGATATGATCTATTGTGCTGTAGCCACTCCTGAATCCAGCTTGTTCTCTTGGTTGAGCCATGTCCAGTGTTACCTTCAAGCGGTGTGAAAGAACTTTAGTGAAGATTTTATAAACCACTGATAGGAGGCTGATAGGTCTGTAGTTCCTGAGATCCTCAATGTCACCTTTTTTATGTAGCAAGATCATTGTAGCGTTGTTCCAATCCTCAGGAATCTTGCCTTCATTAAGGCATCGAGTGAAAATTTGGGCGAGTACTGTTTCGATTTCTCCACTTGCTTCTTGTATGATGTCTACAGTAATTCCATCTTCTCCTGGAGCTTTTCCCCGCTTCGTGTTCTTGATTGCATGTGCAACTTCTGCTGGGAGGACTGGAAGAACTCTGGTACCTTTCATGATGTCTGGAGTACATGTATCATCCCTTTCATATAATTTGGAGTAGAAATCTTTTACTCTTGTCAAAATTTCACCTCTATTTCTTGTTACAGAACCATCTTCTTTTCTCAGTGCCATAATCTGTTTTCTTCCCTTACTGAGATGTCCCTTTGCTATCTTTAGGCTTTCGTTGTTTTCAATTGCTTTCCTCACTAGTTCACAGTTGAATTTTCTTACATTTTCAGTGATACATTTTCGTACTGTCTTGCATAGCTCTATATATTCCACTTTGGAAGTCACATCTTCTTTAGTTGTCCTCATCTCTCTTCTTTTTTGCATCAACATTTTGGTTTTTCCTGATAATTTGTTTACATGCAACTTGTTCTTAGACCCAGCTAATTTTGTTGCTGTTTCCATAAGAGCTTTTGGTTACTTTTCTGTTAACTTCAGATATATCCACTTCTTCCGATGTTAGACCTTCTAAAGCAGAGAATCTGTTCTTCAGTTCCAACTTGAAGGTATTATGGTGTTTTTTAAGGTTGGTTATGTCAATACATTTTGTTTGTCTTACGAGTTTGCCACGTTCGAGTTTAGTGTTGAGGTGCATCTTACATCTCATCAATCTATGGTCACTACCTGTGTTGAACTTGTTAAGCACACTGCAGTCTTCTATGACGAATTTTTTGTTACACATAATAAAATCAATTTCACTTGTCGTCCCATTTGGATGTCTCCATGTCCATTTCCTGTGTGGCTTTTTCTTGAAAAAGGAGTTCAAGATGAAAAACCCTTCTGCCTCTGCAAACTCAACGAGAGTATTTCCACGCTGGTTTCTGTTGCCGTGACTGAATTCACCTACTGAAGTTTCCTTCTGTTGCCATTGCCCTATTTTTGCATTGAAATCTCCCATAATTATCTTCAAGTGCTGCTTACCTTTATTATTTAGATGACGAATTTCCTCATAAAATTCTTCAATTTCTTCTTCAGGATGACTTGTGGTGGGTGCATAAGTTTGAATAATCTGAGCCTGGTATCTTCTCAAGAGTTGGATAACGAGTCGTGCAGCTCTGTCTGAGGAACTTTCAACTTCTACAACTTTATCCTTCAGTTTCTTGTTTATTATAAATCCAACACCACTAGTTCTGCCAGTATCTGTCTAACGATAGTAGAAGAGATGTCCACTTTTCAGTTCAATGAGATCTTCTCCTTTTCTCCTTACCTTACTTAGCCCGCCGATGTCCCACTTGATCCTTTGTAATGCCTCTTCCAATTCAAGAAGCCTTGAATCAGAAAATAGGGAGCATCCATTATATGTAGCCAAGGTCAGCATCAGATGGCAGCCTAGGCCGGTCCTCCGGGGATTCTTAGCACCCTCTGCCTTCATGTCGCACTGGCCACTGCCTTGGCCAGGTACATTCCAGCTGCCGGAGACAAAGAATTTAAAACCAAATTTGCTTAAAAAACAACCTGAAGATCATGACGCGCAACGCAGCAGTAACTTAGCTTTCGAAGTGGTATCGTGATATCTACAAAATTGAGATCCCCCCCCCCATATCACAGCTTACCACGAGCCGAGCAGCCACGGGCCCCACGTAAAAGAAAAGTTGACAGAATTCCATCACACAATGGAAAGTACTAACGAGGAATGTCATCTGCCCTGCACAAAATAGAAAAAGTATAATTCCGTACATGTGTTTTGCTTTTTATTTATTTATGAATCCCAGCAAAACTTTTAACTTACTTCACATACGTTATGACGTCAAAAAATTCGAACGACGCACCTTTAAAGAACACTACCTGCAAGAGATGGCGCCACAGTGCCGTTGGTTGCATCCTCTTGCTCTGGGAGAAACCAACCAGAGCCAAAATTACCAAATAAATAAAAAGAAAGAAAAAAAGGCAGCAATTTTCTCGGAAAGAAAATGAAAGCTTCCTGCAACTTGTTGTGTTTTGTGTTTTCGGAAAATGCACGCTTTAAGGTGTATACGCGACTGCTGTATACTTCCTGTTTTGAAATCACTTTTAATTTATGTGCTTCATTCCAACCATAGACACAAAAACCCACTTACGAGATAGACCAAGAAAAACTATCCCTCGATGAAAAGACCTGAATGCAAAAAAAGAAACGGGGTGGAGCAGATACGGACAACACAACGTACACTCACCAGGCAAAACAAAAAACAAATCTGCAGGACCCGCGAGCAGACGACAAGAACAGCGGAAGGGAGACAGAGGAAGCCAATTTATGGATCTGAGATAAGGCTAATTTAAGGAGCAAAGGGGCAAATTTACGGGATAAGAGATTTGAGTTTGATGGCGCAAAGGCACAGTAAAGTTATCTCCCCGTTTCCGGTCAATAACGATGTTTCTTTCCTGGCTCGCCCACACAACCTCATTTCCAATGGATCTTATTTACCTCGCATTGCATCACGGGAAATATATTCGGGGGCTGAGGACCAGCAATGGTTTGTGTACATAATACGTTGCAGAGTTTCAGGAAAATATCGATTTTTGATTTTCCACATATTTATTAACGATATGTTTAATTTTTTGCTCATCGTATTATTGTACTAACAAGCAATGTCACCTGAAATGTGTGGGGTTAAAAGACAACTTTTTTAATAATTTTCCTCCGAAAACGCCGGAAGAAATAGTTGAGTAAAATGAAACATGATTTCCATCACAATGTGCAGTACCGAATATATTCTGCCCACTTTCAGATGTTTCGCCTATGTCTGACAATGAGAATATGAAAATTTACTATACCATGTATGAGAAATGCTTCCTTAAAAAATTCATCACGACTAACAGCGATGTTGTCATCTCTCTGAAATAAACATGGAACACAAAATTGTCAGTATTTTTACAACCTTGATTTGTTCTTTTAAGAAATTATTTTTTCTCCTTCTTCGCCCTGTAGCTCTATTAATTCGTTACCATGCTCCAAGACGTTAAAATTTTAAAAATTGGCCAACAGTAAGAAGTAATTTAATAGCGATAACATTGAATCAGCAGCCATGTTGGTCCGATCAACTTATGACGTCACATGAATAAGGTCCATACAGCACTTAACATTTTCAAAACAGCTAAGACGTTTCTATGCCCCAGAGGCAGGCGTACTGATAGCTCCCGCATTGCATTGGAGGGGGGACTCACGTCTAAAGCCTCAACAAAAAGATTTTACAGAACTTTTTGTGCAGAAACTTCATACAAAACTGGCTAAAAAAAAAAAAATTGTTGACGACAAACAAGAGACATCTACGGGACAAGCAAAACACGTAAGGTTTTACATATAGATGACGCGTTTTGTTTGTATATAACATCATCAAACATTATAAATCCACTGCTAGATGAAGGTCTCACCAAATTTCTTCCATAACTTTCTGTCTTGAACCAGTCTCCTCCATGTCACTCACACATGCTTGTGTACATAGAGTCGAACCTCGATAAACCGTCAAGATAGTCTACCGACATTTTGGTGTTTCTCGTCAGAGAATACCCCGTTGAATGAACTGCCTGTCAAAATATTCACTTGTAAAGGACACTCCGAATCTCCCACCTTACTTTCTTAAGCGTGTCCCGAAATCATGTTAGATGGATCCTCCTCAAAGAAGTTTTGCGGAATGGGTGAGATAACAGCCACCCCCACTACCCTGAAAAAGGAATGATGCCATTGGTGAGAAGAGTGGTCAGCTACCGAAAATCAAGGGCAGACTCTTTTGTGATTTATTTCACCTGACAGAAGGGAAACAACTGGTGTGTTGTGTGCCACATTAAATATCAAAGTTTACTAAACAGAGAGGTAGGGCCTAGTTACACTGTTTATATGGTTCTCTTATATTTTGACCAAAGTAAAACAGCTTAACTGCTGCGTCTCACATTTCCATAGAGGCCATACCTCCTTTGAAAATGACATTTCTTGTCTCACATTTTGGATTCCAAAACCTCTAGTTATCCAATGTCTTCGGTAGTCATCGTTTCTCGCAGGGGCCACTTGTCGTGTAGGGATTTTTTTCATTCAAAGAAAATTTTGATATACGAATTTAAAGATCGTACCAGACAATAACAAATATATTTTCCAACCTTTGGACAAGTACAATAGTGGGAGACATAATAAGCGATAAAAATAAATGATTTGGATCTGAAAAATAACTGCACTCATTTAAAAACATTTAAAGAGGCAAGCACGAAATTTACAGAAAGCTCTTGTTCTATCAGTGGTGTAGGGGGGCCAAAATGGCGTTCCGGTACTCCTTTTTTTTTTTTTTTTTTTTTTTTTTTCTAGCCAGCACGCTTTCCAATAAACCCTATACAGCAAAAATTGTTTTATTTTTTAAATGCGAATGTCTTATAATTCTTTCCCAATAAAAAAAAATGCTACAGAAAAACCACACAGTTAATATTTGGAGATCAACACCCCTTATTTGTTTACGCTTTCCAACCGTAGGTTGAAGAAGCGTATATGCTCCAGCTTTGTCCGTCTGTCTATCCGTCCACACGATAACTTACGCAAAAATGGTTCGATTTCGATGAAATTTTAGCATGTGGTAGGGGACCACTGAGGACGAACCCTATTGGAAATGAGCTAAATGGGGTCAAAGGTCAGGACATAGGAGCGGGATCCATTCCATCGACCTTATGCGTCATAACTTACGCAAAAATGCTTCGACTGCGACAAAACTTCGTGTTGTTTCGGAAGTATACTGAACCGGTTCTGTTGAATATCATCGAAATAGGGTCAAAGGTCAGGGCACAGGAGCGAGATTTATTCCACAGCCATTATCGTCATAACTTGGGTAATGATTTCTGGTATGTTGGAAAGCGTATCATAATCAATGCATTGCATGATTTTACTAACTTGTTTGAAGGTAGAGTTGGACCCTAAATCTATTCTCACTCGGCAGTCCCTTGAAACTCCTTTTACTACTGTTGTTAAAAACTGCAGTGGGGAAATTATTGTAATTGGGAATTTAATTAATCTAGTTAAAGAGTCTAACTGTGAGTCTCAGTGAGTTCAGTGCAGTTTCGAGTGCTCCTTAAAATTACGCTGGAAGCAGAGGAAATTATTTTCCCCTCTGGAGCTTTAGGCCTATTTCACAAGGGCAAAAAAAAAAAAAATCCGTCGAAGCAATAAATCTTAAGGCTGTTCTACCGCTCGTTTTCAGGTGGACTACAGAATTGTCTGTGCTGTACCCTTACTACCCCTATCCAAATATCTCAAGAACTAAGATTCTTAGTAATAAATGGCTTTCACCACTGAACTCTAAAACTAGTTTCCGCTTCTAGCGACATCTTACTCGCTAATATGGGGCTGGTTCTACTTTTTGCACCCCAAAACGACCCCAATTTGGGCCTTAACATTTCAGTATTTTCTTACAAGAATGGTGAAATGTTGTTCCTTAAATGCCAAAACCTGAAAATCCGGAAGTCCGATTTCGACCGATCGCTACACTTTCTTATGCTATAAATATACGAAAGTAAAATGGAGAGAGCGGAAATGCGGGAGGGAGAGAAAGGAAAGGTATTGAAGACGTAAAAGAACCGCGCGTTCCTGTACTTTTTCAATTAGCACTACGCCACTGTGTTCCATGGATTGCCCAGATAAATGTCAAGAATGGAATTACGAGATAGTTTGGGAAAGAATACCAAATTCATGAATTCAGCTACAGTACTAATGATTGGCTTCAAAGTATGAAAAATAAACATGAATTATCACTGAGAATACAGCAAGGTGAAGCAGCCGTGGAGTTTGGTGGGTGAAGCAAGAAAAAAATTGTTAGAAATCATATTTAGCTATGAATTAAAAGATGTCTAAAACATGGTGAATTTGGTTTGTTTTATGGGCTGATAGCCGATAAATCGATTCAAAATTAAAATCAGAAAAGTTGAAAAATGATGAAAGACAGAATAACAACAGTTCACTGTGTGAACGCCGATGGTACTGGTAAAAGAAACATTGTTGCTATAAGAATGTAAGAAACCTAGCTGTTTTTAAAAATTTCGCCATGCACATTACTTAATCACTGTGTTTTCAATCCCTGTGTTTACAGAATGGGAGACCCGATACATAAAAACGTGTTTGGTTTATTTCTTCCTTATACTGTCATTCAATTAATTTTACTCACCCCCTTTCTTCATAAGAAACGTTTTATACTGCTACCTTCGTTCACTGCCAGTTTAAGCATGATCAACAAAATGGCGGTTAAACGAGGTTTGACTGTATAAAATATGACGCACTTTGTTATTGTTTGCACATGAGCGCGCGCGCGGACACTATATATATATATTTATTACACTGGCGGAAAGTGAAAAAAGAACACCAAGAAGGAGACGTCTGATACCAAAGAAATTTATACAGCATGATAACGGAATACAAAGGATAACGTGATCAAAACATTATGGCAAAATACAGCTGTATTTGCTGGTAAACTGAAAAATAACATTTCCATGTAACATGGTTAGTACGAGGTTGAACCGCCATGAACTGCGTCACAGTGTGCAATTCTGGCATGGAGTCTGTCGTACAGATGTTGGATGTAAGTTTGGGGTATTGAGTTTCAAGCATCCTCAACCTGGACGCGTAAATCGGGGATTGTCGTGGCTGGCCGTGGAGACCGGATAAGTCGTTGTCCCATAAAATCCCACACGTGCTCAATGGGGGACAAATCCGGTTAACGTGCAGGCCATGGAAGTTGTCTCACACCCTGAAGTGCATGTTGCGTTGCACGTGCCGTGTGTGGGCGTGCGTTATCTTGCTGGAAAACACCACGATGGACCGACCTTACAAATGGCACAACAACGGGCTGAATGATGTTGTTGATGTAGGAGGTGCTGTTTAACGTACCCGGTACAAACACTAGTTGTGTACGGGAGTGATCGCTCCCCACACCAGGAGACCAGGTGTAGGCCCTGTGTGTCGCTGGCGGATGCTAGAAAAGTGGAGACGCTCCCCTGTGCTTCTGCGAACACGCATACGGCCATCGGAGGCTCCCAAGCAGAATCTGCTTTCATCGCTGAACACGACAGATCGCCATTGCGTTATCCAGTGCAGACGTTGGCGACACCACTGCAGCCGTTCCTGACGGTGGGCTGGAGTCAGAGGTACACATGCCAGAGGCACACGTGCACGTAGTCCTGCATCCAGTAGACGGTTACGGATTGTTCGCACAGTCACCTCAGGTGCAACGGCAGCTCGGATTTGCGTCGCAGTGGATGTTCTGCTTGACAACGCCACTCTTCTTATGCGTCGATCGGTCCGCTCATCAGTTCGTCTGTGACTCCCGGTTCCACGTCTTCTCGTGTGAGAATGTTCCTCGGACCATCTACGCCACCATCGTACCACCACCGATACTTCCCGTCCAATTCGCTCCGCGATACGACCACCCGGCCTTGCGTAGTCCGACTAGACGACCTCGCTCAAAGTCCGATAACTTCTGAAATTGTACACGTCTTCCATGTACAGGCATTGCAGCTGCTTCAGGGTCTTCGCACGTGTCTGTACGCCGACGACTGATTACTTTCACTTCGCCGTACTCCTTAAATACCACCGACGATAATTTGCATATTATGCCGTGCTGTGGCGTAAGCGCTCACCGGTTGGTCCCGAAATTAACATCACACCTACGTAAACTCGACCCCATTAACATATGTAAATTTCATGTTCTTTTTTCACTTTCCGCCAGTGTATATATACGTATATGGAAATAATGTAAAAAAAAATATAATAATAATTAAACCAAAATTAAAATAAGAGAAAAAAAAATATATATATATATATATATATATATATATATATATATATATATATATATATATATATACACCAGTCAGTGATGTAAGGTCAGGTGATGCGTAACATCACAGCCTCTCCTTGACAAATGTCAACCCCGCCTTCTCGTGGTACATCCTGTTCCCACTAAAGGGGCTCTGACGACCGCCAATAGCGGTATAAATATACCATCGGGATTAGAGGAAATGCTATCCCACACTCACCAACCCGCTTGGCCAGCGTGGTGAGTTATGGCCAAACCCCTCCAAAATGACTCCACAAATTAAATCTTGGTCCTCAGTCTCCGGCAGCTGGAATGTACCTGGCCAAGGCAGTGGCCAGTGCAACATGAAGGCAGAGGGTGCTAATAATCTCCGGAGGACCGGACTAGGCTGCCATCTGATACTGACCTTGGCTACGTATAATGGACGCTCCCTATTTTCTGATTCAAGGCTTCTTCAATTGGAAGAAGAACTACAAAGGATCAAGTGGGACATCGTCGGGCTAAGTGAGGTAAGGAGAAAAGGAGAAGATCTCATTGTACTGAAAAGTGGACATCTCTTCTACTATCGTGGAACTGATACTGGCAGAACTAGCGGTGTTGGATTTATAATAAACAAGAAACTGAAGGATAAAGTTGTAGAAGTTAAAAGTTCCTCTGACAGAGCTGCAAGACTCGTTATCCAACACTCGAGAAGATACCAGGCTCAGATTATTCAAACTTATGCACCCACCACAAGTCATCCTGAAGAAGAAATTGAAGAATTTTATGAGGAAATTCGTCATCTAAATAATAAAGGTAAGTAGCACTTGAAGATAATTATGGGAGATTTCAATGCAAAAATAGGGCAACAACAACAGAATGAAACTTCAGTAGGTGAATTCAGTCACGGCAACAGAAACCAGCGTGGAAATACTCTCGTTGAGTTTGCAGAGGCAGAAGGGTTTTTCATCTTGAACTCTTTTTTCAAGAAAAAGCCACACAGGAAATGGACATGGAGACATCCAAATGGGACGACAAGTGAAATTGATTTTATTATGTGTAACAAAAAATTCGTCATAGAAGACTGCAGTGTGCTTAACAAGTTCAACACAGGTAGTGACCATAGATTGATGAGATGTAAGATGCACCTCAACACTAAACTCGAACGTGGCAAGCTCGTAAGACAAACAAAATGTATTGACATAACCAACCTTAAAAAACACCATAATACCTTCAAGTTGGAACTGAAGAACAGATTCTCTGCTTTAGAAGGTCTAACATCGGAAGAAGTGGATATTTCTGAAGTTAACAGAAAAGTAACCAAAGCTCTTATGGAAACAGCAACAAAATTAGCTGGGTCTAAGAACAAGTTGCATGTGAACAAATTATCAGGAAAAACCAAAATCTTGATGCAAAAAAGAAGAGAGATGAGGACAACTAAAGAAGATGTGACTTCCAAAGTGGAATATATAGAGCTATGCAAGACAGTACGAAAAAGTATCACTGAAGACGTAAGGAAATTCAACTGTGAACTAGTAAGGAAAGCAATTGAAAACAACCAAAGCCTAAAGATAGCAAAGGGACATCTCAGTAAGGGAAGAAAACAGATTATGGCACTGAGAAAAGAAGATGGTTCTGTAACAAGAAATAGAGGCGAAATTTTGACAAGACTGAAAGATTTCTACTCCAAATTATATGAAAGGGATGATACATGTACTCCAGACATCATGAAATGTACCAGTACCAGAGTTCTTCCAGTCCTCCCAGCAGAAGTTGCACATGCAATCAAGAACATGAAGCGGGGAAAAGCTCCAGGAGAAGATGGAATTACTGTAGACATCACACAAGAAGCAAGTGGAGAAATCGAAACAATACTCGCCCAAATTTTCACTCGATGCCTTAATGAAGGGAAGATTCCTGAGGATTGGAACAACGCTACAATGATCTTGCTACATAAAAAAGGTGACATTGAGGATCTCAGGAACTACAGACCTATCAGCCTCCTATCAGTGGTTTATAAAATCTTCACTAAAGTTCTTTCACACCGCTTAAAAGTGACACTGGACATGGCTCAACCGAGAGAACAAGCTGGATTCAGGAGTGGCTACAGTACAATAGATCATATCCACGTACTGAGAGAACTAATTGAAAGAGCGAGGGAATATGAACTTCCATTGTGCATGGCTTTTATCGATTATGAAAAAGCCTTTGATTCGGTGAAACCATCAGCAGTTACAATGGCCTTGAGATCCTGTGGTATTGAAGATGCATACATTAATATTTTTAATAACATCTATGAAAATGCAAGTGCAAAGATTCGGCTGTTTGAAAATACAACACACATAAAAATTGGAAAAGGAGTGAGACAAGGTGACACCATATCTCCGAAGCTCTTTAATGCCACATTGGAAAATGTCTTTCAATCACTGAAACTGGGAAAACAAAGGGATAAAGATTAATGGAGATTATCTAACCCACCTTTGTTTTGCTAATGACAGTCATTTTTGCAACTACCCCATCAGAGCTACAGAGTATGATCCAGGAACTTGCTGACAAGAGTAAAGAAGTGGGATTAAAAATGAACTTTCAGAAGACAAAAGTGATGTTCAATGCTTTTACAAGAAATGAAGATTTATCGATTGATGGGGAAAAGCTGGAGATAACAGACACGTACGTTTATCTTGGACAGCAGATATCAAGTGGGGGTCACATTGATGAAGAAATTAATCGGCGTACAAAACTTGCCTGGAGAGCTTTTGGAAGAAACAGCATAATTTTCAAGAGCAATATGCCATTATGTCTTAAAAGAAAAGTGTTTGTGTGTGTATTAATATGTATACAAACACACAAATGGATGAGATTACATTCCAAAATGAAGTAAAAGCGGCGAATGCGGGCACAGTTCTAATTTACGGTTTAACCCTTTAACGACCTGTATGCTTTTAGTTGAACTCTGGTCAATGCATCCTTCCAGTGCTTACGTATGGTGCAGAGACGTGGACCTTAAGTAAAAGAGACATACAAAGGCTGCAGACAACTCAAAACAGCATGGAGAGGTGCATGCTTGGTGTAACCAGGAGAGATAAGAAGAGGAACTCGTGGATCCGGAAAATGACAGAAGTGGAAGACATCATGATCAGAGTTAAATCCCTGAAATGGCAATGGGCTGGACATACTGCCAGAAGGACAGATCATCGATGGACAGCCGAAATTTTAGATTGGATTCCAAGGGACAGGAAAAGACACAGAAGACCACATGGAAGATGGGTGGATAAAATTCGAAAGTATGCGGGAGTGACATGGAGGAGACTGGCACAAGACAGACCGTTGTGGAGGAAACTTGGGGAGACCTTCGTCCAGCAGTGGATTGATAATGGTTAATGATGATGATGATACTACGGTCAGCCCAAAACATTAAAACCACCGATCTAATATGATAAAGCACCTCCTCTCGCCTCCAAAAAGAGCCTTCACCCGATGAGGCAGAGATTCAACGAGACGTTGGTATGTGTCTCTTGATATTTGGCACCATGACTGCAACAAAAAGACCTGCAGTTCCCGTAAATTACGTGGTTCGGGTTATGCTCCTCGTACTAGTTTCTCCAACTCAAAACAAAAATGCTCGATAGGATTCATACCCGGCGAATTTGAGGGCCATGACAATAAATGGAATTCCTCTTCATGTTCTTGGAACCATTACTGAACCTTCGTCGCAGTGTGGCATGGAGCAATATCTTGTTAAAAGACTCCATCTCCGCCAGAGAATACAGTGTTCATAAAGGGGTGTACTTGGTCAGCCACGATGTTCAGGTACGTGACAGCTGTCTGTCGTTTTACAGGGAAAATAATTCCAAGTGTTCCCCAAGAATATATTGTCCAGACCATCACACGTCCTCCAGCCGCCTGGATCCGTCGGCATCAAGGTGAAAAGGCTGGCTGTCTTGGGAAAACGTCGTACACGAGCTCGTCCGTGGATATGGTTTAACAGAAAATGGGATTCGTCTGACCATGATACCGTCTTCTATGGTCCAATGTCTATAATTACGTGCCCACTGCAAGCGTTGACGATGGTGAACAGTTATGAGCATAGGCGCACGAATGGGTCTGCGGCTGCGGAGACCCATATCCAAGAACGTAGAATGAACTGTGTGTTCGGACACACTGGGCCCTTTAACACAACTGAAATTACGGGTAATGTCAGAAACAGTAGCCCTCGTGTTCCTGCGCACAAGACGAGGTATCCTGAGTTGGCTTTTTTGGCATTGGTGTGGCCTGCCCACGTTTTGTCGACGGCTCAAAATGCCATCTGTTTCAGACCATCTTTTGATAGGTTTTTTTTTTTTTGATTGGAGGTTTAACGACCACCGTGAGCAACTCAATGGGCTATAAGCAGTCGCCCGTCCCTAATTTAGGGTCACTGGTTCCAGGGAAGGGAGAGAGCCAGTGCCGTAAGACAAACACAACATCCATGCCTCACCGGGATTCGAACCCGTGCCCCTTACGGACGAATGATCATAGGTCAACGCCTTAGACCACTGCGCCACCGGGGCGGCCTTTTGATAGGTACTAACTAGTGCATAGCTTGATCAGCCTACCGCGTCGCTGCTTGGTAGATGCTCTTACCAAGGCGTCTTGCCATTAATCTTGTCTTTGTCGAAATTAGATAAAGCCTTCGCCTTTTTCCTTATTGAGACGAAACGTAATACTGAGAAAACTCTGGCCCAGGTATTTTATATATCATTCGTGACCTTGGCACGTGACGCAGATTAGCTGCACGCGCGCTTATTATTATTATTTTTTTTTTTGATTGGAGGTTTAACGACCACCGTGAGCAACTCTATGGGCTATAAGCAGTCGCCCGTCCCTAATTTAGGGTCTTTGGTTCCAGGGAAGGGAGAGAGCCAGTGCCGTAAGACAAACGCAACATCCATGCTTCACCGGGATTCGAACCCGGACCCCTTTCGGACAAATGATCAGAGGCCATTGCTTAAACCACTGCGCCACCGGGGAGGGAAAGGCATAATTCTGAAACTGAATAAAGTAGGAGAACGAAGTTAAAATCTTGGTCATGGCTACTCTTAAACGACGCAAAAGAAAAAAGAAAAATACAACTGATCTACCAGAAGCCGAGATACTCTCTGCAACATTGAAGATATATATTTACACAGCCTGTGACAAATGTATATTTAAGCCAGATATACAGAAAATTGGGCATTGGGCAAATTAGATACCTATCCGATGCAAATAAACCAATACATAAGTTATTATTTTCAATCTCTTCGTGTCCGAAGGCGTTCACACAGAATGATTACTAAGCATGTCAATTTTCAGATACATCTTATGCTGGAAGACGAGTCGCAAACGTTTAAGGCAAAAATACAAAAATTATACTTCGAAAAATGCAATGCAAATCCCACAGAGTTCTTTCAAAGAGCAACAGCTTTTTCTCCCCCCTCTTCTTTTAGGAGTGGGCCAAAGGACACCCGTGAACATTTGAGGCTATAAAGTGTTGCTAGTCTTTAATTTGGGGTCACTGGTTCCAAGATAAGGTCAGCGTCAGAGTAGTACAACAAGCATACCACCCATGCCTCATTCGAGTGTCGAAGAAAGTCCATCTCGGACGATTGGCCAGAATCCCGAGAATCTGAATACCGGGCCCCGCCTGGCTTTGCCTGATTTTAACACTTGCAAGATAATATGAACTTCCATAAGACAACATTGATGTATAATGCTTTTACAAGAACTGAAGACTTAGAGGTTGATGGGGCAAATCTAGAAGTAACTGATGATTACATTTACCTTGGATAACAGATTGGACAACAGGTATCAATGGTGGCCACGTCGAACACGGAATTAATAGGCGTATAGTGCATTTGGAAGAAACAATGAAATTTTTAAGGCAATTTACCATTGTGTTTTAAAAGAAGTGTTTAATCAATAATTCCTTCCAGGTGTTGCTTATTGAATTAGAGACATGGACCTTAACTTAAAAAAAGCATACAACAGGGCTACGGGCAACTCAAAGAAGCAAAAAGAGGCCCATGTGGGGCATTGCAAAAACTGATTTTTTTATCTACCCCCTCCCCGCCTTTAACGACCATAACACCCGTACGTACAAACGGCCATAGCCGCCAGAAACGCATGTCCAGAGTGAGTCAGATTTCCTACCCTTACTTGTTCTTCAAATTTTCTCGACCTTTGAGGGATCAGCAAGAATCACCCTCGGTCACTATTGTTGTTATTAAACAAAGAAGTGAAACAGCAGTCAGTTTCTGGCGTTATGGTATTTAGAATGATACCAAATTTTTGGGTCATGGTCATTAAAGGGTTAAACCGTAAATTAGAACTGTGCCCCCATTCGCCGCTTTTACTTCATTTTTGAATGTAATCTCATCCATTTGTGTGTGTTTGTATACACATTAATACACACACATACATATAGTTGTACCACTCTTATTTTATTGGGGAAAATAAATTAAAATTTTCAGGTCTTACGCCCCACATTTGTTCATCATAACATAATATTCAAATGCTCAAAATTTTAATCCAACAATCCAAAGTGGTGGCTCTCCAGTTCCGTATCTAGCTCTCAAACTGCACAGTAACATCAAATTTTAACAAATGCTTTTCCTCAATGTATTCACTATTACCATGTGATAATGATAGTATCAAGCTGAAATACAAACATTTATGGAATAAATTGATATTTAACAACAATATATGACAGAGGAAACATCGCGAGAAATTGGTTTTTACTGTTACGGGAGTAATTTTCGTTCCGTCTAACTTCCGTTTTCGGAAATTTATCAAAGACGGAATTCCGTCCTCAGTGGGAAAACTTTCACCCGTGGATTGAATAGGCAGGAAAAGAACCAAAATAAGACCACGTGAGAGATGGGTGGATGAAATTCGAAAGCATGCCTGAGTGACACGGAGAAAAATTGCCCAAGACAGGATTGTGAAAGAGACTGGTGGGAGGGGGGACTTCATCCAGCATTAGATGGTAGATTCCGATTACACCTACAACCATAGTTGCAGAATGTACACGGATAGTTTCGAAATTATTAGCAGATTTTGCAGATAGTTTTTGCTTGTAGATTAACAATAAAAATAAAAATGTTATTAACAGCAATTAAAACACTTACTCAAGGCTTTACTCAGATTAATATACTTAATTCAATTTTAACTTGAAGAACTTTCACATACTTTTCACATCTTCTGAGTTCTTTTGTTTTTACAGACGTTTCTGGTCTCTAGATTTCTTTTATCAAGGCCTGTTCTTAATGTACAGAAACTGTATCAAAAGTTATGTTTACAAAGAAAGAAGCAAAATTTTGTTGCCAGGTTCCTCTTGCAGTTGCCAGTTATTAAATTAAAATATTTTCCTTGTGTATTTTGTAAGACAACTATTTTTGAATTAAATTGTTGAAAATGCTATTTACTATTTTTGAAGGTTCATTAATAGTACTGTTTTTCTGGATATAAAAACTTCCTTTAAGGTGGTTCCACCTAAAATCTCTGCCTCATGTTTCCAATGGTAACACTTTTGTACATATTTTCTTCGAAATTAGTGTATTCCCTATTTTGAAAATTTGCACATCGATAAAACTAACTTTAAGTTATGGCGTGGGATACTTAATACTAGCTAAAACTTAACCACAATTATATTAAAAATCAATCATTTTTCTTTCAGTAATGTTCAGACCTGTTAATAGATGGCGCGACCTGTACATTGATGACGCCAGTAGACAAACAAATTTTGGATTGCTTAATTATGGTTATGTTTTAGCAAGCATTATCCCATGCTATAACGTAAAGTTAGTTTTATCGATGTGCAAATTTTCATCCTTGGGAATACACTAATTCCGAAGAAAATATGTGCAGAAGTTTTACCATTGGAAACATGAGGCAGAGATTTTAGGTGGAACCACCTTAATTAGTCTCTTGTTTTTATGAGGTTAGGTAATCCAATATTTTAATATTTTGCCATAAAGATCCATTTCACACACATTTTTGCTCATTCAATTGTAATGTATTTATTTTGTCCTCATTGGAATCTGTAATGTTCTGATAATTATTTACTGTTTTACTAATTTTCTTTAAATTATCTTAGTCTATTGTTATTGTGGTTCGCACTTCGCGGCGGGTTTGCAGCGAGATTTCTGTTTCAATAATTGTGTACACAGATACATTTTATTTTCATACAACTCTGCCTAAAACTATAACATATTTTCAGTTTTGTGATTCGTACATGAACTATGCGCAGCCACAAGAAATGTTATTAATTTATTTGCAGTATATGGTATTGCGATCTCTTTTCCATATAAAAAAAAAAAAAAAACAGAAAGGAGTACTCCGCTTTCGTCGCTCCGGAGGGGTTGAAAAAAATATATATTAAAAAACTAGAGAGAGTATGGGCGAGAAAGGAAAGGCAGCATCGTGGGCAATAGGCATATAAGATCAGAAGAAAAGAGGTTAAAACTACACACACAAATCTGATGCAACTTATCAGCTATTTCAGTACATCCCACGTGACGCAACATTACTCCTGTAATTCAAAACCTAGCGTGAGAAAACAACAGTTTTTTTGTTGTTGTTTTTTTTCGTATGAAAGAAAAAGCGATTTTGATGTAGTGAAAGGTACGCAAAACCAGTTTCCAAAAATAAACGGAGTTCAAACATAAATAACCGATACACCCTTTTGAAGCTCACATGAAACAGACACGTTGATAAGATATGAAGATTGCCGCCTTGTGATTATGCGTCTATCACGTACAGTAGTAGCAGCGGCGAAGGACATCCATCGAAAGCCCTTTTAAAAAATGGACGGCTGAGTTACAGCCAAATAAAACACACATGAAAGTGAAGTATTACTGCGACACACAAGCGAACCTGAAAACCATATCACACAATGCAAATATGATGCCAACCTTCCATGCCATTTTTTTTTTTTTTAATGGAAAACAAATTTTATTGTTCGGCAACGCATATACACCAACCAGTGTCGTAGTTAAAAAAAAAAAAAAAGTGCCTTTGGGGTGAACGCTTTAGGTAAAAACAACTCCGAAAGAAGACCCACAAAAATTATAAAAACCATGTGAAATCTGATCTGTTGTTTTTATTGTTGCCGTCCCAGTGACGCAGGCTTCGGACTATTCGTTCACGATGCGTTCGAGTCCCGGATGATGCATGAGTGGCGTGGAATTTGATGACGTGGATTTTGGGAACAAAGAGGGTCGAGCGGTGGAATGGACCTTATTCATTGCCCACTGGAAACAAGAGGCCCTGAAACGAATGGTCATGTGACCAACTTAGTCTGAAATTTTTGCTTATTATTTGTAATTATTTATTAGTTTTTACTACTGCAAGCAAATTATATTTATAAGTGCCACAGATAAAGTAATCTAAACACTACACAAAATTTAATATTACACCCACTTACATTTTTTTCACAAAACTGCCACAAGAATAAAGCAGTTTTGAATGGAAAACTTAATGCAATAAGGGATTTTAAGAGACTTTAATCACAAGAATAATAACTGTATTCACTTCCGGTAAAAACTTGGAGAAATTTCACAAAACTGAGACCATTATGGTCGGCGCTCTTTGGCCAGGCATGGATGGCCCTTGCGCCATAAAAACTAACCAACCAACCAATATGGTCACATGACAACGGTTCGTTTCAGGGCCTCCTCTTTCCAGTGGGCTATGACCTTATTCATGTGACGTCAGAAGTGGATTTCTGCGGACCAACATACATGGCTGCTGATTCAATGTTTTCGCTATTTGATTATCCTTTACTGTTAGCTAATTTTTGCAATCTTAACGTCATGGAGTCTGCCAACGAATTCATAGAGCTACAGGGTGAAGAAATTAATTTCGTAGAACAAATCAAAGTTGCAAAAATATACCAAGACAATTTTGTGTTCGATGCTTATTTCGCATGACGCTAGATAGCATTGCCATTAGTCATCATGTTTTAATGAATCATTTCTCGTGCAGGGTATATTAATTGTTCATGTTCTTATTGTCAGACATTGGCGAAACATCTGAAACATAAACTTGGGTACCTTTTTTTTTTTGCAAATCAAAATATTTAAAAGCCCAAGCAATACGTAATATGGAAACAAACTAGGGTTCGCACGCTAGGTAATCTGATTAAAAATTAAATAAATGCGTAACATTAAATAAAAGAGAAATTATAGATATGTTTGTTTCTTTCTTTGGAGAAAGAACGTACAACTTAGTGTTGTTGTTTTTGTTTTGTTTTTTTGAAATCGAAATTCGAAGGAACACTACAAGGTTTCAACTGCCTTTGATTCGTAGTTTCATAGTACCCAATACTTTTTCGTTAAAGTGGGAAGAACATATTAGAGAATGCACATTGTGAAAGAATCTACCACGCTACATTTTACACAGCCATGCTTTAACAATTTCGTCCTTTTCTGAGAAAAATTAAAGAAAGTTGTTCCTTCCTCTATACAATTTAGGTGGCAGGATTTATTAGCACAACCATACGATGAGCAAAAGTTAGACATGTCGGTAATAAATTTACGAAAATCGCGATTTTCTTGAACCTCTGCAACGTAACTCCATGTTAAGCAATGGGAAAACGCATGTAAACAAACTATTGTTGGTCCGCGAAAACGGAAAAGCTTTCCCGTGATGCAATGCGATGTGAATAAGGTCCATTCGTAGACACGGCTCCCCCCCCCCCCATCTCTCCCACTCCTCCAGTCAGATACGCGTCGAAACGGGGGTGGAAGTGCGAATAGGGGAGAAACTCCAGCATCTAATATATAAAGTTGAATGTTTGTTTGTCCACTATGCAAATTTACAGTTTTCAATTTATTAGTGGTATGCAAAATTTTCCGCCCCCCCCCCCCCGCTAACGGGCGCTGTACGGGTCTAACTAGCCAGCAACCCGTGCTACCAGTTCGTACATGAAGCCAAGCATGGCGGTCGATAAAGTTAATTTGCGGCACTGTTTGTTATTCATGTTTAATTTAGGGAAAAGTGCGAGTGAAGTATACGGTTCAATATGTCAGGCGCATGGCGAAACGGTTATGGGTGAGCGGACGTGTCGAGAATCGTTTGCCAGGTTTAAGAAAGGTGACCTAAGCTTGAAAGACAAGCCACGTGCAGGTAGACCGCAGGAACTCGAAGACGAGGAGCTGGAATCGCTGCTGCAAGAGGATGCCACACAATCGACCACGCAACTGGCGAAACGTTTGAAAGTGGCTCAATCGACGGTGTTAGGGCGTCTACAGGCCTTGGAGAAGATCCAGAAGATTGGCAAGTGGGTTCCGCATACTTTAACGGAGCGTAATATTGGTCAACGATTGGGCATCTGCACGTGAACAGGTTTCACTTGAAGAATTTCTTGTGGAAGGTTGCCACCGGGGATGAAAAATGGGTCTATTGCGACAACCCCGTACGAAAGCGATCCTGAGTCGACCAAGGCAAGCCATCAACATCCACTGCAATACAGGATATCCACGGGAAAAGGTGCTGTTGTGGAATATGCTTGGAGTGCTGTACTTCGAACTGTTGAAACCGGGGGTTAGTTAGTTAGTTAGTTAGTTAATTGATTGATTTTAGTGGCGCAAGGGCCAGGTGTGGCCAAAGAGCGCCAGACACAGAACTATCAGTTAAAGATTTTTTTTTTTTTTTTTTTTTTTTTTATAGAGGCGGGGTGAAATGATTAGGAGCAGACAGGCTTGGTAAAAGTTAGAAAAGAGAATGATAAAAGCTGTGAAGACTAGTTAGTTAATTAGGTTTATAAATAAATTTATTAATTCACTATTATAAATTATTATTTTTTTTTTAAATAAGTTTTAAAAAGTCAATCTGCTTTAAGAACGAAAATACTGCGAAAGTGTCGCAGTGGTCGCCCAAAAGCTTCTGCAGTGTAGCTGCGCCGTCATCCAGTAGATGAGACTGAAAATAGTGAAACCGATGATTACAAAAACGAACACAAATACATAAAACATGAGAGATGGTGAGTAAACAGTCGCACGCCTCACACATTGGGGCAGCGTCGCCACACAGCAAATAGCTATGCGTGAAGCGACAATGCCCAATGCGGAGACGCGCAAGAACAACTTCTTCCCTACGGTTCCGGCGACACGATGATTTCCAGATCCCAAGGTTAGGTTTTATACGGTGCAGTTTATTCTCCACCTGTTGGTATCACAGACATGTCTCCTTAGAACGGCGGAAACTTTTGCCTACCATTAGCAGAACCAACAAATTTGGTACTCTAACTTAGACCGTAGACGGCTTTAAGGGTCGGTGAGCGGTGTACGCATTTGGAGGGAGGTCAAATTGCTATTAATTTAGAACTGAATATTCATTCTGATTGCGGAGGTTCTAATTGCCCGACTTTCTACTTCATGAAAGTCCCTGTTGGAAGGGGACTGCCTTCTCGGCTCGGAACCTTACAGCTCTGGGTTCAAGTCCAACTGAATCACTAATGATTCAGCTGGACTTGAAACCAGAACTTTAAGGTCCCAGGTTAGAAACTCCTAGTTATAAACAAGTCTAACCCCAGTAGTGCAAACTGGGGTCGACAAACCAACCAACTCTAATCGACCGCCATCATTTCTGACTTATGGAACTAGAGTATTCCGCGGAATTGTCAATTACATTTTAAAACAAAGGTGTTTTTTTTTCTGGGGATTTTTTTCTTACTTTTACAGTGCAACCAATGGAGTGCTCGAAATTTTCAGTTTTGGGGTTTTTTTTTGGCAAAGGTATTTTTTCTGAAGGATTTTTAGCTAAATATGAGTACACCGGCACTTCGAAATTTCCATTTCGTAGGGCCGCGGGTGGCCTAGTGGGCAACGTTCGTGGCTGCCACGGAAAGGGCCTCAGGTTCGATCCCAGGCAGGTACGAACACTCGATCCACTAAATATCCGCCATGCGTCGGATGGGCACGTTAAGCCGTCGGACCCCGGGTACTGCCCCCCCCTCCGGTAATAAATAAGGAAGTCTTCCTCCCCCTTTCTACTTCGCTTCCGTGTCACTTTCCTGTCGGGCGCTCTAGCTCAAATCTCCTAGTTTCCTATTTCAATGGGTTGTTTAAGACCTGGAAGTTAGACACTCCCTTCCTAAAATCCTCTGCAAAAAAAAAAAATTCCATTTCGAGCACTGCCTATGATGCATTATTATATTATCTCATTGGCGGTATAGTGATAAAATAAATTTAGCAGATTTTTTTTTTCTGTTAAAACTAAAATCATATACAGTAAGTGGCCAAATTATAATGACCTCCTAGTTAGCACGTTGCTGGGGCACCTTTTGCCCTTAATGCTGCTTGAATTCATCTTGGTATGGACTCTATATTAAATGTCGATAAGTGGCTTGGGGTATATTAGCCCAAATGCCATGAATTGCACCATCTAGCACTTGAAGATTTTATGGTAGAGGATCCGGCTATTTGATGCTCCTTTCGACTTCATCCCACAAATGCTTCATCGGATTGAGATCCGGTGACTGAAGAGGCCAACGCAGCAGAGAAAAGTCTCTGTGATGCTCCTCAAACCTTTCGCGTACAATGTGTGGGCACTATGACATGAAGCATTCATTGTCCTGCTGGAAATACCCATCTCCATTGGGATAAACCATCAATATCATAATTGGGTGGACTTGGTCGGTAGCGATATTTAAATACTTTTGGGCGGTGAGACGTTGCTCCACACGAATCAAAGGATCCAAATACTCCTACGAAACCATGCCCCAGACGTTGCCTCCGGCAGCTTGAAGAGTAGTGACGGTGTAAGATGGGTCATTGCTTTCGTGTGTTGCTAAACGTGATTCGTTATTCCACATTACCCTTTTCCACTCATTTACTGTCGAATTATTGTGTTCCTGAGTGAACTGGGGGTGTTTCTTCTTGTTTGCTGCACATAGCAATAGCTTATGGACAGGCCATCTGCTTCTGTAGCTCATACGATGTAACGTACGGCTAACTGTAAGTTGAGAGGCCATCGAACTTGGTCCCTGATTCAGATTGTTTGTAATCTGACGAAGTGTGCCCGTCTGTTGGACTGAACAAGTCTGCCTACTCTCCGCTCAACTCGAGCATCCAGTAGCCGTTGACGACCACACACCTTGCGCTCAGACCCTGTTTTTTGACTGGTGGAACATTGCTGTAAACTATAACAACTGCTGTTCTCGAACATTTCACAAGTGCAGCCGTTTTACTAATGATCACACCTATGCTTCGAGCACCCACGATCATTCCACGTTCAAAATCAGTCAGATCGCGTCTTTTACCCATTATTTCTTGCGCAATACACTTCATTAGTCTCTGCAGGATCAGATCATATATGTAGAGGATTTTAGGAAGGGAGTGTCTGACCACAGGTCTTAAACAACCCTTAGAAATAGGAAGCTAGGAAATTCGGGCTAGTGTGCCCGATAGGAAAGTCACACGGAAGCGAGGTGGAAAGAGGGAGGAAGACGTCGTTATTTATTACCGAGGGGCCAGTACCCGGGGTCCGACGGCTTAACGTGCCCATCCGACTCACGGCGGATATTTAGTGGTTTGAGCGTTCGTACCTGCCTGGGATCGAACCTGAGGTCTCTCCGTCGCAGTCACGAACGTTAACCACTAGGCCATCCGCGGCCCTAGTCCCTGCATGCCTTCAGCGTTCCCTTTTTATACCGAGTCAGCCATCTTACGCCAGCAGCATCTGAGGGATAGCTATTTTGTATAGAATGGTCTGGGTGTCATAATGACCACTAGAGCATTCTCTTCGTGGCAGTGGTCATAGTAATGACCACCTGAGGTCTCTCCGTGGCAGTCACGAACGTTGACCACTAGGCCATCCGCGGCCCTAGTCTCTGCATGCCTTCAGCGTTCCCTTTTTATACAGAGTCTCCTGAAATGGAGAAAAAGAAATGGTGGGAAACAGGACGAAACTGCAACAGTGCATGGGAATCCAGGTGTGCTCGCGGAAAAATGTTGACAGAAAAGCATTGGGGAAGGAGTACATCAAATTCTCAACAAGGGAGTTGTACACAATACTTTCCCTGCCACACACTCCAAGAAACTATGGCTTAGGTGTATTGCGTCAGCAGAGCTGAAAAGAGGCAAAATGAGGATGGGTAAGGCTTACACCCATGTAAGTGGGTTTCTGGGAAACATGGATAGGACAGTAATAGAATAGGGGACGTCGCCGGATGGGAAACAACAAATAACAATTCCTGAAATTATGGCCATTTCCTCTTTTCACCCTCCAAATGAGCCTTGCATTGGGAAGATCGGCGCTGCTTTTGTTTCATGTGCGTTGTTTACTTAAACTGCGGTTTAGTCTCACAAGGCCGTCAAGTTGAATATACTTAAAAGTTTCATAAAGTACAATAATAATGTAGTTAATTAAATATTTCAAGTATATCCAGTTGTTATGTGGCCGCCCCGGTGGCGCAGTGGTCTAAGCGATGGGTTCTGATCATTCGTCCGAGATGGGTCCGGGTTCGAATCTCGTGAGGCATGGATGCTGCGTTTGTCTTACGGCGCTGGCTTTCTCCCTTCCCTGGAACCAGTGGCCCTAAATTTGGGACGAGCGACTGCTTATAGCGCACTGAGTTGCTCAAGGTGGTCGTTAACCCTCCAATAAAAATAAAAAATATGAATATACAGGGTGATTCATAAAGAAGTTTACAGTTTCCAGATGCTGTAAAACAGTTGAAGACACGGACCACAACTGCGAACCGTTAGGTAGATGTACTAATAAAGTTTCTGTCCCGCTACTGAGGGAAGTGACGTAGGCGATAGCGCGCATGTCACGTGACTAGTCAGTCGACGAACATCTTCACCGATGGATTGGACGAGCCTCGGACTACAACATGCCACTGACCCAATGACCACCCAGAAGTCCTGACTTAACACCTTGTGACTTTTTTCTGTGGGGGTACGTAAAGGACAAGGTATTCGCCCCTCCCCTTCCTGTTGATCTAGCGGAGCTGAAACAGCGTATCACAGCCACTATCACTGCACTTGATTCAGATATCTTATCTCGCGTTTGGGTGGAAATGGATTACCGGCTTGATGTGTGACTAAGGGTGCACACATAGAACATCTGTGACTGTCTAAAAAAAACTTGAAACATTGCCCTACAATTATGTTACTGGTAACATAAAATATCTTACAGTGTTCTTGTTTTATAGTGCGATGAAACTGTATACTTCTTTATGAATCACCCTGTAAAATATAAACGTATATGCATATTATTACATGGTGGGAATTTTCACCGAAAAACAAATTTAGAGTGCGCCCAGATTTAACGAGTGTTTCCGCCGGTCCTGAGCTTCTCGCTATAAAAGGGCTCTACTGTATTTTTTATTTTCGAATATGGTTTAAAAAGACTGTTGCCATTCAATAATCAACTGAAACTATTGCTATGATATTAAAGGTTTTGTAGAGTTGAAAGATTACGCTGTTTGCATTTGTTCTACGATCATAGTACGTTCAACATAATTTGATGCCCCATGGACGGGACGTAGCAAAAAAAGCATCATAGTACAATCAGCATGTGCTTTACAAATCAGTGTTTAAGCTGTCGCTCGATTTTTCGCCAAATCGCGACTAAGACTATAATTTTGTGACAAAAAGTCCCCACTGAATCACCAAAAAGCTAATATTTTCTGTCATTTTTTTTCGTTCCGTCATCGCTGCTTCGCCCTACCGACCTGGTATTCTTCCTCGTCATTTCTTTCCGCTTTTTTTGTCGAACGCTGCTTAGCCCTGTTGTAGCTTTTCTATTCCCGTTGTCTTCATGGTAGAAAAGCACCGGTGAGCTCCGAGAGCACTTTCGCAAGGGCTTTGCTGCGATGGATAAGGAAAGAAGCGTTTCGTTTGTTCATTTGTCGGTTCGCCGCCGCAGCAGCCATGGGAGAAGCACGCGCCGCTTCGTTTTGGGTCGGTCGGCATTTGCAGCTTTGCTCAGTCTTGATCTTTGTATAAACTGCGTGCATCAGAAAATATAAGTATTTTTAGTCTTGAATTCTATTTAAGAACACAATTTTATTTAGCTAATGCACTGTGCTTGTATTTTCATACGTAAATATAGTAAAAAAACCGAATTGTAATTCTGGCTAATTTTTTTTTTTTTTTTTGATTGGAGGTTTAACGACCAATGTGAGCAACTCGAATGGGCTATAAGCAGTCGCCCGTCCCTAATTTAGGGTCACTGGTTCCAGGGAAGGGAGAGAGCCAGTGCCGTAAGGCAAACACAACATCCATGCCTGACCGGGATTCGAACCCGGACCCCTTACGGACGAATGATCAGAGGCCAACGCCTTAGACCACTGCGCCACCGGGGCGGCGGAGGTTTAACGACCACCGTGAGCAACTCAATGGGCTATAAGCAGTCGCCCGTCCCTAATTTAGGGTCACTGGTTCTAGGGAAGGGAGAGAGCCAGTGCCGTAAGACAAACACAACATCCATGCCTCACCGGGATTCGATTCGAACCCGGACCCCTTACGGACGAATGATCAGAGGCCAGCGCCTTAGACCACTGCACCACCGGGGCGGCAATTCTGGCTAATCTGCATAGCATTTTGCTTACAAAATAGCCCAATTGCTATAACAAATAAAAGAAACTTCAGTTTAAACAGTGCTTTGAATGTTTCTGTGGTTTCACGAAAATCTACTTCTTTTTGTGATAATACATGTTGCATATCTTTTTTCAGTTTCACAGAGGCCATGTGTGACATAATTGTCCAGAAAAGCGCTTCTTGGAGGAAAACCCATAAGGCGGAGAAAAGTATTTTTAAACGATCTTGACATATTGAAAAGAAAAAGTTATGGGTTTTAGCTACAAGAATTTGTCTAGCCAATATAGCAAGGAAGAAAGAAGTGTGAAAAAACCATGAGAACAACAGACTGATGAAAGAAAACAATAATTACCATAAATTACGAAAGGTCATGTGCGAGACGTGTGATACTTTTGTGCGGTATACTTGAGCTGTGCGCCAAGATAACTGCAAACGGAGGCGTTTCGATATATCAACACTGTAAAAAATAAGTGGCGTGAATTCACGGAAAATTTCTGAAAATAGCGTGCAGCAAAGTTGCCGGTAGGTATCAGTCTTTTTCAAAAATTTCCGTTTTTAAAAGTGCTCGTTTATTTTAACTTCCGTATTTTCATAGATTTTCCGCAGTCAGAAATTCCGTTTATTTCAGAAATGTCCATTTCAGGTTTTCCCGTATTTAAACTGAAATTCCCTAAAACTGACGAACCTGCATATTTCAGCCCTTTAACCAGAAAATCCTTCTGCTCCAGTGAGAATTGAACCAGGGCCGTTTGAACAGGTAACGCACGCCTCTGACAACTGAGCCACATACACTCGAAAGCTGGAGTCGCGTACATCGTAAAACAAATTGCACGACAGTGAAGTTTTTTTTTTCTTTGTCATTAATACGCGTGATTTAGTCATTTTAGTTTCTCTGTTGGAGCTTATTTTTCTGAATAGATCAGATCATATGTAGAGGATTTTAGGAAGGGAGTGTCTAACCCCAGGTTTTAAACAACCCTTAGAAATAGGAAGCTAGGAGATTTGGGCTAAAGTGCCCGATAGGAAAGTGACACGGAAGCGAGATAGAAAGGGGAGGAAGACGGATATTTAGTGGTTCGAGCGTTCGTCCCTAGCTGGGATCGAACCTGAGGTCTTCTCCGTGGCAGTCACGAAAGTTGTCCACTAGGCCACCCGCGGCCCAATTTTTCTGAATAGGTTTGTAATAATTTATTTTTTCTGCAGGGCAACTTTTCTCAAATTACGCATTTCTCATCGTGATTTTTCGAAGCAACAAATGCTTAGCAAATGTATTTTTTAAACTGACAATGACTTTCAGTTATTTTTAAAAAAGATGAAATGTACTTTTTTACAGTATTATTTCACAAAAAAAAGAAAAAAAAGCTCCTAAATATAAAATTTACTCTTGATATCTATAATAGCTTTTGTCTTAAGTTGTCCAAAGATTGATACACAGACATCTGTACAAGAAGTTAAGTACCCGGTTTCTTACAGTAACACAATATAAATATTAAATAGCTGGTGCACAAAATAGGGGAGAGGAGGAGAAATATCTTGTGCCACAATAAACAAAATTCATGCGATATGCTTATCTATAATATCCGATCTCGCTACGGAACTTCAAAATTCGATAGAAGCTTGAAATTTAAAAGTTCACGAAACCACAAGTATTCTCACCAATCGCTCCTATTACTGGTAATTTCTCGTCACACGGATATGAAAAAAAGTGAGAACGGACTTTTTCCGTTAATACACGAAAGGAATTGCGAAAAGGTTTCAGAAAATTCAGAATTTTCAGTTAAAACACCTAAAACGGTAGTTTATGTCAATATAAGAAAGGAACTGCGGAAAAGTTTATGAAAATTCTGAATTTTCCCGTGGTACAAAAAATCCGTTAAATTCAGGTTTTTTTCCCCGTCATTTCACGGAAAGAGTAGTATCAGAAATATGCTTCGTTCATTCACCAGAGGAATGACGGACAGTGGCTCGTGAATTTCAGATTTTATTTTTACAGTGAACAGTCAGTGAAATCTAACACCATCAGTAACTTCAATTTGGGAGACGATCTTGCTTCGAGGTGTTAACCTCTGAGAATATAAATACAGGGTTATTCAGAAAGAATCATCCGATTTCAAAAATTTATATTTCGAAAAATTAACAACACAGAATGATGATAAGTAATACATTAATGTAAAGGGAAAATGTCAAGTTTTAGATTATGCACTAAAACTGAGTTTTAGATTATGCACTAAAGTTTTAGATCATGCACTACGCCATTTTCACTTCTTCGCCAAAAGAGCTTCATAAAATGTATCGTTTATGAAGCTCTTTTGGCGAAGAAGTGAAAATGGCGGCTAGTCAGCAGAAAGTTTTTTGTGTGCTCTCGTTTGCACGATGTCAGTCGGTAATCACCGTTCAGCGTGAATTTCGTAGAAAGTACCAAATTAATCCACCGACGGCTCAGAGTAATCGCAGGTGGTATCATCAGTTCGAGGACGTTTGTCTTTGTAAAGGAAAAAGTCCAGGGCAACCAGGCGTATCTGCAGAGAATGTTGAAAGAGTGAGAGAGACTTTTCTACGCAGCCCGAAGAAATCAACCATTCGCGCTAGTCGAGACCTGGAGATTCCTCAGCCTATATTCCAGCTCACCAACTTCATTTTTCAACAAGATGGGGCACCGCTCCACTGGCATACAGAGGTTCGTCGTTTTCTTAACACGGAGCTACCCCGCAGTTGGATGGGTCGGAGTGGACCAGATGATTTGGTGTTACATAGCTATAGATAGCCTCCTCGTTCACTTGATATGACACCATGCGACTTTTTCCTTTGAGGGTATGTAAAAGATCAGGTGTTTGTGCCTCCTTTGCCCACAACTCTATGCGAACTTAACGCATTTCTGCTGCTTTAGAAACAGTTACCAATGACACATTAGACCGTGTTTGGCAGGAATTTTCATATCGCGTTGAGATTATACGTGTGACTAAAGAAAGTCATATCGAACATTTGTAAAAAAAACTTAACACATTTTCCCTTTACATTGATGTATTACTTAATTATCATTCTGTGTTGTTAATTTTTCGAAATATAAATTTTTGAAATCGGATGATTATTTCTGAATAACCCTGTAGAATAGCTTAAAAATGCATTAACTGATGTTTCTAAAAACCGTGTATATAGTCTAATTACCTCCAACGTATCATACATTGTTGCTAAACCGAAATGATTTGTTTACCCTATACCTTCTTTTATGTTTGTGTTCCTTGGCTGTAGTTCCATTCTATTTCTCAATATTTTTCTAAACCTGGTTCTTCTATCGCCCAGACATAACTAGCTACTTACTATCTTCTACCGCTTCCTATCGCAAATTTTGAGTTGACATATACACACAGCAAAAAAAATTCTGAAATTCACGAGCCGTGATTTCTTTCGAAAATTAACGAAGCATATTTCTGATACAAACTTTTCCGTGAAATGACGGAACCCCCACCCACCCACCCCTGAATTTGACGGATTTTTCGTACGTTAGGAAAATTCTGAATTTTCATAAACCTTTCCGCAGTTCCTTACCTATATTGACGGTAAACTGCCGTTTCTACGAGGTGTTAACGGAAAATCCTGAATTGTCAGAAACATTTCCACAATTCCTTTAATATATTAACGGGAAAATCCTGTTCCTACTTTTTCCATATCCACATGACGGGAAATTTCCGTTAATATTGGCTTGATGCATAAGTTCATGCCGTTTTTTTCACCGCACTACAGGAACGTATTCCATCAGAAGGGAAAACGGAATCAATCAACTATGTATCATCCCCCATCCCCACCACCAACATTGTTTACGATGGTATCCCAGCGTCTGGATAGGTCTGCAATGCCATTCTTGAAAAAAACGTGCAGGTTTTGCTGCAAAGAAATCATCAAGGAAATTCTGCAGATCAACATCATTGTTGAACGCTCTGCCACAGAGTGCATTCGACAGAGATCGGTACAGGTGATAGTCTGAAGGGGCGACATCTGTGGAATAGGCCGGATGTGGAAGGATCTCCAATTTCATGTCCTGAATGGCCATTTTGGTCATGTTTGCAGTGTGAGGGTGTGCGTTATAATTGGAGAATACCATGGCGCCGATGTGGACGGTTCTGCTGAATTGCTCCCTCCACATGGCGGAGTTGCTCACAATAGAGTGCAGCGTTAATGGTCCGATTCCTCGGCAGCATTTCCCATTGAATAATGCCGTCCATGTCCCACCAGACACACAGCATGGTCTTCGCAGGATGAAGGTCATGTTTTGGACGTGGTGTGGGAGTCTTGTTTGGGCTTAGCCATTCCCTCAAATGCCTGAAATTCACGTACAGTCACCGCTTTTCATTTCCAGTAACAATACGTGACAGAAAGGGTTTGTGTTGCTGAGAACATTCGCGATAACGGGCGAGCAAGGAACCACATATGGCAACACACTGATTCTTGTTGTCCTCGGTGAGAGTGTGAAGCACCCAAGACCCTATTTCTGGGCCTTTCCCATACGTTCCAGGTGTCGCATTACTGTGGCCAGTCCATTTCAGTGGCCAATTCGAGTGTGGTTTGACGCGGATCCAAGTGGATGAGATCGTTCAAACTATCCTCATGAAAGTGAGATGGACGACCTGAGCGTGGAAAGTCGTTGAGGCCAAAATTGCCACCTCGGAACCGTTCAAACCATTTGCGGGCTGTCCTCGGAGCAATAGTATTTTCCCCATACACAGCACAAATTTGTAGAGTAGCCTCAGCGGCTGTGGATCCCTTGTTAAACTCGTAGAGGAGCAGGTGTCGGAAATGTTCATTCCTCTCTACTTGACACTCTATATTTCCGGACCTGAAAACCAAAAAACCATTAGCCACAATCACACAACGCAATATGATTTAGATACACGATATTACTGGCTACATTTTGATATACAACTGGCCATCTGCTCCGTCACTACTGACCTGGGAAACACTCATGAAGTAAAACGGCATGAACTTATGCATCAGCCCAATAGGAGCAATTCACGAGAATACTGGAGGTCTGATTAAATATTAAATTTCAATCGTCTGTCGAAGGACCCAATTTTGGAGTTCTGTAATAAGATCGGATATTGTCTGTAGTATACCGCATGAATTTGGTTATTGTGGCACTGGATATTTCTTCCCTTCTGCCATTTTGTACACCAGCTATTGTATATTGTGCTACCGTAAGAAACGGGGACTTGAATTTTTGTACAGGTGACTGTCATATATCTATGTATCAGACTGTGGACTCCTTAAGTCAAAAGCTATCATAGCTATCGAGAGTAAATTTTATATTTATGAGTTTTGTGAAATAATACTATAAAGCAGTACATTTCACATTTTCATAAAGATAATTGAAAGCCCTCAGTGTTCCGAGAAATCACGATGAAAAAATACGTAATTTGTAATACGTCCTCGTATAGAAAAAATAAAATTATTACTAACGTAGTCCGAAAAATGATAAGCTCCAATGGGAAAATAAAATGACTAATTCACCCAAATTAATGAAAATAAAAAAAAATCATCATCGAGCAATTACAGTTCTACCTTATAGGGACTCTCCGTTGCGTGTCTTTCTGGCTGAACGGTAGCACGTGCGCCTCCAGTTGCCAAGATCTCTGGTTCAATACCTACCATGAGCGAAAGAACAGGGTTCGTTAACCTGGGCTCGCCGGGGAAAAGAAAATCTCTGGTTATGGGGCTGTAGAAGTGTCAAAACCAGGGCCGGATTGTGACTTTAGTGGGCCTCAAGGCTAAAACATATGAGTGGTCCCCCAAAGAACTTATGACGAGGAATTATGAAGTCCGTTAAAACACGGATCTGTAAATACTAAGTTATTTGCAAAGTTTTCATAATAAGTCACTATTTTTCATTGTTCTCACAAGAACATGAGTTAAAAGCTTAAGATTCCTAGATTTTGTCTTGGATTTTCTAGTGATTTAGCATCGTATGCTTTTTCTTAGTGCATCTTTTTTGTTATGCAATGTGTAGATATGGGGGACTTCGACCATTAACCGTTCCAAGTACAAATTGGGAGGTGTGGGTGGGATGGTAGTGAAAAAGCTGAACCTGTCTCGCCGACCCCGCTGTACACAGCGACATGAACCCTTGGTGAGTCACTGCCTTGAAATCTGCTCGTTTTTAAGCTTCTGTTTCTGAACAAGTAGAAATCATACGAGACAAAAGTAAAACTATTTTATAAACTTCTCTCTCTCTACCTATCTTTCTAGTACTTGTCCAGGCATGCATCCTGGGCCCCTGTTCATGGTGGGCCCCAAGGCTATAGCCCCTATAGACCCCACCTTAATTCGGCCCTGGTCAAAACCGAAGATTTTCCGAAATTTCTGTATACATAAGGAAAACCCCAAAATAAACGGAATAACTGGCCATGGAAATTCTGTCAAACTACTGAAGTTAGAAGGCACGCAAACTTCGTTAATAGACGGACACCCATCGGCAACTTTGCTTCACGTTACGCTCAGAAATTTTCCGTGAATTCACACCACTTATTTTTACTTCATTCACCCGGGATCTGAAAAGCAAGAATTAAAAATCAGAACCCAGCATGTCTGCCTACCGAGGGAAGCGTACACTTTCGAAAGTGATATGCAAAATAACATTACTATCCACCTATCTCTTTTTCTTGGAAATCTATTATTTCCTTTTTATGCACAATGGTTACCTCCCCTAACCACTTTTTTTTTTTTTTTTTAGATGGATACACTTTCAAACAACTCAAGTCCGTCATTGATCAAGAAAGCAGCAATTCGTAATTCGTTTAACCATCACGGCGGTGCAATCTAAAGATTACTTCGAAAATCTATGAGTTATATATCACTCAAATGCACAGCTTTATGTCCCGTACAAATGTATGCGAATACACTGAGATCCTACCAAACCGACCAAAAACATTTTTTGAAAAAAGTAATAACTGAACATTGCCTAGATTTAATATCACTAAAAGTTTTTTTAAGGTGATATTTAAATAAAAAGACCTATACGAAAACAGTTTAATCGATCATTACTACAGTGTAAAACAACATAAATTAATCATTATGCATAAACATATAAAAAAATATCAGTCAACAAAATCTGATTTTCAGTAAACGCGGGAAGTCGAGTTTATTCTGCAAAACAAATAGTAAGTTTGAAAACTGTTTAATAGGAAAAACAAAATGGTCTTTCAAAGCGGTTTTTTTTTTTTTTCGACAATTAATGAGAAGATATTTGCGATCTCACCCTTCCACTAAAACTCAATACATCTGCGTTGCTTCACGATACTGCCGAAATACGTAATCAAATACGGTTGCATCTTCCGTCCTTTCGATAAAGTTACTTTCCACACATTCAGTAGAGTTGCGATTCGCCATTTAAGAATGTTTCGCAAATAAATGTTTTCTTTTCTGCTCCGAAGAAAAATGTGAAATGTTACTGACAGTTTCAAAGCATTATGCACTTTAGAAAAGAATTTATAAAAATTAAATTATCCGTCTCAATAATTACAGCAGTGAATATTTAACCAAATAATAGCAGGGTCCGTGTTTATTACACGTCCTTGAACTAATACTCAATTTAGCTGTCCGCAGAGAATTTACATGCGCAATAAGCTTTACTGCTGCGAGACATACCTGCTTACGGGGCTCCACGATGCCCACCATGTTTGCCTTGAGCTTACTATCTGTAGATCACCTCCGGTCTAATTTTAGAGACCACAGGGTCAAGAAGGATCTATGGGCATGATGTAATCATCCGAACAGTGCGTAAAGCATTTGACTACAAATTTTGCAGGCATCAGTGCATAGTTTTTGTAAGCACCACCTTTTACCAGAAAAGAAATCGGACAGAAAAGTTCATTCAGTATCTTTCGAGACTTCACGTGCGAAGCGGTAAACATGCAATGACTGAGATAAAAAGCCGACATCGAGTTCAGAGTTTATCAGTGAACAGCCCAATACACACAGAACCAATAGGGTGTCACGTTTGTCTATGAAAGGAAGACCGCCGTTACTTCTGCTCAGGCTTTACGTAACACATACTTTGTTTTTTCACCGAGACACATGACGCTTATCTGTCGAAACAAGTGTAACCAGCACGACAAAACTTTAGAGCCCTTTTTCTTTTCATATTTTGCGTTCTTAATGGCAGGAATTAACTCAACCTACCGTCAAGTAAATTGGCAGTCTTTCCCTAAAAAAAACGCCCTATAACAAAAAAATGAATAAAAGAAGAAATCAAATCATTTTAATACCATTTCGTA
This sequence comes from Macrothele yani, assembly GCA_039090855.1. Classification (NCBI taxonomy): domain Eukaryota; kingdom Metazoa; phylum Arthropoda; class Arachnida; order Araneae; family Macrothelidae; genus Macrothele; species Macrothele yani. The sequence goes on along the minus strand of CM077022.1, from coordinate 43,970,361 downwards.
TTCCACAACTTATTACATATCTTATGACTACAATTCAAGGAACTAAATCATCCGAAAGAAGCCACGAAATTATTTGGCCGAATAGTCACAGGCGCGGGATTCTGACTAATCGTCCGCCGCCCTGGTGACGCAGTGATCTAAGAGCTGGTTTCTGACCATTCGTCCAAGATGGGTCCGAGTTCGAATCCAGTTAGGTAGGGATGTTATGTTTGTTTTACGGCACTGGCTCTCTCCGTTCCCTGGAACAAATAGCCCTGAACTGGGCGAAAGCTTGGAACCTTTGATTTCTATTCTGCGTCAAAAAATTCGGATTCCCAGTATAGTTATATTATTTTTAGTATTGTTGGTGTATAGTTCCTTATTATTAATTAGTTGTCCTAAATTATTCCTTACAGACTTAGTACACACGAGGATCGTGAAAGCGGGCCGGGCATAGCACTGTGGAGCAGTGCTCAGTTTGGGCTCAATTTTAAGAGCCCGGGGCTCAATCTTGTAGTTTGAAATTCGGGCTTAAACCTAGCCCGAAAACTATGACCAACTTATTTAGGCATTAATAAAAACGAATTCCGTCTTCCACACTTCAATTCTCTCCTCCCCCTGCAATTAACAGATGTATTTCTCAACTGGGAAGTGGAAAAGGGTACTCTGTTTCTATACTACAGCTTCAGACTTGCTTTGACCATTCGGTTCCTCCTGAAGTGCTTCAGGCAACAGGATATCCGGAACGATCGGGCGGCTCAACAGAATTAGCAGGGCGCTGTCCTGTGGAGGTAGAGGGCAAAATGTCGTCGGCGTACTTTATGCTAATTAATACGTAGTTCTTGGAGAAGCTTTTCCTTCTCCGTAGAACTCCAATAATGCGTGGCCTATAGCATTTGCTATTCAAGCCCAGAATAAACAGCCCTCTAGAGTTTCAACTCCCCATCCAAACCTAGCAGCTGAAGAATTATGTTTACCAACTGGAAAGTGTAAGGAATGACTCGTATGCTAAATCATACAAAATCATATTTTTTTTTATAAAAAAGAAATATTTCTTTCTCTCTCTCTCTCTCTCTCGGATTCCGAACCCGAACCGCAATACGTATTATGCAGCCCGAGCCCGGTTCGGGCGTGGACTCTGCTTCTGGCTAGGCCCGTCTCAGCGCATTGTTGTGGAGCAGCTGGCTCACAAGTTGCTCGTGAGTTGGATCCCAGAAGCTGCCTAACGGTAAAATATCCGCAGTGCCTTGGAGTGGACACTAAGCCGTCGGACCAAAGGCAAGGACCTCCCATTACGAAAAGTCATTTTTCTCGTATCTCCTCTACTGCGCTCTCGTTCGACTTTCCTCACAGGTTCCACTGATCCGCCTCTAGGTCACTTTCTGCTCTGGTATGTGACACAAATGCCCCTTCACAGGCTACAGTGGTCATATCTAAACCTAACCTCCGGAGGAATTTTTGAGCAAATGAGACCTGTTGGTCTGGGTTATGAAACCCTGACACACAAGAAAACAAAATTCCATGAAACTATACAAAAAAAAAAAAATTCATTTTTTGAAAAGCAAATGAGTAACACCGTGAGTGAATTTTCAAGTATACACTACTCTACCCAAAGTATCTGAACACCATCACCGCTGTGGAAAAGGTACTTAGTACTTCAAAAGTCAATGAATGGACAGCATTGTGGTCTATGAGACAAGTGGGAGATCGTTTCTTCGGGCCACGGCAGAGTTGGAAACGGGTCAAAAATTTTGGACCTGGATCTGTAACACACTGACCCCATATTTACACTATCTACCAACAAGTAATTGGACACCCCTGCAATCGACGATATCTGCGGTCCTGATACACGTAACGGCCGCCGCCGTTAAATATCGTGTGGGAAACAACAACGCAACCAGGCACATGCAAGATTCCAAGCAGTTCGGAGCTCTCCGATTTCGAGAAAGGTGTAATCGCCGGGTATCACAGAAATGGCCGATCCATACGTGACATATCCAGCGAGTTGAAGTACCCAAAATCGACAGTGGCCTACGTGATTGGCAAGTGGAAGATGAGAGGTGACTGTCGGAATGTGCCCCGACCCGGCAGACCCACAAAACTGGGAGTTAGAGACCGACGGGTGCTGGCCAGAGAAATTCGGAAGAACCGCACCAAATCGATGGGCCACATCCGCGACTAGTTTCAACAGGCATCGGGAAGTGTTCTTTCGATGAATACCATCCATGAGAAAGCCCATCTGCTCGGTTATCGTGGACGTGCTGCCGTCCACAAGCCTTTGATCACAAAGTTCAATAGCGCTGCTCGGCTAACGTGGTGCGTTAGCCGAGCAGCGCTAAGAACGTCGACAGTGGACCGTTGAACAATGGAAACAGGTTCTCTGGAGCGACGAATCAAGGTTCAACCCTCTACCGTTCGGATGGCAGGGTCTGGGTTTGGCGTCTGCCTGGAGAACGCCTCCTGCCGGGATGTACTGTGCCAACTGTGAAGTTCGGCGGCGTTGGAATTATGCTATGGGGGTGCTTCTCCTGGTATGGCACGGGACCCTTGGTCGCAATTCCTAGTAGACTCAACGCCGAGACCTACTGCACCATTTTGGATGTCCATGCGCTTCCTACGTTGTGGCAGTTTTTAGGGGTGGACCCATGTTACTTTCAGGATGACAATGCCACCTGTCATGTTGCGAGGTCCACCATGGCTGGCTTGGTATGGTGACGATGGGGTTAATCGAATGGACTGGCCTGCGCAGAGCCCGGACCTTAACCATATCGAGCACCTCTGTGACGAGTTGGAGCGTCGACTTAAGGGGTGCCCCCACCGTCCGAAATCGGTGAAGGAACTGACCTGTCTTCTCCAAGCCGAATGGAAGAAAATACCGCTAGCCGTCGTACAACGCCTGGTTGAGAGTATGCCCCGGAGGGTCGCAGCTGTAATCGCCGCTCGTGGAGGCTCCACCAACTATTGAAGGTGAATAAACTGTTCTCCTTTGCTATCACAGGTGTCCAATTACTTGTTGGTAGATAGTGTATATCTACGGCGTTCAAAAAGTCTTTCCTCAGAGGGTACCTTAGGTTATATGGAAATTAAACAAATGTATTATGGGAACGTATAATTTACTACCTTACTTACAGGAAGTATTGAAACTGTCGTCCTTCATTTGCAAGATCGACATAACCCTAACTATTTTGCATGTGTTTTTTAAAACCCATCTGCGAGAGTCGAAAAGTTCCTCCGCAGTAATGTTAAGGCACCTAATTCACCTAATTCTGATGGTGCTACAGACAAAATTTTAGAATAAAGCAACTTGTATGTTTAATTTCAGTTTTTGATGTTTTTTTGATAACATATCAAACTTCAAAAAATATTTCACAGCAACACCAATTTTCACCAGCTTTTAATGTGTTGAAAGTTTCCAAAATGTGGATGTTGTTTTCATCATTGCGCCTCAGAAGGAAGGCACATTCTTCCTCCTGAGGACACTCTTCCTTCATATTGCAAGACAAATCATTTTTCAGTTCGCGGGCACCAGTATCGAGCACAGAATTCCACAGTGCGCATTTTTATTTGAAGAAAAATTTCTCCTCTTGCTTTTCAAAAATAAAACGGAATTAAAACAGGGTCGAAATCTTGGTCAGGAACACCTTGACCCGTGACCAGTTTCCATCTTTGCACTACGGACCATCCATTAGTGTGTGTGCAGTCAAGAGCTGATCCTGTAAACCAGGGAGGACGAAAGCACAAACAATGATTTAACGGCTCTGTTAAACAAACGAAAAGATCAAACCTACCGAACATTCAGCAAACTTCAGACTCAGGTAACAAACTAAATAAATAAGCTAAGTTCGCGCTAGTCGTGGATGTCATTTTTCCCACGTCAGTCAAGTAAGTATAAAAAAGAAGTTTTTTTATTTATTTTGTTTTGGGGGTTTAACCACTTATACGAGCATCTAAAGGCTACAGAAAGTTACCCATGCCTAACACGTTTTAAGCGAAACTAAATATCAACAAGTGAGTAAAATCATGCAATGCATTAATTATTATACGCTTTGCAACATGCCAGAAATCATTACTCAAGTTATGAGTATAATGGCTGAGGAATAAACCTCGCTCCTGCGCCCTGACATTTGACTTCATTTCGATGATATTCAACAGAACCGGTTCAGTATACCTGGGGAACAACATACTAAAGTTTTATCGCAATAGAAGCATTTTTGCGTAAGTTATGAGGCATAAGGGCAATGGAATGGATCCCGCTTCGATGTCCTGACCTTTGACCCCATTTCGTCCATTTTCAATAGGGTTCGTTCCCAGGTGGTTCCCTACCACATACTAAAATTTGATCGAAATCGTACCATTTTTACGTGAGTTACCGTACAGACAGACAAACAAACAAAGCTGTAGCCTATACGCTTCTTCAACCTACGGTTGGAAAGCGTAAAAAACTGTTACTGCACAGTTCACTCTGCCGTGAAAACAATTTCACAGGTAACGGAAATAGCTCAGACACCATCACGGACAGAAAAAGTGCTGATTTACGCTTTCCAACCGTAGGTTGAAGAAGCGTATATGCTCCAGCTTTGTCCGTCCGTCCGCACGATAACTCGCGTAAAAATGGTTCAATTCCGATGTGATTTTAGTATGTGGTAGGGGACCACCTGGGGACGAGCCCTATTGAAAATGGGTGAAGTGAAGTCAAAGGTCAGGACGTAGGAGCGGGATGCATTCCATTGCTCTTATGCGTTATAACTTGCGTAAAAATGGTTCCATTTCGATGAAATTTTAGTATGTGTTAGGGGACAAACCCTATTGAAAATGGGTGAAGTGGGGTCAAAGGTCAGAACATGGGATCGGGATCCATAACATCACCCTTATGCGTTATAACTTAAGCAAAAATGCTTCGATTGAGACAAAACTTTATCATGTTGTTCCGGAAGAATACTTTACCGGTTCTGTTGAAAATCATCGAAATGGGGTCAAAGGTTAGATCATAGGAGCGAGATTTATTTAATCAATGCATTGCATGATTTTACTAACTTGTTAAACTTTAATTTTGCCTTAAAAAGGGAAAGGGGGCAAAAAAAAATGCTTGATCTACTGATTGCTTTTGAAGAAAAAACTGTTAGAAACAGAAAACATGAATTTCATTGGGGGGGAGATCTTAAAAAATAAGAACTCCAGCTTTGTCAGTCCGTCCGCACGATAACTCGCGTAAAAATGGTTCGATTTCGATGAAATTTTAGGATGTGGTAGGGGACCACTTGGGGACGAACCCTATTGAAAATGGGACAAATGGGGTCAAAGGCCACGACATAGGAGCGGGATCCATCCCATGCCCTTATGCGTCATAACTTGCGTAAAAATGGTTCGATTTCAATGAAATTTTAGTATGTGGTAGAGGACCACCTGGGGACAAACCCTATTGAAAATGGGTGAAATGGGGTCAAAGGTCAGAACATAGGATCGGGACCATTCCATCGCCCTTATGCGTTATAACTTACGTAAAAATGTTTCGATTGAGACAAAACTTTATCATGTTGTTCAGGAAGTATACTTAACCGGTTCTGTTGAATATCATCGAAATGGGGTCAAAGGTCAGTTTATAGGAGCGAGATTTATTCTACAGCCATTATCCTCATAACTTGAGTAATGATTTCTGGTATGTTGGAAAGCGTATCATAATGCATGATTTTACTAACTTGTTTACGCTTTCTAGCCGTACCTTGAAGAAGCGTATATGCTCCAGCTTTGTCCGTCTGTCTGTCTGCACGATAACGCGCGTAAAAAACATTCGATTTCGATGAAATTTTAGCATGTTGTAGGGCACAACTTGGGGACGAAGACTATTGAAAAAGGGACAAATGGGAGTCAAAGGTCAGGACATAGGAGTGGGATCCATTCCATCGCCCTTATGCGTCATAACTTACGTAAAAAATGCTTCGATTGCGACAAAACTGTATCATGTTGTCCCGGAGGTATACTGAACCGGTTCTATTGAATATCATCGAAATGGGGTCAAAGGTCAGGGCACAAGAGCGAGATTTATTCCACAGCCATTATTTTCATGAAAAGCGTATCATAATCAATTCAGATTTTACTAACTTGTTTACTAATACCAAAGATATTATAAAAATGACGAACATGATCAGAAAAATATAAAAACCAAGAACATAATCAGGAAGAGAAATGAAAAAAACAAAACAAAAAAAAACCCCGTAAAAACCCAGCTTGGTCCGAAAAATTCGAAATTCCAAAAACCACGAAATGTTCTTATCCCTGCTAGAATAATAATTCCCGGCGGTTCCAAACATTTTCGGCCAGCAGATGGAATGAAGATGTAAAAATAAATATTGAAAAGACATCGAAGAAATGCCACGATGAAAAAACGTCCAACAAACAATTCCACAAATGTTTTCTAAATGTTAGGAATTTGAAACATGAAAATAAACTTTATACAGATGTTGAATAACAGTACTTCACTGTGATTTTCGATTTCTGTAGCTACTACGCAGAATCCGCAGCGCCTGGGAGTGTCTGGATCTTATTGAAGCAATGCCCAGGCAAGTGACGAAGTTTAACCAATCACAAGTGTTGCTCATTCCATTAGCAGGAGTGAACGAAATGCATGTCAGCTGGGAAAAGTGAACTCAAAATTGCTTCTAGCGGACAAAGGAAAATCGCGAATATCGAGAAAAAAAATTAAAAAAAAAATGGAAGAGTTCATCTCCCACCCAGTAAATGAGCAACCGGAAAACATGGGGAAAAAACTCTTAAGTACAATAATTTCCAGGAGTCATAATTAAATTTAAGAACTTTTCCACGAGTCTGAGAGGAAATAAGAAGAAAAGAGCGCATTTAACTTCTTATATATTCCAGGAGGCGTACGGACCATGAAAACAGTGCTAGACGAAACATTAAAATTTGTGTCAAACGCGTCTCTTGAAAATTCTCAGGTACTTGTGCAAGATACAGGCAGTTATCATAAAAATGTTCTTTCCTATGCGGAAGTTCCTTGATTTTTATCAGGCGGAAAAGTATTTAATTGTCTTTTCGAGTTGTGTACGGAGGTCAAGAATTATTTGCATGAAATCTGAAGTCAAATTTGTCGCTTGGACAACGTGAATCGTTTTACTTGGCTTGCGAAATTGACCTGCACGGCTGAGGTTTTCGGCGTTCAAAATGGCTTCAACCTTGATATACAAGGAAGAAATGTCCACATATTTAATGCTAATGGTAAAGACAGACTTAACGCTAAAATAATGTAAGAGCTTCGTTGACTGCGTCACAACCGTCAAGAATCAAACTCCTTAACTCTGCTTCCCGATTTTATAATTACATGAAAGGAAGAAACAGAAGAAATTGAATTTAAAACACGCACATGCGAGGACTTTAATGTGAGTTTAGGAAAATACACGGTCGAGTCACATTATTGTGACCATCAGCTAATATCCAGAGTAACCGCCGTGTGCAGCGCTGACAGCAGCTAGACTGGCTGGGAGTGACTCAATAAGGTGCTGGAAGGTGTTCACAGGTATGTGGAGCCATGTTGACTGCAGTGCATCTGATAGCTGCTGGAGGGTGCGTGGTAGAGGATCCATAGAGCGAACAACACGATCGAGGTGGTCCCACAGATGCTCAATTGGGTTTAAGTCTGGGGAATTAGGGGCCCAAGAAAGTACTTTGAAGTCTTCAAAGTGCTCTTCCAACCACTCTCGGACATCTCTAGCTGTGTGACACGTCGCATTGTCGCTCTGGAAGATCCCATCCGCCCCAGGGAAGACAATCAGCCCGTATGGGTGTACGTGGTCTGCAAGAATGGATTCACAACGGATTCGGTCCATAGTGCCTTTCACAGGTATGAGTGGACCCAGAGAATGCCACGAAAACATTCCCCAGACCATAACGCTGCCTCCATCAGCTTGTGTCCTTCCAGCAATGGTTAAAGAGTGTTTGTTCTCCGATGTTTCTCGCCTTATACGCCAATGTCCATCCGTTCGATGAAGCAGGAAACGTGACTCATCGGAGAAGGCAATACTTTGCCAATCAGCGGAGGTCCAATTTCGTAAGCCTTTTCTGCCGATGCACCTTCGTTAGCATAGGTGCAGTGACCATCAGTCTGCATCGGAGCCCCATACGCAGCAGGGTTCGCTGAACTGTCGTTTTAAATACACTTCCGGTAGCTGCCTGGTTCATTCGGCCAGTGAGTTGCTCCACTGTAGCATGTCGATCGGCCCTCACGTACCTTTGAAGCCGACGTTCACCTCTCACATCAATGGCACGTGGTGCTCCGCAGTTTCCATATCGTTTATTCGGAATGGTGCCATTTCTTCAATCACGATACACTTTAACCACAGCAGCACGCGGACAGTTCACAAACTGCGCTGTTTCAGAAATACTGCAACCCTTTGTCTGAAAGCCGATAATCACCCGTTTTTGCAAATCTGGTAAATCGCTCCTTTTATCCGTGACAGCAACGAGTGATATATTTTCAGAATGGCTACAGCACACCTTATATACCCACCAAGCTAGCTCACGACACGTAACTTCTTTCATTGGCTACGCACTGTTGAAGTCAAAAGTAGGAGGTAGTCACATTAATGTGACTCGGCTGTGTATTTCCTACAGCCAGACACCAAAATTGAAGTGGATCAGGACGCCCCGGCCGCCGGGTGGTCAGAGGCGAAGGCTTTTGACTAGTCTAAGTTGGACCCGGGTTCAAGTCACTGATGAGGTATGCGTGGTGTACTTGTTTGATGTCGTTGGTCCTGTCCCTTCTCTGGAACCAGTGACCCTACATTAGGAGCGGGCAACAGTTTATAGCCCCAACAGTGGCTCATGGTGTCCGTAAATTTAAACATGCAAGTTCAACAGACAACAACAACAAAAAAAAAAAAAAAAAACTTGGATATTCAATTCGATACTTCAGCTGGAAAAACTACAAGATTTCGTTCTTAATTTTGTCGATAAACAGCAACATTTGTTACATCAATCAAAGAAATAGCAAATCGCTTTCAACAAATATTTCCGAGTTTTGTTACTAATTAGTGCTTTTATTCCGCCGATAAAAGTTCCATTACCTAATGAAATCAAGTTCTTTGTATTGGTTTACTGCAAGAAAATACGGGACAAGCACAAATTTGTGGCAATATTTAATTTAAAAGATAAAGATAACTACATTTTTTTAGTCAGAATTCTAATTTTTTTTCTTAGTGGTTTGCAAAACTTATTATTCTAAGAAAATTTAAGAACCACTGCATTAGAGCATTGATCCGGTCTTTATGACTGCTTAGAGAGTCAACCAATAACTTGTGAGAGCTTTACCCTTTCTGTGACGTCATGAAACGCCCAATGGCCCACACTGGTTACCACAAATTGAGGAAAAAACAGAAAAATCGTGATAACTAAAAAAAATACATGACGAAATTTGGTGAAAACCGGTATCATATCGTACGTTAGAGACAAACCTTAAAACATTTCGTAAGAAACACTTAATTCACACAAAAATTACCCCATACAGAACTAGGTAAAAAAATAAAGTGTCAAAATGAAATGGCCAAAATACCTCAATAGGGAGTGCGGTCACCCCTCACAGGAATGCAGGCCTCACAGCGATGCTTCATACAATTCATGGTGACTAGAGCTCAGTAGGCAGCTGCGACCAATGCTCGGGCGGAGCTTGCGTAAGCTCCTACAGGTGTTGCAGAGGGGAGTTGAGGTCGAGAACACATCTCCCTAGAGCATCCCAGACATGCTCTATCGGATAAAGGTCGGGAGATCTGGCTGGCCAATCCATACGGACAGTGGTCTCCTCTTGGAGAAATAGTTCTATCAGACTCACTCTGTGGAAACGAGCTTTATTTCGTCTTCTACGAGAAATCTATCTCCAATGGCACCTGATTAAAGGCGAACATAAGTTTCCAGGACATCATACCTATAGCGTTGAGCATTTATGGTTCCTTTTTGGAAGGTCTGTGCGTTCACCTAACGCGCGCGATGCCTTCTCTAAACCAGCACACAACGACCACTATAAGTGTAACTTTCACGATTCGTAGAGGAATGACAGCGTGTCCCTCGTTCTCTCCGGTTCAGAGCACGACTGGAATCGCTCTGCAAAGCAAATCTGGATACATTTGTGAAGAGTACTGACCTCCATTAGTTTTCAGTCTAATTGACGTGAAGTCTTGCCCAATTCTAAAGGCCCCCTCCCCCCTGTAACGGGGGAAAAGGAGTCACCCAGAGCGCTGGTCGATTAGCATAACGACTTCCTTCGTAAAGCCTTCTGAGCACAGTGGAAGCAGATGCCACCATTCCTGAAGCCACAGCAAGGGCACATCGCAGTTGTGTCGGTCGGAGTTGCCGTCCTGTTCCACCGCGCAGTTAATCGAAGATATCGGTCATTTAAGGATGTCGTAGGCCTAGGACTTCCTTCCCTGTACCTCCGTGAAGTTGACTGCGTATTTTGAAATTGGTTCCACAGCCCGTGGACCACAGGACTAACATGAAGCTATTTTGTAACTTCCACCTAACTTTGGCCTGCATCTGGTCGTCCGCTCGCTCTTCACCTCAGTTAAATCCGTTAAGTGATGTCTCGCAGCCATTACAACAAATGTATCTCAAATTTCTTTCTTCACATTCCGCAAACGATGTGGCCGCACCAGTGGCGCAGTGGGCTTGCTGACTATTTGTCTGAGATGGGTCCGGGTTCGGATCCCGTGAAGCATGGATGTTGTGTTTGTCTTAAGGCAATGGCTCTCTCCCTTCCCTGGAACCAGTGGCCCTAAATTAGGGACGAGCGACTGCTTATAGACCATCAAGTTGCTCACGGGGGTCGTTAAACACCCAAACAGCACAACCAAAACAAAAAATTATGTGACACACATTACTGCAACCTGCGGCATTTGCATAAACTGATGCCATTTGCATACGATACCCTGACTCCGCATTACATTTCACGTTATGTACCTAAGTTTCGTGCATTTCTAACTCCTCTTTCACAAATAATCCCGATTTTTCTGTTTTTTCCTTAATTTGGAAACCAATGTATATTGAACTCATTATGGACAAACCATTTATTGAACCCATTTATGGAAACCAATTTGTAATAACATCGCTGGTAATAATGTAATTCCATCACCAGTTACAATGTAATAGATGTGCGTTACACAAACATGTTTGATTTTTTTTTTTTTTTTTTTTTTTGATTGGAGGTTTAACCGACCATCGTGAGCAACTCAATGGGCTATAAGCAGTCGCCCGTCCCTAATTTAGGGTCACTGGTTCCAGGAAAGGGAGAGAGCCAGTGCTGTAAGACAAACACAACATCCATGCCTCACTGGGATTCGAACATGGACCCTTTCGGACAAATGATCAGAAGCCTTCGCTTAGAACACTGCGCCACTGGGGCGGCGTTTGGAAATTCCTGAACATGTATACAAATCGGATACACCACAGAAATAAACAAATGTTCCAATACATAAACATTAGTTGGTCCAAACCTACGCCTAAATGTCTGAGCTTTCCAAGAGCCAAGCCAGAAGGTCTATTGAAACGGTCGTAGGATTGGACAAAAACGATGGTATGATGTGTGGTACCATAACTGTTACTGAAATACGAAAAAAAAATAATAATAATAAGACGGATACCACCGATCTGGAGATCTATGAGGCCATTCGCGTGCACTATGTCTGCTCAATAGACGATCGGCGCTAAACGTGCACGCCTGATTTCACGTCATATGCAAATTATTAGCTTAATAAAACCGTGTGGTTTTGCAATCAGAATGACAGCACGAACCTTTATTTTCGCACATTGAAAATGTGACTGCATTTTTCCGTAATGGATTTTATGACCCACCCTAACGTTGCTTTGTGCGAGTAATGTGCAAACGTCACTTATGTGGCATTATCTGCAGCAGCGCCCTCTATTGTCGAGATTTTGAACTATTTTTTATACAAAATCCCGTAGCTCGGTGAATATTAATCTGCATGTCTCTCCGACCCACAGATCTTTTTTAATCGCATTTTACTTTTGCATCGACTTTTGAATCACCCTGTATACGCTGGCGACAGAATTGGTACCGGAACAATAGAAAATATGCGCAAAGTATCGTTCATAGCAAAAAGCTATGCGTGGGAAAAATAATTTTTGCAATACTACTTCTGGAATCGGTGACTGCCAGCAAAAGGTTTTCACATATACGCCCCTAGAGGGAAAACTGTTCATCATTTAAAGAGAGTAATGTTCCCAAACTTTACTTTAGCATGTGGCATACAGATAATTCTTTCAACGTGAATTTTAGAAGCGGATGCACAAATGCTAACAGAAATACACACTAACGCCACGTAGCGTCAGAACTGTGGGCTAAAATAATCCAAGATTGGATGCAAAACATTCCACAAAATTAATAGTATTCAGTGTTCAAGAATTTTTCAGATCGGACTTTCAGAAGCACAAATGTTGAGAAAAATAGATTACATATTTGCACCGCGTAGCGATTTAATTGTGTATTATTTTTGGCCAAGAAATTCGCAGAAAATTGTTTTCGTCGTTAGCGGCATCTGACAGAAACACAATTTTTTCCAATCGGGTTTTTAAACGCGCAGATATTGAAGCAAAAATGTTATAAACATAAACTTATGCCCTCTAGTGGGAAAAATATGCGTTGCCAAAATTTGAAACTATATGCAAAATCTTTCTAACAAAAGTGCTGTCCGACAAAGGAAAAAAAAAATTAATCGGTAAGTTAGAAGCAGAGGTAATGGCAAAACTGTTCATTATAAAAAAAAAAAAAAAAGGAAGTTATATGTAAAACGTTCATTACCAAGAACTGTATCCTACGCAAACAAGATTTTTTTCAAATCAGACTTTTAGAAGCAAATATCGGGGAAAACTGAATTCCCTAAGGGGAAAACTGCATTATTTGGAAAAGAAACTGTGCCCAAAATGGTCTTCGTTGTACATAGTATCGAACGAAAAGAATATTTCAATCGGACATTTAGAAGCAGTAATATGGAATAAAATGTATTTTGAATTTGACACCTGCATTTACGTCCTCTAACGGCAAAGTTATGCATCTGAGAAAGACCAAAGGACAAGGATTATTGTTCTGGTATTCAGGCTTCCCAAAGTAAAAAGAATTTTACAAATCGAACTTACAGGTGTAGAGATATAGTGTCCACAGACGGACAGACGGACATAATGATAACATAAGCACATCCTTTTTTTCTTGCTTATTTCAAAAGACGTGCTAAGTAAGTTTGCGAGAACTAGAGAGGAAAACTGTATAATACGGAATTTCTAAAATTCACGAACCACCATCCTCGCGTTAAGCACTATCGGATGCATTTGTTTTATTTTATTTTTTTATTTTTATCAGGCGTGAAGGTGAGGAGATACCGTGTTCACAAACGGACAAATAGTGATACCTGTTTTTCAAAAGACGTGATAAAATAAAACTGAATGTACGTATATCCTCATTTTTGTGTGTACGTGTGTGTCGGTTACATGGGCGTATTCCAGTGAGGGCTAAGAAGCCTTGCCACTCCCCCACCCCCCGCCAGTGTTTCATTTCTATGTTAAAATGCGACTTACATTAGAAAAAATGCTTTAATAAAAATGCATCAACTAACAATAGAAAATAATGCTTTAATTTTTTCTTCTATTTTTCATTAACTTATATTTTGTCCTGATGGATTTCAAAACTCACATTTTCGGTCGCCCTCCAAAAAAAAATTCTATACACACCCTGATACAACACAATCGATACAAGTACAAGCAGCTCAATGAACGGTTACAAGTCCCTACGTCGTCGAAAATCTTATTAACTCACACACAAGATGAAAATAACTCATTTTAGCCTATGTTCAATGCTGTGTATTCTCTCAAATTAAAGCACAAATTGTTTTCCAAATCTCTGACCCAGAAAAACCTGGACCACTTCCCAACTTCACTACGCACGCAATGAGCGTAGATTTCACCGGCAAAGTTGTACTATTGCAGCCTATGTGAGTCACTAAGTTGATGTCTGGCGGACTTCAAAGCTCATGAAAACAACAGCTTTCATCATCAGTCCGTTTACTACTTCGGAGAGCGGTGATGAAAGTCATGTGCTAAGTTAGGAACTCGATATTTGGCACATCTGGTTTCAATAGCAAAATTTCTTGAGAATTCCAACAGTCCAACCTTGCCCGATTTAAAAACCCGTTTTTAAAAGTGATTACAAACCCACTTGTAATCAGGGCCGTAGCTAATGCTAAATTCTAGGGGAGGCTACTAGTAATGTAGGGGAGGCTAGAAAATTTTTAGTCAGTTCGGTAAATTAATTTTAACCTAATATAACATTATTTATTGAAAAATTAAGCACAGCAACGCTGTTTCAAGTATATAATATCCCAAGGGTATCTCCTCTTTTGGTGCTTTAATGGCACCAGAAGTATTCTCTGTTGTTTTTTGTTTTCTTTAATGAAATGACTCACACTGTTTAATTTCAAACACGAAATTTGTTATTTACAAGCTTCGCTTAAAAATATGTATATGGTCGATTTGGTTAAAATTGGACAAAAAATATCCTTTATGTAACGCGAAACTGTTGCTTGTTTCCTCTAGGCTACTTAATGCACAGTATTACCGTCTTTGCACGATCCCAAAGAATGATGAAGTCGATTTAATTTAAACTTTATTTTAAAACTGTTTATTCCTAAAAACATTATGAAGTTATAAAACCATAAGATCTTTCGAACTCGCGGCGGTATCCATCCTCAGATGTGTTAGTGCACTACAAATGGAAAAGCTAAGTGAGTACAGTGTATGCATATAAGTTAAGGTTAAGAGACTGCGTGACATTTGTCATCGTTCGATGCATTCGTAATCGTCAAGTAACGTGAACTTTTCGGCGCATGCGCATCGAACAATGACAAATATCACACCGTCTCTTAACCTTAACGTATATACACTGAGTGGCCACTTTATTATGACCAACCCCTCAGTACTTCGTTGGGCCACCTTTTGCCTTGAACACTGCGTCGATTCTTCGTGGCATGGACTCCACGAGATGTTGATAGGTGGTTTGTGGAATCTGAGACCATGCTTGATGAACAGCACTTTCCAGGAGTGTGAGATTGCAGGGTTGTGGATCTAGCTATCTGATGGCTCGTTCAACTTCATCCCACAAATTCTCAATGGGGTTGAGGTCTGGAGATTGTGGGGGCCACCTAAGCAAAGTAAACTCACCGGGCATGTTCCTGAAACCAATCCTGTACCACACGAGCACTATGGCAGGACACATTATCTTGTTGAAAGACAAACCATCCACATGAAAGGATGCACTTGGTCCGCAACGATGTTTAGATATGATGTGCCAGTCATACGTTGATCAACACGAATTAAAGGGCCCAAAGCATGCCAGGAAAACATTCTCCAAACCATAACGTTGCCTACACCAGCTTGAAGGGTTGTAGCAATGCATTTGGGGTCCATGCTTTCGTGCTGTTCCCGCCAAATTCTCACTTGGCCATAGGCATGGTACAACTGAAAACGTGATTCATCGGACCACATAATTTGTTTCCAACTATCGACTGTCCAATTCTTGTGCTTCTGTGCGAACTGGAGACGTTTTCTCTTGTTAACTGCAGACAGCAAAGGTGTTCGAACATGCCCTTCGGCTGCCATATCCCATCCGATGCAGTGTACGGCGAACAGTGCGTGCAGAGATCATTTGAGGGGATCCTTGATTAAGATTGTCTGTAATTTGCTGCACTGTTGCCCTTCTGTTGTCTGTTACCAGTCTGGACACTCTCCGTTCCGCCCGAGCAGTCACTAGTCGATGATGACCACACGTTGCACGTAGAGACCCAGTTTTTTGGCTGACAGTCCAGTCCTTAAACACTTTAACAACAGCTGCTCTGGAACATTTCACGAATGCGGCGGTTTCGGTGATACTCGCTCCATGGCTCCGAGCTCCTACAATCATCCCACGTTGAAAATCCGTCAAATCGCATTTTTTACCCATCTCGTCACCCAAAAATCACTTCTACTACTGTCGCTAGCACTAAGCTTCCCCTTTTTATACTAGTCTCGCCTTCTGGCGACAACAGCGTGCAACCATACAGTTTTTGCTTAAAACTGTCAGGTGGTCATAATAAAGTGGCTACTCAGTGCATACTGTACTCACTTATGCTTCTCCATTTGTACCACGGAGGAACCTCAGGTTCGATCCCAGCAGGTACGAACGCTCGAACCACTAAATATCCGCCGTGCGTCGAATATGCACGTTAAGCCGTCGGATCCCGGGTACTCTGCCCCCCCCCCTTCTACCTCGCTTCCGTGTCACTTTCCTATCGGGCACTCTAGCCCAAATCTCCTAGCTTCCTATTTCTAAGGGTTGTTTAAGACCTGGGGTCAGACACTCCCTTCCTAAAATCCTCTACATATGATCTACACTGCTGGACAATTGCTAAGGACGGATCATAAACGGCTATATAGCGCATAAAAAAGTAAGTGTGGTTGGATGCCAAGTGAAATCAAATAATGTCAGAATGCCAGGACATTACAAGAAAGACAATTTATTGTGCTCTGAAAGCCAGAAGGCTTTGGAACGTGTTCAAGGGACAAACAGGCCATTTTGTGCAGAATACGTAAACGTGAAAAAATGCAATTACCGTCCGCAGGCGTTCCGGCGTAAGATGTCAATACGGGATATGGCCACCATGGACGGCGATGCAAGATTCCACACGTCGTTTCATGCTTTGCACAACATTATCAAGCAGCTGTTGGAGTAATTTATCCCATTCCTCTGTCAGTGCACGGATGAGGGTGTCCTTGTTTACTGGAGGGCATTCTCCCCAAAGCATCCCACACATTTTCAATGGGATTCAGATCTGGAGAACGTGCTGGCCATACGAGGCGTTGAATATCCTCGCTCTCAAGACACTCCTGGACAGCGACTGTTCGATGACATGTTGCGTTGTCGTCCATGAAAATGAATCTATCACCGACAGCACCACGGAACATGCGAACATGAGGTAGCAGAACATCATTAATGTATCGTTGGCCAGTCATAGTCCCTGTTGGAAGCACATAGAGGGACGTACGGCCATTGATCATGATGCCAGCCCATACCATGACATTACATGTCGGATATCGGTCCCTTTCCTGTATGTTTGCTGGACAATATGCAGTACCACTATCACGCCAGATCAGTTGTCGTCGACAATCAGACGATAGACTGAATCTACTCTCATCTGAGAAGAGGACAGCAGACCAGTCGTTATCAGTCCAATTGCGATGTTGATGGCACCATTGCAAACGGGCGGTACGGTGACGTCTGGACAATGGGATGCACACAACAGGACGGCGGGCGTATAGTCCTCCTTCATGCAAACGTCTGGCGACAGTTTTTCGGGAGATTCGCTTGCCAGTAGCAGCCATAAACTGATTTGCTACCTCACTAGCTGTGCTGCGCCGGTGTCCTTTTGTTGATAGCACTATGTACCGATCTTCTGCAGGTGTCGTACTGCGAACACGACCTCCCCCGTGACGTTTGCTACACTCACCATTTGTTTGAAATGATTTCCAAAGCCTTGAAACAACACTGTGGCTGACGTCCAACTCCCTGGCAACATCTGTTATTTTTCGCCCTTCTTCAATCTTGCCAACAATACGGCCACGCGTAAAATCATCTAGGTGATGATGCCGGAAAGACATACTGAAAATTGCAAGTTCGTCAATTGATTCTTTCCCTTTCAACTTTGCGTTTGAACAACAACGGTCAATACGCGTCAAATCCTTTATATCTCTTATCAGCCCTATGACGTCACGAAAAGTTCGGCAATCCAAAATTTGCATACGCACAACACGTCTTACTGTATCCCGCACTTATGCTAATTTCCACACTTTCCTGCCTTCCATTTTATGGTTGCTATCGTTGCTATTGTCATCCGTCCTTAGCAACTGTCCGGCAGTGTATTATTCTCCATTTGTAGTGAACTAACAAATCTGAGGATGAACACCGCCGCGGGTTCGAAAGATCTTATGGTTTTAACTTCATGATGTTTTAAATTTTTTAAGAATAAACAGTTTTGAAGTTTAAATTAAATCGACTTCATCATTCTTTGGGATCGTGCAAAGACGGTAATACTGTGCATTAAGTGACATATGCTGCACGAATATAATCTCCCAACAGTTCTCTAGGCTACACAATTAAAAAAAAAAAAAATATGGACAAAATGTTTTTAGGAACTCTGAAGGAAAATCTGAAGTCCGACCAAAGACAACGTTTTTGCACGATGAATAGTTAATTAATTATTAATTTTAAATTGTATGAACCGCGAACTCCGCAGACTTTAATTTATTGCACGAAGAAACGTGTTTTCGAGCTGATACAGGAGTCTGCAAGTACCATACATGTCCAATAATGGTATGTTTTGCATTAAGTTTCTGTTGTCTCGAAACTTTTGAGGCAGGTAGTTTTTCCTCATTTCACGCAATGAGAACGTTTAATAAAACCCATTGCACGTATTGGTTTCCCATTGTATAGTGTGACGTATTTTAAAGTGCTTCACTTGCTTTTCAGTGTTTGTGTTGCTTTGATTCAGCGTCGACATTTATTTGTGCCTAAACTTTTCCGGCGGACCTTCCTGAATGCAAAAAGCATTTCAAAAATGAGCAATCGTAATAAGTACGGGGAAATGGACTGGCACACGGTGTACGATTGCAACAGTTCATATACGGAGCGACACATTGATCTGCGAATTGTATTGCTGTATTTTAAACAAGTTTCTGTACGGACATGATTTTGAATCACCTGATTTACAGGCTTTACTCTCAGTCAGATCGATACCTAGCGTTTTAAGCGTGATACTTATTCTTTTCCTCATTTTTAGCACGTCTTTTGCAAAAAAGATAGTGCTTATGTTACCAGTTTGTCCGTCCGTCTGTGGACACCATCTCTGCAACTACCAGCCCGATATTTTTTTTTTTTTTTTTTTTTTTTTTTGAGGTTTAACGACCACCGTGAGCAACTCAATGGGCTATATATAAGCAGTCGCCCGTCCCTAATTTAGGGTCACCGGTTCCAGGGAAGGGAGAGATCCATGCATCACCGGGATTCGAACCCGGACCCCGTTCGGACGAATGATCAGAGGCCATCGCTTAGACCACTGCGACACCGGGGCGGGGCGGCTAGTCCGATTTGAAAAATTATTTTTGCATTGGGAAACTTGAAATGTGCGAATGATGACCCTTCATTTCATTTTTTTTTTTTTTTACAATGCACAACTTCGCCGCTAGAGGGCGTAAATACAGATGATATCGAATTCAAAATACATTTTATTCCATATACGTATTTGCTTCTAAACATAGGATTGAATTTTTTTTTTTTTTTTACCTTTCGATTCCATTTATGTCGAAAACCATTTTAGGTATAGTCACTTTTTTTAAGTTGCGCATAGATTTTCCGCTAGGGTGGTAAAAGTAAACTGCATTTTTCTCAATATTTCTGATTCTAAATCTCAGATTTGAAAAATTCTTTCTACACCGGATATGTGTTGCGCTTACCCTTGATGCATATAATTTCTGATTTTATAAAAAAAAAAAAAAATGGTTTGGACACCAGCAGGAGTAAACGCTTATTTCGGCTTCTGATGTATTTAAAGCAAAATCTGAACTTCTAAAATCTTGACTGAAAAAATTCATTCGTGGACAGATGCCTCTCACGTTGATAAACCTTTTCGAAATATTTTCTTCTTAAAATACTGTACGGTTTCTCCGCTAGGGGGCATAGCGGTACATCATATTTTTCTCAATACCTCTGCTTCTAATGGTCCAATTTGAAAAATTCCTTTTTTGTTGGGCAGATAAAGTTTCCGGTGTGACATGTTTTTCATATAATTTAAAAATTTTCAAGTAATTCATAGACTTTCCGCTAGTGGGCGTATAGGTAAATCGCGATACCCCTGATATCTCCGCTTCTAATACTCCGATTTGAAAAATTCTTTTTGCACCGGATATAGCTCCTGATGGGAAATCTTTAGTATATAATTTCTAATTTTTGGTAAAAAAAAAAAATGGTTTGGCAACTAGAGGCGTAAGTCTTAATTTCCGCTTCTGAGGTATTTGCAGTAAAACTTGGGCTTCCAAAATCTGGAATGAAAAAATTCGCTCGTGGACCGATATCACTGACGTCGATAAACCTTTTCGGAATATTTTCTTTTTAAATTAATACGTGGTTTCTCCGCTAGGTGGCGCAGACGTATATCTTATTTTTGTCAATATCTCTACTTCCAAGAGTCCGATTTGAAAAATTCCTTGTTTGTTGGATAGCGTTTCCGGTGTTAAACGTTTCTCATACAATTTCAAATTTTTCTTAACCCACAAGTCTGCCACCAGAGGGCCTAAGTTTACATTTCCGTTTACAGCAATATCTGCGGTATTAAAAACCCGATTGAAAAACTTCTTTCTTCGGTCAGATAGATGCTACTGTTTTCTATACCGGTTCCATGGACTTTGATAAATTTAATTCGCGCCAGAACGGATTCAAAAGACCTGCTCATTACAACCGAAAATTCGGGGTCATCTTTCTTGTTGCCCCCCCCCCCATATTGCACTTGCTACTAATTATAACGCACGCCGAGTCTTTCGCAGGAGAGGCTGCCTCCAAGCTGAGGCCCTGCTTGTAATTTAAGTGTTATTACAAAACTCCACAATTCACGAATCTCGAATTTGAAAACAAATTTTCCCAAAATTTCTGCCTTCCTATCAACAGAAATCCACTGAGTGCTGAAGAGTATAGAAATAATACATTTCGAATTTTACTCAAATTCCTTCCGAGAACATGAAAGAAATACGGGATTACACCACATAATACAAATTTTGAAAATGACAATCCGATTTTTGGTGTAAATGGTTATATTCAAATTAATCGGAAACTTGAGACTTGGTCGTTCTGCGTGGTGTAGTGGTTAACATACCCAGTCGCTATCTGGGAGACGCGGGTTCGAGTCCCGTTCTAGGACGATGAAAATTTCACAAGTTTTCGGATATTATCTGACTTACCATCCTTATCACATTTACACAAAAAATCAGATTGTCATCTTCAAAATTTGTATCCTTCCGAGAAATTAATCCCACATATTTGAGCTTCCAAACTACAGCAATAACAGTTAAGATTTCAGTAGTTAAAGGGGAGAATTCGCACAGCTAAATGATTCCGCACAAAGTTGTCCATGAACATGTTCCACGCCGCCCTGGTGGCGCATTGGTCTAAGCGATGGCTTCTGATCATTCGTCCGAAAGGGGTCCGGGTTCGAATCACGGTGAGGCATGGATGTTGTTTTGGCTTACGGCACTGGCTTTCTCCTTTCCCTGGAACCAGTGACCCCCCAAATTAGGGACGGGCGACTGCTTATAGCCTAATGAGTTGCTCGTCGTTAAACCTCCAATTAAAAAAAAAAAAAAACATGTTCCACACAGAGCACTAGTCTTTTCATACTTTTTCAGTATATGTATACACTGAGCAGTCACGTTATTACGACAACATTAGTTTTCTGGACAGCTCTGGGTACAGTTCAGCTAGTAATAAAGTTGAAGAGGTTTAACGAACTCGCTTTTCTCGCAAGCGGAAAAATCTGTCACTCACGCTGAGTGACATCAACACCCCAACGGAGCAGACTGTGGGCCCAAACAGAAGTTTTCGCCATGTCTACAATCTTTAACTCCAACACAGTATACAAAGGAGAACTTGAAGCAAAAATCCAAAACCTTTAGTTACCACCTTTTTTTTTTTTTTTTTAAGAAAACCACGATCGATCTAAACAAAATTATACATACAGAATTGCGACCTTCAACAGATCAAATAAATGTATTATTTCTCAGGTGTTGTTCAATAACTCAGAGCAAAATCTACAATTAAAACTAGGGAATATATGGATGGTTTCACCGATTTCCGGAATCCTAGCAGAAGTCATATTACGACCGATGGAGGACAAGTTATTTTCTGACTGTACCTTAAAACCTGAAGCCTGGTTCGCCGCCCCCGGTGCAGCAGTGAGCCAAGCGATGGGTTCTGATCATTCATCCGAGATGAATCCGGGTTCGAATCTGGGTGAGGCATGGATGATGTGTTTGTCTTACGGCGCTGGCCCTCTCCCTTCCCTGGAACCAGTGGCCCTAAATTAGGTGGGGGTGACTGCTTATAAGCCCCATTGAGTTGCTTACGGTGGTCGTTAAACCTCCAATAAAGAAAACAAGTTAGTAAAATCATGCAACGCATTGATTATAATACGCTTCCCAACATACCAGAAATCTATTATTAAAAACACAGTTTTGCCGTCTTTACACGATTTAAAATATTACGGTTAAAATGCTATATACATGAGCACTTTCAAGTCCACTGTGGACCCGTCATCAGATGCTGTGGTTGCACTATGCCCTGGGAGGGTATATATTATGTAGTATGCGCACTGACGAAATAGTATGTTTTGGTATGCGCATGCTCACTTCCCAATCATGTCGTTTCATTAGAGCAGCCGGTATTGTCTCTTTTGTTGTAATAGTTACAGAGTAGTTTCCATGGCAACGGTATAATAATAGGGGTATCGTCGTTACAGCATTCAGCCCTATGTTTATGTATCAATAGGCTTTCTAACAGGAGGATAGATGAACATGTAGTTGGCGTATGTAACATAGTAACATCTTCCCAGATAGGTTGGTGTTGACCCTTCAGGCATAGTCTTGATAGGGCGGTGGAGGTGGAGCATGTTTTAACATTATATCTATGTTCAGAGACACGTAAATTAATATTACGACGGGTCGAACCTATGTACATCTTGTCGGTTACGTCAGCATTCATAGCTTTTAGTGGGATTGCGTATACACCGAACTTGGAATCATGGGGAATCCGATCCCTGTCATTTTTAATATGGGCGAGAATGTTGCATGTTTTTATGCCAAAATCTAAGTTAAGTGGACGACATACGTTTTTTAGGATATTTGTGACAGCAGGGATGTATGGTAGCTTGCCGACATATGAAGTGCTTGGTATCGTTCTCGATAATGTTGAGTATGATGCATTAAAGACACGGCGCATTAAAAATATACATTCTGTTACACCATCTAGCTCGCAGTTTATAATGGTCTCACTCGATATCATTTCCTTGTACCCTAACGTACCTGTACCTGCTGTCCACCGTATCATTGAAGAAATGTTGTCAGCCCACGGAACTTATACCCATAATGAAATTCAAGGCATTGTTAATGCCTTAAGACTTGTGTACAACAGAACATTTTTTCGATTTAATGAAACTATTTACCGTCAACGGGAAGGGGCCCCTATGGGGTCACCCCTCTCAGCAGTTCTATCTGAGTTGTTGTTACAAGACCTGGAAAACGAGGTCCTCGCAAACTTTCATGTGAAACCTATTTTATACCTGAGATACGTGGATGATGTGCTTTTTGTTTTGGCAGTCCACCCTTGAAAGCCTTACAGAGTTCACCAGCTTGTTGTCTACAAAATACAGTTCCATAAAATTTTCCACAGAATTCGAGACCAATTATGCATTACCCTATCTGGACATCTTGTTGGAAAGAAACCCTAATACGAACGAAATAACTCACTCTGTTTATAGAAAACCAACTGCAACAATATCTATGATTCCCTATAACTCCTACCACCCACTCAGGCAAAAACTTTCAGCCCTTCACTTTATGTTTCACCGAGCAATTACACATTCATCCTCAACCGATCAAAGAGACCTAGAAGTTGCAAAAATTATGGATATTGCAGCATTATATAATTATCCATCTACCATAGTTAATTCCATAATGCGCCGTGTCTTTAATGCATCATACTCAACATTATCGAGAACGATACCAAGCACTTCATATGTCGGCAAGCTACCATACATCCCTGCTGTCACAAATATCCTAAAAAACGTATGTCGTCCACTTAACTTAGATTTTGGCATAAAAACATGCAACATTCTCGCCCATATTAAAAATGACAGGGATCGGATTCCCCATGATTCCAAGTTCGGTGTATACGCAATCCCACTAAAAGCTATGAATGCTGACGTAACCGACAAGATGTACATAGGTTCGACCCGTCGTAATATTAATTTACGTGTCTCTGAACATAGATATAATGTTAAAACATGCTCCACCTCCACCGCCCTATCAAGACTATATGCCTGAAGGGTCAACACCAACCTATCTGGGAAGATGTTACTATGTTACATACGCCAACTACATGTTCATCTATCCTCCTGTTAGAAAGCCTATTGATACATAAACATAGGGCTGAATGCTGTAACGACGATACCCCTATTATTATACCGTTGCCATGGAAACTACTCTGTAACTATTACAACAAAAGAGACAATACCGGCTGCTCTAATGAAACGACATGATTGGGAAGTGAGCATGCGCATACCAAAACATACTATTTCGTCAGTGCGCATACTACATAATATATACCCTCCCAGGGCATAGTGCAACCACAGCATCTGATGACGGGTCCACAGTGGACTTGAAAGTGCTCATGTATATAGCATTTTAACCGTAATATTTTAAATCGTGTAAAGACGGCAAAACTGTGTTTTTAATATCCTTCAGCACGATAAATCGACTTCCTATGATACCAGAAATCATTACTCAAGTTATGAGGATAATGGCTGTGGAATAAATCTCGGTCCTGTGCCCTGACCTTTGATCCCATTTCGATGACATTCAACAGAACCGGTTCAGTATATCTGCGAAATAACATGATAAAGTTTTGTCGCAATCGCAGCACTTTTACGTAAGTTATGATGCATAAGGGCTATAGAATAGATCCCGCTCCTGTGTCCTAACCTTTGACCCCATTTCACTCATTTTAAATAGGATTCGTCCCCAGGCAGGCCCCTACAACATACTAACATTTCATCCAAATACGTAAGTTATGACGCATAATGGCGATGGAAGTGATTCCGCTCCTATGTCCTGACCTTTGACCCCATTTTGCCCATTTTCAATAGGGTTTGTCCCCAGGTGGTCCCCTACAATATACTAAAATTTCATCGAAATCAAACCTTTTTTACGTTAGTTATGACGCATAAGAGCAGTGGAATGGATCCCGCTTCTATGTCCTGACCTTTGACCCCATTTCGTTCACTTTCAATAGGGTTCCTTCCCAGGTGTTCCCCTACCACATACTAAAATTTCATCGAAATCGAACGATTTTTACGCGAGTTATCGTGCGGACGAACATACGCACACAACGCGTGAGGTAATGAGGCAGATTGGAATCGCGACCATCTGCTCGCAAGAGTGTGACGTCGTAAAACTTTAATAGGATCCACACACAACGCGTGATAATGAGACAGATGGAGTGACCGCTAGCCAACATCTCAGTCGCGAGATTGTGACGTCATAAGATTTCTAAGCATGTGTAACATTAATGGAACGACGCCATGACACTAAAAACGTGGTAATTCGGGATGGTTATTTAACGCACTAAACCAATTTCCCTAAAGTCGAGATCAAGCTAAATCGATTTCTAGTACCAGAAAACTGCAGGTTAACGACTTTAATCAAAATCCTTAGAGCCGTTTTCAAAATAAAATTTACAAAGATACAAGAATTGCTCCTTTAAGGTGGACGTCAAGTAATTTTGCTTCCTATACTTCCAATAGAAAAACTTCTGTACACATTTTCTTCACAATTAATGCGTTCCCAAGGATGAAAATTTGAACATCGATTAAAATAGCTTCATTTTTTATCTTGGAATACTTAATATTTTCTAAAACATAACCATAATTATGCAATCCAACATTTTTTGTCTACTGACGTCATCAAAGTACAGGTCGCGCCATCTTTTTTGCTGGTTTCAACACCACCAAAGGAAACGTTATTGTTTTTTAATATAATTAAGGTTATGTTTTAGAAAATGTTAAGTATTCCAAGTTATAATATGAAGTTATTTTAATCGATGTTCAAATTTCCATCTTTGGGAACACACTAATTGTGAAGGAAATGTGTACAAAAGTTTTTCCATTGGAAGTATAGGAAGCAAAATTACTTGACGTCCACCTTAATAGTATGACATAAGGGCGATGGAATGTATCCCGATCCTATGTTCTAACCTTTGACTCCATTTGTCCCATTTTCAATAGGGTTCCGTCCACAGGTGGTCCCCTACCACATACTAAAATTTCATCGAAATCGAACCATTTTTACGCACGTTATGACGCATAAGGGCAATGGAATGCATTCCACTCCTATGTCCTGATCTTTGACCCCACTTCACCCATTTTGAATAGGGTTCATTCCAGGTGGTCCCCTACAATATACTCAAATTTCATCCACATAGAACCATATTTACGCAAGTTATGAGACATAAGGGCAATGGAATGGATCCCGCTCCTATGACGTGACCTTTGACCCCATTTCGTCCATTTTCAATAGGGTTCGTCCCCTGGTGGTCCCCTACCACATACTAAAATTTCATCGAAATCGAACAGTTCAGGCGCGAGTTATCGTGCCGACAGACGGACGGACGGACAAAGCTGGAGCATATACGTTTCTTCAACCTACGGTTGGAAAGCGTAATAAAACCTGGTTCATATATGTGGATGACATCTTCATTGTGTGGCAACATGGAGAGCAAAGTTTGAAAACTTTGCACCAAGAAATAAACTCCTTCCACCAGTCAATCAACTTTACGTGCGAACAGGAAAACAACGGAACCTTACATTTTTTTGAACGCCCTGTTCACCAGGAAAGAAAATGGCCTACTTCGAACGGAAGTGTTCTACTCGTACAAACCGTCAGCTGTACCCAGCGTAATCCTTCCCAAGTATTTCAACCCAAAGTCATACAAAACAGTTGTTTTCAGAGTGTGGTTTAGAAGGACGTTCGTTAATCCCTTCACCGTATAATTCAGAAATAAAGAAACAGCAAATATCACCGACAGGGAACTTTCAACTGGGTTTACTAGACAAACATTAGATTCCATTTTACGAAGGGCCCAAGTGCCTAAACCCAGGACTCCTAATATCCCAAACAACGGTTTAAGATATTGTGGGTCCGTAACATATTTCCCCAAATTCTCTTTCAGGTTCAAAAGCCTCATTAAAAAATATGGAGTGAATGTGGCTATTAAATCTCATGCATCTATAATATAAAGGACACTGTGTCAACAAGCAAGCCACCAGTAAAAAAAGAAAGCTCAGCGGGAATTTACGACATGCACCCTAATATATCATTAAGAGTGCAGAATAAAATAGTACGTACGGTTGACGAAAGCGACCATTCCTTCTCGTAAGGAGCAAAGAGCATAAAAAGAGACATTAAAAAAAAAGGCGAAAATAACAATTACTCCATGCAGGGAGGTCATCCAAAAAGGAGCAACCCCGCTATAGAACAGGATGAAAAGACTAGCACAATACACAAGCTTCGTTGGCACACCTATGCGGGAAATTGTTGAAATCATAACTGACCCGCACTCGTGCAACGAAAGTTTGTTCTTGGAACTGTCAGAGATGCCTGAAGAAATCTCCTTAACAAACAACGGAGAACCACAACCGATAGTGTCCCTCCATACTACGTGAACATGTCTCAAACACGGACTTCCACGTGAACGGAACAACCGTTTGTTTCAAAACATCAAAATTTTTGAATTGTTTCAGAGTTGTCTGTTACTGTTCTCTCTGATCAAGCTTGGTGTTCTCTCTTTCACATCGAAAAGCATCCACCCATCTAGCGATGGTACAATATGTCAATGCATGATCGCCACAAGCTTTCCGTAGTCCTTTGGGGTACTGACGAGCATTTAAGTCTTCGTAACAGCCGAATTTCGACAAAACTGCGTTGCACTTGTCCTGAACATCATTTCGGGTGATTACATAAACCCTTACATCTTTCGACACTGCTTGACCGATAACCTCAGTACCGTACACCTACACCACTGACTGCGTGGAACGCAGAGAAACAACACACCGCACAGCGTCGTAACTAGCACAACGAGCGAGCGCAAGATTTACTTCACACCCCTAAGGGATGCGTTTTTCGATGGGGCCGCGGGTGGCCTAGTGGTCAGCGTTCGTTACTGCCATGGAAGTAACCTCAGGCTCGATCCTGGGCAGGTACGAACCATTAAATATCGGAGCCAAAGGGTCGAATAGCTTCAATCTGTAGGACATCAAGTGTTTTAAAAGTGAAACTTGACATTTATTTAGGCAAAGCTAAATATATCTTAAAGGAAAATATGATTATTTGGGTTATTTATTTGTTTTTGTGCGTGTTCGGATTTTTGATAAAACTAAACTGGCTGCTGCAGTATGCACCATCGTTACCTGCACCCCCCCCTTCTCCCGTCCCTTCCGCAGCTGCGGGAGTGGTAGTTACGCCACTGCACTTGCACAGGTATGGCCAACGGTGTCCTAATATCAGATTTCTAGCGGTGTCACCACTGCAAGAAAAATTATCCGTAAATTAAAACTTCCAGGCAGAGTTAAACTTGATACTGAAGTGCCCTTTAGCATTTTTCGGAAAAGCAAACCCAGAAGTTTGTTCCTTAAACCCAGAGCCGCAGCCTGGAAAGGGCCAGGACAGGCGGCGCCCGACCAGCGTTTCCTTTCACCCGTCTTAACGCCTCTCACTGCAGTGCAGTGTCAGACCTCTTTAATTTCTGCCCGAATTCTTTTCTATCTTTCGGCCCGACGTTAATCATCAGCCGCTCCACCGAACTTCTCTGTCTGCAGGCCTATAGCCATGGCTACAGGCCTGTTTAAACCAAGTTCATAGTCTGTCTCGGCAAAATGCTTCGAGAACATGGATGAACTCATTGAATTGATGCTATCTGCTGCATTTCATTAATTATTTCAAATTTCAACTACAACTGACCTAGGAAGGTTCGAACGGGTTGTAGACAATGGGAAGTCTTCAATTTTTGTGGCCATACGCCGGCCTTGCTTGGAGCCCCCTCCCCACTCAAATACACTCTTGGCCAAAAAAAAAAAACGAAGCTCCCCGAGAAAGTCGTTCGATCCTGATGAAACTCCGCAAGTACCTCAGAGCCGAATGTGCAAATGATTAAAAAATAACGACCATTGAATCCATAGTTGCCCGCCACAGCGCATGGGAACCGCGCATCAAGGGGGGGGGGTACATCAAAAGCAAAGCTCGCACGCAAAGACAATTGTGACAGCGGATTACTGTTGCATTAATTTCCACGGACTGTAAAAGGATGTCTCGACGTCGGATCCGTGCACAATACGAGCAGTTGAGCGAATTTGAGAGAGGAAGTATAATTGGCCAAGTCGTCGTACCGCCAGGCATTTGGATTTGAGCGACCCGGCAATCGGACGATGTCGGCGCCAATGGGTCAAGGAGAGCACAACCCTGCGCCAGGCCAGCAATGGACGGCAGAGGGAAACGACAGAACGCAATGATCGAGTGATTGTGAGAGCCACACGAACAGAACCGAATTCGTCGCTCTCAACCAGCCGTGGCCATGTTGCCTCGTCTACAGGTATGGAAATAACCATCCGGACCGTTGCCAGACTACTTGAGGCACGGGGACTACATTCTACGAGGCCACTTCGCTGCCTACCACTGACTAGCAAGCATCGCCGGCACCGGTTGCAGTGGTATCGGGCCCGATCAGCGTGGGATAGTGTCCAGTAGCGTCGTGTTGTCTTCAGTGATGAGTCACGATTTGCACTGGGTGCCAATGACCAGCTCATACGTGTCTGGAGACAGTCGGCCAGCGCACGGATCCTGCCTTTACCATGTAACAGCACACGGCTCGCACACCGGGAGTAACTGATTGGGGAGCCATTTCCTACGACAGCCAGACAACGATTGGTAGCCCCCCCCCGTACCACCCTCACGGCTCAACGGTACGTCTACGACATTCTACGACCTGTTGTGTTGTCATTCCTGTTGCAGCATCATCGAACAATTTTTTAAAAGTATAATGCCCGGCCTCACACGGCACGGCTTTCCCAGGGCAGCCTCCGTAATGTCAACACCCTCTCATGGCAAGTCCGAGCTCTCACCGATCGAACATGTTTGTGACATAATGGGATGCCACCTACGCCAATCACGGAATGTCGGCGAACTGGCTAGCAATCTGTATATTCCTCAGGACAGCATCCGTGAACTGTATGAGTCTATGTCACGCTGGGTAACCGCTCGAATTCGAGCCAGAGGTGGCGCTACAACGTACTGACTTGTTCCACTCGTGTAGTTATTTTATCCGAATAAATGGCCCTGGCCCAACTGCTCTGGAACTGCAATCTCATTTCCTTTCCTATACATACACATTGCACATACCAATTTTAATCTCGATTGGACTATTTCTTCTAGATGCTTTGGGTTTTTTTTTGGGGGGGGGGGGGGGGGGGTTGTGGTTTTTTTGCAATTTTTTTTTTTTCTGTTGGAGGTTTAACGACTACCGTGAGCAACTCAATGGGTCGCCCGTCCCTAATTTAGGGCCACTGGTTCCAGGGAAGGGAGAGTTCGAACGAATGATCAGAGGACATCGCTTAGACCACTGCGCCACTGGGGCGGCCTTCAACAAAGCTACGTGCATCGTATCAAATATTTGGGACATTTAGAATTATTTTTACATACAATTCTTTAAAACTGCATGTAAATCTGTTGCATCAGAGCAAAAGCACTGAGAGAAAAAGAAAAATATTTTTTTCTCCTATTTACATAAAAACTGAATGAATCAGATACAAATGACAATAATTTCAATTTTAAAACAGATAAAATCTAAATTAAAAGGTGCGACTTAATTTAAGTCCACTCCACAAGCTTTCACAGCAGCAAAGAATTGACATATTCAGAATCAAGTTCTTTAACAAGTTCAGCATTTGCAACAGCAGACCATTTACACCTATTGATGTGGAGCATGCATCATAGTGGCACTAGCCTATTCCAGCAAGATAATTGCCCATCCCACAAGTACTGCATGGTTGCCAGAGCATTGTAGCGAATCTGAAACGCTTCAGTGACCACCTAAAAGCCCGGATTTAAATCCCGTTGAATATCTTTGGGATACCGTCAAACAGGCTGTTCAGGCACGTGTCCCATTGACTATGAACCTGTGCTAATTATATACACTACCTGACAGAGAAAATGCCACACCATGAAGGAATGCTCGAAAGCAGACCAAACTGCACACACCGATAGCCAAGTAGGTCCTGAACCAATGATTTAATTGTCACATACAGACTATGCTCCAGTGGCCGAATATACAGGATGATCAATAAGGAGTGTGGCCCGCATTTTGGACGATACAGCGTTGAATCCGACGTGGCATTCAGGCAATGAGAGTCCGAATAGAGTCCTTGGGTATCATGAACCATGTGGTGTTGATCCGAGTCCACAGTTCATCTTCATTTTGCGAGGGGAGGGGGGGCTCAACCGACGTCCAATCGTGTCCCACAGATTCTCGATGGGCGAAAGGTCGGGGGATCGTGCTGGTCACGGAAGCATCCGAACACCGTGTAAAGCATTCAGACTGAACCGATCGGTATGCGGCAAGACGTTATTTTTTTATTTTTTTTTTTTTTTTATTGGAGGTTTAACGACCACCGTGAGCAACTCAATGGGCTATAAGCAGTCGCCCGTCCCTAATTTAGGGTCACTGGTTCCAGGGAAGGGAGAGAGCCAGTGCCGTAAGACAAACACAACATCCATGCCTGACCGGGATTCGAACCCGTACCCCTTACTGACGAATGATCAGAGGCCAACGCCTTAGACCACTGCGCCACCGGGGCGGCAGGCAGGGCGTTATCTCGCCGAGTCACGGTGTGGGGCGCTAACAGCACCCCACACCATGATTCCGCGTTGCCGGGCCGTGTGACGCTCCACAATGGCGGAAGAATCTGCCCGTTCGCCACGTCGCCTCCAGACTCACACGGCGATCATCCATGGTCAGGCAGAGCCGCGATTCGTCGCTGAACACCACACTGTTCCATTCGGCATCCCACGCAGCTCTGGAACGACACCACGCCAAGCGATGACGACTATGGCTCGCTGTTAAGGATAGCCTTCGCAACAGACGGCTGGACAGCAAACCATACGCAGACAATCGGCGCAACACTATCCACGTCGATATCGGAGCATCCAAGCGTCCTCGTACACTCCGCAAAATGCCGCCGGTTGTGGCCTTGTGGGTCCGCTATAGCGTGCCGTCGGATGCGACGATCTGTGCGCTTGGACGTCCGTCTCCGTGCTCAGGTACCCCTACGACGTTTTACAGATCCTTTCTGGGACCATTGTCTCCAAATGCGACCGACGGTTGTGGCATCACGTTGCGTTTCTTCCGCAATACGGCGCAAGGACCATCCGGCGGCACGAAGGCCGACGATGACACCTCTCGTGAACTCATCCGTTTGACGAAATCGCGTACGACGGCGTCTTAACGGCATTGGCACCCCTTGTTCGTTCTCCTGACACGTTAACAGCAGAACCACTCACTTCTCGCGGCCGTGACGACGTCTTGACTGATGGCCTCATGGGCTGGTTGTCCGCTTATATCCCGCGGGCCGTTCGTGCGATTGGCCTGCAAATGCAATCAATTACATAACTTGTACGTGTGCACCCACCCTGCAATTTGCATGGCGCTGCGTTCACGTCTTAGAGGTGTGGCATTCTCTCTGCCAGGCAGTGTATATTATGGATAGCTTTGGAGGAGGTATGGCTGCAGAACATCTTCGTAAGCTCGCGGAGTCCATGCCTCGTCCTGTCGCCGCCGTCATTAGGACAAGAGGTGACCCTATGCGTTACTAGGCACGTATCTTTAATTCAATGGGACTTCAGTGTACGTTCTAAATACATACACCGACACAAAATCTTGGCTGTTCAGAAGACGCCAGAACAGAACACAATTATCAGCGATGGGCTGGAAGAAATCTGAAACACCGAACTTTTATCTGGCGAGAGAGAGCGAATAGAGTCGTAATCCAAAGAAAGAAAACTATCCGACCCACAAAATTAATAGGCAACGAGCATATCTTGAAAACATTGAAGCCTTCAAGAACGTCTTAGTATTACATTTTAAAGTTTTAACAATTTTCATCCAAAACCAATGCGAACTCTCCACAAACTGTGGGATGACATACGTATTTGAACGTCCTAAAAGTACGTTTACTTCCCATCTGAAATTCCGTCGAATCAAATAAGCGAACATCTGAAATGTTTAGAAGAAATTGTACCGCAACTGTCTTCTTGAAGCAGTTAGCCACCAAGATAAGATGCGCGTGTAAAAACTGATTACATCAAAGAAAAAAAGCAGTAAAAAAATTGTCCAGCACATTTAATTAAAAAAAAAAATCTAGTTGAAAAGTGGAGAATATTTCCTGTGCTAATTCGAGTGCATCGTCCAGACAGCGCCACTTAAATGACGCATGGCAACTGTCCAAAATTCACAAACTCGAATGAAAGGGTGATGCTCCTGTTCAACGAAAACTACTACTAAGAAAATGGGTGTTATTATTTTTTTTACGCACATATAGCAGTATCTCCTTCAGCAATGAAGTTATGAGTACTTCTAATGTTCATCCTACAATTAGTTTTGTGGATATAGGAAAAGACGAAATTGCCTTTAAATGACTAAAAAATTTTCACACACATTTAATTTTTAGAATCACTGAGTTCCTATATTTCATACAAGGTTGTGAAATTACGTGTAAAAAAAGGTTTTCTATGTGACACGTAAATTACGCGTAAAATACGTAGAAAACGTAAAAAAAAAAAAAACATGGCTTTGTGCTGTTAATTAACTTGCTATATACGAATACCACAAAAAACGGAGATCCTTTAAAAACCAACATACCCTTAGGTATTTTTATATGATCTTATTGGAACAGTGCAAATGCCACGTCCACGTGACATACCACCAGGATACCACATACACATCAGTATCATGTCATATTGTTGTTGTTTTTTTCCCTAGCCTTCATATTCACGAGGGGAAGTCCTTTTCTTTATGATAATTAGTGTGGGGCACACTTTAAAATACACTGCTGGCCACTCAAAATGCAACACCACGAAGGACACGAGATAGCAAGCCAGATTTACTGGACACATAACAACAGATACAAAGATGAAACGATTGAGCTTACAGGCCCGTGCGACTTGCGGAACACGCAGACATCAATAGTTCGTGTGGCCCCCATGGCTGGCAATAACGGCCGCTACACGCCGCGGCATCGAACGAAAGAGGCTTTGGATGTGGGCTTGGGGTATGTCGGTCCAGGCTACTTCCACACGTTGCCACAGTTCATAAGGTGTAGCATCGGGTGGTGCTTGCCGGGCCACTCGGTTGCCGATCAACGACCAGACGTGTTTGATGGGCGACACATCGGGAGAACAGGCGGGCCACGGCAGCAGTGACACCTGGTGGGCAGTGAAGAATTGTTGCACAATGCGTGCCACGTGCAGGCGCGCATTGTCCTGTTGAAACATGGCCGCTGGCAGGTCCTGCAGGTAAGGGAGGACTACAGGCTCCAAAACGTCGGAGATGTAGCGGTGGCTGTTGAGTGTACTGGCGATGCGTACCAGACGGGTGCGGGTGTCATATCCAATTGCGCCCTAAACCATAAAGCCAGGCGACGGACCAGTATGGCGATGCATAATGCAGGCGTCATACAGTCTCTCGCCGCTGTGCCGCCACACACGGATCCGATCATCGTGGTGTTGCAGGCAGAAGCGGGATTCGTCGGAGAAGACAATGTCGTGCGATTCCGTAGTCCAGGTGCGGCGTTCAACAGCCCACTGCCGCCGCACTCGACGGTGGTGTAACGTCAATGGTAATCGGAGCAATGGGCGCCGTGCAACAAGTCCCCTCTCCTGCAGACGACGTCAAACGGTACGTGCTGACACAGATTGTTTCGTAACACATCCTAATTCCTGCGCTAACGTTCGTGATGTGGCGGTGCGAGCCGTCAATGCCCGCCGCACAACATGCCGGACCTCTCGTTCGGTGGTGTGCCGCGGCTGCGGCAATCTCTCACGTCGGTCCGTTCGTCCCTCCTGCACCCACCGAATCTATACTCGCCTCACTGCGGCTGGATGTCGTCCCACACGGGCGGCGATGTCTCGGTACGATAAACCGCTGTCGCGATAAGCCACTATTCGTCCTCTGTCGAACTCCGAAACGTGCTGGAATGACTGCCGTATTCTGCGACGAGGCATGAAGAAGCTTCCCACGCACAGGTCCGGCAGCACAACACACTTCCACCCCGCCTTCTGTGCACCATTCTTATAGTGCTTCTCGGTGGCGTGCCGGGCGCACATGATTTGCATATGCCCTGCAATGCTAATCGTTTGCATGTCCTGTCGCGGGCGACGCATGTTGCGTCAGGCCAATCGGATGCTTCCTTCTTGGTGTTGCATTTTGGGTGGCCAGCAGTGTATTATGTTCGTCAGAGGAAGTCAGAAGCCACGCCGCGGTGTAGTTTTAAGTGAAACGAGAAGATAGGAACAATTAAAATGAGACGTTGCCTCGCCGTTGATATCCATGCGCGTGCTGCCGGCTGGCGGCTCCTGTCTCTACAGTGATTCACTGCTAGGCAGACGCAGAAGTTCGACAGAGCCGGCCGCCGACAAAGCGCCGGCAACTTCTCGTTGACTCGGCGGTAAAACTATAACTATGCGAACTACACATGTTTTCTGTTATTTAAATGCGGGAGGTTTTGGTATTGTCTTCAGTTCAAAGCTGAGAGCGTTCTTAATAAACACCGTTTTTTTTTTCATCCTCACTAGTAGTTGAAGAAGGCTTAACATTCTACACTGGCGGAAAGTGAAAAAAGAACACCAAGAAGGAGACGTCTGATACCAACGAAATTCATACAGCATAATAACGGAATACAGAGGATAACGTGATCAAAACATTATGGTAAAATACAGCTGTATTTGCTGGTAAACTGAAAAATAACATCTCCATGTAACATGGTTAGTACGAGGTTGAACCGCCATGAACTGCGTCACACTGTGCAATTCTGGCATGGAGTCTGTCGTACAGATGTTAGATGTAAGTTTGGGTATTGAGTTCCAAGTATCCTCAACCTGGACGCGTAAATCGGGGATGGTCGTGGCTGGCCGTGGAGACCGGATAAGTCGTTGTTCCATAAAATCCCGCACGTGCTCAATGGGGGACAAATCCGGTGAACGTGCAGGCCTTGGAAGTTGTCTCACACCCTGAAGTGCATGTTGCGTTGCACGTGCCGTGTGTGGGCGTGCATTATCTTGCTGGAAAACACCACGATGGACCGACCTTACAAATGGTACAACAACGGGCTGAATGATGTTGTTGATGTAGGAGGTGCTGTTTAACGAACCCGGTACAAACACTAGTTGTGTACGGGAGTGATAGCTGATCGCTCCCCACACCAGGAGACCAGGTGTAGGCCCTGTGTGTCGCTGGCGGATGCAAGAAGGGTGGAGACGCTCCCCTGTACTTCTGCGAACACGCATACGGCCATCGGAGGCTCCCAAGCAGAATCTGCTTTCATCGCTGAACACGACAGATCGCCATTGCGTTCTCCAGTGCAGACGTTGGCGACACCACTGCAGCCGTTCCTGACGGTGGGCTGGAGTCAGAGGCACACGTGCACGTAGTCCTGCATCCAGTAGACGGTTGCGGATTGTTCGCACAGTCACCTCAGATGCAACGGCAGCTCGGATTTGCGTCGCAGTGGATGTTCTGCTTGACAACGCCACTCTTCTTATGCGTCGAACGGTCCGCTCATCAGTCCGTCTGTGACTCCCGGTTCCACGTCTTCTCGTGTGGGAATGTTCCTCGGACCATCTACGCCACCATCGTACCACCACCGATACTTCCCGTCCAATTCGCTCCGCAATACGACGATACGACCACCCGGCCTTGCGGAGTCCAACTAGACGACCTCGCTCAAAGTCCGATAACTCCTGAAATTGTACACGTCTTCCATGTCTAGGCATTGCAGCTTCTTCAGGGTCTTCGCACGTGTCCGTACGCCGACGACTGATTACATTCACTTTGCCGTACTCCTTAAATACCGCCGACGATAATTTGCATATTATGCCGTGCTGTGTCGTAAGCGCTCACCAGTTGGTCACGAAATTAACATCACACCTACGTAAACTCGGCCCCATTAACATATGTAAATTTCATGATCGTCCGCCAATTCCTTCTTGGTGTTCTTTTTTCACTTTCTGCCAGTGTAATTGAAGACTCTTCCCACTATGAATCGCGGCAGTCGACCTCTTCATAATGTGTATGAGGAACTCGGATTTATTCCACTTAAAGCGGAACACAAGAACTGTGTCAAGTGTTGTGAATGTGAAATACAGCAAGGGGGCATCTGAAAGCCCACAGGAAGGTCTGCGCCTGGACTTCTGCCAAAGTTCCTGAACCGCTGCCACTGCCACCACTGGCGAGTTCCAGTTCTACCCTGCATCGATCGGACTCGGAAATGTCTATAGACATTGACGATCCTCTGGTTTCAGTTGCAAGTCCCCGCCCCAGTTCCTGCTCAACCGTGTCCGTGGTGACGAGTGTACCCTCCTCATCTTATGAAGAGGAAGACAGTTTCTACTTTGAATCACAAATCACTGTAAATTCTAAACCTTCCATGGTTAAACGACAGATAACCGATTTTTTGGACAGGATGAATGCCTCCACAAAGCAGGAAATAGATCTTGCCATTGCCAAGGTTTTCTATGGTTGCAACATCCCATTTAGTGTGGTAGAATCGGTGCATTTTAAACAGTTCTGTCAAAAAATGCGACCTGCCTATAAACCACCAACAAGAAAAGCCCTTTCTGATAAACTTCTGGACAAAGTGTATGACGAAGTTACTAAGATCACCATCAGTGATGCAGACACAGACTCCGTTTTGCTCATAGACTGTTGGAAAAATGAATCGAACAACACGAAAAATGTTGTAACACTTCTTCATAATCCCTGTGGAAGTAGTGGTAAAACTGAAAGTGATGTCTGGTTTGCCACAAACAGGTGAAGCACTTTGTGATGTGGTCAGTGAATCAAAAAAGCTAGCTAAAGAACTATACAATGTGAATATTATTGTACAGTTTCCGACAACGCCAGTAACATGGTTAAAATGGGTAAAAAATCACAGCCTGTGGCATTCTGCCAGCAATGCCCATACTGGAAATCTTCTAGCTAAGGATCTTCTCTCGAAAAACGTTGTATCTCGTGTGAACATGGTGTTAAGGTCTTTCAAGCAAAATGGTGGCTCTAAAGTATGCCTTGCTGCAGACACTTGCTGGTGTTCTCAAAGGGATGCCTGTTTGTCCTTGACAAACAATCTAAGTGCAATGAGTAAAGTTGCTGCCACTGATGAAGCTGAGAAATTGTCTTCTCAAATTAAGTCCCTCCTCTATGATATTGCCTTTCTCAAAGAAGTTGCCGATACAATCGCACTGCTTAATCCATTAAGTCAGCTAATAAATATATGCCAGAAAAAAAGAAGCAACTGCTGCAGATGCAGTTGAATTGTGGATGGACTTACGTCTACCTGAGGACCACAAGGACCTCATGCCACATGTAGAAAAAAAGGAGAAACCAATTGCTAAATATATAGAGCTAATGTTTTCCATCCTGTGTACCAGTTGCAGAAAATGAATGAGAAACGTCATGAACAAGTAGAGTTCATTTTAGAGAACCTCGACCCCTCAGGGATAACCAGTTTTCTACAGTATCAAGAAAAATCTGGAAAGTTTGGAGCACTTATGAAGAAGGGTGTTAAATCACCACGGACATTCTGGTACTTCGTCAGCAGTTGTTTTGAAGTTAATCAACATCCCAGCATCTTCAGCCTAACTTGAAAGACTTTTCTCTAATTGGTCTTTTGTCCATAATACTACAAGAAACCGGCTCAGCTTTGAACATTCGAAGAAATTGGTTCAAATATATTATACTCTTAAGTTACAAGATCATAACAGTGAGGATTATTAGTGTGATTAAGGGTGTGTGAGAACTGAGAGTGACAATTATAAACATTTAAAGAGTTACATTTAAAACAAGTAGTTTAATGTTTTGTCAAATCTATAGTTTTTTCCTTTAAGGGTATAAGTATAGCACAATCAATATGAAACACGTTTAGAGTTATAAAAGGGTAAAATTAGGATTTTGAAGTGTACACTTGGATAACATGTCAAACACAAATATTATTAAAAGAAAATGTACAGTATTTTGCATTATAGACATGCCATAGACATTCAAGTCAAAATATTATCTTTGGTGAACAAACTGAACATAAAATTGTTTATTTTATAAAATTACATAAATATAAACTTACACTCGACGAATTTGAAGCTGTTAATAAAATCTTGAATTTTATTCAATATACATTGTGATTTTTATCGATGCTAGTGAAAGAGGTAGATTATTTTCTCCATTTTTAATATACAAGAAAGAACAAATACATTATAATTTCTAAAAAGAAATCTGTTAATAGGTGGCTGAGCTGTATGAATAATCTTAAAAGAATAATGATTTCGTAGTGAAATATACAAGACATTTTAAGTTTAAAATGTAATATAATTAAAGTGGTTTTTATATTATATTATTTATACACACACATGAAAGAAAATTAGTTTTTTTACGTCTGCATAAAAAACTGGTTTCCTACGGCTGTATATTACGCGTAATTTACGTAAAATAAAAAGCGAGTAAATTACCTTACCAACCCTGATTTCATAAAATTTTTATCTTCTAATTCTCACAGTAGAGTTGCAAACTGTTATGGGTCCGTGATGGAATGAATAAACCGTCGTTCGAACTTTGCAATTAAATTCACATTTTAAAAAAATAAATAAAAAATAAACGAGAAATAGAATACACCAAGTTCCTATATTTTTATCAAATTTTTGATTTATATTATTGTACTAGCAAAGAGGGCCGACGCTTCTAGGGTTTAACTAGATATTCATGATAATAGTTGTATGGGCCATCGTTGTCCAGGTTTTCTTAAAGTTTTCAATTGGCCATTTAAAAAAAACCCGCCATAAACACTTAATCATAATGTCTTACAAAAAGAAAAAGGCTGCCCCAGTGGCGCAGTAGTCTAAGCGATGGCTTCCGATCATTCGTCCGAGATGGGTCCGGGTTCAATTCCTGGAGGCATGGATATTATGTTTGTCTTACTGCGCTGGCTCTCTGCCTTTCCTAGAAAGAATGGCCCTAAAGTAGGGATGGGTGACTGCTTGTACAGCCAGAGCCCATTTAAGAGAGGGGCTAGGGGGCTGTAGCCCTGGGCCCCAGAATTATGCAGGACGCTTGAAGGATTAACAGAGTTCTACAGCATTTTTTTTTTTTTTTTTTTTTTTTTTGCCGATAGCACAGCAAAAACTGAGAAACTGCCTTGTGAATTTTTTTTTTTTTTCTATTTCTTTCCACTTTTTTTTTTTTTAAGGAGTCCACAAAAAGTATAGTCACTTCTAGTCCATCCTCAAATCTTTTGAAAGCATTACAGATGTATTTTTACGAATTTGTTTGAATCATGATATTTGGAGCATATTATTTTGTCCACCACTATGATATAATTTAAACAAGCTGTACCCGGGGAGAGCGGGGGGGGGGGGGGGTTTAAAGCAGAATTGAACTGGTTGTATCCATTTTTTTTCAACCATGCATTTTTACATTTTCTTGCTAACA
This sequence comes from Macrothele yani, assembly GCA_039090855.1. Taxonomy (NCBI): domain Eukaryota; kingdom Metazoa; phylum Arthropoda; class Arachnida; order Araneae; family Macrothelidae; genus Macrothele; species Macrothele yani. The sequence goes on along the minus strand of CM077022.1, from coordinate 43,929,737 downwards.
GTGACTTGTCCATGAATCATGGGATACACACTTCAATATGGCAGGGATATTTTTACGTCTTCCTCGTCATATTATGGAAATGTTTTATCCTGAGTATTTTTATTCGATAACCCTTAGTGAAATCCTGGATGTGCCGTTAATACTGGGGCCCTAAAATGCTGTCCAGCCCCGGGGCCCCCTGTCTCCTTACAAAAAAAAAGAAAGAAGAAAAATGGAAGAAAAAAAAAGTATTCTGCATGACCACAGCTTATCCAAACATATAGATAACACGAGCTTCCAAACACTGCTTTGTAAAGTCAGAACACCTGCTCCTTTTACAAATTTTCTTGAAATTACAAAAAACTCTGGTTGCAAAACACACGCAAAATTGACAACTTTCCAAGCAGACTGTCATGATAGCATCAAAGAACTGGGCTACTGCTTTTACGGAACTTTTAAAAATCTAACTACAACATTATGATTTATTCATATTGTTATTCTTTTAATTCAAGTAAGTTAGAATTCATATAACTTACAACATTGTTTTATATTTAGTTGTTGCGATTTGCTGTATTTAATATTGTGGAACATAGTTATTCTAATGTTTTTGATAAACATTTTTGGTTTTGCTGTCCGGGGCAAAAATGAATGATACAGAAGGAGAGTCGAAAGTTTTGCAATATTTGCATAAACACGCATGTGCTGCGGCGGGTATCTCACGTGTTTAAACTAATTCAAGTGGCGCACTGCAGTCAGTCGAAAGGGATATAAAGTGGGTGTCTTTGCTGTGAACAGTCGTCGTTCTGTCTGTGGTTGGGACGCCTAAAAGATGAACAGCCACAACCGGCTAATTAGGGAACTTTCGCTTCACAAGTTTGAATTCGGCCATAACGCTGCTCAAGAAACATGAAACATTTGTCATGCAAAAGGGGAAGGTTCTGCGGACCACAGCACCGCAACCAGATGGTTCAAGAAATTTCGTTCAGGTGACAGAAACCTCGACGATCAGCCAAGGTCAGGTATGCAGCGAACCATGGATTTGGAGGCGGTGCGCGAGGCGCAGAGGCAAATCCGACAACCAGCACTTTGAGATTATCAGGAGAGATGGGCATATCACAGACCAACGTGGTCCGTCACCTTCTGGACCTCGGCAAGGTCTACAAGAGCTGCCGCATTGTCCTTCACGAATTGACACCAGCTGAAGCAAACCGCCGAGTGGAAGTGTAGATGAAACTCCTAGAAAACCCGTGTGATGTACGTTTCATCAAAAGAATTGCTACGTGCGATGAAAGGTGGGTCTATTTCCGTAATCCTAACACACAACAGCAGTGAATGAGCCTGGGCAAGCTCCCAGAACCTGTTGCCCAACGTGGGCACTTTGAGCACAAGGTGATACTTTGCGTCTGGTGGAATTTCGAGGGGATAATCCATTACGAATTTGTTATAGATGGTCAGACCATCAACGCTAAGCAAAGTTTTTGAAGCAGAGATATCGAGGAAAACACAATTTACTTTTACGCACCCCTAGTGGAAAATCTATGCATAACTTGAAAATGTGACTATACCTAAAATAGTGTTCGACATAAATGGAATGGAAAGATAAAAAAAAAAAAAAAAAAAAAATCAGTCGGGTGTTTGGAAGCAAATACGTATATGGAAAAAAATGTATTTTGAATTCTCTTTATGCCCTCTAGCTGCATTTACGCCCTCTAGCGGCGAAATTGTGCATCGTAAAAAAAAAAAAAGTGAAGGATCATCATTCGCACATTTCAAGCTTCCCAATGCAAAACGAAATTTTCAAATTGGACTAATAGTTGCAGAGATGTGGTGTCCACAAACTGACGGACGAACAGACAAACCAGTAACATAAGCACGATCTTTTTTACAAAAGATGTGCTAAAAAATTTAGACACTTTATAAGAGTACGTTTCATCTAAAACATATTTTAAATCGTTAGTTTACACACGGTCCAGTGTTACGAAGACTGTTTTTTATATCTCTTTTCCTCGATGAAAATCCATTTTTCTTCTCTAAAAATCTTTCCATATCAAACTAAGAGTTCACTCAATCAATTCCACTGCTTCTCAAATTCGTTTATAATTCGATGTAACCTAAAATCTTAAAAAACAAACAAGGTTACCTTAATGCTTTCATATGTGAAATCGTTTGCTTTTGCATCTCAAGGATGGTCACACAAAGGCTGGCAGATACTACTTTCACTGCAGAAGCATATAAACCCGTCTTCAATATGTTAACATGGGAGGAGTAGGAGACACCACCTCTCAATTCCTACCTTCATGAAAACCCCCACAGTGGAAAGTTCCTGATCAGGTTGCGACGGACATCGTGGTGCTATAAAATAATCTGCGGAGCGGTCACTGGGCCGCACAACAACTGGGTGCGAAAACCAAAAATTTGTACAGGTAGAAATAAAAAGAAAAAAAAAAGTGTCCAAGGATTTAAAAAACGAGAGTCCGACCTCCGTTGTCGGAAATTCTTGCCTCTATTTTCAAGCTAAAACACAAAGATTTATGGAATAAAATTATATTTAACAGCAATACTGCTCAGTGGGATCATTCAGGGACGTCACCAAGGGGATGCGAGGGTGGGCTTGTCTTGCCACCCAGTTCAAAATGTACCATTTTTCAGTATATTTAACTTTAAAATATAATCTGCACTTTGCCAAGTAATAAGTCTTGTGTTTTATTTCTTGTAGCCCTATGCATTTCCCCCTAGGAAGTGCGTTATTTACGTCTCCAAAAAAGATTATCAAAATAGCATCCTGCAGGACCATGAAAATTCAGTTGTTCTTTGCTCTTCCAAACGCTTAGATTAAGTCTTTTTCTCCATGTTTGTATAGCCTTGGGACTAATGAGGGAAATGGATAAGAATTCAGTGAGGGGGTCACTACTAATTGCTCTGGGGTTTTTGTTTTTACAAAATAGGGAATTCCAACACGGGAAGTGGAGTCTAAAGCTACATTAACGCACTTAAGACTGCTCTGGGACAGTGAAAGTGCAGAAGAAAATACCTGACGACTGCTTTGTAGGAGAGGGGTGCAAGACAAAGTCGCTGGGTGGAAGGAAGGAAGTTAAGGAGAGGAGAGGTATTGTGTCTGCATGGCACAACATTAAAATTTGATTTGGATACACAAAAATGCAAAATTTTGAAAAACAATTTAAGACAATGCAAGCAAAAAGTTGAAAGTGATATTCTACCAACACTTGTATCTTACATCAGTGGCATAACTACACTTCGATTCACCCTAAGATGACACTGAAGGGGAAGGTGCATGAAAGCTATCGCCGCAACTAAAAGTAGTTCTCAACATTTTCCGTGAAAACCAACGCATTTATTGCCCAGAATCATACTTTATATTGTCCTAGCTGTTTACTTATAAGTACATATAATTATTTTAGACAATCTAAAAATGATTTTTTTACAGAAATTGAGTTTTAAAATTCGACCAACACACGCATGCGTAGATATGCAGTGTTTGGGAGACAAGGCTGCGAATGAATTGATGGGGGAAGTGATTGGCAGCTGCTAACAGCAGGACACAGTGGGGAGTGACGCAGATGAACATGACTTTCTGTCATCCCCGAAGGTTCAGCGAGTGCGTAGGTAGGCTCTTGTACCTTAAACTGCAATCTTAGGGTGAATCGAAGTACAGTCAGATTCGTGTATGTATGTGTGGCCAGGTGAAGGGAGGGATTGCACAAATTCCTTTGTAACCAGTAGTAAAAAGCATTAAAGTCCGAGAAGGATCCGGGTCCGAATCCCGGTGAGGCATCGATGTTGTGTTTGTTTTACGGCACGGGCTCTCTCCCTTCCCTGGAACTAGTGGCCCTAAATTAGGGACGGATGACTGCTTATAGCCCATTAAGTTGCTCACGGTAGTCATTAAACCTTCAATTAAAAAAGAAGTATTAAAAATTTGTTCTTTCAGTGTTTCGCAAAAAGTTGCTATCAAGTTTGCCCCACCAAAAATAATGCTCGCCCATCCATCACCCATCCTGATTTCAAAGTCTAGCGACGTCCCTGGGATCATCGCGAAAAAAACCAAAAAGTATGATGAGAAATCTTTGCTCCATCAACTTCCATTTTCGAACCCCCCCCCTTCCCCTCCAATTGTAAATGCAACCATTTATGCAACTAAATGGTATTTAACAACAATGTAGGACAAGGAGAAACACCGTGGGGGAAAAAATGATCAAGGGGAAATAAATCTTTGCTCTCTTTAGCATTGTTGGAAAGTTTTGCCTTTATTTTTAAGCTGAAACACAAACATTTCTGCAACAAAATGATGTTTAGTAACAATATTTGGGCAAAGGGGACATCCTGGAAAAACAAATTACGATTACGAGATTAATCTTTGTTCTGTCCAGCTTCCGTTTTCGGAAAATTTTCCTCATTTTGAAGCTTAAATACAAATATTTATGGAATAAAACATTTAGCAACAATACAGAAAAGAGAGTGCATTGCTTGGAAAAAAAAAAAAAAAAAAAAAAAAGGATTTAAGATTACAGCACTCGGTCTAACTTCAGTTTTCAGAAATTGTTGCCTTGGTTTTCAAGTTGAAACACAAAAATCTGTACAATAAAATAATGTTTGCCAATAACATGGACCGAACAAACATCGCGAGAGGGAATATAAAAAAAAAAAAAAATACAATTATAGGAGAAATTTTAACTTCGTCTAATTTCCGTTTTCAGAAACATTTGAAAGACAGAATACAGTTTCCAAATGGAAAACTTGTGCTCATGACCGCAAATCTCCAAGAGATGATTAAAAAAGGTACTAGAGATGTTTCTTCCTTTATTTTCTCCTGCAGGACCAGAATAAAAGTCCTGGGGATAGCGTATTTATCTGCAACCAAAATAAAATCTATGACGTATGTCGCTACGATTCTGCTACGGGGATGAAACTAACAACAAAATAAATAAATAAATAAACTGCTTTATTTCGATTATACGTGTATCAGCTGATGCATTTCTCACTTGCATTAGGTCTACAGCTCACATCCAAATTGAATTTTCTTCGATCTGTTTATAAGGGCGAGTCGAAAGTTTTGCAATATTTGGATCACTTTATGTTTTCATACGTACCTTTACGACGAAAGCTGACTAGCACTCAAATTTCAAAGTATAGGCCACCGTGTTACACCGTCTTTAGCCATCTGTCTGCCAGTTTTTTGATTCCGCTGCGGTACCAGTTCTTGCCCTTCGAGGCGAAGAACTCTTCCTGGTTGTTGAAAAGCAGCCAGCGAAGGAAGTGAGCCATGGACTGGAACAAGTAATAATCAGACGGGGCAAGATCCGGACTATATGCTGGGTGTGGCATCAGTTCAATGCCCTCAAGTTCCTGGAGTTCTGCACGGGTCGTTCGCGCGGTACTAGGTCAAGCGTTGTCCTGCTGTAGGACAGCGTGCCTCCTGTAGACCGTGCCGAGGTCCTGAAGGTGACCAACAACTATGGTGGTCTGTGATATGCCCAGCTCGCCTGATTATCTTCGAGTGCTGGTTGTAGGATTTGCATCTATGGCCTGGCGCACCGCCTCTGAATCCACAGTTCACAGCCTACCTGGCATTGGCTGATCGTCGAGGTTTCTGTCCCCTGAACGAAATTTTTTTAACCATCTGGTTGCGATGCTGTGGCCTGCGGAACCTTCCCCTTTCACATGACAAATGTTTCGTGTTGCTTGAGCAGCGTTATGGCCGAGTTCAAACTCGTAAAGCAAAAGTTCCCTAATTAGCCGGTTGTGGCTGTTCATCTTTAAGGTGTCCCGGTCACAGAGAGAACGACGACATGCAATGCTGTTCACAGCAACGACTACCACTTTATATCCCTTTTGACTGAGTGCAGTGCGTGGCTTGAACTAATTTAAACATGTGATGTACCCGCCGTAGTACATGAGTTTATGTAAATATTGCAAAACTTTCGACTCACCCTTATATTAAAGATACCTTGACAAATGCATAAGCATTTTTTTCTACTTTCCCACCCAGCGAGGAAACTATGAAAAGAAAATGCGCAGATAATATTGGTTATGGTTATGTGTATCAAATACAGAAAGCATATACATATATATATATATATATATTTTTTTTTTTTTTGTGACTACTTTCACTAACGAAAACATTGTATTCACGGACAAAATTTTATTAGTATGTCATTTCTTCACGTGTATGTCGAGGATACGGCAAAAATCTGATCAATGTCGAGCGTGACTAGAGCCTGAACAGAGCACGTGTGACAAATATTCTGTCGGAGATCGTAGACGTATATGTACGAAAGTCATAACTTTCTGCGGAAACACCTTTTTGTCAAAGATCCCAATTTTAGAACGTGCTAACCGTACACAATGCCATCACTTTTGACCTGACTATGTTTTATGTAAGCGTTCTACCTAAATAAACCTACTCTCCTTTGCGGTCCCAATCTGGTTCTTACCAGTCATTTTAAATAAACATTCGTGAATCTACTGCTGTTTTCGATTCAAAAGGCTCTCTTTTCCGGTGAAACCATTCTTCCTTTCCTGCTTTAACTGAAAACTCAGCTAACGATTCCAAAAATAAAAACATAATAATCTGAGGCACAAAAGCACCATACGTGAACGAATGTCTCAAAAATTTGCAGCCACAATGACAAAAAAAAAAAAAAAAAAATTCAACCGACAACAAATACACTGACAGAAAAAAATCCCAACACCAAGAAGGGGTTGTGTTAGATAAACGACAGTTGGTAGGCGGCGAGAGTACATCGTAAGATGACGTCTATGCAAATTTCGCGCTCGGCGCATACGTGTGGCGCTAGTAGCACCCCTCGGAACATGCAAAGCAGGTTTGCTGTAAATACACGCTGTAACGTTCGTGAGCGTTAGTTATCGTTGAGATTCGACGTAGTGTGTTGATGTTAGTCAAGAATGCCTTTAAGAAGACGAAGAAGCCATTATCAACAGCTCACGGAGTTTGAACGAGGTCGTGTAATAGGGCTACGAGAAGGTGGATTTTCTTTCCGCAATATTGCAGAACGACTTGGCAGGAATGTAGCCACTGTGCACGATTGTTGGCAGCGGTGGTCAAGGGAAGGTACTGCCTCAAGAAGACCGGATTCCGGCCAGCCATGTGCTACTACTGAGAGGGAAGACCGCCGTGTACGGCGTATAGCCGTGGCACATCGTACCGCGTCTGCCGCAGCAATTCGAGCTGCAGTTGCCACCACAGTGACACAACGAACTGTTACAAATCGGTTACTTGAAGGACAGCTCCGAGCCGGACTCCCTGTAGCGTGCATTCCACTTACTCCAAACCACTGCCGTTTGCGACGTCAGTGGTGTCAAGCTAGAGCTCATTGGAGGACGGAGTGGAGATCTGTTGTGTTTTCTGATGAAAGCCGGTTCTGCCTGGGTGCCAGTGATGGCCGTGTGTTGGTTAGAAGGAGGCCAGGTGAGCGCCTGCAACCAACCTGTCTGCGGCCGAGACACACTGGACCTACACCTGGAGTTATGGTCTGGGGAGCAATTTCCTATGACAGCAGGAGCACTCTCGTGGTTATCCCACGCACCCTGATGGCATAGTTGTACGTCGGTCTGATGATTCAACCTGTTGTGCTGCCATTCATGAACAGCATTCCAGGGGGTGTTTTCCAACAGAATAACGCTCGTCTGCACACCGCTGTTGTAACCCAACATGCTCTACAGAGTGCTGACATGTTGCCGTGGCCTGCTAGATCACCAGATCTTTCACCAATCGAGCACGTATGGGACATCATTGGACGACAACTCCAGCGTCACCCCCAACCAGCATTAACCGTCCCTGTATTGACCGACCAAGTGCAACAGGCATGGAACTCCATCCCACAAACTGACATCCAGCACCTGTACGACACAATGCATGAACGTTTGCGTGCTTGCATTCAACATTCTGGCGGTTACACCGGTTATTAATGTACTAGCATTTCACATTTAAAATGGCTCTTCTCGTGCTTACAATAAGCTGTGATCTTGAAACCTTAATCGATTAAATATGTTACCTATACAAATGTATTGCCGCCATTTCATTCCTCTACAACTATTTTTTTGTGGTGTTGGGATTTTTTTTTTTTTCCCCGTCAGTGTAATAGCTTCTGGAAGAAATGAAACTCATATTTAGAAATGTATTTTTTACGCTATATACGCAGGGCCGGCTGAGTCATAGGGGCAACAGGAGCGGTCGCCCCGAGCCCCGCACTTTAGGAAATAAAAACAAAATCTTTTTGGGTAGAGTTTTTTACATTTATTATTATTATTATTATTATTTTCTTAAGTTTTAGGGTGCAAGAACCTTAAAAATATATTTTTTATAACGCTGTTTTTTACACAGAAAAACTTTTAAGATATCTTTAGTGATAACCCAAGTACGTGACTTCACTTATTTGACATTCTAAGTTTCCAATAACATGCTGAAATGTCATTTTTGACGAAAAACACGAGTCCTTTATGAAAAGATTCTCTGTTTGTACTAAAATTTTGCATGTTGTCTCCAGGTCTTCGTGTTTGGCATAAGGAGGAAACTCATTGAGAACTTTAAAAACTCTGAAATCCCTAAAATTACTGTAGTTCCTACTAAAATGAAATATGATACAGCAAATACGAATTGGGTGAACATACAACCAAACTGGAAAAAAAAAAAATACGAATTGGAACGAATTTAAACGAATTGGGATATAATAAAAAAAAAAAAAAGGATAATACATCAAAAAACGAACTGGGAGAATATACCTTTAACTGTGGCGCCATTCGTTGAGTCATTACGTTGTTCCAATATGTCTTCGATATGACGGGATTCCCACTAGGCGTAAACAACACTGAAATTCTATTCTCAACCTAGTATGTCGCCAAACTTCACAAAAATAGAGAATATGAATAAACCCACACAAACATCAACTTAAAACACTAAAATTCCCGAGTACTAAAACGGTCATTTTTTAGTTTCCAATCCCCCACCCCTCCTTTCAAATAAGTTACCTACCTCCCAACCTTCCTTGTACAGACGTCAATATTTGCTGATTTCAAACGAATATTACAACCACCTTAAACTCTTCAGTATTCATGAAACCGCAAATTGAATTTCATCATTTTGTGGTTCCCTACTTTTATACACTCACAGGCAATGAAATTTGCTCACGAAGAACGAAGCATCAGATTGAATTGAAATTTTACGGACGTAATGATACAGATGAATGATACACATGATGTCAAAAACAGAGCTGCAGGACAATTACAGAGGGATCTGTGGCACGCAGTCTGGTCATTTTCAATAGTGCGTCGCACCGCCTCATGCGGCGAAACATGATGCTATGCGGTCCGACATGGAGGTGAACAGACGCCTGGTGTTGGACGCTGTGCTCCAAATCCCGGATAGTGAGGCACGGCAACAGCCGGCGTTTCAACTGGTCCCACACATGCTCGATAGGGGATATGTCTAGGGAGCGGGCAGGCCATGGAAGTGTCTGGACATGACGTAGGCAGTCCTGGGCAAACCGAGCCTTGTGCGGGTGGGCATTATCCTGCTGGTATAGCGCACCTGGAATCCCGGACAGGAATGGGAGCACATGGGGCTGTAGGATCTCATCCACATACCGCTGGCCCGTCAATGATCCACGTATTACTACTAGAGCTGATCGGCTATCATAAGCAATGGCTTCCCATGACATAATGCCTGCAGTGGGAGAGGTGTGGCACTTGATGGCGAGGTTGGGATTGTGCAGTTGACCTGGGGATCTCAACACCCGAACACGATGATCATCTGTCCCCAAAACAAAGCAGCACTCATCGCTTAACACCACACGTCACCAGCCTGTGGCGTTCCACGTCGCTCTGGCCTGGCACCACTGCACGCGGAGTTAGTGATGTTCCGGTATTAATGGCAGCACACGTAAGGGGCGCTCGGATCACAGATTCGCTTCACCGAGGCTTCGGGAAATGGTTCGTGGGCACACAGGAGCCGCTACATCTGCCTGTATAGTGGACCGGGTCCCCGTGGGATCCGTCCGTGCCTGGCACACGATCCGTCGATCCTCTCTACCGGTGGTCCTCCTGGTCCGTCCAGAGCCGCTCTGCAGTGTGGCAATGCCGTCACGTGTCCACTGCTCCCAACACAGTCGGATGGTATGGTCAGAACGATCCACGTGGCGGAATATACGGTGCGCCGACCACCCTGCGGTTTTTAGCCCGATGATCAGGCCTCTCTCAAAGTCCGTAAGTTGCGTAAATCGACATCTTTGGCGGCTACCCGGCATTCTTGTCACTCTGTACTTGTGCTTGCGTCGGCCGGTGCTTTTTGCTTTCACGGGGCATCGATTATATGCCGGTTCGTGCTTGCAGCGCCACCATAGGGTGTGCGGTCACGCACACTCGCACCAAACGTGGTTTATTTGCATACCAGCTTGCACTCTAGCTATTTGCAGTTTCGCGGTTGTAGCATGTTTTCTTCTAGGTGCACAAATTTCTTTGTCCGTGAGTGTATGAACAATTTGTGAGTAAACCTGACACTTAAAAAAAAAAAAAAGAAAAAAAAAAGATCATACTTGTTTTTGGACTTCATATGGTGGCCAATTGTTCAGTGACTTTTAAAATAGTACAGTAAATTGAAGAATAAAAAGGCGATTTTCATATATGTGCCCATATAAAAAGTTAAAAAACGTCACTAATTTCCTTCTATTGAAAGCTTTGGTCAATTGCTTCACACAGTAAGTCCTATTTCTCTCTACAAACCTCCTCAAATGACGGCGATCTTGTTCCTGACAAACTGTAGTCGCACCACAGTTATGACTATTAGGCAAGCAAAGAGGGTTATTTTCCCACTGATTAACAATCTGGAATATCTCACTTTTGAGAAACCAGATGCCATGTGGCAAGTGGTGAAGGCTAATTTTCATCTTTACTCCCATGTGGTCTTCTTCTGGGCCTTCTCCTGTTACTCCTGTTCCTTTGTATCCATGCTACTATTACAGTTGTCCACAGATGGTCAGTTCTTCTGGTAATATCTCTAGCCCATTGCCACTTAATAGTTATCATCAATCAAATGTATAAAAAACATAACAAAATACAGATAATTAAATAAAATCAATATATTTTTGAATATAAATTCACCTCATGTTGCACAGTACACACTTATGAAAATATCCACAAAATTGGCACAAAAAAATATTGCTTCTGTTTGGTTAAAAGGTCATCATCTTAAATGAAATACTACACAACTCTGCAAAATTTTCTTTAGTAGTCCTCCTAAAGCTGTTCAATTTTGTTACATAGTTCACATCACCTATTCCTTTAGCCCTTTCTGCCAGTTCATTGGCAGATTTTGGTATACAAGCACTTTCTGACTTTGATAATGCCAGTTCATCATTAAAAGTTTTTTTGTTTGTTTTTTTCATTTTCTTTACACACTTCCTCCACTTTCTTGAGTTTTCTTCAAGATGGGCAATATATTTTTGCCTTGCTCCTGAAGCTACAATACATAATTCCTTTGTAATTAATGACTTTTCAAATCCACAACAAAATATTATTTCATCAATTACAAATCCTTTTGACACCATATAAATACAGTATATGGTTTTTCTTGAAAATTTTCTACTTCTAAATTACTGTTAATCTAAAATCTTCTTTCAACAGATGACTGGTCATGTGAAAAGATTAAAAGCACCTAAATGACTTTCCATGTGTTTTCATATTTTCCATTTAAGTTGCAGAACGAAAACTGATTAAGGCGCAAAGAGAAAGGATAAACTTAGTAAATGCTTAACATTTGAAATGCTACAAGCAAATCGGTTGGATTTGAGAATTGCATTATAATCTTCATCATGCATTTTTGTGCTACAGAAAGGGCATTGTGTGCTCTTTTTGTTTCGATAAAAAAAAACAATGTCCATCAGCAGACATTAGCCTTTTACCTGAACAAGAGCATAAATAATGGGGGATTTTGTTGCCAAGTTGGGTAACTGTATATACAGTATATAAAATTTCGGCATGCACACTTCAACTCCGGAACATATCATTCAGAAACTTTCTCTTTGCATGCAGAACACTGTGCATGCTGGGTTAATATTAGTCAGTTTTTCCTGCTTCATAACATTAAAGCCTGTCAAACAGTTCATTGTAATTGTTTCTTAATATCATCCGATTAAAAAGGCTGGTAATAGTGTGCCATTTTGGTAACAAATCAGGAACAGTTGTAAAAGCTTTAAAACAGAAACAAAAAAGTTATTAACTGGGATTAAGGTATCTTTACATGCTCCTGAAAGAACAAGAAATGACTTCCAATTTGGAATTGTACTTTTTCATTATCTCAGTACTATGAACACATTTTTTTTTTTTTTTTTTTTTTTGTCTTCCCAAATCTCTAAGGATCATTCTGCAGCTAAATCATTTTTCATCCAACAATGCTCTAAAATCTTCACATGCCTTTTTGCAACTCTCATATCTTTTCTTAAAGTAAACTAAAATACACTGACGGAAAAAAAAATCCCAACACCACGAAAAAACAGTTGTAGAGGAATGAAATGGCGGCAATACATTTGTATAGGTAACACATTTAATCGATTAAGGTTTCAAGATCACAGCTTATTGTAAGCGCAAGAAGAGCCATTTTAAATGTGAAATGCTGGTACATTAATAACCGGTGTAACTGCCAGAATGTTGAATGCAAGCACGCAAACGTTCATGCATTGTGTCGCAAGGTGCTGGATGTCAGTTTGTGGGATGGAGTTCCATGCCTGTTGCACTTGGTCGGTCAATACAGGGACGGTTAATGCTGGTTGGGGGTGACGCTGGAGTTGTCGTCCAATGATGTCCCATACGTACTCGATTATTGAAAGATCTGGTGATCTAGCAGGCCACGGCAACATGTCAACACTCTGTAGAGCATGTTGGGTTACAACAGCGGTATGCGGACGAGCGTTATCCTGTTGGAAAAACACCCCCTGGAATGCTGTTCATGAATGGCAGCACAACAGGTTGAATCATCAGACCGACGTACAACTATGCCGTCAGGGTGCGTGGGATAACCACGAGAGTGCTGCTGCTGTCATAGGAAATTGCTCCCCAGACTATAACTCCAGGTGTAGGTCCAGTGTGTCTCGGCCGCAGACAGGTTGGTTGCAGGCGCTCACCTGGCTTTCTTCTAACCAACACACGGCCATCACTGGCACCCAGACAGAACCGGCTTTCATCAGAAAACACAACAGATCTCCACTCCGTCCTCCAATGAGTTCTAGCTTGACACCACTGCCGTCGCAAACGGCAGTGGTTTGGTGTAAGTGGAATGCACGCTACAGGGCGTCTGGCTCGGAGCTGTCCTTCAAGTAACCAATTTGTAACAGTTCGTTGTGTCACTGTGGTGGCAACTGCAGCTCGAATTGCTGCCGCAGACGCGGTACGATGTGCCACGGCCATACGCCGTACACGGTGGTCTTCCCTCTCAGTAGTGCCACGTGGCCGGCCGGAACCCGGTCTTCTTGAGGCAGTACCTTCATTTGACCACCGCTGCCAACAATCGTGCACAGTGGCTACATTCCTGCCAAGTCGTTCTGCAATATTGCGGAATGAAAATCCACCTTCTCGTAGCCCTATTACACGACCTCGTTCAAACTCCGTGAGCTGTTGATAATGGCTTCTTCGTCTTCTTAAAGTCATTCTTGACTAACATCAACACACTACGCCGAATCTCAACGATAACTAATGCTCACGAATGTTACAGCGCGTATTTACAGCAAACCTGCTCTGCATGTTCCGAGGGGCGCTACTAGTGCCACACATATGCACCGAGCGCGAAATTTGCATAGACGTCATCTTACAGATGTACTCTCACCGCCTACCAACTGTCGTTTATCTAACACAACCCCTTCTTGGTGTTAGGATTTTTTTTTCTGTCAGTGTACATCAGTTGAAACACAGTGGGTCATCCATAGAAAGTTCACCACTTTAAACAGAGGACACTTTGAAAATAATGCCTGAACACAAATGATGCTGTACCACATATAGCTATATGTCATCACATACACTGAAGAGCAATTGAATTAGAGATACCTGTTTAGTAACATGTAGCACCACCTTTCGCCCTGATGACGGCGGCGATTCGTCTCGGCATGGACTCGACAAGACACCGGAAGCGTTGGGAAGCCATGGATCCACGACCCCTGGACAAGCTCCCACAGTTCACGAAGATTTGATGGAGGGGGGTCAGAGCCTCGAAGATCTCTCTCGATGGCATCCCAGATGTGCTCCATGGGATTGAGGTCAGGTGACCTAGCTGGCCAAGGAAGTGAGGTTACGTCGGTGGAGTGTTCATCCAACCATTGGGATACAATTCGGGAGCGATGGCACAGTGCATTGTCTTGTTGCAAGATGAGGTCCCCAGTGGGATGTTGAAGACGCACAAACGGGAGCAAATGGTCATCCAGGATATCCCGGTAACGTTGACCTGTGAGAGACGATGTCAAACGTACCAGGGGTCCCATTTCAGTCCACGTAAACAGTCCCCAGACGAGAATGCCACCCCCACCAGCTTAAAATGTACCCTGCTGGCAAGAAGGATCCATCGCTTCATGTGGTTTGCGCCGTACTAGTATCCTGCCATCCGCATGTACCAAACGTGAATCTCGACTCATCAGTCCAGGCAACATTTTTCCACATGTCAAGGGTCCAGTGGCGATGTTCCCGCGCCGATGCTAATCTTTGCACCCTGTAATGTGCGGTCAGCAGCGGTACCCTCGTGGGACGATGGCTTCTGTACCCCATAGCGAGGAGATGGTTCTGGATGGTGTGGTTGCTTACACGTTTTTGTGCACCAGTGTTAAATTGCCGAGTGATTTCTTGCACTGTGGCCCGTCTATCTGCTGTTAAAATGCGAGCTAGCCGACGATGATCCCGCTCATCCACACGCTGTTGTCCACGGCAGTTGGCCCTTGCAGAGATGGTTTTACCGGATTCGATGTACTCACGGTACACCCGTGACACAGTGGCTCATGAAAATCCCAGTGCCTGCATGACTTTCGAGATGGAGTGACCCATTTGTCGTGCACCGACAATTTGCCCACGATTAAATGTGCTTAGATCCTTCGTCTTACCCATACTGCGTCTGACTCTTACCGATTCCTGTCGCATCACTCCTTATATTGTCGGATCGCTGCATACGTCATGGCGTTTCCGTTTACAGGGTCGCCCACAGTGCACATTTGCATAACGACAGCTGTTTTTAATTCAATTGTTCTTCAGTGTAAAAAAAACAAAAAAAACAAGGGGATTTTTATGGGCATTAAGAGGAACTGCAGTTTAGTATTTTTATCTACAATTTTTGAATAAAATCCTCGTTCATGTTCAGGCATCATTTCCAAAGTGTTGGTGACTGTGTTGGAGAGATCCGCTAGGCCATGTGGTCGTTGATGTTACTACTACTTGTTTGAAAAATTTCTAATGATCCATCCAGTTTTTGGATGCACATGTTTGCTTTACACTTCACAACTTTTAGAGTTATAGTCTACTTTGTGTCCTGTTTGTTGCATGTGTTAGTCTAGTCCCATTTTATTGAAAATATTTAAAAAAAAAAAAAAAAAAAGCTTAATATTCATTCAAAAACAAAAAGGTCAAGTACTTCTCAAGGACCATAACAAAATTCAAGGACTTTCAAGGGCCCTTGAAAAACAAAATCAAATTCAATTACCTTCAAGGACCCTTTGAAGACAAGATTAAATTAAAGGATTGTGGAAACCCTGATCATATTTTTGTCTCTTGCTGATGTTCAGGTGCTACGTCAAGTACCATAATAACACTTGATTTTAACACCACAGTTTTTCCCTTAATACAATGCTTTTGAGTACATAGAAGATGGTTTATGAGGGTAAAAAGCATATATTTGCAAAGAAAGTTAGGAATTTCCTGCAAAAGAAAATGAGTCAAACTGTGATCATTTATTAAAGATGTGTTATTTATTGTGTTATCATAAACATCTGTGCTTGGCTTAAAGACACACAGTGACCACACTGAGCATATTTAAAAATGACAAAAATTCTGCATAAAAGGGTTATTAAGAATGTCAGCATTTCATATACTCTACTCTCCTTTATAAGCCAATTTTTCATTCAACACTTACAATGTCAAAAATTCATGTGCTACCTTAAGCAAGTATGCACATAACATACACATTATAAATACCTCTTCTGATAGTTCCCGACCAATGGATGAATCCAGCAAATTTCCTTGGTGATTTTGTATTAAGCTGGCTTGCTCTGGGGAATGCAGACGTTCATCTTCACTAGCCGCTTGAGCTGCAGTCACTACACTGGGTGATGCTGAAGGTAAAGAACTGCTTGTATCATCTTGAACATTTCGGCGCTCATCTTGAGTACTTTCTGAGCTAACATAAAATGCCAGCACACTGTTTCGCCTTTGTCTGAACTGGTCTAAATGTCTGTAATTTATGTCCTCGAACACTGACAATGCATCATCAATAATCATAGAATCAATGTTCTTACGATAGATTAAAGCATGTGAACTAGTGCGGTGATTATGAAAGTTAAACTGGGCATACGCTGAACTGGCACCTA
Organism: Macrothele yani; assembly: GCA_039090855.1. Classification (NCBI taxonomy): domain Eukaryota; kingdom Metazoa; phylum Arthropoda; class Arachnida; order Araneae; family Macrothelidae; genus Macrothele; species Macrothele yani. Next base: position 43,913,175 of record CM077022.1, on the reverse strand, counting down.
AGTAAATTTCACGTACTTCAGCATCCTCATTCCAACGGTTGTCTGGGTATCGTTCTGGACCCAAACGTAAGAGTATAACAAGAAGGGTGAGCTGCAGCAAATCAGTACATATTATTTTTTTGTTGCGCTGCATGATTAAACTGATCACAATTTAAATATATACAGATATATCTACTCTTTTGTTTCTTATCTTACACTACCTATACACATGTAATATTGTCAATGGTGAATCAGAGTGGAGACAAACACTTCAGGATCATAAAGAAAGTTTTCAATAACAGGAGACTGTTAATCTTCAACACTATCCTAAAATCAAAAAAAAAAAAAAAAAATCAGTAAAGAGTAATGGAACATCACAATAAAACATAATCTGGCAAACTTTAGACAAAAGAGTTTTGTTGAAAACTTATGTAAAAGAAATAACTCATATTTTTAAAAATATGCCTTCTGTAGTTATTTTGACAGATAACCTTATATATTTCATGTTAGGCTCTACAGATTATTATAATTACATGAAATGCTCTTTAGGTTTAAATAGAAAAGAAAAAACATGGGAATTTTTTGCAATAAAATAAAATTATTTTTTTCTTTTTGGTGTACCTATAGTCCTGTTCTTCTTAATGTAAGTGTCCTACACACTATTTTGCTTGTTGTGTACACCTTTTAATTATTTAAGTCTAAATGGAACATAAACATATACACATAAAAGGATACCATTATGAACTGCACAGACGATATTTTCTTCTTATCATTTGAGGGGATGTTTTACTGTAGATCTTCCATCACAAGGCTACATTAAGCATTTGCTAGTTTGCCAAAAGTGATTGAAACAGAAAATTGGCAAACCGGAGAAAAAAGTTTGCTAAATTTGTAGTGAATCCATTGTTTTCACAACATTGGAAATATGAAATGAAAGATGAAGAAAATGAAGTTCATCCTCAAAGCTTATCAAATCCTGTGTTTCATATACACTGGGTGCACGCAGTGAAGCACTACTAATCATTGAATGCTGAAGACACGGTAGCAGGCTGCGCTGTCAGCTGAGCAACCGACAGCTTTTGAAAGGGGAATGAAATGTGCACCCCCTTCAACCCAACACTGAATGGTATCTTTTAATTTAAAACAGCCACTCTCTTTTCAGTTTTTTCTCCAGCACACTTTTTCAAATAATTCCACTCCTTTTCTCTGCACATGGTGATACCACAATTGATGCATAAATTCACATTAGCATATGCAATTGCTGTTTCACACAGTGAATCTATATTTTTTTCAGTTCTATGTATGAAAAAAATAGTATTGGGCATTTAAATTGTAATTTTTCCCCTCAACAGCTATACTTTTTCTAAAACTGGTCTCAAATCACCTAATTTTGCTCGACTGCCATCTGAAAAATGTGCAGTTAAATGTGCAGTGTTCACCTTTCTTTACCACATTTTTCTCACTCAGAGGGTTGGTATTTGTCCTTTATTTAGGTCTGAGGCAAATATAGTATAAAGACTGAAAAAATTTATTACCATATCCTAATTTTCTGAGTGATAATTTTTTTTTCCTTTTTCATCTTAGTGATTAAAAGTTTGGCTAATGATTTTTTTAATTTGGCTATAACCCTGGCTAACACTTTTTTTTATTTTTTTTTATTTGGGATTTAACGATTACCGTGAGCAACTCAGTGGGCTATGATGCAGTCACTCGTCCCTAATTTAGTGCAACTGCCTCCAGGGAAGAGAGAGCAAGTGTCGTAAGACAAACACAACATTCATGACTCACCGGGATTCAAACCCAGACCCATCGCAGACAAATGATCAGGCTAACACATTGATTTCAGGGCTTGAAAAATATCCGAAAATATTCATGCCCAGCTGGGCATGTGCCGAAATTATTTACCTGCCCAGGTAGTAAAATATGGATGCCCAGAAAATTTATCTTTTAAGATACCAAATCAGAACCTTCATTTTTTTTTTTAAGTTAAAAAATATGATGGAACTTTTTTTTTTTTTAAGTGTTTTGCATTTCCGTTTTACGGGTCTGTATTCAAAATGTTCAATGCACAAAAACATGTACCTCAAGTTTTAAGATGATGCTGAAATTGGTACAAAATGACATGATGACAAAATTGGTATTTGAGAAATTTAGTAATTCTACCATGTTCCTTTCATCGAAGTTTTCACCCTCTGTTACTAAACACCGGAGGCTAGTTCCATGAGAGACATGCATCTCATCACTGACTATAAACATTTAGAGCAAAACTACATATGGTTTCAATTTCTGGACCTAGAGCATAAATATAATGAAAGAAGTGATATTCTTCTGTCCTTAGCACTCTGTAACAATAATACAACTTCCGATGATAAGCAGTGAAATGAAACACAACAGGCAACGACATTTTTTTTTTTTTTTTTTTTAAGATTCTGTTTCAATTTTTCTTGCTTTTAAATTTAGTTGCACAGACCAGGCAACTAAATTTTTTTATTTATCTGTCCAGGTCAATAATTTACATGCCACGGGCATCTCAGGCATGGTATTTTTCAAGCCCTGGATTTTCTTAGTGATTTTCTCATGGGGTCATTCATACATACCATGTGAGATCACCGAGGCCATGTCACCCACCAACTCAGATTTTAATTCAACTTGGCAGGTAGATATACCCAATAAAGATATGGGAAAATCCCAAGTTTCAGTTTTTTAAACCTCATAGTTTTTAAAATACACTGCTCCAAAATTTAGCTGAACACCCATTTTTACAGCTGTGCAGTAGCATGCCACTTTTTACATAACATGCAGTAGTTTGTGTGCTACTGAATTTAGGAGAATGAAACTTTGGAATCACATGGAAAAGGGTCCCTACAAATTGAAAACACTTTTCATTTTACCTGAAACACCAGTTAAGTGAGTGCCACCTAGTGGTGAAGTGAAAAATTACAGCAAAATTTAGACATTTTATGGAAGGCTCTGTAGAATATTGCTATGGCATGAGGGAGATATTTTTTTTATATATATTGATGTTTAACACATCCTATAACACATTTGAAAAAAATGGTTATTTTTTCAGATGTTTAAAATTATCTGAAGGTTTCATAGAGGGCTATCCTTTGACAGTTCAGCCATTTTGTTCTACAAACCTGACCTACCATTTTGGATTTTACTGAAAATTAGCACGTAGGTTTAGCTAACAAAGCTGCAAAACACTGCAATTTTTTTATCTTCCACATTCCATTGTTTCCGAGATACAGCACTCGAAAGTTAGGCCTAACCACTCGTTCAACAGCAAATTGATCCTGTTGCAAATGATGAAGCATATCATGTAGCAGCTTTTCAATTTAAATCTTTGTGTGTGTGTGCGTGAGTGTGTGTGTGAGAGAGAGAGTATATGTTCACAAGATATAGTTACTCTCACATGCTGAGGGGTAATAACCTCTGCAAAAATGAAAAGAAATAGTTTGTTCATTTTTTACATAAAATTTCAACTTTCTGATTTGCTACCCTGTACTACCTTGAAAAGAATCAAACGTGTAATTTTGTTAATAAATTGCTAGCTAGGTAGCAACAAAATCCAAAAAAAAAAAAAAAAAAAAAGTAATTTCTTGTATAACATGATTACAAGGATTTTTTTTCCAGTTTTGGTAAATTTCCAAATCAAATTTAAAGGCTAACTATTTTTAAATGTATTCCTTATAGTTGAAAAAATAAATTCCTATATTCTCAATAACTAATAATTTGGACTCAATCTCCAGTTTTTTTGCTCCATTTTTTTACAATTGACAAAGCGAAACAAAATCAAGTAGAAAATTTTTAAGCAGTAACTAATTTTTAACTACTTTGAAACATTATGTGAAATAATTTTTTCAGAGTATCAGTGCACAAAGCATCAACAGGAGTAACCATTTTTAGCATTGCATAGAACACATTTCAACATATCACAAGTTTGCTTTATCAGCTGATTTAATCATCACAAGGGGATGTGGGTAGAGAAAATGTTGAAAGATAAGAACTTTCTGAAATATGTTTACGGGAATCGAGTTTTATTTTGGGTTTTAAACTTTCAGTCAGTGACAGTAGGGTTTTAAACTGACAGGCAATGTTTATTTTTGGTTTGGTTTTCAACTGACAGGCAATGTTTATTTTTGGTTTGATTTTCAACTGACAGGCAATTTTTATTTTTGGTTTGGTTTTCAACTGCCAATCAATGTTTAGTTTTGGTTTGGTTTCCAATCTGCTAATAAATGTTTAGTTTTGGTTAGGTTTTTCCAACTGCCAATCAAAGTTTAGTTTTGGTTTTGGTTTCAGCTCACAAGCCAATGAGGTTTTAGTTTGATCTTCTTTTGTTTTGGTTTGTTTCACTAGTACCCTGCTCATGACCAAGCCCTTTGGTTTGCCTTTCAGTTAAGAGTTTTAGCTTGCTGAGAGAGTAAGATTTAAGTTAACTGTTACTGTTCTTTTGCTGAGAGGGAAGGTTTTCTTAGTTTGTACATATTCTCTTACTGCTTACTTCCTTAGTAACAGATCAACAAAACCTCTGCAGTGTTGGGCAGTTGACCCAAACACCATGTCACAAAACATGCTATGTGTCACAAAGGGGACTGAAAAGAGTTGAGCAGATGAGTGAAGTTGATAAAGAAAATACTGTGTTTAAGAGCTGAAATAGCAGACTGGAAGTATTGTGACATTATGTTTTCATCATGAATACTACTATACACAGTGCGTCAAAGAATTTTTAAGACTGGCGCTAGATTTCGGCCTACAGTGGCGCCACTAGTGTAATCGCGAATGCGTTATAAACCGTGACCATCTGCTTGCTTTCTGCCAAAAGTACTGCGCAGTTGTTAAAGTAACTCAAACAAAACTGCCATTCATTAGAGAAGTAAAATTTTTTTCATGTTGAATTATTAAGATGGAACAAAGGGCTGTTATTAAATTTAACGCAAAACTTGGTAAAAGTGCCTCGGAAACGTACCAAATGATGAAACAAGTTTACGGTGATTTTTGTTTAAGTAGATCAAATGTTTTCCTGTGGCACAGACGTTTTTTGGACGGAAGAGATACGCTAGAAGATGATAAGCATACCGGAAGACCAAGTTCATCTAGGACACCTGAGACTATTGAAAAAGTGTGTGATCTCGTAGCAAACAATCGATGTGCGTCACTAAGAATGATGGAAGAGTCTTTAAACATCAACAAAGAAATGATTCGAACCATCCCCCATGAAGATTTGGGGAAAACAAAAGTCTGTGCTAAATTTGTTCCACACACGTTAACCAATGAACAAAAATCAAGGAGAAGTGCACATTGCAGAGACATCATTTCAGTCGCTGAAAATGATCCAAACTTCTTAAACTCGATTGTTACAGGTGATGAAACATGGTGTTTTCAATATGATCCTAAAACAAAGCGACATGAAGATGACACTTCTTCTCGGCAGATGTCAGCAAAGAAGGATTTTGTAAGCATCAGAAGAAATCAGCATGTGCCGAAGAGGCTAATTTTGTGCAACTTAAAGAACTGTATAGCCCTTTTAAACAGCAATATCTTGACAGAAAGGTTGGATTTTCAAAATTTTGCAGTGTAAGACCAAAATGGTGTGTTTTAGCTGGTGCTGCTAGTACTCATTCTGTATGTGTGTGCACTATACATCAAAATGTTATATTACTTCTGAATGCTGCTTACTTCAAGGAATCGTATGAAACACTAATGGGTTACATGGTTTGTGACTTGAAAGATTGTAACTGCATGCTCAGACACTGCAAAAACTGCCCATCTACAGATAACTTAGCAATTTTTTTGAAAACCAAATTTGAAGACTATGATGAAAATGATACCATATAATTCAGTCAGTGGGTATCAAGTGGAAGAACAGAATTAATTAAACAAACTTTAACAATGGAAGATTTTATGCAAATGCTATTGTTGGAAGATGGAAAAGCTTATCCCACATGCATACATTGCGAAGGAACAATCCAGGTTTCTACAGGAACTCAAAGAAATGCTTATGCCAGACATGACAATTGTTCTTATGGACTTCAGTGAGACTGAGAACTACTCATTTGTCATACAAGATGAGGCACAAGGCTATCATTGGACATCAGAGGCATGCACAGTTCACCCAGTTATTATGTACACAAGAGGTGAGACACAATTGCTTGAAACCTCCAATCACTGCTTCTTTTCTGACAATCTGGACGACGATGCTTGTATGGTGTACAGAATTCAACAAACAACAATGCAGTACATCAAGAATAAATATCCAGAAGTTGTGAAGGTTCACTATTTTACAGATGGGTGTGCAGCACAATATAAAAATCGCAAGAATGTTTTGAATTTGTGCAAGCATGAAAATGATTTTGCAATATCTGCATCATGGTCATTTTTTGTCACTAGCCACGGGAAATCAGCTTGCGATGGTATTGGTGGTACAGTGAAGCGAATTGTAAGCAGAGCAAGCCTGCAACGACCTATCAAAAATCAAATCACAAAACCGATGGATGCCTTTAATTTTTGTGTTGCAAACATAAAAAACATTGAGTTCCACTTTATATCAAAGCCTGAAATTGAAATTGTATGAAACAACCTACAGGAACATTGTTCAGAAACATCAGTTATTCCAGGAACCAGGAGTTTTCACTATTTTTGTCCACTTTCATCAAATACCATAGGAGTGAAGAGGATAAGTAGAGATGACAAATAGATTGATATTTAACTTTAAAAGTAGCACTGAACTTATAAATTGGCCACAGTTGCACACTCAATGCTATGTAGCATGCATATATGATAACTGTTTTTTTGGTATGATCATTGATATTGAAAAGGATGAAGACTTGAAAATTAAGTTTATGCATCCACATGGTCCTGCAAAGTCATTTTACTGGCCACTTCATGATGATATATGCTATGTGCCTATGCAGCATATATTGTGTACAGTGCAACCCCCAATGACGACAGGCACGGCCCGAGCACATTATTTTCGTAAAGAAGACACGAAAGCTGTTCAGATTAAGTGGTGTGCAGCACAGAAAAGTTACTCACAGTTAGAAAAACTCCCACTGAGGCATGCATCGGAATAAACTGTAGAACAACATCTGTTATACGTGTAACTGAATATTATAACATTCAAGCAAGGAATGAATAGCAGCTTAATTATTGTTCCACCATTGATTCAGGATAATGCAAATTGTAGTTAAATTTTAAAAACTGATTTTTTTTCCGCTGGTTTTTTTTTACAGCTACTTGAAAAATGGCACTTATTTTAAACATATGATTTTATTTCTTACTCATCACTTCAGTTTAACTAACTGTTAATAACAGTATTTATTCATACTGAGCACTGTGGTTACAAGACCAAGCTCCTTATGGATCTTACGCTTAAATAAAAAGTATTTAAATGTTTGGATTTATGAGCCAGCACTGCACTCAGTAACTGTACATGTACACATGTTTTAAATTTAAAAGGTACCATATAATAGACTCCACAAGTTAAACCAGGATCAGTTTGCTGTTGAACGAGTGGTTAGGCCTAACTTTCAAGTGCTGTATCTCAGAAACTATGGAATGTGGAAGATAAAAAATTTGCAGTGTTTTGCAGCTTTGTTAGGTAAACCTACATGCTAATTTTCAGCAAAATCCAAAACAGTGGGTCAGATTTGTAGAACAAAATGGCTGAACTGTCGAAGGAGAGCCCTCTATGAAATTCAGATCATTTTAACCATCTGAGAAAATATGCTGATAACCACCTTTTTTTTTTTTTCAAGTATGTTATAGGATGTGTTAAACACCAATATAAAAAGAAATTATCTCCCTCGCCAGAGCAATATTTTACAGAGCCTCCCACAAAATGTCTTAAATTTTGCTGTAATTTTTCACTTTACCACTATGTGGTGCTCACTTAACTGGTGTTTCAGGTAAAATGAGAAGTGTTTTCAATATGTAGGACCCTTTTCCATGTGATTCCAAAGTTTCATTCTCCTAAATTCAGTAGCACACAAACTACGGCATGTTATGTAAAAAGTGGCATGCTACTGCACAGCTGCAAAAGTGGATGTACAGCTAAATTTTGGAGCAGTGTATTTTAAAAACTATGAGGTTTAAAAAACTGAAACTTAAGACTTTCCCATATCTCTATCGGGTATATCATCTACCTACCAAGTTTCATTAAAATCCGAGTCGGTGGGTTACATTTTGCAAAAAAAACAGGGGTGATTTGAAATGGAATGACCCCATGGTGATTAATAAATATATCATGCAAAGGAATTAACATAATATCCTATCGCCCTCTAGGTTGTTGAAAATAGTTAAACTCTAAAAGCTTTAAGAAGTGGAACAGTACAGCCTTTCCTTTTTGTGAAGAAAGGTTCCTACGAAGCCCAAAATGTGCACGTCTTTTATTTGGAGGGGGGATTAGTTGTGTGTGTGGGGAAGGGTCTTTTCTCCGTAAAGGGGCGGTATTCCATTTTTCAAAACTTTTGAAAACGGAAGTCAAATGGAGTGCAAAATTGTTCCCGTAATGGTAATTTCTTTTCCTAAAGAAGTTGCCTTTGTCCAGTATTGTTATTAAATATCATTTTATTGCATAAATGTTTGTATTTCAGCATGAAACTGTAGGCAACCATTCCTGGAAATGGAAGTTCGGTGGAGTGAAAATTTCCCTGTGATTTTTAGGCATGAGTTTGCTCCATGAACTCTAGGAGTTCTGCCTTTGTTGTCACATTTGCATCATTCCAGAGACAGATGCAAAACTGAAGAGAATTTTTGGGGGCGAAGGAGGGAGGTTTGGGTGTGTGTGTGTGTGTGTGTGTGTGTGTGTGTGTGTGATGAAAGAGGGCGTTTTCCTTATGGAGACATAATTCCCCCGTTTAAAACTTTTAAGAACGAAAGACGGAGTGAAGGTTTCTCGCGTAATCATATTTTTTTCTCTTGCGATGATCCCCTTTTGTCCAACATTGTAAAATATCATTTTACTCGATAAATGATTATGTTTTTGGTTGAAAATGGAAGTAAAATTTCCAAAAAAACAGTCAGGCAGAGTGAGGATTTCTTCTGTAATCATAATTTTTCCTGCGATGTTCCCATTGTTCTATACGGTTTTTAAATTTTATTTTTCTCCATAAATATTAGCAAAGTGAAAATCTGGACATCTCTCAATTCAGAAGAATGGTTGAATCAATCAAGTTTCAATTATGTGAACTGCAAGCATTTTGTGGTGCTCACACAGAGGTTTTTTTTTTTTTTTTTCCAGAGCTGAAGGAAAACATTTTCAAAAATAATTAGGTAACTCTCTGTAATTCTCAAAAACTTGCACATGACAATGTTAAGTCAAGGCTTATTTCATCTTTGGAGAATGAGATGGACTGCAGATTTCCTTCCTCCATAATGGACCTGTTTTCTAAGTTTAAGTGTGTGACGTGGAACCCGAGTCTATAACAAACAAGAAAGAAGACACCGAATTTCTAGTTGAAATAAGCACGTCTTTTGAATCCATTCTGACACGAATTAAATTTATTAAAGCTATTCAAAATCAATGGAATGAGTTGAAAAAACAATCAAACGCTTTCTATAATCACTATAACATCCAGAAATAGAAACGGCTACTAACTTCCACAGGCGACTAAAAAGTATGCTACAAAAATTAACAAATGGCGCACAAAAAGTTTTGCATAGCATAATGAAGGTATCAGAGACAGAGATTTTTAAATCGAACAGTTAGAAGACTAAATCCAGAAGGAAACATGATATAACTCTACGCTTCTAGCGGAACAATTTTGCGTAACAGAAAAGTTGAAAAAGGGCGAAAAATTTTCTTCATAGAAAAAGCACTTTTCAAATGAAGGAGTAGGGGGGGGTCAGTTTTTAAGCCTGTAGCGAGAACTCTGTATTATTTAAAGGGGATAATGCTCCACATCTTTATTGTAGTGAATGGAATACAGTAAAGAAGAAATTTCTCAACAGGGTTTTTAGAAGCGGCAATACAGCTGCAAAGTACAGAAACACCACCTAACTACCGACAGAGTTGTGAACTATAAAACTTCTTATATACTAGCCTAAAGTGTTCTACAAGGTAAATGACATCTGGTGTTGAAAGAATTTTTTAAATCACACATGTAGATGCAGATATTTTGAGAAAAACAGATTAGGTATTTGCACCACCTAGCTACGAATTTGGGCATTATTGTAGGAAGAAAATACACACACAGAGTTTGCACAGTAAGTAGCATCTGAACGAAAAAGTTTTTCAATCGGGTTCTTAATCCCACAGATATTACTGTAAACGTGATCTTATGCTCCAGTAGCAGACTTGTGCATTAAAAAATTTTTGAAATTATATAAGAGAACATTTTGCAGCAGAAACGCTCTCCTACAAAAAAAGAATTTCAATCTAACTCAACAATGTGCTGCAGAAACTGTCTTGGTCCCAACGTGCTGCTTCGCCTCAAACGACATCCAAAGCAGACATTTATCAGGGAAAGGTTCTGGTCTCGGTGTTTTAAAGGTGTCATGTTTTTCGAGCTCCTACCACGGAACCAAGCAATCAATTCGAATGTGTACTGTCGGCAATGGACAGTTTCAACGAATCCATTATCCAGAAACGTCCAGAGCTTGTTCATCGTAAAGGTGTTGTGTTCCATCACGACAATGCAAGACTACACAAAAGTTTGATCACCCGCCAAAAATTATTGGAGCTTGGGTGGGATGTGTTGCCACACCCAGCATACTCGCCTGACCTTGCGCCATCAGACTTTCACTTGTTTCGCTCTCTTCAACAATCCTTGCGTGGTATAATGTTCAATTCAGATGGGGCTGTAAATCAGCACCTTGTACAGTTTTTCGCCATGAAAGACAGGTCCTTCTATGAACGAGGCATTCTGCAGCTCACTGAAAGATGGCAAAAGGTTATCGAACAAAACGGGCATTATATCATTGACTGATCTTCGTTCTTTCTATCAATAAATGACCTTTGCAAAACATGGCTAAAATACGTCATGACTTTGCCAACAACCCAATAGAAGCTCAGATTTGCTCAAATACATCAGACATAGAAATTAACACATATGCCCCCTGGTGACCAAACATTCTTTATTAAAAAAAACTGAAATTATATGCAAAACATTTCCCATCAGAAGCTGTATCCGATGAAGAAAGAATTTTTCAAATCGGAGTTTTAGAAGCAGAGATCTTGGAGGAAACACAATTTAATTTTACGCCCCTAGCGGAAAATCTATGCGCAACTTGAAAAAGTGAGTATGCCTAAAATAGTCTTCGATATAAATGGAATCGAAAGGTGAAAGATTTTTTTTAATCAGATAATTAAATGCAAATATATGGAATAAAAGGTATTTTTCAATTCGATATCTTTATTTACACTCTAGCGGTGAAATTGTGCATTGTAAAAAAAAAAAAAAAAACGGAATGCAAGGATCATCATTCGCACATTTCAAGCTTCCCAATGAAAAAATAATTTTTCAAATTGGACAAATAGTTACAGAGATATGGTGACCACCAAGGATGTCGCCAAGGGAGTGCGAGGGTGGGTCTGAAATTTGTCTTGCACACCCTGCCGCCCACCCAGTTCAAAATATTTAACTTTAAAATATAATCTGCATTCTTCCAAGTAATAAGTCTTGTGTTTTATTTTATTCATGTAGCCCTACGTATTTTCCTTTAGGAAGTGTGTTGCTTATGTCTTCAAAAAAGGTAATCAAAATAGCGTCAACAGGGCCATAAAATTTCAATTGTTCTCCACTCTTACAGTTTCTTAGTTTAAGCCTCTTTTTCACGTTTGTATGGCCGAGGTGCTAGCAATGAGTAGGATGGACAGAAATTCAGTGAAGGAGTTACACTAAATGCTCCATTTGTTTTCTTTACAAAATAGGGGATTCCAACACGGAAAGTGGAGTCTAAAGTGGTACTAACATTCTTAAGACTGCCCCAGGACACTGAAAATGCAGGCAGTGGCTGAGGACTGCTTTGTAGGCGAGTAGTGCAAGGCAAAGTCGCTGGCTGGGAGGAAGGAAGTTAAGGAGGGGGAGGTAGGGGAGGTATTATGTCTGCATGGCACGACATTAAAATTTGATTTAGATAAACAAAAACAACATTTTCTTTTAAATAAATTGTTCAAGTACAGTGCTATTTTCGTAAGCAAAATAGAAAAATTTTGAAATAAATTTAAGACAATGAATTCAGAGCTAGCCAAAAACTGAAGGCGACGTTCTACCAACCCTTATACTAATACCTCACACCAGTAGTGTAACTAGTCACATCAGTGTAAGTATGTGTGTCCAGGTGGAGGGGTAGGAATTGCACGAATTCATTTGTAGCCGGTAGTGAAAAGCATTAAAGTTGTCCCGGTGGCGCAGTGGGCTAAGGGCTGGCTGCTGGCTTATGACCATTCGTCCGAGAAGAGTCAGAGTTCGAATCCTGGTGAGGCATGGATGTTGTGTTTGTTTTACGGATCGGGCTCTCTCCTATCCCTGGAATCAGTGGCCCTAAATTAGGGATGAGCGACTGCCGATAGCCCATTGAGTTGCTCACAGTGGTCATTAAACCTTCAATCAAAAGAAAAACATTGAAAATCCGTCCTTTCAGTGTTTCGTAGAAAATAAAAAGTTGCTACCAAGCTTGCCCTGCCCACCCGTCGCCCATCCTGATCTCTAAGTCTAGCAACGTCCCTGGTGACCACAGACGGATGGTCACACGATCTGGTAACATAAGCATGATTTTTTTTTACAAAAAATGTGCTAAAAATGCAGGTAACAGAAGTTTTGGTAGTCTTTCAAAAGCCTTGCAAACCAGTTTTGTTAAAAAAATAATGAAGATGTAGTTACAGAATTTTCACTATTCAGGCACGTAGTGGTAAAGAATGAAGCGTATAGGTGCCAATTTCCAAAGTCTTGTTAAAGAGTTTTATCAAAAATCTGCACACATTTATTTCCATTAGTGTCAGAGGTTCTGTAAGTGGGTCTTGTGTTAGCATTAACATGTGTACCATGTGAACATGGCTTCAGTGCACAAAACAGAATTAGGTCAAAATTTAGAAATTAATTGAGGAACAAAAATCTTGACGTGAATTTTTGAAATTGGACCAATTAAACACTCAGAAAACCAGCTGATCAAAGTTTGCCAACTGTGTCATGCACACTAAATTGGATGATAGTAACATTTTTTTATCTAATTAATTTGTTTTAAGAACTGAGTATAGCTTATATTGTTTGAAAAATTACTACTGTTTTTCCCAGTCTTTTAATAGTATTCATAATCACATCTTCCAGAAATTTTCAGTCCTCTCCATTTACAAACACAGGTGGGAGACTCCGCCCCATTTCCATTTCAAATTTTAAGCACTGGAACGCCATTCCCAAAAAAAAAAAAAAGTGTCTGCAAGCGGTGATGCCAGAGAGCTCACATATAGCTCACATTAATGCAGGTTTTATGGGCTTTAATTAGATAGGCAACACAACCCAGTTTGAGAGGGGGGATTTTGACCCATTTTCAAAAAGTATGTTTTTCGAAAATCTCAAAAATACCTTTTTTTTTCAAAAAAATGTATGTTAATTTTACACGTATGGCTAGAGGTATACAAAGTTTGATGAAGAAATTATGGGTTTTTGAGAAACAGATTTTTGAATAAGGGCTGGAAATATGCCTTCAACCAGTGCTGCATGGAGCATTTCCACAGATAATAAATAGTGCACAGGAGCAAATTCACCCCTCTGCCACCCTCATCACTATGCCTTTGGCTATCAAGAAAAAAATTTTTATACATTTTATGGTTTTCATTAACACATTTTTGCTGCTAATGACAGTTAATTGCTTATTTTACTCATTATGAAGAACACTGCTCACATGTGTATTTTAAATAATGCACAAGTTTATTTCTTTTTCGTTTGGAGAAATTTTTTTCGAATCAGAAAGGATCCAAAAGATGTGCACATTACACCCAGTAGTTATTTATCATAAAAACACAATGAACAGAAAACACACTGCACATCTTGTCTGGAAGCTGTCTCAGAGAAAACTAAGCTCTAAAGGATGCCTCAATGGTTCGGATTGAACAGGCAAATGAATATTTGGCAAGTTCTGACATGCATAACTTTCCAAAGCAACGTCCAACAAGAAGAAAGAAGTGTAAATATGAAGCAGTGCTGGGATTATTCTGCATGTGCTAACTTGCATAACAGCAGTGCTTCATATTTACACATTTGTTCCTGTTGATGTTGCTTTTGCAAATTACTGCACATCAGAACTTTCACTGCTCTTAAAAATAAACATGGACATGTCTAACCTTTTCAAATTTAAAAATCTGTTTCTCAAAAACCCATCATTAATTTCTCCATCTTCAAACTTGGCATACCTCTAACCAATATGTGTAAAATTAACATGTTTTTAGAAAAAATTCAAAAATGGTGTTTTTGAGATTTTTAAAAACAAAAATTTTGAAAATGGGTCACAATTTTCTTTCCATCTAAACTGAGTTGTGTTGCATATGAAATTGAAGCCCATAAAAAAGAACTTTAAAATGAGCTATAGATGAGCCCTCTAGTATCACGACTTAATAATGTGTGCGTGTCAATTGTATGAAATTTGGCATTATTTGCCATTTTTGAAAATCAGAAATGAAAAAAATGCTGACCCCAAAAAATTTTAAATTTAATTCTTCATATACTCTCCACAGGTACAAACTAAGCTAAAAATCATTGAAATCTGAGACATCAAGGTCGAAAAATATTTTTACATTGGCTGATTTGACATGGAATTAATGTAAAACAAATTTTAAAATCCAGCTATTTGTGCACAGATATGGTGTCCACAAACAGATGGACAACTCAGTACTAATAGCATGAATTTGTACACACTTTGTGTGTTAAAAGAATGCTAAAATGAGACAAATATCTTCTTGGTGGAACACAGTTTAATTCCCAAGACATGGAGGATATGTGCGGAAAATCTCAACAAACACACACAACCTGCCATGTCAAATTAGTGTATGGTGATTTTAAATCAGTGGCCCAAACAGTGGTATCTAGTACTGACTGGGGTGGCAATGTTTATGGGGAAACAATATAAAAAGAACCAAAAAAAGGTGTATTTCACAAGACTTTTAAAATGACTTTTGTATAAATCTATGGCAGACTACAAAAACTTGGTATTCATGCATGAAAACTTTTTGAAGTAATTAACACACGGAGGTAGGAATTTACAGAAGATGACAGGAGAGTGGAATTTTGAAGCCAATCAAATGCAATATCCTTCTAGGTACTTGAATACCCCCTAGCATGTGTATGCCATTGAAAAAACAGAAAATTTGTGATTTTTAGGAGCTGATCTTCCTCTGGCAACTTCATATGCCACTGGTTTAATCAAGCAACCCTTTTTCGTGAACTTTCATTTCAGTCAGTGTGCAAATCAAGTAACTCTTCCTTGTGAACTTCCAGGCGGCTTAGGAAACACCTTGACCGGCCTCTTTTGCTAAAGCATGGCTTTTTCGGTCAAGTTTAAAAAACTGCTTTATGTACAGGTGTTTCCCCTGATGAGAACTGTACATTGCCTGGTGAGACTTTCTAGTTCTTGATCGTTTGTTTTTTCAGCGACTTTTTGGGATCGGACATTTAGCATGGAAATTATGTGTTTTGGATTTTACTCGTGAGTTTTTGTATTGTGTGGATATTTTGAATGAAGGTGGGGTCTTTTTTCGTTTCTTTTGTAATTTCGTAATACTTGTGATTTTTGTCGTCTTGAGTCCGAGTCTCTGGGATGGGTAATCCACGTGGCTCAGCTATGCTGATGTTTAGTTTGCGATTTTTAAAAGTTATATATATATATATATATATATATACATACAGAGTTGTACAAAAATAAAATGTATCTGCATACACAACCATTGAAACAGAAAACTTGCTGCAAACCCGCAAAGCACGATCCATGATAACAATAATATAAGATAATTTAAAGAAAAATTAATAAAACAATAAAGAATTATTAGAACATTGCAGATTCCAATGAGGACAAAATAAGCACATTACAATGGAATGTGCAGCAATGATTGTGAAATGGACCTTTATGGCAAAATATTAAAATATTGGACTATGAACTTCATAAAAACAAGAGACTGATTAAAGAATTTTTTTTATATCCGGAAAAACAGTTCCATTAATGAACCTTCAAAACTTATAAATAGCATTTTTAACAATTTAATTAAAGAATAGTAGACTTACAAAATACATAAGAAAAAGATTTAAATTTAATAACTGGCAACTGCAAGACAAACCTGGCAATAAAATTTTAATTCTTTTTGTGTAAATAAAACTATTGATACAGTTCCTATACATTGAGAACAGGCCTTGATAAAATCTAGAGGCTAGAAATGTCTGTAAAAACAAAAAGAACTCAGAACATGTGAAAAATAATTGAGAGTCATTCCATCTCAATTCAGGCAGACAGTACCAAAATGTGTCAGGTGACCATTTTAGATTTGTTCTAAAAAATTACAGTAGTTACAACTATTGGAGACATAAAATATCCTTAAAAGGGTTTTCCTAAAAAAAAATTTTTTGTCTCCAGCTACAGCGTTTTGAAGTTTGGCTTAAATCTAGCAATCTTTGAAAAATGGGGAAAATGCTGTGATTTTAAAACGAGCGCTGCTTCAAAACTATTTAATCTATTCACTTAATTTTTTTTGCAGCTATTGAATATTTTTTTTACTTGGCATAGTTTGAATAAGCCTGACTGACATTATTAATAAAGGAAAAAAACATTATCGCAAAAAAAAAAATTTGCATTTTCGGAAAAAAAAATTTCCCATTAAATAATTATTTTTCAGGTAAGTCAGGATGGCAATCTGAAGTCCCTCAATGGTAGTTTTACAGCAAATTTTTTTTAAAACCTGGGATGCACGCAGTCTATAAAATTTAATTTTAAGTTATGCGGAAGTTCAAAAAAGCTCAATTTTTGAATGATATTAACTCAAAAACCCCATTTTTTTAAAATCTGAAAATCTGTCCATTTGATGTCCTCTTAGTTGCTAATAAATTGCTCATTGCAGAATAATGTATTTTTACCTGGTTCATTTTATATATTTTTTTAAAGATTGCACATTTTCAGCCTTTCAGCGTTGTTGCGTAATACAGCACAAAATGCAATAGATTGTCCATATTTCACTGAAAACATCGTTAAATCAGGTTTCAAAGTTAAAACATAGGTTACTGGTGTTTGATTAGTATAATTACATTACATTTTGAAGTTCATCACAAAAACATATACTAAATAATATTTGCAGGACATGGCAGTATGTTCTTGCTGGTTTCATTTCTTTTCCAGGGGAATTATTTGCAACCTCACTCTCTCTCTCTCTCTCTCTCTATATATATATATATATATATATATATATATACTTTAAACTATTTAGTTTGTTAAACTTGTTAATTTTGTAACCATCCACTGTTCTACTGATACTCCTCATAAATTTAGAGTATTTTGTAATGAAATTGCACAAGCCACAATGCTGAAACAACAGGTTATGACAGGCTTTTGCAAGTACAAACATGTCCATTAATTGCTCACTGAACAGCCAATCAGCAGCTGTTATGTCCTTCATTTACTAATTCCCCACCTTCCTCCCACTCCAGTTTGCTCTTGTCTGTTGATGAGTGATGTTCAGTATTGTTCAGTGAATAATTTATAATGTCTGGTCATCATAGTTGTGAGAGAGTTAGATGTGTGGACTACATTAAAAGACACAAAAGAGTTGTGTACAAAACTAAGCTTGTTAGGCTCTGTGGTGTTGGTGATTTAGGTGATGAAATTCAAAGGATTGTATGCCCATCTGTCTCTGTAAATAGAAATGATTATTTGTGTTGCAATTGTGTGGCTGTTTACAAAAGAAAAATTTTGGAATGGGCAAATGAAACTAAAGAAGAAATTCCCACATCAGAGAGAGAGGGTTTTTTCATTCCCAGTCATGAGATTGTGGATGTTTTAAATAGCAGTATTACAATGCTTGATGTTAATGTGTCACTATTTAAAGCCCCTTCAGAAGTTAGGGAGGATAGGAGAGAAGTTTATGAAGAGGAAAAAGTTGACATTAGAGAAAACACAAACAACTTCAGCTGTGCAGAAATTAGAAGACATATATGGAGTTGGTGTTTCAAGTCAGTTGTCTCTTGAGAAGCCTGACTGTTCAACTTTTAATCAGTGGTTTTCTAATAATACAGCACTTCATACTTGTAACTATACTGAAAAAGTGCAATTACGGACATTGCTAATACAGACTGTCAGTAAAACTGATTTGAAGGGAGAGTTACCTACAGTATCAAAGTACCTCATAGATAAATTACGCAAGGTTAGAAGAGAAAAGGGAATCTATGCTCAACCTGACCCCTACAGTGGGCATCCATTGTCTACAGAAGCTGCAACTCTGGCATTGTCATACTACCTAGATGATAGTACAGACTGTACTAGGGATAGTCCAAACAAAAATGATGCTTGTGTTAGAGATGATAATGGTGAGAAAATTAAAAAGGTAAAAAGATTTATGACAAGATCAATCAAAGAGGCATACAGGCTAATGAAAAACGACAACCCAAATATAAAAATTGGTCTTTCAAAGTTTTACACTTTATGTCCAAAGTGGGTCAAAATTCAGCCAATACAAGCAGTATGCACTTGTATTTATTGCAGTAATCTGAAACTTATATGTACAGCTCTCCAAAATATAACAAACACACGAATTGAGGAAGAAGTTCTTTTACAGAACTGTTTATGTGACAGAATAAGCAATGTAGATTGTTGGCTCCAAGAGTGTGGTGACTGCCCCAGCACAGAAGCACTGACAGTTGAAACTCTTTGCTTGAACGAAGAAGTTACATTTGCTATTTGGGAAGGTGGTGACCTCATAAGAAAATCTGTATCTGTCCAAAAGTTTCTGCAAGATGTAAGACATTGGGTGAAGAAAGCAATTTCTCATAGCAAAATCAGGAAAATCCAAAGAGAAGGAATAGCTGAAGCAAAAATCTCTGTGAAAGAAAGTTCTGACATTCTAGTTTTACATTTTGATTTTGCTGAAAATTGGACAGTGATACTGCCCAATGAAATACAAAGTTACCACTGGCAAAATGTTCAGATTTCACTATTCACATGTGTTGCATATCTTGAAAAAGAGATAAAAAGTTTTGTTGTGGTGTCTGATGATACAGCTCATGACACAGCTCATGCTATCTGTGCTATAGAGATTATAAAAACAAAATTTCTAAGTTGTGCCAATTAGAAAATATTAGATCACTTGTTTACATTTCCGATGGGGCTGCAGGACATTTCAAAAATAAATACCAAATTTATTAACTTTCTAAAAATAATCAAATTGAGGAAAAAAGTGGATTTTTTCAGCAACTGGGCATGGAAAAAGTTATGCTATAGGTGGGCTATGTAAACATTATGCAACAAAGTTTAATCTCCAAAGGGGTCTCTGTGCAAGCCATAAGAGATGCAGCTTCATTTGTTGCTGAACTTTCTCATCTTTTACAAAATATAACAGTATTGATTTTTGAAGGTAAAACTGTTCAAGCCTACAGGTCTTGTAAGGAAGAAGAATGGGGGGGCTAATGTAAAACCTGTTGTAGGAATACAATCAAAACATTACTGGTTGATTAAAAATAACGAGTCTTATATGGGGACATACAATTAAACAAAGTTGAAACATCCAGCCAGGTGAAAAAACATTTGTAAGTGATTTCCAGGTAGGTGAGTTTGTTGGGTGTGTTTATGACAATAATTGGTGGATGGGGCCGATTACAGGTATATCTCGAGAGCTCAATGACATTACTGTGTCATTTATGCATCCCCACGGTCCAGCTAAAGGGTTCCAATGGCCAGAGGAATCTGGAAAGAAGAAAGATGAATGTTCAATGCCATTAGAAAATGTGCTGCTTAAAAAGTAAGGAATCCTACTCCACTTGGGACTATCTGCACGACTCCATACTTTTGACCAACAGGAGCTGAGAAAAATCAACCACATCTACAGTGCCTAATCCTTCTATATAAACCTTTTACAGGTAGCTTTATTAATATAATGCTAAGAAATTGTTTATCATCTAAAAGGCTATTTGTGAAAATTATTTTTTTTATGAAAGTAAAATTATTAAAAAAATTGCAATAATACTAAGTGTAAAAAAAAATTCTATGTTATTGAATTACAGTGATGCTATAGTATTATAATGTTATGTTCTGCAAATTTTTTAGTGTATGTTTTTGTGATGAACTTCAAAATATAATGTAATTGTACTAATCAAACACCAGTAACCTATGTTTTAACTATGAAACCTGATTAAACGATGTTTTCAGTGAAATATGGACAATCTATTGCATTTTGTGCTGTATTACGCAACAACGCTGAAAACGTGCAATCTTTAAAAAAATATATAAAATGAACCAGGCAAAAATACACTATTCTGCAATGAGCAATTTATTAACAACTAAGAGGACATCAAATGGACAGATTTTCAGATTTTTAAAAAATGGGGTTTTTGAGTTAATGTCATTCAAAAATAGAGCTTTTTTGAACTTCTGCATAACTTAAAATTAAATTTTATAGACTGCGTGCATCCCAGGTTTAAAAAAAATTTGCTGTAAAACTACCATTGAGGGACTTCAGATTGCCATCCTGCAGTAATGTTTTTTTTTCCTTATTAATAATGTCAGTCAGGCTTATTCAAACTATGCCAAGTTAAAATTTAATTCAATAGCTACAAAATAAAAATAAATTAAGTGAATAGATTAAATAGTTTTGAAACAGCGCTCGTTTTAAAATACAGCATTTTCCCCATTTTTCAAAGATCGCTAGATTTTAGCCAAACTTCAAAACGCTGTAGCTGGAGAAAAGATTTTTTTTTTAGGAAAATCCTTTCAGGATATTTTATGTCTCCAGTAGTTGTAACTACTGTAATTTTTTGGAACAAATCTAAAATGGTCACCTGACATGCCCCGCCGGAGCTGAGATGGAACTTGAGCATTCTTCAAGTTAAAATAGAATTAAGTACATTAAATAATCTGAGTAAGTGTTTTAATTGCTGTAAATAACATCATTAGTTTTGTTTTTTATCTACAAGCAAAAACTATCCGCATACGTCTACATTCTGCTACTATGTATGTGTATATATATCATCATCATCATCATTGTCAACCATTATCAATCCACTGCTGGACGAAGGTCTCCCCAAGTTTCCTCCACAACGGTCTGTCTTGTGCCAGTCTCCTCCATGTTACACCCGCATACTTTCGAATTTCATCCACCCATCTTCCATGTGGTCTTCTTCTGGGTCTTTTCTTGTCCCTTGGAATCCAATCTAAAATTTCGGCTGTCCATCGATGGTCTGTCCTTCTGGCAGTATGTCCAGCCCATTGCCATTTCAGGGATTTAACTCTGATCATGATGTCTTCCACTCTTGTCATTTTTCGGATCCACGAGTTCCTCTTCTTATCTCTCCTGGTTACACCAAGCATGCACCTCTCCATGCTGTTTTGAGTTGTCTGCAGCCTTTGTATGTCTCTTTTAGTTAAGGTCCACATCTCTGCACCATACGTAAGCACTGGAAGGATGCATTGACCAAACACTTTTCTTTTAAGACATAATGGCATATTGCTCTTGAAAATTATGCTGTTTCTTCCAAAAGCTCTCCAGGCAAGTTTTGTACGCCAATTAATTTCTTCATCAATGTGACCCTCACTTGATATCTGGTGTCCAAGATAAATGTACGTGTCTTACCTCCAGCTTTTCTCCATCAATCGATAAATCTTCATTTCTTGTAAAAGCATTGAAGAAGAGACTGAAGCAAAAAAATTTTTTGGCTCATACCAAGTACAACATAGAAAAGGTTATGTATTGACCGGTGTGAGTAAAAAGAGAAAAAAATAGAACAACTGAATGTAGAAAGTGTCGAGAATACTGAGCCTTGGCTTTATCAAGGACCAGCAAAAACTCTGCATTTTCTCACTTCCACAAAGACCTATTTGGAAATGGGTTTCTGCAAAGTCATAGATGCAAGTAATAAGCCCACCATAAAAAAAAAAAATTTTTAAATATATATATGTCATGACCTCCGCAGAGTTGTATGACCAAGCTTTAGTTAACAATTTAGCTTGCATCCATAACTTTCCTGGCCCGACCCATGCTCTTCATCTGTTACTATTAAACAGAAAGAAGATGATAATAGAAAACTCAAGTTGTAAGAGTGACATAATGAATCAGAAATAATGTTCAGCAATAACAAATTGCCAAGTTTGCCTGAAAGAGAATTTAAACCTGAATAGCAATACAAAAGTATTACAAATTCTTAACATTGCAATAAAAAAGGAAATATTAATTTTTTTCTAAAGCACAGATTCTTGAAAGAAAACTGGATTATAAAAACCCCCTACTCCACAACTTCTGACAACACAAAAACGAGAATAAAATAAAGACAATAATAAACTAAAGAAATGCTTTGTGAAGGTTATGTGACATAAACAATTAGTTGCAATATGTACAAAGTATTTCAGAAGTGCTTTAAGTGCATAATTAAGTAGTTATTAAGACCTTAACTACATTGAAAACACAGCGCAGACTACAAAAACAATGAAACGGCCGGCTGCTTGGCCTTAGTTCCCTAAAAAACGCGCAAAGATACCAAGAAAAGAAAGAGTTAAAATCCGCAAAAAAGTTAATAGACTTGCTAGTGCCTAAATGCTTAAAGCAAAAAAAGAAAAATGTTCAAGAAGTTCAAATATTGAACCTGGAAAACCTAAAACCCAAAGACAATGAAGAGAGCTTACCTCTTATGCAACTTAACTTCTTCCACTCTT
Organism: Macrothele yani; assembly: GCA_039090855.1. Classification (NCBI taxonomy): domain Eukaryota; kingdom Metazoa; phylum Arthropoda; class Arachnida; order Araneae; family Macrothelidae; genus Macrothele; species Macrothele yani. Next base: position 43,890,366 of record CM077022.1, on the reverse strand, counting down.
GAGGAAACATGGCCGACCTTTCAACACAAACTTCCAAACACCCCTGCCACTCCCTAGTCGCTGGGGGCAGTGTGGGTGGGGCTGAAGGCCTCCACACACTGAAAAAATCCTACTCGCGGAGATTTTAACTAGAGAAAAAAATATAATTAAGATTGTGGACCTGTATGTTCAGAAAGAGCAGAATTAACTCTCCAGAATACATGAGAAATATTATGAAATACACAAGTTGTGTATTTAATAATCTTTGCATGTATTTAATCACCTTAGTGAGCTTCTGTAGACTATTCAGAATCCTATTAATTTTAATGTTAGTTTTACTATTTTTAGTATAGCTATTCTAGTGAGTGAATAACTAGTTTTCTTTTATAAACAGATTTTTAAGGGTTTTTTTGTGATTTTGTCTATATTATTTAATTTTTTATTTTTAATAGGAACTTCTTATCCATAGCACTAAGGTTCCTTTTTGTAGTTAATATCATCCTCTAGCCAACTTCCAAAAGGCTTTCATTGGTCAGAATCATATTATTAACTGTGTAGAAAATTAAAGCAGATCTGCCAACCTTACTCTATTATTCAGAATAATTTTTCTTAAAGTTCTTTTGATGAAAGAAGTAGGAAATTTGTTCTCTAGAAAACTGTCTAATAGTATATTAATGTGGTAATTGAAGTCCAAATTGTAGCTGTAAATTCTTGAAATTCTAAGCACCTGAGAAATTAGTACATTCTCAATTACTTTGGTGAATATGTTATTATTCCAGTGTAGATATTTAATTACTTTGAAAGGAAAATTAACTCTTTTATCAAAGAGGCTAATAGATGGGTTACCTCTGTTAAGTTTAATGCTTAAGTGTAGGAACTCAAGTTCCTGATTACTACGGTTGGTTTTACATAAGTTAAGAGAGCTAGGATAGATATTATCAAAATCACTATCTATAACTTCTGAATTATTTATACACAGCAGATCGTCAATATATCTAAATGTGTAAAGGTAGTTATCGGAGCAAGTGGAGTGATTTTTAATGAATTTATATTCCTTAAAGAACAGGAATAGATTTGCAATACTCATGGATGTTGACGTTCCCATAGGGATACCGTTTACTTGCTTATAGAGAGTATTATTATATAAGATATGGTTACTTTTTATGCAGCAATTGAGATAAGAGTTCCAGGCTCCTACATTAACAAATTGGTTAAGTTTAAATTCTGCATACAGCTCTTTAAAGGTAGTGATTATATCTGATAGAGGCAGATTAGTATATAGGTTCTCAAAATCATAACTATTAATATCTAAGGGATTTACTTCGAGTATAGTGGAAATTACTTCTGCATTATTATTAATTATCCAAAAATCTCTGTACTTCAAATTAGTACAGTTACTAATGTGTTTCAAAACCTTCAAGATTTCTTCAAAAGCTAGATCAATTTTCTTTTTATGACTCCTGACTCCACTAGCTATGAATCTGAATTTCACTGGATCTTTATTAAACTTAACAGTTGCAAAAAGAAATGGAAATTCAGGCTCATATCTTCTTATTTGTGGAATTTTAAGTTTCTTGAAGAATGCCTTAAAATGATTTTCTAACTGCTCGGTAGAATAACTTACGGGCTCGTAGGTTACTCTATTATTGAGTTCCATAGTTAACAATTCAAAATAGAACTTCTTACAGATAAATGCAAAATTATTGCTAGCTTTATCCGTAGTGGTAAAAATAAATAGGTCTTGTAATTTGGAGAGTGACCTTTTAGCATCTCCAGAGAAAAATAGATTTCTATCAAAACAAAAATCAAGACCTGCCAACTCACTAGTGAAGCCATTGATTACATTATATTTCCATTCTGCGAAGGCCTCAATAGGCTGTTTGTATGTTAAACTGGTTTTTATAATGTACCTATTAACATCTTGAGTGAAGCTCTCAAGAATCCTCTCTTTGGAGATTTGGAAGGAAGGTCTAAATTTAGAACCATACTCTAATAAATTCCTAAGCTTGTCATTTTCAACAAAACTCAAGTTTCCAGTGATAATATGCTTGTAATTCTTATCATAGTGAACTGTTTCTTTATGTTCATCACAAGAACATGTAGTAACTACAGGTATGGAACTTGAAGAATTAAGTTTGTAGTTTTTAACTATTGACCCTAAGGTCTTAACAAATTTAAAACTTACAATAGACTGGTGCCTGTGGATGGGAAAAAAATTGCATTATTGTAGAACAGCTTCCTAACATTGAGATGATCATAGGTTTTATTTAGAAACCTGATGGTCACATAATTACTGGAAATTTCTATAAGAGAAATTTTATCTTTAAGAATATGCTTAAGAATGTCTAGAACCAAAGCAAAAACATGCTTATCAACATGTTTAGCTGTTTCTTTCCAGAATTTGAAAAAACTTTTAAGGACAGAGTGCTTGAAGGACTTAAGTATTTTGTAAGTATTTTTAACAAAACTAGTATCATTTTTAAAACTTTCCAGAGTTATTTGCAAGTTAGCAAAATCAACCTTGCTTGAAGTGCGAAATAACCTCTGTCCTCTATCACCTCTAGTGCAGCTCTTGTTGTTAACAAGAAAGAAGAGTTCACGTATAGAAAATTTATGCGGATTATGCTTATTGTCAGAAAGAGTGGAATTAAGACCATAGGGATAAAGAGACTGATGCTGCATAATTTCAAGGGATTCAGTTTCAAGTCGAGCATAGAGGTCAGGGATAATATGCAGTACCTCTATTTTCACTTTGTCAAAACCATCATTATGGAAATGCTCTAATTCAAAGGTAGAGTACTGGCTAGCATTAGTGGAGGGGTTCACACCAGAAGTAGAGAACTTGTTAACTAGAGCCCTGTGACCATTTATCCTAAGATGAAGAGGATTTTTGCTTTGGCCAATATAGCTAAGGCTGCAGATAGTACAGGTGAGCTTATAAATGGTATTGTAGGCTTTGCAAAACTTGTTGGAGCAATTATCCGCAATAGAAGAATACAGGTTAGGATCCGCAGATTTACATGTCAAACAACGTTTGTCATTTCATAACTTTAGATTACCTTTGCCAGCGAGTTCATACACTATGGGAAAGGGTGCTAGCCTAACCGAGCGGGAGGACTTAAATTATCTGAGTTGACCTCCAATCCTTTCATAGTCCTTAGAACGCCACTTGGGCCAAACATACAAAATTCCGAGCAAACCAACTAGGAAAAAACTTTTTTGGAAATGAGCAGTCCAAGAAATTACCAAAACTCGAGTATTAACTACACTCCAAAAAGACATCAGCCAAAACACGTTAAAATAAAAATTAAAATTAATAGTTAAATGAAAATAAATAAAAAATGAAAACAAAAAAATAAAACAAAAAACAAAAAAACAAAAATAATAATAATAATAAGACATTTCAACTAGAATTTGCACATAAGCTGCTAAATAGTAAGTTGAAATTAGTTACTAAAGAGCAAATATATATTTGCGTAGTATGTTTTGATCTATCTTTTATGCAGCCTCTGGCGCTTTAGAATTTCAAAGTTGGTTGTTTTTTGGTGCTTCTGTTTGGTTTTTGTGCTAAGCTGGAGATAACAGATGCGTGCGTTTATCTTGGACAGCAGATATCAAGTGAGGGTCACATTGATGAAGAAATTAATCGGCGTATAAAACTTGCCTGGAGAGTTTTTGGAAGAAACAGCATAATTTTCAAGAGCAATATGCCATTATGTCTTAAAAGAAAAGTGTTTGATCAATGCATCCTTCCAGTGCTTACATATGGTGCAGAGACGTGGACCTTAACTAAAAGAGACATACAAAGGCTGCAGACAACTCAAAGAAGGATGGAGAGGTGCATGCTTGGTGTAACCAGGCGAGATAAGAAGAGGAACTCGTGGATCAGAAAAATGACAAGAGTGGAAGACATCATGATCAGAGTAAAATCCCTGAAATGACAATGAGCTGGACATACTGCCAGAAGAACAGACCCAGAAGAAGATCACATGGGAGATGGGTGGATGAAATTCGAAAGTATGCGGGAGTAACATGGAGGAGACTGGCACAAGACAGACCGTTGTGGAAGAGGCTTGGAGAGACCTTCATCCAGCAGTGGATTGATAATGGTTGACAATGATGATGAATGCAAAAGAATATTAACACACAAGCAACCAACCTTCATAAACCAACAACTAGGGCCTTATGACTTCCAGATGAAGAAAAGCACAATAAAATAAAAAAAAGGTTAAAATAATGTTAAGTAAATTATTACACACACACACACACACACACACACACACACACACACACACACACACACACACACACACACACACACACACACACCTATATCTTGTAACCTCATATATTTAATAAATACACTCAGCAGACAAAACATTAGAGATAGGGGTGATGGGTAGTTGACATGGGCATCCCCGCACAGAGTGGAACGGACCGAAACTGAATGCAGGCGATGAACAGGCACACAGCAGGGCTTCAAAACAGTGTATTGCATGAATGAAATATGGGATTACACCGTTGTACAATACAAATTTGGAAGTTGTTAATAGTGTAAATATGACATGGATATTAAGTCATATAATATCCAAATCCTGTGATGGTTATATTCAAATGAATTGGAAACTTGAAACTTGGTCATTCTGGGTAGTGCAGAGGGTAGCATACTCGTGCGATATCTGGGAGATGCAGGTTCGATTCCCACTCCAGGACGATGAAATTTTCAAGTTTTCGGATATTATCTGACTTACCATCCATGTCATATTTACACCATAAAACGGATTCACATCTTCCAAATTTGTAGAGCATCGCAACTGACGAACATGGGTAAACATGGTGATCTGAGTGACATTGATTGTGGATGCATTGTTGGAGTAAGGCAGATAGGTCATTACATCACTCAAATGGTAAGAACCACGAGGTTTCAGAGGGCAACCATATCAAGGGTGTACCGCGAGTATTACATCGACAGATGTATCTGCACCCAGAGAGCAAGTGGTGGCCAACCACACGCCATTGATGACCGAGGTCAATGTAGACTATCCAGGTTTATACAGACCAACTGCTTGGCAACAGCAGCTCAAACACATCTAGGTTAAATGTTGGAAGCCCAAACAGCATCAGAGTCAATGGTATGGTGTACACTGTATACCCTGGGCTACGGAAGCCGACACCCTACTCATGTGCCACTGTTGACTCCTCGTCATCAGAAGTTACACCTCGCCTGGTGTCAGGAACATCAAACTGGACCTCTGTAGAGTGGAACCGCATCATGTGGTCACATGAATCCTGCTTTCAGCTGTACCGAGCTGAGGAGAGGGTGCACGTGTGGCATCAACAGCATCAGGCCATGGCCCTGTCACGCCAGGTCGGCTCTGTTTAAGGCAGTGGTGGCTCTGTGATGGTTTGGGGAGTGTCTTCATGGGACACTTAGGTCCTTTAGTGTGTCTAGAGAGCTCCTTAACCACAGCCCCAACATGTGCTGGCTGATCACCTGTGCACTTTCATGGACTTTGCATATTCTGCAACGAATGATCTGTTTCAGCAGGATAATGAGTTGCCCTGCCAAGCCGCAATCACCCAGACATGGCTCGAGGAACAGCCATCTGAGTTTGGAACCATCCAGTGGCCCCCAAAGGTCCCAGGATTTAAAACATGTGGAAGCTCTTTTGGATGTTGTGGAGCAGAACATCAGATCCATGGATCCTGGACCAACATCTTGGGTGGAGTTGTGGACAATGCTGCAACAGGCATGACTGGCATTACCTCCGGAAACCCTCTGGCATCTGGTGGAGTCAATGCTTCACCGTGTACAGGTTGTTATTCGTGGTAGAGGAGGGCCAGCATGCTATTAAGTAGGTATCTAACATTTTGTCCATTGACAGCACATATCTGTGTTCACAAGATCAGGTATGTTTCAGCCAGCCAACAGGCAGAAATACTAATACACGATGTGTTTTACACTAGAATCTGCATATCTGTATATAAGTTCCTTGTTCATAAAACCCTTCAAATTCATACTTTCAGTGTTTTGTAAACAAGTTTTTAAGACATAACATAATCACTGACCACTTAAACAAAATTTCAAAAGAAAAGAATTTCACACCACACCAGAAGCTAATTTTCCCGCTCCAGGGAGACATAATTTTCAATTTTTTTTGTGAGTGAGAAACAGTAAATACAGGCAATTCAAGGATGTCTGATTGCTGTATTAATTATAATGATATATTTTCCATATATTATGAGAAGAATATTTCGTCCACACAATATAACTATGTACTGACAGTGAGAAATTTTAGACAAGCAGTAATTGCAAACAAAAGTCTGGATTTAGAAATAAGGAAGGTCAAAAAGTTGTGTTTTTTTAAACAAAAACCAAAAAAAAAAAACTCTGGGACATACCTGGACAAAGTGGTAAAGAAAATTGGAGTTGTTTTGAATTTAGTAACCTGGCACAACTATTTTACGTTCCAAAAGAAAATATATAAACAAACGAAAGGAGCCAAGATGGAGCCACCTCGTTTTAGTATTTTACAGGAAGTGGCCCATTGCCCATTAGAAGCAACAATACTTCACAAATTGAAAAATACACCCAAAATTTGGCTCAAATATGATTTTTTTTTTTTTTGTCTGGACACATGGGTGGCATGAGCTTAATATAACTGATATATTCCAAAAAGCGAAAAAAAGCCAGTTAAAGGGGAACACAAAGAAAACAAACATGACATTTGCAGGCAACATCTCGTATATTCCTCAATTTTCATTCTACGTCAAGAAAGAATTTACTAAGGAAAATGGTATTGAAGTAGCGCTTAGCCACCAAATTCTATTGTTAAAATATTAGCTACAAACAACAAAAAAAGACAAAGACTGTACTGCAAGGGTATATAATATTCCACTAAAATTCCTGGATTCGTCAATAAAATCCTACATCAGCAGGACAAAAAGATCTTTACATGTGCGACACAAAAAGCATATGAGGGGCACACGGGGAAGTAAGATGAGCAATGCTTTAGGAAAGGAAGTACTTTACAATGCAGTAATTCCCATCTGGAATCGGTGGCCCATTCACAACTTACAGGGGAACTGCGATCAGGGAGTCTATTGAGATTATCACAAGAGAATGATGTATGTAATGATGGTGTATCCATTGAGCTTCCATCACAGTGGACCTCCGTCTTCTGCAGGCTCTGAGCTTGAGACAAGCCTAAACTATAACCAGGACTCGACAAATCCCGGGCGCCAGGTCGCCCAGGCGCCTAATTTTCGTCTTACTTGAAATTTTGTAATTTGCAGTAAATACTGTAATTTCTGTTGTATAATCCATATATTATCTATTAAAAAGTTATAAATTTAGGTACACAGACACCGCTAAAGGAAAACAAAACAAAAACGATGCAGCGTTTAAAAAAGTCCGCGAGGTAATTGTCAGGAGAGGTGGTGTTATTGGGAAAGTACCGAAAATGCGGTAACAGAAAAAATGTAACGTAACAGCGAAATAAAAGACCGCGAAGAGATTGTAAGAATATATATATTTATTTGTACTTTAGAAGCATTTTGACAGAAAATATGACGCAAGGAACGCGCTATTCGCGCGTGCGGAAGCCTACGAGGTGTGAGAATCCGCTACTCTCGGGAATCTCGCAAAGCTATTCCGTACGTAGCATGTAACCTTTCTGCGAATCGAATTGCCTAGTTTTGGTGCGCTAATTGTGTTAGTTAATTTTTTTTTACTTTCGGTATTCAGTTAAAACGTATTCACAAATAAGACGATGCGGACTGTCCGCAATTTCAACGGATTTTTTAGTGTAACTAATGAACTACGGTAATGCTGCAACAGCTAGCGATTTTAGTTCTTTATTTACTTAAAAGTAGCACAGAAGTACTTCAAAATGACAGTTACTTTTTCAATAAGACGATCATTTCTTTCTTACATCTTTGGATTTCTGAGACGGTCCTGTGAATCGCAGTTTTCTGTCGGAAATTACTATTCACGATTAACATGATAGGTGCGGATTATACGACTGTCGTACATGCAAGTTATTACGAAATGTCTAGTTTCTACGGATTTTGTTGTCTGACTACGGAACTCACGCTCGAAACTACGGATTCTACGAATTTTCATTTTGTTTAAAAACAAAAATTTGGGGGAGGGGATCATTTTTGGGGACGGTATTTTGTTTCAAAGCTTTCGAAAACAGTAGTTAAATGGAGTAAAAAGCATTTGCCCTAATCGTAATTTTTCTCTCCCGATTATGCGTTTGTGTCTAGTGTTCTTGTTAAATATCATTTTATGGCATATATGTTCATATTTCAGCTTGAAACTGTCGCAAGAATTTGTGGAAACGGAAGTTAGACGCCGCGAAAATTGCCTCCTAATCTTGAGGTTCTTCCGCGAATTCGAGAAATTCCGTCTTTTTCGTTATGTTGGCCACTCAAGAGATCGATGCACAAGTAAACAGAATTTGAAGAAGGGGGGTTCCGAGGAGGACGGAATTCCATCTTTACGAAACTTTCGAAAACGGAAAGCCGACGGAGTTCAGATTTTTTCGGTAATCATAATTTCTTTTTTCTCGCGATGTTACTTCTGTTCAGTATTTTAAGTATCATTTCACGGCATAAATTTTTGTATTTCAGCTTGAAAATCGGAGAAAAATTTCCAAAACCGGAAGACGGACGGATTTCCCGTAATCGCACCCCCCCCCCCCCACCTGCGATGTTCCCACTCTCCAGCGCTGTTAAATGCCCCCCCCCTTAAGTTTTTGCATTTAATCCTGATAAAGGAAGAAGGAAATTCCCGAAAACGGAAGTGACGAAAATTTGTAAAAATTGATGCATGTGTTCAAAAGTATTTTATTCCCAAAGTTACACCATTTATCTAAAATAGTTGAAGCTTTGATATCATGCACTCAAGGTCCTCAGACTGATGGTTTTTATCAGAGGGCATAAAAAACAAGAAAAGAAAAGTAACAATGAAGAAGTAGGGAGAGAATGATATCAGCAGAAAGAAAAATTAAGCAGTGGTGCTGTGAAGTTGCAGAGTCAATAAAAGACAAACTGACAGTAGTACAGTACTCATTCTTGCTGTCTGTTTTGATTTTTCACCAGTTAAAATATTCAGCTTTTTTCCCCCTTTCTTTGGTCTCATTTTCTCCTTAAACTGCAATTTTAGGGGCAGTATGATCATATATGGTAAGTGGAGCTTTGGGCACTGCACATTCACTTGCTTGGATTTCCTGTCTATCAAGCATCGTGGAATCCTGAACGCATCTTACTGATTTTTACTAGTGGAAGTTTCGAATCTCGCTGGGGAAAAACTTTGTGTTTCGCACGTGTTAAGTTTGTTTCATTAGAGTCCTTGTTTGTTGTAACATTTTGTTGAGGTGCATATTTGTTTTTTACAAAGAGATGGATTATTTCATAAAATAGTCCCATGTATGCCATGCAATACTAGTTATTAGTAGCAAGGCTGTTGGCAGGTACGGACTGTTGTTTTTTTTTTTTTTAATATCATGGTCTGCAACATGCTGCTGCAGATTATGCAAAGGAAAAACTTGTTTTTCTCAGAATTTCACGATCTACAGATCATATGCCACAGCGGATTATACATGGTATTTTTTATTTTTTTCACAGCCTTTGGATTATATACACCCTTGTGCATCTCACGAACAAAATTTTTTTCTGAATTTTATGGTTTACAGATTATATGAAGAAAAAAATGGCACTTTGAATTAATATGTACAAAATATGATTTCCGCAAATAGTATTTTAATAAAATCGAAATCTGAAATTTTTTGGGATCGTCAACTGAAAGAATATGAAAAGAAAATTATGAAGCAAATTGGAACTTTATTTTGCAATAAGTGGTTTGGGTAATAAGAAAAAAAAATGACAACAAATATGGTTTACCACTTTTCGCTCCAGCGTCATAAGTCTTAACCAAACATGTTTTTTGTTCATGTGTTATTGACTTCATTTCACCTGGCGCCTAAATTTTGGAGCTGGCTCCTAGATCTAGAACATATTTGTCAAGCCCTGACTATAACTTGACATCTTGCCTATTATACTATGTGAACACTGCACCCACATAATAACAAATGCAAGAAGAAATATTCCTCATAATGCATGGGAAATTGATAGAACATTCAAAAAGAAACATAATATAAATTCTAAATTTGCTTGTACCACATTACTGGTCATCCATGTAACTCTCAGAAAACTTGAAAATTTAATCGCCCTGGAGCAGGAATCGAACCTGCATTTCCTGATTTCCATTCGAGTACGCTAACTATTACACAACCCGGGACAGTGAAGTGCCAAGCAACTCAGACTAAGCAAAAACAAAAGTCCAACGGTTAGCATACTCGAATGGAAATCAGGAGATGCGGGTTTGATTTCCGCTCCAGGGCGATTAAATTTTCAAGTTTTCTGAGAGAATTGCATGGATGACCAGTAATGTGGTACAAGCAAATTCAGAATTTATATTCTGTTTCCTTTGAATATGTGTTATATTGATATTTTTACTCTTTGTACAGCTATCCAGATTTTTAATTTTAAACTCCAGACAGATTATTGATCGTCTAGTGTAAGTTGCCTTGACAAAAAGCCTACAGTTGGCAGGCAAAAGCTTGGTAGATTAAATACTTTTTTCATAATACACCAATTCACAGATTTATATGAATTTTTTGTCTCCTTAGTTGTTTTATTTTGCAAAAAAAAATTAAAAAATCGACTTCTCAATTCTTTGATTTTTACAAGAAAAAAGACATGCAATTTTTTGAGAGTTTCAAAATCATTTTTACATTTCCTGAGAAGTCCAGGTCCCGTGGGAACCCTGAGAAAGCACAAGGCAGACACAAATGACTGCACAAATACTCTCTTAATCGTGCAATGTTGTTCAACATGTACAGTCTTCAGGTGTATATTCACATCCCCAGTTTTTAGTGCTAAGTTTTAAGTTAGTGCACACCTTATCACACATGAGCTAAACAGAAAAGAAAATAGTTTAAATTAGCACAGCAGACTGAAGAACAAGTAAACCTATGCGTATTCTAAAAAAGTTTTTGTATAACAGTGGATTATAATTGAAGTCCAGACTTTGACATAAGAATTCACTGAACAAGAGAATTAAATTTTTCGACTGCATAACAACACATGCAACAGAGAGAACAAGAAATTTAAATTTTATTAAAATGTGACAAATGTTACACAGAATTTTGAGACAGTAAAAGCCTCATTTAAACAAGCTCTTTAATTCTATAATGATTTTATTAAAAAAAAGAGAAACTCAATTACAAAATTAACCTCTGCATTACATTCATATATCACACACTAAACAAGTATTTATAAATCAGAATACATTTTCAAAATACTGTTATGAGGAATTATTTTCAGTTCATGGACAAAAAAAGCAAAAATTCTTCACAAAACAATGCATGAGGCAACAAAAAATTATCATAAAAACATTTCACAAAATGGTACAGTTTAAAGCACTTATTAACATCTGTGGCATTTGTGCAGAATGACCATTTACCCCTAATGATGCATTAACATGGAACATAGGAGGGTTTACAACGTGATCTGAATGATCCCCCTCCTTCCCCCTTTTTTTTTTATTCCCAAGGAGAATGAATTAATTTAAAAATAAGATTTATTTACGCAAATTCACTGTATGTTTGGTTAAGTTTCTTGAGTCCATGTTTAAATCAATTTATCACTCCAAAATACATTTAGATATCTCCAAAATTGAGGTCATATTTAGCTTGAGCAAGTTCATCTTGGGTCAAAGAAAGCAAAACAGTGGCAGCTTTAAAATTATATGATGATGAATGAGAAAAACCACCGTAACATATAAGATATAAGAAATTCTTAAAATCACAGTAGTTACTGCGTTTCTTAAGATAGAATTACTACTGTAATTTTTGTCACATAATCAATGGATTATCCGCTAAAAAAGTTAAAAGTACAGGTACTGAGGATTATACACCAATGCAGATTTAAAAAGTAAAAAAAAAAAAAAAAAAAGGTTTTGCAGCACTATGATTTTTTTTTAAAAAAATCTGCAGTGTAATTGTGCAGGAGAGGGGGTGAAATTGGAAAAGGAACTCCCTCGGAAAAAAATTTCTCAGTTCAGGAGTTTGTACGAAGAGGAGGGGAAGGAGTGTCATAATGAAAAATTGAAGAAGTGTGGGGATGGACAGTGAGGTCATTTTGTACTGTTGAGAAGGACAACTCTGACTGTTGTGCTGTCCCTGTTTTTGTCAAACAGCCAATGAAAATGTACACACAGCGCTTGCTGCGTGAACCAATGTGTGCCTCCTTTCAAAGTTCCTTGTTTTAGATTTCATGTGCACTGTGTTTAGTTCATCCTATGCCATTTTGACCAACGTCTCTTCAGCTGATATTTTCCTTCATTGCTATTCATGTCTTCAAAAAGAAAATGTTTCAGTTACACTGCTGAATTTAAACTTAAAGGGGGAAGGGGGCACAGTTGAGGATATGATCGTGTCACTGGGCGATAGTTTTCAGATCAGAAAATAATTGTGCAGTGACACACAGAAAGCCACTGTGCTGCAGTCTAAAGCGTAAACAAATATGTCGGTAAATTCCGCTCAAGAATTCACAGAAGTCCAGCCCTATTTTTTATTGGTCCACGTATAAGCTGATCCCCTAGCTCTGAAAGCATGATTTCTTCCAAAAAATTTTACTTATATGCGAGTACATATGCTATTTCTCTGACTTGTTCTATATCAGCATTTCATCATTGACAAGGTGTAATGCAATACTCTGGAGCTGCATCGGCATGACCTGTGGATGCCATGCTACAGAGCTTTATTTATCTAGAGATAAAAATATAAAAAAAGTAACCTTTAAAAATGAATTTCTTTATTTAATTAGATCACTTTCTTTTTGTTTGTTTTTTCTTCAGAGTCCTGGGTCACTATGTGACTGACTTTTCTGTTCGAAATTCCACTTCCAGATCAACATCTGTGACATGCAGATTATACCAAAGTTCGTACTCTTCCAAGCAAAATAAATTCAAGCACTTTTCAAGGACTTTTTAAAACCTACTTATCATATGTGTGTGCTGTTGGTCAGTCAGTAGATAGGTATTTAAGCAAGCTTAAACCATTACACTTAGCTGGGATGGGTGCACCTTCAATGACCTGCCGGTTACTCCCTGTTCGCTTATTTGATTAACTTTGAATTGCACCGCTGTTTTGGTGTTTTTCAAAATCATTTTATTTTGTGGAATATTTTGAAAGGGTACAATTTTTTTGTATTCGCTCTCCAGCAAGAATGCGTCCCTAACCCCAGACAACAGCCCAACACGATTCGTGAATACATCATTTTACTTATTTTACTCCCATGGCTGACGTTTTACTCAACAGTGATGCCTCAGCCAACGTACCGGCCATCCACGGGCTCCTTCGAGTTTAATGCAAGTTCTGCGCTTGGTGTTTTTTATTGGAACTATTTGGAAACCTCCTACACAAATTTTTAACACAATTATTTTGCACATGCTGTTTCATATCATTACTTAAAAAACACAACAAAAAAATTTTCAACTACTATTTACAGAGCCTTAAACTTTTTCAAGTACTATTTACACAGCCTTAAACTTCAAGTACTTCCAAGTACTAGAAAATGAACTTTTTTTCAAGGACTTTTCAAGGCTTTCATCGAGCGTATATAAACCATGCATACGGTGATTTTTTTTTTTTTTTTTTCTGAATGCCACAGTCTGTGTATATACACCAGTACGGATCATGTGAAGGGGGGTTGGGGGGATTTTTTGTGAATTTCACGGTCTGCGTATTAATGTGCTGGTGCGGATAATACAAGGAAAATTACGGTACTAGTAACAGTCCATCACTCATGCAAACTCTTTACCAGTTAACAATAACGCCACTAAGTCTAGATGTATTATCCTATAGCTAGGTCACCACTACAACAGAAAGTTGGATGAAAATATTTACTGTTTACAGTTCTAATGTGAGAAATAATTACGTATGTATTTTCCAACGATCATGACAGGTGGGTGAACAAATGATACACTCAGCTGCCTACACAAGGCAACACATGCTCTAACACTTGCTTCATATTTATGCTAGCATACAAAACAATCACAGTAAAATAATCAAGAGCAACAAGTTTTCAACCAGCTCTCTTCCAAATCCAGACTAATTATTTACACTTCAAGATACTCACATTAATAACAATGGCACAGATAAATGTACCTACAGAATGATTTTATAGTTAAAAATATTTCTGATGCCCAGATATGAAAAAAATCAAAAATCTATAAAGTTAATGACTGTATTACCAGACAAGTTTACAAATCTAACATCTAACTTACTGTCAAGACCATGAAGATAAAGCACTGTCAAGAACAAACCAAAAAAAAAACCTCTCCAAAATTAAATTGCACTTTACAAGGACAAATAATTATCATAATTTGTAAAAAAAAAAGAAACAATATTCAAACTCAACTTTGTAAACAAAGAATGTAATACTGAATTATAATTCTTTCATCTATTCTATACAAAAGTTATACATTTTCTTAGTAAGACAGAAAACCTAAGTGAAAACCATCACTGCCAGAAAGCAAAAGCTATTTAGTAACAAAACTAAGCAACTCTCATCAGAAAACAGAGCAGTAAGGCACACACACCTTCATGTAAAACTATTACAAAAGATCTGAATTATAAGCAATAAATGAAGACAAGTTGCAAGCCTAAATTTAGAAATAAAAAAAAGCCCCCAAAATAAGTAAGTTCAGTTTACTTGAATAGCATATTTAACGAATAAATTGCACCTATGAAGTTCCCTTACATAGAGAGGACAGAAGAATGTTATATACTAGTATTTCATAACAATGCAAACGAGCAATAAAAATATCTGCAACATAACAAAACTGGATGGATACACATAAAGGACACGGGAGACTATGAAATGGAACACTTTAAGCCACACTTAATAATTAAACGAGTAAAAAGCTTTAAAAATTTAACAGCAAAAGTCAGTATAAGCTATCACTAAGGAAGGATCAATCCATCCTGATATTTCTCCTCAGTGATGTAGTTTTGTTTCAATATTTCTAAAATTACAAAACTGGGCAATACTTTATAATTTCAATCTAGTCATGAACGACATTGCTTTCAACAAGCAAATAGTGAAAGAACTACATTATGATACAGACAAAACTCTAAGACTTTGGCCTTTCCAACTTAAAATCATTAGAAGCTTTCTACTGAATGTGAATCTGAAGAAAGTAACTTATTTCTTAAGCAGAGTAGGAGATCTGTGAAAATTTAATGTATCAGAAATACTACTGGAAACATCTTTAATGATAACTAACATACCAAAAACTAACAGATAACAAAACTAACGAAAACTAAGTAGAGAACATTAACAAATATTTTAATGTTGCATAAAATGAAACTCAACAGCATGCCTCTCAACCATTTTAAACTTTTTTTTTTTTTTTACCTTTACATTACTTATGTTTTCAAAAAATGAATTTGTGTTCATTCCTTAAAAACAACACTGAACTTTCAACCAAGACTTAATTAAATTCAGGCTCTTAATCAGGAAGGATAATTTACTACCTCTTAGAAAATTTATTTGATCACATGACCTTGTCTGGGCAATCTAAAACTTTAAAGTTACACAATTGGAATTTGAAATTGTCTGTGTTTGTGAAAAGCTTGTACAACCATGTGTTTGTTTCTCTCATATTCACGGTACCTTAAAAAGTGTCTAATCTTTATTCAAAATTTTATAGAAAAGTTAGTAAAACTTAAAGGTTTACAATTTAAAAAATGCAATTACTAAGGTTACTGCAATAAATAGAGGTCATGGCAATAAAACCTGACTTTCACCTCTTTATTTCTGGCTCTCAGTTAATTTCTTTTTCAATGATAATATCAGTCCTTCCACTCAGAGCAAGATTTCAATGGAAAACAACAATACTACAAAATAGCCTAGGATTTAAGATTTGTTTAACTTACAGTCATTCAACTTTTGCTAATGTCATATAATGTTTACCCTCCACATGGTTCTAATCACCATCAGCAACTGTACTATAATATTTCTTCTCCTTTAAATTTAGCTGTTAGGACTCTTTTGTCATTTGGATGAAAACCTCATGGAATTGAACTTTAGTAAAACCCTAACCATGGTTGTAAGAAAAGATATCCAAATCTTCCTCCCATTATGTCAAATAACCCATTCACCAGAAGCAATTCTAAATGATAAAATTTCATACTTGCTGTGGAATACCAAAATTTCTAATATTTTTCAGGCAAGGAAGAACAAGCTTTGACACATTTTAAATCCCAAATGCATCCAACTTCCACAATTGTTCTTGACTTAGTAGCACATGCAAATTAACACTTAAGACATCTTTATGCAGTAAAGAGCAATTTGTCTGATTAACAACCCTGTAATCATTAATCTTCTTGAGCCCCTTTCACAAATACAGGCAGATAGTTTTATTCTTTTTAGTCTACATAACCTCACTGTCAAAGCTGTCTGAAGGATAAAAGATCTAGGACAACTAGCTGAGGTACCACAAACCAACTAATAATAGTTAAAAACATTAGGGTTACACAGCACGTAAGTTGCAAAAGCCTAAAAATTCAACTGGTTCACTTCATAATGCAAATGATTCTTTTGATACATCCTATCCAACATGGACCTTCTCCTTAGATACTGTCAACAAATCAAGTAGCTAATATAGCTGAAAACAGTGATTTGGGTATGTGCTGCTTTTCGAGTAAAACGAACATGTAGCTACAATATTTTTTTTTGTAAAAAAAGTGTTGCTTATAGTCTCAAGGGTCTGTGTGATTGCATTGTAAATCGGTGTTTGCATATTTTCGTTCTAGGCGAAGGCACAATGAGTGACCTGTCGGAGTTCCAAAGAGGGCAGATTGTAAGGAGCCCGTCTGGTTGGTGCATCGGTAACCACGGTGACACAGGTATTGGGGGTATTGAGAGGTACTGTGTCAAAGGTCATGACAGCATACAATGTTCACGACACAACATCATCTGCAAGACAACTGTGGAAGGAAAACCAAACTTACTACGAAAGACAGGAGGACATTAAAGAGGATTGTGACCGCAAGGAGGAAGACCACGGCGACGAAAGTGACTGCTGAGCTTAATGCACATCTCCAAAACCAGTGTCGACCCATACCGTGCGAAGGGAATTGCATAAGCACAATATTTATGGTAGAGCGGCGATTGCAAAACCCCTGATGTCACAGGTGAATATGAAACGGAGACTACAGTGGTGCCAAGAACATAAAACGTGGACTGCAGATCAATGGAAAGATGTCTTGTTTTCCGATGAAACAAGTTTCTCACAATTCCCCACCACAGGACGGGTTTACATGTGCAGAACCCCCACAGATGCCTACAACCGAGACTGTCTCCTTCATACAGTGAAGCATGGGAGCGGTTCCGTAGCGGTTTGGGCCATGATCTCATGGTTTTTAGCAGATTCCATTATCACCTTACACGGACGTTTCACCAGCGGTGACTATGTCACCATTTTGGCCGACCATGTGCATTCAATGGCGCAGACGTTGTTTCCATCAGGGGATTGTACCTTTCAAGATGATAATGCCGCGATTCATAGAAGTCGAACTGTTCAATCGTGGTTTGAGGAACACGAGGATGAAGTTGCACACCTTCCCTGGCCTGCACAATCACCGGACTTAAACATCATTGAGCCCCTGTGGTCAGTGTTGGATAACAGAGTGTGATCCCGTTATCCTTCTCCGGCGTCTCTCAAGGAATTAGAGCAGTTTCTGCAGGAAGAATGGTACAACATACCACTTACCACCATCCAGGACTTGTATCCGTCCATTCCAAGGAAGATTAAAGCAGTTTTAAATGCCAAGGGTGCTCCCACACCAAATTAGGTGCATAACACCTATTGTTTCAAGGTGTTTCCATTATTTTGGACCCCTGTAAATTGTGCACACAGGCTTGGCTTTTTATGTATTTTGGAGACCATACATGAGATACATAGTCTATATATAATCCCATGGAACTGACTGCTACAACAGTAGTGCTACCTACAATAAGCTTCGCTTTTCCATTTCAATTCTACAGAACAGGGCGGATCAGGGACATGTGAGGCATAAATTATGGGAAAACATATGCATAACAGGTGCTTATAAAAAATGTTAAAACATATTTAAAGGCAAAACATAAGAAGGTTCCTACTAATAACAGGAAAAATTCTACTTCTTTCTCATTCCATTCAATACAACATGAATAAGAAGTGGGGGGGGGACTACCACCACTGATAGTAAGTATACATTGTAATTGTCAAATACACAGAAAACAGTAACACTGATTCAAATGCATTATCCTGAATGTAACAATATGCACCAATCTTGTGTGACTAAGGGCATAGATGTATGGCATAAAATGTGGTTCAAATGCAGCCTGCAAAAAGCTCAGAATTTGAATATTTTACACAACTAATTTGTATCACACACGCGATTAAGTTTAAAAAATATAACAGAAGTGAAATAACATGTAGTGAGCAGTACACAAAAGACGAGCTTTATCTGTAGACATTTATCAAACTGAAAACAGTTGCCCCTTAATAATGATGTCTGGCAATTATTCTGACATCTGTCATATCAAATAAGCAACTGGTTAAAAATTAACACAAAACACAAATAGGATGACAAATACCAGACAGAAAATGAATGGTACACCAAATATCACAAAACCGACAACAATAACAAATGAGGAAAGAAAAATCATTATCTGTCAAACAAAGACTAATGCTACTAAACTGCATATACTTTAGGTTTAGGTGATCATACACTTCATGATAAAAGTCAACTACCACCTCGAACCAAAAGGCAAAATGAAAAGTAGTCAGACTACACTTTGAATGAACAGCAGCCACAAATGGCAAACTTCAAGGCACTGCAAAAGGCAGAAATTAATAAGATTTTATTTAAATACGAAACAACATAGTGGTCAGACATAAGAAAAACTTGAACAGTGGATGAAAGGCTTATGCATAGCTATTTATTGTAGATATTTTAGAATTTCTTGGGTCTATTACACAAGGCAATTTCAGCTTTATTATTGCTTCAACCCAATTTCTGGAATAAACTATTTTTGCTTTTGAGAGTCTTCGCTATCAAAAAACACAATTTGCTATCAAAACACATGGGTATACTTGAATGCTGCAGTTCCATTCAAATATTCTACTTAAGAAATATACAAAGCTGGTAAAAAATTCCACCCTTTCAGTAGTTACAAATAAAAAAAAAAAAAAAAAAAAAAAAAAAAAGATTGCACATTTTTGATGACACAAACATGAAATACAATATTGCAATTGTCATAAGAAAGATGCATAATTGTTCTTCACAGGCCTCTTACACGAAAGGCTGCTCTCAAAACCATCATTATCTGGTACATATCCTGTACTGCAATGTTACTCTGAAGGCCTCTTACATCTGACAGACAACACTCTGGATCATTTAGCAGGCTTTGAGTACTTTTCTAGGCTGAATCCCAATAATGCATAATGACTGACAAGTAGAGAAGCATCTCAAGGATACAGAGAATACTGCCTTCATTGCACACAATGGACTTAATACTTTTCATTCTAAGTAATGCATCTGCTACTTCTACATGGCTAATGGAAAATATTCTGCTTGAACCACCATTTGAATCATACATGGGTTATTTTGGCCTTTAAAAATCACAAGGACACTTTGGAAGCTGACCTCGTGTGATACTGAATTGTAGTGTTAAAATGAAGCCCAAAGAAGTGCAAAATTTTGAAGTTAGACCTAAGACCTAGACAGCACAAAAACCCTTACCCCATCCACCAGATATAAATGCTGATTCTGAGATGCCATCAGCACTAAGAAAATGGCAAAGACCAACAAATCTGCATTAGATGTAGGAGTTCGCTAGGTTTACTGCCCTGTTACTGCAAATTTATACAGATAATTTTCCAGATCGCCTGACATTTGTATAGATTAATTGAAGCCAAAGTTCCATTTGAATGGAGTAAGGAATGTCAGTGAGCTTCTGAAAAATGCTGAAAGAAGCTTAAGTTCAGCACTGATATTAAGGTCAGGCGATCTGTTATTTTCCAGATCGCCTGACCTTTGTATCGATTAATTGAAGCCAAGCCAAAGTTCCATTTGAATGGAGTAAGGACTGTCAGTGAGCTTCTGAAAAATGCTGAAAGAAGCTTTAGTTCAGCACTGATATTAGCTTATCCCTAAGCTGAACTGCCCTTCATTTTGGATACCAATGCCAGTGGAACTGGGTGGGAGTTCTCTTTCAGGTGCAGGGTCAGCAGAAAACGAAATCAGCTTATTTTAAAGAGCTAAACCATAAATAAAGAGCATAGTATTATCAGAAAACAATTATTAACAATAGTCAAAAGAATACATCACCCCCATCATTACTTGTTTCACGCAAGAATTTTACACTTCATGGTGGCTATTCAATTTTTTTAAGAGCCCTGCTGGTCAGTCAGGTGGTGTAATTACTACAGAAGTGTGACTTCACAGATAATGCATCAAAGAGGAACTCTGCATAAAACTGCAGATGTCCTAATATATTGACCATGTGCTGCTGAGGAAAAATTCTTCAAAGGAGCTCAGAGAAATTATTTGTTTGTTTCTGTTGGAAAATGAAGGCAACTGCAGAAGTCACGATCCATTGTGGCAACAGGAGTACTTTTGAACTATATGCTCACCCGAGCTCTCAATCAAAATTACACAACAAGTACCTATCAGCAGATACAAAATTTTGACCAATGTTTTCAGTAGTGTTCTGGTCAGCAAAATGAAAGCCTTGAACAACAGAAGCATACACAATTAATTATACATGATTTGGAAAACAGAATGAGCCAGTATGAAGGAAATTGATAAACAAATAAATTAAGGATAAACCTGTGAGTACCTTATCTTGTTACAGAATGGAAAATCTACCAAAGTTAAAACTGAGCACTTTTTCCAGAAGATCACAACATCCATAAAACACAGTGCAAAAACATTAAATATTGGGTTGTCGGAAAAGTCATGACATATTTTAGCCATGTTTTGCAAAGGTCATTAAGGTCATTTATTGATAGAAAGAACAAGATCAATCAATGATATAATGCCCGTTTTGTTCGATAACCTTTTGCCATCTTTCAGTGAGCTGCAGAATGCCTCTTTCATAGAAGGACCTGTCTTTCGTGGCAAAAAACTGTACAAGGTGCTGATTTACAGCCTCATCTGAAATGAACGTTACACCACGCAAGGACTGTTGAAGAGAGCGAAACAAGTGGAAGTCTGACGGCGCAAGATCAGGAGAGTATGCTGGGTGGGGCAACACATCCCACCCAAGCTCCAATAATTTTTGGCGGGTGATCAAACTCGTGTGTGGTCTCGCGTTGTCGGGGTGGAACACCACACCTTTACGACGAACAAGCTTTGGACGTTTCTGGATGATGGATTCATTCAAACTGTCCAATTGCCGACAGTACACATTCAAATTAATTGTTTGGTTCTGCGGTAGGAGCTCGAAAAACAAGACACCTTTAAAATCCCACCACACTGAGACCAGAATCTTCCACTGATGAATGTCTGCTTTGGATGTCGTTTGAGGCGAAGCAGCACGTCCGGACCAAGACCGTTTCCGCAGCACGTCCGGACCAAGACCGTTTCCGCAGCACATTGTTGTACACTATCCACTTTTCCTCACCAGTATCAGTCGCTTCGAAAAGGATCATTTTCCTCGTGTTTAATGAGCATATCGCAGATGTTTACACGCACCGTCAATTGAGCTTCTTTGAGTTCATGAGGAACCCACACATCGAGCTTGCTTACGTATCCCAGCTTCTTCAGGTGGTCGTGAACGCTTGAATGATGGATGTGCACTGTGTCTGCAATCTCTCATGTTGTGTAATGTGGGTTTGCCTCAGTCAATGCCTTGATTTGGTAGTCATCAACCTCGGTGGGCTTCCCGGACCGAGGAGCATCGTTGAGGTCAAAATCACCAGCACGGAATTTTGCAAACCACCGCTAGCACTGACGTCTTGTAGAGAATTATTACCGTACACTTTACGCAGCTTTTTACAAGCTTGACACGCATTCTTCCCTTTACGGAAGTAAAACATTAAAATATGGCGAAAATGCACAGTTTGGTCTTCCATCTTCAACTTGATGTCAAATCTCCGCAAATCAACCAAATTGCTAACTATTCCTTTTAGACTGCAGCTAGAACTGGCACCTGTTGAATGCCATATCAATAACAGAGCTGCGCATGCCTGTAGTACTTCCAAAACCGCCCAACCGCCATCGGGTGCCAAAATACGTCATGACTTTTCCGACAACCCAATAAATAACTAGTAGCAGAAAGTACAGAATACAAGAGCTGAACATACCAATTCTGCCAAAACCTTGAGAACAATGCAGAATTTAGATATACAAATGGACAGCATGTAGTAGCAAACAGCATTAGTAATGGGCAACCAAAATTAACCCTAGTCCTTTCAATGGCAAGAAGTTTAGGTGTATGCAAAATGCAGCTTAAGATCAAACCAGTGGAATTATATGAATGATAGACACAAATTTTGAATTTTAACTATCTTTGTGGAATGAAGCTACCAATAACCTTCAAAAGTTCTTAGACCAGAACTGATTAAAATAGGCTTGTCCTATTTCTGCTCTAGAACTTGTTTGACTAATAAAACTAGATCAGCTCCATATGCTTCACTTGAAAACTCACCAAAGACTCTTTATATACAGAGGTCCAAGATAATTTTCTGCAGCATTTACTGGGTGTCATGTTGGACTCTTGATATGCAGCCCTTCATTCATGTGACACATCGTGACTCATGGAAGTTAGCTATTTTGCATGTAATAAAACACAACTCTTCTCAGCATTTGCAGTGTCAAAGGAAAACCATACACATCACTGTAGTAATGCAATTAAATTTGATACCTGAATTTTCTTTGCTGACACATTCAGTCATGTATATACTTCTTTCCAAACTGGAGTAAATACAATGTCCTCCCCCTCCCCACATTTGAATGTTGGAATTGTGGATTCCAACGACATCATACGCAAGAGTGCAAAAAATGTTTTAACAGCAGACCAGAAATCAAAGCAAAATTGTAAGGATTAGGAAACCCACAAGAATGAGTCTCTCGGGACACAAAATTTATGCATGCAAAACCCCAACCAGTGAAAATGCATGGCACAGGACTAGCACAAGATACTCAGAAACCTCATAGTTGAAGGACTGGTTTATATCAATTTCGTATTTGTACATAAACAAATATCATGCAAGTTGGTTCACCCACATTAATTTGCGAAAGATCTTACTACTTGCCTAAATGTAAAGCAATAAGAAAACAGTGATGGCTCATGAGCTGAACATTTCAAGAACGTCATGCATGCTGCAGAGTGACCTAACGGTGAGAGCTTATTGGCGGCGTATAGGGCACTTTCTTACCCCACAACTGAAGCAGCAGAGGGTGCTAAAAGCGAAACATTTGGTGCAGCGTCATGCAGACAATTGCCACAGACAGATCCTTTTCTCCGATGAAAAAATTTTGACTATTGAAGAGCCTTTCAACCACTAAAATGACAGGGTGCATGCGTCAACCTCATAAGAAGCTCAGGAGAAAGCTCCAAGGATCACGAGGGCCATCATCCTGCTTCTGTCATGGTTTGGTGCGAGTCTCCTGCGTGGGTACCACGGAGCTCCATTTCTTGTGAGAAAGGAGTGAAAACATCAGCCAAAGTCTACCAGAACAGGGTTTTGGAGCCAGTGGTCAAAAATGGGAGTCACACCCTCTTCCAAAACCAACAGTGGAGCTTTCAGTAGGATTCTGCACCTGCCCACAAGGCCAAGTCACCCCAGGAGTGGCTTCAGGCAAATTTGCCGGACTTCATTCCTCCAGCTGATTGGCCTTCAAGCAGCCCAGACCTCAACCCATTGGACTACAAGTTGTGGGACACACTGGAGGACATGGCATGCAGAAAGAGACACCCCAGTATTGACAGTCTCAAACACTCTTTGGTACAGGCAGTAGCAGCTTTTCCTGTGGACACCCTGCGCAAAGCTATTGATGAGTGGCTGCAGACTGAAGGACTGTGTGAAATCAAAAGGATGCCATTTTGAAAAGTGTGAAGGCAAAGGATGCCATTTGAATACCTGTGATGTGATGTAAGTAGTACCATGTATTCACAAGTATACTACACTGGCATGCAAAAATTAAGGAAGAGACGATTTTTCGAATGTAACGCCATGCAGAAGTGCTCCACATCAACTCAAATCATACCATAAGATCCCCAAGATGTAAGAATATGGGACAAGTGAGCAAAACCGTCCAAACAAAGAATCCAAAGGATACAAAGGCACTTTATTCAAAAGGTAGCTTCGAGCACAACTGGACAGATGACAAACGTCCATGTGACAGGCGGCTGCCCAGAAAAATTTAGTCTTTAGTAGGGGATATGATCACCCCTGACTGCGTTGCAGGATTTACAGCGTCTGTCCATGCTGAGAACGAGGTTGTCAAGGAGCTGTTGAGGCATCGCGGCTCATTCCTCTTGTAACGCCAATCGCAGCTGCGGAATTGTTGCTGGCGGCTGGCGACATGCTGCCAAGCATCTCCCGAGAAGGTCCCACACGTGTTCAATTGGATTTAGGTCCGGGGACCTTGCGGGCCAATCCATGCGTTGAATATCTTCACTCTCCAACAGCTCTGCGACAGCCACTGTACGATGAGGTGTAGCGTTGTCGTCCATGAAGAGGAACTCAGGACCCACAGCACCTCTAAACAGATGCACGTGAGGCAGGAAAACCTCGGTACAATAGCGGACACCAGTGACTGAACCTCCTTGGAAGATGTGGAGGTCAGTACGGCTACCAAGCACGATACCGCCCCAAACGAGAACTCCGCCACCTCCAAACCGGTCCCTTTCGATCATGTTGGAGGTGTGATTGCGTGTTCCCTGCTCTCTCCAGATGTGTATACGTCCAGAATCGCTTGTCAGACTAAATCGGCTCTCATCCGTAAATAGAACCTGACCCCATTGCTGATGTGTCCAGTTCTTGTGTTCTTGGCATCACAGAAACCGCCATCTACAATGGGCAGGCGTTAATGGCACACACCGTACTGGTCGTCGTGCAAACAGACCACCTTTGTGCAGCCTCCTGGCCACGGTAAAATGTGATAACGGACGCCCAGTTGTCTGTTGCATGTGCCTTGCAATTTCTCCCGCTGTCTGCCGTCTGTCTCTTCTCACCTGTAGGACAATATACCAGTCGTCAGCCGCCGTGGTTGCTCGTGGACGACCAATACTGAACTCTTGGACAGCTGTTCCTGTCATTTGAAATGTTCTCCAAGCTCGTCAAACGATGCTGTGAGCGATCCCGAACTCCTTGGCCACACTAATCACACTTCGACCTTCTTCCAACTTCCCAATGACGCGACCTCAGGTAAAGTCATCCAGATGTTGTCTACTGGATTGCCTGTTGGCCATATCACACGGTGGCAGCAACTCGACTTCGTTCAAACCGATTTACACCGTGCAATAGCTTTCACCGAATTGCTTAGCGTACACCGCCCGTGTGCTTCATACCCTTCTGGACACACACACCCCCACCCCCACCCCGTCATGCTGCATATATGTGCATGCGCTACCGTATTAGACCCTAGTCTATCTCGCGAGTGATCTTTCGGTCCATTCTGCCTGCTCGTTCCGCTGTTATGCTAATTTCTTCTCTTCGTCCTTAATTTTTGCACACCAGTGTGCTTACATCACATCACAGGTATATTAAAATATCTTTAAATTTCTTTTCTTATTTCATTGAATAATTTGTAACAGTATTTATGGTAAAACTAGGTATAATCACGATTTATTTAGATGTCATGCAGCACTAAAAACTAAACATAGTCTTCAAAGAAATAGTTTTTACCCAATAATGAATTTTGGTTCTCAGTTATGATAGTAGGAAAATTTTAAACAGAAATCACACATAACTTTAGGAGGGGGTAGGAATGGCTACCATATGACCCCTTTGTTGGGACCATTTCAGCTTTACATCAGCTAAGTCATGTGGGAAGTCAGGACTGGGGATAACTAAGCATGCTGGGCAATGGTCTATTTTGAAGTAGAAATACATGAACTTATTATTATATAACCTGCAGGGTGCAGTATAAAGCACGTAAAAAAAAAAAAAAAAAAGATTCCAAAAATCAATTATTCACTTCAACATTGTACTTCTAATAACTAATATTTGACTGGAAACAAAAATTCGATAAATTTCTGAAAAAATATATAAATAACTGAATAAAAAAAACAAGTTTAAATCAGCAAAACAGTTACATTGCATGGTTAAAATCAACATCTCTTCTTTTTACAACATACACAGAAAATTTTTACGTCTCTTCAGATAAGAAATAACTACAACTAAGCAACACATCTGACCTAAGACTAAAATCCCAACTCTTCTGCATATGCCTTACACTATTCTACATATTTATCTGATTTCTGCATTTTTTGGAAGAACCATCTCTACAGACTTGTACTACTAAAAAAAATTGGACACTATTAAAATTGGCTCTTTGCTTTTAAAATGTGTATACTTGGAATACACCACTGGTCAAACAACAGATCCAGACTGGTGTCCAGCCAAAAGTCCTACTATTAATTTTCATCCGAGCACTTAATTTAAGTAGGAAGTTAAAAATAAATTAATTTATAAATATATTTTATCTTTAATGCTATCAACTACAACATTATAAAATTTTAAACATTTCAAAATCTATCACTTATGCCTGAAATAATAAGTTTCTTAAAATTAAAAGAACATGGAAGCAACAGCGTGTTTTATTGAACCTGATGCCAGAAAATGCTCAAATTGATTTATTTTTCAAAAATTTTGACACACAACACATACAAAAGATGCATTAATAAAGTTTGGTGAATGCACGGTAAAAATAACCAGTTAATATTTAAAACAACTTATTTTACAGGCTTTCAAAATAAACTCCTCTGAATACAATACACTATTGCCATTGTTTATATAACTGCTGGAAGCTATGGGAAAAGCCCTCCTTTGTTCTTGTTTGCCGCTAGAATGTTAAGCTCACTTGAATATCTGAAATGTCCACAAATTTCCTCTCTTTCAACTCCAATTTTAGTTGGAAAAATCAAGTCGTCACCAGTGCCAAATCAGATGAATATGGTGGGCGATTGGCCCGGTTTGAAGCAAAATTTAACACTGGTTTTCTGTTTCATTTTTGTCAGCTAATAACATGCACCTACATCAGCTGCTGCAACAAGCTCTCTGTGCTACAGCTTTTCTCACAATTATACGACAGTTGCAGACATGTTTGCTCATGAACTCAACTGTGTTGAGCAAGTAACCGCACCTTTCACAATCTTTCATTTTACACGTTATAACAGCATTCACTGAACTTTACTGACACATCTTGTGTATATATATATACAGGTATCCCATGCTTTTGAAAGTTCGCTTTACGCCACTTTGCTTTTATGAGACTTACATTAGTACCCGTTTTTACTAACGGAAAGAAATCCGAAGAGGATTTTTGCTTTTACAAAATGAGGTTGAAGAGATTTTCGCATCCCATGACCAAGAACCGGCAAACGAAGAGCGAATGCAATTGCAAGAGGAAGGGATACGAATCGAAACCGAATGCAATAGCAAACAGCCCGAAAGGGAAGTTGTCCAGAAACTAAACATGAAGCATCTGCGCGAGATTTCCGCTACAGATTGAGAGTGCTGCAATGACTGCAGGAAAGTATGACTTTAATTTTGAAAGGTTATGTAGGTTTAGCGCATGTTTGCAGAATGTTTTGAGTGCCTAGAAAGAACTGTACAATAGAGAAATGTGTGAGGCTAAGCAGTCGAGCATACTGTCGTATTTAAAGCCTTTCACATCAGACTAAGGAGGCACACCTCGACCTTCAACATTGAGGCAGGCAGACATAGAAGGTGTAGACGTTAGTGACCTGCCTGCCCTGATGTTTTCAGATGATGATGAGATGTTAATAGACGACCCTCTTCTCCTGTATTTCCCACCACCTCATTACCACCACCTCTGATCCTTCCAAGTGTACTTGCTGTCTTAGTGAAATTATACTATACATACATTATTTCTACTTTATATAGCTGTGTATTTATCAAGTCATTCCTGCTTTTACCATATGTTAGTGTTATTTTAGGTTTTATGAGTTACTTGCCATGATATGGTAGGTTATTTTTTGGGTCTAGGAACGCTCAAAAAAAATTTCCCATATAAATTAATAGTAATTGCTTCTTTGCTTTACACCATTTTGGTTTGCAAAAGGTTTCATTGGAATGCTCTACTTTCGGTTAGTGGGAGGAACCTGTATCCACTGAGTGGCCACTTTATTATGACCACCCCTCTTAGTACTTCGTTGGGCCACCTTTTGCCTTTAATACTGCATCAATTCTTCGTGGCATGGACTCCACGAGATGTTGATAGGTGGTTTGTGGAATCTGAGACCATGCTTGATGAATAGCACTTTCCAGGAGTGTGAAATTGCAGGGTTGTGGATCCAGCTGTCTGATGGCTTGTTCAACTTCATCCCACAAATTCTCAATGGGGTTGAGATCTGCAGATTGTGGGGGCCACCTAAGCAAACTAAACTCACCGGCATGCTCCTGAAACCAATCCTGTATAATACGAGCACTATGGCAGGACGCATTATCTTGCTGAAAGTAGCCATTGCCATTGAGATAAACCTTCCACATAACAGGGTGCACTTGGTCCGCAACGATGTTTAGATATGATGTGCCAGTCAGACGTTGATCAACCCGAATTAAAGGACCCAAAGCATGCCAGGAAAACATGCACCAAACCATAACCTTGCCTCCACCAGCTTGAAGGATTGCAGCAATGCATTTGGGGTCCATGCTTTCGTGCTGTTTCCGCCAATTTCTCACTCTGCCATCGGCATGGTGCAACTGAAAACGTGATTCATCAGACCACATAATTTGTTTCCAATTATCAACTGCCCAATCCTTGTGCTCCTGTGCAAACTGGAGACATTTTCTCTTGTTAACTGCAGACAGCAAAGGTGTTCGAACATGCCTTCGGCTGCCATATCCCATCCGATGCAGTGTACGGTGAACAGTGCGTGCAGAGATCATTTGAGGGGATCCTTGATTAAGATGGTCTGTAATTTGCTGCACTGTTGCCCTTCTGTTGTCCGTTACCAGTCTGGACACTCTCCGTTTCGCCCGAGCAGTCACTAGTCGATGACGACCACACGTTGCACGTAGAGACCCAGTTTTTTGGCTGACAGTCCAGTCTTTAAACACTTTAACAACAGCTACTCTGGAACATTTCACGAATACGGCGGTTTCGGTGATACTCGCTCCATGGCTCCGCGCTCCTACAATCATCACACTTTGAAAGTCCGTCAAATCGCATTTTTACCCATCTCGTCACCCAAAAATCACTTCTACTACTGTTGTAAGCACTAAGCTTTCCCTTTTCATACTAGCCTCGCCCTTTGGCTGCAACAGCGTGCAGCCATAGCTCAATTGCTTAAAACTGTCAGGTGGTCATAAAAAAGTAGCCACTCAGTGTATATGTGAATGTGTATATTTATATAGAAAATGCTAACAAGGCAACAGTTAAAAATGTTTTTGAAGTTCTAAAGCGCCAAAAGACTGCATATATATACACCGACGGAAAAAAAATTCAAACACCAAGAAGGGGTCGTGTTAGATAAACGACAGTTGGTAGGCGGTGAGAGTACATCTGTAAGAGGACGTCTATGCAAATTTTGCGCTCGGCGAATACGTGTGGTGCTAGTAGCGCCCCTCGGAACATGCAAAGCAGGTTTACTGTAAATACGTGCTGTAACGTTCGTGAGTGTTAGTTATCATTGAGATTCGACGTAGTGTGTTGATGTTAGTCAAGAATGCCTTTAAGAAGAAGAAGAAGCCATTATCAACAGCTCACGGAGTTTGAACGAGGTCGTGTAATAGGGCTACGAGAAGGTGGATTTTCTTTCCGCAATATTGCAGAACGACTTGGCAGGAATGTAGCCACTGTGCATGATTGTTGGCAGCGGTGGTCAAGGGAAGGTACAGTCTCAAAAAGACCGGGTTCTGGCCGGCCACGTGGCACTACTGAGAGGGAAGACCGCCGTGTACGGCGTATAGCCGTGGCACATCGTACCGCGTCTGCGGCAGCAATTCGAGCTGCAGTTGCCACCACAGTGACACAACGAACTGTTACAAATCGGTTACTTGAAGGACAGCTCCGAGCCAGACGCCCTGTAGCGTGCATTCCACTTACTCCAAACCACTGCCGTTTGCGATGTCAGTGGTGTCAAGCTACAGCTCATTGGAGGACGGAGTGGAAATCTGTTGTGTTTTCTGATGAAAGCCGGTTCTGCCTGGGTGCCAGTGATGGCCGTGTGTTGGTTAGGAGGAGGCCAGGTGAGCCCCTGCAACCAACCTGTCTGCGGCCGAGACACAATGGACCTACACCTGGAGTTATGGTCTCAGGAGCAATTTCCTATGACAGCAGGAGCACTCTCGTGGTTATCCCACGCACCCTGACGGCACATTTGTACGTCGGTCTGGTGATTCAACCTGTTGTGCTGCCATTCATGAACAGCATTCCAGGCGGTGTTTTCCAACAGGATAATGCTCGGCCGCATACCGCTGTTGTAACCCAACATGCTCTACAAAGTGTCGACATGTTGCCGTGGCCTGCTAGATCACCAGATCTTTCACCAATCGAACACATATGGGTCATCATTGGACGACAACTCCAGCGTCACCCCCAACCAGCATTAACTGTCCCTGTATTGACCGACCAAGTGCAACAGACATGGAACTCCATCCCACAAACTGACATCCAGCACCTGTACGACACAATGCATGAACGTTTGCGTGCTTGCATTCAACATTCTGGTGGTTACACCGGTTATTAATGTACCAGCATTTCACATTTAAAATGGCTCTTCTCGCGCGTACAATAAGCTGTGATATTGAAACCTTAATCGATTAAATGTTACCTATACAAATGTATTGCCGCCATTTCATTCCTCTACAACTATTTTTTCGTGGTGTTGGGATTTTTTTTTTCCCCGTCAGTGTATACATACATATATATATATATATATATATATGTATGTATGTATACACATGCACACATTCTGAGAGATAAATAGATAGATAATCCTGTCATAACAAGGCATGACTTGCTCAGTAAAGCACAAGTGACTTTAATTCTGTTAAGATTTATTTATTTACTTATTTATTTATTTATTTTTGCTATGAACTTTCGATGTTTGGGGGATTTTCACTTTAGGGAAACAAAGGGCCATAAAACTATAACAAACACAAAACCCAGTTTCAACTGGAAGTTTCCTAACTGTTTATGCACAGGAAACTCTTATAATGAAGAATAATAGCATAACCTGACAGGAAATAGGTAAGCCTTATTGCAGAGAAAGGAAAAAGATACCCTCCATAATCCATTAGCAGTTAAAACCCAGGTGCAAGACACAAGAACTTAGTTCCCTAATCAAGTAACCACAGGATGGCAGAGATTTACCCTGCTGATCATCTATCTATCAGCTAGTACAAACAAAAGCCCCTCTTTTGTTACTAAGTATTCTCCACTTCTCATTTATAACTTATATATATCATTACTTCTTCATAACTTACTTTCTCTCATAACATGTTACACCACAGCACTCAGGCTGATTCTGTTGTATGGTACTGATTTTCATATGCAAATCGACCTCACTGATGTGAATGCAACCTATGCTGAACTAACTGTGGTGACCATATATGTAGCAAAATAGCTATGAACATACCATACAGCAAGAATGAACTACACAACATGCCACTGAGGACCAACAGATTTTGCAAAAGATATATGGTCGCGCTTTCTGAGAGCTAGTATTTTTAGTAAAATTATAAAGATGTGTGAAACCAGAGGATTTAGGACTTCTTGAAAGGGCACTGGAGGGATCAAACAACACACGGAAGACAGACCACTGGAAGCAGTTGCTGGCACACGAAAAGTATGGACCCTGACCAGAGGCACACCCGATGTTAAAAAGAGCCACATTCAGAGTATAAAACCCTGCATAACCCAGACAATGGTAGCCACAGCCAGGATGGCACATCTATCCACAACGTATCACCTAACAAGGGGACCTTACGACGTTTCACTCAGGGATTTCAATAATATTGTTAGTGTGGATAAGCCTTGGTATGAACCTTTATTGAGCAAAGGGAGGAAGCATGCTTCTCAAATGTCTTCCAGAAAATTGAAGTCAAAAAATCCTGAGCGACGTATGAGTAAGTTTTTCAAAGAGTTTCATCAAAGGTGGTGTAGCTCAGTGGCAGCATGCCCAACCCATATTTGTGAGATCACTGGTCTGACTCTTGATGAGTAGATTTTTTTTTTTTTTTTAAATCAGGAGGTCGACAATTTTTTAAAAACATACATGAATGTCTTGAAAAAACATACATGAACGATCTTTGAACACAGCTTTACACAAAAATTTTAACAAAAGCTTTAGCTTCTTACATAGTAAAAGAGAATTTTTTTATTAATATTTTCATGGGGCAGTCAAACCAATCCAGCTATGCACAATGAGATCTTTCAGGATGATTAAGGTTTAAGAGCGTGCACTATTGAGATCATTCCTCCAAGTCTACACCTTTATATGTCAACCTTGCAAATGTTTGTGTTTTTTATAGACAAGTAAAAAAACTTTATAAAGCACTTTCAAAATTGTTCATTTCTGATTGAACAAGAACGTGAAATATAGTCCTGAGAAAATTGCATAAAAATTTATTCAATCATCTATTATCAACTGTTGATACCAATTTTTGCAAAAATGTTGTGTTATGTGTGGTTTGCTTCAAAACTTATGGATGAAAGGGAAATTTTTATGAATGTTAACAAAGCATGTTTTCTTCTTGATGTTCTAAAAAACCCTTTGAGTGTAAAAAAGCAGCTTTTGTACGATGCATAGATGTCGTGTGACTTATGGTCTCCCTTGCTCCTACAACCAATATCATCCTGCCTCATGTACTGGTCCATCTGCTTCCGATTAATAAAACATTTATTTATTTATTTATTTATTTATTTATTTATTTATTTATTTGTGTTTAATAAATAAATACCCAATCCAATTTTTTTGTTTAATTCTCCAAAAAGAATTTTCAAGACAAAGGGAGAAAAAGAGAAAATGCACATTTTTAATAGAAAACTAATAGACAAAATGAATAAACCCATGTGATTTACAGTTATGTACAGATCCCATTCTGATTTGAAAAATAAAACAGAAAGATCACTCATCAAGAGTCGAACCGGCGATCTCACAAACACTAGTCGGGCATGCTGCCGTCGAGCCACACAGCCTTCGGTGAAATGTTCCGCAAAACTTACGCATAAGTTGCTCAGGATTTTTTAATTTCAGTTTTCTTGTAGAAGTTTGAGAAGTGCGCCTTCTCTCTTAGCTCAATAAAGGTTCATAGTAATGCTTATCCATACAAACAGTAATATTGAAATCCCTGAGAGGTACGTTTGTTAAGGTCCCCTTATAAGACAAGCTTCACTTTAGTGCACACAGAAGTTTGGTGCCACCCCGGTGGCGTAGTGGTCTAAGCGATGATGGCCTCTGATCATTCGTCCGAAAGGGGTCCGGGTTCGAATCCCGGTGAGGCATGGATGTTGTGTTTGTCTTACGACACTGGTTCTCTCCCTTCCCTGGAACCAGTGACCCTAAATTAGGGACGGGCGACTGCTTATAGCCCATTGAGTTGCTCACGGTGGTCGTTAAACCTCCAATCCCAAAATAAAAAAATAAAAAAAAGTTCAGTGTCAAGCTGCTGCCTTGCCATGCAATGGAATGACAAGCCAAAAGCAGCAAATTGTACCTGTGTTACCTGGAAGACAAAAAGTGGAAGTAGAGGCACACTAGAAGAAAGATAATACATCTACCTAACAACTTCAACATGTTCCAGCCAATGTATTATTGATCAACTAAACAAACACAACAAGACAAAGACTTAAGTTTGTTTTTTTCCAAAGATTTCATGATCATTGCCAGGCACAGCCACAGCATGAAGCACAAATGCACATGTGAGAAAGAATGCTGAAGTCTCTCTACTATCAAACATCGTGGAGCCAATATACCACAACACACTGCCTGCCTCATACGGTACAAACGTAAACATTGTATGGCTGCACCAAGGCAAAGGCTGAAGTTATACCTTAGTAAACACATGTAGACATCTTTAACAGTTGGCAAGAGGAAATCAGAGAATCCATGCTGCACCATTTAGATGTTCCTGGTAAACTATGGGGTGCTTGCTGCTGCATGGTATTTTGAACATTTGGAATCTTGAAATGGGCTTTGGGTAAACAAAGACTGAATTGTCAATGAGTTACTGAAAGGATATAAAGATAAACATACCCTAACATAGAGAAGAGCAACTGGAATTAAGGTGCTTCCCAGAAGCCTAATACAGTGCAAAGTATGCTGCAGTAAATGTTCTGCATATATATTTCTGTAGATTTGTTTTGCCTTCAAGTTGTTAGTGAGACAAAATATCAGCAGTCCAAATTGTTGTTGACAATGTTTTTTAAGATAGCAGGGTCATCCAAGTACCTAGTTGCACATAATGGTAGTTACAAATGCTTTTAGTTTATTTCAGATTTAGATAACAAAGATAAAAGGTGTTTACCTTTTTTTTTTTTTTTTTCACAAAATTGTTTAACTTCACATAAAATTCACCCATGCCACTTAAATCTATCACTGGAAGGTAAATGAAATATATTATAAATTAACATTATAACCAAAATTTAGTCACTACAAACTTATGATAAAGAAGCAGCATTTTTTTTTTTTAATCAGCACTACACTTCATTGCTTATCTACGACTTCTTCAATATGAACATGAAACTGAATATCATCTTACTTAAAATATTTAGAAAGGTCAAATTTAATGTATCTTTACTCTCATGGCATACAGTTAGCCATTTACATGGTTTTATGGGCACAGGACCCTCTGTCAGGGATGAAACTGCTTTCTTAATGTGTCCATGGAAAATATTGATACTTCTTTTTTTTTTTAACTTAGCTTTTCACAAGTTTTCATACACAAACTTTGCTGCAAATGAGAATATATTGGTAGTTTTAGCTGCACAAATGGCATATATTCATTCATATTATTAATATGCAAAGAGAGCTTTTGTATCACTTACATTACTTCACAAAAACTTAAAACTACCTCATCACTAATAAACAACAGAATAAGTACACACAAGCATATTTAAAAGTTTTGACTCAAATCTACAGGACTCATAAATTAAAAGCATTTATGATCCACATTAAATTAATC
Source organism: Macrothele yani (assembly GCA_039090855.1). Lineage (NCBI taxonomy): Eukaryota > Metazoa > Arthropoda > Arachnida > Araneae > Macrothelidae > Macrothele > Macrothele yani. The sequence continues at coordinate 43,854,935 of CM077022.1, read as the reverse complement.
TTACTCCACAAACAAAATTTGTCCTTTATTGTTGTTACATAAGACAACTCAATCTTTCACATTCAAGAATTAGAAGCTTTATAGCAGGAGTTGCCAAACACATATTGATCAAATCTTTTCTATGTGCCTATGATGTTATTCTCCAAAGACATCTCTATTTTTTTATATATAATTCTCCAGAAGTTTTAGTTACTTGTGGTGTTTTAGAATTCCTTTTATCACATTCTCGTGAAATTTTGTTTAAAACAGCCATTATTTCTGTGAATCGTACTTCAGGAGTGCTTCAAACCAATGAATCATTTGTCCCACATAAGCAGACCTACCTCTCTACCTCGGTTCTGCATATTCTAAAATTAGATCACCACGGATACTCTTAAAAGTCATCATAATGTCAAGTCATTTATGCTTAACTGTCCATGCTAGGTGCATTTACATATTGCATGTGTTTTTTTTTTTTTTTGTAAGTTGCTTACAGATTGTTCCTTTTGGTTGTGGAATTTGAATTTGCCTGTAAAATGAGTGCAAAGAAAGACACTGTTTTATTAAAGTTTGAGCAATTGGTGTTTGTCTTTTGTGCTATTGCAGTGTTACTTTCAAAATAAAATATTGAAAGACATTTTTTTTTAAAATACCAGCTCTTTAGACCAAAGCTGTCTGCCTCGTAGTGAACTCAGGGGGAAAAAAAGACCAGACACTTAAAACCAAAGCTTGCTTCAGAAGAGTAAATTTTCAAAAAATCACAAACAAGAAAAATAAAAAGCTTAATGACTAATTCCTTTAAAATGCCTCATATTTTTACACCCCAAAAAGTTACTTCAAATTGTAAATTAGTACAAGAAGCCTTTATTTGTGGTGCTGAATACCTTTCCAACAGCTTGACAAACAAGAAAGAAAGAAATGATGCCTGCTACATATGATTTGCAGCTGTCAGCAAATACAACTGAAAAAAAAAAAGTACAAGACATTTTTAGCAGCCTCCAAAGATTACTAGGTGATGGCATAAATAGATGTTCAGGGTATGCACTTCATATGGATGAACTGTTGGATATAGCAGATACAGATATTTGAACCAGTTGATATAACAGGTACAGAGATTTTAACCAGTTGCCACTAATGATTAGAATGGTATTTGAAGATTGCCTAGCCAAAGAGGAAATGCTGACAATTCTGGCATTGAAGGGAAGTACACGAGACATAAGTCGCTTCAAGATGGTGGATCTTTATTGTCTCCATAACAGATATGCTGTTAAATAAATTGTCTTCAATTACTGCCAATAAAGCTCCAATAAGGTTAGCAACAAAAATGGACTTACTGCACTATGCAAGAATGAAGCAATTCCTGAAATAATTTATCAGTGTATCACACACCAAGAAGTTCCCCATGCTAAATTTTTTTCCATTTTAAGAGAGTCAGTTCAGGCCTTTTTTGCTGATATCACTCAGAAACTAAATATTTTGAACCTTGAACTTCAAGGTAGTGATAAACACATGGCAGACATGTTTAGTTTAATAAATGCATTTAAAAGTAAACTACGACTCTGGAAGTCATATTTGAATAAAAAATAGTTACTGCTATATTCTCCAAATATGGCAAAAATCATCATTCTAATTTATGCAGTGGATATTTACAAAAGTTGGACAATAAGATTAGCACAATTTTGTGAAATCAAGTCTAATATGTTTCAGGTAAATCCAATAAATTCATTAACAATAATGTTCCATTGCCAAAGCTATTAAACACATTTTAAAGCAAAAAACATTGAAGAGTTGGAATTAGAAATTTCACAATTGCAGAATAACCTAACCTTCAAGGCTTGCCATTCAGATAAGAAATTTCAGTAACTGGTTGACACGCAAAGTTTTCCATTGTTAAAGAATGCAGCAGCCACCCCGGTGGCGCAGTGGTCTAAGGCGCTGGCCTCTGATCATTCGTCCGTAAGGGGTCCGGGTTCGAATCCCGGTCAGGCATGGATGTTGTGTTTGTCTTACGGCACTGGCTCTCTCCCTTCCCTGGAACCAGTTACCCTAAATTAGGGACGGGCGACTGCTTATAGCCCATTGAGTTGCTTACGGTGGTCGTTAAACCTCCAATCAAAAAAAAAAAAAAAAAGAATGCAGCAATTAAGGCTGCATTGCACTTTTGGATTAGTGCATCTGTATGAGTTGACTTCTGCACAAAGAATACTCTTAAAAACAAAGTACAGATCTTCACTTTTTGATGCTACTTTAGTAAAAGCATTTCAGTATCAAATTAAAATTCTGACTTTTAAAAGATAATCAGTGAAATCCAATGCTAATCCTCACATTAAGGAATGTTTGCTAACAATCATAATTAACTAATTTCATGTCACTGCATTTCCCATTGCCAATTTTTTCTTATTATTTAGATTAATTAATTAATAGGTAAATTAACACTTTGTGTGTGCGATCATTTTGTTTAATATAAATGTTATTGTAAGAATAGGAGGCTTTTCTACTTATTTGTCACAGTATTCATCTAAGTAGGATTTGAAAAAAGTCTTAAATCTACTTTTATTTTCAATGTGTATCTTTACAAAATTGATATGCTTGTTATAGAAAGCAACTTCATAACAGATGTTGAGACAGACAAATCTAGTATCAGCAGTTTTCTAACGGTTCAGTGTTGATATTTAAGAATGTCAGTAATTCCCAAAATAATTAATCTCAATCAATTAAGTAAGACTTGTGAAGAATTTGAGATGAAGACTAAATCTATGGTTTTACACTGAACTAAAAGAAATATTATTTCTGCAGTTTAGGGGAAGGTACTCAAACAGGTGGCAGTCTTGAATTATATGGGTGTCGTAACTGATGCAGCAGGAAAACTTCATAAGCAATTGGAAATAGAATAAGCAAAGAAGGGAGGGTCTGACATCAGCCGCATAAGACTAGTTTCACTAAGGAGGTTGGCCAAAGAACAAAACTGTATGATGCATTATTTTAGAATTACCCTCTTCTATAGCAGTGAAAGTTAAATGTAAAGAAAGGATCAAGCATGGCAGTTGCGAGTCCAACATGAGAGTGGAAAGTGGAATATCAACAAGAAAAAAAAATAAGATGGATTTTGTGACATGATAGGATTAGTAATGCAGATAATATTAGATCTGACTTGGGTATTTCCCCTGCAGAAGACAAAGTTAACAAAAACATACTTAAGTGGTTTGGGTTCATGAGTGTCATATGGGAGAGAGGAAGGATTTCCACAACAGGTGTTACCTTCTATAACAGCTGGTAACAGACCAATGAGAAGACCTTGAACAAACTGGGTTGATGGTGTAAAATTGGCCATTAGTGATAGAGGGAGTGATTTGTCAGAAGTAAATAATCTTGTAATGGAACATGAGAAATGAGTAGGTGATTGCCATTAAATTTTCATGTTCTGTATTTGTAAGTGGTGCCCCACCAATCTGAGCACCCAATTTTGGTTACACAGGTGCAATATAATAACGAATAAATTCTTGCAAAATAAAATCAACTAAATCTAGGTTACACTGGGCTGATGACTAGAATCATTGCTAGAACTTAAACAAAATTTGTTCAGAAATTGACTGGTAAATATTTTTCTGCTTGTTACAACAATAAAAACTGTAATAATTCATGAATTATTTATTGCATACACAATAAATAATTAATTGCAACATGTATTTATTATTGCGCCTACAAGAAATTCAAAAAACTCAACTATGCACTTGGTAAAGTTTGGCAACCCTTGCTTTACAGCTAGATGCTGTTATTTTAGTAACTTCATATTCATATAAATACATATTTAAAAAATACTGAGCCTAAACTTTGCAAAACATTCTTGAAATGTGTATAAAAATTACAGGAAGGTACAGCATTATAGTACATGTAATATTTCTGAGATGAAAAATGATGTATAACATTTTATTTAGAAACTGAAAGTTTAGTAATTCAGAAAACTTGTGTATCAAGGCCTTACGAGATCAAACTGTTTTTATCTCCCTCCATCTAATCCATTACTTCGAATACTAATGCCACAGATGCACTAAGAATGACTAGCACATATTTTTTTTATTACGTATATAAAAAAATTGGCTTCAGGAAATTACTTTAAGATGTTTAAAACAATTTGTAGAACTAGTGGGAAAAGAATTATATACATACAAAATTCTTGAGGAGCTCCACAATCACAAAAGATGGCACATTCTTTGTATACATATACTTGTGTACATTTTTAGACAGTTTTTTTTTCTTTTTATCAAAGACATAGTTCACTTTTGTATTAATAATAATTTTTGAAAAACTTGGGACATATACATAATAATCACTAGATTTAAGAAGCTGAGTAAGTCCACTGTTGAGATGCCGATGTTTCATCACAGGTTTCAACAATTAGTCCTTTGGAGGTATAATATTGACTGTCTAAACATAAATTCTTTGAAATATGTTTTATCATATGATTGCTTTTCATACGTAGCCATTTCTGATTAGCTGCACCTCTACATGTTTTTAAAACAACAACAGAACCAGGTTTCGCAAATGATAGTGTCACACAGTGTTGGTCGTGGCGAATTTGATGATCCCTAGTAAATGACCACTCTTGATTGCCACCTGCACCATGGCAAGAGTAAAGACCTATATTTTCACCCAAGGAATGTCCAAGAGTATCAATGCAAAGAAGACCTTGACGAATTGGACCACGTTGAGAGCTGCTCTGACTAGGTACCTTCAATTCAGGATACACATTCTCCAGGAACCACTTAAAAGGCTTGCAGTTCAGTTTTTGTCTTAGGAGCAAACGCTCTTGAATGCTTCCAATCGGGACATTTTTGGCCACTGGCACAGCTGAATAGTAGTAATTTTTGTATTCATCCATCCAAACTTCAGCAGCTCTTTTTGTATTACGAGCAAAAACATTACCACTACCGCCAGGAAATGTGTATGGATGCTGTTTACGAAATACATGTCCCACTCTGCTGCAAGGTATTATTTCCAAACTTCCACCACACTGCCATACACGAAACGATATCTCTAAATTCTCCCCACCCCAAACATCCATCATAACATCGTATTTTCCAAGCGTTTCAAAATAAGATTTTTGAATAAGAAAAAAGTCCACCAGCAATCATAGGCGTTTTGATCGGAGAAGAAGGATCAGAAGTTCTATGATGTCTCTCTTTCAAAGATAAGAACTCCCACTTGAAAACCAAATTCCATTCAAACCCACCCCTTAAGTCAGCTGAAGCACCATAGTACTTGAAGTCATCCATGTTTATCACATCAATCACTGGGCATACAACCCTGGAAGAATCTTCAACAACTCTTTCTAATAAAGGTTCAAGCCAATTGGTGTTACACTCACAATGGCTGTCTAAAAATGTCAAAATTTCAGCAGTTGCAGCATCAGCACCTTTGACTCGTGATCGCACCAGGCCTTGCCTTTTATTATTTCGAAGCACACGCACTTTTTGAATCTTTGCTAATTCCTCACCATCTGAAGGATCATCACTAAAATCATCTATTAAAATAATTTCCTTTATAAGATGGTCTGGACTTCTGTTTAAAACACTGACAATAGTTCGCAACAAAGTTGAACGTGCCTCATTGTGAAAAGTTATAATAACACTAGTAGCTGGAAGATTTGTTTTATAAGTCTTAGAAGAACATTTAGCATGTCGAGTATCAGGAACATCACGGTTACTTGGAATTTTATCACTTGCTTCCTGATTAAATTTATTTCTAGCATAAGGGTCATCTCCTGGCTTTAATTTTGTCTTTTTTACATACCCTTCTTCATCAAAGTATCGCCATCCCACTTGGATAGCAGATGAAACACCTACTTCCTTCAGTTTTTCATCAAATTGCTCTTCTACAGACATTTTTAATCTTAATGCTTTGTTTGCTTCTTTAGATGGCTTATAACTTTTGAAAATGTAAAAAGTAATGGCTCCAGTACACAAAAGTAAAACCACTAGATACCTCACTCTACGGCGTGTTGTCACAGTCATCTTTTGAAGACCAGAATCCAAGGTGAGAAAAAGACTTCTTTCACATTCAGTAGAGTTATTTTCAGAACTTCTTCTAGTGCGATCAGCAGTCAACCCCAGCTCAGGATTCAAACTATGGAAATAGAGCAGCCAAGTCTGCAGTGAGTGCTTCCGGTGATTTAAAATGATTTTCAACTTTTAACTCATTAAAAACAAATATTTTAGAAAATACACAAAAAGGTAATTCATCCAAAACTGATTTTGTTCACGAGACATTAAAATAAAACAACAGGACTGTATATATTTACAGGCAAATAAATGACTTCTATATTTACAGTATTATCTAAACACACTCAATGTTAAACCAAAGAAACACAATCAACCAATCTACTTAAACTTAGCTATCAACATTACTACATTTTCTCAGTCAATATTTAGATTTAAAGAAATACATTCTGACTTGGGTCTACATCTGACAAATCTCATTAATTTCAACAAATCTATAGCAACCTACATACATCACAATAAGACCATAACACAACTTTATATACATGGTACAGACATATCATCTAGAAATAAGGAATAAAAAGGATGCTGCTGAATTCTTGGGGTGTAACAAGCATATCTATTTACACAAAGTTTTAAACTTAGTATCTTAAAGAATATTATATGGTAAGTAAGTAGTCAGCAACTGTATAAAACTTAAGAGTTCCTGAACTTTTTTTTTTCCACTTTTCAGCAAGAAGACATATCAATTACAAATATAAACATACTACCCAGCAAAAAACTGCAACAAAAACTGGAAAATAGATGACTAATTTTTAATTTTGTCCATGTCTATAGTTATTAATAGTCCAGAAGAAGTCTTCAATCCACCTTCAGGGAACACAAATACTATGCCACATACAAGCATACACATATGCAAACTAGCACAGAATGTGTGTCAAAAAGCCATAAAACAAGCCATTGATTGTGATCAAGGTCAGAAGAATTTTTCCTATCCAACTCATATGAGAAGAGGTACTGCATAAATAAATAAATACACATTTAGAAGAAAATACATGTGAAATCTACATCTTGGTCATAGTTACATCATCTTCTACAGTATTATTAGAACCAAAGTTACATGAGGTTACACTTGTACAGCTTTCTTCTCCACTCAGTTTTCAGCCAATTGTACTTCCTCACTGCAATTTGTTTTCATAACATTGCTTAAATAATCTCCATCTGATCTCAAGTCTTTCTCAGCTCCATTTCCTTGGCAGCTTTACGGTTAGAATTTTTATCTCATATGTCATTTATTTTTCTTGATATATGTCCATACCAGTGCAATCTTGGTTTTTTGTATCTCCTTTGTAATCTGTCATTTTAACTTCTCTCATTTGTTATTCTATGTTTCCTGGTGACAGCACTACCTAGCAGAATCTACAGTCTTGCAATGTTTAGTTTTTCCTCTTCTTGTCACTAGCCATTGCTGGTCATACATACATATACACATTCATAATAACAACACTGTCGGTCATACTAAAGTTGAAAACTTCACTTTTCAACCTCAGTGACAATTTTCTATCGCAGAGCACAGCAGATGTTTACGTCGAGCTATTCCATCCTGCCTGTAATCTTGTTAAGACTTCTTTCAATATCTCCATCTTATTTAAATACTGGTTCCAGATATTTAAACCTTCTACCATTTTTATTACTTCTTGGAAATTAACAATATGACTGGTGCCACACTCGCCTAGAGGAAATTTAAAGGAGAAGTACACAAAAGGAATACAACAAGAGTTCCAAACAGGATTTCCTGAGAGACAAAATGTTGCATAACAAACATGTTCCTGTTAATAACGGAAATCTGCAGAGATTGTCGCACATATTCAAAATAGCATAGGACAACTATGTCAGTTTGATGTGAATGCTGAAACACCACCAAAATTCAGGACTGAGCTTATTCTTGTTTAGTAACAGCTTTCTGAAACCAAAAGAATTCACCAATCCATTTAAAAAGAGATATTTTAACGACACATTTGCGCCACTCAGCAGAAAAATGCGATGCAGGAAAACCAGGGAAGTCATAGATCATCATTCTCATGGTCACATACGCCCATCAATACAAAAAACAAAAAGAAAGTTTCAGATCTTACTTATAGATAGACAGATGTTAAATACACTACTGCTTGTGAAAATTGCAACACCACAAAGGATTGCTAGTATTACCTTGACTCTTACATATGTACAATATCATGAAGGTTTAAATGTTGGGACATGCAAATGATTAAAGTGTCAGTTAAAATGTGCACGCAGTTTCGGAGCAGGGCCCTCTGAACTGTCCAGTCTTGGGTATAAAGAGCTGGCTCAAATGAGATGTTGCAATCAGTAAAAAGTCAACATTGAATCGAAAGGGTGTCTTTTTTCTCACTATGTCCCTTCACCAATGAAGGTCACATTTAAACACCTAATGGACTTTGAGCAAGGAAGGATTGTTGGGATGAAAGAAGCTGGACTTTCCTACAGCAAAATTGCCTCTCATAAAGGACAAAACACCAATACAGTGATGTGATTGTGGCGTAAGTGGACAGATGAGGCTTGGACACACAGAAATCCAGGAAATGGACTGCAAAATCACACAACTACACAGGATGACATACACATCTACCACATAGAAGTGACCAATCCCAAAGTAACATCCACAGTGTTAGCACAACAGTGGAGCACTGTTGCAGGTCAGGCTTCATCTTCCAGCACAGTTTGACATCGTCTGCTTAACAAAAAGACTCGTCGCTAGCAGCCCATTGCTGCACATTTCTTTGACCCTCAACCACAGACACTTCAGGCTGTGATGGGGTTCTAAACACAGACACTGGAATGCTGATTGGTAACAGGTCGTGTTGTCTGATGAGTCACGATTCAACTTTATGCACTATGATGGTCGCATACGTGTTTGAAGACATTGTGGTGAACGGAACTTTGCAGCGTCATGATTAGGGGTGCAGTTGGATCAGTTGGGGATCTTGTCCAATACAAATTGAGGGCACCCTCAACAGCTAGCAATACATCAGGGATGTTTTAGTCAGAGGTGATGCCCTTCCTTCAGAGCTATCCTGGCACTATATTCCAGCAGGACAATGCTCAGCCACACATGGCCTGGAATGTCCAAGATCTCCTCTATACACTGATGATACCGTATCTTCACTGGCCATCATGCTCGCTGTATATGTCCCTGATCGAACATGTCTGGGACGCGGTAGCTCTGCCAGTCACCACAAATGAACTCTGGTTTTGCACAGAAGCAGCCCGGAAGGCTAGTCCTCAGGATATCAAAACCTCTTCCATTTAATGCCACAACCATGTAGAGGCTGTTATTGTTGCTCAAGGTGGCTTCACGTGATACTGAGTTTTGCAGTGAAATAGTCTTGTACAGCTCTACAAATGTAATCAGTTATTTCCTGTAACAACAGGAATCTGTGATATAAAGTTCATTTGAATAATGCGATTCTTTCTTGGTGTTGCAATTTTCACAAACAGTAGGGTACTTTTGTTTCATTTTGAGGTTTAACAACCATGATGAGCACATTTAAGGTCTATAAAGCAGTTGTCCTTCTCTAATTTGATGCTACTAGTTTCAGGGAAGAGAAAGATCCAGTGACATAAGACACACTACCCACGCATTATTCAGGACTCAAACTCAGACCCAGCTCAAGTGACTTATCAAAAACCTATGCCTCTGCTTATTGCACCACCTAGCTGTGTATCTTGTTCACAGGCAAAGAGATGAACAAAGTGATATTAAAAACACATAATTTTACTTTTTAATGGTTTTGCAAGACACATGCCAAAAAAGGAATAGGTCTACAAGAACAGTTGCCACAATACCTATTCAAAATAAAACATTTACATCATATTTTGAATACAGAAAATATTTTCCTCAAAAGCTTAATACTATATTAATGAAGAAAATATAAGGGAAGGGAGACATTTTTATTACTGAAAAAAAAAACCCATTTAATATAAATAACATTTTATTCTATTGCAAATTATTTCCATTTTGCTTTATGTATCAGTGACAATTTTTTTATATCTTCGACCACCAGCACAATTTTTGTTTAATGCTCAACTCCTCTCACACAGTACAATGTACACACAGAATTATATATATATATATATGACAATAACTATAAAACCGTGTACCATTGAGTTGTATTACTTACCGGGGATCCGCGCTTAGCTGCTAGAACCACTGGTAGAGTATACATCCATACCTCACTACCCGCTAAGATCCTTCATTAGAACCCTCCACTATTTTCTTGGTTTGGAACTCAAAACGTAAATGAGAATGAACCAAGATATAAAATCTCACTAACCAAAAATAACACTGGAAATATAATAAGAAAAAACACAAATAGAAATATAAAAACTCGGGTGTTGCAAACCACTCATCAGGGAAAGACGTCCCGCGACATCTGAGTTAGGTTCGAGTTTCGTGCAGGTGTCAGGTTAGAAAATTTTATTTTCAAAAACGAATTCTCGAAACGAGGGTTAAAAAAAAATTTTACCAAACTTTTTACCAATTTAGGACACCTGGTCTTCCCTACTCGAACCAAATATACACTATATGAAATATAACTAACTTACCTTGGCAATTAGTCCCCCAATATCATATCCAGTGTGGACGGTAGGTAACTAACACCTATCTAAAATATGTCCCTACCCTACTGAATTTGAAATGTCTGTTCCCTGTGGAATGGAACTAACAAACCTAAGAAGTCGTGTGACGACTCCTGTCGGAACTAATAAAAAGGATAAATGAAATAGAATAAAATAGAATAAAAGTAAAACAAGATGTTGGTAATCTAATGTGTGCCAGTAAAATTTGTTAATGGTTCCAGGGCAGCTCGGAAGAAGAGATTTAAGTTTGAGGCCCGAAAATAATTAGTCCAAAGTATCAGAAGTGGTGATACTGCAAAGTCTGATTTTAAATGGATTTCTAGAATTATAAGAGGTTAATAAGTTTTCGAAGTGGAATAAGCAGTACCTCCTTGGATAGTGATTTGTCAAAAAGGAAGAGAAAGGTATTTTAAATTGTCTGGTACTGTTGTGTTTGTTATTACATATTCTGGTAATCCGGATAAATTGAGATATAATATTTCTGAATACATGTTTCGATATATTGGAGTTCCAGTCACTGAGAATTTTAGTTTTGAAATTAAATTGTAATCTTTTATCAAAAACATCCGTGATAATATTTTTGTTTTGTATAACAAGGTCTATGTCAAGGAATTGTACATGATTCCGGTGGTTAGTTTTGCATAGCACTAGACTAGTAGGGTAGATATTATCTATGTTTGTAGATGGAGAACCAAATGAAAAGGTTATGAGGTCGTCCACATATCTGAATAAGAAAATTGAATCTAAACTGAAGAATCCCTCATAATAATGAAGGTAAAGGTTTGCTAAAAGACTGGAGCAACTGGAGCCCATGAGCCCTTTACTTGTACATATATTGAGAGATACATAAATTGCATAAATTTTTCCAATATTCGAACCCTATGTCCAGTTGATGTCCGAATTTATCGAAATAATAATCTAGGATTATGTGTAAATCCAATCTATTGAGGTAAACAAATTCGTAAAATCATATGTATTTATTTCCATTTCAACAGGAATGATAGAGTTGACAAAGTCTAGCACTTTAATATTGTTATCTATTATCCAAGAATTATTTGAAATAAAACTATAAAAGACAAAGGAATTTTTAAGGATTTTACACGCTTGAAAATTATAACTGTTAACTCCACAGGTAATAAATCTGAATTTTAATGGTTGTTTATGAAATTTAGGAATAGCAAAAACGTATGGAAAATGTAACTGTGTTCTATTAATTTTTAATAATTTGTTAAAACCAATTAATCGCTTCTTTAAGGTATTTAATGAAGTTGTTAAAACTATTTGATATGTGTTTTGGTTTGATAGTTCAGAAGTAAGTATTTGGTAATAAAATTTTTTACAAACAAAAGCATAGTTATTATTACTTTTGTCTATAGGGGTAATAATGAAATCTTTTTGAATTTCTCTAATTTGATTCTTAATTTTCCCCCCAGTTTTTAACATAACCAGATTTTTGGAAGTTTTTTCTACAGATCCAAGCAATTTATCAAGTACTTCACTCATCCAATGGAAGAACAGCTCCACAGGAGTACTGGTTCGGTCAGACCATTCATAAATAAAACTGTATAACTCTCTGATTAAAACTCTTTTAATGTTTTTCAAGGGAATGAAGATATTTGGTCTAAAATTTGCTCCGAAGCTCAGGAGCTCTTTTAACTCTCCTGGTTTTACAATTTCAATGTCTCCGGTGATTATGTGGCCAAAACTTTCGTTAACAAAACGTTTGTATTTTTTTATCTTCACAAAAACATGGTAAGGCAATGTCTTCAATAGTCCCAAGATTTTTACAAAAATTATTATAATTGAATACCCTTCTACCCATAGGAAGAACGTATGTAAAAGAAGGAACAACTTGAAGAGATTCGTTGAGAGGAAATAGTTCCATTCTAGAGCTGAATATTTTCTTGAAAGGTATCCGGTCGAACCATTTGGCTTGAAAACTTAATGCACAGAATTTTCTTGGCAATAATTTTGGGTTGTCGGTAGTAACATCTAGTCTGAAGTTACAGTGATCAATAAGAATATCTCTGACAAAGCAAGAGGAAAATTTAATTCCTAAGCTTACCCTCATGAGGGCCTTGAGTTTTCTTTTATTTAGACAATATCCAGATATGTGGACGACCTCATAACCTTTTCATTTGGTTCTCCATCTACAAACATAGATAATATCTACCCTCCTAGTCTAGTGCTATGCAAAACTAACCACCAGAATCATGTACAATTCCTTGACATAGACCTTGTTATACAAAACAAAAATATTATCACTGATGTTTTTGATAAAAGATTACAATTTAATTTCAAAACTAAAATTCTCAGTGATTGGAACTCCAATATATCGAAACATGTATTCAGAAATATTATATCTCAATTTATCCAGATTACCAGAATATGTAATAACAAACACAACAGTACCAGACAATTGAAAATACTTTTCTCTTCCTTTTTGACAAATCACTATCCAAGGAGGTACTGCTTATTCCACTTCAAAAACTTATTAACCTCTTATAATTCTAGAAATCCATTTAAAATCAGACTTTGCAATATCACCACTTCTGATACTTTGGACTAATTATTTTCGGGCCTCAAACTTAAATCTCTTCTTCCGAGCTGCCCCGGAACCATTAACAAATTTTACTGGCACACATTAGATTACCAACATCTTGTTTTACTTTTATTCTATTTTATTCTATTTCATTTATCCTTTTTATTAGTTCCGACAGGAGTTGCTACACGACTCCTTAGGTTTGTTAGTTCCAATCCACAGGGAACAGACATTTCAAATTCAGTAGGGTAGGGACATATTTTAGATAGGTGTTAGTTACCTACCGTCCACACTGGAGATGATATTGGGGGGACTAATTGCCAAGGTTAGTCAGTTATATTTCATATATTTTATATTTGGTTCGAGTAGGGAAGACCAGGTGTTCTAAATTGGTAAAAAGTTTGGTAAAAAACATTTTTTAACCCTCGTTTCGAGAATTCATTTTTGAAAATAAAATTTTCGAACCTGACACCTGCACGAAACTCGAACCTAACTCGAATGTCGCGGGACGTCTTTCCCTGATGAGTGGCTTGCAACACCCGAGTTTTTATATTTCTATTTGTGTTTTTTCTTATTATATTTCCAGTGTTATTTTTGGTTAGTGAGATTTTATACCTTGGTTCATTCTCATTTACGTTTTGAGTTCCAAACCAAGAAAATAGTGGGGGTTCCAATGAAGGTTCTTAGCGGGTAGTGAGGTATGGATATATACTCTACCAGTGGTTCTAGCAGCTAAGCGCGGATCCCCGGTAAGTAATACAATTCAATGGTACACGGTTTTATAGTTATTGTCATATACTTATCGTACATGTGTACCTACTGCACTGTGCGGTACTCTGTGCTATATATGTGGAAATACAGTTGTATTTGAACACACTATTTCGTACTATGAACTAAATATGGATATTACAAATAATAGGAATTTCATACAGCATCAGCCGTCGCACTGGTTCAAAAGGGCTGCGAATTCAGATGAGGCAGCGGGTCTGGAATCGATAAATAAGCTACCGTCTCCATTTAAGTTTTTCAAAAAATAAAAAAATATAGGTAAAAATAAAAAATTGGAAAAATGTCAAAAAAATGTTGCTTCATTACCTGTTCCAGTTAATGTTGAAAATAATCTGGTGTTTAAAGAAAAGGATGATTTAATAATTTCTGAATGTAATCTCAGTTTTAATAAATGTGGTGACCCAAGATGTAAAACATGTGTGGTTATGTGTGCTAGTCAGTTGGATGATAAAGGAACTTCTACAAATTTCTGCAAAGTTAAAAACTGTATTTACCTTATCACTTGTAATACATGCAATATAAAATACATAGGTCATACCTCAAACTGCTTGAACCTTAGAATTAACTGTCACAGATCAGACATTAAAAATTTGAAGAATGAAAATGACATTGAATTAATACATTTTCAAACCCATAATTTTGAAAATATTACTATCACCATATTAAATATAGAGCCAAAGGAGACAACAAGACTATGGATGGAAAATTACCAAATATTGAAGCAAAGGAGTTTGTACCCATATGGATTAAACAACATTTTCAACAATGAAAGAATGTTCCCTTATCACTTGAAGAGAAATATCAACAAAATGATAGTTTCAGCTCCTATGGAATACAAAAATACTGGTCTCAGGAACAGAAGAGGACATAGGGGTAATCGCAAAAATAAACAGACTTTTTTCAACTTGGTTAAATTTGTTAAGGAACTAGAGATTATTATTATAAGCTCATTTGGCATCCGTAAAGTTATCTCTGCCTTGTATTGTCTAAATAAAAGAAAACTCAAGGCCCTCATGAGGGTAAGCTAAGGAATTAAATTTTCCTCTTGCTTTGTCAGAGATATTCTTATTGATCACTGTAACTTCAGACTAGATGTTACTACCGACAACCCAAAATTATTGCCAAGAAAATTCTGTGCATTAAGTTTTCAAGCCAAATGGTTCGACCGGATACCTTTCAAGAAAATATTCAGCTCTAGAATGGAACTATTTCCTCTCAAAGAATCTCTTCAAGTTGTTCCTTCTTTTACATATGTTCTTCTTATGGGTAGAAGGGTATTCAATTATAATAATTTTTGTAAAAATCTTGGGACTATTGAAGACATTGCCTTAACATGTTTTTGTGAAGATAAAAAAATACAAATGTTTTGTTAACGAAAGTTTTGGCCACATAATCACCGGAGACATTGAAATTGTAAAACCAGGAGAGTTAAAAGAGCTCCTGAGCTTCGGAGCAAATTTTAGACCAAATATCTTCATTCCCTTGAAAAACATTAAAAGAGTTTTAATCAGAGAGTTATACAGTTTTATTTATGAATGGTCTGACCGAACCAATACTCCTGTGGAGCTGTTCTTCCATTGGATGAGTGAAGTACTTGATAAATTGCTTGGATCTGTAGAAAAAAACTTCCAAAAATCTGGTTATGTTAAAAACTGGGGGAAAATTAAGAATCAAATTAGAGAAATTCAAAAAGATTTCATTATTACCCCTATAGACAAAAGTAATAATAACTATGCTTTTGTTTGTAAAAAATTTTATTACCAAATACTTACTTCTGAACTATCAAACCTTAGGTTTGTTAGTTACATATCAAATAGTTTTAACAACTTCATTAAATACCTTAAAGAAGCGATTAATTGGCTTTAACAAATTATTAAAAATTAATAGAACACAGTTACATTTTCCATACGTTTTTGCTATTCCTAAATTTCATAAACAACCATTAAAATTCAGATTTATTACCTGTGGAGTTGACAGTTATAATTTTCAAGCGTGTAAAATCCTTAAAAAATTCCTTTCTGTCTTTTATAGTTTTATTTCAAATAATTCTTGGATAATAGATAACAATATTAAAGTGCTAGACTTTGTCAACTCTATCATTCCTGTTGAAATGGAAATAAATACATATGATTTTACGAATTTGTTTACCTTAATAGATTTGATGGATTTACACAGAATCCTAGATTATTATTTCGATAAATTCGGACATCAACTGGACATAGGGTTCGAATATTGTAAAAATTTATGCAATTTATGTATCTCTCATAACTACATTTATGACAACAACTAAATATATGTACAAGTAAAGGGAGTACCCATGGGCTCCAGTTACTCCAGTCTTTTAGCAAACCTTTACCTTCATTATTATGAGTGATTCTTCAGTTCAGATTCAATTTTCTCATTCAGATATGTGGACGACTTCATAACCTTTTCATTTGGTTCTCCATCTACAAACATAGATAATATCTACCCTCCTAGTCTAGTGCTATACAAAACTAACCACCAGAATCATGTACAATTCCTTGACATAGACCTTGTTATACAAAACAAAAATATTATCACGGATGTTTTTGATAAAAGATTACAATTTAATTTCAAAACTAAAATTCTCAGTGACTGGAACTCCAATATATCGAAACATGTATTCAGAAATATTATTATATCTCAATTTATCCGGATTACCAGAATATGTAATAACAAACACAACAGTACCAGACAATTGAAAATACTTTTCTCTTCCTTTTTGACAAATCACTATCCAAGGAGGTACTGCTTATTCCACTTCAAAAACTTATTAACCTCTTATAATTCTAGAAATCCATTTAAAATCAGACTTTGCAATATCACCACTTCTGATACTTTGGACTAATTATTTTCGGGCCTCAAACTTAAATCTCTTCTTCCGAGCTGCCCCGGAACCATTAAATTTCACTGGCACACATTAGATTACCAACATCTTGTTTTACTTTTATTCTATTTTATTCTATTTCATTTATCCTTTTTATTAGTTCCGACAGGAGTCGCTACACGACTCCTTAGGTTTGTTAGTTCCATTCCACAGGGAACAGACATTTCAAATTCAGTAGGGGAGGGACATATTTTAGATAGGTGTTAGTTACCTACCGTCCACACTGGAGATGATATTGGGGGGACTAATTGCCAAGGTAAGTTAGTTATATTTCATATATTTTATATTTGGTTCGAGTAGGGAAGACCAGGTGTCCTAAATTGGTAAAAAGTTTGGTAAAAAAAATTTTTAACCCTCGTTTCGAGAATTCATTTTTGAAAATAAAATTTTCTAACCTGACACCTGCACGAAACTCGAACCTAACTCGAATGTCGCGGGACGTCTTTCCCTGATGAGTGGCTTGCAACACCCGAGTTTTTATATTTCTATTTGTGTTTTTTCTTATTATATTTCCAGTGTTATTTTTGGTTAGTGAGATTTTACACCTTGGTTCATTCTCTCATTTACGTTTCGAGTTCCAAACCAAGAAAATAGTGGGGGTTCCAATGAAGGTTCTTAGCAGGTAGTGAGGTATGGATATATATATATATATATATATATATATATATATATATATATATATATATATATATATATATATAAATTTTAAACATAAAGCAAAATTTTGAACTTAGAAAAACAAAAAAAGAGAGAAACGACAAAAGGAACAAAAATCACCATATACATTCATCCGAACCAGGCTAGCTTCAAGCGATGACAATGTACCGAACATAAGAATGCAGGGAAGCATATTAATGACTGACTCTTTGTCGGCTTTGTCAAGGGCAAGCAACAAGAAAATCTCATTAATCTACTGAGACCAGAGAATCGAAATTTCAAATTTGTTTTAAGGTTTTCTGTTTTTTCACTTAATATGCTTTTGATATATATATATACCCAAGAGCAGAGTCAGAGGCAAAATTTTTTCACCTATGACTTTAAAACTAAATTTGCTAAAAAACCTGAAGATCATGACGTGCAACGCAGCAGTTATGAATTTTCAGAATTCACATACTATTAAGAAGAGACAGATGCAAAAAAAACTTTATCTGGTAACTAAAACAACTAATAAATACTCAAAAACCAACAGGTATGAGTAAAAAAGAGATAAAGTAATAGCAACCTGAATGTAGAAAGTGTCGAGAATGCCGAACCTTGGCTTTATTAAGGACCAGCAAAACTCTGCATTTTCTCACTTCCACAAAGAGCTAGTTGGAAATGGGTTTCTGCAAAGTCATAGATGCAAGTTTAATGCCCACAAAAATGTTTTTAAAATTAACATAACTTTCTCAGAGTTGCATGAGGAATCATTTAGTTAAAGTTTTTGCATGCATCTATAACTTTCTTGGCCCAACCCACGCTCGCCATCTGCCACAAAACACAGAAAAACGATTAAAAGGGTCTATGGTTAAAAACTACAAACTTGGATCTTCGAGTTCTATCCCTGTAGTAACTGCATGTTCTTGTGAAGAACTTAAAGACACTGTTCACTATGATAGGAATTACAAACATATTATAACAGGTAACTTGAACTTTGTTGATAATGACAAGCTCAGGTATTTGTTAGAGTATGGTACTAAATTTAGACCTTCATTCCATATCTCCAAAAACAAATTCTTGAGAATTTTACTCACGATGTTAATAGATATATTATTAAAACAAGTTTAGCATACAATCAGCCAATTGAGGCCTTTGCAGAATGGAAATATAATGTAATTAATAGCTTCTCTAATAAGTTGGCAGGTCTTGATTTATGTTTTGACAGAAATCTTTTTTTCTCTGGAGATGCCAAAAGGTCACTCTCTAAACTACAAGATCAATATATTTTTACTACTACAGATAAAGCTAGCAATAATTTTGCAATTATCTGCAAGAAATTCTATTTTGAATTGTTAAATCTAGAACTTAACAATAGAGTAACCTATGAGCCGGTAAGTTATTGTACCAAACAGCTAGAAAATCGTTATAAGGCCTTCTTCAAGAAGCTTTGGTCTAAAATGAGAAGATATGAGCCTGAATTTCCCTTTCTTTTTGCAACTGTCAAGTTTCATAAAGATCCGGTAAAGTTTAGATTCATAGCTAGTGGAGTTAAAAGTTATAAAAAGAAAATTGATCAAGCTTTTGAAGCTATCTTGAAGAGGGTCTTGAAACATAAGTAACTGTACTAATCAATGGCAGAGATTTTTGGATAATAAATAATAATTCAGAAGTGATTTCCACTATACTCACCATTAATCCCATAGATATTAATAGTTATGATTTCAAGAACCTATATACTAATCTGCCTCTTTCAGATATCATCACTACCTTTAAAGAGCTGTATGTAGAATTTAAGCTTAACCAATTTGTTAATGTGGGTGCTTGGAACTCTTATCTCAATTTTTGCATTAACAATAACCATATTTTATATAATAATACTCTCTATAAGCAAGTTAACGGGATACCTATGGGAGTAGCTCACTCCACAAATATAGCGAATCTATTCCTATTCTTTAAAGAATATAAGTTCATTAATAAAAGCTCCTCATGCTCAGATAACTACCTCTACATTTATAGATATATTGACGATTTGCTTTGTATAAATAATTCGGAAGTTATAGAAAGTGATTTTCCAAATATCTATCCTAGCTCTCTTAACTTATGTAAAACCAACCAAAGTAATCAGGAACTAGATTTCCTAGACTTAAACATTAAACTTAACTGTGGTAACCCGACCATTAGCCTTTTTGATAAAAGAGATAATTTTCCTTTTAAAGTAATAAAATATCTGCACTGGAACAATAATATCTCGACCAAAGTAATTAAGAATGTACTAATTTCTCAGGTACTTAGAATTTCAAAAATTTGCAGCAACAATTTGGATTTCAATAACCACATTAGAATTTTGTTAAACTGTTTTCTAGAAAACAAAATTCCTATTAATTTCATAAAAAGAACTTTAAGAAAAATGGTTCTGAATAATAGAGTTAGGTTGACAGATCTGTTTTAATTTCTACACAGTTAATAAAATTATTCTGGCCAATGGAAGCCTTTTGGAAGTTGGTCTGGAGGATGCATATTAACTACAAAAGGGGACCTTTAGAGCTATGCACAGGACAGTCCTATTAAAAATAAAAAATAAAAAAATGCAAATAAAATCACACAAAAAAAGTTTATAATTTGATTAAAAAGTAAAATAAAAATAACTAAAAAGTAAAATAGGTATTCGCTCACTAGAATAACTATCCTAAAAATAGAAAAACTTACGTTAAAAAAAATAGGAACTCGTAGTGTCTGTAGAAGCACACTAAGGTAATTAAATACATATCATCATCATCATCATGTCAACCATTATCAATCCACTGCTGGACAAAGGTCTCCCCAAGTTTCTTCCACAACGATCTGTCTTGTGCCAGTCTCCTCCATGTTACTCCCGCAAACTTTCGAATTTCATCCGCCCATCTCCCATGTGGTCTTCTTCTGGGTCTTTTCCTGTCCCTCGGAATCCAGTCTAAAATTTCAGCTGTCCATCGATGGTCTGTCTTTCTGGCAATATATCCAGCCCATTGCCATTTCAGGGATTTTACTCTGATCACGATGTCTTCCAATCTTGTCATTTTTCGGATCCACGAGTTCCTCTTCTTACCTCTCCTGGTTACACCAAGCATGCACCTTTTCCATGTTTTGAGTTGTCTGCAGCCTTTGTATGTCTCTTTTAGTTAAGGTCCACGTCTCTGCACCATATATAAGCACGGGAAGGATGCATTGATCAAACCCTTTTCTTTTAAGACATAATGGCATATTGCTCTTGAAAATTATACTGTTTCTCCCAAAAGCTCTCCAGGCAAGTTTTATATGCCGATTAATTTCTTCATCAATGTGACCCTCACTTGATATCTGCTGTGCAAGATAAATGTAGCTATTGGTTATCTCCAGCTTTTCCCCATCAATTGATAAATCTTCATTTCTTGTAAAAGCATTGTACATCACTTTTGTCTTCTGAAAGTTCATTTTTAATCCCACTTCTTTACTCTTGTCAGCAAGCTCCTGCCTGGATCATACACTGCAGCTCTGATGAAGTAGTTGCCAAAAAGACTACGTCATGAGCAAAATGAAGGTGAGTTAGATAATCTCCATTAATCTTTATCCCTTTCTTTTCCCAGTTCAGTGATTGAAAGACATTTTCCAATGTGGCATTACAGAGTTTGGGAGATTTAGTGTCACCTTGTCTCACTCACTTTCCAATTTTTATGGGTGCTGTATTCTCAAATAGCCGAATATTTGCACTTGAATTTTCTTAGATGTTATTAATAATATTCATGTATGCATCTTCAATACTGCAGGATTTCAAAGCCATTGTAACTGCTGGTGGTTTCACCGAATCAAAGGCCTTTTCATAATCAATAAAAGCCATGCATAATGGAAGTTCATATTCCCTCGCTCTTTCAATTAGTTCTCTCAGTACGTGGATATGATCTATAGTGCTGTAGCCACTCCTGAATCCAGCTTGTTCTCTTGGTTGAGCCATGACCATTGTCACCTTCAAGCGGTGTGAAAGAACTTTAGTGAAGATTTTATTAACCACTGATAGGAGGCTGATAGGTCTGTAGTTCCTGAGATCCTGAATGTCACCTTTTTTACATAGCAGGATCATTGTAGCACTGTTCCAATCCTCAGGAATCTTCCCTTCATTAAGGCATCGAGTGAAAACTTGGGCGAGTACTGTTTCAATTTCTCCACTTGCTTCTTGTATGATGTCGACGGTAATTCCATCTTCTCCTGGAGCTTTCCCCCATTTCATGTTCTTGATTGCATGTGCAACTTCTGCTGGGAGGACTGGAAGAACTCGGGTACCTTTTGTAATGTCTGGAGTTCATGTATCATCCCTTTCATATAATTTGGAGTAGAAATCTTTCACTCTTGTCAAAATTTCACCTCTATTTCTTGTTACAGAACCATCTTTTCTCACAGCCATAATCTGTTTTCTTCCCTTACTCAGATGTCTCTTTGCTCTCTTCAGGCTTTATTTGTTTTCAATTGCTTTCCTCACTAGTTCCCAGTTGAATTTCCTTACATCTTCAGTGATACTTTTTTGTACGTCTTGCATTGCTCTATATATTCCACTTTGGAAGTTACATCTCCTTTAGTTGTCCTCATCTCTCTTCTTTTTTGCATCAGAATTTTGGTTTTTCCTGATAATTTGTTCGTATGCAACTTGTTCTTGGTACCAGCTATTTTTGTTGCTGTTTCCACAAGAGCTTTGGTTAGTTTCCTGTTAACTTCAGAGATGTCCACTTCTTCCGACGTTAGACCTTCTAGAGCAGAGAATCTGTTCTTCAGTTTCAATTTGAAGGTATTATGATGTTTTTTGAGGTTGGTCATGCCAATCAACTTTGTTTGTTTTATGAGCTTGCCACGCTTGAGTTTAGCATTGAGGTGCATCTTACCATTCTATGGTCACTACCTGTGTTGAACTTGTTTAGCACACTGCAGTCTTCCATGACAAATTTCTTGTTACACATAATAAAATCAATTTCACTTGTCAATCCATTGGGATGCCTCCATGTCCATTTCCTTTGCAGCTTATTCTTGAAAAAGGAGT
Organism: Macrothele yani; assembly: GCA_039090855.1. NCBI lineage: Eukaryota > Metazoa > Arthropoda > Arachnida > Araneae > Macrothelidae > Macrothele > Macrothele yani. The sequence goes on along the minus strand of CM077022.1, from coordinate 43,832,385 downwards.
TCATGATGAAAAACCCTTCTGCCTCTGCAAATTCTACGAGAGTATTTCCATGCTGGTTTCTGTTGCCGTGATTGAATTTACCTACTGAAGTTTCATTCTGTTGCTGTTGCCCTATTTTCGCTTTGAAATCTCCCATAATCTTTAAGTGCTGCTTGCCTTTATTATTTAGACGAAGAATTTCCTCATAAAATTCTTCAATCTTTTCTTCAGGATGACTTGTAGTGGGTGCACAAGCTTGAATAATCTAAGCCTTGAATCTTCTCGAGAGTTGTAATAACAAGCCGTGCAGCTCTGTCGGAAGAACTTCTAAAACTTTATCATTCAGTTTCTTGTTTATTATAAATCCAACACCACTAGTTCTGCCAGTGTCTGTCCCACGATAATAGAAGAGATGTCCACTTTTCAGTTCAATGAAATCTTCTCCTTTTCTCCTTACTTCACTTAGCCCGACGATGTCCCACTTGATCCTTTGTAGTTCTTTTTCCAATTCAAGGAGCCTAGAATCAGAAGATAGGGAGCGTCCATTATACGTAGCCAAGGTCAGCATCAGATGGCAGCCTAGTCTTGTCCTCCGGTGATTCTTAGCACCCTCTGCCTTCATGTCGCACTGGCCGCTGCCTTGGCCAGGTACATTCCAGCTGCTGGAGACTGAGGGCCAAGATTTAAGTTGTGGAGTCATTTTGGAGGGGTTTGGCCATAACTCACTACACTGGACAAACGGGTTGGTGAGTGTGGGATAGCATTTCCTCTAATCCTGATGGTATAGTTATACCGCTATTTGGCGGTCGTCAGAGCCCCTTTAGTGGGAACAGGATGCACCACGAGAAGGTGGGGTTGACATTTGTCAAGGTGAGGCTGTAGTATATTGCGCATCACCTGACCTTACATCCCCCTTTATATTTATATATATATATATATATGCCTTTACACACACCAAAGGTACTTGAATCAGCTTAGTTTTATAAGAAACATTTGTATACACATGAATGTGTTAGTATTGACAAAAAAAATGCAAAATCATAAAAATCCTACCCCTAGTGGGTTTTAGAAGTGTTTGCTATTAACAAAGATGAATGAGCTTTCTAGCTTTGTAACCATTGTAATTCCTAAAGAAGTTAGACATCAGTAAAAAAATTAGCTCAAAGTTCAGCTTCTGCCTTGGTGATTAAATTCTCTCACCTGGTGATTCTGCAGTAATGATGTACTCTTTTAGGTCAACCCCTCCTCTACATAAAAAAAAACAGCATAACCTAACAACTTTGTTTTATTATTTTATCATCTGTGGCTGGTCTTATTAACAAACAACTTGAAAAATTCTAAATAAAGACACCTTTACAGGGCTTAAAATTCAGGGCAGGATAGCGGGATCCCCGCCGAAATAAAGTTGCTAGGAGGGAGTCGCCCACCTTCCGAATTTTCAAAAAAATTTATATATAAATATAATATCTTGGGTCTGTTTTTGGACCACTCACAAAAATTAGAGCATTAAAAACGTATCCTTCATAAAATCACATGTGCTAGAAACAGAGTTCCAAAAATTTGCAATCGAATACATCGTTCATTTTGGAAATATTATCAGTTTATGGACATGTGAATCGGCTTCCATATGTAACTGCATGAGAAGTTCATTTTGCATACCGCGGACAGTTACAAATCAGGCATGAGATTCTTACTTGGATTAGCGGAATCCTGCATTTTCAGCCATCATTTTGGTTATACTCGAGATCAATGCAAAACTGAAAATGTTTTATTTTTGGAGGAATAGTGTGTGAGGGGGAAGGGTTCGTATTCTGTCTAAGAAAGGTGTTCGGTTTTTCAGTGCTTCTGAAAACAAAAGTTAAACAAAGTGAAAAATTTTCTCACAATCGTAATTTCTTTTTCTCGCGAAGTTTTCTCTGTCCAGTATTGTTACTAAATATCCATTTATTGCATAAATGTTTGTATTTCAACTTTAAAGTGTAGGCAACAATTTCTGATAACGGAAGTTCGGTGGCACAAGGACATTCTCGTGAATGTTAGGCACGAGCTGCTTCCGTGGATTCCAGGAACTCTGCCTTTGTTGTCATCATTTGTGTCATTCTCGAGAACAATGCAAAACTGAAGGTAATTTGGGGGGGGGGGGGGCTGGTGTGTGTGTGTGGCAGTGGAAAGGGGGAGACTTTTTTGGCTGGGGATGAAATTTCGTCTTTCAAAACTTCCGAAAATGGAATTAGATGAACTGCAGATTTAATCTGTAATCGTAATTGTTTTGTTTTTCTCTCGCGATATTCCCTCTGCTCAGTATTGTTGTAAAATATAATTTTGCTCAATAATTGATTGTATTTCATCTTGAAAATGGAGAAAAAAATTCCGAATACAGAAGTCAGACGGAGCGAGGATTTTTTTCGTAATCATGATTTATTTATTTTTTCTTTCACGATGATCCCGCTGTCCAGTACTATTGTTAAATGCTATTTTAAGCCCATAAATAGTTAGTTGCAAAGTGAAAAACTGGACATGCCTCACATCAGAAAAATGGTTGAATCGACCAAGTCTCGAAAATTTGAACTGCAAACGTCTCGTAGTATTCAAGAAAATATATATTTTTCAGAGCTGAAGAGAGACATGTTCAAAAATAATAAATTAGTTGACCCTTGTAATGCTAAAACTTGCACATCACAATGTCAAGTGAAGCTTTATTTCATCTTTTGTGACTGAGATGGACTGCAGATTTTTTTCCTCCACAATGGAACTCTTTTTGAAGTTTTGAGTGTGTAGAACCTGAATCTATAAAGCAATACATACACACACAACACAAGTTTTGGTACAGTCTTTCAAAAGCCTTGCAGACCAGTATTTTTTCAAAAATTAATGAAGATGCATTATGGAACATTCACTATTCAAACATAAGATAGCTGGAAAGAATGAAGAGATGTGCCAATTTCCAAAGTTTTGTAAGAGTTTTATGAGCAACCATCAGCACATATTTCCATTAGTGTCAAAGATTCTTCTGCAAGTAAGTCTTGTCTTGCGTTAAACAAATGTACCATGTGAACGTGACTTTAGAACACAAAACAAAATTAAGCCAAATTTCAGAGATTCATTGAGCAACAAAAAACTTAATAATATTTCTGAAATTGGGCCAGATAAACCATCAAAATAAAAAAAGAAAAAAAAACCAGCTGATCAAAGCTTGCCAATGGTGGCAAGGAATGAAAGGCAGACACAAATAATTCAGGCGCAATTTTACAATACCAATGTACTGCAAAACGAACAACTCTGTTTTTGTAAAATGAATCATGGTACTTTGTATTAGATTGAATGTAGTAAATTGTTTTTATCTAATTCACCTGTTTGTCTTAAAAGCCAAGTATAGCTTATATTGTTTGAAAAATTACTACTGTTTTCCCAGTCTTTTATTATTATTAAGTCACATATTCAAAACTCCCCACCCGAAATTTTCATTCCCCTCCATTTACAAACATAGGTGGGGAGACTCCCATTTCAAATTTGAATTTTAAGCCCTGCTTTATTTATTACTAGCTTTTCATTAAAATGAACAAGACAATTCGCAAATTACTGCAAATATTGGATTCAAATTTCTTAATTTGGCTTAACTTTAAGCCCAATATTTATCATACTTGTTCATGAGAAATCAGAAAATGCATTTAAATCTCCACTATTGAGGTTGTTGTTTTTGAGTGATTCCTTCTTCCCATGCTGAACAGGGTAAAATCACTTGAATTAAGGATTCTACCAAAAAGAAAGCTAAGCTGAAAATGCATGTGTTAGACAGATAAATTGGGAAACTGGAAATAGAAAAGGTGTGACTGGCATAAAAATGCTTAATTCAGATACATAAAGAGAAGAATTGTGACACAGGCCAACAACTACGACGGTTCATCACACTGAATTATGGAACTTTTTCAATGAAACTAACAACACAGACCTCAAAATAAATAGGAAATTCTTCTGTGTGCAATCTTCAGTTTTAACAAGTTGTTTGGACAATATAGGGAATAACTTACATTAATTCCACATTTCATGACATTTAAGTGAATAAGACAAAAGATTACAATGCACAATTATTACTCAATGAGTAGTTACTTTTAATGATGAAAAATATATGAAAAATGGGTATCCTTTTTATATTGGATTATAAGAAAATGACAAAAAAAGAGTGCTGACTGGTTCTCTCCACTCCAACATTTCAATGGAGAGTCAACTAATTCATTCTTTAAGTTAACTGAAGAACCTTGAAATTTTTGGGTTTCTTATATTCCATTTTTAATATCTTTCATACGTTAAAAATGGATAAATATACATCAAGACTTATGTTCTATTATGCTGTCTTGCATTATCATCCGGTATTTACATTTTTCTATGCATGTGGGGTTTTCTTTGTTGTTTTGGACTGTGCTTTTTTCTGTGTGGCAACTGGTAGGTTAAATACTTTGACTGCTAATTTCTTAATATTTCTGTAAGTTGGGATTATTAGTATCTTTTAAATTAATTTATTGGTAAGTCTTTACCAATAAATTAATTTCTTTTGAATTACTGATAAATTAAGTCATTACCGATAAATTAATTTAAAAGATATTAATAAACCTAACTTATGATATTACAAAATCAGCAGTCAAAGCATTTAATCTACCGGCTGCCACACTGAAAGAATTGCAGTCCAAAACAACAACAAAGAAAACCCCACGTGCATAGAAAAATGCCAATACCAGATGATAACACACAGAGTTTGCCGAAATTTTTTTTAAAGGAGTATTTTTACTCCTTTGGGATGGTACGCATATTTCCAACTGTTCTGCTGTAATTGTACACATTTGAAACTTTTCAAAAACATAGGAATTTTGGATTCATACAAATTTCCGATCTCTTCCACGAGTTTCACATTGCTCAAAATACTCAACATAAGTTTGTAAATTTCTTTGCCACATTTCATTAACAAATGCAGTTATTGTGAAGGCATGTGAAAGGAATCAACAGAAACTATATGCAATTTGTATCCCCAAAAATAAGCTACATCACACCTAGTAAACTAGAATCGAAGCTCTGCATTATTATTTAAGTAAGAATGCTGTGGACATTTCTGCATATTTTTGAGATCTGAGCATTACTTCCACGAACATTTTTCTGTGGGGCTTTTTTCCATACGCACTTTTTCAGTGATTCCCAAGTTTATTGAAGTGGTTCTCAACTTTTTTTCTCAGGAAATCGACATTTTTGTTAGTGTGTTGAACTTTTCTAGAGAAAGGCTGAGGGTTAAAGCATTATTTTTCGGACAGAAGTGTACATGACTTTGATATTATACAGACTCCAACTACTACAGATTCTTCTCTGTATATTTACAAAACGGAAGTCGTTGGCCCGCATCGGATTACGGAAAGCATCGGATCATACTACGAAAATAGGAAATCTCGGTGAACAAACCTTTTTGATGACGTGCGTGAAGTTTATTTTCATGTTTTCAAGATTTTAATATTCATTAAACACTTTGGAGAGTGCTTCTTGGATGTTTCAATACCATTGCATTTCTTCCATGCTTTAATGTTTTGATGCCCAAGTGTCTGGTCATGTATAGAGTTATCACGACTCACGGAAACGTCCTAAAATTTAATTTCTCTTTCCAGATCTGGAAGAGTCCTTAATTTTTCATAAAAGTAATACTAGAATTCTTTCCTACAATGAACAATTTTAAGATAACTGGTTAAAAAATTAAGGTAGGGAGGCCAGCAATTGAAAGAACCGGGGTAAGTTTGCGAATCTTGCAAATGTTCGGTATTGCCGGTAGTGACTGCTCTAGCAGCTATGAGAATGTTCTGTCATTTCAAGTTTATCATTTTTTCCCTATTCCACCCTCATTATATTTCTTAGTTTTTAATATCTTCTCCTTTTTAAGATAATCGGTAAAAGTGAAAAAGAATGACTTCGTATTTCTAAGAATGTTTCCCTAATTTCCCTGTTTCTCATGGTATTTTCTTAAAACCAATCAGTTTTTGTTTTTTTTTTGTTTTTTTTTTTTGGATCAAGCATTTTTATTTCAGTCTATTTTTTTTCTTTTTTAAGTGGAATTTTAAATTTCAAAACCGGTACTTAATAATCTGTATGTGGTAGAATCTGCGTCATTTTTGTGATTCGTAAAATTGTCTCACAGGAGAGTCAGCAACGCAGTATCGATATTTCACATTTATTTTCCCTTACAATGCCCGATGTTTTTCTCGACACTTCTTGTGACATCAAAAGACAGAGGAAGCGTTTTTTCTATTGCTTAAAGCGAAATTACTGAAGTTCAAAAACGCTAATACTCGCTCCTTCTGCAGAGAAAACGACTTTACTCGCAACAAACGACTGCGACAGAAAATTTAAGTTCCAATTCTGAACTTTAATTTCTTTTTGATCAAAAGGAAAACTGCTCAACCTCTTTGTTTCTTGATATAGCAAGAAGTAAGGGAAAATCATGCATTTTCTGCAAAGTTAAAGTTTAAAAAGTGATAGTGTGAATACTCAGTCTACAGTGAAAACAACAGTACACGCCACTGAAATACGTAGTTCAATTTCCAGCAAGGACAAGATAAGTAACGATATTCAGTTTAAATTTTGCCTTACCAAAAATGCGTATTTCATTGATTTGTGTATCAAGAAAGTACTATAAGAAATAAGAAAAGATACATTTCACTGGAAAACTTCTAAAAAATATAAATTCACTTTTGTGTACTGTTACTATTTTTTAAGAATAATATTCGTGGGTTTTTTTCACTTTTTTTGTTGTTGTTTGGGGGTTGAAGACGACCATGAGCAACTTTCAATTTGTGTAGGCACTTACTAAGCTTACTGTAAGATTCCCATTGGATCATGCACTCATTTATGGTGTGAACTGTGATAGAAAAAAAAAATGTTGGAGCCAAGTGTTTCCCATAAAATGTCTTCAATTTATGGGAAGTTTTTTCAGCAAAAATTCACTTTTTTATGAATTTACACTGTCATTTTGCTGCCATGAAAATTTGTTTTTTTATAGAGTGTGTAATACAATTTTATTCATTGCTACCAAAAAAACGCTTAAAAATATGGATTTTTATAGTTTTTACAACTGAAAAGTTCCAATCATGGTTGGAATCTTTTATTATTTATCCCCCCTCCTCACCGGGTCCAATGTTTTGATTCTGGCCACTAAAAAATTTAGCCTGCCACCAGATTTCAAAATATTTTCCTATCCCTGATCATAACCAGGGGCAAAGCCAGTGGAAATGAAAAACTTAGTTTCCAAGGAGGATATAGAACTTAAGAAAATGTTTGCCAGCCAATGTTTTTATTTGCCACTACTACATGTTATCCAGATTTCTTGCTCCATGATTATAACTGTGCGAAAAATACCTTAATGCTTTTATTTATCTTTTATGCTATGCCTAAAACCATTATATAATTTTTTTACTTGTTCTGATCACACAGATTTTTTTTTTTTCATGGTAGGGAGCTATCGACATTTCCAGAGATAGGAATGAAGGCTTACTTATGTGCCTGTACCAGAGCCTGTGAACCAATGCTGGGCGGTGTGTGTGTGTGTGTGAGTAATTTGCTGTCCATTTCAAAAGCATGATAAAAAAGTTCAATAACTTAAAATTCTTCAAATGTCATCTGTAGATTTTTCACACGTTTTGTACAGCATGTTTAAACTACTGCTAGTTCTCTCATATAAAATCAGATAAAATCTATTTTTGCATGTCATCTTATAAAACAAACTTTTATTTCACATTGCTTTATGATATCACTTTAAAAGGTTTAAACAATTAAAAGACAATTTAAAAATAATAACTTGTAAAAATTATCCTCTAACAATAACCATGTGGTCATCATGAACAACAACAATTTGAATGCATCAAGTACTGTGCCAACTTTAAAAATTTAAATTCAGAATTAAAAATTAAGTTAAACTACTTAAAATGCAAGAGCCCTCCGCAGATTTTCAACCAAGGAAAGGAAATGAAGCACTCAGAGTTAAATATCTCACGTGATAAGAATTTTTACAAGATTAAGGTTGGATATCTGAAGATGGTAACACAAGTTGCCATGCCAAAATCTTCAGAGAAGAGCATTGTATTAGATGCTTTTCCTTGGATGAAAATTTGAATAGGGCTCTAGTATTTTTACTTAATTTTTAAAATTTGAATCTGCATTTAAAATTTTTAAGGTTGCCATAGTACAAGAGCTATACTGAAATTAATGAGCATCAATGTTTTAAGAATTGCGAGTTGTAATGATTGAAGAAATAAGTACAACACCTTAATATATATTTTTTTTTACAAAATCCCTGTTTCTTTTATCACCTTTTCCACATTGTTCTGGCAGTTTAAAGACATCCTTGCAAAAGAACTTCATTCCAGTTGCACGAAGACACCGATGTACAGTTCGCTGTATTGCTTCTAAGCTCTGGCAGTGTTGGCCACACATCTGGTCCTTTAGTAATCTAAAAAGATAATAGTCAGAGGGTGCCAGATCTGGACTGTCAGCAGGGTGAGGTCAAAGTTCCCATCTGAATTTCTGGACTTTGATTTCCAAGGTCAAACAAGCAGAGTGGGGCCTAGCATTGTCGTGCTGGAGGATGACTTTCCTTCCCGGCCGTTTATCATGCAATTCACAGTAGAGCTTTTCTAATGTTTAGACATAACGAGCTGCAAAATTTACAGGTTTGTCCAGGCTCTAAGAAATCAACCAGAATGCACTCATCTGCATCCCAAAAGGTAGTTCCCATAGTCTTTGCAGCTGACAGAACTGTCTGAGGCTTCTTCCTGCTTGGTGAATGGGTGCCATTCCATGCTCTGGCATTTTATTTTAGGTTCGAAATAATGAAACCAACTTTAGTCACCTGTCACAATACCGTGCAAAAAAAAAAAAAATTGGCCCTATTTCATTTCGATACCGCTCCAGCAGTTATGACAAAATGTTTTAGCGCTGGCCTTTGTGGTCTTCTGTCACTAAACGTGGGATCCAGCGGGGTAAACTTGCCCTATGCCCAAGTTTACCATAATTTCCTTCACTGTCACACGTCTGTCATCACAAATTAAGACATCAAACCTTTCCTTGTTGCGTTTCATAGAGGCTGTTCAATGGCACCTGCTAGGAGGCTGATCACTTTTCTTTCTTTTTTTGATTGGAGCTTTAACGACCACCGTTAGCAACTCAATGGGCTATAAGCAGTCATCCGTCCCCAATTTAGGGTCACTGGTTCCAGGGAAGGGGGAGAGCCAGTGCCATAAGACAAACATAACATCCATGTCTCACCTGGATTTGAACCCAGACCCCTTTCGGATGAATGATCAGAGGCCGTCGCTTTAGACCACTGCGCCACCGGGGCAGCGGCTGATCATTAATGTCTGCGAAACTGTCTTTAAAATATTTCACCCACCTTCTCACCAGGGTGCAATTTTGACCGGTAGTTAGTAGCAAATTGCTAGCAAGCAAATGCATTTAGCTATTGATAAAAGCAGTTCTAGCAAAAGTTGCTAGTGGAAAAATTTTGAACATTTTTGTGTGAAACGTAAAGTGCCAACTGAATAATGTGTGTGGAATAAAGGTCTGCCCCGTGGTAACAAATTTAGCAGCGGGTGGGCGTGCTGGAAAAAAATCAACGGCTGCGCGTTCCTTCCCCAAAACTTGTTGAAAGACTAACTGTAACTCACTCCTGGGAGAAAGGTGGGAGGCATTGCAGAGACTGAAATTTCTTTCACTCTAGAACCCTCACCCCACCCCACAATAAACAGTAACAAATTAGGCACTATGCACACATTTGCCTCCTTTATCTAAAAGATGGCAAATGTTTCACTTCTTTTTCTGGAAGTAAAACATTTTGCACTCTAAAAGCATTAAAATTCTCCCCCATTTCCGACCCTGTCTACCCGACCTGCCAGAATTGCATCTGCTGTTCACTGTTTCAGCAGGAATAAAAATGTGAAAGTTTGACCCCAAACCTGCTGTTTTAAAGTGGTATGATGAAATGACCCAAAACCCAGATCATAAACCATACGGAAAATAACTTAAGATTTTGAGTGTTCTTGAATTTTGTGAATAAAGTTAAATAAAAAAGATTTAATATCTGCATTCAAATTAAATTGTTAGAATTAATCTGTCAGGTCATAAAAAAGTGAGTTATGCCTAAATATTCGTAATCTTTTCGGCATTACAATGTGACAGTTACAGGGGTGAAATCAAAATTTGTCATGATTGACTAATGGAGGGGGACATGTTAAAATTTCTTTTGTATACTGTTAATAAACTTTTGCTAGTAGATAATGCAATTTGCTAGTAGATAATGCAATTTGCTAGTAGATAATGCAATTTGCTAGTAAAAAATAAGGCCACCATCAAAGGTTTCTACTGCTAAAAAAAATCAAAATCATGGTTTGCTTCTCCCACTGCTGGCACCACATACACATATCTTCATATGCACGCTGAAGCCTGTGGTTAATATCAGCAGCTGGAATTTCCTCTCTCACAAGGAAGTGAATCACAGCACACTAACGGAACGATGTATCACATTGTCATCCATCTTTTCCCAAGTCTGTTTGGGCACATGAGTGACATGACTGACAGTGATGATGCCATTTGGCATTCATGGCTACAACAAGAGATGGCACTCTCATTGCCCAATCTGCCTGTGTAATGCAGCTTTGCTCATTACTTTCAGTATGACCTATGTAATTGATGTGTTCAAATTGTTGTTTGTGATGACCACATGGTTATTTTTGAGGGATAATTTTTACAAGTTCTTTTTAATTGTCTTAATTGTTAAACCTTTTTAAATTATATCGTAAAACAATGTAAAATAGAAGTCTATCATAAAACGACTTGCAAAAATAAATTTTATCTGATATTTTATACGAGAGAATGAGCAGTTCAAATGTGCCGTAAAAATAAGTGTGAAAAATCAACAAGATCTTAAGGGTAAGTTCTATTTTTTGGTGTGCTATTCATTAAGTATTATTTCAAAAAAAAAAAAACTTACAAAATATTTAAAGTAATGTTCTATGTTAAAATAACCTATCATACAAGGGAATTTAAAGGTACATTTTCATTCCCATATATGTTAAACCTGCTGATAATGAGCTGACATAAGATTGTCATCAAAGTCTCAATGAGGAATGACTTTTGCTGTTACAAACTCTCTCTCTCTCTCTCTCTCTCTCTCTCTCTCTCTCTCTCTCTCTCTCTCTCTCTCTCTCTCTCTCTCTCATTTTGATCTTGAGAGAGTTTATTTGAGAACCCAAATAAACTCAAAAACTTATTGATGTAGTGTTAGCAACTTGTCTGGTTAACAACTTGCCACTCAACTGATTCTCTTCAATTCCTTTTCACAGGTGGATAGAGACATCCTTGCATTTTTATGGGTACTACAATGGCAACTGCTTGCTAAGGTAGTCTAACTTAGTCCTACTTTCAGCTGATTTCCATTGTACTACACGAAACAAAGTCACCCCGTAACATTTCTATCCAATTGAAGTGAAGCACTAACCACTTTTGCCAATAAATTCATTCCTGCTACGTCTTAGCTTCGCTATACCTTCCCCGCAAAATTATAATCTTGAAATAATTTAATCAATGGAATCCACTCCACTACTTTTGAGGAGAGCACATTTTAATATAAGAAATCAAATAACAGTGCTGTACACTACTACAGGTTGTATGTACTGTTCATGATCACCTCCCTATTAAAAAAGTTATGACAAAGTTCACTTTCAAAGCGTAAGAGACAAGATTCAGATGATTAAGCATCTTAACGAAAGAACAAGATACCCTGGAGAAATTAGAGCAAGACGGGACAGCTTAATAATATCTGCACAGTCGCCCGACGGTTCAATCTCCCAGCGTCATGTGCCTAGGTTTTACAGTTCCGGTAGGATTCTCCTTGTTTCCAGTCAACCCCCACCCCATTTCCTGAAGCCAGTAGCCCTACATTAGGTTTGATCGTCAACCCCTTTCCCTGGATATTCACAAGTGTGGGAACAAATAACATTTTAAAAAGACTAGTTCTCAATTCACATATTATCACAAATTTTTATATATATATATATATATATATATATATATAGAGAGAGAGAGAGAGAGAGAGAGAGAGAGAGAGAGAGAGAGAGATATATATATATATATATATATATATATATATATACCGCACTTGTTTGTCTTCCCCCGTCACGAATATATGACTAATCAATGAAATTTAATCAGGGACAAGACTGAAAAGTGTTCGAAAAAGTGTTATATTAAGGCTGATTCTGCATATGCAAGGAAGTAAAACAGCAAGTTTCCTGTTAGTATCAACGACCTCTACGAAAACGCGAATAAATCTTCATAAGTACTGCTGGAAAAAGAGCACGCCAAGCGGTGCCATTATTTCACACTTTTTTAAAGCATGCATAATTCAACAATTATAGAACCGCTAAAAAAATTAAAAATGAAAAATATTAATTTCGCCTACATAAACGAAATTTGTGGCGTTTAGAAAAGTTTTGTGGGGGGGCGTGTGTGTGCGCTTTCACTTGGTTAATTTTTAAATATGACGGTTAAAAGAAAATTATTTTGACTGTTTTCTACAACTTACACTCCAGCATAAAGCTGCTCTTCATATTTAGTGCACGTAAACATAAATAATAGAGAGAGATCTTACGTGACGTAATACGACGAAAGTTCTTCGAAACGATGAAACAGCGTCACACCACAGCAGAGTCACTTCGAGAAATTTCATGATCGATTTCACACAAACCGAAAACGGCACTTCAAGAAAGAAAAGAAAATGAAACCACCACACTAGATAGAGATTCGCGTTAACCGTGACAAAACGGAGCACATAAAATTCACTTGAGGTACCGTGACTGAATAACAACCCCACGAGCACAAGCAGCGCGAGGAGAAAAGTAAACGAGATTTCATTCGCCGGCAAGAGATTCCTACTACTTTTGATCACCGGTACGTTTGTGTAATAGCCGTCACTGCCACACATCACAACATCCAAAAAGCGAGCAACAGAGTTTAAGACGTCCTCCGAAGCAGAAATATCCCTGCCATTGACCGCCACGTTCAAGGTCACTCAAGCTTGCTTCCAACACATTTTCCAAGGCAACTACTACAGGAAACAAATTTAACTCCCCGATGTTGCACAATACACGACCTACCTAGAAAACACCTAGCCGCCTAACAACTGATTACAAATCAAAACTGCAATTCAATAGCACAACGAAAGAATACAAATTGGGAGGGAACGTGGGAGGGAGGGAGAGGGGGGGGTCACAATCTTTAACGTAAGTATCCATTTTGGCATTAATGGGGGGGGAAGAAGCTGAATCTGAAAGAGAAGAGCTTTTTTCCTTTCATAATATTAACATGCATAGCTTTAAGAATAAAGGCACACGTTTACATTTCTAAATCACGGGATAATTTCCCAAACTGATTTCTATTTTTTTTTTAATTCATGGAGTGGGGAGAGTTCAATATGACTGCAAGTCCAGTGGAATGAGGCGCAACCGTACTAAACTTTTAACGTACAACTTGTTTCTGGTCAAATGGGGGTTGTACCCCAGCCTAATCCCTATAATTTCTATTACCATACCTGCTACTACGGAATGTCCGTAGTTTTACGGATTTTGTCGTCTGACTATGGAACTCACTGTCGAAACTACGGTTTGTACGAATTTTCGTTTTGTTTATTATTATTTTTTTAATTTGCTATTATTTGACGATATACATGCGATTTTTAAGCGGAATTCCGCGTTTTTTGTCATCATTTAGATCATTCTCAAAATGGAAGCAAAACTGAACAGAACTTGGGGGGGGGGTCGTTCCGTCTAGCGACAATATTTCGTGTTTCAAAACTTTCAAAAACGGTAGTTAAACAGAGTAAAAATGTTTGCCATAAACGTGATTTATTTCTCCTGATGTTGCCTTTGTGTCCAGCATTCTTGTTAAATATTATTTTATTACATAAATGTTTGTATTTCAGCTTGAAACTGTAGGCGACAATTTGCGAAAACGGAACTTATATGCCGCGAAAATTTTCCCGTAATTTTCAGGCATAATATTCTTCCACGAATTCGAGGAATTCCGCCATTTTCGTTATTATTTTGGTCATTCAAAAGATCGATGCATAAGTACACAGAAATTCCGGAGGTGACGGGTGGGGAGGATGTTTGTCGGAGGCAGGAATTCCATCTTTACAAAACTTTCCAAAACGGAATGTCAACGGTGTTCAGATTTTTTCCGTAATCGTAATTCCTTTTTTCTCGCGATGTTGCCTCTGTAAATTATTATTATTAAATAGTTTTTTACTAAATAAATATTTTTATTTCAGCTTGAAAAGGAAGTCCAACGGGGTAAAGGTTTCTCCCGGAACTGCACCCCTTCCCACCTCTCCCGCGCGATGTTCCCACTCTCCTGCATTGTTAAATATCGTCCAATAGGTTTTTGCATTTAATAAGCTTGATAAGGGAGGGGGAAATTCCTGAAAATAGAAGTGACGAATTTGATAAACTTGTAAAAATTGCATTTTTTACAAATTTCAGATTCCCCGTCTGTCAAGCGTTGTGGAATTCTGAACGCATCTTACTGATTTTTACTGGTGGAAGTTTCGAACTTAAATCTTGCGATATTCCTATCGTGCCCTCACCAGAGGAATCAACTGTGTTTCTCACATACTACGTTTGTTTCATTAGTGTCCTTGTTTGTTGTGGCGCGTATTTCTTTTTCACTAAGAGATTGATCGTTTTGTAAAAACGCGTCTGTGTGTGCCGCGCAATAATACTAGTAACTACTGACAAGGTTCTTGCCAATGTTGGCAGTTATTTTTTATTTATTTTTTTTTTTGATAGGAGGTTTAACCACCACCGTGAGCAACTCAATGGGCTATAAGCAGTCGCCCGTCCCTAATTTAGGGTCACTGGTTGCAGGGAAGGGAGAGCCAGTGCCGTAAGACAAACACAACATCCATGCCTGACCGGGATTCGAACCCGGACCCCTTACGGACGAATGATCAGAGGCCAGCGCTTTAGACCACTGCGCCACCGGGGCGGGGCGGCTTGGCAGGTATGTATTAGCAACGTCGGAATAGCTGGTTTCCTAGTTTGGGGAGAGATGGGGTATATATGAAATTGCCCGCTCATTCATTCGTATGTCTCTTCACTGCCTATTCATCTTGTTTGATGCTGCAACGAGCCACTAAGATACCAAACCGCTCAAATTAAAAAAAAAAAACTATTCAGTAACAACTCTTTAAAGTGAAACCATTTACTTACGAATGTAAACGCCGCGCTCACTGTGAACACGCACGATTTCTGAAAAATGATAGGTTCAATCATACTGAACAGAATTTAAGAATCTGCGTAACCAAAACGCGCGTGCACAAACACACTGGCGTGCAAAAATTAAGGACGAGACGGTTTTTCGAATGTAACGTCGTGCAGAAGTGCTCCACATCGACTCAAATCATACCATAAGATCCCCAAGATGTAAGAATATGGGACAAGTTAGCAAAACCGTCCAAACAAGGAATCCAAAGGATACAAAGGCACTTTATTGAAAAGGAAGCTTCGAGCACAACTGGACAGAAGACAGAAACGTCTATGTGACAGGCGGCTGCCAAGAAAAATCCAGTCTTTAGTAGGGGATATGATCACCCCTGACTGCGTTGCAGGATTTACAACGTCTGTCCATGCTGAGAACGAGGTTGTCAAGGAGCTGTTGAGGCATCGCGGCCCATTCCTCTTGTAGCACCAATCGCAGCTGCAGAATTGTTGCTGGCGGCTGGTGACGTGCTGCCAAGCGTCTCCCAAGAAGGTCCCACACGTGTTCGATTGGATTTAGGTCCGGGGACCTTGCGGGCCAATCCATGCGTTGAATATCTTCACTCTCCAACAGCTCAGCTCTGCGACAGCCACTGTACAGGTGTAGCGTTGTCGTCCATGAAGAGGAACTCAGGACCCACAGCACCTCTAAACAGACGCACGTGAGGCAGGAGAACCTCGGTACAAAAGCGGACACCAGTGACACTATCCTTGGAAGATGTGGAGATCAGTACGGCTACCAAGCATGATACCGCACCAAACGAGAACTCCGCAACCTCAAAATCGGTCCCTTTCGATCATGTTGAAGGCGTGATTGCGTGTTTCCTGCTCTCTCCAGATGTGTATACGTCCAGAATCGCTCGTCAGACTAAATCGGCTCTCATCCGTAAATAGAACTCGACCCCATTGCTGATGTGTCCAGTTCTTGTGTTCCTGGCACCACAGAAACCACCGTCTCCTATTAGCAGGCGTTTATGGCACACACCGTACTGGTCGTCGTGCAAATAGACCACCTTTGTGCAGCCTCCTTGCCACGGTAAAACGCGATAACGGACGTCCAGTTGTCTGTTTCATGTGCCTTGCGATTTCTCCCGCTGTCTGCCGTCTGTCTCTTCTCGCCTGTAGGACAATATACCGGTCGTCCGCCGCCGTGGTTGCTCGTGGACGACCACTGCTAAACTCTCGGACAGCTGTTCCTGTCGTTTGAAATGCTCTCCAAGCTCGTGAAACGATGCTGTGAGCGATCCCGAACTCCTCGGCCACACTAGTCACACTTCGACCATCTTCCAGCTACCCAATGACGCCAGCAATAGCTTTTACCGAATTGCTGAGCGTACACCGCCCGTATGCTTTATACCCTTCCGACCCCCCTCACGTCATGCTGCATATATGCGCATGCCCTACCGCACCGGACCCTAGTCTATCTCCTGAGTGGTCTTTCGGTCCGTTCTGCCTGCTCTTTCCGCTGTTATAATTTCTCCTCTTCGTCCTTAATTTTTGCACACCAGTGTAGAAACGCGCAAAAGTACTAACACCTAATGCCTTACATTTAGCATACGGGGGGCATGTCAAAAACCCAGTTTTTGTATTCAAATATTAAGAACTGCGAGAGAAAGCCATATAGACTTTCTTCCTAGTCCCCTAATATTTTATACCTGAACTAGGTCGGGTGTGCCGTTCTTAATTCATAGTTGACAGGCAGGCGCAAAGAAAAAGTAGAATCGTATGACGAACGCAGTGCACGCGTCTCACCCGTGATTCGAATCCATGCCACTGGTAATGCGTGATCAACTACAGCGAAGTGCTTTAAATCTGGACTGTCGATGTCGGTTAGTGAAGCTCAAAGGCATAATACTCAAATACGACCAACGAATAATATGCATAACACATTAGAAAACAGAGTCACGATAAATTTGTCAGTAGTGATGTCAGGAGAGACACCAGTCCTTAAGCAACTGGCAAATCATCTGTTTCTGTGCGCAGTAACGAAAATAAGTTCAAAGAATGTTTCAAGATGGCATTTCTGACAGAGTACATGTAAAATTAAATATGGCTTTATAAGTAACATGCAGCGCATAAAAAGAAGCTACTAATGGATACGCGGTTTGTTTTGTTACACTTTTATTTTCCAGCCCGTGAGCGTTTTACTTTTATCAAAGTTTTATATTTTTTTTTTTTCTAATTTTTGTTTGCGTGGCAATTTCGTTTTTACCGCTGTTTGTACCATCGAGCTTATAACTCGATGGTTTGTAGTTCTGAAATATAATATGCGCATTTTTGCTCCACACAAAATTTTACGAATAGTGCTCTTGTCACACAGGAAAATGAACTGTACTGCCTTTTGTGAAACAATTCCACTTGAAACAAGAAAGATGACACCGAATTTTCGGGTGTAATTAGCACGTCTTTTGAATCCGGTCTGACGCAAATTAAATTTATCAAAGCTATTCAAAGTCAATGGAACCGGTATGGAAAACAATAGTATCTGACGGAAGAAAGAAGTTTTTCAATCGGGTTTTTAATCATTCAGATATGGCTGTAAACGGAATCGTGAGCTTACGCCCTCTGGTTGCAGACTTGTGCGTTAAGAAAAACATGAATTTATATGAGAAACACTTCGCACTGGAAACTCTCTCCAACACAGAAATAATTTTTCAAATCGGACTCGTAGGAACAGAGATATCGACAAAAATAAGATGACTATAAGTCCCCTGGTGGGAAAACCATGCATTATTTTAGGAAGAAAGAATTCTCAAAAGGTTTATCCATATGAGCGGTATCGGTCCAAGAAATAAAAAATTTAGTCGAGTTCTCAGGATCTCAGATTTTGCTACAAATACATCAGAAGCAGATATTAACACTTATGCTCCCTGGTGGCCAAACCATTCTTTACCAAACATTAGAAATTATGTGAAAAATATTTTCCATTAGGTCTTGTATGCGATACAGGAAGAATTTTTCATATCGGAGTTTTAGGAGCAGAAATAACGCAGAAAACACAATTTACCTTTGTGCCCCCTAGCGGAAAGTCTATGATTTACTTGAAAATTTTGAATTTATAGGAAAATATTTCGCATCAGAAACACTATCCAACAAAGAAAATTTTTTAAATCGGACTCCTTGAAGTAGAGATATTGACAAAAATAAAATATACATCCACGCCCCCTGGCGTAGAAACCATGCGTTATTTCAAAAAGAAAATGTTCCTAAAAGGTTTGTCGACATGAGTAGTATCGGTGTACAAACGACGTTTTTTTCAATCGAGAATTTAGAAGCTCATATTTTGCTGAATATACATCAGAAGCGGAACTTAAGATTTACGCCCCCTGGTGGCCAAACCATTTTTTACAAAAAAAAAAAAAAAAAGGTGCGAACGATTTCCCATCAGGAGCTGTATCCGGTGCAGAAAGAATTTTTTTTTTTTTTTTTTTGATTGAAGGTTTAACGACCACCGTGAGCAACTCAATGGGCTATAAGCAGTCGCCCGTCCCTAATTTAGGGTCACTGGTTCCAGGGAAGGGAGAGAGCCAGTGCCGTAAGACAAACACAACATCCATGCCTCACCGGGATTCGAACCCGGACCCCTTTCGGATGAATGATCAGAGGCCATCGCTTAGACCACTGCGCCACCGGGGCGGCAAAGAATTTTTCAAATCGGAGATTTAGAAGCAGAGATACAGAGGGAAACACAATTTACCCCTACGCCCCCTAGCGGAAAGTTATGAATTACTTGTTAATTTTGAAATTATACGAAAAACATGTCACACTGAAAACACTATCCAACAAAGAAGGAGTTTTTCAAATAGGACTCCTAGAAGTAGAGATATTGACAAAAATAAGATATACATCTACGCCCCTGGCGGAGAAACTGTGGAATATTTTAAAAAGAAATATTCCGAAAAGGTTTATCGATGTGAGTGGCATCAGTCCACGAAAGAATTTTTTCAATCGATATTTTAGAAGCTCAGATTTTATGGCAAATACATCAGAAGCAAAAATTAACGCTTACGCCCCCTGGTGGCCAAAGTATTCTTTACCAAAAATTTGAAAGTATATGCAAAAGATTTTCCATCAGGAGGTGTAAAAAAAAATCCGCTGAAGAAAAAAAATTTGAAATCGGAGTTTTAGAAGAGTTATCGGGAAAAATGTGATTTACTTTTACGCCCCCTAGCGGAAAATCTATGCGTAACTTGAAAAAGTAACTATATCTAAAATACTCTTCGACATAAATGGAATCGAAAGATAAAAGAATTTTTTCAATCGGATGTTTAGAAGCAAATATGTGGAATAAAACGTATTTTTGAATTCCACATCATCTGCATTTACGCCCTCTAGCGGCGAAATTGTACATCGTAAAAAAAGACGAAATAAAGAATCATCATTCTCATATTTCAAGCTTCCCAATGCAAAAAGAATGTTTCAAATCGGACTAATATTTCCAGAGATATCGCGGGTACGACGGACGGACAACCCGATAACATAAGCACGATCTTTTTTTACAAAAGACGTGCTAAAAAATGGTAGCCAATGCACATGGCAGCTCTTCTTCCAATGTAAATAAGTAAAGTGAAGCTGCATTAAGGAAAATCGTGCTAAAATTTATATACTATTTAAACGGCGATGAACCGGGACCATCTCGATTTCTACCAGGCCTAGGCTACTACTGCTTCGTGACGTCACAACGGGAAGCTAAATGTTCACAGATTAGCGGATGGCTCTGACTTCTTTGTGCATAGTGAAAGTCAATCAATGGTGAAGAGATTTTACCCGCTTCCCATGACGTCACGAAGCAATCACATAGGCCGTGGTCGAACCCAGTAACAACTTTAAATTAATCTGGCCGCAAGAATAAATGAAACTGGCGTAAAATCCAATTACGTAAAAAGTCACACGCGTTCCACAATAACGCCACGATCTGTTTGGTTAACATGGACAGAGACAAACACTTACGGCACTTCGGCAGGTCACTAAATTGGACATTTTTGAGAGTAATGCTAAGGAAATTCGAAATCTGTTCCCGGTGTCGAGTTTTTAACGTGAAGGTTTTTTTTTTTTTTTTTTTTTCAAAATGACGTGAAAGCTTTATATTTGATAATTACAACTGGTGTATCTTTTCAAAGAATTTAGTTTGAAACATCATTACGAGTCTTAAATGAAGTGCAACACACACACACACACGCACACAATACTTCCTAATCTTTCACAACACTTGTAACAACACAGATATTTCTAAACTCACATAGTTACGGCGAAGAACTTTTTTAATGCCATAACAATCATTTACTTTTTAATATTCAATGAAAAAATTGAAAGGGAATCGTTTAACTTATAGAAAAGCAATAGCAGGATACATCTAATATATTTTTCACATTTCGTTTGAAATTTTTCGAAAGAGCTTCTTGTATCGTTATCCAATGCAAGCTTCACTGCGACTCCCATGTCAGTTGGTATACACTTTAATGAAGCATCATACTCAATGATCTCACTGTTGTGGGAAATTAGAAAGAGATGGTGGTTGGTCTAACTATTTAGAATTATTACACAGATCAGACTGAAACATTTGATGTGCTTTTGTCCTGCACACAAATATGCTCCCCCACACCCCCAAAGCATAATATTGCAGCATTTACTTACTATCGAAGATTGCAATTCCTTTCTTACTCGCAACGGGTAGTTACTTGCGAACCGCTAATGTGAATCAAACATCCTCTTAATGCATAATTTTTTTATTATAGTAAGAAACAGTTTTTTTTTTTTTTTTGATTTTTTATATTTTGGTACTTTTTTTTTTTTTTTTTAAAGTAAGTTCAAAAAAAAGTTTTCCTTTACAGTTGAGTACGCCGGTATTCTACGGATCCTCTTCCTACAGTTTCGGATATGATCGGCAGGGTCCAATATAATTTTTTACGTGATTGGCATCCAGGGGCCTGGTAACACTATGACCCCAACATTATACGACAATTTTTCCATTACTATGCAGTGTTCGGACACAAGTGATTTACACGGGTGCCGTCGCACTTGCGGCCGGGGTTGGTTGGTTGGTTGGTCGATCGATCGATTTTAATGGCGCAAGAGCCATGGTTGGCCAAAGAGCGCCACGACCGGCAGGGCCAAAGAGGAGTGGGGATGAAAGGAGGGAGGCAAGGTGAGGAGATAAGGTGTTAACCACCTGGGGTCTTCCAACGGTCAATGCGACCGGGGTTGAAAGGTCAGATTGTAAGGGGGGTTCACAGGGCCGAGCAGATCAGGTTTGTAGGAATTAACTGAGTAAACAATTTTCGCACTCTTTAATTTCTCTCACTTTATATATGAATTACCATTAAAATTCTTGAAGTAACAGAAATTTTAAATTTTGTCATCGATGTTTTGATACTTTCGTAATTCTTTCGTTTTTCACAGTTTTGAAAAAAAATGAAATTTGGGAACATTTGGATTTCGTTTTTTACTAAAAGCGAAGAAACTTGTCATTAATTCTGAATGCAGCTATCGCAATAAAATTCGCACACGTATGGAATAAAATAAATCTCCGGCAGTTTGTCGTAGAGAAAGTACTATGGCTATTGCTTGGGAAAAGGAAGTGTTTCATTTTTTATATACAGATTAAGTTTTAACTAGGGTATCTTCAGCTGCAATCCAGAAACATGAGTAAAACCTTATTTTGTAAATACACTGGTATGCAAAAATTAAGGACGAAGAGGAGAAATTAGCTTAACAGCGGAACAAGCAGGCAGAACAGACAGAAAAACCTCTCAGGAGATAGACTAGGGTCCGGTACGGTAGGGCAGCGCATATATGCAACATGACGTGGGGGGGGGGTATAAAGCACACGGGCAGTGTACGCTCAGCAATTCGGTGAAAGCTATTGCACGGTATACATCGGTTTGAACGACGTCGAGTTGCTGCCACCGTGTGATATGGCGAACAGGCAATTAAGTAGATGACATCTGGATGACTTTACCCGAGGTCGCGCCATTGGGAAGTTGGAAGAAGGTCGAAGTGTGACTAGTGTGGCCGAGGAGTTCGGGATCGCTAACAGCAACGTTTCACGAGCTTGGAGAGCATTTCAAACGACAGGAACAGCTGTCCGAGAGTTTACCAGTGGTCGTCCACAAGCAACCTCAGCGGCGGACGACCGGTATATTGTCCTACAGGCGAGAAGAGACAGACGGCAGACAGCGGGAGAAATCGCAAGGCACATGAAACAGACAACTGGACGTCCGTTATCGCGTTTTACCGTGGCAAGGAGGCTGCACAAAGGTGGTCTATTTGCACGACGACCAGTACGGTGTGTGCCATAAACGCCTGCTAATCGGAGACTGCGGTTTCTGTGGTGCCAGGAACACAAGAACTGGACACATCAGCAATGGGGTCGAGATCTATTTACGGATGAGAGCCGATTTAGTTTGACGATCGATTCTGGACGTATAGACATCTGGAGAGAGCAGGAAACACGCAATCACACCTCCAACATCCTCGAAAAGGACCAGTTTGGAGGTGGCAGAGTTCTCGTTTGGGGCGGTATCATGTTTGGTAGCCGTACTGACCTCCACATCTTCCAAGGAGGTTCAGTCACTGGTGTCCGCTATTGTACCGAGGTTCTCCTGCCTCACGTGCGTCTGTTTAGAGGTGCTGTGGGTCCTGATTTCCTCTTCATGGACGACAACGCTACACCTGTACAGTGGCTGTCGCAGAGCTGAGCTGTTGGAGAGTGAAGATATTCAACGAATGGATTGGCCCGCAAAGTCCCCAGACCTAAATCCAATCGAACACGTGTGGGACCTTCTCGTCACCAGCCGCCAGCAACAATTCCGCAGCTGCGATTGGCGTTACAAGAGGAATGGGCCGCGATGCCTCAACAGCTCCTTGACAACCTCGTCCACAGCATGGACAGACGTTGTAAATCTTGCAACACACTCAGGGGTGATCATATCCCCTACTAAAAACTGGATTTTTATTGGCAGCCGCCTGTCACATGGACATTTCTGTCTTCTGTCCAGTTGTGCTGGAAGCTACCTTTTCAATAAAGTGCCATTGTATCCTTTGGATTCCTTGTTTGGACAGTTTTGCTCAAGTGTCCCATATTCTTACATCTTGGGGATCTTATGGTATGATTTGAGTCGATGTGGAGCACTTCTCCACGACGTTACATTCGGAAAACCGTCTCGTCCTTAATTTTTGCACGCCAGTGTACAAACAATACAATTGTTACAATAATTATCTGAGTTTTGCTAAAAAGGACTATTAAACAGGAAATGGTGATGTCAGCATACCGCTAATTTTAGGTTTGGGACACTTGGATATTTTTTGCAAACAGTGAACCGCAAAAGATCTTAAATTTGCAACAGCTATTTCTGCAGATTTTTTTAAGAATTCGGGTACGTATAAAATAATTTATGAGAAATTAAAAGAGCAATACATGATGGTAGGAATGTTTTCTGGGGAATGATATTTTCTACATTTTCTAGCCAATTGTTATGTGGTTGTAATAAAGTCAAAGCATAAATAAGCTATTCTTAAAAACGACAAATGAATCAAAGCCATATTATTATTTAATATTTTCTGGAGATCTAAAATTCATGTGGGAGAAACCGCGAGTCCCCAGACACGCGTTCAAAACACTGAAGTTCTGTCGCGCTCAAAATGAAGTACGTACTTTGGTACAAAGCAACTTCTTTTACGGTTTAAAGAAAACGCATTTCCGTAGCTCACATGATTGTCGAAAATACTACGTGTATCGTCGCACCGCATCGTCAGCAGCTCCCTCCCTCCTCTCCCCCCTCCATCTGACCTCCCTTCTTTCTTTCTTTCTTTCTTTCCCCGTCCCTCTGCGTTAAGCCGGTCACATTTACTACCATTTCAACCCCGGTCGCAAATACGACTGCTTCGTTTACACGTGCATTCTGGCGTAGGAAAAAATGTAATCGTGTTTTGTTTTCATCTATATATCTGGGGGAATTGAATGTGGCTGGGGGGATACAACAGTTACGGGGTTCAAAAAATACCACGTTCGAGGTGCCCGGGGCATGTAACTTGCTATCCTAGGCAGTTTAATAATTATAAAAAAAAAAAAAAAAAAAAAAAAAAAAAAGAAATTGCCCGGCCGGCACATACATTTGGAAAAAGAAATTGGAATGCTGAATTTGCTACCATAATTAAAAAAAAAAAAATGACGCAGTTTTTGCCTGTCGTTTTTTATTTCAGTGCAAAGAAAAGATTTTGTATTACAGTTGCAGTCAGAGATATACACCAAGTGATCACTGACCCCTATCAAAAGTGAACGCAGCCCGTTGACCATGTGATTTCCTAGAGGGCTCGATTAGTCGACTGACGTAGCACATAGGTGTGAGTGGAGCAGTAGGAAGTAAAATTCGGAGCGTGATGGGTAAACGGAAGGATTTAACGAACTTTGCGAAAGGACAGACTGTGTGTGGGAGCGCGGGTGTCTCGATTTCCCAAACGGCTGAACTGATAGGTTGTTCGCGAGCCGCCGTAGTTAGTGTAACAAGACTCATGAAAATTGTCAAAAAACGACCCGGAGGCAAAACTGCACGGGACATCGAAAGGCTAATGTGAAAGTTAAGCGCGCCGGGTCCGACGACTCGTATAGGCCAACAGACGCAGCACTGTTCAACAGCTGACTACCTAATACAACAGAGTCCAACCCGGAACAGTACCTGTAATGACCATGCGTCGCACGTATGGGCTGTAACAGCAGACGACATCCTCTCCTAACCACGGTTCGTCGGCGCAAAACACTCGCCTGGTGCAAATCACGCCGCAAGTTGGACGTTAGATGACTGGAAAAAAGTGTGCTGGTCTGACGAGTCGTGTTTTTTACTCCACTCCATGGACGGTAGTGTATGTATTTGGCGCAAACAACAGCAGGCAGTCGATCCATCCTGCATGGTCTCTACAGTGCAAGGCAGTGGAGGCTGTTGTATGGTGTGGGGCATGTTTACCTGGCAAAAACGTGGACCTCTGGTGCATGTGGAACAACGTATGACTGGTGCCCACTATCGTGAATTGCTTGATGACTTTATACAGCTAGCGATGTTGCACTTTTTCCCGAATGGCGCCGGTGGTCTTCCAAGATAACAATGCGCCGTGCCACAGGTCCAATATTGTGCAGGAATGATTTCAGGAGCACAATTCAGACTTCCAGCATATCGATTGGCCTCCGAACTCCCCCCCCCGATATCGATCCCACAGAGCACTTGTGGGATACTATGGAACGGCATATCAGGCGTCTGGACGTTACGGTCTGGATACACCAATCACCTCCATAACTGCATTGAAAGCCGCATTACACGCAGCTTGGTCGGCCATACCTCACAACTGCTTCCGGCATCATATTGAATCCATCCCACGTTGGATAGCTGCTGTACTGAGGGCAAAACGAGGACCTACGAAGTATTAGGTAGGTGGTCAAAATTCAGTGATCACTCAGTGTATATGTATACAGGAGTTGCGCTGCCGATCGCATTCTTCGCAATTTGCGGGAAAAAATCGTTTCAGCAATGGAAAAAAAGTTTTGGCGAAAATATTGGCAATTACCTTTATGTATTATTATAACACTTTGGCGGAAAAAACTGAATTTGGCGAATGGATTAGTGAAAACTTTAAAAAAGCCAGAGCAACCGCTGTGTATACATCACTTTTGTAATTGTCTTGTGGTGTAGGTATAGACATCGGGGTAATACGATGTTTTGATCCAAATGTTATGTACAGTTAGCGACGGGAGTACTGAGTTGCTAAAAACAGTTTATTGTACTTTTTAACCTAAAAAAAAAAAACAAGACCTAATTTCTTGCATCACAAGATAAATTTCTATGGAGTCCTGCTTTTATTACCTGGGCAGGTAAATTTTTTCTGGGCACGTAATATTTTAGATATTTTCAAGCTCTGAGTTAATAAATAGTTGAAGATATATCACAAAGTTTGAGTGAAAAAAGAAAAATCATTAATTGAAACACTTCTTCAAACAATAATTCAAAGCTCCGCAATTTTCCACCGAATTCAACGCCAGAACCAAAAGCCAACGAAACAACGGGGAATAGTTTACGTAAGCTCAAATTAACAGCTTTTCGATTCTTCCAGATTCAAGAGACATTTCTGTTACAAATTACATGTTTTCCAAACACGAGTGTCTTGCACATTACTTTAAACGTCCCCAAGCATTATTTGCAGACTAACGAGACAGTATATAAAAAAAAATTCGCGTTCTAATATACATATTTTCTCAGCACTGATTTTTTACGATAACGCCATCATCAACCTGACGTCATTGTTAACAATGTTTTACTCTCTCGATCAAATTTGCTTTGTTATGAAAGTTTGACGCGCAGCAAACCCTACAATTCAAAAATATGCGCTAAAACTAACAGGCTTCGGCCACAGCAAAATAATAATAATAAATACAGCACTAAATTGGCGAAGAAATTTTACAATCAAAATAAATATATGACCTTATACGGTTTCATAAAATTTGCTTGGGCATCAACAATTTTATATTTTTGATTTAGAAAAAATCTTTTTTTAAACGTCTGATTATAAATATGTATATATAACCTACGCGAATTGCTTTAATATAGCATAGAAGCCTACATAAAAACTTGAGTGTCTTTTGTCGCATTTAGAAACAAAAAATCGTGTCGGCAATTAAAACGAAAACAAAAAAGATTACTACTGGCACACTCCGGTTCCTTTGTGTGAACAAGGTCGTCGATAATATCTCATTCGCAGAATTTTATTTTTAGGCAGCTGCGCTGGTATCCGAAGTGTGAGTTTCTGGGCCACTATCCCTCGAATCTACGGTCGTAAGCAGAAACACAGAGAGAGGAAGACCAAGAGTTTAAAAACCCCGAAAACCACGCAAACTCATACGACACAGCCCGCGCGTGACCTTGGGGAGCTTTTCTTTTTTTCTTTCCATTGCGCCACACGACTGGAAAGCGTGAGGAAAGGTGTTTCTTCAGAGAACGCAGAAAACACTGCTTACCTATTCGGCTGGTTGGCAAAAGAAAGGCGTCACGAGCTTTAAAGGAAAGTGCAGTCAAAAAAGCAATCACTCAACTTGTCCAATTTACATCATGCGATGTATGAACCAATACAATGTGTGTCGATATTTGTAGATTTAACCTTCAGATGCCATTTTTTTTTTTTTTTTTTTTGCTGTAGCATAAATGTCATAATGGTGTATGGGTATCCAACATTATATAATTTAAGACTACACACTTGTGATGTTGAGACAGAATAAATTATCAACGTTTATTCACAATTACATGTTTTATTAACATCGACTATAGTTTCGCAGAGCTCATTGACTATAAGGCTCGGAATCCGAATCAGGACGTCTGAGCCAAACGCTCTGCGAAACTATAGTCGATGTTAATAAAACATTTAATTGTGAATAAACATTGGTAATTTATTCTATATCCGACATTAACTTTATATTTTATTAATATACATTAATTTTACACTTTATTAATATACAGCTAACACTATATTGAAATAATGCGCCAAAACGCTTCTAGGATTAATACCATTTAATTTTAAATTCATCGATATTCAATTATCGCCTTTTAAATGATAAAAATCAAATTGCCGGTTTCATTTTAACGAATGTCGGATCATACGCAAAACCGTCCTATGGGAGCACGATTCAAAATGCGTTCACTGCAGTCGGTGCGCGGTGCATATGCATTTAAATTCCAAAACTTACCACCGTTTGGTTCAACTGGGGGGGCTCTATTCATAATTAATTTCTCATTTTTTTAGCTTTTATTAATTTAAAATTTCACCATTTTTTCTGTCCTCTTTTGGCATAAACCCCTTGTTCAAAATTTGTTCGAATGACTTTTTAGCGTTTACTCAAGCTTTCCCACTTATTTAGACTCTCTGGGCTCACTCCTAATTTTTGTGCAGAGCCCTGTGCTAGCACAATCTTGGCGCGCTACATTAAAATGTATTTATTTATTTATGGGGTGGGGATAGGACGCGGTTTTGGAGTTGTTCTGTTACTAATTTTAATAATTTAATTCCTGGGAATTTACGTTAGGGCAAAACGGGGGCGTGGATTCAAACCCATCTCAACCCGCACCTACATACGCCACTGAAAACATTCACCTATTATGCAATTCAAATTTATATAAATTTAAAATCCACATCAGAACTGGTAAGCCCCAACAACTCTAAAAGTAGGTAGGTACGTAACATACAAGACTGTCCGCACGAAATACTGTTTGCCGTACTTGAAAGTTAACTACATTATTCTAAAATATATTACTAGAAATGTTGCCCACAATAATAATTTTTTAACGAAAAGAAAAAACACTGACAACAACCATATGAACGAACTGCACAATGAAGCGCGTCATGCATTTTGTAGTTTACCAAGTACAAAACAATGAGGTACCACGGATTTTACATGTTAAGGGCCACATGTTAATGAACGCTGTTACATGTTAAGGGTCTGTCTTTTCTCGCGTGGCTCGAAATGAGTATATTACACAATGTTCACTGATGACGTTCCACAATAAACGTGTTCTCTTAGATACAAGTAAAAATAATAATATTAACATAACACTGCAACAAGGGTTGTTGGTAGTGATATACAAGAAGAGAGCAGACAACTGGGAAAAGCATGCATTTATGGATCGTAAGGAACCTTTCAAAGCTGGGGAAAGTTAGGTTACGTTTTTTGAATAACTTATATTGAAAGGGTCCGTCCACAAATTATGACCAAGTTCTATAGCAAACCAAGATAAAAAAAAGCAAAAATCCCCTTTACACTTCTTATTGAAAATTTCCGGAAATGTGACAGAACGGTCCCGGAAATTTTCATGGTACAGCTAGCCGGAGTGTTGCGATTGACACGATGAGTGTGTCATGCTTCCATGACATTTTGAAAACAGTGCCAGTGGTATCCAAGAAAGCGTTTGCGCGCTCGAGAAGGGGAATCAGGAAAATCTTAGATTGAATACTCTAGGTACTACCGTCCCAACTCCTACCAAATATACCTTCCTGTATCAAATATACTCCCTCTCCAGAACATGCCGCGCCTCATATACAAATAGAGCATTGACGTGGCATCTCATTTACTCAGGGCTGAAGGCGATCAGTCAGCTGGAAAAGCAATTAAAACGCTAATTAAGAACAGGCGTGCAATACGATCCTCCTCCTCCCCAACCTGCGATTTAAGAAGAAAAAAGTGAATTGTCCACAGTTCGTCCTGTGCAATGAAAATAAAAAAGTTATAGAGCCTGCTGTAAGTACACGATTTTTCTCAGCAATATGACATGAAGTACTGGGAAATTTTAAAAGGAAGCATTTCCTTAAAATTACAACGAATGTTAAAGAGAATTGCTAGAATCTCGAAGTCCCAGTCCATGCCACACTCCCCGATGGGACCTATGCTACGCCACTGAAAGTACTCTCCTTCAAACATAACAAACACGAAAAATTTCACAGACGATGGGCCCCAAAAACGTTTTTTTTTTTTTTTTTATTATTGGAGGTTTAACGATTATTGTGAGCAACTCAATGGGCTATAAGCAGTCGTCAGTCCCTAATTTAAGGCCACTGGTTCCAGGGAAGGCAGAGAGTCAATGCCGTAAGACAAACACAACATTCATGCCTCAACGGGATTCTTTTCGGACGAATGATCAGAAGCCATCACTTAGACCACTGCGCCACCGGGGCGGCCAAAAATGGTTTATCTCAGTTTCTATAGAAAACCTTGCGACAGAACTTTCGCCGCGGAAAATACTGAGAAGGAAAAGTTTCTGTACGTTTCGTTTATTGACTGAGCGTAATTTTGCACACGTGGTTTCTTTCTACTGGGGCATTTCAGTCCAGAATAAAGAAGAAAAAAAAACAAAAAAAAAACACGCACACATTATTTCCCTGAACCCTCAGCTTTTCGCCTTATTGTAAATTATAGTTCCCCATTGTATTTCCAGTACCATTAAATAGGTCATAAAAAGCAGTGTCACAATGCCTGTGTTGTAAAAATTCAGTAAACAAAGGACTAAGCCCATTTTACCTGCTTCTGGGTTGCGCTTCTTTGCCCTGACCGGAGCCAGGTTAGTCACCCCTCCGGGACAAAGCGAACAGATCACAAAGAGAGAGTCCAGTACGTCTTCGAAAGGAAATCATTACGGTACTTATTCTGAGGAGGAGAAGTGTGTGGAAACGATAGTTCACAATAGCTTACAAACGTAATACTTTTCGCTTCAGTCGAACCGGAAAGATTAGAGTCTTTAAATTCACTTGAATGGCGACTCTACGGTTCAACGTATATCTACAGCCAAATCTTACTTGTGGCCCATCAAACAGTCAAAACTCGGAAAAGATTCTGCTCCTGTACAGATTACTACTACAAACTTTCGAAAAATTCATTCATAGATTCCTTCATGACAGCATATTTAAAAAAGCATCGCTCGAAAAATTCTCACAAAATTTCCGCCGAGAAATTTAGCACTGAGATCACACTTTCCTACGTAATGTTTCTAGGAGGAAATCGAATTATTTTTGTTTAGCAAATCTTGAAAAGAAACATGCTCCAGACGAAACACTATTCTCATACAATTTTTTTTCTCCGAACGCTTTTGCGTGAAACTGCGGGAAATGTTACTCAAAAACAATTCCTTCACGAAATATTCCCAGCCCGAAATAATTGCCAGCTTCCCATGGCAAAGCTGTAAACAAAAACTATTTGATATTACGAAGTTTTTTTTTTCCGGGGTTTAACGATCATCGTGGGCAACTAAGACTAAAGCAGTGGCCTGGCCCGAATTTAGGGCAACTGGTTCCAGGGAAGGGAGAGTGCCAAGCCAAAAGAATAAACACAGCACATGGCCATTTAGATAACTACCAAGACCAAGGAAAAGCTTCGATTTGTTAGGTTTTAATAAAAAATGGAATAAGTTTTCGTGAAAGAAAGTTATTACTTTTTTAAAAGTATATTACTTTCCTTAATTAAGTGGATGCATTTATAGACATACTAAGAACACTTTCATTCTGAGGAAAAATATCAGAAAGGTACCCGGTTATATCGGACAATTGCGCCGCCGCCGCCGCCGCCGCCGCCCTCACGAAAATCCTGGATCCGCTCCTACATGAAACAAACCTCAGATCACTCATTTGGTCATCAAGAATGCAAATATCCCCTTAAAACTTATTTCTGAGAAAATTTTCGAGATGTCTTTGCTACACAGTGAATAGCTTCTGCAGAGGATGATGTATTTTTTATTTTTCCGCCTTTCATGCTTTACCATACCTTACGAACGTACACTGTTCTCCAACAGGGTAGACAACAGTCTACCCTGTTGGAGAACGAAGGTAGACAGCAGTCTGCTGTCTACCTTCCTTGAAAAAAGCCATCTGGTTGATGTGCGAAAGCTTGGAAGCTTTGATTTTCTATTTTAAGTCAAGAAATTCGGGTCACTAGTACAGTTATACTATTTTGGAATAAAAATTTCCTACTACAAGAAAAAAACAATTGTTGCATGTCACGTTTCATTCCGCTGCTAATCACCGGAAGCTGTATTATTGTTACAGAGTGCCAAGATAGAAGAATATTACTTCTTTAATTGCCTTATGCTCTAGGTCCAGAAATTGGAACATGTAAATTTTGCTCCAAATGTTGTTTACAGTCAGCGACATGATGCGTGCTTCCGATGGAACTAGCCTCAGGTGTTTAGTGACAAAGAGTGAAAATTTCAACTAAAGAAACACGGCAAAATCATTAATTTTTTCAAATACCAATTTCATCACCATATCATTTCATACCGATTTCAGCATCAGCATCTTAAAACTTCAGATACACACTTTTGTGCATTGAACATTTTGAATGCATACCCTTGAAACAGAAATGAAAAACATGTAAAAAAGTTCATTATATTTTTAACTTAAAAAAATGAGGGTTCTGATTTGTTATCTTAAAGGATAATTTTTCCTGGGCATCCAGCTTTTTAGATATTTCTCAAGCCCTGACTGACTATGCTTTTATATGTAGCATCAACGGTTGTACACAGAAACATAATATTAATACAAAGATAGCCCAACTAGGAATAGTGTCACATCATATGCAATGGAATCATTATAATTTACTTTAAAACTAGTTTCCTTCAAACAATGCCGCTTAAAAAAAAAAAAAAGTTATGTTTGGCAACCAACCAGTGAATTACTCCCCTGCATTTATCTGACTTAAAAATAACACTCTGAAAGCACAACTTATTATACACACAGAACCTATCTACAAACCTCCACACACCACCACCTACTGGCTGTACAGCAATACCAGTTCAAATTACTGACAGGTTATAAATAGATCAGACATCTACTGGCTATACAGTATATTCATGGCTATATGATAGGTAAACATCATACAGTTGCTGCCCTCAAATGGAACTCACTCTCCAGATTTGAACAAAAATAGGTATCTATGGGAAAAAGTGGAGAGATGCATATGTGCTCAAAACCTACCACCAACTATCACTGGGTAACAATACCACCTGAACATTACTATACCAAACTTGGCAGAATCATGCCATGATTCTGTAACAGCAGCAGCAACAAGTTATCCTGCCATGACTTGTTGCTGCCGTTGTGGGGGCAAAAGATTGGCCCACATGTTGTTTGGTCACTATGTATAATAAATTGCCCTTTCAAGTGTATGCTATTATGCCGTAGCTTTCTCAAACCATAATTTGCTGTTCAATATATTCAGTAACACACACACTCTACTATGATGCACACTTGTGCAGGAGTTTTCCCACAAAATATTATGAAAAACATTGCTAACATTTAAAAATGTATCATGAGGTTTTTTATCTTTCCACACAATTAAATTGTGAAATTCAGACATTTTATATCAATAAATGAAAGACATATATACTATGAAGTTACACACCTCTTTTCACTACATGGTAGCAACAGCCCACTTTACAAAAAACACAGTCAGAAATGACTGAACATAAATAATCCCCAAAACTGTACTGCAACATAACAACTAACTTACTAGTTTAGCTTGGTGTTTTACTTCATTTTGTAAAGTTATTTACAGTGCTACTTTAAATTTGTTTCTCTCAATAAAACATGGTGACAAACACAATTATGTGAAAAAATATAACAAATGTTAACACATACTATACAATGTAAAATTTTTAGGCATACACACAGTGATGGATTCCCATAAACAGAGAAATACGAAACAAAGAGATACAATATCTTCCAAACTATATACATTAGTTTTAGAAGTTTTCAAGGAACTTTGCACCTTGATGACAATATTGTTCTAATAGCATATATAAAAGATCTTAGTGAAATGCTGCAAGAATTTCACTAGAATGTTTAATCAGATTGTACTAAAGATAAATTTCGGCAAAACAAAGATTTATAATAGCCACATAACACGTTGAGACTATAATTGATAATCAGATGATTAAAAGTTAACTCCGACATATCATCAAACGATAACTACCTTACCCATGGCAATAAATGTACATGCACCCCATGCGTGGTTGTTATAAATGGTAAGAAAAATTGACTGCATTTGTAAGGAAACAAAACCTGTTCAATAAACAAAATACTCCACTTGAGCTATGGTTTACAACAAAATTCAGTACAAACACTGTACAGGCATCTTGATATAAGACTGGAAGCATTATTCCTCCCAAAACTTGGAGGCAATAAATTTATGGGCACCCAGCTCTTGCGTACAATCACCACTTACTTCATGGGTCCTCCTTTAGCATCATACTTGTTGGCAACTTACCTAGGCATCAATTTGGCGTAGGCATGACAAAGGTCTTGTGGAATGTTGGCAAACTCTTCATGAAGAACTGTCTTCAGCTGATCTTTTGCTCAGGGCTTGCATTTGTGCTCCTTTTTCTTGAGGACATGCCACAGGTCCTCGATTGGGTTCAGATCGGACGAAGCTGGAACCCAATCCAGAACTTGGACCCCATTTTGGCAAAGCCAAGCAGTGGTGGAGTGTGCGTCTTGGCAAGATCTTGCTGGAAGATCTCATCTTCCTGCGGAAGAAGGCAGGCCATGGAAGGCAGGAAATGCTGTTGCAAAATTGCTCGATAGCATTATCAGTTCTATCATACAGAACAAAATCACTCATGCCAGAATACCCAAAACATCACCACACTTGCACAGTGCCTGGGAACTTGACTTGTTGCTTCACACAGTTTTGGGAGAGTCTTTCGTTCAGCCAGCGGATGACTCTCAGTACAATATTTCTGTATACAACAGGGAAGAGCAACTCATCAGACAGAATCACCTTCCACCATTGAGCCTCTGTCCCATGCAAAACGCTGTTTTCACTGAACTGACAAAAACATGGGCTTTTGCTTTCTCTTATACGAGCCGTAGCTCATGTCATGTAGACTGTTTCTAGCAGTTCGTCAGGATTCAGGTTGATCTATATGTTCGCTACACAGTTCTGCAACTTCCAGAAACGTACCAGGTTAGTATTTCACGACAAGGCAATGCTAAATTCGATCTTCCCTGGTAGTCATTGGCAGTCCACCATTTCTGCATCCAGGTGCAATTGAACCAGCCCTTGCGAAACTGCTGAAATTTCTACTAGCCAATGTGGCTAGTGGAATAAAAATTTTACAAGCCAAATGACAAAATCTACTGGCCATACGAAATTAAAAAAATAATAATAATTCAGTAACTTTTCTACTTACGTTTCTATGAAATTAAATGGGTGTATGTTCTTTTTTCTAATGAGAGACACCTCCCCAATTAACTTCATAAAAACATATGCAGAGCAGTTACTGCATAGGATCATTAGATTGACTGCAAATATTGCATATGCTTTTATTCGAAAATGATAGATTTTTTGATAATTTATGTTCAGTGCTGTAATATCATTACTCTTACTATCTTAATTTACACATACATTTATTTTTGAGAGGCCATTGAATTTAGATGTCTGATTTCTTTTAATAATATTTAAAACAAAGGGACAAAAAGCTAGAATATATATACATAAAGTGGCACTAATAATGTTGATACAGTTTACCACTGATATGTACTGTGTCTGAATTTCCCCATCAAAGTATCTGCCCACCACAATTTAATAGCATTTTGAGCATCAAAATCTTCAATTAACGTGTAATTGCATCTAATCATCAAGTTGTTTAAAGTGTCACTATTCAGACATGCCCAATTACTGGTTTTTTATGAGGTTCATTGCTGATGCTTCACATCAATGGGCTTGTGCGCTGCACCACAGCAATTTTCTTTCGCTCTCGATACTTTCTCATGCATTCTGCCGCGGACATTGCAGTGTTTATCAAAAGCTGACTAGTTGCTCTTCTGCGCAGACTACGTTCGATGTATTTCTGCTTGGCTTTTCGACGAGTATATGCCGACATTGTGAATTTTTTTAATTTTTCAACTGTGGTCTAAAGTTTCACAACCAACACTGTATTTGATTTCACTTCTGTTTTAAATCGACAGATCTCGACGTTAGCTTTCGTTTGAGACCAATTTCGACGTCATAGCCTTTTGTAGTGCCAAGTTATACTGATTAGAAGTTTGTGCGGCTCAGCGCAAAGCCCCCCCCCCGCCCTCGATCGCTGCGCGGTAACTCAAGGTCACTAACAAGACTTTGTTCCCTTAGCTATCGAATTACACTGGGTTGGTTTGGTTCGCGTTAATATAGAAATTATTAGACCAAACCCGATGCCCATTTTTTTGTAACGCTCAACTTTCTGTACTGGCCACCTAGTACTGGTCTGATTTTAAAGACGTATTCACGTAAAAAAAAAAAAAAAAAAAAACCTGCCACATACTTCTTCTTGTTCCTAAGCTGTGGTGCATTTCCGAGACCTAACGATCCAATGCGCGGATCGCACAGCCTCTTAAGAGCATCGTCGACGCACGGAGCTTCGACAAGAAGCCTGTTTAAACATCACGTCTGCATTATGAAGGGACCGCTCGCGAAGCTACGATTACTTGCCTGGCAAGCGAATTTCCGATGAGCAATCCCCTGATGTAGCGTCTGGAATGAGACACTGCGAGAAACTACATCAGAGACGCGCGCGTGCATGAGGATCACCTGATACATATCTCGGACTGGGAAAACGGTTTCAACAAAAGTGCTTTGCCACTGCTTGGTGGCACCACCGCCTTCTATATATACACTGGCGTGCAAAAATTAAGGACGAGATGGTTTTTCGAATGTAACATCGTGCAGAAGTGCTCCACATCGACTCAAATCATACCATAAGATTCCCAAGATGTAAGAATATGGGACAAGTGAGCAAAACCGTCCAAACAAGGAATCCAAAGGATACAAAGGCACTTTATTGAAAAGGTAGCTTTGAGCACCAACTGGACAAAAGACAGAAACGTCTGTGACAGGCGGCTGCCAAGAATAATCCAGTCTGTAGTAGGGGATATGATCACCCCTGACTGCGTTGCAGGATTTACAACGTCTGTCCATACTGAGGACGAGGTTGTCAAGGAGCTGTTGAGGTATCGCAGCCCATTCCTCTTGTAACGTCAATCACAGCTGCGGAATCGTTGTGTGCTTTATACCTTTCTGACCCCCCCCCGTCATGCTGCATATATGTGCATGCCCTACCGTACCGGACCCTAGTCTATCTGCTGAGTGGTCTTTTGGTCCATTCTGCCTGCTCGTTCCGCTGTTATGCTAATTTCTCCTCTTCGTCCTTAATTTTTGCACACCAGTGTACTAGTACTGGTCTGATTTTAATCTTGCTCAAACGTTGTTTTCTAAGTAGCGCCACCGGCTTCTATATACTAGTACTGGTCTGATTTTAATCGTGCCCAATCGTGCTCAAACATTGCTTTCGGGTTATGATGTAAATGTCCGCAAGGTGGCGTTACATTAGTTGACCTCTTTCGTATTTGTTTAGCTGCGTAGTTTGACATCAGTCATTTTATTTTAACTGTTTAGATAGTTTAAATTATAATAACTAGGTTTTTACTCTCCGCAAAGTTCATTGAAAGGTTGGAAACTCATTTTCCTATGGTTTCTTCACAAATTATTATTCTGTTTCGTTTGGGAACAATCTTTTGTTGGTAAATGTGTAGATCAGTGTCCTAAATTATTTCGCCGGAAAAATGTTAGTACCTGGAAAAAGTGCAAAGTACAGATTTTTGAGTATGGAAATTAATGGCAAATAGTGCAGAAATTTCATATTTTAAATGTCTTTTAAAGATTTTTATTGTAATATTTACTTGTAAGTGCAATGCTGTGAAGAGACACCGTGGTAAGCCTAACGCATCGCACAACAGAAAGCGGTTACACGTTAATAGGAGAGCGATAAATATTGTAGTGATGCGCTACAGAAAATAAGTCCACATCATCCCCTCCCCCCTTTTTTTGTTGTTGTTTTATTCTGTACGTTGCTGGCAGGAAAACCCGGATAAAACCTCTTTGATTTGCAAAAGATACATATCAATGATATAAAAAGTGGCCTGCGGAGAAGGTATTAAGAAAACCAAAACCACAGTGGCATTGCAAATCAGCTACGAATGGCAACTGTTGAAAGCATAACCGAAAGTTATACTTCCCCAGTTTTCTGTACAACATCGAAAGGCATAGTCGTACTTTTTGTTTAGAATCAGGGAATCATATGCGAAAGAATGAAAAATTTCTCAACATGTGCTTCAAAAACAATGACAAAACATGAACGAACTCTATTTTGTAGCGTATGAGTACAACATGGTTTGCTCTCCTGGAAAGAACGTACGCGGTTGAACTTGTACTCGTCTGCCCGTGAATTGCCCGCCGCAGCAAAACTTACTTTCAACGGAGCAAAGCTTCACATTGTCACAGTAGTGTTGTGTTGTCTCTTCACAGCATCGCACTTACACGTAAATATTACGATAAAAATCTTTAAAATACAATAAAAATATGAAATTTCTGCACCATTTGCCGTTGATTTCCATACTCCAAAATCTGTACGTTGCACTTTTTTCAGGCACTAACATTTTTCCGATGAAATAATTTAGGACGCTAATTTACACATTTACCGTTTTATTGATCCCAGCAATAGAAATTGATTTTAGTATAATATATATAGTATATACATTACTTCACTAAGCTTCTGTCCCTTAACTTGCTGTCAGATAAACGACAAATAAGCATTAACTTTTATTATCCTGAAAAAAAAATGGTTTGTAAGCATTTTAATGTGTACTCTGAATTTAAAACTGTTCGTGTTTAGGTATAATTTAGGAAAGTGATTATAGTCATATTTTTTTACGTGCTTATCAGACGTCTGTATGTGTAATAATGCTGACTTTGTGTTTCACTTTAAAATGACATTATTACTTGTCGATCGCACTTTCGATGTGATGAAAATATGAGATTAGTGGGTCTATAAAAAGAACAACTGTATAGTGCTTATCAATGTCCACAAGTCATGTAACTATCGTTGGCAGTCGCCAATCATTTATAACTACAACATGAATAAACAGAACTGAGATTTTTACTTATTTCAATTAATTCTCCTCTGCTATATTTCTATTTAATTCTCGTTTGCTCTGCCAGTTCTTTAACAAAATGTTGAGAAAACTCGTTGCATATACAGTAAAACTTCGAAAATCCGGCATCGACGGGACCGGATTCATGAAAATTCCGGATTTCTGAAGCTATCCAAAAATTGCGTAATGGGAGTTATGTAAAGCACGTACTTACATGTATAAGGTCACTTAAACGAAAATTTCCGTGTCTATGCTTTATAAATATGCACGGGTCGCGCTGCCCATCGCATTCTTCGCAATTTTGCGAAAAAATCCTTTTGGCAATGGAAAAAAAAGTTTTAGCAAAAATATTGGCGATTACCTTTTTGTACTATTTATTATAAAAATCTGTCCGGAAAAAAATGAATTTTGCGAATGGTTAAGCAAAATAGCCAGAGCAGCGCTAGAGCTGGGCGATGTATCGATGCATCGCGAAAACCAGACATGAATTTTACATCAATGTTACGGTTTTTCGACTGACGAAACTACGATACATCACGATGCATCATGAAGGCTGATGTAGATGTTATTACACGATCGAATCTACATACTGCCAACACCAAACACACAGATCATTATCACACGTTCGACACGCATTTGAAACGTACACGCCGATTAGTAACCTTATTGGTCCGCGTCACTTCAGCACGGCCCAATGAGATGATGAATTTGAGAAAAAACCCAATGTAACACGTAGGCAGCTATCGGCGATTCGCAAGCTGAGATCGGATGATCTTGTGATGTGCTGTTTGTCAAGAGGGTACACCGGGAGATTTCCATGGTTGTTGGTGAAACATGGGATGTTCTCACTAAAACAAAATCAGAAAAGTGCCGGATTTCTGAAGTTGCCGGTTTTCAGGATACCGGATTTTCGAGGTTTTACTGTAATTAGTTTTAAATCAGAAACTTCATTTTCTGAAGAGAACTCTCAATGGAGAGAATATTTGAATTTACAAAATGATACCAATATAAATTAGAAAATAACGCTTCCATATGAAAGTGTTTTCATTTCGAAACAATATTAATTTGATACGCAAACAAGCTTGTGATTATCTTCTGCACATCAGAATGGAGTCAACGTATCTAGCGCCACTCGCTGCCAATGGCTGAACGATCGTCATCAAGCCTTAGCGCTGTATCCATGAGTCTCGTTGACTACGACGACGTACCAAGCGCACGTAGGACTTTGCTTTCTTGAAAGCAAGTAGGTTTGCATCGGTGGGATACCGACGAAACCTACCCCAAGCCTGATGTTGAGCCTGACGTGCTGCCTTGCAATTGGAATTCCACCAAGGTCTCGGGCAACGTGGAAGTTTAGTCGATGTCTTTGGGATGGAGAGTTCCACCGCTTGCACAATGCAATCCGTTACCGCTGCAACAGCTTCACCGATCGTGCCCGAGGACACCATAGCAGGAGTAATGGTCGCTGAAGTCGTGAATGCGTCCCACTTGGCTCGATCGATATTCCAGCTAGCAGGACGAGTAGGATGACGGTATCCGCCACACGCTAGACAAAGAAAGATAGGAAAGTGATTGCTGCCAAGGGGATCACCAGACACGCTCCAGGACCAGTCAGGATAAAAAGATGGTGAACTCAGAGACAGATCAATGGCTGAGTACGAGCGGGTAGGTTCATGAAAATATGTCTTTGTCCCCATGTTGTGGAAACAGAGGGACGTGTTGGAGAGTAGGGACTCGACAACGCGGTCCCTGGAGTCTCTAGTGTTATCACCCCATAACGGATTGTGCGAATTGAAATCTCCCAGAAGGAAGAAAGGAGGCTGCAACTGGTCAACTAAATTTTCCAAATCTGAAAGGCTCACAGCTTCATCTGGTGGTATGTAGATGGAACAAACTGTCAACAGGATGTTCACAGAAATTCTCACTGCCACTGCTTGCAGAGTCATCCGAAGAGCGATCGCAGTGACAGGAACACCATGAGGAACAACAACGGCCACTCCTCCGCAAGCGATAAGTCCGTCCTCATGATCTTTGCGAAAAATAGAATATCTGCGCAGCGAAAGAGTGTCCGTCATGCGAAGCTTTGTCTCCTGGAGACACACGCACACAGGTGTATCTGAAGACAGTAAGCTCTTCAAATCATCAAGTCAACGTCACAGACCTAGGCAATTCCACTGAATGATTGAAGCCATTATGAGAAAAAGAAAGACTGATAAAGACTGAGACGACTAATATGTCTCACTCAGAGTCCATGAGCTCCAGTATGTCTTCAGTGCCTGGAGGTAATACAGGGGTGTGCTTATTCCCAGTGTTCTTGGATGATTGCGCCCGACTGAGAGTTAGAGCGGGGTTTTGGGAAGGATGTGCCTAGCTTCTGCTTCTCAGTTTTCTTGATTGGAGTGCCCTTTAGCCTAAGTTCCAGTGCTGGAAGAGGATCTTTTCGGCGACGATGTGGGTGTCGCTTTGGACTCCAGACAGCGAGACTTTAGTGCCTCCAATCCAGCAACAACGGTGTCCGCAAAATCATAAGGACACCGCGCTGGGATGTGCACCTCAGTCTGCACAGCAACAGTGCACTTCTGAACGACTGAGGCATATGATCGCCGGCCTGGTGTTGAAGGAGTGATCCGCCGTCTGGCCTCGGGATAAGACAGATGTTCTGTGGTCTTCAGGCGTTAGATAGCCTGCTCCTCTATCCACTTTGGACACTGATGCAGAGTGTGACCCATCACAGTTAACGCAGTGATCCGATTCTGCTGAGCATTCCATCAAGGAATGATCCGTGGAACCACAGCGCCCACACTTTGCTACATTACGGCACGACAGCTGAGAATGACTGTAATGCTGGCACCTGTAACATCTCAAAGGATTCGGGATATATGGGCGTACGTCAAGACATAAGTACCCTGCCTTGATGGAAGTTGGCAGGGTTGGGGTGTCAAAAGTGAGAACGATGTTCCGGGAGGGTATGGACTTCCCATCTCGCCTAAAGAATTCTCCGGACCCCGGTGACATGTTGGTCGCCAAGTTCCTCCAGTAGTTCCTCATCACTGCATTCAAGAAAGTCACGAGAGTTGACAACACCGCAAGAGGAATTCAAATAACAATGAGGTGTTATCTGTACTGGAAGATCCAGCAGAACGGTCGTCTCCAGCAAGGTGGCACTATATTGTGGATTAGATGTTTCCACAAGAAGATCCCCTGAAGGGAGCTTCTTAACACTTTTCATAGGGCCAGCAACCACCTAAAGAGCCTTATTAATCCAGAAGGGACTCTTCGAACTCAGAGACTGTGAAGGATCAACAGAATGAATCAGAAGAAACAGAGCATTACAATCACCACTAAGAAGTT
Organism: Macrothele yani; assembly: GCA_039090855.1. Taxonomy (NCBI): domain Eukaryota; kingdom Metazoa; phylum Arthropoda; class Arachnida; order Araneae; family Macrothelidae; genus Macrothele; species Macrothele yani. Next base: position 43,790,242 of record CM077022.1, on the reverse strand, counting down.
TCTTTGTGGAAGAGGGTGTCCCTCCCTCCACGCGACACTTCACATTAATAGCATGGGAAACATTGTTATTTGCCATAGAGAAGAAAGAAAATTCATCCACCGACTTCCCCGCTCACAACAGAGCCCAACGAGGGAGAGCCGGAGGTCCGCAAGCCCAAGTGGATGCAGGACACGGCTCTAGGGACAGCAAGCGGATATAGCAAGTTGATAGGGCAGACATGCACTCGGCATGCACCCAGACTTTCCCATGCCTGGGGAACACCCCTTTGGCATGCCCACCTTATCCCCAAACTCATCCTGCCATACGTAACAACAAGCCGTTAGAAGTCTGGACTCCACTTGTCCACAGACTTCCTGACTAGGAGTGGGTTAGTTCCTAGCCACCCGTTTAGGTTGAAGCAGAGGGCAAAGAATAGTGTTGCTAGCTGGAGACAACTACATCCCGACCCCCAGAAACCTCAGCCGCCAGCATCCCCTTTTCCACCTTACGGGTCACTGCACACGGCAAACATGCAGGTAGGTCTAGCTAACCAGCTCAGAAAAACAAAAAAGGGAACATAAAATGGAGAAGACAGGAAAGAAAAATGAGGAACTAAAATCCGGAGCTGGCGCATGATCACAACCTCAGCAACCTACAACTGAGGCGGGTGCGTGGCAACATAAGAACAAAACCAAAAATGAAAAAAAATCATACAAGAAATGTCGGCTTGGGCCGTGGGGTCGCCATCCCCCAGCAGCTGGATGAACAGCTGTCCTTTCGGTGATGTTATCGTGCAAGACAAAAGGCACGATGTTCCGTCACATGGTGGGCTCAGGCCGTGGGGGCGCTACTCCCCAAATAACTGGTAAACCAGTTATCCCCGTGCAGGGAGACAAAATTTGGAATGCTATTTTGTTTGGTTAACAAAATATATTCCATGTTAAAACAAACACAAATTTTGGTCCAGAAAATATGGGTTGACTCATAATATGCTTGAATTTAATGTATGGTTTAACAAGAGAAATTTTACCATATTGATTATTTATATATAAATACTTAGAAAGTAGAAAATTTTATTACTTAATAATCCCATACTAGTTATTTATTACTCACATATTATTGACATTTTAAATGTTACTTACAATGTATGTTTGTTATCTTAAAAAAATATTTTTATATTGAGATGCAGTATTTGAGGTTTTTGACAGGACAGTTTAAAAAATGGTTAAAATTGTCAAAAACCTGCCAACCCAGGACAAAACCATACAATAAAATTCACATTGGACTCCATTTGAGCAATAAAGGTGTGAAGTTTGTGTGTCAAGCCATGAATTTCTGTTCCACACCTCATGTATTGACTTGCTCTCCATTTCATTCTTATATTACAATAAAACCACACCAAATCTTAAGATTTCTTTTTTATCATGTTTTTATTGTCTTCCTTTAGTTGCGGAACCAATTCCTTTGCCCCTTCGTGGTGGGTGTGAGCAAGCTGTATGAAAACATTGTGCAATGATACACACACAAACTAGGAACTACTTGAAAGCCACCACCCAGCAAACTTTATTAATAAGAGTTTCATCTAAGATCTTTTGACAACACCTTTTTTGTGAAAAGTTAAGAACAGCATTTTTAATCTACTATCAGAGATGGGGTTGTAACACCCAGAAATTTCTAAAACTATGTTGACACTTCTACAGATTACAGACTCTTTCTGCAATTTTTGTTCACATCAGGATCTTTTGTGATCGTTGAGTTTTGTTTTCATTTCAGATCATGCAAACAACATTTAACTTGTTTTTATACTCACATGGACACACTATATATATAAGTAATCCTGTATAATGGCAGATCCACAACTTCATTGCTTATATAGCAGTGGCAGTCCAAATCTACTCTACATTTATGTTAGGCTTAGCTAGTGCATACATATCACTAAGCTGTTCTCTGAGATTCAGAGGTTAGCTCCCCAAAGAAAGACAAACTGCCAGATAAATGTTCAGCTGATGGAATTACAATTTACTTACTGTTGGTGTATCAAACATCTCCATTTACAATGATCTTGGCACACAGATCGAGCTTTACTCACATCCATTACCTAACGTAGACAAGACGCTTTGTACTTCATACTCATAATCTTTTTCTCCCACATATATTCCTGAATCTGGTCATCAGAAGATTTCCTGGGCCTTCCTCTACCTTTCTTTCTTGCCACTTGGGCTGAAAAAATTCTTAGTAAGCATCTCATCCACTCTTTCTTTCAACATGGCCAAATCACCTAATATTAGTCTCCACCTTACTAGCAACATTTCGCCTCACATTACATGACTGCAACACATCTTCATTCCTTACATGATCAGAGAAGAGTCTTGCCACCCGCCACCCACCCCCAATAAGTAATGCATCTCTCCAGCACATAAATGACTCCTATGTCTCTTCTGTAATACCCAGAATTCACTGCTGTACATCAGAGTAAGAACAATTATACCCAGCCATTTGGGACTTCCTTGAGAATTCATCATTCCTGTGAAATCCTCCTAAAGCAACTATGATTTTCAAGAGTTCACTCTCCTACTAATTTCACCTTCTAATTTGTTCTCTCAGTCAAACATGCTTCCCAAATATAAACTCATTCAACTGGTCAATCACTGTGACATTTTGACTTATCTTGCATTCAGTGCTAACAGTTCCTCACTCAAAAACTATAACTTTGGCTTTTCCCTTATTTATACTCAGTTTGAATTTCATACAAATTTCATACTTCCTGGACATCATACTCTGCAACTCACTTTTGCTCTCTGCCAACAGGACTGTGTCATCAGCATACAGCAATCTGCACACACGGATGTCACCAAATATAAACCAGTATTATCTATTGCACGCATCCATAAATATATTAAATAGCCATGGTGACATTACACAACCTTTTCTGACTCCTGCACCAATTGAAAACCATTTTGATAAAACACCATTCACTCGTACACAAGCTCTACTGTCAGCATATGTGGCTTTCACACTATTAAGTAGATTCCCAGTAATACTATATTTATTCAGTACCTTCCACAAAAATATTCTATTTACTCTGTCATAAGCTTTCTCTAAATCTATGAAGGCAGTACTGGATAACAATGGCACACATGACAGCAACAAGGGAATCTATGAATCTCAGAAGCCGACATAAATTTAAGCTTCAGCATAAATTATTGTTGAGGTACAGCTAGTTTTGTCTGACATATATGGGTTATGTTCCAGAACCCTTAGTTGGAATGACCAACTCAAACCGTCAGCTGTGTGCTAATTCTCCGCACTGGTGTACTTTTCTCATTAAAAGAAAACAAAGAATTTAAAGGACTTAGCTAGTGCCAGGAACATTTTCATGATGCTGAATGCACATTCACATGTTCAGTGAGGGGTTTTCTTGATATTCGCTACTGAAAAAATGGTCACTGTGGTTTACAGCTCAGAGTACCTCAAATAAACCTAACATCAACGTGGAATGGATTCCAAACACACCTTCCATGTATAGGAGCAGCACTCGCCAATCCAAGGTTCGTACTCTTCCAAGCAAAATAAATTCAAGCACTTTTCAAGGACTATATGAAAAGTTATTGGATGGTATGAAGTATAGAAGGCCTTGTGTATGCCGTGTGATGGGATGGATGTCAGTGAAGCCAGTTGTGTGTCAAGATTGCTATAAATGGAGAAGTTTGATATGGCAACAGAAAGTAAATAATCAGTTAAAAATTTATCTGGTAGTTTCTATTTCTTTGTAGAGCTTAGTCACATGTATGTATGTATGTATGTATGTACTTTCCAAGAACTTTTTAAAACCAAATTATCATATGTGTGCTGTCGGTTGGTCAGTAGGTAGGTATTTTAGCAAGTTCAAATCATTAATCTTAACTGGGATGGGCACACCTTTAATGATCAGCCAGTTACCTCCTGTCCTCGCTGGATTATTTTATTAACTCTGAATTGTCCCTCTGTTTTGGTGTTTTTCAAAATCATTTTATTTTGTCTCTAAATCTAAAGAGACAAAATAAAATGATTTTGAGAAACACCAAAAGATTTAGAGAGAGCTTACGACTGAGTAAATAGGACACTTTTTTGGAAGGTTTTGAATGAATATGGTGTTACTGAGAATCTACTTAATAGTGTAAAAGCCATGTATGCTGGCAATAGAGCTTGAGTACGAGTGAACGGTGTTTTATTAAAATGGTTTTCTATTAGTGCTGGAGTCGGACAAAGTTGTGTAATGTCACCATGGCTGTTTAATATATTTATGGATGTGTGCATGCATGGTGCCAAAGTAGATTATAATGGTTTATGTCTTGGTGATATCCGTGTGTGCAGATTGCTGTATGCTGGTGACACTGTCCTGTTGGCAGAGAGCAAAAGTTAGTTTCAGAGTATGTTGTCTTGGATGTACGAAGTTTGCATGAAATTCAAATTGAGTATAAATAAGGGAAAAACCAAAGTTATGGTGTTTGAGAGAGGAACTGGTAGCACTGAATGTAATGTAAGTATAAACGGCACTGTGATTGACCAGGTGAGTGAGTTTGTGTATTTAGGAAGCATGTTTGACAGAGAGAACAAATTGGATGGTGAGATTAGTAGGCGAGTGAATTCTTCATTGAAAGTCATAGCTGCTCTGGGAGCTTTTCACAGGACTGATGGGTTCTCTAGAGAGTACCGCATGGCTGTGTATGAAAGTGTAATTGTTCCTACTCTGATGTATGGCAGTGAAACCTGGGTACTGCAGAAGAAACATAGGAGTTGTTTGTGTGCTGGAGAAATGAGTTACTTACGGGGGATTTGTGGTAAGGCATGTTCTGATTGTGCGAGGAATGAAGATGTGTTGCAGTTGTGTAATGTGAAGCAAAATGTTGTTAGCAAGGTGGAGACTAATATGCTTTGGTGGTTTAGCCATGTTGGAAGAATGAGTGATGAGATGCTTAGTAAGAAGATCTTTTTAGCCCAAATGGCAGGAAGGAAATGCAGAGGAAGGCCAAGGAAGTCGTGGGAAGATCAGATTCAGGAGTTTCTGCATGAGAAAAAGATTATGAGTATGAAGTATAGAAGGTCTTGTGTACAGCGTGTAATTGATGTCAGTGAAGCTCGAGTTGTATGTCAAGATCGCTGTAAATGGAGAAGTTTAATACAGCAACAGTAAGTAAAAATTATCTGGTAGTATTTTTTTGTGGAGCAAACCTCTGAATCTCAGAGAACAGCTTAGTGACATGTATGTATCTATATATTTTATTTTGTGGAATATTTTGAAAAAGTACACTATTTTTGTACTCACCCTCCGGCAAGAATGTGTCCCTAATCCCGGTCAACGGAAGCCCACCACGATTCGCGAATAAATAATTCCATTTATTTTACTCCCATGGCTGACGTTTTACTCTGTAACAATGCCATAGCCAAGGTACCAGTTGTCTACGCACTCCCCTGAGTTGAACGCAAGTTCTGCACTATTTGATCAGCTTGGCGTTTTTAGAGCAACTACACAGAAATCTCCTATACAACTTTTCAGCACAAACGATTATTTACACATGCTCTTTCACACAACTACTTAAAAAACAAAACAAATCTTTTTCAAGTGCTATTTACAGAGTCAAACTTTTTCTAGTACTTTCAAGGACTTGAAAATAAACTTTATTTTATCAAGGCCTTTTCAAGGTTTTCAAGAAGCGTACGAACCATGCAATCTGCTACCTATAGAATTACCAACAGGGCAACAGCATGAATAGAAAAACAAGTCAAATATTATTTACACACCCTAAACTGAAAAAAACAACACTACTAAAAAAAATTTGATGTAAAACAAATTGTGCACACAAAAAATGTGTCTACGATCTGCAGAAATACCCTATTTTCCTTAGAATAAGGTGGAAATTATTCACAAAGTTAACAGAGAAAATATATATATACACATGTATACATACCCTTCTGGCACGAGCAGCACTTTAACCACTTAAGATCCCAAGGAAAATTAAATAAAAAACGATTAAAAAAGTGTAATTGTTTTTTGCAAGGTACAAGTAGCTCGATTCCAGACAATGAACGTATGTGAAACGTAATATTACGAGCATCGTTCTGGTAGTTATAAAACAAAAGACGAAAGTTCCAGTACACATCGTATGGAACGAAATGAAAGGAGAATTATTTCAAAAGTCGATATTTGTGTGATATATGCAAAAACATGGCGCCTATCTCACATCAGTGGACCCGTAATATTACGGATCTCGATTTTCTTGCACTATCATTTGTTAACGTAATATTATGTACCTGGATGCTAAGTGGTTGAAAATTTTCCTATTTGAAATTTACCACATATCACTGACAGTGGGACAGAAGACAACTTTATAAGTGATATGATAAAGTTTAGTGGTCAAGTGCTAATTTTAGTTAAAAATGAATATGCTGGTGGTAAGAAATGGAAAACAATGAAAACTGCAAGACTGTATGAAGATACATTTTTAATTTAAAAAAACAATTCTACATGATCTCCTAAAAACTTAACTACTTTACAAGTCATTTACTCATCTCCAAAGATTTCCTAATAATTTAGCTATCCTCCCATAGTGCATTTATTAATGATAAAACGATAAGAGTTCGCCAAGAGATGTAATGCATAAAAAACATAATCTTGAGTTATATTTGAAAAAAAAAAAAAATACCTGCTCCTATTTTTTCCCTCCAATATTTATAAAACTATAAATATTTGATTTTTTTTTTTATTCTGCATTTCTAAATGGATCTAACGTGTTTTTCCCATAAAGACTTGAGTTTACCACAAAACATGCTACGAATGAATTTTGAAGAACCATTCTTAGAAGATTTACAGAAGATTTCATTACAATGCACTACAAAAATAAACAAGAAAAAGTGAGTTAAACAAATAATTTTAATAGCCAAAACTGTTTCATCAGAAAATAAAAGCGAAACTTACTGTTAAAACGGTCCATGAAATACATATTTTGACTTGACAGAACCAACCTAAAAAACAGAAAAACACATCTTGTAAGCTAAAAAATAAATACATAAAAATGTTTTACAGATTGATAATACTTCAATATGGAATATATTCTAAGACTAGCAGACTTTACATGGCAGAATTTGCAAGTGAAAAAAATGTCACTATATTAAAAAAGATCAACAAAGGTCCTACAATTTCTAGACATTGTTTTCAATAGGTCTATGAGTAATAGTAATATGAAATGCATAATCCAACATTTAGGTGTAGTAGAACACACGTTACATTAAAAAAGAAACTTGAGAAACACAAAAACTTTTGACCCAGCTTGGGTCTTGATCACCTGTAAACTTTCAAAACTAGAAATCGGATGAAAACTGGATTTAAAAGTGGTCTAATTCCTTCTCACCACAAACTAAACTTCTGAAATCAAATCCTAATGAACCCCCTCAAAAACTCCATTGACAGATTAAATAAAAACAAAATACTTGAGCTCCTTTTTCAGTGATTTTGCTCCGCCGTCATATTACTGCATTCCAAGTGTTTTCTTGGAAGTCAAGCTTTATAAAGAAGGCTACTCCTACCATACCCTAGGTTGAAAACATGTTTTCCCTGATTTCTACTCTTGAAAAGCAATTGGCTAAAAAGTGTCCCTTTATTACTTATAACCACCGGTACTCTATCTGATCTACTAAAAAATTTTCAACTTACTTCCACATTCATTATCATCCAATGAACACATGTTCAGTCTGGATGTAGTGCCTCTGTTTCCTTCTCATATGCTTCTTGTTCACAAACTCAAGTACCTTATGGGTTTCCATGGACCAAGGATCTGTATGACTACTTGCAGACTTTAACATTTGGAACAAAACTACAAATGGTTCCAATTTTTGGATCTAGAGCATGATAAAATTAAAAGATGTGATATTCTTCTGTCCTTGGCACTCTCACAATAATATAACTTCCGTTGTTTAGCAGTGAAGTAAAACACAACGACTGTCTTTTTTCTAGCAGGTTATTCTATTCCAAACTTTATTTTTTAAATTTAGTTGCCCAGACCAGGCAACCAGATTTTTTTTACCTGCCCAAACCATTAATTTACATGCTTTGGGCATCTCAGGCATGGTATTTTTCAAGCCCTGCTTACACACTGAAAACATCAGTGCACAAGGCTCCTGTATAACTTTGGAAAGAAAATGTTGGCAGTAACTTTAAATTAAATATAATGTTTGATACTCAATGCCACAACTGGCTGAGTTAGCTGTCCAATATACTAAGCCACCAAAGCTAAGCTTAGTTACCCACTACGTGAGTAGTCTAGAACAGCTAGACTACAACTCCTACTTCCAGGACTGGGTTCAAATTCCAGGATGCAGCATGCCTGCTTAATTGTCATTCTGGGTTTGGTTGTTCAGCCAAAATTAAGGATGAGCAACTCCTTGCATTGTTGATTGCAAGTCATGAAATTCCATTAGAAAAGGGGGAGAGGGCCTTAAATTTAAGTCACCAGGTTAGAAGTGCTTCTATGAAACATTGGAAATGCTTAACTTTGCCACAGCTGACTTCATTTTTTTTATTATTATTAATTCTGGCAGTCAGATATACAGATGAACCTGGATAAATTACCCCCGCCTTCCACGCAATGCTCACAGGTTACAAATCTCTCTCTCATCCTATTATACTAAATGGAAATTTCTCCCATTAAACTGCCACCTGCAACAAAACTAGCAACATTTTGGGGTTTCTCATTGAAGAATACCCCATTGAACTGCTGCTCAAAATATTTACTTGCAAGAGACACTGCAAATAGCTCACCCTATCTTAAGTGTGCCCTGAAAGCATGTTAGATAGGTCCTCCTCCAAGAAGTTTTGTGGAATGGGTGAGATAACAGCCAATGCCACACCAACTACCCTGAAGAAAGAATGTTAGCAAAGTGTGGTCAGCTGCCAAAAATCTAGAGCAACCTCGGCTGTGATTTATTGCATCTGACACAAGTGAGACAACTTCAGTGTATCCCATAACACATCGAAGTTTACTAAATGGTGAGGCAGACTAATTATCACTAATTACCTTGCGCATATGGTTCGCTTTTGCAATTAGACTAAATAACAATAGCTTAGCTGCTGCATCTTACATTTTCACAGAAGCCATATTCTCTTAGAAAATGACATTTCCTGTCTCACATTTTGGATTCTGAAGCCTCTAATTGTCAAATGCCTTTAGTAGTAAGATTAAAAAACATTAGGTAGTTAGTCCTTACAGAAACTGCTTGTTGTGTGAGCTTTTTTCACTCACAAGTTTTTCTTTATTTTAAAGCATCTCGAAATGAATAAAACGTTATCGGATGTTCATGAGGAAATTTTGATACCTGAATTCAAAGATAGTAACCCCTGGATCTAGCCATCAGGCATTAGCAAATTGCTATTTCAACTTTTTTTACAAGTCAATTAAGCAGAACAGTAGGATACATATTAAGTGACAAGCATAAATGGAAAGGATCTGAAAAACAGCTGCATCCAGGCTGCAGGTGGCCTAGTAGTCAACGTTTGCAACTGCTACGGGAAAGTCTCAGGATCGATCCCAGGCAGGTATGAACACTGGACCCACTAAATATCCGCAGTGCATCGGATGGGAGTGTTAAGCCATCAGACCATGGGTACTGGTCCATTGGTTATAAATAAGGGTATCTTTCTCTCCCCTTCTATCTTGCTTCCATGTGATTTTCCTGATGAGCACTCTAGCCCAAAGCTCTTAACTTCCTACTTCAGAAGGGTTGTTTAAGATCTGGGGTCTGACACTTATTTCCTAAAATCTTCTACATAAATCTCTAAAACAACTGCATCTAGTTAAAGCATTTTAAAGTGGCAAGCACAAAATTTGGAGAAAGCTCTTGTTCTATGGATTCCCCAGGTAAATGCCAAGCATGGAGTTATTGCTGAATGTTATTCTGGAAAAAGTGAGATAGTTCAAGAAAGAATATGAAATTGAAGAATTCAGCTACAGTAATGGTTGGCTTCAAAGATTCAAAATTCGACACAGATTATCATTGAGAATATGTCATGGTGAAACAGCCAAATCTTAAGAAAGTTCAGTGGATGAGGCAAGAAAAAAATGTTAAAAATCATACTTGGCTACAAATTAAAAAGTGTGTATAACATGTGTGAATCTGATTGTAACAGGTAGCTTACCTTTTGTACACATTCCCTTGCATGTTTTGTTCTTTTTAGTCTAGCTTGGTTCAAGCCTCTGGTACGGTGGTCCTATTCCGTCTTCAGGTTCATTCAATGCCTGGCGAATGTGCAAGTCCTTGAAATGGACTGCATTAATGCATAAGTCCTTGAAGAGTACTGCATTAATGCAGTACACTTTAAGGACTTATACATTCGCTAGGCATTGAATGAACCTGAAGACGGAATAGGACCACCGTACCAGAGGCTTGAACCAAGCTAGACTACAAAAACAATAAAATGTGCAGGGAAATGTGTACAATTATGATTATAATTGTATGCACATAAATTACGAATAGTTATGGCATAAGCTATAGCTGTTCTAACACTGAATTAGTGTGAATCTGGTTTGTTTTATAGGATTATACTTGATAAATGGATTTCACACAAAAATTATAAAGACTGCAAAAAGATGAAAGATAGAATTAACAACAGTTCACTGTGTAAATGCTGATGGAACTGATACACAAAGTATTAATGTTATATGAAAATGTTAAAAGAAAAAAAACATGTCTTAAGAATTTTTGTTTTAATCACTGTTTTCAAAATTATAGATCTGATATATCAATACGCTTGTATTATTTCTTATGTATACTGCCATTCAATGAATTTTACCAATTTTTTTTTATATGAACTTTTTTAAACCGTCACCCTTGCTTACCGCCAGTTTAGTACGATGAACAAAACATGGTGGCTTAAAGAAATGATCTAACTGTACATTCCTTACTAAGTTTACTGCTAAGAAAGCCTACTGAGCTCTAGGCAGGGGGCGTATTTACAACTAGGCTAACCTAGGCCATGGCCTAATGCCACTGGGATGCAGGGATCAGGCAATTTCTAAAAGTACTTCAAAGATGCAATTAATTTTACTCTTTTTTTAACCTGGACATTCATTGCACTAAGAACTTTCCTGAGCATGATAACTTCTAATGCATCTTGTGAATGGTCTATTAGTGTTTTTAAAAGAGTTAAGAACTATCTTTGGCCCTCATACATGGATTTAAGAATCCCGAGTTTTGTTGCAAATGCTGAACTTGTAAAAGAACTTCATTTTGAATACATATCATATATATATATACCCAAGAGCAGAGTCAAAGACTAAATTTTACACCAGTGAATTTAAAACAAAATTTGCTTAAAAAACAACCTGAAGATCATGACACGCAACGCAGCAGTTATGAAAATTCAGAACTCACACACTACTAAGTAGAGACAGTAAAAAAATATTTAACAAGAACTAAAACAATATAGAAAACTTCAAAGCCCAATAGGCATGAGTAAACTATAAAATAAAGCAATGGCAAACCTGAATGTAGAAAGTGTCGAGAATGCCGAGTCTTGGCTTTATCAAGGACCAGCAAAACTCTGCATTTTCTCATTTAAACAAAGACCTAGCTGGAGATGGGTTTCTGCAAAGCCATAGATGCAAGTCTAAATAAAGCCCACCAAATTTTTTTTTTAAATAGCAAAACCTCCTTAGAGTTGCATGAAGAATAAATTAGTCAAAGTTTTTGCATGCATCTATAACTTTCCTGGCCCAACCCACTCTCGTCATCTGCCACAAAAAACAGAAAAACGATTACAAAATCACAAGTTGTGAGAGGGTCTCAATAAGTCAGCAGAATTATTCAGTTAAAACACGTTGCTGAGCAACCAAGCCGCCCGAGAAAGAATTTAAACTTCAAGAACAGTATGGCTTTGCAGAAACCCATGTCCAGCTAGGTCTTTGTGGAAATGAGAAAATGCAGAGTTTTGCTGGTCCTTGATAAAGCCAAGACTCGGCACTCTCGACACTTTCTACATTCAGGTTTGCTATTGCTTTATTTTATAGTTTACTCATGCCTATTGGGCTTTGAAGTTTTCTATATTGTTTTAGTTCTTGTTAAATATTTTTTTACTGTCTCTACTTAGAAGTGTGTATATATATATAATGCACAATGGAAGTTCATATTCCCTCGCTCTTTCAATTAGTTCTCTCAGTACGTGGTATGATCTATTGTGCTGTAGCCACTCCTGAATCCAGCTTGTTCTCTCGGTTGAGCCATGTCCAGTGTTACCTTCAAGCGGTGTGAAAGAACTTTAGTGAAGATTTTATAAACCACTGATAGGAGGCTGATAGGTCTGTAGTTCCTGAGATCCTCAATGTCACCTTTTTTATGTAGCAGGATCATTGTAGTGTTGTTCCAATCCTCAGGAATCTTCCCTTCATTAAGGCATCGAGTGAAAATTTGGGCGAGTACTGTTTCGATTTCTCCACTTGCTTCTTGTATGATGCCTACAGTAATTCCATCTTCTCCTGGAGCTTTTCCCAGCTTCATGTTCTTGATTGCATGTGCAACTTCTGCTGGGAGGACTGGAAGAACTCTGGTACCTTTCATGATGTCTGGAGTACATGTATCATCCCTTTCATATAATTTGGAGTAGAAATCTTTCACTCTTGTCAAAATTTTGCCTCTATTTCTTGTTACAGAACCATCTTCTTTTCTCAGTGCCATAATCTGTTTTCTTCCCTTACTGAGATTGTGCATGGCTTTTATCAATTATGAAAAAGCCTTTGATTCGGTGAAACCATCAGCAGTTACAATGGCTCTGAAATCCTGTGGTATTGAAGATGCATACATTAATATTATTAATAACATCTATGAAAATGCAAAGATTCGGCTGTTTGAGAATACAGCACACATAAAAGTAGGAAAGGGAGTGAGACAAGGTGACACCATATCTCCGAAGCTCTTTAATGCTACATTGGAAGGTGTCTTACAGTCGCTGAGCTGGGAAAACAAGGGGATAAAGATTAATGGAGATTATCTAACTCACCTTCGTTTTGCTGATGACGTAGTCATTTTTGCAACTACCCCATCAGAGCTGCAGAGTATGATCCAGGAACTTGCTGACAAGAGTAAAGAAGTGGGATTAAAAATGTACTTTCGGAAGACAAAAGTGATGTTCAATGCTTTTTCAAGAAATGAAGATTTATCGATTGATGGAGAAAAGCTGGAGATAACAGACACGTACGTTTATCTTGGACACCAGATATCAAGTGAGGGTCACATTGATGAAGAAATTAATCGGCGTACAAAACTTGCGTGGAGAGCTTTTGGAAGAAACAGCATAATTTTCAAGAGCAATATACCATTATGTCTTATAAGAAAAGTGTTTGATCAATGCATCCTTCCAGTGCTTACGTATGGTGCAGAGACATGGACCTTAACTAAAAGAGACATACAAAGGCTGCAGACAACTCAAAACAGCATGGAGAGGTGCATGCTTGGTGTAACCAGGAGAGGTAAGAAGAGGAACTCGTGGATCCGAAAAATGACAACAGTGGAAGACATCATGATCAGAGTTAAATCCCTGAAATGGCAATGGGCTGGACATACTGCCACAAGGACAGACCATCGATGGACAGCCGAAATTTTAGATTGGATTCCAAGGGACAGGAAAAGACCCAGAAGACCACATGGGAGATGGGTGGATGAAATTCGAAAGTATGCAGGAGTGACATGGAGGAGACTGGCACAAGACAGACTGTTGAGGAGGAAACTTGGGGAGACCTTCATCCAGCAGTGGATTGATAACGGTTGACAATAATATATATAATTATATATATATATATATATATATTTTAATATTACTAATAATAGTTCAACATGAATTTTAAAACTTTAATGCAGTCAGACTTCTTAAATTATTTTTTTACAATTAAAATTATAATTTGTAGCCGATTCATTATTTAAATACAGGGAATCCCCCCTTATCAGTGTTTTTGCTTTGATAAAGCACATTCATGTGAAATTTTAGAGAAGGATATGTAAAAAATAATTGATCAATGATGCATTTAATTTAGTAAAATATTTTGGGGTGAAGTGGGGGGGCTTCAAACAGGGCAGGCCTAAGGCCCCCAATAAAAAATTTAAATCCCCCACTAGCTCTATATGGGAGCCACCTAGAGAGAGGTATCCATCCATACCAAATATTACTAATGCTCCTTTACAAAAGGAACCACAGGACATAATTTTGAAACCAATGTTTACAAATCTTATATCTAACCATATATTCACAAAAAGTCATCAATTGCTCTGATTATGAAAATGTTTTCTATAAATTAAACATAATTAAATCATAACCTTTCAGATAATAAATTGGAATATAGCATTGGCCCACTGTTGATGAGCAAAGAATTAGCCTAATAAAATAGCTAGCTCAATTGATCTTACCCCTTAATTAGTCTGTAGCTATGCCATGACACACACACTACTGCTGCATTCCCCCAAATCAAAACAATGATAGAGAGTAATGAACACAAAGAATTTGTGGCAAAAAATGTTTTTTTCGCTTTAAATTTGTTGCTTAAGTATATTGAACTGTCCAAAATAACAATATTACATTTCCCTAGTCACATTTCAAATAATTACCAATGCATGAGGTATAAGAATTTAAGTTTTTAGTTACTTGGGTGCACACAGAACCCAAGTAACTAAAAACACCCCAGCTCTAGGTACTTTCAAATTGTTTTAGCAATTTCACAAATTCTAAGAATTACATAAAATAAACAAGAATCTTACAATTTCCTTAAATCTGGTCTGTTTCTTAGATAAATTCTGACATTCAACATTTGTAAATAATTCATATCAAATTTAATTCAAATATGTTAAGTTATGGACACATCTGAACATACTCATTAAAGTCTTTTCACTGGAAAAAATACACAGACACATACAGTAATTAGCTTTCTGGTTGCTAAGTGAAAAATGTTTGCATCATGAATTCCCTTAATTTCCCTTTGATTTACAGCTGAAACGTAAATTCTGAAGAATACCTCCTTTTCATGCAATGATTAAATTGATTTTCCTACAGACATTTCAGCACCTTTGAAAATATTATGGGACTAGAAACGTATGCATAAAAATTTAATCAACATGTTTAGTTTCAAAACTGTTACAGTTTGATGATCTCTATGAAGCAAAATTAAATTATGTGAATTCTAAACTTTTTTCTTTTTGTTGTTGTTGTTCTAGAATATGCATCATTCAAATGATAAAGAATCATTTTAAAAAACTGAACTACAGACACTGCATTAATATATTTTTCATTTCAATATGAACACATGTTCATAAAATGAAATGCAATTATAAATATCCATTCATATTAAAATAAAAAAATACATACATACACAGGGCTTGAAAAATACCATGCCCGAAATGCATGGGGTATGTAAATTATTGGCCTGGGCAGGTAAATAAAAAATCTAGTTGCCCGTCAACTCAATGTAAAAATTAAAAAGTTTGGAATACAATTTCCTGCTAAACTATGTACAAGAAAAAAGACAGTCGTCGCATGCCGTGTTTTATTTCACTGCCAATCATAGGAAGTTGTATTATTATTACGGAGTACCAAGGGCAGAAGAATATCACTTCTGTGACATACTATAGAGGTAAAGAACATATCAAGACGACAAATCTGCAGTGATACATTCCGTCCATGTAGCTTAGTTGGGAGAGCAACTTACTCCAGAGTGAAGGGGCATGGACAAATTTGTGTTTTCGCATTGGTGCTCGAACGTAAAAATGGATGTACTGGACGTTGGGTTCTTCGAAAAATGTGTGATGTTTGTTCCACACATCGTCTAGAATTAATGAAAATTTGTTCTTCGCTTTAAAAAAAAATTAAGAGGGAAATGATGTGACGTACTGTAAGAGGTAAAGCACGTATCAAGACGACACATCTGCAGCGATACATTCCAGCCATGTAGCTTAGTTGGGAGAGCAACTTACTCCAGGAGTGAAGGGCGCGGGTTTGTACAGACCAACTTGTGTTTCCACACTTCTTTAATTATATTATGCTCTACGTCCAGAAATTGAAACCACGTGTAGTTTTGCTCTAAATGTTGTTTATAGTCAGCAACGGGGTGCATGCCTCTGATGGAACTAACTTCCGGCGTTTAGTAACGAAGGGCAAAAACTTTGACGAAAAAAACATGGCAGAATCACTAAATTTCTCAAATACTAATTTCATCATCATAACATTTTGCACCAATGAGCATCATCATCTTAAAAGTTGAGATATGTATTTTTCTGCATTAAACATTTTTGAATACAGAACTTCAAAACAGAAATGCAAAACAAGTCAATCATATTTTTTAACTTAAAAAAAATTAGGGTTCTGATTTATCTTAAATGATAAATTTTATTGGGCATCCAGCTTTTGCTACCTGAGCAAGCAAATAATTTTTGCACATGCCCAGCTGGGCAAGTAACTTTTCAGATATTTTTCAAGCCCTGCATACATATCCTTAAATAATACAGAGGCTGCAAACAACTAAAAGAAGCCTGGAGAAATGCATGCTTGGTGTAACCAGGAAATACAAGAAGAGGAACACGGATTAGGGAAACAACAAGAGTTGATGGCATCGTGGCTAAAGGGAAAACCCTCAAGTAGCAATCCTTTGTGCATACTGCCAGAAGAACTGACCAACATTGGTCAAATTAAATAATAGACTGGATACCAAGGGGATGGTAAAGTGCCAGAAGACCACCTAGGAGATGGGTGGATGAAATTCAAAAGCATGCTGTAGTGACTTGAGAGATTACTTGAAGACAAAGTTATGGAAGGGACTTGGACCTTAATCAGGGATGGGTGGATGAAATTCAAAAGCATGCTGTAGTGACTTGAGAGATTACTTGAAGACAAAGTTATGGAAGGGATTTGGACCTTATAATCAGAGGTTACAATCCAGAATTTTAAAGATGATACCCATTTGTGTGTGTGTGTGTGTGAACTTTGCCTGTTTTTGTGTTTAGAGCAATTTTGACCAAAAAAGAAAATCAAAAGTGCAGGAAGGTTCAAAGTGATGCAGATTCATAGATAAAATCACCATTATCAGATCAGGACTTACAAAATGCACCTGCACAGATGTAGGCCTCATCAAAATGATTGGTCTGGGCATGTAAATATAAAAAATCTAGTTGCCTGGCCAGGCATGTAAAAAAAAAAAAAAAATCATCAACTTCACTGTTCTGCTTTCACTGATAAATAAGTCAATGTGTGTGTGCACACACACAGACACACAAGATGCCTCTTATGCTAAAATATTTTTCTTAAATTTTACTGAAATATTGCAATTTAAGATAGCTTTATGAAGATACACTTTGAGCTAAATATATTTTTGCAAAGCTACTGCTCTTGGCCCTGATACGTATAAAATTACTTACATATTTATTTTTACAGATTACAGATGCGATTTCCTCACACTTTTTTTCGTTAAAACCATTTTCATAATGACCGGATGTTTTCATTGTCATTTTGGGGCGTGAAAATAGTAGTTGTAGGGGTGAAGAATTAATCACTGGCATAAACTATTGTAATGGACACTAATTTGCATAATTTATAGACTGAAATATTACGGAATTATGTGATGGACATTAAGTTATGTAATTTCATGGAAATGGAAATATTCCAGTCAAGCTCATGTATGTTTCTTTTTTTTTTTTTTATTGGAGGTTTAACGACCACCATGAGCAACTCAATGGGCTATAAGCAGTCGCTCGTCCCTAATTTAGGGTCACTGGTTCCAGGGAAGGGAGAGAACCAGTGCCGTAAGACAAACATAACATCCATGCCTCACCGGGATTCGAACCCGGACCCCTTTTGGACGAATGATCAGAGGTAATCGCTTAGACCACTGCGCCACCATGGCGGCTCATGTATGTTTGAAGATCACCTGTGAGAAACTACTAACGATCGCCAATTTGGGCGAAGATACGCACGAAAACGATGTTGAAATAACAAGACGCCAGACGTCTGAGGAATGCAGTATTTCGACGACATTTGAATGTATACAGTTGTTATTCTATGTGTTCACAGAGGCCACAGCTATTGTTCCTAGCCATGACGATCTCAGGTCTGCAGGGGACGCAGGAAGCAGGAACGGCTCAAGGACGCTTCTGGGTCACGCAAGAGAAGGTCACAGGTCAGGTTAGAAGTTGGAAAGGTGGTGGGGAGCTGCAGATAGGGGCGAGAAAGCCATCCTTGAGCGCGCTCCACACCAGGGAAGCACATGGCCACTGCAAAGTGCGAGGAAAGCAGGAGCCAACGGGGAGTGAGGAAGTTGTATCTTCGGAAATTTTACGTCGGAGAAGAGAGGAATTGACGTTGAGTGCTCGTAGGAGCAGGAAGTGTTTTTCGTGAGGTGCAGAGCCCGGGATATGGACTCTGGCAAGTCCACATGTGCTGACTGAGACAAGGCATTAAGCCTTTTCTTTTTTGTTGGAGAGAAGAGAAGAATGTGGCATGTACGAAACGATATAGGCCGGTAAAGGCTGTCGTTTACGAGTGGGGACCACATGCGTGGAAAGGAAGCATTAAGCCTTTCTTTTATTGTTAGATAGAGAAAAGAGTGTAACGTGTACGAAATGAAACAGGCCAGTGAAGGCTCTCGTTTACATTATAGGATAAGCGTTTAGGGAACAAACTGACTTTTCTGAGTAAGACTCTGAGACGGAAGACGAATTTTCGAAGAACTGAGTAGGTAGCAACTGAAGTAGCCCATGCTAGAGAACAATGGCGGCCGAACCCTTGAACAATAAAATTGTTAAGTTTAGTACTTGGGCCTAATGAATTTTTAAGCCTCAATGTTTGTCTACTATTCCACCTCCCCCCCCTCCCCCATTGCAGAACATTTTTTTAATCTTAGATTTCAATGTCTTGCGGAAATTTTTTTTTTATTTTAGATTTCAGTTTTCTTGTAGGATGTTTTTATTTGTAGAACATATTTTGTTAAAACTTCAATTTCAATCCCTTGCAGAACATTTTTTATTTTAAATTTGCGAGCGCAGCAATTGCTCATGTGTCCGATCTGCCGGTAACTCCTCTTGTCTACACTTCCCATACTTCTCCCCAGAGCAGCAAACAATCCCTCGCCCTCCCCTACACACCCATCCATCCATCCATCCACCCACCCACCCCTACCATTTGGGATGGTAGCTGATTGATCAAATGATCATATGTAGAGGATTTTAGGAAGGGAGTGTCTGACCCCAGGTCTTAAACAACCCTTAGAAATAGGAAACTAGGAGATTTGGGCTAGAGCGCCTGATAGGAAAGTGACACGGAAGCGAAGTAGAAAGGGGGAGGAAGACACCCTTATTTATTACCAGGGTCCGACGGCTTAACGTTCCCATCCGACACACGGCCGATATTTAGTGGATAGAGTGTTCGTACCTGCCTGGGATCGAACCTAAGGCCCTTTCCGTGGCAGACACGGACATTGCCCACTAGGCCATCGTAGCTGATTGTTTTTCCCTGCGCTTTTTGAAGGACCCTTTTCCCCCTCCCCACTAGTATGTTGTGAAAGTGGGAGGCACTAAGCCATGTTAAACCACATATTGCTGGGGAGAGTGTTAGGTGTCCATCTTGGAAAAAATCATCTCAAGTCAACAACAGCAGACCATGCGGGATTGCGGGATTCCCGCCCAAAGTTTTAAACTCCCGCCGAAGTAAAGTTGCTAGGAAGAAGTCTCCCTCCTTAGAAAATTTTAAGGAAAAGAAAAAAATTATGTATATATCTGGGTCTGTATTTTGACCACTCATAAAATTCGAGCTTTAAAAATGTATCCTTTATAAAAATTACAGGCGTTGAAAACAAATCTTTTTCTGAGTTATGAATATTGCGGTCGGATACATCGGGAATAATTAATTTTATGGACATGTTAATCAGCTTCCATACGCAGCGGCCTGGACAATTCATTTTGCATGTCGCCAACTGTTACAAATCAGGCACAAGATTTCACAGAATTCCGCGTTTTTCATTATTTGGGATCGATACAAAACTGAAGAGAATTGGGGGTGGAGAATTGATGTGTATGTATGTGTGTGTGTGCGTGTGCCGTTTCCCATCGGGAAACAGTATTCAGTTCTTTTTTTTTTTTTTTTTTTTTGATTGGAGGTTTAACGACCACCGTGAGCAACTCAATGGGCTATAAGCAGTCGCCCGTCCCTAATTTAGGGTCACTGGTTCCAGGGAAGGGAGAGAGCCAGTGCCGTAAGACAAACACAACATCCATGCCTGACCGGGATTCGAACCCGGACCCCTTACGGACGAATGATCAGAGGCAAACGCCTTAGACCACTGCGCCACCGGGGCGGCGGTATTCAGTTCTTCAAAACTTAAAATTTTTCCTGTAATCGTTATTTCTTCTTCTTGCAAACTTGTCTTTGCCCAGTATTGTTGCTAAATATCAGTCTATTACATAAATGTTTGTATTTCAGCTTGAAACTGTAAGCGAAAATTTTCCGAAAACGTAAATTCGACGAAGCGAAAATTTCCCTGTAATCTTTAAAAGGCACGAGTTTCTCCTGCGGATTCGGGAAATTTTGCCTTTGTCATCATCATTTGTACCATTCTAGAGAGTGAAGAGAATTGAGAACTGCAAGGTGGGGCAAGGGATAACGTTTTCCGGCTGTAAACGGAATTCCGTCTTTCAAAACATTCGAAAACAGAAGCTAGACAGAGTGACGATTTCTCCCGTAATCATATTTTTTTTCCTCGCGATTCTCTCTGTTCAGTATTAATGTAAAATATGATTTTGTTCAATAAATGATCGTGTTTCAGCTTTAAAATGGAGGAAAAATTTCCGAAAATGGAAATCGGATTGAGCAAAGAGTTCGAAAAAATTGTGCTTCACTCAGAATAACTCTGACATAGCTCCCTTATGTTGTGATATTCAGAAGATAACAGGCTACATAGCTGATCTATTAGAATAATACAGCATATATTCTGAAAATGAGGAAATTGTTGGTAATTATAAGAAGAGCAGGCATTTTATTGAATGTTGAATAATTAATACAAATTGTATTCGAATATTTCCAAGAACTTGGGTCAGTTCTAAGCAGAAGAAAAATTGGAAGATCTTTCCAATTTCATTGAATTTTTCAAGGTTTTTCCATGTGTTCCACACACTGAAGAAAAAAAAAGATTTTTTCTTTGAGTATACTGTTTTTGTCACTTGGACCTATAGAAATGCAAGAAAGTAGGACAAGTGGAACAATTTTTCCATATTAAAGCTCTCTTAAAACAAGCTCTACATGAAATGAAAGCAGATTCTAAAATTTATTAAGTTTGCTGTTTTTATTCTGCCTGTCTCAGAGGCAATTTGTGAATCCTGGGGTTCAACAATTGAAATATTGTATAAGTAAAAGACCCAATACTAATTTAATGACAGAAATGATGTTATAGTTGGAACAAATGATAAATGAATTACTAATCTAAAACAACTATTATGGGAATTTTACTAGGAAATTTTTCCATTTAATTTGCAAATTTTCAGAGAAAGCTCTTCTCCTTCTTCAAGCTGTCTTTTTTTGTTGTCACTTATTTCTGTCACTATCGTGGTTACAGTTAACCTTGACGACCATTGAATTTCAATTTCTATCATCCAGTTTCTATTAAGAAAAATGTAGCAAGTCAGTTTTTAGAAAAAAATTAATAAAATAGTTTCTACAGCAGAGAAGCCCACAAAGAAGAACTTAAAGTCATACTTGCAGAAAATAACTATCCTAAAGAAGAAATTGAGAAGCTTCTGAATTTTAATGGTACGAAGAGAACCCGCAAAAGCAACAAGTAAAATTCACTAAAAAAATTTCTTATCGTAAAGGTTTATTTGAGTCTTTAAAGAGAATTAGTAAGAAGTACAATATTAGGCTAGCTCCAAGTTTAGAGAACAAAGTTACAAATTTTTTCCATAAAATAGTTCAAAGAGAAGAAGATATTTTAAAAATGCAAGGTGTAGTTGTGGACTATCTCACATAGGTGAAACAGGTCGCAGACTAGAAACTCATATAGCAGAGCATAAAGCTGCTATAAAATATTGCTCCAACAAGACTGGTTTAGATAGGCATGTTAAAGGAACTAGTCACAGCATGGATTGGAATTCCCTTAAAGTCATCAGTTTCCAAAGCAATTTTCAAAAAAGAAAGCTGAAAGAAGGAATAGAGATTGGGAAAAATTAAAATTCCATCATCAATGACTGCAAAGGATTTTCCCTGCCTAACATCTGGCAGGATTTGATGAAAAATAACCTAAACCTTCAAGGTTAACCGTAACCACGATAGTGACAGGAATAAGTGACAACAAAAAGACAGCCTGAAGAAGGAGAAGAGTTTTTTCCGAAAATTTGCAAATTAAATGAAAAAATTTCCTAGTAAAATTCCCATAAGTTGTTTTAGATTAGTAATTGAATTAAGAAACTAGGAAGCCATTTCTCAACATGAGCTTTATTCAAAGATAAATGAACGTTTATAATGTCAAACAGAGCATAGTTTGGACATAAATCAGTCCAACAAATACTGAAAGTTGCCTTAATTTCAATGTATGGACTAAATTACCACAGACACTTTGTAAATAATTCATCTGCATCAGTGGCACACTATTTAACTTTAAAAGTTATTGACAAAATATCAAATTCTAAATACCCTGGTTCTAAATAAATTTATTTTATTAAAATAATGTGTTTTTATGGATTATATTTAACAAGGGGTTTCAACTGATGGTAAGTAATTTTTTAATGTTTGTTTTACTGTGATTTATTTCACTTAATATTTTTTATGAAATTTGGTCAAAGTGTTTCGTGTTTTACCCGAAGAACATTTACAATTTTTGGAAGTCATGTTGCAGAACACTGAACATAATTCTGCTCCTGGGCCTTCCACTCTCTTGAATAGCAGCTATATAATTTATAAAAAGTTGAGAGAAAGAACACCGGGCTATCATCAGCATTTGCTGATAAATAGTTTTATTTGTAAAAAGAACCTTATTTTATTTCGCATGCTGTGGGACAATCTTCTCATCACATGGGAGTAAGGTTGGCATAGGCATATGCTAATTAACATAGGAGCTCCATCCCTACAGTAGTTGACCTTTTTTTTTATTTATACAGCTTTTATTGATACAGGAATCCTGTATTACAGCAAATCAGCAAACTAGTAACTTTGATCAGCATCTGTTCCACGTCAATGTAGTACATATTTTCATTTTGGAGCAAGTAAATATTTAATCTACAGCTGGAAAAATATGTTCCAGATCTTGAAGCCAGCTCCAAAATTTAGGAGCCAGGAGAAATGAATAGAAATTTCAAAGAATAGTACACATGATGTGTGGTGATGATGATGGAACGAAAAATAATATAGTGTACTTGCTGCATGTTTTTTCTTTTTTTTACCAAAACCAGTTGCTGCTAAATAAAATTCTGATTTAGTCCATATTTTTTCTCCCGTTTTTCTAGTCGCTGCTCCCAAAGTATTTTAAGTTAAGATTTCGATTTTACTAAAGCACGATTTGTTGAAGTTAAATTTTGCACATATAAACTTGAAGTACTATATTTAACTTCACATAATCAGCAGTGGCATATAATTTACAGGCCACGAATTAATAAAAAATAAATTCTTGCACATAATCCATAGCGAAGAAAAAAAAATCTTACACATAATCTGCAGCAGCTTATAAATAATCTGTAGATCACAAAATTTATAAAAACACAATTTTTCCTTCATCTAATACATGGCGGCATATCTGCCGATCATGAAAGGGGGAGCTGAACTTTTTAAGTGGATAAAAAATCTGAATGTGTGGCAAGAATGTGGATTACTTTTCATTTGTCTTCTGTTGGCACTGCAGCTACACAGCATCCATTGCTTAACTTTTTTCTGCTAGTATCTCTCTCCCCATTTTTTTTTTTTTTATACCCTCTGATGACAAAAATTTCATATATCATGCTGAAAAAACTTTCAGCCTGAGGACCACGAGTGCAAGATATCAAAGCTTTATCTTTTACATAAATGGTGTAACTTTGTGAATAAAAATACTTTTGAACACCATGCATCAATTCTTACAAATTTTCCAACTTCACCAATTCTGTTTTCGGAAAATTTTTCCTTCCTTATCGAGCTTAAATGCAAACACTTACGGGAGGGGGGGGTATATTTAACAACGCAGGAAAGTGGGAACAAAAAAAAAAAAGGAACACAATTACGGGAATAATCTTTGCTCCATCTGACTTCTGTTTTTAACACCACCACCCCCCCATTTTCAAGTTGGGGAATAAAATGCTACTTAACAACAATACTGAGCATAAAGAACATCGCGAGAAAAAATTACAATTATGAAAACAAAAATCTTCACACCGTCGACCTTCCGTTTTCTAAAGTTTCAAGATAGAATTCCGTCCTTAGATGACAACTCCTCCCCCCACACACACACCCAACCATCACCACCAACCCCCCCCCCCAATATCTGTTCAGTTGTGCATTGATCTTGAGAATTGACCCAAATGATAATAGAAAATTTGGAATTCCTCGAACAAGCAGACGAATCTCATGCCTAAAGATAAATAAGGAAATCTTCGGGCCATCTAACTAATGTTTTCGGAAATTATTGCCTCTACTGTCAAGCTGAAATATGAACATTTATGCAGTAAAATTATGTTTAACCACAATACTGGACAGAGGCAACGTCGCGAGAAAAAAATTGACAATTACAGGAAATCTGTTTTCACAAGCTTTGAAACATGAAATACCGTCCCCATTACTTACCCCTCCCCAAATCCTGTTTTGCATCGCTGTCATACATAATCCAAATGATGACAGTAAAAGCGAAATTCCAGGAATCCGTGGAGGAACTTCGTATGTGTAATTCTCGACAGAAAAGACAATTCACTGGATGATTCCAAAGTCCAAAGAAAGAAAGAAACAATAAGTAAACTGTCATTTTTTAAATAATTTTATTTTAATTCCAGGAATCCGTGGAGGAACTTCGTATGTGTAATTCTCGACAGAAAAGACAATTCACTGGATGATTCCAAAGTCCAAAGAAAGAAAGAAACAATAAGTAAACTGTCATTTTTTAAATAATTTTATTTTCATGAGAAAAAAAAAAACCTTTTTTGCAGGCAGCAGCCCCCCCCTCAATTTTGAAATTCTGGGAATTCCCAGAGGAACTTTGTGTAATTCTTGACATAAAAGTCTCAATTCACTGGACTATTCAAAAGTCCAAAAGCAGAAAGAAACGATCTTATTAACAAAAGTAAACTGCCATTTTTTTAAATAATTTTGTTATTTTCAAGAGAAAGAAGAATACAAAATCCCTTTTTTTCAGCATTGACATTGTTCATTAGGTAGACAATGTGGACAATCCATAAAATTTGGCATTTTTGCAAATGATTAAGAAAAACAAACTGAAGAGCCTGAACAAAGCCTTAACTAATATGATTATTGCAACAAAATTAATGAATGCAATGTGAGAAGTGATTATGCTACCAAGATAGCAATGATAACACACTGTGGAATAATAGCTCAACTGGCTTCCAAGAATACTTCTTAGCCTTCCGTGAATGCAAATAGTATCACCTTCGTTGTATCATATTTTCTGTCAAAATGCTTGTAAGTAAAAAAAAACATAACTTATATCTTTATCTTTGTGGCTTTCTAACTTTGTATTGTGTTACATTTTTTCTGCAAGTCACTAAAATCCTTAGTGAAAAAAAGAATCAGAAGTCAAACACTAAGTTTCAATTAACTAGAAAAATTGCCATAAAATGACTCCAGGATTATAAAATAAAATTAGTAACTACCTTCCAAAATTAAAGCAAAAAAAAAAAAACATCTTTTTACAGGAAGGTTAGGTCTACATTATTAAATGTGAGTATGGTCTCAGCTATGTGGGAGAGACAGTAGACAGCTTAAAACCAGATTGGCAAAACACAAAGTTGCAATTAAAAATATGACAAACAAAACAGGTTGGGACAGGCACATACAAAATACAGGACAAAGTGTTTTCGGACACTGTGGAAGTTCTGACACAGCACTTCATCAAAAGAAAATTGGTTGAAGGACTGCAAATAGAGAGATGTACAACACTAAAATGATTTGAAAGGTTGGAATTCACTTCATGAATGGCAACATCTACAATAGCTGTAGTCCTGAGGAAGGGTTGGGATGGTACCAAAAATTTTGACATATAAATATCCACTTATTCCTTAGTAAAACACCCATGATTTTGAGATATTTGTAGTTCATTAAGTTTGGGAATAGCCATGCCATCAATTAATACCAAGTTTTTTTCTGTTGTCAACGCATTTTCGAGACATTTTAAAACAAACTCTCCTGACACCACGTAGATTTTTTAAAAATTAAAATGTCGCAAAACCTTTCTTTTAAGCGGTCTCCCATCTGCAGAACCGAAATTTATAATTTAACTAATAATTCACAGATTATACAATGGAAATTACAGTATTTACTGCAAATTATAAAACTTAAAGAAAAAAGAAAAAAAATTGGGAGTTAGCAAATAATTTTTAGTCCCTGGTATTTTTATAGCCCTGATTTAATGTTTTTCTACTCATGCAAACTTGTTATAGATACAAGTATAACTTTGTATTATAGCAAATCAAACTTTGTGCTCTGCTACAGAGTTTGGCGATCCATTTATTCTGTACTTATATTAGGCTCAGCTAGTCATGATGATGTGTTGGCAGCCTTAACATTGCCAGGGGTCAAAAAATATACTTGTACACCAGTCACCAGAAAATATTAATATGTGTAGTCAGAGATTTTGGCATTTCCTCCTCAGTAACAAGACATCAACTTCTTGCATTCCCCAATCCTCCCAGGACGCTCCCCTTCTCCACCTTAATGTTTCATGTGTGCACTTTGTTTTATGGGGCACCCACCATTTCATGCCCACCTCTACAGCTTGGGATGCCGGGTAACTGACTGGCTCTCCTGGCACAGCTGTTAGCCTTTGTGGAACGGAGTTTCCACTTTTATTCTTTGCCTTAACCCTTTAACCAGCTGGAACAAATCAACTCAGGGTTAAGAAAATGGGCTGAAATCAGCTCCGACGAATGAAAATATTCTCTATCTAAAAAGAGACTCCAACAAGCTAAACTCGGCCTCAGAAAACACTGCTTTTCCCTTAGCTTTGTTGTTCAAAGAAAATGGTCATTTACGGGGACGATTGACACCAATTCTTTCTGACTGATTACTTACTAAAAGGGCTATGACAATGGCGACAAACCTATGAAAGGAGAGAGAAGATGTTTCAGTCACTTGTTTCTGCCCAGTGGCAAGATGTCTGTGTCAGAGGGACTATCTCTTCCCCATCATGCCTTGGGTCATGGAGCAGAGATTATAGGGCTAGGGGCTGTGGCAGATCCAATGGGCGCGACAGGGGTGACACCCCCCCCAACCCTAACGAAGTTTTTACGTTTAAAGTAGCGAAAATTTTAAATGATTAATTTTACATATTTTGTTTTCAGTTTTCCAAAAAAAAAACAATTAAACTTAGTACGAAGGATTTAAAATACTTATTACATTGATTTAGGTTCAGTAAAAAAAGAAAGAGAAGGGAATAGAATAAAAAGAGATAGTGCAAAAGATAAAGGGAAAACAGGGACAGTGGGGGGTAAAAAACATGGGGATATTCTTTGTTAGTTCTTTGCTGGTGTCATATTGTCTAACATCTGTGATGTCTCTAAACAGGGTAAGGCAGAGCTTGGAACTGAAATCAGAATAAGTGGGAGAAACTGAGTAACAATCTGATCTACGTATGTATCTTAATTGGGTCATAAAGAAAATTCGTAAAAATGTCCCTACTGCTTCCTCCCAGATGGTCTTTTTTTCTTCTTTTTTTTTTCCTGCTCCCTCATGCCTCACAGGCGCTTCTTATTCCACCTACTCCGAAGTCAATCCCTGCTTGGGTGGGGTGGGCTGGGAGGGAGGAGTGTGGCTAATACAGGTAATTGTCGGCATCTTCTGCTACTAACATTATATAAATAAATTATATATATAAGACCACATGGGAGATGGGTGGATGAAATTCAAAAGTATGCAGAAGTAACATGGAGGAGACTGGCACGAAACAGTGTTGTGTAAGAAACTTGGGGAGACCTTCATCCAGCAGCAGATTAATAATGGTTAATGATGATGATATAAAACCATTTCATAATGGCTTTGCTCCCTTTTTTATACCAGAACCACCCCCTAGAGTAAACTTCTGGATCCACCTCTGGCTACAGGGATATCTTCTCACAAATGACAGGTTTATGGTCCGTACCACTGAGATGAGTGGGAGCAAAGGATTTGTTTTGACGTAGTTTTCATAAAACCCGGTTGCTTTGTGAACATTTCCATTTGGAAAATGCAGAAAACTTTGGGCGCTATCTAGTCCTGGTTCTTTGGCCGCTTAAAGGGTTCAAAAGCAAGACATTATAGTCTGTTTTCAAAAATACAGAAGAACGTAATTAGTCACATGCAATGACTAATTATGTTCTTGTTCTGATGCACGTTAGGAAAGAAAAGCAGGATTTTTTTTATTTTTTTAATTTATGATGCCTGCTTTTTTTTTTTTTTTTTTTTTTATTGGAGATTTAACGACCACTGTGAACAACTCAATGGGCTATAAGCAGTTGCCCGTCCCTAATTTAGAGCCTCTGGCATCAGGGAAGGGAGAGAGCCCGGGCCTACGAGAAACAACATCCATGCCTCACCGTGATTCGAACCCGGACCTAACTCAGAGAAGTGGTCATAAGCCAGCGCTTAGACCACTGTGTCACTGGGGAGACATGACAATGATTAAAACCTGTGGGTTTAACTTGGAAGGGTATTTTTAAAAAATGTTTGCCTTGTAGCATCACTTGTCAGCTATCATTTTTGACTCGTCATGGGCGAGTGTAATTTTGGATCCCTGATCATAGTACTGAACATGCATCCACATTTTAAGGGTAAATTTGATGACCATCAGAATTAATGAAATGCTCACATAAAGTGAAAGATGTACTTCAATCACCCTTTCCAATCTGTTATACTATAGGATTACCAGATGTTGACTACACCACCAGAAAAGCACGTGAAATACAGGGTGTCCGAGAATTATTGGACACATTACAAAATTATGTACAAAAAAAACTATGAGCATTGTCTGTTTTTCTATGTCACGTATTACTAACACGGTTTCTATATTTTTGTTTTGCAGAATTGTTATTCCCAGAATCTGAGAGATGGCACTAGGTGTGGCCTGATGAATGTATGAGAAATGCGCAATCAGTAGTCATGTCATTTGTACAGCAGAAGGCGATGTGTGTGTTATGGCTTGCAGAATTAAAGTCTGTCATTCAAGTTAAAAGACGGTACCGTTTAGAGTATGGTTGTAATCCTCCGTCAACGAATTCAATTAAGCAGTGGATGAAACAGTTTAAAGAAACTGGCAATGTGGAACATCGTGGAGGAGCCGGTATGCCTAGCGTCAGCGGTGAGACAGTTGACCAAGTTAATGAAAGTTTCCGACAAAGCCCCAGGACATCCGTTCGTAAAGCAAGCAGAGAACTGTGCATTCCAAAATAGACAGTTCACGATATCTTGCACAAGAAATTAAAGTTTCAGGCTCATAAAATTCAAATAGTGCAAAAGATGCATGTAAATGATCACACTCTGTGGTACGATTTCACTGTGGATATGCTGAATCGAGTGGAAAATGACAAAAACTTTTTCAGTACTATAGTTTTTAGTGATGAATCCACATTTCATGTATCAGGTATTGTGAATTGTCACAACTATAGGATATGGGGCAGTGAACCGCCTCATGCTGCTATTGAACTGGAACGCGATTCTCCAAAAGTTAATGTGTGGTGCGCCCTATCAAAAAGAGAAGTGTTTGGCCCTTTCTTCTTCTGCGAAAAACCACAAATGGCGACATTTACTTGGATATGCTAGAAAATTTTGCTATATCCCAGATCAAAAGATATGACGTTTTCTAACAAGACGGTGCACCTCCGCATTGGTCAACACGTGTACGTAAGTGCCTAAATGAGCATTTCCCAAACAGATGGATTAGGTGTAGTGGTCCCATTTCGTGGCCTCCTCACTCTCCAGATCTAACTCCATTGGATTATTTCATGTGGCGTTATGTGAAGGATCGTGTCTATCAGACGCCTTGTACTGATTTGCAGGAACTGAAGCAGCATATCACAGCTCCATAACTCCTCAGATGCTTGCCAATAGATAGCAAGAAATCGAGTATCACTTGGACATACTATGAGCAACCAAGAGATCTCACATCGAAATTTATTAACTTTTGTAGTTACAAAGTTAGTACAATCAGTTTCTTTCTATCTGTTTAGTGTTTTGTTTTATATAATTTTGTAATGTGTCCAATAATTCTCAGACACCCTGTATTATTCACATGCAAAAAAATGAAGGGAAAATAAACAATCATCATAGAATAGGCTCTAATGGAGAAAAAGAAACATAAGAGTGTCCTTCTTCAGAAATACTATATCATCATCATCATTGTCAACCATTATCAATCCACTGCTGGACGAAGGTCTCCCCAAGTTTCCTCCACAACGGTCTGTCTTGTGCCAGTCTCCTCCATGTCACCCCTGTATACTTTCGAATTTCATCCACCCATCTCCCATGTGGTCTTCTTCTGGGTCTTTTCCTGTCCCTTGGAATCCAATCTAAAATTTCGGCTGTCCATCGATGATCTGTCCTTCTGGCAGTATGTCCAGCCCATTGCCATTTCAGGGATTTAACTCTGATCATGATGTCTTCCACTCTTGTCATTTTTCGGATCCACGAGTTCCTCTTCTTATCTCTCCTGGTTACACCAAGCATGCACCTCTCCATGCCCCTTTGAGTTGTCTGCAGCCTTTGTATGTCTCTTTTAGTTAAGGTCCACGTCTCTGCACCATACGTAAGCACTGGAAGGATGCACTGATCAAACACTTTTCTTTTAAGACATAATGGCATATTGCTCTTGAAAATTATGCTGTTTCTTCCAAAAGCTCTCCAGGCAAGTTTTGTACGCCGATTAATTTCTTCATCAATGTGACCCTCACTTGATATCTGCTGTCCAAGATAAACGTACGTGTCTGTTATCTCCAGCTTTTCTCCATCAATCGATACTATATATAATTATTTATGTCCGTGACTTCCTTTTTTACTATCCTTATTTGAGCTGAATCAGGAGCCCCATCAAATTAGTTTGCTTCTCTGTATAGCAAACTGAATATTCTAGGTAAATACTATTTAACGTTACTTAAGTGACTAGTTTATCACCATCATATAATAACTACCTTTATGTCCAACAGAGCAGAATGACAATCAATGCTACCAAAATATTGCTTGAATTCACATAACACACGATAGGTTTTCTGAAATAAGCTTTTGTTTTAACAACCTATAGTAAGTTAAGAAGAGCTAATGGCTCCTTGGTATGCTTGAGAAAAATGCCAGCAGCACTAAACTTCTATCGTAGATGGTCATTTTACTGCTAACAACTCTCAAATTTAGAACATTGACTTACCAGCTCAGTAAAAATCTCAAGGAAATTGCTTGAAAAATGAGTAAGTTATGGTTCTATGCACAACAGGCTGTTTTCCTCTGGCACACTTAGAGAAGAGATAAAATAATGGGTTGGTACTAAGAGACTTAATGTTAAAACTGATACATCTGCTCAGTTATGCTTATTGATTGCAATAAATTAATAAATTATATGATGCAAATTTGCAGTAGTTTAATAATCACTTCACAGTTCCACAGAATCGCTTTTTCCAAAATACTTGCAGCTTTTTTATGTGTCTAGGTTTTACATTCAATTCCTCAATGAAAACTAATTACCTCTAGAAAAGAAATAACTGTAAACATTAAATTTTGATACTTTTAATGTACAACAAATCCATACCTTTTAATGCATTAACTGTAGAAACATATTAATGATATGCCATAAGAGCATTACACAGGAATGCTATATATAGATTTTTTTACTTATTAGCTGTTAATGAATTATATCTATTATTTGTTTTAAAAACACTAATGAATTTGGTAAGATCTCACAATAAGCATAGTTCAATACTAGATATAGTGAATTAACATATTTATTTGATACTCCTTATAAACTGAAATCATTCAGGCTTTATTTCTGCTAGCACCAAAATCAGTTTGTTACCAAGCTAAAAATTAAATTCGACATAGCACAATGTTCACATAACATATTGCAGCAACAGTGGAAAGTTTTGATATATTTTGATTAAATTTTTATACAACTCCATGTCTCTGTTGAATACCTGAGCAGCACACATAAGACATATATTTGAAAAAAAGTGGTACAAATTGGTTTCTGTTAATAAATATTACTATAAAATGCCAAAATATAATACTACATGTATTTGTCATTCTACAAGATTTGAGAAATTTACTATGGTACACACACTGCAACATTTTCATATTTCTTTGACTTTCACAAACACATTTTAAGCTTCAAGTTCTTTATACAATTTTCTTTTCTTTTTTTGTCAGTGTTATGACAATCTTTCCCAAGGGTTTGTACAAAAAACTTCATATCGCTCGAGAACTATTTAAATAAAAGCAACTGTTCCAGTACATGAACAACTCAAAATACGCATTAACTGAATCTTTTGTTTCACTACCCTGCAGTTAAACTGCAAAGACTTAAGAGTACACAACATCAGCGCATGAAGTTAAGTTAAAAACTTTAAATGACATTGAAAACACATTTACCTAACATCACAATCAACCATGTTTTTGTTTTGGAGTTTAATGATCACCCTGAGCAACTCAGAGGGCTATAAAGTAGTTAGTTACCTGTGCCTAATATAGGGCCACTGTTTCCAGAGAAGGTGCTACCTGACACACACCCATGCCCAAGGAGGTTACAATAAGATATCTGGAGATGCCCTCATTAATGGAGCAGTGCCACTTTACATGAAGCCTATCACGGTAAGAGGCGGCCATTAAACTGTGGGAAAGCTGGTGGTTTTCAAGGCTATTGCAATACATTTTGTGTTGGCTGAATCACATTCTTTCATCGCAAATATTTCTGATTTTGCATTGTAACTTGTTGCTGATGTGCGAGAAACTGCTGGATTTATAAAATTCGTAATTCGCACGTTCCCATTTGCACGTTCCCATTTTTATTTAAAATCAAAACTCCTGAAACGTCGGTGAAAGTTCGAAACAACATTAAAATTGAAAATTTCACTTGTGTGTGAAGTATAACTCATTCCGGTTTGATATCAACATGATTCCTGCAACCTTAAACCACACAACTCCAAAATACACATAGCTAAAAACTATATGGATATCATGTAAACAAATCAAGATTCCCACACTTTGCAGCTTCACAGTTAAGAGACCCAAGGGCATCTCCAGAAATCTTAATCTAGCCTCCTTGCCCATGGCTGATCCAGGTTTGAGGTCTGAGCAGAAAACCATAGCAATATCCTTTTATTTTTTACGATTTTTAGGGAGTAGGGTAGAGTTGTTTCAGTGTTTAACGACCACCATGAGCAGCGCATAAGGCTAAAAAAGTAACATCTCATTACTATTTTTGGGCCACTGTTTCCAGAGAAGGGTCAAAATGCATCACCCATGCCTCATCAGGTCCAATCTCAGCGAATGGGAATGGTTGAAGGCCAGCGCCTCAGACCACTCGGTTACGGGGGCAGCTAGCATTCTTTAATGGTAACACTGTCAATAATCAAACAATGATAAGACGTATAATTTTCGTCGTGCAAGAAAAACAACCACTGAAAATATCAAAGGCTCATTTTAATGGTGCTAATAATAATTCTAAAAGAAAACCCATTTGCCCAGCGAATAAAAATATGACGATGCATCAATTAATAATTTACGCAGTTTGGTGAACCTCATAAAAACAGCAGCCACGAAGAAGATGAGCGCTGAAGGCAATTTCACCACATGCTCACCCACCCATCTCCGCAACAATGTGCAACATTTCCTCATACAGACACAATCCCTATCACAACAAAAGGTATGATCATGTGGGAAGAATCATCTAAGAAAACTAAAAATCACACTCAAGACAACGATCGTGTGACAATAATTTTATCGATACTCACTTTTATGATGCACCATGTTTTATGTTCACAACAAACTACATAACATAATCAATTAAACGTTTAGACGGCGTTAAAATCACTAAAATAAATCGTTCGCTACTCCTTGCCTCGCTTTCAGCTGAGTTAGTGAGTTGACTTAGGTTCAGGAGTTGCTTCCGATGTTGCCAATAATCCTGTCCTATCACGATATAAGAGAAGAACATCGTAGAAGCAGTCATGCATCGTCTGCTTCTAACGCTTAAGTTTTTAACAGTTGCACTACATACAGAAATTCGTCCCGCTGACCGAACGGCCTTTTTTGTTATTAGATTTTTTAATAATTTACTTGTCCTGACTGTACAGATACAGTGACAGGATAAACAGACATAGTAGTACAGTATGTTCAGGCAAACATAGACAGTATATTAATTTTACTACATCAGCAATGTACACAGCGCGGCTCCGGTAGCGCAGTGGTCTAAGCGATGGCTTTTTCCCATTCGTCCGAGAAGGGCCCGGGTTCGAATCCCGGTGAGGCATGGATGTTGTGTTTGTTTTACAGCACTGTCTCTCTCTCTCTCTCTCTCTCTCTTCCCTGAAACCAGTGGCCTTAAATTATTGACCGGCGACTGCTTATAGCCATTGAGTTCTCACAGTTGTCGTTAACATTCCAATTAAAAAGAAATGTACATAGCAAACATGGGACACAGAATCCAAAGTGATCATGTAACACAGAGAGCCAGTGTTGAACGACAAACACAAACATACATGTCTTACCTGGGATTCAAACCCAGACCAGGGCCCGATTTAGGTCAGCGGAAGCCCTGTGCACATCCTATGTCTGCCCCCCTCCCCGATTAAATTTATCAGCTAACAGTTGAGAAAAATATGTGCTGGTAAATATTTTTTTTGCAAGCAATTTTTCTAGTACTAAAACATTAAAATACATCCCACATGCTAGTCATCTTTACATGCTAGTTATCTGGTGTTGTTGTTGTTATTGAAGGTTCAACGACCACCGTGAGCAACTCAATGGGCTATAAGCAGTCGCCCGTCCCTAATTTAGGGTCACTGGTTCCAGGGAAGGGAGAGAGCCAGTGCCGTAAGACAAACACAACATCCATGCCTCACCGGGATTCGAACCCGGACCCCGTTCGGACGAATGATCAGAGGCCATCGCTTAGACCACTGCGCCACCGGGGCGGCCTAGTTATCTTGGATTGTAATAGATGAGCATTCACACCACTTGTACTTCTCCGCTTCCGCAGAGCTTACAGCTGTAACATTAATTACTCTGGAATTCCTTTTTTGTTTTATGGTATTTACAAAACAAATAACTATCCTCCCAGAGATATAATTTAAAACCTTTAGTCTATCCTAAATTTAATGGAAATGATAAACTGATGGTAGTTTTTTTTTTTTTTTTTTTTTGATTGGAGGTTTAACGACCACCGTGAGCAACTCAATGGTCTATAAGCAGTCGCCCGTCCCTAATTTAGGGCCACTGGTTCCAGGGAAGGGAGAAAGCTAGTGCCGTAAGACAAACATAACATCCATGCCTGACCGGGATTCGAACCCGGACCCCTGACAGACGAATGATCAGAGGACAGCGCCTTAGACCACTGCGCCAACGGGGCGGCCCGATGGTAGTTTAATCTGTAAGAAGTAATTCCTCACAAAATATTACAAGTCTTTAAATAAAGTAATGTCATTTGAACTTTTTCTATATTTTCATTTATATGAAAATAAACCCTACATAATTATGAATATTGATTCACAAAGTTGTTCTCACAAAACTAATATCAATGAAAATATTTTTAGTAAATTCTACATGTTTTGCTGAAGTGCTTTTCATGTATAATATACCGTATTGCTCCGAATATAGGCTTCACCCGTGATACGAGACCTCAAGGAAAAACAAACCATACCTACATGTTATTACAGGAGCGTGATTATAAGTCACATCCCCTTTTTAAACAAACCATAAAAATTTATGAATAAAAATATTTAAAAAATACTTCATAATTTTTAACTGTTGAATTGGCAGCAGGACATTAAAAAATGTTTTTTTTTCTACCTTTTGTGGCTGCAAAATCATTGATTATATCGTCAAAACTTAAATCTGCTGTTACATCACTTTTAATGGACAGTATATGAAGAGCATCAATTGACTCTTCTTTTAAACTTTTTGCTTTGTTCTTTTCAGAACCGCAAACGAGCGTTTATTTGAACAGTTGGAAATTCGTATTGGTAAAAAAATCCTCAGGCATGTGTCAACAATGGGAAAAATATGAACTAAATTCAAGTCCCTTAACTTCCCAAGGCAAGTAAAGGGATCTGTGCTCTCAGTGAATGAATTGTTTCGTCAGGATTCGAAACTGAAGGAACTCTTCAGGAAAGTCTTCAAGTTCATTTGAATACTACTTTTGCAACAATCAGCTGCTTCCATCACATCACTTAAGTCATTCTTGTAGACAAATCCAAATCTGGAGTCCAATTCCTCATATGACTTCTTTTCTGGTTGGCAACTGTGAAACAAGATTGTCACATTTTACCTAAAAAGTTTTATTGATGAAGGAATCTCGATTATTAAAAACATCTGGAGTTGATGAATCATCTAGAAGTCGGTTCTTGGGTATTTTCTTCCTTCTTGAGGATTCATAATTCATTTCTCTCACTAACAACTGGTTGGATTCTTTCTCGAACAGTTAAAAAATGTTTCTCACGAAATTCAGGATGAAGTCAATAATTGACTCATATAATGGTAAAACTAACGACAAATTGCCCATGGAAGATTGAAAGGAAAGTGCTCACTTTGTTAATTCGTTGCAATATTGTCTCAGATAATCATTAACAACGCAGTCTCTTTTTTCATTAATTTAGCATGAATAGACTTAAAAATATATTTGGTTTTTAGAGGTAGTTTGGAGGCCACCCAAATTTTGAGGCGCTGTGCACGTGCAGAAATCAGGACCTGACCCAGACCGTACCAGGGAAAGTGATCAAAAGCCATCGCTTAGACCACTGAGCCTCCGGGGCGGCGCGAATAGTCTAAGGCCGCCCGGTGGCGCTGTGGTCTAAGCGATCATTCGTCCGAGATGGGTCCGGGTTTGAATCCGGTCAGGCATGGATGTTGTGTTTATCTTAAGGCGCTGACTCCCTTCCTTCCCTGGAACCAGTGGCCATAAATTTAAGGTGACCAGATATTGGAACACTGATTTGAGGACAAAAGGGCGTGGCGTCCCTAAATCGGCAGTTCATTTGGGGACATTTACGTTAAGGTGACCAGATATCGGAACACTGATTTGAGGACAAAAGTGCGTGGCGTCCCCAAATCGGCAGTTCATTTGGGGACATATACGTACTCAAAATAAATATTCAAATCTTTTTGTCACAAAACTGCATTTCTTCAATAAGTGTGATATTACATATGAAAATTTGTGTCTTAAAAAGATATATCTTGTAGAATGTTGGTAATTTGTATTGACAAAGTAGAATTATGATGGCGAGAACATATTAGCAAAAGTGGAATGCTTTACCTTGTATATGTGCCGTATTAAAATCAAGCTGCACACCAAACTAATTGCATGGCGAATTTTTCATTTTGCCAAAGTTTTTGGAGAAAAAATCAAGTACAGTTGATATTTGACAGCGACAGTAGTTCAGTGTCCTAGTGTTGGCCACTGACCGTTCGTACAAGTAGGTACGGGTTCGAGTCCTGCCGAGACATGGATGATGTGTTTGTCTTACAGCACTTGCTCTCTCTCTTCCCTAGAGCGAATGTCTCCAAATTCGAGACAGGTGACTGCTTATAGAGTCCTTACAGTTGCTTGCGGCGGTCGTTAAACTCGGAAAGAAAAGAAAAGTCAAAATTTGTTTTCACAAGAAGCATGTCGGAAAATTAGTACAACGAAAACTACTTTTAATAACATTTTTCATTAGAAATCTAACGAGCTAATTAGGAAGTGCAAATTTGAGGACATTAGAGGACAAACATCAAAATTTGAGGACAATTTGCGTCTCCAAAGGCATCAGACATTTTTGGGGACGGTAAACTAAATTCGAGGACTGTCCTCAAGAATTGGGGACTTCTGGTCAACTTACCTAAATTAAGTACGGGCGACTGCGTATAGCCGCTGAGTTGCTCACGGTGGTCTTTAAACCTCCAATCAAAAAAAAAAGAAAAAGAAAATAAATAACGGTCTTAAGAACTGACTTCGGATCATTCGTTCAGATTTGTTGGGAGTCGGCTCGAGTCCAAAATGAGGCACGAGTGGTGCTTTTGTATTACGGCTTGCTTTTTTTTTATTGGAGGTTCAACGACCGCCGTGAGCAACTCAATGGGCTATAAGCAGTCGCTCGTCCCTAATTTAGGGTCACTGGTTCCAGGGAAGGGAGAGAGCCAGTGCAGTAAGACAAACACAACATCCATGCCTCACCGGGATTCGAACCCGGACCCCTTTCGGAAGAATGATCAGAGGCCATCGCTTAGACCACTGCGCCACCCGGACGGCCCTACGGCTCTTTGTTGTAACGGGTCAAATTAATCTCTGGTTTTCTTGGAACCGGAGACCCAAATCAGGTACGCGCGACCGCTTTCATCTGTATGAGTTACTCATCGTGGTCGTTAAACTGGAAATAAAAAGCCAAAAAAAAAAAAAAATTATAAAGGAACAAAGAAGTGCTGCTTCGGTAGCCGAGCGGTCTCAGGGGCTAACTGCTGATTATTCATCAGGTGGTTACGGATTAGGTAGGGGTGGATCCAAAAGCTTACCTAAAGGAGGGAATGGAGTTTCTCTGGTATGAAAAGAAAAGATTGATAGAGAGGCGTTGTGGAAGGAATACACACACACACACAAACTGACTGAGCTGGACCTCCCTGGCATTACACGGCTTTATAAAAAAAATCGGTAATGTCTTGATACAAGCAACTTTGAAATCCACAGGGAGATGCAGCTATGTCACCCGGCGTAGACTACGGGCTGAGCCGGCATCTTTCTTAACCAACGACCGTCGGTGCTGGGATTCCTAAGGGGCCCGTCTGCAGATCGTGTTTGAAAGAGCCCTAGGAAACATAGCCAGGATTGTCACGGGGCGACATACAAATTTAAATCTGACTTGCTGCATTGACAAAAAGAAGCATGTGCACTCTGTTGTAGTGCAATGACGTGATTCCTCCATATCCTTGTAGGTATAATTTTCTTCTGTTTTCAAGATATAGCGTTTTCACTTAGAATTGGATGGGTCACCTTTAGTGGGGTAGCCCGAAATTTCTTAAAGGGAAAGGGGGTTCCATGGGTTTGGTTCATTGATGAAAAAGCTTCATATATACACACATATTGCTTTAAATTCGTATTCAATCCACCCCCAAGCGGGTGTCCGGACTCGAGGACCCCCTTCCTCTTGGCTACGCCTCTGGTCACCTTTATTCACTTCCCTGGCATTGTGTTGGGTTAGTACCCTGCTACTGGGCCCTACACTATATACAAGAGCTAATGTCTTCATCAAAGACCTTTAAGATACATAGACCTGAAAACCGCAAGTTAGCCGTGCGGGCCGTAGCTAGCAGGGGCTGGAGGGGGCTCGGTCCTCTGGAAGACAGGCGTTGTTGTAAATTATCTGAATTTTCATTTTCGGTGGTTTATGAAAATTACTCTTTTGTTTCATTATAGGCATAAATGCCTTATTTATTCGTGTATTGAACTTTTAAAAAAAAAAGGGAAATGGATATAATACAGTATGAACAATGAATTACTCAAAAGAAAACTTCTTGGGGTTGATCTGTAGAAACAGTTGAGCCAATGACCTTCAACCGCGCAAGCACAGGGCTTGTTGGGGTTAAGGGTCAGGAAAGCGAGAAATACCATCAAGTGGGGGCAGGGAACATCAGTCGCAGACTGCAATTATCCATTGCCCCCTTTAATGACCAGAGGTGAGCGGAGGAAGTTGCTTTTACTTGAAACAACGATCCATTCCTTCTGGGAGCTGTTTTGTGTTTGTCAGTTTTGTCAGACGACATTGGGCAAACGTGAAGCTCGTTTACTTGCCATTTACTCTTTTTGAAGTCACTGCTTCTATGCTGCGAAAAAGGGTCCTTGGTAGGAGGGGACGTGGTGGGGGTTAGGAAGTCATCAGGTCCTGTTTACAGTGAAACCAAACTATTAAAAATGTGTCTGTAACCATCTATAGAAGACGTCTGTACAGGATCTGACAGCGCCAGGAATTTCTAGGTATGCCAGCTTAAAAAAAAATACCTTAAATAATTTTTAAGCACATATGCCAAAGTTTATTGAAATCTGATTTGTATCGTTTGTTTGCATAGTTACGAGAATTCACCATAAAGCCCGTATTGATAACAACGTCAGCATATCATGGTTCCTGACTACCGTTTCCTGTTCTCATAGAAAATATATTACAACATAATCCAAATATAGAAAAAAAAGGCAGTTTTCTTTCTAGGAAACTTTAGTCTAAAAGTAGGGGTAGAGAGTGAACAGTATTTGTACTTTGCAGGGGAATTAAAAATAACGCCAATAAGGGCCATGGAAAATTCAAACTTTCTGTTGCCGACATTTTAACTTTCCAACTTCTCATGCAAAATGTTACCATACGCGTCACTATGCCTTGCGCGTTTCTGTGGCTCTTCTCAGAGGGTTGGTATGGCGGTCGTAATTCGAATTTAAAAAAAAATTTTAACTGAAATAACCTAAAATTTTATTAAATATTCGTTCCGCCTGAAAACCATCATAACAGCGATTTGAGTTAATATGATATGAATCATAAGCGGAATACCGGCTAATCAGTACTCATAGTTATCGTTGAATATCCGTTAGTCATTAAAGTTATTCGTAAGCGAAGTATTAAATTAATCAAAAATATTACTCTTTATTATGCAGATCTAATTTTCTTTTATGTTCACATTTTTTATTATTCATGGAGTTCTGCCAGATTACTTTAAGTTATTCAAGAAAAATACGCAGGCCTACTTACAAGGGCGGATGTAGCAGTAAATCACAGGGCTGGCGATAAGCTCGCCAAACTTTAAGTCTACAGCAACGTTATAAATGCGGAAGGAATTCTGAGGAAATTATACAGAATTGATTCCTGTAACATACTTAACTTGAATCCATTTTGATTGGCACCTGAGAGATTGGTACCCAGGAAACTGGTACTCGGCAAACTCGTAAACGGAAGACTGGTATACACGCAGTTTTATCCGGTAACCGGTAATGTCCTCCACAGGAAAACTTCGTCTTTTCAAGTGAGAGACCGTGGACAAATTGCGTTTTATTAGTGTTTTCCATTGGGGAGACTTTTCATGCGATCTTTATTTCTGAGTTTGCATTTAACCCGTATTTTCTAACGTCGATGATTTTTCCGGGATGCATTTCTGATTCTATCCGACTTTTCTATTGTACATGAGTTTCATATAAGTAGCAGAAGGATGTGGGGGCGGGGGAGTTTTATATCAAATGTGGAGAGCTTTTCCGGGATACT
Organism: Macrothele yani; assembly: GCA_039090855.1. Taxonomy (NCBI): domain Eukaryota; kingdom Metazoa; phylum Arthropoda; class Arachnida; order Araneae; family Macrothelidae; genus Macrothele; species Macrothele yani. Next base: position 43,748,652 of record CM077022.1, on the reverse strand, counting down.
CATTTCTAATTGCATCCGAAATTTCTGATGTTGAGATTTCCAAGTAACAGAAGGTCGGATGTGTACGGGGTGGGGTGGGGGAAGAAATAGAAATGTTTTTATTAATAATAACAACGTGCATACATATGCTCAGTACCTCTTATTTCCTGAAATAAACGCAATCACATATTCTAAATAAGCAATGCTTCAATTATGTTTTGCAACCAACGAAAAGTTTTGCCTTGTTTCTTTAAAATATTTGAAAATAATATTCCAATATTGTTTTATATACGCATAACGCATTCTATATTTATATATACCAATATGAAATGATATTCCAATATTGTTTTTATATAAACATTCTCTGTTTTTATATACCTTTACTTCAAACTATATTTTCTTCCGCTGTTATTTCATTTTTATTTTTAAAAGATAAGTAGGCGTTAATACTGTAAAAATTAGTATATAATAACACTTCGTAAAAATTAGATTGAAAAAGCTGAATTTGAATGACATAGGCACATGGATGTAAATGATGGGGATGCATGCTTCACCCCCCATATCTTCGGGGGTTGGAAGATATACTGCTGCCAATAGCCATGCCAGTTTTCAAGAGCTTCCGTGGCCATTACCTGCAAAAAAAGTAATGTGAAAGGAAGGGGATGTAGGTGGAAGCTAAATATACTGTTTAATTGTTGATTCCACTTAAAGTCGTAAGTAGCGATTATTACTAATGAACAGATCAACACCAGAAATGTTATCACAATCTTTCGTGTCCACTGGATAAGCAGTACCGAACTACGTGGTATTATGCAGGATCAAATTCACTATAAAATGCAAGAGACTCTGTGTAATAATAATAGACTCGTTCGTCTCTGGGTTGGCAGACAACGTGAAAAAAACAACAGAAAGTATCTACTAAATAAATGACGCTAAATATTTCAGGAGATGGCTTTATCGCTTAGAAACAATTTATTTTCTCATCTGCTGAATTATGGTTGACCACAGGCCACGCGCTAAAACTTCTCTGTACCTTAGTTTGCAAAGAATTTATCTCCTGTCCCTGCGGACATATTTTCAATCACTCTGTGCTCGTTTCTCTCCCGCGCTCTGGAAAGAACCTTATCCCTCGGTCAGCCTAAAACGTCGTGTCCAAAAAAACCCTACTCGTGTCCTTTCATGCGATCACCCTGCCTTTCCTCCTATTCACCGCTGACTGTCCTTCTGCCTTCTCCCCTCCCCCAGGAAGTGACACCGCTTACTCCAACATGCACCGCAGTATCGCCGACGGATTAAAGGCGGCATAATATTTAAGAACTGAACGCTGACTTTAATCGCTTCCAGCGTCCCTTTCGGAAACTCTTGATCAGAGACAGCGAAAGGTGCTAATTGCACTTGACCAACCCAAGGAGAAGCTACAACGCACAAAGTAATGTTTCCAAATTCCCTCCATTGTGATATCTTTGGAAACGAAACCTAAAATGCGACTGGAAAGCGCCGTCTAAAATCTGTTACTTCCTTACTTAGGGAAATAAATAAAATTTTCCCAGGCCCTAAGTCAAAGAAAAAACACGAGGCAAAAGAAATGTTACGAATAAAAGATTTAATATTTTTGCCAAAAATTCCTATATTAAATCTTCGTTACAATACATTCCCCTAAGCGTTGTACAATAGAGCTAAACGGAAATCTTTGAGAGAGACAGAGTTTTTGACTTTTTCCTATTCATTGTTTTGGGGTCAGTAGCAGCGGTTTTACGATGCGTGTGTGTGGGAGAAAAGGGGTTTGTTGGCGTGAATCTAGGGGCTCTTGGTTTTTGAGTGGGGAAAAGGGAGGGCATTTATTTTGAGTGGGGAAGGGAGGGTTTGATTATTTACACAGCAAGAAGAGACTATCTTCGAGCACCAGCGAAGGAGAAGCAGTGGCGGCTTTTCAGGTGAAGTAGGTGACGTGCCTCTTCACCTATTTTACTCAAAATAAAGTTTTATTCAGTATTTTTTTTATAATATATTCTTTTTTGCCTTTATTCAGTTTCAAAATACTCAAAATTTTGAATAGATTAATTCACATGGCGCGCTCAATACGGAAAACAAATCCTTATACGCAAAACTGTACAAGTGAAGAGCCGAAATGAGAATGCTTGGAAGTCTGCAGTTTTCCGCCGAGTTGCCATGGTAACCGTGACGTCACCCTCCCCAATCTGCTCGCTCAAGTGAAGTGCTTCAGCTTCACGCGCCTTACCTCCGCATCTTTCAGTTTTTGAGCGTAAAGTCGTGAGAGATCACGGTGGAGTGGGCGGACTACCAGGGTACCATGCAATCTGCTCGGGGTTTTTCCTTGTGGTGCTGTGGTACATTATTTTCCGAAAGGAATTTGTTCTTTCGTGCTTTGTGATTATTTGTTGAAAGCTTTAACTGATATTTTAGGTTTGTGTACAATTTAACTGATAGTGATAGTTTTTAGTATGCATCCTGTGGACGACATTGTTTGTAATTTATTGCAAACTCCATTTACTCTGTGGAAAGATGAAGATAAAAGAGACATTTTGCTTCAAGGACGACCAACGGATTCACTGACAATTGTTGCCAAGAACGAAATCAAGAAGAGCGGTAAATCTAACAATATTAATTTAAAAAATTGTTGGTTTACTGAATATAAATGGATTTGCAGCACTTCTGTGTTCATTTTTTTTGGGGGGGGGCCCTACTTACTTTTTAGTAATAAACATTCGGCGTGGAATAAAGACGGATTCTCAGATTTATTAAGCGTAACGCGGTCACTTCATAAACATCGTGATTCTAGCGAACACCTGAAATGCGGATTAATGTTAAGGAATTTTGAAAAAATTCAAAACACCATTGCCGATGGCCTGAGGAAGAATGCTAGGCTTTTGAAAACGCATTTTAACGAAAACGTTCGTTTAAATGGACTTTTCCTGCAGACAGTGATTGATGCAGTATTAGTCTGTACTGTATTTGAGCAAACAAGAACTAGCATTCCATGGCCATGACGAAAGCATGGGCTCGATAAATCGTGGAAATTTCATTGAATAACTTTCATTGTTGATATGAAGAAGTTCTTTAGAAATTGAAAATCAATACGAAAAGATAAAAAACTATTCAAAAGGAATTAATTGAATACATTTCTGAATATATAAACGATCACGTCAAAAATTAAATAATTTGATTGTTGATTCGGAAGGTGTATTTGGTTGAGTGATTTTTGGGTTTCCATGATGTGAATGAAGATAGAACGTCAGGAGCTTTATACAAAATGCTAGACAAAATTTCGGAACAGTTTGATTACCAACACAAATAAATAGGACAATGTTACGATGGGGCAAGTATAATGTCTGGACACTTAAATGGGCTACAGAAAAAAGTCAAGGATAAAGCTTCTCAAGCTGTTTTTGTTCAATGCTTAGTTCATCGTTCGAATCTTTTATTACACCAGAGTTTTTCTAAAATTTCAAAGTGTCGTATATTTTACGCAAGCCTCAGTGGAATTGCTTCGTTTGTTCACCATTCTGCGAAACGGTCTTATACACTTATATCAACAACCGCAAGATGCAGACCAACCATAACAGAAACTCGATGGTCCTCCACTTCGAAATTAGTAAGTGTAGTTGTTGAATATTGGGATAAATTGAAGGAAGTGTTTGGATTTCTGACGAATAGCGAATAATCAGACAAAAAATCAATTCATCTTGCCAAGGGGTTTTTGAATGATATGAACACTTTCGAATTTACATTTTTGGCTCCACCGATCTATTATTCGAACTTTTGAAGAAAAATTAACTAAACATAAACTACTGTGTAACTCAAATTAAAAAAAAAACTCGTGAAATTTTGAGCCATAAAAGGAACGATGAGTTATTTGAAACACAGTTTGGAAAAGCTAGCAAAATCACAGAAATAAGCACGAGGATATGCTGCTCTTACACAGGAAACAATTTTTCAAAATTATAAACAATTGTATTTTGAAATTTTGGACCACATACTTATGGAAACGGATATAAGATTTCAAGACTGTAAGAAACTTCAATTTGTCTGACTTGCTGACACAACCAAATTCGAATAATTTAATGCATGCTTTCCCACTCGCGCTCTTGAAAATCTACATTTTTACGGAAACATATTTACTAAACACCAGCGCCTTAAAAATGAACTGAGTCTTGTATATGCCGATGAAAAATTAAGGAATATATTGACTCAAGAACTCCTTCGAGTGTTTCACAGAGGCAAAGACATTTTTACAGAAGATTATAAATTGGTTTTCCTCAGTTTAACGATTCCATCTACAAGTGTGCCAGTGGAAAGAAGTTTTCTTAAAAGAATACAAACTTGCTCAAGAAACAGTAGTTCCCAAGATAGACTTGCTTCTTTGGCAAATATTTCTACTCAGGATGACATTTTATTGATGCTCACGAAGAAACAACCATCTAATCATCTTATGACGACATAATCGACAAATTTGCAGCTTTAAAAGGAAGAAAAAATGATTTAATATACAAAAAATAAGTAAGTCCTCATTAAGGGATTTTCATTGTAGACAGTATATATCTTTTCATATTGCTCTTGTACCTCTTCACCTATTTTTCCAACCACGAGCCGCCACTGAGGAGAACACGTGATAAAAGACAGAGAAAAAATTGGAACCGAAGAGAGTAGAAATAGTCAAAACACGATCAGTAACTCCAGGATTCTGTTACGCGGATCCCCAGAATGGACTAGAATAGTAAAAAAAAAAAAAAAAAAAAATACACAGCTTAGAAGAATCAGGAGAGCAAGAGATATTGTAAGGAAAACCATGCACGACTCACGTTATTGAACGTAAAAGGCGATTTTTATGTAAGATACATTAGAATATTCAGTAATATGGGTAAGAAAAAGTATACAATAGAGAATTTTTATGCAAAATTATTACGAAGGCTGTGTCGAAAGATTTTAGCTGCTGCTGAATGCGTTGTCTGCTGAAATGAAACATCTGTAGTTAGAAACCACGTGTTCGTATTGGACAATAGCAGCCGATGTGGTCATCTGCTCAAACCAGAATTCACTCACATAGCAGGAGAATGGAACACAGTCGACCTCATTTGGCACGCTAAAATGGAAACGCCGACACGTGATTTTCTAGCAATGATATTCTATGATTTAAAAACAAGCTTCAAGTGCACAGCAGTGTTTTGAACCTTCAAATATCTTTCCAGAGTCTGCTTTTTTTTTTTTTTTTTTTTTTTTTTTTTTTGATTGGAGGTTTAACGACCACCGTGAGCAACTCAATGGGCTATAAGCAGTCGCCCGTCCCTAATTCAGGGTCACTGGTTCCAGGGAAGGGAGAGAGCCAGTGCCGTAAGACAAACACAACATCCATGCCTCACCGGGATTCGAACCCGGACCCCTTACGGACGAATGATCAGAGGCCAGCGCCTTAGACCACTGCGCCACCGGGGCGGCAGTCTGCTTCTTCTCTTGCCGCAGTTAGAAACTTATCTCGTGAATTTAAGAAGGGAATTTTTGTTTTTTTTGGAAGACGACCTTTGCTGTTGTCGGCCTCATACCGCCGTAACGACTGAAAATATCGATGCTGTAAGAAAACTTATCAAAGAAGATCTTCGTGTGACATATCATGAAATAGTGACGGCCCTAGGCATTTGATAAGCTGCTGCACAAACATTCGTGATCATTTGCATATCAGAAGCGATGTTCCCGTTGGGTCCCTCATTCACTCACTGACCAGCAGAAGACAAGTCGTGTTGAATGGAGCCAATTCATACTGTCTAAATTCAGAGGAGGGCGTAGTAAAGACACCTACAACATCGTTACTGGTGGTGAATCGTAGATTTATCACTATGATCCGGAAACAAAGGAACAATCAAGAATCTGGTTGTGACCATCTCTAACCAATGTCCGACTAATCCACAGTGCAGGGAGGAAATGGTAGCGTCCTTCTTCTGTACAACAGGACATGTGGCAACTATTGTTCTTTAAAATCAAATAACTGTTACTGCTAAATCAAATAACTGGTATACCAATCAATGCCTGCCAAAGGTCATCGCAGAATGGCAGAAATAGAACCGAAGATCAAAAAATGAGCACCTCCTTTTTCACCACGACAATGCATCGGCTCACACTACAGTCATGATAGGTTTTTTTTTTTTTGTTGGCGTGCGAGTATTGCCTCATCTAGCCTATTCTTCTGACTTGGCACCTTGCGACTCCTTGTTTCAGAAAGCCAAGGAAATCCTGCGTGGACGTTGATTCTCGACTGATAAAGAGGCCATAGTTACTTATTTTGAGGCAATTCACAGTCTGTCAAAACAAAACTGATAAGAGGCGTTTGAAAAATGGTTTTATCGATTGCATGGAGGTTATTTTGAAAAGTTGTAGGCAAATATTCGTAGATAAATATACATTTCTTTAAACAACTAAAAACTTTCGGCAAACCGCATACCCCTCGTAATTCATACACATGATGCGACATGCTACACAAAAATACGCATATCTGTACAACAAGAAAAATTATATTTCAAGGTGGTAACTGACTTCTAGTAGGTTGTATGATCCCCTCGAACGACTAAGACTGCTGTACACCGATGTGACTTATAGTTGACTAGATTATCGAGGTCTTGGGGTATCTTCGCCACTCCTTAAAGGATGAAGTCTCCAGTTCACGAAGAGTCAACGGAGGTGCCGGCCGAACTGTAATGCATCTGTCAAGTGCGTCCCAGGCATGCTTCATTGGATTTAAGTTATGGAAGAATGCTCGCCACTTCGTACGCTCGATTTCCTCTTCTTGGTGCATGTTGTCCACCAGCCGATCTCTATGATGTCGAACGTTATCGTCCATGAAAAGGAACGAACCACAGACGGCTGCAGTATACGGCATGACAATATTAATGACAATCTCGTCTCACTATCTCTCTGGGACGTCAGACTGCCATTTTGGATAACGTACAGGTCTGTACTTCCACCGATACTTATGCTTCCTCAGGCAATCAATCCATGTCCGCTGTAATGGGAGGTTTCCGGCACAAAACCAAGTTCCTTCCAGATAAGAACTCGTCTATTATTATACTCAAGGCTAAATCTCGACTTATCAGAGGAGAGAATTTAACTTCACTCGTTGCGACTCCAACGACGATGTTCTGCAGCCCAGTTTCTACTGGCTGTACGGCGCCATGCTGTTAAAGAGACACACACCATTGGTCTACGTGCATAAAGGACACCTTGGTGAAGTAGATTACGGATAGCTTGAATTGACAACATCCTGTTGACACGAGAAGTTCTCTCTGGAGCTTTGTAGCATTTTGCCTCCTGTTTCGATGGGCTAGTAATAATAGATAACGGTCGTCCCTTGCTGTAGTTGTTCGTGGACGGGCTTGACCTTTCCTTTTTCGAACATTTCCCGTATTCTAGGATCTTGTCCATAGTCGGGAAATGACACTTCGTGACATGGTTTCTGCTACCATCCGCTGTCTGACCTGCCTCCAGCCTGCCAATAGTTTTCCACGCCGTTGATTCCGGTAAACGATGCTGTTATGACATCATTCGAACCGAAGACTTCAAGAAACGAAATGTCACAATAAACGCGGCAGTCTAAAGAACCAACTGGAAACCTTTTGTTTTAATCCCAATCTGTGATTTATGAACTCTGACGTCAAAGAAGCTAATTTGCACAATTCGGCTGTCTATGTCGCACTCGCTCCCCTAATTATTTTGAGCTGTGTAGTTTATCCAACAATAAAAACTTGAAACTCAACCACAATCAAATAATTTCATAGAATGTGATTATATATATATATATATATGTGTGTGTGTGTGTGTGTGTGTGTGTGTGTGTGTGTATTTCAAGAGAGTTCATTTTTCTTTCAGCCCCTCGTTTTTCAAAATTTGCATTTGTAATTTTTCTTTTTTCTTTTTGGCTTGGAAGATTTGTTTGCTAGTGAAGTAAAGTAACAAAGGGAGCGAGAAAAACATAGAAAAACTTAGGTATGTATTCGTGGAAAACGTTAGTTTATAGTGTAACACAGAGCCCCCAGATGACCCATCAGCCTCCCTCCCCCCCCCCCGAGTCTGGGTTCTAGCTACGGCCCTGTAACCGTGCAACATTTGAAGTTCAGCGTTGTACGGCAAGATTCTGTCACATCTCGTTGTTTACTATAGGCGTTCGCATGTTTATATCAGTTACATACGTTTTTTATGCATACAACCAGTAAGATCTATTATTTTTTTTATAAATAGTATGTATATATTGTAAAGTATTTCAGAAAATAATATAGCCAGATTTAATAATATTTATAATATTGCGGGGAAAACTTCCAAAATTAAAAGTTTTGTTCTCGGCAACTTTTCTTAAGAATATACAAAAGGTCACATTAAAATGATTTTTGACGTTGCTCAGAGTGTGAAATCCGAATTTCATGCAGCTAGATCATGCACTTTGCAAGCAACTGAAACCGAAATATATTTTATACGTAGGACAAGCAACGTTTCGCTTCAGTTATATTTTATATCCCACAAAATTACGATAATGATGTTTTCTTTAATCGTAAGTTAAAAAGTGCAACAGAGCCGCCCTTAGCAGACTCGGGGCCGGGTGCCAAACTAGCCGCGGGGCCCCTTGCTTTAACCTCCCTCCCCTCTCCCTACGATAGACATAAATCATACACTAGATAAATGAAATACGGTATAACACCATTGTACAATACAAATTTGGAAGATGTGAATCCGGGCGTTAAACGGGAGACGCGGATTCGTTTCCCGCTGCAGGACGACAAAATTTTCAAGTTTTCGGATATTTTCTGACTTAGCATCCATGTCATATTTGCACCAATAAACGGATTCACATCTTCCAAATTTGTATACGCATACTAGACTTAAAACAGAGTTAATTACAGTTATCTGTACAGTTTAATGAAACGTCAAGACGTTTGAAAATTAACCAATAACAAAAGACAACATTTTAAATTTTTTGAACACTACTGATATTTTGTAAACATCTTTTAAATGATGTAGATAAAGGAAGCACACCAGCATACGTCCTTCCCTCACAGTGGCTCCGTCTCTACCTATTATGGGACAATACTTACATTAAAGAACTCACCTTATACACTATCTACCAACAAGTTATTGGACACCTGTGATAGCAAAGGAAAACGAAGTTTATTTACCTTCAATAGTTGGTGGAGCCTCCACGAGCGGCGATTACAGCTGCGATCCACCGGGGCATACTCTTAACCAGGCGTTGTACGACGGCTAGCGGTATTTTCTTCCACTCGGCTTGGAGAAGACAGGTCAGTTCCTTCACCGATTTCGGACGGTGGGGGCACCCCTTAAGTGGACGCTCCAACTCGTCCCAGAGGTGCTCGATAGGGTTAAGGTCCGGGCTCTACGCATGCCAGTCCATTCGATTCGATTAACCCCATTGTCACCATACCAAGCCATGGTGGACCTCGCAACATGACAGGTGGCATTGTCATCCTGAAAGTAACATGGGTCCACCCCGTAAAACTGCCACAACGTAGGAAGCGCATGGTCATCCAAAATGGGGCAGTAGGTCTCGGCGTTGAGTCTACCAGGAATTGCGACCAAGGGACCCGTGCCATACCAGGAGAAACACCCCCATAGCATAATTCCACCGCCGCCAAACTTCACAGTTGGCACAATACATTCTGGCAGGAGGCGTTCTCCAGACAGACGCCAAACCCAGACCCTACCATCCGAACGGTAGAGGGTGAACCTTGATTCTTCGCTCCAGAGAACCTGTTTCCACTGTTCAACGGTCCACTGTCGACGTTCTTTGCACCACGTTAGCCGAGCAGCGCTATTGGACTTGGTGATCAAAGGCTTGTGGGCGGCAGCACGTCCATGATAACCGAGCAGATGGGCTTTCTTACGGATGGTATTCATCGAAAGAACACTCCCGGATGCCTGTTGAAACTCCTCGCGGACGTGGCCCATCGATTTGGTGCGGTTCTTCCGAATTTCTCTGGCCAGCACTCGTCGGTCTCTAACTCCCAGTTTTGTGGGTCTGCCGGGTCGGGGCACATTCCGACAGTCACCTCTCATCTTCCACTTGCCAATCACGTAGGCCACTGTCGATTTTGGGTACTTCAACTCGCTGGATTTGTCACGTATGGATCCGCCATTTCTGTGATACCCGATGATTACACCTTTCTCGAAATCAGAGAGCTCCGAACTGCGTGGCATCTTGCATGCGACTACTGGTTGCGTTGTTGTTTCCCACACGATTTTTAACGGCGGCGGCCGTGACGTGTATCAGGACCGCTGATATCGTCGATTGCAGTGATGTCCAATTACTTGCTGGTAGATAGTGTATGAACTGGACTTTTCTTGCTTTTATCCCAGCAAAGTCACCTATTAAATCATCAAAATTCATTTTGCTTGCTTTATCCTGTTCAATTTACAAAGTTGCCAAAGACATCAATCTTTCTTGAGATACGACAGATCTTAAATAAGATTTAATCAGCTTCAAGCGAGTAAAGCTTTTTCTGAGCTTGCCACCGTTACTGGGACAGTAAGTAATACCCTGTAGGAGATGAAAGCATTAGGAAAGGATTCTGAATTTTATTCATGTATCTTTGACATCAGACGTAAGTAACTCACTAGGGCAACTTTTTCGATAACTATCAGCAGGGTCGGATTGGGACAACCGAACCAGGCTTAGAAACTTAGTCTTGTGGTCCACTTCAAACACACACGTATCTACAGGAGAACACCTAATAATTTTCTTCATAAAGAAATCTATTAGATTATGGATGAAAGAGAAATTTTGGAATATGTATTTTAAAACGAATTCGATCGTGAACAATTTTTAACAACAATTTAACTGTGAAAGAATCTTAAATATCCATTCACAATTGATTGTAGCTTCAAAACCACGCTGCATTCACCCATAAGCGGATTTTTAAAATTCCAGATAATTATTTTCCTTTTAAAAATTTGGTTTTGACAAAAAAAGGAAAAAAATCATGAGTCTTTTGAAGACACAATTTCCAGCTAAATCACCATGATCATCCAGAAAGTTCAAATGCGCACATGCCACATAGCAATTTTACGAAACTATTTTTTACGTTTTTAGTCAACGATCACCAACTGTATTGGTATCTCCATCTTGAGTAGACGTCTTTTTAAAGTTTGCCCATTACTTCGACCCATCAACCAGTATGGTAAATCATCGTTTTCTTTAAGATAAACGTAAGTGGGACATGGATTTCGGAATTTCTCTGCTGGATAATCTTTTGGTGCTCTGTGTTCGTCTTTCGATAAGGGAATGGGGCCTTCACAGCGGGTACTGTTGTATCCTTCAAGATTATAAAAAGAGGGTAGGAAATGCCAATAAGCCTGGGCTTGAAGTCGAACAACCTGCGTCTAACAGTAGTTAGTTGTAGCTTAATTAATTTACTAGTTCGTAACCCGTGGCATGCACGGTTTAAAAAACTGTGACTGAATTTTTTTCTTGTCATATAACGCGAATCGTGCATAATAACTATAAATAAACGGTTGAATTATTATTAATCTGCAGTGGTCACCAACAACAAAATTTTCGTAATATTCCTATTAATTTTCAATTTTTCCAACTACTCGTATACGAATTTAACGATGACGTTTCTCATTATTGTATAAACATGTGTTTACCGGTCGTTGACGGTCTTACATTGGAGTACTGAGGTATTCTTTCACTGATCCGAAATGATATCCTGTCTAGATAACTACAAATGGGGTTAAAAATGTGTTTTATTCTTCCAGTTTGGTTTTAACTCTTTTTTTTTTTTTTTTTTTTTGGTATCATTATGTATTACTAATACATAGGGTAAACGTGTCAAAAGACGTTCCCTACTTCAATATCTCGAAAATATACTCACCACATGTCAAAGTACCTCTTTAAATACTACGTACATTCATAGTCCTATGACTTTTTTGGCACTATTTGCTCGTATACGAATTTTACGATGGCGTTCCTCATTATTATATAAACACTGAGAAACAGCACGAAATAAACAGTTGCCGTCACCGAGAATAAGGATAACATGGCGTTCCATGACAAACCAAAACAGCTCTTTACTGAGAGTAAGCTTAAGCGCATTCACATAGAAAGCAAAGTCCAAGGCGTCGCTGTTCCGTTTGACTTTGAACATCGATTACAACTACGTAGTTTATAGCGGAAGGCTTGGTTCCCACTCCAATCACCGCAGAAAGGCAGATGACTCTGCAAGTACTGAAGCGAGAACAAACGCCAAAATAACGAACGGCGGATTGTACAAAGAAAATGCCATGATAACACAAAAAAAAGAATTACTTATGACAATAAAAATTAGCGACGACAAATCTGTGGCTCAGTAGCTTTTATTTAAAACAAAAATCCTGAAAATCGCTCCAGTAGGTGGCGCTGGCGGATTGTAGAAAGAAACAGCCTTGTGTTTTAAGTATATATATTATAGTGTGCTTGGTTCAGTAGAATTTTTCGCTCATATAAGTGGAGGGAAATTTATTACGTCATTTCAGAGAAAACGACTAACATATCAATACAAAGAAACGTTTAATTTTTTAAGGAAACAACGTTTCAGACAGAAATGAAGCTCAAATGAAGTTAACGATTATTATTCATAAGTACCAAAATAATTATTCGTTCGTTCCAAAAATCCAGACAAAGTAATACGGGAAAGTAGGCCATTTATCTAGTGTTCTACCAGGTTATGTCCCGGCGGGCTAATCCGCCCCTGACTATCAGTGCACCGTGCACGTTAAAAGATATGGCTTCAATACTAATATTTCGCCAGACATAATATTGTAGTTTGCTGCCGATATAAATTCAGCAATCGATATTTAAGAAAAAGAATAATTAAACGAGACAGAATTTAAAAAATAATATTTGAATAATTGAAAATAAGAAATTCACTCCCTCTCTCTCTCTCTCTCATTTTCTTCTCTTCTTATTTCCTTGGGATGTGAGTGCGGGGCCCACCTAAGCGCGGGCCCTGTGCGACCGCACCTGTCGCACCCCCCTAAGGGCGGCTCTGAGGTGCAATGTCTAATTTATCCCCCCACTGAAAAAATTAATAAGCAGTATTATAACAAAGTAAAATTCCTTCTTTCGCGCAAGTAAATCGTTTTGAAAAAATAGAACATCATGGTTCGCATTTCAAGTTTTTTTGTATGAAATTAGCTCCTTAGTTAATCGGACGTCCGGAACACTGTTACAATATTGCAAAGATTTTGTGCCTACTTGTTGAACAAAAATCTCGATCACAAGATGTGCTAAATCTAATTTATGACAGCAATTTAAAAGAAATTTATCCAAACACAGAAACTGCGTTGCGTATTCTTTTGACAATACCAGTAACTGTTGTCAGCGCCGAAAGTAATTTTTCGAAGCTAAAGCTTATACAGAACCATCTAGATTCAACTATGACTGAAGGAAAACTAGTACGACTTTCTATTTTATCAATTGAAACTGAAACGGCTTATAGTCTCAATCTGGAAGATGTTAAAGATTTTGCAGCAAAAAAAAAGTAGATTTTTAATTGTTTTTGTAAGCATCTTGTAGCGCAATAGTACAACAATAAAATTATATTTAATTAAAAAGCAGGTTTCAATTGTTTTTCGTAAGTATTTTGGAATGCAACAGTTTAATAATAAAATTACATTAATACACAGTCATTTTTCAGTTGGACTATTTACTTACTGTGTACGCTGGGAGGTGGGGGTAAAGAATGCAAGCCACAAGGGGCGGCCCTGGGCATGTGCATGTCGTCTGCACATTGCGTTTGTAACATTACCCTAACTTGTTCCAAGGCGGCAGCAGGAAAACGAGTGAGAGCCCAAACAGGAAAAGCGAGGAGTCAGTGTATGCAAATGAGTTGACACCAAGGGCTGTCTCCCGAACTAAGGGTGATACAGAAATCTAATACCACTTGTTTTAAAGCTTAGAACAAGAGATATCTGGAATATATTGTCGGAATGGGACCCTGGGCTAATACCACAACAGTTATTAATTATTATCACCCTGACCGCAGGTAAAACAGTGAGGCAACTGTAGAAAATAAAAACTACTTTTCAACTTAAGGTTTTCATAATCAGCATGCATGCATCTGATGGTAAGCGCTGCCTTTAGTATTAATACTTCTTTGTGCTATGTTTAAAAGAGAAAAATGGATCCAATCCTGGTTCTTTCCTTGGTTACTGTTACAAAGGCAATTTGCAGACGGACCCCTAATAGGTCGAAGAATCGATGGTCGTCAGCAAAGATAGCTGCCGTGGCTGACAGAAATCTTAGCCGCGATACTTCGCAGCAGCTCCCGGTGGATTTCAAAGTTATCTGTGTTAGGACGCTTGGCGGGTCAGTCGCATAGCTACATTGTCTCAGACATGTTCGATCGGGGACATATCCGTCGAACGTGCAGGACAGGAAAGGTATCTGTCGTGCATGGAAGAGATCATGGATATTCCGAGCCACATTTGGACGAGCATTATCCTGCTGGAATATAGCTCCAGGAAAACTCTGAAGGAAGGGTATCACCTCTGTCTCTAAAACATCCCTAAAAAAGTTTTTTTTTTTTTGTTAGCTGCTGAGGGTTCCCTCAATTCGTATCAGGCGAGATCGCGAATTGAACCCAATGGCTCCCTAAACTTTGATGTTTGGTGTTGAGCTGGTATAACGCTGCAAGGCTCCGTTCACCACAATATCTTCGAACCTGTATGTGACCATCGTGGTGCATCAAGTTGAATCACGACTCATCAGAAAACATGATCTGTTGTCAATCAGCGCGCAAATGTCTGTGTTCGATTTCCCTTAGCAGCCCGAGGCGTCTGTGGTTGGGGGTCAAGGGAATGCGCAGCAATGGATGGGCTCTTAGCGACCAGTCGTCGGTTAAGCAAACGACGTCGAACTGTGCAGGAGGACAAAGCCTGACCTGTGATAGTGCTCCTCTGCTGGGCTAACACCGTGAATGTCGCTGTGCAGTCAGTCACTGCCATGCGTTTGAAGTATCTGTCATCCCGTGCAGTCGTGCGATTTTGGCGGTCCATTTCTCGCATTTCTGTGCGTCCGAGTCTCATCTGTCCCATGACGCCACGTTCCCATCACTGCACTGATATTTCGTCCCGTACGAATGGCAATTTCACGGTAGAAGTATCCAGCTCCTCTCATCCCAACAACCCTTCCTCGCTCAAAGTCCGTGAGGTGTTTATATGTGACCTTCTTCGTTCGGCAGCAAGATACAGTGAGACACAAAAAACAAGAAACACCCTTTCGACTCACACTGATAGGTTGGGACACAGCAAGATACAGTGAGACACAAAAAAACAAACACCCTTTCGACTCACACTGATAGGTTGGGACATGCAAATGATTAAAATGTCAGCAAGATACAGTGAGACACAAAAAATAAGAAACACCCTTCTATAATTTCTTCTATTTTTTTCGCCCTCAAAAAAGGCCCGTTGTGTTGCAGGGACATAGGAGCTAAGCCTAGTTACAGATCCTCATTTAAAACCAGTATTTAGTTTGAAAAACTAAAAACTTTATGAAATACAATGTCCTGTCTTTTCAATATTCCAGCCATATTTTGTATATATCTTGTACTCGCTGCTTTCCCTTTAGGTAGGCATTGGTGACATCCAATGTATTCAGCAACAGTGGCTTTCTTATTGCGTGCTGCTGGTGAATGGTACCGCACGACTATTTCATTCGTTGACAGCTCAGTTCACGGAGGGTGTTGGATTAGGTATGCTGGCCTGGCTGCGTTTAGAGCAAGTGATGTGAACGTGGGTCTTTCGGAGATCTCCTGTTAGACTGTCGTATACCGGAGTTTGAGGCTTGATGAATATGAAACCGTGGTGTGTGCATCGGGACGTGCTTGGTGCACCTGCCCAACCGATCACATATATTTACATGTGAGGAGAGGCATTGTGTTCTGGTGTATTGCACGACGAATTTCGTGTGACGTGGGAGAGCACATTATGGTGTCCCTTCCCTCCAGTGTTAACAGCTGGCCTTATACGAAGAGAAGAAATTTAAACTACGAATATAATACAGCATCTACACTGAAGAGCAATTGAATTAGAGACAGCTGGCGTTATGCAAATGTGGCGCTGTGGGCGGCTCTGTAAATGGAAACGACATGACGTATGTAGCGATCCGACAATATAAGGAGTGATGCGACGGGAATCAGTAAGAATCGGACGCAGGCTAAGTGCATTTGATCGTGGGCAAATTGTGGGGGCCCGACGAATGGGTCACTCCATCTCAGAATACGTGCAGGCACTGGGATTTTCACGAGCCACTGTGTCACGGGTGCACCGTGAGTACATCGAATCCGGTAAAACCATCCCTGCAAGGGCCAACTGCCGTGGACAACAGCGTGTGAATGAGCGGGGTCATCGTCGGCTATACTCGCATTGTAACAGCGGATAGACGGGCCACAGTGCAAGAAATCACTCGGCAATTTAACGCTGGTGCACAAAAACGTGTAAGCAGCCACACCATCCAGAACCATCTCCTCGCTATGGGGTACAGAAGTCATCGTCCCACGAGGGTACCGCTGCTGACCGCACATCACAGAGTGCAAAGATTAGCATGGGCGCGGAAACATCGCTGCTGGACTCTAGATATGTGGGGAAATGTTGCCTGGACTGATGAGTCGAGATTCAAGTTGGTACATGCGGATGGCAGGATACGAGTACAGCGCAAACCACATGAAACGATGGATCCTTCTTGCCAGCAGGGTACTCTTCCAGCTGGTGGGGATGGCATTCTCGTCTAGAAACTGTTTACGTGGACTGAAATGGGACCCCTGGTACGTGTGACATCACCCCTCACAGGTCAACGTTACCGGGATATCCTGGACGACCATTTGCTCCCGTCTGTGAGTCTTCAACATCCCACTGGGGGCCTCATCCTGCAACAAGACAACGCACCGTGCCATCGCTCCCGAATCGTATCCGAATGGTTGGATGAACACTCCACCGACGTGACCCCGCTTCCTTGGCCAGCTAAGTCACCTGACCTCAATCCCATCGAGCATATCTGGGATGCCATCGAGAGAGATGTTCGAGACTCTGACCCCCTCCATCAAATCTTCGTGAACTGTGGGAGCTTGTTCAGGGGTCGTGGATCCGTATGGCTTCCCAACGCTTCCGGTGTCTTGTTGAGTCCATGCCGAGACGAATCACCACCGTCATTAGGGCGAAAGGTGGTGCTACACGTTACTAGACTGGTATATCTAATTCAATTGCTCTTCAGTGTATTAATGTTTAATTCCCTGAAGAATTTATACTAAATTTAGCAGCTCTCAGCAATTACATTTTCAAAAGCAGGCAAAGGAAACTAAAATTGAAAAACAACTGAGTTGCAAAGTATAGCAAGAAAGATGACACCAGATTTTCGGGTGTAATGAGTACGTCTTTTGAATCCCTTCTAACGCGAATTAAATTTATCAAAGCCATACAAAGTCAATGGAACCGGTATAGAAAACAGTAGCATCTGACCGAAGAAAGAAGTTTTTCAATCGGGTTTATAATCCCGCAGATATTGCTGTAAACGGAATCGTGAGCTTACGCCCTCTGGTTGCAGACTTGTGCGTTAAGAAAATTTTTAAATTATATGAAAAACATTTCGCAGAGGAAATGCTTTCCAACAAGGAAATAATATTTAAAATCGGACTGTTAAAAGCAAAGCTATCGATAAATATAAGATATTCATCTACGCCCTCTGGCGAGAAAAATATGCATTATTTTAAGAAGAAAGTATTCTCAAAAGGTTTTCCGATGTGAGTGGTATTGGTCCAGATAAGAATTTTTTCAGTCGAGCTTACAGAAACTTAGGTTTTCCTGCAAATACATCAGAAGCAGAAATTAACATTTATGCCCTCTGGTGGCGAAACTATTCCTTACCAAATATTAGAAATTATATGAAAAACATTTCCCATCAGGAGCTGTATGCGATACAGGAAGAATTTTTCAAATCGGAGTTTTAGAAACAGAAATATCGGGGAAATCGCAATTTAGGTTAACGCCCCCTAGTAGAAAGCCTATTAATTACTTCAAAATTTTGAAATCATATAAAAAACATGTCACACCGGAAACTATCCAATAAAGAAATAATTTTTTAAATCGGGCTATTAGAAGGAGAGATATTGACAAAAATAAGATATACCCCTACGCCCCCTGGCGGAGAAACCATGCAATATTGTAAGAAGAAAATATTCCGGAAAGTTTTATCTACGTGAGTGGCATCGGTCCACGAACAAAGTTTTTCAATCGAGATTTTAGAAGCTCAGATTTTATGGCAAATACATCAGAAGCAGAACTTAAGACTTACGCCCCTAGTGGCCAAACCATTCTTTACCAAAAATTAGGAATTATATGCAAAAGATTTCCCATCAGGAGTTGTATCTGCTGAAGAAAAAATTTGAAATAATAGTTTTAGAAGTAGAGATATCGGGTAAAACGCAATTTACTTTTACGCCCCCTAGCGGAAAATCTATGTGCAACTTGAAAAGTGACTATACCTAAAATACTCTTCGACATAAATGGAACTGAAAGGTAAAAGAATTTTTTCAATCGGATTATAGTTTAATCATTCATATATATATATATATATATATATATATATATATATATATATATATATATATATTTATTGAAGGTTTAACGACCACCATGAGCAACTCAATGGGCTATAAGCAGTCGCAGAAGCAAATATATGGAATAAACTGTATTTTGAATTCGATATAATCTGTATTTACACCCTCTAGCGGCGAAATTGTACATTGTAAAAAAAACGAGATAGAGGATCATCTATTGCATATTTCAAGCTTCCCAATGCTAAAAGAATTTTTCAAACCGGACTAATAGTTGCAGAGATATGATATCCACAGGCGGACGGACGGACAAACCGATAACACAAGCACGATCTTTTTCTTTTTTTACAAAAGACGTGCTAAAAACTACATTACTTAAATATGGTAAGATGTCGCTGAAAGGAGAAAAATAAAGAAAATTTACTGCTTTAAAAACGCTAGAATAGATAACTATCTGATTTTCTTTTCTGATAATTTATAATATGGCTATAGAAATATTTCAATTCCTGCCTTAACGGTTGAGCTCCGCTCCCAGCTGCTGTCATTGGTACAGAAGATCTCACGTCCCTTATTGATACGAGCAGTAGTAGCCTTTGCATCGATTTCATTGTTAGTGTTCTGGCAGACATTGCAGAGTCAGCTTCACTTTCCTTTGTGTCTTCTTTGGGCAGCTGTTCAGCAGACTGTCACTCCTAATCTTTCGGCGTACTGTTGTGCAGACACCAGTACATGTTTATCAGTTAACTTTCAGTTCTTAGTCAGTCGCTAATGTAATTTGATTATTCTCGTCGCATTTTATATTCCGTCTTTTGTTTAATTACTTAAATTTTAGGCAGTAGTTTAATCATTCAGTATTATAGGGTTTTTTTTTTTTACAATGTAAATTTTATTACAATATCCGGACCATCTGTGTCTAGGTATCATGATTTATCATCCTGTCCAATCGTGATCGACGAGAGACGAAAGAGTGAAGTGTGCGTAAAGTGAAGCAGCGTAAACCGAGTCCTGCCTGTACTTAAAGTCCATAAAAATGATCTCAAGAGTAACACCGAACGACAATGGTTTTGTTACAAAGAAAACTTTAACTGTTTTGTATGTATTTACGGGTGCTGAAACCAAATATGAAGTCATAAGTGCTCCACTGGGTTCCACTTTCTTGTAATGGAACTCTCTATTGGGGTGAATGTTGTGTTACTTAAAGGAATTTCCCTATGTTTCCCAACGGAGACATTTGTCTGTAGTCAGGATAGCTGTGTCTCTGAGAGTAGACATACTGGCGCCATTACTTCCTGTTGTGAAATTCTTTCTGGGAACGAGGAACAAAGAATTTTTGTCACTTGAATGCTTTTAATCGGTATTGAAGGGCGTGCATTTTCTCATGGTTTTAAAAAGTAGTGTGGTTTGTGCAAAGTGTACATTAAATAATGCCGCGAACTTGTGTGAGCCATCCAAACAATTTCTGCTACATTTGTGGGCAATTTACTTTAAAGTCTCAAAGGCGACATTTCACATCTTTGATTAGAAAATCGTATAAACTTTATTTCCAGTGCAAAATGGGTGATGAAGATAAATCTTGGGCGCTTCACATTTGCTGTAATTCATGTGTAACTTTGTTGACTGACTGGTTGAAGGGATCACGTCAAATGCCGTTTGCGGTACCAATGGTTTGGAGAGAACCGAAAGACCACTCACCAGGCTGTTACTCCTGCATCAGCATCATTAAGATATCTGGAATTACAGCTAAGACCAAAGACACGATTCAGTGTCCCAGTATTCCTTCGGCCATGAGAACTGTTCCTCATGGTCCAGATCTTCCTGTACCTCCACAGTAATTGAGTTTGGATGATAGTGATACTGATGAATTAAATCCTCACAGGGAAGAAGATATTGAAGTACAACAAGACCCTGATTTCTCGGAAGATTCTGTGCCTCACCTTATAAGTCAGGAAGAATTAAATGATCTGGTTCGGCGACCTTCATTTAGCAAAAAGTGAGGCCGAAATATTGGCTTCAAGATTGAAGGGTTAGAATCTTTTACAACCAAGTACAAAAGTATGTAGTTTCTGTCACTGACAGCAAGAGTTTGAACACTTATTTTCGAAGAGTGGTGATCTTGTGTACTGCAACGATATAGACTTATTGTTTGAAGCCTTAGAACAGCAACACAAACCTGAAGAATGAACAATTTTTATAGATTCCTCAAAAATAAGCTATCTGTTGATTTCAATCCACATATTGTAAACCTTCTTACCAACATATGCTCCCGTCATAAAATACAATTTGGAATACGATCATGCAATCTATATTCCATTATCCGCAACGATCGTGACAAAATTAACAAAGGGAAAAAATGGGGTGTGTATGTTATTCCTATGCTCAACACTACTTCTGGTGAACTAAATAATCATTATGTGGGTTCAACCAAAAGAAATTTGGATTTGAGATTAAATGAACACAGATATAATTTAAAAATGAATCACCAAAGCACCTCTTTAGCTAGAACTGTAAGTGCTGGAAATTCCATTTCAGACTGGGACAACGCTAAGATCATAAACACACCTAACTCCGTTTATTCCTTGTTATTTACAGAGAGCTTCTCTATATTTTGGCTTATAATACACGTTGCTGTAATGACTACTATCCTTGTGTTTACCTGAACCCTGGAGCAATCTGTTTAAGGAGGACAGCATAATAACTATTGTTTCTGTTGAGTAATTTTCGTTGGCTAATTATGCTTTTTCGACTGTCTTGTTATCTGGTATATCATGTGACACTAACATTACCTTTCCCATGATGCATTTGCTCCACGTATTTAAGACCAGCATGTAACCACATGATGAAAATCACATCTGATGAAGGTGTCACTGTGACACCGAAAGTGCTCATGTTTTTTAACCTGTACATAGATTTCGTTTTTTAGCTGAATAAATATCCTCTTGCAACAAGACGGATTCCTTTTAATACTAGTACATGGCTCAACCGAGAGAACAAGCTGGATTCAGGAGTGGCTACAGCACAATAGATCATATCCACGTACTGAGAGAACTAATTGAAAGAGCGAGGGAATATGAACTTCCATTGTGCATGGCTTTTATCGATTATGAAAAAGCCTTTGATTCGGTGAAACCATCAGCAGTTGCAATGGCTCTGAAATCCTGCGGTATTGAAGATGCATACATTAATATTATTAATAACATCTATGAAAATGCAAGTGCAAAGATTCTGCTATTTGAAAATACAACACACATAAAAATTGGAAAACGAGTGAGACAAGGTGACACCAAATCTCCGAAGCTCTTTAATGCCACATTGGAAAATGTCTTTCAATCACTGAACTGGGAAAACAAAGGGATAAAGATTAATGGAGATTATCTAACCCACCTTCGTTTTGCTGATGACATAGTCATTTTTGCAACTACCTCATCAGAGCTACAGAGTATGATGCAGGAACTTGTTGACAAGAGTAAAGAAGTGGGATTAAAAATGAACTTTCAGAAGACAAAAGTGATGTTCAATGCTTTTACAAGAAATGAAGATTTATCGATTGATGGAGAAAAGCTGGAGATTACAGACACGTACGTTTATCTTGGACAGCAGATATCAAGTGAGGGTCACATTGGTGAAGAAATTAATCGGCGTACAAACCTTGCCTGGAGAGCTTTTGGAAGAAACAGCATAATTTTCAAGAGCAATATGCCATTATGTCTTAAAAGAAAAGTGTTTGATCAATGCATCCTTCCAGTGCTTACGTATGGTGCAGAGACGTGGACCTTACCTAAAAGAGACATACAAAGGCTGCAGACAACTCAAAGCAGCATGGACAGGTGCATGCTTGGTGTAACCAGGAGAGATAAGAAGAGGAACACGTGGATCCGAAAAATGACAAGAGTGGAAGACATCATGATCAGAGTTAAATCCTTGAAATGGCAATGGGCTGGACATACTGCCAGAAGAACAGACCATCGATGGACAGCCGAAATTTTAGATTGGATTCCAAGGGACAGGAAAAGACCCAGAAGAAGACCACATGGAAGATGGGTGGATGAAATTCGAAAGTATGCGGGAGTGACATGGAGGAAACTGGCACAAGACAGACCGTTGTGGAGGAAACTTGGGGAGACCTTCGTCCAGCAGTGGATTGATAATGGTTGACAATGATGATGATGATTTATGCACGAATTATAGTGTTTACCGTCATAAGCTTAAAAGCTGTCCTTCATTAGGGAAACATCTATCCGTCAGTGCATACATGAAAGAAACGTATGCAAATTTTAAAATGTTGCTTCAAAGTACAGTATACAAAAACACTCGTGGAATATTTGTGGCGATCTTAAAGTGATAGCTTTACTCCTTGGTCTACAACTAGGATACACAAAATAGTGCTGCTTCCTCTGTGAATGAACAGGTAATCTACATGTCTGAAAAGTACAGACACAACAGAAAGATAATGCAAAACATACCATTATTAGACATATACGGTATTTTCAGACACCTATCTCAGTACAAAAAAGTTTCTCCATGGAATAAATTAAATTCTGTGCAGTCTCTGGTTAACACAATTTTCAATGGATAGGAATAACAGCTCTTACCTGGCGTGGCATCGACGTTACAAGATTTCTAAAGATGTTTGGTACCAACACGTTACCAGAAGGTCCTTTAACTCGTGTAAGTTATGTTGTTGAGCCGCCGCATACCAGATTTGCTGTTCCAACACAAACCACAGATGCTCGATTGGATTGATATCTGGGCAATCTGGAAGCCATGATAATACCTGGAAGCCTTCCTCATGTTCCGCAAACAATCCGGGTAGTGTGACATGGCGCATTATACTGTAAAAGAAGGCTCTACTGGAAGGTAAATATCGTTGCCATGAAAGGATGTACCTGGTCTGCAGTGATGTTTAGGTAAATGGTAGACATCATAGTTTCCTGCTCGTGAATGACTGAACCCAGGCTTTCTCAGCTGAACATTACCCAAAGCATTACACTTCCACAGTTTTCGTCCCACAGAGTATCTTGGCGTCAACACTTCCCCAGGTAAAAGACGCACACGTATCCGGTCTCCCATATGGTGCAATAGGAAACTAGAATCATCGGACCAGACGACCTTCTTCCAATCATTCAAGATCCAGGTTTGGTTCTCGCGTGCCCATTTGTAGGCGCTTTCGACTGTGAATCGAGGTTTGCGCGGACACTCGGAGCGACCTAAAGCTACGCACATCCCATTTTCAGCAGGATTCGATGCACAGCGTGTTGTGACACATTACTCCAGTCACCAGCATTCAAAATTTCCGGCAAGTTGTGCCACTGTATGCCAGCTGTTAGCTCGTACCATACGGGATAGCCTTCGCTCAGCTATAGCATCTACGAGCCTAGGTCGGCCAACACCTTGTTGGCGTTTCGTGGTTATGTCCTCCTCGGACCACTTCTTGTAGGTACTAACCACGGCTGACCGTGTGCCCTCTCTCATGCCTTTCAGTCTCGGAAATGCTCTTACCCAGTCGTCCCACCAATCAAACGTCACCTGACGTTTGATTTGTGGAGTTCCACTGCGGAAGGTGGAGCTTGAATCAGGGCATCTTTGGAAAGTTCCACGGTCTTCTTGGCGGGACTGAATCATATACACACGTTGCAGGACTGGGAGAGTTAGTTAGTTGACAATTGTTTGTGTTGTTGTTGTTGTTGTTTGGAGGTTTAACGACCACCGTGAGCAACTCAATGGGCTATAAGCAGTCGCCCGTCCCTAATTTAGGGTCACTGGTTCCAGGAAGGGAGAGAGCCAGTGCCGTAAGACAAACACAACATCCATGCCTCACCGGGATTCGAACCCGGACCCCGTTCGGACGAATGATCAGAGGCCATCGCTTAGACCACTGCGCCACCGGGGCGGCATTGTTTGTGTTGTGAATGGCTGTGTGTTATGGAAAAAGATGAGTAAAAGACAAAGGAACCTTTTAACCTTTTTCAGTAAACAAAGTAAAAACAATTGCCCAGACGTTAGCTAGTGAAGTTCAGAAGTGCCAGAACCAGAAGACAGTGGAAATAAATCTGTGGATACCGCCATTTTTGAAAGTTCAGTGGCTAGATCTTCAGCACACTTAAGTAGTAACCTACTTCTCTTGAACGTAGCCGTTACCCTGAACCTGCTAATCGTAAGTACTCTGCAACTGAAAACCCTCTTGATTCCTTGTGTTGCTTTTTTCTTTTAACACTAGGGACTATTTTTCTTAGCGGAGGTTTCCGTCAGCAACAACAGCTAGCAGCAATAGCGTCTGGTTCAGGCGAGGCCGTGTCTGCAGCAAAGAACATCAATCTCTGACGTTATGAAAACTTGTACTACATAGCAATTTTGTCCAAAAAAACTGCTGGGCAAAAAAAAAAAAAAATGGATTCCGAACAGTCCTTGCGTTTCCCTTTGATCCTAACAATAGGAATTATTTTTCGTAGCGGAGGTAGATGTTTCCGCCAGCGACAACAACTATGAGCAATAGCGTCCGACTCAGGCGAGACCGTGCCTGCACCAAAACACTCGGAGTCTTCCCGCGTTGTTCACCGGTACTTCTGCACTTCCCAAACGACACGGATCACCCCGGGCAATCAAGCGTCAGCGTTACCGCTGATTGGATTTCCGCATAAGCATGTAATTTTTACGTAAAACGTTTTCAAAAGTGACTATCAATGAAATGTTTTCTTTATTTTACATAATTTTTGATTTCAAAAAGGATGTACGTCACAATTTTTTGAAATTTTTCGTCCCTGAATTTTGCACCATAATCTTCACGTTAACCACTGTTTAGCTACTGTGGCTTCAGGAGCAGTGGCATAACAACCACCCCTTAACCCCCGCAGCTGCGGGGGCGCAGGTAACGAAGAGGCGTGCTGCAGCTGCCAGTTATATTTGTGAAAAAATCCGAACACGCACAAAAACAAACAAACAAATAATTAACACAGAGATTAATGTTTTACTTTAAGATGTACAGAATTTTATCTTTGCCTAAAGTGAGCGTCAAATTTCACTTTTAAAGCACTGGATGTCCTACAGATTGAAGCCATTCGGCCCTTTGGCTGCAGGTTGTAACACGATCGCTCTTGCAATGGGATGTAAATAATACAATCGTTCTCTCTCTGTTTGCACTGCTGAGGAAAAGTGCGAGGCCACATGGAGATTTCCCGTGGAGGATGTGAGAAAACAATCACTTAGGATTACGTACACGACAGGCGCCAATATTTTTTTCCCTGTAGCCGCAGACTGCAAAGTATAAGAGAGTAATTTCTTCAAGTGATTTATTTTAGTTTTGGACAAAAAATTTAACGTTGCAATTGCTTTTAGTTCTTCCTTTCAAGTAAGCCTGTCTATCTCATTCACTGTATGGAAACTAATATAAAAGGGAATTTGCAAATTGCAATTCCCAAAATTCAAATACGAATTTGCAAGGGAAACTCTAATATACACTTTTCCTCAGCAGCGCAAACAGAGAGATGACGATTGGAGAACGATCGTATTATTTACATCCCATTGCAAGGGAATTTGAAACTCTAATATACATCCATTTGCAAAATGTCACAAAAGCGTTCAATGGTGCACAGTATCGACGAAAAAAAAAAAAAAGGCAGAGCGCACAAAGGAGCTTCCAAAACTAGACCAGTTCTTTTTGCCGCAGAGTCAATTAATCTCAGGTGCCGTTTCTGATGAAAAGAATGATGATATTTTTAGTACGTCAACTGTTCAAAGTTTAGAAACAGACATTTTTCAAAAACCAAGCACTTCAGAAACAAGTGAAAGTAAAATGGGTGTTTATGAAGTCTTATAAGTTTTATTAACCTTAACTATTTAAATATATTTTGCCGAGTTCGTTTCTTGCGATAAAATGTATATTCATGTTCATTCATCTGTCCGAGCACCGTTTTAATTCTGATTGGATGATTGATAATAAACCTTGCATTATGTACTTTTGTTCCAAAAATTACTTAAAAAGCTAAAACTACAGCGCTCGAGGTACACCTCGTTACTTTTTCAGACACTCTCCTTGAAACCCACAACACCACACATATACTGAAGTAACAGACAAACTGGTACAGACGAGCTTATGCAAAATACATAGAACGTCACTTATGCGCGCACTCGGTTGCATCCACCAGTGTGTATATAAAGTGGTAGACATCCTTGCCAGCTGTCAGAGCTGTTTTCGGCATGAGAATGACAAGTAATAACGATTTAACCGATTTTCAACGCAGTGTCATAGTTGGTGCTCGTGAGATAGGCCATAGTATTTCGGAGGCAGAAACGAAGTTCGGATTTTCATGGACGACCATTGCAAGGGTGTGCCGTGACTACAAGAATTCCGGCAAAACCTCCAACCTACGATACCAGTGTGGCCGTAAAAAGAAATTGGGTGAACGTGACCATCATCGGCTGTCAAGAATCGTTTCACGCGATAGGCGTGCAACACTCTCGCGGGTATAATCGGAAATCAATGCTGGAGCCTCAACAAGCATCAGCGTCCGGACTGTGCAACGTACCCTGCACGACATGGGCTTTGGGAGCCGACGCCTACCTCGAGTCCGCTTGATGGGTGCATGACACAGAGCTATGCGCTTCACTTGGGCACGGCAACACCGCCACCGGACACTTGATGACTGGAAACAAGTAGCCTGGTCTGAAGAGTCGCGTTTCCAACTGTATCGGGCAGATGGAAGGATTCGTGTGTGGCGAAAACCCCATGAAGCCATGGATCCCGCCTGTCAACAGGGAACTGTACCGGCTGGTGGTGGGTCCATAATGGTATGGGGTGTGTTTAGTTGGACTTCACTGGGACCCCTGATACGTCTACAAACGTCTGTGACTGGCCAACGCTATGTGCGCATCCTTTCTGACGAGGTACACCAGTTCATGTCCTGCATTCATGCTGATGGGTTGGGCCTATTCCAACAGGACAATGCACCTCCACGCATGTGTCGGGACGCCACATTATGGTTAGAGGAGCATTCATCTGAGTTTGGGGTGTTGCCATTCCCACCCAAGTCCCAAGATCTGAACGTTATAGAACACATTTGGGATGCCATACAACGTGCTATCGAACACAGGAATCCGAGACCTTGGAATACACCCGAATTGTGGAACGCTATGCAGGAAGTATGGTGTGTATTGCCTACAGTATATTTCCAGAAGCTAGTGGAGTCCATGCCTCGTCGTATCTCTGCAGTCCTGTGCTCCCGTGCGGGACCTACCAAGTATTAGACTGGTGTACCAGTTTTTCTGGCACTTCAGTGTATACACACAACACAAAAAATACATTCTCCCTCTTATTCGAAATCGTGGGAAAATTACTGTGCTTAGGGGTGCTGAAGTAAATCTTGCTTGGGGGTGGGTCACCCTGTGCTAGTTACGCCACTGTTCAGAAGTACAGTCCACACTTTTCTGAAATGTGATCCCACTCTTCTTCGCTTTTGGAAGGAAAGTGGATAACAGTTTTTTGACCCACTCTTCTTCACTTTCCCTTCAAGTAAAGAAAAGAGGAGAAAAGTGGGCCCTTCCAAGGAAAGTCAGAAAAATTAATTTGTGAGTGTCATGCGGCTCATTGACAAAGGGTTGTATATGGTTTCTCTAATCATACTACGAATCTTAGTAAAGGTACAGAACATTATGCAAAACTAATGGTGGGGGAAGATTCGAAACTGACAGCGTTTAAGAATTCAAAATCTATATTAAATAAACTGCAGATTGTAGTAATACAGTAAGGTGACCAGAGGTCCTCATTTTCTGGAGACAGTCCTCAATTTCAATGCTTCGTCCTCAAGTCCGTAAAAACTAATGTCCTCAATTCCTTACTTTTTTTGTACTCAATTTCTGAAATTTCCCCAAAAAATTGAAATAGGAAAAAATGTGCTAAACAAAAGTCGTAGAACTCAATTGAATCTACCAAATACAACCAAATTTAGCATCAATTACTTATTTAATTGCACGTAAACAGCCTCCTTGGTGGCACAGTAGTCTAAGCAATGGGTGCGGGTTCGAATCCCGTGAGGCATGGATGTTTTATTTGCCTTACGGTGCTGGCTCTCTCCCTTCCCTAAAACCAGTGGCCCTAAATTAGGGATGAGCGACTGCTAATAGCCCATTGAGTTGCCCACGGTAGTCGTCAAACCTCCAATTAAAAAAAAAATGAACTCATAAAGGTATGGAACTGTTTTCTGAAGCAGATGAATTTTTCTTGAACTGAGTTAGAATTCTTTTTTTTTTTTTTTATTGGAAGGTTTAACGACCACCGTGAGCAACTCAATGGGCTATAAGCAGTCGCCCGTCCCTAATTTAGAGTCACTGGTTCCAGGGAAGGGAGAGAGCCAGTGCCGTAAGACAAACACAACATCCATGCCTCACCGGGATTCGAACCCGGACCCCTTCTGAACGAATGATCAGAGGCCATCGCTTAGACCACTGCGCCACCGGGGCGGCAAGAGTTAGAATTCACGGAATATTAATGGGAGACATGTCGGAGCATCGAACAAAGTAATCTTAATAATCGTGCTGTTATTTCGTTTCTGTTTTAACTGGATTTAACTAAAATATTTATAGGATGCAGAATAGATCTCATCTTTTTCAGCATCCATTTTCTTACAATAAATAAGTAATTGATGCTAAATTTGGTTGCATTTGGTAGATTCCACTGATACGTTCTACAACTTTGTTGAGTACATTTTTTCATCAAACTGTTTCTTCAGGTGAAGTTATTGAACTTGGAACATTCCTTCTCATAGAGATAGCATACAGGTATTCCACGATTGCTTTCTGTCTGCTCAATGCATAGTAATTTTCTGGCTTCAGGTATTTTTCTTGTACAGAATCACTACGAAATTTAAGTGCAGAATCAAAATGTAGCTTTGTTGCCACTATGAGTAACATTCAAAACTTATCAGAAGTAATATTCTGCACGATAGTATTTTATCGCTATTTTATACACTGATGAGCCATTATGACCACCTACCTAATAAGCTACAGGAACCCCCATATACATTATGACCACCTACCTAATAAGCTGCATGAACCCCTTTAGCCCGCAATACAGCGGCCACTCGGCGAGACATCGATTCGATGAGGTGGCGATAGGTATCCTGGGGTATCTGGTACCATAATGTCAACAGCAGGTCCTCCAGTTCCCATACATTTCGGGGTAGCGATTATTTAACGCGAACCCACTTTTCCAAATCGAACGACAAATGTTCGATCGGGTTCATGTCAGGTGAATTTGGATGCCAGGGTATTCACAAAAAGTCACCAGCATGTTCCTCGAACCACCCCTTGACGATTCTGGTAGTGTGGCATGGCGCATTATCCTGTTGGTAATGACCATCACCAGCACGGAACATAGTTGCCATGAATGGGGAAACTTGGTCCACAACGATGTTCAGTTACCTGACAGGATTGTGCTATTGGGATAATAAGGCCTGAAGTGTCGTAAGAAAACATCGCCCAAATCATAACACCGCCGCCGTCGGTCTGTTTCCGATCAGCAGTGAATCCAGGTGCCATAGCCTCCGTTGGCAATCAGCGTATCCGCGCTAGGTCATCTACGTGATGCACCATGAACCTTGATTCGTCAGACAGGACGACTTTCTTCCAATCATCCACGGTCCAATCTCGATCTTGGGTCTATTTCATTCGTTGTTGGCGATGACGTGCAGTGAGCCCGAGGACCCGGCTGGGTCTTCGGCTACGCAGGCCCATGCGCAGGAGGTTGCGATGAACTATGTGCTGTGACACATTGCCCTGATCACCACTGTTGTAGCTGCTGGAGATTTGTTGTACCCTTCGGTTGCTGTGAGAAAAGCGCGACAGTATCCGCTTCCCTCTGGCAACAATAAGCTGCGGACGATGGTTCGCCGTTTGGCCATCTGTGCACCACTTGTGATACGTAATCACTACAGCGGCACGTGAACAACCCACAAGCCGCGCCGTTTCCGAGACGCCGTGCATCACAATTTGTCCTTCATCAAACTCCGGCAAATCGGCAGCTTTTCTCATTCTGACTCCGAATACTCCACTAACCGAAAGCTTGTCTTCGGGTTGTATATATAGTGCTCTGTTAATTTCACCTGCACCACCGTTCGGTCTCCAGGCGAGCTCATTTCTCTAACCTGGTGGTGGTCATAAAGAAATGGCTCATCGGTGTACTTATTTCACACGAAAATCATCTTTCAGATTCATCATATGTTTTCCCATGAAACAAGACAATTTCGACACAGTTCATAACATTCTTTGCCGATCTTCGGCTTTAACATAATGTGTCCATGTAGTCTTTAATCATGTCCTCATTTTGAAACGAAACTGTCCTCAATTTTGCATTGAAATTGAGGACCTGTCCTTTGTCCTCAATTTCTTTCTCAAATATCTGGTCACCTCATAATATAGGGACTTTTTCTATTTTGTGCGCACTGTTCCTCTTTTAACCTGGTGCATTACACAGCAACGCTACAATTACCTAGAGCCACATGTGATTAGAGGTACGACCTGCTCAAAAGGCGAAATGACGCCGAAAAATCGTCACGTTTTTGTGTTGAGTCTCGACAGAAGTGACCGCATGGTGGCTCTAGTTACACGCACAAACCTCACATTTCACGCCATTGCCGTATTGAAGTTTGTTTGGAATTTGCCGTTGAAACTCAACTTTCTGAAGTACAAAATGTTGCGCCAAGTGATGCATAAGTAATATTTTCATTGAAATAAGTTAGCATTATCGTTTTAACTGCTTTTTATTGTATGAATGACGTGGAAAATATTTATTCATGTTGGGGATGCCCAGAAGTTCATTCTATCAACTTTCCGTATTTACAGATTGTCTAATATCAATGTCGAAGTATTTAATAGAAAATTGCGTATAATAAAATAAATAGCTATGACTATCAGTCAGTTTGAAGAATCGTACTCATGAAAAAAAAAATTAATAGAGGTCGTAATAGGACGGTACGCTGCACGAATATAAAAGCACTGTATTTAGATGAGCTAAATGTGTAGTTTAGCGTCCTAAATTATTTCGCCGCAAATGTTGAGGGATTTCGAAAAAGTTAGACGTACAAATTTTAAAGTGTACAATTTCATGGCAAATGGTGAAAAAATTTCATATGTAAAATTCATTTTAAAGATTTTTACCGTAAAAGTGACCTCCAAGTACGACAATGTGATCACCTCTGCGGTAGGCCGAACACAACGTCGTGGCGACCACGTGAAGCTTGGCTCCGGTGAAACGATGGTCTCGTTCCGGCGGCCATTTTTCTGGCGGAAGGAACGGGGAAGATTCTAGCAGGAAAGCGTTCCATTCTGTAGTGCTACGATATTGAAAATAGCTCATAATTTCTGTCTCAGTTTTTCACATCGCAATCTTACAATGTCTTGGTTTTTTCCCCGTGTGATTCTTTGATGCGCAGTGTATAAACTCACTGCTCCGAGGGTTTCTTTTTTTGTAATCCAGTTTGAATGATCTGCGAACCACGCCATCAATAGGAGGAGCAAAACTTTCATTTTCCGATGCCATGTAACTTCCGTTGGAGAGAACGAGACATCTACTTTAACGCTTTTCTAGAAGAAAGAAAGGCATCTGGATACTTTCTATTTCATATCAGAGAATCATAAGCGTGAGAACGAAGCAATTGTCATCATGTGTTTTTAAAAACTACGACAGAAATGAAGGACTATTTTCGGGGATGAGTATTCACCG
This sequence comes from Macrothele yani, assembly GCA_039090855.1. Lineage (NCBI taxonomy): Eukaryota > Metazoa > Arthropoda > Arachnida > Araneae > Macrothelidae > Macrothele > Macrothele yani. The sequence goes on along the minus strand of CM077022.1, from coordinate 43,716,363 downwards.
ATGTGATTACTCATCCCCGCTGGCTATATTGGTGATTAGTAATCACCAATATGGCTAGCCTTCCGATTATAAGGAACTTGAAATAAATATTGTTATTTATTATTGAACATTTCGTTGTACAAAACAAGCGTTATTATTCTTTACGCAATTCTACTTATTAGCGTTCTGAAACACGTAGGAAAATGCACGGAAACAATTAGCGCATCACGTAGGTACGTTAACGGGGCAAAGAAACTAGAAATCAATAATGTTATTTTATATTCAACACATTCCTTTTTTATAAAACAAATATTATTCTTTACAGAATTCTACTTAATAGAGTTCCAATTAAAACAAAACTTGGCACGAAACTTACGGAACTATTTGCGGGGCTGAAAATCGGAAGGCTAGCCCACAACAAGTTCTTCAGACCATGACAATAGATGTAAGGCGTTCAGCAAAGTACATAATTATTAGGAAATTTCTCATATTCTGGTCCATCGCATCTACATTATACAAAATACGCTTCCAATGGCTTCACTTGAAAAAAAATTGAAACAACGTACGAGTTCCAACAACAAAACACATTAGCAGTTATCACTGCTAGAAAACACACCAACAAGTAATCGGAATCCAACAGGTTACCCGCGACATGAGGAGTGAGCAGTGACGTGCTTCCATCTCTCGGCACTGTGAGAACTATATCGAGCCGATGGATTTAGGAACATAAGCCAAAAAGTACATGAAATATTCCATCTGAACGGTCAGCTCCCCACCCCATAGTCTAGTTCTATTTATCTCTGTTTATCTCTTTCCTCATTTTACGCTGTACGGGCTGATCAACTAAAGGCAATAAATATCGCAAAGAAAACACCGAACCATTAAAATGATATACAAGAGTACAGCAAGGCACATATCTTCCCATCACGTGACTCTCCTACGCTCCGCCAACACGCAATCCAGAAATCAGCTTTCAACCTTAATCACGTGTTCAGAATGGCCTCAATTGCGATTCCGTATATACACTTATGAAATACGCTCCCCAGTGATCATTCTGAGTGCTCTGTTCTGCACAAACCTGAATCTTTTTTTTCTCAGATTTACTTACTCCTACCTAGATGGAGGGCAGAATACGTGAACACTGGCCCTACGACCGTCTTATACAGCAGAACTTTGAGGCCCCTGTTGTCATGAAGCCTCGCCGGTGGTGTGGAGCTAGGTGCCCGAAACTTCGTCTAGCACTGTTCATGAGGTACGAGATTTCAACTGCGCAGAGTTCATAGCACACCCTCGGTCTTACATTTCCTTGTCTTCTAATAAGATTTCACATTTTACAGCGGAAGGGAAAACGCCATATGTGCTCTCCCACGACTTTCTCCCAACAAGTACACGAAACCAGATAGAGTGAACCCGTAAACTCATCTTCTGCCCAAATAATCACACTGTGCCTCCCCTCCGCTCATCAATATTATACCCTGAGGTTGGTTCGGTAAGTGATACACTCACCATGGTTCTGCAAACACTAAGACTCGAACCCCAGACACATGCCGTCTAAGAGAAGAGGCCTCAAAACACTCCCTTTCACCCAACCCAGCGGTGATTTAAGCCAGGAAAACACCACAATAAGCAACCCCCCCGCACATACACAAGAAAGCCAAACGAAATAAATACAGTCACGTTCTCGCAGTCATACCTCTGAAACAACTTAAAACAGAAAGAAAAATGCAAAAAGACTAAACCAACATTTCAGGCAATTTAACGTAGTCCAGCAGCCCAATACTCTCCTAGTTACCAAAATCCCAGGAGAGTGACTAGGCCCCGGTGAGGCCAAAATCCAACCCCTAGGGCTGGTCGCAACATACTCCGAGACGCCGGTTAACGTGGACCAAAAGCCGACCGTCAGCCCTGCCGGGAAACTGAAAAGTAAAAGCTGAAGCCCCAGCGAAGTCCGGTTGTCCGTCTGTTATGCTATCAACGAGTGGGAGCATATCACACATCCACTCATGACTTGACAAATTAGAAAAAAAGTAAGAGTTGCTGACAACTGAAAGGAAATTTTATATCTGAACTTTTTTATTTTAATATTATAGTGGCTTCGTACTTAAATTCCCACGAATTCCTGAAACTCCCATGTTTATCGAGGTTTGCAAGTTCTACATAATGAAAATATAAATAAATGAACACAACATTTCATTAGATTTACCTCAACCTGCGATTATGATAAAAAATCCCAATGCAAAATTGATGCTACAGATAGGGATCAACTTACACAATTTGGGGTCTTGGGCAAACGGTTTTATCCTGTCTTTATCATGTATTTCGGTCGGTTTTTTTTAATTTTATAATTGTTAGTGAAAAGCTGAACATAAAAGTAAGATGCGCTTGCTAATGTATCTTAAGCACCCCGTTTTTTTTTTTTTTTTGTTTTTTTTTTGTGGGTTTTTTTTCGGGAGATGAGTGGCGTGTATTTGATACATACCGTGTTTCCCTGCGTCAACGACGCACCCCAATTTTAAAATGAACATTTTTGAGAAAAGAGAATAAAGATAAAAATAATGTCTCAGTACTTTCATGAAGATTAAAAGCAATACAAATTTTACCTTTACATATAAGGAAACACATTTCAGTCATTCATATCTTGAAATCCAGAAAATTCACAGGTGTTATCCATATCACTGACATCATTGTCATAATCAGGGTCGTTAATAGTGTCAATACTGTCACTATCTTCAAACATAATGTTATCTTCTGTGCCATCTAATGCATAATGCGTTTACCTTCATGTCGTCTTTGCTGGATGCATAATACCTTCATGTCGCCTTTGCTGGATGCATAATACCTTCATGTCGCCTTTGCTGGATGCATAATACCTTCATGTCGCCTTTGCTGGGATGCATGGACGTAATGTTAATTCAAAACCCGGAAGTGAGTTTTTTGAAGGATCACAATACTTTAACGGAAGTCTGAGAAAGTGAAAACTGCTTGCTATTTGAGTGGGAGTAAAGAACTTTTGAACTCGAATGAGTGTAATTTTAAACCTCGCCCTCCCAGATAAAAAAACACTTGCTCCGACCCTGGGGTTGAGGCTAATTAAATTGTATTTCCTGGTGTGAACGCCAAAGATTGCTGCCTTACACAAGAAGATGTTCAGATGGTCACCCAATGACTCTCAAAACGGATGTGTTTCATCGTTTTGGACAATTCAGGTGTAGGAAGAAAAACGTTTCAGGGAAGGATGAGCTGTGTCCTCCTACCATTAGGACGTGATTCCGTAAAGCTCATATTCCTCTTTATATCGTGATGATTCTAGTGTATTGTACACTATCTAACAACAAGTAATTGGACACCCCTGCAATCGACGATATCTGCGGTTCTGATACACGTCACGGCCGCCGCCGTTAAATATCGTGTGAGAAACAACAACGCAACCAGTCGCATGCAATATGCTACGTAGTTCGGAGCTCTCCGATTTCGAGAAAGGTGTAATCGTCGGGAATCACAGAAATGGCAGATCCATAAGTGACATATCCAACGAGTTGAAGTACCCAAAATCGACGGCGGCCTACGTAATTGGCAAGTGGAAGATGAGATGTGACTGTCGGAATGTGCCCCGACAAGGCAGACTCACAAAACTGGGAGTTAGAGACCGACGGGTGCTGGCCAGAGAAATTCGGAAGAAACGAACCAAATCGATGGGCTACATCCGCGAGGAGTTTCAACAGGCATCCGGGAGTGTTCTTTCGATGAATACCATCCGTAAGGAAGCCCATCTGCTCGGTTATCATGGACGTGCTGCCGCCCACAAGCAAGCCTTTGATCACCAAGTCCAATAGCGCTGCTCGGCTAACGTGATGCAAAGAACGTAGACAGTGAACCGTTGAACAGTGGAAACAGATTCTCTGGAGCGACGAATCAAGGTTCACCCTCTACCGTTCGGATGGCAGGGTCTGGATTTGGCGTCTGCCTGGAAAACGCCTCTTGCCGGAATGTATTGTGCCAACTGTGAAGTTCGGCGGCGGTGGAATTATGCTATGGGGGTGTTTATCCTGGTATGGCACGGGTCCCTTGGTCGCAATTCCTGGTAGACTCAACGCAGAGACCTACTGCACCATTTTGGATGACCATGCGCTTCATACGTTGTGGCAGTTTTACGGGGTGGACCCATGTTACTTTCTGGATGACAATGCCACCTGTCATGTTGCGAGGTAAACCATGGCTTGGTATGGTGACAATGGGGTTAAACGAACGGACTGGCCTACGCAGCACCTCTGGGACGAGTTGGAGCGTCGACTTAAGAGGTGCCCCACCGTCCGAAATCGGTGAAGGAACTGACCTGTCTTCTCCAAACCGAGTGGAAGAAAATACCGCTAGCCGTCGTACAACGCCTGGTTGAGAGTATGCCCCGGTAGGTCGCAGCTGTAATCGCCGCTCGTGGAGGCTCCACCAACTATTGAAGGTGAATAAACTTTGTTTTCCTTTGCTATCACAGATGCCCAATTACTTGTTGGTAGATAATTTGTCCTACAATGAGGCAATTGAGGAATCTTCTCAGGGTGATGTTACCACGTCCACTGGGACAGTTAGCGACTGGTATCAGTACTGAAGAGAACTAATTTGCGTCCATTCAAAAGTAAACTAATAGAAGGAAATCAAAAATTCATTTGTCATACCACATTCTAGAATATTTATTCCGACGGACCTATCGTCTTTCCTCAGAACACTGTTTCCAAGTATTGATTCGCATTATCAGACAATTCTTCCCTGGCATGTAAATCAATTTATTTATTCTGTCAGATGCACACTTTCTCATTCATGAGGAAACAAAACTTTTCCGTCCCAAAAAATGTTTTTGAGTAGGGACACAATAAGCAGTCATAAATGTCCTTTTAAGGGTCAACCAGAAATAATCAAGAAACGAGACTATTACACAACCCACGTGCAGTACCTTTGCTAGCGCTCGATAGATGGCAGCACGCTAGCGCTGTATGGTAAATCGCAGAGACTGTGCCGCAGTTGGAAGTACAACCGATCCCCGTTCTTACAGTTAACATTTCAACGGAAAAGGAAATTTTTAAATTGAACTATGAACTGGAGATATTTCATAACGGCCGGAAATGCGCACTATGCTTGTCGACAGACAGACGAACGATACGTCCAGATACTCAAATGACTAACTTTTTTCCAAAAGGCAGTGAGTGCTATTCAAAAAAATTTCCGTTGTCTCCTAGTAACACAAAGGAACAGAGATCCGTGCTAGATTCTACCTGATCCGATAGTACATTTACCCAATGCTGCTGTGAGACGACGGAAGCCAAATGGCTCCCAATATACATGGGTCAGAAACCCTGTGGCGCCCAGATGGGACTGTGAGCACTAAATCTAATCTGTTCTGGCTCATTCTTGTGCGAAGACCACTGTGAGTTATGGCAGACGCTCTGCTGACCATCACAGCGTAACCTTCGCCGCCACGTGTCGCACAGAGGGGTAAATTCCCGTATTTTATTTTATTTTTTAAGAATGACTGGTCACTGCGATCTTTCTCTCCTTTATTGTATATGATGTTTGATATTTTAAAACATGTGCGTCAAAATTTATTTGAAAATTTCAAGCTCTGAATTTTGCGCTATTGTGTACACGTTAAAGCACAGTCATACAATGTGTTATTCTACTCGCTGGTTTTGTTGCTGGGTCTTTTTATTTAAGTCTGACCTCCCGATGAACAAAGAAGTGTGTTCACAGAAGGCGCAATAAGACATTTGAGAATGCCTGAAAGCGTAGTGAATGGGAGATGGAAGATTTTTCATAATATAAAAAATAAGAATAATTTACTAGCTACTTAGAAGGGACAATGATTCCAGTATTCTGGTGCATTTCTTGAAAACATAACAGCATGAAAATAATGTAACAACATTTTAACTATAACAGACCTCGTTGTTTATTCTTTAGATTAGTATACAATTTTAATACTAACGGCCTCTTCGTAGATATATCAGTGCAGCATCTTCGGAAATTCCGTAACTATTCAGATATCTTTCGACGCATTTGCTTCTGATTTATGTGACTGTGGCCAGACGTAACAGAGCAAGCGTGTGAGATCCAGAGGAGGGGGGCAGGGTTGACCAGTGCCGAAATCTATTGTAAGAGTTTGCAAAAACCTTCGAGTTGTACACTGCCAACATTTCAACTTAATGCCATATTTCCGTTCTTAATTCATTTCTAAGATATCTGTCAAAATGTAGATATAGGTTTAATACGTGAGCAGTCGTTAGTATCAGCCTTAGGTTTGCTTACTCAACATCGGAGCCGAAAGCCAGCACGCGTAGGGGGTCGTTATACGGGGCGTGATGTCCACTTTTGGTTCATGCATGTGTTTCAAGAGAGCTGGAGTTTTCGTTTCATGATTGTATGGTACACGCACATTATTTCTCTTCCATATTTAGCACGAGGAAACTTATTTCTGCAATTTAGCTTGTATATGAAATATTTGATGCGCCTTCTCCTGAAGTAAATGTTGTATCCACCCGTATTGAGTTGTGGTAAGGCGAAAAACCTGGCCATGACATACACTAGATACCTTTATTTTTACGGAAGTCACGCACTAAAGCAGTCCTATACGTGCGCGTGTTATCATCCATAAACAGGACCTGTGGGCCACTATCATAACGAAAAAGTCTCACGTAGGTTTGGCGATTTCGTCACGGATAACGTGTAAAATACTCTGCGAAGTGCAGGAAAATTAAAAAAAAAAAAACATTAACGTACACCTTTTGAGAAACGAAATGAAATGAAAACTTGGGTAAAAATAGAAATTGCAGTACTGCTGGCGTACGTGCACCCCAGAAAACAATGATTTAACACTGAAGAAGTAAGAAGAAAATTACGATTTTAGAGGATTTTTCACGTTTCGTTCTACGTATTTTACTTGTGTTCATTGAAATACCGTATTTTTTGTAATATAAAACACACCCTTAGTTTTGAGAAAAATTTAAGAAAAAAAAGTAAAATTATATTTTAAAGATTTTTGTCAAGAAAAAAAAATCAAAATTTATTAGCAAACATTGCTGCTTATGCAGCGACGGATTTAAGGTTGTATCACTTCTAATCTGCTTGAAAATAAAGGAATTTCACAAAAGCATTTGTATGAAATCGAAAAGTTTGAGAGTGGGGAGGAATGTAGCCCTATCCTAAAGCTAAGGAGAAGTAAAACAATATCCAAAGCTAAGGAGAAGTAAAACAATATCCAAAGCTAAGGAGAAGTAAAACAATATCCAAAGCTAAGGAGAAGTAAAACAATTTTAAGCTTTAATGTGGTGAAACTACAACCACAAGACTATTTCTTTTAACCATTAATAACAAAATTTCGTCTGTAGTTGACTAAAATTGCTTACTTCCGCCATTACTTTCTTTACAAATGTTTAATCTTATTACTTTCTAATAAGATTAAACATTTGTAAATATTGAGTTGCATTTGGTCGAAGTTTGTGTAATCCCTCCCCTCCCTCTTTTTAGCACATCTTCTATAAAAAAAAAAAAAAAAAGATCATGCTGATGTTATAACTTTTTCCGTCTTTCTGTGGAAACCATTTCTCTGCAACTATTAGTCAAATTTGAAAAATTCTTTTTGCATTGGGCAGCTCAAAATGTGAGACTGATCATCCCTGCATTCCGTTTTTTTACGGATGTACAGCTTCGCCGCTAGAGGGCGTAAATGCAGATGATATCGAATTCACAGCACATTTCATTCTATATATTTGCTTCTAAATATCCGATTGAAAAAATTATTTTTCCTTTCGATGCCATTTGTAACGAAGACTATTTTAAGTACACTTCCTTTTTCAAGTAATGCATAGATTTTCCTTAAAAGGACGTAAAGGTAAATTGCGTTTTCCCCGATATCTCTACTTCTAAGAGCGCGTTTTGAAAAATTCTTTCCGCGTCGGATACAGTTCCTAGTGGAAAATATTCTACACATAATTTCTAATTTTTAGTAGAGAACAATTTGGCCACCAGGGGGCGTAAGTGTTTATTTTCGCTTCTGGTGTATTTGCGGCAAAATCTGAGCTTCTGAAAATTCGATTGAAAATATTCTTTCGTGGACCTATACCTCTCTCCTCGGGAAACCTTTTGGGAATCATTTTGCATAGTTTCTCCGCCAGGGGCGTAGATGTATATCTCATTTTTGTCAATATGGCTGCTTCTAAGTTTCCGAATTGAAATATTCTTTGCCAGAGCGTTTCCAGTGCGAAATATTTTGCATGTAATTTAAAAAAATTCTTAACGCACAAGTGTTTCACTAGAGGGCGTACGTTCACGTTTCCGTTAACAGCATGTTTGCAGCAATATCTGAGGAACTAAAATTTGCGAGACTAAAGAGGGACCCGATTGAAAAAAAAAATTCTGTCACATTCTACTTACTATGAAAATATTCTATGTGCATTTCCTTCCCCAAATCAGTGGCGGCCCGTCAGATGAGGCAAGTGAGGCGCCGCCTCACCTGAAATTCCGCAGAATGAGAAGTGAAAAAAACAAACTTCGGTCAGTAACAAAGATATAAGAACTTTGCAGGATAAATGAAACACTGAAATTCACATTGTGATCCATGAATTAGGTTAAAGAAAGGCTTTCAAGAAGAGGAATGAATAATTATTTTTGCAAAGCAGCTGCATGTTTTAAGCGCTTAGAGGCGACCGGCTGAATCGTCTCGATGAGAAGCCTGTTTTGAGAACTGGGGATCAGAGAAGAGCCCTACAGAGTGAACCCCCCACCCCCACGGTCCGAGGTCTACCTAAGGAGGTGCCAGACTTCCAGTAAGAGAAAGGAAATTTCTGAGGCGACACTCCATTTCGCTTAAACTGGAATCGCATCTCTGCTGTTATTGGATAACCCAAGGATTGTGTATCCAATGGGCGCGGGAAAATGAGCAGATAACCTTGGTAAAAAGTGGTTTTACAGGCGATGACGCCGTTCGCCTCTAGACGCTTTGGAGTACGATGATTACTACGTAGCTTTAACTATTCGTCAGAGTGTATTTGAGTCTAACTTTTTGTAGTGTGTTTTCAATCCTCTCTTCTGCGGGTGTTGGCTAGTTCATAGTAATGTTGAGTTTTTCTTCTTTTTTATTTTGTTATTGTTACTAAACAGCATATTTTGATTTTGGTTGGAAAATATGAATGGCCCAACAAACGATGTGATTTGTGTTCTGGAAGAAATTCCTTTTAAACACTGGAAAGATTATGATAAAAGGGATGTTCTCATATCTGGAAGACCGACACCTATAATAAATTCAATATCTAAAGATAAGAAGTGCGGCAAATCGTTTTTTAGGTCTTTCAATAAATCATGGTACGAGATTTCCCCCTGGCTTTCTGGTAGCTATTACAAGCAAACTCTCTTTTGCTGGCCATGTTTACTTTTGAGCAATAAGAAAAATGTGTGGAATACAACGGGTTATTTTGATCTGAAAAACTTTTCTCGTAGTGCAAAATTGCACGAAAGCTCTAAAGAGCATATAACTAATCACGTAGGTCTGAAACGAATGGGAAAAAAATATAAACACTATTTCTGATATGCTCAAAGAAAATGCTGCTCTTCATAAAGCTAAGTTTAATGAAAAGGTCAGACTAAATAGGCTTTTTATGGAACATATAATCGATTTAGTTGTCGTTCTAAGCAAGCAAGAACTGCCTTTTCGAGGACATGATGAATCTATTTCCTCATTAAATAAAGGTAATTTCAAGGAGATGTTCCATTTGTTACTTCGTAGGAGCACCGCAGAATTAAAAGCACATTTTGAAGAAATACGAAACTTATTTTCTGGACAATCTAAAACGATACAGAATGATTTACTGGAGTGTATTCATGAATATATAAACGAATGTGTTAAAAGCAAAATTAATGAGTCAAATTTGTTTTCAGTGCAAGTTGATGATACACCTGATATTACTCAAAAAACACAGTGTTCAATAATTGTCAGATACATATTGGACTCAAATTGTGAAGTAGTTGAGCGCTTCCTTGGTTTTTATGATATCAGCACTGACAGGACTGCTGTGGCACTCTATGATCTGCTAGCATCGGTTTTGGAGGAGTTTGATTTTAAATCAAAGTTAGTAGGCCAGTGTTATGATGGTGCAAGCGTTATGGCTGGAGAGTTGAGCGGTCTGCAGAAAAGAGTCAAGCTAGAAGCCCCGCAAGCTTTGTTTACCCACTGTTTCGCCCACCGCCTTAACCTTGTCCTACAACAGGGGTGCAAAAGTATTGTAAAATGTCGCATATATTTCGCAACTGTATCCAGCATGCCCTCATTTTTTCATAAATCTGCCAAGAGAACCCACGTAGCAGATTCAGTTGTTGGGAAACGGATTCCTCAAATAGCGGAAACACGTTGGGCATCACGTTCGCAAATTTTGCGTTTAATTGTAAGCGAATGGGGCAAATTAAAGAATGTGTTTGAAAACATAATGAATGACCCGGAATCAACGGCAGAATCAATCAACGGAGCCATAGGATATTTGAAAAATTTCACTAATTTTGAATTTGCTTTTTTATCACTGATTTTTGATGACATTTTTGGAATTACGGATGTACTGTTTGATGTTTTACAAAAAAAGACTTTAGATATCAGTTATTGCCAAAGACAAATTAAACAATGTTGCGAACGAATAAATAAGAAAAGGAATGTAACCACTTACTTGAAACATTTCAGTGAAGCAATTAGTTTGAGTGGAGGTCCTAAATGTCGCCAAAAGAAACATTTGACTGAAGAAGAAGTGGAAAACTATTACAAAATTTTGTTTTACGAAATCGTTGACAGCATAATAGTCCAAATAAATACCAGATTTGAAGATATGGAAAAGCTCGAGTTTCTGCAGCTAGTTGACAGCTCAAAATACCATAGTTATTCAGAGTCATTTCCATCCAGTGCCCTTAACACTCTCAAAAAAATTTATCCAAACATTTTTACAGACACACAACGACTAAAAAACGAATTAAATTTTTTATATAATGATCACAACTTCAGGGAACTCAGTGTTCAGAAAACCTTGAAAATAATGAAAGAAAACGAGCTGAAAGATGTGTTACCAGAAGCCTACAAATTATTTTCTCTTGTATTGACCCTGGCATCAACAAGTTCTTCTGCTGAAAGGAGTTTTTCTTGTTTGAAGAGAATTAAGACTTACCTCCGTAATACAACGGCACAAGATCGTTTGTCTTCACTCGCTAAAATTTCAATCGAGAAAGAATTGCTGAACCATCTAATGTCCACTCAACCATTTTATGATCTGATCATAGACAAATTTGCAGCCAAAAAGGATCGCAGAATTGAACTTATTTATAAAACATAAACTGAGAGCATTATGTTCGAGACCAAAGCAAATTAATATCGTATTCCTCTGTTTTTAATTCCAGGTTTAAATTACCTAATACTTTTTTTATATAGAAATGTGCTTCCTTAACTTGACTTCTCCTGTACATAGTTATCACGAGCCTGGACTTCAGTTTGTGACCCGTGCTAAATGCACCTTCACTAATATGCCAATCGAACTGTGACTTTTATTCAAGCTCAAGAAACATTTCGCGAGAAAACAATTTCTATTCAAATGATTTACTTTGAATTTTTTAAGAAGTGGATCTCCGACTGGCGTTGGGATGTGAGTGACGCATTGACTAGCTAAAGAAACCGCACAAATTGCGTATTTTCGCTCAAGTGTATTACATAAAAGAATACAGGTGAAATATTTCTTTCTTTGTTGTAAAATTATCGAATAATTGTTTTCATAAAAATATTGTTGCAAAAGTAGCGTATATTACACACACACACACATATATATATAGTGGTATATGCACATTTTCCCTCTAATATTTTTGGATTTTTTTCGTGAAGAAAGACTCCCCACGCCGTGTTTCATATATTTCTATAATTTTATTCCATTACTGTTGAATAATATTTGTATATAAGGGCTAAATGGCATGGGCTGAAGCCCTAAGGGATGGGGTTTACAGCTGTTTATAACAAGGCGCCTACCCGAGACCAATGGCTTAACGAGACTTCCGAATCTCAGCGGATTTTAATGATTCAGCCGACTCGAACCCAGGACTTCAAAGATATCCGATGGGTGATACTGCCTTTGATATGAAACTTTTTGAGGGGGGGGTTCTGCACTTCTGCTGTATAACTGTGTATGTAACAATTTGGGGGGGGGCGCTTCGACAAATATTTTTCTATTGGTACGTGTAACAATTTGGGGGGGGCGCTTCGACAAATATTTTTCTATTGGTACGTACGCACATCTTGAACATTAATACAAAACGAAGCTAATTTAATAAAATGAAGAAAATGCAATAAATTATAGTTGTTTTAATAAAAATTTAATAAAGCAACTTCTTTGGCTGCTTTGCTTTACTTTCTCTTCTATTATCAAGAAATTACATTGATATTATGTATCAATGTAATTTATTTGTATTACATTGTAAGTTATGTAAAAATCAATGAATTTAAATAGGGAAATTATCTATAAAACGTACTTAGAAAAAGCTAACTGTCTCGCCTACTTAGGGGTGCAAACCACGACCCCCACCGGCTACGCCACTGATATATATATATATGTTCGTATAACGTTATACGAATTTATATATTTTTCAATAACATATGTTTTACTGTTTTACATTTACATCAAGACCGTTCGCCTCACCAGCATTTTACACCACGAGCCGCCACTGCCCCAAATAAGGCACAATTTCGCCGCGAGGGGTCCCGAATATTTAATCTGTTTTTCTTAATATCTCTGCTTCTGAATGCGCGATTTAAAAATTCTTTTAACACATAGTGGGACCAAATATTTTCTACGTTTTGAAACACTTCAGGTTTGTATTTGAGAAGTTTTATAGTTCACAGTTCTGTCGATAAGTGATGTTAGTGCCCTTCTGTTTGCAGCTGTATCTCCGCTTCTAAAAACCATATTGAGAATTTTTTTTTTTACGGTATGCCATTCGCTACAATAAAGATGAAGAGCATTATCCTCTTTAAATAATGCGCAGCTTTCGCGCTAGGGTGTGTAAAGGTCAAAACCTTTTTCTCGCTAACTTTTTTTTTTTTTTTTTTTTTTGACGGTTGAACGACATCCGTGAGCAACTCTGGGCTATACGCAGTCGCCCGTCCCTAATTTAGGATCACTGGTTCCAGGGAAGGGAGAGAGCGAGTGCCGTAAGACAAACACAACATCCATGCCTCACCGGGATTCGAACCGCCCCTTCTCGCACGAATGGTCATAAGCCTGCGCTTAGACCACTGCACCACCGGGGCGGCCTAACTCTGCTTCCCGGAGACTTATTTAAAAATCTCTTTCCTCAGCATAGCTTTTTCCTTGAAGAATATTTGACCTTAGCATAGCTTTTTGCCATCAGGAATACTTTACGTTAAATTAGATTTTGCCATGAAGAATAGCTTTTCCCTTTGAATAACTTTGATAAATTTTATTCGCGTCGGAAATGATTCAAAAGACGTGCTCATTACAACCGAAAATTCGATGTCATCTTTCTTGTTATTTCATGATTCCAGACCTTTATGTGGACTAATTTTATTTTCTACATGTAAAACACCAAGTTTAAAGCGGCGGTCAATAGTTTTTCTATCGTATATAGCTTTGTTTTTTAATAGAAAAAACAAAAACGAAATATTTTCTATGTGCGTTTGCTATTGTTTCATGCATGCTGCTATTTGCGATGATATAACGTAAACATCACACACTGCCAGAGTTCTGTTAATATCAAAGGATATATTAGTGATCGTGTTTCATCTGTCGAGGCCTTAAAAGTTGATACACATTCTTTACAAGTCGCATAACCTCTCCGACAGTTCGATACAAAACACTCCCCTTTTCCATATTAAAAATGTAAGAATTGATCTTAGTCCGACACACAGCTGCACCATAAATTTGTCTCCTGCTAAATTAAAAAGAGTTGACGTGCTTTAACATCTGTAAAGGAAACTCAACGTTTTTTGAGCGTTTTTATTATTATTATTGGGGGGTTAACGACCAGCGTGAGCAACTCGATGGGCTATCCGGTCCCTAATTTATTGCCTCTGACTCCAGGGTAGGGAGAGAGCCAGCCCCATAAGACAAACATCTATTCCTCGCCGGGATTTGATCCCGGGACGATCGCAGACGAATGATTAGACGCTATCACTTAGATTATTTCTGGAGCTTCAATACAATACAACTACACAAAGCAATTAAAATTACTTGCGATAAATACCGATTTAGCAGTGATGAAATTATGAACACTATGTATTCCTATGATGATTAGCGTGAACGATCGGCCCACAATTCTTGCACGCTCCCTGGCGAGCTGTGACATTAACGATCAGTTTTTCTAACTGTTAACTCTATGGGGAGTTGCATCACCTGACTATCATACATCGTGAATCAGAGCATAAAGAAAGCTAATTTGCTTCACAAACTAATCTACTCGCACACTAAGAGGAATACACAACTTTTAACAGCTTTGAGATCTTTACAATGGTGACAGCACTAAGCATCGATGGAAGAAGGCCAGGAACAAAACCCATGAGCGTTTGTTCCTGGCCTTCTTCCATTTGAATGCAGATTGATTGTACCAGTGACGTCACTAGGAAGTGACGTTGCTTCGTGACTCATGTTGTTAACTAACTGAAAAGAGCTCTCCGGCCGCCCATCCAACAATCCACCAGGTTTTTAATGGTTTCACTCTTCCCAGAAGGGGGTGGTGGTTGTTGGTGGTAGTGGTGGTTTTATGGTTCCTGGGCGTGTCGATTCCTACCCAGCCAGGCACTTTTTCAGGATACAGCCTTCTTACCCCGTCTAAGTTTTCCTGTTATTCTTTTCTATCGAGTTTCCTTCCCAATCACTCTTCTAGCTTCCTTTTTCTAAAAGTGAAGTTTTAGATACGGGGTCAGACACTTCCTTACTAAACTACTTGTCGCATTTCGCTGTTTACTTTGAAAAAGTAAACTGACTGAGTTTAAAGGAAGCTTTAACATCATGTAGTGCAGGCTTCGGTCCTTCTCTTTCTCTAACGGAATGGCTCCTAGCCCATATCCACTCTTCCAAAGTACAGGTATTGTTTCACAATACAGAGTGCTAAAAAGTCCGTTTAAATTTCAAAGCTTGATAGCAAAAGAGCAAACGCTTGTATTGCAGTGCGGTTTGCACGAAAAGCACGAGGTAGTAGAGGGGCTTTTGTTTGGCAGTGGAATAACTTTTAGTTCAAAGAGTCAGCAAAAGAGGGCAATAGCGACTAAAAAGTTTACAAATGCGGTGAAAATACATATGTTGCATTAACTTGATAACATTCTCACAACATTAATGGTTTATGTTCTTTACCACAAGGTATTACAGCATTCAAGCACGAGGCAACTCCAGTCACCACCGAATATACCATGTCCGGGTAAATGCAACAGACTTCCCGGCGAATGGCTTCCTTCAGTTGTGGCAATGTGGAAGGTCTTACCTGGTACTCTGAACTTTAAACAATGCCACAAACAGAAACCCACGGGGGTCAGTGCTAGAGACAGAGGTGGCCACAGTATGTTGCAGGGCCTGCTGATTAGTCTTTCTGCACCAAATGTGGTGACAAGAAAGTTCTTTACTACAGATGTGACGTGAGATGGTACACCACCCTGCATAAAAGTGACTGTGCAGCAAATTTTGTTCTTGCAAACACAGCATCAGATTTCGCGCAGACGTTACAAGTAGCGTTCGACATATACATAGCAAGTCTTCCAGCCATTTCTGGGACACTGTTCTTTAAAGACTCAAGAATGATGTTTGCAGGAAATTCACACCTCATCGCAACTCCTTGTGTATGCAGTGGTTTCTCTGTGTACGTGTGGATTATCCTGTGCCCACTTTCGGCAATTATGCGTATCGATAAACTCACGTAACGAAAAATGAGCTTCGTATGTTCACAACACATATAACAACCACTAATACCCTAGTGATCTTTGACAGAGCTCATTTGGCAAATTTCTGCCGCTGTGTGGTATTCGCCGGTAACGGCTGAGTGAAGTTTGTGGTTTTCATGGGTACATATTAAACACACTATGAAGGATGCGATTTACCGATGCTTTTGGTAAGATCAAGCATCTTGCCACTTCACGAACCATTGTTTCACGAGCGCTTACCACTTGTCGTTTGAGCTAGTTTTCCCTTTGGGATGCCACAACACTCAAGCGCGCCTCCCTTAACCATGATTTTCTGCATCGAGGGCGGTGCAGCAAACTTCTGGTTTTCTTAAATCGTCTCACAAGACACTGCAAACCGGCACAGGTTATAGGACCTTGGCTTTTATTTCGTCCTCTCTGTGTTCGGAACTTTCGCAAAGCTTCTGTTGCCGATTCTCCGGTGACATAAAAAAGCTTCACTAATAAGATTATTTATTCGGTAAAGTTAACATCATAGCAACACTCCTCTCAGGAGCTGATCCAGAAGCTTACCTCGGAATGGGGAAGGGGGCGGTTGCTTTGGTCTGAAATAAAATATTGACAGAGCGACTTTGTGACACACACACACTGGTAGAACTGCTCCTCCTTGGCATTGCATTGCTTTTTAAAAACTTTTTCGATCAATAAAGTTGTACTAAATTTTAAAATCATAAAGAGGAAAAAACAACTGAAAAATCAGCACTATTTTCCTGTGGTTCAATTACCTGCTTTGCGAGGAAACGAGCTCCGTGTTTTTTGTTGTTGTTGTTGTTAATATCCACTCTGGTAGAATCTTTGGAACTAAATTTGAGTTCTATTCGGACTGCTTTATTTAATAGAATATTTTTCTGCTTGAATCAGCAAATCATGCCTAAGCGATATGACCGGTAATTCCTGGTTAAAATATTCACTTATTCTTTCTCAACGCACGATTCCCACTTCTTCTGAAAAAAACTTCCATTTACGTCACTTTATGAAGTCATTCCTGCTCCATTCATTTTCTTACTGGCGATTTTCTCAAGGAAGTTGTTTGTAGAAATATAACATTAAACAAAGCACGCCCATTGCTTTCCATGATCAGTCAAAATCTGTTTTCCGTTCCGACCTCAGGTTTCTGTTTCTGAAATTACAGGGATTTTTTTCTTTCTGTTCTCTTTCTAAAGCTAGAACCAGGGCCGTAGCTAGCAGGAAGCTGAAGATGGCTCAGCACCAGTGTTGCCAGATACTTACCTGAAATCAATAGACCAGAGCCCAAAAACTCAGTAGAAAACAGTGAACCAGAGCTCAAAAACTCAGATGATTAGATTTTTGTTTTCCTGAAATATACACCAACTCATAAAAGTAATGTAGTATCGAATGTAATCTCAGTACGAAAGAACACTTCAATCCACTGGGATGTCAAACACTACCAGTATACCACAAACTGCTATTAAACAGCGGAATGAAATTCAAACCAATACAATCCTGAGTCGCTTTTTCATAAGATATTACTGATGATCAGCTTTATAAAATAATGGTAATCTTTACAACTAATGTTAGTTTAAATAACCATGGCATTTGCCTTTTAATGTCACAGCTGGATCGGTCCCACTTGTTGTCTTCCTAAAAACAAAGAGTTATGTATTTACATTTCTTATTAAATAATATCAAGATGGAAATTCCCAAAATACGTGAAATAAGTGTAGTATTAAAAAAAGAATCATAAATGCAGGTATCGTACTATGGACGTTTTTCTGATGTTCTGCGTTTTAACAAAACTAGGGAAAATCTTTGAATAACAGACTAACTAGCTATTAAATATTGAATGACAATCAGTATGAATTTAAAAAAATAATAGGTAGCATGTGTTGAATAATTTTAGTCTTTGTCAGTGGGCCGCGGGTGGCCGAGTGGGCAACGTTCGTGACTGCCACGGAAAGGACCTCAGGTTCGATCCCAGGCAGATACGAACGCTCGATTCACTAAATAACCGCCGTGCGTCGGATGGGCACGTTAGCCGTCTGACCCCGTGTACTGGCCCCCAGTAATAAATAAGGACGTCTTCCTCCCCCTTTCTACTTCGCTTCCGTGTCACTTTCCTATCGGGCACTCTAGTCCAAATCTCCTAGTTTCCTATTTCTAAAGGTTATTTAAGACTTGGGGTCAGACACTCCCTTCCTAAAATCCTCTACATATGATCATGATCATAGTCTTTGTCAACTTTTTCTCTTTCGACTAGTTCTGAGATGAGTTTTCGATTGGTCAGCTGATAGTGAGTATTGAAAGAATGCATACATTCTTAAATAACATGTCCCCGAGTGCGTAGGTGGGCTTAAAACAGAGAATAATCAGCAGATTTTGAAAATCTATCAGTAGACAGGAGTCAAAATCAGTAGATCTACTGATAAATCAGTTGAATGGCAACACTGCTCAGTACCCATGCAAGGCAAGCAAGCCCTTCATTGGAAGACGGACGTTGTAATTTTTCTGAAATTTTATTTTCGGTAGTCTATGAAAATTGCTCCTGTATTTAATTATAAGCGTAAATCCCTTATGTATTTGGTATTTAACCTTTTTAAAAACCAAAATTGTAGTGATACAACATGAATGAGAGATAAGTCAAAAGAAATTACTTCTCGGGATTAACAATTTAAATATCTGTTTCTATTAACCAAATAAAACTATTTTTTCTGATCTAAAGAAATTATCGCTAATTTTAATCATTTATTTACAAACTGAAAAATTTCCTTAAATGTTAATACGCTAAATTGAATGTCTACCTGGAACTGAACACATCTGTCCCTCCTCGATCAAATATTTCAAAGAGTTGCGAATGTGGTTTGTTAAAATTTGAGAAAATTTTTTAATCGACATTCAAAATCGCAATGGGACGCCAAAACTGAGGGCTGTCTGGATATGAGCCACCCTTAAACAACCATTTAATGATACTTTTTTTTCATGTATTGCAGTATATTTTTACCATTTAACATTTCGGTATGAATTACTAATAATTTGGGGATAGTGAGTGAAACTGAGCAGTTGAAAGTCTTGCAGTTTGAGCCACACCTTTGTAGACTAAGAGGAAAACGAAACTCAAATGTTCAAGTATCTAACAGTTTCGACAGTCATGTGACAAAAACGCAACAAGACAATCATGTGACAAAAGAGTTTTCGACATCATGGGACAAAATGGTCATCCAGTTGGAGGGGCATTTAGGCACATGATGACCACCGCTTCACATGTTTTGCAAGTTTTTTGCTGCTCCTCATATTGAACAAACTCATCGAAATCCCATAGTGTTTATGTACACGTAGGTACATTTTTGTTAATGTTCATTATCAACACCTTACTGTTGTTACCATTGGGTAAACCCAAACACTCTGGGTGATCTCTATTTTTATGCATTAGTGCATAATATTTATGTTCTTTCTATATTTGGAGAAAAAAGCTATTATTTCCTTTTCAGGGACACACAGTGGGATATCCTTCACTAAAACTGCTGCCCTGCAATCATCCGTAGCTTCAATCCGAACTGTGGAAACACTGTCTAATACTACATAGCCTTTAGCAATTAAGTCCTGAAAATCAGCTTGCCTAATTAGAGAAATAAGTCCTTGCCTTGAAGAAAAAAAAATCCTCAATAGAAGTAAATGGTTTATCAAAATAATTTTGCAATTTTTTTCACAATTTTAGCAAAGCGATTAATATTTTTATACCTGGCCACAACGGTATTAATAAAAAATTTATTCCTGAGGTAATACACTTTTGCTTTACGACAACGTTATCAAATAATTTTCACAAATTTTGATTGTTTATCACACACACCTAAAATTTTCTTTCAAAGAAAACACACTACTTCTAAGTTCCTGTATTTATCTCTCAAATGGCCAAACTTTAATAAAATTTTGTTGTCAATAGTAATTATCTCAAGAGAAACAATTTTTTTTAATTATTTACATTGATTAAACCACAATTTTTTGTGCTAATCAACGTTTCACTTGTTAATCACATACACCTTAATTTTTTGTCAATGACAAAGACAAAAAAATCACTTAGTTTAGTAATTAATACCAAAAAAGCAGATTTTTCAATATTCCTTCCAATAAAATTTATAATAATTGCAAACATTTTCAAACAAGTAATATTGTATTTTCTAAATTAGCATTATCTTACCAACTAACACTTTCCACTAGTTTTGAGTCTTAATCACACACACCCAAAAATTTCCCCAAACAAAACACACTACTTCTGAATTCTTGGGTTTATATCTATAAAAAAATTTAAAAAAAGGAAGTTTAAACATTTTTTTTCAGAAATAATCTCAAAAACACCAATTCTTTTTTTTTATTAAAGTACACTAAACTACAAATTATTGCGCAATTCAAAGTTTCACCTGAAACCACAAATTTTGCTTTTTAATGACACCTTAAATTTCATTCAAAAAACTTTACAGTACTTCTAAAATTTAATATTAAACTTTCAATTCGCGCAAAACGTTTAACCTATGCTTTTATCAACAATAGCCAACTCAATTTCTAAATCATTGAAGTTCCTGAAAATCACAAAGTTTAATTTTTATGCAATTCAAAGTTTTACTTGACACAAAAAATTTGCTTGTTAAACCACACACAGCTGAAAATTTCATTCGAAGAAAGACACACTCTTTCTGAATTTTAATTTCACTATCTCAATTAACCAACGTACAATTAATATTTATATCAATAAAATTTCTCAAATACAAAGACTAAATTATTTAAATATACCTAAGCTACAATTTTTGTACAATTTAAAATTTCACTTGTAACCAAAATTTTGCTTGTTAATCACATACACCTCAAATTTCATTCTGAATAAATCAATGAACTTCTAATCTAGAGTGTTTTTATCACTACTGTCGAAAACAAGTTTAATCAATATTTATAATAACAATCGCAACTGACAAATCTTTCAGATCAGATCATATCATATGTAGAGGATTTTCCGAAGGGAGTGTCTGACCCCCAGGTCTTAAACAACCCTTAGAAATAGGAAGCTAGGAGATTTGGGCTACAGTGCCCGATAGGAAAGTGACACGGAAGCCAGGTAGAAAGGGTGAGGAAGACGCACTTATTTATTACTGGGGGGCCAGTACCCGGGGTCCAACGGCATAACGTGCCCATCCGACGCACGGCGGATATTTACTGGTTCGAGCGTTCGTACCTGCCTGGGATTGAACCTGGGGTTTCTCCGTGGCAATCACGAACGTTGACCACTAGGCTATCCGAGGCCCTAACAAATCTTTCAAAAACTAAACTATCGCAAATGACAAATCTTTTAAATATTAATCACTAAACTGAAGGTTTTTAAGCAATTTAAAATTTCACTCACTACAAAAAAAAAATATTTGCCTGTTAAGCACACAGCCACCTTAAGTTTTGATCTTCAACAAGAATCGCGAAAACTGCTTAAACAAAAAAGATGACACCGAATTTTTGGTTGTAATGAGCACTTTCTTTGAATTCTTTCTGACGCGAATTAAATTTAAGAAAACAATCAACCAGGTTTCTACAATCGATAAAACACCCAGAAACAGCTACTTATTTCCGCCAGGGGCTAAAAAGTATGTAACATAAAATTAACAAATGAACACAAGGAAGGTATCAGGGACAAAGACATTTTCAAATCGAACAGTTAAAAGAAGAAATATAGAAGGAAACATGCTATAATCTACGCTTTCTAGCCGAAGAATTTTGCATAATAGAAAAATTAAAAATAGGCTGAAAATATGCTTCATGGAAAAAGCTATGCTAAGAAAAACTAACTTTTCAAATACGTCTTTCGGAACCAGAGACAGCGAGAAAAAGGGTTCGACCTTTACGCCCTCTAGCGGGAAATCTATGCATTTTTAAAGAGTATAATGCTCCACATTTCTGTTGCAGTGAATGGCATACAGTAAAGAAGAATTCTCAATAGAGTTTTTAGATGTGGAGATACAGCTGCAAACTGAAGTACAGAAACACCACCTAGCTAGAGAAATATGAACTATAAAACTCCTCATATACTAATCTAAAGTGTTCTAAAAGGTAAATGGGCATCCGGTGTAGAAAGAATGTTTTAAATCGCCCATGTAGAAGCAGAGATACTGAAAAAAGAGATTAAGCATTTGCGCCACCTATCGACGAAATTGTGCATTATTTTGTGAAGAAAATACAGTGTTTTCATATTTAGTAGTACCTGACCGAAAAATATTTTTTTCAATCAGGTTTTTAGTCCCGCAGATACGGCTGTAAACGGAAACGTTAACTTACGCCCTCTGGTGGCAGACTTCTGCGTTAAGAAAATTTTGAAATTCTATTAGGAACATTTTGCGCCGGAAATTCTGTCCAACAAAGAGAATTTTTCAAATCGGATTCTAAGAAGCAGAGATATCGACAAAAATGAGATATAAATCTACGCCCCCTATCGGAAAAAATGTGCATCATTTTAAAGAGAAAGTATTCCCAAAAGGTTTTCCGAGGTGAGCTGTATCGGTTCATGAAAAAAAAAAATTCAATCTAGGTTTCAGAAGCTCAGGTTTTGCTCCAAATACTTCATCAGAAACAGAAATAAACGCTTTCGTAACCTGCTGGTCAAACTGTTTTTTACCAAAAATTAGAAATATATGCAAAACATTTCCCATGAGAAGCTGTATCCGATACAGGAAGAATTTTTCAAATCGGAGTTTTAGGAGCAGAGATACCGGGGGAAACGCAATTTACCTTTACGCCCCTAGCAGAAAGTCTATGCATTATTTGAAAACTTTCAAATTATATGTGAAACATTTAGCACCAAACGCTGTCCAACAAAGAAGGAATTTTTCAAATCGGACCCTTAGAAACAGAGATATCGGACTGACAGTTGCAGTGATATGGTGTCCACAGACGGACAGACTAACAGGTAATATAAACACGGTGTTTTTTTTTCTTTTTGTTTTTTATCCGTTACAGGAAGAATTTTTCAAATCGGAGTTTTAGAGTTTTAGGAGCAGAGATACCAGGGGAAACACAATTTACCTTTACGCCCCTAGAAGAAAGTCTATGCATTATTTGAAAACTTTCAAATTGTATGTGAAACATTTAGCACCAAACGCTGTCCAACAAAGAAGAAATTTTTCAAATCGGACACTTAGAAACAGAGATATTGACAAAAATATGATATGTCTCTGCGACAACTAGCGGAGAAGCCATGCATTATTTTGAGAAGAAAATATTTCGAAAATGTTTATCGACATGAGCGGTATCGGTCCACGAAAGAATTTTTTCAATCGAGATTTTAGAAGCTCAGATTTTTGCCGCAAATGCATCAGAAGCAAAAATTAACGCTTACGCACCCTGGTGGCCAAACCATTCTTTACCAAAAATTGGAAATTACATGAAAAACATTTCCCATCAGGAGCTACATCCGGTGCAGGAAGAGCTTTTCAAATCGGAAATTTAGAAGCAGAGATATCGGGGAAAACGCAATTTACTTTTACGCCCCCTGTCGGAAATCTGTGCGTAACTTGGAAAAGTGACTAAGCTTAGAATAGTTTTCGATATAAATGGAGTCGAATGGTAAATAATTTTTCAATCGGATATTTAGAAACAAATATATGGAATAAATGCATTTTGAGTTCGATTTCGCTGCTAAAGGGCGTAAAGCCCTTTAGAAGCGAAATTATGCATCGTAAAAACTGAATGCAAGGATCATTCACGCCTTTCAAGCTTCTGAATGCAAAAATAATATTTCATCTCGGACTAACAGTTAGTTGCAGTGATATGATGTCCGCAGACGGACAGACTAACAGGTAATATAAACACGATTATTATTATTTTTTTTATAACAGACGTGCTAAAATTATGAGTAAAAAATGCTTGATCTCTTAGTACAAATTTCCATCAGTAAAAAAAAAAATTCACTTACCTTTTGTGTTCCATGATAATGTGTAATAGCATTTATAAAAGAATTTAACTGATAAAAATTTTCACAAGTTTTCGCTATGTGTAACGTTGTATTGAAAGAGGCAATTATTTATCTTTGATGCGAGCGAATGCACATAATTTTTGCGCTTTTCACGTGAAATCACTGAAATCGCTGTATTGCTTGAAAAAAAAAAATTCGGAAAATTTTCACTGGTGCACAACGCTAACGGTGACGGAGCACTACTTCCGAATGGAAACTATAAAAGAAAAATTACACACTCTAGCACTAATTGAAGTATTATGTCCAAAGGGGTTCCATGAAGGAAAAAATACACTCACTGTAGCACTGATTGAAGGAACTTATTTGCAGAACATAAGAGGACGACACGTACACTACAACGATTTTGTAGTAAACATACTAGAGCACCGTAGCACGAAATAATGAAAAACGATGTTCACACTGGTCTTGAAATGCTGTTGAGAAGAACACTAACAGTTTTGCACGCTAATGCTGAAATGCCGGAACACAAATACTATAATACTGATCCAGAAGAAAGTTTTTTCTGGTACCGCCCGCTAGCGTCTCATTGTACAATAATAGCGTGCCATCCAAACGTTACCTCATTGGGGAAGTAAATTCCAATCCCTCCAATTGGCGTTATGCTCTAGAATACGATACAAATCGCTATTATTGAATTGTTTGCAACACGTGTGCTTCTGGGTACTCGTTGAGTTTGCTCAGTTTCTCACACAGAATTGTCTATAATAAGAATTGTGAAGTTATAATTGTGTACACTGTACACATTTAATCACAACGGCAAGTTTTGTTTGGTATCGAATAGCTTCCGCAGGATTAACAGTAGGTCAACGGACACCCCATTCATCCCCGAAGATCTAACGGACATCCTGTCACTTGAACTTTAAAGTAGTTCCTTCGGTAAGAGGGATAAGATAGGGGACAAAGAATATTTATTGCTAAAGGCGTGATGGGCTAGATACGGTGGTATGCTTAAGTAAAAAGAAAGGAGTTAAAATTGTAGTTCTACGTGAGGCGGGTTGTAGCTTCCATGTATCTTACATTCGCCCCCAGGGTGGTTGATGGGGCCTGGATTTTTGCCTTCTGAGGGTGATGTTTCTTGGTTAGGTCCCTGTGGGCTCTGTTCCTGCTTTACGGCGCGCGGCCATTGCATTTTCACTTGACAACCTAACATTCTTCTTTTTTTCTATCCTATAGCGAACCCTAATCTCCTAGCTTGCTATTTCTAAGGGCTGTTTAATACCAGATGTCAGAGAACGCTTTCTTAAAATCCTCTGCAGCACGAGTTATTTAATTTTTATATTCAGTGTTATTCAACAGTCAGCATTTGGAAAAAGCACTGCAACGTTTTGTTTATTGTCTATAAGCTTCATATGTTTATTCGGCTTTTACACAAACGCAATAGCCTAGCAATCCTAACTTCGACCCAACCTCCGAGCAACGGCCATCTCCCATCAAAGGTCACTTTCTCCTGGTCCAAGCAGTGACAGTTTTTCGGAAGTTTCATTGTAAGCCTGCTCCATGAGAAGGGGGATGCGTCCTGACGTGCTGCCATCTGTCGGCGGATATAAAAGATGACAACATGTGAGCTGTGTGAAAATGTCTTTACCGTACTGTTTTGGCTATCCTTTTATCTTCAGAAATGTTAATTGCGTCCCTACTTCGAAATATGTATTTCGAAAGAAAAGTTTTATTTCCTCATGAATGGAAATCTGTCTATCTAGCAGAATAAATCAATACATTCATGACTTTCCAGGGAAGAACTGTCTGAGGATGCGAATCAACATTTCAAAGTTGTACTCTAAGGAAAAAGGATATTTCCGTCGGAATAAATATTCCAGAATGTGGTCTGCAAAATGAATTTTTAGATTCCTCTCTGTTAGCTTACGTTTGAGTTGACGGCAATTGCTCTCCACATCATGCGATATCAAGATGAATACGAGGATTATAGAATCACGTCCCAAGTACGTATAAGGGAACATAGATCATTCTTTTGCGAAACGTGCTTCTTTGGACACCCCAATTGTCCAAAAGACAATTTCATCAGAATAGATATTCCAGAATGTGGTCTCTCAAATATTTTTGCATTCCTCTCCGTTAGCTTACGTTTGAGTGGACGATAATTGCTCTCCACATCATGACAATATCAAAAGGAATATCAGGATTATGGAACCACATCCCAAGTCTACGGGAACCCATTATCTGAAAATTCTTGAAACGCGCTTCTTCCGATACTTTAACTATCCAAAAGGATAAAACAAATCCACTCTGAGAGTTGTTTGGTAACCCTCGGAATATCTTGACATCGGAAGCACTCCATGCTGTTCACACCACGAAATGCATGCATCCTCGTCTCTAGAAATTTCATCGAAAAACCTCTTCCAATTCCACATGTTACAGCAAAAGAACACCCGTAAACTGAGCCAAAAAAGGGAATAGGGCCTCTAAACAACGTATGGGCTTTCGCTATTTCAAACACACTGGAGCTAACATTAAATAAGTGAGCGCTGATGTGCTGCCATCTGTCAACCGATCTGTAATCACTATCGGGTAGAGTGGGGCCAGGGTTTGAAGTATGCAGTCTCCTCCCTTTTCCTGCGGGTCACGAGAAACATTTTTATCTCCCAGTCCAGGATATATTGTCTTCAGTTCTAACTTGAAGGTATTATGGTGTTTTTTAAGGTTGGTTATGTCAATAGATTTTGTTTGTCTTATGAGCTTGCCACGTTCAAGTTTAGTGCTGAGGTGCATCTTACATCTCACCAATCTATGGTCACTACCTGTGTTGAACTTGTTTAGCACACTGCAGTCTTCTATGACGAATTTTTTGTTACACATAATAAAATCAATTTCACTTGTCGTCCCATTTGGATGTCTCCATGTGCATTTCCTGTGTGGCTTTTTCTTGAAGAAGGAGTTCAAGATGAAAAACCCTTCTGCCTCTGCAAACTCAACGAGAGTATTTCCACGCTGGTTTCTGTTGCCGTGACCGAATTTACCTACTGAAGTTTCATTCTGTTGCCGTTGCCCTATTTTTGCATTGAAATCTCCCATAATTATTTTCAAGTGCTGCTTACCTTTATTATTTAGATGACAAATATGAGGAAATTTGTCACACATAGTTATATATGTATATATACAAGCAAAAAATTCGGTCACAGCAACAGAAACCAGCGTGGAAATACTCTCGTAGAGTTTGCAGAGGCAGAAGGGTTTTTCATCTTGAACTCCTTTTTCAAGAAAAAGCCACACAGGAAATGGACATGGAGACATCCAAATGGAACGACAAGTGAAATTGATTTTATTATGTGTAACAAAAAATTCGTCATAGAAGACTGCAGTGTGCTAAACAAGTTCAACACAGGCAGTGACCATAGATTGGTGAGATGTAAGATGCACCTCAGCACTAAACTCGAACGTAGCAAGCTCATAAGACAAACAAAATGTATTGACATAACCAACCTTAAAAAACACCATAATACCTTCAAATTGGAACTGAAGAACAGGTTCTCTGCTTTAGAAGGCCTAACATCGGAAGAAGTGGATATTTCTGAAGTTAACAGAAAAGTAACCAAAGCTCTTATGGAAACAGCAACAAAATTAGCTGGGTCTAAGAACAAATTGCATGTGAACAAATTATCAGGAAAAACCAAAATGTTGATGCAAAAAAGAAGAGTGATGAGGACAACTAAAGGAGATGTGACTTCCAAAGTGGAATATATAGAGCTATGCAAGACAGTACGAAAAAGTATCACTGAAGACGTAAGGAAATTCAACTGTGAACTAGTAAGGAAAGCAATTGAAAACAACCAAAGCCTAAAGATAGCAAAGGGACATATCAGTAAGGGAAAAAAACAGATTATGGCACTGAGAAAAGAAGATGGTTCTGTAACAAGAAATAGAGGCGAAATTTTGACAAGAGTGAAAGATTTCTACTCCAAATTATATGAAAGGGATGATACATGCACTCCAGACATCATGAAAGTTACCAGTACCAGAGTTCTTCCAGTCCTTCCAGCAGAAGTTGCACATGCAATCAAGAACATGAAGCGGGGAAAAGCTCCAGGAGAAGATGGAATTACTGTAGACATCATACAAGAAGCAAGTGGAGAAATCGAAACAGTACTCGCCCAAATTTTCACTCGATGCCTTAATGAAGGGAAAATTCCTGAGGATTTGAACAACGCTACAATGATCTTGCTACATAAAAAAGGTGACATTGAGGATCTCAGGAACTACAGACCTATCAGCCTCCTATCAGTGGTTTATAAAATCTTCACTAAAGTTCTTTCACACCGCTTGAAGATGACACTGGACATGGCTCAACCGAGAGAACAAGCTGGATTCAGGAGTGGCTACAGCACAATAGATCATATCCACGTACTGAGAGAACTAATTGAAAGAGCGAGGGAATATGAACTTCCATTGTGCATGGCTTTTATCGATTATGAAAAAGCCTTTGATTCGGTGAAACCATCAGCAGTTGCAATGGCTCTGAAATCCTGCGGTATTGAAGATGCATTCATTAATATTATTAATAACATCTATGAAAATGCAAGTGCAAAGATTCGGCTGTTTGAAAATACAACACACGTAAAAATTGGAAAGGGAGTGAGACAAGGTGACACCATATCTCCGAAGCTCTTTAATGCCACATTGGAGGGTGTTTTTCAGTCGCTGAGCTGGGAAAACAAGGGGATAAAGATTAATGGAGATTATCTAACCCACCTTCGTTTTGCTGATGACGTAGTCATTTTTGCAACTACCCCATCAGAGCTGCAGAGTATGATCCAGGAACTTGCTGACAAGAGTAAAGAAGTGGGATTAAAAATGAACTTTCAGAAGACAAAAGTGATGTTCAATGCTTTTACAAGAAATGAAGATTTATCGATTGATGGAGAAAAGCTGGAGATAACAGACACGTACGTTTATCTTGGACAGCAGATATCAAGTGAGGGTCACATTGATGGAGAAATTAATCGGCGTACAAAACTTGCCTGGAGAGCTTTTGGAAGAAACAGCATAATTTTCAAGAGCAATATGCCATTATGTCTTAAAAGAAAAGTGTTTGATCAATGCATCCTTCCAGTGCTTACGTATGGTGCAGAGACGTGGACCTTAGCTAAAAGAGACATACAAAGGCTGCAGACTACTCAAAACAGCATGGAGAGGTGCATGCTTGGTGTAACCAGGAGAGATAAGAAGAGGAACACGTGGATCCGAAAAATGACAAGAGTGGAAGACATCATGATCAGAGTTAAATCCCTGAAATGGCAATGGGCTGGACATACTGCCAGAAGGACAGACCATCGATGGACAGCCGAAATTTTAGATTGGATTCCAAGGGACAGGAAAAGACCCAGAAGAAGACCACATGGAAGATGGGTGGATGAAATTCGAAAGTATGCCGGAGTGACATGGAGGAGACTGGCACAAGACAGACCGTTGTGGAGGAAACTTGGGGAGACCTTCGTCCAGCAGTGGATTGATAATGAATGATGATGATGATGATGATATACAAGCAAGTAACTGGGACAGTTTATATATATAGCTCTTGCGGATAAAGCTTCGCATAATTGGGGCAACTGCTTATATAATTGGACCAAAGTGTTTTAGTCCCTATGTGCCCTAGTTTTTACAGGAATATACTGTATTATATTAAGCTAAACTTCCACGTTCGGCCCCGCTAGTTCCGAAAGCAATAATAGATGGCGTCACGGTAGCACTTCATCTATCCTCCGCTCTTCTCGCACGTGAAATGCATTCAGCCATCTCATGACTATGTTTCGATGCGTCTCATCGTTTAGGACAATTCATGTGTCGGAAGAAGTACGCTTCAGGGAATGATGAGTACTCTTCCCGCACACTTGGTACGCGTTTTCTTTTTGTGCTGATATTCCTATTGATACAGTGATGATTCTCACGTATTTTAATGATTGGGAAAAATAAGATTATGTAGAGTAATTTTTAATAACTAGGTATTCATTTTGTTTGTGATGTCAAAATGAGAAAGTATGTTTCAAGAACGTCACAACAGTGATCATTACAACAATAAAAAAAGTATGTTGGTTGAGGCAGAGATTCGACAATTAAAACAGACAAGAGCTCTTTTTTCTGTGCCACCACGGTGGGACAAAAGTTCAAACCTTCACGCAAAGAGTATTATATCGTTTGAGATTATCACTGTTTGTTACCTATGTACACTTTTAAAAAACTTCCAGACTAGATGTTTTTGTCAGTAGCGTGCGGTCGTTGTATGCAACGCATGCCCTAAATACGTTCACAAATTTGCTCTAAGAAAAAAGAACTACACGAAGACAAACTTCGTGCTGCAGTTGTTTTTTTCTTTCCGGGAAAATTTAAACGATGTATCTGGTTTAAGATTTTTGTTTTAAACAGAATTCACCTATTTGCATGCATTTTTAGAAATACAGCGCTAACGCAACAACTGCCTTCGCATCGTTAGGCCGGTCGTAGGCAAGGAACCATCAACATCACGAAGAAAACATTGTATGCGAATTTTGTAGTTGTATTTGCTTTTCGGACATGGACCAATCAGAACCTTTCCCTCTGTCCATTCCCACCTACGATACGCTTATGTTAAGTACCACTCAAATACTGACCCGAAATGCGAAAGAGCGTATCGCATTAACCAATGGAAAGCAGAATTTCTTTCGACGGTGACCTTGCCTGGGATTTACTGGCCTTAGTGCATAATTTGAGAGGGATCATATCCGATATAATAGGGGGAAAATGCAAGGCTACCTTTTTTGTATATTCCTTGGCTTTTTGAAGCTCAATAATGCTTCAAGATAATGTAATCAAACTGCAAAAGTAAAATAAGGAAATTGATGATGCGAAATTAATAAGTCTTTCGCTTCCCCAAGTTTTACAGAAAAATCTGAATGAGTAAGAAACGAAAGATTAACCTCAAACCCGAGTGGCTTAACATCGTCGTTAAGTATGCAGGTAAAAACATACGAACTTATTACATATTTCAACGCTTTCTATTTACCAAACAGATAGGATTTGCAGCGTTTCAAAACTCCAAAAGCAGTTTTGTCGACCGCGTTTATTTTGTAATGAAATTATGAGAAAGTGTTTACACTCTTCTAAAGAAAAGAATGTAAAATTCAAAAAATAGTCAAAATTCATGAACTGTTGATTTCCCTGAACTTATCTTAAAGTGTACTTCAAAATTCCGTACTCTGTAACCCCCTTCCCCTCGAGAGGGTTAAGTCCCCCCCGGTAGTTTCTAATTCATAATCATACTCTATATAAATATCCTAAATGGAAAGCTAATGGTCTAAAAAAATTACGATACAAAAAGTATCCAGTTTTCCGAAGAGAGCCTGAACTCGCTCAAAGACACATATCTCACTCGCCTCCACTTTGCTAAGTTAAAAAGTGATTTTTTTGTTCTTCCCTTTCCCATGGATTAAACACTAAAACATTCTGCAAATTGATCAAAGCTTCGCACAAACTCAGTTTGGATAAGTACTTTACGGAAATAACACATTGTGCCATTAAATTGAGCGAATAAAAACATGTTCAAGCTGTATACCCTCCTCGGTTTCGTGTATCACATGTGATACAATGGTTTCACAATTTTTAAAAAATGCCCAATGGCAGAAAATTTTCCAGAGCCAGTTGTATTACATGTGAAATTATGTAAAATACTTTGCTAAATGTTCTCTTATCGTCAATAAATGGCAGCACAAGTCAACTTTCGTGACTTGTAGTCGCGTCTTGTAAGAAAAACACGATGTCTTTACATGGTCCTGGTAAGTGTTTTATAACTACTTAATTAAAAAGTTATACCTATTTAAGTATATACATTCCATTTTGGTAAGTATAAGTTAGTTATTTAAAGTAAATAAGTTTAATTTCGTTAACATACAGTATTAGGATAGTAGTAACTTCGGAAATTTTTTTTGAGTTATTATTAGCGGGTGTTTACACTTGTATTTACTAAATATTTTCTACAATCTATGTAATATTTAATAATTATAATTTAAGAGAGTTTTTCAAGTAATGATGTAAACTCACGTTACTTGAAACTTTCACTTATAATAATATTCTTTTTTCTGACGAATCCTCAGATGATAACAAACCACTTCCTAAACGTAGGATTATTCCTACATCTATGCCACATGACTGAGCACGAAATAAGCATGTAAGACATGCCTGAGATGACTGGAGACAACGCCCACAGAAGGAGATGCCGAAATTCAAAGTGCAATGCGTTAAATACAGTACAGTGTTCAGACTGTAAGGTGTTCATGTGTCTCAATGGCTCCAGAAATTCTATCAAATTGTTCCATGAAAAAAAATTATGATATATTATAATATTGCATAATGTAACTTAAAAAACGATTAATTAAGCCAGTAATTTTCGAATTCCTAAATATTATAATTACAGCTTCTCGGTCCTGATGTATCATATGTGTTACAATCCCCGTACACCACTCCCCCACCCCTTCTTTCCATGAAAAATTAAATTTTTTTTTTTTCAGTTTACAATGCAGTAAACATCAATTTTCAAACCTGTTTTCAAAAATCAAGAATTTAACTTCATCGCAGGTCTGAGGAGGATACACAAAGACAAAACAGATTACCGATTTTTTTTTTTATGGAAAAAGTTCTA
Source organism: Macrothele yani (assembly GCA_039090855.1). Lineage (NCBI taxonomy): Eukaryota > Metazoa > Arthropoda > Arachnida > Araneae > Macrothelidae > Macrothele > Macrothele yani. Next base: position 43,683,840 of record CM077022.1, on the reverse strand, counting down.
CTGATGATTTTGGTGCCAAATCCTATATTTTTAGGTAAATTAATTGAAGAACAAAAAAAAAATGGCAAGATAGAATTAATTCTCTGACAAATGAGGTATGCTCTTTTTTTCTTTACGTGCCTACACATAATTTTTACTGCACGCCACTGGTTTTTGACAATCTTAATAGAAAAACATCTCATTATTTACTTCATACTTCAAATAGTTAATAAAACTGTGACATTTACTCCGTGGTTTTTTTCGGTAGAAATAATACTCCAAAAAAACTGCACAGAAATTGAAATTCAGCTGCTCATACTTAGGATGTTGATCTGTGTTGACCATGTTCGTTTTCAGATGCCACAACCTGATGTACTTAAATTTCCCTCTAACAGGAACAGGCATTTCTGTAACTGGGGCTTGGTTTATGTTAGCTTCACAATGCACTGAGTAAGATATTCTAACTGCAGGTAACAGTCATACAGAAAAAGTGTTTCAATTTCAGATGCAATTCAAGAAAAGTGATTTGTGTTAAAAAAAAATCCATCATATATGAAGATTAATCTTTTTACTATGTACTGAATGAAACAGCAATTGAAAAACGAATAATCATAATGAGTACGGGGAAATGAACGAAAATACAGTGTACGATTGTAACATTTATCATGAAAGTCAGATCAACAACTTGATCTATGAACTGTGTTACTGTATTTTTAACAAGCTTCTGTGTAAAAACAATTAAGTGTTTTAAAACTACCAATTTCTATATCGATGGCTCGGTGGACATGATCTTGAATCACTTGGCTTACGTGCTTTTCCTCGTTTTCTGATCGATCCGTAATGCTTTAAGTATGGTACTCAATTTGCTTCCTTAACTTTTTTCAAAAATGATATGTTTTAATTTTTACGATGATCCTTGGGCATTTCTCCGGGAAGGCTTAAACTTTTTTAGGGACGTTCGGCCCGAAATAGTTTTATGGAGCGACGATAGATGGCGACACGTTATCGCTACATCGTGAAGCTTTTCGTTACGTTGTGAAAGTGGTAAAGGAAGTGAATAATATGGATGAAAGGTGGCGCTTAAAAGGACCTTTTTGAATGTTGATTGTGGCATGTATGTGTAAAATATTTATTTTAACGGAAGAATATGAAACTGTGTAGCTAGCAGAATAAAAGCAAGGAAAGTTTTATCTGCCAGGGAAGAACTGTCTGATGATCGCAGGAATCAGGACTTCAAAGCAATGTTCAGAAAAATGACGGCAATTCCGTCTGAATAAATATTCCAGAATATGGTCTACCAAGTACATTTACATTGCGAGGCTACCATAAACTGTGAGACTAGTTGTCTGCAATACGAATACCAGTCGCTAACTGTCTCAGTGGATGTGGCCATATGAGGTTTCTTTAATCGCCTCATCGTAAGACAATCCTTTGGCGAAAAAATACGTGAGAATCACCACTGTATCAATAGGAATCTCAGCATAAAAAAAACACGTACCAAGTGTGCGGGAAGAGTATTCATCATTCCCTGAAGCGTACTTCTTCCGACACATGAATTGTCCTAAACGATGAGACGCATCGAAACATAGTCATGAGATGGCTGAATGCATTTCACGTGCGAGAAGAGCGGAGGATAGATGAAGTGCAACCGTGGCGCCATCTATTATTGCTTTCGGAACTAGCGGGGCCGAACGTGGAAGTTTAGCTATTTCATCCTCTTTGGTCTAATAATTTCAAAATGTATTATTACCTTTAGATCATTCGATGCTCTTGTAGCGACATCTATCGGCATCCGGTGTATTATGAGAGCTCCCGAGAGTGTATGATATCTGTGGCTCCCAATAGTTTTCTAACCCCTCTGTCAGTGATATCCAGGGGCGGATTGGCCCACCGGGACATTTCCAGGTGGCCCACTCCAGAAATGGCCCAATATCTCGTAATCTTTTTGTCTCGATTTTTTTGAACGAATTAATATATTTTTTTTTGGTACTTATGAATAATAATGATTAATTTCATTTGAGCTTTATTTCTGTCTGAAAAGTTATTTCCTGAAAAAGAAGTTTTCTTCCATCTATCTCTCTTCGCCATTTGCTTTAAAATGGCATAAGGAAATTATCTGACTTATGTCAGAAAAGTGCTGCCGGACCTGTCATAAACTAATTATTAAGCTAAAGCTAACTACAGCTCGATAGGTCGTTGGACTTGACGCCCAGGGTCATTGGTATGCCCTACCATCCTTTCGTAATCTTGAAGGAGACACTAGTACCAATTTACCAAATGTAGTGCCTCATCATCCTCACTCCCTTATCCGATTCTCCCGCAGAGGTATTCCAAATTATCTTGATAGAAACGACGATTTACCAGTACCAGTTTATGGGTCAAAATTTTGATTCATGGGTCAAGACAATGGGTAGACTTAAAAACAAAAAAGTCTACTTAATGAGGAGTTACTAATGCCATTATGCAGCTTGCGATTAGTGACCAAATAAATATAAAAATTGATTGCGTAGGAAAATAGCTAAGTCGCGCGTGCACATTTCAACTTTCAGAATGACCTTTACAGTGATTTTTGTTGGAAATGAGGTCTGCGAAACCAAATTTTCCGAATGAAAATAATTATCTGGTATGGCACCCCATTTTGACCCAGGTTTGATGTTGCATTCAGTCATGAGCGGATTTTTGAAATTCTTTTCCTGGGGCCCTACGCACAACGCCGGTTTTGCCCCCCCCCTCCCTCCTCACTTTGCTGGACACCCTTAAAATTATAACCCGCGCATTTTTACTATCTTCCACTAACGTAAAAAATGCATTGTAATGGCAGAAACAAACTGACTTCCAGATTTCAACAGAAATATCCATTTTGGCCTCCCCCGAACATGATTTGACTATTTTCATGGTGGTGTTTTTAAGTGCGCGCGCGCGTTTGTGTGTAGTTTGTTGTCGCCATAATTCAAAAACTGTTGTAGCTATCAAGACGAATTTAATACTTAGGGCTTTTGTGATACCCTGATGGGGAGGAAATGGTTTACGTTAAAAGTGAAAAGCGCCTTTTGTTAAGGAAGAGAAGTCGAACTTTTATAAAGATGATCACTGAACTACAATACTTTAACATGTTACGTAAGGCTGTTTACTGCTTTAATTGACATTTATGTTACGTCTGGTGTGGTATCTGCTGTCGCATATAATCAGATTCCACCCCACTGTGACAATTAGTTCCCTTACAGACAGTACAAACATGGATGAAATCTATCCCTGTGCCTCGTAAAACACGTTTTCCAATGTCATTTTACTCGTACGATAACTCTTGTGATTATCCCTTAGACTAAACTTAAGGGGAGGGGGGGTAAGGGAAAGATGGAGAGTTATATAAAACACCTAACTAAAAAGCTAAATGTTCATTACATTCTAAGAAAATTGGAAAGAAATAACACCCCAATTTCTGAAGCTCAGTGGTAATGTAGTATTAAGTAACAAATACCCTTAAAACAATATTTAGTGAGCCGGCATTTAAGCTAGTAAATTCATACTTGTAGATTACGTTCTTCGATTTCGGGGGGGGATTGTGCTTCCAAATCTTCCCAAACCCAGAACAGCGAATTTGTCCCTCGCTTTGACTTCTCTCTTTTCTTAGAAGCATAATTAAAAAAATATATATAAATCACTATTTTTGAGGCCCAACAGCATCGCGGGGCCCAGCGCCTGGGCATCCCTGTAAATCCACCCCTGAGTTTCACCCAGGACCTGACTAAGACACCCTCTAGTCCAGGGCCAGGAAAATGGCGAGGCAATCGAAACAAAATCTTGCACCAATGTCACGTGAACGGGTCTGCACATTTTTTATTTTTATTTTTTTGATTGGAGGTTTAACGACCACCGTGAGCAAGTCAGCGGGGTATAAGCAGTCGCCCGTCCTTAATTTAGGGACACTGGTTCCAGGGAAGGAAGAGAGCCAGTGCCGTAAGACAAACACAACATCCATGCCTCACCGGGATTCGAACCCATCTCGGACGATTAGAAATTATCTGGAAAATATTTTCCATCAGGTCTTGTATGCAATACAGGAAGAATTTTTCAAATCGGAGTTTTAGAAGCAGAAATAACGCAGAAAACGCAATTTACTTATCTGCCCCGTAGCGGAAAGTCTATGATTTACTTGAAAATTTTGAATTTATAGGGAAAACATCTCGCATCGGAAACAGTATCCAACAAAGAAGGAATTTTTCAAATCGGTCTCCTAGAAGTAGAGATATTGACAAAAATAAGGTATACATCTACGCCCCCTGGCTTAGAAACCATGCATTATTTCAAGAAGAAGATGTTCCTAAAAGGTTTATCAACATGAGTAGTATCGGTCAACAAACGACTTTTTTTGCAATCGGGATTTTAGGAGCTCATATTTTGCTGCAAATACATCAGAAGCAGAAATTAAGATTTACACCCCCTGGTGGCCAACCATTTAGTTGGAAATTCGGGAAGATGCCTTAAAACAAAGAAAAATAAATTCCTGTATTTTAGAAAAAATCTCTCAGCAGAAAAGAGTCAAAGCAGGGGTGCAGTCGAGGCAGGCCACCTGTTTTAAAGCCTGGCGGCTCCAGGCTACCTTTTACCTAAGTGAATAGTACTTTTTAAAATTATTATATTCAATTGTCGCCCATTAAAATTGACTTTTTTTTTTTAACACAAATGCAATCTTAACCGAGGTTTTTTTTTTTCTTCTTCTCTATTATTATTTTTTTTCATTGTGGCTATGCACAAATCCGTAGATATTTTGTTTACAGAAACCACCTCAGAAACAGCAGTGAAGTCTGTACCAGACAGATTGTACATATATTCGATTTCAAAGATTTGTTTGTGCCCGCCTGCCTTCCTATACCTGCTGGAGTCGATAATGGCTGGGCCGGTCTTTGCAGCGCCAGGCCTCTTCTTTTTTCAGGATTGTAACATTAAGTCAAAGTCGGTATATCTACTGTACATATATAATAAATCAATAGAAAGGCAACCGTAGTCCCTACCTTGATGTGGAGTTCCATAATTCCCGTCCATTTGTTGTTTTCCTTTGACGAACCTCTTCTCTGTGACCGCCACTCTTGTCTGTAATATGAAGGGTGGACCTATGGCAGCTCCTGTAAAAAAAAAACAGATATACACAACGTGTAAATAAATTTGCTGAAAATTTTAACTAAAAAAGAAAGTTATACACTTCAGCATTTTCTTTCTTAAAAACTAATTAGCCGTATAAAGTATGCCGCGCACCTAGCTAGGGTACATAATAACCTACGGTTAGGTGCGGACTCCTCATATACACGAAAGGAATTGTACAAAACAGTGGAGAGGTGCATATAAAACAATAATATAAGCGAATCTGACTAACTTCCTTTTATGATTTCCAGATACGCTGAGGAGATGAAGAGCTAATTAGTCATCTGTGCTCCGTGGCAGAAAGCTCCTTTGAGTGTTTAACTTGCAACGGAATTTTTACAAGCGCTACTCCGAAAGGGTCTTCCTATTTTCACGTTCTAGAGGTGAGCTGAACATTGATTTTCCTGTCACAGTGACAACGGTGACAGTTCCACGGAAGTAACGGCGACTTTAAACTGTGACAAAATTTCCCGTTTACGACAGCGGTGACGGAGCTGTAATGAAGCTGGAACTGCGAGTCACCGTCGCGCTTGCACCAGTGACAAAATCACTGTTACAAGCTGCTCACTTTGAATTCTTTGTTTACAAAGGAACGCACAGGAAAAATAAATTTAACTATCTTAAGCGTGGGAAAAAGGGGATATTGAAAGAAAGCTCACATCACAAGGGACCTCTATGACGTTTCAACAGAAAAGGAGACAAATTGTTTAGAAATGGTAGCCGAAACTATGACGTAACAGTGATTTTGGTTCTCAAGCATTGCTTGGGACACTGCTAATGGTGACAATCTTATCAGTGAATTTGGAACTATTACTTTTTGTCATTATTGTGATAGTGATTTTTCAGTAACGATGACAAAGTAATAGTTACGGGATTCTCGACCCACCTCTATTACGTTCATTATCTGTTACTCATTCGTTCTGTCCTGATTCGTTTACATTCTGCATTTCTACAGAGTGCTGTTGTCGGCGTTCACATAACTTTTATATTTTACTTGACTCTTGGGTATTTACCTAGTTTTCACATTTTTAGTAAATTTATACCAAAAACCAAAAGTGGGATTTTTGAACGATCACAATATACATGTATTTTCCTATAATATAGATAATTTCAAAGTAACAGCGAAAACTAAGCTGTGGAAGTAGAGAACTTTTTTAACTTGAAGGGCGTAGTTTCAAGTCTTGCCCTCACAGAATAATAATAATAAAAAAAAAGCTTGCTCAAGAATTCCGACCGCTGTCGGAATTTTTGACCTTGACAGGGGCAGAGCCGTAGTTTTGAACGCGTATCTCTGGACTCAGAGTCCTGCAAATGTTTTCAACCACGTATTATCAAAAGCAAAGTTATCGAAGGAAACAATTCCCTCATTGCAAAGGATTTAAAGCTCTGTCCCGTCCAGACTATGAATTTGATGTCATTGTGGCTGCGACAAAGCTGAGAAAACTGATAAAGAAGACACCACGTAAAGAATCTATGGGGGGTGGGGGAGGCTGATAAATCAAACCCTTTATGAAGGGCATTTAAAAACCTTACAAATGAACACGATATAATTAAGGTAATAATATAACAAGTTAGTAAAATCGCGCAATGCATTGATTATGATAAGCTTTCCAACATACCAGAAATTATTACTCAAGTTATGTGGATAATGGCTGTGGAATAAATCTCGCTCCTGTGTCCTTACCTTTGACCCCATTTCGATGATATTCAACAGAACCGGTTCACTATACCTCCGGAACAACATGATAAAGTTTTGTTGCAATAGAAGCAGTTTTACGCAAGTTATGAGAATAATGGCTGTGGAATAATCTGGCTTTTGTTCAATGACCTTTGACCCCATTTCGTTGATATTCAACAGAACCGGTTCACTATACCTCCGGAACAACATGATAAAGTTTTGTCGGAATCCAAGCATTTTAGGTAAGTTATGATGCACAAGGGCAATGATATGGATCCCACTCCAGTGTCCTGACCTTTGACCAAATTTCGCCCATTTTCAATAGGGTTCGTCCCCAGTGACTCCCTACCACATACTAAAAATTCATCGAAATCAAACCATTTTTACGCAAGATGACGCATAAGGGCAATGGAATATATCCCGCTCTTATGCCCTGCCTGACCTTTGACCCCATTTCCAATAGGGTTCGTGCCCAAGTGGTTCCCTACCACATACTAGAATTTCATCGAAATCGAACCATTTTTACGCAAGTTATGACGCATAAAGGCAATGGAATGGATCCAGCTCCTATTGTCCTGGCCTTTGACCCAATTTCACCCATTTTTAATAGGGATCGTCCCCAGGTGGTTCCCTAACACATACTAAAATTTCCTCGAAATCGAACAATTTCCACGTGAGTTATCGTGCGGACGGACGGACAAAGCTGGAGCATATCGCTTCTTCAACCTACGGTTGGAAAAGCGTAAAAAAGCAAAAAACATGACATCAAATTTTCGGTTCTAATGAGCACGTCTTTTGAATCGTTTCCGGCGTGATTAAAATTTTTCAAATTTCCTCATAGTTAATGGAACTGGATAGGGAAAAAAATGAACCAGATTTCTACAATCGGTAAAACATCGAGAAATAGAAACACCTACTTACTTCCCTAGCACTTGAAAAGAACGATACAAAAATTAACAAATTGTGCACAAAGCGGCTCTCAGAGATGAAGGAAGATATCAGAGAAAAAGGGATTTTCAAATCCCACAGTTAGCAGACAAGTTAGTAAAATCATGCAATACATTGATTATGATACGCTTTCCAACATACCAGAAATCATTACTCAAGTTATGAGGATAATGGCTGTGGAATAAATCTCGCTCCTGTGCCCCATGTCGATGTTATTCAACAGAACCGGTTCAATATACCTCCGGAACAACATGATAAAGTTTCGTCGCAATCTAACCTTTTTTACGTAAGTTATGACGCATAAGGGCGATGGAATGGATCCCGCTTTTATGTCCTGACCTTTGAACCCATTTCGTCCATTTTCAATAGGGTTCCTTCCTAGGTTGTCCCCTACCACGTACTAAATTTTCATCGAAATCGAACCATTTTTACGCAAGTTATCGGGTGTGCGGACAGACAGACGGACAAAGCTGAAGCATATACGCTTCTTCAACGTGCGGTTGGTAAGCGTAAAAAAAGACATGGGGGAAATATAAATCTACTCCTCCCAGCGGAAGAATTTTTGACAAATGGAAAAATTAAAAATATTCAAAAAATATTCTTCATAGCAAAAATTATCCTACGGAAAAAGAATTTTTCAAATATGTCTCCTGGAAGCAGAGAGATACCAAGAAAAAGGTTCTGCATTTACGATCTAGGATACCTAGAGGGAAAGCTGGTTACTTAAAGAGGATAATGTTTCCCATCTTTACTGTAGCGAATGGCATAGAGTAAAATTAAAAAAAAAAAAGACTTTTTAGAAGCAGAGAGAAAGCTGCAAACAGAAGTACACAAACACCCTAGCGACAGAACTGTGAAATAAACTCCACAAGTACAAGCAAAGTTTTCCACAAAGGAAGTGGCTTCCGGAGATAAAATAATTTCATTCAATAAGTCATTTAGAAGCAGAGATATCGAGAAAAACCATATCAAACATTTGCGACCCCTTGCAAGGAAATAATGCATTATTTTGAGATCAAAATATACACAATATTTTCATAGTTAGTACACTGGTGTGCAAAAATTAAGGACGAAGAGGAGAAATTAGCATAACAGCGGAACGAGCAGGAAGAACGGACCGAAAGACTACTCAAGAGATAGACTAGGGTCCGGTACGGTAGGGCATGCGATATATGCAGCATGACGTGGGAGGGGGGAGTGTCGGAAGGGTATAAAGCACACGGGCGGTGTACGCTCAGCAATTCGGTGAAAGCTATTGCACGGTGTACATCGGTTTGAACGACGTCGAGTTGCTGCCACCATGTGATATGGCCAACAGGCAATCCAGTAGACGACATCTGGATGACTTTACCCGAGGTCGCGTCATTGGGAAGTTGGAAGAAGGTCGAAGTGTGACTAGTGTGGCTGAGGAGTTCGGGATCACTCACAGCATCGTTTCACGAGCTTGGAGAGCATTTCAAACGACAGGAACAGCTGTCCGAGAGTTTAGCAGTGGTCGTCCACGAGCAACCTCGGCGGCGGACGACCGGTATATTGTCCTACAGGCGAGAAGAGACAGATGGCAGACAATGGGAGAAATCTCAAGGCACATGCAACAGACAACTGGACGTCCGTTATTGCGTTTTACCGTGGCCAGGAGGCTGCACAAAGGTGGTCTATTTTCACGAAGACCAGTGCGGTGTATGCCATTAACGCCTGCTCATCGGAGACGGCGGTTTCTAGCATCTGCATTTATGCCCTCTATAGCTGCGAAGTTGTGCATGGTAAAAAAGCCGGAAAGCAAAGATCATCGTTCACACAGTTTTCCAATACAAAAAGAATTTTTGAAATCGGACTAATAGTTGCAGACAGTATCCACAGACGTACAGGTGGACTATCAGAACGTACTTTTTTTGCAAAAGACTTGCTAAAAGGCAAAGCAAATGTTACAGCGGGGTAAGCTGAAGCTTTAACTTTTCCATGGAATCCTCTTTCGCTACCTATGTCTCATGAATCTGGTGCAATGTTTCGTGAACAAGCGCGTCTTATTTCAACCTAATACCAATAGCAGTGGCGTAGCCAGAAATTTTTAAGGGGAGGTGAGGTTTATGGATTTGGTCCATCGGTGAAAGCCTCCCTGGGGAAAAAAATACTCCAAGTGTGTCGCAATACGCAAAGGTATCCATCACGTTTTTGTTGCAACAGCTTTGTTTATAACCTCAGCCTTGTTTAAATGTATTTAAAGTGTCTTGTTGCAAAATTTCTTTCAGGGTGACGACAAAATGAGCGACCTAACGGACTTCGAAAGAGGGCTAATTGTTGGAGGCAGATTAGTACGTGCCTCCGTGACAACATTCGCCAGGGTAGTAGGGGTATCGAGAGCTACTGTGTCTAGCGTCATGACAGCATACCGTGTCCTTGGGAAAATCTCGTCCGCGAAACACAAGAGCGGCTGGAAAACGACCCTATCTGATACAGACAGAGCATTAAAGGCATTTTTTTTTTTACCCGTAATAAGACCACGGCGCCGAAAATTAGTGAGGAGCTCAATTTGCATCTCCAGACCCCAGTATCAATAAAAACAGTGCGTAGGGAACTGCATAAACAACATATTCATGGCTGCTACTGCAAAATCTCTGGTGACTCGGGTGAATGCATTACGCCAGTGGTTCCAGGAGCATACAACGTGGACTGCTGATGCATGGAAACGTGTAATGTTATCGGATGAATCCACATCCACCCTATTCCCGACCGCCGGATGTGTTTACGTGTGGAGAACACCGTCAGAAGCGTACAACCCAGACTGTCTGCTCCTAACACTGCAGGGTGGTGGTTCTGTCATGCTCTGGGTGATCATGTCGTGGTTTTCAGATCCCCTGATCACCTTGAAAGGATGGAGGACTGGCAGGGCGTATGAAACTATTTTAGCCAACCAAGTCCATCCAATGTCTCAGGCATTGTTTCCTGCAGCGGATGCCATCTGTGAAGATGATAACGCCCCAATGCACAGATTTCGGAATGTCCAATCTTGGTTTGAGAAACATGAGGACGAACTTTCACACCTTCCTTGGCCTCCCCAGTCACCAGACTTGAACATCATCGAGCCACTGTTGTCTGTGTTGGAAAACAGAGTAAGATCCCGTTATCCTCCTCCTGCATCTCTCAAGGATCTGGAGCAGTTTCTGCATGAAGAACGGTGTGACATCCCGCTAACCACTATCCAGGATTTGTATGCGTCCATTCCAAGAAGGATTCAGGCGGATTTGAATGCCAAAGGTAGCCCCACACCCTATTAGGTACGCAGAACCTTCGTTTCCTAGGTTTTCACATTATTCTGCCCAACCCCTGTATATATCGCTTTAAATTCGTACTCAATAATAGAGGTCTGCACGGGCCTAATTTGGTGAGCCCGGCCCGTTTCCAATATCAGACACTCGGCCCGGCCCGGTCCCGTCAATTGCAGCTCTGGTTTAGGCCCGGCCCGGCCCGTGATGTGCCATTTGATATTTTGTCTTTCTAATGTATTTTATTAAAATGTGAAAATTAAATGAGATATTATTGAAAATATTTAGTTGAATTTAAGCCTAAAAATATTAACTAAACTTTGAAAATTATAACCTTTAAAAAGAGAGAAAAAGGAAGACTAAGCGTGTTCAGAACCTTCCGTTCTCTGAACTAGTAAGAGATAAAACACTGCAAAAGTCAATCCCTATACAGATTAGGGGTAGAAGAAAAAATCCATGTAATCCTACTCTCTCATACGTGTACACACACACACACCGCTGCTGCAGACATCCTCCGTTACCCACTCTACACAAAACACACACACACACACACACACACGCTCGCTCGCTCGCTCGGGGTCGAATCTTTTTTTGTTGTCAACAAGCCCCACAATGGTTTTAACATCTTAATACCTACAGAATGGTAAAAACACTGAGGGCCTCTAGGAAGTTAGATAAACAGTTAAACACACCAGAAAATCGGGGAACAAGATTTTATTCTTTCTTTACCATTGCAATAAAAAGAATGAGACGACTTGGCCCGGCCCGTTGCTGTATTAAAAACTGTGAGTGCCTCTTCATAGCAAAAATTATGCTACGGAAAAAGAATTTTTCAAAAATGTCTCCTGGAAGCAGAGATACCAAGAAAAAGGTTCTGCAACTAAAATGTTCTGTAAACTAAAAAAAAAACAGACACGGCCCGTGAAGACCTCTACTCAATACCCCTCAAGGGGTGGTCTGGACCTGAGGACCCCCCCTTGGCTAAGCCTATGACCAACAGGTTCTCCTTTGATAACAATTATGTCTCCTAAATTTAAAATGCAGCTGTTACTATACCATGCTATTTTTATATGATTAAAGAAAGTGAATAAAAATCTTTATTATAACAGCAAATGTCTACGTCAGATTTGACTTTCAATAATATGCTTTCGGAGTTACCTATCAATTTTTGGCGATATTTTAATAGTGTGTGTAAAGTCTAATGTTGAATTTTAAATCTTCAGAAGTTATTAATAAATAATATGGCTTTGATTTATCTATCATGTCAATCCTTTAATTGGCTAGAACGAAGTAACTCGGGTTTAGTAAAATGGGCTGAAATCAGCCCGAATGAATGCTCTTAGAGAACTGGGTCTAACGCGGCTGGAATGAGCGAACCTGTGCATAAGAAATCGTTGCTTTTACCTGAGCTTTATTATTCAAAGTGGGCATTTAAGGTAATAGTCGACATTAATCCTTTTTGATTGATTACCTGTCGAAAGGGGGTTTAACAATGGTGACGAACCTAAAAAAAGGAGAGAGAAGATGTTTCAGTCACTTGTTTCTACCTGGGAAGGGCTAATGCCCGTGACACTCAAGGTGTCCGTGTCACGGGCATTAGCCCTTCCCATCCTGCATTGTGGCATGGAGTCGAGAATAAAAGACAAGGAGGGAGCGCTTATCACCTGCAACATGTTTATGTTCGTTACTGCAGAGATGAAAGGGGAGAAGGAAATGTTTTTCTGTAGCTTTCGTAAAACCCAGCCGCTGTGTGAAAGTTTCTGTTTGGGAAGCAAAAAACATTTTGGGCACCATTTGGTTCGGGTAAAACGGTCGCTTAAAGGATTAAAGAGCAGCTTATTTATGTCCTAACTTTATTACAACCATGAAGTAACTATTTTTAAAAAATGCAGTGAATATTTCACACACAGAAAACATTTACCTCACGTATTCCTCTCTTTTAATTCCTCATAGATTATTTAGCGCAGTAGCGAAAAAACGAAGAGTTGCATGCAATAGTCTTTCATCAGCTGGAATTAATTTTCTCATTGTTGTGTCTTGCTCAGTAAGATTGTGTTTTACTTTCTCAAGTAACAGACTGAACGTTAGCTAATTCCTGAAATCGCCCGGATTATATTCTTTTAATTCTTTCAATGAACTCATATGTCACAACTTCTCTCTTTCCAATAGCCAATTTTTGGCCCATATCGTTCTTTTTTCTTTATTTTATCCTTCTTGAGGTCTTCATTTGTCAAAATACAGTAGCCATATAGATAATAACCCAACGCTTTGTTGTTGTTTTTTTATAAGACAGGCCGCTTTCGCTCTTTAAAGTGAACGCAAATGAGATGAGATTGGACAGAATTGGCGTTCAGGAGTGTTGGGTTTTGTATTTAAATCGATGGATAAAACCCCATGTTTGTCTCCAGATAGTCCTCCCTTCCCGGAGAGAGCTCAAAACTCTATGGGCCGCTTAATACACTATCTACCAACAAGTAATTGGACGCCTGTGATAGCAAAGGAAAACGAAGTTTATTCACCTTCAATAGTTGGAGCCTCCACGAGCGGCGATTACAGCTGCGACCCTCCGGGGCATACTCTCAACCAGGCGTTGTACGACGGCTAGCGGTATTTTCTTCCACTCGGCTTGGAGAAGACAGGTCAGTTCCTTCACCGATTTCGGACGGTGGGGGCACCCCTTAAATCGACGCTCAACTCGTCCCAGAGGTGCTCGATAGGGTTAAGGTCCGGGCTCAACGCAGACCAGTCCATTCGATTAACCCCATTGTCACCATACCAAGCCATGGTGGACCTCGCAACATGACAGGCGGCATTGTCATCCTGAAAGTAACATGGGTCCACCCCGTAAAACTGCCACAACGTAGGAAGCGCATGGTCATCCAAAATGGTGCAGTAGGTCTCGGCGTTGAGTCTACCAGGAATTGCGACCAAAGGTCCTGCGCCATACCAGGAGAAACACCCCCATAGCATAATTCCACCGCCGCCGAACTTCACAGTTGGCACAATACATTCCGGCAGGAGGCGTTCTCCAGGCAGACGCCAAACCCAGACCCTGCCATCCGAACGGTAGAGGGTGAACCTTGATTCGTCGCTCCAGAGAACCTGTTTCCACTGTTCAACGGTCCACTGTCGACGTTCTTTGCACCACGTTAGCCGAGCAGCGCTATTGGACTTGGTGATCAAAGGTTTGTGGGCGGCAGCACGTCCATGATAACCGAGCAGATGGGATTCCTTACGGATGGTATTCATCAAAAAAACACTCCCGGATGCCTGTTGAAACTCCTTGCGGATGTGGCCCATCGATTTGGTGCGGTTCTTCCAAATTTCTCTGGCCAGCACCCGTCGGTCTCTAAATCCCAGTTTTGTGGGTCTGCCGGGTCGAGGCACATTCCGACAGTCACCTCTCATCTTCCACTTGCCAATCACGTAGGCCACTGTCGATTTTGGGTACTTCAACTCGCTGGATATGTCTCGTATGGATCGGCCATTTCTGTGATACCCGACGATTACACCTTTCTCGAAATCAGAGAGCTCCGAACTGCGTGGCATCTTGCATGCGACTGGTTGCGTTGTTGTTTTCCACACGATTTTTAACGGCGGCGGCCGTGACGTGTATCAGGACCGCAGATATCGTCGATTGCAGGGGTGTCCAATTACTTGTTGGTGGATAGTGTATTTCCGTCCTGTACTTTCTAAACTTTTCTAACTGGATACCATGTCCACTCCTTATTTTCAATTTTATGACCTACGTTGGCCACAATTTCCTGATTGTCAGGGTCCCACCGGGTAAGTATACAGTGGACTGAATCTTTTAGGGATCATCATCTGAACTTGACAGTTTTTCGGGTGTGCGACGCTACGGTTTACTGCACAAAGCTCAGCTGCTCTGGTTCCCGTGTTCACTTGTGGCGTTGATTAGATCCTACCTTAGTGACTAATTTCTTTCGAATTAACGATTTACTTTTTCCTGGGGAGATCAGAGCTGGAGCTCATCTGGGCTCTGTTCTTGGACCCACGCTGTTCCAAAATTTATTAACTTAACTTGCCAAAGCCCAATCATGATCAAGTTATGATACATGCAGATGACACAGCAGTTGTCACCAGGTCCCTGAACAAGGCTAGAACTATCAAGCTCCTCCAAGATTTTCTCATTGAGCTGGAAACTTACTTCACCAACAGGAGTATTAAATTCCGATCAACCCGTCTAACAGTAGGGCTATGCTTTTCTTTCGCACCCTAAATGGAGTTAAGGAAATGAAAATATTCCAGGAGGTTATCCCTTGAGTCACTACCAACAAATACCTCAAGTTGAAAATAGGTAGTCGGCTTTCATGGGTAGCTAATGCCAAGTAGTTCAAAAAGAGAGCCAGCGCATGCTTCGTACACCTGGCTCACTACTCCCTTACGACTCACGACAAGGTAGTATTGCACGAAACTGTAGTCCGACCACTTATTACATACGCTGCCCTGTTGTAGGGTGGCGCTAGTAAGTCTGAGAAGAACAGAATTTAGGTGGTGCAGTACAAGGTCTTCCGAATGGTCACCAGAGATCCTAGGTGGACTCCAACCAGAGACCTGAGGGAACCGTATCCACTTTTGACCACAAACTCTCTATGAAATTCTTCAAAATGTGTGGTAAACCATCCGGACAGACTGAACAGAGAAACTGCTAACTGTGACCCAAGTGATGTGCTTAAGTGCTCTAGGCATAAAGCAGCCATTACAGCACCGCTTTGAGAAATCTACTAGGAAGGCCAAACTGTTGAGCGACTGCAGCTTCTAACTAATCCAGAGGTAAGTCAAAACTTGGATCAGTGAGGAGAGTTATGGTTCAGATAGATGGCGAGAATGACATGATTAGATAGCATGTCATAACTGGAGGGTGAGCGGTGCTGCTGGTGACCTCAATGTTGCTCCTGAACTTCGCCATGTATTGGTTCCGTTCTTGTAGCCTTTTCCGTGTCGGGCTGAAGCCGAGTTTATCACTTCTCACTTTAACATATTTCTGTATCTCTTTTGCATCGGCTACCCTAACAAAAAATATCCTATCATCCCCTAAAACGTCACTGTCGCTGCAGCTTTTTTGGGGACTGTGGGTAGCCGAGCGTTCAGAGCAATCATGTCAACTCCCTAACCACGTGTCCGAAACCAGCTGCTACAGCATGCTCCGAACACCTAAAGCGCCCTGAAGAGCATGCCAAGGCAGGTGGACCAGGGGTAGGGACTTCCACTAAAAACAAGACCACCACCACCACACCACACCCGCCGCGCGACCTCCACGAAGTGCCCAACTTCTTCTCACCCTCATGTCTGGTACAAAGGATCCCTCGGACTAAGAAAGTCAGGTTGCCGTTGTTGTTGTTTGGAGGTTGAACGACCAGCGTGGGCAACTCGATGGGCTATGATAAGTCGACCATACCTAATTTAAGGCCACTAGTTCCAATGAAAAGAAAGAGCCAGTGCCGTAAGACAAACACAACATCCAGGCCTCACTGGGATTACTTGGACCGATCTCGGTCGAATGATCAGAAGTCAGAGCTTAGACCACCGCGCCACCGGGGCTGCAGAGAGTAGGCCTAAACCAAAACCTGGGACGAACCCCAACGACAAATGATGCCTGTCCTGCAGCTGTTTGGAGGCTGTAGGTAGCCTATAGTGATTACAGCAGCCGACTGCCAACCTGTAGATTGTATGTACGAAACCATAGTGCTGCTATAACGAGGCTTAACACACAGCATTTCCGAGAGAACGCTGAGCCGACAGACCCGGAGCAAGGATACTCGCCTCCCGTCATTTCAGTTCTAATACATACCACAAAGGCTTTTTCAGGCTAAGGAAGTTAGGTTTAGACCTAACAGAAAATGGAGCGTGCAGATTTATGGATGATTAACTAGGATTTCCTAACTCCCAAGTTAGAAGACATCGGTCACAGGTCAGTTAGTTTTACTTAATTTTCTGTTTCCGATCTTGACTTGAATTATCCAAGAATTTTAAGTAAATTCATTCAGTTAACTTACTGAACTGTCTCATTTTTACTGATTTATTCCATAACCGAACTTTGTTAACTAACTTTCTTTTGCCTGGATGAAGTAGCTAATCACAGAGGTTTCTTTCAGAGTGAAGAAAATTGTCCAGGTAGGATAATTTTTTTGGAACTAGTATTTAACTGCAATTTTCAGAGGTTAATTACATATTGTTGATTACTTGCACTTAATTCATCACGCAGTAGTTTATTTCACGTAGTACTATACGTATTCATGTTATTGTATATTACATGCAGCAGTGTATTGCTGCATTAGTTATATTGTAGAGTTTTTTTTTTTTTTTTTTTTGTACTTTGGATCACAAAGATGGCAATAAATAAGATACCAGCAATCAGCGGTGAGTTGGATAATTTCTCAGGGAAAACATTATTTGGGAAGGTCTCAGGCCAGAGAGCAGATAGCACGCTAACTATCCTTGAAGAGGTTAAGGACCTCCTCGTCCCCCTGGATCGAACGAACTGAGGTCTATACCAGCCTTTCTCCCACTGACAAGCAAGCAGGCTGTCTGTGGTACAAAGACAGTGTTGCTAAAGGAACACAGGAGGCTCGCGCAAGTGGCTTGATGAAGAACCCCATGGCTGTCAATTCTAGAGCAAGTGTGTCTCCTGAGAATCGACATCTACAACTGCAGGAGCAAGTGGCTCCAAGGCTGAACACAATCCCCAGTAAGGTGTACTAGGGGTTGTGATAAACCTGGGAGCTGTAATGCAGCTACTCCGAGGCTATCAAGAGCAATCCTGTACCCACGAAAAAGACTCCTGTCAAGGTGTCTGCTTTTACCAGAGTGACAATGCTGGGAAAAGTTGGCTCCAAGCCTACCTCTCTCGAGCATTTCCCGTCAGTTCAAGCACAGACGGAAATGCCCAGGAAAAGAGCAAGAGCGGAAAGGAAAGTTTCCTCTAGCACCCTAAGTGTGGAGCAGATTGAGACAGCCTTCACAGTACAGCCTGGAATCTCTTGGAAAACATGTTTACCCTCTTGTGAAGTGCGTATATATGGACGACCTGGATCAGGGCTCTACCTCCAAATTCGTTGAGCAGACAGATCATCCTGATAACTTGCGAAGCAATGTTTTCAAGCGAGTGCTGCCTGTGGTGACCCATGAAATTACCAAACGGACTCTGATCTACGAAGATCTAGACTATCGGCTGGACAGTGAACTCATGGCGCAGATGGTTGGAAACGAAACAGACTTCAAAGTGAAGCTAGTAGCCGATGATCGGCAACTGAGAAGTCTATTGAAAGCATTAAAGGTCGAGTTTTTCACTTACAACCTGCTATGCAACAAACAACTTAGATCTGTCACCAAGCGGATGGATCTGGGAAACCCAGTCAACACATTGCAGGATTTCTACAGTGTTCTCAAGATAAGCCGCCGGCGGAACAGTGGTAAGCGAGTCTGTTCAGATGTTCTCTAATGCACTAGAAACGAAGGCATTTTCCAGCTAAAAACTGTCTTGGATGTTAAATCCAAGGTGGAAGTCTATAATAAAAAAGGAAACATACAGTGTTGCTTCAACTGCCAAGTTTTTGGTCGTGCAATGCAAAACTGCAAAAACAAATCCACTGCATGCTGTGCAACAAAAGCAACCTTAGCCCAGATCGTGCCGTTGACAAGCGATGGTAGTGGGGAGCACAGGGCAAACAGTAAAGAATTCCCTGTGTGCAAGATGATCCTTGAGAAGGGTGATCAGAAGGCTCCCAAGACTAAAACAAGGCCAATGATTCCAGGACGGTGCTGCCCATGAGTCCAGGCAGACAAAAACTCAGCCCCTTCCCCTCTTAAAAGCTCTAAAAGGAGAAAAGAATAGTGACCCAAACGCTACTCCCTCTAACACGACTGTTCCAAGAAAAATGGTTTCCCGTGCAAAGTTGGAAATCGTAGATCAAAAACTTTTCCTTGAGCTTGTGGGGAAGATTGATCTTCTTGCACTCTGAAAGGTGTCAACGGCCTGTCTAGTGGTCTGAACCTGAGTGCTCTTTGTCGTCTTCTTCATTAGGAATAAGAACGATGTAATGATTTTGAATGCAAACGGCACTAGATCTAAACTTCCGGAGCGCGCAAGTTTTCTGAAAGGTCATTGCTTCGACGTGGTATTTCTCTGTGAATCGAAGCTCTCAGATACAAGTCCTAAGCTCCGTGTTCCAAACTACCAGGTGTTCCAGCAGGACAGAAAATGGCCTATGAACAGTATTGGTTCAGGTGGGATTCCCGTTGTAGTGAGACATAGAATTTATGGCCTACCTAAATCCCTATACAGTGGACTAAACGAAACAGTTGCACTGACTGTGAAGCTAAAAGCAATCATCGGCTTCGTCAAAGTACGTAACATTAGATCTCCTAGTTACCTTGACGTTATCCATTGAAGAATGCTAAATATTATAGGTACAACAGAAGATCTATATAAGAACTGCAGGACGGACTCATTGCAGGTCGGACTCTGGCACAATAAAGTCGAGGAAAAATAATTCGTGTGACAAGTCCCGTTGATCCCACACACACACTACCCCTTTGCATGGGGAGACCTCGATGTCATTGATTTTGCTGTGTTTCAGAAAATAAGGCACTTCCACAAAGTTTCAGAGGTCTGTGCACTGGTGTCTTACCAAGACCCAATCACACTGAAACTTGAAGGTATCAGGGTTAACAGCTTGCCGAGACATGTCGTCAGCTGTCACAGGAAAAACTAGCTCAGGTAAACCAGTCGGAATAGAAACCAACCCACTCCAAAACTGATATTAGAGTGGCAGTAGAGCTGCTCACTAGATGGACACAATAAGTCATTACAAGTGTAAGAACCCAGTCCTCCAGCTCGTGATCCACATGCTCTACCGCCTAGGGTCATCAGATTAATCAGGGAGAGCAAGTTCCAGAGAATCGCTCTCGCTGAGGTCCTGGAACATCAGATTTTCTCCAACGAAGATGTTAAGATCCTTGATCACACCCGTTGCGTTCTGCAGGAGTTAGCCAAGTACGATTCTGATGTTTCGTACATGGCTGATATACCCTATCTGCCCATGGTGCTGAAGTGGCATCTCACTTCAAACTGCTGAAAGTGATGAAAGCCCCTGTAAGAGATGGAGTGACTGCCAGCGTCTTGAAACAGCTTCCCCGCGCTCTATCCAGGCCGTCATCAGGTTATTCAACGGAGCCCTCAACTTGATGTACTTCCCTGGGGCCTGGCAAAAAACAGTGGTAATGGTGCTGCGAATGACTTAAGCCACACTTTAAAACTACCGACCCATCTCATTCATTATTCCACATACTAATTCTGGACAAGGTGCTCTAGAAGGCGATCGTCGGTCGATTAGTAAGTTTCTGTGACAATAAAAGAGTCGTACTTGACGAACAGGGAGGTTAAAGAGCTAAGCATTCAACCAATCACTAGTTCCTCAGACTTGCTTAGACAAAATCTATGAATGCCCTCGTAGGTTTTTGGACTATCTTCCCTTGTATTTTGTCTAATTGTGTTCGTTTAGAACTAACATTTTAGAGAAATTAATTTAAAAAAATTAAGAAAATGAAGGGAAATATTATAATAATAAAAAAAAATCCACATGAACTTCAATTTGAAATTTCTATCATCCTTCAACAAAACATTAAATAGCCGTCGCTGAAGGGGCAATTTTTCAATCGCTGACAGCTCAGACTACCTCCGCAATAAAAAACCTAATTCCACACATTACAGATGTTTGATCATATTTTGGAAGCTGGCATTCAGTTTTATTTCAGCCTTCTGGATACCGATATTCCATGTACACTGAAGAGCAATTGAATTAGAGATACCTGTCTAGTAACGTGTAGCACCACCTTTCGCCCTGATGACCACGACGATTCGTCTAGGCATGGACTCGACAAGACACCGGAATCGTTGGATCCACGACCCCTGAACAAGCTCCCACAGTTCACGAAGATTTGATGGAGGGGGTCAGAGCCTCGAACATCTCTCTCGATGGCATCCCAGATGTGTTTGATGGGATTGAGGTCAGGTGACCTAGCTGGCCAAGGAAACGAGGTTACGTCGGTGGAGTGTTCATCCAACCATTCGGATACAATTCGGGAGCGATGGCACGGTGCATTGTTTTGTTGCAGGATGAGGTCCCCAGTGGGATGTTGAAGACGCACAAACGGGAATAAATGGTCGTCCAGGATATCCTGGTAACGGTGATTTGTGAGGGACGGTGTCACACGTACCAGGGGTCCCATTTCAGTCCACGTAAACAGTCGCCAGACGAGAATGCCACCCCCACCAGCTTGAAGAGTACCCTGCTGGCAAGAAGGATCCATCGCTTGATGTGGTTTGCGCCGTACTCGTACCCTGCTAACGGCATGTACCAACGTGAATCTCGACTCATCAGTCCAGGCACCATTTTTCCACATGTCTAGGGTCCAGTGGCGATGTTCCAGCGCCCATGCTAATCTTTGCACCCTGTGATGTGCGGTCAGCAGCGGTGCCCTCATGGGACGATGGCTTCTGTACCCCATAGCGAGGAGATGGTTCTGGATGGTGTGGCTGCTTACACGTTTTTGTGCACCAGCGTTAAATTGCCGAGTGATTTCTTGCACTCTGGCCAGTCTATCCGCTGTTACAATGCGAGCTAGCCGACGATGACCCCGCTCATCCACACGCTGTTGTCCTCGGCAGTTGGCCCTTGCAGGGATGGTTTTACCGGATTCGATGTACTCACGGTGCACCCGTTACACAGTGGCTCGTGAAAATCCCAGTGCCTGCACGACTTCCGAGATGGAGTGACCCATTCATCGGGCCCCGACAATTTGCCCACGATCAAATGCGCTTAGATCCTTCGTCTTACCCATACTGCGTCCGACTCTTACTGATTCCCGTCGCATCACTCCTTATATTGTTGGATCGCTGCATACGCCATGTCGTTTCCGTTTACAGGGCCACCCACAGCGCCACATTTGCATAACGCAAGCTGTCTCTAATTCAATTGCTCTTCAGTGTATATGGTTAAGCCTCAATGTAGCTAACGTGATGTTAGTGCTTCCAATACAACACAATATTTGCTACCTAATTTTTAACAATAGCAATTATTAGAATTTTTTTTCTGGCGGTGGTGGTTTACACTCTGTGACAATATATATACACTGCCGGACAATTGCTAAGGACGGATGACAATGGCAACGATAGCAACCATAAAATGGAAGGCAGGAAAATGTGGAAATTAGCATAAGTGTGGGATACAGTAAGACGTGTTGTGCGTATGCAAATTTTGGATTGCCGAACTTGTTCGTGACGTCATAGCGCTGATAAGAGATATAAAGGATTTGACGCGTATTGACCGTTGTTGTTCAAACGCAAAGTTGAAAGGGAAAGAATCAATTGACGAACTTGCAATTTTCAGTATGTCTTCCCGACATCACCTAGATGATTTTACGCGTGGCCGTATTATTGGCAAGATTGAAGAAGGGCGAAAAATAACAGATGTTGCCAGGGAGTTCAACGTCAGCCACAGTGTTGTTTCAAGGCTTTGGAAATCATTTCAAACAAATGGAGAGTGTAGCAAACGTCACGGGGAGGTCGTGTTCGCAGTACGACACCTGCAGAAGATCGATACATAGTGCTATCAACAAAAAGACACCGGCGCAGCACAGCTAGTGAGGTAGCAAATCAGTTTATGGCTTCTACTGGCAAGCGGATATCCCGAAAAACTGTCGCCAGACGTTTGCATGAAGGAGGACTATACGTCCGCCGTCCTGTTGTGTGCATCCCATTGTCCAGACGTCACCGTACCGCCCGTTTGCAATGGTGCCATCAACATCGCAATTGGTCTGATAACGACTGGTCTGATGTCCTCTTCTCAGATGAGAGTAGATACAGTCTATCGTCCGATTGTCGACGACAACTGATCTGGCGTGATAGTGGTACTGCATATTGTCCAGCAAACATACAGGAAAGGGACCGATATCCGACATGTAGTGTCATGGTATGGGCTGGCATCATGATCAATGGCCGTACGTCCCTTTATGTGCTTCCAACTGGGACTATGACTAGCCAACGATACATTAATGATGCTCTGCTACCTCATGTTCGCATGTTCCGTGGTGCTGTCGGTGATAGATTCATTTTCATGGACGACAACGCAACATGTCATCGAACAGCGCTGTCCAGGAGTGTCTTGAGAGCGAGGATATTCAACGCCTCGTATGGCCAGCATGTTCTCCAGATCTGAATCCCATTGAAAATGTGTGGGATGCTTTGGGGAGGAGTCTTGCTGGTCGCCAATGCCTTCCAATAAACAAGGACACCCTAATCCGTGCACTGACAGAGGAATGGGATAAATTACCCCAACAGCTGCTTGATAATGTTGTGCAAAGCATGACACTACGTGTGGAATCTTGCATCGCCCTCCATGGTTGCCATATCCCGTATTGACATCTTACGCCGGAACGCCTGCGGACGGTAATTGCATTTTTTTCACGTTTACGTATTCTGCACAAAATGGCCTGTTTGTCCCTTGAACACGTTCCAAAGTCTTCTGGATTTCAGAGCACAATAAATTGTCTTTCTTGTAATGTCCTGGCATTCTGACATTATTTTATTTCACTTGGCATCCAACCACACTTACTTTTTTAGGCGCTATATAGCCGTTTATGATCCGTCCTTAGCAATTGTCCAGCAGTGTATATATATAAAGGCACCTCAAACTGGCATCGAAACGGTTGGTTAGTTTTTGGTTTTTTTACTACTATTTGCTAATCTAAATTATCTGAAACCAAATCGCAGTGGAATGGCTTACATCATACGCTTTCAGGTAACGCTGTGATGAATGATTCCTTAGTAATCAGAAACATGATTGTAGTAAGGCGAGGACATTTTTACCACTGCTAATGTCTTGAGGGGATTTTCTCCAACACAAGCCTTACCTTTATTAGCGTCCTCAATATTTTACACCCCACCCCATAGTGAAATCCGTAGTCCATTGTTGAATTAAAGCAAAGGTATAGCATTTTTACATTTTTAATCACTTGTATGCGTAGATTTCTTGAAATCTGCATTTGCGATATAAGAGCATAAGAAAGTTTTTGTACTCAACTTAAAATTCTTATATGTATTAATATATACACTATCTACCAACAAGTAATTGGACACCCCTGCAATCGACGATATCTGCGGTCCTGATACAAGTCACGGCCGCCGCGGTTAAATATCGTGTGGGAAACAACAACGCAACCAGTCGCATGCAAGATGCCACGCAGTTCGGAGCCCTCTGATTTCGAGAAAGGTGTAATCGTCGGGTATCACAGAAATGGCCGATCCATGCGTGACATATCCAGCGAGTTGAAGTGCCCAAATCGACAGTGGCCCACGTCTTTGGCAAGTGGAAGATGAGAGGTGACTGTCGGAATGTGCCCCGACCCGGCAGACCCACAAAACTGGGAGTTAGAGACCGACTGGTGCTGGCCAGAGAAATTTGGAAGAACCGCACCAAATCGATGGGCCACATCCACGAGGAGTTTCAACAGGCATCCGGGAGTGTTCTTTCGATGAATACCATCCGCAAGGAAGCCCATCTGCTCGGTTATCATGGACGTGCTGCCGCCCACAAGCCTTTGATCACCAAGTCCAATAGCGCTGCTCGGCTAACGTGATGCAAAGAACGTCGACAGTGGACCGTTGAACAATGGAAACAGGTTCTCTGGAGCGACGAATCAAGATTAACTTTCTACCGTTTGGATGGCAGGCTCCGGGTTTGGCGTCTGCCTGGAGAACGCCTCCTGCCGGAATGTATTGTGTCAACTGTGAAGTTCGGCGGCGGTGGAATTATGCTATGGGGGTGTTCCTCCTGGTATGGCACGGGACCCTTGGTCGCAATTCCTGGTAGACTCAACGCCGAGACCTACTGCAATATTTTGGATGACCATGCGCTTCCTACGTTGTGGCAGTTTTACGGGGTGGACCCATGTTACTTTCAAGATGACAATGCCACCTGTCATGTTGCGAGGTCCACCATGATTTGGTATGGTGACAATGGGGTGAATCGAATGGACTGGCCTGCGCAGAGCCCGGACCTTAACCCTATCGAGCACCTCTGGGACGAGTTGGAGCGTCGACCTAAGGGGTGCCCCGCACCGTCCGAAATCGGTGAAGGAACTGACCTGTCTTCTCCAAGCCTAGTGGAAGAAAAGTACCGCTAGCCGTCGTACAACGCCTGGTTGAGAGTATGCCCCGGAGGGTCGCAGCTGTAATCGCCGCTCGTGGAGGCTCCACGAACTATTGAAGGTGAATAAACTTCGTTTTCCTTTGCTATCACAGGTGTCCAATTACATGTTGGTAGATAGTGTATGTATATATAACAAAATTGTGATTATATGTATATAATCAGTCAACAACTTTTAGACCCCCCCCCAAAAAAAAAATTCGTGATTGCTCCCCTGGAAAAAACTCTCTGAATGCAAAACTGGTAGCACGACAGTTGGCTACCAAGACTCACCTGCTCCGGAGCCCCCTACCACTCGTGGAGCTAGTTCGGTTCTACCTCAGTAACAGAAAATTTACTCTTGGGATAAACAATGAATTATATTCTGACACTGAGATCCGAGCTGATGTCACCCGAGGATTTGTTTTTTGACGAATGTTGTTTCTCATTTATCTGCGTAACTTACCCAAACAGATCCAAGGGCAAGTGATGTATGCAAATGATACAATGGTTGTGATCAGGTCTTTGAATAAGGTGAGAATTTTAAGCTCCTTCAAGATTATCTCCTTGGCTTGTAAACCTACAACACCAACTCACAGATTAAGATCAATCCATCCGAGAGCTGTGCCGTACTGTTGTTTCGCAACCTTCAGCGAGTAAGGGAATTGACAGTGTTCGAGCAGGCTATCCACTGGGTCGCTATGACAAAGTACCTGGGGCTGCAAATAGATGGTAAGCTTTCGTGGGTAGTCAACATCTCCTACCTCACGGCAAATACCAGAACAAGCCTCGAGACACTGGCACTTCCTAAGAAGAGTTGCCTTTCAGCTTACCACAAGGTGATGTACAAAACTAATGTTCGCACAGTCTTCGCCTATGCTACCCAGATGTGGAGTTGCACATGTTGGTGCCAGAAGAATATGATAATCGATAGGGTGAAGAACAGAGCCCTCAGAATGATCACTGGAGCTCGTAGATGAACTCACACCTGAGACCTGAAGGACCGACTCCATCTAGAGAAGGTGAGTTCACCCATCGACTCACTAAGATTTTTACTAGAGTGGAAAGCTACCAGAATAGACTAATCAAGAAAGCAGCTGACTATGACCTAAATGTTGTACTTCAGCGGCCCAGGGTGGTGGTGATTCAATAAACGTCTGCTGTTTCTGTGGGTCTGGCTGGACCCTTGTTAAGCTCTGTTTCATCCTTTCCCCTCCTGGCGGGAAGCGCTCAAGAGACATTTCTTTTTGGTCCCTAATTCCACTTCTATGTTCCTTTCTTATCGGACACGCTAGCACAAATCTAGCTTCTCATTTTTAATGGCAGATTTAGACTGGGATCAAATGCTCCCTTCCGTAAAGTCCTTTATATATTATTTCATTCAGCAGCTAACGATGGTGTATTACTCTAAAAATGTCGTGGCCGTCGTTTTCTGCCTATAAACTCAATATCTGTCTTGCTAGAGCTAAACTGCTCAGGCTAGACAAAGCGATTGGGTGAGTTTTTTCGTGCGATGTAACAGTGAGAGGAATAATATGGCACCCCTTCGGAAATTAAATTCTCGCTACGTCAGCGATTCCCCACCAGTTGAGGATCGAAATATGTTCTAAATTGGAGGCAGTTCCATCAATAGACATCGCATTATTCGTTGGCCGTCCCATTGGGGGAGGGGTGTTATTTTATGGTACAATGTAGTTTTATAACAAATAGTCAAAACTAAATAAAATTTTATACGTTTTATGACTACGGTTGTGGACTTGAATAATCTGAAGTTTTCCAAGCTGTGCACAGTGAACGGCTTTGAATCTAAAACCGCAAATGAACGTCTTTAGCATGAGTCAACTTCGTCAGGAAGTAAATATGTGAGACTTCTGCTCTTTGTAAGAAACTTCTCCATCTGAGGACACGCGCACAATGTACGACGACTGCTGGCTGGCTCTTTTTGTGATCGCGCAATAAATATATCTTACATCACAAGCGTCTAGGAAGCGGCATTGAGCAACACCGTCTGACCGTGTAACGAACAAATAATAATAAAAAAAATGAAGTCAGGCACACAAGTACGACATCCTTTGCGGATCCAATGGGGAAAAAAAAAACTGCTGTAATGATTAGCTCCGGAGACTTCCAATCAAGAGACCCGGGTTTCCAACAAGCTGCAGCTGGAGTTGTTTGTGTCGTCTGCGAGAGTTTATTTTTGGTTATCCGCCCTCGAAGTACGGAAAAGCGACTGCGTGATTTTATGTTCTTTGGGAGAAGCTCTCGGGCGGTTTAATTTCCTGAATTGAAGAAGTGAATTTCCCAAATATTTACAAAGAGGATTTTTTTTTATTTGGTATTTTTCATTTCCATTTTATCATCAATTCTGTTCGTGAGTGAAGGATCCAGATATTTGGGAGCTCCGGGCAAGTAATGCACTCAACAATTTTATACGTATTATTTAATATAGCATATACCGATGGGGTGTACAAAAGCCGTACCGGCGCTAAGGCGCTTTTCAAGGTTAGACCGTAATAATAGCTCAAGGTTAGTAGATGACAAGTTATGCTTACCCTACACTTCCGGTTATTGCTTTGTGACGTCACTGTTCAAATCGCCAGCATAAGACTACATAGCCACGCTTATTTGTATCGGCGCCATACCAGCCTGCCGAAATTATTCGTAAACCAGCTGGAATAATCATAAATTCTACTAGAATTTTTAATGCACAATGTTTTCAATTCTAAATTAATAAAATTTGGGGAATGTTGTCGAGATGCTTTTCCTATTCCTCATAAAGAAATTCTTTATTATATGACGATAATATGTCATGCTGTGCGTTTTCCCCTCTAAATTTACCGAAAGAGGAAAAAAAAGGATCTCGCAACATTCCCCAAAAAATTCCCCTTGTAACTAAATTAACATTTAAAAGTAACCGTTTTCCCGCCCTTTACGCAACAAAAATGTGCGGGAGGTATGTTTGCAATCTCAGTTACTAAAATATTCACATGTCTGGGAATTTCTTCTGTATTTAATATGTGATTTTGCATAAGCTTTTGTTCTGTGTTTGAGTTGGAAAAATTGTTGCCAAGACATCCTCCATAGCTACAGTTCGGATCTACGATTCACATGTTAGGACGGTGATGTCACTCAGTGACGTCACGATTATTCGTCTACTAGGAAGGCGGGATAAGTAAACCTTGCTGTCCTTTTCCCTTGACAGGGTCGTATATAGAAATTTTTTCGGGGGGGACGAAAATCAAGGTCATTGAAATCCATGAGGACAAAATAAAAGTTAATAAAAAATAGATAGGGGGGAGCATTTTCTATTGTAAGTTGCTACATTTTTATTAAATTAAAGTATTTTTTCTAATGTAGGTCGCATTTTAACAAAGAAATTAAACATTTTCGGGGGGGATACGCCCCAGAACCTTGATAGTAGCTGGGCAATGGTAGATAGATGCTCGCAATACATTTGTGTGCTCCCCACTTGCAGTCAGCCGCTCTCGCAATTAATTCACTTGGGTGGCCAGTGACTTCACCAATATTTAATTTAGGAAGGTGTCCAAAATTCTATCGACACTGGTGTCCAAAAGTTAAGCATAGTCAACAAAAAGTGTTAAATTATGAAAACGAAAAGAGACAGTGAAGTAGGCTGTTTACTGTATATAAATATCTTAGTGAGGAACACGGTGTATGATTATCAGGTGATACAACTTCCCATCAGCTTACAGTTAAAAAGATGGATCGTTAATGTCACATCGCACCAGAGGGCGTGCAGGAATTGTGGGCCGATTGTTTGCCCTAATCATCATAGGAATACATAGCGTTTATGATTTCATCAGTGCTAAATCTGTGTTTATCACAAGTATTTTTTCTTAATTGCATTGTGTAGTTGTGTAATATTGAAATTCCAGAAACGCTGAAGTTTCTCTACAGAAGTTAAAGCACGCCAACTCTTTTTAATTTAGAAGGAGACTACAATTTATAGTGCAGCTGTGTGTCGGACTAGGATCGCTTCAGTCTTGCGTTTTTGATATAGGGCGAAAGCGTTTTGTATCAAATTATCGGACAGATCACTCAACAGGTAAAGAACGTGTATCAACTTTTGAAGCCCCTATAGATCAGATCAGATTATATGTAGAGGATTTTAAGGAAGGGAGTGTCTGACCCCAGGTCTTAAACAACCCTTAGAAATAGGAAGCTAGGAGATTTGGGCTAGAGTGCCCGATAGGAAAATCACACGGAAGCGAGGTAGAAAGGGGGAGGAAGACGCCCTTATTTATTACCGGAGGGGGGGGGGGCTAGTACCCGCTGTCCGACGGCTTAACGTGCCCATCCGACGCACGGCGGGTGTTTAGTGGTTCGAACCTGAGGTTATCTCCATGGCAGTCACGACGCTGACCACTAGGCCACCAGCGGCCATGTTTGAAGCCTCAATAGATGAAAAACTATCACTAATTTATCATTTGATATCGACAGAACTCTGGCAGTGTAAGTTGTTTACGTTATACATGCGCGCCGCCATTTTTACATGTATAAATGGTAGCCCTCATGAAACCATAGCAATCGCGCATGTATAAACATTTCGGGGTTTTTTTTTCTAATTAAAAAAGCTATTTTACGATGTAAAAAACTATTGACCGCATCTTTAAACTTGCTGTTCTATTTATGAAAAATGAAATTATCCTACATAAAGGTGTTGAAACATGAAATACGATGGATGCCGACTAATCAATGCGATTATCAGACATAAATATTGCATATATATCGCTATCATTGACATCCCACCTGATAGACACGAAAGTGCATGTATACGAAGCATTTCAGGCTGGTTTTTTTGTTTGTTTGTTTTTTTTTTTTTTCCAATTCCAAGCAAAACAGCCTTCTTAAAACATGAATACTGAATACCTCTGCCCCTTTCTCTCACAAGAAAGCATAGGTTGTGTCCAGTCATCGGGCCACACGTTGGTTGCGCCATCTGGTGACAAGTGACATTAACGGGCGTTATTTCTTTCCAGAGTCGTACCACCTGACTATTATACACCTTTGTGAGAAACTAAAAGCGCAGTACAAACTACCTAAGAAAATGATGATTCAGCAAAACGTACCAATTGTACGAAATGGTGGGCAACGTTCGTGACTGCCACGGAAAGGACCTCAGGTTCGATCCCAGCAGGTACGAACGCTCGATCCACTAAATATCCGCCGTGCGTCGGATGAGCACGTTACGCCGTCGGAACCCGGGTACTGCCCCCGGTAATAAATAAGGGCGTCTTCCTCCCCCTTTCTACTTCGCTTCCGTGTCACTTTCCTATCGGGCACTCTAGCCCAAGTCTCCTAGCTTCCTATTTCTAAGGGTTGTTTAAGACCTGGGGTCAGACACTCTCTTCCTAAAATTCTCTACATATGATCATTTAGTCCGAAATGGTGAAAACAGCAGGGATTTTCCTGAGGCGTTTCTGATTTTGTACAACGGTCCAGCAAGGCGTATGGTGACCTCTTAGAGCGATACAAGTGTCACACTGATATCTCGTGCTTCTGACAAGGGAAACAAGAAGACTCTGTGGCAGCAAAGCCTACTCCTGAACAAGAGAAATTCGGAGTTCTTCGAGAGTTCTGACAAGAGGTTGACGACCCGCAATGTGTCTCCCCAATGGATCTCCCACGTGCTCTGTCGGGTTGAGGTCTGGGGAATGCGCTTTCCAGGGTACACAGTGGGTATCTTCACTTTCCAGATAATCATCACCAATGACGGACTGACGATTCATAAACTGCCCTGGAAGCTATTTTTTGTGTGGCCTACTTTTGAGGAAAATTATCGAGGCTCCATCCTTGAAGAAACGGTATGTCAGCATTACCTTTTACTTTTTAAACATCTTTTCAACAAAAGCCTACGAATCATTGCAGTTTTTTTGTATTGAGAATAACCTTTTCTTTTTTGTTATTAACGTTTTACCCATTTTCTTGGATCGCAGATCTCCAGTACAAATATAATGTAAGAACGAAATTACTTCCTTTGCCGCGTAGACAAAGGTACATTCTCTGACAGAAATTGTCGAAGACTTTTTTCCATTCTCATGAATTTTACTACGATAACTGAATTCAGAATTTGGACTAGTTTCTTCGCTTTTAGTGAGAACGGAAATCCACATGAGCCAAAAATTAATTTCTTTTTCAAGACGGTCATTGATAGAATCACGAAGAAATCAATTGAAAAGACTGAAAATGTCCAGAATTGCAAATATTTCAGTGCAAACTTATAAAGTGAGAGAATTAAAGAATTAATTTTTATTTATTTACTTTCAAATTGAGAAATTATTTTTGCTGTAACTGAAACAGAGTTTCCAGAACTGTAGGTCACCCCATACCATTATACGGACCCCCACCAGCTGGTACAGTTCCCTGTCGACAGGCGGGATCCATGCTGGGATCCATGGCCTTATGGGGTTTGCGCCACACACACGAATCCTTCCATCTGCCCGATACAGTTGGAAACGCGACTCGTCAGACCAGGCTACTTGTTTCCAGTCATCAAGTGTCCAATGGCGGTGTTGCCGTGCCCAAGCGAGGCGCATAACTGTGTCGTGCACCCATCAAGGGAACTCGAGTTGGGTGTCGGCTCCCAAAGCCCATATCGTGCAGGGTACGTTGCACAGTCTGGACGCTGATGCTTGTTGCGGCTCCAGCATTGAATTCCGATTATACCTGCGAGAGTGTTGCACACCTATCGCGCGAAACGATTCCTGACAGCCGACGATGGTCACGTTCACCCAATGTCTTTTTACGGCCACACTGGTATCGTAGGTTGGAGGTTTTGCCGGAATTCTTGTAGTCACGGTACACCCTTGCAATGGTCGTCCGTGAAAATCCGAATTTCGTTTCTACCTCCGAAATACTATGGCCCATCTCACGAGCGCCAACAATGACACCGCGTTGAAAATCGCTACTACTTGTCATTCTCATGCCGAAAACAGCTCTGACAGCTGGCAAGGATGTCTATCGCTTTATATACGCAATGGCGGACGTAACCGAGTACGCGCATAGGTGACCTTGCTATGTATTTTGCATAAGCTCGTCTGTACCAGTTGTCCTGTCGAGAATTTTCATGTTCGTAAATCTGGGGGAAACTGATCACTTCGCTAAGATTTACAAAAAAAATAAGTAAATAAATAAAATACATAGAATGAAAATCCTCTACAGTCCACGTTTCAAAATTTGGTTTGGAGGAGGCGGTGAAGTGAATGAATAATGGCCATGTTCGTTCATTTCTCAGCCCTGACCAGACGAGCAAAATTTCTTTAAAAAAGGGGGGGGGATAATAAGGATTAAACTTCTTTTTTTCTTTTGGATTAATTTACTTTTTACTCTAGTAAGTTAAATAGAAAATGTGAGCAAGAAGTTACCGTCAACCCTTTTAGAAAACAATTATTCGCTAGTAATCACGGAATGAAGGAAAAACGTTTTTGTAAATTTGTGCAAAGCCCAAAATCTTTCTTTCAGCGACCGCCATCTTAGGAAGGTTTTAAAGGCTTCTAAAAATGTGTCACCAAAAGTTCTCTTAAACCAGAGATAGGCTATTTTTAGAACAAGGTCACAACAGCATGCAGGAGGTTATAGCGTTTCCCCTGCGTGGAGGTCAGAGGTCACCCTGGCTGGCGTGGGGAGGTTTGTACAGATGCAGGGCCATGTGGTCCAGTTTCTGAGTTTTGGCGGGAACCTGTTAGCCAATGGCCAGCGAAGTCGTTGGTTACTAGGGCCCAATGGGGGGGGTCAGCGTTTTTCAAGCACCCCAGTTTTTTGAGAAAGCGTCACTCTAATCTTGACTCTTCTGGTTGTTGGTTGAGATGTGAAACCATACGAAAAATTAAGACACGCTGGGCTAGGCATGACTGCCCAGTATCTCATTATCGGTAAATGGAGTGTCCAATGAGTCACCAAAAATAAAAGTAGCGGACGGAATTTTTTTCTTGTATTTGAAAAGAACGATGTAATAAACCTCCCTCCCTTTGGGG
Source organism: Macrothele yani (assembly GCA_039090855.1). Classification (NCBI taxonomy): domain Eukaryota; kingdom Metazoa; phylum Arthropoda; class Arachnida; order Araneae; family Macrothelidae; genus Macrothele; species Macrothele yani. Next base: position 43,650,632 of record CM077022.1, on the reverse strand, counting down.
GGAGGCAGCCAGCCCTTCGGGGCTTGGCATTGATGAGGAGCAGGAAGAACCAGACATTTTTCTTCTGCATGGCTGACAACAAAAGTTTTGGATCTGATTCCGGTCAAAGATTGGAGCTTTGCGCTACACCACCCCACTCCTCTCCTGGAAGCAGATATTGTGGAACGCTCCGAAGGACACGGAGTCCTGATGCTACCAATGGCTTCCGAAGTTTACTGTGGAAATAGGAGGTAAGACTTCCTTTCCCTTTGAGGGCCAGGCTATGATATGGGCCCCATTATTTCACTTCTGCGAGCTTCAATTAAGAACTGAAGTTCTGCAAGTTTTAACAGCGAACTATGCAGCCTCGTTCAGCATCTTCAACAGCCTAAAGGGCCTTGTTCGGAAAAAAAGAAAGAAAATCCTCGATTATTGAAATTTATATGTATAAAGAGATTCTTCTATTTAGGGTAAGCCATGAGGAGGAAGCTCCTCGAAAAGTTTGGGGCAGGTGAAAAAGAAAAAAAAGTATATATACATAAATGTATTCAGTAAACAAATTTTTGTCTCGGTTAGTTCTTTTTTTTTTTTTTTTTTTTTTTTGATTGGAGGTTTAACGACCACCGTGAGCAACTCAATGGGTTATAAGCAGTCGCCCGTCCCTAATTTAGGGTCACTGGTTCCAGGGAAGGGAGAGAGCCAGTGCCGTAAGACAAACACAACATCCATGCCTGACCGGGATTCGAACCCGGACCCCTTACGGACGAATGATCAGAGGCCATCACCTTAAACCACTACGCCACCGGGGCGCCCTCGGTTAGTTCATACAGTAGCGAACAAAAGTATTTGGCGAAACACTTTTTCGACCATAATTTCTTTTCTGCTGGACCAAATCAGGTCATTTTGGGTATGATATGTGTTGATTCGTGGGTTACAATGCCGCGTAGTTTGTATTTCGCTCAGAGCGAATTTGTCGTTCGAAATGGGCCATATTCAAGAGTCGCCAATTATTACCCATTTGTTTGCTGCATGTATTAATGTTTTTCTTGTGATTTTTGTGGGTTTTGTGATGTGTAGTGTGATAATAAGTCAATCTTAGGTTTTGGTTAGTTAGTTAGTTAATTGATTTTAGTGGCGCAAGGGCCAAGCTTGGCCAAAGAGCGCCAGACACAGAACTATCAGCTAAAGATTTTTAAAAGCGTGGAAAATGATTAAGAGCAGACAGGCTTGGTAAAAGTTAGGAAAGAGGATGATGAAAGCTGTGAAGACTAGTTAGTTAATTAGGTTTATATATAAATTTATCAGAAATGGGTAAGAAGGCGGAGATCCCTGTTGGAGCTCGCCAGGCGGCCGTGAACATAATGGAATCCGGAATGCGCGTCGCCGACATTGCGAGGGCCCTGAAGATCCGACACCAGTCCATTTCAGCTATCCTGCAACGTTGTAAAAAGACTGGGACCGTCGAGAACAGTCCGCGATGTGGTAGGCCTCGTTCCACTACGTTGAGTCAGGATAGACGCATCCTCCGTCGATCTCGTGATGATCCCACCTTGACTGCTGTGGACATCGCCACCGAATTCCGCGACAGCGACAACCTGAACGTCAGCCGAATGACCATCTCCCGTCATCTCATTGCTGGTAGATTGAATGCAAGACGCCCCGCCAAGAAACCACTCATCGGAGTCAAGAATCGACGAGCCAGAGTCGCGTTCGCGCGTCGTCATCGACACTGGACCGCGGCGGGCTGGAGTAAGGTGCTTTACACCGACGAGAGCAAGTTCAGCTTGTTCGGAAGGGATGGCATCCGATACGTACGACGTCCGTGTGGCCAGAGATTCAACCCCTATAGTTCATTCAGCCGAATGTCAAGCACGGAGGAAGATCGCTCATGGTTTACGGCGCCGACAGTTGGTAGGTGGTGAGAGTACATCTGTAAGATGACGTCTATGCAAATTTCGCGCTCGGCGCATACGTGTGGCGCTAGGAGCGCCCCTCGGAACATGCAAAGCAGGTTTGCTGTAAATACGCGCTGTAACGTTCGTGAGCGTTAGTTATCGTTGAGATTCGACGTAGGGTGTTGATGTTAGTCAAGAATGCCTTTAAGAAAACGAAGAAGCCACTATCAACAGCTCACGGAGTTTGAACGAGGTCGTGTAATAGGGCTACGAGAAGGTGGATTTTCTTTCCGCAATATTGCAGAACGACTTGGCAGGAATGTAGCCACTGTGCATGATTGTTGGCAGCGGTGGTCAAGGGAAGGTACTGCCTCAAGAAGACCGGGTTCCGGCCGGCCACGTGGCACTACTGAGAGGGAAGACCGCAGTGTACGGCGTATGGCCGTGGCGCATCGCACCGCGTCTGCGGCAGCAATTCGAGCTGCAGTTGCCACCACAGTGACACAACGAACTGTTACAAATCAGTTACTTGAAGGACAGCTCCGAGCCAGACGCCCTGTAACGTGCATTCCACTTACTCCAAACCACTGCCGTTTGCGACGTCAGTGGTGTCAAGCTAGAGCTCATTGGAGGACGAAGTGGAGATCTGTTGTATTATCTGATGAAAGCCGGTTCTGTGATGGCCGTGTGTTGGTTAGGAGGAGGCCAGGTGAGCGCCTGCAACCAACCTGTCTGCGGCCGAGACACACTGGACCTACACCTGGAGTTATGGTCTGGGGAGCAATTTCCTATGACAGCAGGAGCACCCTCGTGGTTATCCCACGCACCCTGACGGCACAGGTGTACGTCGGTCTGGTGATTCAACCTGTTGTGCTGCCATTCATGAACAGCATTCCAGCGGATGTTTTCCAACAGGATAACGCACGCCCGCATACCGCTGTTGTAACCCAACATGCTCTACAGAATGTCGACATGTTGCCGTGGCCTGCTAGATCACCAGATCTTTCACCAATCGAGCACGTATGGGACATCATTGGACGACAACTCCAGCGTTACCCCCAACCAGCATTAACCGTCCCTGTATTGACCGACCAAGTGCAACAGGCATGGAACTTTTTTTTTTGTTTGTTTGGAGGTTTAACGACCACCGTGAGCAACGCAATGGGCTATAAGCAGTCGCCCGTCCCTAATTTAGGGTCACTGGTTCCAGGGAAGGGAGAGAGCCAGTGCCGTAAGACAAACACAACATCCATGCCTCACCGGGATTCGAACCCGGACCCCGTTCGGACGAATGATCAGAGGCCATCGCTTAGACCACTGCGCCACCGGGGCGGCGCATGGAACTTTATCCCACAAACTGACATCCAGCACCTGTACGACACAATGCATGAACGTTTGCGTGCTTGCATTCAACATTCTGGCGGTTACAGCGGTTATTAATGTACCAGCATTTCACATCTAAAATGGCTCTTCTCGCGCTTACAATAAGCTGTGATCTTGAAACCTTAATCGATTAAATATGTTGCCTATACAAATGTATTGCCGCCATTTCATTCCTCTACAACTATTTTTTCGTGGTGTTGGGATTTTTTTCCGTCAGTGTATATCAAGTAGAATTTGTATCGTTGAGCATGACGGTGGGGCAGGTCAGGTTTCAGTTGTAATTCATGCTTGGGTCGGTAAAGCTAAAGAAATAAAAATGTAAATGTTTTTCCATTCAGGTTTATTTTTTTTTGGGGGGGGGTAGTGTTATGCTGTGTAAAGAAACCTCCAAGTTATTTTCTATAAATAAGAAAGTCCATATTAAAGGGGAATGGCAATGTGTAAAATGTGTAAGGAGTTTCTAATATCATAAGTGGGTTATAAGCTATTTTGAAGAACAACTCTCAAACCAGCATTTTTTTTTTTTATTTAGGAAATTAACTTTTTTTTGTGCTTGGTATCTTTTGATAATATATGAATTGTATTTGTATTTATACAGATACAGGGCCGTGTAGTTAAAATTTGTGTCTTGGAGGCAGGTTATGGTGATTTTCTAGTTTGGCAAGTAATGAGTGTAAAATTGTCTGTACCATTTTGTAGTAGTGTGGACTAGTTTCCAATATCAGTTGATGGATCTGGAAAATTAATTTTCATGAGTGGGAGACATTAAAAAAAGAAAGCACGCAGACAAGGTTAATAAAGTGTTGGCCTGTATATTACCCTTGTATAATGTTGGAATTCTTCAGGAGGTGATGATTTCTGGAAATAGATAGTTCTTCGATAGGTGTAATTTTCTGGAAACAAATGGTTCTGTGATGTAGTGTGTTTTCCTGGGAAAAAGGTGATTAAATGTTTTTTCTAGGAAATGAGTGATATAGTGTATTTTTCTGGGAAATAATGATGTTAGTGTATTTTTCTGGAAAGTAGTGTTAATTCTCCTGGAAGCTGTGTGCCTAGGGAATGAAAAGATAAGAGTATTTCTGGAAATAATGTGAGTCTTCGTATGGTGTTTTTTCTGGAATCTGTGTGTATCAGAGAAAAATAATTTGGGGCAAGAAAGTTCTTGCAGTGTGCTTTCCTTATGTGGAAAAATGCTTCGCGACTGAAAGGGTATAGATGGAAACAATTTTGGGGGATTGTTCTTCCACCCCCGGTAAGCCGAAGACCCATAGGAAGCTATCCCGAGCAAGGCGAGTGCAGGAGTGTTGTCCCAAAACAGTAAGAGAAAACAATACAGGGTGATAGGTTACACTTATTCTTCCATTTCGGTGCATAGGCCGGATTGGATTCACGACCCAATCTCACCTTCAGCCTAAATAATACTTCCTCACAGTGAGAATTTTGTTTTTAGTGAAATTGAGTGATTTGACTGAGATGTTTTGCCTACCCGTTACCTCAGTGACTTACTACATGAGTTGGTAAAATTACTAAAAGCTTACATGGTACTAGTTTGAATTTTTAGATTAATTTGTTTATAAATTGCTGGTCGGAATTAGTGGTGTAATTTTAAATTGTTATGAACATTGGGAGTGCAGATAAGTATGAATATGGGTCCAGGAGTGTTGAGAGTTAGTGTTTGCCTTTTATTTACATGGTGGGATATTTTGTACTCAGAGCAAGTTTGTATGGTAAAGCATTTTGAATTTTTCAAGATAAGGTGAATTTTAAGTATATTTGTCAGCATTATTGTGTAATGATAACTTTTGAGGTAATTGAGTAAATTTAGTGCAGTATATTTAGTAGAGTGCTGAGAGTGATTTTGTATCAAGTAAGGCTAGAATGTTGAGTATATTAAATATTAATGCAAAATTTTCCTGGTAGTGTAGGATTGTTTACTGAAGTAACTTTTGGTTATTTATAAATTTTTGCTCAGTTGTAATTTTAAAATTAATGTTGGTTAAGGAAACTGGTTTGAGGTGTGTGTTCGAAAGGAAATGAAATCTGAATTGTGTATACAATAAGCTTTAAATTCATGAAGAGAGGAGAGATTGCACTTCAGCTGTCCAAACTTATCCACAGTGTTTATGTTACGTTCCCTAAGTCAAGAGTATTTATGTGTTTTTGCAAATCTTGATTTTCTGGCAGAAATATGTGTTCTTCCTTTTATGGTCTATATAAATACAACAAGTGGGTGTCATCTGATTTTGTTTGCTTTTATAAGGCCTAGTTGCCAAAAGTGTAATTGTCAAAAAAATGTTAAAAGCTGATTGTGTTCGAAAACAAAAACACATGGTTGTCTTGGTTATTCCCCGACTTCTTGAAACACTTTGTTGTTTTGTTTGTTGTTGTTTTTGGTTAAGTTTTAAAAATAAATGCAGGCCAAGTGGCCTTTCAAAAACCCAAACCTTGTGCAGTGAAGAATTAGTTGACACAGTTGAAGTTCATCGGAGGGTCGCATGCCAATCCACCTTAGCTTGCCTAAGGCCGGAAACGACTCTGGAAGTTTCTTTATTTAATTAATGCATTTTGTCCTAACCACTAAATTGATCATCACAGCCTACAAAAGTTATTACACTGTACATTGTATACCATCTAATTTTTAATGTTTACAAGTTTGGTACACATGTAAACAATAATTACTTATTTTACACTTGCAGGTGCCTCCACTCATCGTATATTCAAACAACGCAAACCTTCAATAATAACTTTTGGGAGTTTTCAAACATCAGTGTTGCATTTTATTTATATTTTCATTTATCATGGCCTTAAGATCATTGAATTTACTTTTTGTTTCGAAATGCATCTACCCATCTCCCAAATTTTAATTTTCACCTGAATTCAAATTTTACCATAATTTTAATATGATTTGCATAAATTTAAATAGTAATTACCCAGAATACCCTTTGTCTTTTTTTCCCCCACCATAACACAGTTTTTCTATCACTTCAGTGTATTCCACTGTTGTTACTTGCACGGTTTTATATAATAATAATGACCACCTACCTAATAATGGGAATAACCACCCTTGGCCCGGATGACAGAGGCCAGACGGCGTGGCATGGATGGAATGAAGTCCTGGAAGGTTGCTCGAGGCACACGTGCCCATTCGGACTGCAACAGAGCATGGAGGTCCCGGAGATGACCTGGTTGTGGGTGGGCACGTCGAACCTGTCGATCCAAATAGTCCCACAAGTGCTCTATGGGATTGAGGTCGGGCAATTACGCCGGCCAAGGGAGAACGGAGACATCGCTATCGTGTTCCTGGAACCAGTCCCGCACCCCTTAACGACAGGGCAGGGGGCATTGTCCTGTTGGTAGACACCCTCACCACCAGGGTAAACGTCCAACACGAAGGGATGCATGTTGTCAGCGAGGATGAACAGGTAGCCAATGGCGTTCAGGGGCCCATCCAGTGGTGCCAGCGGTCCCAGGTCATACCAGGAAAACATCTCCCAGTCATGCACATTGCCACCGCCGGTCTGTACTTGACCGACAAGCGTGTCCGGCTGTTGGTTCTCGTGTGTTTGACGCCGAATCCGCCACCGCCTATGACTTCTGCGGAGTAGAAACCTCGATTCGTTGGAGAAGGCAACCTTTTTTCACTCTTACACTATTCGATGACGGTAGTTCCATGCAAACTTCAGGTGTCGTTGCCGATGGACCTGTGTCCACATGGGCGCCTTGACACAGCGTCTACTCCGGAGACCCATGCGTAACAGGGTTTCCTTTTTTTTTTGATTGGAGGTTTAACGACCACCGTGAGCAACTCAATGGGCTATAAGCAGTCGCCCGTCCCTAATTTAGGGTCACTGGTTCCAGGGAAGGGAGAGAGCCAGTGCCGTAAGACAAACACAACATCCATGCCTCACCGGGATTCGAACCCGGACCCCGTTTGGACGAATGATCAGAGGCCATCGCTTAGACCACTGCGCCACCGGGACGGTGTAACAGGGTTCGCTCTACTGTTATGGGGGACGCGACGTACCTAGGTGCCCCAGCGTTCATTTGCGTGGTCAATTACTGCACTGTTGCGCGTCGACGTTCTCCCCTGGAGTCGATGGCCTTTGGGGCTGCACAGTTATGACATCAGGAGGTACTCGGTGTGCCAGCGGTTCATTCTTGGTACACCCTTACTATACAGCACCTCGCGAACATCCCACGAAGTCTGCTGTTTCTGAGATGCCTCCACCCTTGGCGCGGTAGCCGATGATCATTCCTTTTTGAACGTCCGCCAAATCACCACCTCTGCTCATTGTGCTCACGTTACGCACTATGTCTCATCTGTCCTGGCCGGCCGCTTATAATCTCCGTGTAATCGACTTTGTCACGTGCACTCTGTGACGCGCCTGGGTGAGTACACTGTGATTCCAGGGGTTGTCATATTATTCTTTTTTTTTTGTTGTTGTTGTTGGAGGTTTAACGACCACCGTGAGCAACTCAAAGGGCTATAAGCAGTCGCCCGTCCCTAATTTAGGGTCACTGGTTCCAGGGAAGGGAGAGAGCCAGTGCCGTAAGACAAACACAACATCCATGCCTGACCGGGATTCGAACCCGGACCCCGTTTGGACGAATGATCAGAGGCCATCGCTTAGACCACTGCGCCACCGGGGAGGCCATATTATTCTGATACGACTGTGTATGTTTTGTAGATACTGATTTAAAATTGTGCATCGGTCATTTGACATCATGTGTTAATTAACTGTGGTTTCTTAGTTTTATCTTTTCCGGGAGTTAGCAACCCTCCTGAACACGCAAGACAGTTAGGAATCGTTCGTCCCTGATTTAGGGCCACTGGTTTCAGGGCGGGGAAACAGCCAATGCCGCGGAACGCTGCCTTGGCTTTCGAGTAGAGAAGGCCATGGCAGTGACGCCACACTTTCAAACTGCGTAACGCACTAATCCAGCTCGGTTATTTTTATTTTGAATCAAAAGACAACAGATGAAATTAACATCGTTTCACTTCCATCCTGTTTTAATTCCACAGCAAACATAATTGAGCAAGATTAAAACATCTCAAAGTAAACATTACTTTGAAGAAGTAATTTTAAATAAACTCATCTGGATCTGACGGAAAGTGTGACTTCACTTAATTAACTGTCATCGCCTTTTGTTCTCGAAGGCCACGGACAGGAATACCCAATAGCGTTTGAACCGCGAAAACAACCGCCCCCGCTTTCTTTTGTGTGCAGGCACAAAACATCACATTTGCGTGCTCATTTTTCTTCCTTTTTAATTATACCCGTAATCGGATGAATTTGGATTTTTTGTTTTTATTTTCTGCCTTTTCAAATTTATTCTGGTAAAACTAAATATCTATTATTTTCTGTTTTGATTAACCATCTAGAAATCCGATTTTTTTTTTTAATGATGTGCGTGAGACAAGGGTTAAACTCCCCACGTTTTGTCCAATATGGGAAAAGAACAGTGTTTCATTATGGAAAAGAATAATCAGTCCACGTAAACAGTCCGGACTATTTGCAGTGTTTCCATTCGTTATCGACCGGACAGCATAACTGAGCATTGCACAAAATCTTTGTAACTCATTCCATGTAGTTCGCTTTCTTTCGGATCAAGTGGTTGGTCTAATTACTAGGTAAGATAGCGCTCAATACATACGTTATCGCCGTTTAGTAAGGAATCTTCATATTAGGCTTCTAAGGCGTAGAGCGGGTTACGGAAGACAGTGCAGTTAGCCTTCTGAAGCTTCGTTACAATACAAACAACAGATTTGGGAATTTCATCTCATTTAAGTGCGTAGCATTTAAAGTGTTCAATGCGCACATTAATCACTGTTTGCTATTTACGTTCGATAAAAGAAGTACTTCAACCGAGGCAAATAGGGAGTTATGCGTTGTATACGGGACGCACTATGTAAGTGAACGAATATGCCGAGAAGTTTCGTTGGAGTCAGTGGCGCCCATATGAGTACTTTAGGGGGGGGGGGGCTAAGAAAAATCCTTACCTCCTTCAAGGCTGTCAAACATTTTAGTAAATGCACAAGATATTAAAATACAACAAAAATAAAGAAGTTTGATAATTGCACACATTCATTAATGTCTTATTATTTTTACAAATTCTTTAAAAAAATGTTTCGTTTATTTCAGTGTTTTAAATTTATCAAAAATTTGGCTTTACCAACGGCTGGAGGTGGGAGGGCTCTGCCCCTTTGACCTCATTTCAATGATATTCAACAGAACCGGTTCAGTATACCTCCGGAACATGATAAAGTTTTGTCGCAATCGAAGTATTTTTACGTAAGTTATGACGCATAAGGGCGATAAAATGAAACCGCTTTTATGTCCTGACCTTTGAACCCATTTCCAATAGGGTTCGTCTCAAGTTGTCTCCTACCACATACTAAAATTTCATCGAAATCGAACAATTTTTACGCGAGTTATCGTGCTGACAGACAGACAAAGCTGGAGCATATACGCTTCTTCAATCTACGGTTGGAAAGCGTAAAAAGAGGAAGTAATAAGAACGGCTCCAAAAGCTAATCTCCACCCAAAGTGTCTTAAGTTAGTGAATCGGAATTGTGTTTCCTTCTATCACGATAACGCTAGACAGCCTGTGGCTACGGCAACACAGCACAAAATGCAAAAACTTAGCTGGATACTTTTAGCCTGACCCACCGTGTTCACCGGACTTCGCACCAACAGATTTTCACTTGTTCTCATCCCTGCCGAATCATAAGGCTCGTAAAACCATAAAAGATCGTATAGTGGTCGGAACGACGATTCAAATGCTTTTTTACTACAAATTCGTTACTATTTTTGATAGCGGAAACAAACAATTAACCGAATGATCGAAACAAGTCATCGCTAATAATGGAGACAGCAGGCGCGATGCCACCGGTGGTCTGGGATGGGCTTCAGCATACCCTTTAGCACCCCCCCCAAAAAAATACTTCAGCAGTTGGAACATATGGCGCGTGCAACCATCTAAGACTCTCGGGAACTTGGAATAAAAGCAAGTGAATTTCTCTAATTTACTAAAATTTTGTTACTCGTATATAAAATTATTTTTTTGTTAAATTTAGTGTTTGTACTTATTTGAAATGGAGTGTGAGTCCTCTGAACGAATTTTTGAGAGTAGTAGAAACACGACTATTTTTGTAATTATAGTTTAAAACGATATGTGTGGGTGAGAGAGAGAGAGAGATAGATATTCCTTATCAGGTTACAAACTAAGAGTTTTAAATAGCCATATGAAAGGATCACACACGCACACGACTTAAGTAAGCTAAAATTGCGAAGAAATAGTAACTTTCCATAGAGATTCGTATCCATGGTTCCATTCTACATACTTTGAATAAATACTACGTACAGTATCACTTGAAAACTTCTTTTTATCACGTCTTTTGTAAAAAAAGATAGTACTTATATTATCGATTTGTCCGTCCGTCTGTAGACACCATATCTATGAAACTATAAGTCCGATTTGAAAAATTCTTTTTGCATTGGGAAGCTTTGAATGTACGAATGATGATCCTTTATTTCGTTTTTTTTTTACCAAGTACAATTTTGCCGCTAGAGGGCGTACATGCAGATGATGTCGAATGCAAAATGCATTTTACTCCATATATTTCCTTCTGAGCATCCGACTGAAAAAATTCTTTTATCTTTCGATTGCATTTACATTGAAGAGTATTTTAGGTATAGTTGCTTTTTCAAGTTACGCATAGATTTTCCGCTAGAGAGCGTAAAGCTAAATTACGTTTTCCCCGATATCTCTTCTAAAACTCCGATTTGGAAAATGTTTTCAGCGGATACAAGTGCTGATTGAAAAATGTTTGCATAGAATTTCTAATTTTTGGTAAAGAATGCTTTGGCTACCAGGGGGCGTAAGTGTTAACTTTTGCTTTTGATGTATTTGCAATAAAATCTGAGCTAAAATCTCGATTGAAAAAATTCTTTCGTGGACCGATCACGTCGATAAACCTTTTCGGAATATTTTCTTCTTAAAATATTGCATGGTTTCTCCGCCAGGAGGCGTAGATGTAAATCTTATTTTTGTCAATAGCTCTGCTTCTAATGGTCAGGTTTGAATTTTTTTTTCTTTACTGGATAGAGTTTCCGGGGTGGCATGTTTTTCATATATTTTAAAAATTTTCAAGTAATTCATATACTTTCCGCTAGGGGGCGTAAAGGCAAATCCCCCCTTCCCCGATATCTCTGCTTCTAAAACTCGGATTTGAAAACTTCTTTCTGCACCGGGGGCAGCTCCTGATGGGAAATCCTTTGCATATAATTTCTAATTTTGGTAAGAAATGGTTTGTCCACCAGGGAGCGCAAGTCTTAATTTCCGCGCTTCTGATTTATTTGCAGCGAAATCTGAGTTTCTCAAATCTCGATTGAAAAAAAATTCGTTCGTGGACCGATAACTACTCACGTCGACAAACCTTTTAGGACTTTTCTATTCTTAAAATAATGCCTGGTTTCTACGCCAGGGGGCGTAGTTGTATATCTTATTTTTTGTCTTTTATAGGAGACCGATTTGAAAAATTCCTTCTTTGTTGGATAGTGTTTCCGATGCGAAATGTTTTTCATATAAATTCAAAATTTTCAAGTAAATCCTAGACTATCCGCTAGGTGTGTCAAAAGTAAACTGCGTTTTCTGCGTTATTTCAGCTTCTAAAACTTCGATTTGAAAAATGCTTCCTGTATCGCATACAGCTCCTAATCGAAAATGTTTTTCATATAATTTCTAATATTTGGTAAAAAATGGTTTGGCCACCAGGGGGCATAATTAAGAATCTGAGCTCCTGAAAACTCGACTAAATTTATTTTTTTCTTGGACCGATACCGCTCACATTGAAAAATCTTTTGAGAATACTTTCTTCCTAAAATAATGCATGGTTTTCCCGCCAGGGGGCGTAGATGCATATCTTATAGTTGTCCATATCTCTGCTTCTAAGAGTCCGATTTGAAAAAAAATTTCTTTGTTGGAGAACATTTCTGCTGCGAAATGTTTCTCATATAAATTCAAATTTTTCTTAACGTGCAAGTCTGCCACCATAGGACGTAAGTTCACGATTCCGTTTACGGCAATTTCTGCGGGATTAAAAACCTGATTGAAAAACTTCTTTGTTCGGACAGGTACTATTGTTTCTCATACCGGTTCCATTGCCTTTGAATAGCTTTGATTCATTCGTCAGAACGGATTCAAAATACGTGCTGATTACACCTTATAATTCGGTGTTATCCTTCTTGTTTACTATGGATAACATTATTAGCATCGGAAAAAATGCACATGAACGAAATGATTAGCCAAAATTTCTACGAAACACTGGAAAATTTGTGCCACCCTCCCATCATGCTTAACTTCCCTAGTAGCCCACCCAGTTCCGAACGGCTGGTGTCACCACTGGCAGACTGTACAGTAGATTGAATCAAAACACTGTGTAAGTGGTAAACAAATTTTATACAAAAGGCGAGAACTTTAGCATTTACCCAATATTCTGGTACTTACGGTGCCCACTTTTGCAACTCTCTGAGAAAGATCATTTAGTGCGATTCAGGGTTTAGGGACATGTCTGAGAACATTGGTGACTAATAAAGACTGACCCATCTGCTTCTCCATGGTCACGAAGAGCGCATTGCACATCTGCTTTCTATTTCGTTAGGACTTACAAAATGTTTTCTAAATAATTCGCTTCTAGTTCCAGTGAAGGAAAAACATTTTGAAAATTCTAGACTTCATTTCAGAAATTCCATCATTTCGCTCTTTTATTTTTGTAAACCTGTTATATTTCATTCTTTTACTTTAAAAACCTCTAGCTCAGATATTTTATTGAACAAATTTCCTTTTGTTTAAAGTACTCGTGAGTTCTGTAAATATTCAAGATTTTAATTTTTGTTCTGTTTTTAATTATTGAAAAATAATTATTCTGAAATTATGGAAAGTGTGTTTTTATTAGAGCAGGAACGTTTTCTATTTCGCTAGGTATAAAGAAATCAATGTTTTTGAACAAAAAAAAAATGGAAGGGAGAGAGAAAGATTTTCATACGCATATTGTTTCATGTATAAAGTTAAAACTGAGAAATTTTATGGAGTTCATACCAATATGAAGGTGTCAAAACCAGTATATAGTTTAGCGCTGTTTAAAATATGGTTACTATGTTGTAATCGAAAGCAAACGAAAGTTTTACATAGATTAAAGTCTCATCGATATAATAGTTTTATCGACAGCATTTTAATGACGTAATCACGCCCTATTTTACAATAGTATAATAAGTTTTATGAGATCAAACCAAAAAAATATATATTCTGATTCGTATCTTGCCCCTGTTGTTCAAGAATAGTTCAGGTGCCCATGAGCACACTACCCATTTAGTCACGTTATCGTAATTTCAGCAATATTATGATAACGTGAAACATCGATATCAACAGATCCATTTATTTATTTATTTTTGATTTTTCAACACGAAAGGAGCATTTTTAACTTTTCGTGCTAGTAAAAAATGGGCACGAGCACCATTTTATTTATTTATTTATTTATTTATTTATACACACACACTAAAAATAGTTGAATATACAGTACGGTGGGCCGAAAGAAACGTTTTTTTTTAATTTGCATACCACGTAGAAATATAATGCTATACCGCGTAGAAATAAAATTCTGAGCTGCAGGGTGGGTTGGCGGAACTCGAAGTGTTGCCAGTAGCTACCTCCTCGTGGTGAGTTCTGGGTTGTTTCCATATGGGACATTGGAAGCAAGCGAAGAGCTACACGCTACACATTCCAAAGCAAACTGAGTGCACTACACATGCACACGCATGGTGCACTCAGAACAGTGCAATTTCCTACTTATTTTTCCGATACCCTACATGCCAGGATGCCTTTAACTAGCCTAGGCGTACGGGCCAAATGTGAGAAGAAAATGGTGAACTTCGCGAGCAGTGCGAAGATATAGCATATTGATCCACTTCAAAACTTTTTTTTTTTTCACTCTTATTGGGAACAGTAAAGGACACTTTTCCGCACTAGGGGTTACTCGATTTCAATTACAAAAAAACTCCATCCGTTTTTGCTTATGGCCCAATGCGGTCGGAAAAACGCTAACTTAGTGTGCCGTGCAGAGACGTAAGATATTGGTCGATTTAAAAAAAATTATTTTGTTATTCTTGTTGACCCAAATGGTAACTTTTCCGCGCTAGGCGACATGCAAATTAAAAAAAAAGTTTTTTTGGCCCACCCTAATATACAGTGGAATCTCTAACAAAAGCGCATGGTGATAGCCGAAATAACAGTTATGCAGAAAATTCGCTGTATGAAATAGGTCTTTTTTAACATCAATACAGAATGAACTTTGGCCATAATAACTAAACTGCTAATTGTCATGCAATTTTAAACTTCTTAAAGTTTTTATTACCTTTAGTCTTTATCAAAGGCCTTAACTTTAACTATACTCAAGTTAACCTTTTGTTAACATTTGAAGTCTTTATTACTACAATAATAACAGTTACGTATTGTATTCATTAAATTTCTTTCAGACCATTCTAAATTTATAGAATTCAATACAGATGCATAAAGTATTGTTACAAAATGTACGTAACCGAATTTTAGCAAAAATAAAACACTACCTTAAAGAATTTCCTTTAAAGAAATCAGTAATTTTTTTCTGCACTTTCGCGAAAGATTTATCTTTATTGTAAGATCCACATCTATTAAGATAGTGAAAACCATCTTCTGACTCATTATCAGTGAACTGTATCCCATTTCTAATCGTCTGAAATTCTCTGATCATATAGTCTTCTGTTGGTTTTCATTCACATTCAGTCTTCATCTTCAGAGTCACCAGCAACCTCAAAACGTTTCTGGCCGCCGCGGTGGCGCAGTGGTCTAAGCGATGGCCTCTGATCATTCGTCCGAACGGGGTCTAGGTTCGAATCCCGGTGAGGCATGGATGTTGTGTTTGTCTTACGGCACTGGCTCTCTCCCTTCCCTGGAACCAGTGACCCTAAATTAGGGACGGGCGATTGCTTATAGCCCATTGAGTTGCTCACGGTGGTCGTTAAACCTCCAATCAAAAAGAAAAAACAAAAAAAAACGTTCCTGAACATTCTGTAAAATATTCTCGTCAGTAAGATAGTCAGCAATAGCAACATTACTATCAATTTCGAGTACAACAAACTATAAAAAATGGGAGGAGCTTCGATGCAGGACTTCGTCAAACAGAAAATCAGTTCGCTAAATGGAGGTATTTTTGAACGCCTTTTGTCTCAAGTTTCAAGGTCCCCTCGTGAAATTCGTTTAACAGAGAAATTTGCTAACTAGAGGTCTCACTGTATATATGCAAGCTGCCCACGAGTATGGTACATTTTTAAAATTTTGAGAAACTCTGAATTAGAAAACAAATATTAAAAAATGGCGTGCCAGTAAACCTTTTTTTAGATTTAGAACAATTTGAGTTGCCTCATTTTAACTGGATGCTTCTGTTTTCATTGTTCTTATTCTTTTGTCTTTCTCGTTATAGCATTTCGTGTGCATCAGATAAGTATACATTGCACGAATGCAGAGGCGTCAAAAGCCTGAGTTTTTATTCGTCCATTGACAACACGGCCGACAAAAGTCCAGCATTTGTGGAATGCTCTGTCGAAACGAAAGGTGTCTATGTACTTAGGGAATCTAGGTGATGATCCTTCGAGCATTTACCCCGTGGAATGAATGAGCAGTCAATCCACTCTCGCGATCTGTTGCGGTCTCGTGAAGGCCAACAACCTTCCTCCTTAAGAAGCACATGCTTTCTGTATTCCTCAAAGTGAACCGATGCTGGTGTCATAGCCACACATAGTATCGACTTCCATCTGCAACGCAGTAAATCATTCTTCTCTCGCAGAACTTTCACCCCAGTTCATTCCACGGGCAAGTTTTACATGACTGACCACAAAAACAACAACAACAACAAAGCCATTTACAAAAAAAAAAACTCGCTCTGTCAAAGCCGATAAGAGAGGCCGTTTAGGTTTATTTCGGCTTTAAAATTTTTCTTTAACCATACGAATCTCGCTGCGAGCTTCTAAATTCAAATTTTCTTGTCGAATCTGCACGGTTCTTGCCACAGTGGCGCAAATATGTTTTATGTATGTCGTGAAACATTAGATCTGACCGATAAATTTTAATAATCAGGTCAGCTCCTGACTAAGAAGCTTTGCGGTTTGTTTTCAATGAACTGTTTTCAGTAAATTGTTGTTTATGAACAAGTCATACTTTAGCGACAGGATTTTTTTTTAACCGTCCTCTCTATACGTTCTATTATCCAGTTTGCAGTTTGCTGTCCAACTTCCTTGAGAAAGCCACCTGGTTGATGTGCGAAAGCTTGGAAAATTTGATTTTATTTACGCCACCAATAAATTCGCATAACTAGTATGGTTGTACTATCTTATATGAATAAATCATTTATTTAATTCAATTCTTGCCTCCCTTTCTTTTATTTTTTTGTGTTTTTATTTCAAAGCTACTGTGAATGTAAAACTGTAAACAAAATCCGTATATTGGCTTCTGAATTTTTGAAATTTGGTTGATGAATAGCATTTGCGAATGTAGCTATTTTTTTTTTTCATTAACCTTATTCTTTCATAACCTTTCTCCACAAAACTAAAGGATATGGTTCCAAAATAAAAGCACATGTTGTGCTGCTTTGAAACATCCTTAGGAATACTCATTAAAAACTTCACTTGTTCTGACTAAGAGGGAAAGGCAGGCCAACGTTATTTTCAAGGAGAAAAGTCATTCATAAAATGAAGAAACGTACGTTAACTTAGATGACACGAATATGCTGTAAATGTGATTTTTTTTTTTTTTTATGAAAGTTTTTATGTACACTCTCAATGGACAAAACATTAGAAATACCTGCCCAGTGGCGACGCTAGCCGCTGAGAACAGGGTGGGCTATTAGGGGGCATAGCACGATGGGGGGGGTTGGAAAAAATCCGTTTATGTAGATTTTGCCCGACACTGAAGTTATCCACAGCAAAATAGATTTTCAAGTGCATAATGTACGTGTATTTATTCAGTTTGTAGCACTGGGAACCATTGATACGAATCTCCATGGCAAGTTAGTATTTCTTCGTAGTTTTAGCTTACTTAAGATTTATTTTCTGTCATTCATAAGGCTGTTTATGAATTTTGATTTGTATCCTGACAAGGAATCTTTCTCTCTCATCTTTTCAAATTATAATTACAGGAATGGTGCCTTTCTACTGCTTTCTTAGACATTCGCTTGGAGGATTCCCTCCATTTCCCAGAAGTACAAACATTAAATTTAACAAAAAATTAATTTTATATAAAACAAGAAAGATGACATCGAATTTTTGGGTGTAATAAGCACGACTTTTGAATCCGTTCTGACGCAAATTAAATTTATCAAAGCTATTCAAAGTCAATGGAACCGGTATGGAAAACAATAGTATCTGACGGAAGAAAAGTTTTTCAATCGGGTTTTTAATCACTCAGATATTGCTGAAAACGGAATCGTGAGCTTACGCCCTTTGGTCGCAGACTTGTGCGTTAAGAAAAACATGAATTTATATGAGAAACATTTCGCACCGGAAATGTTCTCCAACATAGAAATAATTTTTCAAATCGGACTCTTAGAAACAGAGATATCGACAAAAATAAGATGTGACTTTACGTCCCCTGGTGGGAAAACCATGCATTATTTTAGGAAGAAAGTATTGTCAAAAGGCTTATCTATATGAGCACTATTGGTCCACGAAAAAAAAAAAATTTAGTCGAGTTTTCAGTAGCCCAGATTTTGCTACAAATACATCAGAAGCAGATATTAACACTTATGCCCCCTTGTGGCCAAATTATTCTTTACCAAACATTACAAATTATGTGAAAAATATTTTCCATCAGGTCTTGTATGATATACAGGAATAATTTTTCAAATCGGAGTTTTAGAAGCAGAAATGACGCAGAAAACGCAATTTACCTTTGTGCCCCCTAGCGGAAAGTCTATGATTTACTTGTAAATTTCGAATTTACAGGGAAAACATTTCACATCGGAAACACTATCCAACAAAGAAGGAATGTTTCCAATCGGACTCCTAGAAGCAGAGATATTGACAAGAATAAGATATGCATATACACCCCCTGGCATAGAAATCATGCATTATTTTGAGAAGAAAATGTTTCTAAAAGGTTTGTCGACATGAGTACTATCTGTCTACAAACGATGAATTTTTTCAACCAAGAATTTAGATGCTCATATTTTGCTGCAAATGCACCAGAAGCGGAAATTAAGATTTACGCCCCCTGGTGGCCAAACCATTTTTTTACAAAAATTAGAAATTATGTGCAAACGATTTCCCATCAGGAGCTGTATCCGGTGCAGAAAGAATTTTTCAAATCGGAGATTTAAAAGCAAAGATATAGGGGGAAACGCAATTTACCTCTACGCCCCCTAGCGGAAAGTATATGAATTACTTGAAAATTTTGAATTTTTTTTTTTTTTTGATTGGAGGTTTAAAGCAGTCGCCCGTCCCTAATTTAGGGTCACTGGTTCCAGGGAAGGAGAGAGCCAGTGCCGTAAGACAAACACAACATCCATGCCTCACCGGGATTCGAACCCGGACCCCGTTCGGACGAATGATCAGAGGCCATCGCTTAGACCACTGCGCTACGAAAATTTTGAAATTAGAAATTATATGAAAAACATGTCACACTGAAAACACTATCCAACAAAGAAGGAATTTTTTAAATCGGACTCATAGAAGTAGAGATATTGACAAAAATAAGATATACATCTACGCCCCCTGGCGGAGAAACTGTGGAATATTTTAGAAAGAACATATTCCGAAAATGTTTATGGATGTGAGTGGCATCGGTCCACGAAAGAATTTTTTCAATCGATGTTTTAGAAGCTCAGATTTTATGGCAAATACATCAGAAGCAAAAATTAACACTTACGCCCCGTGGTGGCTAAAGTATTCTTTACCAAAAATTTGAAATTATATGCAAAAGATTTTCCACCAGGAGATGTATCCGCTGAAGACAATTTTTTTCAAATCGGAGTTTTAGAAGAAGAGTTATCGGGAAAAATGTAATTTACTTTTACGCCCACTAGCGGAAAATCTATGCGTAATTTGAAAAAGTAACTATATCTAAAATACTCTTCGATATAAATGGAATCGAAAGATAAAATAATTTTTTCAATCGGATGTTTAGAAGCAAATATGTGGAATAAAACGTATTTTGGAATTCGACATCTGCATTTACGCCCCCTAGCGGCGAAATTGCACATCGTAAAAAAAAAAAAACGAAATAAAGGATCATCATTCGCATATTTCAAGCTTCCCAACTCAAAAAGAATTTTTCAAATCGGACTAATAGTTGCAGAGATATCGTGGGTACGGACGGACGAACAAACCGGTAACTTTTTACAAAAGACGTGCTAAAAATTACTGTGAACTCAAAAAAATTCACATACGTTTATCCAAGCTTCCTGAAATCTTAGATGGCTGCACTCGTCATGTACTCTAATTACTTAATTTTGGGGGGGGGGGGGCTAAAGGGAGCTCTTAAAAGTTGTAGCGTCGCGCCTGTACCTACCTAATAGCGCGTTGGTCCTCCTGTAGTGCAAATACAGCCTGTACACGCTGAGGAATCGACTCCACCAGATGCCGGAGTGTTTCCGGAAGTAATGCCAACCATGCCTGTTGCAGCATTGTCCACAACTCCACCCGAGACGTCGGTCCAGGATCTATGGATCTGATGTTACGCTGTACGGCATCCCAAAGAGCTTCCACATGGCTTAAATCCGGGAAACAAGGGGGCCACTATATGGTTCCAAACTCAGATGAGTGTTCCTCGAACCATGCCTGGGTGGTTGGGGCCCGGTGAGGAGGTGCATTGTGCTGGTTCAACAGACCATCGGCCGCAGGATGCGCGCAGGTAGGTAGGTAAGTAGATTTTAATGGCGCAAGGGCCAGGGTTGGCCAAAGAGCGCCAAACATAAGACATCAAAAGAGAACAAAATCAATAAAACACGTACACAAGGTTAAAACCAGGATGAAGCGGTAAAAATGAAAGATGGAAATGAATACGGTAAAAACTAGAGTAGGTTAAAAAAGTCAATTTCCTTAAAAAGGAGAACACTGCGGACAGATCGCAGTCCTCACCAATAATAGTTTGCAGCGTAGCTGCTCCTTCGTCCAACAGATGAGAGTGAAAATGACGAAAACGATGATCACAAAACCGAACACAAGTACACAAAACATGAAGGACAGTGAGACGACAGTTGCACGCCTCACACACCGGGACACCCTCGCCACACAGCAAAAAGCGGTGAGTAAAACGACAGTGCCCAATGCGGAGACGCGCAAGAACAACCTCCTCACGACGGTTCTTCCGCAAACTAGACTTCCATAGTCCGATCTGTGGTTTGATGGCATAGAGTTTATTGCTGCCCTGCTGAGACCACAGGGACTGCCACTCATCCATAACAAATTTCCGGATCAACGGCCGATAATCTCGGAAAGACAGTGGCAGCCGAGCTGGCGACATGGAGGAAACAGACCTGGCAGAAAGATCTGCCAGCTCGTTACCCCGGATCCCAACATGGCCAGGAACCCAACAGAATCGGACCAGGAATCCAGCACCTTCCAAAGTTCCAAGAAGACGACGGACATCACGGATGACAGGAGAGTCCGTGTCCTCCGGAGAAGATAAAACTTGGATGACGGACTGGGAATCGGAGCAAATCAAAGCGCGACGATGAGATCTAGACTGTATGTGACACAAAGCGAGGTGTACCGCACGCATCTCTGCCGAAAAGACGGTGGATTCAGGCGGAAGCCTCTCAGCATGGGAGGCATCGCCACACACGAATGCGGATCCAACAACCTCACCGGATTTCGACCCGTCAGTAAATACAGGCACGAAATCCGGGAAGAGAGACAGTATCTCGGCAAAGAGCCGCTGGTACACCAGAGCAGGAGTGGAAGACTTTGGCCACACACAAAGGGAAAGGTCAGCTGTTGCTTGAACCGGCTGCCAAGGCGGTTCATTGTAGAACCGGGTCAAACCAATCCTTGACAAGTCAAGACCAGCATCGCGCACCAAGGTCGACAACCGAATCCCAAACGTCGGAACACAGGAAGGCCGGTGTGAGAATAGGCGGACACATTGTGGTTGGAAAATGGAACCATGCAGTGGATGATCAGGAAGAGACTTCAACTTGGTGAAGAATTGAAGAGACAGCTGCTTACGTCGGATGCACAACGGCGGTTCATGGGCCTCGACATACAGGCTATGCACGGGAGAGGTACGGAAAGCACCAGTGCATAGCCGCAGAGCCTGGTGATGGACAGGATCCAGAGGCCGCAACACGGAAGGACGTGCCGAACCGTACGTTATGCAACCGAAGTCTAACTTTGACCGAATCAGAGAATGGTAAATGCGAAGCATTGAGCACCTGTCAGCCCCCAAGATGTTCGAGAGAGGACCTTCAGGATACTCAATGACTTCGTGCACCTCACCTTCAAAGACTGGATGTGAGGTCGGAAGGTGAGTGCCCGGTCAAATGTTAGCCCAAGGAACTTGACTTCTGACACCACAGGGATGGTAGAACACCCCAGACGGAGGCTGGGGTCAGGGTGAAGGCCCCGTTTGCGGCAAAAATGCACGCAAACGGTCTTCTGGGTCGAGAAGCCAAATCCATTGTGGGAGGCCCAGGTAGAGATCTTATTAATGGCCGTCTGCAGCTGCCGCTCAATAGTGCGCATGTTGACAGACGCGCAGGAGATCTGCAGATCATCCACGTACATGGTGCCACGGACCGTCGGAGGAAGTAGGGTGAAAAGATGATTAACACGAAGGATGAACAATGTCACAGAAAGAATGGAGCCTTGAGGGACACCCTGCTCTTGTGGGTATAACGCAGAGAGGGTCGACCCGACGCGCACACGGAAACTCCGGTCCTGGAGAAATCCGGCGATGAAAGATGGTAGGTTTCCCCGCAATCCGCACTCGTGCAGATCACGGAGAATGCCGTATCTCCAGGTTCGATCGTAAGCTTTTTCCATGTCGAAGAACACGGAGACCATGTGCTGACGCCGGACAAACGCCTCCCTGACAGATGTCTCAAGGCGAAGATGATGATCTGAGGTGGAACGGAATTTCCGAAATCCACTCTGATGAGGTGAGAGAATGTGACGTGATTCCAAATAAAAAACGAAACGAAAATTGATGATGCGCTCTAGAACTTTGCAGAGGCAGCTCGTCATAGCAATTGGTCGGTAGTTCAACGGGTTAGCGGGATCTTTACCAGGTTTGAGAACAGGAACGACAATGGCAGTGCGCCAAGATTCGGGAAAGTCACGCTCGTGCCAGATCCTGTTAAACAGGACCAGCAGACATTCAAGAGAGGATGGAGAAAGGTGCTTCAGCATTTCATAATGGATGGTGTCCGGTCCAACAGATGTTCGGCCGGACCGATGCAGGGCAATCTTAAGTTCGACGGCAGTCAGCGGGCCGTTATAATCGGTAGCGGAAAACGGGCCAAAGGAAACCTTGGACCGTTCAAGCCGCGGCTGTACCTGCCGGAACGAAGCAGCGTAATTGCGGCTGCTGGACACCGAAGAAAATGCGGCGCCCAGACAGTCAGCAATACCCTGAGCGTCAGCAACCGTTCCTCCACCACTCTCAAGAATGGAGATTTCCCCAGAAGGGTACTTACCCCGAATCTTGCGGATCCTGTCCCAAACGATCTTAGAGCTGGTAGTGGTGTTAATCCCGGATACGTATCGTATCCAAGATTCCCGTTGGCTACGACGACGTACCAAACGTGCGTAAGATTTGGCTCTCTTGAAAGCAAGTAGGTTCGCGTCGGTGGGGTACCGACGAAACCTACCCCAAGCCCGATGTTGGGCCTGACGAGCTGATTTGCAAGTGGAATTCCACCAAGGTCGCGGACAACGTGGAAGTTTAGTCGAAGACGTAGGGATGGTAAAGGCTGCCGCTTGCACAATACAATCCGTAACCGCCGCAACAGCTTCATTGATCGTACCCGAGGTCACCATGTCTGGAGTAACGGTCGCTGAAGCCGTGAATGAGTCCCACCTGGCGCGATCGATAGCCCATCTAGCAGGGCGAGTAGGATGACGGTACCCGCCTCCTGCTAGACGGAGAAAGATGGGAAAGTGATCACTGCCAAGGGGATCATCAGACACGCTCCAGGACCAGTCAGGATAGAAAGATGGCGAACTCAAGGACAGATCAATGGCTGAGTACGAGCGGGTGGGTTCATGAAAGTAAGTGACTGCCCCGGTGTTGTGGAGACAGAGGGACGAGTTGGAGAGAAGGGACTCAACAACACGGCCCCGGGAGTCACGAGTGGCAGAACCCCACAACGGACTGTGTGCATTGAAATCTCCTAAGATGAAGAAAGGAGGCGGCAGTTGGTCAACTAAATCTTCCAGATCCGAAAGGCTTACAGCTTCAGTTGGTGGTATGTAGATGGAACACACCGTGAGCAGAGTGTTCACAGATAGTCGCACTGCCACCGCCTGCAAAGTCGTCCGAAGGGCAACCGCAGTGACAGGGACACCATGAGGAACAACGACGGCCACTCCACCGCAGGCGATAACGCCGTCCTGGTGATCTTTACGAAAAATAGAGTATCGGCGCAGCGAAAGAGTGTCCGCCGTGCGAATCTTCGTCTCCTGGAGACACACGCACACAGGTGTGTGCGAAGACAGTAAGCCTTTTAAATCGTCAATGCGTGAACGCAGACCTCGGCAATTCCACTGAATGAGCGTAGCCAGAATGAAAAATAAAAGGAAAGGATGAAAAAACGAAAAAGACAGACGACTAGAACGTCTCCGAGTCGTCCATCAGCTCCTGACCATCTGCAATGTCCGGAGGCAACACAGGGCTGTGCTTACCCACACAGGGCTGCGCTACCGGAGGTTTTGGTGGTTTCTTGCTCTGTTTCGAGGGGGAGGAACCAGATTTCACCTTTTCCGGCCTCTTCTTGGGTGCGCCATGGGACTGGGTCCCAGTGCTGGCAGAGGATGTTTTCTGCACAGAGGATGTATTAGGCGTCGATGGTAATGGCGCCTTGGATTCAATGCGGCGAGACCCCAGTGCCGCCAAACCGGCAGCAACGACGTCCTCAAAATCATAAGGACACCGCGCTGGGAAGGACACATCAGTCTGCACCGCAACAGTAGCCTTCTGGACCACAACCGATGCGTAGGAGCGCCGGCCTGATGGTAGAGGAGCTATCCGCCGTCTGGCTTCAGGATAAGACAGATGTTCGGTCGTCTTCAGGCGTTGGATAGCCTGCTCCTCGATCCACTTTGGGCACTGCTTAGAAGAAGCCGGGTGAGATCCCTCGCAGTTGACACAGTGATCCGAGTCAGCGGAGCAGTCCGCCAAAGAGTGGTCAGGCGACCCACAGCGCCCACACTTTGCTACATTACGGCAAGACTGCTGGGAGTGACCGTAATGCTGGCACTTGAAACATCTCAAGGGGTTCGGGATATACGGTCGAACATCGAGCCGCAAGTACCCCGCCTTGATGGAAGTGGGCAGGGTAGGTGAGTCAAATGTCAGCACGATGTTCCGGGAGGGAATAGACTTCCCATCCCGCCGGAAAAGAATACGGCGAACCCCAGTGACATGTTGTTCCCCAAGTTCTTCCAGCAATTCCTCAACGCTGCATTCCAGCAGGTCGCGGGAGTTGATGACCCCACGAGAGGAATTGAGGAAACCATGGGGCGAGATCTCCACAGGAATGTCCAGCAGAACGGTCGTCTCCAGCAAGGAGGCACTGTGGCGTGGATTAGATGTCTCCACAAGAAGATCCCCTGACGGGAGCTTCCTAACACTCTTTGGTGATCCCGCAACAGCCTGAAGAGCCTTATTAATCCAAAAAGGACTCTTCGAACTCAGGGAGTGTGCAGGATCAACAGAATGGATTAGAAGAAACAGAGCATTACAGTTGGAACTGAGTAGTTTCTTAGTGGAGGAGGGTGACCCATCCTCCACACGGCGCTTCAAATTAACAGCATGGGAAACACTTTGTGTTGCCATGAGAAGAAAAATAGATTCGTCCGCCAACCTCCCCACCCACTACCGAGCCCAACGAGGGAGAGCCGGAGGTCCGCAAGCCCAAGAGGACGCAGGACACGGCTCTAGGGATAGTCAGCGGATATAGCAAGTTGGTAGGGCAGACACACGCTCAGCGTGCACCCAGACTTTCCCGTGCCCGGAGAACACCCCTTTGGCATGCCCACCCTACCCCCAACTCACCCAGCCGATCAGAACGACAAGCTGCTAGAAGTCTGGACGCAACTCGGCCACAGACTGCCTGACCAGGAGTGGGTTAGCTCCCAGCCTCCCGTTTAGGGTGAAGCAGAGGGCAAAGAGGAGTGTTGGCATCTGGAGACACTACAACCCGGCCCCCAAATACCTCAGCCTCCAGCATCCTCATTTCCACCTGTACGGGTCACCGCACACGGCAAACATGCAGGTAGGTCTAAGCTAACCAGCTCCGGAAAAACAGAAAATGTAACATAAAAGAGAAAAGACAGGGAAGAGAACGAGGAACAAAACCCGGAGCTGGCGCCTCATCACAACCTCAGCAGCCTACAACTGAGGCGGGCACATGTCAAAATATGAACATAAGACGAGAAAAGCAAAACAATAAGAGAAAATCGGCTCGGGCCGTGGGGACGCCATCCCCCATCAGCTGGATGAACAGCTGTCCCTTCGGTGATGCAATCGTCAAAGCCGCAGAGGCAATAGAAACCGTCACAAGGTGAGCTCGGGCCGTGGGGGCGCCGCTCCCCAAATAACTGGAAAACCAGTTATCCCCGTGCGGGGGATGCGCGCAGGCTCTGAAAGCAAGTACACAGGGGGCGGATGCTTTCCACTCGAAAAATGGCCGACTTTCTCGTATGCTCTTTGTCTAGATTGTTTGGAAAGAACGAATATTTATTTTGGTACTTATGAATAAGAATCGTTAACTTTATTTGAGCTTTATATTATCTGTCTAAAACATTGTCCTACAATAAATTGGCGTTTCCTTCTATATATATACACTATATTGACAAAAGTCACCGAACACCCCTTCAAACGCAAATGAACGGAACTGCTGCGTCGTTAAGATGCGCGGTACACAGCTGCAAATGGTATAAAAACAAGCCTGCAGCTGACCGCGATCATATCGCACTGTGAGGTTGAGTGAAACTATCGCGGCGGGAGAGAACTGACTTTGAGAAGGGAAACTTGCTGGGTGTTATATTAGTGGGTTGTCCATAAGAGAAACCGAGAGGCGTTTAAACATACTCAAGTCAACTGATTTGGCTGTACTGAATAAGTGGAAGACACATGGCGTGCCTGAAGCAGCAAAACGTGCCGGCAGACCAAAGAAAATCAGTGATAGAGGACGTCTAAGCCTCAGGAGCAGGGACGTCGCCAACGGGGTGCGAGGGTGGGCTTGAGCCCACCCTGAAATTTGTCTTGCCCACTCTGCCGCCCACTAACTTTAAAATGTGCCATTTTATAGTATTTTTAACTTTAAAATATAATGTGCATTTTGTCAAGTAATAAGTCTTGTGTTTTATTTCATGTAGCACTAGGTATTTTCCCTAAAAAGCGAGTCGTTTACTTCTCCGTAGAATGGTTATCGAAATGTCATCCACAGGGCAATGAAAATTCATTTGTTCTCCACTCTTCTAAATCCTTAGTTTAAGCCTCTTTTTCATGTTAGTATGGCCAGGGGAGAATGAGGAGAGTGGACAGGAATTCACTGAAGGATATTATTACTAATTGCTCTGTTGTTTGTTTTAGTTACTAAATATGGAATTCCAACACGGAAAGTAGAGTCTAAAGCTACTCTAGCGCTCTTAAACACTGCCCCGGGACAGTGAAAGTGCAGAAAGTGGCTGACGACTGCTTTCTAGGATACTAGAAGACAAAGTCACTTGCTGGAAGCGAGGAAGTTCACGAGGGGGGGGAGGTATTGAGTGGCATGATGTTATGTTAAAATTTGTTTTAAATAAACAAAAACATTTTCTTTTAAATAAAATGCTCAAGTATAGTACTATTTTCATAAGGAAAAAGACAAAATTTTGGAAAGCAGTTTAAGGCAATCCATTCAGAGCAAGCAAAAAGTTGAAGGCCCCATTCTACCAACACTTCTATCTTACACCAGTCGCGTAGCTACTCAGATCCGTGTATGTATGTATGTGCATTCAGGTGGAAGGGGCGGGGATTCCAAATTCCTTTGTAGCCGGTAATGAAAAGCATTAAAAGCATGGCGCAGTGGTCTTAGCGCTGACTTCCCTTCCCTGGTACGAGTTACAGGCGACTGCTTAAAGCTCATTGAGTTGCTCACGGTGTGTAGGGGCAAGAAATTACGCCCCTGTATAAATTGTGTGATGAACATTAAATCCCATCGATCCTAACGGATATGAATATTTCAGAACAAATATTTCCAGGTGTATTTTCTAGAAACGAATGTAAAACGTGGAAATGTACCGACTAGGTGTCATTCCGATGTGCCTGTTTGTCAGGGCTATTGCATTTACGGAAGGCACCGCTAATTGTTCCTGGCCGGGTGAAATGCAAGCTGCGGGGCACACGGGAGCTAGAGGTCAACGAGGGGATAGGTCAAGGTCACCGGCGGAAGACACGGGTCAGGAAAAAGAAAGGTAGGGGACACGGAAAAGCAGGGGGGTCGCCTGCTCTTCGAGCGCTCCGACTAGGGAGAGAGAAGGCGAGAGCCTCGGGCAAGAGAGGCAGGATCCAATCAGAAGGCGAGTGAAGTTAGGGGGAAGAAACTTCAGGATAGGAGTGAGGAAGGGCAGTTGACGGAGGAGAGCGAGCGCGGAGAATAGTCGACGGGACAGCGTGTGCTGTGAACGGTTAGGAGATGTTGGGTGACAGCACGGACAGGGAAACCGAGAGTACGGTTGTACAGTGCTGGGTGTCAGCACTGGGAAATAGAAAGTTTGGTGATATAACGTGCCAGTTAGAGCACGGGGAAAGCGATCGTAGTTGAAATCAGACACGTGGGTCTGGAACGACGTACGGAGAAAGCGATTTGAGAGAACACGTGTTCGGGACAGAACACGAGGCATAGCTTCCAGAACAAAGTAAGGGAGACAAACGGAAGGTTCGACGATTAACACCTTTCACGTCTGTGATAGAAAAGAACGGGCAAAGAGTATTAGCAGGAATGGGTATTCTTGAATAATTAGAGACCCTTATCATTTTTCGCGTGGAACTGCAGTTACAGGAACTCGAGGTCAAGGAACAATAGCTGCCGGAACAATTGACTTTTGATTAAATGTTTTGTTAAGTTTTTCAACCAGCTTGAGAGTGAATTCATGCTTGTAGTGTCTGGCCATCATTTTACTTCCCCTCTCCTGAATAGCAGATTTATATTAAAGCTGGGAGAGAAAGAACGCCGGGCTGTCTTCAAATTTTCGTTGATAGACAGTCTCCAGACAAAGAACCTTATAAATAGTTTTCCTTCCTGCTGTGAGGAAATTTTCATCAGCGCTGTAAGTCAGTGGTTGTTTGGCCGAGGAGCCATTAATTAAAATAATGAGCTTCCACCCCTACAGCAGAGGTAAGGAAATGGCGCAGTCGGTAGGATTGTTAGGAGAGTTTAGTGGAAGTAATTAGGGCAATTTTATTCAGCGAAATAGAGACTGTGTTCGAGGACTCAGACAAAGAGGGCGCCCAAGTGTAACAGCAGCACGTGGCAGGAAAGTGGTGAAACAAAGTGAACTTCCAAGTGTAACAGTGGCACGTGGCAGGAAAGTGTTGAAACAAGGTGAACTTCTAAGTGTGACTGTAGCACGTGGCCGGAAAGCGGCAAGACAAACAAAGGACTGTGCTGTAATAAAGGACTGTGGTGCAACGGAACCAGTGGACCAGAGAAGTCGACGAATAACGCTCGTAACCAGAGCAAGGATCGGAAGTTCCGGGAAAATCCCGTAACCAGGGACGGATAATTACGTCTCGCGTGGCCAGCAAGACCGGGCGACATTCCTGTTTAGGATGCTCCTTCGCGGGCCGCGGTCGAAGCCGCTACAGAGAAGCTGAGGGGGGGGGGCGAGATGCTCCGGTAAGTACCACTTTGTTGCCGAAATTTATATTCCTGGGTCGATACCGAGTAAAAGGTTAGGAAAGAAAAAATTTAGTAGGCAGTTAGGGGCCAAAAGGTCGAGAAACAAAAAAAAAATTATTTTGTCAGTTTTGTAAAAGAATAGGTTACAGTAATTTTAGTAAACTCAGTGTCAGTATTTCAATATTAATGCTTAAAGTGAATAGGAATTGTAAAGTGTTTTGTTGTATAAAGAAAGAAAATAAGTAATATTACTAGGAATTTATTGAATTACAAAAAAAAAAATTGTTAGATAATAGTACTTCAAGGTTGAGAGCAAAGGCTACCGTCGGAAAATTGTAAAGTGTCATTATATCATTGCATGTGTATTGTATATATATATATTTAGTGCGTAACAATGGATGAGCAGCTTTTGGATGGGAAAAAGAGTGAGGAATCAGAGGACACGTTTTCCGAAGGGAAGGAAGAAGATGATAATGATAGGGGAAATGAATTAAATTCTAGTAACGAAGTGTCTATTAACGTAAAAAAAACGCTAGAGAATACAGTTGATATGGAATGGGAATATAAACTTAGAATGTTAGAATGGGAGGAAAGAAAGTTAGCGGCAGAGCGAGAACAAAGGAATTTAGAGGCACAAAGGGAACTAGAAAAAATGAAATTGGAGATTCAGCTCTTAGATGAAAGAGAAGAAAGGGAGTTCCAGCTTAAGAAACTACAGTTAACTCAGGAAAAGGAAGAGGCGTTGGCACAAGGAAAAAATCAAATGAAGTTAGCCGATTACATAAGGATACTAGAAGAAAACCTTACCCAAAAAGTCCTAGTAAACCAGAAGAGGTTTTAGACTTTTTGATTCCTTAGAAAGAGCTTTCATTTTACATACAGTCCCAGAAAACATGCAAGGAAGATTAGTCATAGCACTATTTAACTCAGATTGTGTCAATCATTTATTCCGGAGACTTACGATCGAGCAATATGATTGCTACGAAACCGTCAAAGAGGCCATTTTGGGGGAATGTCATTTAACCCCAGACATTTATCTACGACAGTTCGAGTCCCTCCGTAGGAATAAGGGAGAGAGTTACCAGCAATTGGCGGAACGCATGGGAAGAACTCTTAAATATTATGTAGCGAACAGTGGGATAACTACTTTTGATGAACCTTTTAGTTTGTGATAAGTTCAAAGGATTGTTGTCCCCCAGTTTAAAAACTTACCTACTACAGAAAGGATCTCTGGGAAAGCTAGTTCTAGCGAAGGATTTAGGGGAACTGTGGGATCAGTACGAGTGCTATGTGGAAGCGTTAGAGGGGGAGAAGAAAAAGCGAAAGGAAATTTTAGGGGCAGCATTATAGCTCGGAAGAAATGGGAATAGAAAAGAAAGAATTTAGTGGAGTTCCATTTCAAAAAGGGAAATTTCCGACGGCAGGTCAGGAATTCAGAAGTAGAGTGGGAGACAGTAGACCACCAGGGAAGCCGGGAAATTCCTATTTTGATGCGGGAATGAGATGCTTTAGATGTGGACAGATAGGTCACCGAAAATTTGACTGTAAGCAGAAGATACCCCAGGTACAGGACAGTAAACACACTCCGTATAATTGGAGGAGTGACGCAGCTAAGAAAGTGAGCAGGGTAGCAGCGAAAAAGAAGGAAAGCATTGTAGAGAAACAAGGGAAACCCAAGCAAGACCTTGTCCAGGATGTGAGAAAGGTTAGTGCAAAAATGGGGAGAGTATTGGGTCCCACAGGCAGTAATATGGAAGTAGTGGAAATACCCGTAGGTGAACAATTAGTGGTCGCCACAGAGCAAGGGCACCAGGCAAAAATTTTGGTAGACAGCGGAGCGGAGTTCAATTGTGTGAGACAAATCCTATTCGGGGAAGAACAGAGGGAAGAAGTGGGGAAAGTGACTTTCTCCGGGTTTGATGGACGTACCACGGTTTTTCCAGTTAAGAGGTTACAGGTTAGGATTGTGGATACGGGATTGGAGAAGGCCGGAGACGCATCTTTAGGGACGAGTGAGATGATTTGCACTATTGTGCCGAATCTCACTAACGAGGTCATAGTTACCCCAAATGATTCTGCCAAGATGAACACGTTGAGATATTCGGAGTGGGCCTCCGATAATGGGAAGGCGTTATGTGAGGAGGATACAGTCCAGGAGGAGAAACCAACGAGACCCCAGGAGTTAGGGACTCAAGTAGTTAGCGCTAGTATAGGGGCTAACAGAATTAAAGGGAAGGCTAGTGGAGAGACGCTGGAGACAGGAGCAACGCCCGGGGAAGTAGGCGGAGCTGTAGGATCGGAAGGGTCAAGCAGCCAATCAGGGCCAGGGGTGTTCGACGGGGAGACCAGCGAGCAGGTGACGGCGTTTGGAGGTAATCCATGCCGCGAGGATGAAGAGAGTAGCCGGGAGGGGTCAAACCACAGCAAATTCAAAGTACAACAGGAGGAGGACGTAACCCTAGCAGAGACACGCGAGTGGGCGAAGGAAGAAGGAAGAAAAAGGAGGGTATGTCTATGCAGAAGGATTACTTTATCATAAAGGAAAAAGTGTTAGGGCAAAACACCAATCAGTTAGTAGTTCCCGAGAGTAGGAGGGAACAGATATTAAAGCTAGCCCATGATTCTGTGTTCGGAGCACATTTGGGATATAAGAAGATGTTAGAAAGAATAAGATACTCCTTCTATTGGCCATCCATTAAGAGAGACATACTGTGATGCATGTGAGGCGTGTCAGTTACGACGTCCCATCACAAGAGGTGACCGGGTACTGATAACTGCGGTTAGGAGGCCCGCGCTACCTTTTCAGGTAGTAAATGTCGATCTGATTGGGCCGATAGACCCACAATCAAGTAAGGGGCATCGGTGGAAAATAGTTACGACGGACCAGCATACTAGGGGTACGGAGGCCGTATTTTCAGAAGAGTGGGAGGAACCCATGCCGATGGTCATAAAAAGTTTAGAGGATGCGGGGTTCGCAGAAAATTTGGAAATATGTTGCTTAGCCAAAGAGGAAATTAATTATTTGTGACAGGTGTTCGGCTCGGGAAGTCACCAGCCGGCCCCGAGGAAATTACAGGCGGTCAGAGACCTGGATCCTACGAAAACCAAGAGGGGAGTACATAAGTTACTAGGGTTATGCAACCACTACAAGGAGGGCGTGCCCAGGTTCGCCGAAATAGCGAAGCCACTGTCGGATTTGACAGGGAAAAAGGCAGCAGAGAAAGTTGAGTGGACGCCAGCGCTCGGGGAAGCTTTCGAGTCGCTGAAGCAGAAATTAGGTACAGCACCTGTACGGTCCACACCAAAATTTGACCAGCCGTCCGGGTTACAAACGGACGCGAGTTCTTTTGCAGTCGCGTGTTTCCTAGGTCAGCGGGATGATAGGGGAGTATCAGGCCCGTGGCTTACACGAGCAAAAAATTAAATGACACACAAGCAAGGTGGGCAGCTAGCCACAAGGAGGCATATGCTATTGTTTGGGCTCTACAAAAATTTGAAGGGTGGGTTTTTGGCCATCAAGTAGAGATCTTGTCAGACCATAACCCCTTGATATTTTTAACTAGTGCGGCTTCACAAAGCTCAAAATTACAGAGGTGGAGTCTAGCCATTGCCCAATTCAACCTCACGATTTCTCACGTCGCCGGCAAATTCATTCCTCATGCCGACGCCTTATCCAGGTTGAATTTTAAAGAAAATAGTACGAGCTGCTAAAGACAGCATTACCACAGGAAAGGTAGAGACCCAGTGAGGCTCCTTAGTGGTACTGACAGTGTAAATATGTGTGTATAAAGAAGTGTATTAATGCAGTGAAATCTTGTGTGTAGAAAAAAAAAAGGGAAAAAAAAGAACTGACACTGACTCATCATGCGAGAGGAAGATCCCGCATGTTTCGTCCAGCAGGCAGGGGCCTGTAGGGGCGAGAAGTTACGCCCCTGTATTAATTGTGTGATGAACATTAAATCCCATCGATCCTAACGGATATGAACATTTCAGAACAAATATTTCCAAGTGTATTATCTAGAAACGAATGTAAAACGTGGAAATGTACCGACTAGGTGACATTCCGATGTGCCTGTTTGTCAGGGCTATTGTATTCACGGAAGGCACCGCTATTTGTTCCTGGCCGGGTGAAATGCAAGCTGCAGGGCACACGGGAGCTAGAGGTCAACGAGGGGATAGGTCAAGGTCCCCGGCGGAAGACACGGGTCAGGAAAAAGAAAGGTAGGGGACACGGAAAAGCAGGGGGGGTCGCCTGCTCTTCGAGCCTACCGGAAATGTCTTATCTAGTGAGCCTACCGGAAATGTCTTATCTCTGGAGATAAGACCTTTGTCAAACATGTTTGGGAAATCTTTTCAAGTTTTAATATCTTTTTTTTAACAAACTTTATTTGTTTTACATAAACATTTCTTGAGTAAAGCACGAAATTTTTTCGTGCCCTTACTCAAGAAATGTTTTATGTAAAACAAATGAATTATTCCTTCTTGAAAAAACCCTCATAAACCGTTTGCATGGTGATCATGATTTATATTTTGTAATTTCATTTCCGAAGAAAGAAAATATTCTGTTAACATCGTCAGTGATACATGTCATTTGTTTCTTGATGGGAAAGATAAAACCTTGAGACGTTATCTTTGTTTCCTGTTAGCGGTAGTGCAATCTCCCCACCAAGCAGACTTCAATATCTTGTGAGTCAAATAAGTTCTTTTCCCCCGATTTGTTAGAGAAGGTTATCTGATTTCAGTACCACAGGAAGTTGATAACACAACTTTTGGAAGGAAATGCTTTGTTTCGTAAACAAACAAACACTTTCTCCAGAACAAAGTTTTCTGAACCGCTTAATCTTTATATATAAGTTTCCTTTTCGTGTTTTTAATTCTGATTTAATAACTTTTTTGATTAAACAATTTAGGATTCTTTTTTTTCAATTCGTAATTTGTTCGTGTATTATTTCTTGTCTTTATTTTATAAAACGTATATTTTTAGAACTTCCGTGGGGTCTTAGGAATTTTTATAGACGTTGCATTATTTTCGCTCAAGTACATAAAAACTGCTCTGATGGTCCCAGCGAGATTCGAACTCCCAGTCCTTTGTTCAGAAAGCTTGCATTCTTTCCACTAGACCATCGAACCATTGGAAAAAGTTGCTTGAAAGAGTAAGATTTATGGGTTTTCATGGTGTTCAAATGTTTTAGGGGATTTGGAATTTTTTTTAAATATTGTGTGAGGGGGAGTGGACGTTATTTGAGTTGTGATCGAGTTTGTGTGAACATGAGTTTTTCTGTTACGGTGGATCGTCTCTCGTTGAACTGTTGTAATGGAGGAAATGATGAAACAGACGTATCTGTCAACTCAGAAAGTAGGAAGTTTAGGTGGTTTAGATGCTTTATACCGTGCTGTCAAAAAAGAAGGCATCAAGAAAAAAGACGTCATGAAATTTTTGAAGGGGGAGAAAACGTACACCCTTCACAAGCCGGTGAGACGACATTTTCCGAGAAACAGAGTGATGGTGAATAAAATAGGCCAACAGTTTCAAGCAGACCTAGCCGATGTTTCCAGTTTGAGTCAATATAACGATGGATTTCGTTACTTGTTAACATGCATTGACATATTTTCCAAATATGCATGGGCGATTCCCTTAAAGCAAAAGTCGGGGTCCTATATCGTTCAAGCATTTTCCCAGATTTTCCAAGATAGAAAACCAGTAAAACTTCAAAAAGACAAAGGAACTGAATTTAAGAACAAAGACTTTCAAAGGTTTTTAACACAGCACGGTGCACATTTCTTTACGACGAACAACGAGACGAAAGCAAGTGCTGTGGAGAGATTCAATCGCACGCTCAAAACTCGCATGTGGCGATACTTTACAAGTCAAAATACGTTTAAATTTATAGACGTGCTCAACGATTTAGTCAATAGTTTTAATCATTCTTCCCATCGAAGTATAAAAATGAAACCTGTAGATGTAAACAAAGATAATGAAAAGCAAGTGTTTCTCAATCTGTATGGTGATCTCAAGAGGGAAAAACAGTCTTATAAATTTCAGGTGGGTGATCATGTCAGGATTAGTAAACCGAAATTGACATTTGAGAGAAAGGATACGAACCAAATTGGACGGAAGAAGTTTTTGTTGTGAGCGGTCTTGTTCCCAGATCCCCCCCCCCCCCATCTATAAAGTTAAAGATTTATTGAACGAAGAGCTGGGAGGAACTTTTTACGCCTAAGAGCTTCAAAACGTTACTCTGTCCGAGGTCTTTCCTGTGGAACGTGTCCTAAAGAAACGTAAAAGAAAAGGAAAAATGGAATACTTTGTTAAATTAAAGGGTATCTTGATAAATTTAATGCTTGGATCCCTGCGGACGACCTGACCTCGCTATAAAACATACCTTTTCTTAGATGAAACATCATTCGTCAACATGAGTCTCTATCTAACGTTACCTAGCGACAGCTCTCTCCGCTACTTTTCAGACAAAAAAATTTCTCATTTCATCACGCGCCTTCCTTCCCCGATCGAACTCAATGGTGACTGGGGAGTGGGATTCGTCGAACTCATTTACCCTCATTCCTGGTTTAATGTTAATGTAAATTCAAATTCCTTTGCTTACGGTCTCGGTCCAAGTCACCTGAAAGCAGCAAAAATCCCTGCTGGATATTATGATTCTGTGGGAGACGTGGTAAAAGCCATGTCCCAGCATTGGTCGAAAAAAATTACGATGTTTTTTAATAAAACCACGAGACGTGTCAAAGCAGCTTTAACTCTTGGTTCTCAGCTGGAGTTTTTTCCAGGAATAGCTGAAATTCTAGGTTTTCAACCTGGAGTGTATTCGGCCTCAGGAGGAAGCGATGTCACAATTCATGGAAATTTCGTAGCCGATCTGAACACGTTGCTTTCCCTATTGTACGTGTACAGCGATATTGTGGATCCTCAGCCTGTGGGAGACATGGTTGCTCCTCTCCTTCGCATCGTTAAAGTGAGCGGAGAAGACTTAGATGTAGTGAGCGACTTATACGACCGCCCTCATTATTTGCCTCTAGAAAGAAAACATTTCCAAACCGTAGAAATCGTTATAAGGAATCACTCGGGACAATTAGTACCATTTGAACGTGGGAGAGCGATCGTGAAACTTCATTTTCGTCTCAAGGCTCTGTAGTCATGTATGAACCATACCGCTGTTGTACAAAATCCTTCGAGGAATATTACGTCAACCAAACTGGAAAATGTTTAGTCTACTATCAAGGAGCACCCCTTCAAAAAGGGTATGGACTTGGAGGACGTTTTCGCTCGTTATTTAGAGCGGCGGTACCATTATTCAAACAAGGTGCAAAAACGCTTGGAAAACAAGTCTTTCGAACGGTGGTCGACCTTGCAAATGACTTAATACAAGGAAAGGTTGCAAAATCAGCAGCCAATCAACGAGCTAAAGAAGCAGGACAAATTCTCACTGACAAAGCAGCTAATAAAGTGAAGAAAATGTTGGGAGGAAGCGTTAAAAGGAAGAGAAATATGAAGAAACGCATCATTCGTTCAAAGAAAACCAAGAGGATA
Organism: Macrothele yani; assembly: GCA_039090855.1. Taxonomy (NCBI): domain Eukaryota; kingdom Metazoa; phylum Arthropoda; class Arachnida; order Araneae; family Macrothelidae; genus Macrothele; species Macrothele yani. The sequence goes on along the minus strand of CM077022.1, from coordinate 43,613,698 downwards.
GCACACGATATTTTTGATCCATAAACCATGGCTCTGATTCACAGTCATTCTTCCGTATGTTTAAAGTCGGAACTTGATTTATTTGCTTTACCGCTCACCCAAACGAGCATAGAAAAACAACAATGGATCGAATATCACCCCTTGGCCAACATTCGAGATGGAGGACCTCTGGAATTTAATATTTCTGGGAGTGGAGAAGAATACATGGATTTGTCTTCCAGCCAACTCTACGTGAAAATTAAAATTGTGAAAGCTGACAAAGAGCCCGTGGGGCCCATTAACTGTTTTCTTCATTCTCTGTTTTCCCAAGTTGATGTTAGTTTAAACAAAAGAGTAATTTCGTCCTCGAGCAACACGTATCCTCACAGAGCATATATTGAAACTCTATTAAATTATGGAGAAGACGCAAAGAAATCCTATTTAGCATGTGAAGGTTTTTACAAGGATACAGCCGGACATCTGAACGAAATTAATCCCACGAATGCTGCAACAAACAAAAGATTACATCAACGTTACGAGCTCGTGAAAGACAGCAAAACGTTTGACATGATTGGAACCTTGCACTGTGATTTATTTTTTCAAAACAGACTGCTTCTCAATTTAGTGGATGTGAAAATTAAACTGGTTCGAAGTAAACCTGATTTCTGCCTCGTTTCATCCTCCAAGGCCCCCAATTACAGAGTTCTCATCGAACACGCCTTCATTTTTGTGAGAAAAGTGAAAGTCAACCCGGGAGTTGCCATCGACCATGCAAAAGCTTTAGAAAAATCTCCCGCCAAGTATCCTATTGATCGTGTTTTATGCAAAGTGTATTCCGTCTCTCAAGGAAGTATGTCCTTCGTGCAAGACAACGTATTCCTAGGACAAATGCCCAAAAGACTGATTATTGGATGTGTAGATAACAATGCTTTTAATGGTACATATAAATCCAACCCCTTTGAATTTAAGCATTATGATGTTAACTTTATCGCCGTGTACGTTGACGGACAGCCAGTTCCTCATAAACCTCTAGAACCCAATTTCGAAAAGGAAAGCACAATTCGTTCTTTCCATAGTCTATTTCAAGGAACCGAGAAACTGGGCCAAGATTGTGGAATATATATCGATCGAGAGGAATTTTCCAAGGGATTACACTCTTTATGCATTCAATCTCAGTCCCGACCTGTGTGATGGAGGGCATATGAACCTGATCGAACAAGGAAATTTAAGAGTTGAAATCAAATTTGGAAAAGCTTTAGCAAAAACCATTTCTGTGCTAATCTATGCAGAGTTCCAGAACATTATTGAAATTTCCAAGTCCAGAAACATTCTTTGTGATTTCTCCAATTGAAGAAATGAACAGTGTTCAAATTACAAAGTCCCTAAAGCAAGATCACGTAACAAGACGATCCTTCCTAGGAGTGTTTGCCTGTGACAGACTTCCCAAGAGAATTGTCAAGTTCTCAGCATGCCTTGTTGCGAATACGGATCGGTATGGAAATCCTGGAAAACACTGGTTGGCTATGTATATGACAAACCCAAAAACAATGGAATTTTTTTATTCTTTCGGACATTCTCCAGAATATTTTCAAGGACCTATTGCCAGATTTGTATCCAAGTTTAATACTGTTAAATTTAATGACGTACCTCTTCAAAGTTCGTTTACGGCTGTATGTGGCCAATTTTTATTTTCTTCCTCTATTCTAGATGTCGTGGAAAAAACTTGTACTCTATTGTACGAAATTTTCGATGGAAATCTGAAACAAACGACCTGCGTGTCTTTCATTTCGTTCGAAATAAATTTTCGAATTGTATCGAAATTTAGAATTTAAAATAAAAATTGATTGAAATCTATTTTATGTGTCTTTAAATTATTTTGTATCTTTTTTAATGACTTCACTTGACAACATGGAAGTGCCCAGACTACAACATCCTTTCACTGCTCTGATAGCGGGTCCTACTGGCTGTGGGAAGACTCAGTTTGTAAAACGTTTACTTCAGCATCAAGCGAAAGTTATATCCCCCCCCTCCCGAACATGTGGTGTGGTTCTACGGGGTTCACCAAACATTGTATGATGAAATAGAAAACGTGACATTTGTGGAAGGCCTCCTCCAATTTCCGTGACTATGTGAAAGGAAGAACGCTGTTTGTTATTGACGATCTCATGACTGAATGCGGAAGCGATAAAAAATTAACGCACTTGTTCACCAGAGGGAGTCATCATTTCAATGTGTCTGTGATATTCATTACTCAAAATATTTTTCATAAAGGCAAAGAAATGCGAGAAATTTCCTTGAATGCTCATTACTTATTTCTGTTTAAAACACGAAGAGATGTGAATCAAATCTCTCATTTAGGGAGACAGTTGTACCATAGCAAACTTAAATTTTTTCAAGAAGTTTATATGGATGCCACAAAATCGCCTTACAGCTATTTATTGATTGATCTAAAACCTGAGACCAAGGAAGAATTAAGATTACGCTCCCAGATACTGCCTGGAGACATTCAAGTAATATATCAACCTCGGTGAAATGAAATAAGTCTCAGTTTTCATCATGACGCTGTCTAAGCAACAGGTCCAACTTTTATGTATTATTCAACACTGTCCAAGAAAAGTATTAAAAGACCTAATATCAAAATGTAGAAAAAATGGAATTAAAGCCATATGCGAAGTTTGTATAAATACGTTAAAAGGAAATGTTCCGCTTACTCCTTCCCAGAAACATTCATTGCAACAACATAAGCACACCTTACGAGCACTCTCTCGAAAAAAGACACCTCTGTATAAAAATAGGAAACTCATTATTCAAAAAGGGGGATTTTTAGGTGTGTTGATTCCTGCTGTTCTCAGTGTGTTAACGACTCTGCTTACGAAATAATGGAATTTGCCAAGAAAATGGTTCTGATTCCCGAAGAACGAATTTCTCGTCATATGCCAACAGAGGAAACGTTAACAGCCTTGAACAAAGAAATGAAAAAAATTCTCCTAAGCAAAGAGTCTGACGAAGTCAAGGTGAAATTATATAATCAAGTCTTGAATAAACGCATTCATGTTTCCAGTTTTAATCTTCCAGTGATATCTCAGGAAACATCACCGAGAACTGAAAGACCAATGAAAGAAGAATATATCAAAGACGAGAAAGTAAAAGATGTTGTGGAAGACCTTGTCGTTCAATCCGTTCCTACTAACTTGAAACGCTACGCAAGAAATGTGTTGAACGTCTTTTAAACGAACTCTGATGTTATTGGTTGGAGTCCCAAAGCCGAATTTAAATATAATGGACACATTGTGAAAAACACGAATATAGTAGACCTCATAGACTATGTTTCGAACCAAGGGAACTAAGCTGCACATACCTCCTGAATTTGTAAAAGCATTAAAGGACATTAATTTGCCTTCAAAGTACATTAAAAATAAACAAATGTTAAAAGTTCCTGTACAAGAAGGAAATTCTGTTGTAACTTCTAAATGGAACAAGACAAATTTATGTAAAAATGTTCGTTGGATTCACTATTAAAAAAATTTAGATGGAAAAAAGTGTCATTCTTTTTCGAGTTGATTTTTTCTTTTCAAATGTAATCATTTTCCATAAGTTTATTTTGAATCGAGTAAAATTCTGTAAACGATCGTTTTTGAAATCGTTTAAATTATAACAGGACGAAAATGGTTTGATTGAAAACGTGCCAGGGCAAGTTTCGGAAAAGTACATTCTCTTACAGTGTTAAAAATGGAAATTTTTGTTTTCTTATAATTGCAAAATTCCCACAGGATAACATGGGAAAACTAGCATGAATAAAAGACGGTTTTGGATAGAGTAAAAATCTGTAAACGGTCGTTTTTGAAATCGTTTAAATTATAACAGGACGAAAATGGTTTGATTTTCGTTTAACGATGCGAAGGAGAGGAGCAACCATGTCTCCCACAGGCTGGGGATCCACAATATCGCTGTACACGTACAATAGGGAAAGCAACGTGTTCAGATCGGCTACGAAATTCCCATGAATTGTGGCATCGCTTCCTCCTGAGGCCGAATACACTCCAGGTTGAAAACCTAGAATTTCAGCTATTCCTGGAAAAAAAACTCCAGCTGAGAACCAAGAGTTAAAGCTGCTTTGACACGTCTCGTGGTTTTATTAAAAAACATCGTAATTTTTTTCGACCAATGCTGGGACATGGCTTTTACCACGTCTCCCACAGAATCATAATATCCAGCAGGGATTTTTGCTGCTTTCAGGTGACTTGGACCGAGACCGTAAGCAAAGGAATTTGAATTTACATTAACATTAAACCAGGAATGAGGGTAGATGAGTTCGACGAGTGCCACATCCCAGTCACCATTGAGTTCGATCGGGGAAGGAAGGCGCGTGATGAAATGAGAAATCTTATTGTCTGAAAAGTAACGGAGAGAGCTGTCGCTAGGTAACGTTAGATAGAAACTCATATTGACGAATGATGTTTCATCTAAAAAAGGTCGGTTTTATAGCGAGGTCAGGTCTTCCGCAGGGATCCAAGCATTAAATTTATCAAGATACCCTTTAAATTTAACAAAGTATTCCATTGTTCCTTTTGTTTTACGTTTCTTTAGAACACGTTCCACAGGAAAGGCCTCGGACAGAGTAACGTTTTGAAGCTCTTCGGCGTAAAAAGTTCCTTCCAGCTCTTCGTTCAATAAATCTTTAACTATATAGACGTAGACGGGTGGGGATCTGGGAACAAGACCGCTCACAACAAAAACTTCTTCCGTCCAATTTGATTCGTATCCTTTCTCAAATGTCAATTTCGCTTTACTAATCCTCACATGATCACCCACCTGAAATTTATAGGACTGTTTTTCCCTCTTGAGATCACCATACAGATTGAGAAACACTTGCTTTTCATTATCTTTGTTTACATCTACAGGTTTCATTTTTATAATTCGATGGGGAGAATGATTGTAACTATGGACTAAATCGTTGACCACGTCTATGAATTTAAACGTATTTTGACTTGTAAAGTACCGCCACATGCGAGTTTTGAGCGTGCGATTGAATCTCTCCACAACACTTGCTTTCCTCTGGTTGTTCGTCGTAAAGAATTGCACACCGTGCTGTGTTAAAAACCTTTGAAAGTCTTTGTTCTTAAATTCAGTTCCTTTGTCTTTTTGAAGTTTTACTGGTTTTCTATCTTGGAAAATCTGGGAAAATGCTTGAACGATATTGGACCCCGACTTTTGCTTTAAGGGAATCGCCCATGCATATTTGGAAAATATGTCAATGCATGTTAACAAGTAACGAAATCCATCGTTATATTGACTCAAACTGGAGACATCGGCTAGGTCTGCTTGAAACTGTTGGCCTATTTTATTCACCATCACTCTGTTTCTCGGAAAATGTCGTCTCACCGGCTTGTGAAGGGTGTACGTTTTCTCCCCCTTCAACCATTTCATGAAGTCTTTTTTCTTGATGCCTTCTTTTTTGATAGCACGGTATAAAGCATCTAAACCACCTAAACTTCCTACTTTCTGAGTTGACAGATACGTCTGTTTCATCATTTCCTCCATTACAACAGTTCAACGAGAGACGATCCACCGTAACAGAAAAACTCATGTTCACACAAACTCGATCACAACTCAAATAACGTCCACTCCCCTCACACAATATTTTAAAAAATTCCAAATCCCCTAAAACATTTGAACACCATGAAAACTCGTAAATCTTACTCTTTCAAGCATCTTTTTCCAATGGTTCGATGGTCTAGTGGAAAGAATGCAAGCTTTCTGAACAAAGGACTGGGAGTTCGAATCTCGCTGGGACCATCAGAGCAGTTTTTATGTCATCATCATCATCCTTGTCAACCATTATCAATCCACTGCTGGACGAAGGTCTCCCCAAGTTTCCTCCACAACGGTCTGTCTTGTGCCAGTCTCCTCCATGTCACTCCCGCATACTTTCGAATTTCATCCACCCATCTTCCATGTGGTCTTCTTCTGGATCTTTTCCTGTCCCTTGGAATCCAATCTAAAATTTCGGCTGTCCATCGATGGTCTGTTCTTCTGGCAGTATGTCCAGCCCATTGCCATTTCAGGGATTTAACTCTGATCATGATGTCTTCCACTCTTGTCATTTTTCGGATCCACGTGTTCCTCTTCTTATCTCTCCTGGTTACACCAAGCATGCACCTCTCCATGCTTGTTTGAGTTGTCTACAGCCTTTGTATGTCTCTTTTAGCTAAGGTCCACGTCTCTGCACCATACGTAAGCACTGGAAGGATGCATTGATCAAACACTTTTCTTTTAAGACATAATGGCATATTGCTCTTGAAAATTATGCTGTTTCTTCCAAAAGCTCTCCAGGCAAGTTTTGTACGCCGATTAATTTCTTCACTAATGTGACCCTCACTTGATATCTGCTGTCCAAGATAAACGTACGTGTCTGTTATCTCCAGCTTTTCTCCATCAATCGATAAATCTTCATTTCTTGTAAAAGCATTGTACATCACTTTTGTCTTCTGAAAGTTCATTTTTAATCTCACTTCTTTACTCTTGTCAGCAAGTTCCTGCAACATACTCTGTAGCTCTGATGGGGTAGTTGCAAAAATGACTATGTCATCAGCAAAACGAAGGTGGGTTAGGTAATCTTCATTAATCTTTATCCCTTTGTTTTCCCAGTTCAGTGATTGAAAGACATTTTCCAATGTAGCATTAAAGAGCTTCGGAGATATGGTGTCACCTTGTCTCACTCCTTTTCCAATTTTTATGTGTGTTGTATTTTCAAATAGCAGAATCTTTGCACTTGCATTTTCATAGATGTTATTAATAATATTAATGTATGCATCTTCAATACCGCAGGATTTCAGAGCCATTGCAACTGCTGATGGTTTCACCGAATCAAAGGCTTTTTCATAATCGATAAAAGCCATGCACAATGGAAGTTCATATTCCATCACTCTTTCAATTAGTTCTCTCAGTACGTGGATATGATCTCTTGTGCTGTAGCCACTCCTGAATCCAGCTTGTTCTCTCGGTTGAGCCATGTCCAGTGTCACCTTCAAGCGGTGTGAAAGAACTTTAGTGAAGATTTTATAAACCACTGATAGGAGGCTGATAGGTCTGTAGTTCCTGAGATCCTCAATGTCACCTTTTTTATGTAGCAAGATCATTGTAGCGTTGTTCCAATCCTCAGGAATTTTCCCTTCATTAAGGCATCGAGTGAAAATTTGGGCGAGTACTGTTTCGATTTCTCCACTTGCTTCTTGTATGATGTCTACAGTAATTCCATCTTCTCCTGGAGCTTTCCCCCGCTTCATGTTCTTGATTGCATGTGCAACTTCTGCTGGAAGGATTGGAAGAACTCTGGTACCTTTCATGATGCCTGGAGTACATGTATCATCCCTTTCATATAATTTGGAGTAGAAATCTTTCACTCTTGTCAAAATTTCGCCTCTATTTCTTGTTACAGAACCATCTTCTTTTCTCAGTGCCATAATCTGTTTTTTTCCCTTACTGAGATGTCCCTTTGCTATCTTTAGGCTTTGGTTGTTTTAAATTGCTTTCCTTACTAGTTCACAGTTGAATTTCCTTAAGTCTTCAGTGATACTTTTTCGTACTGTCTTGCATAGCTCTATATATTCCACTTTGGAAGTCACATCTTCTTTAGTTGTCCTCATCTCTCTTCTTTTTTGCATCAAAATTTTGGTTTTTCCTGATAATTTGTTCACATGCAATTTGTTCTTAGACCCAGCTAATTTTGTTGCTGTTTCCATAAGAGCTTTGGTTACTTTTCTGTTAACTTCAGAAATATCCACTTCTACCGATGTTAGGCCTTCTAAAGCAGAGAACCTGTTCTTCAGTTCCAATTTGAAGGTATTATGGTGTTTTTTAAGGTTGGTTATGTCAATACATTTTGTTTGTCTTATGAGCTTGCTACGTTCGAGTTTAGTGTTGAGGTGCATATTACATCTCACCAATCTATGGTCACTGCCTGTGTTGAACTTGTTTAGCACACTGCAGTCTTCTATGACGAATTTTTTGTTACACATAATAAAATCAATTTCACTTGTCGTCCCATTTGGATGTCTCCATGTCCATTTCCTGTGTGGTTTTTCCTTGAAAAAGGAGTTCAAGATGAAAAACCCTTCTGCCTCTGCAAACTCTACGAGAGTATTTCCACGCTGGTTTCTGTTGCCGTGACCGAATTTACCTACTGAAGTTTCATTCTGTTGCCTTTGCCCTATTTTTTCATTGAAATCTCCCATAATTATCTTCAAGTGCTGCTTACCTTTATTATTTAGATCACGAATTTCCTCATAAAATTCTTCAATTTCTTCTTCAGCATGACTTGTGGTGGGTGCATAAGTTTGAATAATCTGAGCCTGGTATCTTCTCGAGAGTTGGATAACGAGTCGTGCAGCTCTGTCAGAGGAACTTTCAACTTCTACAACTTTATCCTTCAGTTTCTTGTTTATTACAAATCCAACACCACTAGTTCTGCCAGTATCTGTCCCACGATAGTAGAAGAGATGTCCACTTTTCAGTTCAATGAAATGTTCTCCTTTTCTCCTTACCTCACTTAGCCCGACGATGTCCCACTTGATCCTTTGTAGTTCCTCTTCCAATTCAAGAAGCCTTGAATCAGAAGATAGGGAGCGTTCGTTATACGTAGCCAAGGTCAGCATCAGATGGCAGCCTAGTCCGGTCCTCCGGGGATTCTTAACACCCTCTGCCTTCATGTCGCACTGGCCGCTGCCTTGGCCAGGTACATTCCAGCTGCCGGAGACTGAGGGCCATGATTTAAGTTGTGGAGTCATTTTGGAGGGGTTTGGCCATAACTCACCACGCTGGCCAAGCGGGTTGGTGAGTGTGGGATAGCATTTCCTCTAATCCCGATGGTATAGTTATACCGCTATTGGCGGTCGTCAGAGCCCCTTTAGTGGGAACAGGATGTACCACGAGAAGGCGTTGTTGACATTTGTCAAGGAGAGGCTGTGATGTTACGCATCTCCTGACCTTACATCCCGTACTTGAGTACTTGAGCGAAAATAATGCAACGCCTATAAAAATTCCTAACACCCCACGGAAGTTCTAAAAATATACGTTTTATAAAATAAAGACAAGAAATAATACACGAACAAATTACGAATTAAAAAAAAAAAGAATCCTAAATTGTTTAATCAAAAAAGTTATTAAATCAGAATTAAAAATACGAAAAGGAAACTTATATATAAAGATTAAGCAGTTCAGAAAACTTTGTTCTGGAGAAAGTGTTTGTTTGTTTACCAAACAAAGCATTTCCTTCCAAAAGTTGTGTTATCAACTTCCTGTGGTACTGAAATCAGATAACCTTCTCTAACAAATCGGGGGAAAAGAACTTATTTGACTCACAAGATATTGAAGTCTGCTTGGTGGGGAGATTGCACTATCGCTAACAGGAAACAAAGATAACGTCTCAAGGTTTTATCTTTCCCATCAAGAAACAAATGGCATGTATCACTGACGATGTTAACAGAATTCTTTCTTTCTTCGGAAATGAAATTACAAAATATTAATCATGATCACCATGCAAACGGTTTATGAGGGTTTTTTCAAGAAGGAATAATTCATTTGTTTTACATAAAACATTTCTTGAGTAAGGGCACGAAAAAAATTCCTAAGTTTGTTAAAAAAAAGATATTAAAACTTGAAAAGATTTCCCAAACATGTTTGACAAAGGTCTTATCTCCAGAGATAAGACATTTCCGGTAGGCTCACTCGAGAGAAGCTTCGCCCTTCCCTCCCTGCTGCGACCCCGTGAGGAGCAACCGTGAGGAGCACATTGTTAAGTGAATGGACCCGGAAGGAATCCTTTCTTACTACTGCTACCGTTTGCTCTCTGGGCGCTGCCCTTGCTACGGTTGCCTTCGGGAACCTTAGGGTTCTTACCACTTGGGCGATAGAATGACCCATCTGTCTTTAGTCGACAATGCGTCTAAGATCAAAGTTGCTCAGATCACCGCGTTTACCCATGTTCGTCGATTGCTACACACTGTTCGGAAGCCCTTTTATCCGCCTATTTATCGCCTGCTTTTGGTTTGGGTCTGTTCCACTCGTCGTAATGCTTTGTCTATATCGTCTGTAACGTATATTCTATTTTGACTTCCCTTTCGAGTTTCTTTTTCTATGTAAATTTGATTTCGTTCTCTTAGACATTTTTAAACTTTAACGTTATGTCTTTTCTCTCAAACGAGAATAATGTTGGCAACACACTGAGGTCGGAACAAGAGTGACGTATGTGTGGCCAGATAAGAACGACAGATAAAAAGGCAATTCAGCGCTTGTTTACGGGGATTCATGTTATTGATGACAGACGTGCTGTTATACTGCGATTGAATGTTAACTCACTGATACTGTATTGAGTACGCCAATAAACCGGATGTGAGTGTGGAGTACAAACCATGCAAGCAAAAGAAACGTATTTGTAAGTACTACAATTGACCTCTTTCTTATAATGCGTATGGGTACCTACTAATATTACATTGACTTTAACACACATAACGTACAGTAATTACTGACGTAAGGACTAAGTTACAGCGGGAAGACAAATTACGTTATACGTCATCAACTTTTCTCAATCCACTGCTGAATGAAAGGCAAATCTCTTCCACAACTGTGTCATGAGCAATTCTTTTTCATGTCACTCTGGTGTGCTTTCAAATTTCTTCGATCCATCTCCCACGTGGTCCTCCTGGGTCTTTCGCTGCCCATTTGTATCCAGTATCCAGGGTAGACAAAGTCCTTCCCTCATTAAGAAATTTTTTATTTAAACTATGATAGGTAAAAACAAGTGGTTTGTGGCATGATGTATGTAAAATAATAGTATTTTTTGTTTCGTTTTTTTTTTATCTACATTGTTAGTACACTTCCACATGAGCGTCGTTTGTGTCTTGAACCACATCTAGTCGATATTCAATTTCTCGCCATGTTTCGCCTAACATCTCTTCGGAGAGTTTGGCAACAGCATCTGTTATCCTCTTCTGCAGAGCTTCAATATCAGACACTGGTATTAAATAAACTTTATCCTTAACATAACGCCACAAGAAAAAGTCTAGGTGTGTTATGTCGGGTGACCATGGCGGCTATGATATTGGACAGTCCCTCCCAATACATCTGTTTGGAAATGTGGTTTTGAGGAATATTTAAACAATTAATCCCCAATGTGGTGGGACACAATCCTGTTGGAAAATTGCCCATGGTTGGCATTCGTCCAGTTGAGGTGTAAAGAAAAGGTCCATGTCGAGAACATTTGCTGTTGTGCGTTCACAAAAAAAAGAGGTTTGACGACTGTTGTGTACTGGAACACACTAAATATTCACTATTGGGCCGTCCCGCTGTTTTTCAAAGATAACATTGGAATTTTGAGACACCCCATATACACACATTATATGTCTGTTTGCTTAAACAGAAGTGTGAAAAGTAGCCTCATCCGAAAAAAACACACACACTGCAGGCAGTTGTCGTCATCGATACTCTGTATAACCTGAGTTGCAAAAGTAGTACGACGTGGGCGGCCTTGCAGCTGCAAGGCTTTAACAATTTGCATGCATACAAACGAAACCTTGTGTGCAAAATTTTCTTCAGTGCACTGCAGGGGATTCGGAGTTCAGATGAAGCTCGGCGGGTGGATTTCAAGGAACTGCGTACGAAAGCTGTCTGCACTGCATTCACGAACAGTTTCTTCACTAACACCAGGTCGGCCCATTCGTTTTCGGTCATAAATACTTCCTGTATCTTTAAACTTTGCATACCAAGCTGTTATGCTGTTACAGAGGGTGAGCCGAAAGCTTTGCAACATTTACATAAACGCGTGTACTGAAGCGGGTATGTCACGTGTTTAAACTAGTTCAAATCGCGCACTGTAGTCAGTCGAAAGGGGTATAAAGTGGTAGTCGTTGCTGTGAACAGCATTGCATGTCGTCGTTCTGTCTGTGGTTGAGACGCCTAAAAGATGAACAGCCACAACCGGCTAATTAGGGAACTTTTTACGAGTTTGAACTCGGCCATAACCTTGCTCAAGCAACACGAAACATTTGTCATGCGAAAGGGGAAGGGTCCGTGGATCACAGCACCGCAACCAGATGGTTCAATAAATTTCGCTCAGCTGACAGAAACCTCGACGATCAGCAAAGGTCAGCTAGGCCGCGAACCGTGGATTCTGATGACGTGCGCCACGCCGTAGAGGCAAATCAGACAACCAGCACTCGGCGCTTATCAGGCGAGCTAGGCTTGATAAGCGCCGAGTGGTTAGTCACCTTCTGGGCCTCGGCAAGGTCACAGACCACCGTGGTTAGTCACCTTCTGGGCTTCGGCAAGGTCTACAGGAACTACCGCATTGTCCTTCGCGAACCGCCGAGTGGAAGTGTGCACGAAACTCCTAGAAAACCAGCGCGATGTACGTTTCATCAGGAGAATTGTTACGTGCTATGAAAAGTGGGTCTATTTCCGTAATCCTAACACACAACGACAGTGATTGAGGCCGGGCCAACTTCCTGAACCTGTTGCCAAACGTGGGCGCTTCAAGCACAAGGTGATGCTCTGCGTCTGGTGGAATTTCAAGGGGATAATCCATTACGAATTTGTTCCAGACGGTGGGACCATCAACGCCAACCTCTGCTCTGAACAGCTGGAGCGGATGTATGCCGTTTTGGAGAAGAAGTACCCGGCACTAGTGAACAGAAAGCGCGCTCTCCTACAGCAGGACAAAGCTCGGCCTCATACCACGCGAACGACCCGGGCAAAACTCCAGGAACTTGAGGGCATCGAACTGACGCCACACCCAGCATATAGTCCGGACCTTACCCCGTCGGATTATTACTTGTCCCGGTCCATGACCCACTTCCTTCGCAGGCGGCACCGTAACAACAAGGAGGAGGTGGCAGCTGGGGTGAAGGAGTTCTTCGCCTTGAAAGACAAGAACTGCTACCGCCGTGGAATCGAAGAACTGGCATACAGATGGCTAAAGACGGTGCAACACGATGGCCTATACTTTGAATGCTAGTCGGCTTTCATCGTAAATGTACGTATGAAGACAAAGTGATCCAAATATTGCAAAACGTTCGACTCATCCTGTGTATGATCAGGTGGTGAACGTCCGTACTCTGTTCTGAAACTACGCTGAAGAGTAATAGGTGATTTGATCTCCTGGTACTACGGAGCACACTGGGCCTTTTCCTGCAAAGACGCCATTTTTACTTCTTGCGCTGGCAGCGCCACCTAGTTATTATTCAGTATGTACTAACAACAACAACAACAAACAAGAAAGATGACACTGAATTTTCGGGTGTAATAAGCACGTCTTTTGAATCCGTTCTGACGCAAATTAAATTTTTCAAAGCTATTCAAAGTCAATGGAACCGGTATGGAAAACAATAGTATCTGACGGAAGAAAGTTTTTCAATCGGGTTTTTGATCCCTACAGATATTGCTGTAAACGGAATCGCGAGCTTACGCCCTCTGGTTGCAGACTTGTGCGTTAAGAAAAACATGAATTTATATGAGAAACATTTCGCACCGTAAACGTTCTCCAACATAGAAAGAATTTTTCAAATCGAACTCTTAGAAACAGAGATATTGACAAAAATAAGATGTGACTTTACGTCCCCTGGTGGGAAAACCATGCATTATTTTAGGAAGAAAGTATTCTCAAAAGGTTTTTCCATATGAGCGGTATCGGCCCAAGAAAAAAATTTAGTCGAGTTTTCAGGAGCCCAGATTTAGCTACAAATCATCAGAAGCAGAAATTAACACTTATGCCCCCTGGTGGCCAAACCATTCTTTACCAAACATTAGAAATTATGTGAAAAATATTTTCCATCAGGTCTTGCATGCGATACAGGAAGAATTTTTTCAAATCTGAGGTTTAGAAGCAGAAATAACGCAGAAAACGCACTTTTCCTTTGTGCCCCTAGCGGAAAGTCTATGATTTACTTGAACATTTTTAAATTTTTAGGGAAAAACATTTCGCATCGGAAACACTATCCAACAAAGAAGGAATTTTTCAAATCGGGCTCCTAGAAGTAAAGATATTGACAAAAATAAGATACACATCTACGCCCCCTGGCGTAGAAACCATGCATTATTTCAAGAAGAAAATGCTCTCAAAAGGTTTGTCGACACGAGTAGTATTGGTCTACAGACGACGTTTTTTTCAATCGAGAATTTAGACGCTTAATTTTGCTGCAAATACACCAGAAGCGGAAATTAAGATTTACACCCCTGGTGGCCAAACCATTTTTTTTTACAAAAATTAGAAATTATGTGCAAACTATTTCCCACCAGGAGCTGTATCCGGTGCAGATAGAATTTTTAAAATCGGAGATTTAGAAGCAGAGATATAGGGGGAAACGCAATTTACCTCTACGCCCCCTAGCGGAAAGTCTATGAATTACTTGAAAATTTTGAAATTATATGAAAAACATGTCACACTGAAAACACTATCCAACAAAGAAGGAATTTTTCAAATCGGACTCTTAGAAGTAGAAATATTGACAAAAATATGATATATATCTACGCCCCCTGTCGAAGAAACTAAGGAATATTTTAAGAAGAAAATATTCCGAAAAGGTTTATCGATGTGAGTGGCATCAGTCCACGAAAGAATTTTTTCAATCGATATTTTAGAAGCTCAGATTTTATGGCAAATACTTCAGAAGCAAAAATTAACACTTACGCCCCCTGGTGGCCAAAGTATTCTTTGCCAAAAATTTGAAATTGCATGCAAAATATTTTCCATCAGGAGGTGTATCCGCTGAAGAAAACATTTTTCAAATCGGAGTTTTAGAAGAACAGTTATCGGGGGAATTGTAATTTACTTTTACGCCCCCTAGCGGAAAATCTATGCTTAATTTAAAAAAAGTAACTATATCTAAAATACTCTTCGACATAAATGAAATCGAAAGATAAGATTTTTTTCAATCGGATGTTTAGAAGCAAATATGTGGAATAAAACGTATTTTTGATTCGACATCATCTGCATTTACGCCCTGTAGCGGCGAAATTGTACATCGTAAAAAAAACCGAAATAAAGGATCATCATTCGCATATTTCAAGCTTCTCAATGCAAAAGTAATTTTTCAAATCGGACTAATAGTTGCAGAGATATCGTGGGTACGGACGGACGGACAAACCGGTAACATAAGCACGATCTTTTTTTACAAAAGATGTGCTAAAAAAGACTTAGTTTATATGCATTATGCCACAAACTGCTGATTTCTAACTATTATATTTTTTTAAATAAAAATGTTCTTAATGAGGGAAGGACTTTATCTGCACCTAGTATTTCATTTGTGCAACGGTGAACATATATAATTTACACTTATGTCTTAAAAGAAGTGTTTAATCAATGCGTCCTTTCAGTTCTTACTTATGGATCGGAGACATGGACTTGAACTAAAAAAATACATTCAGAGGCTGCAAACTACTGAAAGAGGCACGGAGAGGTGCATGCTTCGTCTAACCAGGAAAGATAGGAAGAGGAATTTACGGATCAAGAGAATAAGAGTTGATGGGATCATTTTCAAGATGAAAACCCTGAAATAGCAATAGACTAGACATATTGCTAGAATAACTGACCATCGCTGGACAACTAAAATACTAGACTGGATTCCAAGGGAAAGATCCAGAAGAAGACTCCGCGGAAGATGGGTGGGTGAAATTCGAAAGCATACTGGAGTGACCTGGAGAAGACTGGGTGAAGACAGATAGTTGCGAAAGAGACTTTGGGAGGCGGGGAGGGCGATCTTGTTTGATAGATGTTGATACAAATTTAAACAAATGCAAATACATGCTGACTACACCCAGGAAGAAAACTGCCCTCGGAAAAGTCGAGAAAATTTGTTTCATTGTAGATACGTATATTGATATAAAAACGTCCGAGGACGGATTAAAACAAACAAAAAATTCGATAGGCACACGTGACTTCTGATGCTAATCGACCTTCTCGAAACAATCACAAAGTGGCAATTTATACAAAAGGGTGAGAGTTGTCAATATATATATATATATATATATATTTTCAGTCTCTTTGCATTAATATATATATATATATATATATTTTTTTTTTTTTTGGAGTTTCTGGTTGGTTGGTTTTTTTAAAATTGTGGTTTATAGCGGTATGTATGTTTTTATCGATAGTATATATATATATTCGAGCAAACACTTCAAGAAGTACGATAGGAAGTATCTTACGATAACTTTTCTGCCTGTGATTGAATTGCAGCAACACATGTTGGGAGTGTATGCGTACAGTGTGGGGTACAAAGCAATTTTAAATAACTGATTGCGAAGATGTAGGCGTGTGTCAAATGCAATACTGCTCGTCCTTGGAAGGTGCGATGAATGGCAATGTCATTAAGCAAGCATCTCGTGAAAGGAAGATGTGCCGTTGTCAGACAGATGGATGGCCTCGTCGTCTGAGCTGACCTTGATGTTAAAGCTGTTTGGCGAATTTCCAATCACCTGACAATGCGCGAATTTCGTGGCTTACATAGCATTAACGCACGGCTGTAATAAAATCTTGGTCATTATGTGTCCTTCCTTTGTCAGAACGTCTCTGATTGAAAGCAGCTGTTTACTGTAAGTACAAACTTTATCGTAAGATACTTCCTTATGCATCTGAAAGAAATGACTAGCATTTTTTTCTTCTTATTATTTTTTTTACAAACAATTTCGGGGGATAGAATATATCTCAAGAATTCACGAGAAAATGTGATATATGATTGCAATGGCAGTGAGTAAATACCAGCTGGATCTTTAAACGGCACTCTTGCTTTTTACGCATTTGGATTTATTCTGCAGGCTAATTCAAACAAATTTCAGAATTTATGAACACTTCAAGTCTGAGTTGTTTCTTTTAGTTTTCTCTAAAAGTTGCTTTTAGACACCAGTCTTCGATGGCATCACCTTTGTTATTATCCTTCTGGATTTAGATGTTCACGAGAGGTCCTTAAAAGAGAGAGAGAGATAAAGGAGAGGATCCTGAAATATATTATGAACACTCCAATCTGAGAGAGTTTTTTTCTTTTTCGTTTTTTAAAAGGTGCTTTTTTTTCTTGATGGTTTAACCGGATGTAGGTAAAAATACCCCCGGGAAAAAATACCCCTGAAAACTGAAAAGCGGAAATAATGCCCCCGGAAAAAATACCCCCGGAAGAAATACCCCCAGAACAAACGGTTCACTGTAAACTGCCACACAGGAACACTGATGTGTGGCAGTGTTCCGGTGTGGCAATTTACCGGCAACCCTGCCACACATCTTTCAGCAGCAACTTTGCCACAAAAGTTCAAAGGGGGGGCTACAAAGATTGCCGTTTCTGGGCCTAAATTGGTAACTGAATTGGGAAACGAATTTCGCGAAAACGTTCCATGTAAGCCAAGCGAGAATTGTATTTTAATTTTAAGAAATAAATTGCCGAGGATCCGAGGTACACTTGGTGGGGGGGGGGCTCGACCCTGAACTTCCGTAATATTATATTCTGGGCCGCTGGAGTCTGCCAGTGTATCCAAGGAAGTTCCCCTTGAAGTGTCCGCGAGGTCCATCAGCTTGGGGGCTTCCCCCAAAATGTTAAAATGGACGTAGAGCTGTAAGCATTAGTATCATGCTTTATATAATGATTCTGTACACGACCACGAATTTTCTGGAGGGTGGGGTAATCCCCCCTAGTTTCTAAGAGCTATTCAGGGGTAACATCGAATATACATTGACCGACTTTAGAGGTCCAGAATATAAAATTACGGAAGTTGGGGGTAGAGCCCTCCAAACCAAGCACCTCGTATCCCTTTCACAGGCTTCACCAAATTTCTGGGGGAGGGGGAAGGGCATACATAGTTAGAAATACATAGAAATTGCGAGCAAATCCCTTACCTTGAACACTTGCCTGCGCTCTTAGAAACTTGGGGAGAGTGAATTCTTCCCACCCTCCTGAAAATTCGTGGTCGTGTACAGAATCATTATGTAAAGCATGGTTCTAATGTTTACAGCTCTACGTTCATTTTAACATTTTGGGGGAATCCCCCCCCCCCCCCAAAGCTCACGGACCTCGCGGGCGCTTCAATGGGAACAGCCTGGATACACTGACAGACTCCAGAGGCCCAGAATCTAATATCACGGAAGTTGGGGATTCTGCGGCAAAGATGAAAGTTCCGGGATATATGCACGTACAATTCTTCCTTCCCATGCAGTTTAGTATTGCAACAAGTTGTAATTGAGAATCATCTCAGTTTCTCTTATTTCTTATAAAAAATACAGTGTGCTGTGTCACAAGTTCAGTTCTGTTTATTTATCTATCAGAATTAAAATTCATTGCATATTCACATTGTTCTTTTAAAGGATCAAATAGTGCCGTCAGTAGGTTTTACTTTAAGTACAATAAAAAAACACTAAGTTGTAAATAAGGGGTATCTGCCCCCCCCCCCCCCGCACACACACACACACCTTTTTTAGATGTAGAACGGCTATTTCTCTTTCTACAACGTTGTCCACAAATCTCCGGAACTCTCGCGGGAGGGGGGATGTTGCTTTCTCCCTGTTTCGCTCGGGCTTGCATGCAACCTAAAGCCCTGTTGTAGCTCTGTCTTTTAACGGGAACGGCAACAGAACTGAATGTCACTGGATTTTTTTTTCTCCCAAGTTGTGACATAGATAACGCATTTTTTTTTTTTTATTGCACACAGGCCTTGGGACTTTGGGGTCGTGTTTTCCCGCAGCCCGAGTTATGCGAAACCCAGAAGAGAGGCGTAGCGAGGGTGGTGAACGAGGGAGTAATTACATTCTTGATGGCGTAACTGCTGTGCTAAACAGCCGAGGATAAAAAAAATGCTAGTAATAATATGAAAAAAAAAATTAGAGCTCGGTTTTCAAATCAAGATGGATAATGGGCCGCGGACTGCCTAGTGGTCAACGCTCATGCTGTCACGGAGAAACCTCAGGCTCGATCCCAGGCAGGTACGAACGCTTGAACCACTAAATATCCGCGGTGCGTCGGATGAACACGTTAAGCCGTCGAACCCCGTGTACTGGCCACCCGGTAATAAATAAGGGCGTCTTCTCCTCCCCCTTTCTACCTCGCTTCCGAGTCACTTTCCTATCGGGTACTCTAGCCCAAATCTCCTAGCTTCCTATTTCTAAGGGTTGTTTAAGACCTTGGGTCAGACACTCCCTTCTTAAAATACTCTACACAGGATCTGATCTGATGGATTATTTTTTGGAGCAGTAAAAATACCTCCTGATTTTCTTTAAGTAATTTTCGTTTTTGATGCGTGAAATACGCCTGTCTAGGTGTTAACCCGATCTCTGCTGTACCCAATCTGATATTGATTTTCACATATATTTTTTTCTCTCACACACAAATGATGCTATCATGATTCGACCCGATCACTCTTGTCAGAAGCCTTAAGGAAGTGCGACTGCTTCCGTCCCTAGTTTCTCGTACGGGGTATAATAAACAGAAAGAGAGAAACGAAAATACCGTGAACATTCCTAATCTAAAGTTTATTTGGGGGGAGGGGGTTGCAAAAGGAGCTTTCAGATATCTGCTTCAGATGGCCTCACTTTTGCCATAGGAATTAGCTGAAGGCGAGATATGAAACCGCAGGGGAGGGGGGGGTACCCTGAACGATTCCAAACATAAGTTCAACTGGATACAACAACTTTGGATTCGGAATCGTGTGTTTTACTTGAAATCTTTGTTGACTGACCTAAAACAGTTTGTCTATTAAAATTGAATTTCAAGCGTCTCAAAGCGAGTTGGTTCCAAAGTGTGTGTAGCTTACGGCTTCAGGACGATAGTGGGAGTCATGATGTCGAAGCAGTTTCAGCAAATTTTTGAATAGCTACTAGATATCTAGTAACTTTCAACTGCTGTTTTAGAGTTACTGGCTTTCTAATCACTGCTAAAATTAGCTAGCTTCCGAACTGCTGTTCTCATGCTACTGAACACAGTTTTGCTTAGAATCAAAATACACTGCTGGCCACCCAAAATGCAACACCAAGAAGGAAGCATCCGATTGGCCTGAAATTAGCAGCACGCGTCGCGCGCGCGCGCGAGAGAGAGAGAGAGAGAGAGAGAGAGAGAGAGAGAGAGAGAGAACATGCAAACGATTAGCATTGCAGGGCATATGCAAATCATGTGCGCCCGGTACGCCACCGAGAAGCACTATAAGAAGGGTGCACAGAAGGCGGGGTGTAAGCAGTGGAAGTGTGTTGTGCTGCCGGACATGTGCGTGGGAAGCTGCCTGATGCCTCGTCGCTGAATACGGCAGTCATTCCGCACGTTTCGGAGTTCGACAGAGGACGAATAGTGCCTTTACTTATCGCGACAGCGGTTTACCGTACCGAGACCTCGGCGCCCCTGTGGGACGACATCCAGCCACATTGAGGCGAGCATGGATTCGGTGGGTGCAGGAGGGACGGACGGACCGACGTAAGCGATTGCCGCAGCCACGGCACACCACCGATCGAGAGGACCGGCATGTTGTGCGGCGGGCATTGACGGCTCGCACCTCCACATCACGAACGTTAGCGCAGGAATCAGGGTGTGTTGCGCAACAACCTGTGTCAGCCCGCGCCGTTCGACGTCGTCTGCAGGAGTGGGGACTTGTCGCACGGCACCCATTGCTCCGATTACCATTGACGTTATACCACCGGCGATTGCGGCGGCAGTGGGCAGTTGAACGCCGCACCTGGACTACGGAATGGCACGACATTGTCTTCTCCGACGAATCCCTCTTCTGCCTGCAACACCACGATTGCCGGATCCGCGTGTGGCGGCACCGCGGCGAGAGACTGTATGACGCCTGCATTATGCATCGCCATACCGATCCGTCGCCTGGCGTTATGGTTTGGGGAGCAATTGGATATGACACCCGCACCCCGCTGGTACGCATCGCCGGTACACTCAACAACCACCGCTACATCTCCGGCGTTTTGGAGCCTGTAGTCCTCCCTTACCTGCAGGACCTGCCAGCGGCTACGTTTCAACAGGACAATGCGCGCACGCATCGTGCAACAATTCTTCACGGCCCACCAGGTGTCACTGCGTGGCCCGCCTGTTCTCTCGATATGTCGCCCCCTAGTGGCCCGGCAAGCACCACCCGCGACTACGCCTGATGAACTGTGGCAACGTGTGGAAGCAGCCTGGACCGACATACCCCAAGCCCACATCCAAAGCCTTTTTCGTTCGATGCCGCGGCGTGTAGCGGCCGTTATTGCCAGCCATGGGGGGACACACGAACTATTGATGTCTGCGTATTCCGCAAGTCGCAAGGGCCTGTAAGCTCAATCGTTTCATCTTTGTATCTGTTGTTATGTGTCCAGTAAATCTGGCTTTGCTATCTCGTGTCCTTCTTGGTGTTGCATTTTGGGTGGCTAGCAGTGTGTTATCTACGGTATCAGTGCTCTAAAAGTGACTTGGAGGGCCCCCAGTTGCGCAGTGGTCTAAGCGCTGGCTTATGACTATTCGTCTCAGAAAGGTCCGGGTTCGAATCTCCGTTAGGCATGGATGTTGGGTTTTGTCTTATGACACTGGCCCTGGAACCAGTGCCCCTAAATTAGGGATGGGCTATTGCTTATAACACATTGAGTTGCTCAATGTGCTTGTTAAACCTTCAATCAAAAAAAAAAAAAAAAAGTGACTTGATAAGGTCAAGCAGGGATACGAATTCTTATGGTCAAGCAGCTGCTTGCTAACCGGCAATGCTGCTGTCAGATTTGATTTTGGAGACAGGCTGAATAGCTGCTAAATATCTGTCAAAGCGTGTTTGGACATTTCGGCTGATGTGAGTTTTATAGCGAAACAAGGTGAAACACTTCCATTTCGATTGGAGAGCTGAAGAATCAAATTGTTACACACCCTTCGGCAAATTAAGAGGGTTAAGAGTAGTAATTGTGTGAATCATTCCTTCTTGGTTGTTCATAACTCACGGAAAAGAGTCATCCACGAATGATCCAATTTCTAGGTTGTCACTGCTATCACTGAGCAAACCATTCGTTGCAGAGATACTGTTTAGCCCTTTCAAGGTCACAGCTCTTTTTGGCAAATTACCCATTTACAATGAGTGGATTTGTCGAGCGATTCAGGCACACCATTGAAATGAATGACATTCACGCATTATCCCCATTCTTAAGTTTCACCATTATTTCCAAGCAGATTGCTGATTTCTAACTCACACAACGTTTGATACTTATCAATTCTCGACATTATTTTTCTCATTGGGAATTTGTTTCCGAACTCATGCTGGAAAAACTAAGATAACGTAATACACAGTCGAGTCACATTATTGTGACCACCTACTTTTGATGTCAACAGCGGTAGCCAATGAAAGAAGGCACGTGTCCTGAGCTGGCTTGGCATTCTGAAAACATATCACTCGTTGCTGTCATGGATAAAAGGAGCGATTTATCAGATTTGCAAAATGGGATGATTATCGGCTTTCGGGCCAAGGGTGGAAGTATTTCTGAAACAGCGCAGTTTGTGAACTGTTCGCGTGCTGCTGTATTTAAAGTCTATCGTGATTGGAGAAATGGCACCATTGTGAATAAGCGACGTGTAAACTGCGGAGCACCACGTGCCATTGAAGTGAGGGGTGAACGTCGGCTTCGAAGGTGATTGAGGGCCGTTCGACACGCTACAATGGAGTAACTCATTGGCCGAATGAACCAGGAGGCTACCGGAAGTTGTCTAAAACGACAGTTCAGCGAACCCTGCTGCATATGGGGCTCCGATGCAGACGGATGGTCACTGCACCTATGCTAACGAAGGTGCATCAGCAGAAAAGGCTTACATTTGCAATGCAGTACAGGAATTGGACCTCCGCTGATTGGCAAAGGATTGCCTTCTCCGATGGGTCACGTTTTCTGCTTCATTGAACGGATGGACGTTGGCGTATAAGGCGAGAAACATCGGAGAACAAACACTTTTCAACCATTGCTGGAAGAACACAAGCTGGTGGTGGCAGCGTTGTGGTCTGGGGAATGTTTTTTTATTGGATGTTTAACGACCACCGTGAGCAACTCAATGGTCTATAAGTAGTCGCCCGTCCCTAATTTAGGGTCACTGGTTCCAGGGAAGGGAGAGAGCCAGTGCCGTAAGACAAACACAACATCCATGCCTGACCGGGATTCGAACCCGGACCCCGTTCGGACGAATGATCAGAGGCCATCGCTTAGACCACTGCGCCACCGGGGGGGGGGGGGGTCGTGGCATTCCCTGGGTCCACTCATACTTGTGGAAGGCACTATGGACCGAATTCATTATGAATCCATCCTTGTAGACCACGAACACCCATGCATGCTGACTGTCTTCCCTGGGGCGGATGGAATCTTCCAGCACGATAATGAGAAGTGTCACAGCTAGAAATGTCCGAGAGTGGTTGGAAGAGCACGATGAAGACTTCAAAGTACTTCCCTGGCCCCCGAATTCCCCAGACTTAAACCCAATTGAGCATCTGTGGGACCACCTCGATCATGTTGCTCGCTCTATGGATCCTCCACCAAGCACCCTCCAGCAGCTGTCAGATGCACTGCAGTCAGTATGGCTCCACATACCTGTGAACACCTACCAGCACCTTATTGAGTGACTCCCAGCACGTCTAGCTGCTATCCGCGCTGCACATGGCGGTTACTTGGATATTAGCTGGTGGTCACAATAATGTAACTCGTCCGTGTATATTCAGTGTGTGTCCACCCTGAGATGATGCAATACTTCTGGGTGTGCTGCCGCGATTGACTCAGTCTGTCTCGGCAACCGTGAGCGCAACACTACTCTGCGTGGTATCATTTTAAAGCTCTCGACGAGATCTATTCAAATATATAAAGAACATATCCGCAGTGGTTTAAACTATTTTTTTTTAAATTGTTTTCTTGTGAACGGGTTAACATTTTCGACAATACTGCGGAATTCACAGAATAAACACAAGCAAAAGTGGAGAAAATCAAAACAAGTGGCAAGAGCTAGTGATGAGGAATGTAAGAAGCCCAGCACGTTGGGTTAATTCGTGTATCGATCTGCTTTGTGTTCGCAATGTATCCAGCAATATTTGTAAAAATTATGTAAGCTACTTTTCATATCATAGACCTGTGTTGACTATAACAAATTAAATAAACGCTTTGAAACCATACTCGACTTGCTCATTTCAACTCTCCGATCTGCAAGTCGTAGTCCTACGTTCCAAACTGACGGCTCTATTATCATTCGCCCGTGAAGGGTCCGGGTTCGAATCCCGTGAGGCATGGATGTTGTTTGTCTTACGGCACTGGCTCTCTCCCTTCCCTGGAACCAGTGACCCTAAATTAAAGACGGGCGACCGCTTACAGCCCACTGAGTTGCTCACGCTGGTCGTTAAACCTTCAACCCCCCCCCTCTAAAAAAAACAACTGACGGCTCAATCAGAACTGAGCCTACCTGTATTTTTTTCTAACTGGCTCCTCTGACTTTGAATAACTTAGATAAATTTTATTCGCGCCTGACAGGATTTAAAAGATGCGTTCAGTACAACCGAAAATTCGGTTTAATCTTTGTTTTCGTACTATTTTTATAATAAACTTAAGTGTGACTCCCAGCGACAGAAATGAACGAACTGAACTACGTACCGATAACTATATACCGCCATTATATATTTTTTCACTTGGACCAGGTCCACGAACCCAATGCCCGCATCAAGTGAAGTAGTTTAGGAAAATGTTTTTGCTATTAGTTCATCAAATTAAATAATTTTAAAAGATCATGTTGCAACAACTGGCCGCTAGATCATGAAGTTCAAAACATAATAGACTCTCTTATACACATATACTCAGTTCTTATCAGATTATGTAGTTGAACGGTTATTATTCAGTTGTTATCAGATTATGTAGTTGAACGTAGTAAACATCACGAAAGCATGAATCAAGAAAAAAGACTTAATTGTGATGATTCGATTTTGAAAAAAAAAAAAAACATCCTCAGGAAAATGTTATGCTTTTGTGTGAAATGGTTAAAGACGTCGGGAAAGGAGAGTAATATAAATTTATAACGTTTGAAAAAATCGAAAAATTTTGGTTTATACATAAATAAATCTACACCAAAAATAAACATATACAAGCCGATATTTCCTAACGCATGTTATGTATGGAACAAGATGATCCGTCACAAGGTCAGCTTGTGTCATGGGGGCGCTATCTTCCCCCAAATAACTGGAGAACTAGTTATCTCTATGCGGAGATAAGTGTTACTGAAGAAGGAGTTCCAGGTATGTTCATCATGATCCGTCATATTAGTTTGAAATTTGAACTACAGTAGATCAACCATTCTCAATTACTGGATGGATGTCTCCCTAAGCCTATTCCACAACTGTCTAGAGCAATTCGAATTCCATCCACCCGTCATCCTCTGGATCCTTTTTCTGCCCCTTGGTATCCAGTTTAATACACTGAAGAGCAATTGAATGAGAGATACCTGTCTAGTAACGTGTAGCACCACCTTTCGGCCTGATGACGGCGTTGATTCGTCTTGGCATGGACTCAACAAGACACCGGAAGCATTGGGAAGCCATACGGATCCACGACCACTGAACAAGCTCCCACAGTTCATGAAGATTTGATGAAGTGGGGTCAGAGCCTCAAACATTTTCTCTCGATGGCATCCCAGATGTGCTCGATGGGATTGAGGTCAGGTGAACTAGCTGGCTAAGGAAGCGAGTTCACGTCGGTGGAGTGTTCATCCAACCATTCGGATACAATTCGGGAGCGATGGCACGGTGCATTGTTTTGTTGCAGGATGAGGTCCCCAGTGGGATGTTGAAGACGCACAAACGGGAGCAAATGGTCGTCCAGGATACCCCGGTAACGTTGACCTGTGAGGGACGATGTTACACGTACCAGGGGTCCCATTTCAGTCCACGTAAACGGTCCCCAGACGAGAATGCCATCCCCACCAGCTTGAAGAGTACCGTGCTGGCAAGAAGGATCCATCGCTTCATGTGGTTTGCGCCTTACTCGTATCCCGCCATCCGCATGTACCAACGTGAATCTCGACTCATCAGTCCAGGCAACATTTTCCCACATGTCTAGGGTCCAGTGGCGATGTTTCCGCGCCCATGCTAATCTTTGCACCCTGCGATGTGCGGTCAGCAGTGGTACCCTCGTGGGACGATGGCTTCTGTACCCCATAGCGTGGAGATGGTTCTGGATGGTGTGGCTGCTTACACGTTTTTGTGCACCAGCGTTAAATTGCCGAGTGATTTCATGCACTGTGGCCCGTGTATCCGCTGTTACAATACGAGCTAGCCGACGATGACCCCGCTCATCCACACGCTGTTGTCCTCGGCAGTTGGCCCTTGCAAGGATGGTTTTACCGGATTCGATGTACTCACGGTGTACCCGTGACACAGCGGCTCGTGAAAATCCCAGTGCCTGCACGACTTCCGAGATGGAGTGACACATTCGTCGGGCCCCGACAATTTGCCCACGATCAAATGCGCGTAGATCCTTCGTCTTACCCATACTGCGTCCGACTCTTACTGATTCCCGTCGCATCACTTCTTATATTGTCGGATCGCTGCATACGTCATGTCGTTTCCGTTTACAGGGACTCCCACAGCGCCATATTTGCATAACGCCAGCTGTCTCTAATTCAATTGCTCTTCAGTGTATATCAGTGATCCATAACTGTGGTCAGTTTTTCTAGCAATAACCCATTACCACTTGAGTCTTTGTGTCATCCGCTCTTGCCATTTTCCTGATCCATGACTTCATACATTGATGAAGTACTTCTGTTTTAAGACATAATGGTAAATTGCTCTTGAAAACTGTACCTTTTCGTCCAAATGCACTCCAGCCAAGTTTTATACGCCAATGAATAATTTCTTCTTCGATGTGGCCCTAGTAGGTTTAGACATCAGTTCTCAGTTTGCCCCATTATGCTCTAAATATTACCCATGATATACACTGAAGGGCTAAAAAAAACTGGAATACCTCTCTAGTACCGTTGGTCCTTCTCGCGATTGGATAACGGCAGCAACGCGACGAGGTACGGACTCCACGAGCTCTCTATAGTGAATAAACAAAGACATCGCTGTTTCCACCTTTTATCAAAACACAGCAACTGAAAAAATGTTATCCGGTCACGGCTGGGGATCCGAATCCCAGATCTCTTGATATGTAGCCGAGCGCATTAGCCTTACGCTACGGTGGCCAATAATCAACGGCGCTATGTGTGTTTTTCTGTCAGCTTCTGACATCATAAATGCGTAAGATGGGTTCAGCTACTAAGACGTCTCCATCAGGTGGGCATTGACGGCACTGGCTATATATTAATTATAGCAGTTAAATCCAAAGGGCGAGATCCAAAGTGAAAATACTCCAAATACGTGGAGTCAGTGAATAAACAAAACGTGGAAAGAGCGATGTCTTTGTTTATTCACTGACGCCACATATTTGGAGGATTTTCACTCTCTGTAGTACTGTGGCGACAGTGCAAATCATGCTTCCTGAAGAGCGTCGCACAATTCCGTAATACTCGCCGTTGGAAAATTCCTGGCATTGACGACACGTTGAACAGCATCACAGATGTGTTCGATGGCGTTTAAAACCGGCGAACGAGGGGCCCAAGGACGATTACGTAGCCTCCACGGGTCTGCAAACGTACGAATGGTCAAAATTCATGCCAGCTGAAAACACCTCACACCATAGCAGAGCCACCGCCGACTTGCACTGTCCCCCATTGCCTCGTAGGGTTGTTGCTACACCCGGAGTCGGTCATTTGTCCGAAACAGTTGGTACCGCGATTCGTCGGACCAGGCTACAAGTTTCCAGTCATCTCGCTTCTAATAGCGGTGTTTCCGAGCCCAGGCGAGGCACACAGCCTTGTGTCGTCGGATCAGCAATGGCACCCAGGTGGACCGTCGGCTCTGGAACTCCATAGAACACAGAAAACGCAGACGCCGCTGTCCACAATCGCTTAGGGCTTTTCTACGGCCACATCGGTTTCGCACTCTGGATCTCCTCCTAACTAGACCCCTGAGTTTGTGTAATCCAGGTACACCTCTGAAACTCTGAAATTGTTGACTGTGTAAATCCAAATTTCGTGGTAATTTCCGAGATGGAGTGACCCATCTCCCGGGCGCCGACTATCATACCACGTTCGAAATCGCTTACATCCTGATAAGCTACCATCTGAACTGCGAATGCTACTACTCGAGCTTGCGGAGATCAGATCAGATCATATATAGAGGATTTTCGGAAGGGAGTGTCTGACCCTAGGTCTTAAACAACCCTTAGAAATAGGAAGCCAGGAGATGAACACGGATGCGAGGTAGAAAGGGGGAGGAAGAAGCCCTTATTTATTACCGGGGGCCCAGTATCCGGGGTCCGACGGCTTAACGTGCCCATCCGACACACCGTGGATATTAAGTGGCTCGAGCGTTCGTACCCGCCTGGGATCGAACCTGAGATTCATCCGTGGCAGTCAGGAACGTTGACCAGTAGGCCACCCGCGGCCCGAGCTTGCGGAGATAGTCTTATCTGCATCTACATATACTGCGTTTGTGGACGATACCATTTACCGCATGGATGTGGTAGCACATAATGGAAATGGTAGCTCCCTTCCCAGTGTTTTTTGGCACCTTAATGATCATATGTAGAGGATTTTAGGAAGGGAGTGTCTGACCCCAGGTCTTAAACAACCCTTAGGAATAGTAAGCTAGGAGATTTGGGCTAGAGTGCCTGATAGGAAAGTGACACGGAAGCGAAGTAGAAAGGGGAGGAAGACGCCCTTATTTATTACCGGGATCCGACGACTTAACGTGCCCATCCGACGCACGCACGGCGGATATTTAGTGGACCGAGCGTTCGTACCTGCCTGGGATCGAACCTGAGGTCCTTTCCGTGGCAGTCACGTACGTTGCCCACTAGGCCACCCGCGGCCCCAGTGTATGCTTAAAATTATTAGGGTTACTTTTCTATGGATATGTGAGGGGAAGAAAGACGATTCCTAAAAATGTTACAAAATTAGAAATACGATCGTTCCACGATAAATCAGCTCCAATTTTATTTCTTAAGTTCGATGGAATGGTGGTAAATATGCCTTGAGTTTTCGTGGAGATGGGGGGGGGGGGGGGGGTCTTTCTAAATTCCTGATTACAATGGTTAAGGCGAAGAGGAGCCCCGTAATTCGGTAATTCTAAATTTCTGCATCCCGTTCTGTTGCCTCAAAGTTTGTGAAGTTTTTAAGCGAGGTAAAAATGATCACTCGTTAATCTCTGACATTGTTCAAGTACAATAAGTTTTCATGATTAAGTCTACAGAAAGGCAATTCGCCCTTGTTACGTGCGGTTTACTCACGGGATCGTGAACTTCGGCATTTGGCATCCGCCATGTTTTCCATATGACCCTGGGAATTTATGTTTCCCTCTCTGCTAGTCTTTTTTGGTCTTTGCAGTGCCACATCCTGTGACCACGGTTTGAGTATTGAAGCAATAGTGACGTAATTTACCTTGAGCCTCCCACCTGCGGTAACACCTGGCGGAACCTCCCGCCTAAATCCAAAAATATCTGTGTAGTCAATCGGCCGTTTTCCACGCAGTAACTGTTTTAGGTTGTCCCATGTGGGTCTCCTGCTTCCGTTCGGCAATTAATGCGACTCCCATGACTGATCCGCAAAATGTACCACTTATAATTATTTCGAAAAATATTTGATATAAAAAAATTTGATTTCAACCTGAAACGGCACAATAGCACGATAAATATTAAACTTCCGGCTGAAATACAAAAAATCATACAAAAATATGGTCTTAAAAGTTCTGAAAGGGTGGATATTACGCATATTGTATATAATAGTATAATGTAAAATAAAAGATCAGTAACTTTAACAGCATGTGAGCTACATGAAAAAAAAATTGAAATCTGTGAAAACAGAAATTTGTCCGTTTCTGTTTTCACAGATGTCAATTTTTTTACAGAGATAAGCCTCCTCTGTCAGTTTCTGTATTCACAGATTTTTTAGCCATTTATGTAACCAGGACAATAAATTGACATCTCAGTGTATGCATATTACTAAATATTTAATATAGCTTTACTATTTTTACTGATTTTACTGATTATTATACTATTTTACTCATCAGATTTGAACAGAAATACTTCAAACAGAATTCATTTTCAAAATTCGAGTTTCCCAAAGTATCTGATATGTGCTGCTGGGTGCCATCGAGGGGCGTATTTAAAATTTTTTGGGGCGACGGGGGGCGACAAAAATGGAAATTGAAATCCATCAGAACAAAATTGAAGTTAATGAAAAATAGAAAAAAAATAATGCATTTTTTTTTCTAATGTAAGTTCATGTATGTTTATTAAATCAAGGCAGTTTTTTCTAATGTAAGTCGCATTTTAACCAAAAACTAAAAAAAATTAAACACTTTCGAAGGCAAAGCCCCCTCTAAATACGCTTCTGGTGACATCTAAAGGGGAAGCAGACATTTTTACTGCAACATTCAACAGAAAGTTCAGTGAAGAGTTTGAATTTATCACCATGTTTTCTTTTACTGTGGCTCAGAATAATTTCTTACTGTATACATTGTTGCATATTTAATTTTTCTTCACAACTTCCTAACACCATAATTTCTACACTGCTGGCCACCCAAAATGCAACACCAGAAGGACACGAGATAGCAAAGCCAGATTTACTGGACACAACAACAGATACAAAGATGAAACGATTGAGCTTACAGTCCCGTGCGACTTGCGGAACACGCAGACATCAATTGTTCGTGAGGCCCCAATGGCTGGGAATAACGGCCGCTACACGCCGCAGCATCGAACGAAAGAGGCTTTGGATGTTTGCTTGGGGTATGTCGGTCCAGGCTGCTTCCACACGTTGCCACAGTTCATCAGGCGTAGCCGCGGGTGGTGCTTGCCGGGCCACTCGGTTGCCGATCAGCGACCAGACGTGTTCGATGAGCGACATATCGGGAGAACAGGTGGGCCACGGCAGCAGTGACACCTGGTGGGTCGTGAAGAATTGTTGCACGATGCGTGCGCGCATTGTCCTGTTGAAACGTGGCCGCTGGCAGGTCCTGCAGGTAAGGGAGGACTACAGGCTCCAAAACGTCGGAGATGTAGCGGTGGCTGTTGAGTGTACCGGCGATGCGTACCAGAGGGGTGCGGGTGTCATATCCAATTGCGCCCCAAACCATAACGCCAGGCGACGGACCGGTATGGCGATGCATAATTAAGGCGTCATACAGTCTCTCGCCGCGGTGCCGCCACACGTGGATCCGACCATCGTGGTGTTGCAGGCAGAAGTGGGATTCGTCGGAGAAGACAATGTCGTGCCATTCCGTAGTCCAGGTGCGGCGTTCAACGGCCCACTGCCGCCGCACTCGCCGGTGGTGTAACGTCATTGGTAATGGGAGCAA
Organism: Macrothele yani; assembly: GCA_039090855.1. NCBI lineage: Eukaryota > Metazoa > Arthropoda > Arachnida > Araneae > Macrothelidae > Macrothele > Macrothele yani. Next base: position 43,582,330 of record CM077022.1, on the reverse strand, counting down.
TGGGCGCCGTGCGACAAGTCCCCGCTCCTGCAGACGACATCGAACGGTACATGCTGACACTGGTTGTTGCGCAACACACCCTAATTCCTGCGCTAACGTTCGTGATGTGGCGATACGAGCTCCGTCAATGCCCGCCGCACAACATGCCTGTCCTCTCGTTTGGTGTTGTGGCGCGGCTGCGGCAATCGCTCACGTCGGTCCGTCCGTCCCTCCTGCACCCACCGAATCCATGCTCGCCTCAATGTGGCTGGATGTCGTCCCACACGGGCGCCGATGTCTCGGTACGATAAACCGCTGTCGCGATAAGCCACTATTCGTCCTCTGTCGAACTCCGAAACGTGCTGGAATAACTGCCGTATTCTGCGACGAGGCATCAGGAAGCTTCCCATGCACAGGTCCGGCAGCACAACACACCTCCACTACTTACACCCGGCCTTCTGTGCACCCTTCTTATAGTGCTACTCGGTGGCGTGCCGGGCGCACATGATTTGCATATGCCCTGCAATGCTAATCGTTTGCATGTCCTCTCGCGGGCAACGCATGCTGCGAATTTCAGGCCAATCGGATGCTTCCTTCTTGGTGTTGCATTTTGGGTGACCAGCAGTGTAGATATGTCCAAATAAAAATCAATTATCAACAGTATTAAGATATGTCGATGCCTTTGCTACGAAAAAAACACGCGCGGATTCTCTTCTTTTGACTAAGAGAATCAATCTGGCGAACAAAGACTAACGGAGCTCCAAGTGGAGAGATTATGTCATCGTGACGTAACCAACTCTACCAGTCTTCGCTGTGTGATTCGAAGACTTTCGATACGATCGCCGGCTAGTTTCCAAGACAACATGAAGGAGCGGGTGAGGGTGAATGGGCCTTGAATGGACCATTGCTTTGGGCAAGGGTTCGACTCGGAAAAGAGAAGACTTAGGACTACCGTTACTCACTCGCATGATCTCGCCCGTAACAGCACGTGTTTCGCGAGAATTGTTTCAGTTGTGTGGAGGTGTCAATGAATTAAAATCAGTAAATTATATCTTAAATTCGTGGCTTTGTTGGATTCGATCTGTTTTTTATAAATTTTGTGAAAGCTTTCCTGAACGTCTACTGTTAGAACTTCAAGAACCTTATGCTTCAAATTTTGATACAGTTAGACTCAAAAATGAACCGAAGGTGTTTTATTCCCTTGATGAATACAAAAAGAAATCAGTAAAAGACATTACTTGTTACACTGTTGAAAATTTTGTAATAGGTTGCACCAAAAAGTGGTCCTACACCAGCTGCACCACTTTCTCAGAAAAGATACACCATTGTGTGGTGCAAACAAAACCCAGCAATTTGCACCACGGTATGGTACAAGGTTGCACCATGTCTTTAAGTCTTGTTTGCACCACACAAAGGGGCATATTTTCTCAGAAAGCGGTGCAGCTGGTGTAGCACGACTTTTTGGTGAAACCTACCACAAAAGTTTTAACAGTGTACATTTGAAGAATTTTATGAGGAAATTTGTCATCTAAATAATAAAGGTAAGCAGCACTTGAAAATAATTATGGGAGATTTCAATGCAAAAATAGGGCAACGGCAACAGAATGAAACTTCAGTAGGTAAATTCGGTCACGGCAACAGAAACCAGCGTGGAAATACTCTCGTTGAGTTTGCAGAGGCAGAAGGGTTTTTCCTCTTGAACTCCTTCTTCAAGAAAAAGCCAAACAGGAAATGGACATGGAGACATCCAAATGGGACGACAAGTGAAATTGATTTTATTATGTGTAACAAAAAATTCGTCATAGAAGACTGCAGTGTGCTAAACAAGTTCAACACAGGTAGTGACCATAGATTGGTGAGATGTAAGATGCACCTCAACACCAAACTTGAACGTGGCAAGCTCATAAGACAAACAAAATCTATTGACATAACCAACCTTAAAAAACACCATAATACCTTCAAGTTGGAACTGAAGAACAGGTTCTCTGCTTTAGAAGGCCTAACATCGGAAGAAGTGGACATCTCTGAAGTTAACAGAAAAGTAACCAAAGCTCTTATGGAAACAGCAACAAAATTAGCTGGGTCTAAGAACAAGTTGCATGTAAACAAATTATCAGGAAAAACGAAAATGTTGATGCAAAAAAGAAGAGAGATGAGGACAACTAAAGAAGATGTGACTTCCAAAGTGGAATATATAGAGCTATGCAAGACAGTAAGAAAAAGTATCACTGAAGACGTAAGAAAATTCAACTGTGAACTAGTGAGGAAAGCAATTGAAAACAACCAAAGCCTAAAGATAACAAAGGGACATCTCAGTAAGGGAAGAAAACAGATTATGGCACTGAGAAAAGAAGATGGTTCTGTAACAAGAAATAGAGGCGAAATTTTGACAAGAGTGAAAGATTTCTACTCCAAATTATATGAAAGAGATGATACATGCACTCCAGACATCATGAAAGATACCAGTACCAGAGTTCCTCCAGTCCTTCCAGCAGAAGTTGCACATGCAATCAAGAACATGAAGCGGGGAAAAGCTCCAGGAGAAGATGGAATTACTGTAGACATCATACAAGAAGCAAGTGGAGAAATTGAAACAGTACTCGCCCAAATTTTCACTCGATGCCTTAATGAAGGAAAGATTATTGACGATTGGAACACCGCTACAATGATCCTGCTACATAAGAAAGGTGACATTGAGGATCTCGGAAACTACAGACCTATCAGCCTCCTATCAGTAGTTTATAAAATCTTCACTAAAGTTCTTTCACACCGCTTGAAGGTAACACTGGACATGGCTCAACCGAGAGAACAAGCTGGATTCAGGAGTGGCTACAGCACAATAGATCATATCCACGTACTGAGAGAACTAACTGAAAGAGCGAGGGAATATGAACTTCCATTGTGCATGGCTTTTATCGATTATGAAAAAGCCTTTGATTCGGTGAAACCATCAGCAGTTACAATGGCTCTGAAAACCTGCGGTATTGAAGATGCATACATTAATATTATTAATAACATCTATGAAAATGCAAGTGCAAAGATTCGGCTGTTTGAAAATACAACACACATAAAAATTGGAAAGGGAGTGAGACAAGGTGACACCATATCTCCGAAGCTCTTTAATGCCACATTGGAGGGTGTTTTTCAGTCGCTGAGCTTGGAAAACAAAGGGATAAAGATTAATGGAGATTATCTAACCCACCTTCGTTTTGCTGATGACGTAGTCATTTTTGCAACTACCCCATCAGAGCTGCAGAGTATGATCCAGGAACTTGCTGACAAGAGTAAAGAAGTGGGATTAAAAATGAACTTTCAGAAGACAAAAGTGATGTTCAATGCTTTTACAAGAAATGAAGATTTATTGATTGATGGAGAAAAGCTGGAGATAACAGACACGTACGTTTATCTTGGACGCCAGATATCAAGTGAGGGTCACATTGATGAAGAAATTAATCGGCGTACAAAACTTGCCTGGAGAGCTTTTGGAAGAAACAGCATAATTTTCAAGAGCAATATGCCATTATGTCTTAAAAGAAAAGTGTTTGATCAATGCATCCTTCCAGTGCTTACGTATGGTGCAGAGACGTGGACCTTAACTAAAAGAGATATACAAAGACTGCAGACAACTCAAAGCAGCATGGAGAGGTGCATGCTTCGTGTAACTAGGAGAGATAAGAAGAGGAACTCGTGGATCCGAAAAATGACAAGAGTGGAAGACATCATGATCAGAGTTAAATCCCTGAAATGGCAATGGGCTGGACATACTGCCAGAAGGACAGATCATCGATGGACAGCCGAAATTTTAGATTGGATTCCAAGGGACAGGAAAAGACCCAGAAGAAGACCACATGGGAGATGGGTGGATGAAATTCGAAAGTATGCAGGGGTGATATGGAGGAGACTGGCACAAGACAGACCGTTGTGGAGGAAACTTGGGGAGACCTTCGTCCAGCAGTGGATTGATAATGGTTGACAATGATGATGATGATGACATGAAGTTGAATACACTGGACATTGTATTTAGCGAGGTGCAGAAGTTAACAGATCTAATATTAAGGCTTCCACCAACAACTGCCGTAAGAAGTTTTTCTGCATTAAAAAGAATCAGTTCATATCTTAGAGCCACACAAGGAAATGTACACTTGAGAAACTATAGGCTGTTTTGTCAATAAATAAAAACATTCTTTTAAATAAGAAAAAGTACTCGGAAGAAACTTCAGGAAAACGTAACTGTAACCGGGGCTTCCGTATTTATCAGAAACGAAATTCTGTAGCCATTTTTAGAGATAATGAATTGTGGTCATTTTCTTTCAATTCCCGCCATTTGGATGGGAAGGGCAGCGACAGGCAAAGTATCTTTTTTCCCAATCGTCGCAGCAGAGGGGGTGTTAGATTTATAGTTTCATCGATGTGAGAAGAATGAAACTGGACATTATTGCTTCTCCACCGTCCCAAGCAGTCCGATGCAGAGGGGGCCGGCGAGCCAATTAATGAATCTTGCGTTTTCGGAGAGGAGGCATCTTTAGGGTGTGTATTTGCTTAGGAGGAATTTTCGTCGGACTTGACACTGGGGAGAGTTTTGGGTTCGGGGGTCGGCTATCGGGGAAGAAAAGAGCAGAGAGTACAGGGTGGCAGAAGGTTGACGAAGCAGGAGATCTTTAGCGTGTAACGTACCAGGAGATGTGACGTACCTGCCAGCAGGACGCACACGACATAAAGGCAGATAGGAATCAGAATAATCGTCCGCGTAGCTCAATTGGTAGAGTGACTTATTCCGGAATGAGGGGATCCGGGTTCGAATCCTGGCGCGGATAAAACTGACGGAGAAATTTACTTCGTTATAAGCGGGGGTGCTAGTATCTTCGGGACGAAGGGAAGGAGGAGGGAATTGAGGCCGATGATGAGAGGGACGGAAAGAGATCATGATGGGTTAATGGGTAGAATGAACGGAGATCAGGACAAGGCTTAAAGACAATTCTCCGTAACATCTGAATAAAAGTATTCCTCACTGCAAAATTTAGCCTCAGTCGATTCACTCTTCTATACTTTGTACTGTATTTATCTGCTCCAGTCTGGAGAATTACGGGTTAAACGCCCGATGCAGAACTTACTGCAGAACAAACATCAAACGAACCCTCCACACAGGGCGCTGTAATAGAACTCAGCATCAAGCCCTGTAACATAACACTCAAGTTCACACAAAAGGATAAAAGAATGGAGTTCATGTACAAGTAAAGTATTCGAAAGGTATAATGCTAAAATCTTAAACCTCATAATTATTGGATATTATGTTAGCAATAGCATGTACCTAAAATTTAGAAAAAAAATTACTTCTGTTAGCAACTGAAAAATAATTATAAAAAAAAAAAAAAAACGGTACTGGCGCCGGGGGTGGGGGCTGGTGAGATGAGGTAGCCCAGGTCTCGGACCCAACGCCACTGGAAGGATAAGAAAGTGAAGTAACCTACTGCTTTTTTTTTATTTTTTTATTATTATTATTATTCCATCAAAAAATTTAATTTTGTAAGCTTATTCTTCCTTCTCTTCAACTGACCAGTAGAAAAAAGCGGCGGACCAAAAGGTGAAAATAAAAGTGTGCCAAATCAGAGTGATGCCCGCTTTGCAGCTGGCTGGAGTTATCGTTCGCTGCTTTCTCATAGTGTCAGATTGTAATCAGAAGCCAAAAGAGATTCTGGTTTCAATTAGAAACATGAAATAAATGAAAATAAGCATAATAAATGGTAGCAATCGTTGATTTTATGAGTTCCGGACATTTGGGCACCCGGTCATTTTGGCACCCGGACATTTTGGCACAAACCTTTAGGGGCCGTACAAAAATTTCCGTTTCTTGGCACTGTGAGGGGAATTGAATGGAGAAAACGTTTCCAGTAAGACAAACGACTATTATAATTGGATTTAAAAAAATATTACAATGCACAAATTTTGGAGATGACAATACTTTTTTTTGGGTGTAAATATGGGGGATTTTTCCATGGGCGTTTTTTCCGTGGACATTCTTTCCTCATACCGTAAATATGACAAGCATATTATCCGAAAACTTGACAGTATCGTCGTCCTGGATAGGGATTACATAGCTCATAATCATGAATATGGATTGCATCATACTCATGATTACATAGCACCAAGGGCGCCCATGAGGGGACCCCCGCCGTTAATCGATAAATTTGAAACACTAAAATATACGAAACCTTTTTTAAAATGTTTGACAGCCTTCAAGGAGGTAAGAATTTTTCTTTGAACCCCCCGCGCTACGTTTTCAGAGTAGGCACAAACGCTCAGATCATGTGTCGAGTTGTAGCTTGTAAACGCTGAAAATCTCCCGATTGGACGATAATTTTTTCATATTTTACACTTTTAGTATTAGGTACTCTAAGATGCTGACGGAAGCTTTTTCAGGAAACGAATCATTACTACCTCCCCCGCAAAGCAGAGGGTAGGAATATGAGATTTCCTCCACTCGCTTAGCCCTCAAATAAGGGCTTCTCCCAGGGCTGTTAGAATACTAACAGCCCTGGGTTTCTCCGGTAGTTGAAAGAAAGAGTAATTACTGTGAAACCCATTGTGCTGACCATTCATGAATAGTGTCTCAGTAGAATCGTGGCCAGCGTTTAGAGACGAGAGAATGCTTCGCCCCAACAAAACGCTACGCTTCCACATTACCGTTCGCTTGTTCAAAGTAGTTTTAGGAAGGGAGAGTTTGACTTCAGTTCTAAAACTGCCCTTAGAAATTAGAGATCTGACTAAGATAGGAAAGAAACAGAAAATAAGTGAGAGGAGAGATGATCACTGTGAAGCAACCTTGACACCATCCTGGGGCGGGAAGGGTGGAAGGGCAATGGAGGGAACAAAACGCCACAGGGGAATCACCACAGCGCACCACAAAATCACCCACCCGCCGACACCCCCTGGAAGGGAAAGAAACTCACTAGAACCACATCCGGATGCAGGAGCAGCAATCAGTACATACCGTCTCAACCAGCGGCGGCCCGTGAGGTAAAATGTTGCTCAGGCAAAGACTCAGCAGATAACATTCACTATATTGACAAAGTCACCGGACACCTAGAAACACAACATAGCATTTATTGACATACATTAGTACGGTGTCAGTCCACCTTTGGCCTTAATGCATGCACTGACCCTTCGAGACATGCTTTCGACAAGGTTTTGGAACACAGCGATAGGTATGCGCTTCCATTCAGTACATATTGCTGCTGCTAACTGTTGCTTAGTAGTAGGCCTTGGTTCCAAACTTCTTATGCGGAGCTCTAATTCATCCCATAGGTGCTCTATGGGATTAAGACCAGGGCGCTGTGCTGGCCAGTTCACACACGACACGGAATTATCATCAAACCACGCCGTAACAGTCCCTGCTTTATGGGTCGGTGCATTATCCTGCTGGTACCAAGAAAGCTTGGTTTCATAGTATTGCCACAGAGTTGGTAGGGCATAATTGTCTTGAATATCAAGGTAGACGTGCTGGTTAACAGGTTTGTCCACGGTAACCAATGGTCCGGGACCATACCACGAAAGACACCCCCACACGAGTGGGGGTGTCAGCTCCAAACGTGACCATAGGAACAGTATATTGTGGTAAATAGCTTTCCCCGGCTGCCACTATACCCACATGCGGCCATCAGACTGTTGGATCGTGTATCTGGATTCATCAGTCCATAGCACCCGTTTCCATTGATCTACGGTCCACGATAAATGTTCTTTACACCATGCTAAACGCAGAGTAGCATTCAGAGTGGAAATGAAGGGCTTATGAGCAGCCGCACGACCACGGTAACCTATGGAATGAAGATCTCTGCGAATGGTACGTATACATACCGAAATTCTAGCATTTTTACTCACCTATACACTGAGGTCTCCGTTGATTAGCTGTAACGACTCTCCTGAGGTTTTGACGTCCTCTATCACTGATTTTCTTTGGTCTGTGGGTAAGTTTTGCTGCTTCAGGCATGCCATGTGTCTTCCACTTATTCAGTACATCCAAAACAGTTGACTTGGGTATGTTTAAACGCCTCTCGGTTTCTCTTATGGACAACCCACTAATATAACAGCCAACAATTTTCCTTTCTCAAAGTCGGTTCTCTCCCGCCGCGACATTTTCACTCAACCTCACAGTACGATATGATCGCGGTCAGCTGCAGGCTTGTTTTTACACAGTTTGCAGCTGTACCGCGCATCTTAACAACACAGCGGATCCGTTCATCTGCTTTTGAAGGGGTGTCCGGTGACTTTTGTCAATATAGTATATATAAGATATGAAAGATAACTAAAACCAAATTTCGTAGAGAAGCAATTTGTTATGTATATATTTTTATGCATATTTTATACCTATATATATATTATTCAACAACTGTTCAATAAAATTACAGCAAGACATCAAAGCACGGCGGAGGGGAGGGAGGTAGACTTCAAATATTGGAAACAGTTTCGGAGGAGGGAAATGCATATTTTATGAAAAAAGAATAGAGGAAAAATGGTTAACCCAGTTTACTTTATATCATCCTTCCTCGGCCCAAACCACATTTTACGCTCAATTTCTTTATCTACCCAGGAAAAACAGTCTTGCTGGGCCAGCACTGGGCCATTGCTGGCAGCCAGCAATGGACCAGCACTATGTTGCCGCTGCCGAACCGTCAATAAAATGTCCTGGTGGCCAACAGAAGAACCAACAGTTCAGGCCAACAGCTGGCCAAAAGTTGGCACCCCATCAGTTGTCATATGCCACAACAGGGCAATCAGTGGGCCATCACAGGCAGTAGCTGCCACAAGTGGCCCTGCAAGCACGTGCCAGAAATGATGGCTAGCCTAATGTGGTCAGCTAGTGTGCCGTTAGTGGTAGCCGGCAACCACGTGACCTAACTGGTGGCTTGCCGAATCTTGTCCGCCAATTTCCCAGTAGTAGCCATAATAATAATTAAAAGAAAAAGATAACCGCAGTTTCCCAAAGCTACAATTTTTTTTTTCTACCCTTACGAAGCTTGGGAATTAACGAAGTGCGCCGAGGAAATTTTCTCAACGTATCGGGAAAACACCAGTTTGTATGCGGGTAGATTTGAACTTGGGCCGGTTGCGTGGTAGTTAAGCTCTCTATCGACCAGACTGATTTGCGACGCACGATCGTATGCTTAAAGCTGTCTGTTTGGTATGCAATGTGTAATTCGAATGCTTCCATTTTACAATATTGCGAGGTATTTTTCATAAAAGTCAGTTTCATATAATTCATAAATTTATTTTTTCAACGTAACGATAGTTTTTTTTTTTTTTACCTTAAGGGAACTTCACTTATTTTCAAGGCGTGTACGTATTAGAGTCGCTTTCCAAAGTTTTGTACTGTCCTTTCAGTCTTGAAAAGAGGTTGTTGAATAAATATATATTTACCCGGGTTCATGTCACATTCTGTTACATTTTTAACGTTGTGTCTTTCCTTTCCGTTGTCCGAAGCTACATTTGTTTTAAAGAGTAAAAGATATTTTATTTTACTTCTCGTTATTGTTAGAAGTGAATTCCTCCCAGTGTTGTGTATTCAACACATGGATGAGTACCCCACATAGCGTTGCTTTTTTTTTTTTTTTCAAATAATTAATAAATTTTGTACGCGAATAATTTTTTTCCCAACAAACGTTGTTTTAATGGTTTTCCAGGATATTTGTTTCAAGCGGTTTCAAATATTTTCTTGTTATTCATCCACTCCATTCCATGAATTGTTATTCATGGGAATGGAGTGGGTGTATTTAATGGCTGTAATCTAGTATTTCACGGTTTAATCTGATATCTTCGTCGACGTAAAATTTCATTAGGAAATTAATTCGCCTCTCCACATATGGATTTTTTCTTAACATCCACTAAAATAACACTATGGCGATAGCGTCGTCTTCAACTAACTGGTATCATGAGAGACACAGCAAGTGTTGCTTCTGCGCATGCGCAGTCCCGTTGCTTCCACCTGCTGTTGGGGATTGCATTGGTTGCCAGCAACGGGCCACTAGTGGCACTTGCTTGGAGGCCCACAATTCACGGCGATGCTGCAGCGCCACCAATGGCTCGCCAAATGATAGCGCTGCCACCAACGGACCACTACCGGGCCGTGAGCGGCAGATTTCAGTCAGCAGTGACCCATCACTGCCAGCTGGTGGCCAGCAGTTTCCCAGCACTTGTGTTTTTGCCGGGTAGCGATAGCTCACGAGTGGTCATTGCATGAAGCACAACACCAATCAAACCATTCCTCCAAAAATTAAAAGTAAATAATTTTAATACAGTAGAAAAAGTACTTTTCTCAAAAGATGCTTCTGAGTCAAGAATGAAAGCATTATGTCTGTTTGCGAAATTGCATCGTGCGTGTATATCCCAATTAAGGCCCATGGGGCCACAAATTAAGGCGCTGACCCGTGGGAACGGTGTCCAAGAGAAATTAAGCTGGAAGCACATTTCTTTATACGAATATCTCATCAAAACAGGACAGGTTATTTAAGCATGGTAAAAATCAGAACAGATGACCACCTGTAAAATCCCCCCCCAAACAGAATGCCTTCAATTTACTTTTTATGAATGAGTTCAAATCTAAAAATAACTATTTTGATTAATAAATCAAGATTTATGAGCAATAATACTGAAAAAGAAAAACTCAACACATTTCTCGCCAAACTAAAAATTACTGAAGAAGCACATTAAAAAAAGTCAGCACCCAAATATAGAATACAGTGTGCACTTAGACGAAAAAACTGTGTGTAAATACACTAGAAACAGACGTGCCCTTGCTGAGCTGAGGCAAAATCGGTGGCCGCCTCAGTAACTACTTTGCTAAGAGCATCAGCTCTGATCTGCCGGCTCCCATTGAACAAAATCCCTGCCTTCCTCCAATAGAAACACAGACGCCAGTCGATTTTAGGCGGCGTTGGAGTTTCGCCTCAAAATCCGTAGAAGAACTCAAGGTTTGTGGAGAGAAAATCTTGATCTGGGGAATGGTTTTTTTTCCCAATCTCCACGCGGTCTCCTGTCTGTTGTAAGCTTGGTTGAAGCAGACGACTCAAATGATCGCCTCTCTAGATGCTCAGAATATGCTCATTTAAACCTCTTAGCAAAAACAGTACTTAAACTTTATAAATTTAATGCTCATGAATTCAGGATTCATTCTCTGCTTGAAGCCTGTTTTTAACAAACTTTACGAATCACAATGAGAATTTCAGAGTTTTATTTAGCCTGTACAATTAAAGGCGTATTATATCTTACATACATAAAAACTCTTCATGGACGAAAAATTTCTGGTGAGGCGCAGCCTCACTTGCCTCATATGACGAGCCGCCCATAGTCTCAACACCATCTTGAAAAAGAAAGGGGGTGGTTGGTTTGTCTAAAGGCGGCCACAGACACACGTTTGAGTGACACGCAAGCAAACGGGGAGTTTTGTGCCTGAGACGGCATGTAACGTGGAGTGAAACAGTAGTGAAGCTCTTCAACGCCTGCCCGAAATCCTCTTCACTCCACGCTACATGCCGCCTCAGGTACGAAACCCCAACGTTTGCTGGTGTAACACTCAAACGTGTCATTTAAATGTGTGCTTCTGTGACCGTCTTAGCACCCACCAATGTTCACATCTAACACTATCCGATCCAGTCCCCCATCTAATCCAAGGCCTCCAAGTCCAGGAAGCAGTGCTCGACAGGGCTGCCCTTCCCCATATCCTGGTCAGGGGGATACAACGATCGCCGCCTTAGTTCTGGGATACCTAAGGAATTCGCTGGGATCGTAATCAACCTCACCATTAACAAGTTCATTCGAGTGAGCTTCAACGACCACCAAGAGCAACCCTAAGGGCTATAAAGCAGTCGCCCGTTCCTTATTTGGGGCCACGGGTTCCAGGTAAAGGAGAGAGCTAGTGCTATAAGACAAACACAACACCCATGCCTCATCAGGAGTGAACTCGGACCCATTGAGATGAACGGTCAGAGGCCAGCGCTTAGACCATTGCGCCACCTGGGAGGCTTTTGTGTCGAAGATGCTGTGTCTTGTTTCTCACCACATCAATTGTCATCTGCTACTAGTGTTCCCCAGGTAAGCGCCATTGTTTCGCCTTCCTGTGATCCATCTACTAGCGCATGCTCACCAACCTCTGCTCATCCTCTGTGTACCGCAGTAAGCAGAAAACTACCTGCTTAGCTTCTCGCGTTGCTACAGTTCAAGACATTTCCATTTCTCGATTATCTTTTCAGCGGAAAATGTAACTGACTTGCTGTAATTGCACTTTTTTGTTTCGAGGTTTAACGAACGCTATGAACAAAATTCTAAAGACAGTCGCCCATCCCTAATTTGGGGCCACTGTTTGCAGGGAAGGGAGAGAGCTAGTGCCGTAAGACAAACACACCACCTCATCCGGGACTCAAACCCGGGCTAAGCTCAGACGACTAGCCAGAAACATACGCCTCTGACCACTTGGGCACCAGTGAGGCTGACTGCACTTTCCATTGTTTTCAAGAAAGTTTCGATTTGACGTATGCTGATAGAAAAGTATTTTCTTACTGCATTTTATATTACCTTCATTGCGTGCTGAGACGATACATTTTTGTTAGAGCAGTTTAATCGTACGTTATTGGTTTGAGAAAAGAAATAGACGAGTCTACTATTCTGCATGATTTTTTAATTGATATGATACTTGTTAATTATTATAAATGCGTATCAAGAATTCTCTCATTTTGATGATTCAGTCAAAATTTTTCGTATTTATGGGATCTCATTCTGATTTGCAAGATATTTTAAATATACCTTATAAGAGGATTCCGCGCTGTTGTTACGTACCAAGAAGGCCTCAACTCACTCAAGGCACTAGGTTCATGTACCTTGTTTCCGAGCCTTCAGAATGCGTCACACTGCCAGCCGAGGTCTTTAATGTTATATTGTACTATACCCCCCCCCCCCACCTCGAACCCCACAAATTTCTAACTGCTTGGACGTCCCACAGTAGTTCAGAAATTTGTAAAAGCTGGTCTGGGGGCGCAATTTCTCCTGGACTCCCAGACAGAGACAGATTGGGTCGACAAAACCAGAAAACCAGGCCGGGGATTTTAGTTTTGTGGTCTGCTACAGAAACACGTACCCACAGGAGAACAAATCATAAATTCCCTCATGAAAAAAATTCTGTTAACTTATAAAAACATATACCCAAGTAATTGCACGATCCATTCCCATGTAAAAATATCTTCAAGTATTGCACTCTATTATATTTATTACATCAGGTTAAAAAGCTATGTACTAAATTTAAATAACACAAGATCTTTCGCAGTAGCAGCTACCGCATCATCAGGTAGCACATAGCATATACACTGAAGAGCAATTGAATTAGAGACAGCTGGCGTTATGCAAATGTGGCGCTGTGGGCGGTCCTGTAAACGGAAACGACATGAGGTATGCAGAGATCCGACAATATAAGGAGTGATGTGACGGGAATCAGTAAGAGTCGGACGCAGTATGGGTAAAGACGAAGGATCTAAGCGCATTTGATCGTGGGAAAATTGTCGGGGCCCGACGAATGGGTCACTCGGAAGTCGTACAGGCACTGGGATTTTCACGAGCCACTGTGTCACGGGTGCACCGTGAGTATATCGAATCCGGTAAAACCATCCCTGCAAGGGCCAACTGCCGAGGACAACAGCGTGTGGATGAGCGGGGTCATCGTCGGCTAGCTCGCATTGTAACAGCGGATAGACGGGCCACAGTGCAAGCAATCACTCGGCAATTTAACGCTGGTGCACAAAAGCGTGTAAGCAGTCACACCATCCAGAACCATCTCCTTGCTATGGGGTACAGAAGCCATCGTCCCACAAGGGTACCGCTGCTGACCGCACATCACAGGGTGCAAAGATTAGCATGGGCGCCGGAACATCGCCACTGGACCCTAGATATGTGGGAAAATGTTGCCTGGACTGATGAGTCAAGATTCAAGTTGGTACATGCGGATGGCAGGATACGAGTACGGCGCAAACCACATGAAGCGATGGATCCTTCTTGCCAGCAGGGTACTCTTCAAGCTGGTGGGGGTGGCATTCTCGTCTGGGGACTGTTTACGTGGACTGAAATGGGACCCCTGGTACGTATGACATCGTCCGTCACAGGTCAACGTTACCGAGATATCCTGGACGACCATTTGCTCCCGTTTGTACGTCTTCAACATCACACTAGGGACCTCATCCTGCAACAAGACAATGCACCGTGCCATCGCTCCCGAATTGTATCCGAATGGTTGGATTAACACTCCACCGACGTGACTTCGCTTCCTTGGCCAGCTAGGTCACCTGACCTCAATCCCATCGAGCACATCCGGAATGCTTTCGAGAGAGATGTTCGAGGCTCTGACTTCCCTCCATCAAATCTTCGTGAACTGTGGGAGCTTGTTCAGGGGTCTTGGATCCGTATGGCTTCCCAACGCTTCCGGTGTCTTGTCGAGTCCATGCCGAGACGAATCGCCGCCGTCATTAGGGCGAAAGGTGATGCTACACGTTACTATAGACAGGTATATCTAATTCAATTGCTCTTCAGTGTAGTGACACACGATACATGGCAATGGATCGTACAATGACTTGGGTCTATGTTCTTTATACGTTACGCACAGCAAGAAATTATGTTATAGTGATCAGATTCTGTTAACTCCTGGATGAAACAGAATTGCTGAAATATGCATTGTGAAAAAAAGCTAATTCAGGCGTGAACAAATTTTAGCAGCAATTTAAGATTGACAGAATTTTAAAAATCCACTCATGATTGAATGTAAAGTATTAAACCATGCTCAAAAAGGGTTGTTGTATGAGATTATTATAATTATTTGATCAATTATTGTTTACTGCGCAACAGTATTCGTACCACTTCCTTGAATAGACACCTTTTTTTACGCTTCTCAACCGTAGGTTGAAGAAGCGTGTATGCTCCAGCTTTGTCCGTCTGTCTGTCCGTCCGCACGATAACTCGCGTAAAAATGGTTCAATTTGGATGAAATTTTAGTACGTGGTAGGGACCACATAGGAACAAACCCAATTAAAAATGGGCGAAATGGGGTCAAAGGTCAGGACATAGAAGCGGGATCCATTCCATTGCCTTTATGCGTCACAATTTACGTAAAAATGCTTCGATTGCGACAAAACTTCATGTTGTTCCAGAGGTATACTGAACCGGTTCTGTTGAATATCACCGAAATGGGATCAAAGGTCAGGGCACAGGAGAGATTTATTCCACAGCCATTATCCTCATAACTTGAGTAATGATGTCTGGTATGTTGGAAATCGTATCATAATCAATGCATTGCATGATTTTATTAACTTGTTACTCTTTCCAACCGTAGATTGAAGGAGCGTATATGCTCCAGCTTTGTCCGTCTGTCTGTCCGTCCGCACGATAACTCGCGTAAAAATCGTTCGATTTCGATGAAATTTGAGTATGTGGTAGGGGACCACCTGGGGACGAAACCTTAACGAAAATGGCGAAATGGGGCCAAAGGTCAGCACATAGGAGCGTGATCCATTCCATTGCCCTTGTGCGTCATAGCTTACGTAAAAATGCTTCCATTACGACAAAACTTTATCATGTTGTTCCGGAGGTATACTGAACCAATTCTGTTTAAAATCATCGAATGGGGTCAAAGGTTAGGGAACAGGAGCGAGATTTATTCCACAGCCATTATCCTCATAACTTGACTAAAAATACTTCTATTGCGACAAAACTTTAGTATGTTGTTTCTGAGGTATACTGAGCCAATTGTGTGTAATATCATCGAAATGGGGCAAAGGTCAGGGCACAGGAGCGAGATTCATTCCACAACCATTATCCTCATAACTTGAGTACAAATGTTTCTATTGCGACAAAACTTTAGTATGTAGTTGCGGAGGTATACTGAACGAATCAATAGTCAGGGTAGGGGAATATATTTTAAATACGTGGAGATAATGTAAATATGTGATGTCATCTATGGGATGAGAGTTTGTCTGCGCGCAATTTCTGGTATGTTGGAAAACGTATCATAATCAATGCATTGTATGATTTTACTAATTGATTTGTCTATCCATTATTTTGACTCATGAACTATCATTTTGATCCACGAGCCAGTACCGGTAAATGGTTTCTTTTAAGATAACATCTCTGCAGAAGAATCGCTTTGAGCTCTATGTCTGTACGTGGATAGGGGCAGAGGCATAACTAGGTATTTATGCGCCCGGTGCAAACCGCCAGTAATCGGGCCCCATCTGTCTTTTTTTTTCTGGCGGGGGGGGGGGGGGGTAATGACCACGATGAGCTACTCTAAGGGCTATAAGCAGTCCCCAGTCCCGACCTCTAACCATGCGTCCTAGGATGGTCGGGGTGGTTCGAATCCCGAATGAGGCATGGATGGTGTGTTTTGTCCTGTGGCTCTAGCTTTCTCTCCCTTCACTGGAACAAATGGCCTTAAATTAGGGACAGGCGATTGCTTATAGACCACGGAGTCAATTGCTCATCGTGACCGTTAAACTCCCGGTGTCGAGCGCGAAGCGACCCTCTGGAAATCATGCGCGATTTCCAGAGGGTCACAACCCAGTTATATTTTATCTTGGACGAAGCGATCCTGCTAATCAAATCATTTTATTTTATTTCATATATATATATATATATATATATATATCATCATCATCATCATCATCATTGTCAACCATTATCAATCCACTGCTGGACGAAGGTCTCCCCAAGTTTCCTCCACAACGGTCTGTCTTGTGCCAGTCTCCTCCATGTCACCCCTGCATACTTTCGAATTTCATCCACCCATCTCCCATGTGGTCTTCTTCTGGGTCTTTTCCTGTCCCTTGGAATCCAATCTAAAATTTCGGCTGTCCATCGATGATCTGTCCTTCTGGCAGTATGTCCAGCCCATTGTCATTTCAGGGATTTAACTCTGATCATGATGTCTTCCACTCTTGTCATTTTTCGGATCCACGAGTTCCTCTTCTTATCTCTCCTGGTTACACCAAGTATGCACCTCTCCATGCTGCTTTGAGTTGTCTGCAGCCTTTGTATGTCTCTTTTAGTTAAGGTCCACGTCTCTGCACCATACGTAAGCACTGGAAGGATGCATTGATCAAACACTTTTCTTTTAAGACATAATGGCAAATTGCTCTTGAAAATTATGCTGTTTCTTCCAAAAGCTCTCCAGGCAAGTTTTGTACGCCGATTAATTTCTTCATCAATGTGACCCTCACTTGATATCTGCTGTCCAAGATAAACGTACGTGTCTGTTATCTCCAGCTTTTCTCCATCAATCGATAAATCTTCATTTCTTGTAAAAGCATTGAACATCACTTTTGTCTTCTGAAAGTTCATTTTTAATCCCACTTCTTTACTCTTGTCAGCAAGTTCCTGGATCATAATCTGCAGCTCTGATGGGGTAGTTGCAAAAATGACTACGTCATCAGCAAAACGAAGGTGGGTTAGATAATCTCCATTAATCTTTATCCCCTTGTTTTCCCAGCTCAGCGACTGAAAAACACCCTCCAATGTGGCATTAAAGAGCTTCGGAGATATGGTGTCACCTTGTCTCACTCCCTTTCCAATTTTTACGGGTGTTGTATTTTCAAACAGCCGAATCTTTGCACTTGCATTTTCATAGATGTTATTAATAATATTAATGTATGCATCTTCAATACCGCAGGTTTTCAGAGCCATTGTAACTGCTGATGGTTTCACCGAATCAAAGGCTTTTTCATAATCGATAAAAGCCATGCACAATGGAAGTTCATATTCCCTCGCTCTTTCAATTAGTTCTCTCATTACGTGGATATGATCTATTGTGCTGTAGCCACTCCTGAATCCAGCTTGTTCTCTCGGTTGAGCCATGTCCAGTGTTACCTTCAAGCGGTGTGAAAGAACTTTAGTGAAGATTTTATAAACTACTAATAGGAGGCTGATAGATCTGTAGTTTCCGAGATCCTCAATGTCACCTTTCTTATGTAGCAGGATCATTGTAGCGGTGTTCCAATCCTCAGGAATCTTTCCTTCATTAAGGCATCGAATGAAAATTTGGGCGAGTACTGTTTCGATTTCTCCACTTGCTTCTTGTATGATGTCTACAGTAATTCCATCTTCTCCTGGAGCTTTTCCCCGCTTCATGTTCTTGATTGCATGTGCAACTTCTGCTGGAAGGACTGAAGGAACTCTGGTACTGGTATCTTTCATGATGTCTGGAGTGCATGTATCATCCCTTTCATATAATTTGGAATAGAAATCTTTCACTCTTGTCAAAATTTCGCCTCTATTTCTTGTTACAGAACCATCTTCTTTTCTCAGTGCCATAATCTGTTTTCTTCCCTTACTGAGATGTTCCTTTGCTATCTTTAGGCTTTGGTTGTTTTCAATTGCTTTCCTCACTAGTTCACAGTTGAATTTTCTTACGTCTTCAGTGATACTTTTTCTTGCTGTCTTGCATAGCTCTATATATTCCACTTTGGAAGTCACATCTTTAGTTGTCCTCATCTCTCTTCTTTTTTGCATCAACATTTTCGTTTTTCCTGATAATTTGTTTACATGCAACTTGTTCATAGACCCAGCTAATTTTGTTGCTGTTTCCATAAGAGCTTTGGTTACTTTTCTGTTAACTTCAGAGATGTCCACTTCTTCCGATGTTAGGCCTTCTAAAGCAGAGAACCTGTTCTTCAGTTCCAACTTGAAGGTATTATGGTGTTTTTTAAGGTTGGTTATGTCAATAGTTTTTGTTTGTCTTATGAGCTTGCCACGTTCAAGTTTAGTGTTGAGGTGCATCTTACATCTCACCAATCTATGGGGTCACTACCTGTGTTGAACTTGTTTAGCACACTGCAGTCTTCTATGACGAATTTTTTGTTACACATAATAAAATCAATTTCACTTGTCGTCCCATTTGGATGTCTCCATGTCCATTTCCTGTGTATCTGTTTCTTGAAGAAGGAGTTCAAGATGAAAAACCCTTCTGCCTCTGCAAACTCAAAGATAGTATTTCCACGCTGGTTTCTGTTGCCGTGACCGAATTTACCTACTGAAGTTTCATTCTGTTGCCGTTGCCCTATTTTTGCATTGAAATCTCCCATAATTATTTTCAAGTGCTGCTTACCTTTATTATTTAGATGACAAATTTCCTCATAAAATTCTTCAATTTCTTCTTCAGGATGACTTGTGGTGGGTGCATAAGTTTGAATAATCTGAGCCTGGTATCTTCTCGAGAGTTGGATAACGAGTCGTGCAGCTCTGTCAGAGGAACTTTCAACTTCTACCACTTTATCCTTCAGTTTCTTGTTTATTATAAATCCAACACCACTAGTTCTGCCAGTATCTGTCCCACGATAGTAAAAGAGATGTCCACTTTTCAGTTCGATGAGATCTTCTCCTTTTCTCCTTACCTCACTTAGCCCCACGATGTCCCACTTGATCCTTTGTAGTTCCTCTTCCAATTCAAGAAGCCTTGAATCAGAAGATAGGGAGCGTCCATTATACGTAGCCAAGGTCAGCATCAGATGGCAGCCTAGTCCGGTCCTCCGGGGATTCTTAGCACCCTCTGCCTTCATGTCGCACTGGCCGCTGCCTTGGCCAGGTACATTCCAGCTGCCGGAGACTGAGGGCCAAGATTTAAGTTGTGGAGTCATTTTGGAGGGGTTTGGCCATAACTCACCACGCTGGCCAAGCGGGTTGGTGAGTGTGGGATAGAATTTCCTCTAATCCCGATGGTATAGTTATACCGCTATTGGCGGTCGTCAGAGCCCCTTTATTGGGAACAGGATGCACCACGAGAAGGCGGGGTTGACATTTGTCAAGGAGAGGCTGTGATGTTACGCATCACCTGACCTATATATATATATATATATATATATATATACTTAAGAGCAGAGCCGAAAACATAAGAAAAAAACTCGAGAATTTAAACCGAAAGTTGCAAAATAATCTGAAGATCAAAACGCGCAACGCAGCAGTTATGAAAATTCGGAACACATATTCTACGTATTAAGAAGAGACTGAAGCAAACATAATTTTGACTCATACCAAGTACAACATAGAAAAAGTTATATATTGACATTAATTACTTACATCAAGTTTTTTATACTAAATACACGTTTTTAATATTTTATATATACGTATATACAAATCGTAGTCAAATTATTTACATCTAATTAATTAAGTATACTTAAATCTTCTGAATTTTGTAGCTTTTATCCTCAGTCCAACTTGGTAACATAGCTTAATGCTTTCAGGAAATTTTTTGAGGTCTTTAGAATTTCCAAATTCGACGTGTGATGCACAAACAATTAAAAGAATTAGAGGAGAACTTGGTCCAAAAAGGAAGAAAATGTATGTAACAAGTGGACGAACGCATTCGCAATATCATAGCGTAATTTGAAAATTCTAAATACTTTAAAAAATGACTGAAAGCATTAAGCTATGCTACCAAGTTGGGCTAAGGATAAAAGCTACAAATTTCAGATGTAAGTACTTAATTAATTAGATGTAAATAATTTGACTACGATTTGTATATAAGTAAAATGATTCGATTAGCAGGGTCGCTTATGGCGCACGGTTGCTTCCCGCACGTAATCGCTCACATCACTAACGACATCTATAATTAATAATCTAAAGCAACTTATGGGATTTTACTAGGAAATTTTTTCATTAATAGCAAATTTTCGGAGAAAACTCTTCTCCTTCTTCAGGCTGTCTTGTTATTGTCACTTTTTACTTGTCACTTAACAAGACAGCCTGAAGAAGGAGAAGAGTTGTCTCCGAAAATTTGCTATTAATGAAAAAATTTCCTAGTAAAATCCCATAAGTTGCTTTAGATTATTAATTCAATTAAACTAGGAAGCCATTTCTCAACATGAGCTTTATTCAAAGACATCTATAATGTTTCAACAAGAAAGGAAACTAATTGTTTAGAAATAGTACCCGAAACTATTGTATGACGTAACGGTGATTTTGGACCCCAAGCCAAAAAATCGCCTTTACATATGGACCCCAAGCCAAAAATCATCCTCTACATGTGTTATGATCATGATCTGCTCGGATCAGATCAGGTCATATCATATGTAGAGGATTTTAGGAAGGGAGTGTCTGACCCCAGGTCTTAAACAATCCTTAGAAATAGGAAGCTATAGGAGGTTTGGGCTAGAGTGCCCGATAGGAAAGTGACATAGAAGCGAAGTAGAAAGGGGGAGGAAGACGCCCTTATTTATTACCGGGGGCCAGTACCCGGAGTCCAACGGCTTAACGTACCCATCCGACGCACGGCGGATATTTTGTGGATCGAGCGTTCGTGCCTGCCTGGGATCGAACCTAAGGTCCTTTTCGTGGTAGTCACGAACGTTGCCCACTAGGCCACCCGCGGCCCGCATTGTTCGGACACGGACAAGACCCCCTTTTATACACGCGCGACACAGGACGGCAGATTGCAGTGGATTTTGTAGGTTTATGTTTATTTTATGCACGCGACGTTTGTTGTCCGCCAAAAGAAATTATGGTAGTGG
The DNA here is from genome assembly GCA_039090855.1 of Macrothele yani. Lineage (NCBI taxonomy): Eukaryota > Metazoa > Arthropoda > Arachnida > Araneae > Macrothelidae > Macrothele > Macrothele yani. The sequence continues at coordinate 43,560,833 of CM077022.1, read as the reverse complement.
GGGTCAGTGGCGTCGGAACTCTTTTTTGACAGCGAGGGGAGGGGGCAAGATGTCGCAGAACAAAATATATTATCATGGCATAAAATTATTGAAAGTGTTCTATGGCTAATTTATCGAAAGTGTAGCACGTCTATAGTAATACACTACTGTAGACGTGAGGACTTCATTAGGAAAATTTGTTGAACTACATTTCTTTTTTCGATAAAACATTCATCAAAAAAAAACAACAACAAAAAAAAACACTTTCGTATCCATATAGTTTCTCAGTGTAAACTAACTGAACACATCAACGGCGTTAAACTGTAGATTTTGATATTTCCGGATTGGTACGAATTCCCCAGGAATTGTAGCCCTAGACGCTATAATTAAACATTGAAGAAACTTATATCTCATTCCTCACCCTACTTCCATTTCTCTATTCATTTTTACTCATTTTTTGTTTTTAAGGAAGACTAATTTTTTACGGTTCAATGTAAACCGCCACACGGGAATACTGCCAGGGGCAGGGTACAATTGCTATTCCTTTGAATGTGTGGAAGTTTTCTGGTGTGGCAGTTTTCCAAGTTTCCGAATTATGTGTGGCAGTTTCCCAAGGTGCCTAACGATGGGAATGAGCTCTTTTGTTTTTTCTGAATTTTCATGTCGGTTCATACTTAAAGCAACTGGCCACAGAAGGGGGGGGGTATAAAGATTGCCGTTTCCTGGCCTATATTGAGAATTGAATTGGGAACTCCAAACAAATTTCGAGAAAACGTTCTATGTAAGCCGAACGAAAATTGCTGTGTTCAGGAAGGGACAATAAGGTGGGATTTTTTAATGACGATGCACTTTTACTTAGGCACTAAATATTTACATAACATATCAAATTTGTAATATTTTTCTTTTACTTAATTCAAGTTGGACTAAGGATAATTCATAGGCCCTACACCTCGGCCTTTTTAACAGCTTTTAATCCGCCGACTTTACATTCATAACACTTACGTATCAAATCAAGTCAATAGCATTTGCGCTTTTACTTAGGCACTAAATATTAAAGTCATAGGCCACAGGCATAGGCCTTTTCGACAGTTTTTATTCTACCAATGTCATATTCACAACGTTCACAGCAAATCAAGTTAATAATATTGGCGTTAACGTAGGCACGAAATATTAATTCATAGGCCCTAGGCCTTTTAGTTTTTACTTTATCAATGCCATATTCACAACGTTTACACAACAAATGGGATGTAAGGTCAGGTGATGCGTAACATCACAGCCTCTCCTTGACAAATGTCAACCCCGCCTTCTCGTGGTGCATCCTGTTCCCACTAAAGGGGCTCTGACGACCGCCAATAGCGGTATAACTATACCATCGGGATTAGAGGAAATTCTATCCCACACTCACCAACCCGCTTGGCCAGCGTGGTGAGTTATGGCCAAACCCCTCCAAAATGACTCCACAACTTAAATCTTGGCCCTCAGTCTCCGGCAGCTGGAATGTACCTGGCCAAGGCAGCGGCCAGTGCGACATGAAGGCAGAGGGTGCTAAGAATCCCCGGAGGACCGGACTAGGCTGCCATCTGATGCTGACCTTGGCAACGTACAATGGACGCTCCCTATCTTCTGATTCAAGGCTTCTTGAATTGGAAGAGGAACTACAAAGGATCAAGTGGGACATCGTGGGGCTAAGTGAGGTAAGGAGAAAAGGAGAAGATCTCATCGAACTGAAAAGTGGACATCTCTTCTACTATCGTGGGACAGATACTGGCAGAACTAGTGGTGTTGGATTTATAATAAACAAGAAACTGAAGGATAAAGTGGTAGAAGTTGAAAGTTCCTCTGACAGAGCTGCACGACTCGTTATCCAACTATCGAGAAGATACCAGGCTCAGATTATTCAAACATATGCACCCACCACAAGTCATCCTGAAGAAGAAATTGAAGAATTTTATGAGGAAATTTGTCATCTAAATAATAAAGGTAAGCAGCACTTGAAAATAATTATGGGAGATTTCAATGCAAAAATAGGGCAACGGCAACAGAATGAAACTTCAGTAGGTAAATTCGGTCACGGCAACAGAAACCAGCGTGGAAATACTCTCGTTGAGTTTGCAGAGGCAGAAGGGTTTTTCATCTTGAACTCCTTCTTCAAGAAAAAGCCACACAGGAAATGGACATGGAGACATCCAAATGGGACGACAAGTGAAATTGATTTTATTATGTGTAACAAAAAATTCGTCATAGAAGACTGCAGTGTGCTAAACAAGTTCAACACAGGTAGTGACCATAGATTGGTGAGATGTAAGATGCACCTCAACACTAAACTTGAACGTGGCAAGCTCATAAGACAAACAAAATCTATTGACATAACCAACCTTAAAAAACACCATAATACCTTCAAGTTGGAACTGAAGAACAGGTTCTCTGCTTTAGAAGGCCTAACATCGGAAGAAGTGGACATCTCTGAAGTTAACAGAAAAGTAACCAAAGCTCTTATGGAAACAGCAACAAAATTAGCTGGGTCTAAGAACAAGTTGCATGTAAATAAATTATCAGGAAAAACGAAAATGTTGATGCAAAAAGAAGAGAGATGAGGACAACTAAAGAAGATGTGACTTCCAAAGTGGAATATATAGAGCTATGCAAGACAGTACGAAAAAGTATCACTGAAGACGTAAGAAAATTCAACTGTGAACTAGTGAGGAAAGCAATTGAAAACAACCAAAGCCTAAAGATAGCAAAGGGACATCTCAGTAAGGGAAGAAAACAGATTATGGCACTGAGAAAAGAAGATGGTTCTGTAACAAGAAATAGAGGCGAAATTTTGACAAAAGTGAAAGATTTCTACTCCAAATTATATGAAAGGGATGAGACATGCACTCCAGACATCATGAAAGATACCAGTACCAGAGTTCCTCCAGTCCTTCCAGCAGAGGTTGCACATGCAATCAAGAACATGAAGCGGAGAAAAGCTCCAGGAGAAGATGGAATTACTGTAGACATCATTCAAGAAGCAAGTGGAGAAATCGAAACAGTACTCGCCCAAATTTTCACTCTATGCCTTAATGAAGGAAAGATTCCTGAGGATTGGAACAACGCTATAATGATCCTGCTACATAAGAAAGGCGACATTGAGGATCTCGGAAACTACAGACCTATCAGCCTCCTATCAGTAGTTTATAAAATCTTCACTAAAGTTCTTTCACACCGCTTGAAGGTAACACTGGACATGGCTCAACCGAGAGAACAAGCTGGATTCAGGAGTGGCTACAGCACAATAGATCATATCCATGTGCTGAGAGAACTAATTGAAAGAGCGAGGGAATATGAACTTCCATTGTGCATGGCTTTTATCGATTATGAAAAAGCCTTTGATTCGGTGAAACCATCAGCAGTTACAATGGCTCTGAAAACCTGCGGTATTGAAGATGCATACATTAATATTATTAATAACATCTATGAAAATGCAAGTGCAAAGATTAGGCTGTTTGAAAGTACAACACACATAAAAATTGGAAAGGGAGTGAGACAAGGTGACACCATATCTCCGAAGCTCTTTAATGCCATATTGGAGGGTGTTTTTCAGTCACTGAGCTGGGAAAACAAGGGGATAAAGATTAATGGAGATTATCTAACCCACCTTCGTTTTGCTGATGACGTAGTCATTTTTGCAACTAGCCCATCAGAGCTGCAGAGTATGATCCAGGAACTTGCTGACAAGAGTAAAGAAGTGGGATTAAAAATGAACTTTCAGAAGACAAAAGTGATGTTCAATGCTTTTACAAGAAATGAAGATTTATCGATTGATGGAGAAAAGCTGGAGATAACAGACACGTACGTTTATCTTGGACAGCAGATATCAAGTGAGGGTCACATTGATGAAGAAATTAATCGGCGTACAAAACTTGCCTGGAGAGCTTTTGGAAGAAACAGCATAATTTTCAAGAGCAATATGCCATTATGTCTTAAAAGAAAAGTGTTTGATCAATGCATCCTTCCAGTGCTTACGTATGGTGCAGAGACGTGGACCTTAACTAAAAGAGACATACAAAGGCTGCAGACAACTCAAAACAGCATGGAGAGGTGAATGCTTGGTGTAACCAGGAGAGATAAGAAGAGGAACTCGTGGATCCGAAAAATGACAAGAGTGGAAGACATCATGATCAGAGTTAAATCCCTGAAATGGCAATGGGTTGGACATACTGCCAGAAGGACAGATCATCGATGGACAGCCGAAATTTTAGATTGGATTCCAAGGGACAGGAAAAGACCCAGAAGAAGACCACATGGGAGATGGGTGGATGAAATTCGAAAGTATGCAGGGGTGACATGGAGGAGACTGGCACAAGACAGACCGTTGTGGAGGAAACTTGGGGAGACCTTCGTCCAGCAGTGGATTGATAATGGTTGACAATGATGATTATGATGACACAACAAATAAATGTAATAATATTGCGCTTTTACTTATGCACGAAGTGTTAATTTATTGTCCCTAGGCCTAGTTAATAGTTTTTACTCTATCAATGCCATATTCACAACGTTACACACACACACACACACACACACACACACACACAAATGTAATTATATTGCTCCTTTACTTAGGCACTGAATAATCGTTCATAGGCCCTAGGTCTGGGCCTATGAATTAGTATTTCGTGCCCAAGTAAAAGCGTAATATTATTAACTTGATTTGCTGTGTAAACGTTGTGAATATGGCATTGAGAGAGTCAAAACTATTAAAAAAAGTCTAGGGCCTTTGAATTAATATTTCGTGCCTAAGTAAACGCCCAATATTATTAACATCATTCGCTGTGTAAACGTTGTAAATATGACATTAGTAAATAAAAACTGGTAAAAGGGCCTAGGGCCTGCGAATAAATATCTTGTGCCTAAATAAAAGCGCAATATTATTAACTTAATTTGATGTGTAAACGTTATATTAATATGGCATTGGTAGAATAAAAACTGTCAAAAGGCCTAGAGCCTATGAATTAATATTTCCTGCCTAAGTAAAAGCGCAATATTATTACATTTATTTGTTGTGTAAACGTTATGAGTATGGCAGTGATAAAGTAAAAACTATTAAAAAGGCCTAGGCCTAGGGCCTATGAATTAATATTTCGTGCCTAAGTAAACGCCCAATATTATTAACTTGATTTGATGTGTAAACGTTGTGAGTATGACACTGGTAGAATAAAAACTGTTAAAAAGGCCTATGACTTTAATATTTAGTGCCTAAGTAAAAGCGCAATGCTATTGACTTGATTTGATACGTAAGCGTTATGAATATAAAGTCGGCGGATTAAAAGCTGTTAAAAAGGCCGAGGTGTAGGGCCTATGAATTAATTAAGTAAAAGAAAAATATTACAAATTTGACATGCCATGTAAATATTCAGTGCCTAAGTAAAAAGCGCAGCGTTATTAAAAAATCCCACCTTATTGCCCTTTCCTGAACACAGCAATTTTCGCTCGGCTTACATAGAACGTTTTCTCGAAATTTGTTTGGAGTTCCCAATACAATTCTCAATAATATAGGTCAAGAAACGGCAATCCTTATCCCCCCCCCGTCGAACTTCTGTGTCCGGTTGCCCTAAGTATGAACCGACATGAAAGTTCAAACAAACAAAAGATCTCCTTCTCATAGTTAGGCACCTTGAGAAACTGCCACACATAATTCGGAAACTTGGAAAACTGCCACACATTCAAAGTGTTTCTCGGAGGAGCAGCAATTTGTGCCCGTCTTCTTAATGAAAAGCGTGTGGCAGTTTTCCTGTGTGGCGGCTTTCCGATGTGTGGCAGTTTTCTAAGTTGCTGAAAGATGTGTGGCTTCCTGTGTGGCGGTCTTCCGCCAACCATTTTTTACACCTAATGAGACACAAAACGTTGCTGGTTTTCAAACGGGAACCAGCCTTCTGGACTGTTTAATGGAGCTAGCATTTCTTGGCGTCTCAGGAGTAGGTGGCAATAAAAAAATATTCAGATTTCTAGAAATTTCATGGTGAAAATGAAGAGCAATACCCAATTTTTATCAAAATGAACTTCAAAAAAAAAAAAATGAATGTTTGACATTTCGAATCACGAACATATTTAATTTGAAAAGGAAGAAAACCGAGGGAGCAAATGTGATGTTTCGCCACGACACTCATTTGTGTGCGGGGGCAGTGCCCCCTGTGCCCGCGCGGTTCCGACTCCCTTAGTGGGGGGGGGACAAGTCGTATCAGTGCTGCCAGTGCCTGTCGGCTTTGGGGAGTGGAAAATGAATCCGTTTGCGTAAATGAACCCATTAAATGCCATGTCCTTAAAAAAAGAGGCGAAACTTTTTGCCGCTGGCGTTCTGTAGGACACGAAGGCATGTCTTTCACATCATATTAGAGGATTTTATAGGAAAGAAGTGACTGACCCCAGGTCTTAAACAACCTTTAGAAGGAGGAAGCTAGAAGATTTAGGTTACAGTGCCCGTGGAAAGAGCGATGACATTGTCTATTAACATTGTCTCCACGTATTTGAAAGATTTTCACTATCACTCTCGCTCTTTGGATTTATCAGCTATAATTTAATAGCTTGTGCCGTTAAGCTCGACCAGATGGAGACGTATTTGTGAAGTCAGATACTGACAGATAAACTGACATATCTCCGTGGATTGTTGGTCACCGTAGCGTAAAACGAAAGCACTCTACTAGTTATCGAGAGATCTGGGGTAAGATTCCAGCGGTGTCCGGACAACAATTTTTCGGTTGCTGTGTGTTAATTAAAGAAAACGTGGAAACAGCAATCACTTTGTCTATTTACATTGTCTCCACGTATTTTGGAAGATTTTCACTATTTCTCTCGTTAACATAAAGTTAAATACACCAGACTTGAATGATCATGAATCGCATATATGGTATTAAATCCGTTTATTTTTGTGGTGTAGTCAGCACAAAGTTCGCCGCTTTCGCACTCCACTGGGAGGCTTTTTCAAGGCAACGGTAGACATAAAAATGCAGGGAATTTGAACACGTAAAGAACAAAGATGATTTTTGAAAATAACCTGGGTGACATCACGAGCATATTACTTGAATTTTTATCACGCAATTATGCGGTGTGCCGTGATGTGCTTCCATCTTTTAATAACGCATGCCAAACCATTGGTAGTTCCGTAGAGACTATCATTGCATGCCAGTTTGCTGGATAGTATTTCGACTGTTTCCCTGATGGCAGTCTCTTTAAAATTCGTGTAAGGGGCAATTCTTCTATATTATTACATACAGGAGCGGCCGAGCAGTGCATGGGCTGTATTCTGCATGTCATGGTTCACCCTTACATGAATTTTAAAGAAACTGCCATCATGGAAAACAGTCGAAAACCTATCCAGCAAACTGGCATGCAATGATATAGTCTCTACTGAATTATACCAATGGTTTGGCATGTGTTATTAAAAGATGGAAACGCATCACGGCGCACCGTATAATTGCGTGATAAAAATGCTCGTGATGTCACCCAGGTTATTTTCAACAATCATCTTTGTATTTTACGTGTTCGAATTCCCTGCATTTTTATGTCTACCGTTGCCTTGAAAAAGCCTCCCAATGGAGTGCGAAAGCTTGGCGAATCTTTCTGCTGACTACACCACAAAAATAAACGGATTTAATGCGCTATATGCGTTTCATGATTATTTCTCTCATTATTTTTCTATTTTAATTGTAAGTCCAAAAGATCATTATTATTTTATTCCTTAACTATGACCGCATCAATTTGTGTAATAGAACAATTATCACAAGCACGGTTGCAACCTAAGACTGAAAAAATGAATAATATAAGAACCTGTAAACAATTTAAAAATTGCGTACCCAGTAAAAAAAAATGTAGGCAACTGGTTCTTTGCATCACGCATGCTCCTGCTGACGTGTTTTTATTATTATTTGTTGTTTTATTTTCCAGTGTCAACGACACCCACTGGCATCTGAGGCTCTACCAAGGAAGAAGATAAAAGGACAAACACATTATCTATGCCTTGCCTCGGGATTCGAACCCACACTAGCAGTGGGAAAGGTCGAGCCCTATATCTGCTGGGGTGTCCCAATATTTCTAGCGAAACACAGTGCTTGTAAATTATAATACAAAAGTGTTAAATCAAGCTATCTCGGGATTCAGTCGAAGACATGCAATAATCGATTCCACTCATTGTTCAAGGGCCAGTCTCACGTTTGTGTGGGGAGGAGGGGGCGGGGGCATCCGAACCCTCTAAACTACCGCCGTACATTCACTTATCTATTTTCTGGGCTTAAATACTGAACGACTTCACAATTCATTTAAAAGAATGCAGTTTCCACATCACCTGCTGCTTGGCTTAGCAGCCGTCGTCCAATCTTTCTTGATTCATTTATTAAAGAGGTCCTTAACCTAAAAAAAGTTAACTGTTGGCTTAGGTGTAAAACCTTTAACCGGGAAGAAGGTCGCTACCATGAGTGAGTTGTTCAAGGCTAAGAGAGAAAAATGTGAATGAGCCTCTCCACCTTCCGCGCGCGTTTGTGTCGAGGTGCAGCAACATAATGGCACAAAACACACACGAAAGTGCTCTCGGCACTGACTGACATGAGGCAAAGAAAACAATGGAACCAGGTCGACGTAGGGCCAGCACAGTTTCAGTATCAACCTTTGCAGCTGCCATAGCAGTAGTAGCAGCTGTTCTTGCGTGGCGCTGATTGTACGTGATCATTCTGCTTCGACGCGACCTCACACAGATCGAGAACCCCGACAGCTCCACCTACGCGTGTCTTTATTTCCGGACACCGCAGAGGGAAAAATGGGGAGTCGAACGAGTACAATTCTAACATTCTACAAGTGCAACCGTTAGCTCATGCTTTTCCAAACACTGATCCTTTAACTGCCCTAGTTATTCCATTAATAAAGGTGTGTAGCCCGTTATGCTTACAAATGTCCAACTGAGATTAGTCTCTCGAAATACTTTGAGGGGGTTTTATCCATGAATATCAAATTTGGGTGCTAAAAAATTGGGGGGCGTGTTGGATGAAAGCAAATGTTTAAAAATTTTTACTGTGAAAGATTTTTATTTCATGAAACAGTAGATATTGATATTTTCACAAATCTTGGTCATGCTGAAATTATATTCAGAAGTACACTGCTCAACAAAATTAGGGGAGTACCCTTATAAAACGATTTTATTAAAAGCAGTTGGGTAAAATGTTATTGAACTGTCAAAAGATTCACTCCGAATAATGAAAAACAGCTGTAGAAAGCAGTTAGACATGCAGATTAGCAACAATGACTTCAAAAGTGACGTCGATGCGACAATCACATAAAACGGGTGGTTCTTTCCGAACTGTATTCTTGTACTGCTGGTCGCGGGAAAAGCAGTTTGTTGCGTTATCTCATGTCTGGCAAATCGAATCAACACGATTTGTCAGAAAGCACCGCGTGGCGAGCCATAGGAAAGTTGAAAGCCGGTCAAAGTCAACGGATAGTAGCGTCCGCCATTGGAGTGAGACGAAGTGTAATTGCACTCTTGTGAAGTCGGTTCCAAGAGACGGGAAGTGTTCGAAGACGTCCTGGTCAAGACGTCCACGAGTTACCACCTCAAATGATGACCGTTATTTGTCATCAACAGTCCTTCGGAACAGGGGTCAAAATGCCACCCAGCTGCAAAGACAACTTTTAATGGCAACCGGAAGAAGTGTATCGACACAAACAATTCGTAGACGCCTTCACGCGCGTGGATTGTATGCCAGTTGTTTGTGTCCCACTGACCTCCTGACATCGTATGGCTCGAAGAAACTGGGCTGAAGAACATTGATTGGGGACCTGCCGAGTGGAGCCAAGTTTCTTCTCCGACGAGTCCAGATTCAGACTAGAGCCGGATAATCGACTTCTGATCTGGAGAGAACGTGGCACCCGATATACAATTCAGCGCATGCCCAAGAAAAATCGCGTTTTGGTGGAGGCGGTGTTCTTGTTTGGGCAGCAATAAGCGTAGGTGGGCGCACTGATTGTGCGTCATTCGGAATGGGTCCCTGACTGCTCAACGGTACAGGGAAGAAATTCTTAGACTCTTGGCCGTGCCTTATATTGCTGCTATTGGCGATTCAGCCCTTTTTATGGATGACAACGCCCGACCTCATCGAGGGTGCCTTGTGAATCAGATGCGTGAAGAGGAAACAATAGAGCGTATGGAGTGGCCGGCATTCTCCCCGGATTTGAATGCGATCGAACATGCTTGGGACACATTAGGCAGACGCATTGCTGCTAGACCACAACCTCCGTTGACTCTCCTTCAGTTGACAAATGCCCTTCTTGAAGAGAATAATCCCCCAAAACCTCATCGACCACCTCATCAATTCAATGCCTCACAGGTGTGAAGCCGTCTTGCACGTTCGAGGTGACCACACACCTTATTAGACAGATGACAAAGTTCGTCAATGCTTATTTTTTCTTCTCCAAAAGATATGGGCAATAATGATTTTTTTATGGCACCAGGTGCGTTTCCTGTAAAAATGATCTTTGTTGCAGTAAAAGATGATTTTTCACCTGTTCAATCCTTTATTTTCTTGTCCCTTTCATAAAAATATTTTTATATTGTGCTGCATATTTACCAGCAGGTGTCTGTTCTTCCTACATCACCTGCTCCCCTAATTTTGTTGAGCAGTGTATATCTGTAAAATTTGTACCAGACTAAAATTAATAGATATGTACATATACGTTTTGTTGTTGCAGTGACTGACTTTCAGCAAATGTTTTGAACAAGAAAAACTAAAAAACATTACACTACTATATACAGACTTGTATATAGTAGGGATGTAAGGTCAGGTGATGCGTAACATCACAGCCTCTCCTTGACAAATGTCAACCCCGCCTTCTCGTGGTGCATCCTGTTCCTACTAAAGGGGCTCTGACGACCGCCAATAGCGGTATAACTATACCATCGGGATTAGAGGAAATTCTATCCCACACTCACCAACCCGCTTGGCCAGCGTGGTGAGTTATGGCCAAACCCCTCCAAAATGACTCCACAACTTAAATCTTGGCCCTCAGTCTCCGGCAGCTGGAATGTACCTGGCCAAGGCAGCGGCCAGTGCGACATGAAGGCAGAGGGTGCTAAGAATCCCCGGAGGACCGGACTAGGCTGCCATCTGATGCTGACCTTGGCAACGTACAATGGACGCTCCCTATCTTCTGATTCAAGGCTTCTTGAATTGGAAGAGGAACTACAAAGGATCAAGTGGGACATCGTGGGGCTAAGTGAGGTAAGGAGAAAAGGAGAAGATCTCATCGAACTGAAAAGTGGACATCTCTTCTACTATCGTGGGACAGATACTGGCAGAACTAGTGGTGTTGGATTTATAATAAACAAGAAACTGAAGGATAAAGTTGTAGAAGTTGAAAGTTCCTCTGACAGAGCTGCACGGCTTGTTATCCAACTCTCGAAAAGATACCAGGCTCAGATTATTCAAACTTATGCACCCACCACAAGTCATCCTGAAGAAGAAATTGAAGAATTTTATGAGGAAATTTGTCATCTAAATAATAAAGGTAAGCAGCACTTGAAGATAATTATGGGCGATTTCAATGCAAAAATAGGGCAACGGCAACAGAATGAAACTTCAGTAGGTAAATTCGGTCACGGCAACAGAAACCAGCGTGGAAATACTCTCTTTGAGTTTGCAGAGGCAGAAGGGTTTTTCATCTTGAACTCCTTCTTCAAGAAAAAGCCACACAGGAAATGGACATGGAGACATCCAAATGAGACGACAAGTGAAATTGATTTTATTATGTGTAACAAAAAATTAGTCATAGAAGACTGCAGTGTGCTAAACAAGTTCAACACAGGTAGTGACCATAGATTGGTGAGATGTAAGATGCACCTCAACACTAAACTTGAACGTGGCAAGCTCATAAGACAAACAAAATCTATTGACATAACCAACCTTAAAAAAACACCATAATACTTTCAAGTTGGAACTGAAGAACAGGTTCTCTGCTTTAGAAGGCCTAACATCGGAAGAAGTGGACATCTCTGAAGTTAACAGAAAAGTAACCAAAGCTCTTATGGAAACAGCAACAAAATTAGCTGGGTCTAAGAACAAGTTGCATGTAAACAAATTATCAGGAAAAACGAAAATGTTGATGCAAAAAAGAAGAGAGATGAGGACAACTAAAGAAGATGTGACTTCCAAAGTGGAATATATAGAGCTATGCAAGACAGTACGAAAAAGTATCACTGAAGACGTAAGAAAATCCAACTGTGAACTAGTGAGGAAAGCAATTGAAAACAACCAAAGCCTAAAGATAGCAAAGGGACATCTCAGTAAGGGAAGAAAACAGATTATGGCACTGAGAAAAGAAGATGGTTCTGTAACAAGAAATAGAGGCGAAATTTTGACAAGAGTGAAAGATTTCTACTCCAAATTATATGAAAGGGATGATACATGCACTCCAGACATCATGAAAGATACCAGTACCAGAGTTCCTCCAGTCCTTCCAGCAGAAGTTGCACATGCAATCAAGAACATGAAGCGGGGAAAAGCTCCAGGAGAAGATGGAATTACTGTAGACATCATACAAGAAGCAAGTGGAGAAATCGAAACAGTACTCGCCCAAATTTTCACTCGATGCCTTAATGAAGGAAAGATTCCTGAGGATTGGAACACCGCTACAATGATCCTGCTACATAAGAAAGGTGACATTGAGGATCTCGGAAACTACAGACCTATCAGCCTCCTATTAGTAGTTTATAAAATCTTCACTAAAGTTCTTTCACACCGCTTGAAGGTAACACTGGACATGGCTCAACCGAGAGAACAAGCTGGATTCAGGAGTGGCTACAGCACAATAGATCATATCCACGTAATGAGAGAACTAATTGAAAGAGCGAGGGAATATGAACTTCCATTGTGCATGGCTTTTATCGATTATGAAAAAGCCTTTGATTCGGTGAAACCATCAGCAGTTACAATGGCTCTGAAAACCTGCGGAATTGAAGATGCATACATTAATATTATTAATAACATCTATGAAAATGCAAGTGCAAAGATTAGGCTGTTTGAAAATACAACACACATAAAAATTGGAAAGGGAGTGAGACAAGGTGACACCATATCTCCGAAGCTCTTTAATGCCACATTGGAGGGTGTTTTTCAGTCACTGAGCTGGGAAAACAAGGGGATAAAGATTAATGGAGATTATCTAACCCACCTTCGTTTTGCTGATGACGTAGTCATTTTTGCAACTAGCCCACCAGAGCTGCAGAGTATGATCCAGGAACTTGCTGACAAGAGTAAAGAAGTGGAATTAAAAATGAACTTTCAGAAGACAAAAGTGATGTTCAATGCTTTTACAAGAAAATAAGATTTATCGATTGATGGAGAAAAGCTGAAGATAACAGACACGTACGTTTATCTTGGACAGCAGATATCAAGTGAGGGTCACATTGATCAAGAAATTAATCGGCGTACAAAACTTGCCTGGAGAGCTTTTGGAAGAAACAGCATAATTTTCAAGAGCAATATGCCATTATGTCTTAAAAGAAAAGTGTTTGATCAATGCATCCTTCCAGTGCTTACGTATGGTGCAGAGACGTGGACCTTAACTAAAAGAGACATACAAAGGCTGCAGACAACTCAAAACAGCATGGAGAGGTGAATGCTTGGTGTAACCAGGAGAGATAAGAAGAGGAACTCGTGGATCCGAAAAATGACAAGAGTGGAGGACATCATGATCAGAGTTAAATCCCTGAAATGGCAATGGGCTGGACATACTGCCAGAAGGACAGATCATCGATGGACAGCCGAAATTTTAGATTGGATCCCAAGGGACAGGAAAAGACCCAGAAGAAGACCACATGGGAGATGGGTGGATGAAATTCGAAAGTATGCAGGGGTGACATGGAGGAGACTGGCACAAGACAGACCGTTGTGGAGGAAACTTGGCGAGACCTTCGTCCAGCAGTGGATTGATAATGGTTGACAATGATGATGATATACAGACTTTAAATAAATAAAAAAAAAGTTATTGCATTATGGTAGAAGATACGCAAGTATTCGGACACTACCAAATATTTGCTTAACTGCAGAGAAACAGTTACGCAGGAAGGTGCACTGTGAGTGGGGAGGTACGTAGTGTTTCTTTCAGGACTTTTTGGCCGTGGGGGCAAATGGATCCTTAGAGGGAGCAAGTTTTCCTTTGCCATATATATGTTTATATAATTTTAAGTACTATATTTACATATTAGAAGTAATTAACATACAGATAGGTTCTTGAAACGTTTGAAGTAATTACTTTCTCCAGATGAACGAGGAGGGGGGAGATTTCAAAATATTGCAAATTGGACTACAGCCACAAAATCTCATTTTGAAAATCGTCAATTGCAAAATCAAAATATATAATCATCTAAATGCTACCTCATAAGCGGAAACTAGGTTAAAATGTGAAGTTTAACTTGGCAATTTCCTATAAAAATTATTTTGTTTTCACCAAGAGAACTTTCAGAACAGAGCAGCACTGTAAAATAGTTTTTTTTTCATGTGATCTACTAATTACAATTTAAAATGCGCATGTGAAATTAGAACTGTAGAATGGAAACCCCAATTGGGATGCGTAGTTTACAAATGGTTTAGTACTTACCTAAAATAATACAGCATAGGAAATAATTTATGAAGTTCATAATGCACTATTCATTTAATTACTTTCCTTTCACTCAGTAACACTGTTTTTCGTTTTGTTTCTTCAAGCCCGTTCCACTGAATGGCTTGAAGTTCTCATCTATTAAAAAGCATTCAACACACTCCTGATCCTGAATCGCAATTCGCTGACTATGAGGTGTGAATAGTCTACTTCTTGTATTTTGAAGAACGGTATGTGTCTTAATACACTTTTTATGTAAACTAAACTACAATACTTGAACAAATATTAAAATATATATACACATTTGGAAAAATATTTGTAGCATCAAAAGAAACCAAACTTTCTTTTTCATTACAGCCTGAATTTATTAACATTTCGCTTGGTAACATAAAATGTCTCGGGGTGGGGGTGGAGTGTTCGAGGGGCTTTGCCCCTCGGATGTATGCCTGAAAGGAACACTGGGTATGTATATAAAGTTGAGATGCTCTGTCAAAGTATCAGTAGCATTAGCACAACGAACTAAAACATCGTAGTTAAAAGAGCAAGACGCTACACACTATTGACAAAAGTCACTGGACACCCCTTCAAAAGCAAATGAACGGATCCGCTGCGTTGTTAACATGCGCGGTACAGCTGCAAACGGTATAGAAACAAGCCTGCGGCTGACCGCGATCATATCGCACTCTGAGGTTGAGTGAAAATGTTGCGGCGGAAGAGAACTGACTTTGAGAAAGGAAAGATTGTTGGATGTTATATTAGTGGGCTGTCCATAAGAGAAACTGAGAGGCGTCTAAACATACCCAAGCCAACTGTTTTGGATGTACTGAATAAGTGGAAGACACATGGCGTGCCTAAAGCGGCAAAACGTACAGGCAGACCAAAGAAAATCAGTGATAGAAGATGTCGAAGCCTCAGGAGAGTCGTTACACCTAATCGACGGAGTACTGCACAAGACTTCAATGCACAGGTGAGTAAAAATGCTGGAACCTCGGTATCTACTCGTACCATTCGTAGAGAACTTCATTCCATGGGTTACCGTTGTCGTACGACTGCTCATAACCCTTTCATCTCCACTCGGAATGCTACTCGGCGTTTAGCATGGTGTAAAGTACATTTATCGTGGACCGTAGATAAATGGAAACGGGTCATATGGACTGATGAATCCAGATGCACAATCCATCAGTCTGATAGCCTTGTGTGGGTATGGCGGCAGCCGGGCGAATGCTACTTACCACAGTGTAGTGTTCCTATGATCAAATTTGGAGCTGGCAGTGTACTCGTGTGGGGGTGTTTTTTTTTTTTTTTTTTTGTGTGGTATGGTCCCTGCCCATTGGTTATCGTGGACAAACCTGTTTACCAGCACGTCTACCTCGATATTCTGGACAATTATACCGTACCAACTCTGTGACAATATTATGGAACAGAGTCTTGTTGGTACCAGCAGGATAATGCACCGAGCCATAAAGCAAGGACTGTTACGGCTGTTATAACGATAATTCCGTATCGTGTGTGAACTGGTCAGCACAGAGCCCTGATCTTAATCCCATAGAGCACTTATCGGATGAATTAGAGCGCCGCATAAGAAGTTTGGAACCAAGGCCTACTACTAAGCAACAATTAGAGGCAGCATTATGTACTGAATGGAAGCTCATACCTATCGCTGTGTTCCAAAACCTTGTCAAAAGCATGTCTCGAAGGGTCAGTGCATGCATTAAGGCCAAAGGTGGACCGACACCGTACTAATGCATGTCAATAAATGCAATGTTGTGTTTCTCTTCTAGGTGTCCGGTGACTTTTGTCAATATAGTGTATATCATGATACCCACGCAGAAAGCAATGTAATAAAAAAATTAACCACCACCAGACCCTGTCTGGTACAAATGAACCAATCAACGCCACTCCTGGCAAAACTAATTCAATAAAATAAACCAAACACAAAAGTTTAAGTTTAGAGCACAGTTTTTAGCATAGCTTTCCACCATTCAGATATAGGCAATGCATATGCTCTACCTCTAATTTTGTAATGCTATTCTTTTGAACTTTCCTATCTGGACGTCTGTTCATTCCTCCTTTCAAGACGGTTGGGCCTACAGCGTCACGTCCCCGCTCCGAGGAGCTTACATGCTGGTGACTAAACCTTTTGAGGGACCCAGTATAACCAGAAGGATTTTTTCAGAATTATTGAAGGGTGTGCTTCAAAATTTTGAACCTTAGGGTCTCGAACAGTGCTTTCGTGTTATCAGTAACTTTGAAGCGGATATGCCGCGTGGACGTGAACTTTCCGAGTTCTAGCGTGGGCTGGTCGTATGATGCCATTTGAATAACGTTTCCATACGGAGCATTGCAGCTAAACTAAACATACTAAAATCGACTGTAAGTGACGTCGTGAAGAGATGGAAGCTAGAAAGGCGCAATATAGAAAAAAAGAAAAAAGAAAAAAAAACGTTCGGGAAGGACGCAGAAGCTAACAGAACGTGGCACAAAAGCCATGGTAAGGTATCCCGTTCTTCCTCTGCAGTTTCCATCGCTGCTGAAGTAGGAAATGAATGCAATGGCTCGGTTAGTACCATAACTGTCCGCATAGAGTTGCACAGTGCGGGTTATTGTGGTAGAGCAGCGGCACACAAGCCACACATCACTACCGTGAATGCGAAGAGCCGTCCGGAGTGGTGTGTCTTCCGTCGTTCCTGGACTGCGGGCAACTGGAATGCTGATCTTCGAAGCGATGAGTCACGCTTTTCACTCTTCCAATCTGATGGAAGAGTGAAAAGCGTGACTCATCGCTTAACTGTTTATCCAACAGTTAAGTTCGGCGGAGGCTCCATCATAGTATGGAGTTATTTTTCGTGGATGGGATCGGCCCGTTGGCCATTACACCAAAAACCATGAACTCTGAAGTGTACCTTGACCTTATGGATAATTCTGGCAGTGTTATGGAAATGACCATTATTTCTTCCAACACGATCGATCTCCCAGTCAACTGCACGGCGTGTGCAGGACTGTTTTTTTTTTAAATGAGATGGAATTGTTACACTGGCCTGCTCAGAGTTCTCATCTTAATCCCATAAAACACCTCTGGGAACAACTGGAGCGGCCGATACGAAATTTACGACGAAGACCGAATTCGCTGTCCACTCTGACAGCAACTTTGCAGGACGACTGGCGAGCCATTCCTGTCGATACATGCCGGAAATCGGTTGATTGTATGCCTCGATGTGTTTCCGCTATCATACAAGCAAAAGGTACACAGACTAACTATACTAACTGCGATAATACAGCCATTTGTCCCAAAATATTGTGGTGCCCGAATACTTTTGATAATATAGTGTACAAGAGGTAAAGCAGAGGAATTCGTGGTAATGCTAACTGCTATTGACAACTGCGCAATATGATAATATATGTGCGTCGCACACAGAAGCGACTTTAGGTCTTTTGGGGCCCTAGGTGCTAAACGATTCTGGGCCCTCCTTACCGCCTCAGAAATTCTCATCAGTCAGATTAACGAAACAAATGGTGAAGTCAAGAAAAAGGTTTTTACGCTTTTTAAAATACTATTCTACCTTCCTGTTATTAGAACGTTCTGTAAGAAACAGTGCTAGTGTAATCACTTTATCTGTCCGCGCATATCGAACTTTTTGTTTTTAGAGATATTTCAAAAATTATTTTTGCGGCTAATAGGAAATCAAAAGATATTAAGTTTGGCAATTTAATACCCTATATACTTCATGAATTTACCATAAGGGCTGTCAAAGTGGAAAATTAAAAAAATTAAACTTCTATTGTGAAGAAATTATTCAACTTAGAGGAAAAAATTATTTTTGTGTGTCTCAGATTAGGCTTGACTGTTCCTTCTCAAATATTTTAATTTCCTAATTAGATCATTGATTTCCTTCTAAAGGAGCTAGGTCCAAAGAATTTGGTTTTCACAGATTTTTCAAAAATAATTTATTTTGGCAAATGACAGGACATAAACGTTCATCAAATTTTGCCCATTTTAAATTTCACTACTAGTTCATAAATTTCCTGCTAGTTCCCAAAGTGGAAATTTAGTACTTCTAGCTGTACACTACGAAGAGACCATTTCAGTTACATCAAAAGTTATTTTTGAGCTTGATACATTATAGGCAAAACTGATTACTTTAGCACCTTTTCAGTTGCAAGTTATTTCGCAAATTTAACGCTAAGAGCGCTGAAAGTAGATTTCTCTAAATTTATCAGTACATTGCACATAAATTGTCATAAAATTGGAATGCATTTCAATTACAAAAGGTGCTCTTTCCATTGCTTCAGCTTTGGAAAATCGTCTTGTTTTTACATTAGGAGCCAATCAGTAGGCAACGAGCACGGTATCAAGCAAAAATGAAATGCTTGAAGACATTGGCAACCGGAAAAGTCCTCCACATTAGAAAATTCGGGTAAAATGCAATTTGTGCATAATACTTCACTTGAAAGGGTGAATGATTTTTCGTGAAGAAGTTTTTCTGTGGCGAACAATTTCCTAAACCACAGAGATTAAGCCGCCCATGCGTAGAGGAATGCAAAGGACCAAGAAAGTTGGACAGTAAGAATTTCATCAGTCAGTGCAGGAAAGCGAGAATGTGTTTCTTGAAAGCATTTTTCTTATAATTTTCATCGGAAAATTGACAAGATCTACATTTTTTTATTCTGTCGAAAAGATGCGTGAGATTTTTTAATACTTGCTCTGCAGTTATCAGAAACAGAATCATAAGAATTAAGTGCAGAAGATCCGTGGAGGTAACATGAAAGTAATTTATATAACTGCAGGCCAGTTAAATATTCGCCTTAAATAATGAAAAGTTTGGGAAACGTGAATCGTTCGTGCACCTACCACTAAAAGGAAGGCTAATTTATTTTAACTGTTCCTTTCAAAACAAGTAAATATATAAGAGCTCGAAAATTTGGAGTCTCAACAAGGCACGAAAAAAAAAAAAGTTGCTAATATCAGAAAGTGAAATATCAATTTGACAATACGAAAAAAGTGGTCGCTTTAAGGATTGATTTTTTTTCGGGGCATGAAAACCAAAATAGCGCGCTACGTTTTCGGGGCCCCTCAAGCTCTGGGGCCCAAGGTGCGCGCCTAGTGCGCCTATGTCGGAAATCCGACCCTGGTCGCACACCTTCAAATGGGCCGCCCTGGTGGCTCAGTTGACTAAGCGCTTGCTTATTACTATTCGTCTGATATGGATCCGGGTTAGAATTCCGGCGAGGCATGGATGTCGTGTTCATCTTACGGCACTGGTTCTCTCCCTTCCCTGGAACCAATGACCCTGAATTACGAACGGGCGACTGCTTATAGCCCACTGAGTTGCTCGCGGTGGTCGTTAAACCCCCAATTAAAACACACACACACACATCTTCAAATGGATGGGTGAGCGTCTGAGGAAATTGGAAGGGGGGGATAGAAATCCCTGCCTTTTACTACACTTTTTTCAGCTCGGATTGTTTATATGCATAAAAAATACCATAACAGAGAAACTGTAGATAACGGCAGATTTTTTCAACGAGATCCCAGTTCGTTCGCTTAACATCATACGGCAGAAGCGAGGGGTTTCAGGAGGCGCAATACTCACGAAACGTTTAGAAATAAAACTATATGTATATATTTTTCAATCTTTTTCAATTTTCCTTTATCGAAAATTATACTGTTTTATCAAGTAAAATTTAAAATGTCTTAATTCGCGTGCTTCTTACTTGTATGAAAAGAGTGTAGTTATCTTAACTGAATTATAAAATACTTTTGATTTAGCATTTTAGTAAACGAAAAATAATCTGTTTTAGTTACCATTATTAGCTTAGTAGCATGACAGCTGCGTGTTGCCCCTTCCGATTATAGAAATGGGAAAAAAAAAATTCAAATGGTACGTAACCAGGCCCGTAGCTAACGGGGACTAGAGAGGGCTCCCCCCCCCCTCCCCCAGCAAGGCAAGCAAGACCCCTCCTCCTGGAAAATGGACGTTGTTATAAATTCTCTGAACTTTTATTTTCGGTGGTTTATGGAACTTTCTTTTTGTACTTCATTATAAGCTAAAATCTTATTTCTTCGTTTACTAAAGTATCCTTATTTCTTCGTGTACAGCATGCCTTTAAAAAGCAAAACTGAAATTATACAGAATAAACTATATGAATAACAAAAAAGAAATAACTTCTCGAAGTGATTCAATAGGAACAGTTGTTCCAGTGATTTTCTGCTAGATTGGGACCGGTCTTGTGCTAAGGGTCAGGAAAGAAAAAAAAATCCGTTTTTTTATTTTTTTCGTTGTTAATTTCGAGGTTTAGCGACTACCTTGAGCAACACCTTTACGTAAAAGTTGAGGAATCCTTAATTTAGGGCCACTGGCTGCAGGGAAGGGAGAGAGCGATTGCCGTAAGACAAACACAACATCCAAGCCTCTCCGGGATTCGAACCTCGACCCACCTCTGGCGAATGGTCACAAGCCAGTCCGTTAACTTTTCCCCGTTCATTGTTTTATTAGGTGTACAAATAAGTTTTAAAGCGTTTTTGTGTGACTTATACCGCTAATTTACATATGCGACATTCCCCCGCGTTGTCATGTGACTGTAACTGGTCCAGAGTATAAAATGTGGCACAGAAGTTTGCCCAACAGTCAAACGCACTTGCACATCAGTAGGTGAAAGATGGCAAACGATACTTCATTCGTTACGAATTTCATGAAGGAAAAAGTGCTGCAAAAGCATGTGCATTGATCTGTTCTGTTCTAGGGAAAATACTGTATCGAAAAGCACGTGTGAGTTTTGGTTTAGACGGATTAAAGCAGGGGATTTTAATGTTAGCGATCGAGAACGTAGCGGAGCCCCGCAGAAGGTTGCACATGAGGAACTGCAAGCATTGTTGGATGAAGATTAGTTTCAAACGCAAAAAGAACTAGCTAAACAACTAGGGGTAACTCAAACCATTTTCAATCGTTTACACGCAATGGGAAAGATTCAGAAGTAAGGAAAACGGGTGTCACATGACCTGGCCTGAGCCAGAGGAACAAGTATAAGCGTGTCATGAAGTGTTTGAATCTGTTCAATGAACAACACAGGAAGTCCTTCCTGTGGAAAATTGTTACAGGTGATGAAAATGGATATGGTACGACAGTCCCAAACGCAAAAAACACTGGGTAGACCCCGGTGAAGCAACGACTTCGACACCGAAACGCAATATTCACTCCAAGAAAGTTCTGCTATGCATCTGGTGGGATATGAAGGGTGTGCTCTATTATGAACTATTGAAACACGGTCAAACTGTTACTGCTGATCGCTACAAGCAACAATTGCTGCGATTGAACCGGGAAATCTGTCGGAAACGTCCATTCACAGGCAAAGGATTGCGTCTCGTGAAATTATTGCATGGCAACACTAGGCCGCATGTCGCGAAATCGGTCAAGAAAACGTTATTAACGCTTGACTGGGAAGTTTCGGAGCACCCGGCTTATAGTCGCGACATAGCCCCATCAGACTATCATTTGTTCCAATCGATGCAACATGGTTTGTCTGCTGTACGGTTCCAGACATGTAACGAAGTGCAAAAATGGGTTGACTACTTCATCGCGTCACACGACGAAAGCTTCATAGGGCTGGAATCCGTCAGCTGCCCGACCGACGGCGGAAGGTGACGGCGCATATTTTGATTCGTAAAGGTATTGTTGTTTTCTCTCAAATTACATGTTGCGTTGTCTTAAAACACTTTAAAACTTATTTGTGCACCTAATATTGTTTACGGTCAGCGAATGTGTTTATTGGTTGGAATCTGACAGGTTTTTTGGTTTCTGATTGGGGAAGGTAGGGGTTTGGCTGTTGACCACACTGTGGTCACCACAGTTTGAAAGTCTACCTTCGAGCACTAGCGAAGGAGAATGCGTGATTCAAAAAGAGCCGAAATTCGACATCAAGTAAAAAAAACATGAATAACTTTGATTCCATTGCGTGAATCCACGGAAACGAACCAGAATAGTAAACTAAATAAATAACTAGTTTTTTGACTTAGAAGTTGTTTACTAGTTTTAATAACTACTTTTTTTACTATTTTTTTTCGTCCTCGCTGGGTAGGGGGTAACATCGGGAGTACGGATGCAACGAAAACATGTCACACTTTGAAAGCTTATATCTTCCAAACTAACAATGGCAGAGAAATAATACCTTAGATAATTTATAGGGTCCCATTTATAGGAACACAAGTTTCAACCCTCTACCCCTTAACTCTTCGATACAGTAGCGTTATGAAGTTAAGCCAAATTTCGCGTGATTTTGTTTCGCCGTACGCCGTTTTAAGGTTGATAACTAGTGAATAGATAATAATGATAGCAATGACCTCAGCCCAGCATTCCGTAGCTGGCGGTCAGAGCTAACAGACGTATGTGATAAATCGAAATAAAGTGCATTTAAAATTTATTTTTTAGGTAAAAAAATCCGCTCACGAAAATATTAAAATGCGGCGGAAATCCAGGGAAATTACTATAAGAACTGACGAAAGTTGAAAAAACAGTTAGAGGAGAACGAGAGGAATCCGAAAAGGCCTGCTAAGTCATCAACTGAAAGGTCATGGGAATGTAGGGAGCGTCAGAAGCCCGCGCGTCAGGAGCCCGCGCGCTAAAATGTGTTTCACCTGAGTTAGACTCCACAGATACAACCTTCCACTTCAACTGCACAAATTGAGCCCGAACAGCAAGAACAGATGGAAATTGATGTCATCGATCCAAACTTTCACACCGAGCATGGAATACTAATTTACATCGCCAGTCTTCACAAATTTGCTGGATAATAAAGGTATTACGTCTCACACCTTTACACCACTCATGCATTCTGAATCTAGACAAGAACAGGGGGAACAACAATACGAGTGCATTAAGCCCGAGACGTATCTCCAAATTTATAACAAGGCAACTAAGGAGTTTAAAAAATTGTTTCTGAAGAACGACTTCTTCAAAAGCAATTTTAGCAACAATTACTGACAATGATTATACACAGAAGAACAATCGAATTAGAGACAGCTGGAGTTATGCAAATGTGGTGCTGTGGGCGGCCCTGTAAACGGAAACGACATGACGTATGCAGCGATCCGACAATATAAGGAGTGATGCGACGGGAATCAGTAAGAGTCGGACGCAGTATGGGTAAGACGAAGGATCTAACCGCATTTGATCGTAGGAAAATTGTCGGGCCCGACGAATGGGTCACTCCATCTCGGAAGTCGTGCAGGCACTGGGATTTTCACGAGCCACTGTGTCACGGGTGCACCATGAGTACATCGAATCCGGTAAAACCATCCCTGCAAGGGCCAACTGCCGTGGACAACAGCGTGTGGATGAGCGGGGTCATCGTCGGCTATCTCGCATTGTAACAGCGGATAGACTGGCCACAGTGCATGAAATCACTCGGCAATTTAACGCTGGTGCACAAAAACGTGTAAGCAGCCACACCATCCAGAACCATCTCCACGCTATGGGGTACATAAGCCATCGTCCCACGAGGGTACCGCTGCTGACCGCACATCACAGGGTGCAAAGATTAGCATGGGCGCGGGAACATCGCCACTGGACACTAGACATGAGGGAAAATGTTCCCTGGACTGATGAGTCGAGATTCACGTTGGTACATGCGTATGGCAGGGTACGAGTACGGCGCAAACCACATCTAGCGATGGATCCTTCTTGCCAGCAGGGTTCAAGCTGGTGGGGGTGTCATTCTAGTCTGGGGACTGTTTACGTGTACTGAAATGGGACCCCTGGTACGTGTGACATCGTCCCTCACAGGTCAACGTTACCGGGATATCCTAGACGACCATTTGCTCTCGTTTGTGCGTCTTCAACATCCCACTGGGGACTTCATCCTGCAACTAGACAATGCAGCTCCCGAATTGAATCCGAATGGTTGGATGAACACTCCACCGACGTGACCTCGCTTCCTTGGCCAGCTAGGTCACCTGACCACAATCCGATCGAGCACATCTATGATGCCATCGAGAGAGATGTTCGAGGCTCTGACCATCCTCCATCAAATCTTCGTGAACTGTGGGAGCTTGTTCAATGGACGTGGATCCGTATGGCTTCCAAACGCTTCCGGTGTCTTGTCGAGTCCATGCCGAGACGAATCGCCGCCGTCATCAGGACGAAAGGTGGTGCTACACGTTACTAGACAGGTATCTCTAATTCAATTGCTCTTCAGTGTACAACGCCTTCTACTTCTGCAAACATTAATTTATAATCAGCATAAGTCACTATAAATTGCATATAGTATAAGTTGCTTCTAAGTAAATAAAGTAAAACATTTCTTTAGTTTTATTTCTTAAAGATTTTATATCTGAAAACAATCAAAGGGGTACTGGAGCAACTGTGCCGCAACCTACAACGTAGGGCAACATCAACTGTCCTTCGCTGAATACTTTAAGGACGTATTCGGGCTAGTTGGGAGTAATCTTTCCTCCAGCAATAAAGACTATGCAACTCAGTCACCGTCAAACTAATTGCGTTAATGCGAATTATTTTCCATATTTGAAGAGAGCCGTTTTCTCCCCCCCCCCCTTTCATGTTTTGAGTTACTTTTTTTTTTTTTTTTACTTTTCAGCATGGAGAAATTGTTTACTAGTGAAGTAAATTAACAAAGTTATACAAAGCAAAACTTACACAAAAATTTTCGTTCAGCACAGAGGGGCCCTTCCAGATGAATATTCAGCCCTCCCTCCCCACCTGGTTCTGACAAAGAAACGGACATCTGGTTGTCGCTGATTGCAAAACCAAAGTACGTTGTTTAGATAGAGGATCATAAGATGTTTAGATCCAAACTTTGAGCTGCTATGGACAACAGGGGGAGCCACTAGAGCCTTGTTCATGAGCATTATATTATATAATGTATGTACAGGGTGATTCGTAAAGAAGTATACAGCTTCAACGCACTATAAAACAAGAACAGTGTAAGGCATTTTATGTTACATGTAACAGAATTGTAGGGGAATGTTTCAAGCTTTTTTAGAGACAGTCACAGATGTTCTATGTGTGCACCCTTAGTCACACGACACACATCGAGCCGGTAATCCATTTCCGCCCAAACGCGAGGAAAGATACCTGAATCAAGTGCAGTGACAGTGGCTGTGATACGCTTTTCCAGCTCCGCAACAGGAAGGGAAGGGGTGAATACCTTGTCCTTTACGTACCCCCACAGAAAAAAAAGTCACAAGGTGTTAAGTCAGGACTTCTGGGTGGCCATTGGGTCAGTGGCATGTTGTAGTCCACGGCTCGTTCAATCCATCGGTGAGGAAGATATTCATCAAGATAATCTCGCACGTGACACGCGTGCTATCACCTACGTCACTTTCCTCAGTAGCGGGACACAAACTTTATGAGTACATCTACCTACCGGTTCGCATTTGTGGCCCGTGTCTTCAACTGTTACTGTTTTACAGCATCTGGAAACTGCATACTTCTTTATGAATCACCCTGTATATTATGAATGTTATATTAGAACTTCTTACAATTATTTCTTATAAAAATAAGGGCAAGTCCCTATAAAAATATGGTTAAATTCATAACGGACTTGTGACGTGCCTGCCCCGCAGGACGCGCACGATATAAAGGCAGATAGCAGCGATAACGAACGTCCGCGTAGCTCAATTGGTAGAGAGACTTATTCCGGAATGAGGGGACCCGGGTTCGAGCCCCGGCGTGGACAAAAATGACGGAGAAATTTACTTCGTTATAGACACTGTGTTGCTAACGTCAGACATGAACTTTTGGCACAGAGACCACTTTCTCGGTCTGCAGTCTTTTGTTCACTATCAGTTTTGAGCGCCTCGATTTCAAAACCTAATCCTCTTTGCATTTTATAAGTGCAGTTATATCACTACTCACCCTGGATACCTCCAAACGCTTCTCCAGTATTGTTTTGAATCGGGCCTAATAGAGGAATGTGGTAGAGAAGATTGCGAGTAAACAGCATTCATGAAATGTGCTCACTGTGAGAACTGCCTTTGTTTGGATCATTCCATAATTAAAGGTCTTCATATTTTTTTGTCGTACATGAAAGGTGAGTACAATGTATATCCATTACTGAACACGCTATATTGTACATCCATTCATGAATACTTTGTAATGTATACCAATTGCTTAAAACAACAAAAACCATTCCGATACGGGCCGCAAGAGTAATGGAGATTCCATGAATATTGTATCTGCCAGTGTTTTTTGATGTCCTGTAACTTCATTTATATTCCATAGCACCTAAAAGTTGTTTAATTACAGGTGATAAATCCAAAGGACGATAGAAATAGTGAATATATTGCAAATACGTGGAGATAATGTAAATATACGATGTCATCGCTCTGTCCACGTTACTTTATAAACAACGAATAGCAACTGAAAAATTGTTCAACCGACACCGCTGGGATCGAACCCCAGATCTCTCGATAACGCACTCGGCTAGTTATCGAGAGATCTGAGATTCGATCCCAACGGTGTCGGATGAACAATTTTTCAGTTGCTATTCGCTGTTTATAAAATAACGTGGACAGAGCGATGACATCGTATATTTACCTAAAAGTTTGTCATTATTCATTACCCTTTCATTACTGTCGAATGATATAACAAACACTGTGCATCTAGCGACAACGGTCAGGACCGTTCCTTTGTCAGAGGTCTGCAGCTACGCACATAGGCTACTTTAGATATTTTGGGGCCCTAGGCGCTAAATGGTTCAGGGCCCCCCCCTCCCACTTCTCATCCCCTCAGAAAATTTCATCCGTCAGATTGATAAAAATGTCCTTACGCTTTTTAAAATGCCATTATATCTTCCTATTATTAGAACGTTCTGTAAGAAACAGTGCTAGTACAATAATTTTGTCTGTCCATGCATATCGAACTTTTTTATTTTTGAGATATTTCAAAAATTATTTTTGCGGCTAATAGGAAATCAATGGATATTAAGTTTGGCACTTTAAATATCCGTACCCAATTTATACCTGCACTGCAGTTATCAGAAACAAAAGCATACGAATTTAATGACAAAGATCCGGTTTGAAAATGGAAAAGTAGGAACTGCAGGGTTTTGAGTAAGAGAATCGTTGACACTTTAAAAGATGAGAATACTTGATAATTATCAGTATTAAACCAAGGGAGCAGAAATTAATGAGAAAATGTTGTTGCAGTACAATATAAAATTACTTTTAAGACTATTAAATAAGATAGTGTGATATTCTCAAATTTCCTTATTTTTCCAGCCTAAATATTAATAACTTTTGGTTTAAGATGGTTTAGAAGGATTAGGGCCGAGAAAAAACTTGATTGTACTAAGAATTATCCTATGAAGAATATTTCTTTCTTCATTGATTATCCTACCACGAAGGAAAAAAAACAATCGCAAACACCCCCGATCATCGGGAAAGTTTTAACAAGCACTCCTCATCGCAACTCAGGGAGGTGTGAAGGTTTCAACACAGATGTGTTCCCTTGGATGGAAGTAGCATGAAAGTAATTTAAGTAATTTATAGCACAGCAGGCCAGTTAAGAATTTGCCTTAAACAATGAAAAGTGTGGGAAGCGTGAATATCTCCTTTACCTACAACTAAAAGGGACTCAAAATTATTTTAACCGTTCCTTTCAAAATAAATACATCGATAAGAACTCGAAAATTCGGAATATCAGCAACAGCAAGAAAAAAATATGTTATTATTAATATGAGAAAGTAAAATATCAATTGAGAATACAAAGTAGTCGCTTTAAGGGTTGATTTGCTTCGGTCCGTGAAAACCAAAACAAAACTGAAATTCCAATTATATGTTTTAGGGGCCCCTCAAACAGTGAGGCCCTAGGCGTGCGCCTAATCGGAAATCCGCCACTGGCCCTACGCAGCTCCATTTTCAGCAGGGTTGAATGTACTGTGTGTTGCAACACATTACTGCCATCACCTGCATTCAAATTTCCAATAAGTTGTGCAAGAGTATCCCTTTTGCTGGCTGGTACCTCAAGGGATAGCCTCTAGCGTCGATGAGTCGTAGTTAACCCACACCTGGCAGGCGGTTCGTGGGTTATCCCTCCTCGCACCACTTTTTTACGCTTTCCAACCGTAGGTTGTAGAAGCGTATATGCTCCAGCTTTGTCCGTCTGTACGATAACTCGTGTAAAAATGGTTCGATTTCGATGAAATTTTAGCATATGGTAGAGAACTACTGGGCACGAACCCTATTGAAAAATGGGGTCACTACATAGGAGCGAGATCCATTCCATTGCCCTTATGCGTCATAACTTGCGTAAATATGGTTCGATTTCGATGAAATTTTAGTATGTCGTAGAGGACCACTAGGACGAACCCTATTGAAAATGGGTGAGGTGGGGTCAAATGTCAGGACATAGGAGCGGGATGCATTCCATCACATCTTATTAAAGGAGCAATTCTTGTATATATGTGAATTTTATTTTGAAAACAGCTCTAAGGATTTTGATGAAGTGGTTAATCTACCGTTTTCTGGTACTAGAAATCGATTAGCTTGATCTCGACTTTGGAAAAATTCGTTTAGTGGGTTAAATAACCACCCCGAGTTACCACGTTTTTAGTGTCATGGCGTCGTCCTATTAATGTTTCCCATTCTTAGAAATCTTATGACGTCACACTGTCGCGATCGAGATGTTGGCACGCGGTCACGCCATTTGCCTCATTACGTCACGCGTCGTTTGTGGATCCTATTAAAGTTTTATGATGTCACACTCTCGCGACCATCTGCCTCATTACGTCACGCTGTGTGTGCGTATGTCTGTCCGCACGATAACTCGTGTAAAAATTGTTCGATTTCGATGAAACTTTAGTATGTGGTAGGGGAACACCTGGGAAGGAACCCTATTGAAAGTGAATGAAATGGGGTCAAAGGTCAGGACATAGGAGCGGGATCACTTCCATGTCATTATGCGTCATAACTTACTTAAAAATGTTTCGATTTTGATGAAATTTTAGTATGTTGTAGGGACCTGCCAGGGGACGAATCCTATTGAAAATGGGCGAAATAGGGTCAAGGGTTTGGACACAGGAGCGGGATCTATTCCATAGCCCTTATGCATCATAACTTACGTAAAAATGCTTCGACTGCGACAACACTATGTTATTTTGGAGGTATGCTGAACCAATTCTGTTGAATATCATCGAAATGGGATCAAAGGTCAGGGCGCAGGACCGAGATTTATTCCACAGCCATTATCCTCATAACTTGAGTAATGATTTCTGGTATGTTGGAAAGCGTATCATAATCAATGCATTGCATGATTTTACTAACTTGTTGAAGGTACAAACTACTAACTCGGCTGACCGTTAGCACCCCACAAGCTTAGTCTCGGAAATGCTCTGATCCAGTCGTCTGGCCATTACAGTTTGTCTTTTGACAAACTCGTTTAAAATCCCGCTGCCTTTCCCATCTGAAGAACAACACTGGTTAACAGCGTTCAGAATCAGGTATTATTTATACTATTTCATGTCCTTCACACGCGCAATCGTTAACAGCAGTTGCTTGGATTTTACATGGAGACGCGCTGGTTATAATTTCTTGGCGCGCGCGCATGTGTCAGGGACGTCGCCAAGGAGACGCGAGGATGGGCTTGAGCCCACCCTGAAATTTGTTTCGCCCATCGAGTTCAAAGTGTGCCATTTTTCAACATATTTAACTTTAAAATATAATCTACACTTTGCCAAGCAATAAGTCTAGTGTTTTATTTCATGTAACGCTACGTATTTTCCCCTAGGAAGTGCGTTCTTTACGTCACCAAAAAAGGTTATCAAAATAGCACCGCAGGATTATGAAAATTCAGTTGTTCTCCACTCTTCCAATTTTTTAGTTTCAGCCTCTTTTTCATGTTTGTATGGCCAGGGGGCTAATGAGGAGGTTGGATAGGAATCACTGAGGGGGTAACTACTAATTGTTCTGTTTGTTTTCTTTACAAAATAGGGGATCCCAACACGAAAAGTGGAGTTTAAAGCTACACTAGCGTCCTTAAGACTGCCACGGCACAGTGAAAGTGCAGAAAATGGCTGACGACTGCTTTGTGTGAGAGGAGTGCAAGGCAAAGTCGCTGGCTGGAAGGAAGGAAATTAAGGAGGGATGAGGTATTGCGTCTGTGGGGAACAACGTTAAAATTTGATTTAGAAAAACAAAAACTACATTTTCTTTTAAATTGTTCAAATACAGTACTATTTTCGTAAGCAAAAATGGAAAATTTCGAAAAGAAAGTTAAGACATGCATTCAGAGCAAGCAAAAAGTTGAAGGCGACACCAACATTTGTCGCTTATGCACGTGGCGTAATTAATCAGATCCGTGTATGTATGTGTGGCCAAGTGGAGGGAGTCGGAATAGCAAGAATTCTTTTGTAGCCGGTAGTGAAAAGCATTTAAACCGCCACGGTGGCGCAGTGATCTAAGCGCTGGCTTATTATGACCATTCGTCAGAGAAGAGTCTGGGTTCGAATCCCGACGAGACATGGATATTGTGTTTGTCTTACAGCACGGGCTCTCTCTCTCCCTACCATGAAACATTGACCTTAAATTAGGGACGGGCGACTTATTGACCTTAAATTAGGGACGGGCGACTTATTGACCTTAAATTAGGGACGGGCGACTTATTATTGACCTTAAATTAGGGACGGGCAACTGCTTATAGCCCACTGAGTTGCTTACGGTAATCGTTTAACCTTCAATTAAACAAAAAAAAAAAAAAAAAAAGATTTTTTTTTTTTTTATTTAACGAAACAGTGAAAGAACAAAGTTGGTATAAAGCTTGCCCCACCAAAAATAATGCTCACCCACCCGCCGCTCATCCTGATTTCGAAGTCTAGCGGCGTCCCTGGTGTGTGTGTTTTGTTCCTTGAGTTGTCAAGGTCAGTGGACGACAACTTTGGGCTCATCGTGCACTTCCGGTGGCCATTTCATGACGTCACTTACCTTTCCATCGTTTCTTGCTCAGGCCGTCTGTCATTCTATTTTGTGTGTGGTGATGGGAGCAGGAAGGTGACGACCACCATAAGAAACTCTATAAGCTATAAACAGTCCCCTGTCTCAAATTCAGGGCCACTGGTTGCACGGAGGAAAAAAACATCGCCATAAAAAAAAGTTATTAAAATCATGCAATGCATTGATTATGATGCGCTCTCCAACATACCAGAAATCATTACTGGAGTTATTACTCAAGTTATGAGGATAATAGCTGTGGAATAAATCTCGCTCCTGTGCCCGGACCTTTCACCCCATTTCGATGATATTAAACACAATTGGTTCAGTATACCTCCAGAACAACATACTAAAGTTTTGTCGCAATAGAAGCGTTTATTCACGCTATGAGGATAATGGCTGTGGAATAAATCTGGCACCTGTGCCCTGACCTTTGACCCCATTTCGATGCAGAGGCGGATCCAGAAATTTACTCTAGGAGGGGGTATAAAAAAAAAGGGGGGGGAGAAGTCATTATTAAAGTTTTTTTTAGATATAACGTTAGTGTGTGTGTGTGTGTATACATATATCATCATTGTCAACCATTATCAATCCACTGCTGGATGAAGGTCTCCCCAAGTTTCTTCCACAACGGTCTGTCTTGCGTCAGTCTCTTCCATGTTACTCCCGCGTACTTTCGGATTTCATCCACCACCCATCTCTCATGCGGTCTTTATATATAATGTTAGCAGGAGATGCCGAAAATTACCCCGAATTAGCCACACTGCCTCCCTCCCAGAACACCCCACCCAAGCGGGGATTGACTTCGGAGTGGGTGGAACAACGGGAAGCGCGCCCGTGAGGCGTGAAAAGACCATCTGAGAGGAAGCAGTGGGGATATTTTTACGAATTTTGTTTACGACCCAATTAAGATACATGTATGTAGATCAGATTGCTATTCACAGTTTCTCCCGCCTACTCTGATTTCAGTACAAAGCTCTGCCTTACCCTGTTTCGAGACGTTACAGATGCTAGACAAGACGACAATAGCAAAGAACTAACAAAGAATATCCCCATGCCCCCCCCCCCGATGTCCCTGTTTTCCCTTTATCTTTTGCGTTCGCTCGCGCTCTCTCTCTCTTTATTTTACTCCCTTATCTTTCTTTTTTTACTGAACCTAAATCAATGTATTATATTGATTTAGGTTCAGTATTTTAAATCCTCCGTACTAAGTTTGATTGTTAATTTTTTTTTTTTGAAAAACTGAAAACAATATATGCAAAGTTAATCATTTACGATATTCGCTACTTTAAATGTAAAAAAATCGTTAGGCTTTGGGGTGGGGGAGGACGATCGCCTGATTCCACTTCTCCAGCCACTGTTTCGATGTTATTAAACATAATTGGTTCATTATACCTCCGGAACAACATACTAAAGTGTTGTCGCAATAGAAGCATTTTTAGTTAATTTATGAGGATAATGACTGGAATAAATCTCGCTCCTGTGCCCTGACTTTTGACCCAATTTCGATTATATTAAACAGAATTGGTTCAGTATACCTCCGGAACAACATGATAAAGTTTAGTCTTAATCGAAACGTTTTTACGTAAGTTATGATGCATAAAGGCGATGCAACGGATCCCGCTCCTGTCCTGACCTTTGACCCCATTGCGTCCAATTTCAATAGGGTTCGTCCCCAGTAGTCCCCTACCACATACTAAAATTTAATCGAAATCGAATTCTTTTAGGTGAGTTATCGTACGGACAGACAGACGGACAAAGCTGGGCCATATACGCCACTTCAACCTACGCTTGGAAAGCGTAGAAAAAACCACCACTCATGCATCATTTGGGAATCGAACCCGGGCACCTTTTGACGAACGGTCAGAAGACAGCGTTTTATAGGCAAATAAACACAGTCTTTTTTACAAGTGAATTTCTAAATTTAGTTTCGGAGAAAACTCATTTTCTTTGTACTCGATTTGTCTTAGACATCAAGCATACCTGGTGATTACGTCATATAGCACTGTGTCCAAATGATTGCTATTCTAACACCAGAGGAAATAACGTGCATTAGCATACGTTTCCAAAAAACGAATATATGTCATATGTACCGACTATGGGGACAAGGTGAACCATGCCCCCTCAATAATTTTACTGGAGGGGCAGTGCGCATCACCCAATATTTTTCATCTTGTTTAATTAATTAGGTTTTTGTTCTTGTGTGTGTTATGTAATTTTCGAAATGTGTGAGTTGAAATATTTCTACAGAGAAGATGTTTTCTCGTGCTATTCAGGCTATCGTGTACTGTGCTAATTGCAAAAAATTCGTCTTTCCTTTATGAAAATGTGTTATTCTATATAAGACGGACCAAGCTCCAACTTAAGAGACCAAAGCGATTTATTTCCAAAAAAAAAAAAAAATAAATAAATAACAATAAATAAATAAACAACAAATTAAGTAAAAACTCTCCCTACCCATATTCAGCATTGCTCATTTGATAAGAAAATTTATTGCCAGTCCCATATTGTGTTTGACATATTCTCTGATATATGGTAAATGTTTAAAGCAATTATCAAAAATAAAGTAAAAGTACAGAAACGTATAATCCCTAGCGCCTTTATTTATTTTTTGGGCTTCTCGTTCTTTGTTTGAGTAACCGTGCTATTTTCTCATATCTTTTATAAATGTTTGGAAATCTAAATATTTTAAAATCATAGGCTGAATTTCATTTTTTTAATATTAATATTCAGCAAATGGATATTTCTGTTCTTTTGTTCATTTACTGATTAGCATTTAGAATTTCATTTCAAAATATATGTCGAGGCTCGTAGTTTATCTTTTTGCCCTCTTTTTTTATTTTCCACCTGACAATGGAAGAGATTTAAGTCTCCCGCGTCTGATCTCTTCTCGCCAGCTCCCCCCCCTCCGCCCAATAATTTGGCAAAGTCGGCGCCCCTGATGTATTGGTTTGATGCATAAGTTCATGGAGTTTTATTTCATGAGTATTTCCCACGTCAGTAGTGAAGGTGCAGATGGCCAGTTGTATATCAAAATATAGCCATTAATATCGTGTATCAAATCATATTGCGTTGTGTGATTGTGGCTAATGGTTTTTTTGGTTTTCAGGTCCGGAAGTATAGAATGTCAAGTAGAGAGGAATGAATATTTCCGACAACTGCACCTCTACGAGTTTAACAAGGGATCCACAGCCGCCGAGGCTACCCGACAAATTTATCCTGTATATGGAGGATGCTATTGCTCCAAGGACAGCCCGAAAATGGCTTAAGCGGTTTTCAGGTGGCAATTTTGACCTCAACGCTCAGGTCGTCCATCTCACTTTGATGAGGATCGTTTGAACAATCTCATCCACTTGGATCCTCGTCAAACCACACGCAAATTGGTCGCTGAGATGGACTGTGATCAGGCCACCGTGGTGCGACACCTGGAACGCATGGGAAAGGTCCAGAATTTGGGATCTTGGGTGTCTCACACACTCACCGAGGACAACAAGAATCAGCGTGTTGCCGTATGTGGTTCCTTACTCGCCCGTTATCGCGAATGTTCTCAGCAACACAAACCCTTTCTGTCATGTATTGTTACTGGAGACGAAAAGTGGTGCCTGTACGTGAATTTCAGGCATCGGAGGGAATGGTTAAGCCCAAACAAGACGCCCACACCACGTACAAAACATGACCTTCATCCTGCGAAGATCATGTTGTGTGTCTGGTGGGACATGGAAGACATTATTCACTGGAAAATGCTGCCGAGGAATCGAACCATCAACGCTGCACTCTATTATGAGCAACTCCGCCGTGTGGAGGGAGCAATTCAGCAGAAACGGCCACATCGGCGCCATGGTGTCCTTCAACATAACGCATGCGCTCACAGTGCAAATATGACCAAAATGGCCATTCAGGAGATGAAATGGGAGATCCTTCAACATCCGGCCTATTCCCCAGATGTCGCCCCTTCAGATTATCACCTGTTCCGATCTCTGTCGAATGCACTCCGCGGCAGAACGTTCAGCAATGGTGTTGATCTCCAGAATTTCATTGATGATTTGTTCGCAGCAAAACCTGTACGTCTTTTCAAGAATGGCATTGCAGATCTATCCAGACGTTGGGACAACATCGTAAACAATGAGAAGGGAATACATAGTTGATTGATTCAGTTTTCCCTTCTGATGTAATACATTCCTATAGTGCGATGAAAAAAACGGCATGAACCCAATATATGTGAAATTTCGGAATTACGTTGTAGAACAGTAGACAATTTCAACGAAATAAATTTATTTGTTCAGAGCACATCCATTAAAAAAACAGTTGCAAATCTTAAGATAATTTAATGAATTCCGCTTTCAAAATGTAAACTTTATAAGTGGAAATGCATTAAATTCAATGTAAATTTAGTTTTTTTTTTTTTTAGTGAAGTGCGTTTTTAACTGTAAATTTGTGCAACGTTACTGAGATATTTATTTAGTCTGTAAAACATTCTTTTGAGATAGCCAGCAATAAGGAATATTCTGAGTATTTGCATTTAAATTTGCATCTTAAAAAAGAAAAATCATTGCAATTAAGTTAAGCTTCAAAATTATAGTAGTTTCTCCAAACTAAACTTTTTTGTGGGGTTGGTTGGTGTTAATGACCACCGTGAGCAACTCGATGGGCTATAAACATTCACTCTTCCCTAAGTTAGGGTGACTGGTTCCAGGGAAGGCAGGTACCCAGCGCTTAGACCACTGCGGTGTCCAAACGGGTTTCCCTTACAAAAATGGGCACTGATCTTGAAAATTCAGTTTACCAATACTATAATATTCACGTGTGACTTACTCTCATCTGTATAAAATGCAAATGTGATTCTGCATAAACATGGGTTGAAAGTTTTCAGTTTCATAATTTGCTTCAGCAAAAATAATTGTTGACAATGCTTCCTCCATAACTGCTTCTTCATATTGATTGGATCGTCATCGATGGGTCAGGACGGTGACGTTTTGCGCGACGTCATCGGTTTTTCTCTTGAGTGGGAGGCTAGTAGAGCAAACTTTTTCTGTTAACCTTATTAATTTATGAGTTGTTTCTGTGGGGGATATGAGGAGGGGGGGGGTAATAACCTCCACGAGGAACTCTAAGCAGTCGTCTGCCCCTAATTTAAGGGCACTGGCTTCAGAAGGACAGCTAGCGCCCTAAGACAAACCCACCCCCGCATGCTTCATCCGGAGCTCGAATGACCACTCGGGCATTGGGGGCGGCTTTATGAACTTCGCTCAGAGACCAGCTTTAATCATACATGCGAATAACATGGGAAAAGGGGCCTGAAAGTCATTTCCCAGGGTCCCGACTGTCTAAGTTGGTCCGCGGCTATTATTTCTTCTACAGAAAATATCCAAAATCCTTTTCTAGCTACATCCTTAATCCGCCAAATTAAGGTAAATATATGTACACTGCTGGCCACCCAAAATGCAACACCAAGAAGGACACGAGATAGCAAAGCCAAGAAGCACACGAGATGCCACGAGATAGCAACACCAAGAAGGACACGAGATGCCACGTGAGGGCGCGCATTGTCCTGTTGAAACGTGACCGCCGGCAGGTCTTGCAAGTAAGGGAGGACTACAGGCTCCAAAACGTCGGAGATTTAACGGTGGCTGTTGAGTGTACCGGCGATGCGTACCAGAGGGGTGCGGGTGTCATATCCAATTGCGCCCCAAACCATAACGCCAGGCGATTGACCGGTATGGCGATGCATAATGCAGGCGTCATACAGTCTCTCGCCGCGGTGCCACCACACGCGGATCCGACCATCGTGGTGTTGCAGGCAGAAGCGGGATTCGCGGAGAAGACAATGTCGTGCCATTCCGTAGTCCAGGTGCGGCGTTCAACGGCCCACTGCCGCCGCACTCGCCGGTGGTGTAACGTCAATGGTAATGGGAGCAATGGGCGCTGTGCGACAAGTTCCCGCTCCTGCAGACGACGTCGAACGGTACGTGCTGACACTGGTTGTTGCGCAACACACCCTAATTCCTGAGCTAACGTTCGTGATGTGGCGGTGCGAGCCGTCAATGCCCGCCTCGCAACATGCCGGTCCTCTCGTTCGGTGGTGTGCCGCGGCTGCGGCAATCGCTCACGTCGGTCCGTCCGTCCCTCCTACACCCACCGAATCCATTCTTGCCTCACTGTGGCTGGATGTCGTCCCACACGGGTGCCGATGTCTCGGTACGATAAACCGCTGTCGCGACAAGCCACTATTCGTCTTCTGTCGAACTCCGAAACGTGCTGGAATGACTGCCGTATTCTGCGACGAGGCATCAGGAAACTTCCCACGCGCAGGTCCGGCAGCAGAACACACTTCCACTACTTACACCCCGCCTTCTGTGCACCCTTCTTACAGTGCTTCTCGGTGGCGTGACGGGCGCACATGATTTGCATATGCCCTGCAATGCTAATCGTTTGCATGTCCTCTCGCGGGCGACGCATGCTGCGAATTTCAGGCCAATCTGATGCTTCCTTCTTGGTGTTGCATTTTGGGTGGCCAGCAGTGTATATGTTACACCCAAAGAGCAAAATTGGAAGCATTGAAATCGCAGCAAATTCAAGAATTAACGCAGTTTACAGATTCAATATCACATTTGTCTGACCTCTACGGAAATTAAGACATTCAATCTCGAACGCATTGACCGATTTGTCTGGTTTCCATGTCCTTTTGTCGGATCATAAAATGGGCGGTTGCATGCGCTGAACAGCCTTTAATAAACATGCAAACACAGTTATTTAAAGGCTGCTCAGTAAATTATTCCCATCTTTGAGGTTCAGGTCTTGTTTCGCGACTAACACCGCTGGCAAAATTGTCTGGCCAAATGAAACATGAAATGTAAAAGATTTCCGGCCCCGTAACTCACGGCAACATGTATTACATACATTGTCTCAAATGGATCTCTATTTGCATGCCTTTATCTTTTCTCCGTTTTTTCCCCCGAAGGTCACTTCAAAAGAAATACAAATAAGAAATGCGCCTAAGCTATGCTCGGAAAAACAGCATGGTTACAATTCAGGTCATCCACACGGAAATGTCAGTCAAGATGCAGCAGGAACAGCGAGGAAATCACCAGACTCCGCCTCTCGTAAACAACGCGTTACGACGGCGAGATTGGTAAGTTCCAAAATAATGTATTCATACGGATAATACGCAAACTCCACTTTTGAATGAAAGTTACAACATAACGAACTATGTTTTTGAGATTCCTTAAGGAAGGAGATTGGTGAAAATCAGTTTTTCTTTCTCTTGTTGCGATTCTTTACCTATTGTAAAAAAAAACAAAAAACAGCAAACGTGTTGAATAAAATTCTGGTTCTACTGCATTTTTGGAATATGATTTTTCTTGTGTGATAAAATTTTTAAAAGCTGTTTTTCAGTTTGTATTTTTATTGCAAATAAAAATCATAATCTTGAATAAATGAGATGACTTGATCTTGTTTTCCTTTTGATAAACTGATTTCAAAACTATATCTCTGAAATCAAAACTTCACTATGGAATTTTGAATTTCAAACAAAAGGTGGAAACTGCACGCCAAAATTGATTTAAGAAATAACATGAAAGATATTTTAAAACCAATAATCCAGAATTTCTTCTCGCACTTTTATTCTTTAAAAGAAGATTGCAGACAAAGCTTTACTCGCATAAGTTTTCAAGTTTTATCAACTTTAATGGGCTCTGAAACAATAAGCGTTGGCAATATAAAACTTAAATTAACTCTTCACTTCAACTTAAATCTAATTGCTGACTCAATCTGTTCGCTGAACCCTTATGTTTTAATTCGTATAGTGGCTTTAGAAGCTGAAAATTTATCTAAGCATTTGTACAGTCTCTAAATTCTGTTAAATAGTAGAACATATTGATGCATAATATTTGGGGTGCTTGAATTAATTAGCCAAGAAATGGAGGTGAACGTGTCGTCCCACTTTTGTACGTGCAATTTCCGTGGACAGATGTGATGATCCGTAAGCAGTGAAATATGCGTGAAAGAAGGCAAAAGATCAGGTGCGTACTGATACCCTCTGACCTCCCCCCTCCCCTCCTCACTGCTGTTAGGTTTACGGCTTACAAGAGCTTCTAGCCTCAGGAAAAAGATTTTACAAAATCTTTTGTGGAAACTTCATACGAAACTGGTTAAAGAAATAGCCCGGAATTTTTGACGACAGCTTTGAACGAAATAGTAAAAAGAAAAGCAATTTTTTTTTCGCGGTTTTGAAATTAAACATGTGGGACGAATGCTGAAGACGGTAAAGACAGGGCAGTAAAGATGGCATTAAGCCTGTTGCCCCTTCAATTTTTATTGCTGCCGAACGCTGACCACTAGGGCCACGGGTGGCCTAGTGGTCAACGTCGTGACTGCCACGGAGAAGATCTCGGGTTCGATCCTGGGTAGGTACGAACGTTCGAACCACTAAATACCCGCCGTGCGTCGTATGGGCACGTTAAGCCGTCGGCCCCCCCGGTAGTAAATAAGGGCGTCTTCTGCCTCGCTTCCGTATCACATTCCTATCAGGCACTCTAGCCCAAATCTCCTAGCTTCCTATTTCTAAGGGTTGTTTAAGACCTGGGGTCAGACACTCCCTTCCTAAAATCCTCTGCATTTGATCTGATCTGATTTTATTGCTGTTCCCGCTTACCCTACCATGTACGCCTATTGATTAACGAAAACAATGAATGGTGATCTCTGTGACGTCGGGGGAATTCGACAGGGGATCAGCATTTGCTTTCTTTCTTAGCATTCCCCACGTGTGAAACTGTTCGGAAATGGCACTGTTGCCGCGGAACTACTTCGTATTTCGGGCCACATTGTTTTGGCAGTTTAATTACACAGACCAGTTGTAATTTACTTTTATTTTTCTTATTTAATCTAAATTATTTTTTTCCTTTGCTCCCTTTCTTGCCTCATACCCCCCCCCCTTTTCCCCCATTGCAGCATAAAGCCGAGGTGGCCAAGGCGGTTTATGGCGTTTCCCTCGGACAACTGTGGAAATAACCAAGAATCCGTGGAAATAACCTCTTCGTTTCACTCTCGTAAGAACAAGCACGGCATTCACGAAATTTATGAAATGTCCGTCCCCAGTGCTAGCGTTGCGGGTGTACAAACCTCCCGGTATCTCAGAAATTCACATTGCAAAGTCCGAATCCCGGTGTGATGAATAGTCAAGTTTACGTTTTATGACCATCTCCTTTAGAAGTAGGCACTAACAAAAAACGTAAAATACACTGCGGTGTCACAAGAAAGTCGTAACACTGTCAAAGGTAAGCCACCATAATCTTTCGCTATTCTTCAGGCACAAGGAAATATGTCCCATTTAAAGTACTGAAACCATCACCTGCCCATAACGCCAGCTGTTAGTAGCGGGTAGCTGAGCGCCTCAGGGTCCAACCTGGTCAACTCAGCTGAACAATCCACACCCCAGGCGGAAAACTCTTAGAGGGCTG
Source organism: Macrothele yani (assembly GCA_039090855.1). NCBI lineage: Eukaryota > Metazoa > Arthropoda > Arachnida > Araneae > Macrothelidae > Macrothele > Macrothele yani. The sequence continues at coordinate 43,519,844 of CM077022.1, read as the reverse complement.
AGGGCACGCTCCTACCACGTGGGAAATTAAAGGGACTGAGATATATACACTGCCGGAAAGTGAAAAAAGAACACCAAGAAGGAATTGGCGGACAATCATGAAATTTACATATGTTAATGGGGTCGAGTTTACGTAGGTGTTATGTTAATTTCGGGACCAACCGGTGAGCGCTTACGCCACAGCACGGCATAGTATGCAAATTATCGTCGGTGGTATTTAAGGAGTACGGCGAAGTGAAAGTAATCAGTCGTCGGCGTACGGACACGTGCGAAGACCCTGAAGAAGCTGCGATGCCTGGACATGGAAGACGTGTACTATTTCAGCAGTTATCGGACATTGAGCGAGGTCGTCTAGTCGGACTCCGCGAGGCCAGGTGGTCGTATCGTCGTATTGCGGAGCGAATTGGACGAAAAGTATCGGTGGTGGTACGATGGTTGCGTAGATGGTCCGAGGAACATTGCCACACGAGAACACGTAGAACTGGGAGTCACAGACGGACTGATGAGCGGACCGATCGACGCATAAGAAGAGCGGCGTTGTCAAGCAGAACATCCACTGCGACGCAAATCCGAGCTGCCGTTGCACCTGAGGTGACTGTGCGAACAATCCGCAACCGTCTACTGGATGCAGGACTACGTGCACGTGTGCCTCTGGCATGTGTACCTCTGACACCAGCCCACCGTCAGGAACAGCTGCAGTGATGTCGCCAACGTCTGCACTGGAGAACGCAGTGGCGATCTGACGTGTTCAGCGATGAAAGCAGATTCTGCTTGGGAGCCTCCGATGGCCGTATGCGTGTTCGCAGACGCACAGGGGAGCGTCTCCACCCTTCTTGCATCCACCAGCGACACAAAAGGCCTACATTTGGTCTCCTGGTGTGGGGAGCGATCAGCTGTCACTCCCGTACACAACTAGTGTTTGTACCGAGTACGTTAAACAGCACCTCCTACATCAACAACATCATTCAGCCCGTTGTTGTGCCATTTGTAAGGTCGGTCCATAGTGGTGTTTTTCAGCAAGGTAACGCACGCCCACACACGGCACGTGCAACTCAACATGCACTTCAGGGTGTGAGACAACTTCCATGGCCTGCACGTTCACCGGATTTGTCCCCCATTGAGAACGTGGTGGATTTTATGGGACAAAGACTTATCCGGTCTCCACGGCCAGCCACGACCATCCCCGATTTACGCGTCCAGGTTGAGGGATGCTTGGAACTCAATACCTCAAACTTACATCCAACATCTGTACGACAGACTCCATGCCAGAAATGCACAGTGTGATGCAGTTCATGGCGGTTCAACCTCGTACTAACCATGTTACATGGAAATGTTATTTTTCAGTTTACCAGCAAATACAGCTGTATTTTGCCATAATGTTTTGATCACGTTATCCTCTGTATCCCGTTATTATGCTGTATAAATTTTGTTGGTATCAGACGTCTCCTTCTTGGTGTTCTTTTTTCACTTTCCGCCAGTGTATGTCAAGGAGCTGTTGACGCACCGCGGCCCATTCCTCTTGTAGCGCCAATCGCAACTGCGGAATCGTTGCTGGCGGCTGGTTGCATAGAGATAGTGTAAGCACGATATAGAAGTATATAATGTAACTTTATGAGGTAATCAAGAACAGGCACTGATATAGATATATCCAGAGTCGAGATAGGATATACCGAGTCGAGAGTCGTTGGTAGGCAATTCAAGCCAGTGGAGCAAAGTTCTTAGTAGAAATACCAGAAGAAGCCTATCCGGCCAAACCCCGAGGGATTCCAACAAGCACCAATCCACCAGACCAGGGGTGTACTGATTGCCCCCGCAATCCCGGCGTTGCGTGGGGGGGGGTCCTCACGGATAACAGGGCCTCTAACCTCAGGCAAAAGATTTTACAAAACTTTTTGCGGAAACTGCATGTGAACCTAGTTATTTTCAAAATAAACTTGTATGGGCCAGGAATTTTTTGTAACCTGGACGTCCATATTTATCAGAAGTGAAGTTCAGTAGACAATTTTAGAGATAGTGAATTGTAATAATTTTCCTTCAATTTCCCGCCATTTTGTTGAGATGGGCAACAGGTAATGTACTCTTTTCTCACGCATCGCAACAGAGGGGGTGTTAGATTTATGGTTACGCGGACACTTTCCTGCGAGGGAAAAAGAAGAGGGGGCAGCGAAGCAATTAAAGAACTTAGAGTTTTCAGAGAGAAGGCATTTTATGGTGTGTCCACGCTTTCTTGGAAGGCGTTGAGTACACTCTTCGGCAGAGGAGACTTTTGGGGGTTTTTCTCGGCAAGAGAACGTGGCACTCGGTTGCAGAGGATTCCGTGTTCTCGCCGGTCAGTGAGGACGATCAGCTTGTTGATGATAATAGAGGAAAGGTGATCAGGACAATGCTTTGAGACATTCCCCATAACATCTGAATAAAAGTCTTCCTCACTGCAAGAGCAAAGTTTAACTTCAGTCGATTTTTGTTACCTTGTATTTCATTTTTCTGCTCCAGTCGGGAGAATTACGGGTTAAACCCCTGATACAGAACTTTCTGAAAACGAAGCATCAAACGAACCCTCCACACAGGGCCCTGTAATATAAGTCAGCACCAAGCCCTGTAAACATTTTGACTGCAGCTTTGAATGAAACATTAAAAAGAAAAGGAATTTTCGGGATCTTTTCAATAAATAAAATATTTGGAAATCATTTTCTTGGTTTTAGTTTATAAAAAATGCATGATGGGAAAGCAGCTATTGCAGCAGACTTGAGACCCTTTCACAAACAACAGCAATAGTTTCTATAGGTGTACATTAACGAGAAAATGTGAAAGAAATATCAGTTGAGTGAATGAAATTTTTATACCAGCAAGAATAAGGTGTTATGTATTACAGTGTTATGCACATAACTACGCATCCTTCAGAACAGTGGCGTAACCATGTTTCAAAATCTGGGGGATACGATCACACACACTATATATATATACAGTATATGAGGATCCCCGACTCTGAAAAATTGGGGGTCCTCCCCCTCCCCCGACCCCCATTGGTTACGCCTATGCTTCAGAATATAATGAAGTGAAAGGTGTTATTCGACGCGGGAACGAAGAAACACAACTGTGTTCCTTTTTTTTTTTTTTCATGACGGTCAAGCAAAAAACATTTTACTATAATGAGCACAAAACATTGCGACTTAATGTTAAGCGTGTTTTTCATATTCAAGAGAAAATAGTTTAAGTAGTTTTGCTTTTTTTTTTTTTTTTTTTTTATGTGCCACGATTCTTAATTGTTACTTATTTGCTTACTTATGTTCTTTATTTTTGTATAAATCTGAAAAGGTCATTAAACACTTAACACGGCAGTTATGTGTTTTGTGTGAGTGATCTTGAGGTATTTCAAAGAGGCCGTCTTTAGTTCTTTAAAAGAATAAAATTTGCATAATATAATTAACTTTGGCGTAAATATTTTGTAGTACTTAGTATTTTTATGAAACTAAGGGAATATTTTCATTACAAACGTACACATTTGTGTTACACGTAATAAAGTGCAATGAGTCTGATTTTACGAAAAATACCTGGAAGTTCCAAAGAATTTGAATTACTAAAACGCCCATAAAACCTAGCTACTAATATGGAATTTGAAAATTTCAGTAATAGAAAGCTAATAGATTTTCGCAAAAGGGCCTCCAAGATACTCTTTATCTCGCTATCCCTCCCCTTAGATAGATTTAGGGGTTTATTTTAAATTTAAGCTCAGCGGTGTAACAGGCTTACGAAGCAATGGACCAGTCAACATGGCTAATTTTATCCTTTTAATTTAACGTAACTTTTATTTGGCCTCCACCTAAAGGCTGTAATTGTTTAATTCAGCATTCTTTTCTTTATAATAAACATGTTAATTACTTAATCTGGTGTAGCAAATTTTTCTAGGCTGCGTATATTTTTCTAAAACATAATTTGCGGTATATGGGTTTTTTACGAATACCTCGTAACGAACCTATATGAAACACAGCGCGACGTTCTTAAACTTTGAGCTTGGGTTCCTTAAATTTATGGGGCCACAACCTCACTGTTTATCCATTTAGGCGATGAAATAAGTATTCCGCGACCACCGTACTACCGAGGGCGTGGGTAATACACGTACGGAAGTGGGAGACAATCTGAGGCGAAAACCGTGTATATAGTTAAATGTAAATAAAATAAAGTAACATGTTGGCATTAATTGGGCAACTTGTGTGTTTATATACAGGGGAAGATTAATTGCGAGGTTAATGGTGGGCATGGGAAATCACGAAGAATGTAAGTGACTCCGAAGAGAAAAAGAGAGAGAGATAAGCAGTCCCCTTGATGGGCCAGGGAACTTGATAGAAAGGAGTTCGAAGGGCACGCGGAAGACAGCAGAGTCGGGAGGAAAAGAAGAAAAAAGGGAGATTGAACCGTTGGATGCTTTTGCCGACACATTCTGTACAAAATGTTTTTTTTTTTTTTTTTTTTTATGAACGACCACCGTTAGCAACTCAGTGGGCTATAAGCAGTAGCCCGTCCCTAATTTGGGGTCACTGGTTCCAGGGAAGGGAGAGAGCCAGGGCCGTAAGACAAACACAACATCCATGCCTGTCGGGATTCGAACCCGGACCTCTTTCGGACGAATGACAAAATGTGTTTCTCTCTTTGGTTATAGAATAAGAAACATAGCGCATATACAGTATAAACAATTATTCCGAGAAGACAGTCGGGGCAATAAAATACTTTTGTATGTCCAAACCTGGCTCTTGCGCCATTAAAATCAAAATCGAAATGAGGGGGTTATGGCAGAATCCACTGATATTTCACTTAAAGGGTCAAGCACTCAAAATACTAAAAGCGGCAAAGGCACGCTAATGGCTTGCACGTGGCGGTGAAAATCTTTTGCCATAAACTAGACACGTGTACACAAATTGTAAGGGCGAGCAAAGACAGAATGCACCGAAAAACGATCAGTCTTGAAACAGCTCCGAAAGAAGAAGACTCGGGTTTTCGCAGGTCTAGGGGACTGCGTGAAGTCGGCAGAGAAGAAACGCCAACTGCGGGAAATGTATCCCGGAGGCCAAGGTATATGGCCTGTCACAGTGATTAGACCAAAAGTGAAGTTGGTCTGCCCCGAGCGTAGCTCAAGAGAGGGCGCGAAAATCACTGCTACAATATAATTAAAACTGAAACTTTTGCTCCCATTTCAGATAGAGTTGGTTTTCCGCGCCATAATTAGTTATTTCTCCACTTACAGACTTTGCTTATAATATGCTTCGCCAGTTTCGGTAACCTTGGCACAGCTTAAAAGTTCACATTTCCTTCTCAAAATGTTCTAGGGGTATGTCAGCTGCTCACCTTAAGAAATGAAGGCGTAATTATAAGGATGTTATTCACATTGTTGAAGATTCTCGGAGGGCTATTCGGTCATTACTACGAGCCATGATTGCCAGCTACATTTGATGTGATACCGGATGTCTAAGCACAGTCTGATTGTGCCTCACACATAGCGATAATTTTTGGGATGTGTCTTTTGTGGCTGGGAGGTTAACGACCACCGTGAGCAACTCGATGGGCTATAAGCAGTCTTCCGTCCCTAATTTTGAGCCACTGGTTCCAGGGAAGGAAGAGAGCCAGTGTAGTTACACAAATATAACATCCATGCCTTCTCGGAATTCGAACCCGGACTCATTTTGGAAGAGTGGTCAGAAGCTTAGACTACTGGGCCATCAGAGTGCCAATTTTATTTTATCAGTATCTATCTATCTATAGTACAAAGAGATATGGGGGCGCAATATTTTGTGCTTTGCCCCGGGCGCAGAAATGCCTAGTTACGCCTTTGGTCTGCGTCTACGAAAGTATAGACGAAGAGTCCCGGTATCGAAAACAAAGCTTGGAACGACGTTGTGGAGGACTCGTTGGTGGCTGGTAATTTGCTACCGGGCAAGGTGAGAAGTTTCACCTGTGGCAAGTAAAAGCGTCCATGTTACAATTTACTCTGCCTGTACCAAAAATAATCATGAAATGGGACGGTGCTGTGTAAAGTTCTGGAAGGACATACCATCCCAAGCAGCGAGACGCCATGCCGAAGTCAAATTCGTTAGAGGCTGCTGCGCTTCAGAGAAAAAGAGAACTAATGGACCGCGGGACAGGGGCGGATCCAGGATTTTCCTGGGGGGGGGGGGTCGGAAATAACCGGGGACCTTTCTGATATTTTTCCTCCAAATGAAAACGTTCTTAGTATGTCTACAGATTCATCCAATTAATTAAGGAAAGTAATATACTTTTAATACTTTCTTTCACGAAAAATTATTCAACTTGTTATTAAAACCTAACAAATCAAAACTTTTCATTGGTCCTAAGGGAGGAAGGCTCCCCCTCTAAATCCGCCCCTGCGTGGGACGGAGAAATACTCTGAACCTTTAGTTTCTCGCCCACAGAGGAACCCGGAATCCTCCCCTCCCCCATTTCGTGCAGAAAGCGGAAAAGAACATCGACGAGGAATCGTCGACCGCCAGCAAGAAACAAGTGTGTGTGCAGGGCCGGGGGGGGAGTCTAGCGGGGCTATAGCCCAGGGGCCCACCATTACCAAGGGCCCAGGAGGCATGCCGCTACACCGAAAATAATACCAGCTTATATATGTATATATAGAAGTAAAATAGTTTTAGTTTTGTCTCGCATGATATCTACCCGATTACAAACAGTGGCCAGAAGACGAACAGATTTCAAGGCAGCGACTCACTAAGGGTAAATGCTCCATGTCGCTGAGTACAGCGGGGCCGGCGAAACTGTTTCAGCATTTTCACAAATATCCACCCACGCCTCCGTGTTTGCACTTGGAACTGTTAATGGGCGAAATACACTATGACTTAACATTGTACTGTATAACAAAAAAGATGCACCAAGAAAAGTATACAATGCTAAATTATTAAAAATTCCAAGACAAAATCTAGGAATCTTAAGCTGTTAACTCATGTTCTTGTGAGAACATTGGAAAATATAGTGACTTTTTATGAAAAATCTGCAGGCAACTAATTAGTTTAAAGAATGCACTACGTATTAATTATCACAAGCATATTGCTAGTTTTGTGTTTTAACGAGCTTCATAATGATTGTCCGTCATTAGTTCTTTTGGGGGCCCACTCGGATGTCGTAGCCTTGATACCCCACTGATAGTCTTAGCCTAGGGGCCCACTAAAGCCTCAATTCGGCCGTGTGTGTGTGTTGTGGTTCGAACCCTTCGACAGAAATCAATTCAGAATTAGTGTCAGCCCAATACATTGTTGTGTTACAGTGTGACAACTTAAATTGGATTTATTCTGACCATCCAAAGCCGTAAAAACAAGAAACACTTGATTTAACTCTTGATTTATCTACTTCACGAGTTAAAGAATAATAGCTCGGAATGCATGCGATAGGACTCAGCCTATGTGGCTGACTGACCAGACCAGACCAGGTATAATTAGAATTGCCTGATGCAGCTGGTCAGTAATGAGCCGGTAGTTGGGATTCATTACGATAACCCGCGTCTTCAAATTTGTAGCTCACTGCAGAATACTGTCTGTAATGTTTACAAACAGTATTCTGCAGTGACGTCTTTATTTTGTTTTAGACAACATTTATTGTGTGTTTAATTGATTAAATATGTCTGTCGTCTTGTGCCAACCCCTGGATCCGATTGTGTTATTCTGAGTGTCAGCTAAATTCGTTCTCGATAGGTTAATAAGTTTCGGTTAATAATTCTCTCGCCCCATTAAGACTTCGGTGATAAAGAATCCCGGAATAATTTATTCTCATTCTTTAACATGTTTACCGCCTGGGCGTGGCCATCGTCCGGCAAGCTACCTTCTCTAAATTTTTTCGATGTTATTTTAGTTTGATTCGGCCACCCCCGGGGCGTAACAATATTTATATTTCTGCTGTCACGGCTCCGAAAAAGTGCTAGTTTTCTATTTCAATGCGGGAGAGGAATATAACTCTTTATGATTGGGGTTTAAGTTATTGCGAAATTGGTGAGAAGTTAAAGTTGAACTTCTCTAGTGTTCGATACGTAATGAAAAAGAACAAGAAAGATGACACCGAATTTTCGGGTGCAATGAGCACGTCTTTTGAATCCGTTCTGATGCAAATTAAATTTATCAAAGGCATGGAAAACAATTGTATCTGACCGAAGAAAAGTTTTTCAATCGGGTTTTTAATCCCGCAGATATTGCTGTAAACGGAATCGTGAACTCATGCCCTCTGTTTGCAGACTTGTGCATTAAGAAAAATTTGAATTTATATGAGAAACATTTCGCATTCGCAGCGGAAACTCTCTCCAACAAAGAAAGAATTTTTCAAATCGGACTATTCGAAGCAGAGATATGGACAAATATAAGATATGCGTGTACGCCCCTGGCGGGGAAACTATGCATTATTTTAAGAAGAAAGTATTTTCAAAAGGTTTTTCGATGTGAGCGGTATCAGCCCAAGAAAAAATTTTAGTCGAGTTTTCAGGAGCTCAGATTTTGCTGCAAATACATGAACAGCAGAAATTAACACTTAGGCCCCCTGATGGTGGCCAAACAAGTTTTTACCAAAAGTTAGAAATTATTTGCAAAAGATTTCCCATCAGGATCCGTATCCGATGCAGAAAGAATTTTCCAAATCGAAGATTTAGAAGCAGAGATATCGGGTGGACGTAATTTACCTTTACTCCCCCTAGCGGAAAGTATATGAATTACTTGAAAATTTTGAAATTATATGAACTTGTCACACCCGAAACTCCGGCCAATAAACACAATTTTTCAAATAGGACCATTAGAAGCAGAGATATTGACAAAAATAAGATATACATCTACGCCTCCTGGCGGAGAAACCATGTAATTTAAGAAGAAAATATTCCGAAAAGGTTTATCGACGTGAGTGGCATCGGTCCACGAAAGAATTTTTCAATCGAGATTTTAGAAGCTCAGATTTTATAGTAAATACATCAGAAGCAAAAATTAACTCTTACGCTCCCTGGTGGCCAAAGTATACTTCACCAAAACTTAGAAATTATATGCAAAAGATTTTGCATCAGGAGCTGTATCCACTGAAGAAAAATTTCATATCGGAATTTTAGAAGAGATATCGGGGAAAACGTAATTTAATTTTACGCCACCTAGCGGAAAATCTATGCGTAACTTGAAAAAGTAACTATACCCAAAATACTCTTAGACATAAATGGAATCGAAAGATAAAATATTTTTTTAATCGGATGTTTAGAATCATGTATATGGAATGAAATGTATTTTGAATTCGATATCTGCATTTACGCCCTCTAGTGGCGAAACTGCACATCGTAAATAAAAACGAAATAAAGGTTCATCATTCGCATATTTCAAGCTTCCCAATGCAAAAATAATTTTTCAAATTGGGCTAATAGTTACAGAGATATGGTGTCTACAGACAGACGGACGGACGGACAAACCGATAACATAAGCACGATCTTTTTTTACAAAAGACGTGCTAAAAAAGAGTGGTAGTACAGAGAATAAGTTACGATCTGGACGTCCGAAGAAGCTAAATACCAAGCAGCAGAGGGACAGACACCATTAGGAAAGCATAAACAACAAACCCTCCGTAGGTGCTTAAGAATTGGCTACTGATGTCGTTTCAATATCGGGGACTGTAGTAAGTTCTCAAACTATTCGTAATATTCTTCACGATGCACATATTCGAGGCAGAACACCCAGAAAAAAAAATCTTACATCAGTGAAACAAATAGGCAGAAAAGACTTGAGTTTGCCAAACTAGAGATGAGTTCGGGCTCAATTTTAATGCACGCGCCCGCCTGAGTCCAAAGGCCTAGAAGCCCGGGCCCGGCCCGCTTTCTTTGATTACATGTGTTTGCTGAGCCCGAGCCCGGATTCTTGGAAAATTTTGCTTATCAAGGCTTGCATTTATGCATTTTACACTGGCCAAAGATATGGCCCAAGCAAGAATTAGTTTTAAAATCATTAGTTTAAAAAGTTTAGTTCAGTTAATCCACTTCACAATATTAATATGTTTTCAGAAATACTACGCATAAAGCCAAATGTTCTAAAATGTGGATTTGGAAATAAATAATCAACGTGCCCTTCGACCGTATCAGGGGAATCAGAAATTTTGGTAAAAGCTGAAGAAACGAAAATCGTTTAGAAACAAAAATTCCATTCCTTATTTCTTTTTGATTTCTAAATTTACTTTCATTTTGAATAAATTGCATTATAAAACGTACAACGCCGTACAGACAGTTGCAAGTGTTTGAAATTTTGACTCTAGAAAACTAATCTTTGCAGCTGCAAATGACTCATCCAAATTTTTTTCCCTAGGATTTTTAATGGTACGAGCCGGTTTTTGCGCATTTAAAATTTTTCTTTCTGCCGCAAAATCAGGTTTCGCATGGCCGATATGCAAATATTACCATACTCCACACTTTTTTGCAAAATCAAGCATTTGGATAGATGCGCCATGTTAAAATGAAAAACCCCTTCTTTGACTCCTAATAACAGTGTTTGAAGCCACTCGAACACTGTTTTCGGTACTACATTTCATACAGTATAATATTATGCCCAGATTCTTTTTGGTTTTCCGTTTTTTCATGCACGCATTTTATAAGCTGAATGAGCCCAATGCACTCAAATTTTTTACCCATTCCAACAATATATGATGCAGATCAATTTCCATTTCAACACTATATGAATATATAGTAAACAATAACATTAAAAACCATGTCCCCTCTAAAAACCAACGTCACCCCAAAAATCGCGGGAGTGAGGAAATTTAAAAATATAAATAACAATACTTCTAACCGCACAATTTTGGAAATTAATACATCATTTTAAAGATAAGATTCTTGATTTTTAATAAAATACAAAAATGGGAATGTGATATTTTCCCAGTTTTTCGATACCAGACCACCTTAAACTAATCCTTGCTTGGGCCATAGATTTGGACAATGCAAGTCTTGCTAAGCAAAATTTGCCTTGCAATGGCAGCTAGCTTAGGAAATTGAAAATCCTTCCACCATGGTAACAAATCCACAATGAAATTCAACCGGGCTCGGAATTACACGTGTTGAATTAATTACAGTAATGATATTCAAGACGCGTAATTCCGAACCCGGGCCCGGGTTTTTCGGTGGTTAATGAATTCTGAGCCCGTCCGAGCCCGGGCCCGAGCTCATCTCTACAACAAACCACCAGAGTTTTGGCAAAATGCGATATTTTTCGACGAAAGTAAGTTTAATATTTTAGGTTCGAATGAAAAGAAATGTGTGTGGCGAAAGCTAAACAGTTCCCTTGAAACAAAAAATTTAAGACCAACTGTAAAACATGGCGGTGGTCATCTAACAATTTGGGGATACATGGCTTTTTAATGGAGTTGGCAATATGGCTTTATTGAAGGTAATAAGAATGCTAGACAATATATACACTGGTGGCCACCCAAAATGCAACACCAAGAAAGAAGCATCCGATTGGCCTGAAATTCGCAGCATGCGTCGCCCGCGAGAGGACATTCAAACGATTAGCATTGCATGGCATATGCAAATCATGTGCACCCGGCACGCCACCGAGAAGCACTATAAGAAGGGTGCACAGAAGACTGGGTGTAAGTATTGGAAGTCTGTTGTGCTGCCGGACCTGTGCGTGGAAAGCTTCCTGATGTCTCGTCGCAGAATACGGCAGTCATTCCAGCACGTTTCGGAGTTCGACAGAGGACGAATAGTGGCTTATCGCTACAGCGGTTTATCTTACCGAGACATTGGCGCCAGTGTGGGACGACAACCAGCCACAGTGAGGAGAGTATGGATTCGATGGGTGCAGGAGGGGCGGACGGACCGACGTGAACGATTGCCGCAGCCGCGACACATCACCGAACGAGAGGACTGGCATGTTGTGCGGCGGGAATTGACGACTCGCACCGCCACATCACGAACGTTAGCGCAGGAATTAGGGTGTGTTGCGCAACAACCAGTGTCAGCACGTACCGTTCGACGTCGTCTGCAGGAGCGGGGACTTGTCGCGCGGCAGCAGTGGGCCGTTGAACGCCGCACCTGGACTACGGAATGGCACGACATTGTCTTCTCCGACGAATCCCGCTTCTGCCTGCAACACCACGATGGTCGGATCCGCGTGTGGCGGCACCGCGGCAAGAGACTGTATGACGCCTGTATTATGCATCGCCATACCGGTCCGTCGCCTGGCGTTATGGTTTGGGGCGCAATTGGATATGACACCCGCACCCCTCTGGTACGCATCGCCGGAACGCTCAACAGCCACCGCTACATCTCCGACGTTTTGGAGCCTGTAGTCCTCCCTTACTTGCAAGACCTGCCGGCGGTCACGTTTCAACAGGACAATGCGCGCCCTCACGTGGCACGCATCGTGCAACACTTCTTCACGGCCCACAAGGTGTCACTGCTGTCGTGGCCCGCCTGTTCTCCCGATATGACGCCCATCGAACACGTCTGGTTGCAGATCGGCGACCGGGTGGCCCGGCAAGCACCACCCGCGGCTACGCCTGATGAACTGTGGCAACGTGTGGAAGCAACCTGGACCGACATACCTCAAAGCCCACATCCAAAGTCTCTTTCGTTCGATGCCGCGGCGTGTAGCGGCCGTTATTGCCAGCCATGGGGGCCACACGAACTATTGATGTCTGCGTGTTCCGCAAGTCGCACGGGCCTGTAAGCTCAATAGTTTCATCTTTGTATATGTTGTTATGTGTCCAGTAAATCTGGCTTTGCTATCTCGTGTCCTTCTTGGTGTTGCATTTTGGGTGGCCAGCAGTGTATAATGCAAGGTACTTTGTTGGCCAGTGAATCGAAATTGCTAATTGCTGATTCATTGTATTTGCAACAAGATGACGATCTTAAACTTATATTACTAATTGAAAGCGTGAGACACTTGATCCGACCAGTTGCATTATCGGTTTGGCTTGCGGCTAACATAATAGGGGTCATTTGATTATTGGTTTGATTTCTAGAATTAGACTGATTTCTTGAGGGGGTTTGCGATTTCTGTGGTGTTGCAGAGTTTACGTAACAAGGGCGTGGTTGCTTTATAAAGTGAAAAATCAACTGAAAACGCCTTTACAATCACCAGACCTCAATCCTATTGAAAATTCGTGGCATTTGTTGGATTTGCAAGTGAGGAAAAGAAAAATTTCTTACAAAATAGAATTTAGGTATGCACTCAGCGAAGAATAACTCAAAATCAGTGTAGAAAAAACTAGAAAATTAGTAGAATCAATGCCCAGGCAATTACAAGCTGTAATCGAAGCAAAAAGCATGCATACTAAGTACCAGTAGCATTTCTTTATTTCGAAAGTTTTTATGTTTTTTTATCTTTACTAATGTGCAGATACTTTTTTGGCCCAAAAAATAAGATTTTTATTTGTCACATATATTTTTCTTGTGATAAAAAAAACCCGTGTGTATGGGGGGTTTATTGTAAAATTAATCCAATGGTTAAAATTACAGTATTTCGTCCCAATTGCATGTAGGTGTGCAAATGCTTTTTTTTTTTTTTTTTTGCCCACTGTATGTCACGTCAAGGCGAACTTATTGAAAATATTTCACAAATTATAAGACTGTATTATATGTATATATTCACCAATTCGAATTATTAACTCGCTATTTCTTAACAAGACGCAATTAACAACTATAGCTCGCTGTAGGGAATCATCCTCATATCTCTATATAGACATGCAATTTTATCGTTCGCTCGCAACCTACACTTGTAAAAAATAAGTGGTGATGTGAATTCATGGAAAATTCCTGAATATGACGTTCAACAAAATTGTTGGCAGGTGTTAGTCTCTTAACGAAATTTCCGTTTTTAAAAGTTCGCATTTCTTTAAACTTCAGTATTTTCACAGATTTTCCGTAGTCAGTAATTCCGTTTATTTCAAAACAGTCCGTTTCGGGTAGGATTCGGTCTTAGTCAAAAAAAGCCGCGAATCTTACCGCTGAGCCCGGAAATCCCATTCAAGGTAGAACTATAATTGCACGTTAATGAAATGTTTTTGTCATTAATGCGGATGAATTAGTCATTTTATTTGCTGTTAAAAAAAAAAAAAAAGTTGTAAGAGGTTTTTTTTTTTCTGTAGGACGACTGTGCTCACAAACTACGTATTTCTTTCATCGTAATTTTTCGAACTAACAGGATGCTTTGGAACTTGAGATTTTAGTAAACTAATAATATCTTTAAGAAAAGATGAACTGTACCGCTTTATAGTATTATTTAGCCTTAATTAAAGTCTTTAATCACCAATGGACAACTATAGCTCCATGTTATCACCAATGGACAAATATAGAGAAGCTCATTAGTTCCATGCCAAGAAGGTGCACTTTGCTACTATAAGTAACCGTGGTTATCCAATTAAATATGAAAGCGTATTTTGCTTGTTGGTCAGTTATTTCTAGTGTCCGGCAAGTGTCAATAATTCTTTAAATGCACTGTACACTAATTTCACAAATTCCACTATTTGTTCCTTTTTATGACTAGACGCTGTACTTTTGCTTGTAACTTAACTTCTATTACTGGTAATAACATTCTGTAGAGTTTTTTTTTTTTTTTGATTGGAGGTTTAACGACCACCGTGAGCAACTCAATGGGCTATAAGCAGTCGCCCGTCCCTAATTTCGGGTCACTGGTTCCAGGGAAGGGAGAGAGCCAGTGCCGTAAGACAAACACAACATCCATGCCTCACCGGGATTCGAACCCGGATCCCTTACGGACGAATGATCAGAAGCCATCGCTTAGACCACTGCGCCACCGGGGCGGCGTAGAAGTATTTGAATTCAGCATAAAATGTCCTTTAAAATGATGTATAGTATGTATTCCTGACTTTACCATTACGCTGTATAAGTTGACTTCTCAAAAATTTGACTTTCAGTCTACTGGTACAGGACTTTTGGCCACGATTGTAGCTTCTGCATCGTCCACAGACTGATACATAGACATCATACAATCATCTATACAATAATTTAAACACCAGGTTTCAGGCCCAGCCTTTAGCATAGGCGAGCAAGGCGGTTGCATAGGGCCGCCAATTCTAGAGGCCGCGAATTTTAATCACATATCAATTTTCTGTCATCATCCAATATTTATTCTGTATTATCTTAAAAAAAAATAATAATAAAATCACTAAAACGATGAACAGTCGAAGTACGCCTTTTCTCATGTCCCACTAGTTTTTTGGGGGATGCCGCTAAGTGAATCTACACAGTATATAAAAACAGCTGTTCCCCTTTCTATGCTTTGCAGTGAAGTTTAGTTTCCTTTCCGCCGGCTTTACATATAAAACAGAAAATTGAAAATATTTCTCACAGCAAATAACGGCACAGAGAGTGATATAGATGATACATGTCTGCTAACAGAATTAAAATCGTTAATTAACATTATACCTGAAGGTTTAACTCCAATGCAGTTATTACGTTAACTTTATGAGAGCAAGTTTAACAAAGCACTTCTGAACGTCTCGATTACCCTGCGGCTATTACTAACGATTCCCGTCACCGTCGCATCAGGAGAGAGAAATTTTCCAAAATTAAAGCTTCTCAAAACTTATTTGAGATCGGCAATGGCTCAAGAGCGATTTTTTTTTTTTTTTTTTTTTTTTTTGATTGGAGGTTTAACGACCGCCGTGAGCAACTCAATGGGCTATAAGCAGTCGCCCGTCCCTAATTTAGGGTCACTGGTTCCAGGGAAGGGAGAGAGCCAGTGCCGTAAGACAAACACAACATCCATGCCTGACCGGGATTCGAACCCGGACCCCTTACGGACGAATGATCAGAGGCCAACGCCTTAGACCACTGCGCCACCGGGGCGGCTCAAGAGCGATTAGTTGGGCTGTCTTTAATATCAGTTGAAAATGATATTGCTTCGTCTTGAAACCTATCTCAAGTACTTGCAAATTTTGCTTCTAAAAAAAAAGCAAGAATAGTGACTTTTTAAACCATTAAAATTTCTTTCACAATATTTGTATGACATTGTACACAAAAATATACTCTAAAATTCAGACTAGAGTATTTTTTTTAGAAAATTATAAAAATTATTACGCTCTAGAAAAGCATTTTTTTTTCTCGTTTGAGTTTTCTACAACAGTTGCGAACAATGTTATTAACGTTAAACCTTATGTTTTGTGCCCAAAAGTTTATGCAGGAATAATCACGAAACAGCAAGCTACAATGACATTTACAAATAAGCATATTGTAGGCAGGATTCGGAGAAGTTCAGAAAATGTCAGGTAAGCCTTAAGTTCATATGTTCAATAACAATTTTGTGCATTTTTAAAAATTTTAGTTTCTTGTCATTGAGGAAAAAAACGCGTAACTCAAATATGATTGAAAACTGATATTTTAACAACTAAGCATCATGCACATTTTTCAGTTTAAAATACTATTAGCGGCCGCCAAAGTAAATTTTTGCCTACGGCCGCTGAAGTATAGTAAGGCCGGCCCTGCCCGGTTTCTTACGGTAACACAATGAATAGTTGGTGCACAAACTGGGGGACAGGTGAACTAATATCCGGTGACACGAGAACCAAAATTTCATGAGGTATGCTATTCACAATATCCGATCTCGTTACATATCTTCAAAATTAGGTCCTCCGACACAAGATTGAAATTTAATAGTTATACTTTTAAAAAAATTCTGAAATTCCCAAGCCACTTTCCGTCATTCCTTTCGTGAATTAACGAAGCATATTTCTGATACAACCTTTTCCGGTAAATGACGGAAAGAAAACCGAACATCACGGATTTTTCGTACCACGGGAAAATTATGAATTTTCAGAAACCTTTCCGCAATTCCTTTCTTATATTGACGGGAAAACTCCGTTCTCGCTTTTTCCGTACTCTCATAACGAGAAATCACCGGTAAAAAGAGCGATTGGTAAGAATACTTGAGTTTTGATTAACTTTTAAATTTCAATCGTCTATCAAAGGAACTGATTCTGAAGTTCTGTAGTGAGATCGGATATTGTGGATAGCATATCGCATGAATTCTGTTTATTGCGGCACAGGATATTTCTTCTTCTCTTCCCGATTTTGTGCACCACCTATTTTTGTGTTATTGTAAGAAACCGGGTACTTAACTAATTGTACAGGTGATTATATATGATGTCTATGTATCAGTCTTTGGATTCCTTAAGACAAAGGCTATTACAGCTATCAAGAGTAAATTTTATACAGTATTTAGGATTTTTGTGAAATAACACTATAAAAAAGTGCATCTCCCCTTTTTTTAAAAAGATAACTGAAAATCACTAAGTTTAAAATGACCAAGTTACAAAACATTTTGTTGCTTCGAAAAATCATGATGAAAAATGCTTAATTTGTGAAAAGTCCTCCAACAGAAAAAAAATATTACAAACCTATTAAGAAAAATAATAAGC
The DNA here is from genome assembly GCA_039090855.1 of Macrothele yani. NCBI lineage: Eukaryota > Metazoa > Arthropoda > Arachnida > Araneae > Macrothelidae > Macrothele > Macrothele yani. The sequence goes on along the minus strand of CM077022.1, from coordinate 43,502,457 downwards.
TCCAACAGAAAACAAAATATCTAAATCACTCACATTAAGGACTAAAAAAAATGGTCACGCAATTCGTTTTACGGTGAAAGTGTTTCTGATTTCCGAGTGCTTCTGGCTCAGTGGTTAACACGTTTGCTGCGTTACGACCCACGGGTGGGTCGTAACGCGTTAACTTCTACATTTTTCAGAGGAGGAAAAACCAAAGTTTATATACATAAATCTGTAGTGGATATCAGTCACTTTATGTATATATATCTTTAAACGACCCACCGGTGTATCGTACAGCACTGTATTAAACAGTCTACGAACCCACCGGTGGGTCGTAACGCAGTACAAAAAATCGCCGAAAACAGTCGCCGCAGCGAACGTGTTCAAGGCGCGCGCTATCTATTGAATTAACAAAAACCATACAGGTTCGACCCTTACTGCTGCCAATGGTTAACCTCGTGTAACGACTGAAAAATGCAGGGCCTTCAATTTGCGTAATTTCAGTTTAAATACGAAAACGCCTAAAAGGTACTTTCCTGAAATAAACGGAATAACTGACTACGAAAAATCTGTAAAAATACGGAAGTTAAAATAAACGGGAACTTTTAAAAACTGAAATTTCTGGAAAAGACTGACATCTACCGGAAACTTTTCTGAACGCTATTTTTCAGAAATTTCCCGTGAACTCAACACTTTTTTTTTACCTTGTAATCAAACCCTCAAAGTGCATTCCCGGGAATTACTCCTATTACCGGAAATTTTGCGTCACATAACCGATATTATTCATAATTCAAAGCACTCTGGTTCAGATCTGGATAACCATCAGAGTCAGACTGTTTTAAACCATATTCCAAGTAAGTTATATTAAGGGTTACGATTATAGTAGTTATAAGGTTTAAGAGAGCATCACCTATATGTAACATGTTATGTGTCCCACTTACGCGTACAGTAGCTCTTTGATAGGCCATTCCTACGAATCATCTTTTAGTCTTGCCAGCAATTTCGGAAGATCAGGGGCATACTGATCGCCCCCGCATTGCGGGGGAGGGGAGCTGACGGCCTTTAGCCTTTGTAAAAAGAATTTGTAATTTTTTCGCGGAAACTTCATATGAAACTGGTTAAAGTAATAGCCAGGAATTTTTGACGGCAGTTTTGAATGAAGTACTGTAAAGAAAAGCGATATTTGGTAGTTTTAATGGGTAAAATCCTTAGAAATCATTTTCGCAGTTTTACAGTTTATAAAAACTGGATGACCGGAAAGCAGCTACTCCAGACTTGAAGCCCCTTTTCACAGCCGTAGCAGTAGTTCCTATGCGTGTTTATTAACAAGAATATGTGAAAAATCAGCTCAATGAATAAAATTTTTATACCAATAAGGGAAAGGTGTATTACAGTTGTTAAAATGTATTACAGTTGTTTGCACATATCTGTGTGTCCTTCAGAATATAATGAAGTAAAAGGTGTTCTCCGTGGAGACGAAGAAATAGAGACCTGTGTCATTTTTTTTTTCATAACAGTCAGGAGAAAAAATTACTATGCGCAAAACATGGTGGCATTTATAAGGTGTGTTTTTTACGCTTTCCAACCGTAGTAAATAAATACATCGCTCTTACCACGTTCCAGAAACACGTGCTATGTGTTTCTGAAACGTGGTAAGAGCGATGTATTTATTTATTAACTGAAGGATTTTCACCTTCCAACCGTAGGTTGAAGAAGCGTATATGCTCCAGCTTTGTCCATCTGTCTGTCCGCACGATAACTCGCGTAAAAATGGTTAGATTTAGATTAAATTTTAGCATGTGGTAGGGGACGACCCCTTTTGAAAATGGGCGCAATGGGGTCAACGGCCAGGACATAAGAGCGGGATCCATTTAATCGCCCTTATGCGTCATAACGTACGTAAACATGCTTAGATTGCGACAAAACTTTAGTATGATGTTCCGGAGGTATACTGAACCAATTCTGTTTAATATCATCGAAATGGGGTCAAAGGTCAGGGCACAGGAGCGAGATTTATTCCACAGCCATTATCCTCATAACCTGAGTAATGATTTTTGGTATGTTGTAAAGCGTATCACAATCAATACAGTGCATAATTTTACTAACTCGTTTACATTTAAGAGTACATAATTTAAATAGTTTTACTTTACGCCACAATTCTTAATTACCACTAATTTACTTATGTGCTTAGCGGCGTACCTGAACCACCCCCTGCAAAAAAAAAAAAAAAAATCTTCCAGGCACTTTTGCGAAAGTATTTGGCTTTTAGTTACTTAATTCCATATTATTATCTAAGTTTTACGGGCGATTTAATCATTCAAATTATAGCTATTTTCGTAAAACCAAAATTGTTACACTTTATCGTGTGTAACACAAATGTACACGTTGTGATTAAAATGATTGCCCTGGTTTCATAGCAACACAAAGTATTGCAAAACACTTACGCCAAAGCTAATCACATCATGCAAATTTATTGTTTTAGAGAACTAACGCTAGCCTTTTGGAAATGCCTCACGATCATACATGCAAAATACCTAACTGTGACAGTGTCTAATGACCTTTTCCGATTTGTACGAGTATACAGAACATAAGTAAGCAAATGAAGTAACAAGAATTGTGGGACAAAAAGAGTAAAAGTACTTAAATTGTTTACTCTTTATTATAAAGAAGTTAGTAAAATCATGCAATGCATTGATTATGATACGCTTTCCAACATACCAGAAATCATTACTCAAGTTATGGGGATAATGGCTGTGGAATAAATCTCGCTCCTGTGCCCTGACTTTTGACTCCATTTCGATGATATTCAACAGAGCTGGTTCAGTATACCTCCGAAACAACATGATGAAGTTTTGTTGCAATCGAAGCATTTTTACGTAAGTTATGATGCATAAGGGCAATTGAATGGATCCCGCTCCTATGTCCTGACCTTTGACCCAATTTCGCCCATTTTCAATAGGGATTGTCCCCATGTTGTCCCCTACCACATACTAAAATTTCATCGAAATCTAACCATTTTTACGCGAGTTAGCATGCGGACAGACGGACAAAGCTGGAGCATATACGCTTCTTCAACCTACGGTTGGAAAGCGTAAAAAACCACAGTTAACCTAATGTCACTATGTTTTGCACATAGTAAGTATTTTTACTCTATTATAAAAAAAATGACAGAGGTCTGTTTTTTATCGTTCCCTTATCATATTCCGAAGGATGCGCAATTATGTGCAAACAAGTGTAATATACTTAGGTATAACGCCTTCTCATTGATATAAAAATTTAAAAGCAAATAGTTCTTTTTTCCAATTTTTAAGTTGGGAGCACGTGCCCCCCCCCCCCCCACACACACACGTTTCGCCTATGATGAACGGCTTAATACATTAGTCTGAAGTATATTTGCATTATCAACACGATAAATACCAAAACACGATAATACTCTGTATGAATAAAACACACATAAAAGTTAAAAGCTTTACTCAAAAGTTAAAATAAAATAGATTAAAAATAGTAAGAACTTTCGGACTCTATGAGAGAATCTTCAGACTAAGTATCAACAAGAGTGCCTGTGCTCAATATATACATATGGACTCATACTGAGTCCGAAAGTTCTTATATTTTTAATCTATCTTATTTTAACTTTTGAGTAAAGTTTTTAACTTTTGTGTGTTTTATTCATAGTGTTAGCGTATCTTGAAGGTGAACCTACTTCAGTTTTGGTATTTTAACGGCACGAATTAAAAAAACACCTCTCAACACTATGGAATTTCGGAAAAATTTAAATAAAAATGCGTTGATTAAAAATCTAAATATTTCTGATGCACGTACTCGAGAAATTCATTGCTTATATCCTTTTCTTATCTTTTCTTTCTTATTACATATATATTTTTTGCCTGTCTTTCGTTTATAGAATTCTCATTCCACCGGTTAGACTGCAATTTCAGAAAATTGATTGTAAATCTAGTTCAATTCCTTTGCCCTTGTTGTAACATCCGGCGCCAACTTCTTTTGTTACTTTTCTCCTAATACTACCTGTTAACCGGAGCGGTGTTGCTTTAAAGAAGAAAAAAAGACAAAACGTTTCTTTTAGAATGAATTGACAATGCCTTGACATGACAAAAGTTTGATGTGGCAGAAAGCGTTCAATTAACCCTAATGTTCAGCGGGATTTAGCGTGCAAAATGCGGTAAATTCGCAGTTGAGCTGATCGTCTGCGGGTTTTTGCCTGACGTCCTTGGTTCAGTTCGAGGGATATTTTGTGTACGTCCGTTGCTAGGTGAGTTCCGTGAGGCGTCTGTTGGGGATGGAGACCTCGGGTTTTGTGCCAATAAGTCACTGTGGCCTACTTTTTTCTACACTGGTGACCCAGTTTCCTCAGCTGTGTTGTGTGAACACGAAGAATTTGCTTCCAAACTGAAGATTCAAGTGGTTCGTCTTCTTACGACCTCTTATTGATCCATTCGACGGGGACGCGATTTTTCGATTTGAAAAAAGCAAAAGAAAAAAAAAGACGGCACCCTCCTCGAGGTTACATAACCTTGGCATGGATGACTTTCTCTTGCATTGTTAAATTTTAAACAGATCATGTGCTTTTTTTTTTTTTTCTGTATGTTTTTCATAGTACCGCAGGTATTAATGAGCCATAGATGACCTTCGTATTCTGAGGACGGGTTTTTATGTGTTCACTGAGCTCGCTCTCTCTCTCTCTCTCTCTCTCTCTCTCTCTGCAGAATATAAAATACACTGATCTATAAATTCCTCTATTTCACCCAGTTTCGGTTCATTGAAGGCTTTTTCAAGGTTGTTGCAGTTCGTTACGAAGACAAATCTGTAACGTCCTCGATTATCCCGCTCTCAAATGCAGACATGTTATTCAAAAACAAATTGCAGGGAAATTCGCTTGTACTTGAAATTGCGTGACATAAGTTTTTATACATCATGAGCATTCATTCTGACATAGATTCAATGCCCGAAATTGCAGATAGTGTTGATTTAAGTAATAGTCTTGCGAGACATTTATGATTCATAAAATATTTTAAAAAATACTCAGATATCATAGCCATTAAAAATGCTCTTGAAAAAAACTACGATTAAGACGCCGCAAGAATATACCATTAAAATACTTTTAACTTTGAAAATAAAAAGTATTGTTGTGATACCCTCATTTGTGTGATTTATTTTTTAACGGTCATATGTTTTTCATCACTGAAAAGTTGCTTTGTTGTTTATAAGATCCCATACTACTTAGAATTTGTTTTTAAAGTAATGGATTGAAACAAACAATACAGGAAAACATTTTTAGTTTTCAAACAAATTATTTTTGGTTTACAGTGATTGACATTTCGTATAATTTTATAATAATATGTACCAAGTATGGAGCACAACGTGCCATATTTTTTTTTTTTTTTGTATAAATGCTAGGTGATTGCCTCTGTTATTAAAACCGAAATAAGTAGAACTCCGAAAGGTAAATCCGTGTTTACAACTCTCACATCAGAATATTAAAGCCGTTCCACATATCTTTTAATAAGAGTAAATGTTTTGTGAATTTTGGGTAAAAAAACTAAAAAAGTAGTTTTTTTTTTGGGGGGGGGGGGGATGTTGGAAAGTAATTGTAGCCTGAAACTCAAATGATTTCCTGATTAATGATAAGAGGGCCAAACTGGAAAGACAGAACATGACATTTAAAAAACGTTTTGCATGTGCGAGCATTCAAGTTTATTTTGGGTAATTGATAACAAAACATTTCTAATTTTGTAACAGAGGGAAGTCTACATTCCTGTTTTCTACGAAAAGGTTTTTATTTCAAAATTGGAATGTTGAAGACAATGAATTTTTTCTATAATATCTTAAATATTTTGCCGAAAGTGATAATTTTTGCATACTCGTTTTTCAGTTTTCTGTAGTTATTTTAGTTTTTATTTCTTCACTGTATCGACACACCTAAAACTCTTGCTTATTTATAGCATTTTGTCGACGGGATACTATTGACCTTTGAGGCGTTTTTTTATTTTTATTTTTTTGCTTTCTTTCCGGCTGTTCCATCAATTTGATGAAACAGCTTATCATCGTAATGGCCAATCTGTGTATACACTCACGGACAATGAAATTTGCACACCAAGCAGGAAGCATCGGACAGAACTGAAATTTTATAAACGTAATGATGCAGATGAATGATATACATGATGGCAAAAACAGAGCCGCAGGACAATTACAGAGCTATCTGTGGTACGCAGTCCGGTCATCTTCAATAGCGCGTCACACCGTCTCGTGCGGCGATAATGCTACAATACGGTCCCGGCATGGAGTCGAACAGACGCCTGATGTTGTCCTGCGGCAGAGTTGCCCACACATGTTGGACGGTGTGCTCAAAATCTCGGATAGTGCGGCACGGCGGCAGCTGGAGTTTCAACTGGTCCCACACATGCTCGATAGGGGACATGTCCGGGGAGCAGGCAGGCCATGGAAGTGTCTGGACATAACGTAGGCGGTCCTGGGCAACCCGAGCCGTGTGCGGGCAAGCATTATCCTCCTGCTATAGCGCACCTGGAATCCCGGCCAGGAATGGAAGCACATGGGGCCGTAGGATCTCGTTCACATACTGCTGGCCCGTCAATGATCCACGTACCACTACTAGAGCTGATCGGCTATCGTAAGCAATGGCTCCCCAGACCAAAATGCCTGCAGTGGGGAAGGTGTGGCGGTCGATAGCGAGGTTGGAATTGTGCAGTTGACCCGGGGACCTCCACACCGGGACACGACTATCATCTGTCCCCAAAACAAAGTGGCCCTCATCGCTAAACACCACACGTTGCAGTCTGGCGTTCCACGTTGCTCTGGTCTGTCACCACTGCAAACGGAGCCGGCGATGTTCCGGTGTTAATGGCAGCACACGTAAGGGCCGCTGGGATCGCAGATTCGCTTCAGCGAGGCGTCAGGAAATTGTTTGTGGACACACAAGAGCCGCTACATCTGCCTGTATAGTGGACCGGGCCCCCGTGGGATCCGTTCGTGTCTAGCGCACGATCCGTCGATCCTCTCTACCGGTTGTCTTCCTGGTTCGTCCAGAGCCGCTCAGCCTTATGGCAGTGCCATCACGTGTCCACTGCTCCCAACACAGTCGGACAGTATGGTCAGAACGATCCTCGTGTTGGGCTATACGGCGCGCTAGACCACCCTGCGGTTTTCAGCCAGATGATCAGGCCTCTCTCAAAGCCCGTAAGTTGCGTAAATCGACGTCTCTGGCGTCTACCCGACATTCTTGTCGCTCTGTACTTTTTTGCTTGCGTCGGCTAGTGCTTTTCGCTTTCATGGGACATCGACTACACGCCGGTTTATAGGGCTACAGTCCGTGCTTGCAGCGCCACCACAGGTTTTGTGTCATGCGCAATCGCACCAAACGTGGATCATTTGCATACCAGCAGGCACTCTAGCTATTTGCAAAGTTTCGCGGTTGTAGCATGTTTTCTTCTAGGTGCGCAAATTTCATTGCCCGTGAGTGTATATATCACTAATTTATTAGTTAACATAGACACAAGTATACACTGCTCAACAAAACAAGGTTTACGTCATATCAAACTGAGTGTACAGCTTTTGTCAATTGCTCCGGAGTTTGGACCTTCTATTACCACGCTCCCGGTAGTACGGTGGTCGCGGAATACTTAATCATCGTCTAATTGGATAAACAGTGAGGTTGCGTTCCCATAAATGTAAAGAACCCAATCTCAAAGTTTACGGACGTCGCGTTGTGTTTCATATAGGCTCGTTACGAGGTATTCGTAAAAAAACTATATGCCGCAAATTGTGAATTTAGAGAAATATACACAGCCTAGAAAAGTTAGCTACACCAGGTTATGTTATTAACAATGTTTATTATAAGAAAAAGTATGTATAAGCAATACATCCTTCAGGTGGAGGCAAAATAAAAGTTACGTTAAATTAAAAATATTAGAATTAGCCATGTTGACTGGTCCACTGCTGCGTAAGCCTGTTACCCCCTGAGCTTAACTTTAAATTAAATCCCTCAATCTATTTCGAGGAGGCATAGCGACCATGCATATGTATATATTCAGTTAACATTGGAACTGGAATTGGGGAAAATAACGTCATCTTACCTTCCTTCGGTTGTGTTGTCGCTCGTTGAAGCCCCACGCTGGTAGATGAAATCTTTCGAGGATGCCGACTCCGGATCTATCTATCGCGTTATATGGTTACTGAGCCTCCGTCTCATCATCGGTATTCTCTCTCTTTACCTCGCTGAATAATTTTTCTGACTCGCTATCCTCTCATTCTCGAACATCCCTGAAATTGTCTCCTCCGACTATTATACGTGAATAAACATCTGTGTCGATATCTGTCTGTGAATCACCGTTTCGAATATCCCTTTAATTTACCACGTGATAGGGGCATGCCTAAACCTTCTAAGAACTCTTCGCCTGGGGTTGAGCTGACCAGTGCTCGAGCTTAGTGGCTATTGGTAGGCCCTCTGGTCCACTTCGCTACCTTTTCGCGGCAGCTGGCCTGTTGGACAGGTGAGGCTTTTGTGAATTCAATAGGACATAATTTCTGCGCTCGGATGAATAGCGAAGAATTTAAAGGGGCTGACAGAGTTACGACTTTCCAGTGACACCACGATGTACTTTACGATTTTCGCTGGAGCCTCCTTCATCGAGGAGATGGTCGTAAGCCGCAACTCGCCTATTCATCTGACCGCGTTTCGGACTCTTGCATGTGCACTCCTGAAATACCGTGATGTTTTGTACCACCAGCAACGCTAGTACTGGGGCCATTTCGTAAATTTCGTGAATGCCGTGCTTCTTCTCACAAGAGTGAAAAGAAAATAAATTCCTTGGTCATTCTCCACGGGTGTCCGGGAAAACCGCCTTGACCACCTGGGTTTTCTGCTCCAGTGGGGAAAAGGGGGTTTATGAGGCAGGAAGGGAGCAAAGGAAAAATAATTTAAATTAAGTAAAAAATAATTAAGGTAAATTACTCCTGGTCTTTGTATTTAATTAGTCATCAAACAATGTGACCCGCACTATGAAGTAGTTCCGCGGCAACACTTCGGTACCACATCAAACGGACCGAATCAGCTGGCAGTCGTGGTTCGCAGTAAGGATCGAATGGCACCTAGAGAATCTTCAACAGTGTGAACAACACCCTTATCTTTCATTGTCAAGCCAACTTAAGAAAAATCGCAGGCCCAATCGACGGAGGCCATGGCTCTTCTTGAGATGGACGTATAAAACTGCGATGAAGAGCTGAAATTGCGCCTTTCCTGCTAACATCTCCTGAACATTTTGAGGAAGAAATACGAATTTTAAGCTGCCAGGCTATCGAAACTGACGAGACACGTTATAAGCAAATTCTGTAAAGAGATAAACGACAAAGTATGACGTAAAAAAATCGTACCAGAAACTGGTGCAAGCAAAAGTTTCAGCTCCAGTTTTTATCAGATTGGAATCGGTTATTTTTGAGCCCCCTTTCTTGAGCTGTGCCCGGGGCAGCAGCCCCGCTTGCCCCGCCCTAGTTACGCCTCTGGCTGGCAGAGCAGTCCGAGGCGTGAACTTCAGATCAGTCGTCCGAGATAGAGTACCGGATGTGACATGGGTGGTGTGCTTGCTTGATAACGCTGGTTGTGGCCCTTCTCTGGAACCACTGACCCAAAATCGGGAACGGGAGACTGCTTATAGACACGTGAAATGAAAGAGAAGGCGAAAGAATCAGGCGCTCTCCACACCCAGCTAAGAATCGCGTCTAAACGAGCAAAATTATGTAAACTGTTGTAACTTTGCAAGGAGAAGGGTCGTAATGTGTTTTACTTCAGCGTGCACTTCGTTTTTGACATCGGAGCAATTTACCATGTTAAACATTTGTTTTCAGTGAATCAGTTTGTTGTCAATCTCACTGCATGTGTACGAAATTCATAAGAAATGGCTTCAAAAATCCATATTAAAGATATATAATTTCTTCATGGAAACGTAAACGCATGTATTGCGCGCACTTTGAGTTCTAGCAAGCTTTTCTGTTGCGATTCCTAATTCTGTGCAACAATAGGAATCTACTGATGCATGACACATTGACATTCCCAGGAAGCGATTGCTAGAGGCCTGCACGAAAATGCTCTTGATATGGTTCACTTACTCAGAACGGTGACACACATTTTTAATAAATTGTATTTAAATTTTCTAAGAATACAAATAAAATGGATACTTATTTTTGCATGGATACGTTACCTTAAAAGCAACATGATCTAACAAATCTGTTTTCAAATGATCTAATTGATACTGTCCAGTATAAAACAAAAAAGTGATAAAGGCTTTGGTAAGTGATAAGAAATAATGATAAAGACTTTGGTAAGCGATAACAAAGGGCAATAAAGACTTTCGTGAGTGATAAGAAAGAGCAGTAGCGTATCTAGTAATGTTGGGGAATTGGTGCAGAATCGTGCAGTTGGCCCCACTGTTCCGTAGAAATACTGTATAGTTATGTAAGGTATGCCTATAGGCGTAATGCCACGAATTTCATTTTACCTACGGCATTTTCTTACATACTATAATAGTAGCTCATGATGTAATCGGAGGCATAGAACGCAAAATGTCTACTCACACAGTATTCGAATCTACACTAACTGAAGGATTTCCTCCTCGTTTTCTCAACACCGAACGATACACAGTACACGGATATTTATTATCAATACGACAGCAGTTAGCCCACTGACTATTTCATTTATTTATTTATTTGGGTATAGGAGAACTGGCCACCGGAGAAGTGGCCACAAAAATTTTAAGGGGTCTTATAAAAATTGCGTTCTTCACTGCTCCGTGACCACAACTCCAGAGATTGGTTATCTGAGTCACAAAGTTTCCGTAATTTCGTATTTTCATAATTGCGATATTTAATGTATTTCTTTATAAAAAATATTTATAGTCTACAACTCAACAAAGGAATTTCAGGGTTTATAAACTACAGCTCAAAAATTCTCTGCGGGCATGTGCTAACACAAAAAATCTGTCGCGGGGTTCAGCCAGCTATAAGGGGGTGATGGCTTCGTTCCCCCTATCCTTGCCCTCTCTTCCTTCCCGCCCGGACTGGTGACGCGTTTGTGGTTCGAATGATATGCCTCCCTCTCCATGCACTCATTTCTTCTGTTTACCTTTCCTATTGAGTTCCCTTACTCAGATCCCCTAGCTTCATAATTCTAAGGGAAGTTTCAGACTGGGGTCAGACACTCGCTTCTTAAAACTTCTTCAAACGTCGTCGTCGATCAGACCACAAATTCTTTATAATTTATGTTTCAGTCATTACACCCCCCCCCCCTCTTCCCCCGACAGGTTTCCTGCGTCAGCACATGCCCGGAGAGACTTTGTTGAGCTTTAATTTGTAGACGCTGAAATCTCCCGACTGGGCTACACGATATTTGTTTATGTAGAACAATTTTATGGCACTGAAATCGCAATGTGCTAGTTCTCCGGTGGCCCCTCCTTCTCCGTACCTGATTTTTTTCGATGTTACAGGCTGTTAAGAGCACAGACTATAAAGCCTTAGTAAAACAGAAACAACCCAAATGAAAATCACATTGTATACTATTAAGAAAGGCATATATGAACAACCATAGTGTAACACAGCAGGAAAGCAGTGAAAAAAGCTAATGTTAGCCTGACAACCCCTGGCCCCTAAATAGAAAGGAAATTGAAGTGAATGTAATTTAACTGTAAACATAATATTCCTTTAAAGCTCTTTTAAACGATGCAAAACTGACAAGTGATTTTATATAAATCGGCAACCCGTCCCGGAGTCGGAACAATGGAAATTAATGTTAAAATACTGCGTATTTGTAAGAGCCCTAGGAATCAAAAGGTTTTACCATGGAGTTTGATAACTGTATGCAGGATAACATACAGTGAATGTACTCAAGCATCTTTTTGGGGGTGCTTAGCCCCCAGAAAATCCATGAGTGCGCCCCCCCCGGGGCCCTTAGGTTTTTGGACGATCTCTCCTTGTATTCAATATAATTGTTTTCGTTTATATCTGTATATTTGGAAATATTAATTAAAATGAAAAACTTAAGAAAATGAGGAAAAATATTATAATAAAAAAACATCCACATGGACTTCTGTCTGAAATTGCTATCATCCTCCAATAAAACCTTAAACAGTCCTCGCTGAAGAGCAAAATTTTCAAGCACTGACAACTCAGACTACTTCCGCAATAAAAACCCAATACCACAGAGAAAGGATGTTTGCATTGCAATACATCAATATATTTTGGAAGCTGGCATTCAGCTTTATTTCAGTCTTCTGGATGCCGATTTTCCATGTATACGGTTAAGCCTCAGTCTAGCTAACGTGATGCTAGTGCTTCTAATACAATAAAATATTTGCTAACAAATTTTTTACAATAGCAAATTGTGAGAAATTGTTCCCATAAAAAGGGGTTTTTTCCCCATGGCAGTGGGTGATTTACGCTTCGTGACAGAAAAAATCAAGGCACTTCAAACTGTCTTCCACATACGCACAAACCGGTTAGTTTTTTTTTTTTTTTTTACAGTGTGATGATCTAAATAATGTAAAGCGGCTGAACCCAAATGGCAGGGAAATGGTTTACACCATACGTTTTCAGGTAACGCTGTAATGATTCCTTAGTAGTCAAACACGCTTGTGGTAAGGAGAGGACATTTTTAGCACTCCTAATGTTGGGAGTGGGGGATTTTCTCCAGCACAACATTATTTTACTAGCATCCTCAATATTTTACACCAAATCATGGTGAAATCCGTGGTACGTTACTGAATTAAAGCAGAAGTATAACATTTTTACATTTTTAATCATTTGTATGTGTAGATTTTTTGGAATTCGCATATGCGATATACGAGCATAAGTAAATTTTTATACACTGGCGTGCAAAAATTAAGGACGAGACAGTTTTTCGAATGTAACGTCGTGCAGAAGTGCTCCACATAGACTCAAATCATACTGACCTCCACATCTTCCAAAGAGTGGTGATCTTTATAAGATCACCAAGATGTAAGAATATGAGACAAGTGAGCAAAACCGTTCAAACAAGGAATCCAAAGGATACAAAGGCACTTTATTGAAAAGGTAGCTTCGAGCACAACTGGATAGAACACAAAAACGTCCATGTGACAGGCGGCTGCCAAGAAAAATCCAGTCTTTAGTAGGGGATATGATCACCATTGACTGCGTTGCAGGATTTACAACGTCTGTCCATTCTGAAGACGAGGTTGTCAAGGAGCTGTTGAGGCATCGCGGCCCATTCCTCTTGTAGCGCCAATCGCAGCTGCGGAATAGTTGCTGGCGGCTGGTGACGTGCTGCCAAGCGTCTCCCGAGAAGGTCCCACACGTGTTCGATTGGATTTAGGTCCGGGGACCTTGCGGGCCAATCCATGCGTTAATATCTTCACTCTCCAACAGCTGTGTGAGAGCCACTGTACGATGAGGTGTAGCGTTGTCGTCCATGAAGAGTAACTCAGGACCCATAGCACCTCTAAACAGACGCACGTGAGGCAGGAGAACCTCGGTACAATAGCAGACACCAGTGACCGAACCTCTTTGGAAGATGTGGAGGTCAGTACGGCTACCAAGCACGATACCGCCCCAAACAAGAACTCCGCCACCTCCAAACCGGTCCCTTTTGATGATGTTGGAGGTGTGATTGCGTGTTTCCTGCTCTCTCCAGATGTGTATACGTCCAGAATCGCTCGTCAGACTAAATCGGCTTTCATCCGTAGAGAGAACTCGACCCCATTGCTGATGTGTCCAGTTCTTGTGTTCCTGGCACCACAGAAACCGCAGTCTCCGATGAGCAGGCGTTAATGGCACACACCGTACTGGTCTTCGTGAAAATAGACCACCTTTGTGCAGCCTACTTGCCACAGTAAAGCGCGATAACGAACGTCCAGTTATCTGTTGCATGTGCCTTGCGATTTCTCCCGCTGTCTGCCGCCTGTCTCTTCTTGCCTGTAGGACAATATACCGGTCGTCCGCCGCCGTGGTTGCTCGTGGAAGACCACTGCTAAACCCTCGAACAGCTGCTCCCGTCGTTTGAAATGCTCTCCAAGCTCGTGAAACGATGCTGTGAGTGATCCCGAACTCCTCGGCCACACTAGTCACACTACGACCTTCTCCCAACTTCCCAATAACGCGGCCTCGGGTAAAGTCATCCAGATGTCGTCAACTGGATTGCCTGTTGGCCATATCACATGGTGGCAGCAACTCGACGTCGTTCAAACCGATGTACACCGTGCAATAGCTTTCACCGAATTGCTGAGCGTACACAGCCCGTATGCTTTATACCCTTCCGACCCCCCCACGTCATGCTGCATATATGCGCATGCCCTACCACACCGGACCCTAGTCTATCTCCTGAGTGGTCTTTCGGTCCGTTCTGCCTGCTCGTTCGGATGTTATGCTAATCTCTCCTCTTCGTCCTTAATTTTTGCACACCAGTGTATGTGTTAATGTATATGTAAATAACAAAATTGTGATTATATGTATAAATCAGTCAACAAGTTTCAGCCCCTCCCCCCAAAAAAATTGTAATTGCCCCCCTCGGAAAAAACTCTGAATGCAACACTGATAATATACATACTGTATTTATTAGATTGAGATGTTTATTGGCATAAACATGCTCATGCGTTAACTATACAGTTTCTCAAATATAATTGATAACGACTAAACAAGACCTCCACATTTTCCGAAGGATTCAACAAATATTTTTTTTTTTTTTTTTTGTAAAGACTACATAGGCGCCCACAAGGTATGACGATACGTAAGTGGCAGACGGGACAGAATGTGAGAACGAAGCATCGTCTCCCTCAGTTGACAAGATTAAAACCGCAGAATCCGGCATAAGGAGCCTTATTGTAAACTACTTCCTAAACGAGGGAAACTTAAGCAGGAAAAACATTCATTCTCGGAGTTATTTTCGTAATAATAACTGTTTCAACCTGACGATCGGCGGGGGCTCAATAAGCGCAATAATGCACGATAATGATATTAACTTTCTCTTCCATTGGCTTATTGAGAGATGGATTTTGTGCTTCATCTTTGTGGAATGTCATACCAGTGGCATAGCTAGGGTGGGGAAAGTAGGTCACGTGCCCTGGGCACCAATGTTAGGAAGGCGTAAAAAAAAAAAAGCCGAAAGAAATAGTGTGTATTTGCTGTTTATTTGTTGAAAAAAAATTTATTTTGAGAAAACTTGATAAGAAATGAATTTCAGGAACCCAAAATCGTAATAAAAAAGAAAAGAAACGTTCATTCTGAATGGCTGTAGTCAGTAGTGTGGTGAATGCAGTGGCGTGCGTGGAATACACAGACTCCGCGCTAGACCGACCGAATAGCGCGGCGTCTGTGTACTCAGCTCTACGAGCGACAGGCGACACGTGGCGGCACCAAGTGTTTTTGTCGGCTCGGCACCTTCAGGCCACGATAGATTATGAGAACGCGACCAGTGAAACAAGAAGTGAAGCAGGACAGCTATACACAAGCTTGTTCAATTAGATTCCTAATTTCGTTGGGATTTTGGAACGAAGATCTCATTTCCATTGACCGAGTTCAAAAGAGGCTGCAAAGCCCTAACATGAACTTCCACGATGCCGCTCTGGATTTGAGAGGTCTCAGAGATCATTTTTACGCCGAAAGAGAAGCTTTAGTCAATGAGCCACTGGATGAAGGATTCGCTCTCTGTCAAAAATGGAATGTTGAGGTTGAGAGACGTCAAAGACGAAAGAAAATGATGCCCGACGAGAGCTTGAGAGACGCCGGATAAACCGCTAGACAAGAAATGGAGAAAGTCGTGAAGGAATGACGCGACAGTTTTCATATGGAAATGGACGAAGTGTTCACTCTGTTGCAAGATGTCCATTCAAAGTTCGGGTTTCTTCTAGAAGTCAACGTGCTGTGTTAGGGTGTGGACAATAGCTATACTTAAAAAACACGTGAAGAAGTTTGGGCGAAAGCTACAGCTGTGTTATTGATGGGCAGCAGCTTTATGAAGAAATTTTGGATTGCAGGATGTTGCTTTCGGCTCGCAACGCGAAAATTTCAAGGCCTGAAGGTCTTCTCGATTTCATCGTGCAGTATGGAGATGAGGGCGTTTTCCCGAATCTGAACATTGCGACACAAATAATGCTAACCATTTCAGTTTCCATTGCCAGCTGTGAGAGATCATTCAGCAAGTTAAATCCGATTCTTTCCTACTTAAGAGTATCTATGGGCCAAGACAGACAGCGAGATCTTGCCCTATTAAGTGTGGAGAGAGAAGAAATGGAAAAAGCCAACTTTGAGGATATCATTGACAAGTTTGCAGCAATGAAGGCAAGAAAAAAAATATTGTAATTTGTTTGTGCATGATGGAAAAAATAAAATGTTTTGAATAATGAAGTTGCTTTTTATTTTTCTCCAAAGTCGTGTTTAAAAAAGAAGTAGAAAAGAAAAGGTGGAACTGGAACGATATGCATGTAGGGGGTGGGGCAAACTCCGCGCTTGCCCTAGGCGCTGTTTACGCTAGATACGCCACTGTGTCATACAGAAATCTTTCTGCAACCAGGCAAACTGTAAGGTTATCATCAATTTTTCATTGCTATCTTTCAGATGCGGATTGGCGGTCGCAAAAGGGCCCGTTCAGTTGTAGTTCTGCGGTACTATTGTATTACAACCAAAAATCCCTTTTTTTATTTAAGAAGCAAAACAAAAAGTACAGTTGCTCAAGAAACAGTGGCAAGCATAGTACTGGTGGGGGGGAGTACACCGTCATCCTTAAATTGAAGTGTGTGTTGCGGAAAAATTTTCATTGGCCCATGCTAGAAATTTCAAGATACTTAAATATCGTGGGAAACTCACTTAATCGACGCGGAAGAAGCGAATAACGAGGTATAAATCACTAGTTTAGTTAGTTATGTATGTAATTGCGCCGGAAAAAGCTTCTAATTTTGGACACACTCAATATTTATATTTGTTTAAAATTTTCTCTTAAGAACGCTGAAGTAATAACATTATGTTTTTTTTAAATGGCTTATATAGCCTTTTCATGTTTGACAGATCGTAAAATAATCTTGATTTTCATACCTTTGAGCTTCCAGTTCTTAAGGCTCTACGAGACCCGCCATCTTGTATTGCTGCTTTCTCTTGTTAACCAACGGGCAAGCGTATTTCACAAATTGCTCGGGCAATTTTGCACATTTTGCAACACCGTTTGTGGCTAACGCAAGATATATGATAAATAAAGAGTTCCCTGGTTTCAGAATTTTTATTGACCTTTCCCTTCATTTTTTATCTGCAGCGAAAGTCGTACCAAGGAGTCTTCCATAGTTTTATTAATTAATAAAAAATACTTAAAGAGTCCAAAATGAAAATCTTAACCAGGGAACTCTTTATTTATCATATATCTTGCGTTAGCCACAAACGGTGTTTCAAAATGTGCAAAATTGCCCGAGCAGTTTGTGAAATACGCTTGCCCGTTGGTTAACAAGAGAAGGCAGCAATACAAGATGGCTGGTCTCGTAGAGCCATAAATTTTCAACGAAGTGGGCTGAAATTCCAGCAAATATTTGAGAGAGAGAACTGCTACTACCAAAATTATGTTGGAGTTGTACCAAAAATCCTTTCGCATAAGACATGATTTTTAAATTTAAATAAATGAAAAAAAAATACAGAACTTTTACACTGTAAAATTTTCTATTTGTATTGTAATTTTTGCAATTTTTCTATTGTGGACAATCACAGTTAAAAATTTAATGATTTTTAAATATCGTGGCGAACAGATTCTTCATTTAGTGATCATATATTCGTATGTGTTTCAATTACAAAACGTGATTTTATGCTGCGGTTATGTTTGTAAAAACACTTTACTAAATAACTTCGTGTTGAAATTATATCTCCGTAAATGCCTGCATCTGCAGCATTTGTCAGTTATCACAAGGAGCGTAGGTAGAACATTTCGGGGGAAAGGGATCGTACATGAACAGCCCCGCAATAATCTTACAGTTATTTCAAAATAAGTTCTTGATATTATTAGCTTTCACTCTGAATTTTGTGTTGCCATATAGTGGTAGATCCCATAATGACCATTATCTAGCATTGTTCTGCAACTTTATCAAACATGGGAGAGTATTTTCACTACTTTAACTACAGTAGTGTAAAACATTTAGCCCTGTTCAGCCCCCACCCCAATGCTGTTAACAAACGCAGACTGTTGTGCCTCCCGATTTTTCCTGATGCCGGGCCCCTCGAAACATTTCAGGATGAAATGAATGGTCAAAGAAGCTATAGAAATAGATAGACACCCCTTCCCCACTCCGCAGTTGAGTAAGACATCGGTTAATTGCACAGGGAGGAAGAAGTTGGCAAAAGGAGGTGTGTTTTTTTAATGCCTAAACAGATTAATCATAGTTTTGGGCCTCGTTCGGGTACGGGCTTCATCTTGCAATGTGAAATTCGGGCTAGGGCTGACATACTTCGGTTCTCGGACTCTTAAAATTGTGCCCCGAACTCAGCTTTTATGAGCACAGCACTAGTGCCTCCAACAACCAACGGGAGTAAAATCAACTAACCCCCCACCCCTCCCATTCCTTGGGGAATATGTAGAACATCTTGTACACACCTCCTCCTCCTCCTCCCGAAACATTCGATACATATAGTCTCGTTCCTCAGCTACTAAGTGAACCCAGAAGTTCGCAAGCACACATGGCCCATCTATTGTAGTTGGGATTCTAGCATTTGTCTGGTGAGGGGATTTTTTCCCTAATTCAACAAAATAGAAGCCCCCCCCCCCCCGCTTGTTATAATTACATTATGTGTACATTTCATTTATTAAAAAAGTGTTGTGGTTCAGTTGTGTGTTTAAAACAACTGAACTGAAAACATTTTTAAGAAAGTAAGACAAAAATACTGAAGGGGCCCACCGGGAAATGTCCCGGTGGGCCAATCCGCCCCTGCTACCTTTTGTCCTTTCCGTAACTTATGGTTAGACGGCAATGGGCTCCTCAAACGGCTGGGCTCTAGTGCAACTACACCACCTCGCCCGGTTACGCCACTCGCAATGAGAAGGGCTTTGCTAAGTGATACGAAAAGGAATAAGAAACATCTTGAATATCAACGGAAAACGAATCGCCCTGAAGCAATATTTCTTCATACAGAGGATGTTCACACATTTTTAGAACGCTTTTGATAAGAAATTACAGAAAATAAAAGAAGTTCAAAAAACTGAAACTGGCAACTGCTTGTTAGATGAACACGAAAGAAACACCTGCTGCAGTTAAATATCGTCTGCTAAGAAAATGGCGCACATAAATAAGCTGTGGATACAAGGTTATGTTTTTGCTCTTTACAAAAAGAAATATTCGTATTCTGTAATTAAAAACCCGCTGTGAAAATCATGGAATTAGCATTTCTAAATGTAAAAAGCAAAATTATTAATAAAAGAAAAAATCGTCAAACATTGCTTTTAACAGAAAAAGAAACTAATATCCAAAGAAGGTACGTACTTTTACGACTATTTCAAAACTAAAGTCTCTGGTCTTAAAAGAAAATCCACCAACCCAAAGAGCAATCACTAAATCGTATAACTAATTGACTTTCTGCTGTAACTGTAGAACTTAGTTCTTAACTTCGGTTATTACGTTACGTGTACTAAAGTCAGTGTAATACTAGAAGGTACCCCATAGGCATTCAAGAAAGAGGTCAATATTTGTACTTACAAATAAAGTTTATTCCACACTCATAGTTTGGCACTGGCCAAACACATCGTAATTCAGTTCTCTAGAGCACTCAATACAATAGCAGCGATTTAACATCAAATCACAGTGTAACATTAATCAACAGCACGTCTATGATCTTTACCATCAATCCCCCAAAGCAACAGCTACATCGCATTTTTATCTAACGTTCTTATCAGTACACACATACGTTACTCTCGTTCCGACCTAAGATTGTTGCCAACGTCATTCTCGTTTCAGGGAAAAGACAAAGTTCAGGTTTGAAAATGTCTAAGAGAACGAACTTAAATTTACATAGAAAAAGAAACTAAAATGAGCAGCCCCGGTGGCACAGTTATCTAAGAGCTGGCTGATGACCATTCGTCCGTGAAAAGGTCCGGGATCGAATCCCGATGAGGCATGGATGTGTTTGTCTTAAGGCACTGGCTCTCTCCCTTCCCTGGGACCAGTGACCCTAAATTAGGGACGGGCGACTGCTTATAGCCTATTAGTTGCTCATTGTGGTCGTTAAACCTTCAATCAAAATAAAAAAAGCTCAAAAGGAAAGTTAAAATAGAATTTACGTTACAATCGTTAAAAATCTATCAACTGTAAACAAGGTAATGAAAAAAAGATTTGAATCTGAAAACAAAAAACATAATACAAATTTGCAAGATGTGAATCCGTTTATTTGTGTAAATATTACATAGATGTTAAGTCGGATAAAATCCGAAAACTCGTCGTTCCAGAACGTGAATCGAACCCGAGTATGCTAACAACCACTGCACCACCCAGAAAGACCAAGTTTCCGATTAATTTAAAATAACCATCACAGGATTCACTAGTCGAAGCAACTGGCATTCATCTATAGCGAATCTGGAGGTTTAGAATTCATTCCCGTGATTGCCCGGAAGCGCAGAATATCAATGAATGAAATACGGGATTAAAACATTGTACCATACAAATTTGGAAGATGTTAATCCGTTTTTTGGTGTAAATATGACATAGATGTTAAGTCAGATAATATCCGAAAACTTGAAAACTTTGTCGTCCTGAAGCGGGAATCGAAACCGCGTCTCCCGGAGAGCGCCCGGGAGACGGGTGGTGTAGTGGTCATCATACTCGGGCGCTGTCCGGGAGACGCGGGTTAGATTCCCGCTCCAGGATGACAAAGTTTTCGAATATTATCTGACTTAACATCTATGCCATATTTACACCAAAAAACGGATTCACATCTTCCAAATTTGCATTGTACAATCATGTAATCCCGTACTTCATTTATTGAAAAATCGATGTTCACCACCTTTTGCCTAGACAAATGCCTGAGCGCAGAACACGGTGTAGACTTTTTATGAAAATCACTTCTGGGCCATTAGCTCCAGAGAAGGAAGACAGTCAGCGCCATAAGACAAATACATTATTCATGCCTCATCCAGGACTCGAACCCCAGACCCAACCAGGAAGCTAAGTGCTGACAATAATATAGCCAGAGACCTATGCCTCTGACCACTCGGCCACCGAACGTCTGACTTTTTTACGCTTTCCAACCGTAGGTTGGAGAAGCGTATATGCTCCAGCTTTGTCCGTCTGCCTGCCCGTCCGCACAATAACTCTCGTAAAAATGGTTTGATTTCGATGAAATTTTAGTATGTGGTAGGGGACAACTGGGGACGAACTCTATTGAAAGTGAACAAAATGGGGGTCAAAGGTTAGGACATAGGAGCGGAATACATTCCATTGCTCTTATGAGTCATAACTTGCGTAAAAAAGGTTCGATTGCGACAAAACTTTATCATGTTGTTCCGGAGGAATACTGAACCGGTTCTGTTGAATATCATCGAAATGGGGTCAAAGGTCAGGGCACAGCAGCTAGATTTATTCCACAGCCATTATACTCATAACTTGAGTATAAACTTGAGTAATGATTTCTGGTATGTTGGAAAGCGTATCATAATCAATGCACTGCATGATTTTACTAACTTGTTGTATATATGCTGTGTTTCGGCGCTCTTTAAATTTGCTTCAGGAATTTGGAATAAAAATTTGCACATACCGAAGACGAAATACAGGGCCCTCCGATAAATACAAATTATATCAAAGATAACGAATCAAATATTGTTTTGGTTGTTAGCTTCTGAAGACCAGAATCTCGGTTTCAGTACCGATTAAAACTGGGTATTGTGGTTATTTGTGCTCTAATTTTCAACCTGCTTGAGAGAAAGCAACAATAAATCGGTGTTGGGAGGTTCCTTCTTTCACCATGGACGTAGTTGAACTGCCACGAGGGAAAAAAATGAAATAACAACAACACACACAATGAGTAGCACAAAGGCCATTTTCGTCTATATGGAGACTAGGACAAGATAAATCAAATCAAGATATTAGATTGCTCTTATCGAAGAGACAGCTCAATAATGTGTCAAGGGCTCGTACCTGTATCGCACTCCATACCAAATCATAGCTTAAAAAGTTCGTCAAAATCTACGGAGAACGTAACTTTTTAAATGAACTACAAAAGCACGAAGAAGTAACCCGTGGATTTGGGACTGTTTTCTTATTATATAGTTTTACATTTTATTACTCCGGTGAATACGCAAAGCTAGAAGGAATTAACTCTAATTTTAATGTTACGGATGCTTATTCCGCTGAACGGAGAGAACCTGTGAAGAGAAATCCGTTCACTTCCAAATGTTTCCCCGAATTGGAATTCTCTGTCACAGAAGTTCAAAATGCTGTTTGTCACCTGCTAAACCACTTGACCGATCTTGTATGCTTCAGCGGTATAATTTGTCAACAAATATGATGAGAATTCAAATAAGGAAAATATTTTCTTACGAGTCTTCCTCAAAACAGCCTCTAAATGACGAATTATGCTTGTTACAACCATTGGAAAGAATTGGAAACGGGTCAAAAATTTTGGACCCGAACCCGACGTCATATAATTGAACCCGATCCGGACAAATCTGCTTTGAACTATATTATTATCATCATCAACCATTATCAATCCACTGCTGGACGAAGGTCTCCCCAAGTTTCCTCCACAACGGTCTGTCTTGTGCCAGTCTCCTCCATGTCACTCCCGCATACTTTCAAATTTCATCCACCCATCTCCCATGTGGTCTTCATCTGGGTCTTTTCCTGTCCCTTGGAATACAATCTAAAATTTCGGCTGTCCATCGATGGTCTGTCCTTCTAGCAGTATGTCAAGCCCATTGCCATTTCAGGGATTTAACTCTGATCATGATGTCTTCCTCTCTTGTCATTTTTGTGATCCACGAGTTCCTCTTCTTATCTCTCCTGGTGACACCAAGCATGCACCTCTCCATGCTTGTTTGAGTTGTCTGCAGCCTTTGTATAACTAATTTAGTTAAGGTCCACGTCTCTGCACCATACGCAAGCACTGGAAGGATGCATTGATCAAACACTTTTGCTCTTGAAAATTATGCTGTTTCTTCCAAAAGCTCTCTAGGCAAGTTTTGTACGCCGATTAATTTCTTCATCAATGTGACCCTCATTTGATATCTGCTGTCCAAGATAAATGTACGTGTCTGTTATCTACAGCTTTTCTCCATCAATCGATAAATCTTCATTTCTTGTAAAAGCATTGAACATCACTTTTGTCTTCCGAAAGTTCATTTTTAATCCCACTTCTTTACTCTTGTCAGCAAGTTCCTGGATCATACTCTGCAGCTCTGACGGGGTAGTTGCAAAAATGACTACGTCATCAGCAAAACGAAGGTGGGTTAGATAATTTCCATTAATCTTTATCCCTTTGTTTACCCAGTTCAGTGATTGAAAGACATTTTCCAATGTGGCATTAAAGAGCTTCGGAGATATGGTGTCACCTTGTCTCACTCCCTTTCCAATTTTTATGTGTGCTGTATTTTCAAACAGCCTAATCTTTGCACTTGCGTTTTCATAGATGTTATTAATAATATTAATGTATGCATCTTCAATACCGCAGGATTTCAGAGCCATTGTAACTGCTGATGGTTTCACCGAATCAAAGGCTTTTTCATAATCGATAAAAGCCATGCACAATGGAAGTTCATATTCCCTCGCTCTTTCAATTAGTTCTCTCAGTACGTGGATATGATATATTGTGCTGTAGCCACTCCTGAATCCAGCTTGTTCTCTCGGTTGAGCCATGTCCAGTGTTACCTTCAAACGGTGTGAAAGAACTTTGGTGAAGATTTTATAAACCATGATAGGAGGCTGATAGGTCTGTAGTTCCCGAGATCCTCAATGTCACCTTTTTTATGTAGCAGAATATATATATATATATATATATATATATATATATATATATATATATATATATATAGGGCGTTCAAAAAGTCACTCCGCAGCGAGTATCTTCGGTTATACGAGGGTCATAACAAAAGTTCTGCACATGATAATCTAAAACGGAAGCGGATGATGCAATTGGGAAAATGATTGCGTCATGTAAAGGTCAGACTCTCAGAAACACAGTGGTGTCAGAACGAAGCTCTTTCATATGCTGTGTGTGGACGTGGGAGGGTTTGGAAATGGAAGCGTGCAGCTCCTCAGGTCGAGTCACGGCGTTAGAACAGCGCTCGTACGAGAAAATAAAAACTCTGCGGGAAAAACCCCGACACAGATCCACACTGACTTGCAAGAAGTTTGTGGGAAGGAACTCTTGATCTAAGCACAATTTCTCGCTGGGCGTCGCACTTTCGGGAGGGCCGAAGCAGCATTGAAGATGATCACCGCTCAGGCCGACCTCAAACAGCAACAGACAAAACATCTGTCACCATTGCTGCAATGCTTCTTGAAGAGAATCACCGTTTGACAGTCGAGTACACTTCTCATCAGGCAAATTTGTCCACCATGTCCGTTTAAAGGATTTTGACCGCCTCACTGGGAAAAAGAAAAATCGCCGCTCGCTGGGTACCCCCCATCAACTCACCCCCGAGCAGAAGGCAGCCAGAGTGAACACCGCACAGGATCACCTCCACAGGTTCGAAAGGGAGGGCAACACCTTCCTGAACAGAATTGTCGCAATTGATGAGACTTGGATCTGTGATTTTGAGCCGGAACTGAAGTCACAATCAGCGGAATGGAGGCATCCAAGTTCCACACGCCCCTCAAAGTGTCGTCGGCAACAATCCAAAGTGAAGCAAATGTTGATTTTTGCGTACGATACCCAGGGTGTTGTGGTCTTTCATCGAGTGCCGGTAGGGCAAAATGTCAAAGCACAATATTTTCGTGACTTTCTGAGGACAAAGCTGAGACCAAAAATTCGTCAAAATCGCAATAACTTGTTGAAAGCGGGAGCTATCTTGCTGCACGACAACGCATCGTGTCATGGTGTAGCGTCGTTACGGGGACTTTTGTCGAAATATGGCTGGGCAACTTTATCCCACCCACCATACTGCCCTGATCTCAGCCCCCCCCCCCCCCCTCCCGCTTTGACCTTTTCCCAAAGTTAAAAAATAGGCTCCGTGGAACCTGCTACGAATTACTTTACGAACTGTCATTGAACGAGACCAGGAGTAATACGACAGATAAGCAAAGATGACGTACTACCGGGCATCCAGGACCTACCTCACCGCTGGCAAACTGTCATTAGCACACGGAACGGCAATAAGGTTAGTTTTCTCCGTTACTTCACACTTTTATCAAAAATTGGACAGTGTGCAGAACTTTTGTTAGGACCCCCGTATGGAAATCAAATGCATTATAGGAACGTGTAATTTACTCACTTACTTACAGTACGTATTGAAACTGTCGTTCTTTATTTGCAAGACATAACCTAACTGTTTTACATATGTTTTCAAACACATCTGCGAGAGTCAAAAAAGTCCCCCCTCAGTAAATGTTAAGACTGCTCCACCTGATTTTGATGGCGCTACAGTCAAAATTTTTAAATTAAGCATCTTGTTATATGTTAAATTTCAGTTTTTGCTGTGTTCTTGATAACATATCAAGCTTCAGAATATGTTTCACAGCAACACCAATTTTCACAAGTTTCTGATGAGTTGAAAGTTTCCAAAATGTGGATGTTGATTTCATCTCTGCCCCTCAGAAGGAAGGGACCTTTTTTCTTCTGAGGCTTCCTTCATATTGCATGACAAATTATTTTTCATTTTGCGGGCAAAAAAAAAAAAAAATTTTTTCGAAGAAAAATGCGCACGGTGTAATTTTGTGTATCGATCACAAAATTACACCGTGCGCATTTTTCTTCGAAAAAATTTTTGTTTTTCAAAAATCAAACTGAAATAAAACCGGGTCGAAATCGGGTCAGGAACACCTTGACCCGCTAGAAATTGTAGACCCGTTGGCCAGTGACCCATTTCCATCTCTGGTCTGCTGTGATGGCATTTAGTTTTGCTGTCACATTCTTCTGAATGTCAGGCACTATCGAATAGGCTTCAATTCGATTTTAGCTTGAGAAAAAACAACAGCATTTTGGAACCGAATCAGGGATGGCTTTTGGAGATTGTATCGCTCTGTGCTTCTCTAAATTTGTCGCTTCTCCACTTCCAGTCATGATACAGCTTATTTCAATGAAACATTGATATTAAGTGTAGTTGTTACCTATATCTCCTAAATGGCGTTTAATCCATCACTGACATTTCGGAATAGGAAGCAGGGGGGAGTTTCAGGTGGTTAAATTTAGTCTGATGTGGTTGGGGGAGGGGGATAAATAAAGGACTTACCTGAAATCCGATAATCTGAAAAGCTTGTCGCGATTTTTATTTCCCCCGCAGATTTCCCTCCTGATCATCGTTCTTCATGCTGCACCCAACTATTCATGGCTTTAACTCATTTACTGTAAATAATGCTCAATATCAGTGACAAGTAGCATATTTTCCTTATGCTTGCATTACCAGTTAGGATGGAAAAAAAAACAACAACAACATGTAAATCAGAATAAAAAATTATAAATAATTCACAAACGATTTTAAATCACTTGATTTCCCTTCCTTGTTAACATTCATCTTATAACGTCATGCAGTAGAGAATTTTTTTTGCTTAGATCAACAAACGTCAGTTCTCACACACACCCTCTCTCTGTCCCTCGCAAATATCATTCATGTTGCGGTCCATAGAAATGGTTATCAATTTAGCAATTCGGGCCGTAGCTTTTTCAATTTCGGCTAATATTTAAATATTAGCTGGAGCCCACCGGAACTCCGAAATACACGCTTCTCTTGCACGCACGAGTGAAATCACGCTTTCAAAATCAGCCCTCCTTTCGCTAAAGGCTTCGAACGCGCAATTTCAGTCACTAATTCTAAATTTAATAAGAAATAGTGATGTGAAAACTTTGCTGATTTCAATAACTGTGGCTTCTGCATATTGGTCTCATCCCGCACTTATGGCTCCTGCACTTTTTTTTGTTAGAAATTAAGCCCTGAGCATGACAATCCTAGGTTGAACACTGCAACATGCTTCTGTGAGTTAGGAACGTCTGCAGGTTGATCGCTGCTTGAGCAGACAGACGCATTGTTTTTTGAGGTAGGGTTTTTGTGGGTTTAACGACCACACACACACACATCATATGAGCAACTCGATGGGCCATAAGCAGTCGCCCGTCCCTAATTTAGGACCACTGGTTCCAGGGAGGAAAGAGCCAGTGCCGTAAGACAAACAGCTAGTTCCTGGATCATACTCTGCAGCTCTGAAGGGGTAGTTGCAAAAATGACTCATCAGCAAAACGAAAGTGAGTTAAATAATCTCCATTAGTATTTATCTTCTTGTTTTCCTAGTTCAATGATTGAGAGACATCCTGCAATGTGGCATTGAAGAGTTTGGGAGATATGGTTTCAGGTTGTCTCACTCCCTTTCCAACCTTTTTTTTTTTTTTTTTTTTTTTTTTGTGCTATATCCTCAAACAGCCAAACTTTTGCACTTACATTTTCATAGATGTTGTTAATGTACGCATTTTAAATACCACAGGATTTCACATGCATAACTACAGATTGTTTCACGGAATCAAAGGCCTTTTCATAATCAATAAAAGCCATACACACAGTTCGCATTCCCTCATTCTTTCAATTAGTTCTCTAAGCACGTGGATATGATCTGTAGTCACTCCTAAATCCAGCTTGTTCTCTCAGTTGAGATATGTCTAGTGTCTGCTTCAAGCAATGCGAAAGAACCTTAGTGAAGATTTTACACTACTGTTTTCAAAAATTTCAACACCATGAAGAACTGCTGGTATTAGTTTGAAATTTACACGATATGTACAACGTGTTAGGACATGCAAATGATTAAAATGTCAGTGAAAATGCGCATGCGGTTTGCCTTCTGAACTGTCCAGTCAAACAACTGGGCAAATCGATTGCTGTTGACAGTCCGATTACTGTCCAACAGCAATCGGTTTGCCTTCTGAACTGTCCGGTCTTGCGTATAAAGAGCTGGCCCAAACGAGGTGTTGCAATCAGTGAAGAGCCGACATTGAGTTGAAAGGATGTTTTTGTCTCTCAGTATGGCCCGTGGCCGAAGAAGCTCGCATTATGAACACCTGGTGGATTTTGAGCGAGGAAGGATTGTTCGGGTGAGATAAGCTGGATTTCCCTACCGCGAAATTGTCACTCGTACGGGACGAAACACGCCAGTACAGCGATACGAACGTGGCGTTACTGGACAGATCAGGCCCAGACGCACAGAAATCTGAGAAATGGACCGCAAAATTGCACCGGAGACAGACACCTCTACCGCATGCCAGTGACCAATCGCACAGCGATATCCACGGTGTTAGCGCAGCACTGGAGCACTGTCACAGGTCAGTCTTTGTCATCCAGCAAAGTTCGACGTCGTCTGCTTAACAGAGGATTGGCTGCTAGACGCCCATTGCTGCGCATTCCTCGGAACCTCACCTCAACCACAGACGTCTGTCTGCAAGGGGTCTCGAACACAGACATTGGCACGCTGATAAGCAACACGTTATGTTTTCGGACGAATCACGATTCACCTTGATGCACCACGATGGTTGCATACGTGTTCGAAGACATCGTGGTGAATTGCACCTTGCAGCGTCATGCCGGCCCAACTCCAAGCGCCATGGTTAGAGGCGCCGTTGGATCAGTTTGCAATCTCATCTGATACGAATTGAATCAACAGCCATCGATAAGTCAGGGATGTTTTGGAGGCAGAGGTGATACTCTTCCTTCAGAGTTGTCTTGGAGCTATATTCCAGAAGGACAATGCTCAGCCACATGTGGACTGGAATGTCCAAGACCCTTTTCATGAACGGCAGTACAGCTTCTTCCCTGGCCTGCACTTTCGCCGGATATGTCCCCGATCGAACATGTCTTGGATGGTAGCTGAACGACTGGCCAGTCAAGCGCCTCCGCCAGTCACCACAAATGAACTCTGGTCTCGCATAGAAGCAGCGATCGAGAGCAATTATAAAATCTAAGTGATACGCGATACGTCAGGGATGTTTTGGAGGCAGAGGTGATACTCTTCCTTCAGAGTTGTCTTGGAGCTATATTCCAGAAGGACAATGCTCAGCCACATGTGGACTGGAATGTCCAAGACCCTTTTCATGAACGGCAGTACAGCTTCTTCCCTGGCCTGCACTTTCGCCGGATATGTCCCCGATCGAACATGTCTTGGATGGTAGCTGAACGACTGGCCAGTCAAGCGCCTCCGCCAGTCACCACAAATGAACTCTGGTCTCGCATAGAAGCAGCGATCGAGAGCAATTATAAAATCTAAGTGATACGCGACAAGATATTATTTATTGTACTGTATTATATATTAGTGGAGGTGTCTGGTGTTGCCCGGGTTTAACAAAAAATACATGAATCAGTTTCTGGGTCAGCACTTTTCGAACATTTTTCTTGGATTTTGGTTTGATTTGTCTAATAGATTCACTTTTTCGAGGGAATTAATTCACGCTGTTGAGAGGTCTCAGCTTCTCTTAATAATTCCACTTTCTTGGATTCTGGAATGATTTGTCCAATAAATTTTCGCTTTAAGTTAAAATTTTATAAAAAGCATAGAAGTTTATATAAATTAACTGAAATTCATTTGGTTGTTGTTCCTTTATTGCAGCAATTATATCAAAATGTAATATTTTAAAATTAACTGGCTCCTTCATTCACGAAATATAAATAAAAGTGTCAACGAGAGGGAGTGAGGTGTCCAGTTTTCATGTATAGCCTATATCTTCCACAGGGTCCTGAAGAGTAACTATGCAAAATTTGGCTCAAATCTATCAAAGGGTTTAGGAATTCATTGAGAATATACAGACAGACATGGTATATTAGATGTGCAATTTAATTCTCGGCCCCTAACCGTAAGCGATCATAGAACGTCGGCAAATGCATATCGCTGTGTGCGATAATGGCTGATTGCAGCGTCATCCAACAGCTTTCCAGGCAACCGTAACCGCTCACAGCTGTAGTGAGAGAAGGGACGAAAGTTTACGGTGAAAGCAATGTCGTTCAAGAAGCAACATTTGAGGCTCTGCCTCCTGTTCGCGTTTCAGCTGAAACAAAAGTGCCGCGGAAGCCCAGCAAAAGATCTGTGCTGCTGTGTCCTAAAGTACGTGTAAGAAGTAGTTCCTGCGGTTTAAGCAGGGAAATTTCGATCTCCGTGATGCAGAACGTCCGGGACAGCCACAGAAAGTTGACGATGAGGAACTGGAATAACTGTTGGAAGCGGATCCCTGTCGCACACAGTCAGAGCTCACCCAGGAACTCGGAGTAACAGAGCAAGCCATTGCAAAGCGCCTGCACAAGCTTGGACGGATTCACAAGAAGGGCCGTTGGGGGCACCACCAACTCATAGCTACGAACAATTCTAGACGCTACGATGTTGCTGTGTCCTTACTCTCCAGATTCAAGAAAAAGGATTTCCTCCACAAGATTTTGACCTGTGATGAGAAGTGGATCCTCTACGATAATTCTAAAGGGGCGCAAATCGTGGTTTTATCTGGGTCAGTCTACCACCAATACCACCAAACCGAATATCCATGCCAGGAAGTGGCCGCTGTGCATATGGTAGGATCAGCGCGTTGTCGTGCACTATGAATTGCTCAAACCTGGTGAAACTGTCAGTGCTGAGCGTTTTTGTCAGCAACTCATTCGTGTGAGTGACGCACTGGAGGCGAAAAGGCCATACACTGACAAGGGCAGAAGGTCGGTCCTGTTGCTTCAGGATGATGCGCGTCCTCACACCGCGATAACGACTTTAAACACGATCACCGACCTGGGATGGGAGATTTTGTCCCACCTGGCGTATTCTCCAGACTTCGCCCCGTTGTATTATCACCTCTTTCGCTCCCCGCAACATCACCTGAGTGATATGCATTCACTTCTGTCGAGGAGGTCCACACAACTATTGATGACTTCAACTCGAAACAGCCCTCTTTTATCCGCAGTGGCATTCGGCAGCTCCTGACCGATAGCTCAAATGTATCCAACACGACGGGGATTATTTCCCTGATTAGGTACGTATTCGATTTGCTATCAACGTGTCGTGCCTGTGGCCGAGAATTAAGTTGCGCACCTAACATATATTTATTTCTGCCATATTCCATACTACCCGGATACTTACAGTAGCGAACAACAGTATTTGGCGAAACACTTTTTCGACCATAATTTTTTTCTGCTAGACCAAATCGGGTCATTTTGGGATATGATGTGTTATTCAGTTGTAAACATGATCCATATGCAGATGGATCAGAAACCTTAACCCAGATCAGGTACCGAGCTTAATCGCAAAGATCATATAAATTGACCAACAAAGTAAGTGTGTATCACATTCATTTAATGCAACGATAACAGAAAACAAGTACGAGAAAACGACAAAACAATAACTAATACTTAGTGGGATAACCACGAGACTTAATAACAGCTGCCCAACCGGCCGGCATCGAGTCCACTAGCTTCTCGACGGTGACCTGCAGAATTTGCGCCCATTCTGCAAACAGCTGGTCGAACTTCTGTGCCCTATTCCGGCAGGTTTTCTTCGCCCATCGTCTCCCCATCTCCTCCCACATGTGCCCGATGGGGTTGAGGTCTGGAGATTGGCTGGGCCAGTTTAGAAGTGTGACCTGTTGCTGCTGGAAGGCTGCCTTCGCTACTCTGGAGGTGTGCTTCGGGTCGTTGTCTTGCTGCATGATCCATCCGGGTGGCATGTTCTGGTTTGCCCATGGGAAGACATTGTTGATGAGTATGTTCGTGTAGCTCTGGCCGGTCATCATTCCGTCAATCTTGATGGGGCACATTCCATTGCGAGAGAAGGCGCCGTAAACCATGAGCGATCCTCCTCCGTGCTTTACAGTCGGCTGAATGAACTGGAGTTTGAATCTCTGGCCACACGGACGTCGTACGTATCGGATGCCATCACTTCCGAACAAGTTAACTTTGTTCTCGTCGGTGAAAAGCACCTTACTCCAGTCCGCCGCGGTCCAATGTCCATGACGGCGCGCGAACGAGACTCTGGACCGTCGATTCTTGACTCCGATGAGTGGTTTCTTGGCGCGTCTTCCATTTAATCCACCAGCAGTGAGACGACGGGAGATGGTCATTCGGCTGACGTTCAGGTCGTCGCTGTCGCGGAATTCGGTGACGATGTCCACAGCAGACACGGTGGGATCAGCAAGAGATCGACGGAGGATGCGTCTATCCTGACGCAACGTAGTGGAATGAGGCCTACCACATCGCGGACTATTCTCGACGGACCCAGTCTTCTTATAACGTTGCAGGATAGCTGAAATGGACTGGTGTCGGATCTTCAGGGCCCTCGCAATGTCGGTGACGCGCATTCTGGATTCCATCGTGTTCACGGCCGCCTGGCGAGCACCAACAGGGATCTCCGCCTTTTTACCCATTTCTGAAAACCTAAGATTGACTTATTTATCACACTACACATCACAAAACCCA
The DNA here is from genome assembly GCA_039090855.1 of Macrothele yani. NCBI lineage: Eukaryota > Metazoa > Arthropoda > Arachnida > Araneae > Macrothelidae > Macrothele > Macrothele yani. The sequence continues at coordinate 43,469,900 of CM077022.1, read as the reverse complement.
CAAAAAACACAAGAAAAACATTAATACATGCAGCAAACTAATGGGTAATAATTGGCGACTCTTGAATATGGCCCATTTCGAACGACAAATTCACTCTGAGCGAAATACAAACTACGCGGCATTGTAACCCACGAATCAACACACATCATATCCTAAAATGACATGATTTGGCCCAGCAGAAAAAAAATTATGGTCGAAAAAGTGTTTCGCCAAATACTTTTGTTCGCTACTGTATGTGTGCTTATTTCTAATGTTTCATTTAAATATGTAGTACATATTGTCTAAATAATTTAATGTTTTCTTGCATAATATGTTTTGAATTCTCAAAATCCGGAGTAATGAAAATAAATGTATTATTTTGTTTCATCCACGATTTTAATACATGTGTGAAAATTTATCTGTAATGATAGTGGCCGCATACCTTTGTGACCAACTGTAACGTCTGTTCAACGTCGTAATAAGTATTATTCACGCTGGATATTTAAAATATATAGGACAGAGTAGCATTTGAATTTTAAAAAAATCATGTGACACACACACATTTCCTTTTAAGATTGCTCAAATTAAGCAATTCCAAGAAAATTGATAGAAGTAATTAGCAATAAAAAAATATTAAATTAGATTTCACATTGCTTTTGAAAATTACCAGGGTACTCTGATTTGTTTTTAATCCGTCCATCGATAAGACACTTTTTTTTTTTTTTTTTTAGAATTACATCACTGATTTTGTAATTTCATGAATAACATTAACATGACAGGGTAGTTCACTCAGGACTGAACACTTTATGTGGAATATATGAGATGGGGAGTATACGATGAGCGTGAAACCCGAACGGAGCGGTTCTTTATTCCCTGGCGAAGCAGTCGACATGCATTACCTGTGAATAAAATTCTTCTGTCTAGTGGTGGTGGGGAATTAGCATGTCTCCGCAGAAAGCTTAAGCCAGGAGGTCGAATGAAGGTGGTGTACTCAATTGAAGAGCGTGTGTTCATTGTGCGTCAGTACTGGGTAACCAGTTCCTTCAAACAATGTCAAAAGGAGTGAAAATTGGTGTCTGGTGTGCGGTGTCCCGACATCGTATCACTGGACCAATCTTTTTAAAGACATGGTGAATACCGACCGATTCCTGGAAATCTTTTATGAGTTTGTGAGCCAGCTGGATGATCAGGAACTTGCAGATGGTTACTTTCAACAGGACGGTTTAACGTGCCACACCTCCAATAAGAGCATAACAGAAATTAGCAATTTTTCCCAGAACAGGATTATCTCCACAGACCAGTGGCCACCTAGGCCTCCCGACCAGACACCCCCAGATTTTTTTTCTCTGGAGACTTTTAAAAGACAAAGTTTATGCCAACAAGCCAAGGTCGATTAAACAACTGAAAGACAACGCCCCACGTGAAACTGCTGCCATTGATGTCGCTACGCTACATCGCACATTCGCCAATATGGAGCATTGGGTGAATATGTGCCTGGAGGCTGGTAGTAAGAGCCCTTCCAGCATCTGCTATGAGACAATCCTTTTTGTCATGGATCAAGAGGTATGTTTTACAGTAATTTCATTCAAATGTGCGTTTTCAATCGTGAGTTAATTGAAAAAATGTGTTCAGTCCCGAGTGAATCACCCTGTATTTTTGGGAAGACTTACAACTTCGTTCGTGCAGTCTTTAACCCCACAAATAAGTGGGAGGCGGAAGGCAGAGCTTACTAGCCCCCGCAATGCGTGGAGCCTCATGTTTAAAAGGGCTTCTAGCCTGGGCAAAAAGATTCTACAGAATTTTTTTGCTGAAACTTCGTGTTATACTGGTTAAAGAAAAGCCAAAGAATTAAGGCAGCTTTGAATGAAGTATTAAGAAAAGAGTTTTTTATCTCAGTAAACACGTAAAATCTTTAGAAATCATTTTCGTTGCTTTAGTTCATAAAAACTGGATGACAGGAAAGCAGCTATTCAAAAGAACTTGAGGGCCCTTGTAATAGCCCTTGCTGTTACAAGGGGCCTCAAGTTTACAGCCCTTGCAATAGTTTCTATTCAGGTAACAAGAGAGTGTGGAAAAATATCAGTTCAATGAGCGGAACTTTTACACCAATGAGGATAAGGTGCATGTATTACAGTTGTTCGCGCATTACTATGTTTCCTTCCAAATACACTGGCGGAAAGTGAAAAAAGAACACCAAGAAGGAGACGTCTGATACCAACGAAATTTATACAGCATAATAACGGAATACAGAGGATAACGTGATCAAAACATTATGGCAAAATACAGCTGTATTTGCTGGTAAACTGAAAAATAACATTTCCATGTAACATAGTTAGTACGAGGTTGAACCGCCATGAACTGCGTCACACTGTGCAATTCTGGCATGGAGTCTGTCGTACAGATGTTGGATGTAAGTTTGGGGTGTAAGCATCCTCAACCTGGACGCGTAAATCGGTGATGGTCGTGGCTGGCCGTTGAGACCGGATAAGTAGTTGTCCCATAAAATCCCACACGTGCCCAATGGGGGACAAATTCTGTGAACGTGCAGGCCATGGAAGTTGTCTCACACCCTGAAGTGCATGTTGCGTTGCACGTGCCGTGTGTGGGCGTGCGTTATCTTGCTGGAAAACACCACGATGGACCGACCTTACAAATGGCACAACAACGGGCTGAATGATGTTGTTGATGTAGGAGGTGCTGTTTAACGTACTCGGTACAAACACTAGTTGTGTACGGGAGTGATAGCTGATCGCTCCCCACACCAGGAGACCAGGTGTAGGCCCTGTGTGTCGCTGGCGGATGCAAGAAGGATGGAGACGTTCCCCTGTTAGTCTGCAAACACGCATACGGCCATCGGAGGCTCCCAAGCAGAATCTGCTTTCATCGCTGAACACGACAGATCGCCATTGCGTTCTCCAGTGCAGACGTTGGCGACACTACTGCAGCCGTTCCTGACGGTGGGCTGGAGTCAGAGGCACACGTGCACGTAGTCCTGCATCCAGTAGACGGTTGCGGATTGTTCCCACAGTCACCTCAGGTGCAATGGCAACTCGGATTTGCGTCGCAGTGGATGTTCTGCTTGACAACGCCGCTCTTCTTATGCGTCGATCGGTTCGCTCATCAGTCTGTCTGCGACTCCCGGTTCCACGTCTTCTTGGGAATGTTCCTCGACCATCGTACCACCACCGATACTTCCCGTCCAATTCGCTCCGCAATACGACGATACGACAACCAGGCCTCGCGGAGTGTGACTAGACGACCTCGCTCAAAGTCCGATAACTGTTGAAATCATACAAGTCTTCCATGTCCAGGCATTGCAGCTTCTTCAGGGTCTTCGCACGTGTCCGTACGCCGAAGACTGATTACATTCAGTATTTTTTTGTCATTTTCTTGTAGGACTTCCGTCCACAGTGAGTAGAGTTTAGGTCCCAGCCACCTACAGCGAGATCGCCTTTTGGGCAGGACACAGAAACGGAAGGAATGAGAGCAAGTCTAGCGACTTTGACAGAACTGTAGTGAGATTAGAGTATAGTAGATGGCGCCACCGTACAAGTACGATATTGCACATAGATGGGTGAGAGAATTTCAGGGGGGGCATAGGAAAGGATACCCATTTAACCAGTGGGTCCAGCCTGGGGGCCGTCACTTAACGTGCTCGTCCGATGCACGGCGGATATTCAGCGATTGTTAGTAAATCACACCATCTCTGAAAGATCGGCCCAGGTTCGAACCTGGGGACCTTGCATTGATAGTCTGAACTGCTAACCACTAAGCCATCCGCGGCTCGACTGATTACACTCACTTCGCCGTACTCCTTAAATACCACCGACGATAATTTCATATTATGCCGAGCTGTGGCGTAAGCGCTCAACGGTTGGTCCGGAAATTAACATTACACCTACGTAAACTCGACCCCATTAACATATGTAAATTTCATGATCGTCCGCCAATTCCTTCTTGGTGTTCTTTTTTCACTTTCCGCCAGTGTATGTGCAAAATATTGTGGTACTATGTTAATAGTTTTTTTTTATATATATATATATATTCCAGAGTAAATAATTTAAGTAGTTTTACGTTTTTTGTGCTACAGTTCTTAGTGGCTGACGACTGCTTTGTGCAAAAGGCGAGATCGCCTTTTGGGCAGGACACAGAAACGGAAGGAATGAGAGCAAGTCTAGCGACTTTGACAGAACTGTAGTGAGATTAGAGTATAGTAGATGGCGCCACCGTACAAGTACGATATTGCACATAGATGGGTGAGAATTTCAGGGGGGCATAGGAAAGGATACCCATTTAACCAGTGGGTTCAGCCTGGGGGCCGTCACTTAACGTGCTCGTCCGATGCACGGCGGATATTCAGCGATTGTTAGTAAATCACACCATCTCTGAAAGATCGGCCCAGGTTCGAACCTGGGGACCTTGCATTGATAGTCTGAACTGCTAACCACTAAGCCATCCGCGGCTCGACTGATTACACTCACTTCGCCGTACTCCTTAAATACCACCGACGATAATTTCATATTATGCCGTGCTGTGGCGTAAGCGCTCAACGGTTGGTCCGGAAATTAACATTACACCTACGTAAACTCGACCCCATTAACATATGTAAATTTCATGATCGTCCGCCAATTCCTTCTTGTTCTTTTTTCACTTTCCGCCAGTGTATGTGCAAAATATTGTGGTACTATGTTAATAGTTTATATATATATATATATATATATTCAAGAGCAAAACTGAAGACTAAGGAAAAACTTTAGAATTTAAAACGAAGGTTGCAAAATAACCTGAAAATCAAAACGCGCAACACAGCAGTTTTGAAAATTCAGAATTCACATTCTATAAAGAAGATTCCTAAGCAAATTAGGTATCTTCTTTATAGAATATATATATATATATATATATATATATATATATATATATATATATATGGGATGTAAGGTCAGGTGATGCGTAACATCACAGCCTCTCCTTGACAAATGTCAACCCCGCCTTCTCGTGGTGCATCCTGTTCCCACTAAAGGGGCTCTGACGACCGCCATAGCGGTATAACTATACCATCGGGATCAGAGGAAATGCTATCCCACACTCACCAACCCGCTTGGCCAGCGTGGTGAGTTATGGCCAAACCCCTCCAAAATGATTCCACAACTTAAATCTTGGCCCTCAGTCTCCGGCAGCTGGAATGAACCTGGGGACCTTGCATTGATAGTCTGAACTGCTAACCACTAAGCCATCCGCGGCTCGACTGATTACACTCACTTCGCCGTACTCCTTAAATACCACCGACGATAATTTCATATTATGCCGTGCTGTGGCGTAAGCGCTCAACGGTTGGTCCGGAAATTAACATTACACCTACGTAAACTCGACCCCATTAACATATGTAAATTTCATGATCGTCCGCCAATTCCTTCTTGTTCTTTTTTCACTTTCCGCCAGTGTATGTGCAAAATATTGTGGTACTATGTTAATAGTTTATATATATATATATATATATATATATATTCAAGAGCAAAACTGAAGACTAAGGAAAAACTTTAGAATTTAAAACGAAGGTTGCAAAATAACCTGAAAATCAAAACGCGCAACACAGCAGTTTTGAAAATTCAGAATTCACATTCTATAAAGAAGATTCCTAAGCAAATTAGGTATCTTCTTTATAGAATATATATATATATATATATATATATATATATATATATATATATATATATATATATATATATGGGATGTAAGGTCAGGTGATGCGTAACATCACAGCCTCTCCTTGACAAATGTCAACCCCGCCTTCTCGTGGTGCATCCTGTTCCCACTAAAGGGGCTCTGACGACCGCCCATAGCGGTATAACTATACCATCGGGATCAGAGGAAATGCTATCCCACACTCACCAACCCGCTTGGCCAGCGTGGTGAGTTATGGCCAAACCCCTCCAAAATGATTCCACAACTTAAATCTTGGCCCTCAGTCTCCGGCAGCTGGAATGAACCTGGGGACCTTGCATTGATAGTCTGAACTGCTAACCACTAAGCCATCCGCGGCTCGACTGATTACACTCACTTCGCCGTACTCCTTAAATACCACCGACGATAATTTCATATTATGCCGTGCTGTGGCGTAAGCGCTCAACGGTTGGTCCGGAAATTAACATTACACCTACGTAAACTCGACCCCATTAACATATGTAAATTTCATGATCGTCCGCCAATTCCTTCTTGTTCTTTTTTCACTTTCCGCCAGTGTATGTGCAAAATATTGTGGTACTATGTTAATAGTTTATATATATATATATATATATATATATATATATTCAAGAGCAAAACTGAAGACTAAGGAAAAACTTTAGAATTTAAAACGAAGGTTGCAAAATAACCTGAAAATCAAAACGCGCAACACAGCAGTTTTGAAAATTCAGAATTCACATTCTATAAAGAAGATTCCTAAGCAAATTAGGTATCTTCTTTATAGAATATATATATATATATATATATATATATATATATATATATATATATATATATATATATGGGATGTAAGGTCAGGTGATGCGTAACATCACAGCCTCTCCTTGACAAATGTCAACCCCGCCTTCTCGTGGTGCATCCTGTTCCCACTAAAGGGGCTCTGACGACCGCCCATAGCGGTATAACTATACCATCGGGATCAGAGGAAATGCTATCCCACACTCACCAACCCGCTTGGCCAGCGTGGTGAGTTATGGCCAAACCCCTCCAAAATGATTCCACAACTTAAATCTTGGCCCTCAGTCTCCGGCAGCTGGAATGTACCTGGCCAAGGCAGCGGCCAGTGCGACATGAAGGCAGAGGGTGCTAAGAATCCCCGGAGGACCGGACTAGGCTGCCATCTGATGCTGACCTTGGCAACGTACAATGGACGCTCCCTATCTTCTGATTCAAGGCTTCTTGAATTGGAAGAGGAACTACAAAGGATCAAGTGGGACATCGTGGGGCTAAGTGAGGTAAGGAGAAAAGGAGAAGATCTCATCGAACTGAAAAGTGGACATCTCTTCTACTATCGTGGGACAGATACTGGCAGAACTAGTGGTGTTGGATTTATAATAAACAAGAAACTGAAGGATAAAGTTGTAGAAGTTGAAAGTTCCTCTGACAAAGCTGCACGACTTGTTATCCAACTCTCGAAAAGATACCAGGCTCAGATTATTCAAACTTATGCACCCACCACAAGTCATCCTGAAGAAGAAATTGAAGAATTTTATGAGGAAATTTGTCATCTAAATAATAAAGGTAAGCAGCACTTGAAAATAATTATGGGAGATTTCAATGCAAAAATAGGGCAACGGCAACAGAATGAAACTTCGGTAGGTAAATTCGGTCATGGCAACAGAAACCAGCGTGGAAATACTCTCGTTGAGTTTGCAGAGGCAGAAGGGTTTTTCATCTTGAACTCCTTCTTCAAGAAAAAGCCACACAGGAAATGGACATGGAGACATCCAAATGGGACGACAAGTGAAATTGATTTTATTATGTGTAACAAAAAATTCGTCATAGAAGACTGCAGTGTGCTAAACAAGTTCAACACAGGTAGTGACCATAGATTGGTGAGATGTAAGATGCACCTCAACACTAAACTTGAACGTGGCAAGCTCATAGGACAAACAAAATGTATTGACATAACCAACCTTAAAAAACACCATAATACCTTCAAGTTGGAACTGAAGAACAGGTTCTCTGCTTTAGAAGGCCTAACATCGGAAGAAGTGGACATCTCTGAAGTTAACAGAAAAGTAACCAAAGCTCTTATGGAAACAGCAACAAAATTAGCTGGGTCTAAGAACAAGTTGCATGTGAACAAATTATCAGGAAAAACCAAAATGTTGATGCAAAAAAGAAGAGAGATGAGGACAACTAAAGAAGATGTGACTTCCAAAGTGGAATATATAGAGCTATGCAAGACAGTAAGAAAAAGTATCACTGAAGACGTAAGGAAATTCAACTGTGAACTAGTGAGGAAAGCAATTGAAAACAACCAAAGCCTAAAGATAGCAAAGGGACATCTCAGTAAGGGAAGAAAACAGATTATGGCACTGAGAAAAGAAGATGGTTCTGTAACAAGAAATAGAGGCGAAATTTTGACAAGAGTGAAAGATTTCTACTCCAAATTATATGAAAGGGATGATATATGCACTCCAGACATCATGAAAGATACCAGTACCAGAGTTCCTCCAGTCCTTCCAGCAGAAGTTGCACATGCAATCAAGAACATGAAGCGAGGAAAAGCTCCAGGAGAAGATGGAATTACTGTAGACATCATACAAGAAGCAAGTGGAGAAATCGAAACAGTACTCGCCCAAATTTTCACTCGATGCCTTAATGAAAGAAAGATTCCTGAGGATTGGAACACCGCTACAATGATCCTGCTACATAAGAAAGGTGACATTGAGGATCTCGGAAACTACAGACCTATCAGCCTCCTATCAGTAGTTTATAAAATCTTCACTAAAGTTCTTTCACACCGCTTGAAGGTAACACTGGACATGGCTCAACCGAGAGAACAAGCTGGATTCAGGAGTGGCTACAGCACAATAGATCATATCCACGTGCTGAGAGAACTAATTGAAAGAGCGAGGGAATATGAACTTCCATTGTGCATGGCTTTTATCGATTATGAAAAAGCCTTTGATTCGGTGAAACCATCAGCAGTTACAATGGCTCTGAAAACCTGCGGTATTGAAGATGCATACATTAATATTATTAATAACATCTATGAAAATGCAAGTGCAAAGATTAGGCTGTTTGAAAATACAACACACGTAAAAATTGGAAAGGGAGTGAGACAAGGTGACACCATATCTCCGAAGCTCTTTAATGCCACATTGGAGGGTGTTTTTCAGTCACTGAGCTGGGAAAACAAGGGGATAAAGATTAATGGAGATTATCTAACCCACCTTCGTTTTGCTGATGACGTAGTCATTTTTGCAACTACCCCATCAGAGCTGCAGAGTATGATCCAGGAACTTGCTGACAAGAGTAAAGAAGTGGGATTAAAAATGAACTTTCAGAAGACAAAAGTGATGTTCAATGCTTTTACAAGAAATGAAGATTTATCGATTGATGGAGAAAAGCTGGAGATAACAGACACGTACGTTTATCTTGGACAGCAGATATCAAGTGAGGGTCACATTGATGAAAAAATTAATCGGCGTACAAAACTTGCCTGGAGAGCTTTTGGAAGAAACAGCATAATTTTCAAGAGCAATATGCCATTACGTCTTAAAAGAAAAGTGTTTGATCAATGCATCCTTCCAGTGCTTACGTACGGTGCGGAGACGTGGACCTTAACTAAAAGAGACATACAAAGGCTGCAGACAACTCAAAGGTGCATGGAGAGGTGCATGCTTGGTGTAACCAGGAGAGATAAGAAGAGGAACTCGTGGATCCGAAAAATGACAAGAGTGGAAGACATCATGATCAGAGTTAAATCCCTGAAATGGCAATGGGCTGGACATACTGCCAGAAGGACAGATCATCGATGGACAGCTGAAATTTTAGATTGGATTCCAAGGGACAGGAAAAGACCCAGAAGAAGACCACATGGGAGATGGGTGGATGAAATTCGAAAGTATGCAGGGGTGACATGGAGGAGACTGGCACAAGACAGACCGTTGTGGAGGAAACTTGGGGAGACCTTCGTCCAGCAGTGGATTGATAATGGTTGACGATGATGATGATGATGATATATATATATATTCCAGAGTAAATAATTTAAGTAGTTTTACGTTTTTTGTGCTACAGTTCTTAATCGTTCGTTAGTTCTGTGCTTACTATGTTGAGCCATTTCGTATAAATCGGAAAGTTATTAGACACTGTCACACAGCAGTTGCATGTTTTGTGAGTGCAATCGTGAGGCATTTCAAAAGACGACCTTAGTTCAAAGTTAATCATATCATGCAATAATAGATTTTGCATGATATGATTAACTTTGACTTAAGTATTTTGTGTGGTAATATGTATCGGTAATCAGGGCAATCGTTTTAATTATAACTCACACAATGAAGTGAAATAATTTTGATTTTGCGAAAAATACTCCTAGGTTGTTGTTGTTTTTTTTTTTTTATTGAAGGTTTAACGACCATCGTGAGCAACTCAATGGGCTATAAGCAGCCGCCCGTGCCTTATTTAGGGTCACTGGTTCCAGGGAAGGGAGAGAGCCAGTGCCGTAAGACAAGCAAAATCCATGCCTCACGGGATTCGGACCCCTTTCGGGCGAATGACCAGAGGCCATCGCTTAGACCACTGCGCCCTCGTAGGTTCCAAAGGATTTGATTTATTAAAATACCCGTAAAGCCTAGTTAATAATACGTAACTTAAAATTTTGAATAATTGAAATCTAATGGATTTTCGTAAAAGGGCTAGAGAGTTTTTCCGGTGCGCCACTGGCGGAAGGAAAGGTATGAACAGAAATTTTGGTTCATGGGTGCTCAAAATCTTGCCAACAAAGCAACAGGAAAGCGAGTCTTGAGTAGAAAGTATAGATGCTTAGTTTGCAAAATTAAAATTGGTAGATATATCTGCAGTCTTGAAAAACTAAGGGGGTCCCCTGATCTTATTGAGGCAAAGGATATTCCCTATAATAAAGCGCATGAACTTTACCTCTAATAAGGATGGGTGGGGACTAAGAAAGTATGAAAGGAAAAGCGTAAACAAGCTCTAGCTTCCAGGTGATATACACCAACTTCCTGCATCCTAGCGACCTTGGGCACAGTTTATGGAATAACCTCTCCCCAACGTATTTCCTTCCTCATATTCTCGGAACTCTGATACAATCGGTTTTCCAACCTTGCGTTGAACCCGAGACGTCGCAAGACTTAGAAATCTTCATGGGCGACGGGTGGGCGAGCAATATTTTTGGTGGAGCAAACTTGACAGCAATTTTTTTTTTTTTTTTTTTTTTTTTTTTAGAAAAGCTGAGCTCATTTTTAATGCTTTTCACTATCCGCTACAAAGGAATTCGTGCAATCCTCACCCCCCTCCACCTGGACACACACATACATATGCGGATCTAACTAGTTGCGCCACTGGTGGAAGAAACAAGTGTTACTAGAATGTGGTCTTCAACTTTTTGCTTGTTATGAATGTGTTGTCTTAAATTGCTTTTCAAAATCGAAAACCGCACTGGGCCACCCCGGTGGCGCAGTGGTCTAAGCGATGGCTTCTGACTATTCGTCCGAAAGGGATCCGGGTTCAAATTCCGGTGAGGCATGGATGTTGTGTTTGTCTTCCGGCACTGGCTCTCTCCCTTCCCTGGAACCAGTGACCTCAAATTAGGGACGAGCGACTGCTTATAGCCCATTGAGTTGCTCACGGTGGTCGTTAAACCTCCAATGAAAAAAAATAAACAGCACTGTACTTGAACAATTTAAAGGAAAATGTTTTTGTTTATCTAAATCAAATTTTAACGTCGTGCCACGCAGACAGAATACTTCCTTCCTCCTTTTTTTTTTTTTTTTTTGATTGGAGGTTTAACGACCACCGTGAGCAACTCAATGGGCTATAAGCAGTCGCCCGTCCCTAATTTAGGGTCACTGGTTCCAGGGAAGGGAGAGAACCAGTGCCGTAAGACAAACACAACATCCATGCCTCACCGGGATTCAAACCCGGACCCCTTACGGACGAATGATCAGAGGCCAGCGCCTTAGACCACTGCGCCACCGGGGCGGCTTTCCTTCCTCTTTAACTCCCTTCTTTGAAGCCAGCGACTTTGCCTTGCACTCCTCTCACACAAAGCGGTCGTCAGCCACTTCCTGCACTTTCACTGTCCCGGCGCAGTCCTAAGAGCGCTGGTGTAGCTTTAGACTTCACTTTCCGTGTTGAAATCCCGTATTTTGTAAAGAAAACAAACAGCAAAGCAATTAGTAGTGACCCCTCAGTTAATTCCTACCCATCCTCCTCATTAGTCACCCTTGCCGTACAAACATGAAAAAGAGGCTTAAACTAAAGAATTGGAAGTGTGGTGAACAACTGAATTTTCATGGCTCTGCTGATGCTATTTTGATAACCTTTTTTGGAGACTTAAATAACGCTTCCTAGAGAAAAATACATACCACTACATGAAATAAAACACAAGACTTGTTATTTGGCAAAGTCCAGATTACATTTTAAATTTAAATATATTGAAAAATGGCACATTTTAAACTGGGTGGGCTGAAGGGTGGGCAAGATAAATTTCTGGGTGGGCTCAAGCCCACCCTCGCATCCCCTCGGCGACGTCCCTGCGTTGACCCTCAAAGGCTTTATTTAGTTTCTTTGCCCGGAGGATCTAGGTAGAAATTTACAGTTTTTTTTTTTAAGCGTTAGTCATAAAGATTTAAAAATTATGTTACATATGTCAGGTATTAGGTGTACAAATAAGTTTTAAAGCGTTTTTTGTGTGACGTATACCGCTAATTTACAAATCCGACATACTTCCGCGTTGATGTCATGTGACCGTAACTGGTCCAGATTATAAAATGAGACACAGGAGTTTGCCCAACAGTCAAAAGGCACTTGCACATCGCTAGGTGAAAGATGGCAAGCGATACTACATTTAGTCGACACTGCATTCGTTACGAATTTCATCAAGGTAAAAGTGCTGCAAAAGCATGTGCATTGATCTGTTCTGGGTGAGAATATTGTATCGAAAAGCACGTGTGAGTTTTGGTTTAGACGGTTTAAAGCAGGTGATTTTGATGTTAGCGATCGAGAACGTAGCTGCGCCCGCAGAAGGTTGCACATGAGGAACTGCAAGCATTACTGCATTAAGATTAGTCTTAAACGCAAAAAGAACTAGCTGAACAACTGGGGGTAACTCAACAAACCAGCATTTCTAATCGTTTACGCGCAATGGGAAATATTCAGAAGGAAGGAAAACGGGTGCCACATGACCTGAGCTAGAGGACCAAGGATGAGAGTGTCATGAAGTGTTTGAATCTGTTGATAAACACAGAAAGTCTTTCCTGTGGAAAATCGTTATGAGTGATGAAAAGTGGATATGGTACGACAATCTCAAACGCAAAAAAACACTGGGTAGACCCCAGTGAAGCAACGACTTCGACACAGAAACGCAATATTCACTCCAACAAAGTTCTACTGTGCATCTGATGGTATATAAAGCGTGTGCTCTATTATGAACTATTGGAACAGGGTCAAACTGTTACTGCTGATCACTACAAGTAACAATTGCTGCGACTGAACCAGGAAATCTGTCGGAAACGTCCATTCACTGGCAAAGGATTGCGTCCGGTGAAATTACTGCATGACAACGCTAAGCCGCATGTCGCGAAATCGGTCAAGGAAACGTTATTTACGCTTGGCTGGGAAGTTTTGGAGCACCCAGCGTATAGTCCCGACATAGCCCCTTCAGACTATTGTTTGTTCCAATCGATACAACATGGTTTGTCTGCTGTACGGTTTCGGACATGTGACGAAGTGCAAAAATTGGTTGACGACTTCATCGCATCACACGACGAAGTATTCTTCATGGCTGGAATCCGTCAGCTGCCCGACCGATGGCGGAAGGTGATAGATAATGGATGGCGCATATTTTGGTTCGTAAAAATATTGTTTTCTCTCAAATTACATGTTGCGTTGCCTTAAAGCGCTTTAAAACTTATTTGTACACCTGATATATGTATAACATATCAGGCATTAATCTGGCATATTACGTAATATAGGGAAATCTGTTCAGGGAACCGAATCAGATATATGCTCGTCAAGGTGGGATAAGGAATAGGAAATTGAAGTAGATAAAAAAAGTAACTGATTTATAGTGACAGATATAAAAGGACGTGAAAAGGTAAAGGCAGGAGCGATAAAACAAATCGATAACAACTGAGATGAAACAACATAAATAATGGTTGAGGGGGAGGATTTTTTAACAAAATGCTCTAGCGACAGAAACACAAAGAAAAGAGCCCGCGAATTACTTATTTTCTTTGTTTCGTGGTTTAACCACCCCTAAGACATCGCCTGTCCCTAATTTCGGGCCAATGGTTCAAGGGAAGGGAGAACTAGGCCTTAGGACAATTATAATATCACTGCCTCACCATGGACGCGAACTATTAGCCATAAGTCTGAACCGTTGACCACTGTGCTACCAGGGATTAGTCTTTCGTAAGCTTGCAGCAAAAAAGTCTATCGTGATAATAGATATTATTGAGCTCCAGTGATGGCCATCACTAGCAGTTCAATTTGTTTTGATTTTATTCGAAGGTTGAATGACTAATTTTTCTTACATAAATCTTTTGTAAAAGCTAAGAAGAGACTGAAGCCTTTATTCGTACGCATATACATACTCGTACTTTATATACAATGATTTATTGAATGATAACTACCACCATCCAGGAATGGAGTCCAGTAGACCGCAGCAACATGCTTTTCTTGCGAGGGTGTCGTCACATGTGGACAGTATCATTTGCGGACATAAGCAAAATCATCTCAAATGCGGACACTGCTCGCACGCTGTAGGGCGATAACCACTAATCCTTATCTTGAAAGTGTCTCAAATTGTGACAGATTGAGAGACTGGCATCGTTATATTTTTTTGGCTGAGGATATACAAACGCTAGTGTGTTCAAAAATTGCGGATAAATAACTTTCGTTCATTGTGGTTCCAATATTTTCTCAAATACTGACAGAATGAGAGACTTGTGTATTTTTATTTTGTAATTGCAATTTTCCTTCACATTGACATCCAGACTTAGGACTGGCAGGGTTATATTTTTGGCTGAGAATATACAAACACTGGCGTGTTGAAAAATTGCAGGAAAATGGTCGCCCCTAATCCTTTTTTATTCATATTTTACATTCATATTTTTTATTCCTATTTTACTTTCATTTTTTTTCTATCTTAACTTTTGTACATAAGAGAGTCAAACATTTTCGAATATTTCCAGTTGAATAAAATTATGTCATTGTCCTGCAAATTCGATTGTCTACTTTGTCATTTTTCCCGCCCTCTTCCCAGATTCAGATGCGTTCTGTCATAAAGGAAACATGGTGCATTGCCTGAGATTTCAAGCATCTGATTGATTCAACGATGTTTGGGCGAAAATTTTTTGAGGAAAGCGTTCAACTTATGATCCCATCCCTCCACGTTATTAGTACTGTGTAGTCTGTCATTGAGATTCCACATGTCTGCGGTAATGCTAGAATTTTCTAACCATTGGTCTACGAAATAGTAGCAGAATTCTTGCAGTTTTGGATGAGTTGGGGTTTCTTCTTGAACGCAAACCCAACAGTCATCGATTTTGTCGACGGGTGGGAATGCTAGCGCAGCACATATTCTAATGTGTAGCCGAATCTCTTCATTACTCCTGTATTAGGCAACTAATCCCATTTCTTGAATCTTCCACCCCAAGCACTGATTAAAACGGAAATTGTATCCACTTAAATCTACATGATAGATGGTACTTTCTTTCGCGCTAGGATTGCAGCTCCTTCAAAATCCATTACAACTGATTCCGGATTGAAGTCTGGAATGCAATGCTTGAGTAGCGTAAAAAATCTCTAAGTTCTCCTTTTATTTAGAAGGAAAGCAAATACTGCTTCAACGACGTTGATTTCATCCATTGTGTTTCCAAATCGGCGTGAATAGTATAGATTTGTTAAACTGTTTTCAACAGCTTTTAAAAGTGCCGTCCATGAAGAAAACTTTGCAGCTGCTTAGAGCCTCTCATCTGTTCTTGCTCGCGATAGCCAAATTAGGTGAAAATTAAAGCAATCATTTATTAGTAAAACATTTGAGTGCAAGTCAATGTCCTGTGCGTTCATATAGTGAATTTCAGGGGTTTTTTTACAGTGTAGTGTGTAGTGAATTTCAGGTTTTTTTTTACTGTGTCATTCTTAGTTTTCGTCTCGCTCGGTACAAAGAATTCTTAATCGAAGAATACTTAGACACTTCAGTAATGAAGTCGTATCCCCGATTAAATATTTAGGCCTACCTCTTCTTTATAAATCATCGATACATGTTGCTCCTCTTTACGTGACGTTTTCTTTGCATTCAACGTGTGCTGTTTTACTCCTGTAAGTGCTAAGTCTGGTTTGCACGAGTCGTCTGCCGTCTGTAAAATGATATCTTTAGTTGTTAAGCGACCTTTAACATTTATCAGTCTTCTCCCTGATACGTGCCTAACTTATAACATTTTCTTCATTGCTTCGATGTATCCTATACTGATAGCCATTATAAGTAGCAAAAGGCTTCCCCGTCTGAATTTAAATAATTTCCAATTCCACCATCTTCCTTATTACGAATATACAAAAGAATGTTTACTGAAAAAATGCCCACATCTTGAAAACAGAAAAATACGCCAGCCAGGACCGTAGCAAGCTTTTCTCACCTGGGTGGGCGAGACTTGAAATTACGCCCCTTCGAGTTCTAAAACAAGCCCTTTCGAGTTCCACTCAAATGATGTGGTTTTTAATTTCTCACACACCGCCGTTATACATAAGCATTATTATCGTTCAAAAATCGCATTTCAGGTTTTTGGCATAATTTTATTAAAATGTAAAAACTAGGTAAATAACCAAGAATCACAGGTTGTAAATACCAAGTAAAGCGTAAACGTTATGTGAATGTCGACAACACTCCATCGCAGTGGTCTAAGCGCTGGATTGTGACCATTCGTCCGAGAAGGGTCCGGGTTTGAATCCCGGTGAGGCATGGATGTTCTGTTTGTCTTAGGGCACTGGCTCTCTCCTTTTCCTGGAGTCAGTGGCCCTAAATTAGGAACGGGCGACTACTTATAGCCCACTGAGTTGCTAACAATGGTCGTTAAATCGCCAATAAAAAATAAAACTCCATAAAAATGCAGAACGGAAAACAAACCAGGGCAGAACGAATGAGTATCGGATAGGGAACATAACAGTAGGAAGAAGCTTTGGGGATAGGGCTTGGAAAAATTCTGTTCAAGGTTAAACGCTCAGAGGACTTTCTGCGACAGACCACAAATGATTAATCAGCTCTTCATCCCAACGACATGTTTGGAAAGGTCATAGGGGTTATGCATATCAGCATATTGTTTTCTATGCCTCCGAGATCCACTGCTTTGGAAAATTCCCTTCATGGATATAAGATGTTCCCACTTCATGATGTAGGCTACTCTGTACCCTTGGTTAACTGCGTGGAATACTGCATCAGATTATACTATTTCAGTCTTTAAAAGGAGAATACTGAAGGATGTACTTGTAACTTTCTTTTTTCAGTTACAATTTCTGTTTTTTACATCCCTTATAACATGAATTCACGCCCCCCGGAATGAACATTCTAGGAGGGCAACCGCCCTCCCTGCCCTCCCGGTAGCCACGGCTCTGAAACCAGAGCTGTTGACCGATGTTTAATTAAGTTTGTTAGAAACATGGGTTTTTCTTGATTTAACGAAGAAATCTCAATTTCAACTAAGCAATCAATCGACAAAACTAGCCAGAGTATTTCCTCCGCTCAACCTAAAAGTAGCATTACAATTTGTTCCCAAAATGGCAGAATAGGTTCATTGTTCGAAGGAGCACGTGCATAGCTCATCCACGAACAATAACTATGTCTAAGGCAGTTCTTTTTAGTGAATGGCACATTTCAGGGGAAGCAACTTGAAGTTTTCCAACTGAATCTTAGACACGTGGTAAAATCAAAAGAACTTCCACCTCATAAACAAAGCATAGCATAGGCTAGTACGAGGCTGAGTAATAATTCTGTACCTAGGAAGGTATTTTGAAAATGCAGTTCATAAACCTACGACTTTCAGTGTCTCGAAAGGAGAAATAGTTACTGGCTTTTGATAATATTTTATTCCATATTTATGAATATTAAGATTGTTGTGTTTCTTCGAACAATGAGCTTCTACCATTTTGGGAATTCACTATACCAGAGGGGTAACTACTAGGCATTTCTGCGCCCTGGACAAACCATAAAATATTGCGCCCCCCCCTACACTTATTTTTCTATCTTATATATAAAGGGTGTCCATAAAGTCTTTGCCCCATTACAAAAATTATTATAAAAAATGTATTACAGGTACAAGAAAAATATTGCACGACAATGATGGTGCACAAGTAAAGTTTTTTTCCAGTGTCAGTACACCTCCACATGGGAGCCATTTGGGGCCCGGAGGACATCTGAGCGACATTCGATTTCACGCCATGTTTTGTTTAACATTTCAGCAGAGACAGAACCAATGACGTCCGTTATATTCTGTTCTTCAGCGTCTCATCATCCGGAACACTGCTAGAGTAAACTTGGTCTTTCACATAACCCCACAGGAAAAAGTCTACAGGGGTGATGTCTGGCGATTGGGATGGCCATGTCATGGGACCGTCGCGGCCAATCCATCTGTCTCGAAATGTGGCATTCAGGAATTCACGAACCATTATTGACCAATGTGGTGGGGCACCGTCTTGTTGGAAAGTAACCAAAGGTTTGAGTGCATGCAACTGAGGTGCTACAAAAAGTTCCAGCATGTCCAGGTACACGTTACCGTGAGCTCCGTAAAAAAAAAAAAAAAGAAAAAGAAGGGACCGCTGATTCTGTCATGCTTCAGGCCGCACCATACGTTCACTTTCGGGCTAATCCTCTGTTAGATGACACAACGGGAATTTTCTGATTCCCAGATTCGCACATTGTGTCTATTTACTGTACCAGAGACGTGGAATGTGGCTTCATCTGAGAAACAGGCACGGTGCAGATAATCACTATCATGAGCTATGCGCTGCAGCATCTCTGTCGCAAATGCAGCACGGCGAGGCCGGTCATCAGGCTGAAGAGTTTGAACGATCTGTATCTTATAAGCATACAGATGAAGACGTACGGGTAAAATTTTGCGAACTGTGGCACGGGGAATCCCAGTTTCCAGTTGAACACGACGAATGGATTTCCTGGGGCTTCGCAAAAATGTCTCCTGAACAGCTGTAGCCGTCTCTTTTGTAACCGGTGATCGGCCCGCTCGGGGGAAATCGCAAACATTACCCATCGCTTTAAACTTTTCATACCAAGCTTTTATGCTTTTTTGGTCCGGTGGCGATTGTCTGTACTCTTTTCTGAAATGGAGCTGGACAGTAACCGCCTATTTGGTTTCATGGGACCACACACGCACGCCGCTTTTTCTTCCATGGAAGCCATTATCGATGAAATGCTCCTCTTATTCAGCAGTAGCGCTCACCTAAAGAACAGGAAAAAAATTTTATGAGTGTTGCCATATTATGTTGCCAACCATTTTATTTTAACTTAGATTTTTTTATATTAATTTTTGTAATGTGAAAAAAACTATATGGACACCCTGTATTACGAATAAAACAGTTATATATGCATTACTAATTTAAGAGTTATGTAGATACGTATATTTAAGAATTACATATTATATATAGGGTACATAAGTATACCCTGCTCGACAAAACAAAACTAATGACATATCAAACTGACTTTTTGCACTGCTTTTGCCAACTGCTTTCGAGTTCGTAATTTCGGTACCCCATCAAATGGACCAAATTCAGGTGGATGTCGTGGCTCGCAGTTACAGTAATGATAGAACGGCCCTCCAGAGAAACTCCAACAGTGTGAACACCATCCTTATCTTGAAACGCACGTATAAGTTAATCCAACTGGAGAGAAACCACTGTCCCCATTGTTATCGGCGAAAGCCGTTGTTTTTTGTTTTGAGGTTTAACGACCACCGTGAGCAACTCAATGGGCCATAAGCAGTCGCCCGTCCCTAATTTAGGGCCATTGGTTCCAGGGAAGGGAGATAGCCAGCGCCGTAAGACAATACAACATCCATGCCTGATCGGGATTCGAACCCGGACCCATCTCGGACGAATGATCAGAAGCCATCGCTTAGACTACTGCGTCCCCGGGGTGGCAGTTATTTTTTAGTTGGACGGACAATACAACCGCGACTTAATTTCTGATTATGGCCAATTAACATCCTCTGAACATTTTGAGGGAGAAATTAAAATTTTAAGCTGCCATTTCTTACGAACTGGCAAAACATATAATCAAATTCTGTAAATGGACAATTGACAGAGTATGGTGTTAAAAAAATCTGCGCTGAAAACGGGTGCAAGTTTCAGTTCCAGTTTTAATCAGATTGCAAGCAATGATTTTTGCGCTATCTATAGAGCTGCGCCTGGGGCAGCGCAGCCGCCCCTCCCTAGTTACGCCTCTGCACTAGAGCTGAGTTCGGGCTTAATTTTCGGAGCCCGAGCCCGTGGTATATCAGCCCGAGACCGAACGAACCCGAAAATTGACTAACCTGTTCAACCATTAATAAAAAACATCTCCTTTTCCACACTTCCATCCTCTCCTCCTCCTGAAATTAACCAATATATTTCTCAAACAGGGAGGGGGGGGAAGGGCCCACTATATTTTTACAGTGTAACGGTACGATTTTCTTTGACCATTCCTTTCCACCTGAAGTGCTTCGGGCGGCCGGCCATCCAAAATGATTCTGCGGTGCTACAATTGTATGTTCCTCAAGTAATGCTAATATTATCGCGCCATAATGCGCTGAAATATGCACATTGCTAAATAGAACTAGCAGGGAGCTACTGCATGGAGATACACTGACGGAAAAAAATCCCAACACCACGAAAAAATAGTTGTAGAGGAATGAAATGGCGGCAATACATTTGTATAGATAACATATTTAATCGATTAAGGTTTCAAGATCACAGCTTATTGTAAGCGCGAGAAGAGCCATTTTAAATGTGAAATGCTGGTACATTAATAACCGGTGTAACCGCCAGAATGTTGAATGCAAGCACGCAGCCGTTCATGCATTGTGTCGTACAGGTGCTGGATGTCAGTTTGTTTGATGGAGTTCCATGCCTGTTGCACTTGGTCGGTCAATACAGGGACGGTTAATGCTGGTTGGATGTGACGCTGGAGTTGTCGTCCAATGATGTCCCATACGTGCTTGATTGGTGAAAGATCTGGTGATCTAGCAGGCCACGGCAACATGTCGACACTCTGTAGAGTATGTTGGGTTACAACAGCGGTATGCGGGCGAGCGTTATCCTGTTGGAAGACACCCCCTGGAATGCTGTTCATGAATGGCAGCACATAAGGTTGAATCACCAGACCGACGTACAACTGTGCCGTCAGGGTGCGTGGGATAACCACGAGAGTGCTCCTGCTGTCATAGGAAATTGCTCCCGAGACCATAACTCCAGGTGTAGGTCCAGTGTGTCTCGGCCGCAGACAGGTTGGTTGCAGGCGCTCACCTGGCCTCCTCCTAACCAACACACGGCCATCACTGGCACCCAGGCAGAACCGGCTTTCATCAGAAAACACAACAGATTTCCACTCCGTCCTCCAATGAGCTCTAGCTTGACACCACTGACGTCGCAAACGGCAGTGGTTTGGAGTAAGTGGAATGCACGCTACAGGGCGCCTGGCTCGGAGCTGTCCTTCAAGTAACCGATTTGTAACAGTTCGTTGTGTCACTGTGGTGGCAAGTGCAGCTCGAATTGCTGCCGCAGACGCGGTGCGATGCGCCACGGCCATACGCCGTACACTGCGGTCTTCCCTCTCAGTAGTGCCACGTGTCCGGCCGGAACCCGGTCTTCTTGAGGCAGTACCTTCCCTTGACCACCGCTGCCAACAATCATGCACAGTGGCTACATTCCTGCCAAGTCGTTCTGCAATATTGCTGAAAGAAAATCCACCTTCTCGTAGCCCTATTACACGACCTCTTTCAAACTCCGTGAGCTGTTGATAATGGCTTCATCGTCTTCTTAAAGGCATTCTTGACTAACATCACCACATTACGTCGAATCTCAACGATAACTAATGCTCACGAACGTTACAGCGCGTATTTACAGCAAACCTGCTTTGCATGTTCTTAGGGGCGCTACTAGCGCCACACGTATGCGCCGAGCGCGAAATTTGCATAGACGTCATCTTACAGATGTACTCTCACCGCCTACTAACTGTTGTTTATCTAACACAACCCCTTCTTGGTGTTGGGATTTTTTTTTCCGTCAGTGTAGTTGATAGCATGCCGACGATAATTTACCCCCTATCTAATACCTATAGTTCTTGAAAAAGCCTTTTCTTCCCTGCAGAAACACACTAATGCGCGGCCTATGGCATTTTCTACCCAAGCCCGGAATATTTAGCCATATCGAATGCGTGCTCCACAATCAGAACCAGTTCCCGAAGAATTCACTTTACCAACTATAAAGGGTCTCATTTGCTAAATCATATAAAATCACATTTATACATAAAAAAAACATTTCTCTCGCTCTCCCTAAGAGTCCGAACCACAGTAAATTTTCTACAGCCCGAGCCCGATTCGGGCCCTGCTTCGGGCTTTCGGGCTCGAGCTCAGCCCGTCTCAGCTCTACTCTGCACTATACGATGTCTTTGTAATTCTAGGCAACATTCTGTGGTTGAGCAGGAGAAATGTTCTGACTAGTTTTGTCGATTGCTTAGTTGAAATTAAGATTTTTTTTATTTTTTTTTCAGGAAATTTAAGACCCTGTTTCTACGAGTAACAGAAGTAAGAAAATATCAGTCAGCAGCTGGCGTATTCTATTTAAGATGTGGGCATTCCTTCTGTGGACATTTTTTACGCGGGCGTTTTTTCTGTGGGCATTTTTCCCTCATACCCTTATTACGAACTGTCTTGACTGCACTGCGAATAATTTACGACTGCTTTACTTGAAGTCAGGTGTTCGCCAAATTATAAACTAAAATGCCTTTTCACATGGGGAGGGCACTTTCTTCTGTCCGCTTTTGAGACTACTCCAAGAAAAGGATTAGAGGAAGGGGATCAGGGTGGGTTTATCTCCCCATATCGTGTTAGCAGTGTCCACATTTGAGACGTTTTTTCCTTAGTCCGCAAATGACACTGTCCGCATTTGCCACTAATTCGCTACGAGTGGCCTAGTGGTCAGAGGCAGACTTGCAGCAAAAGTTTCCCAGGTTAGTGTACCATTGTCACCCTTAGTCTTGTGGTTCTTATAACAAGGTCTGCGTATATTCCTTAAACTTCTGATTATTCAT
The DNA here is from genome assembly GCA_039090855.1 of Macrothele yani. Lineage (NCBI taxonomy): Eukaryota > Metazoa > Arthropoda > Arachnida > Araneae > Macrothelidae > Macrothele > Macrothele yani. The sequence continues at coordinate 43,446,913 of CM077022.1, read as the reverse complement.
TATCCTTTCAAATTTTCTAATCAGGCCTCCCTATCCCACAATATCTGAATATTTCCGTTTTTACAACACACAAAAACTCCATGAGATGGAAATTAGAACTAAACCTATACCCAGGAAATAAACCCATTCACCGCTGAGGCAATGAGAGTCTGGGTCTGGTTATTCTAAAGCCAGAGTGCACGAGGAAAGTGAAGAATAAACACGAAATTCCAAAAGGGCATGTTATAGTTAGGTTTCGGGAGTCGGGTGCCTCAGTTTCAGCACTCGTTGTTGAATATTTACGGGCCACAGTGGTTGAGGTGTTCACAGAACGGAAACAGGCAGGCGAAATCATCTTCCGCGAACGGAACAGTTAAGATGAACGGAAGGTTGATGCTAGTGGAAAGAGAAGTATGCAACACCGTGTGCGTATTTAACCACAGGTCACGGTAACACAAATGATGTTAGAGTACAATTTGCAAAACAAAACACCGCAGATGACTACGTATCCCACTCTTAGACGTACAAAGTTCCGGAGCGAAGAACTCTGCTCCTCACCGAAAGTCGTCACCAGCTGCTGCTTGCTACGAACAGAATACCTGTTGGACAACGCTAAAATAAGAGCTCGTCCAACTAGGCGAAATTTTAACTGCACCCCTCGGACAGGCGACTTCACATTCTACACGAATCGAACCTCTTGCACTACGTCCGCTGGCTCAGCTAGCTGTGGTCTCATAGTACTAAACATTATGTTTTGCTGGCCCGAATTAGGACAGCAAGTTCTTGCCTGACCACGTGCGTTCTTCATTTTCCTTAAAGGTTGTTCTATGAAATGGTCGGAAACTTCGAGGACGATAATGCCCTGTGTCACCTCGTTCGGCATGTACAAGAGTAATTCAAAAAAAAAAAAAAAGCGGATATCGCCCATTTTTCTTGACCAACGAATTTACTATTTTGTCAATGTCACCTAACACTGATGAGGCTGGTCGTGATTCGAGGAGTAGAGTTCTGTCGCCTTCCTCCATTCAGAAACTACTGGTTGTCTTGCAATGTACATAGTTATCAGTTTCCTTCAGAAGTCTTCAACCATTTGGTGGAACTGATGCCAAAGTGGCTATGAGCCTTCAACCTTGCGATAGGCAGCCCAGCAATCAACGTGAAAGAACGGTAGGCATTCTAACGCATGGATACCCTATACATTTATGACCCCTCTACAGAGATCTATGAAGAGGACTTTAAGATGCGAGTGTCTGCCCCAGGTCTTAAATAACCCTTTAGAAGTAGGAAGCTAGGAGATTTGCTAGGATCCAGACAGGAAAGTCACACGGAAGCGGAGGAACAGAAGCCCTTAATTTTATTACGGGGGTCATCTTTGAAAGAGCATTTGAGTACCGCTACTGTCTTTAAAGGTACCTCGAAAGAAATTCAAAATGAATTGTTGGATTGTATGCTTTTTGTATGTCAAGAAAACATAATAGAAGAAATAAAAACTGCACAGTATGTTTCTTTGATTGCGGACGAAACATCAGACGTCTCGTCTGTATTTCAGTTAGTTATAGTTTTCCGCTATGTTTTAGCTAATGGCCAACCAGTTGAAAGATTTTGGAAATTTGATAACCCTGAAGGGCACGACACAGAATCTATAGCCAAATGTATTTGTACCAGTTTAGATTATGTTGTGCAAAATCCAGAAAAACTCTTATCTAAATGCTATGACGGTGCGAATGTAATGAGTGGGCACCATGCTGGCGTGCAGACCATAGTGCAACAAACCTATAAACATGCTTTTTTCGTTCACTGTTACGCTCATCAGTTGAACTTGATTGTGGCTCAAGCAACAAGCCAAAACCAAGATGTCAGACATTTTTTTTCGGACTTAAGTGATATAACAAATTTTTTTTTCGAATTCCTCTCGGAAAGTGTCTGTTTTGGACAAGATAGTTGGCAAACGAATACCTCGGGCGTCAGCTACAAGGTGGAATTCTAAGAGCAGAACTGTTAATACTGTTTTTGAGTACAGAGAGAAATTAATTGAATGTATGGAGGAAATCCAATCAACCTCTAAGCAACCAACCACCATAATTAAAGCTGGTGCTCTAGCTCGTCTCCTTAGAGATAATAAGTTCATATTTTGGCTTTCTGTTTTTTAGAAATTGATGCCACATGTGGATATTTTGTACAACCAATTACTGCTAACTTACACTGATGCTGTGAAAACTAAAGCCAATGTTGACCACTTCGTCAAAGCCATTGATAAGGAAAGAGGTAACATGGACAAAGTGACAGAGCTGGTTAATCAGTACCCAGAAAATGCACCTAAACGATCGAGGCGTGAAGATGATTTTTACTTAAGTAGAACAGTGGCTGCCAAGGAAACTTATGACATTATTACAACGCAAATAAAAACAAGATTTTCATTCACAACATCTTGCTCAGCTGTATCTCTTTTTGAATCACAAAAGTTTCAAGAGTTTGAACAGAAATTCCCCGAGAAATTGCTTGAAGATACAGTAAATGTGTATTCATTTCTTGAAAAAAATCTCCTCAAGACAGAGCTTGAAATCATTTACAAAAGAACTGATTTTAGAAACATGCGTGGTGCTGTTAGTCTTTTACAGTTTTTTATTGAAAACAACTCATTGTCATCATTTTCTGAAAGTTATAAACTGTTATTAATTATTGCAACAATACCAATGACGACTACTGAAGCTGAAAGGTGTTTTTCAACCCTAAAACGGATAAAGACATTTTTTGCGGTCTACGATGTGTCAAGAGGCTTACAGCTTTAGCCATGCTTGCAATCGAGAAGGAAATGATTTCTAACATCCATAATTTCAATGAAAGAGTTATTGATGTTTTTGTGTAAAGAAAAGATAGAAGGATGGACTTTGTTTACAAAAACTGTACTTGAAGAAAATATTTGTGTTAGCTACCATCCAAATAAATTTGTGTAAGTAAATACTAGACCTTACCATCATATGCAGCAGCTTTGATTATTTTCCTTTTTCTGTGTGTTTAATAATCTAATCTAATAATTGAGAGCATGAGGCCTTATGACTAACTATCTAAATATTTAACACTTAAAACAAGCTTTCTGTTTTGCGTTTATAAAATAAAATGAAAATAATTGTTTCAGTAAAAAAGAACAATTAGCATATTATAACAAGTATGATCAATAAAGTAATCCTTTATTATTAAGTTGTGAAGCAGTTAAAGTACAGTAATATCTATAATAACATTTCGTTTCAAAATTAATACATTGCATCAAGGTATAGCAGCGCCTAAATTATATGAATATTGTAAGTAACACACAAGTGTGTGACACAGTGTATCTCAAAAACTGCAAATTATTAATTGTGAACCCCCTGTAGATGTACTCACGAGCCGCCACTGCACCCGGTCCATAGTTTCCTTATATTTCAGCAACTCGCCAAAAGTCCACTGCACAAAATGAAGGCATTTTGTAAATTAAAATAAATGCGAACAACAGACGTTGTTCAAAGAAATGGGAGCAAAAATATTACTCACTTCCCAGGTTTACTGCCGAAAAATTAGTAACTGTCACTAACTGAGGCTTAAAATACTGCTCCTACAACAAAAAAAAAAAAAAGGCCAGCCTTTCTCTTTCTAACGTCGTGGTTCACACAAAGGGAGCAAGGTCAAAGATGATCCACAGGCATCTTCTGGGTATAAGATAGTTAAATTCGTTTTTGTATGGAACTGACACAAAAACTGTAGATCTCAAATACGATGGGTAATTAGCATTACATTTGTACAGAAGTGCCATGTCCGGATTTGCCAGTAAACCGAAAAATTCAGGGTCTTCGATTTTGCGAAATTTCTGTATGAAAACAGAAAAATCCGAAACACTTTTCTGAAACAAACGGAATTACCGACTACGAAAAATCAGTTAAAATACGGGTTAAAAAAAAATTCGTAGATTTCGTTAAAAGACTACCGGCAACTTTGCTGCACGTTATTTTCCGTGAACTCCTACCACTTCTTTTTACAGTTCAGTCACCTCAGACCAATTCACCATCGGAGCGGATAAGTAAAATTCAAGCCTCCCCGGTGTCCAGAGACGCTGGTTTCTGACTAGCCGTCCGAGCTGTCCCTTGGTTCGAGCCCTAGATGAAGCATGGTTGATGCGTTAGCCTGAGGGCAGGGGGGGGATGCGCTGGTTTTGTCATTTCTAGCAAAAAGTGGCCAACTTTTACGGGCGACTGCTTCCGAGCCCTTAGGGTTTCTTACGGTGGTCGTTAAACCACGAAATTAGAAAAAAAGTTAAATTTAAAAACACACCATTGTTCCATTGTGTAACCTATCATCAGCACCCCTTATGATACCGTGAATGGCTTTTTTTTATATGTATATATAGATAATTTTTATTGCATCATACGAAGAAGAAAAAAAAAAAAAAAAAACGATGCCTATTGCTTCAGTTTTCTTTTTCTACCAAAAGCAAACGACTCCTTTATCGATTGATTTTGCCAATAATACACTTCAAAGAAACCGCAGTTTTTAAAACAGCAGGTGTCCGAAACCACAAACTAAGAACACGCAGCTCACCTGACATTTACAAACTGTAACTCTGGGAAATTATTGACCAACTCTAGCATCTGAACTACAGACATTAAACAGTGGCTTGCTATGTAGCTAAGAAATTTTATGTCATTAAAACTGGTGCGTCTCTTCAGAAAGACCTTGTACGTGCATATATACATACTCACATACGTAAGTATACTCCAGAGTAAAGAGTAAAAGCAATAGAAATTTGTCTAATGTGAAAATCTTAAATGTAACCTAAGAACTGATTAACGATCAACTACAGTTTTAACAAAGGGGGTCAATTAAGACAAACTTATTTTTAATTTATCCAGGATCTTCATGTTGAGTTCATTTCTAGCCCACTACCCCGTACACATAATCCTTAATTTTTACCCTTGTAATAATCTGGATCAAATTTAGACACAGATCTGAAGAATCCCATAGAATCTGTTTTTAAACATTTTAAAATTGCTTCTACTTCTAATATACTACACCTTCAAATAACCTATCAATAACTCTAGTTTTACCCTGTAGTATCTCCGGCAGTCTGTCTACTCCGGAAAAACAAACGTCACTGGATTTGTGATACGTACAATAAATTTTTACTTTTCCCCGTGTTGTTAACGTGCCTTTAAAATTCAAGTAGAGTATTTTAGGAAGGGAGTGTCTGGCCCCAGTTCTTAAACAACCCTTAGAAATAGGAAGCTAGGACATTTGGGCTAGAGTGCCCGATAGGAAAGTCACACGGAAGCGAGGTAGAAAACTCCATTATTTACTACCGGGGAGGGGGGGAAGTACCCGGGGTCCGACGGCTTAACGTGCCCATCCGACGCATGGCGGATATTTAGTGGTTCGAGCGTTCGCAAATGCCTGGGATCGAACTTAAGATTTCTCCGTGGCAGTCACGAGCGTTGACCACTAGGCCATCCGCGGTCCCACGCGGAATTAAGGTAGAAAGAGGCATTATAACCTGGGGGCCAGTATCCCAGGGGTCCGAAGGCTTAACACGTGCCCACCCGACGCACGGCTATGGGCACGTTAAACCACGGTTATGGGCAAGTTTCTTCACGCCTTTTTTAGAGCTGTCTAAAATTATTACTTTTCACGCGGTGGTCCCTTGGACACTAAAACAAGTGTTTCGTAAGGCAGTCAGTCCCTCACCAGAAATGCCTCACTTCCCCATTCCCAATCTCCCGATTAGAGATTCTACGAAGAAGTAGTCTTCCTGAATGTATTCTCCTGTCATGAATATAGAACAAGTAGCTAGAAATGCACCGCTAATTGCTCAAATCACTAACAAGTCTCCAAGATCGCGTGTGTGATTCTATTAAAGATATACTTGGACACTTGGGGGATGGGGAGTTTTAAAAAATAACTTAAGGCAGGATTTTTAGCAATAACATAGTTAAAAAAGCTGGCCCGGTAAACTATTTTTCCATCCCGATTCATTATGCTTCACTTTCTTTGTACCCGAATCCAGCCCAATCAGTGCAAAGCTCTACATCAAACCACAAATATCTACATAAATTTAATAATTTGCAAAAGCTCATTTTAAATGCATTGGCTTTGCGATTATTCAGGAATGTTTGTGCAAAAAAATGCATGTTTAAACATTTCGGCGGGCGGGGCGGGGGTTTTGAGCCCAAAGTCTTTCTTTTGATACATAGTTGGTGTGACACGTTGCACTATCCCCTGCTGAAACCACCTGTTACGTTCATTCAGTCTAACAAAGCTACAAATTGCTGCACAGTATCGCTGTAGACAGCAACGTTTACGCTGTATTTGAAAAACAGAGATCCCACAATTCTATGCGATACTGTACACCAAATGTAGACTTTCTCAGCATCAAGAGGCACCACATGTGAAGCCTGGAGATTTTACGCAGCCCAAATTCATGTGTTCGATTCATTTATTGATCTTGCTGTTACATAATAAAGTAATAATTCGGAGCAGTTGCATGTAAGCCAAAAAAAAAAAAAAAAAATAACAGCAGGGAAGATCAAGGAAAAGACCTCGCAGAGACCTGACATGGGAGTTATATAATTAAAAGGACTCGCAGATACCTGTTCTGGGAGTTATATAATTTAGCACAACCACGCTTCACCTGTGAAAAAGGTCTTATTAAAAATGGCCACATTGCTGCGAATGAATTTACACAACTGGTGAAGAATGAAGGGACTTACTTGCATTTGGCTTGGCTTTAGCTCCCGTGCCACCTTTACTTGGTACACTCATAATTTAAAACGTTTCAAAGAGTTATAAGTATGGATCCACCTGACACCCATTTGTTGTGACAAACGCCACACAGATTTCAGATGCGATTGAGTTATTCGCTTGCTCTACATTCCCGATAAATCTGACGTGAGTACCTGGGGTCTCGCACTCTGCACTATCGTCCACATAACCAGAGTTACCAAACCGATGTACCAATTGGTACAGTGCGACTTTACTTGGCACCGGAATATCGGGACATTTGTTCCGCCATGTCTCGACACACCTTCGATAAGATTTACACTGGAAGTATACTGGATTACATTCTCCGCTGACTGACCATAGCTCTTAGCAAGTCGTACCGCTTACACATGCTTCTGGACAATTCTCTAATGTTGCCAACAGTCTCGAGCTTGTCTGCACAACAACTATAACAAAATAATAGTGCTTTTTTTTTTGGGGGGGGGGCTTAAAGACCTCTGTGAGCAACTCAGTGAGTTATAAGCAGTCGCCCGTCCATAATTTAGGGCCTCTGGTTCCAGTGAAGGAAAAGAACCAGTGCCGTAAGAAAAACACAACATCCATGTCTCACGGGATTTGAATCCAGACCCATCTTTTTTTTTTTTTTTTTTTTTTTTTTTTTTTGATTGGATTTTTAACGACCACCATGAGCAACTCAATGGGCTATAAGCAGTCGCCCGTCCCTAATTTAGGGTCACTGGTTCCAGGGAAGGGAGAGAGCCAGTGCCGTAAGACAAACACAACATCCATGCCTGACCGGGATTCGAACCCGGACCCCGTTCGGACGAATGATCAGAGGCCATCGCTTAGACCACTGCGCCACCGGGGCGGCAGACCCATCTTGGACGAATGATTCAGAAAGCCAGCGCTTAGACCACTGCGCCACCGAGGCTTTAAAACTTTGGATAAAGATTTTTTTTAATGATCTGTAGTATCGGTGTTTGTCCATCAGTGTGTGGACCCCATGTTTCCGCATTGTTTCAGAATGGCTGATGATCCACATCTGCCGCCCCGGTCAGAGCCCATTTAAGGGGGGGTCCAGCCCTGGGACCCCACATATTCAAGGGCCCCCAGAATTATGCAGGGTGCTTGAAGAATTGACAGAGTTCTACAGGTTTTTTTTGTTGTTGTTTTTTTACAGATAGCATAGCAAAAACTATAAGAAACTTGAAACTTCTTTGCGAAAAAAGAATTATTTTTTTTTCCAGCCTTTTTTAGCAAGAGTCCGCAGAAAGTATAGTCACCCCCCAGTCCATCCTCAAATCTTTCGAAAGCATTAGATGTTTTTTTGTAGACATCTGTAGTTAGGGGAAATTTTCATATTTAAGAATTCGTTTGAATCATGATATTTGGAATTTGGATCATATTATTTTGCCCACTACTTTGATATAATTTCAACAAGCTGAACCCGGAGGGTAGTGAAAGCAGAACTGAAATCCATTTTTCAACCATGCATTTTACATTTTGTTGCTACCACTGATTCGCCCATGAATCATGGGATACACACTTCAATATGGCGGGGATATTTTTGTGGCTTCCTTGTCATATTTTTGGAATGTTTTCTCCTGGGTATTTTTATTCATCCACCCATAGTCAAATCCTAGATGTGCCACAAATACTGGGGCCCCAAAATACTGTCCAGCTCCCGGGGCCCCCCGTCTCCTTGAATGTGCTCTGGCTCCGGTGGCTCAGTGGTCTAAACGTTAGCTTATGACTGTTCGACCAAGTGGTTTCGGGTTCGAATCCCAGTGAGGCATGGATGTTGTGTTTGTCTTACTGCACTGGTTCTTTCCCTTCCCTGAAACCAGTGGTGCTTATAGCCCATTGAGTTGGGTGGTCGTTAACCCTCCCCCCCCCCCCCCCATCCCCCGAAAAAAAAAAAGATCCACATTTTGCAAAACAGTACTTGTTTGTATTTTGGATGTTTGAGTTTAGTCCGTTTCAAAGTTAGCTAGAAAATTTTATTAGTGGTATGCAAAAGTTTTCGCCGTTCTAAGGAGAAAGAAGACAGGTACAATCAGAAAACTAGTACACATTTATTCAACGAAATATTGGCCGTTAGCATCAATGACCTTTTCCCATTTTTCAGGCAACAAATGAATGCTCCTGTGATAGAAGAACTTGAGTTTTGAGCTGAATAACGCAGTGACGAAATTTTCCACCTCTGGAATTGTGGCGAACCGCTGTTGGGCTAAGGCATGTTGCATAGAGCGAAACAGATGAAAGTATGAGGGTGCAATGTCCGGGGAGTAAGCCGGGTACGGCAAAACCTTCCAGGCCACCCCGGTGGCGCAGTGGTCTAAGCGATGGCCTCTGATCATTCGTCCGAACGGGGTCCGGGTTCGAATCCCGTTGAGGCATGGATGTTGTGTTTGTCTTACGGCACTGGCTCTCTCCCTTCCCTGGAATCAGTGACCCTAAATTAGGGACGGGCGACTGCTTATAGCTCATTGAGTTGCTCACGGTGGACGTTAAACCTCCAATCAAAAAAAAGAAAACCCTCCCAGTGTAACTGTTCAAGGGTTGATTTCCTGGTGGCACCGACATGTGGTTTGGCATTATCGTGTAACAGGATGACTGGGTGGCGTTCTTTACCTGTCCATTTGCGTTTTTGCTCGAATGCGGCGTTTAGTTTCATCAACTGATCGTTGTGCAATGATTGTTTCGCCCGGTTTCAACAGTTCGAAGTACAGCACTCCGTGCATGTCCCACCACACACACAACAGCACCTTTTTACCTTGGATATCCTGTTTTGTAGTGGGTGTTGATGGCTGGCCTGGGTCGACCCAGGATCATTTGCGTACGGGGTTGTCGCAATAGACCCATTTTTCACCCCCAGTGACGCAACCTTCCACAAGAAATTCTTCCCTTGAAACCTCTTCAGCAACGACATGCAGGTGCCCAATCGTTGACCAACATTACGCTCCGTTAAAATATATGCAGCAACCCATTTATCAATCTTCTGGATCTTCCCAAGGCCTGTAGCCGCCGTACCACCATCAATTGGGCCACTTTCAAACCTTTCGCCAGTTGCGTGGTCGTTTGTGTGGCATCCTCTTGCAACAGTGATTCCAGCTCCTCGTCTGCGAGTTCCTGCGATCTACCTGCACGTGAGTCGTCTTCCAAGCTCAGATCAATTTTCTTAAACCTAGCAAACCATTCCCGACACGTCAGCTCACCCGTAACCGTTTCGCCATACGCCCGATATATTGAACCGTATGCTTCACTCGCACTTTTCCCTAAATTAAACATGAATAACAAACAGTTCCGTAAATGAACTTTATCGACCGCCATGCTTGGCTTCATGTACGAACTGATAGCACGGGTCGCCGGCCGATTAGACCCCTACATCGCCCGCTAGCGGGGGCGGCGGAAACTTTTGCGTACCACTAATAGTTTTTTTCTTTGAGTGAATCGCAATTTAACTAAACATATCTTTTGAAAAACTGGACTATTATAAGTTCACAGATTAATGAAACTTACAGCTGCTCGACTAACATTAAGAGGTTACTGCAAAATTCTCGTTTTACATAGTGTAAAAAATAAACGGTGCGATTTACAGAAAACTCCTGAAAATAACGTGCAGCAAAGTTTCTGGTAGGTGTCTGTCTTTTAACGAAATTTTCATTTTTTAAAGCTTCAGTTTCTTCTGACTTCAATATTTTGGGAGATTTTCCGTAGTCAGTGATTCTGTTTATTTCAGAAACGTCCGCTTCGGGGTTTTCCGTATTTATAGAGATTTCGCAAAATCATTCAATTTTGACTTTTTCACGAGTCCCTTTGTTCCCTTATATCCTTCCTGTTGGGTTTCGAACCAGAGAACTTTTCACGAGAACCGCGCATCCTATCGTTTTAGCCAGAAAGACCCATAAACGTACAATCACGTATAAGGTAGAATTCTAAATGTGCGATGATGAGATGCTCTTTGTTATTAATGTGGGTGAATTTGTCATTTCATTTTGTGTTGGAGCTTATTTTTCTGAATAGGTTTGTAATAATTTTAGTTTTTGTTCTGTAGGAGGACTTATCACAAATTAAGTATTTATTTCATGGCAATTTTTCGAAGCTACAGTACTTTGGAACTTGAGATCTTATTAAACTGATAATGACTTTCAATTATATTTAAGAAAATAGGAAAGGTACTGCTTTATAGTGTTGTTTCACAAAACTGCTAAATACAAAATTTACTCTTGATAGCTATAATAACTTTTGTCTTAAGGGGTCCAAAGACTGATATATAGACATCGTGCAATCTCACCCGTACAATAATTTAATTACCTGGTTTCTTACGGGAACACAATATACAATGACTGGTGCACAAAATGGGAGAGAGGGAAAGAAATATCCTGGGCCACGGTAATCAAAATTTCATGTAATATGCTATCCAGAATATCCGATCTCGCCAGTGGCGCACACACGAGTCTAATTCCGGTGAGGGATGGATGTTGTGTATGTCGTAAGGTACTGGCTCTCTCCCTTCCCAGAAACCAGTGACCCTAAATTAGGGACGGGCGACTGCTTATAGCCCATTAAATTGCTCATGGTGGTCGTTAAAATTCCAATAAAAAAAATGCCTCACCGTGATTCGAATCCGGACCCATCTCGGACGAATGCTCAGAAGCCAACGCTTAGATCACTGCGCCACCGGGGCAGCACGAAAGTAATTATGGAAAGGTTTTAAAAAATTCTGAATTTTCCGTTAACACCTCTTAAAAATGGCTATTTGCCGTCAATATATGAAAGGAATTGCGCGAAGGTTCATAATTTTTCTGGCTTTTGACCCACGTACGTCCAAGCATTTCTGCAAACCGACAACAGCAATAACGACAACCCCAACCATCGACCCTGATTTCTCAAAGTTTTCGCATTTTATTTTAGTTTCGTTTTCGCTTACTGTCGTGCTGGTAGGCGTGTTCACCCCTCTTGAAGGTGTACCCCGCACATACACTGGTTTCTGCCCCCCCCCGCCCTCCTCGTTTATCACTGGTCTGCCGATCGGTGGATGTTTACCAGTGGCTATTTTGAGCAGATGTTCTCCTTGCCAGCTGACCATCTGCTGAGATAAGACCTTTAAAAGTTGAAGAAGCGTATATGTTCCAGCTTTGTCAGTCTCTCTGTCCGCACGATAAGTCGCGTAAAATGGTTCGATTTCGATGAAGTTTTAGTATGTGGTAGGGGACAACCTGGGGACGAACCCTATTGAAAATGGGCGAAATGGAGTCAAAGGTCAGGACATAGGAGAGAAATCCATTCTATCGCCCTTATGCGTCATAACTTACGTAAAAATGCTTCGATTGCGACACAACTTTATCATGTTTCTGAGATATCGTCGAAATGGGGTCAAAGGTCAGGGCACAGGAGCGAGATTTATTCCATAGCCATTATCCTCATAACTTGACTAAAATGCTTCTATTGCGACAAAACTTTAGTATGTTGTTCCGGAGGTATACTGAACCAATTCTGTTTAATATAATCGAAATTGGGTCAAAAGTCAGGGCACAGGAGCGAGATTTATTCTACAGTCATTATCCTCATAACTTGAGCAATGATTTCTGGTATGTTGGAAATCATATCATAACCAATGCATTGCATGATTTTACTAACTTGTTAAATCTTTAAGTATGCTCGAAGGCACGTATGCCCAACTGAATTATATTCCCCATCGCAGAGCCTGGGTGACAGTTATTACATAAGCTTTACCTTCTTACCAGATTTAGGATTCTTTCTTGGACTTTCGCCGTATAGTCACCACTGGCCTATTGTTAGCTGAGGCTGCATTATGTAACCCGCAGTGCTGGTTCTTCACAAATGCCTGGCAATGCAAATACTTTTCACTTCGTTTGCGGAATTTTTGCAACTGGCCTAGTGTTAGCGTTCCGATCTCCTTCCCACGCGAAGGGAAAGCAAGAAAACAGAAAAGAAACCAGCGAATCCTTATGCGACCTAGGTCGGGATAATACCCCCTGCAAACCGATTCAGGAATTACTCTAATAAAAAAAGATTAATTAATTATGTTAATTAATTAACATAATATAATTAACTAGGTAATTAAGTCTCGGATTTGGGGGGGGGTTACCTGAAGCAATGTTCCCGAAATTAGAAGAATTTTCGCGACAACAGCGATATCCAGGGAAAGTATTTTTAGGGTTCAACCCGTCCCATCGAAATTTTTTGGGCAACATTTTTTTTTTTTTTGCTTGTTTCTCGTAAGTTATTAGATCAACAGGAGTCGCCATTATCTTTTCGCAAATTGTTTCTGCTATTTCCTTTGCTAAACCTTACTTTAGGAGGACATTTTTTCTCACTGTACCCACTGGTCAGCAGTAATAAATTTACATAAGTACAGGAAACTCTTCTGGCACTTTATTAATCGGAATTGTGCTATTATCAGGCATTTTTGAGATCGCTTATTTATTTCTTTACAGTGTTAAGAGAGACGAAAAAAATGGCAGTTGGGATCCCAGTTTATTGTTTCTTTATAACATCAAGATGCCAAACTGAGATGGGTTGTGTGTAGAAATGTGAGAGCGCAGTGAGTGATTGCATCTCGAATTTGAAACTCCACAGACCACAGAGTCCAAAGCGGAGCCAGGAGAGCCGGAGATCGAGTGCTCAGGTAAATGCTGCTCTAGTTTTGCTTTCGGTCTAAATAGCCGGAGGGGGATAGGGGAGGAAGTGGCGCCGGTAGAAGTAGAATTACAAATTACATCCGACATCACAATATGTGGTGGCCTGTTTCCTGTTGACATGGGTGAGGAGTGAGATTTGCGAATTTCAATTAGTGTGTTGTCATTTGAGAAGGAAATGGAGGTGCGAATTGCGAAATGAAAGCATAAAGCACATGTTTAGGTTGAGAACGTTCTCACTTATTTCCTCATACTTGGCGGAGGTTAGTTTGTTTCTTGAGACTTGCGTAGGTATGGAGGGAGGGATAGAATGAACTTAAGTTCAAACGCCACTTCATGAGTAATGACAGGTTTATGACAGCCATAAACCTGTCATTACTGTACTGCCATTCCAAATATTTTTCTTTCCCGTTTCCACGACCTTTGTCAGGGGTCAGTCTTTCCTTGGTATCAACAACCATTCCCCACGTCGATGCCTGATAACACAGAGTTCACTGTATTTTCCGAAATCTGATAAGAAAATGATACCCTAAAATATTAACTTGTGGAACAAAATGGGATTGCTTTTATTTTAAAAAGCTAAAACAACAAAAGTAAAAAAAAAAAAAAAGAAATAATATAAAGGAACCACAAAACTGTTGAATATATGTCGTTACAAAATAATGCAACGATTTTTTCCGAATCGCTGGATGACATCTGAATTTATTTCAATATTTCGATGAAGAGACATAAAAGGCCAGCCCATTCAGACGAGATTAAAATCCACTTCCTAACGCAGATTTCAAATTTTTTTTTATGATTTTCATTTTTCAGACTGTACTTGCTTTCCTCCTGTCTCCTGTGTAATATTGTTGTTTTCATATGATCTCTGTCTCATATTGTTCATGTGTCGTTGCTCGCTTAACTAACACATTAAAAACTAAAGATTTCATTTTTCGTTACGTGATTAGATAGATTTTTGCCGTGGAATAGTTTAAAAAAAAACTAAACAAACGTCTAGTTACGGCATAGATAGATAGAGGGCGATGAATCGATGTGTGTGTACAGTATTTAATAAAGTTGATAGATAGATTACATTTTAATATTTTTACCCCTCCCCCGAAACTAAAGTCTAGTTACGGCCCTGCTTTTGGTCGAACTGATAAATTTTAATTAGCCGAAATATGGATTCCAGCAGAACTATATTTCCTGCTAGGATGCATTTCCTAACTACGGTAATCCCCCCCCTCCCCCGCATTCTTCCAACTAGGGAAACGGCAGCTCTATCTCCTCCAATTTGATCACAGATACTATCGCAGCTGTCCTACATCAATCAAAACTTGCCGTTGTTCGGAATTTACCACTGTTTGAAGGTGGCCATTAATGGAACTTTCACTACATACAGTCAAAAGTCTACATACAACCTTCAAAACAACATTAGAAAAACAGTAGGAATTTGAGAAATGATACAACTGTTACAGTAAAAGATTAAGTATACCAGATGTGTTTATCTAAGAAAAGGAGAAAATATAAAAAATATGTATAAATAATTTTTAATAAATATATTTATGTCAAAAAAGTCTGCATACAAAGGAAAAAAGATTAGAAATGTACGATTCAGACCTTGTAGCGTTTGTGTGTAGCTAACTTATTGAACACTACATAAATCAAGTCTCAAAACTTCACCTAGAGGGAAACGGGAGTCACTCAAATAAAGTTCAAGAAGTAGTTACTTACAGCTAATCCTTTATTGCTGCCAACACGTAATTGATCATTAGTACTTCAATTCACAGAATAGTTAATATTCGAACTCTCAACGTATCAGGTTATTAGTATACTTTTCACCAAACAACTTTAACTGGTGTAACTCTTAACGATAAATATAAGCACAACACGCAGCCTCAAACGGCAATTAACCAATCTTGTATCCACAATGAGCATTAACTTCCAGCATCAACACAGAACACTCAGCTGCTGCGTAGCAATTATACATGTTATCTCGTATTGTTCTTATCACAACAAGCATACGTCACTATCACAGACCTCAAGTGTTTCTAACAGTATTCGTGTGAGAGAAGATATCAAGTTATGATTGAAAGGTGCTAAAGAAAATGAACTCAAATTTACATAGAAAAAAGTACTAAAAATGAAAGTTAAATTAGAGTATACGTCACAACCTCTGGAAAATAAAATAATATCCTGTAGGCCCCTTTTTGAATCAATCACTCCTTGTAATTCCCTGGGCATTGACAGCATAAGAGATTTTATGGTATCCGGTGTAATTTCAGACCGTGCCTGCGTTAATGCTTCCTTCGAAGATTCCCGATAGAGGAAGTGTTTTCGAACTTTTCTTTTGAGTTTGTCCCATAGGTGTTCAATTAGATTTAAGTCCGGTGACTGGGTAGGTTCATGGAGCAGTTCAGGCAGTGGCGACTTTAGATCTTTTGGGGCCCTAGGCGCTAAAATATTCACCCCCTTCCCCCTCCACGTGCCCCTTCTAATCGCTTCAGAAATTTCCATCTGAAAAAAATTAAGACAACAAAAAAATTAACCTTTTTTAAAATGTCATTCTATGGCATTTAAAAAAAAGTCAAGAAAAAGTATTTACCTCTTAAAATGCCATTCCATTTGTAAGAAACAATTTTGTAAGAAGCTAATGTAATCACTTTGTCTGTCCGTGCACATCGAATTATTTTGTTTTTAGAGATATTTCAGAAATTATTTTTGCGGCTAATAGGAAATCAAAGGCACTTAAAAAGTTTGGCACTTTAAATGTCCGATATACTCCATGAATTTACCCCTAAGGGCTTTATTTATTTTTTTGATTGGATATTTAACGACCACCGTGAGCAACTCAGTGGGCTATAAGCAGTCTCCCGTCCCCAATTTAGGGTCACTGGTTCCAGGGAAGGGAGAGTTCTGCCCCAAAAGGGCGCGAACAAAGCAATTCCATGTGAGAATGTACATAGGCATACATATCTACATTTATTTTTTATGGCCTAGGGGCTAGCGAATCTTACATCGGTGAACACCCGTTTCCCCTAATCCGTTTCCCCTAATTCCCGTTTACCCCAATGGCGTTTCTACGAAATCGCTTTTACCCGAATTCCCATTTCCCCTAATTTCGTTTCCCCTAATTCACATTTGCCCTAAACACGTTTACCCGAAATCGCTTTTACCCGAATTCCCATTTCCCCTAATTTCGTTTCCCCTAATCTCGTTTCCCCTAAATCTCATTTCCCCTAATTCACATTTGCCCTAAACACGTTTACCCCAATGGCGTTTCCCCGAAATCGCTTTTACCCGAATTCCCATTTCCCCTAATTTCGTTTGCCCTAATCTCGTTTCCCCTAAATCTCATTTCCCCTAATTCACATTTGCCCTAAACACGTTTACCCCAATGGCGTTTCCCCGAAATAGCTTTTACCCGAATTCCCATTTCCCATAATTTCGCTTGCCCTAATCTCGTTTCCCCTAAATCTCGTTTCCCCTAATTCACGTTTGCCCTAAACACGTTTACCCCAATGGCGTTTCCCCTAAATCGCTTTTACCCGAATTCCCAATTCCCCTAATTTCGTTTTCCCTAATCTCGTTTCCCCTAATTCACGTTTGTCCGTGTCAAAGTTTCCCTTAAAAACATTTACTGTATCAAGTTTGTTCTAATTCTCCTTTGCCTTGATTCGCGTTTTCCCAAATTCATGTTTTCCATAATTCATGTTTGTCCTGATTTTCGTTGAGCGAAATAAAACGTTTGTTTTATCGCCAAAATTCAGGGAAAAAAATCAGATTTATCGTCAAATTTAGGAGAAAAATCGTTGTATGTAATTTTTTATCGTCAAATTGAGGAAAATATATGTGTATTTAATCATCATCATAAACCATTATCAATCTACTGCTGGATGAATGGAGATCTCACCAAGTTTCTTCCACTACGGTCTGTCTTGCCCCAGTCTCCACCATCTCACTCACGCATGCTTTCGAATTTCATCCACCCATCTCCAATGTGGTCTTCTTCTGGGTCTTTTCCTGTCCCTTGAAATCCAGTCCAGAATTTCGGTTGTCCGTCGGAGGTCCGTTCTTCTGGCAACATGTCCAGCCGATTGCCTTTTCAAAGATTTTACTATGATCATGTCTTCCACTCTTGTCATTTTCCTTACTCATGAATTTCTTTTCTCATCTCTCCTGGTTGCACCAAGCATGTATCTCTCCATGCTCTTTCAGTTGTCTGCAGCCTTTCTATGTCTTTTTTAGTTAAGATCCATGTCTCCCATCCATATGTAAGAACTCGAAGGATACATTGATTAAACACTTTTCTTTTTGAGACATAGTGGCGTATTGCTCTTTAAAATTGTATTGTTTCTTCCAAAAGCCCTCCATCCATCCATCCAAACAAGGGCGAGCGAAGGACATTTGCCGCGCCGTGTAAGAGAATATTTGTAGCACGTAGTTTGTAAAACAGATCGTGTTTATGTTTTCTGTTTGTCCGTCCGTCCGTCTGTGAACACAATATCTCTGCAACTATTAGTCCGATTTCAAATATTCTTTTTGCGTTGGAAACCTTGAAATGTGCGAATGATGATCCTACATATCGTTTTTTTTTATACGATGCAAAATTTCGCTGCTAGAGGGCGTAAATGCAGGTGATGTTGAATTAGAAATACATTTTATTAAATATATTTGCTTCTAAACATCCAATTGAAAAAAAATACTTTTAACTTTCGATTCCGTTTATGTCGAAGACTATTTTTTAGGCATAGTCACTTTTTCATGTTTCGCATAGATTTTTGGCTAAAGGGCGTAAAATACAGCTCCTGGTGTGAAATCGTTTGGATTATAGTTTCTAATTTTTTGGTAAAAATGGTTTGGCCGCCAGGGGACGAAAGGTGGGGAGAGGGGAGGGGTCTAGTACGCTAAGAACTCTTAAAAAGTGGGCCTTCTGCGTTCACAATTCTATTTCTTGCTTTAATAAAAGTTTAGTGCGATGTAGTACTTTATCTGTGGGGGCGTGACGGATACAATGGCTGCGTTAAAGACTAACCGTATAATGGTCCTCACCATGGGCACTTCTTTACACTTTTGTTGGCATGATTATCGAAGTCATCAACAAAAAAGGAAAGAATAATTCTCTTGCGATATCGAGACCCACCGTTTTATTTCGGTTAATAAAAATTAGGACAAATATAAATTAGGGCAAACGCGAAATAAGGCAAACGCGAATTAGGAAAAACTTAATACGGGCAAACGTGAAATAGGGGATACGCGATTAGGGCAAACGTGAATTAGGGGAAATGAGATTTAGGGGAAACGAGATTAGGGGAAATGGGAATTCGGGTAAAAGCGATTTCGGGGAAACGCCATTGGGGTAAACGTGTTTAGGGCAAACGTGAATTAGGGGAAACGAGATTTAGGGGAAACGAGATTAGGGCAAACGAAATTAGGGGAAATGGGAATTCGGGTAAAAGCGATTTCGGGGAAACGCCATTGGGGTAAACGGGATTAGGGCAAACGGGAATTAGGGGAAATGGATTAGGGGAAGTGAGGCTACGCGCTTACATCCATCCATTACTAATTATGTTTTATTCATGAATGATAAGTGCAACTGGATTCGAAATCATTTAACTACAAAGGTTGTTCCACAAAAACTGAGAGTAATTCTTTTTTTATTTTTTATTTTTTCTGAGTTGAGAACAGCGCGAAGGGGAAAAATAACCACGCATACGACAAACTGAATTAAGGAAGTATCTATGGCAACAGTTATTAGCCGTGGCAGACGATTCTGGTTTTGTTACTGCGTAGTTGTTTAAGGTGCGTCTACATTTCGCCATACAGCTATGGAGGTGAGTGAATCAGAGTTAAGAAGTGAAATGCGTTATGCGACAAAATTTTGCTATCGTTTGGGTAAAACAGCTCCAGAAACAGTTGATTTAATAAAAAAAATAAAAAGCTTTCAAAGATAAATGTTTGGGTGAGTCAACGATTTTCAGATGGCACCATGATTTCAAAAAAGGGCGTTTGTCGGCAGAACTTGCTGCTAGGGCTGGTCGACTTGAAAGTGTTGTTACGGAGCGTGTTGTTAACGCTGTTTGGGCAATCCTGCAAGAAGATCGACGAATGACGTCTGAAGACATAGCGGCGTCAACTAATATTTCAAAAATGTTGGCATTCCACATTCTACGCGACAAATTACTGCTGCATCATGTGTGTTTCATCCCCTAACGAGAGAACAATTGTTAGCCAGAGTTTTTTTTTTTTTTTTTTTTTTTGATTGAAGGTTTAACAACCACCGTGAGCAACTCAATGGGCTATAAGCAGTCGCCCGTCCCTAATTTAGGGCCACTGGTTCCAGGGAAGGGAGAGAGCCAGTACCGTAAGACAAACAACGACATCCATGCCTCACGGACGAATGGTCATAAGCCAGCGCTTAGACCACTGCGCCACCGGGGCCGGCAGCCAGAGTTCAGGTGTGTCTTGAATGGAAAAAAAGTGATTGCAAAGTATCCAAACTTGCTAAACACAGTAATAAGTGGCGATGAAACATGGGTCCACTATTTCGACCCCTTCACGAAGCGCGCAACGAGTGTCTGGAAACACAGGGCTCGCCTCCTCCGAAAAAAGTCCGCCAAACCAAATCAGCTGGGAAGGTGATGATGATAATTTTCTTTGATCATAAAGGTGTAGTCTACCAGCATGCTGTTCCTCCACAAATTACTCAGTGCTGAGTATCATATTTCAGTCTTGAAGCGTCTGCGACGACACATACCGATCAAGCGACCGGAAATGGTGGGCAAGTGGACCCTCCTACATAATGTCCGCTACATGTGGCTGCTTGTGTTCAACAGTTTCTTACGAAATGCAGTATTGAAATCATGCCACAGCCTGACTACAGTCCTGACCTCGCCCCGTGCGGTTTCTGGTTGTTTCCAACAATGAAAGAAAAGTTCCGTGGAGCAACATTCAACACAGATGCTGACGTTATTCAAGCAGCTAAAGCAGCTTCCACAAAATGCTTTCGCCACATTCTTCAAAAAGTGGACTGAACAATGGCACCGTTGCATATCATCCGAGGGAAGATACTTTGAGAAAAAATAACATATTTTGTTGTGCCTATATTTCTTTATTTTTTGTGATTTTACTCTCAGATTTTATGGAACGGCCGTTGTATAATAAAAAGAACCTGTCGGGGTTATTTTTATGCTGGATTACGAAAACTTTATCAAAATTACTTCAATTAACACAAAATTCTAAGTTTCATTTTGACATGAAAACTATTCAGAGTTATCTAGAATTTGCAATTCAAAAGGTGTTGCCCTTCGCGTGTGAGACTAGATTTCCCAATCAAGCAGCAACAGAAATTAAATACAGAATGCCACTAAATGTCGCACCCGGTACAAGAATCCAAATTTCGGCAAATATAAAAAAGGATCTGCCGAGGAAAGAAGGAAACACGCCCTTCTTCGTTTAAAAAATGATGCCATAATTAATTTTCATTTCCATTTTCTGTCCACAGGAAATAGTTTTGTGTGTGTGTGTGTGTGTGTGTGTGAACTTAAAACGCAATATTGATCTTAGAATTTTTTGTTATTTCGTTATGTTACCTGCATGGTTTCTGCTTTTCCAACTCCATAGTTTCGAAAACCTTTAAGGGCTCCCTAGTTGTTTTTTGTTTTTTGTTTTTTTATCAAGTTTAAAAGTGTTTCGTGATCAAATTAAATTGGGATGCACTGCTCCGGAGTATTCTGCGTATTATACGGCAGTAAAGACGTGGGATAAACGCTTGAAAGTGTCTATGTGAGTGTGTATAGGAGGGCTATCTGTGTCATTAATGGTAGAGTTCTCAGCCAAAAATTAACCCCCCCCCCCCCCAAAAAAAAAAAACAAAGCGATAAACTTTTCCCTTTGGGGAATTAATAACAGAACTACCTGCGCAGATAATGGAAGGAATGAGAAAGACGCAGCAAAACAGCAGAATTTTCGGCCAGCAAGCTTGAGAAGAACCCAAAATGAATGGCCACCGGTTGGGAGAGGGGAACAGTGGCAACGCCAGCCGCTCAGAACTGGGTGGGCTAAGCACGATTGACACATTTTCGAGTGTTTGGTAGAAATTATGGCGAAACATTCCGTTCATCTGCATTTTACCCTACGCTGATAATGTTATCCATAGTAAAAAAGAAGTTTTGAAGTGATACTGTACGTAGAATATATTTATTCAAAGTATGTAGTATGGGAACCATGGATACGAATTTCTATGGAAGTTACTATTTCTTCGCAATTTTAGCTTACTCAGGTCGGTTTTTCTTTTTGTGTGTTTTGCTTTCATGTGGTGTGAAAACACAAGTTTGTCCCACATCGAATCTATGTCCCCTCATTCCGGAGTAAGTCGCTCTCCCAACTGAGCTACGCGGACAGAATGCCTTGCTGCAGATTTGTCGTCTTGACACATGTTTTCACCTCTGTTGTGCGTCACAGTGGCTATTTATAAACTTCAGTTTGTAACCTGATAAGGAATCTCTCTCTCTCTCTCTCTCCCTCTCACACAGTATTTTCACACATAGTTTAAAACTATAATTACAAAAATGGTGGTGTTTCAACTACTCTCAGAAATTCGTTCAAAGGACTCCCTCCATTTCAGAAAAGTACAAGCACTAAGTTTAACAAAGTATTCATTTTATATACGAGCAACAAAATTTCAGTGAATTCGAGAAATTCACATACATTTATCCAAGTTCTCTTGAATCTTAGTTGCCTGCACCTGCCATATGTTCCAACTGCTTAAATATTTTTTTTTTGGGGGGTGTAAGGTGGGGGAGGGACTGAAAGAAAAGTTGGGTAGGCTGAAGACCCCCCCCCCCGTAGTATCGCGCTTGAGGAGGGAGGGGGTACTTTTTAACATAGTCTTCTATCAAAGTCTGGCTTTGTTCGACCAGTTGCATGTTTGCCTCTATTGAGAGTTTTAATAAATGCTGATCTTCATGGACACATTTAAGGAGAGGATCAAGAAATCTGTATCCCCGAATTTTTTAAACCATAGTCAACCAGGGACGGACTGGGACGAAACCAGGTCGGCAAGTTTAGTCTTGCGGTTCACTACAAAAACACACACCTCCCTACAGGGGAACAACTCAGATTCTCTCGTGAAAAAAGTTCTGTTAGATCCCGGATGAAAGGAGAACTGTTGAAATATGCATAATGAAACGAACAGTGCCCCCCCCCCCCGGTGGCACAGTGGTCTAAGCGATGGATTCTGATCACTCGTCCGAGATGGGTCCGGGTTTGAATCCCGGTGAGGCATGGATGTAGTGTTTGTCTTACGGCGCTGGCTCTTTCCCTTCCCTGGAGCCAGTGGCCCTAAATTAAGGACGGGCGACTGCTTATAGCCCACTGAGTTGCTCACGGTGGTCGTTAAACTTCCAATAAAAAAAATCGATTTTGACAAAGAAAAACTATAGTCTCTCGAATACCCCATTTCCAACTAAATCACCATGAAGATCATTCTTAAAGTCCAGATGTGCACATGCCACATAGCAATTTTTCTACGCAATTAATTTTTACATTTATTTAGTCACTTGTCGCTCACTGCGCAATAGCATTGGTACCTTCGCCGTGAGTAGACTCCTTTAAGGACCCACGAACCTCTATTTTGACCTATGTGTGAACCAGTACTGCTAAATTATTGTTTCTTTTAAAATAAATTGGGGGGGGGGGCGCCTATTCTGAATATCTCTGCCGGAGAATCGCTATGTGCTTTATGTCAGCATGTAGAGAACAGTGCAGAGTTCGGGCTCAATTAAGCGTATGATTTTATCGGAGATAAGTTTTTAATACTAGGACGGATATACAGGGTGTCCATAAAGTCTTTTCCACATTACAAAAATGAATATACACTGAAGAGCAATTGAATTAGAGACAGCTGGCGTTATGCAAATATGGCGCTGTGGGCGGCCTTGTAAACGGAAACGACATGACGTATGCAGCGATCCGACAATATAAGCATTGATGCGACGGGAATCAGTAAGAGTCGGACGCAGTATGGGTAAGACGAAGGATCTAAGCACATTTGATCGTGGGAAAATTGTCGGGGCCCGACAAATGGGTCACTCCATCTTGGAAGTCGTGCAGGCACTGGGATTTTCACAAGCCACTGTGTCACGGGTGCACCGTGAGTACATCGAATCCGGTAAAACCATCCCTGCAAGGGCCAACTGCCGTGGACAACAGCGTGTGGATAAGTGGGGTCATCGTCGGCTAGCTCGCATTGTAACAGTGGATAGACGGGCCACAGTGCAAGAAATAACTCGGCAATTTAACGCTGGTGCACAAAAATGTGTAAGCAGCCACACCATCCAGAACCATCTCCTCGCTATGGGGTACATAAGCCATCGTCCCACGAGGGTACCGCTGCTGATCGCACATCACAGGGTGCAAAGATTAGCATGGACGCGGGAACATCGCCACTGGACCCTAGACATGTGGAAAAAGTTGCCTAAACTGATGAGTCGAGATTCACGTTGGTTCATGCGGATGGCAGGATACGAGTACAGCGCAAACCACATGAAGCGATGGATCCTTCTTGCCAGCAGGGTACTCTTCAAGCTGGTGGGGGTGGCATTCTCGTCTGGGGACTGTTTACGTGGACTGAAATGGGACCCCTGGTACGTGTGACATCGTCCCTCACTGGTCAACGTTACTAGGATATCCTGGACGACCATTTGCTCCTGTTTGTGCGTCTTCAACATCCCACTGGGGGACCTCATTCTGCAACAAGACAATGCACCGTGCCATCGCTCCCGAATTGTATCCGAATGGTTGGATGGACACTCCACCGACGTGACATCGCTTCCATGGCCAGCTAGGTCCCCTGACCTCAATCCCATCGAGCACATCTGGGATGCCATCGAGAGAGATGTTCGAGGCTCTGACCCCCTCCATCAAATCTTCGTGAACTGTGGGAGCTTGTTCAGGGGTCGTGGATCCGTATGGCTTCCCAACGCTTCCGGTGTCTTGTCGAGTCCATGCCGAGACGAATCGCCGCCGTCATCAGGGCGAAAGGTGGTGCTACACGTTACTAGACAGCTATCTCTAATTCAATTGCTCTTCAGTGGAAAAAGATGTACGAACGTTGTACCGAAAGTAATGCAAAAGTGGGCATAACTTTTATATTAACTGACAAAGATCGTTCAAATAGCGCATGTTGGTAGAGTAACTCTTCCTCTATAGAAAGGAACCCTTCTTCATTGCAGATTTGAAGTAGAGAAGGGTGGAAGTCTGCTCTGATCTTCTGGAAGCCTTTGAAGCCAGTGAAGACACGTTTTTTTTTTTTTAATCTGGTGACGGGATGAAACGTGGGCGGATCTTTACGATCCGGAAACGAAGACTCAATCCATGGAATGGCGTCACACCTCTTCACTAAGGCTTAAGAAGTTCAAGAGCCAGCGATCAATCAGCACAGAAAGTCATGGTAACTGTTTTTTGGGATGACAGGGGTGTCATTCTCCTTGATTTTCTGGAACGTGGCCGTACCGTGACCAGCGAGCGGTACATTGAGACGCTCAAGAAGTTTAGAGAAGCCATAACGAGGAAAAGACCGAACAAGAATCTGAAAAGGATCCACATTCATAATAACAATGTGAGATCACACACATCTTTGGCAACAAATCAGGCGATCAGCAAATTAGGCTAGTCGGTGGTCACCGTACAGCCCAAATCTGGCGCCCTCCGACTTCCACGTGCTCGGTCCAATGAAGGACAGTCTCCGGGGACAACTATTTGATGACACAGACGAGGTGAAAGTGGCTGTGAAGAAGTAGGTACAACCGTCCACACCTGAATTTTTTCAAAAAGGAATCGAGAGTTGGGTTCAACGATGGCGCAAATGCATCGGTTTTGATGGAGACTATGTTGAGTAGTAAGCTTGGATAGAGAAAGAGTTACTCTACAAACATGTGCAATTTGAACGAGCTCTGTCAGTTAATAAAAAAGTTGTGCTTACTTTTGCTTTATTTTCGGTACAACATTCGTATGAATGAGAAATATAATGACGCGAAATTATGAATATTTTATGATCGATTATGTAGCAAAATATTTTCGAGTGGGTTAAAAAAACGTTTTATATAACAAGGTCATTTCAAAGAATTGACATTTTCCTACTGCAGCTTCTACAAAGGGAAATTCTCAACGCAAAAAGAAATTTAACGTTTCCAAAATCATCCGGTTTTTATTAGCTTTGTAAGCACTGCTAGGTGCAAAAATAGTTTTCACCAAAATTTTAAGGTTTTAAATGGTCAATAGTGTCCATTTCTTTAAGCACGTCTAACGGAAAATGAGAGAAACAAGTGAAAAATAAAAGCAAAGATAAAAAAAATATTGTTCTGCATGACAGTCAGGCAAGAAAACTATTAAGACAGTTGCTCTTAAACTAAAATAACTTCTACATGAACATCACTTCAATACTTTCCAAATTTCAGCTTTCAGGCAGAGAGCTCCTAGCAGGAAAAATACGAAATGGGCTGGAAACGCAAATGCTTGAAATTTTTTACGCATTTGCGTTTAATAACTAATTGAAGAATAAATTTCGAAATGTTGAAGCATTTAGATTGTGTTCG
Source organism: Macrothele yani (assembly GCA_039090855.1). NCBI lineage: Eukaryota > Metazoa > Arthropoda > Arachnida > Araneae > Macrothelidae > Macrothele > Macrothele yani. The sequence goes on along the minus strand of CM077022.1, from coordinate 43,420,950 downwards.
ATGACTCGTCGGCCACAAAAATAAATTTCAAGAAGGTCTAAAAGAAAAGGTAGATGCTCACATTCTATGAAGTGATTGCATTAGCATTTTTTTTTTTTTTTTTTACGAAACGCTGTAAAAGGGCGTTTCCAATCAGATAAACGTGTAACTACACCAATTATGTTGGAATTTCTTTTTTACGCTTTCCAACCGTAGGTTGAAGAAGAGTATATGCTCCACCTTTGTCTGTCTGTCCGTCCGCACGAACGAACGATAACTCGCGTAAAAATGGTTCGATTTCGATGAAATTTTAGTATGTGGTATGGGACAACTGGGGAAGAAACCCTATTGGAAATGGGATCAAAGGTCAGGACATAGGAGCGGGATCCATTCCATCGCTCTTATGCGTCATAACTTACGTAAAAATGCTTCGATTGCGACAAAACTGTATCATGCTGTTCCGGAGGTATACTGAACCGGTTCTGTTGAATATCATTGAAATGGGGTCAAAGGTCAGGGCACAGGAGCGAGATTTATTCCACAGCCATTATCCTCATAACTTGATTAAAAATGCTTCTATTGCGACAAAACTTTATCATGTAGTTCCGGAGGTATACTGAACGAATCAATAGTCAGGGTAGGGAGGAGGGTTTGTTTGCGCGCGATTTCTGGTATGTTGGAAAGCGTATCATAATCAATGCATTGCATTATTTTACTAACTTGTTTTGTAAGGCGATAAATTTGCAAATTTAAAAAATTAGGAAATTATGGGGGAGCATCGGAAGTGGAGTCAACTGCGGTAAAAAAGCAACAAATTAGTCCCCAATGAAATAAATATATATATATATATATATATATACTTAAGAGCAAAACTGAAGACTAAGGAAAAAATTTTAGAATTTAAAACGAAGGGTGCAAAATAACCTGAAAATCAAAACGCGCAACGCAGCAGTTTTGAAAATTCAGAATTCACATACTATAAAGATACCTAAGCAAAAAAATACATATATAATTTTGACTCACACCTAGTACAACATAGAAAAGGTTATGTATCTACCTGCGTGAGTAAAAGGAGAAAAGAAAAAAAAAAAGAAAATAAAACAACTGAATGTAGAAGGTGTCGAGAATACTGAGCCTTGGCTTTATCAAGGACCAGCAAAAACTCTGCATTTTCTCACTTCCACAAAGACCTAGTTGGAAATGGGTTTCTGCAAGGCCATAGATGCAAGTAACATTCCCACCTAAAATAGTTTAAAAAATATATATATAAGTCATGTCCTCCGTAGAGTAGCATGACCTAGCACTAGTTAACAATTTCGCTTGCATCCATTAACCTTCATGGCCCGACCCATGCTCTTCATCTGTTACTATTAAACAGAGAGAAGAAGATTAAAGAATATCGCTAATCTATTCCTGTTCTTTAAGGAATATAAATTCATTAAAAATCACCCCACCTGCTCAGATAACTACCTTTACACTTTTAGATATATTGATGATCTGCTGTGTATCAATAATTCCGAAGTTATAGAGAGTGATTTTGATAATATCTATCCTAGCTCTCTTAACTTATGTAAAACCAACCACAGTAATCAGGAACTTGAGTTCCTAGACTTAAGCATTAAGCTCAACAGAGGTAACCCATCTATTAGCCTCTTTGATAAAAGAGTTAATTTTCCTTTCAAAGTAATTAAATATCTACACTGGAATAATAACATTTCAACCAAAGTAATTGAGAATGTACTAATTTCTCAGGTCTAAAATTTCAAGAATTTGCAGCAACAATTTGGACTTCAATTACCACATTAATATACTATTAGAAAGTTTTCTAGAGAACGAAATTCCTTCTTCTTTCATCAAAAAGAACTTTAAGAAAAATTATTCTGAATAATAGAGTAAGGTTGGCAGATCTGCTTTAATTTTCTACACAGTTAATAATATGATTCTGACCAATCAAAGCCGTAAGGAAGTTGGCTAGAGGATGCCTATTAACTACCTAAAGGAACCTTAGTGCTATGGATATGACGGTCCTATTAAAACAAAAAAAAAATTAAATAATATAAACAAAATCACAAAAAAAGCTTAAAAATCTGTTTATAAAAGAAAATAAAAACAAATAAAAAAGAAAACCAGTTATTCATCACTAGGATAGCTATACTAAAAATAGTAAAACCAACATTAAAATTAATAAGATTCTGATTAATCTATAGAAGCTCACTAAGGTGATTTAATACATGCAAAGATTATTAAATAAACTGCTCGTGTATTTTATAATATTTCTCATGTATTCTGGAGAGTTAATTCTGCTCATTCTGATCATACAGATCCACAGTCTTAAGTTTATATATTTTTTCTCTGGTTAAAATCTCCGCGCGTTGGTTTCTTGCTGTATGAGAGGCCATCAGCCCCACCCTCACTGCCCCCCAGCGTCTAGGGAGTGGCGGAAGAGGTCAGCCATGTTCTCCTCTTGTGAGGAGAAAAGTTTTTGTAACTCAAGAGGTAAGCTCTCTTCCTTGTTTTTGGGTTCTAGGTTTTATAAGTTCAATGTTTGTACTTCATGTACCTTTCTCTGTCGTTTTTTAGCTTTTCAGCTTTTAAGCATTGGTTTGTCTGTTAACATTTATGCGGGTTTTAACTCTTACTTTTCTTTGTAACTTTGAGCGTCTTTTGTGGTACCTAGGAACAGAAGATGGCTAAGCTTGTTCCTTTTCTATGCGCTGTCTATGCGCTGTTTTTTCAAAGTAGTTAAGTTCTTAATAACTAATTAATTATGCACTTAAAGCACTGCTGAAATACTTTGTACATATTGCAACTAACTGTTTAAGGTATATAACTTTCACAAAGTTTTCTTTAGTTAATTATTATCTTTAACTTATTCTCGTTTTTCGTGCTGTCATAAGTTGTAGAGTAGGGGGTTTTAGACTCAAGTTTTCTTTCAAAAATCTGTTCGTTATAAATTAACATTTCCTTTTTTAATTGCAATGTAAAATTTGTTTTTCAGGTTTAAATTCTCTCTCAAACGAACTTGGAATTTCGTTATAGCTGAAAATCATTTCTATTTATTATGTCACTCTCACAGCTTGAGTTCTCTTTAATCTTCTTCTCTCTGTTTAATAGTAACAGATGAAGAGCATGGGTCGGGCCATGAAGGTTAATGGATGCAAGCGAAATTGTTAACTAGTGCTAGGTCATGCTACTCTACGGAGGACATGACTTATATATATATTTTTTAAACTATTTTAGGTGGGAATGTTACTTGCATCTATGGCCTTGCAGAAACCCATTTCCAACTAGGTCTTTGTGGAAGTGAGAAAATGCAGAGTTTTTGCTGGTCCTTGATAAAGCCAAGGCTCAGTATTCTCGACACCTTCTACATTCAGTTGTTTTATTTTCTTTTTTTTTTCTTTTCTCCTTTTACTCACGCAGGTAGATACATAACCTTTTCTATGTTGTACTAGGTGTGAGTCAAAATTATATATGTATTTTTTTGCTTAGGTATCTTTATAGTATATATATATATATATATATATATAAATAACATTTCAGGATCCCTGTCAGCAAACCTACGACTGAATCCGATGAATAAGTTATTCTCACGTTTAAGATGTGAGACTTTATCATGCAAGGATACAGCAGGTAAGTGCAATAGGTTATTCATCGGTGCGTAATTTTCTCAATGGCAGGTGACAGCGGCCGCCGTGGAAGGACAAATTTCGGTTGCACTTCGCGGACCTGAAGTCCTCGGCCCAACTGCCGAGTGCAATGACATGAAAGCGGTGTCAGCGCCCTCTGGTGGCTGCTGTTGTCTCAGCATCGGTCAGTTCAATTGCTGTCGAACGCTCAAGTAAGGCGGTTGTGTTGACGTTCGTCTGTATGTGTTTCCTCGCGTTGTTTGTTTACATTCATGGAATACCTGTCACCCATGATAATTTTTTAAGGATAAACCCACTGTTACCAAATTACTCATCAAAGAAATATTATTAAGGTAAGAAACTTTATACATCCTCCTGAATTCGGTAATTTTTCTTCTTTCAGAACACGTGTTGTCTGATAAACAGTGTGGTAAAGTGATCTCTCGTTTTTCGAACGACCGCGATCATGAGAAATTCGGTGAATTACATAAGCATTTTGTAACTAAAAACTACCGTGTGCTTTATCTTTTTATTTTCTTGGAGCCAGCCGACTGACTGATTGATTGAACTGGTATAATTTTGCTGGTGTTAGTACGTATGTTAAGTGATCCGAAACTTTAAAACAGCTGCTTGAAGTGAATGTAAGATTTGTTAATTTAATCATGTCAAGCAAATCGTTTTATGCACTACGATTACTTCACATTCATGTAAACTAGACAGAGATTAAGCTTCCTCCAAGGCAGGGATGGGCAATTTGTGTGCCCTCGAAAATTGAGTATTTTGACTGCCGCACGTCGCCATTGGTAAATTAGGCGAACCTTATATGTATTTTACATATTTATTAATGTGTGCATAACCAAATACGAGCCTCAGATGTGTTTTAATTATTCTCTCAACAAAATTCCATGGATATTGCGCACGAGATAAAGCTGTTAGTGATTAGGAAAAGCGAATGTAGAAATGTGATACAAAGCTGTCTGCTGGAGTTTAAAACTGCTACTTTTTACGAACAGCGGAAACATTCCAGACTTCTCTGCTGCTTTGATGCTGTTGAATTAATTTCCAAAAAAACGTACTTCAGTCCAGTTCTGTTATTCCAATGTTGGAAAACACGTTGTTGATCGGCAACACGATTCTCGAAATTTTACTTTGCTTTTTGATCTAAAATAACAAATAAGGTACTTTATTTTTCAAATTTTAAAAGCAATTTTTACTGGAAAGGTATTTTTGTATGATATTGTATATGCGTCTTTGCAGCATGCAGTGCATTTTTATTTAATTTAAGCTGTAAAAACTGGCAGCACATAAGAAAAAGCTGAAAATTGGTTGTGAAAATAGTGGGTCGGCTGCAGGAACGATCAGTGTAGGTTCGGCCCTAAGCTAATGGGTACTTCAGGTGCCCCTCGTTTACGTACAAATTCGCCTTACCAAATAGACCCGACAACATGTGAGGGGAAATATATAAGTAGTGCTCACCAAATATATTTTATTCGGCCCAGTGTTAATGGGTTTTTGCGAAAAACACGATGTGGAGAAACGCGGATAATTCAAGAACGACCCGTTACGTGTTTCTAGTTTTACAGATTGTTATATTATATACAGTAAGGCTCTTATTTTTCCGCGGGGTTGGGTTTTTTATTAGCAGAACCAGTACTGCCTATAATACGTCTTCATTTTATAGCCCTTACGCTGCGAAAACTGTCCTGCAGAGAATTTTTTGCACAATATTGTGTGTCATCATAATTCCAGAAGCCCCCCCCCCGTGTCGTCCGAGAAGGGTCCGGGTTCGAATCCTGGAGGCATGGATGTTGTGTTTGTCTTATGGCACTGGTTCTCTCCCTTCCCTGGAACCAGTGACCCTAAATTAGGAACGGGCGACTGCTTATAGCCCATTGAGTTGCTCACGGTGGTTGTTAAACCTTCAATCTAAAAAAAAAAAAATTCAGAATAGTAGTGCTGCTAATTTGTTGACACAAACCGCAAATATTTGGCTCAAGCACGTATTCTTATCAATGGCGTAGCGAAGGTTTTACCTCGGGGAACTCGGGGTATATTTTTTCACTGTATGGATTTTTTTTTCTTCTTAAATTATTATACCCACCCAATTCTTTTGCTCATTCATGAAATGGCAAATTATATTTAATTATTTTATAGCTCCCTTTATATATTCAACAGTTTGGTGTAAACCACATACTTAAATAAAAAAAAATAACGAAGATGTTTTTTGGTTGTATTTGGAATCCAGTCAGTTGTTCGCTATACCGGAAATAAAGAAAATTAACGATTTGCATGTACATTCGCGCGTATAAAAGTTAAAAAAAAAAAAAAAAACCCTCACTAATTTGACATTTCTTCATTTTGCATCAAAAAACAATCATTAAAACGTGTATAAAAGGGAAAATGTTTTATACTGGTTTATTTTGGAGGGGTCCCTCTCCCCCTTTTAATACACCGCTGATCCTTATTCGCTAGCTACACAAATTAGTTGTGCCACCCCGCTGGCGCAGTGGTTTAACTGCTGGCTTCTGAACCAGGGACCCTAAATTAGGGACGGGTGACTGCGTATAGCCCATCTAGTTGCTCGCGGTGATTCTTAAACCTCCAGACAACAAAGAAAAAAAAGATGCAGTTATCTTTTTTACATTTTTGTAAGTGCGTTTTTCACAATGCAGTCCCCCGCCCCCCGAAAAAATTAGATTTTAACATTTTTAATCTGATCTTTCAACTGATAATTTTTTCTTTATGATAAATTTCGTGTGGGGGGTTTAAGATGTTTTACGGAGGATATTTTTTTTACTTTTACGGCCTTATTAAAATACGAGATTTTTTTCCTAGGCGCCCCAATGAAACGTCGTTCATGAAATTTCTCCCGGTCCCCGCTAAAATACCGTCCGGCCATGCGCATATGTAATATAGTGATCGCAGTGGTAAACTGTAACTAGCGGGGATATTTTTCTTTTAATTAGAGGGATGCTTTATTTCCTGTTCTAGCTAGGAGGATGGAATCCCTCCAATTCGACTAGTGATGTAATTAAAACGTATTTCACACCTGAAAAAAATTGAATACGATTCTAGAGAATCCAAATGTTATCTTATATTCATGGTACCCGAAGAAAAAAAGTATAAGTACTGGTCAGGGGCGGATTCAGAGAGTGGGCGAGGGGCGCCCGCGCCCCTCCTCGGGAACCAAGAAAAAGCTTTCATTTGTTACGTTTTAATAATAAATTGAATATTTTTTCGTAAAAGAAAGTATTGCTTAAAAGTATTACTTTCCTTAATTAATTGGAAGAATTTTTAGATATACTAAGAACACTTTCTTTTTGCGGGAAAATATCAGAAAGGTCCCTTGGTATCCCCGACACTTGTGCCCCCCTCTCACGAAAATCCTGGATCCGCCCCTGGTACTGGTGAAAATATGCTCTCAGGCTCACAGTAATTACGATATCTGAACAAAGCTTTTTAATATTCGGTTCAGTTCTTGTGTGTGCTTCAAGAGATATTCTTTATTAAAGGCATCGTTTAAAAAGCCTCTCTCGCACAGGTAAGCGGTGCGAACTATCAGATTTGAAATGGTGTATGGAAAATGTACGATTTTTCCAGCACTTTTTAGTGAAAAATTAATCGTTTCATAGATCTCGAATTCAAACTTCAGCCCTTCGTTGCAAACTCAATCAAGCCATAATTCTGTTTTAATATTGCGAAATAAATAATCCTTACAGAATTCAGTAGAAACAAATAGGCCTGTAATCCAGTTTGATTTCACATGCTTGCGAAGTAGTTTTTCTTATCAGCACGAGATAATGTCTTATGATGAAACAGGTGCTGCCAAATTTTTTTTTTTTTAGATATAAAATGGTTCTACTTTTTGGAACAGGTGAATGTATCCGTTCGCCCCAATGATCTTTTGCAAGCGAAAGTTCTTTAAACGTTATCATTGATGTTGTGTAGTGTAGGGTTCTATGGCTATGTCTTCTAAGTCTGTTAACAAATCTACGTGAGGTTATCTCTCTCCTGAGAGTCTGCACGACTGTTTTTTTCCGTCTGTCTGTCGCAAATCCACTCGAGACAGTTTTCCTCTTTTCGGTCTGTCATTCTTGCATGAATCAACATGAGCAGGCTGTTTTAATTTGTCTCTGCTGTATTTTGTTTCCTCAATCTCCTTTATTTATTTATTTTTTTCTCCCTGGTCTGTTTTTTTTTTTTCAGTTCGCTCTTTTTTTTTTTTTTACATAGAGAAACTATTTCTCCTACTAGTTGAGCGTCTTCGATAGTAATGTATTAAACATTTGCATTTCTATATGAAAATCGAAATTCTTGCTGTTATTTTGCGCTTTCATATAAAAGCCGCGTGAAGGAAGATTTTATAGACCTAAATTCAAGGAGGACTAGGTAAAATGTGATTACTGTGTTTACTTTTTGTTGTTGTTCTGGTTCTCATTCCTTCATGGGGCCAGTAACTGTTAATTAGGAAAGTTTTTTTCCCCTCGAAGTGTCAAGAACTCTGTACTAACTAGTTAATGCGAAAACCTGATTAGAAGAAAAGTTCTTGACTGTTTTTATATTGTAAAGGTGTTAGATTTTCAATTTTTAAGTTCCGTACATGTTCAATTGTCATAATCAGTGATATCACCAACCATCCATTCGCTTCAGAAAAGCCTATGCACTAACTTATTATGGTGGTTTTGACCTTACGACAGAAGCTGAATATTTTGTTTTATGGATTTCATTTCCGATCTCGTTTCGAACATGGAGTACTAAGAAAACACATATCTGAACTTCATCACTCGCCGACAAACTTACTGGTTAGTAAATTTTTCTGTAATTAGCTACTTTGGATTAACTGGAAAAATTCTGCTTGCACGCACACTTCTAAGAGAATTTCGTAGGGGTGCATGTGATAAACACTTAAATATCAACCAACGTTACATCTACTTGTAACACACACAGTTTTGATATTTTGCAATCATGTGCATATTTAAATGAACATTTTAGTGAAACTTTGTTTCTTGACTGGCAATCGCCTTCCGTTTTTGTTTTTTTTCAATTTATTCGAATTACTGATTATGTTTTTAATTTTTTTTTATTAGAAGTTTAATGACCACCGTGAGCAACTCAATGGGCTATAAGCAGTCGGCCGACCTTAATTTAGGCCACTGACTCCAGGGAAGGGAGAGAGCCGGTGCCGTAAGACAAACATCTATGCCTCACGGGATTCGAACCCATCTCGGATGAATTATCAGTAGCCATCGCTTAAACCACTGCGCCACCTGGGCGGACCAATGGTCTTTCCTGTTGTATGGTTGTTAAAGCTGCGCATTAAGGAAGAGTGAACGTAAGAAGATAAATGCTTTTGAATTATGGACCTGGAGAAGGCTGCTTATACTATCATGGACTGCAAAAAGAACGAATCAATCAGTACTTGACCAAATCAAGTCCAGCTGCCCCCTCGAAGCAGTTATCTGTTAGCAAAAACTCGCATTTCGGACATGTGATGCGTACCAAAAATGTGTTTGAAAAAATTATCATGCTTGGAGGAAGCAGAAGGGAAAAACAGAACGAGATGGTTGTATGTGGAATCAAAGACGCTTGTAGACTGACAATCGAAAAGTTGCGAGAACCTGCTGTGAACAGATCGAGATGGCGGGCTTCTGTTCATACAGTCACCAAAAGTCGAACACGACTCGATGGAACCTAACAACAACAAATACATATATAAACAGCAGCCCGAAAAAAAAATATGTATCAAAATGAAGTAAGTGTAAATTTCTCTTTTCATTTATTTTGGCCCAAATAACTGCATTCGGCAGATTACTGATGCATCAATTTATCTCCTGTGTTCAGCGTAAGCTTTAGTAGTTTTTCAGTAAATATTTTCAGCACATTTGAGAAAACGAAGGCACTTGATCGTTTTGCCTGTTATAAAATTATACGCTCTGGGTTCAGAAAAAGGCAGCCCCGGTAGCGTAATGGTGTAAGCGCTGGCTTTTCTGTTCGTTCGACTGAAAGGACCCGGATGAGGTATAGATGTTGGGTGCACTTGCCATACTGCATCAGCTCTTTTCCCTTAGCCCTTCTCACGGTGGTTGTCCCTCCCCCCTTCCAAAAAAAGAAAAGAAAAATATATATATAACTTAAGTCTACGTAAGACGTACCTTGAGACTGACGAACCATTCAAGTCCTTGATTCACGAAATTTTCTTATCATAGACATACCTTCACAGAATGTTAAGACTAATTAGCATTGAACTTCACAAATGGTAATAAAGTCATGCGTGAAACGATTCAATTCCCGAACTTGTATCTCGTCCTGATTTGACTGACAGCCAGTTATTGCCAAAAGAGAAGTAAAAGCTCATAGCGTTTCACGTGTGGCGTTCAGAACGTACACGTTACAAGAAAGAAAAAAATTTACATAAAAGATTTAATGCTTAAGGTTAGAAAGCGGTGTGCAGCCCCGGTGATGCAGTGGTCTAAGCAATGGCTTCTCATCATTCGTCCGGATTAGAATCGCGGTGAGGCATGGATTGGATGTTTGTCGTATGGTACTGGCTCTCTCTAAAAAAAAAAGAAAAAAAAAAAAAAAGCGGTGTACTGCACCATGATCGGACCCTATTGATGGGGACCGACCGATAAAATTATTATCATGTCTGATAAAAGTAAACATTTTCAGAGGCATCGCCAAGGGATGGGGGCCTCGGGTCTGTATACCTTCCCTGGAGGGGAATTGAGTATGAATTTAAAGCGAATGTATATGCGAGGCTTTCACCAATGAACCAAATCTATGGACCCCCTCCCCATAAGAAATTTCTGGCTACGCCACTGACATGCCCAAGTTTTGTTATTTGACACGTTTTGAAGGTTTACGGGTGCCCAATTTTTCTGCAAGGTCATGTTAATGCATAAAATGGTATTTGTGTGTGTCATGCAATTTTTTTTATATACAGTATATATTTTTTTGTTATTGTTTGGGGGTTTGACGACCACCGTGAGCAGTTCGATGGGTTATAGGCAACCGCCGATCCCTAATTCAGAGTAACTGGTTCTTTGGAAGGGACAGTCAGTCAGTATCGTAAGACAAAAATAACATCCACGCCTCACCGGACTCGAACCCGGACTCATTTCGGACGAATGGTCAGAAGCCCCATTGCCACTGCGCCATGGAGGCGGCAATTTGTTCCTATGAGGTGTATTGGAAGAACACATTGCAGAGATACCGTAACTTAAAGTGCACGGGCCGCCCCGGTGGCTCAGTGGTCTAAGCGGTGGCCTCTGATCATTCGTCTGAAAGTGGTCCGGGTTCGAATCCCGGTGAGGCATTGATGTTGTGTTTGTCTTACGGCACTGCCTCTCTCCCTTCCCTGGAACCATTGACCCTAAATTAGGGACGGGCGACTGCTTATAGCCCAATGAGTTGCTCACGGTGGTCGTTAAACCTCCAATAAAAAATAAAAAAAGTACACGGTATTCGGTGTACGTGCGCTCCCGTGATTTTTGGAGTGCCCCAAACTGCTACTTTTGCAAGTTGTATATACAGATGTGAGCTATTGCAAAAGTTGCACATTTGTAACTTGTGAGGCAGGTGTGCAGTCGAGGCCTGGCCTGGCGGCACCAGTCTACTTTTTACCTACCTGAATCGGACTTTTTCAAATTTATGTATTTATTCAATCGTCGCCCCATCGAAGTCGACAATTTTTTTTAACACAAATAATCTTAACTGAATTTTTCTCTCCCTCTCTCTCTCTCTATATATATAATAATTATATATCATCATCACTGTCAACCATTATCAATCCACTACTGGACGAAAGTCTCTCGAAGCCTCTTCTACAACGGTCTGTCTTGTGCCAGTCTCCTCCATGTTACTCCCGCATACTTTCGAATTTCATCCACCCATCTTCCATGTGGTCTTCTGGGTATTTTCCTGTCCCTTGGAATCCAATCTAAAATTTTGACTGTCCATCGATGGTATGTCCAGCCCATTGCCATTTCAGAGATTTTACTCTGATCATGATGTCTTCCACTAGTGTCATTTTTCTGATCCACGAGTTCCTCTTCTTATCTCTCCTGGTGACACCAAGCATGCACCTCTCCATCCTTCTTTGAGTTGTCTGCAGCCTTTGTATGTCTCTTTTAGTTAAGGTCCACGTCTCTGCACCATACGTAAGCGCTGGAAGGATGCATTGATCAAACACTTTTCTTTTAAGACATAATTGGCATATTGCTCTTGAAAATTATGCTGTTTCTTCCAAAAGCTCTCCAGGCAAGTTTTATACGCAGATTAATTTCTCCATCAATGTGACCCTCACTTGATATCTGCTGTCCAAGATAAACGTACGCATCTGTTATCTCCAGCTTTTCTCCATCAATCGATAAATCTTCATTTCTTGTAAAAGCATTGTACATCACTTTTGTCTTCTGAAAGTTCATTTTTAATTCCACTTCTTTACTCTTGTCAGCAAGTTCCTAGAGCATGCTCTGTTGGGGGAGTTGCAAAAATGACTACGTCATCAGCAAAACGAAGGTGAGTTAGAGAATAATAATTATATAGCAGCTTTTGGAAGAAACAGCATAGTTTTCAAGAGCAATATGCCATTATGTCTTAAAATAAAAGTGTTTGATCAATGCATCCTTTTAGTGCTTACGTATGGTGCAGAGACATACAAAGGCTGCAGACAACTCAAACAAGCATGGAGAGGTGCATGCTTGGTGTCACCAGGAGAGATAAGAAGAGGAACTCGTGGATCCGAAAAATGACAAGAGTGGAAGACATCATGATCAGAGTTAAATCCCTGAAATGGCAATGGGCTGGACATACTGCCAGAAGGACAGACCATCGATGGACAGCCGAAATTTTAGATTGGATTCCAAGGGACAGGAAAATACCCAGAAGACCACATAGGAGATGGGTGGATGAAATTCGGAAGTATGCAGGAGTGACATGGAGGAGACTGGCACAAGACAGACCGTTGTGGAGGAAACTTGGGGAGACCTTCGTCCAGCAGTGGATTGATAATGGTTGACAATGATGATGATATATATATATATACCGAAACCACCTCAGAAATAGCCAGTGAAAGGCGACCAGGCAGTATAATTCAAAGCCCCCCCCCACCCCACACACACCGTAGCATACCTGCTGGAATTGATAACGCCTGATCCGGTCTTCGGAGCGCCAGGCCAATTCTTTTTTCAGGACTGCACCACTGTCGTGAGGACTCCGCAACTCCAACTTTCTGATACGCAAAACTTTTTGCGTTTATTATTATTATTATTAGTTTCTTTTTGTAAAACAAAACCGCAATTACTGATTTCGAATTTTCAAAAAAAAAAAAAAGGTCTCCGTACAATCTCGGTTTTATTAGATTACAGTATTTTGAATTTAATAGGTGTTGCGTTGATCTGTTCTTTTTTTTTTTTCCCCCCAAAGGATGGTTCTTTGGAACAAAAGCGCACTTTATACCCTTCTCTAATGTGTGTTTATTCAGCTATTGTGTTACGTACCTGCCCACGTTGTTGCTGTTGTTATTGTAAGCAGATGATTCAAAGAGCATGATGCCGTGACCTGTCATGGGGCAAAGCAAGGTTCGTCTCCCTCCGGACGTCGAGCTTGCCCTCCTCCCTGGGCATCAACCCGGGGCCAATAGCCTCGTTTATTGCCATGGATCTCTCTCTCTCTCTCTCTTTCTCAACTGCTTCGACCTCTACTGAAGTGAGATAACCTCCACCCTCTTTCAGCGAATCACATTTTCCCCCTTTAGCATATGAACGCCCTACATTTTGTTATCGTGCATGAAAATGTCAAGTAAGACTGTTTCAACAAAAGTAGTTGAAATAGTAACTTGGCGTTATGGAATTCTTGTGGAAAGTTGTGCCCAGTAACATGGGTATTGATGGAGCGTGGTTAAGGATCTGTGCTGCGATGTGGCACTCAGAAAACATCACGTATTTGATGAAATATTTTGTGAAAGGTAATGAAGTTAAAAAGTACTGCTAACATTGCCGTATCGTTCACATCTTTCGGGGATACTTTTAATGGCTTTAAAAGTATTTTGTACAAAATCATATCTAAATCCAAAAAACGAACTTAAAGTTTTGCGCTACTATTTCCTTTGTGACTTTTTGTTTTTTTTCAAATTTGTTGCCTAAAATAAAACTTCTGTTTTAATTATGCAGCCATTTGATTGATGATCCCTGTTTAGCGCGTTTTATATTACGACAGTGCTAATGCAATCGTTTTGTCCAACGTCCGCCTCTAAGTACATCGAACGTTTATTATTGTTTTTAAGATTTTCAATTATTTTGGCTGATAGGGTATTGAAAATCATATTTTAAATGCGTGAAAAATACGACGCATTTATGTTTTTAATGAATTCACAATTTTCTCTGTGGGAGCTCTAAAATTCGGAATTTCAAAATTTTTGAAGTACGGTGGGAAGAGATTATGAATTTCGGTATGAGTAAAAAACATTTCGTTAACGATGAGATTTTACCCGCTTTTATTTGTCATTCACTTCTCCAAATACATATGCTATGAAAGATATTTCATTTAGATTCTTTAACAGAAATGTTATAGTTTTTCCTCCCTCCTGTATGAGCTCCTGTTCCTATCCAGCTGAAACACGAGACTAAAGCTTTGAAATGAAATTTCGTTTTCACCCTGGGATCTTTTCTGTTCGCTCTCATTTCCCTCGAGAAAGTGCAAAGTCAGTATAGAACAAGGTTATTCTCATTCCGCACTGTTGGTGGTCGCTTTGTAACGTCACTGTCCAAATTGTCATAGCAAGGCTACGAATCGCCACGTTTCCTGAGTCGGAACTGTTCTTCGTAAACCAGAAGGAATGACATTCATAATTTCTACCAGAGCATGAAATTTATGTTGGTTTGCAGCCTTTTTTTTTTTTTTTTGTGTATTGCTTCTGAAATATTTTTTGTCATAAAGAAATTTCTTTAGTATACACCGAAGAGCCGAAACATTATGACCATAGCGCCTCTGTATACAAATTGAAGCAACTGAAGATAAACGACCACGCGTGTGAAGGTCATAAAATGGTATAAGTAACACCTAATACCGAGCTCTGTTAATCAGTGTTGTTCTTCATATGGGAATGGCTAGCTTGTGGGGGTACTCAGGGTCAGACGTGGTTAGTACTTTCAAGAAGTGGTCCGAAGAAGAAAATACCACAAACAGATTTCAAGTCAGTGACTCACCAAGGGTAAACGTGTTTCAGATCGCAGTGTACAGCGGTGGGTCGGCGAGCTAGTTTCAGCTTTTTCATTACACTGTAAAAAATAAGTGGTGTAAATTATCAGAAAATTTCTAAAAATCACGAGCAGAAAAGTTGCCAGTGGGTGTCCGTCTTTTTCAGAAATTTCCGTTTTTAAAAGTGCCAGTTTATTTTTACTTCCGTATTTTCACAGATTTTTCCGTAGTAAGAAGAAATTCAGTTTATTTCAGAAAAATCCATTTCAGGTTTTTCCGTATTTAAACTGAAATTCCGCAAAATCGACGACCCCTTACCCGAGATAATCCTTCAGCTGCAGTCAGGATCGGACCCCCGTCGTTTGGGTTGGTAACGCACACTTTTAACCACTGAGCTCGTAAACCCGAATCACGTACATCGTAAAAAATTGCGCGACGATGATTTTTTTCTTTTTGTCATTAATTAATGCGAGTGATTTAGTCATTTTATTTTCTGTTGGAGATTATTATTTTTCTGAATAGGTTCGTAATAATTTTATTTCTTTTTTAATTTTTGTTTCTTCTTTCTGTTGGAGGACTTATCATAAATTAAGCATTTTTCATCGTGATTTTTCGAAGCAACAAAATGCTTTGCAACTTAATTTTTTTTAACTGACAATGACTTTCAGTTATCTTTAAAAAAGGTGAAATGTACTTTTTTTATAGTATTATTTCACAAAGAAAACCCTAAATATAAATTTACTCTTTATAGCTATAATAGCTTTTGTCTTGAGTTGTACAAAGTCTGATACATAGGCATCTTATAATCAATCATCTGTACAATAAGTTAAGTATCCGGTTTCTTACAGTAACACAATATGTAATAAATAGCTGGTGCACAAAATAAGGGAGAGGGGAAGAAATATCCTGTGCCACAATAAACAAAATTCATGCGATATGCTATCCACAATACCCGATCTCGTTACGGTACTTCAAAATCAGATCCTTCGACAGAAGATTGAAATTTAAAAGTTAATCAAACCTCAAGTACGGTTACGGAAAAAGTGAGAACGGAGTTTTCCCGTTAATATACGAAAGGAATTGCGGAAAGGTTTCTGAAAATTCAGAATTTTCCGTTAACACATCTCTAAAACGCTAATTTACCGTCAATATAAGAAAGAAACTGCGGAAAAGTTTCAGAAAATTCTAAATTTTCCCGTGGTACGAAAAATCCGTGGAATTGAGGTTTCTTTCAGTCATTTCACGGAAAAGGTTGTATCAGAAATATACTTTGTTAATTCACGAAAGAAATGACTGAAAGTGGCTCGTGAATATCAGAATTTTTTACAGTTTAACCATCCATCCACTCACCTTTTCTTCTTGCACCTGGAATCGTTAAAGGGCGAGATCCACTGTGACTTTACATTGCATAACAAAAAAGATGCACCAAGAAAAGTATACGATACAACGCTAAATTATCAAAAATTCCAAGACAAAATCCAGGAATCATTGGTTTTTAACTCATGTTTCCTTTGAGAACAGTGGAAAATACAGTGACTTTTCATGAAAGCTCTATAGGTAATTTATTAGTTTGAAGAATGCAGTATGTATTAATTATCACATACATATTGCCACAGTTTCGTATTTCAATAATGATTCTCTGTCAAATTCTTTGGGGGCCCATTCAGATGTCTTAGCCTATAGGAACCAACTAAGGCCTTAATCCGGGCCTGGTCATCTGGCCATTACAATTTGGATTTTGTTTGTTTGATTGATTGAAGGTTTAACGTTCATTTAAAAAGTTACGTTCTCCATAGATTTTGACGAACTTTTTAAGCTATGATTTGGTATGGAGTGAGATACAGGTACGAGCCCTTGACACATTATTGGGCTGTCAGTCTCTTCGATAAGAGCAATCTAATATCTTGATTTGATTTATCTTGTCCTTGTCTCCATATAGACGAAAATGGCCCTTGTGCCATTCATTGTGTGTGTTTTTCTATTTCATTTTTCCCCCTTTGTGGCAGTTCAACTACGTCCATGGTAAAAGAAGGAATCGGCCAACACAGATTTATTGTTGCTTTCTCTCAAGCAGGGTGAAAATCGGAGCACAAATAATCACAATGCCCAGTTTTAATCGGTATTGAAACCAAGATTCTGGTCTTTAGAAGCTGACAACCAAAAAAACATTTGATTCGTTATCTTTGATGTAATTTGTATTTATCGGAGGGCCCTGTATTTCGTCTTCGGTATGTGTAAATTTTTATTCCAGATTCCTGAAGCAAAGTTAAAGAGCGCCGAAACATAGCATATATACAAAAAGGTCGGCCGTTCCGGTGGCAGAGTGGTCAGGGGCGTAGGTTTCTGGCTATATTATTCTCAGCACTTAGATTCCTGGTTAGGTCTGTGGTTCGAGTCCTGGAAGAGGCATGAATAATGTATTTATCTTACAGCGCTGGCTCTCTTCCTTCCCTGGAGCTAATGGTCCCGAAGTGATTTTCATAAAGAAGTCTACACCGTGTTCTGCGCTCAGCCATTTGTCTAGGCAAAAGGCGGTGAACATTGTTTTTTCAATGAATGAAATACGAGATTGCACCATTGTACAATACAAATTTGAAAGTGTGAATCCGTTTTTTGGTGTAAATATGACATAGATTGTTAAGGCAGATAATATCCAAAAACTTGAAAACTTAGTTGTCCTGGATTGGGAATCGAATCCGCGTCTCCCGGATAGCGTTCGAGTATGCTAACCACTACACCACCCGGGAGACGCGCGTGGTGTAGTGGTTATCCGGCACACGCGGGTTCGATTCCCGCTCCAGGGCGACTAAGTTTTCGGATGTTATCTGACTTAAGATCTAAGTCATATTTACCCCAAAAAACGGATTCACATCTTGCAAATTTGTATTGTACAATGGGTTTAATCCCTTATTTCATTCATTGATATTCTACGCTTCCGTGCAATCACGGGAATGAATTCCAAACCTCCACATTCGCTATATATTAATGCCAGTTGCTTCAACTAGCAAATCATGTGATTGTTATATATTCAAATTAATCGGAAACTTGGTCGTTCTGGGTGGTGCACTGGTTAGCATACTCGTGCGCTATCCGGGAGACGCGAATTCGATTTCCGTCCCAGGACGACAAAGTTTTCGGATGTTATCCGACTTAACATCTATGTAAT
The DNA here is from genome assembly GCA_039090855.1 of Macrothele yani. Lineage (NCBI taxonomy): Eukaryota > Metazoa > Arthropoda > Arachnida > Araneae > Macrothelidae > Macrothele > Macrothele yani. Next base: position 43,402,977 of record CM077022.1, on the reverse strand, counting down.
ATTCACATCTTGCAAATTTGTATTATGGTTTTTGTTTTCAGATTCAAATATTTTTTTATTACCTTGTTTACAGTTGATACAGAGATTTTTAACGATTGTAACGTATATTCTATTTTAACTTTCCTATTGAGTTTTTTTTTTATTTAAGGTTTAACGACCACAGTGAGCAACTCAATGGGCTATAAGCAGTCGCCTGTCCCTAATTTAGGGTCATTAGTTCCAGGGAAGGGATAGAGCCAGTGCCGTAAGGGAAACACACAACATCCATGCCTCACCGGAATTCGAACCCGGACCCTTTCAGACGAATGATCAGAAGCCACCGCTTAGACCACTGCGCCACAGGGGCGGCAATTTTGACTTTTGCCAAACTCGCTTAAGTCAGTTGCCTTTCACATCTGAAGAAACACTGACTAACAGAGCTCAGTATCAGTTGGTATTTTTACAGTTTCGTGAACTTCACACGCGCCGTCGTTTACTTGTATAAAGGCGCACTGGTCATAATATTTTGGTTCTTCGCTGTATATGCGTGTCAAACAACGTGTAAATCGATGTCCATGTTACAAAAGTGTATTCTCCCTTTAGGAAAGTTGATAAGCATCAGTCCTTGAAATGCTCATATTTTATGTAATCGCTTGTTTAAATTCTTGTGCTGAGGTGAAAGTAAATCTTAAATTAAAAGTATGCGTGTCCAGAAAAACATGCGGAATTCTAGTCACGACGGGCGAACAGTCGACTGGGGGGCCTTTTAGGGAATGGAATATCTTTCCGATTGTGGAAGCAGCTAGTTTCCCGGAAGTTTGCAGTCAACTACCGCACTGTGTTGTGAGAGGCAACTGAATGTCGGGGAATACCACCACAAATAGTAGATTACAATTCTGCTCACACTTGCAGTTTCCCCCAACTTTCTCTTCCTTTAAAAAAAACAAACAAAAAAAACGCGAAGTTCAATGACGAATGATGCCTTCTGGCTAAATATTACCACAGCTAAATTAATGTTTCAGGTTCTTCCGTTTAGAGCAGTGGTTCCCAACGTGAGGCGCACGCCCCGCAGGGGGGCAATTCGAGAATGAGCACACTAAATACTTTTTTACTTTCTTCTAAGGTCGCCAGAAGAAAGTAAAAACAAAATTCACCGGCAAACCGGTTTTCTGAAAACCAGAGCAAGAATAAACCCCCGAAACCTCTAAAATTTCTCCCCGCTTGCAATATCCTAGCGCATGCTCACTTCCGCTCCACTAAGAGAAAAACCCACCTTCAAACTCCATTTCAAAGAACATGTGAATAGGAGTTCATTTTTTGAATAATAAGAATTATATGCCACAGAATTATACGTATATGTCATTATACGTATATGTCATTATACGTGGAGGATAGGAGTTACATATAATTATTTTTTGAATAATAAGAATTATATGTAACTTTTATCCTCCACGTGAATAGGAGTTAATTTTTGAATAATAAGAATTATGTGTCACAGAATTATACGTGGAGGATAGGAGTTCATTTTTTCTGAATAATAAGAATTATATGTCACAGGGGGAGGGGCATCACGATTTTTGAGATGCTTAGGTGGGGCATGGCCTTGAAAAAAGGTTGGAAACCACTAGTTTAGAAGTTCTACTTCTAGGCAGATTTTCTCACCATGATAGTACTTTAGAACAATTTATTTCATGTGCTTGATTCAGCGTTTAAGCATTATGTTTTGCAAAGTACTTTTATTACCCAAAAAAAAAAAAAATGCTAATGTGGCATTCAACGATTCTTTGTGGACCCGAACATGACTTCCGCAAGTCAGGCTAGTTCATTTCATTGCAGTTTAAAGTATATTTGTATAACACCCAATATTCCAATAAACAAAATCACAATTCATACAGAGCAGGTTTTAAACACCTTCGTTGCTTTATCAATTTCCTGCAGGAAAAAAAGAATGACAGAGATATGATTTTCCTTGTTGACCTGATCCGTTTTCACCTCAAATGGGCAAAGGTCTCCTCCACACATTCATAATCAGGATAAGTAAACCGTGTCGTTACTGATCTACAGCACAGTTAACATTTAAAAAATTTAGAATAGAAAAGGGCGTTAGTGAAGAAAACCATGTCCAACTTGTTTTTAAACGTCCACTTTTCGAAAGCTTATCGAGCTTGATTTAAGTAGTTGAAGAGCATATTGTTCAAGAAAACCTTTTTATTTTTCTTATAATGAATTCCATATGTAAGATGTGGTTAGTTTAACACATATTCAGTACAGCGTAGCATGATTTTGTTTTTTTTTAATTGCGTTTTGCATGAAAAGCGTAGAGGTGCAACAAAATCTGACTGCACTTAAAAATCTACTTAAGCCTAGTTCCAAAAAGAAATGAGTTTTAACCCGTTAGATGACATCGTGTTTACATTATGCATTTTTGAGCGGGGGAGGGAGCGATTTCCTTGAGCATCTAAGGCTATTATAAGGAGTCGCACGTTCTTGATTTGGGGTCACTGTTACCGAGAAGGGGACCGAATCATTACCGTAGGGCAAACGCGTCTCCCATGCCTCATCCGGGACTCGAGCCCATCTCGGAAGATTAGCTAGAGGTCTACGTTTCTGACCACTCGGCCACCGGGGTAGCATTTGAGCGACGTACGACGTGGTGCGGATCCAGCAAAACGCTCTGTATTTTGTGATACAGGCGAATATCTGCTGCTGATAGAATATACACTCAATGGATAAAACATTAGAGATACCTACCTAATAGCGTGTTGGTCCTCCTCTAGCGCGAATAACAGCCTGTACACGCCGAGGCATTGGCTCTATAGGCGCCGACTTCTGAAAATTTCGAGGGTGCTGAAATTCAAAAAACAGATAGTTTCCAGTGTTGAAATTTTAGATGTTTAAATGGACCTTGTCTTCAGTTTAGACGCAAACAAACCGATACATGATTTCATGGTAAAGATATTACATTTTTTTATACCAACCAAATTCTTGAACCCCGTTTTAATTCTTCCGATTTAAGTTTCTGTAATGTGCGCACAAGAGCTCCTATGATTTTTTCCTTTTGGACAAAATTTGAGCATTTTGTTGGAGACTTGTACCAGCAAACCAAACCTGTTGAGAAAAGGCTAAGATGGCAGTATACACTCAAGTGCCAGAAAAACTGGTACACCAGTCTAATACTTGGTAGGTCCCCCAAGAGACCTCAGGACTGCAGAAATACAACGCGGCATGGACTCCGCTAGCTTTTGGAAATATGCTGCAGACAATGCACACCATACTTCCTGCAGAGCGTTCCACAATTCGGGTGTATTCCGAGGTCTCTGATTCCTGTGTTCGATAGCGCGTTGCATGACATCCCAAATATGTTTTATCACGTTCAGATCTGGGGACTTGGGTGGGATGGCAACACCCCCAAACTCAGATGAATGCTCCTCTAACCATAATGTGGCGTCCCGTCACTTGTGTGGAGGTGCATTGTCCTGTTGGAACAGGCCCAACCCATCAGCATGAATGCAGGACATGAACGGGTGTACCTCGTCAGAAAGGATGCGCACATAGCGTTGGCCGGTCACAGACGCTTGTAGACGTACCAAGGGTCCCAGTGAAGTCCAGCTAAACACACCCCATACCATTACGGACCCCTCACCAGCCGGTACAGTTCCCTGTTGACAGGCGGGATCCATGGCTTCATGGGGTTTGCTCCACACACGAATTCTTCCATCTGCCCGATACAGTTGGAAACGCCACTCGTCAGACCAGGCTATACTTTTTTCCAGTCATCAAGTGTCCAGTGGTGGTGTTGCCGTGCCCAAGCGAGGCGTATAGCTCTGTGTCATGCACCCATCAAAGGGACTTAAGTTGGGAGTCTGCTCCTAAAGCCCATATCGTGCAGGGTACGTTGCACAGTCCAGACTCTGATGCTTGTTGAGGCTCCAGTATTGAATTCCGATGATACCTGCGAGAGTGTTGCACGCCTATCGCGTGAAACGATTCTTGACAGCCGATGATGGTCACGTTCGCCCAATTTCTTATTACGGCCACACTGGTATCGTAGGTTGTAGGTTTTGCCGGAATTCTTGTAGTCACGATACATCCTTGCAATGGTCGTCCGTAAAAATGCGAACTTCCTTTCTACCTCCGAAATACTATGGCCCATTTCACGAGCACCAACTATGGCAACGGGTTGTAAATCGTTATTACTTGTCATTCTCATGCCGAAAACAACTTTGACAGCTGGCAAGGATGTCTATCGCTTTATATACGCACTGGCGGCCGCAACCGAGTACGCGCATAGGTGACGTTGCTATGTATTTTGCATAAGCTCGTCTGTACCAGTTTTTCTGGCACTTCAGTGTATATATATATATTAACGTAGTCAAATTATTTACATCTAATTAATTAAGTACCTACATTTGAATTTTGTAGCTTTTATCCTTAGTCCAACTTGGTAGCATATAGCTTAATGCTTTCAGGCATTTTTTAAGGTCTTTAGAATTTCCAAATTCCGCCATGATATTGCGAATGCGTTCGTCTACTTGTACATACATTTTCTTCCTTTTTGGACCAAGTTCTCCTAAGTCTTTTAATTGTTGTTTGTGCATCACATGTCGAATTTTGAAATTCTAAAGACCTTAAAAAATGCCTGAAAGCATTGAGCTATTTAGTAAGTTGGACTAAGGAGAAAAGCTACAAAATTAAGATGTAAATACTCAATTAATTAGATGTAAATAATTTGATTACGATTTGTATATATACAGTCAACCCCCTATTTAACGGACTGTGATTTAACGAATTCCGCGATTTTACGTACATTTGTTGTGTTCCGGACGGAACCACATTGAAATTAATGCTTGGCGTTTCCGGATTTAACGAACACATTTCCTCAATTTAGCGAACAATTTTTTATTTATTTTTTTACACCATCAAACTACGTTAACCAGCATTTTTACGTTAAAAGCTAGCTAGAAAGAGAGCCTCGCGTAACAGGAAAATTTTACGCATGCAGTTAACCAGCGTTTCAAAGAACACCATGTGCGACACAGCTTGACGGAATCATAAATCAGTTCGCCTTTCCGCAGACTATCAAGCGTAAGCTTCTTACAGGGGAAGCAAATGACCAAATAAGTTCCTATGGAGCAGAACGTTTTCTTGCATAGGTGGGAAGCCGGAAAAAGAAAGCGGTGTGGGGGAGGAAATCTAGAGTACCCTGGCGATTCTTGTTTTCAGCTACAGACAGAACAATTGCACTCTGTGAAGTCAGGGACACACATGGTACGTACCCATTCCTGAACCTCTGGAATTCTTCGCCAAGTCGCGCTTTTTTCTTTTTCTTTTATTCTCAGTGTTAAATCTGTAGCTCTCTTAAACAACACAGCCCGTTTACGAAAGAAAAAAGAGAACATAGTCACTGAAAGAAAGAGAACATAGCTACTTACGTATTCTCTTATGAATACTAGCTTAATTTGAATGTTTCATTAGAAAGGTTTCCGCGATTTTACGTACAAGACTGTTGGTCCCTTGAAGTTCGTTAAATCGAGGTTTGACTGTATATAAAATGATATTAAAAACATGTATTTAGTATAAAAACTTGATGTAAGTAATTAATTAATTAGATGTAAATAATGTGACTACGATTTGTATATATATATATATGAGTAAAATGATTCGATTAGCAGGGTAGCTTCGTCCACGATGGAATAGAACAGAGTCGCTTCGCGCACGACACCATGTGAGCGTTCTTTCTAGTCCCCTTTTTTTCCACGATTTAGATAGCTTTTGGTTTGGCTTTCGTTGTACGTCCGCTCGTAAACAAAGAATTCAAAGCGAGCCGATTGTAACAATGATTTTGTCACTGTTAAAAGTATGACGGTGACTCATAGTTCCCGCCTCCGTACAATTCCGTCACCACTATCGTAAACGGTGGTTTTGTCACCGTTAAAAGTCACGTTACTTCTGCGGGATTGTCACCGTGACATGAAAATGACTTTAAGCCCACCTCTAGCGCAAGCAACTTGAAGCCGTTGGGGTATCCTGTCAGATGTCAACAGTTACTGGCCGGACAGTGGCGGCTGTGTGAGGAATGTTTTCCTGGCACGCACTTGCTTGATACCCATCGAAGTACGTATGAATGAACGTTGTTGCCGTCCAAATTTATCTCCTCATGGCTACGATTTATCGTCAAGAACATGGACGCTTTCAGCAGGTTTATAGGTACGAGGGGTAAAATGCATTTGATGTGGTCCATGGGACTTCACCAGGGATCATACGGGGTACGTGCCCAGTAGAGGTGAGTTCGGGCTCAATTTTCGGAGACCGTGGTATTATCAGCCCGAGTCCACCCGAGCCCGAATTTTATATTGAAAGATAGAGCCCGGGCCCGAATGAGCCCGAAAACTGGCTAACCTGTTCAACCATTCATAAAAAACATCTTCTTTTCCACACTTCCATTCTCTCCTCCTTTTGCAATTAACCAAAGTATTTCTCAAATAGAGAGTGGGGAAGGGACCTCTATTTTTGCAGTACGATTTTCTTTGACCGTTCGTTTCCATCTGAGTGCTTCGGGCGGCCGGCCATCCAAAATGATTGTGATGCTGCAATTGTATGTTGCTCAAATAATACTAATATTATCACGCCATAATGCGCTGAAATATGTACGTTGCTAAATAGAATTAGCAGGAAGCTACTGCGTGGAGATAGGGGGTAAATTATCGTCAGCAAGCTATCAACTATCCAATATCTGTAGTTCTTGAAAAAGCTTCTTGTCTGCAGAAACACTAATGCGCGGCCTATGTCATTTTCTACCCAAGCCCGGAATAAATAGCCATCTCGAATGCGTGCTCCCCAATCAGAACCAGTTCCCGAAGAATTTCCTTCTTCGATAACTGGTTCTGATTGGGGAGCACGCATTCCTCTCTCTAAGAACCCGATTCGGGCCCGGGCTCTGCTTCTGGCTCAGCCCGTCTCAGCTCACCAGGGCTCCCAATACGGACGTTTCGTTGCAGTTCACGATAGAGGTCTGCACGGACCAGCCCGGCCCGGACCTAGTCCGTGCGTTTAAGGACCGTCCCAGTCTGGCCCGTTTCAAATATTAAAGATTGCCCTGGCCCATCAATTGCAGTAATTATTTAAGCCTGGTCCTTGACATGCCACTTTGTTTTATTTTGTCTTTCTATTGTATTTTATTAAATTGTGAAAATCAAATAATAAAATGAGATATTGAAAATATTTAGTTGAATGTAAGCCTGAAATTATTAACTAAACTTTGGCAATTGTCGAAAAATATAACCTTTAAAGAGAGAAAAAAGACTATGCGCGCTCAAAATTTCCCTTTCTCTGAACTAGCCAGCAGGTAACACTACAAAAGTCCATCTCCATACAGATTAGGGATAGGAGAAACAATCGATAACGTCCCACTCTCTCATACAAACACACACACACACACCTCACTCCAGTGTAGACCCCCCCCGTCCCCCACAACACACACACTCGCTCGTGGTCGATCGATTTTTTTTCTCGGAGCCCCACAATGGTTTTACCATCTTAATATCTACAGATGGTAAAAACACTGTTTCGCCCCTGTGATTACTCCCTGGGCTGTCACGGAAGTAAGTAATGCCAGCTTAAACAGATCAGGAAATAGGGAAACGCGACTTTTTTCTTTCTTTACCACTGCGATAAAACTTGGCCCGGCCCGTGCAGACCTTTAGTTCACGCCACAGATCATACAATGATCTGTGTGCCAGAAGCAAGTATTCAGTAATGTAACGTTATCACTTATGTCGGGTTTCCACATTTTTTTTTTTTAATTCTTGTAGCTGCCACAAAGCATTTTTTTTTTTTTTATCATAGATGAAAAATGAACTTCATGGTTTTATTTTAGAATTTTCTTGTTGATATTACCTATGAAATTCCGAAGCTTGCTGCATCATACGGTATGACCACTGCACCACTACCTAATTTCTAGCGTTAATTACTATTGTTGGTTTAACCCTTAACAACCCAGGTCCGGTCTCACGGGTTTTATTAAGGTTATTCGTAGATGTATTGCACTATTTTACAAATAAACGATTCCCCAAGACATTAAAAAATATAAAAATAAAACGTTAACATGAAGTAAACGATAGAAATGTGGAGGTCTCAGAGATCGGACGCGGATTGATATGTAAACACTAACAAACATAAGACCTGGGTAGTTAAGGGTTAAATAGCATAACAACTTTGTTGTAGTATTTTTGTATATTAAAAACAGGGACAAAACAAAAAAATCTTTCTGTTTTGGTACGTAACATAACCTTATTTATAAAAATGCTGTTACGCTATAGTATAGTCCGTAATATCACTGGGACTGTGCCAGTGGTAGGGCGAGCAGCGAAAAGATTTTATCATATACCAGTGGCGTAGCCAGAAATTTCTTAAGGGGGGGGGGGTCTTTTGTTTGGTTCATTGGTGAAAGCTTCGTATACACGTATATATTGCATTAAATTCGTGCTCAGTCTCCCCTCAAGGGAGGGGTTCAACCCCCCCCTCTAGCTACGCCACTGTCATATACTTTTATCATTTGACCAAATAAATGTTTTTTTTTTAGCGGTCTGTATTGTTTTAGATGCGGACATTTTAGGCGAGAAGCTATTATATCGGATAAAACTAACCAATTTTTTAAAATATATGAGTAAAACATCTGTCATAAAACAATTGCATAATTATGAGAGCCTTTTTTGTTCCTTAAATTGTGAGCTCAACTTCGAAATCGACTTTAGTCTTATTGCAGTTGCATAGCCTGGGATGAAGGTGGGCCTCTGAAACCCCATTACATGGGGCCCACCTGATTGTCGGTGCCTGGACTTCATAACGCCAGTTACGGACTTTTTTTTTGTTGTTGTTGGTTTTAACGATCCCCGTGAATGGCTATAAGCAGTCCAAAATTTGGGGCCACTGGTTCCAGGGAGGGCGGAGAGCCAGCGTAGTGGGGCAAGCGCCCATGCCTCCTCCTTGACTCTAGCGGGAATCCCGCTAGTCAGAAACTTACGTTTTTGACCGCACTACTACCGGGGCAGCACCCACTTACGGATTAAACGGCGATTTAGTCATAATGGAAATGATTGTCTATGCCACTACAACTTAGAAAAAATGCAGTGGGACGTCAATTTTCAGTTAAACGTGTTTTTATAACTGGAATGAAAAGTGTTCCGTAGTTTCGCCCACTCTAAATTTCACTTAGCCTTCCCGGTGGCGCAGTGGTCTAAGCGATGGCTGCTGAGTTCTGATCGTTCGTCCGAGATGGGTCCGGGTTCGAAACCCGTGAGGAATGGATGTTGTGTTTGTCTTACGGCACTGGTTCTGTCCCTTCCCTGGAACCAGCGGCTATAAATTAGGGACTTGCGACCGCTTATAGCCCACGAGTTGCTCACGGTGGTCGTTAAACCTCCAATTAAAAAAAAAAAAATCACTTATACACTTTTTTTTTTTTATACGTGCTCGTTTGTTTTGTTTTTTTTTTCTCCCCAGTTTTGATCCTTGAAAGACGTTAGTGGACGTTCCACTGTATTTAAACTGGGTGTAGACTTTTGCTACTCAACCCAAATAAGTTAGAAATTGAAGCTGTCGCAAAGACAAGGTGACGCCTCTGAGCACATGGTGAAATGTCGGCTAGAGTCGGTTGGATGCTACTCCGTAATTAAAACTACCTGATCCCAGTGCTTTGCTTTGTTACGGAACTGTTTTTGAATAGGTTTTGGTCGCAGAAATGAAGTTTAAACGCGTGAACTCGCACATGAAACACACACACGCATGTGTTACGAAAAAAACAAACAAAAAAAATCCCTTTTTTGAAAAAAGACAGAACGTTTATTGTGTGTTTTTTCCATATGTTTTTCTTTCAAGTGCTGTTGGATGAAGCAACTGATTCACGCTTGCGAAACAAAAATCAAAAAGAAATAATGTAGAAGTGATAGCGGTACAACATAGGCGATTAGAAGCCGTTTGTCAGAATAAAAACTGCTGGGGTTATAAGTGAAATAACCTTGGAGCTGCGAGTTTCTGGCTTGGGGAAGGATGATTGATATTTGTTCAGTGCTTTACCGACTGACAAAATAATTCGAGAAAAGCAAAATGCCTTGATCTGGCCTTGCATGCGGCAGCTTGGCAATGACGATTTACCTCTCTCTCTGACTCTTTCGCTTTGTCGTGTGTTCATGCTGATAACGATGACGCTTCGAACAAGGACGGCAGGCGACGGATTTTCATGGCCATTCGGTGTGCATAAGAATCCATGTACGTGTATATTGTAGACCTTCATGTACACTGAGATTGGGTAACACAGGGGTCTGATTTTCCTACACTCTTTCTAAAGCGAGCTGACGGTCGCTGTGCGGAACTATTCTGCATTTTGAGAAGCAATTTAATCAAAACGTTATTGGTGAAATAAATGAACAATGTGGTAACTTAATGAATCTGTAGAGGTATATGCATTTGTATATATGAGCAAAAAGACCGGATGGAACTGTTGCCTTGCTCAGGACGAAATTTCATAGCGGGGACCTAAGAAAAATTTTATTGCGGGCCCTAGAAAATGCATCTCATATTTTGATTAAAGTCGTTTCATGAAAAATGTCGTCCGTAAAGAACACACGAAAGCGATCATAAAGAAAAAGTGATTATCTAAAAGAAATGTTTGCTTTAAACTTAACAAAAATTCCTTAATATGGATTGAAAAAGTTCAGAGGGTAAGATATATATATATATATATGGAGACACCCAAATGGGACGACAAGTGAAATTGTTTTTATTATGTGTAATAAAAAATTCGTCATAGAAGACTGCAGTGTGCTAAACAAGTTCAACACAGGTAGTGACCATAGATTGGTGAGATGTAAGATGCACCTCAACACTAAACGTGAACGTGTCAAGCTCATAAGACAAACAAAATCTATTGACATAACCAACCTTAAAAACACCATAATACCTTCAAGTTGGAACTGAAGAACAGGTTCTCTGCTTTAGAAGGCCTAACATCGGAAGAAGTGGACATCTCTGAAGTTAACAGAAAAGTAACCAAAGCTCTTATGGAAACAGCAACAAAATTAGCTGGGTCTAAGAACAAGTTGCATGTAAATAAATTATCAGGAAAAACGAAAATGTTGATGCAAAAAAGAAGAGAGATGAGGACAACTAAAGAAGATGTGACTTCCAAAGTGGAATATATAGAGCTATGCAAGACAGTACGAAAAAGCATCACTGAAGACGTAAGAAAATTCAACTGTGAACTAGTGAGGAAAGCAATTGAAAACAACCAAAGCCTAAAGATAGCAAAGGGACATCTCAGTAAGGGAAGAAAACAGATTATGGCACTGAGAAAAGAAGATGGTTCTGTAACAAGAAATAGAGGTGAAATTTTGACAAGAGTGAAAGATTTCTACTCCAAATTATATGAAAGGGATGATACATGTACTCCAGACATCATGAAAGATACCAGTACCAGAGTTCCTCCAGTCCTTCCAGCAGAAGTTGCACATGCAATCAAGAACATGAAGCGGGGAAAAGCTCCAGGAGAAGATGGAATTACTGTAGACATCTTACAAGAAGCAAGTGGAGAAATCGAAACAGTACTCGCCCAAATTTTCACTCGATGCCTTAATGAAGGAAAGATTCCTGAGGATTGGAACACCGCTACAATGATCCTGCTACATAAGAAAGGTGACATTGAGGATCTCGGAAACTACAGACCTATCAGCCTCCTATCAGTAGTTTATAAAATCTTCACTGAAGTTCTTTTACACCGCTTGAAGGTAACACTGGACATGGCTCAACCGAGAGAACAAGCTGGATTCAGGAGTGGCTACAGCACAATAGATCATATCCACGTGCTGAGAGAACTAATTGAAAGAGCGAGGGAATATGAACTTCCATTGTGCATGGCTTTTATCGATTATGAAAAAGCCTTTGATTCGGTGAAACCATCAGCAGTTACAATGGCTCTGAAAACCTGCGGTATTGAAGATGCATACATTAATATTATTAATAACATCTATGAAAATGCAAGTGCAAAGATTAGGCTGTTTGAAAATACAACACACGTAAAAATTGGAAAGGGAGTGAGACAAGGTGACACCATATCTCCGAAGCTCTTCAATGCCACATTGGAGGGTGTTTTTCAGTCACTGAGCTGGGAAAACAAGGGGATAAAGATTAATGGAGATTATCTAACGCACCTTCGTTTTGCTGATGACGTAGTCATTTTTGCAACTACCCCATCAGAGCTGCAGAGTATGATCCAGGAACTTGCGGACAAGAGTAAAGAAGTGGGATTAAAAATGAACTTTCAGAAGACAAAAGTGATGTTCAATGCTTTTACAAGAAATGAAGATTTATCGATTGATGGAGAAAAGCTGGAGATAACAGACACGTACGTTTATCTTGGACAGCAGATATCAAGTGAGGGTCACATTGATGAAGAAATTAATCGGCGTACAAAACTTGCCTGGAGAGCTTTTGGAAGAAACAGCATAATTTTCAAGAGCAATATGCCATTATGTCTTAAAAGAAAAGTGTTTGATCAATGCATCCTTCCAGTGCTTACGTATGGTGCAGAGACGTGGACCTTAACTAAAAGAGACATACAAAGGCTGCAGTCAACTCAAAGAAGCATGGAGAGGTGCATGCTTGGTGTAACCAGGAGAGATAAGAAGAGGAACTCGTGGATCCGAAAAATGACAAGAGTGGAAGACATCATGATCAGAGTTAAATCCCTGAAATGGCAATGGGCTGGACATACTGCCAGAAGGACAGATCATCGATGGACAGCCGAAATTTTAGATTGGATTCCAAGGGACAGGAAAAGACCCAGAAGAAGACCACATGGGAGATGGGTGGATGAAATTCGAAAGTATGCAGGGGTGACATGGAGGAGACTGGCACAAGACAGACCGTTGTGGAGGAAACTTGGGGAGACCTTCGTCCAGCAGTGGATTGATAATGGTTGACAATGATGATGATGATGATATAGAAAGAGTGAAAAGTGTCAAAGTCTGCGATTTTCTTTCCTGTGAGAGCGAGTTGAGGTTGCATTGCGATACTTGTATAAACTTTCTCACAATATGATAAAAAGATAACTTCAACTGATCTGCGTAACGAATAATTGTGCGTAGAGAAGAATAACAAGGCTCCCTGTAAAATAAATTCGTTTAAATAGTTTTCTTTTACCCTGATGCATGTTTCAGTGGTTGATTTTTAATGCAAAGTGGAGTAACTGACAAATTAGTGATATGCGCGCATATATGAATGTCGCCCCCCCCTTTTTTTTTTAATTTCAAGAACTTTTTCAAAAGTCACTGACCAATTGGTTTCCGTGTGTAGCTATTCAGGTTTAAATTCTCTCTCAGGCGAACTTGGCATTTCTTTATAGCTGAACATTATTTCTAATTATTATGTCACTCTCACAACTTGAGTTCTCTTTAATCTTCTTCTTTCTGTTTAATAGTAACAGATGAAGAGCATGGGTCAGGCCATGAAAGTTATGGATGCAAGCTAAATTGTTAACTAAAGCTAGGTCATACAACTCTGCGGAGGTCATGACATATATATATTTTTAAAACAATTTTTGGTGGGCTTATTACTTGCATCTATGGCTTTGCAGAAACCCATTTCCAACTAGGTCTTTGTGGAAGTGAGAAAATGCAGAGTTTTTGCTGGTCCTTGATAAAGCCAAGGCTCAGTATTCTCGACACTTTCTACATTCAGTTGTTTTATTTTATTTTTTATCTTTTCTCCTTTTACTCACACCGGTAGATACATAACCTTTTCTATGTTGTACTTGGTATGAGTCAAATATATATATTTTTTGCTTAGGTCTCTTCTTAATAGAATGTGAATTCTGAATTTTCATAACTGCTGCGTTGCGCGTTTTGATCTTCAGGTTATTTTGCAACTTTCGTTTTAAATTCAAAAGTTTTTCCTTAGTTTTCAGGTTTGCTCTTCAGTATATATATATATATATATATATATATATATATGAAAAAAACTGTATACTGAAAATGATTTTATTTCCTGGACTGCGGAGCCCGGTCGTCCATCCCGATAGCCCTTATGGGGGCCCTGGTGAGCAGAAACGTAACCAGGATTTCATTTTGGTAGGGGTACCAAATCCTCTCTCTCACTCTGCATGTACATGTCATACCCAGTTTTGGCGAAAATATTAAATATAACGAAAGTGTAAAAATAAACAGACTGAAGAGGTGGGGCAACTAACATAAATTTCGTGCAAATTTGTGAATTTGAAAACCAATACTTTTTCTCCAAATCAACGTTTTAGCAGCAGCGGATCCAGCGAGGGGAACCGCCTCCCCTTAAAACAGTTTTTTCCTTTTCAAATAACCAATATCTAAATAATGCATTTATTTCTGTAAAATTATAGTAATGAATCCACAGGTTTTCGTAAAAGCTTTCCTAACTAAAATTTGCTTTAAGTTTGGAGATAAAATGTTTTGTTCTATTTTCAGCAGGAAACAATGTCACTACGCTGTCACGTCACTACGTCTGCGCAAGGAGGTGGACAGAAACAATTTCAGTTGTTCTTCGGAATACATTACTGAAACTCTGACGGGAAAGCAACGTGATCTGTCGCACTTCGAGTGTGGGCTGATGTGAATATAAGCAAAACTTCTACACATGTGGAACATGGAAGTGTAACAGTAATAGGCGTTATATAGATAATGGTTGACGCAGCAAAATATCGATACTGAGTGCATGACTTGTGGTCGGAAACAGCTAGACGGCGCCCGAGGTGAGCGGAGGATAGCCAAATTTGTATGAGACAATAGACGAGCAACAGTGAATCAAGTAACAGAAGATCTGAATCGCGGAAAATGCCAAACAGCATCCCAGTACATTGCGCAGTCTCCGTTACAAAAGCAGATCTATCTGTACACCAGTGCTATCTGCAGCGAACAAAACAAAACGCTTCAGTAGGCTTGGGAGCATTGGAAGTGGACACCAAATGATTAGAAAACGATTTGGTGTCCGACGAATCGAGATTTCAAATGCATCATCCCGTTGGGGCAGCTCGATATCATGTTTCTATCTTTCACGATCATAACATTCCTGGCTGGCGGAGGCAGCGTAATGATGTGGGCTATGTTTTAACTGGATTCACACTTGGATGCCCAAGCGTATTTAATGAAGTTCTTCCAACCATAGTCACTCTCTATCTCCATGTTGATGGATACTTCCAGCAGAACACTTGCGCGGCGCCACAGCTTGGTTTCAGGAATATGACGGGGTCTTTGCCCTCTTCATTGACCACCTCAGTACCCAGACCTCAATCCCATATAGCATTTGTGGGATGAAGTCAAACTTGACATCAGATGTCTAAACGCCACGAAGTCTACGTGCATTGGGAGATGCTGTTCAACATTTTTGGGCCAACATTTCATCGGAACGTTAGCAATATTAAGTAAGTCGAATCAATGCAAATAGGCGAACCGTTTTTTAACGGGGGTTGTTGTTTTGGGGGAGTATAACTACCACAGTGAGCAACGCTTATGGGCTATAATAGTTGCCAGTCCCTAATTTATGGCCATTAGTTTCAGGGAAGGGAGAGAGCCAGTGCCGTAAGGCAAACACAGCACATATGTCTCATCCGGGCCCAATCGGACGAACGTTTAGCAGCCAGCTGTGACCACTGCGCCACCGGGGTGGCGGGAGGGCTGAGGTTCTCTAGCACATTATCAGGTAAGTGGTCCTAAAAATCGCCGCTCTGTGTGTGAGAGCGGGGACATTAGCGATGCACGACACTTAATTAATGGAACCTGTGTAATCAGAAAATCACACATTTTTTTTTTTTTTTAATTGGAGGTTTAACGACCACCATGAGCAACTCAATGGGCTATATCACACATTAAATGAACTGGTAACAAGGACATTATGTTTTATAATGTAATACAAAAATTAATGTATGTTGTATAGCGTACGACGAAAAACCTCCATATATGCATTTTTCTAATGGAACCTGGAATGTATTCCACGAAGACAAAGAACTTTCGAAAGTTCCAGAACATTTTGTAAAATATTTGGAAGCTAGAAGGAAGCCAGAAGTTTGCCGCCCCGGTGGCGCAGTGGTCTAAGCGATGGCCTCTGATCATTCGTCTGAAAGGGGTCCGGGTTCGAATCCCGGTGAGGCATGGATGTTGTGTTTGTCTTACGGCACTGGCTCTCACCCTTTCTTGGAACCAGTGACCCTAAATTAGGGACGGGCGACTGCTTATAGCCCATTGAGTTGCTCACAGTGGTCGTTAAACCTTCAATAAAAAAAAAGCCAGAAGCTCTCACGCTCAAGAAAAGAGACGCCTTTCTCGGGTACGATAAAGATCAACCCATTAAGATAATGACATCCGGCAAACATTGTTTAACGAAGGACAGACGCCGAGAAGTCTGGCTGTCTGCACATCAGCATTGTATGTGGGCAGGAAAATGTATTGTGTTCATATATGCTTGTATCTTTTGCGGTAGGTTAAGCCAGTCTAAGAAACGCCGCTGATTCGGTACATCAAACGGTCTGGCTATCCAGTGGAAAGAACAAACGCCCGCCGAACGGATAGGCGCGTCGACGCCGTCGAAGGGGGAAAGAAGGAAACGCGCTGGCCACGATGACGTCGCTTGCCAACAGGGAGAGGAGTAGTATGCCCTCGGCCAAAGGAAGCGGCAGTGACGTACGCACAGTGAGGAGGCGAGAGCGCCAAGCGGAGAGGGTAGTCTGTCGGTTGTTCGCAAAACTGAGAGGAGCAAGGAAGCTCCAGCTGATGACGTGACTCGAAGGTTTTTCGGGTGCGTGTGTACCCAGAGTAAGGGTACGAGATGGTCCAGTCATACCATATATGGTGACGGAACTATTATTTCCTAGGTTAAAGAAAATCGGCGACACAGGTCTCAGGAAGAGAGACTCGCGATTTCTTCTGTTAGCCGGAGAGTGTAACTTAGAAATCTGGTGAAACAGGTGCCCCGAGACGGGGACTCTCACAGATTGTGTGGATCGTCGGATAGATAAGAAACCACGGAGAGATAGATACAAGTCTTAGGTGTTGTCGAGAAAGACTCTCTCTCTAGTTCACGAGTATCGGTAGATGATAGGTGCCAATTGGTAGGTTGGCCGATTACAAACTTTTCTCTTTCCACTGGAAGAAACCATTTGAATTATCACTACGGAGAGCGTTTTCTTTTTCTACGGACAAGCTTACGTGTGAAAGCCTATAATATTAATCGTTAAATGTTGTTACGTTTCAATCAAGTTTTTCAGCAAATACTTTGTAGTCATTGGTAGTTTCTTATCTGTAGTTTTTCGGCAGTCTCAATGTATCCTCCTGGTTCACAGATATTCTATATAGCAAAGTGGGGAGTAGCGTCCGTTCACTCAATATTAATATTGAGGTAAGTTCTTAGGAACGAACCTGGTGCTTCTATGGGCTGTGAAGGGGTCCTATAACGTCGACGACTGCGAAACATAATTTAGCGCGTGCCCACATAATTAGCTGGGTACGTTCGCCCCTACACCGTGTATATGCTTTCCTAACTTTCCGACAGACGAAAAGTTTCTTGCTGCTGAAATTCATTTTGAAGCTTCTCGTTAAAATTGAAGTACAAAATATTAAAATTTTCAATTTGTTCAAAGAAACTGCTCAGTGGTTTTTAATTTTAAAATTGCGTGTAGAGACGAAGCTTTGGTGAATTGATGCTGGAAGTTTTTTTAGTTCCGTCGTTTCACAGCAACCATCTGAGAAACTGTACGTATTTTTCACGTGTCTTAAAATTTACGCTAGTAGGGTTACATTGTGAACCTTTGCATTGAAAAGTTATACTTAAAAACCATTTGGAGACTATTTATAACTTTTCCCAGTGCAAATTCTCCAGTTATTTTCGGCTTTCTTGGGCAGTGTTTTCAGGAAAAATCTCCTGAACAGGCCTTGATTTCGTCCTTTTTTTTTTAGTAGTTGCAACACTTGCTAGTGGCCTTATTCTTACTGGCAAATTGCATTATCTACTAGCGAAAGGTTATTAAGATTATGCAAAAGTAACTCTTTAACATGTCCCCCTCCATTAGTAAATCATGACAAACATTGATTTCACCCCTGTAACTGTCACATTGTAATGCTGAAAAGATTTACAAATATTTAGATATAACTTACCTTTTCATGAACTGACAAATAAATTCTAACAATTTAATTCGAATGCAAATATTTAAAAAAAAAAAAATTATTTAACTTTATTCACAAAATTCAAGAACATTATTCAAAATCTTAAATTATTTTCTGTACGGTTTACGATCAAGTCTTTTTCATCATGCACACGATCGAGTCTTTTCGTCGTACACTCTTAATCTTAAGCTATTTTCCGTACGGTTTACGATCGAGTCTTTTTCATCATGCACACGATCGAGCCTTTTCATCATACATGCTTAATCTTAAGTTATTTTCCGTACGGTTTACGATCGAGTCTTTTTCATCATGCACACGATCCAGCCTTTTCATCATACACGCTTAATCTTAAGTTATTTTCCGTACGGTTTACGATCAAGTCTTTTTCATCATGCACACGATCGAGTCTTTTCATCATACACACTTAATCTTAAGTTATTTTCCGTACGGCTTACGATCGAGTCTTTTTCATCATGCACACGATCGAGTCTTTTTCATCATGCACACGATCGAGTCTTTTCGTCGTACACTCTTAATCTTAAGCTATTTTCCGTACGGTTTACGATCGAGTCTTTTTCATCATGCACACGATCGAGCCTTTTCATCATACATGCTTAATCTTAAGTTATTTTCCGTACGGTTTACGATCGAGTCTTTTTCATCATGCACACGATCCAGCCTTTTCATCATACACGCTTAATCTTAAGTTATTTTCCGTACGGTTTACGATCAAGTCTTTTTCATCATGCACACGATCGAGTCTTTTCATCATACACACTTAATCTTAAGTTATTTTCCGTACGGCTTACGATCGAGTCTTTTTCATCATGCACACGATCGAGTCTTTTTCATCATGCACACGATCGAGTCTTTTCGTCGTACACTCTTAATCTTAAGCTATTTTCCGTACGGTTTACGATCGAGTCTTTTTCATCATGCACACGATCCAGCCTTTTCATCATACACGCTTAATCTTAAGTTATTTTCCGTACGGTTTACGGTTCGGGTCTTTTCATCATACCACTTTAAAACAACAGGCCTGGGGTCAAACTTGTCTTTGGATAGACCTTCAACCTCAATACTCATGAGAGCATTCAATGTTTGTAAGTTTAAACTGCCCCTCCAATCACCCTGGATTCTCTTCATGAAACTGAACCCAACCTCTCACATACAGAAGTAGATAAGGAAAATGTACTGGATATTTCTACTGTGCCAAAGTGTTTTTATAATGTTTGCACTTTTCAAGAAACATTCAGTCCAGAAAGCAGTTGTTCCTTTTTGTATGCGTCTAAAATGTTCCACACACGCAATGCAGTGGCGCTTTACAGTTCACACTAAAACATTCAAAATTTTTCTACTAGCAACTTTTGATAGGACCACTTTTTCTCACTAACAAAATGCATTTGCTAGCTAGCAAGTTTGCAGCTAACTACCTGTCGAAATCGAGCCCTGCTCCTGAAATATCCATTTTTCATGCAACCTCAAAGATAAATGAGTAAAATCTCTGCTACTAATTTTCAGTAGTGTCATTATAAATTTGGCAATGTAAACCTTCTATATGATAATTCAATAAAGATGTTCCTCTAATATTCTTTAATTAAGTGTGGAGAGGAAAATGTTTTCTCTTGAAATCAGTCTTGCATAATCAGGTCAGTAATCATCATTCACCAGAGAAGCTAATACTGCAACAGAAGCTGGTTTTTTCATGCTTCCTGGAACATCCCTCATGCTGAGCAATCATATTCTGACAGTGCATTTATCAGGAAAAACACAATCATTTTCTGCCTCTGATCCAACTGACACCAGAAAGTACGCACAACAAAATAACACAGAGAGGAAAGTGCAAAATGATTTACAAAACCATTCTTGCTTATCCTTAAAATCAAATCATTCAAGGTAATTTACAAATAACGATGCACTTACTTTTTATTTCTGCAGAGGTCGTTGTGAAAGAGCTGTTGGATATAGTAGCGAAGAAAAAAATAGGCCAAACAAAAACAAACACTCCGAGTAAAACATTATTGGTAAATGCCAATGCACCTCTAACAGGGGCTGACTGGGACGACAGCAACAGGAATTTTATTTTAATCTTGGGTCCACCACGGAAACACGCATACCTACAGGGAAACACCTTATAAATTTCCTCATGGAAAAATTTCTGTTAGATTGTAGATGATCTGTTGAAATACGCATTATTAAACGAATTCACTCATGATCAAATTTTAACAATTTTAACGGTGAATGAATTTTAAAAATCCGCTCCTGATTGAATGTAGCATCAAACCACGCTCAAAGCGAGGTGTTTTACCAGATAATTATTTTCCCTTAAAAAATTTTTTTTGGTTTTAATAAAAAAAAAAAAAAAAAAAAAAAATCACGAGTTCTTGAACACCCTATTTCTAACTAAATCACCAGGAAAACCATTCTGAAAGCCGAACTGTGCTCATGCCACGTAGCAATTTTCTTAAGCAAGTAATTTTTATATTTATTTGATCACTGATCACCTTCTGCGCAATAGTGTTGGTAGCTCCTCCTTCAGTAGACGCTTTTTATACGTCTACCCAATATTTTGACATATGAACTAGTCCTGGTAAATCGTTGTTTCTTTTTAAAAAAATGTGGGTGGGACACGGATTTTGAAATATCTCTGCCGGAGAATTGCAACTGTGCTCTAAGTCAGTCTGTAGATAAGGGGGAATAGATTATAGGACATCACAATGGGAACTAGTGTCTTTTTCCAGACCACAAAAGGATGGCAGGGCCTGCCAGTAACCCCTGGGCTCCAAGTTCAACAACTGTAAATAGCTTTAGCTTAATAAAACCTACGTCTGTCCCTAATGCTCTGACGTCATTCAGTACTTGCCGCGCCATCTGCTTTTATCGGGTGGCCAAAATCGGAACTAAGCTCACCGCTATCGCATAATACGTAAAATCAAGGATAAACACCGGAAAATAAAATAATGTTAGTAAGACACACGACTTCATCTGTGGCAACACGCACTTGCTCAAACAACTATCTGCGACGTTTGTTCTGTTACGTAGGTGTTATGTTGTGTTTTATTTCATTTTTTCGCATTGCAGAGTAATTTCATAAAAACGAATCAGCGTTATGCTACGACTGTCCCTAACGCTCTGGCGTCATTCAGTACTTGCAGCTGTTGGGTGCAAAAATTACGTAGATGCACGTGGTGTATCTAGGTGAAACAACAATAGAAATAAGAAAACATTGCACGTGTTACATTCCTGAACCTAGCTACAAAGGAAACACCTTATGGTGAGACAGCATAGGTAAATTCCTACGGTCGTTCTAGCTGGTTTTGTTTGTAAAAATACATCCCCTATTGTTTCAGAAGTATGTTTAGTGCGTTGCCAGAACCCCACTCCTTGGGGCAGGGTGTGACTCTGCAAGGTCAATTCCGAGGGTTGCACATGATACTGGAAAGCGCTCGGGTTTTCTAGAAGGCAGGGAGCGAGCCGAGTGACTATGGCTTTGTTCTGGCTTCCGCGAACCAGTTGAAAGAAAAGGTAAATTTGTAGATGCCCCAAAGGTCAGTTGACGGTTAGAGCTCAACGTGAACAGTCTACTGTGAGACGCCGAGGTGATGAGACGCTTCAGAGTCCTAAAAGAGAGCGTTCTACTGGCGATCCCATTGTTCGACGAAGAGGCCAAGTGGACACGGAATGGTATATGAAGTCCCATAAAGCGACGACGGACCGGAGAAAAATCCAGATAAGTCATTTTTATTCCCCTGTTTTAATGCATGTGCCTGCTTAATAATTCTTGATGCCCTGAATAGAGCACGTGGTGTGTGTTCTTGTTGTTATCAAACGTTGGGAAAAAACCCAGTTGTTTATTCAAATATGCATAGTCAAGCGAGCATTAGAAAGGTAATAAAAATTGAAGAACATTTATGGTAACTTCCACCTTAGGAGTAAATGATATAGGACAAAGATATTGGTTTGGAAAGAAGAAATGATTATATGATAACAAAGAAAAATGTAATAATAACTTTGGTTCGGCTGCACCCACACGAGAGTTCATTTGTGTTCTTGCCATTAATTGATGTGTTTAACTATTAAATTCTTTAATTACATAATTGTTGTAGCGAAGGTACAACAACATTCGTAGGTACCAAAGTAGTTTTTCTTGGGTGCCATGTCGAAATTTACTTCAAAAAGGAACACGAAGATGGCATGTTCAGTTTAGAAGAATACACCATTTCACGAACGGCGCCTTTATTTCCCCCACCATTCCAGTGAAGGGATAAAGGTGAAACACAGCGCCGTGTTTTCTTGTATGTCTGTACATACAAGGGGCAACTTATAGTAGACGATCACTGCATACAATTCTAACTTAAACTTAATTTCGGGCAAATTAAAGAGAACAATGGTCATACCCGTGCTTAGAACATGAATGCCGTTATTTAAAGAAACCAAGTTATTTCAAGTATAATTCATCGCTATTAAGCCATTTTTAATAATATCTTGAAAAGTATGAATCAGAATAATCATTGATATAATTATAACATTGGCACCATTTAAGTTATAATTATAACATTGGTGCCGTGAATATATCATGAATATTTAATTATAATTATAATACAGCGCCATCTGCTTTTATCCGGTGGCTGAAATCGGAACTAAGCTAGCCGCTATCGCACGATATAGACTGCCCATTAATAATTCAGTAGTAGTTATGTATATGTATTCTACGATTCGTGTTATAAAAACTTCAGTCACAGCTTTTTCACCCGTGCATGGCACACGGCCTATAGCTAGTTAATTTATAACAGCGTGCTTGGTCCAGTGACACTGTCATCACATAAGTACAGATTTTTTTTTTGCCATTTTACAGCAACCGCCTAACATAATTAGAAGGAAATGCTTGGTTTTTTTGTTGGTTTTTTTTGTGTGTGTGTGGGAAATCTTCTCACACAGATATATAAACAGATATATAACTTCTCACACAGATATAAAACGCAAACGAAGTTAACGTTATTATTCGTAGGTACCAAAGTAGTTTTTCTTTCGTTCTAAAAAAATTCGGACGCAAAGAGTACGAGAAAGTGGTCTACCAGGACGGTCGAAAACACCTCGGAATTAACTTTTAAGCGTGACAGCCGATTATCTTTAGAAGTTGGGGGGGGGGGGGGGGGCTCATTAATTCTTGAAATGAATTTTTTTTTTTCATTTCAATACACCATTTCACGAACGGCGCCTTTATTTCCATCCATCGCGAAATTTAGTGTAAACCTCTTGAGGTTAAATATTTAAAGTATCCATCGCGAAATTTAGTGTAAACCTCTTGAGGTTAAATATTTAAATTACGAAATGATTCCGAGGAGCTATTCTATCACTGGTTCGCATTTCCAAAATAAAAGTGAACAGCTAAATTTCGAAGATAAACCAAATGACATTATCCTCTAATATTTAGTTATCTTGTGGAACCCTTTCAGCAATGTCTTGGACAATATTCGAGAACTACTTACAACAGTATGTTCTGAATTTTTTATAGAACAGGAAAAGAGCTCTGAATTATGTAATTTGTTTTCTGCAAATATTAGAAGTTGTCAGTCAGAATAGTAAGTAAATACAGAAGAGTCGTATTATACGCACATTTAACTTACTCGAATTCAACTATACACGCTTGGCAAATATATACACACCGTGTGATCACTGAATTATGACCAATTATCTAATACTTCGTAGATCCTCCTTTCGCCCTCAGTACAGCAGCTATCCGACGTGGCATAGATTCAGTAAGATGCCGTAAGCTGTTGGGAGGTATGGCCAACAAAGCTGTGTGTAATGCGGCCTTCGATGGAGGTGATGGTGTATCCAGACGCCTGATATGCCGTTCCATAGTGTCCCACAAGTGCTCTATGGGATTGATATC
Source organism: Macrothele yani (assembly GCA_039090855.1). Classification (NCBI taxonomy): domain Eukaryota; kingdom Metazoa; phylum Arthropoda; class Arachnida; order Araneae; family Macrothelidae; genus Macrothele; species Macrothele yani. Next base: position 43,378,926 of record CM077022.1, on the reverse strand, counting down.
GGGGGATTTCGGAAACCAATCGATATGCAGGATCTCTGAACTGTGTTCCTCAAACCGTTCCTGCACAACATTGGACCTGTGGCTCAGCGCATCATCCTCTTGGAAGACACCGTCGCCATTCGGGAAAAAATGGAACATTGCTGAGTGTACAGAGTTACGATAGAAGGGTAAATTACTCAATTACTCTTGAAAGTTATTGTTTCTTTTAAATGTACTCCAGCCAAATTTTATGCACCTACATCTTTCTTCTTCCATGCTGCCCTCGCTGAATATCTGTCGTCTAAAGTATTAGGTTGTCGGAAAAGTCATGACGCATTTTGGCACCCGATGACGGTTGGACAGTTTTGGAAGTACTAGAGGCATGCACAGCTCTGTTATCGCTATGGCATTCGACAGGTGCTAGTTCTAGCTGCAGTCTAAAAGGAATAGTGAGCGATTTGGTTGATTTGCAGAGATCTGACATCAAGTTTAAGATGGAAGACCAAACTGCATTTTCGCCATATTTTATTACTGTTTTACTTCCGTAAAGGGAAGAACGCGCGTCAAGCTTGTGAAAAGTTGCGTAAAGTGTACGGTGATAATACTCTACAAGAACGTCAGTGCCAGCGGTGGTTCGCAAAATTCCATGCTGGTGATTTTGACCTCAACGATGCTCCTCGGTCAGGGAGGCCCACCGAGGTTGATGACGACCAAATCAAGGCATTGATCGAGTCAAACCCACGTTACACTACACGAGAGATTGCAGACACATTGCACATCCATCATTCAAGCGTTCACGACCACCTAAAGAAGCTGGGATACGTAAGCAAGCTCGATGTGTGGGTTCCTCATGAACTCAAAGAAGCTCAATTGACGGCGCGTATAAACATCTGCGATATGCTCATTAAACGTGAGGAAAACGATACTTTTTTGAAGCGACTGATAACTGGTGATGAAAAGTAGATTGCGTACAACAATGTGCTGCGCAAACGGTCTTGGTCCCGACGTGCTGCTTCGCCTCAAACAACATCCAAAGCAGACATTCATCAGCGGCAGGTTCTGGTCTCAATGTGGAGGGATTTTAAAGGTGTGTTTTTCGAGCTCCTACCACGGAACCAAACAATCAATTCGAATGTGTACTGTCGGCAATTGGACAGTTTGAACGAATCCATCATCCAGAAAAATCCAGAGCTCGTTCATCGTAAAGGTGTGTTCCATCACAACAACGCGAAACCATACACAAGTTTGATCATCCGCCAAAAATTATTGGAGCTTAGGTGGGATGTGTTGCCACACCCAGCATACTCACTCGCCCGACCTTGCGCCGTCAGACTTCCACTTGTTTCGCTCTCTTCAACAGTCCTTGCGTGGTATAACGTTCAATTCAGATGAGGCTGTAAATAAGCACCTTGTAGAGTTTTTCGCCATGAAAGACAGGTCCTTCTATGAACGAGGCATTCTGCAGCTCACTGAAAGATGGGAAAAGGTTATCGAACAAAACGGGCATTATATCATTGATTGATCTTCGTTCTTTCTATCAATAAATGACCTTTGCAAAACATGGCTAAAATACGTCATGACTTTTCAGACAACCCAATAGATGAGGCACCAGTTACTTCCAAATTTGTCGTATCAACCTCTAAACCTACGCTTCTTGTAAAAAAAAAAGACGAAAAGAGAAAAACAGCATGATCCTTAATCACACTTATTTACTCCTGTCAGCAAGTTCCTGGATCATACTCCGCACCTTTGAGGGAGTAATTTCAAAAATTATTACAGAGGATGTTCGCATATTTTTAGAACTATTTTTCAGCAATATATTTAAAGTTTAAAATAAAATAATTTCTTTCTTAAATATTCTATCTGATTGCCCTTTCTCTGGATATGAACCTACATCTAGATTTCCAAAATAACAGGGCATGTCTTAAAATTGGTAGTGGTATTTTATTCTACTCCTCCACTGCTTCCCCATTGTCCAATCATTGTTTTAGGTCTGTGTTTAGAAAGCGCTGTCCCTTTTTAGCAATCCGAAGGCACAATAGTCCATTATTGACACGTCAGGGGACTTTGAAGGAATACCAGCAAAAGGTATACACTGAAGAGTAAATGAATTAGAGACAGCTAGCGTTATGCAAATGTGGAGCTGTGGGCAGCCCTGTAAACGGAAACGGCATGACTTATGCAGCAATCCGACAATATAAAGAGTGATGCGACGGGAATCAGTAAGAGTCTGACGCAGTATGGGTAAGACGAAGGATCTAAGCGCATTTGATCGTGGGCAAATTGTCGGGGCCCGACGAATGGGTCACTCCATCTCGGAAGTCGTACAGGCACTGGGATTTTCACGAGCCACTGTGTCACGGGTACACCGTGAGTACATCGAATCCGGTAAAACCATCCCTGCAAAGGCCAACTGCCGTGGACAACAGCGTGTGGATGAGCGGGGTCATAGTCGGTCAGCTCGCATTGTAACAGCGGATAGACGGGCCACAGTGCAAGAAATCACTTGGCAATTTAACGCTGGTGCAAAGAAACGTGTAAGCAGCCACACCATCCAGAACCATCTTCCTGCTATGGGGTACAAAAGCCATCTTCCCACGAGGGTACCGCTGCTGACCGCACATCACAGGGTGCAAAGATGAACATGGTCGTGGGAACATCGCCACTGTACCCTAGACATGTGGAAAAATGTTGCCTGGACTGATGAGTCGAGATTCACGTTGGTACATGCGGATGGCAGGATACGAGTACGGCGCAAACCACATGAAGCGATGGATCCTTCTTGCCAGAAGGGTACTCTTCAAGCTGGTGGGGGTGGCATTCTCGTCTGGGGACTGTTTACGTGGACTGAAATGGGACCCCTGGTACGTGTGACATCGTCCCTCACTGGTCAACGTTACCGGGATATCCTGGACGACCATTTGCTTCCGTTTGTGCGTCCTCAACATCCGATTGGGGACCTCAACATCCGATTGGGGACCTCATCACAAGACAATGCAGCTCCCGAATTGTATCCGAATGGTTGGATGAACACTCCACCGACGTGACCTCGCTTCCTTGGCGAGCTAGGTCACCTGACCTCAATCCCATCAAGCACATCTGGGATGCCATCGAGAGAGATGTCCGAGGCTCTGACCCTCCTCCATCAAATCTTCGTGAACTGTGGGAACTTGTTCAGGGGTCGTGGATCCATATGGCTTCCCAACGCTTCCGGTGTCTTGTCGAGTCCATGCCGAGACGAATCGCCGCCGTCATCAGGGCGAAAGGTGGTGCTACACGTTACTAGACAGGTATCTGTAATTTAATTGCTCTTCAGTGTAGACTTGATACTTGTCTCTTTTTTCATTTCTTCAGGAAATAGAGTGGTAGATTTGGATGTATGACTGGCAGTGTTATCCTAATGGGGAGTTCTACTCGTTGAAGGTTCTGTTGATAAAGTAATGGTATTTTATCTTTAAATACAGAATTTAAAACATTGTTTTGGGAACATGTAGAATTGATTTTAACATTCTTTTCAACTTTTCTAAACTTTAATTTCCTATTGTACGAGAGACCAGCAATAATCATGAATCGTTTACTGAAACATTCTTTGGATTCGAACCCGGACCCCTTTCGGACGAATGATCAGAGGCCATCGCTTAGACCACTGCGCCACCGGGGCGGCCCTAAGTCTTTTGCGATAGTATGTCGTCCTTTTTTTTTTTTTATGTTACAATCATTTAAGTAGACCCATGCTTCATCAATAGTCACAATAAATTTCTATCTGTTATCTGGGTCCGGCAAAGTGATTTTCATAAAGACGTCTACACCGTATTCTGCACTCAGCCATGTGTGTAGCAAAAGGCGGTAAACATTATCATCATTTTTTTTTCAGATCCTTTTTTTTTATTTTATTGGAGGTTTAACGACCACCGTGAGCAACTCAGTAGGCTAAAGCAGTCGCACGTCGCTAATTTAGGGCCACTGGTTCCAGGGAAGGAGAGCGCCAGCGCCGTAAGACAAACACGACATCCATGCCTCACTGAGATCCGAACCCGGACCCATCTCGGACGAATGGTCAGAACCCATTGCATAGACCACTGCTTTCACTTAGGCAGCTTTTCAGATTCAAATCGTTGTTTATTTACAGTTGATACAGAGATTTTTAACGACTTAGTGATTGCTCTTTGGGTCGGTGGATTTTCTTTTAAGACCAGAGACCTTACCTTTCAAATATTTGTAAAAGAGTGTACCTTCTTCGGATATTCGTTTAGTGTTCTTTTTCCTGTTAAAAGCAATGCTTGACGATTTTCCCTCCATAATTAATAATATTGCTTATTTTCACATTTAGAAATGCTAATTCCATGATTTTCACAGCGTTTTTTAATTGCAGAATACGAATATTTCTCTTCGTAAAGAGCAAAGACATAACCTTCTATGCACAGCTTGTTTATGTGCGCCATTTTCTTAGCAAACGATATATTTAACTGCAGCAGATGTTTCTTTCGTGTTCATCTAACACGCTGTTGCGAGTTTTAAATCTTTGAACTTCTTTAATTTTCTGTAATTTCTTATCAAAAACGTTCTAAAAATGTATGAACATCCTCTGTATGTCACTGGAGAAACGAAGATTGGTTAAGCCATTTTTCCCTTTATCTTTAGTCTTCCAGTCAAGTGATCTTGATTCATATGTGGGCGGGATATGCGTAAAAAAAAAAAAAATTACAGCAAAATGGCCGCCTACGAATAGCAAGGTCGGTATTCTCATTAGTCTTACGTAGTCTTTATCAAAAAAGGTTGAGGTTTAGACAGTGATTTAATTTCAGTGTGTTCGTGAAAAGAAGGATCATTATCCCTGTTTTAAATGTTTCAGGTCGGTTTTGAAATTTCGTTGAATTAATTAGTGAGTACTAATTTATTATTCATGAATCCTTGTACATACAGCTGAATGTGTAAGTTCAAACTTCTGCTGTGGAACAACTGGATTTTTTTACGTTTCTTTGAAAAGTAATTTTTGTTGAAGTACACTATTTTGAAAAATGTTTTTAGCAGTATATCGTAAATGTGATGGATATTTTAAAAAGAAAGAGAAAACGTTGATCTCTGAATTATATGCAAGCGAGTTACATTTTTCTGTGAAGATTTCGCCATAAAGTGGAAGTTGGAAGGCTGGCGCTGTTATTTAATTTCAGATTTCCTATTGCAGTTCACGTCCATTATCCGACCAATGCTTTTGACGTATCAAGGAACTTTAGTTTTTTCTTTTTGTTTTACGAAAAGAAAGGGGAATATCTTAAACAGTCCAGTATCGGAATTGGTTTACCGTTGACCATGATGAGGGCAAAAGTCAGCCATGCGTTGTGGGGCCAGCAGCTGGGCTTTGTGGGGGAGGGGTCGACCCGTGACCTGGACCATGGGGCCAACGACACGAAAGCCACATACGAAGTAGGGCATGACACATGACTCAGCCTACCTCCCCCACTTGAGATTAGGGGCTGCAGTTGGGTCCATGGCCTCCTGCTTGCTGGTAACGAATGAACGGACGTTTTCAGAGCTTGAGAAGTGGAATTATGGCCCTGTTTTTCAACTTTTTTTTTCTTTTTTCCGTTGTATATGATAAAGGCAATTTATCCTATGATATACTATGGATGCCAGCTCGCTTTCTTTCTTTCTTTCTTTTTTTTTTTTTTTTTTTAAAGTTTCAGTTCACGCTGTGCCCAAGTTGTGTTCAAAGGGGAGAAAATGTTCTGTTCTATTTATTATTGCTCGGTCCTAAAAAACTTAGTTCTTTTTGCGCAAATGTAGTTTGCCAAGTTGGAACTAAATTTTCTTCATTGTTCATTGCTAGTCTTTATAAAGGCTGTATTTTATGTTTCAACGTCAGTGAAGCAAGTCGAAAATTTTATTGTTTCCCTCCCATTCTATATCTAATGTGAGTGGGCACGCAGGCGGAAGCCTCTTCGCACTTCATGATGTCAAAATACTTGGAGTTGGATTAGAGGAGTCTAAAAGAAGATTGTAGAATGACGAATAACATGATTTAGCAGTGGTTGATAATATCTGTGGCTGAGCGGTTTGAGTGCTAGCTTTATTCTCGTAAGAACACCTTCGGGTGAAGCGTAAGTTCTGTTTTCTTTTTTTTTTTTTTTTTTTACCCAAGAGTAAAAATAGTCTTTAATCTAGGAGTGTGTGTGTGTGTTATATCTCCTAGATATACGGTTATAAATTTAGTCATATCATAATTAACAATTATCGATCTACTGCTGGATGAAGGTCACTCCAAGCTACTTCCACAACTGTCTTGTCTTGAGCCAGTCTCCTCCACGTCACTCCGACATGCTTTCGAATTTCATTCACCCATCTCCCACGTGGTCTTCTCCTGGGTCTTCTTTTTCTTCTGCCTTTTTGTATCCAGTCTGTTTCATTTGTCCATTGGTAGACCGTTCTAGCAATATGTACAGGCCATTACCATTTCAGGGATTTTACTTTGATCATGACTTCTATTCTTGTCATTTTCGTGACCCACGATATGTGTGTGTGTGTAGGCCTATACTTTCATCTCCAGAGCCCATTTGAGAGGGGTGCTAGGAGGCTGCAGTCCCGGGCCACACATTTTCAAGGGGACCCAAAATTATGTAGAATGTTCGAAGAATTCAGAGTTCCACAGTTTTTTTTTTTTTTTTTAGCATTTTGCAGATAGCACAGCAAAAACTATAAGAAACTGCCTTGTGAAAAAAAAATGTATTTCTTTCCGTCTTTTTAGGAGGAGTCCGCAAAAAGTGTAGATCATTTGTTCGAGAAGGGTTCGGGTTCGAATCCCGTGAGGTATGATGTTGTGTTCGTCTTACGGCACCGGCTCCTTTCCCTGTAACCAGTGGCCCTAAATTAATGACGGGCAACTGCTTATATAGCCCATTGAGTTGTTAATGGTGGTCTTAAACCTTCAATAAAAAAAAAAAAAAGAATTCGTTTGAATCATGATATTTGGATGATATAATTTCAACAAGCTGAACCCTGGGTGGGATTAAAGCAGAACTGAACTGGTATCCATTTTTCAACCATGCATTTTTACATTTTCTTGCTACCACTAATTAGCTCATGAATAATCGGCTACACACTTCAATACGGAGGAGATATTTTTTATGGATAGACTGAAAAGTTCCCTACAGGAGAACTCCCCTACATTCGGAAAAGTTCCCCACCTTTTTCAGTCAAGGACCGTGCACACATTGCAGCTTACACAAAATATAGAATGCGGGGGAGATTTCCGGGGTCACCATTTCCATTTTCACCCTGTTTAAAACAAGATGCAGCCGTATAACGAACACAAATATGTGGGGGAAATTTCTTGGGTGGTCATTTCAACTTTCACGCAGTTTATAGTAAAGTAAAAATCAATCTCACAATTGACTGGACGGGTCGGCATTTCGACTTTTACGCAGTTTATAGTAAAAAAAAAAGGTCTTATAAGCAGCTGGATAATGTGGGGAAAGTTTCCGGGTTAGTAATTCGACTGTTACCAACTTTTACGCAGTTTAAAATAAGATGAAGCCGTACAAGTGGCACAAATATGTGGGGGAAATTTCCGAGGTCGGCATTTTTTATTCCACCGTTCTCATGTTCATAACGTTTACGCAACATGTCAAATTTTTAATATTGCGATCTTACTCAGGCAGAAAATATTAAGCCTAACGTCTAGGCCCTTCTAAAAGCTTTCATTCCGTCATTCCCATTTTCCTAAAATTTGCATAACAAGTAAAATCAATAATATTGCGCCTCTACTTATGCACCATACATTGATTAATAGGCCGTAGGCCTAGGGCTTTTCAACACTTTTTTTCTTCGCTTATATGATATTCGTAAAGTTTACAAAAAAGTCAAGTTAATAGCTTTGCGCTTTAACTTAGGCATTCATTCAATATTAATCACTAGGCCTAGGGCCAATGAATTAATAATTAGTGCCTAAGTAAAAGTGCAATATGATTAACTTCAGTTCATGCATAAACGTTATGAATAGGACATCGTTAGAATAAAAACTGTTAATTTAGTGCCTAAGTAAAAGCAAAAGATTATTACCTTGACTTGTTATGTAACCGTTTTTAATATGACATCGGTAGAATAAAAACTGTCAAAAGGGGGCTTAGGCCTAAGACCTAGTAATTAATATTGAATGCCTAAGTAAACGCGCAAAGCTATTAACTTGACTTTTTTGTAAACTTTACGAATATCACATTGGCGAAGAAAAAACTGTTAAAACCGCCTAGGCCTATTAATTAATGTATGGTGCATAAGTAGAAGCACAATATTATTGACATTACTTGTTATGTAAATTTTAGGAATATGGGAATGACGGAATGAAAACTTTTGGAAGGGCCTAGATGTTAGGCTTAATATTTTCTGCCTGAGTAATATCGCAATATTAATAATTTGGCGTGCTACATAAACGTTAGGAACATGAGCACGATGGAATAAAAAATGCCAAACCCGGAAATTTCCCCCACATATTTGTGCTATTTGTACGGCTTCATCTTGTTTTAAAACTGCGTGAAAGTCGAAATGCCGACCCTGGAAATTTCCCCCACCCCATCCTGGTAATTGTAAGACCATATTTTACTGTAAACTGCGGCGCAAATCGAAATGCCGACCCCGGAAATTTCTCCTACCCTGTCAGCCTGCTAATTGCAAGACCGTTTTTCACTAAAAACCATGGTCACAGTCGGAATACTAACCCGGAAATTTCCCCCACCCCATCCAGTCAATCGTAAGACTGATTTTTTCTATAAACCTCGGTCAAAGTTGAAATGACGATCCCAGAAATTTCCCCCACATATTTGTGCTCATGGTATGGCTGCATCTTGTTTTAAACAACGTGAAAATGGAAATGGTGACACCAGAAATCTTCCCCACATTCGATATTTTGTGTAAACTGCAATTTGTGCATGGTCCCTGAGTGAACAAGGTGGGGGAGTTTTCCTATGGGGGGACTTTTTCGAATGTGCGGGAGTTTTTCTGTGGGGGACTTTTCCGATTGCCATTTTTATCTGGTCCTCGTCACATTTTGAGAATGTTTTCTCCTGGGTATTTTTATTCATCCAACCGATAGTGAAATCCTAGATGTGCCAAGTAATACTGGGCCTCCAAATACTGTTCAGCCCTCGGGCCCCCCTGTTCCCTTAGATGTGCTCTGTTCATCTGTAAAGAAGTTACAGACGCACATGCATGCGGTCTGCTGCTGTGTTGGTTCAATTGGGTGGTCGAATCGTCATGGCCCGAGGTACGTTTTCCAGTCTTGAGTTTGGCGTTTTATGTCCACATTGATCTTCAGTCTTTGCTCGATAAGGCCCAAAATCTGATCATTGGGGAGGAGGGTTAAATTGTACCGATTACCATGAACGCATGTAAGCATATAAGAAAACGAATGTCCCAAATTTGGGGCCCACTCCTTTCGGGGAAGGAACAGAAGCAGCGCCGTGAACAGAGACTGATTTTCCAATAGGCCGACCAGGCCCTGGTCTAGGGCGGCAAAATTTAGGGGCGGCAATTTTTAGTGGTAGTAAAAATTAATAACTAGTTTAAAATCCCACAAAAAATTAAAGGAAGATTTAAAATTAAAAAAAAAAAAAAAAGTGGAAACTAACCCTTACTGCTGTGTACAAGATTTTGTTTCGGAATTCCCGTAGCCGCCCCGGTGGCGCAGTGGTCTAAGCGATGGCCTCTGATCATTCGTCCGTAAGGGGTCCGGGTTCGAATCCCGGTGAGGCATGGATGTTGTGTTTGTCTTACGGCACTGGCTCTCTCCCTTCCCTGGAACTAGTGACCCTAAATTAGGGACGGGCGACTGCTTATAGCCCATTGAGTTGCTCACGGTGGTCATTAAACCTCCAATCAAAAAAAAAAAAAAAAATTCCCGTAATCCCCATCGTCTTGGGAACTGGAATGAATATGAACCTATGGGGGCGAACGAGGGGATGTTACCGTTGCTCTTTGGAGTTTCCTGCCTTAGAAAGGAATTTCGCTTTCGGCCGTAGAGGGGAGCATTGCTGATTGCACTATGTTCACCCAAAGATATTCTCAGAATGAACACAATAATAGTAGGGGTGAGGGAGCTGAATTTTTAGCACCATCAGCTTTTTCGCTCCTGCCTCACAGACTTCAGTGAAGGTTACCCTTGGCCATTTCGGTTTTTTTCTGTACAACTCAGGGCTCTTGTACAACTGCTTCATTAGAAGTTGCAGGCACATCGTAAAACTGGGGGCCACTGGCTCCAGGGAAGGTAGAGAGCCAGTGCCGCAAGACAGACACACCACCGAGCCTCATCGGGGATTCGAACCCGTGTTCCCACTCTGACGAATGATCAGAAGTAGACTACTGCGCCACCATACTTACTACTCCATTGCATTAACGGAAACAGGACACAACGAATTGCATGTATTATAAAAGTTTAAACAAAATCTCTCAGCGTTCAAGAGATACAGCGTCAATTAGTTTTCTGCCAACCAGTGTCCTCAGCTCTTGGGAGAAAACTGTAGAGAAGCATATACGTACTGTTCTTCGTGTTGCGCTGCTATGTTTCAAAACATTGAAAATTGTAAAAAAAAAAATAAGACAGAAACGTCTACCAAGTGCAACTCATTAATTATAAATGTTTAGTCCATTTAGAAATCAATGTTAGAAAAGCAGTTTTCGTCAACGATAGACGAAATTTTATTAATTTTCATAAGAAATAGTCTTGTTTATAGTTTTCACCATGTTTAAGCTTAAAATTATCATATATATATATATATATATATTTTTTTTTTTTTTTTTTTTTTTTTTTGCACTTAGCTTTGCATAGAGTACCACCCCTTCCCAAAATTTTGTTGTGCTCCTAGATTGGATTCGAATGAATTACAGAATGTTGCATCAATTTTTATATTTCAAAGGAGTTTAGGGGCGGAAAAGCTGGAACCCTTCTTTGGCCGTAAGATAGACTACACCCATGTATCATCCGAATCTGGACTCGGGTTCAAACTTGGATAGCTAAGCAGAAGCCCTCGCCTCTGTTCGAATTTTGTTTTGGCGCTTAGACGTGCTGAAATTTTTTCTTACAATGGTGCCTTTAAGACTGTTTACGTTAAAGCTGCGAAAGTGGATGACTGTGTCACTTACAGTGCTTTAGAGTCCTATGGAAATATTATGGGGCAGATAGTGCGGTAGAATACTCCAAGATTCTCATTTCTGAAGTCTGGTACTCGCGTTGCGAAGCTCCGTATGAAGAACAAAGTGTCCAGATTCTTGTGAATCGGACGCTGTAAAACGACTGTTACATACACCGAAGTTCTGAAGGTTTGTCGAAAGTGTGCCAGATAGTACAAGAGGTTGCGGCTTATTCTTCAGTCCCGCGTCAGTGTGGAAGACATTCTAAAAGTCCATGCAGCACTTTGCGCATCAGCAACCGCGGATCCAGTTCCTGTGTCACAGCATGAGTGTTCACAGGAGGAAGCCAGAGGCCTGGGAGGAAGCGGTGTCCGTTCCAGTGTTTGACCTCTATGAAGGTGAGTACAGAGGCTTACTGATAGCCCCAGCAACCCCCGCACTGGGGGGAGGGGGGGGGTCTCATGTTTAAAAGGGCCTCTAGCCTGAGCAAAAAGATTTTACAATTTTTTTTTCGTGGAAACTTCGTAAGAAATTGGTTAAAGATATAGCCAAGAATTAAGGCAGCTTTGAATGAAGTATTATGAAGAAAAGCATTTTTTCTCACAGTACGGTAACATCTTTAGAAATCATTTTTCTTTGCTTTAGTTCATAAAAACTGGATGGATAACGGGGAAGCAGCTATTCAAAAGAACTTGAGGCCCCTTGTAAATAGCCCTTGCTGTTACAAGGGGCTTGAAGTTCACAGCCCTTGCAATAGTTTCTATTAAGGTATATTAACAAGAGAATGTGAAAAAAATATCGGTTCAATAAGCGGAATTTTGATACCAATGAGGTGTTGTGTATTACAGTTGTTTGCACCTAACTATGCATCTTTCCAAATATAATGAACTGAAACACCTTCTCTGGAACGAAAAATCAGAGACCTGTGTCATTTTTTTAAGACAGAGTCAAAAGATTTTTTTCACTATGTGCAAAACATTAAGAGCGTTTTTTATATTCCAGAGTAAATTAAGTAGTTTTACGTTTTTTGTGCTACATTTCTTAATCGATACTTAGTTATTTGCTTACTTATGTTGTGACATTTCGTATAAATCGGAAAAGTCATTAGACACTCTCACACGGCAGTTGTATGTCTTGTGTGTGCAGTCGTGAGGCTTTTCAAAAAGCAGGCCTTAGTTCTTTAAAATAATAAATTTCGCATGATATGATTAACTTTGAGGTAAGTATTTTATGTAGTAATTTGTATCGGTAACCAGGACAATTATTTTAATTATGACGTGCACACTGGTTTTTCACGCAATAAAGTAGAATAATTTTGATTTTGCGAAAAATACTCAGTTTCCAAAGAATTTAATTTATTAAAAGATTTGTAAAACCTAGTTAATAATATGGAAGTTAAAATTTTGAGTAATTGAAAGCTAATGGATTTTCGCAAAAGGGCCTCGCAAAATTTTTTGGCGGGGGGTGGGGTTCGAGTTTTTCCGGTACGCCACTGGGTGAGTACGTACCAGAGAGCGTAGAGCAAGTTCCGATGTATATTGCAAAAGGAAAAAAAATAGTGACTTGAATAGTAAAGGCATGAAAAATATGAAGAAACAAGCAGTTAGTTCTAGGCTCTGTAGGGCGTTCATATGGATTCATCACGTGGTTGTCTTGAATTGGATACTGACTTCTCCGTTTGCAAGGCCTGAAGTAGAGGTCTGCACGGGCCTCAATTTGGAAAGCCTGGCCCGTTTCAAATTTTTAAATTAAAGCCCGGCCCGGCCCTTATATTTCTCCTGTTTCAAAGGCCCGGGCCGGCCCGTAAAATTTCAACAATTACTAAAACACGAATTTGACAAATGGTGCACTCGGTCATTCGACTCCTGAATAGTTTTCGTCTTCTTAATTGCTACACGTATTCTATTACAATAAACGTTAATTCGGAATATTTCTGTGACTCTGTATAAGTCACGTGTCGTCTGAGGAGTGGTCTAAGCGCTGGTTTATGACCATTCGTCCGTGAAGGGTCTGGGTTCGAATCCCGGTGAGGCATGGATGATGTGTTTGACTTACGGCACTGGCTCTCTCCCTTCCCTGGAACCAGTGACCCTAAATTAGGGACAGGCGACTGCTTATAGCCCAATGAGTTGCTCACGGTGGTCGTTAAACCTCCAATCAAAAAAAAAAAAAAGAAATTGCGTTGTAAAAGAGCTGACAACTTCAGTGAAGTGAATTTGGTTATTTGCATTTGGCCGCCCCGGTGGCGCAGTGGTCTAAGCGATGGCCTCTGATCATTCGTCCGAAAGGGGTCCGTGTTCGAATCCCGGTCAAGCATGGATGTTGTGTTTGTCTTACGGCACTGGCTCTCTCCCTTCCCTGGAACCAGTGACCCTAAATTAGGGACGGGCGACTGCTTATAGCCCATTGAGTTGCTCACGGTGGTCGTTAAACCTACAATAAAAAAAAAAAATATTTGCATTTGAAGCTTTTTCGTGAATACTATGAATGTGTTCTAAGGAAAAAGCTTATGGGTTTACCTGACCGCAAAAAGCTAAAGAATAGTGCTGCCGTATCAAGTTTAAACTTGCCCAAAATATTTCTAGTATAGCTTTTAATTTAGACAGGTGCCGCCCCGGTGGCGCAGTGGTCTAAGCGATGGCCTCTGATCATTCGTCCGAACAGGGTCCGGGTTCGAATCCTGGTGAGGCATGGATGTTGTGTTTGTCTTACGGCACTGGCTCTCTCCCTTCCCTGGAACCAGTGACCCTAAATTAGGGACAGGTGACTGCTTATAGCCCAATGAGTTGCTCACGGTGGTCGTTAAACCTCCAAACAAAAAAAAAAAAAAAAAATTTAGACAGGCAAAAGTGAGGCTAACTGATATTGTTTGGGAGTTGATATGGCACCGATTTTTCTGATGATGCAGACAAAGCTTTGAAAGAAGCCTGGAGTTCCGGTTTCAAATACTGAAATAGAGTATGTATGTAAAATCTGCAGGAATACAAAATATGTATGAAATTTTGCGAAAGGAAAATGGGAAGCAGAAGAAACAAATATACCGTTGAGCTCTGTAAAAAAGCTAAATGACCAGTTACGTATTTGACCATATACCAATGACCAGTTTCAAATAGCCCGCCAGTCCTATTCCATTTTGACACGTGGCCCGCGATTCAGAAAAGGTTAAAGACCCCGATTTAAATCCATGGAGTCCATTTTGTTTCTGAAATTAGTTTTCGCACGTCTCGTTACTGAGAAAGCTCTTTCTAAGCTTTTGCATTTCAAGTCAGAAATATTCAAAGAATCTTGATTACTAGGCTCAAGTTTGTTCAAGTCGATTGCAATTTTTCATAACGTTTCATTCAATCGCTTTAAAACTTGCCTCGCAAAATTATGCTACACAAGTCAAAATCTATCGCAACTCGATGTGAAGTGCAGCACAAAATGCAGTGCAGTGCCAGTTAAATTGCACACTGCATCGCTAGAAGTACTTGAATCGCTTATTTCAAGTCGAATCAAAGTGACGGTATTTCTCTGACGTATTGAACAAATTAAAAGGAAGTCGACGTTCAGCTGCCAAGGAAAAGTTTGTTTCCATATTGTTAAATTTCTCACTATACCGCGCTTTTTACTTTTAACAGCAACATCACTGCGCTACTGAGGACTATTGATCCCCAACCCCAGAGTTCCTACGCTTTTGTTTTCTCCCTTCCCTGGAGCCAGTCACCTGAATTTATTGGTCATGCGCGGTCCTTTTTTCAGTGGCGTGCGGAGATGTGTTAGGGACCAAACATGTTAGTGGAAACTATGTTGACGGTTTAGTGCGCCTGCGCGTATCTCTCTAACTGCGATAAATGCTATCGAACTTTTTTTTGTAGCATAATTCTGCGTATACCACCACCTTCACAGAAAAAAAGAAAAAAAGAAAAAAAATGCAGGTAGGCTCAGTTCTCATCGAGCCGTCAGTTTAGAACGAAGGACTACGACTTGCAGATCAGAAAGTTGAAATGAGCTAGTCGAGTATGGTTTCAAAGCGTTTATTTAATTTGTTATACCCAACACAGGTCCATGATATGAAAAGTAGTATTTTTCTTACGAATAATGCTGAATACATTGTGACAGTAGCGTAGCCAGAGGGGGGGGGGGGGGTTCGGGGTTTGAACCTCCCCTTCAGGGGAGATCGAGTACGAATTTAAAGCGATATATATGTGTATTCGGGATTAGAGGTAATGCTTTCACCAATGAACCAAACCCATGCCCCCCCCCCGAAATTTCTGGCTACCCCACTGCATTGCGAACACAAAGCAGAATTCGAGATGGTCCGGGTACAGGTTCGATCGGTGTGTTTGATTATTGTTGGGCGGCGGCTGCTTTCAAGCGTTCTCCATACACTCTAGTTCGTTGGGCTTCTTACATTCTTTATCTCTTATTCTTGCCACTCGTTTTGATTTTCTCCACCTTTGCTTGCGTTCATTCTGCGAATTTCGCCGCATTGTCGAAAATGTTGACCCTTTCACATACACGAAAACAATTTTTAAAAATTTTAGTTTAAACCATTGCGATATGTTCTTTATATATTTGAATAGATCTCGTCGAGAGCTTTAAAATGATACCACGCACAGTCGGTTTTGCACTCACGGTTGTCCAGATAAACCGCGATATTGTCAAAAGTGTTCACCCGTTCACAAGAAAACAGTTTTTTAAATGTTCAGTTCAAGCCACTGCGAAATGCTCTTCGTATATTTGAATAAGACCAGATCATATGTAGAGGATTTTAGGAAGGGAGTGTATGGCCCCAGGTCTTAAACAACCCTTAGTAATAGGAAGCTAGGAGATTTGAGCTAGAGTGCCCGATAGGATAGTGACACGGAAGCGAGGTAGAAAGAGGGAGGAAGACGCCCTTATGTATTGCCAAGGGCCCAGTACCCGGGGTCCGACGGCTTAACGTGCCCATCCGACGCACGGCGGGTATTTAGTGGTTCGAACGTTCGTGCCTGCCAGGATCGAACCTGAGGTAATCTCCATGGCAATCACGAACGCTGACCACTAGGCCACCCGCGGCCCGTATATTTGAATAGATCTCGTCGAGAGCTTTTAAACGATACCACGCACAGTCGTGTTGGGTTCACGGTTGCCGAGATTGACTGAGTCAAACGCATCATCTCCCCCGCGCACAGGGAGCGCCGCGCGTGCGATGTATTACGCAGTACGCGAATTGGACTCCATGTTGTTTACGAATATGCTAACATGATTAGTGTGCGGCACGTATTTTTTAACACTATCATGATTTAAATTGGGACCTATTTGTGTGTTAGGCGGTCGGCCGTAAGTCGCCCCGTACTATCCGCGGAGTTAGACCTATAGTCCTACGTCAAAAATATTTTTCCATTCCGATATCCAAACACAAAACCGAACCCGCTCGAGCCGGAATTTTACACTGCACGATAGAGGCCGGGCCCGAACAAGTCCGAAAACTATGACTAACCTTTTGGGCATAAATAAAAAATAATTTCCACTTCCACCCTCCTCCCCCTGTAATTAGCAGATGTCTTTCTCAACTGGGGAGTGGAAAGAGGAACTGTTATCTGTTTCTATACTATAGCCTCAGACTTTATTTGACCATTTGGTTCCTCCTGAACTGCTTCAGGCGGCCCGTCATCCGGAATGATCGGACGGCACTGCAATATACGTTCGTTGTTCAAGAAAATTAGCGGGGAGCTGCCGTGTGGAGTCGGCGTACTACCTGCTGTCTAGTATGTAGTTCTTGAAGAAGCGTTTCTTTCTCCAAAGAAATCTACTAATGCGTGGCCTGTGGCATTTGCTATCCAAGCCCGGAATAAGTAACCCTCCCGAGGTCCCAGTTACCAGTTCCCACTCCCCACCCAGACCTAGCTGTCGAAGAATTCTCTTTACCAACTGGAAAGTGTAAGGTATGACTCGCATGTTAAATCAGACAAAATCTTTTTCTTTTCTTTTTTTTTTTTTAAGAAAATTCTCTCTCTCAGAGCTCTATCTCGAACCGCAGTAAACATTTCTGGGATCGGCCCGTTTCAGCACTGATACAGGTGGACAGACAAAGCGACAAAATGAGCTTGCTATTTTTTTTATATATATAATTTCATGTTTCAAAAACGCGATCTAAAAATTAAGGAATTTGCTGTCCCCTTTTCATTCAACCGCAAGCTTATAAATTGCGCATATATTTTGTTTCTTATGATTGTGTTTCCGGAAAGATAGTTTCTAACGGAGTCTATTTACTTGCTTCCGTGTCGTCTGTTTAAAATGAAGACGCAAACTGCATCCCGCCTGAACCCTTTTTTTTTTTTTCATTCCCTGTGTGATGTTGGTGGAACCATGCTTTGTTGCCCTGAAGTTCAACGAACGATTACCCACCTCCATTTTTGCTTCAGATAAATACGCTTTCAGTCCGAGGAAATTAGAATCAAAAGAGGTTTCCCATTAACTGCTGCGATATTGCCCGGCACGCGACCAGGAAAAAGGAGAGAGAGAGAAATAAAAAATAAAATAAAAAATCTTCCTCTTGCCTCCGGTGTGTGGCTTTAACGGTTGCAGTTCAATTGAGATCGCCGCTTTCACTACCTGACCTTTCCAACAGCAAAGCAGTGATGAAGTTTTGAGTGACGAAAGGGCTTTGACCTTTTCCTTGCTGTGCTTTGACCTGCTGTGAATGCACCGCGCTCTTTCTTGGACAAAAGGGCAGCCGGTAGATCCCGACCCATGTGTCGCAGTTTTTTTTTTGTTTTTTTTTTTGTCTTTACAATCCGTCTGCCACACGCGTGTTGCGTCTTTCATTCTCATCTGTGCGCGTGGTAGTATTACCATTTTACTACTTTGCAGGTAGAGCAAGCATGAACAGTTTGAATTTAAATTCATTGTTTCCCCTACACACTATTAATTTTAGCACGCCTTTTCACGCATGTATGTCACAAAACGATATTGCTTATGTTATCACTTTGTACGTCTGCTTGCTGAAAGAATATCTCCGCTTGTAGAAGCTGGACTGCCCGAATTCTTTTCGCATATCCCCTGACCAAGATTTTCGATGTATTTTCTATTTCCGCTAATGTGAATTAAAAAAACAAACAAACTGGGCGGCATAGATTGGTTATTCGTATTGCGCTCTATGTATTTTGAAGAGACAGGTTGGGAATTGGGGAAAACATTTTTGCGTGTCTGACAGAAATATCAGCCCGACAAAGAATTTCTGCATTTTCGCCATTGCGTGGCGCAGTTCGTAGGCTAAACCCACGATGTTTTTTCTATTTATAAAAAATGAATTAGAATTTTTTTGTTTTCAATGTAGTATATGTATGCCCGGCCTGGTCAAGACTTCCTTTACGTTTTCCTCTCCGCGATGCGCAGATTTCCCACTAGGTGTCATGAATGTTTGAATTTCCGTTTCGGCAAGACGGATTAGGAAAAAAAATTGTATTGGGTAAAAAGTGACTATATTGATAAGACTTTCCATGGAATATCTGCTTTTCTAAAAGGTACAGTTTTCTCGCTGGGTGGTCCGAACTTTTATTTTTTGCGAAACGAAAATGTACACTCCTTATCGAGAGAATTGTACTTTCTAGAAGACGGATTCGAAGGATTTCATTTCTGTCACAGAAAAGGTAATAATTACTAATAGTTTTGAATTTCGTGTAGAACAGTTATTTCCCCTGTACAAGACACAAACATGAAGTATCGTTGAAGAAAAGCTCACCGTAAACTCACTACAGTATATCATTCCGTTGCTACTGAATGGTTTTCAGTAGTTTCCAGGTGAGGCGCAGTATTGTGGAACATTCTACACTTTCATTTTTATTTCCTCTGTCGTTTTTATTTTTATTTTTTTCAGGGCGACACGACAGTGTGACATGCCTGCCCAGCAGGACACATATGAGATAAAGGCAGATAGCAGTGAGGCACATGCCAGTGTAGTATAGTGGATAGCACTCGGAGCCGAGGGTTGTTGGTTCGAATCCCACCCGTGGCATAAAAGTGATGGTGAAATTTACTTCGTCATACAGGTTATATTTTACGTTTAGAAGTTTAAGAACAGTTTTCTCGATATCCTGTTTTAAATACAGTCGAATTTTCGTATTCTTTTAATCAGGGGTCGCGCCGGCTCTTTCAAAGTTTTCGCCAATTTATTCGCCAAATTCAATTAATTTTTCGCCAAGTGTTATAATACAAAAAGGTAATCGCCAAAACGATTTTTTTTTCGCAAATTGCGAAGATGGCGATCGGCAGCGCGACCCCTGCTTTTAATATAAACTTTGAACTTCTTAACGTAAAATACCTTAAATATAACGAGGAGGACTGCTGTTGTACGAAGTTTTACTCAAACTTTTCAGTAGGTTTGTGTACACACGCTGAGATTTCCTCTGCTTTTTTGACACTTCTGTTCTGCTCCTTTGTTCTCTTTTCAACAGACGGAGCAATAATGATGGAAATCGCCTTACAATCGAACTCTTTTCTCCGTTATCCCAGCCCCTTTCTTATTTCTTCATGAAAAACGATAGAAAAATGATTGCTTACACACCAGACACTTCTATAGCATTGTTCCGCGATTTACAACTGACATGGACAGATCGAAAATGTCTGAAAAGGACGAGAGATGCAAGTGTTTGAATATTGCCGATAAAAGTATAGATACTGGGTGAGGGCAAAACTTAAGAAAAACGACGCATCTTTAAAATTCTGCAGCCCAGCGAAAATATTTATCTAGAGTTTTGAAAAATAGCGAGGTGGTTAAAAAAGAAAAAAATGGAGCGAATAAAGGAGATGGAGATTTCATAGGAGAGGGTTGGAACCAGGGCCGCCGCTAGACTTCGAAATCAGGGTGAACGAGTATTATTTTTGCTGGGGCAGGATTGAATGCAACGTTATTTACGAAATACTGAAAGAAATAATTTTTAATGCTTTTTACAAGAGCTTGCAAACGGATTATTGCACCCCCTACACGATACTTATTAATTTTGGAACTGTAAGGTTGTTGTTTTTTTGTTGTTTTTTATACAAAAGAATCCAAAGTTTGGGGTCTTTTTTGTTAATTTCCGTCCTATCAATTTCCCTGCTTTAAACCGCTGGAACCACTTCTTACATGTACTGTAGGACACAGCAGCCTCACCCAAAGCAGCACAGATCATTTGCTGGGCTTACGCGGCACTTTTTTTCAGCTGAAACGCGCACAGGAGGCAGTGCTTCAAATGTTGCTTCTCGAACGACATTGCTTTCACCGTCAACTTTCGTCCCTTCTCTCACTACAGCTGTGAGCGGTTACGGTTGCTTGGAAAGCTGTTGGATGGCGCTGCAATCAGCCATTATCGCACACAGCTATTTGCATTTGCCGACGTTCTATGATCGCTTGCGGTTAGGGGCCGAGAATTAAGTTGCACACCTTATATGTCACAGATTTTTGTCGGCTTTAATGAAGATGCTTTTTGTAATATTCTTAATTATTTTGAGGATCCTTCCTACTTTCATTTTAAATTGAATTACATGAGCGTTAGTGCCAATTCAAAACAAAACATAACGTTAAAATTGAAAACTTCACTCGTATACGAAGTATAATTCATTCTGGTCTGATAACACGATTTCTGCAACTGAAAACCACGCAAGGAGGAGGAGGCCGGATTATGGAGGGTCGGATTAGCGAGTCTACTGTATTTTTAAACTGACAATGACTTTTAGTTATCCTTAAGAAAAGATAAAATGTGCTGTTTTATAATATTATTTCACAAAACTCCTAAATATAAAATTAACTGTTGATAGCTATAATAGCTTTTGTCTTAAGGACTCCACAGACTGATACATAGACATCGTACAATCACCTGTACAATAATTTATGAACCCGGTTTCTTACTGTAACATAATATACAATAGCTGGTGCACAAAGTGGGGAGAGAGGAAGGAATAAAAAAATAACCAAAATTCATGCGATATGCTACCCACAATATCCTATCTCGCTGCAGAATTATAGAATCAGATCTTCCGATAGACTATTGAAATTTAACAGTTAACCAAACTTCAAGTATTTCCACGAGTCGCTCGTATTACCGGATATTTTCCGTCGCATGGATACGGAAAAAGTGAGAACAGTGTTCCCGTTACTATACGAAAGGAATTGCGGAAAATTTTCTGAAAATTCAGAATTTTTTGTTAACACATCTTAAAAACGGCACTTTACCGTCAATATGAGAAAGGAATTGCGGAAAGGTTTCTGTAAATTCTGAATTCTCCTGGCGTACGAAAAATCCGTGAGATTCAGGTTTCTTTCCGTCATTTCACGGAAAAAGTTGTATCAGAAATATGCTTTGTTAATTCACGAAATTAGAATCACGGAAAGTGGCTCGTGAATTTCAGAAAATTTTTTACAGTGCAGAAGTCTGACTGGAAAGAATTGTTTTTGTAGTAAATAGTGGAAGCATAAACAAAATTTTCGATGCACTTCTTGCTTTTGTGGTGGCTACGGGGATGAACGGACTGGTGGTTTTTCTATGGTCTCTTCCACATTCACTGCAGTGTGATGGCGCTTAAGCGATCGAAGTCTTTCGTGTCTGGCGTTCCATTACTTCAGCGAGTGTGAGTTTTTATCTGTTGTTAAAGTGCTGAATGGACGTAATACTTCGCGTGCAACACAGCGTAAATGTGGGAATAACTTTGGTTTTACCTATGTGCATTAGAAGTTCGTCGACCAGTTGCTGCAACCAGATTTTTTCGGACATTGCGCAGACGTGGTGAAGTCATTTCCGTAAGATGGAACTCTGAATTTTACATTAAAGCTGCTCCTGCGAAAGTGGACAGTATCATTTACTGTGCTTTGGTGATGATCTGTGGAGTTATTGTTGGCAAGGCGGGATTGAGGCCTTATTGGGCCCTCACTCAGACTAAAGACTTCTCAGTGAGTCCCTAGTCCGAGACATTTGAGTGGGCCCACAAAGAACTGAAGACGGAAAATCATTATGATGTCCATTAAAACCGGAAATTGTAGCAATATGCATTAGATTTGTTATAGTTAATACGTTGTACATTTTTCAAACTAATAAATTATCTGTACAGTTTTCATACCAACAAACCATTGCAATTCCCACTATTGATAACAAGGAACAGTACACCAATTAAGTAGTAAATAGTAACACTGTACTAGTGATCCAATAAATCGGATCACTAGTACAGTGTTACTATTTACTAATTCCCACTATTCTTACGAGAACATAAGTTGAAAGCTTAAGGTGGTTCCACCTAAAATCTCTGCCTTATGTTTCCAATGGTAAAACTTCTGTGCAAATTCGTTTAAATGTGCATTTTCTTTCCAATTAGTGTATTCCCATGGATGAAAATTTGCACATCGATAAAACTAACTTTTATGTTATAGCATGGGATACTTAATGCTTGCTAAAACGTAACCATAATTATAATTAAGCAATCCAACTTTGGTTGTCTACTGACGTCATCAATGTACAGGTCGCGCCATCTATTAACAGGTCTGAAAATGACTGAAAAAAAAATGATTGATTTTTAATATAATTATGGTTGTTTTAGCAAGTATTAAGTATCTGATGTAGTTTTATCGATGAGAAACTTTTACATCGATAAAACTAACTTGGAGTTAGTTTTATCGATGTGCAAATTTTCGTCCTTGGGAATACATTAATTGCGAAGAAAATATGTAAAGAAGTTTTACCATTGGAAACATAAGGCAGATATTTTTGGTGGAACCACCTTAAATTCCAAGATTTTGTTGTTTAGATTTTATAATTCAACGATTTAGCATTGTATACTTTTCCTGGTGCATTTTTTTTTGTCATGCGAATTACAATGTATGTATACATAAGCTGTGCGGTACTTGCGGTGTAGCGGCATGATGACCCTGGTAATGATGTGCTCTTTAGACCCCTCTTAATCCGGCCCTGATTGTTGGACGGAGAGAGGGACATTCCTGTATTGGTGTTTAACTTCTTGAAGTCTTGGGCTTATGTTTTGAAGCTAGACTGTAAAAGAAAAAAAAAAAGTATTTTTTTCTTCTGAAAATTACTGCATATCTCTACAGTAAAATGTCATACTCATATCCAACAGTTTATAACTGTAGAATTTACAGTTATGGGTTTGGCAACACGAACTGGTCATCAACAGGACAACTGCACATGCTCATTGATTGCTTCAACTGTTGTGACTACTAACGTGTGTTGTACTTCTCGTGAAGTATAAAGGTGCGTGCAAATGAAATTTTTCATTTGATGTATTACTCATTTAATTTTTGTTAATATTGGGGGGGGGGGGTACGTATATCACCGCAAAGTTCACCGAAATGTACACGCCTTTGAATTTTCTTGTGGCGTATGATCTTGCAGCAGAAGGTATAGACATTAGTACTTTTTAAGAGTGAAAGATCAATGTTATATGCAATAAATTACACTGTATGTAACCGTCAGTTTATGGTTTATATAACTGTTCATTCACAGTTATTATATCTGTAACTGATAGAAAATAAAACTGTTAGTTTTACGTTATGACAACCACGTTAACCGTTCAAAGCTGTAAAATTTACAATCAGATATTTTAGTGTACGGATGAAGAAGTACCCAACTTCGTGTAGGTAGGTATTTAATTAGCACTAGAGAATTACATATAGCAGAATTTTGAAGATCTGCCGAAAGTGTGCATCTGAGGCTTGTGCGCGTACGTGCGTGCTCGTGTGTGCGCGCGTGAAGTTCCTGTGTCATGTGGAAAAAAGTTACTTAAGTGCTGAAACAGCCTAAAGCCACGAAGGGCAAGAAAATGGTAGTTTGAGTTACTGTGGACGTTTCTACGGATACATCACGTAGTGCTGTTGACTTGGGAAGGGGGGGGGGACTCATCTGCCGTGGAACCTGAATATTTTTTTAAGCGTGAGGAAATTTTGGCTAAAGCAGTTGCGCTTTTGATCATAGAGACACACACACTGGCCAAAATATCACGACAGACAATAAAAGCCAATATATGCAAATGTAAGAGGCACATATATAACCGATAACTGTGAATGAAAAGTTGTGTAATACGGGCTGATGAGGTTTTGCCTTGCCCTTTATAAAGAGCTTACAGATGATTCGGCTGCAATAACTCGTTTAAACATAGGGAAACCCCTAGATCTGTCAGAATTTGGGAAAGGTCGAATAGTAGGCGCGCATTTAGCGAGAGTCATGATTAACGAAACACATGTCTGAAGAATAATAATTTCAAAGATGTTTAACGACTCGAAGACAAGCGGATCTTCCATAACTAAAAGGCACAAATGTAGCAAGAAAACTAGACTTGAAGAGCAATAACTCGTGTAAACATAGGGAAACCCCTAGTCTGACCGTCTTGCTGTGAGGAGGATTGTACGGAAGAACAGGTTTTCTAATGTGCAGCAAGTGACTGTTGAATTCAATCAAGGCCAGGAGTATCCCATTTCGATCCGCGCCATGCGTTAAGGAGTTACAAGAATTGGATCTTGGAAGTCGTCTGCCCATTCGAAAGGCAGTTGTCACAGAAAAATCTGCTTATAGGGCTACCGAGAACGCCGTTAATGGGTAGCAGTGCAGTGGGAGAAAGTAATATATGGTCAGACGAATAACATTTATGTGACTTATATTCTATATATAAATTGTTTTACACTGATGGTCGGCAGAGGGCGTGGCAATAACCGCATGAAGCGATGTACCTTGCTGGACATAATCGAGGCACATTTTATGGGGAATGTTCTGTTGGTACGGACTGGCTCCTTTGATACCAATAGAAAGTAAGATGGCATGCAGGGAATGCCGACGTGTTGTAGCGAACCAAGTGCACTTTTTTCCTGCATGTGATGTCGTTCAACAATGGTTTGACGAACACTAGGAAGATTTCCATCACCTCATCCGGTCTATACGGTCACCTAATCTCAATCCTATTGAAGTGTGGGACATGCTCTAAAGAGCTGTTCAGCGTCGATGTCTTCTTCCGTCTGCGCTGACAGAATTTCGAAAATAAGCTCAAGCACTTCAAAGAGTCAATTCCTCGTCGCGTACTTGCAACCAAGGTTGTCATACTCAATACTAAATAAAGGTTCGTAGTTTCTTGGCCATTATGCGTATAGCGTAACAATAAATTCATATTGTAAACGTTCTTCTGTCCGCTGCTGAGCGAAGACCTACTCCGTTTTCCGTCATGCCGATTGTTTTTTGGCATTCAATCTGATCTCTCCAACGCTAGTTATTGATTCGTTACTCCATCTGATCCTTCATCTGCCTTTGTTTCGTTTCCGTGTACCTGATTTTCGTTTGTATGTCTTTATATCTGTGAATTAAGTAATCTCTTTCTCATCTCTATATTTTTGTTCTGGGGGAAGGGCAGAACATCTTGAATGACAGTCTGTTATCTGATCCATGTATTGTTTTTTTATCCTCCCCTTCTTTCTGCAGTTTTTAGCATGTTCTTTTGAAACCATTTTGGTATGTCGTTTATCAAGACGTATCTGCGCTGAAAAGCGTAGATCATGAACTTTTTTTTTTTTCTCGTCGGAGGTTTAACGACCACCGTGAGCAACTCAATGGGCTATAAGCAGTCGCCTGTCCCTAATTTAGGGTCACTGGTTTCAGGGAAGGGAGAGAGAGCCAATGCCGTAAGACAAACACAACATCCATGCCTCACGGGATTCGAACCCGGACCCCTTTCGGACGAATGATCAGAGGCCATTGCTTAGACCACTGCGCCACCGGGGCGGCAAATCATGAACCTTGAATTCATATTTCTCATTCGTCCGAAAGAGGTCCGGGTTCGAATCCCGGTGTGGCATGGATGTTGTGTTTGTCTTACGGCGCTGGCTCTATCCCTTCCCTGGAACCAGTGGCCCTAAATTAGGGACGGGCGACTGCTTATAGCCCATTGAGTTGCTCACGGTGGTCGTTAAATTTCCAATCAAAAAAACAAAAAAAAAACATATATTTTTTAATGTCCCCATCCATTTGTATCAACTAAACGAATATTTTTATTTTTTCAGTTTCTTTTCCTTTTTTATACACAAAGAATACATATGTTCATTGTGCATTGTTTTTTTGTACAGTGTCGTTTTTTAAACGCATGGCTTTGCTTTTCACTGGGAGTTCCTTGAAGTTTGTTTCAAATTTGTTTCTTTATTTCTCGATTTAACGATTTTCGTGGGCGTACGAAGCTTTAATAAAGGAAAATAGTCAGGCCCTCCAGAGAAGTAAGAAAACTAGTGCCATGAGTTAGTTCCATGCCTTAGCGGGATTCGAACCCAGATTCATCATTACGAAGTACTTACGCGCTGTAGCACATCATCATACGACAAATATCTACAAACACATTACCATGAACTCTCTATCTCATATTTCCTTAAAAAGGTAACTTACTCAAACCACATAAAAAATAAAGCAAAGCGCAACATACAGCACTGGTCTTCAACGCGTATATTCCACGAGGTACGTTTTGGTTGTGAAATACCCCTACACAAAACAATCACTCACATCAACTGTAATATCTGATTCAAATCAGGTACGCAGATGTCCGTCAAGCCAAGCAAGCTAAAAAAAAAAAAAAAAAAGACAAGAAAACGAACAAGCAAACAAAAAACCTGTAGGGTCAGTTTGTCGCTTTTCAAAAATCTTGTTAGGTTTTGAAGGAGAAATTAGCAAACTTAAAACTTAATTAAAGTATCTTAATGCTTCACAATTGTAATAAAAGACATCTGTATTTCTCAAATCATCAGCTAAGCTTGGAAATCCAGTTCTACACTGAACCCCAAAAGCTCTTATGAATTAATAATTGTTATACTGTTATAAAACAAGGGCTTTTATGAGTCTAAAATTTCTCTTTAATGGCGTAAACACAAACACTCAATATTCGCCGAGCTGGGAAGCTTCGTTTGGACTTCCGAGCGTTTCAGCGTTGTCTGTTACCGTTCTAAGCTCTGAAAAATAAGCCCAGACGAAGCCTCCCAGCGGAGTGCGAAAGCTCGGCAAATATCTAATGTTTGTGTTTACGCCATTCAAAGAAAATTTTAGACTCGTTAGTCTTTTGAGTCATCAGTGAAAAATGAAAGCTCATTTATCACTGAATTACTTAACAACTCTTTCTTGTATCGGCACGTAAAATTGTTTCTGATTTATATCATTGTAATATTTTAGAAACAATGCAATTTTCATGAACTAAAATACAGATTCCGTAACCTCACTCTTGAGTTCCAGCTTTGCGTGTGGAGTTATTTCCGAAATTTCATCTTTGTTTTAATTTTCAAATGTTTCCTCAGGTTAACCTTTTCTCTATTAGTAGGACATTCACTTTTCTAAACTCCTCCCCACCTGTTTCAGATTTTGTGTTGTTTCGCTTCCTGTGTTGTCCTTCACCGCAGCGTGCCCTCGAGGGAAGTTGTAGAGTGACTGCCAGTCTACATGATTCCTACAGTCAACAGGGGTTTTTTTTTCTTTTTCTTTTTTCTTTCTTTTTTTTTTTTTTTTTTTTTTTCTCCCGCCGACCAACCGAGCTATTGTGTTTTGATCGGAGTGGTTCTTCAAGCTTGTGCGCTGTTCGAGGGTGGAGGTTAGGTGCCCCATATCGTATCGAGTAGGATGTCCAGCAAACACTCTTTCTGTTTCTCGCGCTTTCTTTCGTAGGCGTTCCTTATTATTGTACGTATGTGTTTTGGGCTATACGGACTTGTGAACTGTTTTTTCACGGACCTGTGAACGCGAAAGAACTTTTCACCTTACCTGGGTTGGTAGGCAGGCGCAGCTCAGTGCCCATAGAAGAAATAGGTCATGAACTTGATGGGAAGCCTTTGATATTTTGCCTCACGGAATCGTGACATGTGCTTATGGACGGATCAGGAGCGGCCGAAAAATAAATAAAAATAATTATGCCAAATAACGCAAGAAAATGAACTTAAAACAGAAAAAGAAATACATGTGATAAATGACAGAAAACTTAGAACAGCGAAGCAAAATGCAGTGAAACCTCGGTTACACGTTCTTTATGAGATGTGTGAAAACACAAATTTGTTCGTGAAGGCAATCGAACCAGCGTGCCCCCCTCACTCCGGAGTAAGTTACTCTCCCAACTAAGCTACACGGACGGAATGTACCGCTTTAGATTTGTCGTCTTGATACGTGATTCGCCTCTGTAATACGTCACAGATGTCCTTAAAACACGTATTAATCGAAAAAAAAATGTATGAATAGAAAAAACGTATGTACGAAATTTCAAAATTTTAAATTCTGTTGTAAAATTTATGCTTTAAAAGAGTATAAGATGTTCCTTAATTATTTATTTAAAGTCGAATTGGCGGTGAAAAAACAAACAAAAGCTTTACGAATTTTAACATCCCAGAAAAAAGCAGTGTTGCTGGGCCAGCACTCAAACCAGCAGTGGCCCAGTACTATGTTGCCGCCGCCCAACCGTCAATAAAATGTCCCGGCGGCTACCACATCGGTCATTAGCGGGCCAACAGTGGCACCCCCATCAGTTGTCATATGCCAGAACAGGGCCATTAATTCTCCATCACAGGCAATAGCTGCCACAAGTGGCCCTTCAGCGGCCTTTGCAAGCACGTGCCATAAATGATGGCTAGCCTATTGTGGTCCGCTAGTTTCTCGGCAGTGGCAGCCGGCAATCACGTGACGTAGCTGATGGCTTGCCGAATTTTGTCCGCCAATTTCCCAGTAGTAGCCATAAAAAAAAAAAAAAAAGTATAACCGCAGTTTCCCAAAGCTACAACTACTTTTTTTTCCCCTTACGAAACTTCTGAATTATAGCACTGAGCTGGGGAAATTTTCTCAACAGGTCCAGAAAAACGCCCGTTTGGATCTGGCTGGACACGAACCAAGACTGTCGGCGTGGGAAGCGGGCGCTCTACCAACTTGACTGATTTGCCACGCACAAGTATTTGCTTGAAGCTGAGCATTGCCGCCCCGGTGGCGCAGTGGTCTAAGCGATGGCCTCTGATCATTCGTCCGAACGGGGTCCGGGTTCGAATCCCGGTGCGGCATGGATGTTGTGTTTGTCTTACGGCACTGGCTCTCTTTCTTCCCTGGAACCAGTGACCCTAAATTAGGGACGGGCGACTGCTTATAGCCCATTGAGTTGCTCACGGTGGTCGTTAAACCTCCAATCAAAAAAAAAAAAGAAGCTGAGCATCTTTCCTGCGGAATGTGTAACGATTGGTTCTCTTTTTAATTTTACAATATTGCGAGGTATTTTTCATAAATGTCAGTTTCATATAATTCATAAATTTATTTCTTCAGCGTAACGATTTTTTTTTTTTTTTACCTTAAGGGAACTTCACTCATTTTCAAGGAGTGTACCAACTTAAAGGTGCTTCCCAAAGTTTTGTGCTGTCCTTGTCGTCTTGAAAGGCGACTGTTGAATTAATATATTTACCCGTTCATGTCACATTCTGTTACATTTTTAACGTTGTATATCTTCCCTTTCCGCTGTCCGAAGCTACATTTGTTTTAAAGAGGAAATATATTTTATTTTACTTGCCGTTATTTTAAGAAGCGAATTTGTGCTGTCCGAAGCTACATTTGTTTTAAAGAGGAAATATATTTTATTTTACTTGCCGTTATTTTAAGAAGCGAATTCCTCCAGTCTTGTATATTTAACCCATGGATGAGTACATTATATCCACATAGCGTTGCTATTTTTTTTTTTTTTTCTTCAAATGATATATTTTGTACGAGTATAATTCTTTTTTTTTTTTTTTTTTTCCCCAACATGACGTTTTTTTTAATGTTTTTCCGGGACTTTTGTTTCAAGCGGTTTAGTGATGTTAAAACGAAAGATTACACAGAAATTATTTCTTGTTATTCTTGGGAATTGGAGTGGGTGTATTTCATGGCTGTAATCTAGTATTTCATGGCTTAATCTGATATCTTCGTTGACGTGGCATTTCATTAGGAAATTAATTCGTCTCTCTATATATGGCTTTTTTTCTTAACATCCACTAAAATAAGACTATGGCGATAGCGTCGTCTTCAACTAACTGGTACCACGAGAGACAGCACGTGTTGCTTCTGCGCATGCGCAGTCCCGTTACTTCCACCTGATGTTGGGGTTGCATTGGTTGCCAGCTACTGGCCACTTGTGGCACTTACTTGGAGGCCCCAATTCACGGCGATGCTGCAGAGCCATCAATGGCTGCCAACTGATGGCGCTGCCACCAACGGATCGCTACCGTACCGTGAGCGGCAGATTTCAGCCAGCAGTGACCCATCACTGCCAGCTGGTGGCCAGTAGTTTCCCAACACTTGTGTTTTTGCTGGGATATTTTATCGCACTACGAAAATCATAAAGCCTATTAAAATCAAACTTCCCTTTTGACGACTCTGTCTATAAAAAATCAGATTCTAGATTAAATGAGGTCCTCATAACTAAGAATCTGAGACCAGCCAGTACTTCAGTATGGGACTCGTGAAGTAACAGCCTTTTTTTTCTTTTTTCCTGCGGATCCGGAGTGCATCCATTTGAAACCAGAATGTTGAATATTGAATGATACATTTAGGATTCTATTTTATCACGCTACGAAACAGTGGAGCCACAAAGTTACGTCCCAGAGACATATCAATTTTTAAATAGCGCATATATATATATATATATATATATATATATATATGTGTGTGTGTGTGTGTGTAAGAGAGAGAGAGAGAGAGAGAGAGAGAGAGCCATGAAATGCGAAACTAGTTTTTAATCCAAACCGAAAGTAAGCAACATACTCTTCTCTGATGAGATCAAGGTCCAACTTCGGCTTCACCAAGAAAGAACACAACGACGCTGTTTCAATTCTTTCAAAGTTGTAACATACGGGGTTACATCCAAAAGAATGAAAAAACCGTGTAGTTTTGATAATCTGAAATTCAAATTTTAACTTACATATCAACCTTCTTACTTTATGATGAAAATGCTATTGGCGGACTATTTTGACCATCAGTGGTATCAACCTTCTTACTTTATGATGAAAATACTATTGGCGGACTATGTTGACCATCAGTGGTCAAAATAGTCCGCCAATAGCATTTTATACACCTTCTTATGATGAAAATACTTTCGGCGGACTATGTTGACCATCAGTGGTATCAACCTGTATATATTGGCGTATAAATGAATTACGTATAATCGTGTTCAAAAAAGCGATAGAGCTACAGTAAAATATCGGGACAAACTCAGAATTACTTGTAAAAAGCGTGTAACTCAGAAACGTGTAACCGAGGTTCCACTGTATTTCATTTTAATTTTCCCAAACACCTGTTCATTCTAAGCGCATTTCGCTTGGGGCCCTTCCTGCCCACCCTCATGCTAAAATTATGTAGCAATTTTTTGCGTGTGCGAAGTCTGCACCTTAGCCATTTGAGCTACAAAATGCTCAGCGGAGTTTGAAACGGGTCAAAAATTTTCGACCGGGACCCAGACGTCACGTAATTGGACCTGAGCCGAACTTGACCCGGACAAATCTGCCGTGAATTATAAATTCGAAACTCAATTTATAATTATACATAAACATATATACAGTATATATACCCTGAGTGGCTACTTTATTATGACCACCCCTCAGTACTTCGTTGGGCCACTTTTTGCCTTTAATACTGTGTCGATTCTTCGTGGCATGGACTCCATGAGATGTTGATAGGTGGTTTGTGGAATCTGCGACCATGCTTGATAAATAGCACTTTCCAGGAGTGTGAGATTGCAGGGTTGTGGGTCCAGCTGTCTGATGGCTCGTTCAACTTCATCCCACAAATTCTCAATGGGGATTGTGGGGGCCACCTAAGCAAAGTAAACTCTTTTTTTTTTTTTTGGTTGGTTGGAGGTTTAACGACCACCGTGAGCAACTCAATGGGCTATAAGCAGTCGCCCGTCCCTAATTTAGGATCACTGGTTCCAGGGAAGGGAAAGAGCCAGTGCCGTAAGACAAACACAACATCCATGCCTCACCGGGATTCGAACCCGGACCCCGTTCGGACGAATGATCAGAGGCCATCGCTTAGACCACTGCGCCACCGGGGCGGCCAAAGTAAACTCACCGGCATGTTCCTGAAACCAATCCTGTACAATACGAGCACTATGGCAGGACTCATTATCTTGTTGAAAGTAGCCATCGCCATTGGGATAAACTATCCACATGACAGGATGCACTTGGTCAGCAACGTTGTTTAGATATGATGTGCCAGTCAGACACGAATTAAAGGGCACAAAGCATGCCAGGAAAACATTCCCCAAACCATAACGTTGCCTCCACTAGCTTGAAGGGTTGTAGCAATGCATTTGGGGACCATGCTTTCGTGCTGTTTCCGCCAAATTCTCATTCGGCCATCGGCATGGTGCAACTGAAAACGTGATTCATCGGACCACATAATTTGTTTCCAATTATCGACTGTCCAATCCTTGTGCTCCTGTGCGAACTGGAGACCTTTTCTCTTGTTAACTGCAGACAGCAAAGGTGTTTGAACAGGCCTTCGGCTGCCATATCTCATCCGATGCAGTGTACGGCGAACAGTGTGTGCAGAGATCATTTGAGGGGATCCTTGATTAAGATTGTCTGTAATTTGCTGCACTGTTGCCCTTCTGTTGTCTGTTACTAGTCTGGACACTCTCCGCTCAGCCCGAGCAGTCACTAGTCGATGACGACCACACGTTGCACGTAGAGACCCAGTTTTTTGGCTAACAGTCCAGTCTTTAAACACTTGAACAACAGCTGCTCTGGAACATTTCGGCGCTCTTTGGTCAAACATGGCCCTTGCGCCATAAAAATCAACCAACCAACCTCTGGAACATTTCACGAATGCGGCGGTTTCTTCGGTGATAGTCGCTCCATGGCTCCGAGCTCCTACAATCATGCCACGTTGAAAGTCCGTCAAATCGTATTTTTTACCCATCTCGTCACCCAAAAATCACTTCTACTACTGTCGCAAGCACTAAGTTTTCCATTTTTATACTAGCCTCGCCTTCTGGCGGCAACAGCGTGCAGCCATTGCTCATTTGCTTAAAACTGTCGGGTGGTCATAATAAAGGGGCCACTCAGTGTATACTCCGAGTATTCAAAAGTTCTCTCCTCAGTGGGTATCGTTGGTTGTATTTGGTGCGAATGAAATGTCCGGCGCGAACGAGCAGTGGAGACAGGCCCCCACCACAGCGGAATGGAACCACCCACAGCTGTTGCGGGTATTGCGTCACAGAGTTACTATAAATAGCTAGCACATGTGTGAGGAACAAGGTTCAAACGTGATTTGTTTGGACGTAACGTAAACATGTAGACGCCGGATTTGGGAGTCATCTTCCTGTATGAATTTAAACTGGGCCATTCTGCAGGAATTGCAGCTCGGAACGTTAACAAAGCGTTTGGGGAGAATACAGTCAACGAACGAACCATTCGGCGATGTTTTGTGAAGTTTCGAAGCGGAGATACGGACCTGCAAAACGAAGCACGTGGTCACCGACCTCTTGCTGTTTCTAACGATGTTCTGTTGCGTGTGGTTGAAGCGGAGATACGGACCTGCAAAACGAAGCACGTGGTCACCGACCTGTTGCTGTTTCTAACGATGTTCTGTTACGTGTGGTTGAAGCGGAGATACGGACCTGCAAAACGAAGCACGTGGTCACCGACCTCTTGCTGTTTCTAACGATGTTCTGTTACGTGTGGTTGAAGCGGACCCCCGAAAAACGTGTCGTCAGATAGCGGCAGAGGTAGGTGTCCACCACAAGACAGTTGTTCGGCGTCTGGCAGCGCTGGGTCAAAAAGCTGGACATACGGCTGCCGCATGAGTTGACAACTGCCAACAAGACTAGGCGTTTGGAAGTCTGTCTGCACGTCTCTGCTTGTCAGAAATAAACAAGAACCTCTACTGCATCGAATTGTCACCTGCGACGAGAAGTGGGTTCTTTATGATAATCGGAAACGATCTGCACAATGGTTAAGCAAGGCGCGGCCTGCTGGACGGCATCCTAAGCCCCTCCTACACACCAAGAAAATGATGCTCTTTGTCTGGTGGTCCACAGCCGGGATAATTCATCGGAGTTTCTTGGCAAGAGGCCAAAACATCACCGCAGTACGTTATTGTGCTGAATTACACCAGATGCACCGGAAATTTCTGCAGAAACAACCGGCTTTGGTCAACAGACAGTGTTCTTCTGCTCCAGGACAACGTCGCCCTCATGTCGCACACGAACGATGCTGATACTAAGTACCTTGGGCTGTGAAGCACTGCCGCATCCTGCCTATTACCCGGACTTTTCTCCGACAGACTATCATCTGTTTCGTCGCCTGAATCACTTCCTGCCCGGGAAACAGTTCACGACAGACAACGGGGTTCAACGTGCAGTTGATGACTTCTTCGGGGCCCAGTCACAAGACTTTTTTCGTTCCGGGATCATGGCCTTGCCGGACAGATGGCAACTATGTGTCGATGCCGAGGGGGATTATTTTGCCTAGGTAAGTTGGCCTACTTTTCTGTTCTCGCTGTCCACGTGTGCTGGTTCTTTGCCGGACATTTC
This sequence comes from Macrothele yani, assembly GCA_039090855.1. NCBI lineage: Eukaryota > Metazoa > Arthropoda > Arachnida > Araneae > Macrothelidae > Macrothele > Macrothele yani. The sequence continues at coordinate 43,344,342 of CM077022.1, read as the reverse complement.
ATTCGCACCAACCCAATAAGATATTGTTACGACTGTGGGGTACGGTAATGAATTCGATTAGCAGGTTTCGGAAGAGGCGGGAACAGCATTCATTATTGGTTGAAAATTAACAGCTTGTGGTTTCCCGCGTTGCAAAAGAGGAGAATAGATAAGAGCCCCTTTTCTAGGAAGGGAGAAATTTCGAGTAGAACTTGCGTCGTTCGGTGTGGGGAACGCAATGCGTCGCCCCCCCATACGCGCGGCGGTCAAATTGGGTGACCGTTTAAGTACAAGATGTTTGGGAAGAGTGTCGCCAGATCGGAAAGTTATGGAGTTTGCTAATCCGAAACTTGGCAGGACAAAGAAGTGTTAGTTAAGTTATGTGTTTGCCCAGATATTCCGAATGCAGAGACGTGCATTTCTTACCACTTCACCGTGCCGAATGCTTTTAGGAAACAATAAAACTGACAGGAGAGTTAAAACAGACCCCTAACGAGAGAGAGCAAGGAATTTGTTGACGATGAAAACAAGCGAAAAAGATTAGTCTGGTTGAAAGCCGTGAAAGGAAAAGGGACTGGTCTCGGATACAGCAGGACCAGAGGAGATCCTGCGGCGCGGTACTTTTGCGGGGATAGAAAAGATTTTGCCCGAAGATGCCGGCGGTTGACATTACCGCGAGGTAAATAGGAGGGAGCAAGATACCTCTTTTCCTGGTGCTAGATCGCACGTAAATCCTGGATGTAATTTTCTACCGGGAAAGCAAGCAGCATCCCGGAGATCAGAGGAAGTGATGGAACCGCAGTCCCGAGTAGATGGGACGAACAGACGGACGTATCCTTCGATCACGTCAGCGGCTTCGTTCCACTACAACATTAGTGCGCATAGATGCGTACCTGATCATGCAGGTGAATTAACAAAAGTGTGTGCACGAGAGTAAGTGGGAGACGGGGCTCGACTCCGCTCTCCATTGGTTATAGCACGCGCTCTGAAATAGGCGTGTCGTCACACAGATGCGCTTAAAAAGTCGAAAACACATAAAATGTTAGTGAGTGCACTATATATGGGTACCCGAAGAAACTGCATATCTGTAAGTACTGAATTTATGATGATTGCAGTGAAAATTGATGATTGCAGTGGAGGGGGACTGTGATTATTACTATGATTAGTATACCTCAATGTAAATTGATTTTCAATGGTATCACTGTAATGTTTATCATCTTTTCATATATCATTTTTTTTTTTTTTTGAGACACTGTTTCGTATGTAACTTTAACTTCTGACTTAAGGTGGACGTCAAGTAATTTTGCTTCCTATACTTCCAATGGAAAAACTTCTGAACACATTTTCTTCCCAATTAATGCGTTCCCAAGGATGAAAATTTGAGCATCGATTAAAATAGCTTCATTTTATAACTTGGAGTACTTAATATTTTCTAAAGCATAGCCATAATTATGCAATCCAACATTTATTTGTCTACTGACGTCACCAAAGTACAGGTCGCGCCATCTTTTTTCTATTTTCAACACCACCAAAGGAAACGTTATTGTTTTTTAATATAATTAAGGTTATGTTTTAGAAAATGTTAAGTATTCCAAGTTATAATATGAAGTTATTTTAATCGATGTTAAAATTTCCATCCTTGGGAATACACTAATTGTGAAGGAAATGTGTACAAAAGTTTTTCCATTTGAAGTATAGGAAGCCAAATTACTTGACGTCCACCTTAAGTGTATAATTTGTGTGGGAAGCATGGTCCCCAGTCAGGCCTTGCTGGCCTTTTCCCCCTGCTTCCTTGCTGTACTTTTTTCATTTGATATTTTTGTAACACTGGTTTTCTGCTCAGCAAAATAAATGAATTGAATTGAATGTATGCATGCCAGTTGTGAATAGATTGGCTCCGGTCAGCCAATAGACTATCGTCGGCTGAGAACTGTTTTTAAAGCCGGACTGTATAGGCTAATGAGTAATCATTGAACTTTAATGATAAATTCAGCCTCAGAGCTATCCCGAAAGGGGCGAGTCTACTTGACGCCCGTTTTTCACAATCCTCTGTATATTGACATCTTCATCATTATCTTCATGTTTTATTTTAAATTCATTAAATGTCTGTTGTCTCGTGCCAGTCCTGAAGTTGCATGAATAGTTAATGAGTGTCAGAATTTCTTAGTTTTGATTGGCTAAATTGCAGGCTAAAATTTTTTTCACCTGTACATAAGATTTCGGCGATAAAAGATCTCACAAATATTTATTCTAAATTCTGATGTCTACCTCCGAGTAGTCAGCCATTGCCTGACATCCAAATTCTTGAAGCTTTCTTTTATTCGCTAATCTGACGTCCCGGGGCGATATCATATATATATGTATTACGGAAACGTACAATTTACGCACTCTTACTTAGAGAAAGTGTTGAAACTGTCGTTCTTCACATAACCTAACTGTTTTTACACATGTTTTAAAACACATCTGCGAGATTCAAAAAGTCCCTCCGCAGTAATGTTAAGGCTGTTCCACTTAAATTTGATGGTGCTACAGTCAAAATGTTTGAATTAAGTAACTTGTATGTTTAATTTCAGTTTTTGCTGTTTTCTTGATAACGTATCAAGCTTCAGAATATGTTTCACAGCACGACCAATTTTCACGAGCTCTGATGAGTTGAAAGTTTCCAAAATGTGGATGTTAATTTCGTCATTGCCCCTCAGAGACACTCGTGAAATCAATATTCACATTTTGAAAACTTTCAGCCGCCCCGCCCCGGTGGCGCAGTGGTCTAAGCGATGGCCTCTGATCCCGGTGAGGCGTGGATGTTGTGTTTGTCTTGCGGCACTGGCTGTCTCCCTTACCTGGAACCAGTGACCCTAAATTAGGGACGGGCGACTGCTTATAGCTCATTGAGTTGCTCACGGTGGTCGTTAAACCCTCCAATAAAACAACAACTTTCAACTCATCACCAGCTTATGAGAATTGGTTTTGCTGTGAAACATATTCTGGTTCCTTAATGAGACGAAACAACTTCCAGCATTCACTCTTCCCCTTTTTGTTTTCAACAAGAACGTATTTGTTGGCCTCGACGTCTTCTTCAAGCTCCTTAATATTAAATTCATCCATACTAACAAATCAGACATTAATTCCAACACGACAGTCAGTGGCACGGGATGTTAGCACGTGAAGCGAAAACCTCTGAATGCTCAATGCAAAAGATGCGACGTAAAAAGTAACTCTCAGTCTTACAATGTGACACGCGGGGTCTGAGAGAATGAATCACCATCGAAGCAGGCGACAGGCGTTTGCCTGCATCTTGCTGGGGACGATCGCACTGAAAAAACAAACGCAAAGGAAATATCGTATTACGATATGGTATCGTCGGTCGGTGGAATTCTTCTTTCTTTGCTTTAAGAAAGAGAAGGCAATACTTTTGTTTGACAGAACATTTTTCACTCCGCTGGCACCAACTCGAGCACTAAATTCCACTGTGCGCATTTTTCTTTTCAAAAATAAAACTGGGTCAGGTATACCTTGACTCCATCCGTTCGACCCGCAAGAAATTGTCGACCGGTGACTCGTTTTCATCTCTGATGCTCTGTACGCCGCCCCTGTTTACCGGGTGGTCAAAGATAGATCAAACGAACAACTTTTTTTATTATTATTGTTGGGGGTTTAACGACCACCATGAGCAATTCAGTGGACTGCAAGCAGTCTCCCGTCCGTAATTTAGGGCCACTGGTTCCAGGGAAGGGAGAGAGTCAGAGCCGTAAGACAAACACAACATCTATGCCTCACCGGGATTCGAACCCGGACCCATCTCGAACGAATGATCAGATGCCATCGCTTAGACCACTGCGCCACCGGGGCTGCCGAACAACGTTTATTATCGTTTGATCTATCTGTGGCTAATTGTTCGATTTGGGTTAATTCGATTACTGGATGAGCAGGTTATTACGTTCCTTCCTTAGGGCCAGTGGCCGTAAATTAGGGATGAGCAACTCATTATAGCAGTAGATCCTCATGGGCTTCGTTAAACACCGGAACAAACAAACAAGAAGCGCTTTGTAAGACGTTTACAGTCGTCAGGGAAGCACAGTACACTTTGTGCTCTGAAGCTATTGACTGGACAGTTCAGTCGTCAAGCTGCTGCTGGTTGATCGCATTCAGTCCACAGACACCAACGGTGCGATTGTTACCACTGAGGTGTCCCTAGGTCCGTCCAAGCAGAAATCTCTCTCCAGACATTGCGCGCTGCTTATTGCATTAATCATTTCTCAGATTGCTCTAAGTTGCTGAGGATTAAACTTCCTTACACACACACATTGTTCTGCCTTATCAGCATCAAATTGTAACGTGAATAATTTAACCTGGATCAAGAAAATTAATAATTAAGTCGTGCCTCTCATTATTCAGGATACGTTTGATATCAAACGGGCCTTTTCGATATGCAATTTTAGTGGAATTATTTTATCGGAAATCAGCAGTCATTAAATTTGTTCAAAAGTGCCGAAACATTTGTGGCACAAACTAATTCCAGAGGCATGTCGGAGTTGAGCTGGCTTTCGGAATACAATTACTTTAGTCATACACCGGTCCAACTAAAATTCTTGATCATTTGAGCTAATTAAATATACATAGTACGATGTCCTTGCTTTCACGTGATCCAGTTTTTCGTATGTTGAACCCAATGATTTGTAATGTGAGGATGAAAAGAACAGGCTTAGCACTTTCATCTATCCTATTCGGTATACCTCGCCATTCATAATGATGAATCGTGATTCAATTAACTGCGCGAGAAATTGTTTCCTGCCATTTCTTTGAAAATAAACACGTTGTTGGAATGAAAGATAAACAGCTAAACAAATAGCTGGGTAGAAGTGATCATGCATTTTATTTTCTTGTATTATCTACGTGCGCTGTCTCAGCGGCTCGCACGACTCAACGAACCTCGAAATTTCGTCATGAATCATCTGATGTGCGTTGTTCACGACACAAGGTAACATTTTCACAATCTCTCGTACATTTATCAAAGATGTTTGACGGTTGCGTCTCATGTTCAAGTTTTACGTTGGTGTGAGTGTTGCATTTCGGAGTCAAACCGGATGCACCACAAAAAGATTATCAACGGCATCACCTCTAATAGTTGATATTGGTCCTTGTATCCGGAGGTAGGAGTAGAAATCACACAACGTTTTCCACGGTTTCATTACGATTTTTTTTTTAATGTCTTCGAACAGGTGCCATTCTCTAAATAGGGAGTTTTGGGGTTCCATTAGCCGCAAGGACCTTGAATTATCTATTTCGTGTAAATAAGGGTTGCAATTTGGATGTGGAATTTCAGCAGAAATTGATCAAATAATCTTCCTGCTTCTGAGGGTTGTTTAAGACCTGGGTCCAGATACTTACTTCCTAAGATCCTCTACATAAATCTGTAATTATAAACAACACATCGCACACACACAAATGATATTTAATCGGCGATATAGGCACTATCAAAATCAATGACATTTTCCACTTTGCCAACAACATTTCAGTTTCCCTTCGATAAAGATTCATATATTTCGAAACTAAAACTGAAAACTATGCCTTTCTGAGAGGTCTTCTACTTGATGAGAAGCCTTACTATCAAGCTGTTGCCGTAATGTCAAGAATATGTGAAAGTCCGATGGGTTAAGACCCGCCCAGTACGGTGGATGAGTTATCAATTCCTAACCTACACCCTTGCCTTTTTGTCGGCGCTTCTTGCCAGACGGAGGCAAGCGTTATCCAGGTGAAGTAAAGCTACCCTTTTGTTTGACCAGCTGGATATGATTCCGCTGTTGAGTAGCCTTCAAAGGTTAAATTGATGAAAACAAATCTCTCTCTCTCTCTCTCTCTCTCTCTCTCTCTCTCTCTCTCTCTCTCAGCAGTAATGATTTCCTTAGGTGGTAGCAACTGGAGGTGCGTAAAACCTTTGATATCCCATCAAACACTCAATACGACCTTCCATAGATGAAAACCACCTCTGGATTGTGTTAGAATCCAACTGCCCTCGTTATTCCGGTGACGTTTACGGTTGGCGTAAAGAACCCACTGTCGTTTAGTAATATTGTCCAAACATAGCTGATTGGTGCATTACATCCATTAGGCCCACTTTTCGCCCGGATAAGAGCAGTCACACGGCGAAGCATCGAGTCCACTAGGTCATAAAAACGTTCCACTAGTATCTCCACCCATGCTTGCTTCACCGTTGTTCATAGTTCCGTCGCATTCCTGGGTGGAAGATCCAAAGCTCGAACGGAGCTTTCCACAGCATACCTAAGATTTTCCACAGAGCTCATGTTCTGATGAATCGGATGGGACTCCCGGTGGCGGCCAATGTGAATTTTTGCCGCCCCGGTGGCACAGTGGTCTAAGCGATGGCCTCTGATCATTCGTCCGAACGGGGTCCGGGTTCAAATCCCGGTGAGGCATGGATGTTGTGTTTGTCTTACGGCACTGGCTCTCTCCCTTCCCTGGAACCAGTGACCCCAACTTAGGGACGGGCGACTGCTTATAGCCCATTGAGTCGCTCACGGTGGTCGTTAAACCTCCAATCAAAAAAAAAAAAAATCGGGTGGCCATTCCAGGGTAGGAACTTCTGCGGGATGCTCTTCTAACCATGTTCGGTCACCACTGCTGTGTGGGGAGGCGCATTGTACTCCTGGAAAAGTCCATTGCCCTGTGGGTGTATAATGTCCATGAACTGATGTAGATGGTGTGCAAGAATGGACACGTAGCGTGGACCGTTCAGAGATGAATATAGACATACTAGATGTCCCAACGTGTGCCAGTTGAACACGCTCCAAACCATAACCTAGCCTCCACCAGCCTGAACATTACCTTGCTGACATGATAGTTTTTCGCAGTTCATAATTCAGCCTGCCGCCTGGGTGCCGAGTGGTCAGAAGCCCTAGTTTGTGGCTAGTCGTTGGAGCTTGTCTTAGGTTTGAGTCCCGGATGAGGTATGGGTGATGGATTTGTCCCATGGCGCCGGCTCTCTTCCTTCCCTGGATATAGTGGCCCTAATTTAGGGACGGGCGATTGCTTATATAGCAATTCGAGTTGCTCATAATCATTAAACCACGAAGCAGAAACAATTTAAGCTTCTCCTGTACAAATCCAAAACCGCTTTCTTCGTGTAGAAACTGAACGTCGAATTTTAGTCGCTTTTTACCTCACTCTCTTGAATTATGGTTATGATAAATCCGTGCTTAAGCTATCTCAGCTTATAACAAGATGGTATTCTGACCCACAATCTGCTTTATTATGTACCGTAAATCATTGATATATTGAATCTAATGGCGTGTTTCATAATTGGCTTAGTTTCTTAGTATCTTGTTTCCATATACATTTATGCCGCCCCGGTGGCCGAGTGGTCTAAGCGATGGCCTCTGATCATTCGTCCGAAAGGGGTCCGGGTTCGAATCCCGGTGAGGCATGGATGTTGTGTTTGTCTTACGGCACTGGCTCTCTCCCTTCCCTGGAACCAGTGACCCTAAATTAGGGACGGGCGGCTGCTCATAGCCCATTGAGTTGCTCACGGTGGTCGTTAAACCTCCAATCAAAATAAAATAAAAATATACATTTATAAATTTCCAGTGTCGAAAAACGTGTTGTTGGTTTTCCGATCAAAATTTTCCAACTTCGTTCAGTTGATTTACCATTATCATTTCTTTCTGCTTCTGGTCAAACGTCTGGGTTGGGCTCCGGTTCGAGTCCCGGTTTAGGCATGAGTAGTATGTTTGCACTACGGCGCTGCTTCGATCCCTTTCCTTTGACGATTGGCCTCGAAATTAGGGATGGGTGGGGAGACCAAACATTGGAACACTGCCTTGAGGACAAAATTGCGTAGTGTTTCCGAATATGGGGACGCATACATACACAAATTAAATATGCCAGAATTTTTGTCATGTAACTGTATTGTTTCACTAAGTGTGGTATTGCATCTGAAAATTTTTAGGCCGCCCGGTGGCGGAGTGGTCTAAATGCTGGCTTCTTACATTTCGTCTAAGATGGGTGCTGGTTCGAATCCCGCGGAGGCATGGATGTTATGTTTGTCTTACGGCACTGTCTCATTTTTCTCTGGAACCAGTGGTCCTAAATTAGGAACGGGCGATTGAGTCGCTCACGGTGGTCGTTACACTCCCAAACGAACAAAATATTGTTTTAAAAAGACAATCTTGTAGTATGTTGGCAATTTGTACCGATAAAGCAGAGCTGTGATGAAGAGAACATTCTCAACAAAATTGAAATACTTTGCCTTATATGCTCGTCCGGAATTTAAGAGCAAGCTGCACAATCCTTGTATTTTCTCTGAAGAACGAACTGCATGGGGAATTTTCTCATTTTATAAAAGTTTTTGGTGGAACTCAGAACAAGTACAGTAAAAAATGTGTTTTTATAGTTTGCATGTTGGCAGATGAGTACAACGGAAACTGTTTTGAAGCATTTAGAAACGCTTTTGATAAAGTCTAAATTTTGAGGACAAAAATGAAAATTCGAGGTCAATTTGCGTCCCAAAAGAAATTGCGTGTTTGGGGGACAGCACACTCAAGTGGATGCCTGTTCTCATGAATTCGGGATCTCTGGTTAGTATAGGGACTGGCGACTCCTTAGGGTCTTAAATGCTTACAAGGGTGGCTAAACGGGGGCGGGGGGGTAGCATTCCTCTTGAAGTTTTTCTCAATAACTTTGTAATCTCCCGCTCTTCCAGTTTCTTTCGCATTTGTAACAAAGTCAAAATGGCGACTTTGGAACATTGCTTGAATTTTCGCGAATTGTTCGACCACTTCTAAATGACCTAGAGATCTGAAAATTGGCATGCTGAAAGCTGGCGGCTTATACGTTATAATGCACGCTAGTTTGCCATGTTATATATTTCGCTGATGTGCAAATAGGTTGGTGAGCTTTTCGTTTTTCATTTCATTGCAAGTTTGGGGCTGCTTTGATGGCCGAGTGGTGAAAGGCGCCGACTTACTGTTACTCGCTCAAGTTAGGTCAGGATCAGGCACTAGCGATCAGTTTGTCCAACGATGTTGGTTCTACCCATTCCCTAGAACCAGTGGCCCCAAGTTAAGGACTAGGGACCCTTAGAGGTCCTAAACCCCCGTAAAAAACAACTGAGTTTTAATAGAATTTTATTGTTAAATTTTTAATTTTGAAGTGTTTGAAAGTGCATACAGTACTGGTGGAGATAAATATATATATATATATATATAAATATATACATTCAGTGTATATATATATACATCAAGGATGTCTATCGCTTTATATACGCACTGGCAGACGCAATCGAGTACGCGCATAGGTGACGTTGCTATGTATTTTGCATAAACTCGTCTGTACCAGACTTCAGTGTATATATACACTGAAGTGCCAAATATATACATTCAGTGTATATATATACATCAGCGTATATATACACTGAAGTGCCAAAAACTGGTACAGACGAGCTTATGCAAAATACACAGCAACGTCACCTATGCGCGTACTCGGTTACGTCCGCCAGTGCGTATATAAAGCGATAGACATCCTTGCCAGCTGTCAGAGCTGTTTTCGCGCATGAGAATGACAAGTAATAACGATTTAAGCGATTTTCAACGCTGTGTCATAGTTGGCGCTCGTGAGATGGGCCATAGTATTTCGGAGGTAGAAACGAAGTTCGAATTTTCATGGACGACCATTGCAAGGGTGTACCGTGACTACAAGAATTCCGGCAAAACCTCCAACCTACGATACCAGTGTGGCTGTAAAAAGAAATTTGGTGAATGTGACCATCGTCGGGTGTCAAGAATCGTTTCACGCGATAGGCGTGCAATACTATTGCAGGTATCATCGGAATTTAATGCTGGAGCCTCAACAAGCATCAGCGTTCGTACTGTGCAATGTACCGTGCACGATATGGGCTTTAGGAGCCGACGCCCAACTCCAATCCCCTTGATGGGTGCACAACACAGCTATGCGCCTCGCTTGGGCACGGCAACACCGCCACTGGACATATGATGACTGGAAACAAGTAGCCTGGTCTGACGAGTCGCGTTTCCAACTGTATCGGGCAGATGGAAGGATTCGTGTGTCGCGCAAACCCCATGAAGTCATGGATCCCGCCTGTCAACAGGGAACTGTACCGGCTGGTGGGTGTCCGTAATGGTATGGGGTGTGTTTAGCTGGACTTCACTGGGACTCCTGGGACGTCTAGAAACGTCTGTGACCGGCCAACGCTATGTGCGCATCCTTTCTGACGAGGCACACCCGTTCATGTCCTGCATTCATGCTGATGGGTTGGGCCTGTTCCAACAGGACAACGCACCTCCACACAAGTGACGGGACGCCAGATTATGGTTAGAGGAGCATTCATCTGAGTTTGGGGTGTTGACATTCCCATCCCAAGTCCCCAGATCTGAACGTGATAGGGCACATTTGGGATGCCATGTAACGCGCTATCGGACACAGGAATCCGAGACCTCGGAATACACCCGAATTGTGGAACGCTCTGCAGGAAGTATGGTGTGCATTGCATACAGCATATTTCCAGAAGCTAATGGAGTCCATGCTCCGTCGTATTTCTGTAGGCCTGCGCTCCCGTGAGGGACCTACCAAGAATTACACTGGTGCACCAGTTTTTCTGGCACTTCAGTGTATATAAAGTAATTTAAGATCCGTAACTGTTTAACTGTTTTGCAATTTAGAACAGGGTCGTGACATCAATGCATACGGTTTGACGTAAAATGGTAGCAGGCTTTAGCGCCCCTTAATTTTAAATCAAAATTTCGTGGAATTTTTACAGCATTTCAACGTTTCTGGGTTAGTTATCTTTAAACCAATCAGCATTTTGAACAGTAAAGCTAAACACCCTTTTGAATTTTTTGGTTTTCCGACTTTTCTATGTGTAGCAGTGATAGAAAAATTCAAGCAGACAAAAATTCCAAAGCTGCCATTTTGGAGGGGGGTCTTGGACTTTTCTTGGTATCCGGACCTTAAGACCTATCAGCATGCCAATTTTCAGATCTCTAGGTGATTTAGAAGTGGTCGAACAAATCACGAAAATTCAAGCAATGTTCCAACGCCGCCATTTTGATTTTGTTGTTGTTGTTGTCGTACTTTTCTAGGTATATGGACGTTAAGCATATCAGCATACCAATTTTCAGATCTATAAGTTATTTAAAAATGGTCGAACAACTCGCGGACGGAGACACTCGCATTTTCCCCACTTTGCTTTGTGTATATGTATGGATATTTTAGACAAAATATATTCGAGCTGTACTATTAGTCCTGCTCCATGTTAATCCATAGGATTTCGCGACTTTTAGTAGATGCGCTGATGCAAATCAGGAGAAAGTATTGAGTTCCTTTTTCTCGTCTGAAGTTTCTCTGAGTTTTTTTTTTTGTGTGTGTGTGTGTTTTGTAGCTTATGATGACGTAAGAATGCACGATATGGGTTTCCCTAGTAAGAATGACAGTGAATTATTTTCGGATGTTTGTTTTTGATATTTAAGGAGAAAGAGGATAGGGAACTCCAGCGGTTGTTGCACTATGAAGCAGGAAATGGGGTTTTACGTGCAGTGATACGCACATTTAAGCTACCCGGAAATCTCTTAACTTAAATATTATGAAATAGCTCATATATTATTTCTGTTGCGTACGTATGCGTCTCACAGTGTCTCAGCAATTTCACCCTGGGTAGTAGTGTCGTTTTAGAAACTTTGGGATTATTATTATTATTTTATTTTTTAGGTATGTAGTGCATTTTCAATCATGCAAGTACGAATTAAAAATTTTCCATGATTTCAATAGCTTGTAAAAAACTATTTGCGAAGTACGACCGGCGCCACGTTTGTACATACGCGTCTATGGTAAGCGAAAATCCGCATAGTAGATATTCATGACGGAGAACCATATTTGGTTAAAGCATATTACATGAGAGCTCTTCGTGTGTAAAAATGAAATTCTTTTCACTCCTAAATTATAGTGCCCCATCAATGTTCGGAAACAAATGGACTGTTGATGAGTTATTTTATAGTATAACCTACAGGTACACAGAGCTACTGTTAATAATTTTGTCGATAACATGAATCTACATTATACAAATTACAGAATCAAAGATGTATGAATTTATGAAAATTATAATAAAGTTCATAATTTTGAGTACCACAGTTACGCCATGTAATTATGGCTCAACAGTAGATTAAAATACATCGTGTACGATATTAATGTTTAAGTAGCAATTTGATAATGGAAAGGTCAATGCAATTAAGAGGAACTTCGCGTGTCTGGCGTCGAATCATTGTTGTGCTGTTCCGTGCGAACACGTACGTCTAAGGTCATACCATTTCGTTTTTATTCAGCGTGAACTGACCTTTTGTCGGCTTATCTGTCGTGTGTACTCGAATGAGCATTCTACCCGTTAAAACATCAAGATTCCCCGTTCCATTCTCCATCATTTAATTATTGCCCTTTCCATTTATTTTATTTCTCTCCGTCCCCCTTTTCCCATTTTATTCCGAATTCTCTCTTAATTGTCGAGCACCTGATTGGACACCGAATGCTTCACCGCAAGGACGTCTTCAAGGGGTTGCGAAGATGGGCTTGAGCCCACTCTGAAATTTGTCTTGCCCGCCCTGCCACCCACCCAGTTCAAAATGTGTCATTTTTCAGTATATTAAACTTTAAAATATAATCTGCACTTTGCCAAGTAATAAGTCTTGTGTTTTATTTCTTGTAGCCGTACGTGTTTTCCCCTAGGAAGTGCGTTATTTACATCTCCAATAAAGATTATCAAAATAGCATTCGTAGGGCGATGAAAATTCAGTGTGCCGCCCCGGTGGCGCAGTGGTCTAAGCGATGGCTACTGATCATTCGTCCGAAAGAGGTCCGGGTTCGAATCCCGGTGAGGCATGGATGTTGTGTTTGTCTTACGCCACTGGCTTTCTCTCCCTTCCCTGGAACCAGTGGCCCTAAATTAGGGACGGGCGACTGCTTATAGCCCATTGAGTTGCTCACGGTGGTCGTTAAACCTCCAATCAAAAAAAAAAAAAAATTCAGTGTTCTTCGCTCTTCCAAATTCTTAGATTAGGCCTTTTTTTTTTTTTTTCTTCTTCCATGTTTGTATGGCTTGGGAAATAATGAGGAGGGTGGATAAGAATTCAGTGAGGGGGTCACTACTAATTGCTCTGTTTGTTTTCTTTACGAAATAGGGAATTTCAACACGGAAAGTGAAGTCTAAAGCTACATTAGCGCTCTTAAGACTACTCCGGGACAGTAAAGCCTAAAGCTACATTAGCGCTCTTAAAACTACTCCGGGACAGTGAAGTCTAAAGCTACATTAGCGCTCTTAAGACTACTCCGGGACAGTAAAGCCTAAAGCTACATCAGCGCTCTTAAAACTACTCCGTGACAGTGAAGTCTAAAGCTACATTAGCGCTCTTAAGACTACTCCGGGACAGTAAAGCCTAAAGCTAAATTAGCGCTCTTAAAACTACTCCGGGACAGTGAAGTCTAAAGCTACATTAGCGCTCTTAAGACTACTCCGGGACAGTAAAGCCTAAAGCTACATTAGCGCTCTTAAAACTACTCCGGGACAGTGAAGTCTAAAGCTACATTAGCGCTCTTAAGACTACTCCGGGACAATGAAAATGAAGAAAGTGGCTGACGACTGGTTTGTAGGAGAGGAGTGCAAGGCAGAGTCACTGCCTGGAAGGAAGGCAGTTAAGGAGGGGAGGGGTATTGTGTGTCTGCGTGCCACGACGTTAAAATATGATTAAGATAAACAAAAACGACATTTTCCTTTAAATAAATTCAAGTACAGTTCTATATTCGTAAGCGAAAATGCAAAATTATGAAAAGTAATTTAAGACGATGCATTCAGAGCAACCAAAAAGTTGTAGGCAACATTCTACCAACACTTCTCTTTCACCAGTGGCGTAACTAGTCAGATCTGTGTATGTATGTGTGTCCAGTTCTGCGGGGTGGGGATCGCACGAATTCCTTTGTAGCCGGTGGTGAAAAGCACTAAAGCCGCCCCCCTCCGGTGGCACAGTGGTGTAAGCGCTTGCTTATGACCATTCGTCCGAGAAGGGTCCGGGTTCGAATACCGGTGAGGCATGGATGTTGTGTTTGTCTTACGGCATTGGCTCTCTCCCTTCCCTGGAACAAGTGACATTAAATTAGGGACGGGCGACTGCTTATAGCCCATTGAGTTGCTCACGCTGGTGGTTAAACCTTCATTCAAAAGGGAGGGGAAAAAAAGCATTAAAAATTCGTTCTTTCATTGTTTTGTAAAAAAAAAAAAAAAGGAGTTGCTATCAAACTTGCCGCAGCAAAAATAATACGCGCCCACCCGTCGCCCATCCTGATTTCGAAGTCTAGTGATGACGTCCCTGCTTCATCGTGTCACTCCCGGAGTGAACTAGCTATCAAAAGACACAGATAACGTATATGCCCACAGGGTCAAGGAACGCCCATCGCAGACACGCCCCCAAAACTGTGTCTACACCGCTTACTATCGCGAGGCTGGCTTTTTATTCTCCTACTACACTGAAGAGCAATTGAATTAGAGATACCTGTCTATAGTAACGTGTAGCACCACCTTTCGCCCTGATGACGGCGGCGATTCGTCTCGGCATGGACTCGACAAGACACCGGAAGCGTTGGGAAGCCATACGGATCCACGACCCCTGAACAAGCTCCCATAGTTCACGAAGATTTGATGGTGGGGAGTCAGAGCCTCGAACATCTCTCTCGATGGCATCCAAGATGTGCTGGCTGGGATTGAGGTCAGGTGACCTAGCTCGCCATGGAAGCGAGTTTACGTCGGTGGAGTGTTCATCCAACCATTCTGATACAATTCGGGAGCGATGGCACGGTGTATTGTCTTGTTGCAGGATGAGGTCCCCAGTGGGATGTTGAAGACGCACAAACGGGAGCAAATGGTCGTCCAGGATATCCCGATAACGTTGACCTGTGAGGGACGATGTCACACGTACCAGGGGTCCCATTTCAGTCCACGTAAACAGTCCCCAGACGAGAATGCCACCCCCACCAGCTTGAAGAGTACCCTGCTGGCAAGAAGGATCCATCGCTTCATGTAGTTTGCGCCGTACTCGTATCCTGCCATCCGCATGTACCAACGTGAATCTCGACTCGTCAGTCCAGGCAACATTTTTCCACATGTCTAGGGTCCAGTGGCGATGTTCCCGCGCCCATGCTAATCTTTGCATCCTGTGATGTGCGGTCAGCAGCGGTACCCTCGTGGGACGATGGCTTCTGTACCCCATAGCGAGGAGATGGTTCTGGATGGTGTGGGTGCTTACACGTGTTTGTGCACCAGCGTTAAATTGCCGAGTGATTTCTTGCACTGTGGTCCGTCTATCCGCTGTTACAATGCGAGCTAGCCTCATCCACACGCTGTTGTCCACGGCAGTTGTCCCTTGCAGGGATGGTTTTACCGGGTTCGATTTACTCACGGTGCACCCGTGACACAGTGGCTCGTGAACATCCCAGTGCCTGCACGACTTCCGAGATGGAGTGACCCAACCATTCGTTGGGCCCCGACAATTTTCCCACGATCAAATGCGCTTAGATCCTTCGTATACTGCGTCCGAGTCTTTCTGATTCCCGTCGCATCACTCCTTATATTGTCGGATCGCTGCAAACGTCATGTCGTTTCCGTTTACAGGGACTCCCACAGCGCCACATTTGCACAACGCCAGCTGTCTCTAATTCAATTGCTCTTCAGTGTATATGTACATAGGTCATTTCAAAAATTTTGCACACTGCAAAGGTACTGCCTGTAGGATGATGCAATCGCTCCAATCGTTGCGCCAGTTGTGAGTCAGACTTCACTGTACAACATTTCTAATTTGTTCCTGTTCCGAAAAATTCAGCCTAGAAATGGAGGAACAAAGCGAGTCAGGTCAGATCTCGCGTAGCGACCAGCGATCCTACATTAAAATTGGAACTTTGCAAGGAAAATCCCCTACCGAAATTCATAAAGCTTTGTGTGAAGTTTATGGGGTTAGTGTAGTGGGTCGTAGCACAGTGTCGCGGTGGCCTTCTAGTTTCCGCCTAGGTCGGGAGCCCACCAGACTATGAAGACGACCCAAGGATTGGCCGACCATCAGATTCAACGTACGACACTTCTGTGGTTATCGTCAACAGCATTTTGGAAGAAGATCGACGGAAAACATGTGAAGAGATTGCATATGAAGCAAACATGTCTACCGCTTCGGTTTTCAGAATCCTAATTGAAAAATTAAAGAAGATAAAAGTGGCGGGTACTGCATAATCTGAGTGAAGAGAAGCAAGCAGTTCGCTAAGGGATCGCAGAAGAATTGCTTCAGCGGTACGAGACAGGAGGCGAGCAGTTTTTGGACAGAATTGGTGCTATAGACGAAACCTGGATACAAGATTTTGAAACAGAACTGAAATCTCAGTCTACTCAGTGGAAACATCCAGAATCGCTTCACCAGAAAAAATTCCGCCGCCAACAATTGAAGGTTAAGCTGATGTTGATTATAGGTTGGAGTGATAGCAACAGTACCTTAGAGGACCACTGTTACAGCGGAATACTACATGTTTCTGCAGAATGTTTTGAGCCCAAAGATTCGGCAAAGAAGGTCCGACATGCTCGAAGCTAGCGTAATCATTTTATACGACAACGCGAGACCGCATGTTGCCCGAATAGTAAGAGACATTCTGGAAAAGTATGGATGGGAATTGCTTCCCCACGTACCATACAGTCCTGACATGAGCCCACCAGACTATGACTTGTTCCCAAAACTGAAAAAGCCACTCCACGGGAAACAATTCAGTACGGTTCAGGGTGTTTCTAATGAGGTGACCCGAGTAATCCGACGCCTCCACAATGGAGGTGTCCTGACTGGAATACAAGACTTGCCCAAACGTTGGACCGCTGTCATAAAGAAACATGGAGATTATTTCGAAGGCCTGTAAAGGTATGTCGTGAAATAAATTAGTTTTTTAAGAAATAACCCACAGTGAGCAAAAAATTTGAAATGACCCTCGTATTTATTGATTATGAGAAGGCTTTTGATTCCATAAAACTATCAGCAGTGATAATGTCTTTGAAATCCGGTGGCACTGAAGATGTATACGTTGATATCATTAATAACATGTGTGAAATTATAAGTGCAAAGGTCCGACTGTTTGAAGGCACAGCACGTATAAAAATTGGAAAGGAAGTGAGACAAGGTGACATCATATCTCCCAATCTCTTCAATGCCACATTGCAGAATGTGTTTCAATCATTGGACTGGGAAGACAAAGCGGATAAAGATTATTGGAGAATATTTAACCTACCTTCTCTCGTTTTTCTGACGACATATTGTAATTTTCTTTATAAGTACTCACAAAGAGCTGCAAAGTGTGATCAAGGAACTTTCCGACAAGAGGAAAAACGTGGGATTAAAAATGAATAGGTCTTAAGGTCTGTTTTTTTTTACAACTGAAGATTTAGAGGATGATGGGGAATTTTTAAATGTAACTTAGGCCTTCACTTGTCTGAACAACAGATGTCAAGCAAGAGCCACATCGAGGAAGAAATTAGTAAGTGTATAAAACTTGGCGGGGGTGCATTTGGAAGGAACAGTAAAATTTTACGAAACAGTTTGCCATTATGTATTAAAGGAGAAGTTTTAAATTAGGGCATCCTTCTAGTTCGTACTTATGAATCACAGACATGGATCTTAACTAAAGAAAGACATACAGAGATTGCAGGCAACTCGGGGAAGCTTGGAGAAATGCAGCCTGGAAAGATAAGAAGAGGAACTTGTGGATCAGGAAAATGACGAGAGTTGATAACCTCATGATCAAAGTAAAGACCTTCAAGTGGCAGTGGGCTGGGCATGTTGCTAGAAAAACTGACCACCCCGTTGGACAACTAAAATTTTAGACCGGATAGAAAAAGGCTGCATGGATGAAATTCGAAAGCATGTTTGAGTTACACGGAAGAGAGTAGCTCTTCGGGACAGATCTGGAAGAGACTTGCGATCGCCCAGTAGTAGATTGATAATTATTGATGATGATGATGATGATACCGAGTGGCTTTAAAGTCAGTTTAAATTTCAAAACTTTATAACAGAAGAATAAATGCATGAATTACAGTGCAGTTTGCAGAAGCATCAGCGATTAGGGAGATTTTGTTTGGCAAAGGAAAAGTTTTCAGTTCAAACAGCCACCAAGAGAGTGTGATAACGGCTAAAAAGTTTGTAGATACAGTGAAAATCAATGAAAATACAATATACGTTGTATTAATTTGGTGACCCTGTCACAGCAGTAATTGTTCCACCACCACAAGGTATTACAGCGTTGAAGCGTGTGAAATCTCCAGTAAGAGCCGAAAGTAGCATGTTCGGATGAGTGCAACAGACTTCGGGGCGAATGGCTACTTTCAGTTGTGACAGTATGGAAGGTCTTGTCTGCATTGTTAAAAAGTGTTTGGTAGGTTGCACCAAAAAGTGGTGCTATATCAGCTGCTCTACTTTCTGAGAAACGATACATCTCTGTGTGTTGCAAACAAAACCAAACAACATGGTACAACCTTGCACATAATGTAGTGCAACCTTGTGCCATAACGTTGAGTAAAGTTGTACCATGCTGTTGTGTTTTGTTTACCCTACAGTAATGTGTCGTTTCTTAGAAAGTGGTGCAGCTGGTGTAGCACCACTTTTTGGTGCAACCTACTATAAAATTTTTAACAGTGTGGTTACACTATGTACTTTAAATACCCCACAATCAGAAATGCACAGGTGTCAGATCTGGAGACCGAGGTGGCCATGGAATGTTGCAGTGCCGGCTGATTAGTCTTTCTGCACCAAATGTGGTGACAAAATAGTTGTTTACTGGAGATGAGACGTGAGCTGGCATACCATCCTGCGTAACGTGACTGTGTGCAGCAAGATTTTGTTCTTGCAAAAATGGCATCACGTTTTCATGCAGCAGTAGTTTCAAATAGCGTTCGGCATTTGCTGAGCAAGTTTTCCAGCCGTTTCTGGGGCACGGTACCTCAAAGAAAAAAGGCAAAAGAATGACTGATGCAGTGAATCCACATCACACCGTAACTCGTGACGAATGCAGTGATTCCTCTGTGTACGCATGTGGAATGTCCTGTGCCCATGTTCGACAATTATCCGTGTTGAAAGACTCGTGTAACTAAAAATGCGTTTCGTCCGTCCACAACGCATTTAACAACCATTGGCGGTACTCAGTGATCTTTGACACAGCATATTTAGCAAATTCCTCCCGCTGTGTGGTATCTGCCTGTAACAGCTGGTGTAAAGTTCGCAGTTTGTATGGGTACATATTTAACACAACGTGAAGAATACGATTTACTGATGCTCTCGGTATGCCCAAACGTCTTGCCACTTCACGAGCACTATTTGTTCCACTTGTGGCATTAGATGCTAGTTCGTCCATTTGGGATGCCACAGCATTTGAACGGGACTGCGTTAACCCTGGTCTCTCGCGTCGGGGAACGATCCAGCAAACTTCAATTTCCTCAAATCGTCTTACCAGACACTGCAAATCAGCATAGGTGATAGGACTTCTTTAGTCCTTTCTGTGTTCGGAACTTTCTCAAAGCTTCTGCTGCCGATTCTCCGCGTGCATGAAAAAAAAACTTCACTGTTTAGGGCTTTATCCGGCAAAGTTAACATCGTAGCAACGCTCCTGTTGAACACCGTTTTAAATAACGAGAAGGGTGAAGGCAATTCACAGATCATTAATAGCTGCAGCTTATCGCTTAGTGCTTTTAAACGCATCACATTTATATATGTTTTATGGTTTGTAAACTGGTAAAGTGCTCCCCTCTCGTCGCATTTCCGAACTAAAAGTTTTTCAGTTGTCAAAACAAAATCCCATACACTGTTAAAAATTTTGTGATAGGTTGCACCAAAAAGTGGTGCTACACCAACTGCACCACTTTTTGGGGAAAAAATACCCATTCTGTGGTGCAAACAAAACCAAAAACATGGTGCAAGATGTGGTACAACCTTGTTCCATAGCGTGGAGCAAAGTTGCATTATGTTGTTGGGTTATCTTTGCATCACATAGTGGTGTATTTTTTTTTCTCAAAGTGGTGCAGCTGATGTAGCACCAATTTTTGGTGCAACCTACCACAATTTTTTTAACAGTGTACCAACTTATGCTTCATACGTATTTGTTCTTTCGTTATAAAGTTTTAAAATTCAAACTGACTTTCGAGCCACCGGTGTATTATTCATCAGTGGCATGAGAATGTGATTTTTTTTTTTTTATGATGATATATTGTATATTTATCTATGCAAACAACTTGCCTTCAAATTGCAATGTATTCCGTTTTCCATGTGACCAGTTTTCCGAAACCGAATTGAATTTGGGCTTGGTGAATTTTTGGAGAACGCTATCTACTAGATTACATAATGGAATAGTGAAGTTTGGAGGAAGTAATATGACGCACGGTCTCTCTCTCTCTCTCTCTCTGTGTGTGTGTAGAGCTGCTTTCTCGTGGTTTTGGACCGGGTGCGTCGGTCATGAAACCAGAAACTCTACATTTGCAGTCCTGCTGTGATTGATTAGTTTACTTCACAGGACCTGTGTTCTAGCAGTTCTTTGGAAGCCGCCCCTAAATGATTCAGCGTGAAGATGACCATTTGAGTTGTAGATACGTATGTAATTTGAGAGTAACTCTATTTAAGTGCAAGGAGTCAGCTTGTTTTTTTAACCGTATGGAGTCTGGCGATTGGAGGTTGACGTCCTCAAGGTCCGAACCCACCTTTGTAAAACAAAAAAACTTACTATAAACCAAACTATTCTATTTACATTGGTCTGGCCTGTTTGAATCCCTGATCTCAATCGCGTTCAAAACTTTTGGAATGACCTGGAGCTTCGAATCAGGGATAAACCAATGTTCGCAGTTCAGCTTTGAAGGTGGAATGGAAGCAAACTCCGCTTCTCCACCGACCTTTTTGTTTAATCATTTAATTGAAATTGTTCCTGTCGGGCGTCGCTAACTGCACACTTCTCAAGTATGGCTTTAGCACCTGAGGCTTATCTCGGAAAATCACGCCGGGAGTCGGAAAAGTAGCAGAATTCTTCTTCATTGGCAGTTATAGGTGCCGCGCTGTGATCGGATTCACTAAATTCTATTGCTTTCCAGTCCACTGTTAATCATTGAAAACCGCATCCGTGATGGAAACAAATTGCTAGTAACATTAAAACTACAAAATTTATAAAGGGGAGTACAGTGAAATGTGTTGGTGGTCAATCGCATTCGACTGTCACTTGCAAAAACGGGCAGTTTTGTCTGGCACGGATGTCATCACCAACCAATAGAAACAATGTATTAGAGACCTTTATTTGGCGGCCACCTGCAGGACACGGTCACGGGAAATCATTTTTGGAACTTATATTGGAATATACCTGCGTTTCGCGGTCATCAATATGCGGAACCTATAGAAAAACCTTGTTTAGGAAGTTCTAGAAAGATAACGGGAGGACTCTCTGTGAGTTTGAAAATATGAAACATTTGTTTCTTTTTCTCCCTCTGTCACTACCCTCCACGAGATTGCAAATGGTGGGTGGCCCTTGGGGTCTGTCAAATTCTTATAATTTTGTTTGCAGACAGTATTGTTTTTTTTCTCGAGGGTACACATGCCCTAAATGAAAGCGTGAAGCTCACAGAGAAGTTATTCTGGCTCATTCCAACGAACCTAACCTTCTCACATAGCGATCGTATTACCTGAGCTGGCTAGATGGTCAGCTACAGATGGCAAAAGAACAGATCGCTGACTTTAAGGAAAAGATAAGAGGAAGGAAGTGGCTTCAAAGCTCAACCTCCGTAGTGCTGCTGTTGCGTTTGGTATCTCCTTACCTTCCATTCCCCCAGGGAGAACATGTGGTAAGGGCGCCATATTTCCTACAACGTACATATTTTCCGAACACCTTACCCCATTACTCAGTTTTACTTCTGACTTTTTGTAAAAGATTTAATGAAGAACATTTCTAACTTACAAAATGGCAGGGAAGTAAAAAAGAATAAGCACTTCACAGCAGGCTGCATTAAAAAGGTAAGTCTTTTTTTAATGCGGCAATATTTGAGAGATTGCACCTATTTGGCTGTCACCTGTCCAAGACCACTGGCGGATCCAGGATGTGATGTCTCTATGGGAGTGGCCCAAAATATGGAGGATGCAAATAAAAATGCCCTGGAAAGAAATTTTACCCAAACATTGGGGAGCGATAAAAATATTTCCGCAATATTAAAGTGTGTTTCCAATTATTCGTAAAGTACATTTATTTAAAAACATATGCAAATATATTTAAAAATAAGCAGCCAATAACAAAGAACGAAGGACCAAGTGATACCACGTGGGAAGGGCCCAGGTTCCTGGGCCATCCCCACTGAGTGCAGAAAGGTCTCTTTCACAGAAACGTGGATAACCTTGCCATACAGGTTTCACTGTAATTGCAAAACATTGAAGTAATGTGGACATACTACATTCAAAAGTGTACTGCAAGAATCTGTGCTGTGATGGAAAATAATGCAATTATAAGACACGGTGGAAAACATAAACATTATGTGGATTTAAGGAAGCCGTTTGAGTTCTCATTAGGTTTCCTTAAATCCGTATCAGAAGAGGAAAGCTGTAAAGGTTATCAGTGCGAAAGCTTTTCAAAGATACTTCATACAGTTACAGAAAAGCTAAATGCTGATATAAGTGAGTGATATACAGATGTTCACGCATTTCTAGAACGATTTTCCAGCAAGTATGACATATACTCTAACTTAAGTTTCATTTTTTAGTTTCTTTCTCTGTGCAAATTTTGAGTTCATTTTTGCGTTTTCTATCTTAACGTTATATTTTCTCACTAGCTGTATGTTGGCAACAGTCTAGAGGTCGTAGTGCGTGACATGTGCGTGCTGTCAGATAAGAAGAGCTATATAATGTTGGAGCAAGCAGCGAAAAAGAGTGTGTGGTGGTGTGATGTTATAATCGTGGAAGCTGGATTGCGCTGAAGCGGTGTTTACTTGAAGTTTGCGCGTCCGAGTTGTGTTGTTATATATTTAGTGTTGGAGTTTGTTAATCAAGTTTTCTGCTTACTAACTTACGTTAATTAGCTTCAAAATATTAGTGCTCTTATGAATCAAGTTCTGCATGAGTAGTGTTTATGAAATATTGACAGAATAAGAGGAATAACTGTATGTACCTGTTTCTTAAATTTTATTTAAGTGACTTCTGTTTCACTTAAAATGAGTGGATAAGAAGAACGGACTGTATTAGTGTTTAGTAAGCCATATATACACGTTTCAAATAGTAAAGAACGTCGCTACAAATATAATCAATGTTTAAAATCAAATTATTTCTTTCTTAAATGTGCTATCTGATAGTCTTTTCTCTGGAATGAACCTCCATGTAGATTTCCAAGATAACAAGGCATTTCTTAAAATTGTGGTATTTTTATTCCACTCCTCATCCACTGGTTTCCATAGTCCAACCATTGTTTTAGGTCTGCGTTTGGAAAGCGCTCCTTTAGCAGTCCGATGGCACAATAGTCCATTGGGGACACATCAGGGGACTTTGAAGGAATATGAGCAAAAGGTATAGACTTGATACCCGTCTTTTTTTTTCATTTTATTTCAGGGAATAGAGTGGTAGATTTGGATTAGTAGCCTTATCCTGATGGAGTTGTACTCTTTGAAGGCTCTGTGGATGACGGAATGGTATTTCCTCTTTAAATATAGGAGTTAAAACATTATTTTGGTAATGTGTAGAATTGATTTTAACATTCTTTTCAACTTTTCTTAAATTTGATTTCCCATTGTACGAGAAACCAGCAATAATCATGTATCCTTTACTGAAACATTCTTTGGATTCTTAGAACCAAGTTTGTAAGTTTTTTTCTGCCATTTTGCGATAGTATAAATCGACCGTCTTTTTGTTGCCGTCCTTTTAAGTAGGTCCATGCTTCATCAATAACCACAATAAATTTCTATCTGTCTCCGGCTAAGTGATTTTCATAAAGACTACCCTGTGTTCAGTGTTCAGTCACGTGTCTAGGTAAAAGGCGGTGAACATTTTTTTTTTTTTGTTCAGATTCAAATCGTTGTTTACAGTTGATACAGAGATTTTTATCAACGTAGCGATTGCTCTTTGGGCCGGTGGATTTTCTTTTGAGACCAGAGGCATTACTTTTGAAATATTTGTAAAGTGCGTAGCTTTTTTGGATATTCGTTTGTTCTTTTTCCTGTTAAAAGCAATGCCTGACGATTTTCCTCTCTGTTATTAATGATGCTCATTTTACATTTAAAAATGCCAATTCCATGATTTTCACAGCATTTTTTAATTACAGAATACGAATATTTCTCGTCGTAAAGAGCAAAAAAAAAAAAAAAAAAAAAAAACCGTCTGTCGACAGCTTGTTTACGTGCGCCATTTTCTTAGCATACGATATATTTAACTGCAGCAGATGTTTCTTTCGTGTTCATCTAACACGTTGTTGCCAATTTCAATTCTTTAAACTTCTTTTGTTTTCTGTAATTTCTTATCAAAAATGGTCTAGCAAATGCGTGAACATCCTCTGTGTATGACGTCCATAGGAAACATCAGCCAGGCGGCCCTTTTTGCGCAGTGGTATAAACGCCGGCCCCTGACCATTCGTTCGAGATGGGCCCGAGTTTGAGTCCCTTGTGAGATAACGGTGGTGTGTTTGTCTTACAGTACTGGCTCTGTCTCTTTCTCTTCCCTGTAACCGGTGATTCCAAATTAAGGACGGGCGACTGTTTGTGCACCCCTTGGAAGTTGCACATGGTGGTTGTTAACCCCCCCCCAAAAAAAAAAAAAAAACCCCAAAAAAACCACTTCAGCCTGTATTACCAAAATCAAAAACAGATATGCATGACACTATGAATTCGATGAAAAAGAAAATGTATGTATTATCGTAGACCAATGCCGCCGTGACACCCGCAAGCGGTCTGCAGTTTCATGGTTGGATTAGGACCTATTTCAATCCGGTGTGCAGTTGCAGAGTAAGATTATAAAGTTTGATAATATCGGTATGCAGTTGCAGGCTGCCCATACGATCAGTGGCGCATTTAGTGGAGGTGGCCCAGGGGTCTGAGCCCTCCCCATGAAGTACCACCTGGCCCTTCGTTCTTTGCTACTGACTGCATATTTTTAAATATATTTGTATGTGTTTTTAAATATATATTTTAGGAATCATTGGACATCACTTTAATACGGCGGAAATATTTTTTTTATCGCTTTCCGATATTTCGGAAGATGCTTTTCTCTGGGGTATTTTTATTTGCACCTTCAATATTTTGAGCCACCCCTATAAAGACATCTGGGTGCCCCACTGCATCCGATACTGATATCTGACGTCAGTGATGTCGTTTTCTTATCATTACTGACGTCCGAACCCTTGTGCAGACGTCAGCAATGATAGTGGGCTTAGCGCTGGCTTACGACCGTTCGTCCAAGTGAGTGCGGGTTCGAATCCCGGTGAGACATGGATGTTGTGTTTGTCTTACGGCACTGGTTCTCTCCCTTCCCTGGAACCAGTGGCCTTAAATTAGAGACGTGCGACTGCTTTTAGCCCATTGAGTTGCTCACGGTGGTTGTTAAACCCTAAGCCTAAAAAAAAAAAAAAAAATCTATATGTAAACGCAAATCAGTAAGAATTTAACGAAAGTAAATAAACAGAATATCTCAGATGTGTAATACAGGGTAATTCAAAATGATTGCCCCGATTGCAAATGACAAAAACGTGTTTATGAAGATTTTATGAAGATAAATAGACAGCTGATATCCTTACGAAAGAATGAAGGAAGTTTAGAATGTTATTGGAACCTAATGCTGTGTTACTATGGTGACGTAAGAAAGTGAGCTGCCCGTGCGCCAAAGCCAGTGGGAAGAAATGGCGACCGCAGCAGAAAAGGCGTTTTACGTGCCGAAGTGGCCTCTCAAGTCTCCGAACTTTACTCCTTGTGGGGTATGTCAAAGATCATATGTATGTGCCACCTTTGCCGTGAACACTACAAGAACTAAAGATGCGCATTCAGCTTGCACTGGCATCAGTGACTCAGGACATGCTTCATAATGTATGGCGTGAAATGGATTACCGTTTAGATGTTGTCCGCGTGACCCAGGGGAGTCATATACACTGCTGGCCACCCAAAATGCAACACCAAGAAAGAAGCATCCGATTGGCTTGAAATTCGCACCAATCGCAATCGATTAGCATTGCAGAGCATATGCAAATCATGTGCGCCTGGCACGCCACCGAGAAGCGCTATAAGAAGGGTGCACAGAAGGCGGGGTTTAAGTAGCGGAAGTGTGTTGTGCTACCGGACCTGTGCGTGTGAAGCTTCCTGATGTCTCGTCGCAGAATACGGTAGTCATTCCAGCACGTTTCGGAGTTCGACAGAGGACGAATAGTGGCTTATCGCGAGAGCGGTTTCGCGTACCGAGACATCGGCGCCCGTGTGGAACGACATCCAGCTACAGTGAAGCGAGTATGGATTCAGTTGGTGCAGGAGGGACGGACGGACCGACGTGAGCGATTGTCGCAGCCGCGGCACACCACCGAACGAGAGGGCCGGCATGTTGTGCGGCGGGCATTGATGGCTCGCACCGCCACATCACGAACGTTAGCGCAGGAATTAGGGTGTGTTGCGCAACAACCTGTGTCAGCACGTACTGTTCGACGTCATCTGCAGGAGCGGGGACTTGTCGCACGGCGCCCATTGCTCCGATTACCATTGACGTTACACCACCGGCGTGTGAGGCGGCAGTGGGCCGTTGAACGGCGCACCTGGACTACGGAATGGCACGATATTGTCTTCTCCGGCGAACCCTGCTTCTGCCTGCAACACCACGATGGTCGGATCCGCGCGTGGCGACACGGCGGCGAGAGACTGTATGACGCCTGCATTATGCATCGCCACACCGGTCCGTCGCCTGGCATGTTATGGTTTGGGGCGCAATTGGATATGACGCCCGCACTCCTCTAGTACGCATCGCCGGTACACTGAACAGCCACCGCTACATCTCCGACGTTTTGGAGTTTGTAGTACTCCCTTACCTGCAGGACCTGCCAGCGGCCACGTTTCAACAGGACAATGCGCGCCCGCACGTGGCACGCATCGTGCAACAATTCTTCACGGCCCACCAGGTGTCACTGCTGTCGTGGCCCGCCTGTTCTTCCGATATGTCGCCCATCGAACACGTCTGGTCGCTGATCGGCAACCCAGTGACCCGGCAAGCACCACCCGCGGCTACGCCTGATCAACTGTGGCCACGTGTGGAAGCAGCCTGGACAGACATACCCCAAGCCCACATCCAAAAAGCCTCTTTCGTTCGATGCCGCAGCGTGTAGCGGCCGTTATTGCCAGCCATGGGGGTCACACGAACTATTGATGTCTGCGTGTTCCGCAAGTCGCACGGGCCTGTAAGCTCAATCGTTTCATCTTTGTATCTGTTGTTATGTGTCCAGTAAATCTGGCTTTGCTATCTCGTGTCCTTCTTGGTGTTGCATAAAGGGTGGCCAACAGTGTAGAACATTTGTAAGGTACGGAAACAAAATTCTAAACTTCCTTCTTTATTGTGCAACAATGTGATCTCTGTATCTATGTTCATAAACCAAGTATTGTCATTTGTAATCGGGGCAATCATTTTTAATCACCCTGTCTTCTTAAAGGAAAAATCTACGGTGTATTTTCTGCGTTGTAAAGCTCAAACAACCAAGTGCCATTAACTTTGTAATTCTGTTTTTCTTTCCTTCTGATATTTTTCGTTATCTGACAGCATGTTAAATACGAGATATGGATTCTCAGTGCCAGACAAACTTGATGCTTCCTGAGTTAAGTTGTAATAAAATATATTGAAAGAATTATCTTTCAGGTGTCTTTTGACTGGCGTCAAGTCAGTGGAGGTGTCGTGAGAGTGTACAACAGTCTGTTGCCAAAGCTTGATCATGGCGATGTCTAGGGCACAGTCACCGCCAGCAACGACAGAACAGTCTGCTCCCATGGCAGAAAGCTGGTGTTATACACAGGTATGTGAACAAATATTAACGAATTCTAATGAAAATCAATTATTTGAAGTTCCTTATACAACTAAATGTTATACCATATACAGGGTGATTCAAAAGTCCCCGAACTCTGAATTCAAATATTTCTACAACGAATATAGTAATGTATAACTATTTTTACATACTAAAGATCAAAGCCTAAAACATAAGAAAAACTTTAGAATTTAAAACGAAAGTTGCAAAATAACCTGAAGATCAAAACGCGCAAAGCAGCAGTTATGAAAATTCAGAATTCACATTCTATTAAGAAGAGACTGAAGCAAAAAAATTTTTTTGACTCATACCAAGTACAACATAGAAAAGGTTATGTATTGACCGGTGTGAGTAAAAAGAGAAAAAAATAGAACAACTGAATGTAGAAAGTGTCGAGAATACTGAGCCTTGGCTTTATCAAGGACCAGCAAAAACTCTGCATTTTCTCACTTCCACAAAGACCTATTTGGAAATGGGTTTCTGCAAAGTCATAGATGCAAGTAATAAGCCCACCAAAAAAAAAAATTTTAAATATATATATGTCATGACCTCCGCAGAGTTGTATGACCAAGCTTTAGTTAACAATTTAGCTTGCATCCATAACTTTCCTGGCCCGACCCATGCTCTTCATCTGTTACTATATTAAACAGAAAGAAGATGATTATAGAAAACTCAAGTTGTAAGAGTCAGAAATAATAATGAATAATGAATCAGAAATAATGTTCAGCAATAACAAATTGCCAAGTTCGCCTGAGAGAGAATTTAAACCTGAATTGCAGAAACCCATTTCCAAATAGGTCTTTGTGGAAGTGAGAAAATGCAGAGTTTTTGCTGGTCCTTGATAAAGCCAAGGCTCAGTATTCTCGACACTTTCTACATTCAGTTGTTTTATTTTTTTCTCTTTTTACTCACACCGGTCAATAAATAACCTTTTCTATGTTGTACTTGGTATGAGTCAACAATTTTTTTGCTTCAGTCTCTTCTTAATAGAATATTTTTACATACTGTTTACATTGACACTCATACTTACAGGTAATGAAAACCACTTTACAATACATGCTCGAATTGTCCACCATTCTGCGGAAGACACAAATTCACCCGACGACACACGTTGGCTGACACTCTTTTCAGCGTGTTGGCTGGTATGTCCCTCACGGCTGTAATGATGTTGTTCCGCAGGTCCTGTACCGTCTTAGGGTTGTTGTGGTAAACTGTGTCTTTCAGATAGCCCCACAAATAAGAGTCTAGAGGACTCAAGTCTGGTGAGCGAGGCGGCCAAAGTTTTTTCGAGATTAATCGATCGTGGAAGAACTCACGGAGCATCACCATTGTGTCTTTTGACGCGTGGAACGTTGCTCCATCTTGTTGAAACCAACAGTAACGTTCGTGTTCTTCCAGCATCGCTACAAACTGATGGATGATGTCTGCATACACAGCGGAATTTACAGTTGTGTCGAAAAAAAAATGGCCCTACAATTCGCCGTTTAGACACCGCGCACCACACTCCAACTTTCTGACAGTGAAGTCCAACCTCATGCAATGAGTGTGGATTCTCCGCAGCCCATATGCGAGTGTTTTGGTTATTGACATATCCATTCAAATGCAACCATGCCTCGTCACTGAAAAAAGTGTTGTTATGCTGGTTAGTCACATTGTTGCGCGTGAAACTCTCAAACCAGTGGCAGTAGGCAATGCGCTTTTCCGAGTCAAAAGGACGTAGCTCTTGCACTACTCGAATTCTGTACGGCCGTAGCTTTAGACGTTTGGTAGCCCTCTGGCAGGCTGAATACGATGCTTTAACTCTTGAGACAGCCGCCGAAGTGACTTCCGGGGAGAGCGCTGTAGCGAAACGTGAATTTTCTCCAGAAACGTGGTCGTCACCACGGACGGCCGGCCGCTTTTAGGCTTATCCTGAACACTGCCTGTCTCGCGAAACTGGTTCACAAGGTCATACACAGTTGTTTTTTCTGGTATAGGAGCATCAGGAAACTTCCTTTGAAAGAGCTGGATGCAACGTTCGTAAGATTTTTCCGCAAAATAAACTTCTAACAAAGTGACTCTCTGTTCTTGCGTGAGACTCGTGGCTGACTGAACGTTACTGATTGCCAGTGCCCGCGTAAGCGTAGTGTCACGTGGTGCTATCACGTAGCGCAGGTCGTTCCCCAAGGTCACACACAACAGCCACAAACAGTAATACTCGGATATCTTTTATAGTTTTACAGCAAATACGTTTTAAAATATAGAGTTCGGGGACTTTTGAATCACCCTGTATAAAACCATGCAAAATTAATATACTTGAAACAGAAACATCCCCGTCTATCTTTTATATCAGAGTATCTTTAAGTGGAACTGAATAAATCTGTTTTGTATCAGATGACTGTAAGCATAAGAAATATGATTCATGCATTTACAGTTTTCTCCGGATGCAGGATTTCTGAACTGGGTGGCACATATATTTGGCGTGCTGTTCGCAGTTCTGGAAGTGGGAATTGAAACATTAATTTTGTGTCGAACAGCTGGTACTGTGACCAAAATTATCCACACATCTTCCTACGATGTACGGAGTAGGATCCAAAAGTTCCCGGATTGCGCCTGTGCGACAAAGTACGTGTATGGCATACCCACTGATTATTGGATTATGTTACATTACCCCCCCCACAGAGAATTTAATTTCGTCCATCTACGTCACGCGCTCGCTGCGATACATCCGGGTATTGTGAGCAACTTACGCAGCGTTTGGCGTTTGATGAAAAATAAGAGTTTTTTTTTTTTGAGCAGCGCGTTCGTTTGGGCAAAAGTCCAACCGAAACTTACGAGATGTTGAAGCAAGTTTATGGCGAAAACACCCTGTCGCGGTCACACGCGATTGGCATCGACGTTTCAGAGAAGGCAGACAGGAGGTTGAAAACGACGAACGAAGCGGGCGGCCAGTGACAACTCACACGGGTGAAAACATTTCGAAGGTTGAGGCCATCGTATGCGACAACAGACGATCGAGCAAATAGCAGAGGTTGCTGGGATATCAGAGACTACATGTCAACGGGTACTAGCAGATCTGAAGATGCACCGGGTGTGTCAACACATCGTTCCACGCATGTCAACCGAAAATCAGTTGGCCATACGGATGGAAATTGAGGGAGATATCGTAACCGCCGTCGACCAAAACCCACAACTTCTTTGAAGACTCATAACGGGGGATAAAATATGGTGCTTCCGCTTCGACTTGTAGACTAAGCGAGTATTAGCTACGTAGAAATCGCCATCGTCTCCACGCAAGCAGAAATTCCATCGACATCGCAGCAAAGGCAAGATCATGCTTAGAGGTCTTCTTCGACATGCAGGGTGTTGTTCATCTTGAATTTATTCCTGAAGGACGCACTGTCAACAAAGAGCTCTATCTCGACATCATGCGACGTCTACGCGATTCAGTCCGCAAGAAAAGGCATCAACTGTGGGTGCTGTTGCATGACAATGCACCGGCATGCAGGTAGCTCCTCTTTCGTGAGTTTCTCGGCAAAACAAGAACTGTTGACCTCCTTGTAACGAAACAAAGATTTTCCATGCATTTCGTGATTTCTCCGATGCACAAATTTCCCGCTTGGTGACTTAAGTTTACAATCTATTCGCATATACTATGTGTGCATGTATACAATAATTATATATGTTAAAGTTCTCGGAAATCAGCTTTTACACAGCTGTTAATACACTTTATAATATGTATCTGTAGGATACTAAATAGGGTACTGAAAGCAATGGCGGATTGGCGAACCATAAACGGCCCTGGAAGCGATTATTTTGCGGTACATTGCTAACAAAAAATTATTACAGTATTTCTGCCTTTATGTCGCCATTATCATATTGAGCTTTTTTTTCAATGTCTTTTCAGCTCAAGTCTACAAATTGCTACAGCGTTTGTGTTTAGGCATAGACGCTCAGATATTTATTTGCAAAAATATCTGCGCGTCTATAAACCGGATTGAAAAAT
Organism: Macrothele yani; assembly: GCA_039090855.1. NCBI lineage: Eukaryota > Metazoa > Arthropoda > Arachnida > Araneae > Macrothelidae > Macrothele > Macrothele yani. The sequence continues at coordinate 43,312,316 of CM077022.1, read as the reverse complement.
ATTTTTTTCCAGTCGAATACCTGTACTCTGGGTTTCGAACTTTGGGCCCAACTCTGACGAATAATGCGAAGCCAACGCCTCAGACCTCTCAACCAGCGGTGCGACAATATGGTTTTCAGAAGCAGTGATGTGGAATAAAATATATTTCGAATTCGATTGCCTCTGCATTTATTCCCACCGAGGCGAAATTGTTCATCGGAAAAAGACCAAAAGATCACCATTCTCCCATTTTAAGCTTCCCAGTGGAAAAATACGTTTTCAAATTTTAAATGAGAGTTAGGTGCGGAGACATGGTGTCCACAGACGGACAGACAAAGTGTGAGCATAAGCACGCCTGTTTTTTTTTTTTTTTTTTTCAAAGGATGTGCCGAAAATCGTTCTTGCACAATTTTTTCAGAATGAAACAGTACTGATAACTCTACTAGAACAGGTCAAAATTGGTACAATCGCTGTTTCGCGTAGCATATAAGCAGACGCGTAACTAAGGCCGGACCGGCTGTCTCGGGCGCAGCTAGGGGGGGGGGGGCGTAAAAATTCAGTGCTTACAATCTGATTAAAATTGGAATTGAAACTTTTGCACCAATTTCTGGTTCTGTTTTAATCGCCATACTTTGTCATTTGTCCATTTATAGAATCTGCTTATAATATGTTGTACTAGTTATTGGTAGTCTCGGCAACTTAAAATTCACATTTCTTTCTCAAAATGTCCAGGGGAAATTAGTTGTTCTCATTCAGAAATGAAGACGCGGTTCTCTACGTGCGGTGCAAAATACGGATGTCGAGCCTCGACTTCCAGATATATTTGGTCTGTTTGATGTGGTGTCGAACGTCCTAAGTCTGAAGCCATGCAAACAGTCACAGTTCGATTGTGCCTTCCCTATATAGATAGATACAGAGAGTAAGACGTTAATTTTACTTTGTCGAGAAATGTAAGTGTTTGTATTGGGGGGGGGGGGGGTCGCTATGAATTTGGTAATATATATAACTAATTTCTAAGGTAGACGGGAGCGCAATATTTTGTGCTTTGCCCCGGGCGCAGAAATTCCAAGTTACCATACAAGCACTACTTCTTTCCCGCCGCCCCGGTGGCGCAGTGGTCTGAGCGATGGCCTCTGATCTTTCGTCCGGAAGGGGTCCGGGTTCGAATCCCGGCGAGGCATGGATGTTGTGTTTGTCTTACGGCGCTGGCTGTTTCCCTTCCCTGGAACCAGTGACCCTAAATTAGGGACGGGCGACTGCTTATAGCCCATTAAGTTGCTCACGGTGGTCGTTAAACCTCCAATAAAAAAAAAAAAAAAAAAAAAAACTTCTTTCCCGGAAATACTTACCATATTCAGTTTTAAGCGTATTTACTACTCATGCTTATAGCACATGTTTTTAGGCATTTATTTTTAGGTTAAACTGGTACAAATGTCTAATGTTTACACTTGTTTTCACACTGCCACAGATCTTACTCAGACTTCCGATTATCCGTTTCCGCCTGTCATAGCGATGGCCGTTGCAATTTCGTTCAAACATGGCGTCTTCTCAAGCTCTGTATCTATTTCTATCTCGTTGATCCAGTGTTCTGTAGGTGCTGGCCACGTGCAAGTTTTCGTGAACGTGATGAATTACTGCTGTTTGTTGCTATAAATGAAATTATCAGGGCACAGAAGTCCATTCATGGCTCAAGGTTTGAAATGTTCCAAACGCTTAGTCGCGAAGATAATTGATTTTTTTTGTCTCTGAGACTAAAATATCCTTGAGTAAAAAAACAAACCTGGGCATTTTTATTTTTTTTATTTTGTTTAACCTCTTTTTTTCTGTTCATCACATATTACTTGATTTTTATGCCTATTAATACGTTTTAAGTAAATATTAATATACGAATATACTGAAGAGCAATTGAATTAGAGACAACTGGCGTTATGCAAATGTGGCGCTGTGGGCGGCCCTGTAAACCGAAACCACATGACGTGTGTAGCGATCCGACAATATAAGGAGTGATGCGACGGGAATCAGTAAGAGTCGGACGCAGTATGATTAAGACGAAAGAGCTAAGCGCATTCGATCGTGGGCAAATTGTGGGGGACCGACGAATGGGTCACTCCATCTCGGAAGCCGTGCAGGCACTGGGATTTTCACGAGCCACTGTGCCACAGGTGCACCGTGAGTACATCGAATCCGGTAAAACCATCACTGCAAGGGCCAACTGCCGTGGACAACAGCGTGTGGATGAGCGGGGTCATCGTCGGCTAGCTCGCATTGTAACAGCGGATAGACGGGCCACAGTGCAAGGAATCACTCGGCAATTTAACGCTGGTGTACAAAAACGTGTAAGCAGACACACCATCCAGAACCATCTCCACGCTATGGGGTACAAAAGCCATCTTCCCACGAGGGTACCGCTGCTGACCGCACATCACAGGGTGCAAAGATTAGCATGGGCGCGGGAACATCGCCACTGGACCCTAGACATGTGGGGAAAATGTTGCCTGGACTGATGAGTCGAGATTCACGTTGGTACATGCGGATGGCAGGATACGAGTACGGCGCAAACCACATGAAGCGATGGATCCTTCTTGCCAGCAAGGTACTCTTCAAGCTGGTGGGGTTGGCATTCTCGTCTGGAGACTGTTTACGTGGATTGAAATGGGACCCCTGGTACGTGTGACATCGTCCCTTATATGTATATTTTAACATCAACGTTACCGGGATATCCTGGACGACCATTTGCTCCCGTTTGTGCGTATTCAACATCCCGCTGGGGACCTCATCCTGCAACAAGACAATGCAGCTCCCGAATTGCCGCCCCGGTGGCGCAGTGGTCTAAGGCGCTGGCCTCTGATCATTCGTCCGTAAGGGGTCCGGGTTCGAATCCCGGTCAGGCATGGATGTTGTGTTTGTCTTACGGCACTGGCTCTCTCCCTTCCCTGGAACCAGTGACCCTAAATTAGGGACGGGCGACTGCTTATAGCCCATTGAGTTGCTCACGGTGGTCGTTAAACCTACAATCAAAAAAAAAAAAAAAGCTCCCGAATTGTATCAAAATGGTTGGATGAACACTCCACCGACGTGACCTCCATTCCTTAGCCAGCTAGGTCGCCTGACTTCAATCCCATTGAGCACATATGGGATGTCATCGGGAGAGATGTTCGAGGCTTTGACCCCTCCCCCTTCATCAAATCTTCGTGAACTGTGGGAGCTTGTTCAGGGGTCGTGGATCCGTATGGCTTCCCAACGCTTTCCGGTGTCTTGTCGAGTCCATGCCGAGACGAATTGCCTCCGTCACCGTGTTTGAAAAAAGGTCGAAAGGTGGTGCTACACGTTACTAGACAGGTATCTCTAATTCAATTGCTCTTTAGTGTATATTGTAATACAGCGTTAACTTGCCGTTTCTCGAACACCCAAATGCACAACTTTGACAACTACAGTTTATCAGGTTATTAACTTAAAAGACCTGACCTTGAGCAAGAGAAGGTTCCTTACGCGTTTTTCAATAGCATATAATGCCAAATGTAAATTTGCTAGTGATTTTTTTATTTTTTTTATATTTGTCATTGCTGTAAATTTATAATAATGGCATTCGAAACTTAGTAAAGGTTTAGAATGCTTTGTTGTTGTTTTTTAATCATAAACGAAAAACGCATTTGGAGTTTATTGGGGGCTTCAGTTCCCTCTCCCGAAATGGCCTAGCGCCCTGTAAACGGAATTATGCTAACGAATGTGAATTTGCCCCGCACAGCGGGAAAATTGTGCCTCAGGAAAAGTGAAAAATGTGTGGGGAAATGCTGTATTTCGTCAGGCTTACGTCGAATGGAAATCCAAAAAGGAGGGTTCGAAACCAGACCCATCTCAGACGAATGGTCAAAAGCCAACGCAGTGACCGCTGTGCCAAAACATTTTTTTCAGTGGACCACCTAGAAACAACTGTCCTGACAAATACGCACTTCCGCCATCGAGCTGGAAAATTTATCGTCAGAAGAAGTGCAAAGTACAGGGTTATTACAAATGAAATAAACAGTTTCAATATTAAACCAAAATTATGTAATATATGACGGGTGTTCGAACCCCGGTCCTGGCGGCCATCTAGTCTGCGGGTTTTCCGCAGACTCACCGTGTTTGAAGACGCGAATGCATAGATGGTTCTCTCTGAAGTCTGCCCCGGACGCACTTTGTTCCTGGTCCATCTTCTCCAGGATGCCTGGGTTTACTATGTAGATGAGTGTCGATGCGCTGGTAGTAAAACAATGCAAGACAAATTAGATCTGATGCCCCATGGCATCCACTACGCGAATATTACCCATGCTTGTTGTTGATGATGATGATGATTCGTTACTACGTCTTATCACCAGCAGTAACTAATTTTATTATATAGATGGCGTCACGAAAACATTGTACGTTTTCACCGTCACAGTCAAAAATGCCTTCTCCACAGAAATGCTGTGTTGAGAAGGCATTCAGTGTGCTTGAATTAAGCAAAACAAATTGTGTTACTGTTGTGCAATGGCGTTTTAAAACACGTTTCAAGAAATCACTGTCCTATAGACAATCCAACCATCTACGACTGGCACAATAAACTTGAAGCAACAGGATGTTTGTGTAAGGGCGACACGTGTATCCAATGGACAACTGGAGTGTGTGTTCGTGCCATTTATCAACTCGGCCCAAGGAAATCCACAACGATGGCGGGTCGGGAGTTATAAATTCCACAACAGACTGGAAAATTTTGAGGAAGCGACTGAAAATGACTCCCTACAAGCGGCAGTTATTGCAAAGTCTAAGTAAAAATGACAGAACCGCACGTTGCGATATCTGTACAGAAATGCCGGAGCGTTCTGAAGAAGATGGTTTTAGTGAGCTTCTAATTTTCAGCGTCGACATTCCACATAAGTGGGAAAGTTAACGAACATAACATTCGCATATAGGGGACTGAGAATCGTAGAGCAACAGTGGAACATGTGCGGGATTCCTCAAAGGTTAATGTGTTCTGTGCTATATTCCTTAAATAAGTATATGACCCCTTCTTCCAAGGAAACACTATAACGGGAAGTTCTTATCTGAATATGCTAATTATTTGGTTAATGCCTCAACTGCACGAAGACATGCAATGACAACTTCATTTTCCGGCAGGATGGAGCACCACCCCACTGACATCGGGAAGTTAGAAATTACCTCGATGAAAATCTTCCACAGCGCTGGATTGGCTGCGTAACAGGCGACAGCATGTCACTCACGTGGTGGCCACCACGAAGTACGGATTTAACACCGTATGTTGTATGATTTTTTTATGGGGCTATGTCAAAGACAAGGTCTTCTTCCCTCACATTCCTGTTAATGTAGCTGATCTGAAACAACGTATTACAACAGCTATTGCTGGAATTGATGAAGATATGTTAACGCGTGTTTGGCAAGAATTCGACTACCGCGTTGATATATGCTGTGCGACTAAGGGTGTACACATCGAACATCTGTAAGTTGCTGAAACAAACTTCAAGAGTATCCTTACAAGGTGCAACGTGAGTGTCAATATCGTAAATAGTTTTGGTTTTATAAAATGTTGAAACTGTCTATTTCATTTGTAATAACCCTGTGTTTGGAGGATCTTGGCTACGCTCACCTCTGTTAGATAAAAAAATAAAATTCGTTTTTCTCGTGGAAACAGGTATTGAGAAAAGTACAAATTCGTTTTATGCGTCACCAAACTGAAAAAGTGTTCAACAGGAAAAGCGAAAAATTAATAAGTTGTTTCCATTTTTTTCGATGCAACCGCGTTGATATATGCTGTGCGACTAAGGGTGTACACATCGAACATCTGTAAGTTGCTGAAACAAACTTCAAGAGTATCCTTACAAGGTGCAACGTGAGTGTCAATATCGTAAATAGTTTTGGTTTTATAAAATGTTGAAACTGTCTATTTCATTTGTAATAACCCTGTGTTTGGAGGATCTTGGCTACGCTCACCTCTGTTAGATAAAAAAATAAAATTCGTTTTTCTCGTGGAAACAGGTATTGAGAAAAGTACAAATTCGTTTTATGCGTCACCAAACTGAAAAAGTGTTCAACAGGAAAAGCGAAAAATTAATAAGTTGTTTCCATTTTTTTCGATGCAACCGCGTTGATATATGCTGTGCGACTAAGGGTGTACACATCGAACATCTGTAAGTTGCTGAAACAAACTTCAAGAGTATCCTTACAAGGTGCAACGTGAGTGTCAATATCGTAAATACACTGCTGGACAATTGCTAAGGACGGATCATAAACGGCTATATAGCGCATAAAAAAGTAAGTGTGGTTGGATGCCAAGTGAAATAAAATAATGTCAGAATGCCAGGACATTACAAGAAAGACAATTTATTGTGCTCTGAAATCCAGAAGGCTTTGGAACGTGTTCAAGGGACAAACAGGCCATTTTGTGCAGAATACGTAAACGTGAAAAAAATGCAATTACCGTCCGCAGGCGTTCCGGCGTAAGATGTCAGTACGGGATATGGCCACCATGGAGGGCGATGCAAGATTCCACACGTCTTGTCATGCTTTGCACAATATTATCAAGCAGCTGTTGGGGTAATTTATCCCATTCCTCTGTCAGTGCACGGATGAGGGTGTCCTTGTTTATTGGAGGGCATTGGCGACCAGCAAGACTCCTCCCCAAAGCATCCCACACATTTTCAATGGGATTCAGATCTGGAGAACGTGCTGGCCATACGAGGCGTTGAATATCCTCGCTCTCAAGACACTTCTGGACAGCAACTGTTCGATGACATGTTGCGTTGTCGTCCATGAAAATGAATCTATCACCGACAGCACCACGGAACATGCGAATACGAGGTAGCAGAACATCATTAATGTATCGTTGGCCAGTCATAGTCCCAGTTGGAAGCACATAGAGGGACGTACGGCCATTGATCATGATGCCAGCCCATACCATGACACTACATGTCGGATATCGGTCCCTTTCCTGTATGTTTGCTGGACAATATGCAGTACCACTATCACGCCAGATCAGTTGTCGTCGACAATCAGACGATAGACTGTATCTACTCTCATTTGAGAAGAGTGCAGCAGATCAGTCGTTACCAGTCCAATTGCGATGTTGATGGCACCATTGCAAACGGGCGGTACGGTGACGTCTGGACAATGGGATGCACACAACAGGACGGCGGGCGTATAGTCCTCCTTCATGCAAACGTCTGGCGACAGTTTTTCCGGAGATCCGCTTGCCAGTAGCAGCCATAAACTGATTTGCTACCTCACTAGCTGTGCTGCGCCGGTGTCTTTTTGTTGATAGCACTATGTACCGATCTTCTGCAGGTGTCGTACTGCGAACACGACCTCCCCCGTGACGTTTGCTACACTCTCCATTTGTTTGAAATGATTTCCAAAGCCTTGAAACAACACTGTGGCTGACGTCGAACTCCCAGGCAACATCTGTTATTTTTCGCCCTTCTTCAATCTTGCCAATAATACGGCCACGCGTAAAATCATCTAGGTGATGTCGGGAACACATACTGAAAATTGCAAGTTCGTCAATTGATTCTTTCCCTTTCAACTTTGCATTTGAACAACAACGGTCAATACGCGTCAAATCCTTTATATCTCTTATCAGCGCTATGACGTCACGAACAAGTTCCGCAATCCAAAATTTGCATATGCACAACACGTCTTACTGTATCCCGCACTTATGCTGATTTCCCCATTTTCCTGCCTTCCATTTTATGGTTGCTATCGTTGCTATTGTCATCCGTCCTTAGCAATTGTCCGGCAGTGTAGTTTTGGTTTTATAAAATGTTGAAACTGTCTATTTCATTTGTAATAACCCTGTGTTTGGAGGATCTTGGCTACGCTCACCTCTGTTAGATAAAAAAAAAATAAAATTCGTTTTTCTCGTGGAAACAGGTATTGAGAAAAGTACAAATTCGTTTTATGCGTCACCAAACTGAAAAAGTGTTCAACAGGAAAAGCGAAAAATTAATAAGTTGTTTCCATTTTTTTCGATGCAACCGCGTTGATATATGCTGTGCGACTAAGGGTGTACACATCGAACATCTGTAAGTTGCTGAAACAAACTTCAAGAGTATCCTTACAAGGTGCAACGTGAGTGTCAATATCGTAAATAGTTTTGGTTTTATAAATTGTTGAAACTGTCTATTTCATTTGTAATAACCCTGTGTTTGGAGGATCTTGGCTACGCTCACCTCTGTTAGATAAAAAAAATAAAATTCGTTTTTCTCGTGGAAACAGGTATTGAGAAAAGTACAAATTCGTTTTATGCGTCACCATACTGAAAAAGTGTTCAACAGGAAAAGCGAAAAATTAATAAGTTGTTTCCATTTTTTTCGATGCAACCGCGTTGATATATGCTGTGCTACTAAGGGTGTACACATCGAACATCTGTAAGTTGCTGAAACAAACTTCAAGAGTATCCTTACAAGGTGCAACGTGAGTGTCAATATCGTAAATAGTTTTGGTTTTATAAAATGTTGAAACTGTCTATTTCATTTGTAATAACCCTGTGTTTGGAGGATCTTGGCTACGCTCACCTCTGTTAGATAAAAAAAAAATAAAATTCGTTTTTCTCGTGGAAACAGGTATTGAGAAAAGTACAAATTCGTTTTATGCGTCACCAAACTGAAAAAGTGTTCAACAGGAAAAGCGAAAAATTAATAAGTTGTTTCCATTTTTTTCGATGCAAAAGAAATTTCCGATTTCTTGGGATTTAGATATCGTGCACAAAGACCGACCAAGTGCTGTGATATCAAAAGACGTTTCAAAAAGTGCGAAATTGTCCGCAGCCTTTTTTCATAAAATTGTCTAAAAGTGATTAATTCAGTCTTAGAAATGAAAACGGCTGAAATGTATTAGTTGACAGTGGCGGTTCTAGGCCGGGGCCGAGGCACCCCCAAATATAACTGGATGTTTTTTTGTTTTTTTTTAATTATATATTGATTTTAATTAATGACCGGCGCTTTTTTTTTTTTTTTCTAGAACCGCCACTGTTAACTCAGAGCGTAAATGAATTTGTTTTCCATGGCGTGGTTGGTTTTGAAGGAAAACGTAGTGGAGTGAGGTTGGGTCATACACGTCATGCCATTTCATCGACAGTTCAACTAGCTTTATCCTAGTTCGAAGAGGTGGGACATCTGCTCAGGAATTAATTTCCTAATTAATTCTGCGTTTTGTGTGTGCGTGCGCGCGCACCTGCGGAAGCGGTGAGCTGCGAAGTTGCTGATTTGTCCACCATCGAGGAGGGTAACCCACAATGCATGGTCATTGAACAATGGGAATGCCAGTAAAGTGGGTTACACTCCCAGAGCTAGGTAGTTAGGTCATCAAATGCAGACCAAACTCTAGCAGTCCGCACTTCAGACGCATCGAGAAACAATAGGAAGTCCTCGTTTCAATTTTTTTGCGCAATACTGCGGAAGGACGCTCGCTAGCTGCGGTCTCGGGTCGATTAAAAAAAAAAAAAAAAAAGCACAAAAAAAAAAAAAAAAACAGCGCTCTGGGGTCAGTGCATTAAAGCGGCCAGTCGGAAGTGGATGTTCTTAACGGAATTGATCTCGTGAACTTAATTTGAATACAAGATTTTTAGCGTTTTCCAGCGTAAGAAAATTCCGGCTTCGTTCCTCTTGGTACGAACTCTCGAGCTGCCCATGTGTCATCAACTTTAACCATGAATTAAAAAGAAGTTTACCCAATTGTTTGAACTTAGATGATTTAAAAAAAATGGGACAACTGGGGTGTGATTTTAAAAGAAATGGGCCAACTTAGGGTGTGATTTATAACAAAATTGTTCGAACTGTCTATATGGAATAATTGTTGTGAAGTATGCTTCCTATATGAATTTGAAAACCCGACTCTCTTATCTCACTCAAGGTGTATCAGAAAATGCAGATACGCCTGTTGGTTTCATAAGAATATGGTTCAACCGAGATACAGTTTCGATCAAAACCGTGCCAATATCCTTTGTACGTAATGGCAAGCGAAGATAATATTATGATCTTAAAATCATTGGGCAACAGGAAATGCGATTCAGGTCGAAGTCAGTGAATCAGCATACTGTAACATCGGAGAGTTGTTTTTTTCTGCATTTCTAATTAGCGTTTCATCATCTGCACAGTGCACACTGTATATCCGCATTATCAATTTTTTATCCATCTTCTCCAATCATCATTGTCAACCATTATCAATCCACTGCTGGACGAAGGTCTCTCCAAGCCTTTTCCACAACGGTCTGTCTTGTGCCAGTCTCCTCCATGTTACACCCGCATACTTTCGAATTTCATCCACCCATCTCCCATGTGGTCTTCTTCTGGGTCGTTTCCTGTCCCTTGGAATCCAATCTAAAATTTTGACTGTCCATCGATGGTCTGTTCTTCTGGCAGTATGTCCAGCCCATTGCCACTTCAGGGATTTTATTCTGGTCATGATGTCTTCCACTCTTGTCATTTTTCTGATCCACGAGTTCCTCTTCTTATCTCTCCTGGTTGCACCAAGCATGCACCTCATTATTTTTATTTGAGTTGTCTGCAGCCTTTGTATGTCTCTTTTAGTTAATGTCCACGTCTCTGCACCATACGTAAGCACTGCAAGGATGCATTGCTGAAACACTTTTCCTTTAAGACATAATGGCATATTGCTCTTGAAAATTATACTGTTTCTTCCAAAAGCTCTCCAGGCAAGTTTTATACGCCGATTAAGATTAATTTCTTCATCAATGTGACCCTCACTTGATATCTGCTGTCCAAGATAAACGTACGCATCTGTTATCTCCAGCTTTTCTCCATCAATCGATAAATCTTCATTTCTTGTAGAAGCATTGTACATCACTTTTGTCTTCTGAAAGTTCATTTTTAATCCCACTTCTTTACTCTCGTCAGCGAGTTCCTGGATCATACTCTGCAGCTCTGATGGGGTAGTTGCAAAAATGACTACGTCATCAGCAAAACGAAGGTGAGTTAGATAATCTCCACATTAAAGGGCTTGGGAGATATGGTGTCACCTTGTCTCACTCCCTTTCCAACTTTTATGTGTGCTGTATTCTCAAACAGCCGAATCTTTGCACTTGCATTTTCATAGATGTTATTAATAATATTAATGTATTCATCTTCAATACCGCAGGATTTCAAAGACATTGTAACTGCTCATGGTTTCACCGAGTCAACTGCCTTTTCATAATCGATAAAAGCCATGCACAATGGAAGTTCATATTCCCTCACTCTTTCAAGTAGTTCTCTCAGTACGTGGACATGATCTATAGTGCTGTAGCCACTCCTGAATCCAGCTTGTTCTCTTGGTTGAGCCATGTCCAGTGTCACCTTCAAGCGGTGTGAAAGAACTTTAGTGAAGATTTTATAAACCACTGATAGGAGGCCGATAGGTCTATAGTTCCTGAGATCCTCAATGTCACCTTTTTTTTATGTAGCAGGATCATTGTAGCGTTGTTCCAATCCTCAGGAATCTTCCCTTCAGTGAGTGTGAAATAGTATTTCCTCTAATCCCGATGGTATAGTTATACCGCTATTGGCGGTCGTCAGAGCCCCTTTAGTGGGATCAGGATGCACCACGAGAAGGCGGGGTTGACATTTGTCAAGGAGAGGCTGTGATGTTGCGCATCCTCTGACCTTACATCCCCTTCTCCAATAATTGCATTTAAATGCCTATTCCTTCGGAAGTTTCTGAAATGCATACATGCTCAGCTGATTAATTATTTGTGTTTGTTTTCTTTGTAGTTTTTTTTAAACAATTTTTTGACATTCATGTGTGTATAAAAAAAATGCCATGATTATGTTATCGTTTTGTCTGTTGAAGCGATATCCCAGTTTCTCAAAGGTGGATTAAATAAATTCTTTCTGAATTTTTTCTAAATTCCTTATTATTTCCTCCTTTTCCGATGTGCAGTTTCGCGCTGGGTGATACAGTATATAAATGTGTATTTTTATTTGTCAATACCTGAGTTTCTAGAAGGCTGATTGGTGAAGTTCCTTTGGGCTGTAAAAGATTATAATTTGCCCCAAAACAGATTTTTGAAAATTCTGATTTTCTCCATAGCTAGAGTAAATGCGTAATTGCATTTTCCACGATACCTCTGTGTCCACGAAATGGACTGGAAATAATATTTTCCAATACAGGAAATCTCAAACAAGAATTTTCAAATTTTCTCGGCATGGACCCCCCCCCCCCCCCAGGTGGCAGCAAAGTATAATGTAGATCCAAAGAATAAAAAAGCCCACGACACTGTGTCTGTGGACGTATCTCCAACTCTCCAACAGTGGCACACTTAGTGGGGGATGGGAAAGGAATTCGGGCCCTCCCCATGAGATTCTTCGTTATTGGCTGCTTATTTTTAAATACAGTGTGTTTGTATATGTTTATAAATTTATATTTTACGAATCTTTAATTATTTTGGTTGAGTGTAACGACACCGTGAGCAAATCGATGGGCTGAAAGCAGTCACCCGTCCTTAATTAGGGACGGGTGACTGCTGGTGGCCTGGAGGATCCCTAATTTAGGGACGGTGACTGCTGGTGGCCTGAAGGATCCCTAATTTAGGGACGGGTAACTGCTTCCAGGGAAGGGAGGTATCCAGTGTCGTAAGACAAACACAACATCCATGCCTCAGCCACAACGGAATTCGAACCCGGACCAATCTCGGACGAATGGTCAGAAGAAGCCTGCGCCACCGGGGGGCGGCTACGAATAATTAGAAACGCACTTTAATATGACGCAGAAATTTTTATTGCTTCGCAATATTTTGGCAGATGTTTCCTCCGGTGTATTTTTATTTGCATCGACAATATTTTAGGCCACCTCCATAAAGAAATTCCCGATGCGCCACTGATCTTCAGTATAACGGATTTTTTTTAGAAATTTCCATGTGGTTCGTAAATATTTTTAAAAATTCAGTATTCGATATTTTTTTTGCACGTCATTTGAAAAAACCAGGACATGCTCGTGTAACCAATGTAGCCCATCTTTCTGGGGATCCCATACGTCTCCATGGAAATACAATGCAGACTTAATTGTTTTTCAAAAAGTTTCTATTTAACCTAGATTTTGAGGCTGTTAATAGATATCTGTCCAAAATGCGTCAACTTGTTGTCGAAGACCAGATGACCATAACATTATCGGTAGTTATTTTGTTTCTTTTCCTTTTATTCCCTGTATTTTGGAAAACCAGGGTTTTTTCAAAACACCTGACATGAAGATCAAAATTTTTGATTTCTTTTTTCTGAATTATTATTTGCGTTTTCCAATCCCAGAGCAGTTCAAATTCGTAAAAATAATGTGAATAAAAAACTCTTGTAAAAGACGCAAAACTTTTCTTTGAGCAAAACTTTCATTATGCGCGCAGGCGCCGGCACCCCCTCCCCAGAGCATGAATTTACGCCCCTGGAATGACTGTTCTTGGAGGGCAACAGAACAGCCCTTCCTGGCCTTCCGGTAGTCACGGCGCTGCCTCAAGTCATATGCCCACTACCGTTTTTTTTTGTTGTTTATTTTTTGCTGTGTAAACCACTCTCATTGTTCTTCCACATCGAAATAAGGATTTACTCATTTTTAGCACCAAACATGACTCCTCTTTCTTTACGATAGGTCGTGTGCTTTGTGGTTTTAATGAACAGCGCCTTCCCGTGGCAGCGATCGCACTTCACAATGAGGAGGCGCTTCGATGAAAATAATTTGTGTTTTTTGTTTTGTTTTGTTTTGTTTTTTGACACAAAATAACATCTTTTTCTTCGGAAGCCTCAGGTCATCTGACCCACCGGACGGAGCAGTTAACTGGAACCGTGAATCACCTATTCTTCTACTCGTTAGCCGTTTTGAAGAAAATGATAGAAAAAAATCTCGTTTATGAAAGAAAATTTTGTAGTATCATTCCACTTTGATCGATATAACACCACATTATTAAATTCCTAGATCTCTGTTTCCGTAATTAGATTCCCAAAAAATCGGAACTTCTTCTATGTAACTTTTGCTAACTATTACCCGTTTGAATTCCTCCTAGCCAGTGTTTTAGACGTTTTGTCGCGGCTTAGCGACGCTAAGTCACTTTTCGTGGTTAGTTGGGAAGAAAAGCAGGGCAAATAATTTTTTAGACGTTCATGAAAAAAGAAAACTGATTTGTATGAAAGCATACTCGTACCAATTAAGGCTGTTTTTGAATTAGTATTAGGGTTTATCTTCTGCGATAGATGGCGCAAAAAATCACTCCTTGGGCGTGGTTTTACGTCTTGAGTGACTGTCCCAGAAGTTGGCGTCAGCGAATCACTACAGACCTCAGCATATTCAGAATGGAAGCGGTCTCTCGTTGGCTCCAGAATGAAAAGACAAAATACGCGCAGTTACGTTTTAACCAATGAAGTTATTTGGCGGTGGAGCCCATTAAGTAGGCGGTGTTTCTGTAGCTCAAATTCAGGGGTTCTATGCTAATGCAAGGAAAAAAAGCAACACAGAAAAGTTAAACATTCATGTAGACCAGTGGTCTCAAATTCGCTGCCCGGCGCCAACTGTTTTGCGGCCCGCATGAATCATTACAAAATAAAAATAAATCGCCCTTTTTTCAAGTATATCTTGATATATTAAATTTAATATAAACATAGTAATGCTTAGCAAAGCCATCCTCTTTATAAGTAACAAATTTATTTACGTAGAATATAACTGTTTGACGGTTTGAATATTTCAAAGACATGGAAAATATTTTCAATATATTCAATTCTCCATTTTCCTTTAATGCTGACAACGCACCGGGAAAACTTCAGCGTGAATTTATAGACTTTCAGTGTGATTCTTTAAAAAAAAATCAGCAGCTACAATCTAACAGAGTTTTACCAGTTAGTTTCAAAAAACAAGTACGTAAACATTGATAACCTAGCTGCGCGGGTTCTGTCTATGTTCGGAACAACATACTCATGTGAACAGTTGTTTTCAAGAATGAACCAAGTTAAAATGTCTTGAAAGAAATAGGTTAAGTGACAGTCACTTATTCTCACTTTTAAAAGTAGCATGTTCAAAGAACATTATTCCAAATACGGATAAGTTAGTGACAGAAAAGCGAGCCCAAGTTTCTGGTCAGAACATGTAATATTTTATGTACCGTGTACAGTTGGTAAAATGTGACTGTTTTAAGATTTAAGTGAAAAATAATTGTTACGTAAAAGTGATTACTTTCAGTGATTGATGAAGCATTTGTTTTTACGGTTTACCGTTAATTAGAAGTAATATTCCACTCTAGTGCCAAGCCATTGGTGTAGTTTTGTAAAGTTGATATTTATTCATAAGAAATTTATTAACATTCATGCGGCCCCTAAGTTTCTTAAAAACTGGAAAGTGGCCCTTCCAAGGGTCTGAGTTTGAGATCACTGATGTAGACAGAGTGAAAAGTGGCTGCTACGGCTGCGTAGGCACTTACTATAGTGGCTAGACTCTCACTGTTCGTCTGGGTGGGCTTGGGTTCGAGACCTGGGCGAGGCTTGCTTGTCTTACAGCACTGCGTTTTCTCTTCCTTGGAGCCAGTGGCCCTAAATTAGGGAAGTCCACCCTTCTTTAGGGTGACAAATGTTTCATGATTGAGAGCATTTCAGTTAAACTGGTCACCGGCTCCAACAGAAGTAATCCACTGAGCCTATTCTGTGATTCCTTAGTTATGAGTAATGCAAAATGACGCCCCGCGGTCCGAATTGTCAGAGGCGCACTGGGTTCTGGCTAATCGCTCGAGATGGGCTCCATCTTCGGACGAAGCATGGCCCCATGGCGTTGGCCCTCCCGGAAACAATGGATGCAAATCAAGGATCGGTGACTATGGCCCTAATTATACCGGTAGTCAATTATGCCCGGGAGGGAACGAAAACAACGCAAAAGATATCCGTCACGCCCACCCTGCTTTCTTAACAAGAGCAACCTTAGCGCCAGTGTTTCTTTCAGGCATACATCCGGGAGGGCGAAGCCCCCGGATGTATGACCATTGAAAACGACCATTCGCCCCCCCCCCTCCGGGAGAATATTTTGTTACCAAACCAAATTTTAATAAATTCAGTCTGTAATGAAAAAGAAAGTTAGGTTTCTTTTGATGCTACAAATATTTTTTCTCAAATAAATATATATATATATATATATTTATAATATTTGTTCAAGTATTATAGTTTAGTTTACCTAAAAAGTGTATATAAAGACATGCCGTTCTTCAAAATACAAAAAGTAGACTATTCACACCTCATAGTCAGAGAATTGCAATTCAGGATCAGGAGTGTGTTGAATGCATTTTAATAGATGAGAATTTCAAGCCATTCAGTGGAATGGGCTTGAAGAAACAAAACGAAAAACAACAGTGTAACTGAGTGAAAGTGATTAAATGAATAGTGCGTTATGAACTTCATGAATTATTTCTTATGCTGTATTTTTTTAGGTAAGTACTAAACCATTTGTAAACTACTCATCCCAATTGGGGTTTTGATTTTACAGTTCTAATTTCACATGTGCCTTTTAAATTGTAATTATTAGATCATATGCAAAAAAAAAACTATTTTATTATTAAAAAAACTATTTAAAAAAAAACTGCTCTATTCTGAAAGCTCTGTTGGTGAAAATAAAATAAAATAAAGGAAATTGGCAAGTTAAACTTTACATTTTAACCTAGTTTCCACTTATGTGGCAGCATTTAGATGATTATATATTTTTATTTTGCTATTGACAATTTTCAGAATGAGATTTTGTGGCTGTAGTCCAATTCACATTTTGAATCCCCCGGTCCCCCCACCCCTCCTCGTTCATCTGGAGAAAGTTTCTTGAGACGTTTGAAGTAATTACTATCTGTATGACTGCTTAGCGCGACTGACACATATTATTCACACTGAATATTTGGAACCGTACAGAATTGACAGAGCAGTATTTAAAGAGTAACTTAATATTCTCAGCATCTGATTCCCACGTAACCTTTATCTTTTATTTAAAATTGCTTCAATTAAGTAGTTTTAATAAAAGTTGATGAAAATTAGTAGTAAAAGTTTAATAAAAATACTGACTGATGAAAACAACAAATCAAATTTTAAATTGCTTTTGAAAATTTTAAGAGTTTGTTTCACCTAACCTGCTCACCGCCAAGGCACTTTTTTCTTAGAAACTACAAATACATCACTGTTCCTAGCGCTCACACAAAAAAATTCAATGTTTATTCTGAAATTCTTTAAGCATCCTGCATAATTCTGGGGCCCCTTGAAAATGCGGGGCTGCAGCCCCCTAGCCCCCCTCTTAAATGGACTCTGATCGCATGCATATAAAAACTGTGAGTTGTTAATTTAAAGTACTTTTAATGTATGTATTAATAATGGGTATTTTGAGATGATCTGGAAGTTTTTACACTTCCGGAATAGATTGGGAAATAATAAGAAAAAACTCTTTCGTTTTGTCTGCTGCTACTGTCTGATGCTGCAGGGTCCTTGTCACACCCTCCGACGTGTACGCTGTGATGCGCTTAGTTGAAGGTCATCTGTATAATTTAGTTTTATAGTAGGCTATTATTCCTCTACGCGTTATGTGCTGAAATGCTTCGATCCGACTGCTAAACGGTGAGTGAGTGGACAGCTTCACATCCTGCATGTGCCAGTTTGTGCAGCAGCTACTACGTCAAGGCGAACTTGGAGCCTCGAAGTTTTTTTTTATTGTGAGATTGGTTTTAGCCTTGGCCCAGAATCCTCCCTCTCACTGCTGCTTCAGTTTGCTATTACTACTGCTTTTCCTATCCGTGATCGTCTCCGTGAAGACGCCATACTACTCACAAATTCACGATCACGGAGAAGACCATTTATCCTGTTCGTCTTTTAAGTGTATTCTAGTTTTATCCAACCTTCGATCTCATTATGTTCACACACGTACTAACATGGGAGGTGGGATATGCAGCAATCTGTTCCCTGTTCAAATAATCGAATTTTTAAATCGGGGATTTTTCAGGTGTTCTTTATCGGAAACGAAAAACCTATCAGTAGCAGCTGCAGCTAAGTAAGAACCGTCGGGACCTTCAGGAGCGATTTTAGGGAGGAGCGTTGTGGGGAGTTAGTTGTAAATGTATTTACCATGCATTTCTGAGAATAATAATTAAAAAAAAAAAAAAAAGAATAGCTGATGTCTTGAAGAAAAAAGAAAAGAAATCGTCTGTTTGTATCGGACATTTCTACAGAAAAGATTTAAAAAAAAAAAAATTGTGAGTTTCTCACCAGATAAATTCAGATTTAAAAAATCATCAGCAATTATTCAAAGACTGAGAAAGAATAGCTAAAATCAGCCGATAAGATTTTCTAAGTAGGTATTTGTCAGGTTTTTTTCTATTCGTGCTCTGTTGTGACCAGTGGCATCAAGGAAAGGGGATCCCAATAAGAGATCCACGGAGGAGGGAAAAAAAGATTTCAAGACTCGAATTATTAAAAAAAAAAAACGGAACCTTATGGTTTAAAAAAAAAAAGGGCGTTTTATTTTTAAAAGCGTCCTGGAACCTTACGGTTTTATAGGAACAGCATATTATTTTTCAAATTACTTATTGCCCCTTTTATTCACCACGTTTTGTTTTAATTTTCCTGTTTGGTGCTCTGAACGTCAAGATGTATGAATTTTTGAAGTGACGTCGCGAAGGAGTTATTTGTTTCTCATCAAGTGCTTAAAATAGTTTTCATTTTTGACTACGAGTTTGAGATTGCATAAGACTTCTGGAGCAAGCACGGAGAATTAGGAAGGGTACAATGCCAGAGGGCGGCCACCCCAGTGGCGCAGTGGTCTTAGTGATGGCGTTTGATTGTTCGTCCGAGTTGGGTCCGGGTTCGAATCCCGTGAGGCATGGATGTTGTGTTTTGTCTTGCTGCACTGGCTCCCCCTTCTCTGGAACCAGTGGCCCTAAATTAGGAATGGGTGACTGCTTGTAACCCATTGAGTTGCTCATGGTGGTCGTTTAACCCCCCAATAAAAAAAAAAAAAAGTGCTAAAGGGCAGAGCTCGGACCATGTTATCCAGCAAACTCCATCTCAAATGATTATTATATTAGATACATTAGTATGAAGACAAAAATAACCAATGATAAACCTAGTATTAGCAAAATACAGGACTCAATTTTTCTGAATTTTAGTTTAAATTCTATAAAGGAGATGATTTTGACATAAAAAAAAAAAAAAAAAATTAGGGAAACTGTATATTATGTGACAGACTAAATCAAGAAGTTGAGTGGGATGTGTACCCCCTATCCCCATACAATTCTACACCCATGTCTCAACTGAATGCTCGTAATGCAAGGATGAAATTAAGCAGTCGGATCACACTGTTGCAAGTGTCATGAATCATAAGAGTTGTGGTATAAAGATAATATGAAATCCTTTTTTCAAGATGACAGCATAATAAAATTATGGAATTTGGCTTCTTTGTAGATTTTATGTATAAGATTTACAATACTCGGAGGGAAAACTGCAGAGGCAAATTATAGACCGTATGCATTAACGTCACGAAACCGCGGTTCGCGTCACTTTTTCGTCTGCTGCTTTCTTGCAGAACAAATGGTGTACAAGGGAGATTAAAGATGCTTTGCATGGGCTACGTAAGTGGGTTATCTGGTGACCAAAAACAGCTTTATTCTGATAAATTAAAGTTCTTGGGCAATTGTGGTGACCCATATCAAATTCCATTCTCATTTTTCCTGAACAATATTGTAGAAAGGGGAATGTTTTTGGTTGAAAGGAACGCAAAATTCAGCATTCCAGCACAGCCACCAGCTCCTGTGTTAACAGCATATTCACACAGTTAATTAAGATAAAAACGTCTTGTCATCTTTGGCTAATTATTTAATTTAAAAGTTTACCTTTCAATAATTTAGATATTTCCCAACTTGAAACTTAAGCTAAGGTAAAAATCCTTAGCTTTACACAGGTAGGCTATATATATATACACATACCTGTTGGTTTTTGAGTATTTCTTAGTTGTTTTAGTACCAGATCAAGTTTTTTTTGCATCTGTCTCCTCTTAATAGTATGTGAATTCTGAAAATTCATAACTGCTGCTTTGCGCGTCATGATCTTCAGGTTTTTTAGCAAACTTAGTTTTAAATTCTTCTGTTAAATTTTGTCTTTGATTCTGCTCTTGGATATATATATATATATATATATATATATATATATATATATATATATATATATTAGTCTTCAGTTTTGCTCTTAAGTATATATATATATATATATATTCTATAAAGAAGATACCTAAGCAAAAAAATGCAAATATAATTTTGACTCACACCTAGTACAACATAGAAAAGGTTATGTATCTACCTGTGTGAGTAAAAGGAGAAAAGACAAAAAAATAAAATAAAACAACTGAATGTAGAAGGTGTCGAGAATACTGAGCCTTGGCTTTATCAAGGACCAGCAAAAACTCTGCATTTTCTCACTTCCACAAAGACCTAGTTGGAAATGGGTTTCTGCAAGGCCATAGATGCAAGTAACATTCCCACCTAAAATAGTTTAAAACATATATATATAAGTCATGTCCTCCGTAGAGTTGCATGACCTAGCACTAGTTAACAATTTCGCTTGCATCCATTAACCTTCATGGCCCGACCCATGCTCTTCATCTGTTACTATTAAACAGAGAGAAGAAGATTAAAGAGAACTCAAGCTGTGAGAGTGACATAATAATTAGAAATGATTTTCAGCCATAACGAAATTCCAAGTTCGTTTGAGAGAGAATTTAAACCTGAAAATCAATGCAAAGAAATCCAAATTTTACATTGCAATTAAAAAGGAAATGTTAATTTTTAACGAACAGATTTTTGAAAGAAAACTTGAGTCTAAAACCCCCTACTCTACAACTTATGACAGCACGAAAACGAGAATAAGTTAAAGATAATAATTAACTAAAGAAAACTTTGTGAAAGTTATATACCTTAAACAGTTAGTTGCAATATGTACAAAGTATTTCAGCAGTGCTTTAAGTGCATAATTAATTAGTTATTAAGAACTTAACTACTTTGAAAAAACAGCGCAGAGACAGCGCATAGAAAAGGAACAAGCTTAGCCATCTTCTGTTCCTAGGTACCCCAAAAGACGCTCAAAGTTACAAAGAAAAGAAAGAGTTAAAACCCGCAAAAATGTTAACAGACAAACCAATGCCTAAAAGCTGAAAAGCTAAAAAACGACAGAGAATAAGTACAAACATTGAACTTATAAAACCTAGAACCCAAAAACAAGGAAGAGAGCTTACCTCTTGTGTGACAAAAACTTTTCTCCTCACAAGAGAAGAACATGGCTGACCTCTTCCGCCACTCCTAGACGCTGGGGGCAGTGAGGGTGGGGCTGATGGCCTCCTCATACAGCAAGAAAACAACGCGCGGAGATTTTAACCAGAGAAAAAAATATATAAACTTAAGACTGTGGATCTGTATGATCAGAAAGAGCAGAATTAACTCTCCAGAATACATGAGAAATATTATAAAATACACGAGCAGTTTATTTAATAATCTTTGCATGTATTAAATCACCTTAGTGAGCTTCTATAGATTAATCAGAATCTTATTAATTTTAATGTTGGTTTTACTATTTTTAGTATAGCTATCCTAGTGATGAATAACTAGTTTTCTTTTATTTGTTTTTATTTTCTTTTATAAACAGATTTTTAAGCTTTTTTTGTGATTTTGTTTATATTATTTAATTTTTTGTTTTAATAGGACCGTCATATCCATAGCACTAAGGTTCCTTTAGCTAGTTAATAGGCATCCTCTAGCCAACTTCCTTACGGCTTTGATTGGTCAGAATCATATTATTAACTGTGTAGAAAATTAAAGCAGATCTGCCAACCTTACTCTATTATTCAGAATAATTTTTCTTAAAGTTCTTTTGATGAAAGAAGAAGGAATTTCGTTCTCTAGAAAACTTTCTAATAGTATATTAATGTGGTAATTGAAGTACAAATTGTTGCTGCAAATTCTTGAAATTCTTAGGACCTGAGAAATTAGTACATTCTCAATTACTTTGGTTGAAATGTTATTATTCCAGTGTAGATATTTAATTACTTTGAAAGGAAAATTAACTCTTTTATCAAAGAGGCTAATAGATGGGTTACCTCTGTTGAGCTTAATGCTTAAGTCTAGGAACTCAAGTTCCTGATTACTGTGGTTGGTTTTACATAAGTTAAGAGAGCTTGGATAGATATTATCAAAATCACTCTCTATAACTTCTGAATTATTGATACACAGCAGATCATCAATATATCTAAAAGTGTAAAGGTAGTTATCTGAGCAGGTGGGGTGATTTTTAATGAATTTATATTCCTTAAAGAACAGGAATAGATTAGCGATATTCGTGGACATTGATGTCCCCATTGGAATACCGTTCACTTGCTTATAGAGAGTATTATTATATAAGATATGGTTATTTTTTATGCAGCAATTGAGATAAGAGTTCCAAGTTCCTACATCAACAAATTGGTTAAGTTTAAATTCTGCATACAGCTCTTTAAAGGTAGTGATTATATCTGATAGAGGCAGATTAGTATATAGGTTTTCAAAATCATAACTATTAATATCTAGGGGACAAACTTTGAGTATAGTAGAAATTACTTCTGCATTATTATTAATTATCCAAAAATCTCTGTTCATCAAGTTAGAACAGTTTCTAATGTGTTTCAAAACCTTCTTTAAGACATCTTCAAAAGCAAGATCTATTTTCTTTTTATGACTCCTTACTCCACTAGCTATGAACCTGAACTTCACAGGATCCTTATGAAACTTAACCGTTGCAAAGAAATGGAAATTCAGGCTCATATCTTCTAGTTTGTGGAATTTTAAGTTTCTTGAAGAATGCCTTAAACCGATTTTCTAACTGCTTGGTAGAATAACTTACGGGCTCGTATGTTACTCTAGTATTGAGTTCCATAGTTAACAATTCAAAATAGAACTTCTTACAGATAATTGCAAAATTATTGCTAGCTTTATCCGTAGTGGTAAAAATAAATTGGTCTTGTAGTTTGGAGAGTGACCTTTTAGCTTCTCCAGAGAAAAAGAGATTTCTGTCGAAACAAAAGTCCAGACCTGCCAACTCACCGGTGAAGCTATTGATTATATTATATTTCCATTCTGCGAAGGCCTCAATAGGCTGATATAATCAATAGCTTCACCGGTGAGTTGGCAGGTCTGGACTTTTGTTTCGACAGAAATCTCTTTTTCTCTGGAGAAGCTAAAAGGTCACTCTCTAAACTACAAGACCAATTTATTTTTACCACTACGGATAAAGCTAGCAATAATTTTGCAATTATCTGTAAGAAGTTCTATTTTGAATTGTTAACTATGGAACTCAATACTAGAGTAACATACGAGCCCGTAAGTTATTCTACCAAGCAGTTAGAAAATCGGTTTAAGGCATTCTTCAAGAAACTTAAAATTCCACAAACTAGAAGATATGAGCCTGAATTTCCATTTCTTTTTGCAACGGTTAAGTTTCATAAGGATCCTGTGAAGTTCAGGTTCATAGCTAGTGGAGTAAGGAGTCATAAAAAGAAAATAGATCTTGCTTTTGAAGATGTCTTAAAGAAGGTTTTGAAACACATTAGAAACTGTTCTAACTTGATGAACAGAGATTTTTGGATAATTAATAATAATGCAGAAGTAATTTCTACTATACTCAAAGTTTGTCCCCTAGATATTAATAGTTATGATTTTGAAAACCTATATACTAATCTGCCTCTATCAGATATAATCACTACCTTTAAAGAGCTGTATGCAGAATTTAAACTTAACCAATTTGTTGATGTAGGAACTTGGAACTCTTATCTCAATTGCTGCATAAAAAATAACCATATCTTATATAATAATACTCTCTATAAGCAAGTGAACGGTATTCCAATGGGGACATCAACGTCCACGAATATCGCTAATCTATTCCTGTTCTTTAAGGAATATAAATTCATTAAAAATCACCCCACCTGCTCAGATAACTACCTTTACACTTTTAGATATATTGATGATCTGCTGTGTATCAATAATTCAGAAGTTATAGAGAGTGATTTTGATAATATCTATCCAAGCTCTCTTAACTTATGTAAAACCAACCACAGTAATCAGGAACTTGAGTTCCTAGACTTAAGCATTAAGCTCAACAGAGGTAACCCATCTATTAGCCTCTTTGATAAAAGAGTTAATTTTCCTTTCAAAGTAATTAAATATCTACACTGGAATAATAACATTTCAATCAAAGTAATTGAGAATGTACTAATTTCTCAGGTCCTAAGAATTTCAAGAATTTGCAGCAACAATTTGTACTTCAATTACCACATTAATATACTATTAGAAAGTTTTCTAGAGAACGAAATTCCTTCTTCTTTCATCAAAAGAACTTTAAGAAAAATTATTCTGAATAATAGAGTAAGGTTGGCAGATCTGCTTTAATTTTCTACACAGTTAATAATATGATTCTGACCAATCAAAGCCGTAAGGAAGTTGGCTAGAGGATGCCTATTAACTAGCTAAAGGAACCTTAGTGCTATGGATATGACGGTCCTATTAAAACAAAAAATTAAATAATATAAACAAAATCACAAAAAAAGCTTAAAAATCTGTTTATAAAAGAAAATAAAAACAAATAAAAAAGAAAACTAGTTATTCATCACTAGGATAGCTATACTAAAAATAGTAAAACCAACATTAAAATTAATAAGATTCTGATTAATCTATAGAAGCTCACTAAGGTGATTTAATACATGCAAAGATTATTAAATAAACTGCTCGTGTATTTTATAATATTTCTCATGTATTCTGGAGAGTTAATTCTGCTCTTTCTGATCATACAGATCCACAGTCTTAAGTTTATATATTTTTTTTTCTCTGGTTAAAATCTCCGCGCGTTGTTTTCTTGCTGTATGAGGAGGCCATCAGCCCCACCCTCACTGCCCCCCAGCTGCCTAGGGAGTGGCTGAAGAGGTCAGCCATGTTCTTCTCTTGTGAGGAGAAAAGTTTTTGTCACACAAGAGGTAAGCTCTCTTCCTTGTTTTTGGGTTCTAGGTTTTATAAGTTCAATGTTTGTACTTATTCTCTGTCGTTTTTTAGCTTTTCAGCTTTTAGGCATTGGTTTGTCTGTTAACATTTTTGCGGGTTTTAACTCTTTCTTTTCTTTGTAACTTTGAGCGCCTTTTGGGGTACCTAGGAACAGAAGATGGCTAAGCTTGTTCCTTTTCTATGCGCTGTCTCTGCGCTGTTTTTTCAAAGTAGTTAAGTTCTTAATAACTAATTAATTATGCACTTAAAGCACTGCTGAAATACTTTGTACATATTGCAACTAACTGTTTAAGGTATATAACTTTCACAAAGTTTTCTTTAGTTAATTATTATCTTTAACTTATTCTCGTTTTCGTGCTGTCATAAGTTGTAGAGTAGGGGGTTTTAGACTCAAGTTTTCTTTCAAAAATCTGTTCGTTAAAAATTAACATTTCCTTTTTTAATTGCAATGTAAAATTTGGATTTCTTTTGCATTGATTTTCAGGTTTAAATTCTCTCTCAAACGAACTTGGAATTTCGTTATGGCTGAAAATCATTTCTAATTATTATGTCACTCTCACAGCTTGAGTTCTCTTTAATCTTCTTCTCTCTGTTTAATAGTAACAGATGAAGAGCATGGGTCGGGCCATGAAGGTTAATGGATGCAAGCGAAATTGTTAACTAGTGCTAGGTCATGCAACTCTACGGAGGACATGACTTATATATATATGTTTTAAACTATTTTAGGTGGGAATGTTACTTGCATCTATGGCCTTGCAGAAACCCATTTCCAACTAGGTCTTTGTGGAAGTGAGAAAATGCAGAGTTTTTGCTGGTCCTTGATAAAGCCAACTCAGTATTCTCGACACCTTCTACATTCAGTTGTTTTATTTTATTTTTTTGTCTTTTCTCCTTTTACTCACACAGGTAGATACATAACCTTTTCTATGTTGTACTAGGTGTGAGTCAAAATTATATTTGCATTTTTTTGCTTAGGTATCTTCTTTATAGAATGTGAATTCTGAATTTTCAAAACTGCTGCGTTGCGCGTTTTGATTTTCAGGTTTTTTTGCAACCTTCGTTTTAAATTCTAAAGTTTTTCCTTAGTCTTCAGTTTTGCTCTTATATATATATATATATATATATATATATATATATATATATATATATATATAGCTGCAGAGTATGATCCAGGAACTTGCTGACAAGAGTAAAGAAGTATGATTAAAAATGAACTTTCAGAAGACAAAAGTGATGTTCAATGCTTTTACCAAAAATGAAGATTTATCGATTGATGGCGAAAAGCTGGAGATAACAGACACGTACGTTTATCTTGGACAGCAGATATCAAGTGAGGGTCACATTGATGAAGAAATTAATCTGCGTGCAAAACTTGCCTGGAGAGCTTTTGTAAGAAACAGCATAATTTTCAAGAGCAATATGCCATTATGTCTTAAAAGAAAAGTGTTTGATCAATGCATCCTTCCAGTGCTTACGTATGGTGCAGAGACGTGGACCTTAACTAAAAGAGACATACAAAGGCTGCAGACAACTCAAAGAAGCATGGAGAGGTGCATGCTTGGTGTAACCAGGAGAGATAAGAAGAGGAACACGTGGATCCGAAAAATGACAAGAGTGGAAGACATCATGATCAGAGTTAAATCCCTGAAATGGCAATGGGCTGGACATACTGCCAGAAGGACAGACCATCGATGGACTGCCGAAATTTTAGATTGGATTCCAAGGGACAGGAAAAGACCCAGAAAAAGACCACATGGGAGATGGGTGGATGAAATTCGAAAGTATGCGGGAGTGACATGGAGGAGACTGGCACAAGACAGACCTTTGTGGAGGAAACTTGGGGAGACCTTCGTCCAGCAGTGGATTGATAATGGTTGACAACGATGATGATATATATATATATATAGGACAGATCATCGATGGACAGCCGAAATTTTAGATTGGATTCCAAGGGACAGGAAAAGACCCAGAAGAAGACCACATGGGAGATGGGTGGATGAAATTCGAAAGTATGCAGGGGTGACATGGAGGAGACTGGCACAGACAGATCGTTGTGGAGGAAACTTGGGGAGACCTTCGTCCAGCAGTGGATTGATAATGGTTGACAATGATGATGATGATGATGATATATATATAATAAAACAAAAATTCTGGCGAGTAGCACTAAGTCTCTCTACCTTATATATAATAACGACACTAATAATAAACTGGTGAATGTTACCATGAAATAATTTTTCCAAAATCGGACTGGGAACCCAACATATGAAGGTTCCATAAGGTATTCACTCCCCTATAGCAGTGGATGCATTCACAATAAAGAACAGCATAATCTTACGCATAAGAAAGGTTAATTCTAGTCTAAAAATCTTCATAGAGTTTTTGTAGATAATGCATCAGTAAATTTATAAACATACCTGTTACAAAATGTAAACTACACACTCTAATGTTCCTTCGTTTCTGGTCATCAATGTCAACTCTGCTGATACGTGATAACCACAAATTTTGGCGCTTCTGCATAAAAGTTTTTTTGTAATTCTGATCCCACTTCGTTCGTTCAGATGGTAATCTATAATAGAATACATCATTATCTCTCCCACTTCGGTTACTGCAGCCGAATATAGCACATAACACCATCTTCCTTAACGCTCGACAATGCAAATCCATGCAGTGCTTGTACACCAGTTGATCCCCAAGACGTCTGCTAGGATGGTTTACCTCGCTGTGACGTCATATGCATACGGTCTATACAGTCAATAAAGGCTTAGTGGTAAAAGATTTATTGCTCCAATGGGTATTTGTATTAAACAACTCAACAGCAACCAGCTCTCCATTAACAAAACAAACCCATGATCCTGATTCCTTAAGGGTAACAAACTGAAATTTCTTGTACCCACCTCATAATCTTATGAAAAATGGCATATTAGTCACACCAAATAGATCTCATCATGTAAGTTACATGGAGAGGGGGTCACTGGCTCCAGGTATGGGACAGAACCAGCACCATTAGACAAGCATACTCGACCCAAGCTGAAGCTCATCTTGGACAAGTAGTCAGAAGCCATTACCTCAGACCACTCAGCTGCCGGAGCAGCAATATGCATTTGGTGCGATTAATATATATTATTCACAGTGAATATATTTGCAACTGTGTGAAATGAGAGAGGCTGCCTTGGCAACACGGTGATCTAATCGCTGGCTTCTGACCATTTATCCGAGATGGGTCTGGGTTTGAATCCCGGTGAGGCATGGGTGTTATGTTTTTTGTTACAGCACTGGCTGTCTCCCTTCCCTGGTGTCAGTCACCCTAAATTAGGGACGAGCGACTGCTTACAGCTCATCAAGTTGCTCACGGTGGTCGTTAAATCTCCAAGCAAACACAAACAAAAACAGCAATATTTAAAGAAAAAATTTATATTCTTAGCGTGTGACTCAAACATATACCCTTTTTTCATCCCAGTGAGGCATGGATGTTGTGTCTGTCTTACGGCACTGGCTCTCTCCCTTCCCTTTTTTCTGTTTAAAATAGCTTTTTAAGAAATCAAAAAACAAACTTGAAAAATAATGGATTTTACTGTACATTTTTTAAAATTATGTGTACATGATTTATACATAGCGATGTATTCAGGCATCTTCTTGGGGGTGTTAGCCCCCGAAAATCCATGACCCCCCCCCCCAATAGGTTTTTGGGCGATCTTCTCTTATGTTTAGTCGACTTGTTTTCATTTATAGCTGAATATTTGGAGAAATTAATTTTAAAAAACTTAAGAAAATGAGGGAAAATATAATAATAATAAAAAAACAACAGCATCCACATGGACTTCAAAATTTCTATCATCCTTCAATAAAACTTTAAACAGTCCTCGCTAAAGGGGCAATTTTTCAAGCACTGACAACTCTGACTATTTTACAGAACCTAATTCCATAGAGTAGAGATGTTTGCACTGCAATTAGTCATCATATTTTGGAAGCTGGCATTCAGCTTTATTTCAGTCTTTTGGATGCCGAATTTCGAAGTATAGGGTTTAAGCCTCAGTGTAGCCAATGAGGCGTTAGGGCTTCCAGTACAACAAAATATTTGCTACCTAATTTTTAACAATAGCAAATTATTAGAAATTGTTCCCATTAATTTTTTTTTCTTTGCTGTGGGAGGTTTGCACTCTGTGACAAAAAAAAAAAAAAAGAAAAAAAAATTGAGGCACCTCAGACTGACATCTAAACAGTTAGTATGTTTTCTACTACTATGTACTAATCTAAATAATCTAAAGGGGCAGAAACCAAATTACACCATACATTTTTAGGTAACACTGCAATGATTCCTTAATAATCAGAAATACGCTTGTAGAAAGACGAGGACATTTTTACCACTCATAAAGTTGGGTTTGGGGGCGGGGGTTCTTCAGCACATCGTTATCTTACTAGCATTCTCAATATTTTACATCACCCCATGGCGAAATCCGTGGTGCATTACTGATTTGAAGCAAAGGTATAACATTTTTAATCACTTGTATGTGTAGATTTCTTGGAATTTGCATTTTTTTTTTTTTATTGGAGGGTTAACAACCACCGTGAGCAACTCAATTGGCTATAAGCAGTCGCCAGTCCCTAATTTAGGGCAACTGATTGCAGGGAAGGGAGAAAGTCAATGCCATAAGACAAGCACAACATCCATGTCTCACCGGGATTCAAACCCAGACCCATCTCAGATGAATGGTCAGAAGCCAGCGCTTTAGAGCACTGCACCAGTGGAGCGGCAATTTTGCCTTTGCGATACATGAGCATAAAATTTTTATACACTATTTAAAATTTCTATTTGTATTAACGTATAGATATATATAAATAACAAAATTGTGATTATATGTATATAATAATGCCAACAAATTTCAGCCCCCTCAAAATTTGTAATGCCCCCTCCCCCCAAATTCTCTGAATGCAACACTGTTTATACATCTCTGTGTGCTCTTCTCATCACTCCTGAAATCTGCCTCCAAGACAGCCTAGAGTCCCTGTGCATGAATGCCTTTCTACTGGGAGCAAATTATTTACTGTCAAGAGAGGTATGTGAGGAATACACTTTAGCAGCAAGCAAATTACTCCACACTATTTAAACTGATTTTCCATAAGTGATAGCATATAGGAACTTCAGAGAATTTATTCAGTAAGACTAAATGCAATCTTATCAACTTCTTTTGTTTTTAACTGAAATGTTTAATGTCTATATTTTAAAACATTAACATTATGAAGATACGTATCTGAAAACATTAACATTATAAAAATACCATAAAACATTAGCATTATAAAATGTTTAATTATCTTTAGTTTATAAGAAATATGTCAAATAATAACTGGAAAGACCAGGGGATAAACATTAATGGACATTGTTTAACCCATCTTTATTTTGCTGATGGAATGATCATTTTTGCAATTACCTATTCAGGAGCTTTCTAACAAGAGTAAAGAAGTAGAATTAAAGGTGAACTTACAGAAAACAAAACGGATGTCTAGTGCTTTTACAAGAACCAAAGATTTAGAGATTAACAGGGCAAATTTAGAAGTAACCGATGCCTACATTTACCTTGGGCAACAGATATCAAGTGAGAGCCACATGGAAGAAGAAATTAATGAGTGTATAGTATAAAACTGGGCTGGAGCACATCTGGAAGAAATAGTGCAATATTTAAGAGCAATTTACGATTTTCTTAAAAGAAAAGCATTTAATCAATGCATCAGAGTCATGGACTTTACCTGGAAAAAAAAAAAACTTAGGGGCTGTGGACAAATCAAAGAAGAATGAAGAGGTGCATGCTTGATGTTACCAGGAAAGATAGGAAAAGGTACTCATAGATCAGTAAAATGACAAGAGTGGACAACATCATGTATGATGTACTACAGAGGTGAAGCACATGTCAAGACGACAAATCTGCAGCAATACATTCCGTCAGTGTAGCGTGGTCAGTTGGAGCAACTCGCTTCGGAGCAAGGAGATGGGGATTTTGATCTTCGTCATCGACAAATTCCTGTTTTCACACATGATCAAAGTAAAGACCCTTGAGTCGCAATGGGCTAGACAAATTGTTAGGAGAACTGACCACCACTGGGCAACTGAAATACTAAACTGGATACCAAGGGAGAGAAAAAGACTCCCTGTAGGGACCAGGGATGTCGCCGAGGGGGGGGGGTTGCAATGGGGGAGGGGGGCTTGAGCCCACTCTGAATGAAATCTGTCTTACACACCCTGCCACCCACCCAGTTCAAAGTGTTCCATTTTTCAATATATTTAACTTTAAAATATAATCTGCACTTAGCCAAGTAATAGGTCTTGTGTTTAATTTCATGTAACCTTACGTATTTTCCCCTAGAAAGTGCATTGTTTACATCTCCAAAAAAGGTTATCAAAATAGCACCACAGGGCCAAGAAAATTCAGTTGTTCTCCATCTTCCAATTCTTTAGTTTCAGTCTCTTTTTCATGTTTGTATGGCCAAGGGAAGGGGTTAATGAGGAGGATGGATAGGAATTCACTGAGGAGGGTCACTTCTAATTGTTCTGTTTGTTTTCTTTACAAAATAGGGGATTCCAACTCAAAAAGTGGAGTCTAAAGCTACCCTAGCATCCTTAAGACTGCCAGTGAAAGTGCACAAAAAGTGGCTAACGACTGCTTTGTTTGAGAGGAGTGCAAGGCCAAGTCACTGGCTGGAAGGAAGGAAGTTAAGGAGGGGGTCAGGTATCATGCCTGCAGGGCACAGCATTAAAATTTGATTTAGATAAACAAAAACGACATTTTCTTTTAAATAAATTGTTCAAGTACAGTACTATTTTCGTAAGTAAAAATGGAAAATTTTGAAAAGAAATTTAAGACAATGCATCCAGTGCAAGCAAAAAAGTTGATGGCGACATTCCCCCAACACTTGTATCTTACACCCATGGAGTTACTAGTGAGGTCCATATATGTATGTGTGTATTGGTGGAGGGGATCAGAATTGCATGAATTCTTTTGTAGCTGGTAGTGAAAAGCATTGAAATCGCCCCGGTAGCGTAGTGGTCTAAATGCTGGCTTATGACCATTCGTCAGAGAAGAGTGAATTTAAATCCTAATGCGGCATGGATGTTACGTTTGTCTTACGGCATGGGCTCTCTCCCTTCCCTGGAACCAGTGATCCTAAATTCGGGATGGGCGACTACTTGTAGCCCATTGAGTTGCTCACGGGGGTCATTTAACCTTCAATTAAAAGAAAAAAAAAGCGTTAAAAATTTGTTTCTTTCAGTGTTTCGTAAAAAAAAAAAAAAAGTTGCTGTCATGCTTGACCCACTAAAAATAATGCTCACCCATCATGATTTTGAAGTCTA
Organism: Macrothele yani; assembly: GCA_039090855.1. Classification (NCBI taxonomy): domain Eukaryota; kingdom Metazoa; phylum Arthropoda; class Arachnida; order Araneae; family Macrothelidae; genus Macrothele; species Macrothele yani. The sequence continues at coordinate 43,279,983 of CM077022.1, read as the reverse complement.
GCTCTGTCCCTGGTAGGGGCAGGAAAAGACTCCCCCAAGAAGTAGACCAGGTGGGAGATGGGTGGATTAAATTTGAAAGCAAGCAGGAGTGACACATATGGAATATAACTGCTCAAGACAAAGAACTGTGGAAGAGACTTGGGGAGACCTTCATCCACCAAAGGACTGAGAATGACTGATGATGATGTCTATAATAATCATAGTAGTTGTATGGCCTGTGATATATATATCATTATTTGTTCAACTGCTAAAAGAATATTATGATCGGTATTTAGTGAGACAGAAAAATTTCTGGTAATATATTGTTTAATAGTATGGTACCAGCTGCCCATGATTTTGCAGTAAACCTTTTGCTTCTGTAAAACGTTGACAAGTGATGTTTTGTTGTTGTTCCCTGTGCATAGCCAAATTTATTCATGTGCATTTACAGAGAGGAAAGTTTTATACCACTTTTGCTAAAGAAAGAAGAATTGTCAGCTTAAAGAGAAGTGTTAATACCAATGTGATTCTGGTCAACCTTCTTGTAATTTCAGGGATCGGGCATCATTTGGGTGATCAGGTCCAGAAAATATTTGTGGCTTTGAATGCATTTAGACAAATGTGCATATAATTTTTTCATTTCTTGACTTTAATAGTACAAAGCACAAAACACAGTAGTGTTTTATACGCACATATAATGCAAGCTCTTTTTTTTTTTTTTTTTTTCAGGAGAGGAGTAGCATATTTATTACCGATCTTTCCCTCTGAATGTTTTTATGGGTCAGTAATTTGCTGTGTTAAGAAAAAGTGTTATTTATTAACTTTTAGCAACTACTGAGTGGTGTTTTTGATTAATTATAAAATTATCCCTTCAGTAGTGTATGCGACAGGAATGCAAATATGATGACGACACTTGTGCATCATACAAAATGAACTCAACATCAAAACAATCGGTGATGAAGCGGGCGGGAATGGTGGGGAATGGCATTCCCTTAAGTAATTGGTAAGAGGAATGGCATTTCTCCCTGTATAGTGTTCAACTAAAGTGCATAATATTTGAAAAAACAAATGTGCTGCAGGACTATACCAAGGAAATTTTGGCTTGAAGTTTATTTAAATATATGAATTCCTTTCGTAATTTGTGTAAAATTTTTACGTTTGAAAATTTTGTTTTTGATTTTGCAGTTTTCAGAGCTTTTGACCCGAGAGAATAAATTTTGTCCTTCAGACTCTTAGCTAAAGGCCTGTAGCTAGAGGGGATGCTCACATTTGACTGTTTTGCTTTCATATCATTTATAGTACATTATCCTGCAGGGTAGAATGTTGAACTAGTAACAATGGTGAAGGCTTGATTTAGAACAAGGTTTATGGAGTCTACTAACCTTGGCTTTAGAATACCAAACTCAAATTCATTCACAGTATCCATTCGGTACATAGCTGCTGATCAAGACTGCACTGGGTTCAGGAAGAGATGGCATCCTCTAATTGTTGAAAGTGATGTCTAACAATAGCGGTTTCTTTGGTAACTTAAGTTTAGAAATGAATACTGTCTGAGTAGTTCCTCTCTTAAGTTTAAATTACTGGGGTGTGTAGTTTTTGTCCTTTGATACTGCATAAAGTTGATGAACTGAATATGCTCATTTATTGCAATGGTTACTACATATGTATGATTAGGTAGGAAAACAATTAGTGAATTCCAGATGTTTTCCCTATTTTTCCACTGTGCAATTAAGAAGAATGAAACTCCTTCAACTGATGTGTGACCTGCTCTTTGTGATATAGACATTTTTGGCTGAATTATAAATAAATTTATTAGGGTTTAGTTTATATTCATTGTAATATTTTTTATTCATGTGCATGTAAAAGAAAGCAGAGTTATCAATGTCTGTGTGCATGAGAGAGAGAATCTGGTTAGTTGTGTTCCCCCAAAACAAACTATCTACTTTTACCACTGAAACAGTGGAATAGATATGCACAGTGACTCCTCTTAAAACATCTCATAAAGTTTATACATGCAAAATATATGTCACATAATATTATTTCAAAATGATAGAATATGCTCAGGTAGGACACTACAGTCTCACTAGGGTGTGCTGTAGGCTCCCCCAACTTTTCTCATTTCCCTCACTTTAGTTCCACTGTTAAAATAATTCTAACATTCAGAACACATGCCAAATGCAGTGGTTTATTTGTGGCCATGATAAAATAAGAAATGTTTTAAGGCCATGGGGCCCTTTAAAGTCTTCTTGAGTGTAAACTGGGTAAAAATTTATATGAAACAAAATTTTTTGGTGAAATTTCTCTCAAGCACTCTAAGACAGGATGCCAGATGTAATACACCCTTAAATTGATTCTGTATTGGAAAAATTGTAGACCCTCTTGCAGATTTTGTAATGTGGCCCTGACACATGGTGTTCCATCGCTCCTACTCGCATATGTATGCATATATTTAATACTACCACATACCACAAAATGACCTGCTCTTAACTTATATGTTTAAAGTTTAATTTGATGTACCGTTCTCTTAGCTATCCTATCATAAGTACTCATACTTACCATTTGTATCATGGGATATGCAGGAATTGAGTCTTTTTTTTATCTTTTGAGCAAAAGTTCAACATTAATAAAATTCACTACTAATAGCAGTACACAGTTCTGACAATTAGTTCATACAACAGTATATAATTCTACCCTGAATTAAAAAAAAAATACCATTCAGTTGGAGGTGAATCACTTTCTGTTAGTTGATTTTGGATTTATGAAATGCTTTGCTTGAGCAAAACTATTTGTAACTTCATCATTATTTAAATCTTTTGTTCTTTTATGGTTTATATGGCTAAACCTCAGTTTGGCCATATAAACTTCAAGCCATAGTATTTCTTAAATACATGGCTTATCAGGAGCCCCTAATATCTTGGGGGCTTCCTTGAGTCATATGGTATGTGGAGCTGATAGTTATGGCCATTCCTTGTTGAATCCACCTCAGTTTTGAATTGCTGGCAAATGCCACTGAGTATAATTCTAGTGAGTGACGTGTGAAAAACCAAAGTTGAGATACACCAATACGAATTTTTGAATTTGATAACTAATCCAGCATTTTATCTCATGAATGTAAAACAGAAGCAGAAAATGTTGATCATACACAAAGTACCACTGGAAAATCTTAATGCATCAGACTCAATATGCTGTGATATTTTTTGGTACAGAACATGTTGACAGCAACCAAAGAAAAGTTTATCATCTGCTAAGCCTGAATGTGCACAAAGCATAATTCATAAGTGATTTTTTTAAGCTTATATTGGGTTGGTGCAAATGAAATGTCAGGCCCCCACCACAGTGGAATGGAACCACCCACAGATGTTGTGGGTATTACGTCACAGAGTTACTATGAATAGATAGCATGTGTGTGAAGAACAAGGTTCAGGCATGGGTTGTTTGAACGTAACATGGCTTGCAAAGGAAACTTGCAGATGCCAGATTTGTGTCATTTTCCTGTATGAATTTAAACTGGGCCATTCTGCAGGAATTTCCACTCGAAATGTTAACAAAGCATTTGAGGAGAATACAGCCAACAAATGAACCATTCGGCAATGGTTTGTGAAGTTTTGAAGCGGAGATACGGACCTGCAAAACGAAGCACATGGTCACTGACCTGTTGCCGTTTCTGACAATGTTCTGTTACATGTGTTTGAAGTGGACCCCCAAAAAAGGTGTCGTGAGATAGTGGCAGAGGTAGGTGTCCACCACACGACAGCTGTTCGGCATCTGGCTGTGCTGGGTAAGGTAAAAAAGCTTGCCATGTGGCTGCTGCATGAGTTGACAACTGCCAAACAGACTAGGCATTTGGAAGTCTGCATGCCACTGCTTTCCAGGAATAAAGAAGAACCTCTACTGCATCAAATCATCACCTGTGACAAGAAATGGGTCTTTTATTATAAGTGGAAATTATCTGCTCAATGGTTAAGCAAGGCACAGCCTACTTAATGGCATTCTAAGCCACCCCTACACACCAAGAAGGTGATGCTCCTTGTCTGGGGGTCCACAGCCGGGATAATTCATTGGAGTTTCTTGGCAAGTGGCCAAACCATCGCTGCAGAACATTATTGTGCTGAATTATAGCAGATGCACTGAAAATTGCTGCAGAAACAATCAGCATTGGCCAACAGACAGGTTGTTCTGCTATATGACAATGCCATTTCTCATGTCGCACAATGAATGATGCTGACACAAAGTGACTTGGGCTATGAAGCACTGCCTCATCCTGTTTGTTCCCCAAACTTGTCTCCGACAGACTATTACCTGTTTCATCACCTGGATCACTTTCTGTCCGGGAAACAGTTTACGACAGGCAATGAGATTCAACGTGTAGTTGATGACTTCTTCGGGTCCTAGCCACAAGACTTTTTTTGTTCCGGGAAAATGGCCTTGCCGGACAGATGGCAACTATGTGTTGATGCCAAGGGGGATTATTTTGCCTAGGTAAGTTGTCCTACTTTTCCATTGTCACTGTCCACGTGTGCCTGTCCTTTGCCAGACATTTTTTTCGCACCAACCCAATACATGTACAGCTTAAGAAATGCACTTTAACGAGATGTAATCTACTTCACATAGTGATAACACTCGCCTATCACAGCAAAAACAAAAACACACAAAGTGCAACACAAATTCCGGTTGGTGGAAAGTTTTTCCGGCTGGTAAGAATTTTCTGAACTTCCCCACTCCTGTATTTCTGTATGCTTATAATAAGTTGCCTTTGTTCAGAATTTAAATGGTAAGTTACAAAGGCTGAAAACATGTGCATCCATGGTACTAATGTTATAAGAAAACATTGCTGAAGATCCAGGACTGCATCTGCTTTTTACTTTGAGGTAGGTTACCTGCAACATTTGTGATGTAAAAGCTGGGCACTTTATTCAATAAAAAATTTGGTAGTGTTGAGGGTAATCTGTGGATGGGAAATATTTAGACCAAGATTTTATCTGTTGCTTCATGAAATATTTTAAAAAAGTTAAGAGAAACAATTAATAAACTGCCCAAAATGTAATTGTCTGGATTTATCAATGAATAAGTTGCACATTATACATACTTTAATTAAGCTGCAAAATAGTTTTCTTTTGTTTTTATAAGGTATATATTTTTATATAGTATAGTCTTAGAAAAATTATCAGTTGACCAGTATTTCCCTAAATAAAATAAGTAAACAAATTAATAAATCTATATTTATTGACATGAATAAATATACAGTATATAAAATATGTAGGCTAACTTTTTGTCCTGAGTCATAAATGTGTTAATTCTTGGAATGTTTTCAAGGTATTTATGAAAGTAGATTTTTGCACAATTACATTTTCATCACTTGTTTGTGGTGGTTGCTCCTGGCTAGAGCTGGTCTGGTGGTGTGACTGGATGCCATTTTTCATGGAACTTGGTCAAATGACATAAATTCTCTGACCAATTATCCTGCAGTTGCCTCACTGCTCAATAGCAGATATTTGGCCACATTCCAGTCTTTAGCAACTTTGCTAGCAGCTTACTAGTGGGACATTGTTTATGATTGTAATCAAGAGAAGTGGTTCCTGAACATAAAAATTATGGAGGGCATAAATATTTCTGATTCAATGAATATAATATCTGAGTTTCACCTCATCATTTGTTGAGGAGAAATTGAACTTTCCCTACTGCTACCCCACTCTACCGTAGCAACACTCACCATTTGGCTGGACTGGGCAGTTTCCTGGTTAGTAACTGTGATGAGGCCATTGTCTTATGTTATAGCTTAATGTTACAACTGATTATCCTTTAATGGATAGTATCCTATTTGTGTGAAATTTAAGGGAATAAAAGAGATCTTGGTTTGATTCCAGGTTAGCATACAAGTTTAAGGCTGAAAAAATTACCAACATAAATCATAACAGTTCAGGACTTTAGTTTGTGAAAAATACTCTTAAGGTGAACATCTAGTTATTTTGCTTCCTATACTTCCAATGGGGGATGCAAGGTCAGGTGATGCGTAACATCACAGCCTCTCCTTGACAAATGTCAACCCCGCCTTCTCGTGGTGCATCCTGTTCCCACTAAAGGGGCTCTGACGACCGCCCATAGCGGTATAACTATACCATCGGGATCAGAGGAAATTCTATCCCACACTCACCAACCCGCTTGGCCAGCGTGGTGAGTTATGGCCAAACCCCTCCAAAATGATTCCACAACTTAAATCTTGGCCCTCAGTCTCCGGCAGCTGGAATGTACCTGGCCAAGGCAGCGGCCAGTGCGACATGAAGGCAGAGGGTGCTAAGAATCCCCGGAGGACCGGACTAGGCTGCCATCTGATGCTGACCTTGGCTACTTACAATGGACGCTCCCTATCTTCTGATTCAAGGCTTCTTGAATTGGAAGAGGAACTACAAAGGATCAAGTGGGACATCGTGGGGCTAAGTGAGGTAAGGAGAAAAGGAGAAGATCTCATCGAACTGAAAAGTGGACATCTCTTCTACTATCGTGGGACAGATACTGGCAGAACTAGTGGTGTTGGATTTATAATAAACAAGAAACTGAAGGATAAAGTTGTAGAAGTTGAAAGTTCCTCTGACAGAGCTGCACGACTTGTTATCCAACTCTCGAAAAGATACCAGGCTCAGATTATTCAAACTTATGCACCCACCACAAGTCATCCTGAAGAAGAAATTGAAGAATTTTATGAGGAAATTTGTCATCTAAATAATAAAGGTAAGCAGCACTTGAAAGTAATTATGGGAGATTTCAATGCAAAAATAGGGCAACGGCAACAGAATGAAACTTCAGTAGGTAAATTCGGTCATGGCAACAGAAACCAGCGTGGAAATACTCTCGTTGAGTTTGCAGAGGCAGAAGGGTTTTTCATCTTGAACTCCTTCTTCAAGAAAAAGCCACACAGGAAATGGACATGGAGACATCCAAATGGGACGACAAGTGAAATTGATTTTATTATGTGTAACAAAAAATTCGTCATAGAAGACTGCAGTGTGCTAAACAAGTTCAACACAGGCAGTGACCATAGATTGGTGAGATGTAAGATGCACCTCAACACTAAACTCGAACGTAGCAAGCTCATAAGACAAACAAAATGTATTGACATAACCAACCTTAAAAAACACCATAATACCTTCAAGTTAGAACTGAAGAACAGGTTCTCTGCTTTAGAAGGCCTAACATCGGAAGAAGTGGACATCTCTGAAGTTAACAGAAAAGTAACCAAAGCTCTTATGGAAACAGCAACAAAATTAGCTGGGTCTAAGAACAAGTTCCATGTGAACAAATTATCAGGAAAAACCAAAATGTTGATGCAAAAAAGAAGAGAGATGAGGACAACTAAAGAAGATGTGACTTCCAAAGTGGAATATATAGAGCTATGCAAGACAGTAAGAAAAAGTATCACTGAAGACGTAAGGAAATTCAACTGTGAACTAGTGAGGAAAGCAATTGAAAACAACCAAAGCCTAAAGATAGCAAAGGGACATCTCAGTAAGGGAAGAAAACAGATTATGGCACTGAGAAAAGAAGATGGTTCTGTAACAAGAAATAGAGGCGAAATTTTGACAAGAGTGAAAGATTTCTACTCCAAATTATATGAAAGGGATGATATATGCACTCCAGACATCATGAAAGATACCAGTACCAGAGTTCCTCCAGTCCTTCCAGCAGAAGTTGCACATGCAATCAAGAACATGAAGCAAGGAAAAGCTCCAGGAGAAGATGGAATTACTGTAGACATCATACAAGAAGCAAGTGGAGAAATCGAAACAGTACTCGCCCAAATTTTCACTCGATGCCTTAATGAAGGAAAGATTCCTGAGGATTGGAACACCGCTACAATGATCCTGCTACATAAGAAAGGTGACATTGAGGATCTCGGAAACTACAGACCTATCAGCCTCCTATCAGTAGTTTATAAAATCTTCACTAAAGTTCTTTCACACCGCTTGAAGGTAGCACTAGACATGGCTCAACCGAGAGAACAAGCTGGATTCAGGAGTGGCTACAGCACAATAGATCATATCCACGTGCTGAGAGAACTAAATGAAAGAGCGAGGGAATATGAACTTCCATTGTGCATGGCTTTTATCGATTATGAAAAAGCCTTTGATTCGGTGAAACCATCAGCAGTTACAATGGCTCTGAAAACCTGCGGTATTGAAGATGCATACATTAATATTATTAATAACATCTATGAAAATGCAAGTGCAAAGATTCGGCTGTTTGAAAATACAACACACGTAAAAATTAGAAAGGGAGTGAGACAAGGTGACACCATATCTCCGAAGCTCTTTAATGCCACATTGGAGGGTGTTTTTCAGTCGCTGAGCTGGGAAAACAAGGGGATAAAGATTAATGGAGATTATCTAACCCACCTTCGTTTTGCTGATGACGTAGTCATTTTTGCAACTACCCCATCAGAGCTGCAGAGTATGATCCAGGAACTTGCTGACGAGAGTAAAGAAGTGGGATTAAAAATGAACTTTCGGAAGACAAAAGTGATGTTCAATGCTTTTACAAGAAATGAAGATTTATCGATTGATGGAGAAAAGCTGGAGTTAACAGACACGTACGTTTATCTTGGACAGCAGATATCAAGTGAGGGTCACATTGATGAAGAAATTAATCGGCGTACAAAACTTGCCTGGAGAGCTTTTGGAAGAAACAGCATAATTTTCAAGAGCAATATGCCATTATGTCTTAAAAGAAAAGTGTTTGATCAATGCATCCTTCCAGTGCTTACGTATGGTGCAGAGACGTGGACCTTAACTAAAAGAGACATACAAAGGCTGCAGACAACTCAAAGAAGCATGGAGAGGTGCATGCTTGGTGTAACCAGGAGAGATAAGAAGAGGAACTCGTGGATCCGAAAAATGACAAGAGTGGAAGACATCATGATCAGAGTTAAATCCCTGAAATGGCAATGGGCTGGACATACTGCCAGAAGGACAGATCATCGATGGACAGCCGAAATTTTAGATTGGATTCCAAGGGACAGGAAAAGACCCAGAAGAAGACCAAATAGGAGATGGGTGGATGAAATTCGAAAGTATGCAGGGGTGACATGGAGGAGACTGGCACAAGACAGACCGTTGTGGAGGAAACTTGGGGAGACCTTCGTCCAGCAGTGGATTGATAATGGTTGACAATGATGATGATGATGATGACTTCCAATGGAAAAAAATTGGATTCTATTTCCTCAGCAAATAAAGATTTCCCATACATCAAAATTGGCCCACTGATAAAAAACATTCTAACTTAGATTGTACAGTCGGTGTTTTTTGCAAAAAAACTTTCCTGAACTGTATTAAAAATCAATAACTTTGCTTGAATGTAGTTTTGATACTTGCTTACAGGTGGCGCCACTCTTCCTTACCACTACATCAAAGTGAAGCTATTAATTTTTAATATAGTCAGGAAAGTTTTTTGCAAAAAACACCGACTGTACAATCTAAGTTAAAATGTTTTTTATCAGTGGGCCAATTTTGATGTATGGGAAATCTTTCTTTGCTGAGGAAATAGGGTTGAAATTTTTTCCATTGGAAGTATAGGGAGCAAAATCACTAGACATCCACCTTAAAGACTAGTTGGACACGCTTTAATTGTTTGATTAGCTTAGATTTTGGCGATGCTGCCAAGTAGCTTGCATTCTTTTCAGGCAGTTATAAACAGCACTTCATTAACCATCTAGGATTTACACACCAGTACTGTTTTAAAGTAATCATCAGCTTGTGAATTGGAGAGTGCAGTTCTTTGACAGGTAAGTTGTTTTTCATCATTATCAGGCACTTAGAAGCTTGAGTTTGCAGTCCAAAGATTAATGACTTCATGGCTTCCTCTAATTACTTCAGTATTATAAATATTTAACAGGAATTATAGAGGATAAATTTATTAAGGTACTTTACCTCTCAAATTTTTGATCTAGACACTAGATCTTCGTCAGGAGTTTTTGCATCTTACTACTTTCACAGGTCTGCAGTTTCCTGGTTAGTAACTGTGATGACACCGTTGTCTTATGTTATAGCTTAATGTTACAACTGATTATCCTTTAATGGATAGTATCCTATTTGTGTGAAATTTAAAAGACCTGTGGAAGTAGTAAGACACAAGAACTCCTGATGAAGATCTGGTGTCTAGATCGAAAATTTGAGAGGTAAAGTACTTTAATAAATTTATCCTCTATAAGTCCAAGGATTGTCATGATAATGTGTGTAGGAATTCAAAGAATCCTAACTGTGTAGATCCTTAAAGAGTTAGTGAATGAATATTATGTATTTCTGTGGTGTCATGACCAGATGTGGCAGTATAGCACCAACCATGTCAATGTGTTAGTTAGACAGCTCAGGTCATGGGATACCATTCCCTATAAACAAGTGCACCGGCTTACCATATGCACATATGCTCACATAATGGAATTGTGTTGCTAGGAATTTATAAGTATTTGTTTTTTAGGTGCTCTTGCCATTACTTTTATCTCCAAGATATTCCTCTAGGCCTACTTACAAACAATGTTTATTATTTTCTCTTCTAGGTTAAGGTTATAAAATTCTCATATATGTGGACCATAAATAATTTTAGCTTTTGTCGTGAAGAAATGGGAGAGGTTCTTAAGAGCTCCACATTCTCTGCAGGTGCTAATGATAAATTAAAATGGTAAGTTTAGTTTTTTTTTTTTTTCTAGAAGGTGTCTAAAGTTCTGTTATAGATAATTATTATTGTATGACAGTACAAGTCAAGGTCACTCTATCCACTGAGGTTGGTGCAGAAACTGGTACTACAGTGGTTTTCAAGTTATGGCAGACTGGTGAAGGTAAGCAGATGCAATCAACCTCTTAAAGTTGTCGAGTTATTCAAAATATGAAATTTATTTTGTGAAGTCTAATATTTCCAGTGAATAAATGCCTCAGGATTAGTAAGTAATACACACTCTCACATGCCACTGCCTAGGTCCTTCATTCATTTACTGGTACTAAGCCTCTAGTATGGAAAGAGTAATGGATCTTGTACATGGCCTTTTTTTTTCTTTATGCACTTTCTTAAGTCACACAATTTTCCAACAAAATCAGATTTTAGCAAAGAAGAGAAACTTGAAATTTCACTTATGTAAAAATGACTTCAGCCATCTTGTTCTTAATTATTTCTATTGAAACCTGTCCTGTCAACAGATTTTTTTTTCACTTATTATTTCATTAATGCGAGAATTTTGTTGGATGATTTCATTGATAGTAGGTTCTGTTTTCCAGTTTGAAACTTAATATTCCATGACCTTTGTAACACATTTTTATTCTCCCTATATCTCTTTTGACACGTTACCCCTGATTTAACTAGCTTTTCAGAATGGATGATATTGAAGTAGTTTGTGTAGAAATGTGATATTTCTTGTTCTGTAGTATGTTGCTAATAAGCTGATTTGCATAAAAGCATTTCTAATATTTTTACCTATAATGTATAAAATGCATATTTTTTAGGCCTTTGTGTCTATCAACATACCTGTTAAATACAAATATTCTGTTGAATCATTTTATCTTTGGTATTTCTGATCACAATGCGATTATGGTTTGATTACCGTATGGTACCTTGTGCTCACATTCTATGAACTAATGTTATGTGTTAACTGTATTTAAGGATTTGGTCAGCTGATTTAGAATTTTGTGCTTATATTATTGTGTGTATGCCAGGGTTAAATTTCTATTGGCTACGTCCCTTCCTCGTCCATTTGAGATGCCAACTTGAAACTTATCTCTGCATATGGTTTATGTTCAGTCTTGGAAAAAAGAGTGAGCTAATGCTCATTTTTCACTCATACTTTTCTTAAAAGAAATGTAGTCTTGTTCATATATAAAAAGAATTTGGGTGCTTCCACATGCATTGTCAGTATTTCTATTCTTTAATTTCTTCAGTTATTTGCTTGACTTTTAAATGTGCAAAAGTATTTTACCCTGTCAGTACGACATTTTCATGACACTGTGACACAGTTTCAGAATTCATAAATGGTTGTTGATGTTGAGTACCATAATTTTCAGCTTAGCTTATATGTAACTGATCCTTATGAATTTTTCTAAAGTCAGCATCAGTATTACAAATAAACAAACAAAAAACTTATCATGACTCTCAAACTAATAGCTTTCTATGGATATCAAGGCTTTTGTGACATAACCTCTAAGTATGTTGCTTGATCAAGTGTCCCATATTTATATAATGCCATGTATAAATCTGCTTCATGTAAGTACACTCAGTGTACAAAATATTAGAGATAAGGGTGATGGGTAGCTGACATGGGCATCCCTTGTGCAGAGTAGAACAGACACAAATTGAATACTGAATGCAGGCAATAAATAGGCAGACAACGGGGCTTTTCAATAGTGTATTGCAATCGACAAGCATGGATAAACGTGATGATCTGAGCAACTTTGATCATGGATGCATTGTTGGCACAAGACAGATGGCCCAAGTGGTAAGAACCCTAGGGTTCCCTAGGGAAACTGTATCAAGGATGTACCACGAATATACCATCAATGGATGTACCAGTCCCAGAGAGCAAGTGTTGGCTGATCACATGTCATTGATGACCTGGGTGACGTAGACTATCCAGGCTCTTGCATACCGCATGCTTGGCAACAGTGGTGCAAATACCACATCCAGGTTAAATGTCGGAGGCCCTAGCAGCATTAGCGAGTGAATGGTATGGCACACGCTGCATACCTGGGCTAAGGGAGCCGATACCCTACTCGTGTGCCACTGTCGACTGCTTGTCGTCAGAAATTACGCCTCACCTGGTGCCGGGAATACAAAAACTGGACCTCTGCAGAGTGGTCCTACATTGTGTCAGATGAATCCTGTTTTCAACTGTACTGAGATGATGGGAGAAAGTGCAGGTGTGTCTTCGACAGCATGAGGCCATGGCCCTGTTGTGCCAGGTCAGCTTTGTTCAAGGCAGTGGTGGCTCTGTGGTGGTTTGGGAAGCCTTCTCATGGGACACATTGGGCCCTTAGTGTGTCTGGAGAGGTCCTTAACTGTTGCATACTACCAGTATGTCTTGGCTGATCACCTACATGCTTTCATGGTCTTCGAGTATCCTGTGGCTGATGGTATGTTTCAGCAGGACAATGCTCTGTGCTACTGGGTTGCAACCACCCAGGCATGGCTTGAGGGACAGTTGTCTGAGTTTGGATTCATCCAGTGGCTCCCAAGGTCCCTGGATTTTAAAGCCTGTGGAAACTTTCCGGGATGCTGTAGAGCAAGCATGTATCCAAGGAGGGGGTCCAGGGGGTCTGCACCCATCCCAAAGGTTACCCAACAACAACAAAAATGTGGATTTTTTTTAAATTATTTTTTATAGTAATTGTCCACAAAATTATTTTAGAGGAAGCAACAAACAAATCTATTACTGGGAAGGGGCACCGGGGCACATGCACCCTCTGCACTTGCCCCTACCCTGAACCCATGCCAGGGCCTATGGCTACCTACACATTAAATAAAGGCAGGAAAGAATTTCTTAAGCTTCTTTATGTAGTTTATTAAAATTAATTAATGAATATAGAATGGTTTGTTTATGAATGATCTTCAAGGCAAGTTTCTGCGCAATTTAAATTGGCAGTTTAATATATTTCTATAAATTTCACATTTGGTCTTTTCATTTATTCCTAGTAGCAACCCTAATTTATTATTTTATTTCTATTATATCATTTTAAATATTTGTCTATATAATCTCAGGGTTCCCCCTCCCTCCCCCAAGAGATGTGACATAGTAAAATGAATATTATGCATGCGGCAGGTTAGTAAAGCATGTGGTCAATACAACTTGCCACCTACATCTGCTATATATGTATAAATTATTCTTAGTTTTTGCTCGGGCTCTCCTCCCCCCCCCCCCCCAAAAATTCCTGTATACATGCCTGCTGTAAAGTGAAACATCAGATCCATGAAGTTGTGGACAATGCTGCAACAGGCATTACCTCCTGCATCTGGTGGAGTCGAAGCCTCTGCGTGTACAGGCCTGTGATTCGTGCTAGAGGAGGACCAACATACTATTAGGGAGGTATTTCTAATGTTCTATACATTGAGTGTAAATGACAATCCAGATTCTAAGCATTGGTGTTGCCTTGCCTGATGTGGTAATTAGTCATGCTGTGCCATTTCTCTTGGATTCATCTTGCAGCAGTAGTTGAGCTTAGGTAACACAGATCTGTTGAGGTCTGACATACGGGCGTTCTGAGTAGTGAGGAAGTGTTGAAAGTTTTACTAAATTGTCAGTGGTTGTCAGAGGTGTAACTAGGGCAGGGCATGTGGGGCGGCTGCCTAGGGCACAGTTTAAGAGAGAGCGCAAAAAATCATTGTTTACAATCTGAGGGAAACTAGAATTGAGACTTTGCATCAGTTTCCGGTACATTTTTTTCCACGCCATACTTTGCCATTTGTTCATTTACAGAATTGACTTTTATAATATGTTTTGCCAGTTTCCATATCCTTGACAGCTTGAAATTCGTATTTCCCCCTCAAAATGTTAAGGGGATGCTTGCTGCTCAGTTTAGGGGATACTTCAACTCCAAAGCAGGTGAAAAAATCTGTACAAACAGTCACAGTTTGATTGTGCCTCCCCCATAAAGATAACATTGCAGTGTGACTTTAATTTTGTTTATCAAATAGTATATATTTATTTATGTGTATCATCATCACAACCATTATCCATCATTATGTTGGATGAAGGTCTCCCCAAGCCTTTTCCACAATTTTCTGTCTTGAGTCGGTCACCTCCACATCAGTCCGGCATGCTTTCGAATTTCGTCCACCCATCTCCCACGTGGTCTTCTGGGTATTTTTTTGTCCCATGGAAACTGGTCCAGTATTTCAGTTGTCCAGTGGTGATCAGTTTTTCTAGCTCATGCCATTGTGTGTTTTTTTACCTTGATCATGATGTCATCAAATCTTGTCATTTTCCTGACCTGTGAGTTCCTCTTCCTGTCTGAAAAATGACAAGAGTTGATAATATTCATCCCGATCAAGGTAGAAACTGTTAAATGACAATAGGCAGAGGGATGCACATGCATACTTTTCACTTTGCACTGATGCTTGACATGATGAAGTTCTTTCCGTATGATAGGACCTTGCAGATACTTCGCATTATAGGTGTTCCTGTGGAAGCAGATGACCCTACAATTTGCAGTGCTCATTTGGTCTGTTAAAATGTTATGGGGCTGATTGTAAGGTAGCTGGAGGTTTTTTTTATTCCAGTGCTGGAGTTTTCATTCCTGTAGTCTGCTACTCATGCTGTGAAGCTAATGAAGATGAAGGTGCCCAATTTTTTTTGCAGATAAGTTATCAAGCAAGGATTCCATATAACAGTTGTGAAGGTATGCTGAAATACTGAAAATGTGCCAAGATGGAATATGTAGCTGCAGTTTGTGCCTTATGTTGGAATATTTGAAATTTTTACCATTATGAAGGGTAGAGTGTACAAGGTGTGGTACAAGTTCCCGTGTTTGACAATAGAGGAAGGATAATGTGTTCTGGAGGGTTTGGAACTAGTTCCTGTGGCAAGTGGAGAAAGAGAGAGAGAGCAAAGATACATAGACCATAAAAAAGAAAAAAAAAGGTAGTTTGGTTCAGTGGATGTTCTGTTGAAGACATCAAGTAAAGCAGCTCAATTAGGAGGGAGAATAAATTTGAAAGATGTGGAGATAATGTAAATAGACGATGACATCACTCTGTCCACATTATTTTGTAAACAATGCATAGCAACTGAAAAATTGTTCATCCGACACCACTGGGATCGAACCACAGAACTCTCAATAACTAGCCGAGTGCGTTCGCTTTACGCCACAGTGCCAACAATTCACAGCGCTGACTACACAACACACTGCATCTGACTACACAAATCCAGATTTGTGTAGTCAGATGCTGACTGATAAACCACACATTGCACTGTGAATTATTGGCACTGTGGCGTAAAGCGAAAGCACTTGGCTAGTTATCGAGAGTTCTGGGGTTCGATCCCAGTGGTGTTGGATGAACAATTTTTCAGTTGCTACACGTTGTTTATAAAATAACATGGACAACAATGTCATCATCTATTTAGAAGGGAGAGTTAGATTTCTACGCAGGGACATCACTAGGTTTTGAAAGCTGGGCGAGTATTATTTTTGCTGGGGCAGGTTTGATGGCAACTTTATTAACGCTTAACACAACATCAAAACACTCCTCCTTTGAGCCAGCAACTTTGTCTTGCACTCATCTTTTATAAGGCAGTCATCAGCCACTCATGTTTGTGTACTTCCATGAAACAGCCTTAAGATTGCTGGTATAGCTTTAGACTTCACTTTCTGTGTTGTAATCTCCTACTGAGTAGTACAAACAAACAACAGTGCGATTAATAATGACTACACTCTGGCAAATTCCTATCCACCCTCCTCATTTGCCCTCTGGCCTTACTAACCAGACAAAAAAATGCTTAAACTAAGAACTTGGAAGAGTGGAGAACAATTGAATTTTCATGGCCCTCTGGATGCTATTTTAATAACCTTTCTACAGAGAAGCAGGGGCAGATTGGCCCTTCCGTATAATTTGTTTCTTTCTTACTTTATTTTGTTTGTTTCCTTCAGTTGTTTTAAACACACAACTGAACCACAACACCTTTTTTTTTTTTTTTTTTTAAAGAAATACACATAATGTAGTTATAGCAAATGGGGGGGGGGGACTTCTATTTTAAATTAGGGAAAAAAATCCCCTCAACAGGCAACTGCTAGAATCCCAACTGCAATAGATGGGCCATGTGTGTTTGTGAACTTCTGGGTTTACTTAGTAGCTGAGGTATGAGAATGTATGTACCATATGTTTCGTTGGCCTCAAAGGTATGAAATTCAAGATTATTTTACAATCTATCAAACATGAAAAGGCTATGTAAGCAACTTTGTTAAAAAAAAAATTTTTAATGTTCTTACGAGGAAATTTTAAACAAATATAAACATTGAGTGTGTCCAAAATTAGGAACTTCTCCAGCGCAATTACATACATACCTAACTAAACTAGTGATTTAAACCTGGCTACTCGCTCTTTCCACGTTGATTAAGTGAGTTTGCCACGATATTTAAATATCTTGAAATTTCTGTGATTGTCCACAACAGAAAAATTGCAGTACAATTATTCTGCATTAAAATCTTGGCATGGACAGATGAAATTTTTTCCGCAACACTCGCTTCAATATAAGGATGAACGGGTGTATTTTTTTTTAAAACCCCTCCCCCAGTACTATGCTTGCCACTGTTTCTAGAGCAACTGTACTTTTTTTTAGTCTCTTAAAAAAAAAAGGGGGGGGGGATTTTCAATTGTGATACAATAGTACCGCAGAACTAAAACTGAACGAGCGCATTTGCAAAAATTTTCCCTGGCCCTTTTGCGACCTCCAATCCGCCCCTGCTGAGAAGTAAACAACGTACTTGCTATATATACATATATAGGGGAAAATATGTAAGGCTACACGACAAAAAACATGATACCCATTATTACTTGGCAAAGTCCAAAGTGTGTTTTAAAGTTAAAAAAAATAAATGGAAAAATGGAACAACTTGGACTGGGTGGGCAAGAAAAATTTCAGGGTGGGCTTACACCCCTGCTTCCATGGAACTAGAGAATTTTGTTTTCAAGCAAATAGTAGACAAAGAAAGTGTAGAAAGGTAAAGTTGAATACTATCTCAAGTGGAAAAGTTATTCCTGTTCTAAGAACATTGAGGAACTTAAAGAAATTGGTTACCCAAATTTCATAGCTAAGTATTAAGAGATTGTTAAGAAGTTTGGTTCATCATGTGGTTTATGAAGGTTTAATATTAGCTTTGCTGTAATGAAGTAATTTTTTTTATTATGCAAGGTCAACTGGTATTCCACTTGATTAGGGGATGACATCCCTGCTCCCCGAGCTTACTGCTTTGTTTGTACCTTGTAGTGTGTAGACAACAATGGCTCTTGTCTCATTGAAATCATAATTAACAAACAAGCATCTGAGCAGAAGGTTGATATCATGTGATGTAACCATAGTCTGAGGCTCAGCCTGATTGCTCTGCTTTCATGAAGAATCAGTGTGCTATAAACTCATGTCATCTCTTGTGCCATGAGATATTATTCTATTTTTACTAGTATTGGGGCGCACTTTCAAGCAGAACATTACAAGAAGGGTTTGTTTTCAGTAAACTCAGTTGTAACAAAAGTTAACTGGATGTAAGACATGTTAGCAAGTCAGTTAAAATGAAATCTTATCTTGATGCACACATTTTTTTTAATAATTTTTGTAAGAGGCCAGAGATTTCTAAAGTTTTATTGTTGAGATATTATTAATAAAAATGTTGAATGTATGCATTTTGTATATTAAATATTTTTATTTTCAGGTGTCTGCGTGTCAACCCCAAGGGTTTAGATGAAGAAAGCAAAGATTATCTCTCCCTGTACCTTCTTCTAGTCTCGTGTAACAAAACAGAAGTACGGGCTAAATTTAAATTCTCTATTCTCAATGCCAAAAAAGAAGAAACCAAAGCGATGGGTAAATTGTTTTTCATATTATTTCAGCTACTGTAGTGATACGTGTTAAATTATTGTTGAAAGTCTTTAATTTAAGACATCAAGATTTGATGATGTATTTTTAATAAAATGAAAATGTAAATTTGCATGCTTGAAATGAATTTAATATTTGCTATGTATAGGTTTAAAGTGTTCCAGAATTATGCATAGAATCCATTGTACATAAAAATTATGATTTCTATTAATAGTGTTTTGCATATTTAAGTAATTACTTCACATCAGTGGCAGCTAGCATCACTAAATGGATATACCTCTAACAACCTTAGGCACTTGTTGCAGTTCTTTTAATTATAAGCCCATCAGTTCAGTTGTAAAATGCATCTGTGTAAAATAAACAAGCAGTGGATTGTTAAGAACTGTAAGCAGTACATAAAGTTCTTAGAACTGTATGGGTTGTCCAAATGAAACATAGACTCGGTTAGACAGGTAGTGTTGCAGTACCTGCTGAAGTGATGGTGGCCTGCAGTAACCACACATAAAAGAGGAATGCAGCATGTGAAGCATTTAATTGGTGTGACATGTCGATGTGATTAATATCAAAGGAATGTAAATGACATATCTCATAGATACCTTCAAGTGGGCACAGTAAGCCGTGATCCAATTTTTGACAAAAGAGGGAAGTAAATTGACAGAAATCTTGACATGCATGCAGGTGGTTTATGGGAATGCATGCCTTGCATGCAGTATAGTCTTGAAGTGGTGCAAAGAATTTCAGGGTGGACATGAAAGCACTATGTATCTGCCAAAACTGGGCTAAGCACACACAGTCATCGCATTAGACATAATTGTAGCAGTAGATGAACTGGTGAAAGTTGACTGCAGAATAACAGTTAGCGAGTTAGCTGCTGCAATAGGCATCAGCAGGGGTTTCATTGGCACAATCCTCCACAAAGAACTGGGATATTCAAAAGTGTGTGCTCAGTGCCCCCCCCCCCCCACTCCCCAAAAAAAAGCTGTCGAAGAATGGTTTGCCAAGCAGCCTGCTTCTCTCTACATGGTGGGTATCCATAAACTTATTCGCCAATGGGACACATGCCTAAATGTTAGAGGTGCCAATTCCTAGCACTCTCAGTGCCCATGTGTTATGTATATATTTACCTATGCATGTATTGTTATGCTGTAATAAAGTACACTTAACTCCAATAGCTAGTCTATGTTTTATTGGATGACCCTTATATATCTGGAGGTGAAATGTAACTGCTACTTATAAAATATACTTGCAGTGAAACAGACACATATAGTAGAAGGGTGTTATTTGTTTTTTCTTTCTTTTATGCTAATAATTGTTTGCAATATGATATTGACTGCCAGAGAACTGACTGACCTAAGTTGTACATGTAAGTAACATCTAAAAAGGAAGACCTCTGACAGAATTGCATGTTTGGATGAATATTTTTTTCATCAAGAGCAGTGGATCTTATTTTCTGAGTGTATCTTAATCTTTTGCTCATGCTATATTTCCCATTAACCGCATGTACACATAAGAGGTTATGCAAAGTGCACATGTAAAAGAAACTGCCACTGCATTACTAAGATGAGTTGTGGCAGATGCATTAGGTTGTTGGAAGTATCATAAGTGAGGATGAGAATTTAGGGAGGTGTCCCAGCAGTCTGGATGTTAGTCTTATGCATTACATTGATGGCTATCAAAATAACAATTGATTTTATATGTGTTTAGAGTTTCGAACGTTTCAGTGAAGTTCTTAAAATGGATAATGGTTCTGAAATGTGTCTTCTTTCTGGAATTTTCTCATAAATCAACATTGAAAAGAAAATATTTAAAATGCAGTAAGAGCTAAGTGCACATTTCCGCTTATAGTAGCCCATCATTTCATTTGTCAGCATGAGGCACCCACTTTGCTATCTTCCTGCTGTTGCACAGTACAGCTGTGGTTGGCATTATTTGTTTATATGGTGAGTTAAACTGGGTTTCTGAGGAGATAGTACTTTATGATAAGCTATTGCTTTGAACTGAGTTGTTTAGCACTTAGCAGCTTACAAGAACAATGCATGTGAGGTTATTTTAGGGCGCACTGGACCCCAGGTCTAAAAAAAAAACCTTTCACATATCTAGGAGGAGCAAGAGAGCCTGATATGAAATATCCGAGAATAGAGTATGAGGAAAGGAAAAATGGCACTAAGCATTCACCCATGCACCAAGCATCTGCGGCCTATCTGGTCATGAAGAGCTGATCAGGGCTTAAAAAATATCTGAAAAGTTACATGTTTAGATGGGCATCTGCAGAAATTATTTACCTGCACAGGTAGTAAAAACTAGATGCCCAGGAAAATTTATCTTTTAAGATAGCAAATCAGAACCTCCATTTTTTTCAAGTAAAAAAATATGAACTTTTACAGGTTTTGCATTTCCATTTTAAAGGTCTGTATTCAAAATGTTCAATGCACGAAAGCGCTTATCTCAAGTTTTACGATGATGATCTTGAAATTTGTATGTAATGGTAGGATGAAATTGGTATTTGAGAAATTGAGTGATTCTGCCATGTTCCTTTCATTGAAGTTTTTGCCTTTTGTCGCTAAACACTGCAGTCTAGTTCTAGCAGAGCCATGCAACCCATTGCTGACCATATACAACAAAACTGGAGCAAAACTACATAAGGTTCCAATATCTGGACCTAGAGCACAATATAATTAAGGAAGTGATATTCTTCTGTCCATAGCATTCTGTAACAATAACACAACATCCGGTGATTAGCAGTGAAACAAAAAAAAAAAAAAAAAAAAAAAAAAGACATGCAGCAACTATCTTTTTTTCTTGTAGTAGGAAATTCTATTACAGACTGTATTTTTAAATTCAGTTGCCTGAGCCAGGCAACTAGATTTTTTACTTACCTCCCCAGGCCAATAATTTACATGCCCCAGGCATCTCGGACATGATATTTTTCAAGCCCTGCTGATATATTAATATAATTAACTGTGATCCACTTGGTCAAGCATATAAGCTTTTGTAATTTCCTTCTTGAAATCCCCTTGGTCAAGCATCTAAGCTTTTGTAATTTCCTTCTCGTGAGTTTTGTTGTGTGACCCACATTGACCATGTGGGTCAGGTATGCAAATATGCAGCATTAAAAAGGGTGAAGCTGTTTTTAACCAGTCATTGTATTACACAGACTGCAACCCACTTGGTCAAGCAGCCTAAATCAACTCCCACTCTCAATACTCAAGATGGCTGTACTACTAGCACATACAGGGGATGGTAATATCTTATGTTAGTTAGGCTACTGTTAGCCAGTTTCCTGATTATTTTGTTTGGATGATTATTCAGTCCCTTGAAGAGCTAAGCAGCAAATCTACCTGTGAAATCAGCTATCTTCTCATCATGAAGCAGTTACCTGAACTCTATGGTGGGAGCCCATCTGAGACTCCCAGGATCATTCAAAGAACACTTGTTTTAAGTGGATTTGCCTTTCTCTTTCTGCATCTTATGGGCTCCACCCTATTTCAGGGAAGTGTATGTTACAATTGTACTGATGAAAAATTTGTACAATAATGGTTTAAGCCATGTTGTTAAGCAACTGTTTTTCATCAAGAAGGGATCCAGTTGCCTAAAGCTGGAACTGGCTTTCATCATGACTTAGGAGGTGTTGGCTATGTATTTGCTACCCCAAGTGCAGGGTAATTCAAAATGTTTGCCCCGATTACAAATGACAATGTGTTTATGAAGATAAATAGGTAGCTGGTATCCCTACTCAAGAAAGAAGGAAGTTTAGAATTTTATTGGAACCTACTGCTGTGCTGCTATGGTGACGTAGGAAAGTTAGCTGCCCATGTGCCAAAGCCAGTGGGAAGAAAAACCTGTTACTGTATCTTCAAAGCCAGTGTGAAGATACAGTAACAGGTAACATTTATCTAGATATGATTCAGCAATGGCTACTTCCACAACTGGATGACGATTCCGAGGACTGCATCCTACAGCAAGATAGAGCACCCCCAAATTGGAATTTGACTAATTTTTGAACAAAATTCTGCCGAACCATTGGATTGGTCATTGTGGACAAGATGACAGGGTTTTCTGCAAATGGCCCACCAGGTCCCTGGATCTTACTCCTTGTGACTTCTTTTTGTGGATGTATGTCAAAGACCATGTATATGTGCCACCTTTGCCAAGAACACTGCATGAACTAAAGATGTGCATTCAGCTTGCA
Source organism: Macrothele yani (assembly GCA_039090855.1). NCBI lineage: Eukaryota > Metazoa > Arthropoda > Arachnida > Araneae > Macrothelidae > Macrothele > Macrothele yani. The sequence goes on along the minus strand of CM077022.1, from coordinate 43,257,265 downwards.
CTGGCATCAGCGACTATGGATATGCTTCATAATGTATGGCGTGAAATGGATTACGGTTTAGATGTTGTCCATGTGACCCAGGGGAGTCACATAGAACATTTGTAAGGTATGGAAACAAAAATCTAAACTTCCTTCTTTATTGTGCAACAATGTGATCTCTATATCTATGTTCATAAACCAGGTATTGTCATTTGTAATTGGGGCAATCATTTTGAATTACCCTGTACTTTGTCATAGTGACCCAAGGGATTAACTGCTTAAAGATCATCAGGCTTTTCATTCCTTTGGTCTTAAGAATAACATAGTCTGAATAATAACATAACCACACTTTAAGATTGATCTTGATTCTCCATTACAGTAAGTTCCTATTAAGTTTGAAAGTTCTGGAGAAGCCTCTGGATTCATTTTTTGTTTTGTGTCTACTGACCTTCCTAGAAATGTCATGCAGATAGATATGGAAGAGTGTTGGTCCAAGAACAGAGCCATGCAGAACAGCCACTTTCACAAGTTTCACTAGGGCTGTGTCATCACCATTTTCCAGTACTGTCATGATATTTCCTTGAATATTATGATAATGCATATTTTTGTGGTCAGAAAGGACAGCCATTGTGCATCACTATCAGATTAGCATTAAAGAGCATTTTTAACAAACTTATCCTCACACTTGATGGTAAAAAAAGTTCTCACTCGGCATTGCTAGCATATAGTTATTGATTTCATGAGATGACTGTTAAAAGATTTACAAACTGCACTAAAAAACCTCCTGTGTTCAGTATTGTAGCACAAAAACAGCATGTTACAGTATCATGGATCTGTTCCTCACAGAGAGGCAGGGAATGGCCAGCAATGCTTTTTGAAAAAAAAAATATTTACATTCTTTCTTGAGGAAGAAAAATTCCCTCTTCATGTAAAGAAGTTCACACTCAAAAGACCGATACCTTTCATGTTAATCACATTAAGTTTTGGATTTTTTTATGTTAATTACCGTGCTTTTGTCTCTCAACAACCTCAGCCTAAACCATTAGTAAATAATGACTAATCAGGGATGTCTGGTTTATTTATGCACAGATTTAAAATAACAACAACTTTGAAAACAGAATCATTACAGTTTCATTCGTAATCTTGATTCATTTATGCTACACAAACTGAGAAGCTTTTACCTTAATGACAATCATTGAACTAACTATTGGGTTGTTGGAAAAGTCATGATGTATTTTGGCACCTGATGGCAGTTGGGCGGTTTTGGAAGTACTAGAGGCATGCGCAGCTCTGTTATTGCTATGGCATTCGACAGATGCCAGTTGTAGCTGCAGTCTAAAAGGAATAGTGAGCGATTTGGTTGATTTGCGGAGATAAGACATCAAGTTGAAGATGGAAGACCAAACTGTGCATTTTCGCCATATTTTACTGTTTCCCTTCCGTAAAGGGAAGAACGCGCGTCAAGTTTGTGAAAAGTTGCGTAAAGTGTACGATGATAATGCTCTACAAGAACGTTGGTGCCAGCGGTGGTTCGCAAAATTCCGTGCTGGTGATTTTGATCTCAACGATGCTCCTTGGTCATGGAGGCCCACCGAGGTTGATGACGACCAAATCAAGGCATTGATCGAGTCAAACCCACGTTACACGACACGAGAGATTGCAGACACATTGCAATCCATCATTCAAGCATTCACGACCACCTGAAGAAGCTGGGATGCGTAATCAAGCTCGATGTGTATGTTCCTCATGAACTCAAAGAAGCTCAATTGACAGTGCATATAAACATCTGCGATATGCTCATTAAACGTGAGGAAAACGATCCTTTTTTGAAGCGACTGATACCTGGTGATGAAAAGTGGATTGTGTACAACAATGTGCTGCACAAACGGTCTTGGTCCTGACATGCTGCTTCGCCTCAAACGACATCCAAAGCAGACATTCATCAGCAGAAGGTTTTGGTCTCAGAGTGGTAGGATTTTAAAGGTGTCTTATTTTTTGACCTCCTACCATGAAACCAAACAATCAATTCGAATGTGTACTGTCAGCAATTGGACAGTTTGAACGAATCCATCATCCAGAAACGTCCAGAGCTCGTTCATCGTAAAGGTGTGTTCCATCATGACAAAGCGAGACCACACACAAGTTTGATCACCCACCAAAAATTATTGGAGCTTGGGTAGGATGTATTGCCACACCCAGCATACTCGCCTGACCTTGCGCCGTCAGACTTCCACTTGTTTCGCTCTCTTCAAAAGGCCTTGCATGGTATAACATTCAATTCAGATGAGGCTGTAAATCAGCACCTTGTTCAGTTTTTCGCCACGAAAGACAGGTCCTTCTATGAACGAGGCATTCTGCAGCTCACTGACAGATGGCAAAAGGTTAATTTAACAAAACGGACATTATATCATTGATTGATCTTTGTTCTTTCTATCAATAAACGGCCTTTTCAAAACATGGCTAAAATATGTCATGACTTTTCCGACAACCCAATAATATTAGGGTGATTCAAAAGTCATTGCCATTTTGAAGATTCGTCCTGTGTCGGGCAATTACTCGGTGCTCATGCATTATGCAGATAAGAACAACACATCACCAGAAAACCAGTATCGTCTAGTTAGTATGTATAAATAGGAGCACATGCTGGCATGATTTATTGGAAAATATTCTGCTGTCAAAAGCTGTGAATGAGAAGTACATGATCCCAGTGCAGCTACAGTTTTTCTTTTAAAAAACAGTTGACCTCTGCAGTGGGAGAAATTTGTATTGTGGAAGGTGAAGAAGCAGTGTCTGAAATAATGGCAAGATTTTGGTTTCAGCAATTTAAAAATGGGGATTGCAGCCTTGAAGACAAAGCATGTCCTGGAAGATCTTCGAATTCTGTAGCTGTATGCCAAGCTGTAGAGTCAAATCTGTGCACAAGCACAAGACAACTGTCAAATGAGCTGGAAATACCTCAGCCCATAATTGTTTGTGAACTGCACAAGCTCAGCAAGACACGCAGAAGCTGTTGACAAGTACCCCATGCATAAACTGACTGCTGCTCAAGCTCAGTGACGTGTGCATGTGTCACCAATTGCTGGAAAATTTCCAGGATGACCATTTCTTTAGGTTAATTGTGATGTGTGATGAAAAGCTGGTATTTTCCCAGAATCCTGACATGAAAAAACAGTGGATAGACCCCCAAAAGCCACCAGCACCAGTTCCAAAAAAGGGGACGATTTGAGCACAAAGTTATGCTATGTGTATGGTGGAACTTTGAGGGCCCGATTAATTGGGAATTGGTTTCAGATGGCAGAAGTATTAATGTACAGCTGTACTGTGGCCAGTTGGAGCAGATGTATGCCGCTTTAAGCCAAAAGTGCCCTGCTTTGGTGAACCATAAACAAGTTATCCTCCAACAGGATAATACTCTTGCTCATCATGCCTAGTCAATTAAGGAAAAAATACAGGAACTGGAGGGTATTCAGCTAATGCACCACGCTGATTGTAGTCCAGATCTTGTGCCTTCAGACTACCACTTATTCTGGTCCATGACACATTTTCTACGTCGGAAACACTTCCAAAATAACAACCATGATGTTGAACTTGGGGCCAAGACTTTTTTGCCTCGAAACCAACGAAATTTTTTTGCAGGGGGATTCAAGATATGTCATCACAATGGTGTAGTACCATCAAACATGATGGACTCTATTTCAAAGATTAAACTTTTATGTTTATACATGTTTTCATCAACTGTCAGAAAATGGCAATGGTTTTTGAATCACTGTGGTAATATCTGTAACCACCATTGTGAATCCACTGATTCTAGTGGTATTCTAACACAGAAAAAAAGTGATATAACAAGAGTGTCCATTGCCGCATTGCTACCAAGTTAGTGTGTATTCCGTATTTCCCCTGTGTGAAGGTACATTTCATGTTCATTAATATGTGAAATAATACCCTTTCAGAATTTTGGGCAATGGGCACCCACAAGGGACAATATAGCTAAAATTGAAGATGTTGTATCTACTCTGTCCATGGCAACTGGAAAATGCTACTTGTTTCTCCATTTCTATTATATGGAATGGTCAGTATTAGAATTCAATGTTTAAGGTCACTGTTTGGTCACAAGATGCTACTTTTTAAAAGCTTTAGGCTCTGCATCATTTGACTGATATGCACAAGTTGAAAGTTAGGAGTTGTCTTTGAATAAACATTGCATAGTACTATGCATTATAGAGAAAATGTTTTTATTCTGCATCGCCTAAGCTTTTGACTAAACATTAACTCTGCCTCCAGAGCTTGCAGTGAAACAACAGTCAAATGAGCTGTGTCTCACATAGTAACTGCCCTCAGGACTCTTGATTAGGTGAGAAATTGATGCTTCACTAGTTTGATTTCTACTCATCCATTCATCTAAGCAACATTAAATAAAAAAGTTACACATTCTTCCGGATTTTGATCTGTTACTTAACTTTTGCTGTATTCCAGTCTTGGTGATTGTTACAACAAATGTTTATGAAAATGTTTAATACTTAGTTAATTTTTTCATAGTTGTGTAATTTTTTTCAGTATTTTCAGTGCTTCTGTGAATGCATATACTTTTTAAGTTTTAAAACATAGTTTGCAAGGAGCTTAAACTGAAAGATTTAAAATGTATAATTAACCAAAGCAATTATTTTTTGCTTATTTAATATCTTTCACTTCAGTAAGTGGTGATCCTATGCAAAATTAAGTAAAGATGCTACTTTATGAAGTAATGGTTTGAAATTGTTATTTTTTTGTTCCAGAGAGTCAGAGAGCATACAGGTTTGTTCAGAGTAAAGACTGGGGATTTAAGAAATTTATAAGACGAGATTTCTTATTAGATGAAGCCAACGGATTGTTACCTGATGACAAATTGACATTGTACTGTGAGGTAAGATCTGCGGTTTTCAGGAGTGCATTTTTTTTTTAATTTGTGTCAGTAAAGCCATAAGATACCTCATGATATAATCAACACAACAATCAGACATCACCAGATTGACTGTAATTACTGTTTCACACGTAATATTAATCACTTCAGAAAACTTGAAAATATTGTCACCCTGGAGCAAGACTTGAATCTGCATCTCCTGATTACCGGTCGAGCATGCTATCTGTTACACCACCCAGGACAGCAAAGTTCCAAGTATCGGAGTGTTAAGAGCTTCAGAATATTCTCAGACTGCATTCTTTTAATCAAAGCATATTGTAACAGATAGCATGCGTGACCAGTATTCTGAAGATGCAGGTTTGATTCCCGCTCCAGGGCAACAAAATTTTCAAGTTTTCTGAAGTGATTGATATTACACTGGCGGAAAGTGAAAAAAGAACACCAAGAAGGAGACATCTGATACCAAGGAAATTTATACAGCATAATAACGGAATACAGAGCATAACGTGATCAAAACATTCTGGCAAAATACAGCTGTATTTGCTGGTAAACTGAAAAAAACATTTCCATGTAACATGGTTAGTACGAGGTTGAACTGCCATGAACTGCGTCACACTGTGCAATTCTGGCATGGAGTCTGTCGTACAGATGTTGGATGTAAGTTTGGGGTATTGAGTTCCAAGCATCCTCAACCTGGACGCGTAAATCGGGATGGTCGTGGCTGGCCGCAGAGACTGGATAAGTTGTTGTCCCATAAAATCCCACACGTGCTCAATGGGGGACAAATCCGGTGAACGTGCAGGCCATGGAAGTTGTCTCACACCCTGAAGTGCATTGCACATACCGTGTGTGGGCGTGCGTTATCTTGCTGGAAAACACCACGATGGACCGACCTTACAAATGGCACAACAATAGGCTGAATGATGTTGTTGTTGATGTAGGAGGTGCTGTTTAACGTACCCGGTACAAACACTAGTTGTGTACGGGAGTGATAGCTGATCGCTCCCCATACCAGGAGACCAGGTGCAGGCCCTGTGTGTCGCTGGCGGATGCAAGAAGGGTGGAGACGCTCCCCTGTGCGTCTGCGAACACGCATACGGCCATCAGAGGCTCCCAAGCAGAATCTGCTTTCATCGCTGAATACGACAGATCGCCATTGCGTTCTCCAGTGCAGACGTTGGCGACACCACTGCAGCCGTTCCTGATGGTGGGCTGATGCCAGAGGCACACGTGCACATAGTCCTGCATCCAGTAGATGGTTGCGAATTGTTCGCAAAGTCACCTCAGGTTCAACGGCAGCTCGGATTTGCGTCGCAGGGGATGTTCTGCTTGACAACGCCGCTCTTCTTATGCGTCGATCGGTCCGCTCAGCAGTCCGTCTGAGACTCCCAGTTCCACGTCTTCTCGTGTGGGAATGTTCCTTGGACCATCTACGCCATCATCGTACCACCACCAATACTTCCCGTCCAATTCGCTCCGCAATACGACGATACGACCACCCGGCTTCGCGGAGTCCGACTAGACGACCTCGCTCAAAGTCCGTTAACTGCTGAAATCGTACACGTCTTCCATGTCCAGGCATTGCAGCTTCTTCAGGGTCTTTGCACGTGTCCGTACGCCGACGACTGATTACATTCACTTTGCCGTACTCCTTAAATACCACCAACAATAATTTGCATATTATGCCATGCTGTGGCCTAAGCGCTCACCGGTTAGTCCCGAAATTAACATCACACCTACGTAAACTTGACCCCATTAACATATGTAAATTTCATGATCATCCGGCAATTCCTTCTTGGTGTTTTTTTTCCCTTTCTGGCAGTGTACGTGTGAAACAGTAATTACAGTCAATTTGGTAATGTGTGATTGCTGTGTTGATTATATCATGGACTATTGGCCACACATGAGAATAAATTTCTTCCACATTGTTCACATAACATACCTGATATTTGTTAACATCAGTGCTCTGAAATCACAAAACGATAACTTCATATTTCTTGTTTAAAAACATCATTTGTTGAAATGCACACTAAAATGCTAATCAGTGAATCAGGAAGGTTTTTATATTTTTAAAATGTACTATATTGTGTATTTATTCATCGCCTCAGTAGTTACATAATACAAAAAAGAGATAGAAAGAAATTGTTAGCTTTATTCAATTTGAAAAATAAGGACCACATTTAAGCTTCATTATTGGTGTTGCCCGTTCATGTTCTTATATGTTCTTACCACCAATGAATTTGACTGAAGCAACTCAGATAAAAAATTCTTGTCATCTTCCATCATGGGATATAACTGTGGCCATAAGGGTACAGTGAATACTTATGCAATGTCTTGGAATCAGTTTTTGAATATTTATTTTCTTAAGTTAGTAACTGTCAGTGGCAGTACCAGCAATTCTAACCTACAGAGTGGGCTGTTCGACAGCTAGGTGTCTTATAGGAGCACATGGTCTTGTAGTGTTTGATAGAAATTTCACTAAAACTTTTTCATACAGATTTAACCCAATTTATACCTAAAGGGAAATTCTTTGCAGTATCCCTACATCTCTCTTGAGCTTCTAAAAGTCAGGCACAAGCAAGAATGCTGTAGCTGTAGTCAACATAGTCAGCCTGTTCTTCCTTCATTACTTAAAGCTATTTTGGCTGATGTTGATGAACTGGTGGCAATGAGTGAAGGATGTGGTTATCCTTTTGGCATATGATGTCTGATGGAATTTGGTCTCTCAGGATGCATCAATAACTGATAAGGGGAGAGGTTAGTTGTAATTTTGTTGTTGTTGGAGGTTTAATGATCACTCTGAGAAACTTGATGAGCTATAATCACTTGCCCATCCCTGATTTGGGGTCACTGGTTCCAGGGAAGGGAGAGAGCCAGTGCCGTAAGACAAACACAACATTCATTCCTCACTGGGATTCAAACCCGCACCCTCTCGGAAGAATGGTCATAAGTGAGCGCTTAGACTACTGTGCCACCAGTGCGGCTTAGTTGCAGTTTTCAGTGTGTTATCAATTTCCTATGTGACTGTGTTTCAAACTGTAGGACCCACAAAAAAACAAGATGACCATGGCACTCAACTATTTATTGTTCAATCTTGGACACATGTGCTACACCATTACTTAGGTTGAATCAGTCATTGTAGAAAATAGCATGTATATATTCACTGGTGTCCAACATTAATGTCATAAATAAAAAATTGAGATTATGCCCAAATGAGACAATAGATTGTAAAAAATTTTCAGACATGTTCAAGGGAAAATGCTAAGTCAATGTGCCCCAGCAACATTGTGCTAGCTCTAAAGCAAATATGCAAATGACGACCATATGTCATCGAGCCAGTAGGCACGCAACTTTGATAAATGTTCTGAGCAGGGTGTGGGAATTGAAGCTTGAGTTGGACTGTTAGTGGAAGAATGGTTCTGCACCATTGCTTAGGAGACTGTTTATGGTGGAGAGCAATCGGTAGATTGGAAGCAGGGTAATCGCAAGCTGAGATAGCAAGATGGCCAAATGTATCAAGGCTAGTGGTCTCTAATCTTTGGAGACAGTTCCAGGAAACTGGAATAATAACCAAAAAGCTAGGATAAGGATGCTCATGAGCTGCAACAAGTCAAGGTGACCAGTATTTGTCTCTAACAGCTCACCGCCATAGGGAGTCAACGGCAATGCAACTCTTGCAGGAGCTCTTCTCTGGTACAGGGACTGTGATATCAAGGCAAACAGTTTACAGAAGACTCCATGAGAGGTCTGTATGCAAGAAAGCCAATGGCCTATATTCCACTCATTACATTCCACAGAAAGGTCCACCTGAATTGAGCCCAACAACACCACCCCTGGACCCTAATCAATATGCCTATGTTCTATTCAGTAATGAGTCACATTAGAGGCTAAACATGGATTCTTGATGTGTGTACATTTGGATAAAGGCAAGAAGGCAAAATTTTCCCTCCAGCATTAGGGAAATTGACCACTGTTGTAGTGGACTCCTGCTGGTTTAGGCTGACATTATGTTGGATGAACGCACACCACTGCACTTGTTTCCAGAAGGGACCCTGACTGCTGCACGCTATAGGGATGACATCCTAGAACCCTAAGTATGGCTTTTCAAGGGGGCTGTTGACCCTCAATTCCTTTTTATGGATGATAATGCCTGTTCCCATAGGGCTTGGGTAGTCCACGAATACCTAGAGAGGGAGGATATTCAGAAGATGGAACAGCCCGCAAGATCTCCTGATCTGAACCTAATACAGCATGTCAGGGATGCCCTGGAAAGAGCAATTTCAAGCAAGCAGCCTCCTTCCAGAACCGTCATGGACTCTCATGCGCTTTAGTGAAGTGATACTTAGCACCACTTGCTGCATCACATTTGGACTGCTATGTTGTCATATGCATGCTTCCTCCTCATGCAGTGATGGCATTTCTGTTCTGTGGTGTATTGCTACGTTATTGGTATATGTTTGTCCATACCAAGTGTCATTAAACGCTGTCGTGCGGATTTTGCATTAGTCATGATTTTGTGTTTGTCATGTTAATTTTGTACACCAGTGTATACATATATTCTTCCAGTATTTCATAAATCTAAAAACCTATGTAAATATTATATTGTTCACATTCACTGATATCTGTAATAATTGCTTTTAGCATTTGTTTCAAATATTTAATTTTTTCCCCATGGGGAGGAAATTCTGTACGGTGGGATAAGTGAAAAGTTGGAATGACTGGAATACATACTGGCCCACCTTTAGCATTGAACATGTTAAATGGGAATATTGTATGTTAATTAAGTTAATTTAAAGCATCTCAGAGGGTTGAATGCCAGTATATGGCCAATACAAATTAAGGAGGCCTAGTATGCATATACATTAAGGTGGTCTTTTTTTGTGAAGTTTTGAAATGTTGCTGTCTGACCCTCCTACGTTGTTCTACTATATAAAAAAATATTTTTCGTAAAGTTTCAGGCAGATCTGACTACATTTAGAGGTCGCTCAAGTCAGTTGAAATATTCACTTACCTTATTATCCCCGTCGCCTGACTTCTCCATTCACCTTCTCTAGTCTTATTTGACCTAAGTGTCAATCAAATACTCCACATAAATAAGGTAATGTCTATTTTTATTTCACGTAGTTGGAAAATTCTGTACAGTTCCAGAAACAAGCTTGCCTATATAAAACTTGAAGAAGACCATTTGTGAGAGTTGTATGGCTGTTGTTAAGTAAACTGCTGTGATTTGGGAAAAGGCCCGTATTCCCGTTTGCCATGAACAGGATTGTATCAAGAAATTGGAGAAACTCCATGAAAAGTGGCTCAAGCTGAAAAAATTGCAAAAGGAAAACAAAACGTGTCTACAAGTGTACAGAACGTGTCTACAAGTCCAAAAAAAAGCTATGGGTCGACGAACCTCTTAAACACACCAAGCTGAGTGGCAAGATTTCTCGTGATATAAGATTGAAAATTTTGTGACAAAAAACGCCATGAATTTGTTTAATCGCCTTAATATCCCAACAGATGATTTAGATTTTGATCCTGAAATGGCCAGCCCGGTGACGCAGTGGTCTAAGCAATGGCTTCTGATCATTCGTCCGACATGGGTCCAGGTTCGAATCCCAATGAGGCATGAATGCTGTGTTTGTCTTACGGCACTAGCTTTCTCCCTTTCCTGGAACCAGTGGCCCTAAATTAGGGACGGGTGACTGCTTATATTGTTCATGGTGGTAGTTAAACCTCTAATCAAAAAAAAAAAAAAACCAAAAAAACAACAGAGAATGAAGACCAAAAACAATATTTATTACAAGTTGTAGAACAATATAGGTGTCGTTATCCCGACTACAGGAAAAAAAAAACTTAATCTTAGATGAGCCGAGTTACAAAAAACTCTGATTTAAGTGATTTGCTTATTTTCTCAGTGTTAACAATGAATATTACTTCAAGTGGAAATAATGTTTTGTTATCTTTGAAAGGCATAATTAATTTAGATAAGGATTTGTGTTTGGAATTTTTCAAAGTAAGTAATAAATCAGTATTTCTGCACTAATTGATGTTTAATTTTATGATGTACAATATATGCAATCACAAGTAAAACTTGGAGCGCATTGAGCTACCACTAAATGTTAATTAAAATGGTAGAAATTTTAGACACATTACTTTTTTACATCAAGGAACACTTCTGGGGGTCAGAGCATATAAATTGTTGAAAAAAAAAATTCATAGTGTTTTAAGGACCACCCTAATATATACATATTTATTATTTAGTGTGACTATACAACAAAATGCCAGCATTAGTGGTTATTAATATTCATCACTTCCTGAACAAAATTGCATGTATGTTATGCAGCAGCAAAAACTATTAGTGATGAGAAAGTGAAGATCAAAGTATGTAAGAAATATTAAGGAATAAAATGGTATAATTTGAAGTTCCACATGGGTGATAACCCATATGGAGCTTCAACATTATTGTGTAATCAGTGCATCCTGCAAGATCTCATACATAAATCAGAGGCATTGCCCCTATCTGGAAAAAAAGATAAATAGAAAAAAATTAACTTTTAGAAATGGTAATCCTTCAAATTTTAATATCCACAATTGTGCAGTGCAATGATAAAATCTCTTACTAAATTTAATTAATGTTTTAGTTATTTTACATTTTACATTTTTCTTGTGTGTTATCTTTCAGTTTTTCACGGAAATGTTATTTTTTCAGAAACTGCAGCATATTAAAAGTGCTTCTCTGAAGGCATAATGTGCAAGTACCATTTCAACTAACACTGTTTTGGCAGTAATTTTTGTACATTTCTGTTTTAAATAAAATCTGTAGTAGTTTGTGTAAGTATGAAATACCTGATCATAAGCTAATTTTGACCATTTTAGGTTAGTGTTGTAGCTGATTCTATCAACATCTCAGGGCAAAACAGTGCCATACAGTTCAAAGTTCCCGAATGCCGTCTTTCCAAAGACATGGATGAGCTGTTTGTGAATAGCAAATTTTCTGATGTAATTCTTAGTGTGAATGGGGTAGATTTTCACGCACATAAAGGAATACTTGCTGGTAAGATTTCTATTATGTGTCATGCTATGTACTTCAGCATGTATACTGTTAATGCAAGTTTGTTTTCTTTTGTGAAGGACTTTATTACTTTTTGTGTTTTACTCTGATGAAAGGAAAGAGGATACGTTTTTAAAGAAGATGTGCATGGTTTTTTTTTTTTTTTTTGCTTTTACATTTTGGATACAGTAATTAAAAAAATTACTGGTGTGTGTGGGGAAACGGATAGAGCCCTCTAGTGCCTAACCGCGTAACTTGCGACCATACATTCTATGACGAAAAGTGCTTGTTTTGGTGTGTTCTATCGCCCCTTAAAGTTTTTTCCATTAGTTTTGAAACACCCTGTATACACCTAGTGATCACTGAATTATGACCACCGCTATCAAAAGTGGATGTGGCCGTTGACAGAGTGATTAATGCTAAATCATTAAAATTCCAAGACAAAATGTAGAAATCTTATGCTTTTAACTCATGTTCTTGTAAGAAAAGGGAAAAATACATAACTTTTTGACATGAAAAACATGTAGAAAGTTTATTAATTTGTAGAATGTACAATTTGTTTATTATCACAACTGCAGTTCACATTGCTTGAGTTTTATGTTTTATTGGACTTCATAATGATTCTATGTCATTAGTCCTTCAGGGGCCCACTCAGATGTCTTAGCCTAGGGGCCTACTGTGGCATTAATCTGGTCCTGGCTATAGTGATAAAAGCAACAAAACAGGTTGTGATCAGTAGCAGTTCCTTTTTCTGAAATATAATAACATTTGTTTAACTTTGGCCTAGCTGCCATTAAAATTATTTTATTTTATGTTTTTATTGCTTAAACTGAAATATTTGCTTAGTAATGTATTGTTTAGCAGTAAATTGCCTCATTTAAGTAATAATATTGTTATGTTTAGTAATTGTTTGACACTTCGTAACATCTACATTATTGTTTTCAGCACGTTCTCCTGTTTTTGCTGCAATGTTTGAACATGAAATGGAAGAAAAGAGACAGGTGCTTTTAATTTTCATTTATATATTGTTTTAGTTGTTGACATCTTTGGTTTCTTTCTGTGCTTTGTTAAGGAAAATATTTCAGTGCTTTTCCATTTCATATATTGATTTAGATTACTGGCATCTGTGCTTATATAACTCAGCAGTTTCTTAAAAACTCACCTTGTGTTAAGTTTGTGCAAACAAAAACCATTTAGCAATTTAGTTAAAAGATGTTAAATTATTTTATGCAAAATAAAAACTTTATTAGCCATGCTCATTTGCAAGGATTGTATTAGTGTGATCTGCTAGTTTCTGATTTAAGTGCTTCATTGTCTAACAAAATGACTTAAGCCAATAAATATACTGAAGTACAGTTAATCTTAGCGTATAAATATACTGAAGTACAGATAATCTTAGAGTGTTGTTTAATATTTACATAGAAGCACATTTTTGTGACAGGTCTCATATATTAAAGAGTCAGTAAGTCAGTTTATTACAATATTTCAGTGCAAACCTTTATTAAAATTTGCTTGAAGAATAACAAAACCTTTCAATTTGCTGGGTGTATAAGACAGGGTGTGCAACAAATAATGGTATTGTTTCAGGGACCGATGTTCCCAAATAAGCAAAAGGCATCACACTGAATATTGCACTTGTACATTCCTCCACTTTTACAGTTTCACAAGAGGACACAATGCTCTACAATTACGTTTTCACAATCTGTTACATATTATTGTGTGATTGTTAAGTGTATGTGGTTGTATAGTTTTGTTTATTGTAAGGAAAAAAGACATGTTTTTGTTGTTAGGTAAGCATAAAACAGTTCATTGGGCATTTAGGTATAAATTTGAGAAGGACCTTCCACGTATGTAAATACAAGAGATGAAAAAAATTAACCTCCAATATCAGAAGTAATTGAAATAATTTAATCAGTTTGAAGAAACAGGTAGTGTTTTAAAGCTGATGTGAATGGGATAGTTATAAACATCAGGTAATGTCATGGAAGGTGTTACACAATCGTATGTGCGTAGCTCCATGAAGTCCATCTTTTGCTACAGATTTCCATTGAAAATAGAGAAATCAAGATTCTCTGTATTGTTTACAAATGAAACTTTGATAAGCCAGATTAAGAGAAGCAACTAAACAAGTGACTAATTGTATTCAACACTACTGGAGGTACTCTTTTAATCAAGATATTACTTTCTCAAATATGTGTATATTAGTTTTCTACCTCTTGGTTCATAAAATTTGGACACCCTGTACTGGATGTAGACTGAGGAGCACTACTAATTGTTGAAATTGTGAAACATCTTTTGCAAAGGCAATAATAAATCAATGTTAAGATTATTGCCTTTTGTAGTTTTTGAAGAAATGCGCAATAATTGAATTAAAAAATGTGCCAGTTGCTATCCTAAATTTTATTTCAGCAGTTTGCTTAAATGCATGAAAATGTATGGACCAAATTAAAACTTTATTAAGAATGAGGCTATGCCAATAGGTAAAATGAACACTAATGTAAGAATCAGGTTGCTGTGTTTTTATTGTTGAAATGTAAAGTTGCATAAGAATGCTGTCTAAAAGTTTTGATTACTGTATGTTGAATTTTAATGAGAGTAATAAGAACTTTACCTTTGCTAGAAGGTCTGTTCTAATTTGAAAAATATACATTTCTCTGCACGTTTTTCCCATTTTTGAGTTCTACAGTTGGTTTGGGTTTCTGGTGCGGCCGCTTTATGTTGTCTTCAGCTCGTTCTTTATTTGACAGAATGAGTAATTCTTTAATCCATACTGTGGCAATGATACTTGGTCTAAGAACCTCTATTTGACTTAAAAACCTTATATTTCACTGGCGTTTATATAACCCTAACCGGTAGTTTAATTGACTTATAAAAAATTTACTATTCAGTAAACTCACATGCGTGAACATTCACTAACTTAAACTAACTTCTTATTTACAAACACCAAAAACTTCTAACTAAAAAATTTAAAAACTAATATACAATTATTTACACAAACTCATCTCATTGCCCTCTATACCATTCTTTCATTTCTCAGAACAAATCTCCACCTCATTCATACACCACACCTCTGCCATTCAAAACGTAGATTGCCTCATTAAAGTAATTGTAGGCACATAAACTTTTGAATGGTTATAGTAACACTGTGACTTTTCAAACACTATTGTATGTTGAATTGTTTTTCTATGTAAATATCTTAGTAAACTGTTTGAGGAAGTAAGGT
Organism: Macrothele yani; assembly: GCA_039090855.1. Lineage (NCBI taxonomy): Eukaryota > Metazoa > Arthropoda > Arachnida > Araneae > Macrothelidae > Macrothele > Macrothele yani. The sequence continues at coordinate 43,242,127 of CM077022.1, read as the reverse complement.
ATTTTGGAAAAGGAAACAGAAAACTAATGATGCAAGTAGTACTAATTTCGAATTTGCTTGTGTGTGAAATGTAAGAAAAGTTGAGTTGTATGTTTCGTTCTTCAAGGACTTCCATTGTGCTTCACATTCATATCACTCTAGTTTTTGAAGAAAACAGTACATTTATAGGTAGGTTAATTAGTTGGTCATCATTTGCATATTATATTCCATGTTTGAGAAAACGTTTTTATTCCAGTAACTTCTCTGATGCAGTCACTTTTGTTTTTTAGAAATGTAGTCAAAGTTGCAAAACCAGTGTTTACGCAGAGAGATAGAAACTGTATACAGTACTTTTTTGCTGCTGTTGTCGGATCTGTCTCTTCTCTTACTGATAACTAGGAAAGAAAGATTGTCTATCTCCTTATATACGCTTCACTGCATATCACTAAAACCTTCTTTGAAATTTAGATGTTTAACTCCCAAGTGAAAAATGTTTTCAATATTTCATTTATTACCAATGTATCAAATTTTTCAGTTTCTAGCAATGTGCAGTGGAAGCTAATACATTTCATAGGCCTTAAATATAGTTGAACCCACATATAACGAGCTCACATAAATCGTAAGTTTTTATAGATTCCTTCAACTTTGCAATATTCTCCCTCATTATTTGAACCGCATACTATAAACATTTTTTTGAGAAACTGAATATATCAAAGTTTAGTACGTTTATCAGCAAGCAAATAATAAGTGGCATTTACCCAGTTTTTTCCCCTTCCTCTTTCACCGGAAAAAGAGGTGTATTACTGACTATTTTTAATAACTGTAGTTCTCCTTACATAATGTCAGTTTGCATAAAGACAGCAATGTTTGTATGGACAAGGCACTGTGTAAGTGAAGTCACACTAGTAATATGATTTCCAACTGGGATTCCACATTGCATTACAGTTAGGTAACAAAGAATGAGGTTTGTCACATTTTGTAAATTTAGTTGGACTGCGACTGTTTAGCAGTCTGTGCAGTGTGCTTATGAAAATCAAAAATCATGGCCTTAAGCACATGTAAAACTTTAATTCTCAGTGAGAAAATCAAAGCAATCAGTTTAGTAGGAAAAAGGAGTTCACAAAAATTTCATATTGAAAAAAAAAATTGGTATTCCATTAAATTCTGTTTGTGCAATTATTTTAAGTAACAAAGATGAATTGAAACCAAAATTACTCGTTCAGTGTTGAAAGAAATTTTTCTAGAGGGAATTCACACATGTGAATATGGTGCAGTACATTCAGGGCAAAAATGATGGTCAATCAAGCAACGGAGGAGCAGCTGTTCTCCCAACTGAAGTATGCCTGTAAGGCTTATCACTGCAACCTTGCTGATTTGACTTATACATCAATGCAGCAGTACGTCATCTACATCATGTTATGTAGTATGTTACCCACTATCATCTCAACCACTGCATTAGAGGAAGCTGAAAAAAATTAACAGCTGGCATCAAAAGAAGCAAAAAACCGGGAGCAAATAAAGGTAAGTAGATCATGCTAGTTACGTTAAGAGATTAGAACGTTTTTAAAGTAGTACGTAAGTTGGGAGCTTTCAACTTTATCTTAGGTCTTCATCACGCCAATGGAGGATTAGTCTTCTTTTGGCAGATTAGTCCCCACTGGCGTGATGAAGACCTAAGACGAGGTTGAAAGCTCTCAAGTTATGAAATTCTCTGAAAAGTTCTTACCTCCTAATGTAACTAGCGTGATTTACTTACCTTTATTTGTAATTTCTCATTACGTGTTTTGCCCATCATTGTCAAAACAGGAACCAATTGCCTCATATTCCCAACATGACGTGTAAGCAGTGAAATTTCAAATTTTTGTAGTTACTTTAATTTTTACATCAATTAAATGTTTTGCTTATTGCTGATGTCATTTATAATTTTATTGCTAGCTATGATTTCTAATTAACAAGTATTATTTACCTTTGATTAATTGGTAAACAGTTTCTGATTGACTAATTTCAATGTGGTACATTGTTAATATGCCGAAAATTGCCCATTTTTGATCTGTTGGGTTATAATGAAGTTTGCACATATTGCATGCTTTTAACTCTCCTTTCAACTTTGTTATATATGGTTTCAACTGTATATATATTTTAGCTCAAACCCAATTGCATAAAAATAATGGTAATCATGGCTGCCTCTTCGTTCAAGTTAATTGGATATTAAATGGTTTATTTGCAGGTAGTGTTGAAGTTACTTACTCATTGGACTTTTAAAATTTTGAGCGATAATCTAGTTTGTCATTGGAAATATGTCAACAAAGTAGCTGTTGTTACTCAGGTTCTAATGTCCAACCCTTGTGGACACTAAATATAGTACTGACTCTCTTCTCAATTTCCAATCATTCCTGCAGTTTTCACAGCATGTCATCCATATGCCGTAAAAAGAAAATTGCAGGAAGGATGGGAAATTGAGAAGAGACAGTACTGTATTTAGTGTCCACAAGGGTTGGACATTAGAACCTGAGTAACAGCAGCTACTTTGTTGACATAGTTCCAATGACAAGCTAGGGTACAGCACAAAAATTTGACAAGTCCAATGAATAAGGCACCTCAATAATACTCTTAAATTAACCATATTATTTCTAATCAGCTAACCACATAGTTCTTTTGATTAGTAAGTTTCTTATCTTTAGTAAGTACATAAGCCAAATACTACTGATCAGGGTAAAAGACCAATACTAGCTTCACACTAAAGGAAATAGAAACAGGAGGGTATGGATCAGGACTGTAGCACGATTTTCTTATCTGGAAGGGCAAGACTTGAAATTACGCCTCTTTGAGTTAAAAATTATGCCCCTTAGGGTTCCACTTAAATAATACCTGGTTTTACTTTGATAGTTCAAAAATCACACTTCAGGATTTTGTCATAATTTTATTAAAAATGTAAAAACTAGGTAAATACCCAAAAACCACAGGTTGTTAATACCAAGTAAAGTGTAAACGTTATGTGAATGCCAACAACACAACACTCCACAGAAATGCAGAACAAAAACAAACCACTGCAGAATGAATATTGTTTAGTGAATGTAACAACAGGAAGAAGCTTCAGGGTTAGGATTTGGAAAAAGTTCCGTTCAAGTTAAAGCACTCTGAGAGCTTTCTGCGACAGAGCACAAATGATTAATTATCTCTTCATTCCAATGACATGTTTGGAAAGGTCTTGGAGGTTAGGAGTATCAGCATATTGTTTTCTATGCCTCCATTCATTGTTTTGGAAAATTCCTTTCATGGATATGAAATGTTCACACCTCATAGTGTATGTTTCTCTGTACCCTGGTTAACTGCAAGGAATACTGTATGAGACTAATTAAAGTCTTTAAAAAGAATATTGAAGGGTGTAACTTCCTTTTTTAGTTATAATTTCTATTTTTACATCACCCAGAGCATGAATTTATGCCCCTGAAATGACCATTCTGGAAGGGCAACTACCCTCCCAGAGCCCTGGCGTGGATAAAAATCACTGAGACAGAAGGATAAAAATAAGTGATAAAACTGACATCCAAAACACTCAAGTGAGACCCTTTCACCTAAAGAGGTCCTTAGGAGCAGAGAAGATATGGCAGTAAGATCAGCTTATCACAAATGTCACATTTTGACACGGTAATCAGTAAAAGAGATACTGGGTGGAAAATTGCATAGCACCTGGTACAGTGCTAAAGACTTTAATCTTACCACACTGTAATTGTATGTGTGATAGTGAGCCATTGAATTTAAATTAAATAATCCGGTTTTATGGGATATTTAAATTTTTTGATCTTGGTATCCTTCATTTGATAAAACCCTGAACAGGGCATTTCTTAAGAGTTGTATGCTTTTTAAAACTGTTTCGTATTTTAACCAATACATAGATATAAATCACATACTGTTGACTGATCTGTTTAGCTAGCCCTAGCTGAGGTAATAGAGGAAGTCATATGTATACAAGTTAAGACCAGTATGGCATATCATAAATCAACAATAAGAAGTATTTCTAAAAACTGATTTGGACAGATATATAAAAGCAATTGGTCGTAAAATAAATTGGAAATCATTAAAACATTAATTGCCTGCTACAAGTCATGAAAGTTAAAAAGAAATACTTAAATTAGAAATAAAAGCAAAAATAAAACAAAAAAGACTCCTTTAATTACCACATGGGTTGATCACAGTATGAAGAGTAGTTCTAGATTTTTACCCATAACCATCATGAAAGAAATGGCACTAAAGACATGAAGATGAAGTGGTTGTCACATTTAAAATTTATTTGAAAATGGACTTTCCAGTGGAACCATAAATATACAGAAAATATACAATGAAAGAAACTTTACTCAATTTCGAAAGTTATAGAGATTAGAGTGACAATAAAATAACTGTTTACTGGAATGTATTCTTGTTTATGCAAATTAAATGTAAGTTTATTTCTGAATTATTTTTTTCTAAACAAACAAAGACATCGCTCTTTCCACGTTTTAGCAATGCACAGCAACCGGAAAATTGTTATTCGGCCACTGCTGGGGAATTGAATCCTAGATCTCTCGATATCCAGTTGAGAAAATGGATATCGAGAGATCTGGGGTTCAATTCCTCAGCAGTGGCCGAATAACAATTTTTTGGTTGCTGTGTGTTGCTAAAACATGGAAAGAGCAATGTTTTTGTTTATTTACTCATGCCACATATTTGGAGGATTTTCACTTATTCTTTTCTTCTTGTACATTATTTGCTTATGGAAATTTAATTATTGTTAAAGTAACATTTGATGCAACCTGTGTACTAGGTAGGGCAATTTGTGTGGGTCCTTGTAATAAATATCTAAGTGGTAGGTTAATTTGGGAGCAAGTTAACATTTTTCATCTTGTAATGTAACACTACATGCACATTTCAGAATAAGAAAAGGGAACAAACGTTTGAGAATGTTAGTGGGTTTTCACCATTACCATACTTTGCTTTATTTCTTGACTTTAAACCAATGTTTTTTACTTAATACTTCAGTGATATATTTTAAACAATGCTGACAGTTATTAAATTATACAGTTAATAAAACAATACCCTGATACTAAGCACTTGCTATTTGTTTGTACTGTCAAGAAGAAAAATATTTTGACATCACTCTGAAAAAAACAACTCATGTACTTGAACCTTTGAATAATTACTTTTTTGCAAAAGAATCGTCAACTATCATCCCTGTGGCAGACTCTTTAGGAAACATGAAAATTGGATTGAATCCACATCTTAAAGGAGAGATTAGTTCAGTTTCCACTGCACAACCATATGATTTTCAGCTTTTCTAAGATGTTTGCCACATGGATGATAATTGATAATGACATTCCTATGCAAATGATGGTGATATTTGATTTCTGGGTTCTTTGGACACTAAATATCATTCCACATTACTTGAACCTTTTTTTTTTTTTTATCTTGTGTATATATTACAATATGTATAAATTTTGTACACTTTCAAGTAAATAACATTGTACTTATTTTGCATTCTTTCATCTTTTTGATGCATAGAATCGAGTTGAAATAACAGATATGGATCAAGATACACTACGAGAAACACTTCGCTTCATATACACGGGGAAAACTGCATTCTTGGAAACAATGGCTGATGATTTGTTGGCTTCTGCAGACAAGGTAGACATTAGTAATTTCCACATGAAAATATTTTATTGGTTTTAAAATTTTGCTGTGTTACTAATGCCTAAAATGGTGAACATTTTCAGGAAAAATCATACATATTATCTGTTCTGTGATTTTACAAGCTTGTATTTGATCTGAGAATCAAATGTCTACTATGTTTATTGCATTACCAGTGTTTTTCACATGAATTTGGTGTTTAATCATCTGTTCACAGACTCAGTTACAATTTTTCTGGTGTGAACACTGGTGGCCTGAAATCAGACTTGAACATTGAGTCACCCTGCATTTGTAGGATGGGGCATTTGTAGGATGGGTAGGATTTTTGTTTCTCACACACATGTTCTGTTTGTTTGCTGTCATTTTGCAATAAATTTAATGTATGAATGCAAGATATTGCATTAATTTATTAAATTTATTGCAAAATGAGATTGATACCTTACAAAAGATTGATACCAGTGTCATAAATTGAATAAATGAATGCAAGGTGTTGCATTCATTTATTCAATTTATGACACTGGTATCAATCTTTTGTAAGTGTTGCTTTTTTGTTTTCTTTGGAAGATTTGTATTTTTAATGTTATTTAACCAGTTTTGTGTGTTTTGTTTGTTTTACATTCTTCTTTTTCTGGTTATTTTTTGCACATTTCTTTTCACTTCAGCTGTTGATGGGTGGTGGTATTTTCTGAATGACTTCAGTTTTAATATTTTTTTCATAAATTTTATATCAGTGATTATTTTATCTTTCGTTTTGAGGGTACAGTGGCATTGTTAGCTGTAGATTTTGTTTTATGATTTTTTTAGTTTCTTTCTATTAACAATGATGTGGCTCAGGGTGCTGGAAATGAAGGGGTGTGTGTGGGGAGGGGAGTAGTACATTCTACTTTTCTTAACCCCTAGGAAAATGTTGCTCACTTCCCAGGATTTCCAAGAAATGAATAAGGTTTCTCTATTTCTCCTTGCAAAATGGCAGTGTGATCCAATGGACTTGATCAGGATCTTTTTGTTTAGCTATGTTTTTGTATTTTTTTCTTTTGAATACTTTTCTTTTTATCATGTTCAGTCTGTAATAACTTACATAACACATGAAAGTCTAAAACATAAGTTTATAAACTTATACAGATTGCAAATATAGTCATATGCAAGTTTTAGCATGTGATATCTAAATCCATAATAAATGCAACATGTATTTCAATGCTAAAATTAAAAATTAAAGAACACAAGACAAGTGAATAGATCAGTGAATCAGTAGCAATAAAAAAAACACAAACTCTGTACTAACATTATATTGAAAGGTGTTTCTGTCTAGTAACATATCAACTCAGTAGTGAAGCAGCTAAACATACATTATCCAGTTTCTTAGTCCTTGTATTGCAGGCCCAATTTTTGAATACAAAGATATGGATATTCCACACAATATATTGTGGTCATGATACTGATTCTTTTTAGTTGCTAGAACAAGATTGTCATGAATTAGAGTACCTAGTCTTAGGCAGTCATTAAGTTCATTAAACAACAACAACAAAATGAAACATTTAAATGAAATTATTTTAGAGAATAGTTATCCTGCTGAAGTAATTAACAACCCTATGTATGTAGCAAAAGTAACCCAGGGGATTGCTTCCTGAAGCATTACAAGTCTCAGTGCTCCCTGAACAGCTCCATGAAAAAAAAGCACATTGCTCTTCAATGAATCATTCAATGAAATAACATGGTGATAAAGAAAAATGAAATTAATGTGATAAAATACTGTGTACTGTACAGTATTATTCAATTAAAAATTCTAATACTGACTTAAGGTATCAGTAAAGAAAATACATTTTTTCATTGACTAACTTTAATTTTTTCATGATGCACATGAGCCATCAGTTCAATTTAGGTTACATTGCATAAATTGGAACTAGCAGTATTTCTTGGTATCCATACTTTTAATTGTGGCTTATTTTGTGTAAAGTAGAACCAGCCATGCTCTTTGGCCTGGTTCAAAGGTAGGAGTTATCCTGAAATTCTTGATATCCCTGATTTTCCTTTTTTTATGTCCTGAAAGTCCTTAGTTTTTTTCTATTTTGTCTGGAAATTCCTATAAGTTTGAAAGAATAATAATTTACTTAGAAATAAGTGTCATGGCTATTCCTTCTGTGAAACTAGAAAACTTGAAAAGTTATGGGTTTTATTCAGGAATAAATACAAAATTATGTTAAACTTTGTCAAATTTGATATTTATTCCTGAATAAAACCCATAATAACTTTCTAAGTTTTTTAATGATTTACTGTTGAATTTGACGTTTTTTTTAAATTGAAAGCAACTGCAATCAGCAACAGTAAAAATAATGAACTCGTCCTAAGTTAGAATGTTACAACTACTTCTTGTAACTCTTCCCAATCTGATTATTGCAAGCACTAATAGGAAACAATAGCTCCAGCCACTAAAGATTTCAGTATATCTAATGGGCCAAATATTGATCGTCAGCTTCAATGAAACATAACATCCCAAGACATAATGGCAGTGTTTCTCTAAATGTATAAATAAATGGTGTTATGCATAATTCACTAAGTTTTCATTGGATTCAGGCAAAGTATGGAGGGTAACCTTGTATGATCAAATTACAACATATGTAAAAAACTAAGCTCTTTTTTTTTAAACATGATGATGGTGGGCAATATTTGAGAAATAACAAATAAATTCTTTGAATAAAGCTCATGTTGAGAAAGGGCTTCCTAGTTTCTTAATTCAATTACTAATCAAAAACAACTATTTTGAGAATTTTACTAGGAATTTTTTTTATTTAAATTGCAAATTTTCGGAGAAAACTCTTCTTCAAGCTGTCTTTTTGTTGTCACTTATTCCCGTCACTATCGTGGTTACGGTTAACCTTGAGGGTTACGGTTATTTTTCATCAAATCCTGCCAGATGTTAGGCAGGGAAAATACTTTGCAGTCATTGACGATGGAATTTTGATTTTTCTCAATCTCTATTCCTTCTTTTAGCTTTCTTTTTTTGAAAATTGCTTTGGAAACTGATGACTTTAAGGGAATTCCAATCCATGCTGTGACTAGTTCCTTTAACATGCCTATCTAAACCAGTCTTGTTGGAGCAATATTTTATAGCAGCTTTATGCTCTGCTATATGAGTTTCTAGTCTGCGACCTGTTTCACCTATGTAAGATAGTCCACAACTACACCTTGCATTTTTAAAATATCTTCTTCTCTTTGAACTATTTTATGGAAAAAATTTGTAACTTTGTTCTCTAAACTTGGAGCTAGCCTAATATTGTACTTCTTACTAATTCTCTTTAAAGACTCACATAATCCTTTGTGATAAAAATTTTTTTTAGTGAATTTTACTTGTTGCTTTTTGCGGATTCTTCGTACCATTAAAATTCAGAAGCTTCTCAATTTCTTCTTTAGGATAGTTATTTTCTGCAAGTATGACTTTTTAAGTTCTTTATGGATTTCTTTCTTATCTGCTGTAGGAACTATTTTATAAATTTTTTCTAAAAACTGACCTGCTACATTTTTCTTAATAGAAACTGGATGATAGGAATTGAAATCCAATAGTCTTATTAGTATTCATTGGTTTTTTATACCAACTAGTGAGGAATTTTTCATCTTCATAATAGATAGTAATATCTAAAAAGTTAATTCTTCTTTCTTTTTGAAGTTCAATAGTGAACTTAAGGGAATCATCTGATTCATTCAATGAGTCTAGAATTCTTTCTGGAACAATTTCTGAGCTATCTATTATAAATAAGATGTCATCCATGTGTCTGCTGTATGTGGGTTGTACTAGTATCTTTTCTTCTAGTTTTCCCACATAATAGTTAGCTGAGAGTGGGGAGCCCATAGCTAGACCAGATTTTTGAATGAAATTTTTTTTCTCGAATTGAAAGTAGTTGTTCTGCAAAGAGTAGGTAAGCATTTCAAAAATTCCAACTAATATGTTTCTATCTTTGTTGTGAAAAACTATTAGGTCTGCCAAGTCTTCCGCTATGAAGTCTGTAAGTTGATCTATATTAATGTGAGTATACATAGACACTATGTCTAAACTACCCACAATAGGAGAATCTAGTTTAGGAAGAAGTTCTAATTTTTCTTTTAGGTGCATTGAATTCTTAATCAAGTTAGGTGGCTCTTTTAAAAGATTCTGAAGGTGCAACTTTAAAAAGTAGTTTAGATTTGAAAGAATTGAGTTTTTTGAGTCAATTATTGGTCTAATTGGTTGGTGTTCTGTATGCAGTTTGACTATTCCATATATTTGAGGCAATCTAAACTGTAATTTTGAGAATTGTTTAGTTTTCTGGAAGCTGGTTTTTCTTTTTTGAAGTGAAATAAGCTTTGAGACTTTTTTAATCAAACCTGGTTGTGGGTTTTCTTTTACTTCTTCATACATAGGCTTTTATAGTTCTTCTTCCATCTTTTCTTGATAATCTTTCTTATCCATAATAGTAATCAACTTATTTTTGTCTGTTTTCACAGCAACTACACTTTCACTTTTTCCGAAATCTTTAAGAGCTTTTAATTGACTGTTCTCAATTTTTTTGAGGTTTCTTTACTTGTTTCTGGAATTTTGTAAAGCTATTGTGGTAATCTTTTCTGAGGAGGTCTGCTTTAGTTTGGTCTTCTTTTTCTAAAGTGCTGAAGATGCTTTCCAATTCAATTACCAATTTTTCTGTATTTATTTTTTCCTTGGATAGATTGAAATTACTTCCTTTATATTATCAAGAAAATATGGAAGAAGAACTAAAAAAGCCTATGTATGAAGAAGTAAAAGAAAACCCACTACCAGATTTGATTAAAAAAGTCTCAAAGCTTATTTCACTTCAAAAAAAGAAAAACCAGCTTCCAGAAAACTATAAACAATTCTCAAAATTACAGTTCAGATTGCCTCAAATATATGGAATAGTCAAACTGCATAAAGAACACCAACCAATTAGACCAATAATTGACTAAAAAAACTCAATTCTTTCAAATCTAAACTACTTTTTAAAGTTGCACCTTCAGAATCTTTTAAAAGAGCCACCTAACTTGATTAAAAATTCAATGTACCTAAAAGAAAAATTAGAACTTCTTCCTAAATTAGATTCTCTTATTATGGGTAGTTTAGACATATAGTGTCTATGTATACTCACATTAATATAGATCAACTTATAGACTTTATAGCGGAAGACTTGGCAGACCTAATAGTTTTTCACAATAAAGATAAAAATATATTAGTTGGAATTTTTGAAATGCTTACCTTCTCTTTGCAGAACAACTACTTTTAATTCGAGAAAAAAAATTCATTCAAAAATCTGGTCTAGCTATGGGCTCCCCACTCTTCTCACTCTTAGCTAACTATTATGTGGGAAAACTAGAAGAAATGATACTAGTACAACCCACATAGTTCTGCCTATTATATAGCAGATACATGGATGATATCTTATTTATAATAGATAGCTCAGAAATTGTTCCAGAAAGAATTTTAGACTCATTCAATGAATTAGATGATTCCCTTAAATTCACTATTGAACTTCAAAAAGAAAGAATAATTAACTTCTTAGATATTACTATCTATTATGAAGATGAAAAATTCCTCACTAGTTGGTATAAAAACCAATGAATATTAAGACTATTGGATTTCAATTCCTATCATCCATTTTTTATTAAGAAAAATGTAGCAAGTCAGTTTTTAGAAAAAATTAACAAAATAGTTCCTACAGCAGATAAGAAAGAAGCCCATAAAGAACTTAAAGCCATACTTGCAGAAAATAATTATCCTAAAAAAGAAATTGAGAAGCTTCTGAATTTTAATGGTACGAAGAACCCGCAAAAGCAACAAGTAAAATTCACTAAAAACATTTCTTATCACAAAGGATTATGTGAGTCTTTAAAGAGAATTAGTAAGAAGTACAATATTAGGCTAGCTTCAAGTTTAGAGAACAAAGTTACAATTTTTTTCCCTAAAATAATTCAAAGAGAAGAAGACATTTTAAAAATGCAAGGTCTAGTGTATGAAGTAAAATGTAGTTGTGGACTATCTTACATAGGTGAAACAGGTTGCAGACTAGAAACTCGTATAGCAGAGCAAAAAGCTGCTATAAAAAATTGCTCCTACAAGACTGGTTTAGATAGGCATGCTAAAAAGTAACTAGTCACAGCATGGATTGGAATTCCCTTAAAGTAATCAGTTTCCAAAGCAATTTAAAAAAAAAAGCTAACAGAAGGAATGGAGATTGAGAAAAATCAAAATTCCATCGTCAATGACTGCAAAGGATTTTCCCTTCCTAACATCTGACAGGATTTGATGAAAAATAACTGTAACCGTCAAGGTTAACCGTAACCGCTATAGTGACGGGAATAAGTGACAACAAAAAGACAGCTTGAAGAATGAGAAGAGATTTCTCCGAAAATTTGCAATTTAAATAAAAAAAATCCTAGTAAAATTTCCATAATAGTTATTTCTGATTAACAAATAAAGGTAAGTAGATCATGCTAGTTAAGTTCAGAGATTAGAACTTTTTCAAAGAAATTCATAAGTTGGGAGCTTTCAACCTTGTCTTAGATCTTCATCACAGCAATGGAGGACTAAAATTGTTTGCAGATTTAACGTTTGAATTTTTGTTATTTCTCTCCAGCTATAAACCTTGAAAAGAAATTGGTCCTCAAATGCAAATTTCTTACTGTCAACCATCCTCATACAGTTATTTTCACTTCAGACTTCATCCACAAACTTCCCAATTCTTTTTCTTGTAATGAACATTTATATACTCTTGATGTGGAATCTTTGTTCCCCTCAGTGCCATATTTCGAGTCCTACATGCTCCTCATGAAGAAATTGATTCTACATTTTGAACCACCTGGTATTCTAATCAAAGATATCTATGATTGTTTCCACACCATTCATGAACATAGTTGTTTTGTTTTCAACAAAATTGTTTACAAACAACAAACTGGTCTTCCCATGGGCTCACCTCTCTCCCCCTCTACTTGCAGAGATTTACATGCAACAAACTGAAGATCCCCCTTTTCAACTTTCCCTGTGGTTAAGATATGTTGATAACATTTTCATTAGCTGGCCCCATCCTGAGTCTGAACTAGAGAATCTGATTAACTCTATTACAGAAAACTATCCATCTATTAAACTCACTAAATCTAGTGAAGAAAACAACAAAATAGATTTCCTGAACATTTCCATCTGCAGAAACTTTTATCTCTCCATCGCATGTTCTGTCCATCATAAACCTTCTGCTGCCACCAACATCATTCCCTTCAAATCATTTACTATGCATCTCTACAATTTTGCAGTATTAAAGTCTTACATCCACAGGGCTCATCTCATATGCAACAACTAACTTTCTCTTAAAGAAGAATTCTTCATAATTTCTACAATAGCACTTGCTCATCATGGTTTCTCTGCTCTTACAGTCAACACCCTCATCAAGAAATATGAAAACAAGTTGAAAATTGATTGCCTCCATCCTCAAAAGAAGGAAAATGTAAAATTCTCTGGATCTGTTCCTTACCATCCTTCCTCTGCTTATAAGTTACAAAATCTGTTTAGAAGTTTTGGTTACGATCTGGCCATTAAATCCCCCTCCCGTCAAGCATCATAAAGGTATTACAAAGTGAAAGGGACAAAGCTGAAAATCTTGATCTCCCAGGAGTTTACTGCATTCCTATCTCTTCTTCCACATGTGATAGCTTTTACATTGGAAGTACATCAGAAGCATTAACCATAGAATTTTGGAACATAGAAAAAATGTTTTTGAAAGGCAACCCAAATACTGCCTTGTCTATTTTGACAATGGAAGACACTTCTGCTATTCCCTGCTGGAATAAAGCAAAACATATTGCTTCTTTTAACAATTGCTTTGGTGTCCATTACCATGAAAGCCTGGAAATCCTTTTCAGCCCAAAGACTTGCAATTCAGAATTTCCACTATATCCCGATGATCTGGAGATTGATTCTAAAATCTGGCAACAAAAATTCAAACGTAGAATCTAGAAACAATCTTAGTCTTCCATTGGTGTGATGAAAACCTAAGACAAATTTGAAAGCTCCCAACTTAGGAATTTCTTTGAAAAAGTTCAAATCTCTGAAGGTAACTAGCATCATCTACTTATCTTTATTTGCTAAGCTCCATTAATTGAAAATTTGGAAAATTAATTTTTCTCCATTTTTCTCACAGTCAGGAAAGTAGAACAGCAGGTGGCAGGGCTCAGAATGAAAAGGGGGAAAGTAGATGGAGTGTCAAAGAGTACAGTCTGCTTTGTTTTTTTTCATTTCAGTGTTCATTTATTTTAATCAATATGATTGCTGCATTTCACATGTTTAATTGATACATCAATAGATATATCAACTAAATGTTCAATGTTTTTTACAGATTTCAATTCTTGAAAGTAGACAAGTCTGCTATGATAGTTATTCTATAATTCCCTCACTGTAAATTAGATAAACACCGCTCTATTAATACGTAAAGAGCTACGTGTTTTATTCTGTTTAGTTTTTAGTGAGAATTAGTAATCAAAATCTCATGGAAGAAAAACTTTGGCTCAGTGGTTGGGAGAGAAGGATTGAAATAATGCCTTAATCTGTGATTGGTGTGTGCTACTCCAAATGATGTATTTTCAGCTATGTGTTTTGTGGGCAACAAATATTTCAGCATTTCTCATATGGGACTTCTATAAGTACTGATGGTATAAAACAGTTTAAAGTATGGTGAGCCAGCCTATTTTTAAATTTTTGAATAATACTTTGATGTTGGCATGTGTTACCAAACTTCAGACAGATAGTAACGTCATAGTTATGAGTTATTTATGAGGTGCGTTCGAATCATCAGGAAAGCAGTTTCTCCAGAAGAAAACTCCAGGATGAAGGCACAGATAACAGTAACTCATTGTTGCAACAGAAAGACAAGAAGCGTTGAATGTACAAGCTTTCTGTAAATAACAGAGAGAATTTATCAGAAGCAGCAGCAAGAATGGAAGATTTATTCCATTCAGGATAAAATTCTCTCTCAGCATCTTTTTTTATTTAGTATCTAGTGGGTTGTTATCATGCTCAGACAGTTATATATAGTTTTTAGTTTACTAAAGAGCTCTTGAATTGTGTGCAGAAGAATTGATTAAAATGTTAGAACAAAAAAAAAAAAAACATTCGCAAAACTTGAACAAACAGCAGATTTATTGAATGCAGAAAAGTCTTTAAGGATTGAATAAGATACATCATACAAGCTCTTAGCTGAAACTTTAAAACATTAGACAGTGGTGTTACCGAAGTTAGAGTTGGTTAGATGATGCTGTCTGTGGTAAATGTGCTACTGGACAAAATCACAAAGAAACTAAGTGAAATTTACCAAGCAATATCCCAATTTCAAAATAAAACTTTACAAGCCACAATAAAATGTATCACTACAATCATGGGGTTTAGGTTGCCTCCCAACAATCAACTTATCCAGAATTGTGTTGAATACAGAGGATGTTCACACATTTTTGGAACGTTTTTGAAAAGAAATTATAGAAAATAAAAGGTCTAAAAATTGAAACTGGCAAGAGTGTGTTATATGACACATGACAGAAACATCTGCTGCAGCTAAATATCATCTGTTAAGAAAATGGCGCACGTAAACAAGCTGTGGGTAGAAGGTTATGTTTTTGCACTTTAGGAAAAGAAATATTTGCATTCTGTAATTAAAACATGCTGTGAAAATCATAGAATTAGCATTTCTTAATGTAAAATAAGCAATATTATTAATTATAGAGGGGGAAATTGTCAAGCATTGCTTTTAACAGGAAAAACAACACCAAGCGAATATCCAAAAAAGGCATATACTTTTACAACTATTTCAAAAGTAAGGTCTCTGGTCTTAAAAAGAAAATCCACCAACCCAAAGAGCAGTCGCCAAGTCATTAAAAATCTCTGTGTCAACTGTAAAATGTAATAAACAAAGATTTGAATCTGAAAAACAAAACAAAAAAACATAATGTTCACCGCTTTTTGCCTAACATATGGCTGAGCATAGAACATGGTGTAGACTTCTTTATAAAAATCACTTAG
The DNA here is from genome assembly GCA_039090855.1 of Macrothele yani. Classification (NCBI taxonomy): domain Eukaryota; kingdom Metazoa; phylum Arthropoda; class Arachnida; order Araneae; family Macrothelidae; genus Macrothele; species Macrothele yani. The sequence continues at coordinate 43,226,451 of CM077022.1, read as the reverse complement.
CTGGAGACAGATGGAAATTTATTGTGACTATTGATGAAGCAATGGATCTACCTAAACCACTGTAAAAAAAATTGGTCGATTTACTATCACAAAAGAGCAGAAAAAGATTTACAAACTTGGTTCCAAGAATCCAAAGAAAGTTCAGTAAAGGATTCCTGATTATTTCTGGTTTCTCATACAGCGGGGAATTAAAGTTAAGAAAAGTTGAAAAAAATGTTAAAATCAATTCTACATATTGCCGAAATAATGTTTTAACTCCTGTGTTTAAAGAAGAAATACCATTCCTTTATCCCCAGAGCCTTCAAAGAGTAGAACTCCATCAGGATAAGGCTACCAGTCATACATCCAAATATACCACTCTACTTCTTGGAAAAAAAAAATTAAAAACAGAGATGGGTATCAAGTCCGTATCTTTTGCTTATATTTATTCCTTCAAAGTCCCCTGATGTGTCAGCAATTCTGTTGTGCCTTCTGGCCACTAAAAAGAGTGTTTTCTAAATGCAGACCTAAAACAATGATTGGACTATGGAAAAGCAGTGGAAGAGGAGTGGAATAAAATATCACTACCAATTTTAAGAAATGCCCTGTGATCTTGGAAATCTAGATGTAGGTTCATATCCAGAGAAAGGGCTATCAGATAGAACATTTAATAAATAAATAATTTTATTTTAAATGTTAATTATATTGCCGGAAAAATTGTTCTAAAAATGTGTGAACATTCTCTGTATATGTGATGTTCCATTCTGTATAATTTGGAAGTAAGTTTAAGAATATATATATATATATATATACTTAAGAGCAAAACTGAAGACTAAGGAAAAAATTTTAGAATTTAAAACGAATAGGGATGTAAGGTCAGGTGATGCGGAACATCACAGCCTCTCCTTGACAAATGTCAACCCCGCCTTCTCGTGGTGCATCCTGTTCCCACTAAAGGGGCTCTGACGACTGCCCATAGCGGTATAACTATACCATCGGGATTAGAGGAAATTCTATCCCACACTCACCAACCCGCTTGGCCAGCGTGGTGAGTTATGGCCAAACCCCTCCAAAATGATTCCACAACTTAAATCTTGGCCCTCAGTCTCCGGCAGCTGGAATGTACCTGGCCAAGGCAGCGGCCAGTGCGACATGAAGGCAGAGGGTGCTAAGAATTCCCGGAGGACCGGACTAGGCTGCCATCTGATGCTGACCTTGGCTACTTACAATGGACGCTCCCTATCTTCTGATTCAAGGCTTCTTGAATTGGAAGAGGAACTACAAAGGATCAAGTGGGACATCGTCGGGCTAAGTGAGGTAAGGAGAAAAGGAGAAGATCTCATTGAACTGAAAAGTGGACATCTCTTCTACTATCGTGGGACAGATACTGGCAGAACTAGTGGTGTTGGATTTATAATAAACAAGAAACTGAAGGATAAAGTTGTAGAAGTTGAAAGTTCCTCTGACAGAGCTGCACGACTTGTTATCCAACTCTCGAAAAGATACCAGGCTCAAATTATTCAAACTTATGCACCCACCACAAGTCATCCTGAAGAAGAAATTGAAGAATTTTATGAGGAAATTTGTCATCTAAATAATAAAGGTAAGCAGCACTTGAAAATAATTATGGGAGATTTCAATGCAAAAATAGGGCAACGGCAACAGAATGAAACTTCAGTAGGTAAATTCGGTCATGGCAACAGAAACTAGCGTGGAAATACTCTCGTTGAGTTTGCAGAGGCAGAAGGGTTTTTCATCTTGAACTCCTTCTTCAAGAAAAAGCCACACAGGAAATGGACATGGAGACATCCAAATGGGACGACAAGTGAAATTGATTTTATTATGTGTAACAAAAAATTCGTCATAGAAGACTGCAGTGTGCTAAACAAGTTCAACACAGGTAGTGACCATAGATTGGTGAGATGTAAGATGCACCTCAACACTAAACTTGAACGTGGCAAGCTCATAAGACAAACAAAATCTATTGACATAACCAACCTTAAAAAACACCATAATACCTTCAAGTTAGAACTGAAGAACAGGTTCTCTGCTTTAGAAGGCCTAACATCGGAAGAAGTGGACATCTCTGAAGTTAACAGAAAAGTAACCAAAGCTCTTATGGAAACAGCAACAAAATTAGCTGGGTCTAAGAACAAGTTGCATGTGAACAAATTATCAGGAAAAACCAAAATGTTGATGCAAAAAGAAGAGAGATGAGGACAACTAAAGAAGATGTGACTTCCAAAGTGGAATATATAGAGCTATGCAAGACAGTAAGAAAAAGTATCACTGAAGACGTAAGGAAATTCAACTGTGAACTAGTGAGGAAAGCAATTGAAAACAACCAAAGCCTAAAGATAGCAAAGGGACATCTCAGTAAGGGAAGAAAACAGATTATGGCACTGAGAAAAGAAGATGGTTCTGTAACAAGAAATAGAGGCGAAATTTTGACAAGAGTGAAAGATTTCTACTCCAAATTATATGAAAGGGATGATATATGCACTCCAGACATCATGAAAGATACCAGTACCAGAGTTCCTCCAGTCCTTCCAGCAGAAGTTGCACATGCAATCAAGAACATGAAACGAGGAAAAGCTCCAGGAGAAGATGGAATTACTGTGGACATCATACAAGAAGCAAGTGAAGAAATCGAAACAGTACTCGCCCAAATTTTCACTCGATGCCTTAATGAAGGAAAGATTCCTGAGGATTGGAACACCGCTACAATGATCCTGCTACATAAGAAAGGTGACATTGAGGATCTCGGAAACTACAGACCTATCAGCCTCCTATCAGTAGTTTATAAAATCTTCACTAAAGTTCTTTCACACCGCTTGAAGGTAACACTGGACATGGCTCAACCGAGAGAACAAGCTGGATTCAGGAGTGGCTACAGCACAATAGATCATATCCACGTGCTGAGAGAACTAATTGAAAGAGCGAGGGAATATGAACTTCCATTGTGCATGGCTTTTATCGATTATGAAAAAGCCTTTGATTCGGTGAAACCATCAGCAGTTACAATGGCTCTGAAAACCTGCGGTATTGAAGATGCATACATTAATATTATTAATAACATCTATGAAAATGCAAGTGCAAAGATTAGGCTGTTTGAAAATACAACACACGTAAAAATTGGAAAGGGAGTGAGACAAGGTGACACCATATCTCCGAAGCTCTTTAATGCCACATTGGAGGGTGTTTTTCAGTCGCTGAGCTGGGAAAACAAGGGGATAAAGATTAATGGAGATTATCTAACCCACCTTCGTTTTGCTGATGACGTAGTCATTTTTGCAACTACCCCATCAGAGCTGCAGAGTATGATCCAGGAACTTGCTGACAAGAGTAAAGAAGTGGGATTAAAAATGAACTTTCAGAAGACAAAAGTGATGTTCAATGCTTTTACAAGAAATGAAGATTTATCGATTGATGGAGAAAAGCTGGAGATAACAGACACGTACGTTTATCTTGGACAGCAGATATCAAGTGAGGGTCACATTGGTGAAGAAATTAATCGGCGTACAAAACTTGCCTGGAGAGCTTTTGGAAGAAACAGCATAATTTTCAAGAGCAATATGCCATTATGTCTTAAAAGAAAAGTGTTTGATCAATGCATCCTTCCAGTGCTTGCGTATGGTGCAGAGACGTGGACCTTAACTAAAAGAGACATACAAAGGCTGCAGACAACTCAAAGGTGCATGGAGAGGTGCATGCTTGGTGTAACCAGGAGAGATAAGAAGAGGAACTCGTGGATCCGAAAAATGACAAGAGTGGAAGACATCATGATCAGAGTTAAATCCCTGAAATGGCAATGGGCTGGACATACTGCCAGAAGGACAGATCATCGATGGACAGCCGAAATTTTAGATTGGATTCCAAGGGACAGGAAAAGACCCAGAAGAAGACCACATGGGAGATGGGTGGATGAAATTCGAAAGTATGCAGGGGTGACATGGAGGAGACTGGCACAAGACAGACCGTTGTGGAGGAAACTTGGGGAGACCTTCGTCCAGCAGTGGATTGATAATGGTTGACAATGATGATGATGATGACACACAGAGACAAAATCAAAGATATTACATAAGAATTTAAGAAAAAAATTCAAAAAATGTTCTTTAAAAATTGATTATAAAATAAAATAAAAATAAATAAAAAGAAAACTAGGTATTCACTGACTAGAATAACTAAACTAAAAATAGTATAACTAACGTTAAAATGAATAGGATTATGTATTGTTTGTAGAGGTTCACTAAGATAATTAATTACAAATAAATACTATTAAATACACTGCTTGTGTATTTGATGTTATTTTCATGTATTCTGGAGAGTAAATTCTAATCTTTCTGAACAACCAGGAAATTCTTTGTGGCATATTTCTCTTGTTTAAAACTCTGCGGGTAGGTTCCTTTGCAGTGCGTGGAAGCCTTCAGACCCTCCCAAGCTGCACCCCAAATCTAGGGCGTGGCCTAAGAGAAAGTTAGGGGAGAAAAGTTTGGGCCATGTTTTTGACTTTAGTGGCATAAGAGTTACATAAGAGGTAAGCTCTCTTCTTTGTTCTTGAAGTTTGGGAGATCCTAGTTCTTTTTAAGTACTTTTTAAGCTGTCTTTTCTATTTTTACTTAAGGCAATTAGGTGCATGCATGTCTATATACTTTGTGTTTTTTTCTTTTTCACTTTACATGGAATTTTAGCATTATTTAAGGCACTTTGGCTAAGTAGCTGGTCGCTTTATTGTACTTGTAGTCAACAATGTTTTCAAAGTCGGAAAGAACGTAATTGCTACATCTTTAAGCACTTAAAGCACTTCTGGAATACTTTGTATATATTGCAACTAGTTGTTAAAATCATGTAATCTTCACAAAGCATTTATTAGTTTATTATTAATTTTTTACTATATTTTTTTGTTCAAGAGATGTGTGTTGTTGAAGAGAAGGGAGTTCAATATTCTAGTTCACTTTCAGGAATCTGTTTTTTTTTTTTTTAATATTATTTTTTATTATATGGCATTTTTGAATAAGAGTTTTTTCACTGCAAAGCATCAGATTCTGTAATACTTTGATATTGCTATTCTGGTTTAAATTCTCTCTTAGGAGGTTGGGTTGCTTGGCATTGTGATATTACTGAATAATCCTCATGTTTCAACCAGTCACTCTCTCAACTTGTGTTTTTTTTGTAATTTTTTTTTTGTTTATTTAGTAGGAGATGATGAGCATGGGTTGGGCCAGGAAAGCTATAGACACATGCAAAAATAATATTATCTTGTGTTTTGACATGCAACTCAGGGGAAGTTGTGATATAATTTTTAAAAAAAAAATTTTGGTGGGCAAATTACTTGCATCTATGGCTTTGCAGAAACCCATTTCCAACTAGGTCTTTGTGGAGGTGAGAAAATGCAGAGTTTTGCTGGTCCTTGATAAAGCCAAGGCTCGACATCTCGACATTCAATTTGCTGTTTTTTATCCTCTTTTTACTGATACATGTCAGTATATGAGTTTTACTATGTCGTTTTAGGAATATTGGTTGAAAAATTGTTATTGCTTTTGTATCTTCTTATTGATACATGCACTCCAGACATCATGAAAGATACCAGTACCAGAGTTCCTCCAGTCCTTCCAGCAGAAGTTGCACATGCAATCAAGAACATGAAGCGAGGAAAAGCTCCAGGAGAAGATGGAATTACTGTAGACATCATACAAGAAGCAAGTGGAGAAATCGAAACAGTACTCGCCCAAATTTTCACTCGATGCCTTAATGAAGGAAAGATTCCTGAGGATTGGAACACCGCTACAATGATCCTGCTACATAAGAAAGGTGACATTGAGGATCTCGGAAACTACAGACCTATCAGCCTCCTATCAGTAGTTTATAAAATCTTCACTAAAGTTCTTTCACACCGCTTGAAGGTAACACTGGACATGGCTCAACCGAGAGAACAAGCTGGATTCAGGAGTGGCTACAGCACAATAGATCATATCCACGTGCTGAGAGAACTAATTGAAAGAGCGAGGGAATATGAACTTCCATTGTGCATGGCTTTTATCGATTATGAAAAAGCCTTTGATTCGGTGAAACCATCAGCAGTTACAATGGCTCTGAAAACCTGCGGTATTGAAGATGCATACATTAATATTATTAATAACATCTATGAAAATGCAAGTGCAAAGATTAGGCTGTTTGAAAATACAACACACATAAAAATTGGAAAGGGAGTGAGACAAGGTGACACCACATCTCCGAAGCTCTTTAATGCCACATTGGAGGGTGTTTTTCAGTCACTGAGCTGGGAAAACAAGGGGATAAAGATCAATGGAGATTATCTAACCCACCTTCGTTTTGCTGATGACGTAGTCATTTTTGCAACTAGCCCATCAGAGCTGCAGAGTATGATCCAGGAACTTGCTGACAAGAGTAAAGAAGTGTGATTAAAAATGAACTTTCAGAAGACAAAAGTGATGTTCAATGCTTTTACAAGAAATGAAGATTTATCGATTGATGGAGAAAAGCTGGAGATAACAGACACGTACGTTTATCTTGGACAGCAGATATCAAGTGAGGGTCGCATTGATGAAGAAATTAATCGGCGTACAAAACTTGCCTGGAGAGCTTTTGGAAGAAACAGCATAATTTTCAAGAGCAATATGCCATTATGTCTTAAAAGAAAAGTGTTTGATCAATGCATCCTTCCAGTGCTTACGTATGGTGCAGAGACGTGGACCTTAACTAAAAGAGACATACAAAGGCTGCAGACAACTCAAAGGTGCATGGAGAGGTGCATGCTTGGTGTAACCAGGAGAGATAAGAAGAGGAACTCGTGGATCCGAAAAATGACAAGAGTGGAAGACATCATGATCAGAGTTAAATCCCTGAAATGGCAATGGGCTGGACATACTGCCAGAAGGACAGATCATCGATGGACAGCCGAAATTTTAGATTGGATTCCAAGGGACAGGAAAAGACCCAGAAGAAGACCACATGGGAGATGGGTGGATGAAATTCGAAAGTATGCAGGGGTGACATGGAGGAGACTGGCACAAGACAGACCGTTGTGGAGGAAACTTGGGGAGACCTTCGTCCAGCAGTGGATTGATAATGGTTGACAATGATGATGATGATGATGATATATATAATGTATTATTTTACTTGGTCTATTCTCATATTCACTGAAGTAAGGAAAATATGATCACATAAAAACAAATTTGTATGCAAAATTTCTGCATTCCAGATAATGACCATATGCCACCCATATATATTGTATGTCCTGAAAGTAAAAAAAATCTTGTCCTGAAATTTTTTTTAACTCCTCCCTCTGTTGGTTTTAGCATTTTTATTAGAAAAGTGGTTCTTGTGGCCAGTTTTGACTGTATATCTAACTTCACCCTTTTGTGATTTCTCCTTTGTATCCTTATGGTAGAGGATGGGAAGGTAAGATCAGTGATGCATCCATATTGTCCCAGCTTTCAAAGCTTGGAAAACCATCTCAGAATGTGATAGAACCATCTTACTTTGTTCACCCTATAACCCTGGCCTAATTTTGTCAGATTTCCACCTATTCAAAGTACTGAAAGATGTTACTTGTGCTATAGGGTTTGAGAAGGCAGATGATATATTTCATGCAATAAGATAATGCTGCATGGACAGAACAAAGATTGACACCAAGAAGTATATCATCCTTGTTTTTTATTGGTATGAGGTCATAACAGTGGATGGAGATTATGTGAAAAATTAGGATATGTAAATAAAATAACCTCCTACATTTTGCATAATACAGTTTTTGTTTCTGCAGTAAATATTTACCAAAAGCTTCTGTGAAGCTGTCATAACTCTTTTAATTAATTCATTTTGCCAAGAAGGAAAGTCACATGCTGTTATTTGTTATCTTAAAACTTATGGATATTAAAATAGCCCACTTATTCGTTCCACTAGGATAACCCAGCCAGTTATCTGATATTGTCAGTTATTATTTTTTTAGCTTCTGTTGTTCCATGCTTAACCTTAATTTGAATGTTGTTAATGCAATACTTAGTGTGAAAACTTCATGCAGAATTGGGACTCTTAACAAGTGAAAGTCTGTTGAGGTGCATAAAAGGTACTTGTATATAGGAGGCATTTCTTTTTAATTTGCCTTTTAAGTAATTAATTTATTTCTTTATAACTTTTTGCTATCATACAAGTGAAAGTCTGTTGAGGTGCATAAAAGGTACTTGTATATAGGAGACATTTCTTTTTAATTTGCCTTTTAAGTAATTAATTTATTTCTTTATAACTTTTTGCTATCTTCTTTACTTGAATTGGGATTTTTGCTTTTTACATTACAGTATGCACTGGAAAGGTTAAAAGTGATGTGTGAAGAAGCCTTGTGCTCCAGCATTAGTGTGGAAACAGCTGCGGATGTTCTTGTTATAGCAGACTTGCATAGTGCTGAGCAACTTAAAGCCCATGTCATTGATTTCATTAACACGTGAGTTCTTCTCATTATTTTCCATGGGAATATGCTGACCCTTGATTTCATTTGCAACATGCCAATTGCATAATTAATAAATATGGAATAGTTATTTTATTGCTCCCACGAATGAAATACAATTAAACTGAGATATGTACAATGTGAAAGGTAAGTCTTCATGAGCATCAGACTGGACTGTAGGCTTCATTAGTCTCAAGCATTCAGTGAAGATTTTGGCATTTAAGTATCACTATTGGGATGTACTGGGATTTAGGTTGGAGTGTTGAGATGAGATTTATCAGTGACACTCAGGTTCAAGTTCTGAGCAAAAATGAGTGTAGGAAGATCAACCTTTTTTCAGGTGTATTTAAAATGGAATTATATGGACAAATATATAACTCTTAAAAGAAATAGATGGCAGAATAAAAATGCAAAATTTTCAGCCAAAGGTTTGGATTTGGATTGGATATAACAGTTAACATTTCGTCTTGGCAACAGTCAATTTGTTCGATGAATCATATGTTTGCATTTATTGCATTTTTCAACAAAAGTTGTTCTAGTTTACCAAAATGTAAAAGGCTTTGTTCTGAGAACCATAGCCTGAGAACAGGTTTATTCATCAAGATTTGTCTTTGACCTCTTAGAATTGTTGAAAAACTGAATACCTTCATTCTAGCAAGTAAAATAGCAATAACTTTCTGAATTTTGACTTATGAGTCATCAAAAAAAAAAAAAAAAAAAAAAAGCAGAATGTTAAACCTAAGAAAACTAGGATGGAAATTTCTTAATTATCCCTGTAAAAGCAAGCAAGCAAGCTTATGTTGCAAACTCAATTATAACAAACCAAATGTAAGTGGAATACTGATATGGTGTGAAAGCCTTTGCAAGAGAATGATTTGATGAACAGAAAAATAAAACAATCTAAAGTTGACAACTGAGTGGTTTATTTGTGAACAAAATGTCATGTATGGTTAATTCAGTTAACTGAGGCAGATTTTCTCTGCTGAAAAGTAACAAATATGGGGTTTTAGATTCTTTAATTTCAGACTTGTAAGAAATATGGAAGCAAGTTTATGTTATCCACATGAAATTTCCAAATGTAAAGTCTGCTAATGAAAAACTGGATTTCTGTATTATAAACTCTTAAGAGAAATACAGTCAAGTGCAATGGATGTAGTTAGTGTCCTTTCATGAATGATAGAGACAATATATGAATTCATTACAGGATAGTAAGCAAATTTTGGACTGTGGCAGATTAGTAATCATTATATATAATCAGAATTTAAGTCAGTTCACATCAGATCAGTTTTTCTGCTTAGTAAGCAGATGACACTGCACATTAGACCATGTGAATGAGCACACACACCTTCTTTTAAGCAGAAACTATTGTGAAATGGTTAACCCAGATATATAAAGGAAGTACATAATATCATATGAAATGTAAACCTGAGTTTTTGTTAGAAATTCAATTTGTCTATGTGGCTGGATTCTTTTAAGGAATTGGTAAGCGTTATAATCAGGGAATACAGCATGTAAAACATCATGTTGTAAGCTCACGTGATGATAATGATGATAGATTAAGCATGAAAATGTTGAGTGGTAGTACTGTGGAATCACAATATTAGAATCAAAATGGTTTGTAAGAGCTTTTTCATTGTAAATTGCTGTGATTAATAAGTTGATGAAATGCACTGCACAGACAGAAAGCTAAAGCCTTCATGATATAATCCATAGGCCTTCTCTTTTATATAATAGAAAAAGAACGAAATTAATTGCATTGCCTTTATATACTTGAATCAGCCAAAAATAAATTACATGAAGAACATTATGTAATCTATTTATACTCTTACTCTAAGTATTTTCCAGCTAAGTATATTTGGAGATAATTTAGTATCTTGGAGAGACTTGACAGTTGGTTTTTAATTTTAACACTTTGTTAAGATTTGATATCAGCTGTCAAGGATGTTGGTGTAAACTTTTTTGTTTCATAAAATGCCAATGTTTTCTTAAGCCTTCAAGGTTAATGAAATTCCTTTTTGGTATATTAGTGCACCCAGTGCCAATATTTATGACTAATGGCTTTTATTTGAGAGTAATCTGCTTCAGAGAAAGAAAGTGTGTTCCAAGCAAATTTGGGTTTCCATTTTATGACAGAATGCATGAGAGGAGCAATGCTAGAGTTCTTTCTTTCCTTACTTTGCTTTCTCTGAAGCAGACTGCTTTAAATAAAATACATTAGTTAGCCATAAATGTTGACACTGGGTCAATGCTAAAATACTGGCAACAAAGAATTCCAGTTGTAAATGCATTTATGGCACCTCTATTCATAGTGATTGTGGAATAACTTTTTTACGGGTCTTATAGAGGTTATTTTTAATGAAAGTTGGTTGTCAAATTTTCGAACTAAAGCCTAGTTCGTCATCAGGACTATGTCACTGGAGTAGTTGCTGCCACTCAATTGGAAGAGTCCATCCGCAATTATCGTTAATTGTGGTACTTCTTCTTCTTGCTATTTCGATCCCTTCTTCTAGTTTCCTCTTTACTAAGTTTGACTGGTGGGCGATTATTTTCACTGAGTCCCAATTTATGGAGTGTCCACTTGCTTGTATATGTCTGTCTAGCCCTGTTTTGTTCCCAACGTTCCTAATAGCTGCTTGGTGTTCTTTCATTCGGACCTTAATACTTCTCCCTGTTTCTCCTATATAGCTGAGTCCGCAGTTACAGTCGATGCAGTAAATTACTCCTTCCTGCAATTGGATGTCCAATTCTTTCTGCTTTAAAGCTGGCAGGAATTTCTTTATTTTGTTATTAAGATCTGGAGCTAGCCTGATATTATATTTTGCTCCGATCCTTTTCAGGTTCTCGAAAAGTCCCTTGTGGTTTGTAATTTTGCTGGTGAATTTGAAGTTGGTTTTCTCCTGCTTCTTTTTTGGCACTTGTTTAAATATTTTCTCAACATATGGGGAGGGGTAATTGTTTTCTGCCAATATTTCCTTTAATTCTTCTTTATGAAGATCTTTCTGAGTAGCTGAAGAGACCAGGATTTCAATCTTTTCCAAATATTGTCTCGCCGTATTCGATTTAATATAATCAGGGTGGAATGAGCAGAAGTCTAACATCTTCCCTGTGTTGGTGGGTTTTCTAAAAAGCTGAGTGAATATTTTCCCCTCTCTTGAGGTCAAGGTTAAATCTAGGTAATTGATGCTATGGTCTCTTTCCTGTTCTAGGGTGTACTAGAGAATACCTTGCAGTACACCCTAGAACAGGAAAGAGACCATAGCATCAATTACCTAGATTTAACCTTGACCTCAAGAGAGGGGAAAATATTCACTCAGCTTTTTAGAAAACCCACCAACACAGGGAAGATGTTAGACTTCTGCTCATTCCACCCTGATTATATTAAATCGAATACGGTGAGACAATATTTGGAAAAGATTGAAATCCTGGTCTCTTCAGCTACTCAGAAAGATCTTCACAAAGAAGAATTAAAGGAAATATTGGCAGAAAACAATTACCCCTCCCCATATGTTGAGAAAATATTTAAACAAGTGCCAAAAAAGAAGCAGGAGAAAACCAACTTCAAATTCACCAGCAAAATTACGTACCACAAGGGACTTTTCGAGAACCTGAAAAGGATCGGAGCAAAATATAATATCAGGCTAGCTCCAGATCTTAATAACAAAATAAAGAAATTCCTGCCAGCTTTAAAGCAGAAAGAATTGGACATCCAATTGCAGGAAGGAGTAATTTACTGCATCGACTGTAACTGCGGACTCAGCTATATAGGAGAAACAGGGAGAAGTATTAAGGTCCGAATGAAAGAACACCAAGCAGCTATTAGGAACGTTGGGAACAAAACAGGGCTAGACAGACATATACAAGCAAGTGGACACTCCATAAATTGGGACTCAGTGAAAATAATCGCCCACCAGTCAAACTTAGTAAAGAGGAAACTAGAAGAAGGGATCGAAATAGCAAGAAGAAGAAGTACCACAATTAACGATAATTGCGGATGGACTCTTCCAATTGAGTGGCAGCAACTACTCCAGTGATATAGTCCTGATGACGAACTAGGCTTTAGTTCGAAAATTTGACAACCAACTTTCATTAAAAATAACCTCTATAAGACCCGTAAAAAGTTATTCCACAAAAAGAATTCCATTAAACTTCAAAGCCTAAAAGATTTTAGTTCCTTCCTTTTGTGTTTTGCATTTAATTTAAACTTTATTTCACCAAAAGTGTAAATTAATTAATTATCTTTTAGTCATGCAAGTGATGTGATGGAAACATCTGGATGGAAAAGCATGGTGTTTCAACAGCCACACTTAATTGCTGAGGCTTTCAAAGCTTTGGCTACCCAACAGATCCCACCAATTAGTCTACCTAGGAAGAGGATGAAGCAGTCTTAATACTTCTTGAGCTGTGCTGTCATTCTTGCATGAAATAATTCAAAGGTGGGTATCTTTATTTTAGAAGTTATTTCATACCTCTTCTCAAAATAAAATGCTCTTGAATCTGCATTTTTAAGTGAATTGCTATGAAAAATACCCTGCAGTATAAGAACTGGGTCTTCATTTAGGGGGATAGGTCATCTCAAGATAAGAATAGTTAATATTGTCCTTTTAACTCTCATATTATTTTTGGCCAACAGTAATGTAAAACACTGTTTTTTTTTTAAATAGGGCATTTTGTATGAAAAATAAATAAAAATCATTTTAATAAAGTACCACATAGCCATAATCTAGTCCAATTTTCTTATTTTTAATGGATTAATGTGGGATGTTCTTCCATAAAAAGGTATAAGTAATGAATGAACTGAGGCATGGTACAGCAAATGACATTTTGTCCCTAAGAGTATACAGCTGTTTGGCATGGGAACCTTTTTATGATAATTACCACATGAAATATACTGGACAACAAATTTTTACAAAAGTCTTTTCCCCAAGATTTTATTAATAATTTCTTATAGATTTCAAGGTGCTGAACATGAATATAACAATGAAAATGCAAAATTGTCTATGGTTTGTGAGGGACCCACAATAGTTTCTTATACATACTTACCACATGTACCAGTAAATGTCTGCTTCTACATCCGCCTTCAGTTTGCCTGTTGCTTGTATAGCTGCTCAGGATCATCTCTAGCAAGCATCCAACAGTCGTTAGCCAACATATAAGTGGACCACTTTTCTTATTGAAATGTTCACCATGCTCACCACTTACCATGCCACAGTTGTCGGAAAGAAATCTAAGTGAGAATGGATCGGGTGTATCTTTAAGGACATATTGCAGCCAAGTTTGTGATATAGAGACATGTCCTCAACCAGTTCCTTGTAGTTTTCTGTACTGACATTTCCGAGGAAGTTAGTTGACATCAGACGAAACACGTCCCAAGCTTTTTTCTTATCACCCTGTATATAGCAGGTTGTTGAACATCTCATCAACAAAGAGCTCATGGATCTTAGGACCCACAAAAGCTCCTTCTGATTTTCACTCATTTCGAGGAATTTGTCAGCCAGGTACTTGAAAAGCTGATCCAGTCTGGTCGAAGGCTTTTTATGAAGTTTTTACCAGACTGAGTTTGATGTGTAAAGGGGGTAGCAGAATTTTTTGCATTTCTGCCAGTGTTGCACATTTTTCACTCCAACTTTCAGAGATTTTCTTGCAGGCCAGTCTCTATTCACATAATTCATATTCCTTGCTTGGCTATCCCATTCACACATAAAACAGCTGTACTTCATATATCCCAGCTGCAAGAGCCATGAACACAGACACCAACTTCAAGTCACCACAGAGATGCGAGCCATATTTGATGTATTGAAGACAGTCCAACAGCTGTTTTAGGTTTTCATAGGGTTATTTCATGTAGACAGTGTATCCAACTGGAACAGATGAAAACATGGTTTACATTATGCAGCAACACCGCCTTGAGGCTCAATTTTGATGAGTCTATGAATAGTCGCCATTCTTGCAGTCATGCTTCCTCTGGAGGGCATTCATCAGGCCATCTAGATTGTAGCAGAACACAACAGGGTCATCTTCCTTTTTTTCTAGAAGTAAGGTGCAAACTGCTCATGAGGAAGTGCATAATGAAGTCACTCAGACATTTTCCTTGAGAAGATTCCATTGTAAAAGTCTTGATCCCAGTAACTCCACTTTGGCCTTGAACAGCTTCAGATTGCAAACAGATAATTCAATTCTTTTGGTATGAGAATGTGTGGTGCTGATGATGCACCGTCCAACATATGAATCATCATTAGACACCGGAAGCTCAGAAAAACCTGACACCAGTTTGCCTGTGTCCTCATTGTCCTCTGAATCGATGGAAAATTCTTTCGGAGGTTTGGGAATGGAAGGTCCTTCACCGTGTGGAACTGGTCAGATAGCAGATGGTATATTCAGATACTCTATTGTCCACTCCTTTTTCCTTGTGATGCCTCCCAAAACAGGTGGTACCATGCAGAAACAGCAGTCATTTGCATGACTGCTTGGCTCCCTCCAAACCATAGGAACAGCAAATGGCATCGACACTTTACCCCTTTCAGCCACTTCGGAAGATTTCTAACACACGTACCACAACATATGTGTGGGGCCCGTGCCTTGTTCTGGTCCCGATCTTGCATCTGAAATAAAGCTCATACACCTTTTTCACTATTGGAGTGATGCCCTTTTCTGATTTGCAAACTTCACTTCTCCACAAATATAACAAAAGTTATTTAGACTATTAACACAGTTATGAGGAATCACTACTGCTGGATTTACACTGTAGGGATCATTTGTGTATATGATGCAGGAGTAAATAGGAGTGTATCCGAGGAAATTGCACAAACACTTACTCACTCTATGAGACTTCAGTTTATACTGATGACTGCATCATCTCTTGTGAGAAAAGTAATGCCATGACTCAACTGCATTGCATCAGACAATGATATGATAGCTCCAGGGGGTGGTGTGTATGATGGGCTGACACAATATGACACAATATGTTTCTGACTGAGTCTCTGCTAAACAAGAGGCAGTCAACAGGTGTTATTGTAATTTTCGTGTTCAGCACATTGAAATTAGTAAAGATTTGCTATTTTCGTTTTAGAGGCAAATTGTGTGTTGTTCAATATACAGTATATTGGTGGAAATTATCATAATGAGTGAACTCTTGTTTGGGAGAGTAGACAGTTTTGTTGGACTGAGGATACTTGGGAATGGGAGTTAAAAAGTTAACTGCATCATTCATTGAAAGCAAGCAGAAGAGATGTTCGACTTTTGTTCATGATGCTGTGTGTTTCAGTTTTTGTTTTATGCTTACTCTGTCTGATGTGAATGTGTGTAATTTGCACTTATGCTTAGCATTAACGCTTAGTGCATGTTTTCAATATAATTTATACCAATTATCTTTCTAATTTTGTTTTGTGTAGTATGACAATACTAAACCATCAGTTTGCTTAATAAGCCTTAGTTTTCCAGTTCACAATAATTCGAAATAGAACTGTTTGACAAGCCCAGTTATTTTAAATAAGGGGAAACAATACCTTAAATATTTCATTGCTTTTCCTTTGCAATTATTTACCACTTGCAGTAATATTTCACTGCAAACACATTGAAAAAAATAGTTCTAGCTGCAGAACTATAATGAAATAATACTGTAACACAATGCAATTTATTAATAGATTGTTTTACCAGTTGTTGTTCTTAGTTGAAATGGTTAGATATGTTAATTTGTATGTTATTTATCAAAGTGATTATTATTAATTATTTATTGGTGGTGTCTGATGTCTGTGTTTATGTCTGTGCTTATCAGATGAGTGTAATTAAAAAAGTCTGAGAAACACACATTGTTCTACCACTGAAGGTTGCACACAGACACCTGATGATGAGAATCTACCCATTTGAAAAAAATGCATTAGGTGCTTACATCAACATTTTCTGGGGTCATAATTTATGTTAATCAGCTTTGATATATATCATTCTAATAAACATAACTAAACCATTAAGGTACTTATCAATCTGCAATAATTTACAGTTGTCATTTATAACAATATACTTAAAAAACAAAACAAAAAAACAACAACAACCCTACAATAAACTACAGTATTTTGATCAGTTAAAAGACCAGAACTCAGCAACTGGTAAAATGATCCTAATTAAAGAAAATAGTTTACTGTATAGCTCTGTTTCAACATCATCATGTAGCCTACTTAAGAAACTACCTTTCTTCATGTTTATAGTGAAAGCTTGCTTTCAGTAATGAATGCTTTTCACTGAAAAGTAGGCAGATACCTAATTAACATGCTCAACACTTTTGAACTTCAATTAGAGTTCTTACAGATAGCAGAAAGTTGAAGAGGTGATTAAAAAGTCAGGTCAAGAATGTTTTTGCAAAGTAGTGTTATCTCACGTCCTATTCCATTTTGGAATCCATGTTTGTGTATTATTACATGTTAAAGATATGAAATAATTAGAGTTCCATCCACTTGTAATTGAGAGTGATTATTACATACACATACTCTCATGACAACATACATAATGATAAATAAATAAACTTATAAGTCATGCAACACAGTTTCCATTCACCTCTAATCACTAGCAGTATTTATAGGTACGAAAACAATGTGTTTAACTCAGGAGTTGGTCACACCTGACTTGAAATACACTGAAGAGCAATTGAATTAGAGACAGCTGGCGTTATGCAAATGTGTCGCTGTGGGCGGCCCTCTAAATGAAAACGACAAAACGTATGCAGCAATCTGATAATATAAGGAGTGATGCAATGGGGATCAGTAAGAGTCGGATGCAGTATGGGTAAGACGAAGGATCTAAGCGCATTTGATCGTGGGCAAATTGTCGAGGCCCGACGAATGGGTCACTCCATCTCGGAAGTCGTACAGGCACTGGGATTTTCCGTGAGCCACTGTGTCACGGGTGCACTGTGAGTACATCAAATCCAGTAAAACCATCCCTGCAAGGGCCAGCTGCCGAGGACAACAGCGTGTGTATGAGCGGGGTCATCGTCAGCTAGCTCGCATTGTAACAGCGGATAGACGGGCCACAGTGCAAGAAATCACTCGGCAATTTAACGCTGGTGCACAAAAACATGTAAGCAGCCACATCATCCAGAACCATCTCCTTGCTATGGGGTACAGAAGCCATCGTCCCACGAGGGTACCGCTGCTGACCGCACATCACAGGGTGCAAAGATTATCATGAGCATGAGAACATCGCCACTGGACTCTAGACATGTGGAAAAATGTTGCCTGGACTGACGAGTTGAGATTCACATTGGTACATGCGGATGGCAGGATACGAGTACGGCGCAAACCACATGAAGCGATGGATCCTTCTTGACACAGGGTACTCTTCAACCTGGTGGGGGTGGCATTCTCGTCTGGGGACTGTTTACGTGGACTGAAATGAGAACCCTGGTACGTGTGACATTGTCCCTCATAGGTCAACGTTACCGGGATATCCTGGAAGACCATTTGCTCCCGTCTGTGTGTCTTCAACATCCCGCAGGGGACCTCATCCTGCAACAAAACAATGCACCGTGCCATCGCTCCCGAATTGTATCCAAATGGTTGGATGAACACTCCACCGACATGACCTCGCTTCCTTGGCCAGTTAGGTCACCTGACCTCAACCCCATCGAGCACATCTGGGATGCCATCGAGAGAGAGATGCTTGAGGCTCTGATCCCCTCCATCAAATCTTCGTGAACTGTGGGAGCTTGTTCAGGAGTCGTGGATCCGTATGGCTTCCCAACACTTCCGGTGTCTTGTAGAGTCCAGGTCGAGACGAATCGCCGCCATCATCAGGACGAAAGGTGGTGCTACACGTTACTAGACAGGTATCTCTAATTCAATTGCTCTTCAGTGTACAGTACCCTTAATAGCCTATTTGAAAAGCATTCACGACACTACCATTTACAGTATCATGAGTAGTATAAATTTTTGTACATGAGAAACTGTTCAATATTTGTAGAGGAATATCTGGTAACTAGTTGTACTACGTGTATAGGATTGCTGAACACATATGGAAGCGGCCACAAAAAGTTTTCGAAGATTAATGTGAAACATTTAGCAAAACAATTTCAGCAAAAAGAGAGCATATCCTTTGATAAATATGAAATTTTATCAAATCTATTAAATTGGAACTCTTCGGTGCTACCCAACATCATGGAAAATAATTTTTGTTGATTTAATATTATCCAAAAAATATTTTATTGCCAAAGAAAATTACAATCAAATTTTCAAACAGGCACCTGCTTGGCAGTAAGGAAGTTAGTGACAGAGCTAATCAGGATGTAAAAAGCTATGTATGACTTATTCTGTTATTCTTGTTAGACATAAACATTACAAAGTTCTGATAAAACAATATATAGTTACTTAAAATCATATGTGAGTGACAGTGTAGCTGAAAATGTGAGAAAGGTATATAACTTGTTCTTTATTGATCAAACAAAAATCTATCTAAGAAACTGGTTTGGTCATAGAGACCAGTGTGAATTTTAACCCAGCAAGATTTGTTTCTAAAAGAGGTAATAAAACAGTTTGTTGTGTATAATTGTCATGATGAAACAAAGAGCACTTGTTCATAAATAAATTAAATATTTCATAGAATAAGGATAATGGAATGATTTATAAAATTGAAATGGTTTAGCAATTAACAAAACAACTATGTTAAATGTGAGCAAGAGAAAATCAAATTCTGGGGAAGGATTGGCTGTAATTGGTAAAAAAGTGGATGAAAAAATGTAAATCTCCAAGTTGGAAAATTTAGTCTTTGTAGTCATGAAAAGTATGAAACATGAATAACAGTATGTATAAATTCTGTATGAACTCTGTATTATATGGTAATACTAAATAATGATCTATAGAATGTAATTACTGGATGAAGTTTTACCTGTTAGAAAAGCAAAGTAAGATTGGGTTCTCTTATACAGAAGTACAAATTAAATAATCTATCAAAGTTATTAAAACATTGGAATTATACAGGGTCATTATTTTTTGACATAGAAGTGCATTTTTAACTATCATCTATGTGATTAACTCCCAAGAAACCATGAAAATTGTGAACAGAACTGTCAAAGTTTTTACTATTACACCCCCGAGAATAATTCATTCCCACAGAAAGTGAAATAAATGTGTGACTCTCAATAAATATCCAGAGTGAGCTGGTCAAATGATCTGCATTGTCAGTTTTTTGAGGATGAATGCATATTCATGGTTTTTGTAACAGTTACAAATTTGGACAAAACTCAAGAAAAAAGTGTTTGATTCCTGCTGTGGTATGCTACAGTGTTCAAGTCTTCTGAGAAGTCTGCTGCACAAGTGATAATTAACAATGACACTTGTCCCAAAAAATAATCTTATGTCATCACAGAAATCAATAAAGAAATAATCTTCATAAGTACCACATTTTTGACTTATAGGTCAATATGGAGTATAAGTCGAATGGGTTAAATTTCTCAATTTCGTGATCTTCATTCATAGATAAGTTGATCCTGAGTATAAGACAAGGCTAAAAAAAATAGTTAGCATTCTGTAACTATATTTTTAATGTACCAGTAAATATAAAATGTAAGAGAGAGTGAGGTAACATCCGCATTTTTCTTTTCAGCAAAAAGTTAAATTTCGTAATTTTACTGTTTTTGTCATGAATTGAAGCTAACGTATTGCTCTGATTTTGAACCAGAAATAGTTCTCAAAAAGCAGATAGATGGCAGCATGCCAGTGTTCACTTGACCCCTTTCATCTCGTGCTCTCTTGCACGGTATCTTTTACCTCTGCTGTGTTTCGCAGCAGGATTATAGCTGGTGGGTTTTGTAGCTGTAAGTTGTTTCGCCATGTTTTTTTTAATCGGCACATTAACTCTCAGTTGAGCACAATTCATTCTGTTACAGTAGTACCTCAAAAGAAACTGTAGAAATAAGTGGGTTTTGCCATCCGATGTGTAATCACTACATTGAACTGAGCTTTTTGAAGCTGAATTTGGAAATAATGCTTGCAGCGTGATCATGAGGGAGATGCTATTAACATACAACAGCTGCCACTCCAAATTGATCGCAGTGATTTTAATGATGTTTCTGTCAAACGGAAATATCAGTTTCAGCAGCTTTTAAACAAGTTCTTAGTGAATGAAACGTTACATTATGTATGCTTCCAGAATGGTAACTATGAATGTAATCCTGCATTTCAGGTGCTCAGATTATGTCCAAATTTAGGGCACAATATATATATATATATATATATTTTTCTTGTACTTATGCATTAGCCGGGCGCCGGTAGAAATATATCAGTAAATGTCACAATTGTCGATAGATGGCGCCAAATGAATGGTCATTTCTTGTTAGTATTTAGCTGTAATGAACGACATGATGAGTTTATTTTTGGTAAATACAATTTATGAAGGAAATATATCGCAAAAATTGTAGTAATATTGCAATTTTTTTCATCTGGAGGTAGCGTATTTGTATGCGAAGCGTACCATGACGCTACATCAATACCTCAGATAATGTCTTGTTATTTCAATTATCGACAATGTGATTCTCATGTCACTCAGTTATCTGTTTCTGTGGTGTTCAGCAATATGAAAATTTGGGATTTACCTTGATGAAGAAAGTGCTGTGTCATTTCTTCAAAGTAAAGGAATTCTGCCAAGTGAAAAAATCTGTAAATTGGGCCATAATATGAAGCTATACTTTGGAAGTGAAAGTATTCAATGGTGGTGCAACATTAGAACATGCAGATCTAAGGTAGGCCTACGCGTTATAAATTGGTTTCAGAGTAGTTGGCTTCCTTTTTTAACTACTGTTCGATTTATTTATAGCTGGAGTGAGAATTTAACTTCTGTAAATGGTGTGAACAACAGTTGGATATGGCAAGTGACACAACTGTTGATTGGAACAATTATTTGCGAAAAATTTGCGCAGATGTTCTTGAACATTAGTCGGACAAAAAAATCGGTGGCCCAGAATTAATCGTAGAGATAGACGAAACATTATTTTCGAAAAGAAAGTCTAATACAGGTCGTGTGCTTCCAGAGCAATGGATTTTTAGAGAAATTTGTCATTCTACTAATGACTGTTTTTTAGTGAAAGTGCCAGACAGAAGTGCAAAAACCCTGTTGAAAGAATTAGAAATCATGTTGCGGAACATAAAAAGAAAGAGCAGCAGGGACAATAGATGGCGCCAGAGACACAACGATTCAGAGATAGCGACTGGAGCCCATGCCTCGATGGCTCTGCTCACTTGAGCTGTGGTGGGCGGATGAGACACACCTGCCTCCTGAAGATGACAGGGACCTGTCGAAAGTACTAGAGGATTGGATGTGCGGGGCTGAATGGGTGTGACAATTGCAGTGGGAGTAGCAGAGGTTGTGAAACAGAAGGAGGAGTTCCATAATTAGAGTTGACTAAGGTTTAATCACCTGTGAATGTAAGGTTTATGTACATAGTTTTTACTTGAATTGTATGAATGAGTTGTGTGTGATTTTATCGAATTGACAAGCATTATAGTAACATATTATAAGGCAAAGGAAAAAAAAAAGAAAAAAAAACGATGTTTCACACCCGAAAATAAGAAGCGTAAGCAAGAAGTCTGTAAACCTGTGGAAGCCCAGTTACATCACGATGAATGACGTGTTGGAAGTGTGTGGTCCATTGGAGGTTACCATGATCTTTATGGTGAGTGGTTATTCCTCATGGTTTTTTCATTTATGAATTGCACGTAAACTATGCGCACTTTGCAAGAGGTTAATACCTTAAAAGTGCAAATATAATAATTCTATGATCTATTCAGATTCATGGAAGGCATATAAGACTGAGGAGCTAGAAGAGGCAGGTTTTAAACATTTCAAAATTATAAAATAAAATCATATCATAAATTGTGTTTACCAAAAATAAACTCATCTCATTGTTCATTACAGCTAAATTCTAAAAAGAAATAACCATTCATGTGGCACCATCTATTGATACATTTACTGATACATTTCTACTGGCGCCCAGCTAATGCATTAGTACCTTTTTTTCATTCAGAAATTTCAATGACCAATCAATAGATAAGTCAATGTGGTGCATAAGTCAAGGCACAAACTTCAGAATAAAAAAGTCTCTTCTTATATGCCAAAAAATATGGTACATCTGAAGTACCAAAGTATATTATTATGAGCAATCAGATTTCAGTACTGAATTGCCTTTAGTTAACCATTCTTTATGTAACATCTCTTCAGAACACTTGAAAATTACATTGTCCTGGAGTAGAAATCAAGCCTCTTTTGATTTCCATTTAAGTATGCTATCTTTATACCATTCAAGACATTGAACTTCCAAGTTAGTGAAACTAAGCAATTGTAGCTTAGAAATCTGAACAACTTCAGATGTATACTAGTTAAATCAAACCTATGCTTCCTCATAGCATCAGCAATCCTTTCTAATCCCGAAAAAAATGTATGCTGTAATGGTAGCATACTCAAACAGAAATCAGAAGATGCACATTTGATTTCCACTCTAGGGTTATGTAATTTTCAAGTTTTTCGAGACGTTATGTGGAGAACAGTGAATTAAGCGCAAATTCAGTGCTGAAATCTGTTTGTTAATAATGATATACTTATAATGATGCTATTTATTTGCCATGAATTTTGGAGATTACATTTTCCTTTGAAGCCAATAAACAGAACTATCTTCAGTATTATACACTGAAGAGCAATTGAATTAGAGATACCTGTCTAGTAACGTGTAGCACCACCTTTCGCCCTGATGACGGCTGCGATTCGTCTCGGCATGGACTCGACAAGACACCGGAAGCATTGGAAAGCCATACGGATCCACGACCCCTGAACAAGCTTCCACAGTTCACGAAGATTTGATGGAGAGGGGTCAGAGCCTC
The DNA here is from genome assembly GCA_039090855.1 of Macrothele yani. Taxonomy (NCBI): domain Eukaryota; kingdom Metazoa; phylum Arthropoda; class Arachnida; order Araneae; family Macrothelidae; genus Macrothele; species Macrothele yani. The sequence goes on along the minus strand of CM077022.1, from coordinate 43,203,159 downwards.
TAACATCTCTCTCGATGTGCTCGATGGGATTGAGGTCAGGTGACGTAGCTGGCCAAGAAAGCGAGGTCACGTCGGTGGAGTGTTCATCCAACCATTTGGATACAATTCGGGAGCGATGGCACGGTGCATTGTTTTGTTGCAGGATGAAGTCCCCTGCGGGATGTTGAAGACACACAGACGGGAGCAAATGGTCTTCCAGGATATCCCGGTAACGTTGACCTATGAGGGACAATGTCACACGTACCAGGGTTCTCATTTCAGTCCACGTAAACAGTCCCCAGACGAGAATGCCACCCCCACCAGTTTGAAGGGTACCCTGCGGGCAAGAAGGATCCATCGCTTCATGTGGTTTGCGCCGTACTCGCATCCTGCCATCCGCATGTACCAACGTGAATCTCGACTCATTAGTCCAGGCAACATTTTTCCACATGTCTAGGGTTCAGTGGCGATTTTCCCGCGCCCATGCTAATCTTTGCACCCTGTGATGTGCGGTCAGCAGTGGTATCCTCGTGGGACGATGGCGGCTGTACCCCATAGCGAGGAAATGGTTCTGGATGGTGTGGCTGCTTACACGTTTTTGTGCACCAGCTTTAAATTGCCGAGTGATTTCTGGCACTGTGGCCCGTCTATCTGCTGTTACAATGCGAGCTAGTCGACGATGACCCCGCTCATCCACACGCTGTTGTCCACGGCAGTTGGCCCTTGCAAGGATGGTTTTACCAGATTTGATGTACTCACGGTACACCCGTGACACAGTGGCTCGTGAAAATCCTAGTGCCTGCACGACTTCCGAGATGGAGTGACCCATTCGTCGGGCCCCGACAATTTGCCCACGATCAAATGTGCTTAAATCCTTAGTCTTACCCATACTGCATCCGACTCTTACTGATTCCCATCGCATCACTTCTTATATTGTTGGATTGCTGCATACGTCGCGTCGTTTCTGTTTACAGGGCCACCCACAGCACCATATTTCCATAATGCCAGCTGTCTCTAATTCAATTGCTCTTCAGTGTATCTTTTGCTGTTGTGCTTCTCGTGATGGAGTGGCTTGGTAGAAATCCTTAGAACTGTGAGAGATTTTCATACTAGTAAAGAATCAGAAAAGCAAATGATAAAAATTAACTAAAGGGATCTAATTTTTTCTCTAATTTTACAGTTCGATGTAATTTTCATGCTTTTTTTTATGATTGTTAGAGCGCTTTTATTCCATATAGTGTACTGCCACTGCAGAAAAAGAAATGAAAATAAAACCCAATTAGCAGTTGCTAACAAAACTTTTGAAAAGTCTCCATGTGTGGATTGTCAAAAATACTAAATAATCTAGTTTGCTATGTATTACACATTCTCAAAAAATTCAGAATACAGTATTTTGAAAATGTAATTTTACTACATATCCTTACCTTTATTTTACATTTGTATACTGTTCACTGAGATGGGATATAGTTCTAGAATGGGAGGTGAAGTTAATGTATATTGACTGCTTTTGTATGTATGTATGTATTGCTAGTGATGTTTAAATTTAGTGTGCTCATGCTTAAATAAAATGTTATGCAGAAACTTGAAATTTTTATATATATATATATATATATTTTTTTTTTTTTTTTCAGATTTTGGTTTATTATTTGTTCAGTCATGATGTGCCTTGAAGGAAGGAAGGAAGACAGCATCAAAACTCATTTTTCTGTGAATTCCAATAGTGGTATTTGTCAGCTGACATGTGTATAAAGCTCATTAATCACTGCCGAAATATCTAGTGTACCAATGTGTTCATACTAAATGTTGCATCAGTTTTATTCTCATGGGCTACATACTTGGGTAATTTGTGGCCTTATTTATTGTGAACATCTGTTTTGGTAATGTGTTGTTCATGCTCCTTGTATAATGATAGGTTTTTTTGTTTTTTTTTTGACTTAGAAATGAGCTTGTCAAAAATGGTATTGCAGTGTTTGTGCTTATATGTATATATGAAAGAACACCAATGAGCCTTAAATTTTCAAAAAGTGAATGCTGTGACATAAAGCTGTCCAGATGATATGCGACTGTGATGATGATGGCTATATTTTTCATTACAGCTATGCTAATGGGTCATGTGTAGATAACTCCATGGGGTAATAATTCTAAATTTAAGATATAAACAGAAGGGGATAAAATTCGGCAACTGTTTTATTATAGTTTCACTAATTTGGTAACTTTCATTACAGTAAATTCTTGTACATTCAATATTCTGTATTCGATTTTGTTGAAACATTTCGTGTATTTCTAAGAATAGTAGTTTCTAATCATGCTAATTAATATATACCATTTTTAATTTGGATAATACCCCTCCATGATTACATATGTGAACTGAGTCTTTTTGTTCAATTTGTGTTTTTACTGTTACATTTTTGGATTTGCAAAACCAGTTTATTTGCTGGCATTTTCTGTGTTTAAGCTGCTACATAAATATTAGAAGTACAATGTTCCTATGTGAAATATGAACTGAGAGTTTGCATATAATATACCACTGAAATCATGCTCTCAAACTTGGCAAAGTTCATTCAGTAAGAGTTGTAATTAAGATATATATATATATATATAGATAGATAGATACTTGGTTTGGCTATCTGCTTCATTGCAAATTGCATGGAATATCTTGCTTGGACAGAAATTGACCTCAGTTATTGTATCAGTTCTCTTTAAGAAAACGTGAGTAGTATCAACATCTTTTTTGAGCAGATAAAGCAAGCCATCGGGAATCCATTAAGGCTACCCCAATCACTGCAACTATGGGGAGACCTGGGTGTTTTGACAATTCTCAGATGGTAAAGTGCCATTAAAAACATTTTATATTTTTATTCACTTAAAATTTGTTTTGAAATGCATGCCATCAAATTTCCTATTCATCTGATTTATGTGAATTAAAAATAAATTTTTATATGTATTTATCAGTTTTTGGATGCCCCTTTCTAATGATTAGTTATGTATTTCAGAAAAAAAGTGACATAAAAATTTTAGTGAAAGTCACTTAGAAAACTGCAGTAGTATTTTCAGAGCATGAGCATTTGAGTTTTCTTGTTGGTATATCTTTTGGTGAAAAGAATGTGCTTACCTTATTACTGTGTGTCCATCTATGGGCACCATATCTTTCCATACATTTGTACAAATTTTTTTTTTTTTTTTTTGAAAGATTCTTTTTGCATTTGAAACCTGAACCACGGAAACAATGATTCTGGTGTTTTTATCTTTTTCCAATGTATAACTTTGCCACTAAAGTCATAAATGTAAATGCTTTATAAATTCAAAGCATATTTTATGCTTATTGAATGTATCATTTCTTCTAAAAACCCAATTTAAACAATTCTTTTAAAATTAAATTGATATATTATATGGTATTTTTAACTTAGATATTTATTCTTAATATTTGCAAATTTTTGAAGAAAACTTTTTCTTCAGGCAGTTAGTTGTCACTCCTTTAACTTCACTTCTATCACTGTTATGGTTAGCCTTGATGGTTACAGTTATTTTGTGCAAGATCTTGCCAGATGTTAGCTAGTAACAAACTCATGCAGTCATTGATGATGGAATCATTTTTTTTCTCAAGTCCTTTTAATGAGTTTATTTTAATATCTGATGATTTTTAGGGAATCCCAGTCTGGGCTGTGACCTGTTTCTCTAGCTTGATGATGAGAATGTGTTTTAGAAAATTTTACTCAAGACAGATCAGACTCTAGTGAGAAACTATAAAAAAAAAAAAAGAAAAAGAAATTGTTTGAATGACATGTTTTATAGTGGAGTACAGAAAATCAAAGTTTGCATTTATTAAGTGAACACACACACACACACACACACCCTATTTGTAAAGACTAAATTTAGCTCATTGTTTTCATGAAACTTTGCTGTATTGTTTTGTATTTTAAAAGTAATCTACAAATATCTGTTGTACTAATTTTACTGTTAGAAGGTACAAGATCACTGGCAATCTAGTCAATTATATTGTAGCTCCATTTTCCTCATTTTTATTTTTTTGACTGGACGATTATTTGTGAATCATGTTAGATGCACAAAGGGCAACATATGTTGAAATTAGTCTTTTCAGCAGTTGATGTAGAGTTCCTATCTATTTCCACCAGTGTCAGTTATAGATTTTAAGTTCAGGTGAGCAGTTTTCTTTTGCAAGAGTTCATGTAGAATTTGTTCTAAGTTGGAAAATGTTTGCAAATTTTGATAGCAAATACTTCAAAGTAAAACTATTAAGATTTTTACAGTCTCAATTTAAATAACTGGTATCAATGTGTTCATTTTCTTATTGTGTGTTATCATGCTTAAGACTTCATATTATGTGAATGCAAAGAATAATGTTTAACTCAAAACTAAGGGATTTGCTTCCATTAATTTTTAAAAAAGACTTAATTTCTTCAGTTAGATGCTGTGTACAAGTACCGATTATTCTTAATTATGACACTTTCCCTGGCATACATGTATTTTTCTTTGAAAAATTTCACTCAGTCAACAACATAGAAGTTCATGGAAGCATTTTTTAAGTTGTTCAGAGCAGAAAATGACAGCATTTTGAAATGATTAATTATACTTGAATGACTAAATGACTGTTCTCATCTGAGTGTCACAAACTACTCCAGAAATACAGTAATGCTAGTAGCAAAGTTTGTCTCTGTATAGAAAATATCTGCCATTTTAGTTATGTCAGTATTCTATGCATATGAAGATTCAAGTCATTTTCATAATATGAAGCATTTCCATATATTAATATTATTTTAGTAATGTACCTTTTAATAGATTTTTTTCTCGTATTTTAATATTTTAAATTGTTTATATGCTATTCTTTGTTAGCACTTATTACTTTTTATAATATTTAGAATAGCATAGATAAAAACTAGCTGTACATTCAGGTATGAATGTGATGAATTGCAGTATTTCAGATATGGTTCACATAGATCAATAACATGCTGTTTTTTTTTAGTAAAGTTAATGAAAAGCTGTTACATTATTTGATCACTATTATGTTTCATGCAGTTATTGATTAAATAGCTTAACGTTGATTCCAATGTGGAAATTAACTTCAAACAGGCATTACTAAACTGCAGGATCAAAATTTATCATCATAAGTTAACTTCGAGTGGAGAAAGGCATTGGTTTTCAGTTATATTCATATAATAATGGAATATAATTTTTAGTGCTTGAATGACATGCACAAATCTCTAGAGAAAAAAATTGAAATGTATCAATTTTGCTCTAACCTGTGGTAACTAACCAAAAAAGAATTTGTTTTAGTGATCCACTTTTCATATACTGTGAGTAGATTAAAGCACTGCTAAATTATTCATATAAAATGTGTGCTTCAAAATTGATCTGTCATGGAAGCAGTTTTACATGTATGTCATACCAGTATTACTTAAACTTGTTTGTTGTGCTGATGCAATACAGTAATGTTAAATAAAAGCTGCCTGTCATAGCAGACAGAAGTACCACTTCAATTCACAAGATATCTCTTTAAAGATCTAATAATTTTGTAAAATACTAAACAAAATATCAGAAAGATGTAGTCATGATTACAAAAAATACTATACTGTATATATTTTGCTGACAGTTACAACTCATCAGCAGAACTCCACCTTGCAACTGCTGTAAAGTAACTAGAAGTCCATTTAATAGAACAATGTTTGTAAACTTGAGAAATGTCTTGTAGTAATTTAGTAAGAATGACTCATGAAGACAATTTTTTGGTAAATCTTAACAGTGCTGTATAAAAGTTCATTTATGCATCATGATGGGAGTTTTGTAAGTACTATATAATTATAAGAAAAAAGAAACTGTTATCACCACTGCTCTTGTATTAACAGAAAGGTATTCTCTATCATTCTTTGAAGAAAATGTGAAGTTTAGCAGCATTGGTTTATTTAAAAGATATATGGCTGTTTCAAAGGTTTGATATCATTGGTTTATTTAAGAGATGTATAATTGTTGCAGGTTTTCTCAGAACAGTAAGGCTGGAAATGTCAAAGTGTAAGATGTAGTTACCTGCTAAATTACTATTTAGTAGATACGTTGTCTTTTGAGAATGCAATCTTGTTTTCACTTTGTTACTGAGAAGAGTGTTTGTTTGTGGGATCCAGCCATTGTCATATGCAAATTCTGACTTTCATTGTGAGGTTTAGCAACTAGGGGTTTATGTATGCAGCAAAAGTTTTCAATATAACAAGCACTAAAGGAAATGATTTTATTATGATTGTGTGAACCAAGTGATAAATCAAAGTTTTATTTTTGGCATTCTGTAATGATGCATGTACATTTGATGTTTATGTAATTTCATACCATAGCTGTTACCAGCTGTGGTTTTTTATGCATGATGGTTTCCCTCCTAGATATTCTTGAGACCAATATGTGTCTTTAAAGCTTTCAATCAAATATATATTGTATGAAAAGATGTAAAAATGTGTATATTTTTTTTTTTTGTAAAAAGATCATCATTGTTCATGCCATACCTCATTGTATCTTATTATTCACCTACAGTGGGTGATTACAAGAATATTTAATAAATACTTAAAATATATTTCATGATTTTTTTTGTTTATTTTAAAGCATACTGACGTAGTCCTGATGACAAACTAGGCTTTAGTTCCAAAATTTGACAACCAACTTTCATGAATAATAACCTCTATAAGACCCGTAAAAAGTTATTCCACAATCTTTTTTCATGTTTGCAAAACTATTTTAGGTATGTGAGAGAAGATAAAGAATATGAGAGGAAATGTGGATTATTTTGAGAAAAACTTCATATTGTTGTTGTGCTTGCAACAGACCTGTAATTTCTCCATTCTAGATTTGAATCCCAGTAAGGCATATGGATGTTGTGTTTGTCTTATGGCACTGACTCTCTCCCTTCCCTGGAACCAATAGCCCTTAATTAGAGTCAGGCGACTGCTTATAGCCCATTGAGTTGCTCATGGTGGTCGCTAAACCTTCACTCGAAAAAAAGAAAAAATATTTCTAGATAGTCACTTGTTGAGTGGACACCCTTCCCAGAATCTTGTGACCTTCTCCCAAGAATAATTTAATGCAAAAATTTGTGAAGACAACACAAAATGTGACTCATTGCACTGCAGTGGCACACCCAGAATTTCTTTATGGGGGTAGCCCAAAATATTTAAAATGCAAATAAAAATATACAGTGGAAAACAGCTCCCAAAATATTGGAATGTGATAAAATTATCTCTGCCACCTTAAAGTGTGTTTCCAATAATTAGTAAAATATGCATTTATAGACATGTATAAACATACAAATATATTTTAAAATAAGCAGCCAGTAACAAAGAGAAAAAATACAAGTGACACCTCTTGGGGAGGGCCCAAGCTCCCCCTGTCTCCCACTGAGTGTGCCACGGTTGTAGTGGGTGCATCATTACTTTAAAACACTGGATGTAAGCAAAGTACACTTGTTACTGGACTGTCCATTTGTACCATGGCCAGGGCCTTACTGAGACACGTGGGGACCCATGGCCAGGAAAATGGTAAGGCCCCCATTGAAACAAAATTTTTCACCATTGTATAGCCTTAGAGATGTTGCATGGTACACACAACATGACATAAACATATATATGTGCAAAGGCCATTCCATAAAAACAGAGTATTTTTTTTTATTTGGAAACAGTGCTAAGGGTAAAATAACCACACAGATGACTAACTGAATTACAAAGGTACTGCTCAACATAGTCTCCATCTCAAGTGATGCATTTGCGCCATCGCTGAACTCAAACTCTCAAATCCTCTGAAAAATTCAGGTGTGGATTATTGTACCCATTTCTTCACAGCCACATTCACCTCATCTGTGTCATCAAATTGTTGTCCCCGAAGACTGTCCTTCATTGGACCGAACAGGTAGATGGCGGAGGGTGCCAGATCTGGGCTGTACAGTGAATGGGGTGCCACCGACCATCCTAATTTGCTGATCGCCTAATTTGTTGCCAAAGATGTGCGTGGTCTCCCACTATCATGGTGAATGTGGATACTTTCCAGATTCTTGTCTAGTCTCTTTCTTCTTATGGCTTCCCTAAGCTTCTTGAGTGTCTCAATGTACCTCTTGCTGGTCACGGTATGGCCACATTCCAGAAAATCAAGGAGAATGACACCCCTGTCATCCCAAAAAACAGTCACCATGACTTTCTGTGTTGATTGCTGACTCTTGAACTTCTTAGGCCTTGGTGAAGAGGTGTGACGCCATTCCATGGATTGATTCTTCCTTTCCGTATCATATACGCCCACATTTCATCCCGTCACCAGATCGGAAAAAAACGTGGCTTCATCGACTTCAAATGTTTCCGGCAGATCAGAGCAGACTTCCAACCTTCTATCCTTCAAATCAGGTGTCAACTGCCGAGGTACCCACTTTGCACACACTTTCCAATACCTTAAGTCTTCCACCATCTTCTGCATGGCATTGTGACTACAGTCCAGTTGTGCAGAAAATTAACGGATTGCTACTCTTCTCTCCACGCGAATCAATTCATCCGCTCGCTGACGATTTGAGTCAGTGGTTGCAGATGATGGTCTCCCACTGCATGGTTTGTCTTCAATGCTGGTTTCCCCTTCTTGAAACTTCTTAATCCATCTGTACATATTGCTGTTGTCAATGGTGTCATCTCCGTAAACATTCTGTAGCCTTCAAGGGTTGTCCGACAGCCTGCACCCTTCCTTTGTCAAGAACTCAATGACGGCACATTGCTTCTGCTTGGAATCCATTATTTACCTGCAATGAAGAAGGAAGGTTGCTATAGAGGAAGAGTTACTCTACCAACATGTACAATTTGAACGACCTCTGTCAGTTAACAAAAAAATTATGCCCAGTTTTGCATTACTTTTAGCACAACCCTCATATTATAACAGTTAAATATAATTAATATTTTACAAAGCCCAACATTCGTTGTAGATTAGGGGCAAATAGGCTGCTCCATCATTGGTTGTCACTCTCTGCTGTAAATGTCTTCAGATCACTGTCCAAGGCTGTATCTACTGGGGGAAGGGGTATGTGGGCCAATGTCCTCCTAGAGCAATTACATACAAGGGGCTCAAATTCTTCCTCTGAGTGATGTGAAAACAGGGTTGTAGCTAGCAGGGAGCTAGAGGAAAAGGGCATTGTAAATTTTCTGAGCTTTTATTTTCAGTTGTTTATGAAAATTTCTTTTGTATTTCATTATAAGCATAAATACTCAACCTTATTTATTCGTGTATTTCACGTTTTCAAAAAGCAAAATTGAAATGATACAATATGAATGATGGATATCTCATAAGATATTGCTTCTTGAAATGAGTCAGTAGGAACAGCTATGTGAATGATTCTCTGCCACATGGGAACCAGACTTTTTGCACAAATGTAAGGGAAGAGAGAAATTATTCTTTTATTTACAGAAACATAACATATAAAACATTAAAAAGAGAGAGAGAGAGAGGCAGAGGTGGAAGAGTAGTTTCCCACACGGATGAAACACTGTTTGTTACTTGCTAAGTGACAATGCAATGCCAGGCTACCGTTAAAAAAACTTCCAAATAGTTTGCCTACAAAGCAGTGTTATTGTGAGAACTTTTTAGCTGAATATATCCCTTTAAGAGATGTAAAACAGTGCTTATCTGTGTGTGTGTGTGCGTGCGACAGAGAGAAAGAGAAAAAGAAAGCTTTCAACTTCTTGTTTTACTGTCAGTAGGAATGTTTTTGCAGTGCATGTGTGGGGGATGAAGTATTTATTAGCGGGGATCTTGTTTTTTGAGTGGGGAAACAAGGTTTGGCTGTTGACCACTGTAAGAATAGCTTATCTCTGAGCACCAGCGAAGTTGAATGCTAGATTAAAGATGGAAAAGAACGAGCCGAAATTCAGCATCAATAACTACTTGATGCCATTGCGTGGATCCGTGGAAAAAATAGAATTGTAAATTAAAAAATAGTTTTTCATGCTAATTGGGAGTTATCTTTCCTCCAGCGATAATGACCCTGCAACTCAACCATAGTCAAACAAATTCTCATAATGCTATTTATTTCATATATTTCACGAAAGTTCAGGTTTCTTCCTCTGCCCCCCTTCTTTCGTATTATGTTTTTTTTTTTCCTGCTTTTTGCTTTTAGAAAAGAATGGAGAAATTGTTTGCTAGTGAAAAAAAAAAATACAAAGCAAAACTTGAATATCTACTAGTGGATTGTTATAGTTTGTTGTTGACACCCCCCTCAGATCAGTCTTCAGCCCCCTTCCCCCTTGGTTCAGAGATCAGGCCATGACTGCGTAAAACATAGAAATGCGCAATGTGTGAATAAACTTACTGAAAATTGTAACTAGAAAAAAAGTTATACACTTTAGTACTTTGTTTTTTTTTAAAGACTTGTACCACGCAGCTAACCAGGGTACAAAGTAAACCTACTCAATGAAATGTGGACCCCTTGCATACACAAAAGGAATTGCCTGAAATAGCGGAGAGAGGTATATAGGACGATACACGCGGATATGCCTAACCTCGGTGTCTTTTTCAAATACGCTGAAGGTATGAGCATTGGCAATGTCAACTGCTCAGAACTGATCATATGTAGAGGATTTTAGGAAGAGAGTGCCTGACCCCAGGTTTTAAACAACCCTTAGAAATAGTAAGGCCGCCCGGTGGCGCAGTGGTCTAAGGCGTTGGCCTCTGATCATTCGTCCGTACGGGGTCCGGGTTCGTATCCCGGTCAGACATGGATGTTGTGTTTGTCTTACGGCACTGGCTCTCTCCCTTCCCTGGAACCAGTGACCCTAAATTAGGGACGGGCGACTGCTTATAGCCCATTGAGTTGCTCACGGTGGTCGTTAAACCTCCAATCAAAAAAAAAAAAAAAAAAAGAAATAGTAAGCTAGAAGTTTTGGGCTAGAGTGCCAGATAGGAAAGTGACACGGAAGCGAGGTAGAAAGGGGGAGGAAGACGCCCTTATTTATTACCGGGGGCCAGTACCTACCCGGGGTCCGACTGCTTAATGTGCCCATTCGACACACGCCGGATATTTAGTGGTTCGAGCGTTCGTTCGTGCCTGGGATCGAACCTGAGGTTTATCCGTGGCAGTAACGAACGTTGACCACTAGGCCATCCGCGGTCCCGCTCAGAACTGCGTGGGTTATTACTGGGGCTAAGCAGGATGTGTGTTGGAGGGGGGTCACATTTTGGCAGAAAGTTCCCTTCAAGTAGATTTTACCCGACGCTGACGTCGTTGTCCTCAATAATAATAATAAGTTTTCAAGTGCGTACTGTTTTTTTTTTTTGATTGGAGGTTTAACTATCACCGTGCGCAACTCAATGGGCTATAAGCAGTCGCCCGTCCCTAATTTAGTGCCACTGGTTCCAGGGAAGGGAGAGAGCCAGTGCCGTAAGACAAACATCATCCATGCCTCACCGGGATTCGAACCCGGACCCCGTTCGGCCGAATGATCAGAAGCCATCGCTTAGACCACTGCGCCACCGGGGCGGCAAAAGTGCGTACTGTACGTAGTATTTATTCAGTGTATGTATCACTGGGAACTATGGATATGAATCTCCTTAGAAAGTTACAATTTCATCCTAATTTTAGCTTATTTATGTCGGTTTTTTTATTATTTGTTTCTGTTGTTATAAGGCTGTTTATGAATTTTAGTTTGTGTAACCAGACAAGGAATCTCTTTCTCTCTCATTTCATTTTAAACTGTAATTACAAAAATGGTGTGTTTCTACTACCCTCTTTGAAATTTGCTCAGAGGACTCCATTTCCCAAAAGTACAAACACAAATTTAACAAAAAAATTCGTTTTATAGAACAGAATTCGAAAAATTCACGAACGTATATCCTAATTCCCTGAAATCTTAAATGGTTGCAATCTCCAAGTTCTAACTGCTGAAATATTTGGGGGCGGGGAGCAGTAATGTACTTCTGAAAAAGAGAGGGCCTTAGCGGTGAACGTGTTGAGTAAAATAAACCCAGGCTCTTAAAATTTTCAAAAATAGTTTAAAATTTGGTTTGTTGTTTTCATCAGTCAGTATTTTTATTATTAATTATTTTTATCAGCCTTTATTGAAACTGCTTAATTGGAGCAATTTCAAATAAAAGATAAGTTACGTGGGAGCCAGGTGCTAAGAATGTTAAGTGTTTCCCTTTAAATACTGTTTTCTCATTCTGTACACTTCCAAATATTCAGTGTAAATAATATCTCGGACACACTGAATACATGTAACTTATACGTCGCTCTTCTTAAGAATATGGATGGGAGTGGAGGATATCTTTTGCGTAGCTTTTTTGTTTCTTTTTGGGTATAATGACAATCGCGATCATCTTAAGTCCATAGTTGCCAAGCCCTAATTTGGGTCCATTGGTTTTGGGAAGAGCGTAGTACCCAGGCGCACCTGGAACACCCGATTGCGAAGAAAATTAACAATGAATGTCGGTAGATTTTCTCGCAATCCGCATGCGTGGAGGTCACGGATAATCCCGTGCCGCCAAGCACGATCATAAGCTTTCTGGATGTCAAGGAAAACAAACCAGGTGCTGCCTACGCACCAACGCCTCGCGCACAGATGTCTCAAGGTGCAGGAGATGATCGTGAGGTGAACGATGACGGCGAAAGCCACTTTGTGATGGTGAAAGTACGCGATTTTGTTGTAAAAAATGAATTAACCGGGAATTAACAATGCGCTCGAGAACTTTACACAGACAGCTAGTGAGAGCAATTGGACGATAACTAGAGGGAGACTTAGGATCCTTGTCGGGCTTGGGGAAAGGCAGAACAAAAGCTTTTTGCCAAGATTCCGGGAAAATGTGCTCCAACCAAATGCGATTGTACGGGATTAAAAGATTCTCGAGAGATGACGAAGTATGTCATAGTAGATGCCATCGAGACCGACAGATGTAGCGCCGGACCGATGCAGAGCCACCTGTTATTCAACCATACTGAAGGGGGAATTATAATCGGGGTCATGAAAAGGCGCAAAGGAGATTCTCTGGCGTTTCGCAGTGGATTTAATCCTCTGAAAGGAGGAAGGATACGCCAGATCACTCGACACGGAGGCAAACGCCTAACCCAGACAATTCGCAATCTCCCCGACATCAGCATATGTGCAGCCGTTACTCTCGAGAATGGAAATCTGGTGAGAACTGTAGTTACCCCGGATCTTACGAATCTTGTCCCACACACTTTTCGAACTGGCACGTGAAGTGAGAGATGAAACATACTGAATTCAAGACTCCCTCTTGCTACGTCGACGCACCAACCGAGCATAGGATTTTGCTCGTTTAAATGCAACGAGAGTGGCATCGGTTGGATAACGCCGAAACGTACACAAGGCCTAATGTTGAGCTCTCCTAGCCGCTGCGCAATCAGCAGCCGCCTGAATAATGCAATTTGTGACATCAAGAACAGCTGCGTCGATTGACTCTTGGGTCACCATGGCAGAAGATATCACTGCTGACGATGTGAAGACCTTCTATCTGGCACGATCCATCGAGGTGGGCGAGAGGCAGAAGATGGAATGTTCACAGTATGTGAAAGCACAATTGGGAAATGGTCGCTCCAGTGGAGGTCGTTACACACCGTCCACGACCAATCAGCAATAATAGATGGCGATCCCAAGGTCAAATCGACCGCACTGAAAGATCTTGTCGGCTCATGGAAGTAAGTGTTAGCACCGGTGTTAAAAAGACAAAGAGGTCGAGGACAGAAGAGACTCTATGCGACGACCTCTCGTGCTGATGCTGACACTACCCCACAAAGGAAGTCACCCAGTAGATGGAAGGATGAAGGCAGCTGATCAACCAAGCTCTCCACAACAGAGACCCTCACGTCCTCATCTGGCGGCAGATAGACACTACAGACAGTAAGAGGCACAGGCACAGATATTCGAACCGCCACGGCCTGCAAAGTTGTGGATACCGCAACGGAAGAGACCGGGACCCTATGAAGGACAAGAATAGCGCTCCCCCTCAGGCAATATCTCCTGACATGTTATCTATCCGAAATGCACTGTAGCCTCGAACTGAAAGCAGGTCTGATGGTTCAAGTTTTGTCTCCTGTAGACAAAGGCACACCGGAGAGTACAACGAAAGCAGATGTTTCACGTCGTCAAAACTCGTCCGAAAACCTCGGCATTTCCACTGAAGTATTGAAGTCATGGTTAAAAGTGAGATGAAAAAGGAAATGCTCAAACGAAATCAGCTTCCATCTCCTCTGACGAGTGGTCCCCCAGATTTGAGGGCGTGTGATCATGGGCCAAGATGGGAGTATGCTTTGTCCCAAGTGTCTTAACTGGAGGCGCTCGGCGTTGAGTTGTTTGCTGAGATTTTGGAGAAGAAACGCCCTTCTCCTTGACTTTGGAGTTCTTGCCAGAAGAAGTGGACTGAGTTTCCGTGCTGGCGGTGGTGTAAGTACGCTTCGGCGAAGTGGTGGGTGCCGCTTTCATACCCCTAGCTCGAGACTGGAGTGCCTCCAGCCGAGCTGCGATGATATCGTCCAGCTTGTAGGGACATTTAGGGGGAATATGACTGTCAGCTTAAATGGCAACTGTAAACTTGGCAACCACCACTGACGCATATGATCGCCGAGCAGATGTAACAGAACCACCTTTGTTCTGGCCTCAGGATAGAAAATATTATCCACCGATTTTACCCTTTGAATTTCTTTCTCCTCCATCCATTTGGGACAATCTTTGGCTGATGCTGAGTGTGAACCCTTGCAATTCACACAAAACTCGGCCATACATTCTGGTAAATGATGGTCTGTGGCACCACAGCGTCCACGCCTAGGAGTGCTTTTGCATGACTGCTGAGAATGGCCGTACGACTGACACCTAAAACATCTCGATGGGTTAAGGATGTACGGACGTACCTCGAGGTGAAGATACCCTGCCTTGATGGACGTAGGCAGGGAAGGGCTGTCAAATGCTAAAACGATGTTGCGGGATGGGACAGACTGCCCATTCTGCCTGAAAAAAATACGCCGCACACCCGTAACGTATTGACTCCTCAGTTCTTCAAGAAGTTCATCATCGGTACACTCAATGAGGTCCCGAGAGGAGACAACACCTCGAGATGTATTTAGGTATCCATTTGGTATTATTTTGACTGGTGTCTCAAGCAGCATGGTGGTGTTAAGAAGTGTGGAACTGTAGGTCACAGTGGACATCTCTACAAGAAGATCTCCAGACTAGAGTTTCTTTACGCTCTTTGGAGAGCTTGCAATGGATTGAAGTGCTTTATTAATCCAAAATGGACTTTTTGCACTCAAAGGCTTTGAAGGGTCCAATGAGTGTACAAAAAAGAATCGAGCATTCGAAGAATCAGAAACATGCTTTTTGGCGGAAGGAGCTGAGCCTTCCTCAATACCTCTTTTGGTTTTAGGTTCGTGGGAAACTTTATTGGCATCCATAAAGAAAAGGAAAGAATTCGTTCACCGACTTCCCCACCCACAACCGAGTCCAACGAGGAAAGCCGGAGGTCCGCAAGCCCAAGTGGACGCAGGACACGGCTCTAGGGATAGCAAGCGGATATAGCAATTTGATAGGGCAGACATGCGCTCGGCGTGCACCCAGACTTTCTCGTGCCTGGAAAACACCCCTTGGGCATGCCCACCCTATCCCCAGACTCACCCTGTCGTATGAAACGACAAGCCGTTAGAGGTCTGGACTCCATTCGGCCCCAGACCTCATTGACTAGGAGTGGGTTAGTTCCTATCCGCCCGTTTAGGGTGAAGCAGGGGGCAAAGAGGAGTGTTGGTAGCTGGCGACAACAACACCCCGGCCTCCAGAAACCTCAACCTCCAGCATCCCCTTTTCCACCTTACGGGTCACCGCACACGGAAAACGTGCAGGTAGATCTAGCTAACCAGCTCGGAAAAACAAAGAAGGAAACATAAAATGGAGAATACAGGAAAGAAAAAGAGAAACAAAAATCCATAGCTGGCGCATAATCACAACCTCAGCAACCTACAACTGAGGCGGGTGCGTGTCAAGAGAAACAACGAAAAACATAAAAATGGGAAAATCATCATGAAGTACATGTTGGCTTGGGCCGTGGGGTCGCCACGATGGGGAGCATCAGCTGGATAAACAGCTGTCCCTTCGGTAGCATCGTTTCAAGAAGAAATGACAAGACAATTCGTCACAAGGTCAGCTCGGGCCGTGGGGGCGCCACTCCCCAAATAACTGGAAAACCAGTTATCCCCGTGCGGGGTCTCGTCCTTTCAATACGTTGGAAAACTTTATTTCGCAACAAAAAATAACAATTTAATCAATAATGTATTCGCCACTAGTATTTACAACTGCTTCCCATCGTTCAACAAGTTGTTCGATGCCTTGGCAATAGAAATCTGCCGGTCGTGACCCGAAGAAGTCGTCCAGCCATGTCCGCAATTCCACATCATTATTGAACGACACGCCGCGCAAATTGTTGGAAAGCGATCGAAACAGATGAAAATCGGATGGAGCAAAGTCCGGAGAATAGGGCAGGTGCGGCAGAACTTCCCAATTGAGCGCTTGAATGGCGGTTTGGTCATATTGGCGATGTGGGGCCTAGCGTTGTCGTGTTGCAGCAGA
The DNA here is from genome assembly GCA_039090855.1 of Macrothele yani. Lineage (NCBI taxonomy): Eukaryota > Metazoa > Arthropoda > Arachnida > Araneae > Macrothelidae > Macrothele > Macrothele yani. The sequence goes on along the minus strand of CM077022.1, from coordinate 43,186,603 downwards.
ACACCGTATCGCCGATCAGGTCGCTTTTGTTGCATTGCGTCGTGGAGTCGACGCAGTTGTTGAACATAGAGGTCCGCGTTGACCGTCTCATTGTTGCGAAGAAGTTCGTAGTGGATGATGCCCTGCCAATGCCACCAGACACACAACATCGTCTTCGGAGGATGCAACTCTTGTTTTGCTTGCGGCGTTCCATCTTTCGCGGGACTGAGCCATTCTTTTCGCTGCTTCATGTTGACGTACAGACACCATTTTTCGTCGCCGGTAAAGATGCGATACAGAAATCTTTCCTTGTGACCACGAGTAGCCCTGTGACGAGCAAGCAAACCGGCAGCAATTGTGAAACGTTGATTTCTGTTGTTGTCGTTCAAAACATGTGGAATCCAAGCGCCGAGCTTTTTAACTTTTCCCATCGCATGAAGGTGATTCACGACTGTCTTCTTATCACAGTTCATTTGCTCAGCCAATTCTCTAGTCGATTGACGCGGGTTTTCTTGCAGCATCTGGTTCAATTGCTCTTCATCGAACTCAACCGGGCGATCCATGTCCTTGTCCTTAAGGTCAAAATTGCCGGATTTAAAGCGCGAAAACCACCGTTGAGCCATCCTTTCAGTCACAGCATCATCGCCGCCCCGGTGGCGCAGTGGTCTAAGGCGCTGACCTCTGATCATTCGTCCGTAAGGGGTCCGGGTTCGAATCCCGGTCAGGCATGGATGTTGTGTTTGTCTTACGGCACTGGCTCTCTCCCTTCCCTGGAACCAGTGACCCTAAATTAGGGACGGGCGACTGCTTATAGCCCATTGAGTTGCTCACGGTGGTCGTTAAAACTCCAAACAAAAAAAAAAAAAAAAGTCACAGCATCTTGACTGTAGACAGCATAAATCTCGCGAGCAGCTTTCGTGGCTTTGGTCCCTCGATTAAACACGAAGAGCAGCAGATGTCGGTAATGCTCCTTTTTAGTCACTTGACATTCCACTTTAATGACCTGAAAACCAAATAAAATTAAATCAAATTACACACTCTGGCATGTTGAGCGAACACGTATTTATCGCATAGTGTATCACATGTTGCCACAATATTTTATTTTGGCACACAAATGGAACTGTGGAAAAAAACCGACATTACTTATTCCTCAACCCAATACAAGTATGCTTTCACATAAAACAGCGTTCTTCTTATATGATATCTAAAAAAAATCATTTGCCCTGCTTTTCTTCCCAACTAACTGCGAAAAGTGCCTTATAGCGCCGCTAAGCCTACAGAAAAAGTACCTTAGCGTCGCTAACGATCTTCTACGTCTCGAGGGGGCGGGGTCTAAAAAGTGGGATCAAGGAAAAGTTGGATGGGCTGAAGCGCACCTCTTAGCCGCCCCATAGTGTCGCGCCTGGATATTACGAGCAAATTAGTCATCTCTGTTCCGTCACAGAAAACTCCTATGAGCGTTTGTCCTTTAACGAAAAATTTCCATGCCATATCCAGGAAGAGTCTCCGAATTGTTACGTTCATTATTTCATATTCATTCGTTCTGAGATGGTGTGTTTTTAATTCTGCATTTCTGCAAAGTGCTGTGTTGTCGGTGTTGACATAACTTTTGCATTCTACTTGACTCTAGGGTATTTAGCTACTTTTGACATATGCAGTAAAATTATGTCAAAAACCGGAAGTGTAATTTTTGAAAGATCATAATACTGCCGTATCACGGAGGCATGAGAAAGTATAAACTACGTACCATTTAAGTGGAAGTAGGGAACTTTTGAACTCGATGTGGCGTAATTTTAAGTTAAGCCCTCTCCCCCGAGAGGAACATCTATGACGTAGCTTTAATTTAACTTTCATTTTCAGTTGCTTTCTCTATGTAAATTTGAGTTTATTCTCTTTGAGAGCTTTCAACCTTAACGTTATATTTTCTCGCTCACGAAATGATGTTGGCAACAATCTTGAGGTCAAAGAGTGACGTGTGCGTGTTGACAGATAAGAAAGAGAGATATAATCACCAAACAGAAGTCATCGCTCTTTCCACGTTAATAACTGAGTCACGGAAAAATTATCACCGGCCGCCACCGGGAATCGAACCCAGGGTCTTCCAGTTACGCGCCGGACATGCTGCCACTGCACCACAGCGGCCTCGAATTCTCCAGACTCACATGTGATAAACTACCAAACCACATGGCAGGTTGCTTCATGGAGCCCCGCACAATTCTGGGGATTCACCAAAGATGGAAAGCAGCAACTGAACAAATAACTAGGAGGCCAATAACGAATTCATACACTCGACGGGGATCAGGAACACCAAATAGAAGTCATCGCTCTTTCCACGTTAATAAGTCAGTCACGGAAAAATCTCATCGGCCGCCACCGGGAATCGAACCTAGCTCTTCCAGTTGCGGGCCGGACATGCTACCGCTGCACAACAGCGACCTCGAATTCTCCAAACTCACATGTGATTAGTATGTCCGGCGCGTAACTGGAAGACCCTGGGTTCGATTCCCGGTGGCAGCCGGTGAGAATTTTTCCGTGACTCACTTATAAACGTGGAGGGAGCTATGACTTCTGTTTGATGTTCCTAGTCCACGTCAATTGCGTGTATTATTATTCATTCGCCTCCTAGGTATTTGTTCAGTTGTTGCTTTCCATCTTTGGTGAATCCTCAGTATTGTGCGGGGCTCCATGAAGCAACCTGCCATGTGGGTTGGCAGTTAATCACATGTGAGTCTGGGTAATTCGAGGCCGCTGTGGTGCAGTGGTAGTATGTCCGGCGCGTAACTGGAAGACCCTGGGTTCGATTCCCGGTGGCGGCCGATGAGAATTTTTCTGTGGCTCACTTATTAACGTGGAAAGAGCGATGACTTCTGTTTGGTGTTCCTGATCCACGACGAGTGTATGAATTAATTAGAGAGATATAATGTAGAAGCAAGCAGCAAGAATGTGAATAGATTAATGTTGCGTTACGTTGTATTTTCAAGACTTTCGATATTTATAGAAATTGTGTTTTTTATTGAAAAGTAGAGCTACTCGTTATTGTGCGGTTGATGATTATCGTAGATGCCTATTTGACCTGAAGTATTTGGATAATAAAGGACAGTGATTTTCGTAAGTTAAAATCGTTACTTTTCTGGCCATTGGGTCGTCTAATTTAGCTCAGTGACAGTGTATAATTAATGATTTTTGTGTGCTAGCTGTCCGGTGCTTAAGACTTCGAAGTTACAGTGCTATGAGTTCAACTGACAGATCGTAGGATAGTAATGTTTTAGGTAGTGACATTTTAAACGAAATGCATTACACAGCTAGGCCCGGGCAAAGTCGGCCGTGACATTAGAGAGATGAGTTTCCTCCGTTTGTGACACCACTCTCATGTTACACGGCCTGATACATCAGTGTCATGTTTGACATCATACACGACAGCGTTGGAAACCAATCGGGAGCCTTGGTTTCCGCGTGACGTCACTAAAAGAAGGAATGCATCTCTAATGCCATGGTCTTGTATTTTCAAGACGGCCTTGTTCAGACCCTTTGCATGTGGAGTTGCTAAACGTAATAAAAACAACGGAATGGAAAAAAATAAATAAATGGATATGTCCTTTATTACGTTCCTTACCGACATACTTCAGTTTGTAAATAAACATATTACGATAAAACGCAATAATATTTGATGTGAACGAAGCACACATGAGTTTTTCTTAGTTGCGGTGGAACTTTCTATGCCACATAATAGAGAGAGTCCAGCGTCCTAATGTAAACAAGCTCAGAGACACGTCGAGATCGGATATACTTGAATGCTCAGACATGCAGAAGTCTACAAAAACATTAGAGAACAGAGACTGGTAAACGTAATTTTAGCGGTTCTGAAACCACGGCAACCAATTGTACGTGCAGCGCCATCTATGAATGAAGGGAGGGGGTTGCCAGTGAAGAGATGCCTATTGGACATAAAATAGATACAAAAGACGGAAAAATAATCACTGCCCTATCAAGGGAAGTCAAGTTCAATTCCGTTGGGCTTATGTGGAATGATATAAAGAAATTAGCATCCTACTCCACACCCAAATCTCTGCCATTCGCGAAACCTTGGAGCCGCCCCAGTGACACAGTGGTCTAAGCGACTGCTTATCATCCTTCGCCCAACGGAGGGGTCTGGGTTCGAATCCCGAGTAAGGCATGGATGTCTGTTTTTGTTTTTCGGCAATGGCTCTCTCTGTTATTTGCAACTCTGGCATAATGTATCACATGTTCGATCTGTACTTTGAAGATTTCAATGTATTGCATAATATTTGTACCCTGTGACGCACAATACTGTATTTGTCTGAATTCGAGATGTATGTGTTAACCACGACCAATGTATGAATTCAAGTTGTATGTGTTACCTGGGACCAATAAATAATTAAACCTCGAATTAAAAAAAAAAAAAAAGAAACCTTGGAAATCATGACCAGTAATGGGGCTTGCAATGATAGGGTCTCTTTAGAGTTGCCACGCATTTGGAATAAATGATTCAAATAATGCTGCGTTTTCTACCACGGTACCTCGAGCCCAACCAACGTGACCTCGTTTCTTCGAATGAATGATGACATTTGCGACTATTCATTTACTGACTAGTCAAGTCACTGCGTTCAAATCGTTGAAGTGTTCTATTATCCAGTTTTCAGTGAGCTGTCTACCTTCCTTGAAAAATCCATCTGGTTCATGGGCGAAAACTTGGGAACTTTGATTTCTATTCTACGCCAAGAAATTCGGATTCCTAGTATATTTATACTATTTTTAGTAAGAATGTTTGATTGAATTCATAAAAAGTACAGCATAAATTACATAGAAAGAACATGGCGTACGACCAGAGAACTTTCTAGATCAAACTGTAATTACTAAGTGCTCATATATATCCGAGAAAAAAAAACAACTAAAAACAACAACAACAAAAACTAGTAAGCAGGAAAATACCAGGCTGTATACACCAGTGGCGAACTGGCGATCTATTGTATAGGTGGTCCTGGAAGCTGATTTTGTGCGTCCCACTTTTGAAAAAAAATATCAAGGTAACCCATCCCTTAAAAAAGAAAAAACGGCATGTCAGCATCACCATTTCCTGTTTAAACACCTTTTCAACACAAGTCTACGAACTATTGCGGTTTTTGTATGCATGCAATAATTAATTGACAACATTTTGCCCATATTCCTGACCTCAGATCCCTAGTAAGATTTAACGTAAGATTACTTCCGTTGCTGAGAAACAATGAGGATGTAGCACATGACGTCATCGAGAAGTTTAGGTGAAGAGGCAACAGTCCCTGGAAGTTCCTGAAGGACAAACATAGCTGGCTGTCCCGCAGTTAGTGTGTTAAGTGCGATCATCATTAGCGGTCGGTGTTTATCAAAATTTGAAGCCAAAATGCTTAGATTTTGTGGCATTATTAATTGTGATAGTCGAGAAGTTATTTTTTAAGTTCTATTTTAAACTGCCAGCTGCTTTCTCTAAAGGTAGTACCGAAATGATTCGCTCTGCCAAACGAAGGAAGATCGCTTCCCAAAGCTCAGAAAACACTTTTTATTGAAGAGTTAGACTCTTCAAAGGCAGAGAACCTTTTAAATATTAGTTTTATTCAGAAACCAGTGATTTCTGGTATGGCACAGAACCTATCTTTTTACCGGTTCAAATCCTGTTGACTTGCAGTGCTTGCACTTATTGGGCCAGATACTTCACTCGTTGATTCCAAGTTGAATTTAAAAGGTGTTAGATATTTTTTGCGTAGGTTTTATTGCTACAGACTATTTTCTTATAGAATACCTTTTAGAGTTTGTTTCTCAGTCAAAATGTTTCTTAAATCAACCCTTTGGTACCCAATCGACAATTCTGTGCACGTGGGTTTTTCACTTCCATGGACTTCTATTCAGAAGGTTCCTGGTTGATTTATTTCACTTCCATAGACTTCTATTCAGAAGGTTCCTGGTTGTATCGAAACTTTTTATAGACCTAAAAGTTAATTCGTTAGCCAACCTGACTTTTAGTCAGAATCAAATTCATTTCGCTGCTGAATTTTTAGGAGAGCTCGAGCACAGCGTCCCTCTGACTCCTTTTTTTGCAAGTTTTCGGCTTTTCACATAGTATCTCCACTTTTAAGGTTATTTGGCTGTCAGTTTTGGGGAGTTTTACTTTACTAGTTTGTTTTATATGATATTTCCTCCCCAAACAACCGATGATTTTAATTTTAGTACGCCCAGATTTTTATCTGGAGCTGAAAAAATGCCTATAATGGCTAAAATTATAGTCCAAATAAAATTCTTTTTGGTGTCTATATCGGTTTACAGACCAGCATTATGCTGCTAAATTTATTTAAGGATAAATCAATTAGGGTGCAAATCCTAGCATAATTACTGTGGTTTTTTTTACCACTATTTTACGTGAATAACCAGATTTTGCCCTGAATTTTTCTAAGTCTTGGAAATCATTTTCCCAGAGCTTAAAAAACACTTTTTAGTAAAGAGTTAAACACTCCAAAGTGCAGAGAATTTTTCAAGTGTCAGTTTTATCCAGAAATCAGCGATTCCCGGAAAGGTAGAGAACTTATCTTTTTTACCCGGGGCTCCACACCTGAGAGGGCAGAGAACCTTACTTATTTAGGCAGTGTACCTATTTTCATACTAAATTACTAATTGCTCACTAAATAGGGATCTCATTAAATTACCATGTAAAAGAATATCCACGATGAGAAATTGTTGTATGCTTTGAGACGAACTGTTTGCCTCGAACTGTTCTGCTGTAAAAATGCTTCGACCAAAGACGAAGTAATAGAAAATATTTACTATTTGCACTTTCGGAAAACTTTTTTCTTCACCTTCGAAGATATTTGCATTCAGCCTATACGGATCTTTTTCTTCAGTAACTTTAATTTTTTCTAAATACCGCATTTTATACTCGGAAGTTAAACTTTCAAAGTAAGACACCATCATTTCAACGGGGACTGGTTGTCCTTCATTTACGTTACTAAGGCTCGTTGCTATGCTGAAAGTCACCTATCTGCTACATCCTTATAGACAAGGTACATTCCTTGAAAGAGACTATCGAATATTTCATTCCGTCGTTATAAGTTTTCGGAGATAAGTCAAAGAATGAAGAGCTCGTGTCCCAGAAATTTCACCTAACGTATTTCATTTGTGACAGTGTGTTTAATGAATTTTCCCAGAAGAATTTTGTTCAATATCTCATTCCCAACTTTCAAATCAACAATGCAAAAGAATGATTTAAACATGTTTCAAAAAATCTAATCAAAGACATTAGAGGGGCATAGACAGGTAAACGTAAAGCTAAAGTTTCTGAAACAATGGTGACCAACTAAACGTGCAGCGCCATCTATGAATGAGGGGGGGGGGTTTGCAGTGAATAGCTGCCTGTTGGAAAGCAAGAGCTTTTTATTCAATTCATGATTACACAGAAAAAATGTTCGCGCACTACCCTAGAATTTTCTAGATCAAATTACATTTAGCAAGTCCAAGGAAAAAACAAGAAAGATCACACCTAATTTTCGGTTGCAATGAGCTCATCGTTTGAAATCGTCCTGACGCGAATTAAATTTATCAAAGTTATTCAAACTCAATGCAACGGGTTAGAAAAAATTTACACAACCGGATTTTTTACAATCGATAAAACATCCAGAAATAGAAACAGCTACTTACTTCCGCCAAAGGCTTGCTACAAACACATCAGATGCAGAAGTTAACATTTACGCCCCTGGGGGCCAAACCATTCCTTTCCAAATATTAGAAGTATATGCACAACATTTCCAATCAGGAGCTGTATGCGATACAGGGAGAATTTTGCAAATTGGAGTTTTAGAAGCAGAAATATCGGGGGAAACACAATTTAATTTAACGCCTCCCTAGCGGAAAGTCTATGAATAACTTGAAAATTTTGAAATTACATGAAAAACATGTCGCACCGGAAACGTTATTTAATAAAGAAGGAATTTTTCAAATCGGACTCTTAGAAGTAGAGATGTTGACAAAATAAGATATACAGGGTGATTCATAAAGAAGTACACAGTTTCAACGCACTATAAAATAAGAACAATGCAAGATATTTTATGTTACCTGTAACAGAATTGTAGGGGAATGTTTCAAGTTTTTTTAGAGACAGTCACAGATGTTCTATGTGTGTACCTTTAGTCACACGACACACATCGAGCCGGTAATTCATTTCCGTCCAAACGCGAGGTAATATATTTCAATCAAGTGCAGTGATAGTGGCTGTGATACGCTGTTTCAGTTCCGCTAGATTAACAGGAAGGGGAGGGGCGAATACCTTGTCCTTTACGTACCCCCACAGGAAAAAGTCACAAGGTGTTAAGTCATGACTTCTGGGTGGCCATTGGGTCAGTGGCATGTTGTAGTCCGCGGCTCGTCCAATCCATCGGTGAGGAAGATGTTCATCGACTGACTAGTCACGTGACACGCGCGCTATCGCCTACGTCACTTCCCTCAGTAGCGGGACACAAACTTTATGAGTACATCTACCTAACGGTTCGCAGTTGTGGTTCGTGTCTTCAACTGTTACTGTTTTACAGCATCTGGAAACTGTATACTTCTTTATGAATCACCCTGTATATCTACGCGCTCTGGCGAAGAAATCATGCATTATTTTACGAAGAAAATATTCTGGAAAGGTTCATCGGCGCGAGTGGTATCTGTCCACGAAAGAATTTTTTCAATCGAGATTTTAGAAGCTCAGATTGTGCTGCAAATACATCAGAAGCAGAAATTAACACTTAACGCCTCCTGGTGGCCGAACTATTTTTTACCAAATATTAGAAATTATATTCAAAGGATTTTCCATCAGGAGCTGTATCAGGTGCAAGAAGAATTTCTAAATTGGAGTATTAGAAGCAGAGATATCGGGGAAAACGCAATTTACTTTTACGTCCCTAGCGGAAAGTCTGTGCGTAACTTGAAAGAGTGGCTATACGTAAAATAGTCTTCGACATAAATGGAATCTAAAGGTAAAATAATTTTTTCAATCGGATGTTCAGAAGCAAATATATGGAATAAAATGCATTTTGAATTCGATATCATCTGCATTTATGCCCTCTGGCGGCGAAATTGTGCATCGTAAAAAAAGACGAAACGAAGGATCATAATTCACACACAAAAATTATTTTTCAAATGGGAGTAATAGTTGCAGGATATGGTGTCCACAGACTGACGGACAAACCGGCATCATATGCACGCTCTTTTTTTACAAAATACGTGCTAAAAACAGAACAAGTAAGCAGGAAAATACCAGGCCATATACATAGAGCAGATAAATAAAAAAAACCCTACTAAATGGAAAAATTTCGCATCACATATACTAAAATCTTAAAAGATTTAGAACTCAAATACCCGCACAAACACGTCACATAGTAGCTTACTCCCTACGAAGGCGGTTTGAGTGTGTGTCGGAAGAAGCATGCTTTTTCCCAGTCTATTCTCCTTTAATGACTCTTAGCAGTCAATTTCGACCGAGTTCTAAATATGCTGTAAGCAGCTCATCCAAAAGAAACAGAGGATGGCCGATAACAATTCACATTTTAAATCACTTCAAACACAAATACTAAACCACCTATTTTTATATGTACCCTGTTATTTCAATAAATTACCGTCAACTAACAAATATTTCGTATCTCAGAAAATTTATCGTAATGAAATAAAATTGTTTTCATTTTAAGGCTGCAGATTTATTAAATTTAAATAGATGAGAAAAAGAAGGAGGTATTTTAATGAGTTGCACACAGAAATTTTAGAAATTCACTATTTCACTAGAAACAGAATGATTTAAAATACGCGGGAGCGACTGCACTAAAGCCAAAAATTCTAGAAAACGCGATCTATAATTTTAGGGATTATGATGATACTGTGTTTCAAGTTGATCCAGTAGATAAGAATTATATAACTCCAAACGATAATGGTCCTAAGAGGGCAATAGACACATTGGGTCTTTAACATTAAATACCGAAAGATTAGCACAAAACTTCCTAAGATGTAAATTGTATTGACAAGATCAAATGAAATGCACTTTTAGGTAAAGTGAAACATAGAATGGATAAAATATAGATCCTCCATATCAGAGATCCATATATATATATGGATTCTCTAATATGGAGCAATTTATCCGTATAGAGTATTTTCCTGTATACAACAGGGGTTGGACAGAATAATGTGTGCCCCCTAGGAAAAGAAGGTTTCACTTACCTAATAGGGTGTGGGATCACCTTTGGCATTCAAAACCTCCTGAATCTTCCTTGGAATTGATGCATACAATTCCTGGATGGTGGTTAGTGGGATGTTACACCATTCTTCATGCAGAAACTGCTCCAGGTCCTGGAGGAAGAGAACGGGATCTTACTCTATTTTCAAACACAGAGTCTGGTGATTGGGGAGGCCAAGGAAAGTATAAAAGCTCGTTCTCATGGTCCTCAAACCATGATTGGACATTCCAAGCTCTGTGAATTGGGGCGTTTTCATCTTGATAGATGGCATCTCCTGCAGGAAACAATGCCTGAGCCATTAGATGGACTTGGTAGGCCAAAATTATTTCATACGCCCTGCCAGTCATCCGTCCTTTCAAGGTGATCAGAGAACCTGCTGAAAACCACGATATTACCGCCCAGAGCATGGCAGAGCCACCGCCATGCTGCACTGTTGGGAGCAGACCGTCTGGGTTGTAGCCTTCTGACTGTGTCATCCACAGATAAACACGTCCTGTGGTGGGAAATAGTGTGAATGTGGATTAATCCGACCACATTACACGCTTTCATGCATCGGCAGCCCACGTTGTATGCTCCTGGCGCCAATGCCGTCGCCGTTATGCATTCACCTTTGTCACCAGAGGTTTTGCAATAGCAGCTCTGCCATTAATATTTTGTTTATGCAGTTCCCCTTTCTACTGTTTTCGTTTATACTGGGGGTCTGGAGATACAGATTGAGCTCCGCACTAATTTTCGGCGGGGTGCTCTTCTTATTACGGGTAATAATTTTCTTTAATGCCCTCCTGTCTACGTTTACTCTAAAATTTAGATATTGAAACAAATTCTAAACTTTTAATCGTGGCATAAAACGTAAAATGTATTTGTATTTGTAGTATGATTCTACGACACTGTCTACGATTAAAATATCATATACGTTTTTTTTTATTGTTTTAACACCCAAGGCTTTTCGGACGCATTCGAAAAGACACATAGTTCTCAAAAATTTAACAAAATTTTTGTTGATCTGTCAGCATCACGCTAGGCCTATCCCTAATTGGTATATGCGTACGTACAAATTATATATCTTAAAAAGTTGTTCTACTTAAAGAAACGAGACTCAACTTCTTATAAACATACTTAAGCAAAGAAAACAACTTTTAACTTACCGGCGAGAAAGGAGACAGGTAAATAAGAATTTTGTCTTACATCAGAAATGATACAACCGACCAAAAAACACCCCAGCATCCAAAAAGTTTGTTTGGCGTAATGGTTGCAAAGGCGCACGCACGCGATGCTTACAGATCGCATAAAAGGCATCGATTATTCGACCTAATGGAACTAAAGAGATAAACTGCGTAAAACCATCTATATGTGTACTGAAATTCATTGTAATGATTTTTCTTGACGTTTCGTTTCATCGATTTTACGTCAAAAACTATGCCTCTACGTAATATCGACCTGGTAACCAAAAATCGATGTCGATTCGATATTACTTTGCTACCGGGAGTCTTTGAGACCGATACAGAGCTCATGTGTTGTCATCTCACACATCAGCCGATAGATGGCAGAACGTCAGTGCACATTCCTGTATCATGCGGAGTCATCGCATATTTTACGAAACTTACAGTATTTTCATCTAAAACTAATTTTAAGATAATTTATTTCGCATTAAAAGTTGAACACGAGGAGATTTGTTCGACTTTTAAAGTGATTAGATTTCGATTATTTTTCAATTTGAAATAAAATAGAACCCTTCACATGCTCTGTTGAACATACAATATCCGCAGGAAATTATTCACCAAATGTGTTGGAAGACTGTTTCAGAGAATTGAAGGAATGAATAGAAGTATTGTTATTTTAAGCACTGCGTACGTATTTCTTGTATGTTATCTCGTGTCTAGCATTAAACTTATAGTATGGGAAAGCGCGCGGTGTGTGGGTGAGGAAAGGGGGGGGGGGCAAGTATGTATCATAAGAAACTGCTTACCAACCTTGTTTTTAGTGTCCATCGTTGGTCACTGTGCACTGCTAACATTTGCATATACGTAGAGTGCATATGAAGGGAATATTTTTAAAGGTTAAAGGATTCGCAAAGCAACGTGGCGGGAGCGAGGGAGGGAGGGAGAGGTACATGTAAGACAGTTATTCACTGCATTAAAACTCAGAATATACAGGGTGCATCTTAAACGATCAGCCCAAGCTTTAGCATTAAAAGTTTCCAGGACAATTGACAAAGAATGAACATATATTAAATTTACTGTTCTATAATACAAACCTTTTTGTACCGTAAATGTATATCCAATAAGCTATCTAGAAGAGATAGTTATGTTTTTTTCTGTTCTAACAGAAAAATAAATTTAATGTTGAAATGCAGCTAGATTCATACATCTTGGAATCAATATCTGCTAAACTTCTATCACTATTTCATCATCACACGTTCGACACGAATTTCAAACGAATATGCCGATTCGTTATCTAATTGGTCCTTTGGCGCTGCCCAATGATATAACGAATAGAGGGATCCCAAGCCTGGCTTGGGGCACAAGTGTCACAAGGTACGTATCAACTGTGCAGGGGAACAGCAGCGCCATCTATCATCAACGAGCCTCACAGTCTGTCTTCAACGAAACTTGGTAAGTTTCACTTTCTGCTACTGCGAACAGCACTTTTGTATCTACATACATGATTTTCACTGTTTTACGGGCCGCGGGTGGCCTAGTGGGCAACGTTCGTGACTGCCACGAAAAGGGCCCCAGGTTCAATCCTAGACAGGTACAAACGCTCGATCCACTAAATATCCGCCGTGCGTCGGATGGGCACGTTAAGCCGTCAGACCCCGGGTACTGGCCCCCGGTAATAAATAAACGCGTCTTCTTCACCCTTTCTACTTCGCTTCCGTGTCACTTTCCTATCGGGCACTCTAGCCCAAATCTCCTAGCTTCCTATTTCTAAGGGTTGTTTAAGACCTGGGGTCAGACACTCCCTTCCTAAAATCCTCTACATATGATCATTTGCACTGTTTTACAACGATTTCTAATTGGTAGTTTTCGCCGCCGACACCCTGTATTAGGGACGGGAAACTGTTTATAGACCTACGAGTTGCTCACCACGGTGGACGTAAACCCACCCCACCCCCTCCAAAAAACGGAAGATAAACACACAGGTGCATTTTAGGCTCGTATCTAAATTTACGATGTTGTATGAATCGCTGAGTTACTATATTTTAACACAGGGAGGTTACATTTTATATTAAATCAGTGCCATACTCATCTTTTGGGGTATTACATGTAGTTCAAAGGACGCGTCTGAACGACTCATCTGAGATTCAACAAACATCAAATGCGAAGTGTCATGACACAGTTTTGTACTCTAGATCTGCTCGTTTGAGATACTAATTTCATTTTCCCGTCCTTTAGTGTTACTTATTTGTTCATATACTGCAAGCCGTTAGAATTTTCAAAGTTACTCAACAGTAAAGTGCAATCTTATAGCATTGTCATTAAATCGCCAGTAGTGCTGACTCGCAAGACCTGAGTGCGATGTCACGTGATTCAGGTACACTGTAGAACATACACAGTCAAGTCACATTATTGTGACCACCTCCTACTTTTGAAGTCAACAGCGCGTAGCCAATGAAAGAAGGCATGTGTCGTGAGCTGGCTTGGAGGCTATATAAGGTGTGCTGTAGGAAATCTGAAAACATATCACTCGTTGCTGTCATGGATAAAAGGAGCGATTTATCAGATTTGCAAAAAGGGTTGATTATCGGCTTTCGGGCCAAGGGTGGCAGTATTTCTGAAACAGCACTGTTTGCGAACTGTTCGCTTGCTGCTGTTTTTAAAGTGTATCGTGATAAGAGAAATGGCACCATTGTGAATAAGTGACGTGGAAACTGCGGAGCACCACGTGTCATTGATGTGAGAGGTGAACGTCGGCTTCGAAGGTGCGTGAGGGCCGATCAACACACTACAGTGGAGCAACTCACTGGCCGAATGAACCAGGGCTACCGGAAGTATGTCTAAAACGACAGTTCAGCAAACCCTGCTGCGTATGGGTCTCCGATGAATTGGTCCTCCGCTGATTGGTCCTCCGCTGATTGGCAAAGGATTGCCTTCTTCGATGAATCACGTTTTCTGCTTCATCGAACGGATGCACGTTGGCGTATAAGGCGAGAAACATCGGATAACAAATACTCTTCAACCACTGTTGGAAGAACACAAGCTGGTGGGGGCAACGTTAGGGTCTGGGGAATGTTCTAGTGGCATTCCCTGGGTGCACTCATACCTTTAGAAGGCACTATGGACCGAATTCGTTATGAATCCATCCTTGCAGACCACGTACATCCATACATGCTGATTGTATTCCCTGTGGCGGATGGGATCTTCCAACACGACAACGCGACGTGTCACACAGCTAGAAATGTCCGAGAGTGGTTGGAAGAGCACGATGAAGACTTCAAAGTACTTCCTTGGCTCCCTATTTCCCCTGACTTAAACCCAGTTCAGCATCTGTGAAACCACCTCGATGGTGTTGTTCGCTCTATGGATCCTCCATCACGCACCCTCCAGCAGCTCTCAGATGCACTGCAGTCAGCATGGCTCCACATACTTGTAACACCTTCCAACAACTTATTGAGTCACTTCCAGGCCGTCTAGCTGTTGGCCGCGCTGCACACTGCGGTTACTTTAAATATTAGCTGGTGGTCACAATAATGTGACTCGACCGTGTATTTACTAATATTTACGCCTGCCTAGCTCGAGAGACAAGTAACGAATTTAAACAAGTGAAATAAAAATACAATGTTTGATACAATTTATTTTATATATACGGCAGTTTTCTCAAAACATTTTGAAGCGTTCTCATGATTCAAGTACTGAGGAACAGCTCCATCTTTGAAGAAAATCTAAGATTTTATCTTTGGGTTTCACAAAAAATGATTCATCCCGCTTTTCAGCAGAATTATCGGTTTTAAACACCTATTTAAAGACTTTTCACCCGATTCATAGTTTTTGCACACTTATTTAAAGCTCTGAACTACGTAAGATGTTTATTCGTTTTTCCCGCTTGCCTTTATCGTAACCAATGTGTTTAAAATTACATTACTTGTAAGACAAATATCACGCAAAGACAATCTTTCGTGGGCATTGAAACGAGTTTATCAAGATGTCGTTAAAGTAAGGTGCTTAAAGAATAAAAGAAATGTTTTAACATATTGACTATTAGTGCTGAGGAAATGGGAAGTCGCGGCATACCCGAGTGGCTGGCATAGCTACAAATTCTGGTACCCAAGGTTAATAGTGTGATCATTTTTATTGCGGGGATATTTTTCTGTGATTTTTGAAATTAAAAATGAGAGGTACCTCAAAGTAAAAGTACTTTGGACTTATCGTTAATTGTTGACATCGTAGAGAAACGTCACTCATTAAGGCTGCCTTTTTTTTTTTTGAGTGGAGGTTTAACGACCACCGTGAGCAACTCATTGGGCTATAAGCAGTCGCCCGTCCCTAATTTAGGGTAACTGGTTCCAGGGAAGGGAGAGAGCCAGTGCCGTAAGACAAACACAACATCCATGCCTCACCGGGATTCGAACCCGGACCCCGTCCGGACAAATGATCAGAGGCCATCGCTTAGACCACTGCGCCACCGGGGCGGCAGGCTGCCTTTGAATGAGTGTTAGGGTTCATCTTCTACCCTATACCTGCAATGTAAATTCTTTTGTACACATTTTCTCCAAAACTATTATTTTGTAGTGTTTGAAATCTTGGGCACAAATAAAAACGACCCATAGCTAATATATGCCATAGTTATTATTCCGAAAAATTTGTCAGATTTTTTCAAAATTCAATTTATCTGACTCGAAAGCTTTCCAATTTGGCGCTAGATGGCGCGATAAGTTAACATAGCAGTGTTTCTGTCTGGAAGCAACAAAATTGCCTGATTTTTCTATTTATCTGAGCCAAATAGAAATCAATGAATAGCGGCAAAAGTGAGTTTGGAATCTTGTCTTCTATAGATCATCTTAATCCTACTGTAAGAGAAAATGTGTACATTAGCAGAGAACCCCCTGAATTTCAGTTGTAGGAATTCCGCTTACTTACTGAGCTGCACCCCAAAAAATGTCATTGGTTAAAACGTAACAGCGCGTATTTTATTCTAATAGAAACTCAGAAAAGTCATCTTTCGGAGCATATGCTTATGCACACAAGTAAGAAGCCTTACCAACGTGATGTATGTTCCAAGCACCGATGTGATTTATGCTCCAAACGACTGATTATTGTGTAAAATTCAGGGACGAAAAATAAAAAAAAAAAACTGTGACGTACATCCTTTTTGAAATCAAAAGTGATGTAACATGAAAAAAAAAATTCATTTTTAGACTCATTTTTGAAAAAGTTTTACGTAAAATTTACCTGTGTACACGGTACGTGGAAATCCAGTCAGCGGCAACGATCACTCTTGATTGCCAGGAATGAGGCTTGTCGTCCGAGACGTTCAGAAGTACCGGAGGTCTATGTAGGAGGATGCCGCCAGAGACTAGTGTTTTGGTGCAAGCACGGCCTCGCCTGAGTCACACGCCAATGCTCCTCGCTGTTGTTGCTGGCGGAAACAGCTACCTCCGCTATGAAAATAGTCCCTAGCGTTCAGAGCAAAAAGCAATACAAGGACTGTTCAGATTCCATTTTTCTTTGCTCAGCAGTTTTTTTGATAATATTGCTATGCAAAACAAGTTTTCATAACGTCAGAGATTAATGTATTTTGGTGCAGCCGAGGCCTCTCCTGCACCAGACGCCATTACTCCTTGCTGTTGTCGCTGACGTAAACAGCTACCTCCGCTACAAAAAATAGTCCCTAGTGTTAAGAGTAAATAGCAACTAAAGGACCATTCAGAATCCATTTTTCTTTCGTCAGCGGTTTTTTTTGGACGAAATCGCTACGTAAAACAAGTTTTTCAAAACGACAGAGCATTTTCAGAAATAAATTTGATATGAGAAGTTACTTAGTCAAGAGCCTGGCACTTTCAGCTGATGCTGTCCAGCTTGGAGAAGTGGTAGAAAACTTCTCCCAACACTGCGACAAAAAATTGGCAATCGGGAGAACTCGAAAGAGTTGTGTTACTTAAGCAGGCAGTAGGGGATAGAGTTCGGACTCCACCACAGTCCCATCCACAATCGCCACTTCTCTTGAAATGGATCCCTATCTTTAGTTTGTTGCAGGGAAATCGACTTCACCAATTTTTTCGGGAAAGGGGGAGAGTGCGTGAAGTAATCATACGTGGGAGGAACACGTCTTTTCCATTGCCACGTGCAAAATTAAAAAAAAAAAAGGGGGGGGGATAAACTACGAGATTTCGACTTCTATTTTAAAAAGCAATTGTAATTGCTCATCAGCAAAATGAATAAGGGAATATTCTTTTGGTGAATATTAATATTTTTTAAAATAATAATATTCACCAAAAGAATACGTGCACAGTTGAAAAACTGTGAAATGCTATATTATTAAAACTTTTTGATATTTCTTCGAATAAGAGGCCGTCCAGCAAGAAATATCGAAAGGCATACCGAAGTTCGTGGTGCGAATTTTCCCTTCGGGAGAAATAACTTAGATGTTTTACTTTATAAATACTATTTATGGAGTTCTGTTACACGTTCAGTATGGGTATACTACATGAGTATAAATAGTATACACATACTGAAGCTATTTAATAGTATACTATTTATGGAGTTCTGTTCTGTTCACTATGTGTGTGTGCGAATTGTGTGAGAAATAGTCATCAAATAGTTAGAAAGGATAGGGAGTAAAAAGTAAAATCGCTGTGATGTTTACAAAATTAACGGGCAGACGTTTTGTAAAAGATGCACTTAATCTGTCAGTGAGCAAAATCCTTTCAGGCACACTTCGACATCAGATACAAAAAGAACATTCCATAAAACGTGTCACCAGTGAACTGTTCATTCACCCATTAGATGGCGCTACATTTGCAAGAGCGAATGGCCCATAATCGGAAGAAGTACCCAAATGGGGTAATAGATAGGGAAAATATCCAAGGTCGGCATTTCCATTTTTTAACCCCAACTTTCAGATGTTTCATAAGTATTTCGACTTTTTTTTAGTAACAGGCGGTCTTTCAAGTGGCAGGCTGACAAGGTGGAGAAAATATCTGGAGTCTTCGTTTTTTATTCCATCGTGCTCATGCTCAAACACCCATCTCCGGAAAACTGATCCACATTCTATATTTTATCGTTCTCATGTTAATCCACCCGTCTGCCACGTGATTTTTTTCTGGGTCTTTTTATGACGTTTCCAGACAGTACGACGCACCGGTCAAAAATGCCAATATGCGGCCCCTCCGTCATCATCCCTCCCGCCTCCTCGGGAAACCGAAACTACGAACCCGGTTCGAAAAAAAAAAAAAAAAAAAAAAGGCAGAACTGCCGACTTTTTCATAAGCGAACCACTGGAGGGGTCGGCGGGTTAGAACCCTCCCAGATTTTCAAGCATTTGTTTTAAAGCATTTTTTTCTAATGAAAGTTGATGCATTTTTATTAAATTAAAGCATTTTTTAATGAAAGTCACATTTTAACCGAAACCTTTAAAAAATTAAAGACTTCCGGGACAATCTCCCGAAACTGTTTCATATTGACCCCTCTCTAAATACACCCTTATAATATGTTCATATTTTATAAAATATTAACATATTTTATTCTTAATTTACAGATTTTTATTGAAAGGACTGGAATTTCGCATCCTGATTGTTCTGGTTACGTACTGCTTTATTATTTAAATCCAAACTTCGAAATAAAAAAAAAAACGGACATAAATAAACAAACTTTGCCACCATAACCACTGAAGAATAGCAAATATTATAAAGTAAAAAAAGGAGGCCCTTCCATTGCTCGTGAAAGCGGAGTCATCCTGTACTGCTGCATGTGTGTCACGGCTAAGTATCCTTCCGCGCTCACCACAGTTAGTCAAGCTGGCGGTCGCAGTGCACGTGTGGGACAGTTAGGCCTAATCTGTTTTGCGGGTATGTTTCCGCTGAGACCACGGGTAGACGTGGCAGATGCTCTTACGGCAGTCACAGCATCATCGTCGCCGCTGATTGGATTTCTGCCTGCCGCTACAGGTGCATTTTACGTAAAACGTTTTTAAAAATGACTCTATCAATGAAATTCTTTTTTAACTTTACATCATTTTTGATTTCAAAAAGGATGTACGTCACAGTTTTTTTTTATTTTTTGTCCCCGAATTTTGTACCATAATCTTCACATTTTAAATAAAGTAATATTGGGGTATTACAGTTAAAATTAATTTGCGTACACTATCATATTCTCTTCATTTTAACAGAGCACATCTCTGTAAAACGTTACTAAACTTAGATTAAAACTAATCACTAAATTTAGATTATCATACACACAATTTTAAAAACTATGAAATTACACGGCGGTTTTACCTACAGAATGAGAAAAACACTTGTACTTACGCTGATGCCCGAGAAGCCACCCGATATGTTTGCTAAATTCTAAATACCTGGAAGTAGCCGTAACGCCCTAAACATTGATAAATCAACTAATAATATCCTTAAGAACAGTATATCAACGGTTAATATAATAAAGATGGGCAAATTTATTAATATTAAAAGCAAATTGCCAACTTCATGCCTCTCACAGCAATAACAGCTATTGCATAGTCTGCTTATGTGAGGCTTAATATGGCTGCCGTGGCGTTTCGCTGGCTTCACTCGGATTACATTGAGCCAACGGAGAGGGCTTTCTCCTCTTATTGCTACCTCCATGGTATACTTCACAGTACCTCCAGCGCCATAGCCAGGTGGCGTCTACAGGTAATAAATATCCACATTGGGCATACTCATCACGGATGCAAAATAAGTCTTTGGTTTTGAAACGCACACGAACGAATAAACATGCTTTCCGTGGGCGCTATGAGACACTAGTCCTCAAACATGAGGGATTTTTCTTTCTTTTATTCTTATGTGCAGTCTCTCACAGCGAAATCGCCGGTAGGCTGCTGAAAATAAATTAAGTTACAAAAATTCAGATATAAATATGCCACCTGTAAATACATTTTCTAATCCAATTTTTGCAGTTAATTACTGTCATGTAAAAATATGTTCAAAGATCTCTGAATATATAGCAGCCGGACGGATTTTCTGGAAGGCTACTAAAAGTTACTTTGCCAACAGAAGTGTTCATACATGAAAGACATTGAGAAAAACTTATTATCGCCACTAGTTTTTCCTTTAAGTTTTTAAGTACGGCATAGCATGGCATACATCACTTTTTTTCCTGTTAGGAAAGAAAGTTTCAGATAGAATGTAACTTCATCATAACGGGTTTCTTGTACCTGGAAAAGTAAAATATAAAAGCGGTATAGAGCACCCAGTTTGGAGGGACTACAGAGTACAAAAGGATTTCGGTTTCAGTGAATGTACATTTTATTTCGGAGAAGTGGCGCGAGACACCTCAGTTGAATAATTTCTAAATGTCCTTTAACCGTGTACAGTAGATTCCGGTTAATTGAAACACATCGGGGCTAGAACACTCTGTCCCAACTAAGCGGCTGCCCTAATTATGTGAAGCTTTATCCCAAAGAGCTAATTTGGGATGCCCTTGAAGAATTGTATCAAACTAACTGGAACTACCGGCTGCCTCCATTAACCAATGGCTCAATTAACTGGAATCCACTGTATAATTAAAGGAAAAGTAATGCATCACAAGTAGGAGGACCAGCGAGTGGCGTATAATCCCGCCGCTTGAACTACTTTTCCTCAAATGCCATTACAAATAGTAAAAAAATATGTGAACTCAGAAGCGCACGTAATCAGGCAAAAGATGTTAAGAATGACTATGTTTCAGCCGCTACACTAAATATTTCGAATTAATTTAGACTGAAGTTTTATTCACACCGCGTTATTTCAATTTACTTTGCGAAGAGTGTGTGTTCCCCGTATCAGTTCTTTAATTAGCTGATGAGAAGCAGCCGGTAAAAAACTGAATTGGGTACATGAAAAATTCCAACAAGTGGAAGTTTTAAAGTCAACATTTTATGAGTTGAAAAGGTGTAAAACCTTTGATTAAACGATACTCAAGTGTAAGTTCTCACTGATTGCATCTTGAGGAAGATTATTCATCGTAGTCAAACTGATGGCACCATCTGTTGCTCGAATTAGCACCTGTATTAACATTACAGTGTCTGCTGAAGTTTTGAATTCATTTCGCTTGTGATTAAAAGCAACGAATTAGTAGTCATGCTCTATGTATGGGGAAATGTTAAGATGGTTTCCTATCAGATTAACTTTCAGATATGGTTACTCGTTACACAGCAATGCATGAGGCAGTGAGATATTCCGTCCGTCTTCAACTAGTCTCTGCCTTTCGGTAATGTCCAGTGAAGTCGAAACAGACTGTATTGAAAATATTCGTAGAAATTTCGATAGCTGCAATTGCTGCATGAAAAAAGTATTACGTCAAAATAAATATATTGGTGTCCGTAAATTGGGGGGCGGGGGGGAGGGGATATGGAACACATACACGGGCTATGGACCTTGCCTAAAGTAATAACCGCAGCAGTCAAATTAAATTTTAATTCCTCTATTTTTGTTTAAATACTCCACTGTATCCACCGTAATGCGTGTACAATAACACTCTTTGTCCCGCTCTTATTCTTCCAGACGAAGTACCGAAAAAACTGCGTAAAATCCTTAGGGGTAAAATGTAAAATGTCCGCTAGATTTTTTTGGTTAGACCTCCTTCAAGGGTGTCCGTTGACCATTGATAAGAGGTTCCATAAACAATGGTCAACGTTGCCAACAGTGGCGGACGGTGGGTTCAAAATCTGGGGAGACCAGAACGATAATTTGTAGGTAGCCACAAAAAAAAAAAAAAAAAAAAAAAGGAGCGTCCTTCACATATCTTTTACACTAACTATTTCGAAGTAATTCATTTAGTTCATTCATATACGTACGAATATAACCTGTTCATTGTTTCACTGAATGTTTGTTCGAGGCATTTTTGTTTCATAAAGCCCCAAAATATGGAATTTTATGCAAATCCGCAGAATCCTTTTTAAAAATTCGTTGTAACCAAAATCGGTGCAATATATTTTTTTGATTCTAATGGATATTACTTATACACATAGTAAATTAACTCGACGATCTTTTTTCCTCGCAAATCATTCTATAACTTCATCATGCCACATACACTGATGGCCACCCAAAATGCAACATCAAGAAGGACACGAGATAGCAAAGCCAGATTTACTGGACACATAACAACAGATACAAAGATGAAACGATTGAGCTTACAGGCCCGTGCGACTTGCGGAACACGCAGGCATCAATAGTTCGTGTGGCCCACATGGCTGGCAATAACGGCCGCTACATGCCGCGACATCGAACGAAAGAGGCTTTGGATGTGGGCTAGGGGTATGTCGGTCCAGGCTGCTTCCGCACGTTGCCACAGTTCATCAGTCGTAGCCGCGGGTGGTGCTTGCCGGGCCACTCGGTTGCCGATCAGCGACCAGACGTGTTCGATGGGCGACATATCGGGAGAATAGGCAGGCCACGGCAGCAGTGACACCTGGTGGGCCGTGAAGAATTGTTTAACGATGCGTGTCACGTGCGGGTGCTTTATCCTGTTGAAACGTGGCCGCTCCTGAAGGTAAAGCATGACTACAGGCTCCAAAACGTCGGAGATGTAGCGGTGGCTGTTGAGTGCACCGGCGATGCGTACCAGAGGGGTGCGGGTGTCATATCCAATTGCGCCCCAAACCATAAACGCCAGGCGACGGACCGGTATGGGGATGCATAATGCAGGCGTCATACAGTCACTCGCCGCGGTGGCGCCTCACGCGTATCCGACCATCGTGGTGTTCCAGGCGGAAGTGGGATTCGTCGGAGAAGACAATGTCGTGCCATGCGGCGTTCAACGGCTCACTGCCGCCACACTCGCCGGTGGTGTAACGTCAATGGTAATCGGAGCAATGGGCGCCGTGCGACAAATCCCCGCTCCTGCAGACGACGTCGAACGGTACGTGCTGACACAGGTTGTTGCGCAACACACCCTAATTCCTGCGCTAACGTTCGTGATGTGGCGGTGCGAGCCGTCAATGTCCGCCGAACAACATGCCGGTCCTCTCGTTCGGTGGTGTACGTCAGTCCGTCCGTCTCTCCTACACCCACCGAATCCATACTCGCCTCACTGTGGCTGGATGTTGTCCCACACGGCGCCGATGCCTCGGTACGATAAACCGCTGTCACGATAAGCCACTATTCGTCCTCTGTCGAACTCCGAAACGTGCTGGAATGACTGCCGTATTCTGCGACGAGACATCAGGAAGCTTCCCACGCGCAGGTCCGGCAGCACAACACACTTCCACTACTTACACCCCGCCTTCTGTGCCCCCTTCTTATAGCGCTTCTCGGTGGCGTGCCGGGCGCACATGATTTGCATATGCCCTGCAATGCTAATCGTTTGCATGTCCTCTCGAGGGCGACGCATGCTGCGAATTTCAGGCCAATCGGATGCTTCCTTCTTGGTGTTGAATTTTGGGTGGCCAGCAGTGTACATCGTTTCTGAAGTTTGCTGATGATTCCCTTTCCAATTGACGCACAAGCTAATGCTGAGACGCGATCTTAAGTCGTGGAATTTCTTAAAAAAGTTTTGATGCGCTTCAGGCATGAAAAACTTTTTTCTGCGGAAGTACTTGTAGCAGGAATGGTCGCTATTAAACAGAATAACTTAAAGGTATCTGTAAGAATTTCATTAGTCTCTTTTTCAATCTTTTTTTTTTATTAATTTGTCCAGACACAAATTATGAAAGTTCTTGTGCGCCATGGGGAGAAAACCACTCTCAAAAAGCCTGAAACACCAGCTCTTAGTTCCAGTGCTTCGAGCGCTTTTCACTGTATTCTAAGAAGTGGAATTGGAAGAAATTTTTCGATGACATTGGTTGGGAAGAAGCTACGTTTATTTCGTGGTGTGAACGCCAAAGATTGCTTCCAACTTCTAGACTTTCAGCAGGTCGGGTCGCTTAATAACTTTCAGAGTGGATATGTCTTATCGATTTGAACTCGTGATGATTCTAGCGTTTTATTTCAACAAAGGATTGTCCTACGATGAGGCAATCCTAGAATCGTTACAGGGTGATGTTACCACGTCCATTGAGACAGCAACTGGTATCGGTATTGCATAGAACTTATTTGCGTCCCTTCAAACGCAAACTAATGGGGAAATCAAAAGTTCATTTGGGATACCATATTTTGGAATATTTTTTTCCGACGGAATTGTCGTCTTTCCTCAGAACATTGCTTTTGGGTATTGATTCGCATCATCAGACAGTTCTACCCTGGCTTGTAATCAATTGATTTATTTCACCAGATAGACACTTTCCCACTCGTGAAAAAAACAGAAATTTTCCGTCATAATAAATGTTCTGGAGTAGGGACACAATTAGCATTCATAAAAGTCCTTTTAAGGGCCAACCAAAACTAATTACAATACGAGATTATTATGCAACTCACGCGTAGTATCATTACAAGTGGCTGATAGATGGCAGCATGCTAGCTAGCATTGACTCTTATATCGCAGAGAGCGGGACCCAATCGGAAGTACAACCACTGGCTGTTCAAGAAATTGCACTAGCTCGGGAAAGTGAAATTACATGGAAGTCGAAACGAAGCTGGAATGGCAGGTTAAAGTGCAAAAAAAAAAATATCTCCTAAGGTACCATCCAGACAGCATACATAGAAATTATGATATGTGCTGGTGTCAACGCTCGAAAGACTAGATAGATATTCAAACACCACCACAAAGGCCGAAACGATCGGTTCTGTTGAGGGACTTAGCCTAACAACACATTTTCGTACATAAAGGGTGTACGGAAAACAATGGCGTATCTTGGGTCCGAGACCTGGGCTCTCTCCCCCTCCCCCAAGGTAATGTATTTTTTAAAATTGGGAAGTTTATTTTTGAGTTGTTAAGTAATAGAAGTATTTTTTTTTCTAAATTCTAGGTACATGCTATTGCTACCATAACACCAAATAATTATGAGGATTAGGATTTTAACACTTATTCAATGGCGTAACTACCAACCCCCGCAGCTGGGGTGGGGGGGGGGGCAGGTAACGAAGGGGCGTACTGCAGCTGCCAGTTATAGTTTTATGAAAAAAATTCGAACACGCACAATAATTAACCCAAATATTCATAGTCTGCTTTAAGATATATTTAGCTTTGCCTAAATAAATGCCTAGTTTCACTTTTAAAACACTGAATGTCCTACAGATTGAAAGTGTTCAGCTCTTTGACTACGAGTTGTAATGCGATTGCTCTGCAATGGGTTGTAAATAATATGATAACTTTCCAATCGCCCTCTCTCTGCGCTGCTGAGGAAAAGCGCGAGGCTACAGTGGGATTCCCCGTTGAGGATGTGGGAAAACAATCAGTTACCTAGGATTACGTGCATGACAGGCGTCAATATTTATTCACAGCAGCCGCAGATCTGCCATTTGTAATAGGGTGATTCCTTCAAATGCTTTATTTTAGTTTTGGACAAAGCAATTACACGTATTGTCAAATCTATTACTGAAAGAGTTAAAATTATAGGGCTCCAGGTACCACTATTACTTTTACAGACACTCTCGCTGACTTCCTAACCCCCCCCCACTCACACACACACCGCGAAAAATGCATCCCCCCTCGTGTTCGAAATTCTGGGAAAACTACTGTGCTTATGGGTGCTGAAGTATATCTTGCGGGAGGGGGGGGCTTGTGCTAGTTACGCCAATGCACTTATTTGTACGTGTACTCCATTCTTCTTCTGGATACTTTATTTGTACATGAACACCATTTTTCTTTCCTTTTGTGTGACCTTGAGTGTTACGTTTTCAAGAAAAGTTTCTTCTAATTTCTTTTTCATATTTAAAAAGAATATTTTTCTCTATTGACAAAACAGCCAAGCTGCTCAAGTGTACATGTCCTTGTGTGGCCCTAAGATATGTCTTAATTTTTTTTAATGCAGAAAAACTTCTTTCGGAAGTTGCATTTGTTGATGGAAACTTTAATATTAGTTCTGCTAATTTGTACACCTCATTAAACACAATGTCCAAATATTCAATTTCATGTAGCAAGTAATGTCTCTCACTAATTTCTTTTTTGTATTCATCAAGAGAATAAAACACCTTCAGTTCATTTTTGAGTCGAACTGTATCGAAATTTGAAGCATAGGGTTCTTTAAGTTGTGACAGTAGATGTTCAGGAAAGCTTTAACAAAATTTATCAAGCCAGTTCGAATGCAACAAAGCCACGAATTTAAGATATAATGTCAATGATTTTAATTCATTGACACTTCACACAACTGAAACAACTCTCACGAAATACATGCAGTTACGGGCGGGAGTATGCGAGTGACTAAGGTAGTCTAAGTTTTCTCTTTCTTACGCTTTCCAACCGTAGGTTGAAGACGCGTATATGCTCTAGCTTTGTCCGTCCGTCTGTCTGTCTGTCCGCACGATAACTCGCGTAAAAAATGGTTAAATGGTTCGATTTCGATGAAATTTTAATATGTGGTAGGGGACAACCTGGGGACGAACCCTATTGAAAATGGGCGAAATGGGGTCAAAGGTCAGGACATATGAGCGGGATCCATTCCATCGCCCTTATGCGTCATAACTTACGTAAAAATGCTTCGCTTGCGATAAAGCTTTATCATAGGTTTCCGGAGATATACTGAACCAATTCTGTTGAATATCACCGAAATGGGGTCAAAGGTAAGAGCACAGGAGCGAGATTTATTCCACAGCCATTATCCTCATAACTTGACCAAAAATGCTTCTGTTGCGACAAAACTTTAGTATGTTGTTCCGGAGGTATACTGAACCACTTCGGTTTAATATCATTGAAATGAGGTCAAAGGTCAGGGCACAGGAGCGAGATTTATTCCACTGACATTATTCCCATAACTTGAGTAATGATTTCTGGTATGTTGGAAAGCGTATCGTAATCAATGCATTGCATGATTTTACTAACTTGTTTGAACGAACCCTTGCCCAAAGCAATGGCCCGTTCACCCTTCACTTGCTCCTTCATGTTGTCATGGAAACGCTAACCGGAAATCGTATTCAAAGTCTTCGAATTACACAGTGAAGGCTGCTAGAGCTGTTTGCGTCACGATGACACCACCCCTCCACTAGTAGACCCGTTAGTCTTTGCTCGCCAGACTGATTCTCTTAGTCAAAAGAACCAAATTCGCACAGGTGTTAAAACAACGAAAGCATCGACATAGCTTAATACCGTTGATAATTGACTTTTATTTATGTACATCTAATTGATTTTTTTATATATTCAAGGCTAGCTGGGCTTCGCAGCTAGCCCAGCTAGCCTTGAATATACACCACTGACGGAAAAACATGTTTAACTTCCAGGTACTTGTAGCAAACGTTTCTTAAAGAGAGATCATGGGATGTTCTGCTGTAGTGATATTTAAAAAATTGCAAAATCCGTGCGCACAAGAAGTGCTCAAAATATTCTATTAATGTAATGAACAGGATTAGAATGGAAACGAATGCACGTGAGTCAAGAGCATACAAAGCTAATTCAGAAGTTAGTATTAAGAACGCTGTGTGGTTGTTGCGTCACAAAAAGTATCTTGATAACTTACTTTCATTAGGCGGCTATTTGACTGATAGCTTATTTCAGTGGTATTAATTAAAGAGCGCAAATTCAGTAGTTTTGTCACTCCATAATCTAACTTTTTGATTCGCAAAAATTATTTTCGTGGTCTTAGACAATAATAATAATAATAATTTGCACATGTAAAAAATTTGCACATGTCCATTTTTAACGTAGTTCACAATTTTCATTTTATCCGATGCGGAAGGCGAAATTTGGAAAACTTTAAGGTAAAAGAAAAATGTTTAGTTATATTTCATTCAAAATATAATAATAATAATAATAATAATAATAATAATAATAATAATAATAATAATAATAATAATAATAATAATAATAATAATAATAATAATAATAAAAACAGCTTGCAGTCGGGGCGGATTGGCCCACCGCAACACTACAGAAATGGCCTGCTTTCTCATATTTTTCTTATTTGGATTTTGGAAGGAAAAAATTATTATTTTGTTTCTTATGAATAATAATCATTGATTTCATTCGAGCTTTATTTCTGTCTGAAAAGTGATTTCCTCATAAAAAAAAATTCCTTCCATTTATGTTTTGCGTTGGCTTCGAAAAAGAAATATAGTTCTTTGCACTTCTGTGAGAATAGTGCTGCCTGACCAAGCTCGCTGTTATACACGGTCGAGTCACATTATTGTGACCACCAGCTAATATCCAGAGTAACCGCCGTGTGCAGCGCGGACAGCAGCTAGACGGGCTGGGAGTGACTCAATAAGGTGCTGGAAGGTGTTCGTGGAGCCATGCTGATTGCAGTGCATCTGACAGCTGCAGGAAGGAGCGTGGTGGAGGATCCATAGAGCGAAAAACACGATCGAAGTGGTCCCACAGATGCTCCATTGATGCTCGTTTGGGGAATTTGGGGGCCAGGGAAGTACTTTGAAGTGCTCATCGTGCTCGTCCAACCACTCTCGGACATTTCTAGCTGTGTGACACGTCGCATTGTCGTTCTGGAAGATCCCATCCGCACCGAGGTAGATAATCAGCATGTATGGGTGTACGTGGTCTGCAAGGATGGATTCATAACGAATTCGGTTCATAGTGCCTTCTACAGGCATGAGTGCACCCAGGGAATGCCCCGAGAAAATTCCCCAGACCATAACGCTGCCCCCACCAGCTTGTGTTCTTCCAACAGTGGTTGAAGAGTGTTTGTTCTCCAATGTTTCTCGCCTTATACGTCAACGTCCATCCGTTTGATGAAGCAGAAAACGTGACTCATCAGAGAAGTCAATCCTTTGCCAATCAACGGTGGCCCAATTCCGAAACTGCGGTGAAAACGCAAACCTTTTCTGCAGATGCACCTACGTTAGCATAGGTGCAGTGACCATCCGTCTGCATCGTAGCCCTATACGCAGTAGGGTTTGCTGAACTGTCGTTTTAGACACACTTTCGGTAGCCCCCTGGTTCATTCGGCTAGTGAGTTGCTCCACTGTAGCGTGTCGATCGGCTCTCACGCATCTTCGAAGCCGACGTTCACCTCTCACATCAATGGAACGTGGTGCTCCACAGTTTTCACGACGCTTATTCGCAATGGTGAAATTTCTCCAATCACGATACACTTTAACCACAGCAACACGCGAACATTTCGCAAATTGCGTTGTTTCAGAAATATTGCCACCCTTGGCCCGAAAGCCAATAATCATGCCTTTTTGCGAATCTGATAAATCGTTCCTTTTATCCATGACAGCAACGAGTGATATATTTTCAGATTGCCTACAACACACTTTATATACCCTCTAAGCCAGTTCATGGCCGCCCCGGTGGCGCAGTGGTCTAAGCGATGGCCTCTGATCATTCGTCCGAAAGGGGTCCGGGTTCGAATCCCGGTGAGGCATGGATGTTGTGTTTGTCTTACCGCACTGGCTCTCTCCCTTCCCTGGAGCCAGTGACCCTAAATTAGGGACGGGCGACTGCTTATAGCCCATTGAGTTGCTCACGGTGGTCGTTAAACCTTCAATCAAAAAAAAAAAAAAAAGCCAGTTCGTGACATGTGCCTTCTTTCATTGGCTACGCGCTGCTGATGTCAAAAGTAGGAGGTGGTCACAATAATGTGACTCGACTGTGTATATTAATTGAGCTAAAACAAACTACAGTTAGATGTAGGTCTTTGGACTTGGGGCCTAGTGTCATTGGTATACCCTATACCATCTTTTGCAGTCTTGAAGAGCCTCCCCGGTGGCGCAGTGGTCTAAGCGATGGCTTCTGGTCATTCGTCCGCAAGGGATAGCCCATCGAGTTGCTCACGGTGGTCGTTAAATCCACAATTAAAAAAGTCTTGAAGGATTCTTGAGTACCGATTGTGATGTCTCAGGATACCCATGCCCATATTCACAGACTGACATTGTGGATAAAGGGTGGTGGTGGTGGTGGTGGTGGAGATTATTCCATACGGATATTCCGAAATCCATATCCTACCCACATTTGTCTTAAAAGACAGAACGATTTCTCAGTACTAATTCACGGGTAAAATAATTGGTAGACGTAAAAAAGTCATCTACGTAAGGAGGAAATAGCAATGCCATTCAGCAGTAGGCGATCAGAGACCAAATAAGCATAAAAATGAAATTTGCGGCGATTTAGTTGGAAATGGGTCTTCACGAGACTCAGGTAATGCTTTTCTTTTTCTTTTCTTTTCTTTTTTTTTTGTCTAAACTAAATTTTTTGAAGAGAAATAATTATCTGGTATAACACCTGGTTTTGAGCATCGTTTGATGCTAATCATGCGCGGTTTTCTAAAATTGTTTAGCCGCCCCGTTGGCGCAGTAGTCTAAGCGATGGCCTCTGATCATTTGTCCAGAAGGGGTCCGGGTTCGAATCCCGGTGAGGCATGAATGTTGTGTTTGTCTTACGGCACTGGCTCTCTCCCTTCCCTGGAACCAGTGACCCTAAATTAGGGACGGGCGACTGCTTATAGTCCATTGAGTTGCTCACGGTGGTCGCTAAACCTCCAATAAAAAAAAAAAAAAAAAAAAAAACTTCCAATAAAAAAAATTGTTTCACAGATAAATTTTTATTTTTGACGTAGAACGTAAGTCCTACGTCAAAATTTATTATTTTACTTTCAGGAGTCAAGTCAAGCTATTGCAAATGGATGCCATTTGTTTACCTTCTCTCTAGTACATTTCTCATTAGTGTGTACTAAGAAATATATATCTGACCTACATCAAATGAAATACATACAAGGCATATGTATACTAAGAAATATATATCTGACCTACATCAAATGAAATACATACACACTAGAATTGCTTATGAAAGGAGTGATGGGACAGAGGACAGATTGTGTGATTTAATGTGTGGTACTGATACTACAACTGTGATACTGTTCCTGTGGATCAAGCTAATGGAAATGGATATGTGCATATTGTGTGCTAACAAAACTGTGCATCATATATATATATATATAGATTAGAACAGTGTCACATATTTGCTTGGTTTGTACAGAGAATGGCTCTACAGGATCTACAGGATAATATGTCAAGGTAAACCCTTAGACTTGCATTCGTTATGGACTGTGATTATGAAAAATTGTCATTAAAAACTTATAACATGTGATAACATTACATGTCTATTTTTTATGGATGATATGCTATTTACTAAATATTTATATGACAAGGAATCATTTATTAGCTGAATATGGCTTGGAGGTGTTATTGATGAGAAATTTTTGAAACTTGTGAATTCTTCTGCTTCTTAGTAGTATTATATATTTTCACTTACCTAACTTGAACTATAATATATTGCTTATTGAAATAGGGAGAGGAACAATATGCCTTCAACAAGTAAATGTGATGTGTGTGCTTCAGAGATTCTTGAGTCCCAGCATATGACAGCAGAGCATTTAAAATGTTCTGAATGTGATAGTAAATATCATCCTCAATGTCTTGATGTACCAGAAATTACTTTAGACTTATGTCTAACGCTAAGAAAAAGAAATATAACTGTTTCAAATGTACAAACAAGCAAACTCGAACATCTGATAATAATGATAAAGAAGATGAAAGTCGACAGGTGGGTGGAGATCAGATTTTTCAGTTTTCTGGACCTGAGCCTGAGAATAAGGAAATGAAAGAAATACTAACTATGAAGGTATTAGTGTGGCACTTATACAAATAAATAAAAAAAAACTAGATATCATACCAGAAATAAAAAAAGAATTAAATGACTTGAGATGTGCTATGGAATTTTTAAGTACTAGGTATGATGACTTAATTTAAAAAATACTGAGCTAGATAACGAAAATAAAATTTTGAGTTCTAAAATTCAAAAAGTTGAGAAAATAAACTCTGAACTTTATGACAAAATTAATAATATAATACAAAATCAGAATGAGTTAAATCAGTATAATAGAAAAAGAAATATAGAAATTCATGGATTGGATTTAGAGCCCAAAACTACTGTAGGAAAACTTAGATAGATTGCTACCTTATTAAATGTTTCAAATGTATGAACAAGACATGTCACCATTTAACAGAGAATGTTATTAGCACAAAAATTGGAAAGTCATGATTATAAACTTTCAGATGTTGATGATGTTCATGAGATACCAACAAAACAGGAGGGAAAAAAATTGAAGAAAATAATAGTTCAATTCACAACAAGGACAAAACGTGACAAGTGGCTTATCATGGAAAGGGGAAAAAATATTACAAATTCAGTGATTGGAGTGTCTCAGTTTGTCCAGCATCTACATCAGTAAAAACATGTCACCATTTAACAGAGAACTATTCTGGAGAGTTAAAAATTTTGCAGCTGAACATTACTTTAAATATGTTTGGTTTTCACATGGGAAAATTCTTATTAAGAAAACAGACTGACAGAATTCATGTTATTACAACTTATGAAGAAGTCTTGAAACTAATTAACAATATAACTCACTAAATAATAGTTATTTGTGGTAACCTAGGAGCAGGAAAAGGAATATACATACTTACACTGAAATAGATTCCTTGAATACATGTTTTCAAAATTTTTCACATAATGGATTAAAACTGATTCATGTTAATGCTAGAAGTTTGATAAATAAATTCACATTGTTGGAAATTTTAATGAAATTATTAAATTCAAATATAGACATATTTATGCTACTGAGGCTTGGTTTCCATCTAAACAATATCAAATACATTTAAATAACTATCGATTGTATGATATAAATAGATTTGATAGGGTTGGGGGGGGGGGGGGGGGGCTATTTATCTTAAAAGTAATTATGGTTTTTTTTTTTTCAGAAATACAGGAATGCCCTTATGTAAATCATGACATGGAAATTTTAACTGTTCAGAACGATGTTTTATACTATTACTGCCTGTTATAGACCACCTAGGGGAAATATCTCCAGTTTTTTGACATTGTTGACTAACTATCTTGAATACACAACATTATCAAATAAACAAGTCATAATTATGGTGGATTTTAATATAGATCTTGCTTCAATAAATATAAATACTCAAAGATTATTTACACTTATAACTACTTTTGGATTTAAGAATTATATAGACTTGCCTACTAGACTCACTGACATCTCCAGTTCTATTTTGGATTTATGCATAACTAACATTGATACTAATTACATATATGATGGTGTTTTAAATTATGATATAAGTGATCATTTAGCTACATATTTAATTCATAATACAAAATCAATAGCTTTCCAAACCAAAATAAAATATGAAATCAGAGATGTGAGTGAAATTAATATGTGTAAATTTTATGAATTAATTCAAAAAATAAATTGGGATAGTATTATAATACATGATTCTCCAGAAAAATTATATAGTACATTTCTTGATCAATTTACAGCTGTCTAAAATGAATGTTTTCCAATAAAATTTGTAACACAGCCTAAAGGGGCAAGAAAACCTTGGATTAATAAATTATTATTGGAAAAAATTAGTAAGAAAACAAATTGTTTAAAACAATTCTTTCAACTTGACAACCAACTGATTTATTAAATTAAAAAAAATGAAATTTGCTTAATAAAGAAATTAAATATAAAAAACGTGTACTATAACAATCTATTCAATACACAATCGACTGAAATTATTTGGAAAAATACAAATGAGATGTTGGGAAGGAAAAAAAAAACATACAACTGAAACAATTACGTTAAGTGGTCAGATTATTTCTGATGCTTAATTTGTAGCGAAATAATTTAATTACTATTCTATAAATGCTTCTAAAGGAAAAAAAAATAAAATTAAAACTAATAATAAAAGAAAATCCGAAACTACTTAGCAACAAAAGACATTAAAAAATTCGTGTTATTTTGAATATTTCACAACAGCAGAAATTGAGGCATGCATAAGAAATATTAAATCAACGTCTATGGGACCAGATGACTTACATCCAAGGGCTATAAAAAGGGTTTCCAGAATAATTTCTAAACCTCTCAGTTATATATTTGATGTGATTATTGAATTTGGAAAAATACCTGAAGAATTAAAAATAATAAAAATAACTCCAAAACACAAGACTGGGTCCAGGGATAATATAAATAATTACAGACCAATTTCTACCTTATCTTTTTTTGCTAAGGTTTTGGAAAAGCTATTATATACAAGATTAGGTAACTTTTTTGAGAAATATCATTTTATTAATAAAAATCAGTATGGGTTTCAAAAGGAAAAATCAATAGAAATAGCCATTTTAACATTTCAGAATAACATATCAAATAATAGAAAAAGGGGATTAGTAACCATTGCAATATTCCTGGATCTTAGAAAGGCATTTGGTACGGTCGATCATGGAATACTTTTGGATAAGCTCTATGATAATGGAATAAGAAATCAATATTACAATTTATTACAGGTTTACTTACATAACAGGAAACAGTATGTGCAGATTAATAAAATAAAACCGCACAAGTTAATTAATGAAATAGGAGTACCGCAGGGTTCAATTCTGGGACCATTACTTTTTTTAATTTATATTAATGACATTTTTAACATTGAACCTAATGAGGATTTTATTTTATTTGCGGATGATGCCACAGTTCTGATCTGCCCCGCAGGACGCACACGAGATAAAGGCAGATAGCAGTGAGAGTGTAGTATAGTGGATAGCACTCGGAGCCCCGAAGCCGAGAGTTGTGGGTTCGAATCCCGCCCTTGGCATAAAAATGATGGAGAAATTTACTTCGTCACAGTGGAGACAACGATTTCGGAACATCTCTGCCAGAGAATCATTCTGTGCTCCATGTCTATACGTGGATAAAAGTGTGGGGGATGATGGACCATCAAAATTGTTACTAGTGCTCCTTCAAGATTACAAAAGGAGGGTGGAGCCTGCCAATGACCATTTGGCTCCAAATCCAACGACCTACGTTTAGCTGTAGTTAGCTTAATTTATTTATAGCAGCGCGCTTCTTATAGCGGCAAAAATGTTCCTGAAGTATGGGGAATTTTGTTTTGTCATTGTAAAACAAACGCCCAGCGTGCATAGATAGTTGAAGACGTTATTTTTTTAAAGACAATAACGTTTTAGACAGATAACATGAAGCTTAAATGAAGTCCACGATTCTTATTCATAAGTTCCAAAATAATCATTCGTTCTTTGCAAACAATCCGGACAAAGATGATACGAGAAAGTGAACTATTTCTCGAGTGGTCCACCGGAAAATACCCCGGTTTCCAAGGTGGGCCAATCCTCTCCTGGATAAAAATGACTGCGGGAAATAATTTACACAGAGTAATTTGGCAAGCATAGAAAGTTACAGAAATAACGAATAAAGGCTATCCCGGTGTGTATTTGTACGGAACAATTTGGAAAGCAATTGCAATATGGTATAAAGTATAAAGCCTGTCCATGTTTATACGTAAAAGTATAAAACCTGTCCATGCTTATACGTAAGGTCATTCTAATAAGAAATAAAGGCTACCCTTCTCGGCATGCATTGCTGGGTATAAACACAGCAATTTGGAAAATATGAAAACTAATACCTGAATCATTACTGTTGGGTGTGTGCATAAGTTCTACCCATTTTTGTAGGCTACAAAGAAAGGAGGAGAACACAACAAATAACATACTCAGGATTTCACATAATTGTCATCATTCTGTATGACCTCTTGCCATCTGTCTATGAGTAGGTGAATCCTACGCCGGAAAAACTCCTGTGTTTTAGAGTCAAAAACGTCATGTAATGCCGTTTTCATATCGTACACATCATCGAAGGTTTTGAGAGCGAAGGCGTTCTGTTACGATCGAAAAAGGTGATAGTCCGTAGGTGCCAGGCCACGGGAATACGCCGGGTGAGGTAACACTTCCCAACCAAAGTCCAGTAATTTTTGCCGAGTGGTTAATGCAGCATAAGGTCTGGCGTTATCATGATGAAGGATCACGCCTTTGCAGTTGACGAGTGCTGTCCACTTCGATGTCAGTTGTTCTCGCAATCTGTCCAACTGTTGGCATTAGAGGTTAGTATTTATCGTTCGGTTAGATGCCAACACCTTCCAGTGGATTATTTCCTGGACATCCCACCAAACACTCAACAAAACCTTTTTGGGATGCAGTCTTCCTTTTGAGGTCGATGAAGTAGGCTCCACATCTTGACACACAGTCCGTCAACGCTTTACATAACGGTAAAGTACCCATTTCTCCTCACCCGTTACAATTCGTCCCCAAAACGGTTCATTTCTGTGACGAGAAAGCAAAGAAACACAAGTACGGATTTTCTCCTCTCGTTGCTTCGCAGAAAGCTGGTGTGGAACACAGTTATCGAACTTGGTGATGAAACCAAGCGCATGCATCCGTCTTTCGACTATTGTTCTGTGTACCGGCAACGTTTCCGCTAATTCCTGAACGGTTGGATGTGGGTCATTTGTTATGGCTTGGTCCACATCCTCATCATAAACCACAGATGGACGTCCAGGACGTGGTTGATCTTTACAGCTTCTGTCTCCGTCCCGGAATTTCCGAAACCAACGGCGACTTGTGCTATCATCAACTGCATCCTTCCCCCATACACTTGACAGATGTTGCAGTAAGCCTCAGCTGAAGTACTGCCTTTATCGAACTCGTGTAATAAACAATGTCTAATGTGCTCCTTATTGCATGCCATGTTACACCGTTCGTGATTTCCTTTACGAATGATTTACTCGGACAAACATGCTCTACGCTTTATTGGCCGAAAATTCGGCATCGCAGCATCATCTGTGACGTAACCACTCCGATCGCAATTTGCATCTATTACAAAAACGGGTAGAACTTTTGCAATACCCAATAATGGATAAGCTACAACGCACAGCCAATAATTGATAATAATTAAGGCAACCCACATTGTGCAAATAAAATCTAGAAATTATGCGTTCTAAATCCAAAAATTATGCAAATTGTGCATTTTGCGATTAAATACATGTAAATTTAGTAGAAAACCCCTGTTGCACTTGGTAGACATTTTTTTAAATGTTTTTTTGTTTATGAGAGAAAAAGGTGAAATCTGAATAATGAATTTTGAAAATGCCTTTAATTAATGCGTAGGTTTTTAATGTGTACAGTATTTAAACAAATTGTATGTGTTAAAAATCAAATATTACAGGATTAGTACATCATTTATTCAGAATCTGAATCCCGAGCAGCAATATGTTCAAGATCTGATTCCAACTCCTCAGCTGCTCCGTTAAATGTCACTCGAAGATGGGCCTCCAGGTTCGCTTCGGTAAATCCGGATCTATCCGCAGATAGTATTTTTTTGCGGTAGGAGAAGCTTCTTTCAACGTCAGCAGTTCTTGCTACGACGGAAAGTGCCTTCAGTGCTGCGTCACTTAACAGGGGACAGTCCCGGCTCAGCTTTCTCAAGAATGACACTGGATTTACCTCTTTCGTCAACTTGTCTTCCTCCAGTATCGCAGCATAGAGTGAGAACTCTCGGGCTGCTATATCTTGTAGCGTAAATCGTTGCAGTTCCGGGTGCAGAGACAGTCCCACATCTTCTGGACAACACTTGCGAGGATAAAATTTTTTTACTTCTTTCCAGAATTGAGTACTAGGGTGCATGCCGTCTAGGTAGGCCTGCAGCTTGGAGCACGGGAGGCCACTTCGTTGCAAGTAGTTCCGGATCGAGACTAGCAGCAACCAAATCTCCGAGGAGTGGGTTCTACGAGTTTCCAGCTTCTTGATTACAACGTCCAAATCGACGGCAACCCATGCAGCTCGCTGCATTTGCTCAACCAAGGTGGGCTGCAGAGCAGCTCCTTCAGTTCCTCTACGGCCAGGCTGTCGTCGTCAAGAGCTTTTACTCACTGCACTTCTACCTCAACGTTCTCGGAATGGTATTTTGCGGCTCGAAGCCTGATCCCTCGACAGGTAATTACTGGAGAGGGAGTTTTCGCGCTGGCGGGTTTTTCCCGCCAGCGCGTAGACAGTGGCTTGCCGTCTAGCTGGAGCCTTAGACAAAGCAGACTTGACGAATGCGACGTAGTGATCAAGGATTTTGTGCAAAGATTGTATTTCTTCGCAGGCTAGGGGCAGAACGTGCGCCCAACACCTGCTGTACATAAGTCTGCTGTAAGCGCCTTTCAACCGATTTGCAGCAGCACACAGTAGAGAGCATTATCCGTGGAATACACCACTAGATTTATTCTATTGACACCTGTGGTCTCCAAAACAATGAGGGTGACGTCTACGACAGTAGCTGTGTTGCACTTGTCTACGATTTTTGAAACGGCCACTCTTGGCTTTGCGTGGCTCCCCAATGGAGTCAGCAAAACGTTTACTATTTTCCGAGTAAGAAAATCCTGCGTTTCGTCAACTATTGCACAAACATCGCGATCTTTGCAAAGGCGTCTCGCTTCTTGGAGGTCAGATTTTCTTACTTGAGGGAGGATCCGTCTGAGTGTGGTCTCAGAAAGGAAATTCTGGCCATTCAGAACGTTTTTCTTCATCCACTGACGAAACGTTTCGTTTCGAAACACGTGCAATGGAATCTGGGCACCAACGAAAGCCGACACCATTTCCTCCCACTGTTGTTCCCTGCTATTTTGGCGGTCAACGGTTTCTTTCAAAGTCTCTTGATCGGTGTGTCCTTCTTTGCACCGCAAATGTTTTCGACTTGCGCCATGGGTAGACATGACAGATTTTCTTGTGAAATCGATAACTTCTAAACAGTACCTGCACCCCAGATTATTCGATTTCAATTCAAGTCCAGTTCTTGGAAACTGTTGAAGACGAAATCTCGCTGTAACTTTGTCTTTTCCCATTTTTGGCGGCTTCGTAAACTTTTTTAACTAAACTTTAACACCCGTCTGGAAAAAAAAAATGTACTTATGCACTGCCTTCAGACGGCTGACTGGCGCGGCTGAGATACGGAGAGACTCAGAGAAGTTTAGACTTTGGCACCTGAACTGCATCATCTCACTGCTACACCTATCCAATGAAACCTAAAACGCCGCTCAGCTATGCCCCCTCCCCTCCCCGCTACCGCCGGAGAAAAATCCACCTTTCATCGTCGCGTTGTCATCAGCGACATCTCAGTTTTATCAAATAAAAAAAACTTTGGACGCCAGATATTGCTTGAAAAAATGTAGCTTATGCATTTTGGAGCGGAAAATGCATGTAATTCAAATTGATGGAAAATTTATGCATTTCGTGCATTTCATGTAAAATGGGTGCTCAGGTTTAAGCACTTTCTCAGCATAGTTTGTATAAGCATCTTATTTAATATAGCAACCCAGGGACTCCGGGGTCGAAATGCATTATATGCATTTGGGTTGTTCTAATATTAAAGGATATATGTTAACTCCATCGTCCCACCATTTCACAGAACAATTTGGAAGAAAAAAAA
Source organism: Macrothele yani (assembly GCA_039090855.1). Lineage (NCBI taxonomy): Eukaryota > Metazoa > Arthropoda > Arachnida > Araneae > Macrothelidae > Macrothele > Macrothele yani. The sequence continues at coordinate 43,146,920 of CM077022.1, read as the reverse complement.
AAAAAAAATCCCGCCTCTCTGTATAGAATTTCTCGCTCCAGTATTATATTCATGACATAATGAGGTTCACAAAATACATGTGGGCTCAAAACATATGATGGAATCTAAACCTGCCGCGAAATTTTCTTGAAAGCAAATTATACAGAAGCAAAATGCAATCTAGTGTTGAAAGCTGATGAGCTGCAGGGAAAAACATCAGACTTCGCACATCTTATACATTTGAGGAGAGCTCAAAGTAACGTTTAAATTTACTGAAATTAAATGGTAATAAACAAATCAGAGATGTAAAATTCAATTTTAAATAATCTGTTAGATTCCGTTGTTTTTATGCAGGGATAAATATGCATGAAAAACAATGGTTCAAAAACATGCAGACTTATTTATGACGATCTCGAATGCAGCTTGTATAGATCCAATAGTCTTTCCCTGTTACTAAAAGTGCTCTGACTTCTTCAGTTGAACTTAATAGTGTTGTTTCAGTCTGAGAAGCCATTTACAAACCTCTAAATGGATCCAAAGGAGGTTTCTCGGAAAACTTCCACCTCTGGTCAGCTCCATGTGATAAAGTGAGCGCTGACGTGCTGCCATCTGTCGGTCGATGTAAAAGATGACAGCATCTCTTTGTTACTATTTTTAGAACCCCTTAAAGGGCTCTTTAGGAATGTTAATTGCGTCCCTTTTACGAAATACGTATTCTGAAGGAAAAGTTTGTTTCCTCATGAATCGGAAAATTTCTATCTTGCAGAATAAATCAAGGACATTGATTACCTGCAAGGGAAAAATTGTCTGATGATGGAATCAACACTTCAAAGTAATGTTCTGAGGAAAGAAGATATTGTCGTCGATATAAATATTCCAGAATATTGTTTTGCAAATGAATTTTTCGATTCCCTCTCTTTTACTGATATGCACCTTAACTTCCTGCTGTTTCAGCATCACAACGGATTCCTTCGATCAAAGCATTAGGGATTCGTATTCCATAGGACGACAACGATTGGTGGAATCTGGTTTCTCACGTGACCGGTTCCCTCCAGTGAGGTGACGTATTGGAAGGCACACCTGCCTCCCATGGGACCCATGAAGTAAGGAATATACAGAAGGAAAAGGAGCCATAGAAGTTCATTAAAACTCCTCCTACAGAACATTGTGCCCCCATGAGTCGGCCACCAAAGCTAAACCTGACGTCGGCAATTGTTGCTGCGACAACCTAGCGATTGAACCATCTAAGAAACACATCGTCGTTTTGAGATGAGCGTAGTTAACTAAGAACATAGTGAAAAATAAATGGGCCAGGTATAGGGGAAAGATTTTCAGTCAGTAGGCTAAAGGGAAAAGCTAGGAGGAAGGTGCTTTGGAAATAACAGGAAAATTACGAAATAAAGACGGAAGACAAGTTTTCACAAATATATCTGCCAATTAGGAACAGAAAGGCAATAACACACAAACGCTCAGTACAAAAAGAAAAAAACAAGAAGCTATTGAAAAAGATAACGCAGGCATCGAAACAGATAACAAAGGAGTATAAATGAGAATTGAAAGTGAAGACTCACGAGTAACAGCTTTATATAAAAATGGAAAATATTACTGAAGAACTAAAAGACAACATGTACGCAAATGAAATTGAAAACTGAGCCTTAGAAACCTAAGTTCTGGAAACTGAAAGAAAAAACGAACGGTTCAGTAAAGAATAAGCAAGAATAGTTCCACTTATTAGGATGTTAAAAGAAAGACCACTGTAAATATTCGTCTTTGGTCTAGGAGTTCCAAAGTTGGAATAGAACGGTTGCCACGAATGGAAGCAGTAACAACCATATGAGAAGTTGTGGTTCCCTGGGAATTCCAGCTGTCAATTAGCGGCTAATTCTGTGGCTTACCGATGGTGCGCTGCAGTAGAGTTCATGACGACATATTTCATTTTAGGGTCCACTTTGTATCTTCTTTACTTTATTATGAGACCTAAGTTTCCTGGCATGCACAGAGGAACGCAAAAAGCAGATCGAAGGCAAAGAAGCTTCCATTACAAAAGGCAGAAATCTGAAATTAGCGCATTTGAAATCTCAGAAATGGTAGTTTCTTAATATAGCAACTAAAACATTATTCTCTTGTTTAACCTAATTATTTTGACCCACTTGCACAATGTCCAGTAATTTCTTCACAAAACTTGAATACAAATGTAATTGTTTGCTCCCCAACTTATTTTAGAGAGAAAAACTCTTATTTGAAACAGCCGCGGTCTTAAACGGGTTGCGCTGATAATATGAGCGAGAAACATGATTTTACACCCATCTTGAAGAAGATGTAATTGCCGCCTCGGTGACGCAGTGGTCTAAGCGCTGACTTATGACCATTTGTCCGTGAAGGGCAAGGGTTCGAATAGCGGATTGGCGGTCGCAAAAGGGCCAGGGAAAATTTTTGCAAATGGGCCCGTTCAGTTGTAGTTCTGCAGTACTATTGTATCACAACCGAAAATCACTTTTTTTGTTTAAGAAACAAAACAAAAAGTACAGTTGCTCTGGAAACAATGGCAAGCATAGTACTGTGTGTGTGTGTGGGGGGGGGGGTAAAAATTATACCCGTCATCCTTAAATTGAAGTTGGTGTTGCGGAAAATTTTTCATCGTCCCATTCCAAGATTTTACTGCAGAAAAATTGTACTGCAATTTTTCTTTTGTCAACAATCACAGCTAGAAATTTCAAGATATTTAAGTATCGTGGCAAACTCACTTAATAGAGGTCGAAAAAGCGAATAACTAGGTTTAAATCACTTGTTTAGTTAGTTATGTATGCAATTGCGCTGGAGAAGCTCCTAATTTTGGACACACTCAATATATATATTTGTTTAAAATTTTCTCTTAAGAACGCTAAAGTAAGAACATTAAATTAAAAAAAAATTGCTTATATAGCCTTTTTCATGTTTGACAGTTCGTAAAATAATCTTGATTTTTATACCTTTGAGCTTCCAGTTCTTAAATTTACAACGAAGTGGGCTGAAATTCTAGCAAATATTTGAGAGAAGGAGAGAACTGCTACTGGCAAAATTATGTTGGAGTTGTACCAAAAATCCTTTCGCATAAAACATGATTTTTAAATTTAAATAAATGAAAAAAATACAGAACTTTTACACTGTTAAATTCTCTGTTTGTACTGCAATTTTTTGTATTTGTGGACAATCACAGTTGGAAATTTAAAGATTTTTAAATATCGTGGCGAACAGATTCTTCATTTAGTGATCATATATTCGTATGTGTTTCAATTACAAAACGTGCTTTTATGCCGCGGTTATGAATTGTAAAGACAAATTACTGAATAACGTAAACAAAACATTTTGCAACTAAATGTTGAAATGATATCTCCGTAAATGCTTTCATCTGCAGCATTTGTCAGTTATCAAAAGATGCGTAGGTAGAACATTTCGGGGGAAAGGGATCGTATATCAACATCCCCGCAAATAATCTTACAGTTATTTCAAAATAAGTTCTTGATATTATTAGCTTTCACTCTGAATTCTGTGTTGTCATATATGTTAAATATTTCTAAACAATTAAAATCTATAATTCCTTTAAGTAACGCAGTAAGCCACTTACCAGTTGCAGGAAGATCTATCCTTAGTAATCACAGAGCGAAAAAGGGGATTTCACACATAAAAACGCTTCAAATGACAACACACTAATATTTATTGTACATCTCCACAAAAAGGTAATAACTCATTATTTCAACACGCACACCCTCTACATATCACCGACATTGTTGTTGTTCAGTCAAAGATCAACCACTTAGATTACTAACCGACGTGAGCAGCAGAAGGGGATCTTGTTCTTTTCTCAGGCAACGCTCGCTAGAGTAAACAACTAAAAACGTATCGAGCAGCGCCACCTGCAATTCTGTTAAACGTTCGCTGAGGCGTTCGAAGAACTCTGACAGTCATATTTTTAATAATAATTTCTACCAATATAGTGGATAGTACATCCCATAATGACCATTATCTAGCATTGTTCTGCAACTTTATCAAACATAAGTGAGCGTTTTTCAACACTTTAACCAAAGTAGTGAAAAAAAATTAGCCCTGTTCAGCTCCCCCCGCAATACTCTTAACATACGTAGATTGTTGTGCCTCCCGATTTTTCCTGATGCCGGGCCCCTCGAAACATTTCAGGATGAAATGAGTGGTCAAAGAAATTATGGAAATAGATAGACATCCCTTCCCCACTCCGCAGTTGAGAAAGACATAGGTTCATTGCGCAGGAATCAAGGAGTGGAAGTTTGGAAGAGGAGATTTTTTTAATGCCTAAGCAGATTAATCATAGTTTTCGGGCCCGGGTTCTATCTTGCAATATAAAATTCGGGCTCAGGTGGGCTAGGGCTGACATACTTTAGGCTCGAGCTCTTAAAATTGAGCCCGAACTCAGCTCTTATGAGCACAGCACTAAAGCCTCCTACAACCAACGGGAGCAAAATCAACTACCTCCCCCTTCCTTGGGGAATTTATAGAACATCTTGTACACCCCCCTTCAACATACGGTACATACATTCTCGTTCCTCAGCTACTAAGTGAACCCAGAAGTTCGCAAACATACACGGCCCATCTATTGTAGTTGGGATTCTAGCAGTTGCCTGGTGAGGGGATTTTTTTTCCTAATTCACAATAATTTTTCCCTCGCTTGTTTTAATTACATTATGTGTATTTCGTTTATAAAAAAAAATTGTGGTTTAGTTGTGTGTTTAAAACAACCGAACTGAAAACATTTTTAAGAAAGTAAGAAAGAGACAAAATATACAGAAGGGGCCCACCGCGAAATGTCCCGGTGGGCCAATCCGCCCTAAATACCGGTGAGGCATGGACGTTGTGTTTGTCGTACGGCACTGGTTCTCTCCCTTCCCTGGAACTAATGGCCCTAAATTTGGGACGGGCGACTGCTTATAGCCCATTGAGTTGCTCACGGTGGTCGTTAAACCCCCAATAAAAAAAGATGTAATTATGGAATTCCATAAAGGTTCTCCGATGATATAATAGATATATTTCGGATACGAGTTGCTATTGGCTGGAGAAATTATGTCAGAGTGGAAGCAAGAGAACTCAAGTGATAAGTATTGATCGTAAGGGTTGAATGTTATACAGGCTGATTCAGAACTCATGGGACAAACTTTAAGGGGTGGTAGAGCACACTGCAACAAACATTTTTTTGTATTGGGATGTATGGGCGCAAGTGACGCGTTGAGGCACAAACACAAGAAATAGACATGAAAGGAAACATAAATTGTTTACTTACAGAATCGTTGACAAGTGCTTCTTTACAGCAATGTTTAAAATAATTGCTCAAAATTGCGTCCACCAACAGCGTCGACGGAGTGATTGGCGCACAATTTCAAAGATGCCAGGTATTTCTCGCACACGTGTAGCCGCAATGGATATTCGAGCGACGAGGTCCTCAACAGAGTCAACTGGAGTCTCGTAAACGAAGGCCTTCAAATGTCCCCATAAGAAGTAATTGAGGTCGATAAATCGGGCGATCGGGGTGGCCAACGGACTGGTCCACCACGGCCAATCCATCGTTGCCCTAAAAGTGGCATCCAGCTAATTGCGCACATTAATGCTGAAATGGGCTGGTGCCCCATCATGCTGAAACCACAATCCTTGTCGGACGGTCAGTGATACATCTTGAAGCAATTCTGGTAAAACCTCTTCCAGAAAAATACGATAACATCTGCCATCGAGTCACGTTGGTAGTAGATATGCGCAGATGCCTAATGTGCAAGCCACCTACTGCCCTCTACCGGCAACAGTACACGCCAATCACTCCGTCGACGCTGCCACACATGTATTACTGTTGGTGGACGCAATTTTGAGCAATATTGTAAACATTTCTGTAAAGAAGCACTTGTCAACGATGCTTGTAAGTACGCAATTTATGTTCCTTTCATGTCTATTACTTCTGTTTGTGCCTCAACGCGTCACTTGCGCCCATACATTCCTATACAAAAAATGTTTGTTGCAGTGTGCTCTACCACCCCTTAAAGTTTGTCCCACGAGTTCTGAATCACTCTGTATAAGAAACGTAAATAAGGAATACCATGTAAATGTTTTTTTCCTTATCAACATATTTATGAGCCATTGCTTTTTCCAGTTTTATAAATTAATAGAAATCTACGTTTTCTGCTGTAAATAAATTTATCGCTGGATTTGGAAGTATGCAGCAAATTACATTTGCGAAAATGTGGCCAAACGTAATGCGTTCGGATGCGAATGCAGCGGCTCAAAAGCATACAGAACCAAATTGTTTAAACTTAGTGCCATAACGTGTTATTACATAGTATATTAATATCAACAAAAATGAACTGAAGAATTATTTAACGTAAGATAGCCACTAACTATCGATATGTAAAACGAGCATTTTTGAGACAATTTTTAGCATTCTACATCTGAAAAACTGTTTTACGTAACATTTGCTTTTATTTCGTATAAAATTTTTGTTTTTTAAATGATATTAGTTGGTGACTGTAAAAAGAATATTAAAAATTACATCGAAAAGTTAGATACGATTTATGGGGAGGAGGATAAATCTTACCACAATGGCACAAACCCTAATCGGGAATGAATAAATATAATTATCATCAGTACACAATTAAGTCAAAAGAGGAGAAAAAATTATTAGCGTTTGAAATGAATACTTAAGAAAAATAAATAAAAAAAAAGCTGGACAGAAAAGAAAACAAATTGCACTGTCAGAAAAGAAATATCATATCAAGTGATCATACTGAAAAAAAAAAAAATCAGAAAACAGCAACTGAGATGTTTCTATAACATTGCACGCATGGACGAAAACAGACTACCTAACATCTTAATAAATACGTTCACAACAGAAAGAAAAAAACAAAAAAACCTGGAAAATCAAGACTTACCGGGCTGAAATTAATAAAGAACATCTCGGGCTGCAGAACATATGGTGAACTTTTTCGGAAAGCAAGAAACAGAGAATATTGGGAGAATCTGCTCAATGGAAGACTCAACCCGTCTTAGACGGAAGAGAAGAAGAGAGAAAGATAGAGGTTTTAGAACAAATCTGTTTTGTTTCTTTGATTGAAGGTTTAACGACCACCGTGAGCAACTCAATGGGTATAAGCAGTCTCCCATCCCTAATTTAGGGCCACTGGTTCCAGGAAAGGAAGAGAGCCAGTGCCGTAAGACAAATACAACATCAATGCCCGATCGGGATTCGAACCCGGATCCTTCTCGGACGAATGTTCATAAGCAAGCGCTTAGACCACTGCTGCACCGGGGCTGCCAAGCAAGTCTTTGAATTCTTTTCTTTAAAATTACCTTTTGGTTTGCATTTCAGTACCCAGATTTGTATCAACTCAGAATCTTCAGGAAGACTATGCCAAACAATTTCCCAACCTTGTACCAGCCTATTGTGCGATATAAGCAGAATGCTCCTGTACATTGTAAACCTAGTAACTTACACTGACATAAGACAGGGTAGTATAGAGGAAAGTAATGTTGAAGAACTTAAGAAAAATGAATAGTAAGGAATTAAATATCAGTACTCGTATTACTCACCAACTAAGCGAAATGGGTCTTTCAGTTTGGAAAATTACATGAACGAAGGAGAGTCTTTACACACATGCTTCATGCGGGCCAAGGTTCTGTATCGGCTCCTGCTTCCACCGTGACCATAGGCGTAGCGTGACCAAAAATGTTGGGGGTGGGGGTTGGCACGGCACAAATAAGTGTAAACTGATGAGGGGGCATTCCCGGAGAAATAATTTCTCCGAAAATGCTCCTGTTCAATTGCCATTAGTGCCATAACTTAGGTTTTTTTACATGCCTAACATATCCAAAACTACGAAGTACGCCAGGCTAGGTTGATTCACCCTAATGAGGATGAAAAACAACATGCCTTTCAAAGCCCTTCATGTATTCATCTGATAATCATGAAAATCACCATCAGATGACTGCATGCTATTGCGTATGGAATGATTACTGCTGGAAAGCAGCCGCAATGCTCGCTATTGCGTAGCGTTTTCCCCTTGGCTGTGTGTCATATTTTATTACATTTAAAAAGCGAACGACTAGTTATTATGTTTTTCCAATTTTTTAAGTTCGGGGCACGTGCCTCCCTGTTCTCCCCGACGCTACGCCTATGACCGCGACGCCATGCTCAAGGGGAAACGTGGTTATTTCAACTGCATTATGGCAGCAGCTCAATGCCATCTCTGCTGCGTTGTAGACTTTATAAGGTTACTTCAAGATTCCTCTTCTCCAGTTCCAGAAGAAGCTCTGATCGCTGCCCAATCCACCTCTGTATGAGAATCTGGCACTGTGTTGATTGTTTTTCGTTATTTTAGTTAACCCCCCCCCTACCGCAGCTGCGGGGGGGACCAAGGGGCGTACTGCAGCTTCCAGTTATAGCTTTTTTGAAAAAAATTCAAACGCGCACAGAGACAAACAAACAAATAATTAACATAAATGTTCATATTTTCTTTTGAGGTGCATTTACCTTTGCCTAAATAAATATCAAGTTTCACTTTTAAAACACTGGATGTCCTACAGATTGAAGTTGTTCGGCCCTTTGGCTCAGGATTGTCATACGATCGTTCTCCAATCGCCCTCTCTCTGTGCTGCTGAGGAAAAGCGCGAGGCCACATTGGGATTCCCCATGGAGGATGTGGAGAAACAGTCAGTCAGTCACCTAGGATTACGTATAAAGCAGGAGCCAACGTTCAGTCACAGCAGCCGCAGATCCGCTATGTACAAGAGGGTGATTCCTCCAAGTGATTTATTTTAGTTTTGTACAAAACAATTACATGTATTGTTAAATTTATAACTTAAAATGTTAAAACTACAGAGCTCTAGGCACCAGCATTACTTTTCCAGTCACTCTCCCTGACTTCCTGACCCCCTACCCTCCACCCCCCGCGAAAAACGCATCCTTCCTCGTGCTGAAACCTTAGGAAAATTACTGCGCTTGAAGGCGCTGAAGTAAATCTTGCGGCGGGGGGGGGGGCACGTTGTGCTAGTTACGCCACTGTTTAAGAGTCCGGCATTTCGGTCCGCCTTTGTGCACGGGAGGTGCACCGATGACTGTAATTTTGTTGTTTTTAAAACTATTCCACTCTACTTTTGTTTTCCGCTTTTCGTTTTCTTCAGCCACAAGTAGTTATTCTTTATATAATTTAGAAATGTGCATGCTAATTTAAGTAAATCTGTCCAAGAAATTATTTTTGCGAATTTTTTTGTTTTTTTTAACATGATATACGAAAACAAGCAATTAACAGAAGCAGCATTTCAAGATGTTTCATAAGTACTATATATGCATCTTTTGGTTATACTTCCATCTGCGGCCCGTTCTAGGATTCACGAGTCAGCGCTAGCGTGCTGCCGTCTATCCGACGCTTAGACAGATAGTGTGCGTGATTTGGGTAATAGTTCCGTTTCGTGATTATTTTTTTGGTTAACCCTTAAAAGGATCTTCATGAATGCTAATTGTTTCCTTACTCCAATATATTTATTATGACGGAAAAAGCTTTGTTTTCTCATGAATAAGGAAGCGTCTATCTGGCAGAATAAATCAACTGATTCCGTAAATTTAAAATCAATTGATTACATGCCAGGGAAGAACTGTCTGACGATGCGAATCAACACTTAAAAGCAGTGTTTTGAAGAAAGACACCAGTTACGTCGGAAGAAATATTCCAGAATAGGGTATGCCAAATGAATTTCTGGCTTCCCTCTATTAGTTTACGTTTAAAGGAACGCAAACTAGCTCTCTGCAATATTGATGCTAGTGGCTGTCTCAGTGGACGTGGTAACATCACCCTGTGACGATTCTACGATTGCCTCATCGTAGGACAATCCTTCGGTGTAACAAAACACTTGAATCATCACGATATCAAGGGGAGTAACAGCATCATGGAACCATGTTCCAAGTATACGGAAACCCAGCTCATCCTGCTCTGAAATGTGCTTCTTCCCACACCTGAATTGCTCAAAACGATGAGATATATCCACTCTGCGCGTCCTTAGGTGGCCCTCTGAACATCGTAATGCATCTTTTGGTTATACTTCCATTTCATGGTGTCAATCCTTCGCTTTCACACCATGAAATGCCTAAAAGAGGTAGGTGTCATGCTCCATAAGATGCCCCTCACGGTTTTGTGGCCAATGATCGTGAAATGGTAGAGGACGCTGGCATCGGAAGTTACGTTACATGCCTCATCCCAGTCAATCATAGGAAGTTTGTTTATAGATTTTCTCCAGTGCTAGGAAGCTGTATAGCTTTTACAAAGGTAAGTGGAGAGACATTTATTTAGCAGTGTTTTTACTAATTTGCTGTAACTCTATCAAAACAGTTAAATTTTAGGTTAATTCAACAGGCCACCCCAGTGGCGCAGTGGTCTAAGCAATAGCTCCTGATCGCTCGTCCGAGTTGGGTCCGGGTTCGAATCCCGTGAGGCATGGGTGTTGTGTATGTCTTACGGCTCTGGCTCTCTCTTCCTTCCCTGGAACCAGTGACCCTAAATTAGGGACGGACGACTGCTTGTAGCCCACTGAGTTGCTCACAGTGGTCGTTAAACCCCCAATAAAAAAATTCAACAGCTGTTCACTGGAACTCAAAAGCTCTTCTCAAGGGTTAGTGTTCCAGTTTTATTGAATTGTGGATCGCTTACGAGTACATTCTAAGTGCAATGTGTGAAAGTTTGATCCAGATGCTGCAAACCAAGTCAGTATTACCTATTGAAAGGTGAATGAAAATTGTCTGAAAGCAGTGGCACGATTCCAATTTAGGGCCACTTGTAATATAGAGAAAAAATTGTTAAAGGACTCCATCCCAAAATGTCATTCGAATGGGAAGCATAAAGCCAATGTTTCGATGGGAAAATATTCCCGTTTATTTCCGGTAAGGTTTCGAGAGGTGAAACGTTTTTCTATAATTTTTATTTTTACAGCATAGGGTGATGTTTTAGTGATCGTAAATAGCATATTGGTCTCACGTGGTTTTTCATATTACCCATGCATGAATTCAAACTTTTAAAATGTCTTGTATTAATGCTAACATTAGGAGACTGTTGTAGTTTAGAATATTTAATCGTTATCATGTATTACGGTGATTTTTTTAAAATTTTATAATCGTTAGTGTACAGCTTAACTTAAAAGTACGACGCGCTTGCTAATGTATCTTGAGCACCCCTGGATTTTTTTCGGGAAGTGACTGGCGTTTGATATATACTTTAATTACATGTTTATAAAATAGTCTTCAAGAAGTACACATAATGATAGGGTGCTAGGTGTGTTTGTATCATAGAAGGATGTGTGTGTTATCATCGTTCTTCCTCCATGACATACGTCGACAGCGCCATCTACCACGTTCATGATTCCGGGCATCAAATGTTTCAGGGAGCAAGTCACACTATCTCTTGCAGGCACTGTATCGTAAACATCCTTCTTATCTTTATTGAACTCATACGTCATCCTACTTCTGATGAGGCTAAATTTAATTTATCATTCAAAGACATTTCAGCAATGCACGAAATGTATCTTGATAATTTAGACGCAGAATCAAGGTAGAATTTCCCTCTCAGAAAATATGGAAAAAGCGGAGAACTTTAACCGGAACTACAAATCGTAGCCACACTGCGAGCAACAACTTATACTAGTAAAAGACCTTTCAGTACACTACGTCGCGTGAAGTCTTGGGTGATCTAATCCTTCACCAAGAAGAGGCTATATGGCCTGTGTATATTGAGTGCCTAATAAAACTGGGTGTACAGAAACGAGGATTTTATAAAAAAAGGTTGCCTGCCGATTTGAAAGAAAAGAAAAACAAATTAGATTTTAAATTGACAAAAATCGGGAATATTCAGGATTTCTCTAAATACAGTTTTATTTACGCTTTCCAACCGTAGGTCGAAGAATCGTATATGCTCCAGCTTTGTCCGTCTGTCTGTCCGTCTGTCTGTCCGTCAGTCCACACGATAGCTCGCGTAAAAATGGTTCGATTTCGATTAAATTTTTGTATGTGGTAGGGAACCACCTGGGGATGAACCCTTTTGAAAACGGACGAAATGGGGTCAAAGGTCATAGCATAGGAGCGGGATCCATTGCATTGCCGTTATGCCTCATAACTTGAGTAAAAATTGTTCGATTTCGATGGAAGTTTAGTATGTGGTAGGGGACCACCTGGGGACGAACCCTATGGGAAATGGGGTCAAAGTCAGAACATAGGAGCGGGATCCATTCCATTGCCCTTATGCATCATAACTTACGTAAAAATGCTGCTATTGCGACAAAACTTTAGTAAGTTGTTCCGTAGGTATACTGAACCAATTCTGTTCCATATCATCGAAATGAGGTCAAAGGTCAGGGCGCAGCAACGATATTTATTCCACAGCTATTATCCTCACAACCTGAATAAAAGTGCTTCTATTGCGACAAAACTTTAGTAAGTTGTTCCGGAGGTATACTGAACCAATTCTGTTTAATATAATCGAAATGGGATCAAAGGTTAGGACACAGGAGCGATATTTATTCTACCGCCATTATCCTCATAACTTGAGTAATGATTTCTGGTATGTTGGAAAGCGTATCATAATCAATGCATTGCATGATTTTACTAACTTGTTAATATATTCTTACACACAACCAAACTAATTTTTGAGAGAAGACAAATAGATTTCAGTTTTTTTCTTTGAACCAGGAGTGACACAATCATAATCCAGCTCAATTATAGTAAGAAGTAAGATGTTCTTTGCTATCTAAATAGACTTCACAGCATTTATTCAATTATTTTTTACTGAAACTGTCATAAAATACTCTGTGACATTTTTCTCTTTGTCTTAAAAAATACACTGAGTGATAACTGGATTACCTAATACTTCGTAGGTTCCCTTTTCGCCCTGAGTACAGCAGCTAACCTACGTGACATAGGTTCAATTAGACGCTTGAAGAAGTTGGAAGGTATGGTTAACCAAGCTGTGTGTAATGCCACCTTCAATTCATACGGGGTCTTGACCAACCGGCCTCTCTCATACCAATTATACTTCCTTCCTCAAACTCGCTCAAATGCTCATATTGTGCACGGATCCGACGTCGAGACAATCTCACAGTCCGTGGAGGTTAATGCAACCGCAATATGCTGTCAGAATTGTCCCTGCGTGCGATATTTGTTCCTGAAATATCCTCCTCGATGCATGGATTCCATGCGCCGTGGCGGGCTACTATTTAGTCAAAGGTCGTTATTTTTTAATCATACGCAGATTCGGTCCTGAGGTGCCTGCATACGGATTTACATCAGGATAGAACGACTTTCTCGGGGTGCTTCGTTTCTTTTTTTGGCAAAGAGTGTATCTTGAAATGCAATTATGTGTTACAATGGGAAAGTTTTCGAATAGACGGCAAGACGTCAGAGCATGTATAATTTAGAGTTTAAGATTTGTTTCTTTCTCTAAATTGTTAAGAATCTTGGAAATACGTTCTTAGCCATTATTATGATCCTTCATATACATATTAGGTTTTTAGGGGATCGTCGCGAGCGACTCGATGAGCTATAAGCAGTATGCCGTCCCTCGTTTAGGCCCGCTGGTTCCAGGGAAGGGAGAAAGCTAGTCGTAAGACAAAATCATCATCCATGCTTGACTGGAATCCGAACCCCTCTCAGACGAATGGTCAGAAGCCAGCGCTTAGTCTACTATGCCACCTGGGCGGCATTAGAGCGCGTGTCCCGTACTGTCAGAATTGTAATATGATAAATAGCGTTGTGCTATCAGGGCCGGAAGTAACTTTCAAGAGAGAGTATTACACAGTAGTACTCAGAAATTCTAAAAATGAAAATTCTTGCAACGTAAGATAAACTTTGTTACGGAAGAGTTCACATTTTCGCAAGGCAACGCCCTTCACCTTCGCAAAAAGTACTTCTATTTCTTTAATATATACCTCATGTCCGACACTTACAAAAGGTCGGCGCACGAGGGACTCTTAAAGAATTGTTAAGGAAATTATTAATCTTTTACCTGTATTGTACAGTCAAGCACACAGACTTTCATACTTTTAGTGATATTAAAATTTTGATATAAACGTTTTAGGTTTAGATTAAAAGTAAAGGTGGATCCCAAAGCTTTTATCATTTTCTCATACTTCCAACAGAACAGACAACCAACTGAGAGGGAGGGAGCCTGCACAAGAGTTACCGCTTGTAACAGGAAGTATACATTTTATCTAGGAATTACCCTCCAGAACACTCTACATACAAAGTAAGAGGTTCGAGCGAAAGGTATTTCCGACCAATAAAAAAAAAACCTTATAAAAATTAGAGAAAACAAAATAATTATTTAGTTTTTGAAAAGACAGGAAAGTGGTGAATTACAATAGAACAAGAAGGGTAAATGGATATGCAGTAAACATTAATGGATCCTGATATTTCTCTTAATATGCTTATTTATTTTACGGTTATATGTTTCTTTTGTTATTGAGAAATAAGCCAAGTATGTTAAACAAGCAGTCAGTCCCGCTCCAGGACGATGAAAATTTTCAAGTTTTCGGATATTATCTGACTTACCGTCCTTGTCACATTTACGCCACAAATCGGATTGTCATCTTCAAAAAAATTTGTATTATATGGCGTAATCCTGTATTTCTTTCATGATTTATCTGCTTCTCCGGGCAAACACGGGATAAGATTCTTAACCTCCAGATTCGCTAAACATGAATGCCGGTTGCTTCGACTAGCGAATCCTGTGATGGTTTATATTCAAATTGATCGGAAACTTGAAACTTGGTCGTTCTGGGTGGTGTAGTGGTTAGCATACCCGGGCGTTTTCTGGGAGACGCGGGTTCGAGTCCCGCTTCAGGACGATGAAAATTTTCAAGTTTTGTCACATTTACGCCACAAATCGGATTGTCATCTTCAAAATTTGTATTATATGGCGTAATCCTGTATTACTTTCAGTCAGTACATTGTTGGAATCCTGCAATATAGTAAGAATGGAATTAAATTATATATTATTATTTTTCCAGCAAAAAACTGCCTAAAAATTGGAATAATGGTTATATGTATATATATATATTTGCCTACACTTAATCTATTTTTTCTTTGAAGTTTCATTATGACATATTTTTGTTATAGTTTTTTCCTTTTTTAACCTTTGAATTCATTATTCTATTATCTTATTTAATACTTTTGAACCTTTTTTTTAAATTACTGGAGCTAAGGTTTTCCATTTAGTAGACGTTTTTTGAGCTCCCATTTTTTTAGTTTCAAATTCCAAAAACCTTCTAAGATCGCATTTAATGGCTAATTTTATTTGTTCTGATTTTTTTGATTTTTGCCCATAGGATAAAGCGTTTCTATTCTTCCATAAGTTATATTTAGTAATGGCAATAATATGATGAATTGCATTATTTTTTGTTTCAGAACAATCAAGAGATACATGATATAAGATTTGGTACATAGAAAAATTATATTTATATTTTAGATAGTTTTTAAGTCAAGCCCATATGTATTTAACAAAGTTACACTCTACAAATAAATGTTGTAGAGTCTCTTCCAAGTTACAGTATACGCAATTCGAATTTGGAATTAGTTTGATTCTATGAAGCCATTTTCTTGTTGGAATTATGTTATGAGAGATTTTGAAGTTTAGATCTCTGATATGCGTACTCAATCTTTGTTTAAATTGTTGAATCCAAATATTTTTGACGAGATTAGTTTGTAATGTATTTTCTAATTTTGTAGGATGATTGTCATTTAATGCCAAATATATTTTACTTAAATTATCATCATGCATGATGTTTTTTAAAAGAGATTTCTCTGTAATTTCCTTCAATACATTTTTCATGGTTGTATATTTACTGCCTGTAAAATAAGTAAAAGGTTTTTGGGGAGAGAGGGAGCTAAAACACACAAGTTCTCTCCCAACTTGGAATTTTAGTAGTTTTGACGCAGGATGTTTTTCGTTTTGAAAATTTTTTCTCATAGTCAAGAACCGGAGTATTTTACCTTTTAATGAAAGCCTCGCTATACCTAATCCGCCATGTTCAATATTGTTGAACATTACATCTCTTTTTATTCTATCTCCTTTGCCTTCCCAAATAAATTTAAAGGCTAATTATTCTGCTTTTTGATAATACACTTAGGTATTTCAAAATTTCTAGCATAATAAATTTTTTTGAAAAATGCAGAGAATTTAAAATCTTAGCCTTTGAGAAAAAGGAGAAACTTCTAGTTTCAAGGTCTAAATTGTATTTCTCCATGCCTGTAATGCAATCTTTCCATTTAGCTGTTAGATTTGGGCCTTTTTTTGTAAACGGTATACCCAGTATATTAATGGTACTATTAGTTATTTTAAATAGATTTTGATCTTGCTTATTCCAGTTCCCAAATAAAAAGCCCACACTTTTCTCAAAGTTCAACTGCGCTCCAAACAAGGCGCTAATTAAACACATAGAAAAAACATATGTCTCATATGTTTTTTCTATGTGTTTAATTGATTCTTCATTTTTAACAAATAGTACAACATCATCTGCATATGATAGTGATTTAAGCGATTTGGATTGGCCTGGGACCGAGAAGCCCGAAATTGCCACATTTGTTTTTAAAGATATTAAAAAATGATTTATAACTAATGTATACAAAATAGGGGATAATGGACATCCTTGTCTAACTCCTCGGGTGACTTTAATTTTACGGGACAAACCATTATTGAAGATAATTTTCGTATAAGTATTTTGATATATATTTTTAATAATATCTACTAGCTTTTTAGGTATACCATAAGCAGTCAACATTTTATAAAGTTGATCGCTGTTTACAAAGTCGAAAGCTTTTTTTTTTATCTAAGGATATTATTGCTAGTTTAACACTTCTATCACTTACGTACTGAAATAATTCTTTTAGTGCCAAAATATTAAATTGAATATCTCCACCTGGTACTGATTTTATTTGTCCTTCATCTAACATTTGGGTAATCACTTTCTGAAATCTATTTGTTAATATCTTAGTAAAAATCTTGTAATCTACATTTAATGTGGCGATTGGTCTCCAATCAGTAAGGGAAGTTTGGTTTCCACCCTTAAAGATAAGTTTAGTTAAACCGAATTGAAAAAAAGTGGAACAACTTTTCCTTCGAGTATTGCATTGTATATTAATTTTAATTTTGGTATTAAATGTTTCTGAAATTTTTTATAGAATTCGGTGGATAGACCATCAAACCCAGGTCATGATCCATTTGGCAGCGAGAACAAGGCTTCTCTTATTTATAAATTCGTAATCGGTCTGCAAAAATTTTCACTGTCTTCCTCTAATAACTGATAATTGATATTAACATCTCCACTACCTTTAATAATTGGGGGATTGAATATTTTCCCCATAGAATCAGTAAAGCTTTGAAGGATTTGTTTTCTTTGAGCTGATGGAATTCCAACAGTAGGATCTGTTAGGCAATTCTTTTCTTTTTTCACCCCCTTCAACAAGCCGTTAATATCGATTTCTCCCATTCTCTCAGAATCATATACATCGATCATAACATCTTTAGCTCTTTCAAGCAGGGCCGAGTCCAATTCGTTGGTGAACATAATAAGCAAATTCTGTGAGAAGGGATCTAATCTATTTGTTGTTTTAATTTGATTAGCCTCTCAGCATGGGAGGCATCGCCACACACGGATGCGGATCCAACAACCTCACCGGATTTCTACCCGTCAGTAAATACAGGCACGAAATCCGGGAAGAGAGACTGTTTCTCGGCAAAGAGCTGTTGGTACACCAGAGCAGGAGTGGATAACTTTGGCCACACAAAAAGGGAAAGGTCAGCCGTTGCTTGAACCGGCCGCCAAGGCGGTTCATTGTAGAACCGGGTCAAACCAATCCTT
This sequence comes from Macrothele yani, assembly GCA_039090855.1. Classification (NCBI taxonomy): domain Eukaryota; kingdom Metazoa; phylum Arthropoda; class Arachnida; order Araneae; family Macrothelidae; genus Macrothele; species Macrothele yani. The sequence continues at coordinate 43,129,064 of CM077022.1, read as the reverse complement.
GACAAGTCTAGACCAGCATCGCGCACTAAGTTCGACAACCAAATCCCAAACGTCGGAACACAGGAAGGCCGGTGTGAGAATAGACGGACACATTGCGGTTGGAAAATGGAACCATGCAGTGGATGATCAGGAAAAGACTTCAACTTGGTTAAGAAGTGAAGAGACAGCTGCTTACGTCGGATGCACAACGGTGGTTCATGGGCCTCGACATACAGGCTATGCACGGGAGAGGTACGGAAAGAACCAGTGCATAGCCGCAGAGCCTGGTAATGGACAGGATCCAGAGGCCGCAACACGGAAGGACGTGCCGAACCGTACGTTATGCAACCGAAGTCTAATTTTGACCGAATCAGAGAATGATAAATGTGAAGCATTGAGCACCTGTCAGCCCCCCAAGATGTTCGAGAGAGGACCTTCAGGATACTCAATGACTTCGTGCACTTCACCTTCAAAGACTGGATGTGAGGTCGGAAGGTGAGTGCTCGGTCAAAAGTTAGCCCAAGGAACTTGACTTCTGACACCACAAGGATGGTAGAACACCCCAGACGGAGGCTGGGGTCTGGGTGAAGACCCCGTTTGCGGCAAAAATGCAAGCAAACGGTCTTCTGCGTCGAGAAGCCAAATCCATTATGGGAAGCCCAGATAGAGATCTTAGTAATGGCCGACTGCAGCTGCCTCTCAATGGTGCGCATGTTGACAGATGCGCAAGAGATCTACAGATCATCCACGTACATGGAGCCACGAACCGTCGGAGGAAGTAGACTGAAAATATGATTAACACGAAGGATGAACAATATCACAGAAAGAATGGAGCCTTGAGGGACACCCTGCTCTTGTGGGTATAACGCAGAGAGGGTCGATCCGACGCGCACACGGAACATCCGGTTCTGGAGAAATCCGGCAATGAAGGTAGGCAAATTTCCCCGCAATCCGCAGTCACGCAGATCACGGAGAATGCCGTATCTCCAGGTTCGATCGTAAGCTTTTTCCATGTCGAAGAACACGGAGACCATGTGCTGACGCCGGACAAACGCCTCCCTGACAGATGTCTCAAGGCGAAGATGATGATCTGAGGTGGAACGGAATTTCCGAAATCCACTCTGATGAGGTGAAAGAAGGTGACGTGATTCCAAATAAAAAACCAAACGAAAATTGATGATGCGCTCTAGTACTTTGCAAAGGCAGCTCGTCATAGCAATTGGTCGGTAGTTCAACGGGTTAGCGGAATCTTCACCAGGTTTGAGAACAGGAACGACAATGGCAGTGCGCCAAGATTCGGGAAAGTCACGCTCGTGCCAGATCCTGTTAAACAGGACCAGCAGACATTCAAGAGAGGACGGAGAAAGGTGCTTCAGCATTTCATAATGGATGTTATCCGGTCAGACAGATGTTCGGCCGGACCAATTCAGGGCAATCTTCAGTTCGACGGCAGTCAGCGGGCTGTTATAATCGGCAGCGGAAAACGGTCCAAAGGAAACCTTGGACCGTTCAAGCCGCGGCTGTAACTGCCGCAACGAAGCAGGGTAATTGCGGCTGCTGGACACCGAAGAAAATGCGACGCTCAGACAGTCAGCAATACCCTGAGCGTCAGCAACCGTTCCTCCACCATTCTCAAGAATGGAGATTTCCCCAGAAAGGTACTTACCCCGAATCTTGCGGATCCTGTCCCAAACGATCTTAGAGCTGGTAGTGGTGTTAATCCCGGATACGTAGCGTATCCAAGATTCCCTTTGGCTACGACGACGTACCAAACGCGCGTAAGATTTGGCTTTCTTGAAGTCAAGTAGGTTCGCGTCGGTGGGGTACCGACGAAACCTACCCCAAGCCCGATGTTGGGCGTGACGAGCTGCCTTGCAAGTGGAATTCCACCAAGGTCGCGGGCAACGTGGAAGTTTAGTCGACGTCCCGGGGATGGTAAGTTCTGCCGCTTGCACAATACAATCCGTTACCGCCGCAACAGCTTCATCGATCGTACCCGAGGTCACCATGTCTGGAGTAATGGTCGCTGAAGCCGTGAATGTGTCCCACTTGGCTCGATCGATAGCCCATCTAGCAGGGCGAGTAGGGTAACGGTACCCGTCACCTGCTAGACGGAGAAAGATGGGAAAGTGATCACTGACAAGGGGATCATCAGATACGCTCCAGGACCAGTCAGGATATAACGATGGCGAACTCAAGGACAGATCAATGGCTGAGTACGAGCGGGTGGGTTCATGAAAATAAGTGACTGCCCCGGTGTTGTGGAGACAGAGGGACGTGTTGGAGAGAAGGGACTCAACAACACGGCCCCTGGAGTCTCGAGTGGTAGAACCTCACAACGGATTGTGTGCATTGAAATCTCCTAAGATGAAGAAAGGGGCGGCAGCTGGTCAACTAAATCTTCCAGATTCGAAAGGCCTACAGCTTCATCTGGTGGTATGTAGATGGAACACACTGTGAACAGTGTGTTCACAGATAGTCTCACTGCCACTGCCTGCAAAGTCGTCCGAAGGGCAACTGCAGTGACAGGAATACCATGATTAACAACGACGGCTACTCCTCCGCAGGCGATAACGCCGTCCAGGTGATCTTTGCGGAAAAGGGAGTGTCTCCGCAGCGAAGGAGTGTCCGTCGTGCGAAGCTTTGTCTCCTGAAGACACACGCACACAGGTGTGTGCGAAGACAGTAAGCCTTTTAAATCATCAATGCGTGAACGCAGACCTCGGCAATTCCACTGAATGAGCGTGGCCATAATGAAAAAATGAAAAGAAAGAATGAAGACAGACGACTAGAAAGTCTCCATGTCGTCCGTCACCTCCAAGGGCTGTGTTTACCCCTTGTGTTGAGAGGTGGTTTTTGCCTGCTCTGTTTCGGGGAGGATGAGCCGGGTTTCACATTTTCCGGCTTCTTCTTTGCAGTGCCCTGGACCTGGGTCCCTGTGATGGCCGAAGATGTTTTCGGCGTAGAAGAAGGTTTAGGCGACGATGTAGATGTTGCCTTGGATGCAATGCGGCGAGACTTCAGTGCTTCCAGCCCGGCAGCGACGATGTCCTCAAAATCATAAAGACAACGCGCCGGGATGGTCACCTCCGTCTGGACCGCAACAGTAGCCTTCCGCACCACAACCGAGGCATAGGAGCGCCAGCCGGGTGGAAGAGGAGCTATCCGCCGCCTGGCCTCAGGGTATGACAGATGTTCAGTGGTCTTCAGGCGTTGGATAGCCTGCTCCTCGATCCACTTGGGACACTGCTTAGAAGACGCAGAGTGGGAACCCTCACAATTCACACAGTGATCCGCCTCAGCGGAGCAGTCCGCCAAAGAGTGTTCAGTGGAACCACAGCGCCCACACTTTGCTACATTACGGCAAGACTGCTGGGAGTGACCGTAATGCTGGCACTTGAAACATCTCAAGGGGTTCGGTACGTATGGCCGAACATCTAGACGCAAGTACCCCGCCTTGATGGAAGTTGGCAGGGTAGGTGAGTCAAAGGTCAGGACGATGTTCCGGGAAGCAATAGACTTCCCATCCCTCCTGAAAAGAATACGCCGAACCCCAGTGGCATGTTGGTCCCCAAGTTCTTCCAACAATTCCTCTTCACTGCACTCGAGCAGGTCGCGGGAGTTGATGATACCGCGAGAGGAATTGAGGTATCCATGGGGCGAGATCTGTACAGGAATGTCCAGCAGAACGGTCGTCTCTAGCAAGGTTTCACTATGACGTGGATGAGATGTCTCCACAAGAAGATCCCCTGACGGGAGCTTTTTAACACTCTTTGGAGAGCCCGCAACGGCTTGAAGAGCCTTAATAATCCAGAAAGGACTCTTCGAACTGAGAGACTGAGCTGGATCAACTGAATGAATGAGAAGAAACAGAGCATTGCAGTTTGTAGTTAGTAGTTTCTTAGTGGAGGAGGGTGTCCCTTCCTCCACCCGGCGCTTCAGATTAACAGCATGGGAAACACTTTGTGTTGCCATGAGGGAGAAAAAAGATTCGTCCGCCAACCTCCCCACCCACTACCGAGCCCAACGAGGGAGAGCCGGAGGTCCGCAAGCCCAAGAGGACGCAGGACACGGCTCTAGGGATAGTCAGCGGATATAGCAAGTTGGTAGGTCAGACACACGCTCGGCGTGCACCCAGACTTTCCCGTACCCTGAGAACACCCCTTTGGCATGCCCATCCTACCCCCAAACTCACCCAGCCGAACAGAACGACAAGCCGCTAGAAGTCTGGACGCAACTCGGCCACAGACTTCCTGGCCAGGAGTGGGTTAGCTCCCAGCCTCCCGTTTAGGGTGAAGCAGAGGGCAAAGAGGAGTGTTGGCATCTGGAGACACTACAACCCGGCCCCCAAATACCTCAGCCTCCAGCATCCCCGTTTCCACCTGTACGGGTCACCGCACACGGCAAAACATGCAGGTAGGTCTAAGCTAACCAGCTCCGGAAAAACAGAAAATGTAACATAAAAGAGAAAAGACAGAAAAGGGAACGAGGAACCAAACCCGGAGCTGGCGCCTCATCACAACCTCAGCAGCCTACAACTGAGGCGGGTACATGTCAAGAAATGAACTAAAGACGAAAAAGCAAAATGATAAGAGAAAATCGGCTCGGGCCGTGGGGACACCATCCCCATCAGCTGTATGAACAGCTGTCCCTTCGGTTATGTAATCGTTAAAGCCGCAGAGGCAAGAGAAACCGTCACAAGGTCAGGTCGGGCTGTGGGGGCGCCGCTCCCCAAATAACTGGAAAACCAGTTATCCCCGTGCGGGGCAGTCGGGCTGGAACTGGAATTAGAGTCCTCGGACTGTCCTCCCTTTCCCTTACTTGTCTGGCACTCAGGAAGAAGACGATCATCAGCTTCGGAAACAATAGGAGAGTCCGAAGACCCAGGAGAATCAGGAACAGTAGCTTTTGGGAATTTTAGGAATTTTATTGTTGAATGTTCAGATGTAGATTCTACTGTACTCTCTGGGATGAGTATAGCAGAACTTTCTTTCCGAGAGCAGGCAGCAGGTGAAAGTTGGGTACTTCCCAGCACCGGGAATTCAGTCAAGTCCAAATTAGGTTTTCTTTGAGATTTTGGAAGGGTCGAAAGGCAGTCGACAGGAGGAGCATCATTCCACTCCGAATTCTCAGGCCACTCCTTCAAAGGTGATTGAGAAGTTCTGGTAAGAGGAAAGTTTTCTGAGTGAGGAGTAGAACACTTGTGGGATACTGCAGAAAAATCATTACTCGGCAGATCGTTACCAGATATCAGATTGCCATTTACTTTCTAAGATAGGAGATGTCAGGGGCTGCAGCGGCAGCATATCTAGAGTTATGCTCACATTCAAAGGTCTTGTGGGAAATCTCACCACACTTCTGGCAGGGAAGAGGGCAGATGTAACTCAGATGGCCGAACATATAACAGTTCTTACAGTAAGAGCATGGGCACTTGTTAACATGATGTGCCTCTGAGTCACACTTCTCACAGGTTTTTTTTTGACACTCATAGTTAACGAAACCATCAAATCCCAAGATGCAAACATATGAAGGAATGTTTTTTTAGGTTTAGCACGAGGACCCTATTACCATTTGGAAGTCCTAGAAATTCCGGTCGATTTCTATCTTTGTGCTTGCAGTAGTTGATAGTAATGTTTTCTCCAAATGTAGAGAAGAAAGTCTTAATTGCCCCTTCGGGGACGCACAAGGGGATATCCTTCACGAGAATGGAAGTTCTAGTGTCAGCCATGGGGCCCAAAGAGACTATAGAGCCGTCTTCCAAAGTTAAGGTTTGCAGTTTTAGTAGATCATGGTAGTCTGCCTGGCGAGTAAAAGAGATAAGTAGTTGCCTTGATGCAGAAATCTCCTCTATAGCCGTGAAAGATTTATCATAGTTTATCATTTTCGAAATAGCCTTGACTATTTCGGTTGGTTGGTTTAAGTTCTTATACCTGATTGTTACAGTATTCATGAAAAACTCCTGGCGGAGCTGAGCGTTATTAGCTGAAACCATGTTAAAGCTACAGATAGTGTAGCCTGACTTCTATAACTACAGACTCTTATTTGACAGTGAATGAATATTTGTCTATCTACACATCAATGAGAAGCATAACCGTCAAAACCTCTTGAAACCTTATTAGAAAATACACAAATTATTCAGTAATATTAAAACATGTAATATCTGAAATTATAATTGTTGTTACAAAAAGGGTGTTGAGACAAAAAAAGGTGTTATCCAAACAGTATCTTTTAAAAATATTATGCACAAAGGTTCAATTAACTATCAGCTTAATATTAACACATCGGATGAATTTCCGTTTGGTTAAATATGCACAGTAAATACTCAATTTACACTGTACTCTAATGTTCTGTCAACAAAACAGACATTCCAACCAATGAGCTGCTGATTTATGAATTTACCGTTACTTTGCCGGGATTTAATATATATATTTTAGTTTATCTAACAAAACACCGGCAATCTAACGGACTTCTAGTTTGTCTAACTTTAGTGTTTCAACAAATAATGTCTATCTTTGAAAGTATTCACTATTTAAGCACTATTATTCCAATTTTAAACCAATCTTTATACGAAAATGCAAAGTTTACACTCTATAAGAATGTCTGATTATTTTTCCAAAAAGTACTATGTATCCTCTTAGTAATGAAATTACAACTTTGCACCTGCCTTGCTAGGCTAAAATCCAAATAGTACTTTACAAGACACAATATAATTCATTGTGAATGATAAATTATGTGATAGCAGAGCAAGCAAGGAAAAACCAATATTTTTTCTCTCTTTTTTTTTTTTTAAACTTTCAAATTAATCGTTGGTATTAAGGCAACAAATGTGGGAAATCTCTCTTTTGCACAATGACACAATTTTTGTAGCACGTTTTGAAGAGAGGGACGTACTATCAGCACTGAATGATGAAGAAAGACTTAAGCAGACGGTGGATTCACGGTGATTCGATGTTTATCACTTTAGATATTTTCCCTCCGATGCACTGAATGATGCCAAGAGATGAAGAAAAAAATTCCTTTTTTCCGAACAACACTGATACTGTGGAGGCAATTTGATGAAAAACAGGAAGCACTGACGAATTGAAGAAAGATGCCGCACTAAAGTTGTCGGGAACACCAAAGAACAACGAACGCCAAAAATGAAGCAGATAAAAAAAAAAAAGCACTTCGCTCTACCGGCCAAAACCGCTAAGGCAAGCGGGCGTCGAACACCTGAGCCGTGGCACAATCACGCAGAGACTTCGCGGAAAGTAGCAACAGAAGGAGAAGCTGTAGTTGCAGCACCAGACTCTGACATGTTTTCGGTTCTTATTACAGGAAATCTCGAGAGATCGCACCAGAAAATTGTTTGATTGATGAAAGGTGAAGATTGTTAGAATAATATTTAATTCTATGTTACATTTTTGCGAGAAAAAACTGATTGGAATTAAAAGCGGGCAGTGACAGTATCACAGTAAACAAACAAAGACATCGCACTTTCCACGTTTTACCAACTCACAGCAACCGAAAAATTGTTATTCGATCACCGCCGGGGAATTGAATCCCGGATATCGAGAGATCCGGGATTCAATATAGATCCGGGATCCGGATATCGAGAGATCCGGGATTCGTTATCGAGAGATTCGGGATTCGTTATCGAGAGATCCAGGATTCGTTATCGAGAGATCCGGGATTCAATTTCCCAGTGATGATCGAATAACCATTTTTCGGTTGCTGTGTGTTGGTAAAACGTGGAAAGTGCGATGTCTTTGTTTGTTCACTGACGGCCACGTATTTGGAGGATTTTCACAGTATGACAGAAGCAGAAGGTAAAACACCTGAGCGCTTGTAATTATCATATACTAATTTTGGTTCTGTAAAAATGCAGTTCAAAGTCTACGGCAGATCATAAATCACGTTATAAGCGCATTGCAGTTATGATGTGTACTGGCATTTTCACAAATTAATAGGATACCATTGGTACATTTCTCGCGATTCCCTGTGCATTGTACACCCAAGGAACTGACTGTCGAATCGCAGGTTATGTTTTTATAACTGGAGCTCTGTGTTTAAAAAGACCCCTTTGCTATGTGTCAGATATACGAAAACATTGGAGAGAGATAGACTGGCAAACGTAATGCTAGCTGTTCTGAAACGACGGACACCAATTGAATTTGCAGCGCCATCTATATGAATGGGGAGTTGGAAAGTAAGAGTTTTCGATTGAATTCATAATATACTGCAGAAATTACGTAAAAAGAATGTTCCCGTACGACCTAAGAATTTTCTAAATTAAATTGTAATTAGCAGGTGGTCATATCCGAGAAAAAACAAACAAGACTAGTAAGAAAGAAAATGCTAGGCTATATCAAGGCCGGCCATATACACAGAGCAGAGAAATAAAAAACAGAAAGAAAACTGTTAAACAGGAAAATTTCGCATCACATACACTTAAATCTTAAAGATATATCAACATCTTAAGGATTTAGAACTAAAGTACTCGCTCAAACACGTCAACACCCTACAATGGAGGCTTCATATATAAGCCGGAAGTAGCATGCTCTTTGCCAGTCTATTCTCCTCCAATGTTTTTGCAGATATATTTTAATCAAACTTGCATAAAGATATTCTAATCAAACCAGCATAAACACACATTGCTCTAAAACCCTTAATGTATAAGAAATTTGGGACAAGCTCTTTCCTGTTTATTTTTACTACTCTGGTTCTAGAACTTGAGTCCTGCGTAAACTCCTCTCTTTCATGTTGGCGGACCTGTTTTTGAAAATACAGAACGCAATACCAAATCTTTTCATGGCTGTAAAAACTTCTTTGTCAGGTATTTCCAGGGGAAGTAACTTTACAAATACGCTCTCATTGTTTCTTCTGCTCTTGACAATGTGAATGTTTTCCCACTGTACTCAAAGCTTCGTTGGTAAGCATTTTGTCAATTAGTCCCTTGTATTTCTTCACAAACTGAAAATCTGTTTTCCTCGTAGAGATAACTTTCACCGTGAGGAACAAGCCTTCATGTGGGCACCACAAGAACACGCAAATTGCTCTTATCCCTGGGTATTGGACCACTGAAATGCTATTAGGTCCTCGCATTCTTCCCAAAATCAAAGAAATGAAAATAGAGACTTTTCAATCTTCATCAGGTACTCCAGATTAGCAGCACCAAAAGACGCAATTGAAGTAATCACTGAAGCACTCACGAAAACAAAGCACTGATAGAAGCACTTGGTGATTTCACATAATGCACTGCACTTATCACACCGTTGGAACAGACATTAACGCGATGCACACCATAAGAAAACTGCAGAATAGTGTCACAATTCACTAATTTTTACCAAGAGCACGAAGAACACTTTTGATAACACTCTATTTTTGTTGCTTTCACCGAATCACTGACGCACTTGGATAATTCGAAACACTGTGTGGATATTGATGAGATCCCAAAAGCTCCTGGTTCTGGTCAGAATCCGATGATTTCCGTTCCCGCCAGAGTTGGGCAGGAATGCATTACAAAGTAATGGAAGTTCAGATTACAACTAAAGTGTAATGCATTACAAGGTAATGCAGTAACAGGTAATGCATTACAAGGTAATCCCAAGTATGGTTTCCCCTTAATCTGTAATGCAGTACAATGAAGAGGATATAATTCAATAATTTAATAATGCCATTCAAACGCAATGGAATTATTTGGTAATGAAATTACATACAAATAGTTTATAGAAATGTACGTGTTCCAAAAGCTATGTCTAGAAAAGTCGGCCATGTAACATAGCAGACAGAGACCGAAGTTCGTGTAGAATGTTCTAGAAGCGGCAAGAATGGGTTAGACGTTTGAACAATTTATTATTTCCTGACTGTTTTTTTGTGTGTTTCAGCGAATTGTTCTTTGTTGAAGACTAAGATCACATGCAACGGCATTGATCTTTCTTTCATTTTTGTACTGTTCTCTAACAGAAAGAAACATCCCATTCGTACTTACTTCATAATGTATTATTTCGTTCAAATCACTTTACTTGCGGCGAAGACGGGGAAACTACTAATGACATACACGTATGATCTCCAATACCTACATATACACATTTGAGGTCCGAGGGGTTGAACAATTGTTAAATAACCTACACAACGTGTAAGGGTGTACTGGTTGCTGGTTTATTCACGTTGTATAGTTACCCACAAGGCCGTCTTAAGGGGTGGGCCAACGGGGCCGGTACCCAGGGCCTCTACCTGAACTGGGGCCTCCAACGTCCCAAGAGTCTTATGGATTTACAAAAAGCCAGACTCTCTGACAACTTACCAGCGGTTTGTTTTCTTTTTATTTAAAGAAAAGAAACACCAATTCAGAAAGTTGGAAGTTCTTTTGCCTTTTTTAAACCTTGCTCGTAGCTTCGATTTCCCGAGGAGGCAGGAGGAAAGTTAGGTGTTAGGGTGGATCTTTTCTGACAAAATAAGAAACAAAGAAATCCGACCTCCCTTCCGATCCCGAGTGTGGGTGAGGCTTGACCTCTAGAGCCACGCACAAATCGCATTTCCCCCTTTTAAACAGTCATTTGTGTTGTCCACACGAAGAACTGCCCGTATGTTTATCACTGGGATTTGCCCACCTGGGCTACTTATACATAAATTGTTTCAATCGTCGCTGTTTAAACAAATAACAATGACGGGGCCCCTATATCGGCATTTCTGCCCGGTGCGTCATATTGTCTGGAAACGGCGCTGGTTGGTTGATTTCTTTCTTCTGTTTTAATTTCATTTAATTTTCGTTGAATAATTTGTAGAATGGGGAAGAAACATTATATCTTTCAGCACCCATTTTCTTGTAATTTGCTAAGCAACAAAATGTGAATGCATTTCCTACACTTCATGGAATTCTACAATTTCTGTCATGTACCATTTTTCATTCAAGTGGTATTTAAAAAGTTACTGGATATTGAATGTTTCTTCTCATAGAGATAACATGGTGATGGTGGTGTATATAATAATTCTCATACGTTGTACATGTATCCATATGTTGTACATAATGTAATAATAATGCAATATGTGAACAAAAAAACACACCACATATTGTAATAATATGATATGTTGCATATGTTCTATTACAGTGGCGGTTCTGGACAAAAAAATGGGGGGGGCAAATTCCTACATGTGCCCGTAATTAATCAAAATTAATATATAATTCCCCCAAAAACGGTTATATTTCGGGGAGCCTGGGCCCCCGGCCTAGAACCGCCACTTGTTCTCTATATATAACATCAGGGCCCCCAAAAGTGTTAAGACGGCACTGGTTACTCATAAGTAATTGGTTAATTACCAACATATGATGAACCATTACGATTATAATGGGTAACTGCTACATGTCATTACAATTACCATGTCATTCTAACGACCAGTTCACCATTACCACGTAATGGCAACGCTAAGTTCTTGTTCCCATTACCATTACGCTGTAATGCATTGCCGACTAATTCAATTACGAATTGTTTCCGCACAAAAGTCCGTGCAGGAATCGCACCAGAAAATAAGTTAAGGAATACAAAGAGAAGAAACTTAGGTCGTATTTAGTTGTCTATTGTATTTTTACAAGATAAAACTGATTGGAATTAAAAGCAGGCAGTGAGTGTATCACAGTGGTAGAAGATAAAACACCTTAGCATTTTTAATTATCCTGCACTAGTTCTGGTTCAGTATAACCGCAGTTTGAAATCTACGGCTGATCAAAAATCACGTTACAAATGCACTGCAAATGTGATATACACAATACAATCACGTTACAAGTGCACTGCAAATGTGATGTAATATTAGGGTATAGTTCATACATTTCTCACGACTCCCTGTACAATGTACACGCAAGGAACTAACTGTCGAATCACACGCTATGTTTTTATAATTGGGGCCCCGTATTTTAAAAAGCAACTCTTGCTATGTGTCATATCGTCATTCAGTTTCTGGGAAAGCATAAGTCGTGAACTGGCCCCACTAATGTGCTAGCCTTCAATCATGCATACAGGTAATGTTGAAATAGCTTTCTGGGCTAGTTTTTAAGAATTTATTTACAACGCGGACCAGGGGCGTACCGTAAGCCCCCGCAACACCCGCAGTGGGGGAAATGACCCACGGAACACTCTAAAAATGACTTTCCTGAAAAAGCACAGCATGTTTTTTTTTCAAGGTCGGCTGGTGGTTGAGGTGGACACTGTGGGAAGGGTGAAGTTAGCTTCGCTAACTAAATTATCCTCCGTTCTTCCCGCTCCTAGCCCAGCCCCTCACCACTTCCTGTGTAGGTCGTGGCACCACGAGGACTGCCTCCTGCCTGCCGTAGTTCTAGGAAAAAGGGTGACTAAGCTGTAAGTAAATCGTTTTTAATACACATTTCGATGTAATTTTATTTACTAGTGTTAGAAACAGTCTTATACTTACAATTTTTTTTTGATTGGAGGTTTATCGACCACCGTGAGCAACTCAATGGTCTATAAGCAATCGCTCGTCCCTAAGCCAGGGCCGTAAAACAAACAGAACATCCATGCCTCACCGGGATTCGAACCCGGACCCTTCTAGGATGAATGGTCATAAGCCAGCGCTTAGATCAGTACGCCACCGAGGCGGCCTTACAAATTTTCACTACTAAAACTTCACTCTTAAGTGTTAATAAAATGACGCAAGCTCTGTAGTGACCTCAGCATGACGTAACATCTAATAAAATTCACATAGTCAGGAAGCAAATAAACAGCTTGATCTTAGAATTACGTTTTTCTAAATGTTATGTTTAGATATAATATAATATTAAGGAGGATTTACATGAAATTGTTGTAAAATCGAGATCGATATTAAATTATTGGTAATTTTAATACAAATGCAGAATTGGTTTTAAGCACTGAAATGAATGTGGGTGTAATATACGAAAATTGAATGATTTAAAAAAAGGGACCCTGAATGTTTCTTGTGGGGGCCTCCACTTTTTGCGGTACGCCAGTGACGTGGACAAAATATAAATTTAACGCATTGCGTTTTTCAGGCTACTATATTATATACATGCACATTCATATCAAAATCAAGTTTTACGAACAGCGAATGAACTTCCTACCATTCTTAATGGCAGAAGCTCATTCCATACTTCTTTTTCTATTCTACAGCTTTTTTTTAGTCGCGGGGGACTCTATTCCATTTCTGAATTTTATTTTTGCTATTTCCATCACCACCTAAAACTATAGCAAGAAGAGCAACAAAAGGTGGCACAAGTAAGTACTGTTGAATTAAACGCTAGTTCTGAATTCTATCGAGATGTCCTGCAGGCTGCATAGAATTTTGCTGTAAAAATATTCATCATATCATTTATTGTTCGCATATTTACAATTACACATTATTACAGTGCTCCGTCAGAAAACCTGATATCCTTACAATCACTTTGTGAAATTCCCAAATTTGTCGGTAAGATTCGAAACCGCATCTGTCTGCTCCAAACCAAATGCTTTACCATTAAGCTACACCGGCGGAATTTATCGCTTCGACTTTGCCAACTAGACACGTTAGTGATTTGTGTCACAAACACACATTTTTCGGAGAATCCAATACCAGTACACCCGTATCCCTGTTCGGGAGCCAACGTGAAAGCACAAATTTGCCGATGGCGGGGATCGAACCAACATCCCTCTGCTCCGGAGCGAAATGTTTTACCAATTAAGCTACACCGTCGGAATTTATCGCTGCAAATTTGAAGAACTGAAATGTGCTTCACCTTTGTACTATGTCACAATTTCAAGTAACTGTCGTTCAGTTAATGAACCATATCAATAACAAAAATTCGTTGTATATTTAAACGGCGATTTATTGATACTACATAGATCATAGATCATATGTAGATGATTTTAGGAAGGGAGTGTCTGACCCCAAGTCTTAAACAACCCTTAGAAATAGGAAGCTAGGAGATTTGGGCTAGAGTGCCTGATAGGAAAGTGATACGGAAGCGAGGTAGAAGACGTCCTTATTTACTACCGGGGGCCAGTACCCGAGGTCCGACGGCTTAATGTGCCCATCAGATCAGATCAGAGCATATGTAGAGGATTTTAGGAAGAGAGTGTCTGACCCCAGGTCTTGAACAACTCTTAGAAATAGGAAGCTAGGAGATTTGGGCAAGAGTTCCCGATAGAAAAATCACACGGAAGCGAGGTAGAAGACGCCCTTATTTACTTCCGGGGGCCAGTACCCGGGGTCCGACGCCTTAACGTGCCCATTCGACGCACGGCGGATATTTAGTGGTTTGAGCGTTCGTGCCTGCTGGGATCGAACCTGAGGTCATCTCCGTGGCATACTACAGAGGATGTTCAGACATTTTTAGAACTTTTTTGATAAGAAATTACAGAAAATAAACGAGGTTCAACGGACTAAAACTGGCAACACCGTGTCAGATGAATACGAAAGAAAAGTCTGCTGCAGTTAAATATCGTCTGCTTAGAAAATGGCGTGCGTAAACAAGTTGTGAATAGAAGGTTATGTTTTCGCTCTTTACGAAGAGAAATATTCGTATTCTGTAATTAAAGAAACGCTGTGAAAATCACGGAATTAGCATTTCTAAATGTAAAACAAAATGGGAAATATTATTCATATAATACAGGGGGAAATCATCAAGAATTGCTTTTAACAGCGAAAATAACACCAAACTAATATCCAAAGAGTACATTAACGACTATTTGAAAAGTAAGATCTCTGGTCTTAAAAGAAAATCCACTGACACAAGAGCAATCGCTAAGTCGTTCAAAATCTCTGTAACAACTGCAAACAAATGCGAAAACACAAGTTTGTCCACGACGGCCATCGAATCTGTGCCCCCTCAGTCCGGAGTAAGTCGCTCTCCCAACCGAGCTACGCGAACAGAATGTCTCGCTGCAGATTTGTCGTCTTGGCACAGTTTTCACCTCTGTAGTACGTCACATCATCTCCCTCTTAATTTTTTTTATCTTTGAAGCAAAGTAGGAATTGCCGCCCCGGTGGCGCAGTGGTCTAAGGCGTTGGCCTCTGATCATTCGTCCGAAGGGGTCCGGGTTCGAATCCCGGTGAGGCATGGATGTTGTGTTTGTCTTACGGCACTGGCTCTCTCCCTTCCCTGGAACCAGTGACCCTAAATTAGGGACGGGCGACTGCTTATAGCCCATTGAGTTGCTCACGGTGGTCGTTAAACCTCCAATCCAAAAAAAAAAAAAAAAAAAAAAGTAGGAATTTTTCATTAATTCCAAACAATGTGTGGAAGAAACATTACACATTTTTTTGAAGAACCCAAAGCCCAGTAGATCCATTTTCCGCAATCGGGCGCCAATATGAAAACACAAGTTCCGCTACAGGCATCGAAGCCGTGTCCCCTCACTCAGGAGTAAGTAGCTCTCCCAGCTGAGCTACGCGGACAGAATGTCTCGCTGTAGATTTGTCGTCTTGACACATGTTTTCACCTCTGTAGTACGTCACACAAGGTAATAAACAGCGATTTGAATTTTGAAAAAAAGAACGTAATGTTCACCGCATTTTTATCTGAGCGACTTTGATAGCAGACGCATTGTCGATGCAACATAGATGGGTCATTATATCGCTCAAGAGGTAAGAACTCTGGCACCTGTACGAGTATAAAGGATGTACTTCGAGTATACCATTGATGGACATATCAGTGCCCAAAGAGCATGCGAGGGCTGACCACACGCCATTGATGACTGAGGTCGACGTAGATTATTCAGACTTATACAAACCGACGGCTTGGCAACGGCAGCGTAAATCGCATCCAAATCAAATGTTGGAGACCCAGGCAGTGTCAGCAAGTGAACAGTATGACGCACACTGCATGCTCTATAGCAGTCCCACTGTCGACTGCTCATCGTCGGAAATTATGCCTCGTCTAGTGCTGGGACGTCAACATCAAAACTGGACCTCTGCAGAGTGGTGCAGTGTCTCGTGGTCAGATGAATTCCGTTTTCAGCTGTAATGTTTCATCACCTCCACGCTTTCATGGCCTTCGCGCATCCTGCGGTCGACAGTCTGTTTCAGCAGGATAATGCACTGCCCCACCGGGCCGCAACTACCCAGGCATAGCTCGATTAACACTCGTCTGAATTTAAAGGCGTCCAGTGGCCACCAGCCCCGGATTTAAACCGTGTGGAAGTTCTATGGGACGCCGTGGAGCAGAACATCAGATCCATGAATCCCGGACCGACGTCTCGAGCGGAGTTGTGGACAATGCTGCAATAGGCCTGACTGGCATTAGCTCCTGCATCTGATAAAGTCGATGCGTGTACAGGCTGTTATTCGTGCTAGAAGATGACCAACACGCTATTAGGTAGGTAGCTCTAAGGTTTTGTCCATTGAGTGTATTTACAGAATGGATTAAAGCACTCGACGATGAAATGTATGGAAAACTGTAAAAAAGTTCTTAAAATCAACAGCTGTATCGCACGTTCAAGAGATGTGGTTTCAAAATCATTCACTGTGCACCGCTTTCCCTGTAGGACCACAGCAAGCTACGGAAAACTAACCAGTTGTGAGCCGTCCCCGTGGCCGAGTGGTCAGAAGCGTAGGTTTCTGCCAAGTTGTCCACGCAGGATACAAGCTTGTGCGTTTGTCCTACGACACTGGCTCTTTCTCTTCCCTGGAACCGTTATTTTGTTTAGGGTTTTACGACCACCATGAGCCACTCAATGCGCTATGAGGAGACGTTCGTCCGTAATTATAGGTCACTGTTTCCAGGGAAGGCTTTGTGTCAGTGCCGTAAGACAGACACACCATCCATGCCGCACTAACGATTCGAACCCGTACCAATCTCGGAGCAAATGTTCAGTAACAGGGTACCAAGGAGACTTCCCAGGAACTATTGGCCCCAAATTAGCGTAGAGCAATTACTATAGCCATTAGAGCTACTCGCAGTGGGCGTTAAACCCTGAAACAACAATTAAAAAAAGAAGCAGTTGATAATAAAAGTTTGAATTTTTTTTTATCGAAAATAGAGCTTTAGTGTTCTGATTAGCTTGGAAAGTTAACGATCAGTAATATCTTTTGACGTCAGAATGACATACAATACGTTAAGCTGTGCTTGCTGTAATAAAGAAACAATCCAGAACTTCTCTCTGAAAGCATGCTGGTTTCGGAGGCTAATGATATGAATTTCTGTTTTGGCTATTTTTCTGTCTCTGACTTAGCTTGATGCTCTAAAAATATCTTA
This sequence comes from Macrothele yani, assembly GCA_039090855.1. Taxonomy (NCBI): domain Eukaryota; kingdom Metazoa; phylum Arthropoda; class Arachnida; order Araneae; family Macrothelidae; genus Macrothele; species Macrothele yani. The sequence continues at coordinate 43,111,906 of CM077022.1, read as the reverse complement.
CAGCAATTTAACTCATATGGCATACAAATAAGACACTGATTCATTAAAAAATTGTATCAGTAAAAAGAAGAAAGTTAGTGATCGATTCTGGGATATAATAATACTTACTCAGAGAGAACTCCAAGAGTGGATTAGATTCATCTTAAAAGAGATACTTCGAGTGTCATTAGTTATGCATTTCTAAAGGTTAAAATGTGATGAATTTTGCTAGATTTCTCTTCTGAATTAGATCAGATAAATCAGATAAACTATTTAATAACGAGGAACAGAACACCAACTATAGTTAAAATGGAAGTATAACTGAGCCCCGAACTATGTTATACTTCCTTGAGAAAACCATCTAGTTGATGTGCGAAAGCTTGGTAACTTTGTATTCTATTTTATGCCAATAAATGCAGATTACTAACATAGTTTTATTATTTAAGGTAAATTATCATATATTTCAAATGGAGGCACAGCCAAAGCACAGATTTTGTAATTTTTTTAATATTCCATTATTTTGGTAGGTTTCTGAAAATATTTTCGATAAATCGGTACTTGAGTTTACATCTGCATCTCCGGTTTCAAACATGTCATTGAGAAAAATATTTTGTACTCTACGACAATCACTACTCTTAAAGATTGCGGGCGTTATGCTCTTTAGATTACGCATTGTTTTCTCGCAAGAGGGCGTGTATGTAAAAACAATTTTATCTTATACACTGGCGTGCAAAAATTAAGGACGAGACGGTTTTTCAAATGTAACGTCGTGCAGAAGTGCTCCACATCGACTCAAATCATACCATAAGATCCCCAAGATGTAAGAATATGGGACACTTGAGCAAAACCGTCCAAACAAGGAATCCAAAGGATACAAAGGCACTTTATTGAAAAGGTAGCTTCGAACACAACTGGACAGAAGACAGAAACGTCCATGTGACAGGCGGCTGCCAAGAAAAATATAGTCTTTAGTAGGGGATATGATCACCCCTGACTGCGTTGCAGAATTTACAACGTCTGTCCATGCTGAGGACGAATTTGTCAAGGAGCTGTTGAGGCATCGCGGCCCATTCCTCTTGTAGCGCCAATCGCAGTTGCGGAATCGTTGCTGGCGGCTGGTGACGTGCTGCCAAGCGTCTCCCAAAAAGGTCCCACACGTGTTCGATTGGATGTAGGTCCCGGGACCTTGCGGGCCAATCCATGCGTTAATATCTTCACTCTCCAACAGCTCTGCGACAGCCACTGTACTATGAAGCGTAGCCTTGTCGTCCATGAAGAGGAACTCAGGACCCACAGCATCTCTAAACAGACGCACGTGAGGCAGGAGAACCTCGGTACAATGGCGGACACCAGTGACTGAACCTCCTTGGAAGATGTGGAGGTCAGTACGGCTACCAAGCATGATACCGCCCCAAACGAGAACTCCACCACCTCCAAACCGGTCCCTTTCGAGGATGTTGGAGGTGTGATTACGTGTTCCCTGCTCTCTCCAGATGTGTATACGTCCAGAATCGCTCGTCAGACTAAATCGGCTTTCATCCGTAGAGAGAACTCGACCCCATTGCTGATGTGTCCAGTTCTTGTGTTCCTGGCACCACAGAAACCGCCGTCTCCGATGAGCAGGTATTAATGGCACACACCGTACTGGTCGTCGTGCAAATAGACCACCTTTGTGCAGCCTCCTGCCCACGGTAAAACGTGATAACGGACGTCCAGTTGTCTGTTGCATGTGCCTTGCGATTTCTCCCACTGTCTGCCGTCTGTCTCTTCTCGCCTGTAGTACAATGTACCGGTCGTCCGCCGCCGTGGTTGCTCGTGAACGACCACTGCTAAACTCTCGGACAGCTGTTCCTGTCGTTTGAAATGCTCTCCAAGCTCGTGAAACGAAGCTGTGAGCGATCCCGAACTCCTCAGCTACACTAGTCACACTTCGACCTTTTTCCAACTTCCCAATGACGCGACCGCAGGTAAAGTTATCCAGATGTCGTCTACTGGATTGCTTGTTCGCCATATCACACGGTGGCAGCAACTCGACGTCGTTCAAACCGAATTACACCGTGCAATAGCGTTCACCGAATTGCTGAGCAGATCAGATCATATGTAGAAAATTTTAGGAAGGGAGTGTCTGACCCCAGGTCTTAAACAACCCTTAGAAACAGGAAGCTAGGAAATTTGGGCTAGAGTGCCCGATAGGAAAGTGACACGGAAACAAAGTACACTGTAAAAAATTTCATGGTCAAATTACGGTAGATACACCGGCAGCTGAGTGGCCGGTCAATAAACCGTAATTGTACAGTACCGTACCGATATGTTCATTAACGGTCTAATGACCGGGAAATAAAAACGGTCAAACTACCAGAAAATGTGGCCTAACACAGTAGATCAACCGTAAATTTAATACGGTAGATAAACCGTATTTGAAAGAAAAAACATGGCAAAGCCTGTTAAATAAATACGGTGTAAAGACCGTTTTTCTTTACAGTACTGTAATTTTACAGTACCATACTGTAATGTTCATTAACGGTCTAATGACCGGGAAATAAAAAACGGTCAAACTACCAGAAAATGTGGCCTAACACGGTAGAGCAACTGTAAATTTCATACGGTAGATAAACCATATTTGAAAGAAAAAACATGGCAAAGCCTGTTAAATAAACACGGTGCAAAGTTTTTTTGTTTTTTTTCAAAAATGTTTAGCCACTATTTTTTAGATTTGGTTTAATGACCTTTTCTTAATATGTTTTTTTGGTCTAATTAGGGATTCAGCCAATTTTTGGGGCGGACTTGAACCGCAGTTTTAAGAAAAAACACGGCAAAGCCCATTAAATAAATATGGTGCAGTTTTTTTTTACAAAAATGTTTGCAAAATTGCATGTGTTTTTCACGATCTATAATGTGTTTGAGCTTTTGTTTTCATAATTCGTAAAACTCTCAAAAATACCGTATAATATATACACCAATCAGCCAAAACATTAAAACCACCTACCTAATACAATGTGTCTTCACCTGATGAGACAGATTCAATGAGATGTTGGTAGTCATCTCTTGGTATCATGACTGCAACAGATCCCACACTTCCTGCAAATTACGCGGGTGATGCTGCTCATACCCCTTCCTCCAACTGAAACCACAAATGCTCAATAGGATTCATGTCCAGTGAATTTGGGGCCTATGGCATTAAAGGGAATTCCAGTTATGTTCTTGGAACCATTGCTGAACTTTCTTTGCAGTGTGACATGGATTACATCCTTTATTTCAAGTCTTGTTGAAAGGTGCCATCTCCACTATAGGGAATACAGTCACGAAAAGGTAGTTTTAATGTTGTGGCTGATCAGTGTACATTTATGTAAAGATTTCAAAAATGTGGTCAACCCTAGAATGCCACTCTTAGTCTACCGTAATGGTCAAAATACAAATACCACCAAACTTGCTTATAATGAGTACTGTCGAATCATTTTCATCTAAGAAACAATATGCATTATGCAGTTTTACTGACGTAGATCACTGGGGTGAATGACTTAACTTGTAAGTCCTGTGCAAAATATTTATGACATTGAAAATCTAGATGAGCAAATTGTTACAGCTTCCTCGGATTTTTCCAAAGGACTACTAAAAACAGTTAATTTCTACATGACAGCACAAAGTAACACATATTTCATTTGTGTCCCTACAACTTCTGGTGTGACAATTGCAGTTCACTGTAGGTGTTTAAATTGGAAGGAGTCAGAAAGCCAAAGTGCACGTTGTTTGCAAGTATAACAATCAGATGTCAAAACTACAGAGATAATGGTGTATAGCAGTTGGCTTGAAGACACCGGGAATCAGTAGTATTTAAAAAATAAATGTTGCATATGCAGAGAACTAGAAACAAATTACCAACAGATATTTTCCAATGTGCTCAGGCAAAAAGTAATTTATTGTTTCATAGATTTAGGACTACCATTACCAAAATACTGATATATAATTGAAGCTTAGATACACAGGAAAAGTACTGAATCAACTGGATTGCATTTTTTTTATTAAAAAAAAACAAACTTAATTGGTGTAACAATATATATACAGATCAACTAATATCATAGACAATGTTTTTTTTTTATTATGTGCCACTTATTGTCTGATATCTTTTAGCCAACTGTTGTGGTCTTTTACTTTGTGCCATAACTTTGCAATTTTTGGATTGACTTCAGAATAAAGCTTCTTCCCTTTCTTCCTTTGATCCACATACAGGATTTATACCCACAAAGCACCTGTGATTAAAGTGAGAAATTAACACAATGAAATACATCATAAAAAATTCTGGCTTCTAAAAAAGTAACAATATATATACAAAAATAATATGTATCTTTACAGCACACTACTAGTTTGATTTTAAATTATTACAAAAACTAAATTATTTGTGTAGTGAGAAATCCTGAAGACCATCAATAATGGAAAAGATTTGATCAATTTGAATACTATTTTTATCCCACAATAAGAATACTGGTTATACAATACAATGTTCATAATATTTGGCAAGTGTAGTGGTAAAAATTTGCAGTCAACTCAAGAAAATGAAGACCACCAAAAAAAATTGTCACAATGGCCAGGTCTGAAAATTAGCAAGGCAGGTGGAATTACTAGAGGGCAACTGAAAATAAAAGACTGATGCCTTCATGGACTGAGCAGATTCCTAATACCTAGCAGAGTTGTATAAAAATTAAATGTATCTGCATACACAACCATTGAAACAGAAAACTTGCTGAAAACCCATGAATCATAACAATAGAATAAGATAATTTAAAGAAAAATTAATATGACAATAAATAATTATTAGAACATTACAGATTCTAGAGAGGACAAAAGTATATCAAGACTGAATGCGCAGAAATGTGTGTAAAATGGACCTTAAGGCCAGAACGCTATGAGCCTCATAAAAACAAGACTAATTAAAGTTTTTATAACTGGAAAAGCAGTTCCGTTAATGAACTTTCAAAAATTATAAATAGCATTTTCAACTTAATTCAAAAATAGTAGACTTATAAAATACATAAGGAAAAGACTTTAATTTCATAACTAGCAACTGCAAGAGGAACCTGGCAATATAATTTTTAATCTTTCTGTGTAAATGAAACTTTTGTTACAGTTCCTATATATTGAGAACAGGCCTTGATAAAATCAAGAGGCCAGAAAAGTCTGTAAAACCAAAAGAAGTCCCTATCGGAAGATGTGAAAATTTCTCGTTGAGATAGAAGTAAATATATTAATCTGAGTAAAGCCTTAAGTGTTTTAATTGCTGTAAATAACATTTTTAAATCTACAAGCAAAAACTATCTGCAAAAGCTGCTAATAATTTGAAAACTATCCGTGCATGGCATACGCATGCACGTCTATATTCTGAGACTGATACCAACTACAAAAATCCAGGAAAAGCAGCAGACCCCTTCTAGTAAATAGGTGGACACAATTTATTTTTACACCCAGTCCTCAAGAAAGAGAGAGACTACTTATTTTCCTCGGTAAAGTGGAGGCTTAGGGTTAGAACAGATGAAAAGACCAAAATTATTTTAGTATTATACTTTGTTTAAAAAAATAGGTTTATATTCTCAATAAAGGACATGTCACTATTTTCGTATATCATGCAATACATACACAATTATAGATGTACAAAATATATTTTATACACTTTGTTAACATTGTTGAGAGAAAAGAACTTCAATAAAATCAAAGTTTTATCCAAAAGTTCCTATACTAACCTTTGCAAAAATTCCAATGTCACTTTTGCCTCAAAGGGGTAGTGAATATTAAACACAAAATAGGCAGAAAACAGCATGCACACTGCTTTTATTGGATTTTGCACACTATTGACACACATTCTGTCAATTATTAACATGAAGTTCTCTGGGTTTAGAACAGAGGAACCTAAAAAAATAATATATATATATATTAAATTCCTAAAATTTTATGTAAAATTAACAAATTTAACAATGGTAATTATGCAGTTTTAACTTTTGTACTGCATCAAACAGCAGTTATAAAATGGTGTAACCAAGATACCCCTATCCTGTTAGACATCAGGATCTTTGTATTACTGTCATCAAATTTAGTTAAGATTTTTGCTTGTAACTTTAATAATGCTAACACTCACTGCAGAAGCAGGGCTCGCTTCCAACAACTTCAGAACAAAATAAGATAGACTTAAGTAGTGGGGGAAAAAAGGGTCAAATCATGGACATGTAAAAAAAAAAAACTTTTCATTTTTATAAATCTCCGAAGTGGCTGGTTAAGTCAAACTCAACCAACCATCTGCAAAATAATTAATTCACTACCCATTTATTAACTGCCGATCTTGGGAACTCCCAAATGACTTCCAAAAAGGCGGAACTCTTTCACCCCTGATAATAGCAATAACTTTGCAAAAATTACTGCCTGAGAGTGCTCAGGCATGGAAATTTAAAATCATATCAAGTTGAATTCAGTTCATATGGGGTATGCAGATGTGTCAACTCTCCGGATGAATGTCAAATTCTCCTGATTTTCACCGAGAATTAGCCATTAGGATGGTCAGCATTCCATCAATGACCACCATGATTTTGAATCGCCTGTGAAATAATGTTCTCTTCCTGCGTCAAAGCAAGGCGACAACTGCAGTCATCAGTTTTGTATTTGTCCTCTCCTCCTATCTGCAAAAAAAAGAAAGCTTCCCAGGTGGCGCAGCGGTCTAAGCGCTAGCTTCCGACCAAAAAAATTTGCTTTAAAAATTTTTCCCCTAGCCCGATTGTCATATGACACCTTCAGCAAAGAGCTGACCTGCTCTGGCAGTAGGAATGCCGGGGAGGGTCCATAATTAATTGACAGATGGCAGCTTGCCTTCTTGCAGTTTAGTCTTTCAACCCTTCGCCTCAAGAAATCCGGCGAATTCACTTAACGACAAAATTTGGCCTTGCCTTGTAACGAAAGGCGATGTTAGTACGATGCTTTTTGTTGTTTTTGCCGTCGCGCACAACCTAAAGAAAACTATAGCACGCGGGCCATTTTACGTTTTTATTATCTTGCAGAATCTACGTACCCAAAAAAACCTATTTCAGTAGGGAGTTGGATGATCCGTGGAAGGGAGGAGCATAATGAAGAGTGTAATTTCCAAAACCAAAAACAGACCACAACCCTTAGGAATACGAAGAGCTTGAATGTTTTTAAACTGCACCCCCACCCCCACCCCAATAACTATACGTAATGGACACCGAGATTACATGATCTTTATCTAAGTTAGGAAAAAAATATCTGGGGTGTATACATTTACAATACAAAAACTAACAATGCAATAAAATGGGTATTGCTTTTAGTTTTATTTTTGTTTTGTTCTCCAGAACTTTTAGTGGACCAATAATACTTCTGGAAAATATCGATAAAAATAGAGCTCATGTGATTTTACGAGCTGTAATAATCTCCCGATTTTCAGATTTTGAAGGTTGGCATGTTTGGATATGACATTTTTACTTGCATAAATGTAAGAATACAATAATTAAAAAAATACAGTATTATAAAAAATGCAGAGGACAATATACATACAAGTGAAATAAAGCAAATACTTAAAAAATCAAAACATTGTACTGTTAAGAGTGTGAAAACCAAATATGATACTAACAATTGGTTAGGCAGAATTTTAACAAAAGCATGGCACAAACTTTCAAAGCAGAAACATTCAGCAAACAATGATAAGTGAAGAAGTATGTCATTCTTAGAACTGCAGCTTTTTATTTCTCTAAAAGATCCGTGCATTTTCAAGCTTTGAAAATGCACGGGTCCATTTGGCCATGAACCTGAGCAAAATTTGGACAATTTTGGAGGTGGTATGGCTGGCAATACTTGAAGAATATTTTCACAAGCTTTGAAAATGTTCGGCATTTTGCCGCATGAAACAGACACGAGACTGACCAATGAAAAAATAAAGGCTGAATTTTTTAGCGATGCGAGGGAAAAAAAAGCATTGAACATTATAATTACTAAGCACATCAGAATATGCAATCATCCTGTATAAGCCAATATAAAATAATTTTATTAATTACAACTACAAAAAAATTTACTTTTTTCCTGACCAAGTCACACTGTGGTGTCTCACAGGCTGTTGGAACTTTGTTAGAGCAATTAAATAACCAGTGCAACATCAGATTTGGCAAGACACACTGAAAATGCTTCTTGGGGAATTATTATATCAGACAACCTTATAATAATAAGTCCAACAAGGACACTGCCACAGGACTGTAGCAGAAAAATCAAAATCACATTTTCAGTAGGTTGAGCAGTCACACATTGTCAGTAGGTTGAGCAGTCACACATTGTCAGAATAAAAAAAAAGTTTCTTGATGTTTTCAGAGAGCTATATAGCAGCATCAAGAAGTCCAAATTACTAAAAATTTTGAAGTGATTCTTATAAGAGCCTGATTTTCAGAAAAGTGCAATAAATTAATACTGTAATACAATAGTAGGAAAGAGGATGATTCAGAAAAACTTTTTCTTTAAAGAAAACAAAAATTAGTTCTCTTTGGTTTCAAGTTGTACGTACACAGTTCAATTGCTTTTATAACAGGGTAACTAACCCCCCCCCGCCAAAAAAAAGAACAACTTCAGTTTTGTAACAATATAAAAAATAACCAGAACAATGTTAAAAAAGGCTGAATTCAGCCAAAAGGTGAAAAAAATGTATGCATTATTAAGACAGGTGGCTCAGCATGGTTACTAGAAAGGTATCTATTTTAACAGCACATCTCTCTCACACACACAGTGTGTACATACACTCAAAGGACAAAACATTAGATAGTTTGGAAGTGTGCTTCCACATGTTTTCTCTATGCGGAAGCACACTCCGAAGCAAATATCGAGAGTTGCCCTTCCGATTTTCCCCACATGCAACAAATGGACAGAATACACTGAAATATAGACCCACAATAAGATATAAAGGTTAAAATCGTGCAGAACTTTTTCAATATGTCACTGATTGCCAAACACTTCACTTTTATGAATCAGCACAAAGGAGATCTTCATATCAATAATTTATTGTTGGCGGAAAATGAAAAAAAAAATCTTAGAAATAAAAATCACGATCTTACACAAAACATTTTCTTAATTTCTTTACATATGTAAGGAGTTCCAATAGAAAATTAGGAACATTTGCTAGTTCTTCCAGAAAATTTTAGAGAATAACAATGTATTAGCCTATATTGATGGAAATTCATGTATTTAACAACTTTATAGTTCCTTTACTTTTTCATCATGAATACCTTTTATTTGCAATCCATTTTCCTTAGCAGCAAACTACTGGACTAGTTAATCTTAGTCAATAGTCTGTTCCAAGTTAATCCTTCGCCCAAAAGAGGAAAAAAAGATTGGAAGTTGAAACTCGGAAGTACCACAGTGGTAAAGTCAACACCAGCTTTCACAGCTGGTTTCCCTTGCGAAAGCAACGACTTAAAGGTTGATGCACAGGGAAAAGAAAACTCATTTAACAAGCTTTATGTCTACATAATTGTTCTCACCTCTCTACAAAGGGGAAAGTACATAGCTATTCACCACAGCAATCAAAACATTTAAAAATAGTGCAGGTAATTTACTTCAAAATTTATGAGTTAATGCCATTAAAAGACAGTTTATTCTTCTAATACACAACAGCATGAAAATGTACAATAATTGCTAAACTATGATATAGAAAACGTGGGTTATTGCAGATGAGGCTTTTTTTAGGCCACTGTGCATTTCCCTTAACATACAAACTGGAAGTGCTTGTTTGCCAATACCCTGAATATGACGTGTGGTGTCATCATATTCTAAGAAAACAAAATTTTATGGTATGATAAAACCATACGCAGTTTGAATAAAATTCAAAACATTCAAGAGGGAAATCATAGTGTTACCTTTTACAGCTAGAAATGGAGATGTTACTGCTTCATTAGGAGGACAGTGAGGATTGAGCACCTGAAAAAAAAATCAATTACTTTTGAATCACAAAATCAAGATACTGATAAAATACTGTTGCACTTCATTTTAGTGATGCTCTAAAATTCTACAAATAAGAAAAGGAACCAACATTAAAACATACAGCATGTTGAGGGCTGATGTAGCTTGGGGGGGGTGGGGGGTGAAGCATGCTCATTTTGCGCATATTATTCCATCTAGACTGTTTATATATATATAGTATAGGTGGCTGCACCCTCACCCTTGCGTTTGCCACGATAAACCTTCAAAACTTGGGAGAAATTAATATTTTTGCCAATTATTTGTAAATTAAAAACATTAATATGACTTATCAGCCAAAGAATATTGTGTTGTACCCAGCCCTTCACTCTACAGCTTCCCATATCTTTATCCCTTTGCCAACATTAGATCAGAATACCAGCAATCAGAAAGTTAAGCTAGCTGATATTTTTTTAACTTCCTTTCACTAGTGATAAAACTGTAACGGCCAAGAAAACGCATAATTTAACATTAAAAAATGCTGCGTGTTGCCTTCTATGTTGGCTGAATTTGCAAGCGAATCAGGTAAGGTTTTCCATGATCCTGCTCCCTGAATTACACCACCCACCCTCAAGGCTATTTACATTGAATAAGCTAATTTATGCCAAAAACACCTCCAGTAACTCTTATGAAGAGAACACGGTTGTAGGCGAAAAATTATGATCTGTGATCACAGATAACAAAAGGTCAGATTTTAATTTTAGATCCACTTCTTACCCGCAAAGGCACCTTCTGTTACTCCTGCATCCAAGGGTCAGTATTTCCCAAAATAAAGGTGGGAGATATCTGTAGATGAAAGGGTGGGCAACAAATTTGTTGGAAATCTCCACAACGTGCACACATGTAAATGGAAACCCACTTAAGTCTACAAGAGAGTTAAAAAACAACAATTGTGGACCAACATATTTTATCCGTAGGTCCATAAAAAAAATCCACACCAGACATCTGTAAAAGTAATATCCAAATAGATGTGGGGCACTCTTCAAAAAATAGATGTTAGCAGAAATTCATATATTTGGTGTAAGTAGGTCAATGTTTGAAAAATAATAGATAAGTGTACTACAGACTGTTTCACCCTTTCAAAACTTTTTTGAGACGCACTCCCCACCCCCTCAAATGACCCATCTTACTGATAAAGCACATTAAACTATTGAAAATCTGCTAGTAGATCTTCATACTTATACAACAGTATCATTTGATGTGTAGCCGATTATCAATGAAATGGTTGTTAAAACATAGTGATAGTATACCAGCTGACAATATCCAAATTATTGAAATCACAATATTCAAGTAGATATGAGGGTAATGCCAATATTCAGAGATATACTGATCATCAATTATAAAATTTACACTACATTTCTCTACTAAAGAAAATATTCCAAATATTTGGTTTCTCTGTAAAAAAGCTAAAATTTCATACAATTATGTTGGTTGTAATTGCAATGATCATTATGATTTATAAAGTTTAAAGAAATCAATAGAATAAATTCAAAATTACCTCAGAAACTGCCAGAAGAAATTTTACATCTTCATCAAAATATGCAGCAACTGCTGCAATTAGCAAAATGACTTGATTGCCATTTCACACATCGGCTTCTGCAAATAGCTGCAGTAAATTTGTCTTTTTCTGAGCACGAAAATAAGTCAAAAGTTCGGCCTTTCGATCTTCAACCGACTTGCAGAATTGGCTGTATATATCAATGCCTGTTAGTAATCGAAAGTGTTGCAAAAGGCCAACACCCGAAAACAACTGTGGCCAGTCTTCAACTAATTTCACCAGGCTTGTTCCACTATTTATGTCAAGGCGCTGTAAGTAAAAGGTGTCACTGATTAGCTCAATTAGTTTTTCATCTCCCTCAGTGAGCTGGCTGAGCTGGGTTTTTTAAACTGAAGGGACTCTGTAGTCTCATTGTGAGGCCAGTTAGGTGCCCAGTTGATGCATCCATAACTATCTATCTTTGGGCTAGGAAGGGAACCAGGTGTGTTTCCTTCCTCTTCATTACAAGAGACCTTCCTTTTCCTAACTGGCATTTTTTTATGTAGCCTGCACATGTTCTCAACCCTGTTCAGAAGTTGCTGAGCTAGGGAATCAGCCAGATCCGAGAATGATCCCATTGATATTGTCGGCTAAAGAGGCATTGTACGTCTGTACACATGATTTTGCAAACTCCTGGACTATTTTTTTGGAGGGGTTTGTAGTGTACTGAAATACGTCATCTGCAACGACCCTCACCAATTCTCCTCTGAGACTTGGTTTGGGGGTTCTGCCTGTATTTAAGAATTTGTCCCTCATATTTCAAAAGGAAGAACTCATCATTAGTGCAGTGGAACTTCAAGTTAATAATGCAATTTCAACACCTCAGATAATGAAGGATGCATCTGGCACTCATGAAAATAATTTTGTTAATAATAACACACTTACAGGAATACATCAAGAAGTGCAGCTGCTAGAGGAATGGTTCCTAGGACTGTCTAGAAGCATTCACAGGTGTACAAAGGTCTTTGACACATTTTAGTGTCCAACAGGAAATAACTTAAAAAAACTTTAGGAAGGAGAACATTACAACACTGGGTAAACACTTCCATAAACAGCTTGGATCTCATGAATCTCTTGGAAGACTGAGTAGTGACTCAGTCTGCTAGGTGAGTGGTAAGAATTCAATTAAGGTTATCAGGCAAGGAATGAAATTTCACAAGCTGCTAGAAAAATTCTGACCCACAAGGAGCGATTTCCGTTTTTTTCCAAAGCTGATGGCCATAGACAGTGTGCTGCAAACAAGGGCTCAGTTTGACGAATTTAATAAAAAACAGATTCAGATCAAATATGGAAATTAACAGTTTGTATAACCTAATGATGATCCGCATGAATGGACCACCACTGGATAAATTTGATTTATCAGCTTCAGTGGACTACTGGTTTATGTTTAGATTTTTATCAAAACTATAGAACCCTGAGATTTACAGACTAAATTCGAATTTCATTTAGCAATAAGTAGTTTGGGTAATAGGCAGTGCTCAATACACTTATACTGTATTATTATTATTAGTCTTTGTTCCCACATCATCACCATGAATTATGCTTGTGCATGAATACCCTGAAATTTGCTTTTGTTTCACCTGACTCCTAAATTTTGGAGCTGGTTCCTAAATCTGGAGCTTATTTTTCCAGCCCTGTATTATGTGTTGTTTTACAGGTTACATTTGTACAAACTTTTATATTACAATACATCCAACTGTTTTTGAAATATCACATTTTTTTTTATTTGTAACTTAACCTTTGCACCATAGTGTATATATAAACCTCATGAAAAGTGAAATAGGGCAAAAATAAATTTTTACCAGTTTTTTTTAAATGCTCTCAGTAGTTTTCTTGACTGTACTGGCTTCAAACATTCTTTTAAATCTGATTCTTCAACATATTCAATGTCCTTATACTTCGAAACTCCAGCATCAGTTAGTGCCAGAATAACTTCTTTAGTCTTGCTTTCATCCAGTTGTAGTGTTTTTGTGACAAATTCACGAACTTGCTCCATTTCTTAAAAAGCAACACAATAATCATGTTTTATTTAAAGAATATAATTAATCTAAGTTAACATATAAAAAATATCAGTTCAGTTTCTGTCGTGGATTCTTCCAGTTATAACCACAATTTTTCATTTGTGAATTGAATCATAATTTTTAGATAAAGATTCTTCCACACATATCCACAGCAGCATTTCTCACTGTCTTTTATGAATTTAAATGCCCCATGGGAGAACTTTACTGACTAATTAAAAAAAATTACTGAACAAGATGAAAATAATTTACTTCTACTGACCATTTTGCACTCCTGGAACCAATATTCAGCTAGCTGTGTCAGTAGCAATAATGGCAGTGTACAAATAGCTGATAAAATATGCATTATCTAGTGCTCTATTGCTGTTGCTAAACCATTAAAAAACTTATGTTTCAAAGCAATAACTTTTTTATTAAAACAACTGTAGCATGATAAAGGGTAGAAATCACCTAATTATTTGTCATTCACACACAAAACTCTGTCTGTACTTTTACAAATGTGCAAACCACTATCTGAGCACCAACGACCCTCCCACACATTAACAATAAAAATATTTCCTTGTTTTTATCTTCTAATATGAACAGTATTTCTCCAAAGACACAATCATTATCTTTGTTCTTTACGTTCAAAAACTGGCCTACAGTATAGAGAGTACCAAAAATTTTCACTTTGTTTGAAATGTGCAGAGGTTGATATTCTGATTCTTTTATTGCCCTTTGTATTTGAATGGAGTACAACTCGATAATGAAAGTTTGGCTGTCTTCAAACCGAACCCTTTCAGCAAAAAGTGAGCCATTTAGAAGATAAGCTTGCAATAACTTATGTTTGTTTGACAGTGTATCAGTGAGGTTTTTGAAGTTCTGACATCTTCGGGCAACTCTTTTGAAATATGAATGTTTACTCTCAAAGCGCAATGTCCAAAGACGAATAAGTGGTCCAAATTTCATCGTTAACTCAGGATAGTGCAGAAGGAAGTGGTGCTTTGGTCGAAGAGGCACATCTGCAAAAGCAACCTTCCTTCCCTCCAAGTACTCTTCAATTATGATTTTGAAATATGCAATTTGTGAATGACTTATGCTAGGTGCACAGGCAAATTCCACAATTTCTCTGAGTGTAACAACTACGTAGTTTCCATACAGAATCATCAGTATCTATCTTAGAGTACAGAAGGATTGGCAAAAGTGAAGTAAGGCCCAGTTCTGACAAGCACTGCCATTTAACCTTTTGCTTTTTGGGTGAAACACAGCAGGCCTGCAAGAAGCATCATGCTCAAAAAATGAAAAGCTACGTATTAGATCATTTAATAAAGTATACGTAAGCCAGCCTTTCTGAACAAAATAATTTAGGTAAAGTGACAAATCATAGTCACAAACCCCTTCAAACAAGTCATGACCAACACAAGGAGGGAGCCCAGGAAGACAAACATGAAAGTACTGCAACTCATTGAACAGAGACGGGGAAAATGATTCCTTGGCTACCCATGGCTAATTGCAAAGCAGATGCATCATAATTTTCAACAGTTCGTGATGAAGCACTCAAATATGGATACTCTTCCAAGTATCTCTTTGCATTAGACAATAACGGCACATATATTCTGAAGTTGAGAAATTCTGGTTAAATCCACCAATAAAATGTGCTCCTAAATTGTCAGCAGTAATACAAAAAACCCTCCCTACATAACATACACCATCCACATTAAATCCATTCTCAATTTCTTTAAGGTCACCAATCAATTGCCTAAATACTACTTTTTGGCCAAACAATTTTAAATCTTTTTCACAGCACAGTAAACGAAGCTGCATTTGGTGAACTGATGACCTATACTGAGGGTATATGTTTCCTAATGTGAAATAAAATCCGAGAATTTTATGTTTATTTCGTGAAGAACCTAACGGGTTAACAACCTCAAACACATCCTGAAAAAGGATAAGCTGAAGGATTTTTATTGATCCATCTGCTTGGCATTGCTGAAACACGCTACCGTCAGTAAAATCACTCATTCGATCTGCTACTTCATTTTTCAGTAGATGATCTACTTGATCCTTTACAGACTTATCGTGGAGCAGATTAACAAGAGTTTTTTTAATTGGAATGTAGTGGCAGTAACGCAAGCAATTTACCTCATCACGACCCATGCAAATTTCAATGGGTTTGACAAATTTCATGCTTTTTTCAAAATATTGTTGTCTTAAATAGATAGATTTAAGAAGTCCCGATTCAGTATCGAATGCAGATTTTAAAAACTTTGAGTCATGGACATATTTTACAATTTTTTTCATCTTCAGATATATTTACTAATTCACTCAATTTAGCAGTGAAACTCTGTGTGAAAAAGGAATCCTCCTGAATCAGTAAATAATTGATCTCTTCTGTTATCAACTGTATTGTTTTACATGGGATTAGGCATTTTGATTCCAAAAGCAAGCAAAAAAGAGCAATATTTTTCAGTGTGAGTTCTTCAGAGATATGGCTGTCTGACTGATTAAGTTGTTCACTTACGTCAGAAGTGACTAGTTCCACAGTACTGTCAACTCTCAAGGTCAGGGCAACTGGCTCAGAATTAAGAAACTGTGGAGATAGGAATTTTGTACTGTGGTTCAGATGATATCTAGATAAATGGGATGAAAATGAAGATCTGACTTTAAATGTTTTGGCACACCCCTTAAAACAGCATCTAATAAAGCCCCCGGAGGTTAGATGTGACTTAATGTGCGATATTAAATCAGAAACTCTATTAAATGCCTTATGACACAATCTTTGGTTGCACTTTAAATCCACTTCTGAATTGCAAAGTTGTAAACCACGCAATCCACGGTGGTATCGCGAGACATGAGTATTAAAGCCATAGTAAGAGCCAAATGCCTTGGAGCAACCACCCACCCCACACTGAAATCTAAAATTATTTACATTTCTATGAATGCTCATGTGGTGAACATATTTCTTTAAAGATAAAGAAACATAGTTGCAATTGACACACTCATACATGATGTTAAGTATTAAGAATGCACTTTTATGCAAAATGTTTTATAATGTGAGATATTCCTAAGAAAAACAGAAGGAATCACTTTTTTATGTATTGAATGTAAAATTTCATGTATCAAAAATAAACAATAACTGACACTTATTGCCAAAGGCTTTGATTCATCTGAAACCAAATTCTTTTACATATTTTTTAAAAATTCAACCAATTTAGCATGCAGAACAAAGATTCATTACCAAAATTATTTACAATACAAAAAATATGTCCGCAAAAAGATCCTCCGTAATTGTCAGCACTGTTGTCTTAAGCAATATACAGGGTGTCCCAGAAATATTGGATACATTACAAAATTATGTAAAAAAAAACAACTGAGCATTGTCGGTTTTTCTATGTCACGTATTACAAACACGGTTTCTATATTTTTGTTTTGCAGAATTGTTATTCCCAGAATCCGATAGATGGCACTAGGTGTGGCCTGATGAGGAATGTATGAGAAATGCGCAATCGGTAGTAATGTCATCCGTACAGCACAAGGCGATGTGTGTGTTATGGCTTGCGAAATTAAAGTTTGTCATTAAAGTTAAAATAGGATACCGTTTAGAGTATGGTTGTAATCCTCCATCAATGAATTCAATTAAGCAATGGATAAAACAGTTCTGGCAATGTGGAACCTCGTGGAGGAGCCGGTTGGCCTAGCATCAGCGGTGAGACGGTTGACCAAGTTAATGGAAGTTTCCGACGAAGCTCCAGGAAATCCGTTCGTAAAGCAAGCAGAGAACTGTGCATTCCGAAATCGACAGTTCACGATATCTTGCACAAGAAATTAAAGTTTTATGCTTATAAAATCCAAATAGTGAAAAAGATGCATGTAAATGATCACACTCAGCGAAACGATTTCGCTGTGGTTATGCTAAATTGAGTGAAAAACAACAAAAACTTTCTCAGTACTGTCATTTTCAATGATGAATCCACATTTCATGTATTGTGAATTGTCACAACTGTAGGATATGGGGTAGTGAACTGCCTCATGCTGCTAATGAACTGGAAAGTGATTCTCCAAAAGTTAACATGTGGTGCACCCTATCAAAAAGAGAAGTGATTGGCCCTTCCTTCTGCAAAAAAAAACAAATGATGACATTTACTTGGATACGATAGAAACTTTCGTTATACCCAGATCAAAAGATATGATGTCATTTTCCAACAAGACGGTACGACTGCGCATTGGTCAACATGTATACATAAGTGCCTAAATGAGCCTTTTCCCCAACAGATAGATTGGCCGTGGTGGTCCCATTCTGTGGCCTCCTCGCTCTCCAGATCTAACTTCATTGGATTATTTCATGTGGGATTAGGATCGTGTCTATAAGACGCCTTGTACTGATTTGCAGGAACTAAAGTAGCGTATCACAGCTGCTATTTAATTCCATAACTCCTCAGATGCTTGCCAATACATGGCATGAAATTGAGTATCGCTTAGACGTACTACGAGCAACCAAGGGATCTCACATCGAAATTTATTAACTTGTGCAGTTACATTGTAAGTTAATACAGTCAGTTTATTTCTGTCTGTTTAATGTTTTGTTTTATATAATTTTGTTATGTGTCCAATAATTCTCGGACACCCTGTATATATACATTTTTGTAGCAAATAAATGCAACAGAATAAAAACAAGAATTTTATTTGTTGAGAAGGAAATAAGAAACTAAGACTTTTGAATCCAAAAGATTTTGAAAACCGGTAGAAACAGTAAAGATTTTATGTGTGCAGCTCTGTGGAGCACCACATTAACAGGACCTGCAATTTTATGAGAGTTCCTAGTTCTTTTTTTTATGTGAAAAAGACTTTTTCCTTTCTCATACATTAGCATGAGAAAGTATTGTAATCATGAAAAATTCGACTCCAAGATGTCAAAGGAAATGCAAGTTGTGATGTACTTTGCACAAAAAAGAGTAGTCATGACTACTTTCTATTTTTAAATAAATCCGGTACTTGTATGTACCTCTTATTTTTCCAGTTTTTTAAAAAATAAGATTTTCATTTCTAGAAACTTGTCTCCAGCCTCATTTATTTAGCACTGATGGAGATAATGCTTCACTGGTGATGTGACTTCATTGCTGATATTCAATCAGAATGGCGACACAAGAGGCCTGAATGTTACATTGTGATTAAAATTTTCACCGATTCACCCTTTTATGATGTACATTCTCGGAGATTTGTTTCAATTCATTTATAGTGACAAACTGACAACGATGGGACAGAGAGGCCCCTTGAGATATATCAAATATGGCATCAGCCATCTTGATTGAAGTCCATGGTAAAGTAAGGTTTAGAAATTACCAGATGATTATATTTATATTTGGTGTTTTCACTAACACGCTGCAAATTTTTTTTATTGGATTTTGCCTTTTTTAATGCGGCGGGGGGGGGAGGTTTGGTCTTTGGAAAAAAATTATCTTATCAGGAATTCAGGATGTTATTTTGGGTTCTGTATTAGGATTACAATTTATCTGTGGTTGACTTTATTACTATATATATACAGCTAAAAACAATTAGGGAATAGGGAATATCGTAGTTTTGTATTAAAACTGAGTGACAGAAAACTTTAGAGGTTGGAATAGGAACTACATTCACTTAGTATGCTATGCAAAAAGAAAAATATGGCCAAAACAATTAGTAAATTTAAATTTAATAATTTTTGGGGAGACAAATGTACAAAGGCATATTTATGATCATATCGTAAAAATGAAAATAAAGGTAAATTTCTCACTGAAAAACATGTACGGCAATTTGCATTGTATACGCCACGAATAAACGATTTAAAAAAAAATAAAATAAAAAAAGTTTTTGCTGCCGTTCAATTTGAAAAATAATCTGCAGGGTAATTGTGCTGGAGAGGGGCTATATAATTGGAAAAGGAACTCTCTCGGAAAAAAAATTTCAGTCTAGGATTTGCACGAAGTGAAGAGGACGGAAAAGGGATGTCATAATGAAAGACCGGGAAAGCTGTAGAAAGGGGCGGCGGCAGTTATTTTGTCTTTGTATTGTCGGGAAAGACAAAATGCTGACTGTGCTTGTGCCCTCTCCTCATGAATTGGCCAATAAAAATGTATGCACAGTGCTTGCTGCAGGAACCTAAACATGAACGCTTCATTTCAAAGTTCTATGTTCTGAATCTCGTGTACACTGTGCCTTGTATTTTAGTTTGTCCTTTGCCAGTTTGACCAAAGTCTTTGTTTCATTTCTTCGGACTCCGGGGTCTTTATGTGCCTAACTTTTCTGTCGAAAATTCCGCTTCTGGATCAACATTTGTGATATACAAGATCATATGGCTATTTTTTCTTTTTCTTCTGAATGTCACAATCTGTGAATTATACGCCGGCACAGATTATACGAAAATAAAAAAAAAAGTGCGATTTCCAGGGTCTGAGGATAAACGATGAAAATTATGATAATTCAGGAATTTGCGAGCCCCAGATGAAAAACAAAACAAAAAAAGGAGTACCTTTTTTTTTTTTTTGCCAGGGCTGAGGGCAGAACATTTTTGGACAGAAGTGTACGACTTTGACATTATATATAGCCCCCTCCTCCCCGCAGGTTCAATGTCTGGCCACTAAAAAATTTAGCTGGCCACCAGATTTCAGAATATTTTTCTACCTCTGGTTGTTACAAATACCTTGTTCCCTCAAAATAATCAGGATGTACAGTAAAGCAAGACACGTCTGAGAAGAGAACGTTGCTCCATTAATTTCTTCTCTAATCAGCAGGGTCATGTGCTCAAAATCTGCAGGCAGCACGGTGGCATGCGGTTAAAGAAACACATACCATAGGTTGTCGAACATACAGACCAACACTGTGTAGTCGGGTGCGAACAGTTTGAGTAGAAACATTTGTGTCAGTAGCCGTATGGAGTTTGCATTGCAGAAGAGGGGCGCTCATACTCCGGTTTCTCCTGGCAGTCAGTGATAAAAAAAACGATCCTCATTTCTTGACGTTGCTTTCCTGTGACCTTGCCCTGGTCTTTGCCTTAAATTTTCGGTATCTGAAAACCAATTCCAAAATCTGGAAATCATGCTTCGAGACACTCCAATGGCGTCCGCTACTTGCGATTGGGTTTGACCAGCTTCTAAGTGACCGATAGCCCTCAGGCTACAGATTCGGGTAAATCCTGTTCGGACATCACATTCAAAGCACGAGTCATTTTTATCCTGGACTAAACGATCATAAGATACAATTCACTTTTCATTCGTTGACAGAAACATACCCTTTTTAACGTCCCACAATCAATTTTGCATACTGAGGTGTTTGGAAGTATGCAAAAGTTTCATTGTAATAACTTTCCTTCAATTTCTCTTAGCATACAAACAGTTGATGTCAGTAGTTCATATCTAAACCACGATATCTCCCAATAGTTTTGAGAAGTGTATTTTAAGCTAACGGGAGGGGGGGGGGGTAACAATGATGTTTAGCATTGGTGCTAATGCAGAGTTTGACTAAGGAATTTCTTAGATTTAAGCTTGGAACATAATGGCAACTCTACCTGAAAAAAAAGAGGGATTTGCCAGGCTATTTGAGATAGCTATTGGCTGGAAAACAATGGCATCAACTTTAACTCTGAGTAACAACTTATGTGTTTTTACAGAAATAAAATTTGACCACCCATAGAAATAAAGTGTTCGAAGTTGGGCCGCATCCCGGCGATTAAAAAATATTATCTAGCATCCTGTCATGTAATAAATTTTAAACCCGTCACAGACTATGTAAAGAAATTAGGATGAAAGCACAAATTTTAACACAAAAATCAGCAAATGAAATTCTTAATGGATTAAGTTGATGAATGATTAGCAGCTGGGACAGGAAAGATATAGGAGGCAGGAGTATGGTGTCAGAATTCTTGTTAAATCACCTACAATTGTAACAGTGCTAGCTAAATAATTTTCTGGCGCCCATGTGGTTTGCAGGTGAAATTGATCATTCCACGACTTGTGCCTCGTTCTCCAAAACCAGTTGTCAGAGCAGGGGTGTTTGGTGGGCTAAAGGAGGTTGGAGTATTTGGAACTTTTTGGTCCCCAACAAAACTAGTAGAGCCCACACCTGTTTTACTGAGGACTGAAAACTTTGTGTGGGTAAAAAAGTTCCGAAAAGCGCAAATTGAAGAAATAATTTGCATTATTCATATTAAATTTAGGACTTCCATTGTCTAGAAATCCTAAATCTTTTCTTCTACCTACAGAGATTGGATGTTTTTTCTTCAAGTTTCTCTCATAAATTTGAATCTATTTTCATGTGTGCTATTTGGCACCCATTTTCAATAGGGCTCGTCCCCAGGTGATCCCCTATGACATACTAAAATTTCATCGAAATCGAACTATATTTACGCAAGTTATGACGCATAATGGCAATGGAATGCATCCTGCTCCTATGTTGTGACCTTTGACCCCATTTCCAATAGGGTTCGTCCCCAGTGGTCCCCTACTACATACTAAAATTTCACTGAAATCGAACCATAATTACGCAAGTTATGATGCACTTTAGAAAGATGTGATAAAGTTGATACTAAATTACAAAAGCCATCACTAGATTTGTTAACTGAACGTAACCTTCTGTCATTATCCCATTTCATTGCCAATGAAAGAAATAATTTTGAAAAATATGAAGAAATAGATAAAACATTAAGTGAAAAATCTCCTGGAAGTTTTGTCTAATCACAATTAAAAATATGTATATGGCAATAACCGTAATGAAACTATTCTTCAAGGACAGAAAAAATGTGAAGTACAAACATTTAATGTGATTATTGATCAGTTGGATAACAAATGTCTGTTAGCTTATAAAAAAAATTCAATTTCCATTTCAGTTCTTAGTTAACTGCCAACTAAATTTCTCTAAATAACTGTTTAGATTTTTACAGTGAGGATTTGGATGAATCTTTACATAGTAAAATTTCACAGTTCTATGACTTTATCAAGTGTGAATGTAGCTACTGCACAAAAAAAAAAAATGTTCTTGTCAAGACATTGCAAAACACACACACACACACACACACACATATATATATATATATATATATGATATTTTCCCAAATGTACATTCACCGTATTAAAACTACACTTGGTAAAAAATAACTTGTGATTGACAATGCTTCAACAAAGGCTTAACAGTCTTGCTATCATGTCATTAGAGCATGATATTGCTCAGCAGTTAGTTTGACGATGTTGTGCACTTCTTCACAAACCTCAAAGCAAGAAAAGACATTTTAAAGACGAACGCCTGAACTTTTTTTTTATTGGAGGTTTTTTTTTTTTTGATTGGAGGTTTAACGACCACCGTGAGCAACTCAATGGGCTATAAGCAGTCGCCCGTCGCTAATTTAGGGTCACTGGTTCCAGGGAAGGGAAAGAGCCAGTGCTGTAAGACAAACACAATATCCATGCCTCGCCGTCATTCGAACCCGGACCCCTTCCGGACGAATGATCAGAGGCCATTGCTTAGACCACTGCGCCACCGGGGCGGCCTTATTGGAGGTTTAACGACCACCGTGAGCAACTCAATGGGCTATAAGCGGTCGCCCGTCCCTAATTTAGGGTCACTGGTTCCAGGGAAGGGAGAGAGCCAGTGCCGTAAGACAAACACAGCATCCATGCCTCACTGGGATTCGATAGACCTCTTTCGGACGAATGATCAGAGGTCATCGCTTAGACCACTGCACAACCGGGGCGGCAAACTTTTGTTTTTGTGCATTCATTTTTCATTTATGTTGTCTACACTTGATTCAGTGTTTGAATTTTCTTTAGTATAAAATTTTTTGTAAGATATGTGGACACTTAAGATGTTGGGGTATACTAGCAATGTTTATTTCTTGCACAGTACACCTGAAGTGATTTTTTTGAGGGGTTTTTCTTAGCTCACGAAGCAGTTCTAATGTAATTACTGCCTAGCATAAGTGACCTGTTTGTAAAACTTTCTACGTGCAATTGTGTTTGCATTGAAATACACCTTTTGGGGTACTCATTTTATAAATAAAACAAACAGTTATTGGTACTGCTATTAAGTTTACGCGACGCGCCTCGAGTTGTGCGTTGGGCATGAGTTGAGTCATATTTCTGTCATTTTTTTATAATTTTACAGAAAACACTGGCAGTTATTACTACACAAATACCTGTGTATTGATATATTTCAACTAATTTTTAAGAAATTGAATGGTTCTGATAAATTTCTATCTTACCACAGATGAGGTATACACACTGCTCACATGAGATTTCTTCAATGTGTTAGTTTGCAGAAAAAAATGTTTCAGCATCTTTAAACAGACATTTTAAAGACAAACTCCTGAACTATGTGTGAACTTCTGTTTTTGTGCATTCATTTCAAATTTTTGTTATCTATACTTGATTCAATGTTTGCATTTCTTTAGGAATAAATATTAAAAATAATACATTTTCTTATGTCTGCAAACACATAAGATGTATTTTACAAAGCCTTTACATATATAAAGGAAATAGGTATCCAACATATGTACAAGACATACATATCTATCGTATAGTCGAATAGGACATTCGTATTTTACAAGCACTTGTGACCAGAAATAGGGGCCACAAAATCTTCAGTAGCCCAGATTCCAAAAAAAGCTGTCTGGCACTGAAAAAAAAATGTAGGAAGCAGGAGCATAGTGTTAGAATTTTTAGCACTTGCGAATGCTAAATAAAAATTTCCTGGCACCCACGTGGTCTGGGTGAAATTGACCATTATACAATTTGTACCTCGTTCTCCAAAACTAGTTGTCACCTAGTCACAGGACAAGCGAGGAAAATTAGTTAGCAACTGCATTCGTTTACTGAACTTGTTCGGCCTAACAAATAATTTGAACGAAATACATGAAATAAAACATCAAACTTGTTTCAATTGTTACCAAAACCACTTAATACTAACATTCTCATCATAATGCACTGTGACTTACACAAAACAAAAAAATACTTACCGAAAATAAATGCTGCGGTGCTTCAATTATTTGGTAACATAGAATCCTTATTTTGTGTATAGAGAGACCTCCATCGCTTCGTACCAACATGGCGTCCGCGACCAGCCCGTTGCCATTCGACAGCACGTAAAAAAGCAGGTATTATAACGCAATGGTTAAAACAGTTTAAACACCGTGAACATGTTGTTTATCTACCGAAAATTTACGGTTCATTGCCCGTTGGCGTGCTTACGGTCTGTAAACCGTTTTAATACAGTTGAAACACCGAGAATTCACGGCAATTTTTTACAGTGTAGAAAGGGGGAGGAAGAAGCCCTTATTTATTACCAGGGGCCAGTACCCGGGGTCCGACGGCTTAACGTGCCCATCCGACGCGCGGCGGATATTTAGTGGATCGAGCGTTCGTACATGCTTGGGATCGAACCTGAGGTCCTTTCCGTGGCAGTCATGAACGTTGCCCACTAGGCCACCCGCGGCCCAATTGCTTAGCGTACACCGCCCGTGTGCTTTATACCCTTCCGACACTCCTCCCCCTACGTCATGCTGCATATATGCGCATGCCTTACCGTACCGGGCCCTAGTGTATCTTCTGAGTGGTCTTTCGATCCGTTCTGCCTGCTCGTTCCGCTGTTATGCTAATTTCTCCTCTTCGTCCTTAATTTTTGCACACCAGTGTAGGCATATGGTGGTAAAACGGTTTTCGCTTCTACAGATCATATTTGAAATTTTTTTACCATCACACAGTTTTGATAAAAAGAATGTTTTACGCATATTTTCTACTTTTCGTAATTCTCAATTCTGCCGCGAGGGGAGTTAGACTTTATTATTGTTTAGAAGAGTATCTCTTTTCGGAAATTTCTTCGAAAAATTCTTTCTCCTAGGATACTTTGCATGATTTTTTTTCTGATGTCTTACTGACTGTAGAAATTAGTTTGCAATTTTTAACTGGTTTCATTCACTATGGCCAGACGAGGTCCATTTCGATGCGTAGTAGTGAGGGAATTTTAGGGAGTTTCGCGAGTGCCGTAGCTGTGGAGCGAAATCGTTTACTTCGATTGTTTGTTTACGTTCATTGTTTACTTTTGCGTTTACGTAGTGTATTTGATTGTTTTTTTGTGATGGAGAATTCCGGGTTTTAATTGTGCCAGGAAAAATATAACTGTTGACAGCTGTTGTTAAAACTTACGTCTTTCGGGTAACTTTAGAAATCATTCTATTGCTGTGTATGTTTGCTAGCAAACTCTACAACCCGCCATTCTGTGCTGTTATTTCGTAAGAACGATGCCTAATTGTGCTATAGCTATGCGCCCATCTGAAAAGAAGGAAACGAAAGGAACTGGGATTATTTATCATGCATTCCCAAAAGATCAAATGTTGCAGAAAACGTGGCAAACGAAATGAAAACGAAAAGGTACTTTCAATGTGAAACATGCCAGAATTTGCTCTAAATATTTTATTGAAGGTGACTGTGATTTGAAATCAGAATTACTGGGCTTTCCATCAAACAAGCAGAAAATGCTGGAATGATATGCCATTCCTTCCACGAATCTTCTCTGTAATAATAGCAATTGGCTGGACTTCCGAATCAGAATGCTCTCAAGTAGTTCCCGATTTCGAATTCATCGTTCCGCTTTATTTACACAGAACCTAATCACACCCTATGTGAAAGAAAGTAGTTCAGGATAAATTTTATGCGGATTTTTGTTACTACATTTTAATCGAAATAAATCTTATCGTAATGGATGACTTCCTGAAACCTAGCACCTTTTGCACCAGACATACTTTCACCACGCTTTCATTCAGAAGGAATCTTATAGCACCTGTACAGACAGCATTTTGCTTTACAAGACGTACTATACAATTTTATCTCGTGCCTTCGTGGCGTTTTCGGAAGAAGACCATTATCTTCGGCCGAATCGATAGCTGTATCCGAATCTTTGGCTGTCCCCCGCAGCAACTGCGACCAATACCACACCGGGATAATTTACAAAATCTGAATAAATACTACCAAAAAATTAGGCGTCAATCTTAGCCACTTTGACTTCCCGAACAAAAGTTGGAAATAGCTTCTCATAAAAAACATGCTATCTCCGTATAAAAGAACCCCTAGTACTATGATTCCATATATTTCCTTCATAAAATATATTTACAAATAAAAATAATCATTAAGGTGTCTATTATAGCAAAATTAAAAAAAAAAATCCGCATAAAATTTATCGTGAAGCATTTTCTTTCACGTTGGGCGTGATCAGGTTCTGTGTAAACAAAACGGAATGATACACTGGAAATCGGGAACTATTTGAAAGCGTTCTGATTCGGAAGTCCAGCCCAGCAATCTTGCTGCAGCTGTACATGTTCGTGGAAACACCTCACATGATGTCAGTAGTAACAAAGTCCAGATACAGGAAATCTGTTGTTTAACGAGTCTAATCGATTAAATAGATGGAATGCCCGTGGAATTCGTAGGCACCATCAGGGGCGTATAAAGAACTTTTTTCCGGAAGGGGGAGGGGGACAAAAAATAGTTTTTTTAAATCCACCAGAACAAAGCAAAAATTAATGAAAAATAGAACAAAAATTTATGTATATATATTATATTAAAGCATTTTTCCTAATGTAAGTCGCGTTTTAACCAAAATTATAAATTAGGGGAGCTCAGCTACTCCTGATAGAATTTGAGCTTCCCTAGCTCACGATTGAAGTCGAGAAAAGCTGATGTTTAACGCAGGCGTGTTGGTACTCTTGCGAGCTGAAGGCAAAGAGAGTACGCCTCACCGGAAGTCTCAGGTTACTTCCTGAATATTGTTCTTGAGGGTACAATTGCTATCAATCGACTGTTCACGTCAGTTTCTGTGCGCTAAATAACAAGGAGAAAACATTGACGGCTGCTGCTGCCGCTCAAAGAACGTATGTATAAATAAGTAGGGGACGATGGATAAATTTCTAATTGGAACTGCGCGAAGAGACGATGATTGTGCAAATAGTACTACAACACTTGCAACAAATTCTTCATTGTAATCAGACCAAAATAACGATTGGTACAAGAAATTTGGAATGTCCAGATTTAATATGAAACTGTTCATAAAATGTATATATATTAATAACAATTTGCCAACATATTTCAAAAGATTTAATTGTCAATTTTACAGTGCTTCGATTTTGGGACACAATAAATAACATTCAATTAAACACATTTCGATCCATTCGCCCCCAGTACAGTTTTTTTGACCTTACTAAATATTTCTTAGCCCCGCCTGAGTTTCCCTAAGCCTCTTCTCCAGAGAGTTAGCTTTGCCCACGGCCTTTCAGCTGGCGTAAATGCATTCCATTTTTCACTAAATTTTTTTCCTTTTTCTAAAAATCTGCTTTTGAAAAATCGTTTCGTGTGGGAAATAATTCACTGGAGGTGCTCATTACACCCGTGAATTAGAAGTCATCTTCCTTGTTTTAGATTTATTTGTTTGTAAGCGTCTGGTCTATGAATTGTTTGTGCGTTGACGAGCTTTCATGGTGAAGAATATTTCACATACAGTGCCAAATTCCCGTAACGTATACAGCTTTGCAATAAAGAAGAACAAGTCTATATTTCTGCTTACAACGTATTCGCAGCCGTATCTACGCTTCTAAAATGTCGATTGAAAACAATTATTCTTAGTCCGATAGTAGTTACTACGGAAAAAGTTTTGCACATATTTTCAGCTCAAAAGAATATAAAGTTTTCCGTTAGAAGTCGTAGATATATAGTTCATTTTCTGTTTGAAAAAAAAAATTCTCTTAACATCAGTTGACATTCACTGAGTAGATTATTTTTCATTGTGTTTTCATTTTTTCTGCCGCTAAGTGGAAAAAATTTGCATTACTGTATCTTGTTTTCAAAACTTCCGACTGAAAATATTATGTTTTCCTTCGATAACGTTTGCTACGGAGACCACTGCGTACAGCTGCTAGTTCAAAAATTTCCCAGTTTTCACGCTCTGTGGCATAAATGTAGTTTTGCCGAATGCTCAGCTGCTCAAAGCTCTATAAGAAAAATCATGTTTGCGTTGACATACTATTATGGTAAATAATATTTTACACATCTAGATAAAATCGAAATTAACAGCTGTCTAAGCACGAATAAAACACATGCGATTCAAGAATTAAGACTTTAATAGCATTACATTCTAAAAAAAAAAAAAAAACATTAGATCTTTCGGATCGTAACGTACGATTCATCATCAATGTGAGGTTGGAACCTGCCTTATATGATAAAATCGAGTTGGGGTCAATGACACCATAGTGGGAGGATTCATTGTGAACCAATGTCGAACGCGAATGGAAAATGTTCTGCAGCACTACACTTTTGGGCTGTCAACTGGAATGTGAAATTGTCCGATAGCGTCTATGTAGATGTGGAAGATACCGATTTCCGAGCTAGCAGGTTGATTTCAGGATTGCGCATAGTTATCTGATGCCGCCCGTGTAGAAGTGGTAAGTACTGCTTTCCACGGAATCGGGATCACTTCAGGGATGTTCCATTACATGATTTTTCTCCAATGGAGTGTATAAACAGACTTTCGGTAAATCTGAGTTGGCCACCCCTGTGTCGCAATGGTTTAAGGGCTGGTTTCTGACCATTCGTCCGAGAAGGGTCCGGGTTCGAATCCCGTGAGGCATGGATGTTGTGTTTGTCTTATGGCACTAGCTCACTCCCTTCCCTGGAACCAGTGACCTTAAATTAGGGGCGGGCGACTGCTTATAGCCCATTGAGGTGCTTACGGTGGTCGTTAAACCCCCAATAAAAAAACAAAAAATCCCTGCGCTGTGATCTTGAAATCGGTACATTGAGGATAGATATTTGGTCCCACACAGGAACGTGCGAACCTTTGTTGACTAGGCGTGACATCGCCGTAGCATTAGATTTGATTTTGACATCAAACTTGTGTTCCGTAATCTTGGTGCTGAGAGCCCGGAAAGTCGATCCTATATAGATCTTGTCATTTTCTGTTGGTTGAGTAGCCTGCAGAGGAATCGAGTAAATTCCATGTTTTTGCATTTCATCGACTGTAACCCGGTCATTCCTAATCAGTGACAATAAATTCGTGGTCTTTTCCTCCTCTTGTGAAATAAACTATATGATGAATTCTTGGGAAATCAACTAGATGTTTCTTGCATATCTTTTTTTTAACTATAGCAATCATAACTATGCACAATCCCGAAATCAACCTACTAGCTCGGAAATCGGTATCCTCCACATCTACATAGACGCTATCGGACAATTTCACATTCCAGTTGACAGCCCAAAAGTGTAGTGCTGCAGAACATTTTCCATTCGCGTTCGACATTGGTTCACAATGAATCCTCCCACTATGGTGTCATTGACCCCAACTCGATTTTATCATATAAGGCAGGTTCAACCTCACATTGTGCCGCCCCGGTGGCGCAGTGGTCTAAGCGATGGCCTCTGATCATTCGTCCGAAAGGGGTCCGGGTTCGAATCCCGGTGAGGCATGGATGTTGTGTTTGTCTTACGGCACTGGCTCTCTCCCTTCCCTGGAACCAGTGACCCTAAATTAGGGACGGGCGACTGCTTATAGCCCATTGAGTTGCTCACGGTGGTCGTTAAACCTTCAATAAAAAAAAAACAAAAAAAACCTCACATTGTCATACATCTGATGATGGATTGTACGTTACGATCCGAAAGTTCAAATGTCTGTTTCTTTAGAATGTAATGCTATTAAAGTCTTAATTCTTGAATCGGATGCGCTTTAATCGTGTGTAGATGGTTCTTAATTTTGATTTTATCGAGATCATTGATTGGCACGAAGCTTTTATCTTATCATAACATTTTACACATTATATCAAATTTTTCATGAACTACAACTTTATCATTAGGGGCGTAAGTTCATATTTCTACTTACAATGTTTTCGCTGTGTTATATGAAGGTCGTCTAGAACAGTGTTTCCCACCCTCCAGACCACGAACCGGTACCTGTCCGCGACCTTCCCCCTACCGGTCCGCGAGAAAAGAGTAAATTTATTATTTTTTCTTTTGAATCGAAATGGAGCCAAAGTAAGAGGAAATCTAGACCTAAATTTTTTTGAACACCTGTTGCGAAAGAATAAAAAAAGCTTGGATAGCTAATTTCTTCACACAAGATCTTAACTCCTGCAGACTAACTCACCACGAAAAGGAAAGCTTCGCTGAACTTCCTTCTGATGCCAGTCTGGTATCGATATTCAGATCCAAATCTCTGACTCAGTTTTGTGGTATTACGGAGAAAGAATATCCAAGTCTCAGCGAGAAACTCTAAAATTATTGGTGACTTTTAAAGCCACGTAGTTATTGCGAGAAAACATTTTCAGCCGTTTCGGCAATCAAAACAAAGTACAAGAATATAATGGGCATTAATGTTGCATTGCGCCTTGCAGAAACGACGTTGGAACCTCGGCTCGAGAAGATTATCGCGAAACAGCAGCAACAGACGTTGCATTGACCCCAGAAAAATATATTAACGGTAAGGAGACTACTGTGGTACACTGATTATGGATTGCACCTATTAATCATTAAAGAACATTTACAGATTAAATTATATTAGCTGTAAGTAGGTGACAGGGAATATTATGGCACATAAATTATGGATTGCAAACAGCGATCATTATAGTACAGAATATTACGAGATTAAATGCTCAAAAATAGTCGAAAGGTTTTGTTTCGTCATCGCCAGTCCACGAAGGTTTCCCCAAGGTTTTGCAGGTCCGCGAAAGTTTCCCTAACGTTTTGCCGGTCCTCGAATGCAAAAAGATTGGGAACCACTGGTCTAGAAAACACAAGGCCACGACATTAGAGAGAAGAGTTCCCTCTTTTAGTGACGTCACGTGGAAACCAAACCTCCCGATTGGTGTCCAATGCTGTCGTGTGTGACATCAAACACGGCACCGATGTATCAGTCCGTGAACATGACAGTGACGTCACAAAAGGTAAAACTCATCTCTCTAATGTCATGTGTTTTCTAAACGGCCTTGGTTATTTTCGCTTCCAAAAACGCGACTGTAAAAATTTCGTATTTGGTTTAATGCCTTTTTCTGGGTAAAATATTTTAAACACACTTCCTGCTCAAAATATTACACAGTTTTCCAGCAAGTGATTGTAAATGTGTGTTTCGTTTTTCTTTGTGTCCCTTCTTTTAGACGTTTAATTTGAAACATTCCTTTTTCATCGGCAACTCACATTGCGGAAGACCTTTCGCAGATATTCAGTTTTTCACAATTCAACTTTTTGCGGCTTAGTGGCGTGTCTTCACTTATGCTTGCAACAGCATCGGCAGTACTAAAACACCCACTGAAAATAGTGTTTTTGCATTGTACGCATTTGCTATGGTAAAAATTGTGACCATTATCCATTTCAAACTATGATCAGTGCTCCAGTCAGAGACATATACGTACAAACTACATTAATGCTAACTCTGCAATTCTAAAGTTCGTACTTAGAAACGTTTCTCTCTCTTATACCTCCCTTGATGAAGAACATTTTTCGCGAACATCTGGTTTTCTTATAATACACAGCTCTGCCGCAAGGAGATGTTAGCGCATATTTATATTTATATTTACAAGAGCATTTTCGATTATGGAAATTCGACTAAAAAAATCTATTAGTTGTTGGACACCTTTGACTATGAAAAATGTTCTGTGCCCATTTTCTTTTTCAAATAACGCGCGTTTTACCGCTAGAGGGCATAAGCAAGGCGGTTACCCTCCCAGAACGGTCATACCAAGGACGTAAATTCATGCTCTGAAGGACGTAAAAAACAGAAATGCACGACGAGTGAATAAATTTACTGAAAACTGTAACTCAAAAAGAAATACTGTATTTCAGTATTTTCTTTTTTAAAGGCTTAAGCTTGTCGCATAGAGTTTCTTGCGCAGCTAACTACTTAACAAAGTAACCTACTCTGTAAGGTGTGAACCCCTCATATGCATGAAAGGAATTATCTGAAACAGAGGAGAGGGATATAAAACAATATGCGGATACACCTAACCTCTGTGACCTTTCTGAATATGCTGTAGGGATGAAGAGTTATTTAGTCACTTCTGCTCTGTCTCAGAAAGGCCCTGAGGGTGTTTAACCTTGAAAGGAATTTTTCCAAGCCCTACACCGAAAGTATCTTTTCATCGTTGCGTTCTCTGTGTGATACTCATTCGTTCTGTGTTCGTTCGGTTTTCATTTTGCAAAGTACTGTTTTTTCGTCGCTAATGTAACTTACGTTTTACTTGATATTCACAAACAATGACTCTTGAGTATTTACGTAGTTTTGAGATTTTTAGTAGAATTATGTCAACAACCGGAGGAATACTTTTTGAGTGATGATAATTCTGTATTATAACAGCGGCAGAAAGTAAAAACTGCGTAGATATTAAGAACTTTGAACTCGAAGGGAGCATGATTTCAAGATGAGACCTTAGTTTCCTGGCACGCACAGAGGAACGCAAAAAACAGATCGAAGGCTAGGAAGCTTCTGTTACAAAAGGCAGAAATCTGAAAATAGTACATTTTGAAATCTCAGAAATGGCAGTTTCTTAATATAGCAACTAGAACATTATTCTCTTGTTTAAACGAATTATTTTGATGCACTTGCACAATATCCAGTAATTTCTTCACAAAACTTGAATACAAATATAATTGCTTGCTCCACGACTAAATTTAGGTATTAAATACATTGGTGAATTTTCTAATCCACTTTTTACCTCCGACTTAACTAATTTTCAAACAAAGAACATCAAATTACTGCGAAAGTTTTTTCCAACCGATTAATACAAGTTGAATGAACAGCCTCGTTTCTGCAAAACAATAGCGTTACATCTTTGATAACGTTACAGTACTATATAGTTTTTCTTGCAAGGCAGCAAGCAGTATTTAGCAGTTTTGAATATTTACTCCCTGAATCAACTACGAAAAATTATGAATTCCCTCCGCTGAGAATTATTTAATTTCAAACTACCTTTTCCACCTATTCATTCATTCAATTCGATAACCCGGCCAGAACCACTT
Source organism: Macrothele yani (assembly GCA_039090855.1). NCBI lineage: Eukaryota > Metazoa > Arthropoda > Arachnida > Araneae > Macrothelidae > Macrothele > Macrothele yani. The sequence goes on along the minus strand of CM077022.1, from coordinate 43,078,403 downwards.
AATCTAAGTAAAGGCAGAGTGATTGCTCTTAGCATAGCTGGCTTCATCACTTAGCATTCAGTTTTAGCGATGCATACACTTTAACTGTTCTCTTCACCTCCTTCTCATTCTGATATTTCCTGTGGAGCACCTGCTCCTTCCTCCCTTCTAAAGGCGGCTGGATTTACGGCGTCACGTCTTTTTCCCGACTGAGAAAGCTGTTGCCTAGCCAAGATTCAGTCGACTAGTCTATGGTTAGGGGCAAGATACGTTAATCGTGTGATAGGTTCTGAACGATTGGGGTTGCCCCAATGTTTCAACCTGCGGTTCGTGTTTTTGTGTATCGGTTCGACGACTAAATTTAGAGAGAGAAACTACTTTATTAAAAACGGCCGCTGCCTTAAACGGGTTGCGTTCATAATATGAGCGAGAAACTGTGCATGATATCTGTACTTACACCCTTCTTGAGAAATATGTAATTGTTGCCCCGGTGGTGCAGTGGTCTAAGCGCTGGCTTATGACTATTCGTTCGTGAAGGGTCTGGGTTTGAATCCCGGTGAGGCATGGATATTGTGTTTGTCTTACGGCACTGGCTCTCTCTCCCTTCCCTGGAACCAGTGACCCTTAATTAAGGACGGGCGACTGCTGATTTTCTTGCATTTGCCCATTGAGTAGCTCACGGTAGTCGTTAAACCTTCAATCCAATCCAATCGAATCAGGCCCTGGGCATAAAGCTACATTTCGAATCTTCAGCATCCGCGTTTCTAATGCAGCATTTGAAAAATCCCTATTGCTTCAGACATCTACATGTATGAAAAACATTTTGCTAATGCATTTTTTGGTAACGTACATTTCTGCCACTAGTGGGCATAAAGAACTGTTTCGACTTGTAAGTTTTTTTTTGCGTAATCTAGCTATCCCACTGGAACAGTTTTTGAAACAGGTTCCATGGTCTATAAAGAACACTGCGCACTTTGTGAATTCTAAATAATACAAACTTTGCTCACTGGAGTGATTAAATATGTTATCTTTGTTCGATGATTTTCTTGCATTTTGCAAAATAGGCTGGGAAAAAGCCTTAATACATATGTCTAGAAGAATTCAAAAGAAATAGTTATTACACAAATAATTCGTTATTATTCTTTTTTTCTTTGAAACAATATCTCTTTTAAAGGAAATGTAATCATCAGTTCTAAAGCTTATTCACGGTTTTCACAGTCAGAATGGCCTTCTTCTGGAAGCAAGTTGTATAATAATATAGCTGAAATACTGTATGTGTATTTAACACAGATGAAAATAACACTTTATTTTCAACTGATGGTTTTTAATAAATGCTAAGTTAAATTTATAAAAAATGAAACCTCCATTAATGGACGCCTCCGAACATCGGTAACTTCCAAGTAACGGCAAGTTTTGATTGCTACATAACAGCTGCCGTAGAATTAACATTAGCGATAACCACCGAAAAAAGAAACCTCTCAACAGCGTCCAACGGACACCCTAAGCATTCCCGAAAGAGATTTAACGGACGCCTTGTCTTTAGGATTTTACGAAGCTCTTTCGGTACTTTGGCGAGATGGATAATATAGGGACAAATAATATTATTGCTAAAGGAAGTATGTCTCGAGAAGGATGGGTGGGATTATGGCAGGTACAGTGGTGTGCGTAAGTGAAAAGAAAGAGGTCAAAGTTTAGTTCTACGTGAGGCGAGCTGTGTATGTTTCAGTAGGAACTTGGGGGATGGAGAAGGGTGTTTGCTGGTGCCTGAAATGTTGTCCGTTGGCGGCGGTATTTGTTTGGTCTCTGTGGGTTCTGTTCCTATTATTCGGCGCGCGGCCAGCTAACTGTGCGATTGGACTTCACGGTCTATCAATTTTCTGTTTCTTTTTCTTTCCCTTAGCTTACCCTAAACTTAGCCTCTTATCTTGCTATTTCTAGGGAAGTTTAAGACAACGGGTCAAACACTACTTTCCTAAAATCTTGTACGCCAATTTTTTTTTTAAATTGCTATTTTGAGTTTCATTCAACATTCTGCATTTGGAAAAAACCCACTTTGGAACCGTTTTCCTTGTGCGCACGCTTTGTACAATTATTCTTCTTTTGTACAAAAGCAACGGACTAGCAATGTTAATCTAGGCCCAACCTTCGAACAACGGCACCTCCCCACAACGGCCACTTTTTCCCGGTCTGAGCAGCGACCGTTATTCGGAGGTTTCACTGTACAACGACATGAGGTAAAACTTCTCCGGCTAGAAATAATTTGAAACATAAACTCTTTAGTTTTACAACTGATTGCTTTTCGTGGTGTTAGTGCATGTTATTACCTTAAAATGTTCTGGTTTAGCTAGTGTTCCAATTTTCCATGCCATTCTTCTTACAAAAGGCACTGTGCAATTGTGAATTTTATCGGGTAACTCTGAACCTCTTAATCAACAAATCCAGTCAATCGCATATCTGAAATGCATACGGTGCTGCTTACACATTGATTTACTTTGAATATCCACCCTAAAGTAAAAGTAAACAAGAAAGATGACACCAAATTTTAGGGTGTAATAAGACGTCTTATGAATCCGTCCTGACGCAAATTAAATTTATCATAGCTACTCAAATTCAATGGAACCGGTATGGAAAACAATAGTATCTGATGGAAGAAAGAAGTTTTTCAATCGGGTGTTTAATCCCTCAGATATTGCTGTAAACAGAATCGTGAGCTTACGAACTCTTAGAAACAGAGATATCGACAAAAATAAGATGTGACTTTACGTCCCCTGGTGGGAAATCCATGCATTATCTTAGAAAGAAAGTACTTTCAAAAGGTTTATCCATATGAGTGGTATCGGTCCAAGAAAAAAAAAAGTTTAGTCGAGTTTTCAGGAGCCCAGATTTTGATTCAAATACATCAGAAGCAGAAATTAACACTTATGACCCCTGGTGGCCAAACCATTCTTTACCAAACATTAGAAATTATGTGAAAAATATTTTCAATCAGGTCTTGTATGCGATACAGGAAGAATTGTTCAAATCGGAGTTTTAGGAGCAGAAATAACGCAGAAAACGCAATTTACCTTTGTGCCCCCTAGCGGAAAGTCTATGAATTACTTGGGAATTTTGAAATTATATGAACCACATGTCACACTGGAAACGCTATCCAACAAAGAAGGAATTTTTCAAATCAGAATCCTAGAAGTAGGGATATTGACAAAAATAAGATATACATCTACGCCCAATGGCGTAGAAACCATGCACTATTTTAAGAAGAAAATGTTTCTAAAAGGTTTTTCGACATGAGTAGTATCGGTCTACAAACGACGTTTTTTTCAATAAAGAATTTCGAAGCTAATATTTTGCTGCAAATGCATCAGAAGCGGAAATTAAGGTTTCGCCCCTGGTGGCCAAACCATATTTTTTACAAAAATTAGAAATTATGTGCAAACGATTTTCCATCAGGAGCTGTATCCGGTGCAGAAAGAATTTTTCAAATCGGAGATTTAGAAGCAGTGATATAGGGGAAAACGCAATTTACCTTTACGCTTCCTAGCGGAAAGTCTTTGAATTACTTGAAATTATATGAAACACATGTCACACTGGAAACACTATCCAACAAAGAAGGAATTTTTCAAATCGGACTCCTAGAAGTGAGATATTGACAAAAATAAGATATACATCTACGCCCCCTGGCGGAGAAACTGTGGAATATTTTAGGAAAAAATATTCCGAAAAGGTTTATCGATGTGAGTGGCATCAGTCCACGAACTAATTTTTTCAATCGATATTTCAGAAGCTCAGATTTTATGGCAAATACATCAGAAGCAAAAATTAACACTTACGCCCCATGGTGGCCAAAGTATTCTTTACCAAAAATTAGAAATTATATGCAAAAGATTTTCCATTAGATGATGTATCCGCTGAAGATTTTTTTTTCAAATCGGAGGTTTAGAAGAAGAGTTATCGGGGAAAATGTAATCTACTTTTACGCCCCCTAGCGGAAAATCTATGCGTAATTTGAAAAAGTAACTATATCTAAAATACATTTCGACATAAATGGAATTGAAAGATAAAAGAATTTTTCAATCGGATGTTTAGAAGCAAATATGTGAAATAAAACGTATTTTCGAATTCGACATCATCTGCATTTACGCCCTCTAGCGGCGAAATTGTACATCGTAAAGAAACGAAATGAAGGATCATCATTCTCATATTTCAAGCTTCCTAATGCAAAAAGAATTTTTCAAATTGGACTAATAGTTGCAGAGATATCGTGGGTACAGACGGACGGACGGACAAACTGATAACATAAGCACGATCTTTTTTTACAAAAGACGTGCTAAAAATCTGACAATGATACTCAATTTCTGAATTCCGTATAGTTGAAGTTTCCTTGTCAAACAGAATGTCATCACATTTGATTACCCGAAAGTATGAGAAACAATATGTCTTTCGCAAATTATGCAGCCACATTGTATGAAAGGTACAAGAAAGTCTGGTGTAAAAATTGTATTCTTGTAAAAGACAAAAAATTGTTTTGTGTATACAATGGAAAAGCTTTAGAACCAAACGTTTTACGCAATTATACTCTTTACACTAACCTTTTACGTAGAAATGTGCTTTTTTTTTTATACTGTTTGCGGTCAATAATAACGACATGGTCACCGCTTGATTATTAAAAAATAAAATATAAATTAGTAAATATCAAGCAGAAAGTTCAGAATTTTCATGAAACTTCAAATTGCGTTATATCTTGCCGACGGACCAAGTGCTTCGTCGGAATAGAATAAATCTTAGCGGGTTTATGGACTTATGTACATGAATTCCAGGCATTTCATTTCCTTTTCAATGTGGCCTGTCTTAACCGTATTTAACATTCGGGGATTTCGCATTTAGCAGAGAGTGTTAATAAGAATATTCTTCATTCCTTTCAAGTTTTATAGTACAGGAGCTCGAAATAATGGTTCTGCGCTTTTTCAAACTCTTTACATCTATTTCACTTTCCACCCTCTGGTGTAGGTTCACAATACGATGTGCGTATTTACTACTGCCTATAGCCGAGCTTAACATCACCAACTGAACACCAGTGTTTCATTACAGTGGATATATGCATTTTTTTAATGCTTTTTCTTACTACCCATGCCCAGAAATTATTATTTACTGAGTTGTTATGAGGGAGAAGCGTAGCAGAAATTTATTTCAGTATTTGTGCTACGATGTAGTCCGAAGCACCGTTGTTTTGCCACTGGTACAGAAAAACTTGAGTTAACATTCCACACTTGCCTCGATACAATGATGGGAAGTTTAGACAGTGACGTCACGAGGAGGAGTGCGAAATGAAGAATCACTGAGTTTTAAGAATTGGCGTCCATTCTTCGTCACCTCCCAACTAGGGACATCACTAAAGGGGTGTGAGGGTGGGCTTGAGCCCACCCTGAAATTTGTCTTACCCACCCTGCCGCCCACCCAGTTCAACATGTGCCATTTTCAATATACTTAACCATAAAATATAATCTGGACTCGCCAAGAAATGATGTCTTGTGTTTTACTTTATGTAGCCCTACATATTTCCCCCTAGGAAGTGTGTTGTTTACGCTTCTGTAGAAAGGTTATCAAATAGCATCAGCAGGGGCATTAAAATTTAATTGTAGTACACTCTTCCAATTCCTTAGTTTAAGCCTCTTTTTCATGTTAGTATGGCTAGGGGTGAATGCGAAATGTGGATAGGAATTCATTGAGTGAGGTCATTGCTAATTGCTTTGCTGTTTGTTTTCTTTACCAAAATTTGGGATTCCAACACGGAAAGTGGAGTCTGAAGCCAAACTAGGGTTCTTAAGACTGCCCCAGAAAAGTGAGAATGCAGGAAGTGGCTGACCACGGCTTTGTAGAGGAGAAGTGCTAAGAAAAGTCGCTGGCTTGAAGGAAGGAAGTTGAGGAGGGAGAGATATTGTGTCTGCATGGCATAAGGCTAAAATTTGATTTAGATAAACAAAAACGACATTTTCTTTTAAATAAATTGTTCAAGTACAGTACTATTTTCGTACGCAAAAATGGAAAATTTTGAAAAAAAAATCAAGACAGTGCATCCAGAGCAAGCAAAAAATTGAAGGAAATATTCTACCAACACTTTTATCTTACACAAGTGGCGTAACTAGTCAGAGCCACGTATGTATATGTGTCCAGGTGGAGAGGGTCGGAACTGCACGAATTCTTTCGTAGCCGGTAGTGAAAAGCGTTGTAACCGACCCTGTGACGCAGTGGTCTAATCGTTGGCTTATGACCATTCACCAGAGCAGAGACCGGGTTTGAATCCCGTGAGGCATGAATGCTGTGTTTGTATTACGGCACGGGCTCCCTCCCTTCCCTGGAAAAAGTAACCTTAACTTACGGACGGGCAACTGCTTATAGCCCACTGAGTTGCTCACGGTGGTCGTTTAACCTTCAATTAAAAGAAGAAAAAAGTATTAAAAATTGGTTCTTTCAGTGTTTCGTAAAAAAAAAAAAAAAGTTGCTATGAAGCTTGCCTCACCAAAAATAATACTCGCCCACCTGTCTTGAGGTCGAAGTCTAGTGACGTCCCTGCTCCCAACACCGATTCTGGAGAAGATTCGGTAAATGTGTACTTTAGCGTCCTAAATTATTTCGTCGGAAAAATTTAACTGGGGGGAGGGGGGAGTGCGACGTACAATATTTTAAGCATGCAAAATAATGGGGAAAGATGCAAAAATATAGTATTTTTACATGAAAGGAAAGAAATTTTCCGAAGAACTTACCTGCGAGTACGATGGTTTGCAGCAGTTGTTGCGGGAGGCTGAAGCGGTGCTATCGGCCACGACATGAAGGTCTGTGCGTCGGAAGGGAGTAACAGTTGGTACTGAAAGCGCGGAAGGATACAAGAAGACTGGGGTGTATGTCTCGGAGTAGTGTGATGCGTCGTGTAGTCGTGTGCAAGAAGAAGTAGTTAACAAATATTTCATTAATTATTAAAAAAGAAATGCGCTAAATGTTGTTGTTATTATTGTCAAAATGTGTGGGAATGTAAAAAATGAAGCAATGTAAATGAAATAATGTGCGGAAGAAGTTTTCCGTAAGTTTTGGTTCCGATTGAACCCCAAGTTTTGGTTATGGTTACGGAGATGTTAAAGGTCGGTGATTTCTTCAAGCAACTCATTTGTACTTCTGCTGTTATTCCGTCCATCGTTGCTCCTTTTTTTGACTCGTGAAAACGATTTTCTTAAAATCAGGAATCGTACTATGGCAGGGAATCCCAGAGCTTCGTCTCGAATTGTGGGGAATGATGAAATTTTAAGCCCTGACCAAATCCGCAATGAAGTGTGGAGACTAACAAGTTTGGAGACAGCTACTAATACTGTGGAATTACAATTTCGCAAAATTACCCTTGAAAAAAGGAAATTACAATTCATCATAAAACCGATCTCTTTCCTTTAGCGTATTCCTACAACCCTCTTCGATGACTACGTACTGCTGAACCGCTTCGTAGTGTATTCTTCCGCACGTAACTTGCCGTTCTCAACGACGCTTCCATTCACCGGACTCAACCTTCACGCCGTCGCCGCTCCGTCATCTTAGGCCTACCGCACGTACTCTTCCGAGCCTTCGCACTCGCTGGTAAGTTCTTCGGAAAAATTCTTTCCTTTCATGTAAAAATACTATATTTTTGCATCTTTCCCCATTATTTTGCATGCTTAAAATATTGTACGTCGCACTCCCCCCCCAGTTAAATTTTTACTACGAAATAATTTAGGACGCTAAAGTACACATTTACCGAAGCTTCGATGTCACATCATCCATTTTTCGTGGTGGTTTCTCAATTAGATTGCTCGCAACAGAGGTTAAGACGAAAATCTGATTGAGCGCTTCGACAGGTGAAATCGCACTTGACGTAAAATTTAGAGTACATATAAATAAAAAACTTTAAAATATTTTCTTCGAACTGCCAAAATTAATTCCTTTTTGATATAATTGATTGATTTCCGAAAATTGTAGAGGCTTTGGAAGCAAGGTCCTCACTATTCTACAATATAAAAGCCAAACATGTCAGGACTCTTCCCTAAAATTACATAAATGCAGGCACGGCTGCAGGTGAAACTACGTAAACTGCCTACCAGAACAGCTTTTTCTGAAGCAAGTAGTGCACCGACATCCAATCATGAACTCAATTGGTAAATGGTTTGCTACGACGACCAGGGACGTCACATCCCCAGAGAACATAGCCCACTAGAGGGCTATGCCAAAACCCCTGGAGAGAAAGCCCCAGCGCGCGAACTACGAAGGGGTGTGACGTCACGGTCAAAGGGTCATTGCAATCTCACTCTCCAGAGAGGTCAAAGGGCAAACGTAAAGGGAATGCCGATGTTAGCTTCGCGTTCATGCGGCATTGATCAGTATTGAGCTTTCGGTAGTCGTGCACGTAAGTAAGCATTTTTATACAACATGCTTGGAAAATATTGAGGGCCTTTATATAGATCTAATTACAAAGCACATCCAAAAACTATTGTTTTCAGCTTTTCTAAAAGTGAAAGCTTTCGAAGAAGGAGGATTTCTTCCGTACCAATGAAGAATTTTGAACCCACCGTGAATTCAAAGGTTAGTTAAGTTTTCATGACAGCATTTTCTGCTTTCGTTGTAAATACAATTATAATTTAGTGAATTGTTACTCGATTTTTTTTTATTGACGGAGTAAAATTTAAGGGCTAGCCTTCCGATTATCAGCTCATTATTTACTGTCGTTTAAATAATGGTAGTAATTACCATTCAACATTTCATTTTCAGAAAGTAATAGTTATTTTTCTTCACAAAATTTGTAATTAGTAGTGTTCAAATTGAGAGGAAAAAAAAAAAGATGTACACATATATTATCAGCGCATCAAATACTAAGGTTAACCAGGCAAAGAAACTGGCAATAAATAATTACGTTATTTATTAATCAACATTTCGTTTCCGTAAAACAAATGTCATTTTTCTTCATAAAATAGCTGTGTATCAGAGTCCTAATTAAAACAAGAATTCGCACGAAATGTGCAGAACTACTTGATGCGCTGATAATTATCAGCGCATCAAGTAGTTCTGTACATTTCGAAGGCTAGCCCAAAGAAAAGCTTATTGGAATGTCCAACAAATGTATCCGAAAGTCTGGAATTAATATATTCCATGTTCATTTGTCAAAGAACTTTTTCCTGAATGATTTTTATTTATATCTTTTTTTACCCTCTAGAAATAGTTGCAAGTTTGAGCACACATCTCACCGTATTTTCAGTAAATCGGAAATTTTGCTTTCGCGTTCGTTACGTAATTACGGAAAAGTCTTTTCTTTTTTTCTTTCATTTTAATAAATCGAACGCGAAGGGAATTTCTAAAAGTTTTAAGTGAAATGATTATGTTCATACAGTCCTACCAATTTGCCATTAATGCAAATTGCATTAAAAAGATCAATTTGCCATTAAAAAGATCGTAGTTGCAAAAATGCTTAACGTAAAATGCTGGGGTTTTCACGTTATGCGTGAAAAAACTTATTTTTTTGCTCCTTTAGCCAAATTGAAAACCAAAGGAAAAATGTCATGAAATCATTTCCCAGCACGAGAGCAAAACTTTGGAATTCCCCGATTTACGGATATCATTGCTGGAAACTGAGAAAAAAATGAAAGCTAAGGATGTAATCTTTTGATGTTATCTAAGGACAAAAAATAAAGAGAGAAAAAACGGCCGATTTTTTGTTGTGTGCGCAAATTGTCTAGTATCGCACTCGATAAATTATTTCTCTCCGTAAACACCGCGGTACTTCGTCGGCGTTTTCAGGAGCGGAGAGCTCGAGGCTCGAGGTGGTCGGCCCACTAGCTTTGATATCACAGACCAGTTCGGAGGCTTTCTTAATCTTTAGGGGTTTTTGGCTATGCACAGAGAAACATATCGGAATGGCAATCAGCTTCTTTATCTCAGCGCCATTTTGACTTTGGCTATGAAACGGCTGCGTCGCGTCGTGCGCGTTTATTTCGCCAAGTTTATTACGCCGTTTCTTTTGTGTGCACATTGTCCCTTTTTAGCATGTTTTCATATTACTATTACATCTACACTTGTGTAAAAATGAATACGGAATATTATTAAGTGTGCAGTCTGTTAGATATTTCATTTTTTGATTGGAAGATAAACCAGATTTATATTGGTTTTCAACTGGTCCACACTAACAATTTTATGTGTGTAAAATGACAATTAATTCATACGGTAAACCACACTAATTGTTTTTTAAAACTCGTGGTGTCATGGGCTTATGTCGCTATGCAGAAGACCCGCTATTTTCAGAAACTCCGGTCACATTTCCTTATCTAGCCCACCCCAAAAGAGACAGACCTGAACACTGACGTGCTGCCATCTATCAGCCGGTGTAAAAGATGACAACACATAAGTTGGGCGTCGATCTTTTTACATTACTGTTTCGGCTAGCCCTTAAAAGAATCATCAGGAATGTTAATTTCATCCTAAATATGCAATCCGAAGAAAAAAGTTTCGTTTCATCATGAGCCGAACCTGTCTATCTAGCAGAATAAATCGAGTATATTTATTACGTACCTGTGAAGAACTGTCTGTTGATACGAATCAACATCTCAAAATAGTGTTCTGAAGAAAGAGGACATTTCCGTCGGAATAAATATTTCAGAATGTGGTCTGCCAAATTAATTTTTTTATTACTCTGTCATAGCTTACGTTTGAATGGACGTCAATAGCTGCCCACATCAGGACGACATCAAGAGAAATATGAGGTTTATAGAACTACGTCCCAAGTGTACGGGAACAGCAAGATGGAGATTTCTGGAAGGAAAGGGGGGATTTCTGAATTTGAAAATTAATTTCACCGAACATTATACATATGTTGAGATTTTTCTCTGTCGCGTTTTATTTGCACATGAAATTCTTCTATTTAATTCGTCCCATTTTTCAAAGACTGATGTAGGGGCGAGAAATTACGCCCCTATATAAATTGTGTGATGGACTTTAAATCCCATCGATCAGTCTGGATATTAACATTTCAGAATAAATATTTCCATGTATATTATTTGGAAACGAGTGTAACACGTGGTAATGCACGTGAAACGAGTGTAACACGTGGTAATGCACCAGACTAGGTGACATTTCGATGCGCCTGTTTGACAGATCTATTGTATTCACAGAAGGCACAGCTATTGTTCCTGGCCAGAGGGAATGTAAGCTACAGGGCACCGTGAGGTGGAGGTCAACGAAGGGATTAGATGAAGGTCACCGGAAGAAGACACGTGTCAGGAGAGAAAGGTAGTATGGGGGGTCACCGAGAAGAGCTAGGGGGGGGGGGGCCGCCTGCTCTTGGAGGGCTTCGACTAGGGAGAGAGAGGGAGCCTCAGGCGAGTGAGGTAGGAGCCAATCATAAGGCTAATGAAGTTAGGGGGAAAACTTCAGGGTAGGAGTGGAAGGAAAAACGAGGCAGTCGACGGGAAGCGAGCGTGAGAGACAGTCTACGGGGAGCGAGCGTAGAGGCAGTTGACGACAGCGAGCGTTGACGACAGCAGTTGACGACAGCGAGCGAGCGTAGAGGCAGTTGACATACATCCGTGCTGTGGACGGATGTATAGTGCTGGGAGTTAGCACTGGGTAAAGAAAAGTTTGTGATAGAACGTGCCAGTTAGAGCACGGGGAAAGCCAGCGTAGTTGGAATCAGACACGTGTGTCTGGAACGACGTTCGGAGAAAGCGTTTGGAGAGAACACGTGTTCGGGACGGAACACAAAGCATAGCTTCCGGAACAAAGGGAAAGAGACGAACGGAAGGTTACGACGATTGAAACATTTCACGTCGGTGGTAGAAAAAGAACGGGCAAAGAGTATTGGCAGGAAAGGGTATTCTGGAATAATTAGATACCCGGATCATTTTCACGTGGAACTGCAGTTACAGGAACTCGAGGTCAAGGAACAATAGCTGCCGAACAATTTACTGTTGATTAAATGATTTGTTAAGTTTGCAACAAGCCTGAGAGTGAATTCATGCTTGGAATTGCTTTGCCATTATTTTTACTTCCCCTCTCCTGAATAGCAGATTTATAGTAAAGCTGGGAGAGAAAGAACGCCGGGCTGTCTTCAACTACCGTTGATAGACAGTCTCTAGACAACGAACCTTATAAATGGTTTTCCTTCCTGCTGTGGGGAAATTTTGATCAGCGCTGGAAGCCAGTGGGTGTTTGGCCGAGGAGCCATTAATTAACATAATGAGCTTTCACCCCTACAGCAGATATATAGCAAATGGCGCAGTCGGTAGGACTGATATGTTAGGCGAGTTCAGTGGAAGTAATTAGGGCAATTTTATTCAGCGAAATAGAAACTGTGTTCGAGGACTCGGACAAAGAGGACGCATAAGTGTAACAGAAGCACGTGGCGGGAAAGTGGTGAAACAACGTGAACTTCTGAGTGCAACAGCAACACGTGGCAGGAAAGTGGTGAAACAAAGTGAACTTCAAAGTGTGACTGTAGCACGTGGCCGGAAAACGGCGAATGAAACAAAGGACTGTGCTACCATAAAGGACTATTGTGCAACGGAACCGGTGGACCGGAGAAGTCGACAAATAACACTCGTAACCAGAGCAAGGATTGGAAGTACCAGGAAAATCCCGTAACCAGGGACGGACAATTACGTCTCGCGTGGCCAGCGTGACCGGGCGACATTCCTGTTTAGGACGCTCCTTCGCGGGTCGCGGTCGAAGCCGCTGCAGAGAAGCTGAAGGGGTCCCGAGATGATCCGGTAAGTACCACTTTGTTGCCGAAATTTATATTCCTGGGTCGATACCGAGTAAAAGGTTAGGATAGAAAATTTTTTGTAGGCAGTTAGGGGACAAAAGGCCGAGGAAAAAAAAATTCTTTTGTCAGTTTTGTAAAAGAATAGGTTGCGGTAGTTTTAGTAAGCTCAGTGTTAGTACTTCAATATTAATGCTTAAAGTGAATAGGAATTGTAAAGTGTTTTGTTATGTAAGGAAAGGAAATAAGTAATATTACTAGGAATTTATTGAATTACAAAAAAAGAAATGTTAGGTAATAGTACTTCAAGGTTGAGAGCAAAGGCTATCGTCGGGAAATTGTAAAGTGTCATTATATTAGTGCATGTGTATTGTATATATATATATATTTAGTGCATAACAATGGATGAGCTTTTGGATGGGAAAAAGAGTGAGGAGACAGAGGACACGTGGTCCGAAGGGAAGGAAGAAGAAAATAGTGAAAGGGAAAATGACTTAAATTCTAGTAATGAAGTGTCTATTAACGTAAGAAAAACGCAAGAGAATACAGTTGATAGGGAATGGCATTTTAAACTTAAAATGTTAGAAATGGAGGAAAGAAAATTAGCAGCAGAGCGAGAACAAAGGGAACTAGAAAAAATGAAATTGGAGATTCAGCTCTTAGATGAAAGGGAAGAAAGGGAGAGTCAGCTCTTAGATAAAAGAGAAGAAAGGGAGAGTCAGCTCTTAGATAAAAGAGAAGAAAGGGAGAGTCAGCTCTTAGATAAAAGAGAAGAAAGGGAGTTCCAGCTTAAGAAACTACAGCTAACTCAGGAAAAGGAAGAGGCGTTGGCACAGGGAAGAAATCAAATGAAGTTAGCCGATTACATGAGGATCCTAGAAAAGACCTTACCCAAAAGTCCTAGTAAACCAGAAGAGGTTTTAGACTTTTTTGATTCCTTAGAAAGAGCGTTCATTTTACATACAGTCCCAGAAAACATGCAAGGAAGATTAGTCATAGCACTATTTAACTCAGATTGTGTCAATCATTTATTCCGGAGGCTTACGGTCGAGCAATATGATTGCTACGAAACCGTCAAAGAGGCCATTTTGGGGGAATGTCATTTAACCCCGGACATTTATCTACGACAATTCGAGGCACTCCGTAGGAATAAGGGAGAGAGTTACCAGCAATTGGCGGGACGCATGAGAAGAACTCTTAAATATTATGTAGCGAACAGTGGGATAACTACTTTTGATGAACTAATGAATCTTTTAGTTTGTGATAAATTCAAAGGATTGTTATCACCCAGTTTAAAAACGTATCTACTACAGAGAGGATCACTGGGAAAGCTAGTTTTAGCGAAGGATTTAGGGGAACTGTGTGACCAGTACGAGTGCCACGTGGAAGCGTTAGAGTGGGGTGAAGAAAAAGCGAAGGGAAATTTTCGGGTAGGCTCTAACAGTAAGGGGCAGCATTATAGCTCAGAAGGAATGGGAACTGAGAAGAAAAATTTAGTGGAATTCCATTCCAAAAAGAGAAATTTCCAACGACAGGTCAGGAATTCCAAAGTACAGTGGGAAACAGTACACCACTAGGGAATCAGGGAAATTCCTATTTTAATGCGGGAATGAGATGCTTTCGATGTGGACAGATGGGTCACCGAAAATTTGACTGTAAGCAGAAGATATCCCAGGAACAGGACAGTAAATGCAGTCCGTATAACTGGAGAAGTGAGGCAGCTAAGAAAGTAAGCCGGGTAGCGGCAAAAGAGAAGGAAAGCATTGTAGAAAAACAAGGGGAACCCAAGCAAGACCTTTTCCAGGATGTGAGAAAGGTTAGTGCGAAAATGGGGAGAGTATTGGGTCCCACGGGCAGTAGTGTGGAAGTAATGGAAATACCCGTAGGTGAGCAATTATTTGTAGCCACAGAGCAAGGGCACCAGGCAAAAATTTTGGTAGACAGCGGAGCGGAGTTCAATTGTGTGAGACAAGACCTATTAGGGGAAGAACAGATGGACGAAGTGGGGAAAGTGACTTTGTCAGGGTTTGATGGACGTACCGCGGTTTTTCCAGTTAAGAGGTTGCAGGTTAGGATTCTGGAGACGGGATTGGAGAAGGCCGGGGACGTATCTTTAGGGAAGAGTGAGATGATTTGTGCTATTGTGCCGAATCTCCCCAACGAGGTCATAGTTACCCCAGATGATTATGTCAAGATGAACACGTGGAGATATTCGGAGTGGGCCACCGATAATGGGAAGGCGTTATTGGAAGAGAATTCAGTCCAGGAGGAGAAACCAACGAGAGCCCAGGAGTTACGGACTCGAGGAACTAGCGCCAGTATAGGGGCTAACCAAATTGAAGGGAAGGCTAGTGGAGAGACGCTGCAGACAGGAGCAACGCCGGGAGAAGTAGGCGGAGCTTTAGGAGTAGAAGGGTCAAGCAGACAGTCAGGGCCAGCCGCGCTTGATGAGGAGACCAGCGAACAGGAGACGAGAGTAGCCGGGGCGGCGAGGCGTCAGACCACAGCAAATTCAAAGTACAACAGGAGGAGGACGTAACCCTAGCAGAGGCACGCGAGTGGGCGAAGGAAGGAAAAGGAGGGTATGTCTTTGTGGAAGGATTACTATATCATAAAGAAAAAGTGTTAGGGCAAAACACCAATCAGTTAGTAGTCCCCGAGAGTAGGAGGGGACAGATATTAAAGCTAGCCCATGATTCTGTGTTCGGAGCACACTTGGGATATAAGAAGATATTAGAAAGGATAAGATGCTCTTTCTATTGGCCATCCATGAAGAGAGACATACTTACATACGGTGATGCATGTGAGGCATGTCAGTTACGACGCCCCATCACAAGAGGTGACCGGGTACCGATAACTGCGGTTTGGAGGCCCGCGCTATCTTTTCAGGTAGAAAATGTCAATCTGATTGGGCCGATAGACCCACCATCAAGTAAGGGGCATCGGTGGAAAGTAGTAAGGATGGACCAGCATACGAGTGGTCCGGCGGCCGTATTTTCAGAAGAGTGGTTGGAACCTAGGAAGATGGTCAGGAAAAGTTTAGAGCATGCGGGGTTCGCAAGAAATTTGGAAATATGTTGCTTAGCCAAAGAGGAAATTGATTATTTGGGACAGGTGGTCGGCTCGGGAAGTCCCCAGCCGGACCCGGGAAAATTACAGGCGGTCAGAGACCTGGATCCCACAAAAACCAAGAGGGAGGTGCATAAGTTACTAGGGTTATGCAACCACTATAAGGAGGACGTACCCAGGTTCGCCGAAATAGCGAAGCCACTGTCGGATTTGACAGGGAAAAAGGCAGCAGAAAAAGTTGAGTGGACGCCAGCGCTCGGGGAAGCTTTTGAGTCGCTGAAGCAGAAATTATGTACAGCACCTGTACTGTCCACACCCAAATTTGACAAGCCGTTCGTGCTACATAGGGACGCGAGTTCTTTTGCAGTCGCGTGTTGCCTAGGTCAGCGGGATGATAGGGGGAGGATCAGGCCCGTGGCTTACGCGAGCAAGAAATTAAATGACACACAAGCAAGGTGGGAAGCTAGCCACAAGGAGGCATGTGCTATTGTTTGGGCTCTACAGAAATTTGAAGGGTGGGTTTTTGGCCACCAAGTAGAGATCTTGTCGGACCATAACCCCTTGATATTTTTAACTAGTGCGGCTTCACAAAGCTCAAAATTACAGAGGTGGGGTCTAGCCATTGCACAATTCAACCTCACGATTTCTCACGTCGCCGGCAAACTCATTCCTCATGCCGACGCCTTATCCAGGTTGAATTTTAAAGAAAATAGCACGAGCTGCTAAAGACAGCATTACCACAGAAAGGTAGAGACCCAGTGAGACTACTTAGTGGTACTGACAGTGTATATATGTGTGTATAAAGATGTGTATTAATGCAGTGAAATCTTGTGTGTAAAGGAAAAAAAAGGGGGAAAGAAAAGAACTGAACGGACACTGACTCATCATGCGAGAGGAAGATCCCGCATGTTTGTTTTTATATAGGGGCGAGAAATTACGCCCCTATATAAATTGTGTGATGGACTTTAAATCCCATCGATCAGTCTGGATATTAACATTTCAGAATAAATATTTCCATGTATATTATTTGGAAACGAGTGTAACACGTGGTAATGCACGTGAAACGAGTGTAACACGTGGTAATGCACCAGACTAGGTGACATTTCGATGCGCCTGTTTGATAGGTCTATTGTATTCACAGAAGGCACAGCTATTGTTCCTGGCCAGAGGGAATGTAAGCTACAGGGCACCGTGAGGTGGAGGTCAACGAAGGGATTAGGTGGAGGTCAACGAAGAGATTAGATGAAGGTCACCGGAAGAAGACACGTGTCAGGAGAGAAAGGTAGTATGGGGGGTCACCGAGAAGAGCGAGGGGGGGGGCGCCTGCTCTTGGAGGGCTTCGACTATTGAGAGAGAGGGAGCCTCAGGCGAGTGAGGTAGGAGCCAATCATAAGGCTAATGAAGTTAGGGGGAAAACTTCAGGGTAGGAGTGGAAGGAAAAACGAGGCAGTCGACGGGAAGCGAGCGTGAGAGACAGTCTACGGGGAGCGAGCGTAGAGGCAGTTGACGACAGCGTGTGCTGTGGACGGATGTATAGTGCTGGGAGTTAGCACTGGGTAAAGAAAAGTTCGTGATAGAACGTGCCAGTTAGAGCACGGGGAAAGCCAGCGTAGTTGGAATCAGACACGTGTGTCTGGAACGACGTTCGGAGAAAGCGTTTGGAGAGAACACGTGTTCGGGACGGAACACAAAGCATAGCTTCCGGAACAAAGGGAAAGAGACGAACGGAAGGTTACGACGATTGAAACATTTCACGTCGGTGGTAGAAAAAGAACGGGCAAAGAGTATTGGCAGGAAAGGGTATTCTGGAATAATTAGATACCCGGATCATTTTCACGTGGAACTGCAGTTACAGGAACTCGAGGTCAAGGAACAATAGCTGCCGAACAATTTACTGTTGATTAAATGATTTGTTAAGTTTGCAACAAGCCTGAGAGTGAATTCATGCTTGGAATTGTTTTGCCATTATTTTTACTTCCCCTCTCCTGAATAGCAGATTTATAGTAAAGCTGGGAGAGAAAGAACGCCGGGCTGTCTTCAACTACCGTTGATAGACAGTCTCTAGACAACGAACCTTATAAATGGTTTTCCTTCCTGCTGTGGGGAAATTTTGATCAGCGCTGGAAGACAGTGGGTGTTTGGCCGAGGAGCCATTAATTAACATAATGAGCTTCCACCCCTACAACTGACTTATATGCTATATTTCTACCTTCTCTTTATTTAAATACGGCTTATGCCCCAATACCTTTATTTATGAAACTGATATGTGTACAGACCAAGTAAAAAAATTATAGGATTTCATATATTAAATTCTTTTTTTTTTTGAGCCTGCTGGGCTGTGAGTTTTAACTCGCACCACCAGCCGATGAATGGCATTATACCTGATTTTCTCTAAAAAGGGGAGTTACCTTCAGCGCATTTGTTCTCTTTGTGACGCGGTCTCCAGCTTGATGGAGTGTCACACTCCTAACGGAATGAAACGAAAAAATCGTAACTTTTCTTTTAATAGGACTTCACACACTAACTCGAAAAAGAAAAGATCGAAGCTGATGGCTATCACAGAATATATTGACAAAATCCGAGGACTTCCGATATGTGTTGCACACACGTAATTAGGCGTACTGCATCAGTTGTTTTCGGTATTGCAGAGATCAAAATAAAATAAAAAATCGGCTAGTCAGACGCCCGGAACTATAGGTTTTATGCTCGAAATAGAGCAAAATATATTTTATTTGCGCGAGACTACAATTTAAAAGTTTATTTTGCTAGATGTGTGGCGCTTAAGCTATACAGCTGTTGTACCATACATGCTTTTAACAAACCTATAATTTCTATTCTTTAAAGCATTTCTGCAAGGGTTGATCGAAAAGTAACGCATACTATATTGCTTTTTTGGCAACAGTTTAATAGGTAGGCAAAACAAAACACATACAACGTGAAACTACATTTTTTTTGCTATTTTTCAAGATAAGATACGAGATTCTCGAGACATTTATCCCAGTGTAGTACCAGATTTAGTATACGTTGTTCATAAAAGACTGTTTTCTCGGCGTATAGCCACCCCACCTGCAGACAACCGATTTGACTTTGTCAGCCGAATCGAAGCAATGGCCCCACAGGAATCTTTTCAAGGGATCAAATAGATGAAAGTCCGAAGGAGCCAGGTCTGGACTGTACGGCGGGTGCTCGAGCACCTCCCAGCCAAATTTCGCAATTTTCTCTGTCCCTTCTAGTTGTCTGTCAAATTCTTGGGCACCCACCGCACACTGACCTTGCAAAATTAATATTTGTCATGCACAATATCGGACGCTATACCATACAAAATGTTGAACTTCTGTGCCAATGTGCGCAGATGGATCCGCCGGACACTCAGAATTGTCTGTTCAATGCCTCTCACAGTGGCAGGTGATGACGCGGTTACAGGTCGACTGGAAGGTGGCGAATTGGTAAGGTTGCCACGAATCTCTGTAAAGAAACTGCACCATCTGGAGATGTTGCTGCGATTCAGACAATCACTGCCATACACTTCGACCATTTCTTTGAGAACATTCGTCGGAGTTTTTCGTTTGGCCCACAAAAATCGGATTACACGGCGTTGCTCTTCATTCATAGACGACGCTAACAAACGCGACATCTTTGTGTCGTCATTCACACTGTCTTCCACCACGACGATACCTGATCCAGCCAAACCGTTCTGTAGCGTGATATTCAAACTCGTCTGCCAAACTGCAACTTACAAAGAGAAAAAAATTGTCGTGCATTACTTTTCGATCCTCCCTAGTATTTCTATTTTTTAAAGCATTTCTACTTTCTATTTTTATAAACATTTCTATTTCAAGAACCGCAGCTGCTGTGGTGCGAAGCACAAGTTTGTGCGTGTTTGCATATGCGCGCGCGCGCGTGTGTGTGTGTGTGTGGGGGGGGGAGTATCCGATATAAAACAGATATTAAGACTGCCTGCTTTCCGGTGTTGGTGAAATGTGGAAGTGAAAAACAGCCCCTGAGGTTAGACATGGACGGGATCTTACGGCAGGGCAGATGAAGAAAGCCTGCATGTCATAGTTTTTATAATTGACATTTACTAAATTTGAATTTTACTTTACCCTAATTTGTTTGAAACTAGGTAAAAGTAAGTTGAACAAGGGAATCCTCATTCCAGGTAGTTCCTATTCTAGTTGCATTCATTCAAAATGTTCATTATTGTTTTTGGTCTCCTTCACAGCTGTTTAACCTGTTGCTGATTAGTACGGGATTTCTGTAAATCATAGCGATGCTAAAAGTGCTCCAGAACAATGTATTTCTTTCTTTTTAAGAGCATAAATTCATGCAAACTAAGGTACTCTGCTCCCCATGAGTTGCAAACGATATTGTTAATTTCTGCATATATGCTCAAAAATATGCATTTCTTATAAATCTTTTGGTATTTAAAAAAAAAAAAGAAATTTAAGTACATTGGAATATATTTGTTTTTCATGCAATGAAATACTTTCATGTAATCTATTGAACACCTGATCGGCGTTATATGCCGCTGATCCGGGCTGATTTCGAAGGAGAGTGGTATAATCGTATTCCTAGTTCGCGCATGACGTCAGAGTAAAGGAGCGAACAGGAGACAGAACTGCCTTCCTTGGTACGAAACATGCTCTATTACCATCGGTTTTTCAAAATTCAAAGACTCATTTTGCTTTATAGATGAGTGCTACCAGTGTGGATATTTAATTCTTTGTTATTCTTTTTTCGTAAGTTGTCAACAGCGGTCGTTATTCAATATTTTTGTCCTATGTCCCTGTAACTAACTAAGCCTAGATGTGCAGCTGCTTATTGTACAATGTCGACCCAAGGGTGCCATTTCGATGCGCTGTTCAAATCTCCGTTTTCTCAGATTTGCGCCTGACGTCACACGACGCCGGCACAGAATCTTGGCGGTCACAACAGAGATGCAAGTTCTTTTTTTTTTTTTTTTTTTTCGATTGGAGGTTTAACGACCACCGTGAGCAACTCGATGGGCTATAAGCAGTCGCCCGTCCCTAATTTAGGGTCACTGGTTCCAGGGAAGGGAGAGAGCCAGTGCCGTAAGACAAACACAACATCCATGCCTCACCGGGATTCGAACCCGGACCCCTTTCGGACGAATGATCAGAGGCCATCGCTTAGACCACTGCGCCACCGGGGCGGCAGAGATGCAAGTTCGTTCACTTATTTATTTCTCAATTACTGTCGCTTCATAATTCGTTACGTTTCTTTATAATTTGTGTAAATGCTTCATAACTGCTTACTATTTCTTCATAACTTGTAAACACTCTTCATACGAGGAAGTAACAGAAAATCTGTTTCACATATAGCGGCGACTATCAGAAGTGGAAAGAACACGGCTTCGGAGTGACGTCATACGTTTCGTCATCTGCTTGTGGAAGGAGTTTGGCACAATTGTGCTGCGTAGTTTATTCGTTAACTGTCGTTTGTTATGGCGCAGCAGCAGCCAGGGGCGAATCCAGAAGTTTACTTTAGGGGGAAGGGGTCGAGTGTAAAAAGGGGAAGAAGACACTATGGAAGGTTTTGTTTGATAAACATTATACATATTGGCGGTGACGCTCCTACCTGGCGATCCTTTGCAAAGTCTTTGAAACACTTTCACTTGCTCCAGGAATGTTAAATACTTGAAGGAGAGCAAGCAATAGGTGAAAAATCCCAATTGTTTCAATGTGATCGACTGCGCGTTTCCCGAAGAAATGAACTTTACGCTTTTTTGAAATCAGCACAGACTAGGTCTGAATGAAATCCTCAAAATAAAGCGCAAGCCCTTATATTCGGAGTTGGCTAATTTAATAAAAAAAAATATATTTAGTGGTCTCCACCTGAGATATTCTCATACATTAAAGTAAATACACGCCTGATTTCAGCCAAAACATAATGAACACACGGTTTAGTCATAAAATCGCTAAATATAAAGCACGGTAACTGGAATTTTGCTCTCCCCCCCTCCTTTTTTTTTGTTTTTACTGTGCCCGACGGCGACAAAAAGGATCATTTTCGACTTCTTTTCATTGGTGATGCATTTACAAAACTCGACGTCCATTGGAAATTAACGTAAAAACGAAAGTTCTGATGTCGGTTACGTACATGAATGAAAACTCCAATGAAGGACGGTAGACAGATGGACGTACTCAGTGTGTGTTACAATCACAATCGTGCAAAAATGAGGTGAAGGGAACTTAGTTTTTGTTTTGAAAAACAAAGTTGTCCCAATCTCGTTTGAAGAACTGAAAACTTCCTTTAAATGAGTACGTAATGTGAAACCAAATAAACAGTGCCTCCTAATATTCGACGATTACCAAATTTAAACAGCTTGGAATGTTTACGATGTTATTAATATTTTCCTGCAAAAATTTTATTGCACCAAAATTCCCAAAAGCTAATAGAAAGTTAGAACGTTTCCGTTTTTATGATAGTTCAGAATAGACTACTATTACAATTTGGAGACATATTAGCTTTCACGAGAAAAGTGCGGTTTGAATTATGTATTCAGGTTTGTTTTAAGTTTTTCACAGACAGTTTCGAGACGTTACAGATGCTAGACAACATGACAATAGCAAAGAACTAACAAAGAACACCCCCATGCTTTTTCTCCCGCTGTCCCTGCCTTCCAGTTATCTTTTGCGCTCCCCCTCTCTCTCTCTCTCTCTCTCTCTCTCTCTCTCTCTCTCTCTCTCTCTCTCTCTCTCTCTCTCTCTCTCTTCTATTTCCTTCTCTTTCTTTTTTTAATTGAAGCTAAATCATTGTAATACGTATTTTAAATCCCATTCAGTAGTAAGTTTAATTGTTAACTTTGTTTAGAAAAACTGAAAACAAAATATGCAAAGTTAATCATTTACGATCTTCGCTACTTTAAACGTAAAAACTTCGTTAGGGTTTAGGGGGGCGATCGCCCCAGTCGCCCCCGCTGTATCCGCCACTGGCAGCAGCTAGAGCGTTACTCGAAATTGGAAGTTCGCGGAACAGTGCGTTTTATGGGCAAAATGTTTGAATCCAACTGAAATCCATCGTGAAGTGTCGGCTGTTTATAGAGAAGAGGCAATGTCTCATCAAGCAATCGGAAAATGCTGTAATCAGTTCGAAGAAGGACGTACGGATACGAGAGATGAACCGGCCAGAGACAGACCTTCGACTTCGACGACAGTTGACCACATTTCCCGCGTCGAGGAGTTGATTAGGGATAACTGCGGCATAAAATTCATGAAATTGTCGAAGATTTGGGCGTGTCATATGGTAGCGTACAAGCTATCATTCACGAGAACATGCATTTTAGAAAAGTGTGCGGAAGATGGGTTTCACGATCTTCAACGGAACAGCAAAACATATCAGCGATTTGCGTCCAGTCCTGCGTTCCTGAAACGTTATCCTGAAGAAGGCACAGATTTGTTGCAGCGCATCGTCACCGGAGATGAGACGTGGATACATCACTTCGCACCAGAAAACAAATTATTATCTATGATGTGGAAACACCCCAGCTCACCGACTGAAAGAAAAAAATTTAAAGACGTGCCTTCTGCCGGAAAAGTGATAGCAACGGTCTTTTTTGACAGCGAGGGGCCAGGGTACACAGATGTTATTGCAAAATGGAGTACAAAAAACGCTGCGATGTATACCGAGACATTGAAGAAGTTAAGAACAGCAATTAAGGATGGAAGACGAAGAAAATTGTCAAAAGGAATCATTTTGTTGTACGACAACGCAACCCCCACACAGAGCTGCCGCCACGTAGGAGCTTCTTCGCAATTTCAAGTGGAAAGTGTTACTGCGTTCCCATAGAGTCCTGATTTAACTCCCTACGATTACCACTTGTTCCCAAAATAAAAAAGCACCTTGGAAGGCAAGCATTTCGCAAATGATGAAGTCAAGGAAGCTGTGAAAACATGTCACCATGAACTTGGAGCGAACTTTTACTTTCTCTGTATTGAAACACTGGTTTGTCGTTCCGATAAATGTACTAAAATTTGGCGATTACGTGGAAAAATGTAGGAGAGGTATATTTTCCAGAAATTCTACTTTTTTGGTTTCTCATGGTTTAACAAAAGTTATGTGAAACGTGTGAAACTTATTTTTTGATACGCCCACGTAACTACTTAACTGTTTTTCACAATTTGTGAACACGCTTTCTTCACACTTTGTAAACATATTTTTCTTTATATGTTATGGTTGGTTGGTTCATTAATTTTAATGGCGCAAGGGCCATGGTTGGCCAAAGAGCGCCAAACAAAAGACATCAAAATGAAACAAAATCAATAAGAAACGTACACAAGGTTAAAAACAGGCTGATGCGGTAAAAATGAAATATGATAGTGAAGAAGTTAAAATCTAGATTAGTTTAAAAAAGTCAATTTCCTGTAAAAATGAAAACACTGCTCTCGTGTCGTAGGCGTCGCCGATAATAGTTTGAAGCGTAGCTGCTATTTCGTCCAACAGATGAGAGTGAAAATGACGAAAACGAAGATCACAAAACCGAACACAAGTACACAAAACATGAAGGACAGTTGCACGCCTCACACACCTGGACACTCTCGCCACACAGCAAAAAGCGGTGAGTAAAACGACAGTGCCCAATGCGGAGACGTGCAAGAACAACTTCCTCACGACGGTTCTTCTGCAAACTAGACTTCCATAGTCCGATCTGTGGTTTGATAGAATGCAGCTTATTGCTGCCCTGCTGAGACCACAGGGACTGCCACTCGTCCAGGAGAAATGTCCGGATCAAAGGTTTAAAATCACGGAAAAACAGTGGCAACCGAGCTGGCGACATGGAAGAAACAGACCTGGCAGAAAGATCTGCCAGCTCGTTATCCCGGATCCCAACATGGCCAGGAACCCAAAACAGAATCGGACCAGGAAACCATCACCCTCCAAAGTTCCAAGAATACGACGGACATCACGGATGACGGGTGAGTCCGTGTCCTCTGGAGAAGATAAAACTTGGATGACGGACTGGGAATCAGAGCAAACCATAGCGCGACGATGTGAACGAGACTGTATGTGGCACAAAGCGAGGTGTACCGCACGCATCTCTGCCGAAAAGACGGTGGATTCAGGCGGAAGCCTCTCAGCATGGGAGGCATCGCCACATACGAAAGCGGCTCCAACAACCTCACCGGATTTCGACCCGTCAGTAAATACAGGCACGAAATCCGGGAAGAGAGACTATTTCTCGGCAAAGAGCTGTTGGTACACCAGAGCAGGAGTGGAAGACTGGCCACACACAAAGGAAAAGGTCAGCCGTTGCTTGAACCAGCTGCCAAGGTGGTTCATTGTAGAACCGGGTCAAACCAATCATTGACAAGTCTAGACCAGCATCGCGCACTATGGCAGACATCCGAATCCCAAACGTCGGAACACAGGAGGGGCGGTTGGAAAACAAGCGGACACAGTACGGTTGGAAGATGGAACCATGCAGTGGATGATCAGGAAAAGATTTCAGTTTTGTATAAAACTGAAGAGACAGCTGCTTACGACGGATGCATAACGGCGGCTCATGAGCCTCCGCATACAGGCTATGTACGGGAGAGGTGCGGAAAGCACCAGTACATATCCGCAATGCCTGGTGATGGACGGGGTCCAAAGGTTTTAAAATCGAAGGACGCGCTGAACCGTACGTAATGCATCCGAAGTCTAACTTTGACCGAATGAGAGAGTGGTAAATGCAAAGCATTGAGCACCTGTCAGCCCCCCAAGATGTTCGGGAGAGGACCTTCAGGATACTCAATGACTTCGTGCACTTCACCTTCAAAGACTGAATGTGAGGTCGGAAGGTGAGCGCTCGGTCAAAAGTTAGCTCAAGGAACTTGGCTTCTGGCACCACGGTGATGGTAGAACACCCCAGACGGAGGCTAGGGTCTGGGTGAAGACTCCGTTTGCAGCAAAAATGCACGCAAACGGTCTTCTGTGTCGAGAAGCCAAATCCATTTTAGGAAGCCCAGTGAGAGATCTTGGTAATGGCAGACTGGAGCTGTCTCTCGATGGTGCGCATATTAACGGAGGCGCAAGAGATCTGTAGATCATCCACGTACATGGTTCCACGAACCGTCGGAGGAAGCAGTTTGAATATGTGATTCACACGAAGGATGAACAGAGTGACTGATAAAATGGAGCCTTGAGGTACACCCTGTTCTTGCGGGTACATCGCAGAGAGGGTCGACCCGACGCGCACACGGAAACTCCGGTCCTAGAGAAATCCGGCGATGAAAGATGGTAAGCTTCCCCGCAATCCGCACTCGTGCAGATCACGGAGAATGCCGTATCTCCAGGTACAATCATAGGCTTTCTCCATGTCGAAGAACACGGAGACCATGTGCTGACGCCGGACAAACGCCTCCCTGACAGATGTCTCAAGGCGAAGATGATGATCGGTGGTGGAACGATATCTGCGAAATCCACTCTGATGAGGTGAAAAAACGTCATGACACTCCAAATAAAAAATGAGACGAAAATTAATGATACGCTCCAGTACTTTGCAAAGGCAACTCGTCATAGCAATTGGCCGGTAGTTCAACGGGTTGGTGGGATCTTTATCAGGTTTGGGAACAGGAACGACAATGGCCGTGCGCCAAGACTCGAGAAAGGCATTCTCTTGCCAAATCCTGTTAAACAGGATTAGCAGACATTCAAGAGAGGACGGAGAAAGGTGCTTCAGCATTTCGTAATGGATGTTATCTGGTCCGACAGATGTCCGGCCGGACCGATTCAGAGCGGTCTTCAGCTCCACGGCAGTCAGCGGGTTGTTATAATCTGCGGAAGAAAACGGTCCAAAAGAAATCTTGGACCGTTCAAGCCGCGGCTGTAACTGCCGGAACGAAGCAGGGTAATTGCTGCTGCTGGACACCGAAGAAAAAGCGGCGCCCAGACAGTCAGCAATACCCTGAGCGTCAGCAACCGTTCCTCCATCACTCTCAAGAATGGAGATTTCCCCAGATGGGTACTGTCTCCTAATCTTACGGATCCTGTCCCAAACGATCTTAGGCTAGTATTGGTGTTAATCCCGGATACATATTGAATCCAGGACTCCCGTTGACTACGCCTACAAAACAATCGCGCGTAGGACTTGGATTTCTTGAAAGCAAGTAGGTTCGCGTCTGTGGGGTACCGACGAAACTTACCCCAAGCCTGATGTTGTGCCTGACGAGCTGCCATGCAAGTGGAATTCCACCAAGGTCTCGGGCAACGTGGAAGTTTGGTCGACGTCCTGGGGATGGTAAGTTCTGCCGCTTGCACAGTACAATCCGTTACCGCCGCAACAGCTTCATTGACCGTTCCTGAGGTCACTATAGCTGGAGTAATAATTGCTGAAGCCGTGAATGTGTCCCACTTGGCTCGATCAATATTCCATCTAGCAGGGCGAGTAGGGTAACGGTACCCGCCACCCGCTAGACGGAGAAAGATGGGAAAGTGATCGCTGCCAAGGGGATCACCAGACACGCTCCAGGACCAGCCAGGATATAAAGATGGGGAACTCAGAGACAGATCAATGGCTGAGTACGAGCGGTGGGGTTCATGAAAATAAGTAGTAGCTCCGGTGTTGTGGAGACAGAGGGACGTGTTGGAGAGAAGGGACTCAACAACACGGCCCCTGGAGTCTCGAGTATTAGAACCCCACAACGGATTGTGTGCGTTGAAATCCCATAAGATGAAGAAAGGAGGCGGCAGTTGGTCGACCAAATCTTCCAGATCCGAAAGGCTCACGGCTTCATCTGGTGGTATGTAGAGGGAACACACCGTGAACAATGTGTTCACACATAGTCTCACTGCCACTGCCTGCAAAGTCGTCCGAAGGGCAACTGCAGTGACAGGAACACTATGAGGCACAACGACGGCCACTACTCCGCAGACGATAACGCCGTCCTGGTGATCTACGCGGAAAAGGGAATGTCTCCGCAGCGAAGGAGTGTCCGTCGTGCGAAGCTTTGTCTCTTGGAGACACACGCACACAGGTGTGTGCGAAGACAGTAAGCCTTTCAAATCATCAATGCGTGATCGCAGACCTCGGCAATTCCACTGAATGAGCGTGGCCATAATGAAAAATGAAATGAAAGAATGAAGACAGACGACTAGTAAGTCTCCATTTCGTCAGTCACCTCCAATCCATCAGCAGTGTCTGGAGGTAACACAGGGCTGTGTTTACCCCCTGTGTTGAGAGGTGGTTTTTGCCTGCTCTGTTTCGGGGAGGATGAGCCTGGTTTCAACTTCTCCGGCTTCTTCTTTGCAGTGCCCTGGGTGCCTGTGCTGGCAGAAGATGTTTTCGGCATATAGGAAGGTCTAGGCGACGATGTTGATGTCGCCTTGGATGCAATGCGGCGAGACTTCAGTGCCTCCAATCCAGCAGCAACGATGTCCTTGAAATCATAAGGACACCGCGCCGGGATGGTCACCTCAGTCTGGACCACCACTGAAGCCTTCTGCACCACAACTGAAGCATAGGACCTCCGGCCTGGTTGTAAAGGGGCGATCCGCCGTCTAGCCACGGGATATGAGAGATGCTCAGTTGTCTTCAGGCGTTGGATTGCCTGTTCCTCTATCCACTTTGGACACTGGTTAGAAGAAGCAGGATCAGACTCTGCAGAGCATTCCGCCAAGGGTGTTCTGTGGAACCACAGCGACCACACTTTGCAACATTACGGCAAGACTGCTGGGAGTGACCGTAATGCTGGCACCTGAAACATCGCAAGGGGTTCGGGATGTACGGTCAAACATCAAGCCGTAAATAACCTGCCTTGATGGAAGTAGGCAGGTTTGGGGAGTCAAAAGTTAGGAAGATGTTACGGGAGGGAATAGATTTCCCATCCCGCCTAAAAAGAATCCGCCGAACCCCAATGACATGCTGTTCACCAAGTTCCTCCAGCAATTTCTCATCGCTGCATTCAAGCAGGTCGCGGGAGTTGACCACACCGCGAGAGGAATTGAGGTAACTATGGGGAGAAACCTGAACAGGAACGCCAAGCAAAACGGTCGTTTCCAGCAAGGTGGCACTGTGGCGTGGAGTAGAAGTTTCCACGAGAAGATCCCCGGAAGGGAGCTTCTTGACACTTTTTGGAGAGCCAGCAACGGCTTGTAGAGCCTTGTTGATCCAGAAAGGACTCTTGCTACTGAGTGACTGTGAAGTCACCAGATTTAATCAAAAGTAACAGAGCATTGCAATTAGATGTGAAAAGTTTCTTTGTGGAGGAAGGTGTACTTTCCTCCACAGGGCGCTTTAAATTGGTGGCATGGGAAACACTTTGGTTTTCCATGAAGAAGTGAAAAGATTCGTCCGCCGACCTCCCCACCCACTACCGAGCCCAACGAGGGAGAGCCGGAGGTCCGCAAGCCCAAGAGGACGCAGGACACGGCTCTAGGGATAGTCAGCGGATATAGCAAGTTGGTAGGGCAGACACACGCTCGGCGTGCACCCAGACTTTCCCGTGCCCAGAGAACACCCCTTTGGCATGCCCACCCTACCCCCAAACTCACCCTGCCGAACAGAACGACAAGCCGCTAAAAGTCTGGACACCACTTGGCCACAGACGTCCTGACTAGGAGTGGGTTAGCTCCCAGCCTCCCGTTTAGGGTGAAGCAGAGGGCAAAGAGGAGTGTTGGCATCTGGAGACACTACAACCCGGCCCCCAGATACCTCAGCATACCCATTTCCACCTGTACGGGTCACCGCACACGGCAAACGTGCAGGTAGGTCTAAGCTAACCAGCTCCGGAAAAAACAGAAAATGTAACATAAAAGAGAAAAGACAGGGAAGGGAACGAGGAACAAAACCCGGAGCTGGTGCCCCATCACAACCTCAGCAGCCTACAACTGAGGCGGGTACATGTCAATAAATGAACAAAAGACGAAAAAGCAAAATGATAAGAGAAAATCGGCTCGGGCCGTGGGGACGCCATCCCCCATCAGCTGGATGAACAGCTGTCCCTTCGGTTATGTAATCGTTAAAGCCGCAGAGGCAAGAGAAACCGTCACAAGGTTAGCTCGGGCCGTGGGTGCGCCGCTCCCCAAATAACTGGAGAACCAGTTATCCCCGTGCGGGGTCTTTATATGTTATAAACATACTTCATAACTATTTACTACTACTCCATAACTTGTGAGCATAAAAGTGAAGATGGGATTTCCTTAGCCTGGGCTTTCAACCCTGCAGCGATGGACCACTCGTTCATGACGTTGCCACCCTCGTATTTTGCATGATGTTTTGCAATCAGTGAAACCACAATATGATACATATAACAGTGTAGTACGAATATGTGTAATTTTATTTGATGAAATGGATGTCGACAGCAGAATTTCTAATGACCAGGATCGTTGGACCCTACAACAATATTCGATTGTCAATGGTACGAGGAATGTTTTCCAGTTGGAAGCAGGCAACACATTATGATTTTGACGTTTCAATGACAGCGTCATTACTCAAAGAACATCATCCTTAAATGATATTAAGTAGAATGTTGTTACTCTAGAGCCTGACCTTGTGCCTAAAAACCGTGCAGTGTGGAAAGAACTGAATTTGTAGCACTACGACAAGTTCTTATTTTTGTTTTCATCTAAATTCTATCTGCCACTGCAATAGTACGGATATAAATTTTAATAGGTTTTTATGTGAATTGCTTTAGAATGCCACCAATTTAAATAAACTGAAAAAAAAACGCATTTAAGGCAAATTGAAAGGTACGTTGCTAAGAATAGTTTTTCAAAAGTAGAATGCTAAGAATTGAGCTTGAAAAACTCTCTCTTTTTCATATTTCTTGTTATTGGTTAACTTATGTTGAATATAATAGTTTGGATTGCCTTTAAATTGTCACTGACAATAAATTTTTGTAAATATAACTTCCTGTGAACTACAAAGTGCAGAAATATATCTGTTTACAGCAGTAGGCTCATATTTCTTTATTCGAACGCTGTGAACTTTTGTGGTTTTTAAAATTAATTATTAGTTCATGAAACAGGAAATGGGTATCCTTCCGTATTCGGCTCCTAAGTAGTTCTAAAATGGATTTTTTGTTGGGTTGATTTGGATGATGTTATTCAGGAAGTACTTATATTGTCCGCTCTCTTATATCCTCAGCTGTGTCGGTGTCGTACCCCCCGCGGCTGGAGGGGGGGACACAGGTGAGGATATGATTCATCTCAAAATTAACAATCCGTGGTTTAAATCGTAACGTCCAGGATCTCAAGCTTAACAAACGCGTTGGCAATCGACGCGGAGGGATACACGTCGCACGTCGAAGGTGCTTGAACTTCCTGTGGGACGAATGCGAAAGTTCAGACCAGAAAAAAAGAGATCGCCGATAAATATGCTAAACTTTGATGTTTCACATTTTAAGTGATTGAAAACATTTTTCTTCACATTTGTTGCTCACATTCTTTGCAAACCTGTAACCCATACAAACGATATCTCCGGCATGGGCAGGGAGGTGGGTGCTACTTTGCTTATTGTGTGATGTTATTTCGCCAGCCAATAGCAGCTCGAATCAGAAATGGCTTAACTCTTTTGGACAGCTGGAATTTAGAATGCATAATTTACAGTAAAAGAGCCATTTTGGGCTAGCTTTCAGAAGGTGACTGACTTCACATACATGCTCCAGTGGGATAAAACGACGGTAAATGTGTACTTTAGCGTCCTAAATTATTTCGTCTGAAAAATTTCACTGTGTGGGAAAAGTGCGACGTACAGTTTTTGAAGCATGCACAATAATGGGGAAGGGTGCAAAAATATAGTATTTTTAGATAAAAGGAAAGAATTTCCCCGAAGTATTTACCTGCGAGCACGATGGTTTGTAGTAGTTGATGCGGGAGGGTGAAGGGATGCTAATGGCCAAGACGTGAAGGGTCCGTGCGTCGACAGTTGGTAGTCAATGCGCGGAAGACTACAACAAGAGTGGGGTGTATTTTTCGGAGGAGTGTGATGCGTCGTGTAATCGTGTGCAAGTAGTAGCTCAGAGATGTTTTATTATTTTTGAGAAAGAAATGTGTGGAATGTCACTATTAGTTTCACAATGTCTCCGGATGCAAAGAAATGAAGGAATGTAAATGTTTTCATGTACGACAAAAGTGTTGAGTAAGAACTTGAGGTTCCGGTTGAATCGCAAGTTTTGATTATGGTTTTGAAGATATACAGCGTAATAGATTTCTTCAACCAGTTCACTGGTATTTGTGCTGTTATTCCGTACATCGTAGCTCACATTTTTTCATCCTGAAACGGATATTTTTGAAAATGAAGGAGTTTCTTTAATTCAGAAATCGTAGTATGGAAGGCCAAGAGCTTGTTGCCGTATTGTGCCGGATAATAAAATTTTAAGCCGGTGTCGTACCCCGCGGCTGGAGGGGGGTGGGCGACACAGGTGAGGATATGATTCATCTCAAAATTAACAATCCGTGGTTTAAATCGTAACATCCAGGATCTCAAGCTTAACAAACGCGTTGGCAATCGACGCGGAGGGATACACGTCGCACGTGCTTGAAATCGTAGTATGGAAGGCCAAGAGCTTGGCCTTCTATACGCTCTTTCCTTCAGCGTATTCCTACAAAACGTTCGATAACTACGTACTGCTGAACCGCTTCCTGTTGTATTCTTACGCCCGTAACTTGACCTTCTCAACGAAGTTTCCATTCACCGGACTACACCTTGACGCTATCGCCGCTCTGCCGTGAGAGGCCTACCGCAAGTACTGTTCCAAACCATCGTACTCCCAGGTAAATACTTCGGTAAAATTATTTCCTGTTCTCTACAAATACTTTATTTTTGCACCCTTCCTCATTTTTTTTGCATGCTTAAAAAATTGTACGTCGCACTTTTCCCACACAGTGAAATTTTTCCGACTAAATAATTTAGGACGCTAAATACACGTTTACCAAAACGACTCAATTTCTCCGCTACACTTTCCGGTGTACTGGTAAGTCAGCCTCCTACAACTCAGCAGTAATTCTCTCCAGTTCAGTGCTCCTATGCAGTAAGAAATAGTTCCTTTTTTTGTGGTTGCCTTTCTTTCATCTTAACCGCAACTGCTCCGCTGGAAGTAGCACCCATTATTTATAAATATATAATGCGATAACGTTGTTTGAATCTGTACTAGAATATGTGAAACATATGTTACACGACATGTAGCTAGTGGCATTACGAAGGTGACTGGAAGAGGGACTGAGAGACACTGTAGGATGCGTTCAGCATCTTTCTCTTCAGACAAAGCCTTAATACAATCAGAAAAATTAAAAAAAAATATGGCACGTCAGAAGGAGACGATATTTGTTTGCTTTTTTATTTGCTCTGGTGCCTGCTTCCCTTTGCTTTGCCATCATTAGAAGAAGGGGGAGGGGGGCGTATACGTCTTCCGAATTAATTTCTTGCCCTCCTTCCCCTTATTCCTTAAAAGCTTTTTTTATTTTGCGCGTGTATGTGCGTGGTCGTATGAGGCCTAAATTGCTGGTCGGTTATTTTAGGTCAAAATTTCTAGGCGACATTTTATATCATTTTGTTTAAGCTGATTTTTATGTCGTTTTTACACCGCTGAGCCATTACATTATGACCATCTACCTAATAAGCTGTAAGACCGACCCCTTTAGCCAGCAAAACAGCGTCCACTCGGCGAGGCACCGATTCGATGAGGTGGCGATGGGTATCCTGGGGTATATGTTTACCATAATGTCAACAGTAGGTCCCCCAGTTACCGTACATTTCGGGGTGGTGGTGATTTAGCGCGAACACGCTTTTCCAAGCCGAACCACGAATATTCGATTGGGTTCATGTCAGGTGAATATGGAGGTCAGGGCATTAACAAAAAGTCACCAGCATTTTCCTCGAACCGCTCCTTGACGATTCTGGCAGCGTGGAATGGTTTATTACCCTGTTGGTAATGGCCATCACCAGCGGGGAACACAGATGCCATGAATGAGTGAACTTGGTCCGCAACTATGTTCAGATACGTGACATCTGTCAGGGATTGTGCTATTGGGATAATGGGGCCTAAAGTGTCCCAAGAAAACATCGTCCACAGCATATCACCGCCGGCCTTTTTCGGCCAAACAGTGCATCCAGTTGCAATAGCCTCCGTTGGTAATGGGCGTATCCGCGCTAGACTATCTACATGACGCACCAGGAATCTTGATTCTTCAGACCAGGCCACTTTCTTCCAATCATCTACTGTCCAATCTCGATGATCTTGGGCCCATTTTGTGCGTTGTTGGCGAAGACGTGCAAGTGATCATCGGGACCCGGCTCGGTCTTCGGTTATGCAGGCCCATGCGCAGGAGGCTGTGATGAACTGTGCTCTGTGACATATTGCCCTGATCACCACTGTTGTAGCTGCGGGTGATTTGTCGCACTGTGGCCCTGCGGTCGCTGTGAACAATGCGCGTCAGTCTCTGTTCCTCTCTGGCATCAGTAAGCTGCGGAAAACACACGACTGGATGACGGTTCGTCGTTTGACCATCTGTGCACCACTTTTGATACGTACTCATTACAGCGGCACGCGAACAACCCACCAGCCGCGCCGTTTCCGAGATCGTAGTTCCTAGGGGCCGTGCCATCACAATTTGTCCTTAATAAAACTCCGATAAATCGGCAGCTTTTCCCATTCTGACTCCAAACACTTTACTAAATGAAAGCCGGTTTTCTGGTTGTATATATACTGCTCTATGAGCTTCACCGGCGCCACTGTTTGGTCTCCAGATGCGCTCATTTCTCTACGCTGGGGTGGTCATAATGTAATGACTCATCGGTGTTAATTTTAGACATACTAAGATCCCCTTAATTTTTCTATTACCAGTGAAAAAAGCCATGCGTTAGCGCCATTTTGGAGCCCCCATTATTTAAAATTAATTAATTTAGTGATTTTTGGGGGGGATTTTCCCGTGCTCTTTTAAGTGTGTTACTCGTCTTAATAATCTAATTCCCTTCAGGTCTGTTATCTGATCGTTATATTTATCAAAAAAACCCAACAAAAAAACACATTGTGACGATTCAGAAACCGTTTTTTTTGTTTGGGGGGTTTAGCGACCACCATGATCAACTCCATGGGCTATAGGCAGTAGTACACCCGCCTTCTGGGTGGGCAATTCTATGTCGAGCACTGTATGTCGGATATAAATACATATTTAAATAGGAAACGATGTACGTATGTATAATATAAATATCTGTAGTTTGTTAGATTGTTACAATTATGTAACAAGTTAGTAAAATCATGCATTGCATTGATTATGATACACTTTCCACCATACCAGAAATCATTGCTCAAGTTATGAGGAAAGTTGCTGTATAATAAATCTCGCTCCTATGCCCTGACCTTTGACCCCATTTCGATGATATTAAACAGAATTGGTTCAGTATACCTCTGGAACAACATACTGAAGTTTTGTCGCAATCGAAGCATTTTTAGTCAAGTTATCAGGATAATGGCTGTGGAATGAATCTCGGTCCTGTGCCCTGACCTTTGACCCCATTTAGATGATATTAAACAGAATTGGTTCAGTATAAACCCAGAACAACATACTAAAGTTTTGTCGCAATAGGATCGTTTTTACGTAAGTTATGACGCATAAGGTTGGTGGAATGGATCCCGCTCCTATGTCCTGATCTTTGACCCCATTTCGCCCATTTTCAATACAGTTCGTCCCCAGGTGGTCCCCTACCACATACTAAAATTTCATCGACATCAAACCATTTTTACGCAAGTTATCGAGCGGACAGACAGACAGACAGAAAGATAGACAGGCAGATTAATGGACAAAGCGGGAGCATATACGCTTCTTCAACCTACGGTTGGAAAGCGTAAATAAGAATTACTAATTACATATGGAAAATAGAAAGAACGTTTCGGAAGGCAGCTGGCAATAATTTCTTTAAAAAGAAAATTAAATTACAAGTCGAAGGTTATAAATTTATCTTTAAATTCACTTTCACCTGGTATATATCGAGAACGAATCTTCGGATTCTCTTTCAGATCCTTAATCACGTGTTCGTTAGCTAATGCGTTCTGGTTTCGAAATGCACTGTTGCCGGGGAAATTGAGTCCCCACCCGGAAGTCTCATGAAGCAGATAAAGAAAGCGGTCTTTGGCTTCATTTGGGCCGGGAAGAAGACCGAAGAGGTGGCTCGGGCGGTTCTATACTGTCCCAGGTCGGAGGGGGTTTGGAAGTCAAGCACCTTCCGACATGGCTCAGTGCACTGCAGTTTAAGAGTGTGAAGGGAGCCCTGCCATCACCCCCTAATAGCTACAGGCCCGCGCACCGAACACCGGAAACTGCATGACGTAGGGGAGAGTAGGCTCACTCTGTGTAAACCTAACTATTGATTTGCGTGGTCGTCGTCAAATTTATTTTCATTAAGGAATATTTTTAGGAAAAACAGCACCAGAAGTAAATTCAATATGCCTTTTAAGTGCTGTGTACCGCACTGCCGCGGTAATTATGATATGATGATGGACCACGCGTAAGCGTCTTCAAATACTCTACTAATGGGGAGGCTCACACCAAATGGATTACAGCAATTAAGCGAGAACATTTTCAAGTCACGAAGAACTCTAGGGTAAGTGGAAACATTTTTTTAACCTTATTTAAACTACTTGTAAAATAAATATTTTGAACAAGAAAATTTAAATTTGGTTAATTTTATAATTAATGCATCTCACAGCGGGATGTCAGAGCACTGAAAAGATTTTTGAAAAATGAAATTTATGTTTGTAATGGAAATAATAGATTACTTGTGTTGTTATAGTAACCCATAACTTGTTTTTCCAATGTATCAAATAAATTCAAAGTAAAATATGTTTATTTAGGAAGGAATTTTAAACTTTATTATGGACACAGAATAATAAGGGTTGCATGTTTTTGATCCCAAGAGTAATATGTTGATACATTCGTACATAGTTATTTACGTGTCTAAGGCAGTGCCAGACTAAACTTTTTTGGGGTCCCTATTTCTGGGCACAAGTGCTTGTAAAATAACTATGTTGTATACCCTATACGAAATGTATGTATGTCATGTACACATCTAACATGCCTATGTCCTTTATATAAATGTTAAGGCCTTGTTGCCATGTAAAATACATCTTTTGTGTTTGCAGACATGGAGAGTTGCATTGAATTATCATTTTTAATATTTATTACTAAAGGAACACAAACAATGAATCAAGTATAGACAGCAAAAATTACATATGAATGCACAAAAACAGAAGTTCACACATAGTTCAGGAGTAAGTTTGCCTTTAAAATGTCTGTTTAAAGATTTTGAAGCATTTTTCTACAAACCAACACATTGAAGAACTTCATGTGAGCAGTGTGTATGCTCTATCTGTGGTAGAATAGGAATTTATCAGAACCATTCAATTTCTTAAAAATTAGGTGAAATATATCGGTACACAGGTATTGGTTCAGTATTACTTGCTTAACTGCCAAAGTTTCCTGTAAAATTATAAAAAAATGAGAGAAATATTACCCAACTTATAACTCGAGACATATCAATTAAACTACCAATGCTGTTAATAGCAGTAGCAATATCTGTTTGTTTTATTTATAAAATGAGTACCCCAAAAAGTGTCTTTCAGTGTACACAAAATTTTGTAGAAAGTTTTGCAAACATGTCAGTCACTGATGTTAGGCATTCATTACATTAGAACTGCTAAGTGAGCTAAGAAAACTCCCTCAAAAATCTCTTCAAGTGTACTCTGTGTAGGAAATAAACATTGCTAGTATACCCCAAAAATGCCCCCAAATCTCTCCAAGTGTCAACATATCTTACAAAAATTTTATTCTAAAGAAATGCAAACATTGGATCAAGTATAGACAACAAAAATTAGAAATGAATGCACAAAAACAAAAGTTCACACATAGTTCAGGAGTTAAAGTTTGTCTTTAAACTGTCTTCTTTCTTGCTTTAAGGTTTGCAAAGGAGTGTGCATCGTTGAACGATAACTGCTTAACAAAATCTTGGTCTAATGACATGATAGCAAGACCATTAAGTCTTTGTTGAAGCATTGTCGATTGCAAGTTATATTTTACCAAGGCCATTTTCGAAAAAGAATACTCTGCTTGTCAGTTCGTTATTGTTATTATCAAATATAGTTTTAATACATTGAATACATTTGGGAAAACATAAATCAAATTGTAATATACACTGTATTGACAAGTCACCAGACACCTTGAAGGGAAACACAACATAGCATTAATAATCTAAAGCAACTTATGGGAATTTACTAGGAAATTTTTTCATTAATAGCAAATTTTCGGAGAAAACTCTTCTCCTTTTTCAGGCTGTCTTGTTGTTGTCACTTTTTGCTTGTCACTATCATGGTTACGGTTTACCTTGACGGTTTAGGTTATTTTTCAACAAATCCTGCCAGATGTTAGGCAGGGAAAATCCTTTGCAGTCATTGATGATGGAATTTTGATTTTTCTCAATCTCTATTCCTTCTTTCAGTTTTCTTTTTTGGAAATTGCTTTGGAAACTGATTACTTTAAGGGAATTCCAATCCATGCTGTACCCAGTTTCTCTAACATGCCTATCTAATCCAGTCTTGTTGGAGCAATTTTTTATAGCTGCTTTATGCTCAGCTATACGAGTTTCTAGTCTGCGACCTGTTTCACCTATGTAAGATAGTCCACAACTACAATTTAGCATTTACAACATAGCATTTA
The DNA here is from genome assembly GCA_039090855.1 of Macrothele yani. Taxonomy (NCBI): domain Eukaryota; kingdom Metazoa; phylum Arthropoda; class Arachnida; order Araneae; family Macrothelidae; genus Macrothele; species Macrothele yani. Next base: position 43,039,954 of record CM077022.1, on the reverse strand, counting down.
TTGACATACATAGACAAACCACTAATATAACCCCCAAAAATCTTTCCTTTCTCATAGTCAGTTCTCTCTGTCGTGACATTTTCACTCAACCTCACAGTGTAATGTGATCGCAGTCAGCTGCAGGCTTGTTTTTATGGCGTTTGCAGCTGTACCGCACATCTTAACAATGCAGCGGTTATGTTCATTTGCTTTTGAAGGGGTGTCCTATGACTTTTGTCAATATAGTGTATATATGTATTTTACTTCTTGTATATATGTATTTTACTTCCTTTTTCTTTGTGTTTTGTGCAGTGGCTACATTCACACTTTTGATAAAGTCGTAGAACTGTAAAAATTCACCCAAATCCTCATTGTACAAATCTAAACAGTTATTTAGAGAAATTTGGTCAATCGCATTAGAAGTTTGGCTGTTAACTAATTGAAATGGAGACTGACAGTTTTTATAAGCTAACAGACGTTTGTTAAGTTTGCTATGCAACTGATCAATAATCACATTGTGTCTACTTCAAATTTTTCCATTCATGAAATAGTGTCATTATGGTTATTGCCATCTGCATATTTTTTATTGATCGTGATTCGACAAAACTTCCCAGAGATTTTTCACTTAATGTTTTAACTATTTCGTCGTAGTTTTCAAAATTATATCTTTTATTAGCAATGAAATGCAGGGTTAGAATTAGAAGTAAATCTTCTGCAGGCTTAGCGAGCTGACCACTCGAATTTTCAAATCAGTGGTCTGCCAAAATGCCCACTGGTCTGTGCAAAAAAAAAAAAAAAATATATATATATATGTATATATATTTGCAGTATATGTAGAAAAGAATGTATCATTTTCATTGTAGTAGTATATAGCAAATTTAGAATGGAATGCGTGTGTGTATGTAATTATGAAAATAGTACTAATAAATAAAACACAAAACATGCTATGCAGTAGTAGAAAATAAAAATAAAAACAGCTGACCAGTATGTATCAAAAGTTGGTAGTTCACTCATTTTTACTGGTCCAGGAATGGCACAAATGGTGCTAGTATCCAGAACGGTACCTTGATTATAAGGGCACTGATATGAAGCGCTATGCAACATACCAAAAGCCACCTTCATGGAATTCCTTGCTTCAGTGTGAAAGGCAATTCCATGTAGAGAAATACAATTTAGCAAAGTCGGAGCCTAAATCAGTGGTGAAGCATGACTTTGTAAGTAAGGGAAGCAATGCAGTTAATATGCGATAAATAGATGGCAAAAGTGATATGAATGAAAACTTATAATAATTAAAATCAGCAAGCGACCCATAGTTTATTTGCTACATTGACAATACAGCATCGCAGAAAGCATCGTAAGACCCCCCCCCAAACGCAACCATGCGCGGTATCACCAAAAAGAAATGTCTGTGTAGAAGTTCAAATGCAAAGATTTATAAAAAAAAAAATTCAGTGAAAATGTTGAAAGGGAAAGAAACTTGTCTACCCACACAGCAAAAAGAATTGTGGATTGCTTCTATCAGAGCTAAGACGGGCTCGGGCTGTAGAATATTTACCCGTTTCGAATTTGTCAAATGAATTTGTCTGATAAATACGTATTTTGAGATTTAAACTCTTGTTTAAATATCAAAAGACCTATTTATCAGACAATTTTGTTTAGATTCAGTGTAATTTAACGAACGGTTTTGGTAATGAACAAATACAATCTCAGTGTGTTGGCATTAAAAAAATTGAAAAAAAGAAAAGTGTGTACTGGTTTGTAAATAATGTGATATGGTAATTTTAAATAATAGCTGTTGTTACAAATATAAATGTAATATAACTTTTGTTGTTGTGTTTTGTTTGAAGAATGTTTTCTAATATTTAGTTACTTTTAATCTTAGGTATGTGAGCTACATTTCTGTGAGACTGACATTGTTAGAGAGTCTTCTTCTTATGACGAGAAATGTGGGAAATTAATAACAGCTCCATTGGCACACCCAAAATTAAGGGATGGTGCTGTTCCATCCCAGTTTCCAGGATGTCCGGATTACATGTCCAAAGCGGACACATCTAGGGAAGGTCCTGATGAAAAAAGAGCCAGAATTGAAATGGAAACTCTTCAGTGAGCAGTTCAAGAAAGCATTGAAAGTAAAGCATTGTATGATAAGAAAAAGGCATGCAACAACTTATGTGAACTTAAAAAGCATTTACAATCAACAAAAATTTCTAATATTTGGAATGTCATCATGGATAAACCAGATCAAGTAGTTTTTCTGGACTTAAAGTTTTCACCTGGCCCTTCTGTGTTAAAATCAGTATGTGTAAATAATGAATTGGATATAATGACATATGTAGGAAGTTCACCAATAAAGCACTTGGGTAAGTATAATTTTCCTTTCAAAATTAGAGACATTAATGATGTATCTGACATACTGCAGACTGTCGAGGAATTGCACAAAGAAAGTAGCGACTCCTCGGTCAGTGATGTGATTAGTGTAATCCAGGAATTATTACTAAATATGCTAAAGGTGTTACCAGAAGAAAAAGGTGTTAATTTTATAACTGAGCAACTCATGCTTATTTCTAACAAAAAACATAATGTAAGATATAATGTTGATTTCTTAATATTTTCAAGTTTAGTTTTTTCCATTTCTCCTCATGCGTATAAATTTTTAAGAAGTTCTGGATATGTTATTTTTCCGCATCCATGTACAATACAAAGAACATGTTCCACATTGAAATTAGATCCTGGAAGTGAACAATTTGATGAACATTTTTTGTCGTATATGAAACAGAGGTTTGGTATGATAGAATCGAGAGATCACATTGTGTCTCTTATGGTTGATGAAATTCACATTAAGTCATGTCTTGATTTCAAGGGGGAAATATTGTTGGGGCTGCCTACAACAGTGAGAAATGTGCTACAACTGCTTTTGTATTTAGGGTTCAGAGTTTTTTGTCAGCCTATAAAGATGTTGCATATATTTTGCCTGTAAGTAAGATAACAGCCGAAGACCTTTTTAAGGCTATTAAGAGAGTTATAACAGGTTTAGAAGGTATTGGTTTTAAGATCATTTGTGTTAGCTCGGATAATGATGCAATCAATGGTAAAGCAATGTCTTTTTTTGCTTCTCCACCAAAACTGAGTATTGTGTACATTCATCCCTCTGATGTAAATAGACCTTTGTTTTTTATTTATGACCCTGTCCATATTTTAAAGTCCTTGCATAATCATATTTTAAAGTCCTTGCATAATAATTGGTTGAACCAACGTAACCATGGCCAGTGTATGCATTACATTGATTTTGATGATCATTCAAAAACTAAGACAGCATCTTTTGATTCCATAAAAAATGTATTCTTTAGAACTGGGAAACTTGGTAAAATACGCATATGGTGTTACTTTAAAAGCTCTTTCTCCAACAAATTTAGAGAGACAAAATGTTAAGTTAGTTTTGCAAATTTTCAATGAACATGAATTGAAGGTTTGATACAGTTTGGAGAAAAAAATGAATTGCCCCATTTTAGAGAGACTTCAGAGTACATAAGGATTATTCATACATGGTGGTCAATAATGAACGTTAAAAGCTTATTTAAGGGGGAACACAAAAGAGATAAGTTCATGGAGCCACTCACTAACAGTGACAATGACGTAAAATACCAGTTCTTAAGCAAATTTCTGGACTGGGTTAACCAGTGGATTAATGCAAAGTATTCAACTGGGGTATTGACAAGGGAAACTTTTATATCTCTCAGACATACAACTCATGCTGTGTTAGAGTTAGTAACATACTGTATAGAAGAGTTGAAATTTTCTTTTATATTAACAGGGAAAATTCAGACTGATGCTTTGGAGTATCGTTTTGGTAAGTTTCGCCAGCTTGCTGGCTCTCAGTTTGCTATTTCATTACGTCAGGTTTTTGAGACTGAATGCAAGTTACGTTTGCAAACCGTAGCTCCCTTAAAAATTAAGTCAGCAGAGTATGGTGACTTAAATATTGATCTGGAGCAAAAAGAATTGACCAATACAGTAAATTTCAATGAAGATACAACTCTTTCTGGATTTGATAGAATTGATGTAAATAGAAAAGATGTGCATGCTGTTCAGCATTTACTTCCAGTTCTTACATACGTAGCTGGTTATTGTGCTCACACAACTATTAAAAAACTAAAATGCAATTCTTGTAAAATGTACCTTGTAATAGATAATACTGTTAATTTTTGTCAGTATAAACTAACAGAAAAAATGGATAGAGGAGGGCTTCTATATCCCCATCCTGAAGTATTAGATATTGTAGTGCATACATATGTTATCGTACAAAAACTTGTTTCGGCTGATTTTGAAAATCTGTTTTTAAAGGTCAGAAACCAAAGGCAACTTGTTTTGGATTTGACAAAAGATGTGCTAAACAAAAAAGAAATATGTTTAGGTGTAGATTGCTCTGAAGGTCATGGTATTGAAGTTGTAACAAAATATATTATCATGGCTGCCACAAATACATTTCTTAATAATTACTGTAAAAGTAAAAGTGACAGAAATGAAAAGCAGGATAAAAAAAGGAAACTTCAAACCTTAAAAAATAGTTTGAAAAAAAAATTGTAGAATACTTAAATGTTCAGTGAAAATAATTTTGAAAAGAAATCATTGTTATTTTTTACCGTATCTTGAAAATTTCATTTAGAACTTCATGCTCCACCAATCTTGAAATATTGCTTTTCCTTAATTACTGACATTACAGCAGAACATACAATTGCCCTATGGTTGCCATGTTTTAAAAAAAGCTGCCTTTAAATATTAGATGAAATAAGCTTCTTCACAACAATGTAGCAGTGAATAATAATTGATACAACATTGGTGCAGGTAAAGCAGTCCATCTCTATCTATTTTTTTAATCGTCATTTGTCATACTTAATGTTTTGTTGATTACAAAGAAAACACTGCAGTCACTACATTTTAGTTTCTTAACAGTAGTATAAGCACAATAACTTCCTATAAATGTAAGGTTAGGAAGTTCAAAATCCACATTAGATATATCATTTTCTAAAACACTGGTCTTGGAAGTCTGAAACATTTTCAGCTATCTGCATTTCTTTCCAGTCAGATAATTCACTGAAACTACTGAAAGAAATATCCCCAAATTCACTTGAATTGATTAGCAAAGGTAGACTACCTGGGAGTCTTAACTTTGTTCCACATTTATAAGCTTGACATATAGAAATATGATACTGAAATCCTGCAAGCTGCCTATATTTTCTAAACAAGTTTTCTAGTTCATCAGCCTGTACTTTTCCAGGCAGTAAGTATTTAAATTTAAGTTGATTTGTACAGTATCTAACCAACTGAAGTATAGCACAAGATATGTGTTTTAGTGCAGTGTAAGTTTTGCACTATCACACTCCAATTTTTCCTACCTGTCAAGCCACCTAAGGAACTTTTCAATGAACACTACTTTTACATCTGCTGTTAGTGTTTCATGATATTTGGTCCTCAAGTGTTCCCCTTTAAAAACTGCTGTCACATTATAAATATTCCACCGTGTAATTATAATCTTAATACATTCAGTGTCGCCAAAATTTAGTATATTATTAATTCATCCAACAGTTAATAAAGCTTCAGCAGTGCTACGGTTGAAAATCTGGAGTATTGATTTCACATTTAATTTTTGTCTTTCTAAATTGGAAGGACACAAAGCTTTTAATGTTAAACCATAACCATATTTCACAATTTGGCCACTTTCAGTCTCATGTAATTTCTTAACTGAAGTGAAGTCATTGGTCTTCATAGAGGACATCAAAATCTGGATAATACATACATTGCCCATTTTTCTGATTCAGCCAGGTACTTCTCACAGTTTTTATTAAATGAACAGAGTCAAAAATAAAATGTAATGGCCTTGAACTATCATAACATGGGTATGTATATGACCACACACTTTGTAAAGGAGGATCTGAAAAGAATGCCATTGTTTTTTGGTTTATAGAATTGTCAGTCAGTTACAGTTACAATCCCTTTAAAGCCAATTTCTTCCAAACCAACAATAACTTTTTTTATTTAAAAAAAATGCAAATCAGTTCTTGTTAAAGTGTGGACAGAAAAATTTTTGGCCACACCTTGAAAGGAAGACCTTAGGTTTTGTACCATGAATACAAAAGTACTGGTTGTAGCACTTGTGTCATTAAATGCCATTCCAGTCAGATGACCAGCAGCATAATCCTGAGATTAAGCTGGCTCAACAAATGCTAAAATGGGGAAAAAAGTTGTAACAAAATGCTAAAGATATTTAGCTGTTTTTGCCGCTCAGAAAATCATAACACTAACTGAATTGTTCGCACCAACAATGCTTTGGACATCAGTGGGAAACTAATGCTTATGGCTTTGGGGGATGCCATAGATGTCATAGTTGACTCAAGTCTCTGGCGTAATAGTTGACTTAAATCTCTGGTGTAATCAAAATATGGTTTAAAATGAATTTCATCAATGTAATAATTTTTCATTTCCCTCTAAACCAGGTTATGTTTACTTGATGTATCTTAGGAAAAACTATGAAAATTGTTGTCCTTGGACTAAAACCAAATTTTTAACAAAGTTTCTGTAGGGTACTGGAATGTGGGATAATGATGTATTGATGTTAGATTGTCTCAAGAACCTGTATGTACGGGGGGGGGTTGAATTCAATAAACTAGCAATAATAATTTAATCTGTGGAGTACCTGTGTGGGGGCTTCACTGCTGTAAAATAAAGGTAAGGGAGCCGTCCATAAAGTACGTCCGAGATTTTTACTATTTTTAGACTCCCCGCCTCCCCTATGTCACATTTTGTCCGATTGTTATCAACCCCCTCCCTAAAAAGTATGTCCTAATTCCCGCAACCCCCTTTATTTTTGACGACTGTTTCTAGAAGTCCGTTGTGAAACAAAGAAAACATAATTATTCAAAGGAAACATCCATATATTTACACGTTTGCTTCAGAAAATGTTTATTATTTAGGCATTAATTTATAAACACATACATTTTCTTTGTAGCACACTCTTTTGTTTTTCTCTGCATTTCACGTTTATTTTTTTCCATAGTCTTCCTTCAAGTTCCTTTAGCTTCTGCTTTTTTACTGTTAGTTCTTTCGTCTGTACTTCCGTTAACATTCCACTTTGTTCCCTTTTCAGTAGTCCAAATGCATTGGCGTTTAAAATATTGATTTCATCATTCAGAGCTCGTTGTGCTGGTGCTAATCGAAAGAATAGTTCTGGCTTAATTTTTGATGAACATGGGTTTTGTTCTTCATTACTTTTTTTTTTTTTTATTAGAAGTGATAAAAAATATTTTGTGACTCATTTACCTCCCTCCACTTGGTGGGTTACTACACAGCTACCCTAGGATGCGCAACCCTTCTCAAAACGGCTCGGTCGACAACGCATTTTCCATTTTTTTTTTTTTTTTTAACCTCGAAACAACTGATATTTTAGGCATAGAATACAGAGTGGAGCCCGTGGACGCCTCCTACCCTGAAAATAAATACACATTGCCGACATATTTTTCAGATAAAATATAATTAAGCAATAAATATTGCATTCTCTCAGTTTATTAAGTTGAAAGAGCTCAATTCTAAAAATCATAAAATATACTCTTGCAGACTCTCAAAGGACTGCGACCCCCCTCCCGTTGATATAAAGACATATCTGCAAACATAATTAAGTTCCAATGTGAACAAACGGGGAGTTTTTTAATAATACAATTCCACTATATTTTAGCCGCTGGATGTCCGAATTACTGAACTTCCCACCTCCCCCATGTTACATTTGGTCTGGTTGTCAAGGAACCCTCTCTCCCCTGTAATCTTGGACGTACTTTATGGACGGCCTTTAATTATGTTTGGCTCACTTACAAGTTTTTTAATTTCTGTGAAAAATGCATGTATAATATCTAACATTACATGAAATCTATTACTGTTGTTATCATTTGTATTTTATGCCAAACATGCCACTTTTTCTTAAATTTCATAAAGAATATTTACATTCTTTATCTGTGATGGATATGTTGTATTTTCTAGTTCATGAATGGGAACATTTCTTACATATAATATGTATCAGCAAATCACTGGTAACTGTGACATAACTATTTTGTGGTATACTTATTTCACACAAACAAGTTTACAAACATTATGCAGTTTGCTTTTTAAATTATTACCCAATTTTTTGGTATTTCATCCTCCTTCAAAAGTGATTTTAAGCTATTCAAATCATTAAAGTCCTAATCAAAATATGAAGTTTATGGTGATACCAATGTAAAGTACAGAAGTAAGGCTTCATATTCCATTTATCATATTTCATGTCAGCTAGAGTTTCATATCTTTGATATTAATTTGAAAAAAAAATCTACAACTCAAGGGGCATAATTGTACCAGAAATTTTTGTCTTCATTCAAGTACTTGTTAATAAACTTTTATTTTAGAACATGAGTGAGGTGAGGAAAACATAGTTTCTTTAACGTCTGTCATGCCGTCCCGGTGGCGCAGTGCTCTAAGCGATGGCCTCTGATCATTCGTCCGAACGGGGTCCGGGTTCGAATCCCGGTGAGGCATGGATGTTGTCTGTCTTACTGCACTGGCTCTCTCCCTTCCCTGGAGCCAGTGACCCTAAATTAGGGACGGGCGACTGCTTATAGCCCATTGAGTTGCTCACGGTGGTCGTTAAACTTCCAATCAAAAAAAAAAAAAATTAACGTCTGTCATGGTCATTTAGTTAAAAATTAATTGCTGTGGGTAGCAAAATATAGATACTGAATCTTTTATTCACTAAAATATGTCAAATTTCACATAATGACTGCAAATAATTTGCTTCCTGTAAAGCATATGTTCAAGTTTATCAGCATCACTGTTAAATTTTACTGATGCAGAGTTTGAATTACCCAGTGGTCCGCTGGCCGTTATCCAGTAAAACTTCCGTCGGACCACTAGACTATTGATTTTGCTGGCCCGGATGGCTAGTAAGTTGGTTTTTTGTTTTGTTTCTAATTTGTCACAAGTTAAAAAATGAATGTTTTTCTTTTACCTTGCTGTATGGTTTTCTTTTTAGGCTGCAAACTAATAAGTTTAGAAACAAATATTGTATATAATTCCATTGAAATGATACATTGTTTACTACATATATTGTAAATGTCTTCAATTTTTTTTTTTTTTTTTTTTTTTTTGTACGGACCAATGAGCATTTTGGTGGACCAGTGGCTTGCAAATTCTAGTGCGTCCACTGGGCCAGTAGATTTATTTCTGATTATAACACTGCTGATGACATTACACAAGCTGTTGTAGTAATAAGATTCACTTTAGTAAGAGCTTTGGTCTAAAGAATTTGCATGAGCCACTATTTTTCAAGGTACTCACAAGTTATGAATCTTGAAAACATCTCCCATTTGACACTCAACATATTGGCAGAAGAATCCAGCATATTTTAGGTCACCACAGAAAAATTCATGGTGACAAAAAATATACTGTATATGGAGTGGCATATCAGATGAAGTCTGATTAAATTTATCCAAGACAGTGTTTCTTTTTCTAAATTATTCCTACAGCAGAATTTTGTAAAAAATATCAAAATGTGACCGAAATCTTGAAAATTTAAAATTTTACATGCCAGAAGTAAGTGACATAAGTTAAATTCGTATTTTTAAATTTATCTTTGCACGGTTGTTCTCATAAATTACCTAATGAGATGTTTAAATCTTTGCACGGTTGCTCTCATCAGGTTCTCAGGTTCGATGTTCAAATAAAATCGTTGTTGATGAGAACAACCGTGCAAAGATTTGAACATCGACCACTTACAACCAAGAGGTACGTGAAAGATTTTTCCTTGAATTACATTTGATTACCAAGATATATGTTCGCAGTGAATACTAATAACTTCCAACTGAGAAATTGCATTTCACACAAAGGAAATATAACATGTAAAAAGTTCCAACAGTTAAACCACCATTAAATGGTTTAAACTGAAAATGAATAACGTATGTAAAACATGTTTTTAAATCTCGATACGTAGTGAAATACGTGCGTATTAATTAATCTTGTTAAATTTTTCCTGTTACATTTGTTAATTATGAATTTTAAAATATTTTGTATTGCATATTAAAAGAAGTCACAGAAAGAGAAATTTCTACCTTTGCCTTTGTGTTTTAAAATCTATTTGTTTTACTCTATATCTCTTGATATCTCATGTATATACAGCCTGACATTTTTTCTAATAAAATTTTCACAAATTTGTTCATTCTGGTTTGCATTGTTTTTATTGCTTAAGTGTCAAAACGGTTATCACACTCAGAAGATTAAGGAAGGTGACTAGATATATGTTTTAAATTGTTCAAGCAATTATTTTAATTAGTAAGAGTAATTTCACACTTTGCATAGTGAAAGCAGCTGGCTAAAGTAAAATCAGTAGTTTTCCAAAAGATACTAATCATATTCTTTTTAAATATATCAGAAATCTATAGATATGAGGGCTTGAAAAATATGGGAAAAGTTACATGCCCACGTGCCCAGTTGGGCATGTAACTTTTAGGTGTTTATTTACTAGCTGGGCAAGAAATTATTTACTTGCCCAGGTAGTAAAAGCTGGATGCGCAGGAAAATTTATCTTTTAAGATAACAAACCAGAACCCTAATTTTTTTTTAAGTTAAAAATATGATCTGTTTTAACATGTTTGCACTTCCATTTTAAGGGTCTGTATTACAAATGTTCAATGCACAAAAGTGTGTATATCAATTTTTAATATGATGATGCTAAAATTGGTGTGAAATGGTACAAAGATGAAATTGGTGTTTCAGAAATTTAGTGATTCTGCCATGTTCCTTTTATTAAAGTTTTCTCCCTTTGTCATTAAACATGAGAAACCAGTTACATCAGAGGCATGCATCCTGTTGTTGATTATAAACAAAATTTGTAGCAAAACTACATATGGTTTCCGATTTCTGGGCGTAAAGCATAACATAATTAAAGATGTGATATTGTTCTTTCTTTGGTACTTCGTAACAATAATACAACATCCATTAATTATCAATGACATGAAACACAACATGTGATGACTATCTTTTTTTTTTCTTGTGTAGTAGGAAATTTTATTACCAAACTTTTTTACTTTAAAATTTAATTGCCATGCGCAGGCAATTAGATTTTTTATTTACCTGCCCAGGCGAATGATTTACATGCTCTGGGCACCTCGGGCATGGTATTTTTAAGCCTTGGATATTGTTATTTTTAAGAGAAAGAAAAGTACGTGGATCTACATGAATCCACATATTGTGGAAACTATGTTCTAAACAAACAAGATTTTTAAAATACAAGTAGAAATATATACTCGCTTTTTTTTTTTTTGAAAACATTTGCTTAAAATGAGAGATCAACTTTTTATTCATTTATCTAGACTGATCTGTTTCCAGACTTCTTGCACTGTGTCTTCACAAGCTACAGCAATAATAACTGGAACTAATATATCTCATATTATCCGATAACTACTGGAAAGTTTGCTTCCAAACGTGAGGGTGGGTGTCAACTTTTGTATGGGGAAAAACTTCTTCAATCCTTCATAGAATTTATTTTGAAACCAAGATCATAGAAAAAGGAAAAAACAATCTTTTTCAATAGCTTTAGCAATGACAAAACATGTGTGCAAAATTTTATACCATTGCTTTTTATAGTTTCTGAGAAAATGGTACATAAAGTTAGTCAATTTATAATGAAACATGTACATCTTTTAAAATACATCCTATAGTACCAAAACAATCGCTTAGATTTATTCAGTACAATAACTGCATGTGCATTTGTCAGGTTCTCAAAAAATATAATAATTATCTGAAAAAATACTTTAAGAAATTATTGGAACAAATTTCAGATTTTCTTAGAAACGTGTCTTTGAAATTCTTCAAGGAACCGCTAACGGACACATAATCAAATTGTGCTTGTGATACACAAAGAACTGCACAACCATAATTATATGAACATTGGCAGTTTTGCTGAATACTTCTTGAAAATCAAATTTCAGGAAATTTCTGCCAATAAGTTACTTGTATTTTTCCAGATAAAAAGAAATGCTTATATTGTGGATCCAAATAGTTTTGCTTAATGCTACTAATATACTTAATACATTGACAAGGTAACTTTTTTGAATAGTGCTCTGGAAGACAAAAATTATAAGCTTTATATTTGCTTATCAAAATGAAGTTGTCCAAACACGTAACTGGATGGTACTGAAATTAGGAACACTTGTTATGTCATTATTGTACGTTTAATAATGTAGCAATGGCATAATTTTCTTGAAATCTTAATTTATTTGATGCAATCAGTGGATCAAGCAGCAATTCACTGTATGTATGTTAAAACGTGTTTTATTGAGCCTTTGGTAATAATTAAAAAACACAGAAAAAAATTCAGTTTTTCTTGACCTTTTTTTATATATTAGTGATCACGGATTGCATATAAAATACATTTTCACTAAAGGAATTATTTCATTACTAAAATTTTCATAGTCATAAGTTTGCAATGAATGAAAAATCTGATTCCTTAAATATGTCAATCGACATCTTTTGAAACGACGGCGATTCTTCGTAATGGACCCTCAAACTAATCTTTCAAGTACAAGAACGATTTGTTCACAAGTACAGGAATCGTTCGGCTAACTATAAAGACACTATAACTTCAAGTGAAACTACGACAACAGTTTATAATTTCGCTTATAGGAATGGTTTATCACTTCCAGTGAAATGACAGGGATGCTTTCATTAAGTTGACGAATCTGTGTTGCTTACCCTTTCCAGTCGAAATTATTGCTACGCTAAATTTTACGCTGTAATTTCTTTTTCTTCTGTATTTTAAAAGATTATTAAACAAACTTGTTAACTCTGCAGTTATTTGAAAACTAACACACAAGTTCTTATTTAAATGCAGTGAAACTCTAAAAGAACGCACGATCTGGTTAGTTGGTGTACGTAAAGACGCGTTCGTTCGCACATCGCCGTAATGCTCCTCTCCGCGACTACGGACTACTCTAGTGACGTCACAAATCGGTGCGCGGGCCTGCTAAGCTATTAAGGGGTGATGGCCCTTGTCGCCGAACACGCGTGTGGACTTTTGGCCTCCTATTTCACGGGGTGGGACTCGTCCAAAATGCGTTCCCGGCCACAGATTTGTTGGCCCCCGGCGCGAGAGGATGCATAGGTCTTACCAGCTTGGAGGTCGCCTGCAGGACTTTGCGAAAGCTGACCGCGCCGGGAAGAACACTCAGCAGATGTACATTGACCTGCTCCCTAGGCCTAGGGAACACGTCGTCAAAGATTTCCACGTTCCTAGGAACTTCTGTATGAGAGAGGCTTGGATGAGCATTCACTCGACGGGTGTGGACTGCAAGAAGAGGGACTTTAGGTGGCGGTTGGCCCACAATGTCCTTCCAACCAGGAGTAGGCAGCTTCGGTGGGGTGGCATCCCTTCCGATAGATGCCTTTCGTGTGCGGGCATTGAGGACAGGTTCCATCTCTTTTGGGCCTGCCCCATGGCGCACAAGGTTTGGCAGGGAATCTGGACTTGGGCTTGGCACAAAAGGCTTGACGCCCTCCAGTTTCACCCAGCTAATGTGTTTTATCTACATCCTGCCCCGGCGGCGGGCAGGGACGTCTGGAGGAGGATTATCACCGAAGTCTGTTATAAGATGTGAAAGGAGAGGAACAGGGTTCTGCATTCCTGGACGGCTAACTCGGGCTTCTCTCCGACAACAGTTATCCTTCAAGTCAAGTGTGAGCTCCGAGACAGGGCGAGAGTGGACGCCCGCACTTTGACCGACCGAGCCTTTAGGTATCGGTGGGGGACTTGGCCTCGGATTGTTACCGGGACCAAGAACAACTACACCTTTCATTGGGGTAACTTACCCCCTTAGTTTCGGCCCTTGAAGCCCGAGGGATCTCTCGGGGAGTGTTGGGCTTTTTCTAGTGTTATGTTTTTGTGACTTGTGTTTGATGAAAGGTATTTTTAGATAAAAGAAAATATTTTTCCGTAGTATTTACCTGGGAGTGCGATGGTTTGGAAGAGTACGTGCGGTAGGCCTAAGACGACGGAGCGGCGATGGCGTCAAAGTGGAGTCCGGTGAAAGGAAGCTTCGTGAGAAGGGCAAGTAACAGGCGGAAGAATACAGAAGGAAGCGGTTCAGCAGTACGTAGCCATCGAAGCGTCTTGTAGGAATACGCGGAAGGAAAGAGGTCAGTTTTACGCAGCATTGTAATTTTTTTTTAAAGTGTAATTTTGAGAAAGCGTAAGTACAAAATCGTCAGTCTCCACACTTTATTTCCGATTTCATCAGGGCTTAAAATTTCATTATCTGCCACAATGCAAGAAGCTGTAGGCCTACCTTCCATAGTACGATATCTGAATTAAAAGGAATAGTTTATTTTGAAAAATATCTGTTTCACGAGGGGAAAATGTGAGCTACGATGTACGGAACAACGACAAAACTACAAATGAAGTGCTTGAAGAAATCACCTGTAGACCCCTGCACATCTTCCAAATCATAACCAAAACTTTTGGGACAGATGATCATCGTGTCAGGGTGTGGAGGTCAACGGCACAATCCCAACCTCGCTATCGAGCACTACACCTCCCCCACTGCAGGCATTATGATCTGGGGAGCCATTGCCTACGATAGCAGATCAGCTCTAGTATTTGTATGTGGATCATTGACGGGCCAGCGGTATGTGGATGAGATCGTACGGCCCCATGTGCTCCCATTCCGGGCCGGGATTCCAGGTGCGCTATACCAGCAGGATTATGCCCGCCCGCACGCGGATCGGGTTGCCCAGGAATGCCTACGTTATGTCCAGATACTTCAATGGCCTGCCAGCTTCCCGGATATGTCCCCTATCGAGTATGTGTGGGACCAGTTGAAACGCCGGCTGCCACCATGCCGCAATATCCGGGATATGGAGCACACCGTCCAACACGTGTGGCCCAGTCTGCCGCACGGCAACATCAGACGTCTGTTCGCCTCCACGCCGGACAGTATTGCAGCTTGTATCGCCGCACGAGGCGGTGGGACAAACTATTGAAGATGACCGTACTGCACAGATCCCTCTGTAATTGTCCTGCAGCTCAGTTTTTTGCCATCATGTGTATCATTACGTCCATAAAATTTCAGTTCAATCCGATGCTTCCTTCTTGGTGCGCAAATTTCATTGTCCGTGAGTGTATTTTCAATCTTAATTTTATGTGTGGGGAAAACAATTATCAGGCATGCATGTTCTAACACATGTTCGTAACCATTAGGAGCGAAATCTGTGGAAGGTACGTTTATTTTTCATTTATTTATTTCTGTATGCACATTGTGCTGACAATTACACATTCTCAGTATTAATTTAGCCTAGTTGGCAGCCTCAAAGCTTGTTTATTTATACCTGTATGCCCTGCAACATTATGCAGATATTGAGAAAAGATAATATCTCTAATTCCTGCAATTTCAAAATAAACAAGGGGAGGGGTGAGGCTAAGTTGTTAAAACCACCATGGGCAGCGGAAGGTGGGAGACACGGGGTCCGGACCCCTTCTGGAATTTCTTTGTTCTTCTCACTAGGGGTGTTCCCAGGAAATATGAAAATATCTGGTTCATATATGATTTATAGTATTTTTTACGAAGATTTTCTGGAGAATGTCACCGCGTGTCGCAGTTTTCTGGAAAACGCCGCAAGTACAATTTTGAAAATTGATTTTGCAACAATAAGTTTAAATGTTAACTAAACATTGTGGTTTTTTTCTTTAAAAAATATCGTTAAATAATTCTTTAAAGTAATAACCAGGGTGGTTTTGTCCTCTCTCTACCTCTGTGTGTGTGTGTGTTTTTTTTTTCAATCCAAGTCCAAATGTGTCCTGCTCGAGACCAGAAAACTCAAGCCATCTATGAAGTAAATATCTGAACAACAAAGAACTCAAATTAAGCGGTAAGTATACTACTGCTGGTTGCACACCGGCCCTTCGTCACATAGAAGGTAACGAGCCTGGATGTGTGTGCGCCTTTGCTGTGAGAAAAACTACCGTCGAAATTGTGAAATTCACAAATTTGTTGGTGACGGGGATCGATCCTCGCTCCGGGGTGAGTTGTTCTAACCGACTAAACTGCGCCGACGGAATGCATCGCTGCAGATTTGTCGTCTTGACAGGTGCTTCATCTCTGCAGTAAATCACAAAATACGGGTACTGAAATCGCTTAGCTTCTCACAATCTGTGCCGAGCTATATGTTTTTTCCTCCTAGGGTAGATATAATCCATTAGTGTTTCCTTGATATTTGTGTTTTGACCCTATAATTTATGCACAATGTCTGTGGGTTGTGGTGAAGAATGCCTCCCCGGTGGTGCTAAGCCAAACCGCCTCGAGTACTAGCAGGCCTTAGTCCTACCATCGTGACGTCACAATCAGTGTCATAACAAACGCTGCCGTGACTGCCATCTTAAGCTAGCAGCGAGGCGATATCAGGATTCTAATCTTTCGTAACTTTGCAATATTGGTGGAAAATTATAAATATCGGTAAATGCAAAACATTTGGTAAAAATCAGAAACGCAAACACTTTATGAGCCATGAGGAGCAATGGATTCGGTGATTATTTCATATCTGCAAACAAATTCAGATATAAAAGAGCTTTAAGATTTTCTTTTACATCAATGGGTTGTTGTTTTGCATAAATTCACCGGTATTACTGTAGGCACTCTGCATTTTTTAAACAAAGTATATTTTATTTCATGTAGACAAGTTAAGGAGGAAAGCAAAAAGCAAAACTTTATCTAATAAGTCAATGAGGAAAATTTTATGCATCTCGTGAAAATTGCCGTTATTGATATGGTAATTCTATATTCTTTCAGGAACACAATGTGGGACTCATAGATATTTCTTTTATTTCAGCATAACGTCGGAGAAGTACATATCTAACTATTTCGTACAACGTAAGGAAACCGCATAGGACCAAAAAAAAAAAAAAAACAAAAAAAAAAAAAACGCATAATGATTAATGAAAAGTTGTTGAGCCTAATGATTCATGAAACGTTGCTTAAGCGTAAGCGACACCAATTAATAAAAACTATGATGAAACTTTACTTAAGCGTCAAACGTTCGAAGCTCGCTTAAGTGTAATTCTTGCTGGAATGATGGGTTCTCAAAAGAGTCTCGCATGGCTGCGTGTGAAAGTTTAATTGTTCCTACTATGATGTATGTCAGTGCAACCTGGGTACTACAAAAGAAACATAGGAGTCGTTTGTGTGCTTGAGAAATGAGTTACTTACGAAGGGTTTTTGGCAAGACACGTCCTGATTGTGTGAGGATTGAAGATGTGTTGCAGTTGTATAATGTGAAGCAAAATGTTGTTAGCAAGGCGGAGACTAATATTCTTCAGTGGTTTGGCCATGTTGAAAGAATGAGTGACGAGACGCTTACTAAGAAAATCTTTTTACTCAATTGGCAGGAAGGAGAGGCAGAGGAAGTCATTGACATTATGAGTATGAAGTATAGAAGATCTTGTGTACGGCGTGTGATGGATGTCAGCGAAGCCCGAGTTGTATTTCAAGATCGCTGTAAATGGAGAAGTTCGATACGGCAACAGTAAGTAAAACTTATCTGGTAGTTTGCATTTCTTTGTAGAGCTAACCCCTGACTCTCAGAGAACAGCTTAGTGATAAGTATGAATGATATGTAACGAATTCCTGGGTGGGTGGAAAGCTATTAATTGTGAAATGAACTCTTAAAGTTGGGTTTTGGGATTTTATGATTCATTTGAAAGTTAGTGAGTTACGGAATTCGAAAAAAATTTCGATTAGTTAATGTAGGGAAAATTTTATAATTTTTTTATTTTTTTCCCAGTCCGTTTAATTTCAATGTGGATATGATAGTCCTGATGCAGCTTTTCCCATAGGCGTAATATTAACTGAAAGAAATGTATGTATTGCATTACAAATTGTTTTTGTAAAATATTATTCGCCGCCCCGGTGGCGCAGTGGTCTAAGCGATGTCTTCTGATCATTCGTTCGAGATGGGCCCGGGTTCGAATCCCGTGAGGCATGGATGTTACGTTTGTCTTAAGGCCCTGGCTCTCTCCCTTCCCTGGAACCACTAGTCCTAAATTATGGACGGGCGACTGCTTATAGCCAATTAAGTTGCTCTCGGTGGCCTTTAAACCTTGTATAAAAAAAAAAATATGTTATTCGATGATAGAAATCAGGTACGTGAAATGTATTTCTGTAATTTGATAAAAATATCTTCAATAATCAATGAATTAAACTACACAAAAAAAGGGTTAGTCTCGAAGATGAGCAGTCTCGTGTTATCGTAAACGGATGTTTAAAATAGAGGAGGTTGTGATGATATTTCTCAAGGCTGGCGGAAAGTGAAATTCGTTGACCGGGCCCGAAATTTCGAATCGTGGTGCGCCCTCTACCTTCACGGAACAAACACAAGAAAAACAATGTCTAAGCAGTGGCGCACCCACAGGTGCGGCCGACCCCCCTCGGCTGATAGAGTGGAAAATTATTATGTCGAAGTTTGAAACAAAAAGTCACAATACGAGATCTACAGATACTTCTTAATCATGTACCGTATAATTATAACATATAATAATTATAAGGGAGTAGTTCTGTTAAATAAATTTAGAAAAATCTAACAAGGAAAACAATTTCACTGCTTCTTCTAAGCATTTAACTTTCTTGTACTGTAACATTAGTAGTAACTGGATAATAATAAATGCACCAAAGTCAACCTCTTTAATTGTTACAGCACCTGACTACTTTTCCCGGCAAATTTAGGGGGGGGGGGGTCACCCGCACCTTGGGAAAATTCTGTGTGCCAGGCAGGGGCAGAAATTCGAGGTGTGCAGCGCACACCCACACAGAGTCGCAATTACGGATTTATTTCTAATAAAACTCCACAGAGTTCGTCCTAAGGCTTCGAGTGGTGGTTAAATTAATTTCCCCACATAATGTTTTCATTAAGAAGAGAAGGTTCGTTCAGCAAGCATATCGCATTCGCGCTAGAACCCTCGGGTGTGCTGTTTCTCGTGCGCACATTCGACGACCTTAAAGTAGCTGCGGTACAAGAGCTCCTCCGACGACGTTACAGACCACGTTCTAATTTCCCTGTGGTTTCAAACGTTAACAGCGGAACTTTCAAGGTGTGCTACCCAATATGAGCACTGTTTGAGTCCCACGGAGCAGTGCAACCACTTGCTGTTACATTGTTGTTGTTATTTTCTTTTTATGTATTTCCAATAAGACTCGCTAAAGTTTGTCAGCTAAACTTAATTCCCTTGTGCAATATTTTCGTGCAAAGGAGAAGGTTCGTTGCTTCGTGCAGTAAACAAAACGTAGTAAATAATATTTGCAGCTGCAGGAGTGCTATTTTAACAGCGGACACCCAAAGTCGTCAAAGCAACTGCAATTCAAAGCTCTCCAGATGGCGTTACAGGCCATGTTCTTATTTCGTCATGGATCCAACGCAAAGGTTTCAATTCCCTGAGTGTGCGCACTTAAAAAAGCACCACTGGTCACACTTGTTTGCGTTTGGAATAGCGTGGAGTCACAAACACAATCAACGTTCTGCTACGTATGAGTTAATGTTTTTATGTCTTTTCGTCGCTGCATGAATCAGTGTGTTTATGAGCACAGATTTAAATATACAATTTGAGTTTCGACATCCATTTAGGCTGATGATGTACTAAGTGTACCATTTTCTGCCAGAAACTTTGCAGATTGGGTAAAGCGAGTTAAAGAAAGTAACCTTCGTGCTGTATTTAAAACTTATATATATATATACATACACTGACGGAAAGAAAAAATCCCAACACCACGAAAAAATAGTTGTAGAGGAATGAAATGGCGGCAATACATTTGTATAGGTAACATATTTAATCGATTAAGGTTTCAAGATCACAGCTTAATGTAAGCGTGAGAAGAGCCATTTTAAATGTGAAATGCTGGTACATTAATAACCGGTGTAACCGCCAGAATGTTGAATGCAAGCACGCAAACGTTCATGCATTGTGTCGTACAGGTGCTTTATGTCAGTTTGTGGGATGGAGTTCCATGCCCGTTGCACTTGGTCGATCAATACAGGGACGGTTAATGCTAGTTGGGAGTGACGCTGGAGTTGTCGTCCAATGATGTCCCATACGTGCTCGATTGGTGAAAGGTCTGGTGATCTAGCAGGCCACGGCAACATGTCGACACTCTGTAGAGCATGTTGGGTTACAACAGCGGTATGCGGGCGAGCGTTATTCTATTGGAAAACACCCCCTGGAATGCTGTTCATGAATGGCAGCACAACAGGTTGAATCACCAGACCGACGTACAACTGTGCCGTCAGGGTGCGTGGGATAACCACGAGAGTGCTCCTGCTGTCATAGGAAATTGCTCCCCAGACCATAACTCCAGGTGTAGGTCCAGTGTGTCTCGGCCGCAGACAGGTTGGTTGCAGGCGTTCACCTGGCCTCCTTCTAACCAACACACGGCCATCACTGGCACCCAGGCAGAACCGGCTTTCATCAGAAACACAACAGATCTCCTTTCCGTCCTCCAATGAGCTCTAGCTTGACACCACTGACGTCGCAAACGGCAGTGGTTTGGAGTAAGTGGAATGCACGCTACAGGGCGTATGGCTCGGAGCTGTCCTTCAAGTAACCGATTTGTAACAGTTCGTTGTGTCACTGTGGTGGCAACTGCAGCTCGAATTGCTACCGAAGACGCAGTACGATGCGCCACTGCCATACGCCGTACACGGCGGTCTTCCCTCTCAGTAGTGCCACGTGGCCGGCCGGAACCCGGTCTTCTTGAGGCAGTACCTTCCCTTGACCACCGCTGCCAACAATCATGCACAGTGGCTACATTCCTGCCAAGTCGTTCTGCAATATTGCGGAAAGAAAATCCACCTTCTCGTAGCCCTATTACACGCCCTCGTTCAAACTCCGTGAGCTGTTGATAATGGTTTCTTCGTCTTCTTAAAGGCATTCTTAACTAACATCAACACCCTACGTCGAATCTCAACGATAACTAACCCTCGGAACATGCAACAGCAAACCTGCTGTTGCATGTTCCGAGGGGCGCTACTAGCGCCACACGTATGCGCCGAACGCGAAATTTGCATAGACGTCATCTTACAGATGTACTCTCACCGCCTACCAACTGTCGTTTATCTAACACAACCCCTTCTTGGTGTTGGGATTTATTTTCCGTCAGTGTATATAAGATACCGAAAATTCGTTCATCACTCTAGTATTTCCACAGGAAATTCAGTTTTTTCTTACAACTGAGTGTATGTAAATATCTCTACCGTAAATTATTAGACAATACGTAAATAAAAGAAATACTTTCATATGTTCAAAATCAATGCGCGTATTTCGCAGCTCGGGATACATAATAAAATTTTTACGTGCTTTTTCCCATAAGAACGCACACCCTATCTAAATGGGCACGCGACGCCACTGGTGCCAGGGCGCACGGGCTCCTCCCTTGGGAAATTTCTGGGTGTGCTACTGTGCCTAAGGAGCTTTGTTGGGAATTAGGACCACCCAACCACTTACCTAGAGAAACTTTCTAAGGCACATCACAACAACCGCACATATGTCAAATCAAAAAATAATAAAAATAAAAATCTTGGCTGAAATTATTGACCGGGCGGTTCCGCCGCCACTGATATTTCTTCTCAGCTTTAACATATCGCTAGTCTGAAAAAGATTAAGGTCGTAGTGTTTTTATTGAAGTTCTGTGGAGGGAAATTCTTTTGTCTATGATTGCGAAAAACTTTTTGTGGTATTCTTTCTCAAATATTATATTAACGTTAAATATAATATAGAAAAATATTTGACAGTAGAATCAAATCAGTTATCCACGATATAAATCAAATCAGTAATGGGACGTGATTGCGTCACCACTAAAATTGGCTCAGTCGTTAGCATCTCTGCTTACAAATTCAATGGTCGCTGGTTCAAGACTAACTTGTGCGACTTTATAACAAGTCGGGTTTTGCTTTCCAAGAAGCACCACCTTGTTTGGGGGACTGCAGGGGGCGTTGTAATCCATCCTAAATGGATGTCCTATCTGTCCGTCCGAAAGTTAAGAGGGGCCGATAGTTAGGATGTTGACGCCACTGTCTGCGAAATTATCCGCAGCAAAGTGCGCGGCTGGTATCCGCTTAATACACATTTGTGTAATTAAGTGTAGCATACCAAGAAGACATCTGCGCCTGTGGAACATGTAGCTTGGAAATAACACAAGTGACCCTGGGAAGCAGGAACCCATTTTTGCTTCTGTTAAAAATAAAAACATTTTTTTTTTTTTTTAGTAATGAGGGTTTAAGGTGGTGTGATTTTGCTCCCTATACTTCAAATGGAAAACAATTCGACCCTATTTCTTTAGCGAAGAAAGATTTTCCATACGTCAAACTCTGTACACAATCGGTGTTTTTGAAAAAAAAACGTCCCTGAACTATATTAAAAATCAATAACTTTATTTCGCTGAAAGTTTATAGTAGGAAGAGTAAGCACCACTTTTACTTACCACCATCTAGCTGACTACAAAGATTTTTTACTACAAATTTCGTGGAAATGAAAGATTCGAGATGAATAAAAGGCGGAAAGTCCAATGAGAAAAGGAAGAGTGGCAGCCACTCTTCCTTACCACTACAGTGAAGTAAAGTTATTGATTTTTAATATAGTTCAGGAAAGTTTTTTAAAAACAAAATCACCGATTTTAAGGTACGATGTTTTTTTTTTTATCTGTGGGCCAATTTTGATGTATGGAAAATCTTTTTTCATTGGGTAAATAGGGTCCAAATTTCTTTTATTCCAGGTATAGGGAGCAAAATCACTCGACGTCCACCTTAAACTGAGATAGTGAAGATTTCTATTGTACTTTATGTTTCTCACTTTAAACAGAGTACAGTTAGACGATTATCTCTTTTAATAATAGAGTACACTTAGGCGATTATCTATCGCAGAACAGCGCAAAATCCTTTTAGAAATAATTAAGCAGCAAATATGAAATTTATTTGAAGGTATTTTACTCAGACTTCAATATCAGCAGTCTGAGAATTTTCAAAGAATTTGAAACATCGAAATAATAAAAATAGGATGCAATTTACGGAAAGCAGAGCAACTTATTTGAAAGCCATTGTCATCGGTACTGTACACACATGTTAAACTGCTGTAAGCTCTTGTGTAATCAAGGGCATTTCAATCCTTTTTCCCAATATTATTGATAATATGATTTTTGACCACGGGCAGCGGAAGGTAGGGGACACGGGATCCGGACCTCCCTTAGATTTTATGGTTCTCCTCACTGGGGTCTTCCTACGAAACATCTTAAAAATTTGTGGTTCATATATGATTTAACGTGGTTTTTTTTATGAAAATTTCCAGACCATCACCACGTTTCACAGTTTCCTAGAAAACACATCAAGCACAACTTTGAAAATTGATTTTGCACTAAAAAGTTACCTCCATGTTGTGTTTTTCACTTTAAAGAAGATCGTTAAAGAATTCTCATAATAGCAATCAGCTGGATATTTTGCTAGCAGAACTGACTACCGTTAAATAACTGAGATATTAGATTGGATTTCACCATAGGGCAAAAGAAGGCCCAGAAGTAGGCCCTCTAGGAGATGGGTGAATGGAATTCGAAAGCATGCTGGAGTGAAAGTTCTAAAAAAGACCATCATACAACAGTGAATTGAGGATTATTTGCACGAGTACTTACATATATACACAGTCGAATCACACTATTGTGACCACCTCCTACTTTTGACGTCAACAGCGAGTAGCCAGTGAAAGAAGGCACGTATCGTGAGCTGTCTCGGAAGGTATATAAGGTGTGCTGTAGGCATTCTAAAACATACCACTCGTTGCTGTCATGGATAAAAGGACCATTTTTTCAGATTTTCAAAAATAGGGCGATTATTGGCTTTCGGGCCAAGGGCGACAGTAATTCTGAAACAGCGCAGTTTGTAAACTGTTCGCGTGCTGCTGTGGTTAAAGTGTATCGTAATTGGAGAAATGACACCATTGCGAATAAGCAATGTGAAAACTGCGGAGCACCACGTGCCATGGGTGTGAGAGGTGATTGTCGGCTGCGAAGGTGCATGAGGGCCGATCGACACGCTACACTGGAGTAACTCACTGACCGAAGGAACCAGGGGGCTACCGGAAGTGTGTCTAAAACGACAGTTCAGCGTACCCTGCTGCGTATAGGGCTACGATGCAGACGGATGGTCGCTGCATCTATGCTAACGAATGGGGCATCGGCAGAAAAGGCTTACATTTGGTGCATCGGCAGAAAAGGCTTTTTGTCCGAATTCGACCTCCGCTGATTGGCAAGGGATTGCCTTCTGCGATGTGTCACGTTTTCTTCTTCGTCGAACGGATGGACGTTGGCGTATTAGGCGAGAAACATCGGAGAACAAACACTCTTCAACCGTTGCTGGAAGAACACAAGTTAGTGGGGGCAGCGTTTTGGTCTGGGGAATATTTTCGTAACATTCCATGGGTTCTCTCATACCTGTGGAAGCCACTATGCAATCCACCCTTGCAGACCACGTACATCCCATACATGAACCGGACTGTGTCCGCTTGTTTTCCCACCACCCCTCCTGTGTTCCGACGTTCGGGATTCGGATGTCTGCCATAGTGCGCGCTGCTGGTCTAAACTTGTCCAGGATTGGTTTGACCACCTTTTTCAACCAACCTCCTTGGCAGCCCGTTCAAGCAACGGCTGACCTTTCTCTTTGTGTGTGGCCAAAGTCGTTCACTCCTGCTCTGGCGTACCAGCAGCTCTTTGCCGAATTACAGTCTGTCTACCCGGATTTCGTGCCTGTGTTCACCGATGGCTCGAAGTCCGGGGATGTCGTTGGATCCGCTTTTGTGTGTGGCGATGCCTCACATGCTGAGAGACTTCCGCCTGAATCCACCGTCTTTTTGGCAGAGATACGTGCGGTACACCTTGCTGTGTGCCACATACAGTCTCGATTACATTGTCGCGCTATGGTTTGCTCTGATTCCCAGTCCGTCATCCAAGTTTTATCTTCTCCAGAGGACACGGACTCACCTGTCATCCGTGATGTCCGTCGTATTCTTGGAACTTTGTAGGGTGATGGCTTCCTGGTCCGATTCTGTTGGGTTCCTGGCCATGTTGGGATCCGGGGTAACGAGCTGGCAGATCTCTCTGCCAGGTCTGTTTCCTCCATGTCGCCAGCTCGGATGCCATTGTCTTTCCAAGATTTTCGCCCTTTGATCCGTACATTTCTTCTGGACGAGTGGAAGTCCCTGTGGTCTCAGCAGGGCAGCAATAAGCTGCATTCTATCAAACCACAGATCGGACTATGGAAGTCTAGTTTGCGGAAGAACCGTCGTGAGGAAGTTGTTCTTGCACGTCTCCGCATCGGGCACTGTCGTTTTACTCACCGCTTTATGCTGTGTGGCGAGAGTGTCCCGATGCGTGAGGCGTGCCACTGTCGTCTCACTGTCCTTCATGTTTTCTGTACTTGTGTTCGGTTTTGAACTCATCGTTTTTGTCATTTTCACTCTCATCTGTTGGACGAAGGAGCAGATACGCTGCAAGTTATTATTGGCGAAGCCTGCGACATGAAAGCAGTGTTTTCGTTTTTACGAGAAATTGACATTTTTAAACTCATCTAGATTTCAACTTGTTCACTCTCATGTTTCATTTTTACCACATCAGCCTGTTTTTAACCTTGTGTACGTTTTTTATTGATTTTTTTTGTTTTGTTGTCCTTTGTTTGGCGCTCTTTGGCCAACCATGGCCCTTGCGCCATTAAAATTAATTAACCAACCAACCATCCCATACATGCTGATTGTCTTCCCTGGGGCAGATGGGATCTTCCAGCACGACAAGCGACATATCACACAGCTAGAAATGTCCAAGAGCACGATGAAGGATTCAAAGTACTTCCCTGGCTCCTTAATTCCCCAGAATTAAACCCAAATGAGCATCTGTGGGACCGCCTCGATCGTGTTGTTCGCTCTATGGATCATCCACCACGCACCGTCCAGCAGCTGTTGGTTGGTTAATTGATTTTAATGGCGCAAGGGCCATGGTTGGCCAAAGAGCACCAAACAAAAGACATCAAAACAAAACAAAATCAATAAAAAACGTACACAAGGTTAAAAACAGGCTGATGTGGTAAAAATGAAATATGATAGTGAATAAGGTAAAATCTAGATAAGTTTAAAAAAGTCAATATCTTGTAAAAATGAAAACACTGCTTTCATGTCTCAGGCTTCGCCAATAATAGTTTGCAGCGTAGCTGCTCCTTCGTCCAACAGATGAGAGTGAAAATAACGAAATCGATGATCACAAAACCGAACACAAGTACACAAAACATGAAGGACAGTGAGACGACAGTTGCACGCCACACAGCAAAAAGCGGTGAGTAAAACGACAGTGCCCAATGCGGAGACGTGCAAGAACAACTTCCTCACGACGGTTCTTCCGCAAACTAGACTTCCATAGTCCGATCTGTGGTTTGATAGAATGCAGCTTATTGCTGCCCTGCTGAGACCGCAGGGACTGCCACTCGTCCAGAAGAAATGTACGGATCAAAGGGCGAAAATCTTGGAAAAACAATGGCAGCCGAGCTGGCGACATGGAGGAAACAGACCTGGCAGAGAGATCTGCCAGCTCGTTACCCCGGATCCCAACATGGCCAGGAACCCAACAGAAGCGGACCAGGAAGCCATCACCCTCCAAAGTTCCAAGAATACGACGGACATCACGGATGATAGGTGAGTCCGTGTCCTCTGGAGAAGATAAAACTTGGATGACGGACTGGGAATCAGAGCAAACCATAGCGCGACGATGCGATCGAGACTGTATGTGGCACAAAGCGAGGTGTACCGCACGCATCTCTGCCGAAAAGACGGTGGATTCAGGCGGAAGCCTCTCAGCATGGGAGGCATCGCCACACACGAAAGCGGCTCCAACAACCGGATTTCGACCCGTCAGTAAATACAGGCACGAAATCCGGGAAGAGAGACTGTTTCTCGGCAAAGAGCTGTTGGTACACCAGAGCAGGAAAGACTTTGGCCACACACAAAGGGAAAGGTCAGCCGTTGCTTTAACCGGCTGCCAAGGTGGTTCATTGTAGAACCGGGTCAAACCAATCATTGACAAGTCTAGACCAGCATCGCGCACTGTGGCAGACATCCGAATCCCGAACGTCGGAACACAGGAGGGGCGGTTGGAAAACAAGCGGACACAGTACGGTTGGAAGATGGAACCATGCAGTGGATGATCAGGAAAAGATTTCAGTTTTGTATAAAACTGAAGAGACAGCTGCTTACGAAATCCGGGAAGAGAGACTGTTTCTCTGCTTACGACGGATGCATAACGGCGGCCCATGAGCCTCCGCATACAGGCTATGTACGTGAGAGGTGCGGAAAGCACCAGTACATAGCCGCAATGCCTGGTGATGGACGGGGTCCAAAGGTTTTAAAATCGAAGGACGCGCTGAACCGTACGTAATGCATCCGAAGTCTAACTTTGACCGAATGAGAGAGTGGTAAATACAAAGCATTTAGCACCTGTCAGCCCCCCAAGATGTTCGGGAGAGGACCTTCAGGATACTCAATGACTTCGTGCACTTCACCTTCAAAGACTGAATGTGAGGTCGGAAGGTGAGCGCTGGGTCAAAAGTTAGCTCAAGGAACTTGGCTTCTTACACCACGGTGATGGTAGAACACCCCAGACGGAGGCTAGGGTCTGGGTGAAGACTCCGTTTGCGGCAAAAATGCACGCAAACGGTCTTCTGTGTCGAGAAGCCAAATCCATTTTGGGAAGTCCAGTGAGAGATCTTGGTAATGGCAGACTGCAGCTGTCTCTCGATGGTGCGCATATTACCGGAGGCGCAAGAGATCTGTAGATCATCCACGTACATGGTTCCACGAACCGTCGGAGGAAACAGTTTGAATATGTGATTCACACGAAGGATGAACAGAGTGACTGATAAAATGGAGCCTTGAGGTACACCCTGTTCTTGCGGGTACATCGCAGAGAGGGTCGACCCGACGCGCACACGGAAACTCCGGTCCTGGAGAAATCCGGCGATGAAAGATGGTAAGTTTCCCCGCAATCCGCACTCGTGCAGATCACGGAGAATGCCGTATCTCCAGGTACGATCATAGGCTTTCTCCATGTCGAAGAACACGGAGACCATGTGCTGATGCCGGACAAACGCCTCCCTGACAGATGTCTCAAGGCGAAGATGATGATCGGTGGTGGAACGATATCTGCGAAATCCACTCTGATGAGGTGAAAAAACGTCATGACACTCCAAATAAAAAATGAGGCGAAAATTAATGATACGCTCCAGTACTTTGCAAAGGCAACTCGTCATAGCAATTGGTCGGTAGTTCAACGGGTTGGTGGGATCTTTATCAGGTTTGGGAACAGGAACGACAATGGCCGTGCGCCAAGACTCGGGAAAGGCATTCTTCTTGCCAAATCCTGTTAAACAGGATTAGCAGACATTCAAGAGAGGACGGAGAAAGGTGCTTCAGCATTTCGTAATGGATGTTATCTGGTCCGACAGATGTCCGGCCGGACCTATGTAGAGCGGTCTTCAGCTCCACGGCAGTCAGCGGGCTGTTATAATCTGCGGAAGAAAACGGCCCAAAAGAAATCTTGGACCGTTCAAGCCGCGGCTGTAACTGCCGGAACGAAGCAGGGTAATTGTTGCTGCTGGACACCGAAGAAAAAGCGGCGCCCAGACAGTCAGCAATACCCTGAGCGTCAGCAACCGTTCCTCCATCACTCTTAAGAATGGAGATTTCACGAGATGGGTACTGTCTCCGAATCTTACGGATCCTGTCCCAAACGATCTTAGGGCTAGTATTGGTGTTAATCCCGGATACATATTGATTCCAGGACTCCCGTTGACTACGCCTACAAAACAATCGCGCGTAGGACTTGGATTTCTTGAAAGCAAGTAGGTTCGCGTCGGTGGGGTACCGACGAAACCTACCCCAAGCCTGATGTTGTGCCTGACGAGCTGCCATGCAAGTGGAATTCCACCAAGGTCTCGGGCAACGTGGAAGTTTGGTCGACGTCCTGGGGATGGTAAGTTCTGCCGCTTGCACAGTACAATCCGTTACCGCCGCAACAGCTACATTGACCGTTCCTGAGGTCACCATAGCTGGAGTAATAATTGCTGAAGCCGTGAATGTGTCCCACTTGGCTCGATCAATATTCCATCTAGCAGGGCGAGTAGGGTAACGGTACCCGCCACCCGCTAGACGGAGAAAGATGGGAAAGTGATCGCTGCCAAGGGGATCACCAGACACGCTCCAGGACCAGCCAGGATATAAAGATGGGGAACTCAGAGACAGATCAATGGCTGAGTACGAGCGGGTGGGTTCATGAAAATAAGTAGTAGCTCCGGTGTTGTGGAGACAGAGGGACGTGTTGGAGAGAAGGGACTCAACAACACGGCCCCTGGAGTCTCGAGTGGTAGAACCCCACAACGGATTGTGTGCGTTGAAATCCCATAAGATGAAGAAAGGAGGCGGCAGTTGGTCGACCAAATCTTCCAGATCCGAAAGGCTCACGGCTTCATCTGGTGGTATCTAGAGGAAACACACCGTGAACAATGTGTTCACACATAGTCTCACTGCCACTGCCTGCAAAGTCGTTCGAAGGGCAACTGCAGTGACAGGAACACCATGAGGAACAACGACGGCCACTACTCCGCAGGCGATAACGCCGTCCTGGTGATCTACGCGGAAAAGGGAATGTCTCCGCAGCGAAGGAGTGTCCGTCGTGCGAAGCTTTGTCTCCTGGAGACACACGCACACAGGTTTGTGCGAAGACAGTAAGAATTTCAAATGATCAATGCGTGATCGCAGACCTCGGCAATTCCACTGAATGAGCGTGGCCATAATGAAAAATGAAATGAAAGAATGAAGACAGACGACTAGTAAGTCTCCATTTCGTCAGTCACCTCCAATCCATCGGCAGTGTCTGAAGGTAACACAGGGCTGTGTTTACCCCTGTGTTGAGAGGTGGTTTTTGCCTGCTCTGTTTCGGGGAGGATGAGCCTGTTTCAACTTCTCCGGCTTCTTCTTTGCAGTGCCCTGGGTCCCTGTGCTGGCAGAAGATGTTTTCGGCATATAGGAAGGTCTAGGCGACGATGTTGATGTCGCCTTGGATGCAATGCGGCGAGACGTCAGTGCCTCCAATTCAGCAGCAACGATGTCCTTGAAATCACAAGGACACCGCGCCGGGATGATCACCTCAGTCTGGACCGCCACTGAAGCCTTCTGCACCACAACTGAAGCATAGGACCTCCGGCCTGGTTGTAAAGGGGCGATCCGCCGTCTAGCCACGGGATGTGAGAGATGCTCAGTTGTCTTCAGGCGTTGTATTGCCTGTTCCTCTATCCACTTTGGACACTGCTTAGAAGAAGCAGGATCAGACTCTGCAGAGCATTCCGCCAAGGGTGTTCTGTGGAACCACAGCGACCACACTTTGCAACATTACGGCAAGACTGCTGGGAGTGACTGTAATGCTGGCACCTGAAACATCGCAAGGGGTTCGGGATGTACGGTCGAACATCAAGCCGTAAATAACCTGCCTTGATGGAAGTAGGCAAGTTTGGGGAGTCAAAAGTTAGGAAGATGTTACGGGAGGGAATAGATTTCCCATCCCGCCTAAAAAGAATCCGCCGAACCCCAATGACATGCTGTTCACCAAGTTCCTCCAGCAATTTCTCATCGCTGCATTCAAGCAGGTAGCGGGAGTTGACCACACCGCGAGAGGAATTGAGGTAACCATGGGGAGAAACCTGAACAGGAACGCCAAGCAAAACGGTCGTTTCCAGCAAGGTGGCACTGTGGCGTGGAGTAGAAGTTTCCACGAGAAGATCCCCGGAAGGGAGCTTCTTGAGACTTTTTGGAGAGCCAGCAACGGCTTGCAGAGCCTTGTTGATCCAGAAAGGACTCTTGCTACTGAGTGACTGTGAAGTCACCAGATTTAATCAAAAGTAACAGAGCATTGCAATTAGATGTGAAAACTTTCTTTGTGGAGGAAGGTGTACTTTCCTCCACAGGGCGCTTTAAATTGGTAGCATGGGAAACACTTTGGTTTTCCATGAAGAAGTGAAAAGATTCGTCCGCCGACCTCCCCACCCACTACCGAGCCCAACGAGGGAGAGTCCGCAAGCCCAAGAGGACGCAGGACACGGCTCTAGGGATAGTCAGCGGATATAGCAAGTTGGTAGGGCAGACACACGCTCGGCGTGCACCCAGACTTTCCCGTGCCCGGAGAACACCCCTTTGGCATGCCCACCCTACCCCCAAACTCACCCTGCCGAACAGAACGACAAGCCGCTAAAAGTCTGGACACCACTTGGCCACAGACGTCCTGACTAGGAGTGGGTTAGCTCCCAGCCTCCCGTTTAGGGTGAAGCAGAGGGCAAAGAGGAGTGTTGGCATCTGGAGACACTACAACCCGGCCCCCAGATACCTCAGCATCCCCATTTCCACCTGTACGGGTCACCGCACAGGGCAAACATGCAGGCAGGTCTAAGCTAACCAGCTCCGGAAAAAACAGAAAATGTAGCATAAAAGAGAAAAGACAGGGAAGAGAACGAGGAACAAAACCCGGAGCTGGCGCCTCATCACAACCTCAGCAGCCTACAACTGAGGCGGGTACATGTCAATAAATGAACGAAAGACGAAAAAGCAAAATGATAAGAGAAAATCGGCTCGGGCCGTGGGGACGCCATCCCCCATCAGCTGGATGAACAGCTGTCCCTTCGGTTATGTAATCGTTAAAGCCGCAGAGGCAAGAGAAACCGTCACAAGGTTAGCTCGGGCCGTGGGTGCGCCGCTCCCCAAATAACTGGAGAACCAGTTATCCCCGTGCGGGGTCTTTATATGTTATAAACATACTTCATAACTATTTACTACTACTCCATAACTTGTGAGCATAAAAGTGATGATGGGATTTCCTTAGCCTGGGCTTTCAACCCTGCAGCGATGGACCACTCGTTCATGACGTTGCCACCTTCGTATTTTGCATGATGTTTTGCAATCAGTGAAACCACAATATGATACATATAACAGTGTAGTACGAATATGTGTAATTTTATTTGATGAAATGGATGTCGACAGCAGAATTTCTAATGACCAGGATCGTTGGACCCTACAACAATATTCGATTGTCAATGGTACGAGGAATGTTTTCCAGTTGGAAGCAGGCAACACATTATGATTTTGACGTTTCAATGACAGCGTCATTACTCAAAGAACATCATCCTTAAATGATATTAAGTAGAATGTTGTTACTCTAGAGCCTGACCTTGTGCCTAAAAACCGTGCAGTGTGGAAAGAACTGAATTTGTAGCACTACGACAAGTTCTTATTTTTGTTTTCATCTAAATTCTATCTGCCACTGCAATAGTACGGATATAAATTTTAATAGGTTTTTATGTGAATTGCTTTAGAATGCCTCCAATTTAAATAAACTGAAAAAAAAAACGCATTTAAGGCAAATTGAAAGGTACGTTGCTAAGAATAGTTTTTCAAAAGTAGAATGCTAAGAATTGAGCTTGAAAAACTCTCTCTTTTTCATATTTCTTGTTATTGGTTAACTTCTGTTGAATATAATAGTTTGGATTGCCTTTAAATTGTCACTGACAATAAATTTTTGTAAACATAACTTCCTGTGAACTACAAAGTGCAGAAATATATCTGTTTACAGCAGTAGGCTCATATTTCTTTATTCGAACGCTGTGAACTTTTGTGGTTTTTAAAATTAATTATTAGTTCATGAAACAGGAAATGGGTATCCTTCCATATTCGGCTCCTAAGTAGTTCTAAAATGGATTTTTTGTTGGGTTGATTTGGATGATGTTATTCAGGAAGTACTTATATTGTCCGCTTTCTTGTTATATCCTCAGCTGTGTCGGTGTCGTACCCCCGCGGCTGGAGGGGGGGACACAGGTGAGGATATGATTCATCTCAAAATTAACAATCCGTGGTTTAAATCGTAACGTCCAGGATCTCAAGCTTAACAAACGCGTTGGCAATCGACGCGGAGGGATACACGTCGCACGTCGAAGGTGCTTGAACTTCCTGTGGGACGAATACCGAAGTTCAGACCAGAAAAAGAGATCGCCGATAAATATGCTAAACTTTCATGTTTCACATTTTAAGTGATTGAAAACATTTTTCTTCACATTTGTTGCTCACATTCTTTGCAAACGTGTAACACATACAAACGATGGCTCCGGCATGGGCAGGGAGGTGGGTGCTACTTTGCTTATTGTGTGATGTTATTTCGCCAGCCAATAGCAGCTCGAATCAGAAATGGCACAACTCTTTTGGACAGCTGGAATTTAGAATGCATAATTTACAGTAAAAGAGCCATTTTGGGCTAGCTTTCAGAAGGTGACTGACTTCACATACATGCTCCAGTGGGATAAAACGACGGTAAATGTGTACTTTAGCGTCCTAAATTATTTCGTCTGAAAAATTTCACTGTGTGGGAAAAGTGCGACGTACAGTTTTTGAAGCATGCAAAATAATGGGGAAGGGTGCAAAAATATAGTATTTTTAGATAAAAGGAAAGAATTTCCCCGAAGTATTTACCTGCGAGCACGATGGTTTGTAGTAGTTGATGCGGGAGGGTGAAGGGATGCTAATGGCCAAGACGTGAAGGGTCCGTGCGTCGACAGTTGGTAGTCAATGCGCGGAAGACTACAACAAGAGTGGGGTGTATTTTTCGGAGGAGTGTGATGCGTCGTGTAATCGTGTGTAAGCAGTAGCTCAGAGATGTTTTATTATTTTTGAGAAAGAAATGTGTGGAATGTCACTATTAGTTTCACAATGTCTCCGGATGCAAAGAAATGAAGGAATGTAAATGTTTTCATGTACGACAAAAGTGTTGAGTAAGAACTTGAGGTTCCGGTTGAATCGCAAGTTTTGATTATGGTTTTGAAGATATACAGCGTAATAGATTTCTTCAACCAGTTCACTGGTATTTGTGCTGTTATTCCGTACATCGTAGCTCACATTTTTTCATCCTGAAACGGATATTTTTGAAAATGAAGGAGTTTCTTTAATTCAGAAATCGTAGTATGGAAGGCCAAGTGCTTGTTGTCGTATTTTGCCGGATAATAAAATTTTAAGCCGGTGTCGTACCCCGCGGCTGGAGGGGGGCGACACAGGCGAGGATATGATTCATCTCAAAATTAACAATCCGTGGTTTAAATCGTAACATCCAGGATCTCAAGCTTAACAAACGCGTTGGCAATCGACGCGGAGGGATACACGTCGCACGTGCTTGAAATCGTAGTATGGAAGGCCAAGAGCTTGGCCTTCTATACGCTCTTTCCTTCAGCGTATTCCTACAAAACGTTCGATAACTACGTACTGCTGAACCGCTTCCTGTTGTATTCTTACGCCCGTAACTTGACCTTCTCAACGAAGTTTCCATTCACCGGACTACACCTTGACGCCATCGCCGCTCTGCCGTGAGAGGCCTACCGCAAGTACTGTTCCAAACCATCGTACTCCCAGGTAAATACTTCGGTAAAATTATTTCCTGTTCTCTACAAATACTTTATTTTTGCACCCTTCCTCATTTTTTTTGCATGATTAAAAAATTGTACGTCGCACTTTTCCCACACAGTGAAATTTTTTCGACTAAATTATTTTGGACGCTAAATACACGTTTACCAAAACGACTCAATTTCTCCGCTACACTTTCCGGTGTACTGGTAAGTCAGCCTCCTACAACTCAGCAGTAATTCTCTCCAGTTCAGTGCTCCTATGCAGTAAGAAATAGTTCCATTTTTTGTGGTTGCCTTTCTTCCATCTTAACCGCAACTGCTCCGCTGGAAGTAGCACCCATTATTTATAAATATATAATGCGATAACGTTGTTTGAATCTGTACTAGAATATGTGAAACATATGTTACACGACATGTAGCTAGTGGCATTACGAAGGTGACTGGAAGAGGGACTGAGAGACACTGTAGGATGCGTTCAGCATCTTTCTCTTCAGACAAAGCCTTAATACAATCAGAAAAATAAAAAAATAATATGGTACGTCAGAAGGAGACGATTTTTGTTTGCTTTTTTATTTGCTCTGGTGCCTGCTTCCCTTTGCTTTGACATCATTAGAAGAAGGGAGGGAGGGGGGGCGTATACGTATTCCGAATTAATTTCTTGCCCTCCTTCCCCTTATTCCTTAAAAGCTTTTTTTATTTTGCGCGTGTATGTGCGTGGTCGTATGAGGCCTAAATTGCTGGTCGGTTATTTTAGGTCAAAATTTCTAGGCGACATTTTATATCATTTTGTTTAAGCTGATTTTTATGTCGTTTTTACACCGCTGAGCCATTACATTATGACCATCTACCTAATAAGCTGTAAGACCGACCCCTTTAGCCAGCAAAACAGCGTCCACTCGGCGAGGCACCGATTCGATGAGGTGGAGATGGGTATCCTGGGGTATATGTTTACTATAATGTCAACAGTAGGTCCCCCAGTTACCGTACATTTCGGGGTGGTGGTGATTTAGCGCGAACACGCTTTTCCAAGCCGAACCACGAATATTCGATTGGGTTCATGTCAGGTGAATATGGAGGTCAGGGCATTAACAAAAAGTCACCAGCATTTTCCTCGAACCGCTCCTTGACGATTCTGGCAGCGTGGCATGGTTTATTACCCTGTTGGTAATGGCCATCACCAGCGGGGAAAACAGATGCCATGAATGAGTGAACTTGGTCCGCAACTATGTTCAGATACGTGACATCTGTCAGGGATTGTGCTATTGGGATAATGGGGCCTAAAGTGTCCCAAGAAAACATCGTCCACAGCATATCACCGCCGGCCTTTTTCGGCCAAACAGTGCATCCAGTTGCAATAGCCTCCGTTGGTAATGGGCGTATCCGCGCTAGACTATCTACATGACGCACCAGGAATCTTGATTCTTCAGACCAGGCCACTTTCTTCCAATCTCGATGATCTTGGGCCCATTTTGTGCGTTGTTGGCGAAGACGTGCAAGTGATCATCGGGACCCGGCTCGGTCTTCGGTTATGCAGGCCCATGCGCAGGAGGCTGTTATGAACTGTGCTCTGTGACATATTGCCCTGATCACCACTGTTGTAGCTGCGGGTGATTTGTCGCACT
Organism: Macrothele yani; assembly: GCA_039090855.1. Lineage (NCBI taxonomy): Eukaryota > Metazoa > Arthropoda > Arachnida > Araneae > Macrothelidae > Macrothele > Macrothele yani. The sequence continues at coordinate 43,003,805 of CM077022.1, read as the reverse complement.
GTGGCCCTGCGGTCGCTGTGAACAATGCGCGTCAGTCTCTGTTCCTCTCTGGCATCAGTAAGCTGCGGAAAACACACGACTGGATGACGGTTCGTCGTTTGGCCATATGTGCACCACTTTTGATACGTACTCATTACAGCGGCACGCGAACAACCCACCAGCCGCGCCGTTTCCGAGATCGTAGTTCCTAGGGGCCGTGCCATCACAATTTGTCCTTAATAAAACTCCGATAAATCGGCAGCTTTTCCCATTCTGACTCCAAACACTTTACTAAATGAAAGCCGGTTTTCTGGTTGTATATATACTGCTCTATGAGCTTCACCGGCGCCACTGTTTGGTCTCCAGGCGCGCTCATTTCTCTACGCTGGGGTGGTCATAATGTAATGACTCATCGGTGTTAATTTTAGACATACTAAGATCTCCTTAATTTTTCTATTACCAGTGAAAAAAGCCTTGCGTTAGCGCCATTTTGGAGCCCCCATTATTTAAAATTAATTAATTTAGTGATTTTTGGGGGGATTTTCCCGTGCTTTTTTAAGTGTGTTACTCGTCTTAATAATCTAATTCCCTTCAGGTCTGTTATCTGATCGTTATATTTATCCAAAGAAAAAAAAAACACATTGTGACGATTCAGAAACCGTTTTTTTTTGTTTGGGGGTTTAGCGACCACCATGATCAACTCCATGGGCTATAAGCAGTAGAACACCCGCCTTCTGGGTGGGCAATTCTATGTCGAGCACTGTATGTCGGATATAAATACATATTTAAATAGGAAACTATGTACGTATGTATAATATAAATATCTGTAGTTTGTTAGATTGTTACAATTATGTAACAAGTTAGTAAAATCATGCATTGCATTGATTATGATACACTTTCCACCATACCAGAAATCATTGCTCAAGTTATGAGGAAAGTTGCTGTATAATAAATCTCGCTCCTATGCCCTGACCTTTGACCCCATTTCGATGATATTAAACAGAATTGGTTCAGTATACCTCTGGAACAACATACTGAAGTTTTGTCGCAATCGAAGCATTTTTAGTCAAGTTATCAGGATAATGGCTGTGGAATGAATCTCGGTCCTGTGCCCTGACCTTTGACCCCATTTAGATGATATTAAACAGAATTGGTTCAGTATAAACCCAGAACAACATACTAAAGTTTTGTCGCAATAGGATCGTTTTTACGTAAGTTATGACGCATAAGGTTGGTGGAATGGATCCCGCTCCTATGTCCTGATCTTTGACCCCATTTCGCCCATTTTCAATACAGTTCGTCCCCAGGTGGTCCCCTACCACATACTAAAATTTCATCGACATCAAACCATTTTTACGCAAGTTATCGAGCGGACAGACAGACAGACAGAAAGATAGACAGACAGGCAGATTAATGGACAAAGCGGGAGCATATACGCTTCTTCAACCTACGGTTGGAAAGCGTAAATAAGAATTACTAATTACATATGGAAAATAGAAAGAACGTTTCGGAAGGCAGCTGGCAATAATTTCTTTAAAAAAGAAAATTAAATTACAAGTCGAAGGTTATAAATTTATCTTTAAATTCACTTTTACCTGGTATATATCGAGAACGAATCTTCGGATTCTCTTTCAGATCCTTAATCACGTGTTCGTTAGCTAATGCGTTCTGGTTTCGAAATGCACTGTTGCCGGGGAAATTGAGTCCCCACCCGGAAGTCTCATGAAGCAGATAAAGAAAGCGGTCTTTGGCTTCATTTGGGCCGGGAAGAAGACCGAAGAGGTGGCTCGGGCGGTTCTATACTGTCCCAGGTCGGAGGGGGTTTGGAAGTCAAGCACCTTCCGACATGGCTCAGTGCACTGCAGTTTAAGAGTGTGAAGGGAGCCCTGCCATCACCCCCTAATAGCTACAGGCCCGCGCACCGAACACCGGAAACTGCATGACGTAGGGGAGAGTAGGCTCACTCTGTGTAAACCTAACTATTGATTTGCGTGGTCGTCGTCAAATTTATTTTCATTAAGGAATATTTTTAGGAAAAACAGCACCAGAAGTAAATTCAATATGCCTTTTAAGTGCTGTGTACCGCACTGCCGCGGTAATTATGATATGATGATGGACCACGCGTAAGCGTCTTCAAATACTCTACTAATGGGGAGGCTCACACCAAATGGATTACAGCAATTAAGCGAGAACATTTTCAAGTCACGAAGAACTCTAGGGTAAGTGGAAACATTTTTTTAACCTTATTTAAACTACTTGTAAAATAAATATTTTGAACAAGAAAATTTAAATTTGGTTAATTTTATAATCAATGCATCTCACAGCGGGAAGTCAGAGCACTGAAAAGATTTTTGAAAAATGAAATTTATGTTTGTAATGGAAATAATAGATTACTTGTGTTGTTATAGTAACCCATAACTTGTTTTTCCAATGTATCAAATAAATTCAAAGTAAAATATGTTTATTTAGGAAGGAATTTTAAACTTTATTATGGACACAGAATAATAAGGGTTGCATGTTTTTGATCCCAAGAGTAATATGTTGATACATTCGTACATAGTTATTTACGTGTCTAAGGCAGTGCCAGACTAAACTTTTTTGGGGTCCCTATTTCTGGGCACAAGTGCTTGTAAAATAACTATGTTGTATACCCTATACGAAATGTATGTATGTCATGTACACATCTAACATGCCTATGTCCTTTATATAAATGTTAAGGCCTTGTTGCCATGTAAAATACATCTTTTGTGTTTGCAGACATGGAGAGTTGCATTGAATTATCATTTTTAATATTTATTACTAAAGGAACACAAACAATGAATCAAGTATAGACAGCAAAAATTACATATGAATGCACAAAAACAGAAGTTCACACATAGTTCAGGAGTAAGTTTGCCTTTAAAATGTCTGTTTAAAGATTTTGAAGCATTTTTCTACAAACCAACACATTGAAGAACTTCATGTGAGCAGTGTGTATGCTCTATCTGTGGTAGAATAGGAATTTATCAGAACCATTCAATTTCTTAAAAATTAGGTGAAATATATCGGTACACAGGTATTGGTTCAGTATTACTTGCTTAACTGCCAAAGTTTCCTGTAAAATTATAAAAAAATGAGAGAAATATTACCCAACTTATAACTCGAGACATATCAATTAAACTACCAATGCTGTTAATAGCAGTAGCAATATCTGTTTGTTTTATTTATAAAATGAGTACCCCAAAAAGTGTCTTTCAGTGTACACAAAATTTTGTAGAAAGTTTTGCAAACATGTCAGTCACTGATGTTAGGCATTCATTACATTAGAACTGCTAAGTGAGCTAAGAAAACTCCCTCAAAAATCTCTTCAAGTGTACTCTGTGTAGGAAATAAACATTGCTAGTATACCCCAAAAATGCCCCCAAATCTCTCCAAGTGTCAACATATCTTACAAAAATTTTATTCTAAAGAAATGCAAACATTGGATCAAGTATAGACAACAAAAATTAGAAATGAATGCACAAAAACAAAAGTTCACACATAGTTCAGGAGTTAAAGTTTGTCTTTAAACTGTCTTCTTTCTTGCTTTAAGGTTTGCAAAGGAGTGTGCATCGTTGAACGATAACTGCTTAACAAAATCTTGGTCTAATGACATGATAGCAAGACCATTAAGTCTTTGTTGAAGCATTGTCGATTGCAAGTTATATTTTACCAAGGCCATTTTCGAAAAAGAATACTCTGCTTGTCAGTTGGTTATTGTTATTATCAAATATAGTTTTAATACATTGAATACATTTGGGAAAACATAAATCAAATTGTAATATACACTGTATTGACAAGTCACCAGACACCTTGAAGGGAAACACAACATAGCATTAATAATCTAAAGCAACTTATGGGAATTTACTAGGAAATTTTTTCATTAATAGCAAATTTTCGGAGAAAACTCTTCTCCTTTTTCAGGCTGTCTTGTTGTTGTCACTTTTTGCTTGTCACTATCATGGTTACGGTTTACCTTGACGGTTTAGGTTATTTTTCAACAAATCCTGCCAGATGTTAGGCAGGGAAAATCCTTTGCAGTCATTGATGATGGAATTTTGATTTTTCTCAATCTCTATTCCTTCTTTCAGTTTTCTTTTTGGAAATTGCTTTGGAAACTGATTACTTTAAGGGAATTCCAATCCATGCTGTGCCCAGTTTCTCTAACATGCCTATCTAATCCAGTCTTGTTGGAGCAATTTTTTATAGCTGCTTTATGCTCAGCTATACGAGTTTCTAGTCTGCGACCTGTTTCACCTATGTAAGATAGTCCACAACTACAATTTAGCATTTACAACATAGCATTTATTGACATACATAGACAAACCACTAATATAACCCCCAAAAATCTTTCCTTTCTCATAGTCAGTTCTCTCTGTCGTGACATTTTCACTCAACCTCACAGTGTAATGTGATCGCAGTCAGCTGCAGGCTTGTTTTTATGGCGTTTGCAGCTGTACCGCACATCTTAACAATGCAGCGGTTATGTTCATTTGCTTTTGAAGGGGTGTCCTATGACTTTTGTCAATATAGTGTATATATGTATTTTACTTCTTGTATATATGTATTTTACTTCCTTTTTCTTTGTGTTTTGTGCAGTGGCTACATTCACACTTTTGATAAAGTCGTAGAACTGTAAAAATTCACCCAAATCCTCATTGTACAAATCTAAACAGTTATTTAGAGAAATTTGGTCAATCGCATTAGAAGTTTGGCTGTTAACTAATTGAAATGGAGACTGACAGTTTTTATAAGCTAACAGACGTTTGTTAAGTTTGCTATGCAACTGATCAATAATCACATTGTGTCTACTTCAAATTTTTCCATTCATGAAATAGTGTCATTATGGTTATTGCCATCTGCATATTTTTTATTGATCGTGATTCGACAAAACTTCCCAGAGATTTTTCACTTAATGTTTTAACTATTTCGTCGTAGTTTTCAAAATTATATCTTTTATTAGCAATGAAATGCAGGGTTAGAATTAGAAGTAAATCTTCTGCAGGCTTAGCGAGCTGACCACTCGAATTTTCAAATCAGTGGTCTGCCAAAATGCCCACTGGTCTGTGCAAAAAAAAAAAAAAAAAAAAAATATATATGTATATATATTTGCAGTATATGTAGAAAAGAATGTATCATTTTCATTGTAGTAGTATATAGCAAATTTAGAATGGAATGCGTGTGTGTATGTAATTATGAAAATAGTACTAATAAATAAAACACAAAACATGCTATGCAGTAGTAGAAAATAAAAATAAAAACAGCTGACCAGTATGTATCAAAAGTTGGTAGTTCACTCATTTTTACTGGTCCAGGAATGGCACAAATGGTGCTAGTATCCAGAACGGTACCTTGATTATAAGGGCACTGATATGAAGCGCTATGCAACATACCAAAAGCCACCTTCATGGAATTCCTTGCTTCAGTGTGAAAGGCAATTCCATGTAGAGAAATACAATTTAGCAAAGTCGGAGCCTAAATCAGTGGTGAAGCATGACTTTGTAAGTAAGGGAAGCAATGCAGTTAATATGCGATAAATAGATGGCAAAAGTGATATGAATGAAAACTTATAATAATTAAAATCAGCAAGCGACCCATAGTTTATTTGCTACATTGACAATACAGCATCGCAGAAAGCATCGTAAGACCCCCCCCCCCCCAAACGCAACCATGCGCGGTATCACCAAAAAGAAATGTCTGTGTAGAAGTTCAAATGCAAAGATTTATAAAAAAAAAATTTCAGTGAAAATGTTGAAAGGGAAAGAAACTTGTCTACCCACACAGCAAAAAGAATTGTGGATTGCTTCTATCAGAGCTAAGACGGGCTCGGGCTGTAGAATATTTACCCGTTTCAAATTTGTCAAATGAATTTGTCTGATAAATACGTATTTTGAGATTTAAACTCTTGTTTAAATATCAAAAGACCTATTTATCAGACAATTTTGTTTAGATTCAGTGTAATTTAACGAACGGTTTTGGTAATGAACAAATACAATCTCAGTGTGTTGGCATTAAAAAAATTGAAAAAAAGAAAAGTGTGTACTGGTTTGTAAATAATTAATGTGATATGGTAATTTTAAATAATAGCTGTTGTTACAAATATAAATGTAATATAACTTTTGTTGTTGTGTTTTGTTTGAAGAATGTTTTCTAATATTTAGTTACTTTTAATCTTAGGTATGTGAGCTACATTTCTGTGAGACTGACATTGTTAGAGAGTCTTCTTCTTATGACGAGAAATGTGGGAAATTAATAACAGCTCCATTGGCACACCCAAAATTAAGGGATGGTGCTGTTCCATCCCAGTTTCCAGGATGTCCGGATTACATGTCCAAAGCGGACACATCTAGGGAAGGTCCTGATGAAAAAAGAGCCAGAATTGAAATGGAAACTCTTCAGTGAGCAGTTCAAGAAAGCATTGAAAGTAAAGCATTGTATGATAAGAAAAAGGCATGCAACAACTTATGTGAACTTAAAAAGCATTTACAATCAACAAAAATTTCTAATATTTGGAATGTCATCATGGATAAACCAGATCAAGTAGTTTTTCTGGACTTAAAGTTTTCACCTGGCCCTTCTGTGTTAAAATCAGTATGTGTAAATAATGAATTGGATATAATGACATATGTAGGAAGTTCACCAATAAAGCACTTGGGTAAGTATAATTTTCCTTTCAAAATTAGAGACATTAATGATGTATCTGACATACTGCAGACTGTCGAGGAATTGCACAAAGAAAGTAGCGACTCCTCGGTCAGTGATGTGATTAGTGTAATCCAGGAATTATTACTAAATATGCTAAAGGTGTTACCAGAAGAAAAAGGTGTTAATTTTATAACTGAGCAACTCATGCTTATTTCTAACAAAAAACATAATGTAAGATATAATGTTGATTTCTTAATATTTTCAAGTTTAGTTTTTTCCATTTCTCCTCATGCGTATAAATTTTTAAGAAGTTCTGGATATGTTATTTTTCCGCATCCATGTACAATACAAAGAACATGTTCCACATTGAAATTAGATCCTGGAAGTGAACAATTTGATGAACATTTTTTGTCGTATATGAAACAGAGGTTTGGTATGATAGAATCGAGAGATCACATTGTGTCTCTTATGGTTGATGAAATTCACATTAAGTCATGTCTTGATTTCAAGGGGGGAAATATTGTTGGGGCTGCCTACAACAGTGAGAAATGTGCTACAACTGCTTTTGTATTTAGGGTTCAGAGTTTTTTGTCAGCCTATAAAGATGTTGCATATATTTTGCCTGTAAGTAAGATAACAGCCGAAGACCTTTTTAAGGCTATTAAGAGAGTTATAACAGGTTTAGAAGGTATTGGTTTTAAGATCATTTGTGTTAGCTCGGATAATGATGCAATCAATGGTAAAGCAATGTCTTTTGTTGCTTCTCCACCAAAACTGAGTATTGTGTACATTCATCCCTCTGATGTAAATAGACCTTTGTTTTTTATTTATGACCCTGTCCATATTTTAAAGTCCTTGCATAATCATATTTTAAAGTCCTTGCATAATAATTGGTTGAACCAACGTAACCATGGCCAGTGTATGCATTACATTGATTTTGATGATCATTCAAAAACTAAGACAGCATCTTTTGATTCCATAAAAAAAATGTATTCTTTAGAACTGGGAAACTTGGTAAAATACGCATATGGTGTTACTTTAAAAGCTCTTTCTCCAACAAATTTAGAGAGACAAAATGTTAAGTTAGTTTTGCAAATTTTCAATGAACATGTAATTGAAGGTTTGATACAGTTTGGAGAAAAAAATGAATTGCCCCATTTTAGAGAGACTTCAGAGTACATAAGGATTATTCATACATGGTGGTCAATAATGAACGTTAAAAGCTTATTTAAGGGGGAACACAAAAGAGATAAGTTCATGGAGCCACTCACTAACAGTGACAATGACGTAAAATACCAGTTCTTAAGCAAATTTCTGGACTGGGTTAACCAGTGGATTAATGCAAAGTATTCAACTGGGGTATTGACAAGGGAAACTTTTATATCTCTCAGACATACAACTCATGCTGTGTTAGAGTTAGTAACATACTGTATAGAAGAGTTGAAATTTTCTTTTATATTAACAGGGAAAATTCAGACTGATGCTTTGGAGTATCGTTTTGGTAAGTTTCGCCAGCTTGCTGGCTCTCAGTTTGCTATTTCATTACGTCAGGTTTTTGAGACTGAATGCAAGTTACGTTTGCAAACTGTAGCTCCCTTAAAAATTAAGTCAGCAAAGTATGGTGACTTAAATATTGATCTGGAGCAAAAAGAATTGACCAATACAGTAAATTTCAATGAAGATACAACTCTTTCTGGATTTGATAGAATTGATGTAAATAGAAAAGATGTGCATGCTGTTCAGCATTTACTTCCAGTTCTTACATACGTAGCTGGTTATTGTGCTCACACAACTATTAAAAAACTAAAATGCAATTCTTGTAAAATGTACCTTGTAATAGATAATACTGTTAATTTTTGTCAGTATAAACTAACAGAAAAAATGGATAGAGGAGGGCTTCTATATCCCCATCCTGAAGTATTAGATATTGTAGTGCATACATATGTTATCGTACAAAAACTTGTTTCGGCTGATTTTGAAAATCTGTTTTTAAAGGTCAGAAACCAAAGGCAACTTGTTTTGGATTTGACAAAAGATGTGCTAAACAAAAAAGAAATATGTTTAGGTGTAGATTGCTCTGAAGGTCATGGTATTGAAGTTGTAACAAAATATATTATCATGGCTGCCACAAATACATTTCTTAATAATTACTGTAAAAGTAAAAGTGACAGAAATGAAAAGCAGGATAAAAAAAGGAAACTTCAAACCTTAAAAAAATAGTTTGAAAAAAAATTGTAGAATACTTAAATGTTCAGTGAAAATAATTTTGAAAAGAAATCATTGTTATTTTTTACCGTATCTTGAAAATTTCATTTAGAACTTCATGCTCTACCAATCTTGAAATATTGCTTTTCCTTAATTACTGACATTACAGCAGAACATACAATTGCCCTATGGTTGCCATGTTTTAAAAAAAGCTGCCTTTAAATATTAGATGAAATAAGCTTCTTCACAACAATGTAGCAGTGAATAATAATTGATACAACATTGGTGCAGGTAAAGCAGTCCATCTCTATCTATTTTTTTAATCGTCATTTGTCATACTTAATGTTTTGTTGATTACAAAGAAAACACTGCAGTCACTACATTTTAGTTTCTTAACAGTAGTATAAGCACAATAACTTCCTATAAATGTAAGGTTAGGAAGTTCAAAATCCACATTAGATATATCATTTTCTAAAACACTGGTCTTGGAAGTCTGAAACATTTTCAGCTATCTGCATTTCTTTCCAGTCAGATAATTCACTGAAACTACTGAAAGAAATATCCCCAAATTCACTTGAATTGATTAGCAAAGGTAGACTACCTGGGAGTCTTAACTTTGTTCCACATTTATAAGCTTGACATATAGAAATATGATACTGAAATCCTGCAAGCTGCCTATATTTTCTAAACAAGTTTTCTAGTTCATCAGCCTGTACTTTTCCAGGCAGTAAGTATTTAAATTTAAGTTGATTTGTACAGTATCTAACCAACTGAAGTATAGCACAAGATATGTGTTTTAGTGCAGTGTAAGTTTTGCACTATCACACTCCAATTTTTCCTACCTGTCAAGCCACCTAAGGAACTTTTCAATGAACACTACTTTTACATCTGCTGTTAGTGTTTCATGATATTTGGTCCTCAAGTGTTCCCCTTTAAAAACTGCTGTCACATTATAAATATTCCACCGTGTAATTATAATCTTAATACATTCAGTGTCGCCAAAATTTAGTATATTATTAATTCATCCAACAGTTAATAAAGCTTCAGCAGTGCTACGGTTGAAAATCTGGAGTATTGATTTCACATTTAATTTTTGTCTTTCTAAATTGGAAGGACACAAAGCTTTTAATGTTAAACCATAACCATATTTCACAATTTGGCCACTTTCAGTCTCATGTAATTTCTTAACTGAAGTGAAGTCATTGGTCTTCATAGAGGACATCAAAATCTGGATAATACATACATTGCCCATTTTTCTGATTCAGCCAGGTACTTCTCACAGTTTTTATTAAATGAACAGAGTCAAAAATAAAATGTAATGGCCTTGAACTATCATAACATGGGTATGTATATGACCACACACTTTGTAAAGGAGGATCTGAAAAGAATGCCATTGTTTTTTGGTTTATAGAATTGTCAGTCAGTTACAGTTACAATCCCTTTAAAGCCAATTTCTTCCAAACCAACAATAACTTTTTTTATTTAAAAAAAATGCAAATCAGTTCTTGTTAAAGTGTGGACAGGAAAATTTTTGGCCACACCTTGAAAGGAAGACCTTAGGTTTTGTACCATGAATACAAAAGTACTGGTTGTAGCACTTGTGTCATTAAATGCCATTCCAGTCAGATGACCAGCAGCATAATCCTGAGATTAAGCTGGCTCAACAAATGCTAAAATGGGGAAAAAAGTTGTAACAAAATGCTAAAGATATTTAGCTGTTTTTGCCGCTCGGAAAATCATAACACTAACTGAATTGTTCGCACCAACAATGCTTTGGACATCAGTGGGAAACTAATGCTTATGGCTTTGGGGGATGCCATAGATGTCATAGTTGACTCAAGTCTCTGGCGTAATAGTTGACTTAAATCTCTGGTGTAATCAAAATATGGTTTAAAATGAATTTCATCAATGTAATAATTTTTCATTTCCCTCTAAACCAGGTTATGTTTACTTGATGTATCTTAGGAAAAACTATGAAAATTGTTGTCCTTGGACTAAAACCAAATTTTTAACAAAGTTTCTGTAGGGTACTGGAATGTGGGATAATGATGTATTGATGTTAGATTGTCTCAAGAACCTGTATGTACGGGGGAGGGGGGTTGAATTCAATAAACTAGCAATAATAATTTAATCTGTGGAGTACCTGTGTGGGGGGCTTCACTGCTGTAAAATAAAGGTAAGGGAGCCGTCCATAAAGTACGTCCGAGATTTTTACTATTTTTAGACTCCCCGCCTCCCCTATGTCACATTTTGTCCGATTGTTATCAACCCCCTCCCTAAAAAGTATGTCCTAATTCCCGCAACCCCCTTTATTTTTGACGACTGTTTCTAGAAGTCCGTTGTGAAACAAAGAAAACATAATTATTCAAAGGAAACATCCATATATTTACACGTTTGCTTCAGAAAATGTTTATTATTTAGGCATTAATTTATAAACACATACATTTTCTTTGTAGCACACTCTTTTGTTTTTCTCTGCATTTCACGTTTATTTTTTTCCATAGTCTTCCTTCAAGTTCCTTTAGCTTCTGCTTTTTTACTGTTAGTTCTTTCGTCTGTACTTCCGTTAACATTCCACTTTGTTCCCTTTTCAGTAGTCCAAATGCATTGGCGTTTAAAATATTGATTTCATCATTCAGAGCTCGTTGTGCTGGTGCTAATCGAAAGAATAGTTCTGGCTTAATTTTTGATGAACATGGGTTTTGTTCTTCATTACTTTTTTTTTTTTTTATTAGAAGTGATAAAAAATATTTTGTGACTCATTTACCTCCCTCCACTTGGTGGGTTACTACACAGCTACCCTAGGATGCGCAACCCTTCTCAAAACGGCTCGGTCGACAACGCATTTTCCATTTTTTTTTTTAACCTCGAAACAACTGATATTTTAGGCATAGAATACAGAGTGGAGCCCGTGGACGCCTCCTACCCTGAAAATAAATACACATTGCCGACATATTTTTCAGATAAAATATAATTAAGCAATAAATATTGCATTCTCTCAGTTTATTAAGTTGAAAGAGCTCAATTCTAAAAATCATAAAATATACTCTTGCAGACTCTCAAAGGACTGCGACCCCCCCCTCCCGTTGATATAAAGACATATCTGCAAACATAATTAAGTTCCAATGTGAACAAACGGGGAGTTTTTTAATAATACAATTCCACTATATTTTAGCCGCTGGATGTCCGAATTACTGAACTTCCCACCTCCCCCATGTTACATTTGGTCTGGTTGTCAAGGAACCCTCTCTCCCCCTGTAATCTTGGACGTACTTTATGGACGGCCTTTAATTATGTTTGGCTCACTTACAAGTTTTTTAATTTCTGTGAAAAATGCATGTATAATATCTAACATTACATGAAATCTATTACTGTTGTTATCATTTGTATTTTATGCCAAACATGCCACTTTTTCTTAAATTTCATAAAGAATATTTACATTCTTTATCTGTGATGGATATGTTGTATTTTCTAGTTCATGAATGGGAACATTTCTTACATATAATATGTATCAGCAAATCACTGGTAACTGTGACATAACTATTTTGTGGTATACTTATTTCACACAAACAAGTTTACAAACATTATGCAGTTTGCTTTTTAAATTATTACCCAATTTTTTGGTATTTCATCCTCCTTCAAAAGTGATTTTAAGCTATTCAAATCATTAAAGTCCTAATCAAAATATGAAGTTTATGGTGATACCAATGTAAAGTACAGAAGTAAGGCTTCATATTCCATTTATCATATTTCATGTCAGCTAGAGTTTCATATCTTTGATATTAATTTGAAAAAAAAATCTACAACTCAAGGGGCATAATTGTACCAGAAATTTTTGTCTTCATTCAAGTACTTGTTAATAAACTTTTATTTTAGAACATGAGTGAGGTGAGGAAAACATAGTTTCTTTAACGTCTGTCATGCCGTCCCGGTGGCGCAGTGCTCTAAGCGATGGCCTCTGATCATTCGTCCGAACGGGGTCCGGGTTCGAATCCCGGTGAGGCATGGATGTTGTGTCTGTCTTACTGCACTGGCTCTCTCCCTTCCCTGGAGCCAGTGACCCTAAATTAGGGACGGGCGACTGCTTATAGCCCATTGAGTTGCTCACGGTGGTCGTTAAACTTCCAATCAAAAAAAAAAAAAAAATTAACGTCTGTCATGGTCATTTAGTTAAAAATTAATTGCTGTGGGTAGCAAAATATAGATACTGAATCTTTTATTCACTAAAATATGTCAAATTTCACATAATGACTGCAAATAATTTGCTTCCTGTAAAGCATATGTTCAAGTTTATCAGCATCACTGTTAAATTTTACTGATGCAGCGTTTGAATTACCCAGTGGTCCGCTGGCCGTTATCCAGTAAAACTTCCGTCGGACCACTAGACTATTGATTTTGCTGGCCCGGATGGCTAGTAAGTTGGTTTTTTGTTTTGTTTCTAATTTGTCACAAGTTAAAAAATGAATGTTTTTCTTTTACCTTGCTGTATGGTTTTCTTTTTAGGCTGCAAACTAATAAGTTTAGAAACAAATATTGTATATAATTCCATTGAAATGATACATTGTTTACTACATATATTGTAAATGTCTTCAATTTTTTTTTTTTTTTTTTTTGTACGGACCAATGAGCATTTTGGTGGACCAGTGGCTTGCAAATTCTAGTGCGTCCACTGGGCCAGTAGATTTATTTCTGATTATAACACTGCTGATGACATTACACAAGCTGTTGTAGTAATAAGATTCACTTTAGTAAGAGCTTTGGTCTAAAGAATTTGCATGAGCCACTATTTTTCAAGGTACTCACAAGTTATGAATCTTGAAAACATCTCCCATTTGACACTCAACATATTGGCAGAAGAATCCAGCATATTTTAGGTCACCACAGAAAAATTCATGGTGACAAAAAATATACTGTATATGGAGTGGCATATCAGATGAAGTCTGATTAAATTTATCCAAGACAGTGTTTCTTTTTCTAAATTATTCCTACAGCAGAATTTTGTAAAAAATATCAAAATGTGACCGAAATCTTGAAAATTTAAAATTTTACATGCCAGAAGTAAGTGACATAAGTTAAATTCGTATTTTTAAATTTATCTTTGCACGGTTGTTCTCATAAATTACCTAATGAGATGTTTAAATCTTTGCACGGTTGCTCTCATCAGGTTCTCAGGTTCGATGTTCAAATAAAATCGTTGTTGATGAGAACAACCGTGCAAAGATTTGAACATCGACCACTTACAACCAAGAGGTACGTGAAAGATTTTTCCTTGAATTACATTTGATTACCAAGATATATGTTCGCAGTGAATACTAATAACTTCCAACTGAGAAATTGCATTTCACACAAAGGAAATATAACATGTAAAAAGTTCCAACAGTTAAACCACCATTAAATGGTTTAAATTGAAAATGAATAACGTATGTAAAACATGTTTTTAAATCTCGATACGTAGTGAAATACGTGCGTATTAATTAATCTTGTTAAATTTTTCCTGTTACATTTGTTAATTATGAATTTTAAAATATTTTGTATTGCATATTAAAAGAAGTCACAGAAAGAGAAATTTCTACCTTTGCCTTTGTGTTTTAAAATCTATTTGTTTTACTCTATATCTCTTGATATCTCATGTATATACAGCCTGACATTTTTTCTAATAAAATTTTCACAAATTTGTTCATTCTGGTTTGCATTGTTTTTATTGCTTAAGTGTCAAAACGGTTATCACACTCAGAAGATTAAGGAAGGTGACTAGATATATGTTTTAAATTGTTCAAGCAATTATTTTAATTAGTAAGAGTAATTTCACACTTTGCATAGTGAAAGCAGCTGGCTAAAGTAAAATCAGTAGTTTTCCAAAAGATACTAATCATATTCTTTTTAAATATATCAGAAATCTATAGATATGAGGGCTTGAAAAATATGGGAAAAGTTACATGCCCACGTGCCCAGTTGGGCATGTAACTTTTAGGTGTTTATTTACTAGCTGGGCAAGAAATTATTTACTTGCCCAGGTAGTAAAAGCTGGATGCGCAGGAAAATTTATCTTTTAAGATAACAAACCAGAACCCTAATTTTTTTTTAAGTTAAAAATATGATCTGTTTTAACATGTTTGCACTTCCATTTTAAGGGTCTGTATTACAAATGTTCAATGCACAAAAGTGTGTATATCAATTTTTAATATGATGATGCTAAAATTGGTGTGAAATGGTACAAAGATGAAATTGGTGTTTCAGAAATTTAGTGATTCTGCCATGTTCCTTTTATTAAAGTTTTCTCCCTTTGTCATTAAACATGAGAAACCAGTTACATCAGAGGCATGCATCCTGTTGTTGATTATAAACAAAATTTGTAGCAAAACTACATATGGTTTCCGATTTCTGGGCGTAAAGCATAACATAATTAAAGATGTGATATTGTTCTTTCTTTGGTACTTCGTAACAATAATACAACATCCATTAATTATCAATGACATGAAACACAACATGTGATGACTATCTTTTTTTCTTGTGTAGTAGGAAATTTTATTACCAAACTTTTTTACTTTAAAATTTAATTGCCATGCGCAGGCAATTAGATTTTTTATTTACCTGCCCAGGCGAATGATTTACATGCCCTGGGCATCTCTGGCATGGTATTTTTAAGCCTTGGATATTGTTATTTTTAAAAGAAAAAAAGTACCTGGATCGACATGAATCCACATATTGTAGAAACTATGTTCTAAACAAACAAGGTTTTTAAAATACAAGTAGAAATATATACTCGCTTTTTTTTTTTTTTTTTTTGAAAACAGTTGCTTAAAATGAGAGATCAACTTTTTATTCATTTATCTAGACTTATCTGTTTCCAGACTTCCTGCACTGTGTCTTCACAAGCTACAGCAATAATAACTGGAACTAATATATCTCATATTATCCGATAACTACTGGAAAGTGTGCTTCCAAACGTGGGGGTGGGTGTCAATTTTTGTATGGGGAAAACTTCAATCCTTCATAGAATTTATTTTGAAACCAAAATCATAAAAAAGAGGAAAAAACAATCTTTTTTCAATAGCTTTAGTAATGACAAAACATTTGTGCAAAATTTTATACCATTGCTTTTTATAGTTTCTGAGAAAATGGTACATCGAGTTAGTCAATTTATAATGAGACATGTACATCTTTTAAAATACATCCTATAGTACCAAAACAATCTCTTAGATTTATTCAGTACAATAACTGCATGTGCATTTGTCAGGTTCTCAAAAAATATAATAATTATCTGTAAAAATACTTTAAGAAATTATTGGAACAAATTTCAGATTTTCTTAGAAATGTGTCTTTGAAATTCTTCAAGGAACCGCTAACGGAAGCATAATCAGATTGTGTTTGTGATACCCAAAGAACTGCACAACCATAATTATTTGTACATTGGCAGTTTTCCTGATTACTTCTTGAAAATCAAATTTCAGGAAATTTCTGCCAATAAGTTACTTGTATTTTTCCAGATAAAAAGAAATGCTTATATTGTGGATCCAAATAGTTTTGCTTAATGCTACTAATATACTTAATACATTGACAAGGTAACTTTTTTGAAATAGTGCTCTGGAAGACAAAAATTATAAACTTTATATTTGCTTATCAAAATGAAGTTGTCCAAACACGTAACTAGATGGTACTAAAATTAGGAAAACTTGTTATGTCATTATTGCACGTTTAATAATGTAGCAATTGCATAATTTTCTTGAAATCTTAAGTTATTTCATGCAATCAGTGGATCAAGCAGCAATTCACTGTATGTATATTAAAAAGTGTTTTATTGAGCCTTTGGTAATAATTAAAAAACAGAAAAATTCAGTTTTTCTTGACCTTTTTTTATATATTAGTGATCACGGATTGCACATAAATTGCTCGTTACTGTCTGATGTGAAAATACATTTTCACTAAAGGAATTATTTCATTACTAAAATTTTCAGTCATAAGTTTGCAATGAATGAAAAACCCGATTCCTTAAATTAGTCCATTGACATCTTTTGAAACGACGGCGATACTTCGTAATGGACCCTCAAACTAATCTTTCAAGTACAAGAACGATTTGTTCACAAGTACAGGAATCATTCGGTTAACTATAAAGACACTATAACTTCAATTGAAACTACAACAGTTTATAATTTCGATTATAGGAATGGTTTATCACTTCCAGTGAAATGACAGCGATGCTTGCATTAAGTTGACGAATCTGTCTTGCTTATCCTTTCAAGTCGAAATTATTGCTACGCTAAATTTTACGCTGTAATTTCTTTTTCTTCTGTATTTTAAAAGATTATAAAACAAATGTGTTAACTCTGTAGTTATTTAAACACTAACACAGAAGTTCTTATTTAAATGCAGTGAAACTCTAAAAGAACGCACGACCTGGTTAGTTGGTGTACGTAAAGACGCGTTCGTTTCGCACATCGCCGTAATGCTCCCTCTCCGCGGCTACGGGCTACTCTAGTGACGTCACAAACCGGTGCGCGGTCCTGCTAAGCTATTAGGAGGTGATGGCCCTGGCATCACCCCCTAATAGCTTAGAAGGCCCGCGCACCGAACGCCGGAAGCTGCGTGACGTAGGGGAGAGTAGGCTAATGTTCGTGGTGGGTGGTCGAGCATGCATGAGCTTGCTCACTCTGTGTAAGTGTGACTACGGATGTGCGTGGTTGTTGTTGTCAAATTGTCAACTAAATTTATTTTCATAGAGGAATATTAAAAGTATTCAAATTCCCTACTAATGGGGAGGTTATCAGAAAATGGCATACAGCAATAAAGCGTGAAAATTTTCAACTCTAAGGTACGTGGAAACCTTTTGTTAACCTTATTTTAAACTACTCGTAAAATAAAAATTTTGAACTAGAAAATTTTAATTTGGCTAATTTTATAATCTAATGCATCTCACATTGGGAAGTCAAAGCACTGAAGAGATTTTTGAAAAATGAAATTTATGTTTGTAATGGAAAGAATAGATTACTTGTGTTGTTATAGTAACCCATAACATGTTTTTGCCAATGTATCAAATAAGTTCAAAGTAAATATGTATATTTAGGAAGGGATTTTAAACTTTATTATGGACACAGAATAATAAGGGTTGCATGTTTTTGATCCCAAGAGTAATATGTTGATACATTCGTACTTAGTTATTTAAGTGTTTAGGCAGCGCCAGATTAACTTTTTTGGGGTCCCTATTTCTGGGCACAAATGCTTGTAAAATACTTATATCCTATACGAAATATATGTATGTCATGTACACATCTAACATGCCTATGTCCTTTATATAAATGCTAAGGCCTTGTTGCCATGTGAAATACATCTTTTGTGTTTGCAGACATAGAGAATTGCATTGAATTATCATTTTTAATATTTATTACTAAAGGAACACAAACACTGAATCAAGTATAGACAGCAAAAATTAGATATGAATGCACAAAAACAGAAGTTCACACATAGTTCAGGAGTAACTTTGCCTTTAAAATGTCCGTTTAAAGATTTTGAAGCATTTTTCTACAAACCAACACATTGAAGAACTCTCGTGTGAGCAGTGTGTATGCTCTATCTGTGGTAGGATGGGAATTTATCAAAACCATTCAATTTCTTAAAAATTAGGTGAAATATATCAGTACTACCTGGGCAAGAAATTATTTACTTGCCCAGGTAGTAAAAGCTGGATGCGCAGGAAAATGTATGTTTTAAGATAACAAACCAGAACCCTATTTTTTTTAAGTTAAAAATATGAACTGTTTTAACATGTTTGCACTTCCATTTTAAGGGTCTGTATTACAAATGTTCAATGCACAAACGTGTGTATATAAATTTTTAAGATGCTGATGCTAAAATTGGTATGAAATGGTACGATGATGAAACTGGTGTTTCGGAAATTTAGTGATTCTGCCATGTTCCTTTTGTTAAAGTTTTCTCCCTTTGTCACTAAACATGAGAGGTCAGTTACATCAGAGGCATGCATACTGTTGTTGATTATAAACAAAATTTGGAGCAAAACTAGGTTTCCGATTTCTGGGCGTAGAGCATAACATAATTGAAGATGTGATATTACTCTTTCCTTGGTACTTCGTAACAATAATACAACTTCCATTAATTAACAATGACATGAAACACGACATGTGATGACTGTCTTTTTTTCTTGTGTAGTAGGAAATTTTATTACAAACTTTTTTATTTTAAAATTTAGTTTCCATGCACAGGCAATTAGATGTTTTATTTACCTGCCCAGACGAATGATTTACATGCTCTGGGCACCTCGGGCATGGTATTTTTAAGCCTTGGATATTGTTATTTTTAAGAGAAAGAAAAGTACGTGGATCTACATGAATCCACATATTGTGGAAACTATGTTCTAAACAAACAAGATTTTTAAAATACAAGTAGAAATATATACTCGCTTTTTTTTTTTTTGAAAACATTTGCTTAAAATGAGAGATCAACTTTTTATTCATTTATCTAGACTGATCTGTTTCCAGACTTCTTGCACTGTGTCTTCACAAGCTACAGCAATAATAACTGGAACTAATATATCTCATATTATCCGATAACTACTGGAAAGTTTGCTTCCAAACGTGAGGGTGGGTGTCAACTTTTGTATGGGGAAAAACTTCTTCAATCCTTCATAGAATTTATTTTGAAACCAAGATCATAGAAAAAGGAAAAAACAATCTTTTTCAATAGCTTTAGCAATGACAAAACATGTGTGCAAAATTTTATACCATTGCTTTTTATAGTTTCTGAGAAAATGGTACATAAAGTTAGTCAATTTATAATGAAACATGTACATCTTTTAAAATACATCCTATAGTACCAAAACAATCGCTTAGATTTATTCAGTACAATAACTGCATGTGCATTTGTCAGGTTCTCAAAAAATATAATAATTATCTGAAAAAATACTTTAAGAAATTATTGGAACAAATTTCAGATTTTCTTAGAAACGTGTCTTTGAAATTCTTCAAGGAACCGCTAACGGACACATAATCAAATTGTGCTTGTGATACACAAAGAACTGCACAACCATAATTATATGAACATTGGCAGTTTTGCTGAATACTTCTTGAAAATCAAATTTCAGGAAATTTCTGCCAATAAGTTACTTGTATTTTTCCAGATAAAAAGAAATGCTTATATTGTGGATCCAAATAGTTTTGCTTAATGCTACTAATATACTTAATACATTGACAAGGTAACTTTTTTGAATAGTGCTCTGGAAGACAAAAATTATAAGCTTTATATTTGCTTATCAAAATGAAGTTGTCCAAACACGTAACTGGATGGTACTGAAATTAGGAACACTTGTTATGTCATTATTGTACGTTTAATAATGTAGCAATGGCATAATTTTCTTGAAATCTTAATTTATTTGATGCAATCAGTGGATCAAGCAGCAATTCACTGTATGTATGTTAAAACGTGTTTTATTGAGCCTTTGGTAATAATTAAAAAACACAGAAAAAAAATTCAGTTTTTCTTGACCTTTTTTTATATATTAGTGATCACGGATTGCATATAAAATACATTTTCACTAAAGGAATTATTTCATTACTAAAATTTTCATAGTCATAAGTTTGCAATGAATGAAAAATCTGATTCCTTAAATATGTCAATCGACATCTTTTGAAACGACGGCGATTCTTCGTAATGGACCCTCAAACTAATCTTTCAAGTACAAGAACGATTTGTTCACAAGTACAGGAATCGTTCGGCTAACTATAAAGACACTATAACTTCAAGTGAAACTACGACAACAGTTTATAATTTCGCTTATAGGAATGGTTTATCACTTCCAGTGAAATGACAGGGATGCTTTCATTAAGTTGACGAATCTGTGTTGCTTACCCTTTCCAGTCGAAATTATTGCTACGCTAAATTTTACGCTGTAATTTCTTTTTCTTCTGTATTTTAAAAGATTATTAAACAAACTTGTTAACTCTGCAGTTATTTGAAAACTAACACACAAGTTCTTATTTAAATGCAGTGAAACTCTAAAAGAACGCACGATCTGGTTAGTTGGTGTACGTAAAGACGCGTTCGTTCGCACATCGCCGTAATGCTCCTCTCCGCGACTACGGACTACTCTAGTGACGTCACAAATCGGTGCGCGGGCCTGCTAAGCTATTAAGGGGTGATGGCCCTTGTCGCCGAACACGCGTGTGGACTTTTGGCCTCCTATTTCACGGGGTGGGACTCGTCCAAAATGCGTTCCCGGCCACAGATTTGTTGGCCCCCGGCGCGAGAGGATGCATAGGTCTTACCAGCTTGGAGGTCGCCTGCAGGACTTTGCGAAAGCTGACCGCGCCGGGAAGAACACGCAGCAGATGTACATTGACCTGCTCCCTAGGCCTAGGGAACACGTCGTCAAAGATTTCCACGTTCCTAGGAACTTCTGTATGAGAGAGGCTTGGATGAGCATTCACTCGACGGGTGTGGACTGCAAGAAGAGGGACTTTAGGTGGCGGTTGGCCCACAATGTCCTTCCAACCAGGAGTAGGCAGCTTCGGTGGGGTGGCATCCCTTCCGATAGATGCCTTTCGTGTGCGGGCATTGAGGACAGGTTCCATCTCTTTTGGGCCTGCCCCATGGCGCACAAGGTTTGGCAGGGAATCTGGACTTTTTTTTTTTTTTTTTTTTTGATTGGAGGTTTAACGACCACCGTGAGCAACTCAATGGGCTATAAGCAGTCGCCCGTCCCTAATTTAGGGTCACTGGTACCAGGGAAGGGAGAGAGCCAGTGCCGTATGACAAACACAACATCCATGCCTGACCGGGATTCGAACCCGGACCCCGTTCGGACGAATGATCAGAGGCCATCGCTTAGACCACTGCGCCACCGGGGCGGCAATCTGGACTTGGGCTTGGCACAAAAGGCTTGACGCCCTCCAGTTTCACCCAGCTAATGTGTTTTATCTACATCCTGCCCCGGCGGCGGGCAGGGACGTCTGGAGGAGGATTATCACCGAAGTCTGTTATAAGATGTGAAAGGAGAGGAACAGGGTTCTGCATTCCTGGACGGCTAACTCGGGCTTCTCTCCGACAACAGTTATCCTTCAAGTCAAGTGTGAGCTCCGAGACAGGGCGAGAGTGGACGCCCGCACTTTGACCGACCGAGCCTTTAGGTATCGGTGGGGGACTTGGCCTCGGATTGTTACCGGGACCAAGAACAACTACACCTTTCATTGGGGTAACTTACCCCCTTAGTTTCGGCCCTTGAAGCCCGAGGGATCTCTCGGGGAGTGTTGGGCTTTTTCTAGTGTTATGTTTTTGTGACTTGTGTTTGATGAAAGGTATTTTTAGATAAAAGAAAATATTTTTCCGTAGTATTTACCTGGGAGTGCGATGGTTTGGAAGAGTACGTGCGGTAGGCCTAAGACGACGGAGCGGCGATGGCGTCAAAGTGGAGTCCGGTGAAAGGAAGCTTCGTGAGAAGGGCAAGTAACAGGCGGAAGAATACAGATTACAGAAGGAAGCGGTTCAGCAGTACGTAGCCATCGAAGCGTCTTGTAGGAATACGCGGAAGGAAAGAGGTCAGTTTTACGCAGCATTGTAATTTTTTTTTAAAGTGTAATTTTGAGAAAGCGTAAGTACAAAATCGTCAGTCTCCACACTTTACTTCCGATTTCATCAGGGCTTAAAATTTCATTATCTGCCACAATGCAAGAAGCTGTAGGCCTACCTTCCATAGTACGATATCTGAATTAAAAGAAATAGTTTATTTTGAAAAATATCTGTTTCACGAGGGGAAAATGTGAGCTACGATGTACGGAACAACGACAGAACTACAAATGAAGTGCTTGAAGAAATCACCTGTAGACCCCTGCACATCTTCCAAATCATAACCAAAACTTTTGGGACAGATGATCATCGTGTCAGGGTGTGGAGGTCAACGGCACAATCCCAACCTCGCTATCGAGCACTACACCTCCCCCACTGCAGGCATTATGATCTGGGGAGCCATTGCCTACGATAGCAGATCAGCTCTAGTATTTGTATGTGGATCATTGACGGGCCAGCGGTATGTGGATGAGATCGTACGGCCCCATGTGCTCCCATTCCGGGCCGGGATTCCAGGTGCGCTATACCAGCAGGATTATGCCCGCCCGCACGCGGATCGGGTTGCCCAGGAATGCCTACGTTATGTCCAGATACTTCAATGGCCTGCCAGCTTCCCGGATATGTCCCCTATCGAGTATGTGTGGGACCAGTTGAAACGCCGGCTGCCACCATGCCGCAATATCCGGGATATGGAGCACACCGTCCAACACGTGTGGCCCAGTCTGCCGCACGGCAACATCAGACGTCTGTTCGCCTCCACGCCGGACAGTATTGCAGCTTGTATCGCCGCACGAGGCGGTGGGACAAACTATTGAAGATGACCGTACTGCACAGATCCCTCTGTAATTGTCCTGCAGCTCAGTTTTTTGCCATCATGTGTATCATTACGTCCATAAAATTTCAGTTCAATCCGATGCTTCCTTCTTGGTGCGCAAATTTCATTGTCCGTGAGTGTATTTTCAATCTTAATTTTATGTGTGGGGAAAACAATTATCAGGCATGCATGTTCTAACACATGTTCGTAACCATTAGGAGCGAAATCTGTGGAAGGTACGTTTATTTTTCATTTATTTATTTCTGTATGCACATTGTGCTGACAATTACACATTCTCAGTATTAATTTAGCCTAGTTGGCAGCCTCAAAGCTTGTTTATTTATACCTGTATGCCCTGCAACATTATGCAGATATTGAGAAAAGATAATATCTCTAATTCCTGCAATTTCAAAATAAACAAGGGGAGGGGTGAGGCTAAGTTGTTAAAACCACCATGGGCAGCGGAAGGTGGGAGACACGGGGTCCGGACCCCTTCTGGAATTTCTTTGTTCTTCTCACTAGGGGGTGTTCCCAGGAAATATGAAAATATCTGGTTCATATATGATTTATAGTATTTTTTACGAAGATTTTCTGGAGAATGTCACCGCGTGTCGCAGTTTTCTGGAAAACGCCGCAAGTACAATTTTGAAAATTGATTTTGCAACAATAAGTTTAAATGTTAACTAAACATTGTGGTTTTTTTTCTTTAAAAAATATCGTTAAATAATTCTTTAAAGTAATAACCAGGGTGGTTTTGTCCTCTCTCTACCTCTGTGTGTGTGTGTGTTTTTTTTTTCAATCCAAGTCCAAATGTGTCCTGCTCGAGACCAGAAAACTCAAGCCATCTATGAAGTAAATATCTGAACAACAAAGAACTCAAATTAAGCGGTAAGTATACTACTGCTGGTTGCACACCGGCCCTTCGTCACATAGAAGGTAACGAGCCTGGATGTGTGTGCGCCTTTGCTGTGAGAAAAACTACCGTCGAAATTGTGAAATTCACAAATTTGTTGGTGACGGGGATCGATCCTCGCTCCGGGGTGAGTTGTTCTAACCGACTAAACTGCGCCGACGGAATGCATCGCTGCAGATTTGTCGTCTTGACAGGTGCTTCATCTCTGCAGTAAATCACAAAATACGGGTACTGAAATCGCTTAGCTTCTCACAATCTGTGCCGAGCTATATGTTTTTTCCTCCTAGGGTAGATATAATCCATTAGTGTTTCCTTGATATTTGTGTTTTGACCCTATAATTTATGCACAATGTCTGTGGGTTGTGGTGAAGAATGCCTCCCCGGTGGTGCTAAGCCAAACCGCCTCGAGTACTAGCAGGCCTTAGTCCTACCATCGTGACGTCACAATCAGTGTCATAACAAACGCTGCCGTGACTGCCATCTTAAGCTAGCAGCGAGGCGATATCAGGATTCTAATCTTTCGTAACTTTGCAATATTGGTGGAAAATTATAAATATCGGTAAATGCAAAACATTTGGTAAAAATCAGAAACGCAAACACTTTATGAGCCATGAGGAGCAATGGATTCGGTGATTATTTCATATCTGCAAACAAATTCAGATATAAAAGAGCTTTAAGATTTTCTTTTACATCAATGGGTTGTTGTTTTGCATAAATTCACCGGTATTACTGTAGGCACTCTGCATTTTTTAAACAAAGTATATTTTATTTCATGTAGACAAGTTAAGGAGGAAAGCAAAAAGCAAAACTTTATCTAATAAGTCAATGAGGAAAATTTTATGCATCTCGTGAAAATTGCCGTTATTGATATGGTAATTCTATATTCTTTCAGGAACACAATGTGGGACTCATAGATATTTCTTTTATTTCAGCATAACGTCGGAGAAGTACATATCTAACTATTTCGTACAACGTAAGGAAACCGCATAGGACCAAAAAAAAAAAAAAAAACAAAAAAAAAAAAAAAACGCATAATGATTAATGAAAAGTTGTTGAGCCTAATGATTCATGAAACGTTGCTTAAGCGTAAGCGACACCAATTAATAAAAACTATGATGAAACTTTACTTAAGCGTCAAACGTTCGAAGCTCGCTTAAGTGTAATTCTTGCTGGAATGATGGGTTCTCAAAAGAGTCTCGCATGGCTGCGTGTGAAAGTTTAATTGTTCCTACTATGATGTATGTCAGTGCAACCTGGGTACTACAAAAGAAACATAGGAGTCGTTTGTGTGCTTGAGAAATGAGTTACTTACGAAGGGTTTTTGGCAAGACACGTCCTGATTGTGTGAGGATTGAAGATGTGTTGCAGTTGTATAATGTGAAGCAAAATGTTGTTAGCAAGGCGGAGACTAATATTCTTCAGTGGTTTGGCCATGTTGAAAGAATGAGTGACGAGACGCTTACTAAGAAAATCTTTTTACTCAATTGGCAGGAAGGAGAGGCAGAGGAAGTCATTGACATTATGAGTATGAAGTATAGAAGATCTTGTGTACGGCGTGTGATGGATGTCAGCGAAGCCCGAGTTGTATTTCAAGATCGCTGTAAATGGAGAAGTTCGATACGGCAACAGTAAGTAAAACTTATCTGGTAGTTTGCATTTCTTTGTAGAGCTAACCCCTGACTCTCAGAGAACAGCTTAGTGATAAGTATGAATGATATGTAACGAATTCCTGGGTGGGTGGAAAGCTATTAATTGTGAAATGAACTCTTAAAGTTGGGTTTTGGGATTTTATGATTCATTTGAAAGTTAGTGAGTTACGGAATTCGAAAAAAATTTCGATTAGTTAATGTAGGGAAAATTTTATAATTTTTTAATTTTTTTCCCAGTCCGTTTAATTTCAATGTGGATATGATAGTCCTGATGCAGCTTTTCCCATAGGCGTAATATTAACTGAAAGAAATGTATGTATTGCATTACAAATTGTTTTTGTAAAATATTATTCGCCGCCCCGGTGGCGCAGTGGTCTAAGCGATGTCTTCTGATCATTCGTTCGAGATGGGCCCGGGTTCGAATCCCGTGAGGCATGGATGTTACGTTTGTCTTAAGGCCCTGGCTCTCTCCCTTCCCTGGAACCACTAGTCCTAAATTATGGACGGGCGACTGCTTATAGCCAATTAAGTTGCTCTCGGTGGCCTTATAGCCAATTAAGTTGCTCTCGGTGGCCTTTAAACCTTGTATAAAAAAAAATATGTTATTCGATGATAGAAATCAGGTACGTGAAATGTATTTCTGTAATTTGATAAAAATATCTTCAATAATCAATGAATTAAACTACACAAAAAAAGGGTTAGTCTCGAAGATGAGCAGTCTCGTGTTATCGTAAACGGATGTTTAAAATAGAGGAGGTTGTGATGATATTTCTCAAGGCTGGCGGAAAGTGAAATTCGTTGACCGGGCCCGAAATTTCGAATCGTGGTGCGCCCTCTACCTTCACGGAACAAACACAAGAAAAACAATGTCTAAGCAGTGGCGCACCCACAGGTGCGGCCGACCCCCCCCCCCCCTCGGCTGATAGAGTGGAAAATTATTATGTCGAAGTTTGAAACAAAAAGTCACAATACGAGATCTACAGATACTTCTTAATCATGTACCGTATAATTATAACATATAATAATTATAAGGGAGTAGTTCTGTTAAATAAATTTAGAAAAATCTAACAAGGAAAACAATTTCACTGCTTCTTCTAAGCATTTAACTTTCTTGTACTGTAACATTAGTAGTAACTGGATAATAATAAATGCACCAAAGTCAACCTCTTTAATTGTTACAGCACCTGACTACTTTTCCCGGCAAATTTAGGGGGGGGGGTCACCCGCACCTTGGGAAAATTCTGTGTGCCAGGCAGGGGCAGAAATTCGAGGTGTGCAGCGCACACCCACACAGAGTCGCAATTACGGATTTATTTCTAATAAAACTCCACAGAGTTCGTCCTAAGGCTTCGAGTGGTGGTTAAATTAATTTCCCCACATAATGTTTTCATTAAGAAGAGAAGGTTCGTTCAGCAAGCATATCGCATTCGCGCTAGAACCCTCGGGTGTGCTGTTTCTCGTGCGCACATTCGACGACCTTAAAGTAGCTGCGGTACAAGAGCTCCTCCGACGACGTTACAGACCACGTTCTAATTTCCCTGTGGTTTCAAACGTTAACAGCGGAACTTTCAAGGTGTGCTACCCAATATGAGCACTGTTTGAGTCCCACGGAGCAGTGCAACCACTTGCTGTTACATTGTTGTTGTTATTTTCTTTTTATGTATTTCCAATAAGACTCGCTAAAGTTTGTCAGCTAAACTTAATTCCCTTGTGCAATATTTTCGTGCAAAGGAGAAGGTTCGTTGCTTCGTGCAGTAAACAAAACGTAGTAAATAATATTTGCAGCTGCAGGAGTGCTATTTTAACAGCGGACACCCAAAGTCGTCAAAGCAACTGCAATTCAAAGCTCTCCAGATGGCGTTACAGGCCATGTTCTTATTTCGTCATGGATCCAACGCAAAGGTTTCAATTCCCTGAGTGTGCGCACTTAAAAAAGCACCGCTGGTCACACTTGTTTGCGTTTGGAATAGCGTGGAGTCACAAACACAATCAACGTTCTGCTACGTATGAGTTAATGTTTTTATGTCTTTTCGTCGCTGCATGAATCAGTGTGTTTATGAGCACAGATTTAAATATACAATTTGAGTTTCGACATCCATTTAGGCTGATGATGTACTAAGTGTACCATTTTCTGCCAGAAACTTTGCAGATTGGGTAAAGCGAGTTAAAGAAAGTAACCTTCGTGCTGTATTTAAAACTTATATATATATATACATACACTGACGGAAAGAAAAAATCCCAACACCACGAAAAAATAGTTGTAGAGGAATGAAATGGCGGCAATACATTTGTATAGGTAACATATTTAATCGATTAAGGTTTCAAGATCACAGCTTAATGTAAGCGTGAGAAGAGCCATTTTAAATGTGAAATGCTGGTACATTAATAACCGGTGTAACCGCCAGAATGTTGAATGCAAGCACGCAAACGTTCATGCATTGTGTCGTACAGGTGCTTTATGTCAGTTTGTGGGATGGAGTTCCATGCCCGTTGCACTTGGTCGATCAATACAGGGACGGTTAATGCTAGTTGGGAGTGACGCTGGAGTTGTCGTCCAATGATGTCCCATACGTGCTCGATTGGTGAAAGGTCTGGTGATCTAGCAGGCCACGGCAACATGTCGACACTCTGTAGAGCATGTTGGGTTACAACAGCGGTATGCGGGCGAGCGTTATTCTATTGGAAAACACCCCCTGGAATGCTGTTCATGAATGGCAGCACAACAGGTTGAATCACCAGACCGACGTACAACTGTGCCGTCAGGGTGCGTGGGATAACCACGAGAGTGCTCCTGCTGTCATAGGAAATTGCTCCCCAGACCATAACTCCAGGTGTAGGTCCAGTGTGTCTCGGCCGCAGACAGGTTGGTTGCAGGCGTTCACCTGGCCTCCTTCTAACCAACACACGGCCATCACTGGCACCCAGGCAGAACCGGCTTTCATCAGAAACACAACAGATCTCCTTTCCGTCCTCCAATGAGCTCTAGCTTGACACCACTGACGTCGCAAACGGCAGTGGTTTGGAGTAAGTGGAATGCACGCTACAGGGCGTATGGCTCGGAGCTGTCCTTCAAGTAACCGATTTGTAACAGTTCGTTGTGTCACTGTGGTGGCAACTGCAGCTCGAATTGCTACCGAAGACGCAGTACGATGCGCCACTGCCATACGCCGTACACGGCGGTCTTCCCTCTCAGTAGTGCCACGTGGCCGGCCGGAACCCGGTCTTCTTGAGGCAGTACCTTCCCTTGACCACCGCTGCCAACAATCATGCACAGTGGCTACATTCCTGCCAAGTCGTTCTGCAATATTGCGGAAAGAAAATCCACCTTCTCGTAGCCCTATTACACGCCCTCGTTCAAACTCCGTGAGCTGTTGATAATGGTTTCTTCGTCTTCTTAAAGGCATTCTTAACTAACATCAACACCCTACGTCGAATCTCAACGATAACTAACCCTCGGAACATGCAACAGCAAACCTGCTGTTGCATGTTCCGAGGGGCGCTACTAGCGCCACACGTATGCGCCGAACGCGAAATTTGCATAGACGTCATCTTACAGATGTACTCTCACCGCCTACCAACTGTCGTTTATCTAACACAACCCCTTCTTGGTGTTGGGATTTATTTTCCGTCAGTGTATATAAGATACCGAAAATTCGTTCATCACTCTAGTATTTCCACAGGAAATTCAGTTTTTTCTTACAACTGAGTGTATGTAAATATCTCTACCGTAAATTATTAGACAATACGTAAATAAAAGAAATACTTTCATATGTTCAAAATCAATGCGCGTATTTCGCAGCTCGGGATACATAATAAAATTTTTACGTGCTTTTTCCCATAAGAACGCACACCCTATCTAAATGGGCACGCGACGCCACTGGTGCCAGGGCGCACGGGCTCCTCCCTTGGGAAATTTCTGGGTGTGCTACTGTGCCTAAGGAGCTTTGTTGGGAATTAGGACCACCCAACCACTTACCTAGAGAAACTTTCTAAGGCACATCACAACAACCGCACATATGTCAAATCAAAAAATAATAAAAATAAAAATCTTGGCTGAAATTATTGACTGGGCGGTTCCGCCGCCACTGATATTTCTTCTCAGCTTTAACATATCGCTAGTCTGAAAAAGATTAAGGTCGTAGTGTTTTTATTGAAGTTCTGTGGAGGGAAATTCTTTTGTCTATGATTGCGAAAAACTTTTTGTGGTATTCTTTCTCAAATATTATATTAACGTTAAATATAATATAGAAAAATATTTGACAGTAGAATCAAATCAGTTATCCACGATATAAATCAAATCAGTAATGGGACGTGATTGCGTCACCACTAAAATTGGCTCAGTCGTTAGCATCTCTGCTTACAAATTCAATGGTCGCTGGTTCAAGACTAACTTGTGCGACTTTATAACAAGTCGGGTTTTGCTTTCCAAGAAGCACCACCTTGTTTGGGGGGACTGCAGG
The DNA here is from genome assembly GCA_039090855.1 of Macrothele yani. Lineage (NCBI taxonomy): Eukaryota > Metazoa > Arthropoda > Arachnida > Araneae > Macrothelidae > Macrothele > Macrothele yani. The sequence goes on along the minus strand of CM077022.1, from coordinate 42,973,553 downwards.
GGGCGTTGTAATCCATCCTAAATGGATGTCCTATCTGTCCGTCCGAAAGTTAAGAGGGGCCGATAGTTAGGATGTTGACGCCACTGTCTGCGAAATTATCCGCAGCAAAGTGCGCGGCTGGTATCCGCTTAATACACATTTGTGTAATTAAGTGTAGCATACCAAGAAGACATCTCCGCCTGTGGAACATGTAGCTTGGAAATAACACAAGTGACCCTGGGAAGCAGGAACCCATTTTTGCTTCTGTTAAAAATAAAAACATTTTTTTTTTTTTTAGTAATGAGGGTTTAAGGTGGTGTGATTTTGCTCCCTATACTTCAAATGGAAAACAATTCGACCCTATATTTCTTTAGCGAAGAAAGATTTTCCATACGTCAAACTCTGTACACAATCGGTGTTTTTGAAAAAAAAACGTCCCTGAACTATATTAAAAATCAATAACTTTATTTCGCTGAAAGTTTGTAGTAGGAAGAGTAAGCACCACTTTTACTTACCACCATCTAGCTGACTACAAAGATTTTTTACTACAAATTTCGTGGAAATGAAAGATTCGAGATGAATAAAAGGCGGAAAGTCCAATGAGAAAAGGAAGAGTGGCAGCCACTCTTCCTTACCACTACAGTGAAGTAAAGTTATTGATTTTTAATATAGTTCAGGAAAGTTTTTTAAAAACAAAATCACCGATTTTAAGGTACGATGTTTTTTTTTTTTTTTTATCTGTGGGCCAATTTTGATGTATGGAAAATCTTTTTTCATTGGGTAAATAGGGTCCAAATTTCTTTTATTCCAGGTATTGGGAGCAAAATCACTCGACGTCCACCTTAAACTGAGATAGTGAAGATTTCTATTGTACTTTATGTTTCTCACTTTAAACAGAGTACAGTTAGACGATTATCTGTTTTAATAATAGAGTACACTTAGGCGATTATCTATCGCAGAACAGCGCAAAATCTTTTTAGAAATAATTAAGCCGCAAATATGAAATTTATTTGAAGGTATTTTACTCAGACTTCAATATCAGCAGTCTGAGAATTTTCAAAGATTTTGAAACATCGAAATAATAAAAATAGGATGCAATTTACGGAAAGCAGAGCAACTTATTTGAAAGCCATTGTCATCGGTACTGTACACACATGTTAAACTGCTGTAAGCTCTTGTGTAATCAAGGGCATTTCAATCCTTTTTCCCAATATTATTGATAATATGATTTTTGACCACGGGCAGCGGAAGGTAGGGGACACGGGATCCGGACCTCCCTTAGATTTTATGGTTCTCCTCACTGGGGTCTTCCTACGAAACATCTTAAAAATTTGTGGTTCATATATGATTTAACGTGGTTTTTTTTATGAAAATTTCCAGACCATCACCACGTTTCACAGTTTCCTAGAAAACACATCAAGCACAACTTTGAAAATTGATTTTGCACTAAAAAGTTACCTCCTTGTTGTGTTTTTCACTTTAAAGAAGATCGTTAAAGAATTCTCATAATAGCAATCAGCTGGATATTTTGCTAGCAGAACTGACTACCGTTAAATAACTGAGATATTAGATTGGATTTCACCATAGGGCAAAAGAAGGCCCAGAAGTAGGCCCTCTAGGAGATTGGTGAATGGAATTCGAAAGCATGCTGGAGTGAAAGTTCTAAAAAAGACCATCATACAACAGTGAATTGAGGATTATTTGCACGAGTACTTACATATACACAGTCGAATCACACTATTGTGACCACCTCCTACTTTTGACGTCAACAGCGCGTAGCCAGTGAAAGAAGGCACGTATCGTGAGCTGGCTTGGAAGGTATATAAGGTGTGCTGTAGGCATTCTAAAACATACCACTCGTTGCTGTCATGGATAAAAGGACCATTTTTTCAGATTTTCAAAAAAGGGACGATTATTGGCTTTCGGGCCAAGAACGACAGTAATTCTGAAACAGCGCAGTTTGTAAACTGTTCGCGTGCTGCTGTGGTTAAAGTGTATCGTAATTGGAGAAATGACACCATTGCGAATAAGCAATGTGAAAACTGCGGAGCACCACGTGCCATGGGTGTGAGAGGTGATTGTCGGCTGCGAAGGTGCATGAGGGCCGATCGACACGCTACACTGGAGTAACTCACTGACCGAAGGAACCAGGGGGCTACCGGAAGTGTGTCTAAAACGACAGTTCAGCGTACCCTGCTGCGTATAGGGCTACGATGCAGACGGATGGTCGCTGCATCTATGCTAACGAATGGGGCATCGGCAGAAAAGGCTTTTTGTCGGAATTCGACCTCCGCTGATTGGCAAGGGATTGCCTTCTGCGATGTGTCACGTTTTCTTCTTCGTCGAACGGATGGACGTTGGCGTATTAGGCGAGAAACATCGGAGAACAAACACTCTTCAACCGTTGCTGGAAGAACACAAGTTAGTGGGGGCAGCGTTTTGGTCTGGGGAATATTTTCGTAACATTCCATGGGTTCTCTCATACCTGTGGAAGCCACTATGCAATCCACCCTTGCAGACCACGTACATCCCATACATGAACCGGACTGTGTCCGCTTGTTTTCCCACCACCCCTCCTGTGTTCCGACGTTCGGGATTCGGATGTCTGCCATAGTGCGCGCTGCTGGTCTAAACTTGTCCAGGATTGGTTTGACCACCTTTTTCAACCAACCTCCTTGGCAGCCCGTTCAAGCAACGGCTGACCTTTCTCTTTGTGTGTGGCCAAAGTCGTCCACTCCTACTCTGGCGTACCAGCAGCTCTTTGCCGAATTACAGTCTGTCTACCCGGATTTCGTGCCTGTGTTCACCGATGGCTCGAAGTCTGGGGATGTCGTTGGATCCGCTTTTGTGTGTGGCGATGCCTCACATGCTGAGAGGCTTCCGCCTGAATCCACCGTCTTTTTGGCAGAGATACGTACGGTACACCTCGCTTTGTGCCACATACAGTCTCGATCACATTGTCGCGCTATGGTTTGCTCTGATTCCCAGTCCGTCATCCAAGTTTTATCTTCTCCAGAGGACACGGACTCACCTGTCATCCGTGATGTCCGTCGTCTTCTTGGAACTTTGTAGGGTGATGGCTTCCTGGTCCGATTCTGTTGGGTTCCTGGCCATGTTGGGATCCGGGGTAACGAGCTGGCAGATCTCTCTGCCAGGTCTGTTTCCTCCATGTCGCCAGCTCGGCTGCCATTGTCTTTCCAAGATTTTCGCCCTTTGATCCGTATATTTCTTCTGGACGAGTGGCAGTCCCTGTGGTCTCAGCAGGGCAGCAATAAGCTGCATTCTATCAAACCACAGATCGGACTATGGAAGTCTAGTTTGCGGAAGAACCGTCGTGAGGAAGTTGTTCTTGCACGTCTCCGCATTGGGCACTGTCGTTTTACTCACCACTTTATGCTGTGTGGCGAGAGTGTCCCGATGTGTGAGGCGTGCCACTGTCGTCTCACTGTCCTTCATGTTTTGTGTACTTGTGTTCGGTTTTGTACTCATCGTTTTCGTCATTTTCACTCTCATCTGTTGGACGAAGGAGCAGCTACGCTGCAAGTTATTATTGGCGAAGCCTGCGACATGAAAGCAGTGTTTTCGTTTTTACGAGAAATTGACATTTTTAAACTCATCTAGATTTTAACTTGTTCACTCTCATGTTTCATTTTTACCACATCAGCCTGTTTTTAACCTTGTGTACGTTTTTTATTGATTTTGTTTTGTTTTGTTGTCCTTTGTTTGGCGCTCTTTGGCCAACCATGGCCCTTGCGCCATTAAAATTAATTAACCAACCAACCATCCCATACATGCTGATTGTCTTCCCTGGGGCAGATGGGATCTTCCAGCACGACAAGCGACTTATCACACAGCTAGAAATGTAGAAGAGCACGATGAAGGATTCAAAGTACTTCACTGGCTCCTTAATTCCCCAGAATTAAACCCAAATGAGCATCTGTGGGACCGACTCGATCATGTTGTTCGCTCTATGGATCATCCACCACGCACCGTCCAGCAGCTGTTGGTTGGTTAATTGATTTTAATGACGCAAGGGCCATGGTTGGCCAAAGAGCGCCGAACAAAAGACATCAAAACAAAACAAAATCAATAAAAAACGTACACAAGGTTAAAAACAGGCTGATGTGGTAAAAATGAAATATGATAGTGAACAAGGTAAAATCTAGATAAGTTTAAAAAAGTCAATATCTTGTAAAAACGAAAACACTGCTTTCATGTCGCAGGCTTCGCCAATAATAGTTTGCAGCGTAGCTGCTCCTTCGTCCAACAGATGAGAGTGAAAATAACGAAAACGATGATCACAAAACCGAACACAAGTACACAAAACATGAAGGACAGTGAGACGACAGTTGCACGCCTCACACACCGGGACACTCTCGCCACACAGCAAAAAGCGGTGAGTAAAACGACAGTGCCCAATGCGGAGACGTGCAAGAACAACTTCCTCACGACGGTTCTTCCGCAAACTAGACATCCATAGTCCGATCTGTGGTTTGATGGCATAAAGTTTATTGCTGCCCTGCTGAGACCACAGGGACTGCCACTCATCCAAAACAAATTTCCGGATCAACGGCCGATAATCTCGGAAAGACAGTGGCAGCCGAGCTGGCGACATGGAGGAAACAGACCTGGCAGAGAGATCTGCCAGCTCGTTACCCCGGATCCCAACATGGCCAGGAACCCAACAAAAGCGGACCAGGAAGCCATCACCCTCCAAAGTTCCAAGAAGACGACGGACATTACGGATGACAGGTGAGTCCGTGTCCTATTGAGAAGATAAAACTTGGATGACGGACTGGGAATCGAAGCAAATCAAAGCGCGACGATGAGATCTAGACTGTATGTGACACAAAGCGAGGTGTACCGCACGCATCTCTGCCGAAAAGACGGTGGATTCAGGCGGAAGCCTCTCAGCATGGGAGGCATCGCCACACACGAAAGCGGCTCCAACAACGTCACCGGATTTCGACCCGTCAGTAAATACAGGCACGAAATCCGGGAAGAGAGACTGTTTCTCTGCAAAGAGCTGCTGGTACACCAGAGCAGGAGTGGAAGACTTTGGCCACACACAAAGGGAAGGGTCAGCCGTTGCTTGAACCGGCTGCCAAGGCGGTTCATTGTAGAACCGGGTCAAACCAATCCTTAACAAGTCTAGACCACCATCGCGCACTAAGGCAGACATCCGAATCCCGAACGTTGGAACACAGGAGGGGCGGTTGGAAAACAAGCGGACACAGTCCGGTTGGAAGATGGAAATATACAGTGGATGATCAGGAAAAGATTTCAGTTTTGTATAAAACTGAAGAGACAGCTGCTTACGACGGATGCATAACGGCGGCTCATGAGCCTCCGCATACAGGCTATGCACGGGGACGCGCTGAACCGTACGTAATGCATCCGAAGTCTAACTTTGACCGAATGAGAGAGTGGTAAATGCGAAGCGTTGAGCACCTGTCAGCTCCCCAAGATGTTCGAGAGAGGACCTTCAGGATACTCAATGACTTCGTGCACTTCACCTTCAAAGACTGAATGTGAGGTCGAAGGTGAGCGCTCGGTCAAAAGTTAGCTTAAGAAACTTGGCTTCTGACACCACGGGAATGGTAGAACACCTCAGACGGAGGCTGGGGTCTGGGTGAAGACCCCGTTTGCGGCAAAAATGCACGCAAACGGTCTTCTGCGTCGAGAAGCCAAATCCATTTTGGGAAGCCCAGCGAAAGATCTTGGTAATGGCAGACTGGAGCTGTCTCTCGATGGTGCGCATGTTAACGGAGGCGCAAGAGATCTGTAGATCATCCACGTACATGGTTCCACGAACCGTCGGAGGAAGCAGTTGGAATATGTGATTCACACGAAGGATGAACAGAGTGACTGATAAAATGGAGCCTTGAGGTACACCCTGTTCTTGCGGGTACATCGCAGAGAGGGTCGACCCGACGCGCACACGGAAACTCCGGTCCTGGAGAAATCCGGCGATGAAAGATGGTAAGTTTCCCCGCAATCCGCACTCGTGCAGATCATGGAGAATGCCGTATCTCCAGGTGCGGTCGTAAGATTTCTCCATATCGAAGAACACGGAGACCATGTGCTGACGCCGGACAAACGCCTCCCTGACAGATGTCTCAAGGCGAAGATGATGATCGGTTGTGGAACGATATCTGCGAAATCCACTCTGATGAAGTGAAAAAACGTGATGACACTCCAAATAAAAAATGAGTCGAAAATTAATGATACGCTCGAGGACTTTGCAAAGGCAGCTCGTCATAGCAATTGGCCGGTAGTTCAACGGCTTGGTGGGATCTTTACCAGTTATGGGAACAGGAACGACAATGGCAGTAGTGCCAAGATTCGAGAAAAGCACGCTCTTGCCAAATCCTGGTAAACAGGATTAGCAGACATTCATGAGAGGACGGAGAAAGGTGCTTCAGCATCTCGTAATGGATGTTATCTGGTCCGACAGATGTCCGGCCGGACCTATGCAGAGCGGTCTTCAGCTCCACGGCAGTCAGCGGGCTGTTATACTCTTCGGAAGAAAACGGTCCAAAAGAAATCTTGGACCTTTCAAGCCGCGGCTGTAACTGCCGGAACGAAGCAGGGTAATTGCTGCTGCTGGACACCGAAGAAAAAGCGGCGCCCAGACAGTCAGCAATACCCTGAGCGTCAGCAACCGTTCCTCCATCACTCTCAAGAATGGAGATTTCCCCAGATGGGTACTGTCCCCGAATCTTACGGATCCTGTCCCAAACGATCTTACGGCTGGTAGTGGAGTTAATCCCGGATACATATTGTATCCAGGACTCCCGTTGACTACGCCTACGAACCAATCGCGCGTAGGACTTGGCCTTCTTGAAAGCAAGTAGGTTCGCGTCGGTGGGGTACCGACGAAACCTACCCCAAGCCCGATGTTGGGCCTGACGAGCTGCCATGCAAGTGGAATTCCACCAAGGTCTCGGGCAACGTGGAAGATTAGTCGACGTCCTTGGGATGGTAAGTTCTGCCGCTTGCACAATATAATCCGTTACCGCCGCAACAGCGTCATTGACCGTTCCTGAGGTCACCATAGCTGGAGTAAGAATTGCCGAAGCCGTGAAAGTGTCCCACTTGTCTCGATCAATATTTCATCTAGCAGGGCGAGCAGGGTAACGGTACCCACCACTCGCTAGACGGAGAAAGATGGGAAAGTGATCTGCCAAGGGAATCATCAGACACGCTCCAGGACCAGTCAGGATATAAAGAGGGTGAATTCAGAGACAAATCAATGGCTGAGTACGAGCGGGTGGGTTCATGAAAATACGTCACTGCACCGGTGTTGTGGAGACAGAGGGACGTGTTAGAGAGAAGGGACTCAACAACACGGCCCCTGGAGTCTCGAGTGGTAGAACCCCACAACGGATTGTGTGCGTTGAAATCCCCTAAGATGAAGAAAGGAGGCGGCAGTTGGTCGACCAAATCTCCTAGATCCGAAAGGCTCACAGCTTCATCTGGTGGTATGTAGACAGAACACACTGTGAATAGAGTGTTCACAGATAATTTCACTGCCACTGCCTGCAAAGTCATCCGAAGGGCAACTGCAGTGACAGGAACACCATGAGGAACAACGACGGCCACTCCTCCGCGGGCGATAACGCCATCCTGGTGATCTTTGCGGAAAAGGGAATGTCTCCGCAGCGAAGGAGTGTCCGTCGTGCGAAGCTTTGTCTCCTGGAGACAAACGCACACAGGTGTGTGCGAAGACAGTAAGCCTTTCAAATCATCAATGCGTGATCGCAGACCTCGGCAATTCCACTGAATGAGCGTGGCCATAATGAAAAAGGAAATGAAATGACAGAATGAAGACAGACGACTAGTAAGCCTCCATGTCGTCAGTCACCTCCAATCCATCAGCAGTGTCTGGAGGTAACACAGGGCTGTGTTTACTCCCTGTGTTGAGAGGTGGTTTTTGCCTGCCCTGTTTCGGGGAGGATGATCCTGGTTTCAACTTCTCCGGCTTCTTCTTTGCAGTGCCCTGGGTCCCTGTGCTGACAGATGTTTTCGGCATAGAGGAAGGTTTAGGCGACGATGTTGATGTCGCCTTGGAGGCAATGCGGCGAGACTTCAGTGCCTCCAATCCAGCAGCAACGATGTCCTCAAAATCATAAGGACACCACGCTGGGATGGTCACCTCAGTCTGGACCGCCACTGAAGCCTTCTGCACCACAACTGAAGCATATGACCACCGGCCTGGTTGGAAAGGGGCGATCCGCCGTCTAGCTTCGGGATACGAGATGCTCAGTTGTCTTCAGGCGTTGGATTGCCTGTTCCTCTATCCACTTTGGACACTGCTTAGAAGATGCAGGATGAGTCCCTTCGCAGTTGACACAATGATCAGACTCTGCAGAGCATTCCGCCAAAGAGTGTTCTGTGGAACCACAGCGACCACACTTTGCAACATTACGGCAAGACTGCTGGGAGTGACCGTAATGCTGGCACCTGAAACAACGCAAGGGGTTCGGGATATACGGACGAACATCAAGCCGTAAATAACCTGCCTTGATGGAAGTAGGCAGGTTTGGGGAGTCAAAAGTTAGGATGATGTTACGGGAGGGAATAGATTTCCCATCTCGCCTAAAAAGAATCCGCCGAACCCCAATGACATGCTGTTCACCAAGTTCCTCCAACAATTCCTCATCGCTGCATTCAAGCAGGTCGCGGGAGTTGACTACACCGCGAGAGGAATTGAGGTAACCATGTGGAGAAACTTCAACAGGAACGCCAAGCAAAACGGTCGTTTCCAGCAAGGTGGCACTGTGGCGTGGAGTAGAAGTTTCCACGAGAAGATCCCCGGAAGGGAGCTTCTTCACACTCTTTGGAGAGCCAGCAACGGCTTGCAGAGCCTTGTTGATCTAGAAAGGACTCTTGCTACTAAGTGACTGTGAAGAGTCACCAGATTTGTTCAAAAGAAACAGAGCATTGCAATTAGATGTGACAAGTTTCTTTGTGGAGGAAGGTGTACTTTCCTCCACAGGGCGCTTTAAATTGTTAGCATGGGAAACACTTTGGGTTTCCATTAAGAAGTGAAAAGATTGGTCCGCCTACCTCCCCACCCACTACCGAGCCCAACGAGGGAGAGCCGGAGGTCCGCAAGCCCAAGAGGACGCAGTACACAGCTCTAGGGATAGTCAGCGGATATAGCAAGTTGGTAGGGCAGACAAACGCTCGGCGTGCACCCAGACTTTCCCGTGCCCGGAGAACACCCCTTTGGCATGCCCACCCTACCCCCAAACTCACCCTGCCGAACAGAACGACAAGCCGCTAGAAGTCTGGACGCTACTCGGCCACAGACATCCTGACTAGGAGTAGGTTAGCTCCCAGCCTCCCGTTTAGGGTGAAGCAGAGGGCAAAGAGGAGTGTTGGCATCTGGAGACACTACAACCCGGCCCCCAGATACCTCAGGATCCCCATTTCCACCTGTACGGGTCCCCGCACACGGCAAACGTGCAGGTAGGTCTAAGCTAACCAGCTCCGAAAAAAACAGAAAATGTAACATAAAAGAGAAAAGACAGGGAAGGGAACGAGGAACAAAACCCGGAGCTGGTGCTTCATCACAACCTCAGCAGCCTACAACTGAGGCGGGTACATGTCAATAAATGAACGAAAGACGAAAAAGCAAAATTATAAGAGAAAATCGGCTCGGGCCGTGGGGACGCCATCGCCCATCAGCTGGATGAACAGCTGTCCCTTCGGTGATGTAATCGTCAAAGCCGCAGAGGCAATAGAAACCGTCACAAGGTTAGCTCGGGCCGTGGGGGCTTTGCTTCCCAAATAACTGGAAAACCAGTTATCCCCTTGCGGGGGTCCAGCAGCTGTCAGATGCACTCCAGTCAACATGGCTCCACATACCTGTGAATATCTTCCAACACCTTATTGAGTCACTCCCAGCGCGTCTAGCTGCTGTCCGCGCTGCACACTGTTGTTACTCTGGATATTAGCTGGTGGTCACAATAATGTGACTCGACCGTGTGTATATATATACAGGAACATTATAATTTTCACTATACACACACACACACACACACAGAATTTTTTTTCCGTACACTATACCTTCAAGTTACTCACTCAGCATTAATTTCGATGAGATATGAAAACATACTTTTTAATATTTTATTGACTGAATGCAAAGAACCTTTATTCCTATGAAATTGAGAACAGCATAAAAATAGCACAGTATGGCCATAAAACAGACAAAATATTATGTACTCTTGAATAGCTGTACATTTTCTTGGGAGAAAACATTAATTGGTGTGTAGATTTCTTCAAATCATTTTCACGGACAATTAAATTGCAAAACAATTCTTCAATATTCGGGTTCTTTTGTGCTCGTACTTGAAATTACCTAAAAACGAAAATTAGTTATGAGATATCTGAATAATAAAAAACATGTACGTCAATAACAACCGTTAAGGTAATACATGTCACAACAGTACAACGAAAATTTACAAATTTCGGCGTTATGCAACAGAAATGCTCTGTCATAATAATTTAGGTTGTAGTGGCTATTTTTTATTAATCTGGAATTTTTCCCTTTTTTTCTTCTTTACAGTATGGGCTCTTGAAACTTCATTCCCGATTACTATAAAGTGGATATTCTTACCACGATGATGAATGAAGACAACGATCGCATGGTTAGTTTGAACCAAATGGTACGCAAACTTTTCTGGTTCCCCAGGCAGAAATGTTAACATAGCTGCCTGGCTTTTCCAAAGCTACAGCAAAACATTGGGGGAACCGGAAACTAATGTCGGTTTTTTGGGAGGCTAACTTTGGGGAGTAGTTGTGAGGTGTTTTTGTATGTTCAACGTAAAGTAAGTGTATATGCAAGTGAATGAACTATTCGCCTTTAACTGATATACGTGTTTTTGTCTTCCAGATTTGCAGAACAAAATGAGTGACATATAAAATCGAGGAGAGCCATGTTCGTCACTGTATGCTGCATGAATTTTACAAGGGGAACAATGCAACCGTGCCCACCAATAACATTTGCGTAGTTTATCCGAATGCGTTAAATGTCCGCAAGTGTGCCAGCGTTGGTTCGCCCAATTCCAGTCGGGCAATTTTGACCTCTCTGATGCCCCTCGTGCAGGAAGGCCCATGGAGCTGGACAATGACCTGCTGCGAGCAGCCGTTGAGGCAGATCCTCGTTAAACTATTGATGAATTACCCCAACATCTTAATGCATCAGGGTTTACTGTTCAAGAGCATCTGCAACAGATAGGGAAGGTCTATAGGCAAGGAGTTTGGGTCCCACACTAACTTTCACCTGACAACAAAGCCCAGCGTTCCACCATCTGCAACTCTTTGCTCGGCCGACAAGAAAAGGGTCCATTTCTTCATCGATTTGTCACTTGAGATCAAAAGTTGGTTCTTCACGTGAACAACAAACGCAAAAACCAGTGGCTTTCTCCAGTTCCTACGCCCAAACCAGGCCTACACCCAAAAAAAGGTTTTGCTCTGTGTTTGGTGGGTTTTGTTGGCATAGCTCACTTTGAGCCGTAGGAACCCGGACATACCGTAACGGCAGACCTCTATTGTCAACAACTGGACCGTTTGAAGCAAGCTATTACTGTAAAACATCCAGCACTGGTCAACAGAAAAGGTGTCAACCTCCAGCATGACAACGCGAGACCTCACGCGGCGAGACAGACCCAGCAGGCGATCGATTTTGGCTGGGAGGTTCTGTCCCATTGCACCATCTGATTACCATTTGTTCAGATCTCTACAGCACTTTCTTAATGGGAAAAGATTCCACAATATTGATGTCAAAACGGACTTCTTTGTATCACAGCCAACGTCTTTTTATAAAGACTGCATTGAAAGTTTGATTTCACGATGGACAAGTGTGATCGATAATGATGGCGATTATATAATTGATTAAGAAATAAATTTATTCTGTTACAAACAGTGTTTTTCTTCTTTTTCAAAAATGACATTACTTTCCGGTCCCCCAATATTTCCTTTCCACCTCTTATCTCAGCAGTACGGACCATAAGCTTGCCATTAGTGAAAAAAAGGAGCTCTCATCTAGTCCCTTATTTTATGCTCCATAATCCAAGGTATGAATGGGAATGTATAGTCCCCCAGACACGGACATCATGCTAATGGATAGAAACAAGTGACTCAAACATCTCTTGCCTCCTGTTCTTAAGTTCGTTCGCCACTGCTTTAGCTCTTTTAGTAGGTAATCAATCAGAAAGGATAAGTGTCAGTCTCCTCCTCCCTAAATGACCACTTTAAATAATAATGCTAAGCAACGCTTTCTGGTGTGCAAGTTGCCTCTTTCCAGCTGCGTTTTTGACCACTTCTTAGAGAGCGAATACATTCGTTTCAGCCTATTTTGTTAACCCTGAGTTTGAATTTTATTTTGCCATGTTACACTATCTAGCATACAATCAAATCGCACATGCAATTTCTGTACCAAAAAAAGATTAACTAAATACTAATCGTACCATATGCAAACACAAGAGAAATACAATACATATAAGTAAGAAATGCGAAAATATGGATAATAATACAACTAACATGAACCATCAAACATGCAAATACGAATATTATACAATAATAATTTACGTAAAATGCAAAGTACAAATGAAGTTATAGTAATACCAAAACATGTATGACAATACGAATAGTACTATGTATATTACAAGCACTTATTCAATCAATTCTAGTGCAACATATCAGGGAGCCAGGGGAAAAGGCTAGCGTAGGCCTGACGAGCCCCTGGTTCCCAAGGAAAAAACAAAAGTGCCAAGTCAAGAAATTATCCTCCTATAGAACTGCAATTTACATAATCAGAATTGTAGATAATGAAACCAGAAACATATTAACTGTATATCAAGTATTCTCTTAACTCTCTTTTAAATGAAGCATAGTCAACAATTGATCTAATATAAATCGGCAACCCGTTCCAGAGTCGAGGGCAAGTGGCATTGATATTATAATATAAAACGTTTGTTCGAGCTATGGGGATCACCAAATCGGTATATCCACGAGTGTGATAAGCATGCGCAGGACGACACACAGTAATTAGATTTAAATGCTTAATTAATTAGCATAGACACGCTCATGCATTAATCAACGTAAGTCTGAATATGCATAGTTTCTCAAAAATCAGTAACTTATAACGGTAGAAGAAACTATCCACGTTTTCCGATTGATTTAAATACGAACAAATTTTTTTTTGCAAAGTGAAAATTCTATTAAAATTTCCTCTAGTTGTCATTCCCCAAGCTAAAAGACAGTAAGACATAAGTGGGTAAATAAAAGAATAATGAAGTACTAACTTTATTTTAATTGGCAAGCAACTCGAAATCGTGGACAAAACTTCAATACGAGATCTCAACTTAACTGCCAAGGCATCAACATGTGCATCCCACCGTACAGTTTAATGCAGATGAACTCCCAGAAATTTAACACTTGCCTGAAAAGCCAAAGGAATATCATTCAAACAGATCTGGGGAGTAGTTACTGTCCCAAACAACCCTTCGACCAAAGAAAAGAACACAATTTGTTTTAGAAATATTGAGAGTTAAAGAATTGCAACAGAACCAAGTGAAATTCTCTCGCAAGACATGGTTGACACGAGGTATCAACTCAGATACCGCATGACCAGAAAAAAATAAACTTCTGTCATCAGCAAATAAAAGCGCATTTGCACTGGAAGAAACATTGAAGATATCATTGACATAAATCAAAAAAGTAGGGGACCAAGAACTGATCCCTGTGGAACCCCATAATGAACAGATTTTACACCGGAACGAACACCCTGTAACTGAACTGTAACTGATTTTACACTAGAACACTCTGTAACTGAGCCTCCTCCCAGTTAGATAACTCTCAAGAAAGGTTTTAGCAACTCCCCTGATACCAGTGTGTTCAAGCTTTGATAGTAAAATATCATGTCTAACTGTATCAAATGTGCGAGACAAATCACAAAAAATCCCAACTACACTGATACTGCAAAATATTTAAAGCCTCAAGAACTGCAGTCTCTGTTGAACCACCCCTACGAAAACCATGTTGCTTTTTATTAAGTATATTGTAAGTATCAAGAAAAGATAACAACCGTTTGAGTATTAGCCTTTCTAATATTTTTGCAAATACAGAAATAACAGATATGGGACGACAATTCGCAACATCTGTCCTTGAACTCTTCTTGTGGATCACACTGACCCGACTAAGTGTAAGCTGTGTAGATATACACCCCGTAAGTAAAACACCATTAAAAATATGAGTCAGTGGAATAACCAATTCTTGAAATACAAATTTTACAACCCTGGGTTGAACATCATCTGATCCGGCACATTTAGAGGGACCAAGTTCATTCATTACCGACAAAAGATCATCGTCAACAGGTTTGAGAAAAAATGAAGAACCAGTAGTCGGTGACAAATAGTCTCTGTAATTTTTGGAACACGAAGGAATTTCTGATATCAAAGTACCCGGTAGCTCGAGGAAGTAATCATTAAAAATATCAACAACCTCCGTAAGATCCGACGTAGAAATACCTTTATATTCAATTAAATTTGGTGAATCAGTACTTCTTGATTTCGTTAACAACTCATTAATTGAGCGCCATATCCTCTTGCTATCCGTTGTTGAGGCAAAATGATTTTAGTAAAAATATTCTTTTAGTCTGTCTAAATTTAGAGTTAAGCCAATTGCGATACTTACGAAAATTAGCCAAATCAACAGGGTTTCCAGTACGAAGAAATAATTTAAATAATCTATTTTTCATGCCTATATACCACAAAAGACTTATAGTAAACCATGGTTTTCTACAACGCGAATTACGAGAAATAGTACGAAGAGGAAAATTAGTGTCATAATGATCCCAAATTTTTTTCCAAAGTACATCGAAAGATTCACCATGTTATCCCTTGTAAGTACAGGTGTGCAATCAACACATGACAAAGCATCCCTAAATGACCTAAGACAATTTTGGCTAAAATTTCTGATTAGCATGAAAACGGACGCAGAACCAACACCACTTACCGGGGAATTAATCAAATAAAAAATTGGAAGGTGATCACTAAAGTCAAAAGAAAGTACTGCCGAGCATAAATTATAATTATTAGTAATACACAAATCCAGTACAGAGGAGGAATTTTCCGTAATTCTAGCAGGAATTGTAATAACATTTGTCATCCCGGAAGCAGAAATTATGTCCTTGAATAAGCAAGTAACATTATTATCAGTATGTATATCAATATTGAAATCCCCGAAAGAATAAAGAGTCCTCCCCAGGAATTAATATCATCCAAAAAATTAGAAAAAGAATTAAGAAACGAATCAAGTTTACCCTAAGGTGGGCGATACGTAACACTTATTATAGACTGTTTTAAATCAATTGCAATAATCTCAAAATGTTCATTCATAACCGTATATTTTTCATATAGTGAAAAATTCAAATTTTGTTTAGCATAGATTGCAACACCACCGCCTCGAACCCCCGAAGGGGAAGCCGTTACAACGTGGTAACTCGGTATATTACACGCATGATAGCTATCCGCATCAAACCATGTCTCTGAGACACAAATGAAATCAAGTTGATTATCCAAAGTATGTAACAAACTAACGAAAACATCTAATTTACCGAACAAACTACGAGTATTCAAGTGCAAAAATTTATACTGAAAATTATTAGTAACAATCAAATTATGTAGATCACTAACCGAAACATAATCGAAAATGCAAACAACATACAATTTAGAACTTCAATAAACAATTCAAAATCGTTTTAAATCCAAATCTAATTTACTCTTAATTTGCACCACATTTGAACCTTCTTTTCTCCGACAAAAAATTCGACCGTTTCTATACCAACAAAATTTAATATCATTGTTCTTGAAAAATGTCGTGCCATCCAGAAAAGCTTTGTGTTTTGTGTTGTAAGATTTTCATTGATGTAAATTCTATTTTCACTGCTACAGTTCAAAACAACATCCGACACTTTTAAACCAGATCTACCCCTCTTAAGGAAATCATTTCTAGTTACATTACTTCTAAACTGAACAATTACCGGAGGCATCCTCAGAGATCCCCTTCTTCCCAACCTATGAATTGCATCAATAATACTCACTGAGAATTTCTCAATACCCAACTTTCCCGCTATACGATAAACCAAATCCGCTAAGTCACCATCACTTTCATTCCGTTCCTCGGGAATTCCATGTATCTCCAAATTTTTGTTTCTTGTATATACTGTTCAAGATGATTTAAAGTTTCCTTCAAATGTCACACACCTAAGTCTCGACCCTCTCCTGCAAGGCAGTAATCGCATTTCGTGATTCCTCAAGCAATCTGCTTGATTAATTGAGTCTTTCCATTATATCATCATATTTCTGTGAGAAAAACTCAAGAGAGTTTCTTAGGTCACTTATTTCAGTCCTCAACTCTACGATCATGTCAAGCTTCTGATTAATCTGTTCCATAAAATTCGAAGAGACATTTACCTCCCGGGAGGAGGGTTCCACCGTCGTCCTCCCCCGCGCCACACCAACCGCTGCTCCTGTCCCCTTTGAGGGCCCACCACCAACTTGGATCACACCTCGTCTGCAACCACCACATTGTCATTATTGACTTCTTTTCCTTACTCATTTTACGATAAGCGATTTCACTAAGTGAACAACAGTCGTAATGGAATCTGCCTCCATATCTTCCGAAACACTGCACACAATCTTCTTCAAATAAACTTTCTTTGCAGATCAAACACTGTCCCTGGGGCATGTTATTCAGAAATCAACGGCGGCAGGTATAAACAACACAAGCAGACGACGTTAGTCGAAGATATATTACCACGCCTCCAGTCCAGTCACTGACCGTTGACGTCACTCAAATCCAGAACGACACATCAACAGTGAGCCACACATTTCAATCAAGCTCAGCAAATAAACAACAACACTTCCACCGCCCTCAACCCCGAAATAAGACAAAAACCGAACTTTCACCATGCAATACACAGTAGATGAACCCTCAATACCAACACAATAACGGCAGCTCAAAGTACCTGTCAACCACAACACCGTAACTTAACTTGACATATTTATTTCGTTCCAGAAAGTTAAAGGGTTATTGGGGAGTAAAGATTCATGAAACTCTTGCTAGTCCTATAAAATTAACATGCAATTCAAATAACGGAAGAATTGGGTAGACATACACCAGTATTACTAAAAACGCTGAAATCCGTTTTATTGGTGTAATATTAGAAACACTAGTACGAACACGCTAGCTTTAACCACCACGGGTGGCTTCTTCAGGCATAAGTATTCCAATGCAAAACTTATCCCCGAAGAAGCCACCCGTGGTGGTTAAAGCTATCGTGTTTGTACTAGTGTTTTTTTTTTTTTTTTAATAGAGGTTTAACGACCACCGTGAGCAACTCAATGGGCTATAAGCAGTCGCCCGTCCCTAATTTAGGGTCACTGGTTCCAGGGAAGGGAGACAGCCAGTGCCGTAAGACAAACACAACATCCATGCCTGACCGGGATTGCGAACCCGGACCCCTTACGGACGAATGATCAGAGGCCAGCGCCTTAGACCACTGCGCCACCGGGGCGGCCTAGTGTTTCTAATATTACACCAATAAAACGGATTTCAGCGTTTTTAGTATGCAATTCCAAGCGTAACATCTCTCAACTGTTAGGTTTGAGAAAACGTTTTTGGGAAATTCCATTTTGTATTTGCTAAGGGCAGATTTATGATACATGTGACTCTACGCATGAAAACCGCACGTTAACATGCGTTTATATTTTCATCTAAAACAGTTTTAATAAACATATAAAATAATTTCACATATGGGAAATTTACTAAGATAAATTATAGTGTCAATCACATGGCGTAGTTAAAATGAACAAATTTCTATCGAGTCAGGAAACTACGTCATCCGCTCCGTAGACGTAGTGGTCTAAGCGCTGGCTTCTGACTATTCGGCCGAGACGGATCCGGGTTCGCATCCCTGTGGAGCATGGATATTGTGTTCGTCACTGGCCTTCTCCCTTCCCTGGCGCCAGTGGCCCTATATTAGAGACGGTCGGCTTATAGTCCATCGAATTGCTCACGGTGGTCGTTTAAACCTCGAAACAGAAAAAACTGCATCAACAACTCTGCAGCATTTTTCATCAAAATGTGATCGTCTTGACTAAAAAATTATTTTCGTTTTATAGGATGTACTTTTTTAGCATGTCTTTTGTGAAAAACGTACGTGCATATATGAGGGTGATAACAAAAGTTCTGCACACGTTAATATAAAACAGAAGCGGATGATGCAATCGGGAAAATGATTGCGTCATGTCAAGGCCAGACTCAGCAACGCAGTGGTGTCAGAACGACCCGCTATCATTTGCTGGGCGGACGTCGGAGGGTTTGGAAATGGAAGCCTGCATCTCTCCAGGTCGAGTCACGGCTTTAGACCAGCGCTCGTACGTGAAAATAGAAACTGTGAGGAAAAAACTCCGACACAGATCCACATTGCCGTGCAAGAAGTTTGTGGGGAAGGAACTCTTGATCGAAGCACACTTTCTTTTTGAGGACAAAGTTGAGACCGAAAATTCGTCAAAATCGCAACAACTTGTTGGAAGCGGGAGCGATCTTGCTGCATGACAATGCATCGTGTCATGGTGCAGCGTCGGTACGGATACTTTTGTCGAAATATGGCTGGGAAACTTTATTCCACCCACCATACAGCCCTGATCTCAGTCCATCCGACTTTGATCATTTCCCAAAGTTAAAAAATCGGCTCCGTGACGTCCGCTACGAATCGCTGGACGAACGGTCATTGGACGTGACCTGAGTAATTCGATAGCTGAACAAAAATGGTGCACTACAGGGCATCCAGGACCTACCTCACCTCTGGCAGGCTGTCATTAGCAGCGGAGAGGAGTACATTGAACGGCAATAAGGTAAGTTTTATCCGTTACATCACACTTTTCTCAAAAATGGACAGTGTGCAGAACTTTTGTTATGATCCCAGTAATTACAGTTTGGCTGTCAGTCTGTAGACACCATATTTCTACAGCTATTAGTCTCATGTGAACCCTTTTTTATTTTTGCATTATAAAGTTTGAAATGTAAAAAGGATGATCCTGACTTTCCCGGGTTGTTTGTTTTTTCTGTTCTTTTATGCATAACTTCGCCGCCAGAGGGCATAAATTCAGATGCAATCGAATGCAGATTAAAGTTTATTCCATATCTTCACTTCTAAATATCCGATTAAAAAATTATTTCTTCCTTTCGCTGCCATTTATAATGAATACTATTTTGGGTAAACTTTCTTTTTTAAGTAATGCATAGATTTTCTTCTAGGGGGCGTACAAATAGATCGCTTCTAAAAGTCTAATTTGAAATATTCTTTCTGCATCGGATAGAGCTCCTAGTGAGACATTTTCTGCATACAAGTTCTAATTTTTTGGGGAAAAATGGTTTGGCCACTAGGGGGCTTAAGCGCATATTTCGGTTTCTGATGTATAAAATCTGCGCTTCTGAAAACTCGACTTAAAGTCTTCTTTCGTGGACCGATATACACTAGCTCACTACGAAAAGATTTTTGAGAATACCCTTTGCTTAAAATAGTGCAAAGTTTCCCCCAGGGGCATAGAAGTATATCTTATTTTTGTCAAAATCTATGCCTCTAAGAGTCCGATTTAAGAAATTCTTTCTTTATTGGAGAACGTTTCTGGTACGAAATGTTTTTCATGTAACTTCGATTTTTTTTTCTCGTACAAGTGTGCCATTAGAGAGCGTGAGCTTATGCTTCCCGTTGCAGCAACATCTGCGGAACTGAAAGTCATACTGAAAAAAATTCTTTTTCGGTCAGATACTACTAACTATGGAATCATTTTGTGTGTATTTTGCTCCCAAAATAATGAATTTCCTCGGAAGGAGGCGCAAATATTTAAAATCTGTTTTCCTCGATATCTCTGCTTCTAAATGACCGATTTAAAAAATGCTTTTAACACCGGATACCATTTACTTTGTGGAACACTTTTTATATGTGGAGTTTTTTTTTTTATAATCCCCAGTACTGTCGCTAGGTGGTCAGTGGCGTAACTAGCACAAGGTGCGCCCCCAAGATTCCAAGATTTACTTCAGCACCCCTAAGCACAGTAATTTCCCCAGGATTTCGAACACGAGGGAGGATGCATTTTCCGGGGAGGGGAATAGAAAGTCAGGGATAGTGTCTGCAAAAGAGATGGTGTTACCCAGAGACCTGTAGTTTTAACTTTTTAAGTAATAGATTTGACAATACATGTAATTGCCCAAAACCAAAATATAATCGCTTGAAGAAATCACCCTCTTACACATGGCAGATCTGTGGCTGCTGTGAATAAATGTTGACGCCTGTCGTGCACGTGATCCTAGGTAACTGACTGTTTTCCCACATCTTCCACGGGGAATCCCACTGTGGCCTCGCGCTTTTCCTCAGCAGCGCAGAGAGAGAGCGATTGGAGAGCGATCGTATTATTTACAACCGATTGCAGAGCAATCGTATTACAACCTGAAGTCAAAGATCCGAACACTTTCAATCTGTAGGACATTCAGTGTTTTAAGAGTGAAAGTAGGGATTTATTTAGACAAAGCTAAATATATCTTAAAGCAAAATCTAAAGCTTTGGGTTAATTATTGTGCGCGTTCGAATTATTTCATAAAACTATAACTGGCAGCCGCGATACAGTACGCCCCTTCGTTAGCCCCCCCCCGCTGCTGCAGGTGCTGCGAGGATGGTAGTTACACCACTGTAGGTGGTGTTTGTGTACTTCTGTTTACAGCTGTATCTCTGCTTCTAAAAATCCTATTGAAAAATTTCTTTTTTTACTCTGGCATTCCTTACAGTAAAGATGGGGAACATTACCCTCTTGAAATAATGCATAGCTTTTGCTATGAAGAATACTTTTCGCATACTTTCTACTTTCCCATTATTCAAAATTGTTCCGCTAGGGGGCGTAAACTTATATCATGTTTTCCTCTATATCTCATCCTCTATGTAATTGTTTGATTTGAAAATGCCTTTGTCTCTGATATCTTCCTTCAGCGATGGGAAACTTTTTGTGTACAATTTGTTAATTTTCGTAGCATAGCTTTCAGCCGCTAGTGGAAGAAAGTAATTACTTGTATTTTTAGATGGTTTATCGATTGTAGAAATCTGGTTGATCTTCGTCAATAAAACCAAACCGTCGATACACGATTAAACTCATAGTTACAGTAAAAACTCCCTACGAGTACATAACTTTACTAAAAGCTAAAAGAAGTATATACAAGTTAAAAATGTTGTAAGATCTTTCGGGAACGCACTATGGTCTCATCCTCAGACTAAACTTGTATAATACGTTGTGCTAACCCCTTATATACCCAATGCGCAGAATGGGAATGACGTAAGTAGACATTAAAGAATTTGTTTTAGTGCATGCGCAACCCAACGTTAGGCAGGTCTACAGGAGGAAAAATGACGATTGCAAAAATAGTGAATACAGTTCCTCTTGAGAAGTGTCACTCTGGCTGTTGTGTTAAATCACTTGGAAATAAATATTTCCAAGCTTGCGGAATATCACAAGGTAAAGAGTCATTACAGCAGAGATGTATTTGAGAGTAAATGCATAAGCTCTCCGCCAGGAGTAATGATTACTTGCTTGTTGGGGTTAATATACGAGCTTCATCCCATACGATATATGAGTCCCACTGTGGGTTAAACGGGCTAGGGCTGTGTTCATGACCCCCATCCGTACACTGTGAACGTGCTCCGACAGGCGAGTCTGCAAGGAGCGGCAAGTGGAGCCGATATACTGTTTAGATGGAACATTGTTGTCCACGGCTCGCATGGGAATACTATAAATTCCATGTCGTTCACTAGGGTTAATGGAATATCTATCATTTTTAGTGATTGATAGGATGTTCGAAGTTTTAATACTGAATGCCAGTTCATGACGCTTGCATATGTTAGACAAGATAGACGTTAGTGCAGGATAGTAACAGATGGACCCAATAAAGGTGGGTATACGATGCTCCCGTTGGAGGGTAGATGCAGAAGAATATACAAGTTTAAAATGCTGTAAGATCTTTCGGGAACACACTATGGTCCCATCCTCAGACTAAACTTGTATAATACGTTGTGCTAACCCCCTTATATACCCAATGTGCAGAATGGGAATGCCGTAAGTAGACATTAAAGAATTTGTTTTAGTGCCTGTGCAACCAACGTTTTAGTGTTGTTTGTTTAGTGCCTTTTTAGTAGAATTTGTTTTAGTGCCTGCGCAACCAAACTTTTAGTAAAGTTTGTCATGTACTCATAGGGAGTTTTTACTGTAACTATGAGTTTAATCGTGTATCGACGGTTTGGTTTTATTGATGTATATTTTCTACACGTAATCAGCGTTTTGATGATGGTTGATCTTTTTAACCGGTTCCATTTCGTCATGAAACGGATTCAAAAGACGTTCTCACTACAAGCGAAATTTCGTTGTCATCTTTCTTGCTTTGCTGTGATGTTGGAATTTGGAGCCGAAAGGGGATTCTCTGCGGACCTTGGGTTATCAAATTTCTGAAAAGCTTGTAAAAACACAAATTTGTCCGTGACGAAGATCGATACCACGCCTCCTCACTCCGGAGTAAGTTGCTCTCCCAACTAAGCTATACGGACGGAAGGTACCGCTGCAGTATATTAATGATATCTTTAATATTAAATCTAACTCAAACCTTATTCTTTATGCCGATGATATAACACTTCTCTTTTCGGGACCAACTAATAGTTAAATAATATTTCTATCCACTACTCAACTATCGAAGTACACTGACTGGTTGTCTTCCAATGAATTAGTAATTAATTACAATAAATCTGAAGCCTTACTTTTTTCCAGACATAAACCTAATCAAACTCTTAATTTTAACTTTTTCCTTCATAATAATCAGATTGAGTTAGTTAATAATTTTACTTATCTGGGAATTGTCTTTCCCTATGCTTTAAAATGGAATCTGCATGCAGAAATTTTATCAAAAAAAAAAAAAAAAATATCTAGAAATATAGGAATAATCTGTCATATACTAACAAATCTATCTGTTAAAACATTAAAATTATTATATTATACATTAATACATCCACACTTCGATTACTGCTTACTATCCTGGGGTCAAACAACTTTTACTAAATTAATCAATTACAAATTCTTCAAAATAAATACACTCGATTAATAGATTTTAAACATAATTTAAATGGTGGGAACTTACTAGGGCAAAACACGTTCAGATATTCCAGAGCCAACCCGAACAAATATAATATTCTAACAATTCAGCAACTGTTTCACTACAACTTAGGCAAAATTATGTACAAACGAATTAAAATTAACCTTGGACAGGAGCTCATAGAAATTAATACTGCTACGTACCGTTATAATATTCGTAACCAAGCATTGTTGAGACTTGCTACAACTAGAACACAAACAACTCAATAAAGCCTATATTGTTCTTGTCCGGAGTTTTGGAACTCTTTGCCTGCAGAATTAATATCTATTAATAACTTCAATTTGTTTAAAAAGAAATTAAAACACTATCTACTTAATAGCTGATATCCATTCATTAGTGCAAGATGGGAGGTTGATTGACAGGGATTATTCGACTAAGGGGGGAAGGCGAGGGACCTACCAGGAGAAGATTCGGTGACCATGGGATGGGGGGATTTATGTATACAATAAGGATCGGGGGGGGGGGGCAACTCATGCTTTCCATTACTTTAACATTATTTTTCCCTTGATATGCTGTCAATTTAATATCATGCTTAGATATTTAATTTGATATTTGTTTTAAATATCAAATTAAATATCTAAGCATGATATTAACTTTTTTGACTTTGTTGTTGTTATATCAATGTTGTTGTCTTGACTTAAACCTAGGGAGATCAAGGCTGGCAAGGTCTCCTCGAGGCATTTTCCTTGATCTTCCCTGCTGTTATTTATATGATTATACTTAACTATTTAGAATTATTAATTTTAATATGTAACAGCAAGATCAATAAATGAAAGGAAATGTGTCGCCTGGACACATGATTCACCGCTGTAGTACGTCATATCATCTCCCTCTTAATTTTTTTTTTATTATTTGAAGCGAAGAACAATTTTTTTTTTTTATTAATTCTAGACGACGTGGTGTGGAACAAACATCACACATTTTTCGAAGAACCCAACGGCCAGTACATCCACTTTTACATTCGGGCGCCAATGGGAAAACACAAGTTTGTCCGTGAAGAAAATCGAAATCGCGTCCCTTCACTTGGGAGTAAGTTGCTCCCCCAACTAAGTTACACGGACAGAATGTACCGCTGCAGATTTGTCGTCTTGACATGTGATTCACCTGTGTAGTAAGTCACAAGCTTTGATACGTATAATCGGAAACATCGCACGTGTCTTTTGGAATTTCCAAGTAGTAAATCTTGTGTATGTTTAATGACCTCTGTGAACAACGCAATGAGCTATATAAGAGAGAGATTTATGGAGAGGATTTTAGGGAGTGTCTGACCCCAGGTCTTAAACAACCCTTCGAAGTAGGAGATTCGGACTAGAGTGCCCGACAGGAAAGTCACAATAAAGCGAGGAGAAAGGGAGTGGAAGACGCCCCTATTTATAACCGGGGGCCAGTACCCCGGGTCCAACGGCTTAACATGCCCATCCGACGCACGGCGGATATTTAGATATCTGCCTGGGATCGATCCTGAGACTTTTCCGTGGCAGTCACGAACGTTTTTTTTTAAACTGGAGGTTTGATTTTTTTTTGTTTTTTGATTGGAGGTTTAACGACCACCGTGAGCAACTCAATGGGCTATAAGCAGTCGCCCGTCCCTAATTTAGGGTCACTGGTTCCAGGGAAGGGAGAGAACCAGTGCCGTAAGACAAACACAACATCCATGCCTCACCGGGATTCGAACCCGGACCCCGTTCGGTTTGATTGATTGATTGGAGGTTTAACGACCACCGTGAGCAACTCAATGGGCTATAAGCAGTCGCCCGTCCCTAATTTAGGGCCACTGGTTCCAGGGAAGGGAGAGAGCCAATACCGTAAGACAAACAACAACCATGCCTCATCGGGATTTGAACCCGGACCCCTTTCGGACGAATGATTTTTTTTTTTTTTTATTGGAGGTTTAACGACCACCGTGAGCAACTCAATGGGCTATAAGCAGTTGCCCGTCCCTAATTTAGGGTCACTGGTTCCAGGGAAGGGAGAGAGCCAGTGCCGTAAGACAAACACAACATCCATGCCTGACCGGGATTCGAACCCAGACCCCTTACGGACGAATGATCAGAGGCCAGCGCCTTAGACCACTGCGCCACTGGGGCGGCGTCACGAACGTTGACCACTAGACCATCCGCGGCCCACGCTATATCAAAGGAGTTTAGAATAACATATCTGGAGATGCCCTTGTTAATGGAGCAGTACTGCTTTGCGTGAAGCCTATAACCGCAAGCGACGGCCATCAAAGTGTGGGAAGGCTGATGGTTTTCACTGCTATTGCAATGCATTTTGTGTTGGCCGAATCGCCTTCTTTCGTCGCAAATGTTTCCAATTTCGCATCGTAATTTGTTGCCGATGTGTGAGAAAATGCTGAATTTATAAAATGTTTGCTTATTTTGAGGCTCCTTCCTATTTTTATTTTAAATTGAAACACACAAACATTAGTGTGAATTTTAAACAAAACGTAACGTTAAAATTGAAAACTTCGCTCGTGTAAGAAGTATAATTCATTCCATTTTGATATTAACCAGATTTTTACAACCCAAATCCACGCAATTCCCAAATACAAACAGTTGAAATTACATAGGTGTCATGTAAACAACGTCAAATTCCCACACCTGGCGGCTTCACGGTTAAAAGACTCAGGACATCTCCAGAAGTATTATTCTAACCACCTTGTTTATATAAGAAGTCTCCCGTCCCTAATTTAAGGATACTGGTTTCCGGGAAGGGAGAGAGCCAGTGCCGTAAGACAAGCACGTTATCCAAGTCTCACCCGGGACTCGAACCCCCGAAAGCATCTCTGACGAACAATTAGAATCCAGCGCTTCGTACTATTCGGTCATCTTTATGAAATGAATGATCCAGTGATGTATATATGCCTGAACTTTTTAATTTGTCAAAAATTTTTTTTTGGGGGGGGGGGACAGGGCGGAGGGGGTTAATAATCTCTATGAGCATCTAATGTTGTTGGAATTGGGACTTAGTAGAGGCAGTCCAGCAGCTGGCGATCGTTCATTGTTAGCGGGTGACGCAGGAATCGCAACCGCAGTGCGCTGATGGTTTTGCTTCTGGTTTGACTCGACGTGAGGAGACGAAATGCAAACAAAAAAGATGCGTATTTGAGAAGTGGGAATTGAATAAGGAGTTTCGTGTGATTTGTTGTACTGACGTTTATGTGAGAGTGTGCGTCTTCGTATATTACTTCAGTATTTATTTGTGTATAAAGGAATAAATGGCACCTAGTGGTCTTATCTTTGTCGCCTCTTATTTTGTCGAAGTGACTCCTCAAAAAGGTAAGATTTGTACCAGCAAATAGATACTCAAAACAACTGTTAAGAAAGCGCGAGTCCTGAATTTATGGTACTCGTTTCAGTCAAATCAGAGAACAATTGTTCTAAGGACATGCACAGCACTAGAGGTTCGAACCTGAGACCCGCAACACAAAAACCTAGATGATCTTTTCCTAGGCTACTCACCCACTGGATGACACTGCAGCATTGAAGGAAAACCTTCAATTATAACATTATAAACGCAGAGTTACAGTTTTTATACTTAATGGATAAGTTATTGTGTACAACGTGTTGGCCCACCTTTTGCCCTCACAACAGCAGCCAGACGCTTTGGTAAGGACTCAATGAGGTGTTGAAAACACAAAGATGGTACTGTTGCTCAAAAGGCGAGGATGTTGTACAGCATCCACATTTGCCGGTGAGGGTTGGCGGGCTCCAACAGATCTAACCAATTCATCCCACAAATTACACTGCCCAACACACATTTTGGTGGCTTGAAAGTTAAACCTATTCTTGGTTAAATTTGGCACGCTGATTCCAAAAATGGAATTAGTTTTGCCCTATCAGCACTAGTTTTGGAGATAAGCATACCCACCGTATATGCTGTTTCCACCGGTCATCCATCAAAATTCGGGATCCTACGTCGCATGATCTGCTATTTTTGACATGATTTTGACAAATATTGATGCCATTAATATTACATACTACACTGCTGGCCACCCAAAATGCAACACCAAGGACACGAGAGCGCACAGCCAGATTTACTGGACACATAACAACAGATACAAAGATGAAACGATTGAGCTTACAGACTTGTGCGACTTGCGGAACACGCAGACATCAATAGTTCGTGTGGCCCCCATGGCTGGCAATAACGGCCGCTACACGGCGCAGCATCGAACGAAAGAGGCTTTGGATGTGGGCTTGGGGTATGTCGGTCCAGGATGCTTCCACACACGTTGCCACAGTTCATCAGGCGTAGCCGCGGGTGGTGCTTGCCGGGCCACTCGGTTGCCAATCAGCGACCAGACGTGTTCGATGGGCGACATATCGGAAGAACAGGCGGGCCACGGCAGCAGTGACACCTGGTGGGCCGTGAAGAATTATTGCACGATGCGTCCCACATGCGGGTACCCATTGTCCTGTTAAACCGTGGCCGCTGGCAGGTCCTGCAGGTAAGGGAGGACTACAGGCTCCAAGACGTCAGAGATGTATCGGTGGCTGTTGAGTGTACCGGCAATGCGTACCAGAGGGGTGCGGGTGTTATATCCAATTCCGCCCCAAACCATAACACCAGGCGACGGGCCGGTATGGCGATGCATAATGCAGGCGTCATACAGTCTTTCGCCACCACACGCGTATCCGACCATCGAGGTGTTGCAAGCAAATGCTGGATTCGTCGGAGAAGACAATGTCGTGCCATTCCGTAGTCCAGGTGCGGCGTTCAACGGCCCACTGCTGCCGCACTTGACGGTGGTGTAACGTCTATGGTAAGCGGACCAATGGCCGCCGTGCGACAAGTCCTCGCTCCTGCAGGCGACGTCGAACGGTACGTGCTGACACAGGTTGTTGCATAACACACCCTAATTCCTGCGCTAACGTTCATGATGTGGCGGTGCGAGCCGTCAATGCCCACCGCACAACATGCCGGTCCTCTCGCTCGGTAGTGTGCCGCGGCTGCGGCAATCGCTCACGTCGGTCCGTCCGTCCCTTCTGCACCCACCGCATTCATACTCCCCTCACTGTGGCTGGATGTCGTCCCACACGGGCGCCGCCGATTTCTCGGTATGATAAACTGCTGTCGCGATAAGCCACTATTCGTCCTCTGTCGAACTCCGAAACATGCTGGAATGACTGCCGTATTCTGCGACGAGGCATCAGGAAGCCTCCCACGCACAAGTTCGGCAGCACAACACACTTCCACTACTTACACTCCGCCTTCTGTGCACCCTTCATATAGTGCTTCTCGGTGGCGTGCCGGGCGCACATGATTTGCATATGCCCTGCAATGTTAATCGTTTGCATGACCTATCGCGGGCGACGCGTGCTGCGAATTTCAGGCCAATCGGATGCTTCCTCCTTGGTGTTACATTTTGGGTGGCCAGCAGTGTATTTAAACAAGCACATATTACAAAATCTTGGATATATTTGGAAATATTTGAGGCACAGAGTCCACAAATGGCATCAGTTTTGCCCTATCAGCTCTAGTTTTGGAGATTGGGCATACCCACCTTATATGCTGATTCCACCGGTCATCCGTCAAATTTCGTGATCCTAAATCGCATGATCTGCTATTTTTGACATGATCTTGACAAATATTGATACTATATACATACCATTGAAACAAGTACATATTACTAAATCTCTATATTTCAACACAACAGCATATAAACTGATCAGTCATTCAACATATGAGAAACATCTTTTATAGGACTTTCTAGAGTGAGATCTACGAGGACAGTGCCGCTGAAGGTTCCAGCAGTAATCTGCCATCATGTGGGTATCCCACCTGCCCTGGTATCTGTCTACCATAGTTTTTATGCCCTGGTGAAATCTTTCAGCTAGCTCTTCTGTTAAATCACCAAGATTTTCTGGAAAGCGATCCAGGTGGCTGTGTAGGTAACGGACCTTGATACGCACATTACAGCCGAGCTTATCAAAATTGGAGAGCATGTCCTCAACTAATTCAGAGTACATCAAATAGAAGTCATCGCTCTTTCCACGTTTTATAAGTGAGTCACAGAAAAATTCTCATCGGCCGCCACCGGGAATCAAACCCCGGGTCTTCCAGTTATGCGCCGGACATGCTTCCACTGCACCATAGCGGCCTCGAAATTCTCCAGACTCACATAAGACAAACTACCAAACCACCTGGCAGGTTGCTTCCTTGGAGCCCCACACAATGCTGGGGATTCACCAAAGATGAACAGCAGCAACTGAACAAATAACTAGAAGGCGAATGAATAATAAATACACAGTTGACGTAGATTAGGAACATCAAATAGAAGTCATCCGTGTTTCCATATTTTATAAGTGAGTCACGGAAAAATTCTTATCGGCTGCCACCGGGAATCGAACCCTGGGTCTTCCAGTCATGCGCCGGACATGCTTCCACTGCACCACAGCGTCCTCGAAATTCTCCAAACTCACATACGACAAACTGCCAAACCACCTGGCAGGTTGCTTCCTTGGAGCCCCACACAATGCTGAGGATTCACCAAAGATGAACAGCAGCAACTGAACAAATAACTAGAAGGTGAATGAATAATAAATACACAGTTGATGTGGATTAAGAATATCAAATAGAAGTAAATCACTCTTTCCACGTTTTATAAGTGAGTCACGTAAAAATTCTCATCGGCCGCCACCGGGAATCGAACCAAGGCCGCTGTGGTGCAGTGGAAGCATGTCCGGTGCGTAACTGGAAGACCCGGGGTTCGATTCCCGGTGGCGACAGAGGAGAATTTTTTCTGTGACTCACTTATAAAACGTGTAAAGAGCGATGACTTAAATTTGCTGTTCCTAATCCATGTCAACTGTGTATTTATTAATTCAGGGTAGTTGTCGGCCTTATGTTTGCCAAGAAAGTTTTTGACAACTAGAACAAACGAAGTCCAGGCACAAGACTCAATGTTGTCCATTGAATCTATGAAATATGGATCATTTATAAGCTGCCTTATCTGGGGACCATCGAAAATCCCTGCTTTCAGTTTTTCCGTGCTCAGTCCAGGGAATGTACGAGATAAATAACCAAAGCACAAACCTTCTGTGTTCAACGCCTTTACAAATTGTTTCATTAGGCCTAGCTTGATATGTAAAGTTGGCAGGAGGATTTTGTCTCTTCTTACCAAAGGTTCCTGAATGACATTTTGTTCTCCAACTACCATATCATTTCTGAGGCTACACTTTTCTTATCCAGTGGTCGTTTTTGGCTCTGCTGTCCCAAAGACATATAAAGCACGGATATTTTGTGTAACGACTTTACTGACCAAGGAGAAAGTTCACCATCTTTAGGTCGACACAAATCATCCATTGATGTTCTCGATACTTTAGGTTTTCCAAGACTAGAGAGATTGTCTCGTACGTCTCCGTCATACTGGCTGAGCGACCAATTGGAATTGAGCCATATCGGTTGCCATTATGTAAATCGAACACATTTTAAACTCCATTTGGAGCTATCAATGAAAAAGCAGCATTCATTTGGCATGTACGATGATAGGCCCATTTTCCTGAGAAGGCCACTGCGATCATTGCAGAACACTAGGTTGTTGTCCTTAGAGAAAAAGGGCAGCAAATCCTTTTCTCTGCTATGGTAAAACATAATGTTGGTTCCAGATTGAAGTAAATTCTTTTCATTCAACCTGGAGGCCAGAAATTCTGAAGACTCCTTAGAGAGGTTCAGATTCCTGATGAGGTCACTCAGTTCATGTTGGTTAAAAGGTTGAGCACTTGATGAAGTTCCTACAAAATCACTGTCACTTTCCCCACTGCTGTTATCTTGTATGTGATTCCTCATCCTCTGGTAGGTGGATGAAAGATGGAATGGGTACCTCATTTGAGTGTGGATGCGGTCGTCTTGCTGAATCGAGGTCAGGATATGTTCAATTGCTTCGATTGATGCCCTTGATGTTGACAAGACAAAAATTACAGTTATCATGGTGGTTTTAGGTTCCCTCTGCACCATTGGTATTCCAAATTTCAGAAAGCTCCTTTTTCCATTTGTCCACTGCCGTAAATGCCCTGTGCAAGTTTTGCATACAATATGGGGAGCCCACGACTTATCTTGGACTCCAATCTGAACACCAAAATAACCAAGATATGCCCTCTTCACAAACTCAGAAATAGGCTTCCTACTTTAAGGGTGTACTCGCCACAAATGTAGCAAAAGACATCTGGATGATTCAAGCAAGTTCTTCGTGGGGAAGCCATAGCGTCCACTCAATCTGCAAACAAAATTGGATCCCATTAGATTATTTGGTTGTATAGTTGTTCACAAACTCCCAATTAGACTAACAGACACTGGCTTTACAATCATAAAATAACAATATTTATGCACATCAGTATATAGAATGGGTATGCCCTATCTCCAAAACTAGAGTTGATAGAGCAAAACCGATGCCATTTTTGGAATCAGCGCCCCAAATATACCCAAGAATAGGTCTAACTTCCGAGACACCAGAATTTCTTTTGTTGTACTTGGGCTGTGTTATCAAAAACAGTCTTGCTGCACAATGTGGAAGACATTCAACCTGCAGCTGGACATTCCACTCCAGCTGCAAAGAACATGTCTCCATGTAGCGGCCACAAAGATGGAGGCAATGCGACAACTGCAGGTTGAATGTCTTCCACATCAACCCTTACAGCCCTGAACTGGCGCCATGTGATTATCACATCTTTGGTTCACTTAAAGAGGTTCTACACAGTCACAGACTCACCTCTGATGATGAGGTTCAGGAAGCGGTGCAGACCTGGATTCAGGAGCAGCCGAAAAGCCTCTTCTCCCAAGGAATGAAGAAGCTAGTGGAGCAATACAAGTGCATGGACCTGCAGGAGACCTATGTGAAGAAGTGAGATAACCATCATGTTCATTTGTTCACAGTTATCAGTATTAAAGGGTATGTTGCCTTTACTTTTTAATTCTCCCTTGTATAATGGCCTTATATAAGATGGTATTTTTTCTTAAATTGCATCTGTTCCTGAATGTGAACTGCATGCTCTTAAGACTGACTTGAAACATCTTCATTCCACTCCAGCTGCAAAGAACTTGTATTAAAAATACTATGAAATAGTATCTTTCTGAAACATACATATGCTGTAGTTACAGGTGTTAGAACTAGAACATTCAGCTTCAGACAGTTATTTAAAATATGAAATAAATTTGATAAACAAAGTAACAATTCTGATTTAAATTTACAACTTTAATACAAATTTTTCATGATGAATACTGTATACAACTTCTGTTTTTTGTTGGAACTGGTTGTCAGTCATTAGCAGCCTAGAACTTCATCCCAGTGGCATAAAAATAAATTTAACAACCTGAAATATATGACAGCTTGGTACATAAAAGTATATATGCATTTTTTTTCATTCAGTAAATAATTTTCCTGCGGCCTAAGGAAGCACCAACAACAGAAAAGGCAGCCCATTCATGAGGAGGATATTGTTTTTCCCTTAAATAAAAAAGCATTGCTTCTCGTAAGGCAACTGGAACATCTTCTAAATCCTATGGTTAAAAAAGAGAGAGAGAGAAAGAATTACTCTACAGAAAGTTTCAGGTTCAATTCATGATTTTACATAAGAAAACAAAATTTTTCTACTTTCTTCTTAATATGTCGGAAAAAAAAATGCAATGCAACATTTAGAAAATATATAACAGCTTGGTACATAAAAGTATATATACATATACTATATATATATAGATTTGAGACAAAATGATGTGCATTTATCTTTCCTTTGGTACAACGAATTTCTCTGTGTTACCTAATTCTCAGTATAAATGCTTTAAAAATGCATTATTCAGTGATGCAGCTCAAAATTTGCATCTGTTCAACAAATCAGTATTTTAGTGACACTTTTGGGTACGCATTTATCGGTAGTGTATATTTTGGAATAGCTAGCCTAGCTGTGGAGACCTAACCCCTGACATGATCTGCATGCGGCATGTCTTTGCTGGCTGAATTCAAAGCTTTGCCACACACACAGCCAGACCTACTATTACTTTCCCACAAGAATGGGGCAATAGGCAAGACAGGCAAATGGCTAGCTGAGTAAATGTTGGTGAGTCTTCTCCTGAGCTGAGAGTTGGTGTCCTGCTTCCACTTGAGAAAGCATGTATTGTGCATTGTGTGCAAGAAAACGCTAGTTATGTGTAAGCAAATCATCTGGAAAAGATACCATTTTCCCAGCTTTGATATGAGGATAAAGTTATTTTCCCAGCTTTGATATGAGGATATGCTAATGAATTAAAATGAGCAATATCACTAATGAGCTATTGAAAAAGACACTGTTTTCCCAGATTTGATATGAGGATAAAGTTTAAATTGTACAGAGCTAAATGCCTCAGCCAGCACTAGTGAAACTTAAAACTGAACACAAAGCAAAAAACAATTAACATACAGTAGCGAACAAAAGTATTTGGCGAAACACTTTCCCGACCATAATTTTTTTTCTGCCGGACCAAATCGGGTCATTTTGGGATATGATATGTGTTATTCAGTTGTAAACATGACCCATATGCAGATGGATCGGAAACCTTAACAGAGATCAGGTACCGAGCTTAATCGCAAAGATCATACAAATTGACCAACAAAGTAGGTGTGTATCACATTCATTTAATGCAACGATAACAGAAAACAAGTACGAGAAAATGACAAAACAATAACTAATACTTAGTGGGATAACCACGAGACTTAATAACAGCTGCACAACGGGCCGGCATAGAGTCCACTAGCTTCTCGACGGTGACCTGCGGAATTCGCACCCATTATGCCGACAGCTGGTCGAACTTCTATTCCGGCAGGTTTTCTCTGCACATCGTCTCTCCAGCTCCTCCCACATGTGCTCGATGGGGTTGAGGCCTGGAGATTGGCTTGGCCAGTTTAGAAGTGTGACCTGTTGCTGCTAGAAGACTGCCTTTGCTACTCTGGAGGTATGCTTTGGGTCGTTGTCTTGCTGCATGATCCATCCGGGTGGCATGTTCTGGTTTGCCCATGGGAAGACATTGTTGATGAGCATGTTCGTGTAGCTCTGGCCGGTCAATATTCCGCCAATCTTGATGATGGGGCCCATTCCATTGCGAGAGAAGGTGCCGTAAACCATGAGCGACCCTCCCCCGTGCTTGACAGTCGGCTGAATGAACTGGGATTTGAATCACTGGCCATACAGACGTCGTACGTATCGGATGCCATCACTTCCGAACAAGTTGAACTTGCTCTCGTCGGTGAAAAGCACCTTACTCCAGTCCGCCGCGGTCCAGTGTCGATGACGGCGCACGAACGCGACTCTGGCTCGTCAATTCTTGACTCCGATTAGTGGTTTCTTGGCGGGGCGTCTTCCATTCAATCCTCCAGCAATGAGACGATGGGAGATGGTCATTCAGCTGACGTTCAGGTCGTCGCAGTCGCGGAATTCGGTGGCGATGTCCACAGCAGTCAAGGTGGGATCAGCACGAAATCGACGAAGGATGCGTCTATCCTGACGCAACGTTGTGGAACAAGGCCTACCACATCGCGCGGGCTGTTCTCGATGGTCCCAGTCTTTTTATAACGTTGCAGGATAGCTGAAATGTACTGGTGTCAGATCTTCAGGGCCCTCGCAATGTCGGTGACGCGCATTCCGGATTCCATCATGTTCACGGCTGCCTGGCGAGCTCCAACAGGGATCTCCACCTTTTTACCCATTTCTGGAAACCTAAGATTGACTTCTTATCACACTACACATCCCAAAACCCACAAAAATCACAAGAAAAACATTAATAAAACATTAATACAGGCAGCAAACAATGGGTAATAATTGGCGACTCTTGAATATGGCCCATTTCGAATGACAAATTTGCTCTGAGCGAAATACAAATTGTAACCGACGAATCAACAGATATCATATCCCAAAATGACCCGATTAGGTCCAGCAGGAAAAAAATTATGGTCGAAAAAGTGTTTTGCCAAATACTTTTGTTCGCTACTGTATGCTATGTGTTTCAAAGTAACTAATTACCAAAAATACTTACAGTGACTATTAACTGCACTGTTGGTAGTGTTTGTGGTTTTTCAACAAAATACATCTTTGAAATAAGACTGGCATCAAAAATATATATTTTCCAACATGCACTGAAACATTTCTTCCATTACTTTACAACTTAAAAACTTTGCTATTGCGACTTAAGAAAAATTACAGCACAGCAATTTATGAGGCAACCCCAATGTTCTAGAAGAACAAAAAAAAAAAAAAAAAAAAAAAAAAAAAATGTTTTTGAGCACAGTAATTCATGTTCAAAGCAGGGCATGCTGCATCAATACCATGCACATTCATATTGCCCATAGCAGTTCTAGATTCTAGATCTATAAAAGAATCAATAAATAATGTGTGCATACATTTTTGTTATGACAAAAGTATATGCTGTGGAATAACCATTTGTTAAAATTTGAGCAATGGCATTTTAATAGAATCTGCAAAGGAAGACATAATAAAAGAGGTGTGGCACATTATAAAAGCTAGTTCAACAAATATAATGGCATGCAAGTATGTCACAAGAAACCTCTTAACTATCAAGTTGCTACTGAATTCTGTGATACAATGTTCAGGTAATAACCAAAGAACGTTACATTTTGGAAAGTGTGCGAAAAAGAAGTAATATATACAGTCAACTTAAACAGCAGTGACTTTGGCACTGGTGACCTCCCTTAAAAAAAACCAACAACAATTAAACACTTAATTAAACTTCTAATATGGTTTTTTTAGAAATTATTTATTTTAAATCACAAATTTTCAGAGAAAACTCTTCTTCATCAGGCAGTCCTTTGTTGTCACTCTTTCTCTATCACTATCTAAAAAATATAAGCAAATCATCAGGTGCTGCATATGTAATGTGACCATTTTTTCTGGACCAAAAAGTGGGACAGGTATGACACGGTTAGTCAAGCTCACGTGACAAACAACTAACCATGATAGTAATTATTCACCAAAACCCCGAGTCTCAAAATGATTCTGTAAAGTGAATGTTAACAATATTTAATGAGATTTTTTATTTTAATTACCAAGTTCTTCATATTTAGATTCAACAAAAATATGTTTTATTTACTTCAAAAATGTGTTAGTTTTCATTAAATTATTTTGTGGCTTTATGAAATGTAAGTGATAACTTAATTTTCTAAATTAGCAAAAGATTAACCTGACATACCTGAATCCAGCAATGTACATCAACCGCAATTACCTCTCATCAGCCAGTGTGCATTGGGATGGGATTGTTAAAATTGGCTGAGGTAGACAGCTAGACACCCATTTTTTTTAAAACAGAAATTTGATTGTGGAATTAACTTTTTTACGGGTCTTATAGAGGTTATTATTCAAAAAAAGTTGATGGTCAAATTTTCGAACTAAAGCCTAGATGACCATCAACTTTTTTTGAATAATAACCTCTACAAGACCCGTAAAAAAGTTAATTCCACAGTACAATATGAATAGAGGTGCCATAAATTCATTTACAACTAGAAATTTGATGTTTTCCAATATTTTTTAGTATTTTAATTAAAGTAGTGCCCAGCACACTATTTACAGTTAAAAAATAAAATATCAATGCAGAAATTTGATAGTTGATTTATTTCAAATTTAACTGTACATGCACATTCATTGCAGCTTTCTAAGTTTTAACTATCAAAAAATATATAATATACTTGTATAAATACAGTAAACCAGAAATATTTTGGCATTCAGCGGGATATATTTTTAATAATATATTACACCTTTATGCTGCAGACTTTTGCTCATATTTCTCATGGGATGCAATTTGTTTTAATAACTCTTTTTTAGTTTTTAGAAATTCAAAAAATTCTTGGCATGATTTGTTAAAATTTACCTTTGTAATCAACAATGCCTTTAGTGTTGCTATAGACAGGTGGGTCTTTTCTGATGAGAGAAAATTCGTTCCAGAGGAGAATTTGTCCCTGACAAATAAAACACATACTGAATAAGTTTTACCATATGTTTATGTTGAATGTTCTTATTTTTAAAATGTGTGAACATCTCAACCTAATGCTGCCCCATTGGCAACTTATCATTGTTCCATTGAGATATTTTATCCTTATTCGTATAGCTAGTAACATATGTGCATTCGTCACACTTCTGTATCATATTTAATATCGAAAACGTTTTTCTGTGAAAGATAGTCCATTGATTTTTCAATATATGACCAGGCAGGTGAAGCATTTAACGATGCCCACTGAAAACAGCTCAAGTCTTTGAAATGAATATCCCACTGATCCATAGCGAGCAGATGTCATAAAACTAATCTACTGTTTTTTAGAATAGACAGTTCATCTACAAGCCATCAAACTGCAGCTTTTTCATTTGAAATCTAACATAATATGGCAGAAACACATCCTTTTTTTTTTTTTTGCATAACACATTTTTTTCAGGTCATCTATTGTCCTCTTCACATCTACTGCTGACACAGTTTGCCCCTCAACCACTTTAATGCTTTGATTGAAGATTACTGCTTGACTGTGGACAAAGTTTAACCAAAGTATAGTGGCTATAACCAAAGTTCTGAGCCTGGGTTTTCAAAAAAGTATGCAGAATATTGGGACACTTATCCTGACTCAAAAAATATGACTTGGGGTGGTGGATGATGCCAACTGCATAAAGCGGACTTCGTCAACACAGTTTCCAAAAAGCGGGAGGTCTGGTCACACTATGCATATGCACCGAGATGGTTCTGACTAGTTATATGTAACTTCTGTCTGAGAAGACAGGCATTTTTTATTTACACCCAAGCAGATGCCAGAAGATAAGTACACTGCAATATATCTAATGCAAAATTACCATCTAATACACTGATTGGCATTAATCTTAGCATACAAAAGGCCTGGAGTATTCAGCAGTGGAAAAGAATTATCTTTAGTGACAGATCAAGTTATTTGGATCAATTTCCTATCATTACCACACATGTGATACCAGACAGTGTTACTGTTATTGGTACACTACTGTAATCTCAGCGCATAATGCAATTAGCCACATAAAGTGTAGCTTGTAACTGTATATGCAGGGATATACTTAAGACATTAACACAACAGCTTTGCCTTTCATTTGCTTACTGGGTGCTGGTTCCAGGACAATTCTTCGCATGTGTAACAGCCAATACCAGACAGAAGTTAAGACATGAATGTACTCATAGACTTTAATTGTCCTACAGTTGTACAAGGATCTCCAAGGGCACTTCTTGTGCAACATGATTAGTCTTACATCTGGGTGGGTCTTTTTTTATTGACCCTTTTTCTCTAACACTTCCGGTTTTGTTTCAACTGGCTCTTTAATATTAGGAGTACAAGTAAGTTTTAAAGCGGTTTTTGTGTGACGTATACTGCTAATTTACATATCCGACATTCCCCTGCGTTGTTGTCATGTGACCATAACTGATCCAGAGTATAAAATGTGACACAGAAGTTTGCCCAACAGTCAATGCTCTTGCACATTGGTAGGTGAAAGATGGCAAGCGATACTGCATTTATTCGACACTGCATTCGTTATGAATTTCATGAAGGAAAAAGTGCTGCAAAAGCATGTGTATCGATCTGTTCTGTTCTGGGGGAGAATACTGCATCGAAAAGCATGTGTGAGTTTTAGTTTAGATGGTTTAAAGCAGGTGATTTTGATGTTAGCGATCGAGAATGTAGCTGCACACTGCAGAAGATAAAGATTTGTCTCAAATGCAAAAAGAACTAGCTGAACAACTGGGGGCAACTCAACAAATCA
Organism: Macrothele yani; assembly: GCA_039090855.1. NCBI lineage: Eukaryota > Metazoa > Arthropoda > Arachnida > Araneae > Macrothelidae > Macrothele > Macrothele yani. Next base: position 42,934,572 of record CM077022.1, on the reverse strand, counting down.
TTTCCAATCGTTTACGCACAATGGAAAAGATTCAGAAGAAAGGAAAATGGGTGGCACATGACCTGAGCATGACCGGAACAAGGATGAGCGTGTCATGAAGTGTTTGAATCTGTTGAATAAACAACACAAAGTCTTTCCTGTGGAAAATCGTTACTGGTGATGGAAAGTGGATATGGTACAACAATCCCAAAATAAAAAAACACTGGGTAGGCTCTGGTGAAGAAATGACTTTGACACCGAAATGCAATATTCACCCCAAGAAAGTTCTGCTGTGCATCTGGTGGGATATGAAGGGTGTGCTCTATTATGAACTACCAAAACAGGGCCAAGTAAAAATTATCTGGTAGTATATATTTCTTTTTGGAGCTAACCTCTGATTCTCACAGAACAGCTTAGTGATATGTATGTATGAAACAGGGTCAAACTGTTACTGCTGATCGCCACAAGCAACAATTGCTGCGATTGAACCAGGAAATCAGTCGGAAATGTCTATTCACACTCAAAGGATTGCGCTCCACGAAATTACTGCATGACAACGCTAGGCCGCATGTCGTGAAATCGCTATTGACGTTTGGCTAGGAAGTTTTGGAGCACCCGGCATATAATTCTAACATAGCCCCTTCAGACTATCATTTGTTCCGATCGATGCAACATGGTTTGTCTGTTGTACGGTTTCGGACATGTGACGAAGTGCAAAAATAGGATGATGACTTCTTTGCATCACCCGACGTAGTATTCTTCATGGCTGAAATCCTTCAGCTGCCCAACCGATGGAGAAAGGTGATAGATAATGACGGCGCACGTTTTGATTTGTAAAGGTATTGTTGTTTTCTTTCAAATTACATGTTGCATTGTCTTAAAATGCTCTAAAACTTATTTGTACACCTAATACTTTCAAAACATGCTGACTACATCATTTAGAACAGTTCAGTTTACAACATAAAATTTTAGTCTACAGTACAGTCACAGGTAAGACAAAGTAAACCAGAAGCACTATCTCATACCTTAAATACAGAATAGAACTTTTCCATGAAAAGAGGCATTACATCATCCCTTATCTTCCACAGTGTAACCAATATACAGGCAGCTCCTGAGGCAAAGAAGGCACGGTAGAGTCCAAGAACACCATCACCTAATAAAATTTCAAAGAAAAAAAAAGTAACTGAAATTGGATGTCAAATTTTTCACATTTAAAGATGTGAAATAGCTGGCATCTTTCTACTGTGAAGATATTAGGAGGGCAACATTGTAATAGCAAAACTCCAATTTCAGACATGCGCACTTCAATAAGTACACATACACTTGGTAACAGTTTGTCTCACATCCCTCAATGGAAGAAATTCCACTGCTGCAATATCTTGACTGCTTGGGTAAATGTAAAAATCCTTTGTATCTTGTATTTGTTCTTTTTTCAGTGTGTGTTTGTATTAAATAAGTAACAGTAATGCATTCATTTACTCCACATATGCCATTGCATTACCTATTGAAATAAATTATACAGCCTAAACTTCACCAAACAAACTCTACTTGAAAACTTCTCTTGGGAGAGAAGCAAAAATATTGTTGTGATCTATTACTAACTCCCATTAATTCTTGAATCAAATGGGCGTGGTTGATGGCCCAAATTAATCAATTTGTGGCTCTGACCGGGGTGAAAATGAAAAGAGCAGAGAAAGTTTAGTCCATTTGGAAAAAAGGGGAAAAACAAGGAAGCATCTGGCGCTGGTTGGGTGGTCAGTTTCAGCGAGAACACTGGGGTCATAATTTCCATAAATGAATAGTCATGTCACAAGGCGTTCTTATCTCAAAGACTGTACGATAAGGCAAACACTTACACAACACAGATTCATCAACATCTAAAACAAATCGACTATGAGGATACCTTCAGCACAGTACAAAACAGTTTAATATATGGCACACATATTCTTGATTATTACTTAAAATTTTAAATTGGCATTTTTTAGACATTTAATTTGGGACTGGCATTAAATATACCAATTAAATTTTATGCCTAGTTGTGAGTTCTGCTAAGTTAATTAACCTTTCAAATCAATTCAGTATACATTTATCCAGTCTATACTTGCAGGAACATTTCCTCACATATCATCCACTAGAAATGTATAACAAAAACAGGCTGTTTTTAGTTTCTTTCCTTTGGCATAGGTAATCCAATCATCTATTAGCTCACAATCACAAAATAAACCACTTTTCTCACCACAATTAATATCCCTTGTCGTTGGTTTCGAAGGTTGGAATAAAGGTGTACTTTTCCAGCAACCTAATAAACACACACAGCAGTGCTCATCAGGATGCTTGGAAGGCAAAGTGACGAGGTGGGGGTGATTAGCCGTATCATGGCAGCTGAAATTGTTCTCCTCCTTGGGTCCAGGTTGAATGACCCACACTGCTGGACACTTCGCTCAGTTTATTTTGGCCAGGAACCTCTCGCGCGCGGACTGGCTACCTCTTTGCAGCCCTTCTTTGATTATTCCTACCTTTCACAGTTCACTAACATACCTGGATGCATCTTTCTGCTGTCATTCTTTCTTCACAGGCAGAATGTCTCACTGCCCATTTTTCTTTTCAAATTGCCTTATTTGCTATCCATATGAAGAGGATTGCTCTGTCCTTTCCTGAAGCAACTGACCCTTTTTAGGTCTGCCTTCCACCAATTCCAATAAGCAACTGCTTTTTCCCATGTTTCTTCTCTTATTTCCATCACATGCATTTTTTTTTCAAGCCTGGGACCACACACAGGAGCATTGGTACTTGACATTCCATTAAAAGAGGACACATTTTTGGGTATTTGTGATTTTTTGCTGCATTTCCAGTAAATTCCCTGTAAGTGGTGGGTAATGGCGTCGATTCGTGTTGGACTAGCTCTCAACCAAGTTGTTTAGTCTAGCATCTATGTACAACATAAAATGAAAATCCTCCAAATACGTGGCGTCAGTGAATAAACAAAGACATCGCTCTTTCCATGTTTTAGCAACACATACCAACCAAAAAATTGTTATTTGGTCACCGCTGGGGATCCAAACGGCAGCCCTTTCAATATCTAACCGAGCGCGTTAGCCTTACACCACAGTGGCCAACAATCCACAGTGCTATGTGTGTTTTTCTGTCAGCTTCTGACATAAATCCGTAAGATGAGCTCAGCTACTGAGACGTCTCCATCTGGTGGGCATTAACAGCACTGGCTATATATTAATTATAGCAGTTAAATCCAAAGGGCAAGATCCAAAGTGAAAATCCTCCAAATACATGGCGTCAGTGAATAAACAAAGACATCACTCTTTCCACATTTTAGCAACACATAGTAACTGAAAAATTGTTTCGGTTGCTATTCAAATTTATTGTTTCAGTCCCCTTAGGGTGTAGCAGTATTCTGAAAACTTAACGAAAATACATTGCTTCTGTGCAGCAATTTTCAGAATAAACAGAAATAAATAAACACTTTTTGAGGTAGCTGTCCAAAGATGAAATAATAGTTGATGAATCAGCAAGTTTTATTTCCAAAATAAACCCTTACTCTTTGGGTATCTTTTATATCATCATGCAGACACTCTCATATTTTGATTTGAATTCCAGATTATTTGTTGGTTTCCAATTATGAAATGTATGCCTGTTCTATCATCTCCAAGTAAGTTCACAAAGGTTTCAATGAAAATCAATGGAGAAATATAGAATATCTCTGTTTTAAAAGCACACGAGCAGAGCAATTAGATGTGCGTACATGCAGAAAAGACATTTGTCTTCTAGATAAATGGCGATCAGCAATATGAGAAATCACAGCTACTTTTAAAATTATTATGAATGTTACACAGTCCAGATATTTTTTAATGTGGTGATTTTATAAAATAAGATAGTCTTACAGCAGGACACTTTTATAACCACACCACAATGTAATTTACACACTTCTTACCACCCCTCCTCTTTCTTTTGCTTAGCCCAGAGGTGGGGAACCTTTTCATGTTGGAAGGCTGCATTACGTTAACTGTAATCGAACATGGCTGCATTCAAGAAACTTCAATTACATATACTTCGTAATGTACATTATTTTGTAAAAATCTAACTATGTACTAATTAACTAAAAAATGAAAAAAAAAGTTAATTCTACAGTTAACTAACCTTTTAATGACTTTGTTTTGACTGCTTTTCGTTGGAAAGCATTTGATTATTTAGTTGCAACATGGAGGTCAGCACTTTTAGCGGATCCTCTAGAAGGGTATCCGTCATTTGTGACCTTAAAGGGAGTCTTGATTTGGGTTAGGTAGGAGAATGTAGATTCAAAGCAATAAGTAGTTGAAAAGCAAGAAAGCATTTTTTGTGCATGTTGCCGAAGGCGTGGGTATTCTATTGCATTTTCCCATATTTCAACTGGGTCTTTTTTCTTAGCGCCAAATAAGGACTTTAAAATGTCATCTTTTGAGAGCTCAATCAATTTCGTCTGTAGTTCTTCAGGAGCCATAGAACAAAATCATGAGCATAGCAGGTATCAAAATAGCCCTTATGATTTACTAATGCTTTAATTGTGGCTGTCAGTCGGGGAGCATTATTTCATTGAATCTTCTTTTACTCTTTGGTGTTTTAGATACGGCCGTTTTAAGATTAAAAGATGAACAAAAATATATTAATAAAAATAAAAGGATTTATTCTGCAAAATTTGGATTCACTCAAGAGGCCGTGCTTAATGGTCCAGAAGGCTGTAGGTTCCCCACCCCTGACTTAGCTTCTAATATCACACCATGGTTCAGAGCAGTTTTTTGTTTTGCACATTTTTAACTATGCAAAACTCTTTTAACCATTTCCAATGCATGCTTTAAAATAAGACAAAAAATATTAATCTTTTTAGATTTTTTTTCATTATTGGGGCTTAACAGAATTTTTATTATTATTATTATTGGGGCTTAATGACTATCATGAAAAACTCTAAGAGCTACAATAAACTGCCTGTTCCTAATTAAAAGTCAATAGTTTCAGAGAAGGGAAAGAGTGAGCAGTGACTTGAACCCAATCCCAGATTAGACAACTAGACAGAAACCCATGATTTTAACCATTTGACTGGGGTGTCATTTTAGACTGTTAATTTGAAAAAAAGTTATCATTAAGCAATTAAAGTGGGCAACTAGAGCTTAATTGTTCTTCTAGAGAAGAAAAACATAACACCATTACTACTAGAGATGAGCACGGGCTCCTTTTTTTAAGGCCCGGGTACGGCCTGGGTTGGAACATTTATGCAAATTTTCCCTGTGTGAATAAAGAAAAAATGAAACATATTGTTTTACTCCTATTTATATTTTCATCATCAGATAAGAATGTTGGTGCTTCCCGCTAATACCAACTTCTTCCCCCTTCCCCCAAAAAGAAAAATAATTATTATTATGTGCATCATATTCAGGTAACAAAATGTCTTTTATTTTGTTTCACAAGTGTATCAAGTTAATTCATTTACTTAATTAACTGTATTTAATTTTTTCATTTAAATTTAAATAAGGATTTTGAACCCTTAAATTTTATTATAGAATTATAAAATCTATGTCATTTCTGCATGACATGAGAGTTGCGTATTCCTGTTTTGCTGATGGATTAGGTCTGATTAAGAATTGCGTAAATGTGCATATATACGGCTGTAGTGCTTTTTAACACATGGAAATTTGTATTATTAACTCTACCGGGACAGAGCTGATTTTAGCATTTGTTTTATTTATTATTTGGTGAAACTGTCACATGTACTCTTATTTATAAATACAACAACCTTTATTAGCAAATTATGAAATTTGACTGTTTTCGGCTAGTTAGAAGTTGTAAAATTAAATGTAATATAGAATGGAATTTAGTGATCCAGTGGTTTGGCTTTACTCTGGCTGCTCGAAATAAATAATTTATAAAAAAACACAAGTATAGCACAATGCAGTTTATAGTTCTTTGTACTATGTATATATAATTCTAGATATCCTTGTTCCTTCGATGTCAGATATGTATAGTTAGTTAGCTTTTAATTAGAGCACTCACAAACGTGTTTGAATTAGTGAAATGCAATCAACAATAATTACAAAAAGGCAAAGAACAAAAGTGAGACAATAGCCTAACCATTCAGTTGTGTGCTTTCCATTGTGTTTGTTAATTCAGTTAACAATGTTAAATAAAATTAATTAAAAAAATAAAGGAATAATTAACTTGAGTCCAGGCTCATCCCTAATTATTACCACTTTAGAAAATGTTACTACTGTTTGATCCAGATAATAACATCAAATATTCAAGTAGGGCACACAAAATCATGGGCTAAATTTTTTTTATATATACATTAAAGTTTTGGATGATTTTTTTTGTCATTTAGTTTCTAGTACAAATGTCATAGCAACGATAAAAGTATTTACTGCTCAGATTTCTTGAGATATGAAAAAAAAAAAAATCATGTTCAGGAAGTAACTGACTCTATTCTTTGATATGGTTTCTCTGCCTTGATTTTGTTACCACTTGATATTTACTTACTGCAAAGCTTACCCTATTGTAATAAGTAAATCACTCTGAAAGTTTCGAGGTGTGAAGAAAGCATTAAATCATACATTAGTAAAAGTGTACTGATAAGCAAATTTCACAAATTGTTCCAAGTCACAACTAGAAACAATCATTACACTAGCTGTGAAAGTATGCACAGAGGTGTTAAGTGAACAGTATCAAAAATGAATGTATACACCATCTGCAAATGACCCTCAAACAAAGATAGTTCTAATTCAACTGGATTAAGGAATTCCAGGCAGACTGTTATTCACTGATGAATAATTTCTATTGTAGAAGACCCTGCTCAGAAGGGACTTCCCATAAAATATAACTCCTGCACAGAGAATGGTAGAGACATAAAATAAAGGTAAACATATACAAACAATAATCCTACTTACTGATATAATGTAATACATTGTTCCAATTATGACATTTTTGGCACGTAGACTTTGCTCAAGTTGTATCTTGCTGGAGAGAGGATTGACACTTCATCACATTCATTATTAAACACAAAAACACAAAATTCCATGTAAACCCTTGTTAACACAATATCATGCAAGTTGTAATGAAATCAATGAACAAACTTTGGTAAACCTTCCAAATATCGCCCGGAAATAGTTTTCTGAAGTGAGGATAGATGGCGACACGTTATCGCTACATCGTAAAGTGTTGCATTACGTTGTGAAAGTGGCAAAGGAAGTGAATAATATGATTCAAAGGTGGCCCTTAAAAGGACCTTTATGAATGTACATTGTGGCATATATGTGAAATGTTATGACGGAAGAATAAGTTTTTCTCATGAATATGAAACTGTCTACCTAGCAGAATAAAAGCAAGAAAAGTTTTATCTGCCAGGGAAGAACTGCCTGATCGCACGAATCAGGACTTCAAAGCAATGTTCTGAGGAAAGACAGCAATTCCGTCGGAATAAATATTCCATAATATGGTCTGCCAAGTACATTTTGGGGTTGCCTTGTGTTAATTAATGTTTCAGGGGACGCCAATTGCTTTCGACTCCTTGTGTATGCCCCTGTGATGGGACCAATGAAGTTGAGGGAGTTGTTGACAGTTAAATGAGCGTAGCTACAGCTTGGTAGATTTGGATATGCAGCATAAAAAAACCACGTACCAAGTGTACGGGAAGAGTACTCATCATTCCCTGAAGCGTGCTTCTTCCGACAACTGAATTGTCCTAACACACCATGAAATAGAGGTTTCCTCATCCTTCCCAACTTCATTAAAGAACCTTTTCCAGTTCCACATATCACAGGAGCAGGGATCGAAAAAACCCAAAAAAACTTACGTAACACAGGAGCAGAGACGGAGAACTAAGTTACGTAAGTAGCTATAAAGCATTTCATGTGAAACGAGAAGAGCCGAGGAGATGTGAAGTGCTACCGTGGCGTCATCTACGTGCGGGCCACTTTTGGAAGGTTAGCCTGTATTTATTGCTGGGGGTAACCATATTTTCTTGTAATTTTTTCAATATACTGTATTTCTTCAAGTCTGAATTTTCTAATAGAAGTATGTGTAAAGGCCTTTTTAGCAGATTTCTAATACTATTTGCTTTTCTGAAACTTAGGATGGAATGAATCATATGGAATGATTACAGGAATGTAGGAAGGTTTTCTGAAAATTTTGAAATCAAAATTGGCTGAATTTTTAAATAACAAGACATCTAAGAAAGGAAGCCTCTTATTTTCTTCAAACCCCATAGTCAATTCTGTGGACAGACATATTATAGTAAACGTCCCAGCCAAATCTTGTAATTGTACTTTATTTAGTTTAGACAAAATGAAAATATCATCAACATAATGACAATATATCAATGATGACTCCTCCATGTCTTCAATAACTTTATGTTCAATAAAGTCCATGAAAACTTCAGCATAAAGGGTGGACAAAGGCAATCACATTGGTCCTCCGTGCTCTTGCTTGTAGATAGTTCCATCAAAAATAAAAATGTTGTTATCGTTAATGAATAACAAGATGTTTCTCAATTCTGCTATTTGCTATTCATCCAAGTACCTTCCCTCCTCCGATTTTTCAATAACAATATTGGTAGCCAAGGGAACCGGAATACAGGGAAATAAGGCCATGACATCCAGGCTCGCCATATAAAAATATGTTAAATCCTGATTAATACCTTTAATTTGATCAATGAAATATGTTGTATTTCTCAAATTAAATGCAGTTTTCATGCACAGTGGTGCCGAAAATCTGTAAATATTCCGCTCCAATTGAATAAGCGGAGATCTATGTTTTGTAACAATCAATCGCATTGGACCTTCTTTATGAGTTTTGATTTTGGTGAAAATCTTTGGAATACCTGCTCCAACAGGTGGATATGCTTTTATAATCACTTCAGGTTATACACTATTATTTCTGACCTGCCAAAAACTGTGTCTGCTTGTCAGATGGATCTGTTTTAACTATACTGCAGTTTAAATCTGCATTGGCTGTTTTAACTTTTGCATTATACTCTTCCAAATTTAACAGCACTATCTGACCAGATCCCCTTCGCATAATTTTAAGTCAGGATTTTTACGTAATTGCACGAGTTGCTCTTTTTCATATTTAAGTTTATTAAATCTATAATTATGTCCATGTTTATTGCTGTACTCTTTTAAAAGCATGCCATACAATTTAAACCCAGCTTCATTTTTAGCAACAGTTGGAATTTTATTCATAATATCCCCCAATCCCTTCAATCTGAGGATATATGCCTCTGTGGCATATATCCTCAGATTGATTAATTTTTGGGGCAATGCAAAATTTTCCCCCTTTGCAATACAGCAAGCTGTGTATAGTTTAGTTTCACTTGCGATTGATTTTGAAAGACCATAAAGTCATTACAATAATCTTGCTGACCTTTAATATTGTCAAACAGATTATTCAATTTTCTTGCATTAGCCTAATTGTACTATGCATATGTTTTTGCACAATATCATCAATTTCCATTAAAGAAAAATCCAACAAATAATTCTTGCAAACATCTCCATAAACAAATATGGAATCAGTATGCAACTCATGCCAGGAACACAAAAGTTCGGGAAGATTATATATAAGCCTACGTTTTTCTACAATCTCTGCAATCAAATGTTTTGTTTGACAAATTCTTACTATCTTTTTGTCTTTATAACCAAATATGGTTTTATTTTAAGGTAATTGGGTATTATATCAAAAGCACGATAAGTACTAAAAATTCCAGCTGTATTTCATTTTTAACCAATTTAAACTTAGATTTCTTGTAAAACTTCAGTGCCTTCATCTCCTTCATATATTCAGTGCCTTCATATGTGACGGACTTTTCTGTCTTCATCCGACAGAAAAGTCCGTCACATAAATAAATAAATACATCGCTCTTTCCACGTTCCAGAAACACATAGCAACCGAAAAATTGTTTTTCAGCCGCCGCCGTGGAATTGAACCACGGATCTCTCGATAACCAGCCGAGCGCGTTAACTTTACACAACGGTGGCCAACAATCCACGGTGCTATGTGTATTTTTAAGTCAGCCTACTGAGACATAAATCCGTAAGATGGGCTCAGCTACTGAGATGTCTCCATCTGGTGGGCATTAACGGCACTGGCTATATATATATTATAGCAGTTAAATCCAAAGGGCAAGATCCAAGGTGAAAATCCTCCAAATACATGGCGTCAGTAAATAAATAAATACATCGCTCTTTCCACGTTCCAGAAACACATAGCAACCGAAAAATTGTTTTTCAGCCGCCGCCATGGAATTGAACCACGGAACTCTCGATAATCAGCCGAGTAAAGTTAACGCACTCGGCTGGTTATCAAGAGTTCTGTGGTTCAATTCCATGGCGACGGCGGCGGCTGAAAAACAATTTTTTGGTTGCTATGTGTTTCTGGAACGTGGAAAGAGCGATGTATTTATTTATTTACTGACACCACGTATTTGGAGGATTTTCACCTAGGATCTCGCCCTTTGGATTTAACTGCCATAATATATATATAGCCAGTGCCGTTAATGCCCACCAGATGGAGACGGCTCAGTAGCTGAGCCCATCCTACGGATTTATGATGTCAGAAGCTGACTTAAAAATACACATAGCACCGTAGATTGTTGGCCACCGTTGTGTAAAGTTAATGTGCTCGGCTGGTTATCGAGAGTTCCGTGGTTCAATTCCATGGCGGCGGCTGAAAATTTCTTTATTTAAAACAATAACAACATATGAGCAATAAGGATTAACAAAATATGTGGAGCTGCCCTAACGAAGGTCTAAAGAAATGTGATGAACAGAATAATTTGACAACTTATGTCACAATATTAAAACCTATATACCACGTAATTGAAATACTTAGTGAGAGTAACAGATAAGTATCTCTCATAGAGGTATATACAGTATGATTAACCTGTTTATGCATTAATTAAAAACATCTCTTCTAGACTTCTACTCTCTTTCCCCTGCAATAAACTGATGTCTTTCTTGACTGGGGAGTAGAGAAGGGACCTCTATGTACCTGTTTCTGTAGCATAGTTGCACAATTTTTTTTACCATTCGTTTCTTTCTGAAATGTTTCGGGTGGTGAGGCATCCGGATAGATTGGGAGGCACTGAAAAAACCATGTACTTTGCTCAACAGAACAAGTACAGAGCCGCTGCGTGGAAAATGGGGCAAGATTTTGTAGGCATGGCATCTACTATCTAGTATCAATAGTTCTTGAAGAAGCTTTTCCTACGTACATACATATCATTAAGTTGTTCTCTAAGATTCAGAGGTTAGTTCCTCAAAGAAAGACAATGTGCCAAGTGCACATTTAACTGACAGAACTAGAATTTACTTACTGTTGGTGTATCAAATGTCTCAATTTGCAACTATATCTGCACACCGCTTGGGCTTCATTAACATCCATCACACACCACACACAAGACCTTTTGTACTTCATACTCATAATCTTTTTCTCAAGCAGACATTACTGAATCTGGTCCTCTCAAGATTTCTTTGGCGTTCCTCTATCTTTCTTTCCTGCCACTTGTGCTGAAAAAATTCTTAGTCAGCACCACATCACTCATTCTTTCAACATGGCCAAACCACCTAAGAATATTAGTCTCCACCTTACTAACAACATTTTGCCTCACATTACACATCTGAAACACATCTTCATTTCTCACATGATCAGTGCATGTCTTACCACAAACCTATGCATTTCCTGAGCACACAAACGACTCCTATGTCTTTTCTGTATTACCCAGGTTTCACTGCCATACATCAGAATAGGAACAATTGCACTTTCATACACAGCCATTCGGGACTTCTTTGAGAACACATCATTCCTGTGAAATCTCCTAAGGCAGCTATGACTTCCAATGCCTATTAATTCCACCATCTAATTTGTTCTCTCTGTCAAACATACTTCCAAAATATACAAACTCATTCACCTGGCCAATCTCTGTGCCATTAAGGATTATCTCGCATTCAGTATGAACAGTTCCTTGCTCAAAAACCATAACTTTGTGTTTTCCCTTATTTATACTCAGTTTGAATTTCATGCAAACTTCGTACATCCGAAACAACATCCTCTGCAACTCACTTTTGCTCTCTGCCAACAGGACTGTGACACAAGCATAGAGCAATCTGCACACACGCATATTACTAAGACAAAACCAGTATTATCCATTTTGGCATCATGCATGCATCCATAAACATATTAAACAGCCAGGGTAACATTACATAACTTTGCCTGAGTCCTGTACCAATAGAAAACCATTTCGATAAAACACCATTCACTCGTACACAAGCCCTACTGCCAGCATACATGGCTTTCACACTATTAAGTAGATTCCCAGTAATACCATATTTATTCAGTACCTTCCACAGAAGTCTTATTTACTTTGTCATAAGATTTCTCTAAATCTATGAAGGCCGCAAACACTTTTTTACCAACAGACAGATACTTTTCAATCATCATGCGCAAAGCAAAAATTTGATTAGTGCAGCCCTTACTAGGCATAGAACCCCTCTGTACATCCCACACTTTCTCTGACATAAGACCTCGTACTTTACCAATAATGACCTCGTGGTATCAGTTCGCTGAGTGTGCCACTTTTCCTGGCACACTCAGCGAACTGATACCACGATAGTTCTTGCATTCAGTCTGATCACCTTTACCCTTGTACAAGGGAACAATGATATCATCCCTCCAATCCTGAGGGACCACTTCTAGCTCCCAACATAACTGGCAAATTTCAGTTAAGAAAATGGACGATGTCATTGCTCTGTCCACATTATTTCATAAACAACGCATAGCAACAAAAAATTAAATAATTCAATTTCTCAGTAGCTATGTGTTGTGTATAAAATAATGTGGACACCGCGATGACATTGTCCATTTACATCATCTCCACGTATTTGATATATATTCACCATTTCTATCATCCTTTGGATTTATCAGCTACAATTAAATAGCTGTTATGTCAAAAGCCACCAGATGACGACATCTCAGTTGCTGAGACCATCAATACGGATTTGTGTAGTCAGATGCTGACTGATAAACCACGCATGGCGTTGAGAATTGTTGGCACTGTAGCATAAATGTGAACACACTCTACTAGTTATCGAGAGATCTGGGGTTCGATCCCAGTGGTGTTGGAACACAATTTTTCAGTTGCTATGCGTTGTTTATAAAATAAAGTGGACAGAGCGAGGACATTCGTCCATTTACATTATCTTCATGTATTTGATATACAGGGTGATTCAGCTAAGCATGTACAAACTTCTGGGAGGGGTAGGTTGCATAAAGACAAATCAGAATCACATAGCAATGCAGGGTAGGAAATGCCATCTTCATGCGGTAGATGGCGTTGTTCAGCTGCGAGACTGCTCATACGCTCATTCAGGATACCGTCATTTGTAAACCGTTCACAGAGGTAGTAGGATGGCCGAGTTCATGAACGCGGAAATGGCTGATATGAACCTTGCATACGGAGCAGCGGACTGCAATGGATGAGCCACCGTGCGACTGTACCAGGAACAGTACGTGATGAGACGAGTGCCAAACCACCAAGTGTTTGCACAGCTGCATCAGAGGTTATGCGACACTGGTTCTTTCCAGGGGCCTGCCAGGTGTCAGGAGTGATGGGTACACATTCTTGCCATCAAAGAGAATGTGTTAACTCATGCAACAGACACTCAAAGTGCCAGCACACGAGCAATTGCCCATCCGCTTGGTCTGTCTCAATCCACCATATGGAGGGTTCTGCATGAAGACCAATTGCATTCATATCATGTGCAGGCATTCAGACACTAAGCCCTGAGGATTACCCTCAGTGCATTGCATTTCTGCAATGGTACCTGCAGAAGAGTGCGGTTGGTTGGTTGGTTCATTGATTTTAATGGCGCAAGGGCCATGGTTGGCCAAAGAGCGCCAAACAAAAGACATAAAAACGAAACAAAATCAATAAAAAACGTACACAAGGTTAAAAACAGGCTGATGTGGTAAAAATGAAATATGAGAGTGAACAAGTTAAAATCTAGATGAGTTTAATCAGCATATAAAACTTGGTTGGTTGGTTGGCTGGTTGGTTGATTGATTTTAATGGCGCAAGGGCCATGGTTGGCCAAAGAGCGCCAAACAAAAGACATCAAAACGAAGGTTAAAAACAGGCTGATGTGGTAAAAATGAAATATGAGAGTGAACAAGTTAAAATCTAGATGAGTTTAATCAGCATATAAAACTTGGTTGGTTGGTTGGCTGGTTGGTTGATTGATTTTAATGGCGCAAGGGCCATGGTTGGCCAAAGAGCGCCAAACAAAAGACATCAAAACGAAACAAAATCAATAAAAAACGCACACAAGGTTAAAAACAGGCTGATGTGGTAAAAATGAAATATAAGAGTGAACAAGTTAAAATCTAGATGAGTTTAAAAAAGCCAATTTCTTGTAAAAACGAAAACACTGCTCTCATGTTGCAAGCTTGGCCAATAAGAGTTTGCAGCGTAGCTGCTCCTTCGTCCAACAGATGAGAGTGAAAATGACCAAAACGATGAACACAAAACCGAACTCAAGTACACAAAACATGAAGGACAGTGAGAAGACAGTTGCACGCCTCACACACCGGGACACTCTCGCCACACAGCAAAAAGCGGTGAGTAAAACGACAGTGCCCAATGCGGAGACGTGCAAGAACAACCTCCTCACGACGGTTCTTCCGCAAACTAGACTGCCATAGTCCGATCTGTGGTTTGATAGAATGCAGCTTATTGCTGCCCTGCTGAGACCACAGGGACTGCCACTCGTCCAGGAGAAATGTCCGGATCAAAGGTCTAAAATCGCGGAAAGACAGTGGCAGCCGAGCTGGCGACATGGAGGAAACAGACCTGGCAGAGAGATCTGCCAGCTCGTTACCCTGGATCCCAACATGGCCAGGAACCCAACAGAATCGGACCAGGAAGCCATCACCCTCCAAAGTTCCAAGAAGACGACGGACATCACGGATGACAGGTGAGTCCGTGTCCTCTGGAGAAGATAAAACTTGGATGACGGACCGGAAATCAGAGCAAACCATAGCGCGACGACGTGACCGAGACTGTATGTGGCACAAAGCGAGGTGTACCGCACGCATCTCTGCCAAAAAGACGGTGGATACAGGCGGAAGCCTCTCAGCATGTGAGGCATCGCCACACACAAAAGCGGATCCAACGACATCTCCGGATTTTGAGCCATCGGTGAACACAGGCACGAAATCCGGGTAGACAGACTGTAATTCAGCAAAGAGCTGCTGGTACACCAGAGCAGGAGTGGACGACTTAGGCCACACACAAAGAGAAAGGTCAGCCGTTGCTTGAACGGGCTGCCAAGGAGGTTGGTTAAAAAGGTGGTCAAACCAACCCCAGACAAGTTTAGACCAGCATCGCGCACTATGGCAGACATCCGAATCCCGAACGTTGGAACACAGGAGGGGCGGTGGGAAAACAAGCGGACACAGTCCGGTTGGAAGATGGAACCATGCAGCGGATGATCAGGAAGAGATTTCAGTTTTGTGTAAAACTGAAGAGACAGCTGCTTACGACGGATGCATAACGGCGGCTCATGAGCCTCCGCATACAGGCTATGCACGGGAGAGGTACGGAAAGCACCAGTACATAGCCGCAATGCCTGGTGATGGATGGGGTCCAAAGGCTTTAGAACCGATGGACGTGCTGAACCGTATGTAATGCATCCGAAGTCTAACTTTGACCGAATGAGAGAGTGGTAAATGCGAAGCATTGAGCACCTGTCAGCCCCCCAAGATGTTCGAGAGAGGACCTTTAGGATACTCAATGACTTCGTGCACTTCACCTTCAAAGACTGAATGTGAGGCCGGAAGGTGAGCGCTCGGTCAAAAGTTAGCCCAAGGAACTTAGCTTCTGACACCACAGGGATGGTAGAACACTCCAGACAGAGGCTGGGGTCTGGGTGAAGACCCCGTTTGCGGCAAAAATGCACGCAAACGGTCTTCTGCGTCGAGAAGCCAAATCCATTGTGGGAGGCCCAGGTAGAGATCTTATTAATGGCCGACTGCAGCTGCCACTCAATAGTGCGCATGTTGACAGATGCGCAAGAGATCTGCAGATCATCCACGTACATGGAGCTACGAACCGTCGGAGGAAGTAGAGTGAAAATATGATTTACACGAAGGATGAACAATGTCACAGAAAGAATGGAGCCTTGAGGGACACCCTGCTCTTGCGGGTAGAACGCAGAGAGGGTCGACCCGACGCGCACACGGTTACTCCGGTCCTGGAGAAATCCGGCTATGAAAGATGGTAAGTTTCCCCGCAATCCGCACTCGTGCAGATCACGGAGAATGCCGTATCTCCAGATGCGGTCGTAAGCTTTCTCCATATCGAAGAACACGGAGACCAGGTGCTGACGCCGGACAAACGCCTCCCTGACAGATGTCTCAAGGCGAAGATGATGATCTGAGGTGGAACGGAATTTCCGAAAACCACTCTGATGGGGTGAAAGAAGGAGACGTGATTCCAAATAAAAAACCAAACGAAAATTGATGATGTGCTCTAGGACTTTGCAGAGGCAGCTCGTCATAGAAATTGGTCGGTAGTTCAACTGGTTAGCGGATTCTTTACCAGGTTTCAGAACAGGAACGACAATGGCAGTGCGCCAAGATTCGGGAAAGTCATGCTCGTGCCAGATCCTGTTAAACAGGACTAGCAGACATTGAAGAGAGGACGGAGAAAGGTGCTTCAGCATTTGATAATGGATGTTATCCGGTCCGACAGATGTTCGGCCGGACCGATTCAGGGCAATCTTCAGTTCGACGGCAGTCAGCGGGCTGTAATAATCGGCAGCGGAAAACGGTCCAAATGAAACCTTGGACCGTTCAAGCCGCGGCTGTAACTGCCGGAACGAAGCAGGGTAATTGCTGCTGCTGGACACCGAAGAAAATGCGGCGCCCAGACAGTCAGCAATACCCTGAGCGTCAGCAACCGTTCCTCCACCACTCTCAAGAATGGAGATTTCCCCAGAAGGGTACTTACCCCGAATCTTGCGGATCCTGTCCCAAACGATCTTAGAGCTGGTAGCAATGTTAATCCCGGATACGTAGCATATCCAAGATTCCCGTTGACTACGACGACGTACCAATCGCACGTAAGATTTGGCATTCTTGAAAGCAAGTAGGTTCGCGTCGGTGGGGTACCGACGAAACCTACCCCAAGCCCGATGTTGGGCCAGACGAGCTGCCTTGCAAGTGGAATTCCACCAAGGTCGCGGGCAACGTGGAAGTTTAGTCGAAGTCTTAGGGATGGTAAAGTCTGCCGCATGCACAATACAATCCGTTACCGCCGCAACAGCTTCATCGATCACACCCGAGGTCACCATGACTGGAGTAATGATCGCTGAAGCCGTGAATGAGTCCCACTTGGCTCGATCGATAGCCCATCTAGCAGGGCGAGTAGGATGACAGTGCCCATCACCTGCTAGACAGAGAAAGATGGGAAAATGATCACTGCCAAGGGGATCATCAGACACGCTCCAGGACCAGTCAGGATATAACGATGGCGAACTCAAGGACAGATCAATGGCTGAGTACAAGCGGGTGGGTTCATGAAAATAAGTGACTGCCCCGGTGTTGTAGAGACAGAGGGACGTGTTGGAGAGAAGGGACTCAACAACACGGCCCCTGGAGTAATGAGTGGTAGAACCCCACAACGGATTGTGTGCATTGAAATCTCCGAAGATGAAGAAAGCAGGCGGCAGCTGGTCAACTAAATCTTCCAGATCCGAGAGGCTTACAGCTTCATTTGGTGGTATGTAGATGGAACACACTGTGAACAGTGTGTTCACAGATAGTCTCACTGCCACTGCCTGCAAAGTCGTCCGAAGGGCCACTGCAGTGACAGGAATACCATGAGTAACAACAACGGCCACTCCTCCGCAGGCGATAACACCGTCCTCATGATCCTTGCGGAAAATTGAATATCTCCGCAGCGGAAAAGTGTCCGTTGTTCGAAGCTTTGTCTCCTGGAGGCAAACGCACACAGGTGTGTGCGAAGACAGTAAGCCTTTCAGATCATCAATTCGTGGTCGCAGACCTCGGCAATTCCACTGAATGAGCGTAGACATAATGAAAAATAAAAGGAAAGGATGAAAAACGAAAATGACAGACGACTAGAATGTCTCCGAGTCGTCCATCAGCTCCTGACCATCTGCAATGTCCGGAGGCAACACAGGGCTGTGCTTACTCACACAGGGCTGCGCTACCGGGGGTTTTGGTGGTTTTACCCTGCTCTGTTTCGAGGGGGAGGATCCTGGCTTCACCTTTTCCGGCTTCTTCTTAGTTGCGCCCTGGGCCTGGGTCCCAGTGCTGGCAGAGGATGTTTTCTGCACAGAGGATGTTTTATGCGTCGATGTTGATGGCACCTTGGATTCAATGCGGCGAGACTTCAGTGCCTCCAATCCGGCAGCAACGATGTCCTCAAAAACATAAGGACACCGCGCTGGGATGGTCACTTCAGTCTGCACTGCAACAGTAGCCTTCTGGACCACAACCGATGCATAGGAGCGCCGGCTTGGTGGTAGAGGAGCTATCTGCCGTCTGGCTTCAGGATAAGACAGATGTTCAGTTGTCTTCAGGCGTTGGATAGCCTGCTCCTCGATCCACTTTGGGCACTGCTTAGAAGAAGCTGGGTGAGATCACTCGCAGTTCACACAGTGATCCGAGTCAGCGGAGCAGTCCGCCAAAGAGTGTTCAGGCGAACCACAGCGCCCACACTTTGCTACATTACGGCAAGACTGCTGGGAGTGACCGTAATGCTGGCACTTGAAACATCTCAAGGGGTTCGGTACGTATGGCCGAACATCTAGACACAAGTACCTCGCCTTGATGGAAGTTGGCAGGGTAGGTGAGTCAAAGGTCAGGACGATGTTCCGGGAGGGAATACACTTCCCATCCCACCGGAAAAGAATACGCCGAACCCCAGTGACATGTTGTTCCCCAAGTTCTTCCAGCAATTCCTCATCGCTGCATTCCAGCAGGTCGCGGGAGTTGATAACACGCAGAAGAGTGCGACTGAACCCCAATTTCCTGCTTCTGTGCTGTTCACAGACGGAGCATGCTCTGCACGGGTAGGTTGCTGGTTGTTTGGTAGATATATTTTAATGGCGCAAGGGCCATGGTTGGCCAAAGAGCGCCAAACAAAAGACATCAAAACAAAACAAAATCAATAAAAAACGTACACAAGGTTAAAAACAGGCTGATGTGGTAAAAATGAAATATGACGGGTAGGTTGCTTCAATGCACATAACACGCATGTATGGGCGGTGGAGAACCCCCAAGCTACATGACAACGTGCAGCACAAAACTGTTTTGTTGTTTATGTTTGGGCCGGCATTGTTGGGGACCACTTAAATTGGCCCATACCTGATACCTCCTCGGTCTGGACGGAAGGAGTTACCGGATATTTCTGGAGGATGTCTTGCCAGAGCTATTGAACGAACAACAGGTCCCTCAGTCACTGCGCCATGCAGTGTGGTTCCAGCACTATGGGGCCCCCGCCCATTTCAGCAATGATGTTCGTCATCACTTAAATATGACATTTGGACATCAGTGGATCAGGCGTGGTGGTCCCGTTCATTGGCCTGCAAGATTGCCGGACTTAACATGCCTTGATTACTTCTTCTGGGGTTACATCAAAGGACTGGTGTACGACACCCCCGTTGAAAGTGATGAGGACCTTGTAGCACGCATCTCTGTAGCTGCTTCAGAAGTTCAAGACACACCAGGAATTATCCAACATGTACGTGATTCCATGCGCCGATGATGTCAAAGGTGTGTTACAGCTCATGGTTGCAACTTTGAACACCTTCTGTAACCTCAATGCATTTCGCAAATGTCTTGTGAGTAATAAAAGGCATTTTGTTCTCTTACGTACTGCTCTTTCATTTCTCGTCCTTTCTGTACACTAGCACATGAAGATGGCATTTCCGACCCTGCATTGCTATGTGATTCTGATTTGTCTTTGTGCAGCCCACCCCTCCCAGAAGTTTGTGCACGCTTAGCTGAACCACCCTGTACATTCAGTTAAGAAGTCAATCACAGCGTGACCACCATATTTTAGCATCTCAGCAGATATGCCATCTACTCCCGAAGCCTTACCATTCTGAAGAGATTTTAGAGCTTTACACACCTCTTTTCTTGAGATCCCTCCTGTGCTTCCATCTTTCACTGGGACATCATCTGCTTCTGCCTCAGAATCATCTTTGCTTTCATGACCTAATAAATCACAGAAGTGCTCACCCCATCTTTCACTTAGCTCATTGGGCTCCCATATCATTTCTCCAACCCTATTCTTTACACAACCTAGAATTTTATTTCCCCTATTGTTCCTATGTCTTATGTACTTCCAGAATGTTTTTCTGTCTTTCCAAAAAGCCAAATCCTGCCTTTCCTTCTTTTCCTTCCTATCTTTTGCCTACTCTCACAAACCAGCTTTGCTGCCTCATGCTTCTTACAGCGCTATTCATCCTCTGAGACTCTACCTTGCAATATCATCAAGTATGCTTCCTTCTTTCTATTTACCGCTTCTTTAACCTCACTGTTCCACCAAGCATCACCTTTAAAGTTACCCACTGTTGCAGTACCACAGACCTCTTTAGCGGCAGTGACCACACAGTTCTTAAAACATGTCCACTTCTTTTTTACATCCCTCTCACATGCCTTCAACTCATTCAGACGTTCACTGAGTAAATCACAGTAAAGCTGATGTTCTTCAGACAGCCTTTCAACCTTTATTCTTTTCACCACAGGCATCTTTTTATACCTTATTCTCCAACTAACAATCAGTTTCACCCACGGCACTAACAGGTGATGATCAGAGCCAACATCGGCACCTATCATCACACGGGTATCAATTAAGTGTTACAGATGCTGATCATAAACAACAAAATCTATCACACTCTTTAATATGAGAGTACAATTTTCCAAAGTGTATGTGTGGATATACTTGTGGTTGAAAAACGTATTAGATATCCAGAATCCATTTTCGATGGAGAGTTCAATTAATCTTTCACCATTATTATTCACACCAGGATCATTAAACTTATCCAGGATGTTATAAAAAATCCCATTCTGCACACCTACTCTACACAACTGAAATCACCTGCTATTATAACTTTCTCTTTAGCACCAAACTGGCTCAAAACAGCTTTTAGCTCATTCCAGAAATCTTCCTTCCTATCAGAAGGTTCTGAGTCACAAGGACTTTCTGAGCTTTTCCTTCTCCATAGAAAACCACTGTATTAGAAGGAAAAGCTTCTCCATAGAAATCCACTAACACATGGCCTATAGCATTTTCTACCCATGTCTGGAATAAATAGACGCCCTGAGTCCCCATTTCCCTGCCCAGACCCAGTTGCTGAAGAATTATCTTTATTAATTAGAAAGTGTAAGAAAAGTCTCATATGCTAAAACATACGAAATTACATAAACAAAATAAATAAAAAAAAAAATCTCTGTCTCTGTCTCAGAGCTTGAGTCAGTCCGAGCTTGAACTGTAGTAAATATTATGCAGCCCGAGCCCAGTTTAGGCCCGGACTGTGTTTCAGGCTTTCGGGCTCAGCCCATCTCAGCAGTGTTCTGTGCAGTTTGATATCATTTCAAAAAGCAGATTATGTCAGAGCCATTGAAGAAACTTTTCAAACATTGCCTAGCAGCCATCCATGTAATTTCCAAACAGGCGATGAAATTTACATAACCTTTAATAATACCCTAACCTAACATTACAACCGGTGAGGGAAATGATGATACAACAAACCATAACAGCGAAAAAACAATATGCAATGAAGAAAGTGATGTATGCCATGTTTTTCAGATGTATTAGGCTGTTGCAGGCGAAATGTCGGATTTCGGGATGACGTCATTTCGAGCCATACAAACATCGGCAGATGGCGCTAGTGTGTTTGATCGGGAAGGTTAAATATCCCAGCGCGTCGGCACAGAGTCATTTCAGTGCTAGCTCGTAGTGTGATCGTGTAGCCAGAACATGGAAGGAGGCCAATTATGGATACTTTTCTGTACAAGTTCAAACTGGGCCACAATGCAGCAGAAGCAGCCAGGAACATCAACATAGCATTTGGAGATGACACAGTAAACGAACGGATCATGCAGCGATGGTTCAAAAAATTCTGAGCCGGTGATATGGAACTTGCAAATGCACCATGCGGGCACTAAGCACCAGCCATCGACAACGACAAACTGCGAACCCTAGTTGAGAGTGACCCAAGCCAAACTGTATGGGACATGGCAGAGAAATTAGGCATCTACTATTCGACAGTTTCCCATCACTTGCAAGAACTTGGTAAAGTCAAGAAGCTCGATAAATGGGTTCCCCGTGAGCTGACTGAAAGCAACATGTTTGGTTGGTTGGTTGGTTTTTGTAACTTTAATGGCGCAAGGGCCATGGTTGGCCAAAGAGCGCCAAACAAAAGACACTCAAAACTAGACAAAACTAATTAATTAAAAAACGCAAAGCAACATGAAGCGTCGACTGGAGGTTTGCACTTCGCTGCTCGTCCAGAACAGAAATGCTCTCTTTTTGCACAGAGTAGTGACGAGACGAAAAATGGATAATGTATGACAATCGTCGCCGACCTGCACAATGGCTAGATGTCGGTGCAGCCCCAAAACACATGCAGTAACCAGAACTTCATCTGAAGAAGATAATGGTGACTGTTTGGTGGTGTGCAACCGGTATTCTGCACTATTCGTTCATGAAATCTGGCTAAACCATTAATGTAGAGAAATACTGCAACCAGCTGGATGCATTGCATTAAAAGTTACGCGTTAAGCGGCCAAGATTGGTCAACAGAGATGGCGTTGTACTGCTTCATGACAACGCGAGACCCCACGTTTCAAGAACAACAGTCCAAAAATTACACAGCCTGGGCCATGAGGCTCTTCCGTATCCAACTTACTCTCCAATCCTCTCGCCCACTGATTACCACTTGTTCAAGTATTTGGACGATTTTTTGGAATGGAAATGATTCACCAATGAAGTAGTCACCAAACAGGTTTTTGAACACTTTCTGCAGTCCACAATGGCCGACTTCTATGCAACTGGCATCAATGCACTGGTATCGTGATGGGAGAAACGTATTGCAGCTAATGGTGCCTATTTCAATTGATACAGGTCGGTTTCCACCGTGTAACTGTAGATGGAAGTTTCGCTCTCAAAACCGACATTTCATGTGCAACAACCTAATACAAGGCCTCGTAAAAGATGCTAAGATGGAAGACCAGAAGACAGTTACTGCTCACTGGTGCACCACAAAATGTCAGCAGTTCTGCAAGAGCTCCACATGATAGCTTAATGCTTTTTATGTGCAATAAAACAAGAAACTAATTTATTCAAGATAAATCATATCATACTTATTGAATGATTCTCTTATTCTTCAGATTTCACAATGCATGACTCTCAGCTGGTTTTTAACATAAAATAATAACATTTGATTTATTGTATATAGCAACTTTTTTTGTTTTTTTATGTCCATGATCACACACAAAAGCTAAACAATTTGCACAGTGGATAGTCATATTAAGAACAAAAACACACAACGTGAATTGTTACATCTTTATATCAGAGTTCAGAGGGGAATAATAAAGAAGAGAGGAGGCAAAACACCAATATTCAGTATCTACAACAAAAACAGATGAATATTTTTGCTTAAGGCAAAAGACATCTTAATTCTTCCATCAAAATAAAATATGTGCACAAACATAGTTAAAAATGAATATGAGGAACTAACTACAAATGGACAATTTATAGAATATATTCTGACTAATGAAATTAGGAACTCAAATTTCAGCTTTTTTATTTATGAATTGCACGTAAACTATGCACACTTTGCAAGAGGTTAATACCTTAAAAGTGCAAATATAATAATTCTAGATATCGTTTTGCAGATGGAAAATGTTATTGAATTACATAATACTCCCTATCTCTAATTTTGACAACTCACTGCCAGCACTAAATATTTTCAGTTCTACATTCAACCTGACAGCACACACACACACACACACACACACACACACACACAAAAATGGAATTTCAGTAAAGCATAGTACTATTTCATTGGCAGTCATAGCATTGAAATTAAATACTGACAGATGAACTTCTTAGTTAAGAGGACAATTCTAATTAATAAAGTAATGAAATAATAAAAGAACAGAATTGACATTACCAGTCATTTCACCAAGGCCTGTTTCACAGCAACTGAGTAAAACTAACTGGCAGTTACATGAAGTTTTGGCAATTTCCCATGCATTAAGTTCACCATCACATTCATCATTAGAAGGAGCAAGATATAAAGCACCCTCCATCAGGTAATTTCTTCCTGTATTTTCAGAATTCTACAGAGATTTTACAGAAAGAATTATGTGTGAGAAAATTTCCCAAGGATCAAGGACAACATTTTTTTTGAAAGTATACTACAACATAAATATATACTGGCCACTGAATCATAGAAACATTTATTCAAGGCTTGTGTTTAACTGCTTACCAAATTTAATGAAAATATGCATAGAAAAAAATACTTTTGTTTCACCAAAATAGTAAATGCTCACCATATTTTAGACAATATATTTATACTTAAAGTGTTGACTAGATATTTACTTCTTGTTACTGTATTATATTATTTGCCACTAAAAAAACGTTTTGTTTCCCAAAAATAGTAAATGTTCACCAAATTTTAGACCACATAATAATGATAAAGTGATAACCAGATATTAACTTCTCGTCATTTTCTTAAATTATTTAACAGTAGAAAAATATTTTTGTCTCCCAAAAATACTAAATGTTCACCAAATTTTAGATGATATCTAATTTTAAATCAATAACCAGATATTGACTTCTTGTTAGACTCTTTTATCATTTGTAAGCAAAATAATATTTACCAAACATCAGACTTCATATTTTTAAAACAGGGGAAATGTAGTCATAATTATGTAACTAAAGTTCTTTTTCTAACCAAAAAATAACAGTAGTAATACCCATATACCTGCCTGCAGTTACCTGTAAATACCTGTGAGTTATAGGTGTTAAGCTAAAACAATGAAAACTAAACTTTTAATGTGTTAAAGTTTTATTATAATAATCATGATATAGAAATCAGTCTCACTAATTATTAAAAATAAAATCACATAATAAACGCGAAATAAGAAATTATTGAATTAGTAAGGCTTTTTTTTATTTTGTTGGCCGTCCTCTTTTACGTTTTTCCCCGATTGGTACATTCCTTGCTTTAGCAGGTGGTTCAACATATTTCAGGCGAATTGCTAACCCAACTAAAATGTTTACAAATGTAAAACGGAAGTCATGTGACCCAACAAGGTTCCCGAGGAATAAACGGAAGTTGCGTGACCCTTATCCCGGCACCGCTGGCACTCACTTTGGCGGACCCTTATCCTGCCACTAAGAAACCTCGCTGAGATTTCCGTCTATTTCAGTACAAGATCGGTGGAGCACAGTGGCTTGCACTTTTGAGCTGGGCTTGAAATCACTTCAGTACGATGCAAAGACAGCAAAGCCAGGTTGCTAATTGCCAGGATAAGCAGTGCCGTATTGCCTCAAGCTACTGCTGGTCAAACACAACAGCAAAGCAAGGTTTGAGTGCCGGGATAAGGATCGCGTGACTTCCATTTCTTCCTCGGGAACCTTGTTGGCCCGACACGCTTGTTGAAGTGGGACGTCAAAGAAGGGCGTGGCGTGCTGAAGCGTTTGGAGGCGGGGCTTAAAATTATGCTAGCTAAATAATAATTTGACGTAATAATAGTTTTTTTTTTTGACAAAGTGTTTACAATAAGTGCAAAAGAAACATTTATTTTGGCAGTATTGTCGCATAAATTTAGTGTTATACATTTGGTGAAGGTTTACTAAATTCGGTATAACCATAGTATTTAAAGTGCAGGCATTACTAAAACAATAGGAACCGTTATTATTTTAGTGATGCAAATTTTGTTTTTTGATCTATCATCATTTGGTATCTCAAAAGTATTTTTGATATTCATTATTTTTTTTGGAGTACAGTGCTAGGGGTTCAGAGTTTAATTTGGTAAACATTTAATTTGATCCCTTTATTCAATACTGGATTAGTCCTTCTTTAGCACAAATTATATCATGTATGCGGTTTGGCATAGATTCCAAGGTGTTGGAGTGCACCTACATCTACAGCATACCAGGCATTCATGAGACAATTCTTTAACTGGCTCAGATTTGACATCAGAGGACTTTGTTACTGGATTTGTTTTTCTAACATATCCCATACATTCTCAATGGGGCTAAGATCCAGGCTTTGTGGTGGCCAAGGAAGAAAGTGAAAGTCGCTGTCATGCTTGCTGAACACATCTTGAGGGATGGACAGTAGCATGGTCATCCATGAAATAGCCCTTACCTGCTGGATAAAAAGTCAGCATTGCAGGTTGGACTTTATTGGCAACAAACTTCAAATAATTTTTGGAGGACACCCAACCTTCCAGCAATATTAGAGGACCCATTCTGTACTAACAGAATGTTCCCCACACCTTGACAGCACTTCCAGAACCTTGAGTTGTGTTTCATTTATTTTGTTATGGGGTTACATTTGACCCTGTTACATTTCAAAATTAATTTTATAACATATAGTATTAAGAAAAACATATATAATGTGAATACTTATGTACAGGGTTAACCACAGAACAGGAAATTGAGTGAAAGGCTATATATATATATATATATAGCTGGATCCCAATTCCCCTAAAGTACGTAGTCAAGTCAAATGTCCTGCACATATAAAATTTACAGGATCTGGAAAAGTGGCCCCTCGCATTTCGCCTCCCACATTTCGCCCCCAGTAGATAATGAGTAGGCTGCAAAAATGTAAATAATACACCTAATTTTTTATTAATTTAAATTTATTTTTTAATAGAATAAATGCACATTATTATTGTTTAAAACTCGAAGTTGTATGCAATGCCTCTAAGGTAATCAATTACATTATGATTTTGAAAATCTTAGACTATTCTTTTGATTCTAGCAGAAATTGCAGCATACTTCTTGTTTCTTTGATTGCCTGAATTACCAGCAATTAGTTGTGTAATTTCGAAATTGTGCAGCCCTTGTCGTTTCTTTAAAGAATCAATGAATCGGTAAATATTTAGGAATAAAGTAGCACAAGTTTCCTGAAATCCCCTGTGCCACCCCTCCACACCATTGTTGGTACTTTGCTAATCGTTCAGTGTTCGTGTTTAAATATTCCACAATTCGATGGCAAAAATGGGTAATTGCCAGCCTCTCCGTTGTCTTTTTCCAATATATGTATCTTCAAAGTAGTTTGCAATCCCCATTGCTTCAACGGAGAAGTCATCAGCTTCAACTAAATCTTCAAATGCTTGAATAACGTTAGCAGGAGGAATAAATGCCAATGCCGGAATCATTCAGATCCGACGAGCAAATTCATGGTCTTGTTCATATCGGTCTTTTAAACCTTCATTCTGTACCTTTCGCCAAACGCTTTGGGAAAGATGAAGAAAAAAAAAAAGAAAAAAACAAAAAAAAACGGTAGTTACAATACCAGAAAATTCTTGTTGGAAGGCTTGCATGGTACTTTGTTCGAAATCTGTCATATGTAGCTGGAGTTGGAGACCCGGTTGTAGATTTTTAACTTCTTGAAGCAACTTGACGTATGTGTCACGAGTTTTGTTTGGCAGAAGCACGTAGACCACTAGAATAACTGCATTGAATTGAACCACATGAATTGTATAAAACTGCTGGAAATGCGTGGGTACTGTGCTAAAAGTTCCATCAGAAAACCACTCCTGGCTACGCACCAATAATTGAAGATTGTTACTAGTGGAAAAAATAAGCATGCGACCCAGGAGCAGTTCGTCCTGAGATTCATACATCAAAAACTGTTGTACATTGCCATCGATAATAATTTCTTGATAATTTTGTGGAATTACTAGGTCCTGGAGATTGCTCGGTAAAGCAGGAGTACCTTTGTTGCATCGAACATGACGAATGGGTCGTTTAAGTGAATCCTTTTTAGGAAGTAATGCCGTGACATTGGCATGAGCCTCTGTAATTACTGATCCAACAATTTGCTGTGACCATTTTGTTTATGATTGTTGCATGTTGCCGTACTTGACCAATCAATTGCAATGCTTCCGACCTTGCAGCTTGAGCTGCATGGTTATGTTTTGTTATGACTTTCACAACTGGGCCTTCCAAACCCTCTGTCCAAACACACCCTTTGCAGGTGGAATGTTTTTCACAAACCCAGATTCCATGTTGTTCATCTACAGTTCTCTTTGAAAACACGTAAATGTGATGCACCGCCAATAATGAGGCGGCAAAAACACGTGTTTAGTTAATAAATAGAGAGAGATAGCTGTCCACTGCACCAGGGAATGTGAGAAGAGCCGGATGCAGGAACTTTTAATGTTTGAATTTAGACAAATCAGAACAAGATTCACTTGTTACTGAAAAGACTCCTATAAGATTAGTCACTGTTCCCTCCCCCATGACTATCGCCCTCGTGGTCGAGTATGTATTCTTTCCATTGTGAAAGGATTAATAGTTCCAGTTAATCCTTTCAAAATGGAAATAGAACCCTGAAGACATACAAAAGGGGAGAAATTAGTTTAAAAGCTACATGACAATTTGTACACGAATGTAATTTTGAAAATTTGTTTGGAAAAGTTAAGAGTTATCAGAAGTTCAGTTAGAGTAATTGATAGAGTTTAACATTGAACTCCACTAAAGGGGCTGGGACTTCAATAAAAATTCAAGTTATCGAGAGTTGACTGTATATACATTTTTGTAACCTACTCATTATCTACAGGGGCGAAATGTGCTGGGGGCGAAATGCGAGGGGCCACTTTTCCGTAAACCAAAATTTATGCATATGTGGTCTGATTAAATATATTTTACCATAGAATTTTATATTTTAGTTTGTTAGCAAATATTATTTTAGTTGCTTTTGAAAATAATTATAATTATTAATATGTGTTAATTGACAAGGTAGGTTATTCCATAACATCAATCCCTGGTAATCAATAAATCTTTTTTGGGTAAAAGTGTTAGGCATTGGTAACAAAAATGCATTTGTCTCTTGTTTGATAGCCGTGACCCACAGTGTTCAGCTGAATTAAATGATGATACCTATTCTCTTTTATTCTTTTACACATAAATCCTAATAATCTAAATTGCCATAATTTCTCAATATCTAAAAATCTATAAGAATTTATCCGTACCCCATATTCAAGTTAATTCCCCTAAAATTATTTAAAATTTTGACCATCCTATTTTGTAATGATTGTAATTTATATAAATTAGTCTTAGTAGTTTGCCCCCATACTAATAAACAATAAGTCAAACATGGATAAGTCAGACTGTAATACAGCATTTTTAATGTTTAAAAAAAAAAAAACATTGTTAAATTATTTGAAATTCTCGTAATTAAACCCAATACCTCCAACATTTTGTTTACAATATTTTGAATATTTATATCGCATTTTAGATTATCCTCAATTATTATTCCTAAATATTTAATATTATTTACTATTTCAAGGGTACAATTCTCCACACAAATAGATGGTGGCTCAATAATCTGTCTAACTCCCTGTTTAAAAATCATAATTTTAGTTTTTTCAATATTTACACACAGAAAATATTTGTCTAGCCATTCCATCAATTTTTCAATAAATTTATTACATTTTATTTTTGCCTCATTTATATCTGCACCCATAATCAGAACCATGGCATCATCCGCAAATAAAATAAAATCCTCATTACGTTCAATGTTAAAAATGCCATTTATATAAATTAAAAAAAGTAATGGTCCCAGGACTGAACCCTGTGGTACTCCTATGTCATTAATTAACTTGTGCAGTTTTATTTTATTAATCTGTACAAGGTAAGTTGAGTCCATTGCTTCATGGGGTTCCTCACGAACTCTCTGCCTACTGTTGGTACAGAACAAGGCTGTACTGTGACTCATTAGACTACACGACTTTTTCCCAGTGTTCAGTCATGGTGTTCCTGACACCACTGTAGACAAACTTTCTGGTTCTTTGAAGAAATCAGTGGTTTCCATATAGGCATGCGACTGCCAATACTGATCCTCTTCAATTCTCTGCGCATAGTTCGCTGAAATATGGGTTAAGAACAGCCTTTATCAAATGCTTCGGTCAACTGCTGCACACTTGAAGTCCTGTTTCACCATACAAGCCTTCTAAGACAAAGGAGATCTCGTTCCTGACATGGTCATCGTGCCACAGTTACATCTCTTATACTATTGGGCTATTTTCCCACTGATTAAAGACCTGGGATATCTCACCTTTTGAGAAACCAGTCAGCTCTGCTGTTTTCAAAATCGGCGCTCCAGCCAGATGAGCACCCACAATAAGCCCTTTATCAAACTCTGAAAAATCCTCTGTTTTCCTCATTGTGATCAACACCACTGATGAGCAGCAATATTAAATACCGGGCGTTTCGCTGGGTAGTGACAACTTTCCTGTGGAATATATTGTTAAAGAATAACGAGATGTCGCTGTAAGTCCGAGACGTCGATCAGCAGGCAACAGGCATTCGTGAGGAAGTAGTGGGACGGTGGGCACGCGATTTCGGATAAGCAGGGATATACCACGGAAGAAAGTTTTCTTGGTGAAAAATTAGTATGCAGAGGGTAGAAACCCCACTAAAGTGTTACGAAAGTGGGGTACAGCGTTTAAGAATCGTCATAAGCCATCCCGTGCATACTCTACGAAATTGGTAGCGAAATTCGAAATGAACTGGCAGTGTCACAGACGACACGGCAAGCATGGTGATGAAGAGAAGAACAGCGCGGACGGAAAAACTGGATTCACAATCCGCTGCAGTCCAGAAAAACTGAATTCACAATCCGCTGCAGTCCAGAAAAACTGGATTCACAACCGCACGTTTCAACTGGATGGAGCACCGCCACACTCCATAAATGCTGTTCTTGATTTGCTTCACCAGCAGTATCGCCCATGGGTCATCACCAAACATTTCCCCAACCTTTTTCAGCCAGTCTCTCTTGGCCTCTGTACAGCCCCGATTTAAAGCCGCTCGAAAGATCGGGTGTACCAGGAGAACCCGAGAACACTGCCTGACCTCCGACGTGCCATCCAACAGGAAATTGCAAGGATCCCGTTGAACATCTTCCTGCCAGTATTGCAGCACTTTGAAGCATGTATTTGCCACGTCGTGACAGCAGATGGTCATCATGTGGAACATGTCATCCATTGTTTACCTTTTGCCTACTCTTACTTCTGTAAATGTCTTTTTCCTCTTCCAATAAAGTAAGTTAACATTATTGTCTCTTTCTTTTGTCACTACTCAGTGAAATGCCCGGTAGTCGCCTAGAACATGTGTTGATGAACATGACCACATATTTTCCATATATGCTGCATAAGACGTTTATGTACATCTGCATAAAGGTTTCTGATTCAGTGGCTGGTGTGTGTATAAATATAACATAATAGATAGGGACACTAAAGCTGACATGTAAACTGAAATTATAACAGTTCACTTTATGGCTGAGACAAAAATGCAGCATTTTCCCAAAAAGTTCCAGAAATGAGTCTGGAAATAGAAATATAGAAATACTTACAGACTATTGCTGTCAGCAACCATAAAACACTTTCTCCAGGTGTGATACGCTATTACCAACATTTTTTCAATTGTGTAAAACAGCTGTGGAAGGAATCTTTAGAAAAGCTATGGTGTTCTTTTACAACTTTTTCATAGTTAGAATGCTGCCATAATACTGACCTTTCATCAGCCATTTGAGTTGTGAGAACAGGAAATTACATGGTGACAAGTCAGGAGAGTAAGCGAAACAATGAATTTGTGTTTTAACACTGCTGAATGGATTATGCAATATGTGACATCTCATTTCCATGCCAAAGAAACCCTTTCCTGATATTCATAAATTAAGATAATACAGGGCTTGAAAAACATCTGAAAAGTTACATGCTCAGCTGGGCAGGTGCAGGAATTATTTACTTGCTCAGGTAGCAAAGCAAATGCTGGATGCCCAGGGAAATTTATTCTTTAAAATAACAAATCAGAAACCTCATTGTTTTTTTAAGTAAAAAGAATATGGACTTTTTTAACATGGTCTGCATTTCTGTTTTAAGGGTCTGTATTCAAAATGTTCCATGCACAAAAGCGTGTATGTCAAGTTTTAAGATGAAGATGCTGAAATTGGTATTTGAGAAATTTAGTGATTCTGCCATGTTCCTTTCATAGAAATTTTCGCCTTTTGTCACAAAACACCGGATGCTAGTTTCATCAGAGGTATGCATCCTGTCACTGACTGTAAACAACATTTGGAGCAAAACTACATGTGGTTCCAATTTCTGGGCCTAGAGCATAATATAAATAAAATAAGTGATATTCTTCTGTCCTTGGCGCTTCATAACAATAATACAACTTCTGGTGATTAGCAGTAAAATGAAGCACGACATGCAATGGCTGTTTTTTTTTCTTGTAGTAGGAAATTCTATTCCAAACATTATTTTTAAACCTAGTTGCCCAGTCTTTTTTACCTGCCCAGGACAGTAATTTACATGCCCCGGACATCTCGGGCATGGTATTTTTCAAGCCCTGTAATAACAACAAAAGTTCAACTGTAAATGTTGCAGAATCTTGTAATATTATTGGTTGATAATCTATCAAGCACAAATTCCCAGTGCACACCTTTGTATATGAAAAATACATTCCACATTGTTTTTGTTTTAAAATGCTGTACAAGACATATACTCCAGGAAGGTAAGCAGGGTAACTCTCCTCTCAGTGCTTTACCTTTGGCTTTAATGGTAACACTGCAGTCTCCAGATTTCATTTCCAGTAGCTACAGATGAGCAAAATGCCATTTTGCAATACAATTTCCAAAAGATCTTTATAAGTTTAAAATAAACACCCTTCTGCTCTTCTATTAGGTTCTGTGGGAGGAGTCTGAGCTCAATTTATTTTTGCTTAAATCCTCAGTCAGAATGTCACGACAAATGCTTTTGCTGATATGAAGATGATCTGACAATTTTTTCGTAATTTTTCACAGAATGTTCAATATTTTCTGCAATCCATATGGTGGAAGGATGGCAGAACTTGGCAGTAGCTTTGACTGTGTCTCATTCAGCATAAACTAAAAACACAATTAAAATGAAAACGAATGTGAAAGAGCTAACAATTTTATTTTATCGTAACAGTCTTTCATAGGCACGTCAATTAATTATTAATTGAAACTCCATCAAATGTCACATTATTTACAACTAAAATCAGCACAATGGAAAGCATATTTTCTCACTTTTAGCTAACATAGTTTTGAAACCTGAGAGGAAAACTCAATAATAAATTCGAGTGCTTTAAGAAAACGTTCATTTTTTGTTTGTTTTTCTAAATTTAACTTTCTTCCATGCAGTTTTTCTGTTAACAAGTTATTTGAAAAGTTAACAAACACTGAAAGTTATAACATGTAAGTTCTCTAGTATGAATTACGAGAAACTTTAATCAAATGGTTAGTCATTGTTGCATGTTTGCATTTTTTTTTACAGATACTACTAAATTCTGTACTAGTCCTCCTCATGCCAGAAATAGAAATATTATTGTATGCTCAACAATACATAAGACACTGACAGCTCTCATACATACATATCACTAAACTGTTCTCTGAGATTCAGAGGTTAGCTCTACAAAAAAATACAAACTACCAGATAAATTTTTAAACTGATTATTTACTTACTGCTGCCATATCAAACTTCTCCATTTTCAGTGATCTTGAAACACAGCTCGGGCTTGACTGACCCATCACACGACATACACAAAACCTTCTATACTTCATACTCATAATCTTTTTCTCATGCAGATACTCCTGAATCTGATCCTCCCATGACTTCCTTGGCCTTCCTCTACCTTTCCTTCCTGTCACTTGGGCTAAAAAAAATTTCTTAGTAAGCATCTCATCACTCATTCTTTCAACATGGCCAAACCACCGAAGAATATTAGTCTCCACCTTGCTAAAACAACTTTTGCTTCATATTACAACAACTGCAACGCATCTTCATTCCTCACACTATCAGAACGTGTCTTGCCACAACCCTCCCATAAGTAACGCATTTCTCCAGCACACAAACGACTCCTATGTTTCTTCTGTAGTATACATGTTTCACTGCCATACATCAGAGTAGGAACAATTACACTTTCATACACGGCCATGCGGGACTCTCTTGAGAACCCATCATTTCTGTGAAAACCTTCCAAAGCAGCTGACTTTCAATGAAGAATTCACTCATCTACTAATTTTACCCTCCAATTTGTTCTCTCTGTCGAACATGCTTCTTAAATACACAAATTCATTCACCTAGTCAATCACTGTGCCATTTAGACTTATACTACATTCAGTGCTAACAGTTCCTCGCTCAGAAACCATAGCTTTGGGTTTTCCCTTATTTATATTCAGTTTGAATTTCATGCAAACTTTGTCCATCTGGGACAACACACTCTGCAATTCACCTTTGCTCTCTGCCAACAGGACTGTGTCATCAGCATACAGCAATCTGCACACACTCATATTACCAAGACACAAACCAGTATTATCCATTTTGGCATCATGCATGCATGCATGCATCCATAAATATATCAAACACCCATGGTGACATTACACAACCTTGTCTGACTCCTGTACCAATAGAAAACCATTTTGATAAGACACCATTCACTCGTACACAAGCTCTACTGCCAACATACATGGCTTTCACACTATAAAGTAAATTCCCAGTAACACCATATTTATTCAATACCTTCCACCAAAGTGTTTTTATTACTAGGTTGTAAGCTTTCTCTAAATCTATGAAGGCAGCAACACGAGTGAAACTGAATGTTGGTTGAGCCAAACCCCCTAAAGATTAAGAAAGCCTCCGAACTGGTCTTTGATGTCAAAGCTAGTGGGCCGACCACCTCGAGCCTCGAGCTCTCCGCTCCTGAAAACGCCGACGAAGTACCGCAGGGTTTACGCAGAGAAATAATTTATCTAGTGCGATACTAGACAATTTGCGCACACAACAATAAATCGGCCGTTTTTTCTCTCTTTATTTTTTGTCCTTAGATAACATCAAAAGATTACATCCTTAGCTTTCATTTTTTGTTCTCAGTTTCCAGCAATGATATCCGTAAATCGGGAATTCCAAAGTTTTGCTCTCGTGCTGTGAAATGATTTCATGAAATTTTTCCTTTAGTTTTCAATTTGGCTAAAGGAGCAAAAAAATAAGTTTTTTCACGCATAACGTGAAAACCCCAGCATTTTACATTAAGCATTTTTGCAACTACGATCTTTTTAATGGCAAATTGATCTTTTTAATGCTGGTTGGTTGGTTGGTTGATTGAGTTTAATGGCGCAAGGGCCATGGTTGGCCAAAGAGCGCCAAACAAAGACATCAAAACGAAACAAAATTAATAAAAAACGTACATAAGGTTAAAAACAGGCTGATGCGGTAAAAATGAAATATGATAGTGAACAAGTTAAAATCTAGACGAGTTTAAAAAAGTCAATTTCCTGTAAAAATGAAAACACTGCTCTCGTGTCGCAGGCTTCGCCGATAATAGTTTGCAGCGTAGCTGCTCTTTCGTCCAACAAATGAGAATGAAAATAACGAAAACGATGATCACAAAAACGAACACAAGTACACAAAATGTGAAGGATGGTGAGACGACATTGGCATGCCTCACACATCGGGGCACCTTCGCCACACATCTTTTTAATGCAATTTGCATTAATGGCAAATTGGTAGGACTGTATGAACATAATCATTTCACTTAAAACTTTTAGAAATTCCCTTCGCATTCGATTTATTAAAATGAAAGAAAAAAAGAAAAGATTTTTCCGTAATTACGTAACGAACGCGAAAGCAAAATTTCCGATTTACTGAAAATACGGTGAGATGTGTGCTCAAACTTGCAACTATTTCTAGAAGGTAAAAAAAGATATAAATAAAAATCATTCAGGAAAAAGTTCTTTGTCAAATGAACATGGAATATATTAATTCCAGACTTTTGGATACATTTGTTGGACATTCCAATAAGCTTTTCTTTGGGCTAGCCTTCGAAATGTACAGAACTACTTGATGCGCTGATAATTATCAGCGCATCAAGTAGTTCTGTACATTTCGTGCAAATTCTTGTTTTAATTAGGACTCTGATACACAGCTATTTTATGAAGAAAAATGACATTTGTTTTACAGAAATGAAATGTTGATTAATAAATAACGTAATTATTTATTGCCAGTTTCTTTGCCTGGTTAACCTTAGTACTTGATGCGCTGATAACATATGTGTACATCTTTTTTTTCCTCTCAATTTGAATACTACTAATTACAAATTTTGGGAAGAAAAATAACTATTACTTTCTGGAAATGAAATGTTGAATGGTAATTAACACCATTATTTAAACGACAATAAATAATGAGCTGATAATCGGAAGGCTAGCCCTTAAATTTTACTCCGTCAATAAAAAAAAAAAAAAAACGAGTAACAATTCACTAAATTATAATTGTATTTACAACGAAAGCAGAAAATGCTGTCATGAAAACTTAACTAACCTTTGAATTCACGGTGGGTTCAAAATTCTTCATTGGTACGGAAGAAATCCTCCTTCTTCGAAAGCTTTCACTTTTAGGAAAGCTGAAAACAATAGTTTTTGGATGTGCTTTGTAATTAGATCTATATAAAGGCACTCAATATTTTCCAAGCATGTTGTATAAAAATGCTTACTCACGTGCACGACTACAGAAAGCTCAATACTGATCAATGCCGCATGAACGCGAAGCTAATATCAGCATTCCCTTTACGTTTGCCCTTTGATCTCTCTGGAGAGTGGGATTGCAATGGCCCTTTGACCGTGACGTCACACCCCTTCGTAGTTCGCGCGCTGGGGCTTTCTCTCCAGGGGGTTTTGGTTGAGCACACTAAGTAGGCTAATACCACGATAGTTCTTGCAGTCAGTCTGATCACTTTTTCCTTATACAAGAGAAAAAGGATAGCATCCTTCCAATTCCAAGGGACCATTCCTAACTCCCAGCACTACTGGCCAATTTCAGTTAACCCTTCAATACAGGTTGGTTGGTTGGTTGGTTGAATTTTATGGCGCAAGGGCCATGGTTGGCCAAAGAGCGCCAGACACAAGACAAACAAACAGTATTAAAAATGTGGTAAAAAGCTTAAAATCTGACTGATCATGTAAAACTGAAAAATGAGAACGATGGAAGGGCTAAAAAAGATAATGAAACAAACAGTATTAAAAACATGATACAAAGATTAAAATCTAGCTGATTCAGTAAAACTGAGAAATGAGGATGATGATAAGGCTAAAATCTAGATTCGTTTAAAATAGTAAATTTCTTTAAAAAATGAAAACACAGTAACAATATCACAGTGGTCATTGAGAAGCCGCTGCAGTGTAGCGACGTCCTCGGTCAACAAATGAGAATGAAAGAAATGAAAACGTACATCACAAAAACGAACACAACTACACAGAAGATGAGTGACGGTGAGTCGGCAATTGCACATCTCGCACATCGGCGCAGTGTCGCCACACAGCAAAAAGCGGTGAGTGAAACGACAATGCCCAATGCGGAGATGCACAAGCACCACTTCCTCCCTACGGTTCCGACGATATGAAGATTTCCAGACTTCAAGATTAGGTTTAATACGATGCAGTTTATTTTCCACCTGTTGGTCCCACAGACCTTGCCACGTTCGCTTGATATGGTCGCGAACCAGAAAGCGGAAATCCCGGTGAAACAGTGGCAAGGGTGTGACGACCAAAGAGGAAGCAGATCTAGCAGCCGCATCAGCACACTCGTTACCCGAGATTCCAACATGCCCGGGAATCCAACAAAATTGTATCTGGACACCGGCCTCGAGCAAAGAACAAAGAAGCCTTCGTACGGTAAGAAGAAAAGGGTGATCACAGCAGTCCAACGATGACAATGACTGTACAACACTCAAAGAATCAGTGTACACCGCAGCCCGTTGATGAGAGCCCGACTGAACATGAAGTAGTGCAAGATACACAGCATGCATCTCCGCCGAAAACACCGTGGCCTCAGCTGGGATCCGCGCGACAGAGACGTCATCAATACAAACTGCCGCGGATCCAACGACTCCGTGCATCTTGGAGCCATTAGTGAAAATGGGAGTGTATTCAGAATTGAGGGCACGGTGCTCAGCGAAGAGCTGCTGGTACACTGATGCAGGGGTTGAGGATTTCTCGAAAGATGTAAAGGTGGTCCTTCAATACAGAGTCACCACCATATTTCAACATCTCAGTAGTTATGCCATCAACTTCCGGAGCCTTACCATTCTGAAGAGATTTTAGAGCTTTACACACCTCTTCTCTTGAGATCCCTCCTGTGCTTCCACCTTTCACTGGGACATCATCTGCATCTGTCTCACAATCATCTTTGCTTTCCTGATCTAATAACTCACAGAAATATTCACCCCATCTTTCACTTAACACATTGGGCTTCCATTTCATTTTCCCCGATACTATTCTTCACACAACTTACAACTTTGTTTCTCCTATTTTTCCCGAAACTCATGTACTTCCAGAAAGTTTTTCTATCTTTCCAAAAAGCCAATCCATGCCTCTCCACCTTCTTTCTATCTTTTGCTTTACTCTGGTGAACCAGCTTAGCTGTTTCACACTTCCAACAGCGATATTCATCCACAGAAACTCTACGTTGCAACATCCCCAAATAGCTTTCCTGCTTTTTCTTTACTGACTATTTAATCTCACTATTCTACCAAGCATCACCTCCATTGTTACCCACTGTTGTGGTGCCACAGACCTCTTCAGCAGCAGTAACAACACAATTTTTAAAACATTCCCACTTCTTTGCTACATCCCTCTCACATGACTTCAAATCCTTCAGTCGTTCTCTGAGTAAGTTAGAGTAACGCTGATGATCTTCAGGGAGCCTTTTAACCTTTATTCTTTCCATCCTAGGCCTCTTCCTATTCCTCCAACCAACATTCAATTTCACTCGTGACACTACCAAGTAATGATCAGAGCGAACATCCGCACCTCTCATCGCACGAGTGTCAACAACTAAGTGTTTCAGACGCTGATCGCAAACAACAAAATCTATAACAGTCTTTTGACCAAGAGTACAATTTTCCCAAGTATATGTGTGAATATACTTGTGGTTAAAAAATGTATTAGATGCACACAAACAATTCTCAATGCAGAGTTCAATTAATCTTTCACCATTATCATTCACACAAGGGTAATTAAACTTTACCCAGAACATTATTAGAAATTGCATTCTGCATACCTACTCTAGCATTGAAATTGCCTGCTATTATAACTTTCTCTTTAGCACCAAAACTGGCTCAAAACAGCTCTGAGCTCACTCCTGAAATCTTCCTTCCTATCAGAAGGTACTGATAGCTTTCCACATGAAAATTTTCCTTGAGATATCTCACTCTCCCACATCTAGAAAGCCATTGCAGAAAATTTTCCCTTTAAAATATTTGTCCCAGGTAAACCTATCTTTCCTATGCTTGTCAAATATTC
This sequence comes from Macrothele yani, assembly GCA_039090855.1. NCBI lineage: Eukaryota > Metazoa > Arthropoda > Arachnida > Araneae > Macrothelidae > Macrothele > Macrothele yani. The sequence continues at coordinate 42,894,967 of CM077022.1, read as the reverse complement.
TCTCTCTTCAGAAGTTTTCTAGAGTAAAAACGAGTTTAGGAATGTTTTTCTTCCCTTCTGAACTCAAAATTTTATATCAGCAGACCTATCAACCAGATAATTTTCTTCAAAAGATCTGCCAAGGAAGCCAATTACTGAACCAAACACCTTTCCTTAAAAAATTTCCTTCAAGGGCTTCCCCTGAAATGCACTCTGTATATATTGCCTCCTTTAATGAAGAAAGAAGAAAACGCTGCTGCTTTTTGAAATACGGTTTCAGTAAGGTTCCTTCACCTGAAGATATTGTATCTGAATTTTTTCTCTCACAGAAGTGGGATTTTATGTGGCATATTTTATGAACACTTGTCCAAGAGGAAACCTTATGCAAGAAATTTTCCTGGTAAGCAAAGAAGAATCTTTAAGTTGATACTTTTTGAAAGAAAATCTTGAGGCCCCTCATGAATGGTGTTATTTATCAGACAAAGGAAATTTTGTCTTCTGCCTCAAAATTTTCCTCATGCAATTTTCCAGTAGATATTTTCCAACAGATTTTCTGAAAGGAAACTTCAAAAGAAAAATTCTCTATGGAATAATTTTTAGGGGAAACTTCTCACTATTGAAAGATATCCTGGGCAATTTTTTCCAGAATGACATCTCCTTTGTACAATTCCTTCTGAAGGTAAATCCTTCTTCCTCGATAGCTTAATGTTATTGCTTCACCGTTACCAATTCAATTTAATTTGTTACTAAATATTTTTCAATTATTGTGGAAGGATAATTGTTTTCTGCAAATGTAAATAAACTTTCAGTTCATCTTTATGGAGCTTCTTTAATATCTCCAAATATTCCAGTAAATCTACTTTACTCAAGAATTGTGTAGCCACATTAAATTTAACGTAGATTGGATGGTAAGGAAGGTAGTCCAAAATTTTATTAGTATTGATAAGTTTTTGATACAATTTTGTAGCAATTTTTCTTCCTGAAGCTGAAAGAGTCAAGGTCAGGAAGTTCAGGCTATTATCTTGTTGCAGTTCCAGTGTGAATTTCAAAGAATTAGCAAAGCTATTAAATAGCTTGGCTACACATAGGCCATTTTAAAAGTACGTGGACTGGCAGCACTGTGCCATTGCTATGATAACAAGTTACGTGTTTCCGGTGGGGGACGATTTTCCCATCTGTGCTGTGTTAGTTTGAGTGAAGGCAATGTACAGCCTTTCTTTGTGGATGTAGTGTAATAGTTTACATGAAGTGTGCAGTACAATGATGGATGAGCACAATATACAGTTAATTATGAGACAAAGAATCGTGATTGAACTTTGTGTAAAGTTACTCAAAAGTGGCCAAGAAATGTTTCAGATGATTCAAGAAGCATCTGGTGCAGAAGCATTGGGCAGGTTGGCTGTATTCAAGTGGTGGAAGCATTTCCAGGATGACAAATGCAGTGTGCAGGATAACCTGCAAAGTGGGCGTCCATCAACATCAGTGACAGATGAAAACATTGTGAAAGCCGAAAAATTATTGCAAGATGATAGACGTTTATTGATTCGTGATTTGACACTGCAGTTGAATGTTGGTGTAGCGAGATGTCATGCAATTGTATAGTCGCACCTGAAGGTGTCTCATGTTTGTGCCAGATGGTTGCCACAGGACCTTACTGAAGAACAAAAACAATGCTGTGTTGAACTTTGTCATGCTATTCTTCATAAAGTGAAAACAGATTCTGACTTTTTGAATCGAATAGTCAGTATAGACAACCCTTGGATAAAATATTTTGATCCAGAATCAAAACAATAGTCAATCATACGGAAACACACTGATTTACCAACCCCCAAGAAATTCTGAGTTTCTGGTTCTTCAAAGAAATTGATGTTGATTTTATTTTTGACACCTGTGGGATAGCATTGTCTGAGAAACAAACTCTTAATTCACAATATTAGGCTCACATTTTGTGAGTTCGCCTGAAGGGAACAATGTGCAGGAAAAGACAGGAACTGCTTAATCAAGAATGGTTTCTTCTTCAGGATAATGTGAGGTTGCATGTGGCCCAAGTAGCAATACAAGCTTTGGACAAAATTGGTGGCCAATGTCTATCAAATCCTTCATACAGCCCAGATCTCACACCCTGCGATTTCTGGGTTTCTCCAACACTTAAAGAGTTGGGAGGAAGAAAGCTTAAGACAAATGAGGAAATGAAAGCTGCTACATCCGCTACCTTAAAGAGACTTTTACAAAATGGACTGAAACATGTGTTTCAGAAGCTTATGGACCGCTGTAAATGGTGTATAACATGTAAAGTTGGCTATTTTGAAAAAGGAAGCCCACACCAAATCTCCAAGTGACACTGACTCAGAACAGTGACCTCAGTCCAGGTACTTTCAGAACAGCCCTTGTATTTTCTGGGAGAGTGTTATCATTGTTGTCAACTATTATGAGAATGTTCATCCCTGTATCTCAACAAGCAGAATAATGAAGGTTAGCGTAGGTCTAATTTATCTTCAAGTTTTCCTACATAATAATTAACAAGAAAACCAATCAAAGGAGAACCCAAGGTCTATAAGTAGAATTTATTTTTAAATCAGAAGAAGTTATGTTTGAATGTAAAATGAAGCACTTCATAAATTACTAGTACATCTTTATTGTGTACTTGGAAAACTACTTTGTCTGCCAAATCACCTGCTAGAAACTCTACAAGGAGGTCCAGACATGGATGTTGGTGTACATAGAGACCACATCCAGGCATATTAAAATATATCTTTCCTACTCATAATGAGGTTCTAAAATTATCTTAGAAAACTTTTTATCTGTCATCACTGAGATACAGAAGAGATCAAAAGAGTGGGGGCTGCATGAAAATTACCTCTGCAAGGGTTTGCATTTTCTTTAATATCTCAACTCCTATTCAAGATTTTAATCACCCCCCCCTTCATAAACATACATACATATCACTAAGCTGTTCTCTGAAATTCAAAGGTTAACTCCTCCAAGAAAGTTCATATGCTAGATTAAAGTTTAAAACTGCTGGCGATAAATTGTATTTACTGTTGATGTACCAAACATCTAAATTTACAGCAATCTCTGCACACAACTTGAGCTTCATCGACATCCATCACGTGCCTCAGACAAGACCTTTTGTTTTGTAATTTACACCCATTATCTTTTTCTCATGCAAACATTCCTGAATCTGGTCTTCCCATGATTTCCTAGGCCTTGCTCTACCTTTCTTCCCTGCCATTTGGGCTGAATAAATTCTCTTCGTAAGCATCTCACCACTTATTTTTTCAACATGGCCAAACCACCTCAGAATATTTGTCTCCACCTTACTAACAACATTTCACTTCACTTTACACATCTTCATTCCTCATGTGATCAGAATGCATCTCTATAGAACACAAATGACTCCTATGTTTCTTTTGCAGTACCCAGGATTCACTACCATACATTGGAGTAGGAACAATACACTTTCATACGTAGTCATTTGGGACCTTTTGAAGAACCCATTGGACCTGTGAAATCCTCCAAGGCAGCTATAACTTTCAAAGATGAATTAACTTGCCTACTAATTTCACCATCAAATCTGTTTTATCTGTCAAACATGCTTCCTAAAATTTTTAATTCCTGCATCTGGTTTTCTTTTTAGAACCCCCCCCTCCCCTAATGTTATTGTTATTTGTGCATCTTGTTCTACTTCATAAAATTCTCCCATACTGTTGAAAATATCAATACTATCATTTTCTAAAGATGTTTTGAAATGATGTATCAGTGCTGACACTTCATGATTTTGATATATCTGTAGATCTTTAGCTACGTTAATTGGTTATTTGAAACACTAATGGTAATTTTGGACTGATCACTGTAAATGGAGAAGTTTGATACAGCAATAGTAAGGAAATAATCAGTTAAAAATTATCTGGTGGTTAGTTTTTACTTTGTGGAGCTAACCTCTGAATCTCAGAGAACAGCTTAGTGATATGTATGTATGTAGGACAATAAGATTGCATTTCAGATAAGAAGGGAAAATGAATGCAGTTATTATGGTCTTCTACATCACATTTCTTGAATGATTCAGTATTGTTCGACTTCTTTTTCAAAAATGATGTGTCAGGTAGATTCATTTTGTAAAATGCTCGAGCAAATTTATACTTTTTACTCACTATTTTTTACTTGCTCTTAGTGCTCTGCTTGTAATCTATTAACTTTCACTACAGCATTCAAGAAACATATTATTGAAGCAGAGAAAGAATGAAGAATGAAAAATGTGCAAATTTCTTTCAACTAGTAAAGAATATACCTCTAGAAAAGCAATAAAATGTTATACAAAACACTTCAAAACAAACTTTGGCATTGAAAAGCATAATACATCTAACAGTTGTTAGATCAGTGTATATAGTGCACCATGTATTCAATATAACTATAACAACTGTTCTGTTCAGTTTTCAGTATTCATCACCACCTCATTTGTTCATGATTAAACTATAGTTTGTGTAATTAAACTTGTATTTATTGTGTGAGTTAAAATAGATGTTTACAGAGCTCTTCTTTTCTTAAATGATAATTTTAGTATTATTATGATTTTATTTTGTGCAAATGAAAACTCAAAGAGTATTTTCAGGTACATTATCTATTAAAACTGAATGCTCATATGATTATTGTGCTGAATTTTTCTAACAAGATGAGTTCTGAACATAAGTCATCTTTAAATCAATTAAAAAAGAAATCTTTGTGGAAGAATAGATTTTTTTCTTTGGAAAATTGCTTAATGATAAGTGTTGTGCAACAATGCTGCACTTACTTTTATTAATGACGCCAAGACTGTGAATTTAGAATTTCCAACTTTTACACTTGAAGTATTTGGTTCACAAACTCTTTTGAGCTGCTGCTTCTTAAGCACAAAAATGAAGAAAGTAGTAGAAAAATTAAAATGCAAAATAGGAACTTAACAAACACAATTTTACAGGCATTCAACAATATAATTTAGCTAAATTTTAGTTTGAATAAAGGGAAAAAGAATCACATTCCATTTCCTAAAAGCATAATCTAAAATTAATTATGCATATTTTATGAACACGTTTTGGAATCATTTCAATAAAGCCAGAAACTAAAGGCACATGGAACCAGGCAGTAAATTTTATATGCTGCAATTCTACAAGTAAACATAAAACAAATTACCTAATAAAGATATGTACAGATTTACTTTATTAAAGTACCTCAATAATCAAAATAGGAAATTAGAGGGTTGATTCATTATTAATCTTGACTGACACAGACACTAATACAACACTCTCCTACTCTCTCTTTCCCTAACTGTTCATGCATGATAATAACAACAAGAGTATCAAAATTGTAAGTTGTAAGTTTAAAATTATTAACATAGGTGAAATATTTTTTTTAATGGAATTACTTCTTTAAATCAGGGAATTATTTGGGAAGAAATTCATTACTAACAGCTTCAGCACAAGAGTGTATTGTTCAAACTATACTACTACTGCATTAATTATTTAAAAAAAATTACATTTTAAGGGAAAAGGCATGGCAATAACAATATTAAGTGTTCAACTAGTGCTATAGATTAGTATATTTTCAAAGTAATAAAATTTTTGGTACTAACTAAATTACATATTTATGAGATAAAAAATTCATGAATAGTCACATAATTCTCTCACTTCCCAGAATACTGTGAAATATTCTGCTGTTCCTGATGCACCACTGAGTGAATGGTAAAGAAAAAAAAAGTGAAATACTAATTCAGAATAGCATCAACATAGAAATGCCATAGTGACATTATCTTTCATGTGACCAACTCCTCATAAAATTTGAAAATTGTATCCTTGTGTAGTATGAATTGAACACACATCCTCTAGAGTTCCACCTGAGCATATTAGCATTACACCATTAAGGAAAATGAGTTTCCAAGCAACTGAAAGGTGCGAGTCTGGAACAACATCCACAGTATACTAGTCCAAGCTTTTTTGTACCACATCACTGTAGTGAACCTCATACTGATAGCAAGTAAAATTTGGAATGGTTTATTTAATTATCACTCTAGAATGATACAATTGTTAAGTTCTCTGAAGAGCTGGTCACATGGATAAACCGTTCACAATTGAATTTTTATGCTACATAAAAGAATAAATACATTGAAATGTGTTGTATCATAGTAAGAATATGCCCTTATCCATATATCTTAAAATCTAGTATAGATGTTCCATCATTGAACCACTAGCTTTGCATAAATTTAATCTTTCTAGGAATACATCTTAATAGCTAAAAATAAAACTTATATACATACATACAATGTTAAAAATCTCTTTAAAAACTTTTACAATACTTCTCATTTTATGGGACTTTTTGTTTTCAGTATGAAGTGGACTTAACATGAGCTGCTTGTTAAGTTGTCTGCTTGACTGTACACCAGTACACTGCACTGGAGCAACTATTTTCAATTTTTGTGATGCCCCTTGCCCCTTCTAACTTTTGCACAGCTTTCTCATTACCAAACAATAAAATCTTTTATTTGTGTTTACCATGAGTAATCTACTGAACAAACTTTTATACTTTTTTGTTCTTTGACCTACTGGATTGCTTTCAACAGTAGACATTCTGCTCTTGAAGTGTCATATTAAATATCTTTAACTGGCACTTATGTTACACTACTTCATTCAGTATAAATAAAAAAGGAGGTTATTATTTGTAATCTTTCTCCTTTCATTGTGGTCTAATGCAAGTTTCCATTAACAATTCATTTTATGCAGTATTCCCAATCAACAAATTTTGTTTTGTGCCATGTTTCACAACAACACTGCATCAACTAAGGGAACTGAATTCTTTGTTGGTAACTAATTTGCATATTTCTAGGTGACTGAACATGCTTTTAAAAAATGTTTGCAATATTGAAGTATTCTATTACAGTGCTACCTCCTTTACAGGACCCTCTATTTAAGGGACAATCCTCCCAGACCAAGTTCCTTGGTATAGGGATTCTAATGTATTTGCCTCCAAATAAGGGACACTTATTATAGGAACAAACATTTCTTTAAAAAGAAATTGTTCCACTCAAAAATCAGAAATTTAAAACTAAAATCTGTGAAACTGGTGTTCTTTCCACTTAAACAACATCAGTATTGCAGCCTATGGACCAAGGTATCATCAGAAGCTTAAGGATTGCACATAGAAAACTTTTTCTATGGCATGTTCTTTCTCAAAGTTCTTTTTGTGAAAACTGTGAAGAGCTTGCCAAGTCTTTCAATGGATTGAATGCAATGCAGAGGATAACTATGGCTGTTAAATCTATACCTCTAAGTTGTGTTAAACAGTTTTTTAAGAAGGCAGGCTTCACTATTTCAATTTCCAGTGTAAGTGAACTGAATGAGTACATTGAAGAAAACACAGAACTGTGTGAACTTGTCAAAGACAGAGGCAGTAATGTTGTGATAGAAGAATATATTATGATCAATGAACAGCTGTGTAACGATAATACTAATGAAAACATCAGCTTTTATTCCAATAGTTGAAAATGAAGGCATAACATAAAAGAGCTAGGGAAGAAAAAGAGGAAAGCTGTGATATCAAAACCTTTAAGGAAGTCTTAAAATATGCCGGACAGTTGCATAAGTTCTTTTTAAATGTTAGCAATAGTGAAGGACTCAATTTAATTAATAAACTTAATATTCATGAAAAGAAAAATGCCTGTAAATTGAAAGTTTCAGAACAAACCCTTTTGTCAGATTATTTTCCAATAAATACATACTTCACAAACTTTCCACTGTTTCATATACAGGTGCTGTATTTCTGTTTTATACATATGTATTTTATATTTTTATCATACCTAAGATTTACTGTTATTTACATTCCTCATTAAAATTAAATGTTTATTATGTATTTACTTAATATGTACTTTGTTAGGAACCTCCCAACAAAGGACACTTCTATTTAAGGGACAAACTGTCTGGTCTCATGGATATCCCTTATTGAAAGGTACTACTGTATATAAATTACTCTATAATGTCTTGCATGTTTCCCTTTAAAATTTTTGCATCAGTTAAACTTGTTTGTAGCAGGTATTGGAATGTTGGTGTTGGTTCTATTAAATATGCTTATAATACTGGTGAAAATCTTCAATATTAACTGCTGCTTTTTGAATGTGATGTCTGTATATCACTTATTAAACTATTGCTGATGGGTTGAGATAGAGCATGTTGTACATTCTATATATAGTTCATGGTTTGTACAACAAAGTTTCTTTCCCTTGATGTGGAAATGATTTTCCTGATCTCTTTCTTTCTCTCAGCTGCCAGCCTAACAGTGTGACTTGATTTTAAGATGAAAAATGCCATCATACTACTAGATATGGACTAACAAAAGCATCAAAAGAACAACAACATGAAAGCTGCCCAGTAAAGAAACTGAAAGTTTTCTCAGATTTGATACAAAAGTAACTTAAGAGTCAGCAGTTGGTTTACTCAATCTCTTTCCATAACACAGAGCAGTTCCAGTTGTTGTTGTTCTCCTGATGGGCTTGGTGAATAAACTGCTTTAGAATGTCTTTTAACAAATAATAAGATGTGAAAACCCACCAGCAACATTTGTTGTTTGAATTTAATGGATAAAGAGTGGTCAGAGCTATAGACAGAAAAGCAATGATTATGGAGACTGAGAAGGCATGAACAAAAGTCTGAAAACCAACATGTTAAAAATTTAAGTAAAGAACAGTTAGGAAAAAGATATATAGTGGTCTCTATAAACTGTGCTGATCCTCTTCAGATTTAGAACTTCCCTTAATTCTGGTAATGAAATTTTTCCTGAGTATTTTCCATTGTGAAGAAAGCAGTGCTTGGCTAATGTAACATGGGGAATAGAACCTTATCATTTATAAATAATATGATGCTAGTACAATCTATCTTTTAACCTTTACATTGTTCCAGTGCATAGATACTTGGAAAAACAATCTAAAAAAAAGAAAAGCCAATCATACCATCTTATATATAAAAGGTCAGATCTACTTGTAAGCCCAAAATGTGGTAACAAAATAATTTGGATCACATGATTTCTCAGAAGCAGGTGGACATTGTGGCAAGGTAAAGTGTGAAATTAGTTGTGTTGCAATCTTGCATGTTATGTTTTGTATTTTGCTCATGAAATCAAAGTTGGAAATGAACAGTTGCATACACAAAGTTAATGTAATTATAAATACACCACACTGTGAACACTCAAGAGGCACATATAGTGAATTAAATCGTTTTATTTTTCTGGCGTAGTAAGCACAAAGATTTGCCAAGCTTTCACACTCCACTGGTAGGCTTTTTCAAAGCAATGGTAGACATAAAAATGCATATGTCTACCATTGCCTTGAAAAGCCTTCCAGTGGAGTGCAAAAACTTGGTGAATCTTTGTGCTTACTACGCCACAAAAATAAAAGGATTTAACACACTATATGTGCCTCTTGACTGTTCACAAAGTTAATATTTTACTTCTTTTTCTTGTGAGCTTCAGATCAACTTGAAATTGAAGACCACACACACAGACACAAGGAAAGTCTGATTAGCCAGAACTCTTTGTAAGCCCTGAATGCCACAATGACATACACTGAAGAGCAATTGAATTAGAGACAGCTGGCGTTATGCAACTGTGGCGCTGTGGGCGGCCCTGTAAATGAAAACGACATGACGTATGCAGTGATCCGACAATATAAGGAGTGATGCGATGGGAATCAGTAAGAGTCGCACACAGTATGGGTAAGATGAAGGATCTAAGCGCATTTGATCGTGGGCAAATTGTCACTCCATCTCGGAAGTCGTGCAGGCACTGGGATTTTCACGAGCCACTGTGTCACGGGTGCACCGTGAGTACATCGAATCCCGTAAAACCATCCCTGCAAGGGCCAACTGCCATGGACAACAGCATGTGGATGAGCGGGGTCATCGCCAGTTAGCTCGCATTGTAACAGCGGATAGACGGGCCACAGTGCAAGAAATCACTCTGCAATTTAACGCAGGTGCTCAAAAACGTGAAAGCAGCCACACCATCCAGAACCATCTCCTCGCTATGGGGTACAGAAGCCATCATCCCACGAGGGTGCCGCTGTTGACCGCACATCACAGGGTGCAAAGATTAGCATGGGCACGGGAACATCACCACCGGATCCTAGACATGTGGAAAAATGTTGCCTGGACTGATGAGTCGAGATTCACGTTGGTACATGCGGATGGCAGGATACGAGTACGGTGCAAACCACATGAAGCGATGGATCCTTCTTGCAAGCAGGGTACTCTTCAAACTGGTGGGGGTGGCACTCTCGTCTGGGGACTGTTTACGTGGACTGAAATGGGACCCCTGGTACGGGTGACATTATCCCTCACAGGTCAATGCTACCGGGATATCCTGGGCGATCATTTGCTCCCGTTTGTGCGTCTTCAACATCCCACTGGAGACCTCATCCTGCAACAAAACAATGCACCGTGCCATCGCTCCCGAATTGTATCCGAGTGGTTGGATGAACACTCCACCGACGTGACCTCGCTTCCTTGGCCAGCTAGGTTACCTGACCTCAATCCCATCAAGCACATCTGGGATGCCACCGAGAGAGATGTTAGATGCTCTGACCCCCTCCATCAAATCTTTGTGAACTGTGGGAGCTTGTTCAGGGGTCGTGGATCCATATGCCTTCCCAACGCTTCCGGTGTCTTGTCGAGTCCACGCTGAGACGAATCGCCGCCGTCATCAGGGCGAAAGGTGGTGCTACACGTTACTAGACAGGTATCTCTAATTCAATTGCTCTTCAGTGTATATAGTTGTAAAACCTTCATGCTGAAATCTCTCAAGCAACTATCTAACTCGTACATTCACAAAACCATGTTTGTTAAAACAATAACATGATGAATGAAACAGAAACTGTGCAGTATTTAGAATCCAACAAATGTTACCTTATTTATTCATGAAATGTCATGTCTTTACAAGGCAAACATTTTTACTTCCATTTATTATGTAACTCAAGGAACTTTGCAAATGAAAGGTCATCTGCTTCAATGTCTCTTATTATTAAACTTCATGCAATGCTATGGCACCTCACTTAAATTATCAGTGTCATTGTGAATGCCATAAGATATACTGTTTTATCAACAATTAAAATTCGAACAAACTGCATACCACTCAGCACATACATATTAAAGTAGCAATGAAAGAGCACATCTTGGTAATACTTTTTCTGAATTTTACTCAGAATATTTGAAAGCATTAAGCTTCGGCATTTACGAAGTCACATTAAGTAATATCATCACTTACCTTCGTTATTTGCCTACACACGTATCTTATTTTGGGTATGTGTGTGTTATCTTTACAATCAATATGCTTTTAGCCTTTTATCATATCATAAAACATAAAAGGAAAAATTTTGATCTGTGAGCTTATGTTTTATAAAAGTAAAAGTTTTAGAAATGAGAGCATTTCTTCAAAACATACCTGTACTATGAGAACTCTCGAATTGTATACCTTCATGTTTTCATAATTTAGCTACTGGTATATACTGTATTTCTACAAATTGTGTAGTTAAAATTTAAAGGAACCATGTCCATAATTTCAATGTTGCATGCCTACATAGCCACTATGATCCCTAATGCCCTCCATCAGAAGGTGATATATTGTCATTAAGTGCATTAAATTATGTAATAGAGACATGTGATAGATGATCATTGGGGTATCAAAAGTTCAAGCATGCAGTTGATTTCATTTTGCATTCCCCTGAAATTTTCAAATGGCAAATGTGATGCACAAATCCCCCCCTTATTTTTCCTAGTTGTAAGAAACAATTATTAAGAATATTTCATAAATATTTGCCAACATATTTTAATTCATTATGATTGACATTTTTGATGAATCAAACATAACTGCAAAACAAAAAACAGCTGGAACTAAAAATTTTGAGACATTAAACATATGTGCCACTAAAAACTTAACATATTTTATGCCACATTATTACTGAGAAAGCAATATCAATCACCATCGTTATCACAGAAAGAAACTGTAATGCTAGCACAAGACGACTGATTTCATTTGTATACAAAATATTTTCACTTTTGGGCAAAAGAAAAAAGTATATATTTAGAAGAAACAGGTGATGTGTGATTGTTTAATTACAGTTGTGATGGTGTTACATTAGGTTTGCGACACAGATTGTTAAGACCATAAAAAATACTGTTATTGTGAAACATACACACAAAATCCAAAAATAAAAACTCAACCACATGTGATTCAGAGCAAATTCACTCATGTAAATAAGACTGCCATCAGTTTCCTCCAAACATGAACCTTTTTGTATATCTTGAAATATGTCAGAGTGGAAAAGACAAGTGACTAAAGAAATGAGATGATGGCATGATGCAGCTAAGTTTCTTGGAATGTATTTGGTTTTGTGCACAATATGTTACTTTGATTGTCACTGCCTAGACTTCCCCAACAAAATGATGATAGTGCTCTTGCTTAGTGCTATAAACTAACAGAAACAGTGATGGGGAAAGTAACACAAAAGGCAACGACATTTGCCCAAAGAACTAGTTTATTTTACAATGTGGAACTTTCTGTTCCACAAAAAGATGACAGGCACCCAAACTGGAAGAGAACTACAGGCTGAACTTTGAGGAAAATGTGTAAAAACTGGCAGGGTGTCTTACTTCATATATGGTGCGGCAGAGTTGAAGCTCTCTGCTGAGTGCTGAAAGACTAATGATACACTTAAGCACTCACATGCATAAGTCCAAGCTGAGTTGCTTAGTTAGCACACTGGTAAAAGCAGAATGGTATTGGTTCTGAACAGCATAGCAAATGATTTCAGTAATAAACCTGGTGAAATCCAAACATAACAAGCTTTCCATCTGCTTGGAGTATGAACAGTTGGTGACATTTTCTTGGCCCCTTGAAGAATAAAATGATTTCTAAAACAGCAAATTCTTTGACAGGTAAACCCACCAACAAATTGCCAGCTAAGTATGCAGCAATCAGGCCCATGCATAAATGTATGGGCAAATAAATAACAAGAGGTAGTTAGCAAAATCTGAATGTGTGTGTGTGTGTGTGTGTGTGTGTGTGTGTGTGTGTGTGTGTGTGTGTGTGTGTATGTGTGTGTGTGTGTGAGAGAGAGAGAGAGAGAGAGAGAGAGAGAGAGAGAGAGAGAGAGAGAGAGAGAGAGAGAGAGAGAGAGAGAGAGAGAGAGAGAGAGAGAGAGAGAGAGAGAGAGAGAGAGAGAGAGAGAGAGAGAGAGAGAGAGAGAGAGAGAGAGAGAGAGAGAGAGAGAGAGAGAGAGAGAGAGAGAGAGAGAGAGAGAGAGAGAGAGAGAGAGAGAGAGAGAGAGAGAGAGTACACAGGACTGTACTGTGGTGGCTGTTTTCAAAATTTTAAAGCATATACAAAAGTTTTGATTCTCTGGACTGAGAAAAAGCTCTAGTTCTTAAGAGGTAGATTCATTTCAGAATGATTTTGATATGGTGGATAAGATCTTTCCTGTGTTACCATTTCATGCTAAAATTATGGGCATATAATGCACTGTATTATTGTGAGGTTTTAAAGAAACAAAACATGAAACTAAGAACCACAAGGATATTTTAAAACCAAAACTGAGAATTTACAAAAATGCAAACATAATGAATAACTTGTTTTGCACTATTTGCCTGAATACAAAAATAACACATATTACTTTACTGTTTTTATTACTCACTGCATTATCTGGGCAGGCATGTGTAGCTAAATGTAAAACATCAACATTTTTCATCTCATTGATCACTAGTGACTTTTTTGCTTGATCTTTGAGAGCAACTTGGCATTGTTCACTTCCAAATACCTGTCTTACGTGCTGGGCTTCTACTCCAGCTTTTGGTAGCTCATGAAGATCACACCGGTTAAATTTGGGATCACCAACTGCTAGAAGCTAATAAATAAAATTTTCAGAAATACATCTTGAAATTTGAGAAAATAATAAAATATTATAACATAACACATAATTTAATTGCCAGTTCCCAAATTCTTTAAGTCTCAGTTATTTGTTTTTGCTTAGTAAAAACTATATGGACAGAAACACAAAGAGATGAGCTAATATAATATAAAAATACATTTAATGTACAATATTTTATGATGCATAACAAATATTGATACATGGTGCTCCGATATACACTGCTCAACACTGAGATTGCACCCCACATGACATGCGAATTGGTAGGTGTGTGCAGACAGGTGGAATATGCAAATCATTTGAGCATGCAACCAAGCATGTGAGATGTGTAAGAGATCAAAGGGCAAACACAAGCTGCCAAAGCCATATTGTGTCCCATGCTCCAGGTCATATGGAACATAGCAACATAGTGTAGCATAGTGTAGATGCCTGCTACAGCATGTTCAAGGGCTGAAGATGTCACATAGGTGACGATGATGGGCAAAACACGTAACAATATTAACAAATAAAGGTAACTTGATCACGCTAGTTATGTTAAATGAAAAAACTTTTACAAGAAAGTTCGTAAGTTGGGAGCTTTCGACCTTATCTTAGGTCTTCATCACGCCAATGGAGGACTAAGATTGTTGCCAGATTCTACATTTGAATTTTTCCTATTTTAGTTGCCAAAACTTAGAATTGATCTCCAGATCATTGGAATGTAGAGAGGAGATTCGGAATTGCAAGTCATTGAGTTGAAAATAATTTCCAGGCTTTCACGGTAACGGAGGGCAAAACGATTGTCAAAAGAAGTAATTCATTTTGCTTTGTTCCAGTGGGGAAATGCAGATGTGTCTTTCATTGTCAAAATAGACAAGGCTGTATTAGGATTGGCTTTCAAAACATCTTTTTTATGTTCTAATATTCTGTGGTTAATGCTCCTGTATGTGCTTCCAATGTATAAGTTATTCCCTGTTGAAGAAGAGATAGGAATGCAGTAAACTCCTGGGAGGTCCAGATTTTCAACTTTGCCCCTATCCCTTTGTAAAAGTTTCAAGATGTTTGGGGTGGATTTAATGGCAAGATGGTAACCAAAACTTCTAAAAAGAATCTGTAACTTATAAGCATAGGAAGGATGGTAAGGAACAGAACCAGAGAATTTCAGGTTTTCTTTCTTTTGAGGAAGGAGGCATTCAATTTTCGAATTGTTTTCATATTTAAGAGGGAGTTGACTATAAGAGCAGGGAAACCATGAGAGAGGGCCATTGTAGAAATTTAGAAGTTTTGGTTACCATCTTGCCATTAAATCCACCCCAAACATCTTGAAACTTCTACAAAGGGATAGGGACAAAGTTGAAAATCTGGACCTCCCAGGAGTTTACTGCATTCCTATCTCTTCTTCAACAGGGGATAACTTATACATTGGAAGCACATACAGGAGCATTAACCACAGAATTTTAGAATATAAAAAAAAATGTTTTGAAAGCCAATCCTAATACAGCCTTGTCTATTTTGACAATGGAAGACACATCTGCAGTTCCCCGCTGAAACGAAGCAAAATGAATTGCTTCTTTTGACAATCGTTTTGCCCTCTGTTACCATGAAAGCCTGGAAATTAGTTTCAACTCAATGACTTGCAATTCCGAATCTCCTCTCTACATTCTGATAATCTGGAGATTAATTCTAAGTTTTGGCAACAAAAATAGTAAAAATTCAAATGTAGAATCTGGCAAAAATCTTAGTCCTCCATTGGCGTGATGAAGACCTAAGATAAGGTCGAAAACTCCCTACTTACGAACATTCTTGTAAAAGTTTTTTCATTTAATGTAACTAGCATGATCAAGTTACCTTTATATGTCACATAGGCTTCACCACCAACCCCATCACTAGTTGAAAGTGTTTGAGAGAGAGGAAGGATTGAAGGCTTCCGAGAAACTGGTTGGTTGATTCAGCGAATCGCTGCTCATGTGCATCAGGATGTGAGAACAATTGGATATTGTTGGCAACAGTGGTTGCAAGAAGGCACTGCCAGTCACTGTCGCAGGATCAGAGCAGTCACGTGGACACTAGCCCGCATCGATCGTCATGTTCATCAACAGGCAATTGCAGAGCCACAAACTACTGCAGAGAACACTGATGGGCAGTAGGGGCCATTATGACCATTGCATCAACTGCAGTTGACCATAAGGCATAACCAAGCTTGGCTGGAGTGGTGTCATAGTAGAGCTGCAAGGTGACATGAATGGCACTATGTTGTGTTCAGTGATAAATCTTGATTCTGACTCTGTGTTGAAGATCAAAACTATGCCTGGAGATGACAAGGTCACAGAAAGGATCCAGCTGCTGTCTGTGAGCAGTGTGTTACTTACCAACTAAGCATCCTCATATGGGGTGCCATACAGTCACCTCTGATATGTACAATGGGCACAGTGACAGCTCAGTGGTATGTAAATGATGTTTTACAGCCTGTGTTGTTGCCATTTCTGATTGGTATTATGGATGCTATTTTCCAGCAAGATAACACATGGCCATACACACACACAGCTAACATTTCTTGAGCGTACCTACAAGGGTCCTCCATATGCTTCCGTGCCCAGTGAGATCTCCAGACTTATCACCCGTTGAGCATGTATGGGGCCTCATTGGATGATGCGTGAAAGCCTCTCCTCGGCCACCCTGGAATGTAACTGAATTATGGGAAAAGGAAAACTTGTGTGGTACCAGATACCCCAGGACACCTTTAGAGGGCTGTACCAATGCATGCCATGTTATTTGTCTGCTTGCATTGCACAACATGGTGGTCACACAAGGTATTGGCAGATGTCATGTGATCCTGTATTTTAGTCTGTCAAGGTAATGTACTGCCTTGGAAATTAAATCATGTATTATCCACCTATGACTGGTGATTAAAATCATGTATGATCTACTCTATGTCTCTGGTGATTTTTGACATCTTTGGCCCTCTCTTTCTGGGTGGGTTTCAATGCCAAACAGTATATATACATATATGGAAGGGGGGTATTTGGAGACATTTACCTCTATTATTTTTTTCTTTTACAAAACAAAATACAGAAATTTAGCATAAAGTAAAGTAGTTTGCCCTACCATAACTGTAAGCATGTTACCTCACATTGGAAATATTTTCTTGTCTTCAGTTAACCTAAAAAACCAATTGGTCAAGTGCTATAGTTTTCTCTCTCAAAAAACCACCTATATTCTGTTATGTCAACCAATGACTTTGTCCCAAAAATCCCTTCATCTATTGGTGCTCAAGACACTATGTACACCTTTGATGTTAAATCATTATTTCCTTCAGTGTCATTCTTTGGTGCCTTCATACTCTTCATGAATAAACTCATGGAACATTAAAAACTTGAAGATGAATTAATCAAGGACCTAAATGACTGCTTCAGTACCTTACAACATTACTGATGTTTTGGGTACAATGGTATATACTACCAACAAAAACAAAGTTTACCAATAGGCTTTCCACTTTCCCCCTTGCTTGCTGAAATTTATATACAAAAGTTTGAAAAAATATTTATTGCTCCATCCCACAGTTCACATAGGTACGAAGATGATATTCTCATTGTCTGGCCAAGACAGAAAAATTCATATTAATGACACATATGTCATTTACCTCTTCCCAAATTCCAAAAAATATCAAATTCACTTCTAATGAACAAGTTGATAATGATATAAACTTTCTTGATGTTAACATAAACAAAACATAAATCATTGCTTTTTATGAATTGAATATCGTTTTGCAAGTTTAGCCATTTCAGGTCTTCATTCTTTTACTATAATGTTCAAGTGTTGTTTTAGTCTTGTGGTCCTGTTTGTGCTTTAGACATCAATGAATCTGTCAAAATTTGTTTGCATAGCATTTTGTTCAGTTCAATATGGCTCATCTGTATATCTTCAAAAGTACAACAGCATATAATACGAACTTCGCTTAAAGTATTACGCCTATTACTTATTGTTCAACTCAAGACAATATCTGAAGATAATATCTAGTTATGCTGAAATAGTGATATATCATCCAACCATCATAAGTAGTATAATTTTTACCTTCTGAATTTCAGTGAATTGTATTATTAACAAAATTTCTTTTCATATTACCTACCACATGTTGTCAATGTTTAGGGGTAACCCGTCCATTCAAGATTTATATAACGTGAGAAACAGTAATTTCAATGTTAGATTTCTAACAAGTTATGAATTATGAATAAACAAAAACTCTTGACTATTCACTTGGCCTCTCTGCCTACAGTAAACCTACTACCACTCACAGTATCATCCCTTAATATTCATATACCTTTAAGAAATACAAACGGGCAGCTTTCAAATCTTACATCCACAAAGTTAACCTTATTTGCAAAAGTCCCCTTTCATTACAAGAAGAAAATATTGATATTTTAAACTTTTGTGAATGACAATATCCCAACCTCCTTGATACAGTTTGATTAGGAAATTTGAGTCATGAAAAAGATACCTTGTTTGGTTTCTGAACCTTCAACTGGCGATCAATTTGTGGGCCCTATACCTTTAAACCCATCCTTTTCTTATAAGCTTTACTCAATCTTTAAAGCTTATGGTTACAGGGTTGCAGAGAGAGTTATAATTAAGCCTCCACCACAACTTAATCTTATTCTTAAAGACAGAGATCCAAACAAACCCCTTGTCTTACCAAATGTTTATTCTATTCTGGTCAACACATCAGTAGGTGTTGCCTATCACATTGGAAGTACATTCCATAAAATTACTCAGTGTCTGGCAAAACACGTTTCCAATGATAAGAAATGTAGCCCACCTCTCTCTTTTATTACTAATCAACAGTGATACTTCTTGTGTTCCCAAATGGGGAAAATGCAAAATGCATTGTTGCGTTCATTAAAAGGAAATCCCTTAGGTATTGCGAAAGTATCAAAATTTCTCTTTCCTGTAATATCTGCAATACAGTCCCATAATACACTGAAGTGTCAAAAGTCATGGGATAGCAGTATGCAAATTTTTAACTGGCGCTGCCATTGTATAAAGGCTTCGACACATGCCACAATTTATATCAGTTGCTAGGTGTAATCTCGGGAGTCAGGTTGAACAACTGCCAGTAGGATTATGGCAAGCTGACATGAATTATCAGAGTTTGAACGAGGCATGGTAGTGGGAGCCAGATGGATGGGACATTCAGATGTTGTGTGAACATTCAACATTCCTCAATCCACAGTGTCACATGTGTACCGAGAATACCTCATGGAAGGCATTACCACCCACCATGGACAGTGCAGTGGCCAACCACGGGTGCTGAATGACCATGACCAGCGGTGTCTGACCAGGATTGTCCATGCTAACAGACAAGCAACAATGGCTCAAATAACATCCATATTCAACGCAGGAGGTACCAGACACATATCCATCAGGTTAGTGCACCGTAATTTAGTGTCCATGGGGTATGGGAGCAGAGGACCATGGAAGACTGACAACATGTGGCATGGTCCGATGAGTCACACTACCAGTTGTTATGAATTGATGGTAGGGTTCGGGTGTGGTGCAGACCCCATGGACCCAAGCTGTCAACAAGGCACTGTAAAAGCTGGTGGTGGTTCCATACAAGTGTAGGGTGACTTTACGTGGCATGGTTTGGATCCTCTGGTCCTTGTAAACATGTCATTAACCAGTAATCGTTTTATTGCTCTGCTGGGTGACCAATTACAGCCCTTCATGGACATCATGTACCTCAACAACAATGGAATTTTCCAGGCGGAAAATGAACCATGTCATCAAGCCCAAGTTGTCCAAAATTGGTTCAAGAAGCATTCCAGACAGTTCCGATGGATGGTGTGGCCACCACGTATGCCCGGCATTAACCCAATAGAGCACTTATGGGATGTGGTGGAAAGGTCCATTCACACCCAAGATCAGGCACCTACAAATACCAGGGAACTATGGGTGGCTGTTCAGACAGCATGGCTCAACATCTCTCCAGAAGTCTTCCTGCCACTTGTGGAATCGATGCCACATTGAGTTGCTCCACTTTGCCGGCTAGAGGAGGTCCTACATGATACTAGGTACATATCCCATGACTTTTGGCACTTCAGTGTACTTGCAATACAGACCCACCTCAACAAATTCCTATTACTTGGAAATCCATTTTAAAATCTGGCAGCATCTGATTTCTCATGTTATCTCCCTTTATTCCATGGCTGAAGAGATGAAAGTTGCTATCAAAATGTTCCAATTTCATAAATTTCTTTTTACACAACTTAAAGCATTGATTTTATTAGAAACACTTTAATGTATCTTTCAAGCATGATTCCATTACTAACATAATTTTATGCACAGCTTCACACTACTGTTTCAGAACTGATGTGGTTTCTTGACTGTTTGCTATCATCAACCTTTAACAAATCTTTTATGCGGCTTACAAAAATTAAACCACCAATTTCAATAGCCAAAACCTGGATGTCAAAAATGATACCTTTATGAATTCAAGGAAACTAATTTTTCAGCTATGAGAAACTAATTCCAGAAAAGAATGTTAACACCAGTCATAAAGTACACAGAGTGCTCACTGCATTATGACCACCTACCTAATACTTCATGGGCTCTCCTGTTGCCTGGAGAACGGCTGCAACTAAGAGTGACATAGACTCCAAAAGGTGTCGGTACAGCTGTTTGGAGATCTGCCACCAAACTGTTCATATTACAGTCCACAATTCCAGTACAGAGTGGGATGGTGTATCTAACTTTGCCTCACCTAGAATTCCACAAAATCACACAGATACTCAATTGGGTTCAGATCAAGGGAGTTTGGGGGCCATTCCTATCACTACTGTGTTCATCAAACAATTCTTTCATGAGGCAAACTCGATTACATGGAGCATTATCCTCCCGAAAAAACTCATTCCCCTCAGGGTGGAGGTAGAACATTTTGGGGTGTACATGGTCCAAAAGCAGTCCTGGTAGTAGTCGGCATACATATATTGGTCCATACACATCAGATGTCCCAATTAGGTGCCAGATAAACATATGTCTTGCATCGTGCAACAACCTCCCACCGGCCTGGGTAGTTAATACTGTGCATGAGGGATCCATAACTTCATACTGCTGATGTAAAATATGGATTCCACCACTGGCAGAATAGAGTTTATATCATGACTCATTGGCTCAACATGCCCGCTTTCAATCTCCTATCATCCAAACAGCATGCTGTTGTCACCAGGAGAGTCATTTATGTCAATGGGCTGTGGTTAGGAGACAGGGCATCTAACAGCCAGTGAAGTTTAGCAAGCACTCAGTATATATTAACTGCTCTTTTAGCCCATTTGTGCCAGCATGGTTTGGTTTTTTGTAATTTTAATGGTGCAAGGGCCATGGTTGGCCAAAGAGCGCCAAACAAAAGACACTCAAAACTAGACAAAACTAATTAATTAAAAAACGTACAAAAGGTTAAAAAACAGACTGATTCGGTAAAAAGTGAAAGATGAGAGGGAATATGTTAAAAACTAGACGAGTTTAGAAAAGTCAATCTCTTTTAAAAACAAAAACACTGCGAGCATGTCGCATTCGTCACCAAGGAGAGTCTGCAGCATAGCTGCTCCGTCGTCCAACAAATGAGAATGAAAGTAACGAAAACGACGATCACAAAACCGAACACAAGTGCACAAAACATGAAGGACTGTGAGACGACAATTGCATGCCTCACACACTGGGACAGTGTCGCCACACAGCAAGAAGCGGTGAGTGAAACGGCAATGCCCAATACGGAGTCGGGCAAGAACAACTTCCTCATGACGGTTCTTCCGCAAACTAGACTTCCATAGTCCGATCTGTGGTTTGATGGTACAAAGCTTATTTCTGCCCTGTTGAGACCACATGGACTGCCACTCGTCCATTATAAATTTCCGGATCAAAGGGCGAAAATCGCGGAAATAAAAGTGGTAGCCGCACAGGTGTCATGGAGGAAACAGACCTGGCAGAGAGGTCTGCCGCTCGTTACCCCGAATCCCAACATGGCCAGCAACCCAACAGAATCGGACCAGGAAGCCATCACCCTCCAAAGTTCTAAGAAGGCAGCGGACATCACGGATGACAGGTGAGTCCGTGTCCTCTGGAGAAGATAAAACTTGGATGATGGACTGGGAATCAGAGCAAACCATAGTGCGACGATGTGATCGAGACTGTATGTGGCACAAAGCGAGGTGTACCTGCACGCATCTCTGCCGAAAAGACGGTGGATTCAGGCGGAAGCCTCTCAGCATGGGAGGCATCGCCACACACACAAAAGCGGATCCAACGACATCCCCGGACTTCGAGCCATCGGTGAACACAAAGCACGAAATCCGGGTAGACAGACAGTTTTTCAGCAAAGAGCTGCTGGTATACCAGAGCAGGAGTGGACGACTTTGGCCACACACAAAGAGAAAGGTCAGCCGTTGCTTGAACGGTCTGCCAAGGAGAATGGTCGAAAAAGGTGGTCAAACCAATCCTAGACAAGTTGAGACCAGCATCGTGCACTATGGCAGACATACGAATCCCGAACGTCGGAACACAGGAGGGGCGGTTGGAAAACAAGCGGACACAGTCCGGTTGGAAGATGGAACCATACAGTGGATGATCAGGAAGAGATTTCAGTTTTGTATAAAACTGAAAAGACAGCTGCTTACGACGGATGCATAACAGCGGCTCATGAGCCTCCGCATACAGGCTATGCACGGGAGAGGTACGGAAAGCACCAGTACATAGCCGCAATGCCTGGTGATGGACGGGGTCCAAAGGCTTTAAAACCGATGGACGCGCTGAACCGAACGTAATGCATCCGAAGTCTAACTTTGACCGAATGAGAGAGTGGTAAATGCGAAGCATTGATCACCTGTCAGCCCCCCAGGATGTTTGAGAGAGGACCTTCAGGATACTCAATGACTTCGTGCACTTCATCTTCAAAGACTGAATGTGAGGCCGGAAGGTGAGCGCTCGGTCAAAAGTTAGCCCAAGGAACCTGGCTTCTGACACCACAGGGATGGTAGAACACTGCAGACGGAGGCAGGGGTCTAGGTGAAGACCCCGTTTGCGGCAAAAATGCACGCAAACGGTCTTCTGCGTCGAGAAGCCAAATCCATTTTGGGAAGCCCAGTGAGAGATCTTGGTAATGGCAGACTGGAGCTGTCTCTCGATGGTGCGCATGTTTACAGAGGCGCAAGAGATCTGCAGATCATCCACGTACATGGTTCCACGAACCGTCGGAGGAAGTAGTTGGAAAATATGGTTGACACGAAGGATGAACAACGTAATGGAAAGAATGGAGCCTTGAGGTACACCCTGTTCTTGGGGGTACATCGCAGAGAGGGTCGACCCGACGAAGAGTCACCAGATTTGATTAACAGAAACAGAGCATTGCAGTTAGTTGAGACAAGTTTCTTTGTTGAGGAAGGTGTACCTTCCTCCACAGGGCGCTTTAAAGTAGTAGCATGGGAAACCCTTTGTGTTGCCATGAACAAGAGAAAAGATTCATCCGCCGACCTCCCCACCTACTACCGAGCCCAACGAGGGAGAGCCGGAGGTCCGCAAGCCCAAGAGGACGCAGGACACGGCTCTAGGGATAGTCAGTGAATATAGCAAGTTGGTAGGGCAGACATACGCTCGGCATGCACCCAGACTTTCCCGTGCCTGGGGAACACCCCTTTGGTATGCCCACCCTACCCCCAAATTCACCCTGCCGAACTGAACAACAAGCCACTAGAAGTCTGGACGCCTCTCGGCCACAGACTTCCTGACTAGGAGTGGGTTAGCTCCCAGCCTCCCGTTTAGGGTGAAGCAGAGGGCAAAGAGGAGTGTTGGCATCTGGAGACACTACAACCCGGCCCCGTCATACCTCAGCCTCCAGCATCCCCTTTTCCACCTATATGGGTCACCGCACACAGCAAACGTGCAGGTAGGTCTAAGCAAACCAGCTCCGGAAAAACAGAAAATGTAACATAAAAGAGAAAAGACAGGGAAGGGAACGAGGAACAAAACCCGGAGCTGGCACCTCATCACAACCTCAGCAGCCTACAACTGAGGCGGGTACATGTCAAGATATGAACTAAAGACGAAAAAGCAAAATTATAAGAGAAAATCGGCTTGGGCCGTGGGGACGCCATCCCCCATCAGCTGGATGAACAGCTGTCCCTTCGGTGATGTTATCGTTCAAGAGTAAATGAAATGTATTCCGTCACAAGGTGAGCTCGGGCCGTGGGGGCGCCACTCCTCAAATAACTGGAAAATCAGTTATCCCCGTGCGGGGTGGAATGAGAGGCTTCGACAAGAAGATCCCCTGAAGGAAGCTTCTTGACATTGCGCGGAGAGCCAGCAACGGCTTGAAGAGCCTTATTGATCCAGAAGGGGCTCTTGGCACTCAAAGGTTGTAAAGGATCGATAGAATGAATCAAGAGAAACAGATCATTGCAAGTGTCAGAGACAAGGTTTTTAGTGGAAGGGATGGTCCCATTCTCCATTGGATGCTTTGGTGTCGCACCATGGGAAATGTCTTTGGAACCCATAAAGAAGAGGGAAGATTCATCCGCCGACTTCTCCACCCACTACCGAGCCCAACGAGGGAGAGTCGAAGGTCTGCAAGCCCATGTGGACGCAGGACACGACTCTAGGGATAGCAAGCGGATATAGCAAGTTGATAGGGCAGACATGCGCTCGGCGAGCACCCAGACTTTCCCATGCCTGGGGAACACCCCTTTAGCATGCCCACCCTACCCCCAAACTCACCCTGCCGAATGTAACGACAAGCCTTTAGAAGTCTGGACTCCACTCGACCACAGACGTCCTGACTAGGAGAGGGTTAGTTCCCAGCCACCCGTTTAGGGTGAAGCAGGGGGAAAGAGGAGTGTTGGCACCTGGCGACAACAACACCCAGGCCACCAGAAACCTCAGCATCCAGCATCCCCTTTTCTACCTTACGGGTTACCGCACACGGCAAACGTGCAGGCAGGTAAAGCTAACCACCTCGGAAAACCAAAGAAGGGAACATAAAATGGAGAACACAGGAAAGAAAAATAGAAACTAAAATCCAGAGCCGGTGCATAATCACAACCTCAGCAACCTACAACTGAGGCGGGTGCGTGTCAAGTGAAAAAACAAAAAACATAAAAAATGTGAAAATCATCACATATAGTACATGTTGGCTCGGGCCATGGGGACGCCATCCCCCAGCAGCTGGATGAACAGCTGTCCCTTCGGTAACATAATCATGCAATACGAAGAAGCAAGATCTTCCGTCACAAGGTCAGCTTCGGCCGTGGGGGCGCCGCTCCCCAAATAACTAGAAAACCAGTTATCCCCGTGCAGGGTGTGCCAGCATGTGATGCACAGTCAGGAGGGATATTGTTTGTGATTGAACCATATTTGCATTGGGCCATCAACTATGAAACTGTTCACCAACTGCCTTGTAAATGGCAATATACCCATCATTCACCTCTGGAATCCACATTTTTCTACCCTTCACAGTTGGGTCACCACTTAGTTGTTTCACCATTTTGGCACCACTCCTGGTACACTTTAACTACAGAGGCCCTTGAAAAACTCACAAGTGTTGCTGTTTCTGAAATAGATGAAACAACCCTTCATGCATTTACAATTTGGCCTTTCATAAACTTCGATAAATCCTTCATTTTACACATTATGTTTGGTACTTCACTCTCAACTCTGAAGCATTATCCTCTTATATAAACCTCTGTAGCTTACAAGCCACACCTTTGTCCTTATTATGCTAGTATCATGAGTAACTCACTTTGGATAGGGATGGTAGTAAATCAGTGAGCACTCAGTATAAGGTGTGATAAAAAAATAAGGTGAATGTTTTTACCAAAGACAGAAATTTAAGAGTTACACAAATGAATCCCCTTCAAAATAATCCCTCTCAATACACATACATTTATTCCAGTGGTTCTGCCATTGTTGGAAACACCCATAAAAGTCCTGTTTTGGAATGCCCTTTAAGACTCTTGTTACATTACCTTTTATGTCTACCACGAAGACAAAACATTTACCTTTCATAACTGCCTTATGTTTTGGGAGCAGACAAAAGTCACTTGATGCTAAGTCCAGGGAATAAGGGAGGTGAGGGAGTACCGGATGAATTTTGCAGCCAAGAATTTGATGATTGGCAGAGCAGTGCGACATGGCACATTTCGTGGTGAAGCTTCGATCCTCTGGCCTTCTTCTCCGGTCTCTTGCGATGGACTGTGGTCCTTAGGCATTTCAGGATTTCCAAGTAACATGCATCATTTAGTGAAGCCTCATGGTATGAACTCCCAATGCACCAATCCTTCGATATAGAAAAATGACACAAGCAGGACTTTAATGGGCGATCGAGACTGATGTGCTTTCTTGGGTCTTGGGGAGGAAGAGGTTTTCCATTGAGAGCTTTGGACATTTGTTTCAGGGTTGTAAACGTAGACCCAGGTTTCATCACCTGTCACAATTGTCCACAAAAAGTTTGTATCTGCTGTTGCACATTGAAACAACTCAGATGAAATTGTGACAGGATTGCTTTTCTGGTCATTGTTCAGAAGACAAGGAATGGACTGAGCACTGAAACATTTCATGTTCAATTGGTCAACGAGGATGGCTTGAAGAAAAGCAAACAGCCGACCAGTCTCTGCTGCAATTTCTCTGATGGTGAGGCTTTGGTTCTCCCTGATCACAGCGTGAATTTCCAGATGTTGTCATCGGTTACTGCCATTGATGGTCTTCCATGACGAGATTCATCTTTGATGGAAGAAGGGCCATCTTTAAACCTGGAAAACCACTTAACACTGTTTTTTAGGTCACAGCGCTTTCATCATGAACAGTTGTTAGCTTTTCATGCATTTCTCTTACCAAATATCCAAGATGGAAACAGAATTTTATGTTTGTGCTTTGCTTGAACTTCGATATCCATTGGAAAAATGAGAAACATGCATCTACACTCTTTGCTGCCTAGAAGACTACTGGCATTTGCTGCAAAACCAGTTTCTGGCCAGGCAACACATGCCAGGGTTGAGGGTTAATGACTGCTTACCTCTCCTTCGCTTCCACAGCAAGGGCAACTCTATTCACCTTACTTTTTGATCACCCCTCATACGTTGCCTGTGGTACTTAATGTGAAAACTGACTGTTTAATCTTGATTTTATTTCGGTATAAACTCTAAGCCTCATTACAATGTGAACAGAATTCTAATTATTATGGAAATCATTTTGAAATGATGAAAATACAACTGTTCCACCAAACTGGAGCCAAGATAAACATTTGACCTGTGCAAATTTTCTAAAACATGGAATTTACGAAGAGCAATGTGAAGTTTTTGTATCTAAGAAAACTTCTAATGCTTGAATTCAGTAATTAAATATATTCTACATTGCTATTTTTCTGAAACATTTAGAGTTCAATCTTATCATTCATTGTTAACATTTCTTGCCTGTGTATTTATTTGTAGGGAATATATAACTCATGTTTTAAATTTAGTTCACACAAGTGTTTTTTCATAAACTACAATTATAATTACAGAAACCTTAATTATACATGAACATTAATAATGCTAAGTGTATAAAATTTAAATTGTAGAGGATTTTACCAATATAAATTTAAGCATAATGAGAAGAGACATAAAATGTACCTTAAGCTTCCTCCCTCCTTGAGATGCACGAAGTTCTTTAAGCCTTAGCTGTAGATGGTGTAAAGCCCTTAAACTTGGGGCATATGAAAGAATGCAACGTTCAATGAAGTACTCTTGTTTTTCAGGATTGTACAGTGCACAGAATGGCACACTGAAGAGGAATTCTGCAAAAATATTAAAAATTGAAAAAGGAAATTAGGGCAAAATAGGCAGAAAATAAATGCACATAAAGTTCTTATTACTAAACATCTATGTAAATACTTCAAAGTTAAGTGAACTAGTTTCATGAAAAGTACATAGATTACATGTTTTAAAATATTTAGCTCTATTAACGATGTGGTCAGCTGATAGCCCGTTCTTATTCCATCTATTAATAATATTTCTCTCATATAGAAAGCAACTCAAACTTTTCAATACAAATAACAAAGGAATCTAGAAAGCAAGATATTCACAATTTACAAGTTATATGCTTTAATTCCCTCCAATAACTACCATACTGACATATTCAGTCACATTCTTCTAGATGTGAAGACAGTTTTTGATAAGGATGTATCGATTGTTCAGAATGTAAGACAAATATGAACAGCAACATAACATCACACAACATAAGAACAGTGATGCTGGTGACATGGCCATCAACTCCTAACTCAAGACAATATTAGGAAAACTGTACAAATGGTAATATACACTAGCTTGTCCAAAAACAACTGATAATGTATTTATAAAAAATTTGCGATACTGCGTTTAACCTTGCAACGAGTTTCAAAAAACCGGTAGTCATTGTGGTAACCACAGCAACTGGCCACACCTGTGTCATTGGTAGTGCACAGTTTAATAAGTGTTATTTCGTGAACTCCTAACAAGTGTTTTCGCCTGTGATTTTTTGAAAAATGGATGTGAAAGAGGAACAAAGATGCGCCATTAAATTTGCTGTTGACTTAAGAAGTCTGTCTGTTGGAGAGACTTTCCGTCTTACGCAAGAGGTTATAAAGATGAATGTCTAGGAAAATCAACAACTTACAGATGACATAAAGAATTTATGGCTGATCATGAGTCGGCAGCTTTAATCACCCATGGAGGAAGACCTTCAATGAGTGTTACAGAGGCAAACATAAATACAAAAAGTGTTATTATACTGGAAGACAGACACCTATCAAATAGAGATATTGAAGATATGGTTCACATCTCAAAATCATCAATTCACAGAATTTTAACCAAGCATTTGAGCGTGAAACGAGTTTGTTCAACTTGGGTTCCCCATTTCTTTTCACATGCAGCCCAATACATGGCCAGTTCTGTCATTTCTTACTTGGAGAAAATGAATATTAAGTTGATGCCCTAATCTGCATATAGTCCAGACTTGTCACCATGTAACTTCTGGTTGTTCCCCATTTAAAAAAAGACATTACGGGGACAACAATTTGAGACTGATCAACAACTTATTACAGCTGCGCAGGAGTGCTTCAACAGCATTTCAGAAAAAGAATTCAAGAAAGACATTCAAAAAGAGGGAGGAACATTGGGACACCTGTATTCGATGCAATGTACAGTATTTAAAAAAGATGACCACTTCCTTAATAATTAAGGTACGCACCCTTTTTTTATAAAAATATTCTCCGTTTTTTGGGACAACCCTTGTACATATTCAGAGGCTTTCAGATGTAATATCACAGTAACAACATGGCCTAAGATTTTTTTTTTGAATTAATGAAGTCATCGGCAATCCTAGTGATTATAACAATTACTGAAAGAGGAGTTAAATTATGAATTGTGAGGTAATTTTTCTTGGCCAACTTGTGAAGCAGTTATATATGAAATTGTTTGGTAAGGATGACACATCACTGGGACTAACTCAGTGAAGTAGATATTGGCACTGAAATGCCAATGCCCAATCTTTTTGGTCACTTATTGTGGCTTCTCTTCTTTTACATAAGTGCTGCTGGTATTGCAAAAATTCAATGGAGTCCTAATTAACTGGATGTCCCATGTTTCGAATGTGCTTATCAAGTCTTGTTTTGCTGGGAATACAATAGCTGCAGTTTTCATTGCTACCAGAAAAACAGGACTTGACAAACAGATTAAAACACTAGACATTCAATTTATTGGGATTCTAATAAAATATTATGTCACCAGAAGCACTTTGTGAAAAAGGGTGTGGAAATCAAAAGAGCATCCACAATTAATGACCAAAAAAGTCGGACATTATCACACAAATGGCAACACATACTACCTCAAGTCATTTCCAATTCCTATGATGGGTTGGAGTAAAATGCAAACATTTGAGAAATAGATGTCATAAAAATATTTCCTAGCAACTGCCATATAACTTAACTACAATTTAAGTAATTATCTAAAATTCAAGAAGATACTGATGCACTTGACTTGCTTTGTTTTATAGAAATTACATTTCAATAGTGTCAATGCCCTGAGTGGTTTAATATAGAGCTCTAACTACTGCATGCCACCTGTATGAAGTGGATCTGATTTCAGCAGTGATTGGAAAGCTACTTTTTAAAACTAGTTAGCTACTGCTACAACTACATTGCTGAAACCATAGCTTGCTACAATTACTTTTTCTGAAAAGTAGCTAGCTACACTACTTTTTTATGTTCAGGTTTAAATTAAAAGTTCAGATTCTAAGGAAGGATCTTTAATGCATGCATTTTTACATATGGCATTCAGAGCTAAATACCAAGGTAGATTACATGAATAATTTAGTTTTGTATTTACCTCAGCTCTGATCATCATATGTAGCACTTTTAACATATTCAGTTGCATATATTCTAGGACAGCTAGCAAAGTCCAGGGAATTCAAATAAAAACCACATAAAGAAATATCTGTAAATTCATTCTCTTTTATTAATAGTGTCAAATCTTGCAATGAACAATCCTTAACAAAGCTGCAGACAAGATCGTCTTGTACTCACTGTCTTCACAAGCTGACTGAGAAGATTTCCAGGTTTACAGTTTGGCTGGCTTTCACACTGCAAGTCAAGTAAAATATGTGATTGTAGTCAGGGCACCCCTCCCCCACTACCAGCTATGTTTCAGAAAATGCCACATGTTTGAAGTATATATTTTTAAACACTTTTTTTTAAATGTAGCACAATTTGTAGTGTGCTACTGCTACATTCTTCTATTTGTTGTGATGCTACTACAGCAGCAGCACTACTTGTAGTATGCTACTTCCAATCACTGGATTTCAGGAACACAATAGCAATGCAAACCCAATACATGAAATCAGAAGATTGACTCTGGGTAGGATTAAAGCAAGTTAATTGCTAGATTTAGCAAGTTAAATTCACCCAATTCATACATGTAAACAATATGTCATGTAAGCAGAGGCAAGTTTGGAGCCAAAAGGCTGTAAATAAGTTTTTCAGTACAGAAAACTGGAACATGACTCACCTGTGAATAACAGTTGTAATGACTACCATGCTTCTCTTGCACATGTTATGCTTGCATCAAGCATTCTAAAGAGATGAAGATTAGTAGGAGACAAGAAATGCTGAACACAGGATGTAGTACTACAAACTCTGCTGTTAAAGTAATTTGAGAATGGACTGGGTAAATAGCTGTTAATATTTTCTGACTGAGTGTTTCATGATTTATACATGCAATATGACAGAATCACTGTTACTATCATACATGAAACCGACTAAACGGGGGAAAAAAGAGCTGAGCTTTTAACCTGGGTGAAAAATCAAAACATGGACTACCTCCTGCTTGTCTTTTTGGTTTTGTGTCTGGCACTCTTTCGCCAAATTTGGCCCTTGCGCAAAAAAAAAAAAAAAAAAAAAAAAAAACCCTTAACCTACCAACCAACCAACCTGCTTGTCTTTTGTTGACTCTTTAGCTGCACAGCACCCATTGCTTAATTTTTCTTTCTGCTATCTTTCTCTTCCCATTTCTTCATTGTTGCTTTCTATCTTTTCTTTTTTTTATGCCCTCTGATAACAATAATTTCATCCACCATGCTGAAAGAACTTTCAACCTGTGGACCATGAATGCATGATATCAAAGCTCTCACAATTTTAGATAAATGGCATAACTGAGAATATGAATACTTTTGAACACCATGCGTCAATTCCTACAAATTTCCAACTTCATCACTTCTGTTTTCAGAAATCAAACCCCCCCCTCCAGCTTAAATGCAAACACTTATGGGGAAGATAAATTTTAACAGGAAAGTATAAACATCATGAGGAAAAAAAACAAAAACAAAAAAACTGCTATTACAGGGGAAATCTTTGCTCCATCCAAAATCTGTTTTCAACACCCCCCTCCCTAATATTCAAGCTGAAATACAAATATTTATGGAATAAAGTTATGTTTAACAACAATATTGGGCAGAAGGAACATCACATAAAAAAAAAAAAAAAGAAACGATTATGGAAGAAATCTTCACTTTGTCAACCTTTTGCTTTCAAAAGTTTTGAAAGATAGAATTCCATCCTCTGAAGGAAAACGCCCCCCCCCCTCATCCCCCCAAAATTGCTGTTCAGCTGTGCATCAATCTCATGAATAACCAAAATGACAAAGGCAAAGGTGGAATTCCTTGAATTCACAGAACAATCTCATGAATTAAGATTGCAGGCAAATCTAACTTGCACTTTCACAAATTGTTGTCCACAGTTTCAAGCTCTAATACAAACATTTATGCAATAAATGATAATTAACAACACCACTGGTCAGAGGGAACACAAGAAAAAAATTACGATTGCAGGAAAAAAATTCACTCCATTTAACTTCCGTTTTCAAAAGTTTTGAAAGACAAAATACTGTTCTCAGACAGAACCCCCTCCCCTCCCCCAATTCTCTTCAGTTTAGCATCAATCTCGAGAATATCCCAAATGATGACCCAAAAAAAAAAAAAAAAAAAAAAAAAGCCGCATTTTGTGAATCTGCGGAAGAATCTCATGTACAGTATGTACTATATACACGAGTGAAAAAGTTTACTTTGAAATCTTATTATTGAAACAAATCTACTCACACTAACTTTTTATTACCTACAATATTTAATTTACAGTACAATCTTTTGGATGAACATCAACCTTGGTTGGTCACAAAGAGAGATTACAAAACTAATAGTTCATGTGGTTGAACTTGTTCTTGTGTCTGATGCCAGAAGAGATTTCTAAATAATTAGAATGCTGAAGGGTGCTCTTAAATTACAAGTGTTAAATGTTCAACAGTGTTTCAATACTTTCTCTGTAGCACAAGCTAATTTTACCAGTAAATGGAGCAATCCATCAGATTATTTTTCCAGTTCAGTGTAGCTGAAGTAAGGAAAGAACTGTAGACAGGAGGTCCTCCTTGACACCTCTTTTCTGTTCAAGATTTCCAAAGTGGATAAACCAGAATGTGCTGCCAATATAACATTTTTATCCTGAGGATGTAGAAACTAGGATACACTACACATCAGAGCAGTGTAACTGGCCCAGTAAACCTCTGTCTTTAATTACTGATTGGATGGGTAGTTAAAATAGGTTTGATGGCTAAATTGTATCCAAAATTATTTAATATTTGGCTAGTTTGTAGGAAAAGATGGATGAGAGTCGAGAAGACAGGCACTGAATATTAAGGGCAGTACAAGCAGGAAGAGAAAAGTAACTGAATATCAAGGACACTTTTAGTTACATCAAACATATTGATCCATTTACAGATAAAACTGCCTTGCACTACAGAGAAAGTATTGAAACACTTCCAAATATCGAAATAATTTCCAACATTCATATTATTTAGAAAATGTCTGCTGGCAACACACAATGATAAAGGTACACCATGTGAACACTTACTATTATAATCTATCAGTGTGATCAAAGCTAACTCAAAAGATCTTTTAAATCAAATATTATGTGTAATGAATAAAGTTAACACAAATAGATCTATTTTCATCAACTTTCAATTTATTATTATTATTATGGAATTTCTCCTATTTGGCACTGTTTCTTTCTTTTTCTCTGCTTCTTACTTGGAAAGATTACTGACAGCTTAGAAAGCTGCTATTTTCTACACATACTAAAGGCTTAAAAAATATTTAGTAGCTTTCTTTGTAACTTGAAGGTATAACAGATTTATTTTAGCCAACATGATAATTGTTTGTTCAAACTGCTTTATATATATTATTTTAACTTTTTTCCGTCTTGCAGAATGTATGAGGTGCACCATCATTGTGCTATAATGGTGCTAATTTATATGCTCACATGCACCTGTGATGCTACTATGCTGTGTGTCAAATTTTTTGTTCACTTAGCATTTTTTTTTTCATTTACATCAGGTCTTCAGCATTTCTTTGGCAACATTTAACAACATGAATTGACACTGTGCATAAAATATCAATATTTTTAGTTCTGAATGATTTCACATACATGTCTTATTTCTCACAGGGAGATGGCTAATCTTTTATCCTCCTGGTGTTAACACAAATTTGTTTCACTGCACAAATCAACTAGTTTTCCATAATTTAGACATACATCTAGGACACACCAAAAATTATTAAAATATTATATGAAATTATTAAATATTAATTTTATTAACTCTTAAATTCAGCACACTGTTTCATGTGAATGAACAACAAACATGTTAAAAATCTGTTACAAGACTTTGGTGCAATCATTTCATATCATCTGCTTTATTTTATTGCATTATATACACATAAGGTATATAGTATTTACACTCATAAATTTAGGATTGACATGTGGTTCATAAATTTTATTTACTTGTCATGTAGGATAGTCATATGAAACAAGTCTTATTACAAGGACTCCTACAAAAATTGGTGATGATATTGACTTTGTCTTTACATTTGACCAAATTTTAATGCAAATTAAAGTTTGGAGTTGTGTGTAGCTACACAAAGATTACTTTATTCACACGAAATAACTGAAACAACAAGAGAAAAAAACCACAACCCTACAAGACTTCACCTTGAGGTATAATTATGATTCTTGGTACACGATTCCCGCTAACACAAGGAAGACTGCCTTCAATTGGTGCTATACAAACGTTGTAAAGCAAAGAAAGTTGTTTGAATCCTTCTGTATCCCAGGAACCATAATCAACATATCTTACCTAGAATAAACAGTTTCATTATTATGGAATGCTTGTATTACAGCATAATGAGGAAACAGAATAAAATTACAAGAAAAATCTACTAACATACAATTTCAACACAAAATTTCAAAACTGAATTAACAACAACAATTTTGGTTACTTATTCACAAACACACTTTTTTTAATGTAGAATGGTCATGAAGGAAGAATTCCATGATGAAAAGAACTCCTATTAACAGTAACTGGTTCTATGAAATAGGATAAAATGGAAAAATATAACAACTTGACTTCTGATCATTCATACTACCTTCATAGTTTTTCTTTTTTCTTTCAGATATCAGCTTTAATCTCATTTCATGAACAAGCCACAGTAAACAAGTCTTGTAGAATTCAACAAAATGAAGCAAAAACTATTTTGTAAAAGAGATTTATAAAATTACAAGAACACAGAAAAAAAAAAAACAACCCTAGAGGCTATTTAAAATATTTTCAAAATTAATGAAGAAATATTTTGAAAAGCACATGGAAGGCACATAATTTTGGGTACAGAAATGCTATTATTAACTGGTATTCATGTGACCAATTCTTTAGAAAACCTGAAAACTGGAATATGTGTGCTATTTAACAGCAGCAATTCTATATCTGAAATAATTATAATGTATGCCATGTGCCTTGTAGGTTACTTTTTCATTAATTTTATGATATTTTTATCTCAATTACAAAGGTATTGCATACTGGATGCCTGCTATCATGGGAGACTGCAGCTATGAGAAGGTAAAGAAAGCCTCAGCTGGAGCACACAGTCTGGATATTTATTCAGATACCTATTCCAGTTACTTGGACATGAAATTTCCTGCATAATGAGTGTAATGGTAACATACTCTGCTAGCAAGCAGGAGGGGTGAATTTGTTACCCCCTTCAATGCAATGCAAATTTAAAACTTTCTGAGCAATTGATCACATGGATACATGTTAATATTGGAATTTCTAAGCCAAAAATTATTCTGCATTCATCTCAAGTGAAAAAACAAACAAACAAAAAAAAAAACAGAGACTCTTTAAGTCTAAGTAAACCCATGAATAATCTTTTGAAGGGATTTAGATACAGAAAACCCCCGAACTAGATTCATCATCTGAACAGTGTTTTCAAAACAGCAGATAAAATCTTTAAAACTTTTGAAACTATTCAATTTCAAATATGGTAAGCAAATTTCATTCTATAAAAGAAAATTTGCTTATCTGAGAACTAGACTAGAACATAGTTTTGATCTTGCAAGAAGTTCCATCTTTAGAGCAATACCACACACTTTCAATTTTTGCTCCAGATACTGGATTTGTTAATTCATTCACTATTGTTTTATAATTGTGTACCAGTTCAGGCATGCATTTTGCTCAGACCACTATTTAAAAAATAAATAAATAAAAAATACGTCTTTTCAGTGAACTTTTTTTTATCTCCTTCTGTCCATTGTAAGTTTTTCTGAATCTACCATATTGCTTTCATGATCATTATTGGATGATTTCACACCTTCAATTCGCTTTGTTCGAGGTCCAACTTCTTGACCTATGAACAGGCATCACAGAATTTAACACTTGCTTGGGCAATCTTTCATCTCCCATTTGAAACACATTTTCAAACCATCTCAATATATCCTCACTAACTTGTTCTTCTACCGAAACAGTACCTAACTCAAATCTAATGCCTAAATTAGTAATTCTATTCTGACACTGCAGATCCATCTATTTTTCCAGATATTTCTCTCACTGCTGTCATGCCTACAGCTACTAACCCCTCCTTTACATTTTACTCAACTCTTGCTGCCACAAAAGATGGTAGGTCTAAATGTTGCATTGCATACAGTAATCTTAGTTTTCTGGTTAACCTCTTTCAGGGTCAAAATATTCTTATATAGCTGATAAGGGACTTTCCTTGCTTTGCTAATTATCAAGACTTCCTTCCAAGTCTCATCAGTAATCATATTTACATAACTAAAAGTCTTAACTATTGTAAACTTTTCCTCTGTACTACAAAACAAATAATTTAAGATAAATTCTGTGGAAGAAATATTCTTCTCACAATATGTGGAGATATGTCAGAATTTTTAATACAGAAATCAGACATCTCTGAATTGCCTGCATCTACAGTTCTTCACGTGACATTAACCACATCATTAAACTTGAAAATTAAATCGCCCTGGAGTGGGAATTGAACCCGTATCTTCTGATTTCCGTTTGAGCATGCTACCCGCTACACCACCCAGAATGATCAGAATATACGTGAATACGTGACACAGACTGGTGATTTAGTTAACGCTATGAGGAAGCAGAATTTACTACGACTGGAGAAACTCAGAGAATGTTTTGATACTTAACACTCAGCTACTTGGGACTTAATCGTCCTGAGTGGTGTAATGGATAGCATGATAGACGGAAATCGGGAGATGCAGGTTCGATTCCCACTCCAAGGGCATGTAATTTTCAAGTTTTCTGATGTGGTTAATGTAACATGAAGAATAGTAGATACAGACAATTCAGAGATGTCTGATAGCTGTATTAATAATTTAAAAGTATGACAAAGAATCACTGATTTAGGTTTATCAACACAAGAAGCCTGTACACCAGGAGCTTTGCAATCATGCCTGTACACCAAGATCCTCCCTCCACCTTTTACCAACACAGAACAACAATCAATCTGGTTTATTGTTAGAGATTAGAAAGTTATCTTTTGTTTTTTCTAATATATATATATATATAAAAGAACAGTAGAAATGAACAAACAGATAGGTACAGAATGTGTGGAAAAGATTATTTGTACTTTCACAAAATAATTTATGCAGATGCAAAAAAGTCTGTTCTATAAAATGGGGATTTTCAGCATTAACCTTAATATGGACAGAAATTTTATTCTTCAGATATTTTTATGCATAAAAGCAGGACACACAACAGTCCATTACCCAATTAAGCAAAGATAAATGCATGAATTTTTACTTGACCCTTTGATCAGGCTTAACTTTCAGTAATTTGTACACATGGCAACTAATTAATTCATGTCATTACAGTTCTACTAGCTTCAAAGCACTTTTCATTTTGCACTTTTACATATTAATTGCAACCTTCATTTTTTAATATCTCAAGGTATCTGTACTAACACGTACAGAAAATAATAAGAGGTACATAACGTACATAAACATAACATGCACATACATAAATAATTAAGATGTTCATTGTGGAAACAAAATATAAAATTAGAAAGAAAGAAAACTAGCAATCAAAATGAAAAACAAAAATATAAAAGTTCCTTCCCATACATCAAAAGAATATCAAGACACCTCATGAATTTGGGGAAAAATTCCATTTCACATTTGGACAATCTGTTAACAATATTGGATACTTATTAAAGAGTAATCAAAAATGCCATCCGAGACTTTTAGAATCTGCAGCTGTGTATTAAATTCCAAGAGCTCCGAGACATCCTAATATATCATATATAGGCAAGTACTAAAAGTCGTCTAAAAAAAAAAAAAAAGTCTACTACAGCCCATCAAAAATTGGAATCACTGAGGAGATAAAAACACATTAATACAATATTGTGCTGAAAATCAGAAATTTCCAGATTTTGAAAATATTAAATTAATAACCACTCATAGTAATGAAAAAAACTTAAGACTCTCAGAGAGTATTTTGATTGAAAACTATAAAGACAATGTATGTAATATTCAAGATCCTGCCAGCATTGATGACTTATGGAAAACGTTAACAGATATGGAGAAAAAACACTGGCCCCAAAAATGAACTAATAAATAAATATGATTAAAATTAATCACAACATATCTGCATGATTAATATTTCCCATACATACTAAGCTGTTCTCTGATATTCAGAGGTTAGCTCCACAAAGAAATACAAACTACCAGATAATTTTTACTTACTGTTGCCGTATCAAACTTCTCCATTTACAGCGATCTTGACATACAACTTGGGCTTCACTCACATCCATCACACGCCATACACAAGATCTTCTATACTTCATACTCATAATCTTTTTCTCATGCAGACACTCCTGAATCTGATCCTCCCATGACTTCCTTGGCCTTCCTGCCACTTGGGCTAAAAAGATTTTCTTAGTAAGCATCTCATCATTCATTCTTTCAACATGGCCAAACCAGCAAAGCATATTAGTCTCCACCTTGGTAACAACATTTTGCCTCACATTACACAACTGCAACACATCTTCATTCCTCACACAATCAGAACACGTTTTGCCACAAACCCACCGTAAGTAACGCATTTCTCCAGCACACAAACAACTCCTATGTTTCTTCTGTAGCACCCAGGTTTCACTGCTATACATCAGAGTAGGAACAATTACACTTCCATACACAGCCATGTAGGACTCTCTTGAGAACCCATCATTCCTGTGAAAACCTCCCAGAGCAGCCATGACTTTCAATGAAGAATTCACACACCTACTAATTTCACCATCCAATTTGTTCTCTCTGTCAAACATGCTTCCTAAATACACAAACTCATTCACCTGGTCAATCACTGTGCCATTTAGACATATATTACATTCAGCACTACCAGTTCCTCTCTCAAAAAACATAACTTTGGTTTTTGAGAGAGGAACTGGTAGTGGAACTGGTATATTTCCTGCAAACTTCGTACATCCGAGACAACATACTCTGCAACTCACTTTTGCTCTCTGCCAACAGGACAGTGTAATCAGCATACAGCAATCTGCACACATGGATGTCACCAAGATATAAACCAGTATTATCTATTTTGACATCATGCATGCCTGCATCCATAAATATATTAAACAGCCATGGTGACATTACACAACCCTGCCCGACTCCTACACCAATAGAAAACTATTTAGATAAAACACCATTCACTCGTACACAAGCTCTACTGTCAACATACATGGCTTTCACACTATAAAGTAGATTCCCAGTAACACCGTATTCATTCAATACCTTCCACAAAAGTGTCCTACTTACTCGGTCATAAGCTTTCTCTAAATCTATGAAGGAAGCAAAAACTTTCTTACCAACAGCCAGGTACTTTTCAATCATCATGCGTAATGCAAAAATTTGGCTAGTGATGCCTTTACCAGGCATAAAACCACTCTGAACATCCCACACTTTCTTTGATGTAAGACCCCATACTTTTTTAATAACGACCTTACCAAACACTTTCCCTGACACACTCAGTAGGCTAATACCACGATAGTTCTTGCTGTCAGTCTGATCACCTTTTCCCTTATCATACATGAGACCGTCGATGACAAAAAAAGCTGAACTTTTAACTGGGTGGAAAATTGGGACACGCGAACGCGCGGTGAGCAAATTCAAATACAGCATATATACAATATTTAAGAGTATGCTAGCCATATGGAATTATTTTCTGTAAATTATGTAAGTAAATATTAAAGTGAAGCACATTATTATATTCACAATAGAAAAGTAGGGATTTAAGAACAAAATAAAATGAAATATTTTAAAAAATCAGATTTAAAACTTACATGTGAATCTTTACTAGCTAAATCCTGAGGTAAAAAGTATTTGTCTAGGAAAGTTTGTGAATTTAGTCAAGCAATTAGAAACTTGCAAGAATTAGAAACATATATCCACAGCTTGGGATGTAAGGTCAGGTGATGCGTAACATCACAGCCTCTCCTTGACAAATGTCAACCCCGCCTTCTCGTGGTGCATCCTGTTCCTACTAAAGGGGCTCTGACGACCGCCAATAGCCTTATAACTATACCATCGGGATTAGAGGAAATTCTATCCCACACTCACCAACCCGCTTGGCCAGCGTGGTGAGTTATGGCCAAACCCCTCCAAAATGACTCCACAACTTAAATCTTGGCCCTCAGTCTCCGGCAGCTGGAATGTACCTGGCCAAGGCAGCGGCCAGTGCGACATGAAGGCAGAGGGTACTAAGAATCCCCGGAGGACCGGACTAGGCTGCCATCTGATGCTGACCTTGGCAACGTACAATGGACGCTCCCTATCTTCTGATTCAAGGCTTCTTGAATTGGAAGAGGAACTACAAAGGATCAAGTGGGACATCGTGGGGCTAAGTGAGGTAAGGAGAAAAGGAGACGATCTCATCGAACTGAAAAGTGGACATCTCTTCTACTATCGTGGGACAGATACTGGCAGAACTAGTGGTGTTGGATTTATAATAAACAAGAAACTGAAGGATAAAGTTGTAGAAGTTGAAAGTTCCTCTGACAGAGCTGCACGGCTTGTTATCCAACTCTCGAAAAGATACCAGGCTCAGATTATTCAAACTTATGCACCCACCACAAGTCATCCTGAAGAAGAAATTGAAGAATTTTATGAGGAAATTCGTCATCTAAATAATAAAGGTAAGCAGCACTTGAAAATAATTATGGGAGATTTCAATGCAAAAATAGGGCAACGGCAACAGAATGAAACTTCAGTAGGTAAATTCGGTCACGGCAACAGAAACCAGCGTGGAAATACTCTCGTTGAGTTTGCAGAGGCAGAAGGGTTTTTCATCTTGAACTCCTTCTTCAAGAAAAAGCCACACAGGAAATGGACATGGAGACATCCAAATGGGACGACAAGTGAAATTGATTTTATTATGTGTAACAAAAAAATTCGTCATAGAAGACTGCAGTGTGCTAAACAAGTTCAACACAGGTAGTGACCATAGATTGGTGAGATGTAAGATGCACATCAACACTAAA
The DNA here is from genome assembly GCA_039090855.1 of Macrothele yani. Classification (NCBI taxonomy): domain Eukaryota; kingdom Metazoa; phylum Arthropoda; class Arachnida; order Araneae; family Macrothelidae; genus Macrothele; species Macrothele yani. Next base: position 42,853,656 of record CM077022.1, on the reverse strand, counting down.
CTTGAACGTGGCAAGCTCATAAGACAAACAAAATCTATTGACATAACCAACCTTAAAAACACCATAATACCTTCAAGTTGGAACTGAAGAACAGGTTCTCTGCTTTAGAAGGCCTAACATCAGAAGAAGTGGACATCTCTGAAGTTAACAGAAAAGTAACCAAAGCTCTTATGGAAACAGCAACAAAATTAGCTGGGTCTAAGAACAAGTTGCATGTAAATAAATTATCAGGAAAAACGAAAATGTTGATGCAAAAAAGAAAGAGATGAGGACAACTAAAGAAGATGTGACTTCCAAAGTGGAATATATAGAGCTATGCAAGACAGTACGAAAAAGTATCACTGAAGACGTAAGAAAATTCAACTGTGAACTAGTGAGGAAAGCAATTGAAAACAACCAAAGCCTAAAGATAGCAAAGGGACATCTCAGTTAGGGAAGAAAACAGATTATGGCACTGAGAAAAGAAGATGGTTCTGTAACAAGAAATAGAGGCGAAATTTTGACAAGAGGAAAGATTTCTACTCCAAATTATATGAAAGGGATGATACATGCACTCCAGACATCATGAAAGATACCAGTACCAGAGTTCCTCCAGTCCTTCCAGCAGAAGTTGCACATGCAATCAAGAACATGAAGCGGGGAAAAGCTCCAGGAGAAGATGGAATTACTGTAGACATCATACAAGAAGCAAGTGGAGAAATCGAAACAGTACTCTCCCAAATTTTCACTCGATGCCTTAATGAAGGAAAGATTCCTGAGGATTGGAACACCGCTACAATGATCCTGCTACATAAGAAAGGTGACATTGAGGATCTCGGAAACTACAGACCTATCAGCCTCCTATCAGTAGTTTATAAAATCTTCACTAAAGTTCTTTCACACCGCTTGAAGGTAACACTGGACATGGCTCAACTGAGAGAACAAGCTGGATTCAGGAGTGGCTACAGCACAATAGATCATATCCATGTGCTGAGAGAACTAATTGAAAGAGCGAGGGAATATGAACTTCCATTGTGCATGGCTTTTATCGATTATGAAAAGCCTTTGATTCGGTGAAACCATCAGCAGTTACAATGGCTCTGAAAACCTGCGGTATTGAAGATGCATACATTAATATTATTAATAACATCTATGAAAATGCAAGTGCAAAGATTAGGCTGTTTGAAAATACAACACACATAAAAATTGGAAAGGGAGTGAGACAAGGTGACACCATATCTCCGAAGCTCTTTAATGCCACATTGGAGGGTGTTTTTCAGTCACTGAGCTGGGAAAACAAGGGGATAAAGATTAATGGAGATTATCTAACCCACCTTCGTTTTGCTGATGACGTAGTCATTTTTGCAACTAGCCCATCAGAGCTGCAGAGTATGATCCAGGAACTTGCTGACAAGAGTAAAGAAGTGGGATTAAAAATGAACTTTCGGAAGACAAAAGTGATGTTCAATGCTTTTACAAGAAATGAAGATTTATCGATTGATGGAGAAAAGCTGGAGATAACAGACACGTACGTTTATCTTGGACAGCAGATATCAAGTGAGGGTCACATTGGTGAAGAAATTAATCGGCGTACAAAACTTGCCTGGAGAGCTTTTGGAAGAAACAGCATAATTTTCAAGAGCAATATGCCATTATGTCTTAAAAGAAAAGTGTTTGATCAATGCATCCTTCCAGTGCTTACGTATGGTGCAGAGACGTGGACCTTAACTAAAAGAGACATACAAAGGCTGCAGACAACTCAAACAAGCATGGAGAGGTGCATACTTGGTGTAACCAGGAGAGATAAGAAGAGGAACTCGTGGATCAGAAAAATGACAAGAGTGGAAGACATCATGATCAGAGTAAAATCCCTGAAATGGCAATGGGCTGGACATACTGCCAGAAGGACAGATCATCGATGGACAGCCGAAATTTTAGATTGGATTCCAAGGGACAGGAAAAGACCCAGAAGAAGACCACATGGGAGATGGGTGGATGAAATTCGAAAGTATGCAGGGGTGACATGGAGGAGACTGGCACAAGACAGACCGTTGTGGAGAAAACTTGGGGAGACCTTCATCCAGCAGTGGATTGATAATGGTTGACAATGATGATGATGATGATGATGATCCACAGCTTAGTTTTTAGTCATTGAAGAAGTCAATAAAGTATTTCTCAATGTAACCTTATAAAATGGCTTGCAAAATTTTTTGCTTGCATTGTGAATATGGTGACATGAATCTCCATCAACGTCAAGCAAGTGGGGAGATTTTCTCTGCCGAATTCTTGTTTTTCACCCTGTTTTTGAGCCTCCCATGACACATTCTTTCCACTTAGCTTTCAAACAAGCAAAACAAATTCTTTTCTTAGAAAAAAAGAATAAAATAAAAAGAAAAAAAACGGAAAGCTGCGTCATTAAACTTTTTAGAGGCTTCGACCGACGTAATAATGGCCCGAAGCCCCCCCCCCCTAGCTTTCAAACATGCAAAACACATTCTTCCTTAGAGAAAAAAAAGAAAGGAAAGAAACAGAGTTGCGTCACGAACTTTGTTCAGCGGCTTCGGGCCGACGTTATCCTAGCCGGGCGCCGTGCTTTCTTTCCACTAAGTTTTCAAACAAGCAGAACACATTCCTCCTCCTTAAAAAACAAAAAACAAAAAGGTTCGTCACGAACATGGTTCAGAGGCATCGGGCAGACGCAATTCCGGGCAACAGGGAAAGCACGTCCGAACCAACGTAATTCCGGATCACGGCAAAAGAAGCCTGCCAGGCCTACACAATTCCGGCGTGGCGCCATTCTTCCTTTCCACTTAGCTTTCAAACAAGCAAAACAAATTATTTCTCTTCGGGGGGAGGGGGGGGGGGGGGGTAGAACGAATTTAAGAAAAGAAAGCTGCGTCACGAACTTTATTCAGATGCTTCAGGTCGACGTAATCCTGAGCCACGGCGAAAGAAGCACGACGGCATTTTTTTTTTGTTCACACTTTGAAACAAGCAAAACAAATTCCACCACCTGAGAAAAAAAAAAAGACAAAGGGCTGTGTTACGAACTTTGTTCAGAGGCTTTTACGTCGATTATTTACAAAATCAGTAAAACTTTCTTAATAACAGCGAAAATCTGAATATCCATAATTTTTTTGTTAGTCACCCGTGTCGGGGGAATTCGTAATAATTACGGAGATTCCGTATTTTTTGGCATACTCCGTAGGAAGAGGATTCACGAGTGCTTCGATTCTCAAACGATCTCAGAAAAGCGGGAACGCATTCGGGTACATTTGCAAATTACAAGAGAGAGTTTCTGGCGATGACGTCACGGATAGAATTAAGCAGATAGTTTGGCCCTGATAGAATGCAGAGTGGCGATTTCCGCAAGACACGGAAATGGCTGCTGCGTAGTTTCCCTAACGCACGAAGTAGGCGGAGCTTCCACCCTTTGCGCTGCATGCTCAAGTGACTGACATCCCATCCATTGTTGACAGCAGTAAACGAATTGAGCTCCTGACTCCACCCTCCAACATTTCTTCTTGCCCCCCGCGTCTGCTCCAAAAACAATGCTTTAAGCTAGAAAGCGCTTATTTCTTTTACTCCACAAAAAGCGGAATCGCGGAATTCCGCTTTTTTTTTTTTATTTTTCTATAGAACGATGACCCCCCCCCCTAAAAAATTTCTCTTCATTTTTGCAATGACCTCGAGAACAACCAAAATGATGCCGAAAAAGCGGAATTCCACGAATTCGCGGAAGAATCTCATGTATGCCTTATACAAGGGAACAATGACAGCATCCTTCCTATCCCGAGGGCCCATTCCTAACTCACAGCACAACTGGCAAATTTCAGTTAACCAGTCAATTACAGAGTCCCCACCATATTTCAACATCTCAGCAGTTATGCCATCAACTCCCGGAGCCTTACCATTCTGAAGAGATTTTAAAGCTTTACGTACCTCTTCTCTTGATATCCCTCCTGTGCTTTCATCCTTCCCTGTGATATCATCTGCTTCTGCATCACCTTCGCTTTCCTGATCTAATAACTCACAGAAGTATTCACCCCATCTTTCACTTAACTCACTGGGCTCCCATATCATTTCCCCGATCCTATTCTTCACACAACTTACAACTTTGTTTCCCCTATTTTTCCTGATTCTCATGCACTTCCAGAAAGTCTTCCTATCTTTCCAAAACACCAATTCATGCTTTTTCACCTTCTCCTTCCTATCTTTTGCCTTACTCTGGCAAACCAGCCTAGCAGCTCCATGCTTCTTAGAGCGATATTCATCAACAGAAACTCTACCTTGCAACATCCCCAAATAGGTTTCCTTCTTTCTCTTTACTGCCTCTTCAATCTCACTATTCCACCAAGCATCACCTCTATTGTTACCCACTAGTGCGGTGCCACAGACCTCTTAATATTTCCCAAATGCTTAAAAATCTGCTTTCAATTCAAAAATGGTATTACGAGTTTAACCAAGGATCAATAGATGGCACCACTACACTGTGAAAACTTCTATCATCGGGCAGACACGTGGATGTTTGCTGACCATGATGTAACACTCTCTTCGAGGGAAGTAGCACTTGTAAAAAGCTCACTTCTGGATGTGCCGTCACTTTGAGATGTTGCTGCCTGAGGACGGAAGTTACAGACTTTCGAAAGAGCTCGCACACCATGATTTCACAAGTGTGAGTTCAACCATTTCCTTTGTGAAAATTCCGTTTTAACTTAATCTTTTTTAGCATGATCTTAATTTGATGTTTTTTAACTTAGAGTTCATTTTAAAGTAAGTTAAGATTTCCCTGTGATATTTATAGGGCAACTGATATACAAATTTACAAATTTTGAATTATGCAGAGGGGAGTGGTCGACTCAAACAAAAATGTACTGAAAGTGTGTAATACAGGTATGTGTTAGTACAGATACCTTGAGATATTAAATTTTGTCTTAGTACATGATTTTAACAAAGAAAATACTGGGATGTATTCTCATAGTACAGATTGCATTTCATTTTTTTTATTTTATTTCTAACAAGATTTGTAGTACATCTGTTTTCCGATTAATCACTCACTTCACTTAATTATAAAGACAGTATATTAGATAACACAATGGTGAAACATCTGTTTAGCTGAAAGAAGAAAGTTATTAACTTTTTACTAAGACTTAAAAAGAAAAGTTTATTTTTAAATAATGGTTCCTTTCAAAATTAGTTAATCAATGCTTACATAAGTAACAATAAAAATTTACAACATTTAGTTGACTTTGTATTTCTCACCAGCACATACAAATGACCTACCCTTGACTTATTTACAAATGTAGCACAATACAGAAAGGAGAGCTGTCTTAAATAAATAATCTCTTCCATTCAGTACATACATGTTGCAACTGCTTGGAAGGTCACCTGTACAGTGTACACCTATGAAATATTCTACCATCAAATATCTATTACAACCAAAACATGAATGTTAGGTTATGTATAAATATAGTATAGCTAAAATGTTTATACCACATCTATAAAATTCTCTGATTCACCAAAGGAAGTATCATTTTTTGTGTGCGCTTTAACCTCATCCTCATGTTTTGGTTCTCCTTCTCTAAATCCTTCTGTGCTTCTATTTAGACTTGGGTGCTTCAGAGTTAATGATCTCACAAGTTGTGCAAATCTTTCAACATATTCTCCATCAGGAATGACTAAATCAATCTCATCTTCTTCGACAACTTCTTTATCTACTTTCTGATCATTCTTTGTAGGTATAGTCCCTTCAGAAGCTAAAAATCAAAATAAATGAAAAAGTCAGAACAGTAAAGAGCATGTAGCAGTCTCTAGAACTTCATTAAAGTTATAAATAACTAAAAGTATACTACAACTCAGTGGTGGACTGGCGATCCATAAGCAGCCCTGGAAGCTATTTGTGAGGCTCACTTTTGGGAAAAATTATTGGGGTATCCCATCTTAAAAAAATGGTATGTTAGCATCACCATTTATTGCTTCTTGATCTTTTCAATTTTAATAATATAATTAATGACTTCATAGCTTCCTCTAATTACTTTCAGTACTATAAATACTTAATAGGAATTATAGAGGATAAATTTATTAAGGTACATTACCTCTCAAATTTTCAATCTATACCCTAGATCATCGTCAGGAGTTCCTGTGTCTTACTACTTCCACAGGTCTGGTGACCAAGCCTGGTTGATTTGCCCTGATTTGGTCACCAGACCTGTGGAAGTAGTAAGACACAGGAACTCCTGATGATGATCTGGTGTATACATCGAAAATTTGAGAGGTAATGTACCTTAATAAATGTATTCTTTATAATTCCCATTAAGTATTTACAGTACATCTTTTCAATGCAAGTCTATGAACCACTGCAGTTTCTTTGTATTGAGGCAATTAACAACATTTTACCCATTTCTCCGGACTGCAAATCCCTACTACAATTTAATATCAGAACAAAATTACTTCCATTGCTGAAAAGAAACAGACTAAGTACGTTCTCCATGAGAAACTGTCAAAAATTTCATTCCATTCATATGAATTTTATTGCAATAATTGAATTCAGATTTTGTAACAGTTTCTTTGCTTTACAGGAATCCAGTTGTGCCAAAATCAATTTCTTTAAACAGTGATCAAACATCTAAATATGGGGTTTTTCTTCTAGGAACATATTTTAATTTAAAATGCAAATTTTCGGAGAAAACTCTTCTTCTTCAGGAAGTCTTTTGTTGTCTCTCTTTACCCAACACTATCGTGGTTGCAGTTAACTCCAACGGTTAGTTATTTTTCACCAAATCTTGCCACATGTTAAGCAGGGACAAACCTCTGCAGTCACTGATGACGGAATTCCGACTTTTATCAATTTCTATTCCTCCTTTTAATTTTCCTTTTTGAAAGCTGCCTTGGAAACAGATGACTTAAAGTGAATTCCAGTCTGTGTTGTGAGTGTTTCTGTAACATGCCTATCTAATCCCGTCTTGTTGGAGAAATTTTTTATAGTTGTTTTATGTTCTGCTATTCAAGTTTCTAGTCTGCCACCTGTGTCACCTATGTAAGAGACTATTTAATGAAGATTTCCAAAATGCCTTAGTTTTTCCTGTAGCTGCTTCTGTTCTTAAAGATATGACATAAAATATGGGGTTTGACAAACACATTGAAATTCACGTTAGCTGCATATCAGTTGTTATAGCCAATCATAGACATTCTTTTACCTGATTGGTTGTTTCCTAATGCTATCTTAATCCTACTCCAGCCTTTATAAGGATTGACACAGAGCTACCAGAGCATTGTAGTGGTTGCTTTTTGTTGTTATTAGGGTATAATTTGTGTACATTCTCAATAATGGTTAAAACTGCAGAATTGTCTACAGCGAACAGAGTAAAAATAGTTGTTCTGCATCCAAAAGGGTTATTCTTCAAGGCAAATTACTGAAAGAGTGGGTTGCAATCAATCTACAGTTATTAGGCTACTGAAGAAAGTAAAAGACACTGGGGATATTAAAAATATGTGTCGCAGTGGAAGGCTCAGATCCACTACAACCAGGCAGGACAGAGTGCTCAGAAAGCTAGGCTTGGTCGACAGGAGGCTCAATTCACCTGAATTGCTTCAAAGATGGTCTGAAGCGACTGATGTTACTGTTAGTACATCAAATGTTAGGAGGAGGTTGCTTCACCATGACTTACATGGCTGCAAAGGCAGGCATAAATCACTGTTAACTGCAAATCAAAGACAGTGTAGACCTCAGTGGGCAAAACAGCATGTCTCATGGACAACCAAGCAATGGGAAAATGTTCTTTTCAGTGATACATCAGAATTTTACATTAATGGGAATCAGAGTAGTGCCTATGTAAGGAGATTCAAGCATGAAGAATTCCATCCAAGTTGCTTAGTGACTACTGTTTAGCATACTATGAAGGCCATGGTTTGGAGTTGCATGTGTGCACATGGTGTTGGAAACCTCCATATTGTAGATGGCACGGTAAATGCCCAGAAATGCATCTGGATATTAGAAAACAAGATGCTGCCATCATCTAGAAGACTTCATGAGGGCAATTTTATTTTTCAAGATTACAATGCTCCCTGTCATTGTGTTAAAGTAGTGAAAAAGTGGTTTCAGGAAAAAAATGTTCAGCACCTTGATTGGCCACCACAGTCACCAGACTTATACCTGATCAAAAATTTATGGTTCAAAGTGTTAATGAACACCCCTCTCTCCAAAAAAAAAAAAAAAAAAAAAAAAAGAAAGAAAAGCCAACAACCAAAATTCAACTCATTGAAGATGTAATTCAAATTTGGAATCCAAATTTGGAATCATATTGTTCAACCCAATCTTTTACAAAACTTTGTTCACAGTATGCCATCAAGATGCAATGCTGTGATTACAGCTAAAGGCTGGGCAACAAGATATTAGGTACATTTTATAATTTTGCTTCATTATATTTCTGTATTTAAATGTTATTTCATTCCTTATGAATTACAAAAACGATTTATTGCTGTAAACCTAAGTATTGGATAAATGATCATTTTCATAATAATTTCAACTTGGTCATGTTTTTTGTAATGCATCTTAAGAACAGAAGTAGTTAAGGGAAAAACTACAACATTTTTGAAATCTCCATTAAATTTCGCATCTGATGACATATCAATGACGAAATAACTATGAAAATTAGTTTGTTAAAAAAAGAGTTAAACTCAAAAATTTCATAATTTTTGTAGGTGATGCAATACTTTTGCATACCACTGTAGCTATAAACACACTAGTTTCTGTATTTTACTGACTTAACTTATTAAAGTATTAATCATCTCATTTTAACTACAATTCTGGGACTGACAATGATGAGACAAATTAAAAAAATGAGAAAAAAATGAAAGAAAAAATCAAGAAGAAGCATAGGAGCTTTCTTTGGACCACTGCCCATTATCATTAACTTCTACAAGTGGAATTTTTTGTGAATATTTTATGAGTGCTATGCTCTAGTTTCTTTCCAGAAAGTTGGTTTTCTGAGCAATATAGAAAATTACAGAATGATGTATTCAAATAATTCCTGAAAATTGAGACCTTTAATTTATATGTATCATATCAATAAGGCATTGACAAGATGCTTGCAAAGGTCTGAACACATATTTTTAATGTGACTGGTTAGAACACATTTGGTGCTTCATCTTATTGTTGTTTATTCACGGGCTCACTTGAAGAACATGAGGATTTGAGAAATATTTTTCTTGGTATTTGTTTAAAAATAAAATGTACATAATTATAGCTATGTATGTTTGTTAGTTAATTTAACTTTTTGTATTACTATATATTTTCAGCCTCTCCATGAGCATGTTATGACTCAAGGCACAGCAACACAAAGATCATTCTATTACTACTACTGCATTTTCTGTATTCTTGATAAAAGTACCAATCAAATTTTAACACAGTTCCAATACATATAATGATTTATAGAACACTAAAAAAACACACAACTGCAAGAACAATATCAGCATTAATCTGGCACATCTATGGAAGAAACTAAAGCACAGAAATAAATAAACATAAAATAATAATATGTATAAATAACCATATAAATGAATAAACAACAGAAAAACAAAGAAAAATATTAAAATAAATAAGAAATACAGGAAATTAACAGCAGATGACAGCACAGCCACATGAAGACACAACTAACTAATGGACACCAGATGACAAGAGGAAAAATGTTACAAGGCAGTCAGAAATATTCAGTGCCATGTTGACAACACTTGTAGATATGTTGATATGGTTTACAGAAGTTATTGAAATCCTTTTGATGAAAACATTTACTGATAATTTTTTAAAAGCACAAGAGCATTTGAGAGGCTTTAGGATGTCTCCACGGAACTTTTAAACTTTTTATCCATTTTTGCTTTTTTTTAAATTGATTTGGTTTAAAGTTTGGCCTTTCTCAATTGTGGTGTTTTTTTTTTTTTTTTTTTTTTTCTTACACTGACAAGAAAATGACCCTGAATATCAATAGTCTGTAACTAGCAAAGCTAGAAAAATGATGGGAAGAAAAACAAAAGACCTGTACAGAACATACCAAAATGAATAAAATGAAATTTACTCTGTTAAAGTTTTATTAAAAATACGAAAATGCAATAGTAGAAACAGTCTAATTTGCTTCAGGTAACTGTTCCTTAAAACATAACCTGCCCATGTAAAAACTGAACAGAGATGGTAAAATTAATGGTAAAAATATATTACATATCAAAAGTTACATTGATGACAGCCATTTTTGTAGTGGTTATCATGATGTACATACAATCCAGGTGAGTTGTAAAACTGGGTAGTTGCAGTGGTAGCTTGTGACCAAGAAAACAGGTGAAGTGATATGAAATGAGAATCCATGAAAAAAATGCATCTATTTCTTACAAAGAAGGTCAATTCTATCTTTCAAGGGAGCATAGTGGTCAGTGTAATTGTAAAATGGCTGTTTAACTACAAGTACTGAGAGAAGTTCTTTTTGTATCACAATATTAGATAACAATGATAATCTCTGATGTGAAAGAGTGTTTCTAAAGTAACTTTGTTTTTTCTCAAACAGGGAAAACTTCTTTCTACTGGCACAGTACAGTGGTTGAGGGTAATGTCCATGGAATGGCAGTTCTTGTTTGCTTAAATATAAAACAGCTTGAATGACAATGCTCATAAGAAGTCTATTCAATCTAACATATTCATTAAAATGTATTATGCGAAGCTGGGATGATTCCTGTAAAGCATCAGGAATAGTGTTCAGATTTTCTAGCACTTGCCTAAACTGAAATTAAATTAATTGAAAGTGTATCTCCAAGAATGAGAATGGAAACCTCATACTTGGAGATACACTTTCAATTAATTCAATTTTCTGTTACTTTCATTTCAGTGCTTTTCTCGCATTTGTTTTAAGAGCTTTTAATTGCATGTGGAAAACTGTTTTATTATTACTTTGCAAACTATTTTACTTATTTCAATTTTCCAGTTGCGTTTTAAATAACCAGAAATGAATGGCAGTGCTTTTTCTGCTGTGAATCCTTCGAATATTAATATCATGAGTAAATGTGTTTGTATGGTTACAAGTCTGCTAAATTTCTTGTTTTCTGCCAGAAATTATGAGGAAAAAGAAATAATTGAGAAAGGCAGACCCACTGGTTTGCTAAAACATTGAAAAAAACAATCTAAAAATATAGTTTGTCACTTTCACAATTCTTGACATTCAGATTATTCGTGGCCACGTGTCTGAAAATAAAAGGGAACAGACTTTTTTTACTATTGGCTGGGTATTTTGTTTTCTCCAGAAACAAACACTTGGACTAAAGGTGGTGTGTATGACTCAGGCAGTTTTGGCCTTGAAATAACTGCTGGACATATTAATTCCTCACCAAGGTTCTAAAATTAGCCTTGCTCACTGTTCAACATGTACAATTCTTCACAAACATCAGAAAACTTGAAAAATACATTGCCTGGAGTGGGAACAGACCACACATCTCCTAATTTTCGTTCCAACATGTCATCTTTTACATAACCCAGAACAATGAGGTCCCAAACACCTGATGATTAATAATCTCAACAGTTTCAGGTTTTGTGCTAGTCAAAGCAATCAGATGCTTCCTCATACCATTTTTATTAAATCATCAGTATTTCAAACATGGAGATTGTGGAAGAAATTCTTCACAATTATATGGAACAACTATAGGTTTTTCAAGGTAGCAAACAGAATAGCCATTGCCTTGCTTACTATTTAACATGCACTTTAACATCAGAAAACTTGAAAATTACGTCGCCTTGGAGTGGGAAGTTTTTTGATGTTAAGTTACATGTTGAATAGTAAGCAAGGCAATGGTTATTCTGTTTGCCACCTTAGAGATCCTGAAGTTGTTCCATGTGTTTGTGAAGAATTTTTCCACAATCTCCATATTAATTCCTTAGATGATCTGATTCAGTTTAGAAAAACCTAACAGAATTTTGTTTGAGATCACTTTCTCTCTCCCATTTAATTGCCCTATGCACTTTCAAATTCTTTACCTGGAAAATGATCGTGGCAGTTCTGGTATTAAGAATATGCAGTTCTGTTTAACACTTTCCTACGGACAAATAAAGTTTCCAAAAAAGACAGAGATTTGCGCTTATAAATACCACCCCACTTCCCCCAAAAAACAGAGTTTTGGAAGAGATAAATCAAAAGAATCTTGCAGACGAGAAAAATAAATCCCTCAAATTTAATGATTAATAAAGAAAAACTAAACGTGATAATAGATTCTGAAAACACAATCGAAAAGGTCAGGCCTCACCGAGGTTCTAAAATTATTTTCATTTTCTTTGTTTGAAATTAAGGAAGATGACTTGAAACAAAATTGATTCAAAGTGTATCTCCAAGAATGAGAATGGAAACCCTAATATATTTCACCACTACTCTGATAAAATCTATTAAAGGTTTCAATTCATAGACTTAGAGATGCACTTTAAATTTATTTCAAATCAAAACTTTACTCCACAAAAATAAATAAATAAATAAACCTCACACTGAAAAAAAAAACAAATAAATAAATAAACCTCACACTGAAAACAACAACAACAACAAAAAAAAAAAACACTGTAGCAGACTTAGAAACACCCCACCTAAACATCAACTGAACTTATAACAAATGGATACACAAGTATATTAACAGTCTTGCCAAATGACCCATTCTGTGATTTGAAAAGTCTTTCATGTTGAATAAAAACTATTGCAAAACAGTGCACTAAAAGGGAACAACAATGTGCATGGCCATTTGAAGAGCAATTGCAATAAGAATATTTGTGAATTCTTCCAAGTAAGCCAATGAATCAATAATCATGTTGTATGAAGCACATAACTCTTTTCAATAAGACATCTTAAAAAGGAAATTTAATATCTTTATTCTGTTTGCCACCTTAAAAATGCTGATAATATGGAGATAATGGAAAAATTCTTCACAAACACATGGAACAATTTCAGCATTTTAAAGGTGGCAAACAGAATAGCCATTGCTAATGTATTTACATGGGGATATCTAGTTTGCTGTTATTCTTAAAGATGCGATTTTGTGGAAAGGAACAATTTTGTGGAGATTATTATCCACAAAATCTTGGGCATGGCATAAGAGAAGGTGCAAAAATCATGAAAAAAAAAACAGAGTACATCACAAACAAATAGTGGTTCACAGGAGCATTCTGTAGTTGCTAAAACTTTAGATAGGTATTGCATTTCTGACAGAGCCGGAGCGGTGCCTGTCTTAGTTACACTCCAAGACATTGGCTTAGCTTCTGAAAGTGACTTATCGAAAGTTGTGGACAGAAGTAAAATTAGACAAACCAGACAAAAAGAAAGAACTCTATTAAATAATACCAACTTGAATATCGAATCTAAACAAATAGATTTATATTTTGATGGCCATAAAGATAAAACTCTTGTCATAGATGACTCACGGAGAAAAGTTATATTAGAGCAGCATATAAGCTTGATAAAGAAACCAGGATCTGAGTACATGGGTCATCTTTCCTTAAGGTCTGGAAAGGCATTAATTTTAAATAACAAAATACAGAACTTTTTAACAAGAAATAATATTGATAATAATAAAATTGTTGTTATTGGCTGTGACGGGACTCCGATTAATACTGGAGTAAAAAGGAGGTGTCATTCGATGTCTGGAATCAAAATTTGGAAAGCCATTACAGTGGTTTATTTGCCAACTGCATGTGAATGAGCTTATTATGCACCACATATTTGAGCACCTTGATGATACTACAAGTGAACCTTGAAGTTTTACAGGACCTATTGGTAAATTCCTAAAAGACTGAACACCTTCCAGTTGTGTTTTTTAAAAAGATGTGTTGCACTCTCCCAAAAATTACTAATAAAAAGACTTAAACACGGACCAACTATATTTGCTGGAAATATGTGAAGCAAACTCACATATTTCCAACAAATATAGTTGGTCCGTGTTTAAGTCTTTTATTAGTAATTTTTGTGAAGCAATATGTGGTCCTGAACTCCTCATAAATGAGTTCTACTGTATATATATTCTTTGTCAGATTACAAACTCAGATTCACAAGCATTGCTATGACAGCAAATATTGAAAAAATTATAAAAAATATAATGTGCTGTATATACTCGCTTATAAGCTGACCTCATACTTCAACGGTTAAAAATTTGTAAAAAAACCTTGATCCACATATAAGTTGAACTTAAATTTCAAGATTCTGGAAAACATTTTATTGAAATGAATTATGCAAATTTCTTAGATTATCTTCTGTAAAGACCTCTACAGTATGATTCACTATTGGAGTTTCCAAATAATTCCTGGCTGCCCTGATAGTGCAGTGGTCTAAGCGATGGCTTCTGATCATTCGTCCAGGTTTGAATTCCGGTGAGGTATGGATGTTGTGTTTGTCTTGTGACGTTGGCTCTCTGCCTTCCCTGGAACTAGTGGCCCTAAATTAGGAACAGGTGACTACTTATAGCCCACTGAGTTGCTCACAGTGGTCATTAAACGTCCAATCAAAAAATAAAATAAAAATTCCTGTTACACCCATGGCATTACTTATGCAGCATTTTATGAAAGACCTTAAAACCATTTCTGGTGAAATTGCATCCCACAATTCTTTCACCCAAGAAGTAAGAAAGCCAATGGCAGCCTTTTTTGAGTTACCATCTTTTGTAAAGCATTGTGTCTTTGCTCTTCCATACTGCTAACCACACTGATGGCTTCTGTGAGCTGTGTTAACACCACGGCCAAAGACATGCATGCCCATGCCAGCTGTAAGAACAAACAGGAGAGGAGAGATGCCTGATTGGTTGTGTGTGGGTCCCCAACAGCTAAGTGATTTAGCTTGTGTCTGACTCACTGTGTGTCCAGTTCGAAAGACAGCATCCCACTGTCTCCCAGAAGAAATAATGAGGTATTCTTTCATGTTTGGAAGCAAGAATTTCCATGGTCTCAATTTGAAACGGTATTAGGTTTTGCACTTATCATATTAGCAGTACCTATTTCCATAGGAATCCTACTTTGGGTGAAAAAATATATCATATTTTTCTTTTTTAATTTTTGGAAGTACTTCCAAAGAAGTGTTATGTGAATCCTCCCACTGCAGTTGTTGGCAATTTGTTTATTTTGAGACCGCAGCTGGCTCTGTGTGCCACTACACAATATAAATAGTGGAATGTAAAATGAAATGCAAAAAAATCTTTGTAATAGTAATTTTCTTTTTCGGTGCGAAATCAAGATCTGCTTTTGCATCATATGTATGCCATTGGCTGATGGATGAAGTGCTGTTTCTCCACGAATGTCTTGAGAGCAGAATAACCATACCTACCAGTTATTATCCATAGCTGTGCCCCCCCCCTCAAAGAGGGGGTGGGCACTGTTGAGGATATAAGTGATGCAAGGTCAGAAAGCTTAGCTATTGCAGAGAGCTGCGGTCTAAAATGTAAACAAACCTGCAGGCAAATTTTGGGAGAATTCATCTGACACTTCCGAAGTCCAGCCCAATTTTTTACTGACCTGCGTATAAGCCGATATCCCCACTTTGAAAGCATGATTTCTTCCAAAAACTTTCAACTTATATGCGAGTGTATACGGTAAGTAAGCTAAAATTGTGAAGAAATAACAACTTGCTAAAGGCCTTGGAGGTTCGTATCCACGTGTGGTTCCCAGTACTACCTACATACATTTAAGAAATACAACGTACAGTACAAACCTGAACATGTTTATTTTACTGGGGATAATGTTATTAATGTCAGATAAAATCTACATTAGCAGAATCTTTTGGCAAATTTTCTGCCAAGCACTTCAACATTTGTGCTCCCCATACAATACTTAGTCTCCCTAATTAGCCCATCCAGTTCTGAGCTGCTGCCATTGCCATTGATGCTTTCCACCCTTTTCTGAAATATTTAAAACTAAAATCCTAATCCTTTCCAAAACATTTAAAACTGAATGTAATTCCTAAGAAACAGGCCTTCCATCCATTCTGAAATATTTAAGACTTAAAAATACTTTGGTGTCAGTTTGAAAATTCTTATATATGACCTTATATAGTTTTTTTTTTTTTTTTTTTTTGTATTTCCTTATATAGTTTTGCTTGACTTCATTACAAAACATAACATATTGTTTTGCTTTTTTTGACTGGCCCTTTTCATGATCTTCTAATTTAATACATGACTTCATGAATTAAAAACATCATTTACCAAGGTATAAGCATAGAAGCTTGTCAATTATTTTTGCTTCTTAACAATTCAATCTCAACTTTATTTTCATGACTGGGTGGAAATTTTCTGAAATGTGGGATTTTAGATAATTTAATGATCTGAGTTACTTACGGGGGTTTGTGGCAAGACACTCTCTGATCATGTGAGGAATGAAGATGTGTTGCAGTTTTGTAATGTGAAGCAAAAGTTTGTTAGCAAGGTGGAGACTAATATGCTTCGGTGGTTTGGCCATGCTGAAAGAATGAGTGATGAGATGCTTGCTATGAATTTTTTTTTAGCCCAAGTGGCAGGAAGGAAAGGAAGGCCAAAGAAGTCATGGGAGGATCAGATTCAAGAGTGTCTGCATGAGAAAAAGATTATGAGTATGAAGTATAGAAGGTCTTGTGAACGTCATGTGATGGATGTCAGTGAAGCCCAAGTTGTGTGTCAAGATCGCTGTAAATGGAGAAGTTCGAAATGGGAACAGTAAGTACAGGCAGTACCTGGTTGGTTGGTTAGTTGGTTGGTTGGTTGGTTGGTTTGTTAGTTTTTATGGCGCAAGGGCCATGTCTGGCCAAAGAGCACCAAACACAAGACAAGACAAGACACAGGACAGACAAACAGTATTAAAAATATGGTCGAAAACTTAAAATCTGGCTGATTAAGTAAAAGTGAAAAATGAGAGTGATGGAAGGGCTAAAAGACAATGAAACAAACAGCATTAAAAACATGATACAATGTCTAAATTTCGGTTGATTCACTAAAACTGAAAAATGAGGATGATGGAAGAGCTAAATTCTAAATGCGTTTAAAAAAGTCAATTTCTTTTAAAAACGAAAACACAGCGACAGTATCGCAGTGGTCATCCAGGACCCGCTGCAGAGTAGCGGCGTTATCGGTCAACAAATGAGAATGAAAGAAATGAAAACGTACATCACAAAAACGAACACAGCTGCACAGAAGATGAATGACAGTGAGTCGGCAATTGCACGTCTCACACATCGGTGCAGTGTCGCCACACAGCAAAAAGCGGTGAGTGAAACGACAATGCCCAATGCGGAGACGCGCAAGCACCACTTCCTCCCTGCGGTTCCGACGAGATGAGGAGTTCCAGACTCCAAGAACAGGTTTAATACGATGCAGTTTATTTTCCACCTGTTG
This sequence comes from Macrothele yani, assembly GCA_039090855.1. Lineage (NCBI taxonomy): Eukaryota > Metazoa > Arthropoda > Arachnida > Araneae > Macrothelidae > Macrothele > Macrothele yani. The sequence goes on along the minus strand of CM077022.1, from coordinate 42,836,325 downwards.
GTCCCACAGACCCTGCCACGTTCGTTTGATATGATCACGAACAAGAAATCGAAATGAAAGAGTGGCAAGGGTGTGACGACCAAAGAGGAAGCAGATCTAGCGGCCGCATCAGCACACTCGTTACCCGAGATTCCAACATGCCCAGGAATCCAGAAAAATTGAATCTGGACACCGGCCTCGCGCAAGGAACGAAGAAGCCTTCGTACGTTCAAAAGAAAAGGATGATTACAATAGTCCAGCGATGACAAAGACTGCAGGACACTTAAGAAATCCGTATAGACCATAGCCCTATGATGAGAACTCGACTGAACATGAAGAAGTGCAAGATACATAGCATGCATCTCCGCCGAAAACACCGTGGCCTCAGCTGGGATCCGCGCTACTGACACGTCATCAACACAGACAGCTGCGGATCCAACGACTCCATGCATCTTGGAGCCATCAGTGAAAATGGGAGTGTAATAAGAATTGAGGGCACGGTGCTCAGCGAAGAGCTGCTGGTACACTGACGCAAGGGTTAAGGATTTGTCGAAAGACGTAAAGGTGGTATCAACCATGACACCAAGTGGGTGCCATGGAGAATCCCCAAAGCCCCTGGTCGCTGCAACAAGCGACAAGTCGAGCCCTGCATCACGAGCTACGGCCGCCATACGAAGACCGAAGGTTGGAATGCACGAGGGCCGGTTCTCAAATAAACGAGCATGCTGAGGATGGAAAACTGCACCGTACAAAGGATGGTCTGGAAGAGACCAAAGTTTTAAGTAAAAGTGAACAGACAGCTGCAGACGGCGTAATTCAAGCGATGGTTCGTTCACATCAGCGTAAAGGCTGGGAATCGGAGATGTTCGAAATGCTCCCGTACAAAGACGCAGCGCCTGATGATGAACAGCGTCCAAAGGCCGGAGAACGGAAGGACGAGCCGAGCCATACACAATACAGCCATAATCCAGTTTCGACCGAATTAAGGAGTGGTAAATGCGAAACAAAGAGATCCTGTCTGCGCCCCACGAAACTCTCGAAAGGATTTTTAGAATAGAAAGAGCACGCAGACAGGAAATCTGGAGCCGCCGAACGTGCACACAGAACGTAAGCGCACGGTCGACGGTCAGTCCAAGGAACTTGGTCTCCGGCAAAACTGGAATGGCTGCACGGTCCAAATACAGCTCGGGGTCAGGATGGAAGCCACGCCTCCGGCAGAAATGAACACACGCTGTCTTGTTGGGAGAAAGAATGAAACCCTTGCTATTCGCCACTTTAACCCTTGCTATTCGCCACTTTAAAAATCTGGTTAATTGCAGACTGCAACTGCCTTTCAATGAAACGCATGCTCGATGACGAGCAGAAGATGTGCAAGTCATCGACATACACAGTAGCCGAAACCGCAGGAGGAAGATTTGTGAGGAGACAATTAATGCGCAGGATGAACAATGTGACAGATAAAATGCAACCTTGAGGAACACCTTGTTCTTGATGGAATGTTGCAGATAGCGTCGTACCCAGGCGCACCTGGAACACCCGATTGCGAAGAAAATTTACAATAAATGTCGGAAGATTTCCTCACAATCCGCATGCGTGGAGGTCACGGATAATCCCGTGCCGCCACGCACGATCATAGGCTTTCTCGATGTCAAAGAATACAGAAACCAGGTGCTGCCTACGCACGAACGCCTCGCGCACAGATGTCTCAAGGTGCAGGAGATGATCGTGAGGTGAACGATGACGCCGAAAACCGCTTTGTGATGAAGAAAGTAATTGATGATGTTCTAAAAAATGAATTAATCGTGAGTTAACCATGCGTTCGAGAACTTTACACAGACAGCTAGTGAGAGCAATTGGGCGATAACTAGAGGGAGACTTAGGATCCTTGCCAGGCTTCGAAAAAGGTAGAACAAAAGCCTTTCGCCAAGACTCCAGGAAACTGTGTTCTAACCAGATGCGGTTGTATAAGATTAAAAGCTTCTCGAGAGACGACTGCGAGAGATGACGGAGCATGTCGTAGTGGATATCATCGGGACCGACAGAAGTAGCGCCGGACCGATGCAGAGCCACACAAAGTTCACACATGCTGAAGGGGGAGTTATAACCGGTGTCGGTATACGGCGCAAAGAGATCCTCTGGTGTTCCGCGGTGGATTGAATCCTATGAAAGGAGGACGGATACGCCAGATCACTCGAAACGGACGCAAACACCTTCCCCAAACAATCTGCAATCTCTCCGACTTCAGCATATGTGCAGCCGTTACTCTCGAGAATGGCAATCTGGTGTGAACTGTAGGTACCACAGATCTTACGAATCCTTTCCCACACAGTTTTCGAACTGGCACGTGAGGTAAGAGATGATACATACTGGATCCAAGACTCCCTCTTGCTACGTCGACGCACCAACCGAGCATAGGATTCAGCACGTTTAAAAGCAACGAGATTAGCCTCGGTTGGATAACGCCGAAAAGTAGACCAGGCCTTGTGTTGAGCTCTCCTAGCCGCTGCGCATTCAGGGTTCCACCAAGGTTTCGGAATTCTGGGGAGCTTCATAGATGTTTTAGGAATTGAAAGATCAGCTGCCTGAAGAATACAAGTTGTGACTTTAAGTACAGCTGCGTCGATTGACTCTTGGGTCACCATTTCAGAAGATATCACCACGGACGATGTGAAGACCTCCCATCTGGCACGATCCATCCTCCATCGAGGTGGGCGGGAGGCAGAAGATGGCACGTTTGCATGGTGCCAGAGGACGATTGGGAAGTGATCGCTCTCGTGGAGATAATTACACACCGTCCACGACCAGTCAGCAATAATCGATGGTGAACCCAAGGTCAAATCGATCGCACTGAAGGATCTTGTCGGCTCATGGAAGTAAGTGTCAGCACCGGTGTTTAAAAGGCACACAGAGGCCGAGCACAGAAGAGACTCTATGCGACGACCTCTCACGCTGGCGCTGACATTACCCCACAAAGGATGATGAGCATTAAAGTCACCCAAAAGAAGGAAGGGTGTAGGCAGCTGATCAATCAAGCTCTCCAGAACAGAGACGCGAACATCCTCATCCGGTGGTAGATAAACACTGCAAACAGTAAGAGGCACAGGCATAGAAATACGAACCGCCATGGCCTGCACAGATGTGGAAACCGCGACGGAAGACACCGGAACCCTGTGAGGGACGAGAATAGCGACACCCCCACAGGCTATATTTCCAGACAAGTTATCTGTCCGAAATGCACTGTAGCCTCGAACTGAAAGCAGGTCCGATGGTTTAAGCTTTGTCTCCTGGAGACAAAGGCACACCGGAGAGTACAAATAAAGCAGATGTTTCACGTCATCAAAACTGGTGCGAAAACCTCGGCAGTTCCACTGAATTACTGAACCCATTGGTAAAAATGAAATGAAAAAGGTTAAACTTGGTCAGCCTCCATTTCCACTGATGAGCGTTCCCCCAAATTTGGGGTTGTGTGACCAGGGGCCAAGATTGGTGAATGCTTTGTCCCAAGTGTCTTAGCGGGATTTGCTCGCCGTTGATTGTTTGGCTGAGACTTTGAAGGAGAAGAAATGCTCTTCTTATCCTTTACCTTGGTGTTAGTGTTGGCGTTTTTGCCAGAAGAAGTGGCCTGAGTTCCCTTGCTGGTGTTGGAGTGAGTCTGCTTCGGTGAAGTGGCGGGTGCCGCTTTCAAACCCCTAGCTCGCGACTGGAGTGCCTCCAGTCCGGCTGCGATGATTTCCTTCACATTGAATGGACATTTAGGGGGATCTGAATGTCGGTCTGAATGGCAACCGTAGATTTGGCAACCACCACTGAAGCGTATGATCGCCGATCAGATGTAACAGGAACCACTCTTCTTCTGGCCTCAGGATAGGAAATATTTTCCACCGTTTTGAGCCTTTGGATTTCCTTCTCCTCCTTCCACTTGGGACAATCTTTGGCTGATGCTCGGTGTGAACCCTTGCAGTTCACACAAAACTCGGCCTCGGCCACACATTCTGAAAGTAGATGCTCTGTGGCACCACAGCGTCCACACCTAGGAGTACTCCTACATGACTGCTGAGAGTGGCCGTACGACTGGCACCTAAAACATCTCAACGGGTTAGGGATGTACGTTCATACCTCGAGGTGGAGATACCCTGCCTTGATGGATGTAGGCAGGGAAGGGCTATTGAATGTCAAGATGATGTTCCAGGATGGGACAAACTGCCCATTCCTCCTTGAAAGAAATACGCCGCACACCCGTAACATGTTGGCTCCTCAGTTCTTCGAGAAGTTCATATTCGGAACATTCAATAAGATCCCGAGAGGAGACAACACCTCGAGATGAATTTAGGTAACTGTGTGGTGTTATTTTGACAGGAGTCTCGAGCAGCATGCTGGTGTTGATAAGTGTGGAACTGTAGGCCACAGTAGACATCTCAACAAGAAGATCTCCAGACTGGAGCTTTTTGACACTCTTAGGAGAGCTTGCGATTGATTGAAGTGCTTTATGGATCCAAAATGGACTTTTGGCACTCAAAGGCTTTGAAGGGTCCCATGAGTGCACAAAAAAGAATCTAGCATTGGAAACATCAGCGACAAAATTTTTTGGCGGAAGGACCTGAACCTTCCTCCATACCTCTTTTAGTTTTGGGTTCCTGGGAAATTTTATTGTCTGCCATGAAAAAAATAAAGGATTCATCCGCCGACTTCCCCACCCACAATCGAGCCCAACAAGGGAGAACCGGAGGTCCGCAAGCCCAAGTAGATGCAGGACACAGCTCTAGGGACAGCAAGCAGATATAGCAAGTTGATAGGGCAGACATGCGCTCGGCGAGCACCCAGACTTTCCCATGCCTGGGGAGCACCCCTTTGGCATGCCCACCCTATCCCCAGACTCACCCTGTCGTACGAAACGACAAGCCGTTAGAGGTCTGGGCTCCACTCGGCCACAGACCTCATTGACTAGGAGTGGGTTAGTTCCTAGCCGCCCGTTTAGGGTGAAGCAGGGGGCAATAAGGAGTGTTGGCAACTGGCGACAACAACACCCAGGCCTCCAGAAACCTCAGCCTCCAGCATCCCCTTTTCCACCCTACGGGTCACCGCACACGGCAAACGTGCAGGAAGGTCCAGCTAACCAGCTCGGAAAACCAAAGAAGGGAACATAAAATGGAGATGACAGAAAAGAAAAAGAGAAACTAAAATCCTGAGCTGGCGCATAATCACAACCTCAGCAACCTATAACTGAGGCGGGAGCGTGTCAAGTGAAAAAACAAAAAACATTAAAAAATGTGAAAATCATCACATGTACTACATGTTGGCTCGGGCCGTGGGGACGCCATCCCCCAGCAGCTGGATGAACAGCTGTCCCTTCGGTAGTAACATCGTTTGAAGACGACATAAAAAAATGATCCGTCACAAGGTCAGCTCGGGCCATGGGAGCGCCGCTCCCCAAATAACCGGAAAACCGGTTATCCCCGTGCGGGGCAAAGAATAGGGTAATGCTTTTATTAAGAGGAAATGCATCTGGAACATTAAAGCTGAAACCTCTTCTCATTCATCAATCTGAAAATCCACGAGCATTAAAGGGTATTATGAAAGCAACATTGCCAGTACACTACTGCTGGAATAAAAAGGCATGGATGACTGCAGCAGTATTCCAAGACTGGTTTGTGAACCATTTCATTCCAGAAGTTGAAAAATATTGCAAAGAAAATAACATTCACTTTAAAATAATACTTTTAGTTCACAATGTTCCCTGACATCCCGTACATTTGGATGATTTTAATCCAAATGTTAAAGTTGTTTCATTCCTCTGAACACTTCTTTGCTGCTGAAACCGATGGACCAGGGAGCGATTGCTAACTTCAGAGCATATTATTTAAGGAGAACATTCACAGAAGCAATTGATGCACTGGATACTAAATTATCACCAATGCTAAGAGATTTTTGAAAGACATACAATATTTACTATGCAATAAAGAATATTGCAAAGGCATGGGATGAAGTAACCAACAAGTCAATGAGAGGTGTTTGGAAGAAAATGTGACCACAATTCTTTCCTGATTTCACTGACTTCAACGTTTAATGAAGGATTTGAAGCAACGACTGAAAAGATTTGCGATGCTTGCAAAGCAGCTAGATCTTCAAGTGGATGAAGATGATGTTCAGGAGCTCATTGATTCTCATTCTAAACAGCTTTCCAATGCAAATCTTATCAAACTGGAAGCTGTGAACATTGCAGAGGAAGAAAATGCTAAAGCATTGGAAGAGGAACCGGAATCAAAACGATTCATAACAAAAGAAATGTCACAAGCATTTACGGAAATTAATTCAGCCTTGTCTTGTTTTGAGCAAATGGACCCAAATACCTCTCGTTTTTTGATTCAAAGAATGGTAGAAGATGCTGTTGCTATTTATAAAGACATTTATGAAAAAAGAAAAGAGATGCTGTCCAAATCACTCTGGATAGATTTATGAAAAAAGTTGCAAAGAACGGTAGAAGATGCTGTTGCTATTTATAAAGACATTTATGAAGAAAAGAAAGGAGATGCTGTCCAAATCACTCTAGATAGATTTATGAAGAAAGTTGAAACACCTGCCACCAGTCATGAATCAGCTGTTCTCTTACCTGTTGTGCAGCAAGCTTCTGAAGAGTCTGATACATGTTGATAACCTTGATACTATTGTAACATGTAACCTTTATTAAATTTTGAGGTAAAATACTACATTTTGAGATAACTTGTATTATCCTAAAAGTGTTCCCAACTTACGTAAAATTCGAGTTACGTTATGAGTCTAGGAACAATCCCCATATGTAAGTCGGGTACTGCCTGTAAATAATCAGTTAAAAATTTACCTGGTAGTTTGTATTTCTTTGTGGAGCTAACCTCTGAATCTCAGAGAACAGCTTAGTGATATGTATGTATGTAATGATCTACTGTAGTTACATGTGAACATAAGTTTAGTAATGCTACATATTTATTGAATCAATGCTCTATATTTATTGAATCAATGCTCTATATTTATTGAATAAATGCTCTATATTCAGAAATAGGATTATGATACATTATCACATGCAAACATAAGTTTTTGTACCAATGTAACACAATACTTTATTCATAAAAAACATTGTCAGAATGGATGATTGTTAAAAATACATGACAGTCTTACATGCAATTAATGCATGCTGATTCGATTTAACTGTCGGAATTAAGCAATGTGATCATAGATGTAAAATTATGGAATGCTCTTTAGCACCCCACAATTTTCAAAACAACGCAGTTTTCCTTCTGCAATACTTATTAACAATTTATTCCAGATATTCAAAAGCTCTAAAATTTTACACAGTAAAAAAAAAAAAAAAAGAAAGAAAGAACAAGAAGAAGCCGTTGTTTTTGCTTACCTGTTTTGCGAATGTTTATTTGTTGAAAGGAACGAGTCAAGCTAGTGAAGAATCTTTCATCTGCAACCAAGTTTCCATGAAGCTGGTGCTCAAGTTTTACTTGTTTAAAGCTGATCCTGTCATCATCTACACCCAAATCTGTGGAACACTTTACAAGCCATATGTACAAGTACTGTTTCTTTTTCTCCTTCACATGATAATCAGTAACAACTGAATACACCAAAAAGTTTGTATTCAGTTCATCAGCCATCTTGAAGAAATCTGAAATGATGTTGTCAGCCAGTGATTGCAATGATTCCTGTCTGAATAAACGAAACACGAGTACCATCATTTCCAGTGTGAAATGCAGCTGAACATATAAGACTTATAAAGTAAGATCAATGCAACAAAAATGAAATAGATCACACATTTTTATTTATTCATTACTGTTTCACTTCTGCAGAGTGAATGATAAATAGGATAAAATGACACATGCATGCATGCATGAGATTGAAGAAGAAAGAGAAAGCTGAACTTTTCAACTGGGTGAAAAATCAGAATGAGTGGTAAAACAGTGTGAATATAATGCAGCATAAACAAGACTGAACTGTTCATTGAAATTTATTAATGTAAATATTAAACTGGAGCACATCACTGTATTCAAAGTATAAAATTACTGACATTTAACAACAATACAGGGCAGAAGGAACATCTCAAGAAAAAAATTATGATTAAGAGAGAAATCTTTTTCCACATTGTCTAACTTCTGCTTTCCAAAGTTGGAATTCTGTCCTCAGACAGGAAATGATTCCCCACCACCACCACCTCTAATCCCCGTAAAAAAATCTGCTTATTTATGCAATGATCTCGACAACCACACAAATGGAAGGATCTCATGATTGAAGATTACAGGGAAATTTTCGTGCCATCTAACTTACGTTTTCTGAAGTTTTTTCTCCCTTTTAAACTGAAATACAAATATTTATGAAATAAAATGATATTTAACAACACTGGACAAAAGGAACATTGCGAGAAAAAGAAATTACAATTACGGGAAAAACCTTTACTCCATTTAACTTCCATTTTCAAAAGTTTTGAAAGATGAAATACCATCTTCTAAAATTACTCCACCCCCAACTAGTGCCCCCTTTCCAAATTTCTCTTCAGTTTTGCATTGGTCTCAAGAATGACCCAAATGATAAAAAAAAAAAAAAAAAAAAAAAAGAAGTGGAATTCTGCAAATCTGCAAAATAATCTCATGTATGCACAGAACATAAATACTGAGGATATTTATGGCTAGATCAACATAACAGCAACTAATATATAGTTTTCAAATCAGACTATTAGGTACAGGGATATGATGTCTACAGTGGGATAGACAAACAATGGTGATAAACAAAACATATTATTTTCCCCCAAAGACTTGGTAAAAATAATATGCCTGCCTTGTATTTCTAAAGATGTATTCTTTATAACAACTGTGACATCAACTAAATAACTGGTGATTTGTTGACGGGATCTATTGCAACATTGGAATTATTGTTGCTGTAAGGGAGGTTCAGAATGCATTGACTATCACAGTCTCATGTTTGTTCAGATTCCTATACTTTATTTACTTGGGAATTCCCCTCGAGGTGGGGAGAGAGCTGTTTACAGACAGCTCTAAAATAGGAGATAACATAGGTGCAGGGTTTTGCGAGCTTTCGGATGGCAATGATGTGTTCGCAAAACAGATTAAATTCTCGCCCAACTCCTATGTCTTCGAAGCACAGTGTTGGCAATCAGAAAGGTATTGTTGTGGGCACTGTCCAGCAACAACACCGATGATATTAAGGTTTACTCCAACAGTCACGCATCCTTAAAAGTACTTGGCCAATTCAGGAGCAGAACTCCCTGGTCAGGGAGATTAAGGCTGACAGCAGATGAAACTGCAATCTCTTTACATTGGGTCTGAAGCCATGTAAGAACCAGTGGAAATGAATGAGCAGATCAGCTGGCAAAGGAAGCCGCTGGTAAAAGGAACATTGATTTTCATCTGAAGACGTCGCTGCAAAGAGTACGAACTCAGATGAAAAAAGCCATGATAAAGGAGTGGCAAAGGAGGTGGGATGAAAGAGATATGGGGAGAAAAACGAACAGTATCTTTCTTCCCAGAATCTCCAACAAGAGAGTGGAGTCAGATGGTTTCCTTAATCAAGTGCTCACCAGCCATGGCGTATCGCCAGAGTACTTCCACATTTTGCGGTTAAGGAAAGGGTGTGCGGATGCAGTATTCAGTTCACAGACATCGGCCACATGATTCTTGAATGGGAATCGCCTTCAGGGAGAAGAAAAGTCCTCACTCCAGAAGACGAATAGTCTCTCTTGATCCTGCTTGGCTTCCCTAGAGCGAAGCAGGGACTATTTGAGATGATTAAAGATTTTGTTGCGAGGCACGAAGAGTTCCTGATGGTGAATGGTTGGTTGGTTGGCTCATTAATTTTAATGGCGCAAGGGCCATGGTTGGCCAAAGAGCGCCAAGCAAAAGACATCAAAACGAAACAAAATCAATAAAAAACGTACACAAGGTTAAAAACAGGCTGATGTGGTAAAAATGAAATATGATAGTGAACAAGAAAAAAAATCTAGATAAGTGTAAAAAAGTCAATATCTTGTAAAAACGAAAACACTGCTTTCATGTCGCAGGCTTCGCCAATAATAGTTTGCAGCGTAGCTGCTCCTTCATCCAACAGATGAGAGTGAAAATGATGAAAACGATGATCACAAAACCGAACACAAGTACACAAAACATGAAGGACAGTGAGACGACAGTTGCACGCCTCACACACCGGAACACTCTCGCCACACAGCAAAAGGTGGTGAGTAAAACGACAGTGCCCAATGCGGAGACGTGCAAGAACAACTTCCTCACGACGGTTCTTCCGCAAACTAGACTTCCATAGTCCGATCTGTGGTTTGATAGACAGCAGCTTATTGCTGCCCTGCTAAGACCACAGGGACTGCCACTCGTCCAGGAGAAATGTCCGGATCAAAGGTCTAAAATCGCGGAAAGACAGTGGCAGCCGAGCTGGCGACATGGAGGAAACAGACCTGGCAGAAAGATCTGCCAGGTCGTTACCCCGGATCCCAACATGGCCAGGAACCCAACAGAATCGGACCAGGAAGCCATCACCCTCCAAAGTTCCAAGAAGACGACGGACATCACGGATGACAGGTGAGTCCGTGTCCTCTGGAGAAGATAAAACTTGGACAGGGTTCCCACTCAAAAGTAATAAAAAAATTCCCTGACTTTTCCAGGTTCTCCAGGTGGTTTTTAAAGTTTTCCAGAGTGGCATGTTGCAAAGAATTGTTAAATTTCATTCCATTCCGTTCATTTTTCTCATCAAAGCACACGCTTGTAAATTCTTTAAGTAATTTGTCTTTATAAAATTACCTGCTTTTCATTAATAACAACTAACTGTACACAATATTTTCTGTACCAAAGTTCCGTGAACTTTTGTGAATACTACCCACATGGAATTTGTAAATACAATCCCATAGAATCAGTAAGAAAAAATCTGTCAGTTGAATAGTTTAAATTTTTCTATAACACAATGCAGCTAAGCTTAAAGATGGAATGGCTCTGTTCAAAGAAACATGTTTCAAGAGAACCAACAGACAAAGGACTTTGATCCATCATTTGGTTTGTTCTCTTGTGAAGTGTTTCTTCAAGCAGGAGCCATTGTGCCTAATTGTTCCATGTTATAACAACTGCCTGCAGAAATTGAACAAAAGCTTAATAACTGGCAATTTTAAAAATCCAGTTTTGCATCTTTTTTTAGAGAACAAAGGAAATACTTAATATAACTGAAAGTAAGATCTACCAAATTCTAGGCAGGCAATAATTGCAAGCAAAAGTTTTAAATCTTGAAAACATAAGTTTTTTTGGCAAAATAAAGTATCTATTGATTTTTACAAAAAAAAAAAAAAAAAAAAAGAGGGTAATTTTCCCTGAGTTTTCCCTGATTTTTACAAAAAAAGGTATTTTCCCTGTGTTTTCCCTGATTTTTGGAACCATTTTCAAATTCCCTGAGAATTCCAGGTTTTCCCTGTTTTCCAGGTTGAGTGGGAACCCTGTTGGATGACGGACTGGGAATCAGAGCAAACCATAGCGCGATGATGTGATCGAGACTGTATGTGGCACAAAGCAAGGTGTACCGCACGCATCTCTGCCGAAAAGACGGTGGATTCAGGCGGAAGCCTCTCAGAATGTGAGGCATCGCCACACACAAAAGCGGATCCAACGACATCCCCGGATTTCGAGCCATCGGTGAACACAGGCACGAAATCCGGGTAGACAGACTGTATTTCAGCAAAGAGCTGCTGGTACACCACAGCAGGAGTAGACGACTTAGGCCACACACAAAGAGAAAGGTCAGCAGTTGCTTGAACGGCCTGCCAAGGAGGTTGGTTAAAAAAGGTGGTGAAACCAATCCCAGAGAAGTTTAGACCAGCATCGCGCACTATGGCAGACATCCGATTTCCGAACGTCGGAACACAGGAGGGGCGGTGGGAAAACAAGCGGGCACAGTCCGGTTGGAAGATGGAACCATGCAGTGGATGATCAGGAAGAGATTTCAGTTTTGTATAAAACTGAAAAGACAGCTGCTTACGACGGATGCATAACGGCGGCGCATGAGTCTCCGCATACAGGCTATGTACGGGAGAGGTACGGAAAGCACCAGTACATAGCTGCAATGCCTGGTGATGGACGGGGTCTAAAGGCCTTAAAACTGATGGACGTGCTGAACCGTAACTAATGCATCCGAAGTCCAGCTTTGACCGAATGAGAGAGTGGTAAATGCGAAGCATTGAGCACCTGTCAGCCCCCCAAGATGTTCGGGAGAGGACCTTCAGGATACTCAATGACTTCATGCACTTCACCTTCAAAGACTGAATGTGAGGTTGGAAGGTGAGCGCTCGGTCAAAAGTTAGCCCAAGGAACTTGGCTTCTGACACCACGGGGATGGTAGAACACCCCAGACGGAGGCTGGGGTCTGGGTGAAGACCCCGTTTGCGGCAAAAATGCACGCAAACGGTCTTCTGCGTCGAGAAGCCAAATCCATTTTGGGAAGCCCAGTGAGAGATCTTGGTAATGGCAGACTGGAGCTGTCTCTCGATGGTGCGCATGTTAACAGAGGCGCAAGAGATCTGCAGATCATCCACGTACATGGTTCCACGAATCGTCGGAGGAAGTAGTTGGAAAACATGGTTGACACGAAGGATGAACAATGTCACAGAAAGAATGGAGCCTTGAGGGACACCCTGCTCTTGTGGGTATAACGCAGAGAGGGTCGATCCGAAGCGCACACGGAACATCCGGTTCTGGAGAAATCCGACAATGAAGGTAGGCAAATTTCCCCGCAATCCGCAGTCACGCAGATCACGGAGAATGCCGTATCTCCAGGTTCGATCGTAGGCCTTTTCCATGTCGAAGAACACGGAGACCATGTGCTGACGCCGGACAAACGCCTCCCTGACAGATGTCTCAAGGCGAAGATGATGATCCGAGGTGGATCGGAATTTCCGAAATCCAGTCTGATGAGGTGAAAAAATGTGATGCAACTCTAAATTAAAAATGAGGCAAAAATTAATTACACGCTCGAGGACTTTGCAAAGGCAGCTCGTCATAGCAATTGGCCGGTAGTTCAACGGGTTGGTGGGATCTTTATCAGGTTTGGGAACAGGAACGACAATGGCAGTGAGCCAAGATTCGGGAAAAACATGCTCTTGCCAAATCCTGTTAAACAGGATTAGCAGACATTCAAGAGAGAACGGAGAAAGGTGCTTAAGCATCTCGTAATGGATGTTATCTGGTCCGACAGATGTCCGGCCAGACCTATTCAGAGCGATCTTCAGCTCCACGGCAGTCCGCGGGCTGTTGTAATCTGCGGAAGAAAACGGCCCAAATGAAATCTTGGACCGTTCAAGCTGCGGCTGTAACTGCCGGAACGAAGCAGGGTAATTGCTGATACTGGACACCGAAGAAAAAGCGGCGCCCAGACAGTCAGCAATACCCTGAGCGTCAGCAACCGTTCCTCCATCACTCTCAAGAATGGAGATTTCCCCAGATGGGTACTGTCCCCGAATCTTACGGATCCTGTCCCAAACGATCTGAGAGCTAGTATTGGTGTTAATCCCGGATACATATTGTATCCAGGACTCCCGTTGACTACACCTACAAACCAATCGCGCGTAGGACTTGGCTTTCTGGAGAGCAAGTAGGTTCGCGTTGGTGGGGTACCGACGAAACCTACCCCAAGCCCGATGTTGGGCCTGACGAGCTGCCATGCATGCCATGCAAGTGGAATTCCACCAAGGTCTTGGGCAACGTGGAAGATTAGTCGACGTCCTGGGGATGGTAAGTTCTGCCGCTTGCACAATACAATCTGTTACCGCCGCAACAGCGTCATTGATCGTTCCTGAGGTCACCATAGCTGGAGTAAGAATTGCCGAAGCAGTGAATGTGTCCCACTTAAATCGATCAATATCACATCTAGCAGGGCGAGTAGGGTAACGGTAACCGCCACTCGCTAGACGGAGAAAGATGGGAAAGTGATCGCTGCCAAGGGGATCACCAGACACGCTCCAGGACCAGGCAGGATATAATGATGGTGAACTCAGACACAAATCAATGGCTGAGTACGAGCGGGTGGGTTCATGAAAATAAGTGACTGCCCCAGTGTTGTGGAGACAGAGGGACGTGTTGGAGAGAAGGGACTCAACAACACGGCCCCTGGAGTCACGAGTGGTAGAACCCCACAACGGATTGTGTGCATTGAAATCTCCTAAGATGAAGAAAGGAGGCGGCAGCTGGTCAACTAAATCTTCCAGATCCGAAAGGCTTACAGCTTCATTTGGTGGTATGTAGATGGAACACACCGTGAACAGAGTGTGCACAGATAGTCTCACTGCCACTGCCTGCAAAGTCGTCCGAAGGGCAACTGCAGTGACAGGAACACCATGAGGAACAACGACAGCCACTCCTCCACAGGCGATAACGCCGTCCAGGTGATCTTTACGGGAAAGGGAATGTCTCCGCAGCGAAGGAGTGTCCGTCGTGCGAAGCTATGTCTCCTGGAGACAAACGCACACAGGTGTGTGCGAAGACAGTAAGCCTTTCAAATCATCAATGCGTGATCGCAGACCTCGGCAATTCCACTGAATGAGAGTGGCCATAATGAAAAATGAAATGAAAAAAGAAAAAGACAGACGACTAGAAAGTCTCAATGTCGTCCATCACCTCCAATCCATCCGCAGGGTCTGGAGGTAACACAGGGCTGTGTTTACCCCCTGTGTTGAGAGGTGGTTTTTGCTTGCTCTGTTTCGGGGAGGATGAACCTGGTTTTACCTTTACCGGCTTCTTTCCAGTGCCCTGGACCTGGGTCCCTGTGATGGCCGGAGATGTTTTCGGCATAGAGGGAGGTTTAGGCGACGATGTTGATGTCGCCTTGCATGCAATGCGGCAAGACTTCAGCGCCTCCAATCCAGCAGCAACGATGTCCTCAAAATCATAAGGACACCGCGCTGGGATGGTCACCTCAGTCTGGACCGCCACTGAAGCCTTCTGCACCACAACTGAAGCATATGACCGCCGGCCTGGTTGTAAAGGGGCGATCCGCCGTCTAGCCTCGGGATATGAGAGATGCTCAGTTGTCTTCAGGCGTTGGATTGCCTGTTCCTCTATCCACTTTGGACACTGCTTAGAAGAAGCAGGATGAGACCCTTCACAGTTGACACAATGATCATACTCTGCTGAGCATTCCGCCAAAGAGTGTTCTGTGGAACCACAGCGACCACACTTTGCAACATTACGGCAAGACTGCTGGGAGTGACCCTAATGCTGGCACCAGAAACATCGCAAGGGGTTCGGGATATGCGGCCGAACATCAAGCCGTAAATAACCTGCCTTGATGGAAGTAGGCAGGGTTGGGGAGTCAAATGTTAGAATGATGTTTCGGGAGGGAATAGATTTCCCATCCCGCCTAAAAAGAATCCGTCGAACCCCAATGACATGCTGTTCACCAAGTTCCTCCAGCAATTCCTCATTGCTGCATTCAAGCAGGTCGCGGGAGTTGACTACACCGCGAGAGGAATTGAGGTAACCATGTGGAGAAACCTGAACAGGAACGCCAAGCAAAACGGTCGTTTCCAGCAAGGTGGCACTGTGGCGGGAAGTAGAAGTTTCCACGAGAAGATCCCCGGAAGGGAGCTTCTTGACACTCTTTGGAGAGCCAGCAACAGCCTGCAGAGCCTTGTTAATCCAGAAAGGACTCTTGGTACTGAGTGACTGTGAAGAGTCAACAGATTTGATTAAAAGAAACAGAGCATTACAATTAGATGTGACAAGTTTCTTCGTGGAGGAGGGTGCACCTTCCTCCACAGGGCGCTTTAAAG
Source organism: Macrothele yani (assembly GCA_039090855.1). Lineage (NCBI taxonomy): Eukaryota > Metazoa > Arthropoda > Arachnida > Araneae > Macrothelidae > Macrothele > Macrothele yani. The sequence continues at coordinate 42,820,550 of CM077022.1, read as the reverse complement.
TACTAGCATGGGAAACACTTAGTGTAGCCATGAATAAGAGAAAAAAATTCGTCCGCCGACCCCCCCCACCCACTACCGAGCCCAACGAGGGAGAGCCGGAGGTCCGCAAGCCCAAGAGGGCGCAGGACACGGCTCTAGGGATAGTCAGCGGATATAGCAAGTTGGTAGGGCAGACCTACGCTCGGTGTGCACCCAGACTTTCCCGTGCCCGGGAAACACCCCTTTGGCATGCCCACCCTACCGAACAGAACGACAAGCCGTTAGAAGTCTGGACGCCATTCGGCCACAGACTTCCTGACTAGGAGTGGGTTAGCTCCCAGCCTCCCGTTTAGGGTGAAGCAGAGGGCAAAGAGGAGTGTTGGCATCTGGAGACACTACAACCCGGCCCCCAGATATCTCAGCCTCCAGCATCCCCATTTCCACCTGTACGGGTCACCGCACACGGCAAACGTGCAGGTAGGTCTAAGCTAACCAGCTCCAGAAAAAAACAGAAAATGTAACATAAAAGAGAAAAGACAGGGAAGAGAACGAGGAACAAAACCCAGAGCTGGCGCCTCATCACAACCTCAGCAGCCTACAACTGAGGCGGGTACATGTCAAAATATGAACGAAAGACGAAAAAGCAAAATTATAAGAGAAAATCGGCTCAGGCCGTGAGGACGCCATCCCCCATCAGCTGGATGAACAGCTGTCCCTTCGGTGATGTAATCGTCAAAGCCGCAGAGGCAATAGAAACCGTCACAAGGTTAGCTCGGGCCGTGCGGGCGCCGCTCCCCAAATAACTGGAAAACCAGTTATCCCCGTGCGGGGCAGGAGTTGGTTGGTCGTTTAATTTTTATGGCACAAGGGCCATGGTTGGCCAAAGAGCGCCAAACAAAAGACACTCAAAACAAGACAAAAAAATTAATTTAAAAATGTACAAAAGGTTAAAAACAGGCTGATTCGGTAAAGGTGAAAGATGAGAGTGAACACGTTAAAAACTAGATGAGTTTAAAAAGTCAATCTCTTTTAAAAATGAAAACACTGCGAACATGTCGCATTCTTCACCCAGGACAGTCTGCAGCAAAGCTGCTCCGTCGTCCAACAAATGAGAATGAAAATAATGAAACCGATGAACACAAAAACGAACACAAGTGCACAAAACATGAAGGACTATGAGACGACAGTTGCATGCCTCACACACTGGGACAGTGTCACCACACAGCAAGAAACTGTGAGTGAAACGACAGTGCCCAATGCGGAGACGTGCAAGAACAACTTCCTCACGACGGTTATTCCTCAAGCTAGACTTCCATAGTCCGATCTGTGGTTTGACGGAATGAAGCTTATTGCTGCTCAGTTGAGACCACAGGGACTGCCACTCGTCCATGATAACTTTGCGGATCAAAGGTCGAAAATCTCGGAAAAACAGTGGCAGCCATGAGGGTGTCATGGAGGAAACAGACCTGGCAGAGAGATCCGCCAGCTTACCACGGATCCCAACATGGCCAGAAACCCAACAGAATCGGACCAAGAATCCAGCACCCGCCAAAATTCCAAGAAGACGACGAACATCACTGCTGACCAGTGAGTCTGTATCCTCCAGAGAGGATAAGGCTTGGATGACTGACTGGGAATCGATGCAAATCATAGTGCGACGATGGGATCTAGACTGAATGTGGTGCAAAGCGAGGTACACCACATGCATCTCTGCTGAAATTACTGTTGATTCCGGCCGAAGCCTCCCAGCATGAGTGTCATCGACATACACAAAGCGGACCAAACAACATCCCCAGACTTCGAGCCATCGGTGAACACAGGCACGAAATCCGGATAGAGACTGTTGTTCGGCAAACAGCTTCTGGTATACCAGAGCAGGAGTTGATGACTTAGGCCACACACAAAGGGAGAGGTCACCCATTGCTTGAACCGGCTGCCAAGGGGGTTCATTGAAAAAACGGGTCACACTAATCTTAGACAAGTTTAGACCAGCATCTTGCACTATGTTTGACATCTGAATCCCGAAAGTGGGAACACAAGAAGGGTGGTTTGAAAACAAGCGAACACATTGCGGGTTGAAGACAGAATCATGCAGTGGATGATCAGGAAGAGATTTCAACTTGGTGTAGAACTGAGGAGACAGCTGCTTACGGCGGACGCATAAAGGTGGTTCATGAGACTCGACGACATACAGGCTACGCACAGAAGTACGGAAAGCATCGGTACACAGGCGCAAAGCCTGGTGATGGATGGGATCCAGAAGCTTCAAAACCGAAGGCCATGCAGATCCATATGTTATGCAGCCAAATTCTAACTTCGACCGCACAAGGGAGTGGTAAATACGGAGCATTGAGCACCTGTCGGCCCCCCCATCTCTTTCCCAGGATATTCGAGAGAGGACCTTCAGGATACTCAATGACTTCGTGCACTTCATCTTTAAAGATTGGATGTGAGGATGGAAGGTGAGTGCACGGTCAAAGGTTACTCCAAGGAACTTGACTTTTGACACCACAGGAATGGTAGTACTTCCCAGACGGAGACTGGGGTCTGGGTGAAGACCCGCTGGCGGCAAAAATGCACGCAAACGGTCTTCTGGGATGAGAGGCCAAAGCCATTATTAGAAGCACACGAAGGATGAACAAAGGTGGTTCATGAGACTCGACGACATACAGGCTACGCACAGAAGTACGGAAAGCATCGGTACACAGGCGCAAAGCCTGGCGATGGATGGGATCCAGAAGCTTCAAAAACCGAAGGCCATGCAGATCCATATGTTATGCAGCCAAATTCTAACTTCGACCGCACAAGGGAGTGGTAAATACGGAGCATTGAGCACCTGTCGGCCCCCCATCCCTTTCCCAGGATATTCGAGAGAGGACCTTCAGGATACTCAATGACTTCGTGCACTTCATCTTTAAAGATTGGATGTGAGGATGGAAGGTGAGTGCACGGTCAAAGGTTACTCCAAGGAACTTGACTTTTGACACCACAGGAATGGTAGTACTTCCCAGACGGAGACTGGGGTCTGGGTGAAGACCCCGCTGGCGGCAAAAATGCACGCAAACGGTCTTCTGGGATGAGAGGCCAAAGCCATTATTAGAAGCCCAGTTAGAGATCTTGTTAATAGCCGACTGCAGCTGTCTTTCGATGGTGTGCATGTTGACAGAAGTGCAGGAAATCTGTAGATCATTCACGTACATGATTCCACGAACTGTCAGAGGGAGCAGTTTGAACATGTGATTCACACGAAGGATGAACAAAGTGACTGATAGAATGGAGCCTTGAGGGACACCCTGCTCTTGTGGGTACATTGCAGAGAGGGTCGACCCGACGCGCACATGGAACATCCGGTTCTGGAGAAAACTGGCAATGAATGTTGGTAAATTTCTCCGCAATCCGCAGTCATGCAGATCATGGAGAATGCCGTATATCCACGTCCGATCGTAAGCTTTTTCCATGTCGAAGAACACGGAAACCATGTGCTGACGCCGGACAAACGCTTCTCTGATAGATGTCTCAAGGTGAAGATGATGATCAGTGGTGGATCGAAAATGACAGAATCCACTCTGATGAGGTGATAAAATGTGACGCGTTTCCAAGTAAAACATCAAACGAAGATTGATGATGCGCTCGAGCACTTTGCAAAGGCAGCTCATCATAGCAATTGGCCGGTAGTTCAACGGGTTGGTGGGATCTTTAATAGGTTTGAGAACAGGTATGACAATAGCAGTGTGCCAAGAATCGGGAAAGTCGTGCTCATGCCAAATCCTGTTAAACAGGATTAGCAAACATTCAAGAGAGGACGGAGAAAGGTGCTTCAGCATGTCATAGTGGATGTTATCCGGTCCGACAGATGTCCAGACGGACCGATCCAAGGCAATCTTCAGTTCCACAGCAGTCAGCGAGCTGTTATAATCCTCCGAGGAAAACGGTCCGAAGGATATTCTTGTCCTCTCAAGTCGTGTCTGAATCTGCCGGAACGAAAAAGGGTAATTGCTGCTGCTGGACAATTAAGAAAATGCAGTGCCAAGACAGTCAGCAATACCCTGAGCATCAGCAATCATTCGTCCATCACTCTCGAGAATGGAGAGTTCCCCAGATGGGTATTTTTCCTGAATCTTACGTGTCCTGTCCCAAACAATCTTAGGGCTGGGGGCTGGCTTTTGAGGAAAGAGGCATTCGATTTTTGAATGGTTTTCATATTTCTTTATGAGGGAGTTGACTGTAAGAGCAGGGAAACCATGAGAGAGGGCTAGCCCTCTCTCATGGTTTTCCTGCTCTAGCCCTCTCTCATGGTTTCCCCTGCTCTAGCCCTCTCTCATGGTTTCCCCTGCTCTAGCCCTCTCTCATGGTTTCCCCTGCTCTAGCCCTCTCTCATGGTTTCCCTGCTCTTACAGTCAACTCCCTCATAAAGAAATATGAAAACCATTCGAAAATCGAATGCCTCCTTCCTCAAAAGAAAGAAGACCTGAAATTCTGTGGTTCTGTTTCTTACCAGCCTTCCTATGCTTATAAGTTACAGATTATTTTTAGAAGTTTTGGTTACCATCTTGCCATTAAATCTACCCCAAACATATTGAAACTTCTACAAAGGGATAGGGACAAAGTTGAAAGCCTGAACCTCCCAGGAGTTTACTGCATTCCTATCTCTTCTTCTACTGGGGATAACTTATACATTGGAAGCACATACAGGAGCATTAACCATAGAATTTTAAAACATAAAAAAGATGTTTCGAAAGCCAATCCTAATACTGCCTTGTCTATTTTGACAATGAAAGACACATCTGCAGTTCCCCACTGGAACGAAGCAAAACGAATTGCTTCTTTTGACAATCGTTTTCCCTCCGTTACCGTGAAAGCCTGGAAATTATTTTCAACTCAATGACTTGCAATTCCGAATCTATAGCACGTTGCATGACATCCCAAATGTGTTCTATCACGTTCAGATCTGGGGACTTGGGTGGGAATGGCAACACCCCAAACTCAGATAAATGTTCCTCTAACCATAATGTGGCGTCCTGACACTTGTGTGGAGGTGCATTGTCCTGTTGGAACAGGCCCAACCCATCAGCATGAATGCAGGACATAAACGGGTGTACCTCGTCAGAAAGGATGCGCACATAGCGTTGGCCGGTCACAGACGTTTGTAGACGTACCAGGGGTCCCAGTGAAGTCCAACTAAACACACCTCATACCATTACGGATCCCCCCCCCAGCCGACACAGTTCCCTGTTGACAGGTGGGATCTATGGCTTCATGGGGTTTGCGCCACACACGAATCCTTCCATCTGCCCGATACAGTTGGAAACGTGACTCGTCAGACCAGGCTACTTGTTTCCAGTCATCAAGTGTCCAGTGGCGGTGTTGCCATGCCCAAGCAAGGCGCATAGCTCTGTGTCGTGCACCCATCAAGGTGACTCGAGTTGGGCATCGACTCCCAAAGCCAAATCGTGCAGGGCACGTTGCACAGTCTGGACGCTGATGCTTGTTGAGGCTCCAGAATTGAATTTCGACGATACCTGCGAGAGTGTTGCATGCCTATCGCGTGAAATGATTCTTGACAGCCGACAATGGTCACGTTCACCCAATGTCTTTTTACGGCCACACTGGTATCGTAGGTTGGAGGTTTTGTCGGAATTCTTGTATTCTAGGTACACCCTTGCAATGGTCATCCGTGAAAATTCGAACTTCGTTTCTACCTTCGAAATACTGCGGCCCATCTCACGAGCATCAACTATGACACCGTGTTGAAAATTGCTTAAATAGTTATTACTTGTCCTTCTCATGCCGAAAACAGCTCCGACAGCTGGTAAGTATGTCTATCGCTTTATATACGCACTGGCGAACGCAACTGAGTACACGCATAGGTAACGTTGCTATGTATTTTGCATAAGCTCGTCTGTACCAGTTTTTCTGGCACTTCAGTGTATGTGTGTGTTACAGAATGTCTTTCAAAACTGGGAAGACAAGGGGACAAAAAATTAATGGAGGTTATTTAACTCACTTTCATTTTGATGATGACATAGTAATTTTTCCAACTACCATTCAAAACTGAAGAATGATTCAGGAACTTGCTAACAAGAGTAAAGAAGTGGAATTAAAAATGAACTTTCAGAAAACAAACCTGATGCACAATGCTTTTACAATACATGAGGATTTAGCAATTGATGGGGAAAATCTAGAGGTAACCAACACCTGCATTTACTTTGGGCAACAGATATATCAAGTGAGACCACACTGATGAAATTAATTGGTGTATAAAACTTGGTCGCAGAGCATTTGGAAGAAACAGCACAATTTTCACGAACAATATGCCATTATGTTTTAAAAGTAAAGTGTTTAATTAATGTATCCTTCCAGTCCTTGCATATGGAGGAGAGACATGAAACTTAACTAAAAAGACAGAGATTGCAGACAACTGAAAGAACCAGAGATTGCAGACAACTGAAAGAACCTTGGTGTAACCAGGAAAGATAAAAAATGAAAAACTCTTGGATCAAGAAAATGACAAAAGTGGAAGACATCATGATCAAATAAAATCTCTGAAATGGCAATGGGCTGGACATATTACTACAAGAATGGGCCATCAATGGGCAATTGAAATATTAAACTCGATACCCAGGGAAAGAAAAAAACCCAGAAGACCACATGGGAGATGGGTGGGTGAAATTTAAAGGCATGCTAGAGTGACATGGAGTAGATTGGCTCAAGACAGTCGTTGAAGAAACCTGGGAAGACCTTTATCCAGTAGTGGATTGATTATTGTTGATGATGATAGTATATATATATGGTTAGCAAAGATAATATATACGGTGTATAAATAAATATGTATATATAATCTATCATAGAATATTTACTTTGTGAAGATATCATCCTTCCACTGCCAGGAATTCCCTTTTTGGGTGCTTCTATCACGAATAATATCAGTAATGGCTCTGGCTCGAGCAAATTCTGAAAAAGCTAATGCTTCTGCTGTTTTGTCTTGGTGTATGAGACTTACCTAAAAGATTTAAAAGAAATGTTTTGATTTTGTGAAAAACAGATAAAATGTTAAATTTTTTTCAATTTATAACAAATGTCTTTGACATGAATAATAATGACTCCAAATTATTACCTTAGCTTACAAAATCAAGTGGACACCACATGTCTGCTGGCAATTTTGTGATGTATTTCTATCAACTGAAGAAAAACTCTTCGGTGCCTCAAGTATTTGCAAAAAGTTTTCGACTTCTGTATGTAATTATTCTGTTTTTCACCTTCTTTAGTTATCATATGATGGGTAACTACCTGCAGACATACTTCATGCACAAAATATTATATCTAAAATTAATTCATAAAATATTAGGTTGGTGCAAAAATAATTGAATTTTTTGTTATTTTAAAATTTGACACTTAGTTCGAAATAAACTTTTATTTAACAAAGTTCATGTAATACACCATTTTAAAGCACAAAATTTGCTCCACAGATTTATGCTAATAGTTCAGTTTTCATTGTTTATTTAAGGCTGTCAAATTAAAGATGGGAAAAAAAGCAAATACGAGTGATTTTATTGTACGAGTTCAAAATGGGACGCAAAGCGGCGGAAACTGCTCGTAATATCAACTAAGCATTTGGCTAGGAGATTGTCAACGAACATACAACAACCTTGGTTCCAAAAAATTCATAATGGTGACTAGAGCCTTGAAGATAAGGAGGGTTAAAGACATCCTTCCAGAATTGACAACAACCAACTGAGGGCCATTATTGAAGCGGAAACATGCAAAACAGCTCAAGAAGCTGCAGAAGAACTAAATGTTCGCCATTCAACAGCTGTTTGACATTTGCACTGAATTGGAAAATCAAAAAGATTCGACAAATGGGTGCCACACGAGCTGAACGAAAATGAAAAAAATCGCCATTATGAAGTATGCTCTGCGTCTCTTTTGTGCAACAAACATGATCCATCTCTTGATCACACTGTGGCATGTGATGATTGGTTGGTTGGTTGGTAGATTTTAATGGCGCAAGGGCCATGGTTGGCCAAAGAGCGCCAAACAAAAGACATCAAAACTAAACATAATCAATAAAAAACGTACACAAGGTTAAAAACAGGCTGATGTGGTAGGCATGTGATGAAAAAATGGATTCTATATGACAATCAACTGCATTCCGCACAATGACTGGACCGAGGTGAAGCACCAAAACACTTCCCCAAACCGACGCTGCATCAAAAAAAGTTATGGTCACTGCTGGGTGGTTGGCAAGTGGAATCATCCACTACAACTTCGTGAATCCAGGCAAAATCATCACAGCAAAGAAGTATTGCCAGGAAATTGACAAAATTCACCAAGAACTGCAACGTTTATGTTCAACATTAGTCAATCGAAAAGGATCAATTATTCTCCATGACAACGCCCGACCACGTCTGACAAAAATGACTTAAATGACTCAGCAGAAATTGAACGAACTGGGCTACAAAACTAAATCATCCAGCTTACTCCCCAAACCTCTAAATCACCCAGCTTACTCACCAAACCTCTAAATCACCCAGCTTATTCACCAAACCTCTTTTCGACTGACTATCACTTTTTCAAGCATCTCGACAACTTCTGCAAGAGAAAGTTTTCAACAACCAAGCCGCAGCTCAAAATGCAGACTTGTTTCTTGTTGGCAAAAATGCATAGATTCTAATGGTTCTTATTTTGATTAATAAATTTTATTCTAAACTGTGTGAGATATACTGCTTTAAAGTACATACATACATATATAGATATAGCATTAAGCTGTTCTCTGAGATTCAGAGGTTAGCTCATAAAAACAAGAAAAAAAAAAGAAAAGAAAAAAAACAACATGTGCCAAGTACACATTTAACAGATAGAACTAGAATTTGCTTACTGTTGGTGTATCAAATGTCTCCATTTACAACGATCTCGGCAGACAGCTCGAGCTTCATTAACATCCATCACATGCTGCACACAAGACCTTTTGTACTTCATACTCATAATCTTTTCTCAAGCAGACATTCCTGAATCTGGTCCTCCCATGATTTCCTTGGTCTTCTTCTACCTTTCTTTCCCGCCACTTAGGCTGAAAAAATTCTCTTAGTCAGCACCTCATCACTCATTCTTTCAACATGGCCAAACCACCTAAAAATATTCGCCTCCATCTTATTAAAAACATTTTGCCTCACATTACACTTCTGCAACACATCTTCCTTCCTCACAAGATCAGCGCGTCTTACCACAAACATCACGTAAGCAACGCATCTCCCCAGCACGGAAATGAATCCTATGTCTTTTTTGTAGTACCCAGGTTTCACTGTCGTACATCAGAGTAGGAACAATTACACTTTCATACACAGCCATTTCGGACTTCCTCAAGAACCAATCATTTCTGTGAAATTCCCCTAAGGCAGTTATGACTTTCAATGAAGAATTCACTCGCCTTTACCATCTAATTTGTTCTCTCTGTCAAACATATTTCCTAAATATACAAACTCATTTACCTGGCCAATCTCTCAATTCCTCGCTCGAAAACCATAACTTTGGGTTTTTCCTTATTTACACTCGGTTTAAATTTAACTTCATACAAACTTCGCACATTCGGGACAGCATACTCTGCAACTCACTTTTGCTCTCTGCCAACAGGACTGTGTTATCAGCATACAGCAATCTGCACACATGGATATTACCAAGACATAAACCAGTATTGTCCATCTTGGCATTACGCATGCATGCATCCATAAATATATTAAACAGCCAGGGTGACATTACACAACCTTGTCTGACTCCTGCATCCAGAGAAAACCATTTCAATAAAGCACCATTCACTTGTACACATGCTCTACTGCCAGCATACATGGCTTCTACACTATTTTTAAAAGTACATTCCCAGTAATACCTTATTTATTCAATACCTTCCACAGAAGAGTCTTATTTACTTTGTCATAAGCTTTCTCTAAATCTATAAAGGCCACAAACACTTTTTTACCAACAGATACTTTTCAATCATCATGCGTAACACAAAAATTTGATTAGTGCAGCCCTCACCAGGCATAAAACCACTCTGTACATTCCACACTTACTCTGATGTCAGACCTCGCACCTTATCAATAAGGGTTACACGACAAAAGGGCGCACAACAAAAGGGCGAACGTCAAAAGGGCGATACGACAAAAGGGTGCATGACAAAAGGACAATATGACAAAAGGGCGATGCGACAGAAGGGAGCACGACTATCAGACTAATGATTCACTAAACTAGGCGCACGACAAAAGGGCGAACAACTAAAAGGCGATACGACAAAAGGGCGCACAACAAAAGAGCGATGCGACAAAAGGACGAAACGACAGAAGGGCGCACGACTATCAGACTAATGATTCACTAAACTAGGCGCACGACAAAAGGGCGCACGACTATCAGACTAATGATTCACTAAACTAGGCGCACGACAAAAGGGGGATACGACAAAAGGGCGCACAACAAAAGAGCGATGCGACAAAAGGACGATACAACAAAAGGGCGCACGACTATCAGACTAAGGATTCACTAAACTAGGAGAACTATTTAACCAATTTGCAAGAAACGTTAAGATGATATAAATTTCCAAATTGCTTATTTCATTGTATATTCAAATCCCAACTGCAAGCAAATGTTAATTTTTCTGTACTTCAATAACCCATAGGGAGTGCTTTCAAAAAGATATTATTTCCAAAATGGCTCATGAGGACTTCATGCAAATTGGTTATTTCTTTGTGCATTCAAATTCAGCACAGATGTGACATTGTTTGTACTGAAATGCAACCTATACAGAAGCTTTCTAAATGATGTTATTTTAAAAAAGGCTTCAGGAGCCCTTTGAGTAACTGTTTATTTCTTTAATTGTATGTATGAAAGACCTGAAAACAAAAAGTGGAATTTTATGGAAGGAAAAGGAGATTTTTTGATGAAGGAAAACGAACAAAATCTTTTTCTTAAAAACAAGAGATGAAACAAAATAAAGTTTCTGGGGCCCGTTTGGAAATATCTTTCAGGCCATTTCTGCAGGTTGCGGTTGAAACACAAACAATTTTATTTATCTGTACAATTTTGCTTTGAATGTACAAAGAAGGCAATTTCAGAAAAAGGGCTCCGCAGCCTTTTTGGGAAAAAACATCTTTCAGAAAGCCTTCTACGTAAATTTCATTTAGAGTACAAAAGATGACGTGTCTGATTTTAGTTGGGATTATTTGAATACACAAAGAAATACCAAATTCACTGAAAGGGCCCAGCGGCCTTTTTGGAAATAACATCGTTTAGAAAGCCTTCTATATAGGATGAGACGTCTGATTTCAGTTGGGATTTGAATACACAAAGAAATATATAACTTGCTCAATCAGACCCCCGGTGCCATTTTTGGAAATAATGTCTTTTAGAAATCTAGCAGTTGAAGAAGAAAAATATAAAGATTGTGGGTACACCCTTTTGTTGTGACGCCTCCCCCCTCGCCCTTTTGTAGTGCACCCTTTTGTCGTGATATGATCAATAAGGACCTTACCAAACACTTTTCCTGGCACACTCAGCAAACTGATACCATGATAGTTCTTGCATTTAGTCTGATCACCTTTTCCCTTGTAGGCCTACAAGGGAACAATGATAGCATCCCTCCAATCCTGAGGGACCATTCCTAACTCCCAACATAACAGGCAAATGTCAGTTAACCAGTCAACCACAGAGTCACCACCATAGTTTAGCATCTCAGCAGATATGCCATGTACTCCCAAAGCCTTACCATTCTGAAGAGATCTTGGAGCTTTACACACCTCTTCTGTTGAGATCCCACCAGTGCTTCCATCTCTCACTATGAAATCATCTGCTTCTGCCTCAGAATCACCTTTGCTTTCATGATCTAATAAATCACAGAAGTACTCACCCCCATCTATCACTTAGCCCATAGGGCTATCATACCATTTCTCCGACCATATTCTTTACACAACTTCCAATTTTATTTCCCCTCTTTTTCTTATGCCTTATGTACAAATTTTACTTCCAGAATGTTTTTCTATCTTTCCAAAAAAACAAACTGTGCCTTTCCTCCTTTTCCTTCCTCTCCTTTGCCTTACTCTGGCAAACCAGCTTTGCCACCTCACACTTCTTACAGTGATATTCAAAACTCTACCTTGAAACATCTCCAAGTTATGCTTCATTCTTTCCATTTACTGCTTCTTTAATCTCACTGTTCCACCAAGCATCACCTTTAAAGTTACCCGCTGTTGCAGTCCCACAGAGCTCTTCAGCGGCCGTGACAACACAGTTCTTAAAACATGTCCACTTCTTTTCTGCATCCCTCTCACACGCCTTCAACTCATTTAGACGTTCACTGAGTAAATCAGAGTAATGCTGATGTTCTTCAGACAGCCTTTCAACCTTTATTCTTTTCACCACAGGCACCTTCTTATGCCTCCTTCTCCAACCAACATTCAGTTTCACCCATGACACTAATAAGTGATGATCAGAGCCAACATCTGCACCTCTCAGCACACGGGTATCAACAACTAAGCGTTTCAGACTTGATTCATTATAGCTGCAAAAGTGAGAGAATTCTTTGGATTCATTTAAAAGTGAAACTTCAGAGAATAGTAATTGTTGCAGTGTATGCTCCTTGTGACACAGAACCTTCTGATAGAAAAGAAGATTTCTGGAATGAGCTAAAAGCTGTTTTGAGCCAGTTTGGTGCTAAAGAGAAAGTTATACTATATAATAGCGAGGGATTTCAATGCTAGAGTAGGTGCACAGAATGCTATTTCTGATAACGTTCTGGGTAAGTTTAATGATCCTTGTGTGAATGACAATGGTGAAAGATTAATTGAATTATGCATTAAGAATTGTGTATATCTAATACATTTTTCAGCCACAAGTATATCCACACATATACTTGGGAAAATCGTACTCTGGGTCAAAAGAGTGTAATAGATTTTGTTGTTTATGGTCAGCATCTGAAACACTTAGTTGTTGACAGTCATGTGATAAGAGGTGTGGATGTTGGCTCTGATCATTACTTGGTTGTGTTATGAGTGAAACTGAATGTTGGTTGGAAGGAAAGGAAAAGGAAGAGGCCTAGGATGGAAAGAATAAAGGTTGAAAAGCTCCTTGGAGATCATCAGCATTACTCTAAATCTAATCAGAGAACAACTGAAGGAGCTGAAGTCATGTGAGAAGGATGTTGAAGAGAAGAGGGAATATTTTAAGAACTGTGTTGTCACTGCTGCTGCAGAGGTCTGTGGCACCACAATAAGTGGGTAACATTAGAGGTGAAGCTAGGTGAAATAGTGAGATTGAAGAAGCAGTAAAGGGAAAGAAGGAAGCATATTTGGGAACATTGCAAGGTACAGTTTCTGAGAATGAATATTGCCCTAAGAAGTGTGAGGCAGCTAAGCTGTTTAACCAAAGTAATACATAATACAAAAGAAAGGAAGGAAAAAGTGGAAAGGATATGAATTGGCTCTTCGGAAAGATAGAAAAACTTTCTGGAAGTACATGAGACACAGGAAAAATAGGGGGGGGGTTTGCAAGTCGTGTGAAGAATAGGATCGAAGGTGGAATCTCAAGAGAAGAGATATGTAAAGCACTAAAATCTCTTGAGAATGGTGAAGCACTGGTGGAATCTCAAGAGAAGAGGTGTGTAAAGGTCTAAAATCCCTTGAGAATGGTAAGGCTCTGGGAGTTGGCGGCATAACTGATGAGATGTTGAAATATGGTGGCGACTCTGTAATTGACTGGTTAACTGAAATTTGCCAGTTGTGCTAGGAGTTAGGAATGGTCCCTCGGGATTGGAGGGATGCTATCATTGTTCCCTTGCATAAGAAAAAAGAAGATCAGACTGACTGCAAGAACTATCATGGTATTAGCTTATTGAGTATGCCAGGGAAAGTGTTTGATAAGGTCATTATTGAAGAAGTACGGAGTCTTAGATCAGAGAAAATGTGGAATGTTCAGAGTGGTTTCATGCCTGCTAAAGGCTGCACTCACCAAATGTTTGCATTATGCATGATGATTGAAAAGTATCTGGCTGTTGGTAAGAAAGTTTTTGCTGCATTCATAGATTTAGAGAAAGCTTACAATAGAGTAAACAGGACACTTTTGTGGAAGGTGTCGAATGAATATGATATACTGGGAATCTACTTAATAGTGTAAAAGCCATGTATGCTTGCGGTAGAGCTTGTGTACAAGTGAATGGCATTTTATCAAAATGGTTTTCTATTGGTGCAAGAGTCAGACAAGGTTGTGTAATGTCGGTGGTTGGTTGGTGGATATATTTTAAAGGCGCAAGGGCCATGGTTGGCCAAAGAGCGGCAAACAAAAGACATCAAAACAAAACAAAATAAATAAAAAACGTACACAAGGTTAAAAACAGGCTGATGTGGTAAAAATGAAATATGATAGTGAACAAGTTAAAAGCTAGATAAGTTTAAAAAAGTCAATATCTTGTAAAAACGAAAACACTGCTTTCATGTCGCAGGCATCGCCAATAATAGTTTGCAGCATAGCTGCTCCCTCGTCCAACAGATGAGAGTGAAAAATGACAAAAACGATGATCACAAAACCGAACACAAGTACACAAAACATGAAGGACAGTGAGATGACAGTTGCACGCCTCACACACCGGGACACCCTCGCCACACAGCAAAAAGCGGTGAGTAAAACGACAGTGCCCAATGTGGAGACGTGCAAGAACAACTTCCTCACGACGGTTCTTCCGCAAACTAGACTTCCATGGTCCGATCTGTGGTTTGATAGAATGCAGTTTATTGCTGCCCAGCTGAGACCACAGGGACTGCCACTCGTCCAGAAGAAATGTTCGGATCAAAGGTCGAAAATCGCGGAAAGACAGTGGCAGCCGAGCTGGCGACATGGAGGAAACAGACCTGGCAGAGAGATCTGCCAGCTCGTTACCCCGGATCCCAACATGGCCAGGAACCCAACAGAATCGGACCAGGAAGCCATCACCCTTGAAAGTTCCAAGAAGACGACGGACATCAGGGATGACAGGTGAGTCCGTGTCCTCTGGAGAAGATAAAACTTGGATGACAGACTAGGAATCAGAGCAAACCATAGCGCGACGATGTGATCGAGACTGTATGTGGCACAAAGCGAGGTGTACCGCACGCATCTCTGCCGAAAAGACGGTGGATTCATCGCCACACACAAAAGCGGATCCAACGACATCCCCAGATTTCGAGCCATCGGTGAACACAGGCACGAAATCCGGGTAGACAGACTGTTTTTCACCAAAGAGCTCCTGGTACACCAGAGCAGGAGTAGATAACTTAGGCCACACACAAAGAGAAAGGTCAGCTGTTCCTTGAACGGGCTGCCAAGGAGGTTGGTTAAAAAGGTGGTTAAACCAATCCCAGACAAGTTTAGACCAGCATCGCGCACTATGGCAGACATCCGAATCCCGAACGTTGGAACACAGGAGGGGCGGTGGGAAAACAAGCGGGCACAGTCCGGTTGGAAGATGGAACCATGCAGTGGATGATCAGGAAGAGATTTCAGTTTTGTATAAAACTGGAGAGACAGCTGCTTACGACGGATGCATAACAGCAGCTTATGAGCCTCCGCATACAGGCTATGTACGGGAGAGGTACGGAAAGCACCAGTACATAGCCGCAATGCTTGGAGATGGACGGGGTCCAAAGCCTTTAAAACCGATGGACGTGCTGAACCGTACGTAATGCATCCGAAGTCTAACTTCGACCGAATAAGAGAGTGGTAAATGCGAAGCATTGAGCACCTGTCAGCCCCCCAAGATGTTTGAGAGAGGACCTTCAGGATACTCAATGACTTCGTGCACTTCACCTTCAAAGACCAAATGTGAGGCCGGAAGGTGAGCGCTCGGTCAAAAGTTAGCCCAAGGAACTTGGCTTCTGACACCACGGGGATGGTAGAACACCCCAGACGGAGGCTGCGGTCTGGGTGAAGACCCCGTTTGCGGCAAAAATGCACGCAAACAGTCTTCTGCGACGAGAAGCCAAATCAATTTTGGGAAGCCCAGTGAGAGATCTTGGTAATGGCAGACTGGAGCTGTCTCTCGATGGTGCGCATGTTAACAGAGGCGCAAGAGATCTGCAGATCATCCACGTACATGGTTCCACGAACCGTCGGAGGAAGCAGTTGGAAAATATGGTTGACACGAAGGATGAACAATGTAACGGAGAGAACGGAGCCCTGAGGAACACCCTGTTCTTATGGGTACATCGCAGAGAGGGTCGACCCGACGCGCGCACGGAAACTCCGGTCCTGGAGAAATCCGGCGATGAAAGATGGTAAGTTTCCCCGCAATCCGTACTCGCGCAGATCACGGAGAATGCCGTATCTCCAGGTGTGGTCATACGCTTTCTCCATGTCAAAGAACACGGAGACCATGTGCTGACACCGGACAAACGCCTCCCTGACAGATGTCTCAAGGCGAAGATGATGATAGGTGGTGGATTGAGATTTCCGAAATCCACTCTGATGAGGCGAAAAAATGTGATGAAACTCCAAATAAAAAATGAGACGAAGATTAATGATGCGCTCGAGTACTTTGCAAAGGCAGCTCGTCATAGCAATTGGCCGGTAGTTCAACGGGTTGGTGGGATCTTTACCAGGTTTGGGAACAGGAACGACAATGGCTATGCGCCAAGACTCGGGAAAGGCATTCTCTTGCCAAATCCTGTTAAACAGGGTTAGCAGACATTCAAGAGAGGACGAAGAAAGGTGCTTCAGCATTTCGTAATGGATGTTATCTGGTCCGACAGATGTCCGGCCGGACCGATTTAGAGCGGTCTTCAGCTCCACGGCAGTCAGCGGGCTGTTATAATCTGCGGAAGAAAACGGTCCAAAAGAAATCTTGGACCGTTCAAGCCGCGGCTGTAACTGCCGGAACGAAGCAGGGTAATTGCTGCTGCTGGACACCGAAGAAAAAGCGGCGCCCAGACAGTCAGCAATACCCTGAGCGTCAGCAACTGTTCCTCCATCACTCTCAAGAATGGAGATTTCCCCAGATGGGTACTGTCCCCGAATCTTACGTATCCTGTCCCAAACGATCTTAGGGCTAGTATTGGTGTTAATCCCGGATACATATTGTATCCAGGACTCCCGTTGACCACGCTTATGAACCAATCGCGCGTAGGACTTGGCTTTCTTGAAAGCAAGTAGGTTCGCGTCGGTGGGGTACCGACGAAACCTACCCCAAGCCCGATGTTGTGCCTGACGAGCTGCCATGCAAGTGGAATTCCACCAAGGTCTCGGGCAACGTGGAAGTTTAGTGGACGTCTTGGGGATGGTAAGTTCTGCCGCTTGCACAATACAATCCGTTACTGCCGCAACAGCGTCATTGACCGTTCCCGAGGTCACCATAGTTGGAGTAATAATTGCTAAAGCCGTGAATGTGTCCCACTTGGCTCGATCAATATTCCATCTAGCAGGGCGAGTAGGGTAACGGTACCCGCCACTCGCTAGATGGAGAAAGATGGAAAAGTGATCACTGCCAAGGGGATCATCAGACACGCTCCAGGACCAGTCAGGATATAACGATGGCGAACTCAAGGACAGATCAATGGCTGAGTACGAGCGGGTGGGTTCATGAAAATAAGTGACTGCCCCGGTGTTGTGGAGACAGAGGGACGTGTTGGAGAGAAGGGACTCAACAACACGGCCCCTGGAGTCACGAGTGGTAGAACCCCACAACGGATTGTGTGCATTGAAATCTCCTAAGATGAAGAAAGGAGGCGGCAGTTGGTCAACTAAATCTTCCAGATCCGAAAGGCTTACAGCTTCATCTGGTGGTATGTAGATGGAACACACCGTGAACAGAGTGTTCACAGATAGTCTCACTGCCACTGCCTGCAAAGTCGTCCGAAGGGCAACTGCAGTGACAGGAACACCATGAGGAACAACGACGGCCACTCCTCCGCAGGCAATAACGCCGTCCAGGTGATTTTTGCAGAAAAGGGAATGTCTCCGCAGTGAAGGAGTGTCCGTCGTGCGAAGATTTGTCTCCTGAAGACACATGCACACAGGTATGTGCGAAGACAGTAAGCCTTTTTAAATCATCAATGCGTGAACGCAGACCTCGGCAATTCCACTGAATGAGCGTGGCCATAATGAAAAAATGAAATGAAAGAATGAAGACAGACGACTAGAAAGTCTCCATGTCGTCCGTCACCTCCAATCCATCGGCAGTGTCTGGAGGTAACACAGGGCTGTGTTTACCCCATGTTGAGAGGTGGTTTTTGCCTGCTCTGTTTCGGGGAGGATGAGCCTGGTATCACCTTTTCCGGCTTCTTCTTTGCAGTGCCCTGGACCTGGGTCCCTGTGATGGCCAAAGATGTTTTCGGCGTAGAAGTAGGTTTAGGCGATGATGTAGATGTCGCCTTGGAAGCAATGCGGCGAGACTTCAGGGCTTCCAGCCCAGCAGCGACGATGTCCTCAAAATCATAAGGACACCGCGCTGGGATGGTCACCTCCGTCTGGACCGCAACAGTAGCCTTCTGCACAACAACCGAGGCATAGGAGCGCTGGCCGGGTGGAAGAGGAGCTATCCGCCGCCTGGCCTCAGGGTATGACAGATGTTCAGCGGTCTTCAGGCGTTGGATAGCCTGCTCCTCGATCCACTTGGGACACTGCTTAGAAGACGCGGAGTGGGAGCCCTCACAATTCACACAATGATCCGACTCAGCGGAGCAGTCCGCCAAAGAGTGTTCAATGGAAACACAGCGCCCACACTTTGCTACATTACGGCAAGACTGCTGAGAGTGACCGTAATGCTGGCACTTGAAACATCTCAAGGGTTTCGGTACGTATGGCCGAACATCTAGACGCAAGTACCACGCCTTGATGGAAGTTGGCAGGGTAGGTGAGTCGAAGGTCAGGACGATGTTCCGGGAGGGAATAGATTTCCTATCCCGCCTGAAAAGAATACGCCGAACCCCAGTGACATGTTGGTCCCCAAGTTCTTCCAACAATTCCTCTTCACTGCACTTCGAGCAGGTCGCGGGAGTTGATGACACCGCGAGAGGAATTGAGGTACCCATGGGGCGAGATCTGTACAGGAATGTCCAGCAGAACGGTCGTCTCCAGCAAGGTGGCACTGTGACGTGGATGAGAAGTCTCCAGAAGAAGATCCCCTGACGGGAGCTTCTTAACACTCTTTAGTGAGCCCGCAACGGCCTGAAGAACCTTATTAATCCAGAAAGGACTCTTCGAACTGAGAGACTGAGCAGGATTAACTGAATGAATGAGAAGAAACAGAGCATTGCAGTTTGTAGTTAGTAGTTTCTTAGTGGAGGAGGGTGTCCTGTCCTCCACACGGTGCTTCAAATTTACAGCATGGGAAACACTTTGTGTAGCCATGAGGGAGAAAAAGATTCGTCCGCCAACCTCCCCACCCACTACCGAGCCCAACGAGGGAGAGCCAGAGGTCCGCAAGCCCAAGAGGACGCAGGACACGGCTCTAGGGATAGTCAGCGGATATAGCAAGTTGGTAGGGCAGACACACGCTCGGCGTGCACCCAGACTTTCCCGTGCCCGGAGAACACCCCTTTGGCATGCCCACCCTACCCCCAAACTCACCCAGCCGAACAGAACGACAAGCCGCTAGAAGTCTGGACACCACTCGGCCACAGACTTCCTGACTAGGAGTGGGTTAGCTCCCAGCCTCCCGTTTAGGGTGAAGCAGAGGGCAAAGAGGAGTGTTGGCATCTGGAGACACTACAACCCGGCCCCCAAATACCTCAGCCACCAGCATCCTCATTCCCACCTGTACGCGTCACCGCACACGGCAAACGTGCAGGTAGGTCTAAGCTAACCAGCTCCAGAAAAAACAGAAGATGTAACATAAAAGAGAAAAGGCAGGGAAGAGAACGAGGAACAAAACCCGGAACTGGCGCCTCATCACAACCTCAGCAGCCTACAACTGAGGCGGGTACATGTCAATAAATGAACGAAAGACGAAAAAGGAAAATGATAAGAGAAAATCGGCTCGGGCCGTGGGGATGCCATCCCCCATCAGCTGGATGAACAGCTGTCCCTTCGGTGATGTTATCGTTCATGAGTAAACGAAAAGTACTCCGTCACAAGGTGAGCTCGGGCCGTGGGGGCGCCGCTCCCAAAATAACTGGAAAACCAGTTATCCCCGTGCGGGGTGTGTAATGTCACCAAGACTGTTTAATATATTTATGGATGTGCGCATGCATAATGCCAAGATGGACAATACTGATTTATGTCTTGGTAATAAACATGTGTGCAGATTTCTGCATTCTGATAGCACAGTCCTGTTGGCAGAGAGCAAAAGTGAGTTGCAGAGTATGTTGTGCCAGATGTACAAAGTTTGTATGAAATTCAAACTGAGTATAAATAAGGGAAAAACCAAAGTTATGCTTTTTCAGCAAGGAACTGTTAGTACTGAATACAAGATAAACCTAAACAGCACAGTGATTGAGCAGGTGAATGTGTTTGTGTATTTACGAAGCATGCTTGACAGAGAGAACAAATTGGATGGTGAAATTAGTAGGCGAGTGAATTCTTCATTGAAAGTCATGGATGCTTTGGGAGGTTTTCACAGGAATGATTGATGGGTTCTGAAGAGAGTCCCGAATGGCTGTCTATGAAAGTGTAATTGTTCCTACTCTGATGTATGGCAGTGAAACCTGGGTACTACAGAAGAAACATAGGAGTCATTTGTGTGCTTGAGAAATGCATTATTTACGGGGAGTTTGTGGCAAGACACGTTCTAATTGTGTGTGGAATGAAGATGTGTTGAAGTTGTGTGATGTGAAGCAAAATGTTGTTTGCAAGGTGGAGACTAATATGCTTCGGTGGTTTGGCCACGTTGAAAGAATGAGTGATGAGATGCTTACTAAAAAAAAATTGAGCCCATGTTGCAGGAAAGAGAGGCAGACGAAGGCAAAGGATGTCATGGATCGATCAGATTCAGGAGTGTCTGCATGAGAAAAAGTTTATGAGCATGAAGTATAGAAGGTCTTGTGTACGACGTGTGATGGATGTTAGTGAAGCTTGAGTTGAGTGTCAAGATCACTGTAAATGGAGAAGTTTGATACAGCAACAGTAAGTAAATAATCAGTTAAAAATTTATCTGGTGGTTTGTATTTCTTTGTGGATCTAACCTCTGAATCTCAGACAACAGCTTAATGATATGTATGTATGTATTGAGAACAGTATTCTTAGTACTTATGTTAAGCTAGATATTCAATGCACAACAGGAAAACTGCTTTGTATAGCAGAAAATAATCACATTAAATTAAAATAAGTCTTTCTTTCATCTGCTTTCTTCTAAATGAATTTATCACTTTTTCTTAAGGTAACTTACACTCATTACACTAATGTGTTTATTAACAGCGTAACATGGTTCTTATTTAGTTAGGCTACCCAATGCAGATCACAACTATCATAAGTATCCTCAGCACCACTGTCCTCTGCAGATGATTAAGTAGTTTCTAGTTCTAGTATATCAATATTCATATAGGCTGGCAGACTGGCTTATCAAGTTTCGTACATAAGGGCCCCATATTTAATATGCCAGACAACATGCATCAAAGGAGTTGGAAAATATAGATGAGCAACTAGAGTTAACACAACAAACAATAGCTGTTATACTTTGCTGGTTAAAAATATGAACTCCAAATATAAAATAAAAAAACAACAAAAAAAAAACAACGTTTTTCCATAAAATTTGTTTCTGTTCAGATGATCTAGGAAAAACCTAATTCCAAACACTTGTCATTATTCATGATAACTAAAGTAAAAAGCAATTCATAACACAGTAAAATATAAGAAACCAAAGCAGAAACTTGAGGTTGTAGCATAATTGACCATTCCACAAACCTGCAACAGATTGTAAGCCTCAGCTTGATTCTTATCAAAATTAGCCAGCTTAGAGCTATCTTCTGTTCCCAGCTTTTGTCGAATGCCTTCAGATGTCAGAATTGAATTTTTTGCTTGCTTTTCTGCATTTCTGAAATCCTAAACAGAATTAAAGAAAAATTCTACACACTGTACATTATTTGGAAACACATATTTCAATTACATAATGATTAAGACACATTTAAAATTATTAAGACAAATACATTTCTAGAAAAACTGTCACACAATTACAAACCCAAATTTTAGCTACTACCATAGCTTAATTTATTCAAGTAACATCACTCACTTGTATACATTTTGTGTACAGAGACTTCAAAAGAACATATTGAAGTTCCACTGGTTTATTTATTAAGAAGAAGTGTTACCCTCCAAAGTTCATGAAAACCCTATTAAGGTATATCCACACAAGAAAGACAAGAATGAGAAAAAGTAAATTTTTTAACTAGCAAGAGTCATTCAGTACTGTTTTTAGCAATGCTTCATTAGTAATTTTCAAATTTTGTATGGGTTAGGGTACCTGTTTACTTTTCTTGAAGATTGTTTTTGCAATTTAAGCTGTTAAAACCAAAATCATAAGCATTACGGATAAAAAAAAGATAACAGTTAAAAATGGAAGAGTTAAATAAAACAATATATATAAAGCTAATTAAACATCCATTATGATCAATAGTAGAAAATCTTTCAAAACTAATAAATGACCCCATACAGGGTTCGTACTCAAATTTAAGGATCAAAATTAAGGAGTTTTTAAGCACTTTTTAAGGACCTTTATTTAAATTTTAAGCACCCTAAAAAAGTACCAGCATTACAGATATTTAAACTACCCATACATTTACAAGTGTAGCAAACATTTAAATTAATAATTTGTAACATTTTTGACAAGACTGCTCTATAAGATATCGAAGACTGCTCTAAATACTCTTTCCTTCATTTTCAAGCTGAAATTAAGTATTTATGGAATAAATGGATATTTAAGAAAAATATTGGGCAGAAGGAACAGCACAAGAAAATATTACGATTGCGAAATAAATCTTCACTCCGTTTAACTAACTTCCATTTCCAGAAGATGGAATTACGTCCTCAAACGGAAAACGACCCCCCCCCCTCCAGGGACGTCACCAAGGGGGTAGGCTTTAGCCCGCCCTGTCGCCCGCCCAGTTTAAAATGTGCCATATGTTTAATTTTTTTTAACTTTAAAATATAATCTGGACTTTGCCAGGAAATATTGACTCCCATGTTTTCGTCGTACAGACCAACATATTTCACCTTAGGAAGTACGTTTTTCCTTCTCCATAGAAGGTTATCCAAATAAGCATCCACAGGGCAATGAAAACATTCAGTTGTTCTCCACTCTTCCAAATCCTCAATCTAAACTTTTTTTTCAAGTTATCAGGAGCAAATAAAGAGGGTAAACTGGAATTCACTGAATCATTAGTAATCGCTCTGCTGTTGTTAGAGGTAATCAGTAATTGCCCTGCTGCTTGTTTGTGCAAGTAAGTAGGGGACCCCAACATGGAATGTGGAGTCTAAAGCTATACCAGAGCTGTTAAGCCTGCCTTAGGGCAATGAGGGAATGTAAATGGGTCATGGCTGATGACTACTTTGGAAGAGATGAGTGCAAAACAAGGCTGCTGGCTTGAAGGAAAGGAGTTAAAGAGAGGAAATGTATTGCTTGCGTCTCCTTATTTCTCTTCAATCCTAACATACGAAAACATCTCCTTTAAGACCCTTCTCCTAGGCATGACATTTTCTTTTAATCAGGGCATGTTACTGGTGCTGATGGCAATAATTTTATTAAAAATGGGGATGTAATATTAGCAAAAAATAATTCCAAACAATCGATTCTTTTGTATTCCAGAAAACAAAGACTTTAATCTCTTGTATTCCAGAAAACAAAGACTTTAAGACAGTTCCAGAATTAATGAGTATTCATCCAGGAGATGGAAGGGAGGGAGGGGTGGAGCATGAATACCTTTGCAGCCTGTAGTAAAAAGCATTACAAATTATTTCTTTCAGTGTTTCATAAACTAAATTGCTATCAAACTTGCCCTAGTAAAATTAATACTCGCCTACCCTGACAGAAGCCTAGCGACAGCCCTGCTCCCCTCTCCCAAGATTTCTGCTCAGTTTGTGCATCGATCACGAGAAAGCCCCAAATGATAATGGCTTATGTAATCCCGGAGCCAGGCGCTGTGCATTCTTTCTACTTAGCTTTCAAACAAGCAAAACAAATTCCTTCCCCTCAGAAAGAAAAAACAAAAAATAGAAAAGAAACAGTTGCGTCATGAACTTCGTTCAGAGGCTTCGGGCCAGTATTACGTCGGCCCGAAGCCGTGCTTTCTTTCCACTTAGCTTTCAAACACGCAAAACAAATTCTTCCTCCGCAAGGGGGAAAAAAAAAAAAAGAAAAGAAACAAAGAATTGGTTCACGAACTTTGTTCAGAGGTTTGGGGCCGACGTTATCCTGGCCCAAAGCCATGCTTTCTTTTCACTTAGCTTTCAAACTAGAAAAACACATTCCTCCTCCTCCTCAAAAAAAAAAAAAAAAAGAAAAAGAAGAAACAAAGAGGTGCATCACGAACTTGGTTCAGAGGCATCGAGCCGACGCAATCCCGGGCCACAGCGAAAGAAGCACATCCGGGCCAACGTAATCCTGGGTCACGGTGAGAGAAGCACTGAGCTTTTAAACAAGCAAAACAAATTCCTTCTACTCGGGAGGAGGAAAAAAAAAAAAAAAGAAGAAGAATGAAAAGAAACAAAGAGCTGTGTCATGAACTTTATTCAGAGGGTTCGGCGCGACGTAATTCCTGGGCCACGGCGAAAGAAGCAAAAAATAGATGTGTAAAAATCGGCAAATTCTCCCATGCTTCCAATCTCTATATCCTTTGTGCAAATTTTGCACCTTGCTTTCCTTTTATATGTATTAACTAAGGATATCCAATCCTTATAATCCCTTTTGAATCCACAGTGGATTCAAAATACATTTTACCCCAGACATTGTACATCAAAAACCCAACCAACTTAATATAATCAAATATTTAACTTATCAAATGGTAGAGAAAGCACACACAAAAACAAAATGTCTAGCGTGCCCTCCCCGTAAAAGTCGGCGATCAGGCCAAACGTTCACGTGACCAACCAGCGACAGCGAGGTCTGTAGCTCAATGTGTTCAAAGGATTCGGTTGGTAATCAACTATGTGTCGAATGGCCAAATCTAGGGAGTTACAGAGTTTCGCGGCAGTGAACTAAAACTCGACGATGTTTTTCCCATTCAGGGTGGACAATATCGGTGAAAAACATAAAAATAAGCACTTTTAAGCACCCAAAACAAAAATTAAGCACTATTAAGGGCCCTTAATTATTTTTCGCAAAATTCGGCACCTTTAAGCATTTTTAAGCACCCGTACGAACCATGCCATAAGAAAAAATCAACTTCACAAAAATTAACAGTTTTCAAATATTCAGAATAGAATTCCTCAAATACATGTAATGATCGAACCGCATTAAGAAAATAATAGATATAAAATGTTATATATATGCACGTGAAAATAGAACTCTAATTACAAATTTTAAAAAACTGAAGGAAAGATTGTATTGGCTTCTAAAGATAGACTTTTCAATATGAGAAGTTTAAACATCATTTCAATGTACACAAGCATCAATTAGTTTTATAAAGCATTGAAAAAATATAACGTGCAAATATGAAATGCTTCTTTTCTTCCTAAAAGTGATATGTTTTCAAACTAAAGAAATATTTTTAGTACAGAAATCTAGAGTTGCTATAGGACCTCTACTTCCACATCAATTAACTAATTATTATGTGGAAAAACTTGAAGAGAAAATCTTAACAAAACTTACATATTTTTGCTTATGCATCCAAGATATCTGGGTATTTTCTTTATAACTTCCAACAAAGAAATCAAAATCACCAGAAAAAATTATCAGAAGTTTCCATCTTTGAAATTTACTTTAGCAGAGGAGCAGCTTGAAGAAATAACAAATTTCTTGGATTTACCTATTTATATAGGAAATGGTAAAATTCTTACTCAATTACACAAAAAGGCCATCAATACTAAATATAAAAATATATTTCAAAATCACACCATCCTTCAACAAAATAAATACGAGGGTCAGAACAAAAGTTGTGCACACGTTAATCTAAAATGGAAGCGGATGATGCAGTCGGGAAAATGATTGCGTCATCTAAAGGTCAGACTCTCAGCAATGCAGTGGTGTCAGGACGATCCACTATCATTTGCTGGGTGGACATGAGAAGCTTTGGAAATGGAAGCATGCAGCTCCTCAGGTCAAGTCATGTCATTAGACCAGCACTCGTACACGAAAATGGAAACTCTGCGGGGAAAAACTCCGACACAGATCCACACTGCCTTACAAGAGGTTTGTGGGGAAGGAACTTTTGATTGAAGCACAATTTCTCACTGGGCATCATGCTTTCGGGAGGGCCAAAGCAACATTGAAGATGATCACTCCTCAGGCCAACCTAAAACGGTGACAGACAAAACATCTATCACCATTGTTGCAACGCTTCTCGAAGAGAATCACCATTTGACAGTCAAGGAGATTGCTCATCAGGCAAATTTGTCCACCATGCTCGTTCACCGGATTTTGACTGACTCACTGGGAAAAAGAAAAATCGCCATGCGCTGGGTGCGCCACCAACTCACCACCGAGCAAAAAGGCAGCCAGAGTGAGCATTACACAGGATCACCTCCACAGGTTCAAAAGGGAGGGCGATACCTTCCTGAACAGAATTGTTGCAATTGATGGGACTTGGAGCCGTGATTTTGAGCCAGAACTGAAGTCACAATCAGCAGAATGAAGACATCCAAGTTCCCCATGCCCCTCAAAGTGTCGTCGGCAACAATCCAAAGTGCAAAGTGAAGCAAATTATGCTTTTTGCATATGATGCCCAGGGTGTTGTGGTCTCTGATTGAGTGCCGGTAGGGATAAAGTTCAGACCGAAAATTCGCCAAAATTGCTCCAACTTTTTGGAAGCGGGAGCGATCTTGCTGCATGACAATGCATCGTGTCATGGTGCAGCGTTGATATGGGGACTTTTGTCGAAATATGGCTGGTAAACTTTATACCACTCACCATATAGCCCTGATCTCAGTCCACCCGACTTTGATCCTTTCCCAAAGTTACAAAATTGGCTCCATGGCATCCATTATGAATCGCTGGAATGAACTGTCATTAGACTTGGTTGGTTGGTTAGTAGATTTTAATGGCGCAAGGGCCATGGTTGGCCAAAGAGCGCCAAACAAAAGACATCAAAAGAGAACAAAATCAATAAAACACGTACACAAGATTAAAAACAGGATGAAGCGGTAAAAGTGAAAGATGGAAATGAATACGGTAAAAACTAGATGAGGTTAAAAAAGTCAATTTCCATGAAAAATGAGAACACCGCGGTCAAGTCGCAGTCCTAATCAATGAGAGTCTGCAGCGTAGCTGCTCCGTCGTCCAACAAATGAGAATGAAAATAACGAAAACGATGATCACAAAAACGAACACAAGTACACAAAACATGAAGGACGGTGAAACGACAGTGGCACACCTCACACATCGGGGCACTGTCGCCACACAGCAAAAAGCGGTGAGTAAAACGACATTGCCCAACGCGGAGACGCGCAAGAACAACTTCCTCACGACGGTTCTTCCGCAAACTAGACTTCCATAGTCCGATCTGTGGTTTGATGGCATAGAGTTTATTACTGCCCTGCTGAGACCACAGGGACTGCCACTCATCCAAAACAATTTTCCGGATCAAAGGGCGAAAATCTCGGAAAGACAGTGGCAGCCGAGCTGGCGACATGGAGGAAACAGACCTGGCAGATAGATCTGCCAGCTCGTTACCCCGGATCCCAACATGGCAAGGAACCCAACAGAATCAGACCAGGAATCCAGCACCTTCCAAAGTTCCAAGAAGACGACGGACATCACGGATGACCGGTGAGTCGGTGTCCTCTGGAGAAGATAGGACTTGGATGACGGACTGGGAATCGGAGCAAATCAAAGTGCGACGATAAGATCCAGACTGTATGTGACACAAAGCGTGATGGACCGCACGCATCTCTGCCGAAAAGACGGTGGATTCAGGCGGAAGCCTCTCAGCATGTGAGGCATCGCCACACACATAAGCGGATCCAATGACATCCCCAGACCTCGAGCCATCGGTGAACACAGGCACGAAATCCGCCGGTGTGAGAATAGGCAGACACATTGCGGTTGGAAAATGGAACCATGCAGTGGATGATCAGGAAGAGACTTCAACTTGGTGAAGAATTGAAGAGACAGCTGCTTACGTCGGATGCACAACGGCAGTTCATGGGCCTCGACATACAGGCTATGCACGGGAGAGGTACGGAAAGCACCAGTGCATAGCCGCAGACCCTGGTGATGGACAGGATCCAGAGGCCATAACACGGAAGGACCTGCCGAACCGTACGTTATGCATCCGAAGTCTAACTTTGACCAAATCAGAGAATGGTAAATGCGAAGCATTGAGCACCTGTCAGCCCCCCAAGATGTTCGAGAGAGGACCTTCAGGATACTCAATGACTTTGTGCACCTCACCTTCAAAGACTGGATGTGAGGCCGAAAGGTGAGTGCTTGGTCAAAAGTTAGCCCAAGAAACTTGACTTCTGACACCACAGGGATGGATTTTACCAGTCTGGGTGAAGACCCCGTTTGCGGCAAAAATGCACGCAAACGGTCTTCTGCGTCGAGAAGCCAAATCCATTATGGGAAGCCCAGATAGAGATCTTGGTAATGGCCAACTGCAGCTGCCTCTCAATGGCGCGCATGTTGACAGATGCGCAAGAGATCTGCAGATCATCCACGTACATGGAGCCACGAACCGTCGGAGGAAGTAGAGTGAAAATATGATTAACACGAAGGATGAACAATGTCACAGAAAGAATGGAGCCTTGAAGGACACCCTGCTCTTGTGGGTATAATGCAGGGAGGGTCGATCCGACGCGCACATGGAACATCCGGTTCTGGAGAAATCCGGCAATGAAGGTAGGCAAATTTCCCCGCAATCCGCAGTCACGCAGATCACGGAGAATGCCGTATCTCCAGGTTCGATCGTAGGCCTTTTCCATGTCGAAGAACACGGAGACCATGTGCTTAGTTCAACGGGTTAGCGGGATCTTTACCATGTTTGGGAACAGGAACGACAATGGCAGTGCGCCAAGATTCGGGAAAGTCACGCTCGTGCCAGATCCTGTTAAACAGGACTAGCAGACATTCAAGAGAGAATGGAGAAAGGTGCTTCAGCATTTCATAATGGATGTTATCCGGTTCGACAGATGTTCGGTCGGACCGATTCAGGGCAATCTTCAGTTCGACGGCAGTCAGCGGGCTGTTATAATTGTCAGCGGAAAACGGTCCAAAGGAAACCTTGGACCGTTCAAGCCGCGGCTGTAACTGCTGGAACGAAGCAGGGTAATTGCTGCTGCTGGACACCGAAGAAAATGCGGCGCCCAGACAGTCAGCAACACCCTGAGCATCAGCATCTGTTCCCCCATCGCTCTCAAGAATGGAGATTTCCCCAGAAGGGTACTTACCCCGAATCTTGCGGATTCGGTCCCAAATGATCTTAGAGCTGGTAGTGGTGTTAATCCCGGATACGTAGCGTATCCAAGATTCCCGTTGACTACGACGACGTACCAATCGCGCGTAAGATTTGGCATTCTTGAAAGCAAGTAGGTTCGCGTCGGTGGGGTACCGACGAAACCTACCCCAAGCCCGATGTTGGCGGTGACGAGCTGCCTTCCAAGCGGAATTCCACCAAGGTCGCGGGCAACGTGAAAGTTTAGTCGAAGTCTTAGGGACGGTAAAGTCTGCTGTTTGCACAATACAATCCATTACCGCCGCAACAGCTTCATCGATCGTACCCGAGGTCACCATGTCTGGAGTAATGATCGCTGAAGCTGTGAATGAGTCCCACTTGGCTCGATCGATAGCCCATCTAGCAGGGCGAGTAGGATGACGGTACCCATCACCTGCTAGACGGAGAAAGATGGGAAAGTGATCACTGCCAAGGGGATCAGCAGACACGCTCCAGGATCAGTCTGGATATAACGACGGTGAACACAAGGACAGATCAATGGCTGAGTACGAGCGGGTGGGTTCATGGAAGTAAGTTAATGCCCCAGTGTTGTGGAGACAGAGGGACGTGTTGCAGAGAAGAGACTCAACAACACGGCCCCTGGGGTCACGAGAGCTAGAACCCCACAACGGATTGTGTGCATTAAAATCTCCAAGGAGGAAGAAAGGAGGCGGCAACTGGTCGACTAAATCCACCAGATCCGAAAGGCTCAGAGCTTCAGCTGGTGGCATGTAAATGGAATAGACTGTGAACAGTGTGTTCACAGATAGTCTCACTGCCACTGCCTGCAAAGTCGTCCGAAGAGCAACTGCAGTGACAGGAATACCATGAGGAACAACAACGGCCACTCCTCCGCATGCGATAACACCGTCCTCATGATCCTTGCGGAAAATAGGATATCTCCGCAGGTGAAAAGTGTCTGTTGTTCGAAGCTTTGTCTCCTGGAGGCAAACGCACACAGGTGTGTGCGAAGACAGTAAGCCTTTCAGATCATCAATTCGTGGTCGCAGACCTCGGCAATTCCACTGAATGAGCGTAGCCATAATGAAAAATAAAAGGAAAGGATGAAAAACGAAAATGACAGACGACTAGAATGTCTCCGAGTCGTCCATCAGCTCCTGACCATCTGCAATGTCCGGAGGCAACACAGGGCTGTGCTTACTCACACAGGGCTGCGCTACCAGGGGTTTTGGTGGTTTTACCCTGCTCTGTTTCGAGGGGGAGGATCCTGGTTTCACCTTTTCCTGCTTCTTCTTAGTTGCGCCCTGGGCCTGGGTCCCAGTGCTGGCAGAGGATGTTTTCTGCACAGAGGATGTTTAAGGCATCGATGTTGATGGCGCCTTGGATTCAATGCGGCGAGACTTCAGTGCCTCCAATCCGGCAGCAACAATGCCCTCAAAAACATAAGGACACCGCGCTGGGATGGTCACCTCAGTCTGCACCGCTACAGTAGCCTTCTGGACCACAACCGATGCATAGGTTGGTTGGTTGGTTAATTAATTTTAATGGCGCAAGGGCCATGGTTGGCCAAAGAGCGCCAAACAAAGGACATCAAAACAAAACAAAATCAATAAAAAACGCACACAAGGTTAAAAACAGGCTGATGTGGTAAAAATGAAACATGAGAGTGAACAAGTTAAAATCTAGATGAGTTTAAAAAAGTCAATTTCTGTGTAAAAACGAAAACACTGCTTTCAGGTCGCAGGACTCGCCAATAATGGTTTGCAGCGTAGCTGCTCCTTCGTCCAACAGATGAGAGTGAAAATGACGAAAACGATGAACACAAAACCGAACACAAGTACACAAAACATGAAGGACAGTGAGACGACAGTTGCACACCGCACACATCGGGACACTCTCACCACACAGCAAAAAGCGGTGAGTAAAACGACAGTGCCCAATGCGGAGACGTGCAAGAACAACTTCCTCACGACGGTTCTTCCGCAAACTGGACTTCCAAAGTCCGATCTGTGGTTTGATAGAATGCAGCTTATTGCTGCCCTGCTGAGACCACAGGGACTGCCACTCATCCAGGAGAAATGTCCGGATCAAAGGTCGAAAATCGCGGAAAGATAGTGGCAGCCGAGCTGGCGACATGGAGGAAACAGACCTGGCAGACAGATCTGCCAGCTCATTACCCCTGATCCCAACATGGCCAGGAACCCAACAGAATCGTACCAGGAAGCCATCACCCTCCAAAGTTCCAAGAAGACGACGGACAACACGGATGACAGGTGAGTCCGTGTCCTCTGGAGAAGATAAAACTTGGATGACGGACTGGGAATCAGAGCAAACCATAGTACGACGATGCGAGCGAGACTGTATGTGGCACAAAGCGAGGTGTACCGCACGCATCTCTGCCGAAAAGACGGTGGATTCAGGCGGAAGCCTCTCAGCATGTGAGGCATCGCCACACACATAAGCGGATCCAATGACATCCCCCGGAACTCGAGCCATCGGTGAACACAGGCACGAAATCCGGGTAGACAGACTGTAATTCAGCAAAGAGCTGCTGGTACACCAGAGCAGGAGTGGACGACTTTGGCCTCACACAAAGAGAAAGGTCAGCCGTTGCTTGAACGGGCTGCCAAGGAGGTTGGTTTAAAAAGGTGGTCAAACCAATCCCAGACAAATTTAGACCAGCATCGCGCACTATGGCAGACATCCGAATCCCGAACGTTGGAACACAGGAGGGGCGGTTGGAAAACAAGCGGACACAGTCCGGTTGGAAGATGGAACCATGCAGGGGATGATCAGGAAGAGATTTCAGTTTCGTGTAAAACTGAAGAGAAAGCTGCTTACGACGGATGCATAACGGCGGCTCATGAGCCTCCGCATACAGGCTATGCACGGGAGAGGTACGGAAAGCACCAGTACATAGCCGCAATGCCTGGTGATGGACGTGGTACAAAGGCTTTAAAACCGATGGACGCACTGAACCGTACGTAATGCATCCAAAGTCGAACTTTGACCAAATGAGAGAGTGGTAAATGCGAAGCATTGAGCACTTGTCAGCCCCCCAAGATGTTCGAGAGAGGACCTTCAGGATACTCAATGACTTCGTGCACGACACCTTCAAAGACTGGATGTGAGGTCAGAAGGTGAGTGCTCGGTCAAAAGTTAGCCCAAGGAACTTGGCTTCTGACACCACAGGAATGGTGGTACCATCCAGACGGAGACTGGGGTCTGGGTGAAGGCCCTGTTTGCGGCAAAAATGCACGCAAACGGTCTTCTGGGTCCAGAAGCCAAATCCATTGTGGGAGGCCCAGGTAGAGATCTTATTAATGGCAGACTGCAGCTGCCGCTCAATAGTGCGCATGTTGACAGATGCGCAAAAGATCTGCAGATCATCCACGTACATGGAGCCACAAACCGACGGAGGAAGTAGAGTGAAACTATGATTTACACGAAGGATGAACAATGTCACAGAAAGAATGGAGCCTTGAGGGACACCCTGCTCTTGTGGGTAGAACGCAGAGAGGGTCGACCCGACGCGCACATGGAAACTCCGGTCCTGGAGAAATCCGGCGATGAAAGATGGTAAGTTTCCCCGCAATCCGCACTCGTGCAGATCACGGAGAATGCCGTATCTCCAGGTTCGATCGTAGGCCTTTTCCATGTCGAAGAACACGGAGACCATGTGCTGACGTCGGACAAACGCCTCCCTGACAGATGTCTCAAGGCGAAGATGATGATCTGAGGTGGATCGGAATTTCCGAAATCCACTCTGATGAGGTGAAAGAAGGCGACGTGATTCTAAATAAAAAACTAAACGAAAATTGATGATGCGCTCTAGAACTTTGCAGAGGCAGCTCGTCATAACAATTGGTCGGTAGTTCAACGGGTTAGTGGGATCTTTACCAGGTTTGAGAACAGGAACGACAATGGCAGTGCGCCAAGATTCGGGAAAGTCACGCTCGTGCCAGATCCTGTTAAACAGGACCAGCAGACATTCAAGAGAGGACGGAGAAAGGTGCTTCAGCATTTCATAATGGATGTTATCCGGTCAGACAGATGTTCGGCCGGACCGATTCAGGGCAATCTTCAGTTCGATGGCAGTCAGCGGGCTGTTATAATCGGTAGCGGAAAACGGTCCACAGGAAACCTTGGACCGTTCAAGCTGCGGCTGTACCTGCCGGAACGAAGCAGCGTAATTGCGGCTGCTGGACACCGAAGAAAATGCGGCGCCCAGACAGTCAGCAATACCCTGAGCGTCAGCAACCGTTCCTCCACGACTCTCAAGAATGGAGATTTCCCCAGAAGGGTACTTACCCCGAATCTTGCGGATCCTGTCCCAAACGATCGTAGAGCTGGTATTGGTGTTAATCCCGGATACGTATCGTATCCAAGATTCCTGTTGGCTACGACGACGTACCAAACGCGCGTAAGATTTGGCTCTCTTGAAAGCAAGTAGGTTCGCGTCGGTGGGGTACCGACGAAACCTACCCCAAGCCCGATGTTGGGCCTGACGAGCTGCCTTGCAAGTGGAATTCCACCAAGGTCGCGGGCAACGTGGAAGTTTAGTTGACATCCTGGGGATGGTAGGTTCAGCCGCTTGCACAATACAATCCGTTACCGCCGCAACAGCATCATCGATCGTACCCGAGGTCACCATGTCTGGAGTAATGGTCGCTGAAGCCGTGAATGAGTCCCACTTGGCTCGATCGATAGCCCATCTAGCAGGGCAAGTAGGATGACGGTACACGTCACCTGCTAGACGGAGAAAGATGGGAAAGTGATCACTGCCAAGGGGATCATCAGACACGCTCCAGGACCAGTCAGGATATAACGATGGCGAACTCAAGGACAGATCAATGGCTGAGTACGAGCGGGTGGGTTCATGAAAGTAAGTGACAGCCCCGGTGTTGTGGAGACAGAGGGACGTGTTGGAGAGAAGTGACTCAACAGCACGGCCCCTGGAGTCACGAGTGGCAGAACCCCACAACGGATTGTGTGCATTGAAATCTCCTAAGATGAAGAAAGGAGGCAGTAGCTGGGCAACTAAATCTTCCAGATCCGAAAGGCCTACAGCTTCTGTTGGTGGTATGTAGATGGAACACACCGTGAGCAGAGTGTTCACAGATAGTCGCACTGCCACTGCCTGCAAAGTCGTCCGAAGGGCAACCGCAGTGACAGGGACACCATGAGGAACAACGACGGCCACTCCTCCGCAGGCAATTAGGCCGTCCTGGTGATCTTTGCGGAAAAAGAATGTCTCCGCAGCGAAGGAGTGTCCGTCGTGCGAAGCTTTGTCTCCTGGAGACACACGCACACAGGTGTGTGCGAAGACAGTAAGCCTTTTAAATCGTCAATGCGTGAACGCAGACCTCGGCAATTCCACTGAATGAGCGTGGCCATAATGAAAAATGAAACAAAAGAATGAAGACAGACGACTAGAAAGTCTCCATGTCGTCCGTCACCTCCAATCCAACGGCAGTGTCTGGAGGTAACACAGGGCTGTGTTTACCCCCTGTGTTGAGAGGTGGTTTTTGCTTGCTCTGTTTCGGGGAGGATGAGCCGGGTTTCACCTTTTCCCGCTTCTTCTTTGCAGTGCCCTGGACCTGGGTCCCTGTGATGGCAGAAGATGGTTTCGGCAGAGAGGATGGTTTAGGCGACGATGTTGATGTCGCCTTGGATGCAATGCGGCGAGACTATAGTGCTTCCAGCCCAGCAGCGATGATGTCCTCAAAATCATAAGGACACCGCGCCGGGATGGTCACCTTCGTCTGGACCGCAACAGTAGCCTTCTACACCACAACCGAGGCATAGGAGCGCCGGCCGGGTGGAAGAGGAGCTATCCGTCGCCTAGCCTCAGGGTATGACAGATGTTCAGTGGTTTTCAGGCGTTGGATAGCCTGCTCCTCAATCCACTTGGGACACTGCTTAGAAGATGCAGAGTGGGAACCCTCACAATTCACACAATGATCCGACTCAGCGAAGCAGTCCGCCAAAGAGTGTTCAGTGGAACCAAAGCGCCCACACTGTGCGACATTACGGCAAGACTGCTGGGAGTGACCGTAATGCTGGCACTTGAAGCACCTCAAGGGGTTCGGTACGTATGGCCGAACATCTAGACGCAAGTATCCCACCTTGACGGAAGTTGGCAGGGTAGGTGAGTCAAAGGTCAGGATGATGTTCCGGGAGGGAATAGACTTCCCATCCCGCCTGAAAAGAATACGCCGAACCCCAGTGACATGTTGGTCCCCAAGTTCTTCCAACAATTCCTCTTCACTGCACTCGAGCAGGTCGCGGGAGTTAATGATACCGCGAGAGAAATTGAGGTATCCATGGGGCAAGATCTGTACAGGAATGTCCAGCAGAACGGTCGTCCCCAGCAAGGTGGCACTGTGACAGGGATGAGAAGTTTCCACAAGAAGATCCCCTGACGGGAGCTTCTTAACACTCTTTGGTGAGCCCGCAAAGGCCTGAAGAGCCTTATTAATCCAAAAAGGACTCTTCGAACTGAGCAGGATCAACTGAATGAATGAGAAGAAAGAGAGCATTGCAGTCCGTAGTTAGTAGTTTCTTAGTGGAGGAGGGTGTCCCGTCCTCCACACGGTGCTTCAGATTGACAGCATGGGAAACACTTTGTGTTGCCATGAGGGAGAAAAAAAGATTCGTCCGCCAACCTCCCCACCCACTACCGAGCCCAACGAGGGAGAGCCGGAGGTCCGCAAGCCCAAGAGGACGCAGGACACGGCTCTAGGGATAGTCAGCGGATATAGCAAGTTGGTAGGGCAGACACACGCTCGGCGTGCACCCAGACTTTCCCGTGCCCGGAGAACACCCCTTTGGCATGCACACCCTACACCCAAACTCACCCAGCCGAACAGAACGACATGCCGCTAGAAGTCTGGACGCCACTCGGCCACAGACTTCCTGACTAGGAGTGGGTTAGCTCCCAGCCTCCCGTTTAGGGTGAAGCAGAGGGCAAAGAGGAGTGTTGGCATCTGGAGACACTACAACCCAGCCCCCAAATACCCCAGCCTCCAGCATCCTCATTTCCACCTGTACGGGTCACCGCACACGGCAAACATGCAGGTAGGTCTAAGCTAACCAGCTCCGGAAAAAAAGATAATGTAACATGAAAGAGAAAAGACAGGGAAGGGAACGAGGAACAAAACTCGGAGCTGGCGCCTCATCACAACCTCAGCAGCCTACAACTGAGGCGGGTACATGTCAATAAATAAACTAAAGACGAAAAAGCAAAATGATAAGAGAAAATCGGCTCGGGCCGTGGGGACACCATCCCCCATCAGCTGGATGAACAGCTGTCCCTTCGGTGATGTTATCGTTCCAGAGTATACGAAATGTATTCCGTCACAAGGTGAGCTCGGGCCGTGGGGGCGCCGCTCCCCAAATAACTGGAAAACCGGTTATCTCCGTGCAGGGCCGATGCATAGGAGCGCCGGCCTGTTGGAAGAGGAGCTATCCGCCGTCTGGCTTCAGGATAAGACAGATGTTCTGTCGTCTTCAGGCGTTGGATAGCCTGCTCTTCGATCCACTTTGGGCACTGCTTAGAAGAAGCTGGGTGAGATCCCTCGCAATTGGCACAGTGATCCGAGTCAGCGGAGCAGTCCGATAAAAGCGTTCAGGCGACCCACAGCGCCCACACTTTGCTACATTACGGCAAGACTGCTGGGAGTGACCGAAATGCCAGCACTTGAAACATCTCAAGGGGTTCGGTTGGTTGGTTAATTGATTTTAATGGCGCAAGGGGTTGGCCAAAGAGCGCCAAACAAAAGACATCAAAACAAAACTAAATCAATAAAAAACGTACACAAGGTTAAAAACAGGCTGATGTGGTAAAAATGAAATACGATAGTGAACAAGTTAAAATCGAGATAATTCAAAAAAAAGTCAATTTCTTGTAAAAACGAAAACACTGCTTTCATGTCGCAGGCTTCGCCAATAATAGTTTGCAGCGTAGCTGCTCCTTTGTCCAACAGATGAGAGTGAAAATGACGAAAACGATGATCACAAAACCGAACACAAGTACACAACAAGGGGTTCGGTACGTATGGCCGAACATCTAGACGCAAGTACCCCGCATTGATGGAAGTTGGCAGGGTAGGTGAGTCAAAGGCCAGGACGATGTTCCGGGAGGGAATAGACTTCCCATCCGGCCGGAAAAGAATACGCCGAACCCCAGTGACATGTTGTTCCCCAAGTTCTTCCAGCAATTCCTCATCGCTGCATTCCAGCAAGTCACAGGAGTTGATAACACCGCGAGAGGAATTGAGGAAGCCATGGGTAGATATTTGGACTGGAACGTCCAGCAGAACGGTCATCTCCAGCAAGGTGGCACTGTGGCGTGGATTTGATGTCTTTACAAGAAGATCCCCTGACGGGAGCTTCTTAACACTCTTTGGTGAACCCGCAACGGCCTGAAGAGCCTTATTAATCCAGAAAGGACTCTTCGAACTGAGAGATTGTGCTGGATCAACAGAATGAATTAGAAGAAACAGAGCATTGCAGTTGGAACTGAGTAGTTTCTTAGTGGAGGAGGGTGTCCCTTCCTCCACACGGCGCTTCAAAGGTACAGCTTGGGAAACACATAAAGTTGTTATGAATAAGAGTAAATATTCGTCCGCCGACCTCCCCACCAACTACCGAGCCCAACAAGGGAGAGCCGGAGGTCCGCAAGCCCAAGCGGACGCAGGACACGGCTCTAGGGATAGCCAGCGGATATAGCAAGTTGATAGGGCAGACATGCGCTCGGCGTGCACCCAGACTTTCCCATGCCCACCCTATCCCCTAACTCACCCTGCCGAGCGGTACGACAAGCCGCTAGAAGTCTGGACCCCACTCGGCCACAGACTTCCTGACTAGGAGTGGGTTAGCTCCCAGCCTCCCGTGTAGGGTGCAGCAGAGGGCAAAGAGGAGTGTTGGCATCTGGAGACACTACAACCCGGCCCCCAGATACCTCAGCCTCCAGCATCCTCTTTTCTACCTGTACGGGTCACCGCACATGACAAACGTGCAGGTAGGTCTAAGCTAACCAGCTCCGGAAAAATTAGAAAAAGTTACATAAAAGAGAAAAGACAGGGAAGGGAACAAGGAACAAAACCAAGAGCTGGCTCCTCATCACAACCTCAGCAGCCTACAACTGAGGCGGGTACATGTCAATATATGAACGAAAGACGAAAAAGCAAAAGTATAAGAGAAAATTGGCTCGGGCCGTGGGGATGCCATCCCCCATCAGCTGGATGAACAGCTGTTCCTTCGGTTATGTAATCATTAAAGCCGCAGAGGCAAGAGAAACCGCCACAAGGTTAGCTCGGTCCGTGGGGGCGCCGCTCCCCAAATAACTGGAAAACCAGTTATCCCCGTGCGGGGAAGCCCAAGAGGACGCAGGACACGGCTCTAGAGATAGGCAGCAGATATAGCAAGTTGGTAGGGCAGACATGCGCTCGGCGTGCACCCAGACTTTCCCATGCCCGGGAAACACCCCTTTGGCACGCCCAACCTACCCCCAAACTCACCCTGCCAAACAGAACGACAAGCCGCTAGAAGTCTGGACGCCACTCGGCCACAGACTTCCTGACTAGAAGTGAGTTAGCTCCCAGCCTCCTGTTTAGGGTGAAGCCGAGGGCAAAGAGGAGTGTTGGCATCTGGAGACAACTACAACCCGGCCCCCAGATACCTCAGCCTCCAGCATCCTCTTTTCTACCTGTACGGGTCACCGCACATGGCAAACGTGCAGGTAGGTCTAAGCGAACCAGCTCCGGAAAAACAGAAAATATAACAGAAAAGAGAAAAGACAAAAGACAGGGGAGGGAACGAGGAACAAAACCCGGAGCTGGTGCCTGATCACAACCTCAGCAGCCTACAACTGAGGCGGGTACATGTCAATATATGAACTAAAGACGAAAAAGCAAAATTATAAGAGAAAATCGGCTCGGGCCGTGGGGACGCCATCCCCCATCACATGGATGAACAGCTGTCCCTTCGGTGATGTTATAGTTCAAGAGTAAATGAAATGTATTCCGTCACAAGGTGAGCTCGGGTCGTGGGGCGCCGCTCCCCAAATAACTGGAAAACCAGTTATCCCTGTGCAGGGGGACGTGACAGGAGTCATACGACAGCTAAACAAAGATAGCATACTATGGGGCATCCAGGACCTACCTCACAGCTGGCAAG
The DNA here is from genome assembly GCA_039090855.1 of Macrothele yani. NCBI lineage: Eukaryota > Metazoa > Arthropoda > Arachnida > Araneae > Macrothelidae > Macrothele > Macrothele yani. Next base: position 42,780,909 of record CM077022.1, on the reverse strand, counting down.
CTGTCATTAGCAGTGGAGGGAAGTACATTGAATGGCAATAGGGTAAGTTTTCTCCATTACTTCACATTTTTATCAAAAATGGACAGTGTGCAGAACCTTTGTTAGGACCCCCGTATCACTGGTCAGTTTGTTGAAACTATTAAGAAATTTAATGAATTGTAAAATAGAAAAAAAAACTGCGTAAAATGGAACTGGAGGAAATATATTCTTGTGCAATATAATTATCCAGAAGATGGTATTAAAAAATATTTGATTTCTAAGAAAAGCTCACTATTTCAATAAATAAAAACATTTGTAAGAAAAATTAACCCCTCACAAAATCCTATTTGAATCTCCAAAAAGTTAGTAAAATTTATTATGTAAACCAGATCTTAAACAAATTTTCTCACAAATTAAACCATTGCTACTCGTACAAAAAGTTATTTACAACACAGAATGCAACTATGGGTTTATGTTTGGGAGCTGAGTCAACAACTCTTGTGAGATGGAGCATACAGGGTGTTTCACGAAGAGTGCCCAAAAGGAATAGGAAAGTAACAGTTGGTTATAGCAGTAAAGTGAAAAATGCAAAATATGCAGCAAACAGAAAACAATTCAGCTATGATAGTTGCACCCCACAGAATAGATAATTTCCAAAAAATACAAAAATTAAATATTGATACGACCACCCGTGGAAACCAAAGTCAATTAGTAAAAAATGCAACACACTGAATTAGGGGTAAAGACATTTTTACCTTAGAGGAATATTTCACTGAGATATCAATTGTTGAAATTTTGGACGAATGTATGCTAGCTTACCTGCAGTGAAAATGTGCAGCATTAATGTCATCTGGGAGACATCTGCAAATCCATTTAAAAAAGGACAACCAACACATTGTCTGTCTCAGAACCACATCAAACACATCTAATGTCTGAACAGACAATATGTCGGTTGTCCTTTTTCCAATGGATTTGCAGATGTCCCCCATATGTACTATTCACAGACATTAACACTGCACATGATCACTGCAGGTAAGCTGGCATATGTCCAGAATTTCAACTATCGATATCTCAGCAAAATATTCCTCTAAAGCAACATCATCATCATCACTAAGCTGTTCTCTGAGATTCAGAGGTTAGCTCCACAAAGAAATACAACTACCAGATAATTTTTATTATTGTTGCCGTATCAAACTTCTCCATTTATAGCGATCTTGACACACAACTCAGGCTTCACTGCATCCATCACAAGTCGTACACAAGATCTCCTATACTTCATACTCATAATCTTTTTCTCATGCAGGCACTCCTTAATCTGATCCTCCCACAACTTCCACGACTTCCTCGGCCTTCCTCTGCCTTTCCTTTCTGCCACTTGGGCTAAAAAGATTTTCTTAGTAAGCACCTCATCACTCATTCTTTCAACATGGCCAAACCACCAAAGCATATTAGTCTCCACCTTGCTAACAACATTTTGCTTCACATCACACAACTTCAACACATCTTCATTCCTCACACAATCAGAACGTGTCTTGCCACAAACCGTAAGTAACGCATTTCTCCAGCGCACAAATTACTCCTATGTTTCTTCTGTAGTACCCAGGTTTCACTGCCATACATCAGAGTAGGAACAATTACACTTTCATAGACAGCCATTCGGGACTCTCTTGAGAACCCATCAATCATTCCTGTGAAAACCTCCCAAAGCAGCCATGACTTTTAATGAAGAATTTGCTTGCCTACTAATTTCACCGCCAATTTGTTCTCTCTGTCAAACATGCTTCCTAAATACACAAACTCATTCACCTGGTCAATCACTGTGCCATTTTGACTTATACTACATTCAGTACTACCAATTCCTCTCTCAAAAACCATAGCTTTGTTTTTTCCCATATTTATACTAAGTTTAAATTTCATGCAAATTTTGTACATCTGGGACAACATACTCTGCAACTCACTTTTGCTCTCTGCCAACAGGACAATGTCATCAGCATACAGCAATCTGCACACACGGATATTACCAAGACATAAACTAGTATTGTCCACTTTGGCATCATGCATGCACGCATGCATAAATATATTAAACAGCCATGGTGACATTACACAACCTTGTCTGATTGCTGCACCAATAAAAACCATTTTGATAAAATACCATTCCCCTGTACACAAGCTCTACTGCCAGCACGCATGGCTTTTACACTATTAAGTAGATTCCCAGTAACACCATATTCATTCAATACCTTCCACAAAAGTGTCCTATTTACTCGGTCGTAAGCTTTCTCTAAATCTATGAAGGCAGCAAATACTTTCTTACCAACAGCCAGATACATTTCAATCGTCATGCGTAATGCAAACATTTGGTAAAGTGTCATGGTAAATTTCTTTCCCCCCAATTTGGAGAGAGAAGTTTTTTACTAATTGACTTTCATTTCTGAAGGGGCCATAAAAATAATTAATTTTCATATTTTTCGGAAATTATCCATTTTGGGGGGTGCAACTATCATAGCTGAATAAGAATTGTTCTTTGTGTTCTTTGTTTGCTGTGGATTTTACATTCTAACTTTACTCTGCTACAACCAATCATTACTTTCCTATTCCTTTCGGACACTCTTATGAAACACCCTATATACTGGCAATATCAAACATCTTCATAAAACAGGATTAGATACACAGGTATGTGAAACTGGTAAAAAAATTAACTGTGATTCACTCAAACTTATTGCACATCAGCACTGGCATAACCAACACTCCTGTAGACCCTGCAGTGAGGGGGAGGGGGGGTTGGGGGCCTGCCGGATGTTGGGTGAATATTTACGGGGTTTTGGTTTAAGATTTGTTGATAATTGCCAGTTCACGCTCGCTGATTCCCTACTGCGTGTTTGATAGCCAGCCCTTTCACACCGTAGAGAGACCTAAAGGGAATGACATTTCATGTGAGTTAGGGTGGGGAGGGTATCTGTAGAGTGTATCTGTATCTGTTGATTGCAATAAGCATTATAGTGATAATGAATCTGAGACTAATGAGGATCAAGATGGAACCCCTCAGGATGTGAACAATGTTCAAAGTAAGCTCAATGACTCTCTAAGTTTGAAGATTTTTCCTGAGCATAGCAAATTTAAATTAGGCAAGGAATACCCAACAGACCGTGGACATTTTTATGACATTGTAGATGACGACATTAAACAATTTATTGTTTATCATGGCCCATGTAAGCAAAGAGGACCTTTTCCCAGAGATCCAACACAAGGAGATAGGTGTTTTTCGGAAAGCTATTACGAAAAATCCACCAAGACTGGTATGAAAATCGAAAGAGAATGGTTATGCTATTCTAAGAAAGATTTTGTGTACTGTGAAACCTGTTGGTTATTTGCAGACAGAAATTCATGGATTTCCACAGTAACTGGGTCAAATGGTGTCAGGGATTGGAAAGGACTAGCAAAAATAACTTCTGTTCATGAAACAAATAATGTTCACCTTCAGGTTTGCGTTACTTTTAATATTTGGAGAAGAAACGAAACAATTGACGCTACACTAGAAAGAGAAGTGGAAAGTGTAACAAACAAGTGGTACAAAATACTCCATCATATAGTAAATGTAACTCTTTCCCTAGCTTCATGTAATCTTGCATTTAGAGGCCATAAGGAAAATCTGGAGAAGCCTAATAGTGTAAACTTTCTAGCTGTTATAGAACTACTTGCCAAGTATGATCCTGTGTTGCAAGAACTCACAAGTATGGATAAGTGCGCTCACAAGTATCTTAGTCCAACAATCCAAAATGAATTAATCCAGGTGTTGGCCGAAAAAGTTGAGTCTGAAATATTGAAAGACATTAAGTCTGCACAATTTTTTTCTCTAATAATGGACACTACTCAAGATATTTCCAGAAAAGACCAGTTATCCCAAGTCTTTAGGTATGTAACAGTTTTAAAAGATTCATCAGGAAAGCCTAACAGCATTAAAATAAATGAGAGCTTTTTGGGTTTCAAAGAGGTTCAAGACCAAACTGCAAATGGACTAGAAAAGATAATTTTGGAAGGAATTGAAGAAAAAGAACTGTCATTGTCAAAGTGTAGGGGTCAGGGGTACGATGGTGCAGCAACCATGTCAGGTGTCTACAGTGGTGTAAAGACAAGGATAGAGAAAAAACAGAAAACTGCAAAATATGTTCACTGTGCTGCACATAATCTAAATTTAGTACTGAATGATGCAATGTCTGGTGTTCCTGACAATAGACATTTTTATGATATTGTTCAAAAATTGTATTTGTTTTTTAGCAAAAGTATAAAGAGGTGGGAGCTATTAACATCAGCTTCTTTTTCTCTACAGAAACTTTGTCAAACACGCTGGTCTTCACGAAATGATTCTACGAAAGCGTTAAGGTACTCCTATGCTGAAGTCATGAAAGATCTCTCAAAGATCATATTACTGTCCAAAAGACCTGATGAAAGGACTGAAGTGACTGGTTTGAGGAAACATTTGGAGAGCTTCTCGTTTGTTTTTCAAGTAGTCTTACATACAAAAATTCTTGAAGCAGTGAATTTGGTTTCAAGCCTTCTGCAGAGAAAGGATCTTGATCTTTTTGAGGTATCAAATCTTCTACAAGGTGCAACTTCAAAATTATCTGAGGTTAGAAATAACTTTACCAACATCAAATTGTCTGCCATTGCCCTTGCAAGTCAGTGGGGCATCGGATGCCAGTTTCAGAACCATAGAATCAGAAAAGTTAAAAAGCATTTCGATGAGCTCACACAAGATGAAAGAATAACAGACTCAAAGAAGCATTTTGAGGTGTCAGTATTTAATGCTACATTGGATATAGTTATCAATCAAATACGAAACCAATTTGTAAGTATGAAATTTATAAATAGTATATATACAGTGCTAACACCCAAGTTTTTACAAGCAGCAAAAGATGAGGAAGTAATTCAAAAAGCATCCATCTTGGTTAAAGGGTATGAAGAAAACATTAGTGATGATTTAGCTTTCCAGGTAAACAGTTTTAGGATAGCTCTGAAGAATGAAATTGAAAATAAGTCATCAATCCAACAGTTGGCTGAGCTATTATTTCTTGAACATTACACCATGGCATCTAGCTTACCAGATCTATGCACTGCTTTTCTTTTATTTCTCACACTTTCTATCACTGTTTCTACTGCAGAAAGATCATTTTCTAAGCTAAAGTTGATTAAAAACTATTTAAGAAGTACCATGAGTCAACAAAGATTTAGTGCTCTCAGTATGTTGAGTATTGAATGCGAAAAGGCACAAGGACTTGACCTGCATGAAGTAATTAAATCATTTGCCTCTCAAAAGGCCAGAAGGGAAAAGCAAAGATAATTTTGGAAGGAATTGAAGAAAAAGAACTGTCATTGTCAAAGTGTAGGGGTCAGCATTTGGTCAGCTTGACTTGAATTGGAAAAACGTTATAATGTTGTTTGGTACATGTAATTTGTTAAAGAAAAGTATTAAATATATCATTTCATGTCGATTATATTCATTTCATTTTATAAAAAAATATAAAAACTGTTTTCCTAAGCTAAATATTATTGTTAGAGGTTAATACAGTGGTATTTTAAAGCCTATACGTTACCTCAGTGATTCTCAAACTTTACCACTATGCGTCCTTCCTTAAGCTACACCTATTAATATAATTCTAACAATTATTATAAGTACATTAATTCTAAATGTTTATTATATAATAACATTTTAATTAAGTTATTTAACTTCTATTGTTCATACGATTAATAAATAATTAATTTGTTAATAATCGTATAATAAATTATTGGATTATATAAGTTAACACTGTTAGTTGTTACTTTACATAATCCAATAAAAAATAGTAGGGGGGGGCCTCAAAAAAATTCTGCTGGGGGGCCCAGCTGAAAAAAGTTATGCCACTGCACATCAGTAAGGCATTATAAAAAGAAAACTAAAGAAAAAACTGAGATTAAGAGTAAAAGAATGACATTGTCATCAAAGATCACATGGATTTGTCACTACTGCAAGTACAGCCCCATGTGGATAATAATAAGGATTACGGGGACACTGAATTGCAATGATAAAAGCTTGTATAAGATAAAGCAGTATTTGAAAATTAACAAGTTAAAAAACAGTTCAGTGATAAAACCATACAAACTTAGAACATTGCTATTGCTTAATTTTACTCTTTACTGCTGAATTTATATACCACAAAAATACCTTTGAACAAAAACTTAATACAAAAAAAGATTAACAAACATTACAAACAATTTGTGTAGTGTTGACCATCAAATTTTGTTGCATATTATTGCTTATTTAGATTCAGATTAAAATATTTATTACAAGACAGCTATCAACTGATCATATGTGCAAACTGAAAGAGTGGTAATAGAAAAACAAAAAGGGGTTACAACTGCAGGCTAGAGAACTACATTTTTCTTTCATGATTTTGTTAGGATAATTATCAGATATACATTCCTGATGATATGTGACATCTTGTTTATGCTGAGTTTAATACCCTGGTGCAAATAATGATTCATATCCTTTGAATGAGGGTCACACCAGAATACACAAATGGGATACTTAATCTCATGCATAACCCAAAAAGAAACTAGAGGCAATTATGTACAGATTTAAAAGATGCTAAACTGAAATCACAGCACTACTACTCATACTAGTAGGTAATTTTACTTTATTTGTTGTTAGTTTAGTTCCAAGGTGATATTTCTTCATGGCTACCCTTAGTTTCCGTGATTACTCGGTCCTTTTTTCTGAAACAACTTTTCTGATTCCTACACATTATCTTTCTCCATATATGATATTGGAAAAGTCTAAAACCATTTGCATGATATGACTGAAGCCTGTTTAAAATCAGGAATCATATCATGTTCAATTTTTTACAGTTCACTAATTTTATATGACACAAAGTCATCTCAGTGAGGGGACGTAGGATTCAATGCTGGCCAAATCCAGATTGCTGCTATACTTCTCTTTCAATGAGCTTGGTGCCATATAAAATATTGGAAAAATACAATTTAACTGTGTCCTAAGTTTTGCTTTTAGTCAAATGTATGGCAAATTCTAAAACACTTCAGACTAGATACTCCAACTCAGTATGATTCTCTTTGATTCCAAACTTCAATATGCTTGCCAATTTAAAAATGGAGAAACTTCAATGGATGCCAGCCACAACGGCAGGTGTGATTATGTACGAGTGTCTTGACGATGATGGGCAATAACACATAACGAGAGATAACTGAATTAAGGAAAATGGATCACACTTTGCTACATAAGGAGATTAAAACTTTTTTGAATTCAAAAGTTTGGATCTTTGGTTGGTTGGTTAATTGATGTTAATGGCGCAAGGGCCATGGTTGGCCAAAGAGCGCCAAACAAAAGACATCAAAACAAAACAAAATCAATAAAAAACGTACACAAGGTTAAAAACAAGCTGATGTGGTAAAAATGAAATATGATAGTGAACAAGGTAAAATATAGATAAGTTTAAAAAAGTCAATATCTTGTAAAAACGAAAACACTGCTTTCATGTCGCAGGCTTCGCCAATAATGGTTTGCAGCGTAGCCGATCCTTCGTCCAACAGATGAGAGTGAAAATGACGAAAACGATGATCACAAAACCGAACACAAGTACACAAAACATGAAGGACAGTGAGACAACAGTTGCACGCCTCACACACCGGGACACTCTCGCCACACAGCAAAAAGTGGTGAGTAAAACGACAGTGCCCAATGCGGAGACGTGAGAGAACACCTTCCTCACGACGGTTCTTCCGCAAACTAGACTTCCATAGTCCGATCTGTGGTTTGATAGAATGCAGTTTATTGCTGCCCTGCTGAGACCACAGGTACTGCCACTTGTCCAGGAGAAATGTCCGGATCAAAGGCCTAAAATCGCGGAGAGACAGTGGCAGCCGAGCTGGCGACATGAAGGAAACAGACCTGGAAGACAGATCTGCCAGCTCGTTACCCCGGATCCCAACATGGCCAGGAACCCAACAGAATCGGACCAGGAAGCCATCACCCTCCAAAGTTCCAAGAAGACGATGGACATCACGGATGACAGGTGAGTCCATGTCCTCTGGAGAAGATAAAACATGGATGACGGACTGGGAATCAGAGCAAACCATAGCGCGACGATGTGACCGAGACTTTATGTGGCACAAAGGTGTACCGCACACATCTCTGCCGAAAAGACGGTGGATTCAGGCGGAAGCCTCACAGCATGGGAGGCATCGCCACACACGAAAGCGGCTCCAACAACCTCACCGGATTTCGACCCGTCAGTAAATACAGGCACGAAATCCGGGAAGAGAGACTATTTCTCGGCAAAGAGCTGCTGGTACACCAGAGCAGGAGTGGAAGACTTTGGCCACACACAAAGGGAAAGGTCAGCCATTGCTTGAACCGGCTGCCAAGGCGGTTCATTGTAGAACCGGGTCAAACCAATTCTTGACAAGGCTAGACCAGCATCGCGCACTATGGCAGACATCCGAATACCGAACGTCGGAACACAGGAGGGGCAGTTGGAAAACAAGCGGACACAGTCCGGTTGGAAGATGGAACCATACAGTGGATGATCAGGAAAAGATTTCAGTTTTGTATAAAACTGAAGAGACAGCTGCTTACGACGGATGCATAACGGCGGCTCACGAGCCTCCGCATACACGCTATGCACGGGAGAGGTGCGGAAAGCACCAGTACATAGCCACAATGCCCGGTGATGGACGGGGTCCAAAGGTTTTAAAATCGATGGACGCGCTGAATCGTACGTAATGCATCCGAAGTCTAACTTTGACCGAATGAGAGAGTGGTAAATGCGAAGCATTGAGCACCTGTCAGCCCCCCAAGATGTTCGGGAGAGGACCTTCAGGATACTCAATGACTTCGTGCACTTCACCTTCAAAGACTGAATGTGAGGTCGGAAGGTGAGCGCTCGGTCAAAAGTTAGCCCAAGGAACTTGGCTTCTGACACCACAGGGATGGTAGAACACCCCAGACTGAGGCTGGGGTCTGGGTGAAGACCCCGTTTGCGGCAAAAATGCACGCAAACGGTCTTCTGCGTCGAGAAGCCAAATTCATTTTGGGAACCCCAGTGAGAGATCTTGCTAATGGCAGACTGGAGCTGTCTCTCGATGGTGCGCATGTTAACGGAGGCGCAAGAGATCTGTAGATCATCCACGTACATGGTTCCACGAACCGTCGGAGGAAGCAGTTTGAATATGTGATTCACACGAAGGATGAACAGAGTGACTAATAAAATGGAGCCTTGAGGTACACCCTGTTCTTGCGGGTACATCGCAGAGAGGGTCGACCCGAAGCGCACACGGAAACTCCGGTCCTGGAGAAATCCGGCGATGAAAGATGGTAAGTTTCCCCGCAAATCCGCACTCTTGCAGATCACGGAGAATGCCGTATCTCCAGGTATGATCATAGGCTTTCTCCATGTCAAAGAACACGGAGACCATGTGCTGACGCTGGATGAACACCTCCCTGACAGATGTCTCAAGGCGAAGATGATGATCGGTGGTGGAACAAAATCTGCGAAATCCACTCTGATGAGGTGAAAAAACGTGATGACACTCCAAATAAAAAATAAGTCGAAAATTAATGATACGCTCGAGGACTTTGCAAAGGCAACTTGTCATAGCAATTGGCCGGTAGTTCAACGGGTGGTGGGATCTTTACCAGGTTTGGGAACAGGAACGACAATGGCAGTGTGCCAAGATTCGGGAAAAGTATGCTCTTGCCAAATCCTGTTAAACAGGATTAAAGTCTTTCAAGAGAGGATGGAGAAAGGTGCTTCAGCATCTCGTAATGGATTTTATCTGGTCCGACAGATGTCCGGCCGGACCTATGTAGAGCGGTCTTCAGCTCCACGGCAGTCAGCGGGCTGTTATAATCTGCGGAAGAAAACGATCCAAAAGAAATCTTGGACCGTTCAAGCCTCGGCTGTAACTGCCGGAACGAAGCAGGGTTTTTGCTGCTGCTGAACACCGAAGAAAAAGCGGCGCCCAGACAGTCAGCAATACCCTGAGCGTCAGCAACCGTTCCTCCATCACTCTCAAGAATGGAGATTTTCCCAGATGGGTACTGTCCCCGAATCTTACAGATCCTGTCCCAAACGATCTTAGGGCTAGTAGTGGTGTTAATCCCGGATACATATTGTATCCAGGACTCCCGTTGACTATGTCTACGAACCAATCGCGCGTAGGACTTGGCTTTCTTGAAAGCAAGTAGGTTCGCGTCGGTGGGGTACCGACGAAACCTACCCCAAGCCCGATGTTGGGCGCGACGAGCTGCCATGCAAGTGGAATTCCACCAAGGTCTCGGGCAACGTGGAAGTTCAGTCGACGTCCTGGGGATGGTAAGTTCTGCCGCTTGCACAATACAATCCGTTACCGCCGCAACAGCGTCGCCGGCCTGGTTGTAAAGGGGCGATCCGCCGTCTAGCTTCGGGATATGAGAGATGCTCAGTTGTCTTCAGGCGTTGGATTGCCTGTTCCTCTATCCACTTTGGACACTGCTTAGAAGATGCAGGATGAGTCCCTTCGCAGTTGACACAATGATCAGACTCTGCGGAGCAGTCCGCCAAAGAGTGTTCTGTGGAACCACAGCGACCACACTTTGCAACATTACGGCAAGACTGCTGGGAGTGACCGTAATGCTGGCACCTGAAACATCGCAAGGGGTTCGGGATATGCGGCCGAACATCAAGCCGTAATCAACCTGCCTTGATGGAAGTAGGCAGGGTTGGGGAGTCAAAAGTTAGGATGATGTTACGGGAGGGAACAGATTTCCCATCCCGCCAAAAAAGAATCCGTCGAACCCCAATGACATGCTGTTCACCAAGTTCCTCCAGCAATTCCTCATCGCTGCATTCAAGCAGGTCGCAGGAGTTGACGACACCGCGAGATGAATTGAGGTAACAATGGGGAGAAACCTGAACAGGAATGCCAAGCAAAACGGTCGTGTCCAGCAAGGTGGCACTGTGGCGTGGATTAGAGCTTTCCACGAGAAGATCCCCTGAAGGGAGCTTCTTGACACTCTTTGGAGAGCCAGCAACGGCCTGCAGAGCCTTGTTGATCCAGAAGGGACTCTTCAAACTGAGTGACTGTGAAGAGTTACCAGATTTCATTAAAAGAAACAGAGCATTGCATTGAGTTGAGACAAGTTTCTTTGTGGAGGAAGGTGTACCATCCTCCACAGGGCGCTTTAACGTGGTAGCATGGGAAACACTTTGTGTTGCCATGAAGAAGAGAAAAAATCGTCCGCCGACCTCCCCACCCACTACCGAGCCCAACGAGGGAGAGCCGGAGGTCCGCAAGCCCAAGAGGACGCAGGACACGGCTCTAGGGATAGTCAGCGGATATAGCAAGTTGGTAGGTCAGACATACGCTCGGCATGCACCCAGACTTTCCCGTGCCCGGGGAACACCCTTTTGGCATGCCCACCCTACCCCCAAACTCACCCTGCCGAACAGAACGACAAGCCGCTAGAAGTCTGTGCGCCACTAGGCCACAGACTTCCTGACTAGGAGTGGGTTAGCTCCCAGCCTCCCGTTTAGGGTGAAGCAGAGGGCAAAGAGGAGTGTTAGCATCTGGAGACAACTACAACCCGGCCCCCAGATACTGCAGCCTCCAGCATCCCCGTTTCCACCTGTACGGGTCACCGCACACGGCAAACGTGCAGGTAGGTCTAAGCTAACCAGCTCCGGAAAAACAGAAAATGTAACATAAAAGAGAAAAGACAGGGAAGGGAACGAGGAACAAAACCCGGAGCTGGCGCCTCATCACAACCTCAGCAGCCTACAACTGAGGCGGGTACATGTCAATATATGAACTAAAGACGAAAAAAGCAAAACAATAAGAGAAAATCGGCTCGGGCCGTGGGGACGCCATCCCCCATCAGTTGGATGAACAGCTGTCCTTTCGGTGATGTTATCATTCATGAGTAAACGAAAAGTACTCCGTCACAAGGTGAGCTCGGGCCGTGGGGGCGCCGCTCCCCAAATAACTGGAAAACCAGTTATCCCCGTGCGGGAGTTTGGATCTTTCAACCTTGTCTTAGGTCTTCCTCATGTCAATGGAGGAAGATTGTTTCCAGATTCTAAGTTTAAATTTTTCTTGATGTGTTCATTGCCAGAATTTAGAATGGATCTCCAGATCATTGGGATGCTGAGTGGAGATTCCAAATTGCAAGTCTTTAGTGTATAAAGAATTTCCAGGCTTCCATGGTAGTGGAGAGTGAACTGATTATCAAAAGGAGCAATATGTTTTGTTTCATTTGAGTGGAAAACTGCAGAAGTATCTTCCATTGTCAAAATAGACAAGGCTGTATTTGAGTTACCCTTCTGAACATCTTTCATGTGTTCCAAAATTCCATTGTTTATGTTTCTGTACATACTTCATAGAAACCATCACCAGTGGATGAAGAGATAGGGATGAGGTAAACCCCTGGGAGATTAAGTATTTCTAACTTTGTACCGATCACTTTGGTAAAAGCTTCATGACGCTGGGGAGGGGGAGGGGGGATTTAATGACAAAATGGTAACCAAAACTAAAATTGAAATCAATAACTAAGGAGCACTCTATGGTGGTTGAAAAGGGAGATCTGAGTAGTTTAGCTGTGAACCACATGAACTCTTTGTACGATTCTATATGGAATGTGATAAGATTTTAAATTATTAACACATTCTTAATAACAGACTTATAAAAAACTTTTTCATAAGAAAATTAGGTTGTATCAACAACATTCCAAATTTATTAGTTCTATTTTTGATGGGCTATAGAAGTCATGAGTGATGTGGAGACAGAATTTTGTCCAGGATCATCATCCAATAAAAACTCAGAATTTTTGAAAGTTAAAGTAAAGGATCTGGCAGGGGCTTTTGTTGTTACGTTTTCAAATCTTTAAATTTGTTTTGTGTAAAATAGAAAAAAAAGGCCTTAATGATCAACTACAGTCTCGAAACATCTGTTAAATTATAATAACAAAAAACTCAGTAATTTTGAGACTCTTTGTATCACTGTTTTTTTCTTTCTTCCAGCAGAGAAAATCCAATCCTAAGCAAGTAATTTGTTTTAAACTGAGACATTTACTAGTCTCTGAGTTGAATAATTTTTATTTTAGACTCTCATGTTTGTGTAGTGATTAAAAATCAGTTGTTTGGATTTCTAGCCAGAAATTAGAATTTAAGCACTTTAATTATACAGAATTCATAAAGTAACACAGCCCATAGGAAATGTTACATTATTTTTATTTTCTATTTCCAGGTTTGAACGATGAAAGAAACAGATTGCAGCACACTTAGACAACATGATCTTCATATTGAAGCAAGTACATTATGGAACAATGCATTAGGAGTCGAAGTTATGCAACAACACAAAAGGAATTTGAGATGTTTGATGCTGAAACAAGTCAAGCATCTGCATGATAAGTTCAAGACAACTGGAAATGTTCTGGATCAACAAAGAAGTGGCAGGCAAACAGTAGTCACAGAAGAAAAACTTACAGATGTATGGGTGGCATTGACTAACAGTGCAAGGAAATCCATAAGAAGGCTTTCCAGTCAGAGAGAGTTATCTGCCGGATGTGTTTATCAGGCACTAAGAAAATAAAAGACTTATCCATACAAAATTTTTGTGGTACTGGAGTTGTTGCCAAGAGATGATGAGGCTCACAGGCGCTATTGCCATTGGTTTACGGAATCGATAACTCCTGATGGCGATGAGCTTGATGATTGGTATTAGTCAGACAAATGTGGTTTCATTTGGATGGATATGTTAATGTGCAGAATTGGTCCACGGAAAATTCTCATGTGTTGCACGAGTCCCCTCTTCAGTCAGAAAAATAGTGTGTGGTGCTCAATGTCACGCTGAAAAATTTTCATCACTTTCTTATCACGACAGAATCAATAGTGAGGCTTACATTATGATGGTGGAACAATGTGACCACTGTCAGATGAAGAAATCCAGAAGACATGGTTTCAACAGGACAACACAACCGCCCATACTGCTTGAACCTCTGTGGCTTATTTGGAATCTGTGTTTCCTGGACAACTTATTTCAAAGAAATTGTGTTCCCCAGACTTAGCTCCCCCAAACTTTTTACGGGCACATCTCAAAAATATTATGTATTTAAATCATCCCCACACACTTCAAGAGCTTCAGGCCAATATTCAATGCAGTGTGGATGGGGTATCCACTGCCACATTGCACATTAAGATAGTTCATCATGTACTTCTCTGTGAAATGCATAAATGGTGGACATTTTCAGCATTTGTTGTAAAACACAGACAATTCCCTATGGGTTGTATTACTTCATGAACACCCAACATAAGGCATTAATACTTTCATATAAATTAAAAAAAAAAACTTACCTTTTTTAGTAAGTAGTCCCATGCAAGTTCCCTCTGCATTATTGCTACTCCTCCATCATCTCCTCGCCCAGTTGCATTCTGGCAATACTTTTCATGATGTGTAATAGCATCATCCAAATGCCCTTCAAAGAACATGAGCACTTAGGCTTATATAATACTTTCCTACATGCAAAAGCAACACAATAATAAACTATGACTGCAGAATGATATACACAAAGCAAATGGAATAACTAAGATATGTGTGTATTACTATGGATGTCTAGAAAACAATGCAGAACAAAATGAAAAAAAAAACTTATTTAGGCATTTTTTAGCTTTACAGCTCTAAAAATTTTGCAACAAAATGCTTTCTCATCCCTGCTGTTTCTTCACCTAAATGGTAAAACACTGTTAGTGCATCTCAGATGATAGTACTGAACTTTGGAATCGTTTACACAGGAACTAGGTATTTTAGGCTTCATTGTTTGCAAGTCAGAGGATCCAAATTTTTCCAGTATTTTACATGGATGTAAATGTAAACTGATTCCCTGATAAAACTGGCCTTTGATGCTTAAATATCTCTTTTTTTTTTCTCAGGAAACAGCTTATGTGAATTGCTTGTTGTCACTCAACTTACTGCTACGAGTAAACATACCTGCATTCAAATCTAAAAATTACTGGAAATTGTAAGAATTAATTTTTTAACAGCATAAAAATTCTCAATCATTATGTTTAGCAAACTGAAGCTTCCAGGTTCAGAGTTACCCCCATTAAACTCAGAAAATTGTTTTACCATTCTAAACTAAGAAGAAATCACACTGAGACCTCTTCAACCTAACCTGAATATGGTGTTGTTGAATCACACAGGACAGTAATAAACAGATTAGACTTAGAAAATTGAAACAAATGGAGCAGTTTTTTCTTAGTCACGCATTGTGACCATGTGCACATGATTAGTACATAACTTCACGTGCCATGTATGAAGAAAGATGCTTCCGTCTGTCACCTACAAGATGTTTCTGCTCACATATGTTAATCACTAATTTTCAAGAGTGTGACTCAATCACATTACAGCCTTTGTGTTTGACATTTGAACATGTCCACATAATTCATACTCATGTTACATAGGAACAAGCCTTTCGAACCCCTGTGGACATGGCCCACTAAAAGCCCATTAAAGCTCTACTATACAGCTCAGGAATTCATCTATTACAAGTGAAAATCCTCCAAATACATGGTATCAGTGAATAAACAAAATCATCGCTCTTTCCATGTTTTATCAACACATAGCAACTAAAAATTGTTATCAGGTCACCACTGGGGATCCGAACCCCAGACGGCTTGATATCTAGCTGAGCACGTTAGCCTTACGCTACGGTGGCCAACAATCAACAGCGCTATGTGTGTTTTTCTGTCAGCTTCCGACATCATAAATCCGTAAGATGGGCTCAGCTACTGAGACGTCTCCATCTGGTGGGCATTAACGGCACTGGATATATATTAATTATAGCAGTTAAATTCAAAGTGAAAATCCTCCAAATATGTGGCCTCAGTGAATAAACAAAGACATCGCTCTTTCCACGTTTCATCAACACATAGCAACCAAAAAATTGCTATCCAGTCACCGCTGAGGATCCGAACCTCAGATGTCTCGATATCTAGTTGAGATTTATGATATCAGAAGCTGACAGAAAAACAAACATAGAGCCACTGATTGTTGGTCACCGTAGCGTTAGGCTAACACACAAGGCTAGATATCGAGACATCTGGGGTTCAGATCCCCAGCGGTGACTAAATAACAATTTTTCGGTTGCTATGTGTTGATAAAACGTGGAAAGAGTGATGTCTTTGTTTACGCATCTATTGTATTTTTAAATATGCAAAGTTTCACACTACCTTGAGCTTCAACAATGCCTTTCACTCAGCACAAGTAGAATATGACCTTCTTCATATACGGTAAACAGCATTTGCTTTGCCAGCCAACTACTTTCTGGTAACAGCATAAAGCCTTCAAAATTAATGGTTGTGGTGCTGAAATATGAAATCCTACCCTCGAGTGACAACTTCACATTTTATATGGATTATACAAAATGGAAAAAAAAACTCCAGGTGGAATACAATGCAGGGGATTCTAAGAACTTTCTGTGATCTTTAATAATTATTTTGCAACATAATATGGCATGATACAAAATGAGAAATGCACTACTGAAATTTGTTATGTAGTTGAATATATAAAAAAATAAAAGAAAAAAAAACATCTATTTTTACAACTATTTTTTTTTAACAAAATTTGGGTTGAAATTTTAAGTTTTCAGATGTGAATTAAAACTAGGAATGCTCAACTTTGTACAACTATGTCACAGCCAATGGCAACATCAGCAAAATTATACACTGATAATAATTTTAATGGTATTAGCTTTGATTATAACTCAAAGAAGAATTTTTTGAGCAATACCAACCCCAACAAATCTGTTACTCTGAATAAATAAATGCATTGCTCTTTCCATGTTCCAGAAACACATAGCAACCGAAAAATTGTTTTCAGCCGCCGCCGTGATGCATTTATTTATTTACTGATGCCACGTATTTGGAGGATGTTCACCTTGGATCTCGCCCTTTGGATTTAACTGCTATAATATATATAGCCAGTGCCATTAATGCCAACCAGATGGAGACTTCTCAGTAGCTGAGCCCATCTTACGGATTTATGATGTCAGAAGCTGACTTAAAAATACACATAGCACCGTGGATTGTTAGCCACCATGGTGTAAAGTTAACGTGCTCGGCTAGATATAGAGAGTTCCGTGGTTCATTTCCACGGCGCCAGCTGAAAACAATTTTTCGGTTGCTATGTGTTTCTGGAACGTGGAAAGAGTGACTGATGTATTTACTTATTTACTGACGCCACGTATTTGGAGGATTTTCACCTCTGTTACTCTGTGCAAAGTACAATTTGTAATAATTTTAACAAATATCCATGAACTTATAATCCTTATATAAAGATTATTCCTGCACAAAATTTATTAACAGATTTATAAGGTACTGTCAATAAATAATGTACAAAGCAGTAAATGCTGGTTTTCCATTAGTGAGCATAATCATTTTTTAATATTATGCATATGCACTCATTTATTTTTTTTTAATTCTGCAAAACAGAAAGTGCTAATCCTACACTGCTCACTTGCCTTGTTGTTAAATACTCAGAAATCAATAAATTCTTCCACAAAATTTATTGATATCATCCCAAGGATACATCATTAAAAAAAACAAAAAACAAACATCAAGTGAAAGAATATAAGCATGAGAAGTCAGTGTTTAAGATTTCTTTAACTATGTCAAGTAAAAGCAAATTTTCACTTTTCTTTATTGTTGAGAAGTTTATACAAGGATATATGCATGACTAATAAAATGACAGCCAAAAAGGATTAAGCACACCTACAATGATAAAATGGAGGCGCTTACCAAGGGCTCGATATGCAGTCCCCAAGTTTCCGTATGCCATTCCTTCTCCAGCAATGTTCCCTGTTTTCTTAGAAATTTCAACACATTGCTTCATTACTTTCACTGCATTATCATATTGTTCTTGAGCTTAAATGAATAAATAAATAAGAACTATCATAAAAGTCTCCTATAAATAGTTTTGCAAAGTATAGATATACTGCACTGAAAATTTATGGCAATGCCATAAGAAAAAAGAATACAAGAAAATAGAATACAATTATAATCCCCAACAACCTGAATAAATAAATTTATTGGTAAAAAATGCAGAAATACCTGCATTTTTACCAAAATATTATACTAACTTATGATAAGCATTCTAAAATACTTCATGATGCAGTACCTCTTGCTAACAAGAAAACTGCAAGTGATAATTCATACAGAGTCTCTCTTATTTTTTTCAGTTTTGGTTTCAGTTGCTCTCATGAGCATTTAATGTTGAGAAAGGTCACCCATTTTTACTAATTGCAGGAAAAGGAAAAAAAAACAACTCCAGAGCATAGAGCATAAACACTTAGCACTCAAACTTATATCCTCTGCATGTATAAATTATTCATATAACAACAGTTGTGTATTAAATGCTTTAAATATGATAGTTTCATCTTGCAAAGACTGATTTCCTGTACTTTTCCAAAGAGTGCCAGGTAAGTACAGAGGTCCTGTACAGGAACACAGTTAAGGTTAACTGAAATTTTTTCACCTGTAGTTTCAGATTGTTTTATATAGTCAATTCATGCTATGAACTTCTTTTATAATAAAACTGCACCATTTTTATGTTGCATTTTCCCTTTAGGTTGTTATAAGATTGATGCAAACAATGAAGAAAACATTTCCAGGCATGATTTATTACATATTAAACATTAAGAATAGTAAGATCTTTTGGCTGAAATATCAGCCTTGTTCACACTAGCAGCAAGCACTCACATGGTTGACATAGTTTCTGTAGCTGTTGACAGCACAGATTGGAATTTATTTATTTATTTATTTGAGAATGAGATTGGAAATCTCTACTGGCAACAGCTACAGAAATTGTTTTTCAAGAGTGAGATTGGAAATCTCTACTGACAACAGCTACAGTAATGATGTCAACCAAGTGAGTGCTTGCTGCTAGTGTGAACAAGGCTAATGTTTCAGCTGAAAGATCTTACTATTCTTAATGTTTAATATGTAATAAATCTTGCATGAAAATTTTTTCTTCATTATTGTTCTCAGCATATTATATCAAATGACCTTTCTTACCAATAAGATTAATGTGTTTAAGCTGTAATTTTAAGTATACATCATACTGAGTGGCTCAAAAGTCCATTTAAATATCAAAACTTTATAACAAAAGATCAAATGCATGCAATTTGCACAAAAAGCATTAGATAGTAGGGGTGGGGGTTGTTTGTCAATGGAAAAGCTTTGAGCTCAAATAGTCACTGACAGAGTGATAAGAGCTAAAAAGTTGGTAAATACAGTGAAAATCTATAAAAAAAAATACATATATTGCATTCATTCGGTGACAGTAACATAACAGTAATTGTTGAACACGTTCTCCACCACAAGGTTTACAGCATTCAAGCATGTGATAACTCCATTGGCCACCAAATACAGCATGTCTGGGTGAGTGCAACAGACTGTGGTGAATGGTTTCCTTCAGTTGTGGCAATGAGAAAGGTCTTGTCTGGTACACTCTGGACTTATCTGGAGACTGAGGTGAACACAGGATGCTGCAGTGCCAACTGGTTAGTCTTTTTGCACCAAATGTGCTGACAAGAAAGTTCTTTACTAGAGATGAGACATGAGATGGCACACCACCCTGCATAAATATGACTGTGTGAAGCCGATTTTGTTCTTGCAAACATGGCATCACATTTTCACACAGTTTTAAGTAGCGTTTGGCATTTACTGAGTAAGGTGGTTTCCAGAAGTTTCTGGGGCACGGTGCCTCAAATAAAAAGGCAAAAGAATGATGGATGCAGCGAATCCACATCAAACTGTAACTCGTAATGAATGCAGTGGTTCCTATGTGTAAGCATATGGATTATATGGTGCCCATATTTGACAATTATAAGTGTTGAAAGACTCATGTAACAAAAAATGAGCTTCATCTGTTCACAACACATTCAACAACTGCTGGAGATACTCTGTGATCTTTGTAAGAGCCCATTTTTGGCAAATTCCACTCACTGTGTGGTATCCGTTGTGTAAAGTTTGCAGTTTGTATGAGTACAGATTTAACACACTGTGAAGGATATGATTTACTGATGCTCTTGGTATGCCCAAACATGCTGCCACTTCAATGCACTGATTATTTCACTGGTAATTTGAGTTGCTAGTTTGTCCATTTGGGATGCCACAGCATTCGAATGTAACTTCCTTAACTATGGTCTCCTGCGTCGGGGGCGATCCAGCAAACTTACAGTTTCCTCAAATTGTATCACCAGACACTGCAAACCAGCACAGGTGATAGGACCTTGGCCCTTCTCTAGCCTTTCCTGCATTGGAAACTTTCACAACAAAGCTTCTGTTGCCAATCCTCCACTTACATAAAAAAAAAAAAAAGCTTAACTAACAGGCTTTATCTGACAAGTTAACATTGTAACAACACTTCTCTTGAACATGGCTTTCAATAACAGAGCAGGCTATTCACGGACAATTAATATCTACAGCTTTTCACTTAGTGCTTTTAAAGGCATCACATTTGCATATCTTTCATGGCTTGCATGCATGTAAAGTGTCCCTTCTCATCGCATTTTCAAACTAAAAGTATATCCACTGCCAAACAAAATCCCCCTACTAGCCGATGCTTTCATGCAAACTACACTGTAATACACGCATTTGTTCTTTTGTTATAAAGTTTTCATATTTAAAAGGACTTTTGAGCCACCCGGTATTACATGTTCACAACTTTTTCCACAGATCATTGTATTTTCTATGTATGTCTCCCCTCTCCCTTTCTCTCTTTCTGGTTGTGCAACAACAACTCAGTTTCTGTGTGGATGGTAGAAGCAGTTTAGTGACTGCCCTCAGTGCAATGAAATATGTGATAAACATCTTCAGTATGTTAGAGAGAGATTTATATTCCTATGATCAACAGAACCTTTTCTTAATAGACCAGTTTGGAAGAACCATGACTTAGTTCCATGGAAATGTGAAATCCCATCAAGTGAAATTTTTGAGCTGAGTGAAAAACTTTTTCTTTTTTTTTTTACAAGAATACCTTGTAGGCATTATGTACTCAGAAGTCAGCTATTTGGCTTACCTGCCAACCCTGTAGCAGAACTGTGGCGACGGGCAAAGTACCTTGCAGATTTTATTTTGGTCCCACAGACAAAAACAACATCCCCAGAACCCTATTAAATCTTCTCTTACACTCTCCTGATCATGAAAGCAAATTTTCTGTCTTTCAAAACTTTTCGAAATCGGAAGTTAGACAGAGTGAAGATTTCTCCCGTAATCGTAATTTTTTTTTTTTTCCACAATGTTCTGTATGTCCGGTATTGTTGTTAAATATCATTTTATTGCATAAATGTTTGTGTTTCAATTTGAAATGGGAGGCAAAAATTTCCGAAAACGGAAGTTAGATGGAGCCACATAATCTTATCCATTTTACTTATGATGTCCATTTTGCCCCCAATGGTTGTTATGTATCATTTTATTGCATCAATATCTGTATTTAAGCTTGCAAATGGAGAAAAACTTTGCGAAAACCGAAGTTGCATGAAGTGAAGATTTCTGCCATTATCGTAAAATGGAGGCAAAAATTTTTGACAATGGAAGCTAAAGGCACCAAAGATTTCAATTGTAGCCTTTCTTACTCCCCCCCCCCCATGGTTTTTTCACTTGATTATATTATTGTTTAAACATCATTTAATTACATAAATGTTTTTAAGATAGAAAATTGAATTTTTTTTTTCGAAGACGGAAGTAGGACATGCGATGATTTCTCCCAAAATGGAAATTCTTTTTTTCTAGCGAAGTCCTCTCAGTCCTGTATTGTTGTTAAATATAGCTCTATTCCATAAATCTTTGTGTTTCAGCTTGAAAATGGAGGCAACATTCTAGGTACAAAAGGTTAGTGATTCTAGTCACTGTAGTTGACAATGTCATTGGTCTTCTACTACAGAATAATAGACCATTTCATGGCATAGTGAATATATGAAAGCTTGACCAAAGATAATAAAGCATAAATCAAGGTCAATTTAAAGAAAAAAACCTGGAAGCATGAGCTTTTCTTGCCTGATAAATAAATAACACAAGGACAGTTTTTATCTTGTTCAGCTAACTAGACTGTTGCATCAAGATTTTATTGATGGAATAAATGCCATTATCAGAATCACGATGATTGTACTCAGGAAGAAAATACATCATGCAAATCACAATCCAATCATTATACATTGCTGTCTATGCATGATTAAAAAACTTGAGGAAATAAAATCACCAAGTTAAAAGATTTAATACAGATATAAAATTAGACTAAATAAAAATTACATTAGAACTTTTGGACCAGCCACCGGCCCATCCTCAAGTGTAGTACAATGTAAAGACACAGGAAACCAGAGTTTTATCATGACTCAGATGGATGCTCGTAACGTATCTGCTACGTATGGCACAAACTCAGATGACCGACGTCTAATAATTGAAAGTCTAGCTGCTTGAGCCTGGTGGTAATATAATGGGAAAGTCCACTATCTCCTCCGTCGACACCTTAACCAGATTCCGATAAAGTTTAATAGCCAGGGAGTAACTATGACTCTCTTAGCACAGTTGTTGAGAACCGGCACCCTGAGGGATGCCATTTTGCTGCCCAAACCTAAAAGTGTTTTGGTGCAGTTCGATGGCACTTGGACGGTTGAAGACCTCACTATGCATTGCTGCGTAAGAGCATAGTTACAGGGGTGACATGCGTAATACAAGACCTCTAAGTTAGGTCTCATAGCCTCAGTCACTCAAGTCAACTTCAACCTCCTCGTGGTTCCTGCTGGTAGGTACGGGTCATTCTCGGTGTGTCTTCTGGACGCATTGGGATGACCGACGGCCGGCAGACGAGGCTCTGACGTAACCCCCTTACTCGTGGGTTAGCAGGCCACTTGTGGGTTACTCTATTGCTACAAATCCAAATAAGAAAAGTTTAAGGAGGCGTACTGCGAACGACACTCCAGCGATAGAGACGGAGGAAGATGGCCGGACAGTGGTGATTGAGTTTGAATGTGAATTCTGCAGTCGAGTCTTTTGTACTAAGATTGGACTTGGGGTCCATCAGAGATCAAAGCACTTCAGCGAGTATAATGAGAGAAGAATTCAAACTTTGCCTACATCTAAGATAAGATGGACGAGGGACGAGGAGCGATTATTAGCAGAGGCTGAAGTGGGACTCATTAGAGGTGGAATACGTAATTTAAACCAGCATCTGCTTCTAGAGTTTCCTGATCGAACATTGGAATCAATAAACGGTAAGAGAAAAGGTCAAAAATATAAAGAATTACTTCAAACAATTCAATCAATGGAATGTATACATGAAGAATCAATAAGTTCAGATACACATCTGAAGATATTCCAGAACCACCACAAAACATTCCTACGTATGTTGAGCATCAATTCACCATACAAATTAAGGAATGGAATAATAAATATGCTAGACCTACCATCACATCTCTAGAGCGAGATTTACTGGATTCAGCTTTTCAGGCAGTTACACTGTTACCGGAGATTCAGGAAAATATAAGGAAGTTTATGAAATCGTTAACACCTACTGGGTCAACTATTACATCTGGTCGAGTTAGAAGGAACATCAGAGTGGAAACTAATTTAAGACCATTATCTCGCAGAATGCAAAAGCGTCAGCAATACTTGAAATTACAATATCTATTCAAACGTAATCTTAGGGCAGAGACGCGTGAAGTTTTAACATCAACATCTTTTGCAACAGATTTTTCTGTCTCAAATTTATTTGATTACTGGAGAAATGAAATGACTTCAGGGTGACTACCATCGCCCACCCCTGATATGGAAATAAGGAGAGACCTAGATTGGAGTGCGCTGATAAATCCAATTACATCGATGGAAATTCTCAGTTGTTCTGTACGAAAGAGATCTAGTTCAGGACCTGATGGGTTCACCCCACGTGACATTGATGACATTGAGTTCACTCCTATAAGGATTAAACTTAAGCTATTCAATCTTTGGTTACACACATCTTGGTGTCCAGAAAAATATTAACATTTCAGAACAATTTTTCTACCTAAGGGTTACGATGTTAAAGATCCATTAAAATCAAGACATATAACAATATCATCAGTTTTTGTTAGACACTTTCACAAAATCTTAGCAAACAGACTTCAAGGATTCTTACCAATAACAGGTTTTTAGACTGAATTTAGAAAAGGAGACTGACTTTTTGCAAATATAACATCATTACAAAGCTGTTTTAGAAGATTACAGAAATTGATTCCTGTATCGATGCTATTTATCGATTTCAGAAAGGCCTTTGATTCCATTAATCACAAAGAATATATGACTCATTGACATCTTTAGGAGCTCCATCATTCTTCGTGGAATACTGTAGACACTGCTATTTAAATGGTACAACGATTTTACAATTTAGAGGATGCACATCTCCCTCATTAAGACCTGTGAGAGGAGTAAGACAAGGCGATCCACTCTCACCTTTATTATTCAATTTAGTTCTAGATCGCATTTTACAAAATAATTTAGAATATGGCTATGAATATCAGCAGAAATATGTTCCGTATTTAGCATATGCAGATGATATCATTATTCTAGCAAAAACCTCTGCTTACAAAGGCTGGTTAACTTATTTCAGGGACGATTATCATATGCTGGCCTCCATATTAACCTTGAAAAGTCCTTTTTGGTAAGCTGGAAGAAAAATGGAAAACATAAGCAACTCCTATTAGAGACGAAATCTTCCATCACAATATCAAGGTCATCTAATACGTCCATTAGCAGTTGATGATGAGTTCAAATATTTGAGTACAGTGTTTAACTGCAATGGACTTTGTCCTTACAAGGGCGAAAAGCTTCAGCGGTCGCTAGTTCAACTACGAACGTCTGCTTTAAAACCACAGCAAAAGATCTATCTTTTAAGAAACCATCTAGTTCCATCATTCCTACACGAATTTCTTACTTCAAATCTTCGTTCGAAAAGTTTTACATCTACCTAAAGATCCTACCATTTCAGCATTCTATGCCTCTATACAAGATGGAGGTTTAGGTCTTTTATCTCTCAAATCAACTATACCCTCTCTCAGGTTGAAACGTATGAGGATATTATTAGAGTCCTTTCCAGCACTTATTTTATCTTCTGAAATGGAGTTGGAATTACAAAGGCTGCAACATCAATGCATATCTATGGGTTATATGTGTGACTCAAAAAATAAGATCCTGCAACAACACCGCAAGAGGTTCCATGCTTCAGTGGATGGGTCCGGGCTTAAACAACAGTCTAATAGTCCCCTGCAACATACTTGGATCAACAATGGTGCTGCACAGCTTACTAGGGCTTCTTACATCGGTGCCTTACATGTTCGTTTGAACACCTTGCCCTGTAGATCTAGATGCAGTAGGGGGCGACCATCTTACCCCCGATTGTGTCACAAGGGGTGTGGAAGACCGGAAACACTCAACCATATATTACAGAATTGCTATGCAACGCACAGGTTAAGGATACAGCGACATGGCAACATTGTTAACCACTTAGTCAACATCTTAAGGAAAAAGGGATATCCTGTGTGGAGGGAGCAGAGCCTGGTGACTCCTTCTGGAGTATTCAGGCCAGACATCATCTTCACAAAGCCCTTGGATCAACAACCATATATCCTTGATGTTCAAGTGATTAATGACCAATATAATTTGAACACTGCACACGACAACAAAAGTGCTAAGTATTCCAGTGATGAAATTGCCGAGGCAGTGAGAATTTTGACCAACAGCAGAACTCCTTTAGTTACATCACTTACTGTCTCGTGGAGAGGAGTCATTTCCAGTTCTTCTTATACTTCGTTGACAATGCTACACATATTCCTTGTGTCCGACCTCATGATGGTGGTGCTCCATATGCTGAAAGACTATACGGATTCACAGACGTTTCAATATTATGATGACTATATAGACTTATGGCTGATGTACACCACAAGAAAGTCATGTGAATCTGTCGATGTATTCAGGCATGAATGATATATATAGATTTTTTGCATGTACCAGGGTCCATCTGATTTTTTCAATGTTACTGATAATATTTTGCTTTTGTTATGATAAAAGTGTTTATCTTATGATTTTATGTGATCAATGTGACACATATACATTAAGTAATATTTGTGAATTTGGATCTCGGTACATGTTAGTATGTATGTATTAAGCTTTTTTGAAAGCAAAATAAAAAGTTGGATAATGGGCTTGCTAAAATGTACGCATCATTCCAAACAGGAGTATGGGTCCCATTACTTGAAAGATGAGAAAGAGAAGTAGATGATGATTTAAATCTAACATCATATCTGTGCTCAGCCATTCTAGTCCCCAACATATGAAGTGCTGAGCCGATATAAACTTGATCAAACGCCGTAGGTGCGTTGGCCTTCATTGGTATACAATACACACCATGTCTGTTGATCACAACCACTGGCTCACGATCTCTTCTAATTATAGAAAAAATGTTGTACGTCCTTTCGCCAAAGTCAAGATTGTGTTTTTTGCATGCATTCTTTAGCACAGATGTCACAGAAGGGAGGTAATTCAAAGATCCCACAAATTTAGCAGTAGTGTCTTTATATTTCAAAGTTGTGAGTGCCCGGTGCCAAATTTTTTAGTTAATTTATATAAACAATCCTCGGGGTATCCATGGGTTTGAGCAAATGCCTGTGTTTTTTGAAGTTCCAATTCATGAAATCTAACACTGGATGAGTGCGTAAACGCATGTCGAATCATGAAATATAAGAATGCCATTTTATATTTTAACAGATGCGCTGAACACATAATAATGATGGTGGGAATATAAGATGCTTGCAGTACAAAGGGAATGAAAGGCACTAACTGAAAGGGTTACGTTGCAATAAGAAGTCGAGGAAAGGAAGGGACCACGACTGCTCAACTTCCACAGTAAATTTAATTGTGGGGAACAGTGATGACATAATTTTCGCAAACTGTAACAGACTGTAATGAGAGTGGGGCCAAAAAAACAAAATAGCATCAATGTACTGAATATAAAAGGTTGGCCATAAGCTACATTCAGTCAGCACCTTATTTTCCAAAGACTGAAAAATCAGCTCAGCCAAAATGGCAGAAAGTGGGGAACACATGGGGGTCCCACCTGTTTGTTGATATGTGACACAATTAAATTGAAAATATGCACGCCTAGACACAAGGCGAAGGGCATTCAAAATAGCTTGAACCTCCCAAGGAGAAACAATGTGGGGTTAAGTTTGGTCTCAATGATATCACGCACTAAAGGTACAGGAACACTGGGGTAAAGAGATTCGACATCCAGTGAAGCCATCATAAGGGAATACCATAAGATTGAAATACTCTAATTCTATTCAAAGCCTGCACTGAACTAGAGACAGAAAACTGAGCATGGTTCATATGCTTTTTCAATCACAAAATTCTAGGGCATTTCCAGGACTTTTGGATTTTTCCCCAGGACATACAATCCAAAAGTTCTTACTTTAAATATAGTGAAACCATAGGTCTGTTTAACTTGTAACCTACAACAAACAACTTGGGCAAACTTAATGCAGAATGTTAAAAATCATGTCGGCTGCAGCTAATCAGAAACTTAGAATCACAGATAAATACTGAAATTAATACAGACATTCGACGTGGACCAGGAACATCAAACAGAAGTCATCGCTCTTCCCACGTTTATAAGTGAGTCACGGAAAAATTTTCATTGATAGCCACTGGGAATCGAACCCAGGGTCTTCTAGCTACGCGCCGGATATGCTTCCACTGCACCACAGTGGCCTCGAATTCCTCCAGACTCACACGTACTAACTGCCAAGCCACTTGGCAGGTTGCCTCTTGGAGTCCCGCACAATGCTGGGGATTCACCAAATATGACAAGGAGCAACTGAACAAATAATTAGAAGGCGAATGAATAATTAATGCAGACATTTGGCATGGACCAGCAACCTCAAACAGATGTCATTGCTCTTTCCACGTTTATAAGTGAGTCACTGAAAAATTCTCATTGTTCAGTTGCTGCTTATCATGTTTCGTGAATCCCCAGCATTGTGCGGGGCTCCAAGAAGCAACCTGCCAAATTGGCTTGGTAGTTAGTGTGTGAGAGTCTGGAGAAATTTGAGGGCACTGTGGTGCAGTGGAAGCATATCCGGCGCGTAACTGGAAGACCCTGGTTTCGATTCCCGATGGCGGCCAATGAGAATTTTTCCATGACTCACTTATAAACGTGGAAAGAGCAATGGCTTCTGTTTGAAATACTGAAATACCAAAACTGTCACTGAAAATGTGACCAGGTTTAATATCTACTAAATTTTTATATACAGTATACTACACTGATTTTGAGAAAAATTTATTTTTCTACTTTGGCTTTAGTTCAATTATTGAAGCAAATTACAGAATATAAAATACCCCATAAAACTAAAAAATAAATAGGTATGTGACATTACTCTTGAAATGCTTTCATATACCACAGAATCAATACATAAAATGCTATTTATATTTAATTACTTTGAAATAATAATGCTTATATTGGAAATTTAAGGGTAAAGAAAGGTGAAATATTTGGAACTTTTTCAAAGGACCAAAGGGATTGTTATTTCTTAAACACATAATCATGGGAGCAAGTATTTGTGCTACATTTTATTTAGCGAAGGAATTTCCAACAGAATATTGATGCTGTAGCTATGTTTTAAATTTGTACTTGCCAGCAAACAAAGTATGCACAAAAATTTCCAACATGAAATGAAAGAGAATAACGGGAAACCTTAAGTCCAAGGGCTGTCTGTGTACAACTGCATTCATTAGTGATCAAAGCAATTTAACTGGGTATGATTAGAAAACTAATTATAGAAGATGCAAAGTGATTACTTAGCTCAGAAAATACCAAGAAACAACTAGATTTAAGTTTCTGATATTAGAAAGCAATATGATTTTATGGCACATTTTCATATAAAGTATTCATTATAAAATTTCAGTAAAGGTCAAAATACCCCCCCCCCCAAAAAAAAAAAATCAGCTATTTACTTCTACCAGTGTCCAAAAAGTATGTTACGAAAATTAACAAATGGCGCAAAAAACGTTTCCCTAGCAGAAGGAAGGTATTAGAGACAAAGTGATTTTCAAATCGAACAGTTGAAAGAAGAGATATAGAAGAAAACATTATATAACTATGCCATTTAGCGGAAAAAATTTGCATAACGGAAAAGTTGAAAACAGGCAAAAAGCATTCTTCATAGTAAAAGCTATGCTAAAGAAAAATAACTTTTCAAATGCATCTCCAGGAAGCAGAGATAGCAAGAGAAACGTTTTGCCCTTTACAAACCCTAGGGGGGAAGTTGTACCTTATTATTTGAAGAGGATCTTCTTACTGTAGCAAAAAACTTATTCACTCTCCATCTTTATTATAGCGAATGGCATACAGTAAAAAAAGAAATTTCTCAATAGGGTTTTTAGAGGCAGAGATAGGCTGCAAATGGAAGTACACAAACACCACCTAGCAGCAGAAATGTGAACCACATACCTCAAATACAAACGTAAAGTGTTCCATAAGGTAAATGGTATCTAGTGTTAAATGAATTTTTTAAATCAGACATTTAGAAGTACAGATATTGATAAAAATGGATTAAATATTTGTGCCCCCCTAGCAGCAAAATTGTGCATTATTTTGGGAAGAAAATACACATAAGGAGTTTTCATAGTTAGTAGTGCCTGATCGAAAGAGAATATTTTTCAGTTGGGTTTTTAGTTCTGCAGATTTGCTGTAAACAGAAATGTGAATTTATGCCCTCTAGTGGCACACTTGTGTGTTAAGAAATATTTAATCAAAAACACTTCGCACCGAAAATGTTCTCTAACAAAGAAATAATTTTTCAAATTGGACTCCTAGATACAGAGATATGGACAAAAATAAGATATACATGTACACCCCCTGGTGAGAAAAGTATGCACTATTTTAAGCAGGAGGTATTTTCAAAAAGTTTTCCAATGTGAGCGGTATCAGTTCACACAAGAATTTTTTCAATCAAGTTTCTAGCTCAGATTTTGCTACAAATACATAGGAAGCAAAAATAAACACTTACGCCCCTGGCGGTTGGTTGGTTGGTTGGTTCATTGATTTTAATGGCGCAAGGGCCATGGTTGGCCAAAGAGCACCAAACAAAAGACATCAAAACGAAACAAAATCAATAAAAAACGTACACAAGGTCAAAAACAGGCTGAAGCGGTAAAAATGAAATATGAGAGTGAACAAGTTAAAATCTAGATGAGTTTTAAAAAGTCAATTTCCTGTAAAAAGGAGAACACTGCGGTAAGGTCGCAGTCCTCACCAATGAGAGTCTGCAGTGTAGCTGCTCCTTCGTCCAACAGATGAGAGTGAAAACGACAAAAACGATGATCACAAAAACGAACACAAGTACACAAAACATGAAGGACAGTGAGACGACAGTTGCACGCCACACACACCGGGACACCCTTGCCACACAGCAAAAAGCGGTGAGTAAAATGACAGTGCCCAATGCGGAGACGTGCAAGAACAACTTCCTCACGACGGTTCTTCCACAAACTAGACTTCCTTAGTCCGATCTGTGGTTTGATAAAATGCAACTTATTGCTGCCCTGATGAGAAAACAGGGACTGCTACTCGTCCAGGAGAAATGTCCGGATCAAAGGTCTAAAATCGCAGAAAGACAGTGGCAGCCGAACTGGCGACATGGAGGAAACAGACCTGGCAGAGAGATCTGCCAGCTCGTTACCCCGGATTCCAACATGGCCAGGAACCCAACAGAATCGGACCAGGAAGCCATCACCCTCCAAAGTTCCAAGAAGACGATGGACATCACGGATGACCAGTGAGTCCGTGTCCTCTGGAGAAGATAAAACTTGGATGATGCACTGGGAATCAGAGCAAACCATAGCTCGACGATGTGATCGAGACTGTATGTGGCACAAAGCAAGGTGTATCGCACGCATCTCTGCCGAAAAGACTGTGGATTCAGGCGGAAGCCTCTCAGCATGTGAGGCATCGCCGCACACAAAAGTGGATCCAACGACATCCCCGGATTTCGAGCCATCGGTGAACACAGGCACGAAATCCGGGAAGACAGACAGTTTTTTCAGCAAAGAGCTGCTGGTACACCAGAGCAGGAGTGGACGACTTTGGCCACACACAAAGAGAAAGGTCAGCCGTTGCTTGAACGGGCTGCCAAGGAGGATGGTTGAAAAAGGTGGTCAAACCAATCCTAGACAAGTTGAGACCAGCATCGCGCACTATGGCAGACATCCGAATCCCGAACATCGGAACACAGGAGGGGCGGTGGAAAAACAAGCGGGCACAGTACGGTTGGAAGATGGAACCATGCAGTGGATGATCAGGAAGAGATTTCAGTTTTGTATAAAACTGGAGAGACAGCTGCTTATGACGGATGCATAATGGCGGTTCATGGGCCACGACATACAGGCTATGCACGGGAGAGGTACGGAAAGCACCAGTGCATAGCCACAGAGCCTGGTGATGGACAGGATCTAGAGGCCACAACAAGGAAGGACGTGCCAAACCGTACGTTATGCAACTGAAGTCTAACTTTGACCGAATCAGAGAATGGTAAATGCGAAGCATTGAGCACCTGTCAGCCCCCCAAGATGTTCGAGAGAGGACCTTCAGGATACTCAATGACTTCGTGCACCTCACCTTCAAAGACTGGATGTGAGGCCGAAAGGTGAGTGCTTGGTCAAAAGTTAGCCCAAGGAACTTGACTTCTGACACCACAGGGATGGTAGAGCACCCCAGACGGAGGCTGGGGTCTGGGTGAAGACCCCGTTTGCGGCAAAAATGCACGCAAACGGTCTTCTGCGTCGAGAAGCCAAATCCATTATGGGAAGCCCAGATAGAGATCTTAGTAATGGCCGACTGCAGCTGCCTCTCAATGGTGCGCATGTTGACAGATGCGCAAGAGATCTGCAGATCATCCACGTACATGGAGCCACGAACCGTCAGAGGAAGTAGAGTGAAAATATGATTAACACGAAGGATGAACAATGGCACAGAAAGAATGGAGCCTTGAGGGACACCCTGCTCTTGTGGGTATAACGCAGAGAGGGTCGATCCGACGCGCACACTGAGCATCCGGTTCTGGAGAAATCCGGCAATGCAGGTAGGCAAATTTCCCTGCAATCCGCAGTCACGCAGATCACGGAGAATGCCATATCTCCAGGTTCGATCGTAGGCCTTTTCCATGTCGAACAACACGGAGACCATGTGCTGACGCCGGACAAACGCCTCTCTGGCAGATGTCTCAAGGCGAAGATGATGATCTGTGGTGAATCGGAATTTCTGAAATCCACTCTGATGAGGTGAAAAAATGTGATGAAACTAAATAAAAAATGAGGCGAAAATTAATGATACGCTCGAGGAGTTTGCAAAGGCAGCTCGTCATAGCAATTGGCCGGTAGTTCAACAGGTTGGTGGGATCTTTACCAGGTTTGGGAACAGGAACGACAGTGGCAGTGTGCCAAGATTTGGGAAAAACATACTCTTGCCAAATTCTGTTAAACAGGATTAGCAGACATTCAAGAGAGGACGGAGAAAGGTTGGTTGGTTATTTGATTTTAATGGCGCAAGGGCCATGGTTGGCCAAAGAGCGCCAAACAAAAGACATCAAAACAAAACAAAATCAATAAAAAAACGTACACAAGGTTAAAAACAGGCTGATGTGGTAAAAATGAAACATGATAGTGAACAAGTTAAAATCTAGATGAGTTTAAAAAAATCAATTTCTTGTAAAAACGAAAACACTGCTCTCGTGTCGCAGGCTTCGCCAATAATAGTTTGCAGCGTAGCTGCTCCTTCGTCCAACAGATGAGAGTGAAAATGATGAAAACGATGATCACAAAACCGAACACAAGTACACAAAACATGAAGGACAGTGAGATGACAGTTGCACGCCTTACACACCGGGACATCCTCACCACACAGCAAAAAGCGGCGAATAAAACGACAGTGCCCAATGCGGAAACGTGCAAGAACAACTTCCTCACGACGGTTCTTCCGCAAACTAGACTTCCATAGTCCGATCTGTGGTTTGATAGAATGAAGCTTATTGCTGCCCTGCTGAGACCACAGGGACTGCCACTCGTCCAGGATAAACGTCCGGATCAAAGGTCTAAAATCGCGGAAAGACAGTGGCAGGCGAGCTGGTGACATGGCGGAAACAGGACGGAGAAAGGTGCTTCAGCATCTCGTAATGGATGTTATCTGGTCCGACAGATGTCCGGCCGGACCTATTCAGAGCGATCTTCAGCTCCACGGCAGTCAGCGGGCTGTTGTAATCTGCGGAAGAAAACAGTCCAAGAGAAATCTTGGACCGTTTAAGCCGCGGCTGTAACTGCCGGAACGAAGAAGGGTAATTGCTGCTGCTGGACACCGAAGAAAAAGCGGCGCCCAGACAGTTAGCAATACCCTGAGCGTCAGCAACCGTTCCTCCATCACTCTCAAGAATGGAGATTTCCCCAGATGGGTACTGTCCCCGAATCTTACGGATCCTGTCCCAAACGATCTTAGGGCTAGTATTGGTGTTAATCCCGGATACATATTGTATCCAGGACTCCCGTTGACTATGCCTACAAACCAATCGCGGGTAGGACTTGGCTTTCTTGAAAGCAAGTAGGTTCGCGTCGGTGGGATACCGACAAAACCTACCCCAAGCCCGATGTTGGGCCTGACGAGCTGCCATGCAAGTGGAATTCCACCAAGGTCTCGGGCAACGTGGAAGATTAGTCGACGTCCTGGGGATGGTAAGTTCTGCCGCTTGCACAATACAATCCGTTACTGCCGCAACAGCGTCATTGACCGTTCCTGAGGTCACCATAGCTGGAGTAAGAATTGCCGAAGCCGTGAAAGTGTCCCACTTGGCTCGATCAATATTCCATCTAGCAGGGCGAGTAGGGTAACGGTACCCGCCACTCGCTAGACGCAGAAAGATGGGAAAGTGATCGCTGCCAAGGGGATCACCAAACACGCTCCAGGACCAGGCAGGATATAATGATGGTGAACTCAGAGACAAATCAATGGCTGATTACGAGCGGGTGGGTTTCATGAAAATACGTCACTGCCCCAGTGTTGTGGAGACAGAGGGACCTGTTGGAGAGAAGAGACTCAACAACACGGCCCCTGGAGTTTCGAGTGGTAGAACCCCACAACGGATTGTGTGCATTGAAATCCCCTAAGATGAAGAAAGGAGGCGGCAGTTGGTCGACCAAATCTTCCAGATCCGAAAGACTCACAGCTTCATCTGGTGGTATGTAGACAGAACACACCGTGAACAGAGTGTTCACAGATAATGTCACTGCCACTGCCTGCAAAGTCGTCCGAAGGGCAACTGCAGTGACAGGAACACCATGAGGAACAACAACGGCCACTCCTCCACAGGCGATAACGCCATCCTGGTGATCTTTGCGGAAAAGGGAATGTCTCCGCAGCGAAGGAGTGTCTGTCGTGCGAAGCTTTGTCTCCTGGAGACAAACGCACACAGGTGTGTGCGAAGACAGTAAGCCTTTCAAATCATCAATGCGTGATCGCAGACCTCAGCAATTCCACTGAATGAGCGTGGCCATAATGAAAAATGAAATGAAATGACAGAATGAAGACAGACGACTAGTAAGTCTCCATGTCGTCAGTCACCTCCAATCCATCAGCAGTGTCTGGAAGTAACACAGGGTTGTGTTTACCCCCTGTGTTGAGAGGTGGTTTTTTCCTGCTCTGTTTCGGGGAGGATGATCCTGGTTTCAACTTCTCCGGCTTCTTCCTTGCAGTGCCCTGGGTCCCTGTGCTGGCAGAAGATGTTTTCGGCAAAGAGGAAGGTTTAGGCAACGATGTTGATGTCGCCTTGGAGGCAATGCGGCGAGACTTCAGTGCCTCCAATCCAGCAGCAACGATGTCCTCAAAATCATAAGGACACCGCGCTGGGATGGTCACCTCAGTCTGGATCGCCACTGAGGCCTTCTGCACCACAACTGAAGCATAGGACCGCCGGCCTGGTTGTAAAGGGGCGATCTGCCGTCTAGCCTGGGGATATGAGAGATGCTGAGTTGTCTTCAGGCGTTGGATTGCCTGTTCCTCTATCCACTTTGGACACTGCTGAGAAAGATGCAGGATGAGTCCCTTCACAGTTGACACAATGGTTAGACTCTGCAGAGCATTCCGCCAAAGAGTGTTCTGTGGAACCACAGCGACCACACTTTGCAACATTACGGCAAGACTGCTGGGAGTGACCGTAATGCTGGCACCTGAAACATCGCAAGGGGTTCGGGATATATGGCCGAACATGAAGCCGTAAATAACCTGCCTTGATGGAAGTAGGCAGGGTTGGGGAGTCAAATGTTAGGATGATGTTATGGGGGGAATAGATTTCCCATCCCGCCTAAAAAGAATCCGCCGAACCCCAATGACATGCTGTTCACCAAGTTCCTCCAGCAATTCCTCATCGCTGCATTCAAGCAGGTCGTGGGAGTTGACGACACCGTGAGAGGAACTGAGGTAACCATGGGGAGAAACCTGAACAGGAACACCAAGCAAAACGGTCGCTTCCAGCAAGGTGACACTGTGGCGTGGAGTAGAAGTTTCCACAAGAAGATCCCCGGAAGGGAGCTTCTTGACACTCTTTGGAGAGCTAGCAACGGCTTGCAGAGCCTTATTGATCCAGAAAGGACTCTTGCTACTGAGTGACTGTGAAGAGTCACCAGATTTAATCAAAAGAAACAGAGCATTGCAATTAGATGTGATAAGTTTCTTTGTGGAAGAAGGTGTACTTTCCTCCACAGGGCGCTTTAAATTGGTAGCATGGGAAACACTTTGGTTTTCCATGAAGAAGTGAAAAGATTCGTCCGCCGACCTCCCCACCCACTACCGAGCCCAACGAGGGAGAGCCAGAGGTCCGCAAGCCCAAGAGGACGCAGGACATGGCTCTAGGGATAGTCAGCGGATATAGCAAGTTGGTAGGGCAGACACACGCTCGGCGTGCACCCAGACTTTCCTGTGCCCGGAGAACACCCCTTTGGCATGCCCACCTTACCCCCAAACTCACCCTGCCGAACAGAACGACAAGCCGCTAGAAGTCTGGACGCCACTCGGCCACAGACTTCCTGACTAAGAGTTGGTTAGCTCCCAGCCTCCCGTTTAGGGTGAAGCAGAGGGCAAAGAGGAGTGTTGGCATTCGGAGACAACTACAACCCGGCCCCCAGATACCGCAGCCTCCAGCATCCCTGTTTCCACCTGTACGGGTCACCGCACACGGCAAACGTGCAGGTAGGTCTAAGCTAACCAGCTCCGGAAAAAACAGAAAATGTAACATAAAAGAGAAAAGACAGGGAAGGGAACGAGGAACAAAACCCGGAGCTGGCGCCTCATCACAACCTCAGCAGCCTACAACTGAGGCGGGTACATGTCAATATATGAACTAAAGACGAAAAAGAAAAATTATAAGAGAAAATCGGCTCGGGACGTGGGGACGCCATCCCCCATCAGCTGGATGAACAGCTGTCCCTTCGGTGATGGTATCGTTCAAGAGCAAACGAAATGAACTCCGTCACAAGGTGAGCTCGGGCCGTGGGGGCGCCGCTCCCAAAATAACTGGAAAACCAGTTATCCCCGTGCGGGGATGCCCCTGGTGGTCAAACCATTCTTTACCAAAAACGAGAATTTATATGCAAAAGATTTTCCCTCAAGAGCTGTAACGGACGCAGGAAGAATTGTTCAAATCAGACTTTTAGAAGCGGAGAAATTAGGAAAATCATGATTTACCTTTATGCACCCTAGCGGAAAATTTATGCTTTATTTGAGAAAGGGACTGTAACTAAAATAGTCTTTGATATAAATGTCATTGAAAGGAAAATGAATTCTTTCAATCGGATACTTAGAAGCAAATATATGAAATAAAATGCGTTTTAGATTCAATACAATCTCCATTTGCGTCCTCTAGCGGTGAAGTTGTGCATCGAAAAACAAAAACAAAAAAACAGAATGAATGGATCATCATTCTCACATTTTAAGCTTCCCAATACAAAAAAGAATTTTACAAATCGAATTAATAATTGCAGAGATATGGTTTCTCCGTCAGGACAGACAAAGTGATAACATAAGC
The DNA here is from genome assembly GCA_039090855.1 of Macrothele yani. NCBI lineage: Eukaryota > Metazoa > Arthropoda > Arachnida > Araneae > Macrothelidae > Macrothele > Macrothele yani. The sequence continues at coordinate 42,743,762 of CM077022.1, read as the reverse complement.
AAGACGCAAAAGATAATGCTAATAACGCAGCTTCAGTCCTAACAGACAAGAAAACCAGAAGTCCAGTCCCCCCCACATTTTGCAGGGGGTGGGGAGGGAAATTTGTCAGACATAAGTTATGTCAGTAGTAAAAACCTCAACTACAAAACATCGTGCAGGGACAAAAAGGCAGGAATGGATAACATTCCAGAACATGTAACAGAATTTCAGGACATTTCCAGGACAAAATGGAATTCCAGGACTTTTCCAGGATTTCCAGGATGCGCATGAACCATGACTGAGAGGTTGAAGTCAATGGAAAAAGAAATGTGGCCAAAGCCTTCTCTAATGATCAAGAAGGGCTAGCAAAACCTGAGACTTAAGGTTGCAAAGGGTGGCCCTCCTTGTGCAATTTGATCTTACCCAATAATTCAGGGATCCTGAGCCCAACAGGAGGGTGCATAATAGATGCAGGGCAAGATGGGAGGGAGCCCTGATTTTTTAGTTTACTTAATGCAGAGACAGTAGCTACAGTTGGGTCAAAGTGAATAATCTTGTGCAGAACTTTTGCAATGGCACACATCATTTTGTCAATGTATTCAGATTTGTCTAGAATTAGAATCTGCTGGGTCTTGTCTGCAGATACAATTGCAAGGTCCTGTTTATCAGAGATAATTTTTAACTGTTTTTCTCTTCCATGCATCATGAATAGTCAGGCTGATGGCATCTTGAGTTGAAACTCCTAATGGCCTGGGCCATAGAGTCTCATTATACTACCACCCGGCTCAAGCAGCTAGACTCTTTCGATTATTACATGTCAGTCATCTGAGTTTGCATCGTGTGTAGCAGATACATTATGAGCATTCATCTAAGTCATGATAAAACTCTGGTTTCCTCTGTCCTTATGTTGTAGTACACCTGAGGATGCACCGGTGGCCAGTCCAAAAGTTCTAGGGTAATTTTTTTCTAGTCTAATTTTATAGCTGTATTAAATCTTTTAACTTGGTGATTTTATTTCCTCAAGGTTTTAATCGTGTACAGACAGTAACATATAATGACTGAATCATGATGATTCTTATGAGTACACTACTCTTGGCAATGGTCAACTTATGAGATATGCCACAGTAGAAACAGGTATTCATGATGACAAAGAATCATGAGCATATTCAGAAGAAAACTTTTAATCAGTTTCAGATGTTGAGTTCATTTCACCCATATATTGCATCAAAAATGCAAACACTAACACCACACTGCAATGTTATTATGTAAGTGAACCACTGTTTAACCTCTTGCAGAGCACTTTTTTTAACATTATGAGTAGTGTGATCCAAAGTAATTTTCACAAACTTTGTGCAACTTGCACACATACACACTGCATTACATATATTAAAATTCTTGGATGAAGGTACCTTTATTGACAAATAAAGGTAGCTTCATTCAAGAATTTTAGAACAACTATGGGCATTGTTACTACTAATTATCTTACAACACATTTTTGGGACAAATCCAATTTTGTTCTTAAGTCAATTGCAGCTACATTTAAAAAACTACAACCACTTTATCTGAGGGCAAAAAAATCCTATTCCTTCTTGAAAAATTGGAGGTAGTTTCTGACCTGGATCTTATAGGGATGAAGTGGTCACCGATGTGAGTACGTGAAAGCAGACTAATGAGTCTGCAGGGGTCAAGCTGATCGCATTCTTGACAATTTGCGAAAAAAAAAAAAATCGTTTTTGTGATGGAAAAAGTTTTAGTGAAAATATTGGTGATTACCTTTTTGTACTATCATAACACTTTGGTGAAAAAAATAATAATTTGGTGAATGGGTTGGCAAAAACTTCAAAAAAGCTACAGCAACCTCTGAGTCTGAATGTTCATTCAAATTCCTATCAGTTGCTTGAAAATGCTTTGCCTTAGGTGGTGCAAAGGTAACATACTTAAATAAAAATTAGATGTGGGTTTGTTATCCACTTAATAGCAGTGTAATCTTCAAGTTCTTTTTGGAGTTAGCCACAGGAATGGCAATCAATTACAGTGTTTTTATGCCGTCAGTAAATGAGTTTCTGCGACTATAATGAGCCCTTGAATATAATTTTTCCCATTAATTCCTAAGATCTTACATACCTCAAAACTTCTGATTTCTGACCTGGATCCTGTTTCAGGATTGGTGGGTCTCTGTTCTAAGGATGCAGGTGCATCAGCTAGTGCAATCTACAGTAGGAAGAAGTGAGTTCCAATTCATACATAGTACAACTTAGTTGCTTGGAAAGAAATTATCCTGTGTGGTGCTATGATAACGTACTCACACAAAAATCAAACATTCAGTTCCCACTCCAGGATGGTCAATTTTTCAGAGTTTCTGTGAAATTGGCAACACAGAAATAAAAGAAATAATTATCAAATTTCCATGTCATAAAATAATGAGTTTCATCTACCTTGAAAATTATTTCTCCATTAATTTCTACGAAATTCTGATATATCATTAAGAATTTTCAAGATCGAACACATTAGGAACTACCTCATGGTAAGCAGGTGAATGTATCAAAATAAAGACCTGTTCCATGATTTTGTAAATGCATTAAAGACTTGCCAATGTATCTTCCTCCTAATGTTAATATCTCTTTTCTACTAAATACAAAAGTTACTTAGCAATTGACATAAACAGTGGTTGCTAGCAGATCAAAGCAGAACACTCACTTCCAGCTAACTAAAATAGCATTCACTGCTGACATAATTATTAACATTGTTTGCTGAAAAAAATGACTGCTCATTATTTTAATGAAAGCTGGAAATCTAAATAATATTTTTGTCACAAATTAAACATTATAGGTGTTATTGAAGTTACTCACAGAACTTGTCAAACTTTCAACCTATATTTTGGTTTGCCATGAGGACTATGTCAAAAAAGTAACTGTTGCTACTCATGTTGCATGTCTAATTTGTGGCCATAAAGTGTAGCACCTTCTCTCTTGTTAATCCCTTGTTCTTCCTGTAATTTTCTCTTTCAGGCTATAATATTTAGCAAGATCTATTTTCTTTTGTTACCTGTACTTTGGATGCGCCTATTCAATCCTGTTTTATTTGAAATATTTTTACTGCTCCTTCATCTTCAGCTGAATCTTAAAATGTCTTTGCATTTCTCCTCTGCATAAGTTTTTACAAGAGTTGTGCACTTTCTAAATAACATCTTGCGGTGATGCATTTTTTTTTTTCATAATATTTGGGAGAATTTTTTTCAATTTTTGATTTAGGCCTGAAACAAGTCTTATATGGAATTTTTAACCCATTTCTTTGAAGATGTTAAACGAGTCTTCCATGAAACAAATCCTACTGCTAAATTTTTTTTTCTTCATTCTTCTCTTAATTCCTTGAGTGGTGCAACTGTTTTTAGCCCATATAACTTTTAACTCTACTGTTTGGAATTGCTTTTGCAGTGGAGTTCAATTTTACAATTTTTTTCAAAGACTTAATTGGCAACATTTGTTTTAATGTAGGAAGTATAAGTATGAATTATGATCTAATATTTTATTAGTATTTGTAGGTTTCTTAATTATTTTTGTAACTATTTTGGAACCAATCATAATAACAGTCAAGTCCAGGTAATTTAACTTTCTTTCCTGTTGCTACAGTGCCTAAAAGAGTAGTGTGTCATGCTCCTTATAATGCCCCTCACAGTTTTTTGACCAAGCATCATGAAATGGCAGAGGGTACTGCCGATGGAAGTTATGTTAGAAAGCTTCATCATTTTCAATGAGGTAAACGAGAACAGTTTGTTTACAAATGGGGGAGGGGGGTCACCAATTACTATAACCAAAGTCTCACTAGGAAGCTGCATAGTTTTCACTACGGTAACAGGAGGAAAATGTATTTAGCAGTGATTTTGCCAATTGCTGTAACCTCATCATAACAGAAATATACCAGATTCATTCAACTGATGATCTGAAACACACTACATTTTTTCAAGTGTTATTATGCCAGCTTTATTCAGCTGTTGATCATTTATGATTAGAAAATTATTACCCAAACTAGCATCAGCTTTTCACTCTACTAAAGATGATAAGTATAGCACTAAAATCAACTACAACAGTTGTGGGCATAAATTCTAGGAAAATGGTATCTACCAGAGTTGTATAAAATAAAAATGTATCTGCATACACAACCATCAAAACAGAAAACTTGCTGCAAATCTACGAACCACGAACCACAATAACAACATAATAAGATAACTTAAAGAAAAATTAATAAAAACAATAACTATTAGAACATTAAAGTTTCCAATGAGGATAAAATAAGTACATTACAATTGAATGTGCAGTAATGTGTGTGAAATGGGCCTTTATGGCAAAATATTAAAATATTGGATTATGAACCTCATTTAGATAATGAACCTCATAAAAACAAGACTAATTAATGAAAGTTTTTACATCCAGAAAAACAGTTCCATCAATGAAACTTCAAAAATTATAAATAGCATTTTCAACAACTTAATTCAAAAATAGAAGACTTACAAACTACATAAAGAAAAGATTCTAATTTAATAACTGGCAACTGCAAAGAGGAACTTAGCATCAAAATTTAAATTCGTTGTGTGCAAACAAAACTTTTGATAGTTTCTATAAATTGAGAACAGTTCTTGATAAAAAAACATAGAGGCTAGAAACATCTGTAAAAACAGAACTCAGGAAATGCAGGGGGGGGGGTGATATGGTTATTCAAGTTAAAATAGAATTAAGTATATTAATCTGAGTAAAGTCGTGAGGTTTTAAATCCTGTAAATAACATTTGTATTTTTTTTAATCTACAAACAAAAACTTATCTGCAAAATCTGTTAATAATTTGGAAACCATCTACATAGAGTGTATGCATGTACGTCTACATTCGGCAAATCTGGTATCTATTATTGAAAAACTCGGAAATACTACGTTAGCAAATGGCAAAACACAAAACCAAAGACAAACAAAATGGAGAAGGCAAAGCAGTTGTTTGGTACCAGGATGTAACAGTGGCTACAAATCCTGTAAAAACAAAGTAACACTCCTTGCTGTTCTCCAAAATCGAAATCTATTGAGCAAATGGGTAAAGGCTTTATTCCCAGAGCTGATAAGAAACTTGATGAAAGTTGTGTAGTATATGTCTTGCACTTTGAATCTCATTCATAGAAAAGCATCACCGTACTATTATTTAAGCCAAGGAAGTTTTATCATGCTGAGAAAACTGCTACTCAATCCTGATGCCATATCTACTATTTTTCCAAATTCACCAAAGTTTCTAAGTAAACCTGTACTGAATAAACATTCTGCAAGGACACTTATAAAATATAACTCAAGAAGTATAAACATAATAATGAGCTGAGTGTCAATTAGAAGGATGTTGTTAGCACTTTTGTCACTCCTGCTTGGAAAGTGACATGAGGTTTGACAGCAGCACCATCTACCATATTCATAATTTGAGACCTTGAGTTTCAGCCAGAACAACACACTATCTTTTCTAGGCGCTGTGCTATTGCAGTTCCATTGTGAATTTAAGAAGGGAATCACCCAGAGAATTAAAGTTAAAAGGTATGTTAACTGGAACATTTATATTGTCAGTATCAGCAATATGAGGGGCATTCAATAAGTTCCAAGCCTAACCGAAGTAGCAGTTGGCTGCTGACATAAGTATTGCATCATTCCTCAGCAATACAGGGTGTCCCACTCACTACCGAACCCGGTATTTCTTTAGTAATATTAACACCAATGAAGATATTGCAACGAAATTTGAAGTGGACTTACCTCATTTCGTGCAAAATGTGATGACATCACAACATGTGCTGGAAGTGGCCACCATTTGCGTCCAGACAGCATTGAACCCGGCGCTGTCCGCCAGCCAGTCGGACGTGCCTCTCTGCTGCTTTGTTATGCCACTTCGCTGAGCGTATCTACACAATGGTTGTTGATAATGAATGCTCGCGGCTGTTCGTGTATGTATGAAAATGCATCGGTACACTCTGGAGGAGCGAGTGTTCATTGCTTACACTTATTGGAAAACATAATCGATAAAGTCTTGTCAACAGCAATTCCTGGAGAGGTTTGAAGGCAGACATCTGCCGAGCAAGTTCATCATTTGGGCATTGTCGAAGAAATTGGAAACCGAGGGGACTTCATTAGACGACCATGTAGGAGATTGTCCACAAATGTCCGAGGAAATGATCCAAAATGTAAAGGGCCGACTACTTGCGTCTCCCAGGAAGTCACTTCGCCAACTGTCACATGAAACAGGGTTGTCCAAAAGCACTTGTCAACGTGCTGTGAAAAAAGTGAAGCTTCATGTGTACCATATGATATCTCAGACTCTTTCAGTTCGTATCTCCATGGACCATGAACTGAAAGAGCCTGACCACATGAAATGAGTGGCATACTGTCGATGGTTTCAGACATTTCTTCAGGAAAATCCGAGCATTCTGGACAACACATGCTTCTTGGACAAGGCGTGGTTTCACCTGTCTGGATATGTCAATTCTCAAAATTCCCGTATTTGGGCCAGTGAAAATCTCAATGTGATACATGAAAACCCCCTTCATTCACAGAAAATTGGTATTTGGTGTGGGATGACCGAGCACCGCATAATTGGTCCCATCTTCTTCGATATAACCATCACAACAGCTGCATATATGAAAATCTTCAACACCTTTGTAAATCAATTGGACGATGAAGAACTCTACATTGGATGTTACCAGCATGATGGAGCGACATCACACACCAGTATGGCCGAAATTCAGTCCTTTTTCGGCAACCACGTCATTTCGAAGGGTCTATGGCCACCGCGCTTGCCCGATCTGATGCCTCCCGATTACTTTTTATGGGGATATCTAAAAGGGAGAGTTTACCAAAAGAAACCGTGAACCATAGATGCCTTGAAAGCAAACATCACTGAAAAAATTCAGACAATGATGGTGGACATACTGGCAAGGACTTTCCACAATATAGTACGCCGGGTTCAATGCTGTCTGGACACAAATGGTGGCCACTTCCAGCACATGTTGTGATGTGATCACATTTCACACGAAATGAGGTAAGTCCACTTCAAATTCCGTTGCAATATTTTCATTGGTGTTAATATTATTAAAGAAATGCCGGGTTCAGTTGCGAGTGGGACACCCTGTATAACACCCACACCACATTGCTGTATCAGCATTTGAGATGGCACCACAGTACGTTGAAGTCTATACAGTGATAATGGATGAGCGACAGATCAAATTGTGGAAATGAGCTGTGATTGAATTTTTGACGAAGGTACATGAAATGCCATGCAGTATTCATGAACGGATGATCCATGTGTACACTATATTGACAAAAGTCACCAGACACCTAGAAGAGAAACACAACATAACATTTATTGACATACATTAGTATGGTGTTGGTCCACCTTTGGCCTTAATGCATGCACTGACCCTTCAAGACATGCTTTCAACAAGGTTTTGGAACACAGCGATAGGTATGAGCTTCCATTCAGTACATAATGCTGCCGCTAACTGTTGCTTAGTAGTAGGCCTTGGTTCCAAACTTCTTATGCAGCGCTTTAATTCATCCCATAGGTGCTATATGGGATTAAGATCAGAGCTCTGTGTTGGCCAGTCCTCATACGATACAGAATTATCACCAAACCACGCCGTAGCAGTCCTTGCTTTATGGCTTGGTGCATTATCCTGCTGGTACCAACGAGGCTCGGTTCTACAGTATTGCCACAGAGTTGGTAGGGCATAATTGTCCAGAATATCGAGGTAGACAGGCTGGTTAACAGGTCTGTCCACGATAACCAATGGGCCAGGACCATACCATGAAAAACACCCCCACACGAGTACACTGCCAGCTCAAAACTCGACCGTAGGACCAGTACACTGTAGTAAATAGCATTCCCCTTGCTGCCCCCATACCCACACACGGTGATCAGACTGATGGATCGTGTATCTGGATTCATCAGTCCATAGGACCCATTTCCATTGATCTGTGGTCCACGATAAATGTTCTTTACACCATGCTAAACGACGAGCTGCATTCTGAGTGGAGATGAAAGGCTTATGAGCAGCCGCACAACCATGGTAACCCATGTAATGAAGTTCTCTGCAAATGGTATGTGCACATACCGAGGTTCCAGCATTTTTACTCACCTGTACACCGAGGTCTTGTGCATATTACTCCGTCGATTAGCTGTAATGACTCTCCTGAGGCTTCGATGTCCTTTATCACCGACTTTCTTTTGTCTGCCAATATGTTTTGTTGCTTCGGGCACGCCATGTGTCTTTCACTTATTCAGTACATCCAAAACAATTGACTTGGGTATGTTTAAACACCTCTCGGTTTCTCTTATGGACAACCCACTAATATAATAACACCCAACAATCTTTCCTTTCTCAAAGTCAGTTCTCTCCCGCCGTGACATTTTCACTCAACCTCACAGTGCAACATGATCGTGGTCAGCTGCAGGCTTGTTTTTATATCGTTTGCAGCGGCACAGCTGCAAACGATATAAAAACATTTGCTTTTGAAGGGGTGTCCAGTAATTTTGTCAATATAGTGTATGTCGATGGTGCACCTTCATATGCCACAGTCCATAGATGGGCTGCTTCCTTTAAACTGGGAAGATACTTGTTGGAAGATGACCCTTGCGAGAGACAGTCAGTGGAGCTGACCACAGATGAAATGTGCCAGAAAGTGGAGGACCTGGAGATGTTAAACTGGTGAATCCATGTTGTACAGATTGCAGAACAAAAGTTTAGTACCAGCAGTGTTTGAACCATTTTGCATGAGAGGTTAGAGATGTCCAAAGGTTTGTGCCAGATGGATTCCTTGAATGTTGACACCTGAGATGATGAATGATCACGTTGAAGCAAGTCGGGTTCAAATTGACCCCATGAGCCCCAATCCAGATTACTTCTATTCCTGCATTGTAAATGGTGACGAGATGTGGCTTCACCATTGGGACCCTGATACTAAAGAAGAGAGCATGAAGTGGAAATATCATGGACCAACCACCACCACCAAAAGAGTTCACAACACAATCATCTGCAGGGAAGATTATGGCCATCATTTTCTGGGACTCAGAAGAGTTGCTGTTAATTGATTACTTGCTTCATAAAAGGACTATGAATGCTGCCTATTATGCTGCACTATTGCATCAACTGTGTGAAACCATCAAGAGTAAATGGTGAGGAAAATTGCAATGAGGTGTCCTACTTCTCCAGATAATGCTCCAATCCCCACCGTCGGTGTTTCCAAGCAAGCTGTGATAGAACTTGGCTTCCAACTGCTTTCCCACTCCCATACTCACCTGACCTGGCCTCTAGTGACTTTTCCCTCTTCAAAAACCAGAAAAAAGATCTGCAGGGTAGGCATTTTGCGGATATTCTGAACTGAAGAAGGCAATGAATTGTTAGTTTGAAGAGAAAGATAAAACATTTTTTGCAGCGGGGATTCACCAACTCAATGATCGTTACAACAAGCGTATCCAACTCAGAGAAGACTAAGCAGAAAAATAAAGGTGCATTTTTGAAGGGAGAAAAAAAAAAAAAAAAAAAAAGGTCTTCGTACTTATTGACCACCCTATGCATATTGTTCGTGCACCTAATATATAGGCAAAAATAAAAAAGATAATGTTATTTTTAATACACCACAATATGAATACTCAAGAAACGCATATAGCATATTAAATCCGTTTATTTCTTATGATGTAGTAATCACAGAGATTCGCCAAGCTTTCGCATTCCACAAATATGCTGGTGATATCAACCACGTTATTTTCAAAAATCATCTTTGTTCCTTATGTGTTCCAATTCCCTGCATTTTTATGTCTACCGTTGCCTTGAAAAAGCCTCCCAGTGGAGTGCGAAAGCTTGGCGAATCTATGTGATTACTACACCATAAGAAATAAACGGATTTAATACACTATATGTGTTTCTTAAGTAGTAAAAAGGTTTTTTTTTTTTTACTTCTACTGTGCCTGTAAATTAATTAACAAGAAGTAGTGCTGAAGGAGATCCCTTCACAAGACTAGAGGATTGTTTTTATAATTTTGTATTAAATTGAAAGAAATTATCTCCTTGCCCCTTCGCCAAAAAATACAGAATAACTTAATAAGTGTATGCTCACTTTTGTTGAAGCCATGGTAGAGCTATGGTACAATAGCCTGAAAATCTGGCAAGTTCAATCAATAAGAAACCTCCATAATATGCATAAATAAGCCATTTAAATTTATAATGAACTTGATTGAAGAGGAAGCCATGATTACATCTAATCTTTTTACCTACAAGTGATGTTCATATTACATACTGATACATGCATTATTATCTGAGCAACGCACACACATTTCTTTCAGTAATAGTATTTCCCAAAGGAAAGTAAGGAGTTTTCTGACTGCATATCAGATTGTTTATTTATTTTTGCAAACAGCGTAAAAAGTTAAAATTATTTATGACATGAAAAAGGTAATGCAAATGGCACGAAGTTATGACTTACCACAAAAAACTTTGCCCAAATTGTTCAAAGCCATGCCTCTTAATACTTCATTGCATGATCTGGCAGCAAAGTCATATTTTGCAGCAAGGAGTAATGTTGCACGTTCCAAGTCAGGTGTAGGATTTATTGAGAAATAAGTAAAGCCCAGATTGAAGCATGCCACTGTTAAACCCCATTGATCACCTGTATGTGAAAAATAATGAAGTCAGAACAGAAATCACATTTTAAAAATGAAATACATAGTGAGAAGAATTGGTAGGAAAACACGTAACACACAAAACATTAAAAGAATTCATGAAATCGTCATCACACATGTAAGTTACGTTGAAAAATTATGAGCGGGACGTTTCGGTTGCGACTTCTACCTTCATGAGCCATGGAATGAGACACGTGGTAAAGGTGTCAGTTTTTGCCAGATTTCGAAATTTCTTTCCAAATAATAGGGACGTTAAAAGGTGCGTCAGTATTGCAGGTGTTAGGTAGATTTCAATGCTTTCGCGGTATCTGAGGGCATGCCGATTGCTGAACGGGGCGATTCGCTTAATATTGTGCCAATCGGGAGCCGCGGATGTATCGCTGATGGTTAAAATTGAAAGGGAGGTGGAAGGGCTACCTTTCTTAACATCAGTGATATGCGCCATCAAACGCCTGTTTATGCTGTGCTAAGTACTACCAATATAGTGGGTAACGCCTGTAGAAGTGTTGATAGGGATAGAGGTTAGTTGGTTGGTCAATTTTTATGGCGCAAGGGCCATGTTTGGCCAAAGAGCGCCAGACACAAGACAAACAAACAGTATTAAAAACGTGGTAAAAAGCTTAAAATCTGACTGATCATGTAAAACTGAAAAATGAGAACAATGGAAGGGCTAAAAAAGATAATGAAACAAACAGTATTAAAAACATGATACAATGATTAAAATCTAGCTGATCCAGTAAAACTGAGAAATGAGTATGATGATAGGGCTAAAATCTAGATACGTTTAAAATAGTCAATTTGTTTAAAAAATGAAAAAACAGCAACAGTATTGCAGTGGTCATTTAGGAGCCGCTGCAGTGTAGTGGCGTCCTCGGTCAACAAATGAGAATGAAAGAAATGAAAACGTACATCACGAAAACGAACACAGGTACACAGAAGATGAGTGACGGTGAGTCGGCAATTGCACATCTCACACATCGGCGCAGTGTCGCCACACAGCAAAAAGCGATGAGTGAAACGATAATGCCCAATGCGGAGACGTGCAAGCACCACTTCCTCCCTACGGTTCCGACGATATGAGGTTTTCCAGACTTCAAGATTAGGTTTAATACGATGCAGCTTATTTTCCATCTGTTGGTCCCACAGACCCTGCCACGTTCGCTTGATATAGTCGCGAACGATAAAGCGGAAATCCCGGTGAAACAGTGGCAAGGGTGTGACGACCAAAGAGGAAGCAGATCTAGCAGCCGCATCAGCACACTCGTTACCCGAGATTCCAACATGTCCAGGAATCCAGCAAAACAGAACCCGAAAACCGGCCTCGAGCAAACAACAAAGCAACTGTCTTACATCTAAGAGAAAAGGATGGTCACGGCAATCTGCAGATGACAAGGACTGCAAGACACTTAAAGAATCCGTATAGACCATAGCACGATGATGAGAACTCGACTGAACATGGAGAAGGGCGAGATACACAGCATGCATCTCCGCCAAAAACACCGTGGCCTCAGCTGGGATCCGTGCTACTGAAACGTCATCAACACAGACAGCCGCGGATCCAACAACTCCATGCATCTAGGAGCCATCAGTAAAAATAGGAGTGTAGTCAGAATTGAGGTCACGGTGCTCAGCGAAGAGCTGCTGGTACACTGACGCAGGGGTTGAGGATTTATCGAAAGACGTAAAGGTGGTATCAACCATGACACCAAGTGGGTGCCATGGAGGATCCCCAAAGCCCCTGGTCTCTCCAACAAGTGACAAGTCGAGCCCTACATCACGGGCTACGGCCGCCATATGAAGACCGAAGGTTGAAATGCAGGAGGGCCGGTTCCCGAATAAACGAGCATGCTGGGGATGAAAAACTGCATCCTATAAAGGATGGTCGGAAAGAGATCTAAGTTTCAGGTAGAATTGAATAGACAGCTGCAGACGGCATAATTCAAGCGATGGTTCGTTCACATCAGCGTAATGGCTGGGAATCGGAGATGTTCAAAATGCTCCCGAACAAAGACGCAGTGCTTGATGGTGAATAGTGTCCAAAGGCCAGAGAACGGAACGACGAGCAGAGCCATACACGATACAACCATAATCCAGTTTTGACCGTATTAATGAATGGTAAATTCGAAACAAGGACATCCTGTCTGCGCCCCACGAGACTCTCGAAAGGATCTTAAGAATAGATAGAGCCCGCAGATAGGATATCTTGAGCCGCCGAACGTGCGCACGGAACGTAAGCGCACGGTCGATGGTCAGTCCAAGGAACTTGGTCTCCGGCAAAACTGGTATGGCTGCACGGTCTAAAAACAGCTCTGGGTCAGGATGGAGGCCGCGCCTCCGGCAGAAATGGACACACGCTGTCTTGTCGGGAGAAAGAACGAAACCATTGCTATTCGCCGCTTTAAAAAAGATCTGGTTAATCGCAGACTGCAACTGCCTTTCAATAAAATTCATACTTGATGACGAGCAGAAAGAAAATGTGTAAATCATCAACATATACAGTAGCCGAAACCGCAGGAGGAAGATTTGTGAAGAGACAATTAATGCGAAGGATGAACAATGTGACAGATAAAATGCAACCTTGAGGAACACCTTGTTCTGGATGGAACGGTGCCGAAAGCGTCGTACCCAGGCGCACCTGGAACACCCGATTGCGGAGAAAATTACCGATGAAAGTCGGAAGATTTCCTCGCAATCCGCATGCGTGGAGGTCACGGATAATACTGTGCCACCACGCTCGATCATAGGCTTTTTCAATATCGAAGAAAACAGACACCAGGCGCTGCCTACGCACGAACGCCTCGCGCACAGATGTCTCAAGGTGCAGGAGATGATCGTGAGGTGAACGATGACGGCGAAACCCGCTTTGTGATGGTGAAAGTACTTGATGATATTCTAAAAAATGAACTAACCGGGAATTAACCATGCGTTCAAGAACTTTACACAGACAGCTAGTGAGAGCAATTGGGCGGTAACTAGAGGGAGACTTGGAATCCTTGCCAGGTTTGGGAAAAGGCAGAACAAAAGCTTTTCGCCAAGATTCCGGGAAACTGTGCTTCGACCAAATACAATTATACAAGATTAAGAGATTCTCCAGAGACGGCTGCGAGAGATGACGGAGCATGTCATAGTGGATGCCATCGGAACCGACAGATGTAGCGCCGGACCGATGCAGAGCCACCCTGAGTTCAACCATGCTGAAGGGGGCCGTTATAACTAGTGACGTTAAAAGGCGCAAAGGAGATTCTCTGGCGTTCCGCAGTGGATTTTATTCTTTGAAAAGAAGAAGGATATGTCAGGTCACTCGACACGGAGGCAAACGCCTCCCCCAAACAATCAGCAATCTCCCCGACTTCAGCATATGTGCAGCCGTTACTCTCGAGAATGGAGATCTGGTGAGAGCTGTAGTTACCCCAGATCTTACGAATCTTTTCCCACACACTTTTCGAACTGGCACGTGAAGTGAGAGATGACACATACTGGATCCAAGACTCCCTCTTGCTACGTCGACGCACCAACCGAGCATAGGATTTTGCTCGTTTGAATGTAACGAGGTTAGCATCGGTCGGATAACGCCGAAACGTAGACCAGGCCTTATGTTGAGCTCTACTAGCCGCTGCGCATTCAGGGGTCCACCAAGGCTTCGGACTTCTGGAGAGTGTCGTAGATGTTTTTGGTATAGAAAGATCAGCTGCCTGAAGAATACAATTTGTGACTTCAAGAACCGCTGCGTCGATTGACTCTTGGGTCACCATTGTAGAAGATATCAATGCTGACGGTGTGAAGACCTCCCATCTTGCTTGCTCCATCCTCCACCGAGGAGGGCGGGAGGCAGAAGATGGCATGTTCGTATGATGCGAGAGCAAAATCGGAAAATGGTCGCTCCCGTGGAGGTCATTACACACCGTCCACGACCAATCAGCAATAATCGATGGTGATCCTAAGGTCAAATCGATCGCACTGAAGGATCTTGTCGGCTCATGGAAGTACGTGTCAGCACCGTTGTTAAAAAGGCACAAAGAGGCCGAGGACAGAAGAGACTCTATGAGACGACCTCTCGTGCTGATGCTGACACTACCCCACAAATGATGATGGGCATTAAAGTCACCCAAAAGAAGAAAGGGTGAAGGCAGCTGATCAACCAAGCTCTACAGAACAGAGACGCTCACGTTCTTGTCCGGCGGCAGATAGACACTGCAGACAGTAAGAGGCACAGGCACAGATATTCGAACCGCCACGGCCTGCAAAGTTGTTGATATCACAGCGGAAGACACCGGAACACTGTGAGGGACAAGAATAACGACTCCCCCACAGGCGATGTCTCCCGATGCATTATCTGTCCGATACGCACTGTAGCCTCGAACTGAAAGCAGGTCTGATGGTTTAAGTTTTGTTTCCTGTAAACAAAAGCACACAGGAGAGTACAACGAAAACAGATGTTTCACTTCATCAAAACTCGTCCAAAAACCTCGACAGTTCCACTGAATGATTGAAGCCATGGTTAAAAGTGAAATGAAAATGAAAATGATCAATGGAGTCAGGCTCCATTACCTCTGATGGGGGTTCCCCCAGATCTGGAGGCATGTGACCAGGGGCCAAGATGGGAGCATGCTTTGTCCCAAGTGTCTTAACGGGAGGCGCACGACGTTGAGTCGTTTGCTGAGATTTTGGAGGAGAAGAAATGCTTTTCTTATCCTGGGCTTTGGTTTTCTTGCTAGAAGAAGTGGCCTGAGTTCCCTTGCTGGTGGTGGGATGAGTCTGCTTCGGCGAATTGGTGGGTGGCGCTTTCAGACCCCTAGTTCGAGACTGCAGTGCCTCCAGTCCGGCTGCGATGATTTCGTCTACATTGTATGAACATTTAGGGGGATCTTAATGTCGGTCTGAATGGCAACCGTAGATTTGGCAACCACCACTGAAGCGTATGATCGCCGATCAGATGTAACAGGAACTACTCTTCTTCTGGCCTCAGGATAGGAAATATTTTCCACCGTTTTGAGCGTTTGGATTTCCTTCTCCTCCTTCCACTTGGGACAATCTTTGGCTAATGCTGGGTGTGAACCCTTGCAGTTCACACAAAACTCGGCCTCGGCCACACATTCTGAAAGTAGATGCTCTGTGGCACCACAGCGTCCACACCTAGGAGTACTCCTACATGACTGCTGAGAGTGGCCGTAGACTGGCACCTAAAACATCTCAACGGGTTAGGAATGTACGGTCATACCTTGAGGTGGAGATACCCTGCCTTGATGGATGTAGGCAGGGAAGGGCTGTTGAATGTCAAGCTAATGTTCCAGGATGGAACAAACTGCCCATTTCTCCTGAAAGAAATACGCCGCACACCCGTAACATGTTGGCTCCTCAGTTCTTTGAGAAGTTCATCCTCAGTGCATTCAATAAGATCCCGAGAGGAGACAACACCTCGAGATGAATTTAGGTAACCGTGTGGTATTATTTTGACCGGAGTCTCAAGCAGCATGATGGTGTTGATAAGTGTGGAACTGTAGGCCACAGTATACATCTCAACAAGAAGATATCCAGATTGGAGCTTCTTAACGCTTTTAGGAGAGCTTGCTATATATTGAAGTGCTTTATTAATCCAAAATGGACTTTTGGCACTCAAAGGCTTTGAAGGGTCCAATGAGTGCACAAAAAAGAAACGAGCATTCGAGCAATCAGGAATATGTTTTTTTGCGGAAGGGGATGAGCCTTCCTCCATACCTCTTTTGGTTGTTGGTTCGTGGGAAACAGAATTGAGAGCCATGAAAAATTTTTAGAATTCATCCACCGACTTCCCCACCCACAATCGAGCCCAACGAGGGAGAGCCGGAGGTCCGCAAGCCCAAGTGGACGCAGGACACGGCTCTAGGGATAGGAAGCCGATATAGCAAGTTGATAGGGCAGACATGCGCTCGGCGTGCACCCAGACTTTTCCATGCCTGGGGAACACCCCTTTGGCATGCCCACCCTATCCCCAGACTCACCCTGTCGTGCGAAACGACAAGCCGTTAGAGGTCTGGGCTCCACTTGGCCACAGAACTCATTGACTAGGAGTGGGTTAGTTCCTAGCCGCCCATTTAGGGTGAAGCAGGGGGCAAAGAGGAGTGTTGGCAACTGGCGACAACAACGCCCAGGCCTCCAGAAACCTCAGCCTCCAGCATCCCCTTTTCCACCTTACGGGTCACCGCACACGGCAAATGTGCAGATAGGTCTAGTTAACCAGCTCGGAAAAACCAAAAGAACATAAAATGGATAAGACAGGATAGAAAACGAGAAACTATAATCCAGAGCTGGCGCATAATCACAACCTCAGCAGCCTACAACTGAGGAGGGAGCGTGTCAAGTGAAAAAAACAAAAACATAAAAAATGTGAAAATCATCACATATAGCACATGTCGGCTCGGGCCGTGGGGACGCCATCCCCCAGCAACTGGATGAACAGCTGTCCCTTCGGTTACATAATCGTTCAAGACGAAATGATAAATTGATCCGTCACAAGGTCAGCTCGAGCCGTGGGGGCGCCGCTCCCCAAATAACTGGAAAACCAGTTATCCCCGTGCGGGGTGATAGGGACAGAGTAGACACCTTGTAAATCTAGGGGTTTATTGAGATCTCTGTCCTTAAGGATGATTTTGAGAAGATGTGGAGGTCGTTTGACTGCAATCCTGTAGCCAAAAGACTTGAAAATAGAGCAAACTTTATAAGTGAAGGACAGGCTAAAGGGCAAAGTGTCAACAAACTGAGGGTGGTGGAAGGTTCAGGCAGTAAACTATATCTATTCTGTGATTCAAACCTCTTGATTAGTCTATGTAATAAGAGGGGTGGAAAGCCATGCAATTTGCCAATGTTGATGATGTTCTGATATTCTAGTTGAAGAGCATAATGGCTGTTGCAAATAAGGTTGGCCCGGTGATAGTATGACTTAAGAGCAGACAGTTTGTATTTTCCAAAAGTGTGAGAATGGTAAGGGATGATATTATGGGTGGCAGAAGGTTTCCCAAGTGAGAAGTCTGTGTTGATGTTGATGTTAACATCCAGAAAACTAATATTATTGTTGATCTGTTCTTGAGAGGAAAATTTTATATGCAAGAATTTTGAAGTTATGGAGGACATGAGTTCAAACAGAGAGTATTTTTGGTGTGGCCAAATAATGAAGATGTCGTCCACATACCTTAACCAAATGGTGGGTTTTAAGAGGGATGGGGCAACAATTAATGTTTGAATATTCTGCAAATAAATTTCAGCAAGTAAGGGGGAAAGAGGAGAGCCCATAGGTACACCTTTTTTTTGTTGGTAATAAATACCATTGTATACAATGGTATCTATTACTTTGGTAATATCATATTACCATCGTCGGGCCTCTACTTCTACACGAGGGTTCCTCGTGTGTGTGTAGTCCTGGAGTTGCTTGTCGGGAATCGAAAGGAAGGTTTGCGGTCATGTATGTGTTAGGTGATTTGTTTCTCATGTGTCACCATCTATTGGATGAGTTGGTAGGTATCAGTCGTAAGTATAAGCCATTTTTCATTTTTGTGTAGATATTTTTGGGCTGTTATTATTTGTTTGTAGAAACAGGTGTATTACGTATTTTTAGTCCTTTATTTAAATTGTGTGATTTTTTGTAATGTCCTTTTTTTTTTTTTTTTTGCTTTTTTTTATGGATTTTTCTTTTTTTATAAGTGATTTCCAGGCTGTGTCTAGTGTGGTGGGGTCTTGTAAGTTGCATATTTTATCTTTTTTTGTTGATTTTTCTTTTTCTTGTTATTTGTTTTTCTTTTCTTCTCTGCTTCTACTTCTTTACTTTTAAGTAGTTAAAAGAAAAATACATACAAGAAAAAGTAGCAGAGAAGACAAGAAAAACACAAATGGCAAGAAAAATCAGTTAATAAATGTTTTAGATGAATACAGTCTTCACACGATTTTAATGATATTAAAATATGAAATATATGTACAATTAAAATACTCTAAAACACACTAGCACTTTCAGAGCAACATAAATATAGTTTAAAAGCAAGCCATATCTGTACAGCCCTTACCAAGTGCATTGATTCAGAAGATTTAATCCCTGATTGGGACAATGCCAAAATTTTGATAACACCAGCCTCTACACACATGCTACTGGTGACTGAGAGTTTGTTCATTTCCGCGTTTAAACGAAGTTGCTGTAATGATAATTGCCCTTGGGATCTACCTGATATTTGGAGACGTCTTTTGTCTACAAGTGTTGGACAATCCACAGAACTTTCTTCCTTTTTTAGAGTTTAATACTTAATGTTGCAGTTATAATAATGTTTACGATTTGTGATGTGGTGTCGCTCTGATCGTGGTTTAACCACCGGGACAGATGGCGCGTACGTCGCAAAATTCTGTTACGTTGGTTGCAGTTATGGCGCACTACAGATATTTATACTGAACGGTTTGGGAGATCCGATCACACCTGATGATGGTTGGTTGGTTAATAGATTTTAATGGCGCAAGGGCCATGGTTGGCCAAAGAGCGCCAAACAAAGGACATCAAAACAAAACAAAATCAATAAAAAACGTACACAAGGTTAAAAACAGGCTGATTTGGTAAAAATGAAATATGATAGTGAACAAGTTAAAATCTAGATAAGTTTAAAAAAGTCAATTTCTTGTAAAAATGAAAACACTGCTTTCATGTCGCAGGCTTCACCAATAATAGTTTGCAGCGTAGCTGCTCCTTCGTCCAACAGATGAGAGTGAAAATGACGAAAACGATGATCACAAAACCGAACACCTGATGACGGGGCGACTGTCGCTCTGAAAGTGCTAGTGTGTTTTAGAGTATTTTAATTGTACATATATTTCATATTTTAATATCATTAAAATCGTGTGAAGACGGTATTCATCTAATTGGTTCATGCGCACGAATGTTTTTCTACATTTAATAAATGTTTTGTTGCAAATGGCATATCCATATGCATCTTCAGTATTGCCGGATTTCAAAGGCATACAGTTGTGGCCAAAAATCATGCACCAGTAGACTAAAAGCAAATTTGTGATGTTTGAAGTCAACTTATACAGCGTAATGGTAAAGTCAGGAATACATATTATACATCATTTTAAAGGAAATTTTATGCTGAATTCAAATATTTTTACAGAATGTTATTACCAGTAACAGATGTGAAGTTACAAGCAAAAGTACAGCATCTAGTCATAAAAAGCAAAAAATAGTGGAATTTCTGAAATTAGCGTACAATGCATTTAACGTAAAATTACTGTACACTATTAGAATAATTCTTGATGTCGACATATCATGCTTAAGTTACGTAAAAATTACCGTAATTTTCATAATATAATTGGTGGATTATCTGCTAAAAAGTTTAAAATATAGGTTTTGTGGATTATACGCCGATTTAAAAAAAAAATTACGACCCTCAGATTTTTAAAAAATCTGCAACGTAATTGTGCAGGGGAGAGGGTATAATTGGAAAAGGAACTCCCTCGGAAGAATTTTCCTCAGTTCAGGAGTTTGTACGGAGTGGGGAGGTTGGGGATGAGGAATGTTGCAACGAAAAATCAGGAAAGTTGTGGCAAGGGACAGCAGGAGTAATTTTTTTATCGTTAAGGACAGCTCTGACTGTGTCTGGCTTTTTGCCAAAAACAGAGATGGCACAAAAAGTACGCACAGCACTTGCTGCATGAACGTATGCGTTCCTCCTTCCAGATCTCATGTGTGCTGCCTTGTCTTTAGTTCGCTTTCGCCTTTTTGACAAACGTCGTTGCTGCTATTTACCTTCATTGCTATTCATGATGTCTCTAAAAAAGAAACAATTCAGTTACACTGCCGAATTTAAACTTAAAGTGGTGGACAGAATTGAGGATATGATCGTGTCACTGTGCGATAGTTTTGACGTCAGAACACAATCATGCAATAACATGCGGAAAGCCTCTGTGCCGCAGTCTAAAACGTAAAAAAATCCGTCGGTAAATTCAGCGGGAGAATTCACGAAGTTTTTTATTGGCTCACGTGTAAGCTGATCCCCCAACTCTGAAAGCAGGAATTCCTCCAAAAACTTTCGACTTATATGCTAGTACACACGGTATTTCTGACTTGTTCTGTATCAGCCTTTCGTCATTGGCAAGGTGTAACGCAATACTCTGGAACTGCATCGGCGTGATCTATGGATGCCCCACCCTTTATTTGTCCGGAGATAAAAATATAAAACAGTAACATTTAAAAATGAATTTCTTCATTTAATAAAATCGTTTTTTTTTTCTCCTACTTCTTCGGACTCATGGGTCATTGTGACCGACTTTTCAGTTGGAAATTCCACTTCCGGTTCAACATCTATGATGTGTGGATTATACAGCAATTTTTTTTCCTGAATGTCACAGTCTGTGGATTATACGAAGGAATTTTTTTAATGTGAATTTCGCGATCTGCGGATTTCACGCCGGTGCGGGTAACACGGCAAAAATTACGGTACAAGTGGTGGGACGTTTCGGTAGAGACTTCTACCTTCATCAGCCTTGGAATGAAACACGTGGTATTAGCATCAGTTGTTGCCAGATTTCAAAATAGCTTTCCAAATCATAGGTATGTTAAAAGGTGCCGTCTGTATTACAGGTGTTAGGAGTAAGGAAGATTTCAATGCTTTCGCGGTACCTGAGGGCGTTCCGATTGGTGAACGGAACGATGCGTTTAACATTTTGCCAATCGGGAATCGTGGGCGTATTACTGATGGTTAAAATTTAAAGGGAGGTTAAAATTAATATGTCGACATCAAGAATTATTCTAATCTTTTGTGTGTTACATGTTTCACTGCCAATTATTCTCACTACTGTACAGTACATTATTGAAACTTGCAAGACACTTAAAATAACTTACCAACACGCAAAATACACTTTAATATTTAATTGGATAACCACAGTTTCTTAGTAATAAAGCGCACCTGCTTGGCATGGAACTAATGAGTTTCTCTAGTTGTCCACTGGTGATAACACGGTGCCATATGGCTCTTACAGACTCAATTAATGCTGTTTCAGATGTGGGTCCTTGTTGACAGATCTTTTGCTTCAATCTCACCCACAGATGCTGTATGGGATTAAGATCCGGTGACTGTGCTGGCCACTGAAGTTTTCTTATAACTTTTCGATTAAATCACTCGTCAACCAACTTTGACTGATGACATTTTACATCAAAGTTTCTAATTTTTAGCCAAAAATCGATATTTTAAACTAGAGGCAAATACATCTCACTTTCACAGGTTTTTCATTTATAGACCACAGGTAAGTAAAATAAGACTATAAAAATGTTTCATCTCATCATAGAAGACCTCTAGGCTCAGGGGCGTAACGTTCATTGTGTTGGGAAACCCGTCAATTTACGTCTGATTCCGGGACTATTTCAGACAGGCACATGCTGCATTCTTAGCATTGTTACGATTTTGTTTGCGGCTTTTCGCTACTGAAATGTACCCAGGACACGCCATGCAGAGGCAGTCGCAATGGAGTCCCGCCCATGCCCACTAGACCATATGTGGGCATGGGGTAACTTTCACCTATTTTATGTGTTTTGGCTTCTATGGCATGAAGTGTGCCTTCGTTTCAAAAGTGGGCATTTTTGCTCTGTCCTGCGGTCTTGCTCTTATGTACCCATCGCGGGCTACTGGCCCACAGACTTTATTCAATGCTTTCGTCACCTCCTGAACATTTCGTTCCACTGCCCATGTATGGCACAGTAGGTGACTTAATCCATTATCAGGAATGGGAGTTACAGGGTCTGAGATGATATTTTGCAGCATTTTGTCCGAGATATCCATCGTCACTGGAGGTTCAGTGATAACTTCAGCATGCCAGTCAATCAAATCGATGTAACGCTCTGTCTTAAAATTCAGTTTAGGGAGTGAGAATATCCTGATCCCATTGGACTTGCTCTTCCTCATGGCAAGGATCTTCCGTGCAGCATCTTGGCGGACTTCAGGGTGATCATCATGGAGCATGGACACTAGCAGGCTTTCTGGATGGGCAAAGTATGCATTATCCTGTAGAACTTTCTGAACAACAGTGGCTTCCTTCTTGGCGAGGTACTTGATGGAGTTGCAGGTTGCCCACAGGTTCCTGGGTACATCGATCAGCGTGTGTCTGCATTTGATGGTAAACCACATTGGAACCTACACTTTCATGATGAAAATGGCCAATATTTGAGATTTTGAGGTCTGCTGGTTCCAATGCACAATCTCAAAATTGGGTTGGCTGTGGTGACCCATCGGGCATGATGCAGCGTTCCAGGACTCCTCTTCGCCAAATCGGTGGGGCATTCCTCAGATAATACTGCTTTACATATGTCATGAAGATATTTCTGATCTGCACTGAGATGTTTGGCATCAATGTCTGGGATATTAGCTGGAACTGCTTTGAATTTGATCACAGGCAGGTTTTCACAGTCTATCAGTTTTTTTTGCCAACAGGATCTAGAAAGGCTTTAAGGCCGGAGGTTTACCTGTCTACGCCGCTATGAGATGATGCAGTTGGAGTTCGTTGCAGTGTAACTGACATACAACTCAATGAAGAAGTCTTCCTACTTTTTCTTCTAGACATCACATAACATCAGCATGTTTCCCAGTGTTCATATGCGCTACGTCGCACCCAAGATAGGAAAGTTTAGTCACATCTATGTCCCTTTGTTTGGTCAATTATGTCCAGATGGCCTGGATAAGCAGCTTAGACCCCCCCCCCAGTGCGCTTACTCTGGCGAATGGGGGGGACAAATGGAGTGTTTTGCGAGAACGCACTTTGTCATATTACAATCAAATAATTCTTATATTGGATCCGCACAATGATAAGAATGCAGCATCTGCCTGTCTGAAACAGTCCCTGAATCAGACGTAAATTTACTGGTTTCCCAACTAAATGTACATTACGCCCCTGAGCCCAGAGGTCTTCTATGACAATATGAAATATTTTTATAGTCCTATTTTACTTACCAGAGGTCTATAAATGAAAAACCTGTGAAAGTGAGATGTATTTGCTTCTAGTTAAAAATTTAAATTTTAGGCTAAAAATTCGAAACTTTGATGTAAAAGCACAGACAGAAGATATTCTCCAAATCAAAAACGATTTAAGCTGTGGCATACTGATCACCAACCACAATGTTTAAACACTAGGGCATTTGAGAATATTTTATTTTTTATTCATATCACCCTACTTTAGAAGATTTTTGAGTGTTTATAAATGTAACTACAGATCAGAACCACCACATACACTGCCTTTACATGAACCATGAACAATCAGATAAATAAGAAAAAATGTTTTTGTTTTTACTGATATCAATTAGCAATTACAACAATCTTAATACACTACCCTGAAATTTCATAAATTTATTGATATGACTAAGAAAAGTATTAAAAATTTGGATTGTGACCCAACAATAGTACACCAGAATTTCCCAGCAGGTGGGTTGTTTTACCATCTGGTACACACATAGGCATGCAAGAACACTTTGCGCATAAGTTTCAAAATGATATGCTCCACAACATGAATGAAAGCATGAACATTTGCAGCACCATAAAGAACGAATAAAGAATCGTGAATGACAGCTGCAAATTAAAAGTAAATTTTGTTTTTAAAAAAGGTACCTTTCTTAGTTCAAAATTTCAAGGCATTTCAAGCACCTAATTCTGTCATTAAACATCAAGGTGTATATAATTGACCTTAATCCACTATGGGAAAGTGAAGACAAACATAAAAACCACATCCAGGATTTAAAACTCATACCACTGGTAAAAGAAATTCATGCCCCAACCACTCAACAATCAGACACAAACTATCTGAACATAATTTTAATGATATAAGAGAAAATGAGCAATCTGATTTCCAGTGGCATAGGGTGACCTAAAATTTATTTAGAGCTAAATATTTAAAATATTGCTCTCAACCTTCTTCCTCACTGTGAACTATAATTTCAGTGGATTGTGGGGTTTCCAATATTGCCACCTGCCGAAATCATACTTAACCACATATAATGAGATAGAAATCTTATTTATATATTGTATTCAGTGCTGTATAACATAAAAGAAACCCAGCAGAAACAAAACACTAAAAACAAAATAAAGTATGTTTTCTTTGCTTCCACTTAACCAGAATATTTTGCTATACCACTCCACATTTTCTTCCGCAGAATTTAAGGCCCAAGTCTATAGCACATTTTTTTTTTCTTCATCCCTTAATAAACTAAAAGGGTTTTCCAATAAAAAAGTCCACTTTGTTCATTTTACTTACACAAGCGAACCTTACAGTTTAACTTCCCAAACGAAAATCAACCGCTTGCTGGTTGATAATGCGAAAGCAAAATTTCTACTTTTAAACAGAAAAGCAACTAGCCCTGAAAGACGGTTTTATGCATGCGCAGTTCAGCATGAATCTGCTCATTCATTGCCATTCTCAGAAGCTTCACCAAGGCGATGAATTGACAAGAGTCACCTCTTTCACCCACGCAGTATTCAGTGTACTCTAGTCAATGGATATGGAAGGCTGTAATGTGTTACTCAGTTATTCAACTATTATAGTGGCTCACATTGCATTAAGAAAATCTGGGTGGGGACTGGCTACTAATATGGATTTTCTTTTGGAATTTTTCCAATAAAAAGAAAAAACAATTTTTTTCTCATTCAATACAGACACTTGACGTGGACCAGGAACATCAAACAGAAGACATCGCTCTTTCCACGTTCATAAGTGAGTCACGGAAAAATTCTCATTGGCCGCCACCGGAAATCGAACCCAGGGTCTTCCAGTTACGTGCCGGACATGCTTCAACTGCACCACAGCGGCCTCGAACTTATAAACGTGGAAAGAGCGATGACTTCTGTTTGATATTCCTGGTCCACGTCAAATGTCTATATTGATTATTCATTCGCCTTCTAGTTATTTTTTCAGTTGCTGCTTACCATCTTTGGTGAATCCCCTGCATTGTGCGGGGCTCCAAGAATCAACCTGCCAAATGGCTTGGCAGTTAGTTGTATGCGAGTCTGGAGGAATTTAAGGCCACTGTGGTGCAGTGGAAGCATGTCCGGCGCGTAACTGGTAGGTTGGTTGGTTGGTGGATAGATTTTAATGGCGCAAGGGCCAAGGTTGGCCAAAGAGCGCCAAACAAAAGACATCAAAACAAAACATAATCAATAAAAAATGTACACAAAGTTAAAAACAGGCTGATGTGGTAAAAATGAAACATGAGAGTGAACAAGTTAAAATCTAGATGAGTTTTAAAAAGTCAATTTCTCGTAAAAACGAAAACACTGCTTTCATGTCGCAGGCGTCACCAAGAATAGTTTGCAGCGTAGCTGCTCCTTCGTCCAACAGATGAGAGTGAAAATGACAAAAACGATGATCACAAAACCGAACACAAGTACAGAAAACATGAAGGACAGTGAGACGACAGTGGCACGCCTCACACACCGGGACACTCTTGCCACACAGCAAAAAGTGGTAAGCAAAACGACAGTGCTCAATGTGGAGACGTGCAAGAACAACTTCCTCACGACGGTTCTTCCGCAAACTAGACTTCCACAGTCCGATCTGTGGTTTGATAGAATGCAGCTTATTGCTGCCCTGCTGAGACCACAGGGACTGCCACTCGTCCAGGACAAATGTCGGGATCAAAGGTCTAAAATCGCGGAAAGACAGTGGCAGCCGAGCTGGTGACATGGAGGAAACAGACCTGGCAGAGAGATCTGCCAGCTCGTTACCCCAGATCCCAACATGGCCAGGAACCCAACAGAATCGGACCAGGAAGCCATCACCCACCAAAGTTCCAAGAAGACAACGGACATCACGGATGACAGGTGAGTCCGTGTCCTCTGAAGAAGATAAAACTTGGACGACGGACTGAGAATCAGAGGAAACCATAGCGCGACGATGTGATCGAGACTGTATGTGGCACAAAGCGAGGTGCACCTCACGCATCTCTGCCGAAATGACGGTGGATTCAGGCGGAAGCCTCTCAGCATCTGAGGCATCGCCACACACAAAAGCGGATCCAACGACATCCCCGGACTTCGAGCCATCGGTGAACACAGGCACGAAATCCGGGTAGACAGACAGTTTTTCAGCAAAGAGCTGCTGGTACACCAGAGCAGGAGTGGACGACTTTGGCCACACACAAAGAGAAAGGTCAGCCGTAGCTTGAACGGGCTGCCAAGGAGGATGGTTGAAAAAGGTGGTCAAACCAATCCTAGACAAGTTGAGACCAGCATCGCGCACTATGGCAGACATCCGAATCCCGAACGTCGGAACACAGGAGGGGCGGTGGGAAAACAAGCGGACACAGTCCGGTTGGAAGATGGAACCATGCAGTGGATGATCAGGAAGAGATTTCAGTTTTGTATAAAACTGAACAGACAGCTGCTTACGACGGATGCATAACGGCGGCTCATGAGCCTCCGCATACAGGCTATGTACGGGAGAGGTACGGAAAGCACCAGTACATAGCCGCAATGCCTGGGGATGGAAGGGGTCCAAAGGCTTTAAAACCGATGGACGTGCTGAACCATACGTAATGCATCCGAAGTCTAACTTTGACCGAATGAGAGAGTGGTAAATGCGAAGTATTGAGCACCTGTCAGCCCCCCAAGATGTTCGAGAGAGGACCTTCAGGATACTCAATGACTTCGTGCACTTCACCTTCAAAGACTGAATGTGAGGCCGGAAGGTGAGCGCTCGGTCAAAAGTTTGCCCAAGGAACGTGGCTTCTGACACCACGGGGATGGTAGAACACCCCAGAAGGAGGCTAGGGTCTGGGGAAGACCCCGTTTGCGGCAAAAATTCACGCAAACAGTCTTCTGCGTCGAGAAGCCAAATCCATTTTGGGAAGCCCAGTGAGAGATCTTGGTAATGGCAGACTGTAGCTGTCTCTCAATGGTGCGCATGTTAACGGAGGCGCAAGAGATCTGCAGATCATCCATGTACATGGTTCCATGAACAGTCGGAGGAAGCAGTTTGAATATGTGATTCACACGAAGGATGAACAGAGTGACTGATAAAATGGGGCCTTGAGGTACACCCTGTTCTTGTGGGTACATCGAAAAGAGGGTCGACCCGACGCGCACACGGAAACTCCGGTCCTGGAGAAATCCGGCGATGAAAGATAGTAAGTTTCCCCGCAATCCACACTCGTGCAGATCACAGAGAATGCCGTAACTCCAGGTGCGGTCGTAAGCTTTCTCCATATCGAAGAACACAGAGACCATGTGCTGACGCCGGAGAAACGCCTCCCTGACAGATGTCTCAAGGCGAAGATGATGATCGGTGGTGGATCGAGATTTGCGAAATCTACTCTGATGAGGTGAAAAATGCGATGAAACTCCAAATAAAAAATGAGACGGAAATTAATGATACGCTCAAGTACTTTGCAAAGGCAGCTCGTCATAGCAATTGGCCGGTAGTTCAACGGGTTGGTGGGATCTTTACCAGGTTTAGGAACAGGAACGACAATGGCAGTGTGCCAAGATTCGGGAAAGACATGGTCTTGCCAAATCCTGTTAAACAGGATTAGCAGACATTCAAGAGAGGGCGGAGAAAGGTGCTTCAGCATCTCGTAATGGATATTATCTGGTCCGACAGATGTCCGGCCGGACCTATTTAGAGCGGTCTTCAGCTCCACGGCAGTCAGCGGGCTGTTATAATCTGAGGAAGAAAACGGTCCAAAAGAAATCTTGGACCGTTCAAGCCGCGGCTGTAGCTGCCGGAACGAAGCAGGGTAATTGCTGCTGCTGGACACCGAAGAAAAAGCGGCGCCCAGACAGTCAGCAATACCCTGAGCGTCAGCAACCGTTCCTCCATCACTCTCAAGAATGGAGATTTCCCCAGATGGGTACTGTCCCCGAATCTTACGGATCCTGTCCCAAACGATCTTAGGGCTAGTATTGGTATTAATCCCGGATACATATTGTATCCAGGACTCCCGTTGACTACGCCTACGAACCAATCGCGCGTAGGACTTGGCTTTCTTGAAAGCAAGTAGGTTCGCGTCGGTGGGGTACCAACGAAACCTACCCCAAGCCCGATGTTGGGCCTGACGAGCTGCCATACAAGTGGAATTCCACCAAGGTCTCGGGCAACGTGGAAGTGTAGTCAACGTCTTGGGGATGGTAAGTTCTGCCGCTTGCACAATACAATCCGTTACTGCCGCAACAGCGCCATTGACCGTTCCTGAGGTCACCATAGCTGGAGTAATAAATGCCGAAACCGTGAATGCGTCCCACTTGGCTCAATCAATATTCCATCTAGCAGGGTGAGTAGGGTAACGGTACCCGCCACTCGCTAGACGGAGAAAGATGGGAAAGTGATCGCTGCCAAGGGGATAACCAGACACGCTCCAGGACCAGGCAGATTATAATGATGGTGAAATCAGAGACAAATCAATGGCTGAGTACGAGCGGGTGGGTTCATGGAAATAAGTGATCTTTGCGGAAAAGAATGTCTCCGCAGCGAAGGAGTGTCCGTCGTGCGAAGCTTTGTCTCCTGGAGACACACGCACACAGGTGTGTGCGAAGACAGTAAGAATTTCAAATGATCAATGCGTGATCGCAGACCTTGGCAATTCCACTGAATGAGCGTGGCCATAATGAAAAATGAAATGAAAGAATGAAAAAGACAGACGACTAGAAGGTCTCCATGTCGTCCATCACCTCCAATCCATCGGCAGTGTCTGGAGGAAACACAGGGCTGTGTTTACCCCGTGTGTTGAGAGGTGGTTTTTGCCTGCTCTGTTTCGGGGAGGATGAGCCTGGTTTAACCTTTTCCGGCTTCTTCTTTGCAGTGCCCTGGGCCTGGGTCCCTGTGATGGCCGAAGATGTTTTCCACATAGAGGAAGGTTTAGGCGACAATGTTGATGTCGCCTTGGATGCAATGCGGCAAGACTTCAGCGTCTCCAATCCAGCAGCAACGATGTCCTCAAAATCATAAGGACACCGCGCTGGGATGGTCACCTCAGTCTGGACCGCCACTGAAGCCTTCTGCACCACAACTGAAGCATATGACCGCCGGCCTGGTTGTAAAGGGGCGATCCGCCGTCTAGCTTCGGGATACAAGAGATGCTCAGTTGTCTTCAGGCGTTGGATTGCCTGTTCCTCTATCCACTTTGGACACTGCTTAGAAGATGCAGGATGAGTCCCTTCGCAGTTGACACAATGATCAGACTCTGCAGAGCATTCCGCCAAAGAGTTTTCTGTGGAACCACAGCGACCACACTTTGCAACATTACGGCAAGACTGTTGGGAGTGACCGTAATGCTGGCACCTGAAACATCGCAAGGGGTTCGGGATATGCGGCCGAACATCAAGCCGTAAATAACCTGCCTTGATGGAAGTAGGCAGGGTTGGGGAGTCAAAAGTTAGGATGATGTTACGGGAGGAAACAGATTTCCCATCCCGCCTAAAAAGAATCCGTCGAACCCCAATGACATGCTGTTCACCAAGTTCCTCCAGCAATTCCTCATCGCTGCATTCAAGCAGGTCGCAGGAGTTGACGACACCGCGAGAGGAATTGAGGTAACCATGGGGAGAAACCTGAACAGGAATGCCAAGCAAAACGGTCGTGTCCAGCAAGGTGGCACTGTGGCATGGATTAGAGTTTTCCACGAGAAGATCCCCTGAAGGGAGCTTCCTGACACTCTTTGGAGAGCCAGCAACAGCCTGCAGAGCCTTGTTGATCCAGAAGGGACTCTTCGAACTGAGTGACTGTGAAGAGTCACCAGATTTTATTAAAAGAAACAGAGCATTGCATTGAGTTGAGACAAATTTCTTTGTGGAGGAAGGTGTACCATCCTCCACAGGGCGCTTTAACGTGGTAGCATGGGAAGCACTTTGTGTTGCTATGAAGAAGAGAAAAATTCGTCTGCCGACCTCCCCACCCACTACTGAGCCCAACGAGGGAGAGCCGGAGGTCCGCAAGCCCAAGAGGACACAGGACACAGCTCTAGGGATAGTCAGCGGATATAGCAAGTTGGTAGGGCAGACATACGCTCGGCGTGCACCCAGACTTTCCCGTGCCCGGGGAACACCGCTTTGGCATTCCCACCCTACCACCAAACTCACCCTGCCAAACAGAACGACAAGCGGCTAGAAGTCTGGGCGCCACTCGGCCACAGACTTCCTGACTAGGAGTGGGTTAGCTCCCAGCCTCCCGTTTAGGGTGAAGCCGAGGGCAAAGAGGAGTGTTGGCATCTGGAGACAACTACAACCCGGCCCCCAGATACCACAGCCTCCAGCATCCCCGTTTCCACCTGTACGGGTCACCGCACACAGCAAACGTGCAGGTAGGTCTAAGCTAACCAGCTCCGGAAAAACAGAAAATATAACAGAAAAGAGAAAAGACAGGGGAGGGAACGAGGAGCAAAACCCGGAGCTCGCGCCTCATCACAACCTCAGCAGCCTACAACTGAGGCTGGCACATGTCAATATATGAACTAAAGACGAAAAAAGCAAAACAATAAGAGAAAATCGGCTCGTGCCGTGGGGACGCCATCCCCCATCAGCTGGATGAACAGCTGTCCCTTCAGTGATGTTATCGTTCCAGAGTAAACGAAATGTATTCCGTCACAAGGTGAGCTCGGGCCGGGGGCGCCGCTCCCCAAATAACTGGAAAACCAGTTATCTTCATGCGGGGGACGTGTTGGAGAGAAGGGACTCAACAACTCGGCCCCTGGAGTCTCGAGTGGTAGAACCCCACAACGGATTGTGTGCGTTGAAATCTCCTAAGATGAAGAAAGGAGGCGACAGTTCGTCGACCAAATCTTCCAGATCCGAAAGGCTCACAGCTACATCTGGTGGTATGTAGACAGAACACACCGTGAACAGAGTGTTCACAGAGAATCTCACTGCCACTGCCTGAAAAGTCGTCCGAAGGGCAACTGCAGTGACAGGAACACCATGAGGAACAACGACGGCCACTCCTCCGCAGGCGATAACGCCATCCTGGTGATCATTGCGGAAAAGGGAATGTCTCCGCAGCGAAGGAGTGTCCGCCGTGCGAAGCTTTGTCTCCTGGAGACAAACGCACACAGGTGTGTGCGAAGACAGTAAGCCTTTCAAATCATCAATGCGTGATCGCAGACCTCAGCAATTACACGGAATGAGCGTGGCCATAATGAAAAATGAAATGAAATGACGGAATGAAGACAGACGACAAGTAAGTCTCCATGTCGTCAGTCACCTCCAATCCATCAGCAGTGTCTGGAGGTAACACAGGGATGTGTTTACCCCCTGTGTTGAGAGGAAGTTTTTGCCTGCTCTGATTCGGGGAGGATGATCCTGGTTTCAATTTCTCCGGCTTCTTCTTTGCAGTGCCCTGGGTCCCTGTGCTGGCAGATGTTTTCGGCATAGAGGAAGGTTTCGGCGACGATGTTGATGTCGCCTTGGAGGCAATGCGGCGAGACTTCAGTGCCTCCAATCCAGCAGCAACGATGTCCTCAAAATCACAAGGACACCGCGCTGGGATGGTCACCTCAGTCTGGACCGCCACTGAAGCCTTCTGCACCACAACTGAAGCATATGACCGCCAGCCTGGTTGTAAAGGGGCGATCCGCCGTCTAGCTTCAGGATATGACAGATGCTCAGTTGTCTTCAGGCGTTGGATTGCCTGTTCCTCTATCCACTTTGGACACTGCTTAGAAGATGCAAGATGAGTCCCTTCGCAGTTGACACAGTGATCAGACTCTGCAGAGCATTCCGCCAAAGAGTGTTCTGTGGAACCACAGCGACCACACTTTGCAACATTACGGCAAGACTGCTGGGAGTGACCGTAATGCTGGCACCTGAAACATCGCAAGGGGTTCGGGATGTACGGTCGAACATCAAGCCGTAAATAACCTGCCTTGATGGAAGTAGGCAGGGTTGGGGAGTCAAATGTTAGGATGATGTTATGGGAGGGAATAGAGTTCCCATCCCGCCTAAAAAGAATCCGCCGAACCCAAATGACATGCTGTTCACCAAGTTCCTCCAGCAATTCCTCATCGCTGCATTCAAGCAGGTCGCGGGAGTTGACGACACCGGGAGAGAAATTGAGGTAACCATGGGGAGAAACCTGAAAAGGAACGCCACGCAAAACGGTCGCTTCCAGCAAGGTGGCACTGTGGCGTGGAGTAGAAGTTTCCACGAGAAGATCCCCGGAAGGGAGCTTCTTGACACTCTTTGGAGAGCCAGCAACGGCTTGCAGAGCCTTGTTGATCCAGAAAGGACTCTTGCTACTGAGTGACTGTGAAGAGTCACCAGATTTAATCAAAAGAAACAGAGCATTGCAATTAGAAGTGACAAAAGTCTTTGTGGAGGAAGGTGTACTTTTCTCCACAGGGCGCTTTAAATTGGTAGCATGGGAAACACTTTGGTTTTCCATGAAGAAGTGAAAAGTTTCGTCCGCCGACCTCCCCACCCACTACCGAGCCTAACGAGGGAGAGCCGGAGGTCCGCAAGCCCAAGAGGACGCAGGACACGGCTCTAGGGATAGTCAGCGGATATAGCAAGTTGGTAGGGCAGACACACGCTCGGCGTGCACCCAGACTTTCCCGTGCCCGGAGAACACCCCTTTGGCATGCCCACCCTACCCCCAAACTCACCCAGCCAAACAGAACGACAAGCCGCTAGAAGTCTGGACGCCACTCGGCCACAGAATTCCTGACTAGGAGTGGGTTAGCTCCCAGCCTCCCGTTTAGGGTGAAGCAGAGGGCAAAGAGGAGTGTTGGCATCTGGAGACACGACAACCCGGCCCCCAAATACCTCAGCCTCCAGCATCCTCATTTTCACCTGTACGGGTCACCGCACACGGCAAACATGCAGGTAGGTCTAAGCTAACCAGCTCCGGAAAAACAGAAAATGTAACATAAAAGAGAAAAGACAGAGAAAGGAACGAGGAACAAAACCCGGAGCTGGCGCCTCATCACAACCTCAGCAGCCTACAACTGAGGCGGGTACATGTCAATAAATGAACTAAAGACGAAAAAGCAAAATTATAAGAGAAAATCAGCTCGGGCCGTGGGGACGCCATCCCCCATCAGCTGGATGAACAGCTGTCCCTTCGGTGATGTTATCGTTCAAGAGTTAACGAAATGTATACCGTCACAAGGTGAGCTCGGGCCGTTGGGGCGCCGCTCCCCAAATAACTGGAAAACCAGTTATCCCCGTGCGGGGGCGCGTAACTGGAAAACCCTGGGTTCGATTCCCGGTGGCGAACAATGAGAAATTTTCTCTGACTCACTTATAAACGTGGAAAGAGCGATGACTTCTGTTTGATTTTTTCTCATTTTCATGCGGGGCTTAGCCCAGGATTCTCAAAATGACCCAATGCCACTGCTGATTGTCCTTTTGTATAAAAATAGTCAGACAGTTTAATATTATCAAAAAACTTGATTCTTCTAATGAAACAAAAGAATTAAGATAAGTGTGATATCCATCTAATCCATCTTATCTTGTCTGCCCAAAGATAAGATAAGTGTTATATCCATCCATCCATCCATTAAATATAAGTATGATATCCATCCATCCATCTTATCTTGTCTGCCCACAGCAGGTTGAGTTCCACAAAGATGACAATGCGCCCTTGAGGGTTACTGGCAAATTAATGCAGCCGGCTTGCCATTCCTCTGCTGCATGCGGATAAGGGACAAAGTGCGTCCAGGGCCAACTTCACAAGGAACCATCTACGCATTTGCATCCCCAACCACAGGGAGCACGCGGAAAACCTACAGACTAGATGGCCAGAAGGACCAGGATTCGAACACCTGTCAGTGTTATATAGCAGAAATAAAAATTATTCAACAGCAAATTGACCAAACACTGGAAAAAAGGTACACCTTTTACTAGTGAAATCTTTCAAAAAGGACTACTTTGAAACAAACAGGAAGAAATATGATGTGTACCAGAAATCTAAACAACAAAGTTTAGAAAAAGCTCTCTAAAGAATTAAGCAGCAAGAATACACTATAACAAAGACATTATCTTTGAACAACACAGATCCTGCTGTTGGCACAAAAATTACTAAAATGTATGAAGGAACAGCTAAGCTGACTGTTAAACTGTTTGTTGCACATGTAAAAGCTGTTAAGGTCAAGAGAAAGCGTTATTTTAAGAACTTCACTTACCATTAAAAAGAAGCTACACTCCTTATGTGTTGGTAAAATTCATAATCCACTCTTTATTACCACAAAAGTACATCACATTGACCTGTAGCACACTTTTGTAGCAATAAAGGGAAAGTCTTTCCTTGATGTCACATAAGCAAAATGTAATTCACCTTTTTTGTGTACTAAGACAGATTATGCATTTTACATAGAAAGAGTGAGTTCATACTTTTGAGTTCTTTCTGAAAGAGTACAAATTTGATTTCCACACAAGAGGAAAAGTGCATTCCCACAGCCATGTGATTATGTCTGAAGAACAGCAGATAATGGAACAACAATGTTTCTGGTTTTAGTGTATTGTAAGACACAGCTTGATAAAATAAACAGGACCAGATTCCCAGGAAACAGGTAATGCTGAATTCTGAAGAAACGGTTATGTACATATTAGGACCTGAATAGGGTTTAAAATTCAAACAGATTTCTAGCTATTAGAAATCTGAGTTTAATAATTAATAAGACAAGATAATTGAGAGTTTAGAGACAGTTATTTTAGTAAAAAACGATAAATTAGGAAATATACTTCACTGACTACAAACTGCATGCGATTCCAAAATTCTGTGAATGGTATCCATTGTAATTGTGCTTTAAATGGAAGTTCACTGAAGCTGAAAGTAATGCAGTTTCATTTATTTTGATTAAAGGGGTTACATATTATTGTTAAAACTGCATAGGGAACTTCTTCAAATTAGTGAGTACTATTTTATTATGTCAAGTATATTTCAGTTTTTGTGGTTCAAATACACTGTGTCCATCTTTGTGGGTTAATCAATCGTAATTAGAAGGGACTTGGTGCTCCTATACCATTCAAAATAACTGGAACAATATTCTTTTACAGGAGGAAATGGTTTATAGTATCAACTGCTCTTGTGGAATTTCTTATACAAAGGGCATACATGAAAGATTTTAAACCACCAGATTTTTCAGCACAAACCAGTCAAAGCAGTATATTTATCTATGTTGTGAATGTAAATACATACAAAATGACTGAGAGTGCATCATGAATTGTATGCAATATTATCATGCACCAACAATTCCTTTTAAAAATAAAACAGCATCAGTAATAACGGTCATTTAGATTGGAAGTTGATTTTAACTTGAAACCACACTTTTCTGCAAAACAGTCATACACATGAAGATGTCTGGCTCTAAAATTTGGAAGGAAACAAGTTTAGTGTTATCAAGAAAAGTGTGTTTGACATAAGTGCCCCCCCCCATAATGTAAAAAAGGATAAAATACCATTACAATTTTTGTATGTGGATTGTTAAACAATTAAGGAACAAATCTGTTCTTTTAATGCTAGAATACAGTAATAAAATGCCTTTACAAACTTTGCAAACACTAGTACACAAGAAAATTTGACTTTTTCATGCTAAAACTACAAAAAAGGTTAGTCTGTGAAGCTTATGAACTTTTCACACCTGTAGTGTGTCCACAACATACCTCGAGCAATAGCAAATTTCATGTGACACTCTTGCATCCTAATGGCATCCGCTGTTCGTCCTTCTGATCGATAAACATTTCCCAGGTCAGTAATTCTATCATGTTCAGAGATTTTATCTGATAGGTCTCTGGCAATTTGAATGGATTCACGAAGATGAGACTTAGCTGGCCCCCACTGTGCAGCAGACCTTCAAAAATGGTAAATAGAATAAACTTAATCACAAAAATTCCGAAAAATTAAAACAAAAAACCATTAAGTGCAACACAATTCTGAAGATTTTTAAAATAAAATTTTTACATCTAGGTGTCTTTTTCTTTTTTCCTTTCAATAACGTTATGGTAATTGTTTCTGCAAAAATAAATAATAGCCTGCCTATAAAGGAAAGGAAATCTAACAGAAAAATTACTTATCATCGAAGTTGATTTTAGTCTCTTCAAAAAAATTAGCAAAAGCTTTATGAGATTTGCACCAAATCTTAACAATACCACAGAAAGAAATATCCCCATATAAAACAAAATGAAAAGGATATCACTAAAATAAGGAGAAATTTACAACACTAAATGTAGTGCAGGCTTACACATACAGAACAAGCTGCCTGAGA
Source organism: Macrothele yani (assembly GCA_039090855.1). Taxonomy (NCBI): domain Eukaryota; kingdom Metazoa; phylum Arthropoda; class Arachnida; order Araneae; family Macrothelidae; genus Macrothele; species Macrothele yani. Next base: position 42,706,927 of record CM077022.1, on the reverse strand, counting down.
ACTGAAAAATAATTTAACAGCCAATTAACATGCCACACAAAACTGGATTAGACAGATTTATGCAAAGCAATCCAGGTAAACAAATGTTGCATAATGAAAGATGGAAGCAATAATGCTATCCATAACTCAGAAGGATGGAAAAAAACATACCTGGATAAGCCAAACTAAAACAAAAGATGCATTAATATACAACAAATGAAATGGAAATGGGTAGGTTACCTAGAATTTGAAGGGGAGATGGTCTGGTAGTATGACTATGTGGAACCCGAATTGGGACACATAAAAAGGGGGAAAGTCCTAGACAGAAGTAGTTGGATGAAATATAAAGAACTGTGGAAAGAACCAAAGACACAGATAACTAGAGAAAAGTGAGGGAGGCCCAATCCTGTTGTGAACTGACACATTCTGACGAAAGACAAAACTGGCCATAAAATGAACTAAAATTTGCTTTATAATAATTAATTTATAATAATAATAATCAGTATACCATAAAAAGTAAATTTAAAGAACTTCACAAACCAAGAAGGACTCCATCACCAACAACGACACAGGTTGACTGCTACCAGGACAGTGGCTTTGAATGTTAACTATATAATCACTAAAAAGCCATTGGTGTAATGGGGTTGAAGGCCTAAGATCAGAACATGCTATTTTAAAAACTTTGCTCCAAAATGATAAAATTTGGATGGAGGAAAAATAAAAAAGCATAAGATTTTTTGTTTTTTTAAATAACATGGAAAACAGCCATGAATTTCTTCATATGCAGAAAGTCTTTAATGTTGGTGTATAATTTGGAATGATAAGATAAACAGATGCTATCATCACATTATTTCTGCTCAGAACAATTTTTAGCACTTATGAGTGAGCCAAGAGTGCATGGGTAAGCATTAGGAGCCATAGTTTCATAGAGGTTTATGCCAATTAAATCTTAATATTTTCCTTCCAAAACAGACAAGGTTAAATGTTGCTGAGTACTTGAAGGAACTATATTAGCTGGTGGAAAGGTAACATGCTCAAAATAAATTTTCATTAAATGAAGACTGCCATCTTCATCAAAAAAAGTATGCCAGATCAATTTTATGCAATTAACTTTTTGTATAGTTGAAAAATTCCAGTAGAATTCAAGATGAAAATACCTATCCTGCAAGATTGTTTGTTTTAGGGTCTTCATCAAGAGGATATTCACAAAAAAAAAAAAAGCCATGATTTTCATATTGGTAATGCACACAACACCAAAGGCAATTGCTGCCTAAGGTGAAAAAGTTTCTAAGCATCATTTATCTGAGAGTACTTTTATGGATCTTTGACAGTTGCTACAGGAAATCAAGGAGTATGAGAAAGGTTTCCAAGACTCAAAAATGTTTTGTTTATATCATTTGCAAAGCATTCTAATTCTTTAAACAACCACAACCTAGCTACATTTGAGCTCATCTATGTTGTCTTACACAAACCAACCTAGTAGAAGGAGACCCATTAATTGATTGAACAGGAAAGAAAAAAAAATTAAGTAGATACTTTTAAAATTTTGGAAGAAATCACCCGCATACAAATGCTTAAAAATTCATTTGGATGATAAAGTTCTCCAAGCAGGTAGAATCTTTACACAGTGGGTCTAAGAAAGGTAACTACGAAAGGTTATCATATCACTAAGGGTTATTTTAGGCTCCTTTAAAATACCAACATTCACCAAGATTAAATTTGATATGCACACTTATTCACAACATGACACGATAAAGTTGAACAGACTCAATGCTAATTGTAGAATGAAAATTCAAAGTCAATTTTCACATATGTATGACAAAAGGGTCCAACAGCTGACCAAGTAAACAGCACACAGTGATTATCTGACCATCAAGTATGTCCTTCTAACCTTGAACTTAAGGCTGAAATTAAGGATACTGCACATTCAAACTGCCCCAAAAGGGGTAATTTAAATGAAATTATGCAATTAGCCGGAGATGGATGTGAAAGCTTATACAAAATCTGATCACACCTTGGAATTCCATGCCTTAATTTATATCTACAGTAGGTATTTAACATTTTGTACATGCCTGTAGCCCTATCTCCCCCTTTTTCATGCATATATAATGGTTCAAATTCTGGATATGCAACACCAGAAGGAATTTAAAGCACTATGAGATCTTTCACTACCACCACATTGCAAAGCCATAAATTTTCTCAAATTCCACATACCACAAATTGGAAGTAGATTTCCATAACATTTTCTGTAGCTGGAGGAATGTACAGCAAGTGAAGACATTAGTTTCCTACCTTGTGAGTGAAACCAATGTACAGTATTTACAGCTAGAGCTCATGTCCTTGATGCATTCCTATATAATACTTTTATTTTCAATGTACATGTGACATCTAAAATCAGGTTATTCATGATTTTTATCTAAATATTTTTTATCTGTTTTTATTATGTTCATATAAAGTACTAGCCTTGTATTAAACCAGCCATATCTCATGTAGCACTTTACAGTTTAGCAAAACAGGTCTAACAAAAATTTATATTTTTGAAAATGTAATCAACCAATTAATCAAGATACTGCTTAGAACAACTTATTTTGATCACTCTTAAAAAAGCTATGAAATGCAGAACCCTGGGAGCAGACAGGTAACCATCTAAATTGCAAGTATCAACGACTTTTAATTTCCTGTTCTGTGAAACAAGTAATGGAACCCAAATGTTACATGCTTATGTCATCTCAGTATTTGTTTCATTTGGGGGAGGGGGATAAAAAATTTATAAATAGCATACCAAAAATCCAAGAGCTTAGAAATTGTGGTTGGTTGGTTGGTTGGTTGGTTGGTTAGTTGATTTTAATGGTGCAAGATAGAAATTGTGGATGACAGAATACAGAATCAGCATTTTGTACTTCAATTACATGTGAAGGATGCTGTCAATGATCCTTACATATAATATATACCAGAGTGCTGGCTTTCTTGTACTATATTTTACGGTTTTACAAGACCCCTTTGCACATGCACACACACACACACGAATGGAAAATATAATACACACATACATATCATTAAGCTGTTCTCTGATATTCAGAGGTTAGCTCCTCAAAGAAAGGTTGGTCGGTTGTTTGATTTTTATGGCGCAAGGGCCATGTTTGGCCAAAGAGCGACAGACATAAGACAGACAAACAAACAGTATTAAAAACGTGCTATGAAGCTTAAAATATGGCTGATCAAATGAAACTGAAGAATGAGAACGATGGAAGGCCTAAAAAAGATAATGAAACAAACAGTATTAAAAACATGATACAATGATTAAAATCTAGCTGATTCAGTAAAACTGAGAAATGAGTATGATGATAAGGCTAATATCTAGATACGTTTAAAATAGTCAATTTCTTTAAAAAATGAAAACACGACAACAGTATCACAGTGCTCATTGCGGAGCTGCTGCAGTGTAGCGGCGTCCTCAGTCAACAAATGAGAATGAAAGAAATGAAAACGTACATCATGAAAACGAACACAGCTACACAGAAGATGAGTGACAGTGAGTCGGCAATTGCACGTCTCACACATCGGCGCAGTGTCGCCACACAGCAAAAAGCGGTGAGTGAAACGACAATGCCCAATGCGGAGACGCGCAAGCACCACTTCCTTCCTATGGTTCCGACGATATGAGGATTTCCAGATTCCAAGAATAGGTTTAATACGATGCAGTTTATTTTCCACCTCTTGGTCCCACAGACCTTGCCACGCTCGCTTGATATAGTCGCGAACGATAAAGCGGAAATCCCGGTGAAACAGTGGCAAGGGTGTGACGACCAAAGAGGATGCAGATCTAGCAGCTGCATCAGCACACTCGTTACCCGAGATTCCAACATGCCCAGGAATCCAGCAAAACATAATCCGAAAACCGGCGTCGAGCAAACGACAAAGCAACTGTCTTACATCTAAGAGAAAAGGATGGTCACGGCAATCTGCAGATGACAAGGACTGCAAGACACTTAAAGAATCCGTATAGACCATAGCACGATGATGAGAACTCGACTGAACATGGAGAAGGGCGAGATACACAGCATGCATCTCCGCCAAAAACACCGTGGCCTCAGCTGGGATCCGCGCTACTGAAACGTCATCAACACAGACAGCCGCGGATCCAACAACTCCATGCATCTTAGAGCCATCAGTAAAAATAGGAGTGTAGTCAGAATTGAAGTCACGGTGCTCAGCGAAGAGCTGCTGGTACACTGACGCAGGGGTTGAGGATTTATCGAAAGATGTAAAGGTGGTATCAACCATGACACCAAGTGGGTGCCATGGAGGATCCCCAAAGCGCCTGGTCTCCCCAACAAGTGACAAGTCGAATCCTACATCACAGGCTACGGCCGCCATACGAAGACCGAAGGTTGAAATGCAGGAGGGCCGGTTCCCGAATAAACGAGCATGCTGGGGATGAAAAACTGCATCCTATAAAGGATGGTCTGAAAGAGATCTAAGTTTCAGGTAGAATTGAATAGACAGCTGCAGACGGCGTAATTCAAGCGATGGTTCGTTCGCGTCAGCGTAAAGGCTGGGAATCGGAGATGTTCGAAATGCTCCCGAACAAAGACGCAGTGCTTGATGGTGAATAGTGTCCAAAGGCCGGAGAACAGAACGACGAGCCGAGCCATACACGATACAACCATAATCCAGTTTTGACCGTATTAATGAATGGTAAATTCGAAACAAAGACATCCTGTCTGCGCCCCACGAGACGCTCGAAAGGATCTTAAGAATAGATAGAGCCCGCAGACAGTAAATCTTGAGCCGCCGAACGTGCGCACGATCGACGGTCAGACCAAGTAACTTGGTCTCCGGCAAAACTGGTATGGCTGCACGGTCTAAAAACAGCTCTGGGTCAGGATGGAGGCCGCGCCTCCGGCAGAAATGGACACACGCTGTCTTGTCGGGAGAAAGAACGAAACCATTGCTATTCGCCGCTTTAAAGATCTGGTTAATTGCAGACTGCAACTGCCTTTCAATAAAATTCATACTTGATGACGAGCAGAAAGAAAATGTGTAAATCATCAACATATACAGTAGCCGAAACCGCAGGAGGAAGATTTGTGAAGAGACAATTAATGCGAAGGATGAACAATGTGACAGATAAAATGCAACCTTGAGAAACACCTTGTTCTTGATGGAACGGTGCCGAGAGCGTTGTACCCAGGCGCACCTGGAACACCCAATTGCAAAGAAAATTTACAATGAAGGTTGGAAGATTTCCTTGCAACCCGCACGCATGGAGGTCACGAATAATACCGTGCCGCCACGCTCGATCATAGGCTTTTTCAATATCGAAGAAAACAGACACCAGGTGCTGCCTACGCACGAACGCCTCGCGCACAGATGTCTCAAGGTGCAGGAGAGGATCGTGAGGTGAACGATGACGGCAAAAGCCGCTTTGTGATGGTGAAAGTACTTGATGATATTCTAAAAAATGAACTAACCGGGAATTAACCATGCGTTCAAGAACTTTACACAGACAGCTAGTGAGAGCAATTGGACGATAACTAGAGGGAGACTTGGGATCCTTGCCAGGTTTGGGAAAAGGCAGAACAACTGCTTTTCCCCAAGATTCAGGTAAACTGTGCTCCGACCAAATACGGTTGTAAAGGATTAAGAGATTCTCGAGAGATGACTGCGAGAGATGACGGAGCATGTCATAGTGGATTCCATCAGGACCGACAGATGTAGCGCTGGACCGATGCAGAGCCACCCTGAGTTCAACCATGCTGAAGGGGCAGTTATAACTAGTGACGTTAAAAGGCGCAAAGGAGATTCTCTGGCGTTCCGCAGTTGATTTAATCCTCAGAAAGGAGGAAGGATATGCCAGGTCACTCAACACGGAGGCAAATGCCTCCCCCAAACAGTCAGCAATCTTCCTGATTTCAGCATATGTGCAGCCGTTACTCTTGAGAATGGAGATCTGGTGAGAGCTGTAGTTACCCCGGATCTTACGAATCTTGTCCCACACACTTTTCGAACTGGCACGTGAAGTGAGAGATGAAACATACTGGATCCAAGACTCCCTCTTGCTACATCGACGCACCAACCGAGCATAGGATTTTGCTCGTTTGAATGTAACGAGGTTGGCATCGGTCGGATAACGCCGAAACGTAGACCAGGCCTTATGTTGAGCTCTCCTAGCAGCTGCGCATTCAGGGTTCCACCAAGGCTTCGGACTTCTGGAGAGTGTTGTAGATGTTTTTGGTATAGAAAGATCAGCTGCCTGAAGAATACAATTTGTGACTTCAAGAACCGCTGCGTTAATTGACTCTTGGGTCACCATTGCAGAACATATCAATGCTGATGGTGTGAAGACCTCCCATCTGGCACGCTCCATCCTCCACCGAGGAGGGCGGGAGGCAGAAGATGGCATGTTCGCATGATGTAAGAGCAAAATCGGAAAATGGTCGCTCCCGTGGAGGTCAATACACACCGTCCACGACCAATCAGCAATAATCGATGGTGATCCCAAGGTCAAATCGATCGCACTGAAGGATCTTGTCAGCTCATGGAAGTACGTGTCAGCACCGGTGTTAAAAAGGCACAGAGAGGCCGAGGACAGAAGAGACTCTATGCGACGACCTCTCGTGCTGACGCTGACACTACCCTACAAAATGATGATGGGCATTGAAGTCACCCAAAAGAAGAAAGGGTGAAGGCAGCTGATCAACCAAGCTCTCCAGAACAGAGACGCTCACGTTCTCGTCCGGCGGCAGATAGACACTGCAGACAGTAAGAGGCACAGGCACAGATATTCGAACCACCACAGCCTGCAAAGTTGTTGATATCGCAGCGTAAGACACTGGAACACTGTGATGGACAAGAATAGCGACTCCCCCAGGCGATGTCTCCCAATGCATTATCTGTCTGATACGCACTGTAGCCTCGAACTGAAAGCAGGTCTGATGGTTTAAGTTTTGTCTCCTGTAGACAAAGGCACACCGGAAAGTAAAATGAAAGCAGATGTTTCACTTCATCGAAACTCGTCCGAAAACCTTGACAGTTCCACTGAATGATTGAAGCCATGGTTAAAATTCAAATGAAAATGATCAAACAGAGTCAGGCTTCATCACCTCTGATGGGGGTTCCCCCAGATCTGGAGGCATGTGACCAGGGGCCAAGATGGGAGCATGCTTTGTCCCAAGTGTCTTAACGGGAGGCGCACGACGTTGAGTCGTTTGCTCAGATTTTGGAGGAGAAGGAATGCTTTTCTTATCTTGGGCTTTGGCTTTCTTGCTAGAAGAAGTGACCTGAGTTCCCTTGCTGGTGGTGGAATGAGTCTGCATCGGCGAAGTGGTGGGTGGCGCTTTCAGACCCCTAGCTCGAGACTGGAGTGCCTCCAGTCCGGCTGCGATGATATCATCCAGCTTGTAGGGAAATTTAACAGGGATCTGAATGTCGGTTTGAATAGCAACCGTAGATTTGGCAACCACCACCGATGCATAAGATTGCCGATCAGAAGAAACTGGAACTACTCTTCTTCTGGCCTCAGGATAGGAAATATTCTCAACTGTTTTCAGCCTTTGAATTTCTTTCTCCTCCTTCCACTTGGGACAATCTTTGGCTGATGCTGCGTGTGAACCCTTGCAGTTCACACAAAACTCAGCCTCGGCCACACATTCTGCCAAAAGATGTTCTGTGGCACCACAGCGTCCATACCTAGGATTGCTCCTGCATGACTGCTGAGAATGGCTGTAAGACTGACACCTAAAACATCTCAGAGGGTTAGGGATGTACGGACGTATCTCAAGGTGAAGATACCCTGCCTTGATGGACGTAGGCAGGGAAGGGCTGTCAAATGTTAAAATGACATTGCGGGATGGGACAGACTGCCCATTCCGCCTAAAGAGTATACGCCGCACACCAGTAATGTGTTGACTCCTCAGTTCTTCAAGTAGTTCCTCCTCAGAACACTCAATGAGGTCCTGAGAGGAGACAACACCTCGAGATGAATTTAGGTATCCATGAGGTGTTATTTTGACAGGAGTCTCAAGCAGCATGGTAGTGTTAAGAAGTGTAGAGCTGTAGGCCACAGTAGACATTTCAACCAGAAGATCTCCAGATTGGAGCTTCTTTACGCTCTTAGGAGAGCTTGCGATGGATTGAAGTGCTTTATTTATCCAAAATGGACTTTTGGCACTCAGAGGCTTTGAAAAGTCTAATGAATGAACAAAAAAGAAACGAGCATTCGAACAATCAGGAACATGTTTTTTTGCGGAAGGGGATGAGCCTTCCTCCATACCTCTTTTGCTTTTTGGTTCGTGGGAAACTTTATTTTCATCCATAAAGAAAAATTAATAATTTGTCTGCCGACTTCCCCACCCACAATCGAGCCCAACGAGGGAGAGCCGGAGGTCCGCAAGCCCAAGTGGACGCAGGACACGGCTCTAGGGATAGGAAGCCGATATAGCAAGTTGATAGGGCAGACATGCGCTAGGCGTGCACCCAGACTTTCCCATGTCTGGGGAACACCCCTTTGGCATGCCCACCCTATCCCCAGACTCACCCTGTTGTGCAAAACGACAAGCCGTTAGAGGTCTGGGCTCAACTCGGCCACAGACCTCATTGACTAGGAGTGGGTTAGTTCCTAGCCGCCCGTTTAGGGTGAAGCAGGGGGCAAACAGGAGTGTTCGCAACTGGCGACAACAACACCCTGGCCTCCAGAAACCTCAGCCTCCAGCATCCCCTTTTCCACCTTACGGGTCACCGCACACGGCAAACGTGTAGGTAGGTCTAGCTAACCAGCTCGGAAGAACAAAGAAAGGAACATGAAATGGAGAAGATAGGATAGAAAACGAGAACCTAAAATCCAGAGCTGGCGCATAATCACAACCTCAGAAACATACAACTGAGGCGGGAGAATGTCAAGTGAAAAAACAGAAAAACATAAAAAAAATGTGAAAATTCACATCTCGTACATGTCGGCTCAGGCCGTGGGGACGCCATCCCCCAGCAGCTGGATGAACAGCTGTCCCTTCGGTGATGTAATCGTACAAGACGAAATGACAAAACGATCCGTCACAAGGTCAGCTCGGGCCGTGGGGGCGCCGCTCCCCAAATAACCGGAAAACCAGTTATCCCCGTGCGGGGCCTCAAAGAAAGACCATCTGACAAATAAACATTTAACAGATAACACAAACCACCAGATAAATTTTTAACTGATTATTTACTTACTGTTGCCATATCAAACTTCTCCATTTACAGCGATCCTGACAGACAACACGAGCTTCAGTGACATCCATCACATGACATACACAAGACCTTCTTTACTTCATACTCAATTTTTTTTTTCATTCAGGCACTCCTGAATCTGATCCTCCCATGACTTCCTTGGCCTTCCTCTGCCTTTCTTTCCTGCCACTTGGGCCAAAATATTTTTCTTAGTAAGCATCTCATCACTCATTCTTTCAACATGGCCACACCACCTAAGAATATCAGTCTCCACCTTGCTAACAATATTTTGCTTCGCATTACACAACTGCAACACGTCTTCATTCCTCACATGAACTGAACGTGTCTTCCCACAACCCCCCCCATAAGTAATGCATTTCTCTGGCACACAAACGACTCCTATGTCTCTTCTGCAGTACCCAGGTTTCACTGCCATACATCAGATTAGGAACAATTACAGTTTCATACACAGCCATTCAGGCTGTCTTAGTGAGAGATGGGTTTGCCTACTCGGAGCGCTCCGTGGTAACAATGGCGCACAGAACAGCAACAAGGGCCTCTGTGAATCTTGAAGAGGTGCCAGCTAGTCCTGTGTGACATTGGTGAAAAGACCCCAACTCAACTGGGTTTTGTTCCAGAATCCTTAGGTGAATAACCAACTGGAACTGTCAGCTGTGGGCTTACACTGGTGTACTTTCCTGATTAAAAAGACTCAAAGGAAAATAAAATACACTGCATGCATAACACCAGTATCTCCATAAAGACACAAATAAACACTCAAGCCAATAAATTCACTTTTCAAAACTGCTGTTAATAATAAATTAATAATTGAAGTGTGAATTAATCCTTTAAGTGGCTGATGTGCCTGAAAGAGATGATAACAAAAATTTTCTGCGCTCCCTTATCCTTACATATCTGCCAGTTTTTACGAAAGCTATGGCAAAGCAATTCCTTCCCACCCCTACTCGAAACAGTGCCAACCATAAATCTACCACAAGTGATAATTGCTCACTTCTAGTCCTTTATTCTATTCTCTGCTCAATGACCCAAGGCATGATGGGGAAGGGCTAGTCCATCTGAATTGGACACCATCCAAGAGGCAGAAACAAGTACCCCAAACATCTCTCTCCTTTCTTAAGTTCAGCAGCATTGTTATTATCTTTTTAGCAGGAAATCAATCAGAAAGGGTTAGTGTCAATTATCCCCCTAAATAACCACTTTGGATAACAAAGCTAAGGGGAAAGCAGCACTTCCTGATATGTAGGTTTATATGCTGCAGCCATATGTGGCCCACTTCTTACACAGTGAATATATTAATTTGAGTTGATTTCAGCCTATTTTGCTAACCACGAGTTAATTTGTTCCATCCGGTTAAGGGGTAAATCACCATACATAGCTGATAAAATAGTGCAGCTAACTACCTCTTCGTTCAGCTGTCCTATGCATTCAGTGGTTGTTTCAGCCCTGTCACCCAGTGCATTAAAACATCTTGAAATTAAAGAAGAAATATTTCTCAGAAATGCATGGGATATTCACAAGATTATTCAAAGCAATCAGAATTGTGTACTGAATTGCCTGTAATTTACTGGTCTCCATGTAACATTTCCTCAGAAATCCCAAAAATTACATCGCCCTGGAACAGGAATCGTACCCACATCTCTTTATTTCTGTTTGAGCATGCTATTAATTACACTACCCAGGACAATGTACTTCAAAGCAACTAAGGATAAGCATTTATAACTTAGGGATCTGAATCTCAGACTTTTGCTAATCGAAGTGATGATCCTGCCTTATCATAGCGTCAAAATTTTTATCAGGTCATTCAGAAAATAATGGCCGATTTTCTGAGGTGCCACGCTCAACTCGCCCACAATGCTTGCAGACCAACCTGCTCGCAGCACCATTTGCAGGAGTTGAAGGGCGACTCGGATACCCATACATGCCATAATCGGTTGAGCTGCAGTTGATGCTACTCGTGTGAGAGTGGTCTGTACAACATGTTAGGAAGGATTGAGTTACAGGTGATTCTGCTTCATGAGTACAAATTGGGTCATAATGTGGCACAAACCTACCATAATGTGGTGGAGGCACGAGACAAGGAAGCAACATCTAAACGTACTACTTGTCGGTGGTTTGAAAAGTTTCATTCCCCTACAAGATGAGGAGGGCCAAAGACAATATTTGGTCATTGGTAACGACACTCTGAAGGCAAATGTGGAGGCAAATTCTTGTGTCACAGTCAGAGAACTCGCCAAACAATACAATGCGTTGGTGTCAACCATTTCTAAACATTTCCACCAAATTGTTAAGGTCAAGAAGCTCGATATGTGGGTCCCACACGAACTGATGAAGCATCAAAAACAACAACAACAGTCTTAAAAGAATAACTTTCATGTGAAAACTGGTACACAGAAAATAAAATTTTTATTAATCTGCAGTTAAACATTAAATTTTTTCTTCAAACAGGGGGCATAAAAAGTATGAAATCACTCTAAAACATGTCAGCATATCTTAGAACATGACAGGGCCTCATGTAAGAGCCCAGTGTTTAAGCTGCGGTCGCTATTTTCGCGAAATGCGATGAGTTAATCTAAAATGCGAGAAAAAAATGAGTGCCTGTCGCAAAATTGCGCCCGCCGTTTAAATATTAACCCATCAGCGGATTCTACTCCAGCTATTCTATTTTTGTGGAAACTAAAGTTTCCAAAATTCTGGCAGCGATTTGTACTCCCCTAATGTTATTTTCTTAATCCTTAAGGAATAATAGGTTCCTACTGTGTCCCTACAGCACCTTTTGAATCACTCCCCACCCCCTACATACACTCTAGAGCGCCCCATAAAGGGTGGGGTAGGCTGGCAGGGTAAGATAGAGGCTAGAGGGATTAGAACACTTCCCCCATTCAAGTCAACTGCGATGCCCTGACGGCGATGTCTACGGCTTCATTCCCACCCCCAAGGCCATAAACAACCTCTGCATTCATGACCGGAGTGATCTTTCGAACTTCTATAGAGAAGGAACACATATTAGGAAAGATAAGTGCAAGCTAGGGGTTGCTCTCGCTATAGAGAAGGAACACATATTAGGAAAGATAAGTGCAAGCTAGGGGTTGCTCTCGCCACTCAAGGTGCTTGCTGTCCATCATGCAACGTGCCGCATTACAATGGATAAATTCATTATTAAGAAACGCAAAGATTGCGAAGACAGTGCCGATAAAACAACTGAAAAAGAATGTGAGTTTAAAAAAAAAAAAAAAAATGTAAAACTGCTACTCAATTTAATATACCTTCCGAGCAACTTGTGCGAAAATGGTGCTCCCTTTACAAATGGGTGCAAGTTAACTGGAGGGATAAAATACCATATTTAAACTGCAAACTGTGCATTGCAGCAAGAAAAAGCTACGTCCTAGCAAGTGATAAATTAAGTGAAAATTCCCAATTTCCAATTATTTTCATATATTTGTTTTTGCGCATGGCTGCTAACTAATCAAAAAATTTCCTACGCGGAAGGAGTTCGATTGAAGCATCAAACATTTAGGGCGATTAAAACATCAATCAATTTAGGTTGATCGAAACATCAAAACAATAATATGTGTCAACTTTCCATCGCGCATGACAGAGACAACGCGTATGCGTAACTACAGAAGAAAAAAAAGTTTTTAATTTCAGTTGTTGCCGAAACCACGGCTTCCCAGCTGGAGAAAAACTTCAGGGAATAGTTGCTTGTAAACAACTGCTAAGGGCGCGCTCTTCACCTTAATATACTGGAGGCGGAAACACAGAAGACCGAAATAAGAAAATAAAAATAAACAAAGAATCCCGGCGGCCTCGATCCCCAGAAAATGTAAACACACTCAACAGTCTGTCAGGCAAGTAAAGTTTCACCACGTGGTTTGTCATCACATATTTTACAAACTAGAGGGGATGGATTACGAAAGGAGGACGTACCAGAAACGGTGTTCGAGTGTAATTAACAATCGCAAGGGGTAGGAGGTCTTTTTTTTTTTTTCGTTCTCTTTTCCGGCAGTACTGAAAAAGTTAACGCTATTTTTTTAAAATATTTATTTTTATGTATTGTAACTAATCTTGAGTGTTAGCAATTACGAAATTGCCTATTCGAAAAACATTTAACATTGCTATGTTAACGATTCAAAAGAGACAGTTCTGTCTTCTGCAAAAATAGCATGAATTCCATGAAAGCTGAAGGACCGATTGCGAAATAAGTTCTTGCCCGCGATCGGCAGAAATGACAGGGGGAGGAAGGTCCCAGAGCAAAACAACGAGGAAGCACATTCAAAATCACACATCCGGTGAAGTAGCCGTTACCCTCCGTACTTTGCCCACCCCCTCTTCTATAAGAAGTGAGGAAGTGCGAACACAGAGGAATGTTTTCACCACAAGCTTTTTTTTTTTTAACATTTGCAAGTACCTGTAAATTAATGTGAGAAATACACATATACTCACACTACAATAATTGTAGGACTAATATTATTTTCATAGCGCATTTTTTTTGCCGATTCGCGATATGAACCATGTGTACTTTGTCTTTGTTTGATATTAAAAAATAAATATTTAGAAGGCTGAAATGGTAATATTTTATTATATTGTAATTAAAATAATAGTTGGTTTGAGGAATATGCTGTTACTATTAATACAAATTTAAATTTAACTGGTTTTAGAAATACTTGTAATAAGAAGGGTTATTGATGCTCAAAGACTGTTGTTTTTTTTTCATTTATTTACACTTATATACCTTTTTTTATATATATAATAGTCTTTTTTTAATAAATTTTAACCTAAAATACGAGTAGATGGGGTACACAGTAAGTTCAATCGCGAAAGCAGCTTATAATGTCGTAACCCGGGTTTGCAGTGCATCTCTTGACACAAATTAAATTTTTATTAATAGTAACAGTATTGGCATTTTATTTATTCAATTCATACTGGTCATTAATCAAATCATTCATGCAAAGACAATGGTAACTCACAAAATCAAATTTCAGATTTGGATTTTATGCTTATTTAATAATGATTTTAGAAAAAAAAAAAAAATCCTTATCCTGTTAGGAGCTGTATATCAACTTACACTGCCCAATACAGTTTTCTTTTAAATATGTTAGTATCTTCCAAGCTAATTAGTTTTCCATTGCTGTCCAAGGCATTGTTGGAGCGAACAATTAATTTGATATTACAATTTTTTGAGTGACAAAAGCCGCTAACTTTCTTTAGCATTTTGCTACAACTTTTTCCCCATTTCAGCATTTTTGCTACAGCATTTTTTGAGCCAGTTTAAACCCTGTAAGAGCCACAGAATTTGTAAGAATATTTAATGACTTTTTAAATGAAAACAAGTTGAATTGTTGTGTAAAACATAACCTAAGTACAAGGAGAAATAGATGATTATCATGTGAATAATGAAACTTACCGACATGCATTTCCTAATTTCTGGAGTAGAAGTCCTTTATTTTCATCTGTCAGACTTTCCTTGTTCAGTAAAGGAGTAAAAAAATCTCTTATAGCTTCATTTAATTGACCTTTTGCAAGACATAATTCACCCTCCAGAATGAGAACTTTGTGTAAATCATTTTGTTTGTTAGCTTCTTGAGCAATTTTCTTTGCCTTTTCTAGATATTGCTGGAATGGAATACATAAGATATTAAGCAACACTTTCTAAAATAGACAGAGAATGTGACAGAAAAAAAAAAAAAGAAAAGAAATGAAATAATTAAGTACAACAAAAACTGAATATCAAAGAGCAAACTTTAACCAAACAGTTAAGAAATAATTGTAGGCAACTTCTGGGAAACTGGTGTCACTGGCAATGGTGTTTGTATTAGAACACTGAATCATAATTGATACACAAAGTGGAGCTCATTCCATTTCTTCAGCTTATGTAAATTGGTGTAATCAGTTAACTCTTCCTAAAATCCTATGTTAGAATGTAGATAGGTTGTCTGGTAGCCCATTTGGCTCGGTCAGAAAGTGTAAATCAAACCCAGTAGCTACTTGCCTCCCTTTTGGGGGAACTTTACATTTTACAAAATATAGCATAACACAATATTTTTTTCTAAAGTGATGTAGAGGTAACAAAGTGGTATCATCCAGGGTTCAAAATATCTATTACCTGACATGCCCAGGGCATATAAAAATTCCAATTGGGCATGTATTATTTTTTACTACATGCCCAGCTGGGCATGCATGTAAGAAAATGTTCATTTAGTATTAACCCAATTGGACTGGCCAGTAGCAGAAAGAGAGTAACCAGTGCTGCACTGTACTGCAAATGTTCTCCGTCCAACATAGAAAGCTGCACGAAGGAAAAAGATTAAAAAGAAAAGAAAGTCACATAATTATTCATCGATGGGCTATGGATGACCATTAACCTCTCAGTGCGATAGCTGTGGCAAGAAAACCAAGGTCGCAGCTGATGGACAGCGATACTGACATCACTAACAGAACCAGCAGGTTTGAGCCTCTGGCATAGCACCAAAGCAGATTCCCTCCACTCTCCCTCTCATTCATTGCCACTTGATTCATTATGCAGACTGGCGGCATGCATGTGTGTTGACCGGTGAACACATTTTTTTTTTTTTTAAAGTTGAATGTATGTGTTGTGCAGTGGGCATGGCATATGGATTTTTGACTGTTGCTAATACTAATGGATATCCAAAACTTTTCCTGAGAAGTGCTGGTACCAGCTCTTCAACTGGATTACAAAACAAAAGAGCTAGTAATTGTGTAGAGAAAGAGTATTCATCTGAAAGCAATTAAAGAAAATGTGAATATGAAAAACATCAGAAATGCTTGGTTCTGGATGAATGGAAAAGGAATACACCTGGTTTGGCTGCAGTGAGGATCAGACTGAAATGTGGTGTACAGTGTACCATAATTTTCTTAATATTGCTGATGGATCAAGCTCCTACTTCAAAGTGCCTGGAGTTGTAGGTGAAGTAGAGCCCTGCATGGGCCGGACCTTCCTGTAATTTAAGACAAACGGGCTGGGCCTACAATTTCGTAGGCGAGCTTGAACGGGCCTGCACTTTTATGTGTACAGTGTAGTCAGGTTTATTGATAAATTTAGGTCATTCTGCTTTTGAAGTCTCTGTCTTTCCCTTCCCGTTATCATATTTCTTGTTTCTCGCAATCATTCTTCTCTCCCGCCTTGTGCTATTTTTTATTTATTTATCTATTTACTTTGTGCGCATCTTTTCGAATTTGATCTTTGGCAATCGCACTCCCCTTTGAATCCATATTCCATTGATTTCAGACGTTTACACCAGAAAAACACTTGCTCCGTATGATGATTTGCATTTATAGGAATTAGGAATCAATTAAAGCTTCAATATGCGCTAGTAAACTATTCTTAGGCTCTGTCTTTATAATTTTGATTTGCTACTTGCTTTGTTTTAAATAAGGATGAACATTGGGTTGGGTAAATTAGAGGTTCGAGGAGCAAAACAATCGGAAAATTGTGTTACATTTGGATTTTGGAAGTTATATCCTCAACCTGAAGAATTAAAATCAAAGACGTCGGGCCAACAGAACGGAATCATATTCTGCGTACGAGAGTTTGTTGTATTAACTATTAAGCATGTTATTGTGTGTGCGTGTGTGTAACTGAGCATCAATTTATATTATGTTCTGGGCAAAAGTGTCAAAGAAGACAGTACTTGACTCGTATAAACAGTGATCTGACCCTACAAAGGGTTCAATTATGAAATGACGATTATTAACTTAAGTTCACTGAATACTATTTATTGCATTTGCCCTATTCTGGTTACTGGTAGGTTAGTTAACTTACTTATGCCCTCTTTTTAGACGAGTTTCGAGTTAGTCCAAAAAGTTACAGTACAAATACCGTCTGTGTTAAAGCAAGTGACAGTTACGCAAATAAAACCTATGCCGGATCTGAATGGCCGGGTCGGGCCTGGCATTAACTTGGTGGACCCAGGCCGGGCTTGGGCCTAAAAATATTGCCTCTGCAGGGCTCTAAGGTGAAGCTATACAAATTACTTCTCTAAGGTCATATAACAAAAAAAAAAAAAAACATGTTTTGTTCATGCAGGCAAAACTGACCATAGACAATCCCAAGAATACTCCATTAAATAAATGTTTACTGAATCTTTCCAAGAAGCGGAGCAAAAAAGTGACCATTCTTTTCAGCACATCATATTTCTGTGCTAAAGAGGAATTGGCTTTTACCAAATTTGAGAAATTGTGCAAGCTCCGAATCAAGAATGGAATTGTATGTGGTGCCAACTACTTTATTGACAAATGTGGGTATATGTTTGTATATCATATTGCACCAGCACTAAAAGGTCAACTCACTGAAGAACTGGGAAAAGTATGATTTTTTGGTGTATTGGCAGATGGCAGCTCAGATTGCAGCACTATTGAAGAGGACATGTTCAATATGTTTCATCTGGTAATCCTGTCACAAAATCTGTGAATTTGGTGCAGTTAGAGTATGTTGACGCACCAGAAGTCTTCAGTGCTCTGACACAAAATCTGGTTGAAGTTTATCAAAATGAAAACACAAGACTGCAGTAATTTGTTCGGATTAATCTGGATGGTGCATCCGTAAACACAGGGCATTATAGCTGGTGTCGCTGCACTATTGAAGATAGATCTTACACATTGTGGCTATCCACTGCACTGCCCACAATCTGGAGCTTGCTGTTATGGATGTGGTAAAAATAAAAATAAGTACATTAAGGTGGATCCACCTAAAATCTTTGCCTTGTATTTCCAATGGGCAAACTTGTGTAGCCATTTTCTCACAATTAATGCGTTCCCAAGGATGAAAATTTGAACATCAATAAAAATAACTTCATATTATAGCCTAGTATACTTAATATTTTCTAAAACTTAACAATTATATTAAAAATCAATAACTTTTCCCTTGGTAAAGTTATTGATTTTTAATATAATTATGAGACCAGAAAATAGATGATGCGACTTGTACATTGATGACGTCAGTAGACAAACAAATGTTGGATTGCTTAATTATAGTTAACTTTTAGAAAATATTAAGTATACTAGGCTATAATATGAAGTTATTTTTATTGACGTTCAAATCTTCATCTTTAGGGACGCATCAATTGTGAAGAA
Organism: Macrothele yani; assembly: GCA_039090855.1. Classification (NCBI taxonomy): domain Eukaryota; kingdom Metazoa; phylum Arthropoda; class Arachnida; order Araneae; family Macrothelidae; genus Macrothele; species Macrothele yani. Next base: position 42,688,636 of record CM077022.1, on the reverse strand, counting down.
AATGGCTACAGAAGTTTGCCCATTGTAAATACAAGGCAAAGATTTTAGGAGGATCCACCTTAAAGGAGTTTTGGAATAGACCATCAAAGGTGTGATAAAGTTTTACAGTCGATCCTGAAAGCAACGCAGACATCTTATTACTGTAATTATTTGGAAGTTGCTTCTGTGCAGATGGGTAGCGTGTCTCAAATATGATGGTTATATTACCAGCAATGTGCCCTAGTAGCCTTGTAAAAAAATTTGGAGATGATAGACATGCACTTGGAAAATGTTGCTGCAGAAAATGATAGTACAAAAGTCAACAAAATCAAAGGGTTACTTGGAAGAAATTAACAGTGTTTGATTTGTAAGAACATTACACTACTGGCTTAATGTTCCTGAAATCCTGGCAGCTGTTTCAAAGAAATTCCATGCAGATGAATTCACATTATTAGAAATTAGCAGTGCTCTGGAGGATACATGTCTAAAGTAGGAAAGTTTAAAACACACCACTGGAAGGTATTTAAAGTATTTCCAAGATGCATTTAATGGTTCCTTCTTTTGAGGAATAAAACTGAGTGGGAAAGGTAATGCCAAACCCACTCAAAGATGTCATCAATAATGTCATGGATAGTATCATCATCAGATTTGAAATGCTGCAGAAAAACTATTGTCACACTTCCAAGTTTTTAATTTTCATATTTGGCCAAACAACAGTGTTTGGTCATTATCAATTTATGGGAATGAAGAAATTGCTCAATTACATGAACATTTTAGCGTAGTTCCATACCGGCCAACTTTAAGAAACCGAAATCCGTAAAAAAATTAATCAATATATTCGATGAAATTACTTGCAGCATATATTGATTAAATGTACCAAACATATCGATTAAAAAATTATATGTTACCTAAATCAAGTGTCAACTTTTAATTGATATGACTATAGATGTTTGAATTTATCAGCACGTTTATTTTGATTAAAATAGAATCTATACATAATATCTCATTACTATGCTATCATTATGATCTATATTTAGTGCAAATACTATGCTATATTATGATCTATAAAGAGATAAAAATTTATTTTTATGGAAGTTTGCATCTAAAGGGAAGGATGTTCACCCTTTGACCCCAAATCCAATAGGATCGTATCCCACGCCGTCATGGAACAAACTAAAGTGTCTTCAAAAACGAACCATTTTCATGCTATGTTTATCTTATGGAGAGACAGATGATGAGACAGTCAAATAAAAAAAAATGAAATAAATGAGTGACTGAGGGACACTAATTGGTAAATTATGCTCAACTAAAAACGAAGTGAACAAACATTTTGCACGAATCACATTTAGTTCATTATAATTTTTAACAAAGTTAATTTCATATTTTTTTCCACGCAGTCAACATTAGATTTATGCTTGGCACTAGAAATATGATTAGTAATATCATTCTTTCCACCATGCAAAACGCTGAAATTACATCAACATGTAGTGCAAAATACATATTTTTCCTTTTATGAAAATTTTGCAATACACGGGAATTCCACAGAACATGCATCACGGAATGTTTGATGGTACTTCCCCCTTATATATTGCTGCTCATAGCGAATCACTAATACTAAATTTCTTGATACTTGAAAAAAAAAATTCAAATAAAACTGCTATAATAAAACAGTAACAGCTTAAAGAGATGTAATTTGCAGAGGAAAAAATAGTACCCCAACATATTAATTGAATCAAGCCAAGACATTTTTATGCACGTTAATGAGAGACAAACAAAGCATGGTTGGAAAGCGTAGAAAACTTACTGACTAACGAACCAGCAAAATAAATCACTGCTGGAGAAACACTGGCTCGAATGAACATTGGACTTATTTTTTTAACTTCCTCTTATTGTAGCATTCTTTCTTTAGGTCAAATTTATTGCTAGAGAAGAAGTTACAAAACCATGCCCCAATGCATTTTTTATTTCACAAAACTGGCAGCTTTTACTTAATTTTGTCATGTTGGGTATTGATCTGGGCTTAAAAATTCCACAGATTTAAAATCCGTTTGAATTTTTTTTTCTACGATAACTATGTTCTGAGATAGCATTTTGAACTGGGAGTAATGAAGACATGAGCTCCAATGCAAGACATACCCCACCCTCACCTACTGAGAAGTTGCGACCCGAAGGACAAACCAGGGTTTGAAAAAAACCGGGTTTTTTAAAAAAAACCAGCCCACTTAGGTTTTATTGGGCTTTTTCGGGTTTTATCGGGCTTTTTTGAGTACTGTTGTAAAAAAATGAAGAAGCGACAATCAATGAGTAAAGTCTGTCTTAAAATCACAAAAGGGCCTTTAAAAGCAATCTCTTGATAAAACAGTTGCTATTTTTTTTTATGCTGCTAACATACCATTCGATGCAGCAGAATTGGATCAGTTTAAAATTATGATTGAAACACTAAGACCTGGACATCAACCATCCTCAGCAAAAGCCATTGGTGGAAAACTGTTTGATACTGCAGCAGAAGAGACTGAATCTCAGCTTTCAGAAAAATAATATTAGGCAGTTTGACTCTCACCATAGATGGTTGGTGCAGTGTGAAGAATGAACCAGACCAAGCTATTAGTGTCCATACCAGAACAGAAAGTTTTTTGCTCTATGCTGATGATACTGGACCAGAAAAGAAAACAGGAAAACATTGTGTTTCTAAATTAGAGGCGGCCACAAAGGAGTGCAAAGAAAAATTTGGAAAACCTGTTTTTGCTGTTGCAACTGAGAACAAAAACAAAATGATAAAAATCTGGAAAATTTTAAATGAAAGATATCCAACTCTCATAACATATGGATGCTCAACATATCTGTTGAATTTGTTAGAAAAAGATGTTTCCCCAAAGACTGTTTTAAAGCAGATTGGGGCAATGTAAAAATATTTTCATAACATAGGCCTACATCAACTACATAGATGGTTCAAAGAAAAGCCTGGCTTAATGCCACAACTACCAAACGAAACAAGGTGCAACTTTCATTCTGATTGTGTTAAAACATTTGTGGCCAATTATCACAAATACAGAGAAATATCTTAAAATCATATTGAGGAATTTGATCAATCTATTTAAAAAATCTTGGATAAATGGACATTTGCAGTGAAGCTATCAATCTGGAAAAACAGTTATCCATTGTTGCTAGCACACTGGACACACTTCAAAGAGACATGCAATGTCTGTTTCAGTTGCTGTTAAAATATAGCCGGATTTACTACAAAAAGAAATCCTGCAGCCCTATTATCTAGATTTTAAAAAAAGGTTTGAACAACAATTCTTGCACAACATTTTCTAGCAAACCTCGTGGATCCAAAATACAGAGGTCAGAAACTTAACCAAGAACAGGAGAGTATTGCAGAAGAGTGGATATCCAAATTTCCCCCTGATTACAAAGTCGAATAATATGACCACCCTGGAATCACTGCGTACTCACCCAGGTGTGTCACAGAATGCACATGACAAGGTCAACCACATGGAGATATAAGCGACTGACCAGGACAGATGAGCCATAGCGCGTAACGTGAGCACAATGGGCAGATGTAGTGATTTGATGGATGTTAAAAAAAGAATGATAATTGGTTACCGCACCAAGGGTGGAAGCATCTCAGAAGCAGCAGACTTTGGGGGCTATTCGTGAGGTGCTGTAGTAAGAGTGTACCAAGATTGGACCGCCTGCACATTGAGTGCCTCTTGACATCATAACTGTGGAGCCCCAAAGGCCATCAACCCCAGAGGAGAATGTCACCTCTGTCAACTTGTAAAGGGAAATCTACACACAACAGCGCAGCAATTGACCATGCAAATTAATGCTGAGGTACCCAATTACGTGTCCCAGATAACAGCAGAGCGAACCCTGTTATGCATGGGTCTCCGGAGCCGACGCTGCGTAAAGGCACCCATGTTAACCCAGGGCCATCGGCAATGATGTCTGCAGTTTGCATGGGACTACCGTCATTGGACAGTGAAAACAGGTTGCCTTCACTGGCGAATCGAGGTTTCTACTTCACAAAAGTGACGGCAGTGGTGGATATGGCATCAGACACATGAGAACCAACACCCGGACGCGCTTGTTGGTCAAGTACAGGCCAGCGGTGGCAGTGTGCATGTCTGGGGATGTTTTCCTTGTATTCCGCGGGACCGCTGGTACCACTGGATGGGTCCCTGAATGCCAATGGCTACCTGTCCGTTCTTGCAGACTACATGCATCCTTTCACATTGGAGGTTTACCCTGGGGCGATGGTATCTAAAGTACAATGCACCCTGTCACATCGCTAAGGCGGTGCACGACTGGTTCCAGGAACACGACAGCGGTCTTCGTTTTCCCTTGGTCGGCGAAATTGCCTGACCTCAATCCCCTAGAGCACTTATGGGACTATTTAGCTTAACAAGTTCGACATGCTAACCCACAGCCATGTCATCTCCAGGACCTCCATGCTCTGCTGCAGTCCGAATGGGCACATGTGGCTCTGGCAACCTTCCACGGCCTCAACGATTCAATACCACATCTCGCCTCTATCATCCCGTTATTAGGAAGGTGGTCATATTATTCTGATACGACCGTGTATTTACCTGGTGTGATGGCTTTCAAAATTAATGATACAGACTGTTACCTAACATCGATGATGAAAGAAAGTGTCATCAGCCAGTTTTCTTCCATAAAAGAATGGCAAGCCATGGCAAAAAAGTCTGAAAAGGGTTCAAATTCAAAATTGCCTGCAGGATTTTCTAACTTTGTATGCCACATTCAGCACCAGCTTCATCTGTCTCCATTGAGAGAATTTTCTCTCTATTTCAATTAGTTTGGAATAAGTTACGAAATAGGCTTGAGATAGAGAAAGCCACCAAACTTGTTCAGTTTATACCTTTTAGGAACAAAATTTCCTGTAGATAAGTAGTTTTTTTTTTCTGACTAAAACTCCTGAGATTACATTAATTATTTAAATGTGGTTGTTTTACAGAAAAACTAGAGATTTGAAAATTGTGTGGTCACGAAACTATGATTTGAAATTCTAGTAAAACAGAAAGCAAAAATACTTTATTATCTGTGCCATTGTTTAAATTTTAGGCATCTTTGTAAATAGTCAAAAACTATTGCAGTTTACATGCCGCACACAAATATTATCTCAGCCAAATTTTATTTGAAGATAATACTTTACTTAGAAGCTAAGTATGTCATATTGTGTTTCTCTATTTTTTTTTTTCTATAGTGTGAATAGATAATGTTGGTCTATTCTATAATTATTTTTATAGGTGGAAAGGTATTTATATGCAACCATTTATTATTTTCAGGATTATTGCTTAGTGTGTGTGTGTGTGTGTGTGTGAGAGAGAGAGAGAGAGAGAGAGAGAGAGAGAGAGAGAGAGAGAGAGAGAGAGAGAGAGAGAGAGAGAGAGAGAGAATATATGTATATATAGCCAAGCCCAAGGTTTAAAACAAGACCAGCTGGTTGGTTCAGTTCAGTTTATGTGCAGTGCAAGTTTTAGTGTTTGAAACAATGCAAAACGATAAACCTAAAACGGCGGCAAATGTTGCCGCGTGAACATGTGTAACTAAAAACTATTCGTAACTTACATCGGCACTTTACTTTGAATGGATTAGGTTAAATAAAAAAGGTTTTAATAGTGGGTGCAAAATCTTCAGGAAAAAAAAAATCTCGGATAATCCCCAAATCCGTAAAAATAACATTTTGCTCATAAAACAAGTCACATTTTCGTAAATTTTATGGATAAATCGTAAAACCTGGCAGGTATGCAGTTCTTGACAAGGAGGAAATCAGACTGGCTGAGCTGGAATGGTCAACTATCAAGTTAAATATAAGCACAACTGCAATAAAGTGCCCCTTCACTGTGTATGCATACCTTCTTAAAACGAAACTGAAAGACATGACCGACATCCTTTTATTGGTCGAAATTTTGTTTTGCTTTTCTCCCAGCACCTCTTTATGTGAAAGAGACTTTATCTGAATGAATCGTGTGAAAACCTCTCTTTGTTCCCGCCTCTTAACTGAAGCCATGAATAACTTGATGCAGATAAGCATTGGTGGCCCTGATAGTTGTAATTATGACCCATCACTAGCCATTGAACATTGGAAATCAGCTTCCAAAAGCACAAAGCATATTCGTGCACACTCTTTTCAATTGCACCATGATGAAAAATGTGAGGAAATCTTGTAGGTGAAATTAAACTTGAGTTTCGACTGCAATAACTGGAAATATTAAAAGTAATTGATTCCTTATTTTCAATATATTCATTTCATTAGAAGTAACTGATTTTCTAGTTTTGATATTGAATTATAGGCCATGTATTTAATGATACTTAATATATAAATTTTGAGGTTACTCACCTTTATTCCCTAAATCATTTAGGAGGTTTTCGCCTCTACACATTTCCAACACGTATTTTTCTTATTTACATTGTGGTTCGAGGCCGCAACAACACAAAAAAAAAAAAAAAAAAAAAAAAAAATCATTTTCAACTCACACAAACATCACTCCCCCTAAATAGGTTTTTATTGATTGATGTTTTAATTAGATTAAAGTGTTTTAGGGAGTTCAATTGTGTATATTTGTGGTGGATTATTTTGAATCTGAATTTGGTCATAGGGAAAAGAGGAAGGGGGAGTGATGTTTGTTTGTGTGAGTTGAAAATGATTTTTTTTTTTTTTTTTTTTTTTTTTTTGGTGTTGTTGTGGCCTCGAACCACGATGTAAATAAGAAAAATACGTGTTGGAAATGTGTAGAGGCGAAAACCTCCTAAATGATTTAGGGAATAAAGGTGAGTAACCTCAAAATTTATATTGTCTAAATAGCACGTGAATAATTAAGCAGCTTGAAGACATTTGCAATGCTGTATGAATATATGATACTTAATATATTTAATTTTCCAGGCTCCAGAGCTATCAGCAATGTAAAATTTCATCAGCAAAATGTTGGGCATATAAATTTTTGGCTTGGGTATCTTTTTTTTTTTTGGAGGGGGGGGGCAACATGACCAACAAGGCATGTAGAAATTTTCTGTATTTTTATAACCCTAGTATCATCAATAAAATTTGAAAACCTCATTAGAGCACTGATGAGGGATGAACTGGATGACAAACTTCATACACTATTATTCATCATTGTCAACCATTATCAATCCACTGCTGGACGAAGGTCTCCCCAAGTTTCTTCCACAACGATCTATCTTGTGCCAGTCTCCTCCATGTTACTCCCGCATAGTTTCGAATTTCAACACTGTTATTATTAAGGACTCCAAATGATTTCAGATGATCTGTGCTTTAATAAGGGAACCATTCAGCAAATAATAATCCAAGATATGTAAACTGTGATTAACTGTGATTTTTAATAATAACAGTGTTAATAACACTGTTATTATTAACTGATAAATCACACATTAATGAGCTAATACTTATTAATTATTAGAACTAATTTATTAGAGGAAAAGTAGTAGTCTCAATGGAAAAAGTTATTTTAAGAAGTTATAGATACTATTGTTTTACATATTTTGGATTATTATTTTCTGAATGGTTCCCTTATTAAAGCACAGATCATCTGAAATCATTTGGAGTCCTGCAATTTGGTCACTGGTTATGACAGCCCACACCTTTACAATCAAATCTTGCATCTGAACCATTTTTCCTGGACTATGATGTTTATCATCTTATACTGATTCTTTTCTATGGCAGAAATGTTTAAGCCACTTGAAAACACATGTATGAGATGGACGATTTTCTCTATACACTTACTTCACCATTTGCAACATTTTTGTGTCACTTTTGCCCACCTGAACACAAAATTTGATGTTTGCTTAAAAACATATACACACAAGTTCACCTCACACTATGTTTTCTCAAGTGGCTAGAATTTCTGCTGATCTTGATTACAGTGCTTGAGGAACAATTCCTTTTCCTTTCATGCTTACTTATAGTAGATGGCAGCACCTGCACTTGTCTTGTGACTCAGTCATGTTTTCCAATTACTACACTATGTATTTCTCTGGTTTTTATCAAGCCAATAGCCCTAAGCAAAAAGATGTTACTTTGAATATTTAGTGAAGCAAACTGTGGGAATTAATAAAAGCAAAAGTCTTAAGCCTTTGAACAATCTGATAACTTAAAATAGCCAGTTTAATTCTATTGTGTTGTACTCACTTCCATTAAAGAGCTCAGTCATCATATATGCACACTAAGTAAAATGTTTAAAACATGTATAGGTTAAAAAAGACATCGTATACAGTGAACATAAAACAAAAATTGTGATCTTCATTTAAATAACTTGCTTGATGATATTTTTGTGACACACCAATAAGAGATTAAAATTGGTGTGGGAAAGAATGATTAAAAACGACATGTGTTTGCAGCTCAGAAATTCTGTCGATCTGAGTACAATGCATTAACCACACAAAGTTAATCAAGATCACACAACTAACATGCAAATAAAGTTGTACACACCTGTAATTACAAGAAAATCTTATGCATGCTGTCTCTCAGAATATGAATTTAAAATATTACTATTAATGACTGATAATATAATTTATTTAAGCAAAAGTTTAAAAAAAATGGTAATCTGATGATGGTGAAAATACACTATGTTAATTAAACATGCAAGACACTCATAATATATGACACTGAAGTAGAATGAGGAACATAAATGAGATCTCTTGGCATTCAGGTTGATACTTTTTATTTACTTCATGGCCCCAAATCTCTACTCCTGCATAAGTCTACCAGTATCTCTACCCTGACTTTGCTCCAGTACTTCCAGACAGTTCCACAGCATGAAGGGCTGAGGGATTTGCAGTTGCATGCATCAATTATGTCTGTGTTCAGCAGATTTCCCCTTAAGCCAGTGTTTACAACAGAAATGCATGCTGTACATCTTGCTCTATAATTTGTACAGTTCAGACCTGATCAGTGTGCTGCGATATATTTAGATTCTCTGAGCATTTCACGGAACCTACTCCTCCATGGAGGGTGGGAGAGCATACTGCCCTGAGAACTGTGAGATGCTTACTCCCTTTTTTACATCAGACTAGTTTTCAGGCCCATTTTTACTGGATACCCAGTCATGTTGTGATCCAGGGAAATGAATCAGCTGCTGCTGCTGCTGCCTGATCCATTCCCTCACTAGTCATCACTCTAATGCCAGAACCCCTGATCTGTCATTAGGGAGCAAGTTAAGTCAATGTGGCAGGATTTTTTGGGACCAACGCATAGGAAACAAACTGCACTGAAATTCCCATTTTTTGTCTTTGTCCTCCAAGTTTTCATTAAAACTGTAGAGAGGAAGTTGTACTAGGAATTACCATTGCACTCATCACTACTTGCTGTGTGGGATGTGCAGTTTACTTGTCCCTGCTGTTCATGTCTTTTGTGCATGTAATTATTTTCCTGGTAACTGCTCATGTTTCCTTCTTTTACTAACTTTATCTCAGATGACTCAGCAACCCTATGTTGCCTTTTAATTGATGAATGTGATGTGTTTGTTGTCTATGCTATCCTTTTTCCTGTCAATTGGTCTTTTTCAGTTTGTGTAGTTCCATGTCTTTTGCATTAGACATTTACATCACTTAAAGAAGATGTGTTTGTGCATCACAATTACATTTTTTACTTGTTCTTTTGTTTTAGTTTAAAATTACACATTTTTGGTTTTGTTTTCTCCATCAACCTAATATTAGCATTCTTTAGCCCACTAAGGCTCTCATGTCAATAAAATCAAACTACCAACAAATCAAGTAGTTGAAGGAGTTGAGAAAGAGAAATAAGACAAATGAAATCCCAAATTATAATTTGTGAAATTACAGTTATATGATATTCACTGAATTCCCTAATGTGAAACTTACTTTAGCATTTTCTAATCTGCCTTGGTAACGGCTAACAATAAATAAATCAATGCAACATCCAAAGTAGGCATTGTAAACATCTTGAGTTGCAACTGCTGGATTAAAATATTTTCCTTTCAGGGAGTCATATAGTTTTTGGCTTCTGAATGAGCTTTTTCAGCCAGTTTCTGAGCACACACAAATGATTCCACTGACATGGCAACACTCTGGCGAGCTGACATGTATTCCAAATGCTAGAGGAAAAGAAACACAAAAATGATGAGTTATTTTTCAAAGTAATTAATTGGTAAAAAACTTTACAATGTTCAATGAATTACATATAAAAAAACAATACCACTTTTCATAAAAACTATGCAAAGAAATGCCGACATCCTAAAGAAAAAGAGTGCTGAAAATCAAGTTATACTACTAGCTCCGGTTTTGGGTACTTTTCCCTTCCCCTCTCCATTTCCTGAAAAAAATTTCCCCTGAATACCAGACACAGCTGAAGATACAATCTTTAAATATATAAAAAAAACAAAAAAAACAGTGCTTCTTCAGAGTTGAGAAGTTACTAAAGGGAGTTATCACAATGGTAGTAATAGCTTGGCAGAGTTTCAGATGTGTACCAGTAAATAATGTCTCCAAAACACTAAGCTGTTAATAAATTTTAAATTTGTAAATATTTTTAACAACAGAAAGTGTCCAAACACCATACCTTTCGATAGCAGCAGCATTGGGAAGGTGGAACCTAAGACAGCTGAAGATCTTCCGACAATAGTGGGGCTAACCCACATTTTGTAAAAAATGGAGAAAATTAACTCTAAATTAAAGGGAACTGGTAAGTGGACTAACATACCTGAACATTTTAGAGTTCATTTTCTCCATTTTTACAAAACGTGAGTAAGCCCACTATTGCCGTAAGAGAGACAATTCAATGGGTTTATACATATAGCTATGCAGCAAAACTTAAGATATTGCATAATGCACAACACAGATGGCTGGTTATTACTTATGATAGTACCCCATATATTCACACGGTATATTATAGTGCTTCATTCACAGAAAATGGATACTTCAGAAATGAAAACCTTTTCTCCAAAGATGAATGAGATGACAGTCAGCATAAGAAAAAAAAACAAACAAAAAAACAACAACAGATACTCTCATCACTAAAGACAACACAATATCATTCCTTTCTCCACACAACTACAATTCAACACCAGTCAGCAACCATTAGCATTGGTGAGAAATAATTAGAGGCAAAAAATGTTATGATGCTTTAAAGGGTGGTATCACAGTTCTTCTAATGACAGAAAACACTGCAAAAGGACTAGACATAATTTATCTGTTTCTATGTTTTGTGGATTTCTCACAGTAATAATTTGCTCAAAATCAGTTCTGATGTGTGTAAGTGCCATGTTACAGCCACTATAACCAAAACTCCCATGCTTTTGTACTATAATCAACTTGCATAAAAATTTGAAGGGATGATCATCTGCCTAAACTTAATTCTTCATCCATTATTTCAGGATAATCCCCCTTTCTACTGCTAAAGGTTGTTTTGGATTTCATTCAGTTTGGTGTCACTGCTCACTTTGACATAATTTCATTCCTTGACTGCTGTCAGCTGTGAACACAAAGAACAGCTGTATTTGACTACTGACTGCATTCCTTGACTGCTGTCAGCTGTGAACATTCACTAGAACAGTTGTATTTGCCTTTACCCTTCTGTGAATAATTTGATTATTATCTTGCAAACATAATAATTTTTACTTTTCACTACACTGCAAACAACACAAAACTAATTATGTTCCAAAGTTAATGCAGGAACGCATACATGAATATACACTGATGAGCCATTATATTATGACCACCCTCAGCCTAGAGAAATGAGCATGCCTGGAGATTGAACAATGGCGCAGGTGAAGTTCACAGAGCAGTATACACTATATTGACAAAAGTCACCTGACACCCCTTCAAAAGCAAATGAATGGATCCGCTGCGCTGTTAAGATGCGCGGTACAGCTGCAAACGGTATAAAAACAAGCCTGCAGCTGACCATGATCATATCGCACTGTGACGTTGAGTGAAAATGTGGCGGCAGGAGAGAACTGACTTTGAGAAAGGAAAGATTGTTAGGTGTTGCATTAGTTGGTTGTCCATAAGAGAAACTGAAAGGCATTTAAACATATCCAAGTCAACTGTTTTGGATGTATTGAATAAGTGGAAGACACATGGTGTGCCTGAACCAGCAAAACATACCGGCAGACCACAGAAAATCAGTGATAGAGGACGTTGAAGCCTCAGGAGAGTCGTTACAGCTAATCGACTGAGTACTGCACAAGACCTCAGTGTACAGGCGAGTAAAAATGCTGGAACCTCGGTATGTACATGTACCATTCACAAAGAACTTCATTCCATGGGTTACCGTGGTCGTGCGGCTGCTAATAAGCCTTTCATCTCCACTCGGAATGCTACTCATCGCTTAGCATGGTGTAAAGAACATTTATCGTGGACCGTTGATCACTGGAAACGAGTCCTATGGACTGATGAATACAGATACAGGACCCATCAGTCTGATGGCCATGTGTGGATATAGCGGCCGCTGCAGAAATACTATTTACCACAGTGTACTGTTTCTACGGTCAAGTTTGGACCTGGCAGTGTACTCATGTGGGGGTGTTTTTCGTGGAATGGTCCCGGCCCATTGGTTATCGTGGACAAACCTGTTAACTAGCACTTCTACCTCGATATTCTGGACAATTATGCCCTACCAACTCTGTGGCAATACAATGGAACCGAGCCTTGTTGGTACCAGCAGGATAACGCACCGAGCCACAAAGCAAGGAATGTTACGGTGTGGTTTGATGATAATTCCGTATTGTGTGTGGACTGGCTAACCCAGAGCCCTGATCTTAATCCCATAGAGCACCTGTGGGATGAATCAGATCACTGCATAAGAAATGATCTGCTTCTGCCTCAGAATCACCTTTGCTTTCTTGATCTAATTACTCACAGAAGTATTCACTCCATCTTTCACTTAACTCACTGGACTCCCATATCATTTTCCCACTCCTATTCTTCACACAACTTACAACTTTGTTTCCCCTATTTTTCCTGAGTCTCGTGTACTTCCAGAAAGTCTTTCTATCTTTCCAAAAAGCTAATTCATACCTTTCCACCTTCTCCTTCATATCTTTTGCTTTACTCTGGTGAACCAGCTTAGCTGCTTCACGCTTCTTACAGCGGTATTCATCAACAGAAACTCTACCTTGCAACATCCCCAAATAGGCATCCTTCTTTCTCTTTATTGCCTCTTTAATCTCATTATTCCACCAACCATCACCTCTATTGTTACCCACTACTGTGGTACAACAGACCTCAGCAGCAGTGACAACACAGTTCTTAAAACATTTCCACTTCTTTTCTACATCTCTCTCACATGACTTCAGTTCCTTCAGTCATTCTCTGAGTAAGTTAGCATAATGCTAATGATCTTCAGGAATTATTATATTCGCACTTTTAAGGTATTAACCTCTTGCAAAGTGCGCATAGTTTACGTGCAATTCATAAATGAAAAAACCATGAGGAATAACCACTCACCATAAAGATCATGGTAACCTCCAATGACCACACACTTCCAACACGTCATTCATCGTGATGTAACTGGGCTTCCACAGGTTTACAGACTTCTTGCTTACGCTTCTTATCTTCAGGAAGCCTTTCAGCATTTATTATTTCCACCCTAGGCCTCTTCCTATTCCTTTTCCTCCAACCAACATTCAGTTTCACTCATGACACTACCAAGTAATGATCAGAGCCAACATCTGCACCTCTGATCACAGGAGTGTCAACAACTAAGTGTTTCAGATGCTGAACATAAACAACAAAATCTATAACACTCTTTTGACCAAGAGTACAATTTTCCCAAGTATATGTGCAGATATACTTGTGGTTGAAAAACGTGTTAGATACACACAAACCATTCTTCATGCAGAGTTCAATTAACCTTTCACCATTATCATTTACACAAGGATCATTAAACTTACCCAGAGCATTGTCAGAAATCGTATTCTGCACTTCTACTCGAGCATTGAAATCCCCTGCTATTATAACTTTCTCTTTAGCACCAAACTGGCTCAAAACAGCTTTTAGCTCATCCCAGAAATCCTCTTTCCTATCAAAAGGTTCCAAGCCATAAGGAGCATACACTACAACAATTACTATTTTCTGAAATTTCACTTTCAGACGTATCCAGAGATTTCTCTCACTAATGCAGATGTAATAGATCAAGTTGTTCTTTATCTTTTCACTTAAAATCACACCTACACCAGCTTGTCCCCTAACATTATCCAACACTCCAGACGACACACTACAGTGCCACTCACTTCTTCTATTCCAATTTCCTTCTTTTTGGTTTCACTTACACACAGCACATCCAATTTAAACTTATTAATACCTTCAATCACCTCATTCACTTTGCCATTTATACCTCTAGAATAAATGGCAAAATGAATGAGGTGATTGAAGAAATGTACTAATGTATGTTAATAAATGCTATGTTGTGTTTCTCTTCTAGGTGTCTGGTGACTTTTGTCAATATAGTGTATACACAACCCGAGGATTGGCTTTAGGTTAGTAGAGTGTTTGGAGTCAGAATGGGAAAAGCTGTTGATTCATCGGAGTTTGATAAAGGACAAATTGTGATCGCATGGCACCTCAGAACTACGATCTCAGAAACGGTACAGTTTGTGGGTTGTTCACGTGCCGCTGTAGTGAGTATGTATCAAAAGTGGTCCACACATATGGCTAAACGATAAACCGTCGTCCAGCCATGTGTCGTCCGCAGCTCATTGATGCCAGAGGGGAGTGGAGACTGTCACGCATTGTTCACAGCGATCACAGGGTCACAGTGAGACATCACCCACAGCTACAACAGTGGTGATCAGGGCAATGTGTCACAGCATACAGTTCATCGCAGCCTTCTGCACATGGGCCTGTGTAGCTGAAGACCCAGCCAGGTCCCCATGCTCACTGCAAGTCATCGTTAACAATGCATGAAATGGGCCCAAGATCATCGAGGTTTAACCATGGATGACTGGAAGAAAGTGGCCTGGTCTGATGAATCAAAATTCACGGTGCATGCATCAAGTAGAAAGCTGCGTGTGGATATGCCAATTACCAACGGAGGCTACAACACCTGGATGCACTGTTGGGCGGAAATAGGCCAGTGGCGGTGTTATGCTGTGGGCGATATTTTCTTGGGACACTTTAGGCCCCATTATCCCAATAGCACAATCACCCGGAGAGCTGTCAGGTATCTGAACATTGTTGCGAACCAAGTTACCCATTCATGGCAATTGTGTTCCCTGCTAGTGATGGCCATTACCAAAAGGATAATGTGCCATGCCAGAATCATCAAGGAGTGGTTCGAGGAACATGCTGGTGATTTTCTGTTAATGCCCTGGCCTTTAAATTCACCTGACATGAACCCAATCGAACATATGGGGGTTCGACTTGTAAAAGCAGGTTCACGCTAAATCACCACCACCCCAAAATGTATGGGAACTGGAGGACCTGCTGTTGACATTATGGTATCAGATACCCCAGTATACCTATCGCCACCTCATTGAATCAATGTCTCGCTAAGTGGTCACTGATTTGCAGGCTAAAGAGGGTCCTACCGCTTATTAGGTACCTGGTCATACTGCTATGGCTTATCGGTGTATATGTACTAGACAGGCTAAGGTAGCAATTTTTTTTTCTTAATTAAAAACTCATCACTGCCATCTTTACTTTCTGTAGGTTTACTCATGTGCAAAATAATTGATCAGTATTGTTTTTAACAGATGTTTTGTCACTTAATGAACATAAAAACTTATGCTGTTACCAAATTATTCATTGAACTGTATGCATGACATCCTTGTACTGTTTAGTGCACAATTTGAAAAATTCTTTTTTTTTTTCTTTTTTTTTTCTTTTTTTTTTTTTTTTGGCTGGCTAGTCTGAACTATGAAAAAGATGGTCCATACCGTTTATCATTTTTTGGATGCACAGTCTTGCATGCTAGGAGAAGTAAATGAACAAGACTATATACCATGGTATTTACTTTGTTTCATATCATTGCATCTAAAAGTCTGACAAATAAAAAACATCTTTTGTCAAATGCATTCACTATGATAAACAGTTTTCAAGTATTTGCTACTTCAAATATGGTACACTATTCTCACTAGGGGGCATAAGTCTATTCTCACTTTCCTGATTCTGATTTGAAAAAATCTTTTTACATCGGGTAGGGTCTACTGTAAGAATATTTTGCATACCTTTTTTACTTTTCCATAATACAGAGTTCTGCCACTAACAGCAGAAAGCACTACCTGTATTTGACCGCACAGCTTTGCTTCTAAATTGTCTACTGAAAAAAATTATTTTGCATCAGACACAAGTCATTATGATAAACATTCATATGCATTTTCAACTTCTAATGATGCATGCTTATATGAGGGGGCACAAATGCATATTTTTATTCGCACACATACCTCCATTTTTGAAAGACGGAATATTTTTTGCTTATGATAGATTTCTGTGTGAAGAATGTCATTCATGGACATTATTCTATAAACAATTCAGCATTTCAAGAGGAGATGCAAATGTATATTTCTATTTGTGACTCATCTTTCTTAAAGACCAATAGAAAAAAAATCTTTTTGCATTGGATTTTGTTCTCTATGACATGTATTTTATTAGTTATAACAACCTTTTTTCATAAGATTTCACTTGCCAATAAATATTTTATGATTACTGAATTTTATATTATCAGTGGGTAGCCTAGTGGGCAACGTTCGTGACTGCCACAGAAAGGACCTCAAGTTCGATCCAAGGCAGGTACGAACACTCAATCCACTAAATATCCACCTTGTGTCGGATGGGCATGTTAAACCGTCGGACCCCGGGTATTGGCCCCCGGTAATAAATAAGGGTGTCTTCCTCCCCCTTTCTACTTCACTTCCGTGTCACTTTCCTATCGGACACTCTAGCCCAAATCTCCTAGCTTCCCATTTCTAAGGGCTGGTTAAGACCTGGGGTCAGACACTCCCTTCCTAAAATCCTCTACATATATGATCATTTGATCATGATCAATTTTATAGTATCACACTTTCTTTTGGGGTCCAAATTCATGCTCATTAGCCCAAAAATTTGATGGCATTCCTAATTTAATTTTGTCGATGGTGTTGCACATTTCAACGAGAATTAAATAGCAAAAAAGCTCTTTTTTTCTTTTTAAATAGCAAAATAGCTCTTAAACAACAAATACTTATTGACTGTTGCTAAAATTTTACACTGTGACATCAATGTTTCAATCATTAACCCAGAATATAACTTTAAAGTTTTCTGACCAGTAAGACTAACTTTTATTTTTTAGCAAGGAATGCTCGAGTGGGTTCACTACAACTACCTTCAAAAATACTTCGCTCACTAAGCTCAACAATTCATCTTTATTTTATTATTATTCTACTAAAACTTCCCCAATTCCTATATTGTATGATTGTCAGTGTGTAAGATCTGTAACCTGAGAAAATTACCTTTCCACTGAGGGTGTTTCATATCTTTATAAATACTGATGGCCACACAGCTTTCAAACATGCATGTATAGTTAATAGTCTTTTTTTTTCTAGCTACTAGCTAGTTGACAGTTTAATTTTAATTTTTTTACCTGTACCAGATAGTGATAGTTTCATTTTTAGTGACCAACAGTCAAAATTTGGGAAGTTTTTCTACCATTGCTTAACTGTTAAGTGTCTTTTTGAAATTTGAGCTTTATAAAAACATGTCTGAAAAGTAGAAATTTTCCCCTGGTCTAGGAGATGGATTAATGTGACAATTGGCAGTAAAAATACTAATTGAATGTTTTCATGATTTCTCTTGCAGATATCCAAGAGCATTATAGACATTAAAAGAACTTCATAGTTGTGGTTCTCTTTCCTCATACATATTTCAACTACAGGAATATAATGTTCATAAAACCACTCTTTAAATACTGTTTAATCAGCCTGTTAACAGACTGGTCAGATGTTCTTGGAGTGGTCACTATAAAAAATATTTCTCTCTTCTTTTCAGGGTTTGATGGTCTACAAGAGCATCTTACAGCTAGTAGGAGTTGCCCATTCTTAATTTATGGGTCACTGGTCCAGGGATGGAAGTGCATCAGTGATGTAGGAACAAACAGAACATTCAAGTCTTATCTAGAATTTGAATCCTGGTCTAGCAGTACAAGAAGCAAGAAGCCTGCATTGCAGACCACTTATACAACATGTACCAAGTAAAGGTCACATCAGATCAATATACAATACAAAATAACAAAAAAGAGTGACTCTTTTATGGCTTTACAAAATATCCAGCAGCACATACAGTTTTAAAAATGTTAAAGTTTCTGATTTATTTTATTTTATTATTATGTTGCAAACAATTACCACAGACATTGGCAATTTTTAATTGTATCTTTAAACAAACCAAATGGGAAGGAATCAGAAAAGGAGATAAACAACTTATATTTTGTACATGTAATTGTTGAAATTAGGGCCTAGACCTTTTTATCAGCTTTTAATTTGCTGATCTCATATTCATGAGGTTTACAGAACAAGTCAACTTGATAATGCTACGCTTTTACTCAGGCACCAAACATAAATCACAGGCTTAGGACCTACAAATTAATATTTACTGCCAAGGTAAAAAATCAATGTTAATAACCTAACATGTTATGTAAATGTATGAATATGAGCATTTTGGATTAAAAATGGTTGAAAGGCTTATGCCTAAGGCCTAAAAAATAACATTTATTGCCAAGGTAAAAGAGCAGTGTTATTAACTTGATTTATTCTATAAATGAATATGAGATTGACAGATTTAAAACTTATGAATATGAGATTAGAAGACTTAAAACTGTTAAAAAGGTCTACTAGGCCTAAGCCCAGGGCCTGATAATTAAGTTTTGGTGCCTGAGTAAATGTTTGACAGTTCACTGCTCTGAAAGCCTCTGTTGATGGCCTACAGATGCAGATTTGTTATCAATTATGGCATGTTGCTTCTATATTTGATGCAAATCAGTTCATAAATAATGCATATACTCACAACAGCATCTGGTGTTTGAATGATAAAATCATATGTTACAGATACCAGGGAGAACATGGGTCTTTTCAGATCACCAAAAGTCCTGTTCCCCTAGCCCATGACTGAAAAACTAAAAAGGCTGGCGCTGAAACATGTAAAGATTTCAATGCAAAGTCTTGCAGCAAAAGTCTGTTCTAATTCTGAAACACTCTGGAAAACCCATAGACAGGACAGCTGCAAGTATGATTTGAAATAATATGATAAATTTTGGGCATAAGCACATAGCTGTGAGTCAAACAAGTACCAAAACTGCAAATTATATGCTTGTTGTACAAAAAATTATTTGTTATGGGAGCTTTCAACTAATAACTTCAGTCTTTTTCAATTTTAGAAACTGTAATTCTGATTCTCCATTTTTATTTCAAGGAATATATATGAAAATCAATTTTAAAAGAAAAACAATTAATAAAACATCATAGACTACCAACTATTTGTCACTGTTGAAACTTTTCTAAGGTTGAAAAAGATCAAATATATTGAAAAATGTTCCTTAATAAATGATTTTATGTAATTTATGGATGTTATTTGCAGTCTTAATAGTTGTATGATGAGAAATGAAGACTGTATACCCACATACATGAAGCAAGCTCATACCTTACAAGTTGATATAGAAGTATTATATTAAATCTAACTATATTTTTTGCAGAAATACACCATACATGATAAATTAACTTGAACTGAGAATCATCCCTAGGAATAGACATGAGGACGACACGACAGGGTTATAGATGTAACAGCTTTTCCCTAGACCAAATAAAAAATGCCACTATGTTCATCCTGATTACAGATTGCATCTAGCTGTGCTATTTGAGCCATAGTTTTATGAAGCATGTCACTGGAAACCTGAAGATTATAGTCTACGAAAGTGCCCATAAAAAACCTCTAATGAAATCAATCTACCAGAATCACATGATATTTTCTGCAGTACAGAATGTAAAAAAGGTTCCAATGAGCCTGGCCTTTATCCAATAACTTCTGAGGTTCATATTACTCATACACCATTCGTTTGCATGTACCCCCAGATGACTTGCAAGCAGCCTTACATGAATGAAAAGTTATACTACATTCTATAATTAGAAATGTCTACGAGGGTATGGGTTGAAAGCTCCATCTTAGAAATGTCTACGAGGGTATGGGTTGAAAGCTCCATCTTAGAAATGTCTACGAGGGTATGGGTTGAAAGCTACATCAGAGAAGGTCTGGGATGTGCAGAGTCGTTCTATGACTGATAAGGACTGCAATAATCAAACTTTTGTGCTACATATGTTGCTTGAAAAGTATTTGTATCTTAGTAAATTTTTTTCTGAAGATTTGGAAAAGGATTCTAACGAGAAAGAGGGTTTCTGTGGATTATCTTGAAACATTATGGTGTAACTCGGAAAATTTATTTGAGTGTGTGAAAGCTATGTTATACTGGCAGTAGAACTTAAGTGTATGTGTAAATGGTGTTTGCTGCAGGTGGTGCAGTGATCTAAGTGCTGGCTTCTGACCATTTGTCTGAGATAGGGCTGGGTTCAAATCCCAGTGAAGCATAGATGTCATGTTTGTCCTTTTTTCTACACGAATAGTCTAGCACTGGCTCTCTAAGATCCCTGGAACCAGTGCTCCTAAACTACGGACGAGGAACTCCTTATGACCTATTGAGTTGTTCATGGTAGTCATTAAACCTTCAACTAAAAAGAAAAAAAAATGGCATTTCTTCAAATTGGTTTTCTGTTGGTGTTGGGGGAGTCGGACAAGGATGTGTATTGTGCCCATTGCTGTTCAATATATTTATGGATACATGCAAGCTTGATATCAAAATAGATAGTACTGGTTTGTGTCTTGGGAATTTTTATGTGAATAGGTTGTCATATGCTCTTGTCACAGTCCTGTTGTCTGAGAGCAAAAATGAGTTATATGATATGTTGTTCAGGATGAATGAAATCTGCATGAAATTTAAATTGAGAATAAATACGTGAGCAACTGAAGTCATGATTTTCGAGTGAGGAACTGTTACTACTGAATGCAGGAATAGTCTAAATGATACAGCTAGAACAGGGTGTTCTACCAAATTTGAGAAATGCAATTTTATGACCACTTTTAAAAGCTAACTCTCTTGCTCTCTCTCTCTTTTTCTCTCTTGATATATATAGCCCTATACAAGGCAGTGGTATATGCAAAGCACACACATATACCGTAAGTATATATATATATATTAAAAAGGGGGACACTGCGCTCCCTCTTTTTTCTACATAAAAAGAGTGCCTCCCTTTGTTTTCTTTTTGCTAGTAACAAAAAACTAACTCATCATACTTTGACTAGGTACTTATAAGTAAGTTGAAATGCTTACCATTGTGTATATATGCATATACACACACATATATACAGTAAGTATATATTAAAGAGGGGGAACACTCCGTCATCTCTTTTTTTTTTTCTACGTAAAAAGTGGTCCCCGACCTTCTGCCAGTAACAAAAAATTTACTCATCATACTTTGACTGTGTCTAAAGTAAGTTGAAATGCTCACCATTGTGCTACATGATTTTATAACACACCTTTCTTTAACATTTATACCTGAAAAACATCATAACTTCATAAGCAGCATAATTTAAACTGCTTAGTATTGATCTCAAAATTTTGCATATATATCTATTCTAAATTGTTTTTTGCTTTAACAGTTTTCTTTGTGGGGGAGAGTACAAGTGCCCTTTTTTGATACTTGGATCACATTATATGAAAACCACATTTACGTCCTATGAGGTCGGTGTTCATGGAGAATTACAGTCACCAGAAAATGAACAACTACTAAAATTGAAAAGAAATACATAACCCCAAAGCAAAATTCATGACTTTTTCATGACCAGTAGACAGACACCCTGTAGAACATGTGAATAAGTTTGTTGGTCTGGGAAGAGTGTTTGAAAGAGAAAACATATTAGATTGTGAAACTGGTTGGCAAATGAAGTCAGCTTTGAAAGTCGTAGTTGCTTTAGGAAGATTTCACAAGACTGATGGGCTGTACAAAAGGTCCGTTACCATTAAATGTTTATATAAGACACAATACAATTAAATATTCACATAACAAAATGGCCTACACCTGGAAAACTTGTTTTCTTTTTCCATATTGGGAGACATTGTAATTAAGGGGAACCTCAAGGTAAATCTATCCTATACCTGCAATGTTAATTTGTTCTATACACATTTTCTCAAATACTGTTATGTTCTGGTCTTCAAAATTTTGTTCACAAATAAATAGTCCTTAGCTAACATATGCCCTTGCTTTGATTTTAAAAAAAAATATTGTCAGAGAACTTTTTTAAATTTCAATTTATCTCAAATGGGAAGTATTCCAATTTGGTACCAATTGAGATAAACTAATTAAAAAAAATAGACATTTTTTAAAAATCTAGGTCAGTGGTGTAACCCACCCCCGCAGCTGTGGGGAGTGGGGTGCGATAATGAAGGGTCATACTGAAGCTGCCAGTTATAGTTTCATGAAAAATCCAAACATGTACAAACACAAACAAACAAATAATTTGCCAAAACATTCATATTTTATTTAAAACACTTTTAGCTTCACCTTAATAAATGTCAAGTTTCACTTTTAAAACATGATATCCTACAGTTGAAGCTATTCGGCCCTTTGGCTGGGGTTTGCAATATGATAGCCTTGCAATGGGTTGTGATATGATCGCTCTGCAATGGGTTGCAAATAATAAGATCCCTTTCCAATTGCCCTCTCTCTGTGCTGCTGAGGAAAAAAAGCAAGGCCACATGGGAAATCCCCATGGAGGATGTGAGAAAACAGTCAGTCACCAAGGAGTATGTACACGACAGGCACCAAGATTTATTCACAGCAGCCGCTAATATGCTATGTACATATAAGACAGTGATTTCTTCAAGTGATTTATTTTAGTTTTGGAAAAAACAATACATGCTGCTATTTCCTTTAATTCTTCTTTATAGTAAGTATGTCTATCTCATACACTGTTTGGAAACTTGAATATACCAGCGAATGGCATCCATTGGCAAAATTTCACAAAAGCATCCAAATGGAGCACAGTATCAGCAAAAGGAAAAGGGAGAGTGCGCACAGAAACTTCCAAAACTCAACCAGTCCTTTTCGCCGCAAAGTCATTTAAGCTCAAGTGCTGTTTGTGATGATGAAAAGGGTTTAGCACATCAGCTGTTCAAAGTCCAGAAGCAGACATTTTACAAAAACCAAGCAAAGTAAAATGGGTGATTATGAAGTCTCACAATTACTAAACTTAGCCATTTAAAAATATTTTACTAAATTTACTTCTGATAAAATGTATATTCAGGTTCATGTATCGGTTCACACACCATGCTAATGCCGATTGGCTGATTGATAACCTTGCATTATGTACTTCTCTTCCAAAAATTACTTAAAGAGTTAAAACTACAGGGCTTTAGGTACTCCTTTACTTTTCTAGACACTCTCCCTGACCTGCACCACCACTACATACACATCGTGAAAAACACATCCTCCCTTGTGTTCGAAATCCCGGAAAAATTACTGTGCTTAGAGGTGCTGAAGTAAATCTTGCTGGGGGTGGGGGTGGGGGGGGGTGCACATTTTGCTAGTTACACCACTGAGCTAGGGCATATATTGGCTAAGGATATTTATTTGCAATCAAAATTTTGAAGACCAGAATGTAAGTCTTTTGAGAAAATGAGTATAAAACGAATTAGCATTGCAGGTATAGGATAGATTATATATAGATTATAAAACACACACACACATATATATATATATATACTTAAGAGCAAAACTGAAGACTAAGGAAAAACTTTAGAATTTAAAACGAAGGTTGCAAAATAACCTGAAAATCAAAACGTGCAACGCAGCAGTTTTGAAAATTCAGAATTCACATTCTAAAAAGAAGATACCTAAGCAAAAAAATGCAAATATAATTTTGACTCACACCTAGTACAACATAGAAAAGGTTATGTATCTACCTGTGTGAGTAAAAGGAGAAAAGACAAACAAATAAAATAAAACAACTGAATGTAGAAGGTGTCGAGAATACTGAGCCTTGGCTTTATCAAGGACCAGCAAAAACTCTGCATTTTCTCACTTCCACAAAGACCTAGTTGGAAATGGGTTTCTGCAAGGCCATAGATGCAAGTAACATTCCCACCTAAAATAGTTTAAAATATATATATATAAGTCATGTCCTCCATAGAGTTGCATGACCTAGCACTAGTTAACAATTTCGCTTGCATCCATTAACCTTCATGGCCCGACCCATGCTCTTCATCTGTTACAATTAAACAGAGAGAAGAAGATTAAAGAGAACTCAAGCTGTGAGAGTGACATAATAATTAGAAATGATTTTCAGCCATAACGAAATTCCAAGTTCGTTTGAGAGAGAATTTAAACCTGAAAATCAATGCAAAGAGATCCAAATTTTACATTGCAATTAAAAAAGGAAATGTTAATTTTTAACGAACAGATTTTTGAAAGAAAACTTGAGTCTAAAACCCCCTACTCTACAACTTATGACAGCACGAAAACGAGAATAAGTTAAAGATAATAATTAACTAAAGAAAACTTTGTGAAAGTTATATACCTTAAACAGTTAGTTGCAATATGTACAAAGTATTTCACCAGTGCTTTAAGTGCATAATTAATTAGTTATTAAGAACTTAACTACTTTGAAAAAACAGCGCAGAGACAGCGCATAGAAAAGGAACAAGCTTAGCCATCTTCTGTTCCTAGGTACCCCAAAAGACGCTCAAAGTTACAAAGAAAAGAAAGAGTTAAAACCCGCAAAAATGTTAACAGACAAACCAATGCCTAAAAGCTGAAAAGCTAAAAAACGACAGAGAATAAGTACAAACATTGAACTTATAAAACCTAGAACCCAAAAACAAGGAAGAGAGCTTACCTCTTGTGTAACAAAAACTTTTCTCCTCACAAGAGAAGAACATGGCTGACCTCTTCCGCCACTCCCTAGACGCTGGGGGGCAGTGAGGGTGGGGCTGATGGCCTCCTCATACAGCAAGAAACCAACGCGCGGAGATTTTAACCAGAGAAAAAAAAATATATAAACTTAAGACTGTGGATCTGTATGATCAGAAAGAGCAGAATTAACTCTCCAGAATACATGAGAAATATTATAAAATACACGAGCAGTTTATTTAATAATCTTTGCATGTATTAAATCACCTTAGTGAGCTTCTATAGATTAATCAGAATCGTATTAATTTTAATGTTGGTTTTACTATTTTTAGTATAGCTATCCTAGTGATGAATAACTAGTTTTCTTTTTTATTTGTTTTTATTTTCTTTTATAAACAGATTTTTAAGCTTTTTTGTGATTTTGTTTATATTATTTAATTTTTTGTTTTAATAGGACCGTCATATCCATAGCACTAAGGTTCCTTTAGGTAGTTAATAGGCATCCTCTAGCCAACTTCCTTACGGCTTTGATTGGTCAGAATCATATTATTAACTGTGTAGAAAATTAAAGCAGATCTGCCAACCTTACTCTATTATTCAGAATAATTTTTCTTAAAGTTCTTTTGATGAAAGAAGAAGGAATTTCGTTCTCTAGAAAACTTTCTAATAGTATATTAATGTGGTAATTGAAGTACAAATTGAAAGTAATTAAATATCTACACTGGAATAATAACATTTCAACCAAAGTAATTGAGAATGTACTAATTTCTCAGGTCCTAAGAATTTCAAGAATTTGCAGCAACAATTTGTACTTCAATTACCACATTAATATACTATTAGAAAGTTTTCTAGAGAACGAAATTCCTTCTTCTTTCATCAAAAGAACTTTAAGAAAAATTATTCTGAATAATAGAGTAAGGTTGGCAGATCTGCTTTAATTTTCTACACAGTTAATAATATGATTCTGACCAATCAAAGCCGTAAGGAAGTTGGCTAGAGGATGCCTATTAACTACCTAAAGGAACCTTAGTGCTATGGATATGACGGTCCTATTAAAACAAAAAATTAAATAATATAAACAAAATCACAAAAAAAGCTTAAAAATCTGTTTATAAAAGAAAATAAAAACAAATAAAAAAGAAAACTAGTTATTCATCACTAGGATAGCTATACTAAAAATAGTAAAACCAACATTAAAATTAATAAGATTCTGATTAATCTATAGAAGCTCACTAAGGTGATTTAATACATGCAAAGATTATTAAATAAACTGCTCGTGTATTTTATAATATTTCTCATGTATTCTGGAGAGTTAATTCTGCTCTTTCTGATCATACAGATCCACAGTCTTAAGTTTATATATTTTTTTTTCTCTGGTTAAAATCTCCGCGCGTTGGTTTCTTGCTGTATGAGGAGGCCATCAGCCCCACCCTCACTGCCCCCCAGCGTCTAGGGAGTGGCGGAAGAGGTCAGCCATGTTCTTCTCTTGTGAGGAGAAAAGTTTTTGTTACACAAGAGGTAAGCTCTCTTCCTTGTTTTTGGGTTCTAGGTTTTATAAGTTCAATGTTTGTACTTATTCTCTGTCGTTTTTTAGCTTTTCAGCTTTTAGGCATTGGTTTGTCTGTTAACATTTTTGCGGGTTTTAACTCTTTCTTTTCTTTGTAACTTTGAGCGTCTTTTCGGGGTACCTAGGAACAGAAGATGGCTAAGCTTGTTCCTTTTCTATGCGCTGTCTCTGCGCTGTTTTTTCAAAGTAGTTAAGTTCTTAATAACTAATTAATTATGCACTTAAAGCACTGCTGAAATACTTTGTACATATTGCAACTAACTGTTTAAGGTATATAACTTTCACAAAGTTTTCTTTAGTTAATTATTATCTTTAACTTATTCTCGTTTTCGTGCTGTCATAAGTTGTAGAGTAGGGGTTTTAGACTCAAGTTTTCTTTCAAAAATCTGTTCGTTAAAAATTAACATTTCCTTTTTAATTGCAATGTAAAATTTGGATCTCTTTTGCATTGATTTTCAGGTTTAAATTCTCTCTCAAACGAACTTGGAATTTCGTTATGGCTGAAAATCATTTCTAATTATTATGTCACTCTCACAGCTTGAGTTCTCTTTAATCTTCTTCTCTCTGTTTAATTGTAACAGATGAAGAGCATGGGTCGGGCCATGAAGGTTAATGGATGCAAGCGAAATTGTTAACTAGTGCTAGGTCATGCAACTCTATGGAGGACATGACTTATATATATATATTTTAAACTATTTTAGGTGGGAATGTTACTTGCATCTATGGTCTTGCAGAAACCCATTTCCAACTAGGTCTTTGTGGAAATGAGAAAATGCAGAGTTTTTGCTGGTCCTTGATAAAGCCAAGGCTCAGTATTCTCGACACCTTCTACATTCAGTTGTTTTATTTTATTTGTTTGTCTTTTCTCCTTTTACTCACACAGGTAGATACATAACCTTTTCTATGTTGTACTAGGTGTGAGTCAAAATTATATTTGCATTTTTTTGCTTAGGTATCTTCTTTTTAGAATGTGAATTCTGAATTTTCAAAACTGCTGCGTTGCGCGTTTTGATTTTCAGGTTATTTTGCAACCTTCGTTTTAAATTCTAAAGTTTTTCCTTAGTCTTCAGTTTTGCTCTTAAGTAACTAATTTCAATTTATTATTTAGCAGCTCATGCGCAAATTCTAGTTGAAATGCTTTATTATTATTATTATTTTTTTTTATTACTATTTTTTATTTGAGGTTTTTTTTTTTTTTTTTTTTCATTTTCCTATTTTTATTTTTAGTATGTTTTGGATGCAGCTTTTTGGAGTGTAGTTTATACTCGAGTTTGGTCTTTTCTTGGACTGCTTATTTCTAAAAAGTTTTTCCTAGTTGGTTTGCTCAGAATTTGTATGTTTTGGCCCAAGTGGAGTTCTAAGGACGATGAAAGGATTGGAGGTCAGCTCAGATATTTTAAGTCCTCCCGCTCGGTTAGGCTAGCACCCTTTCCCATAGTGTATGAACTCGCTGGCAAAGGTAATCTAAAGTTATGAAATGACAAACGTTGTTTGACATGTAAATCTGCAGATCCTAACCTGTATTCTTCTGTTGAGGATAATTGCTCCAACAAGTTTTGCAAAGCCTACAATACCATCTATAAGCTCACCTGTACTGTCTGCAACCTTAGCTATATTGGCCAAAGTAAAAATCCTCTTCATCTTAGGATTAATGGTCACAGGTCTCTAGTAAACAAGTTCTCTAATTCAGGAGTGTACCCCTCCACAAACGCCAACCAGTACTCTACCTTTGAATCAGAGCATTTCCATACTCATGGTTTTGACAAAGTGAAAATAGAGGTACTACATATTATCCCTGACCTCTATGCTCGGCTAGAAACTGAATCCCTTGAAATTTTGCAGCATCAGTCTCTTTATCCCTATGGCCTTAATTCCATTCTATCTGACAATAAGCATAATCAGCATAAATTTTCAATTCGTGAACTCTTCTTTCTTGTTAATAATAAGAGCTGCTCTAGAGGTAATAGAGGACAGAGGTTATTTCGCACATCAAGCAAAGTTGATTTTGCTAACTTGCTAAAAACTCTGGAAAGCTTTAAAACTGGCACTAATTTTGTTAAAAATACTTACAAAATTCTCAAGTCCTTCAAGCACTCTGTCCTTAAAAGTTTTTTCAAATTCTGGAATGAAACTGCTGACCATGTTGATAAGCATGTTTTTGCTTTGGTTCTGGACATTCTTAAACATATTCTTAAAGATAAAATTTCTCTTAAAGAATTTTCCAGTAATTTTGTTACCATCAGGTTCCTAAATAAAGCCTACGATAATCTCAATGTTAGGAAGCTGTTCTACAATAATGCAATTTTTTTCCCCATCCACAGGCACCAGTCTATTGTAAGTTTTAAATATGTTAAGACCTTAGGGTCAATAGTTAAAAACTACAAACTTAACTCTTCGAGCTACATTCCTGTAATTACTACATGTTCTTGTGATGAACATAAAGAAACAGTTCACTATGATAAGAATTACAACCATATTATCACCGGAAACTTGAGTTTTGTTGAAAATGAAAAGCTTAGGAATTTATTAGAGTATGGCTCTAAATTCAGACCTTCCTTCACAATTTCCAAAGAAAGGATTCTTGAGAGCTTCACTCAAGATGTAAATAGGTACATCGTAAAAACCAGTTTAACGTACAATCAGCCTATTGAGGCCTTCGCAGAATGGAAATATAATATAATCAATAGCTTCACCGGTGAGTTGGCAGGTCTGGACTTTTGTTTCGACAGAAATCTCTTTTTCTCTGGAGAAGCTAAAAGGTCACTCTCCAAACTACAAGACCAATTTATTTTTACCACTACGGATAAAGCTAGCAATAATTTTGCAATTATCTGTAAGAAGTTCTATTTTGAATTGTTAACTATGGAACTCAATAATAGAGTAACATACGAGCCCGTAAGTTATTCTACCAAGCAGTTAGAAAATCGGTTTAAGGCATTCTTCAAGAAACTTAAAATTCCACAAACTAGAAGATATGAGCCTGAATTTCCATTTCTTTTTGCAACGGTTAAGTTTCATAAGGATCCTGTGAAGTTCAGGTTCATAGCTAGTGGAGTAAGGAGTCATAAAAAGAAAATAGATCTTGCTTTTGAAGATGTCTTAAAGAAGGTTTTGAAACACATTAGAAACTGTTCTAACTTGATGAACAGAGATTTTTGGATAATTAATAATAATGCAGAAGTAATTTCTACTATACTCAAAGTTTGTCCCCTAGATATTAATAGTTATGATTTTGAAAACCTATATACTAATCTGCCTCTATCAGATATAATCACTACCTTTAAAGAGCTGTATGCAGAATTTAAACTTAACCAATTTGTTGATGTAGGAACTTGGAACTCTTATCTCAATTGCTGCATAAAAAATAACCATATCTTATATAATAATACTCTCTATAAGCAAGTGAACGGTATTCCAATGGGAACATCAACGTCCACGAATATCGCTAATCTATTCCTGTTCTTTAAGGAATATAAATTCATTAAAAATCACCCCACCTGCTCAGATAACTACCTTTACACTTTTAGATATATTGATGATCTGCTGTGTATCAATAATTCAGAAGTTATAGAGAGTGATTTTGATAATATCTATCCTAGCTCTCTTAACTTATGTAAAACCAACCACAGTAATCAGGAACTTGAGTTCCTAGACTTAAGCATTAAGCTCAACAGAGGTAACCCATCTATTAGCCTCTTTGATAAAAGAGTTAATTTTCCTTTCAAAGTAATTAAATATCTACACTGGAATAATAACATTTCAACCAAAGTAATTGAGAATGTACTAATTTCTCAGGTCCTAAGAATTTCAAGAATTTGCAGCAACAATTTGTACTTCAATTACCACATTAATATACTATTAGAAAGTTTTCTAGAGAACGAAATTCCTTCTTCTTTCATCAAAAGAACTTTAAGAAAAATTATTCTGAATAATAGAGTAAGGTTGGCAGATCTGCTTTAATTTTCTACACAGTTAATAATATGATTCTGACCAATCAAAGCCGTAAGGAAGTTGGCTAGAGGATGCCTATTAACTACCTAAAGGAACCTTAGTGCTATGGATATGACGGTCCTATTAAAACAAAAAATTAAATAATATAAACAAAATCACAAAAAAAGCTTAAAAATCTGTTTATAAAAGAAAATAAAAACAAATAAAAAAGAAAACTAGTTATTCATCACTAGGATAGCTATACTAAAAATAGTAAAACTAACATTAAAATTAATAAGATTCTGATTAATCTATAGAAGCGCACTAAGGTGATTTAATACATGCAAAGATTATTAAATAAACTGCTCGTGTATTTTATAATATTTCTCATGTATTCTGGAGAGTTAATTCTGCTCTTTCTGATCATACAGATCCACAGTCTTAAGTTTATATATTTTTTTTCTCTGGTTAAAATCTCCGCGCGTTGGTTTCTTGCTGTATGAGGAGGCCATCAGCCCCACCCTCACTGCCCCCAGCGTCTAGGGAGTGGCGGAAGAGGTCAGCCATGTTCTTCTCTTGTGAGGAGAAAAGTTTTTGTCACACAAGAGGTAAGCTCTCTTCCTTGTTTTTGGGTTCTAGGTTTTATAAGTTCAATGTTTGTACTTATTCTCTGTCGTTTTTTAGCTTTTCAGCTTTTAGGCATTGGTTTGTCTGTTAACATTTTTGCGGGTTTTAACTCTTTCTTTTCTTTGTAACTTTGAGCGTCTTTTGGGGTACCTAGGAACAGAAGATGGCTAAGCTTGTTCCTTTTCTATGCGCTGTCTCTGCGCTGTTTTTTCAAAGTAGTTAAGTTCTTAATAACTAATTAATTATGCACTTAAAGCACTGCTGAAATACTTTGTACATATTGCAACTAACTGTTTAAGGTATATAACTTTCACAAAGTTTTCTTTAGTTAATTATTATCTTTAACTTATTCTCGTTTTCGTGCTGTCATAAGTTGTAGAGTAGGGGGTTTTAGACTCAAGTTTTCTTTCAAAAATCTGTTCGTTAAAAATTAACATTTCCTTTTTTAATCGCAATGTAAAATTTGGATTTCTTTTGCATTGATTTTCAGGTTTAAATTCTCTCTCAAACGAACTTGGAATTTCGTTATGGCTGAAAATCATTTCTAATTATTATGTCACTCTCACAGCTTGAGTTCTCTTTAATCTTCTTCTCTCTGTTTAATAGTAACAGATGAAGAGCATGGGTCGGGCCATGAAGGTTATTGGATGCAAGCGAAATTGTTAACTAGTGCTAGGTCATGCAACTCTACGGAGGACATGACTTATATATATATTTTTTAAACTATTTTAGGTGGGAATGTTACTTGCATCTATGGCCTTGCAGAAACCCATTTCCAACTAGGTCTTTGTGGAAGTGAGAAAATGCAGAGTTTTTGCTGGTCCTTGATAAAGCCAAGGCTCAGTATTCTCGACACCTTCTACATTCAGTTGTTTTATTTTATTTTTTTGTCTTTTCTCCTTTTACTCACACAGGTAGATACATAACCTTTTCTATGTTGTACTAGGTGTGAGTCAAAATTATATTTGCATTTTTTTGCTTAGGTATCTTCTTTATAGAATGTGAATTCTGAATTTTCAAAACTGCTGCGTTGCGCGTTTTGATTTTCAGGTTATTTTGCAACCTTCGTTTTAAATTCTAAAGTTTTTCCTTAGTCTTCAGTTTTGCTCTTAAGTATATATATATATATATATATATATATATATATATATATATATATATATTCTATCAAGAAGAGACCTAAGCAAAAAAAATATATATATCTTTGACTCATACCAAGTACAACACAGAAAAGGTTATGCATCTACCGGTGTGAGTAAAAGGAGAAAAAAAAAAAAAAAAAAAAAACATCTGAATGTAGAAATACAACTCTGCGGAGGTCATGACATATATATATTTTTAAAACATTTTTTGGTGGGCATGTTACTTGCATCTATGGCCTTGCAGAAACCCATTTCCAACTAGGTCTTTGTGGAAGTGAGAAAATGCAGAGTTTTTGCTGGTCCTTGAAAAAGCCAAGGCTCAGTATTCTCGACACTTTCTACATTCAGATGTTTTTTTTTTTTTTTTTTTTTCTCCTTTTACTCACACCGGTAGATGCATAACCTTTTCTGTGTTGTACTTGGTATGAGTCAAAGATATATATTTTTTTTGCTTAGGTCTCTTCTTGATAGAATGTGAATTCTGAATTTTCATAACTGCTGCGTTGCGCGTTTTGATCTTCAGGTTATTTTGCAATTTTCGTTTTAAATTCTAAAGCGTTTCCTTAGTTTTCAGTTTTGCTCTTCAGTATATATATATATATATATATAGATCTACATATAATCTATCCTATATATATAGATTATATCATCATCATCATCATTGTCAACCATTATCAATCCACTGCTGGACGAAGGTCTCCCCAAACTTCCTCCACAACGGTCTGTCTTGTGCCAGTCTCCTCCATGTCACTCCTGCATACTTTCGAATTTCATCCACCCATCTCCCATGTGGTCTTCTTCTGGGTCTTTTCCTGTCCCTTGGAATCCAATCTAAAATTTCGGCTGTCCATCGACGGTCTGTCCTTCTGGCAGTTGTCCAGCCCATTGCCATTTCAGGGATTTAACTCTGATCATGATGTCTTCCACTCTTGTCATTTTTCGGATCCACGAGTTCCTCTTCTTATCTCTCCTGGTTATACCAAGCATGCACCTCTCCATGCTGCTTTGAGTTGTCTGCAGCCTTTGTATGTCTCTTTTAGTTAAGGGCCATGTCTCTGCACCATACGTAAGCACCGGAAGGATGCATTGATCAAACACTTTTCTTTTAAGACATAATGGCATATTGCTCTTGAAAATTATGCTGTTTTTTCCAAAAGCTCTCCAGGCAAATTTTGTACGCCGATTAATTTCTTCATCAATGTGACCCTCACTTGATATCTGCTGTCCAAGATAAACGTATGTGTGTGTTATCTCCAGCTTTTCTCCATCAATCGATAAATCTTCATTTCTTGTAAAAGCATTGAACATCACTTTTGTCTTCTGAAAGTTCATTTTTAATCCCACTTCTTTACTCTTGTCAGCAAGTTCCTGGATCATACTCTGCAGCTCTGATGGGGTAGTTGCAAAAATGACTACGTCATCAGCAAAACGAAGGTGGGTTAGATAATCTCCATTAATCTTTATTCTTTTGTTTTCCCAGTTCAGTGATTGAAAGACATTTTCCAATGTGGCATTAAAGAGCTTCGGAGATATGGTGTCACCTTGTCTCACTCCCTTTCCAATTTTTATGTGTGTTGTATTTTCAAACAGCCGAATCTTTGCACTTGCATTTTCATAGATGTTATTAATAATACTGTATTAATGTATGCATCTTCAATACCGCAGGATTTCAGAGCCATTGTAACTGCTGATGGTTTCACCGAATCAAAGGCTTTTTCATAATCGATAAAAGCCATGCACAATGGAAGTTCATATTCCCTCGCTCTTTCAATTAGTTCTCTCAGTACGTGGATATGATCTATTGTGCTGTAGCCACTCCTGAATCCAGCTTGTTCTCTCGGTTGAGCCATGTCCAGTGTTACCTTCAAACGGTGTGAAAGAACTTTAGTGAAGATTTTATAAACCACTGATAGGAGGCTGATAGGTCTGTAGTTCCTGAGATCCTCAATGTCTCCTTTTTTATGTAGCAGGATCATTGTAGCATTGTTCCAATCCTCAGGAATCTTCCCTTCATTACGGCATCGAGGGAAAATTTGGGCGAGTACTGTTTCGATTTCTCCACTTGCTTCTTGTATGATGTCTACAGTAATTCCATTTTCTCCTGGAGCTTCCCCCTCTTCATGTTCTTGATTGCATGTGCAACTTCTGCTGGGAGGACTGGAAGAACTCTGGTAATGGTACCTTTCATGATGTCTGGAGTACATGTATCATCCCTTTCATATAATTTGGAGTAGAAATCTTTCACTCTTGTCAAAATTTCGCCTCTATTTCTTGTTACAGAACCATCTTCTTTTCTCAGTGCCATAATCTGTTTTCTTCCCTTACTGAGATGTCCCTTTGCTATCTTTAGGCTTTGGTTGTTTTCAATTGCTTTCCTCACTAGTTCACAGTTGAATTTCCTTACATCTTCAGTGATACTTTTTCGTACTGTCTTGCATAGCTCTATATATTCCACTTTAGAAGTCACATCTTCTTTAGTTGTCCTCATCACTCTTCTTTTCTGCATCAACATTTTGGTTTGGTTGGTTGGTTGGTAAGTAGATTTTAATGGCGCAAGGGCCATGGTTGGCCAAAGAGCGCCAAACAAAAGACATCAAAAGAGAACAAAATCAATAAAACACGTATACAAGGTTAAAAACAGGATGAAGCGGTAAAAGTGAAAGATGGAAATGAATACAGTAAAAACTAGATGAAGTTAAAAAAGTCAATTTCCTTAAAAAAGGAGAACACCGCAGTCAGGTCGCAGTCCTCACCAATGAGAGTCTGCAGCGCAGCTGCTCCGTCGTCCAACAAATGAGAATGAAAATAACGAAAACAATGATCACAAAAACGAACACAAGTACACAAAACATGAAGGACGGTGAGACGACAGTGGCATGCCTCACACATCGGGGCACTGTCATCATACAGCAAAAAACGGTGAGTAAAACGACAGTGCCCAATGTGGAGACGCGCAAGAACAACTTCCTCACGACGGTTCTTCCGCAAACTAGACTTCCATAGTCCGATCTGTGGTTTGATGGCATAGAGTTTATTGCTGCCCTGCTGAGACCACAGGGACTACCACTCATCCAAAACAATTTTCCGGATCAAAGGGCGAAAATCTCGGAAAGACAGTGGCAGTCGAGCTGGTGACATGGAGGAAACAGACCTGGCAGATAGATCTGCCAGCTCTTTATCCCGGATTCCAACATGGGCAAGAAACATTTTGGTTTTTCCTGACAATTTGTTTACATGCAACTTGTTCTTAGACCCAGCTAATTTTGTTGCTATTTCCATAAGAGCTTCGGTTACTTTTCTGTTAACTTCAGAAATATCCACTTCTTCCGATCTTAGGCCTTCTAAAGCAGAGAATCTGTTCTTCAGTTCCAACTTGAAGGTATTATGGTGTTTTTTAAGGTTGGTTATGTCAATAGATTTTGTTTGTCTTATGAGCTTGCCACGTTCGAGTTTAGTGTTGAGGTGCATCTTACATCTCACCAATCTTTGGTCACTACCTGTGTTGAACTTGTTTAGCACACTGCAGTCTTCTATGACGGATTTTTTGTTACACATAATAAAATCAATTTCACTTGTCGTCCCATTTGGATGTCTCCATGTCCATTTCCTGTGTGGCTTTTTCTTGAAAAAGGAGTTCAAGATGAAAAACACTTCTGCCTCTGCAAACTCAACGAGAGTATTTCCACGCTGGTTTCTGTTGCTGTGACCGAATTTACCTACTAAAGTTTCATTCTGTTGCCGTTGCCCTACTTTTGCATCGAAATCTCCCATAATTATCTTCAAGTGCTGCTTACCTTTATTATTTAGATGACGAATTTCCTCATAAAATTCTTCAATTTCTTCTTCAGGATGACTTGTGGTGGGTGCATAAGTTTGAATAATCCGAGCCTGGTATCTTCTCGAGAGTTGGATATAGAGTTGTGCAGCTCTGTCAGAGTAACTTTCAACTTCTACAACTTTATCCTTCAGTTTCTTGTTTATTATAAAACCAACACCACTAGTTCTGCCAGTATCTGTCCCACGATAGTAGAAGAGATGTCCACTTTTCCATTCAATGAGATCTTCTCCTTTTCTCCTTACCTCACTTAGCCCGACGATGTCCCACTTGATCCTTTGTAGTTCCTCTTCCAATTCAAGAAGCCTTGAATCAGAAGATAGGGAGCGTCCATTGTACGTAGCCAAGGTCAGCATCAGATGGCAGCCTAGTCCGGTCGTCCGGGGATTCTTAGCACCCTCTGCCTTCATGTCGCACTGGCCGCTGCCTTGGCCAGGTACATTCCAGCTGCCGGAGACTGAGGGCCAAGATTTAAGTTGTGGAGTCATTTTGGAGGGGTTTGGCCATAACTCACCACACTGGCCATGCGGGTTGGTGAGTGTGGGATAGCATTTCCTCTAATCCCGATGGTATAGTTATACTGCTATTGGTGGTCGTCAGAGCCCCTTCAATGGGAACAGGATGCACCACGAGAAGGCGGGGTTGACATTTCTCAAGGAGAGGCTGTGATGTTATGCATCACCTGACCTTACATCCCATAGATTATATAGGATAGATTATATATAGATTATAAAAAAATAGATTATAAAACGAATTAACATTGCAGCTATATGATAGAATTTAGGTAAAAAATAGTCTATTGGTAATTTTAGAATAACCTGAACAATACTAGCCCATAAGCCAAATCATGTATTTTTAGTTAAACCCAGCGAAATACCAAATCCTGTGTTAGTGATGAATAAAACAAGTATTTAAAATATTCACAACATGAAGATTCAACTGTTACCTCAAAGATGTTGTTTGTAGATTCTTCAATTAGATCATCCAGGAGTTTGACACATGCTGGTAAATTTATTTCCATCAGTTTTCTGATAATACTTCTTTTGTTCTTTATACCTTCAATAAGAAATATTTTTAAATGACATGAATACATGAGTAAAACTACTTTAAAGTGGCATATACAATAGCACCACAAAGAATGCTAAATAAATTTAACATATTTTTAAAGAATTAATTCACAAGTTATTGTGCTTTCCGGATAATATACATTAAATGATCACTGAATTATGACCACCTACCTAAGGTCCTCCTTTCACCCTCAGCACAGCAGCTATTCAACATAGCATCGATTCAATAAGATGCCGGAAGCAGTTGGAAGATATGGCCAATCAAGCTGTGTGTAATGCAGCCTTTAATGCAGGTATGGAGGAGACTGATGTATCCAGACACCTGATAGGCTGTTCCATAGTGCCCCATAAGCACTCTACGAGATTGATATCACAGAGTTTAGAGGCCAATCAATATGCTGGAAGTAAATATTGGACCTGTGGCTTGGCGCATTGTCATCTTGGAAGACAACGTTGCCATTCAGGAAAAAATGCAACATAATTCGGTGTACAGGGTCAGCAAGCAATTCACGATAGTTGGCACCAGCCATATGCTGTTCCACATGTGTCAGGAGTCCAAGTTCCAGCCAGGTAAACATTCTCCACACCATACAACCCCTCCACTGGCTTGCACTGTGGAGACCATGCAGGATGGATCAAGTGCCTCACATTGTTTGCACCAAATACATACACGGCCATCCACGGAGTGGAAGTAAAAAACATGACTCATCAGACCAGCACACTTTTATCCAGTTATCTGACGTCCAACTTGCATGATCTTTGCACCAGGCAAGTCTTTTGCACCGATGAACAGTGGTTAGGAGAAGAAGTTGTTGGGGTTGTCTGCTGTTATAGCCCATATGTGCAAGTGTGAAATAAATGGTCATGACAGATACAATTCTTGGTTGACCTCTGTTGTATTAGGTAGTCAACTGTTAAACAGTATTGCGTCTGTTGGCCTGTACGAGTCATCGGACCCAGCGCTCACCTCTCACATCAACCTTTTGCTGCCCAGTGCAGTTTTACCTCAGGGTCGTTATTTGACCATTTTCATGCGTCCTGATACACTTATGGCAGCTTGCAAACAACCCACATCAGTTCGGCCATTTGGGCAACTGAGGCACCCGCTCTCCGAGCTCCCATAATCTGTCCTTTCTCGAAGTTAAATAAATCCTCCGATTTACCCATCATGCTACAAATTTTACTACCTACTTACTGCTCCACTCACACCTTATAATGCTATGTTGGTCAACTGATTGCACCCTCTCAGAAATCATGTAGTCAATGGGCCACATCCACTTCTGATAGGGGTGGTCATAATTAAGATCAGATCAGATCATATGTAAAGGATTTTAGGAAAAAAGTGTCTGACCCCATGTCATAAACAACCCTTAGAAATAGGAAGCTACGAGATTTGGGCTAGAGTGCCCGATAGGAAAGTCACACGGAAGAAAGGTAGAAGACGCCCTTATTTACTACCGGGGAGGGACAGCACCGGGGCCCAATGGCTTAACGTGCCCATCCGATGCATGCCGGATATTTAGTGGTTCGAGCGTTCGTACCTGCCTGGGATCAAACCTGAGGTTTCCCTGTGGCAGTCATGAACACTAACCACTAGGAAATCCACGGCCCTGGTCATAATGCAGTGATTACTCAGTGTATACATATGCTTTTTTATATAATAAAAAGAATAGAAATGACAATCGATGAAGCAAAGCAAAATGTCAAACAAAATACTAGTTATACTGTTGTTTAATTTAGTGCAACTAAAAGAGCAAATATCACTGAGCAAATGCAGTAGTAAAATAATGATATTATATACACATTCAATAACACAAATATTCAAAATCAAATTATAAACCATGAGTCAAAAAAAGGCAAACCAATTTGAAAAATCTTAACATGCAAAAAGCTGCAGAAAAAGAACAATTTACAGCTATCACAGGGTTCCCACTCAAAAGTAGAAAAAATTCCGAGTTTTCCAGGTTTTCCAGGTGGTCCTGAGAGTTTTTCCAGAGCGGCAAATCAAATCACATTGCGACAAATTGTTGCATTTCCTTACATTCTTGCGTTCCTTACGAAAGCATACATTTGTTAATTCTTTAAATAACTGTCCTTTATACAATTACCTGCTTTTTTAATAACAATTAAATGCATGAGGCATATTATTTTTGGTACCGTTGGTTCAAATATTCTTTAAAACATGTAAACCATGTATTTACATGTTTTAAAGAATATTTGAACAAAGACTTAATTTAAATTCTACATATAATGAAATATTTCAATCGATTAGGTGAAATTATACAACTGATTTATCTGTATTTTAAGTGCACACAAGTATATAAATAACATTTTAAACGACACATAACATTTAGAGTTCCAGTTAGGTTTAAAAATGCAAGCTGGGAGAATTGTGACTGAAGAGAATAAATTGCCCTAAAATGATACAATGCTGAAGCTTTAAATCCTTTAAGTGCTTATTTTACATAAATATTAAACAACACAGAAACGTTTGCTGAAATTGAAGTCTAATGGGAATGATAAAATGGTGAGTGTCTGACAGAGTCTCTTAACATTTTGTTAGAGCGGTTCTATCAAATCGATCTACCAATTTGTATTTCCTATTGGAATTTACTCAGAATCTTTAAAGACAAAGCAAAGTAAAACAGTTATTAAAAAATAAAAAAAAGAAGAGGGAGAGAACAGAAATCGTGACAGCATTTCTGCGTCTGAGGAAAAACGTGTGCCAGTACCATCCCAACAATTTCTAGCAATCAGGGAAAATACTGCTGACATTTAAAAATCAAAATTGTAATTATTTTAGCTAACGTTAGTTCTTGCACTTGGCAATGAGAACATCGAATCTATGCTATTTCAGAGGGGCCAACCTCTAGCAGAACGCATCAGTAATCAATAGGGGATTTTACAGTAATGTTTCAGTAATCGAACACAAACTTTCAGTAATGTAACACGCCATTTTTTTTTCAAAGTTAAGGACAATATTATAGTATTACTGTGTAACCTGTAATACTTGTATGAGGTGCCTATCGGTAATCACCATACGAAGCCTCATCGCTGACGCGTGGAATGGGTATTTCATGAGAAATTAATGCGTGAAATGTGTAATAACTTTATATGTTTACACTATCCTCACAAAAAATATGAAATTAAATTATCAATATTGTACTTACCTCATGTCATTGCTGACATAAAAACTCCCTTGTTGCTTGTTTTGCGGTGGTATATTCTTTTTCAGAAAACTTTTTATAACACAGCTCACCTGAGGAAAATGCTTTACTTTTCTGTATAAGAAGGGCACTTAATATGTTTTGGTGCTTACTGTTGGGCAGAAGTATGCGAGTTTTTCCTTACTATACTAAATATTCTCTACGTAGAGGAATTGCTGTGAGGGATAGTCAATATTGCCAACATTAGTTTAGACAATGCAGAATACTTGGGAAGGCCAGATGAATCCTTCATCTTAGATATTTCATTCCATGCCACATCTGCTCAAGGATATCCAGCTTCATCAATATCAGAGTCTGGGAACATAGCATGAAAGGAGCGACCAGCATGATCACAGATTGCTATAGGTAGGTTATGCTCCACAACGATTGCAGTAAACAGCAATTCAGCGTTTATCACGCTATTTTCATTCTTTTTGCAAAAAAATTATCCAAAGGCTTTGATCGAGTCTTTAGTTTTACACAATCCTGGTGTTTGTTTTGACTGGATATGCCTTCGGCAATCATCTCATCTCTCCTACATGGGCTACTGATCACTCTCATATTAGGCACGCAAGGAAACCTTTATTTCAGCATTTTCCATTTCCTTGCTCAAGATTTGGGAGAAAGATTTGGATGTTCCTGGAGAAACCTCTTTGCATATTTATTTGTTTTAGGAACGATAATTCCAAGGATGAAATTGGTAAAAAACAAGTAAAAATATGCAATAGGTGCCACATCAGTTGCAGGAGCATGTTTGGGCCCCTGCATTTCATGACAATCAAAAGGATGCTGAGGTTGTTCATCACTTCCCTCTATTACATCCTCCCATTCACTTTCAGAACTTTCATGATCTGAAGATTCACTATGAAGATCTTCACCTTCTGAAGAAGATATGGTGTGCGTGGCACTGTGGCTAGTTTTCTGGCTTGATGTTGCTTGGCCAATATCACTCTCAGATGATTCAAAATCATCACCATCACTTGGCAAACTTTCACTCTCATTACAAGACATTTCAAATAACCTTAGAAAAAAAATTCACACACTAGGAAAAAGCACGTCTGCTAGTCTCAGGAACAAGCTGTCAATAAAGTCATCCTCTGCTAACACGAGTTTGGAAAAAGAGGGGGATTCGTAATTCATGGAGTTTTGCGATTGTGTCTGTTTGTTTAGGAAAAAGAAATGAATAATGTGAAGAGCTTCTAGTAATAAAACACCGCACTTCGTTCTCCCGCGCGGCGAAAGTCCTCAAGAAATATAAACATCCGTAATCGCGGGACCACGCGTTGCGACGAGTTGATCGTTATTGCACTTCGAACGGGGCTCGAAAAAGTGATTTCCGACAGTACGACGTCTTACAATACACCAACAATTCCAAGTGAACAGCCCTGCTTCAACTGCAGTAGGAAACGTTTTGGCTAAAGTAACCTTTCTCCTGTCACACGGAGAAATTGCGTGGGGAACCGATAGCAAGCGCAAACTCTTTTACGATGACACTTACGGCATATTACCCGTAATTTTCGTCGTATTATCCGCAGACCGCAAAATTCACATAAAAAAATTCTTCGTATAATCCGCAGACTGTGACATTTAGGAAAAAAAATCGCCGTATAATCGGCACATCATAGATGTTGAATCAGAAGTGGAATTTCCGACAGAAAAGTCGGTCACATAAACACATCGCTCTTTCCACGTTCCAGAAACACATAGCAACCGAAAAATTGTTTTCAGCCGCCGCCGGGGAATTGAGCCACGGATCTCTCGATATCTAACCGAGCGCGTTAGCTTTACACCACGTTGGCCAACAGTCTACGGTGCTATGTGTATTTTTAAGTCAGCTTCTGACATCATAAATCCGTAAGATGGGCTCAGATACTGAGACGTCTCCATCTGGTGGGTATTAACGGCACTGGCTATATATATTATAGCAGTTAATTCCAAAGGGCGAGATCCAAGGTGAAAATCCTCCAAATACGTGGCGTCAGTAAATAAATAAATACGTCGCTGTTTCCACGTTCCAGAAACACACGAGTCCGAAGAAGTAAGAGGGAAAAAAAAATATTTTAATAAATGAAGAAATTCATTTTTAAAGGTTACTGTTTTATATTTTTATCTCCGAACAGATAAAGGGTGTGGCATCCATAGATCACGCCGATGTAGCTCCAGAGTATTGCATTACACTGCCAATGACGAAAGGCTGATACAGAACAAGTCGTATAAATACCGTATGTACTCGCGTATAAGTCGAAAATTTTTGGAGGAATTCCTGCTTTCAGAGTTGAGAGATCGTCTTATACGTAGGCCAATAAAAAACTTCCGTGAATTCTCCCGCGGAATTTACCAACGGATTTGTTTACGTTTTAGATCGCGACACAGAGGCTTTCCGTATGTCGCTGCACGATTGTGTTCTGACCTCAAAACTATCGCGCAGTGACATGATCATATTCTCAATTCTGTTCACCACTTCAAGTTTAAATTCGGCAGTGTAACTGAAACGTTTCCTTTTCAGAGACATCATGATTAGCAATGAAGGTAAGCAGCAGCGACGTTCGCCAAAACAACGAAAGCAAACTAGATACAAGGTCGCGCACATGAAATCCGAAAGGAGAAACGCATAGGTTCGTGCAGCAAGCGCTGTGCGTACTTCTTTGGCGTTTTGCCAAAAAACAGAGCCGGCACGGCACGACAGTCAGAGCTCTCCTCAACGATAAAATGACCCCTGCCGTCCCTCCCCACAACTATCCCGATCTTT
Organism: Macrothele yani; assembly: GCA_039090855.1. NCBI lineage: Eukaryota > Metazoa > Arthropoda > Arachnida > Araneae > Macrothelidae > Macrothele > Macrothele yani. The sequence goes on along the minus strand of CM077022.1, from coordinate 42,645,611 downwards.
CATTACGACATTCCTTCCCCTCCTCCCCGCTCCGTACAAACTCCTGAACTGAGGAAAATTCTTCCGAGGGAGTTCCTTTTCCAATTATTACACCTTTCCCTGCACAATCACGCTGCAGATTTTTTAAAAATCGGAAGGTCTTATATTTTTTTTTTTTTTAAATCGGCGTGTTAACCGCATCGGAGTATAATCCGCAAAACCTATAATTTTAACTTTTTTAGCAGATAATCCGCGGATTAGACGACGAAAATTACGGTACCATTCTTCCGATAATATCGCTGTTTGACGATATGATTCATGGACATTTCATTTCAAAACGATATGATTGATAAATGATATGATCATTGAGACACCGAAATCCGCAGTCTGATTCGGAAAATATGCGGATCAAAATCGAAGGCCGAGAAATCGGCAGCGTCGCACTAAAAGGGTTTAACAAAAAAGGATACAAAATTGAGATTCTCCAAAACACACCGAATTCCGTAATTCTTCCAACCTGTCCGTAATTCCGTAATCTGACAGTCGAAACCGTAATAATTACGGACAATTCGTAATAGTTGGCACCTCTGCTATTTGCTTCTAAATAACGCAGCATAGGATATTTAGACATTGTGCTGTTAAATTTCATAACCAATAAGCTGGCACACAGAGATCCTAATGCCATAACGGCAAAAAAATTTAAACCCAGGGATAAAGAAAAAATAATGGAAGCAACAAGTGGGGAAAACTAACAGTTAATACGGAATACCATTTTGCCTGAGAGGCTACAAATCATATTAGTACTTCCAAAATCCGGGTCTTAAAATTGATTGGCTACGTTTGTGATGCAAACATTAGTACTGAACTTTTCTCGCAGGTCACAGTTCATTTCCACGCTACGTCAAATTACTTGTACAGGAAACAATTAGAGGAAGTTTTGTGTGCATGTGTGCTCATAAAATCCTCCTAACACTTTTTTGTCAACATAATTTATCATCCTGCGGCGAGTGGCATGTTTATACTTAACAATATCTTTACGAAGGGCAATACATTTGTGCGATGTTGATCAAGCAAAGTGCCAGAAAGGTCTGGAGCCCACTCAGGTCATTTGCAGTAACTCCCCACAAATAACGTCATCCAAAACGGAGACAGAGGCTTTAGCGCCTGCACTGACAAACCTGAAACGCACGGCAAAGATTTTCATCAGTAGTAACTAGCTAGATTTTTTTTTTTTTTTCGGCAATTTGAGGGTAAAGATGTGAAATGAATAATTTATGCAAATCTTGTGAGGTGCAGCAACGCAAGAAGAAGAATTTACGATTACAAGAAAATTTCTACCCCGTCTAACTTTTGTTCTCGCAATTTTTTTTTTTTTTCCTATGTATAAGCTGAAACCTTGGGAAAAATTAGGAGAGAATGATGAATTTTATATTTCTTATTCTAAATAACGGATATATTTGCGTTTTTACGGAAAACGGTTCTACTATGCACCAAAATTCAAAAAATAATATCTTCTAATCTATCAGAAACAAAAAAAATTGAAACTTTCAGGTGTTTTTTTTATAACTTGGAGGCAGCTACCCGTAAAAAAAAAAAAAAAAATCGCACGAATCGGAGATGTGTTGGTCGAAAATTATTTCAATATCTGACGATTTTGCGTGGAATGACCCAGATGTGAAAATCTATGGTTCCGGGCGTCGGACTACCCTATTTTTCGCAACCAGCCAGCTCTTGCAGTAATTGGAATATCGTCTTGAAATAGCTATAAATAAATTTCTTCATGCATTATGAAATAGAAATATGACAGAATAAAAAAATCTCTTTCCGGCCGTAAAACCGGAAGACAACGAATCTAGAAAACGGCCGTGAAATCTGGGAAATATGGTAGGTATGCAATAGTACCAGCTTCATTGCATGGTATTTTTCATATATTTTTTGTCAAAATACTCTAAAGTACTATGAAAAAAAAATCTTTCCCCCTCTTTTGAAGAATCTTCCTATTTCATAATATTTTCCCTGTTCTAACATTTGAAGGTACATACTTTTCCAACTATACCAATTCTGCTACAGAATTACGAAATCGAAGCTTTAGTTCGTAAGTGATACGAACCTTTTTCAAAATAAATTAGGTGCCCTCAATTTGCAACATTCATCCACACTGCTGTTGAAGGGGAAGGGGGGGGGGATTTATCAGGATGACCAATATCCGGCAAAATAAAATGTTTTTGTACGGTTTGATAAAAGACACGTAGAACATGCTAAAGGGGAAAAAAAAAAAAAAAAAAAAAGAAGCTCAACTTCTAAAGTTTCCAATGAATTTCGGCGAAATTTGAAATGGAACGTTATTTTCATATATCTTGCCCACTGTAAAAATTTCAGTCGGTTATTTAAAAAATTGAGGAAATAGCTTCTTCATAATTTTTTTCCCAGTCTACACAGAGAACCGGGCACCTACTCAGGTACAAATGACTGCCTCTCTTCGCGAACGCCAGCAGATAAGAGCCTGCGAAATGGGTGTGCGATTAATGGCTTTCTTTCACGCTTTGACGTGTATGTTTGTTCGGTTGTAGTTTAGATCATCTGGAGATGGGGAAACCACAAAGAGACGCACTCCCCTGCACAGCTGCACTTCAATCGGTGGGTAGGTTACGGAGTTGCCTCGAAGGATAAAACAACTCGGACTTATTTTAAAACTTAGCAATACAGAAATATATTATTTTACAAAAGTCTGAAACAAAATATTTTTCTGACAAAATAAAAAATTCCCTGCCTTTATAGTTCCCTGAAAAAAAAATTCCCTGATTTTTACGGAAAAACACAATTTTCCCTGAGTTTTCCCTGATTTTTGGAACAATTTTAAAATTCCCTGAGAATTCCCGGTTTTCCCGGTTGCGTGGAAACCCTGTATCATTCAGCTGACTTAATAGGAAAACTTTAAGTTTTATCTGTTTTCCAAAAGGCAGATATTTTCCCATTGAAAATCATAGATAAAAAAAAAAATACTAAAAACCTAGAATAAAATAAAGAAAAAAAGGATAAACGTTCATGAAATTTAAAGGACTTCTGTAAATTAGCTATTCCAAATTGAGTTTATCAAGAGTGTGCCAACCTGGAATGTCAAGCCTAAAAAGAAGCAACCATGAAAATATATTGATACCTACATGCATCTATGTATACAAACACATAAATTTCTGATGTAATTTTCATGATTTTTAAAAATATTTGTTCTTTATTACATGCAGCTGCCTCATTAAATAAATGTTAGACTCTGTTCTACCAATTTGAGTTGTAACATTTTATGGAAATGGGCGCACAGTAGGTGAGATGAAAAACTTCAAAAGGTAGTTAAAAATGTTGGTAAGTATGCACTATCACAATGAAAGATTTGTTGGAAATGTATGATGTGTGGACAACAATGGGACACCTAAATGATAGAAAGCATTTCAATAAATTTAGTAATATACCTGCATATTTTAACCCTTTATGCCCTGATGGTACTTAAGAGTACCATGTTGGTCTTTTTGCCTGTACAGACTAAAAACATAATCACTGTCGGACGGAATATCTAAGTACCGACATAAGGAAGTTTGTATTTAGGTTACCAAATGGTTCGGCATGCAAACTTGCCTCGTTCACGTGCGAAACCGTTTATAATGGATGCGTGCATGTGGCGACAGACATACTGGAATCTGAGTAGTGCCCATAAGTTTGTTTTTCTGTATGTTGCGGTGCATTGTGGTTTCATGGTCTAGGAATTTAGGGTTCGATTGCATACACTTACGTAAGTCATCTGAATGATACATATTGGTCTGTTATTTTATAATACACTTTGTGACACTGATAAAACTCTGTAGTGCTCAGAGGTAGCGCCAGGACATAGACATACATACCGACAAATTATATATGATTGCAAATACATACCTATATATATATATATGATGTGAATATGGTTTTTTCCCGTAACCTCAGGTATACTATGTATTCGAGGAAGTGGATGTTAGATCATGAAATAGAGGAGGTTCGACTCGTGGAATTTCCGTCAGATATAGATACACCAGATGAAGACAGCAGCTCAGATGACGATGTCAATCCTCATCCTGCTCTTCCTGCCGATACTTCTGGGCCATCGGGTATTTTGCAAGAGCAAATGGCACCAGAAGAAAGTGACACTTCAGAAGATAACAAGCCACAACTGAAGCGGAAGTGGAAAAATGAGACAAAGCAGGTGTACTGCCGCATTTCACTTGTCAGAAGGGCGTTGTGCAGCCACATTTTATTGGTTATAATTCACCTACTGACGTCTTTCTAACTGTGTTGGGGAACTCATTGTTGGAATATGTGGTCCTCCAAAGTAATCTGTACCTTCAACAAAAACAAAAGAAAACAAAATCTTTATTTCTACAGGAACTCCAGGCGTTTCTAGGTTTACAATTCTTGTTTGGGTACCATCGTCTCCCGCAAATGAAGCAGTATTGGCCCGGTGACAATGACCTAGCAGTGCAAATTGTTCCAAATACAATGACCAGAGACAGATTCTTCGAAATCCTTTCCGCTCTTCATGTAAACGACAACAGTGCTGTACCTACTGCCAATAAAGACCAGCTATACAAAATCAGGCTAATGATTTTTCAACTGAACAGGAATTTTCAAAAGCTGAAACTCCCAGACCAAATACAGTCAGTGTATTGATGAGAGTATGGTTTTGTTCAATGGGCGCTCATCAATAAAGCAATATAATCAAATGAAACCGATCAAATGAGGTTATAAGCTGTAGTATCATGTGGATATGAGTGGGTACATTTATGAATTTCAAACTTACCAGGGAAAATTTGAAGATAATAGAATGCCCAAATTTGGATTAGGTGGTCATGTTGTTGAAACGTTCACTTGATCACTCAAAGGTGGAAATTATGTTGTCATGATGGATAACTACTTTAGTTCCATGGAGCTATTTGAATATTTGAAACTCCATAACATCTTTGCTTGTGGTAATGTGTGCCCGAACCAAAAAGGGCTTGCCGAGATGAAAGATGACAAACAGCTCAAAAGATGTGATATTGATTTCAAAGCTACAGGTTGTGGCATATCATTCTACAAATGGAAGGACAACAGATCAGTACACCTGTTGTCAAATTATCATGGTTCAGAAACAACAACTGTGTCACTCCGTGAAAAAGATGGTACACGCATTGAAGTACCAGCTCCAACAATTGTAAAGGAGCACATGGGTGGGGTTGACAAAGCTGATATGCTACGTGCCCTGTATGACCGAGACAGAAAAGCGAGGAAATGGTGGCATTACTTGTTATTTGCTCTACTTGAGATTACTGCTGTAAATGCATTCTTCATTTACAAAGAATTGAATGGACAGATTACATACTTGGATTTCAAGAGAGCTGTCACGCAAGGTCTCATAACTTTAGGTACCAGCACTCCGAAGAAACGTGGACGACATATACAGACAGGATCTCCTTTCCAGGGTCAAACGAAACACAGAAAACAAAATTTCTGTTTCAAAAGATGTTCATCTGCAGAACCTTGGATCGCATTGGCCCGAATTTGTTTCCAACAGGGGAAGATGCGAAATGTGTTCATTGAAGAAAATACAATCTAAACCTCATTCCAAGTGTGTTTGCTGCAAGGTTTTTCTTTGTTGTAATGAGAAAAAGAACTGTTTTGTAGAATTCCACTCAAAGCAAAATAAATAATAAGATATCATTTCTGATTTTCTTTTCTCTATGGTCCTAACGGTACTTCTGCGTACCACTAGTCAAAACACTATGACATATTATATAATTCACTCTATGAAAGCAAAAACCATTATTACAGCTTCAAAGCTATGTACCAAACCATAAGTTTCCAAAAATTTACAGCCTCAATTAGTTCAGGACTGAAAGGGTTAAGGGTAACACTCATGCAGTTATCTCATTCTTTGAAATAATTATTATTTTTGGTTTAAAAATAACCATTTCTGAATCAACTGAGCAATCATGTGCAAATCTAAAGTCTGTCATATACCTAGTAAAAACAGTTTCCTGAGTTGGGAATCAAAGCATTCTCCCTAGTTTTTGTATACATGGTCATACTTACTAACTTTTGACTTCAAGAACATTGTACCTCTGAGCTTCTATTTGCAAGAGATCACACTCCGTACCTTTTGTCTTCATAAAAAACACATCTCCTAACTTTTATCTTCAGGAAAGTCATATTTCCTTTCACTTATAGGAAGATCCTAACTTTTGTATGTAGCAGATATCTCAACTTTTCTTCTCAGTAAGATCAGGCTTCATACCATTTGTTTTAAAAAATATATTTTGTAACTGTTATCTGCAGGAAGATCCTACCACCTAACCCTTCATCTTCAGGATGATCTAAACTTTTATCATCAAGGACAATACACTTCTGAACTTTTGTCTTCAGAAGATCAATGAACCAGGTTTGTGTGCTGTTTATTTGATAACAGACATTATACCAAATGCTTAGATAAGGAAAATAAGCACACACATCCAAGATTAATCTATAAAGTCATCATTCAGTCTCTAACACAACCACATCAGCACAAAGCAAAACTTCTAAAAGTGACCTCCTACCTACGGAGACTAGAAACGGCTGACTATGACTGGTGTGACATACCATGTTTTACTGTAGCTTTTAATTTCTGTCTTTCATTTTTTTATATTCAAATATTACCACAAGGACATATTAAAAGGCAAATGGTTATAACAGTAAATTTACCAAATGTTATCGAGCAGACAAATGACTTTGAAATCAAATTAACAGCACTGTATATGGATATGTTGTTAATTTAATTTCAAATTCATTTGTCTGCTCGATAACATTTGGTAAATTTACTGTTATAACCATTTGCCTTTTAATATGTCCTTGTGGTAATATTTGAATATAAAAATGAAAGACAGAAATTAAAAGCTACAGTAATTAAAGCTACAGTATTTGAAATTAAATTAACAGCATTGTATATGGATATGTGGGATGTAAGGTCAGGTGATGAGTAACATCACAGCCTCTCCTTGACAAATGTCAACAACGCCTTCTCATGGTACATCCTGTTCCCACTAAAGGGGCTCTGACGACCGCCAATAGCGGTATAACTATACTATCGGGATTAGAGGAAATGCTATCCCACACTCACCAACCCGCATGGCCAGCGTGGTGAGTTATGGCCAAACCCCTCCAAAATGACTCCACAACTTAAATCTTGGACCTCAGTCTCCGGCAGCTGGAATGTACCTGGCCAAGGCAGCGGCCAGTGCGACATGAAGGCAGAAGGTGCTAAGAATCCCTGGAGGACCGGACTAGGCTGCCATCTGATGCTGACCTTGGCTACGTACAATGGACGCTCCCTATCTTCTGATTCCAGGCTTCTTGAATTGGAAGAGGAACTACAAAGGATCAAGTGGGACATCGTCGGGCTAAGTGAGCTAAGGAGAAAAAGAGAAGATCTCATTGAACTGAAAAGTGGACATCTGTTCTACTATCGTGGTACTGATACTGGCAGAACTAGTGGTGTTGGATTTATAATAAACAAGAAACTGAAGGATAAAGTTGTAGAAGTTGAAAGTTACTCTGACACAGCTGCACAACTCGTTATCCAACTCTCAAGAAGATACCAGGCTCAGATTATTCAAACTTATGCACCCACCACAAGTCATCCTGAAGAAGAAATTGAAGAATTTTATGAGGAAATTCGTCATCTAAATAATAAAGGTAAGCAGCACTTGAAGATAATTATGGGAGATTTCAATGCAAAAATAGGGCGACGGCAACAGAATGAAACTTCAGTAGGTAAATTCGGTAACGGCAACAGAAACCAGCGTGGAAATACTGTCGTAGAGTTTGCAGAGGCAGAAGGGTTTTTCATCTTGAACTCCTTTTTCAAGAAAAAGCCACACAGGAAATGGACATGGAGACATCCAAATGGGACGACAAGTGGAATTGATTTTATTATGTGTAACAAAAAATTCATCATAGAAGACTGCAGTGTGCTAAACAAGTTCAACACAGGCAGTGACCATAGACAGGTGAGATGTAAGATGCACCTCAACACTAAACTCGAACGTGGCAAGCTCATAAGACAAACAACATGTATTGACATAATCAACCTTAAAAAACACCATAATACCTTCAAGTTGGAACTGAAGAACAGATTCTCTGCTTTAGAAGGCCTAACATCGGAAGAAGTGGATATTTCTGAAGTTAACACAAAAGTAACCAAAACTCTTATGGAAACAGCAAAAAAATTAGCTGAGTCTAAGAACAAGTTGTATGTGAACAAATTATCAGGAAAAACCAAAATGCTGATGCAAAAAAGAAGAGAGATGAGGACAACTAAAGAAGATGTGACTTCCAAAGTGGAATATATAGAGCTATGCAAGACAGTACGAAAAATTATCACTGAAGACGTAAGGAAATTCAACTGTGAACTAGTAAGGAAAGCAATTGAAAACAACCAAAGCCTAAAGATAGCAAAGGGACATCTCAGTAAGGGAAGAAAACAGATTATGGCACTGAGAAAAGAAGATGGTTCTGTAACAAGAAATAGAGGCAAAATTTTGACAAGAGTGAAAGATTTCTACTCCAAATTATATGAAAGGGATGATACATGTACTCCAGACATCACGAAAGGTACCAGTACCAGAGTTCTTCCAGTCCTCCCAGCAGAAGTTGCACATGCAATCAAGAACATGAAGTGGGGGAAAAGCTCCAAGAGAAGATGGAATTACTGTAGACATCATACAAGAAGCAAGTGGAGAAATCGAAACAGTACTCGCCCAAATTTTCACTCGATGCCTTAATGAAGGGAAGATTCCTGAGGATTGGAACAACGCTACAATGATCCTGCTACATAAAAAAGGTGACATTGAGGATCTCAGGAACTACAGACCTATCAGCCTCTTATCAGTGGTTTATAAAATCTTCACTCAAGTTCTTTCACACCGCTTGAAGGTGACACTGGACATGGCTCAACCGAGAGAACAAGCTGGATTCAGGAGTGGCTACAGCACAAGAGATCATATCTACGTACTGAGAGAACTAATTGAAAGAGCGACGGAATATGAACTTCCATTGTGCATGGCTTTTATCGATTATGAAAAAGCCTTTGATTCGGTGAAACCATCAGCAGTTACAATGGCTCTCAAATCCTGCGGTATTGAAGATGCGTACATTAATATTATTAATAACATCTATGAAAATGCAAGTGCAAAGATTCGGCTATTTGAAAATACAACACACATAAAAATTGGAAAAGGAGTGAGACAAGGTGACACCATATCTCCGAAGCTCTTTAATGCCACATTGGAAAATGTCTTTCAATCACTGAACTGGGAAAACAACGGGATAAAGATTAATGGAGATTATCTAACCCACCTTCGTTTTGCTGATGACGTAGTCATTTTTGCAACTACCCCATCAGAGCTGCAGAGTATGATCCAGGAACTTGCTGACAAGAGTAAAGAAGTGGGATTAAAAATGAACTTTCAGAAGACAAAAGTGATGTTTAATGCTTTTACAAGAAATGAAGATTTATCGATTGATGGAGAAAAGCTAGAGATAACAGACACGTATGTTTATCTTGGACAGCAGGTATCCAGTGAGGGTCACATTGATGAAGAAATTAATCGGCGTACAAAACTTGCCTGGAGAGCTTTTGGAAGAAACAGCATAATTTTCAAGAGCAATATGCCATTATGTCTTAAAAGAAAAGTGTTTGATCAATGCATCCTTCCAGTGCTTACGTATGGTGCAGAGACGTGGACCTTAACTAAAAGAGACACAAAGGCTGCAGACAACTCAAACAAGCATGGAGAGGTGCATGCTTGGTGTAACCAGGAGAGATAAGAAGAGGAACTCGTGGATCCGGAAAATGACTGAAGTGGAAGACATCATGATCAGAGTTAAATCCCTGAAATGGCAATGGGCTGGACATACTGCCAGAAGGACAGACCGTCGATGGACAGCCGAAATTTTAGATTGGATTCCAAGGGACAGGAAAAGACCCAGAAGAAGACCACATGGGAGATGGGTGGATGAAATTCGAAAGTATGCAGGAGTGACATGGAGGAGACTGGCACAAGACAGACCGTTGTGGAGGAAACTTGGGGAGACCTTCATCCAGCAGTGGATTGATAATGGTTGACAATGATGATGATGATGATGATATGGATATGTTACAAAGCAGTTGGACAGGAGTGACATGGAGGAGACTGGCACAAGACAGACCGTTGTGGAGGAAACTTGGGGAGACCTTCATCCAGCAGTGGATTGATAATGGTTGACAATGATGATGATGATGATGATATGGATATGTTACAAAGCAGTTGGACAGTACATTTTGAAAACCTGTCAAATGAAAATTGAGGAACAATGGGCAAACTATTAATGACACAAGTGCTAGTGATGAATATGGAAAATGTACAGATATTAAAAAAAGTAAGAGATATTACTTTTTGTTTCTGAAGTTTTAGTGCAGTTACTGGCTTGAATGAAAATATAGTGAATAACTACTTTTTTCTCAACTCAAACCACTTGAGTATAGTGAATAACTACTATCTTATGTCCTTTATCTATAATAGATCATCCAGTAAATTTTAAAGAAAATGTTTAAATGCAAAAATGCATATTTAGGAAGTTGAATTACTCCAGTTCTGCAGTCAACAAGTCATGCACTACATTACATAGTGTCTTACAAAAAACTCCACTGTATATAGAGGTATACTTCAAATTGAAACACAATTCAACACTATCTGGGAAAATAGTGTAGACTACCAGCTATGTTTAAGGGCGAGTCAAATGAAAGTGAGCCAAGTGATTGTTAGAAAGCATTATCTTTATGTCAAAAAAAAAAAGTCACCACCAGCAATAAGGCATTTGTCCTACTCACTAACAAGCCTGGTGATTACACACTTATAGAAGTCCCATGGTTGCTGTGTCAGAATTAGTGTAACTGCCTCCTGCACTTCAGCATCCAACACAAATCTGCACACAACACTTTAGCTTCTTCAACTCACCAAAAATGTGAAAGTCACAAGGCGAAAGGTTTTGGAGTGTAGGGAGGGTGTGAAAGAGTTTTCAACTCAAACTTCTGCAGTGTTTCCCTGGTAACATTAGCAGTATAAGGTCATGCATTGTCATGAAACAAGATAATACTCCTCGACAATAAGCCACAGAGCTTGTTCTTGATACCCTGTGCAGGTGTTGCAGTGTGGCACAATAGTAATCAGCATTGAGTCTCCCCCATGTTCAACATATGTGATCAGTAATGGCTCCTGAAGGTCAAGAAAAAAATACCAACATTATCTTTCTAGCAGAGATGTTCTTCTAGGCCTTCTTTAGGGGTGGCAATTGAGGATACTTCAACTGCAGACTTTGCCATTATGTTTCAGGCTCATAGTGGTGGCACCAAGATTCATCTCTGGTGACAATGCAATCCAAGAACTCATTTCCTTCACGGTGATACCTCAGCAGATGTATCAGTGTGGCGCCTAGTCTCTGCTACTGGTCCTCACTGAGAATCTTCGGAATCCAATGAGCGCAAAGGAGATGGTAATTCAGATGTTCATGAATAATGGTGTGCACTGAGCCACGACTTATGTTCACACTTGAGGCCAACTCATCAATATTCTGGCACTGATCTTATCTAATCAATGCATCCATCTGTGCTAATGTGTTCAGAATGATGGCACAATGGCTTTGTCCCAGTCTCAGGTCATTGCTGCAGCTTTCACGTCATTCTTTGAAGCGTCTACTCCATCGCTTCACTGTAGCCAATGAAACACAATGCTCACATAAACTGTGGACATATGCTGCTAAATATCATGTTATGAAACACCTTCAGCCTTTAAAAATCTAACCATATCACGCTGTTCTTCTGCTGGAGCATCCATTGCGGTGCAGGCCTGTATTCAAAGCAGTGCAACTCAGATTCTACAGAACTTCTACTCACAACCGTGCCTTGACTACTGACCTGACAGAAGACTGCGTTCAACAAACACGTGTCAAGGTCAGTGGGCACAACCATTTGGGTGTGGGGAAGGCTGGCTCACTTTCATTTGATGAATTTATACTGCTTTTATAGTGGTACTAGCTCTTTTCTAACAATTTTTACCATACCTATGGATATCACTTAAAGTGCTCACATCTATGGATATAAGGAGTCACCCATCCCTAATATAGAGATACTGGCTACATAACCAGATCTACTGAACAAACACACTGCCTACGCCTCATACAGATCTTGACCTAGACCCAACTAAGATGATCAGTCTAAAGCCTGTGCTTCCAACAAATATATATACATAATAAAAAGAGCAAGTTTTACATATACCCTGAGACTTTATAATCTCTGCTTTCCATGATGATGTATCTTCTTCCTTCAAAACTCTCAACTGCTCATCAAAGCTTTCCATTAATGAGAAGACTTTACCTCTAATTTCTTCATTTTCTTCACCTGTAAGGAACTCCATTGGCTATCAGTAAATAAAACCTATTTTGAAAATAATAAAAGAAACAATCAATTAATTTTAACTGTGATACATGATTTGAAGAAGTATTTTACCTTAGAAATATATACTGCCTTTAAAATTTCAAACTAACAGATAAATATTATATTCCTTTAGAGAATTATGAGATAATTAATTTACTTTCCAGAAGGCACTTCAATTTTTATGACTGCCTGCTAACTTGTCTTCAGATGATTTTAAATAGTAAATGCAACCATTTATGAAATAATGGCTAACCCTTGTGATAATTTAAATATACTGTGACTTTTCATCTTTTATCAACTTCATTCTGCCTTCCAAGTTTTGCTTGAGAAGTGCAGTTGATGAACTGCAATTTAAAGACCTTAATTTCATTGCATTTCCAATATTTTTTACAAGTCCACATTTCTGTTGTGTTTGCTGTATTTTAATCACAGTTTTCTCTTCTCTCCTATGTAAAAGAGACCACAAGAGCATATCACACTCTAAATCACACTTTCCTTTTACCATTTTGTTGTTTAGGTCATGAGAAAGTGTTAATGAAAACATATTCCTTGTGGTTTTTGAAACAGTCTTTTGTGATAACCATGTTTTTTTTTTTTTTTTTTTTCTGCTAGTAAACTTATAAAAAAATTCCCTCTTGTAAAGGATTGGTTAAAAAATCTCTACCCAGTATGCAAAATGTTCAAAGGGAGACTTGCTTTGAACTCATTCTTTGGACTTCCAACAAAATCATGATAGAAAGTTTTTTTAATACAGCCAAAAAATGTTTCTAGAATAAAGTACATAAATTGGCTTCTATGGTAGATTTATGAAGCTTCCATGATTTATTAGAAAGCTATTACTTAACTCTAGTAACCAGTAAAATATTTAAGAAAAATAAATTAAGGTGGTAACCAAAAAATTGGAATAAAACAATTATAAGAAATTAGCCTATTTCAAAAACTCACCAGAATTATCAATGAATTTTATGTAAGACTTCTTCCCACACTAAAAAATTTCAAAAATATTGCTAAGATATTATGCAACAACAAAAATAACTCACTAAACAAAGGTGTGAGCTGTAGTATCAACTGCAATGCTCTTGGTCAATCTTATGTAGCTGAGCAATTGACTGAAAATGAAAAACCAACAGGGGTAGAGCATGAAGTTACTATTAAAAATATTTCATGTAATAAAGTACTGGATAGGCAAATAAAATACTAGATATACTATTATGTAAGGACCTTGTCAACTGCACTTATCCAGAAAAAGTGGAAGAACTAGAAATCAATGGCAGACAAGGGGCGATAATGAATGGCTACAGGGGATCAGTGAATAATGAATACCAACACCTATTCTGACCATCATTTTGGATCCTAGCTTGAAAATTCAACAATAACTGGTGATCCAGTAACACCAAGTATGTATTCCCGGTGGTAAAACTCTTTTGGATTTCAATCAAGAACCAGGAGGTGCAGCACTTTCTTTTGGAGAGTTCAGACCTTGTATAAAATAATTAATTGAATAAAGCTCATGTTGAGAAATGGCTTCCTAGTTTAATTGAATTAATAATCTAAAGCAACTTTTATGGGAATTTTACTAGGAAATTTTTTCATTAATAGCAAGAACAACTACTTTCAATTTGGGAAAACTTTTTTCATTCAAAAATCGGGGCTAGCTATGGGCTCCCCACTCTTAGCTAACTATTATGTGGGAAAACTAGAAGAAAAGATACTAGTACAACCCACATACTTCTGCTTATATAGCAGATACATGGATGACATCTTATTTATAATAGATAGCTCAGAAATTGTTCCAGAAAGAATTCTAGACTCATTCAATGAATTAGATGATTCCCTTAAGTTCACTATTGAACTTCAAAAAGAAAGAAGAATAAACTTCTTAGATATTACTATCTATTATGAAGATGAAAAATTCCTCACTAGTTGGTATAAAAAACCAATGAATACTAAAAGACTACTGGATTTCAATTCCTATCATCCAGTTTCTATTAAGAAAAATGTAGCAAGTCAGTTTTTAGAAAAAATTAATAAAATAGTTTCTACTGCAGATAAAAAAGAAGCCCATAAAGAAGAGCTTAAAGTCATACTTGCAGAGAATAACTATCCTAAAGAAGAAATTGAGAAGCTTCTGAATTTTAATGGTACGAAGAACCCACAAAAGCAACAAGTAAAATTCACTAGAAAAATTTCTTATCACAAAGGTTTATTTGAGTCTTTAAAGAGAATTAGTAAGAAATACAATATTAGGCTAGCTCCAAGTTTAGAGAACAAAGTTAAAAATTTTTTCCCTAAAATAGTTCAAAGAGAAGAAGATATTTTAAAAATGCAAGGAGTAGTTTATGAAGTAAATTGTAGTTGTGGACTATCTTACATAGGTGAAACAGGTCGCAGACTAGAAACTCGTATAGCTGAGCATAAAGCAGCTATAAAAAATTGCTCCAACAAGACTGGATTAGATAGGCATGTTAGAGAAACTGGGCACAGCATGGATTGGAATTCCCTTAAAGTAATCAGTTTCCAAAGCAATTTCCAAAAAGAAAACTGAAAGAAGGAATAGAGATTGAGAAAAATCAAAATTCCATCATCAATGACTGCAAAGGATTTTCCCTGCCTAACATCTGGCAGGATTTGTTGAAAAATAACCTAAACCGTCAAGGTTAACCGTAACCGTGATAGTGACAAGTAAAAAGTGACAACAACAAGACAGCCTGAAGAAGGAGAAGAGTTTTCTCCGAAAATTTGCTATTAATGAAAAAATTTCCTAGTAAAATTCCCATAAAAGTTGCTTTAGATTATTAAAATAATTAAGTTTGGGTGGTGTAAACATTTTTGTGGAGTGAACTTACTAACCTCAGGTATGTAGACTTCAAATTCTTCTGATTCACTGTACTTTGCTATTATATTCTCTAATCCAATTGGCAGACAAGGAATAGAGATATTGTCCCCATGTGGCACTGGCCTAACTGCTGGGAGAGTGTTAAGGTATACATAAACTTTTTCGCTTATTTGCACTGTAGCTGGCAACTTTTATCAACCAAAAATAAGTCATCAATATGATTTTTATGCTCTCTCTGTATCATAGGAATTAAAAATGGCTAAGCTTTTTGTAGCATTTTTTCAGTCTTCAACTTTCAACAAAAGTGTGGCATACTTTGTGAGGCACCCATGGTTTTTCTCAATCTAATTTAATTTTAAAGTACGCGAAGTATGTCTTTTTCATAAAAGCTTTAATAGTTTGCCTTTTCTTAACTATGGCATGACTTCCACATATCTAACAAAATGTATCAGGATTATTTAAACACCCATGGAGAGACATTTCAGCAGTCAGTCAGTCACAATGCATTAATGACAAAGAAAACTGAAGGGTTCACAATGAATGGTCTTAACACAATAGATTTAAAAGAAACTGAAATGTGGAAGTACTAAAGCACGAGTACCAGGCACAAAAACTGGTTACCTAAATATCACCAATGCAAAATAATCCAACATATGACACCATTCAGTACAACTGCTTCTACGCCTAAGCCTAATTTGCTCTATATGTGGCATTATTGACTGAGGCTTACATAGTATGAAATTTACACCAGTTGTTGTTTTCTGTTGAACATGTTTTGATTTATGGGAAATGGCAACAGAAAGTTATAGTGCATATATAAAATAATTTTTGCACATGCCCAGGTGAGCACGTAACTTTTCAGATTTTTTTGAGCCCTGAGGAGGGGTTAGTGAGAAAAAAATGTCTTTCCAGAAATAGCGTTGAAGGCAATTTTATTTAAAAGAACGATTAGTCAAATAATGAATTTTGCTTAATCAGTTAAACTTTTTAGTCGATTCACACCCCAACAAAGCAAGGTATAAGTGATCCTAAATGTTAAAATTAACAACAACCTGTAACAATATGAAATATTTATTTCCTAACTTACTTCAAACGTAAATCACTTCATCAGAACTCAGAAGCAAATGTATCAAGTGATTCAAGGTCAAACATGAGACTTTGCAGCAAGAAAAGGCAGAGCCCTCAACAAGTAACAACCAATCACCCACCGTTTTATTTATGACGTGCAGTGCCACTGACTGTGTGATGTGGTGTTGCCATCTACGTGATCTCGTGGTGGATTTCCCACTGTCCCAATACTCCACCAATTAAAAAAAATGAAACAGAATTTTTTTTTAATTTTTCACTTTAGTTTAAATTGAGTTGCATTCATGTAAGTTTGCATGAACTCCCCCCCCCCCCCCAGTAAAACTTTTTTGAAATTTAAATTTCCTTTTTTTCTATCAAAACTTTCTTTTAAATAAAAATGCTGAGTCACAGACCAATGGGGGGTTCTGACCACAACTAACCTGCTAGAACTGACCACCACCAGTGCTGAGATGGGCCGAGCCCAAGCTCAAAAGCCCAAAGTCAAGCCCGGGCCCAAACCGGACTCGGGCTGCCTAATACTTACTGGAGTTCGGGCTCGGGGTCTGAGAGAGGGAGATAATTTTTTTATATTTTTATCTAAATGTTATTTTATATGATTTAACACACTAGACTTTTTTACACTTTATAGTTGTTAAATAGAATTCTTCGGCAACTGGGTTTAGATGGGGAGTGGGAACTCGGCAGGGCTATTCATTCCGGGTGTGGATAACAAATACCATAGGCCATAAATTACTGGATTTCTGCGAAGGAAAATTTCTCTAAGAACTATAGATAGTAGATAGCAAGCTGATGAAATTTTGCTCCCTACCTCAACAGGGCAGCTCCCTGCTGATTCTATTGAGCAACGTACAACGTAGATTGTGCCTCCTTATTTTTCCTGATACCTAGCCTCCCGAAACGTTTCAGGAAGAAATGAATGGTCAAATAAACTACAGAAATAGACAGACATCACTTCCCCACTCCGTAGTTGAGAGAATGACATCAGTTAATTGCACATGGTGGAAACAGTGGAAGTTTGAGAGAGGAGATCTTTTTTTTAATGCCTAAATAGGTTAATCATAGTTTTTAGGCTTGTTCGGGCTCTTAAAATTGAGCCCAAACTCAGCTCTGCTGACCACCACTGAACAACTGACATATTGGACTGGATATGAAGGAATCAGAAAAATGTAAAAATGTGCCATGCTGAAAATTAGCAAGAGGAAAAATTAAAATACAGTTCAATCAACTGCATGCTTTAGAAATAATTATTTTTAATTCATACATTGGCCTCCATAAATCATCCACTGATGTTTTCCCATTACATGAATGACCTTATTGTTACTAAAAAAACAAAATGTGCAGTCAGGCATTTCATACTTTCAAAACAACTTGTTAGGAAATTGTTGAATCACTTATTACCATTGTAATCTATTAGGTGCTTGAATTAATTCCCGCTGTTACCCAATAGAGCGCAGCAGTGGTGCGCTGTGACCCAGGCCACACGCGACCTCCCTTGCGCATACATGTACTTTCCGTAGTCTGGGCGAAGCAGTGTGTGGCACGCGATCGGAGGGCACAGAACACGAGTTTGTATTGCATTCACGATGTTGAGTTTCGTACCAAAAAAGGAGTATTTGCGGGAAGCATTGCTCTTCTGCTTTCATCTCGAGAAATCTGCAGCGGAGTCATCATTTCCTAGTGCAGGCCTATGGGGAACATGCCCTATCGAAAACAACATGCAGAGAGTGGTTCCGGCGCTTCAAAGCCAACGAATATGATGTGAAGGATAAAGAGTGCCCTGGGCAGCCGAAAAAGTTAGAAGATGGCGCATTGGAGGCCTTATTGGACAAGGATTCCTGTCAGATGCTCCACAAGTTGTCTCAAACACTACGGGTCAATGAGTCAACAGTTAGCAAACGTTTAAAGGCTATGGGAATGATCCAGAAGCTCGGAAACTGGATCCCACATGCATTGCGAGAAAGCGACATCACCAAACGTGAAACCATGTGTGAATTGCTGCAGCAACGACACAAACGGAAGTCGTTTTTGCATCGAATAGTGACTGGCGATGAAAAATGGAAGCGCAAGAAATCATCGGTTCGTTCCGGTGAACCATCAACCTCCACCCTTAAACCGCACATCCATGGCAGAAAGCTGTGCATTTGGTGGGATTAAGTCGGTGTTGTGTATTCTGAGCTGCTGCTGCAACCCGGTGAAACCATCAATGCTGAACAGTACCGACGTCAATTACTCAATGTGAAAGGTACACACACGGAGAAATGGCTGCAATATGCCAAAAGACATGACAAGGTTATTCTTCTCCACGACAACGCTAGACCTCATGTCGCCAAATCCGTGAAGGAACTTTTGGAGGCACTTGGCTGGGACGTCTTACCCCATCCGCCTTATTCCCCGGACATTGCTCCCCGGACTTCCATTTGTTCCGGTCCCTACAAAATGGCCTGTCAGAGCAGCACATCTCTTCTGTTGCGGATATCTAAAAATGGCTCGATTAATGGTTCGTCTCGAAAAAACCTGCATTTTTCTACCGCGAAATCCATCTGTTACCCCAACGGTGGGAAAGGGTCGTAGCTGCCAATGGATACTACTTTGAATAGACTATCCTGTACTGTTCTGTGGCAAAAAACAGCGGGAATTAATTCAAGCACCTAATAATTTGATTATGAACTTAATATTAAAACTGAGAATTAAGCATCTTACAACACTCATTTCCACAGTGCTGTATTTCAGCTTTCTACAGAAACTCACTCCTGGGTGAAAGCTGGGAGTCATTGGCCAAGACATCAATTGTTTTCAGTCCTGGAGGGGCAGTTTAAACTTACAAACTTTGAATGCTCTCATGAGTATTGAGGTTGAAGGTCCGTCCAAAGACAAGTTTGACCCCAGGCCTACTGTTTTAAAGTGGTATGATGAAAAAACCTGAAACCCACATCGTAAACCATATGGAAAATAACTTAAGGTTTTGAATAGTGTTTTTGAATTTTGTGAATAAAGTTAAATAGAAAAAAATGTTTTTTAAATATTTGCATTCGAATTAAATTGTTATAATTAATCTGTCAGGTCATGAAAAGGTGAGTTATATCTAAATATTTGTAATCTTTTCAGCGTTACAATATGAGAGTTACAGGGGTGAAATCAAAATTAGTCATGATTAACTAACGGAGGGGGACATGTTACAGTTTCTTTTATATAATATTAATAAACTTTTGCTAGTAGATAATGCATTTTGCTAGAGTAAAAAATAAGGCCACTAGCAAATGTTGCTACTGCTAAAAAAAAATGAAATTGTGGCCTGAAAGTACCACTTTAAAACATTCAAAGAAGAAAGCAAAACATAAAAGCTTAAAAAACTGTTGAAGTCTACTGCTAAATAAAAAACACAGTCAGAGAAAATTCTCTTTCAGCACCAGTATTAAGGTTACTGAAAGAGAATTTTCTCTAACTGCATTTTTCTCATGAAGTATTTAGCAGTAGACTTCCACAGTTTTTAAGCTTTTCATGTTTTGTTTCATTTTGCCTTCTTCTTTGAATGTTTTAAAGTGGTACTTCCTGTCTCTGTGATAACCCTAATACTGGTACAGACTTGTATTTTTCTACACATGGCTTGATCCGTTTAAAGAAACTTCTTGGAAGTTTCGTGAATCCGGCATTTTAGATGTTGAGTGAAACCTCTAAAACTGCAGTTGATCATCTTCATGTTGTTTTCTATCAATTATTAACTTTAAGCATTTTTCAACGCTTGCAAGAACTGTTAATAGGAATGACGAGACCTAGCAATTGTTCATCTCCATGATAATTATATACTTTTTAATTTTTCTATTCTGAATTTGCAATGTTTTTTTTTTTTTTAAACGTGTCACCTATCACCTGTACTTTTAACGTGTAGAAAGTTGAAATAGAGCACTGTGGAAATGAGTGTTGTAAAAGGCTTAATTTTACATTTGGACACCATAATTTAGGCCTAAGTAATGTTTTTTGCTTAACCTTAGCCTTAAAACTGAGAATGTATTTATTGCCTTCACATCAAATTCTCATGTTCAAAGAAATGTCTTATAAAAAGTGTTTTAGTAAAATAAGTTAGTTTGTGCTTTATCTAAGAGTGCCTTGTAATAATACAACTATTATCATGACCCCGGTAGTTGAGGTGGTCGAGGAATACTTATTACATCATCTAGATGGATAAACAGTAAAGTTGTGTTTCCATAAAATTAAGGAACCCAATCTCAAAGTTTACAGACTTTGCATTGTGTTTTATATAGATTCATTACAACATATTCATAAAAAACCATATACCGCATGTTTTGATAAATATACACAGCCTAGAAAAGTTTGCTACACAGGATTAGGTATTAACATGTTTATTATAAGGAAAAATACATTGAATCAGTTACAGCCTTTAGGTGGAGGCCAAATAAAAGTTAATGTTAAAATCAAAGGATAAAGTTAGCCGTGTTTACTGGTCCATTGCTACTTAAGCCTGTTACACCACTGAGCTTAAAGTTGAAATTATTTCTCCAATTTATATACAAGGAAACATAGTGACCGTGCATATGTATATATAAATACAACTTAAGAACTGGAATTGGGGAGGAAAATATCAACCTACCTTATGTCCAGTGAAGGGTCATTCCTCAAGGCTTTCTTATTTGCTTCTGGTGAACAGGCACATCTCCGTACCTGACAAGTTTGACTCTTGGCGTAGCTATCTCCTAAACTTGTATATTGACTTTTGTTTCATTACTTTAAACTAAAAACTCTCTATTAACTGTGTACCTTTGGTTTCGTTATTTTTGTGTATATATGCTGAGTTCCTTTAATTTCCCACGTGGTCTGCGTGTGTTATCAGCCCTACAGGAGTTTTCTATCTGGGGCCTGGATTGGCCAACTGAGTTGACCAGTGCTTGACCCTGTTGATTATTGGTTGGCCCGACAGGTCACTGAGCTACTCACTAGTAACAGCTGGTGTTACGGGTAGGTAGTGTTTTTCGTACTTTGAATCGGACTTATTTTCTTGGGTCTGGTGAATAACGAAGATTACGGTGGCTTGCCTATGACAAACTTATGACTTTTTGTGCCAACACAGTGTACTTTACAATTTTTGCTAGAGCCTACTTCTAAACGAGATAGTTAAAAACTGCTAACTTGACTATTCAATAAATAACTGGGATTCAGGCTTTGCAATGTGCATCTTTAGATACCAGGTAGGTTTGCCACCAACAACGCTAGCGCTGGGGATGGGCATCACTAAATTTTGTGAATACTTTGCTTCTTCTCACGAGAGTGAAAAGCAGAGAAATTCCTTAGTCATTCCCACAGGTGTTTGAAGGAAATGCAATAAATAGTTGCCTTGCCACCTGGACTTTATGTTCTGATGGGGGGGGGGGGCAAGGTAAAAAATTATTTAAAATAAATAAAAAGTAAATTATGCCTGGAACTTTTAATTAATTAAGCAGTAAAACAATGTGACCCAAAATATGAAATAGGGTCAAGGCAACCACGGAGGTTAGAATAAGATATCTGGAGATGCCCTTGCTAATGGGGCAGTACCACTTTGCGTGAAGCCTATAACCGCGAACAACAGCCGTAAAAGTGTGGGAAAGTTGATGGTTTTCAAGGCATTTTGTGTTGGCCAAAACCCTTCTTTCGTCGCAAATGTTTTCAATTTCGCATCGGAACTTGTTGCTGATGTGTGAGATAATGCTGAATTTATAAAATTCTTAATTATTTTGAGGCCCCTTCCCATTTTTATTTTAAATTGAAATACACGAACGTTAGTGCGAATTCTAAACAAAACATAACGTGAAAATTGAAAACTTTCCTCGTGTATGAAATATAATTCATTCCAGTTTGATATTAACAAGTTTTCTGCAACCCCAAATCACACAGTTCCAAAATACACACAGTTGAAATGACATAGGTGTCATGTAAACAACTTCAAATCCCCACACCTGGCAGCTTCACAGTTAAGATACTCAGGGCATCTCCTGAAGTATTATTCTAACCTCCTTGGCGGCAACACCACAATAATCATATAGTTGTACTGATAGTCAAAGTTGATAACGACAGAAAGGAGAACGAAATGAATAGTACTGACCTTCTTATACTTTCTTTTTAAAAAGTATGCACCTAAATTTCATTACCCTTCAAGTACATTTTAACACCAATATAAAAGATTTTAATGAGAAATATGAGAAAGAGGGCATGTGCACACACCTTTCAAAAAGGGATCCAGGACCCCTTTTTGAAAGGAAAACCTGACTATTTCTGACGACTGCGTATTTGTGTGTGTGCTTCACGATAATTATTTAATGATTATGAAAAACTTCCTCCTGGCCTTTTACAAAAGTTTTTCAAAATTTTTTTGATAAATTATAGAAATATGTACCACTTCAAGCTTGTAGTAATGTTTACTTCTGTGATCATATTGACAAACAAATGTAAACACCATTGGAGATAAACAAAACAGTAAATACTTCAAAAAAAAATTCTACAAGCAGTGAAACACTCAAATTACATAAAAGAAAAGAATTATATAACCATTAATGTTTGAAACAGTTCAGTAGTTATGAGATCCTTCATTACTAACACTTCTGTCAAAATGACACAAATCAATATGAATATTATATTTTAAAGTAGCCCAAAAGTTCATACAAATTTGACACAATGCCCCATCTTTCAAAAGAAGGAAAGAAAATGTATTTACCGTAATTTTGAAGAGGGAAACAGACTTCTCATTCTTCTATTTCAAAACATTCCATTTAAGCACTAAATTGCAGGCACTGCTTGGATGATAGCACAAAGTTGTAACGGAACATTGAACATATGCATATGTGATTTTTTACTCCTGCAAACATGTTACGGGGTAACGAAATTTGTACAGTGTAATTAATTAGATACGTTTACGTAATACACTGCTATTCTCCATTCCAGATTTTTGCTATAATCCAAACTGGATGCACATCTTGCATCGTTTCACTCTAGTAATGTTTTAATTAACACACATAAAAGCTGATGAAAACATTTACATATTAGAAGGTTTTAATGGCGTCATCCATTTTACTGATATTTTGTTGGGGCACTCCACTGTTCCAAGAGATAAACAGATGCCTTTTTTCCCCAGGTTTTAAGTCACCATCTGAGTTATGGTATTCACGGATGTCAACTATAACTTTGCTTCGAAACTCTCTAACGCTGGAATAACGCATCTTCGAGAGCTGAAACATGTGATCTGAATAACTGTTGTTAGAATTAGCAGCTTTCTTTTGTTCAGGTTTGGACTTTTTGGAGATAGGTTACGATCTTATGGCCCAGAATCTGAGCCACTATTGCTGTCTTCTAGCTGCTTCTTCTTACTCATGCTTGTATTTATTTCTCAAGCTCAAAATGTAAAAACTCACGAAAATTTTGACTAATTTTATACAACCAACTTTACACCGCTTCCCGTCGTACATGAGAAACTTACCTCTTCTCCTAACAAGTTCACACTTCACATTTCACAACCAATTTACTAATGTGATAAACGCAGTTCTCAACCGCGCTGATAACGCCATCTAGTGAGTACAATGGAACGACCTAATTTAAGGTATGCTCGTTTCTCCTCCGGTAGAAAAGCAGGAAGAAAAGGGAGGATTCCCTGTTAAATAATACAGCTGTATGTGGAAGTTATGATTCGATTGGAACTCAATGTGAGTTCAGAATAGTCATATGCTGTCTTAGTAAGAACTTTTAACGAGAACTGACATTTTAGTGGAGAGGGAAAGCTGCAGATGCTTGGTTAGAATGACGACTTTAGCGTGAAGAGTAACTGGCTGTTGGAGTGTGAAGCATTACATACTATTTCAAAGTTCTTTGTAAAACCGCTGTGTAGACAGATAATGTCTTATATTGTTTTCGTAGAAAGATTTTGGAATTCTAGAAGAACTTTGCACGTCAGAGGCTGTAAAATGCTTCATTGTTACCATGGGGAAAGACAGGCACGTATCGATGAATTTTGTTTGGGGGAGTAAGGGAGAGGGAGGTCCAAGAAAAACTAACAATAATTTATATATAGCAGCAAGGGCGACACCAGCCACTAAAAACTATACTCGGGGCAAAGCTATCCTGGCAATGGGGCCAAAGCTACGGTGACCTTTTCACTCCCAGTATTACTCCGCACTAATGGTGTGTAATTAACCTTCACTCGGAAAACTTCTCCCACAAGCCCTCAGGGCTGGCTGTCTGTCACCGTGATCCCTTACCAAACCCCTCTATTTTAACCCCCTCCCCACCGCCGCGCGCTTTGCAGACCGGTAGACAAGCAGTTTATTTCTCCCTCTCTTATCTTTTTTTTTTTTTTTTTTTTTTGGAGATGTTACAGAACGTATAACGTTTCTTTCTTTCTTACTTTTAAAATGAAATTATCTTTGCTAAACACGGGAAGCAGTCTTAAGTGGCCTAATTTTGTTTTCACATATTTTTCCATTTTTTGTTTATATATTTCATATATTTATACTTATTGCTTGAAGATTACCAACTGCGGGATTTAATTAAAAGTAATTTTACCATGTCATCAGTTATGCGTAAAATTTCGTTCTTTCAAAAATTTTGCCTTGATTAGATTTTTTTGTATAACAGACATCCGTTAAATGTGTATGCATTTTTAACTACCCCGCGTTGCCATAAGTACTGGACAAGAGCCCGTCTCGGTGGTAAATGATATTTTAGGGTTCACTGTAAACTGCCACACATCTTTCAGCAACTTGGAAAATTGCCACACATTGGAAAATTGCCACATGTTTTTCATTGATGGGCCGGGCACAAATCGCTGTTCCTCCGAGGAACACTTCGAATGTGTGGCAGTTTTCCAAGTTTCCGAATTATGTGTGGCTGGGGAAGGAACTCTTTCATTTGTCTGAATTTTCATGCCGGTTCATGCGCGTTTAAGGCAACTGCGCACAAAAGTTCAAAAGGAAAAGATGGCCGTTTCTTGGCCTATATTGAGAACTGAATTGGGAACTCCAAACTAATTTCGAGAAAACGTTCTATGTAAGCCAAGCGAGAATTGTATTTTAATTTGAAGAAATAAATTGCCAATGGATCTGAGGTACTTCAGTACTAAATTCAACCTTCATTCTCGCAATGGTGCGACTTGAAACGCCAGTGAGTTCTGCCGTAAGAACTGTTAATTCATTTGATTTATTCGGCGAATGTTTTTCCATCAATTTAGTGAAAACATTCATAACGATCACCTTAGCAGAGCTTCGTAGTGATTTCCCACGTTTATGCGGCTGAAATACACTCGAGTGACCGGCAGATGCCATTCGAAAAAACCGAAAAGACAGAAGAGTGTTTTAAAACAACAATCAAGAAGGAGACACGCGAAATGCCCTCGGAAACACTTTTTTCGCCCTCATCCTTCCACTAATGACCCCCCACCCCCACAGCAATAAATATCCCCTGGGTTGACAGCTTAACTCTGACCCAAACAAGAATGCTGTGACAGAGAACCATCAGTGACGTCACCAAAGCACGAATATATGTATTTTTTAGAAATGCCGCTGAAACTGAGATCTGAATTTTTTAAATGCACACACACACACAACGTATTGAACATCTGTGTCATTTCTAAGTGCCAGTTGAAGCTGGAGTACGAGCTTTTAGACCGGAACTATTTTATGCAGTGGAAGTATACACTCTGTAGCCTTCCTTCCAATGACAGGTTAAGCTTGCCCCGAGATGGGCTGAGGATGTCGGGAAGGGAGCACATATTTTGAAGAGTTTGGCAGAAATTTCCGCTCACGTACATTTTACCCAAAGCTGATAATCATATTCCTAGCAAAAACAGTTTTCAAGTTAATACTCTACGTAGTATTTATTAAGTGACTTCGCAAATTTTAACTTATTTAGGCTTTTTTTTTTTTTTTTTTTTTTTTTTTTTGATAAGGCTGTTAATGAAATTTAGTTTGTAACCTGACACGTTATGGTAGACTCCATTCAAGGCTGGTTCGTGTTATGCTATATAACTAGGACAGTAATTTATTTGAAAAAAAATATTTTAAATAAAATTTGCTGTGCATTCTTGTATTTAACCGATGAACAATTAAAATCCTTCCTTAAGCGAGTTTTAACTCGCTGATTGGAACCTCTGAAGTCCACCGGTACATGCAGCCGAGCTTCCCGGCAAAGAACGCTGGCCCGTACGGCATCTTACGTCGTACAAGACCGTCGACTTTTTGTAGCGTTTCGGGAACCGTAAACAAATTGCAAATGTAACAGTCACTTAGACTAAAGACCTTGCTTAGGACACAGACAGATTCATTTAAGGGACCATCTACAAATTGAAGTGCGACTTACTACGGCCACACAAAAGCCTGTTTCTTAAACATGTAACTAATCGATTCGCACGCAAGTGGTCTCTTTCTCCTCACGAACGAATCACCCATGAGATACGATACAGAATTGCGTTCCATCCGTCCGCCGTCTCTCCCTCCGTCCCGACGAATATCTCCTCAGAGAAATAGCCGATTCGCACAGAAATGATTTCTTTCAATTCAGGAACGTCTCATACCTATCAGATACCATAGAAAATTACTTTCCATCCGTCCACCGTCTGTCCGACTGGAAGAATAAAAGCCGGTAACCCCACCAAGCAACATCCGATTTTCACGGAAATGATTTCTTTCTACTTAGGAATGCCTCACATCTATAAGTTACGATAGAAAATTGCGCTCCATCCGTCTGCCGTCTGTCTGTCCGGCCGTCCAGAAGAATAAAAACAAATATCTCCTCCGAGAAACAACCGACTTGCACGGAAATTATTTCTTTCAATTTAGAAACGCCTCACATCTATCAGGTATGATATAAAATTACTCTTGTCTGTCCGTCCGTCCGGAAGAATAAAAGCCGGGAACTCCACCGAGAATCAACCAATTTGCACGGAAATGATTGCTTTCTACTCAGGAACGTCTCACACCTATCAGATATGATAGACAATTACGTTCCATCCGTCCGGCGTCTGTCTGTCCGTCTGTCACGAAGAAAAAAAACGATATCTACTCCGAGAAACAACCGATTTAAACGGAAATGATTGCTTTCTACTAAGGAACACCTCACACCTATCATATGTGATACAAAATTACGTTCCATCCGTCCGGCGTCTGTCTGTCCGTCTATCCCGAAGAATAAAAACAAATATCTCCTCCGAGAAGCAACTGATTTGCACGGAAATGATTTCTTTCAATTCAGGAACGCATCACACCTATCAGGTATAATAGAAAATAACTTTCCGTCCGCCGTCTGTCTGTCCGTCCGGAAGAATGAAAGCCGGTAACCCCGCCGAGAAGAAACCGATTTGCACGGAAATGATTGCTTTCTATTCAGGAACGTCTCACACCTATCAGATACGATAGGGAATTACGTTCCATTCGTCCGGCTTCTGTCTGTCCGTCCGTCCCGAAGAATAAAAACAAATATCTCCTCCGAGAAACAACCGATTTGCACGGAAATGATTTCTTTCAATTCAGGAACGCCTCACACCAATTAGATATGATAGAAAATTAATTTCTATCCGTCCGCCGCCTGTCTGTCCTTCCGTCGGGAAGAATAAAAGCCGGAACCCCACCGAGAAACAACCGATTTGCACGAAAACGATTTCTTTCAACTCAGGAACGCCTGACACCTATCAGATACGGTAGAAAATTGCGTTCCATCCTTCCGCCGTCTGTCTGTGCGTCCGTCCCGAAGAATACGTTCAATAATAATACGTTCGAGAATAAAACAAATATCTCCTCCGAGAAACAACCGATTTGCACGGAAGTGATTTCTTCCTACTCAGAGGCGCCTCACACCTATCAGATGCGATAAAAAATTACATTCCGTCCGTTCGGCGTCTGTCTGTCCGTCCGTCTCGAAGAATAAAAACAAATATCTACTCCGAGAAACAACTGATTTGCACGTAACTGATTTTTTCCTACTCAGAGATGCCTCACACCTATCAGATACCATGGAAAATTACGTTCCATCCGTCCGCTGTCTGTCCGTCCGTCCAGAAGAATAAAAACAAATATCTCCTCCGAAAAAGAACCGACTTGCACGGAAATGATTTCTTTCTACTCATGGACGCCTCGCACCTAACAGACACGATAGAAAATTACGTTCCATCCGTTCGGCGTCTGTCTGTCCATCCGTCCAGAAGAATAAAAACAAATATCTCCTCCGAGAAACAACCGATTTGCACGGAAATTTCTTTCTAATCAGGAACGCTTCACACCTATCACATACTATAGAAAAATACGTTCCATCCTTCCGCTGGCTGTCTGTCCGCCCGTCCGGAAGAATAAAAGCACATAGCCCTACCGAGAAACAACCGATTTTCACGGGAATGATCTCTTTCTACTCAGGGAAAAGCCCATATTTTCTCCGAAGAAGAACCGATCTGTATGGAATGATCTCCTTGTCAGAAATGTCTCACCTATGACATAGCATAAAGAATCACGTTCCTCCCTTCAGCCGTCTGTCTGTCCATCCCGAAGCATAAAATCACGTATCTCATCCGGGAAACAACCGATTTGCACGGAAATCGGCTCTTTAGCGTAAAAAGATCTGTTTGCAAGGAAATTCGCCCTAAAGAATTAAAACATCTTCCGCCTCCGAGAAACAACCGATTTGCACGGGAATGGTATACCTTTAATCTCTATGATACCTTAGCTCCGATCTGCCATACAGAACAACGTTTCATATGTCGTCCATCTTGTCCAACATATCTCAGAAGCAACTATCTCCACCACGGAGAAACCGATGTGCACGGAAATGACCTTTTTTCACTCCGGTATGCATCATGAAATAGATACGACAGAGGATTATTATTCATACGTCAGATCGTCTATCTGTCCCTAAGAGCATAGAAACATCTATCTCATTCCAGAAATACCCGATTTGTACAGTAATGGTATCTCCCCAATTCATTATACTTCAACTCTGAGACATCGTATAGGTAGGTATACGTTCCTTTAAATTTTCCGTTTGTTCGTCCGTCCATTCAGAATACTGCAAGAAATCTATCTTCTTTTGTAGTGCACCACATTATATTTAATATGTTTATTGAATTTATTTTATTATATACTATTTCTTTTTAATGTGAAAATTGTCCTAGTGGGTTCTTGATATTCTTATCTGTACGCATATTTTCGTGTATAGCTACACAACGGGAATGTCGGAGTTGGTTTCGATAATAAGTTATTTTTTCTTTATGAACTTTGAGAAAACGAGCTCTTTTCTTGAAATTGAAATTTCCCTCGATGAAGAATGTGTAACAACGTTTAGAAAAACAATGTTTAATCTGATATTTCATTCAGTGGCGTATGTTCGAGGGTAGCTAGGCTAGCTGCAAAGCTCATGACTTATGCACTTGTGACAAATGAAAAGATGTTATCAACGGCATTAACGACGGGCGACTGCTTATAGCCCTTGCTCCGTGTCTTCCGCATTCGCCTATTCCTGCTACGTCGAAAGTTAATGGGTTCCGCCATTTTAGGCGAGGAAAAAATTCTTGATTCGCCTATTCCTGTCTCGCCTAAAACTTTCATCTGCTAGATGAGAGGGATTCACCTGGAGCAAACTTCCTATTTCGCCTATTCCTGCTAGGCCGAAAGTAAATGGAGCGAGAAAATGTTATTACATTATTTCGCTTAAGCTTTGACAGAGTGATTTTGAAAAAAAAAAAATTACATCTTTACCTCCCGTGTTTTTGTTTTTTTTTAATCGAAATACTAAATCTTTCGTGTGTTAAAAAAAAGGACAATTTTTCCCGTGGAAATAAAAGCTAGTTTTATCCCTAGGGTTTGAAACTAGTTTTATTTCTTTAATCGAAAAAAAAAAGCCAAGTAGAAAACAAAGTTGTGCAAAACATTTATAATAATTTAACAAAAAAAAAAGGGGGGGGGGGGTGATCTTACATTATTATTTCATGTAAGCTTTGACGGAGTGATTTTAAAAAAGAAAGATACACAATCTTACCTTCTGTGATTGTTTTTTAATGGAAACACTAAATCTTTCGTGCGTTAATGTAGGAGACATCAAATGCTGAGTAAAAAGTAAAAAACAGAAGGCAAATGGTGTTCGTATTTTAACATCAATAAATCGTGCTTAGACGGTATATCAATGTTTATATCATATTGTAATATATCAAAAGTTTCTTCAAAAAATTAAACAGGATGTACATCAGTAATCAAATACAGATTTTTATTCGCCATCATGTTCGTAGCTCGAACTTTTCGGCCAAAAACGAAGAGAGTACATGACCCCATCGGATCAGGGGGTCCGGAAACGTGCCCAACTTCATTGACCGACTACGATATGAGCCCACCAGACACCTGCCACTTCCGAAAATGGTCTGATTTCATTGCTATTGAATGTGTAAATCCGAGTAGCAGAAATTTCCGGTCATAAAAATTCCCCATGTTGGAAAGATCCCTATCCAGTGTTGCATTCGGAGACTTTTTTCGGAGGTGGAGGGGAGGGGGCATTGCAAATTTTGAGGGGGCTGAAACTTTTGACTGATTACATGCATACAATCACAGTTTTGTTATTTATATATACACCGAAGAGCAATTGAATTAGAGATACCTGTCTAGTAACGTGTAGCACACCTTTCGCCCTGATGACGGCGGCGATTCGTCTCGGCATGCACTCGACAAGACACCGGAAGCGTTGGGAAGCCATACGGATCCACGACCCCTGAACAAGCTCCCACAGTTCACGAAGATTTGATGGAGGGGGGTCAGAGCCTCGAACATCTCTCTCGATGGCATCCCAGATGTGCTCGATGGCCAAGGAAGCGAGGTCACGTCGGTGGAGTGTTCATCCAAGCATTCGGATGCAATTCGGGAGCGATGGCACGGTGCATTGTCTTGTTGCAGGATGAGGTCCCCAGTGGGATGTTGAAGACGCACAAACGGGAGCAAATGGTCGTCCAGGATATCCCGGTAACGTTGACCTGTGAAAGACGATGTCACACGTACCAGGAGTCCCATTTCAGTCCACGTAAACAGTCCCCAGACGAGAATGCCAACCCCACCAGCTTGAAGAGTACCCTGCTGGCAAGAAGGATCCATCACTTCATGTGGTTTGTGCCGTACTCGTATCCTGCCACCCGCATGTATCAACGTGAATCTCGACTCATCAGTCCAGGCAACATTTTCCCACATGTCTAGGGTCCAGTGGCGATGTTCCTGCGCCCATGCTAATCTTTCCACCCTGTGTTGTGCGGTCAGCAGCGGTACCCTCGTGGGACGATGGCTTCTGTACCCCTTAGCGAGGAGATGGTTCTAGATGGTGTGGCTGCTTACACGTTTTTGTGCACCAGCGTTAAGTTGCCGAGTGATTTCTTGCACTGTGGCCCGTCTATCCGCTGTTACAATGCGAGCTAGCCGACGATGACCCCGCTCATCCACACGCTGTTGTCCACGGCAGTTGGCTCTTGCAGGGATGGTTTTACCGGATTCGATGTATTCACGGTGCAGCCGTGACAGAGTGGCTCGTGAAAATCCCAGTGCCTGCACGACTTCCGAAATGGAGTGACCCATTCATCGGGCCCCGGCAATTTGCCCACGATCAAATGCGCTTAGATCCTTCGTCTTACCCATACTGCGTCCGACTCTTACTGATTCCCGTCGCATCTTTCCTTATATTGTCGGATCGCTGCATACGTCATGTCGTTTCTGTTTACAGGGCCGCCCACAGCGCCATATTTGCATAACGCCAGCTGTCTCTAATTCAATTGCTCTTTACTGTACATTAATATATAGAAAATTTTTAAATAGAGTATAAAAATGTCTTATGCTCGTATATCGCAAATGCAAATTCCAAGAAATCTACACATACAAGTTAAAAATGTGAAAATGCTATACCTTTGCTTTAATAAAATAATGCAGCATGGATTTCACCATGGGGTGGTGTAAAATATTAAGGATCCTAGTAAGATAACGCTGTGTCGGAGAAAATATCCCATTTCCCCCAAAAAATAACATCAGGAGTGGTAAAAATGTCCTCGCTTTACTACAAGCGTGTTTCGCATTATTAAGGAATCATTACAGTGTTACCTGAAACTGAAAACGTATGGTGCAAACCATTTCCCTGCCACTTGGTTTCAGCCCCTTTAGATTATTTGGATCAGCACATAGTATTATAGTAAAAAACAAAACTCACTAACCGTTTGGATGCGCGTTTGAGGTGCCCCGATTTTTTTTAACGGAGTATAAACCACCCACTGCCAGGAAAGAAAAAAAACCCTTTTTATGGGAATAATTTCGAATAATTTTCTATTATTAAAAATTAGGTAGCAAATATTTCGTAGTATGTGGAAGAACTAAGGTCCCATTAACTACACTGTGGCTTAACCGTATACATGGAAAGTTGGCATAGAAAACTGAAATAACGTAAAGCTGAATGCCAGCTTGCAAAATAGGATGATGTATTGCAGTGCAAACATCTCTACTCTTTGTAATTAGATTTTTATTGCGGAAGTAGTCAGAGTTGTCAGTGCTCGAAAAATTGCCCCTTCAGCGTCGACTGTTTAATGTTTTATTGAAGGATGATAGAAATTTCAAACTGAAGTTCATGTGGATATTTTCTTCATAATTATTATATTTTCTCTCATTTTCGTAATTTTTTTAAATTAATTTTTCCAAATTCCAGCTATAAACGAAAATGATTAAACTAAACATAAAGTGAGATCTCCCAAAAGCCTAGGGGAGAGGCGTTCATTGATTTTCGGGGGGGGGGGGGCTAAACATCCCCGAGGAGATGCCTGAATACATCACTGTCCCTATCTGTTTGTAAGAAAACAAAATTGTTACAAACGAAAGTAGGATATGGAGGAACTCTCCACTCTGTACCATTTTCCAGTCGTAACACTGGACGTGCATTTTGAAACCACAGATGAAAATAAAAGGCAGCACGTTATGCCCTAATGCTTACAAAGCACCTAGGCTAAAGAGCACTTTTGCAAACCAGAAGCTATAAATTTTAAGTTAGACACATTAAGTATATGTATATATAATTTAAAAATAAAATGAGACAATTAAAAATACAATGAGACTATAAAAAATAAAATAAGACTATTAAAAATAAAATGAGACAGAATTAGACACAACATATTGATTCTGAGCAGCTTACAAAGGACATACATAAGCTTAGGTCTTATTTGCAGGTATTAAGTGGTAAGCATAATATTTGGTATGTGCACATAGGAAATAATATTTGTAAGAATTTCAGGATATATCAGTAACATTATTATATTCCTCTCAGGTTACTGAGAACCTACTAGCATCATGATAGAAAAAAACTCGTTAGTGTTGGACTCCCCTTTGTACAAGGTGCGGCTCTTTTGACTCAACATGGAGTGGTAAAAAGCATTTAAGT
This sequence comes from Macrothele yani, assembly GCA_039090855.1. NCBI lineage: Eukaryota > Metazoa > Arthropoda > Arachnida > Araneae > Macrothelidae > Macrothele > Macrothele yani. The sequence goes on along the minus strand of CM077022.1, from coordinate 42,611,808 downwards.
CACCATAAATTGCGCTGTGGCTGCCGTACATCGGCTTTTTTAGTGACTTCTGAATTCTATTATGAGCGTCACAGAAATTTTAGTTATCCACCCACCCTTCGAACCAGAACTGGACAAGTAGCTGGCTATTTAGGCTCAGATAATATTAAAGATGTAGAGCCACAATTTCACTAGCTTCTTTCCCGGGTAGTTCTGTACTCTTGGCCTTTGAACCGAAGAGGTAAACAATTATATCATGGTCTCTTTCGCTTTTTACTTTTTACTCAGCATTTGATGTCTCCTACGTTAACGCACGAAAGATTTAGTGTTTCGATTAAAAAAAAAAAAAATCACGGAAGGTAAAGATGTATCTTTTTTTTAATCACTCTGTCAAAGCTTATGCGAAATAATGTAATGGCAACCCCCCCCCCCCTTTTTTTTAAATTATAAATGTTTTGCACCACTTTGTTTTCCACCTGGCTTTTTTTTTTTCGATTAAAGAAATAAAACTAATAATTTTTCGATTAAAGAAATAAAACTAATAATTTTTCGATTAAAGAAATAAAATTAGTTTCAAACCCTAGGAATAAAACTAGCTTTTTTTTTTTCATGGGAAAAATTGTCCTTTTTTTTTAACACACGAAAGATTTAGTGTTTCGATTAAAAAAAAAATCGCTGGAGTTAAAGATGCATCTTTTTTTAAATCACTCCGTCAAAGCTTAAGTGAAATAATGTAATAGCATTTTCTCGCCCCATTAGCTTTCGACGTAGAAGAAATAGGAGAAACAAGAATAGGCGAAAAAGAAAGTTTGCTCCAGGTGAATCCCTCTCCTCTATCAGGTGTAAGTTTTAGGCGAAACAGAAATAGGCGAATCGAGAACTATTTCCTCGCTTTAAATGGCGGAATCCATTAACTTTCGACGTAGTAGGAATAGGCGAATCAGGAAGTAACCGAGTTGCTCACCGTAATCGTTAAACTCCGAAACAAAAAAAAAAAAAAGGGAGAGGAACTTCCAGTTATAAGATTTTCAACTAGTTCCGCGTATCAGTGCGCTTTCTTTACAAAAGGCCTACGCACACCCACACGATCACTAGGCAAAACAAGTGGCTCTGCCGCTAAAGAAACGAATGAAAACACAGAAGGAAAACGAAATCTTACGACTCGCAGAACGTTTTTTTTTTTTTTTTTTTTTTACCCGAACAGAATATTTTTAAAACATGAAATAGAGAACAAATCGATATACACGTAGAGAACACAAATTTCCGACTTAACAACATGCAAACTGAAGACAACTCTTGAACAAATGGTTAATTATTTGTGCCTGAATGGTTAATCATAATCTTCCTGAATCATTTCTTCTATTCTGCCAACTGAATTACTTCGGTTAATTCCTGGAAGGCATTTAAACTCTGCATTCGGCATCGAAGTCGAAACAAAAATTCCAAGAGCCAGTCAGCCAAATGTTCCGACGTAAAAGTATGGATTCTCATCTTTGCTTCTGCTTCCTTTAATAATAATTTTAGTAGCTCTAAAATTATCAAATTATATATTTCAAAGGAGATAATTTTTGCAATTGATATTTATTTGACCTGTTATGTATTTATAAATTACATATAATCACTTCTCATTAAAAACCATGCAAAATTCTCTTTTAGAGCTGACTGAAACAATTCATCGAAGAAAAAAAAAACATTCTATTATTATTCTGCATTTTCTTCGCATAAAAGCTGCTTTTTCTTCTTATAAAAAATCCGTGTTATTACAGATTCAAATACAGCGGCGGAACTCGTTCCTTCGCTCCGTGTTGGTGAGTGTGCGCAAGTCTTATGTAAACAAATCCTACTGATGCGCGGAACTACTTGACGAGCTGATAATTCGGAAGTCCACCCCAAAAAATGAATTGACCTTAGGCTAAGCTGTTTAATTCAGCGATAACTCGGGTACTCGAACAAACACAATACTACTGTTTCCAATAAATCTTTACTTTAGCGAAAGCCCTCACTTTTCTAATGCCAATTGTCGCATTGTAGTCTGACACCGCGGTAGACCGAAGGTAACGGGTGGGCCCGGCTATTGCACTCAAGTTATTTTGTTTCTGATATAAAATTACTAGTTTTTCGTCACCGTTGTTAACATATTTTCAAACATTACAAAATATTAAACTACTGGATCAATCAAATAAAAAACTTACGGAATCCTGTCTTTGAGCAGACAATAATCAAAGACGACAACCTAAATTGTACCGCTTTCTGCGAACTCAAAAAAATTAAATGAGCGAAAGCTGATCTCGTATCAGCTGAGCCGCTTTCAAGGGCAGAAGGAAATGTTGCACCACACGACCAAGTAGCCGTCTCATTGGATGGGACTTACCGTAGCTTCCGTGTCTGCTGACTCACTCTCTCCGCTATTACATAACTTTCTAACAGCTGAAGGCGTGGGTAAATTCCGCATTTTTCGACACAGGCATCGCATCGTTCTTTCAGGCGGGAATGTGTGTGTTACGGAGGTGAGATTCCGGATTACCGGATTACGTAGAACTTAATAAAAAAAAAAAAAAAAAAAAAAGAGGGAGAGAGAATCGAGAAAGCACCCTAGTACTCTTTGTAGAAAATTTATGCTATTCGTCTTTCGCATGCCAAGATCTTTGTGGGTGCAAAATAAAACGAGTGATTCGAGAGTATGTATTTATTTACGTAAAACACGTTCACGTCGCTAACAACCACACCGACCCACAGTCCGGCACATACGAAGTGGAATTAAATCTTAACAACAAACAATAAGATTTACTAATTCCTGACACTGAGCGATATGTATGTCTGAGGTACCTTTAAGACAAAAGTTATTATAGCTATCGAGAGTAAATTTCATACTTAGGAGTTTTAAGAAATACTATAAAGCAGTGCATTCGCCCTTTTTTTAAAGATAATGGAAGTCATTGTCAGTGTAAAAAGATCTCGAGTTCCAAAGCATTCTGTTTTTTCGAAACGAAAAAAAATCTCCGTGAAAAAATACCCAGCAAAAACACAAGTACTGGGAAACTGCTGGCCACCAGCTGGCAGTGATGGGTCACTGCTGGCTGAAATCTGCCGCTCACGGCCCGGTAGTGGTCCGTTAGTGGCAGCGCTATCAGTTGGCGAGCCATTGATGGCCCTGCAGCATCGCCGTGAATTGTGGGCCTCCAAGCAAGTGCCACTAGTGGCCCGTTGCTGGCAACCAATGCAACCCCCAACAGCAGGTGGAAGCATCGGGACTGCGCATGCGCAGAAGCAACACTTGCTGTGTCTCTCATGGTACCAGTTAGTTGAAGACGACGCTACCGCCATCGTGTTATTTTAGTGGATGTTAAGAAAAAATCCATATGTGGAGAGGCGAATTAATTTCCTAATGAAATTTTACGTCGACGAAGATATCAGATTAAGCCGTGAAATACTAGATTACAGCCATGAAATACACTCACTCCATTCCCATGAATAACAATTCATGGAATGGAGTGGATGAATAACAAGAAAAAATTTGAAACCGTTTGAAACACATATCGTGGAAAACCATTAAAACAGCGTTTGTTGGGAAAAGAAAGAATTATACGCGTACAAAATTTATTAATTATTTGAAAGAAAAAAAAAGCAACGCTATGTGGTGTACTCATCCATGGGTTGAATACACAAGACAGGGAGGAATTCGCTTGTAAAAATAACGAGAAGTAAAATAAAATATATTTTACTCTTTAAAACAAATGTAGCTTCGGACAACGGAAAGGAAAGACACAATGTTAAAAATGTAACAGAATGTGACATGAACCCGGGTAAATATATATTTATTCAACAATCTCTTTTCAAGACGGCAAGGACAGTACAAAACTTTGGAAAGCGACTCTAAGTATGTACACGCCTTGAAAATGAGTGAAGTTCCCTTAAGGTAAAAAAAAACTATCGTTACGTTGAAAAAATTAATTTATGAATTATATGAAACTGACTTTTATGAAAAATACCTCTCATTATTGTAAAATGAAGGAGGGAAGCATTCGATTACAAATTGCATACCAAACAGATAGCTTCCAGCACATGTCCGAGTGTAGTGAATTAGGCCAGTCGGTAGCGAGCGTGGCTTCCACGAACACGGCGCAGGTTCGAATCTACTGAAATGCAAACGGGTGTTTTTCCGGTCTGTTAAGAAAATTTCCCCATCGCAGTGCGTAAATTCACAAGCTTCGTAAGGGTAGAAAAAAAAAAAATTGTAGCGTTAGGGAACTGCGGTTATCCTTGCTTATTTATTTTTATTATTATGGCTACTACTGGGAAATTGGCGGACAAGATTCGGCAAGCCACCAGTTACGCCACGTGAATGCTGGCTGCCACTAACGGCACACTAGCGGACCACATTAGGCTAGCCATCATTTCTGGCACGTGCCTGCAGGGCCACTGAAGGGCCACTTGTGGCAGCTACTGCCTGTGATGGACCACTGATGGCCCTGTTGTGGCATATGACAACTGATGGGGTGCCAACTATTGGCCAGCTGTTGGCCTCAACTGCTGGCCCTTCTGTTGGCCGCCCGGACATTTTATTGACGGTTCGGCAGCGGCAACATAGTGCTGGGCCAGCAAGACTGTTTTTTCTGGGTACGTAATTTGTAATAAATCCTCCTACAGAAAAAAATAAAATTATTACAAACGTATTCAGAAAAATAATAAGGCCCAACAGAAATAAAATGACTAACTCACCCACATTAATAACAACTAACTAAATATATAAATAAGCATCGTGAAATTAGTGTTGTAACTTGCACACGAGCGGTGTTAACAGGAATTAGTGGCTCCGTCCCCTCCGTGGTAAGACACCCGCTTCACAACGCAAGGTCCCTGGTTTGAATCCCGCTTGAGCGAGTGAAGAAGGTTTCGTTGTGTCGGACTGGTACGGTGGGTGGAGGAATTTCCTGTGAATGCAAGCCACTTATTTTTTTTTTTTTTTTTTTTTACCTACCTAGACTTACGTTCATTTAGCGTCCATACTGTTACCCATATTTCTGTTACCCATCCAGATTACGTAGATTAAACGTAATCTGGTAAGACATTGGACAGCCATTGGTTCTACAGATTACGTTTACTAAACGTAATCTGGACTTTCTTGGATGTCCATGAAGTTCCACACGTAACGTGGTGAACGCAAAATGGACGTCTAGTAGATGTGGTTGTGCTGTGTGTGTAGGTGGATTAATCAATGTTATTGTCGTAAAACCAATTAAAGATATGCTAGTCGTAAAATTAAATATTTACTAAACAATGGAGGTGGCAATAGTAAGTATTTCGACTGTTTAGTTTTTCAATTTTTTTTTAATTAAAATTATCATCTATTATTAAGATTTAGACGAAAAGTCGTCTGCGCATGCACAAGCTAAAATCTGACCTCAAGACAGAAAGAAAAGCTGAAACACAAGTGTGTTAGTGAGGGGGGATTGGTAACTTTTGGTTTAGGATATTATTTTAAAGATTTCGTCAATAGTAAGTAACCCCCCCCCCCCCCATCACCACCACCACACACACACACACACACACACACACACACACACACACACACACACCTAATTTAACGGGGCTGGAGAGAAATCCAAATTTCCCTACGATGCACCGTTTCCATAGCGTCAAAAAAGAGTTTTTGTAATGGCATTTATCACATTTAGCGTCAGGTTCTCGTAATTTACACAGATTGCAATGAGATATTGTTACGTTTTTATGTAAAACGGGATGAAATAACGTTTGGCCATAGTTTGCTCAAATATATTGTTGAGTAACGATGAAATTAACTATTGTTGCGTCTCTTGATAGGACAGCATTCAAAAATCAGATTTCAACAATGGTTTTGACTATTTCTGTTACCCATTTTCGTTACATCCAAATTTTTTACTTGGGGTTTTCTTTAGTGCTGTTGGGAAAGATGCATAGCATCAAAAAAGAATAAAAAAAAAAGAAAGAAAAATGAGAAAAATGAAATAAAACAAAAACAAAATAAAATCTTATGACAACAACTTTTTTACGTACCAATCGTTTTTGAATTCAAATAGTGCCGAGCCGAGGGCGTTTCTCACCCTAAACAAACAAATAACTTTACTTACCTTTTTTCCATTTTTCACAAAGTTACAAAGAAAAAGTAATTCAAAAGAATAGGTAATAACGAGGAACTGTACACCAATTACACTTAAATTAGTATAACTACAGTAGCGAACAAAAGTATTTGGCGAAACACTTTTTCGACCATAATATTTTTTCTACTGGACCAAATCGGGTCATTTTTGGATATGATATGTGTTATTCAGTTGTAAACATGACCCATATGCAGATGGATCGGAAACCTTAACACATATCAGGTACCGAGCTTAATCGCAAAGATCATACAAATTGACCAACAAAGTAGGTGTGTATCACATTCATTTAATGCAACGATAACAGAAAACAAGTACCAGAAAACGACAAAGCAATAACTAATACTTAGTGGGATAACCACGAGACTTAATAACAGCTGTACAATGGGCCGGCATCGAGTCCACTAGCTTCTCGACGGTGACCTGCGGAATTCGCGCCCATTCTGCAGACAGCTGGTCGAACTTCTGTGCTCTATTCCGGCAGGTTTTCTTCGCAGATCGTCTCTCCAGCTCCTCCCACATGTGCTCGATGGGGTTGAGGTCTGGAGATTGGCTTGGCCAGTCTAGAAGTGTGACCTGTTGCTGCTGGAAGGCTGCCTTCGCTACTCTGGAGGTGTGCTTCGGGTCGTTGTCTTGCTGCATGATCCATCCGGGTGGCATGTTCTGATTTGCCCATGGGAAGACATCGTTGATGAGCATGTTCGTGTAGCTCTGGCCGGTCATTATTCCGTCAATCTTGATAATGGGGCCCATTCCATTGCGAGAGAAGACGCCGTAAACCATGAGCGACCCTCCTCCGTGCTTGACAGTCGGCTGAATGAACTGGGGGTTGAATCTCTGGCCACACGGATGTCGTACGTATCGGATGCCGTCACTTCCGAACAAGTTAAACTTGCTCTCGTCGGTGAAAAGCACCTTACTCCAGTCCGCCGCGGTGCAGTGTCAATGACGGCGCGCGAACGCGATTCTGGCTCGTCGATTCTTGACTCCGATGAGTGGTTTCTTGGCGGGGCGTCTTCCATTCAATCCACCAGCAATGAGACGACGGGAAATGGTCATTCGGCTGACGTTCAGGTAGTTGCTGTCGCGGAATTCGGTGGCGATGTCCACAGCAGTCAAGGTGGGATCAGCACGAGATCGACGGAGGATGCGTCTATCCTGACGCAACGTAGTGGAACGAGGCCTACTACATCGCGGACTGTTCTCGACGGTCACAGTCTTCTTATAACGTTGCAGGATAGCTGAAATGGACTGGTGTCGAATCTTTAGGGCCCTCGAAATGTCGGTGACGCGCATTCCGGATTCCATCATGTTCAAGGCCGCCTGGCGTGCTCCAACAGGGATCTCCGCCTTTTTACCCATTTCTGAAAACCTAAGATTGACTTCTTATCACACTACACATCCCAAAACCCACAAAAATCACAAGAAAAACATTAATACATGCAGCAAACAAATGGATAATAATTGGCGACTCTTGAATATGGCCCATTTCGAACGACAAATTCGCTCTGAGCGAAATACAAACTACGCGGCATTGTAACCCACGAATCAACACATATCATATCCCAAAACGACCCGATTTGGTCCAGCAGAAAGAAAAAATTATGGTCGAAAAAGTGTTTCGCCAAATACTTTTGTTCGCTACTGTATATTAGTAATCCGAATTTCTTGGCGTAGATTATAAAGCAAAGTTTCCGAGATTTCGCACATCAACCAGATGGCTTTTTCAAGGAAGGTAGACAGGATACTGCAAATTGAATAATAGAACACTTCAACAATTTGAACGCGGTGACTTGACTTGACAATAAGCGAAAAGATGTTAAGTTATTATTCATTCAAAGATTTGAGGTGTCACGTTCGTTTAGCACTCGGAATCCTAGAAGGAAGCAAAGGCATCCACTTTTTGAAGAACTGATTCTAAACTCGTGGCAACTACAGCGAGACGCTGTCATTGCACGATTTGCTGTTGGTGATGATCTCTAAAGTTTCGCGAATGACAGTAGATTTTGGAGTGGAATAGGAAGCTAATTTCTTTACGTCATCCTACATAGGAATAACCGACTTGAGCTGGACCTCTCTGGATGAGGGCTTGGTTACTTTACCGTTCTTTATGTCCCTTTTATGCTCGTTGATTCTAGTTCCAAATGAACGCTTGGTCATTCCAATGTAGCATCGCTTGATTTTTTTTTATTGATTTTAGGTTTAACGACTACCATGAGCAACTCAATGGGCTATAAGCAGTCGCCCGTCTCTAATTTAGGGTCACTGGTTCCAGGGACCCTAATAAAAAAAAATAGGGTCACTACTTCTTTTAACTTGAAGATGTTGAGGCAAGTCTCCAGCCAGTGCCGTAAGAAAAACACAACATCCATGCCTCACTGGGATTCGAACCCGGACCCATCTCAAACGAGTGATCAGAAGCTATTGCTTAGACCACTGAGCCACCTGGGCAGCGTAGTATCGCTTGGAGCCGTCCGGATATTCTAGAGGGATGGGATAAACACCTGCCTCATTGGAAAGCGTGGGCTTGTCAGAGTTTCCCTGAAGCATGGCATATAAAGATGCCGGAGACCTGATGCCAACACCGAGGTTCATTTTTTTGAGCGCGTTCTTTAGCTGATAAGAAACATTTGGTATGTAGAAAATTGATCGCAGGTAGTGTAGTTGCAGCATAGAAAGATTAATATGACTGGTTCTGACTTTCTCCATATTGCTATGTACCAGGTCCGGGGCGTAACCTGCCTCAGTGGCCAATTCGAAAACGTTCTTTATTTCACGTTGTCTAAAAAGAACTGATTCGAGAACGGAAGAAAGCTGTCTTGTAGAAAAGTAATTCTGCCCATTCTGCTCTGCTAGCAGGGCAGAATGAGCTGCGGAGCATCAAGTTGGGGACGGATGTGGGTTTATCGTAGACTTGCGTACGAAGGCAATTTTCAGGCAACTTGGTCAGTAAAACATCCAGATAAGGCAAGACACCATTGTGTTCGAGCTCCATAGTGAAATTGATCGTGGAGTGAATATCATTCATTTTATCTAGGAAAAGCGGCAGAGTTTCCTTTCCGTGTGGCCATATCAAGAACATGCCGTCTGCATATCTTAGCTAGGTAGTAGGCATTGGGGCGATGTTGGGGAACATATATTGCTCGATTGGGCGAAATATTGCTTCCGGGAGAACGGCTGAAAGAGAGGATCTCATCGGAGCGCTATTAATCTGTTTGTACATTTTCCCTTGGAAACTGAAGTAGCTGGAATTTCAGACAAAGTCCATTAACTTGAAGATGTTGAGGCAAGACTCCTGCGAATGAAGTGATGAATTAGATACGGCCTCTTTTAATACTCCGATGGCTTCCGGCACGGGGACGGAAGGGTAAAGAGAAACCACATCGAAACTGCCGACAATGTCACGTTGTTGTACAGAGATTTGCTTGATTTTCGTGATAAAATCCAGAGTGGAAGTTCTTATAAAGTCCTATAATGAATAAAGCTTTTAACTAGCTAATTATCGTGAATATAGCTTGCACGAATATTATAATGAATTCAAATGGTTGTTGTTACTAGTTAATTAAGATCATGAATAAAGTCTCCTGCTAGTAGTGTAGTAACAATAATGAACAAGCTTTTAACTGCTAATAATGTTGTGGTAGTAATTAAGATGAATAAAGTCTTAACGCTGGTTGTTAATAATAATCAACTAATGACATAAACCTAACAGCCAGACAGAGATCTGACAAAAACTATGAACTGAGAAAAACGTACTTACGAAAAAGCTCTTTTATTAGATAACTCTTGAATCATTCAACGCACACACACTACTCGTATCACAATAATAAAGAATCAACCTAATCACATAGAACGAAGCTCTCCCTATCCAACAACAAACGCTCTGGCTATACAACAACAAACGCTCTCCTTCACATAAACCAACGCTCTCCATAGGTATCGTTGAACGCGCCTATTTATACTGGCTACCACCACGTCATGACTTACACTCATTGCCAGATCTGATTCAGCGGGTGAAATAACATCTCGTTCAGTAAGAAGATAATTTACATAGTAAAATAAAATAACCAGAGATAGTAAAATCAAAAGGAAAGTGAATATAGAGTATACGTTACAGTCCGATTAAGGAAGATAATTAGCCAGAAATTTTGAAAGGGATTTTTCTAAACGGTACGTCGGCGCGGGCGTCCTTGATACGATTGGTCTCAATGGATTACCAGGCTTGTGGTGCTTAAGCCTACCGAAGAGCTTCGGGATTTGAGGGCCTGGTGGTAATTTGGCGGCTTTCTTGGGATTGTCTGAAATAGCGGTCAGTCTGGCAGCTCTTTGTACCTGTGCAATACAACAATTTAGAGGTTCTTCCGCAGCACTGTTGATCCAGAAGTGGAGAGAAGATCTTAGAGTTTCTTATTGTAATCTACAGCACCCATACATAATACATAGCAATCTGGCCGGATTTGTCAGTTAGATTTAATATTATGAAGCGGTCATTTCTGAGGTTCGAAATCGGTCTCGGAATTTTAAATTTATTAGGCCTGTGTTTCGAATTGTACCACGATCATAACCTAGAGCAACAGAGTAGGCGTATTTCGTCTTTAGCGTCTTCTGGAACACGCGATATTACGCTTTCAAACTCAGAAATTACGCCTTTGGGATTGGGTTTCTTTCGGATAGTACTGAGGTCCAAGTTCCAAAACTTTAGTTTCTTCTACGGTGAGCGCCCGCTTAGAAATATTGACGGGAGGAATGGCGAAATCTTTAGGATTTGATATTTTGTTGGGGTATTCCACTGTTCAAGAGATTAACAGATGCCTTTTTTCCCCAGGTTTTAAGTCACCATCTGAGTTATAGTATTAACTGATGTCAACCAAAACTTTGCCTCGAAACTCTCTAACACTGGAATAACGCATCTTCGAAAGCTGAAACACGTGATCTGAAACCCTGTTGTTAGAATTAGCAGCTTTCTTTTGTTCAGGTTTGGACTTTTTTTTGGAGGTGGGTTACGATCTTATTGACCAGAACCTGAGTCACTACTGCTATCTTCTTCTAGCTGCTGCTTCTTCTTCTTACTCTTGCTTGACATGGCTGTATTTATTTCTCGAGCTAAAACTCAAAATGTAAAAACTCCCGAAAATGTTGACTAATTTTAAACAACTAAGTAACCACAACGCACTGAACAAAACCAACTTTACACCGCTTCACATCGTACATAAGCAACTTACCTTTTCTCCTCACACGTTCACAACCAAGGTGATGAACGCAGTTCTCAACAGCGCTGATAACGTCATCTAGTGAGTACAATGGAATGACCTAATTTATTGTATGCTCATTTCTCCTCCGGTAGAAAATCAGGAAGAAAAGGGAGGATTCCCTGTAAAATAATGCAGCTGTACGTGGAAGTAATGATTCGAATGGAACTCAATGTGAGTTCAGAATAGTCATATGTTGTCTTAGTAAGAATTTTTAACGAGAACTGACAATTTAGTGGACAGGAAAAGCTGCAAATGCTTGGTTAGAATGACGAATTTAGCGTGAGGTGTAACTGGCTATTGGAGTGTGAAGCATTAGATGCTATTTCGAAGTTCCTTGTAAAACCGCTATGTAGATCGGGATAATGTTATGTATTGTTTTTGTAGAAATCTTTATGGATTCTAGCATAATTTTGCATGTCAGAGGCTATAAAAGGCTTCACTGTGGTCCGAGTCCGAGCAAAAACTAATAATTTATATATAGCAGCAGTGGAGACGCCAGCCACTCAGAACTGGATGGGCTAAGGATCAAAGCAGGGACAGATCCAGGATTTCGTGAGGGGGTGGGCGCGCAAGTGTCGGGAATAACCGGCGACCTTTCTGATATTTTTCCTCAAAATGAAAAAAGTATTCTTAGTATGTCTATAAATTCTTCCAATTAATTAAAATAATATAGGTACTTTTAAGTAATACTTTCTTTCACGAAAAGTTATTTAATTTGTTATTAAAATCTAACAAATCGACGCTTTTCCTTGGCCCTGAGGAGAGGGTGTGCCACCCCCCCCTGGTTTCGCCACTGGATCAGAGGCAGATTTAGGACTTTGCCGCCCCTAGGCCTAAACAAATTTGCCGCCCCTACTGTTCTTTAATATAAAGAATTTGATGGCTACAATTTCATGTAACTCATTCGGATCCGATCCAGGAGCAAAACGAAATGTTAGGGGCAATGTAGCCTACCCAAAGAAAAGTACAAATAAAAATAATGATTTAAAGCTTAAATGTGGTGAAACTGCAAAAAAGTATTTTTCTTATTATAATTAACAGAGCCGGATGGAGTTTTTTGCGTGGCTCAGAGCAAAATTTCATTTCTGGCACCAGGAAATAAATCTCATATTTTAAGAAAGTTGTTGCGTGAAAAATGTCCGTAAAGAACACACACGATGTGAAATTTACAAATTGCACTGTGACAACAACGAATCCTCATCCCTCTACTCCGGAGCCGAATACTTTACCAATTAAGCTAAGCGACGGAATTTATCGCTGAAACTTTTCCGTCTTGCCATGTGCTTCACCTCTGTAGTACGTCATAACGAAAACTATCATAAAGATAAAATGTTTATCTAAAAAAAATATTTGCTTTAAGCTTAAGAAAAAGACCATAATATGGATAGAAAGTTCCGAGAGAGAGAGAATAAAAACTGTTAAAATCTACGATTTTCTTTCCGGGAAGATGGGGTTGAGGTTGTATTATGACTCTTATAAAAACTTCTTCACAAACTTCTTCATAAAAAGATCCCTGCGTAGCGAAAATTTTTGTATTGTGAATACTTCAGTGTAAGAAATAATCAGGACCCCTCTAAAATAAATTCATATAAATAGTTTTATCCCCTGATACATGTTTTAGTGATTGATTTTTAATGCAAAATGGCATAAAAATCAATCAGGGATCTTGATTGTTTTTTAAAACTTTTTACGCGCTCATATATATGACTTTTTTTTTAATTTCTAGTAATGTTTTTAAAATCACTGAATAAATGGCCTCCATGTGTAACCCGAAAACAACTTTGATATTGTTCTTTTTATTTCTCTAAATTTAAGTATCTAGTTTGCACGCAAATTGTGAAATATATAAAAGTAAGGGCCACAAAATGATGAAATTTAATTTGCTATTTTGTGAATGCGGAAAATATTAAGGTAGTTACAATAATCACTTGAAATCTGCAAATCTCAGTATATTTGTACGGCGGAGGGCGATATTCTATTCGAAAATGAGAGAATTGGAAACAATAAAGTAAAAAAAAAACCATCTTTTTAAGGGCCTCGCACCCGAAAACTTACACACAAAAAATACTGATTGCAAAAAATTCTACCGTAAATTATTTTTTTCCTAAACTACGAGGTTCCTTGAAGGCGCGGGGCCCAGGGCGACTGCCCCGGTTGCCCCTATGGTCCAGCCGGCCCTGATAATTAATAATAAAAGTCCGTCTGTCGTTGGCAAAAGTTCCTTCCTTTTGCCTTTCATCATCAGTTCCCAAATTGATTAAATATTTGTAATTAATCAGTTGCTTCGGTAGAAATCTGTCTTTTTTCTTTCTCTTTTTTTTTTTTTTTTTTTAAGTTTTTAATGTTCTGATACATAGTAGCGCAATTCAGCCCTTGCCCTGCGCCCTACCATTGCATTCATTCTGAGGGGAGATGGGATAGCTTTGCGTGAACATCCTGCAAATGTCTCACTCTAAAGCATAAAGCGATCTTCCTTTATCTTACTTAGCGTGAAAACTTTCATCGGGCTCCAAAGAGCAAAGTTAACACCCTACTTGTTCCGTTTGTATTCATTTCAGTCCTTAAACATAGTCAAACAGATAAACATATGTTTGCCTATGGTTTCTCAAGTCGAAAAGGAACGGGTTTACGGGAATTCCGAAACAAAATCTTGTATACAGCAGTTTTCGGACTAAATGCTAGTTTCCACTTTTATTAAAAAAAATTCTGTCATTATTTTTATGGGTTTTAACAAATTAATTTTTAATACCAGTAAAAATTATTCGTCATCCTTTGCAGAGACGGTAGGGGAGCACATATTTTGAAGTGTTTGTCAAATTCCAGCTCATGTGCATTTTACCCAAAGCAGATAATGATATTCCTAGCAAAAAAAAAAAATCAAGTAAATACAGTGCGTAGTATTTATTCAATGTATTATAACGAAGTAAATTTCTCCGTTATTTTTATCCATGCCAGGATTCGAACCCGGGTCCACTCATTCCGGAATAAGTTGCTCTACCAATTAAGCTACGCGGACATGGATTCTAATTGCTATCTGCCTTAATGTCGTGTGCGTCCTTCTGGCAGGTACGTCACATCATCTCTCCCTTATCCTTTTTTTTTTTTTTTTTTTTTTCGAAGTGCTGCTCTTATTTTTCCTATCTCGCGGTGTGGAAATAACATCACAACATTGCGAGATTGTGAACGGTCGGGTCATCCGGATAGTTCGGGCGCCATTATAACGAAGTAAATTTCTCCGTCATTTTTATCCGCGCCGGGGTTCGAACCCGGGTCCACTCATTCCGGAATAAGTTGCTCTACCAATTAAGCTACGCGGACATGTATTCTGATTCCTATCTGTCTTTATGTCGTGTGCGTCCTTCTGGCAGGTACGTCACAGTATGTATTATGGAAACCATGGATACGAATCTCTAAGGCAAGTTACTATTTCTTCGCAATTTTAACTTACTTAGATCTTTATTTATTTTTTATTTTTTTCGTAAGGATGTTTATGAATTTTAGTTTGTAACCTGACAAGGAATCTCTCTCTCCGTTCTTAACTACATTATAATAAAGCAAGAAAGATGACACTGAATTTTTGGGTGTAATGAACACGTCTTTTGCCTGACGAGAATTAAATGTATCAAAGCTATTGAAAGTTAATAGAACCGGTATGGAAAACAATAGTATCTGACCGAAGAAAAAAGTTTTTCAATCGGATTTTTAATCCAGCAGATATTGCTGTAAGCCAGTGGCGTCGGAACTCTTTTTTGACAGCGTGGGCAAGATGTCACAGAACAAAATATTTTATCATGGCATAAAATTTATCCTACTACTTGTAAAAAAAGACGTGCTGACTTCATTACGAAATTTTGCTGAAAATTTTTTTTTCGATTAAATATTCATCTATAAAAAAAAACACTTTCATATCCATATACGTAGTTTCTAAATGTAAACTAACTGTACACATAAACGACGTTAAACTATAGATTTTGATACTTCCCGATTGATATGCGTCCCGCAGGGATTGTAGCAGTATATAGACGCTATAATTAAACATTGAAGGAGCTTATATCTCATTTCGCACCATACTTCCATTTATTTATACTAATTTTTTAGAGGAATACTATTTTTTTACACCTAATGAGACACAAAACGTTGCTGTTCTTCAAAAGGGAACCAGCCCTCTGGACTGTTTAATGGTTCTAGAATTTCTTGTCCTCTCAAGAGTGGCATTAAAAATATATATTAAGATTCCTAGATAGTTCATGGTAAAAAATGAAGAGCAATACTCATTTTCTATCAAAATGAACTTAAAAAGAAACAAACAAACAAAATAGAATGTTTCAGATTTCCAAAGGAAGAAAACTGAGGGGACAAATGTGATATTTTGCCCCCACACTCATTTGCGTGCGGGGGCAATTTCCCCCTCTGCCCCAGCGATTCTGACGCCGCTGCTGTAAGCGGAATCGTGAACTTACGCCCTCTGATTGCAGACCGAAATTTGAATTTATATGAGAAACATTTCGCAGCGGAAACGCTCTCCAACAACGAAAGAATGTTTCAAATTGGACTCTTCGAAGCAGAGATATTTACAACATACAGTATAAGACATGCATCTACACCCCCTAGCGGGAAAACCATTCATTATTTTAATAAGAAAGTATTCTCAAAAGGTTTTTCTATGCGAGAGGTATCGGTCCAAGAAAAAAAATAAATTTAGTGGTGTTTTCAGGAGCTCAGATTTTGCTGCAAATACACCAAAAGCAGAAATTAACACATATGCCCCCTGGTGGCCAAACCATTCTTTACCAAACATTAGGAATTATATCAAAAACATTTCCCATCAGGAGCTGTATGCGATACAGGAAGAATTTTTCAGATCGGAGTTTTAGAAGCAGATATATCGGGGAAAACGCAATTTACCTTTGCGCCCCCTAGCGGAAAGTCTATGATTTACCTGAAAATTTTTAATTTATATGAAAAACATTTTGCATCGGAAACACTATCCAACAAAGAAAGAATTTTTCACATCGGACTCTTAGAAGTAGAGATATTGACAAACATAAGATATACATCGACGCCCCTGGCGTAGAAACCATGCATTATTTTAAGAAGAAAATATTCCTAATAGGTTTGTCGGCGTGAGTAGTATCGGTCCACAAAGGAATGTTTTTCAAACGAGATTTTAGGCGTTGAGATTTTACTGAAAATACATCAGAAGCGGAAATAAGGCTTACGCTCCCTGGTGGCCAAACCACTTTTTGCCAAAAATTAGAAATTATATGCAAAGGCTTTTCCATCAGGAGCTGTGTCCGACACAGAAAGAATTTTTCAAATCGGAGTTTTAGAAGCAGAGATATCGGGTAAAACGCAATTTACATGTGCGCCCCCTAGCGGAAAGTCTATGATTTACTTGAAAATTTTGAAATTATATGAAAAACATGTCACACCGGGAACTCTATCTAATAAAGAAAGAATTTTTTAAATCGGACCATTAGAAGTAGAGATATTGACAAAAATAAGATATACGTCTACGCCCCTGGCGGAGAACCATGTAATATTTTTTAAGAAGAAAATATTCCGAAAAGGTTTGTCGACGTGAGTGGTATCGGTGTACGACAAATTTTTTCAATCGAGAGTTTAGAAGCTCAGGAGTTTTGGCAAATACATCAGAAGCAAAAATTAACTCTTTCGCCCCCTGGTGGCCAAAGCATTCTTTACCAAAAATTAGATATTATATGCAAAAGAGTTTCCCTCAAGATCTGTATTTGCTGAAGAAAAAAAGTTTCGAATCGGAGTTTTAGAAGACGAGATATCGGGGAAAACGTAATTTACTTTTACGCCTCCTAGCGGAAAATCTATGCATAACTTGAAAAAATAACTGTACCTAAAATATTCTTTGACATAAATGGAATCGAAATATAAAAGGATTTTTTCAATCGGATGCTTAGAAGTAAATATATAGAATAAAATGTATTTGAATTCGACACCATCTGCGTTTACGCCCTCTAGCGGCGAAACTATACATCGTAAAAAAAAAAAAAAAACGAAATGAAGGATCATCATTTGCACCTTTTGAAGTTCCCAGTGCAAAAAGATTTTTTCAAATCGGACTAATAGTTGCAGAGATATGGTGTCTACAGACGGACAAACCGATAACATAAACACGATCTTTTTTTACAAAGGACGTGCTAAAAAATGATATGTTTCTGCGACTTTCTTAGAAATTCGTTCAGAGGACTACCTCCTACCCATAAGTACAAACAGCAAATTTAACAAAGAATTCATTTTACTTAACAAAATATCAATGAATTCGAAAAATTCACATACATTTCTCCAACTTTCCTAGAATTTTAGATGGTTGCACTCGTCATATGTTCTAACCAACGTTCCGTTTAAGCCGCGCAGCTACTTAACTTGCAGGGCACAGCAGAAATATCTTCCGTGCAGTAAGCATTTCAGATTAAAATTCCCAAATCCCTAATTAATTTTCGTCAAACGAAAATCAATTACCTGCAATAGTAATAATAAATAAATAAAATTCTGGCTCTCAAAAGTCAAAACAACACTTTGCTTAAATACCGTTCGCCTCCTTCTGTGTTTGTCTTATTGTCCTCTTCATTCTCAAAGGCTTCTTGCAAAGTAGCCTCCTGCAAGCAGACAGTGAACGCGAGAATGCGGATTAGTGATTTCCCCACGCCGAGAAAGAAGCAGATATTGAGTCTGTTCTCAAAACAACGCATCAGAGCCAGCCAATCACAGCAAACCGTAACCAAGTTTATTGTACTAACAAATGCACCCATGCTAGTAGGCGGGGGAAAGGCATTTCGGTCAGTTAAATTGTAAGCATTCTAGAAGTAAGTTTGGACTTCTAACTTTTTATAAAATAAAACTATTAATTAATAAAATGTTTTTATAATTTTTCTATTTAAAATCAATTGCGGAAAGAACGGTGATACAAATGGGCGGGGGGAGGGGGGGGTAGAAAAATAAGGGTTCCAATCCTAGTTCCAACTTCTGCTGCATTAGTAAGAGAAGCTGAGAAAACAAAATTTTTTGCCCAAGTGGTTTTCATTCCTGCCCAACTCACTGGGTTAGGCCCATGGCCCCTTTGAGGGAATACTGATTCCAACTGCTTATTTGGGGGGAGGGGGTGCTAAAAGGTGGACTCAACGAAAAGTTTAGTGGGCAGGAGCCCACCCGCAGTGTCGCGCCTGCTTGATAGTGAAATGCGGCTTCGTTACAAACGCACGTCATCAGCCTCGGTTGTTACACCTTATTGGCACCCATTCCACGCTGGACCGCGTTACGCTATGTGGCAAGTACAGTAATTTATTTGAAAAATAAATCACATAAACAAAAAAATGCTGTCACTGGCACTATTGTCAGAACTAAACCCAACAATCCTTAAGCGAGTTTTAACTCGCTGCTTGGAATATACAGACGCCTTTCCACCGGCACATGCAGCTGAGCTTGGCGGCTTAAGACGCTGGCGAGGACGGCATGTCAAGTCGTGGACGACCGTCGAATCTCATAGCCTTAAGGGGACCTTAACAATCACCTGGGAAACGAAGACAGGTTCTCTTAAGGGACCATCTACATGAAAGCTTGTTTTTTAAGAAGTTAGCAATCGATTTGCGTGCAAATGTTCTCTTCTACTTAAGAACGAATCACCCATGAGATACGATGCAGAATTACGCTCCATCCGTCCACCGTCTGTCCTAAGAATAAAAACAAATATCTCCTCGTGAAACCCGGTTTGCACGGAAATGGTCTCTTTCTACTCAGGGACGCCAAAAATATAGAAAATTACAATCCATCCGTCAGCCGTATGTCCGTCCATCCGTCCGTCCGGAAGAATAAAAGCACGTAAACCTACCGAGAAACAACCGACATAAAGAAAAAAATGCTGTCACGGAAATGATTTCTTTCTACTCAGAGACGCATCACACATATCAGATACGGTAGAAAATTACCTTCCATCCGTCCGAAGTCTGCCTGTCCGTCCGTCCGGAAGAATAAAAGCACGTCACCCAAACGTGAAACAACCGATTTGCACGGAAGTGATTTCTTTCTACTCAGGGACGCCTCACACCTACCAGATACGATAGAAAATTTCGCTCCATCCGTCCGCCGTATGTCTGTCCGTCCGTCCGTCCGTCCGGAAGAATAAAAGCGCCTAACCGCACCAAGAAACAACCGATTTGAACGGAAATTATTTCTTTCTACTCAGGGACGCCTCACACGTATCAGATACGATAGAAAATTACGTTCTATCCGTCCGCAGTCTGTAACTCCGTCCGTCCGGAAGAAAACAAATACGTAACCCCACCGAGAAACAACCGATTTGCATGGAATTGACTTCTTTCTATTCAGGGACGCCTCACACCTAACAGATGCGATAGAAAATTAAATAGCGTTCGATCCGTCCGCCGTCTAACTGTCCGGAAGAAAAAAAGCACGTAACTCCACGTAGAAACAACCGATTTGCCCGGAAGTGATTTTTTTCTACTCAGGAACGCCTCACAGCTATCAGATACGATAGAAAGTTACGTTCCATCCGTCCGCCGTCTGTCTGTCCGTCCGTCCGGAAGTATAAAGGCACGTAAACCCACCGAGAAACAACCGATTTCCACGGAAACGATTCCTTTCTACTCAGGGACGCCTCACACGTATCAGACACGGCAGTTAAACTACGTTCCATTCACCCGCAGTCTGTCTGTCTGTCCGTCCTTCCGAAAGAATGAAAGCACGTAACAAGATTGAGAAACAAACCGATTTGCACGGAAGTGATTTCTTTTTACTCAGAGACGCCCCACGTCTATCAGATACAATAAAGTATCACGTTCCATCCTTCCGCCGTCTTTCTGTCCGGAAGAATAAAAGCACGTAACCCTACCAAGAAACAACCGATTTGCACGGAAATGATTTCTTCCTACTCAAGGACGCCTCACACCTAGCACGTACGATAGAAAATAACGTTCCACCTGTCCGCCGTGTGTCTGTCCGTCCGTCTGTCAGAAAGAATAAAAGCACGTAACCCCAACGAGGAACAACCGATTTGCACCGAACTGATTTCTTTCTACTCATGGACGCCTCACACCTATCACGTACAATAGAAAACTACGTTCCGTCTGTCCGTCAGAAAAGATAAAAGCACGTAACCACACCGAGGAACAACCGATTTGCACGGAACTGATTTCTTTCTAATAAGGGACGCCTCACACCTAACATATACTATAGAAAATTACGTTCCATCTGTCTTCCGTCTGTCTGTCTGTCTGTCTGTCCGTCCGGAAGAATCATAGCACGTAACCTCACCGAGAAACAGCCGATTTGCAGGGAAATGATTCTTTCTACGCAGGGACGCCTCACACCTGTCAGATTCGATAGAATTTTACGTTCCAACCGTCTGCCGTCTGTCTGTCCGTCCGTCCGGAATAACACCAGCACGTAAAACCACCGAGAAACAGCCGATTTGCAGGGAAATGATTTCTTTCTACTCAGGGACGCCTCGCACCTAACAAATACGATAGAAAATTGCGTTCCATCCGTCCACCATCTGTCCGTCCGTAAGAATAAAAGCACGTAACTCCACCGAGAAACAACCGATTTGCACGGAAATTATTTGTTTCAACTCAGGGACTCCTCACACTCAACAAATAGGAGAGAAAATTGCGTTCCATCCGTCCGCCATCTGTTCCCCCGGAAGAATACAAGCATGTAACCCCACCGAGAAACAGGCGATTTGTAGAGAAATTATTTCTTTAAACTCAGGGACGTCTCAGACCTAACAGATACGATAGAAAATTGCCTTCTATCCGTCGCCGTCTGTCCGTCCAGAAGAATAAAAAGCGTAACCACACCGAGAAACAACCGATTTTCACGGAAATGGTTTGTTTTTACTCAGGAACGCCTCACACCTGTCAGATTCGATAAAATGTTACGTTCCAACCGTCTGCCGTCTGTCTGCCCATCCGTCCGGAATAACACCAGCACGTAAAACCACCGAGAAACAGCCGATTTGCAGGGAAATGATTTCTTTCTGCTCAGGAACGCCTCGTACCTAACAAATACGATAGAAAATTGCGTTCCATCCGTCAGCCATCTGTCCGTCCGTAAGAATAAAAGCCCGTAACCCTACCGAGAAACAACCGATTTGCACGGAAATGATTTCTTTCTACTCAGGGACGCCTCACACCAAGCACGTGCGATAGAAAATTACCTACTATCTGTCCGCAGTCTGTCTGTTCGTCCGTCCGTCCGAAAGAGTAAAAACACGTAACCCCACGGAGGCACAACCAATTTGCACGGAAATAATTTCTTCCAACTCAGGGACACCTCACATCTATCACGTACGATAGAAAACTACGTTCCATCTATCCGCCGTGTGTCTGTCCGTCCGCCGGAAAGAATAAAAGCACGTGACCCCACTGAGGAACAACCAATTTGCACGGAAAAGATTTCTTTCTACTCAAGGACGCCTCAGTGGACCTTAACTAAAAGAGACATACAAAGGCTGCAGACAACTCAAACAAGCATGGAGAGGTGCATGCTTGGTGTAACCAGGAGAGATAAGAAGAGGAACTCGTGGATCCGAAAAATGACAAGAGTGGAAGACATCATGATCAGAGTTAAATCCCTGAAATGGCAATGGGCTGGACATACTGCCAGAAGGACAGACCATCGATGGACAGCCGAAATTTTAGATTGGATTCCAGGGGACAGGAAAAGACCCAGAAGAAGACCACATGGGAGATGGGTGGATGAAATTCGAAAGTATGCGGGAGTGACATGGAGGAGACTGGCACAAGACAGACCGTTATAGAGGAAACTTGGGGAGACCTTCGTCCAGCAGTGGATTGATAATGGTTGACAATCATGATGATTACATTTGTAGTCACTTGTATGTGTATATTACTTGGAATTTGCATTTGCGACATACGAACATAAGAAAAATTTTATACTCTATTTAAAATTTTTATATTTATTAAGGTATATATAAATAACAAAATTGTTATTTTATGTATGTAATCAGTCGGCAAGTTTCAGCCCCCTCAAAATTTGTAATTGCCCCCCCCCCGGGAAAACTCTGAATGCAACACTGCTCATAAATCATAAGATTCTATCACACAGAGAATATGAAATCCTTTGTCCAGACGGCAACCAAAATAAATTTGCAGGAGATGGCTACTAGGTGGGGTTAAGATTGCAGTGCTCAGAGAGAAAACGGTACTGATATACATCTATGTTAAACAACTCGCCACTGATATCGGCTCCAATAAAAATAATCCCCTGAGCTCATTCTCTGCCTCCTTACGGGCAACAGAAAAATCTTCCACGTGTACCACATAATCTTAGTAAAAACTGCGCATTAGTCATACTGAATTTATGTTACTCTGTTAGTTCACAAATATTCCCAGATATATGAAATCGTATAGAACGACAGAGAGCCGTATTTAAATTAAAATTTTATAATCTTAGCATATGTCTCTCACGTTACATTCTTCCTGTTATTTAAAATTGCCCAGATTACGCAGTTTTAATATAAATTGATATTGGTAATTAGTAAGAAAATTAAAAAATAACAACGAATAATAAAAACAACAAATCAAATTTTTTGAAAAATTAGAGAGTAATTTTTCCTAGTCCATTCACCGCTAAGGCATTTTTTTTTTTTATTTAGAACTACATCACTGACCAAGACCGCACTGACTTCAGGAAGACACGGCATCCTCGAATCGTTTAAAGTGGTGTTTAACAGCAGCGTTTTTTGTTTTTTGTTTTTTTTTATAACATAAATTTAGGAATGAACACCCTCCAAGGTGTTCCTCTCTAAGTTTAAATTACCGGGGTGTGTAGTGTGTGTAGTTTTTGTCCTTTTGATAGTGCGTAACGTCGATGAACTGAATATGAGCATTTATCATGATAATTACTATGTACAATTAGGTAGGAAAACAATTGGTGAATTCCAAATGTTTTCATTATTTTTCAGCTGCGTAATTAAGAAAAACGAAACTCCTTCAGCTGACGCATAACCTGTTCTGTGTGATAGAGACATTTTTAGCTGAATCATACATTTATTAGGGTTTAGTTTTTATTCATTGTAATATGTTTTTAATTTATGTGCATATAAAAGAAATGTGTGTGTGTGTGTGTGTGTGTGTGTGTGTGAAGAGAGAGAGAGAGAATCCATCCAGACTTTAAACACTAAACATTGGGTTTCTCCAAAACAAACCGTCTGCTTTCAGCACTGTTTCTGAAACATTTTGTCGTTATAAATCCGTGGCAAGCAGCCTGACACGTTTGCTTGCCCCGATTTTATTAAAAAGGTGCGATTTTCTGATATTTTGCAGTATATACAACATAAAAGCAACACTACATTCCAGGAATGTTTAGAACAATGGATCTTCCCTTTTTTATTTTTATTCCTTTCTGTTTTGCTCCCAATAACAGCTTCAAAGTTTATCGTTGAACTCCACGTGGCGCTACGGAAGTCTGTAAATCAGCTGACATCTGATTCATCCACATTCAGTTCCTGGAAACCTGTCTTACTATTGGTTAAGGGTGTTTCGGCTCGCCGCTACGCATAACGACTTTCACTTTGCAGTGACTACAGATATTGCAGCTGTTCGTGCTTCGAGAGCAATGATCCATCACCTCCTAATAGCTTAGCAGGCCCGCGCACCGAACGCCGGAAGCTGCGTGACGTAGGGGAGAGTAGGCTGATGTCCGTGGTGAGTGGTCGAGCATGCATGAGCTTGCTCACTCTGTGTAAGCGTGACTACGGATGTGCGTATTTGTTGTTGTCAAATTGTCAACTAAATTTATTTTCATAGAGGAATATTAAAAGTATTCAAATTCCCTACTAATGGGGAGGTTCTCAGACACCAGATTACAGCAATAAAGCGTGAAAATTTTCAACTCTAAGGTACGTGGAAACCTTTTGTTAACCTTATTTTAAACTACTCCTAAAATAAAAATTTTGAACTAGAAAATTTAAATTTGGCTAATTTTATAATCTAATGCATCTCACAGCGGGAAGTCAAAGCACTGAAAAGATTTTTGAAAAAGGAAATTTATGTTTGTAATGGAAAGAATAGATTACTTGTGTTGTTATAGTAACCCAGAACATGTTTTTGCCAATGTATCAAATAAGTTCAAAGTAAAATATGTATATTTAGAAAGGGATTTTAAACTTTATTATGGACACAGAATAATAAGGGTTGCATGATTTTGATCCCAATAGTAATATGTTGACACATTCGTACTTAGTTATTTAAGTGTTTAGGCAGCGCCAGATTAACTTTTTTGGGGTCCCTATTTCTGGGCACAAATGCTTGTAAAATACTTATATCCTATACGAAATATATGTATGTCATGTACACATCTAACATGCCTATGTCCTTTATATAAATGCTAAGGCCTTGTTGCCATGTGAAATACATCTTTTGTGTTTGCAGACATAGAGAATTGCATTGAATTATCATTTTTAATATTTATTACTAAAGGAACACAAACACTGAATCAAGTATAGACAGCAAAAATTAGATATGAATGCACAAAAACAGAAGTTCACACATAGTTCAGGAGTAAGTTTGCCTTTAAAATGTACGTTTAAAGATTTTGAAGCATTTTTTCTACAAACCAACACATTGAAGAACTCTCGTGTGAGCAGTGTGTATGCTCTATCTGTGGTAGGATGGGAATTTATCAGAACCATTCAATTTCTTAAAAATTAGGTGAAATATATCAGTACTACCTGGGCAAGAAATTATTTACTTGCCCATGTAGTAAAAGCTGGATGCTCAGGAAAATGTATCTTTTAAGATAACAAACCAGAACCCTATTTTTTTTTAAGTTAAAAATATGAACTGTTTTAACATGTTTGCACTTCCATTTTAAGGGTCTGTATTACAAATGTTCAATGCACAAACGTGTGTATATCAATTTTTAAGATGCTGATGCTAAAATTGGTAATGGTACGATGATGAAACTGGTGTTTCGGAAATTTAGTGATTATGCCATGTTCCTTTTGTTAAAGTTTTCTCCCTTTGTCACTAAACATGAGAGGCCAGTTACATCAGAGGCATGCATACTGTTGTTGATTATAAACAAAATTTGGAGCAAAACTAGGTTTCCGATTTCTGGGCGTAGAGCATAACATAATTAAAGATGTGATATTACACTTTCCTTGGTGCTTCGTAACAATAATACGACTTCCATTAATTAACAATGACATGAAACACGACATGTGATGACTGTCTTTTTTCTTGTGTAGTAGGAAATTTTATTACAAACTTTTTTATTTTAAAATTTAGTTACCATGCACATGCAATTAGATGTTTTATTTACCTGCACAGACGAATGATTTACATGCTCTGGGCATCTCGGGCATGGTATTTTTAAGCCTTGGATATTGTTATTTTTAAGAGAAAAAAAGGACGTGGATCGACATGAATCCACATATTGTGGAAACTATGTTCTAAACAAACAAGATTTTTAAAATACAAGTAGAAATAATACTCGCTTCTTTTTTTTTTTTTTTTGAAAACATTTGCTTAAAATGAGAGATCAACTTTTTAGTCATTTATCTAGACTTATCTGTTTCCAGACTTCCTGCACTGTGTCTTCACAAGCTACAGCAATAATAACTGGAACTAATATATCTCATATTATCCGATAACTACTGGAAAGTGTGCTTCCAAACGTGAGGGTGGGTGTCAATATTTGTATGGGGAAAAACTTCTTCAATCCTTCATAGAATTTATTTTGAAACCAAAATCATAAAAAAAGGAAAAAACGATCTTTTTCAATAGCTTTAGCAATGGCAAAACATTTGTGCAAAATTTTATACCATTGCTTTTTATAGTTTCTGAGAAAATGGTACATCAAGTTAATCAATTTATAATGAAACATGTACATCTTTTAAAATACATCCTATAGTACCAAAACAATCGCTTAGATTTATTCAGTACAATAACTGCATGTGCATTTGTCAGGTTCTCAAAAAATATAATAATTATCTGGAAAAATACTTTAAGAAATTATTGGAACAAATTTCAGATTTTCTTAGAAACGTGTCTTTGAAATTCTTCAAGGAACAGCTAACGGACACATAATCAAATTGTGCTTGTGATACACAAAGAACTACACAACCATAATTATATGTACATTGGTAGTTTTCCTGAATACTTCTTGAAAATCAAATTTCAGGAAATTTCTGCCAATAAGTTACTTGTATTCTTCCACATAAAAAGAAATGCTTATATTGTGGATCCAAATAGTTTTGCTTAATGCTACTAATATACTTAATACAGATGTGTTGAACTTTGACAAGGTAACTTTTTTGAAATAGTGCTATGGAAGACAAAAATTATAAACTTTATATTTGCTTATCAAAATGAAGTTGTCCAAACACATAACTAGATGGTACTAAAATTAGGAAAACTTGTTATGTCATTATTGTACGTTTAATAATGTAGCAATTGCATAATTTTCTTGAAATCTTAATTTATTTGATGCAATCAGTGGATCAAGCAGCAATTCACTGTATGTATGTTAAAACGTGTTTTATTGAGCCTTTGGTAATAATTAAAAAACACAGAAAAAAATTCAGTTTTTCTTGACCTTTTTTCATATATTAGTGATCACGGATTGCATATAAAATACATTTTCACTAAAGGAATTATTTCATTACTAAAATTTTCATAGTCATAAGTTTGCAATGAATGAAAAATCTGATTCCTTAAATGTTTCAATCGACATCTTTTGAAACGACGGCGATACTTCGTAATGGACCCTCAAACTAATCTTTCAAGTACAAGAACGATTTGTTCACAAGTACAGGAATCGTTCGGCTAACCATAAAGACACTATAACTTCAAGTGAAACTACGACAACAGTTTATAATTTCGATTATAGGAATGGTTTATCACTTCCAGTGAAATAACAGGGATGCTTTCATTAAGTTGACGAATCTGTGTTGCTTACCCTTTCAAGTCGAAATTATTGCTACGCTAAATTTTACGCTGTAATTTCTGTTTCTTCTGTATTTTAAAAGATTATTAAACAAACTTGTTAACTCTGCAGTTATTTGAAAACTAACACACAAGTTCTTATTTAAATGCAGTAAAACTCTAAAAGAACGCACGACCTGGTTAGTTGGTGTACGTAAAGACGCTTTCGTTCGCACATCGCCGTAATGCCCCTCTCCGCGACTACGGACTACTCTAGTGACGTCACAAATCGGTGCGCGGGCCTGTAGCTATTAGGGGGTGATGAATGATCGCACATGTAGTTTGTTCTTGTATCAGAAGTTATCTGACATTTGGGAACGACACAAACGCAGTAAGTGAATCATCTATGGTCTGAATATTAAGCTCACTTTAATTTTGAAGATCTCGTAAGGCGTTTATGTAGTAATTTGGGGTATTTTTTGAAAATATAGTTCTCTGCCATATAAAAACACGCACACCTTTTTACTTTTTGTGTGTGAGGAATTTCCGTTATTTTTTTATATTGAGATATGTCAGACTTGACCTGATTATTGTCCTTCAACTGATTTTCATTCGCACTCTTCAAAGTGAATTGAATTGTTTGTTCTTGCGTTCTGTTAAGGTCACTGAGTTCGCTTTTAAATATTAATCAGAGATAATGCGCGTGCTGTAGTAATACCAATACATAAAATAGGAATGACTGTTTCGTAACAGACGCTAGATTAAACGTAAATACATGCACATGTTCACCGAGATTGCTGAGAATACGGAAGGCTAAAATCAACGGTTACGTGGGCGAAGCGTACGTGGGCAAAGCGTACCGTGGGCGAAGCATACAGTATGTTTGGAAGGTAGGGAGGGGAGGGAGAAATTTTGAGGATTCTTTCGTAACTCATACAAGTTGGTTTTATGGCCACAGTTTACAGTTCGCATTTATAGCTATAAAAAAATTTTACCAGAAGGAATCTATGAAAGTAAAAAAAAATCATTTGAGCTGTTTAATTTTATTTTATTACTTTTTTTTTATTTGAAATTCATTTGTAACGCATACGAAAATACAGAAAAATTAAGTGAAATACAATTGGAGCCGTCATTTACAAAGTACATAATAACAAAATTGTACATGTTTGTTTTGAAAATGTGATTTTCAATTGTATTTTACTGCAAACTTTCCCCCACAGTTTTTCCCCAGTCTTGTGACTGGGCAATGCCTTATTTAGCATTGGTTCACCACTAAATTAATCTATCTTTGTTGCATAGCTTAAAGCTGTTAAGCATTTTCGCAGGTTTTGTGTTTTTTCAAACTCCGTTATAATATTATTTATTCTTTCGTCTAATTTTATGTAAACTTTTCTCCTTTTTCCAACAGTTTATCCTAATTCTTTAGACTTTAGCAAAAACGAGACATATTCGGATTCCTCTTTCAGGGTCTTAATTAAAAAATGAACATTTGGTTGCTTTTTGCCAATAATTCTATTTAATTTCGAATTCCAACCTTCTACTGCATTATTTGTCCTATGGCGCTGACCATGAACATTCCAGATCTCGACAGGAATAATAGAATTATCCATCCATTGTTCAACGAAATAATCAAGAAATGTGGATAACTTACCGTTTTTTGGAGTATCTTCCATTATGATAAGCCATGCATCTTCTACATTTGAAAGTGGTATGTAGGCTAATGCCGAACACATTTTGCATATCTTCCTTATCTCTTCATTTGATTTATATTCCGTCACGAGTCCTACTTCCTGGATTTTTCGCCACAAGCATTGATTGTAGTGAAAATTACAACCAGATATTGTTGTTTGAGAGAAGATCATTTTTATTGCTGAAATTGCTGCTACTTCAAAATCTACTTTTATAACTTTTGGTGTCCATTCTGGGCACCAACTTTTTAATTCGCTAAACAAAGCATAATATGTTTCTTCTCGTTTATCGGGTAATAATGCAAATATCACAGGATAAATATTTGTTTCAAGTGCCGTGCTTCCACAATCAACATGCACAGTATACAATTGTGTGAACTGTTTCGGACAACTCTTGAATGTTCCATAAAAAAAAAAGGTGTCTCCACTTGTCAAAAGATGTTTAACGTTTTCACCTGCGAACACGAGAATTCTTTTCCCATAATTATTTGTAAAATCCAATCGAAGAAAACTTTCGTCGTTCGATAGGTGAAGAACATTTTCAGGAAATACAATATCATTACTTTCTGTAGGGTTTTGAGTACTTCCTAATACTTTTCTTCTTTCTGCACACAGTGAAGTTTTGGCATTTCCATATATTGGTACTTCAGTTACTAGGTCATATCCTCTTGAATAAATATTTCTCATTTCTTCTTGAAAAATCCTATGCACTGGTTCTGAAACTTCGTCTCTAACTCTTTTTCTACAGATATCCATTGTCTTTTTTACCTCTATTTCTGCAATATTTGGCACACAAGAATGATCCGTTCGACTTATTATTTCATATTTAAAATTCGTTTTAATACTTCCCCTGCATCTGTTCTTTTTCTCTTTTGTACATAGCCAACTGATACATTCTTTGCTTTTTCTATGCAATCGGTGTTGGTAGCCATCTGCTATCAAACAAGGTTTTCCATTTCTAGTTGATAACAATTCACCAGATTCCATGACAATATAATATGTTCTTCTGAAGGAAATAATTACAAACACTTCAAATCGCAGCGCACAAATGAACGCACACTGAAACGGACCCGGCTAATGACAACCCCAATTGTACGTGTTTGTTACACGTGTTCACCAGCCCTGGAGGCGGCCCGGCCCGCACGTGCAAGGGGGATGGCAACCAGGGGGATAACCCAACCGACGAAGAAGTGTACGCTTCGCCCACGATTTTGGGTTGTACGCTTCGCCCACGTACGCTACACCCACTCCACCGTGTAAGTAGCAACAGAATTTAGAATAATGTAATACATTATCTTAGCCTTTGTGTATAGGGAAAAATCAAGCTTTGCATATTTATTGATTTGTATTATTTTTTGTAAGTATTGATTCCAGATTATCTTATATTGTACCTTTAGTTGATACAGGCATTCCCAGAATTTTAATATAGTCTGTTTTTCTTGTAAATGGATCATTTTTTTTTCATACAATTTCCAAAAAACAGTTTCTAACCTTTTCTGAATTATTAGCACAGCAATCAGACACCTCTGACTAGCATGTATTTTACTGTTTCTCCTGTAATATTAATCACATCAGAAAAGCAACAAATCACGTCAGAATAGCATGCTCAAACGGAAATTGGGAGAGGCAGGCTCGATTCCCGCTCCAGAGCGAGGTAGTTTTCAAGATTTCTGGTGTAATTAACGTAACATGAGATACAGTAAAATACATGCAAGTCAGAGATGTCTGATTGCTGTGTTAATAATCCAGATGTATTTCCACATATTATGTGAAGAATATTTCTTCCACAATACCTATACTTTTCTATTTAATTCAGATCCAATGAGACTGCTGAAATTTTTATACTTACACATCATATCAATTGAACTGTTATCCTTCAAGAATAATAGGATATCGGCGGCATAAGCTAATACCTTTAATGTTTCTTTACCACATCCTGGAAGGAGGAGTCCCCATTATTTTATTTCTCTATTGCACGTAAAAATTGATTTATAACAATGGTATATAAAAGTGGAGATAATGGGCATCTCTGTCTTAATCCTGATGTATGTCAGACAACAAAATTTTGGTCTCCAAAGGAGATGTGTTAATATTATGGTATAAGTTTAGGAGGAGAGCGGTTGTTTTTCATGGAAGTTTATGTGCTTTTAATATATTAAACATTTGTGTTCTACTTTTCCTATCAAATGTCTTTGTTTTTATCTAAGGAAATACTGCTATACTTAAATCTTTTGTATATAATCATTAGATTCTTTTAAAGCAATGACATGGCCCTGAATTTCTGTTTTTAACCGAGCAGGATTGAGCATCGAGTGACCATCGTTCCCAGAGGACTGAAATCTCACTATAATTTTCATTAAAATTTTGTAATCTATGTTCAGAATTGCAATGGGCTTCTAATAATAGGGGTTAACTTTTTTTTTTATTCAGGGTTTAACGACAAGCATGAGCAACTCAGTGGGCTATTAGCAGTCGCCCTTCCGAATTTAGTGCCACTGGCTCTAGGGAAGGGTGAGAGCCAGTGCCATAAGACAAACACGACATTCATGTTTCACCAGGATTCAAACCCAGACCCATCTTGGATGAATGGTCAGAAGTTATCACTGCACCACCAGGATTCAAACCCAGACCCATCTTGGATGAATGGTCAGAAGTTATCACTGCACCACCAGGACATCACCTTTATAAGGTTTTATTAGGTTTTTCTGCGAGTGGGGGATTTAAGATTTCTTCGTCTTCCTATGCTTTCATTCTTCTTTAGCAGCAGAGCTAGTTATTTAGCCTTGTTATGGCGAGCCTGGTTGTATGTAAACAAGGCAGAATGATACACATGAAATTGGGAACTATGTGAAAACACTGAGATTTAAATGCCCAGCTGTGAGCATTATGCACTTGAGCTAGTAAGAAAGTTCAAGAATTTCTCAGCTGTGCCTATAAAGTAGCATAATGAGGACCTCTTTTTATTTTTCTATACAAAAATATTTGGAACATTCCAAATTACAGTATGATTTAGAGCTGTATGTTAAACACAAACATTTCTCGTATCTCTGTCTTTACAACTGTAGAAAAGCGAAGTTTTTAAAACAATTGTTTAAAAAAAATTTAGTGTTAGGCACTTTTAACTTAATGAAAACATACAAAAATATTTCAGACCTGAATATCAGCAAAATTTCCAAGATTGACACTAAAATAACTTTAGCACATATAAGCAGTCGCCCGTTCTTAATTTAGGATACCCTGCTCCACAGCAACGGCTTCCACATTTACTAGTGTTTTTAAGACTTTGAATTTTTCATGTGGTCTAAATCACTCATTGTCATTTTACAGCTTTTCAGAATTGTTGGTAGGTAGTTTTTGTGTAAATATATTACAATACTTTCGTGATCTCTACTTGCAAAATTAGGCACCTTATATTTCAATATGTACCACTTGTTCCGCAAAAACACATATGATGGCACTGTAGTTTTAAATTTTTCATACAGCATGTCCCAATCAATGGAGCATTCTTCTTCAACCATGTACCAGTACATGAAATATATAAGCAAAGCATCATCACTCTTCCCACTTTGGCTGATCAAACAGTTTTGGTTTCCAGCACAGAGAGGTTAACCAATGTTTCTACATTGCAAAGCATGTCGGCCAAAACCTTCTTTAGCTATCTTGTTCCACGGGTACCTACGAAACTTTGTTCTCCATTTTTTTTCTACCAACATGTTGTTTCAAAGATTTTATTAGCATTCCATCCTCTTCTGCTGTCCAGGCACCTTTTCTTGAAGAGCTTAAAAGAAAGCGTACAGTAGAACACAAAAATGCTGGCCTGTTCATCAGAATACCAATTTATCTCCACTGATTACCTAGCTTGCTGTGCAACTTCAGCAGTTTTTCTTTGTCTTCCTCAGAAAACCAACCTTTATAATTCCAAGCGTCTAACAGGCACCTTGCTCTACCATAAATGCTGAATATAGTTCTATCATTCAGGTCTTTTCCTAACTGTAAAAGCAACTTTTTAACAAGAATAAAGTTTTTAAGAATACTATTGTTGCCCCTATACATTCCCAGGACCAGAACTGGGCTGTCAATCTGATACTTTTCGGCAATATTGTTCCAGTTCCTCAAGAGAATCGTATCTTCCCGTTTTGAAAATTTTCCGGTACGCAAAGGGATGCCCTGTGCTATCAACTCCTGTTTTCTAGATGCAGGGATCAGAACTGTAGAACTGTGAAGCTGATGCAGAACAGATGGTTCAAAATCTAACACTTCTTCTTCCATATCCAAACCATGTTCTATGTTACGGTCTTCATGCAGTGCCAAAATTTGTCTTGCCTGGGGATCTGAATATGCCTCTGGTATGATTGAAGCAATGAATTTATCCTTTGCTTCCTCTGAACTGCATATACAGGATTTACCCTTAATATTATTATGTAAATTCACATTAGTTCTGCTTAGTTCTGAATCATATACAACATAACATTCATCTTCTGTCACCACACACAAATTTTTCCTACTGAAATCTGGTTCATCACTTTTCACACTCACATTCTTCTTTCCTACATGTTTTTCAGTTTGTTTGGAAGGTACGTTCAAATCTGTTTTGTGATCATCAATTATGTAACAATCATCATTTTGTAAACTTTGGCAGTTCCCTGAAACATAATTTTCATTACCTTCAACATTCACACAACATTTTAGAACTTGTTGTACAGCACTTCTTCCACGTAAGTTACAATCTTTTCTCTTGACCTCAACTGTGCAGCAGTCATCATCTAGTAAATTCTCAGTATTACTGGAAACTGGTTTGCAATTCTTATCTCTAGTGTTTAATTTTGAATATCTATGTACTATCTTCCTGTTTCTCCCTAACATTTTTAGCTCGTTTAAATGAAATTTCTTTCAAAAAATAAGATTTACAACTGCAGTTTATGTCACAGCCAAACAACCAGCCCGAAACTTGTACACAATTCGAATTTCAAGAAGTATTTCAGTATTTTTCATTTTCTTGTAGGACTTCCGTCCACAGTGAGTAGAGTTCAGGTCCCAGCCACCTACAGCGAGATCGCCTTTTGGGCAGGACACAGAAACGGAAGGAATGAGAGCAAGTCTAGCGACTTTGGCAGAACAGTTTGTAGTGAGATTAGAGTACAGTAGATGGCGCCACCGTATATTGCACATAGATGGGTGAGAGAATTTCAGGGGGGGGGGCATAGGAAAGGATACCCATTTAACCAGTGGGTCCAGCCTGGGGGCCGTCACTTAACGTGCTCGTCCGATGCACGGCGGATATTCAGCGATTGTTAGTAAATCACACCATCTATGGTAAGATCGGCCCAGGTTCGAACCTGGGGATCTTGCATTGATAGTCTGAATTGCTAACCACTAAGCCATCCGCGGCTCCGAATTTCAAGAATGACCACTTAGCAATTTTTATACAAACTACTCCAAGGCGGCATTTCCATTCCCCGGAAGTACCCCCCACCCCGGCGGGTTGGGTTCTGAGCAACGAGGTTAGAAGAAGAGGAGGTGAAGGGACCCGCTTTGAGGTAAGCCACAACAGATCAGCTGTTTCTGTTCTCTCTCTGAGGTGGTGGGAGTCTGCGTTGTGAGAGTTTGGGAACTAACGTCACTTCCTGTGGCTTAAACAGTTTTGCTGAGCGCATGCAAACCAAAGAAGGAAAGAAGGGATATTTCTTTTTTTTTTTTTTTTGATTGGAGGTTTAACGACCACCGTGAGCAACTCAATGGGCTATAAGCAGTCGCCCGTCCCTAATTTAGGGTCACTGGTTCCAGGGCCAGCCAGTGCCTTAAGACAAACACAACATCCATGCCTCACCGGGATTCGAACCCGGACCCCTTTCGGACGAATGATAAGAAGCCATCGCTTAGACCACTGCGCCACCGGAGCGGCAAGGAATATTTTGGACTTCTTATTTCTTAACATTAGGCTTTTGGTTATATTTTAAACATGGTTATCTTGCAAATGGACAGTATGCAAGTACCCATGCGCACTATGCACTTCCGCTCAAAAAATCATTATTTTGTTTAATTTTTTAAAGAAATACCAACGCATATTTTCCTGTTTTTTCTGGAAATTTTTTATTATGGGAATGAATATTTCATCCTCAATTTTTTTCATGCCTGTATGGGTAGAGTAAGGATCCGAAAAACCCGTTCAAAATCGCGATTTCCCCGTAGAGTAAGCTCACCAGACGTCCCAAATTCTTGAGGACAGTCCTCGAATTTAGTTTACTGTCCCCAAAAATGTCTGAAGCCTTTAGGGACGCAAATTGTCCTCAAATTTTAATGTTTGTCCACAAATGTCCTCAAATTTACACCTCCTCCTTAACCTTTTAGATTTCCAATGAAAAATGTTCTTAAAAGTAGTTTCCGTTGTACTAATTTTCCAACATGCTTCTTCTGAAAACAAATTTCGACTTTTTTTCTTCTTTCTGGGTTTAACGACCATTACGAGCAACTCTAAGGACTATAAGCAGTCACCTGTCTCTAATTTGGAGACATTCGTTCTAGGGAAGGGAGATACCAAGTGCTGCAAGACAAACACACCCCCCGTGCCTCATTCGGGACTCGAATCCGTACCAACTTGTACGAATGGTCAGTAGCTAGCACTAGGTAAATGCACCACTGGCGCTGTCAAATTTCGAATGTACTTCTTCTGAGGTTCTCCAAAAACTTTGGCAAAATGAAAAATTCGCCATGCAGTTACTATGGTGTGCAGCCTAATTTTAATTCAGCGCATGTACCAAAGGTAAAGCATTTCACTTTTGCTAATATGTTCTCGCAATCATAGTTCTACTTTGTCAATACAAATTACCAACATTCTACAAGATATATCTTTTTAAGACACAGATTTTAATGTGTAATATCACACTTACTGAAGCAATGCAGTTTTGTGACAAAAAGATTTGCATATTTTTTTTGAGTATATATGTGTCCTCAAATGAACTACCGATTTGGGGACGCCACGCCCTTTTGTCCTCAAATCGGTGTCCCGATATCTGGTCACCTTACCGTAGAGATATACAGGAGATTCTCGGATACATTGGCGTAGTCAGCTGATGAAAAGTGGTGTCACGCCAGAAGCACAGGGAGAGGAGCTGTTGCCATCTCCTCCTTATTCTAACCACCTTGGACCTGGCCCAAAGATTATAAAGCTTCCTGGCCTCCATATAATTTTCAAACCGAATCGACTAAGTAAGAAAAATGAAGGAAAAAGCAGGCGATAAGAGAAACGGTCACTATGACCATTCAAATCGGAAAAGCTATGACGTATCGGCCCGTTTGCCGCCTGGGTAGTTTGTAGATTCGTTATTAGGTGAGCACATCAGTGCAGTGTTGCCAGATAGTTCAAAGAGAAAGTAGCGGACTTAGCTCTGAAAAGTAGCCAAATTAATTCAAAAGTAGCCCAATTTTTATTATTGTTTCTTCAATAGAAAAAAATTAAAATCCCCTCCTTTGCTCATCACAAATCAAAATTTGTCAGTTTTTAAAAAGTTTACTTAAGAAATGAAATGGGTACATGTAGTAAAACTTACCTGTGTAGAATACGAAATTTTAGTAAACTGTCTATAGTATATGCATAGTAGTCCATATACGTAGATATTTATAGCCGCCCTGTGGCACAGTGAGCCATTAATCCGAGAAGGGTCCAGGTTTGAATCCCGGTGAGGCATGGATTCTGTGTTCGTCTCACGGTGCTGGTTCCCTCCCTTTCCTGGAGTCAGTGGCCCTAAATTAGAAACGAGCGACTGCTTGTAGCGAGTTACTCACGGTGGTCGTTAATCCCCAATAAAAAAGAGACATTTACCAATATATTCATAGATGTTTGGGACAGTTCAGTAAAATTCTGTGTCAATTTAAACAAAAATATACACAAATGAGGTAAAAATCCATTTTAAAATTTAAAAAAAAATTAATTTACTATTTAATTAATTCATTATATGATTGGCAAATAAATAAAATTATTTTTTTTTGCTTGGAGGTTTAACGACCACCGTGAGCAACTCAATGGGCTATAAGCATTCGCCCGTCTCTAATTTAGGGCCACTGGTCCCAGGGGAGGGAGAGAGCCAGTGCCACGGTGGTCGATAAACATCCATGCCTAAAAATCCATTCCTTAGCAGGATTCGAACTCGCTAACGTCCTTGCCAACATACATGCCTCACCAGGATTTCAACTCGCACACATCTCTGACGAATGGTCTGAAGCAAACGCTTAGACTACTGTGCCACCGAGCAGCTCAATGTCACGTTTTCTACTCGAGATTTTTAAATCTTCAGTAAAAAATACTTAAATCACGCATGAAAAAAATTAGCCAAGTAGCAGACTGAAAAAAACAGTAGCAGATTGTTTTTCAAAGTAGCCCAATCTGGCAACATTGCACCCAAGGGGGTTATATTATTGGAGACAACTCTCCTATCCACGCAACATTGGCCGCCATAAGTCACCGTCCGTACTGCGAATGACGTCATGAGCAGGCACGACGCAGCCGCAGTACAGAAGCTGCTTTGAAACCAATGGAACAAAAGCTTCTAAGCGTATACACATATAAAATGAGTAATTCAATAATATCAATGATACACAAGCTTACTGTTTTATCAACGGTATAATTTACTTCCTTTTTGCCTGCTTGTGACGTCACACCACAGATTAGCTGTGACCTATGGCGGCAGAGCCAGAGGAGTCTCCAGTAATATAACCTCACCTCCTTGACTGCACCAGTGTCTTTGCCGAGCCGCGGATGGCTTAGTGGTTAGCGAGTCAGACTATCGATGCAAGGTCCTCAGGTTCGAACCTGGGCTGATCTTTCAGAGATCACAGGATTTACTATCGGTAGTAATTCCTGTATAATCACAAGATTTACTAACAATCGCTGAATATCGGACGAGCACGTTAAGTGACGGCCCCTGGTTAAATGGGTATCCTTTTCTATGCCCCCCCCTGAAATGATCTCACCCCTCTGTGTGCCATCTACTGTACTCTAATCTCACTACAAACTGTTCTGCCAAAGTCGCTAGACTTTCTCTCATTCCTTCCGTTTCTGTGTCCTGCCCAAAAGGCGATCTCGCTGTAGGTGGCTGGGACCTAAACTCTGCAAGAAAATGACAAATACAGTGTCTTTGCCAGTGCTGCCAACTGGTTCCTCAAATTTTTTCCTAGATCATAGGCAGAAATTTCCAGGTGTTCCACAGAATTTCTCTAAGGAAAAAAAATCTTTCTCTCTCTCTTGTGAGAAATATATTTGCAGTGCATCTCTAAAGCAGATACAAATTTTTGCTGAAAATTTTGATTAAAAAAAATAGGATGATATGGACCCTATTCATGTAACGCCCGAAGTGGATTACATTAAAGGCGATTACCACTTTCTGTAATAAAAGTTTGTAAAGGCGATTACCCGGCCCTTACTGTTGGCCAATGTTTAAAATTTTTAACGTCTTGGAGTATGCCAACGAATTAATAGGGAGATCTACAGGGCGAAGAAGGAGAAACCAATTTCTTAAAAAAAAAAAATCAAGGTTGCAAAATATACCAAGACAATTTTGTGTTCGATACTTATTTCAAATGATGCAGGACAACATCTTCATTAGTCATGGTGAAATTTTTAACGAAACATTTCTAATACAGTAAATACACAGTATACTAAATTTCCATGTTCTTACTGTCAAACATTCGTGAAACATAAACCTGGGAATTATTTTTGCAAAACGAAATATTTAGAAGCCCAGATGAATACATAATAAGGAAACAAACTAGAGTAAAAAAACAAAACAACTACAAACTCCCCAGTATGGTACGCTAGGCAATCTACTTAAAAATAAAACGAATGCGTAATGTTAAATAAAAGAAAAATTTTAGATATGTTTCGTTATTTGGGAAAAACACATGGAGCTAAACTCGCAACTTACCGAACCAACTATGCAGTCAGTTTTCTCCTTCCATTTTTTTTTTTTTTTTTTTTTGAAATTAAAACTCGAAGGAACATTACCAGGTATTAACTGTTTTCAGTTCGCAGTGTCATAATATTCCAAATCCTCGACTGCACTCGCAAAAAAAAAAAAACAAATACAAAAAAACTCCGTAAATTGACAAAAAGTGTCTTAATAAAGGGATTTCTTTTGAAAGTATACATAAATCCTTAGGCTGCCCAGTTGGCGTAGTGGTCTAAGCGATGGCCTCAGATCATTCGTCCGAAAGAAGCCCGGGTTCGAATTCCGGTGAGGCATGTATGTTGTGTTTGTCTTACGGCACTCGCTCTCTCCTTTCTCTGGAACCAGTGATCCTAAATTAAGGACGGGTGACTTCTTATAGCTCATTGAGTTGCTTACGGTGGTCGTTAAGGTGGTTCCACCTAAAATCTCTGCCTTATGTTTCCAATGGTAAAATTTCTGTACACATCTTATTCTCAATTAATGTATTCCCAAGGATGAAAATTTGCACATCGATAAAAATAACTTTAAGTTATAGCATGGGATACTTAATAGATGCTAAATCATAACCATAATTATATTAAAAATCAATCATTTTTATTTGAGTAATGTTCAGATCTGTTAAAAGATGGCGCCACCTATACACAAGATGACGTCAGTAGACAAACAAATGTTGGATTGCTTAATTATGGTTATGTTTTAGCAAGTATTAAGTATCCCATGCTATAACTTAAAGTTGGTTTTATCGATGTGCAAATTTTCATCCTTGGAAATACATTAATTGCGAAGAAAATATGTAAAGAAGTTTTACCATTGTAAACATAAGGCAGAGATTTTGAGTGGAACGACCTTACCAAAAAAAAAAAAAAAAAAAACCTGACGAGATAAATCCTTACAATACTGTTCTTCTCTAGAAGAAACTCTTGATCTACTATCAGTTGCTGAACCATCATCAACCAAGATCTTACATTTTTTTTTTTATTAAGGTAGTTGCACCTAAAATCTTTGCCTTATGTCTCCAATGGTAAAACTTCTATAGATATTTTCGTCGTAATTAATGTATTCCCAAGGATGAATTTTTTGTTTGGAGGTTTATCGACACCGTGAGCAACTCAATGGGCTACAAGCAGTCGCCCGTTACTAATTTAGGGTCACTGGTTCCAGGGAAGAGAGAGACAGCCAGTTCCGTAAGACAAACACAACATTCATGCCTCACCGGGATTCGAACTCGGATCCCTTTCGAACGAATTATCAGAGGCCATCGCTTAGACCACTGGGTGGCGCGATGGCCTCTGATCATTTGTCCGAAAAGGGTCCGGGTTCGAATCCCGGTGAGGTATGGATGTTGTGTTTGTCTTACGGTACTGGCTCTCTCCCTTTCCTGCAACCGGTGACTAAATTAGGGACGGGTGACTGCTTCTACAATAAAAAAAAAAAAAAAAAAAAAAAAAAAAAAAGAACCACCTTAAATCGTTCAATGGGCGGTCCATTTGGATTTATGAACATCAGGTTAAATAATTAAATACATAGGAGATTAACAAAGATGCTCTGAGATTGGTTATAATGTTGTTCATTAAATTGAATCCTCGTTCGCATTCAGCTGTCGAACAAGGCAGAGTTGAAATCGTTCTTAAGGGGGGTTTTAATTTTTTGGTACAACTTGGACGTTTTCAGTATATTCTCTGCCTCTGAATAGCTTGCATTTCGCCAACATTAAAACGTCTACAGATTCGCCTTGTTTCTAGTTCTCCATAGGGCACGTCGTCTGTTTTGATATTATATTTATTCGCTCTAATGAAGAAATATCTTTAAGAAGTTGTACATTTTCACTGTTTGAATCTGAACACAGTCTTGATTTCATCCTGTCAACCGTGTTTTGAATAAACTGGTTTGATTAATAGGTACAATTTTGTTGTTAGAAATCAATGGGATATTTTAAAATAATAATTTCTCGTTTGCTGCTAATGCTAAATTTGGTTTTTTTCCCAGGATTTTGTCCGAAGCTCTCTACATTTCTTATGGTCCTTTTTATTAGATGTTTAGCTTTTGGCAGCGATGTTGTTCGAGATTGAAGTTCCGTTGATAATATAGACATTGAAGGTATAGAGTCTTTGCACGTGATGTCACAAAACTGTCTGCTAGACTTCCGGGTGGTTAGAAAGTACCCGAGCTGGTCTCTCTCCATGCTTTTCAATGGCTGCTGCTGCTGTAAATAGAGTTAAAAAAAACTGTTCTTTCTGACAAAGTTTGATCTTAATATGATGGAAAAGCAGCGTCACGAATAAAAGCTTAGAAATAATGGCATAGACGATCCATATGACACACCTGAAAGTTATTTTTGTCGTCTGGAAGTTTGTGTTGCTACGGACCTCGCTGATCTGAACTATCACTATATTTACAACTATTTAATAGGCAGTTTTTCGTGTTATACCGGGAAAGCTCTGAAATGTTATAAAAGCCTTGATGCACATAAATATTTTACCAAAGAGTGGGTTAGAAATGTATTAATTCTGCAGACTGAAAACAAAAACTTTCTTATCCGGTCTAACGCAAGCTGTTACATTACTGACTGGTTCCAGTGTTGCATGGGTGTTTTCCAGTGTGTATTGCAGTTAAAAAAAAGAAAATACCGTCTTGTCATATCCTGAGAAAAGGACTATTATTTCAATAAAAAAAAAAAAAAAAAAAAAAAAAGCAGTTCCGGAAATACGGACAACACAGTAATGTATGACAGCACCTTTTAATTCTATGTGCACGTATATCCTTAAATTTCGGTTCGGAAAAAAAGGCATCTGTTTTAGTGTTTAAAAATCAGTAACAGTACAAAATCTTGAAAGTTCACGAAAGCTTAGCAATTTCCGATTCGACAAAGTTAATCCGTCATGCATTCAGAGCATTTTAAACAGAATAACAAGGATTTACGTAAAAATTTGAAAATGATACATAAGAATAGGCAGGAAAATGTGCCGATATAAATTCGACTATTAACGTAGTAAAATACGAAGATATACGTTACCTGAAATGAAGTGTTTACTGCAGATCCTGTCATACGGCCTGGGCTACCATGCGTTCCGATTTACGGCTATTTCCCCCATAAGCAGACGTTTTTCTGCTGTTGGAAAGCGATAAAAGGAAATTCCTCTACCTTAATCGTACTTTGAGAAGCATGCATACGGCACACAAGTTTTAACCATTTCTAAAACTTCAAACAATCGAGTGACAGATGGTCCAGAAATCGCTTCCCCATGTTAATCCTATGGGAACCTTAGCAGCCGAACTTTCTCTTAACTACCGGGAAATAACCGTGACGTCAGAAATTACGTCCGTGCACAGGCTCTATACGCTACTCTGTCAAAAAAGCAGAGGGTGTACGGCGTATACCTCCGTATACCCACCACTACAACCCTGCTTATAGCCCACTGAGTTGCTCATAGTAATTGTTAAACTTCCAATTAAAAAAAAATTCCCTAAATCTAGGGAGTTTTCCCTAGGGTTGGGACCACTCATAAAGTAAGCTGCAACTAATGACATCATGAAGTCGACTGCAGCGCACCATCGATCTACAACAGAACTACCGTTAATTGACAGCTGGGCTCCCCTGGAATCACCACAAGCATCAGGGCCGGTGCAAGGTAACTTGGCGCCCTAGGCGAAATATCTTTAAGCTCCCCCATTCCACTAAATGGTTAACACTTATTTATACTAATAGTTAAAAGTCATACTAATGAACCTTTTGACTTTTAATGTATACACTTTTTTCGCGAATTAGAAATGCAAGTCAGCCACGTACTTTCAAAAGTGAAAATAAAAACACGATTAAGTCAATAATTAATATTTATTTATTGAGAATAAATTATAGATAACTATATTGCATATTTAACAATATTAAAATGGAAATATGTAAAAATTAACAGAGTACTAGAACTACAAGAGACTAAAGATTACATTTTATTTTTTCTAGCCTTAAGCTTGGAAAAAGCCGTCCCGGTGGCGCAGTGGTCTAAGGCGCTGGCCTCTGATCATTCGTCCGTAAGGGGTCTGAGTTCGAATCCCGATCAGGCATGGATGTTGTGTTTGTCTTGCGGCACTGGCTCTCTCCCTTCCCTGGAACCAGTGACCCTAAGTTAGGGACGGGCGACTGCTTATAGCCCATTGAGTTGCTCACGGTGGTCGTTAAACCTCCAATCAAAAAAAAAAAAAAAGCTTGGAAAATGTAGAAACCAATTCATTAAGGTCGATAGTTTGTGCTAATTACTGTTCGATTGATATAGTTGCCAGTCCCACCAGTCTTTCTTGTGTCATAGACGACCTGAGGTATGTCTTGATTAACTTTAGCTTAGAAAAGCTCCTCTCTCCAGTGCCTACTGATACCGGCAGCGTCAGTAAAACCCTTAGAGCGATAAATAAATTAGTTACACTTTCTTGCAAGTGGGACTTGCAAATGAAGTCAGGAACATCCTTTGGTGTTGATTTCTTAGGAACTCGTCTTGAAACAGCTTGTAGCTCACTACACAACTCGGTAGCATCAATATCCTTAGATTCATTATGAGTCAACGCTCTTTCCAGCTTTAT
The DNA here is from genome assembly GCA_039090855.1 of Macrothele yani. Classification (NCBI taxonomy): domain Eukaryota; kingdom Metazoa; phylum Arthropoda; class Arachnida; order Araneae; family Macrothelidae; genus Macrothele; species Macrothele yani. Next base: position 42,568,304 of record CM077022.1, on the reverse strand, counting down.
ACATTAATCTAGTACGTACTTGGTTGGTTTGTCCTCTAAGGTGTTGATATGGTACAGAAATCCAAATATGGATGTAATCTCCTCCATCTGGGTAAATCGTTCGTTAATTAATTTTACTGCAGTATTCAGGATTGAAAAATAAAAGTTTATTTTGAACTGCTGTTTTGCATTTTGTATTGGCTCATGTTCTGCTTCATACGAAAACTGCCTTTTTCTTTTTTTTTCAAGCGCTTAGGTGCTGGCTCTAATTCAAATGAAGCCGGAATATCAAGTTCTTCGGCTATTTCTCTGGCATCTGCTAACATCTTCTCAAATCCTACATCAGTTCTGCAGTTTTTAAGGAATATTTTGGTTGCAAGAAGCTGCTTTGTAGCAGTAGCTAAATCAAATTCCCTGGACTGGAGTAGCTTACTGGTTAAATTAATTTGAAACAAAATGTTGTACCATACAACAAGAGATACCACAAATGTAAAATTTCCAATATTTTTGGCAAGTCCTCGAGCCTCAACTCGTGAAACATTACCAGATGGTCCTGTAAGATTGGAGTCTTCAACAATGTCCATGAGAGCGTCATGCATTTCACTTAGCTGATAACGAAGTGGCTGCAAAAGCATCGATTCTGCTCTCCCATCTGGTATCACTGAGTGGTTTCAGTGTTAGAGAAGGCAAGTAGCGCATGAGTACTTCCCAACGTTGAGTTGAAGCAGAGAAGAACACATACACGCTTTGTACCAAACAAAAGAAAAACGTGGCAGCCAAACAACACTTAGCAGCATCATTTACCACGAGATTTAAAGATTGAGAGCTGCATGGTACAAAAAATGCTCGTGGGTTGACATCTACATTCCGTCGTTGAAGACCAATGTTTTCCCCCTTCATGTTGCTTCCATTGTCATACCCTTGGCCACGTAAATTTCCTAAAGGAAGGGACATGTCTTCAAACTTCTCAAGAATAGCTGAATTGTCAAACCAGCACCAGTGGTATCCGAAACAGGAACAAATTCCAAGAAGTGTTCTTTGATTTGTAGCAACAGACGACATCTTTTGTCGTCTGTTGCTACAAATCGAACAATGATTGTCATCTGCTCGACATGACTCACATCGGGTGTGCAATCAAGCACTATAGAAAAGTATTTAGCATTGTGAACAGCAGATAGAATTTTTTTTCTGTACAGCATTACTCAAAGGTTTGATCAGTTCATTTTGAATGTCTTTTCCCAGGTAATGAATGTGAGTCTCCTTGTAACGAACTTTTCGGAGATGTTCATTCATGATAGGGTCAAACAAAGCCAGGTATTCTACAAATTTAAGAAAGTTTCCATTTTCACAAGTAAATAACTTTTCGTCTGTTCCACGAAATGCTAAGTTTTGTGCTCCAAGCTCTCTTACCAATGCAATCAGTCTTTCTAACACTTGATGCCAGAATTTTTCTTCTTCCCTAATTAGACGCAAATGTTCTTCATCGATAGTTTTTTTCTTTAATCTAACTTCGAGCTCTTTCCACTCTTGAAATTTTGTCATGTGATCACTATTTTATTCATGGCTAGCTAAAAGGGCAGAGATATTTTTCCAGTCATTTATACCGTTACTACATAGCGCTGATCGTCCAGCTGTTTTCGAAAATAGCATGCAGCAGAAGCAGAACACCGCATTCTTTGAAGAAGAGTACAGAAGCCATTCACGATGAAGGTATTCACCATTGATTAGACACCTTTTGTAGTGAAATATTGAAAACTTTCTTCGATTGTCGTCTAGAGGAAAGTTGAACTCTGTAACTTGGCAGGGTCCAGGTTCGACGAGCATTTGACACAATTGATCATCACGAACCGGATCTCCATAGTTGATGTCAATGTTGGTGACATTTCCTAACACTTCCTCTTCGCGATGTTGATTAGGATCTTCACATATTTCTTCATTGGAGGTATTACCTGGCTTAGTTTCATCTGTTTCTAGGACAACGGCTGCGTTTTCTATGTTACTACTCCCTGCCAGGTTAACCGTTGATTCTTCTCTCAAATCTTCAGTGCGCCTGCCTTGATCTTGATGGCATAAATACGTCAGAAATGAGCCATTTAGCTTTGATAATGATTTTTCCTCCTCAGCCTTCCTTGCACGATTCTGGAATATCGAGGCTTTTTTTATCGGCCATGTCTTAATACCATCTACCTGTAAAGAAACGTACTTACATTACACAGTGAAAACACAGTAAGAAAACGCACTTACACTACACTGTTTTGTTGATGTTTTATTTTGCACTGTGACGATGTAGGAATGTGAAGGGAGAAATAAAAATAGAATTTAAGTTTTAATGTTTCGGTTTCGAAATGGGAGGAAGTGAAAGGCGCCAGTAGTATGTTTACGTTCTGTCTGTGAGAACGAAGATTGCGTAGGATGTATGAGAGCTAGCTGGAGGTCACGAAAGGTCAGGATGCTGCGTGTGTCGACCTTGGGGAGAGAAAGTTTGAGCTACGCTTTGAGAGATTACGCAATATGAGTGGACAACGTCAGTTAACACGAAAGAGGAATTTTAGAGAGGTCATTATCTCTCTCAGTGTTGCCATATTAGATCTACTGATGTTTTCCAATTTTATTGGGCATTTAGTGATTTAGTGATTTTTTTCTAATTCTACTGACTTTTTATTTTTTTATACGAAACTTTAGTTTTGCGTGTTTTTGGCGCCCCCAGCTTCTGGCGCCCTAGGCGGTCGCCTAGTTTGCCTACGTGGTTGCGCCGGGCCTGACGAGCACGAACCACATGATTTTGTCTATTTGAGCTTTGACCTCCCAGCAGAGTGGAAGACGACGTATACGACATATACCCAGTGGCGGCTCGTGCTCCTGAGAGTGTACGCGCTGCGACTTACCGATTTACACGCGGTCTGCGACCCCCTCCCACCCCCACTATCACTTTCACTAAAGATCTTAAGAATTGGGCAATGGGATCATCTTGATCATCGGGGAAAATACCCGAGAGCAGATTTTTGTAATTACCTATAAATTAATATGATTATTCATTTTGTTCACCTCTTTGGCGTTAATGGTTAAATTTGTAATTGTATATTTGACAGAGTATTAAGCCTAATATTTTGCGGAATATACGGCTTGATTAATCTGCCCCGACATCAGTTGCCTAGAAAACATTATCAGATCTTGATGATCGTGGAAAATATCCGAGAACAAAATCAAAGTTCTGTAAAAAGAACGAAAGTTTATTTATTTACTCATTTATTTTTATTTTTATTTATTTATTTTTAAAATAGGTTTTCATTCAGTTTCATATTTTCAATACGAAACTTTTTTACAGTGTGCTTCAATATAATCAGTCAATCACTCTTGCAACTTTATCATTTACGATTTTTAATGCACTTTGAAGAGCTTAAATATGAATTATTTATATATGAATGAACGAAATTACTCAACGTATTGCACAAGTAAAGAGTTTATGAAATGCAAAAAAAAAAAAAAAAAGAACGTAGATAATAAATTGCACATGGATCAAGCTTTAGTTTCAGCCCCTCCTGAAAATGATTACGAAAACCACAGAATAAAGAACAAAAAATTAGAAGCACTGATAGAGTTTAACTGACTGATCAAGCAAACGTTATGAGAGCACAGAAACAAACAAACAATCAGATAAGTTTTCCCTCTATTCCATTGGTCAACTGCCCTGCTCCCAGTTCCGATGGGAAAAAGAGTCTTTGGTTCCAACGCCTTTTGCTGCCGGCGATCTTATATCGTGCTGAGAGAAATACAGCACGCTGGAAACCCTTGTGGCCGGTTTGACAAGAGGACCCCCAAGAGGTGTGTGGGGTAGGAGGCAGGAATGACACGCTGTTCGTGCTCGTGCCGTGCTACTTGGTTTGTAGCACGAAAGATCGATCGCGTAGGACGCAACAAAACCGAGCAGTTATTCCCGTGAGCTAACCGACACCACATACCGAATAACGAACAGGAGCCTTGATTACGGCCTGTCTAAAAATCAGATTTTGGGCTGGCAGCAAATCATGTGCATGCACTTTCAGGCTTTCAGCTACAATAAACAATACGAATCTGAATAAAAATTTTTTAGCGTGCTGCAGCACGGCAGCACGTAGTCACAGGCCGCCACTGCATATACCTATTATTTTCCGGATTCTTTTTGGTTTGCATCTTTCAGTTTCCTATAGCGTTCTAATAAATGACATTATTCTTGCTTATTCCTTACAGATCGTTAAATTTTCCTTTTCAAATACTATAACTTAGGTTTCTACGTGCTTTTGTTGTAAATTTCATTCACGCATATTTTGTCATTGTTTTCTTTACAATAAAAGCTGTGACTCGGTTTTACCTTCAATTCTGATTTGCATTCCATTGTCATTTGTTTCGATATCTATGGATATTACGTCATTTTCGTCTTTCCGATGCCTCACTTGGCTTAGATCGGGACGGGAGTTAAGGACAAAGGTAGCGAGGGGGGGGGGTGCAGAAGGGTGGCGCTGGGAAACGGCTCCTCAACCACCCCAGCACTAGGTTGGGGTTGCCATAGTGCCATAGCAACCATTGCCGACGGGATGGGGGTGGCACATTCTATGGGAGGAGTTTACACAGGCTTCTTTGTCTGTTTCCACTCTATGTATCCTTACTTTATGGGACCACTGGAGCACACTGTGGTGGACATTGTTGCCAACTGCTGTAGCCGAGAATTAACTAAGTCTAACGCGAAAATCAGCCAAAAGTAGACAGGACATTCCAAAGCAAATTTCTTTAATTGGAGGCTTAACGGCCATCGTAAGCAACTCAGTGGGCTACAAGCAGTCGCCCGCCCCTAATTTAGGGCCACTGGTTTCTGGGAAACCAACGCCGTAAGACAAAAACAACATCCATGTCTCACCAGTATCCGAACTCGGACCCATCTCGGACGAATGATCAGAAGCCATCGCTTAGACCACTGCGCCATCGCTTTCAAAGCAAAGCTAGTACAGGTATGTTTCAAAGAGGTCTCATATTTTTTTCTTTTGACTGGAGGTTTAACTACCACCGTGAGCAACTCAGTGGGGTATAAGCAGTCACTCGTCTATAACTTAGGGTCACTGACTCCAGGGAAGGGAGAAAGCCAGCGCTGTAAGATAAACACAGTATCCATGCCTCAGGGATTCGAACCCGGACCCATCTCGGACGAATGATCAGAAGCCATCGCTTAGACCACTGCGCCACCGTGGCGGCAGAATATTGCTCTTAACAAATTAATAGCACACAAAATGAAGTAAATCAAAGTACATAATTTATGATGTAAACAAGTTTCTGCCTTTTCGTCTTCCCAATTAAAGGCATGTTCGCCGCCCTGGTGGCACAGTGGTCTAAGCTATTGCTTCTTCCGCGATGAGTCCGGCTTCGAATCCCGACGAGGCATGGATGTTGTGTTTGTCTTACGGCCCTGGCTTTTCCTGGAACCAATGGCTTGAAATTAGGGGCGGGCGACTGCTTATATAGCCCACGGAGTTGCTCACGGTGGTCGTTAAACGACCAATTAAAAAAATAGGTGCATGTTCACAGAGATTTATTTTTGGGCGTTCTTTTTTTCTTTTCGAGCGAAATGCACCGATTCCTTTTTTCTCTGGTTCTATCTTTCGCGCTTTCAGATTTATTGCTTATTGGGTCTTTTTCTGGAGCCAACTAACTTTAGAGGTTCCAGGGAAGGAAATAAACCAGAAATAAAAAAACACAACCCTCATTTTTTTCTTCTGCTTGAATCTATTTCCTAGTAGCGTGAGATGACCAGATATTGGATCACTGATTTGAGGACAAAATGGGGCGGTGTCCCGAAATCAACAGGTCAGTTGGGGACACATACATACTCAAAAAAAGCAGAGGGTGCTAAGAATCATCGCAGGACCGGACTTCGCTGCCATCTGAAGCCGACCTTGGCTACTTTTAATGAATGCTCCCTATCTTCTGATTCAAGGTTCCTTGAATTGGAAAAGGAACTACAAAGGATCAAGTGGGACATCGTCGGGCTAAGTGAGGTAAGGAAAAAAGGAAAAGATAACATTGAACTAAAAAGTGGACATCTCTTCTACTATCGTGGGACAGATACTGGCAGAACTAGTGGTGTCGGATTTATAATAAGCAAGAAACTGAAGGATAAAGTTGTAGAAGTTGAAAGTTCCTCTGACAGAGCTGCACGACTCGTTATCCAACTCTCGAGAAGATACCAGGCTCAGACTATATAAGCTCACCCACCCGCCACAAGTCATCCTGAAGAAGAAATTGAAGAATTTTATGAGGAAATTAGTCATCTAAATAATAAAGGTAAGCAGCATTTGAAGATCATTATGGAAGATTTCAATGCGAAAATAGGGCAACGGCAACAGAATGAAACTTCAGAAGGAAGTAACTTCGGTCACGGCAACAGAAACCAGCGTGGAAATACTCTCGTAGAGTTTGCAGAGGCGGAAGGGTTTTTGATCATGAACTCCTTTTTCAAGAAAAAGCCGCAAAGGAAATGGACATGCAGACATTCCGATGGATTGACAAGTGAAATTGATTTTATTATGTGCAGCAAGAAATTTGTCATGGAAGACTGCAGTGTGCTGAACAAACTCAACACAGGTAGTGACTATAGAATGATGAGATGTAAGACGTACCTCAATGCTAAACTCGGACGTGGCAAACTCATAAAACAAACAAAGTGTATTGACATGACCAACCTTAAAAAACATCATAATACCTTCAAATTAGAACTGAGGAACAGATTCTCTGCTCTAGAAGTTCCAACGTCGGAAGAAGTGGACATCTCTGAAATTAACAGAAAAGTAACCAAAGCTGTTATGGAAACAGCAACAAAATCAGCTGGTACTAAGAACAAGTTACATATGAACAAATTATCAGAAAAACCAAAATGTTGATGCAAAAAAGAAGAGAAATGTGACTTCCAAAGTGGAATATATAGAGCTATGCAATACAGTACGAAAAAGTATCACTGAAGACGTAAGGAAATTCAACTGTGAACTAGTGAGGAAAGCAATTGAAAACAACCAAAGCCTGAAGAGAGCAAAGGGACATCTCAGTAAGGGAAAAACAGATTATTACACTGAAAAAAGAAGATGGTTCTTTAATAAAAAATTGAGACAAAATTTTGTTAAGAGTGAAATATTTCTTCTCAAAATATATGAAAGGGATGATACATGTACTCCAGACATTACAAAATGTACCAGTACCAGAGTTCTTCTAGTCCTCCCAGCAGTATTTGCATATGCAATCAAGAACATGAAACGGGGAAAAGTTCCAGGAGGAGATGGAATTTCCGTAGACGCCAAACAAGAAGCAAGTGGAGAAATCGAAACAGTACTCGCCCAAGTTTTCACTCGATGCCTTAATGAAGGGAATTTTCCTGAGGACTGGAAATGATCCTGCTATAGAAAAGGTGACGTTGAGGATCTCAGGAACTACAGACGTATCAGCTTCCTATCAGTGGTTTATAAAATTATAAAATCTTCACTAAAGTTCTTCACTCCGCTTGAAGGTAACACTGGGCATGGCTCAACCGAGAGAACAAGCTGCATTCAGGAGTGGCTACAGCACTATAGATCATGTCCACGTACTGAGAGAGCTAACTGAAAGAGCGAGGAAATATGAACTTCTATTATGCATGGCTTTTATCGATTATGAAAAGGCCTTTGATTTGGTGAAACCATCAGCAGCTACAATGGCTTTGAAATTCTGCAGTATTGAAGATGCATACATTAATATTATTAATAACATCTATGAAACTGCAAGTGCAAAGATTCGGCTATTTGAGAATACAGCACCCATAAAAATTGGAAAGGGAGTGAGACAAGGTGACACTATATCTCCCAAACTCTTTATTGCCACATTGGGAAATGTATTTCAATCACTGAACTGAGAAAACAAAGGGATAAAGATTAATGGAGATTATCTAACTCACTTTTGTTTTGCTGATGACGTAGTCATTTTTGCAACTACCCCATCAGAGCTGCAGAGTATGATCCAGGAACTTGCTGATAAGTGTAAAGAAGTTGGATTAAAACTGAACTTTCAGAAGACAAAAGTGATGATTTACAAGAAATGAAGATTTATCGATTGATGTGGAAAAGCTGGAGATAACCGATACCTACATTTATCTTGGACAGCAGATATGAAGTGAGGGTCACATTGATGAAGAAATTAATCGGCGTATAAACTTGGATGGAGAGCTTTTGGAAGAAACAGTATAATTTTCAAGAGCAACATGCCATTATGTCTTAAAAGAAAAGTGTTTGATCAATGCATCATTCTAGTGCTTACATATGGTATAGACACGTGGACCTTAACTAAAAGAGACACACAAAGACTGCAGATAACTCAAAGAAGCATGGAGAGGTGCATACTTGGTGTAACCAGGAAAGATAAGAAGAGGAACTCGTAGATCAGAAAAATGACAAGAGTGGAAGACATCATGATCAGAGTTAAATCCCTGAAAATGGAAATGGGCTGGACATATTGCCAGAAGGACAGAACATCCATGGACAGCCGAAATTTTAGACAGGATTCCAAGGGACAGGAAAAGACACAGAAGAAAACCACATGGGAGATGGGTGCATGAAATTCGAAAGTATGGCACAAGACAGACCGTTGTGGAAGAAACTTGGAGAGACCTTCGTCCAGCAGTGGATTGATAATGGTTGACAATGATGATGACATACTCAAAATAAATATGCAAATCTTTTTGTCACAAAACAGTATTGTTTCTATAAGTGTGAGATTACATATGAAAATTAATGTCTTAAAGGTATATATCTTGTATAATGTTGGCTGTTTGTACTGGTTCTCTCGATTCTGTTGTAAAATAGTTGTACATTGAACAATAGATGACAGCACATCCATAGTGTTTTAATTATGTTGCGGCTGCTTTAAAAGAAAACCAGAGAAATGTTGGCTGGACCTTTGAAGGATTTAAGAATGTGAATCGCTTTCCTACTTCTAAATATTTATTCTAACGGGAAAATAATGTTTCTTCACGAATGTAAAGCTGTCTGTCTAGCAGAATAAATCAATTTGATTACATGATAGGGAAGTACTACCTGTGGACGCAAATAAAGATTTGAAAATAGTGTTATGAAGAAATACAATTCTCTCTCTTTCGGAATAGAATGACCTGTATCTCCGTTGGAATATATATTCCAGACTGTAACATTCCAAATGAATTATTGGTTTCCCTTCTGTTAATATAATAAAAATTATAATTTAAATATTTGAAAACACTAATGTAACATCACAGGCACTAACGATGGGGGCAAAGTAAATCTTGCCCCTCCAATTATTTTACTACAGCTGGAAGGTGCCAACCCAATATTTTTCTTCCGGTTCAAATACGTGAGTTATAACGAAGTAAATTTCTCCGTCTATGCCGGTAATCGAACCCGACTCCACTTATTCCGGAACAAGTCGCTCTACCAAGTGAGCTACGCAGACGTTCGTTCTGGCTGGCTGCTATCTGCCTTTATGTCGTGTGCGTGCTGCTGTTTGTCTACTGACGTCATCAAAGTACAGGTCGCGTCATCTTTTTTCTGGACAATGAATGCGTCCCCATGGATGAAAATTTGAACATCGATTAAAATAGCTTCATTTTATAACTTGGAATACTTAATATTTTCTAAAACATAACCATATTTATGTAATCCAACATTTGTTTGTCTACTGACGTTATGAAAGTACAGGTCGGGCCATCTTTTTTCTGGTTCCAATACCACCAAAGGAAAAGTTATTGATGTTTTATATAATTATGGTTATGTTTTAGAAAATATTAATAATTCCAAGTTATAATATTAAGTTATTTTAATCGATGTTCAAATTTTCATCCCTGGGAACACAATAATTGTGAAGGAAGTGTGTATAAAAGTTTTTCCATTGGAAGTATAGGAAGCAAGATTACTTGATGTCCACCTTAACGATTTATCATAACGGTTTACGGAAATGCTTTTTGGACCGCTTCTGTTTTCCTTAGTGGTAAATTTAGTAAGTGCTATAAGTTCAAACTACAAAAGTCCGACCTTCCAAAAATTAATGATAGTAAAAAAAACTCTGAAATTTCGGAATAACAAGCCTTATTTGCTTAGACATGCAATAAAAATTGAAATTTATATGAATTTTCCAGTTTTTATTTCATGTTATGTACTTGGAGATCGGGCTGCAGTGCCCCAGCGCTACTCTGGAAACGAGCGTTAAAACTACAGGGCTCTAGGTACCACCATTTCTTTTGCAGACACTCCCCTTGACTCCCCCTCCCCCAATCACCACACACATACACACGCCGTAGGGGTGCTGAAGTAAATCTGGCGGGGGGAAGGGGAGGGGTACGTTGTTCTAGTTCCTCCACTGTTGCCAGCCCCGTATTGTGTTCGAAATGTTCTCGGGATATGTGGTAAATGTTTAAAACAATTATCAAAAATAAAGTAAATAAATAAAAACACAAAAATTTATGATCTCCAACACCTTTATTTATCTTTTTTTTTCTTTTTCTTTCGCTTCTCGGTCTTTGTTTGAGTAACTGCGCAAATTTCCCATATTTATTACAAATGTTTAGAAATAATCTCTCTGGACATTTTTATAAAATCGCCAGCTGAATTTTAATTTCAAAGATATTAATATTTAGCAAAATAATATTTCTGTTTCCTTGTTCATTTGCTGATGAACAATTACAATTGCGTCTTAAAATATACTTCAAATCTCGAAGTTTATCAGCTTGTCCCTTTTTTTTTTCTTCCTGAAAATGGAACAGACATGCCGCTTCCATATCTGATCTCTTCACGCCTCCCCCCAATAATTTGCTGTAGTCGGCGCGCCTGATAAACATGGTATATAATATTAATATAAATCTAACACGAGGACTGTACAGAAAGTAATGCAAAAGTGGGTATGACTTTTTTATTAACTGACAGAGGTCGTTCAAATTTCACATGTTGGTAGAGTAACTCTTTCTCTCTACAAAGGTACTACTCAACATAGTCTCCATCGCAAGCGATGCATCTGCGCCATCGTTGAACCCAACTCGCGAATCCTCTTTGAAAAATTCAAGTGTGGACTGTTGTACTCACTGTTTTACAGACACTTTCACCTCGTCTGTGTCATCAAATCGTTGTCATTGGACCGAACAGGTGGAAGTCGGAGGGCGACTGATCTGGGCTGTACGGTGGATGGGGGACCACCAACCATCCTAATTTGCTGATCGCCTGATTTGTTGCCAAATATATGTGTGGTATCGCATTGTCATGGTGAATGTGTATCCTTTTTAGATTCTTGTTGGGTCTCTTCCTCTTATGGCTTCTCTAAGCTTCTTGAGTGTTTCACTGTACCGATGGCTGGTCACGGTACAGCCACGTTCTAGAAAATCAAAGAGAATGACACCTCTGCCATCCCAAAAAGCAGTCACCATGACTTTCTGTCCTGAACAGTGGTCGCAGATGATGGTCTCCCACTGCGTGCTTTGTCTTCAATGCTCGTTTCCCATTCTTTAAACTTCTCCATCAATCTGTGCAGATTGCTCTTGTCAATGGCATCATCTCCGTAAACATTCTGTAGCCTTCTGTGGATGTCGGCCTTCCTTCGTCAAGAACTCAATGACGGCACGTTGCTTCTCTTTGGAATCCATTATTTACCTGCAACAAAGAAGAAGGGTTACTATAGAGGAAGAGTTACTCTACCAACATGTGCAATTTGAACGACCTCTCTCAGTTAATGAAAAAGTTGTGCCCCTTTTGCATTACTTTCGGTACAACCCTTGTGTATTGTATCATTGTATATATACAAAGACCGTTCCGTAAAAACTGAGAGTAATTTTTTTTGAGTTGGCAACAGCGCGAAGGGGAAAAATGACTATAGACGATTACCTGAATTAAGGAAGTATCTATGTCAACAGTTATTAGAAGTGGCAGACGATTCTGGTTTTTGTTATTGCGCAGTTGTTTAAGGTACGTCTGCATTTCTCCATACAGCTATCTATGGTGGTGAGTGATTCAGAGTTGAGAAGTGAAATGCGTTGTGCGATAAAAATTTTCTATGGTTTGGATTAAACGGCAACAGCTGATTTAATGAGAAAAGCTTACAGAGGTAAATGTTTGGGTCAGTCAACGATTTTGAGATAGCACCATGATTTCAAAAAGGGCGTTTGTCGGCAGAGCTCGCTCCTAGGCCTGGTCGACCTGAAAGTGTTGTTACGGAGCATATTGTTAACACTGTTTGGACAATCCTTCAAGAAGATCGACAAATGACGTGTGAAGACATAGCGGCGTCAACTAATATTTCAAAAACGTCGGCGTTCCGCATTCTACGCGACAAATTACTGCCGCATTGTGTGCGTTCCAGATGGGTACCCCATCACCTGACGATAGAATAACTGTTAGCCAGAGTTCAGGTGTGTCATGAACGGAAGCAAATGACTGCAAAAGATCCAGATTTTCTAAATACAGTAATAACTGCCGATGGAACATGGGTGCACTATTTCGACCCCTTCACGAAGTGTGCAACGGGCGTTTGGAAACACATAGGCTCGTTATTACTGTATAGTCCTTCAAATCAAATCAGCTGGGAAGGTGATGATGATAATTTTCTTTGATCATAAAGGTGTAGTCTACCAGCGTGCCGTTCCTCCACAAATTATTGTCAATACTGAGTAATAAATTTCAGTGTTGAAGCGTCCGCTACGACACATATCAGTTAAGCGACCGGAATTGGTGGGCAAGTGGACCCTATACCGTGATAACGCCCGCCCACATGTGTCAGCTTGTGTTCAACAGTTTCTTATGAAATGCAGTATTGAGATCGTACCATAGCCTGTCTACAGTCCTGACCTCGCCCCGTACGATTTCTGGTTGTTTTCCAACAATGAAAGAGAAGTTCCGGTGAGCAACATTCAACACAGATGCTGACGTATTCAAGCTATACAGGGGTCGTTAAAGCAGCTTCCACAAAATGCCTTCGCCACATGCTTTGAAAAGTGGACTGAACGATGAGACCATTGCATATCATTCGAGGGAAGATACTTTGAGAAAGAATAACATATATTTTGCTGCACCTATATTTCTTCATTTTGTGTGATTTTACTCTCAGTTTTTATGGAACGGCCGCTGTAGATTTAAAATTCAAAGTTTATATTGATTTAGATTTTAGCTATATAATTGATTTATCTATAGCATAATCAAATGACGTCACCGTGTCCTCTTTTACAAAAGCACATAAGTTTAATGACCTGAGAAAAAATTAATATATCCTGATACTTTGCCCCCGTTGCCATAAAATAGTTCCGAAGCCCTTGCTTCTTGTTGAGTTTTTGTTTAATATCACAGAAAAATACCTATCTGAAAAAGCTATTAAAATATTTCTCTCTTTTCCAACTACACTGGCGTGCAAAAATTAAGGACGAGACGCTTTTTCGAATGTAACGTCGTGCAGAAGTGCTCCACATCGACTCAAATCATACCATGAGATCCCCAAGATGTAAGAATATGGGACAAGTGAGAAAAACCGTCCAAACAAGGAATCCAAAGGATACAAAGGCACTTTATTGAAAAGGTATCTTCGAGCACTACTGGACAGAAGACAGAAACGTCCATGTGACAGGCGGCTGCCAAGAAAAATCCAGTCTTTAGTAGGGGATATGATCACCCCTGACTGCGTTGCAGGATTTACAACGTCTGTCCATGCTGAGGACGAGGTTGTCAAGGAGCTGTTGAGGCATCGCGGCCCATTCCTCTTGTAGCGCCAATCGCAGCTGCGGAATCGTTGCTGGCGGCTGGTGACGTGCTGCCAAGCGTCTCCCGAGAAGGTCCAAGACGTGTTCGATTGGATTTAGGTCCGGGGACCTTGCGGGCCAATCCATGCGTTGAATATCTTCACTCTCCAACAGCTCTGCGACAGCCACTGTACGATGAGGTGTAGCGTTGTCGTCCATGAAGAGGAACTCAGGACCCACAGCACCTCTAAACAGACGCACGTGAGGCAGGAGAACCTCGGTACAATAGCGGACACCAGTGACTGAACCTCTTTGGAAGATGTGGAGGCTACCAAGCATGATGCCGCTCCAAACGAGAACTCCGCCACCTCCAAACCGGTCCCTTTCGATGATGTTGGAGGTGTTATTGCGTATTCCCTGCTCTCTCCAGATGTCTATACGTCCAGAATCGATCGTCAGACTAAATCGGATCTCATCCGTAAAGAGAACTCGACCCTATTGCTGACGTGTCCAGTTCTTGTGTTCCTGGCACCACAGAAACCGCCATCTCCGATGAGCAGGCGTTAATGGCATATACCGTACTGGTCTTCGTGAAAATAGACCACCTTTGTGCAGCCTTCTGGCCACGGTAAAACGCGATAACGGACGTCCAGTTCTTTGTTGCATGTGCTCCTGTCGTTTGAAATGCTCTCCAAGCTCGTGAAACGATGCTCTGAACGATCCCGAACTCCTCGGCCACACTAGTCACACTTCGACCTTCTTCCAACTTCCCAATGACGCGACCTCGGGTAAAGTCATCCAGATGCCGTCTACTGGATTGCCTGTTGGTCATATCACATGGTGGCAGCAGCTCGACGTCGTTCAAATCGATGTACACCGTGCAATAGCTTTCACCGAATTGCTGAGCGTACACCGCCCGTGGGCTTTATACCCTTATACTTTTCTTTGCTGCATATATGCGCGTGCCCTACCGTACCAGACTATCTCCTAGTCTATCTCCTGAGTGGTCTGTCGGTCCTTTCTTCCTGCTCGTTCCGCTGTTATACTAATTTCTCCTCTTCGTCTTTAATTTTTGCACACCAGTGTAGTTGTAATCGCTTTCCGCGTTTTACTTTAAAATCAACCCACTTTTTCTGATTAAACTGATATTTTACAATGTAGCCTAATTTGCCATGATTGGTAGGAAAGGAATGCTTTAATGAGTTAAAAGCTTACGAATTTACTTTTCGGTTACTTGTTGCCAACCGAGGTTTTGGTTAATTACTATTATTACAAAGAAAATTCCTACTATCTTAACAATGACATGGGGAATGTTATTCACAAGAAAAAAATAACAAACGAAAGGGTAAGTTTAGTATAATATGAGGCAGCTATTAAATACTAAACAGTGAGGGCACCTAAAAACACTAAAGCACTAACTGGCCCAATATGTTAAGAGCCGTACCTATAGCACAGTGGTCTAGCGGCTGGCTTCTGACCATTCGTCCGAGATGGGTCCGAGTTCGAATCTCGGTGAGGCATGGATATTATGTTTGTTCTACAGCACTGGCCCACTCCTTCCCCTGGAATGAGTGGCCCTAAATTAGGATCGGCCGACTGCTAATAGCAAATCCAGTTGCTCACGGTGGTAGTTAAAACTCTCAAAGAAAGAGAAACAAATGTATTTCCCCACATGTCAGATGAGATCATAAATTCCGATATTCATCTTAGAATATGAAGCACGTCTATAGAGGCTACGGTATGTACACCGATGTGCCATTCAATTATGACCACCCCCAGCCTAGAGAAATAAGCGCGTTTGGAGACCGAACGGTGTCGCACGTGAATTTCACAGAATAGTATATGTACAACCCAAGGACCGGCTTTCGTTTAGTAGAGTGCTTGAAGTCAGAATAGGAAAAGCTGCCGACTTATCGGAGTTTGAAAAAGGACAAATTTGGATGGCACGGCGCCTCGGAACTACGATCTCGGAAACGGCGAGACCTGTGGGTTGTTCACGTGCCGTTGTAGTGAGTAAGTATCAAAAGTGGTGCACAGATGGCCAAACGACGAACCATCGTCCAGCCGTGTGTCGTCCGCAGCATAGTGATGCCAGAGGGGAGCGGAGACTGTTGCGCATTGTTCACAGCGATCGCAGGGCCACAGTGCGACCAATCACCCGCAGCTACAACGGTGGTGATCAGGGCAATGTGTCACAGAACACAGTTCATCGCAGTCTTCTGCGCATGGGCCTGCGTAGCCGAGGACACAGCCGGGTGCCCATGCTCATTGCACGTCATCCCCAATGACGCATGAAAGGGACTCAAGATCATCGAGATTGGACCATGGATGAATGGTAGATAGTGGTCTGGTCTGACGAATCAAGATTCCAGGTGTATCACGTAGACGGCCGAGAGCGGATACGCCGATTAATAACTGAGGTTAGGGCACCTGAATGCATTGTTGGGCGGAAACAGGTCGGAGGCGACGGTGTTATGCTGTGTGGGATGTTTTCTTGGAACACTTTAGACCATTTTATCCCAATAGCACAGTACCTGACAGCCCTTAGGTATCTGAACATCACTTCTGACCAATTCACCCATTCATGACAACTGTGTTCCCTGCTGGTGATGGCCATCACCAACAGCATAATGCGCCATGCCACACTGTCAGAATCGTCAAGGAGTGGTTCAAGGAACATGTTGGTGGCTTACTGTTAATGCCCTGGCCTCCAAATTCACCTGACATGAACCCAATCGATCATTTGTGGTTTCACTTGGAAAAGCGGGTTCGCGCTAAATCACCACCACCCCGAAAGGTATGGGAACTGGAGGACTTGCTGTTGACATTATGGCACCAGACACCCCAGGATACGTATCGCCACCTGATTGAATAGATGCATCGCCAATTGGCCGCTGTTTTGAGGGCTAAATGGGGTCCTACAGCTTATTAGGCAGGTAGTCATAATATAATGGCTTATCCGTATATGTTATGGAAATTGTGCACGTGGACTTGATGCGAGCTGAAATGTCTCATCCCGTGCTCATTGCGTGACGGACCATTCTCTAAGTTATCCCCAGGGCGTCACAATAATAGCACATGAATGTCAAACCCCTATACTTCGATTCACCCTAAAATGACATTGTAGGGGAAAGTTCGTGAAACCTATCGCCGTGACTAAAAATACATATTTCCCAACATTTTCCGCGAAAACCAACGCATTTGGTGCCAAGAATCATACTTTACGTATATTGTGCTAGCTTTGTACTTATAAGTACATATAACTAGCGTCTGGACACAGGGACAGAATAAACACAGGAAAATCCACTCCGTTATCTCATTGGCAGGATGAAAACGGAAGCAACCAATTGGCGTGCGTGACGTGTGTGATAGTGGAAACACAGCAGACAGCCAGAGTAACAGCGCATTTTTGGTGTTAGTCCTAGCAAATTCTCTGGTGTACGCTCCAGGGATATAAAAAGGTTTGTATTGAAGTACCAAGTACTACTATGCATAGTTTAATGCATATTCATTTTTAGTGCTGTTCGTCCTAGCAACTCTGTGTGCAAATATTTCCTTCATATGTACGTTTGAAATTCGTGCCAGACTGTTTACACACATCGAGAATGGCGTCTCAAATTTTGCAGTGTCTCGGATATCTTAAGCCGCTATATAGTGCTTTTATTTTCAGACTTGTTAATTGCAGTCTTTGTTCACGTTTGAAACTGTGGCTTTGCACGTGTCATTATCCTACTGCATGCATAAATTACCACCAGTAGCGTAAATAGCACAACGTGCCCCCTCCCCCCACACGCAAGATTTCATTGATTTATATTCCCAATTTATATTAAGATTTACTTCAGCGCCTAAAATGCAATACGAAGAAGGAAGCATCCGATTGGCCTGAAATTCGCAGCATGCGTCGCCCGCGAGAGGACATGCAAACAATTAGCATTGCAGGGCATATGCAAATCATGTGCGCCCGGCACGCCACCGAGAAGCACTATAAGAAGGGTGCACGGAAGGCGGGTTGTAAGTTGTGGAAGTGTGTTGTGCTGCCGGACATGTGCGTGGGAAGCTTGCTGATGCCTCGTCGCAGAATACGGCAGGCATTCCAGCACGTTTCGGAGTTCGACAAAGGATGAATAGTGGCTTATCGCGACAGCAGTTTATCGTACTGAGACATCGGTGCCCGTGTGGGACGACATCCAGCCACAGTGAGGCGAGTATGGATTCGGTGGGTGCAGGAGAGACGGACGGACCGACGTGAGCGATTGCCGCAGCCGCGGCACACCACCGAACGAGAGGACTGGCATGTTGTGCTGCGGGCATTGACGGCTGGCACCGCCACATCACGAACGCTAGCGCAGGAATTAGGGTGTGTTGCGCAACAACCTGTGTCAGCACGTACCGTTCGACATCGACTGCAGGAGCGGGAACTTGTCGCACGGCGCCCATTGCTCCGATTACCATTGACGTTAGACCACCGGCGAGTACGGCGGCATTGGGCCGTTGAACGCCACACCTGGATTACGGAATGGCACGACATTGTCTTCTGCGATGAATCCCGCTTCTGCCTGCAACACCACGTTAGTCGGATCCGCGTGTGGAGGCACCGCGGCGAGAGACTGTATGACGCCTGCAATATGCATCACCATACCGGTCCGTCGCCTGGCGTTATGGTTTGGGGCGCAATTGGACACTGCTACAACTCCGACGTTTTGGAGCCTGTAGTCCTCCCTTACCTGCAGGACCTGCCAGCAGCCACGTTTCAACAGGACAATGCGCACCCGAACGTGGCACGCATCGTGCAACAATTCTTCACGGCCCACCAGGTGTCACTGCTGCCGTGGCCCGCCTGTTCTCCCGATATGTCGCCCATCGAATACGTCTGGTTGCTGATCGGCAACGAGTGGCCCGGAAAGCACCACCCGCGGCTACTCCTGAGGAACTGTGGCAACGTGTGGAAGCAGCCTGGACTGACATACCCCAAGTCCACATCCAAAGCCCCTTTAGTTCGATGCCGCGGCGTGTAGCGGCCGTTATTGCCAGCCATGGGGGCCACACGAACTATTGACGTCTACGTGTTCCGCAAGTCGCACGGGCCTGTAAGCTCAATCGTTACATCTTTGTATCTGTTGTTATGTGTCCAGTAAATCTGGCTTTGCTATCTCGTGTCCTTCTTGGTGTTGCATTTTGGGTGGCCAGCAGTGTATATTTAAATGATAAAATTAATAATTATAAGACTTCATAATCATCCGTTTTACTTTCAGTTATTTCTGATGTGCCCAGTTTTTGTCAAATGACTGCTTTTAAACTTTGAACAATTGATTAAGTAAACAAATCACCACTCTTTTAATCAGAAACATCACTTGAGCTTAACAGGCTCAGCGTAAAAAGAACTGCTTGGGTTTGGGAAGTTTCTTCGTGTGCTTTCGTTTTCTTTACCTCCGATACTGTGGTCCACTTGGACATTTGTAACATTTTGCAAATGGGGTTAACGTGAAGATTATGGTGCAAAATTCAGGGACGAAGAATTTCCAAAAACTGTGACGTACATCCTTTTTGAAATCAAAAATGATGTAAAATAACAAAAAAAAAAAAAAAAAATCATTGATAGAGTCATTTTTGAAAACGTTTTACGTAAAATTTACCTGTCTGTGCGATACGCGGAAACCCAGACAGCGGCAACGATGACGCTTGTGTGCCCGGGATGAGCCGTGTCGTTCGGTTCGGGCAGAAGTACTGGTGATCGATGCAGGAAGACGCCTCCAGAGATTAGTGCTTTGGTGTAAGCCAAGGAGGATAGAATAAGGGGAGGTAGCATAACAAGCAAGCCCTGCGTAAAGCTCTGAAACCGACGCTCTGAGCGGTAGCCATCTTATGTTACCCTTCTGATTGCGTTCATATCGAATTACGTACCTAACAATATAGGCAGGCTAACACTTTTAAAGCCTTCTTGCGAAAAGAGAAAATATTATGGGCATTTATGGATGTAGTCTATAATATCACCACTGTTTTCTATTCTTTCCTTTCAAAGCACTGCTAAGACACGTTTTACTGCTGCGTAAGACAAAAATCCCTTTAACTCGTCACACGAAAAGTACATGCGGTTTAAAGTAAGGCATGAAGCCGTTCACAAACTCTAAAGTGAAGAAGAAAACCCTGATTTATTTCATGTGATCGAGTGAATGTTTCTGAAGACAGAAACGCAACGAAATGTTAACTTAGAAACAACAGTTCGTGCTAAACTTTGATAATTCACAAAATTTTAACGAAGAGTACACGGAATATGCAAATTGAAAAACGTTTGTAGCGCACAATACAATCCGTTAGCATTGATAGATTACTATATACTAATAAGAAATCCGATAATTTATGAATTTAAAATAACAAAAAACAAACAAACAAAAAACAAACAAACACGGATTTCATTATGCGCAAGAAACGAATGATTTTTACAAAGTTTTAATAAAACGTTTTCGGGAATGTGATCTTTGACCAGGAGTTATCGAAAACTGGACAAAGTTCTAATTCGTACTAGAAATGTTTAGCTATTCCATCATAAGTTTTTGATCCGCAAATACAATAGATCTCTCTTCAGCTTTTAATGTTAGTTGAACTTCAAATGAACAATTCCATAAATCAGTCATAAGCAAACGCCCTTCTCACACGAAATAAAAAACTGAAATATTCCTTAACTTACAAAGCAAAAATGAGCAACTGAGGGTAATGTAACATGGCGGCCACGCAACACAGCTGGCTTCACCGGTGAGAGCACATGCTCCCTCCTCTTATTCTATCCTCCTTGGTGTAAGCACGGCCTCACCTGAGTAAGACGCCACTGCTCCTCCCTTTTGTCGCTGGAGGAAGCAGCTATCTCCGCTACGAAAAATAGTCCCTAGTGTTAAGAGCAAAAGTAACACAAGTACGGTTCTGAATCCATTTTTCTTTGGGCAACAGTTTTTTGGACGAAATTGTTATGTAAAACACGTTTTTCAAGACGACAGAGCATTTTCAGAAATAAGTTTGATATGTGAAGTTACTCAAGAGCCTGGCACTTTCAGCTGATGCTGTCTAGCTTCGAGAAGAAGGAAGTGGTAGAAAACTTCTCCTAACACAGCGACAATAATTTGGTAATCGGGCAAACTCGAAGGGGATGTGTTACTTAAGGAGGCAGTAGGGGATAGAGTTCGGACTCCACCACACTGCCATCCACAATCCCCACTAGTTCTCTTGAAACTGATCTCTATCTTTAGTTTGTTGCAGAGAAACGGACCACACATTTTTTTCCGAATGGGGGTGGGGGCGGGGGGTGGGGTGATCGTGAAGTGATCATACGTGGGAGGAACACGTCTCTTCCATTGCCAGGGGGAAAGTTTAAAAAGTCGGGGGAGGCAAAAAGGTAAACAACGAGATTTTGACGCGTATTTTAAAACGCAATTGTAATTGCTCATTAGCAAATGAACAAGGTAAACGGAAATATTCTTTTGGTGAATATTAATATATTTTTAAATAACAATATTCACCAAAAGAATACGTGCATAGTTGAAAAACTGTGAAATGCTGTATTATGGAAACTTTTTGATATTTCTTCCAATTAGGGGACGTCCAGCGAGATGTAACGAAAGGCATACCGAAGTTCGTGGTACGAATTTTCCTTTTGGGAGAAATAAATTATATATTTTACTCTATAAATACTATTTATGGAGTTTTGTTACACGTTCAGTTTGTGTATACTATTTATGGAGTTCTGTTTTGCTTAGTATGTGTGTCCGTGAATTGTGTGAGAAATAATCATCAAATAGTTAGAAAGGATTAGGAGAATCCTTTCTAGATAATTGGGAGGAAAAAGTAAATTCACTGTGATGTTTACAAAATTAACGGCCAAACGTTATGTAAAAGTTGGACTTCATCTGTTAGTGAGCAAATTCCTTTCGGGCACACTGCGACATCCATCAGATACGATACGAACATTCCATAAAACGTGTCACCGGTGAACTGTTCATTCATCCATTAGATGGCGCCACATTCGCAAGAGGGACCGGCCCGTAATCGAAAATTTCCTAGGTCGGCATTTCCATTTCCCACCGACAACTTTCAGATGTTTCATAAGTATTTCGACTTTTTTTAGTAACAAGCGATCTTACAAGTGGTAGGCTGACAAGGTGAGAAAAATATCTGAGGTCGGCATTTTTTATACCCTCATATTAATCCACCCGGCTGCCACGTGATTTTCTTCTGGGTCTTTTTACGACGTTTTCGGACGGTACGATGCACTGGTCGAAAATGCCAATATGCGTCGCCTCCGTCAGCTTCCTCCCGCCTGCTCGGGAAAGCAAAACTACGAGCCCGGTTCGAAAATAAAAAAAAAAGGCAGAAGAGCCTCGGACTCTCTCATAGACGTAACCACTGGAGGGGTCGGTTGGGGGCAGAACCTTCCCCGACTTTCAAGCATTTGTTTTAAAGCATATTTTTTAACGAAAGTTGACGCATTTTTATTAAATTAAAGCATTTTTTTTAATGAAAGTAACATTTTAACCATAACCTTTGGGCCGTGGGTGACCTATTGGGCAACGTTTTTTTTTTTTTTTTTTTTTATTGGAGGTTTAACGACCACCGTGAGCAACTCAGTGGGCTATAAGCGGTCGCCCGTCCCTAATTTAGGATCACTGGTTCCAGGGAAGGGAGAGAGCCAGTGCCGTAAGACAAACACAACATCCATGCCTGACCGGGATTCGAACCCGGACCCCTTACGGACGAATGATCAGAGGCCAGCGCCTTAGACCACTGCGCCACCGGGGCGGCAGGCAACGTTTGTGACTGCCTTCGATCCCAGGCAGGTACCAACGCACGGTCCACTAAATATCCACCGTGGGTCAGATGGGCACGTTAAGGCGTCGGATCTCGGGTACTGGCCCCCCGGTAATAAATAAAGGCGTCTTCCTCCCCCTTTCTACTTCGTTTCCGTGTAACTTTCCTATCGAGCACTCTAGTCCAAATCTGCTAGCTTCCCATTTCTAAGGGTTGTTTAAGACTTGGGGTCAGACACTCCCTTCCTAAAATCCTCTACATATGATCATTTTTGATGATCAACCAAAACCTTTAAAAAATTACTTCCGGGAGGGGGGCACAAACCATCGAAATTGTTCAATATTGGCCCCTCTCTAAATACGCCCTTAGTATGTCTATATTTTGAACATATTATTGTATTCTTAATTTACAGATTTTTATTGGAAGAACCGGAATTTCTCGTCCTGACTGTTCTGGTTATGTACTGCTCTATTTTTTACCTCCAAACTAAGAAATAAATGAATAAACTTTGCTACGATTTTAGGGCTCTTGTTTGGGTCGGGGGCCAGGCCTTTCACACACCACTGCCGAAGACAGAAAATATACAAACATCGATGTTTTCTGCGATTTAGAAATTCGTAAAATAAACCACTGAAGAATAGGAAATATTATAAAGTAAAAAAAGGAGGCCCTTTCATTGCTTGTGTAAGTGGATCCATTCTGTACTTCTGCATGTGTGTAGTATCCTTCCGCGCTCACCGCTGTTAGTCAAGCTAGTGGTTGCCCTGCACGTGTGGGACAGTTAGGCCTAACCTGTTTTGCGGGGATTCTTCCGCTGAGACCACGGGCAGACGCTCTAGCGGTAGTCACAGTGTCATCGCCGCCGCTGACTGGAATTCCGCTTGCCGGATAGACAGGTAAATTTTACGTAAAACTTTTTTAAAAAGTCTCTATCAAAGAAATTTTTTTGTTATTTTACATAATTTTTAATTTCAAAAAGGATGTACGTCACAGTTTTTGGAAATTTTTCGTCCCTGAATTTTGCAGCATAATCTTCACGTTAACCCATTTATCCGATTGGAACTTTCTCAGATGAGTGCGCAGACTTTTTTGTACTGCAAATGTTACCTGACAGTAGCTGCATGTCAATCTCGTTGCAATACCTAGTTCAGGTATAATGGAAACATCACGATGAAATTTTTTATCATGCTTCTTTAAGTTATATTTCAGCCCGAATGAACCACCACAAATTGAACAGATGAATCCGTTCGCAGTATTCATGGTCACCTCGAAGTATGAAAAGGAAGCCTGCTAAATATCAATCAAAACAAGCAGAATTGTACCGTTTTCATCCTGCCAATGAGATAACGGATTTGATTTTCGTGTGTTTTTTCTGTCCCTGTGTCAAGACGCTAGTGTACATATACTAATTTTAGACAAATCTAAAAATGATCTATTTTCAAAAATTAAGTTAGACCAACACGCGGATGCGTAGATATGCAGTGTTTGGGAGACCAGTATGCCAATGAGCTGATGGGGGAAGTGATTGACAGCTGCTAGCAGCAGTACACAGTGGGCAGTAACGAGGAAGAACATCACCCTCGGCCGTCCCCGAAGGCTCAGTGAGTGCGTAGGCCCTCAACTGCAGGGTCCTCTTAGGGTGAATTGAAGTATATAAATGCCTAAACAGGCGTTCCCGATATCAGCTTTATGAAGTCTGCAGTCTGCTAAAGCTATTTTGTTAATCAATAAAAATTTTCAATTTTTAAACTGACGACTGCTTTTAAAAGCCAAATTTCGAAGTTTTTATATTGGTGTTTGTAAAATACAACAAATACCATACTTTTCAAGTATATGCATCAGTAAATATTGCCTCCATAACGCATAAAAGTGCGAATCTTAACAGAAAAGAAATAAGCATTGTTGCACACTTCGTATTGGTTATTGGAGATGTATTATACTCCGGAAAAAAACAACAACTGCATAGCGCAAAAAGGGATTTATTTATTGTCTATGGTCAAGAACGGTGTTTAGAGTGAGAGACCATGGCCCTTTCGGAAACTGTTTCATTTTTTATGTTTCTGGTTTAAATGTGACTTACATTGAAAACAAAATGCTTTAATTTAATAAAAATGTATCAACTTACATTAGAATAAAACCGTTTCATTTATTCTTCTATTTTTCATTAATTTTTATTTTGTTCTGCTGGATTTCAAGAAATTCCGTTTACCGTCGCCTTCCCCGCCAAACAATATTATATATACGCCTCTACCTATGATGATTAAGCTAATAGACAATATTTAATAATCTTTCTCAAAATTCTCATATATCTGTATGAAAATGAAATCATGATCATTTAAGTATTTGTCGTCTTACATGACATGACTATTCACCCTAAGTTGACGCTGCAGTTTAAGGTACAAGAGCCTACGGACTCATTGAGCTTTCTGGGACGGCTGAGACATCTGTGTTCATCCGCGTCACTGCCCATTGTGTTCTGCTGTTAGCAGCTGCCAATCACTTCCCCCATCAACTCATTGGTATCCTTGTCTCCCAAACACTGCATTTCGAAGCATTCGTGTGTTGATCTAATTTGAAAACCTACTTTCTGAAGATCATTTTTCTTGGTTGAATCGAAGTATATAAGATCATTTGTTTTAGGGTGGATTGAAGTACATAAAGGATGCCTAAACAGGCGTTCCCGATATCAGATCACATGATGAAAATCTGCTGTCTGCTAAAGATATTTTGTTAATCTATATAATTTTCCAATTTTTAAACTGACGACTGCTTTTAAAAGTCAAATTTTGATGTTTTTATATTGGTGTTTGTAAAATACAGCAAATACCATACTTTTCAAGTATATGCATAAGTAAATATTGCCTCCATAACGCATAAAAGTGCGAGTCTTAACAGAAAAGAAATAAGCATTGTTGCACACTTCGTATCGGTTATTGGAGATGTATTATACTCCGGAAAAAAAACAACTGCATAGCGCAAAAAGGGATTTATGTATTGCCTATGGTCAAGAACGGTGTTTAGAGTGGGAGACCATGGCCCTTTCGGAAACTGTTTCATTTTTTATGTTTCTGGTTTAAATGTGAGTTACATTGAAATCAAAATGCTTTAATTTAATAAAAATGTATCAACTTACATTAGAATAAAACCGTTTCATTTATTCTTCTATTTTTCATTAATTTTTATTTTGTTCTGCTGGATTTCAAGAAATTCCGTTTACCGTCGCCTTCCCCGCCAAACAATATTATATATACGCCTCTACCTATGATGATTAAGCTAATAGACAATATTTAATAATCTTTCTCAAAATTCTCATATATCTGTATGAAAATGAAATCATGATCATTTAAGTATTTGTCGTCTTACATGACATGACTATTCACCCTAAGTTGACGCTGCAGTTTAAGGTACAAGAGCCTACGGACTCATTGAGCTTTCTGGGACGGCTGAGCCATCTGTGTTCATCCGCGTCACTGCCCGGATGTTCTGCTGTTAGCAGCTGTCAATCACTTCCCCCATCAACTCATTGGTATCCTTGTCTCCCAAACACTGCATTTCGACGCATGCGTGTGTTGATCTCATTTGAAAACCTACTTTCTGAAGATCATTTTTCTAGGTTGAATCGAAGTATATACGATCATTTGTTTTAGGGTGGATTGAAGTACATAAACGATGCCTAAACAGGCGTTCCCGATACCAGATCACATGATGAAAATCTGCTGTCTGCTAAAGATATTTTGTTAATCTATATAATTTTTAAATTTTTAAACTGACGACTGCTTTTAAAAGTCAAATTTCGAAGTTTTTATATTGGTGTTTGTAAAATACAACAAATACCATACTTTTCAAGTATATGCATCAGTAAATATTGCCTCCATAACGCATAAAAGTGCGAATCTTAACAGAAAAGAAATAAGCATTGTTGCACACTTCGTATTGGTTATTGGAGATGTATTATACTCCGGAAAAAAACAACAACTGCATAGCGCAAAAAGGGATTTATTTATTGCCTATGGTCAAGAACGGTGTTTAGAGTGGGAGACCATGGCCCTTTCGGAAACTGTTTCATTTTTTATGTTTCTGGTTTAAATGTGACTTACATTGAAAACAAAATGCTTTAATTTAATAAAAATGTATCAACTTACATTAGAATAAAACCGTTTCATTTATTCTTCTATTTTTCATTAATTTTTATTTTGTTCTGCTGGATTTCAAGAAATTCCGTTTACCGTTGCCTTCCCCGCCAAACAATATTATATATACGCCTCTACCTATGATGATTAAGCTAATAGACAATATTTAATAATCTTTCTCAAAATTCTCATATATCTGTATGAAAATGAAATCAT
Organism: Macrothele yani; assembly: GCA_039090855.1. Taxonomy (NCBI): domain Eukaryota; kingdom Metazoa; phylum Arthropoda; class Arachnida; order Araneae; family Macrothelidae; genus Macrothele; species Macrothele yani. The sequence continues at coordinate 42,541,460 of CM077022.1, read as the reverse complement.
GATCATTTAAGCATTTGTCGTCTTACATGACATGACTATTCACCCTAAGTTGACGCTGCAGTTTAAGGTACAACAGCCTACGGACTCATTGAGCTTTCTGGGACGGCTGAGACATCTGTGTTCATCCGCGTCACTGCCCATTGTGTTCTGCTGTTAGCAGCTGCCAATCACTTCCCCCATCAACTCATTGGTATCCTTGTCTCCCAAACACTGCATTTTGACGCATGCGTGTGTTGATCTAATTTGAAAACCTACTTTCTGAAGATCATTTTTCTTGGTTGAATCGAAGTATATAAGATCATTTGTTTTAGGGTGGATTGAAGTACATAAAGGATGCCTAAACAGGCGTTCCCGATATCAGATCACATGATGAAAATCTGCTGTCTGCTAAAGATATTTTGTTAATCTATATAATTTTCCAATTTTTAAACTGACGACTGCTTTTAAAAGTCAAATTTTGATGTTTTTATATTGGTGTTTGTAAAATACAGCAAATACCATACTTTTCAAGTATATGCATAAGTAAATATTGCCTCCATAACGCATAAAAGTGCGAGTCTTAACAGAAAAGAAATAAGCATTGTTGCACACTTCGTATCGGTTATTGGAGATGTATTATACTCCGGAAAAAAAACAACTGCATAGCGCAAAAAGGGATTTATGTATTGCCTATGGTCAAGAACGGTGTTTAGAGTGGGAGACCATGGCCCTTTCGGAAACTGTTTCATTTTTTATGTTTCTGGTTTAAATGTGAGTTACATTGAAATCAAAATGCTTTAATTTAATAAAAATGTATAAACTTACATTAGAATAAAACCGTTTCATTTATTCTTCTATTTTTCATTAATTTTTATTTTGTTCTGCTGGATTTCAAGAAATTCCGTTTACCGTCGCCTTCCCCGCCAAACAATATTATATATACGCCTCTACCTATGATGATTAAGCTAATAGACAATATTTAATAATCTTTCTCAAAATTCTCATATATCTGTATGAAAATGAAATCATGATCATTTAAGTATTTGTCGTCTTACATGACATGACTATTCACCCTAAGTTGACGCTGCAGTTTAAGGTACAAGAGCCTACGGACTCATTGAGCTTTCTGGGAACGGCTGAGCCATCTGTGTTCATCCGCGTCACTGCCCATTATGTTCTGCTGTTAGCAGCTGTCAATCACTTCCCCCATCAACTCATTGGTATCCTTGTCTCCCAAACACTGCATTTCGACGCATGCGTGTGTTGATCTAATTTGAAAACCTACTTTCTGAAGATCATTTTTCTAGGTTGAATCGAAGTATATAAGATCTTTTTTAGGGTGAATTGAAGTATATAAAGCATGCCTAAACAGGCGTTCCCGATATCAGATTACATGAAGAAAAAGTCTGCTGTCTGCTAAACATATTTTGTTAATCTATATAATTTTCCAATTTTCAAAACTGACGACTGCTTTTAAAAGTCAAATTTTGATGTTTTTATGTTGGTGTTTGTTAAATACAGCAAATACCATACTTTTCAAGTATATGCATAAGTAAATATTGCCTCCATAACACATAAAAGTGCGAGTCTTAACAGAAAAGAAATAAGCATTGTTGCACACTTCGTATCGGTTATTGGAGATGTATTATACTCCGGAAAAGAAAAACAGCTGCATAGCGCAAAAAGGGATTTATTTATTGCCTATGGTCAAGTACGATGTTTAGAGTGGGAGGACAAGGAACCATGGCAATTTCGGAAACTGTTTCATTTTTTATGTTTCTTTTTTAAATGTGACTTACATTGAAAAACAAAATGCTTTAATTTAAAAAAAATGTAGGAACTTACATTAGAATAAAACCGTTTCATTTTTCTTCTATTTTTCATTAATTTTTATTTTGTTCCGCTGGATTTCAAGAAATTCCGTTTACCGTTGCCTTCCCCGCCAAACAATATCATATATACGCCTCTACCTATGGTGATTAAGCTAATAGACAATATTTAATAGTCTTTCTCAAAATTCTCATATATCTGTATCAAAATGAAATCATGCTCATTTAAGTATTTGTCGTTTTACATGACTATACTTCGATTCACCCTAAGTTGACACTGCAGTTTAAGGTACAAGAGCCTACGGACTCATTGAGCTATCTGGGATGGCCGAATAATTTGTGTTCATCCGCGTCACTCCCCATTGTGTTCTGCTGTTAGCAACTGTCAATCACTTTCCCCATCAACTGATTGTCATCCTTGTCTCCCAAACACTGCATATCTACGCATGCGTGTGTTGATCTAATTTTAAAACTTAATTTCTTAAGATCATTTTTAGATTTGTATAAAATAACTATATGTGCTTATAAGTAAACAGCTAGGACAAAATGAAGTTGATTTTGAGCAATAAATGCGTTGGTTTTCACGGTAAACTTTGGGAACTCCTTTTAGTCGCGGCGATAGGTTTCACGTACCTTCCCTTTCAGTGTCATCTTAGGGTGAATCGAAGTGTAGTAATAAACGAAACGTCACTTGTCGTTATTTTGCTTCGTAAAAAGCAAGACGGGGACGAAATGTAGAGACGTTAACACCACAGTTTCACTGGACGTGTTAGAAATACTTTTGTTCCTGTATACCGTTACATGAAACACTTACATCAGGGAATTTAGAATGCTACTCTTTCACGTAGCTTTACTGGAAAATAAATGGATCAACAATAGTGTAATTAAAGTTGCACACGAAACTCCATTTAACTATGCTGAAGACAAACCGCAAAGCTTTGTAGAAAATCACGAAAATCATGCTCATTCAGTTCTAAAAGGAAAGCAATAATGTCTTAGACGGAAAATTGACGAAAAAGAACCATATTGGCAAGTTAAAGAGTGTGGAACCAGCAGTTTTACCATAAAATTTTCATATATAATTATTACACGGAGAACACAAAATTTAGAGAATACAGGAAATTATGAAATCATTCCCTATCCTGAACATATACAGAGCAATTTTCGAAATACAGAAAATAAGGGTAAACTTCCAACTGCAGTCGGCTCTCCGTAATTTTGTTTATTTCTGCTGATTACAGATTGGCTGATAGATGGCAGCACGTCCGCTCTTGCTTTGCCGCTCTTAGTAGGTCTTAGCTCTAGTGTGTTTGTTGAATGTCTGTTTTGTAGCGGGAACCTTTAGGTGCTTTTTTTGTTTCGGACGAATTTTTTACTGTGCTGTATGATGTGCAATTGGAAGAGATTCTTCAATGAAATCGGTAGGGAAGAGGCTACGTTTATTTCGTGATGTGAAAGCCAAGGATTGCTACCAACGTAATGATGTTCAAAGAGTCATCCAATGACTCCCACAGAAGATATGTCTTATTGTTTTGGACAATTCAGGTGTTGGAAGAAGCATGTTTTAGGAAAGGATGATCTGTGTTTCCGCATACTCGGAAAGTTTTACCACGATGCTCATCTTTCTCTTTATATCGTGATGATTGTAGTGCATTGTTTCGCCAAAAGATTGTGCTACGATGGGGCAATCCAGGAATTGTGATTTGTGAAGTTCCCACGTCCACTGAAACATTTTGCGACTGGTATCAGTTCTACAGACAACTAATTTGCGTCCTTTGGAAAGCAAACTAATAGAGGGAAATGAAGAATTCATTTGACAGACGATCACCATCATCATTGTCAACCATTATCTATCCATTGCTGGACGAAAGTCTCTCCAAGCCTCTTCCACAACGGTCTGTCTTGTGCCAGTCTCCTCCATGTTACTCCCGCATACTTTCGAATTTCATCCACCCATCTCCCATGTGGTCTTCTTCTGGGTCTTTTCCTGTCCCTTAGAATCCAATCTAAAATTTCGGCTGTCCATCGATGGTCTGTCCTTCTGGCAGTATGTCCAGCCCATTGCCATTTCAAGGATTTAACTCTGATGATGATGCCTTTCACTCTTGTCATTTTTCTGATCCACGAGTTGCTCTTCTTATCTCTCCTGGTTACACCAAGCATGCACCTCTCCAAGCTTCTTTGAGTTGTCTGCAGCCTTTATATGTCTCTTTTAGTTAAGGTCCACGTCTCAGCACCATACGTAAGCACTGGAAGGATGCATTGATCAAACACTTTTCTTTTAAGACATAATGGCATATTTTTGAAAATTATGCTGTTTCTTCGAAAAGCTCTCCAGGCAAGTTTTATACCCCGATTAATTTCTTCATCCATGTGACCCTCACATGATATCTGCTGTCCAAGATAAATGTATGTAGCTGTTATATCCAACTTTCTCCTTCCATCGATAAATCTTCATTTCTGGTAAAAGCATTGTACATCACTTTTGTCTTCTGAAAGTTCATTTTTAATCCCACTTCTTTACTCTTATCAGCAAGTTCCTGGATCATACTCTGCTGCTCTGATGGGGTAGTTGCAAAAATGATACGTCATCAGCAAAACGAAGGTGAGTTAGATAATCTACATTAATCTTTATCCCTTTGTTTTCCCAGTTCAGTGATTGAAAGACATTTTCCAATGAGGCATTAAAGAGCTTTGGGGAAGTTGTGTCACCTTGTCCCGCTCCCTTTTCAATTTTTATGCGTGTTGTATTTTCAAACAGCCGAATCTTTGCACTTGCATTTTCATAGATGTTAGTAATAATGTTAATGTATGCATCTTCATTACCGCAGGATTTCAAAGCCATTGTAACTGCTGATGGTTACCCCGAACCAAAGACCTTTTCATAATCGACAAAAGCCATGCACAATGGAAGTTCATATTCCCTCGCTCTTTCAATTAGTTCTCTCAGTACGTGGATATGATCTATAGTGCTGTAGCCATTCCTGAATCCAGCTTGTTCTCTCGGTTGAACCATGTCCAGTGTTACCTTCAAGCGGTGTGAAAGAACTTTAGTGAAGATTTTATAAATCACTGATAAGAGGCTGAAAGGTCAGTAGTTCCTGAGATCCTCGATGTCACCTTTTTTATGTAAGAGGATCATTGTAGCGTTGTTCCAATCTTCAGGAATCTTCCCTTCATTAAGGCATCGAGTGAAAACTTGGGCGAGTACTGTTTCAATTTCTACACTTGCTTCTTGTATGATGTCTACAGTAATTCCATCTTCTCCTGGAGCTTTTCCCCGCTTCATGTTCTTGATTGCATGTGCAACTTCTGCTGGAAGGACTGGAAGAACTCTGGTACCTTTTATGATGTCTGGAGTACATGTATCATCCCTTTAATGTAATTTGGAGTAGAAATCTTTCACTCTTGTCAAAATTTCGTCTCTATTCCTTGTTACAGAACCATCTTCTTTTCTCAGTGCCATAATATGTTTTCTTCCCTTACTGAGATGTCCCTTTGCTATCTTTAGGCTTTGGTTGTTTTCAATTGCTTTCCTCACTAGTTCACAGTTGAATTTCCTTACGTCTTCAGTGATACTTTTTCGTACTGTCTTGCATAGCTCTATATATTCCACTTTGGAAGTCACTTCTTCTTTAGTTGTCCTCATCTCTCTTCTTTTTTGCATCAACAATTTGGTTTTTCCTGATAATTTGTTCACATGCAACTTGTTCTTAGACCCAGCTAATTTTGTTGCTGTTTCCATAAGAGCTTTGGTTACTTTTCTGTTTACTTCAGAAATATCCACTTCTTCCGATGTTAGGCTTTCTAAAGCAGTGAATCTGTTCTTCAGTTCCAACTTGAAGGTATTATGGTGTTTTTTTTAAGGTTGGTTATGTCAATTTATTTTTTGTCTTATGAGCTTGCCACGTTCGAGTTTAGTGTTGAGGTGCATCTTACATCTCACCAATCTGTGGTCACTACTTGTGTTGAACTTGTTTAGCACAATGCAGTCCTCGATGACGAATTTTTTGTTACACATAATAAAATCTATTTCACTTGTCGTCCCATTTGGATGTCTCCATGTACATTTCCTGTGTGGCTTTTTCTTGAAAAAGAAGTTCATGATGAAAAACCCTTCTGCCTCTGCAAACTCTACGAGAGTATTTCCACGCTGGTTTCTGTTGCCGTGACCGAATTTACCTACTGAAGTTTCATTCTGTTGCTGTTGCCCTATTTTTGCATTTAAATCTCCCATAATTATCTTCAAATGCTGCTTGCCTTTATTCTGGACTATTTATTCCTACGGAATTGTGGTCATTCCTTGGAACACTGCCTTCAGGTGTTGATTCGCGTTATCAGACAGTTCTTCCTTGACATGTAATCAACTGATTTTAAATTTACGTAATTAATTCATTCGGATGCACTTCCATACCTTTCATTCGGATGAACTTCCATACCTTTCATTCGGATGAACTTCCATACCTTTCATTCGGATGAACTTCCATACCTCGTCTACTGCAATAGAGTAACACGGAATCACGGGTAATATGACGTTTTCCGAGTGACATTGTGCTGCCTTGTTTCAGGCGACATGAGAAACAACGTGCGGCGCATTCTCGAGACAAATGTTTTTGAGGTAGCCTTTTGTGAAGGATGATTTTTTCGTATTCTGAAACATTTACAGGGAAGGTAGAGACGTGTTTCGTGCAGAATTAAAACCTTTCTAGCACATCATTAAATAAACTAATTACGTCCAGGAAAGATTTGTTTTGTAATCCGAATCGTGACCTCAAAACAATGATCTGACGAAAGACGATAGTTCCGTCGGAATAAATATTCTAGAATATGGTCTGCCAAATGAAGTTTACGAGTTCCATAACTATGTTTGCATTTGAGAGGATGTCAATTGCTCTCAACACCTTGGGTGTGAGCCCCAGTACTACGGTCCACGAAGTTCAGCGAGTGGTTAACTATGCGATATTCGTATCCGCAGCTACCAAGGTTACGACATGCAGCCCACTTATCTGTCATGGCAGTAGTTCGTGGTTGTACATGTTTGTGTATGAGAGGCAGCAATGTGCTCGCAGATCTGTCATTCTCACGGCATATTTCGACCCTGAATCGCTTAGAATCCCGTTTAAAGATACCAGGTGGCGCAGTGGTCTAAGCATGGCCTCTGATCATTCGTCCGAAAGGGGTTCGGGTTCGAATCCCGGTGAGGCATGGATGTTGTGTTTGTCTTACGGCACTGGCTCTCTCCTTTCCCTGGAACCAGAGACCCTAAATTAGGGACGGGCGACTGCTTATAGCCCATTGAATTGCTCACGGTGGTCGTTAAACCTTCAATAAAAAAAATACCAAAAACCCAAGCACCCCATGTCTCAACTGCACTGGAAAACTGCTCAGATTTCCATGAAACATGATTCCTCTGTCACCTGAATTGTCCATAACGGTGAGACTTATTGGCTCTGAGAGTCATTGAATGACTTTCCGAACATGTTCTACTGGTTGGATTGATTACTAGGAGCCGCCCCGGTGGCGCAGTGGTCTAAGGAGCTGGCCTCTTATCATTCGTCCGTGAGGGGTCCGGGTTCGAATCCCGGTGAGGCATGGATGTTGTGTTTGTCTTACGGCACTGGCTCTCTCCCTTCCCTGGAATCAGTGACCCTAAATTAGGGACGGGCGACTGCTTATAGCCCATTGAGTTGCTCACGGTGGTCGTTAAACCTCCAATCAAAAAAAAAAATTACTAGGATTGGCCCACTAAACTTCCTGAATCCTAGTAATCAATCCCTGACGCTCACACCAAGAAACATAACTGTTCTCATCCTGGGAAACTTCTTCGAAAAAGCGCTTCCAGTTCCACAAGGTAAAAATGCACGCAGAAGGAACAACAACAAAAGAAACACAAAGCAGAGGTTGCAGAAACAGGGGCAACACAAGCGAAGAAAATCTAAACACAAGTAACCGAATAGACTGCAACCACGGAACAAACGGTGGTGACATAACGCAGTTACCAGCCTCGGTGGCAAAGCAGCGGAAGCGCCACCTATCGGCACGTCCTTCGTTGTAGCAGACGACGCAGGCCAGATACGGAAGTATAAGCATTCATTCATTCTACCAAACAGACGCTTTCCCATTCATAAGAAAGCAAACTTTCCCGTCATAATAAATGTTTTGGAGTAGGGACAAAATTAGGAATCATAAAAGTTCTTTTAAGGGCCACCTAAATATGATCAGGAAACGGGATAATTACACAACTCACGCAAAGTATATTTCCAAGCGCTCGATAGATCGCAGCACACTACTACTGACATGTAAATCGCAGCGAGTGGGCAACAGTTGGAAGTATAACCGCAAATAATACGTAGATGCACCACTAGTAAAAATAGTGTACAATGAAAGTATCCACAGCAGGAACGTCGCCAAGTTGATGCGAGGGTGGGCTCGAGCCCATCCTGAAATCCGAATTGCCTCCCCTGCAGCCCACTCAGTTCAAAATGTGCCATTTTTAAGTATATTTAACTTTAAAATAAAATCTAGGCTTTGCTAAGTAATAAGTTTTGTATTTTATTTCATGTAGATCTACATATTTCTCCCCTAGGAAGTGCATTGTTCACGTCTCCAAAAAAGGTTATCAAAATAACATCCGCAGGGATATGAAAATTCAATTGTTCTCCACTCTTCCAATTCCTTAGTTTAAGCCTCTTTTTCATGTTTGTATGGCCAGTGCACCAATGAGGAAGGTGGATAGGAATTCACTAAGTGGGTCGCTACTAATTGCTCTGTTGTTTGGCTTCTTTACAAAATACAGGTTGTCCACAAAGTCTCTTTACAACTTTGCACATTTATTACAGATACACTGTAGAGATAAACAAATGTGGTTGAGCATATAAATAAGAGCAAAGACCAAGGTTTTTTCTATCTCATTACAAAAGCTCATAATGCGCACCATTTGTTGCGCGTAGAACATCTAGCCGAAACTCCAGTTCCAACCATGTGCGCTGCAGCATGTCCTCAGTAATGGTCGAAATGGCATTGTTGATCCTCGATTTAAGGTCATCGATGTCCTGCACCTTTTTCCGATACACGATATCCTTCACATATCCCCATACAAAACAGTCCAGAGGTGTGACGTCGGGGGAACGGGGTGGTCATGCAATTGAACCATCCAGTCCAGTTCACCTCCTAGGGAATATTGTGTTTTTCGCCTCAAGTGCTTGTAACAGTTGCACTTAGTATGCATGTAAGCGTAGATGTCTATGTAGTAGCCTGTGTACCGTGGACCGGGGCATTTGTTGTTCTCTGGCAGCGGAACGAGTGGACTTCTTCAGGGCTTCGTGAAAATGAATCACGAACACGTTTGAGGTCTTCATTCGATATCCATGGACGGCCACTACGATCGTGATCCAACACAGACCCAGTCTCCATGAATTTCAGGTGTCACTGGCGTATACTAGAACGAGACTGCGGGTTTCCCCATACTTAGTTCGGAAATGTCGTTTTGTTTGTGTATCAGATTTTGTTTCGATGAACCAAGCGACCGCACCGAGCTCTTTTGTGGGGACCAGATTTTCATAGAACAGCACCCCTGCTACATCAGTGAGGGACCTACAACAGAAAACGTTAATGTCAATTAAAACTTTGATATTTACAGTATATTATAAAACAAATACTATGAACATACATAGTACAGGGTGTTCGTAATAAATGTGCAAAGTTGTAAATACACTTTGTGAAGACCCTGTTGGAGATTCCAACACGAAAAAGCGTCTAAAGCTACACTTGCGCTCTTAAGACTGCCTTGTTGTAAAGACACTTTGTGTTGGAGATTCCAACACGAAAAAGCGTCTAAAGCTACACGCTCTTAAGACTGCCTTGAGCTACACTTGCGCTCTTAAGATTGCCTTGTTGTAAAGACACTTTGTGTTGGAGATTCCAACACGAAAAAGCGTCTAAAGCTACATTTGCGCTCTTAAGACTTCCCGGGACAATGAGAGAGCAGGAAACGGCTGACGACTAATTTGATGGAGAGGAGTGGTGGGCATTGGCTTGAAGGAAGGGAGTTAAGGCGCGAGAGGTAGATATATATTGTGTCCGCGTGGCACGACGTTGAAATTTTATTTAGATAAACAAAAAAGTCATGTTCCCTTAAATAAATTGCTCAGGTACAGTACTAATTTTTTGTAAGCAAAAATGCGAAATTTTGAAAAGTAATGTAAGACAATGCATTCAGAGTAACTAAAAGTTATAGGCGACATTCTAGTAACACCTGTATCTTACACCAGCGGCGTAACTAGTCAGATCTGTGTATGTATGCGCATTGGCGTCGCCAAGGGTGGGGTCCTCTGGTCCGGCCCTCTTCTTGAATGAGGATTGAGCATGAATTTAAAGCGATATTATGTATATATGAGGTTTTCACCAATGAACCAACTCCATGGAACCTTCCTTTCTTTAAGACATTTCTGGCTAGGCTACTGTGTATGTGTGTATCCAGGTGGATTTTGCACGAATTTCTTTGTAGCCGGTAGTGAAGAGCATTAAACATTCGTTCTTTCAGTGTTTCCTGAAAACATTTGCTATCAAGCTTGACCCACAAAAAATAACGCTCACCCACCCAGATTTCGAAGTCTAGAGACGTCCCTGATTGAGGAAGGAATAACTTTCCATGATTTCCCTCTGTAAAGGGCGAAGTCATTAAAAGAATGGCTGTGTAAAATGAAACTGGATGATTTGCATCCCAATGTGCATTCTCGAATATGTTCTTCCTACTTTAAGGAAATTTTTTTGGATATTATGACACTACATATCAAAAGTAGTTGAAACCTCGTAGCATTCCTTCGAATTTCAATTTCCAAAAAAGAAAAAAAAAAAAAAAAAAAAAAAAAGAAAAGGTAGAAAGAGAAAACTCATGGCGTATTTGGATCGGTAAATTACGAATTAATTAATGTTACGCTTTCACTTAATTTTTAAGCAGATTGCGTAGCGTGCGAACCTTAGGTTGCTTCCATATTACGTACAGTATTTGTCTGGTCTTCTAAATGTTTTGTTTCGTAAAAAAAGGTTCCCATGTTTATGTTTCTGATGTTTCGCCAATATCTGACAATAAGAACATGAAAATTTATATACCGTGTACGAAGAGTGTTACATTAAAACTTCATGATGACTAATGGCGATGTCGTCCTGCGTCATGCAAAACAAACATCGAACACAAAATTGCCTTTGTATATTTTTGCAACCTTGATTTGTTCTTCTAAGAAAGTAATTCCTTCTTCTTCGCCCTGTAGCTCTGTTAATTCGTTTGCAGACTCCATGACATCAAACAGAAGTCATCGCTCTTTCCACGTTTTATAAGTGAGCCACGGAAAAATTCTCATGGAAGACACTGGGTTCGATTCCTGGTGGCGGCCGATGAGAGTTTTTCCGTGACTCACTTATAAAACGTGGAAAGAGCGATGACTTCTGTTTGAAGGCCGCGGGTGGCCGAGTGGGCAACGTTCGTGACTGCCACGGAAAGGGCCTCAGGTTCAATCCCAGCCAGGTACGAACGCTCGATCCACTAAATATCCGCCGTGCGTCGGATGGGCACGTTAAGCCTTCGGACCCCGGGTACTGCCCCCGGTAATAAATAAGGGCGTCTTCCTCCTCCTTTCTACTTCTCTTCCGTGTCACTTTCCTATCGGGCACTCTAGCCCAAATCTCCTAGCTTCCTATTTCTAAGGGTTGTTTAAGACCTGGGGTCAGACTCTCCCTTCCTAAAATCCTCTACTTATAATCATGATCATGACTTCTGTTTGATGTTCCTGGTCCACGTCAACTGAGTATTTGTAGACTCCATGACGTTAAGATTGTAAAAATTAGCCAAGAGTAAGTGATAATCAAGTAGCAACAACATTGAATCAGCAGCCATGTCGGTCCGCAGAAATTCACTTCAGACGTTTATAACGAAGTAAATTTCTCCGTCATTTCTGTCCACGCCAGGATTCGAACCCGGATCCCCTCATTCCGGAATAAGTCACTCTACCAATTGTCGTTTGTTCTGACTACTATCTGCCTTTATGTCGTGTGCGTCCTTCTGGCAGGTACGTCACATCTCCTGGTACGTTACATCATCTCCCCCTTATTATTATTTTTTTTTCTTCGAAGTGCTGGAGAAGGGACTCTCTTATTTTTCCTATCTCGCGGTGTGGAAATAACATCACACCATTGCGAGATTTTTGAATGGTCGGGTCATCCGGATAGTTCGGGCGCCATTATAACGAAGTAAATTTCTCCGTCATTTCTGTCCACGCCAGGATTCGTACCCGGATCCCCTCATTCCGGAATAAGTCACTCTACCAATTGAGCTACGCGGACGTTTATTCTGATTGATATCTGCCTTTATGTCGTGTGCGTCCTTCTGGCAGGTACGTCACATCTCCTGGTACGTTACACGTTACATGAATAAGGTCTATTGCAACTCCGTAACGCTAATGGCAAACGCCCTTGGCATATCGTTCTACGACGTCAAGTACGACTCGTCATGAGAGATTTACAACGTCTGAAAGAAGCAAGGTCTTTAGATATATCTCATGGTATAAGGTTGGGCTCGCTACGATGTCCGCCTCTCATTGGCTGCTGAAATGACGTCGGCGTGGACGCTCGGCAGCCAACATGGCAGCTTTGAGCGTCTTGTGGCGTTGGGTTAAGGCATACGAAACGATCGTAATAATCACACTTATTATGATAATAACGAAATAAAAGTGCAAAAAACTGCTCCTACATAAATCAAAATCATGAAATCAAACCATTTACCTTCCGTGAAGCGCAACATTTCCCAATTTATTTGCATATATGTGAACTCATATTTTAATACTTACCGCCAAGCCACTATACAAAATAAACAACTACAAGAATTAAGGTTAAACACCGATACTTAAATTATTTCTGAAATTTACTTCATCAAAAAATGCCAACAAAGGCGGCGATACGCATCGCTGCCAAATCAATCAGTTCCGTACTGTGAACAACACGAAAAATATTCTGTCTCTCTATATATTCACTCTTGAAACATTTTTCAACATTCCTTCATGGTGTGAATATATATAACACATAAGCAAGCTAAAAGAAACAAAACAAAAAAACAAATATATGCGCAAGAAAACCAAGAGTTAAGTGTTATACGTCCTTTTTTTTTTTTTCAAAATTGCTTTTTCCTGTAAAGTTAAATAAGCTTATTATTTTGCTCTAAGCTTAAGAATGTGGTTTTCACTTTAAACCTTTTTTACCAGCATGTGTGCTAGCTGGTTGTTTTAGTAGTTTACAAGGTTTAGTAGAATTTAATGTTCAAAGATTTAATTAACTTACAAAATTTATATTTGGTGCACTTAAGCAGATGTAATATAGCAGAAACCCACTTTCAGGTCTTTGTAGAAATGAGAGAGGGATCATTTCTGTTTGACCCTGAAGAAGGAATAAGTGATTGTTCTCAACATGTTCTACATTACATGTCTCCTTTTATAATCTCACTTTTAGAGTTTACAGTTTTTTAGTTTTAGCACTCATCAAGGGGAGAATATAGCTCTGTGATTGGGTTTTGATATTCTTCTTTTTTAGGTTTTTCTTTTAAAATTGTTTGTACACACCCACACACATCATTTAAGAAGGTTGACATTTTTTCTGGAAGTGAAGATATAGAAGCTATATCGAATATCTACTTAAAAAATGACATCTTGAAAATACACACACACACACCATACATACATACATATACACACACGCCATATATACATACATATACACACACGCCATATATACATACATATACACACACGCCATATATACATACATATACACACACACCATGAAGGAATGCTGAAAATTTTTCATCTTTAAAAACTCTGTCTCTCCTATATATGTGTGTGGTACATTTTTTATGTTAATGACTAGATGCTGTGCTAATTCAATTCTACAACTTTTTCTTTACCAGATTTGATCCTTAACACAATGTGCCCATGACAGATGTATTGAAATAAAACTTTTCTTTCTCAGATGAGTATATATAATAGCTATCAGAAAAATTGCAAATACTTGCATACATGCATACAAACAATGAAAAATTGAAATAAAAAAAACAAACTTAGCTTTCTGATGGCAGAATTCCTTGGCACTTGGCATTATTCCTGCAGGTTGCTTACATTTTCTCCATGGCATGAAAAATCTGGTTTGGCCATGTGCATCCAGGAAATTTTCACTTTGATGAAGCTTGCCACTTACGTGCTTTTCTGCGTTGAGCTTCTTCTGCCTTCCTAACTTTTGCTTTTGCATTTAAATGTCTTAGCCGTATAAAGGTTCGGGTTCTAACATACAACTTTATCACCTCTGTAGGAACATCTGGAAACCTCTGACCAATTTTCACACATAGTTTGTGTACAATCTTGTGTTCCTGGGATAAAGAGTCATGTCCATGCACTTCTGCAAACATCAACTCAAACTGGCTGACTTTCTCCAACCATGGATCTGATGGAACAAGCAGGCCACCTCGTGAAAGGGTCTCAATCCAGCCAACAGGTACTGATTCTGTAGTTGATGGTGGATTAAGTAGCTGGCCAGTTGGCGTACCCAGCGAACGGTCATATTTTCTTCCTCGGTAAGCTATGTAACCTGCAAGGTAACGAAAGCCTTCTACAGAGCAATCAGAGCCAGGAGTAGCAGGTGGTACCTGAATACCTGTAGTCATGTAGTGTAATATCCCGAATCTCAGTTTCACCTTCAATCATTGCCAGGGGTTCTGACATATCAGGTAAAACGGCACTAAACAGCTGAGATGTCAAAAAGTAATCATCACCACCACCACCTAGCGCAACAGGAGCAGCACTTGAAAATGGAATGCCACTTACATTGGCACCTAGAAGCAAGAGACGCAAACGAGATTTCACTTCTGTAGGCAATGGATGATCATAGAAGTGGCCTAGCCCGCGTATTTGTGAAAAAAAATTTCAAGGCAGTCTTGATTGAGTCGAGCAGTTAGGATGTATTTTATGTTCAGAGGCTTCAGGTCAGTGAAGAGTCCCAGTAATGAGCGAATGGTTGTGATGAATCCTTTCTGAAAGGGTAACAGATATGTTGCATTACCTACCTTCATTCCTCAGATGCATGCATGCAGCTGTCGTAGAATCCTCTCTTGGGTTTCACGATGAGTTCCAAATCCACATGCCAGAGACTTCTCATCTGTAGGCCTTCTTGCATTTAGCACATCAAACAGAAGCTGAACAAATTTCGCGACGTGTTCTTCATGTGGCATAAGAAAGCGTATTCCTTGTGCAGTGTGGTTTGAAAAGAGCTGAGTTGCCAAATATACACGTTGGCGGTCACGGCCCTTCACACTAATGTGATGAAGTGACAACTTGGGGCATATCTTCATCTCACTGCAATCCAGTGTAAGGAGCTGTTCAATAGTAGCTTTTGTAATTTTCTTATTACCTGGAAGTGTTAGTCCATCATCGAGAAAATGATTTCTTAGCATCTTGTAAAGGTGTGGAACATCTGCAAACACCCAAACTCGTTTATTTGGTATTTGAGGATTGGGGAAGCATGTGTTTGTGTGTGTTACTTGTAATTCCTTCCATACAGCACGATTTTTGCCACCGAGGTCAGCTACAGCAGCAACAACATTATACTGAATATCTTCCAGAGATGATATTATTTTGTTCAACAATGAGGCTGTCATCTGTATGTCAAAATCAAAATATATTACCTGCTTCCAGCTTGCAAACAGTCCCCGTACCATGACTACTTGCACATTACTGTGTGGACCAACAATCCTATCTTCTTCTTGGTCATAGGAAATTCTGCTATCTATGTTCATTTCATCAAAAGAAATGACACATGTACACTCTAAAGTACTAAGTCTTTGTGCCTGTGCCTTCATTAGCTGAAGGACATCATTTAGAATGCCAGGGCGACAATGGAATGAGCGAGCAGTCCACCACCTCAATGTTGAAATTCCTGGCAATGGAAACCCCATTTTACCTCTCAAGAAAATATAGCACTTTCTTGACATTGCACGCAGAGTAATGGCTTTACAGATGTCTTCCCTTTCCCAGTTTACACATTTCTTACCTTTTATTGAACAACGGATCTGATTTGCAGTGAAGAGTTTTGCTAAAACTTTCCTTACTTCAGTTTCTAACTCCGTGTCAAATTTTTTCAAGTATTTCTGAGAACATCGTCGAGTTGTTACAAGCTGACTGTGAAGGTACTTGTTTCTTACTCTCATCTGAATGCACGCTGTGTTTAGCCTTTGGTTTTCTTCCTCCAATTTCTTTATTCTTTTCTCCATTGTTTTTATATCACTCAGCATGCACTGTGTTTCTTGATCAGTTCCCATCGGTTTCTCTACATTCCTCTTCTTTGGTGATAGATTATCATGGCTTTTTTTTTTTTTTTTTGGATTGGAGGTTTAACGACCACCGTGAGCAACTCAATGGGCTATAAGCAGTCGCCCGTCCCTAATTTAGGGCCATTGGTTCCAATGAAGGAAGAGAGCCAGTGCTGTAAGACAAACACAACATCCATGCCTCACCGGGATTCGAACCCGGACCCCGTCCGTACGAATGATCAGAAGCCATCGCTTAGACCACTGCGCCACCGGGGCGGCTATCAAGGGTTTCCAATGCACGTTTCCGAACTCCACGGTCATGACATCTAAGTGCAGTAGGCGTTGCAGTCTCAGGTCCTGAAACGTCAGCACTGGCTCTCGAACTTACCTTATTAATACCAGTATTATTGCTTGTGGGAAGGTTTAGTGTAGGTACTACATCAGGCTTCAACACTTTCCTGTTAGTTAACCCAAGTAACTCTGCCTTTAAGTCACGCTGGTAGTCATCCTGTGTAAAATGTTGAGAACACACTCTTGCATTGGACACTTTGAAGGAATCCTGACGCTTACATTTCTGAATCCACAATTTTTGTAGTAATAAATCCTTCGGAAATACATGGTACATAATGTCAGTGTTCTTGGTTTTCCTATTGTATGTAGTACAACAAGCCACTGCACAACCCGCCATTATTGCGTTTCTTACGAAACACAGAAGCAATGAATTTCAGTGATAAATACGTGTAAATATCAAAATAAACAAAACATAAACATAAAACTATACGGTACAAACTTCAAGCGGTTGAAAATCAACTGCGTTTATAGAGAAAACTCCAGCACACCAATTGTAAACAAACAGGAATGCCAGAAGTCGAAAGACTGTGCGTCCACACCTACGTCATGCGCGGTTTCAAAATAACCGCGTCTGATACTGCGCAGCCCAAGTGGGGCCCTCCTGGAAGAAGTAAGGTTTAACTGTAGAATTAAAATCTAAACATAATTTATGTAACAATAAACTGGAAGTTATGTTTTAATTTAAGTTACTTTATTAAGTTCATTTTCACTGGTTTATTATTCAATATGAAACTTTAAAATATTCCTTAGGTGTGATGTTTAACTTTAACTCTTATTTTTCTTAATGTTTTGATTACCACACAACACAAGAGTTCGGAGGAAGCGGTGGACACGTCGCTGAAAAAGCTCGATGTTTGATATCCGTAATTGATCATTCTCAAACGATCGATGCATCGAAAGTATCGGTGGAATATTTCTAAGTATCGATGAAATCCTCAATGTTTTAGCTGAGAAAGAGGGGAAGGGGTGCCATTTCTATGGCGCAGTTGAAATCTTGATTATCCGGATTTGCGCCTGGTGTCACACAGGAAGCACGACGTCGACACGTAATTTTTTTTTTTTTTTTTGATTGGAGGTTTTTTTTTTTTGATTGAAGGTTTAACGACCACCGTGAGCAACTCAATGGGCTATAAGCAGTCGCCCGTCCCTAATTTAGGGTCACTGGTTCCAGGGAAGGGAGAGAGCCAGTGCCGTAAGACAAACACAACATCCATGCCTCACCGGGATTCGAACCCGGACCCCTTTCGGACGAATGATCAGAGGCCATCGCTTAGACCACTGCGCCACCGGGGCGGCTGATTGGAGGTTTAACGACCACCGTGAGCAACTCAATGGGCTATATGCAGTCGCCCGTCCCTAATTTAGGGTCACTGGTTCCAGGGAAGGGAGAGAACCAGTGCCGTAAGACAAACACAACATCCATGCCTCACCGGGATTCGAACCCGGACCCCGTTCGGACGAATGATCAGAGGCCATCTGACCACTGCGCCACCGGGGCGGCACACGTAATTTGGACGCAACTAAGATACACGATCCTTCACATGACATTGAACTTGAGAATCATTTCTATTCGATGAACAGGTCAGCGTCGATATTTATTTCGTAGTCACTGCTTCTTCATAATTTGTAAACGAACATCATGACTGGTTACTTTCTTCATAGTTTTGAAACACACTTCATAATTAGTTAATGTCACTTCATACACTTCAACAGTAATTGTGGACATTTTCTCTCTTATGTCGATATAACTGGATGTTGTAGGTTGTTTATCCTTGAATGAGAAGTCTAAAAGTTCAGATATTGTCTACCATTATTTTCCTGAGGATCCTGATTCGCAAAAAAAAAAAAGAAAAAAAAAAGTCCTGAAATGCGAACGAAGGGATCATTTGCATCACTACAGCGGCACCTGAACAATCCACAAGCCGCGCCGTTTCCGAGACTGTCGTTCCGGGGCACTGTGTCGTCACAATTTGTTTTTGTATCAAACTCCGATAAATCGGCAGTTTTTCCCATTCTGATTACGAACGCGCTACTAAACGAAAGCCGGTCCTCGGGTTGTGTATATGTATACTGTTCTGTGAACTTTACCTGCACCAACGTACGGTCATCTGACGCGCTCATTTCTGTAGGCTGGGGGGAGGAGGGGGTCATAATGTAATGGCTCATCGGTGTCAGTGCTGTAGTCCTTTTTTTTTTTTTTTATTGGAGGTTTAACGACCACCGTGAGCAACTCAATGGGCTATAAGCAGTCGCCCGTCCCTAATTTAGGGTCAGTGCTGTAGTTCAGCAGCGAAATGCAAAAGAACATATGCGTGTTTGCTAGTAGAATAAGAGTGTCATGAAGTCAGTGATCTACCTTTGTTTGGACGGTTTTTGGTTGGTTCTTGAATTTTTATGGAGCAAGGGATATGTGTGGCCAAAGAGCGCTAAACACAAGATAATCAAACAAACAGTATTAAAAACATGGTATAATTTTTAAAACAGGCTGATTCAGTAAAAGTAAAAAAATGAGAATGATGGAAGGGGTAAAAACTAGATACGTTTAAAAAAGTCAATCTGTTTTAAAAAAGAAAACACAGCGAATGTATAGCAGTGGTCATCTAGGAGCCGCTGCAGCGTAGCGGGGTCCTCGGTCAACAAATGAGAATGAAAGAAATGAAAACGAACGTCACAAAAACGAACACAACTACACAGAATATGAGTGACAGTGAGTCGACTGTTGCACGTCTCACACATAGGTGCAGTGTCGTCACACAACAAGATGCGGTGGGTGAAACGACAATGACCAATGCGGAGACGCGCAAGCACAACTCCTTCCCTACGGTTCCGACGATATGAGGATTTCCAGACTCCAAGAACAGGTTTAATACGATGCAGTTTATTTTCCACCTGTTTGTCCCACAGACCCTGCAACGTTCGCTTGATATGATCGTGAACAGGAAAGCGGAAATCCCGGTGAAACAGTGGCAAGGGTGTGACGACCAAAGAGGAAGCAGATCTAGCAGCCGCATAAGCACACTCGTTACCCCAGATTCCAACATGCCCAGGAATCCAGCAAAAGTGAACCCGAAAACAGGCCTCGAGCAAACAATGAAGCAACCGTCTCACATCCAAGAGAAATGGATGATCACGGCAATCCGCAGATGACAAAGACTGCAAGACACTTAAGGAATCCGTATAGACCATAGCACGATGATGAGAACACGACTGGAGAAGGGCGAGATACAGAGCATGCATCTCCGCCGAAAACACAGTGGCCTCAGCTGGGATCCGCGCAATAGAAACATAATCCACGCAGACGGCAGCTGCTCCGACAGCATCACCCATCTTAGATCCGTCGCTGAAAACTGGAACATAATCTGGATTGAAAGAACAGTGTTCAGCGAAGAGCTGCTAGTACACGGAAGCAGGGATTGAGGACTTATAAAACGAAGTAAAGTTGAGATCAGTGACGACCTCAAAATGCTGCCACGGTGGGTCCCCAAAGACCCTAGTCTCTGCAACAAGTGACAAGTCGAGCCCTGCATCATGAGCTACGGCCGCCATACGAAGACCGAAGGTTGGAATGCACGAGGACCGGTTCTCAAATAAACGAGCCTGCTGGGAATGGAAAACTGCATCGTACAATGGATGGTCTGGAAGAGATCGAAGTTTCCCGTAAAATTGAAGAGACAGCTGCAGACGGCGTAATTAAACCGATGGTTCGTTCCCGTCAGCATAAAGGCTGTGAATCGGAGATGTTCGAAATGTTCCCGTACAAATACGTAGCGCTTGAAGGTGAATAGTACACAACGGCTGGAGAACGGAAAGACGCGCAAAGCCATACACGATGCAACCATAATCCAGTTTCGACCGTATAAGAGAATGGTAAATGTAAAACAAAGACATCCTGTCTGCGCCCCATGAGACTCTCGAAAGGACCTTAAGAATGGACAGAGCCTTTAGACAGGAAATCTTGAGCCGCCGAACGTGCACACGGAACGTAAGCGCACGGTAG
The DNA here is from genome assembly GCA_039090855.1 of Macrothele yani. Taxonomy (NCBI): domain Eukaryota; kingdom Metazoa; phylum Arthropoda; class Arachnida; order Araneae; family Macrothelidae; genus Macrothele; species Macrothele yani. The sequence goes on along the minus strand of CM077022.1, from coordinate 42,520,963 downwards.
ACGGTCGGTCCAAGGAACTTGGTCTCCAGCAAAACTGGCATGGCTGTTCGTTCCAACTGAAGCTCTGGGTCTGGATGGAGGCCACGCCTCCGTCAGAAACGGAGGCACGCTGTCTTGTCGGGAGAAAGTACGAAACCATTGCTGTGCGCCGCTTGAACAATCTGGTTCATCGCAGACTGCAACTGCCTTTCAATAAAATTTATGCTTGATGACGAGCAGAATATGTGCAAGTCATCGACATAAACAGTAGCTTAAACCGCAGGAGAAAGATTTGTGAGAAGACAATTAATGTGGAGGATGAACAATATGACAGATAAAATGCAACCTTGAGGAATACCTTGTTTTTGACGGAACGGTGCCAAGAGCGTCGTACTCAGGCGCACCTGGAACACCCAATTGCGAAGAAAATTTGCAATGAATGTCGAAGGATTTCTTTGCAACCCGCATACGTGGAGGTCACGGATAATACCGTGCCGCCAAGTTCGATCATATGCTTTCTCAATATCAAAGAAAACAGAAACCAGGTGCTGCCTACGCACGAACACCTCGCGCGCGGATGTTACAAGGTGCAGGAGTTGATCGTGTGGTGAACGATGACGGCGAAAGCCGCTTTGTGATGGTGAAAGTACGTGATTTTATTCTAAAAAATGAATTAACCGGGAATTAACCATCCGCTCGAGAACTTTATACAGATAGCTAGTGAGAGCAATTGGACGATAACTAGAGGGAGACTTAGGATCCTTGCCAGGCTTGGGAAAAGGCAGAGCAACAGCTTTTTGGCAAGATTCCGGGAAACTGTTCTCCAACCAAATGTGATTGTACACGACTAAAAGATTCTCGAGAGACGACTGCAAGAGATGACGGAGCATGTCATAGTGGATGCCATCGGGACTGACAGATGTAGCGCCGGACCGATGCAGAGCCACCCGTAGCTCAACCATGCTGAAGGAAGAGTTATAGTCGGTGTTATGGAAAGGAGCTAAGGAGTTCCTCTGGCGTTTCGCAGTGGATTTAATCCTCTGAAAGGAGGAAGCATATGCCAGATCACTGAACACAGAGGCAAACGTCTCCCCCAAACAATCCGCAATATTCCCGACTTCAGCATATGTGCAGCCGTTACTCTCGAGAATTGAAATCTGGTGAGAACTGTAGTTACTCCGGATTTTACGAATCTTGCCCCACACACTTTTCTAACTGGCACGTGAAGTGAGAGATGAAACTTACTGAATCCAAGACTATCTCTTGCTACGTCGACGCACCAACCGAGCATAGGATTTTGCTCGTTTAAATGTAACGAGATTGGCATCGGTTTGATAACACCGAAACGTTGACCAGGCCTTATGTTGAGCTCTCCTAGCCGCTGCGCATTCAGGGGTCCACCAAGGCTTCGGACTTCTTGGGAGCGTCATAGATGTTTTTGGTATAAAAAGATCAGCCGCCTGAATAATGCAAGTCGTGACATCGAGAACAGCTGCGTCGATTGACTCTTGGGTCACCATGACAGAAGATATAACTGCGGACGATGTGAAGACCTCCCATCTGACACGCGGGAGGCAGAAAATGGCATACTTACAGAATGCAAGAGCACAATTGGAAAATGGTCGGTCCCGTGGAGGTCGTTACACACCGTCCACGACCAATCAGCAATAACTGATGGTGACCCCAAGCTCAAATCGATCGCACTGAAAGATCTTGTGTGCTCGTGGAAGTAAGTGTCAGCACCGGTGTTGAAAAGGCACAAAGAGGTCAAGGACAGAAGAGACTCGATTTGACGGCCTCTCGTGCTGATGCCAACACTACCCCACAAAGGATGATGGGAATTGAAATCACCCAGTAGAAGGAAGGGTGAAGGCAGCTGATCAACCAAGCTCTCCAGGACAGAGATGCTCACGTACTCATCCGGAGGCAAATAGACACTGCAAACAGTAAGAGACACAGGCACAGAAATACAAACCGCCACAGCCTGTAAAGTTGTGTAGACCGTAACGGGAGAAACAGGAAACTGTAAGGGACGAGAATAGTGGCTCCCCCACAGGTTATCTGTCCGCAATGCACTGTAGCCTCGAACTGAAAGCAGGTCTGATGGTTTACGTTTTGTCTCCTGTAGACAAAGGCACACCGGAGAGTACAACGAAAGCAGATGTTTCACTGTTTCACGTCGTCAAATCTCGTCCGAAAACCTCGGCAGTTTCACTGAACAATTGAAGCGATGGTGAGAAGTGAGATGAGAATGAAAAGGAAATAAAAAAAACTATACTGACTGATCAAATGGCGTCAGCGTCCATCTCCTCTGATGAGTAGACCCCCAGATGTGGGTGTGTGTGACCAGGAGCCAATATGGGAGTATGCTCTGTCCCAAGTGTCTTAACGGGATGCGCTCGGCGTTGAGGATGTGGCTAAGATTTTGGAGAAGAAACGCTCTTCTTCTCCTTGGCTTTGGTATTCTTGCCAGAAGTGCCTGAGTTCCCGTGCTGCCGGTGGTGTGAGTACGCTTCGGCGAAGTGGTGGGTGCTGCTTTCAGACCCTTTGCTCGAGACTAGAGTGCCTCCAGCCCAGCTGAGATGATATCGTCCAGCTTGTAGGGACATTAAGGGGGGACCTGACTGTCTGTTTGAATGGCAACTGTAGACTTGGCAACCAACACTGATGCATATGATCGCCGAGCAGTTAAAACAGGAACCACCTTTCTTCTGGCCACAGGATAGGAAATATTCTCCACCGTTTCAGCCTTTGAATTTCTTTCTTCTCCATCCATCTGGGACAATCTTTGGCTGATGCTGAGTGTGAACCCTTGCAATTCACAAAAAACTCGGCCTCGGTCACACAGTCTGGTAAATGATGGTCTGTGGCACCACAGCGTCCACACCTAGGAGCGCTCCTGCACGGCTTCTGAGAATGGCCGTACGACTGCCACCTAAAACCTCTCAAAGGGTTAGGGATGTACGGATGTACCTCAAGGTAAAGATACCCTGCCTTGATGGGCGTAGGCAGGGAAGGGCTGTCAGATGTTAAATGATGTTGGGGATGGGACGGACTGCCCATTCCGCCTGAAAAGAATACGCCGCACACCCGTAACGTGTTGACTCTTCAGTTCTTCAAGCAGGTCAGCCTCGGTACATTCAATGAGGTGCCGAGAGGAAACAACACCTCGAGATGTGTTTAGGTATCCATGTGGTGTTAGTTTGACCGGACTCTCAAGCAGCATGGTAATGTTAAGAAGTGTGGAATTGTAGGCCACAGTGGACATCTCTACAAGAAGATCTCCAGAATGGAGTTTCTTTACGCTGTTAGGAGAGCTTGCAAAGAATTGAAGTGCTTTGTTGATCCAAAACGGACTTTTGGCACTGAAAGGCTTTGAAGGGTCCAATGAGTGCACAAAGAAAAAACGAGCATTCGAAGAATCAGGGACATGCTTTTTGGCGGAAAGAGCTGAGCCTTCCTCAATACAACGTTTGACTTTAGGATCTTAGAAAACATTATTTCCAGCCATACAGAAAAATAAAGAATTCGCCCGCCGACTTCCCTGCCCACCAACGAGCCCAACAAGGGAAAGCCAGAGGTCCGCAAGCCCAAATGGACGCAGGACACGGAGGGTTGAGCGGCGGATACAGAATGTTGAAAGGGCAGACATGCGCTCGGAGAGCACCGCGATTTTCCCGTGTCTTGGTAACACCTCTTTGGCATGCCCACACTATCCCCAGACTCACCCTACCGTATGGAACGACAAGCCGTTAGAGGTCTGGACTCCACTCGGCCACAGACCTCATTGACTAGGAGTGGGTTAGTTCCTAGCCGCCCGTTTAGGGTGAAGCAGGGGGCAAAGAGGAGTGTTGGTCACTGGCGACAGCAACACCCTGGCCTCCAGAAACTTCAGCATCCAGCATCCCTTTTTCCACCTTACGGGTAACCTCACACGGCAAACGTGCAGGTAGGACTAACTAACCAGCTCGGAAAAACAAAGAAGGGGACATAAAATGGAGAAGAGAATAAAGAGAACAAGAAACTAAAATCCGGAGCTGGCGCATAATCACAAACTTAGCAACCTACAACTGAGGCAGGGATGTCAAGAGAACAAGGAAAAACATGAAAATGAGAAAATCATCATAGAGTACATGTCGGCTCGGTCCGTGGCGTCGCCACTCCCCATCAGCTGGATGAACAGCTGTCCCTACGGTAGTATCATCGTTTCAAGACGAAATTACAAGACGGTCCGTCACAAGGTCAGCTCTGCCCGTGAGGGCGCCACTCCCCAAATAACTGGAAAACCAGTTATCCCCGTGCGGAGGGGGGGGGGACGGTTTTTACAGTGATATGAAATTGCGCTTACTTCCTAAACTTCTTGTGCTTACAAGGGGACACAGCGTTAGTCAGCAGCGTTTCTCGTTGGGTTTGATTAGATTTTTTTTATTGACCAAGTGTTTATGTCGTCGGCTCCCTAGGTATATCCTCAGCTGAGTGTACCCCCTCTCCTCCACCCGCGCCCGCAGGGAAGTGGATGACACAGCTGAAAATACAAATTTACCTCAAAATCAACAATCCCAGCTATGCGTCGGTGACCTAAACAATGCATCGGCAAACACAGTGGAGGGATACGCGTGACACTCTGGAAATACTTCCTTAAATACTAGTTTTTTTTTTTCTTGTTTGGAGTGAAACGTTCGACTTTCCACCTGTATGTGTTTATGAAAAGTTATGGGGGCGACTTAGAGTAGAATTTTCAAGCACATAGTTTTCGGCTGCACAGACTCCTTCTTTTCCAAAGGAATTCCTCTCACGGGTGTGTCACCTGGTGTTATCTATCGGCGCGTATGGAAATTTCTACCCTATAAAATTTCTCGTATGCCATCCATGGGCAGCCTAGACGAGTAGAGTCAACGAAATAACACACACCTGATAATGTTGCAGATCCGTGAAGCTAATGTTTAATTTCGGAAGGCTTCTACATCTTCGGAACGCTTCAACACCCAGCGGCTGCGATTGTAAGTTAACTTAAATTTAAGAGGAAACGAAAAATCAGTTCTATATACACTGAAGAGCAATTGAATTAGAGATACCTGTAAAGTAACGTGTAGCACCACCTTTCGCCCTGATGACGGCGGCGATTCGTCTCGGCATGGACTCAACAAGATACCGGAAGCCTTGGGTAGCCATACGGATCTACGACCTGCACAGCTCCCAAAGTTCACGAAGATTTGATGGAGGGGGTCAGAGCCTCGAACATCTCTCTCGATGGCATCCCAGATGTGCTCGATGGGATTGAGGTCAGGTGTCCTAGCTGGCCAAGGAAGCGAGGTCACGTCGGTGCAGTGTTCATCCAACCATTTGGATACAATTCGGGAGCTGCATTGTCTTGTTGCAGGATGAGGTCCCCAGTGGGATGCTGAAGACGCACAAACGGGAGCAAATGGTCGTCCAGGATATCTCGGTAACGTTGACCGGTGAGGAACGGTGTCACACTTACCAGGGGTCCCATTTCAGTCCACGTAAACAGTCCTCAGACGAGAATGGCACCCCAACCAGCTTAAAGAGTACCCTGCTGGCAAGAAGGATCCATCGCTTCATGTGGTTTGCGTCGTACTCGTATCCTGTCATCCGCATGTACCAACGTGAATCTCGACTCATCAGTCCAGACAACATTGTTCCACATGTCTAGGGTCCAGTGGCAACGTTCCCGCGCCCATGCTAATCTTTGCTCCCTGTGATGTGCGGTCAGCAGCGGTATCCTCGTGGGACGATGGCTTCTGTACCCCATAGCGAGGAGATGGTTCTGGATGGTGTGGCTGCTTACACGTTTTTGTGCACCAGCGTTAAATTGCCGAGTGATTTCTTGCACTGTGGCCCGTCTATCTGCTGTTACAATGCGAGCTAGCCGACGATGACCCTGCTCATCCACACGCTGTTGTCCACGGCAGTTGGCCCTTGCAGGGATAGTTTTACCGGTTTCGATGTACTCACGGTGCACCTGTGACACAGTGGCTCGTGCAAATCCCAGTGCCTGCACGACTTCCGAGATGGTGTGACCCATTCGTCGGGCCCCGACAATTTGCCCACGATCAAATAAGCTTAGATCTTTCGTCTTACCCACACTGCGCCCGACTCTTACTGAATCCCGTCGCATCACTCCTTATATTGTCAGATCGCTGCATACGTCATGTCATTTCCGTTTACAGGGCCGCCCACAGCGCCACATTTGCATAACGCCAGCTGTCTCTAATTCAATTGCTCTTCAGTGTATTTGAGTAAACGCATACGAATATTTTATATATCATCATCATCATCATATGTCAACCATATATCAATCCACTGCTGGACGAAGGTCTCCCCAAGTTTCCTCCACAACGGTCTGTCTTGTGCCAGTCTCCTCCATGTCACCCCTGCATACTTTCGAATTTCATCCACCCATCTCCCATGTGGTCTTCTTCTGGGTCTTTTCCTGTCCCTTGGAATCCAATCTAAAATTTCAGCTGTCCATCGATGATCTGTCCTTCTGGCAGTATGTCCAGCCCATTGCCATTTCAGGGATTTAACTCTGATCATGATGTCTTCCACTCTTGTCATTTTTCGGATCCACGAGTTCCTCTTCTTATCTCTCCTGGTTACACCAAGCATGCACCTCTCCATGCTTCTTTGAGTTGTCTGCAGCCTTTGTATGTCTCTTTTAGTTAAGGTCCACGTCTCTGCACCATACGTAAGCACTGGAAGGATGCATTGATCAAACACTTTTCTTTTAAGACATAATGGCATATTGCTCTTGAAAATTATGCTGTTTCTTCCAAAAGCTCTCCAGGCAAGTTTTGTACGCCGATTAATTTCTTCATCAATGTGACCCTCACTTGATATCTGCTGTCCAAGATAAACGTACGTGTCTGTTATCTCCAGCTTTTCTCCATCAATCGATAAATCTTCATTTCTTGTAAAAGCATTGAACATCACTTTTGTCTTCTGAAAGTTCATAATATTATATATATATTTTTTTCAGTGTATTTGAGTAAAAGCATACGAATATTTTTAATATTAAATATTTTTCTTAAACTGAAGTGAAATGTTTGACTTCCCACCGGTATTAGTTTGTAATAAATTATGGGGTGTATATAAATAAATCAGCAGGTAATTGCTATCGGGATTCGTTTGGCCGCACCTCTCCTGTGCGTGGACCCCAGCGGGTATTGTGGCTCTTATGGAGCACCCAGAAATAATTCAAAAAAAAAAAAAAAAAAAAAAAGAAAAAGAAAAAAAAATAATAGGGAGGTTGCGGTTGAATGGAACCCTTTTGCTAATATTAACAATTTTTGAAATGATCAAATGATCATATGTAGAGGATTTTAGGAAGGGAGTTTCTGACCCCAGGTCTTAAACAACCCTTAGAAAATAGGAAGCTAGGAGATTTGGGCTAGAGGGCCTGATAGGAAAGTGACACGGAAGCGAAGTAGAAAGAGAAGTAGACACGGAAGCGAAGTAGAAAGAGAAGTAGACACGGAAGCGAAGTAGAAAGACGCCCTTATTTATTACCGAGGGACCAGTACCCGGGGTCCGACGGCTTAACATGCCCCTCCGACGCACGGCGGATATTTAGTGGATCGAGCGTTCGTACCTGCCTGGGATCGAACCTGAGGTCCCTCCCGTGGCAGTCATGAACGTTGCCCACTAGGCCGCCCGCGGCCCCAATTCTTGAAATATTTGGGGCTGATCGTTATCATCCCAGACCTGCTGTTCAAGAGTCATAAGTGAATGAATATGCTTGTTCTTACATGAAATTTGGTTAACTCAATTCGAATGTCAGGACATTTCCTTCTCATTGAATAATACAGGGTATCCCACTCACTACCGAACCCGGCATTTCTTTAATAATATTAACACACATGAAGATATTGCAACGAAATTTGAAGTGGATTTACCTCGTTTCGTGCGAAATGTGATGACGTCACAACATGTGCTGGACGTGGCCACCATTTGCGTCCAGACAGGATTGAACCCGGCGCACCATATTGTGGAAAGTCCTTGCCAGTACGTCGCCGTCACTGCCTGAATTTCTTCGGTGATGTTTGTTTTCAAAGTCATCTATGATTCGCGGTTTCTTTTGGTAAACTCTTCTTTTTAGATATCCCCATAAAAAGTAATCAGGAGGCGTCAGATCGGGCGAGAGCGGTGGCCGTAGAAATGACGCGGTCGCCTAAAAAGGACTGAATTTCGGCCATACTGGTGTGTGATGTAGCTCTATCATGCTGGTAATATCTAATGGAGAGTTCTTCGTCGTCCAATTGATTTACAAAGGTGTTGAAGATTCCCATATATGCAGCTGTTGTGAAGGTTGTATCGAAGCAGATGGGACCAATTATGCGGCACCGGGTCATCCCACACCAAACAGCAATTTCCTGCGAATGAAGGGGTTCTTCATGTATCGCGTTGGGATTTTCATTGTCTCAAATACGGGAATTTTCAGAATTGACATATCCGGACAGGTGAAACCACGCCTCATCCGAGAGGAGCACTCCGGTTGACTGGCGGACGGCATAGTGTTCAATGCTGTCTGGACGCAAATGGTGGCCACTTCCAGCACATGTTATGATGCCATCACATTTAGCACGAAATGAGGTAAGTCCACTTCAAATTTCGTTACAATATCTTCATTGGTGTTAATATTATTAAAGAAATGCCGGGTTCAGTAGCGAGTGGGACACACTGTATCTTTTACGAGACAATCAATCCAAGCAATTATTATTTGGAATCACGAATATAACCTTCATCAGAAAAATGTTTAGAGCAAATTGGTACACTTTTTTATTCACAGTTATTTTTTGCATTTCAGTTTACAAATTTCTAAAAGCTCAGAATCTTAAGGAAAACTATGGCAAGTAATTTTCGAATCTTTGATCACGTGACTATACGATAAACAACATTTTACTGGGCACCCAGGCGTAGTCAGTTTCCCTGCAACAAGCCATCGAAATATCGAAGACTGATCGCCTTTGAAGAACTTATAAAAATTCGGTAACTAGAAAATGAGCATCCATACTGTTTGTATTCACCACGGATGTGAAATATGTTTTTGATTCCCAAAGAACTATGTTGTGTCTAAACAAACTGTCTGAACACAATCAATAAATACTTAGTCTCACACTGTGATAAAAAACTTTATTTACAGACAAAAAACTAACTGAAAGAATTAAAATGGCAAGATCTTTCACGGTCGCAACGAACACATCATCAGGCCTAAACACCTGAACATGCGCTAACATTAATGTCTACTGTATATATAGAAGTAACATACAAAGGCCCTCCCCTCCTTACACCATACATGTTGCAAGAGAAAGTCACAAAGAAACAATAAGTTACTCAGTAAATAAACCAAATAGCAGAGTCGAATTACTCATAGTAGGGTTGGAGGCGGTAGCTGGTCCACAAAGCGTTACTGCAGGTAAATTGTAGGGCAGTTCGTCATTGCAACACAGCGGTCCGAAGTAGGTGATCCGTAATACTTCAAGTAGAAAAAAATCGAGAAACTCTTCTTCTACTTGAAGCATTATGGATCACCTACTTCGGACAGCTGTGTTGCACTGACGAACTGGCCTACAATTTACCTGCAGTATGGAAACGCCTTGTTAACCAGCTACTACCTCCAAACACTACGATGAGTAATTAGACTCTGCTAATTGGTTTGTTTACTGAGTAAGTTATTGTTTCTTTGTGACTTTCTCTGGCAACATGTATGGTGTAAGGGGAGGGCCTTTGTATGTTACTTCTATATATACACGGTCGAGTCACATTATTGTGACCACCAGCTAATATCCAGAGAAACCGCCGTGTGCAGCGCGGACAGCCGCTAGACGGGCTGGGGGTAACTCAATAAGGTGCTGGAAGGTGTTCACAGGTATGTGGGGTCATGATGACTGCAGTGCATCTAACAGCTGCTGGAGGGTGCGTGGTGGAAGATCCATAGAGCGAACAACACGATCGAGGTTGTCCCACAGATGCTCAATTCGATTTAAGTCTTGGCAATTAGGGGGCCAGGAAGTACTTTGAAGTCTTCATCGTGCTCTCCTAACCACTCTCGGACATTTCTAGATGTATGACACGTTGCATTGTCGTGCTGGAAGATCCCATCCACCCCAGGGAAGACAATCAGCATGTGTGAGTGTAAGGGGTCTGCAAGGATGGATTCATAAAGAATTCGGTCTATAGTGCCTTCCACAGGTATGAGTGGACCCAGAGAATGCCACGAAAACATTCCCCAGACCACAACGCTGCCCCACCAGCTTGTGTTCTTCCAGCAATAGTTGAAGAGTGTTTGTTCTTCGATGTTTCTCGCCTTATACACCGAACTCTATCCTTTCGATGAAGCAGAAAACGTGACTCATTGGAGAAGGCAATCCTTTGCCAATCAGCGGAGGTCCAATTCCGATACTGAAATGCAAATATAAGCCTTTTCTACCGATGCACCTTCGTTAGCATAGGTGCAATGACCATCCGCCTGCATCGGAGCCCCATACGCAGCAAGGTTCGCTGAACTGTCGTTTTACACACACTTTGGGGAACCCCTGGTTCATTCGGCCAGTGATTTGCTCTACTCTACCGTGTCTATCGGCCCTCACTCACCTTCGAAGCCGACGTTCACCTCTCACATCAATGGCACGCGGTGCTCCGCAGTTTTCACTTCGCTTATTCGAAATGGTGCCATTTCTCCAATCACGATAAACTTTAACCACAGCAGCACGCGAACAGTTCACAAACTGCGATGTTTCAGAAATACTGCCACCCGGGCCCGAAAGCCGATAATTATCCCTTTTTGCAAAGCTGATAAATCGCACTTTTTATTCATTACTGCAACGAGTGATATGTTTTCAGAATGCCTACACCACACCTTACTTATATACCCTCCAAGCCAGATCACGGCACGCGCCTTCATTTATTGGCTACGCGCTGTTGACGTCAAAAATAGGAGGGGTCACAATAAGGCGACTCGATTGGGTATACATTGATGTTAGCTCACGTTCGGGTGTTTAGACCTGATGATATGGTCGTTGCGACCATGAAAGATTTTGCGATTTCAATTCTTTTACTTAGTTTTTAGTTTGTAAGTAAGATATATAATTGCAGTGTAAGACCAAGTATTGATCGTGCGTAGAAAGGTTTTTAGATTCAACGTAGTTGTCCTTTTGTGATTATGACCAGCACGAATGTTAGTACATTGGTGTGCTAAAATTAAGGACGAAGAGGAGAAATTAGCATAACAGTGAAACGAGCGGGCAGAACGGACCGCAAGACCACTCAGGAGATAGACTAGGGTCCGGTACGGTAGGGCATGCGCATATATGCAGCATGACGTAGGAGGGGGCAGTGTAGAAAGGGTATAAAGCACACGGGCGGTGTACGCTCAACAATTCGGTGAAAGCTGATGCACGGTGTACATCGGTTTGAACGACGTTGAGTTGCTGCCACCGTGTGATATGGCCAACAGGCAATCCAGTAGACGACATCTGGATGACTTTACCCGAGGTCGCGTCATTGGGAAGTTGGAAGAAGGTCGAAGTGTGACTAGTGTGCCCGAGGAGTTCGGGATCGCTCACGGCATCGTTTCACGAGCTTGGAGAGCATTTCAAACGACAGGAACAGCTGTCCGAGAGTTTAGCAGTGGTCGTCCACGAGCAACCACGGTGATGGACGACCGGTATATTGTCTTACAGACAAGAAGAGACAGATGGCAGACAGCGGGAGAAATCGCAAGGCACATGCAACAGACATATGGACGTCCGTTATCGCGTTTTACCGTGGCCAGGAGGCTGCACAAAGGTGGTCTATTTCCACGACGGCCACTACGGTGTGTGCCCTTAACGCCATCTCATCGGAGACGGAGGTTTCTGTGGTGCCAGGAACACAAGAACTGGACACATCAGCAATGGGGTCGAGTTCTCTTTACGGATGAGAGCCGATTTAGTCTGACGAGCGATTCTGGACGTATACACATCTGGAGAGAGCAGGGAACACGCAATCACACCTCCAACATCATCGAAAGGGACCGGTTTGGAGGTGGCGGAGTTCTCGTTTAAGGCGGTATCATGCTTGGTAGCCGTACTGACCTCCACAGCTTCCAAAGAGGTTCAGTCACTGGTGTCCACTATTGTACCGAGGTTCTGCTGCCTCGCGTGCGTCTGTTTAGAGGTGCTGTGAGTCCTGAGCTCCTCTTCATGGACGACAGCGCCACACCTCATCGTACAGTGGATGTCGCAGAGCTATTGGAGCGTGAAGAGATTCAACGCATGGATTGGCTTGCAAGGTTTCCGGACCTAAATCCAATCGAACACGAGAGGGACCTTCTCGGGAGACTCTTGGCAGCACGTCACCAGCCGCCAGCAACGATTCCGCAGCTGCGATTGGCGCTACAAGAGGAATGGGCCGCGATGCCTCAACAGCTCCTTGACAAACTCGTCCTCAGTACCCTGACGTGTTTTTATGCCTCAACAGCTCCTTGACAACCTCGTCCTCAGCCCCCGGACGTGTTTTTATGCCTCAACAGCTCCTTGACAACCTCGTCCTCAGCCCCCGGACGTGTTTTTATGCCTCAACAGCTCGTTGACAACCTCTTCCTGTATCCCCCCCCCCTGACGTGTTTGTTTAGGTTTGAGATGGTGGCTTTTGCGGTTTAAAGCACGGATAGTTACTTTTGAGATGAGTCATGACAACAGCTATGATGCCCCCACACTTGCAGAAAGACGACATAGCCGAGAATATAACTATGGAGCCAACAATATAAATGCTTGCGCGATAAAACTAACCAATCCATTCCAACGAAAAATACTTTCCCAATAAAGCCAGCCATCCAATCCCATCCAACGAAAAACACTATTGGATAACGATACTTTTTCTTCAAAACCCAAGCAAGTATCGAAAGTCCAACTGCGTATTAAAAAAAATAAAAAAATGAAGTACATTACAAATTTTGAAGATGACAATCCGATTTTTGGCGTAAATGTGACAAGGATGGTAATTCAGATAATATCCGAAAACTTGAAAATTTCATCGTCCTGGGGGTGGTGTAGTGGTTAGCATAACCGGGCGTTTTCTGGGAGACTCGGGTTCGAGTCCCGCTCCAGGACGATGAAAATTTTCAAGTTTTCGGATATTATCTCACTTACCATCCTTGTCACATTTACGCCAAAAATCGGATTGTCATCTTCAAAATTTGTATTATATGGCGTAATCCCGTATTTCTTTCATGAAGTACATTATTTGACTTTTCGAATGTCTGTTTTTATTTTACTCACAAGCACGCACAAGTTCTTTCGCATTTCGTTATGGAACTTTTTATATCGCGTAGTGGCACACAGAGCGCCACGATGGGAAGCGTAAACAAGCCGGCCAACACGTAGCATCGGAAGTACAACCCCAATATTGATTGAGTTTACTTCTCACGAAATGTATTGAAATCAAAATGTGGTCGAAAATATATGCTGATTTGTATTTGTCAGAGGTTGGAAATTAATATTTTTTGAGTTTTAAAGAATTATCCTATTGCAGTTGGAATTTCACACATTGTTCTTGTTTTGTAAGACAGGAAAACAATAATTTTACATTGAGAAGGTTGATTATATATATCTTGCTTTAATGCATTTGTGGATTTACGAAGACGATTAGTTATGCCTTTTATCGATGAATTATTACATAACTTCGGAGCACTAATGACTCTGCCGGATTGAGTATTTACTAGAGACGGTGCGCATAGTGAGAAACGAAATATGTGTAAACCTTTAGATTACCATCCATGATAGGTGCAAATGTTTGTATGCTTTGGAATTCCGATAGAAGACACTACATCAGCCATGCCACAAGGATGCCGATCCGACCAACGGCGAAGTGCATTGGTTGTAGGAAAACGTGACATTACAGGGATTGGTTGATGCAAATAGTGGTGTTTCTCAAAGAGCAAAAACTTCGTTACCGCTGAAGTGCTTCTTCTCTGCGGCATCACACACGAGTAATTTCACGAACAGCTGCACAATTTCCCTATATTCCGATTCAACCTAAAAGTGTACCACTATTTAAGCTGCGAAATAGCCACTTTCGCTTCGAAAAATAGTCCCTAGATTAAAATGCTAGCCCAACTCAACTCGAAGGGGCAAAGAAAAGCAACAGAATTAGTGCTCAGAATCCATTTTTGTTTGCTGAGCAGTTTACTGGGCAAAATTGCTACCCAAAATAAATTTTCCGAAAGTCAGAGCTTTTTTTAGAAATAAGTTTGTTATGAGAAGTTAATCAAGAACATTTTTCCGACTGCTTTTGCCCAACTGGAAGTAATTTGGGCGGTGGGTGGGAAAGACCTCTCCCACCTTTCACAACACAGATGAAAAAAAAATGACAATCGAGAAATTTGGGGGGGGTACTTTAACAGGCAGTAGGGAAGAAGTGCGGCCCACATGGCACCCCCATTCACAATCTCCACTACTTTTGTGATGAGTGTCAAGTTTCTTTCCGTCAAGCAATTACTATTTCAAGGGGCAGTGCGGGAGAAAGGTGACACAAAGTAAAAAGTAGGAGCGCAGTGTAACGCGGATTGATACTGTTCTTGCGTTCCACGGATAGGTCGTAATGAGGATCCCCGCCTATGACAACATTGCGATTTGGAGTATAGGTGTAACGTGTATCACTTCCGCGGTGCGAGTTTGTTTGGTTTTGGGATCGTGGATTTTGTGGTTTAAATTACGGACTGCTAAATTTGAGATGAGTTATATCCACAACTGCGTCACTCGCATGTCGGGGGACACCGTTGAAGGTATAACTAGGCAGCCGACAATATAAATACTTGCTCAATGTAACCATCCAATCCAACGGAAACCCACACAGTTTCACGAAAAACGCTATTGGCTAACCATATCGCTTCTGCTAAACCCAAGCAAGTTTAGAAAGTCAGTCCAACTGCGTATTAAAAAACGTGCAAATGAAACAAACTAATAACACTATTTGACTCAGGCACATATCTAGGATTTCTAGGGGGGGGGGTCAAGAAAAAGTTCATATGTGTGTATCTCCCATATAGATTCAATGAAGAAGTCTCCCTCTTTCTGGATGTCTTCTCCTGTTGCAGAACGTTTTCAGGACAATTGCGTTTTAAGTTTGCTGTGAGATAACGTATTTTGATTCTTCCTGAAGTTTAAAGAAAACGATCGAAAAATATCCCATATACAAAAATCAATGTAAATTTGCTGTACTTTACTCTCTCGGATTTAAGCATCGAACCGGCGAGAGTTCTCGCAAAGTAAACAGAGAATTCTTTATTTTACCTTTCATCCTAATTAGGCAAGGTTGTTAAGCCGTTCCCCTCCGTTTGTTCGGATCGTTATGTATCTGTTCGCTGGACGCGTTACTCCTTGTGCAGCTCCGCCTCGGGAAAAGTGCCGTCAAGAGATATACAAACGAATGAAGCACACGGTAAATTAAAAAGTATGCTGAAAAAAATTACCCTACGTGGAAATGATGCTGAAAACGAATACCTGACGTAAAAAATAAGCGCACTACTGTGCATGGAAAGTATTAATATTACAGATTTTGGTGGCCAGCGTTGCACGGATTACAGTCCTTATCAACTGTTTGGAACTCGCGAGCACCTCATTAATATATTTCGTGCCAAACTGTTGTATCAAGTGGCATAATGTGTTTAATTTGGAATAACTTGTTCTCACAGCTTACCTTCTTCATCATGATTTGCATAAGTTGTTTACAAAAAAAAAAAATCCTGTTTTTGTCACGTGTCTCTGGAGTAACGTACCATGGTGCACATGGACAGTGTATATGAGATGTTGGCGTGTCTGATACATCTGAAGATGAGGTGAACGTCAGCTTGAAAATACTTATAGTTTTAATCTGTACATATTTTTCATCTTTTAATAAATAGTGCCCAGACGGTATTGTTTGCAGTTAGTTTGAGACGACCACAGTTGTACTTTCGCTTTCCAACCTTGGCCTCATCTACTTCAACGATTATTCCTCTGCCACCAAGCTTTCCTTCGTCTTCTTGGGAGGCTAACATGAACTTTGAGACTAGTTCTCTGCAATCCTGATAATAGGCTCTGACTGTCTCAGAGGACGTGGTAACATCACCCTGTGAAGATTCCTCAATTGAATCACTGTAGGACAATCTTTTGGCGAAAAAATATACGGGAGTCATCATTGTATCAAGAGCAATATGAGCATTCTCGAACCACGTCCCAAGTGCACGGGAATACTGCTCAGATTTCCCTGAAACGTGATTCTTCCGACACTTCATTTGTCCTAAACGATGATACATATCCACTCTCAGCCGTTGGATGACCTGCTGAATATCTTCGTATGGTTGGAAGCAATCCCTTCCGCTCACACCAAGCAATACATGAATACTCATCCTTCATAACTTCCTAAAAAAAACAAAAAGCTAGTTAGTAAAATCATGCAATGCATTGATTATGATACGCTTTCTAACATACCAGCAATCATTACGCAAGTTATGAGGATAATGGCTGTGGAATAAATCTCGCTCCTGTGTCCTGACCTTTGACCCCATTTCGATGATATTCAACAGAACCGGTTCAGTATACCTCCAGAACAACATACTAAAGTTCTGTCGGCATCGAAGCATTTTTACTCAATTTATGAGGATAACGGCTGTGGAATAAATCTCGCTCCTGTGGCCTGACCTTTGAAACGATTCCGATTATATTCAACAGAACCGGTTCAGTATACCTCCGGAACAACATACTAAAGTTTTGTCGCAATAAAAGCATTTTTACGTAAGTTTTGACACATAAGGGTGATGGAACAGATCCCGCTCCTATGTACTAACCTTTGACCCCATTTCGCCTATTTTCAATAGGGTTCGTCCCCAGGTTGTCCCCTACCACATACTAAAATTTTATCGAAATCGAACCATTTTTAAGCGCGCTATCGTGCGGAGGGACAGACAGACAGACGGACAAAGCTGGAGCACATACTCTTCTTTAACCTACGGTTGGAAAACGTAAAAAACGCTACCAATTCCCCATGACAAGATTTACAGACTCACAACGCACGCTGATAAAAAAAAAAGGACGGCATCAACAACAGAAATATGGCGAACCAAGTCTGACGAGCGCACAGAGCGAAGAGCGAACAGCAATGACTACCGTTACGGTAGTCATTGCTGACTACCGTAACGGTAGTCATAACGGTAGTCAGCGCCGTAACGGTAGTCAGCGTTAACGGTAGTCAGCGCCGTAACGGTAGTCAGCACTACCGTAACGTTACGGTAGCAGCAGCGCTGGGATCAAGGAGCGGAAGCGCCACCTATAGGGAAGTCTGTAATTTCCCGTGATTCCACGTTACTTTCTTCTAGCAGACAACAGTGGCCTCAAAACGAAGTGCTGTTCCCATCCTCCGGTTCTCGTGTTACTTATGAGAAGTTCATACGAAGCAATATCAGTTAAACCAGGGTTATAGCAAGCTTCACGTATTTCGAGGGAGCAGGGAGGGCATGACTAGCAAATACATCTCTATTAGTTCAACAGAACCGCCGCCACTGTGCCCTGACCTTGGCTGAAATTATTGACCGGGCCCGGTCAATAATTCCAGCCAAGATTTTTATTTTTATTATTTTTTTATTTGACATATGTGCGATTGTTGTGATGTGCCTTAGAAAGTTCCTCTAGGTAAGCAGTTGGGTGGTCCTAATTCCCAACAAAGCTCCTTAGGCACAGTAGCGCACCCAGAAATTGAAAAGCCCGTGCACCCCGGCACACAGAATTTTCCCAAGGTGGGGGTGACCCCACTACCACCTTGGAAAAAATACCGGGAAAAGTAGTCAGGTGCTGTAACAATTAAGGAGCTTGACTTTTGTGCATTTATTCGTATCCAGTTACTACTAATGTTACAGTACAAGAAAGTTAAATGATTAGAAGAAGCAATGAAATTGTTTTCTTTGTTAGATTCAAGAAGCGTGGGCCAACATTCCACAAGACCTTTGTAGTGCCTACGCCAGATCAATGCTTAGGTTAGTTGCCGAAGTGTATGATGCAAAACGAAGACCAACGAAGTGGTGATTATACGCGAGAGCTGAGTGCGCGTAAATTCATTGCCTCCGAGTTTTGTGCAGCAATATATTTGTTTACAGCAGTGGGCTTTTATTTCTTTATTCAAACGCAGTTAACTTATTTCGTGGTTTTTAAAATCAGTTATTAGTTCACGAAAGAAGAAATGGGTCTCCTTCCGTGTTTGGCTCCCGAGTAGTTCCAAAACGGACGATTGGCAGCAGCACGTCAGCAAAAGTATTTTTTCGCTGGGTTGGATTGGTTGATGTTACTGAGTAAGTATATATGTTGTCGGCTCTCTTGGTATTTCCTCAGCTGTTTCGTCCCATCTTCCCACCCTGGCTGGGGAAGGGGGCTGCTACAGGTGAGGATATAGCTCATCTCAAAATTAACAATTCCTGGTTTAAGTCGTAAACGCTACTCAAAGCTTGTTTAGATCTCAAGTTGAACAAAAGCGTTAGCAAAGGATGTGGAGGGATACACGTGGCACTTCGAACAGCTTGGGATCGAATACGGAAGTTTTACCCAGGAAATAAGAGATCGCTGACAAGTATGCTATTCTTTGAAGTTCGAAATTCTAAGTAATTGCAAACATTTTTATCGCATTTGTTGTTTACATTCCTTGCTAACGTGTAACCGATACCAGCGATGGCTCGAGCGTGTGCTACTTTGCTTTCTGAGTGATGTCATTTCGCCATCTAATAGTAGCTCATATCCGAAATGGCTCAACTTTTTAGCTGGAATTAAAATGCCTAATTTAGTTTACAGTGAAAGGCCTATTTGGGCTAGCTTTCAGAAGATAACTGCGCAAACATGCTCCAATGGACTGAAACAACTCCACCATTTGATTGTATCCCTCCGCGACGTCTTCATTTGCACTGACAAGTCAGCCTCTTACAACTCAGTTGTAATTCTCTCCAGCTGAGTGCTCCTACGCAGTAGGAAATAGTTCATTCTTTGTGGTTACCTTATTTCCATCTTAGCCGCAATTTCTTCCCTGGAAGTAGTATCCGTCATTTATAAATAGATAGTGTGATAACGTTGTTTAAATCTAACCAAGAATATGTGAAACTTGCGTTACCTGTTATGTAGCCAATGACGTTACGAAGGTGACTTTTGCCCTGGTGCGAGATACCTAACTTCTCCCCCTGGAAAACAACAAGAGAGACTGAGAGACGCTTTAGGATTCCCTCCGCTTTTTCTTTCTCTTCAGACAAAGACTTAGCCCCTTATAGAATTAGGAAAATTAACAAATTATTCCACATCAGAAAAAAACGATAAATGTTTGCTTTTTTATCTGCTCTGGCAACTGCTTCCCTTTGCTTTGGCATCTTTAGCCAATGATTGGGCCGCGGATGGCCTAGTGGTCAGCGTTCGTGACTACCTTGGTGAAGACCTCGGGTTCGATCCCAGGCAGGTTCGAGCCACTAAATATCCGCCGTACGTCGGATAGGCACGTTAAGCCGTCGGACCCCGGTTACTGGCCCTGGTAGTAAATAAGGGCGTCTTTTACCTCGCTTCCGTGTGACTTTCCTATCGGGCACTCTAGCCCAAATCTCCTAGCTTCCTATTTCTAAGGGTTGTTTAAGACCTGGGGTCTGACACTCCCTTGCTAAAATCCTCTACATGTGATCTTATCTTATCTTATTGCCAATGATGTTACTGTTGACTGAGAGTTTATTTGGGAGGTTTTAAAATATAAAATGTTATTACTATTTACATATAATTATCATTTTTTTTAGTATCGGGTATTGATACCAACCAACGTAAGCTTTAATCTAGGAAATTTAAATGCAGGAACTAACTGGCTGCTGCTTTACGTAGATGTAATATTTTTAATGTCGACTGTGACTCAAATGTAGGCTAACCAGAAGTCCCGATTTTTGTTCCAATCTTAACGATTCGTGAAATAGCAAACTAAATTTTATTTTGTGGTTTACTCTTTGTATATATTCAACAATTTGAGTGTAAACCACATACTTAAAATTCAAAAAATAAAAAGAATATCAAAGATGTTTTTCGGATGCGCTGCCATGTATCGGCCGATTTGTAATCTCAGTAATTAAAAAAAATTAACTGACATCGTGCCGCAGTTGGAAGTATAGCCAGGAAGGGTAGGCGTACTACCCAAAAAATTTGACTTAAAAATCTCCTTTATTCCTCAGTAAATCTTTAAATTTGAAATATTTATTATACGAATTTATTTTTTAGAGGAATCGTTATTATTCTCTCTGCAAAAAAATTATTTCTCTCTCTGAACTTTTAATCCATATTATGGTCTTTTTCTTAAGCTTAAAGCAAATATTTCCTTTACATAACATACTACGGCCCTGAACGTTAATGTCAAAACTCGCCGGAAACTTACCTCGACTGTGTGTTTCTTTTTTTTAGTAATTTTACTTTGAAGAAGCAAGCTTCCTTCTTTTTTAACTGCATATTTTTTTAGGCGTAACTTTCGGGAAAACTCGATGCTATTATTGTTATCATTGTAATTCATGTTGCTACTGATCACTGAAGGAGCTTTCCTTTTTTGTTCCACTTTGTTTCTCCTAGGTAGCGAGTCACGTGATTACGTAAACCAATCACGAAACGTTGAGCACCCTCCGAAGAGTTTCTCTGCAGGTTTTGTGAACATGCTACCCACTCACAGTAAATATCCTCCATGTATACTGTATAACCTCTCTGAAGCAAAACAGAAGTAACAATGACATCGCCAAAATGCAAATATTTGCATTTATTTAGAAACGTAACCGAAACATGAATCTTCATTTTTTTAATGTACGTGGGTACGACATTTAGAACATCTATACATCCGTGCGCTTTCTTAGGTTTCAGTTAAAGCTCGAACACGAGCTTTTCAACTGGAACTATATTATGCAGTGGAAGTACACTCTCCGTAGCTTTAACTCCATAGTCAGGTTAGCCTTGCCCCGAGTACAACAAATTTAAAAATTAAAAACAAAATATAGAAAATTTATTGCCATCCTGGCTGCTGAGCAGTATGAGGAACTGGATTTTGATCATTCATCCGAGATAGGCCCGGGTTCGATTCACAGCAGAAGAGTGGGTGATGTCTCCTTCCCATCGCGGGGACCAGTAGCCCTAAATTAGGGCGGGGGGCTGCCTATAGCATTTTGAGTAGCTCATGGTGTTCGTTAAACTCCGAAAAAAAAATGATGAATATTTAACTGGAAGGAAATTTTCTCCATGCAAGTGTGTTTCCATGCTATAAAATTACTTGCCGTGGCACATATACAAATTTAGCAGCAGTGTCATTTCAATCTTTTCGACGCCTTATAAGTTCCCTCCCCACATCCCTTTGCCTCTGTATGTAGCATAACTAAACCTCTGGGAGCGGGTGTTGGGTGACTAATTGAGTGACTAAATGAATGACTTATAATAGGTTTCACTTTCCAACTTTTATATGTGTAGGCTTCAGACTCAGTATTGCTGACTCCATGTGTTTTAATGCTGTTTTGAAGACATCATTTTCGTAGAATATTTGTCCTGGATATTCTGGTTTGTGAGAATATCTAAGAGGTAAAAAGAAGTTCACGAGTCATCCCCAAAAGGAAGATTTGAAATTAATGTGTATGACTATTAACAAAAATAAAAAAAGGTTTTAGCTTTCACACTTCGGTTTTGGCTTTCACTGTTAAAGAAAAGGTTTTGATTTTCACACATTATGTGGGGATGAACTCCACTATTCCCTTGTCAAGAGCAGCCACTGGGTGGGGTGCTTCCGCTGAAGTCTGATATTGGGAGATTTCGTGCTCAAAAAATAAAAACTTGGTGAGTTAAAACCGTTTTTTTTTTTATTTTAATTTCTAAGCTTTCATTTGTTACAATTCTTCAATGTGTTGCAGCGTTTGCGTGTAGCTGACTTACTAAAGCACTACATAAATCAAAAACTTCACCTACAGTGAAATACGAGTCCCTCAAATAAAGTCAGAAAGTTGTTACCTACAACTAATCCTTTATATCTGTCAATAAACACTTGAGCACTTGCACTTCAACAACGTGAGATCACGAAATCTTGGATTAATATCCACAATCAATTAACTATGAAACACAACACTGGAACTTGAATTAATATCCGCAAGAACACAACACTGTTATTAAAGTATAACACGTAGCCTCACAAATACTTAAACGGCAATTAAGCAGTCGCGTATCCAAAAGAAGCATTAACGTTCACCATCCAACATCTCCCTTCTCACAGCAACTGTGCAGCCATTATACACTGAGTGGCCACTTTATTATGACTACACCCTCAGTATTTCGTTGGGCTACCTTTTGCCTTTAATACTGCATCGATTCTTCGTGGCATGGACTCCACGAGATGTTGATAGGTGGTTTGTGGAATCTGAGACCATGCTTGATGAATAGCACTTTCCAGGAGTGTGAGATTGTAGGGTTGTGGATCCAGCTGTCTGATGGCTCGTTCAACTTCATCCCACAAATTCTCAATGGGGTTTAGATCTGAAGATTGTGGGGGCCACCTAAGCAAAGTAAACTCACCGGCATGTTCCTGACACCAATCCTGTACAATACGAGCACTATGGCAGGACGCATTATCTTGTTGAAAGTAGCCATCGCCATTGGGATAAACCATCCACATGACAGGATGCACTTGGTCCGCAACGATGTTTAGATATGATGTGCCAGTCAGACGTTGATCAACACGAATTAAAGGGCCCAAAGCATGCCAGGAAAACAATCCCCAAACCATAACGTTGCCTCCACCAGCTTGAAGGGTTGTAGCAATGCATTTCGGATACACGCTTTCATGCTGTTTACGCCAAATTCTCACCCGGCCATCGGCATGGTGCAACTGAAAACGTAATTTATCGGACCACAAATTTGTTTCCAATTATCGATTGTCCAATCCTTGTGCTCCTGTGGGAACTGGAGACAAGGATTGGACAATCGATAATGGTGTTGTCAAACCTCAATTCATGTGAAAGAGAAGATATCACGTTAAGTTTGGAAAGTGCAAAAGAGAACAAACTCAAATTTACACAGGAAAAGGAACTGAAAATGAAAGTTAAAATAAAATATACGTCACAGTGCGCATGGCAGCCATTGGAAAAACTTCAATGGGCGCTAGAGCCCCGGATAACCCACGTAGTCGGCGTTTATGTTTGTTGCAAAGATTTTAATTTTGACTATTTTCTTCAGTTTTGTTTCAAGCTAATAACAGACGCATTATCTACAAAAAACATTTCTATTCAAGAGAGGCATTCACTATCATAATTTCATTTCTGCAAATTTAAGTAGCATTTTCATGGCCTGGCCCTCGTGAGTATTCTGGATCCACCATTGTCCCCCAGAGGACCTTGAGATGGTGCGTAGGCACAAGTCCGTGTAGAGTTGCGAAGTTTAAGTAGGTAATCACGGGGTTACAACTTTGACCATATAGTGACTTTGAAGCAAAATCATCGCTTTTCGCAACACCGGGGTTTATGTTGGATTCGGTCGATACTCTCTGTTAATGGAATAATGTACTCTTATGCTAGAACGCATACTTTTGCTATCAGCAGGGGTGGATTGTCCCACCAGGACATTTCTCGGTGGACTACTCGAGAAATGGCCCAATTTCTTGTATTCTTGTTTGCCTGAATTTTTGGAAACGGATGTATAATTATTTTTGAAATTGTTAAAAATAATCGTTTATTTCATTTGACCTTTAGTTCTGCCTGAAAAGTCCTTTCCTTAAAGGAAAAGAAAAGTTTCCTTCTGTCTTTGTTGAGCGTTTGCTCTGAAAGGACGTAGCAGGGTACCTGTACTTGTTGAGGAAGGTGCCGCCAAACCAAGCGTTTATAAATTAATCAAGCTGAGAGAAACTGTAGGTCATTGGATTTAGAGCCTAGTATGCAGCCGTATTTCCTACCCTTCCGTAATTTTGAAAGGGAAACCAGTACCCATTGAAATGGCTCATCACCGCCCCCCTTATCCATGGACGGACAGAACACAAAGCGAGATATTCCAACATCCGAATCCATCGAAGTGCTCCCCTTTTTGGCTTGAGCGAAGAGCAAAACCAATGCAATATTCGGCACGACAACATATAGAAGGCCGCAGTGAGGATACTGCGCAATTACTTCCTTTTTGTCTCTATAGTGTGTTACTGGCATTTTAAAGCCATAGCCAGCGTGAAGTGAAAGTTTTTTTTTTTTTTTTTTTTGATTGGAGGTTTAACGACCACCGTGAGCAACTCAATGGGCTATAAGCAGTCGCCCGTCCCTAATTTAGGGTCACTGGTTCCAGGGAAGGGAGAGAGCCAGTGCCGTAAGACAAACACAACATCCATGCCTGACTGGGATTCGAACCCGGACGCCTTACGGACGAATGATCAGAGGCCAACGCCTTAGACCACTGCGCCACCGGGGCGGCGAAAGTTTTCGGTGAAGCGTGATAATAATCAACCTGGAATATATCAATAACGGAGAAAAGCAAATAAAAAAAATAAAAACTACCGTAAAGGTGGTACTGAAAGATCGAGTAGAAATTAAAAAAATACTCATATTGAATGACGGGAAAAAATGTGCAAAATTATGTAAGTACTACACCTATTTATACATACCTTTCAATTCCTATATGTTAACCGTTTAACCGGCTGAAACGAATTAACTCGGAGTTACCAAACTGAGCTGAAATCAGCTCGAACATATATATTCGCTGTCTAGAAAGTGTGCCGAACGCTGTTGGAATGGGTGAATCTGTGCATCAGAGAGCGTTGCTTTCCCGTTAGTTTTTAAAAGTTATGATTTAGGGGACATCATTGACACTAAAGGACAGCTGTGTCACCTTAAATGACCAGTTTGCTTGTCACAGTTGTGATTTAGGGGGAGGGATTGACACTAATCCTTTCTGTAACTTATCACTTGCTAAAAGGGCAATAATAATGCCGATCAACATAAGAAGAGAGAGAAAAGGTGTTTGAGGCATTTATTACTACTCAGAGGCATGTTGTCCTTATCAGGAGGACAAACCCTTCCCTATGACGTCGTGAATTATACATCAGAGAATAGAGGACTATAGAAGCGAGATATTATCACAAGCAACATGTTTATGGCCGGTACTGCTGAAGTAAGAGGGGTAAAGGAATTGTTTGGCCGCAGCTTTCCAAGGACCCAGTCGTCAAATGAACATTTCTGTGTGGGGAGCTCAGAAGCGTTTGGGTGCCATTAGGTTCGGCCACTTAAAGGGATTAGGGCTAGTGAACGTCAGGTTTCATCACTCACTTCTGACTATTAACAGCTTTTGAGGAGAATATACACTCATCGTCAAAAAATAGTTGCACTCAGAAGGAAACAACCGACAGGAATTAAACTTGGTGGACAGGTTTGACATCGTGAGGCATGCAAATGATTCAAGTACAACGCCCGACCGCACATGTGACGCAAGCAAGGAGGAGGAGTAGCGCTGTGCCTGATTGGCTATAAAAGGTTGCCCCGTTGCGCGTGCTTTCCATTCTGATTCGTGCTGTTGTGTTGGTTGCATCCTTTGCAAGTCAAGTGTGCCACGGAGAAAAGTTCGGAAGCAATTCGAGCAGTTGCAAGAGTTCGATAGGGACCGCATCGCGGGACTGCCGGATGGTTTTATCGCCGTATTGCGCGCCATGCCGGTCGTGCGAATATCACCATAGCACGCTGCTGGAGGCAGTGAATAACGCAAGGCACGCAGCAGCGACACGAAGGGTCTGGGAGACCTCGACGAACCACGACGGAGAGAAAGCGGAGTGACCCAACAGCCACGATTGCGGATATTCAGTGAGCAGTGGTGCTTTCCATGCATCATCCGATTAGTGCCAGCACCACTGACAGACGGCTGCTTGACGTAGGGAAGGAATGAACGGGATGAGTTGGAGTGTAGATAGCGCGTCCAATAGCATCCCACACATTCTCAGTCGGCGATAGGTCTGGCGATGCAGCTGTCCATGGCAGAGTATCAGTATCTTCAAGGCATGCTCTCGACACAGCAGCAGTTTGCGGACGAGCGTTGTTCAGTTAAAAAATCGCACCGCAGTGAGCGTTCAGAAAAGGTAGGGACACTGGTTGTAAGACCTCATTAACGTAACGCTGGGCTGTAAAAGTGCCTGTAATGAACACCAAATGTGATTTGGCATCGTAGGCAATTGCACCCCACACCACGACACCAAGCCTTCTGGATGTCTGACGCTCGTCAACAAATCGTTGATCTTGGCACTGACCAGGGTGCCTCCACACACAGATTCGTTGGTTGTCTTCTCCAAGACAAAAGCGGGACTCGTCACTGAAGATCACCCGCTGCCATTCTGAGTGGCTCCTTGAGAGTCTGGCACGACACCATTGCAGTATTTGACGACGATGTAATAGTGTTAGGGGCAGTCGTCGTAACGGTCTGCGTGCGTGTGGTTCTACGTTGTGCAGCCGTCTGCCCGTGGTGCTGGAACTAATCGGACGATGCATGGAGGGCACCACTGCTCGCTGAATATCCGCAATCGTGGCTGTTGGGTCACTCGGCGCATGTCGGACAACCCGTCGGTCGTCTCTCTCCGTGGTTCGTCTAGGTCTCCCAGACCCTTCCCGTCGCTGTTGCATGCCTTGTTCTATCCACTGCCACTTACAGCGTGATATGTGATATCCGCACTACCGGTATGCGCGCAATACGGCGATATGACCATCCCGCTTCTAGGAGGCCGAAGATGCGGCCCATCTTAAACTCCTTCAACTGCTGGAATTGCTTCCGAACTTTGCTCTGAGGCACACTACACACGCAAAGGATGCAACAAACACAACAGCACCAGTCAGTATGGTAAATACACGCAAGGGAATGACCTTATATAGCCGGTCAGGCACAGCACTACGACCCCTACTTGCTGGCGTCATATGCTCGGCTGAGCGTGGTGCCTGAATCATTTGCATGTCTCACGATATCAAACCTACCTTCTGTGTGCAACCAGTTTTTTTGTGACGATGAGTGTATATAAGTGTATGTCTTACACCCCTTCAATTCAAATGGAAAGGTGTTGAGGTTTTTTATGGGGTCTGAAGAGATTGGAAGAGGGGGGGGGTATAATCCTTGCTGTAGTGGTTCACAAGACTAAATTTACCTGCCTGGTTTGGTCGAACCAATCCACCGCTAGTGGTCACTTTGCGTTATCTTTTACCGCGCATATTAAACTTCCATCTTTTCGCGCTGCTATGAAAAACTGCAGGACTCTAGTTGTATATATTTTCAAATGATTTTTTTTTCCGATATCATTTGAGTGAACTGTTGCTCGGATGCCATCGATGGGCAACCCAGCGGAGTAATATCAACGACAAAGTAAACACTTTCAAATATTTCAGAACCGTGAAGCCCAATGACGTAACCAGGATTTCATTTCGAAAGGCTTTAACACCCAGTGGCTGCGATTTTCAGTTTTCTTTTAAAACGACACGAAAAACCAGTTATATACACTGGTGTGCAAAAGTTAAGGGCGAAGAGGAGAAATTAGCATAACAGCGGAACGAGCAGGCAGAACGGACCGAAAGACCACTCAGGAGATAGACTAGGGTCCGGTACGGTAGGGCATGCGCATATATGCAGCATGATGTAGGGGGGGGTCGGAAGGGTATAAAGCACACGGGCGGTGTACGCTCAGCAATTCGGTGAAAGCTATTGCACGGTGTACATCGGTTTGAACGACGTCGAGTTGCTGCCACCGTGTGATATGTCCAACAGGCAATCCAGTAGACGACATCTGAATGACTTTACCCGAGGTCACGTCATTGGGAATTGGAAGAAGGTCGAAGTGTGACTAGTGTGGCCGAGGAGTTCGGGATCGCTCACAGCATCGTTTCACGAGCTTGAAGAGCATTTCAAACGACAGGAACAGCTGTCCGAGAGTTTAGCAATGGTCGTCCACGAGCAATAACGGCGGCGAACGACCGGTATATTGTCCTAATGGCGAGAAGAGACAGACGGCAGACAGCGGGAGAAATCGCAAGGCACATGCAATAGACAACTGGACGTCCGTTATCGCGTTTTACCGTGGCCAGGAGGCGTCACAAGGGTGGTCCATTTGCACGGCGACCAGTACGGTGTGTGCCATTAACGCCTGCTCATCGGAGACGGTGGTTTCTGTGCTGCCAGGAAGACAAGAACTGGACAGATCAGCAATGGGGTCGAGTTCTCTTTACGGATGAGAGCCGATTTAGTCTGACGAGCGATTCTGGACGTATACACATCTGGAGAGAGCAGGGAACACGCAATCACACATCCGACATTATCGAAAGGAACCGGTTTGGAGGTGGCGGAGTTCTCGTTTGGGGCGGTATCATGCTTGGTAGCCGTACTGACCTCCACATCTTCCAAGGAGGTTCAGTCACTGGTGTCCGCTATTGTACCGAGGTTCTCCTGCCTCACGTGCATCTGTTTAGAGGTGCTGTGGGTCCTGAGTTTCTCTTCATGGACGACAACGCTACACCTCATCGTACAGTGGCTGTCGCAGAGCTGTTGGAG
The DNA here is from genome assembly GCA_039090855.1 of Macrothele yani. NCBI lineage: Eukaryota > Metazoa > Arthropoda > Arachnida > Araneae > Macrothelidae > Macrothele > Macrothele yani. The sequence continues at coordinate 42,492,446 of CM077022.1, read as the reverse complement.
AGTGAAGATATTCAACGCATGGATTGGCCCGCAAGGTCCCCGGACCTAAATCCAATCGAACACGTCTTGGACCTTCTCGGGAGACGCTTGGCAGCACGTCACCAGCCGCCAGCAACGATTCCGCAGCTGCGATTGGCGCTACAAGAGGAATGGGCCGCGATGCCTCAACAGCTCCTTGACTACCTCGTCTTCAGCATGGACAGACGTTGTAAATCCTGCAACGCAGTCAGGGTTGATCCTATCCGCTACTAAAGACTAGAGTTTTCTTGGCCGCCGCCTGTCACATGGACGTTTCTGTCTTCTGTCCAGTTGTGCTCGAAGCTACCTTTTCAATAAAGTGCTTTTGTATCCTTTGGATTCCTTGTTTGGACGGTTTTGCTCACTTGTCCCATATTTTTACATCTTGGGGATCTTATGGTATGATTTGAGTCGATGTGGAGCACTTCTGCACGACGTTACATTCGAAAAACCGTCTCGTCCTTAATTTTTGCACGCCAGTGTATATGGTGTATTTATTTGAGCTGAACGCTTATTGATATTAAATATGTCTGTACTTCTGAAGTGTTATTGGCCGGCGGGCTTGGATACGTTTCCTAAAGTGACTATGTGCGTGCAACTATATTATGTCTACCTACCTAATAAGATGTAGGACCCCATTTAGCCCGCAAAACAGCGGCCACTCGGCGAGGCATTGATTCTACGAGGTGCCGATAGGTATCCTGGGGTATCTGGTACCATAATGTCAACAGCAGGTCCTCCAGTTCCCGTACATTTCGGGGTGGTGGTGATCTAGCGCGAACCCACTTCTCGTCGAACCACAAATGTTCGACTGGGTTCATGTCAGGTGAATTTTGTGACCAGGACATCAATAGAAAGTCACCAGCATGTTAATCTAACCGCTCTTTGACGATTCTGAAAGTGAGGCATGGTACATTATCCTGTTGGTAATGGCCCTCACCAGCAGGAAACACAGTTGCCACGAATGGGTGAACTTGTTCCGCAACAATGTTCAGATACCTGACAGCTGTCAGGGTTTGTCCTTAAGGATAATGAGGCCTCAAGTGTTCCAAGGAAACATAGCGCACAGCACAATACCGCCGCCGCTGGCCTGTTTCCGCACAACAGTGCATCCAAGTGCTATATCTTCCGTTGGTAATCTGCGTATCCGCGCTCCGCCGTCTACATGATGCACCAGGAATCTTCATTCGTCAGACCAGGCCACTTTCTTTCAATCATCCACGGTCCAATATCGATGATCTTAGGCTCATTTCATGAGTTGTTGGCGATGGCGTGCAGTGAGCTTGAGGACCCGGCTGGGTCTTCGACTACGCAGGCCCATGCGCAGAAGGCTGCGATGAACTGTGGGCTATAACACATTGCCCTGATTACAACCGTTGTAGCTGGGATGATTTGTCGCACTGTGGCCCTGCGGTTGCTGCGAACAATGCGCGACAGTCTCCTCTCCCCTCTGGCACCAATGAGCTGTGGACGACACACGGCTAGACGACGGTTCGTTGTTTGGTCATCTGTGCTCCACTTTTGATACGTATTCACTACAGCGGCACGTGGACAAGTCACAAGCAGCGCCGTTTCCGAGATCGTAGTTCCCAGGGGCCGTGCCGCCACAATTTGTCTTTTATCAAACTCAGATAAATCGGCAGCTTTTTTCCATTCTGATTCCAAACACACTACTAACCGAAAGGCGGTCATCGTGTTGTATATATATATATACAGCTCTGTGAACTTCACTTGCGCCACCGTTCGGTCTCCTGATGCGCTCATTTCTCTAGGCTGGCGGTTGTCATAATGTAATGGCTCATCGGTGTAAATACTGTAGTTCCACAGCGAAATGAAAAAAAAACACACATCCGTGCTTGCGAGTTGAAAGTAAAGTTAGTGTTCTTCGTTTGTTTGGAAGGTTTTTACACAGTCGAGACACATTATTGTGACCAGCTCCTACTTTTGACGTCAGCAGCGTGTAACCAATCAAAGAAGGCACGTCTCGTGATCTGGCTTGGAGGGTATGTAAGGTGTACTGTAGGCAATCTGAAAACATATCACTCGTTGCTGTCATGGATAAAAGGAGCGATTTATCAGATTTGCTAAAAGGGATGATTATCGGCTTTCGGGCCAAGGTTGACCGTATTTCTGAAACAGCGCAGTTTGTCAACTGTTCACGTGCTGCTGTGGTTAAAGTGTATCCTGATTGGAGAAATGGCAACACTACGAAGAAGCGACGTGCGAACTCCGGAGTACCACGTTGCCCTAATGTGAGAGGTGAACGTCGGCTTCGAAGGTGGTGAAGACCGATCGACACGCTACAGTGGAGCTACTCACTGGCCGGTTGAACCAAGGGTCTGCCGGAAGTGTGTCTAAATAGGCGACAGTTCAGCGAACACTGGTGCGTATGGGGCTCCGATGCAGACGGATGGTCACTGCACCTTTGCTAACGAAGGTGCATCGGCAGAAAAAGCTTACATTTGCACGGCAGTACCGGAATTGGAAATCCGCTGATTGGCAAAGGATTGCCTCTCCGATGAGTCACGTTTTCTGCTTCATCGAACGGATGGACGTTAGCGTATAAGGGGCAGAAATATCGGAGAACAAACAATCTTCAACCATTGCTGGAAGAACACAAGATGGTGGGTGCAGCGTTATGGTCTAAGGAATGTTTTCGCGGCATTCCCTGGGTCCATTCATACTTGTGGAAGGCACAATAGACCGAATTACACTGATGTTCAAAATTAAGAGAATTTGCACATTTTGTCAAATTTATGAAAAACTAATAGACACATTTTAATGAAATTTGGTATAGATACATAGTTATATAAGAGAAAAAAAGCATACCATACAAAGGCAATGGTACGCACTCATGATCGTCAGTAAGGCTCATCAGCGCAGGAATGTCCAAAAACCACGTTGCAAGATCGAACATAAAATGACTAATATGGGTTATGGTCCCCTCACACAGCCATACAGCTCTCACAGCGCCACGTCATAATGGAAACGAGGTAGTTGATGGGTCCCTGTGGCCCTCGGTCCCACTCCTGCAGCAACGCAGTTTTCAGCTCCTGGATGGTTCCCGGAGGGGATGGCGAGCTGCAATTTGCCCTCCCAAGAGCGCCCCAGACATGTTCGATAGGGTTTAGGTCTGGCGATCTGGCTGGCAAATCCATCCGGCGAATATCCTCACTTTCAAGATAATCGTCGACCAGGTGAGCCCTGTGAGAACAAGCGTTGTCGTCCATAAAAAAGAACCGAGGGCCAACTGCACCACTGAAAAGTCGAACATACAGCTGTAAGGTCTCATCCCTATACCTCTCAGCAGTCAGGGAGCCTCTGTCAAACACATGGAGAGGTGTGCGGCAGTCCAACATGATACCTGCCCAGACCATGACACCACCGCTGCCATAGCGGTCTTTTTTTCGTATGTTGGAAGAAAGGTATCTGGTCCCAGGTTCTCTCCAGATGAAGGTACGTCGAAAATCAGTATCCAGGCTAAATCGCGACTCGTCTGTGAATAGAACGTTACCCCACTGAAGTCTAATCTAAGGCTAATGTCTGCACCATGCTAAACGCGCTCTCCTGTGTGCTGAAGTGAGCGGGATAGAAACAGCGGGTCTTCTGGCAAAAAGCCTTCTCTCATGAAGCCTTCGGGAAACAGTAACCCTTGAAACTCGGGTTCCAGTGGCGGCATGCAGCTCACGAGATAGCTGTGCAGTTGTAGCAGTCCTGTGGCGCCTCGCTGAAAGTGCCAAATAACGATCTTCATTGGCCGTCGTGGCTCTTGGGCGACCTTGCCCAGGCTTTCTCGATGTAGATCCGGTGTCCTTAAACTGTTTCCACAAATTGCAGACGACACTGGGCATTACATTGAGCTCTGTAACAACCTGCACTTGCGATTGCCCTGCCCCTAATCTACCGACGATTCTCCACCTCATTCCGTCATCTGATTGCTTATGAAATTGAACCAACTCCTGCAAGAAACACAACGAATGTCGCCGAGGAGTACGAGCAAACTAATCGCGGAAAAAAGTCACGTGTGCTTTTCATGCCCTCCGCTGTCACAGCTCCGCCCACACGCACGTGTACGCTTACGTATTCGACACTGCAAATTTGCATTCTTATTCGACGGCATAATTTGTACCTTTGGTTCCATACTTTTTGTAAAAATCAACAAAATTTGTACCTTTGGTTCCATACTTTTTGTAAAAATCAACAAAATGTGCAAATTCTCTTAATTTTGAACACCACTGTAGTTATGAATCCATCCTTGCAGACCACGTACTCCCATACATACTGATTGTCTTCCCTGGGGCGGATGGGATGTTCCACGTCCACAATACGACGTGCCACACATCGAGAAATATCCGAGAGTGGTTGGAAGAGCACGTGACGACTTCAAAGTACTTCCCTGGCCACCTAATTGCCCAGACTTAAATCGAATTGAGCATCTGTGGGACAACTTCGATCGTGTTGTTCCCTCTGTGGATCCTCCACCACGTACTCTCCAACAGCTGTGAGATGCACTGCTGTCAGCATGGCTCCACATACCTATGAACACCTTCCAGCACGTTGTTGAATCATTCCCAGCCCGTCTAGCTGCTGTCCGCACGGCGGTTACTCTGAATACTAACTGATGGTCACAATAATGTGACTAGACCGTGTAATACGCAGTTGCACTGACTTTCTAAATTTCTTGTGTTTTGAAGGGGACACAGCGTTAGTCAATAGCGTTTCGTTTTTTGTTGGATTTGATTACATGGTTTCATTCAATAAGTTTTTATGTCGTCGCATTCCTAGTTATATCCTCAGCTGGGTCTATCCCCCCCCCCTCGCCAGCAAGGAAGTGGATAACATAGCTCAGAATACAAATTGATCTCAAAATTAACAATTCCTGCTTTAAATCGTAATGCCACAATCTCAAAACTAAAGCGTCGGCATACATAGCGGATGGATACACGTGACACTCTGAAAGTACTTCCTTAAATACTAGTTTTTTTGGGGTTTTTTTTTTGTTTGGAGTGACATTTCGGTTTTTCACCTGTATGTGTTTATAAAAGTTATGGGGACGACCTAGCAGAATAGAATTTGCAAGCACATACTTTTCGGGACTCCTTTTCCAATGGAATTCCTCTCACGAGTGTGTCACCTGGCCTCATCTAATGGCGTGTATAGCAAGCTTTCATCTTTTGATAAATGCTACCCCAAAACAGCAGGGAACCAATATTTCGTTCCAAACGATTTATTTTTTGACATTTGAAGGATACTCTGTAAAATTTCTCGTGTGCCATCCATGGGAAACCTAGCCGAGTAGAATCAATGAAATAACACACACCTGCAAATGTTGCAGATCCGTGAAGCTCTTGTTTCGTTTCGGAAGACTTCCATATCTTCGGAAGGCTTCAACACCCAGCAGCTGTGATTGTAAGTTAAGTTAAATTTAAGAGGAAATGAAAAATCAGTTATGTATATTTGAGCTAAAAGCATATGAAAGTTAAATATTTTTCTTAAACTGAAATGAAATCTTTGACTTCCCACCGGTATTAATTTATAATAAATTATGGGTGCTATATAAGTAAACCAGCAGGTAGTTTGTGTTGGGATTCGTTTAGCTGCACCTCTCCTGTGCGTGGACCCCAGCGGGTATTGTGGCTCCGATGGAGCACCCAGAGTCAAAAAAAAAAAAAAAAAAAAGACAAAAAAAAATAATAGGGGAGGTTGCGGTTGACTGGAACCCTTTTGCTAATATTAATAATTCTTGAAATATTTGTGGCTGATCATTATTATCCCACCCTGCTGTTCAAGAGCCATAAGCGAATGAATATGCTTGATCTTACATGAAATTTGGTTGACTCAATTAGAATGTCAGGACATTTTTTACTCATTATATACTATCTTTTACGAGGCAATCAATCCAAGCAATTATTATTTGGAATAACGAATATAACCCTCATTAATTTTTTTAGAGCAAACGGTACTTTTTTATTCTGAATTATCTTTTGCAATTCAGTTTACAAATTTCTAAAAGCTCAGAATCTTAAGGAAAACTATGGCAAGTAATTTTCGAATTTTTGATCACCTGACTATATGATAAACAATATGCTACTGGGCACTCAGGCGTAGTCAGTTTCCCTGCAACAAGCCATCGAAATATCGAAGACTGATCGCCTTTGAAGAACTTATAAAAATTCGGTAACTAGAAAATGAGCATCCATACTGTCTGTATTCACCACGGATGTGAAATATGTTTTTGATTCCCAAAGAACAACTATGTTGAATCTAAAAAAACAGTCTGAGCACGATCAATACATAGTCTCACACTGTAATTAAAAACTTTATTTACAGACTAAAAACTAAGCAAAATAATTAAAATGGCAAGATCTTTCATGGTCGCAACGACCACATCATCAGGATTAAACACCCGAACGTGAGCTAACATTAATGTCTGTACTGTATACAGAGGTAACATACTGTACAACACACTATACATGTTGCCAGACAAAGAAACAATAAGTTACGCAGTAAATAAACCAATTAGCAGAGTCCACTTACTCATCGTAGGCTGGAGGCGGTAGCAAATGATCAAATGATCATATGTAGAGGATTTTAGGAAGGGAGTGTGTGACCCCAGGTCTTAAACAACACTTAGAAATAGGAAGCTAGGAGATTTGTGCTAGAGTGCTTGATAGGAAAGTCACACGGAAGCGACTTTACTATCGGGCACTCTAGCAGGGGGCCAGATAGGGGGCCAGTACCCGGGGTCCGACGGCTTAACGTGCCCATCCGACGCACGGCCGATATTTAGTGCATCGAGCGTTCGTACCTGCTGGAATCGAACCTGGGGTCCTTTCCGTGGCAGTCACGAATGTTGCCCACTAGGCCACCCGCAGCCCTGGAGGCGGTAGCTGGTTCACAAGGTGTTTTTATACCGCAGGTAATTTGTAGGGCAGTTCGTCATTGCAACACAACTGTCCGAAGTAGGTGATCCATAATGCTTCAAATAAAAAAATCGACAATCCTTTTTCTACTTTAACCCTTTAAGCGGCTGATGTACCTAGACTAAGCCGCCCCTCTAGCGCAGTGGTCTACGCGATGGCTTCTGACCATTCGTCCGAGATGTGTCCGGGTTCGAATCCCGGTGAGGCATGAATGTCGTGTTTAGCTTACGGCACTGGATAGTTCCCTTCCCTGGAACCAGTGATCCTAAATTAAGGACGGACAACTGCTTATAGCCCATTGAGTTCCTCATAGTGGTCGTTAAACCTCCAATCAAAAAAAAAAAAAAAAGTACCTACACGAAATAGAGCCCGAAATTTTCTGCGCTACCCAAACAGAAATGCCCTTATATCGGTCGGGTTTTTCAAAAGCTACGGCAGAACAATTTCTTTCTCTCCCTGCTCTCAGCAGTACTGAACATAAACCTATCACACGTGATAACTGCTAGCTTCTAGTCTTTTATTCTCTGCTGTATGACCGAAGTCATAACGAAGAAGTCTAGCCCCGCTGACACGGACATCGTGCAACTGAAGAGGAACATGTGACTCATACTTCTCTCTCCATTTCTAGGTTCGTCGCCTTTGTCATAGCCCTTTTTGCCAGTAATCAGTCAGAAAGGAATAGTGTCAATCCTTCCCCTGAATGACAACTGTGAATAACAAAGCTAAGGAGAAACCATATTCACTTGTTGTTGCCACTTTCGTCTGACTTCTTAGACAGTGCGCATATATACGTCCGAACTGATTTCAGCTCATTTTTCTAACCCCGAGTTAATTCGTTCCAGCCGGTTAAAGCGTTAAGAAGAAAAAGAGAACTATACCCACACGACTGGAGACTACCCAAAGAAGAATCGGGAGACTACCAGCATGACTATTATCACGCACCTGCGTCAACTTGGGAAAGTTCACAAGAGGGGAGTTTGGGTACACCATCAGCTCAAAATGAGCAAATGGTATGAGTGCATGTATTCCACTACCTGATCCCAGACGGTGGGATCAGGTAGTGGAATACAACGGTGACTACAATTTTTTTTTCTTTTTGATATAAGGTTTAACGACCACCGTGAGCAACTCAATGGGCTATAAGCAGTAGCCCGTCCCAAATTTAGGGTGACAGGTTCCACGGAAGGAAGAGAGCCAGTGCCGTACGACAAACACAACATCCATGCCTCACCGGGATTCGAACCCGGACCCTTCATGGACAAATGATCATAAGTCAACGCTTAGAACACTGCGCCACCGGGGCGGCGACTACAATTTGGACTGATTTGTACTTGTATGTATGGTAATCAGCACTTTTCTGCTGCCTTGCATTTGCAGATATTACCTTGCATCCCCGGCGGCGCAGTGGGCTAAGCGATGACCTCTAATCATTCATCCGAAAGGGGTCTGGATTAGAATTCCAGTGAGGCATGGATGTTGTGTTTGCTTTGCGGCACTGACACTGTCTCTTCCCTGGAACCAGTGACCCTAAATTAGGGACGAGCGACTGCTTATAGCCCATTGCGTTGCTCACGGTAGTCGTTAAACTTCTACCCCCCCCCCCAAAGAAGATATTACTTTCTTTCCAAACCAATGAATTCCCAAAGTTTGAGTTTTCGGAAATTCCGATCCACTGAAGGATTTTTTTTTTTTTTTTTTGTTTTCGGAAAACGCAAAATTTTGTCTTTATTTAAACAACAGAAGTACAAAAATCACCATTTTTATGAATTGCTTTCAAAGAAAACATCAGTTCAGGTCAGGTCATGCCATGAGTCTATCGCTATCGTTTTTCAGTTGCCTGTATTGTGAGAAACGTTCTTTGGTTAGTTGATGGGTTTTATTGGCGCAAGGGCCAAGTTTGGCCAAAGAGCGCCAGACACGAGACCAACAAAACAAAGACGTTAAAAGCGTGGCACAATAGTTAAAATCAGGCTGATGCAGGAAAAAATTTTAAAAGCTAGATGAGTTTTAAAAAGTCAGTGTGTTTAAAAAACGAAAAGACAGCGAACGTATCGCACCGGTCCCCCAAAATCTTCCACAGCGTAGCTGCGCTATCATCCAACAGATGAGTACGGAAATGCTGAAAACGATGCAAACGAAAACGAACACAAACACACAAAACATGAATGAGAGTAAGTCGGCAGTCGCACGTCTCACACATAGGGGCAGTGTCGCCACACAGCAAATAGCGGTGAGTGAAGCGACAATGTCCAATGCGGAGACGTGCCAAGAGAAACGTTCTTTAAAGCTACGATGTGAAACACTTAGGATTTACATTCTCATATAGACAAAAGGTCGATGTAACAAATTAAGAGAAAAATCAAGATACCCATGTGCCGAGTAAAGAATTTTGAAACACAGAGCATTATCAATGCAGTACTGCATCCTGAATACTCTGCCACGAAGATCAGCAGAGAGATCGAACTGTCGTTTTGTGACGATTTGCTGGATCATTTTGCGTTTAAAGTGCAGATTATGTTTGTTCAGTTAAATATCTAATTAGAGTGAGAAGTACAGTTTAACTGAATTAACCAGGTCTCGAAGAAAGTAGATACGAAGCGCTGAAATTCGCTACTTAACGATCAACGTATATATATATATATTCCACTTTGGAAGTCACAGCTTCTTTAGTTGTCCTCATCTCTCTACTTTTTGCATCAACATTTTGGTTTTCCCTGATAATTTGTTCACATGCAAACTGTTCTTAGACCCAGCTAATTTTGTTGCTGTTTCCGTAAGAGCTTTGGTTACTTTTCTGTTAAATTCATAAATATCCACTTCTTCCGATGTTAGGCCTTCTAAAGCAGAGAATCTGTTCTTCAGTTCCAACTTGAAAGTATTATGGTGTTTTTAAGGTTGGTTATGTCAATACATTTTGTTTGTCTTATGAGCTTGCCACGTTCGAGTTTAGTGTTCAGGTGCATCTTACATCTCACCTATCTTTGGTCACTATCTGTGTTGAACTTGTTTAGCACACTGCAGTCTTCTATGATGAATTTTTTGTTACACCTAATAAAATCCATTTCACTTGTCGTCCCATTTGGATGTCTCCATGTCCATTTCCTGTGTGGCTTTTTCTTGAAAAAGGAGTTCATGATGAAAAACCCTTCTGCCTCTGCAAACTCAACGAGAGTATTTCCACGCTGGTTTCTGTTGCCGTGACCGAATTTACCTATTGAAGTTTCATTCTGTTGCCGTTGCTCTATTTTTGCATTGAAATCGCCCATAATTATCTTCAAGTGCTGCTTACCTTTATTATTTAGATGACGAATTTCCTCATAAAATTCTTCAATTTCTTCTTCAGGATGACTTGTGGTGGGTGCATAAGTTTGAATAATCTGAGCCTTGTATCTTCTCGAGAGTTGGATAACGAGTCGTGCAGCTCTGTCAGAGGAACTTTCAACTTCTACAACTTTATCCTTCAATTTATTGTTTATTATAAATCCAACACCACTAGTTCTGCCAGTATCTGTCCCACGATAGTAGAAGAGATGTCCACTCTTCAGTTCAATGAGATCTTCTCCTTTTCTCCTTACCTCACTTAGCACGACGATGTCCCACTTGATCCTTTGTAGTTCCTCATCCAATTCAAGAAGCCTTGAATCAGAAGATAGGGAGCGTCCATTATACGTAGCCAAGGTCAGCATCAGATGGCAGCCTAGTACGGTCCTCCAGGGATTCTTAGCACCCTCTGCCTTCATGTCGCACTGGACGCTGCCTTGGCCAGGTACATTTCAGCTGCCGGAGACTGAGGGCCAAGATTTAAATTGTGGAGTCATTTTGGAGGGGTTTGGCCATAACTCACCACGCTGGCCAAGAGGGTTGGTGAGTGTGGGATAGCATTTCCTCTAATCCCGGTGGTATAGTTATGCAGCTATTGGCGGTCGTCAGAGCCCCTTTAGTGAGAACAGGATGCACCACGAGAAGGCGGGGTTGACATTTGTCAAGGACAGGCTGTGATGTTACGCATCACCTGACCTTACGAGCTATGCAAGACAGTACGAAAGAGTATCGCTGAAGACGTAAGGAAATTCAACTGTGAACTAGTGAGGAAAGCAATTGAAAACAACCAAAGCCTAAAGATAGCAAAGGGACATCTCAGTAAGGGAAGAAAACAGATAATGGCACTGAGAAAAGAAGATGGTTCTGTAACAAGAAATAGAGGCGAAATTTTGACAAGAATGAAAGATTTCTACTCCAAATTATATGAAAGGTATGATACATGTACTCCAGACATCATGAAAGGTACTAGTACCAGAGTTCTTCCAGTCCTACCAGCAGAAGTTGCACATGCAATCAAGAGCATGAAGCGGGGAAAAGCTCCAGGAGAAGATGGAATTACTGTAGACATCATACAAGAAGCAAGTGAAGAAATCGAAACAGTACTCGCCCAAATTTTCACTCGATGCCTTAATAAAGAGAAGATTCTTGAGGATTGGAACAACGTTACAATGATCCTGCTACATAAAAAAGGTGACATTGAGGATCTCAGGAACTACAGACCTAAAGGTGACATTGAGGATCTCAGGAACTACAGACCTATCAGTGGTTTATAAAATCTTCACTAAAGTTCTTTCACACCGTATGAAGGTAACACTGGACATGACTCAACCGAGAGAACAAGATGGATTCGGGAGTGGCTACAGCACAATAGATCGTATCCACGTACTGAGAGAACTAATTGAAAGAGCGAGGGTATATGAACTTCCATTGTGCATGGCTTTTATCGATTATGAAAAAGCTTTTGATTCAGTGAAACCATCAGCAGTTACAATGGCTCTGAAATCCTGCGGTATTGAAGATGCATACATTAATATTATTAATAACATCTATGAAAATTCAAGTGCAAAGATTCGGCTTTTTGAAAATACAACACACATAAAAATTGGAAAGGGAGTGAGACAAGGTGACACCATATCTCCGAAGGTCTTTAACGCCACATTGAAAAATGTCTTTCAATCACTGAACTGGGAAAACAAAGGAATAAAGCTTCATGGAGATTATCTAACCCACCTTCGTTTTGCTGAATAGTCATGTTTGCAACTACCCCATCAGAGCTGCAAAGTATGATCCAGGAACTTGCTGACAAGAGTAAAGAAGTGGGATTAAAAATGAACTTTCAGAAGACAAAAGTGATGTTCAATGCTTTTACAAGAAATGAAGATTTATCGATTGATGGAGAAAAGCTGGAGATAACAGACACGTACGTTTATCTCGGACAGCAGATGTCAAGTGAGGGTCACATTGATGAAGAAATTAATCGGCGTACAAAACTTGCCTGGAGAGCTTTTGGAAGAAACGGCATAATTTTCAAGAGCAATATGCCATTATGTCTTAAAAGAAAAGTGTTTGATCAATGCATCCTTCCAGTGCTTACGTATGGTGCAGAGACGTGGACCTTAACTAAAAGAGACATACAAAGGCCGCAGACATTTCAAGGTAGCATGGAGAGGTGCATGCTTGGTGTAACCAGGAGAAATAAGAAGAAGAACTCGTGGATCCGAAAAATGACAAGAGTGGAAGACATCAAGATCAGATTTAAATCCCTGAAATGGCAATGGGCTGGACATACTGCCAGAAGGACAGAACGTCGATGGACAGCCGAAATTTTAGATTGGATTCCAAGGGACAGGAAAAGACCCAGAAGAAGACCACGTGGGAGATGGGTGGATGAAATTCGAAAGTATGCGGGAGTGACATGGAGGAGACTGGCACAAGACAGACCGTTGTGGAGGAAACTTGGGGAGACCTTCGTCCAGCAGTGGATTGATAATGGTTGACAATGATGATTATTTACATATATATATATATACCGATGAGCCATTACATATATATATATATACCGATGAGCGATTATATAATAACCACCCCCAGCCTAGTGAAATGAGCGCGCCTGGAGACCGAATGGTGAGGCAGGTGTAGTTCACAGAGCAGCATATATACAACCCGAGGACCGGCTTTCGGTTAGTAGTGTTCGAGGTCAGAATTGAAAAAGCTGCCGATTTATTGGAGTTTGATTAAGGACAAATTGTAACGGCACGGTGCCTCGGAACTACGATCTCGGAAACGGAGCGGCTTGTTCGCGTACCGCTGTAGTGAGTACGTATCAAAAGTGGTACACAGATGGCCAAACGACCAACCATCATTCATCCGTGTATCGTCTGTTTCAAACGTGAAATGGAAAATAAATCGATACATGTTGAGCGTAACATGTACCGATTTATTTTCTTCAGTTCGGTCTTGGCTTCAGAAAAGACCGAACTGAAGCCATTTATTGCACACATGTGAATTAGATATTCCTAAATGACTCATTTTAGTGTTCCTAAATAATTTCATCCATTTGTTGACTGAATTACTTTAACTCCTGAAAGGGATCTGAACGCTGCATTCGACTCATACATCGAAACAAAAACTATAAGAGCCTCTTAGCCAAGTGTTCCATGATAACACCCTGGTGACTCAGTGATCTACGGGCTGGTCTTTCGTCTGAGATGAGTGCGGGTTCGAATCCCGCTGAGGCATGGGTGATGTGATTGACTACGGCACTGGCTGTCTTCCTACCGTAGAACTACCGGCCCTAAATTTAGGGACCAACGACTGCTTACAGCCCACTGTGTTGCTCACCGAAGTCGTTAAACTCGCAAACAATAAAATAACTGGTCTGACGAAGTATAGATTGGATTCGCAGCTACTCCTTCCTTTTAATGAAAATCTAAGTAGCTACAAAATTTCCGAATTACCAACTTTGAAAGAAAGAATTTTTTGCAGTTGTTATCTGTTTGACCTATTTCATATATTTATAAGTTACGTAACTCTCTCAGATCACTCCTCATCGGAAATCAATGAAGATCTTTTGAGCTCACTGGAACAATTCGTCAAAGAACGAAAAAAAGCGTAGTTTTATTATTATTCTACATTTTCCTCGTATAAAAGCAGCGGTTTTATTTTTCGTATTAAAAATTTATGCCATTACAGTGGGTAAATTATCTTCAGTCCAACAAATACTCCGCATGTGTGAAATTTAGCGGCTGAGGTAGTTTCTTTACCATGTGATGGTGGGTGTGCACCGGCTTTATGTAAACAGAGCGAAGTGGTACGCAAAACGTGTTGACGAGCTGATATTCAGAAGCCCACTCCAAGAAAAATTTTCTTTCATTTGTATTATTGAATTGTACTTTCCCGATGAGTAAAAATTGTCTTGTTCTACTTTCGTCGCAAGATGTTTTAGTAGTACTCATATGACAACTTCAAAATTAAAGAACTTTTCCAGGTAAGAATGCTTCACCCCCTCCCTCCACCCTTTTGTGGAGATGTGACAATTTTTCGGCATATTATTAGATCTTTTTTCTCCATTTTCATTTTAAAAGCGCTTCAGAGACGTTTCTCACCATTCCATCCCATACCCTAACCTTTGTTTTTCTTTCTTTGTCGTTCCAGGCCGTTCTAGTAGTTCAGCACCAGTGGCGTAACCAGCACAACGTGCGTACCCCCCATAATTTACTTTAGCACCCCTAAGCACAGTAATTTCCTCTTCGTTTTGAGCATCCACTTTCTTGCAGTTGAATAAGTAATTGATGGTAAATTTTGTTGCCTTTGGAAGATTCAATTGAGAGTTCCACAACTTTTGTTCAGTACATTTTTCATTAAACTTTTTCCTCAAGTGAAGTTATCGGACTTGGTATATTCCTTCTCTAGAGATAACATGAAGGTTTACCATGATTTCTGTCTGCTCAGTGTATAGTAATTTCCTGGCTTCAGATATTTTTTACTGTATAGAAACAAAGAAGTTTCAATGCAAAATCAAAAGGATGCTTTAATTGCACGTGCTGCCCCCTATGAGTACCATTTAAAATTTATCGGAAGTATTTATACTGCATGCAGTGGCGTAGCCAGTTATTTCTGAAGGGGAGGAGCCTTGGATTTGGTTCATTGGTGAAAGTGTTCCGGGAAGAAACTACAAGCGGAAATAAGCCCAAAATCTTTAAAAGTCAAATAATAAAAAATAAAAAAAACGTCATTGAGAAAAAACTTTTTTTTAAATATATATACAATATATACAGGGTGCCCATAAAAGTCCTTTCTCAGCCCCGTACCTTTCGAACGCCGACAGCTATAGCCATAAAAACGGTATCTAGGTATAGTAAACTGGCTATGCGCTATTTGATGAGACCGCTCACAGCGCCTCCTAGCTGCAAAGTCAGGAGTTTGCTTGACGATCTCAAAAACTATACGAGATACGGGAAAATAATCAATTACAAAGTTGTAGAGCAGCATTGATTTAGTACAAAAAGACACCTTGCGCGCACGAATGCTAAGAATAGAACGCGTACAATGCTCGTTTGTTTGTTCGCGATGTTAAATACTGTTACGTCACGAAACGCGTCAGAAAGGAGCAATTAGTTGTCACAAGGCACATTTACCGTCGGTGCTCAATGTGCTCTCCGTCAGCCACAATACACATTTGGACTCTAGATTGAATCTCACGCTGCACATTTTGCAGCATGTCAGGTGACACGCTAGAAAAAGCATCAGTTATACAGCGTCAAAGGTCCTGCAACGTTGTCGGAGGGGTCTGATACACCTGCTCTTTAAAGTAGCCCCACAGGAAGAAGTCCAATGGGGTGAGGTCCGGTAAGCATGCAGGCCACTCTACGCAACCAGCATAGCTGATGATTTGTTGCTCGAATGTCTCGACCAGGTACCTTCTTACGCTTCCTGGCTGGTGCGGTGGGGCTCCGTCATGTTGGAATCAAACATCCCGCAGTTGAGTCGGGCTAGTGCTTTGCGGAAGGCGATATTATCTCCTTTCTGACGCGTTTCGTGACGTAACAGTGTTCAACATCGCGAACAAATAAACGAGCGTTGTACGCGTTCTATTCTTAGTATTCACGTGCGCAAGGTGTGTTTTCGTACTAAATCAATGCTATTCTACAACCTTGTAATTGACTATTTTCCCGTATCTTGTATAGTTTTCGAGATCGGCAAGCTAACTCCTGACTTTGCCGCTAGGAGGCGCTGAAAGTGGTCTCACTGAATAGCGCATAGCCACTTTACTATACCTAGACCCCGTTTTTATGGCTATAGTTGTCGGCGTTCGAAAGTTTCGGGGCTGAGAAAGGACTTTAGTGGGCACCCTGTATACATACAGTATATCGCTTTGAAGTCGTACACCATCACCCTCAGCGGGAAGGTCCGGACCCGAGGACTCCCCTGGCTACGCCTATGTCTGCATGATGATATTTTGTTGCTATTTTTTTTTATACTTATTTCACAGGAAACTGACAGCTGTGATACAGGGGATAATACATATTCTTTGGTAATCTTCAGCTTTACCATAATGGGTCAGATGTCCTCAATTACGTCCTCATTTTGAAACGAAATTGTTCTCAATTTTGCATTGGATGCGAGGATAACGTGTCACTTTGTCCTCAATTTCGATTTCAAAAACCTGCTCATCTTATGATTGGAACTTTTTCTGTTGAATTATTTCACGTTCGCACACTGATATCCTGCGTCATTTCCTAATATTAACTGAGCTTCTCTTGTAATTTTCTTTTCAGCGTAGGATTTTGAAGCCCACCATGAGAATTTGTAAAGGTTATATGCAGGCGCTCGTCCCTAATTTGGGGACACTGGTTCCAGGGTAGTCAGAGAGCAGACATGGTCGTTGCACATGCCTTGGCTGACTTCGAAATGATCTTCTTCACTTAGCTTTAATACAACTATTTATTTTTTGATACATACAGTCTTGTATGCACTTTTTATGTTCAAAGTTTTGTTTGAATGCGCTAATTGGAATCCTTATCAAAAGCAACCGGAAGTCACTAATTTTACAAAAGATATTTTTAAAATGTCCCTAACATACAGTATTTAATCTGTATACACAGCTAGGAGTGATAGGGCCTTTTTTGTGTTATCCATTCTATGGCGTTTTCTCTTTTGTGCAGCAGGGTTTTGATTTCACGGTTTCTCGTTTTTTACGCTTCCCAATCGTAGGTTGAGGAAGCGTATATGCTCCAGCTTTGTCCGTCCGTCCGTCTATCTGTCTGTCCGTCGGCACGATAACTCGCGTAAAAATGGTTCGATTTCGATGAAATTTCAGTATGTGGTAGGGAACCACTAGGGACGAACCCTATTAAAAATGGAAGAAATGGGTCAAAGGTCAGGGCATAGTAGCCGGATCCATTCCATTGCACTTATGCGTCATAACTTAAGTAAAAATGCTTCGATTGAGACAAAACGTTTGTATGTTGTTCCGGAGGTACTGAACCAATGCTGCTTAATATCATCGAAATGGGATCAAAAATCAGACCACAGGAGCGAGATTTATTCCACAGCCATTTTCCTCATAACTTGAGTAATAGCTTGAGTAATAATTTCTGGTATGTTGGAGAGCGTATCATAATCAATGCACTGCATGATTTTACTAACTTGTTCTTTTTCTTCCAAGATCAAACACACCCGGGCAGCTCCGGTGGCGCAGTGGTCTAAGAGCTGGCTTGTGATCATTTATCCGAGATGGGTCCGGGTTCGGTTCCTGGTGAGGCAAGGATGTTGTGTGTGTTTTACGGCACAGGCTCTCTCTATTCCCTGGAACAAGTGACCCTAACCTAGGGACGGGCAGCTGCTTATAGCCATTGAGTTGCTCATGGTGGTCGCTAAATATCCCCTCCCCCTCCTCCCCCAAAAAAAGCACACCCGGAATCACTGTAAAAGTTAAATACTGAAGTGACCACAGAACTCTCCGTCCAGCTCACCTCAGAGAGAGTGAGTCTCAGAGATTAATACAGAGTACTCATAAACAAATCACGGGCGGTTCCAGAGAAGGGCGCGGGAGGCGCGCGCCCCTCACTCAGGAACCAAGGAAAAGTTTCTATTTGTTAGTTTTTATAACAAATTGAATGTTATTTCGTGAAATAAAGTGCTACTTAAAAGAATATTGCTTTCGTAAATTTACTGGAGGAAATAACTAATCATTAAGAATATCACAAACGTTTTCAGGATGTCCACTAATGAGGCTAAATATGTACAAATGGGTCAAAAACATGGATTTATGTTTTTGAAAATTGTCCGAATGAATCTAGTTTTTTTCGAAAAATATCAAACTTTTAGTGTTACTTAAAAGATGACATCCCATGATGAACTTAACGATTTGTGGGTAATATGTTAAATTTATAGACATACTAAGAACACTTTTTCACTTTGCGGGGAAAATATCAGAAAGGTCTTATGTTATTCCTGACACTTACGTCCCCCCCCCCCAAATCCAGGTTCCACCCCTGACACAAACTCTGTCTGCCATTTTAACAAGTTTGGGACGGTGTTGAGTATGGCTGTTCTTTTTAAAATCATGTAAATTAACCCGTGTACAACACAAAATCAAGAGTTGGATGACGGCAGCGCTCTTGAAACCGCGGGACAAAGCCAGTCCCCGAAGAAATACAGAGCCAAAAGTACACTGAAAAGAATATCAAGTCCCCTGCAAGGAACAAAAGAAGGGACAGAAAACGACAGACAACTTCAAGGCTGGTTAAAAATCATGAGACAAGACTCCTCCTTAAAACAGGAAAACATGGACTTATATGATTAACAGCAAGAAATTGAAAAATTCAATCCAACAAAAGTCGCGTGTCGCAGATATTTTGATTTCTTACTCAACTACCAAGGCAGATGAGTGTGTTTTACATGTGATAAAAAAAATTAATCCACTTGGACGTCGTACATTTAATTGGTATATATATATATTATTTTAAAAGAATTGCTGCAAGTTAATAAACGGACACTAAGATGTTTGTATGTAACAGAAATGTCATCATCTGACAAAGTCAACACAAAATCTAAACAAGCATTTGCTTCATAATAGGTGATTCAGAAGGTGCCGAAGCACATTTACCACATAGCTACCGAAATGCAGTAAAAGGATTTCAAATTTTAGATATCAGTGACTCAGTCTTCAAATTTGCCGCAGTTTAGGATTATGATGTTAAGCCCAAGCTTTCACCTAGTTCAACGTGTGATTTGATTCTCTGCTGTTCATTTCATTCAATCCTTCAGTTAGACCAAGGCTAATAGACAGTAAAGGTTCGCTCATCCGGCCTTCTTTGCAGACGAATTATTGTGACGTCACTGAGTGACATCATCGTCCTAACATGTGAATCGTAGGTCCGATCCATAGCTATAGAGGAAGATATCTTGTAAACAATTTTTACAACTGAAACACAGAACAAAAGCTTATGCAAAAGCACATTTATATGAAATACAGAAGAAATTCACAGGCGTGTGATATTTCAGTAACGGAGATTTCAAAAATACCTCCCGCATTCACTATCTACCAACAAGTAATTGGACACCTGTGATAGCAAAGGAAAACGAAGTTTATTCACCTTCAATAGTTGGTGGAGCCTCCACGAGCGGCGATTACCTCTGTGACCCTCCGGGGCATTCTCTCAACCAGGCGTTGTACGACGGCTAGCGGTATTTTCTTCCACTCGGCTTGGAGAAGACAGGTCAGTTCCTTCACCGATTTCGGTCGGTGGGGGCACCCCTTAAGTCCAGAGGTGCTCTATAGGGTTAAGGTCCGGGCTCTGCGCAGGCCAGTCCATTCGATTAACCCCATTGTCACCATACCAAGCCATGGTGGACCTCGCAACATGACAGGGGGCATTGTCATCCTGAAAGTAACATGGGTCGACCCCGTAAAACTGTCACAACGTAGGAAGCGCATAGTCATCCAAAATGGTGCAGTAGGTCTCGGCGTTAAGTCTACCAGGAATTGTGACCAAGGGTCCCGTGCCATACCAGGAGAAACACCCCATAGCATAATTCTACCGCCGCCGAACTTCATTGTTGGCACAATACATTCCGGCAGGAGGCGTTCTGCAGGCAGACGCCAAACCCAGACCCTGCCATCCGAACGGCAGAGGGTGAACCTTGATTCGTCGCTCCAGAGAACCTGTTTCCACTGTTCAACGGTCCACTGTCGACGTTCTTTTCACCACGTTAGCCGAGCAGCGCTATTGGACTTGGTGATCAAAGGCTTGTGGACGGCAGCACGTCCATGATAACCGAGCAGATGGGCTTTCTTACGGATGGTATTCATCGAAAGAACACTTCCGGATGCCTGTTGAAACTCCTCGCGGATGTGGCCCATCGATTTGGTGCGGTTCTTCCGAATTTCTCTGGCCAGCACCCGTCGGTCTCTAACACCCAGTTTTGTGGGTCTGCCGGATCGGGGCACATTCCGACAGTCACCTCTCATCTTCCACTTGCCAATCACGTAGGCCACTGTCGATTTTGGGTACTTCAACTCGCTGGATATGTCACGTATGGATCGGTCATGTCTGTGATACCCGACGATTACATCTTTCTCGAAATCAGAGAGCTCCGAACTGCGTGACATCTTGCATGCGACTGGTTGCGTTATTGTTTCCCACACGATATTTAACGGCGGCGGCCGTGACGTGTATCAGGACCGCAGATATCGTCTATTGCAGGGGTGTCCAATTACTTGTTGGTAGATATTGTATTTGATACGTAAAAGGCGGGAAAACGATTATGCTTTTAAATGTTAATTCAGTTACTAGGGCATTTTTTTCTGTTTTTACATAAATTTAGAAGTGAAAACGCACGGCAGGACTATTATTATCATATAATAAAGAATGTATTTAAGCGTAATAGCAATAGCATCTCGGCAACATTCCCCAAAGTTTTTAAATTAGAAATTGAAAGCATTATGCATTAAAAAATCTGGTAGAACTTATCAAGATTATTCCAACTGGTATACGAATAATAATAACGACACGCTGCTATGGTGCAGATATACAGAAATGTGGGAATTAGGTAGTCTTACGATGGCGATTTGGACAGTGACGTCACAAAGCAATCACCGGAAGTGCAGGATGTGCATACCCTTGTCTACTAACCTTGCAGTCAGACCACGGTGTATGATAGTCAGGTGGTACAACTCTGGAAACAAAAATAGCCCGTTAATGTCACTTGTCACCAGATGGCGCGACCAACATGTGGACCAGTGACTCGACACAACCTATGCTTTGTTATGGAAGAAAGGGGCAGAAGTATTCGTGTTTTAAGATCTATGTTTTGCTTGGAATTGAAAAAACGAATCCTCAAACGCTTCGTAAACATGTACTTTTATGCCTGCCAGGAGAGAGGACGTCAATTTTAATGATATACATATTTATGTTTGATAATTGTTTTGATTAGTAAGCACACATTGTATTTCATGTTTCCACACCTTTATGTAGGGTAATTTCATTTTTACATGTAGAGCACTAAGTTCAAAGCAGCTGTCAATTGTTTTTTTTGCGTGAACCAGTTTCCTTTTTTTAAAATCAGAAAACAAAAACGAAATGTTTATCCATGCGCGATTGCTGTCTTCATGCGGGCCGCCATTTATACATATAAAAATGTCGGCGCGCACATATAAAGTAAATAACTTGCACTGCTAGAGTTCTGTTCATATCAAAGTATAGCTTAGTAATTTTTTTCATCTGTTGGGGTTTTATAAGTGGGTACACGTTCTTTACATGTCGAATAATCTGTCCTACAGTTCTATATAAAACGCTTTAGCTACATTTCAAAAACGTAAGAAGTGAACTGATCCTAGTCTGACACATAGTTGCACTATAAAAATAAAATTTAGTCCCCTTCTAAATTAAAGAGTTGGCGTGCTTTAACTCCTGTAGAGAAATTTCAACGCTTGTGGAGTTTCAATACACACAACTCCACAATGTAATTAATACAAAATACCTGTGATAAATACAGATCTAGCACTGATGAAATCATAAACACTATGTATTCCTATGGTGATTAGGATAAACGATATGCCCACAGCTCCTGCACGACCCCTGGCGAGTTATCACATTATTGTTCCAATTTTCTAACTTAAATGTATGGGGAATTGTACGAGGGTTGTACCGAAAATAATGCAAAAGTGGGCATAATTTTTTTTATTAACTGACAGAGGTCGTTCAAATTGTACATCTCGGTAGAGTAACTCTTTATACAAAGGTACTACTCAACATAGTCTCCATCACAAGCGATGCATTTGCGCCATCGTTGAACCCAACTTTCGAATCTTCTTTGGAAAAATTCAGGTGTGGACTCTTGTACCAACTTTTTCACAGCCACTTTCACCTCGTCTGTGTCATCAAATCGATGTCCCCGGAGACTGTCCTCCATTGGATCGAACATGTGGAAGTCGGAGGGTGCCATATCTGGGCTGTACGGTGGAAGGGAAACCACTGACCAGCCAAATTTGCTGATCGCATGAATTGTTGCCAAAGATTTGTGTGTGGTCTCGCATTGTCAAGGTGAATGTGGATCCTTTTTAGATTCTCGTTCGGTCTCTTCCTCTTATGGCTTCTCTGAGCTTCTTGAGTGCGTCAATGTACCGCTCGCTGCTCACGGTACTGCCAAGTTCCAGAAAATCAAAGAGAATGACACCCCTGTCATCCCCCAAAAAAAACAGCCTCCATGACTTTCTATGCTGATCGCTGGCTCTTGAACTTCTTAGGCATTGGTGAAGAGGTGTGACGCCATTCCATGCATTGATTCTTCGTTTCTGGATCGTACAGATACGTCCACGTTTTATCCCCTGTCACCAGATTGAAAAAAAAGGTGTCTTCATTGGCTTCAAACGCTTCCAGCAGATCAGAACAGACTCCCACTCTTCTCTCCTTCAAATCGGGTGTCAAGTGCCGAGGTACCCACTTTGCGCACGCTTTCTAATACCCTAAGTCTTCCACCATCTTCTGTATGGCATGTAACCACAGTCCACTTGTGCAACAAGCTCAGGGATTGTATCTCGTCTGTCCGCGGGAATCAATTCACCCACTAGCTGACGATTCGTGTCAATGGTCGCAGATGATGGTCTCCCATTGCGCGGTTTGTCCTCAATGCTGGTCTCCCCTACTTTAAACTTCTTCAGCTATCTGTGCACATTGCCCTTGTCAATGGTGTCATCTCCGTAAACATTATGTAGTCTTCTGTGGATGTCAGACAGCGTGCACCCTTCGTTCGTCAAGAATTCAATGACGACTCGTTGCTCCTGCTTGGAATCCAGTGGTAGGCATATTTTCTAGCAAGTCCTTCCCCTTGTGGTGGGTTCTCCCTTTCTTTGTACCTTCCAGTTGAAAATCTAAGAGAAGAAATAAGGCACTTAAACTTTCTACAGTTGTCATGAAGCGAACTTATGGTAGATAGCTACAGTATTCCTTATAAAATCAAATCATAATTCATATCCTCGAAAAGGGCTGATCGTTGAAAGCAATTTCTTTCAGAGCAACGATTGTTCTTTACTAGCGAACAAAACGCTTCGATGACTTGATGGAAATTGATGTTGGGGAAAAGAATTTCTGTAACGCAAGGTAAACGAACTTTTCCAACCAAAACTGAGGAAAAATATATTTTAGTGTTGATCATGCATTGGATTTTGTGCTTTTAATGGTTGTTTTGAGCATTTTTCTGCTGAAAATAAAAGAAAATAAACTACCTACAGTGCAACACTGAATATGGTGTAGGTCTGAGGATTCCGTATTATGTTGCAGATAGATCTGCATTCAATTATGGATCGCAATATAGTTATATTTCCAATTAATAAATTTTTTCTAAACGTTTCGTTGAAATACTCCTTTGAAAATATGAATAAGTTTACGATAGGAAAACTATATACTCATTGTACTTTGTGATCAGAAATGCAGCGGTAACATTGGACGTTTCTTGTTCAAGGAGTTTCAGATTTGTTTCAGGCAAAACGTGGATGCAGAGTTTGTCCTTCGATTCTGACTTTTCATGCCGACTGGTTAATTAACTTTGGGATGAATGATTTCTGTCCGCATTCAATACTAAGACGTTTCGTTAAGTAATCAATGAAATGAAATTTTCGTTGATTACTTAACAAAACTTGTAATTACTTAACAAAAGAAATTATTTCTGTTAAAAATTAGACATTACTCAAGTGCAAAAACAAATTGAACGGAAACAAAGGATAAAATTAAATACCATAAAATTCTTGCCCTGATCGTATAATTAAATTGCAGGATTGAATAACATCCGTGGTAGAAACCAAAAACTTCAGTGTAAATACATACAATGTCGTGCTCAACATCACAATAGTAAATTGCGTGAAATTTACGGACAACGTCACTGAAACGTCACAGAATTTCATATCACACCGCTTTTCTCAACAGTTACTGGCTACGTGCATGTTTTAACATTTCCTGCATGTCGAATTATGTATCAAATTGTTATTTAAGTTAGGATTTGATTTATTGTTTCGTATGACAACTTTTATGCTGCTGACAAGCAAATGTTTCCGTGTTTTTTATTAGCCCTCAGTAATTTCTGCCAAAAAAAAAGGTGTATATAAATATTTTATGAAATGACACGCTTTGATGAGGGAATACCATTTCCTTTCGATAGAGAGCAGATGGCATTTTCTCGTCATGAAATATTAAAATAGCACAACTGCCTGGGAACTTGAATAAAATGTAAACGGCGGGACTAGTCATTAGATATAAAATGAAGGTACAGAATATTTACAAGGCAAATAAAAGAACCCTGAAATTAAGTTTCTGTTGCATAAAAAAAGTAAATATCATAGCTCATTAACATATCAGGTACACTAATTTTTCTGGGTAAACGAAAATATACGTTACGGAAACTTGAAAATTTTTGTGATGTCCGGTTTATTTTGTCATTGATTCCATTTAAAGAAATCTACATCGTCTGAAAAACTTTTCACTTCAAGTAATCTGATTATATTATTTCAAGAAATCTGATTTCAGGAAGAATTTTTATTTGCTATTTCCCTTTATATATTGGCTCTCTACAAAATTTATTGGTCCATATGTTATACAAATCATGTAAAGAAGCACACATTACTTAAATCATGTGGCGAAACAGGAGAAACTTCAAAAGTTGAAACAAATTCATTTCTTCCATATCTTCCAACATATAAGTTTTTTTTTGTTAGAGGTTTAACGACCACCGTGAGCAACTAGATGGGCTATAAGCAGTCGCCCGTCCCAAATTTAGGGCCATTGGTTCCAGGGAAGGGAGAGAGCCAGTGCTGTAAAACAAGCACAACATACATGCCTTACGAGATTCGAATCCCGACCCATTTCGGACGAATGGTCATAAGCCAACGCTTTAGGCGACTGCGAACAACTTCGGTTTATAATGAAAGATGTTAGCATCACAGAGGTACTAAGATCTTTCATTATAAAACGAAGAGAATTTGTATGAGCAGAAGCTGATGCTTATTCCTAATATTTTTGGTAAGCAGTTCGTGCCACGCATAGATTCAATAACATGCCAGATACATTTGCGAGGTATGGCCAACCAATTTGTGTGTAATGCGGCCTTCAATGCGGGTATGGAAGTAATTGGTGTATACAGACGTCTGATGCTCCGTTCTATAATGCCCCACAGGTGCTCTATATGATTGATATCGGGGGAGTTCGAAGGCCAGTCGATAAACTAGAAATCCGAATTGTGTTCCTCAAACCATTACTGCACAGCATTGGACCTGTGGCTCGGTGCATTGTAATCTTGGAAGACACCTTCGCCATTCGGGGAAAAGTGCAACATTGCTGGGTGTACAGAGTCAGTAAGCAATTCACGATAGATCGCTGGACCTGCGGCTTGGCGCAATGTCACTTTGGAAGACACCGTCGCCATTCGGGGAGAAGTGCAACATTGCTGGGTGTACAAAGTTAGCAAACAATTCACAATAGTGCGCTCCAGTCATGCGTTTTTCCATATGCAGCAGAGGTTCAAGTTCCTTTCAGGTAAAGATGCCCCATACACCATACAATCGCCTCCATCAGCTTGCCCTGTGGAGCCCATGCAGGATGGATGAGTGCTGCATGTTGTTTGCGCCAAATACGTACGTGACCATTCACGGGATAGAGAAAAAACGTCACTTATCAGACAATCACAATTTTTACCAGTCACCCGACATCCAGCTTGCATGATCTTTGCACCAGGAGAGTGTTTTGGGCCGATGAACCGTGGTTAGGAGAGGATGTCATCGTGGTCGTCTGCTGTTATAGTCCATGCATGCGACGCATGGTCATAACATGTACTGTTCCTGGTTGACCTGTGTTGTATTGGGTAGTTAACTGTTGAACAGTGCTGAGTCTGTTCACCTGTACGAGTCGTCGGACCCGGCGATCACCTATCACGCTGTCCTGTGCAGTTTTGCCTCCGGATCGCTGCTTTACCATTTTCACGCCAGTCCTGATATACTTTAACTGCGGCGGCTTGCGAACAACCCACCAGTCCAGCCGTTTAGGAAATCGAGGCACCCGCTCTCCGAGCCGTCACAATCAGTCCTTTCTCAAAGTCCTCCGATAAATCCTTCCATTTACCCATCACGCTCTGAATATTACTACCTACAACTGCACTCACACCTTACATATACTACGTTGGTGGACTAATTGCGCTATAACGAAGTAAATTTCTCCGTCATTTTTTTTAGTCAACGCCGGTCATCGAACCCAGGTCCCCTCATTCCGGAATAAGTCGCTCTCCCAACTGAGTTACGCGGACGTATGCTCTCGCTGCTATCTGCCTTTACCTCATGTGCGTCCTATGATGCAGGCACGTCACAGCGCCTTCTCGTAAATCACGTGACCAACGGGCCGCATCCACTTTTGATAGAGTGGTCATAATTTAGTGATCACTAAATTATGATGCACATGTGAAAATGGCAAGTCGTA
This sequence comes from Macrothele yani, assembly GCA_039090855.1. Taxonomy (NCBI): domain Eukaryota; kingdom Metazoa; phylum Arthropoda; class Arachnida; order Araneae; family Macrothelidae; genus Macrothele; species Macrothele yani. Next base: position 42,465,721 of record CM077022.1, on the reverse strand, counting down.
GCGATAAGCCTGGCCGGCGTAGCTAAGTCGGAAGATTATTCCTCTCTGGAGTAGGAAGACGTGAGTTCGGAAGAACACCACCGGCAATAAAGGGATTTTCCTCACAGCGTTAGCTAGAGGAAGATATGCAGTGGCTGAGGACAACTCAAAGAAGCATGGTTGCTGTAACAAAGAAAGAAAAATTAACTCATGTATCAGGAAAATGACAAGAGTTGGCGACTTCATGATTAAAGTAAATACCTTCAAGTAGCAAAGGGCTGGAGATATTTCTAGAAGAACTGACATCTTGGACAACTAAAATAGTTGACTGGATACTAAAGAACAAGAAAAGATTCAGAAGTCCATGTGACAGACAAGTGGATGAAATTTGAATGCATACCGTGTTAACATGGAAGAGAATTGTTCAGGACAGAAAATTGTGGAAGAGATTTGACTTCATCTAGCAGTGGAGCCCTGTGTACTTCCCCTTAGGAAGGGCGTTGTTTACTTCTCCGGAGAAAGTTTATCAAAATAGGGCTATGAAAATTCAGTAGTTCTCCACTCTTCCAAATCCTTAGGTTAAGCCACTTCTCATGTTGATATGCCCACGGGTAAATAAGGAGGGTGGATAGGAATTCACTGAGGGATGTCATTACTACTTAATTGCTCTGCTGTTGGTACTACTAAGTAGGGGATTCCAACAAGGAAAGTTAAGTCTAAGGCTATACAAGCTCTTGAGCCAGCACCTGGGCAGTGAGAAAGTGGGACGTGGCTGACGGCTGCTTTTCAGGAGAGAAGTGCAAGACAAGGCCGCTGGCTTGAAGGACTAGGGATGTGTTTTATCTGCGTGTGACGACTTTCAAATTTGATTTAGGTAAACAAATAGGACGCTTTTCTTTAAAGAAATCGTTCAAGTGCAATACTGTTTTGCAAAATTTTGAAAAGCAATTAAGACAGTGCATTCAAAGCAAGAAAAAAGTTGAAGGTGCCATTCTACCAACACTTATATACTTATATCTTACACCACTAACCCATTAGTTATTGGCATGTTATCTTGTTGGCTTGCTAGTGGCATAACTGGTGCGATACAGGGGAGTGTATGTAAATAAAATTTGTTATCAAACTTGCCCCAGCAAAAATAATACCCACCCACCTGTCGCCCAATCTGATTTCGAAGTCTAGCGACGTCTCTGCAGTCGCCAGTCCCTAACTTAGGTTCACTGGTTCCGGAGAAAGAAGAGAGCTAGTACTGTAAGACAAAACATCGATGCCTCACCGAGATTCGAATCCGGCACCATCCTGGGCGAAAGATCACAAGCCAGCGCTTAGACCAGTGCGGCACCTGGACGGCGCACAATAAATAATTATATGTGAATTTTGAATGCCAAAACAGTTGTGAGTTACATTTTCGGTAATGTGTAGTTTAGCGTCCTAAATCATTTCGTAGAAAAAATGTTAGTACCTGTAAAAAGTGCGACCTACAGATTTTGGAGTACTGAAATAAATGGCAAATGGTGCGGAAATTTCGTATTTTAAATGTCTTTTAAAGATTTTTTTCGTAATATTTACCTCTTAGTGCGATGCGGTTAAGAGAAGCTGCGGTAGGCCTAACGCATCAGTACGTGGCAGCCGCGCTAACCTTGGCTCCGGTGAAACGAAGGTCTCGTTCCGGCGGCCATTTTGCTGGTGGAAGAGTACAAGAGAAACGGGGAACGTTCTTGCGAGCAAAGCGTTCCAATTTGTGGTGCTACGCTAAAGAAATTAGTTCATTTCTGTCGCACTTTTTCAAAACACATGGTGACATTTCCTTTGGTCTTACGCATATCATTCCCTGGTAAGAAATCGAAAGTATGCAGATGCCTTTCTTTCTTCTACAAAAGCGTTAAAGTATAGGCCGCGTTCTCTTCAACGAAACGTGGCATCCGAAAATGAAAGTTTTGCTCCTCTTTTTCACAGCGTTGTTTGCAATTCATTAAAATTGGATTCCAAAAAAAAAAAAAAAAAAACTCTCGAAAAACTGAATTCCTACATTACGCATCAAAGAATCATTCGCGAAAAAAAAAGAAATTATCATTTTGTGATATTAAAAAATGAGACAGGAATGATCTATTTTCTGTAGCGCAGCACTACAAATTGGAAAGCTTTTCTAGCAAGAACGTTCACCGTTCCTCTTGTATTCTTCCGCCAGCAAAACGTTCGCAGGAACGAGACCAGCGTTTCAGCGGAGCAAAGCCTCATGTCGTCGCCGTAGCGTTGTGTTAGGCCTGTCGCAGCTTCTGTTCACAGCGTCGTACTTGCAGGTAAATATTACTGTAAAAATCTTTAAAATACACCATAATGACGAAATTTTTTCACCATTTGCTATCAAATTACATACTTCAAAATCTGTACATCTCATTTTTTCTAAATCCTTTAACTTTTCCGACGAAATAATTTAGGACCCTAATCTACACATTTACCACATTTTCACAGCAGTGTTTCAATCGTTACTTAGTTCAGAGTGTAGTGTCTTTCCTTAGAGTGGTAGATTCGACCAAACGCTTCTCAATGCATTTCTATATGAAGACCCGATGTGGGCAAGAGATGCTACTTTAGGATCTTGGGTGCAATGGGGATGGGGGACCCGTTTCAGAAAGGGGGGGGGGTTGAGGCGTGTTTTTTAGGCATTACCGCTGGCATGTGGATTTCTTTCAAACTCCACTGTACTCTGTCGCTCTTACTCGATACCAGAAAACGTACTGTAAGGTTCCATACCCCTTAAGCTTTTCCACACATCACTATATCAACACCCACTTCTCTCCCACCCTCCTTACCCAGTTTATGTCCTAATAGGAATTTTTTCAGCTTTATTCAAATTTATGACGCTCAGGAGGAATGAATTCCAGTTTCTTTCGCAGGAGCCTCAGGACAGAAACTCTTCTGCCATTAAACTTAGATCTGAAAGGACTGGAAATTATACTGAATCAGCATTTCTGAACAATTAAGGAATAATGCGACGGAGTTCTATACCAAAATGATTTAACTTTACTACATCAGCTCTGTATTTACATACACTCACGGACAATGAAATTTGAGCACCAAGAAGAAAGCATTGGATTGGACTGAAGTTTTATGGACGTAATGATGCAGATGAATGATACACATGATGGCAAAAACACAGATGCAGGACAATTACAGAGGGATTTGTGGCACGCAGTCCGGTCATTTTAAATAGCGGGTCGCACTGCCTTGTGCGGCGATACATGCTGCAAAACGGACAAACCATAACATAAGCACGATCTTTTTTTACAAAAGACATGCTAAAAATTAAAATCAGAGATGTAGAAATATGCTACAAAGTGGTGGGAAAAGCCAATTTTATACCACTACTTTATAACCAAGTTAAAAAGCACAACCAAAAACTGGTCTGCTTCCGTATTCAGCCCCAAATAGTTCTAAAACTGCCGATTGGTGGCAGCACGTCAGCACATGTATTTTCCGTTGGATTGGATTGGATGATATTATTGAGCAAGTGTATAGCTAAGTAAAAAGTTATTATATTGTCAGCGGCGCCTTGTGATATCCTCAGCTGTGTCCCCCTGTAGAAGGAGGGGGGCACAGTTGGGGTTATAACTCATCTCCAAATTAACAATCCGTGGTATAAATCGTAAAGCCACGATCTCAAACGTAACCAAATGTATCGGCAAAGGCCGCGGAGGGATACAATGACAGGCAAGGGATCGTTTCAAACGAACACGCAATTGGTCAGCGATAGGCACCCAATTAGATACGTATTACGCCGATCCCTTGCCTGTCACGGGACTCTAGTCTCATTTCATTGTCAAAGGCGTACGTCGTTACGTTATTTCCTGCTAATAGATCCCATCCACAGGATAGTTTCCAGGCGACTGATAATTTCTGGGATTTAATCGATTTTGTAATTTTGGGTTGTTAGTTAACATAAATCAAATGTAAAATATTCAAGCGTCATGTTATGCCAAATAAGGTTTACATCGGCCTAACTGTTTGTTATTGAGAGAACTCCTCTGCTTCTCGCTCTCATAGGTGTAGCGGGGTACCAAAAATGAGGGGGGGGGGCATAAATAAGTGTTAATATATGTTTTTTTTGGGTGTGGGGAAGGGCATTCTAGGAAACAGTTTCTTCAAAAACACTCGTGTTCAATTGTCAATGGCGTTATAGCTTAATTTTTTTGCATGCCAAATATATCCAAAGCTACGAATGGGTCAGGCTTGCGTTGATTCACTCTAATGAGAAACAAGTCAGTAAAATCATGCAATGCATTGATTATGAGACGCTTTCCAACATACCAGAAATCATTACTAAAGATATTACTCATATGAGGATAATGGCTGTAGAATAAATCTCGCTCCTGTGTCCTGACCTTTGACCCAATTCGATGATATTAAACAGAATTGGTTCAGTATACCTCCGGAACAACATACTAAAGTTTTGTTGCAATAGAAGCATTTTTAGTCAAGTTATGAGGATAATGGTCGTGGAATAAATCTCGCTCCTGTGCGCTGACCCGTTAACCCCATTTCAATGATATTAAACAGAATTGGTTCAGTATACTTCCGGGACAACATACTAAAGTTTTGTCGCAATAGAAGCATTTTTTACGTAAGTTATGACGCACAATGGCGATGGAATTGATCCCGCTCCTATGCCCTGACCTTTGACCCCATTTCGGCCATTTTCAATAGGGTTCGTCCCCAGGTCGTCCCCTACTACATATTAACATTTCATCGAAATCGAACCATTTTTACGTGAGTTATCGTGCGGACAGACAGAAAACAGAAAAACGGACGGACAAAGCTGGAGCATATACGCTTCAACCTACGGTTCGAAAGCGTAAAAAACATGATATTCAAAGCACCTCATGTAGTCATCCAACGATGAAAACCATCATCAGATGATGGCTGGAAATCGGTCCTAACAATGCTCGCTTTGCATAGCGTTGCTCCCTTGGCTGTATGGCACACTTTACAACATTCAAAAGGTGAACGCCTGATTATTTTTTCCAATGTCTAAGAGTTTAATATCATCGAAATGGGGTCAAAGGTCAGGGCGCAGGATTGCATGATTTACTAACTTGTATGATTTACAAACAAGTTAGTAAGGTCAATGCATTGCATGATTTTACTAACTTGTTTGCTCATTCAGTTGTCTTGAAACGGTACAGCGTTGTTTCTGCTTTAAATATACATTTTTTTCTCTGCTGCTACAACTGGCGTTTTATTTTAAAATTTAATATTTTCTTTTTTTTTACGCTTTCCAACCGTAGGTTGAAGAAAAGAATATGCTCCAGCTTTGTCCGTCTTTCTGCTCGATAACTCGCGTAAAAATGGTTCGATTTCAATGAAATTTTAGTATGTGGTACGGGACAACCTGGGGACGAACCCTATTGAAAATGGACGGAATGGAATCAAAGGTCAGGACATAGGAGCGGGATCCATTCTATCGTCCTTATGCGTCATAACTTACGTAAAAATGCTTCTATTACGACAAAACTTTAGTATGTTGTTCGGGAGTTATACTGAACCAGTTCTGTTTAATATAATCAAAATGGGGTCAAAGGTTCAGATCACAGGAGCGAGATTTATTCCACAGCCATTGTCCTCATAACTTGAATACAAATGCTTCTATTGCGACAAAACGTTAGTATGTTGTTCAGGAAGTATACTGAACGAATTCTGTTTAATATAATCGAAATAGGGTCAAAGGTCAGATCACAGGAGCGAGATTAATTCCACAGCCATTATCCTCATAACTTGAGTAATGATTTCTGGTATGTTGGAAAGCGTATCATAATCAATGCATTGCATGATTTTACTAACTTGTTTACAGAGGTGCAGATTTTCATTGTCTTTTCATTTTGCTTCGTCAAACGAAACGTCAAACGAAGCCATAAAGACTGGTGTAAGTAATAACGCCACGCGTTGATGTGAACCACAAACGATGAGATTGTATTATTATTTCTTATTTAGTTACCGATACGATAAAAATGGAACCAAATTTAGTTGTCGATATGATAAAAATAGAATGGAATGTTAAAAAAAATGCGATGGAAAATGTTTTCAAGTATTGGAATTTTAAAGATCAGCATATTTATCAGCGATGTGTTATTTCCTGTTTCATGAACTATTATGTAATTTTAAAAACATCAAAATAAGTTAATATCTTTCGAATGAAGAAATGTTATGAAAAATGCTTATAGAAATTACGAAGTATGTTCACAAGTTATGAATAAATATTACGTAGTTATAAAGTATGTTTTACAAATTATAAAGTAAAGTAACGAAATGTGAAGAAAGAGGAAATGCGGAATAAATATCCACCAGGCCTATTCACCGAAGTAAAATGCCTTTCCACTTAAAAGGATCTGAACTAACTTGCATCTTGCCGCCCCGGGTGCGCGAGTTCGAATCCCGGTGAGGCATGGATGATGTGTTTGTCGTACGGCACTGGCTCCCTCCCTTCCCTGGAACCAGTGGCCCTAAATTAGGGACGGGCGACTGCTTATAGCCCATTGAGTTGCCCATGGTGGTTGTTAAACCTCCAACCAAACAAAAAAACAAACTTTATTGTGCACGCGAAAATTCTGTCAGTGCCGCCCCGGTGGCGCAGTGGTCTAAGGCGCTGGCCTCTGATCATTCGTCCGTAAGGGGTCCGGGTTCGAATCTCGGTCAGGCATGGATGTTGTGTTTGTCTTACGGCACTGGCTCTCTCCCTTCTCTGGAACCAGTGACCCTAAATTAGGGACGGGCGACTGCTTATAGCCCATTGAGTTGCTCACGGTGGTCGTTAAACCTACAATCAAAAAAAAAAAAAAAAAAATTCTGTCAGCGTCACGCTTCCTGTGTGACGTCAGGCACAAATCCGGAAAACGAATTTCAACTGCTCATCGAAGTAGCTCCCCTATAAAGCCGACAACATAAAATATGTGCTCAATAATGCCATCCAAGCCAATCCAACGAGGTGTCACCCAATACAACGGAAAAGTGTATTGGCTAACGCCATGTCTCCTTCTAATACCAAGAAATTTTAGAAAGTCAGTCCAACTGCGTATTAAAAGCCGTTGAAATAAACGTAAAACACAATTTAACTTTAAGAAAGTCTGTTATAATTTTACTCGCAAACACGCGCGACGTCTTTGCGATTCGTTCTGGAAGTATTTATATCGCGTAGTGGCACACGGAACAGGACAGGGTACGATGAGAACTGTAAACAAGCCCATCGGCCCGTGGCAGTTAGGAAGTACAACCCTTGTTTAATGCAGTTAGAGGGAAAATACGGCTAAACATTAGATTATAGCCTGCTTTTGCTGCACCATCTATCTGCATCGGATGAATTATAAGCGATTCCGGGACTGCTTTTAGGTACTCATCAGTCGCGATAGTTGTCATATATTCTACCAGTCGCATACTCAGCTTGTTGTGTTTGGTGTTTTATTTGACCACTAGATGGCAGCACCTCAAAAATGAACTGGATTTTCTATGTTGCGTTTGATGTCTCGTCTGACCGTTGAGATGGCGACGCCGCTAAGAGGGAGCGGTGTCAAGTGAAGTGTAAAAAAGACAGACTGTTCAAAACTGATTCGGTGTGTAATGTTGATTAATGTTCTTCAATGTTCGTCTAGTGATGTGTAAGTGGAATAACGTGTCGTGAAGTGCTTCGATGGATGTTTTTTTGTGTTATGTATGTCCTGCTCGGCGACCTGATTGGAATACGTAAGTACAGCTAAAACATTTACTCTTCGCGTAAATTTTTGATTAGCTGTAGTTTCGTTACATAGCCCTTCTCCCTTGGGGAAAGCGGGGGCCCCCTCAGGAGGGTTTCGCTAAAGCTAATTGTAATCTTTTTTCTTACGAGGGAATTGTTCTTGAACTTGCGAAATTAGCAATGGGCGAAGCTTTCGAAATGCTACGTGTCGACAAGCTTGTTTACGCTTCCCATCGTGACTTTCCGTGTATCACGACGCAATATAAATAGTTCCACAACGAAATACAAAAGAACGCGTTCGCGTGTGCAAGTAAAATAATAACAACTTTCGAAATTCGTTCTTGATTTGTTTAGATGATCTTTAATACGCAGTTAAACTCACATTCTAAACTTGTTTCGGTTTAGACGGAGACAACGTTTTTCGTTGGATCGGATTGAGCAAGTGTGTATACTTTCAGGTTATCATTTATATACAATACTCAGCTGCAGACGGGCGACACAGCTCAGAATTCAACTCACCTCAAAATTAACAATCCGTGGTTTAAGTCTCTAAAACCATGGTCTCAAACCTAAACAAATGTCGCGGAGAGATACATGTCGCACTTCAAAGATGCTTCCACCTCAAAGGCGAAGCCCTCCAGCTGTATCTCGCTGTTGATAACGTAGAGGAGTGCAGAGCCGGATTGAGGCCTTACTGGGTTCCTAGGCTAAGACATCTGAGTGGGTCCGCAAAGAAATTATGACGTAGAATCATTATGAAGTTCGTTAAAATACGAAACTGTAATTGCTAAATTATCTGCAGAGTTTTCATAAAAGTCACTAATTTTCATACTTCTCATAAGAATGAGTTAAAAGCTTAATTTCTTAGATTTTTTAATGTTTTAGCATTATATACTTTTCTTATTGCATCTTTTTTGTTATGCAATGTGAAATCACAGGGTACTTCGAGCATTAACAGGTCCAAGTGCAAATTGGATGGCATGTGTAAATGGTAGTGAAAAAGCTAAACTATTTCATAAATCTCTCCCCTCTCTCTACCTATCTATAATTTGTCCAGACATGCCTCCTGGGCCTTTGGTCATGGTGGGCCCCAAGGCTTTAATCCGGCCCTGGAGGAGCGTTACTGATTCCATAACCGAAAGGTGTACTTCCTGTCCCCCACAGAAAGTAAGCAGAGCCAGTAAGAGAGCCACGCCATCGTGCAACCAATGAATTTGATCGTTCTTTCCAATAGTCATTCTCGCCCAATGTGTCGCATCTGTCAGAATTTCGTGGGCATAGAAACAATCAAGCGATCGGGGTGTAATCTAAAAGTTTACCAAGATATGATCTGTGCACTTCATTTTCGAGTGTTAACAATTATTTTTGCGATGTGTTCTTGAAATTACCCACTAACTGCGATATGTTCCACTTGAATGGATTCTCAGACTTATTTGTGTCGAAAGTAACCCGATATCATCTGAATCACTCTTACACTTTGTACAGCCCAAATTCTTTTCAAATGCGAAAAATTGGCTGTCTCAACGAACGAATGAATAGCGGTTTTTCTTCTTTTCGAATACCCAGTCATGGTGGTGTTAGATTTCGGGAGAATCTCACGCGTTTGCTCTCGGACATCTGCGAACACTATACTTCGATATGTATTCCAAGCAAAAAAAATAATAACTTTTCTGGATTTCAAACGTTACCGCACATTTTGGGATATTGATGTTTCCAGAGAAATGCAGGCTTATTCATTTGGTACTTTAGTTTGTTTGTACTTAGTTTATCAGTTGTTTTTTTTTTATATTGAGGTGTTATAAAAGCCATAAAAACAATATATTGTGAGTTATACAGCAACGAATATGCATGGCTGAAACTAATAGATTTACATCATGTGCTTAAAAGCGAGAAAAAGAAAAATATCCTAATTGTTCATCTAAACCAAATTTTAACATCGTGACACGCAGACCCCCCCCACCCGCAACTCCCTTCCTTCAAGTCAGTGACCTTTATTTGCGCTCCTCACCTTCAAAACAGTCGTCAGCCACGACCCCTCCCCCCTTCCCCGCCCCGGTACAAGCTTAAGAGCGCTGGTATAACTTTATACTCCTCTTGTTGTGTTGAAATTCCCTTTTTTACGCTTTCCAACCGTAGGTTGAAGAAGCGTATATGCTCCAGCTTTGTCCGTCCGTCTGCTTGTATCGAATATAACTCGCGTAAAAATAGTTCGATTTCGATGAAATTTTAGTATGTGGTAGGGGAAAACCTGGGGACGAACTCTACTGAACACGGACGAAATGGGGTCAACGGTCAGGACATAGGAGCGGGATCTATTCCATCGCCTTATGCGTCATAACTTATGTGAAAATACTTCGATTGCGACAAAACTTTATCATGTTGTTCTGGAAGTATACTAAACCGGTTCTGTTTAATATCATCGAAATGGGGTCAAAGGTCAAGGCACAGGAGCGAGATTTATTCCACAGCCATTGTCCTCGTAACTTGACTAAAAATGCTTCTATTGCGACGAAACTTTAGTATGTTGTTCCGGAGGTATACAGAGCCAATTCTGTTTAATATAATCGAAATGGGGTCAAAGGTCAGGGCACATGAGCGAGATTTATTCCACAGCCATTATCCTGATAACTTGAGTAATGATTTCTGGTATGTTGGAAAGCATATCATAATCAATGCATTAATTAAATGATTTTACTAACTTGTTAGTAGAACAAACAGCAGAGCAGTTTGTAAGGACTCCTCTCCGTGAATTCCTATCCACCCTCCTCGTTCGTTCCTGGCCATAAATAAAGGCTTAAACTAAGGGTTTCGGAGAGCGGAGAATAATTATATTATATTTCCCTGGTCCTGCATATGCTCTTTTTATAACCTTTCCACATAGTAGTAAGCAACGCACTACCTAAGGGAAAATACTTAGAGCTACCCGAAGAAAAACACATGACTCATTGTTACTAGGCAAAGTCCAGATTATGTTTTAAAGTTAAAAACAACAACTGAAAAATGGCACATCCTGAATTTGGTGGGCAAGAAGAATTTCAATGTGGACTCCCGCCCACCTTCGCATCCCTTGGCGACGTTCTGATTAGCACCGGCTTCGTACATCCACACATATGCTGACAAATTTGGTTAGTGAAAAAGCATGTTACAAACACAGAACGGATCTAGTGAAGGCTCACCGATTTAAAGTGACCAGAATTTTCAGAACGAAATCGAGGGGGAAATGACACGTTGTCCTCAATTTCAATGCAAAATTGAGGGCCATTTCGTTTCAAAACGAGGTCAAGATTGAGGACAATATCTGACACATTACGGTAAAGCCGAAGATTAGCAAAGAATGTCATGACCTGTACCATAATTGTCCAGTTTCATGGGATGACATACGATTAATCTCAAGGATATTTTTCATGTGAAATAAGTATAGAATATCGTAAGTATAATGAGTAACATTTAAATTTAACAGAAGTAACAGCAATAAAATTATTTTCATGTGAAATGAGTATAAAATAGCAATAAAATACCTATCATGCAGAATATTATTTCTGTTAAATTTTAAATGTTACTCATAGGGCAGCACATGAAATCTGAGCTGCATTTTGATTTTGTACTGAAATTTCATTGGGATTCTGTACAAGAAAAAACTACCTGAAGCCAAAAAATTACTATACACTGCGGGGACAGAAATCGTAGGATACCTGTATATTATCTCTATGAGAAGGAATATTCCAAGTCCAATAATTTCACTTTAAGAAACAGTTTAATGAAAAAATGCACTGAACGAAAGTTGTAGAACTCCCAATGGAATCTACCAAATGCAACCAGATTTGGCATCAGTTACTTATTTAATTGTAAGAAAGTGAATGGCCACCCCGGTGGCGCAGTGGTTTAAGCTTTGGCTTCTGACCATTCATCCGAGATGGATCTGGGTTCGAATCCCCGTGAGTCATGGATGTTGTGTTTGCGAGCGATTGCTTGTAGCCCATCGGCGGATGGCTTAGTGTTCAGCTTTCGTGGTGACTGCTACGGAGGGATCTCAGGTTCGATCCCAGCAGGTACGAACGCTCGAACCACTAAATATCCGCCGTGCGTCGGATGGGCACGTTAAGCCGTCGGACCCCGGTAGTAAATAAGGGCGTCTTCTACCTCGCTTCCGTGTCACTTTCCTATCGGGCATAAATCTCCTAGCTTCCTAATTCTAAGTGTTGTTTAAGACCTGGGGTCAGACACTCCCTTCCTAAAATCCTCTACATATGATCATGATCATGATGGGCACGTTAAGCCGTCGGACCCCGGGTACTGGCCCCCGGTAGTAAATAAGGGCGTCTTCTACCACGCTTCCGTGTGACTTTCCAATCGGGCACTCTAGCCGAAATCTCCTAGCTTCCTATTTCTAAGGGTTGTTTAAGACCTGGGGTCGCACACTCCCTTCCTGAAATCCTCTACATATGATCTGATCTGATGGGCACCTTAAGCCGTCGGACCCCGGGTACTGGCCCCCCGGTAATAAATAAGGGCGTCTTCTACCTCGCTTCCGTGTCACTTTCCTATCGGGCATAAATCTCCTAGCTTCCTATTTCTATGGGTTGTTTAAGACCTGGGGTCAGACACTCCCTTCCTAAAATCCTCTACATATGATCAGAAAAGAAAAAAAAACACGATTATCAAGATGACTTTGTTCAATGCTCAAGCTGGTAGTGATGATGTTCCACTTTCTCTGAACATTCCGAAAGTTTGAATATTTCTTAATTGCCACTATTTCAGTTTTTTTGGGGAAATTTCCAAAATCGAGGACAAAAAATAAGAAATTGAAGATATTTGACTCCCTCGGTCAGTTGTTACGGAAATGTGGACAAAGCACTGAAATTGAGGACTGTCCCCAGAAAATGAGGACGGCGGGTCACCTTACACAGAAGCGAATTTTGACACCTGCAGGGCATATACTTGCATTAAGCAAATCCCTTCACTGAAGCTCAGAAACTGCGAACTTCCCAGGAGTGACATGATCGGTTATATCCTTGGCTGGCGATAGTTTTGCGACCTCCTGTCAGTTATGCGATTATTTTTAGTACGGTAAATTGTTTTGCGAAATTAGCAAGGTGTCAGAAGCACTTCGGCGGTACCAATGTTTCTAACATCTTAGAGAAACACCACTTATTCATCAACCAATGGCGAATGCGCACTGGCGGAGCCCGTGATGCAACACCATCGTGCAGCCAATGGTCGTCGTCGTCGTTTGGTTATAACCTCAGCGGTGAGGGGACATAGTTATGGATATTAACTAGCACCTAAGGTTAGTAATGTGATAGGCTTTCCTATGGGAGATTGTTCGGAGATTTGCGAAGTTAGCATTGTACTGTACCACAGAGGAGAAGTACTTCGGACGTACCGATGTTGTTGACATCTTGAAGAAAAACCACTCATTTCATCAGTCTATGGCGTACGTGCACTAAAAGAGAAGCCAGTGATGTTTATCCGGCCTTCGTCAGATAGTCATGGTCACCGCATGTCTGGTATGGCGCCCGTCTATCTGCATTAGATTGTTTGGCGATGTTCTGCATTCAAAAAGTGCAAGCGATTCGGGTATGAACTAAAGTTTTGGTAAATATGTAGATAAGCGTCCTAAATTATTTCGTCGGAAAAATGCTAGCACCTGGGAAAAGTGTGACTTACAGATTTTAGCGTATGGAAATCAATGGCAAAGGGTGTAGAAATTTCATACTTTAAATGTGTTTAAAAGATTTCTATCGTAATATTTACCTTAATTGCGGTGCTGTGAAGAGACGCTGCGGTAGGTATAACGCATGGCTACCGTAACGATGCCATGCTTTGCTCCGTTGAAAGGAAGATTCCGTGCGCCGTGTAATTCACGCGCGGATGACTACAAGTGCAGCCGCGTACGTTCTTGCCAGGGGAGCGAAGCATCATGTACTCATACGTTACAGAATATAGTTCGTTCATACTTTGTCATTGTTTTTAAAGTACATGTTGAGAAATTGTTCGTTCTTTCACATATGATTCCCTGATTCGAAATACACTTTCTACCAACAAGTAATTGGACACCTGTGGTAGCAAAGGAAAACAAAGTATATTCACCTTCAATAGTTCGTGGAGCCTCCACGAGCGGCGATTACAGCTGCAACCCTCCGGAGCATACTCTCAACTAGGCGTTGTACGACGGCTAGCGGTATTTTATTCCACTCGGCTTGGAGAAGACAGGTCCGTTCCTTCACCGATTTCGGACGGTGGGGGCACCCCTTAAGTCGACGCTCCAACTCGTCTCAGAGGTGCTCAGTAGGGTTAAGGTCCGGGCTCTGAGCAGGCCAGTCCATTCGATTAAACCCAATGTCACCATACCAAGCCATGGTGGACCTCGCAACATGACAGGTGGCATTGTCATCCTGAAAGTAACATGGGTCCACCCCGTAAAACTGCCACAACGTAGGAAGTGCATGGTCATCCAAAATGGTGCAGTAGTTCTCGGCGTTGAGTCTACCAGGAATTGCGACCAAGGGTCCGGTGCCATACCAGGAGAAACACGCCCTTAGCATAATTCCACCGCCGCCGAACTTCACAGTTGGCACAATACATTCCGGCAGGAAGCGTTCTCCAGGCAGACGCCAAACCCAGACCCAGACCCTGCCATCCGAACAGTAGAGGGTGAACCTTGATTCGCCGCTCCAGAGAATCTGTTTCCACTGTTCAGCGGTCCACTGTCGACGTTCTTTGCACCACGTTAGCCGAGCAGCGCTCTTGGACTTGGTGATCAAAGGCTTGTGGGCGGCAGCACGTCCATGATAACCGAGCAGATGGGCTTTCTTACGGATGGTATTCATCGAAAGAACACTCCAGGATGCCTGTTGAAACTCCTCGCGGATGTGGCCCATCGATTTGGTGCGGTTCTTCCGAATTTCTCTGGCCAGCACCCGTCGGTCTCTAACTCCCAGTTTTGTGGGTCTGCCGGGTCGGGGCACATTCCGACAGTCACCTCTCATCTTTCACTTGCCAATCACGTAGGCCACTGTCGATTTTGGGTACTTCAACTCGCTGGATATGTCACATATGGATCGGCCATTTCTGTGACACCCGACGATTACACCGTTCTCGAAATCAGAGAGCTCCGAACTGCGTGGCATCTTGCATGCGACTGGTTGCGTTGTTGTTTCCCGCACAATATTTAACGGCGGCGACCGTGACGTGTATCAGGACCGCAGATATCGTCGATTGCAGGGGTGTCCAATTACTTGTTGGTAGATAGTGTAGAAAGTACCAATATGCTGTCCTATATTGTAACTGTACAGAAAAACTGGGGAACTATAACTTTCGGTTCTGGTTTGAACAGATTCCATTCGTAACTCATTTGCTGAGTCACTGCGCTTTTGGTTCTCCTGTTAATAGCTTGTTAGCAGGTCAATTTCTATCTTACGCATACGTATCTTTTGCAAATCTGAGAGGTTTTATCCGGGTGTTCCTGCCAAAAACGTACAGGACAACAAAACAAAGGGTGGATATTGTGGACCCATTTTCTGTAGCGTATCACTACAACATTTATCGCTCTCCTGCCAACAACGTAACCTCTTTCTCTTGTACTCTTCCGCCCGTCATTTCGGCACAGCAACGAACCGTCCTTTTAACGGACCAGAGCTTCACATCTTCGCCGGAGCGAGGCGTTAGGCCTACCGCGGCTTCTCTTTACAGCGTCGGACTCACAGGTCAATATTACGATAAAAATCTTTAAAACACATTTAAAATATGAAATTTCTGCACAATTTGCCATTAATTTCCATACTCTAAAATCTGTATGTCGCACTTTTTCCACCTACTAACATTTTTCTGGCGAAATCATTTAGGACGCTAATCTACACATTTGCCAAAGTTTTACCTAGTTGCAAAAGACAGAATGAAAGCACCTAAAGGCTTTGGGGTAGTTATTACTTTTGCTTTTCTACTTACACATATGTGTACCGAAAAACACAGTAGCACGCTTAGACCACAAACAATGTACAGTTAAATTGAAACGAAGCAGTCGACAAGCGAAACTGCCGTCGAAAAGAAAATACTAATTCCTTTGTGACTAAATGTTGATATATTTATCTCAGAGTACCAGTGTTGATGTTCAAATGTCGAAGAAGGATAAAGAAAATAAAAACCCCAAGTACTAAACGTAGTAAAACTACTAATCTGCTTTAAAACACTGAAGGTGTACTATCAAAAACACCACAGAAAATCTACTGGCACGACAGTTCCCACTTTACTATTGCAAAAGTTTCCTTCAATTAAATTGTTAAGCTATGTTAGTTCCCAGTTAAGATTATCCTTTTTCATAACAGGAAGAAGGCGAAAGTCTTCAGATTCTAGCAGCTATATCTCTCACTCCTGTAGGCAGGGGCGGATTTGCCCACCGGGACATTTTTCGAGTGGTCTCGTAATCTGTTAATCTGAATTTTTTTTAACGAAGGAATAATTATTTAATAACTTATGAATAAAATTCGATAACTTTGTGTTTCATATCTGTCAGAGTTGTTTCCTTGAGAAGAAAAGAGTTTCTTTCTATCTCTAATTTGAGCCGCCCCGGTGGCGCAGTTGTCTAAGCGATGGTTTCTGATCACTCGCCCGAAAGGGGTCCGGGTTTGAATCCCGGTGAGGCGTGGATGTTGTGTTTGTCTTAAGGCACTGGTTCTCTCCCTTTCCTGGAGTCATTGACCCTAAATTAGGGACGGGCGACTGCTTATAGCCCATTGAGTTGCTCATGGTGGTCGTTAAACCTCCAATCAAAATAAAAATATCTATAATTTGGGTGTTTGCTCTAAAAAGACAGCAAAAGTCTCCGCACTTAATGAGAAAAGTGTAGCCGGACCAAGTACACTGTTATAAATAAATTAAAGCTAACTACAGTTAGACGTAGGTCTTTGGACTTGCAGCTCAGTGTAATTGGTAGGCCCTAACATCCTTTTGTAATTCTGACGGCGACACTAGCACCCATTTTGATTGCCCATCATCCCACACTCTTATTTACGTACAGATAAAGGGCTTCTTGGGCAGAGATATTCTGAAATTAATGTACCTCCCGCATTTATCTTAAAAGCAACAATAATTTACCACATAACTGGTTCATATTGATCAAACTATGGGTCTGCTGAAGGAGGAGTACCAATACTATGAATACAGGTATTTATTTCGTCACTAATCACGCAGTAGGTGATCAATGACTAAATAAATCTAAAAATTAATTGCGTAGGAAAATTGTATGCACCATGTGTACACATTTCAGATCTTAGAATAACTTTCATGATGATTAAATCGGAACTGAGGTTTTCGAGAGACTCGTGATTTTGTCATGTCCGGAACAACACCCCGTGCGATGCTACATTCAGTCATGAGCGGATTCGGAAAATTATTTTACCCTTAAATAGTTAAAATTCGTTCTCGACTGATTTCGTTTTAAAATGCATTTTTCGACAGTTTTCTTTCATCCAGGATCTAATAGATTTTTTTACATGAGGGAATTTATTAATTTTTTTACATGAGGAATTTACCCCTACAGGTATGTGTGTTTTTTGTAGACTGAAATTCCCAGCCTAGTTTGGTCGTCCCAATCCGACCCTGCTCGTAGTATAAGCAAATTTGGTACTTATGTATTAGGCGGGCGCCAGTAGAAATAGATCAGTAAATGTCAAAATTGTCGATAGATGGCGCCACATGAACGGTCATTGCGTTTTAGACTTTAGCTTAAGGTGACCAGTTTTTTTTTTAGAATGAAACTGAGGACAAAACGACGCGCTATTCTCATTTTCAAAGCAAATCTGAGGACAGTTTCTGATCAAAAGAAGGACACTACTGAGGACCGAACCTGGTAGTTTCAGGATTGAAAAATCACACTAGTATTGGAAATAACTTGACATATTTATGACTTGATGCATCTGTATAGAACAAAATACAGCTTGCCTGATCAAGTTCCTGACAAAGTTCATCTTCTGCAAAGCGAGCGAAAACACTCGCAATTATTGCTTGCGTTTTAGTTCGACCACATGAAAACTGGGGATTATGAATGCTTTTCATGACTTTTGATATTCAGTCAATTGACCGCAAACTAAAAACTATGCTTTACAATGTGAAAAGCAAACGCACCTTCTGTATGTGAAACGCAAACGCACCTTTTTTGTGGCATAAGTAAAGGAAGCTGCTAGTTCAGCTTCCTTTTTACTTATGCCATAAAGCCACTAAAACATTTTATAATTGTGTTAGAGGCAGAAGTTTTTAAAAAGCACGGCCTTTTTTATGCTTTACTATTTGAATATGTGCTGCTATACACTGAAGAGCAATTGAATTAGAGATACCTGTCTAGTAACGTGTAGCACCACCTTTCCCACTGATAACGGCAGCGATTCGTCTCGGCATGGACTCGACAAGACACCGGAAGCGTTGGGAAGCCACATGGATCCACGACCCCTGAACAAACTCCCACAGTTCACGAAGATTTCATGGAGGGGAGTCAGAGCCTCGAACATCTCTCTCGATGGCATCCCAGATGTGCTCGATGGGATTGAGGTCAGGTGACCTAGCTCGCCAAGGAAGCAAGGTCACGTCGGTGGAGTGTTCATCCAACCATTCAGATACAATTCGGGAGCGATAGCACAGTGCATTGTCTTGTTGCAGGATGAGGTCACCAGTGGGATGTTGAAGACGCACAAACGGGAGCAAATGGTCGTCCAGGATATCCCGGTAACGTTGACCTGTGAGGGACGATGTCACACGTACCAGGGGGTCCCATTTCAGTCCACGTAAACAGTATCCAGACGAGAATGCCACCCCACCAGCTTGAAGAGTACCCTGCTGGCAAGAAGGATCCATCGCTTCATGTGGTGTGCGCCGTACTCGTATCCTGCCATCCGCATGTATTAACGTGAATCTCAACTCATCAGTCTAGGAAACATGTTTCCACATGTTTAATGTAGAGTGGCGATGTTCCCGCGCCCATGCTAATCTTTGCACCCTGTGATGTGCGGTCAGCAGCGGTACCCTCGTGGTACGACTGCTTCTGTACCCCACAGCGAGGAGATGGTTCTAGATGGTGTGGCTGCTTACACGTTTTTGTGCACCAGCGTTAAATTGCCGAGTGATTTCTTGCACTGTGGCCCGTCTATCCGCTGTTACAATGCGAGCTAGCCGACGATGACCCCGCTCATCCACAAGCTGTTGTCCACGGCAGTTGGCCCTTGCAGGGATGGTTTTACCGGATTCGATGTACTCACGGTGCACCCGTGACACATTGGCTCGTGAAAATCTCAGTGCCTGCACGACTTCCGAGATGGAGTGACCCATTCGTCGGGCCCCGACAATTTGTCCACGATCAAATGCGCTTAGATCCTTCGTTTTACCCATACTGCGTCCGACTCTAACTGATTCCCGTCGCATCACTCCTTATATTGTCGGATCGCTGCATACGTCACGTAGTTTCCGTTTACAGGGCCGCCCACAGCGCCACATTTGCATAACGCCAGTTGTCTCTAATTCAATTGCTCTTCAGTGTATATTATTAATAAGAGAAAGTGAATGATATATCAGTTTAATAAATTAAATTTTATATTAGTGAGAACAAGGTGCTATACCTAGGTATATATTACTCGTTTGTACATAACTACGCATCTTTCAGAATATAATGAACTAAAAGGTTCTTCGTGGGGACGAAAAAACAGACCCATGTCCTCATTTTTTTCTTTTTACTTCGTGCAAAACATTCTGAAATTATGTTAAGGGTGTGTTTTTTATATTCAAGGGTAAATAATTTAAGTAATTTGTATTTTTACTCTTTTGTGCCACTATTCTTAATTGTTACTTTTTATTTGTTTGTATACTGCTACGATATCCCAGATCTTCCCAGGCAATTAAGTGTTACCTCGTATAGTCCAACGGAATGGCGATTATTTCTGGACAGCTCAAAGCGCAGCCTCAAGTGTGTTTGTACTCTTGCACAGTGGCAATGTTTATGGAGCGGTTCCAGTTGGTTACTCACAATCAGTGCATTTGCAAGAAGAACATAATGACATAAAAATGGGCATTGACTTACTCAAATATCACGAGCACAACTGGATCACTTGTGTGGACCTGAAAATGGCCAACTTCTTCATTGGAAACAGAAAGGCTTCACGAAGTTTCCATGGTGGAACAGCTGAGCTTGAGAGAAACAGTGGACCCAGAAGGAGTGGCCCATCCGTGAAACTTTAGAAGCTGGCATGCCAAACATTGTGAATGACCCAATTGTTGGCCGAGAGAAGATTATTTTCCCCTTACTCCATGTCAAGCTCGACTTGATGAAACAGTTCGTGAAGGCATTAAGTACTGATGGTGAATATTTTCAACATATGGTTTCTGCTTTTCCTGCTTTGTCTTTCGAAAGCATCAAATCAGGTGTATTCGATGGACCTCAAATTCGTGCCCTTGTACGTGATGAGGTATTTGTCAGGAAGATGAATGACAGGGAGAAGGCAGCATGGCTGTTTTTCGTGGCAATTATATACCAAACTTTTTTGGTAACAAAAAGGCAGATAACTATGAGGTTCTCGTTGCTACAATCCTATTGGCTTGTCGCGACCTTGGGTGCAACATGAGTGTCAAGCTCCATTTCCTAATAGTCACCTTGATCAATTCCCCGAGAACCTTGGGGCTGCTAGTGATGAACAGGGAGAGCGTTTCCATCAAGACCTCGTGACGATGGAACAGCGCTATCAAGGGCGATTGGACAAAAATATGATGGCAGACTACTGCTGGAGCATCAAACGAGATTGCCCTGAGAATGTCCACAAACGCTGGACATTCTCAGGGCAATCTCGTTTGATGCTCCAGCAGTAGTCTCCATATATTGTGAATATATGAAGAATATCTTTGCCAGGACGATTGTTTCAGGTGAACCTCAAGTAATTTTGCTTCCTATACTTCCAATGGGAAAACTACTGTACGCATTTTATTCACAATTAATGCGCTCCCAAGGATGAAAATTTGAACATCGATTAAAATAGCTTCATTTTATAACTTGGAATACTTAATATTTTCTAAAACATAATCATAATTATGCAATCCTACATTTGTTTGTCTACTGACGTCATCAAAGTACAGGTCGCGCCATCGCTTTTCTGGTTTCAACACCATCAAAGGAAAAGTTATTGATTTTTAATATAATTATGGTTATGTTTTAGAAAATATTAAGTATTCCAAGTTATAATAGGAAGTTATTTTAATCGATGTTCAAATTTTCATCCTTGGGAACGCATTAATTGGGAAGAAAATGTGTACAGAATTTTTTCCATTGGAAGTCTAGGAAGCATAATTACTTGACGTCCACCTTAAACCTAATTTTAATTAGATTTAAGGTGACGCCTCTCGCATTAAGACCATGTCATAATGCGAGAGGCGTCAAAATTTTGCGAAAATAAAAATGTTGAATTGCAGAAAATCTAGAGCTTACAGAGAAAAATTAACTTCAGATTTGAATTTAGCACACTCAAATTAGGTTAGAACCATCGAGCTTATACTGATGGAGACACCACTGATCCTGCCGCCATAGGCATCACCCCCTAATAGCTTAACAGGCCCGCGCACCGATTTGTGACGTCACTAGAGTAGTCCGTAGTCGCGGAGAGGAGCATTACGGCGATGTGCGAAACGAACGCATCTTTACGTACACCAACTAATAAGGTTGTGCGTTCTTTTAGAGTTTCACTGCATTTAAATAAGAACTTGTGTGTTAGTTTTTAAATAACTGCAGAGTTAACAAGTTTGTTTAATAATCTTTTAAAATACAGAAGAAAAAGAAATTACAGCGTAAAATTTAGCGTAGCAATAATTTCGACTTGAAAGGGTAAGCAAGACAGATTCGTCAACTTAATGAAAGCATCACTGTCATTTCACTGGAAGTGATAAACCATTCCTATAATCGAAATTATAAACTGTTGTCGTAGTTTCACTTGAAGTTATAGTGTCTTTATAGTTAGCCGAATGATTTCTGTGCTTGTGAACAAATCGTTCTTGTACTTGAAAGATTAGTTTGAGGGTCCATTACGAAGTATCGCCGTCGTTTCAAAAGATGTCGATTGACTAATTTAAGGAATCAGATATTTCATTCATTGCAAACTTATGACTATGAAAATTTTAGTAATGAAATAATTCCTTTAGTGAAAATGTATTTTCACATCAGACAGTAACTAGCAATTTATATGCAATCCGTGATCACTAATATATAAAAATAGGTCAAGAAAAACTGAATTTTTTTCTGTGTCTTTTAATTATTACCAAAGGCTCAATAAAACACGTTTTAACATACATAAAGTAAAATGCTGCTTGATCCACTGATTGCATCAAATAAATTAAGATTTCAAGAAAATTATGCAATTGCTACATTATTAAACGTACAATAATGACATAACAAGTTTTCCTAATTTTAGTACCATCTAGTAACGTGTTTGGACAACTTCATTTTGATAAGCAAATATAAAATTTATCATTTTTGTCTTCCAGAGCACTATTTCAAAAAAGTTACCTTGTCAAAGTTCAACACATCTGTCTTAAGTATATTAGTAGCATTAAGCAAAACTATTTGGATCCACAATATAAGCATTTCTTTTTATCTGGAAAAATACAAGTAACTTATTGGCAGAAATTTCCTGAAATTTGATTTTCAAGAAGTGTTCAGGAAAACTGCCAATGTACAAATAAGTATGTTTGTGTAGTTCTTTGGGTATCACAAACACAATCTGATTATGCTTCCGTTAGCGGTTCCTTGAAGAATTTCAAAGACACATTTCTAAGGAAATCTGAAATTTGTTCCAATAATTTCTTAAAGTATTTTTTCAGAGAATTATTATATTTTTTGAGAACCTGACAAATGCACATGCAGTGATTGTACTGAATAAATCTAAGCGATTGTTTTGGCACTATAGGATGTATTTTAAAAGATGTACATGTTTCATTATAAATTGACTAACTTGATGTACCATTTTCTCAGAAACTATAAGAAGCAATGGTATAAAATTTTGCACAAATGTTTTGTCATTACTAAAGCTATTGAAAAAGATTGCTTTTTTCCTTTTTTTATGATTTTGGTTTCAAAATTAATTCTATGAAGGATTAAAGAAGTTTTTCCCCATACAAAAATTGACACCCACCCCCACGTTTGGATGCACACTTTCCAGTAGTTATCGGATAATATGAGATATATTAGTTCCAGTTATTATAGCTGTAGCTTGTGAAGACACAGTGCAGGAAGTCTGGAAACAGATAAGTCTAGATAAATGAATAAAAAGTTGATTTCTCATTTTAAGCAAATGTTTACAAAAAAAAAAAAAAAGCGAGTATATATTTCTACTTGTATTTTAAAAATCTTGTTTGTTTAGAACATAGTTTCCACAATATGTAGATTCATGTCGATCCAGGTACTTTTTTTCTCTTAAAAATAACAATATCCAAGGCTTAAAAATACCATGCCCGAGATGCCCAGAGCATGTAAATCATTCGTCTGGGCAGGTAAATAAAACATCTAATTACCTGTGCATGGTAACTAAATTTTAAAATAAAAAAGTTTGTAATAAAATTTCCTATTACACAAGAAAAAAAGACAGTCATCACATGTCGTGTTTCATGTCATTGTTAATTAATGGAAGTTGTATTATTGTTACGAAGTACCAAGGAAAGAGCAATATCACATCTTTAATTATGTTATGCTCTACGCCCAGAAATCGGAAACGTAGTTTTTCTCCAAATTTTGTTTATAATCAACAACAGGATGCATGCCTCTGATGTAACTGGCCTCTCATGTTTAGTGACAAAGGGAGAAAACTTTAACAAAAGGAACATGGCAGAATCACTAAATTTCCGAAACACCAGTTTCAGCATCGAACCATTTCATACCAATTTTAGCATCAGCGTCTTAAAAATTGATATACACACGTTTGTGCATTTAACATTTGTAATACTGACCCTTAAAATGGAAGAGCAAACATGTTAAAACAGTTCATATTTTTAACTTAAAAAAAATAGGGTTCTGGTTTGTTATCTTAAAAGATAAATTTTCCTGCGCATCCAGCTTTTACTACCTGGGCAAGTAAATAATTTCTTGCCCATGTAGTACTGATATATTTCACCTAATTTTTAAGAAATTGAATGGTTCTGATAAATTCCCATCCTACCACAGATAGAGCATATACACACTGCTCACACGAGAGTTCTTCAGTGTGTTGGTTTGTAGAAAAATGCTTCAAAATCTTTAAACAGACATTTTAAAGGCAAACTTACTCCTGAACGATGTGTGAACTTCTGTTTTTGTGCATTCATATCTAATTTTTGCTGTTTATACTTGATTCAGTGTTTGTGTTCCTTTAGTAATAAATATTAAAAATGATAATTCAATGCAACTCTCCATGTCTGCAAACACAAAAGATGTATTTCACATGGCAACAAGGCCTTAGCATTTATATAAAGGACATAGGCATGTTAGATGTGTACATGACATACATATATTTCGTATAGGATATAGGTATTTTACAAGCACGTGTGCCCAGAAATAGGGACCCCCAAAAAGTTAATCTGTCACTGCCTAAACACTTAAATAACTAAGTACGAATGTATCAACATATTACTCTTGGGATTAAAAACATACAACCCTTATTATTCTGTGTCCATAATAAAGTTTAAAATCCCTTCCCAAATATACATATTTTACTTTGAATTTATTTGCTACATTGGCAAAAACATGTTATGGGTTACTATAACAACACAAGTAATCTATTCTTTCCATTACAAACATAAATTTCATTTTTCAAAAATCTTTTCAGTGCTTTGACTTCCCGCTGTGAGATGCATTAGATTATAAAATTAGCCAAATTTAAAATTTTCTAGTTCAAAATTTTTATTTTACGAGTAGTTTAAATAAGGTTAACAAAAGGTTTACACTTACCTTAGAGTTCAGACACTTAATATCCCTTTATGAAAATAAACTTAGTTGACAATTTGACAAGAACAACCACGCACATCAACAGTCTCGCTTACACAGAGTGAGCAGCACATGCATGCTCGACCACCCACCACGGACATCAGCCTACTCTCCCCTACGTCACGCAGCTTCCGGTGTTTGGTGCGCGGGCCTGTTAAGCTATTAGGGGTGATGCCATAGGTCACAGCTAATCTTTGGCGTGACGTCACATACAGGCAAAAAGAACTAAATTGTACACTGGGTGGTCACTTTATTATGACCACCCCCTCAGTACTTCGTTGGGCCACCTTTTGCCTTTAATACTGCGTCGATTCTTCGTGGCATGGACTCCACGAGATGTTGATAGGTGGTTTGTGGTATCTGAGACCATGCTTGATGAATAGCACTTTCCAGGAGTGTGAGATTGCAGGGTTGTGGATCCAGCTGTCTGATGGCTCGTTCAACTTCATCCCACAAATTCTCAATGGTGATTATGGGGGCCACCTAAGCAAAGTAAACTCACCGGCATGTTCCTGAAACCAATCCTGTACAATACGAGCACTATGGCAGGACGCATTATCTTGTTGAAAGTAGCCATCGCCATTGGGATAAACCATCCACATGACAGGATGCACTTGGTCCGCAACGATGTTTAGATATGATGTGCCAGTCAGACGTTGATCAACACGAATTAAAGAGCCCAAAGCATGCCAAGAAAACATTCCCCAAACCATAACGTTGCCTCCACCAGCTTTAAGGGTTGTAGCAATGCATTTGGGGTCCATGCTTTCGTGCTGTTTCCGCCAAATTCTCACTCGGCCATCGGCATAGTGCAACTGAAAACGCGATTCATCGGGCCACATAATTTGTTTCCAATTATCGACTGTCCAATCCTTGTGCTCCAGTGTGAACTGGAGACATTTTTCTTGTTAACTGCAGGCAGCAAAGGTGTTCGAACAGGCATTCGGCTGCCATATCCCATCTGATGCAATG
Organism: Macrothele yani; assembly: GCA_039090855.1. Classification (NCBI taxonomy): domain Eukaryota; kingdom Metazoa; phylum Arthropoda; class Arachnida; order Araneae; family Macrothelidae; genus Macrothele; species Macrothele yani. Next base: position 42,440,072 of record CM077022.1, on the reverse strand, counting down.
TACGGCGAACATTGCGTGTAGAGACTATTTGAGGGGATCCTTGATTAAGATGGTCTGTAATTTGCTGTACGCCGCCCCGCTGGCGCAGTGGTCTAAGGCGCTGGCCTCTGATCATTCGTCCGTAAGGGGTCCGGGTTCGAATCCCGCTCGGGCATGGATGTTGTGTTTGTCTTACGGCGCTGGCTCTCTCCCTTCCCTAGAACCAGTGACCCTAAATTAGGGACGGGCGACTGCTTATAGCCCATTGAGTTGCTCACGGTGGTCGTTAAACCTCCAATTAAAAAAAAAATTTGCTGTACTGTTGCCCTTCTGTTGTCTGCTACCAGTCTGGACACTCTCCGTTCCACCCGAGCAGTCACTAGTCGATAACGACCACACGTTGCACGTAGAGGCCCAGTTTTTTGGCTGACAGTCCAGTCTTTAAACACTTTAACAACAGCTGCTCTGGAACATTTCACGAATGCGGCGGTTTCGGTGATACTCGCTCCATGGCTCCGAGCTCCTACAATCATCCCACGTTGAAAGTCCGGCAAATCGTATTTTTTACCCATCTCGTCACCCAAAAATCACTTCTACTACTGACGCAAGCACTGAGCTTTCCTTTTTTGTACTAGCCTCGCCCTCTGGCGGCAACAGCGTGCAGCCATAGCTCATTTGCTTAAAACTGTCAGGTGGTCATAATAAAGTGGCCACTCAGTATATAGTTGATAAAACAGTAAGCTTGTGTATAATTGATAAAGATTATTGAATTCCTCATTTTATCTGTTTATACTCCTGGAAGTTTTTTCCATTGGTTTCAAAGCAGCTTCTCGTCGTGACGTCACTTGCAGTACGGACGGTGACTTATGGCGGCCAGTGCTGCGTGGATAGGAGTGGTGACTCCACTTAATATAAACTCGATGGTTAAAACAAGTGCTGGTATCAATGCAACAAAAACTTTATTCCCAGTGTTATCGGCTAAGAACAAATCGATTGGAATGACGATCAATGTACCCATGCAAGCTCTGTACAAAATCAATCCCTTCTTCGATCGAGTGGTAACTGGATGCGAGATAAGGGGGTTATACATGTACACCGATGAGCCACTTCATTATGACCACCCCAGCCTAGAGAAATGAGCGCGCCTGGAGACCGAACGGCGGCGCAAGTGAAGTTCACAGAGCAGTATATATACAACCCGAGAACTGGTTTTCGGTTAGTTAAGGAGTCGGAGTCAGAATAGAAAAAGCTGCTGATTTATCGCAGTTTGATAAAAGACAAACTAATGGCACGGCACCTCGGAACAGCGATCTCGGAAACGACGCGGCTTGTTCACGTGTCACTGTAGTGAGTACGTATAAAAAGTGGTGCACAAATGGCCAAACGATCAACCGTCGTCCAGCAGTCTGTCGTCCGCAGCTAATTGATGCCAGAGGGGAGCGGAGACTGTCGCGATTGTTCACAGCGACTTCAGGGCCACTGTGCGACAAATCACCCGTAGTCACAACAGTGGTGATCAGGGCAATGTGTCACAGCACACAGTTCATCGCAGTCTTTTGCGCATGGGACTGCGTAGCCGAAGACCCAGCCGAGTCCCCATGCTCACAACATGTCATCGTCAACAACGCATGAAATTGGCCCCAGATCATCGAGATAGGACCTTGGATGATTGGAAGAAAGTAGCCTAGTCTAACGAATCAAGATTCCTGATCCATCACGTAGACGGCCGAGCGCGGATACGCCGATTACCAACGGAGGCTATGGCACCTGGATGACTGTTGGGCGGAAACAGGCCAGTGGCGGCGGTGTTATTCTGTGGGCGATGTTTTCTTGGGACACTTTAGGCCCCATTATCGCAATAGCGCAATCCCTGACAGCTGTCAGGTATCTGAACATCGTTGCGGACCAAGTTCACTAATTCATGGTAACTGTGTTCCCTGCTGGTGATGGCCATTACCAACAGGATAATACGCCATGCCACACTGCCGGGCTTGTCAAGGAGTGGTTCGAGGAACATGCTGGTGACTTTCAGTAAATTCCTTGTTCTCCAAATTCACTTGACATGAACTAAATCGACACATTATGGTTGGACTTGGAAAAGTATGTTCGCGCCGAATCACCACCTCCCCGAAATGCACGGGAACTGGAGGACCTGCTGTTGACATTATGGTACCAGAAACACCAGGATACCTATCACCACCTCATCGAATCGATGCTTTTCCAAGTGGCCTCTGTTTTGCTGGAAAAAGTGGGTCCTACAGCTTACTAAGAAGGTGGTCACAATGTAATGGCCCATCGGTGTATATTGAAGGCTTCAAATCCTTTTGCAGAAAAAGGGTAATTTGTGTAAGTTGATTTGATTACCAGCTTTAAAAACGGATCGCCTCTCAAAGAAGGTCATGCTCTGCGTTTGGAGAGATTTCATCATCAGCTACTGGCCCCTAATCAAAGGATCAACGAGTTGGCATATGCGAACTGGGGTCTCGAATGGACCACTGTGGTCTTTAGTGATGAATCCTGTTTCTGTCTGGATGCTGACGATAGACTGATCAGTGTCTGGCGACACACTGGTGAGCGGACAGATCCCGGTTTCGTTCGCGACTGCCACACCGCTGGTCAGGCAGGCATGGGGAGTTATTACGAATGGCAGCAGGTCACCTCTTGTCCGCATCACGGGTACAACTGACAGCTGCACGATACGCGAGCGAGGTTCTGCAGCCCATTTTGATACCGTTCCTGAATGACCTACAACACTCCATTTTCCAGCAAGTTAACGGCCGTGTACACACTGCTCGGGTCTCGAGACAATGTTTGCAACATGTTCAAACACTGACATGGGCAGCAAGATCGCCCGATTTATTCCCAATCGAAAACCTGTGGACGTCGTTGCAATCGAATCGGCCTGCGCATGATCTCGATTAATTATGGGAGCAAGTCAGCCGTGCTTGGTATTCCATTCCTCAAGACAATATTCGTCGACTGTATGACTCATTGCCACGCCGTATTGTGCATGTATTGCCGTTCGCGGCGGTGCAACCACTTACTGGGGCGTACCCATTGTGCTGCGTTATATCATCTGATAAACACTGTACGTGACTGAAAGTAACATCAAGGCAAACCCTTATGAAGTCCTATCTCCATTCTCAATTTCACCCCTCTATCCTCATTCCTTCTGGGAGCAAATTTCAATGTGAGGCAGTGTATATGATTTGTAGAGTAACGATCACAAAGATAGTTGGTAATTTTAGGCATAAAAAATCTCCCCAATGATGAGTGATGCACAGAGCTAAATTGCAGAGTAGATATTTGTCAAGTTTAATCTACGATAACGTAGTGAAGCTTCCATATTTCCTTCATTGGCTGAAATTACTCAATATGTCCACCACCCAATTTCTACACTAAAAGCATCTATGGTACAATGCCTGATGAGACACAGAAGACTTTCACGGGAATAGAAGACACCACCTGTCGCATACCATCTTTTAACGATGGTGAAAACCGAACACTGTCGCTATAAACACGTTATTTCAGATAGCCCCGTGACCAGAACACAGTGAGTGTCAGGTCTGGAGATCTCAAAGAACATTGTTACATGCCAGGCTTGCTCAGCTGACCGTGGTAGTGAAAGATTCACATCTGCTACTGCACACTTGGCCCGATGTACACTGAAGAGCAATTGAATTAGAGACAGCTGGCGTTATGCAAATGTGGCGCTGTGGACGGCCCTGTAAATGGAAACGACATGACGTATGCAGCGATCCGACAATATAAGAAATGATGCGACGGGAATCAGTAAGAGTCGGACGCAGTATGGGGAAGACTCTAAGCGCATTTGATCGTGGGTAAATTGTCGGGGCCCGACAAATGGGTCACTCCATCTCGGAAGTCGTACAGGCACTGGGATTTTTACGAGCCACTGTGTCACGGGTGCACCGTGAGTACATCGAATCCGGTAAAACCATCCCTGCAAGGGCCAACTGCTGTGGACAACAGCTTGTGGATGAGCAGCGTCGTCGTCGGCTAGCTCGTATTGTAACAGCTGATAGACGGGCCACAGTGCAAGAAATCACTCGGCAATTTAACGCTGGTGCACCAAAACGTGTAAGCAGCCACACCATCCAGAACCATCTCCTCGCTGTGGGGTACAGAAGCCATCGTCCCACGAGAGTACCGCTGCTGACCGCACATCATAGGGTGCAAAAATTAGCATGGGTGCGGGAACATCGCCACTGGACCCTAGACACGTGGGAAAATGTTGCCTGGACTGATGAGTTGAGATTCACGTTGGTACATGCGGATGACAGGATACGAGTACGGCGCAAACCACATGAAGCGATGGATCCTTCTTGCCAGCAGGGTACTCTTCAAGCTGGTGGGGGTGGCATTCTCGTCTGGAGACTGTTTACGTGGACTGAAATGGGACCCCTGGTACGTGTGACATCGTCCCTCACAGGTCAACGTTATCGGGATATCCTGGACGACCATTTGCTCCCGTTTGTGCGTCTTCAACATTCCACTGGGGACCTCATCCTGCAACAAGACAATGCACCGTGCCATCGCTCCCGAATTGTATCCGAACGCTTGGATGAACACTCCACCGACGTGACCTCGCTTCCTTGGCCAGCTAGGTCACCTGACCTCAATCCCATCGAGCACATCTGGGATGCCATCGGGAGAGATGTTCGAGGCTCTGACCCCCTTCATCAAATCTTCGTGAACTGTGGGAGCTTGTTCAGGGGTCGTGGATCCGTATGGCTTTCCAACGCTTCCGGTGTCTTGTCGAGTTCATGCCGAGACGAATCGCCGCCGTCATGAGGACGAAAGTTGGTGCTACACGTTACTAGACAGGTATCTCTAATTCAATTGCTCTTCACTGTATGGGTACGAAACATATTCCTGGATTGATATGGCATTGTGTTCCTGAATAATCACAATGACGTTGCTGCGCAATAGTTATCTCTGAAAAAAAAAGTTTTTATGCGAGTTGCGAAAAACGTCTCGGAAAATATAGCTCCGACTATAAAAGATGCGGTAATTCAAACCGTACAGTAAGCTTCGATAGGTGTGGACTCTTGTACCCATTTTTCCACAGCCACTTTCACCTCGTCTGTGTCATCAAATCGTTGTCCCCGGAGACTGTCCTCCATTCGATCGAACATGTGGAAGTCGGAGGGCGCCATATCTGGGCTGTACGGTGGAAGGAAAACCACTGACCAGCCAAATTTGCTGTTAGCATGATTTGTTGCCAAAGATTTGTGTGTGGTCTCGCATTGTCACGGTGAATGTGGATCCTTTTTAGATTCTCGTTCGTTCTCTTCCTCTTATGGCTTCTCTAAGCTTCTTGAGTGCCTCGATGTACCGCTCGCTGATCACGGTACTGCCACGTTCCAGAAAATCAAAGAGAATGACACCCCTGTCATCCCAAAAGAACAGCCACCATGACTTTCTATGCTGATCGCTGGCTCTTGAACTTCTTATGCCTTGGTGAAGAGGTGTGACGCCATTCCATGTATTGATTCTTCGTTTCTGAATCGTAAAGATACGTTTTATCCCTTGTCATCAGATCGAAAACAAAACGTGTCTTCATTGGCTTCAAACGCTTCCAGCAGATCAGAACAGACTTCCACTCTTCTCTCCTTCAAATCGGGTGTCAAGTGCCGAGGTACCCACTTTTCACACGTTTTCTAATACCCTAAGTCTTCCACCATCTTTTGTATGTCATGTAACCACAGTCCACTTGTGCAACAAGCTCAGGGATTGTATCTCGTCTGTCCGCGGGAATCAATTCACCCACTCGCTGACGATTCGTGTCAATGGTCGCAGATGATGGTCTCCCATTGCGCGGTTTGTCCTCAATGCTGGTCTCCCCTACTTTAAACTTCTTCAGCTATCTGTGCACATTGCCCTTGTCAATGGTGTCATCTCCGTAAACATTATGTAGTCTTCTGTGGATGTCAGACAGCGTGCACCCTTCGTTCGTCAAGAATTCAATGACGACTCGTTGCTCCTGCTTGGAATCCAGTGGTAGGCATATTTTCTAGCAAGTCCTTCCCCTTGTGGTGGGTTCTCCCTTTCTTTGTACCTTCCAGTTGAAAATCTAAGAGAAGAAATAAGGCACTTAAACTTTCTACAGTTGTCATGAAGCGAACTTATGGTAGATAGCTACAGTATTCCTTATAAAATCAAATCATAATTCATATCCTCGAAAAGGGCTGATCGTTGAAAACAATTTCTTTCAGGGCAACGATTGTTCTTAACTAGCGAACAAAACGCTTTGATGACTTGATGGAAATTGATGTTGGGGAAAATAATTTCTGTAACGCAAGGTAAACGAACTTTTCCGACCAAAACTGAGGAAAAATATATTTTAGTGTTGTTCATGCATTGGATTTTGTGCTTTTAATGGCTGTTTTGAGCATTTTTCTTCTGAAAATAAAAGAAAAAAATATGGTGTAGGTCTGAGGATTCCGTATTATGTTGTAGATAGATCTGCATTCAGTTATGGATCGCAATATAGTTATATTTCCAATTAATTAATTTTTTCTAAACGTTTCGTTGAAATACTCCTTTGAAAATATGAATAAGTTTACGATGGGACAACTATACACTCATTGTACTTTGTGATCAGAAATACAGCTGTAACATTGGACGTTTCTTGTTCAAGGAGTTTCAGATTTGTTTTAGGCAAAACGTGGATGCAGAGTTTTTCCTTCGATTCTGACTTTTCATGCCGATTGATTAATTAACTTTGGGATGAATGATTTCTGTCCGCATTCAATACTAAGATGTTTCGTTAAGTAATCAATGAAATGAAATTTTCGTTGATTACTTAACGAAACTTGTAATTACTTAAAAAAATTATTTCCGTTAAAAATTATACATTACTCTAGTGCAAAAACAAATTGAACAGAAACAAAGGATAAAATTAAATACCATAAATTCTTACCCTGATCGTATAATTAAATTGCAGGATTGAATAACATCCGTGGTAGGAACCAGAAACTTCACTGTAAATACGTACAACGTCGTGCTCAACATCACAATAATAAATTGCGTGAAATTTACGGACAACGTCACTGAAAAGTCGCAGAATTTCATATCACACCGCTTTTCTCAACAGTTACCGGTTACGTGCATGTTTTAACATTTCCTGCATGTCGAATTATGTATCAAATTGTTATTTAAGTTAGGATTTGATTTATTGTTCGTATGACAACTTTTATGCTGCTGACAAGCAAATGTTTCTGTGTTTTTTATTAGCCCGCAGTAATTTCTATAAAAAAAAGGTGTATATAAATATTTTTTAAAATGACACATGTGGCGTAAAGGAAGTCTTGACCTTTACGCTAACTTAAAATATCAACATACTAATAAATTGTTCCTAAATTAAACAAACCTTAACGGGCAGACGAAACATATAAAACAGAAGTCAACTTACGGAAAAAAGTCCTTTATTCGGAATGGAATGCACAACACTCTCCACACATTTATCTCAACACTCTTCAATTATCTCGTACAGCACTTTCTTAACAACACTCATCATAATCGCTCACAATAATAGCTCTCAATATTCGCTCTTATCCACACACCCCTCTATAATCGCTCTCAATAATATCAACACCTCTCTCACAACAGATCAGTAGTCGCTTTTTATCTCTTGTTCTTATCTTATTACATGCATACGTCACGTGCATTCAACCTCAATTCTGTTGCCAAACGTATTCGTTTGAAGGAAAAGATATTTCGTTAAGCGTGAAGAATACTGAGAATAAACTCAAGATTTACATAGGGAAAGAAACTAAAAAAGGAAAGTTCATCTAGAATATACGTCACATCATCTCCCTCGTATTATTTTTTTTTTTTTTTTTTGCCGAAAACCTATCAATTTTGTAGAGGTATCCTTTCAAACAATCTGATCATGCATTCAACCTTTCAGATAAGAACTTACAAAAATTGATGAAGAGATTTGTTGATCTGTTGCTGTAACTGACTTCTCAGTACATATAGTCTGTAAATATCAATAGTTCAAAAAACTGCGTATGGCAGGAAAAAAACTACAACATTTTTAACGTGATTTTTTTTTACGGAAAAAAAGTCCTTTATTCGGAATGGAATGCACAACACTCTCCACACATTTATCTCAACACTCTTCAATTATCTCGTACAGCACTTTCTTAACAACGCTCATCATAATCGCTCACAATAATAGCTCTCAATATTCGCTCTTATCAACACACCCCTCTACAATCGCTCAATGCCGCCCCGGTGGCGCAGTGGTCTAAGGCGTTGGCCTCTGATCATTCGTCCGTAAGGGGTCCGGGTTCGAATCCCGGTCAGGCATGGGTGTTGTGTTTGTCTTACGGCACTGGCTCTCTCCCTTCCCTGTAACCAGTGACCCTAAATTAGGGACGGGCGACTGCTTATAGCCCATTGAGTTGCTCACGGTGGTCGTTAAACCTCCAATCAAAAAAAAAAAAAAAAACAATCGCTCAATAATATCAACACCTCTCTCACAACAGATCAGTAGTCGCTTTTTATCTCTTGTACTTATCTTGTTACATGCATACGTCACGTGCATTCAACCTCAATTGTGTTGCCAAATGTATTCGTTTGAAGGAAAAGATATTTCATTAAACGTGAAGAATACTGAGAATAAACTCAAGATTTACATAGGGAAAGAAACTAAAAAAGGAAAGTTAATCTAGAATATACGTCACACACGCTTTGATGACGGAATACCATTTCCTCTCGTTAGAGAGCAGATGGCATTTTCTCATCATGAAATATTAAAATAGCACAACTGCCTGGGAACTTGAATAAAATGTAAACGGCGGGACTAGTCATTAGATATAAAATGAAGGTACAGAATATTTACAAGGCAAATAAAAGAACCCTGAAATTAAGTTTCTGTTGCATAAAAAAAGTAAATATCATAGCTCATTAACATATCAGATACACTATTTTTTCTGGGTAAACGAATAAATACGTTACGGAAACTTTTTTGTGACGTCCGGGGATTTTGTCATTGATTCCATTCAAAGAAATCTACATCGTCAGAAAAACTTTTCACTTCAAGTAATCTGATTATATTATTTCAAGAAATCTGATTTCAGGAAGAATTTTTATTTGCTATTTCCCTTTATATATTGGCTCTCTACAAAATTTATTGGGCCATATGTTATACAAATCATGTAAAGAAGCACACATTACTTAAATCATGTGGCGAAACAGGAGAAACTTCAAAAGTTGAAACAAATTCATTTCTTCCACATCTTCGAACATATAGCTTTTTTGTTGGAGGTTTAACGACCACCGTGAGCAACTAGATGGGCTATAAGCAGTCGCCCGTCCCAAATTTAGGGCCATTGGTTCCAGGGAAGGGAGAGAGCCAGTGCTGTAAAACAAACACAACATACATGCTTTACGAGATTCGAATCCCGACCCATTTCGGACGAATGGTCATAAGCCAACGCTTTAGGCGACTGCGAACAACTTCGGTTTATAATGAAAGATGTTAGCATCACAGAGGTACTAAGATCTTTCATTATAAAACGAAGAGAATTTGTATGAGCAGAAGCTGATGCTTATTCCTAATATTTTTGGTAAGCAGTTCGTACCACGCATAGATTCAATAATATGCCAGATACATTGCGAGGTATGGCCAACCAATTTGTGTGTAATGCGGCCTTCAATGCGGGTATGGAAGTAATTAGTGTATACAGACGTCTGATGCTCCGTTCTATAGTGCCCCACAGGTGCTGTATAGGATTGATATCTGGGGAGTTCGAAGGCCAGTCGATAAACTAGAAATCCGATATGTGTTCCTCAAACCATTACTGCACAGCCAACTCAGCCCAAGTTTCGCCAGAGCCCTCAACTCAGCTTCAGTTTCGTAGCCCCAGTTTCTCCAGAGCCAACTCAGCCCAGCTCAACCACCACAATGTGTTTCTCAATGATCAAAAGAAACGGTAACCTATGCACCTTCCAGTGTGGCATTGGAGAGAGAAAGCACCTGAATTTCATCTACGTATGCAAACTTAAAGAAAAGATGCTTACCCAGGGGGAGCACGACCCCAAATATCTCGAAAGCCTCCTGGAAGACAGAGTATACACTGTGATGCTAAATGATCTGCCGGAAAGAAGCTCCGGAGAAGTTCAGGTACAGGTAAGCTACGAGCATGAAACAATCTCTAAAGAAGAAGCGCTGCAAGGATTAATGGAAGGAAAGTATCTGGTGGCAGAATATACCGTCAAATGCCGCCGCCCCATCTATCTCAACGAAAAATGATACGGCGTGGAGTCTGTGCAAGATGAGGTGATGCCTCTTTTGAGGAAACTCAGGAAGGACTGTGAAGTGCATATGTGAAGACTATTTAAGCGTGTGTTGTGTAAAGACTGTAAATATCGCTTGTGTGTTGTCAAATATCATATTATATTTTATATTTTAATCATATTATTGTATTAATCAATTCATATTTTGTAAATATATTGGCAATAAAAATAAAAAAATGGAGAAGAGAATCCCGTATTTTGGGATTCTCTTCTCCATTTTTTTTAAAAGTCTTGTTAACCATTGGTTTCGTTGCACGTGTCATGTTATATCCCCATTTTTTTTAACCACTGGGTAAAAGTTGTCACGATGCCTTATTTTTCTTCAAAACGGATATGTTGCACAACATTTTGAAATTCATGATATGTTGCACAACATTTTGAAATTCATGATATGTTGCACAACATTTTCAAATTCATGATATGTTGCACAACATTTGTCGATAACAACATAATGAGGGTATTTAAACGGAGGAAGATATTATTAAGGGTGATTAAACAGAGGAAGATATTATTTTTCTACACTTGACAACCTTCTCTTTCTGGATTTCATTTTCTGCATTACCATCTATCATGTGTAGACCAAAGTATATGGAAGAAGAAGTTGAAGGAGTAGATATTTGGTCTTTTCCAGATAATCAATTAGATGATGAAGAAGAAGAACCAAGTGATGATGATCCACCAGATAATAATACCTGGGATGAGTTTCCTCCAGAGTGGTATATTCTAAATGAAGAACATGAACCTTACTGGGATTACGATTTTATCCTCCATATAACTTGCCTCGTGAATAATCTAGGAATCTTTCCTCGCTGTGATTGAACTCAGAAGTGAATATTTGATCTTGCTAACTCATTTTAGAAAACGGTGCTATATAATTCTGTTCTATATAATGTGAGAAAACTAAATTAACTTTTCATTCTTTATCACTCTCAATATTGAAGAAATCATGAAAATTGGCTGGTGAAATCTAGTAATCAGTAAACTAATTTGAACTGCTGTATTGATTTTTCATTCTTTATCGTGTGATCTATTGACTCTCGATACATCTTGTAGAATCAAATAAAATAAACGAACCATAACATAAGCGAAGGTACCTTTAACAGGAAAATATATCTTTATAACATAAGCAAAGGTATCATTCTCGATTAAATGATATCTTTATAACATAAGCAAAGGTACCATTCTCGATAAAATGATATCTTTATAACATAAGCAAAGGTATCATTCTCGATGAAATGATATCTTTATAACATAAGCAAAGGTACCATTCTCGATGAAATGATATCTTTATAAGATAAGCAAAGGTATCATTCTCGATAAAATGATATCTTTATAACATAAGCAAAGGTATCATTCTCGATAAAATGATATCTTTATAACATAAGCAAAGGTATCATTCTCGATAAAATGATATCTTTATAACATAAGCAAAGGTATCATTCTCGATAAAAATAAAATAACGCCATTTCTCGATAAACAGAACGCGGGTATTTAAACGAAAACAAGAAAATAACACACTTTTTTCAAGTGAACAAATGTATATTTATTTTATGCATCAGCCTTTGCACGTTCTGTTACATTCTCATCACATGATGATGATGTACGTTTTCTACAAAAAGTATCTCTCCAATAAGGTTTTGAAAACTTTTCCATTCTACATCATAATTCAAAAGTTGAGTGACTTGAGGAACTGAATAACAGTGTAACATAAAATTTTTTGTTAAATATCTCTTCAAAGGATGCCGCATTCTAAAGACACGAACACATTCGATTCCGCAAGCGTTCAACGCATCAGGACATTCATTATCTGACACCGAAAGAGGAAGTCCTTTTAACAAAAACTTTTTAAAATATCGTCTTGGTTGTGGTCTTGATCCTGTTGCACAACAATTAGGATCCACAACAGGACTTGAAAAATACTTTTCAAATAATCTCGAGTGATCATCTCTTCAATCGTTTTTCGCACTGTAGTCTGAATGTTAGCTTCTTCAGAATCTTCCTTAAGATCTTGTACTACACTCAATATCTTACAAATAACAGCCTTATTTATACTGTTAATCAAGTTCTGCTGATTAAATTTATCCTTAGCATAACGAGTGCTTGACATTTCTTGTAATATAAAACGCACATTAGTGTCATAATCCAATTTCGTATCGGCAATATCCTTGCTCGTCATCATTTGTGATGTGACTGCTGGCGATGAATTGACATATTCGTCTACTTCTTCTGAATTTAGTTGCACACGGAGTTCCATGACAGCACCTGTAAAAAAAAAAAAAGGAATAATAATTTTACATGTGATTTATTAAAAAACACACATTATAAAAGAAATATATAACTTAAATCGGTTTCCACGCCACCCAAGAGGTACGATTTACGGCGCGTTTCTCCCTTTCAAATGGGCAGAGTTCCCCTATGAATAAATCATAAGGCCTATTTATTCCATATCCAATTTTTGGATAAAAATGACCCCATAAAGAGGTGATATTACATAAAATGACTCCATAAAGGGGTGATATTACATAAAATGACCCCATAAAGGGGTGATATTACATAAAATGACCCCATAAAGGCGTGATATTACATAAAATGACCCCATAAAGGGGTGATATCACATAAAATGACCCCATAAAGGGGTGATATTCCATAAAATGACCCGATAAAGGGGTGATATACATACATAAAATGACCCCATAAAGGGGTGATATACATACATAAAATGACCCCATAAAGGGGTGATATACATACATAAAATGACCCCATAAAGGGGTGATATACATACATAAAATGACCCCATAAAGGGGGGATATACATAAATAAAATGACCCCATAAAGGGGTGATATTACATAAAATGACCCCATAAAGGGGTGATATCACATAAAATGACCCCATAAAGGGATGATATTACATAAAATGACCCCATAAAGGGGTGATATTACATAAAAAGACCCCACGAAAGGGTGATATTACATAAAAAGACCCCACGAAAGGGTGATATTACATAAAAAGGCCCCACGAAAGGGTGATATTACATAAAAAGACCCCACGAAAGGGTGATATTACATAAAAAGACCCCACGAAAGGGTGATATTACATAAAAAGACCCCACGAAAGGGTAATATTACATAAAAAGACCCCACGAAAGGGTGATATTACATAAAATGACCCTACGAAAGGGTGATATTACATAAAATGACGCCATGAAGGGGTGATATTACATAAAATGACCCCATAAAGGGGTGATATTACATAAAATGACCCCATAAAGGGGTGATACACATGGTAACAACTCATGGATAACTTTTAGAAAAACTATCTAGATACCGTGACATGTTGACTTTTTCAACAACGGGTCATCGTTCGCAGCGTACTATGAACCAGGTGGTCCTTTCTAGCACTTTGGAAACACTCACCCTACTTGCAAGCTTGTTCATCCCGATAAATTTAATCAGCAAAACTTGATTAACAGTATAAATAAGGCTGTTATTTGTAAGATATTGAGTGTAGTACAAGATCTTAAGGAAGATTCTGAAGAAGCTAACATTCAGACTACAGTGCGAAAAACGATTGAAGAGATGATCACTCCAGATTATTTGAAAAGTATTTTTCAAGTCCTGTTGTGGATCCTAATTGTTGTGCAACAGGATCAAGACCACAACCAAGACGATATTTTAAAAAGTTTTTGTTGAAAGGACTTCCTCTTTCGGTGTCAGATAATGAATGTCTTGATGCGTTGAACGCTTGCGGAATCGAATGTGTTCGCGTCTTTAGAATGCGGCATCCTTTGAAGAGATATTTAACTAAATTTTTTATGTTACACTGTTATTCAGTTCCTCAAGTCACTCAACTTTTGAATTACGATGTTAGAATGGAAAAGTTTTCAAAACCTTATTGGAGAGATACTTTTTGTAGAAAACGTACATCATCATCATGTGATGAGAATGTAACAAAACGTGCAAAGGCTGATGCATAAAATAAATATACATTTGTTCACTTGAAAAAAAGTGTGTTCTTTTCTTGTTTTCGTTTAAATACCCGCGTTCTGTTTATCGAGAAATGGCGTTATTTTATTTTTATCGAGAATGATACCTTTGCTTATGTTATAAAGATATCATTTTATCGAGAATGATACCTTTGCTTATGTTATAAAGATATCATTTTATCGAGAATGATACCTTTGCTTATGTTATAAAGATATCATTTCATCGAGAATGGTACCTTTGCTTATGTTATAAAGATATCATTTCATCGAGAATGATACCTTTGCTTATGTTATAAAGATATCATTTTATCGTGAATGGTACCTTTGCTTATGTTATAAAGATATCATTTAATCGAGAATGATACCTTTGCTTATGTTATAAGGATATATTTTCCTGTTAAAGGTACCTTTGCTTATGTTATGGTTCGTTTATTTTATTTGATTCTACAAGATGTATCGAGAGTCAATAGATCACACGATAAAGAATGAAAAATCAATACAGCAGTTCAAATTAGTTTACTGATTACTAGATTTCACCAGCCAATTTCCATGATTTCTTCAATATTGAGAGTGATAAAGAATGAAAAGTTAATTTAGTTTTCTCACATTATATAGAACAGAATTATATAGCACCGTTTTCTAAAATGAGTTAGCAAGATCAAATATTCACTTCTGAGTTCAATCACAGCGAGGAAAGATTCCTAGATTATTCACGAGGCAAGTTATACGGAGGATAAAAATCGTAATCCCAGTAAGGTTCATGTTCTTCATTTAGAATATACCACTCTGGAGGAAACTCATCCCAGGTATTATTATCTGGTGGATCATCATCACTTGGTTCTTCTTCTTCATCATCTAATTGATTATCTGGAAAAGACCAAATATCTACTCCTTCAACTTCTTCTTCCATATACTTTGGTCTACACATGATAGATGGTAATGCAGAAAATGAAATCCAGAAAGAGAAGGTTGTCAAGTGTAGAAAAATAATATCTTCCTCTGTTTAATCACCCTTAATAATATCTTCCTCCGTTTAAATACCCTCATTATGTTGTTATCGACAAATGTTGTGCAACATATCATGAATTTGAAAATGTTGTGCAACATATCATGAATTTGAAAATGTTGTGCAACATATCATGAATTTCAAAATGTTGTGCAACATATCCGTTTTGAAGAAAAATAAGGCATCGTGACAACTTTTACCCAGTGGTTAAAAAAAATGGGGATATAACATGACACGTGCAACGAAACCAATGGTTAACAAGACTTTTAAAAAAAATGGAGAAGAGAATCCCAAAATACGGGATTCTCTTCTCCATTTTTTTATTTTTATTGCCAATATATTTACAAAATATGAATTGATTAATACAATAATATGATTAAAATATAAAATATAATATGATATTTGACAACACACAAGCGATATTTACACTCTTTACACAACACACGCTTAAATAGTCTTCACATATGCACTTCACAGTCCTTCCTGAGTTTCCTCAAAAGAGGCATCACCTCATCTTGCACAGACTCCACGCCGTATCATTTTTCGTTGAGATAGATGGGGCGGCGGCATTTGACGGTATATTCTGCCACCAGATACTTTCCTTCCATTAATCCTTGCAGCGCTTCTTCTTTAGAGATTGTTTCATGCTCGTAGCTTACCTGTACCTGAACTTCTCCGGAGCTTCTTTCCGGCAGATCATTTAGCATCACAGTGTATACTCTGTCTTCCAGGAGGCTTTCGAGATATTTGGGGTCGTGCTCCCCCTGGGTGAGCATCTTTTCTTTAATTTTGCATACGTAGATGAAATTCAGGTGCTTTCTCTCTCCAATGCCACACTGGAAGGTGCATAGGTTACCGTTTCTTTTGATCATTGAGAAACACATTGTGGTGGTTGAGCTGGGCTGAGTTGGCTCTGGAGAAACCGGGGCTACGAAACTGAAGCTGAGTTGAGGGCTCTGGCAAAACTTGGGCTGAGTTGGCTGACGAAACTGTGTTAAAGGCTCTGGCGAAACTGAAACTGAGTTGGCTGACGAAACTGAAACTGAGTGGGCTGGCAAAGATACTGGTTGGACGTTGATTTAGCCAAGTGAGAAGACAAGAAATGTCACGCTCTTTTATATAACATGTCGCACCTTGTTTCATAACCAGATGTTTATTCTTTTTTATATTTCCTACACTCTTTCCTGTCTTGATTCTCACAAACTAAACCAATAGTCAATAATACTTTTAAAAAAAGATCCAAATATGGAATTTTTATCATAGGATTACGGGATCATTTCTAATATATACAAACTGAACCAATGGTTAGCTGGACTTGTAAAAAAAATGGGAATCTCAAGTACGAGATCCCCTTTTTTTCAGTCTTTATTGCTAATATACACGATGAACTAATGGTTAGCTGGACTTGTAAAAAAAATGGGGAAGAGAATCTCAAATACGAGATTCTCTTCCCCATTTTTTCATGCTTTATTGCTATTTGCAAAGTATTTACAATTTTTTTTACAATATGCATATTATGACACAATATATTAGAAAACAGTTATTTAAAACAGTTATTTATAAAATATTTACAATATGAAGGAAAACAACAGTCTTTACATCTGCAAAATGCAATCATCATCCAAATTTCTCAGGCACGGGAGCACTTCTTTTTCCACCGATACCACGCCAAGGTATCTGTTGCGTTGAGGAACGGGGTTTTCGTAAGTAACGGTATACTCTGCCATTAAGAGAGTCCCATCCAACAATCCCTGTATGGCTTCTCCTTTGCTGAGGGAATCCGGAGCAAAGCTGAGCTGAGCTTGCACGTGGCCGAAGCTGTCTGCGGGTACATCATTCAGGAAGAGAGACGTCACCCGGTCTGGAAGGATGTTGTTTAAGTGATCGGGGTCACTTTCTCCTTGATGGAACACCTTTTCACCGAATTTTTCAATGCGCACGATGTTTAGGTGGGAGCTTTCCGTGATGCTGCACTGGAACGTGCAGATTGCTCCGTTTTCCTTTACTAAGGAGAAGCACATGATGAAATTTGGGTGGGGTTGGCTTAGATGGCTGGCGAGAGAGAAGTGGAAACTTGGCGTGGAAACTGAAGAGGTTGGCTGGCAAAGTTGGCTCCCGAGAGAGACTGGCTTAGCTTGGCTGCCGAGAGAGATTAGCTTAGCTGGCTGGCTTAGCTTAGCTGCCGAGAGAGCTCCGGAGATTAACGAGGTTGGCTGGCTTAGCTGGCAAGAGATCTGGACAGTGGCGAGGTTGGCTAGCAAAGTGGTGAGAAATGAACATTTCTCTCTCTCTTTTACACTCAAACCATATCCTGTTATGAAACAGGATGCTGATATCTTGCGCCATGATTTATTTATATCCCATTTCTGAGAATTTCCAACATGAGTTTCCTTTTTCTATTCCCTTAGGATTTATTTCATATTTTATTACATAATGGGATAGTCCCTCTCCAAAGATTCCACAATTTCAACTATCTCATCTGGTATTAAATCTTCTTTTGACTCCTCCAATAGTTGTTCAATCTCTTCCTGTGTTACATCTTTGAGTTGTCTCTTGTCGCAAAGGAATTGCTCTTAGTCTAGACCGTGCAACTCCCTCACCATTCTGTCCAGAGTGTCTATCATCTCATTCGGTTCTTCTTGTAGTGTTAATATCTCTTGCAATAATTGATTAAATCTCTGTATCTGGTCATTGGGTAGAGGATATATGATTTCTAAAATGCCGCTTTGTTGCAACGCTATTATTTCATCCATGAGCCAATTGGATTCCTCTAGCAGATTATTCTTTTGTCGGCGCATGATGGTTTTCTAACAAGATGAGAGAAAAAGAGAGAACGAGAGACTGTTGGGTTACGCCTCCATTTTTATAGTGTTTGGATTTCGTAACTTCCTGTTGACGTCATTTAGGTGAATCTATTTTTATCATATCACATTTGATATGCGATATAATATCATTCATACAAAAGATTTCATTCCTAAGGATGCTATTGAAAAAACATTTACTGAAAAACATTCATCCCAATGGTTTAATCGTATCCTATTACGCATTCCGTGTTCCATAGAACCAACTTGTTATTCTTGTTTTTCCGCTTTACCAGCATGAGTAACATGAGATGTGCACGTGAAGGATATCCTGTCAAGAGAGAGAGTATAAAAGGAGTGAGAGCGCGCTCACGACTTTATTTCATTCTGCCTATAATATGTATTCGTTTAGACAACTGAAACGCAAAAGTTATCAAAACATGGATGATGGAGTTCCCGCAAAGCCTGGAACTTATGAATATGACAAGAAATTTGTACGCAAGAAAAAAAAGGGGATGAAGAAGAGGAGGAGAACGAGGAGGAAGAGCAGGATCAACGGACGCCCTCGTCGTGATGTAAGAATTCGCCTAACGACGGATGAAAGATTACAAAACTCGCCGCCTCCAGAGCCGTCTACGGAATATTCTTCAACGGAGCCATCCACGGATTATTTGTCAACGGAGCCATCCACTGGGCCTTCTACATCAGCAGAGCCTTCTACATCAGCAGGGCCTTCTACATCAGCAGGGCCTTTAACATCAGCAGGGCCTTCTACATCAGCAGGGCCTTCTACATCAGCAAGGCCATCTACATCAGCAGGGCCTTCAACATCAGCAGAGCCTTCTACATCAGCAGGGCCATTACCAATTTTTACAGTTCCCCCTCTGAAAATAACTGTTCCCTTGGTGGCTGTTGGAAATCCCATCACTCCGGTGCTGGAAACATCTGATATAGAAGGACGATATCACATTGAAGTTTCTTATATTAAAAATGGGGACTCTTCATCATTAGCTTTCATTATACAACCTTCATTGTAAATATTTCATTTATATACCTATGTTTCATTTATATTCATTATATCTGGTTGTATATATTATTATTCTTAAATAAAAATAAAATGGGGAAAGAGGACTTTGGTCCTCTTTCCCCATTTTTTTTGTCAAAGTTTCTGACCATTGGTTCATGTTTTGGAGTTTTTACAAGTCTCTTAACCATTGGTTCATGTTTTGGAGTTTTTACAAGTCTCTTAACCATTGATGACATATTATATATAAAAGGGAGAGTTTACAAGTTACGAGTCATTGGTGATATATAATAAGAATCTTGGGTTAGTTTTTTCGATCATTGTGACATATCTCGTAGAGTCTTTTCACAAATCCATGAACACTATGAATCGTTACCATAGATTCTCAGCCTTTGGTCTCATATTTTCTATAATCGTAGTATCATTTCTCACATTCTCAGCCTTTGGTCTCATATTTTCTATAATCATAGTATCATTTCTCACATTCTCAGCCTTTGGTCTCATATTTTCTATAATCATAGTGTCATTTCTCACATTTCAGCCTTTGGTCTCATATTTTCTATAATCATAGTATCATTTCTCACATTCTCAGCCTTTGGTCTCATATTTTCTATAGTCATAGTATCATTTCTCACATTCTCAGCCTTTGGTCTCATATTTTCTATAATCATAGTATCATTTCTCACATTCTCAGCCGTTGGTCTCATGTTTTATACACTGCTGGACGATTGCTAAGGACGGATCATAAACGGCTATATAGCGCATAAAAAAGTAAGTGTGGTTGGATGCCAAGTGAAATAAAATAATGTCAGAATGCCAGGACATTACAAGAAAGACAATTTATTGTGCTCTGAAATCCAGAAGGCTTTGGAACGTGTTCAAGGGACAAACAGGCCATTTTGTGCAGAATATGTAAACGTGAAAAAAATGCAATTACCGTCCGCAGGCGTTCCTGCGTAAGATGTCAATACGGGATATGGCCACCATGGAGGGCGATGCAAGATTCCACACGTCGTGTCATGCTTTGCACAACATTATCAAGCAGCTGTTGGGGTAATTTATCCCATTCCTCTGTCAGTGCACGGATGAGGGTGTCCTTGTTTATTGGAGGGCATTAGCGACCAGCAAGACTCCTCCCCAAAGCATCCCACACATTTTCAATGGGATTCAGATCTGGAGAACGTGCTGGCCATACGAGGCGTTGAATATCCTCGCTCTCAAGACACTCCTGGGCAGCGACTGTTCGATGACATGTTGCGTTGTCGTCCATGAAAATGAATCTCTCACCTACAGCACCACGGAACATGCGAACATGAGGTAGCAGAACATCATTAATGTATCGTTGGCCAGTCATAGTCCCAGTTAGAAGCACATAGAGGGACGTACGGCCATTGATCATGATGCCAGCCCATACCATGACACTACATGTCGGATATCGGTCCTTTTCCTGTATGTTTGCTGGACAATATGCAGTACCACTATCACGCCAGATCAGTTGTCGTCGACAATCAGACGATAGACTGTATACACTCTCATCTGAGAAGAGGACAGCAGAACAGTCGTTATCAGTCCAATTGCGATGTTGATGGCACCATTGCAAACGGGCGGTACGGTGACGTTTGGACAATGGGATGCACACAACAGGACGGCTGGCGTATAGTCCTTCTTCGTGCAAACGTCTGGCGACAGTTTTTCGGGAGATCCGCTTGCCAGTAGCAGCCATAAACTGATTTGCTACCTCACTAGCTGTGCTGCGCCGGTGTCTTTTTGTTGATAGCACTATGTAGCGATCTTCTGCAGGTGTCGTACTGCAAACACGACCTCCCCCGTGACGTTTGCTACACTCTCCATTTGTTTGAAATGATTTCCAAAGCCTTGAAACAACACTGTGGCTGACGTCGAACTCCCTGGCAACATCGGTTATTTTTCGCCCTTCTTCTATCTTGCCAATAATACTGGCCACGCGTAAAATCATCTAGGTGATGTCGGGAAGACATACTGAAAATTGCAAGTTCGTCAATTGATTCTTTCCCTTTTAACTTTGCGTTTGAACAACAACGGTCAATACGCGTCAAATCCTTTATATCTCTTATCAGCGCTATGACGTCACGAACAAGTTCGGCAATCCAAAATTTGCATACGCACAACACGCCTTACTGTATCCCGCACTTATGCTAATTTCCACATTTTCCTGCCTTCCATTTTATGGTTGCTATCGTTGCTATTGTCATCCGTCCTTAGCAATTGTCCGGCAGTGTATAATCATAGTATCATTTCTCACATTCTCAGCCGTTGGTCTCATGTTTTATATAATCATAGTATCATTTCTCACATTCTCAGCCGTTGGTCTCATGTTTTATATAGTTGTAGTGTCATTTCTCACATTCTCAGCCGTTGGTCTCATGTTTTATGTAATGATGATGATGGATAATTGCGACAACGCCAATGGAAACGTTCAGACGGGTTGCCTTCACTGTGATATTGTGAGAATTACGGGACTTTTTACGTTAGACGGGTTGCCTTCTCCTTCATATTGTGAAAATAACGTAACTTTTCACGTTGGACGGGTTGCTTCTCCTTCATATTGTGAGAATAACGGGACTTTTCACGTTAGACGGGTTGCCTTCTCCTTCATATTGTGAGAATAACGGGACTTTTCACGTTGGAGGGGTTGCCTTCTCCTTCATATTGTGAGAATAACGGGACTTTTCACGTTGGACCGGATACCTTCACCTTTTTAAATGGTGGGATAAGGTGCTAGTAACGGGAGTTTTCACGTTAGACCGGTTACCTTCACGTTTTTAAATGGTGGGACAAGGTGCTAGTAACGGGACTTTTTCACGTTAGACCGGTTATTTTTTTTTTTTTTGATTGGAGGTTTAACGACCACCGTGAGCAACTCAATGGGCTATAAGCAGTCGCCCGTCCCTAATTTAGGGTCACTGGTTCCAGGGAAGGGAGAGAGCCAGTGCCGTAAGACAAACACAACATCCATGCCTCACCGGGATTCGAACCCGGACCCCTTCGGACGAATGATCAGAGGCCAACGCCGTAGACCACTGCGCCACCGGGGCGGCGTTAGACCGGTTACCTTCACCTTTTAGGATCACGTGATCTATCATTTTTAATTTTGTTCGGATACATATTGGAGTGACGGTATGTATATTGATCCCGCTCCAGGAATAGCCGTAAGGAACAGATGAACCGCAATTTTTGGTCTAAGGGCCACACCAGACAAAAACGTTAGCGTAGCACCACAAAATTTTGCTGGCTGTTAGCCGTCGATGTAAGAGCTTTGACAAATATCGTAACATGTTTGGATCAATACCTAAACTGTACTTGCATATGCTGATTTATTTATTTGCCTTTAATAGTCGTTCTTAGAGGATGGTACTCATTATGAATTCCGGCTAGTAAACGCAGTTCTAACGGCATGAATTACGGGTGTTATTTTTAGTTGAATAAATTGGTTGGTGCTATAAAAATATCTGAACGAAAACGAAGCGAGATATATTGAATAACCATTCCTTATAGAAATCATTAGTGAAAATGTATAAATAAATGGATGAATGAAGTAATTTCAAGTACTTTGTCTTTTGATAGCAGTGTTAACTCTGTTTTGTGGAACAACGTTAAATTCTTAAAAGTGCTGCAGGGTGTGACATGACAGAAACGCGGGATAACTGCTATAACTTCCTCATTTTGGTTTTCGCCCCGGCGGCGCAGTAGTCCAAGCGACAGCTTCTGATCGTTCGTCAGAGATGGGTCCAGGTTCGAATCCCGGTGAGGCATGGATGTTATGTTTGTCTTACGACGCTGGCTGTCTCCCTCCCTGGACTCAATGGCTCTAATTTAGGGACGGGAGACTGCTTATAGCCAAGTAAGTTGCTCATGATGGCCGTTAAACCTCCAATAAAAAAAACAAAAAAACTCGCTGGCTGACCAGTGACCATGCATGAGAAAAAATTCTCCCGAACTTCTTTTTTTTTTTTTTTTTTTGATTGGAGGTTTAACGACCACCGTGAGCAACTCAATGGGCTATAAGCAGTCGCCCGTTCCTAATTTAGGGTCACTGGTTCCAGGAAAGGGAGAGAGCTAGTGCCGTAAGACAAACACAACATCCATGCCTCACGGAATTCTAACCCGGACCCCTGTCGGACGAATGATCAGAGCAGAGGCCATCGCTTAGACCACTGCGCCACCAGGGCGGCCCCCCGACTTCATCATGAATAGAAGTCGCTGTACTTGACTTTAACATTCCAGCTAGGGAGGAGAAAAAGATATAATCACTCGAGGATCAATAATGTCGTTGTGTTTTAAAACGTTTGCTCAGTGCAGTTTTGTAAACATAGTGAAAAAAGACAAGTAACTGGGTAGTGGTGGTGTAGGAGGGGGATGGCGGTAACGGATCGTCCTCTCTTTCTCAATAGCATTGCAGGGATAAACATATGGTTAAAAAAGAAGGGAAAATTCATGGGTATTTACTGAAAGAGTGAAATTACACACAAACATACAGCTGCTGTTTGCTGAGGAGTTGTTTAATAAAAAAATTCGAGAGAGGCGCCACATCGGTAAAACAGTGGCTGCTCTAAACCGGAAAATTACGATAATTCAGTTTCGGTACACAGGTTTTGCGCGACGTGGTAACAAGGTATATAAAAGGTCTGTTTAATTTTGAATTTTAACCATTCTATATTTCATAACTTTAGAATTGAAGCAGTGATATGGCTTGTGACCATTCGTCTGAGATGGATCCGAATTCAAATCAGTGAGGCATGAATATAATGTTGTTGTTATTTTTTTATTGGAGGTTTAACGCCAGATGTATTTCTGCCTGGAGTTGAATAATAAACAAAATGCTTTCGTCTGTGAACAGAACATTATTCTTTGCTCAATGTGGAGTGTTCATGGCACTATCTATAGTGAGTTGTTTTGCATGCTAGGGTCCATGGAACATACTGAACAGATTTTCGGGCATGCAATCTGAAATTATTCAAACGTCTTGACATGGTTTAACTCATTATTTTGGTACCCATACTTGATTCCAGCTGTGTTGCTAACTTGCCACCAGTAGTTGGAGTGATCTTTTAGCCATTACAACAAGATAACTATCTCGTGACAGGATAGCATAGTTTTGGGTGGTTGACCACTACTGAACCTTGTGGCAGCTATTCCATTCTTAAACTGTTACTAATTTATATTGGCTGCCTTATGTTTTGTATTTTCCTTTAAAACGAAAAAGGTCGTTATACACTGTCACATGGCAGTTGTGTGTTTGGTGTGTGTAATCGTAAAGCATCTCAAAGAGGTTGGCCTTAGTTCTCGATAAGATAAAATTTCCATTATGTGATTAACTTTTGGGTAAGTGTTTTGTAGTACTTTGCAGCGCTATAAAACCAGGGTAATCATTTTAAATTGCTACGTGAACATGTGTGTTACACGTGAAATAATTTTAGTTTAAAGAAAAACATCTGTAGGTTCTTTTTTTCTTTTTTTGATTGGAGGTTTAACGACCACCGTGAGCAACTCAATGAGCTATAAGCAGTCACCAAGGTGGACATATCCCCCCCCATCCGGCCGTACGTATACGAAGAAGTGTGTGGAAAAATAAACGAAGCGCAGAACAAGTGTCATGAAAGAGCGCATTGGAAATCATAAGAGTTAAAGTGGGGTCAAGTAACAAAACGTGGATGTGGAAATCAAAGCGTGATAGCAGAAAATATAAAAATACTGTGAGAAAGATAAATGTAAATATTTGAAAGGAAAAGGGGATGGTTTTGAGGGAGAAACGCTGGTCAAAAACGGGCACCGGATTTATTGCAGCGAGAAAAGATCTGTGTTCCCCCCATTGCCTACCACCCATCGCTCGACGTGACGGTCCACAGCAACATCTGGAAATGCGAGGCATTTGGGATGGAGGATTATTGATATGGCAGCTACATGAGTCACGCGAGCATGTCCAGAAGTTCCTTCAAGCATTTGTCATTTTCTTGTAGGACTTCCTCCACAGTGAGTAGTTTAGGTCCCAGCCACCTACAGCGAGATCGCCTTTTCGGCAGGACACAGCAACGGAAGGAATGAGAGCAAATCTAACGACTTTGACAGAACAGTTTGTAGTGAGATTAGAGTAGAGTAGATGGCGCCACCGTACAAGTGCGTTTACGATTTGCACATAGAGAGGTGAGAGAATTTCGGGGGGGGGGGCAATAGGAAAGGATACCCATTTAACCAGTGGGTCCAGCCTGGGGGCCGTCACTTAACGTGCTCGTCCGATGCACGGCGGATATTCAGCGATTGTTAGTAAATCACACCATCTCCGAAGGATCAGCTCAGGCTTGAACCTGAGAACCTTGCATCGATAGTCTGAATCACTAACCACTAAGCCATCCGCGGCACAGCATGTCCAGAAAATGCACCACGGCAATCTTATACGGGTTCCACGCAAGGTTAGATTGGATTCCAAGGGACAGGAAAAGACCCAGAAGAAGACCACATGGAAGATGGGTGAATGAAATTCGAAAGTATGCGGGAGTGACATGGAGGAGACTGGCACAAGACAGACCGTTGTGGAGGAAACTTGGGGAGACCTTCGTCCAGCAGTGGATTGATAATGGTTGACAATGATGATGAGTTAAGTGCATGTTGATGAATAACATAGGTAAAGTTCTATTTAATGTGTAGCACCATTTCAAATTTATTTATATTTTTTTTAGGTTCAGGTGCGCTTCAAGTTTAGCGTATATATGTAATTCAGCATGTCATGATGTACAGTGTGAGCACCTGCTTAATGTACTTTTCTTTTAGTCTGTCTATTATGAAGCTTTAACATCACTAAGATACCAAGAAATAGAACTATATCAAGGTAAGAGTGTCTTAAATGAAGCAGCAAAAAAATATTTTGTTAGTGAAATATTAACCATTGAAGAGTCACTTTTCCCCTTGGGTTGCCCCTGTGAAACAGTGGTCTAAGCGCTGGCTTCTGATCATTCGTCCCAGATGTGTCTGGGTTCAAATCCTATTTAGGCATGAATGTTGTGTTTGTCTTACAACAGTGGCTGTCTCCTTTCACTGGAACCATTGGCCCTAAATTAAGGACAGGCAACAGCCTGTCCTTAATTTAGGGCCAATGGTTCTTAATTTAGGGCCAACAGCCTGTCCTTAATTTATATTACAGATCTTAATTTAGGGCCAACAGCCTGTCCTTAATTTATATCCCACTGAGTTGCTCATGATGGTCGTTAAAGGGTGTATCTACAATTTGTTCTTGCCACCTCATTTACTTCTCTTGTAAATTAATAAAATTTCTTAGTTGTATACTGTTGTAGTAGTAGTGTGCAAATTATGTAAAGTTTCTTTTTTTAAATGATGTACATTGAGGAAATTTGGGATTGTTGTTTTGTTTATTCTCCATAATTTCTGAAGAACTACTACCATAAGATAACCAGGTTTATTATTACACTGTAAAAAACTGTTTGAAATGACCTTGGAAGAAATTTTTTGACTACTAGCAGTTAAAAGCCAAAAAAAAAAAAAAAAAATGAGGTACACAGAAGGAGTCATCCAATCAAGATGAAAATTGGTGTGTAAAATGTACATGTATAAGAAAAGAAATTATTACAATTCCAGAGCAGTTGGGTAATATATTTGGATAAAACAGCTACACCAAGGAGGCAAGTCAGTACATTGCAGCACCACCTGTGGCTTGGATATATGCGAGACAAAGATGCATACAGTTTACGGATGCTGTCCTGAGGTATAGCACGCCAATTGTCATCCAAACATTTGATTGTTGAAACGTGTGATCGGACTGGCCACAGAAGGGTGTCAACATTATGAAGTCAGGCCTTGGAGAGCTATGCTGTGTGTGGCCAGGGTTTACCCTATATAGTGTGGGAAAATATTCTTATAATATGTGGCCAATACATCATGATAATTAACACAGCAATCAGACATTGCTGAATTGACTGTAATTACTAAATATACAATGTCATCGCTCTGTCCACGTTATTTTATAAACAACGAATAGCAACTGAAAAATAGTTCTACTGACACCGCTGGGATCGAACCCCAGATCTCTCAATAACTAGCCGAGTGCTTTTGCTTTACGCTACGGTGCCAACAATTCGCAGTGCTATTCGTGGTTTATCGGTCAGCATCTGACTACACAAATCCATATTGATGGGCTCAGCAACTGATGTGTCGCCATCTAGTAGCATTCAACAAACAAGCAGTTTTAATTACAGCTGATAAATCCGAAGGGCGATAGAAATGTTGAATATATATTCGTTTATAAAATAACGTGGACAGAGCGATGACATTGTATATTTACATTATCTCGACTGTAATTACTGTTCCACATGTAATATCAATCGCATCAGAAAACTTGAAAATTTCCCGCTGCAGGGCAATAAAGTTTTCAAGTTTTTTTATGTGATTGATATTACATATGGAACAGTAATTATAGTCAATTCAGTGATGTCTGATTGCTGTGTTCATTATCATGAGGCTTTATCCTGTTCAAAATTGCTCGGTGATGCTGCAAGAGGAATGGCAACACAACAGATCATGGATGCACGGTTGAGCTGTAAGGGTGGCATGGAAGACTACCAAGAGTGTCCGGCTGTCGTAAAAATGGCTCCCCCAGATAGCCACCCACACACACACACACCCCAGTGTGTGAGCCATGCGCTGTTCAACAGTAAAGGCAGGATCCATGCGCTGGCTGTTTAGTCTCCAGACATGCATATGCTGGTCAGTGTAGGGTAGGCAGCAGAGTGGCCTCTTTGAATGTAGTCACTGTGCTGCAAGTCATCTAGCAACAGTCTGGATAACCACTTCCATAACTGTAGATGATGCAGCATGGCCACAAATGGTTGAGAGCGAGGATTTCATTTCTGTTCATGTAACTTTTACAATCGCCCAATCCATTGACTGGGTTGTGCCCTCCTCAACCCATTGGTGCCAACATCGTCCAATTGCTGCATTGCTCTGACTCTAAAGCTTGGCAATACGACAACTTAAGCAACCAGTGTCTCCCAGCCCAGTTATACATCCTCTCTCAAACTCGCTCATGTCGCGCATGGATCTGACGTTGAGGCATCCTCACAGTCAATGGAGGTTAATGTAACTACAATGTGCTGTTACAGCTGTCTCTGCATGCGAGCTTTGATATACCCTCTTCGATGCATGGTTCCCTTGTGCTATGATGGGCTACTATTTAGTCGTTGGTTGCTATTTCTTAATCATTTGCATATTTGGTAGTGAGTACTTACATGTGGAGCTTCATCAGGATTGAACAACTTTCTGAGGGTGCTTCATTTTTTTTGGGGGGGGGGGGCAAAGTGTGTGTGTATATATATATAAGGCATTAAAGTTTATGTATTCCTTGGGCCAGCAATATAGAACACTGCTCTAGTGGTCTAAACACTAGCTTGTGATCGTTCATCCGAGTGGTCTGAGTTCAAGTCCTGAATGTGGCATGTGTGGTGTGTTTGTCTTATGACACTGGCTTTCTTCCTTCACTGGAAACAGTGGCTATAAATTAGAAATGAACAAGTTCTTGTAGCTCATAGAGTTGCATAAAGTAGTCATTAAATGCTCGAACAAATAAAAATACTGATCAACAACAGTAGTTTGCAAAATGGCTGCTGGGTGGCAAAAAGAAATTGACTTATCCTAAAATACAACTATCTGTGCACAAGAGCTTGAGGAATGTATTGCATACTTCGATGATTCATATTATTTGCTAGTACTGGCAATGTGCCTGTTCTCCAAACGGTGAATCTATAAAATCATTTTTAGAACATAAAATTAAAGAAAGGGAAAAGTAATTTAAAATCTGTAACTGTTTTATGATTTAGAAGTGCGTCGTGAGTTTTTTTTTACTAGTTTTTTTATTCTTCCAAGTTGGGCAATTGCTCTGTACATCTAAAAAAAAAAAAAGGTTTTGTTTTTTCGCAGCCTTTTCCCAGGTTTTGTTTTTCATTTCATTGGACTAAATTCTACACCTATCTTGCAATATTTTTGGGCTCTGTATTGAAGTTTTTGTGGACGATGAGTTATGGGTTGGGCCAGATATGTCATAGATGTGATGCGAAGTTCAACAATTTTGCTTAATATTTAAGTTTCCGAGCCCATGTGGGCGGTCATGTTTTTTTGGGTGATTTTTGGGGACTTGTATCTTTTAAATTTATTACATAGCAGAAATTCATGTTCACCGAAGTCTTTGTGGAAGTGAGTAAATACTGAGTTTTGCTGGTCCTTGATAAAGCCAAAGCTCAGCATTTTCAAAGCTTTCTGCACTCCATTTTTTTTTCTCCCTGCTCGTTTGCTTTGATGTTATTTATTTTAACTATTTTGTCTCCTGCTGTAGTTATTTCTGCTTATTGTAAGTGGAGATATATATACAGTAAAACTGTCTATACAGTTTTTAAAGAACCAAGTAAAATTAGCATATCATTGGAAAACCATATGAGCAAAACATGGAACTTTTCTGTCTTTAGAAGGCAGAACATTGTTTTGTTGCAAATTGCATTGTTATACTATGTATTTCATAAGATGTAGTATTTTTTTATGCTCTAGTGTACTAATACTTGAAGTAATCCTTTTTTCCCCCTGCTTTAACACTTTAATGCCCAAAACACCTGTACATACAATCAGGGTGGGAAATTAGAAAAATATCCTAGGAGCAAAATGGCTCCTATAGCTGAAATTCTAGGAGCCGTTCCTTGCTGGGCTCCCCCAGCCAGCCCAGCAAGGAACCGGCACCAGCGGTAGCACATTCCCCACCTTGTTCAACTATGGAACTAGATAAAAAAATCGGAAAGCTATCTTCACGAATTCTTAATAAAACTGGCTGAAATTTTTATACACAGGATAAGTAGATAATAGAAGCCCACCCTGAAAATTTCATGTGAATCGGTAAAATATTTTCTTAATTACCCCCGAACATTTTTATTAAGTACAATATTTTTCAGCATATAATCCGCAGACGACAAAATTCAGCGTGATAGAAAAAACGTCGGTGTATAATCCGCAAACAAAATTCATAGTAAAAGTTAAAAAAAAAACATATGTAATCCACAACAGTTTTACAATATATAGTACAAAAAAGTAATCGCCAATATTTTCACCAACACTTTTTTCCCCATCGCCAAAACAATTTCTTTTCTGCAAATTGCAAAGAATGCGATCGGCAGCGCGACCCCTCCATATTTATAAGGCGTAGGCGCACAATTTTTTTTTTTTTTTTTTTAATTGAAGGTTTAACGACCACCGTAAGCAACTCAATGGGCTATAAGCACTCACCCGTCCCTAATTTAGCTCCACTGGTTCCAGGGAAGAAAGAGAGCAAGTGCCATAAAACAAAACACAAAATTTTGTTTGTGACCTGATCGTAGCTCCTGTTACGCAATTTTTGGATGGCTTCAGAAATCCGGAATTTTCATAAATCTGGCACTCGTCCGGTCCCGTTGATGCTGGATTTTAGAGGTTTTACTGTATAAATATACTTTCTTTCCATTTAATGAGTTTAAAAAACTTATAAAATCGTGAAATTTTTTGAAAATTTAAAAAAGTTAGTTACGATACCCCGCAATTTTCAAATGGTTGTGATATGTATTTTTAATTTCTGTGGCAATTGCGCTGTAATTCTGAGTAATGTTTAAAATTACATCAACAACTGAAACACTGGTTTTCAGATCGTAAATAATTTGTAATGGTGTCGAAGTTCTTCAGTCTTGGAGCTGAAAGGAAAATAAACAAGTGGGGTTGGAAATTCGGGAAGAGTGTGCGTGTGTGTGTGTGGTGACATCACGGGTCAGAGCGGCACGTCTCAATGTTTTATGGAATGGAAACCGCACTCCGCTATTCAAGGTCAACGCGCTTTGCTGAAGGCAATGTTTCCTCCTCTTAACTTTTACAAAGCAGCAATCCCTTCCCAGAAAGGAAATGTCTACACACATACACACAGACATTTTTGCCAAAGCCAAGGGGCAAGCGGAGATATGTTGATGGAGTGACACTGCATATTATCGTCGAACATGTGGCGGCATTCTTAAAGCTTCATTTTAAAGTTTACGGGAGGGGGGCTCTGTATTATCCGCGCCGTCATATAATCTGCAGTGTCTAGAATTTAAACTTTTAGGAACAGATAATCCGCGGATTATGTGCCTGAAAATACGGCACTTTTATGCACAACAAATTCTTAATAAAAATTTCCATGCCTAGTTTTTTTTTTTTTTTTGATTGGAGGTTTAACGACCACCGTGAGCAATTCAATGGGCTAAAAGCAGTCGCCCGTCCCTAATTTAGGGTCACTGGTTCCAGGGAAGCCAGTGCCGTAAGACAAACACAACATCCATGCCTCACCGGGATTCGAACCCGGACCCCTTATGGACGAATGATCAGAGGCCATCGCTTAGACCACTGCGCCACCGGGGCGGCCATGACTAGTTTAAAAAGTATTTAACCAATTTAGGAGCAGTTTGGAGGGCTTTTCGTATCAATGATTTATGATGTTTGTAAAAAATTCTACCAGTTACGTGGAAAATTCACATAGATATTTTTTTTTGTTTTTTTGACAGGCTGTTTAGTTAGAATGGCAGAAAATGCCAAACACCCCATCTCCCATGCTGATACTCCCCCTTAACGGCTGCTCTTCTTGTCCCCCTCTCCTCCCCCTTTACCTCTGAAGCTGATTTCCCCCATCCCTTTCTTAAGGCTTGCTCCCCTTCTCCACCCCCAGTAGTGCCATCGAAGGTCACAGTAGCACACACCTGCATTCCTCACGGGACTTTTACGTACACTCCCCTAGTTCAGCACATGCTAGCAGCGAGGTTAAACTTATTTCTCCCTACCCCAATATACTTTTAACCACACACCACTGGGAACTTTTAAAAAAAGAAACAAATACCGCATTTGAAAATTACTACGTACGCATGTTAAAAAAGAAAAATCAAAAATTTATGCAGTCGCGAATTGGCTCCCAGGTTTAAAATACTGGTCGCATTTTGCTCCTGGCGACCGCTAATTTCCCACCCTGCATACAATGGATCATAGCCGCCCGAAACGCCTGTGTAGAGTGAGTCAGATTTTCTGCCCTTTTCTGCTTTTTAAATTTGCATGACCTATGAGTGATTAGCAGGTATCACCCTCAATCACTATTGTTGTTACTAAACAAAGAAGTGAGCCAACAGACAGTTTCAGACTGTATGATATTTAGCGTGATTTAAGATTTTTGGGTCATGGTTATTAAAAGTTAAAGAAAAAAAAAGATTGATGTCATTCAGTCTGCATAGATTTACAGTGCTTGTATGTAGTACATATATATACAGTATGTACACAGCATTAATTCATTTATGATTATTATTTTTACACAAGATACATATGTTATAAAACATACATTGATAGTTTAAAAAAATGAATTTTTGCTGTTTATTTATTTTAAGTTGAAATAAGGATTTTGAGAACCTGCATTGTTTTCTGATTAGTTTTATGGCTATAAAGGAAGTCCTAATAATTTCAGTGCACAGCAAAGTTGGCTGCTGATGCACTTACCTGTGAATAATCTTCACTGGAGACATTCCGATTGCACTTTGTGTTCTCAATTTCTTCTAGAGGTACAAATTATTATGTTGCCAAACCCAAGTTGCTGCTAATGCAATCTTGGAAGCACTCTTCCTCCATTAAAATTATAGCATTCCAGTCAAATCTTTTAAGTGATATGTTCATGGAGAGATTCATGTGGAAAGTGAATGTGTACAAAGATCTATATGATGTGAAGCAAGAGCAGACACGTACTGGAGGTAACACCTGATGTGATCAATGGTAAGCTCAGGAGGAATGGGTGCATTCTGCAAAGTGATGCATAAACCAGGTGGATGACAGGACATTGTGATAACGAGAGGCAGAGGATGTGGGGAGATTGGAATTTGTGGCAAAGGGAAAGGGTGGAAAGAAAGTTTGGTAAACAGAATTTGCATGATTTGAATTTCTAATGTATAACTAAGGAGAAAACTAATTCTTGATTAACGTGTAATAAATCGAATTTACCATTAAGAGCAGTTGAGAACTTTTGGACCACATACACATTTTACATGTGAAAAATAGATAAACAGGGTTTTACTGTAAAACTTTCATCTTAGCATTATTATTTCTTTAATGGTGTGCTACATTTCTCACAGATTCTACTGATGTGCTGCCATGCAAATTATAAGTCAGAAAAGATAGATGCAGTCACAATGTTCAAATTTCCAAAGGATCCTGACCTGCAAGAAAAGTGCATTACTGCTCTCAACAGAGATAACTTGATACCAAATCTCAACGATATGATTTGTATTCAGCATTTTAGTGATTAACTTATTTGAGTTAATGCAGTTTCAAGACATGATGATCACTGGTCTCAGTTCCTTGGAAAATATTAAAATTAGCTACCTTATATTTTTTCCAAACCAACCATCATGTCTTCTCTGCAAAAGTTATACTAAAATGTAGGCATGCTTTTATTTGTTGGCTTAAGAAGTGGTATTGCATTTCAGTTTCAGCTGAAATTTCTTCAAAGCACATCCAGCATCACCTTAATCAAACAAGTTTGTTCATATCAGTTTAATATCCCATTTTTTGTGTTTTCCACTTTAGCATAAACCTGTTATTACAAATATTTTGGCAGTTTACAACTTTAGTGTATTTCATGTATCTTAAACTCATGTATTGCAACCTCCTCCCTCTTCTTTTTTGTCTTCCCAACAGAAGTCAGGGGACCAATCCTTTGAAAACTTATACTACTGTAGAGCATATTGCATGCTGTGAAAAACATTTTGCTCTGGCTGTGTATATCATCTGTGGCAACATTGACTATTTGGGAGAAGTGTTTTGTAGTGGATTTAAATAAAAAAATTCACTCCAAACATTTCTTTTTAATGGTCTGAATTGTAGCCGTAAGCTGTTCTGAAGTTCAGGCTAGAAATACTGTGGGTATGCTTCTTTTCTTTAATGAATTTTTTATGATCAGAAAAAGTTATGCAGGAATCATTAGTTTTCAATCAGAGAAAAAAATGCTATATACATTTGGCTTTGTACAATTACTTTATTTGATATTCATATGACCTGCATATGTATCTTAATTGGCTTTAAAATTAGTCTACATGCAATTTAGTTGAACCTCTTACAAATTCATATTAGCATTGTTCCTTCCAAGAACTACAAAACTGACTGATATCACTAACAGCACCTTCATAATAAATTACAATTTATACTTCAACTAAAGTTCAAATTTTAGTTTATTATGAATAAGCAAATTTATAAATAATATACTAGTATATTTGTAAATTTGATTAAGTAGCATTGCAGATGTTGACATTGTATTTTCAAAGGGCTGAGTATTAGTTGTAACATATGGAATTGAGGTAGGGGGTGAATGTAATTAACAGCTATATGGAAGTCAGATTTTTTGAGGCACAGACCCACTCAAAATTGTACAATGAACATTGATTTTTGTATTCATTTATATGTCAGAAGACACGCTGAACATATGTTCTGAGTAATCAATTTAAAAAGAAAAAGGCTGAACTCATTGCTGAGTGAAGTGTAACTTTTCTAATTCCTGAAAGCCTAAATTTCTTAGGTGTAAACACAATTTTGCATCACATTTACCAATAATCTATGGATAAATAGCAGGGCTTGAAAAATACCATGCCTGAGATGCCTGGGGCATGTAAAATGAAATCTAGTTGCCCAGTCAGGCAACTAGAATTAAAGAAAAAAAAAAAGTTTGGAATGGAGAATTTTCTGCTCTAGAAAAAAAGACGTTCGTCGCATGTTTTTCATTTTACTGCAGTTGTATTATTGTTACGGAATAAGTGCCAAGGCCAGAAGAATAGCGCTTCTTTAATTATTATGCTCTACGTCCAGAAATTGGGGCCATACATAGTTTTGCTCCAGATGTTGTTTACAGTTAACGACGGGATGCATGCATCGGATGAAACTAGCCTCCAGTGTTTAGTGACAAAAAATGCATAAACTGCCATGAAACAGGAGGATGCAGACTGATGGCCAAAAAAGCCGTACTTTATGGGGAGGGAGTGACAACTGAATATTTATTGCACAACCCGAGGTGGGGTTTCGTCTCTGACATAACTTGGTTAAGTGAAAGCTTCCGCCCGCGTGCGCGCCCACACACCTGAACTGACAGCGGAACTACTGAAACAAAAGCTAAGTTTCGTTTAAGAATGAGCCTGCGCAATGCATTCTACTTAACCGGGAGAAGAGCAAAAATTACCAACGCCAATAACTTAGTTTATCTGAGAGAACAGTTTTCGTGTTAGTTGCGGTTCATGTTAGCTGTGGATATAAGTTGTATTTAGTAATGGATATAATTTTTTTTTTTTTTTTTTGGAAAATAAAATTCAGCAATGAGAGTATATCTCATAGTAAGCAATTATGTGAAATTCCCAATCTGTCAGCGGTAGTTACAAATTCGTCTTCCGCACTGTTGAGTGATGTAATTTCAGAATCAGAATCTACATCGTTGGCAAATCTGAAACTTATGCAAGAGCACTACGATAAAGCCTACAAAAAAAAAAAAAAGCTGTTTCACAGTTCAAGAATCTTGGATAAAAACATTTAATTCGCTAAAAACAAATGACAAGACCATTATGTTGTGCACTGTTTGCAAAATCCATCCTAAAATTGCTGATACCACCAGTAATTTTTTCAAGCAATGTGGGGTGTCAGGCGATAATATAGTTTAATAACTAAGTGCACACAACAGTAGTCAAAAACATAAGAGATTTGCCTTTGTAACAAAACAACAATTCTTGGGATTTTATGATGCAACATTACTTTTGTTTGTACAAGAGAAAAGGTAAATAATTTTTACATTCAAAATTGTTGTTAAAAACTACTTACCTTTCTTAAAACTTGAGATATATGCTTTTGTGCATTTTGAATACAAACACTTTAAAATGGTGATGCAAAAAATGTATAAAAAGTTTATCATAATTTTTAACTTTAAAAAAATGAGGCTTCTGTTTTGTTATCTTAAAAGATAAATTTTTCTGGTAATGTAGATTTTACTTCTGGGCAAGTAAATATTTTCTGCACATGCCCAGCTGGGCATGTAACTTTTCAGATATTTTTCAAGCCCCGAATAACATTTATAGAAAAAACCCTGCCCTATTGGTAGGAAGGCCATTTGACATAATATGAAGATATGAAGAAACCAATAATGAAACAAAAAATTTGGAATTGTCACAAAAAAATTGCACCCTTCTCCAATAAATTTTCATTACACTACAGAGAAAGCATTGAAATTCTCTTCAATAAAAACTTGCAATTCTGATAATTTGGAAATCTCTACTGGCAACAGCTAAAGAAATGATGTCAACCACGTGAGTACTTGCTTTTAGTGTGAACAAGGCTGGCGTTTCAAACGAAAGACCTCTTACTATTCCTAAAGTTTAGTCTGTAATAAATTGTGCATAAAAATGTTTGCTTCATTATTGGAACCGTGCCCTATTTAAATAACCAATGCGATATGAAATAGAGTTAGAGTGATGATTCAAGTTGTTTTATATTATCCAAGCATAAAATGGTTCTGTGCTATCATTACTACATCAAAACATGTACTACGTCAAATGTATATATACTACTTCATGTACATACAAAATACATCCAAGAAATATAATGCTACATATGTAAATACATATACTACATACCTGCCAACTACAACGAAATGTCCATAGTTTCTACAGATTTTGTTGTCTGACTACAGGACTCACTGTTGAAACTATGGATTCTACAAATTTTCACATTTACTTTTTTCTATTTTGCTATTATTTTATGATATACATGATATTTTTAAGTGGATTCACGGAATTCCGCCTTTTTTGTCGTTTAGATCATTCTCAAGATCGATGCAAAACTGAAGAGAATTTGGGGGAGGAGTGTCGTCTTCCATCTGGGGGCGGTATTTGTGTTTCAAAACTTTTGAAAACAATAGTTAAACAGAGTAAAAAATTTTGTGGTAATCGTAATTTTCTCATTCCCAATGCTGCTGAACAGAAATGGGGTGGTGGTGTGTGTGTGTAGGGGGGGTTCGTTGTAGGATGGAATTTCATTTTTACAAAACTTTCTAAAACGGCAGGTTGGCGGAGTTCAGATTTTTTTCGCAATGGTACTTTATTTTTCTTGCGATTTTGCCTTTGTCCAGTATTATTGTCAAATAAAATTTTACTGTATAAATATTTTTATTTCAGCTTGAAAAGAGGGGGAAATTTTCCAAAACCAGGAGTTAGACCAAGCAAAGATTTTTCCTGTAAGCAAACCCCCCCCCCCCCCCCCCTAATGTTCCCGCTCTTCTGCATTGCTAAATATTCCCCATCCCATAAGTTTTTGCATTTAAGCTGAGAAGGGAGCAGGAAATCCACAAAAACGGGAGTAACAGAGTTGAAAATTTGTAAAAATTGAAGTATTTTTTTACAAATTTTGGATTTCCCGTCCGTGAAGTGTTGTGGGATTCTGAATGCATCTGACTGATTTTACTGGTGGAAGTTTTGAACTTTTATAGCACAAAGCTGCTCAGAGAGAGAGAGAGAGAGAGATGCTTTGTTTCAAAGCACAAGCAGCCTAAAGTATCGTATCATACTCTCGAAAGCAAAGCAAGTTTACTCTGTCTTTGGGCTGACAACTTTGAAATGGATTTAGCATCAATGGTTTTCCCAAATAATTTTGAATTTGAAGTAGATCAAAATCAACTAAAGGTAAAAGAAATTAATTGCAAGGAAATGGCAGTGGTAGTCTTTATGCAATTCTATAAGTTTCTTTTATGCCTGGAAAAACTTAGTTCTCAGTTTTAAAACTTGCGGTCACCCAGTGAGCAAGTGGTAACAAGCACTGGCTTCTATGAGTATTTTTGAATTAATGTATATAGTTAATAGAAAATAGTTGTGGATTTGAATCAAAACAGAACTCTTTAGCTCACCTAACAGTACTTTGTTATCAATTACAGGCTTGTGGGAAGTCTGTATAAGATAGCCATAGTGCATTTTCTGGACATGGGTTTTCCATGAATATTTTTCAATTAATGTAAATAGTTGATGGAAAAGAATTTGATTTTAAGCAAAAAAGAATGTTTTTAGCTGACTTTATACTTTATTACACACATATTGTTTAAATCATTTGTTAAAAATGGGTCTGGGCTTGAATGCCTGGTGGGGTGTGAATGTTAGATTTTCCATCAATGGTCTTCCCACATAATTTGAGCAGGGACATTGCTAGACCATTTTAGGAAGGGGCTGAAGCCTCAATAATCTTGCTATCTCAGTGGCATACCAGAAAAATTCACCCCCTCCCTGCAAAAAAATATCTTCAAAGCCCATTTGAAAAAAAAATCCATTTTGACTTTCAATTACTGAAATTTTTAAATTCCATATTAACTAGATTTTCTGGGCATTTTAATAATACAAGTTCTTTAGAACCTACAGCCGCTTTTCATAAAACCAAAATCATTGCACTTTATTGTGTAAAATACAAATGTGACATTGTAATTGAAATGATTGCTCTTATTTTCTGTGAACAAAAAATACCACAAAACACACATAAAAATTAATCGTATCATGCAAATTTTATTCTTTAACCCTTTAAGTGGCCGATGTACCTGAACCGAAAGGTGCCAAAAAAAAATTCTGCTCTCCCCAAACAGAGTTGTTTCCATAATGACCGATTTCACAAAAGCTAAAGCAAAACAATTTCTTTTGCTCTCTCATCTGAGCAGTAAGGACTATAAACCTGTCACGAGTGATTAGCGCTCCCTTCTAGTCCTTTATTCTCTGATTCATGACAAGAGTAGGTCTAGTCCCCCTGACACGGATATCATGCAACAGGATAAAAAAAAAAAAAAAAAACTCTAACATCTTCTCTTTCCTTTCTTAGGTTCGTCGCCACTGTTGTGGCACTATCAGCATCTAATCAGTCAGAAAGGATCATTGTTAATCACTTCTCTAATTGACACCTTTGAATAACAAATCAAAGGGGGTGAGGTAGCATTTTATGACCCTCAGGTATTTCCTTTAAGTGGTGTTAAGACCACTAAACCTTTCGTTCTAGCCACACTTCACCCACTTCTTAGACAGCGAATATATCCATCTGAGCTGATCAGCCCATTTTGATAACCCCGAGTTAACCCATTCCGGCCACTTAAAGGGTTAAAGAACTATGGCAAACTTCCTTGAAATGCATCACGATCACACACACAAAACATGTAACTGCCACGTGACAGTGTCTTCGATATCCCTTGCATTGAGACAACATGATTTATTCCGACAACTGTTTGCCTTTTGAACTAACTTGTATTATTTGTGGTGCAATGGTCTATGCACTGACTTCTGACTACTCAGTTTCAAGTCTCAGGTGGGGCATTAGTTGTGTATTTGTCTTAAGGAAGTGGTTCTCTCCCTTTGTTGGCTACAAATTAAGGATGAGCAGCTTTGTATAGCACCTAGAATTGGTTTCCATGATTAATGCTGCCCCCCCCTCCAACGAACAGAAAAAGAAGTAAAAATGTTATTGACGTCAAAATCATCTATATTTCACCAACTCAAAACATTGGGGCAGTTTCATACTAATCTTTTCTGATTTATAAATGAGTAACAATTAAAGAGTAAAGTTTCAAAAAAAAAAAAAAAAGAGCTGCTTGAATTATTTACTCTTGATTAAAAAAAAAAACACTTATGTAAAATAATGCCACAATATTTTGCACATCGTAAATTTGTTTTCCATAATTCTTGTAAAGAAACAAAGACATAGGCTATCTGTTTCTTTGTCCACACAAAGAACATCTTTTTGTTCATTATATTTTTAAGAATGCACAGTTATGTGCAAACAATTGTAATACACCTTATTCTCAATAAAAACACTTTATTCTCTGTGGTGTAAAAATGTAATTCCTTGAACTGATATTTCTTTCACATTCTCTTATTAATATATGTACATGTATAGGAACTATTGCCATTGCTATGAAAAGGGGCTTCACATCCTCTGGAGTTGATGCTTTCCTGTCTGTCATCCAGTTTTTATAAACTTTAAAACTGTAAAAATGATTTCTCAAGATTTTACTTATTTACAAAAAAAAAAAAAAAAAAAAAAAAATTACTTTTCTGCTTAATACTTCATTCAAAGTTGCTGTCAAAAATGTCTGGCTATTTCTTTAAGCAGTTTCAAAATGACTAAGAAGTTTTGCAGATGTTTTTGTTAAGCCCCCCCATAATGCAGGGGTCACAGAGCCTACCAGTGAGCCCCTACATAATCTACAAGGAAGTTTTTTGCTTAAGTTAAAAGAAAAATTTGTAAGCCTTGACTAAATTTCGATTAACATGATTATTATTTTAAATCAATGATCAATCATTAAAAAAATAATAATAAAGAAGACAAAAAATATTGATGGTAAATTTATATTTGGCCATTGTATGTTACCAAAGGATGCATATGGAACCACGACTTGCTTTAGGACATGCCCACAGATCATCGGGTGTGTAATGCAGTTCATACATTTTTTAGCCATAGTTTCTTTACAAGATTTGGTAGCATTGTATGTCCCTGGTGGACATGATCAATTGGATACTTGGGCATTTTGGTCGCATATGCTGAATCTGTTTTTTGTTTTTTTTTGTTGTTGTTTTATCATTTGATGTTTTCTGGTGTGCCATGTGGTGGGTTTCTTCCTTTCTTTCTTTATTGCTCATAACTCCTCTGTACCACTGCTCAATACTCCTCACCACAGCAAAGCAACTAGGGACCATCTCTGTATTCTTAAAACCCCACCAAAAATGGGGAAAAGGTCAACATTTAAATAATATATTACTGCACTTAAATAAATCCTAAACCTGAATATCACAAGGTTACATTGGTTGCAAGTGAAATTAAATTAGTTTATCTCAAATTTAAAATGCAATCAAATTAAATGACAATTATGAATTTTAAAATTCTGCAGTTTTCTTGTTTTATTCATTATGGAAGCAAGGGAATGGGGTGAGTACAATGTAGCAAAATAAATTAAACCTTGTTTAGCACCCCAGTGTTATTAGTCTAGTGATGCTTCTGATATTGAATATGAAATAAATCAAAATCAACTAAAGGTTCCTTAGTGAAATTAACTGTGGGGGAAAAAGTAGTGCTTTGGGAAAACTTAATTCCCTGTTTAAAAATTTGAGACCCTCCTGTGGCCTAGTGGTATGATATGCTGGCTTCTAATCATTCACTAAAGATGGATCTGGGTATGTCATGAATAGTGTGCTTGTTTTATGCTGCACTACTGCTCTCCCTGAAACAGATGGGCCCAAATCAGTGATGAGCAACTGCTTGTAGTCCATTGAGTTGCTCATGGTGGTAGTTAAACACCAAATGAAAAAAATGGATTTGCAGTTCAGTTAGTATATAAATTAACCGAATGTTTCTGTAATGTCTCTCACACAGTTCATTGCATTCACATGTGGGGTAAGGATGTTAAAATTGTAACCCTTAAGTCTCGTAGTCTATTTTAAAGTTTTCCAAGAGGATTAGTGAATCCCTTTGCTGATCACTGCAAATGAAGAGTGGAATTTTGTTTACATAGTGATTTAGTGTTAAAACTTTTCACCCATCCTCCCATCTGTCTGCTACATAAGTATTAGACTAGTTTCTTTTTTTATGTCTTTATTCCATGTATGATAAAATGTTACACTGCAGGCATACATTTACCTCTTATTTTAGATATCACTAATTACATGGAGATCACTAATTAATGAGTTCAGTCATAGATAGATAGGAGTGAGGAAGGTTTCAGCAACTGTGGCATGCTGATAGGAGGTTGCATGTGTGGTATAGATCACATGAGGCCATGTACCTGAATCATCAAGTTGGAGTGTTACATACCAGTGGAGGTGGTGTCTGTGGTACGTTTACTAACAAGCCACCTCTTTGGGCCTTTTTGCACCTACTGAGACCTCCGTCACAGCACAAGACAATGCTTATGTACTTGTTGAACACATACTGCCACTCATGCTTACTCAATAGAAATATAGAGAATTATGCATGGTCTTATTTGTTTGGCTCACATAGTGGTAAAAGTTATATTATGTTACATAGTGAAAGTATGATGCAAAGGAATGATGAGCCTGATTGAAAATAAACAGTTTATAATAGCAAAAGATATCAGAACAGCAACAAAACTGATCCTAGGGGAAATATCATTTTGTTGTTATTCAAAATCATCTGTCATGGATGCTTTGAATAGCATCTGTCAGTCTGTAACGGATAGTGAAAGACTGCTAGTGCTGTTGATTTAACTTTTTAGTTGGCTGGAAACTGGTGATGCCTACACAAATGTAAAACTTTCTCTAATCATTAAAAATGCATGCATGAAAAAGCTTACCTGCAGTATTTCTAGCTTGAACTTCAGAATCAATCACAGTTATAAATTCAAACCATTAAAAAGAAATGTTTGGAGCAAAATTTATTTAAATCCACTACAAAACACTTCTCTCAAATAGTTAACCTTGCACACAGGTGACATCCTTTATTGGCTACAGCAAAATGTTTTTCACCACATGTGACATGCTTCACAGTAGCATAAGTAAGGTTCTTGAATCGAGTCCCCACTGGCTATTCTAATAAGACAAAAAAAATAAAAATAAATAAATAAAGGTGGTACAGGAAATACATTAAAGTTTATAAATTGCTAAGGTATTTGTAACAGGAGGTTTATTATAAAATGCGAAACATGCAGAAAATATGCAATTTTTCCAGAATACCACACAACAAAAGGGGTGGTATTAAAGTGATGTGAACAGACTGACTTAATTAAGGGGCTGCTGGAAGTGTTGTGAAGA
Organism: Macrothele yani; assembly: GCA_039090855.1. NCBI lineage: Eukaryota > Metazoa > Arthropoda > Arachnida > Araneae > Macrothelidae > Macrothele > Macrothele yani. Next base: position 42,397,086 of record CM077022.1, on the reverse strand, counting down.
AAAGCTACCAGAAATGTGAATGTTCTCCCTCTCCTTAAGTCAAAATATGAAGTCACACCTACATTTTTACCATAACTTTTGAAAAAAAAATATATGATAGTTGGTTTGGAAATATATAAGGTATCACATGGATAGTTAATTTCAGTACTTTCCAAGGAACTGATAACAGTGAATGACCATCCCTTGAAATTGTATCAACTTCAATAACATTTGCATTCATCACTAAAATACTGAATTCAAATTATACTGCTGTGAGTTGGTATCAAGTTGTCTTTGTAGAGAGCAGTAATCCACTATTCTTGCAATTCAGGATCCTTGGAAAACTTAAATCTTTTCCTACTTATAATCTGCATGACAAACTGGAGCACAAATGCAAACATGTATTTAGTACAAAAATTCTGAATTGACCTTAATGTTAAATTTTAGTAATTACACATTAATCAAATTAGCTTTATTCTCATTTATGTGTTAAATTGTGGTGTTGTGAATAAGAAATTCAAAGCACGCAGATTCTGTTTGCCGAACTCTCTCTTCACCTAGTTCTTGTTTGCTATAAAAAAATTCTATTTTCCAATCTCTCTACTCCCTCTGCTCTCCATTCCCTATCTTCCACATGTTTTATGTTTCACTGTGAAGAATGCACCAATTCCTTCTGAGCTAACATTAGTCAGATCAGTTGTCACCTATGGTAGACGCCTGCTCTTGCTCAGCATCACATAGCCCTATGTTTGAATTTGCTTTCCAGGCAAATCGATAGGTCAAGAACATATTTCACAATTTGACTGGAATATTATAATTGGAAAGGAAGATGGGTTGAGCCTCTATGATTACATCAGCTGCAATGCGTATTTGGCAATATCAACACTTAAGATTAAATCACTGAAAACAAAAAGTGCCATGAGAATGTCTCTAGCGGCAAAAGTGATGATGATTCCCAGGTAAATGCATAAGCACTCCAACTTTGCAATGTACTGAAATCATTGGGACTTCTTTTATAGCCAAAGTACTAATCAGGAAACAATGCAGGCTTTCAATAGCCTTGTTTTAATTTAAAAGTAAACAACAATAAAAAATTAATGATTTTTAAACTATCTTAATATATATATATATATTCTATTAAGAAGAGACTGAAGCAAAAACATTTTTGACTCAAACCAAGTACAACATAGAAAAGGTTATGTATTGACCAGTGTGAGTAAAAAGAGAAAAAATAGAATTGAATGTAGAAAGTGTCGAGAATACCGAGCCTTGGCTTTATCAAGGACCAGCAAAAACTCTGCATTTTCTCACTTCCACAAAGCTCTATTTGGAAATGGGTTTCTGCAAAGTCATAGATGCAAGTAATAAGCCCACCAAAATTTTTTAAAAATATATATATGTCATAACCTCCACAGAGTTGTATGACCAAGCTTTAGTTAACAATTTAGCTTGCATCCATAACTTTCCTGGCCCGACCCATGCTCTTCATCTGTTACTAATAAACAGAAAGATGATTATAGAAGACTCAAGTTGTAAGAGTGACATAATGAATCAAAAAATGTTCAGCAATAACAAATTGCCAAGTTATCTAGTCGCCTGAGAGAGAATTTAAACCTGAATAGCAATACTAAAGTGCTACAAATTCTTAAACATTGCAATAAAAAAGGAAATATTAATTTTTTTCTAAAGCACAGATTCTTGAAAGAAAACTGGATTATAAAAACCCCCTACTCCACAACTTCTGACAACACAAAAATGAGAATAAAATAAAGACAATAATAAACTAAAGAAATGCTTTGTGAAGGTTATATGACATAAACAATTAGTTGCAATATGTACAAAGTATTTCAGAAGTGCTTTAAGTGCACAATTAAGTAGTTATTAAGACCTTAACTACATTGAAAACACATCACAGACTACAAGAACAATGGAACGGCCGGCTGCTTAGCCTTACTTCCTTAAAAAACGTGCAAAGTTACCAAGAAAAGAACGAGTTAAAATCCGCAAAAAAGTTCATAAAACTTGCTAGTGCCTAAATGCTTAAAGCAAAAAAAAAGGAAAAATGTTCAAGAAGTTCAAACATTGAACTTGGAAAACCTAAAACCCAAAGACAATGAAGAGAGCTTACCTCTTATGCAACTTAACTTCTTCCACTCTTGAGGAAACATGGCCGACCTTTTACCCCAAACTTCAAAACACCCCTGCCACCCCCTAGTCGCTGGGGGGCAGTGTGGGTGGAGCTGAAGGCCTCCACACACTGAAAAAAATCCTACTCGCAGAGATTTTAACTAGAGAAAAATATAATTAAAATTGTGGACCTGTTTGATCAGAAAGAGCAGAATTAACTCTCCAGAATACATGAGAAATATTATGAAATATACAAGTAGTGTATTTAATAATCTTTGCATGTATTTAATCACCTTAGTGAGCTTCTGTAGACTATTCAGAATCCTATTAATTTTAATGTTAGTTTTACTATTTTTAGTATAGCTATTCTATTGAGTGAATAACTAGTTTTCTTTTATATTTATTTTTATTTTCTTTTATAAACAGATTTTTAAGTGTTTTTTTTGTGCGATTTTGTCTATATTATTTAATTTTTTATTTTTAATAGGACCTTCTTATCCATAGCACTAAGGTTCCTTTTTGTAGTTAATATGCATCCTCTAGCCAACTTCCAAAAGGCTTTCATTGGTCAGAATCATATTATTAACTGTGTTATATATATATCATCATCAACCATTATCAATCCACTGCTGAATGAAGGTCTCCCCAAATTTCTTCTACAATTGTCTGTCTTGGGCCTGTCTCCTCCATGTCACTCCAGTCAACTTTCGAATTTCATCCATCCATCTCTCATGGGGTCTTCTTCTGGGTCTTTTCCTGTCCCTCGGAATCCAGTCTAAAATTTTGGTTGTCCATCAGTGGTCTGTTCTTCTGGCAACATGTCCAGCCCACTGCTATTTCAGTGATTTCACTCTGGTCATGATGTCGTCCACTCCTGTCATTTTCCTTATCCACAAGTTCCTCTTCTTATCTTTCCTGGTTACACCAAGCATGCATCCTTGAGTTGTCTGCAGTCTTTGTATGTCTTTTTTAGTTAAGGTCCATGGCTCTGCTCCATACGTAAGCACTGGCAGGTTGCATTGATTAAACACTTTTCTTTTGAGACATAATGGCATACTGCTCTTAAAAATTGTACTGTTTCTTCCAAAAGCTATCCATCTAAATTTTATATGCTGATTAATTTCTTCATCAATCTGCCCAAGATAAATGTAGGAATCGGTTGTCTCAAGCTTTTCTCCATCAATCGATAAATCTTCGTTTCTTGTAAAAGCATTATACATCACTTTTGTCTTCTTAAAGTTTATTTTTAATCCCACTTCTTTACTCTTGTCAGCAAGTTCTTGGATCATACTCTGCAGCTCTTAAGGGGTAGTTGCAAAGATGACTACGTCATCAGCAAAACGAAGATGAGTTAAGTAATCTCCATTAATCTTTATCCCTTTGTTTTCCCAGTTCAATGATTGAAAGACATTTTCCAATGTGGCATTAAAGAGCTTGGGAGATATGGTGTCACCTTGTCTCACTCCCTTTCCAACTCTTATTTGTGCTGTATCCTCAAATATCTGAACCATTGCACTTGCATTTTCATAGATGTTATTAATAATGCTAATGTATGCATCTTCAATACCACAGGATTTCAAAGCCATTGTTACTGCTGATGGTTTCACGGAATCGAAGGCCTTTTCATAGTCAATAAAAGCCATGCATAATGGGAGTTCATATTTTATTGTTCTTTCAATTAGTTGTCTCAGTACATGGATATGATCTATAGTGCTGTAACCACTCCTGAATCCAGCTTGTTCTCTTGGTTGGGACATGTCTAATGTTGCCTTCAAGTGATGTGAAAGAATCTTAGTAAAGATTTTATAAACTACCGACAGGAGGCTGATGGGCCTGTAGTTACTAAGATTCTCAACATCACCTTTTTTATGAAGCAGGATCATTGTTCCAATCCTCAGGAATCTTCCCTTCATTAAGACATCTGGTGAAAACTTGGGCGAGTGTAGTTTCAATTTGTTCATTTGCTTCTTGTATAATGTCCACAGTAATTCCATCTTCTCCTGGAGCTCTTCCCCGTTTCATGTTCTTAATTGCATATGCAACTTCTGCAGGGAGGATTGGAGAGACATTGGCACTGGTACCTGTCATAATGTCTGGAATAGATGTATCATCCGTATCATATATAAATATATATATGTGTGTGTAAGTTTCATAATATACTACATCACAACTCCTTGTGCAAAAAATACCAATTATGAATGAATTAGTAGCAATGCTATGTACATACAGTATATGTATACATACTGCATTTACAAATGTTGTAAATCTATGCAATATGAATGAAATCAATGAAGTTAAAAAATAAGGATAACTGAAAATATTTTAATACTGAAGGTTTACAATGAGCAACTCAATGGGCTATATGCCCATCCCTACTTTAGGGCCACTGGTTCAAGGGAAGGGAGAGAGCCAGTGCTAAAACACAATATCCATGCCTCAACGGGATCTGAACCCAGACCCTTCTTGGACGAGTGGTCAGAAGCTAGAACTTAAGACCACTGTACCACCAGGGCAGCCATCAGTTTCTTTAACAACTGCCACTATGTGTGCTTGTAAAGGAGGGCTAGCCTTCTGATTATCAACGCACCAAATAGTTCCGTTAGTGATGCAAGGAAGCTAGCAACAAATATTATTCAATTCATTTCTATAAAATAAATCTTATTTTTCTTTATAAAACTGCTATTTATTACTATCCCATTTTAAACAAAAATTTACATAAAATGTAAGTAAATTATCAGTGCTTATAGTTCCATTAAAGGAGGCAATGAAACTAGCAATAAATAATTATTTATTACTTAGTATTTCATTTCTATAAAACAAAGCTTATTTTTCTTTACAAAACTGCTAGTTATAAATGTTTCAATTGAAACAAATATTTGCACAATGTGTATTGATTTACTTGATGCAATGGATGAATGGAAGTGTAGCCAAAAGGGAGATTAAAAACTAAGTACATTGTTTTTAACACACATTTTTTTTTTCGATTGGAGGTTTAACGATCATCATGAGCAACTCAATGGGCTATAAGCAGTTGCCCGTCCATAATTTAGGATCACTGGTTCCAGGGAAGGGAGAGAGCCAGCACAGTAAGACTAACACATCCCTGACTCACCGGGATTCGAACCCAGACCCCTTTTGGACGAATGATCAGAGGCCATTGCTTAGACCACTGCGCCACCGGGGCAGCTAACGCACATTTGAGTAAATTTCAAAAACTTTCCATTTTACTGGGAATGGGCTATGCATCAGGGTGCAAATGTACCTTGGAAGGTTCTGATTTGCAGAATGCTGAAGAATTACAATTATAGATTACCAGGATGAGATAAACATGAAGTACACCTGATTCTCAAAAGAAAAAAATACTAGTGCTTTTTGTTAAAATTTTTTTTTTTTAAAGTACTTGTTCCATATAACTTGAACTTCTGCACATAAATATTTTCAGGCAAATTTTAATATATTCTAATAAAACAAGCTTCTTTTGATTTAATGTATAAATTTCCTTTTTAAAAACATTGGGCAATGCTTTGTAACCCTGCCTTCATAATGAAACATTCTTGAGGCCAGCTTCCAATTCTAATCAAAAAGCACTCATAGCGTATTAAAATGTGTTTAGCCGTTCCGGTGGCTCAGTGGTCCATGCGCTTGGCTTATGACTTTTCATCCGAGATGAGTCTAAGTTCGGATCCCAGTGAGGCATGGATGTGTTCAGGATTAAGATAGGAGGGGTTCTATAGGGGGTATGGCCCATGATACATTCCTGGGCAAACAATAAACATTTAAACAGAGAGGTAGAGAGAGACAAAGGTTCATGAAAACTAGTTTAAGTTTTGTTTCATGATCTCCACTTGGTCAAAAACAGGGGCTGGTAGACAAACAGATTTCAAGGCAATGACTCGCAAAGGGTAAAGGTTTCATGTTGCTGTGTACAGCGGGGTCGGCGCATTTTCACTACCATCTACCCACACCTCCCTGCTTGCACTTGGAACCGTTAATGGTCAAAATCACCTGTGGCTTCACATTGCATAACAAAAAAAAAAAAAAAAATGCACCAAGAAAAGTATACTGGTAAACCATTAAAAAAATTCAAGACAGAAATTAGGAATCTTAAGCTTTTAACTCGCATTCTTATGAGAACAATAGAAAATACAGTGAGTTATTATGAGAACTCTACAGATAATTAAAGTAGTTTGAAGAATGCACTTGGTATTAATTATTACAAGCATATTTTATGTTTCATGTTTTAATGGATTTCATAATGATTCCCCATCATAATTCTTTGAGGGCCCATCCAAATGTCTTAGCCCAGGACTCACTAGGGCCTTAATCGGACCCTGGATGTGGTTTTCTCTTCCTTCCCTGGAACCAGTTGCTCTAAATTAGGGACAGGCGACCGCGGTATCACTCGACTGTAAAGACTTTGGTTTCTCTAATGCATTTCTCTTATGTTTTTCGACAGATCTCCATAAGAGTGGTATCAATACAATCTTCAGTTCAGAGGAAAGAACGTTCACACAAAAAAAATTTAGATAGACAACGGATTTACCTTTTTTAAGCACCTCAAAGTAACCTCACTCGCTTAAGCAGCGAACGCGAGCCTCCTCGTTAGGCCTAACCGTCTGCTATCGTTAAGTTACTTTCACGGCAAAGCTTCCTTAAGCAGACGCTTCCACGGGAAAAAGAGACGACACTTCCTGTGACGTACCGACTCCGAGGCTGGCGATTAGGTTGAAAAATTATCACAGTATCCTACGTCTGGGTCCAGAGTATTGTTTCCCGCGACGATGACTATGCATTATCGGCGAACTCTTAACATGGCGTAGATATATTTGTTTATTTTTTTTTTATCACTTTTCCCTCATTAGTCTTTAAAAGCCATGAATTTTTTCAAGAAAATTAAATAGGTGAGATCTAATATATAAAAGTTGAATGCTTGTTTGTCCGCTGTACAAATCTACAGTTTATAATTTAGAACCATCAAATTTAGTATACAATATCATGGTACTCTTAGACCGTAGGAGGTATTTTTGGATGATGTTGGGGCCCGGGGTGAAGAGGGCCCCCATGCGAAATTTTCGTAAAAAATTCTACGGTTTTCAATTTAGAACTACTAAATTTGGTATACTGTGTCATGGTACTCTGACTTAGACCGTAGGAGGTTTTTTGAATGGGGTCGGACCCCGGGGAGCCATCGGGCCCCATACAAAATTTGCGTAAAAATTTCTACAGTTTTCAATTTAAAACTACCAAATTTGGTATTGTATCTGATAGTGCTCTGCCTTAGCCGTAGACGTTTTTTTTTTGGATGGGGTCGGACAAGGTGGGGGCATACAAAATTTTCGTAAACATTTCTACAGTTTTCAATTTAGAACCACCAAACTTGGTATACGTTCTGATGGTACTCTAACTTAGACCGTAGGAGGTTTTTTGGATGATGTTGGGGCCCGGGGTGAAGGGGCCCCCATACGATATTTTCGTAAAAAATTCTACGGTTTTCAATTTAGAACCACTAAATTTGGTATACTATGTCATGGTATTCTGACTTAGACCGTAGGAGGTTTTTTGAATTGGGTAGGACCCCGGGGGCCACGGGCCCCGTACAAAATTTGCGTAAAAATTTCTACAGTTTTCAATTTAGAACTACCAAATTTGGTATTTTATCTGATGGTGCTCTAATTTTGCCGTAGACGGTTTTTGGATGGTGTTGGGGCCCGGAGTCAATGGGGGCCCCCACACAAAAAAATTCGTAAGAAGTTCTACAGTTTTCAATTTAGAACCACCAATGGTAACCGTCTCATGGTACTCTGACTCAGCCCGTAGACGGTTTTTGGATGGTGTTGGGGACCGGAGTCAATGGGGGCCCCCATACAAAAAAATCGTAAAAAGTTCTACAGTTTTCAATTTAGAACCACCAATGGTAACCGTCTCATGGTACTCTGACTCAGCCCGTAGACGGTTTTTGGATGGTGTTGGGGACCGGAGTCAATGGGGCCCCCCATACAAAAAAATCGTAAAAAGTTCTACAGTTTTCAATTTAGAACTACCAAATTTGGTATTGTATCTGATAGTGCTCTGCCATAGCCGTAGACGGTTTTTTTTTTGGATGGGGTCGGACAAGGGGGGAGGGGGGCATACAAAATTTTCGTAAACATTTCTACAGTTTTCAATTTAGAACCACCAAACTTGGTATACGTTCTGGTGGTACTCTAACTTAGACCGTAGGATGTTTTTTGATGATGTTGGGGCCCGGGGTGAAGAGGGCCCCCATACGAAATTTTCGTAAAAAATTCTACGGTTTTCAATTTAGAACCACCAAATTTGGTATACCGTCTCATAGTACTCTGATTTAGCCGTAACACGGTGTTGGGATGATGTTGGGGCCCGGGGTCAAGGGGCTCCCATACAATATTTCGTAAACATTTCTACAGTTTTCAATTTAGAACCATCAAATTTAGTATAAAATATCATGGTACTCTTAGACCGTAGAGGGTTTTTTGGATGATGTTGGGGCCCGGGGTGAATGGGGCCCCCATACGAAATTTTCGTAAAAAATTCTACGGTTTTCAATTTAGAACCACTAAATTTGGTATACTATGTCATGGTACTCTGACTTAGACCGTAGACGGTTTTTGGATGGGGGCGGAGCCCGGAGGGTCAGGGGGCCCCCATGCAAACTTTTCGTAACAAGTTCTACTGTTTTCAATTTAGAACCACCAAATTTGGTATACCGTCCGTCTCACAGTACTCTGATTTAGCCGTAACACGGTGTTGGGATGATGTTGCGGCCCGGGGTCCCCATACAAATTTTCGTAAACATTTCTACAGTTTTCAATTTAGAACCACCAAATTTGGTATACGTTCTGATGGTACTCTAACTGGTATACTATGTCATGGTACTCTGACTTAGACCGTAGGAGGTTTTTTGAATGGGGTCGGACCCCAGGGGGCCATCGGGCCCCATACAAAATTTGCGTAAAAATTTCTACAATTTTCAGTTTAAAACTACCAAATTTGGTATTGTATCTGATAGTGCTCTGCCTTAGCCGTAGACGTTTTTTTTTGGATGGGGTCGGACAGGGGGGGGGCATACAAAATTTTCGTAAACATTTCTACAGTTTTCAATTTAGATCCACCAAACTTGGTATACGTTCTGATGGTACTCTAATTTAGACCGTAGGAGGTTTTTTGGATGATGTTGGGGCCCGGGGTGAAGGGGCCCCCATACGATATTTTCGTAAAAAACTCTACGGTTTTCAATTTAGAACCACTAAATTTGGGAAACCATCTCACGATATTCTAACTTAGATCGTACGCGGTTTTTTGGATTGGGTCGGAGCCCGGGGGCTCGGGGGGGGGCATACAAAATTTTCTTAAACATTTCTACAGTTTTCAATTTAGAACCTCCAAATTTGGTATACCGTCTCATAGTACTCTGATTTAGCCGTAACACGGTGATGGGATGATGTTGGGGCCAGGGGTCTATACAAAATTTTCGTAAACATTTCTACAGTTTTCAATTTAGAACCACCAAATTTAGTATTACAACCAAAAGAGCTCCTTCCTGTCGTAAGGCACCTTGGAAAACTACCGCACATAAATGGGAAACTTGGAAAACTGCCCCACTGGAAAAATATCAAAGTGTTCTTCGGCCCCTTAATGAAAAACATGTGGCAATTTTCCAAATTGCTGAAAGATGTGTGGCAGGGTTGCCGGTAAATTGCCAAACCGGGACACAGCCACACATCAGTGTTCCTGTGTGTAGTTTAGAGTGAACCGCTTGTTCTGGGGGTATTTTTTGCCACTTTTCAGCTTTCAGGGGTATTTTGTCCGGGGTAATTTTTCCCCTGGTGGTATTTTTACCGTTTATCGCCACTTCAGCCGCGGGCCTTTTTAGAAAATTTTAAGTTACAACCTAGATATCTGGTATGTGTATAAACGGATTACGGTTAGAGCCCAATGTGTTCAAGCAAATATTCTTTCAAGACGATTTACTTTCATGATGTTTTCCTTGGCATTCTGTCTTTACCCTCAGATGTAAGAACTTTTTCATTTTTATAAACTGTGATTTTCGGAAGTGATGTGCGTCTGCTGAACTTGGAAGAATACGGGTACGAAGAACTGGCAACCGGAGAACTGGACATATTGCAATTTCAGTGCCATAAAATTGTTCTGGGTAAACAAATTTCGTGTGGCTATATTCCCCACTACTTGAGCAACTATTGTTCATAATTTTTTTTTTTTTTTTTTTTTTTAATATTTCATTTTTAGTAAGAAATTTAGACATTTCCATGATTTTCGGAGCTAAGAGTAAGCGGAGAACTGACCACCGGAGAACTGGCCACAAACATTTTAAGGTGCCGTATAAAAATTGCGTTCTGGGCTGCTCCGTGGCTACGTCTCCCCGAGATTGGTTACCTGACACACATAAAATGTCCGTAATTTCTTATTTTCTTATTTACGATATTTTTCTATAAACTATAACTATAAACAAATTCTCTGAGAGTATGAGCAAACCCAGGAAACTTGTCGGGTGTGTGTGTGGGGGGGGGGGGGGGAGCTTAAAACCTAAAATATGAAATATAAATAATTTCTGGTCCGATCGGGAGATTTTCAGCGTTTACAAGCTACAACTCGTCGAATTATCTGAGGGCATCTGCTGCCTCAGGAAACTAGTCGGGGGGGGGGGTTAATACCAAAATCGTAAAATATCAAGAGTTTCTCTTCCGATCGGGAGATTTTCAGCATTTGGCAGCTACAACTCGACACATTATCTGAGCGCACGTTACTACTCTGAAAACGTCGAAAATTTTTTTGTCCGATCAGGTGGTTTTCAGCGTTTACAAGCTAGAACTCGACACATTATCTGAGGGCATATGATTTATGAAAATCTCCGTGCCGGAAGAGAAATTCTTCATATTTTACACTTTTGGCAGCCCCCTCCCCGACAGGTTTGCCGTATAGGCACATGCCCTCATATAATTTGCAGACTAGTATTACCACCCCCTACTCGATGTGAGGGCGAACCATCTGCTGCGTCCTATTCGCTGCAGTGGGATTAATTATTAAGAAGGCCGTTAATTTTCGTAACTCTTTACTCTCTATTATCTTCCGCCTATGGGTGTCTACCGTGAAGTTGGGTTCCCTAATGGAGGGTCTCCAAGTTCAGGGTTGACGGGTGCATTGCGTTGTGTTTCATATGGGAGAACATGGGAAACCCATATTCCTCCATATGCCGCTTGAAATTTAATAAACTCATGTCAGATTTGGACCTTTTATTTTCCTGCGACTGGGTTTGCTAAATGTTAAAAGTTATTTTCTTCTTAAAATCTTGGAGTTGTTACTCTACCAAAACTTTACGATTGTTCTACTTAATTATTCAGGTTAAAATAAACAAAGATTCACTTATTTTGAATTTTCAAAGATTTGAGAAACTCGGGTAAATTTCATTATAAAATACAGAATTTATTTTCATTTGTGTTTCCTTAAAATCTATTACACTGATCGGTGGAGATTTCTATTAATTTAAACCAAAATATATTTTAAGTTCATTATGCTTTTTGATATTCGCAATCATATTTTAAAGTTCACCTTCCGCAAAATATAAGACACATTATGTTATTCAGCACTTGCAAGAGATTAAAATTATCTTTTCTACCGAGGATGTATAGGAGACAAAATCATGATCATGCTAACGAGATATTGGGAATTATGAAATTTTTCTCACCAAATTCTTTTCTTTTCATCTATTTCGTTGTCGTCCGGTATTACTTATAGGTATAAAGTCTATGGTTGGGACCTCATCCGGTCCTGCTGAATGCACACTGCCCGCATAAGATCACTCGATGCTTCACCCAAAATTTGCGTAAAAACCTCTCAGGGAAAACATCATACTTCCCTTCACCTGGAAATCATCTTGCTCAATTTTGAGCGTCCTCCCAGGAAAACTCCTAACTTAATTCTTTCTGCGATATTCTGCCCAGGATTCATCTAGAGTCCATCTTTCCTCTCTGCGTTCACCCAGAAAAAGCAGTCATCATTCCATCCCGTGTTCTCTCCAAATCATCTCCGCCTAAAAAAAAAACTTTTTCTCTCGTCTATGTTTAAGGGGTTCGGGGGTGTTCCTGTCCTACCCAAATGGTTCTCCCCTTATTGGTTGGGCCGCTTTTCCTCGCTTCGGCATTGGTTTACATCCCTGTATGGGAATCCCTCCGATTCGTTGGCAAAGGCTTGAGAACATCGAGTTTTCTTGAAGATGAATATTCCTTTATCTTGTCAACTGCTCCGCGGGATGTCCGCGCTGCCTTAGAATTTTCACGTACGCTTCCTGTATGACTCTTTCTGTTGGTGTCAACCAGTTACGCCCACTACGAGAAATATGCCCTGTTCGTTGCCCGCTAGCGTGCGTAAAACGTGACTTCGTTAATAGCGAAAGGTCCAGTAAATTGGCCCCCACCTGTGATTGCGAGCATTTCATTCTCGTAGCGTTGCTTGCTAAAACCTCCGAGTTTTCTCTTTACTAACCTAGGGGTGTGTTTCGTGCGTATTCTTACTGGAATTTCCGGAGAGCTCGGGGAACACAAAATAAAATAAAAAAACAATTCAAAAGAATGATGAAAAAAATAAGGAATTTCCTCCTCAAGAAAGAAATCTGCTCAGCCAGGTCTTAGAAAAATTATGAAATAGGTATTATAATTATCCTCTTAGAACGCCTGTCCACATTATGCTTCTCGGATTTTCTTTCCCAATTCCCGCGCTCTCTAAATTGTTTACTTGGTAACTACTCTTCCTCGTTTAACTATTTCCTCGTACTATGCGATACCGTAGGAATTATTTGGTGAATATATTGCTTTCCCACACTTACTAATTTGTAGGCCCCCTTTCCGAAATTCATACCTACGAAATCATGGTCCTCCAATGTTACACGATATTCCGGAGGACATACGGGTAACATTATCTCCCTCTCCCATAGGGTTGAAGAGCTTTGTCCCCCAAAGTTAGGTGCTGTGGATTCCTTCCTCTCTTGCAAGGCTGCTCGTTTTCGCTCATTTCAACATGCGATGAATTACAATCATTTGCGAAAACTTATGCGCATATATGATACATAATGTAATTATAAGCACATACAATAAGCATAAAACTACGAGTAAGATTATTATAACAATGTTCAATAAATATTAAATTCCTCCACCGAATCTAATTCTAAGTTTGACATTGACAGATAACATATGCACTGTATATATATATATATATATATATGAATTCTTTCCGATAGTGACAGATTTCTTCAGCCGCCGTCTTCTCGGCGACACACAATATTTGCTCGGGTACGCGCCTCCGTTGGGCGATATGGTTTCGGTTTTGGGCGTTCCCATCTCTTAAGCACTCAGCTAGTTTCTCAGAGTTCCTTTGGAGATCAGCCTCCCAGACGGGAGTGATGTAGGCTAACACCATCTCCACGTTCAGTTCATAAGGGTGCCGTACCATTACGCCGAGGAATAGTTCCCGGTAACATTTATCTTGATCGTTCGTCTTTCCGTCTGTAGTTTTACCGATCGAGTGTGCACCGTGAGTTTTTCGAAGTGAACGTCCACAATCCCGGCTGCGCACGATGAGAAAGCTTCGATCTCTACCGTAGCCAAGGGCTCGCATGCAAAACAGCCTGTTACCTTGATTTCTGCCTCCGTGAATTTTGGGCAGACAGTTCTGGTTTCGATCGAGTACTTGTACTTCTGGAATTGAAGATTTACCACTATAGGGGCTGAGTGTAACAGTTCCGAAACAAGTTGGCCATTTCCGTCAACCTTCAGTTGATGCCATGCTGATGCCATTGGTAAGGCGCTCTTTTTTTTGTTCTATCATACTCAGTAAATACGACTGTTGTCGGTGGTATTTCATAGAGTCCTCATAATAGCTACAAGAAAACATGCTTTCGTCGAAGATAAAATTTTTCGACATCGATTCGTTGCTCTGCGTATCGCCGATATGTCCTTTCATCGGTCGTGAAGGTAAGCTTGCCCTTTCAATATAACTCTCTTGAGGGTTTCCCACTCGAGAGATCAGATGTGTGTTCACGATTTGTGTAGGCTGGTCCAGTGATCCGACTACTTGCACTGTGATGCCCGTAGAGGTCGTGGCTTGGTTCTTAACCGTCAGAGTCTCTACGGTGTCGTTGTTGTGCTGTTGAATTAGTAGCTGATAACTACACTGCATCGATACTATTCTGCGTACGTCGTATGCTCGCAGGAAATCTGCTTCCAGCCATATTCGAAAGAAATGGCAATGTTGCGAGTCAATGATCCAGCATGACGTGGACCCACTGTCGGACGGCTGACAGCCTGTGATGCCGGGCCAGTCTAGCGATTGTTTTGTCAGTGCGTCAAATTGTTTTGATCGCACACATCCTTTTCCCCAATTGCAAGTCTCGTGATTTGCACAAACCAATTGGCTGAGATAACGCATTGTAGTCACGTGCGTAAAATAGTCTCTCGTCGTGTGCCAGATACAGTTTGCCTGCTGGTAGGTTACTTTCAAGGAAAAAAGTGTATGGTCATTTTCCTGGTCCGTAAACCATATGCATTGTTCATGCCCCAAATTCATTAGGGTTACCTGCGCATTAGTAGTTAGACGGCAGTTGTGCTCTACCTCTGAGTCCGTGCACTCCTTCACCTTTGATGCAACAATCGAATGTGCGTTACATTCCGCGGAAGTTCCGTTTACCAACAGAAATAAGCTCAAAAGTACCAGTCCGTGTAAAGGCGGTTGCGCCGCTGGACGGGCAACTTGCCTCTCCAAATATTCGTGCATCTGATTTACTCCGTTACGTAAAACATTTCCTGTTAGGGCTCCTGTCTTTACTGCCACAAACGTTGTTCCTCTGAGGAATCTATATGACTTCCAAAGAATTATTCCGACTCCACACAACAGCTTCCAGATGCTAATTACTACTTTCCTGGCATATAGAAAGGTTACCGCTGAAATTAAAACTAGCACAATATACACTACATAAGTGACTGCGTGGGGTAAACACTTTAGCTGTCGTAGCATCTCACGACACAGTATGCACTGTAGGGGTCTACACGTTGTTCTACCTACGATTTGCAAAGCACCCCTTAGGGTTTTTCCATCCGTGGTAACGAAAATCAAAGTTAGTTCCGCAGAAAGCTCTAGTAGTTCCGGTGGCAATGATGTCTGATACGGAGCGTTCCTTAAAGTGATAACCCGCTCCATACCTCGAACTCGAATCACCAGGGTTCCTGGAAGTGAGCTGGTGATGATTGGGTCGTTGTATGATACTTTGATATTTTCCCTTTGAAATACTGCCTCTTCGTCAGACAGCAAATGTCTCTGGTGACGGCGCCGAGGTGAAATATTAGTGCGCGGTTTTCCAACGCACTCTGTGAAAGAGATCAGCGATGGGTTCGAAATCCGTAGTCCTTCCGCTTCATGTATCAGTGTAGATACTGCTGGCGTTAGGCGGCAGTTGCACGTAGTGACGGATTTATTCACACAGCTCGCCAGTGCACAATATTCGCTCGTTCCACTGCACGGTGCATCGGCAGTGCAGGCACAGTGTAAACCGTCTCTTGTGCACTCCATTAATGAAAGGGCTCCTTGTGGGTTCGGTTCCTGCTGAACGAAGAAATTTCTCGGTTCGATAAGCTCATGGTTGTGCGTAATGAATGTCCTCCAGGCTTTCACGCACTCGTCACATGAATGTGCATGACAAGCACTCCGCGGCATTCCTAGTTTCAAAAGTTCGGCACGAGATGCTACAGTGCACTGATATTTATCTCCCTTGAAATGACAAAGTTCGTGATTAGCAGCTACTCCGCTAACTGTCCAGATTACCACGGCGAACGCAATCACGTTCATCTTGTCCATTTTATTGACGAATGTCACTCTCTTCAAATATCTTAAAAGTGGTAATGGTTCTGTCGACACTTGTCGGCCATAATTATTTCAAAACAAGCATACACATGAAATCACTCCTTATCACCTCGGTATTTCTCTTGCACATGCATTATATACACTTTACATTAAGAACTAGTAATATTTCCTTCGAAAAGCTCGTTTCACTCTGACCTACGAGAAGCGAGGGGTTTTTATGTGCATATTTATTTATATATATTTTTTTTTCGAAATTCCGAAGCGCATTCCATCCCAGGCTTCCCTTTTCTCTAATTGTATTTTTTTTTTTTCCTACTTGTAGGTTTTCTCCAACAACAACAACAACAACAAAAATAAAAAATCTCATCACTCGTGTTTCTTAAGCTTACTAAATTATAATTAAATAACGGTTATTTACTTCCCATGTATCTATTCTGCAGCTATTATTTCCATTCGCTGGTGCGTCTACTACTTCTAAAAGAAAAATTATTAATTTCCCTTTTCGTGTTTGTCGTATTGTCTACCAGATATTACCCGCGTATAGTCGCTTATTTCCCTTTTACGTTGTCTAACTTAATCGTTAGTTCTTTGCTGAACTATTTCTTGTCATTTTATCTGTCGTGCTTTACTCTCTTTTTTTTTTTTTCTTTTTTTTTCTCGCGTATTACAATTGTATTCTCATTCCTGGCTATTTCTGATTTCACGACCAGATGCTTTTCTCGTGTATTCGCAGGTGTGCGGCGACCATTTAAGGAACGCCGATGATTTCGGAAAATAGGGGATTTCCTCGAAAATGCTTGCGAGGGTCCCCTTTGGGCGATGTCACCCCTGCAAATTCGTCGATCCAAAAATTTTGGGTCGTTCCTGTGTTGACCGTTTCTCACGGCTCGAAATCTGAAACACCTGCGCTGATGCCTGTGGGTGTAAGTGAGCGCACAATAGCGTAGCCTCTTGCATGTTTTGCTTACATCGGAGGCTTCTTGTTTAGCCTATGTAGAAGCATCCACTTAGTATTCTGTTACCTGGGGCTAAAACTACCCCTCTAATTTCTGCAGGTCAGTGCTCAGTTCGCTGACGGATTTCATTGAAACAACACGCTTCTTTTGGTCTGGTGAACTTGTCATTCAAATTTCCTCTTCTGCTTTATCTCCTTTTTTTTTTTTTTTTTTTTTTTTTTTTTTGGTATCGTTGCACCATGTCTGCACGTATTAATCCTCATCTCACCTCGTCGCATTTTTCGCATGCTCGACGCCAGTTGTGGTTTGGGAGAATCTGCAACTGCTCCTCGTGTGCTGCGGTGGTAGAGGATGGGGAGCTGGGCCTGGTGAATTTGTCATTCACATTTCCTCTTCTGCTTTACTCAACCTCTAACCTCACGATGTACCTAGTGCATTTCTACCTCGATTTCATTTCTATACTTTTCCTTCCGTTATACTTGCCTTCCTTATCAATTAAAACTGAATTTTCCTACTATCCACAAAACAAAACAAAAAAAATATAGTACCTTTGGATATTTCACTTCAAGGTAAGTGCTTTTTACTGTCATTTCGATAGGTTATGGTTAGGCTATGTTAGGTGACGTTTAGGCTACGCGTCGATCATGTTTGTTGCTACTTTCTTATACCATGTTTTGTTTCAGGTTCGCGTATTTTAATTGCTTTGAATACCTGCCATGGATACTAATTTTGAACCACTGCATTATCCGATACGCTGTTAATCTCATTGCATTCCGTCGGTGTTTCCGCACGGCTATTTCTCCGCAGAAGGTGCTTACGTTTTTTTTTTTTTTTTCTAGTGATATATTACTCCGGCCTATGCTTCTGCTACAGAAAGTTTTGAGAGAAAAAAAAATATTTTTTTTTTCGTCGTGCTGTGCTCCCGTTTATAGTTTCCATCCTTTGAAATGCTCGGCCTTTGCTGTACAAATTATTTTACTGAGCGTTCCCGTTCTTTTACCGATAAATTTTCCTTCTTTGCATTCTTGCTTCAAGATGGCGGCCCAAGATGGCGTCTTCCCATTCTTCCTTTTGCTCCTTGCCAGCCAGTTTGAGTACGGGGTTTCTCAAACTGGAAACACGGTCCGTCCGTTCCTCTACTCTTGCAAGCCCCGTGCATGAGCGACGTCATTCTGCCTACGATTACCTTCGCTTATCCTCCTACTGCCTATCATTAATAAAATTTGAGCGGAAAATTATTATTTTTTCTCTTTTTTTTTTCTTCTCTTCGAACAAGATTTTTTTTTTTTTTTTGTAAAAGGAATGATTGCTACCGTTCAGTCTTTCCTCTGAAATAAAAACATTGCTTCCTCCACAGGTTTTTTTTTTGCTGGGTGCTTAATTCCTGACCCATTCTTTCTCTTTTTACTTACGTAATGTATTTTCCTTACTTAATATTAATTTTCCCCTTATCGTAGCAATTTTTTTTTTTTTTTTTTTTTTTTTTCGTGTTTCGTGAACTCAAAACTGGAAAGATTGCGATGCACGTACTAGGCTGCGGTCCTGCTATGAATATTATTAATTACTTCCTGCATATTCTTCCATGTTTATACACCACTTTCTAGCTAGACTCTTTTACGAATTATTTTCGATTACTGATCAGATCGCAAAAATTGTTTTTTTTTTTTTTTTCTTTTTTTCACCTATCAAATTTATTTTCTGCTAAACGTTTACCGTGAAAATTCAGGGATCTTCCCACTTATTCCGCATCGCTGTTTTTTTTTTCACAACACACACACATTTTTTATCTTCGCCCAGCGTTCTTCCTACTTCCTCGGGCTTAAACCCACGATTCCTGAGGTTTCGCTACGATTTTCCTCCACTGTGGATAAAGATTATTGACGGGTGCTCCTTCTGGTGTCCCTGCGCTTAGGTTTTCTTGAATGCGCTGCGACAAATAGCGGTCGGCTAAATCGAACCAAGAGGTTCCCTCTGGATTACTGGGTTGACTGAGACTTTTCAACATTCTATTTACAAAGCTAGTATCTTCCGGCTGCTCAAGTCTTTCGGTCGAGTCGCTGACCACAATTTCCTTTGGGTACGTGCGATTCAGGCCTATTTCCAAAGTGTTGGGCCCTTGTGAATTTGCTGTGGGGTGTATTGCTGCTGTTTGCTGAATTCTGTCCTGCGAACGTAGTAGATATGGATCTCTAATAACCCTTTGGCGCATTGCTTCTTGTGTTTGTCGGCTGCTACTTTCCTGATAGGAATCTTGTGACGGTATGGTCTCCTCCGTTGGTTCCGCGATTGCCTGTGTGCGCCTCGGCTCTTCAACATGTTGCGAGGGCGGAGGTACTTCCCTGCTTGTCTCCCTTCGCGCTGAACTCGACGTAGCGGGCGGCGAATTTATCGGTACTCCGATGTTGGGCGGTTGACTTACGGGCGGCATTGCTCTACTGCTTGTCGGTTGCGGCATGACTACTCTGGGAAAATCGACCCAATCCAGATAGTCGTAGTCCTGTGTGCTTTCCGATCCGTCGTCAGAGAAATCCTGCGATTGTCTGGGTACTTGTACCTCTATATTGTCCTGTACCGGTGACTCTGCTATAAGCTGGGGTAGGCGTTCAGTCCGCTTGAAGACTCGATTTTTATGCACGGTCTGATATTTGTTCGGATTTTCGACTGACCTCAACTGAACATTTACTGGGGTGGGGAACGAAACTATCTCCCAATCTCCGCAGTTAGTTCGAGCTAGCTTACGTGATAAATGTGGCTGTGAAAAAGGGGTGTGCAAAAATACTCTGTCGCCTAAATGTAGATTCTTTTCCGCAGCGTGCCTGTCTGCATACTTCTCTTGTTTCGCCGCAGCTTCTTGCAAATTTCCGTATACAATTGGTTGAATTTTCGCTAATCTGGTCTTCTTATTGAAGTGAATGGGACGATTTGTGAGGTTAGCTATCAATACGGGTATGATGCCTGATTTGTCCAGCGTGTTTACTGAACGACCCAAGCGTACTTTTCCCTGGGCGTATCTTTCTGACGGCTGTACTAGCACTTGGTTAACCTGGCATCCCGAAAATTTCCCACATCGGATCCGAATAACCCTTTCCGAATACGGTGGGATGAGCTCCTTATGGACGGTCCTTCCTATCTTGGTTACGTCGGGGTTAATGGGGTTGGTCCTTTCCGCTGAAGGCACGGACAAGACCTGGGTTCGAATTTTCGACTGACGTGCTTTCCCTTTAAAATTTCTTTTCTGGTTATTCCTTCCTCTACCGTACTCTGCTCTAGCTAAATTTGCTCTGCTTTCCCGTTTCAAAATTCCTTTTCCTGCGTCGAATACGTATCCGTGCTCCTTCAATAGATCCCAGCCTAAGATTAGAGAATAATCTTGATGCAACTTCCGCTGAGTAACGTGATAGGGATGTAAAATGGTTTCTCCTCCGATTTCTACCGGTATCTCATAGCACTGAGATGTAGGTAAAGTGTTTCCAGTAATGCCTTTCACTAAAACTGCTGATCCTAAGTCACGTATACGAATCTTTCCCTTTATCTCCTTTAATAGTGAAGCACAAAAGATTGAGATACAAGCTCCGCTGTCGATGAGTGCAAACGCGTGAGTATCTCCTATCCTAACTTTCACCAACGGGAGTGCTCCATCACCTCGGACGTAACAATTTGTTAAAGTAACTCCACGGACCTTATTATAATTCCGGCCAAGGGCGGTCCCCTTATCTTGACCCGAAATTAGTTTAAAGGACGCGAATTTTGCCTGGAATACCTATTGCAATCTCTTCCTGGTGCATCCTCTTCAAAACGAACGCGGTTTTCTCTTCTGTTCCCCAAATTCCTTGGATTCTGTGGGACGTGAGCGTCCTGTCGGTAAGTGGCGCTGTAGTTCCTGTAGGAGCGATACTGATTACCGCGGCGGTCGCCAGGGGAGAAGTTATTCTGCTGTCGCGGGTACGAAGGGTTGGGTGCCCTGTCCCATGAACCTCTTTGAGCTTGCTGCGATGGTTGCGTATAAACTGCTCCTTCCCGATTGTTCCGATAACAAAATCGCTTGATATGGCCAAAATCGCCGCAGTTATAGCAGATGGCCGAAGTAATGTCTACGTCGGGTAAATTTCCCCTAGATTCATAATTAGCGCTCTGGAAATTTCTAATGCGATTTACGTGCGTCCGGTGCGAATTCTCTGCTTTCCTTAGCCTTTCCCTCAAATTTTCTACCTCACTTTTCAGAGCGTTCACCTGCATCTCATGAGTTGCTAGCTGCTTCGCCATCATAGAACACAAATCGGCTATCTGGTCCGTTGAATTGCTCTGTTGCCCTTGTGAAGTCCCTGGGATCGAACTCGATTCCTGCTGTGCATCGTAAGCGTTAACGTCCTGGTCTAATAAGAGATTGTGAGACTCTTCGGCCAGCGCTCTCTGAACTGCTGCCTGAAAATTTTCCGGGGCGAAGGATAAAACCGTGCGCCTCAATTTGGGGTTTAATCCATTCAAAAACTGCGACATTTTAGTGCTGTCTACCAGTCCTCGCACTTGCTCATTTTCTAAATCCATCGTCTCCATGTAGGAATAAGCTAAGCCGTTAAGACGAGCTACATACTCGGCCACCCGTTCTCCTGGTTTTTGTCGGCAAGTCGTAAATTTCTGCATTCTCACGGTAACCGGTTGCAATGCGTCGAATCTTTGTACTATCGCCTGCTTAAATCGTTCGTACTCGGTCTCCCTCCTAATATCGACGGCCTCCGAAAGAAAGTGACTGGCGGCTCCTTTGAATTTTGCTTTAGCTGATAAAATTTTAACGGCGTCGTTCCATCCTGACAGTTCGGCGGTGCTCTCCAACGTTTCGAAAAATTGACGTGCGGTCAGATTTTCATCCGATCCGCTGAATGTGGGGATATACGCCAACATTCCCGCCATTATTGGTACGTTCTGCGGGGCTACTACACAATTTTCTGACACGGCTTCCCCTTCTAGAGTGCCCTGAAGGTCGTTCTCCTGGTTCTGTTGATCAACTATGCAATTTTCCGAAACAAAATTCTGTTCACCGTTGCTCTGTTCTCCGTTCTGTTGGTTAACCATATATTTATTCTTTAACCTTACTAACTTAAATTCCCACGGCTTCTACTATATGCTTCGTAATCTCGTAAAGTCGCATAAAATTAGAAAAATTCCGGTGAAGCTACCACGTAAAAATAAAAAATTCACTCTAACGTAACTCGCTGCTTCGTCTGCTAACCCACTTGACTTATGATCAGAAAACAATTGTCTACGAATAAGATGATTAACGTTCCTAGCTTACTCCTAAATTGCATTCGGCTTTCAACTTAACTCTACCTAACTCGCGACACACTAAACAAAATTCCCTCAAAATATGCACATATACAACCAGCACTTCACACTAAGATATGTAATAAATTTGAACGTCTTAAATATATATATAAATACACTAGAAACATTTGAGATCAAATTATGCACTTGTAACAAAATTAATACGATAACCACTTTTTCAAGAAATTAGAACCACACCTCAAATACCTATGCTGACTTCCTAAATTCATTAAATTTTAGTGTACTAGCAATAACCTCTGTCTACTTCCCTTGCTGGATGCATATAAATCACACATTTAAAGCACAATAAATCACACTTCAATAAACACTATTTTCATTTCAAAAATTTTTTCCAGCATTATTCAATTATTACTCCTACCAATTATTTTTGCACTAGTCCTTTTTGTTACTCTTTTCCAAATATTAATCCACTTAACTACTCTCTGTCTACACTCCCAAGTACCTCTACACATTTAAATGCACAATAAAACACACACTTAGATATTACATTCCCTTTTAGTCTTCCAAAACAAATCAAGATTACTGCTTAACCTTCTATTAGCTCCTATATCTTGCAGAAAAAAAAATTAATTCCTCTTATCAATAATTAACCTGCCTATTCCTTCTTAAATTATCAGTTTCTTATCAATGCATCAACACACATAATAAAATCACACTTCAATAATAATGCACTTTTGATTTTAAAATATATATCACCACAACTTCTCATCACTACTCTTCTATCAGTGCCTCACCGTTAAATTATACATTCCCCAAGTTATCAATGAACCTATTATTCCTCCTAGTTACCGATTTAAAATCACAACACTCAAATGCACAAATAAACAACACATCAAAAATAATTTCACTTTGATTTGCAAGGAATTTTCCCTTGATTTTCAACGATAAATCAAAATTATTCATGAATTACACTTGTATAAATTTATTTTCTCCGTACTATTAATTTTCATGTATTTTCTGTAAGATTTCATCTATTCATTTGCTAAATTAGCAGTATCACTCTTATTTGTTTTTCTGCCTATTTCCTTAGAAATTTAAATTTATTTCAGCATAATCTGATTTCCTGCAACTTATTTACTTGCATTTCACCTTCACTATTTTTTTTTGAAGTTAAAATCTTGCTACAATTTCCTTAATTTTTCTATAAAACCTGCATCTTGTTACTCAGAATTGAAGGGGAGATAATAGAAACACATCGCATTATTCTGCTAATTCTGTATACTTGATTAATTATCCTGACCACCGAAAACAAATATTCTTTTTTTTTTTTTTTAAACCACAGGATCAAAGAAATCCTGGTCCTAGCACAAATTTTATATTAATTAACCAAAGAACTGAAAAATCCTGGTCACACGGCACCAGTTTTATATTACCACCCCTACTCGATGTGAGGGCGAACCATCTGCTGCGTCCTATTCGCTGCAGTGGGATTAATTATTAAGAAGGCCGTTAATTTTCGTAACTCTTTACTCTCTATTATCTTCCGCCTATGGGTGTCTACCGTGAAGTTGGGTTCCCTAATGGAGGGTCTCCAAGTTCAGGGTTGACGGGTGCATTGCGTTGTGTTTCATATGGGAGAACATGGGAAACCCATATTCCTCCATATGCCGCTTGAAATTTAATAAACTCATGTCAGATTTGGACCTTTTATTTTCCTGCGACTGGGTTTGCTAAATGTTAAAAGTTATTTTCTTCTTAAAATCTTGGAGTTGTTACTCTACCAAAACTTTACGATTGTTCTACTTAATTATTCAGGTTAAAATAAACAAAGATTCACTTATTTTGAATTTTCAAAGATTTGAGAAACTCGGGTAAATTTCATTATAAAATACAGAATTTATTTTCATTTGTGTTTCCTTAAAATCTATTACACTGATCGGTGGAGATTTCTATTAATTTAAACCAAAATATATTTTAAGTTCATTATGCTTTTTGATATTCGCAATCATATTTTAAAGTTCACCTTCCGCAAAATATAAGACACATTATGTTATTCAGCACTTGCAAGAGATTAAAATTATCTTTTCTACCGAGGATGTATAGGAGACAAAATCATGATCATGCTAACGAGATATTGGGAATTATGAAATTTTTCTCACCAAATTCTTTTCTTTTCATCTATTTCGTTGTCGTCCGGTATTACTTATAGGTATAAAGTCTATGGTTGGGACCTCATCCGGTCCTGCTGAATGCACACTGCCCGCATAAGATCACTCGATGCTTCACCCAAAATTTGCGTAAAAACCTCTCAGGGAAAACATCATACTTCCCTTCACCTGGAAATCATCTTGCTCAATTTTGAGCGTCCTCCCAGGAAAACTCCTAACTTAATTCTTTCTGCGATATTCTGCCCAGGATTCATCTAGAGTCCATCTTTCCTCTCTGCGTTCACCCAGAAAAAGCAGTCATCATTCCATCCCGTGTTCTCTCCAAATCATCTCCGCCTAAAAAAAACTTTTTCTCTCGTCTATGTTTAAGGGGTTCGGGGGTGTTCCTGTCCTACCCAAATGGTTCTCCCTTATTGGTTGGGCCGCTTTTCCTCGCTTCGGCATTGGTTTACATCCCTGTATGGGAATCCCTCCGATTCGTTGGCAAAGGCTTGAGAACATCGAGTTTTCTTGAAGATGAATATTCCTTTATCTTGTCAACTGCTCCGCGGGATGTCCGCGCTGCCTTAGAATTTTCACGTACGCTTCCTGTATGACTCTTTCTGTTGGTGTCAACCAGTTACGCCCACTACGAGAAATATGCCCTGTTCGTTGCCCGCTAGCGTGCGTAAAACGTGACTTCGTTAATAGCGAAAGGTCCAGTAAATTGGCCCCCACCTGTGATTGCGAGCATTTCATTCTCGTAGCGTTGCTTGCTAAAACCTCCGAGTTTTCTCTTTACTAACCTAGGGGTGTGTTTCGTGCGTATTCTTACTGGAATTTCCGGAGAGCTCGGGGAACACAAAATAAAATAAAAAAACAATTCAAAAGAATGATGAAAAAAATAAGGAATTTCCTCCTCAAGAAAGAAATCTGCTCAGCCAGGTCTTAGAAAAATTATGAAATAGGTATTATAATTATCCTCTTAGAACGCCTGTCCACATTATGCTTCTCGGATTTTCTTTCCCAATTCCCGCGCTCTCTAAATTGTTTACTTGGTAACTACTCTTCCTCGTTTAACTATTTCCTCGTACTATGCGATACCGTAGGAATTATTTGGTGAATATATTGCTTTCCCACACTTACTAATTTGTAGGCCCCCTTTCCGAAATTCATACCTACGAAATCATGGTCCTCCAATGTTACACGATATTCCGGAGGACATACGGGTAACACTAGTAGTTTGAAAACCTTTAAATCTTTTGCTGAGATGTAGATCATAAACATTTGTTATAAAGAATTACATTAATTATCGCAATTAAGAAAAGGCGAAATTACGGAAACTATGACTCAGATTACCAACCTCTGGGAGTCGTGGGCACGAAGCGGTCAAAAACGTAATTTGTATACGGCCCCTTAAAATTTCTGTGGCCAGTTCTCCTATTCTCCTACACCCGGAAGAATAGGGTGTGGGGATGGGTATTCATTATCGTTGTTGTAGGTTTATTCCATGTAAAGTATTAGTTTCTAATGTGATTACCACTTGTTCTTAAATCTGTGACTGTGCAACATACAAATTAGCCTACGTAATTGTTTCGATGGTGGATAGTGTATACCGCCGTGTAAACATTGAAACGTAAATTTGAGTTATGTTTCCTGTGTAGGCTAAATCCTCATCTAAAATATCAAGAACAGAGGAGAAATATTTTCCTAAAATCTTAACAGCGAAAAAAATGCACAGAATTGGCAATGCACATACGTTTGCCAACTACATTTCTTAAAAAAGCCTAAAACTTTTCCTTGAAATAATTCTCCTAATAATGATGTAAAATAAAGGATGTTAATAATCACAAAAAATAAATTAAGAAATAAGATTTTTATGTGCAGGTAATTTTGATTTTTAAACGAAGTTACGCATACGTATGCGTTAAAAAAAAAAAAAAAAAAAAAACAGTTCTCAGCTTTATTTAGGCCATTTCCCACCCCCTGTACAGAATGGTTTAGTAAAACAATCAGTTCCCTTGATCGCTCCTAAGGGGAAATTTTGCGGATTACAGAATTTTAATACTTTATAGTTAATATTGTTAGTTGTTACCTAAAGTTAAAAAAAATAGAAAGACTTTTGCTCAAAGTTGAAATGATCCTTCACAACGGACCTCATCTCAAGGTCTCTCAAAATGTATCCGCACTAATGGGGTTTTAGTGGCAACAAGGAGTGACTGAAATCAAAGAAAACAGCTTCGGCGTCATTGTATATAGTACAGTACTATCAGCGATTTCCATCTCAAAGGCGGTTTTCCTGTCCACTTGCGTTCACAGTAAATATCGTATGTACACACCGACGGCCGCGTTTGTTCTACGACGCAATAAAACAATAAATCAATCCAATGAGATACGGTGAGTTCCGGAAAAGCTGCATTCGGATAATGTTGTCCAGCTATGGGAGGGAAAGAAGAGATAAGAAGTTTCTCCCAACACAGAAACAATAAATTGACAGTCGGGGGAAACTGGAGGAGAGGTGTTACTTTAAGCAGGCAGTAGGGGAGGGAGTTTGGATTACACCACACACTCTATCACAATACTCGTCCCAAACTCTTCAAAAAAAAAAAAAAAAAAGAAGAAGAAACATTCAACATAATCAGTGTAAAACTGGGGATATAAAATTGCGATTCTTAAAAATGGAATTAAAGTTTGAGGAAGTCCTTGTTACATAGAAATTATCTTCACTAAAAGGTTCATAGCTTCCTTTCAGTGATTTCAGATATTACAAGTAAAAAGATCACTAAAAAAAAAGATGAAGGTTATTAAAGGTGATTTGAAGATTATTACAAAAACACAATTTTCAATTTTTGAGGCCGGTGAAACGAAAGCTCTTGTATCCGCAATGGATAAACGTAATATTCACAGATATCGTACGCTTGTACAACCTTTCAATCCGATGAACACAAATTTTTTCGCTTGATATCCATTTTCGTTTGAACACGAAAAAATCAGAAGGGCAGCATTTTAGATGGAAAGTGAGGTAAATCAAAAACCCGAACTTGTTTGTAATCAAAGTTATGTGCCAACGTTTTGAATACGTTTTACAAAACAGTGCAAATATAGCTACTACGGTAGATGGACGGAAAACACCCCCACAGGAAAAGACCCACACATTTTTAAGTTAGGGACCATGCACATATGACATTTGACACACAATATCGGACATGGGGGAGATTTCTGGGGTCACCATTTCCACGCAATCGGTAAACTCAGAGACGAAAAACGTGTTAAAAAAGGCTAGGAAAAAAGGTTTTAGATGGGCCTTTTGGTTCACTGTAAACCATTACACAGGAAAACTGCCACACAAGAAAACTGCCACACCGGAAGATTGCCACACAGGAAAACTGCCACACGCTTTTCCTTAAGGGACCGAGCACAAATTGCTGTTCCTCCGAGGAACACTTTGAATGTGTGGCAGTTTTCCAAGGTGCCTAACGACGGGAAGGAGCTGTTTTGCTTGTCTGAATTTTCAGGATGGTTCATACGAGCTTAGGACAAGTGGCCACAAAAGTTTAAGGGGGGGTGATTGGAGGTTTAACGACCACCGTGAGCAACTCAATGGGCTATAAGCAGTCACCCGTCCCTAATTTAGGGTCACTGGTTCCAGGAAAGGGAGAGAGCCAGTGCCGTAAGACAAACACAACATCCGTGCCTCACCGAGATTCGAACCCGGACCCCTTACGGACGAATGATCAGAGGCCAGCGCTTAGACCACTGCGCCACCGGGGCGGCGGGGGGGTAGGAGCTTATAAAAATTACCGTTTCTTTGCGTATATGGAAAACTGTATTGGGAAAACCAAACAAATTTCGAGAAAACGTTCTGTGTAAACCAAGCGGGAATTGTACTTTAACTTGAAGAAAATTGCCCTGACTTAAGTACAATTTTTTAAACTACGGTGTTCCACGGAACAACGAAATTACCGCATGACTCATGCTATGTTAAAAAAAAAGGAAGAAAAGGTAAGATTTTTTAACAATGCTGCGCTTTTACTTAGGCACATATTCATAACGTTTACGTATGAAGTCAAGTTAACATTGTGATTTTACTTAGGCACGAAATATTTATTCATAGGCTGTAGGCCTTCTTAACAGTTTTTATTCTACACATGTCATAGGAGTAACTTGAGTTCATCCATAAACGTTATGAATATGACATAGTTAGAATAAAAATTGTTAAAAGAGCCTAGGCTTGACCTAAGGCCTATGAATTAATACTTCGTGCCTAAGTAAAAGCACAATATTATCAACTTGGCTTGATACATAAACGTTATAAATATGAAGTCGACGGAGTGAAAACTGTTTAAAAGACCTAGGCCTATAGGGCCGAGAAATTAGTATTTAATGCCTAAGTAAAGCGCAGTGCTATTAATTTGACTTGAAATGTAAACGTTATGAATATGACATCCGTAGTATGTTAAAAATTCAATACCTAGGGCTTATGAGTTTAATGAATTTATATTGAGTGCCTAAGTAAAAGCGTAATTAATATTAACTTGACGTCCTACGTAAATGTTCTGAATATGTGCCTAAGTAAAAGCGCAGCATTATTAAATAATCCCACCTTATCGTCCTTTTTTAACATAGCATGAATCATGCTGTAATTTGTTGTTCCGTCGAACACCGTAGTTTTAAAAAATGTAATTAAGTCACGGCAATTTATTTCTTCAAGTTAAAATACAAATCTCGCTTGGTTTACGCAGAACGTTTCCTCGAAATTTGTTTGGTGTTCCCGATACAGTTTTCAATATACGCCAAGAAACGCCAATCTTTATAAGCTCCTTCCCCCTTAAACTTTTGTAGCTTGTTGTCCTAAGCTTGTACGAACCATCCTGGAAATTCAGACAAACAAAAGAGCTCCTTCCCGTCGTTAGGCACTTTGGAAAACTGCCACACATAATTCGGAAACTTGGAAGACTGCCACACATTGAAAGTGTTCCTCGGAGGAAAAGCAAGCTGTGCCCGGTCCCTTAATTAAAAATATGTGGCAGTTTTCCGTTGCGGCACTATTCCCGTGTGTGGCACATTTCCAAGTTGCTTGAACATGTGTGGCACTTTTACTGTGTGGCGGTTTACAGGGGTGTAGGAGAAGTGGCCACCGGAGAACTGGCCCCCGTATAACTCTGGCAGAAGAGTTTGCTACCGGAGAACTGACCGCAAAAATTTAAAGAGGAAACAAGCTGTCGTGTGTTCGATGCTCCCTGATTCGAACGAGCATTACTCCGGACCTTTTGATGACATTTCCACAGCGCCGTGCCGTCATGCAGAAGTTTCCTTGGGAAAGAAAGAGTAGGTGTGCCTTCGGGGAACTGTAATTATCTTTTTCTGTCTTTCTT
This sequence comes from Macrothele yani, assembly GCA_039090855.1. NCBI lineage: Eukaryota > Metazoa > Arthropoda > Arachnida > Araneae > Macrothelidae > Macrothele > Macrothele yani. Next base: position 42,367,338 of record CM077022.1, on the reverse strand, counting down.
TTTTTTATGACTACTACTGGGAAATGGCGGACAAGTTTCGGCAAGCCATTAATTACATGACGTGATTGCAGGCTGCCCCTTCTGAGAAACTGGTCGACCACATTAGGCCAGCCATAATTTACGGATGTATGTAAAAATACCCCCGGAAGAAATACCCCCAGAACAAACGGTTCACTGTAAACTGCCACATAGGAACACTGATGTGTGGCAGTGTTCCGGTGTGGCAATTTACCGGCAACCCTGCCACACATCTTTCAGCAACTTGGCTACAAAAGTTCAAAGGGGGGGGGGCTATAAAGATTGCCGTTTCTGGGCTTACATTGATAACTGAATTGGGAAACGAATTTCGCGAAAACGTTCCATGTAAGCCAAGCGAGAATTGTACTTTAATTTGAAGAAATAAATTGTCGAGGATCCGAGGTACACTGGGGGGAGGGGGCTCTACCCCGTACTTCCGTAATATTATATTCTGGGCCGTTGGAGTCTGTCAGTGTATCCAGGAAGTTCCACTTGAAGTGTCCGTGAGGTCTATGAGTTTGGGGGGCGCTTTCCCTCAAAATGTTAAAATGCACGTAGAGCTGTAAACATTAGTACCATGTTTTATATAATGATTCTGTACACGACCACGAATTTTCAGGAGGGTGGGGTGCCCCCCCCCCCCATTTCTAAGAGCTATTCAGGGGTAACATCGAGGATACACTGACCGACTCTAGAGGTCCAGAATATAAAATTACGGAAGTTGGGGTTAGAGCCCTCCAAACCAAGCATCTCGTATCCCTCTCACAGGCTTCACCAAATTTCTGGGGGAGGGGGAAGGGCATACATAATTTACCATTAAACACAACATGAAGCATAGAAATTGCGAACAAATCCCTTACCTTGAAGACTTGTCTGCGCTCTTAGAAACTTGCACCCCACCCTCCTGAAAATTCGTGATCGTGTAGAGAATCATTATGTAAAGCATACTTCTAATGTTTACAGTTCTACTGCCATTACAACATTTTGGGGACACCCCCCCCCAAACTCGCGGACCTAGCGGGCGCTTCAAGGGGAACAGCCTGAATACACTGACAGACTCCAGCGGCCCAGAATCTAATATTACGGAAGTTGGGGGTTGAGCGCCGCGCCCCCCAAGTGTACCTCGGATCCTCGGCAATTTATTTCTTCAAATTAAAGTACAGTTCTCGCTTGGCTTACATGGAAAGTTTTCGCGAAATTCGTTTCCCAATTCAGTTATCAATGTAGGCCCAGAAACGGCAATCTTTATAGCCCCCCCCCCTTTGAACTTTTGTAGCCAAGTTGCTGAAAGATGTGTGGCAGGGTTGCCGGTAAATTGCCACACAGGAACACTGCCACACATCAGTGTTCCTGTGTGGCAGTTTACAGTGAACCGTTTGTTCTGGGGTATTTCTTCCGGGGGCTTTTTTTCCGCTTTTGAGTTTTCGGGGGTATTTTTACCGTTTACCATAATTTACGGCAGGTGCTTGCAAGACTGCTTAAGGGCCGCTTGTGGCATCCACTGCCTGTGATGGATAACTGATGGCCTTATTCTGCCATATGACAACTGATGGGGGTTCCAACTCTTGGCCAGCTGTTGTCCTGAACTGCTGGCCCATGTGGTGGCCGCCGGGACATTCTATTGTTGGTTGGTCAGCTGCAACATAGTGCTGGGCCACTGCTGACTGCCAGTACTGGCCCAGCAATACTGTTTTTGCTGGGTGTGAAAACGCAGCAAACATGTCTGGAATATAAAATATAAAAAATGCTTGGTCCCATCGGGAGATTTTCAGCGTTTACAAACAACAACTCAACAAATTATCCGCGGGCATGTGCTAGCGCAGGAAACCTGTCGGGGGTTATCCCTTTCCACAGGCAGGTTTCCAGCAGTAACAGATGCCCGCGGAGAATTTGTCTATCAATAATGACGGGGGAAAAATATGACATCCAGAGCAATGTTTTTAAATTATGTATTTATTGAATATATAGGTGAAAGCCCGTCATTAATGACCGAAGAAAATAAGATATCCATAGCAATTTTTTTAAATTATTTATTTATAGCAAAAAAAAAAAAAAAAGCCGTCCTAAGACGGGCATAAGACTCTGAACTTGGTAGATCTTTTAGCGTTAACCAGGTTGCAGCGCGAGCAGCTTGATCTTCCATCGCTTCTTTGTCCGTCCGTTTATCTGTCTGTTTGTCTATCTGCTTGCCCGTCTGTCTGTTATGTGTTTTGTAAATTCTTGAGTCCCTATTTCGTCAACACTTTCTTGTACACAACATTTTTCGTGTACACTGAGTGTGAACCCTGTATCTGTTTCCCCCAAAATGAACTATTTTTATTTTGACATCGTCGTACTCTTGACATTTCCACATAGAGATGACCGTAGCTAAACACCGGTTCAGGAAAATACTGTATATTTCGACTTTTCCTAACGACCTGATTTCATGGGATACGACAGGAAGAGTTTGTCTGAAATCTCTTCCAAGAATGAAAACTATACCGCCAAAGAGCTTTATGGTCTTCGCGATCTCTGGAAGGAGTTTGTTAATACAATTAACTGCATTGTTAGGAGCCGTTGTATAGCTTCGTCCAAGGTCAAAACTTTGGCTTCTCTAATAAGCTCGGCATTAGGGCTGGCCATCGTCATATTTGAAACGGAGTTTGCAAACACAGGAACAGGCACTTTAAATTCGGAATGGTATGTCCTGCCACCATCAAGATTTACAACGATGCCAGTTGATGCTGTGGCCAATGCAATGTTTCCTTCTCCTCGTATGGTACTGAGGAGCAATTTGTACATATATGTTTTGCCTCTGCCACCTGGACCGTCAAGGAAAAGTATCTGCTTTCCCTTTTTTAATTTTTTTACAGCTAATATTTAATCGTATGCTAGCTTTTACTGTGCATTCAACAATGACTTCATTGCTTCACTTCTTTCTCTCTCTTGCTGCGCATTATACAATAGAAAGCTGCAGGAGCAACTCGAAGGTTTGCTGGAGGAGTGGATAGTACAAAGTCAGCACGTTTTTTACCGCGAATAATAAACACATCTTGAATTTCTTTAAGGGTAAAATTTTCACAATTCAATTGGTACAGTCATCTGATTGACCATTATGTTGCCTTGCAAAGTTGTCACAAAGACCTTTCTTGTCCTTCGCAAAATGTTCAGGCACATTTGGTGGCACAGCAAGGACCCAAACATACGTGAACAGTTCTCGCAACTGTCGGGGCATTTTTTCAATCACTGCCTCAGAAAGGGCATCGTCTTAAATTTCATCACTATTAAATAGTCCTTGCTTTTGGGCTACTTCCTTCAAAATCCGGATATAGTATACCTTCAACAGTCTTCAAATAGTTAAAAGAAGTTGCTCCAGGGACATTAAGCAAGACAAGGCGCAAACAGAATCTTTCTGTGTCTGCGTTCAAACTTACAGTGTACATGTGCCTAATAGTCTTGTCTTTGCCTCTTTGTCGAAGCTTCCATTTACGATTTCTTTCATCAAATATATAATGCTGTGGAATGTCAATATACCAATGGTTTCTAGCATTTTCATCTTCTTCATTTAATTTAAACCACGCAGTTAGATTAGCATCGCGTGACAGCTTCTCTTTCTGCTGCAGCCTGCATGTTGTCTTCAGTTAAATAGACATTTTGCTCATTAGGAAGATGAACTTGAAGTCTCACGATTGTGTGAGATTGAGCATGCTTGTTGAAAGCAAAGAGTCTCCATGCTGCCTCAGGAGCGTTAAAGTACCTGAAATCCATAAAAGTCCGAAGTTCATCGCGTTCAATTGCTACATTAGCACAGTCATGTCCCTTGTACACGTATCTGAACAGGCATTTCGTACTCTTGATGGAGGCACAACTTTCGACATACTCTTGACGGAAGCACAACTGAAGGCAGAGGGTGCTGAGAATCACTGGAGGACCGGACTAGGCTGCCATCTGATGCTGACCTTGGCTACGTACAATGAACGCTCTCTAACTTCTGATTCAAGGCTTCTTGAATTGGAGGAGGAAGTACAAAGAATCAAGTGGTACATCGTTGTTCTAAGTGTAGTAAGAAGAAAAGGAGTTCTCAGTGAACTGAAAAGTGGACATCTCTTCTGCTATCGTGGGACAGATACTGGCAGAGCTAGTGTATGTTGGATTTATACACTATCTACCAACAAGTAATTGGACACCCCTGAAATCGACGATATCTGCGGTCCTGATACACGTCACGGCCGCCGCCGTTAAATATCGTGTGGGAAACAACAACGCAAATAGTCGCATGGACGATGCCACGCAGTTCGGAGCTCTCTGATTTCGAGAAAGGTGTAATCGTCGGGTATCACAGAAATGGCCGATCCATACGTGGCATATCCAGCGAGTTGAAGTACCCAAAATCGACAGTGACCTACGTGATTGGCAAGTGAAAGATGAGAGGTGACTCTCGGAATGTGCCCCGACACGGCAGACCCAAGAAACTGGGAGTTAGAGTCCGACGGGTGCTAGCCAGAGAAATTCGGAAGAACCTCACCAAATCGATGGGCTACATCCGCGAGGAGTTTCAACAGGCATCCGGGAGTGTTCTTTCGATGAATACCATCCGTAACAAAGCCCATCTGCTCGGTTATCACGGACGAGCTGCCGCCCACAAGCCTTTGATCACCAAGTCCAATAGCGCTGCTCGGCTAACGTGGTGCAAAGAACGTCGACAGTGGACCGTTGAACAGTGGAAAAAGGTTCTCTGGAGCGACGAATTAAGGTTCACCCTCTACCGTTCGGATGGCAGGGTCTGGGTTTGGCGTCTGCCTGGAGAACGCCTCCTGCCGGAATGTCTTGTGCCAACTGTGAAGTTCGGCGGCGGTGGAATTATGCTATGGGGGTGTTTCTCCTGACATGGCACGGGACCCTTGGTCGCAATTCCTGGTAGACTCAACGCCGAGACCTACTGCACCATTTTGGATGACCATGCGCTTCCTACGTTGTGGCAGTTTTACGGGGTGGACCCATGTTACTTTCAGGATGACAATGCCACCTGTCATGTTGCGAGGTCTACGATGGCTTGGTATGGTGACAATGGGGTTAATCGAATGGACTGGCCTGCGCAGAGCCCGGACCTTAACCCTATCGAGCACCTCTGGGACGAGTTGGAGCGTCGACTTAAGGGGTGCCCCCACCGTCCGAAATCGGTGAAAGAACTGACCTGTCTTCTCCAAGCCGAGTGGAGGAAAATACCGCTAGCCGTCGTATAACGCCTTGTTGAGAGTATGCCTCGGAGAGTCGCAGCTGTAATCGCCGCTCGTGGAGGCTCCACCAACAATTGAAGGTGAATAAACTTCGTTTTCCTTTGCTATCACAGGTGTCCAATTACTTGTTGGTAGATAGTGTAATAAACAAGAAACTGAAGGATAAATTTATAGAAGTTGAAAGTTCCTCGGACTGAGCTGCACGACTCGTTACCAACTTTCAAAAAGATACCAGGCTTAAATTATTAAAGCCTTAATTCACATGTAAATTATTCAAGAATTATTCCCAAGTCATCCTGAGGAAGAAGTTGAAGAATTTTACGAAGAAATTCGGCATCTATAAATAATAAAGGCAAGCAGCACTTGAAGATAATTATGGGTGATTTCAATGCGAAAATAGGGCAACGACAACAGAATGAAACTTCGGTCGGTAAATTCGGACATGGGAACAGAATCCAGCGTGGAAATACTTTCGTACAGTTCGCGGAGGCAGTAAGGTTTTTCATCCGGAACTCCTTCTTCAAGAAGAAACAACATAGGAAATGGGCATGGATGCATCCCAATGGAATGACAAGTGAAACTGGTTTTATTATGTGCTACGAGAAATTTGTCATAGAAGACTGCAGTGTGCTGAACAGGTTTAACACAGGGAGTGATCACAGAATGGGGAGATGTAAGATGCACCTTAACACTAAACTCGAGCTTGGTAAACTCATAAAAGAAACAAAGTGTGTTGACCTGACCAACCTTAAAAAACATCTTAATACCTTCAAATTGGAACTGAGGAACAGATTCTCCACTCTGGAAGATCTAACCGAGAGAACAAGCTGGATTCAGGAGTGGCTACATCACTATCCCAGCAAAAACAGTCTTGCTGGCCCAGCACTATGTTGCCGCAGCCGAACCGTCAATAAAATGTCCGGGCGGCCAACAAAAGGGCCAGCAGTTCAAGCCAACAGCTGGCCAACAATTGGCACCCCATCAGTTGTCATATGCCACAACAGGGCCACCAGTTATCCATCACAGGCAGTAGCTGCCACAAGTGGCCCTTCAGCGGCCCTTCAGCGGCCCTGCAAGCACGTGCCAGAAATGATGGCTGGCATAATGTGGTCCGCTAGTTTGCCGGTAGTGGCAGACGGCAACCAAGTGACGTAACTTGATCTTTTTCCCAGCACTTGATCTTTTGCTGGGATAGATCATTTCTGTGTGCTGAGAGAACAAATTGAAAGAACGAAGGAATATGTACTTCCATTATGTATGGTTTTATCGATTATGAAAAGGCCTTTGATTCAGTGAAACCATCAGCAGTTACAATGGCTTTGAAATCGTGTGGTATTAAAGAGTCATAAATTAGCATTATTAATAACATCTATGAAAATGCATGTCCAAAAGTTCGGTTGTTTGAGGACACAGCACAAATACAAATTGGAAAGGGAGTGAGACAAGGTGACACCATATCTCCCAAACTCTTTAATGCTACATTGCAAAATGTCTTTCAATCATTGAACTGGGAAAACAAAGGGATAAAGATTGATGGAGAATATTTAACTCACCTTCGTTTTTCTGATGACGGTGATTCAGAGCTGCAGAGTATGAACCAGGAACTTGCTGACAAGAGTAAAGAAGTGGGATTAAAAATGAAATTTTAGAAGACAAACCTGATGCACATTGCTTTTACAAGACATGGAGCTTTATCTGTTGATGGGGAAACGCTGGAGATAACCGATATGTTTACCTTGGATAGCAAATATCAATCAAAGGTCACATTGGTGAACAAATTAATCGACGTATAAAACATATGGTTGGAGAGCTTTTGGAAGAAACAGTAAAATTTTTAAGAGCAGTATGCCATTATGTCTTAAAAGAAAACTGTTTAAACAATGCATCCTGCCAGTGCTTACGTATGGAGCAGAGACATGGACCTTAACTAATAAAGACATGCAAAGACTGACGACTCAAAGAAGCACGGAGAGTTGCATGCCTGGTGTAACCAGGAAAGATAAGAAGAGGAATTCATGGATAAGAAATATGACAAGGGTTGAAGGCATCATGGTCAGAGTAAAATCCCTGAAAATGGCAATGGGCTGGATATGTTGCCAGAAGAACGGACCACCGATGGACAATTTTAGACTGGATACCATGGGACAGGAAAAGACCCAGAAGAAGACCACATGTGAGATGGGTGGATGAAATTCGAATGCATGCGGAAGTCACATGGAGGAGATGACGCAAGATAGACCGTTTTGGAAAAAACTTGGGGAGACCTTCATCCAGCAGTGAATTGATAGTGGTTTATGATTATGATATATATATATATATATATACACTGAAAAGCAATTGAATTAGAGATACCTGTCTAGTAACGTGTAGCACCACCTTTCGCCCTGATGACGGCGGCGATTCGTCTCGGCATGGACTGTACAAGACACCGGAAGTCATACGGATCCACGACCCCTGAACAAGCTCCCACGGTTTATGAAGATTTGATCGAGGGGGGTCAGAACCTCGAACATCTCTCTCGATTGCATCCCAGATGTGCTCGATGGGTTGAGGTCAGGGGACCTAGCTGGCCAAGGAAGCGAGGTCACGTCTGTGGAGTGTTCATCCAACCATTCGGATACAATTCGGGAGCGATGGCACGGTGCATTGTCTTGTTGCAGGATGAGGTCCCTAGTGGGATGTTGAAGACGCACAAATGGGAGCAAATAATCGTCCAGGATATCCCGGTAACGTTGACCTGTGAGGGACAATGTCACACGTACCAGGGGTTTCATTTCAGTCCAAGTAAACAGTCCCCAGACAAGAATGCCACCCTCACCATCTTGAAGAGTACCTTGCTGGCAAGAAGGATCCCTCGCTTCATGTGGTTTGAGCAGTACTCGTATCCTGCCATCCGCATGTACCAACGTGAATCTCGACTCATCAGTCCAGGCAACATTTCCCCACATGTCTAGGGACCAGTGGCGATGTTCCCGCTCCCATGCTAATATTTGCACCCTGTTATGTGCGGTCAGCAGCGGTACCCTCGTGGTAAGATGGCTTCTGTACCCCATAGCGAGGAGATGGTTCTGGATGGTGTGGCTGCTTACACGTTTTTGTGCACCAGCGTTAAATTGCCGAGTGATTTCTTGCACTTTGGTCAGTCTATCCGCTGTTACAATGCGAGCTAGTCGACAATGGCCCCGCTCATCCACACGCTGTTGTCCACGGCAGTTGGCCCTTGCAGGGATGGTTTTACCGGATTCGATGTACTCACGGTTCTCCCGTGACATAGTGGCTCGTGAAAATCCCAGTGGCTGCACGACTTCCGAGATGGAGTGACCCATTCGTCGGACCCCGACAATTTGCCCACGATCAAATGCGCTTAGATCCATCGTCTCACCCATACTGCGTCCGACTCTTACTGATTCCCGTCGCATCACTCCTTATATTGTCGGATTGCTGCACACGTCATGTGGTTTCCGTTTACAGGGCTGCCCACAGCGCCACATTTGCATAACGCCAGCTGTCTGTACTTCAATTGCTCTTCAGTGTATATATATATTAGTGCAGTCCGCTAAAAGTACAAAACAACAAAAATGTGCTCTGGCAGTCTCCTACATCCGGTCTGGCAATGTGAAACACTGCCAAAGTACGGAGAGGGTGCGTTAGTTGGAGCAGTGGGTCAACCGCAATTTCAAATTTCAAAGACTTTGCAATACTGTCTATTGTTAGAAACACGGGAGGTTACTTTGATCAAGGGCGTCCCTTCGAGGGGTCAAGCACCACCTTCCCAAATTCTCTGACTAAAATTAGCAAAGTGGTCTCTCAAAAGTCATGCAATACACCTAAATAAAAATCATGGGTTATTTTTTACCGTACTCCGTAGCGTCTGGAGGGCGACAGCTGCAGTTTCCGATTATAATAGCGGTAATATAACTGATCGTAATTAAATTTCCGTCGAAATATAAAAGACAAAATTTTTCGCAGTTTGCCAATTTTAAGTGTATAATTTTTAAACTATTGCACATGGCTCAATGCAGGTGTTTTTTTTACGTTTCCCAACCGTTAGTTGAAGAAGCGCATATGATCCTGCTTTGTCCGTTTGTCTATTTGTTTGCCCGATAATTCGTGCAAGTATCGTACGATTTCGATGACATTCTAGTATGTTGTTTCGAGCAACCTGGGCACGAAAACTATTGAAAATGGTCGAAATGGGATCAAAGGTCAGAACAGAGGTCCGGGATTTATTTCCCGATCTCCTGCATGATTGCTTGGGGGAAAATACATGGATTGATCCAAATTTTAGTATGTTGTTCCGAACCAACATTGGGGGCGACGATTGAATAAATAATTTTAAAAAGTCTGATACAGTTCGGCAAAAAGTAGCCTGTCGCTTCCAGGGTTTGGAAAAAAGTGGCCTGGCGGCACCAGGCCGCGACTGCAACCCTGGCTTAGGGAGATGTGGCCAGGAAGCAATCATGAACGCAATTTTGGTACGGCCCCTTAACACTGTTGTGGCTAGTTCTCCTGGTGGGCACTTCTCCGGTGACCAGTTCTCCTATACCCTCGTATGGAAAAGTATAGTCTTACACTTAGTATGTACGAGTACATACTGTAGTATGGAAAAGTATCAAAGGCAAAGAAGTGGGGGAAATTTTCTCATTTGCAGCAGCCATTCACTGCTGGACAAAAGTCTCCCGATGTTTCTCCCAGAATTTAATCTTGAAGATATTTTTTTTAATTTTTTGAGGATTGATTGAGTGATCGCTGGATTTTCGTAGTACACCAGGCACAAGTGAGCCTAAACAGGGCCTGCTAGCCTAAGGCACAACCCCCAAACGAATAGCAAATAAATTTCCCTATTGTCCCAATATGCAGCCAAATTTCCTGTTGTATGTAGTTGTTCGGTCTTGTGGCTTTTTATGAAATTTATGTGGCGTGTGTAGTAAAACCGGTTAGACCACAGAGAAGTCACAGTGAATCTTTGCATATAGTTTTTGGTAATATTATTTGTATTTACATTTTCCGCTTGCCACCTCCTGAAAAGTATGTTATGAACATTCTTCACTTGAAGTTCTTTAAATTTTTGGTTTTGTTAGAAATATTTGAAACATGTTAAAAATTATTTCTTTTCCACCTTTTGTTCTACTATCAGTTTCCGCTGCATACTTTTACACATAAATTAGCTTTTTTTTCTTTCTTCATTTTTTTCCCGTCCAACATAGAAAACTGTTCTGTCACAGAATTCTATGCATGCAATTTAAAACCGATCGTTTCTCTTGTGATACGACAACATCTCTTCCCCAACAAATCAGTGTTTCAAATTTTAATTGTGTAAGCGTGTGCGTGCGTTCTTTGCAGAGGAGAACTCTCTGCTTGTGGCCCCTTTTTTTCTGTTTCAAGGTGCATTACCATGGAAAACCGCCTATATTAGACGGCTCTATGGCAACTTGATGTGGCTTCACAAAACGCGGTTCTAAGGGGGTGGGCTAAGCCCCCAAAAACCATTGCGTTCTGATCCGGATGATCATAATATTAAAAGGAAGAGGAAAAATTTGGTATGCATCATAATAGGGAACAAAGAGAAATACACATCAGTTGTTCCCTTTTCCACTTGCTGTTAGCAGTGCCTTTCATACCCCACAACAATGCGGGGCCAGATTGGCTTTGCATTGATGCAACGTTTGCCAATGAATACTAAGGAATAGAGACAGAAAGGATTCACTGCATTTTAAGAATTAATATTTTCCGCTGTCACACAGTAATAATAAATGAAATGCTTTTTTAGTAATAAAATGTATTAAGCAGCGATACAAGAAAATAAATTACCAAAAAATAAACTAGTTGTTGAACGTAATAAAAATAGGGAAAATGAGAAAAAATATGCACTTCTTTCGATCCTTTTTCTTTTAGTAGGTAACGATTTGCAAAGTTGAATGAATAGCAAAAATGTAGAATAAGAGTTCATGCATTGTTTTTTGTATATGATATGGAAAGACATTAAAACGCGCATTGCTATTTTTTTTTCGTGCAGACGTGCATTGCTACTATTTTTTATTTTTCGTGCAGACATGCACTCTTGCTAATTTTATCGTGCAAACGTATATTCCAGCTGTACATTCACTGTTAATTATCATGCAGCAACCACAGAGGAAATATTTTACGAAACTATTGAAATTATTAATTTTCTTTTAAAAACCGCAGATCACAATTTGTAAGGTTAGTAAGATAGTGCAAGGAAATGCTAGTTGTTCTCTGCCCAGGACAGGCAAGATGCTGCTGCCGTTAGATGGGCCCGAATTCGAGTACAGATCCAGCATGGGTGGATCTGTACTCGCTGTTCATTAATACCCTCCCTAGAGGAAAAGTTTCTCGTGCTTACTGTTAACACTCATTTTACTTGCACATTAAATTTCAGGAGCATAACATGCAATTCAGTTTAGCATAGCAGGGAAAACAAAACGATATTTAGGCAATAATTAAGTGGACAGTAAGGATTTTGGGTGCATATCAATTTAGTTTTATTCTTACAAAAAACAGTTCATGCAAAAAAATACTTACGTAAATCTACCTATCACTAAAATGGCAATGGGATGGACATGTTGACAGAACGGAGCCCCAATGAACAATAGAAATTCTACATTGGATTCCAAAGGATAGGAAAACGTCCAGAAGTCCACATGGGAGATGGACGAACGAAATTTGAAAGTATGCCACAGTGACATGGAGGAAACTGGCGCAATATAGACCGTTGTGGAAGAAACTTGGGGAGACTTTCATCAAGCAGTGGATAGATAATGGTTGACAATGATTATGATGGTGACCTATTTCGGCGGGTATAGAGCAGAGACTGCCTTGAGAAAATGATGTGGTCTTTCAAGTTCTTTGTCGAACTTCTTCTTAAAAGAAAACTCTGCTAAATATCCCTTCAGATGTTTTTTGACTCTTCCAAAACGAGGCAGCTTGCTTCTAACGTCTCTCCAGAGACGCTCCACGGTGTTTGTATGAGCTCTGGAGACTGGATCCACGAAATAGTACCGATGGTTTACCGTGAAGTGTCTATACCTATGCCGATGAAGACTGTGATAGGCCTTCCAACAGTCGGAAATGATTGTGGTGCCTGGCCGAATCCATTTCTTAATGAGGGCTAAGAGTGTTACTCTATCGTGGCGTTTAACGGGCTGAATACGAAATCGCCCAGTGCCCCTTTCTTTTGCTCCAAATAACCATGTTCCTGTAAGGATTCGACCTCTGTGATTTTTCCTTCTACCTAGGAGGCATTCGTCGATTTCGACGGTCTTGCCGGGTCCACCTAGTTTCGCTGATTTATTTCTCTTCTCCCAATGCAGGCACACCTCACGGCAATAATTGGACCAATCTACCACAGTAGTCGAACTCATATCACAAAACTGTTCTAGCCTCTTCTGCCTTGGAAACTCCAGAGTCAACCAAAGGAAAATGAATTTAAATATTTTCTCAATACTTAACCTGCGGGACGCGAAAAACGTTTCCATCCTTGCAGATCCTTTGTAATTGCATTGGACTCTAACTCTTTTCTGCTTCCTCGGTGCAGGTGCCAAAAAAGATCCTTCACATCGATATAGCATACTTTTCCTATTTAAAGTTAGGAGTCGTCCACATCTGGGACAATTTATGTTTTCACTGAAAATATTGTGGCTAACTAGAAAATTCGTTAAAGCCACGCCTTCCATTTGACCAGGACAGAAAAATGTTATTCGACATCCTTGGCATGCCATCTTACAAAGCCAAGATATGAAGAACGATGTGACTGACTGAACATTGAACAACTTTCACAGGCGATTCTGCTCACTGGGCAAGTCGACCATATGGCGCTGTAAGTGCCAGAGGCCGTTTACGACAATAAAACAGTGTGTGGGAACACCTCTGCCGGGCTTTGTTGCAAACATCTGCATCCCCCCCCGCAAGCCGTCAGGGTCAAACTAATCACGTTACCTATTACATTAGTATCATTCAACATCTTTTTCACTGGAATTTGTCAGGTTAAAGAAAAAAACTCTGAGTGTTATCCTCATCAGAACCTAGATATTATGAGATGCGAGCTAATTCTGCAAAATACGATAATCTGTGAAATTCTATCTCTAGAGATCCCTGAAAATAAAGCGGGGATTTCTTTTTCTTTTCTTTCATTTTTATTAGTTTAACAAGGAACTAGACGAAACCTGTCGGAATCGACGGTTAGTTTTTTTTTTTTTTTTTTTTTGAGAAGCATGAACTCATATGAAACACTAAATGTTAACTTTATTTGACTGACAAATTCATTCAACCACTTCAGTAAAGACAATAGTCTAAGTTCGTGATTTTTTTTTTTTTTGAGTGAAGGTTTAACGACCGCCGTGAGCAACTCAATGAGCTATAAGCAATCGCCCGTAATATTTTCACTAACAATGGTCAACGGAATGTTTATTTACATTTTTACATAATGGGAAACGTCTTACCTACGTGAATTAACTGGATCGAATGAATATTAAATTGTATATATACATCACACAGTCCAACGGCATAACGCAATCAGGTCTTCGAGAGTGTTCGCTGCTCCGATTAGAAGAACTTTGATACGAATGCCTGCTAGCGTTGCTTTGCGCAACGGTTCGCTCAGAATAGAGAAGATTTCGGACTTTGGACTATCTGACCCTCCACACTCCGCCTTCAACAGCGCGTGAGTCAACCGCACGCTTCTCCCATACTTTACATGCTAACTTTGCCGCCCTACAGTGCCCGAACCGTTGCCCCAATCTCATTTTTCTCTTCGACTGGCACATCTACATGGTAAGACCTATATTGGTAAGACCTTCATCCAAAAACTTCCTACGGTCTAAGTTAGAGTACCATCAGAACGTATACCAAATTTGGTGGTTCTAAATTGAAAACTGTAGAAATGTTTACGAAAATTTGTATGGGGGCTCCTTGACCCCGTGCCCCAACATCATCCCAACACCGTGTTACGGCTAAATCAGAGTACTAAGAGACGGTATACCAAATTTGGTGGTTCTAAATTGAAAACTGTAGAGCATTCTTAGAAAATTTTGTATGGGGTCTCCCCCCCCCCCCGGCTCCGACCCCATCCAAAAATCGTCTACGGGCTGAGTCAGAGTACCATGAGACGGTTACCATTGATAGTTCTAAATTGAAAACTGTAGAACTTTTTACCAATTTTTTTGTATGGGGGCCCCCATTGACTCCGGGCCCCAACACCATCCAAAAACCGTGTACGGCTAAACTAGAGCACCATCAGATACAATACCAAATTTGGTAGTTCTAAATTGAAAACTAGAAATTTTTACGCAAATTTTGTATGGGGCCCGATGGCCCCCGGGTTCCAATCCCATTCGAAAAACTTCCTATGGTCTAAGTCAGAGTACCATGACATAGTATACCAAATTTAGTGATTCTAAATTGAAAACCGTAGAGTTTTTTACGAAAATTTCGTATGGGGGCCCCTTCACCCCGGCCCCAACATCATCCAAAAAACCTCCTACGGTCTAAGTTAGAGTACCATGAGACGGTATACCAAATTTGGAGGTTCTAAATTGAAAACTGTAGAAATGTTTAAGAAAATTTTGTAGGCCCCCCCCCCGAGCCCCCGGGCTCCGACCCTATCCAAAAAACCGCGTACGATCTAAGTTACAATATCATGAGATGGTTTACCAAATTTAGTGGTTCTAAATTTAAAACTGTAGAGCATTCTTAGAAAATTTTGTATGGGGTCTTCCCCCCGGGCTCCGACCCCATCCAAAAATCGTCTACGGGCCGGGCCCCAACACCATCCAAAAACCGTGTACGGCTAAATTAGAGCACCATCAGATACAATACCAAATTTGGTAGTGCTAAATTGAAAACTGTAGAAATGTTTACGCAAATTTTGTATGGGGCCCCTGACCCCCCGGGCTCCGACCCCATCCAAAAACCGTCTACGGTCTAAGTCAGAGTACCATGACATAGTATACCAAATTTAGTGGTTCTAAATTGAAAACCGTAGAATTTTTTACGAAAATTTCGTATGGGGGCCCCTTCACCCCGGGCCCCAACATAATCCAAAAACCTCCTACGGTCTAAGTTAGAGTACCATTAGAACGTATACCAAATTTGGTGGTTCTAAATTGAAAACTGTAGAACTTTTTGCGAATTTTTTGTATGGGGGCCCCTTGACCCCGGGCCCCAACATCATCCCAACACCGTGTTACGGCTAAATCAGAGTACTATGAGACGGACGGTATACCAAATTTGGTGGTTCTAAATTGAAAACAGTAGAACTTGTTACGAAAAGTTTGTATGGGGGGCCCCTGACCCCCGGGCTCCGACCCCATCCAAAAACCTTCTACGGTCTAAGTCAGGGTACCATGACATAGCATACCAAATTTAGTGGTTCTAAATTGAAAATCGTAGAATTTTTTACGAAAATTTCGTATGGGGGCCCTTCACCCCGGGCCCCAATATCATCCAAAAATACCTCCTACGGTCTAAGAGTACCATGATATTGTATACTAAATTTGATGGTTCTAAATTGTAAACTGTAGATTTGTACAGCGGACAAACAAGCATTCAACTTTTATATATTATATCTCACCTATTTAATTTTCTTGAAAAAATGCATGGCTTTTAAAGACTAATGAGGGAAAAGTGATAAAAAAAAATAAACAAATATATCTACGCCATGTTAAGAGTTCGCCGATAATGCATGGTCATCGTCGCGGGAAACAATACTCTGGACCCAGACGTAGGATATTGTGATAATTTTTCAACCTAATCGCCAGCCTCGGAGTCGGTACGTCACAGGAAGTGTCGTCTCTTTTTTCCGTGGAAGCGTCTGCTTAAGAAAGCTTTGCCGTGAAAGTAACTTAACGATAGCAGACGGTTAGGCTTAACGAGGTGGCTGGCGTTCGCTGCTTAAGCGAGTGAGGTTACTTTGAGGTGCTTAAAAAAGGTAAATCCGTTGTCTATCTAAATTTTTTTTGTGTGAACGTTCTTTCCTCTGAACTGAAGATTGTATTGATACCACTCTTATGGAGATCTGTCGAAAAACATAAGAGAAATGCACTGAGCAAACATGAAGTGCACAGAGCAATGTCAACCAAGGTCTTTAGATATATCTAATGTCAACATACATTAACGTTAGGGATGGGCAAAAAAAACATCGATGTTTTAAAACATCGAGTATTCACCCGAAACATCGAGTATTAACTACTCGATGTTTCACTCACCGATAGTATCGGTGAAACATCGATTTTTTGTGCTGATGTTTTGTGACCGATGTTTTCTGTCTTCGTTATGAAATCAACGACTACTGAACTAATAATTATTAATTTTGTTGCTTGCTGTCTGCCTCAGTTAGCAAGTAGCAAAATAATACATAAAGTTAGCAAGTAGCAAAATAATACATAAAGTTAGCAAGTAGCAAAATTCAGTAGTTGCTGATTTCAAAAAGAAATCAGAAAACATCGGTCGCACGCAGCCACAACTCACAAGTAGCAAAAGTATAGCGTCTAGAACAAGTAATACTTAAACACTAGTTGAGTAGTTGTTACCATCGGTCAGAAACATCGATGTTTCACCGATATTATCGGTGACCGTAAGATGTATGTGTGCTAACTGTAAGTTAACACTTAACAGGTATAGCCAATTTTCGTCAACGTATTTCCTATTCTCTTCAGAATTTTTACTCCACTTCTGTTCAGAGATCTTTGTATAAAGTTTTTGTAGAACCGCGTTGAAACTCCAGTCGTTTACAGGGCCAGATCAAACACATCTTCATTAAGTTAGAACACGGCATTCGCCAGCAAGGTTTTCTTATAAATCATTAGTTTTTTGAGAGTATGTTTCACCAAACAGAAGTACATTTCAATCATTAAGAGGGTCGCACACCCATTTTTACTAGATATGATGCAGATGCAATATGGATTCAAAAGTAAGTACCTTATGTCAAACAACGTGCCCCATGGCAATGGCTTTAAAAACAACTGATGAAAAAACTCAATTTATAAAATAAATATCCTTTTCTACATAGGCATTAAAAATTCTCGAAGTGCCCATTTATGTATTATATTTACTTTCATGTGGTAGATCACATGGGAGATGGGTGGATGAAATTCGAAAGTATGCAGGGGTGACATGGAGGAGACTGGCACAAGACAGACCGTTGTGGAGGAAACTTGGGGAGACCTTCGTCCAGCAGTGGATTGATAATGGTTGACAATGATGATGATGATGATGATGATGATTTACTTTCATAGATGCACACATTAAAAACAGACTAAGATTTTTTTTAAGTATCCCCACATAATTAATATGACACTATTTGATAAAACAAATTTGATATAAAACCCTATTTCAAACAACATGCCCCATGGTAATAACTTTAAAAACAACTGATGAAAAAACTCAATTTATAAAATAAATATCCTTTTCTACATAGGCATTAAAAATTCTCAAAGTGCCCATTTATGTATTATATTTACTTTCATAGTTGCACACACTAAAAACAGACTAAGATTTTTTTAAGTATCCCCACATAATTAATATGACACTATTTGATAAAAAAATTTGATATAAAACCCTGTTTCAAACAACATGCCCCATGGTAATAACTTTTTTTTTTTTTTTTTTTTTTTGATTGGAGGTTTAACGACCACCGTGAGCAACTCAATGGGCTATAAGCAGTCGCCCGTCCCTAATTTAGGGTCACTGGTTCCAGGGAAGGGAGAGAGCCAGTGCCGTAAGACAAACACAACATCCATGCCTGACCGGGATTCGAACCCGGACCCCTTACGGACGAACGATCAGAGGCCAACGCCTTAGACCACTGCGCCACCGGGGCGGCGGTAATAACTTTAAAAACAACTGATGAAAAAAAAACTCAATTTATAAAATAAATATCCTTTTCTACATAGGCATTAAAAATTCTCGAAGTGCCCGTTTATGTATTATATTTACTTTCATAGTTGCACACACTAAAAACACACTAAAATTTTTTTTAAGTATCCCCACATAATTAATATGCCACTATTTGATATGTTTAACTTTTAGTTGAACCTCTAATCGAACTACGAATTTCCTGAAAATGTAACCCGTAGTGTGATTTACTGATGTCGCTGTTTAATTATACAAAGCACGTTTACGATGTTTTTGTGACATTTAGAAGGCGAAGTACTTCACTGTGTTCAGAAATACAATACAGTAGTTGTTTCATGAAGCCACAGTATATGGTAATTTTCGTTTCGGGGTGCTGCCTTATGGTGCCAAGTATCACAGAATCAATCTGATTCGAAAAAAAAAAAAAAGGCCCAGCGGAGGTGGACAATTCAGTCCTACCTGCCGAAATAATAGCCGTTACGCCTACGTTGCAAGATCATAAGAACACTGCCATTACCAATAAAATTGATGTTTTCACCGACACATCGAAAATTTTGACCGCGGATACTCGCTGCAGTTGCAATGACACAATGAGTACTCGGTCTCGGTCACTAGTTAGTAGTTACTCAGTCAGTAAGTACTCAGTCCCGACTCGCGATGTTTTTCACCGATTCGTAAGGTCAACCGTACTCGATGCGCGGAGTATCATAGATGGATTGATTTATAATATGAGATCAGACGCCCTTTGCATGTCTACATTGTATTATTAGTAACATTTATTATTATGACCCTCTTTACACTGGAAGAATATGTAAATTCACAACCTTCCCTTCCCACATTGCACTTTTATTAACAAAAATTAAAAACATCGATGTTTCCACCGATACATCGAAAATTTGCACCGATAACATCGAATACTCGATGCTTTTGAAATGAGTACTCACCACAGATGTCGTATAAGGGACTAGATTGGCTGTCTGCTCTGTTGAGCATGGGCTAGCGCTGTGAGAAGCATGGAGCCACATTGAACGGGTCAAAATGGCGGCGGAGCATGGCATGTTACGCAGGACAGTTTGGACTTGGTTATTGTATAAATCATGGTGAAAGCTACCTCAGATAAAAATCTTACGCAGAGAGACAAAAATATAATTGCTGTAACTTATTTGCCTCTTGCCCAATGCTGAAAACAATATATATATATATATTAAAATTTAAAGCTGGTATTTTTTTTTTTTTTTTTTTTTTTTTGATTGGAGGTTTAACGACCACCGTGAGCAACTCAATGGGCTATAAGCAGTCGCCCGTCCCTAATTTAGGGTCACTGGTTCCAGGGAAGGGAGAGAGCCAGTGCCGTAAGACAAGTACAACATCCATGCCTGACCGGGATTCAAACCCGGACCCCTTACGGACGAATGATCAGAGGCCAACGCCTTAGACCACTGCGCCACCGGGGCGGCAAAGCTGGTATTGTACGCAAGTATAGAAAATTATTGGAAAACATTTTTAAGAAGGTAATGCGGCAACAATTTAAAATAATATAAACGCAAATAATAATTTATTTAAAATCAATAAGTAGCTATTAAATCCAGCAAACTATTGATTTGAACCCGAAAAAAAAAAAGGCTTCCACATGCTTTACATAGAAAAGCTGAAATAATGTGAATCTTTTTGCTTGTTGCTATTACCTCTGTCATTCTGATTTATTTATTATGTTTGCTCAAAAAGTTTTGAATTTCACCAAAAATTTTGATATTTCGTCTTGTTATGCATTATAAAAATTTCAGTTTTTAACATTTCACATTTATTTGGGCAATATAGCAACGAAATGGCGTATTAAATGTAAGCATTCATTAACAAGGAACGTCAAAATCATATTTCTGAGCAAATTAAAACCAGCGTGATATTTTTTTATATCGCAGATACCGGAATGTTTTCTCTGGAATTTAAGACCTGGCCGAATCTGAAATAATTCAATATTTTGCAAGACCCTTGGCATTCTAGTTAGCACTAAGGAATATTACTGTTTTTTACTTAAATTTTATAACTTCCACCGCTAAATGGGTACTGACTGCTTTGAATCTCAATATAAATAGAAAATCACAGTACCAAACTAGTACTTCTTTGACTTAATGCAAAGTAGCCTTGCTTAAATGGATCGTGACGACCCGCTGAAAATGGCGCCTACCTTCTCAGGCCTCATGGGCTGGGTGTCCAATCTAGCTTCTTGTATATGATATCTGTGGTACTCACCGATGTTTAACATCGATGTTTTTCACCGATGTGCCCAGCCCTAATTAACGTTCGTCCAGAAAATACACCCCGTTAGTCAATGTCAACAAACAGTGGCTGTACTGTAGTACACAATTACGTCTCTGCTTTCGAGAGTTTGTTACTTCGGGGAGCTCGTGTTTTGGGTTGCTTCCGATCAAATCGTCTCCCTCTCTAAACAGCCAATCACAGCCTTGCGTGGAATCCGTATAAGATTGCCGTGGTGCATTTTCTGGACATGCTCCCGTGACCCTTGACGAGTTTCTCCATCTCCCGCCCGTCCCATCCGTCGAACCTGAAATTCTGGGCTTTGCCTTTGCATCTGGGTTAGGTAAACCACAACAGCGGTGCGAGAGCCGTAGGCACTGGGTCTTTACCTTCGCGAGAGTAGGAAAGTAGCTGTGGTATGTGAATTTCCAATCCGAAATCTGTAGGCAAATGTTTGATGCTTTTCTGGGTTTGTGAATTTATCCATGGCTTTCTGCGATTAATTGTAGAAAGCCATGCCTGGAGTCAGCGACTCTAAATTTGGGACAGGCGACTGCTTATAGCCCATTGAGATGCTCACGGTGGTCGTTAAACCCTCAATCAAAAAAAAAAAAAAAAAAAAAGCTATTTTACGATGGAAAGAACTATTGACCGATGCTTTAAACTTGCTGTTCTACATATAAAAAATGAAATTACCGTACATAAAGGTGTGGGCACATAAAATACAATGCGTGCCTACTAATCAATACAATTATCGAACATAAATACGTGTAGATATCGTTATAATTGACATCCCACCTGGTAGGCACAAAAGCACATGTTTACGAACAGTTTCAGGTTTTGTGTTTTCAATTCCAAGCAGAACAGTATTCTTAAAAGACGATTACTTCTGGCCTTTCCTTTCGTAATAAAGCATAAGCTGGGTCGAGTCATCGGCCCACATGTTGGTCCTGTCATCTGGTGGCAAGTGACATTAACTGGGGATTTCTGTTTCCAGAGTTGTACCACCTGATCTGAATATCATACACCGTGGTATAGAAATACAGGGCTATGGTTTTTCAGGGTGAGAATTAAAAACCGGAACCGCTATTTGAAATCATATGTTGTGAGTTTGTTATGATTCGAAGTTAGAAGTGGGTGCAGAGTCTGGGTAGTTGATCATGGTTTTTTTTTTTTTAATGCTGTGATATGTGGAATTTGTTAACGACTTTATCAGATTTTTTTGCATAAGTTTCCAGTCTGTGCCGTTGGTGGATTTGTGTTAGTTGTCTGATTTTAATTTTCTTTTTAGGTTTTGAACTTTTTAAGCACTGCAGAATTAACTATCCATTCATCCGTGAATAATGTTTAAAAAGGTCCTATTCGGAATTCTGGTAGGTTAAAATAATTTCTTTGAAATGGAAAACTTGAAATTAATGGTATTTTAAGTGTTTGCAATCTGAAGGTCATGCATATGCTTGGGATATAAATGCTATGTTTATATGGTTTTTGGGGTCTACTGATTATAAACATGTATAAAAAAAAAAGATTAATTTGTGAAGAGCATGAGAATAAATTGCAGGTGCGTGAAAATAATTAATTAAAATTTTTCTCTTTAAGTAGTATGTTTATCACAAAGCATTTATGGTGATGACAGTACAGTAATTTTTAAAGTATATGTGGGGTGTTCTGCAGTTTTTATACAAATATCGTTCATCAGTATACAGAGACACAGAAGTAAAGGCAACCGTCGTAAGAGGTGCAACTGCTGTAGTACAAACATTTCTGAAATTAGTTTTATGCAGAATGTTAAGGACAGCATCATTGATTGCTTAAGCCAAAGCTTGCCGCCCCGGTGGCACAGTGGCCTAAGGCGCTGGCCTCTGATCATTCGTCCGTAAGGGGTCCGGGTTCGAATCCCGGTGAGGCATGGATGTTGTGTTTGTCTTACAGCACTGGCTCTCTCCCTTCCCTGGAACCAGTGACCCTAAATTAGGGACGGGCGACTGCTTATAGCCCATTGAGTTGCTCACGGTGGTCGTTAAACCTCCAATCAAAAAAAAAAAAAAATAAGCCAAAGCTTAAAGAAAATTAAAAAATATATATCATCATCATCATCATTGTCAACCATTATCAATCCACTGCTGGACGAAGGTCTCCCCAAGTTTCCTCCACAATGGTCTGTCTTGTGCCAGTCTCCTCCATGTCACTCCCGCATACTTTCGAATTTCATCCACCCATCTTCCATGTGGTCTTCTTCTGGGTCTTTTCCTGTCCGTTATATGTACAAGGAAATTCGGCTTACCAGAATGCATTACATTTACCTAACTTAAAAGTTGTTTTTCCAGAAGGGTTGTTTTCTTGTTACAAAACATTATAAATGAAATATTGTAAATTGCAAAGTATATATGTTTTTCATTCCAATGTAGCTGTTGTCTGGTGGGCATTTAACATTGAAAGAAAAAAAGTGGCTTATTCCATTAAAATAAATTATTAGATGTACATTGCATATGCATTCACTCTAAAACAGGAGAAAAAAAAATCAGTTCCTGTGAATGAATGTATCACTTAGCTGTTAAAGAGAAATATGAGGGTCATTCAAATAGTTTGGTTCTAAAAGCTATGCACGTACTTTCAAATTTTTTAAATATTTTATTTACAATCTTTTAACTCATTCTGTAGCCTATTTTTCTATAAAGTTGCCCTGGGCATTGAGGCACTTGTCATATCTTGGGATAAGTTTAAGTATCCCCACCTCATAGAACCTGTCCTTTCAAGCAGTCCATAACAGCCTCCTTTAGTACATAATCAAAATGTTGTCCACCAAGGAACTGCTTTAGACTGAGGAATAAGTGGTAGTCTGATGGTTTGAAGTCTGGGCTGTAACGTGGATGCCCCAAAACTTCCCAGTGAAACTCTTCAAGCAGTTCCTTTGTCTTCCTGGCAGTATGCAGGCGAGTGTCCTTTATGAAACAGATTCCTCACGAGAGCAAACAGCTGCAGTGGTTTTGAATGACATGCCGTAGACACCTCAGAGTTGCACACTAGGCATCAGCATTTATGGTTGCACATCTTTTCATGAAATCAAGTAAGACCTTTCTGGTCCCAGAAGATACTTGCCATGATTTTCTTTGCAAATAATTTTTTTTTTTTACTTTTCGATGCTTTTCCAGTGATTAAGGGTGATTCCACTTAAGCGATTGTTTTTTGTTCTCGGGGGTGTAATGTGAAATCCATGTTTCATCCCCTGTAACAATTTGGTCAATAAACTCATTGCCAGCTTGGTGGTAACACTCCAAAAACGTCAATGTAGCTCCCAGTCGCTGAGTTCTGTGAGCATCCATGGGACCTATCTCGCACAGATTTTGTTCAAGTTTAGTTGTTCAGTCACAATTTGGTGTACAAGTGTACGAGAAACTTCAGGGCATTTTTTGTGCACTTTGCTAATCGTAAAGCATCGATTCTTTTTAATGATGTCATCAGCCTTTTGTTTGAGTTTGTCCGTGATGAGAGAGTGGTGTCCTGACTGTTCCTCACCAGAAACATTTGTTCTTCCATTTTTAAGCATTACACACCACTTTCTGACACTGGATTCATTCATAACATCTCCACACACTTGAACAAGTCTCCGATGAATGTCAGTATGCCTTGTGTTTTCAGCAGTCAAAAAACAGTTCACTCATCAAACTTTGTATTCGGCAAGATTTTCAATGCGCATGTTCATTTTGAAAGATCGTAACTAACTGCAAATGAGTAATACATGCCTAACAGTGATGCCAGGAGATAGCCAACTGGTCCTGGATGACTTGATTGGGTGCCAGCTAGGAACCTGTACAGATGCAATGCACAAACGTTCTTTACTTTCTGAATTTGTAATACCGGACTGTTTATTACCTTTTCTGTTATTTGTTGGTGAGCTTTACTTATTGGAAGAGTGTGAAACACATGTATTTGTTGAGTAGTCAATTATTACAAGATTTGGGGACTGACTCCTTGTGATGATGGAATTCTATTTGTTCCATAGTTCTTGTGAATTTGAGGTTTGGAGCAGGGTCATTCCATGTCAAATCGCCCAGGGCATGTCACCCACCCATTTCAGATTTTTGTGAAAATTAGTACAAAGTATTGTACTGGTGAGATATGAAACTTATTAAAATTTTAGGTCAGTCAGTTCAGTAGATCTTGAGTAATGCCACTTTAAAAAATTTGTAGCTCTGCCTTTAAAGTTTTCACGCCATGAGTTTTTACAACTACACTGTAGAACAAAAAAAAAAAATCATAACTTCACAACTAACTGTTGCAGCCACATAATTTTTTTGTTAAATGATTGGCATGATCCATACATTTTGGAACAACTTGTTTCTGCACATTTTTGAAATTAAAATAACTTTTTTTTTTTAAATTTAATGACAAAAGACATGGAAAAATGAGGCTACACTTTTTGTTAAACAAAAAAATTTTTTTCAAAGTGAGCCCCCACTTCAAATTTGCTAAAAATATTTTCATGTGTGTATTATAATGTAACCTTTCAGCAGGGAAAAAAATACTTTGGGCAATTCGCAATTTTGGCGAGGCGAAAAAAAAAAAAAAGTCCAAAATAGTGTTATATGCGGAGCATTCCAACGTGATATTACCTGATTTTTTAATCAAATGATTGCTTGACCATTTTATACACTGTTCTACCCCATAGTTTAACACTATTGGTGAGTAGCCTAAAACAATTTTTATTTTATTTTTATCTGCCACCATTTTGGATTAATTTTTCTTTTCTGCTGCTGGCCAAAATGGGGCCTCACAATTTTTATAAAAGGCACTTGCTTTCCTCTTATTGTACATCAAAAGCTATGGTTTCACTACCTTAAAGAGGACATTTTTGGCTTACAGAAAATGTATAGAAATGTTAAAAATCTTTTTTTTTTTTTGACCTTGCTTGAAATGGCATTGCAATGTGCAATACTCACAAGTATAATCACCGTTTTTGATGGACTGTTAAGGAGACTGGGAGTTGGAACCCCAAGTTGGGAATTTTTGTGTGATAACTATGGCTAGTAGAGTTTTCAACTATTGAGAACTTAAGTCTGGGTTTGGTTCCCTTTGGCCCCCCCCTCAAAGTTGCAAAATTTTGAACTTTTGCAGATTTCAAGGTTACATATCTCAAAAGGGACCAGATAAAAATATATCAGGTCCCTCTTTTGAGAAATTTTTTCCCCCTAAGGATTACCCCTACTGGTATTCAACAAAACCTGTGAGTTTCATTTTGTGGTTCAAACTGGTTTAGAAGTTACAGGCTCTGAAAGGATACTACGTTAAGAGAGATTACCGAAATAGTAGAAAAAGAAAGAAAGACAGCCCAACAAAGCGTTACTGCAAAATTACATTGACTATTGGACCAACATACAGGACATGAACAAAAAGAAAATAACTATGAGGTTTACCAGAACATGTCATCACACGAGCTAACTTATTCACAGAGAGCCATATTACAACGGGGGAAAAAATATGCTTTTCCACAAAAGATAACAAAAACCGAAGATTTAATACCAAATTTTGAAGATATCATCAGAAATATCCCTAATGGAGATAAGGAAGAGTTTAGTGGTAAACTATTCCGAATTATATTAAAGGAATATAATGAAAAAAATAATAAAAATTATTATTTAACAAAGTTAAAATGTGAAAAAAAGTCAACTGTTGAAATTAAAAGAAGACAAGAATATCAAATTTTGTGAAGCTGATAAAACAGCCCAAATAGTGATTTTGAATACAGAAGAATATAACCAAAAAATGAAATTGGCAATAGAAGAATTGAAATGTTCTTAGGTGAAAAGGGACCCAACTGATAATCAAGTAAGATATTTGGCTAACATCAGGAACCACAGCACCTTACCTAATGAGATCAAAAATGCAAAACCACCAATGGGTGCGAAGGTCCCACGAATGTTTGCAAAAATTAAAACACACAAGGATGGTAACCCCATGAGACTTATAGTATCCAAGAGGAACTCTCCATTGATTAATCTTGAAAAGAATATTTACAGTTTCTTGGCACCAATATTTATGAAAACACAATACAATGTAAAGAATACATATGAATTTATTGAAATTGTGAAAAATGTAAACCAAAATCTAAAAGATTACAAAATGGCTAGTATGGATGTCAAGGCACTGTTTCCAAGTACCCCAGTACCAGAAGCTATTGAGATTATTAATAAAAAATTACAACAGGATCAATCTCTTAATAACACACAACTACAAGAGTTAAAAACAATTTTATTATACATCTATGAAAATAATATCTTCAAATATAATGAGAAAATATACAAACAAAATTTTGGTGGTCCAATGGGTTCTCCTCTGTCAAACCTGTTTGCAGAAGTAATTATGAACAACATAGAAGAACAAATTATCAGTACATTGGATGAACCACCATTAGTTTACTGCAGATATGTAGATGATCATGACCAGAATGAAAATTGGTGAGCTGGAATCTTTAAGACAACAACTTAGTAATGTCTATCCCACAATAAAATTGACAGTAGAACATGAAGAAAATATCTTACCTTACTTGGATGTCAAGATCATCAAGCAAAATAACCAACTGCAGTACAAGGTACTCAGAAAACAAACTTATGTCCCAGTTCTGATACCATATTACTCAACACACCCTTACGCACAGAAATGTAATAGCATTAAAACATTGATTAAAAGAGCTATCACACATTCCTCTAAAGAAGAATATCGTAATGAAGAAATAAATTAAAGAAATCACATACAACTATGGATACCCTCCACAGAAGATAAATAAATGGATTTATGAAGTACAAGAAAAGATGCAGGATACATATTCACCTAACAGAAAAAAACAATTACAATATGTCGGAGCAACACCTTACCTACCAGGAATCTCTACGGAAATCAATAAATTATGCAACAAATATGGAATTCAGATGGGAACCAAAGTAATGACTATTGGAGATATGATAATTAATAACACTGGAAAATGTAGTATTTTGGAAAAAGCTGGTGTGTATGAAATACCCATAAATGGAATTCCACCAATGTCATATATTGGAAGTACTAAAAATCAGTTAAAACACCGATTACAACAGCATATTAAAAATTGGCAAAAAAAAGAAGCAAAAACAGCACTGATACAGTACTGCCTAGATAACCAGACATATCCGAATTTTGAAGATATTAAAATAAAAAAAAACATGTTGCAATGAAAGACACCTATGTATTGCAGAATCTGTATTACTTGAAAAAAATAGATACCAAGTTTGTAACAATAATGATCCAAATATCCTTAATGAGAAATGGAAGGAACTAATAAAAATTGACCAAAAAAAAAACCAAAAACACAGAAGGGCAAAAAGAAAATGAAAAGCTCACCAGGGTCAATAACAGTTGGAGCTACGGTGGAAGTGTTTTCGTGGATGATGATGGGGCGGGGTGAGGAGGCCGGGCGTATTACTCACTCTTGCTGCAGTGGCAGAAGAGGAAAACATCTAGAACATCTCCTGAAGATGACCCTGTAGAGGGTAGAAAGTGCTTGACGCAATCTGCGTTGGAATGGCTTAGGATGTGGTTGGTTGTTCGTGGGGTGTTAAGGAGTTCAAGGAATGAGTCATGTGTAAATATTTGTATATACGTTTTTAACTTTTTCGTTCAGAATTTTGTATGTTTGTAAATAGGCAGTTTGTGTTTGTCCATAATATCAAAAGTTTTTTGTGTTCAATAATTGGTTTTTAGCAACGAAAGTTAGGTTTTACAATCTGGTGGGAAGGTAGGGGGATACAATTTTGCAACCTGGACAATAAGGCACTTCAAGGATTTGAGCGTTGGTAGAGCATTTGAAAGAACCTGAAGACCAAAAATAGAACACCGCACCGGAAGCCGAAACCAAGCATGACGGCAGAAAGAATGAAACGTGTAGTGAAATGTTAAAAGAATTAAGAAACCTTGTAATACTTATATTTGTATGCACGTAAATTTAAGAACAACTGTGGCTTCAGCTATAGATGTTTTTAACCTGAATTTAAAGGCTCTGAAATACTTGTGAAAAATGGCAACATTTAAGCACTCAGAAATGCACAGAAACTGATGAATATTTATTTATTAATTAATAACAAGGAACTGTACACCAATTACAGTTAAAACATTACTAGTGATCTGAATTTCTTGGCGTAGAAAATAAATCAAAGTTTCCAAGCTTTTGCACATGAACCAGATGGCTTTTTCAAAAGCTTTCGAACATGTACCAGATGGCTTTTTCAAGGAAAGTAGACAATTATCTGTCTACTTTCCTTGAAAAAGCCATCTGGTTGATGTGCTAAAGCCTGGAAACTTTGATTTATTTTCTACACCAAGAAATTTAGATCACTAGTACTATTTTAACTGATGAATATTTGTTTATTTCTGTTTTCAAAATAACTAAGTATTATGTATAGCCCTTTTCAAAATATTTTTTAACTCTTATTATATTCAAATACCTTTAACTACTAAATACTATATGTACAATTTGTACTTTTAAGGTAAATAAAAAAACCTTACCAGAGCATATTGTACAGTTTGCTATTCACAAACTTTAGCTGCAACACTTGTCTAGATGTATAAGCCTTATTTTTGTGAGTGTGCTATATTTGATACTGTTGAATTTAATATTTTGACCAATTTCCATTTGTAACTGATCAAAACGCTATCCTGCAAAGCTTGTGCTGTAGGGTGGGCCAAAAAAAAACTTATTTTTAATTTGCATATCGCCTAGTGTGGAAAAGTTGCCATTTGGGTCAACAAGAATAACAAAAGAAATTTTTTTGCAATCGACCAATATCTTACCGCACGGCACAATAAGTTCGCGTTTTTCCGACTGCATTGAGCAGCAAGCAAAAATGGATGGAATTTTTTTGTAATTGAAATCGAGTAACCCCTAGTGCGGAAAAGTGTCCTTTAGTGTTCCCAATAACAGTGAAAAAAAAAGCTTTGAATTTGGTCAATATGCTATGTCTCCGCACTGCACGCGAAGTTCACCATTTTCTTCACACATTTGGCCCGTGGGCCTAGACTAGGTAAAGACGTCCTGGCATGTAGGGCATCTAAAAAATCTGTAGGAAATTGCACTGTTCTGAGTGCATCATGCGTGTGCATGTGTAGTACTCTGTTTGCTTTGGAATGTGTAGCGTGTAGCTCTTCGCTTGCTTCCAATGTCACATATGGAAACAACCCAGAACACGCCATGAGGAGATAGCTACTGGCAACACTTCGAGTTCCGCCCACTCTCCTTCCAGCTCAAAATTTTATTTCTATGTGGTGTATCTTGTTCGGTAATCTGTTTTACTCGAAAAATGTGTCATTAATTGCCGTGATGCAATTCTGGCTCTTATGAACGAATCTCTAGCTTCAAATCCACACACTGAGGCAGCTGCTTCGGTCACCAGTTTCACGCAACGTTCCACAGCTTGCCTGTGGTAGGGAAACTTGGTTATTTCTTCGCCAGCTACGGCAGAAGTTGCGATTGGTCGATCCAGATCTTCATCTGAGATGCGTTTTGTCAGGGGTGGTTCGGTAGGACGCCTTTTAGTCCACTCGATCATCTCATAATATTCATTAGCATCCAAATTTAATTGTGGCACTTTGAATTCTCTTATAACATCATTCATTTGTTGTTGTCTAGCTTTCTTTATTCTTCTCCATCCAAGAGCTCTAACGTGGGTGCGTTTGCCCGCATTCATACTTAGCAATATATTCTCTGGGTGACTGAAGAACGCGATGATTACTTTGGACTTCAAATCCATAAAGCGCGATAAGTTGATCAATTTCCAAAAGTGTTGGGCCCCTTTTGTGCACGAAGGCTTCTTCTTTATGGAAAACCAGACCGGTGCATGTACCTTCATTATGTAGTTGGCAACACAGATCAAAGTTTGCGATGCATTTTGAGTGGCAACGACATTGATGTAGTGATCAAGAGAAACTCGTTCTTCAGTCACTCAGTGAATATATTGCTAAGTATGATTGCGGACGAATGCACCCACGTTAGAGCTTTTGGATGGAGAAGAATAAAGAAAGCTAGACAACAACAAATGAATGATGTCATAAGAGAATTCAAAGTGCCACAATTAAATTTGGATGCTAATGAATATTATGAGATGATCAAGTGGACTAAAACACGTCTTACCGAACCACCCCTGACAAAACACATCTCAGACGAAGATCTGGATCGACTAATCGCAACTTGCTGGCGAAGAAATAACCAAGTTTCCCTGCCCCACTCAAGCTGTGGAACATTGCGTGAAACTGGTGACCGAAGCAGCTGCCTCAGTGTGTATATTTGAAGCTAGAGATTCTTTCATAAGAGCCAGAATTGCATCACAGCAATTAATGACACATTTTTCGAGTAAAGCGGATTACCGAACAAGATACACCACGTAAAAATAAAATTTTGAGCTGGAAGGAGGGTGGGCGGAACTCGAAGTGTTGCCAGTAGCTATCTCCTCATGGCGAGTTCTGGGTTGTTTCCATATGTGACATTGGAAGCAAGCGAAGAGCTTCACGCTACACATTCCAAAGCAAACTGAGTGTACTACACATGCACACGCATGGTGCACTCGGAACAGGGCAATTTCCTACGGATTTTTCAGATGCCCTACATGGCAGGGGGATGCCTTTACCTAGTCTAGGCCCTCAGGCCAAACGTGTGAAGAAAATGGTGAACTTCGTGTGCAGTGCGGAGACATAGCATATTGACCAACTTCAAAGCTTTTTCACTGTTATTGGGAATACTAAAGGACACTTCTGCACTAGTTGTTACTCGACTTCAATTGCGAAAAAGTTCCATCCGTTTTTGCTTACAGTCCAATGCGGTCGGAAAAACATGAACTTATTGTGCCGTGCGGTAAAATACTGATCGATTGCAAAAAGATTTCTTTTATTATTCTTGTTGACCCAAATGGCAACTTTTCCGCACTAGGCGATATGCAAATTAAAAAATAAGTTTTTTTCGGCCACCCTTCTGTGCTCACAATTGCCAGTCAAATTGCCAAAGTTTTTTTTTACAGTTGCCATATTTAAAAATAATCGCTGATTGGGAAAAATGTGACCGACAGGGCCACTTATGCTATCCCAAGCTGTATTTTTTTTTTATTATTTTAAGAATACAAGCAATTGCAAAGATTAGGTGACTTAAATTTCTTACTAATTTTAATAAAAATATTAACTAATGGAACAAACTATTTTATGAATTATTTTGACATTGAATGATACATTTATCTATGATTTATAAACGAACTTTTTCTTGGTTTCATGAGAGATAAATGAATTCTTTTCTTTTGTCAGTTTGTATTAATGAATTCTTTTCTTCTGTCAGTTTGTATTAAAACTAAACAAAACTAGACAAAACCCGTCAGAATCGGCGGTTAGATTTTTTTTTTGGAAAAGAATAAACTCATATGAAACAACAAATGTATTTAAACTTTATTTGATTGACAAATTCATTCAACCACTTCAGTTAAGACAATAGTGCAGGTTCATGATTTTTTTTTGACTGAAGGTTTAACAACCACCATGAGCAACTCAATGGGCTATAAGCAGTCGCCCGTCCGTAATTTAGGGTCACTGGTTTCAGGTAAGGGAGAGAGCCAGTGCCGTAAGACAAACACACAACATCCATGCCTCACCGGGATTCAAACCTGGACCCTTTACGAACGAATCATCATAAGCCAGTGCTTAGACCACTGCGCCACCGTAGTGGCCAGGTTTGTGATGAGCATCATGACTTCCCCTTTTTTTAGTCGTAGAATGTGAGGCGGAAGTCCACTCACGTCGATCGTGTGCAAAAATTCCATTGGATAGCGCACTCTTTCACTCTCATCTTCAGTCACAACTGTGTTGGTAAATGTTGTTGGAATGAGATTCGCATTGCAAATACTCTTCATTCTCTCTTGTCTGAGACATGTAGTTGTGACCCATTGATCGCTCATGCGTTCCAGTAAGGCTCTTACATTTTCTTTTTTTCTTTTTGTGGGAGAGACATTCTGTTAAGGCTAAGTGTGCAATAAAGTATTTTCTTTAGGACATCATAGAACACCACACACACACCAAGTCTGACATTGAACTGAGCACCTGATGTAGATAAAGGCCTTGTGCTTCTCCCATAGATTTTACATGGTAAGTTTGCAGTTGCGCCATGCCCGGACCATTGCTTCAATCTCAGTTTTCTCTTCGACTGGCACATTTACATAGTAAGACCTTTATTTTGATACCTGAACCATATTTTTATGTAACTTTGCCACCCCGCCACGCCCGAACCGTTGCTCCAATCTTAGTTTTCTCTTCGACTGGTACATCTACATGGTAAGACCTTTATTTTGATACCTGAACCATATTTTTACATTCATCCGTTCTCTCAAAATAGGACTCACAGTAAAAAACCTTATAGAATTAATATATAGATTACCGATTTTCACATGAAAAAAACTTTGAACCAGATCAAAGTTCTTTTCAGCCTGTTTGGGTAGGCTGTATGTTCTTTTGTTCGTGACAAATCACACTTCTGCAGGAAAAACTAGAATTCTTTGAGGGGGGAAGGGCCAATTGAAGAAAACCACAGATCACTGCACGTAACATGGTAGAGCAGTTGTTCCGACTATGAAGATGGGCATACTAGTCTGAAACGCATGTAAGTCATTTTGAGTGCAGGTGTTCTTGGACACAGTGCTTGAGTTTGGAAGATGGTCAGAAGATTGTTTGTTTTTAGCTAAAGTTCTTTAGGGTTCATCATTTTACAGATTTTAAACCTTTTGTACCACATCACATTTTAACTAGTACATTGTTTTTAATTTTTTTCTCTACTTCCAACTGGCATACAATTCCTCAGATATCATCATCATCATTGTCAACCATTATCAATCCACTGCTGGATGAAGGTCTCCCCAAGTTTCCTCCACAACGGTCTGTCTTGTGCCAGTCTCCTTCATGTCACTCCCGCATACTTTCGAATTTCATCCACCCACCTTCCACGTGGTCTTCTGGGTCATTTCCTGTCCCTTGGAATCCAATCTAAAATTTCGGCTGTCCATCGATGGTCTGTCCTTCTGACAGTATGTCCAGCCCATTGCCATTTCAGGGATTTAACTCTGATCATGATGTCTTCCACTCTTGTCATTTTTCGGATCCACGAGTTCCTCTTCTTATCTCTCCTGGTTACACCAAGCATGCACCTCTCCATGCTGCTTTGAGTTGTCTGCAGCCTTTGTATGTCTCTTTTAGTTAAGGTCCACGTCTCTGCATCATACGTAAGCACTGGAAGGATGCATTGATCAAACACTTTTCTTTTAAGACATAATGGCATATTGCTCTTGAAAATTATGCTGTTTCTTCCAAAAGCTTCCCAGGCAAGTTTTGTACGCCGATTAATTTCTTCATCAATGTGACCCTCACTTGATATCTGCTGTCCAAGATAAACGTACGTGTCTGTTATCTCCAGCTTTTCTCCATCAATCGATAAATCTTCATTTCTTGTAAAAGCATTGAACATCACTTTTGTCTTCTGAAAGTTCACTTTTAATCCCACTTCTTTACTCTTGTCAGCAAGTTCCTGGATCATACTCTGCAGCTCTGATGGGGTAGTTGCAAAAATGACTATGTCATCAGCAAAACGAAGGTGAGTTAGATAATCTCCATTAATCTTTATCCCTTTGTTTTCCCAGTTCAGTGATTGAAAGACATTTTCCAATGTCGCATTAAAGAGCTTGGGAGATATGGTGTCACCTTGTCTCACTCCTTTTCCAATTTTTATGTGTGTTGTATTTTCAAACAGCCGAATCTTTGCACTTGCATTTTCATAGATGTTATTAATAATATTAATGTACGCATCTTCAATACCGCAGGATTTCAGGGCCATTGTAACTGCTGATGGTTTCACCGAATCAAAGGCTTTTTCATAATTGATAAAAGCCATGCACAATGGAAGTTCATATTCCCTTGCTCTTTCAATTAGTTCTCTCAGTACGTGGATATGATCTATTGTGCTGTAGCCACTCCCGAATCCAGCTTGTTCTCTCGGTTGAGCCATGTCTAGTGTCACCTTTAAGCGGTGTGAAATAACTTTAGTGAAGATTTTATAAACCACTGAGAGGAGGCTGGTAGGTCAGTAGTTCCTGAGATCCTCAATGTCACCTTTTTTATGTAGCAAGATCATTGTAGCGTTGTTCCAATCCTCAGGAATCTTCCCTTCGGGTCATTCCTCATCAGGTCAACGAGGCCATGACCCCCATGGTCTCCGATTTTGATGAAACTTGGTATAACCAATCCCTCTAAGGAGATAAGTAACCCCATAAATGTTTTTCCTTGTAGCACTTCTGGTTTTAATTTTACAGCCCTTGAAACTTTTGGGGAATTCTCGTTTTTTACCATTTCCGAGGCCTTCTACTCAAGCTACACTTGCTTACCCAAAAAATTCCATCTCGCTCAGAAATTATTCAATCTCTTTGAAATTTTTACAGCCTTGTCAATAAAAGCATGAAGATTTCAGAAAAAAATATGTTAACACTCTAAATATCTGCTGTATTCCACTAAAAAATTAATAAACTATTTTTAGCCTAATTTTTTCTGTGGAAAACATGGTTTACCAATGAGGGATAGGTATAACCCTAACATATAATTTTTTTAATGAACCTAGAGACGTGTTCCATCATACCCAGCAATAAAACTGATGACTTTTTTATTCCTTCAGCCCTTTAGGCCATTTTGAAAAAAATGGCTGTGGCCATTTTGAAAAATGGCCATTTTAAAAAACAACACTAGTTTAATTTATAAACATAATTAAACTATTGAATATTGGTAGCATGTACATAATAAGTTATTTACCTGTAAAAAATAAGTTAGGCACAATTTTTGAACTTCTAGTCCATAACGCTCATTTTCTTTTGCGTAGCATAACATCCAAATATGCAGATTTTTCCTCCATCGACCTCATGCAGTTTTTTTGAGAAGTGATAGGTTCTTCCAGATGTTGTCTGTGGGATATCAACAACAGCAAGCACATGAGGAACTGGTACTGTGCAGGAATCTTCATGGCTTGGCCAGCAGAATGATGGTGAAGGTCCATTAGGATGAAGAAACTTTACAACAACATCGTCTTCATCTTTATCCACTGTAGACTCCATTCCAAAATACCACAAGTGGTCATATTTACATGCAATGTAACACCCAGGGAACAACTCATCTGCAGTTACAACTGATGGGTGACAGCTTTTCAGGTTAAATGTGAGAGATGGTTCCTCATCGGTGCTGATCCTTCTAGCCGCAATAGTACCTATGGAATCCAGAGGCTTGAAGTTGTGGAAACTTCTAGTACCAGGAAGTGTGTGCACATCTTTGAACCTGTTTTCAAGAGCAGAACGAGTTGTATCTACTGTGTCTTTGTCAATAAAGTGGAAACTGACCTTGGTGATGTTTGTTTCACAAAAATTGAAAAATGTAGCTGCTGTTGTGATGTGCCTCTCAAATGGTCTCTGGAGACTCTCCCTTCGAGCTAAGCATTTTGCTGTGCCACCAATCCCATCACATTCTGATTTTCCATGGCTTGTAGCAAAAAATGACCATTGTGCCTTCAACTGGAAGTCTTCTTCATGCAGACACAGGTTAAGGAAATTGTACTTGTTTTTATACTGTGCAGCACTCCCATCACTGTAGTAATGTATTGCTGTAATGTGTGAAAAATTTTCTTTGAGAAAATTAACAAATGTTTCCTGGATTTTGTAAACCATATTCATTCACATCATGCTTGAGGTCATCAGATATGACACAGTGTGATGAAACAATCTTTTCTCCTTCAGGGTTCCTACAATGTACTACAACAGGATGCATGAATCAGAAGTCCAGTGGTACCCCTGGGCCTAATCCTGGATTGTAAAAGAGTAGTTCTCACTGAAGTCCATCAAAATTATTGCTGTATCTGATGGTACATTTTCTTTGAGATTTTTTAGGAACGAAGACTGTGACTTGGCTATGAAAGAGTGTGGAATCAGTTTTTCAATCTTGTTGGCTAAATCATCAATGAAATCAAGTGTTGTTGAATTTTTTATCATCTGTGTACTGTCAGTCCCATTGAGAAAATTCAATAGTGTCACTTTCTTCATCTTTAAGTTTGGACTCTTAAGTAGCTCAGTAGATGTGGTTTGGAAGGACATTTACTGAAGTGCCTGAGCATACATTCCCTCTTTGCTTCTTCACACACTAACATCATAACATCCTTATAGCTCTCTTCAATTTGTGCAGCATGAAGTAGTAGTATGACATTTTGGTGAAGTGTGCATACGCATACTGAGTGGGTTCCACTGGCACCAGCTAAAATGCACCACTTTGGTCGCAAACTGCAAAATTTTGAGAATCCCACCTTAACATCAGGATACTCACACTTGAAACTTGAATATAATTCATGAAGATTACCCAAAATCAGTCGCTTTCTCTTGTAATTATTTTTACCCATGCTCACTACATCTTTCATTCCAGGCATAACTCTAGACTGCTCATCACTTTCATAAAAGTTACTCACTAAATTAATAATTTCAGGTTTCAGTTTTTTCCCACATCTGGGATCAGAAGTTCAGCTAAAAATCCCTTTTCCTGAACAAGTCTCTGAGCTTTACGAACAGCGAAGTGGGAAACACCAAATGTTTCTCGTATTTTTTTCTGTGTCCATGTCAGTGAAGCAGGAATGGTTAATAGTTGAATTTGTTTTTTCCTTGAAATGGATTTCAATTGCTCTTTCAGGATTTATACAAGCTTGTCCATATCAGCTGCTTTCTGTTCCACAAGCTCATCTGTTTTGGCTTCTTTTGTTGGAATGTCAACATCTAGTATTTTATGAAATTTGCTTCGTACATTTGCCTGGAATTTTTCGAACTTTTCTCTTCCATAAGATGCCTTGCTATGTTCACCAAGGGAATGTTATTTTAAAGGAGAGCAACCTATCCCAGTGACAGATGAATTGAGTTTTTCTATTGTTTCTTTCTTCTCCAAATCGGTTACTTCTTCTGGAGTTAAACCAATGTCCTCAGGTTCAGTATGGGTATCAGTACTTTCGTCAGCACTCTGTACATCACTTTTAAATAAAGTACCTCTACATTGAGAACATAGTTTTTGCCCTGGTTTCACTTTAATTTCCTTCATTAATAAGTATTTACATTGCTGTACAGTCACCATACGTAGTGATTTTCTCACACATCTCTTATGCTTTCTTAGAGGATCACAACACACTTTTTGAAGAAATGCAAACTTTTTCAAAAATAAACTTTTATGATGCAGACAAATGGTCTGTAAATCTTCAGCAGCTTCTGTTCTTAACTTCAAAATAATTTTATTTTCTTCAGTTAGATCTGCTACATTTTCAATACCTTTCTTTGAGACATAGGTATATTTGTGACACTCTGTCAAAGTTAATTGCCCAACACTGCACTTAGAATCTTCCATTTTCTCTGTAACAAAGAAATACACTAATATTAGGACATTACTATACTTTGCCCATGCATACTTATAACATCAATAAAGTACTAAATTACACACTGGAAGAAGGTTTGAGTTTAGGAACTGAAGCAGACTGACTGACAGCTGTGCTAACGAGCTGCTGCATGTTGTGAACAAAGAGGTCACACTCAAAGGTTTTGACTTGGCATCTTATCGGAAGTGATGAAGGAAATCAAAATCAGCTTCTTGGAAGTGATGTTTTTCAAGGGAAAAAAACAAAGGAGATGTTATCATTTTTTAAGATAGGAATCTTAGAGTTTGGGTGAAATTAAAAAAAATAGTTATCCAGCAGCTATTTTTTTCAAAATGGCCGAAAAAAGTGCCGAAGGAATGAAAAAGCCATCAGTTTTATTGCTGGGTATGATGGAACATGTCTCTAGGTTCATTAAAAAAATTTATATGTTAGGGTTATACCTATCCCTCATGTTGATAATTCCGTTTTTGGTAAACCATGTTTTCCACAGAAAAAATTAGGCTAAAAATAGTTTATTAATTATTTAGTGGAGTACAGCAGATATTTAGAGTATTAACATATTTTTTTCTCAAATCTTCATGCTTTCATTGACAAGGCTGTAAGATTGAATGATTTCTGAGTGAGATGGAATTTTTTTGGTAAGCAAGTGTAGCTTGAGTAGAAGGCCTCGGAAATGGTAAACAACGAGAATTCCCCAAAAGTTTCAAGGGCTGTAAAATTAAAACCAGAAGTGCTAGAGGGAAAATTTTTTATGGGGTTACTTATCCCCTTGGAGGGATTGGTTATACCAAGTTTCATCAAAATCGGAGACCATGGGTGTCAAAACCTCGTTTTTTTGCGTTGATTTGACGTGGAATGACCCCTTCATTAAGGCATCGAGTGAAAATTTGGGCGAGTACTGTTTTGATTTCTCCACTTGCTTCTTGTATGATGTCTACAGTAATTCCATCTTCTCCTGGAGCTTTTCCCCGCTTCATGTTCTTGATTGCATGTGTAACTTCTGCTGGGAGGACTGGAAGAACTCTGGTACCTTTCATGATGTCTGGAGTAAATGTATCATCCCTTTCATATAATTTGGAGTAGAAATCTTTTACTCTTGTCAAATTTCGCCTCTATTTCTTGTTACAGAACCATCTTCTTTTCTGAGTGCCATAATCTGTTTTCTTCCCTTACTGAGATGTCCCTTTGCTATCTTTAGGCTTTGGTTGTTTTCAATTGCTTTCCTCACTAGTTCACAGTTGAATTTCCTTACGTCTTGAGTGATACTTTTTCGTACTGTCTTGCATAGCTCTATATATTCCACTTTGGAAGTCACATCTTCTTTAGTTGTCCTCATCTCTCTTCTTTTTTGCATCAACATTTTGGTTTTTCCTGATAATTTGTTCACATGCAACTTGTTCTTAGACCCAGCTAATTTTGTTGCTATTTCCATAAGAGCTTTGGTTACTTTTCTGTTAACTTCAGAAATATCCACTTTTTCTGATGTTAGGCCTTCTAAAGCAGAGAATCTGTTCTTCAGTTCCAACTTGAAGGTTTTATGGTGTTTTTTAAGGTTGGTTATGTCAATACATTTTGTTTGTCTTATGAGCTTGCTACGTTCGAGTTTAGTGTTGAGGTGCATCTTACATCTCACCAATCTATGGTCACTACCTGTGTTGAACTTGTTTAGCACACTGAAGTCTTCTATGACGAATTTTTTGTTATACATAATAAAATCGCTTTCACTTGTTGTCCCATTTGGATGTCTCCATGTCCATTTCCCGTGTGGCTTTTTCTTGAAAAAGGAGTTCAAGATGAAAAACCCTTCTGCCACTGCAAACTCAATGAGAGTATTTCCACGCTGGTTTCTGTTGCGGTGACCGAATTTACCTACTGAAGTTTCATTCTGTTGCCGTTGCTTTATTTTTGCATTGAAATCTCCCATAATTATCTTTAAGTGTTACCTTTATTATTTAGGTGATGAATTTCCTCATAAAATTCTTCAATTTCTTCTTCAGGATGACTTGTGGTGGGTGCATAAGTTTGAATAATCTGAGCCTGGTATCTTCTCGAGAGTTGGATAACGAGTCGTGCAGCTCTGTCAGAGGAACTTTCAACTTCTACAGCTTTATCCTTCAGTTTCTTGTTTATTATAAATCCAACACCACTAGTTCTGCCAGTATCAGTCCCACGATAGTAGAAGAGATGTCCACTTTTCAGTTCAATGAGATCTTCTCCTTTTCTCCTTACCTCACATAGCCCGACGATGTCCCACTGGATCCTTTGTAGTTCCTCTTCCAATTCAAGAAGCCTTGAATCAGAAGATAGGGAGCATCCATTATACGTAGCCAAGGTCAGCATCAGATGGCAGCCTTGTCCGGTCCTCCGGGGATTCTTAGCACCCTCTGCCTTCATGTTGCACTGGCCGCTGCCTTGGCCAGGTACATTCCAGCTGCTGGAGACTGAGGGCCAAGATTTAAGTTGTGGAGTCATTTTGGAGGGGTTTGGCCATAACTCACCACACTGGCCAAGGGGGTTGGTGAGTGTGGGATAGCATTTCCTCTAATCTCGATGGTATAGTTATACCGCTATTGGCGGTCGTCAGAGCCCCTTTAGTGGGAACAGGATGTACCCTGAGAAGACGGGGTTGACATTTGTCAAGGAGAGGCTGTGATGTTACGCATCACCTGACCTTACATCCCAATTCCTCAGATGTATAGTGCTTAAAATATTCATGCACCGGCAAAGAAGTCTACAGTTTTTCCTGCAGAAGTGCGATTTGTCACGAACAACAATGCGAACCACTTGAAGTGTCTTTCAAGATTGATAAACAACATCAGCTATGTACTACAAGAGGAAAATATTAAAAAGACTACCAATAAAATGTAAGTACAGTTTCTTTTACGATAGTATTTTCTTGAAAGTGAGGAAAAATTCTTCGGCCATCTAGATTATAACATGTTAAAAGCACCCTTGCAACTTCATTAATATGAAAATACTATATATAGTAAGTGGAATACGTTTTTTAAGTTATCTTCAATCCACAATGTTAGTAACTTTTCCATCTCCTCTATTGCTGCTTCACATTTCTTCGTTTTTAGTTTCGTTTTCATGCTAGTTCCTTTCACATGCTCTCTTATTCATGCAGCATCCTTTACAATCATATTCACTGTCGATGTGGCAAAGCCTAGTTCACATACTATCACCGATAATTTTTTGTCCAGATTCATATTTCCTTATTAGGGGTGGAGCTTAAAAGTTAAAGAAAAAACTTTTTTTTGCAAGTCTTGCCCCCCCCCCCTAATTTGTTCTTTTTGATGTAAAAACACTATATAAAAAGTTTGAGCTATAGATTCTTATGTTTAGGAGTAGCTCAAGTGACTCAAAGATTACAAAAATTATGAAAATTCAACAAATTATGAGTATATTTTAATTTATTATGAACATCTCAGATATATTTAAATACAGTAATGTTGGATAATTTGTTCAGTTTATTCATGTTATCAGTATGACAGTTGCTAACTTTAAATCTAATGCTTTCGCAGAGGCTCAGACAGTCTGTTTCCTGCTGTTAGGGTATGTTCTATGATGGTCCTCAACAACTTGCAGCAGGAATTGTAGTTGCATTACATCATGGGTTATTAATCCACTGCACTCCTGAATGAGTGCCACTCTACATTCAGCATGGTCATGAACAACTTTTAGAGACTTGATTGTTCCTATAGCTTGCTTGTAGTGGTCTCTGACCTCCCACAAGTCTGGATCAACCGCGAGAAATTCATCTGGAAGTTCCAACTTTCGGAAGTGTTACTGACTTGGCTGTAACAAAATCTTCCAAGTTTTTGTTCTTTAATGAATGAAGAGCAACAGTGATTCGCTTGGAATGATTTGGATCTTCTTGGTCTCCTTCAATCTGCATGGCACTCGTCATCAGTCTTTTGGTTGACGAACTGACTCGACTGTTGAAGAAAGCTAAACCAACAAGTTCCAGTGACAAATACCACAAGTGATTGGAAAACTTACATGATGTTGACTTTGAGATAATGGATTGATGAGTATTCAATTAGGGACTTCAACAGTAACGGGTCATTGTAAGGAGCACTTTAAGCTTCAGGTGCAAAGATCCAGGCTTTCAGTTAGACACGTACTGCAAGGACACACACATCACATAATACTTCCTTTTCTTTAGAAGTCAGTTTGAATTGAGTCTTGAACATCCAGATCTTGAGGCTGTCTATCACTTTTGACATCCAGCAAGCATGGTGATTTGCTCCGGGTGACTTAAATCGCACTCCTCTGGCAGGAGCAGCACCAAGAAAGATAATCACAAGTTCTAAGAATTCTTTATAATCACCCCTTGGATGACCGTGTTCTAGGTGCTTGTTTGCATAATCGATGGTACCATTTATCATGGGTTATTAATCCACTTGCTTTATATCTTCTACTAGATTTGCAACAATATCAGCTGCAATCTCTGGTTCACACTTGTCAGTATCTATAAATCTCCAGTATTCCTGGAAGCATTTGAACAGTGCAACCTCGGGAGAAGATGTGACTTCCATACACGCTTCGAACACTGCACCAATTATCATTTCCATAATATGATGCCTGCATGCCAGTGAAAAGAGCTCCTTCTCAAGCTTTTGCTCTAGGAGGGTACAGGTGCTAGCGATATGACTAGTGTTTGAGCTGGTCGTGTCAAAGCACATAACTCGGATGCTATTGGCTATAGCAGCATCCGAGTTGTGTGTCTTTAATAGCTTCAAAGACAGCAGCAGCCTTAGCCTCACCTGTTCCGGATGGAAGCTTGATAACTGTGAGTAACTGAGAAACTCGTCCTTTCTCAGAAACTAATACTGGCAGGCAATTGACTTTCTCTTTTCCAATTAGATCATGGATCAGTTTTCCATCCCAGTGAACAACAAGGAGAATGTTGCCTTGAAACTTGGTCTTTATGTTTGCAGATCTCTGGACTCTGTGTTCTCCTCTTTGTTGGCAAATTGAGTTTCTGTTTAGAGCAAGTTCATCAATGTTCTGTCCTAAGCTTTTGGCAGTTTCTGCTATAACAAAAACGGCTTTTCGGTCTGACACTTTTGTTTGATCTAGAGCTGCTGTGAGATTTGAAGT
This sequence comes from Macrothele yani, assembly GCA_039090855.1. Taxonomy (NCBI): domain Eukaryota; kingdom Metazoa; phylum Arthropoda; class Arachnida; order Araneae; family Macrothelidae; genus Macrothele; species Macrothele yani. The sequence goes on along the minus strand of CM077022.1, from coordinate 42,324,396 downwards.
AACTACAGTTTTTCACGCTGATTTTCTTCTTTGTATCTCAAGGGGATAAAGATTAATGGAGATTATCTAACCCACCTTCGTTTTGCTGATGATGTAGTCATTTTTGCAACTAGCCCATCAGAGCTGCAGAATATGATCCAGGAACTTGCTGACAAGAGTAAAGAAGTGGGATTAAAAATGAACTTTCAGAAGACAAAAGTGATGTTCAATGCTTTTACAAGAAATGAAGATTTATCGATTGATGGAGAAAAGCTGGAGATAACAGACAAGTACGTTTATCTTGGACAGCAGATATCAAGTGAGGGTCACATTGATGAAGAAATTAATCGGCGTACAAAACTTGCCTGGAGAACTTTTGGAAGAAACAGCATAATTTTCAAGAGCAATATGCCATTATGTCTTAAAAGAAAAGTGTTTGATCAATGCATCCTTCCAGTGCTTACGTATGGTGCAGAGACGTGGACCTTAGCTAAAAGAGACATACAAAGGCTGCAGACAACTCAAAGAAGCATGGAGAGGTGCATGCTTGGTGTAACCAGGAGAGATAAGAAGAGGAACACGTGGATCCGAAAAATGACAAGAGTGGAAGACATCATGATCAGAGTTAAATCCCTGAAATGGCAATGGGCTGGACATACTGCCAGAAGGACAGATCATCGATGGACAGCCGAAATTTTAGATTGGATTCCAAGGGACAGGAAAAGACCCAGAAGAAGACCACATGGGAGATGGGTGGATGAAATTCGAAAGTATGCAGGGGTGACATGGAGGAGACTGGCACAAGACAGACCGTTGTGGAGGAAACTTGGGGAGACCTTCGTCCAGCAGTGGATTGATAATGGTTGACAATGATGATGATGATGATCTCAAATTTGATGTTTCCAACAGCCCCTTCAATCGCATTGTCCTCAATTTCCATCTTTTCATCACCATCTTCTGTTGAGCTGTTTTCAGAATCAGTAGATGAAACTAGTTCAGCTATAGAATTTTCTAACAGTCTCATTCACTTCATTCCCTGTTGTCTGGCATGGATTTTCTTCCCTCTTTCAGATGCCTTTTTCTCTTTAACAGCAAGCATTTAATCTACTCCAGCCATTGACCCAATTCTTCCTTTTTTCTCTGGGCTATCAAAAAATCATTGTCTTCTTGTAATACTGACGTCTTGGTTAATGCATCAGCATGAGCGACACCAAAAAGATCTTCGAGTTTGGAAACAAAAGCTAACTCTTTTGCAACCTGAGTTGGTGATGTTTGCACTATGTTCTTCTTCAGAAGTTGCCATCCTTCAAATAACTGTTGAAGCTTGGTTTGGTAGTTTTGGTGATCTCTCATTGGCATTCTAGCTTTTTGCCAAAACTTTGCTATTTTTGTGATGGCAACAACAGTTGATGCTTGCCTTATGGCCTCCTTCAATTCAAGATGATGATGTAGGAAAAATCCAAGAGCCATACGCAATGATGGCAACTTGCTACCTGTTAATTCAGTAACAGAATTGCCAAGAAGATACAACCCAGTTTGAGATCTTCTGGCTTTTGCCATTTTTAATCAGTAATGAATCTGAAAGAAATATACCATGTCATTTGGAATCATGAATTTTAACACAATTTAAAGTATTGTATTACAAAATTGCCATTTACTTATTAATATTTATCTGTCTCACTTATTGTATTAGTCACTTATTGTCACTTATATAATACCATGACAATAAGTGACTATTATAAGTGACTTTATTATTGTCACTTTTATTGTATTAGTCCCTTTTTGTATTCTATTAGTCTAGTGTTCCAAGCCCTATATTTATCATGTACACTAGAAACTTCACCATCATTGAGTACCCCTAAATATTGTTCAATTGTGCTCATATTTTGCCTGAATTTTTTTTTTTTTCATAAAAAGGAACAAAATGAGAGGGTAAGAAAATCGTATTTCCATAGTTGAAAAATAAGCTCCACCCTACTTATTATATGCAATTTCTGCTCCAAATCAATTGCAGTACGCTTGCGAGATGGTTTTTGCTTACGTTCAAGTACACGTTTGCCACCGCTCATTGTAAATATAATGATGTAATCCTAAAATTAACCTCTATGCTGAAAAAAGAGACTCGTTTACGGTGCAAAACATGCAGGAACTAACATCGATACTGCTTGGATTCCGCCGCTCATGTGACTGAGTTGCCAAGACTGATGAGAGATGTCACTACAAGCTCTATTAGTGACATGCAAGCAGGGCCAACAGCTCTGGCAGGGAAAAGCTGCGTGAATTGTTTTTACTTTAGCGCTATCTGTAAATATTTTGTAGTGAGATTTTTTTTACATAACTGTGGATTTACAGAAGTTGGGTACTACCTGTATTTTATTTGTACAAAACACTCATGCTAAACAAAGATACTGACCGTAGTGATGCAAGGGATACTGCTTAATGTGGTCCCCATTCTGAAATTAGAAAACCTGAATGCAATGAAACTGTGTTCAACGGCCGATCATAAATGATCCTTTGTGATGCTTCTCACATGCAGTGTAATTCTGTCTTTCAAGGCTGCCAAATTTGCAACATATCCTTGATAAACCACACCTTTTTAAGTGTCCCCACAACCAGATACCACAACGATAAAGATCTGGAAAACAAGGTGGCCTGGTGGTAGGAAATGCACGACTAATCACTTTGTTCTCGGTGAAATTTTGCAGAAACTGCTGCACATAGCATTCAATATGTGGGGGCACTCCATTTTGCATGGAAGTGGTTGACTCAAGGGATTGTCGTTGTTGCAGTTGGGGTATAACAAAAGTGTTGAGCATCTCTTGGTATTTCTGGGCCATCACAGAGCATATCACAGGGCCATTGGGATGAGCTTCTTCGAAAAGAATGGTCTAAGGATAAATGTGGCTATGAATCCACACCAGACTGTAACTTAAGGCGAGTGCAGTGAAATTTTCTGGAAAACATGAGTTTTCTGTGTTTCAAATGTGACAGTTACAGATGTTCACTGTTCCAGTGAGGTGAAAATGTACCTCATCGCTCCACAAGATATTCCGTGGCCAAGACTCATCCACTTCCATTCTGGCAAGAAAGGTCAGTAATGCAAAGGTCAGTCAGGTTTCCCTGCCAGCGGCAAGCAACTGGTGGTTGGGGTGGATCTTGTATGGTTAAGAATGCACCACCTTTCTCAGTACCTTCCACACTGTGCTGTAGGATAAATTCAACTGTTGTGACACTGCACATGCATTACTGAAGTCTGCAACATTATTCATTGACTGTTCAACAACATCTGTGGCAACATCTTTAATGATTTCTGAAGTGATAGGTTTGTGCCCTCGACTGGGTTTAACTCCTAGATGTCCTGTTTCCTTGAATCGAGTGATTATTCTCCTGAGAGCTTGTGGAGTCAATGTCCTTGGCATACTTTCTTACGGCAATGAAATTCCCAAAGTGCAGCTGCAGCATTGCTGTTATTTTCATAAAACAGTTTCATAAGAAATGCACATTCTGACATGATGATGGTCATCGTAGCTGATAAGAATGGCATTCAGCAGTTGTGGCCACTTTTATACCCAGAACTTGGCTGCAACACGAGTGTTTGCAAATGAAAAGTGCCATAGTGGTGAGTTTTGGTACTTTTTTTTTTTTTTTTTACTGAAATGTCTTCCACATGTCCTGAAATGCCACCATACCAAATTTGGTTGCATTTGGACTGCTAAATATCTCTCTAGACAGCATTGGATCGGTACTTTAATTTTGATCACCCAGTGTATATATATATATATATATATGTATGTGTACTTCCAATACTCAGTGAAAATTAGATATCTTGCATATTTGCTATAATTATCTGATGGCTTTCATTTGATGCTTTCTTTTTATTTGTAATTGCATTGAGAGATTTTATTATAAATTATGTTTTGTCTTTCTAGGTTCTTGTTATTGTCAAGTATTCAGGGGACTTTGCATGGTTAAAGCTATTCAAACAGAATATTAAGTTCTATTGTGGACATCTTGAAGCATGGGAAATTATAAGTTATTCCATCATCACAACTGTCCTTGCATTTTGTGCTGCAGACATTTTATACAGTCCAGGTATTGTTTAGAAGACTGATTACATTATTTACTTAAAATTAAGAGTGCTTGGAAATTGAGTAGAACACTAAAAACTTTTCTTGGGTTCATCATCATCTGTAATATTTAAGGAGATGAAAAAATGAAAGATATTTCACAAAATTGCCAGGTAGATGTGAAGAAATCAGGTTTTGGAACATAAAACTATATGAAGCATAAATGGGAAAGTGGAAGAATCAGCCAAAACATCTCCAAAATTCCATTTAAATGTTGTGGACAACATAAACATATTTAGGGGCATTCGATCTGTTGCAGGTTTAGTATGATATATTTTGATAGAGTGGTGTCAAGCATAAGCTCATGTAGTGTTAGCTTTGATTTGATATTAGTTAGGTGGGAACTTGTGTAGGAATATTGTGTCTGGGATGTTTTCAAACTGGATAGGCTAACAGTTTTAGTCAGTTGTCAAGTAAGTCAGCAAAAATATAAATTATATCATAGTAATATCTTGAATAACATTAAAATGAGACACAACAATTGAATGTAGTTCTATCAGTTTAAACTTTAGTCTGGCAGTTGAGCTTTCTTTGAGGAGCTAATTTCTGAATCTCAGAACATCTTAGTGGTGTGTATGTACAACTGAATATTTTAATGACATTTAATCCTCACTCAGCAAAAGCACAGGTGCTTATAAGTACAGAGGATGGGCTAATGATTCAATGATTCTGTGAGGAAAATGTTTTATGGCAGTAATCAGTAGAGAAGTCAGTCTCTTAGTAAACAACAGAAATGAGTGCAGACAAATAAAATGAAAAAGGTGAAGTATTTGAACCATAAGTCCCACAGACCAACTGGCAAGATTATAATAGGGTTCATCTGAAGTCAAGCCAATATGTTAGGGAAGGAAATAGTAAGCCATTTGCAGATTTTAGGTAGTATTGGGGAGAAAAAAAAATCTGGAATGGTATAAAAGTGTTTTGGAATCGTGTTAAATGTAAGAAAGGGTGGGAAGTCAAGGTTTATCTGGCAAAGATGGATTACTTTTAATGTTGGAAAATTATTAATATACAGTAAAACTTGTTTAAGATGGAACCTGTATAAAATGGAAACATGTAAATGGAAATTTTTTTTGGCCCCAAACGAAAGATAGAAAATTACACTGGCGGAAAGTGAAAAAAGAACACCAAGAAGGAGACGTCTGATACCAACGAAATTTATACAGCATAATAACGGAATACAGAGAATAACGTGATCAAAACATTATGGCAAAATACTGCTGTATTTGTTTAAACTGAAAAATAACATTTCCATGTAACATGGTTAGTACAAGGTTGAACCGCCATGAACTGCATCACACTGTGCAATTTTGGCATGGAGTCTGTCGTGCAGATGTTGGATATAAGTTTGGGGTATTGAGTGACAAGCATCCTCAACCTGGACGTGTAAATCCGGGATGGTCGTGGCTGGCTGTGGAGACCGAATAAGTCGTTGTCCCATTATATCCCACACATGCTCAATGGGGGACAAATCCGGTGAACGTGCAGGCCATGGAAGTTGTCTCACACCCTGAAGTGCATGTCGCGTTGCATGTGCCGTGTGTGGGCATGCGTTATCGTGCTGGAAAACACCACGATGGACCGACCTTACAAATGGCACAACAACGGGCTGAATGATGTTGTTGATGTAGCAGGTGCTGTTTAACGTACCCGGTACAAACACTAGTTGTGTACGGAAGTGATAGCTGATCGCTCCCCACACTAGGAGACCAGGTGTAGGCCCTGTGTGTCGCTGGCGGATGCAAGTAGGGTGGAGACACTCCCCTGTGCGTCTGCGAACACGCATACGGCCATCGGAGGCTCCCAAGCAGAATCTGCTTTCATCGCTGAACACGACAGATCGCCATTGCGTTTTCCAGTGCAGGCATTGGTGACACCACTGCTGCCGTTCCTGATGGTGGGCTGGAGTCATAGGTACACATGCTAGAGGCACACGTGCACGTAGTCCTGCATCCAGTAGACGGTTGCGGATTGTTCGCACAGTCACCTCAGGTGCAACGCCGCTCGGATTTGCGTCGCAGTGGATGTTCTGCTTGACAACGCCGCTCTTCTTATGCTTCGATGGGTCCGCTCATCAGTCCATCTGTGACTCCCGGTTCCACGTCTTCTCGTGTGGCAATGTTCCTCGGACCATCTACGCCACCATTGCACCACCACCGATACTCCCCGTCCAATTCGCTCTGCAATATGACGATACGACCACCCGGCCTCGCAGAGTCAGACTAGATGACCTCGCTCAAAGTCCGATAACTGCTGAAATCGTACACGTCTTCCATGTCCAGGCATTGAAGCTTCTTCAGGGTCTTCGCACGTGTCCGTACGCCGACGACTGATTACATTCACTTCGCCGTACTCCTTAAATACCCCCGACGATAATTTGCATATTATGCCGTGCTGTGGCGTAAGCGCTCACCGGTTGGTCCCAAAATTATCATCATACCTACGCAAACTCGACCCCATTAACATATGTAAATTTCATGATCGTGCGTCAATTCCTTTTTGGTGTTCTTTTTTCACTTTCCGCCAGTGTATGTACTATTTAACTTGTCTAAAATGGAATCTGCCTAATTAGAAAACAGAAATAGCAAGAGAGCAAATGAACCTGGCAACAATGGAAAGTTCCCAGACATTCCCTTGCCATCAAGTATTGTAATTGAATACAAAACAATACATGATGTAGTGTAATGATGAATTCACAAGGGTCAAACAGGCTTGAAGTTGTAGATAACATAACTAAACAGAGATAGATTGCTTTTGAGTTGTTTACACAAACTATAGCACATCCACTCTTTGTCTTCTTAAGCACATGCCGTGGCTTAGGTTTAGTTCATGTGACCAGCGTTGCTCTCTTTGCTGCATGCAAATTCTGAAGTCTTCACAGTTGGCTGTTTCATATGGATTTCAACGAGATGCTCTGATTTAATTCTCTTAACATTTATTCATTGAGATGGTCAGGGTTCGACAAACATGTTCTAGATCTTGGAGCCAGCTCCAAAATTTAGGCGCCAGGTGAAACGAAGTCCATAACACATCAACAAAAACATGTTTGGTTATGACGCTGGAATGAAAAGTGGGAAACCATATTTGTTATCAATTTTTACCTTTTTATTCAAACCACTTATTGCAAAATAAAGTTCCAATTTGCTTCATAATTTTCTTTTCCATTCTTTCAGTAAATCTCAAAAAAATGAAAATTTCAGATTTCAATTTTATTAAAATACAGTTTGCGGATGTTATATTTTGTACATATTAATTCAAAGTATCATTTTTTGTCTTCTAGTAATCTGAAGATCATAAAATTCAGAAAAAATTTCCTTCGTGAAATTCGCAAAGGTGTATAATCCAAAGTCAGTGAAAACAAAATCCCACCTATAATTCGTGGCGGCATATGATCCGTAGATCATGAAATTCTGAGAAAAACATTTTTTTTCCTTCAAATAATCTGCAGTTGTATGTCTCAAACCATGACATTTAAAAAAAAAAAAACAAAAAAAAAAAAACGACAGTCCGTACCTGCCAACATTGGCAATGGCCTTGTTCCTAAAACTAGTATTGCGTGGTATGCATAGACTCTATTTTATGAAATGATCCATCTCTTTGTAAAAAACAAATATGCGCCCCAACAAAGCGTTACAACAAACAAGGAGTCTAATGAAACAAACTTAACACGTGTGAAACACAAACTTGATTCCTCGGTGAGAGCACGATTGTGAGATTTAAGTTCGAAACTTCCACCAGTAAAAATCGGTAAGATGCGTTCAGAATTCCACAATACTTGACGGACAGGAAATCTAAGCAAGTGAACACACAGTACACAAACCTCCGCTTACCATATGATCATACTGCCTCCAAAATTGCAGTTCAAGACAAGATGAGACCAAAGAAGGGGGAAAAAGCTGAACATTTTAACTTGTGAAAAATCAAAACAAGCGGCAAGAATGCAGACTACTGTCAGTTTGTCTTTTGTTGACTCTGCAACTGAACAGCACCATTGCTTAATTTTTCTTTCTGCTATCATTCTTTCCCTACTTCTTCATTGTCCCTCTTCTTGTTTTATTTTTTTATGCCTTCTGATAACAACCATCAGCCTGAGGACCACGAGCGCATGATATCAAAGCTTCAGCTATTTTAGATAAATGATGTAACTTTGGGAATATTAATATTTTAGAACACCATGCATCGATTTTTCCAAATTCGTCACTTCCGTTTTGGGGAATTTCCTTCTTCCCTTATCAAAATAAATGCAAAAACGTATGGGGTGGGGGATATTTAACGGCGCTGGAGAGTGGGAACACCAGGGGGGGGGGGATAGCAATCGCAGGAAATCCGTCAAACTTCCGGTTTTGGAAAATTTTCTCCTATTTTCAAGCTGAAATACAAAAATTTATGCAGTAAAATGATACTTAAAAATACTGAACAGAGGCAACATCGTGAGAAAAAAAAATTACGATTACAGAAAAAATCTGAACTCCGTCGACTTTCCATTCTCAAAAGTTTCGTAAAGATGGATGGAATTCCGTCCTCCGATGGATATTTACCCCCCTAAATTCTGTTTACTTATGCATGGCCAAAATAGGGAAAAAGGCGTTTACCTGGTGGCCAAAATAACGAAAAAGGTGGAATTTCTTAAATCCGCGGAAGAATCCAATGCCTAAAGATTAGGAGGAAATTTTTGCGCCGTTTGACTTCCGTTTCCGCAAATTCTTGCCTACAGTTTCAAGCTAAGGTACAAACATATATGCAATATAATTATATTTAACAAGGATGCTAGGCACAAATGCAATATCGAGAGAAAAAAATTAGGATTAGGGCAAATTCTTTTTACTCCATTTAACTACTGTTTTCAAAAGCTTTGAAATACGAAATACCTTCCCCAGATGGAAAATGACCCACCCCCGAATTCTCTTCAGTTTTGCATCAATCTTAAGAACGATATAAATGATGACAAAAAAAAAAAAAAAAAAAAAAAAAAAAACCCCCGGAAAATTCTGCGAAACCCGCTTGAAAATTTTATGTATATCATAAAATAATAGCAAAATTTTTTTTTAAACAAAATGAAAATTCATAGAATCCGTAGTTTCGAGAGACAGTTTTGTAGTCTGACAACTAAATCCTTAGAAACTACGGACATTTCGTAGTAATTGGCATGTATGACAGTCATATAATCCGCAGCTATTATATTAATTGTGAATCGTAATTTCCGACAGAAAACTGCAATTCACAGGACTGACTCAGAAATCCAAAGATGTAAGAAAGAAATGATCGTCTTATTGAAAAAGTAATTTTCATTTTGAAGTACTTTTTGTTACTTTTAAGTAAATAAAAAAATAAAAATCGCTAGCTGCTGCAGCATTATCGTAGTTCATTAGTTACGCTAAAAAATCCATTGAAATTGTGGACAGTCATAGCATTGTCTTATTTCTGAATACGTTTCAACTGAATACCGAAAAAGGGAAAAGTCCTTAACTAATACAATTAGCACACCAAAAATAGGCAGTGCGATTCGAAGAATGACTGCATGCTACGGAATAGCTCTGCGGGATTCTCGAGAGTCACTGATTCTCACACTACGTAGGTTTCCGCACACATAAATAGTAATGTCTTCCTTGCGTCATATTTTCTATCAAAATGGTTCTAAGTAAAAAAAAAATATATATAGTATATATTCATACAATCTTTTACCGGTCTTCTATCTCGCTGTTACATTAATTTTTTCTATTACTGCATTTTCGGTACTTTCCCAATAACACCCACCTCTCCTGACAATTACCTCGCGGATTTTTGAAAACGCTGCACCATTTTTTTCTTTACCAGTGTCCGAAGTACCTGAATTTATAACTTTTTAATAGATAATAAGCTATGGATTATACAACAGAAAATGACGGTATTTTCTGCAAATTACGAAATCTCAAGTAAGAACAAAATTAGGCGTCATGTCCCAAATTTTAGGCGCCTGGGCACCCTGGCGCCCAGGATTTGTCGAGTGCTGGAAATGATCATTCACAACCGTTGCTTGTTTTGAATTGTGTTTGGATACTACAAATAATGCATTCTCTTGAGTAATCACTAATTATGTAGAATCTGTTATTAGCAGGACAAAAATTTAAATGTTTACATTTCAATGGCTTCCATGGATGCACCTGCATAAAATGGAAACCTGTCTAAAATGGAAAAGAGTTCTAGTCCCTTGGATTCTCTCTTGGACAGGTTTTACTGTATAAGTAATTATTATGAGCACTTATATGCACATATCTGGTAACTAGTGAGCAGGTAACTAATAATGATAGGGATATTAAGACATTTTCCAATTATAATGCTGTAGCATTAAACTAGATTTTACAAATGTGTAGCTCTGAAATGCAGCATTTAATTAGGTGTGGTTCATATTTGTTTTCAGTAACATAAATTTCAACAATCATTCATGCTATTAAAACAGATCATTTCATGAATTATTTATGGCAGACACTGAGCTACAAATAATTTGGAGGGCCAATTCTTCATTTACTATTAGCATGGGAGCTTAGTGGTCATGTAAATGAAATCTCGAAACCTACGTGATTATACGTGAATAGGTAGTTTGGATAATGGCAAGGATTCAATCTGGCCTTTCAATTTGCGCACAAGTGGTTAATGTTTTACTGTTCGAATTTTTTTTATTTAGGATCAATGAATTATGCTTTAGCAACACTTTTTTTCTTTTAGTGAGTTTTTTCTTGTATCGCACTAAGGAGGGTAAAACCTGAATTTTTTTTTGGCCTTCCGCGTAGTACAGTTGGTGAACCTGCAACCAGGGAAAACCAGAAAATTGTAGGAGCTTCCACTTTCATATACATTAGAGTGGTGTCTCCCTCTTTCTAAATGCATAAACCACTGTAGGTGTCAATCACGGGCTGAACAATATTCACCTTCTGCTGCATGAGTTCGATAAAAAATGCCCCACCGTGAAACACTGTCCGTTTCACAACCCTCCCTTTCCCTAGAAACAGGGTGTCTGTAAAGAGAAGGTCTTGTACTCATTAGGAGGAAGAGTTACCCAAGTACAACAATGAAGCAGTGGTTACAACTGCCATTTAGTTCATAAATTTTCAAGTGCCTAAAGCGCTTCCACCTTAGATATTATTTGATGTGAGTTGCACAGGCGATTCAAAGTGTAATAAAAAATAAACAGTTTTCCTAACACCTCTCTTCACTGCATCATTTATCTTTGATGTATGTCACACAATGCACTCTGCCACCATTTTGGCAGAGGGGGTAGTGATGGTCAGAATGGCTGTCAAAGAAAATTTCTTTGAGATATGTTTGCCTGCAGTTTTAAAATGGGTGCAGTGTTTTATTTTCAATGACAAACCAACAAGATATATAGAACTGCTGTATTATGAAATACTATTAAAAAGCACCAATCACTTACCCTAAAGATCATGGTAATTTCTATCGACAACACACTTCCAGCACGTCAATATAGACAACACACTTCCAGCAGATAATTGACGTGCTGGAAGTGTGTTGTCGATAGAAATTACCATGATCTTTAGGGTAAGTGATTGGTGCTTTTTAATAGTATTTCATTTATGAATTGCACGTAAACTATGCGCACTTTGCAGGGTTTTAATACTTTAAAAGTGCAAATATAATAACTGCTGTATTATGCACTCATTGTCAAAAAAATAGTTGCACCCAGAAGGAAGCAACCGACAGGCATGCAACTTGGTAAATAGGTTTGACATCGTAAGACATGCAAATGATTCAAGTATCACGCTCAGCCGTGCATGTGGCTCAAGCAAGGAGGGGTCATTGCTCTGTGTCAGACCAGCTACGTAAGGTCGTACGGTTGTGCGCGCTTGCCATTCTGACTCATGCTGTTGTGTTGGTTGCATCCTTTGCAAGTGAAGTATGCCTCGGACAAAAGTTCAGAAGCAATTCAAGCAGTTAGAGATGTTTGAGAGGGGCCGCGTTGTCGGGTTCCGGGAAGCAGGATGGTCTTATTGCCATATTGCACGCCAAGAGAGGACCGACGGGTTGTCTGACATGCATGGAGTGACCCAACAGCCATGATTGCAGATATTCAGCAAGCAGTGGTACCCTCCATGCATCGTCCGATTAGTGCCAACACCATTGGCATACGACTGCACGGCATAGGACTACACGCATGCAGACCATTACAACGACTGCCCTTAACACCATTGCATCGTCGCCAAAGACTGCAATGGTGTCGTGCCAAACTGTCATGGAGCTACTCAGAATGGCAGCGGGTGATCTTCAGTGATGAGTCCCGCTTTTGTCTTGGAGGAAACGACCACCGAATCAGTGTGTGGGGGCACCATGGTGAGCGCCAAGATGAATGGTTTGTTGTCGAGCGTCAGACGTCCACAAGGCCTAGAGTCATGGTGTGGGGTGCAATTGTCTACGATGCCAGATTTTCTTTGGTGTTCATTACAGGCACTTTAACAGCCCAACATTACGTTAATGAGGTCCTGCAACCAGTGGCCCTACTTTTTCTGAACACTCACTCCGGTGCAGTTTTCCAACAGGATAACACTCGTCCGCATACTGCTGCTGTCTCAAGAGCTTGCCTTTAAGGCACTGACACTACCATGGCCTGCCGCATCGCCAGACCTATGGCCGATTGAAAAAGTGTGGGATGCTATTGGACGCGCTATCCACACTTCACCTCTACCGCACAATCTGCAAAAACTGCGTGAGAAGATTCAAGCTGCACGGGATGGCTTATCGCAGGACACCATTTGGAACCTGTATATCTCCATGCCGAGATGTCTGGCATGCTGTGTGAGCCAACATGGCAGCCCAACGCCAGACTGAACTACTTATTGGTGTGAACCTCAATAAGTATTGCCCACATCAGTCTCAATGTGTAATAATTTATTGTTCCTGGTAACCTTTACCTTCCTCCCGAATAGCATTACAATCCGACACGTCCTTCTGGGTGCAACTATTTTTGTGACTATGAGTGTACTTGAATGATGAAATAGTTTTAAAGTAAACTGAACACACACACACACACACACACTAAGCAGAATATGTAGAAGCATACAGTCATTTGCAGAAGTTCAAGGCCACCTAACATTTTTATAAATTTGTACTGGCATATTTAAAAGTGGATGGATGAATTTCAAAAGCATGCGGGAATGACATGGAGGAGACTGGCGCAAGATACACCGTTGTGGGAGAAACTTGAGGAGACCTTCCAGCAGTGGATTGATAATGGTTGACGATGATGCTAATGATGTTTAAAACATTAACACTCACGAACAATGAAATTTGAGCACCAAGAAGGAAGCATCGGATTGAACTGAAATTTTATGGAAGTAATGATAGATGAATGATACACATGATGGCAAAAACTGAGCTGCAGGACAATTACAGAAGGATCTGTGGCACGCAGTCCGGTCATCTTCAATAGCATGTCGCACCACCTCGTGGGGGGATACATGCTGCAATACGATCCGGCATGGAAGCAAACAGATGCCTGATGTTGACCTGTGGCAGACTGGCCCGCACGTGTTGGATGGTGTGCTCCAAATCCCGGGTAGTGTGGCATGGCGGCAGCCGGCATTTTTACTGGTCCCACACATGCGCAATAAGGGACAGGTCTGGGGAGCGGGCAGGCCATGGAAGCATCTGATCATGACATAGGCAGTCCTGGGCAACCCAAGCCTTGTATGGGTGGGCATTATCCTGCTGGTATAGCGCACCTGGAATCCCGGCCAGGAATGGGAGCACATGGGGCCATAGGATCGCATCCACATACTGCTGGCCTGTCAATGATCCATTTACCACTACTAGAGCTGATCAGCTATTGTAGGCAATGGCTCCCAGAACATAATGCCTGCAGTGGGGGAGCTGTGGCGCTCAATAGCGAGGTTGGGATTGTGCCATTGACCCAGGGACCTCCACACCTGGACACAATGATCATCTGTCTCCAAAACGAAGCGGCACTCATCGCTAAACACCACATGTCACTAGTCTGTGGTGTTCCGCGTTGCTCTGGCCAGTCACCACTGCACACGGAGCCGGCTATGTTTCGCTGTTAATGGCAGCACACGTAAGAGGGGCTGCGATCGCAGATTCGCTTCCGCGAGGCTTTGGAAAGTGGTTCGTGGGCACACAGGAGCTGCTACATCTGCCTGTATAGTGGACCGGGACCCCGTGGGATCCATTCATGCCTGGCGCACGATCCGTCGATCCTCTTTACCGGTGGTCCTCCTGGCCTGTCCAGAGCCGCTCCGCCATGTGGCAGTGCCGTCATGTGTCCACTGCTCCCGACACAGTCAGATGGTATGGTCAGAACAATCCACGTAACAGGCTATACGGCGCGTTGACCACCTTGCGGTTTTCAGCCAGATGATTAGGCCTCCCTCAAAGTCTGTAAGTTGCGTAAATCGACGTCTCTGACGTCTACCCGGCATTTTAGTCACTCTGTACTGTTGCTTGCATCAGCCGGTGCTTTTCGCTTTCATGGGGCATCGACTACACACCAGTTTACAAGGCTACCGGTTCATGCTTGCAGCGCCACCACAGGGTGTGCGGTCATTCACACTTGCACGGAACGTGGATCATTTGCATACCAGCACGCATTCTAGCTATTTGCAAAGTTTTGCTGTTTCTTCTAGGTGCACAAATTTCATTGCCTGTGAGTGTATTTCAAAAATATACACAATGTATTTACTCAGACCTTTTTAATAAAAATAGCTCAAAATTATTCAGATTTAGTACTTGGTATGGCGTCCTTTATTGTGAATTACTGTCTGAATACAGTGTGGTATGTTGAAAATGAGGGGTTTGCTATACTCACTGTATATTTCCTTACACCAAACACACTTGATGGTTTCAGTTGAAGCTTTTGTATTTGATGACTGCTTTTCTGTGATTTGATTTTTCAAAACAAACTCAGATTCCCCACGCGATTTAGTTGTGGGCACCAAGCCACTCATGCACAGTGGCCTTTATCTTGGAAGGTCCTTCACTATCTTGTATCTGTGGTATGGGGCATGAATGTGGGGTATCTGTGAATGTTCATATGTAGTGTCAGCTTATCCCATGACATTTCCACATTCCTAGGTCTGTTCATGGTAGTGTGGGACTGTGGGAAGTATAGAGCAGTAGTACCAGATTTTGACATAGCACCCCATGTCGTCTGACTTTGAGGATGTTTCATGGTAGCAACTATGTGTTTCTCATCAAATCTCTTTCCTTTTGAACATCAAATATGTCATTTACATGGTATAAATTGTTGTAAGGTTGATTTATCTGAAAATATTTCTGTTTTCAGTGCTCCAAAATTGATGTTTCTTCATTTTTGTAATGGAAGTCAGTCGAGACATGCAGGTTTGCAAAACTTGAATCCAAATTCTTTGCTCAAACATTTTGAAACAGTACAGACATTAACTTCTGCCCTCTTTAGAATGCAGACTTGTCATGATCTTCTTGCAAGAACTCCTCAGGGAGAGTGTATGATGATTTGTTGTATGGCATGGTCATCTCAAGACGTATTCCTTGGATGGCCTTCCTCTTCCGATTGCCAAATGCCCCATCTTCTTCAAACTGATTACAAAATCACAACCTCTGTGTATGGAAACCAGTGGCCAACTGGACTTCAAATGCTTTGCCAAGTGAACTTCAAATGTTCAGCCAGCTCGATAAATCTTTGCTGGTGACATATGATGCAATCTGATGAAGCAGGGTTAGCTGTGAATTAAACAAATCAAGCATTACAGGTTACTTAAAAAAAGTAATGTGCATGCTTTAAATTCAATGTATTTTTTAAATATTTGGATTCTTGATTTTAGTACATCCTGTTAAATTTTTATAACATGCAGTTCATAAGCTAACTACTCTGTCAGCATAGGCCAGTGAATTTTTAGCTGCTTTCTTCAGCAGTGTTGCATTACATGGTGTACCGGCTATGACAACAGGCATACCAGTCTTCGGAGGTGGAATGAATGTTGCATGCTGACACTTCATTCAGGCCAAATGTCTGCTCTAGGCCAGAGATTGTTTTGGGAAACTTCTGCTTCTCAGTGTCAGAGATCTGAAGATATGACTCCTTTGTGTTCCACACTGATGGTCTTCTGTTACTTGATTTTTAGTATACTATTTTTGGCACAGAAGTGCCTTCATTTCATTGTTGTTTATTTAGCCATTTCTTCAGAAAACTTGAAAATTGCATTTCCCTGGAGAAAAATTGGACCCACATCTCCCAATTTTCAATTGAACATGATACCATTACACCACCCAGGACAACAAACTTTCAAGAAACTGTAGTTTAGGAATATCTGAACTATCTTCAGATTAGTGCTAGCCAAAGCATTCAATGTTTTCTTGAAGCATTGGTGACCATTATAATCCAGGAATGGATCCAGATGAGGCATCTCCATTTAAGATATTATCATAGAAGTTAATGTAGAAGCAGAAATTTTTGTAGCAATCTCAAATATTACCACAAAAATTAGCAACAAAAGAAATGTTCTTAAGTACATAACAAGCATAGTTTTGGCACAGAAGTGTTTTCATTTCACTGTTTTCCATGCATATCAGGAGATATAGGTTAGATTTCTGCTCCAGAGCAATGGAATTTTAAAGTTTTCTGAAAAGATTGCTTCATGTGGGTAACAGTGAAATAAAGGTACTTCTGTGCCCAAAATAATATGCTGCCATATACTTGAGATTTCTTCATTAATTTCTGCAATAATACAGGGTTCGAACGGGTAAAAAAAGTGCTTAAAAGTGCTAAATTTTTTTTTAATTTTTTAAAGGCCCTTAAAAGTACTAAACATTTCACCAAGTCTTTAAAAAGTCCTTAATTTTACTTTCAGAACTCGGAATGTCTGATTCGCGATTTTCATGGCCAAGTAAACTTCCTTCAACTTATAAACGCAGTGCTTCTTCATTGTTTCTCTCCCATATGTCATGTGACGTTGCAGGAGCGCACAGTGGGGGATGATGGGGAATTTCTCACGATCTGGGGTGTTGATATTACAGCATAAAAAAACGTGCTTCTGTGGTGATGTCATCATTGTTCTTAGTGGAGGCTCCGGTGATGATGAGTGGTTTTGGTTTCGTTTGATCATCAGCCATTTTATTAGTTACGGATTATCATAACTAATCTTAATTTTCTTTGTATGTGTTGTGCGCATTGCAGGTATTATGATAAAATGTGTTTAGCAAGTTATGGCTAGAAAAGGAACCGTACAGAGCATGGTTGACAAAGGATACAGATAAGCATAAAGCAAAGTGTTTACTATGTAGCAAAGTATTTGACATCAGTAGTTTGGATGAAACTGGACTTAAAGTTCACATGAGAGGTAAGTGTTCAACATTTCTTTTTATTAATACTTAAAAATAAATTCGTGCAATATAATCAAATTATGTGAAGTTCAAAATAAAAGTTTTGATTGATCCAAAGTAAATAAAGGCAGTTTTCTAAGATGCCGGGGTGTGAATCGAAATTGTGTGCCAACTTTTATGTTTTTTTATGTAAAATGTATAGAAACTGTGTGGTTTTATGTATTGTTCGTATTTTTTATGAATTTTCAGGTAAAATTACGGTAATGCTAAAAAAAACCCTCATACCTGCCAGGCTTTATGATTTATCCTTAAAATTTACAGAAATGTGACTTGTTTTACCGGCAAAATGTTAATTTTATGGATTTGGCGATTCTTCCAGATTTTTTTTTTCTGATGATTTTGCACCCACCATTAAAACTTTTTATTCAACTTAATCCATTTAAAATGAAGCGCCGATGCAAGTTATGAATAAACTTTTCAGTTACACGTGTTTGTGGGAACATTTGTCCGCAGTTTTACCACATGTTTTAGGTTTATTGTTTTGTGTTGTTTCAAGTGCTAAAGAGCTTGAGCCGCTCATAAACTGAACTGCGGCAGGGTTTATCTCTCCCTGTGTTCACCCCTTCCCACTTATCAGATAATGCATTGTTCATCCCACAAAGTAGTAACTTCTCAGGCCGGCGGGGTCCTGCATTGGAGCACCTGTCTTTATTACTCCCAGTTTGAAATGCTATCTCAGAACGTAGTTATCGTAGAAAAAAATTCAAACGGATTTTATATCGGGGGAATTTTTAAGCCCAGATCGATACCAAACATGACGAAATTAAACAAAAGCTGCCAGTTTTATAAAATTAAAAATGCATTTGAGACATGGTTTCCTAACTTCTCTTCTCTGGCAATACATTTGACCTAGTGAAAGAATGCGACAAAATTCACGGGCGAAAAATTTTTATAAATTGTGACGTACATCTTTTAAGAAATTAAAAATAATTGATATGAATAAAAACTTAGCCTAATAAAACCATTTAAAAAAAATTATAAAGAATTTGCCTATCTGCTCTACAGGTGGCCATGCAGTGTGGGGCGACGATGACACAATGATTACTGGCAGAGCTTAGCTCTGATGCGAATGCAGCATGCTGGCAAAATTCGTTACTTCGATTTTCCATAAAACTTTTTTAAAAAATGAATGTATTAGTGTTTTTTTTTTGTTTATTTTATATCATTTTTGTTTTCTTAAAAGATGTATGTCACATTTTCTTTTATTTTAAAATTTTCGCTGTTATCTCACAAATACGTAAATTTTGAAATATTTCGTAAAACTTTTTTGAAAATGACTGCATTAGTGCACTTTTTCTTTATTTCGTATAATTTTTGATTTGTTAAAAGATGTATGTCGCAGTTTTTTTCAATTAGTTGACCATGAATTTGCACCATTAAGTACAATAGAGCGAGCATCCTCATCCAAGCCTGCTGTTGCGACAGGAGCTTACGACTTTTTTGTTGGCAGAAACCCGATTCTGCTTCCTGGTCATTAAAATGTAGTGAGAAATTGTCCACATTATGCAAAGGAATTAAAAATTACTTTTTCACTTGTTTTTAACATTACAAGTGCCATAATTTTCAGGTTAAGAGCCGCCTCTCGTACAGCTTTATTTCTAGTTCTGCGGTGCTTAAAACGGCGCGCTGACTGATTTAGCCGATATATATACAGTCAACTCCGCTTATAGTGAACCTCTGTGGACTCACCTATTTAGTTCACTATGTCCGTGGTTCACTAAAATTGAAGTGTCTTCCCTTAACCTGAATTGAATGGAATGGTGAGCAAGAAAATAAAATATGTACATATGTATCTAAAAAATAATATTTTTATGTATGTAGTGTATATTCATTAAATTAAGTAAACAAAATTAATTTTACATTACCTTAACATGAAAATAGTCTGTTATGTGCTGCTGCTTGCAGCAAACAGTTTCAATAAATATTTTCCTCTGTCTTTTTCTAGAGTCTGTGTTTTTGCTACACTCGATTCTACATTTTCCGTACATTCTAGGAACCTTAGCACAGTCTGACACTCTCCAATGCCTCTTTCACTGTTGGAACACGTTCTTCATTATCGTCCTCATCAGCCTGGTTTTCTTCCATGCTTGGAACCGCCTTTCACAGCCTTGACAATAGCTTCATCTGATGGGATTTCATTCGTTATAACTTCCCAGTCAGCATAGATAAAATCTTCAGCTTCAGTGGAATTGGCACTGATATGCTGTTTAAGCAGTTGCAGGTCCTTGAGAGGCACATCATCCTCTTCTTCGAATACCACACATCCAGTAGCCAAACCAGCCCTCCGGAAACAGTTCTGTATAGTGACTGTTGACACACTCCTCCACACTTTGTTTCCTGAATGTACAGCATTCAAAACATTTATTGATGTGTTCTGCTTTGATTCCAAGGCTTGAATTAAATGAAGCATTACTTTCCCTTCTGTAATAGATTTTAAAGCTGCGAATCACACATTGATCCATGGGTTGGAGGACTGAAGTGGTTTTGGCAGGCAGGGACACCAGCATGATGTTGCTGCGGTTTTCAATATGAGGATGAGCTGGGCAGTTGTCTACCAGAAGCAAAATTTTTCTTCCTTTCACTCTCAGATCTCTATCCCACCATCAAAGTTCTTCTTGAAAAATGGATGATGTCATCTAGGCTTTATTATTGAACTAATAATTAACCGGGAGTCGCTTGACATTTTAAAAACACCTCAGGTTCTGAAATTGCCCAATTAGCAGCAGTTCTCTCTTCTCTGACCCAGACATGTTAGCACATATCCACAGCATTACTCTGTTTTTCAACATTTTACCACCAACACATTTTCCCTCTTTAAACTTATCCGGCGTTAATTGATAGAATAGTCCAGTCTCATCACTGTTGAAAATTATCGTCAGGCGAATAGCCGGTACAAATTCTTGGTCACTCCAAACTCAACCACTCTGAAATCATTTCTCGATCCACAGACTTCTCTTTCCCGCTAACCTTCTTAACCGTAATGTTATGCTTTTTCTTCCATCTGTCCAGCCACCCCTCCAAACACATGAACTCCTGATTCCTGTCCAGTAACTTGGCTAGCTGCTGAGTTTTGGTCTTCAGCACAGGCCCGTTAAGAGCGACTCCTAAAGACACCTGAAGAGTAAACCATTGAAGTAATGCTTTGTCAACGTTGTCTCGATCAGGCAACCAAAGTTTTTTTTATATCAGGCTTGTTCGTATTCAAAGCACTCAAAATTTTGCCCTTGTTTTACAAGATGTTACTCATGGTTGATTTACTTAAACTGTACTACCGACCCACGTCTGTTTGCGAAAGACCACGTTCAATGCCTTATCTCCCAAAGAAAACACTTTACCCTTCAACATCCTGTACACATTCACTGTTCAATACTTGGAACAAACTGATCAGTGTCCACCTGCAGATTGATTATGGAGTTGACTCAGCCATGGAATTTCCCCTGGTTCACTTTTACAAACTGGAAGGAAGGGAGGTTGAAAGTCATTGGAATTTTGCCAGCATTTACCCTCTGGGCATCACTCCCGTTCTCATTCTCTTTTGATTCTTAAATACTGAAATAGACAAGAGTTAACGACTGCAGTTTCAGGAAATGACATTCACTCCTCTTCGTCCATACTGGACACAATAGCCTCTTTTAAAAGAATCAGAACTAATCCTACCTTTGTCATTCAATGCACTTGAGGAATAGTAGGCCTACAATATTGTTCTCATCACATTCTTTCAAATTTTTCCAAAAAGTTTGTTTTGAAATAAGTTACAATTTCATGTTATAATTCTTTTCTTTAAAGTTTTATTTTTTAGGTTCACTATAACCAAAGTTGAGGGTTCACTATAAACAAAAAAATTTAATGTAGGTACATTTCTGTTGTTGCAGGTCGGGACCAATGACTATAGCCAAATGTTCACTATAGCCAAATGTTCACTATAACAGAGTTCACTATATCCAGAGTTTACTGTATATACCGCCTAACAGAGAAAATGCCACACCATGAAGGCGTGAATGCAGCACCATGCAAATTGCAGGGTGGGTGCACACTTACAAGTTATGCAAATGATTGCATTTGTTGGCCAATCGCACGATTGGCACGTGGGATGTAAGCGGACAAGCAGCCCGTGAGGCCATCAGTCGAGACGTCATCACAGCCACGAGAACTGAGTGGTTCTGCTGTAACCGTGTCTGGAGAACGAACAAGGCCGTTAAGATGCCGTCGTATGCGATTTCGTCAAACAGACGAGTTCACAAAAGGTATCATCGCAGGCCTTCGCGACACAAGAACACAATCGTCGGTCGCATGTGGAGACAGTGGTCCCAGGAAGGGATATGTGCAACATCTTAGGGGGGGGGGATGGGGTTGACCAAAGCACGGAGATGGACGTCCGAGCGCACCGATCGTCGCATCCAACGTCATGCCATAGCGGATTTACAGGCCACAATGGGCAATATTTTGCAGAGTGTACGAGGAGGCTTGATGCTCCGATATCGATGTGGATAGTGTCTTGCTGATTAACTGCATCTGGTTTTCTGTCCAGCCGTCCATTGCAAAGACTACCCTTAACAGCAAGCCATCGTCGTCACAGCTTGGCACGGTGTCACTCCAGAGCTACGTGAGGTGCGGAATGGAACAGTGTGGTGTTCAGCGACAAATCGCGGTTCTGTCTCACCACAGATGATAGCTGTCTGAGAGTCTGGAGGCGACGTGGCCAACGGGTGGATTCCTCTGCCATTGTGGAGCGCCACACGGCCCGGTAACATGGAATCATGGGGTGGGGTGCTATCAGCCCCAACAGCCACTCACCGCTGGTATGTTTTACAGGCACATTGACAGCACGCCACTATGTTGAAGAGGTGCTGCGGCTCGTGGCACTACTGTATCTGCAGGGCATCCCAAACACGCATATCTCATTGCTTACAGATCACGACGTCTGTGTACGGAAATGGTACTAGATGATCTGGATGTGTATGGAAATGGGACAAAAATTCATTTGCCCGCAAATGGGATGATACACAATTAAAACATTTTTTCAGGACCTACTTGGCTATCTGTGTGTGCAGTTTGGTCTGTTTTCGAGCATTCCTTCACAGTGTGGCATTTTCGCTGTCAGGCAGTGTATATATATATATATCATCATCATCATCATCATCATCCATTATCAATCTACTGCTGGACGAAGGTCTCCCCAAGTTTCCTCCACAACGGTCTGTCTTGTGCCAGTCTCCTCCATGTCACTCCTTCATACTTTCGAATTTCATCCACCCATCTTCCATGTGGTCTTCTTCTGGGTCTTTTCCTGTCCCTTGGAATCCAATCTAAAATTTCGGCTGTCCATCGATGGTCTGTCCTTCTGGCAGTATGTCCAGCCCATTGCCATTTCAGGGATTTAACTCTGATCACGATGTCTTCCACTCTTGTCATTTTTCGGATCCACGAGTTCCTCTTCTTATCTCTCCTGGTTACACCAAGCATGCACTTCTCCATTGTTCTTTGAGTTGTCTGCAGCCTTTGTATGTCTCTTTTAGTTAAGGTCCACGTCTCTGCACCATACATAAGCACTGGAAGGATGCATTGATCAAACACTTTTCTTTTAAGACATAATGGCATATTACTCTTGAAAATTATGCTGTTTCTTCCAAAAGCTCTCCAGGCAAGTTTTGTACGCCGATTAATTTCTTCATCAATGTGACCCTCACTTGATATCTGCTGTCCAAGATAAACGTACGTGTCTGTTATCTCCAGCTTTTCTCCATCTATCGATAAATCTTCATTTCTTGTAAAAGCATTGAACATCACTTTTGTCTTCTGAAAGTTCATTTTTAATCCCACTTCTTTACTCTTGTCAGCAAGTTCCTGGATCATACTCTGCAGCTCTGATGGGGGTAGTTGCAAAAAATGACTGTGTCATCAGCAAAACAAAGGTGGGTTAGATAATCTCCATTAATCTTTATCCCTTTGTTTTCCCAGTTCAGTGATTGAAAGACATTTTCCAATGTGGCATTAAAGAGCTTTGGAGATATGGTGTCACCTTGTCTCACTCCTTTTCCAATTTTTATATGTGTTGTATTTTCAAACAGCCGAATCTTTGCACTTGCATTATTCATACATGTTACTAATAATATTAATGTATGCATCTTCAATACCGCAGGATTTCAGAGCCATTGTAACTGCTGATGGTTTCACCAAATCAAAGGCTTTTTCATAATCGATAAAAGCTATGCACAATGGAAGTTCATATTCCCTCGCTCTTTCAATTAGTTCTCTCACTACGTAGATATGATCTATTGTGCTGTAGCCACTCCTGAATCCAGCTTGTTCTCTTGGTTGAGCCATGTCCAGTGTCACCTTCAAACAGTGTGAAAGAACTTTAGTGAAGATTTTATAAACCACTGATAGGAGGCTGATAGGTCTGTAGTTCCTGAGATCCTCAATGTCACCTTTTTTATGTAGCAAGATCATTGTAGCATTGTTCCAATCCTCAGGAATCTTCCCTTCATTAAGGCATCGAGTGAAAATTTGGGCGAGTACTGTTTCGATTTCTCCACTTGCTTCTTGTATGATGTCTACAGTAATTCCATCTTCTCCTGGAGCTTTTCCCAGCTTCATGTTCTTGATTGCATGTGCAACTTCTGCTGGGAGGACTGGAAGAACTCTGGTATTGGTACCTTTCATGATGTCTGGAGTACATGTATCATCCCTTTCATATAATTTGGAGTAGAAATCTTTCAATCTTGTCGAAATTTCGCCTCTATTTCTTGTTACAGAACCATCTTCTTTTCTCAGTGCCATAATCTGTTTTCTTCCCTTACTGAGATGTCACTTTGCTATCTTTTTAGGCTTTAGTTGTTTTTAATTGCTTTCCTTACTAGTTCACAGTTGAATTGCCTTACGTCTTCAGTTATACTTTTTCGTAGTGTCTTGCATAGCTCTATATATTCCACTTTGGAAGTCACATCTTTAGTTGTCCTCATCTCTTCTTTTTTGCATCAACATTTTGGTTTTTCCTTTTAATTTGTTCACATGCAACTTGTTCTTAGACCCAGCTAATTTTGTTGCTGTTTCCATAAGAGCTTTGGTTACTTTTCTGGTAACTTCAGAAATATCCACTTCTTCCGATGTTAGGCCTTCTAAAGCAGAGAATCTGTTCTTCAGTTCCAACTTGAAGGAATTATGGTGTTTTTTAAGGTTGGTTATGTCAATACATTTTGTTTGTCTTATGAGCTTGCTACGTTCGAGTTTAGTGTTGAGGTGCATCTTGCACCTCACCAATGTATGGTCACTACCTGTGTTGAACTTGTTTAGCACACTGCAGTCTTCTATGACGAATTTTTTGTTACACATAATAAAATCAATTTCACTTGTCGTCCCATTTGGATGTATCCATGTCCATTTCCTGTGTGACTTTTTCTTGAAAAAGGAGTTCAAGATGAAAAACCCTTCTGCCTCTGCAAACTCTACGAGAGTATTTCTACACTGGTTTCTGTTGCTGTCACCGAAATTACCTACTGAAGTTTCATTCTGTTGCCGTTGCCCTATTTTTGCATTGAAATCTCCCATAATTATCTTCAAGTGCTGCTTACCTTTATTATTTAGATGATGAATTTCCTCATAAAATTCTTCAATTTCTTCTTCAGGATGACTTGTGGTGGGTGCATAAGTTTGATTAATCTGAGCCTGGTATCTTCTCGAGAGTTGGATAACGAGTCGTGCAGCTCTGTCAGAGGAACTTTCAACTTCTACAGCTTTATCCTTCAGTTTCTTGTTTATTATAAAACCAACACCACTAGTTCTGCCAGTATCAGTCCCATGATAGTAGAAGAGATGTCCACTTTTCAGTTCAATGAAATCTTCTCCTTTTCTCCTTACCTCACTTAGCCTGACAATGTCTCACTTGATCCTTTGTAGTTCCTCTTCCAATTCAAGAAGCCTTGAATCAGAAGATAGGGAGCGTCTATTATACGTAGCCAAGGTCAGCATCAGATGGCAGCCTAGTCCGGTCCTCCAGGGATTCTCAGCACCCTCTGCCTTCATGTCGCACTGGCCGCTGCCTTGGCCAAGTACATTCCAGCTGCCGGAGACTGAGGGCCAAGATTTAAGTTGTGGAGTCATTTTTGGAGGGTTTGGCTATAACTCACCACGCTGGCCAAGCGGGTTGGTGAGTGTGAGATAGCATTTCCTCTAATCCCGATGGTATAGTTATACCACTATTGGCGGTCGTCAGAGCCCCTTTAGTGGGAACAAGATGTACCACGAGAAGGCGGGGTTGACATTTGTCAAGGACAGGCTGTGATGTTACGCATCATATATATATATATATTCATACTCCCAAAGATGATTTGCAAGGGTTTTTATATATAAACTTAGTGGTAAACCACCTGACAGTTTTAAGCAAATGAACTATGGCTGCATGCTGTTGCCGCTAGAGGGCGACGCCAGTATAAAAAGGGAAAGCTTAGTGCTTGCGACAGTAGTAAAAGTTAGTTTCAGATGACGAGATGGGTAAAAAATGCGATTTGACGGACTTTACTTTCAACGTGGAATGATTGTAGGAGCTCGGAGCCATGGAGCAAGTATCACCAAAACCGCGGCATTCGTGAAATGTTCCAGAGCAGCTGTTAAAGTGTTTAAAGACGACTGCCAGCCAAAAAACTGGGTCTCTATGTGCTACGTGTGGTCGTCATCGACTAGTAACTGCTCGGCGCAACGGAGAGTGTCCAGACTGGTAACAGACAACAGAAAGGCAACAGTGCAGCAAATTACAGACCATCTTAATCAAGGATCCCCTCAAATGATATCTGCATGCACTGTTCACCGTACACTGCATCGGATGGGATATGGCAGCCGAAGGCCTTTTCGAACACCTTTGCTGTCTGCAGTTAACAAAGGAAAACGTCTCCAGTTCGCGCAGGAGCACAAGGATTGGACAGTTGATAATTAGAAACAAATTATGTGGTCCGATGAATCACATTTTCAGTTGTACCATGCCGATGGCCGAGTGAGAATTTGGCGAAACAGCACGAAAGCATGGACCCCCAAACGCATTGCTACAACCGTTCAAGCTGGTGGAGGCAACGTTATGGTTTGGGGAATGTTTTCCTGGCATGCTTTAGGCCCTTTAATTCGTATTGATCAGCGTCTGACTGGCACATCATATCTAAACATCGTTGCGGACCAAGTGCATCCTGTCATGGGGATGGTTTATCCCAATGGCGATGGCTACTTTCAACAAGATAATGCATCCTGCCATAGTGCTTTTATTGTACAGAATTGGTTTCAGGAACATGTCGGTGAGTTTACTTTGCTTAGGTGGCCTCCACAATCTCCAGATCTCAACCCCATTGAGAATTTGTGGGATGAAGTTGAACGAGCCATCAGACAGCTAGATCCACAAACCTGCAATCTCACACTTCTGGAAAGTGCTATTCATCAAGCATGGTCTCAGATTCTACAAACCACCTATCAACATCTTGTGGAGTCCATGCCACGAAGAATCGACGCAGTATTAAAGGCAAAAGGTGGCCCAATCGAAGTACTGAGGGGGTGGTCATAATAAAGTGGCCACTCAGTGTAAATATTGTCTTGCTGGGTTCAGAAAGAGTCCTGTGGGTAAAAGAAGATGTGTAAGGTTACTTGACTGCTTTTAATAGGTTAACTTAGCCCAGGAAATAATGGTTTGACGTAGGGAATAAGTGGGGGAAAGCTGAATTTTGGCAAGTTGTTAGACCACTATAAGAAGTATATTTTCTTCCCCTCCCCCTGTACTCTCCCCTGCCCTCGAACTTCACATTTGCAGATTTTAAGAAACTGACTTGTATCTCCATAGCCAATGGTCATAATGATGTATTTTTTTTTAGTTTTAATCCCCAAATTACGCTCTAAAAATTGCTTTGCTTTAACTTTTTGCCAATACTAATAAATTTTTCTTAATTTTAATAAATATGTAAAAAAGCAATATTTTTATTTTTAAAGTTTTAACATTGCAACTTGTTTGCAAATTACAATATGGGGATATGTTTAGTGTGTGAGTTGTAGCCTGATTCAAAAGCTTTAAAATGATATCATTATCAACCATTATCAATCCACTGCTGGACGAAGGTCTCTTCAAACCTCTTCCACAATGATC
Organism: Macrothele yani; assembly: GCA_039090855.1. Lineage (NCBI taxonomy): Eukaryota > Metazoa > Arthropoda > Arachnida > Araneae > Macrothelidae > Macrothele > Macrothele yani. Next base: position 42,296,814 of record CM077022.1, on the reverse strand, counting down.
TGTCTTATGCCACTCTCCTCCATGTTACTCCCGCATACTTTCGAATTTCATTAACTCAACTCCCATGTGGTCTTCTGGGTCTTTTCCTGCCGTGCTGAATCCAATCCAAAAATTTCGGCTGTCCATCGATGGTCTGTCGTTCTGGCAGTATGTCCAGCCCATTGCCATTTCAGGGATTTAACTCTGATCATGATGTCTTCCACTCTTGTCATTTTTCTGATCCACAAGTTCCTCTTCTTATCTCTCCTGGTTACACCAAGCATGTACCTCTCCATGCTGCTTTGAGTTGTCTGCAGGCTTTGTATGTCTCTTTTAGTTAATTTGCATTTTTGAACTTCCCTTTTGTTGGTAAAGTTCGATTAACACTTACCGCACGTGGGGCTTGGCTTTCAATTCTTATTTCCGTTATGTGGATGCGGCATGGGGGTTTTTCATTTAGTTGCGGGTCCACTTCATTTTTTTTTTCCATTGGTATTTATCTGGCCTCGTCACTAAATGAGTTTTTTTCCTTTGCTGCCTCATTTACTTCAATAATTTTTCATAACCCGAGTGCTTTCGGTAATAATCCATTACCGTCATCTAGGGGACGTTTTGCTCCGACTAGCACGGACCGTGTCAGCTGGGCATTTCGGCGGTTCTCGCGGGCTGCTTCTGTTATCGGCTATCACTTCTTCTTGGGCGTTGTGGCGCCATCTCTTGTTGGTCACTGATCTCATTTTTCGAACTTTTCCATTTTTTTGCTCAATTTTAATTAAATTTCTCCAGCTGTTTCTCAAAATATTAGGGTCATTATGGTTGCAAACTTTTGCCCTGTTTTTTTCAATCATTACCGACTCTGCTATTCTGAGGTGTTTTTCGGATTTACAGCTTTTAATGATTTTTATATTTTCGAATTTAGGATATTTTTGGTTAGCCAGACAGTATTGAATAAGTGCTGTTTTTTCTTCTTTTTCTGCCAATTTTTTACGTGTTGTTTTAATCTGTGTTTAAGCTTATTTTTGGTACTTCCTATATAAGCCATTGGAGGATTTTCAGTAATAGGAATTGAGTAAATACCTGCGTTTTCTAACATTTTTATTTTTTCATTATTTTTTATTACCATATTTTTTATGGTATTTACTTTTTCCTCCAATTTGAATGTTATGCTTTTTACAAATATTATTAATTTCATTGGTAGTACCTTTAATGTAAGGAAAACCATTTAAATATTTGACTTCTTTTTTATTTACTACAGCATTATTTTTTATTTTCTTTATTACTTCTGTGTGCCATTTTTTTATTAAATGGTTAGGATAACCAAAGCTACCTGCAATTTTTTTTATGAATTTGATTTCTTCATTGATGAACTGACTATTTTCAGAGTGCGTATATGCTCTTTTAATTAAGGTTTTTAGACTATCGCATTTTTGAGGATAAGGATGTGCCGAATTGTATGGGATTAGAACAGGAACAAATGAACTTTTCCGATAAACCCTGTATAGTAACTTATCTGTGGATTTGATAACTTGTACGTCCAAAAAGGCTATTGCATTATTATTTTCTATTTCAACTGTGAGTTCTATAGTTGGGTATAAAGAGCTGTAACATTTTGTTAATTTTCTTAATTCTTCTTCGTTCAGTTTTGATAGAATGAAAATATCATCCACGTATCGACAGTACACTTCTGGTTTTTCTTCCATACGATGCAGGACATTTTCTTCAATCTCGCTCATCACAACCTCAGCATGTAAAGTTGATAATGGTGAGCCCATTGGGCCTCCTGAATTTTGCTTGAATATTTTGTTCTTGTATGTAAAAATATTATTTTCATATAAATAGAAAAAAACTTTTTTGAATTCATGAATTTGTGTGTTATTTAAAATTTTAAGATTTTGCAACTTCTTAATGATTATTTCAATAGCTTCTGGAACAGGAGTGCTTGGATATAATGCTTTAACGTCCATGCTTGCCATATTTAAGTCCTTTAGGCCAGTTTTTACATTTTTAATTTTCTCAATAAATTCATACGTGTTCTTGATGGTGAACTTGTTCATGAAAAAGGGTGCTAGGTACTTGTAAATGTTTTTCTCTAATGTTATCAATGGTGAGTTTTTTTGAAACTATCAGTCTCATTGGAGCACCATCTTTGTGCGTTTTTACCTTTGCAACAATACGTGGTATGCCTGCTCCCATTGGTGGAAAAGAGCGCTTGATTTCATCAGGTAATGTGCTATGATTTTTTATATCCGCTAAGAATTTAATCCATCTATTGCTGCTGTCATTTTTTGTTCAAATTCATCAGTGTTGAGAATAATGATTTGGCCGGTTTTATCTGCTTCACAGAATTTGATATATGGGCCATTTTTCAATTCCAATAGTTGTTTTTTTTCATATTTTAATTTTTTCTCTATATAGAAGTTTTTGTTGTTTTTGATATTATATTCTTTTAGAATAACTCTATATAATTTGTTCTCAACTTCAGTTTTATTCTCTGCGCCTGGTATATTTTGTGAATATCTTCGAGGCAAGGGATGATTTCTTCAGTTTTAGGGAGGCCTTGTGGAAAGGCAAATTTTTTTCCCTTTTTTGTAAAATTGCTTTCTGTGAAAAGCTTAAGTTCTTATCAGACCGATTTTCATACACATTATATTCATTTATGGGTTCCTTATTTAATTTTTGTTCATCAAATAGTGCATTTAATTTTTTATCAACAGTCCAATGAGACTGATAGTTTCAAAAAAAAACTCACCATTGATAACATTAGAGAAAACATTTACAAGTTCCTAGCACCCTTTTTCATGAACAGCAAGTTCACCATCAAGAACACGTATGAATTTATTGAGAAAATTAAAAATGTAAAAACTGGCCTTAAAGGACTTAAATATGGCAAGCATGGACGTTAAAGCATTATATCCAAGCACTCCTGTTCCAACCCCCCCAAAATGACTCCACAACTTAAATCTTGGCCCTCAGTCTCTGGCAGCTGGATATATATATATATATATATCAACATGTTTGGACCCATGACTCTTCAGAAAATATTGCTCTATGTGGATGGTACTACTACTAGGGTGTACCATGTTGGGGTAGTACCACTGCCTTTGTCTAGGCATAATCAATATTTGCAGTTTCAATTTACAATCTATTCATAGTTACTCATCAAAAAGAGTATCACTTTCTTCACTAAAAGCAAATTAGTTGTAGCATGACAGGCTATTACAGTGCAATTTAATCCAGATTTTTAACATCCACAATATTTTCCACATGCTTTTTTACAGCTACAGGACATGATGCATAGAAGTTTATCCAGGACAAAAGGTATTGAGCTAGGAATATACCTGCTTTCTTCTTTCCTGTGTTTACTTCCAGGTATTCTGACTTCCATCTCTAATCAGTTACCAGAAGTTTATCCTAGCCACCTTAGTACTTGTTAATAAACTCTCAGAAGATGTTGATGAGATGCTTTTGATGTTGGAGGAAATTTCGCCAGGTCAAAATTTGATTTCAAAGCAGACTTTCTTGTTAAGGTCTTGAATCGGAAGTAACGAGCTTCGTTCAAATTCGAGTATTGCTCATACCATACAATGAAAGGATGGATTTTTCTCCATTGACAAATATTTCTTCTTGAAAAATTCCTTCTTGAGTAAAAATCCAAGCTTGTCTCTCAGATTCAGACGATTTTATCATTTCATTGGCTTTGACTTTTTCCCAATCCATAAAAGCATGGTGTCATGCCACAACCAGTTATTGCGTGAGCAAACAGCAGAAGTTTTCTAATTTCGCTGTACTGCTCAATCAAACTTTCTGTTCTGTAAAAAACTTTTGAAAGGCTTTTACTGCTATTTTGTTTACAGAAATTGTTAGCGTAAGACCACCATTTATGCTCTGACAGACGTCCAAAAGGAAAAGAAAAAAATGAAATGTAAACATTTATTTTTGTACGTCAAGAGAGGGTGCTCCGATGCAACTAGCTCTCTCGCGCTCGGACAGAAACATCAAAACAACACTCTCTCTACAAAAAGAAGCTACGCGGTAGTGAGTAATGTTCCTGGCCTGAAGAGTCGTGTGATTACGCATCTTTTTAGAAGTGTTTGTTTGTATTCTTTTTCTTCTCAGCAGACAATGGAACTCTCGAATTTACATAAGTTATGTTTCTGGTATAAATATGCCCTATCTTCTGCAAGAAGAAACCTTTTTGGGTGATTCTTTTAAGTGACTGAAAGTGAAGGACATATGATCGCTTCTCACCCAGAGAACCAGATGTTTTGTGGAATAGATCTTTAGTTCACAAAGTGACCTATTATTCCTTTTATTACCTTTCAATCATTCTTCACATATTCAGCAATTAAGTTCTTTCAAGTATTTTGTTTATGTCCATTAAAAAGAAGTAATATTTATTGCAAAGGTATGTTTTGTTCTGTTAGCACTATTTTATTTATTTGAATCAAGACATCAGATATCTAAACAACATGAATACAATATTGACTATGCAAGGCAACAGAAATAAATAGATTAATTTTCAGGAGCGAGAACAACTAACACAACACTAGTAGATCTGTGTCTGAGCCCATGACAACAACTTTAGAGAAACTGTTTAGTTTTTCAAACCCTGCCTTTACTGTCTACATCAGCATCTTCAGCAAAAAACATTGGTAAATCATTTTTTTCTAGTTCTGATGCTAAAATTACTAATCTTTTCTTGTTCCTCTTATCCTCTTATTAGTTAAAGAATTTTCTTTTGCTGTCATACTTGTGTTTTCTTCAAAAGTGATGTCGCATGAGGGTTTTTTTTTCTGCTCTTCTATTTTGTTCTCGTTTTGTTGTAGAATCCTTGAGATATACCCATCAGAAAAAATGGTTGTATTTTTCCATAACTTGTAAGCACAAATGAACCAGTACACACACAAGATTCAGTTAAACAGCTGTTCAGCTCTCTCTCTCTCTCTCTCTCTCTCTCTCTCTCTCTCTCTCTCTCTCTCTCTCTCTCTCTCTCTCTCTCTCACTCACTCACACACACACACACAATTAAACAGCTGTTGGGGATTTACACTAACCTCTTTCGACCAAAGTTTCACAAATTTGTACTTTGCTTGTTTTCTGATCCTGTCTTTTCTTTGTAGTATCAGCTCTCCAAAAATTTTCCTTTCATTTTCTCCATTACTTTAACTCCTACCTGATAAGCTTGGTCACAGTTTACAGATTCATTGGACACCAAACTGGATGACAAGCACATGAGTTCTCCAGACAGTTTTGTGAACCAGTTGTGCTGCTTAAGCCACAAAGTGGAATTGTCAATGTCGGGCTGATCTCTTAGTTTTCATGACTCACGTAGTTCAGTGGGTTGTTCATCAGTAAATGTTACTGAAGTTCCCAAGAATTCACCATAAATTCATGAATTTTAAAGAAAAAAAGGTGTCCTGAGGACCCATTTAAATAGTGTGCTGTCTATTATACCTCTTCCATGTGTAGGGCCCTCCAACTGGTTTCATAGCATGCGTAAGACACTGCCCTATACGCATGTCCATCTATGTACCAGACCAAAACTTTACACTCCTTTTCACAGTTGAGTATCCTTTGTTAGTCAACAATCAAGCTCTTTTTCTGACAGTTTTGAACTTATCTTCATCATTTGCTGAACATATAAATGGGCTGACTTCACATAAGACAAGTGTCTTGTAGCATGGAAATATGGAAGCATTTTGGTGGTAGTAGTACTCAAGTGCATTTTCTAGTTCCCTAACCTTTCAGCAAGTATAAACTGAAGAATTAGATCAATAGTTTTCAAAAGATTTACCCATAACTTTGCAATTCTACTTGCCAATTTAATAGTTTTCAAGCAGTCATCAATTGTAACTTAAACGTCAGTAATAACAGGATCTGTACACATTTCTTTAGATTCCATTTGTTGGGAAGTGAGTTGCTTAAACAAGTTCTCCAAACTGTTCACACACTCTTCGATGTCAGGAAAATGTTCTTTGATTACATTTATGATAGCCATTTGTGGCAGTGGTTATCCATTTCCATCCAGTTTTTCTCACCTGGTAATTTGACAGAGCCATATACATTTGGGTCTGTGTATGCCGTCCTGGCCAGCATAATGTAAAAGCCATGAGCGGGTTTTTCAAATGAATTTTGATGTTGGAGGGTTTAGATGTGTGTTGATTAGATTTTGGTTAAAATCCACTGTTTGTGCACTTATTAATTTTTAGGTAAACTATTAATTTATAATGTTTTTATATTTGGCTCTATTTCTTTTCTTTTTTGCTGTAATAATTTCATTTTTGTTTTCCAGGAAAAAAACATTGCTCTCTCAGTGAAGCTAAAAGGAAATCTGTATGTCTGTTAGATGAATTCTATAAGCCTTCAAGCTTACCACTGACTCCAATCGCAGAGACTTCATTGACCTCCAAGTCAGGTGGTATATCTACTGTGATTCCCTTCACCACAGGGAAAGACGTGCTAGATGCTGAAATTCTGTGGTCATTAAAATGCATCCACAGCTATTACTCATATAAATCTTGCGAAGGCACTGGTAAACTGTTCTCCAGTATGTTTCCAGATAGTGTTATTGCCAAACAGTTCTCTTGTGGAGAAAGAAAGTGTGCATACCTTTGCCACTTTGGTCTGGCACGATATTTCAGGAGCTGTTACTTAAATGTTTTGATAACGTTAGTCACTATACATTACTTTTTGATGAAACACTCAACACCACTAACCAATGAAAGCAACTGGATATTCATGTGAGATTTTGGCATCCTGAAAATAAAGTTAGAACGTAGTACTTAACATCTATTTTCATAGGACATTCAACAGCTGACGACATTTTAACTGCATTCTATACAGCATTTGAAAAATTATATTTGTCCAAGCTACTACAGATATCTATGGATGGACCATCTATAAATTGGAAATTCTATGACATTTTGCAGAAGGATCTAAACAAGGAATACAATTTGGAATGTGTACCCATAGGGAGTTGTAGGCTCCATATATTGAACAATGCTTTCAGAAAAAAGGCAACAGTCACTGATAACATTTCATCACTTTTAATGGCTTTACAATTGGCTTTTCAAGAATTCACCAGCATGAAGAAAAGACTTCTTAAAATCATATGATTTGAAAAAAAATACCTGTGAAGTTTTGTAATTGCTGTTGATTGGAGAATATTCCAGCTGGTGAAAGGGCAGTTGAAATTTGGAATGACATAGTGACATATGTAAAAAATGTAAAAAGGGGGATATTTTCCAAAGTAACATGTACATCTTTTGGTACAGTAGCTCAAGCCACTAAAGATAAGCTCATAACAATTAAGCTAAAAAATTTTTGTTGTCTGTTGCAAAACTTTTGGAACCTTTCTGAAACTGTACCAAAGTGATAAACCACTCTTACCTTTTTTTGCAGCTGATGTTCTAAAACTTGTAAAACAGTGCCTTCAGTTTTATAATGTTTTGACAACTGAGCACTTGAATAAAATTTCTACTGTTGAAAACCTTTGCAAGCTTAATTTTCCAAAGAAAAGTTATTATGTGCCAGTAAGCAAAGTCAGCATTGGGTTTATAAGTGACAAGCTGTTGAAGGAAAAGCTTCATAAAAAAGAAGTAACAGAAAAAGATGCACTCACTTTAAAACTTGAGTGTCAGTCATTTGTTCTAAAAATGTTGGAAGACCTTATGATCAAGTGCCCTGTGAATTATTCTTTAGTTCGCAATGTTGCACATATTGATCCTAGACAAATGGCCAGTAATGGAGGCAAGTGTTATAATCATATGAAAAGAGCAGTGTCATATTTGGCCCAAAAAAGCAAATTCCAGTTAAAGATGGTGATGAGATGATAGTGCAGTTTTAAGAACTTTCTGGAAAATGTAAAACAATCATCATTGGAGTTCCTGAATTTTGAAACAAAAGAACTGTCTCTTGATGCTTTCTTAAGTTTGCATTTCATGAGAGACAGCAGTTATATCAAGTTATCGCAAATAGTCAAGATAATGATGATTCTTTCTCATGTTCAAGCCTCAGTGGAAAGAGGATTTTTCATCAATAAATTGATAGCAGTTGAAAACCTAAAAGAAGCATCATATATTTCACAGCCTTATTTACGCCCATATTAAGTCTTATGGTGATATTTCTGGTGTTAAGATAACTAAGGAAATGAGAACTGCAGCATCTTCTGTTTGAACGAAGTATGTGCAGCATTTAGAAGATCAGTGAGCCAAACAGAAAGATGAAAGTATCCAAAAAATGAGGAAGTTAATTGAAGAAGTTGATTATCTAAAACAAAAAAAGGTATGTTTGCAATTAGATATTGCTGCTGAGACTCAGGCATCTGCTGATATTCTTGCAGAGAAAGCAGAGTCTGCTAGACATTTCTTTGTTTATAAGGTCAAACAGTCTTAGGAAAACTGCTAAAGAAAAAATCATCAGTTAGGTGAAATTGAAGCAAAAATTTCTGAGAAACACATGAACCTGAAAAATGTCTAAAATTTTTCTATTTCAAAATAGTGATGTAGTTAAGGTCTGACATTTAACTTGATAAAATAACAAAATAATTATTAAAATATTATTTCTACATCTAAGAGAATATTTTTCTACATTATTGTTTACATAATTAATACTTTAATTGCATACACAAGTTTTTCTGGTATGATTCCACAGATAAATAGCTGTATTGTTTGAAGTGAGTTGATTTTCCTTTGGGGACATCAGTTTTGTGTCCAATTCTTTTGTTGACATTTTGATAAGAACTGTTTATAAGTAAAGCATGTTCCCATTTACAGACAATATGGGAATGGCATATAAACTTCTGGAGAAGCAAGAGGATATGTCCTATGAAGAAGTTGAATGGCAGTAGGATTTGATTTTACAAGGGGGTCTGTAGCATATTTTTTATGCAGATTTGGGTGAATCTGAAGGTATATGTAGTATTAAAAGGAGTGGAGCCTGTTAGCATATACTTGATTCTTGGGAGCAATGCGTTAGAGCCTGAAACCCACTGCTGGCAACTTTTGTCACTTGACTGTCTGCTGTCCTGGAATCATTGGCCAAAATACTGCCAGAACATTTCCAACAACTGTTGATTGGAACTGGTGATTTACTGCTGTTGTGAAAGCAAAAGGTGGACTTGCACATCATTATGTGGGTATGTACTAATATAAGAAATTGTCCTTTCAGTGTGTGTAAAATGAAAATAAAATAAACAGCCCAATATTACAAAAACCCTCCAGTACCATGCAATGCTGCAGGAACTAGGAATGAAATACATCAAAGATTTCATATGAGTCCACTTCAAATCATAACGCACAAGAACACACAAGATACCAAGGAAAGAACCCTCAAAATAACCAAATATCAAAACCACATAGTAAACAAAAGAAAAACCTTAAATTATGAATCATTAAAATAATCAAAAATAAATACAAAGGTAGTCAGCAGTTGGTGACCACTCTTCAGGAAAAGACATCACCTACCACTGACCACATCAGTTTAGGTTTCATGTGGGTGATTAAAAACTTTAGCCAAAAGTAAAAGTAAATGTAGGAATAATTTCAGTTAACCCAGTCTTTCCTACCTAAACATGGACTCATAAATCAAACAACACTTACCGAAGCTGTCATTGAAGCTTTGGTAAGTATCAAACAACACTTACTGAAGCTGTCACTGAAGCTTCATTAAGTGTTGTTTGATTTGTGAGTCCATGTTCAGGTAGGAAAGACTGGGTGAACTGAAATTATTCCTAAATTTATTAACTTTTACTTTTGGCCAAGGTTTTTAGTCACCCACATTAAACCTGAACTGGTGTGGTCAGTGATGTCTCTCCTTGAAGAGTGGTCACTGACTACCAACTACCTTTTGTATTTATTTTTGATTGTTTTAATGATTCATAATTTAAGGGTTTTCTTCTGTTTACTATGTGGTTTTTGTGGTTTTGATTTTTGGTTATTTTTTGAGGGTTCTTTCATTGGTATTTTGTGTGTTTGTGGGCGTTGTGATTTGGAGTATACAATATATATATATATATATATAAAATCCCGAGAGTCCTTAAAAAATTTTGAATGGTGCTTAAAAAGTGCTAAATTTTAATTCTTAAAAATGAGTATGAACCATGTAATATCTGAGAAACTGAGATTCCTGTGGAAATTTCTTCTTCTTCTACATTAATTTATGTGGTGATATAAGTTTTTAGAGATTGCTGAAAACTACTGCAAAACTTCATTCCCCATCTTTTATTGCTACACAATAAACTTGCTGTGCACACAAACACAACAGTTTCTATGTAATGACCATTTCCTGTCATAGTTGTAATTTAAGGTTAGTTATGATGTTCTGGTAGTGACAGATGTTTTCAATCTTGTGCAAATTAGTTTTTCTACCTCTGTGCTCACATGTTTGTGGAACCACCAATGAACCTGCAACATGAAAGAAATACGGGATTACACCATATAATACAAATTTATGCCAAAAATCGGATTGTCATCTTCAGAACCTGCAACATCTCTTGCTTCTTGCCTGTCATCTTATGTAAGACTTAATCAGTCTTAGAATCCTGAGAACCATCACTTATGTCTCTGGTTTATTTTCCTCAAAGACACTATTAACTACTTTTTTTAAAATGCATCTGAGAAACCAACAAACTGTGAAGCAGAGCCAATATCTGTTAACACATAGTCTTTTTAAAATGTTACAAAATAACTTTATTATTGACCCAAGATCAGTAGTTTTGGCTTTAGTGGTTTTTGTTTCTTCAGTGAAAGGAAAAAACTTAAGCTTACACAGTGCGTCAAAGAATTTTTAAGACGGTCTGTAAAATGAAATAGAAACAAGAAATTATAATTTGTTTTGGTTTGTTATTCAAAATAAGTCCCTCCGGCTTCAATACACTTGTTACAGCGATTTAATAATGATTCGAATGCCTGTTCCAGTTCACTTTGTGGAATTGCCTCCAAATCATGCGTCGAAGCTGTTTGTATGGTCGAAATATCATCAAAATAACACCTTTTTAACGTCATTTCAAGTTTTGGGAACAAAGAAAAATCGCAGGGTGCTAAATCAGTGGCGGCTCGTGGTGTAAAATGCAGGTGAGGCGAACGGTCTTGATGTAAATGTAAAACAGTAAAACATATGTTATTGAAAAATATATAAATTCGTATAACGTTATACGAATATATATATATATATCAGTGGCGTAGCAGGGGGGGGTCGTGGTTTGCACCCCCTTTATTAAGCGAGACAGTTAGCTTTTTCTAAGTACGTTTTATAGATAATTTCCCTATTTAAATTCTTTGATTTTTATATAACTCGGAAAGCAATGTAATTTCTTGATAATAGAAGAGAAAGTAAAGCAAAGCGGCCAAAGAAGTTGCTTTATTAAATTTTTATTAAAACAACTATAATTTATTGAATTTTCTTCATTTTATTAAATTAGCTTCATTTTGTATTAATATTCAAGATGTGCGTACGTACCAATAGGAAAATATTTGTCGAAGCGCTCCCCCCCAAATTGTTATATGTACTTATACACAGTTATACAGCAGAAGTGCAGACCACCCCCACCCCCTTCAAAAAGTTTCATGCCAAAGGCAGTATCCCCCATTGGATATCTTTGAAGTCCTGGGTTCGAGTCCGCTGAATCATTAAAATCCACTGAGATTCGGAAGTCTCGTTAAGCCATTGGTCCAGGGTAGGCGGCGCCTTGTTATTAACAGCTGTAAACCCCATCCCTTAGGGCTCCATCCCATGTCATTTATCGCTTATATACAAATATTATTCAACAGTAATGGAATAAAATTATAGAAATATATGAAACACGGCGTGGGGTGTCTTTCTTCACGAAAAAATCCAAAAATGTTAGAGGAAAAATGTACATATACCTCTCTATATATGTGTGTGCGTAATATACGCTACTTTTGCAACAATATTTTTATGAAAACAATTATTCGATAATTTTACAACAAAGAAAAATATTTCACCAGTATTCTTTTATGTAATACACTTGAGCGAAAATACGCAATTTGCGCGGTTTCTTTAGCTAGTCAATGCGTCACTCACATCCCAACGCCAATCGGAGATCCACTTCTTAAAAAATTCAAAGTAAATCATTTGAATATAATTTTTTTTTCTCACGAAGTGCTTCTTGAGCTTGAATAAAAGTCACAGTTCGATTGGCATATTAGTGAAGGTGCATTTAGCACGGGTCACAAACTGAAGTCCAGGCTCGTGATAACTATGTACAGGAGAAGTCAAGCTAAGGAAGCACATTTCTATATAAAAAAAGTATAAAATAATTTAAACCTGGAATTAAAAACAGAGGAATACGATATTAATTTGCTTTGGTCTCGAACAGAATGCTTTCAGTTTATTTTTTATAAATAAGTTCAATTCTGCGATCCTTTTTGGCTGCAAATTTGTCAATGATCAGATCATAAAATGGTTGAGTGGACATTAGATTGTTCAGCAATTCTTTCTCGATTGAAATTTTAGCGAGTGAAGACAAACGATCTTGTGCCGTTGTATTACGGAGGTAAGTCTTAATTTTCTTCAAACAAGAAAAAAATTCCTTTCAGCAGAAGAACTTGTTGACGCCAGTGTCAATACAAGAGAAAATAATTTGTAGGCTTCTGGTAACACATCTTTCAGCTCGTTTTCTTTCATTGTTTTTAAGGTTTTCTGAAAACTGAGTTCCCTGAAGTTGTGATCATTATATAAAAAATCTAATTCGTTTTTTAGTCGTTGTGTGTCTGTAAAAATGTTTGGATAAATTTTTTTGAGAGTGTTAAGGGCACTGGATGGAAATGACTCTGAATAACTATGGTATTTTGAGCTGTCAACTAGCTGCAGAAACTCGAGCTTTCCCATATCTTCAAATCTGGTATTTATTTGGACTTTTATATATTCATGGTATTTATTTGGACTTTTATATATACTCCATTAAATCATTCTGTATCGTTTTAGATTGTCCAGAAAATAAGCTTCGTATATCTTCAAAATGTGCCTTTAATTCTGGGGTGCTCCTACGAAGTAACATTTGGAACATTTCCTTGAAATTGCCTTTATTTAATGAGGAAATAGTTTCATCATGTCCTCGAAAAGGCAGTTCTTGCTTGCTTAGAACGACAACTAAATCGATTATATGTTCCATAAAAAGCCTATTTAGTCTGACCTTTTCATTAAACTTGACTTTATGAAGAGCAGCATTTTCTTTGAGCATATCAGAAATAGTGTTTGTTTTTTTCCATTTGTTTTAGACCTACGTGATTAGTTCTATGCTCTTTAGAGCTTTCGTGCAATTTTGCACTACGAGAAAAGTTTTTAGATCAAAATAACCCGTTGTATTCCACACATTTTTCTTATTGCTCAAAAGTAAACATGGCCAGCAAAAGAGAGTTTGCTTGTAATAGCACCAGAAAGCCAGGGGAAAATCTCGTACTATGATTTATTGAAAGACCTAAAAAACGATTTGCCACACTTCTTATCTTTAGATATTGAACTTATTATAGGTGTCGGTCTTCCAGATATGACAACATCCTTGTTATCATAATCTTTCCAGTGTTTAAAAGGAATTTCTTCCAGAACACAAATCACGTCGTTTGTTGGGCCATTCATATTTTCCAACCAAAATCAAAATATGCTGTTTAGTAACAATAACAAAATAAAAAAGAAAAACTCAACATTACTATGAACTAGCAAACACCCGCAGAAGAGAGGATTGAAAACACACTACAAAAAGTTAGATTCAAATACACTCTGACGAATAGTTAAAGCTACGTAGAAATCTTCGTACTCCAAAGCGTATAGAGGCGAACGGCGTCATCGCCTGTGAAACCACTTTTCACAAGGGTCATCTGCTCATTTTCCCGCGCCTATTGGATACACAATCCTTGGGTTCTCCAATAACAGCGGAGATGCGATTCCAGTTTAAGCGAAATGGAGGGTCGCCTCAGAAATTTCCTTTCTCTTACTGGAAGTCCGGCACCTCTTTACGTAGACCTCGGACCGTGGGGGTGGGGGTTCTCTCTGTAGGGCTCTTCTCTGATCCTCAGTTCCGAAAACCGGCTTCTCATCGAGACGATTCAGCCGGTCGCCTCTAAGCGCTTAAAACATGCAGCTGCTTAGCAAAAATAATGATTCATTCCTCTTCTCGAAAGCCTTTCTTTAACCTAATTCATGAATCACAATGTGAATTTCAGTGTTTCATTTATCCTCCAAAGTTCTTATATCTTTGTTACTGACAGAAGGTTTTTTTTTCTTTCACTTCTCATTCTGCGAAATTTCAGGTGAGGCGGCGCCTCACTTGCCTCATCTGACGGGCCGCCACTGTGCTAAATCAGGCAAATACGGTGGATGATTCAACACACAGACGTTATTTTTCGCCAAAAATCTGCGAACAAGAAGTGAGGTGTGACTGGGTGCATTATCGTGCAACAAACACCAACTGTTTTCATCTCGATATTCTGGACGAATGCGACTAATTCTTCCCATCAAATGGCTCAAAACATTTAAATAAAACTCACCAGTAATTGTTTGTCCACTTGGAACAAATTCTTTGTGGATAAATACCCTTACTATCGAAGAATGTAATGAGCATTGTTTTAATTTTTGATGGAACTTTTCTCGTTTTTTTGGCTTGTGGCTAGCTTTTTTACTTCCATTCCGCACTTTGTCGCTTTGTTTTAGGATCATATTGAAAACACCATGTTTCATCACCAGTAACAATCTATTTTAAGAAGTTTGGATCATTTTCAGCGGCTGAAATGATGTCTCTGCAATGTGCACTTCTCCTTGATTTTTCTTCATTGGTTAACGTGTGTGGAACAAATTTAGCACAGACTTTTGTTTTGCCCAAATCTTCATGCAGGATGGTTCGAATCATTTCTTTGTTGATGTTTAAAGACTCTTCCATCATTCTTAGAGACGCACATCATTTTTTTGCCACGAAATCACGCACTTTTTCAATAATCTTAGGGCCGCCCTGGTGGCGCAGTGGTCTAAGGCGCTGGCCTCTGATCATTCGTCCGTTAGGGGTCCGGGTTCGAATCCCGGTCGGGCATGGATGTTGTGTTTGTCTTACGGCACTGGCTCTCTCCCTTCCCTGGAACCAGTGACCCTAAAATTAGGGACGGGCGACTGCTTATAGCCCATTGAGTTGCTCACGGTGGTCGTTAAACCTCCAATCAAAAAAAAAAAAAAAAAAAATAATCTTAGGTGTCCTAGATGAACTTGGTCTTCCGGTATGCTTATCATCTTCTAGCGTCTCTCTTCCGTCCAAAAAACGTTTGTGCCACAGGAAAACATTTGATCTACTTAAACAATACTCACCGTAAACTTGTATAATCGTTTGGTATGTTTTCGAGGCACTTTTACTAAGTTTTGCGTTAAATTTAATAACAGCCCTTTGTTTGATCTTAATAATTCAAGATGAAAAAAATTTTACTTCTCTAATGAACGCCCGTTTCGTTTGAGTTACTTTAACAACTGCACTGTACTTTTGGCAGAAAGCAAGCAGATGGTCATGGTTTATAACGCATTCGCGATTACACTGGTGGCGCCACCATAGGCTGAAATCTAGCACCAGTCTTAAAAATTCTTTGACGCACTGTGTATGTAATCCCCATGGCTTCATTAAACTTTTAATGCTGTTGATTCACATTCTCCTTTGGGGTGAGAACACTGTTCTATGCATCAATACCAAGCACCAATGATTCTTTCTCCTGGTTCCTCCATTATGCCAGCCAGCAATACACTGTACAATGCTAAATTAAATCATTCTTCTTGGCTGTGGCTTTGCATGTCAGGTAGCTAATGCAAGAACTCCTCAGACCATTGTCAAAAAAATGCTTATGTGTTTAAATGAAATCTTTAGTGGTGCTTAATTCCCCTACTTTTACCGTGGCTTTGAAGAAACTGATCCGTACACTTCCTAGCGCATCTCAGTCCCTTGACATGAAAGTGACAAACACACACCAACATACAGGGTGTCCCACTCGCTACTGAACCTGGCATTTATTTAATAATTTTAACACCAATGAAGATATTGCAGCAAAATTTGAAGTGGACTTACCTCATTTTGTGCAAAATGTGATGACATCACAACATGTGCTGGAAGTGGCCACAATTTGCGTCCAAACAGCATTGAACCCAGCGCACCATGTTGTGGAAATTCCTTGCCAGTACGTTCGCTGTCACTGCCTGAATTTCTTCGGTGATGTTTGCTTTCTAGGCATCTATGGTTTGCAGTTTCTTTTGGTAAACTCTGCCTTTTAGATATCCCCATAAAAAGTAATCAGAAGGTGCCATATCGGGCAAGTGCGGTGGCCATAGACTCTTCAAAATGACGCGGCCGCCAAAAAAAGGAATGAATTTTGACCATGCTGGTGTGATATGTGTGATGTCGCTCCATCATGGTGGTAATATCCAATGAAGAGTTCTTCATTGTCCAATTGATTTACAAAGGTGTTGAAGATTTTCATATATGCAGCTGTTGTGATGGTTGTGTCAACGAAGATGGGACCATTATACGGCACCGGGTCATCCCACACCAAACACCAATTTTCTGTGAATGAAGGGGTTCTTCATGTATCGCTTTGGGATTTTTACTGGCCCAAATACGGGAATTTTGAGAATTGATGTATCCGGACAGGTGAAACCACGCCTTGTTTGAGAACCACGTGTAGTCCAGAATGCCCAGATTTTCCAGAAGAAATGTCGGAAACCATCGACAGTATGTCACTCGTTTCACGTGGTCAGGCTGTTTCCGTTTGTGGACCACGGAGATACGGTACGCATGAAGCTTCGCTTTTTCACAGCTCGTTGACAAGTGCTTTTGGACAACCCTGTTTCCTGTGACAGTTGGCGAAGTGACTTCCTGGGAGATGCAAGTAGTTGACCCTATACATTATGGATCGTTTCCTCAGACATTTATGGATGATTTCCTGCATGGTCATCTAATAAAGTTCCCTTAGTTTCCAATTTCTTTGACAATGCTCAAATGGCAGATGTCTGCCTGTAAACCTCTCCAGGAATTGCTGTTGACAAGACTTCATCGATTCTGTTTTCCAATAAGTGCGAACAATAAACACTCACTCCTCCAGAGTATACTGATACATTTTCACACTTATGCAAATAGGCACGAGCACTCACTATCAACAACCGTATTGTGTTGATACGCTCAGTGAAATTTCATAACAAAGCAGCAAAGAGGCTCATCTGGCTGGCTGATGGACTGCTCCTCAGTGGCGCCACACTTAGGAATGTGTCTGCCACTAAGGAGCACTCTGGCTGGCGGACAGTACTGGGTTCAATGCTGTCTGGACGCAAATGGTGGCCACTTCCAGCACATGTGATGTCACCACATTTTGCACAAAATGACGTAAGTCCGCTTCAAATTTCGTTGCAATATCTTCATTGGTGTTAATATTATTAAAGAAATGCCAGGTTTGGTAGCTAGTGGGACACCCTGTGTTAACACAACGCATTGGAATATAACACATTTAGCATATACAGCTGTTCTACAACAAAAGGGCACTTACTACAATTAAGGTCATATGACTTGCTAATGGGTGTTCAAGAGTTTTTAATCCCTTTCTGCTTTCTCTTCTTGGCCCAGTTATCTGGAACATTTCTGTTCTAATAACTGCACAAAAGGATGCAAACAAAGACACCTTCTGATCAAATGGTAAATCTTAAAATCCAGGTACTTATTTACGTATTTAGCATGCCGTGTGTCTGAGAATCTTACAGAACCATTATTAGCAATTTTATTTTATTGACATGAAGGTATGGTATAATAAATGAGACCCCTATGCAGAATAAACGGTGTGGTGGTTTGCTCACTATGTGTGAAAAATTAACCAAATGCCCCCAGAGGAATTTCAAAAATATAATTTTGATTCAGATTTTGGAATATGATTGTGTATGCTTCCTGTTGTTGCATGTTGTCATTCTTCTGTCCACATTACATGATTTTATCTGTTCATCCAGTTCTAATAAGTTCATAGTGATTTATATATTTTTTCATATTTTATATTCATATATGAACTAGAACTTTTTCTTGCTGAATAGTATTTTTTGAGTATAACTTTGTGAAGAAATTTCAATTCAGAAGTAATATGGATAAAAACTTTTAGAAAAAGAATATTTGTCAATTCAAAGAATTAACATTTACGTAAAAAATAGATTATCAAATGATCATATGTAGAGGATTTTAGGAAGGGAGTGTCTGACCCCAGGTCTTAAACAACCCTTAGAAATAGGAAGCTAAGAGATTT
Source organism: Macrothele yani (assembly GCA_039090855.1). NCBI lineage: Eukaryota > Metazoa > Arthropoda > Arachnida > Araneae > Macrothelidae > Macrothele > Macrothele yani. The sequence goes on along the minus strand of CM077022.1, from coordinate 42,278,578 downwards.
GGGCTAGAGTGCCTGATAGGAAAGTGACAGGAAAGCGAGGTAGAAAGGGAGAGGAAGACACTCTTATTTATTACAGGGGCCAGTACCTGGGGTCCGACGGCTTAATGCACCCATTTGATGCACGGCGGATATTTAGTGGATCGAGCGTTCATACCTGCCTGGGATCGAACCTGAGGTCCTTTCCGTGGCAGTCACGAACGTTGCCCACTAGGCCACCCGCGGCCCACGTAAAAATATATTTAGGTGCAATCGTTTTAGATATTGTAATTTTTCAAATATAAGCTGTTCACCACACCTAATCAGTAGTGTAGAAAAATTATAAAAAAATGTGTAATCTTACATTTCTGTGTCAATCTGAACATTTTCATAATCCAAAGCCTGGAAAAAATGTATATGCTGATTTTGTTAAAAAAATAATGTAGGGGAAAATTTATTGGTGGCTACAATATTTAAGAATGTATATATTAGAAAGTAATTTAGTTGTGGTTTTCATTATTGGCTCCTCCGTTGTTCTAGCAGCAGTTGGGGTGTTAGCTTTCTATGCCATCACAAGCCCTTAATCAGAATTTTGGGTTGGATATGAATTGTGTATTTATTTGTTCTGTCACACTCTAGTTTTTCTCCATCCTGCAGAGTATGAAGTTAGTAAATTTGTATTTAGCAGAGGTATGTCACTTCTTACTGTAAAACAAACTGCAGTGAGTCTAACTATTTAACAACTGCAATAACCTAACCTATTCTTCCTTGCTAGGTAATCTTTCGTTCAAAATTTCTTTTTGTATCTGCTGTTGGCTTAGAAACCTGAATTTTGGTATTGTAGTTGGCTGATTTATAGACATGACTCGACTGCACTGGATGACACTAAATATCACTTCATCCACTTGATCTCATCATTCAATACTGTACTCAGAGACAGGTGTGTGTTTTTTTAGTTTTCTTTTTTCAAATGGCTTGTAGAAGGACATTTTTGGGTCAGAAAAGCAAAGAAAAGTATTTCTTCTGAAGGAAAAAAAAAGTCTTTGAACACAATATCATAACCTATCTGGTAGCTGTCTATGAATCCTTACTTCTCAGGTGAGGAAAGATGAATATAATGGCTTCTCCTAGGCCTTCCAATCTTTTCTTGTAGTTACAATCCTTTGAGCTTCTGGTAAGGAAGTGGTATTTTAGGGAGAAACTCATGCCCACAATCATACATCTTTTATACATACTCAAAGATTCAGGAGCATTGAAATCAATGATGCCATTTGGTAACCTTGATTCTTTACCTGGGAGGTAACAGTTCTTTTCTTGCCTACCACAGAGGCTATCGTGCTGCATTCATAAGAAACAAAATGTCACATTTTCTTCAGAAGAAATACTTTTTTGGTCCTCCAATGCAAAAAGTAAATAAATAAATAAATGTCCTTTTAAGAGCTTTTGAAAGTAAATAAAGCTAAAAACACTGTCTCCAGGTATGGTATCACGTGATGTGTGTGAGTGGACATGGTGATATATAGTGTCGCCTTGCACAGTGGGGTCTCTTCTCTAAATGAGCCTTGTAGCTTTCCATTATTTCTTTCTAAGTAGTATTCATTCACTATGGCTCTGATCAGGTACTGTGTGACTAGGAGCAAAAATGATTATCAGTAGTGTGTAAGAAATTAAGCAGTGTAATTACAGAATCTTTAATTACATTATATTCATTGAACAACTAATATTAAAAATTCAAAAGTTGCTGTTGTGTGTAACATTGAATGTAGCAGATAACATTTGTATGAGATTTGGTGAAATGACAGTTATTTTTTAGCTTTAAACAAGTGTATTTTGCTGGACTTACTCCCCCCCCTCTCTCTCTCACACAGAGAGAGAGAGAGAGAGAGAGAGAGAGAGAGAGAGAGAGAGAGAGAGAGAGAGAGAGAGAGAGAGCTGTCTAGTATAGTGATATGGATATTCCCTCTATTTTTCTTTCTCTTGTCATTCAATCAAAACATTTTGCTCAAGATTCATTTTTGGTATTGTCTCCCCATAGTGAAATTCTTGATTCTGAATGAGCAGTGAATTAAACTGTTTCATGTTGACTAAATATTTCTAAATAAATATGACTCATGAGTGGAGTCTGGATTATATGCAATTGCATATTTCAGCCATTTTTTACATCAGTGCATGTAAATGCATAAAATGCACAAAATTACTGTAAAAATGCATATTTCAAGCAAAACAGTATTGTAGTTTATTATAAAATTTTTATACGGTTACTTAACAAGTTTACTTAAAAGAAAAAAAGAATAGGTCGTAATATATGGAGATCTGTGAATGCAAGCAATATTCCAAACTCAAAGAATTTCTAAGATCTTCAGTAGATCAAAGGATCAGCAATCCACTAAAACCAAGCGAATGAAAAAATAATAAACTTGTGGGTGCAAATTGAACTTGTAATCCAGCAAACCACTTATGAATGTTAAATATTTATTCCAGGTGATGTTAATCTTATGCAGCGCATATTACGCTCTGCACGAAAGATCCCCATGATCCAAAAAACTGTTGAAAAGAGAATGAATGCTGTGAATTGTGAAGTAGAGCAACAATTACGCAAAGGCTTAGAAAACAAGCAGTTTTTGCAAAAACTTCCTGAAAATGCTTGGACTCAAGTAAGCATTTATGTTTCAAGCTATATTGTGTTTTTGGAAGGGTATAAATATCAAACAGTTGGTATCAGTAAATGATAGCTTTCAAATGTTTTTTTTCCATTTAATTTTTTAATAAATATCATCTATATGCAAAACATTTATGTTATGAAAATGAAATTTCGATTTAGGACAGAAGAAAAAAACATAGGCATATTTGGGAGATTAACCGAAGTAAGTTTTGTCAGCAGGAATGCACCCAGGATAAAGCCTCCCAAAAGTGACCCCTCTAAGAGTGTCTGCAGAGATGTGAAGTCATCTGGGAATGCAGGGTGGAATGTAAGGCATCTCTAGAGAAGAGACTTGGGTGACCAGATGGTCATAAGTTACAAGTCAAGAGGTTTGTTGTTGACAGGCCAGAGAGAAAGGGACAAAGGGAAGAAATGTTAGGCAGTTGCATGGCCATCGGCAAGAGAAATAGGGAATACACTATTCCTGCAAGATTTGCTACTCAGGAAGCCAGGGGCCTGAATGCAGATAAATGGCCCCCAGAAATTAACTGGAACTTGGGTAAACAAGCAGGGGAGGAAAAGGATTCCCTGAAAAAGGAATCGCTAAGTCCTGGGTCCAGACTGAGTTCCAGTCAGCTGCATAAATACATGAAATCGTGCATGCATCAAGTTAAACATCAGCCAAGTAAGGAATGGGCATTCACATAAGGAAAGCTGACCACAGTTGAAAGGAAAATCAGCTCCAAACATCTCCTGCCTTCGAATGCTCAATGAATGACAGCTGAGATTGGAAACCCATTGTACCGCCGTCAAAGCTCATGGAGAAGAGGAAGGAAGAATTTCATTCCAAAACAAGGCAACGTGTGGCTCCCTGCCTGTAAGTATGTATGTGTATATGTGTTCGTGCAACCCCATCTGAATGTAAGTGAAAGACCAGAGAAGAGGAGGATCTTTCCCGTGACTCTGTCTATGGTGATATTCATACAGGTAATGATTACAGACAGTGCCTAGACAAAGTGAGTGTGCTTCGTTTCCAGGGGCAATTGCCAATTTTATTTCTTAAAACAAAGATTGTGCCTGCATGGATAAGCAATTAAGCCTTATCCGCTAATGTAAGTACTTTCTTGGTTATGTTTCTAAAACCTAAGTGTATGGTATGAAAACACCTTGAGCAGGTTGTCAAAATGTGGGTAAATAGAACTTTAGAAAAAAATACTTTTTTTTTTTTTAAGGAACTCTTATTAGCTCTAGGGCACAGTTGTTTGTTGAACGAGCCCTGCATTTAAGTAGCCCTGCAAACATACAGTTATTGTTTTTAGTGAATTTATCATCTAGTGATTTGTTATTAAAGTGCCACTCTGTTATATGCTGTGTACCTGAGTTTTTACCTTTACTGTGGGTTCTGATTATTTTTCGGTACCTGTGGGTTCAGTGTTCAAATCTATGCTCTGAAAATTATCATCCAGTGGTTCGGGGGCCCAAAGGGGCCGAAGTTCGGCAAGTTCGATTTGCAGTAGCGGAACCTCTGTACCTCACTAGGGCCTCATGAGTGGGGCCCATGCTACAATTTTGTGTTCTGAAGCGGAATTAACTTCCCCACCGGGGCTCCCATAGTCTGGGGCCCTTCACAATATGTTAGGCTCTATGGGTTATGTAATTGTTTTCATACGGATTTAAAATTGATGAAAAGGGTCCTTTCTTATCTGCAGTCCCATTCCTTTTGCTCTCTATAAACTTTCTGCACTTCTTCATATAATGGTAGGTAAAAGTGGACATCTCTTCTACTATCATGAGGCAGATACTCTGGCAGAACTAGTGGTGTTGGATTTATAATAAACAAGAAACTGAAGGATAAAGTTGTAGAATTTGAAAGTTCCTCTGACAGAGCTGCACGACTCGTTATCCAACTCTTGCGAAGATACAAGGCTCAGATTATTCAAACTTATGTACCCACCACAAGTAATCCTGAAGAAGAGATTGAAGAATTTTATGAGGAAATTCGTCATCTAAATAATAAAGGTAAGCAGCACTTGAAGATAATTATGGGAGATTTCAATGCAAAAATAGGGCAACGGCAACAGAATGAAACTTCAGTAGGTAAATTTCGGTGACAGCAACAGAAACCAGCGTAGAAATACTCTCGTAGAGTTTGCAGAGGCAGAAGGGTTTTTCATCTTGAACTCCTTTTTCAAGAAAAAGTCACACAGGAAATGGACATGGAGACATCCAAATGGGATGACAAGTGAAATTGATTTTATTATGTGTAACAAAAAATTCGTCATAGAAGATTGCAGTGTGCTAAACAAGTTCAACACAGGTAGTGACCATAGATTGGTGAGATGTAAGATGCACCTCAACACTAAACTTGAACGTGGCAAGCTCATTAAACAAACAAAATGCATTGACATAACCAACCTTAAAAAACACAATAATACCTTCAAGTTGGAACTGAGGAACAGATTCTCTGCTTTAGAAGGCCTAACATCAGAAGAAGTAGATATTTCTGAAGTTAACAGAAAAGTAACCAAAGCTATTATGGAAACAGCAACAAAATTAGCTGGGTCTAAGAACAAGTTGCATGTGGACAAATTATCAGGAAAAACCAAAATGTTGATGCAAAAAAGAAGAGAGATGAGGACAACTAAAGAAGATGTGACTTCCAAAGTGGAATATATAGAGCTATGCTAGACAGTACGAAAAAGTATCATTCAAGACGTAAGGAAATTCAACTGTGAACTAGTAAGGAAAGCAATTGAAAACAACCAAAGCCTAAAGATAGTAAAGTGACATCTCAGTAAGGGAAGAAAAGAAGATGGTTCTGTAACAAGAAATAGAGGTGAAATTTTGACAAGAGTGAAAGATTTCTACTCCAAATTATATGAAAGGGATGATACATGTACTCCAGACATCATGAAAGGTACCAGAATTCTTCCAGTCCTCCCAGCAGAAGTTGCACATGCAATCAAGAACATGAAGCGGGGAAAAGCTCCAGGAGAAGATGGAATTACTGTAGACATCATACAAGAAGCAAGTGGAGAAACCGAAACAGTACTCGCCCAAATTTTCACTCGATGCCTTAATGAAGGGAAGCTTCTTGAGGATTGGAACAATGCTACAATGATCCTACTACATAAAAAAGGTGACATTGAGGATCTCAGGAACTACAGACCTAACAGCCTCCTATCAGTGGTTTATAAAATCTTCACTAAAGTTCTTTCAGACTGTTTGAAGGTAACACTGGACATGGCTCAACCGAGAGAACAAGCTGGATTCAGGAGTGGCTACAGCATAATTGATCATATCTACGTAGTGAGAGAACTAATTGAAAGAGCGAGGGAATATGAACTTCCATCGTGCATGGCTTTTATCGATTATGAAAAAGCCTTTGATTCAGTGAAACCGTCAGCAGTTACAATGGCTCTGAAATCCTGCGGTATTGAAGATGCATACATTAATATTATTAATAACATCTGTGAAAATGCAAGTGCAAAGATTCAGCTTTTTGAAAATACAACACACATAAAAATTGGAAAGGGAGTGAGACAAGGTGACACCTTATCTCCGAAGCTCTTTAATGCCACATTGGAAAATGTCTTTCAATCACTGAACTTGGAAAACAAAGGGATAAAGATTAATGGAGATTATCTAACCCACCTTCGTTTTGCTGATGACATAGTCATTTTTGCAACTACCCCATCAGAGCTGCAGAGTATGATCCAGGAACTTGCTGATAAGAGTAAAGAAGTGGGATTAAAAATGAACTTTCAGAAGACAAAAGTGATGTTCAATGCTTTTACAAGAAATGAAGATTTATCGATTGATGGAGAAAAGCTGGAGATAACAGACATGTACGTTTATCTTGGACTGCAGATATCAAGTGAGAGTTACATTGATGAAGAAATTAATCGACGTACAAAACTTGCCTGGAGAGCTTTTGGAAGAAACAGCATAATTTTCAAGAGCAATATGCCAATTATGTCTTAAAAGAAAAGTGTTTGATCAATGCATCCTTCCAGTGCTTACGTATGGTGCAGAGACTTGGACCTTAACTAAAAGAGACATACAAAGGCTGCAGACAACTCAAAGTAGCATGGAGAGGTGCATGCTTGGCGTAACCAGGAGAGATAAGAAGAGGAACTTGTGGATCAGAAAAATGACAAGAGTGGAAGACATCATGATCAGAGTTAAATCCCTGAAATGGCAATGGGCTGGACATACTGCCAGAAGGACAGACCATCGATGGACAGCTGAAATTTTAGATAGGATTCCAAGGGACAGGAAAAGACCCAGAAAACCACATGGGAGATGGGTGGATGAAATTCAAAAGTATGCGGGAGTGACGTGGAGGAGACTGGCACAAGACAGACCGTTGTGGAGGAAACTTGGGGAGACTTTCGTCCAGCAGTGGATTGATAATGGTTGACAATGATGATGATGATATCTCCATTTTTATACATTGCTTTTTGTATCATGTAGATGTTGTAAGTAGATTTTGCTGCCCCAGTGGTGCAGTGGTCCAAGCACTGGCTCCTGACTGTTTGTCTGAGTGGGTGCAGGTTCGGATCTGGGGTAAAGCATGGGAAGTAAATTTATCTTATGGCATTTCCTCTCTATGGGTGACTGCTTATACAAGGTGATTGTAAACTTTTTCAACAAAACAAGAGGGGTAATAGTACACATCAAGTCGAACAATATTTGCAATAGAACCTAGGGCCGCATTCCACTCCTAGTGCCAGAAAAGAGCGCGTTCGAAAAACATCCAGAAGGCACACGAAGTTCCAACCAGTGCATGAGAAGCACAAGATGCAAATCAGGTGTGCTGAACATGTGCATAGACGATGAAGAGCAAACATTTAAAAAAACAGCTGATCCCATTCAGCGATATTACCGTGCGAACATCACATGAGAATTGACGAATACGTCTGACCGGCGCAGCGTACCATTTGTTCCTGGGGCAAGTGCTACCCGGTCTGTTGCAGGATGTTCCACTCACCACACGGAGGGACATGTGGTTTATGCATGATGGGGCCCCAGCACACTTTGTCACTGAGGTCCTACTTCCTAAATGCAGCATATGCTGGGCGGTGGATTGGACGCGGTGGACCTGTGGCTTGGCCTCCATGCTCCCCGGACCTTATCTACCAGACTTTTTCTATGGGCACATGAAAACATTGGTGTACGAGACACCTGTGGTCTCCCTGGAAGATCTCGTCATTCGAATCGCTGTTGCTGCAGACAAGATCAACACCACACCAGGAGTCCACAAGTGGGTGTGACAATCCTTCATTCGCCGGTGTGGGCTGTACGACGATGCCCTTGGTCGCCAGTTTGAGCAGCTCTTTTGTGTCTTTCTTTGATGCGATTGGAATTGTGCAACTCGTTATTTAGATATGTCTCTTTGTTTTCACTGTTGAAGGCTCAACGTGGATATGTAACTTTACTCTTTTCTGGCACTGGGAGTGGAATATGGCCCTAGGTTCCACTGCAAATATTGTTCGTCTTGATGTGTACTATCATCCCTCTTGTTTTGTTGGAGTTTACAATCACCCTGTATAACCCTTAGAGTTACTAACAGTGGTTGTTGAACTATGAAGCAAACAAAAAAATATTTTGTAGGAAATTTTATATAAACTTTGTATTGTTCTTTTGGGTTGTGACACTGTCTTTTGCCTCAGTAATGGCACTGTCTTTTGGAGTTTTGCATTATATAGTAGTGCTCAAAGGATTGATGTCAGAACCCAAAGGAGTGATACCAAGAAGTTTGCATAAATTTTTCTGTGCTATCTACCTATTGCAGTGTTTGTGCATAACATAAAGAGCAACAAGTAGAAATGTAGATATATGTACTATTTTATGGTATACTTACCATTTTATGAAGAAATAAAGTGCAGACAGTTTATAGCAAGAGATATGGGACTACAAGTATGAAAAGATCCTTTTCAATTATTTTGCAGATGCTTTTCTTCAGAAAAATAAGTTTAAAAGAACAAAAATTACTTTACCCATAGAGCCTACCACACGAATGTTTCAGAAATATAATATGCGAGGCATATTCAGAAAATAAGCACCATTTAGCTATTGAAGTTAAATGAGAATGCATTTGCAAAAAATGTTATTTTATCTGATTCGCCATACCTTAAACTACTTTATGTAGTTGTTGCCATTATTGAGAAATTTATTGTAACAGGCACCAGTTTTTGCATCCCCTCGTCATAAAATGAGGCCACCTGTGAAGATGGTCACTTCTGTGCTAATGCTTTGTCTTCTTCATCGCCGAAGAAACGCTGACCAGCAAGGAACTTCTTCAAATGCAAGAACAGGTGGTAGTCACTTGGCACTAGGTCTGTGCTGTGTGTGTGTGTGTGTGTGTGTGTGTGTGTGTGTGTGTGTGTGTGTGTGTGAGAGAGCAATTTGTTCCACATTTCCAGCCGAATGACATGATGAGTGCTTGAGTGTGCGCAAAAATGTGAAGCCGAGTCTTGTTATGAAGCAATACAACACCGTGAATAAGCATGCCATGTCTTATGTACTGAATTGCATGGTGCAGTTTCTCCAGGGTCTTGCAATAGGCTGATGACTTTAGGCAAGAATTCAACAAGCAAAATTCCTTGCAATCATCATTGACCACAGATGGCTGGGTGTGCCAGTCCTCGTTGTGCATGTTCTCACAACTTTCGTTGAACTGTCTGACCCATTTCCTCACCATTCCATCACTCGTGGCAGTTTTACCATAGACCTCACAAATCTGACGAATGTCAGCTGGTTTCACATTTCTTGCATTAAAAAAAAAAACTGAATTGTGGACCTTATCTCACAGTCGGCAGGCAGCTTGATCTTAAACATGTTAAATGCACAGAACAACACACAAACACGATTTGTTCTCATAATGGCATCTGTGGCTTGCCCACAAATGAGGGAAGTCAACACACGTGTGATATCACAATCGCAGTGCTGCATCAAAAATATTTGCAAATGGTACTTACTTTCCAAATATGCCTCATATATTAAAATAAGGGTATTATAATAGGCCTTTTTGTTTTTGCCTTTGATTTTTGTTATTGATGGTTTCTCCTTTTGTTCTTTTCTGTGCTATGATAATAATTTTCCATGTACATGTCATGTTTAATACTATTAAAATGTTTAACATAGCTATCTATGAAATGAGCATGACAAGTTTATAAATGTGGATTTTGAATTTTTTGGCGTATTACTCAAACCTGGACATGTATTTCAATAATGTAATATGGCATTCTTTTACTTACTATTGTAAAATTATCATGGAAACCTCAAAATGTGGAGCATTAGAAATTATAATTTGCAATAATGAAAAATTATTGCATTTACCTTTTATTTTGTTAAGGTATAAACACTCAATGTACAAAATATTAAAAATACCTGTCTGATAGTGTGTTGGTCCTCCTCTAGTGTGAATAACAGCCTGTACACACCAAGGCATCAACTCCACCAGATGCTGGAGGGTTTCTGGAAGTAATGGCAGCCATGCATGTTAAAGCATTGACCACAACTCCACCTGAGAAATGGTCCAGGATCCATGGATCTGATGTTCCACTCTATGGCATCCCAGAGAGCTTCCACAGGGTTTAAATCCAGGAACCTTGGGGGCCACTGGATTGTTCCAAACTCAGATGCGTGTTCCTCGAGCCCATTCCTGGGTGGTTGCGGCCAGGTGGGGTAGCACATTGTCTTGCTGGAACAGACCATTGGCCGCAAGATGCGCAAAGGCCATGAAAGTGTGTAGGTGATCAACCAGCACATGCTGGTAGCATGCAGCAGTTAAAAACCTCTCCAGACAGACACACTAAGGAACCTAATTTGTTCCATGAAGAAAGCTCCGCTGGATGTTGTGTATGTCTTACGGCACTGGCTCTCTCCCTTCCCTGGAACCAGTGACCCTAAATTAGGGACGGGCGACTGCTTATAGCCCGTTGAGTTGCTCACGGTGGTCGTTAAACCTCCAACCAAAAAAAAAAAAAAAAAAAGAAAGCTCCGCAAACCATCACAGAGTCACCACCTTGAATAGAGCCGACCTGTCACAATGGGGCCATGGCTTCATGCTGTCAACTCCACACCCGCAACCTCCCATCAGCTTGATGCACTTGAAAAGATTCATCTGAACACATGACATGATGCGACTCTGCATAGGTCTAGTTTTGATGTTCCCGGCACCAGCACCATGCAAGGTGTAATGTCTGATGTTGAGCAGTCAGCTGTGGCACACAAGTAGGGCATCAGCTCCTGTAGCCCAGGATATGCTGTGTGCACCGTACCATTCATTTGCTGATGCTGCTTTGGCCTCGAACCTTTAACATGAATGTGATTTGTGCGGCTGTTGCCAAATGCAGTGATGGAAAGTTTTCGCCAATTGCGCTGAACTGCACCAATTTCATTATCTTTCGCCAAACTGCTACAAATTATGAAAAAAAACTAATATTTGCACCCAACCACGCAATGGCAATCCACAGCAAAAACGGCCAAGTGAAAAAAATGTTTTCACTGCAAAAAATGCTGTTTTAAACGGCAAATTGAATGACGCTATGCTAAGGTCTATGCTTAATTTGGTTAAACGTATAACGACGCTTGATCAACACATACTGCCAATCCCAACCTTCGGAATGTTTTTCACCTACCTTCTAATTCGTTGTTTTTTCGGCATAAGTGACGAATAGGTTTTGCGATGTAGATGGAGCTTATGGAGAAGGAGTTTCGTTGTAATCATGTGGTATGTTGGAGAAACAATGCTGTACGTCATGAAATCCTGAAGATTGTTTACAGATGGTTTAGTGGTCTTTCATAGTGTTGTGCAATTGAGATCGTTTATATGTCATTCCTTGCTCTTTGGGATGACACAGTTATTTCGTTTTGGGCGAGGTGTGCGATTATGTAAATACAGCGTAAGGTCAGTCGTTAGCTATTTCGTTGATGCAGAATACGACTAAAAGTGGCTCTCCCGTGGCAGGATACAAGGGTTCTGTTTCTAAAGGATTCATAGGTATTCAGAGATGCCAACTTTTAGGGATTTTCCATAGTTTGTACGGATTTCCATTCCATCTTACAGTTTTACGGAAGTCACCCAAAAAACTACGGAAAAGCCCACGCAATTTTATATTTTTTACCGTCTTTTGGTCGAAAAAATGCACTTAACAGATAGTCCCTTATACGCCTTGTATGTTCTGACTACCCCGCGAGTCGAGGCGGAGCTTCTCATATGCTGTTTGTCACCGCCACGCTGAGGATGCCTGTATAACTCGTATGCCGGGGCTGGCGAGTCAAAGCTGAGCTTCCAATGTTAAGTTATGGCCTTTACTGCAGGGAAAGAACAAAAAAAAATGAGTGCTGGGTGAGTATGGGTGAAAAGTTATTCGAGTGGAAAGGGTTAATTTAGATTAAAACAAAATGAAACGTTGCAGTGAAACAGTTGTGACAACAAAAAGAATGAAGTCAGATAAAACTTATCGTCAAGTGTATTGCGATATACACTGCTGGACAATTGCTAAGGACGAATCATAAACGGCGATATAGCGCATAAAAAAGTAAGTGTGGTTGGATGCCAAGTGAAATAAAATAATGTCAGAATGCCTGGACATTACAAAAAAGACAATTTATTGTGCTCTGAAATCCAGAAGGCTTTGGAACGTGTTCAAGGGACAAACAGGCCATTTTGTGCAGAATACGTAAACGTAAAAAAATGCAATTACCGTCCGCAGGCGTTCCGGCGTAAGATGTCAATACGGGATATGTCCACCATGGAGGGCGATGCAAGATTCCACACGTCGTGTCATGCTTTGCACAACATTATCAAGCAGCTGTTGGGGTAATTTATCCTATTCCTCTGTCAGTGCACGGATGAGGGTGTCCTTGTTTATTGGAGGGCATTGGCGACCAGCAAGACTCCTCCCCAAAGCATCCCACACATTTTCAATGGGATTCAGATCTGGAGAACGTGCTGGCCATAAGAGGCGTTGAATATCCTCGCTCTCAAGACACTCCTGGACAGCGACTGTTCGATGACATGTTGCGTTGTCGTCCCTGAAAATGAATCTATCACCGACAGCACCACGGAACATGCGAACATGAGGTAGCAGAACATCATTAATGTATCGTTGGCCAGTCATAGTCCCAGTTGGAAGCACATAGAGGGACGTACGGCCATTGATCATGATGCCAGCCCATACCATGACACTACATGTCGGATATCAGTCCCTTTCCTGTATGTTTGCTGGACAATATGCAGTACCACTATCACGCCAGATCAGTTGTCGTCGACAATCAGACGATAGACTGTATCTACTCTCATCTGAGAAGAGGACAGCAGACCAGTCGTTATCTGTCCAATTGCAATGTTGATGGCACCATTGCAAACGGGCGGTACGGTGACGTCTGGACAATGGGATGCACACAACAGGACGGCGGGCGTATAGTCCTCCTTCATGAAAACGTCTGGTGACAGTTTTTCGGGGGATCCGCTTGCCAGTAGCAGCCATAAACTGATTTGCTATCTCACTAGCTGTGCTGCGCCGGTGTTTTTTTGTTGATAGCCAATATGTACCGATCTTCTGCAGGTGTCGTACTGCGAACACGACCTCCCCCGTGACTTTCGCTACACTCTCCATTTGTTTGAAATGATTTCCAAAGCCTTGAAACAACACTGTGGCTGACGTCGAACTCCCTGGCAACATCTGTTATTTTTCGCCCTTCTTCAATCTTGCCAATAATACGGCCACGCGTAAAATCATATAGGTGATGTCGGGAAGACATACTGAAAATTGCAAGTTCGTCAATTGATTCTTTCCCTTTCAACGTTGCGTTTGAACAACAACGGTCAATACGCGTCAAATCCTTTCTATCGCTTATCAGCGCTATGACGTCACGAACAAGTTCGGCAATCCAAAATTTGCATACGCACAACACGTCTTACTGTATCCCGCACTTATGCTAATTTCCTCATTTTCCTGCCTTCCATTTTATGGTTGTTATCGTTGCTATTGTCATCCGTCCTTAGCAATTGTCCGGCAGTGTATATAGTAAAGAATGGCCTTTTTATGAAGCATCTAAAATTTTGCCGAATCACGTTTTGTAAGCCACGTGTCTGCGATTTTAGCGTAGCACACGGTGGCCATGGTGATTGTAGGCGATGTGTGGAGAGCAAGAAGCACAAAGATCATGTCAAGAGACTAAATGGAGATGTGAGTAAAATTAATGTAACCAAAACACTTCTGACAGCTTATAAAGAATCCTGGAAACAATATCAAGAGTGGATTAGTGCTGGAAAAATGCAGCAAAATAAGTGAAAAAGAGAAGAAAAAATTGAATGTTCACAAGGTGATTTGAAACAGGAAAAAGCTGAACTTTTGTAGCAGTTGGATTCCTCTCAGAAAATGGAAAACACTGCTGATATGAACATTGAATATGGCTTAAAAAAAGAGACATGAGTGCAATGAAAGTGGACAGGTACTACTAAAAGAAGCAAAACAAAACATTGCTAACTATCTTAAAAAATTAGAAAAAAAATAAATAGAAGTGAGCAATTAAATATTGAGAAAAGCAGCAAAAAATAAAAGTTTTTTTTAATAATCTAAAGTAACTTATGGGATTTTACTAGGAAATTTTTTCTTTAATAGCAGATTTTCGGAGAAAACTCTTCTCCTTCTTCAGGCTGACTTGTTGTTGTCACTTTTTTTTGTAAAATGATTAATAATAGAATTCTGCTATGGATACAAATTTTTTGTTCTATTTGAAAACTCTAAAATCTTTGCATATGTGTGTATTTCAATGCAAGATGTTTTAAATTTGAGTAGGGTCATCTAGTTCCAAAACATATTTTGCTTAAGAGTTTGTTCTATCTACTAGTATTTTATCTGCTCCGAAAAAAGTTTTCTTACACCAAAAATGTATTTTATCTGCTCTAAAAATGCATTTTGTTGCTCCAAAAATGTATTTCACTTGCTCCAAAAATGATTTTGCAACTTTCCATCACTGCAAATGGTGAGCCTGTACGAAACTATATAGTCTACGTTGATCCTGGTCATCAATGGCATGTGGTCGGTAACCACTTGCTGTTTTGGTGCTGGTATGTCCATCAATGGTATACTTCATAGTACACCCTTGATACAGTTGACCTCAGGAAAGGGTTCTTACCACTTGGGTGACAGACTGACCCACCTGTCTTGCACCGACAATGAGTTCACGATCAAAGTTGCTTAGATCACTATGTTTACCCACGTTTGTTGACTGCAATACACTGTTGGGAAGCCCTGTTGTCCGCCTATTTATCACCTGCATTTGGTTTGGGCCTGTTCCAATCTGTGCGGGGGATGCCCATGTCAACTGCCCATCACCTCTATCTGTAATATTTTGTCAACTGAGTGTATTAAAAACTATTTTTAATATGTGTTGCATAGATCGACATTTTTACATGGCTGTGTGTCAGTAAGAATAGGTTATAATTGTCTGCTGTGTCTTTATATATAGAATATATTCAGGGTATGTTACGTATGGGGTACACATACTGGGCTACAAGACTGTTTCAGTTATTGCATGCAAGGTATACTAAAAAGCTACTAGTGTGGAAAATATTTTTACCTTGCACCATTTTTTTTATGTAGAAGAGGTGTCTGAAGGAGCAGCACACACATGCTAGTAAAGACAGTGCTTTAATTACTTAGTGATCTTCTCATATACCTATTTGTAAGAAAAGCAACACTGGTCTTCTCTTGTGAGGACAGTAGTATGTTTTTTGCCTTCTGGCTCATAATGGACAAAATGGTCACCTGAGGGTGAAATTTCTATGGAATGTAACAGGGCAAAAATCAGAGAAATTAATAGTTTTGAATTTCACCTCACTATGTTTTTAAATATAAACATAATAAAACTTCTGTTTTCTTTGGAAATTGAGAAACTTGCATCCAACATTTTTCTTGGGCAGGTTCAGGGGGTAGTGGTGGCATAAAGTGTTTCAAGCTGCCCTAGTTGTAGCATAATTGGAATGAAATGAATGTGCATTAAGTTGGTATTGTGCAAATGTAGACTTTGCTAAAGTCCATCAGATACAAAGATTAAAGCTCATGCATAGGGCGTTAGCCTAATGTAAACACATTTTTAGCTGTGTTACAGTTAGCAGTAAGGTGGGTAACATGTTCTGATTTTTAGTTATTAAGGCACTACTATACTGATTAGCCACTTTTGTAGGTGTACCATTTTATTACATCTATGGAAAGAAACATTCATAGTTAGTATAATATTAAAAAAATATAGTTTTTCTTGAAGGAATTAACTGGAAACAAAGTGAACTTGACATCACTTATAAAAGGACTAAAATATAACCCGGGTAGTATGTTGTCCATTAAATTGCAGGGATATGAGACCTTAAACTTTTCATACCAATGTTTAGGCTATAGGATGGGAATTATTTCCTTTTATTTTAGATAACTTTAACTAAATGTTGTCTACCCACACTCGTATGGCCTATGACTTTCACAAGACAAAGAAATGATTTTAGTATGTTCAATTTTGCCTGTTTTTCAAGTGTGATAGATAAGTGGTGATAAGTTTGAGTGTTTTGTTTAATGTTCATTAAGCACAACATTTACACCTAAATTACCACACCACCTTTGAATGTTTATTTCTGCAGACATACTTTTCAGCATGTATTTTGTAAAGTGGCCACTCAGTTTGTACTGATATGAGCACAGGGTTAATTTTCTTTGGTAATTACTTAACACAAGCAACTTTGAAATCCACCAAGAGATGCATGAAGTCTCCAGGGCCAAGAGACAGCAGACATCCACACTGTCAGCTGCCAATGCTGGGAGCCCCTAAGGGGCCTGTCTACAAATTGCGTTTGTAACTAACCTAGGAAACATAGTCGGGATAGTTGAGGGGGAGCACACAAATTAAAATCTGACTTACCACATTGACAGAAAAGAATCTGTACTTAACTGTAGTGCAATGACATGATGTATCTGTTCCCTTGTTCTTGTATCCTTTCTCATATTAACATGTTGCCCTCATTACAACACATAGTGTTCTTAGAATTTGGTAGATCACCTTTACTCCTTGCCTTGTTTTTCCTCCTTGGTATTGTTTTGAGCGGGTGCCCTGTAATTGTGCCTTACACTACATGAGAGATCTGATATCTTACATAAACTTACATTTTGTCTGGCCCTGCTTCCACTGGAGTAAGTTTGCGATGGTCCAACCTACCTAGCTCTTTCACCCGGCCAGACTAGCTTAAACCCTGCAGGAAGTTCTGTCTTAAAATAAGTTGACATGCTAAATTAACATACCGACAATGCACAATAATTTCAACAAACACAATTTTTTTTTTTTTTTAGGTTTCAACTGTTTAATTTCACTGAACATTAGCTTTGAATCAGATAGCAACATTTACCTTGAGAGGCCTTTACACTACAGAAGAGGCACAAAGCAGTTAACTTGACCCATACACCTCTCCTTGGCAGATGTGCTTAATGGCAGATGGGTGAGAACAAAAGTGCAGCAAGAAGCGATCAGCTCAGTCCAGTTCGGCATATACCTCTCCTTGGCATATGCAACTGACAGTAGGCAGATGAGAACAGAAATTAAAGCTCGGCATCACTCCCCATGCACAGCCATACTCAGCCTGTCCTGTATTCCTTAAACTATACACTGAGTGGCCATTTTATTATCACCACCCCCTCAGCACTTCGTTGGGCCATCTTTTGCCTTTAATACTGCATCAATTCTTCGTGGCATGGACTCCACGAGATGTTGATAGGTGGTTTGTGGAATCTAAAACCATGCGTGATGAATAGCACTTTCCAGGAGTGTGAGATTGCAGGGTTGTGGATCCAGCTGTCTGATGGCTCATTCAACTTCATCCCACAAATTCTCAATGGGGTTGAGATCTGGAGATTGTGGAGGCCACCTAAGCAAAGTAAACTCACCGACATGTTCCTGAAACCAATCCTGTACAATACAAGCACTATGGCAGGATGCATTATCTTGTTGAAAGTAGCCATCGCCATTGGGATAAACCATCCACATGACAGGATGCACTTGGTCCGCAACGATGTTTAGATATGATGTGCCAGTCAGACGTTGATCAACACGAATTAAAGGGCCCAAAGCATGTCAGGAAAACATTCCCCAAACCATAATGTTGCTTCCACCAGCTTGAAGGGTTGTAGCAATGCATTTGGGGGTCCATGCTTTCGTGCTGTTTCCACCAAATTCTCACTCTGCCTTCGGCATGATACAACTGAAAATGTGATTCATCGGACCACATAATTTGTTTCCAATTATCGACTGTCCAATCCTTGTGCTCCTGTGCGAACTGGAGACATTTTCTCTTGTTAACTGCAGACAGCAAAGGTGTTCGAACAGGCCTTCGGCTGCCATATCCATGAGATGCAGTGTACGGCAAACAGTGCGTGCAGAGATCATTTGAGGGGATCCTTGATTAAGATGGTCTGTAATTTGCTGCATTGTTATTGCCTTTCTGTTGTCTGTTACTAGTCTGGACACTCTCCATTCCGCCCAAGCACTCACTTGTCGATGACGAACACACGTTGCATGTAGAGACCCAGTTTTTTGGCTGACAGTCCACACTTTAAACACTTTAACAACAGCTGCTCTGAAACATTTCACGAATGTGGCGGTTTTGGTGATACTCGCTCCGTGGCTCCGAGCTCCTACAATCATCCCATGTTGAAAGTCCATCAAATCGCATTTTTTTACCCATCTTGTCACCTAAAAATCACTTCTACTACTGGAGCAAGCACTAAGCTTTCCCTTTTTACACTAGCCTCGCCCTCTGGCGACAACAGTGTGCAGCCATAGCTCATTTGCTTAAAACTGTCAGGTGGTCATAATAAAGTGGCCACTCAGTGTATAATATAATGCCAGCAAGGTCGGCTGACTCCCAGCTCCAAAAATAATGCAGCAGTGGCTACACAAGGAAGTGTGAGCAAGGCAAGGTCAGCTGACTTTCAACTTCAAAAGTAACGCAGCAGTGTGTACACAAAGAAGCGAAGTGACTTTCGTTGCATGCCATTTTATCTTACTTAAAACAATAACCAAGGACAATGCATCCAAGACTATGCAAATGCACACCAAGACGATGAACCAAAGAAGAGATGCCAAAGAAAAAGTGCCTTGAAGCCTTTAGATTTTATTCAATGCCTAATAAATGCCTTTTTCTGATTACCAGTAATGTGACAAGTTGTGAGAAGTGATCCCTCAGTGTGACATCTTCCCACAATTCTCAGCTGAAGTGTTCAGATTTATTTATTTATGCAAATGAGAAAACTGAATCTGATGCAAATTAGTAAAAATGGTCTCTGGTACTTGCAGCCAGTTTTGCCTGTGTGCTGCATGTATATGTTCTGAGCTTCCTTCTAAATCGTGTTGTTACACTGTAAAAAATAAGTTCAGGAGTAGCTTTATTTTCACTAGCTGCCTGACTATTTTACCTTCTGTCAGGGTAATAACATTTAATAACCTTTTGGTATTAGCCCAGGGTTCATTCTGACAATGTATTCCAGATAGTTCTTTTCTAAGCTTTAAAATGATTGGTATTAGATTTCTGTAGCTCCCTTAGTTTGGGAAATAGCCCTTGGTGTCAGCTCATTTGCATATAATAACCCTTTGCATTTCTTGTTTGGACTAGCTTGTTTTCTTGCTGCACAACTTCATGGAACAAGTTGCTTCAGTCTGCAGCATGCATTTGATGTAACTTGCTGCCTGAGGTATTAGTGTATGAAATAAGGGTGGAGTAAAAGAAATATGTAGTACAGAGACAAAAAGGACCTTGGGCTAAGAGATATAAACTCATTAATTGTTGAACCTCATACAGCAGGAAGAACAGTGAGACAACCATCAAAAATAGCATTAGAACAATTCTTGATGACGACATATCACGCTTCAGTTATGTGAAAATTACGTAACTGAAGCGTGATATGTCGTCACCCCTTTTTTTTGGAGTAATACCAAAAGTTTTACGTAACTGAAGCGTGATATGTCGTCATCAAGAATTATTCTAATGTTTTGTGTGTTACGTGTCTCACTGCCAATTATTCTCACTATGATCAAAAATAAGCTTCATACTTAAAACAGACCAGCCTACCATGCTACAGTTATATCTCAGAATAGGCGAAACTAAGAGAAAATGTGTTGTTACACTGTAAAAATAGCCTTTAGATTTTATTCAATGCCTAATAAATTGGAATTCAATGCCTAATAAATTGGAATAAATTGGAATTCCCTTAAAGTAATCAGTTTCCAAAGCAATTTCCAAAAAAGAAAACTGAAAGAAGGAATAGAGATTGAGAAAAATAAAAATTCCATCATCAATGACTGCAAAGGATTTTCCTTGCCTAACATCTGGCAGGATTTGTTGAAAAATAACCTAAACCGTCAAGGTTAACCGTAACCGTCAAGGTAAACCGTAACCGTCAAGGTAAACCGTAACCATGATAGTGACAAGCAAAAAGTGACAACAACAAGAGAGCCTGAAGAAGGAGAAGAGTTTTCTCCGAAAATTTGCTATAAATGAAAAAATTTCCTAGTAAATTCCCATAAGTTGCTTTAGATTATTAAGAGAAAATAGTTGTGCATGCCAGGATCCTTATTTCCCATTTGCATACATCCATTTTCTCATTTAAATGTAATCCACAAATGCTATAATACAGTACACTAATACCAGCGTCAGCAGGTAACATCAAATACATGCTGTAGACTGAAGCAACTGGTTCCATGAAATTGTGCAGCAGAAAAATGAATGGGAGCCCAAGTGAGAAATGCAAGGGGTTATTGTATGCGAATGAGCTGACACTGAGGGCTGTCTCCTAAACTAAGGGATCTACAGAAATCTAATACCACTCATTTTTTAAAACTTAGAACAAATGCTATCTGAAATATTTTGTTAGAATGGACCCTGGGCTAATACCAAAAAAGTTATTAAATGTTATTACCCTGGCAGCAGGTAAAACAGAGAGGCAACTAGTGAAAATAAAACTACTTCTGAACTCTCATTTGCATAAATAAATTGATCTGAACACTTCAGCTAAGACTTGTGAGCGCATGTCATTGAGGAATCACTTCTCACAATTGACTCCAGTGGAAGGGTTGATAGACAAAGGAATGTTAGTGTATGTAAGAAGCTCTTGTATATAGTGCAGGGCACAGTTATACAGTGAAGCCCCTATTTAATGGACTGCAATTTAACGAATTCCGCAATTTTACGTTCATTTTTTATGGTCCCAATGGAATCACATTGAAATTTATGCTTGTCGTTTCCCGATTTAACGAACTCATTTCCTTAATTGTGTTAATTCAACATTTGTCGAAAACATTACGTGGTTTCAGAAATTATTAACTATATGTCAACAAAATTGTTTCCATATCATCTACTGTTTCGCACGTTACTAGAAATTCGAGCACGGGAAAAACGTCCATATAATAAAAAAAATTTTTTTATTTCAACTTGTCACTAATATTCCTTTTTTTCTTTTTGATGTTCCTTATAATAGTTTAGAATTTTATTATGAAGATTACAAATTTATATGAAAAAATGTTTTTATATGTGCAGTCATATGCATCATAAGTTGTCAAAGTCCTCCAATACGTAGAGACAATATGTATTAAATGATTAATATTATTCCAGTTTTTTAACTCATGATTCACGAAATTAATACAATAGAAAAGAACTTTCGAACCTTTTGATTATGATGCGTTGAATCAGTAATAAGCCATCTTGTTATCGAAGAAGGCACGATTTTTCTTTCCTGTGGTATCAGCTTCCAAGTTGAACTGCGATCTTATAATTTCTTATTATAGATGATGTTTGCATGTTTCATTTTCCGTGGCTCGATATCCCAAACTAGTTTCAATTCCTTCTTTTTGGAATCATCTTCAGTGGGTATTATGATCTACTTCTCGGCCACTTACATCGATTCTACTGGCAGCGTCCGACATTTCACGGCAGTTGTACTCTTGTGCATGCTATTTTTGGTATTAATGCACATTCTTAGTCGTGTTTTGATATAATTGGATGATATGAATTCCGATTCTAAATTAATTGGTGTTGCCATTCGTTTGTTGAAAATAATTAATAAGGTCTTTTATTATATTTTTTATCGTTAATTTCTTTTTCGATAAAATATTTCCAAGCGTACAGTGGACTCATTGGATCATTATTATTACAATTTATTTCTTTAGTTTTTTCAATCATTACTGCTTCTGAGGTTAATATTTGATTTTTAGTTTTATGTGAGGTTATTAATTTTGCATCATACCAATCAGGATAAGCTTCATTTTCAATACAATGATTTATTAATGATGTTTTGTTTTCTTTTTTATTCCAGTTCGATATATGTTCTTTTAATCTGGTCTTAAATCTTCTTTTTGTACTTCCTATGTAAATTTTATTTCTTTCATTTCTTTCTATTTCTGTATAATATTTTGTTGGTATAGAATATACTCCGGCTTTATCAAGCATTGATCTTCTTTCATTTCCAGTAGTTAATATAGTTTCGTTATCTATGACGGTTTCTGCTAATATCATTTTTTCTTTAACGCATTCCTTCTTTAGGATATCTGTTATTGGAGGAATGTAGGGAATTTTACCAGCAAATTTTATTTCATTTTTTTGTTTATTTTTATTTTCATTTAAAGATTTCTTTATATTTTCAAGTATATCATCTATGATCCTTTTCTTGTATCCAAATTTCATAGCAGTTCTTTTTATCCAGTTAATCTCAATCTTTTCTTTGTGTTTATTACAGGAATGGGTTAATGTTCTTCTTATGTAAAATTGAAGTGCTGCCCTTTTATATTTCCAAGGATGATTTGAATCAATCGGAATTATCGTTGGAGTATAAGTTGGTTTTCGATATACTTCGTATTCAATCATATTATTTCGCCTGAATAAAGAAATGTCTAAATAGTGTAGTTGTCTGTTAACTTCTTTTTCCATAGTAACTTGTATTGTAGGATAAAAACTATTGTATTTGTTTACAAATGTTTCAAGTTCTTTTTCAGATTGCTTCCAGAAGATAAGGATATCGTCAACGTATCTTACGTATAGTATTAGTTGTTTTTGATTGAATGAATCCAAGAGTTTATTTTCTATGTCTTGTAATATTATTTCAGCAAGAAGTCCCGAAATTGGTGATCCCATTGGTGCACCTTGTTTTTGTCGGTATATTTTTTTTATTATATGTGAAGTAGTTATTATCAGCTACTAGTTTCAATGCATGGATAATACTAATTCTTTGTGCTTCAGGTATTTTTTCATCTTTTAACTTCTGATCTAACAATTGAATTGCTTCATAAACAGGTGTATTTGGATATAGGGAAACAATATCTAGACTGATCATCAGAAAATCGGTTGTTTTTAGTTCTTTAACTTTTTTAATCACTTCAATGGAGTTGTTAATTGTATAAATATGTTGAAAGTAATACTGTTTTAAATGTTTAAATAGTTCTTTTTCAAGGAGAATTGTTGGAGCCGTTGTTTTATTTACTATTGGTCTTAATGGTTCATCTTTTTTATGCGTTTTGATTTTGCTGAATATGCTTGGAATAGATGCTCCAACGGGCGGAATAGCTTTGTTTTTAATATTATCAGGTAAATGTCCATGGTTTTTTATATAAGCCATTTTTCTTAGAATTGTATCTGTTGGGTCAAGTGTAGTTTCTTCGATATCCAATTTTTCTATAGCCGTTTTCATTTTTATATCATAATCATCTTTGTCTAATATAATAATTTGTTTGGCTTTATCAGCGCTTACGCATTTAATTGCTGGGTTGTTCTTGAGGTTCATTAGCTCTTGTCTCTCATATTTTATAGCTGGTATTTGTTCTTCTTTTTCTTTGTTATTGATTGCTCTTAATATTTTAAATCTTGTAGGGTTTTGTGTTTTATTTGGTAGTTTCTTGATGAAGTCTTCTATATATGGGATTATTATCTCGGCTTTCGGAATTTTTGTTTTAGATGATTATGATATAAAAATGAAAACGGCTATAGAAAAATTGGATATCGAAGAAACTACACTTGACCCAACAGATACAATTCTAAGAAAAATGGCTTATATAAAAAACCATGGACATTTACCTGATAATATTAAAAACAAAGCCATTCCGCCCGTTGGAGCATCTATTCCAAGCATATTCAGCAAAATCAAAACGCATAAAAAAGATGAACCATTAAGACCAATAGTAAGTAAAACAACGGCTCCAACAATTCTCCTTGAAAAAGAACTATTTAAACATTTAAAACAGTATTACTTTCAACATATTTATACAATTAACAACTCCATTGAAGTGATTAAAAAAGTTAAAGAACTAAAAACAACCGATTTTCTGATGATCAGTCTAGATATTGTTTCCCTATATCCAAATACACCTGTTTATGAAGCAATTCAATTGTTAGATCAGAAGTTAAAAGATGAAAAAATACCTGAAGCACAAAGAATTAGTATTATCCATGCATTGAAACTAGTAGCTGATAATAACTACTTCACATATAATAAAAAAATATACTGACAAAAACAAGGTGCACCAATGGGATCACCAATTTCGGGACTTCTTGCTGAAATAATATTACAAGACATAGAAAATAAACTCTTGGATTCATTCAATCAAAAACAACTAATACTATACGTAAGATACGTTGACGATATCCTTATCTTCTGGAAGCAATCTGAAAAAGAACTTGAAACATTTGTAAACAAATACAATAGTTTTTATCCTACAATACAAGTTACTATGGAAAAAGAAGTTAACAGACAACTACACTATTTAGACATTTCTTTATTCAGGCGAAATAATATGATTGAATACGAAGTATATCGAAAACCAACTTATACTCCAACGATAATTCCGATTGATTCAAATCATCCTTGGAAATATAAAAGGGCAGCACTTCAATTTTACATAAGAAGAGCATTAACCCATTCCTGTAATAAACACAAAGAAAAGATTGAGATTAACTGGATAAAAAGAACTGCTATGAAATTTGGATACAAGAAAAAGATCAT
The DNA here is from genome assembly GCA_039090855.1 of Macrothele yani. NCBI lineage: Eukaryota > Metazoa > Arthropoda > Arachnida > Araneae > Macrothelidae > Macrothele > Macrothele yani. Next base: position 42,253,924 of record CM077022.1, on the reverse strand, counting down.
AGATGATATACTTGAAAATATAAAGAAATCTTTAAATGAAAATAAAAATAAACAAAAAAATGAAATAAAATTTGCTGGTAAAATTCCCTACATTCCTCCAATAACAGATATCCTAAAGAAGGAATGCGTTAAAGAAAAAATGATATTAGCAGAAACCGTCATAGATAACGAAACTATATTAACTACTGGAAATGAAAGAAGATCAATGCTTGATAAAGCCGGAGTATATTCTATACCAACAAAATATTATACAGAAATAGAAAGAAATGAAAGAAATAAAATTTACATAGGAAGTACAAAAAGAAGATTTAAGACCAGATTAAAAGAACATATATCGAACTGGAATAAAAAAGAAAACAAAACATCATTAATAAATCATTGTATTGAAAATGAAGCTTATCCTGATTGGTATGATGCAAAATTAATAACCTCACATAAAACTAAAAATCAAATATTAACCTCAGAAGCAGTAATGATTGAAAAAACTAAAGAAATAAATTGTAATAATAATGATCCAATGAGTCCACTGTACGCTTGGAAATATTTTATCGAAAAAGAAATTAACGATAAAAAATATAATAAAAGACCTTATTAATTATTTTCAACAAACGAATGGCAACACCAATTAATTTAGAATCGGAATTCATATCATCCAATTATATCAAAACACGACTAAGAATGTGCATTAATACCAAAAAATAGCATGCGCAAGAGTACAACTGCCGTGAAATGTCGGACGCTGCCAGTAGAATCGATGTAAGTGGCCGAGAAGTAGATCATAATACCCACTGAAGATGATTCCAAAAAGAAGGAATTGAAACTAGTTTGGGATATCGAGCCACGGAAAATGAAACATGCAAACATCATCTATAATAAGAAATTATAAGATCGCAGTTCAACTTGGAAGCTGATACCACAGGAAAGAAAAATCGTGCCTTCTTCGATAACAAGATGGCTTATTACTGATTCAACGCATCATAATCAAAAGGTTCGAAAGTTCTTTTCTATTGTATTAATTTCGTGAATCATGAGTTAAAAAACTGGAATAATATTAATCATTTAATACATATTGTCTCTAAGTATTGGAGGACTTTGACAACTTATGATGCATATGACTGCACATATAAAAACATTTTTTCATATAAATTTGTAATCTTCATAATAAAATTCTAAACTATTATAAGGAACATCAAAATGAAAAAAAGGAATATTAGTGACAAGTTGAAATAAAAATTTTTTTTTATTATATGGACGTTTTTCCCGTGCTCGAATTTCTAGTAACGTGCGAAACAGTAGATGATATGGAAACAATTTTGTTGACATATAGTTAATCATTTCCTTAATTTAGCGAACATTTTTTTCTTTTTTACACCACAAAACTATGTTAACTAGCATTTTCATGTTAAAAGTTAGCCCAAATGCAATCCCTTGATGATGTTTTCAAGGAGCAGATTCTGATGAAGAAGATGAAGCAGAATTGAAAGTTAGCTGTTCTAGTGACGTTAATAACAGTATAGAATGTGCTAAAAAGTTCTTGATGCCCTTCGATATTAATGATGATGTTTTTCATGCTTTTGAAGCTGCAATTTATAAAGCTAATAGCTCAGAAAAAACATAAGCAATCTTCTCTAAAGCATTTATTTTCTGCAGTGTAAAAAGCTGATCAACACATATTCTGTTTTTACAAGTTATTTAATACTAATTGATGTTCTGTTTCATGCAGTTTAAGATACTGAAATCATTATTTAAGAAGCTAAATGCTTAGGAAAAATCACCTATCGTATTTTTCTCGCAATTTTAAAGTACACTTTAATTTTGATGCTACATATTGAAGTTTAATATCTACGAATTATGCATTTAATGTGTAAAGTAAATGTGTACATATTATAACATTTTGATTATAAATTCGTAATTAAAAGTACTATACATAATTTAAATGTCACCGAAAGAAAGGGAACATAGCTACTTACATATTCTATTAGGAACACTAGCTTAATTTGAATGTTTCATTCGAAAGGCCTCCTTGATTTAGCGAATTTCGTGATTTTACGTACAAGACTGTTAGTCCCTTGAAGTTCGTTAAATCGAGGTTTGACTGTAATTCTAAATTTCAATGAAGGAAGGAACCATGTGTTTTATGAGGGCAACTTGTTTTTATTATGAGAAAAAAAAGTGCATGTTCAAAGGAATTGAAGAATCATGTCATCACACTACAATAGATTACAGATGCTTTTCCTGTCAGTGTTGTAAATGAGATTTCTACCTGTAAATGAGATTTTCCCTTGACAATCCTGGTGATGTTTCCTAGGTTACTGTTGCAAATGTAATTTGTAGACAGGCCCCTTATGGCTTCCAGCATTGATAGATGACAATGAAGTCTGCAGTCGCCGGGAGACTTTGCTGCATCTCTTAGTGGATTTTAAAGATGCTTGTATTAGAACATTTCCCAGATTTTGGTACTGAATCACCTTTTAGTTCATTATTCTCCATTTAATGTCTCAGGAACTTTGAAAATTCTATTGCCTTGAAACAGAAATCAAACCTGCATCTCCCAATTTTCATTTGAGTGTCCTATTGTTGCACCACCTAGGGCAACAAACTCACAAGCAACTGAAGCCAAGCAATTGTAATTTAGGAATCTGAACAACTTCAGTTGTTTGCTAGTCAAAGCAAACCAGTGCTTCTGCATAGTGCCAGTGACCATTTTAATCCAGGAATAGATCCAGGTCATAAAACACTAGTGCTTTGGATGTTATCACAGAAATTAATGAATAAAGAAATCATGGGGAAAAATGCACAAGTACATTATTTTCAGCAGTTAGATTTCAGTAGTGAATTGCTTTTAGTTCACTTTTCTCCCCGTAAAGCTCAGCTTCATTTGCTTGGAAATTCGTTTTCCTGGGTGATGTAATAGTAGCATGCTTGAACAAAAATTGAAAGTTGTGGGTTTGATTTGTACTCCAGGGTGATGTAATTTGCAAGCTGTCTCAGGAGATGTTGCATGTAGAACTGTGAACTGAAAGGTGATTCGTAACTGAAATCTGATTGCTGAAAATGATATACTTGTGTATATTCCACGTACTTATTTCTTCATTAATTTTTATGATGTTTATAGTGCATTAATGTTCTTTGTATAGGATCATGAAATGCTGGTTTTTGATCTTTCCAGTGTTATAAACAATGTCTAAAATAAACTTTTATTGAATGGTGTTATTGATTTTCACATTTGTCTTTCTGTCAATAAAAGCATGACTGATGGTAATATTGTTTTTCTTCTCAGAATGAAATACTGGATGAATTGCAACAATACCTGAACTATGGAGAGTATATGTGGAATGAAGGCCATGTGTCAGGTGCAGTGTATCATGGAAATGACACCAATTTGGATTACCTCATTAAGGAGGTTTATGGAAAAACAGCGTACACCAATCCTCTTCATTCTGACGTATTTCCTGGTGTGAGAATCATGGAAGCTGAAGTAATCCGCATGGTGTGCTCTCTCTTTAATGGAAGTAAAGATTCATGTGGCACGGTTAGATTTTTATTGCTTTTTCTTTGATTTCAAACTGTTGAAAATGCTTTCATGCAAAATACGTAGCAAATTAGAGAAACTGGATACAAATAATAACAATAATAATAATGATGCAGATGCTCACTAATTGAAATCAGAGTTTACAAAAAATAGTTGACCTTATAGTTCTTTATTGAGGTTTTGTCTCAACTACTGGTGTCTGAAGGCAAAACTGAGGGAGTTGGCCAATTCTGTGTGCCCATCAGTGCTGAGTTGAACCTAGCCTGAATTTTGTTTTCAAAAAAGCACCTGAGTCCAAATGAGCCCTAAAATTGTGACTAACCTGTTTAGACAGTATCAATAATAATTAAGAAAAAACAAAACAAAACAAACTCTTTGTGTGTGAGACTTTCACTCTCCCTTCCCCCTTGCAATTAACTTATGTCTTTCTCAGCTAGGCAGTGAGAAGAAACATCTGTTTTTTTCTATAGTATAAGATTTTCTTTGAGCATACGTTTTCTCCTTTAAATACTTCAGGGTGCTGGACCACTTGCAAAACCATGCTGTGCTGCAATCTACATATGTTTCTCAATAAAATTAGCAGTTCTTATGCTATATCATATGAAATCATAATAATAATAAAAAAAATGGAGCCCATGCCTGCCTAAGCTTGAACTGTAGTAAATATTATGCAGACCTTGCCCAGGCTCAGTTTTTAGCTTTTGGGCTGATGCTGTGCCAGTCTTAGCACTGCTGCCCATACGTAAAAGAACTAGCACTTTACTTATCAACACATTTTATGAAGCTAAATATAAAGTGCAAAAATCATGAAAACATTATGCATGCACACCTGCCAACTACTACGGAATGTCCGTAGTTTCTACAGATTTTGTTGTCTGACTACAGGACTATGGAACTCACTGTCAAAACTATGGATTCTATGAATTTTCATTTTGTTTACTTTTTTATTTTGCTATTATTTTATGATATACATGAGATTCTTAAGCGGATTCACGAAATTCCGATTTTTTTTTGTCATCATTTAGATCATTCTGAAGATCGATGCAAAACTGAAAAGAATGGGGGAGGGATTCGTTTTCCGTCTGGAGACAGTATTTTGTGTTTCAAAACTTTTGAAAACAGTAGTTAAATGGAGTAAAAAATTTGCCATAGTCGTAATTTTTTTCTCCTGATGTTGCCTTTATGTCCAGTATTATTGTTAAATATCTTTTTATTGCATAAATGCTTGTATTTCAGCTTGAAACTGTAGGCAGCAATTTGCAAAAATGGAAGTTAGACCGTGAAAATTTCCTCGTAATCTTCAGGCACAAGATTCTTCCCTGACTTCGAGGAGTTCCACCTTTTTTTGTTATTATTTTGGTTATTCACATAAATCGATGCACAAGTGAACAGAAATGGGAGAGGAGGTAACTGGGGATGTTCGTCGGAAAATGGAATTCCATCTGTACGAAACTTTTGAAAACAGAAGGTTGACTGAGTTCAGATTTTTTCTGTAATCGTAATTTCTTTTTCTCACGATGTTGCCTCCGTCCAGTATTATTGTATTAAATAATGTTTTACCATATATGTATTCATATTTCAGCTTGAAAAAAAAAGGGGAAAATTCCCAAAGCCGGAAGTCGGACGGGCCAAAGATTTCACCCATAATCCCCCCCCCCCCTTCACGCAATGTTCTCACTCTCCTGCGTTGTTAAATATCTCCCATCCCATAAGTTTTTGCATTTAAGCTTTTAAGTTTGATAAGGGGCAGGGGGATTCCCGAAAGTGGAAGTGACTAAGTTGGAAAATTTGTAAAAATTGATGCTGGTGTTCAAAAGTATTAATATTCTCAGTTACACCATTTTTCTAAAATAGTTAAAGCTTTGATATTGTGTGCTCGTGGTCCTCAGGCTAAAAGTTCTTTCGGCATGATGGGAGAAATTATTATCAGAGGACATAAAAAAAAAAAAAAAAGAAAAGCAATAATGAAGAAATGGGGGAGAGAAAGACACCAGCAGAAAGAATAATGAAGCAATGGATGCTGTGCAGCTGCAGAGTCAACAAAAGACAAACTGACAGTAGTCAGCATTCTTGCTGTGTGTTTTGATTTTTCACCTAGTTAAAATGTTCTGCTTCCCCCCCCTTTCTTTGTTCTCATACTTTCATAAACTGCAATTTTAGAGGCAAGTATGATCATCTGGAAATTCAAGCAAGTAAACCAGCACACTGCTGGTTTACTTGCTTGAATTTCCTGTCTGACAAGCATTGTGTAATTCTGAACTCATCTGACTGATTTTTACTGGTGGAAGTTTCGAACTTAAATCTCACAATGTTACCCATTGTGCTCTCACCAGGAGAATCAACTTTGTGTTTCGCATGTGTTAAGTTAGTTTCATTAGTGGGAATAGTGTCCTTGTTTGTTGTAATGTTTTGTTGTGGCGAGTATTTTTTACAAAGAGATGGATTGTTTCGTAAAAAAGCGTATATGTATGCCACACAATAATACTAGTTACTACTGACAAGGCTCTTGCCAATGTTGGCAGGTATGTGTATGATGGTCAGGGATAAGAACTAACAACTTGCTAGTATTTTGATAGGCATATGGTTTAATAGCATTTTTTTCTTCTTTTTACCAGATAGGATCCACATAGACACTACTGGAAGTGGCTCAAATTGTGCAATATCTGGTGTATCTAGTAATACCCTCATTAAGTCTGAAATAGTTTCAGTGTTCAGTTTGTTTCTCCAGTCTATTTTATTTTCTCCCATATTTCTGAACCCCCATTCACATTCTGCTGATGTTCAAGGAGTAGACTGTAAAACATTTATCACAGTTGAAATATTTCCATGCCCAATATGATACTGCAAATTGATCTCTTCCCATGACAATTTATTGGGTTCTACATTGCAAGAATATGGATTTTCAAGCAGATTTTTTTTAAGGAAATCTGTTGGAATTTTGAATTTCTGCAATATGTTGTTATATTCATCAATCAGTGCCCTGATTTCTTCTTTCCCAAAGTTTGCTGCGCATTGTTTCAGTTGCCACTGAGACAAGGATAAAATCAAATCCTGCTCAATGCAATTTTTTTTTTATCCATTGATGTTAGGATACTTAGATTTAGTTGCTCAATTATTTGCCAAACTGAAAGAAGTGATGTTTACTGTCCTGCACTTTCCCTTTTGTATCACATTTTAATTTTTGCGTGATAACGCACCTTTTCATAATTTTTTCAGGGGTTTCCCTTCAGGTCATTGAGATCTTTCCTAACTGCACATACAGAAAGAATTGTGTGCATGAAACAGTGTGGTATGTGGTGCTTTTGTTAGGTTAGGAAAATATTTTTGTAGACAACAGATATCACCTCTGATGATAATTCTGCAGCTTAAATGAATGTCCTTGGCAGTGGCACATCCAGGATTTCTTTATTGGGGTGGCCTAAATATCGGAGATACAAATAAAAATACTCCAGAGAAAACATCTCCCAAAATATTAGGAAGTGATAAAAATATCTCTGCCATATTATAAAGTGCTTTTCCAATTATCACAAAATATATATTTAAAAACATATACAATTATATCTAAAAATAAGCAGCCAGTGAAAAAGAACAAAAAGCCAAGTTATACCTTATGGAGAGGTATACCACCCTCACTAAGTGTGCCATTGGTTTTTGTTGTCATGGATTTTAGCAGTCCATGAGCAACAGGCGCAGACTGTGTTATTATGATTTTTTTGGATGACAAATGGAAGTTTTTCAGTTGTAATTTCAGAGCATCAAATCTGGCTCAAAAATTATTCAATGCTTTATCTAAATGTGGTACCCATTTTTTTTGTTTTGGTTTGTTTTGTTTCAGGGTTTAACAACCACCATGAGTAACTCAAAGGGCTATAAACAGTCATCCCTCCCTAATTTAGGGCCACTGGTTTCAGGGAAGGGAGAGATCCAATGCTGTGTGACAAAACACACCATCCATACCTCATCTGGGACCAAAACCTGGCCTCAGATTGGTGACTAGCCAGAAACGTACATCTCCGACCAGTTCCATGGACTCTGATTGGAGTTGGGTGCTTAATTTTCAAAGACTTGCACACTTCCTTCAACTGAGACCTGTCTGAAGGGCTGTAATGATAAAATTTTAAGAGCTGTAAAAGAAATTCTTCTACATTGTAAAACAGTTGAAAAGCTTTCAATGTGCATTTGATTGCTTATTCTAGCCTATGTGCCATGCAACCAAGTTTTATTACTGTTGGTCACTTCTCCATAATCTTTTGCCCAACATTGTTCTATTGCCTTGGATTTTTGCAGCGTGATTAGCAACAAAACACAGAAGTTTTTCAAACAGACTGGAAACAAACTGAAGTAAATTGATGCATACATCATGTGAAACTAAGTAGATTGATTCAGCATCAGCCTTGTTAAAGTGAACAAATACTAAAAAAAATATATATATATATATTGAAAGCTTACCCCTCTCTCTCTGCTGCAAAACACAATGCAAGTATTTATAACAATTATTTTTGACTCCTTGATATAAAGTCAAAAACACCTAAAAACAATTCTTAGGTAAATCTAACATGCTAAAAGGATTTAATATTTTTTACAAGAGAAGATTATATAAACATACTGTGTATGTTTATGATATAATCTTATGCTTATCATATAATCTTACTGTGTAAGCAATTAGCTGTTCAATAATAGCTAAGCTGTAGATTCATCATAGATTATGGAGAAACATGTGGTATTATTAATATCACAAACAAGCTGTTGAAGACATGCCTTTGAGATGAAAGATTTAAATTATTTACAAGCTTTATCCATCCAGCATGTTTGCTCAACTTCCACATTTTCATAATATCTAGTTTGCACTGCCATGAAAAATCAGTGAATAGCTGCAAATGTTTGGTTAATGTGTGAACAGTACAAAATTAATCAGTGTATTTTTCTAGCATTCTTGCAGTTACAATAAAACTTTGCTGGTTCAGGTATTCCCAGTGCTTGTTTTAAAGTTGTGTCGAAACTCGTTACCTGATTATATGACATATACTGTATGGATGCATATGCTTTGATGGAATTAATTTGAAGTTATCACTTGCAGTAATGAATACTGACTGTTAATCAGCAAGTTTAGGTTTTTATTAAGTGAACAGAACATTCATTTTGTATGCTTCAGAATCGGATTGAAGCCAACTAAAAGTCATCAGCCACTGCTGCTGGAATGCACATGATCACTGATCACAGTCATATTTTTTATCACAGATGCTTTTGGAATTCTCATACTTTCCATTTTTTTCTGGTTGAGATTTAGAATCGATGCCATAATGTCACATTTTAAGTAAATATTTATAACAGATTGCCACTCAATAATGCAAAAGTAACCTGGGTTGTGTTGTGTTGCTTTTTAAACTGATGCTTCGTAGTCAGCCATTGCAACAACACATTTCCATTCCCAAGATTTTTTGCACTTAAGAGATTTACTGGACTCTCCTTCCAATATTCCCACTGTGCAACTGAGGTTCTTATCAGCAACATATTTGGCTGGCTAGCTGCCACAAATCTATAGATTTTTATACTTGCCTGGGGCTTCTCATTTTTAACATACTTTACTTAGGGATTTCCCCTCATCAATGTATAGATATGTTGTTTTTTACATTAGATGTTAAAGAGGACAGTAATAAGTTTTTTGCTACCTATCCTGAGCAAAAAATGTTTTGCAACTACCTTTTACTGGGGAATACCTCAGCATTTTTCTGAAATAAGTGAAGCAACCCCAAAAAAGTTACTGGTCCATCAGACCACTGCCAGTTTGATTAAGGTGGTCTCAGATCAGTGCACCACCAAGAATTCCGATACTACTCTTAATAGCTTGGGTTGTTTATGAAACACAAGATTTTAATAAGCTTTGAAGAGTAAACACCATTTTTTTCCCTCAACGTATATCCCCATTGGTATGAAGACAAAAGGCACTTGCCAGAAATTTAGCCAGTTTTATTTCTGGTTTGCCAAATTTTTGTTTAAATTGCATTTGGTAAATTGACAAATATTCATTGCAGGTTTTGTATTTGCAGGTGGCACTATTGCTGTGCTTTCACATGACATTTTTAGAAAATTCTTTTGGAATATGGTAGCTATAGTTCTGAGTAAATTATTTCGTGCAGTTCTGTGCTTTTCTATTAAAAAAAAATGTAAATTATTCTGTTATTAGTTCAGTGATGTCTCCTTTTCTAACTGTTCAATTGGAAAAAATGTTTTAGCTAGTTTGAATCACTATCAGTATTATCCACACACTTTTGGTTTTCTAGATGCATTATTTTCTCATTTATGAGTGTAATATATTTCCATTTGCAGCTCTGAGAGTCCTATTTTAGAAACTTTTTGTATTCAATTGCTGTAATCATACCAAGATTTTCTATGCATTTTCCAGGTACTTTAATGCAAAATTTTCTTGCTAAGTAACTTAAAATTGGATTTTTTTTATAGAATCACATTGACTGCAAAATTAGAAAAAAAAAACAATTTTGGATCAGCTTATTAAGTTTGATCCTTTTGTAAAAAGATGTGCTCACTGCACCTAACAATCCAGTGTCATTCTTCTCATTATAGTCACTGTGTATCCAGTGATTTTTAATGTAACTGCACACATTTGTATATGTTTTAATTTTTATACTATATTTTCTTAGGATACACACACACACATATACACTGAAAAGTAATTGAATTAGAGATACCTGTCTAGTAAAGTGTAGCACCACCTTTCGCCCTGGTGATGGCAGTGATTCGTCTCGGCATGGACTCTACAAGACACCGGAGGCGTTGGGAAGCCATACGGATCCTAGACCCCTGAACAAGCTCCCACAGTTCACGAAGATTTGATGGAAGGGGGTCAGAGCCTCGAACATCTCTCTCGATGGCATCCCAGATGTGCTAGATGGGATTGAGGTCAGCTGACCTAGCTGGCCAAGGAAGCGAGGCCACGTCGGTGGTGTGTTTATCCAACCATTCGGATACAATTCGGAAGCGATGGCACGGTGCATTGTCTTGTTGCAGGATGAGGTCCCCATTGGGATGTTGAAGATGCAAAACGGGAGCAAATGGTCGTCCAGGATATCCCGGTAATGTTGACCTGTGAGGGACTATGTCACACGTACCAGGGGTCTCATTTCAGTCCACGTAAACAGTCCCCAGACGAGAATGCCATCCCCACCAGCTTGAAGAGTACCCTGCTGGTAAGAAGGATCCATCACTTTGTGGTTTGCGCCGTACTCGTATCCTGCCGTCCGTATGTACCAACGTGAATCTCGACTCATCAGTTCAGGCAACATTTTTCCACATGTCTAGGGTCCAGTGGCAATGTTCTTGTGCCAATGCTAATCTTTGCACCCTGTGATGTGTGGTCAGCAGTGGTACCCTCGTGGGACGATGGCTTCTGTACCTCAAAGCGAGGAGATAGTTCTGGATGGTGTGGCTGCTTGCACCTTTTTGTTCACCAGCATTAAATTGCCGAGTGATTTCTTGCACTGTGGCCCGTCTATCCGCTGTTACAATGCGAGCTTGCCGATGATGACCCCCGCTCATCCACACGCTGTTGTCCATGGCAGTTGGCCCTTGCAGGGATGGTTTTACCAGAATCGATGTACTCACGGTGCACCCATGACACAGTGGTTCGTGAAAAGCCCAGTGCCTGCACGACTTCCGAGATGGAGTGACCCATTCGTCGGGCCCCGACAGTTTGCCCACGATCAAATACAATTCGTCTTACCCATACTACGTTCGACTCTTACTGATTCCCGTCGCATCACTCCTTATATTGTCGGATTGCTGCATACGTCATGTCGTTTCCGTTTGCAGGGCCGCCCACTGCGCCACATTTGCATAACGCCAGCTGTCTCTAATTCACTTGCTCTTCAGTGTATATATAGGATACAAAAATAACACACACACACATATATGTTATCATTTTTGTATCCTCTTGATTACTTTAAATTTGGCTCTGTTTTGCTGGTCATTGCTTTTATGCTGTAAAATCCAGTTTTTTGATCAATCAGATCATTTCCAGGTCACATCAGGCGGAACAGAAAGCATATTCTTGGCATGTAAGGCTTACAGAGATTATGCAAGGATGGAAAAAGGAATAAAGCATCCTAATATGTAAGTTTTTAAGTTAAAATACTTTTGCAAAATGTATTGCAGTTGCAATCATACTTGTATGTGTTGCATCTTCTATTAGGTATGTCAATGAAACTAAGTGTGCCACCCCTGTGGCGCAGTGGTCTAAGTGATGGCTTCTGATCATTCGTCTGAGATGTGTCTGGATTCGAATCCCGGTGAGGCATGGATGTTGTGTTTGTCTTACAGCCTTTATCTCCCATCCCTGGAGTCAGTGGCTCTAAACTAGGGACGGGCGACTGCTTATAGCCCACTGAGTTGCTCCCAGTGGTCGTTAGACTTCCAATAAAAAAAAATAAAAAAAAAAAGAAACTAAGTGTACAGGAAATAAAAATCCTGAGTACATGGTGTAGGCTGTAATACTTCAAATACTGTATGGAAAATGTGTGTGCATACTCTTATCCAAAAGTCATCTTGTGCACGTGTAATATCTGAAAGAAGACTTGTCATCAGTTGAGAGCCTTGAACTAGAATCACCGCATGCAACACTGTTAAATTAGAACATTAAAAAAATGTAGTAAATCTTGTACAGATTTGACACTGGAAGGTAAACACTATGGTGCACAACTTTATAATTTTCTCAATATGTGGAATACTTCAGAGCCAAAGGGATGCAAGGGTGGGTTGGAGATTTTTTCTTGTCCACCCTGCCACCCACTCAGTTCAAGAGGGGCCATTTTTCAATATATTTAACTTTAAATTATAATCTAGACTTTGCCAAGTAATAATAAGTCTTGTGTTTTTCTTCGTGTACCCGTATGTATTTTCTCCTGGGAAGTGCATTGTTTGTGTCTCCATAGGAAGGTTATCAAAATAGCATCTGCAGTGCCATGAAAATACAGTTGTTCTGTGCTCTTTCAATTCCTTAGTTTAAGCCTCTTTTTCATATTAGTATGGCCAAGGGGCAAATGAGAAGGGTGGATAGGAATTCATTACTAATTGCTCTGCTGTTTGTTTTAGTTACTAAATATGGGATTCCAACACCAGAAGTGGAGCTTTAAGCTATACTAGCACTACTAAGACTGCCTGGAGACAGTGAGAGAGCAAAATGTGGCCGACGACTGCTTTGGAGGAGAGGAAAGCAAAGCAAAGACGCTGGCTTGCAGGAAGGTAGTTAAGGAGAGGGGAGGTATTATGTCTGCTTGGCATGATGTTAAAATTTTATTTAGACAAACAAAACTGACATTTTCCTTTAAATAAATTGTTCAAGTACAGTGCTATTTTCATGAGCAAATATGTGAAATTCTGAAAAGCAATTAAGACAATGCTTTCAGAGCAAGAAAAAAAAAAAAAAGTTGAAGGTGGCATTCTACAGGGTGCGCCATATAAAAGAGGCCCCGTGTCCAGACGTTGTTAGGTGGGTTCAAGTTGTTTGGCGGGTTTCCAGCTAAAACCGCTTTGTTCCACTTCTAATTGGTTTCTGCGTGTACAGCTGCAAAGGAATTCTTTGGAGTGGTTAGTCACATCCAGAGGTATGCGGTCATAAGTGTAAGTGAAGAGAGAACAAAGGCAACAGAAATGGTTTTAAGTACGGAACAGCGGTTTTTTATTGTGCAACAGTATTTCAGAAATAACTTTCCACCTGTGACTTTTATCTGTGGGGAGCATTGAAAGGGAAAGTGTATGCAACTAATCCGCACACCCGTGATGAATTAAAAGTGAACATTACGGATGCTATAGGCCAGATTACTGCCGATGAGTTGTGGCGTGTTATGAACAGCATGTTCTGTCGTGTGCAGTTGTGTCTTGATGTTGGAACACTTTCAGCAATTGTTGTAAGCACAGGTAAATTACTCCTGTTTTCTGCCATTTGGACTATTCTTTACCATGTATAGTAACATTGCCTGACTTTTGTCGTTCATTATACTTGGGCCTCTTTTATATGGCACACCCTGTACCAACACCTGTATCTTGCACCAGTTTCGTAACTAGTCAGATCCATGTATGTGCCCAGGTGTGTGTGTGTGTGTGGGGGGGATTGCATAAATTCCTTTGTAGCCGGTAGTGAAAAGCATTAAAAATTATTTCTTTCAGAGTTTTGTAAATGAAGTAGCTATCAAACTTACTCCAGCAAAAATAATGCTTGCCCACTCGTTGCCCACCCTGATTTCGAAGTCTAGCAATGCTCCTGTTCTGAGCCATTTGTTTCTATTTAGAGCGCTTATGTTAGGATGTTGGTATGGTTTGGTAATTAGAAATCAGAATGTGTGCAGTTAAATTGGATATGAATGTTCTAACTTGTTTGTGTGTAGCATTTTGTGGTTTTATCACTAGTAATCTATGTAAAATTAGATATATACATTTTTCTGCTTTATAGAAGTCTTGCAGGTTTCTAGTTTTCTTTCAAAGGCTAATTCTCAACAGTTACAAAATGGTATGAGTTGTTGAATGTTTTGTGTTTAGGTATTTTTTAAATAATCATGTGTAGAAATTTGTTAATAAGTTACACTGGTTGGCAATTTTTTTTTTCGAGCCCTGACACCATTCCTGCTGATTCTTATGTAAAACGACCTCCTGAAGCCGAATATGACCCCCGTTTTCTTCAATCACCCACCGTTTTCGGGAGAGCCCCCCACCTAATTTTATCACTTTCCGATAATTTGGAGGGATGAAAAGGATTATTTCAGCCTTTACATTTCTTCTGAGGGGCTACAGAGGTGAAAAGTTATAAAACATGAACATCTGTAGCAAGGATGTAGATTTGGGGGATCCCCCCAAATTGTAAAGAAATAATTAAAAATGATCAATTTTTTTTATCAATTTTCGGTAATATGTTATGGACATGAATTTTATTTTTTTATTTGGAGGGGTGAAAAGGATTATTTATTTTAGCTGTAAAGAATAATATATAAAAAGTAAAATACAAATGTAAAGTATAATAAATAAATAAGATAAGTACCTTCATTTGGTGCTTGCTTTCCTTTTGTACCCTGAGGTAGAAGTTTCTCGTACCTAACACCAGCAGTACTCTGCTAACATGTCCGTATTCCACTTCCCTGAAAATCTCCTCTCGATCTTGTTGATGTCTTGATGGAAACGTTCCCCGTGTTCATCAGAAACTGCTCCTAAATTTTCAGGTAAGAAGTCGAGGTGTGAGTGCAGGAAATGCACTTTAAGAGACATGTTACACCCCATGGCCTTGTACGCTGACAGCAATTTCTCAACATGAGCGGTATAATCATCACTTTTGTTGTTACCCAAAAAGTTCTTACACACGTTTTGGAATGCAAGCCAAGCTCTTTTTCTTTTCGATTCAGGTGTTCAATAAACGTCGAATCTTTGAAAAGTTGTCTAATCTGGGGGCCCACGAAAACTCCTTCCTTGATTTTAGTCTCACTAAGACGAAATTTATTTTTCAAAAATTGAAATGCATCACCTGTCTTGTCCATTGCTTTCACAAACTGTTTGATCAATCCCAGTTTGATGTGCAAAGGCGGCAAGTAAATATTTTCCTTCGGGACCAGAGGATCATGAACGACATTTTTCTGACCGGGAGTAAAACTTTCTCGCAGAGGCCAGTTCCGTACGATGTAATGTTTGTCTCGTGCTCGGCTGTCCCATTCGCATAGGAAGCAGCAGTATTTTGTGAAGCCTGATTGCAGGCCCGCAAGTACAGCAACAACTTTTAAGTCAGCCCAAAGTTTCCAATTATAATCATAACAGATTTTATCAAGGATTTGGCTGATGTTTTCGTACGTCTCCTTCATATCCACAGAGTATGCAACCGGGACTGATGGTAACTCATTCCCATTGGCCAACAGGACAACTTTCAAGCTTTGTCTTTGATGAGTCTATAAACAGTCGCCATTCGTCTGGGTCATATGTCATCTTCAGTTCTATCATCAATGCATTTGAATTAGGGCAGAACACTAAGCCTTCATCTTCCGAAAAAAGTAATTGCAGGGTTGACTGTCTGGTCCTGTAAGAAGAGATTTTTACGCCCTTTTCTAAGAGATTCCACTGCTGAAGTCGAGATCCAAGAAGTTGAGATTTAGTCTTAGGTAACTCCAAATCCCTGACGAGATCATTCAATTCCGACTGAGTAATGAGGTGAGGTTTTCGATGAGCTGAATCAGCAGAACACTCTTCATCATCGGTGGACATATCATGTGATGGTCCAAGCTGTGGCGAAAACGGTGGGTGGTGGGGGAAAACGGGGGTCATATTCTGCTTCAGGAGGTCGTTTTACATAAGAATCAGCAGGAATGGTGTCGGGGCTCGAAATTTTTTTTTTTTTTTTTTTGCCGACCAGTGTTATTTGGTTGATGCCTCAACTGCACGAAAACAGTGACAACTTCAATCGGGAAGTTAGAAATTACCTGGATGAAAATCTTCCACAGCACTAGATTGGCAACACAATAAGTGACAACATGTCACTCACATGCTGGCCACCACAAATTCTGGATCTAACACCCTGTGACTTTTTTGTGGGGCTATGCCAAAAACAAGGTCTTTGTCCCTTCCCTTCCTGTTAATTTAGCTGATCTGAAACAATGTATCACAACAGCTATTGGTGGAGTTGATGAAAATATGTTAACATTTGTTTGACAAGAATTTGACTACTGCATTGATTATATGCTGTGTGACTAAGTGTGCACACATTGACCATCTATAAGTTGCTGTAACAAACTTCGAGTTTCCCTAGTGTTAATATCTTAAATAGTTTTGGTTTAATAAAATGTTGAAACACTGTCTATTTCATTTGTAATAACCCTGTATATTGAACTGTACAACACAATATGTACTGTAGAGAATTAAAAAAAAACATATCTTGGTTTTTCTTAAAATTTTCATGTTGTTTTTATGTTGTAGATTTCTGTTTTCAATATTAAACTAAACTAATATTAAATTTTTTGCTGTCTCATGTAGGCTTGTAAAGACAAATCAAGTTGATATATGTTTGAGTACTTTGGTGGTGTCTCTAGTAAATAGGCTTAAAATTTGAAATTGGTAAAAACAAATTAATTTGCATTTCTGACAGCAAAGTTAATTTTTCATTGAGTAGAACTTTTACCCTGCTGCTTTTATAATCACATTCTTCTCTTTAAAATGGACTTTCAACAGCTACATAATTGTAATTGCTAAGCTTAAAAAAGTACAGCCATGTAATTTATTTTTATGTCTATGATCAGTTGTTCTGTTCTCAGTTTTGACATACATATTTGTTAATTTAATTGTTACATATGAAATAATTAACAGTTTTGTCCCTCCCTGGGGCATGGAAAGCAGTCTTGATATTAATTCACATTCTGCCATTTTTCTTTTTTTTTTTTATTATATATATTTTGAAACACAAATTTCTGAGCTCTCTATCTGTGTAGTATAAAATTTCACATTATTTGTGATCTTGAGGAGAGCATTTTAATTTTTAACTCAGTTAAATTTTTTTACTAATGTATTGGGGGTTTGATTTTTAGGTACAAATAATTCCATTTTTGTGAAACATTTTTTTCCCTCATAAGTGATAATTAAGATATTTCCCAATAGTGCATCAATATGGTTTTTTACAACTGGGAAATATTTGCTTAATTTAAGTATTGCTTAGCTCCAAGTTTTTGACTTTTTTTAGCAATAGAAATGTCATTTAAAGGGTCTCAAGAGAAGAGGTGTGTAAATCTCTAAAATCTCTTCAGACTGGTAAGGCTCTGGGAGTTGATGGTGTAACTTCTGAGATGTTGAAATATGGTGGCTACTGTAATTGGTTGGTTAACTAAAATTTGCTAGTTGTGCTGGAAGTTAGGAATGGTCCCTCGTGATTGGAAAGATGCTATCATTGTCCCCTTGTACAAGGGAAAAGGTGATCAGACTGACTGCAAGAACTATCCTGGTATGAGCCTACTGAGTATTCCAGGGAAAATGTTTGGTAAGGTCACTATTAAAAAAGTACAGGGTCTTACATCTGAGAAAGTGTGGGATGTTCAGAGTGGTTGTATGCCTGGTAAAAGCTGCACTGACAAAATTTTTGCATTATGCATGATGATTGAAAAGTATCTGGCTGTTGGTAAGAAAGTTTTTGCTGGGGTTTGAAAAAACCGAGCCCACTTGGGTTTTATTGAGTACTGTTGTAAAAAAACAAAGAAGCAACAATCAATGAGTAAATTCTGTCTTAAAAGCACAAAAAGGCAAAAGGAATCTCTTGATAAAACAGTGTCTAATTTTTTTTATGCTGCTAACAAACATACCATTTAATGCATCAGAATTGGATCAGTTTAAAATTATGTTTGAAACACTGAGACCTGGACATCAACCACCCTCAGCAAAAGCCACTGGTGGAAAACTGTTTGATACTGCAGTAGAACAAACTAAATCTCAGCTTTCAGAAAAAATAAAATTAGGCTGTTTGACTCTCACCACAGATGGTTGGTTGCGGTGTGAAGAATGAGCCAGTCCAAGCTATTAGTGTCCATACCAGAACAGAAAGTTTTTTTGATGTATGCTGATAATACTGGATAAGAAAAGAAAACAGCAAAATATTGTGCTTCTAAATTAGAGGCAGCCATATGAAGAAGTGTGAAGAAAAATTTGGAAAACCTATTTTTGCTGTTGTAACTGAGAGCAAAAACAAAATGATAAAAATGTGGAAAATTTTAATTGAAAGATATCCAACTCTCAGAACATATGGATGCTCAGCACATCTGTTGAATTTATTAGAAAAAGATGTTTCCCCAAAGACTGTTTAAAGCAGTTGCGTCAGTGCAAAAATGTTTTCGTAACGTAGGCCTACATCAACCACATGGATGGTTCAAAGAAAAGCCTAGCTTAATGCCACAACTATCTAATGAAACAAGGTGTAACTTTCATCCTGATTGTGTGAAAACATTTGTGGCCAATTATCACAAATACAGAAAAATATCTTAAGAGCATATTGAGGAATTTTATCAATCTATTTAAAAAATCTTGGATGAAATGGGTTTTTACTGTGAAGCTATGAATCTGGAAAAGCAGTTAGCCATTGTTACTAGCTCACTGGACACACTTCAGAGAGACACACAACGTCTGTTTCAGTTGCTGTTGAAAATATGGCTGGATTTACTACAAGAAGAAATCCTGCAGCCCTACCATCTAGATTTAAAAAAGTTTGAACAAGCAATTCTTGCACTACATTTTCTAGCAAACCTCATGGATCCGAAATACAGAGGTCAGAAACTTAACCAAGAACAGGAGAGTATTGCAAAAGAGTGGATATCCAAATTTCCCCCTGATTACACAGTCGAATAATATGACCACACCCGGAATCACTGTGTACTCACCCAGGCGTATCAGAGTGCATGTGACAAGGTCAACCACACGGAGATATAAGCGGCTGGGCAGGACGGATGAGCCATAATGTGTAATGTGAGTACAATGGGCAGATGTAGTGATTTGATAGATGTTAAAAAAAGAATGATCATTGGTTACTGCGCCAAGGGTGGAAGCATATCAGAAACAGCAGACTTTGGGGGCTGTTTGCGAGGTGCTGTAGTAAGGGTGTATCAAGAATGGACCGCCTGCACATAGTCTCTCCCGACATCATAACTGTGGAGCCCCAAAGGCCATCAACCCCAGAGGAGAATGTCACCTACATCTACTTGTAAAGGACAATCTACATGCAACAGCGCAGCAATTGACCACACAAATAAATGCTGGCGTACCCAGGTACATGTCCCAGATAACAGTAGAGCGAACCCTGTTACACATGGGTCTCCGGAGTCGACAGCTGCGTCAAGGCACCCATGTTAACCCAGATCCATCAACAGTAATGCCAACAGTTCGCATGGCAGTACCATCATTGGACCTTGAAAAAAAAGGTTGCCTTCACCGATGAATCGAGGTTTCTACTCCACAGAAGTGACTGCCAGTGGTAGACAAGGTGTCAGACACACGAGAACCAACACCCGGACACGCTTGTCAATCAACTACAAGCCAGTGGTGGCAGTGTGCATGTCTGGGGGAGGTGTTTTTCTTGCATGCCCTGGGACTGCTGGTGCCACTGGATGGGCCCCTGAATGCCAATGGCTATCTGTATGTTCTTGCTGACCACATGCATCCCTTCGCATTGGACGTTTAACCTGGTGGTGATGGCATCTAAAGGACAGTGCACCCTGTCACGTTGCTAAGGTGGTGAGTTACTGGTTCCAGGAACATAACAGCGATGTCTCCGTTTTCCCTTGGCCGTCAAAGTCGCCCAACCTCAATCCCATGGAGCACTTTGGGACTATTTGGATTGACAAGTTCGACATGCCGACCCACAACCGCGTCATCTCCAGAACCTCCGTGCTCTGCTGCAGTTCGAATGGGTGCGTGTGCCCCGGACAACCTTCCAGGGACTCGTTGAGTCCATACCATGTTGTCTCGCTGCTGTCATCTGGGCCCAGTGTGGTTATTCCCATTATTAGGTAGGTGGTTATATTATTCTGATATGACCGTGTATTTGCCTGGTGTAATGGCTTTCAAAATTAGTGACACAGACTGTTACCTAACGTCAATGATGAAAGAAAGTGTCATCAGCCAGTTTTCTTCCATAAAATGATGGCAAATCATGGCAAAAAAGGCTGAAAAGGGTTCAAATTCAAAATTGCCTGCACGATTTCGTAACTTTTTTGTATGCCTAAATTCATCAACAGCTTCATCTGCCTCCATTGAGGGAATTTTCTCTATGTGTCAACTAGTTTGGAATAAATTATGAAATAGTCTTGGGATAGAGAAATCCACAAAACTTGTTCAGTTTATACCTTTTTGGATCAAAATTTCCTGTAGATTGGTAGTTTTGTTTCTGGCTAAAACCCCTGAAATTATATTAATTATTAAAATGTGGCTGTTTTGCAGAAAAACTCAAAAACTCAGAGGTTTGAAAATATTTGAAAATTGTGTGGGTCACAAAACTATAATAATTTTAAACTGCTTTTGTGGTTCTAGTAAAAATACAAAGCAAAAATACTTTATTATCTGTACCATTGTTTAATTTTTAGGCCGCCTTTGTAAATAGTCAAAAACCATTGCAGCGTACATGCCGCACACAAATGATATCTCAGGCAAATTTTATTTAAAGATAATATTTTAGATAGACTAGGTATGTTATACTATTTCTTTTTTTCTTCTTTAGTATGAATAGATAATGTTGGTTTATTCTATAGTTATTGTTTATAGGTAGAAAGCTATATGCTGCAACCATTTATTATTTTCAGGATTATTGTTTAATTTCCTTATTTCAGATCAGTTGCTTTGTCAGCTGATCTGAAAGGTTTGTTTTGTGTTGCTAAATAATAAAATCCGTCAGCCATCACCTTTGAGAAGGTAAGAAAGGGAATCTAGTCATTATTCCTATTGTTATTAAGTGTAAAAGAAAATATTTTATTGGGTGCTGATTAAATTTAGAATATTGTAGAATAAAAAATAGAATTTAATTTTGAAAAAACCCAGGTGGGTTTTTTCAACTGTGCCTAGCCCAAAAAACCTGGTGGGTTTTTTTCAACTGGGCCCATCCTGGCGAACCCTGGTTTCTGCTGCCTTCATAGATTTAGAGAAAGCTTACAACCGAGTAAATAGGACACTTTTCAGCATTCGAATTACCCAGTGTTCTGCTGGCCATTGGCCAGTGAAACTTCCGTCGGACCACTGAACTATTGATTTTACTGGCCTAGATTGTCAGTATGTTTTTTTCCCAATTTGTCACATGTCAAAAAATGAAGTTCTATTTCTTTTACCTTGCTGCATGGCTTTCCTTTTAGGCTGCAAACTAATGATAGGTTTAAAAACCAATATTGGAGATATTTCCATGGAAATGATATATTATTTTGTACATATATACATAAATGTCTTCATTATTATTATTATTATTTTTTTATGGACCAGCGGGCATTTTGGTGGACCAGTGGTTTGCAAATTCTAGTGGTCCACTGGGCCAGTAAATGATTTATTTCTAATATAACACTGCTTTTGTGGAAGGTATTGAATGAATAAGGTGTTACTGGGAATCTACTTAACAGTGTAAAAGCCATGTATGCTGGCAGTAGAGCTTGTGTACGAGTGAATGGTGTTTTATCAAAATGGTTTTCTATTAGTGCAGTAGTCAGGCAAGGTTGTGTAATGTCACCATGGCTGTTTAATATATTTATGGATGCATGCATGCATGATGCCAAAATAGATAATACTGGTTTATGTCTTGGTGATCGTGTGTGCAGATTGCTGTTTGCTGATGACACTGTCCAAGAGAGCAAAAGTGAGTTGCAGAGTATGTTGACCCGGATGTGCGAAGTTTGCATTAAATTCAAACTGAGTATAAATAAGGGAAAAACCAACATTATGGTTTTTGAGTGAGGAACTGTTAGTGCTGAATGTAATATACACTGAAGTGCCAGAAAAACTAGTACAGAGGAGCTTATGCAGAATACATAGCAACGTCACCTATGTGCGTACTTGATTGCGTCCAGCAGGGCATATATAAAGCAATAGATATCCTTGCCAGCTGTCAGAGCTGTTTCCGGCATGAGAATGGCAAGTAATAACGATTTAAGCAATTTTCAACGCGGTGTCATAGTTGGCGCTCGTGAGATGGGCCATAGTATTTTGGAGGTAGAAATGAAGTTTATTTTCACGGACGACCATTGCAAGGGTTTACCGTGACTACAAGAATTCTGGCAAAACCTCCAACTTACAATACCAGTGTGGCCGTAAAAAGACATTGGGTGAACGTGACCATCGTCGGCTGTCAAGAATCGTTGCACGCGATAGGCAGGCAACACTCTTGCAGGTATCATTGGAATTCAATGCTGGAGCCTCAACAAGCATCAGTGTCTGGACTGTTCAATGTAACCTGCACGATATGGGCTTTGGGAGCTGACACCCAACTCGAGTCCCCTTGATGAGTGCACAACACAGAGCTATGCGCCTCGCTTGGGCACGGCAACACCGCCACTGGACACTTGATGACTGGAAACAAGTAGCCTGGCCTGACGAGTCGCGTTTCCAACTGTATCGGGCAGATGGAAGGATTTGTGTGTGGCGCAAACTCCATGAAGCCATGGACCCCGCCTGTCAACAGGGAACTGTACCGGCTGGGGGGGGGGGGGGTCCGTATTGGTATGGAGTGTGTTTAGCTGAACTTCACAGGAATAACTGGTACGTCTACAAATGTCTGTGACCAGCCAACGCTATGTGCGCATCCTTTCTGGATGAGGTACACCAGTTCATGTCCTGCATTCATGCTGATGGGTTGGGCCTGTTCCAACAGGATAATGCACCTCCACACAAGTGTAGGGATGCCACATTATGGTTAGAGGTGCATTCATCTGAGTTTGGGGTGTTGCCATTCCCACCCAAGTCTCCAGATCTGAACATGATAGAACACATTTGGGATGCCATGCAATGCGCTATCGAACACAGGAATTTGAGACCTCGGAATACACCCAAATAGTGGAATGCTCTGCAGGAATTATGGTGTGCATTGCCTCAGTGGCAGCGGAACCGCCCTGGCCAACAGGGCCCGGTCAATAATTTCAGCCAAGAATTGTTTTTGGCATATGTGCGATTTTTTTGTTGTGATGGGCCTTAGAAAGTTGCTCTAGGTAAGTGGTCTGGTGGTCCTAATGCCTAACAAAGCTCCTTAGGCATTGTTTTTCTTCTGTTTGTTCCGGCAAGCGGGAAGGGAGAGGGGTGCACCACGACTCGGAATTTCGGGCCCGGTCAACGAACTTCACTTTCCGCCACCCCTGCATTGCCTACAGCATATTTCCAGAAGCTAGTGGAGTCCAAGCCTCATTGTATTTCTGCAGTCCTGCACTCCCGTGGGGGACCTACCAAGTATTAGACTGGTGTACCAGTTTTTCTGGCACTTCAATGTAAGTCTCAATGGCACAGTGATTGACCAAATGAATGAGTTTGTGTATTTAGGAACCATGTTTGACAGAGAGAACAAACTGGATGGTGAAATTAGTAGGTGAGAAAATTCTTCATTGAAAGTCATGGCTGCTCTGGGAGGTTTTCACAGGAATGATGGGTTCTCAAGAGAATCCCGCATGACTGTGTATGAGAGTGTAATTGTTCCTACTCTGATGTATGGCAGTGAAACCTGGGTACTGCAGAAGAAACATAGGAGTCGTTTGTGTTCTAGAGAAATGCCTTACTTATGAGGGGTTTGTGGCAAGACATGTTCTGATTGTGTGATGAATGAATATGTGTTGCAGTTGTGTAAGGTGAAGCAAAATGTTGTTAGCAAGGTGGAGGCTAACATGCTTTGGTGGTTTGGCCATGTTGAAAGAATGAGTGATGAGATGCTTACTAAGAAAATCTTTTTAGCCCAAGTGGCAGGAAGAAAAGGCAGAGGAAGGCCAAGGAAGTCAGGGGAGGATCAGATTCAGGAGTGTCTGCATGAGAAAAAGATTGAGTGTGAAGTATGGAAGATCTTGTGTACAGCGTGTGATAGATGTCAGTGAAGCCCGAGTTGTATGTCAAGATTGCTGTAAATGGAGAAGTTTGATACAGCAACAGTAAGTAAAAATTATCTTGTAGTTTGTATTTTTTTTTGGATCTAACCTCTGAATCTCAGAGAATAGCTTAGTGATATGCATGTAATTTAAAAGTATCTGTGAAAGCACTTTTTACTGTTTGGTATTGTTAGTCACAATTTTTTTTCTCTGTATCTTATAACATGTGTGTTCATTTTCAGAGTGATACCAGTTACAGCCCATGCTGCCTTTGATAAGGTAATATACTGTGAAAATTTGCATTCTATGAAAACAATAATTTACATAATCTTCATGTGTTAAAAGGGAACTTGTAATTTTTTGGTAGTTTATATTGGTAGCAAGTACATTCTCTTAATAACTCTGTTTTCGTGAGGTTAATTTTCCTTTGCACACTCTTATTTTCTTCTGGTTATTGTAGTTCACTAACAAAGAGATATTTGGGGTGTATTTTGAAAAAGTCTGATGTACTGCTTTTTTTTTTGTTGTTGTTAAAACTCATTTTCTAGTTTTCAAGTATGACAAAATGCTATCACTTTAAAATTGTGTTGCTTCCTTAAACTTTTGGTTAATGTTATACCAAAGGCATTGATGTGACCCTGAGTTTTAACATTGGTTTAAGTTGTGAGGACAGTCTCCAAAGATATCCCAAGTAGGGGTGAAAGGTCTAAAATGCATGACTTGAGGTTTCTGACAAAAGTTCCGGCTGTATGTTTTTGTGTTTTTTTAATATCTTATTTCTATTAATTAATGACTTCATGGCTTCCTCTTATTACTTTTAGTATTATAAATATTTAACGGGAATTATCGAGGATAAATTTATTAGGTACATTACCTCTCAAATTTTCGATCTAAACACTAGATCTTCGTCAGGAGTTCTTGCTTCCTTCTACTTCCACAGGTCTGGTGACCAAGCCTGATGGATTTTCCATCCAGCATGGTCATTGATGTTGCCACCTTGTGTCTTGTAAATTTCCAGGGATTCCTCTAATATCCCAAGTAGGGGTGAAAGGTCTAAAATGCAATTATCCGGAAATTAGAGGAATCCTGGAAATTTACAAGACACAAGGTGGCAACATCAATGACCATGCTGGATGGAAAATTCATCAGGCTTGGTCACCAGACCTGTGGAAGTAGAAGGAAGCAAGAACTCCTGACGAAGATCTAGTGTTTAGATCGAAAATTTGAGAGGTAATGTACCTAATAAATTTATCCTTGATAATTCCTGTTAAATATTTATAATATCTTATTGTATTTTAATTGAACTTCTAAAATTTTGTTTATATCAGGTGTTTCATAAACATTGTAACTGGGATTTATTTCCTCAGTGTTTAGTTATAGATATGTACTTCCAATTGGAAAAAGTTTCAGAATGAAGTGTAGAATCCTGTTGTAACAGTTTCACCACCTTGGGTGATATTTTCATAAAAATAGGAATTCTAAATTTTTATTATTCTTAAAAATGCCAAATGCATTGGCTACTGTATATATAGTGCAACTAGTGTGTAATATTCATTAGTTGCTTTACCAAATTTCTGCTTATGCTACCCATTTGTTTCTTTCAGTCCAAGTGGCAGAATACACTAACATGAAAATAAATCTCTGACAACATACAGTGTGCCTCCTTTCTGAGTTGTTATTGTTGGCTTACTATTTTTGTTGAGACTTATAAAGAGCTTTGCCATGGATTTTGCCTTACTAAATGAGTTTGCCAGTCAACTCATCTTTGTCAGCATATTCCGTGACACTATGAGCATGTATTACAGTAGAATTGAAGTTATCCAACCAAGACAGGGCTGAAGAAGTGTAGTCAAATAGCATGAAACTCTAACAAAAGTGTAGATGCAAATTTCTGTAACTTTTGCTTATTACTGATTGCACTGAAAACATAATGCAGCCATTAAATGAAAAACAATATTGCAAATGAGAAATAGCTTTTTTAAACTGGTGATAAAAGCAGTTCATTTCATAAAGTAATGAGCATTTGATATTTACTTTAAGTTCCTTTTTGTGAGAAGACAATGTTGGCATCCAAAAAGCAACAAATCCACAGCAACCACTTGCTTTTGTTATTTAATATAAATATACAAAGCCTCCTAGGGCCTTCAGTTCCTCATTGTGAGATGTTATATCTGCTGTCTTTATTCTGAAGTTATTGCCTTATATGTTGCCATAATGAGCAGGATTCACATACTCTTGTACAATTATTAGTTGGCTTTGGTTCTTTATTTTTGTTCACTCACATTCCTACAAGTCCCCATTGTTCAACTTTTCATAGCCTGATATCAATTCCAAGTAAGGCAACACATTTTTTCAGTTTTCTTGTGTTTCTTTAGTAGACTGATTTTTATTTATTCTGTTATCTTCTGTGAGCAGTTTTTCTATGATCTTACCAATTTTTCATCTTCTGGTTTCTTTGTGAACTTTTGCAGTTCACTGGGCAACATTTAGGCATATTTGTATTTGACAAATATGGACAGCTTCTGATATCAGAGGGGAATGTACTGAATAGATGGAGTGAATACTTTAAAGACTTGTTGAATGAAAATACACAGGAACAAGGGGTCAGGTGAATATTTATGACAAAGATTTTACTGATGATGGCCATGAGGACTGCAACAGTATAGGTTCTCATGGTGGGCAGCACTATAGGTTTTCTTGAAAAATGGTAAATCTTCATGTTACTATGGAATTAATCTAGAATTTCTTAAGCACAGTGTAATGGCAGGTGCCTCTTGGTTATGTGGGATAATGAATACAGCACGGGAATATGGTTTGTCTCTAAATACTAGCAGAAGTTGGTCATTTGGTTAGTATGCAAGAAATGAAGTAGAAAAGATTGCAGTAACTAATTTGGCATCTTCTTGAGAAGTGTTCCTGGTAAACTTTATACACAAGCATATTGGGCCTGAAGGGGAAAGATACAAGACCATTTTAAAAGATTGCAGTAACTAGTTTGGCATCTTCTTGAGGAGTGTTTCTGGTAAACTTTATACACAAGCATATTAGGCCTGAAGGGGAAAGATACAAGACCATTTTATATAGAACTTTTCAGGTTTGCAGATAATTGTCTTATTTTAAATGTTCTTTAGATGTGGGGGATGTGTCTGTGATTCCTCCTGGCATTGAAATGTTCATAACTGTGAAGAGTCTGGATGTTTTTTAAGGACTAGCACAGTCTGATAGTTGTTCATATTCTTATTGTTTTCGTACTTAAAAGTGGATTGCCCTGGATGGTGTAGTGCTTAATATCAACCATTTTCATTCCACTGCTGGATGAAGGCCCCTCCCCAAGTCCCTTCCACAACTCTTATCTTGATCAATTTTCTTCCACATCACTTCTGTATGCTTTCAAATTTCATCTGTCCATTTTCCACGTGGGCTTCTGTGTCATTTCCTGTCTTTTAGTATCCAGTCTAGTATTTCAGTTGTCTTAATGGTTGTCAGTTCTAGCAATATGTCCATCCCATTGCCACTTGAGGGTCTTTATTTTCACCATGATGTCATCTACTCTTGTCGTTTTCCCAATCAACGAGTTCGTTTTCTTATTTTTCTTGATTACACCAAGCCTGCATTGCTCCAGGCTTCTTTATTGTCTGCATCATATGTCTGTCCTTTTTAGTTAAGGTCCATATGGTAAATTGCTCTTGAAAATTGTTGTATTTCTTTCAAATGATCTCTTGCCAGGTTTTATGGGCTATTAGTTTGTGGCCCTCACTTGATGTCTGTTGTCCAAGGTAAATGTAGTCATTGGTTACTTGTAGATTTCCCCCATTAACCCCTAATTTTTCGTTCTTGTATATCAGTTTTGTTTTCTGTAGGTTCATCTTTAATTCCTGTCACTTCTTTTCTTTGTTAGCAAGATCCTTGATCATATTCTACTGCCCTGAGCAAGTACATGTAACAATGACTATGTCATCAGCAAACTGAAGATGGGTTAAACAGTCTCCATTGATCTTTACCCCCCTTTTTCTTTTATAGTTCGATGACTAAAATGCATTCTGCGATGGGGCATTGAAGAGCTTAGAAGACGTTGTTGCCTTGTATCTCTCTCCTTTTCCAATTTTTGTATGTGCTGTATCCTCAAACAGTCAAACCTTTGCACTAGCATTTTCCCAGACGTAATCAATAATATTAGTGTATTCATCTTCAGTACTGCATGTTTCAAAGATGGTTTCATGGAATCCAAGGCCTTTTCATAATCAATAAAAGCCATACATAGTGGGAGTTCATAAACAGTTGCTCTTTTAGTTAGTTCCCTCAGTACATGTATATGATCCATAGTGCCACTCCTGAATCCAGCTTTTTCTGTTGGTTGAGCCATATTCAGCATTTCCTTCAAGCAGTGTGACAGTAACATAGTGGAGATTTTGTAAACAAACTGATAGGAAGGTTGTTTACAAAATCTCCATTCAGATCCTTGGGGTCCCTCTTTTATGTAGTAAGATCATAGCATTGTTCCTCAGTCATCAGGTAACTTCCTTTCATCTAGTGAAAACTTGGGCAAGCCATGGTTGTTTCTTCACTGGATTCCTGTGCAGTATCCATGGTAATCCCATCTTCCTCTGGAGCTCTTTTCTGTTTCATGTTCTTAAGTGCATGGGTAGCTTTTGCTTGTAGAACTGGAGGAATCACTCTAAAATAAATCTGGAGACATGGATTAGATTCTTGCTCTGGGTCAATTGAATTTTCAAGTTTTCTGAAGTGTTGGGTTCATGTGGTAGCAGTTTAACATGGACTTCTATGCTGAAAAATTGTATACTTGTTAATAAAATATTTGTTATGAACAACAAAACTTCCATTTTAAGAAAAGTGGCTCTTTCATGGTATAAGTTGACCGACCATACAAATGACCACTGTGGTTTGTTTCTTTCATTTTTGGGTCATCTTGAGTTTATGGCCATATAATTCCTATGCAATCAACCATAATCTTTCATATGGAACTTGACCACAGTTATTAACAATGGAATAATATTTGTGAATGTGCTTCTTTTTTTAAACATTTTAATTTTCTTTAACAGTAGGAGCAACTTCAAACATGATATTAAGAAATTTTAATTTTTTTTGTGCAGTAATTCTTACTACGTTATTGTATTTGCTTCTGCTCAAATCATGATATCTGTTATTTTTTAAGCTTGTGTTGGTATTATTGAGTTTAAAATTGTAGCTTCATCTACTTCTTCAAATTACTATACATTATTTTAGGCTGCTCACATGCTGCAAATGGAAGTAAAGCATGTTCCTATGGATCAAGCCACAACAAAAGTCAATGTTGCTGCCATGAAGAGAGTTATAAATGGAAACACATGTATGGTATGATTAACATTTACATACCTTTGTTAAATTTATTCTCAATGAATGTTTTTAGCACATCTTTTGAAAAAAAAAAAGTATTGGGTCATCCTATAAGTAATGCGGTTTTTCAGAGGTAGTTTTGAAAGGCAACAAACAATGTGACAAGATACTTTGAATCCAAAATATATTTACCATCATTATTTATGACTTCTTCCTCCCATCGTAATCTTAAATTTTCAATTACCTGGCGATGAAAGTCTTTTGGTTTTGAGATGAAGAATACAGTACATGAAGCACTCTTCAGACTAGTGTGATGTTGGAGATTGCAGAAAAAATGATAATATGATGGTGCCAGGTCAGGAGAATATAAAAGCTGTGTCATAACTTCCCATTCAAACTGCTTCAGTTTTTGGAGCGTATCTTTTGCCATATGAGGTTTGGTGTTATGATGAAAAATGATACACCTTCTATTGGCCAGTGCTGGCATTTTTTTATTCAATGGATTGCCTTAACCAGTCCAGCTGTTGACAATTCAGTTCCTTCATGATGGTTTGGTTGGTTGGTAGCAGCTCGTAATGGATAATCTCATCCATATCCCACCAAACTGACAGCATACGTAATCTTCCTCAGATGGAGTCCTCCCTTTTGGCTGTGGAACTGTTGTCTCATTGCGGTCCACCCATTGTCTTTGATGCTTAATATTGTTATACACAATCCATTTCTCATCACCAGTAACAATTCAATTAAAAAAAGTTCATTTTCCAATAGATAGAGGTAAGACCTACGGACCTCCATTTATTGTTTCAGATTGCGCTCCGATAATTCATGTGGATCCCATTGACCCAGCTTAGAAACTTTGCCAACTTTTTGCAGATGGCGAACTGTGAAATGAGTTGACTCAAGCTGTTCGGTTTGGTTCATTGGTGAAAGCCTGATATATATATATATATATATATACTTAAGAGCAAAACTGAAGACTAAGGAAAAAATTTTTTTATTTAAAACGAAGGGTGCAAAATAACCTGAAAATCATATAAAGCCAAGGCTCAGTATTCTCGACACCTTCTACATTCAGTTGTTTTATTTTATTTTTTATCTTTTCTCCTTTTACTCACACAGGTAGATACATAACCTTTTCTATGTTGTATTAGGTGTGAGTCAAAATTATATATGTATTTTTTTGCTTAGGTATCTTCTTTATAGAATATATATATATATATATATATATATATATATATATCATCATCGTCAACCATTATCAATCCACTGCTGATCGAAGGTCTCCCCAAGTTTCTTCCACAACGGTCTGTCTTGTGCCAGTCTCCTCCATGTTACTCCTGCATACTTTCGAATTTCATCCACCCATCTCCCATGTGGTCTTCTTCTGGGTCTTTTCCTGTCCCTTGGAATCCAATCTAAAATTTCGGCTGTCCATCGATGGTCTGTCCTTCTGGCAGTATGTCCAGCCCATTGCCATTTCAGGGATTTAACTCTGATCATGATGTCTTCCACTCTTGTCATTTTTCGGATCCACGAGTTCCTCTTCTTATCTCTCCTGGTTACACCAAGCATGCACCCCTCCGTTCTTCTTTGAGTTGTCTGCAGCCTTTGTATGTCTCATTTAGTTAAGGTCCATGTCTCTGCACCATACGTAAGCACTGGAAGGATGCATTGATCAAACACTTTTCTTTTAAGACATAATGACATATTGCTCTTAAAAATTATGCTGTTTCTTCCAAAAGCTCTCCAGGCAAGTTTTGTACGCAGATTCATTTCTTCACCAATGTGACCCTCACTATATATATACATATATATCGCTTTAAATTCGTACTAAATCTCCCCTCAAGGGGGTGGGGGTCTGAACCCGAGGACCACCCCCCTTGGCTACGCCTATGTAACTGATCATCATCCAACACCTGAGGATGCCCTGGCCTTGGCTTATCTTTAAGGGTATAGTTCCCAGACCGAAAACGCTGGTACCATCTTTGTCCTTGACTCACACTTATATAAAGGTAGCCGAAATGAAACCGAGACTGTTGTTTTTTTGTCATAAGGGTTTATAGGTTGGAAATATGTGAACATGCAGGAAGTACGAGTGATACTTGAGCTACATACTCGCTACACCTTGTCGGTCTCATAGTTGCCTTGTTGGTTCAAGCAAGTGTCCCAGCGCGGCACGAGATTGTGGATACCCTGAGCGAAGAACGTCCGTGGTTGGCTGTGGAACCAATCTTCAGTGGTGTCCTGGACCTCAGCGTCGTTAGCGAACTGGCGGCCCTTAAGAGCTTTTTTTTCAGTTGCCCGAAGATGTGGTAGTTGCAGGGCGACAGATAGGGGCTATTAGGGGGCATGGCTGAGGACCTCCCAGCTGAAGCTCCGCAGCAAATCTTGGCACACTGTCGCCACATGCAGGCGTGCATTGTTGTGCAGCAGAATAACCTCATTTGACAAAATACTGGGTCACTTACGCTTGATGGCCTTTTTGAGGTTGTGTAACATATTGCAGTATGTGGTTGCCTTGACCATACTGCCTGCATCCAGCCAATCCAACAGCAATGGGCCATTCTCATCGAAGAAAACTGTGAGCATCACTTTTCCAGCTCTTACGGAGGACTGAGCTGCTTTTGGGCGTGGAGAGTTGGGATGCCGACATTCCATACTAATCTGTTTTTGTGGCCAGATCAAAGTGGTTGCACCAAGTTTCCTCTGTGGCCACAATCTTGGAAAGAAACTGTCCCCCCCCTCTGTGTGGTAACAATGCAGATGCTCCAAGCAAGCACCCATTCGCCGAATCTTCTGCTCCCCCTGGAGATGCATGGGGACCCATTGTGCTCAAACCTTGCTGTATCCCAATCTGCGATGGAGAATGGTGTTAACAGCTCCCTTACTCACGGACAATGTTGCTAGAATCTCGCGTGTGGTGATTTAGCGATTCTTTCAGGGGTCGTAGATTAGTATGGGAAGCCATACTAATCTACGACCCCTGAACAAGCTCCCACAGTTCACAAAGATTTGATGAAGGGGAGTCAGAGCCTCAAACATCTCTCTCGATGGCATCCCAGATGTGCTCGATGGGATTGAGGTCAGGTGACCTAGCTGGCCAAGGAAGCGAGGTCACGTCAGTGGAGTGTTCATCCAACCATTCGGATACAATTCGGGAGCTGCATTGTTTTGTTGCAGGAGGAGGTCCCCAGTGGGATGTTGAAGACGTACAAACAGGAGCAAGTGGTTGTCCAGGATATTTCGGTAACGTTGACCTGTGAGGGATGATGTCACACATACCAGGGATCCCATTTCAGTCCACCTAAAGAGTCCCCAAACGAGAATGTCACCCCCACCAGCTTGAAGAGTACCCTGCTGACAAGAAGGATCCATCGCTTCATGTGGTTTGCGCCGTACTCGTATCCTGCCATCCGCATGTACCAACGTGAATCTTGACTCATCAGTCCAGGCAACATTTTCCCACATGTCTAGGGTCCAGTGGCGATGTTCCCGCGCCCATGCTAATCTTTGCACCCTGTGATGTGCGGTCAGCAGCGGTACCCTCGTGGGACGATGGCTTCTGTACCCCATAGCGAGGAGTTGGTTCTGGATGGTGTGGCTGCTTACACGTTTTTGTGCACCAGCGTTAAATTGCCGAGTGATTTCTTGCACTGTGGCCCGTCTATCCGCTGTTACAATGCGAGTTAGCCGACAATGACCCCGCTCATCCGCATGCTGTTGTCCACGGCAGTTGGCCCTTGCAGGGATGGTTTTACCGGATTCGATGTACTCGTGGTGCACCAGTGACACAGTGGTTCGTGAAAATCTCAGTGCCTGCACGACTTCCGAGATGGAGTGACTCATTCGTCGGGCCCCGACAATTTGCCCACGATCAAATGCACTTAAATCCTTCGTCTTACCCATACTGCATCCAACTCTTACTGATTCCCGTCGCATCACTCCTTATATTGTCAGATCGCTGCATACGTCATGTTGTTTCCGTTTACAGGGCCGCCCACAGCACCACATTTGCATAACGCCAGCTATCTCTAATTCAATTGCCCTTCAGTGTATATGTCCATCCATCCACACTACCTCTTCACCAACTAGTCTAATTTGAAAAATTCTTTTTGCTTCGGGAAACCTAAACTGTGAGAATGATGATCCTTGCTGTTTGGTCTTTTATAATGCATAACTTTGCCTCTAGGAGACATAAATCCTTTGATATCTTTTTCCATGAAGACCATTTTGTAAGCATACTTTTGTTTGCAGCTACATTGATGCTTCTAAAAGGTAAATGGAAATGGCAGTATATATATATATGTATAAGATTTATCGATTGATGGAGAAAAACTGGAGATAACAGATACGTATGTTTATCTTGGACAGCAGATATCAAGTGAGGGTCACATTGATGAAGAAATTAATCGGCGTACAAAACTTGCCTGGAGAGCTTTTGGAAGAAACAGCATAATTTTCAAGAGCAATATGCCATTATGTCTTAAAAGAAAAGTGTTTGATCAATGCATCCTTCCAGTGCTTACGTATGGTGCAGAGACGTGGACCTTAACTAAAAGAGACATACAAAGGCTGCAGACAACTCAAAGAAGCATGGAGAGGTGCATGCTTGGTATAACCAGGAGAGATAAGAAGAGAAACTCGTGGATCCGAAAAATGACGAGAGTGGAAGACATCATGATCAGGGTTAAATCCCTGAAATGGCAATGGGCTGGACATACTGCCAGAAGGACAGACCATAGATGGACAGCCGAAATTTTAGATTGGATTCCAAGGGACAGGAAAAGACCCAGAAAAAGACCACATGGGAGATGGGTGGATGAAATTCGTAAATATGCGGGAGTGACATGGAGGAGACTGGCACAAGACAGACCGTTGTGGAGGAAACTTGGGGAGACCTTCGTCCAGCAGTGGATTGATAATGGTTGACAATGATGATGATGATGATATATACACACCGGTCTATGCACTATATTGACAAAAGTCACCGGACACCTAGAAGAGAAACGCAACATAGCATTTATTGACATACATTAGTATGATGTCTGCCAACCTTTGGCCTTAATGCATGCACTGACTTTTCGAGACATGCTTTCGACAAGGTTTTGGAACACAGCGATAGGTATGCATTTCCATTCAGTACATAATGCTGCCTCTAACTGTTGTTTAGTAGTAGGCCTTGTTTTCAAACTTCTTATGCGGTGCTGTAATTCATCCCATAGATGATCTATGTGATTAAGATCAGGGCTTTGAGCTGGCCAGTCCACACACGATATAGAACTATCGTCAAACCACACCATAACAGTCCTTGCTTTATGGCTCGGTGCATTATCCTGCTGGTACCAACAAGGTTCGGTTCCATAGTATTGCCACAGAGTTGGTAGGGCATAATTGTCCCGAATATCAAGGTAAACTTGCTGGTTAACAGGTTTATCCATGATAACCAATGGGCCGGGACCACACCACGAAAAACACCCCCACAGGAGTACACTGCCAGCTCCTAACTTGATTGTAGGAATAGTACACTGTGGTAAATAGCGTTCCCCCGGCTGCCGCCATACCCACACACGGCCATCAGACTGATGGATCGTGTACCTGTATTCATCAGTGTATAGGACCCATTTCCATTGATCTACTGTCCAAGATAAATGTTCTTTACACCATGCTTAACGACGAGTAGCATTCAGAGTGGAGATGAAAGACTTATGAGCAGCTGCACGACCATGGTAACCCATGGGATGAAGTTCTCTGTGAATGGTACAATGTACATACTGAGGTTCCAGCATTTTTACTCACCTGTATACTGAGGTATTGTGCAGTACTCCATTGATTAGCTGTAACGTCCTCTATCACTGAATTTCTTTGGTCTGCCTGTACGTTTTTCTGCTTCTGGCACACCATGTGTCTTCCACTTATGCAGTACATCCAAAACAGTTGACTTGGGTATGTTTAAACACCTCTCAGTTTCTCTTATGGACAACCCACTAATATAGCACCCAACAATCTTTATTTTCTCAAAGTCAGTTCTCTCCCGCCGCAACATTTTCACTCAACCTCACAGTGCGATATGATCGTGGTCAGCTGCAGGCTTTTTTATTCCTTTTGCAGCTGTACCACACATCTTAATAATGCAGCAGATCAGTTCATTTGCTTTTGAAGCGGTGTCCGGTAGCTTTTCTCAATATAATGTATATATGTATGTGTGTATTGGCTAAAAACCAGTTACAATGATGAGAAAATTTTAAACATATTTCTTCATTATCATATAAAGTTTTTTCAAAAGGTGGCATAAAGTATTTATAACTTTTTTCCCAATTTTGCCGCTTCTAAATGTCTTCTTAGACTATGTTAGTTTTTATTTAAAACATAAATTAACAGAAAGGAAAATTTTATTAGATATTGTCTGTCAAATGGTTTCTTGTTAAGGCAAAAATGCACATGTTTTTCTCTTTTCACAACATGATTGGAAGCTCATTGAATGTCGATAAAAGTCCTTCATATGACAAAAGGCCTGCTTGAGGGAGAAGAGCATACACAACAACATGATATGAGAGAGAGAGAGAGAGAGAGAGAGAGAGAGAGAGAGAGAGAGAGAGAGAGAGAGAGAGAAAGAAAGAAAGAAAGAAAGAAAGAAAGAAAGAAAGAAAGAAAAGGGCAGTTTCACAATTTATCTTGGTGCACACCTTCAGAAACATTTGTACTTGTGAATGGGATGGGCATATAAAAAGCCCCCAAAATTTGAAGACAGTGGGGTACTCAACTTAAGCATATGTGGGGAACCAATGCATTGGCACTGATCAAAGATAGTGATAAGAAAAGTACAAAAAAAAAAAAAAAAATCAAACTGCAAGAGAAAACTTTACAGCAATTTACATTCACATCAACTGAGACCCTGTTTCTAAATAATGCAATGTGGATTAATAATGTGTTTTTGGTTGAGGTGCATGTTGACACTCAAAATTTAGATATAGCACCAGTATGAACAAAAACACGAGATCATTGCCTGCAAACCTAGAATTAAGTTTGGTTGCAAAATACTGAATGTAAAGAATAAAACACTTGAGTTAACTCCCTGTTTTACCACCTACTACCTATTTAACTTAACAACACTCTGTTTAGAGATACATAGGTGTCTGCCTTAATCTGCCTAACCCCTTGAACCTAAAATAACAATATACAGGAGATCAAAATTTTATTTTGGGATTGCCTCAAATGCTGAAACTTACCTTTGTTGGGAAAATGACCTTAACTAGCCTAAGTACCTCATACACCTGCAATTAGAAGACAACACAGTCCCAGTTGGCAGTTCGAAAGCATGTGCAAGGAGTTAGCTTGCATGGGCAATGTCATTGGGAATCCTACCATCACATACCTTTTTTGAAGATAACAATCTGATTTTTGGCATAAATGTGACAAGGATGGTAAGTCAGATAATATCCGAAAACTTGAAAAACTTTTTTTTTTCATCGTCCTGGAGCGGGACACGAACCCGCGTCTCCCAGAAAACGCCCGGGTATGCTAACCACTACACCGCACAGAACGACCAAGTTTCAAGTTTCCGATCAATTTGAATATAACCATCGCAGAATTCGCTAGTCGAAGCAACTTGCATTCATGTTTAGCGAATCTGGAGGTTAAGAATCTTATCCCGTGTTTGCCCGGAGAAGCAGATAAATCATGAAAGAAATACGAGATTTATCATAGGGCTGGTTGACCAGAGGATTTATCATACGTATGGCTGGTTGGTCCCTGTATCACATTATGGTGGAAACACATCACTGCAACTATTGGGCAAGTGTGGCAACAGTGGTTGGGGGAAGGTAATGTGTTTCCCTGTAGTGGGACTGGTGCATGTAGGCAAATGGCTTAATCGCTGCATTCAATGGCAAGTCGCTGCATTCAATGGCAAGTCGCTGCAGACCCGCAATCCACAGCGGATGGCATTCAATAAGGTGTACTGGCAGCTGTGTACGTATCTCCATATCGACATAGACTGTGAATTGAAGATTGGCTGAGGCAGGTTTCTGCTCTAACCTCTCATTGCAGTGACTGTCACTCACCATAGAATATTGTTGCACAAGGTTGCAAGGGTGCCATATAGACACATGAAGCAAGAAAAATGGAACCATGTCATATTTAGTGACAAGTCTTGCTACTGTCTCAGCATTGCTGATTGCCGATTGAGAGTCTGAAGATAATTTGGTCACGAGGATGATCTTACTGACATCCACGAATGTCTTATAGCTCGCCAGCCTGGTGTCATGGCTTGGGGTCCTATTACTTTCAATAGCCATTACATCTCAGATGCAAAGGGAGTACAATGACAGCACAGTGACAGCACAGTGACATGTTGAAGAGGTGTATTAGGCAGTTTTGTTGCCTTACCTCTGTGGCAACTTTGATGCCTAGTTCTAACAGAGTATCACATGCCCTTACACTGCCATCATCAGCAGACAGTGCTTACAAGGTGTCCTGGTGCTGCCATGGCTAGCATGATCCCCAGATTTCTTCCCAATAGAGAACATGGTGGATGTCTTCAGCAGATGACTTAATGCCTCTGCATTGCCCCTTCATAATGTTAGTGTATTGTGGGCACAAGTCAACAACACCTCAGGACACCATCAGGGGACTTTTCAATTTGATGCCACGCCATGTTGCTGAATGTATAGCCCAGCATGGCAGTCATACAACCTACTGACTCAGGCTATGTTATATTGTCTCCTTGCCCATTGCATTCAGAGAATTTATCATTTTCAGTAGGAGTACTATGGTTAAATGCAAAAATTGTTCAGAACTACAAGAACCAATAATTAAATTAAGAAACCAGACTTATCACTTCCTCCATGAAGAATTTTATTGAAAATTCAGGTGATTAGCTTTGAAACAATTCCCATCTGCGCTGATGAATGAATTCTAGCATTGTTTCCACCTGTTGAAACAATTTTTGAAGTTATTGTCATATAAGCTGTTTCGAACTACTGCCGTGTACTTCTGAAATACTACTGCTGTATAATGTCAGTCTTTGGGGACTTTCTTCATCCATGGGAAAAGAGAAAAGCAGCACAGGGTGAGATCTGGTGAATAAGCAGGTGACAGTTGTTTTTTAACCAGAAACTCTTTAACAGAAAATACTGTGTGGGGAAAGTGCATTATTATGTTATGGTAGCGAATCCACTTGCCAGGAAACAAATTCAACCTCACTGGACGAAATTATCTAAAACTTTCCAAAACTTGTAGATAAAACTGGTTAACAGTATCACCTAGAAGAATAAATTCTTGGTAGACTGTCCCTTTGTAGTAAAAAAAAAAAATCAACATGATCTTCACATTTAATTTTGACATGCATGGCTTTTTTGAGGTGCAGTGAATTTGGAGGTTTCCATTGCATGCTCTATCTTTTAGTCTCATTGGGGAACTCATGTTTTATCTCCAGTGATAACTCTGTGTAAGCCACTTTTCATTTTTGTTTGTTTGCTGCAAAAGATCAGTGTAAATTTCTCTCCTCTGCTGCACTTGTTTAACAGTGAAGTTCTTATGAAGCTTCTTGGCACATACTTTCATCATTTCCTAAGCTTGAGTTACAATCAATGGGAAAGTTTCTTAATTGATGTTTAATTCTTCTGAAATCATTCTAACAGGAAGATGATTATCAGTTCTTTACTAAGTTTCTCACCTTTTCCACATGTTTGTGTCTTTGGACATCCAGGATGGTTATCAAACTGCACTGTTTCTCTTTCCTCTAAAAATCCTTTATACTATTCAAA
This sequence comes from Macrothele yani, assembly GCA_039090855.1. Taxonomy (NCBI): domain Eukaryota; kingdom Metazoa; phylum Arthropoda; class Arachnida; order Araneae; family Macrothelidae; genus Macrothele; species Macrothele yani. The sequence continues at coordinate 42,214,748 of CM077022.1, read as the reverse complement.
CACATGTGAAATTAACAAGTGTGTGACTTCCCATACATTTCTTTTAACATTTCAAACACTTCTGATGGTTTCTTTCCAAGTGTTATAAAAAATTTCATGTTAATTCTTTGTTCGGAATGCTTGTCATCCATTTTTACGATGGGCAGCAAGAGCACTGCCTCCTAAAACTTTTCACAACTGCACACTCACTGTCTTTTGAGAAGATTCTGCTATAAGACAGAGTTAATAAATGAATTAATAGATGGCAGCAAGAATCAGCAATTGCTCTTTGATCTGGTGTAGACAATCTCATTATTTGATTTTCAACCCTCATATTTTACTCTAAGAATGGCAGTTTCTGTTAGCAAAATTGTGGACTTTTCAATTCATCATCATTAACTGTGATTTTTTGGCATTACATAATCAGTCTGTCAAAAATACATTGTAAGGCATAGTTAAAAAGGAAGTTTTAACAGGTATCCAAAGTTTTTGTGGTATTTTATGTGTATCAGCACTTAGTTTGAATTAACAGATCCCCCAATATTTTAGAGTGTGGCCTATCAGTAATTTCCTAAGTAGCACTGTTTTTCCCATGCCATGCTTGTGACAATGTGGATTTTAACCCCAAAGTCACAATTTATGAACTCTACAATTGTTAACATATTTTGCCCAGGTAGAAATGTGCTTCTGAGTTCAAAGTAGTAGTAGTGCACTGATGTTTAGTGTAACTCATGATTTAGGACAAACTGCAGCCTTTTTTGTAACTCCAGAAAGCTGTTTATGTGATTTAGAAAAACAGAACAAAAAAAAATCCTTCATTGTACTATGAATAACACATCACTGCATTGCTTTATTTACATACTCTGTCACTCAACTTTTAGGATCGTGTCAAGCCTGTAGTATTTAAATGCTACCACTCGTAATGGAATGTTGGAACTGTAACTTGTTTCCTACACTAATTACATATGTACTTCAGGAATTACAGCAGTTTTAATCTTGCACTGATCTCATCATAAGACATCGTTTATTGATCATAATGTCTTAGGCATCCCTACATAATAATTCCTATACATGAAAAAGTGCTGTTGGGTTGTCCAAAAAGTCATTGTGTTTTTTACATATACATATAGATGGCGAAACGTGTCTTGAAATGTGACCACCATTTGAAACCTCAAGTTCATTATGTAACGTGACACCTAACAGTTCAAGCTTGTTTTAGGAACAGAAAGTGCATGATTCTGTTAACAAGTGTTTGTTTGGTGTCAATTTCAAAATGGACAATCAAAAGGAACATTTTCGTCATGTCTTGCTGTATTACTTCCGAAAAGGTAAAAACACTGTGCAAGTTCATAAAAAGTTATGTGATGTGTATGGTGAAGATGCCTTAAAACTACGACAGTGTAAGAATTGGTTTGCGAAATTTCGGTCTAGAGATTTTGATGTGAAAGATGCACCATGCTCAGGAAAGCCAATCGAAGTTGATGACAACAAAATAGTCATTGATCAAATCCAATCGGCGTTTAATGACACAAGATATTGCTGAGAATCCAAACATATTGAAATCGAGCGTTGAAAACCATTTAAAGCAACTGGGATAAGTTAGTAAGCTCGATATGTGGGCACCACATGATCTCAAAGAAATTCATCTCACTAAGCACGTTGACATCTGCGATTCGCTCTTACGAAAGTGAAGAAAACGATCTATTTTTAAAACATATGATATCAGGCGACGAAAAATGGATCGTCTACTACAGCGTGGAACCATAAAGATTGTGGAGCAAGCATGATGAACCTACCTGCTCAAAGCACTTCAAAAGCAGGTATGCAACAAAGGAAGGTTATGCTGTCAGTCTAGTGGGATTACAAAGGCATTTTGTATTTTGAATTGCTTTCAAGGAACCAAACCATTAATTTGGACATGTACTGTTGTCAGCTGGATAAACTAAATGTTGCAGTCAAACAGAAGCGTCCAGAATTGGCGAACCACAAAGGTGTTGTGTTTCACCATGAAAACGCAAGACCACATACAAGTTCGGTCACTCATCAAATATTGTTGCAGCTTGGATAGGATGTGTTATCACATCCACCATATTCGCCAGACCTGGCACCATCAGACTACCATTTGTTTCGTTCATTGCAAAACGCCTTAAATGGTAAAATCTTCACTGCTGATGAGGCTATCAAATCATTCTTGGAACTGTTTTTTGCCGAAAAAAACAAACTTTTTGAGCGCAGAATCATGGACTTGCCTGCCAGATGGCCAGATGGCAAAAGGTCATCGGACAAAATGGACAATATGTTCAACTCAAAATAGTATAACTATATACTAAAAATCCGAAAAATTATTGGCGTAGAATAAATAATCAAAATATTTATTCTACGCCAATAAATTTTCGGATTTTTAGTATATAGTTATACTATTTTGAGTTTAATTTGGTGTACAGTTCCTACTTTTGGACAATATGTTGTTGACTAAAGTTTTTGTTTCCCATTCAAAATTCGCTTTTCATTTACGCAGGAAAAAAACGCAGTTACTTTTTGGCCAACCCAATGAAAAGTTCAGTGTGTGATAGTTTGAAATTTTTACTATTTGTCAGGAAATATCTTCAGGATTGGCATAATGCTGAATTTTGATTAAGTACACATCACAAAGAAGGGGAAGGTTGCAGTCTCAACAAAAATAGTCAAATTTCGTAGTATGCTTGTATAAAAAAATATTTTCAACATTCAGCTCATTTGTCGAAGTGACCCTGGTGCCCAAGACAACACTAGATGTCACCACAGCCATTCACTCATGTCATGAAATACCATATCATGAGACACATGGTTTTCTCAATTTTCTTTTTTCAAATGGTTTTTAAAAGGACATGTGGGTTGGAGGGGCAAAATAGTATTTCTTCTGAAAAAAAAATGCAACGTTTTGTTCCTCTCTGTGGAAGGCAATCATGTCATGGCTTCTTGATTTCAGTATTCCTGGATTTTTGGGTATGTATGACACAGGAATGATCACTGACCCTTGGTGTCCTTTAAACACTGTGTCTGTACTGTATGCACAACTGTGGTAGGTAATCATTGCCTACCAGGTAAAGAAAAGAATTATGAATATCATGGCTTCTTTGATTTTGGTATTCCTGGATTTTTGGGTATGTATGACACAATGATGATCATTGACCCTTGGCATCCTTTAAACACTGCATCTTTACTGTAGGCACAAAGGATTTGGGCCAACAAGAGAAGATTGACAGGCCCAGGGGTGTCACTGAGATTGACGATGCTATGATGTTGCATAATTCCTAACCTGTGAGATAAGGATTCCTAGAGCAGCTATCATGTTGCATTCAAAAGCCACAAATTGTCTCTTTTTCTCCAGAAGAAATACCACTTTGCTCCTTCAGTACACAAGATGTCCTTTTAAGAGCCATTTCAAAAAGAAAACTAAGAAAAAAGAATTTCAAGTACTTCCAATATTGGATTTCTTTAGTAAAAGTCAGCTATTGAAGGTTAATTTTTTTGACTTGCATTAATGCAAGAAAAAAGAATGTGTTTCTCAGGGTGTGGAATCAATGTGGCAACATCTAATGTCATTGTGGGGCTCCAGAATATCTTCTGTGAATGAAATGAGCCCAACATTATTCTACCAATATATAGAAGTAATTTGTAAAATTGATAGAACCTGTGATTTTTTTTTTTTTTTTTTGTGGTGTCATTTGTAAGCTTACTGGTTAACACAGTATGTAGCTGTATGGTGAATTTTTTGTCATGCTAGCTAACATATTTGTTTATATGTACTTTTTTTATAGCTTGTTTATTTTGACCTTTGTTTACAGTTGGTAGGTTCTGCCCCTGCCTTTCCTCATGGAAGTATTGATCCTATTATAGAAATAGCTCAGGTAAGAAACTAAGTGGAAAATATCAAGTTATTCCATTATGAAAGCCAAAAACAAAAGTAATGGTGTCAAAATAAGAGATGTGCTAAAATTAAAATGCCAGATGTTGATTTTCAATTATTATTGTGAATATGCTGTCTTCTGTTCCTAATGAAAATATTGATGCTAGTAGTTTATGAATGCAAGGCTTTCTTCAGTTTTCCAATTAAATGATAACACAACCCAACATGATTCTGGGGTTTGCAAAATTTCAAGTGTTTTATAGTAATTCAGGTATGCTGATCGCGAATATCACATCCGTTTTCCTCTGCCACCCACAGATTTTTCACAATTTCCCATGGTATTTTTGTTTATGAATAAAAAAAGGAAAAATACTATGAAGTAATCTGTTATTCTTTTATTCTAAAAATTTAAGTTTACTAGCTAAAGCAGATCACGGCAGTTGGAAAATGATAAAATAGATGGATAAATTTTAATTAGAAAGCAATACAATAGATGGCACCTCTATATCAATGAATGAAACATTGTGGGGTTTTGCCATTTTGAACGCTGTGTTTAAAGCGATAAGACCAAAGAGTATTTCAGTAATTTTAACTGCTGTGTTGTTCGTTATTACTGTGTTATGGCATCAAGAGGCTGTGTTAATTGTCCTGATTAATTTTGTTATATACTGTAAGTGGCAGTTTTGTGGTGAAAAAAAGGCAACTCAAAATAACATACATACATCACGAAGCTTTTCTCCGAGATTCAGAGGTTAGCTCCAAAAAGAAATGCAAACTACCCGATATTTTTACTTACTGTTGTCGTATCAAACTTCTCCATTTACAGTGATCATGACATAGAACTCCTGCTTCACTGATATCCATCACACGCCATACACAAGATCTTTTATGCTTCATACTCATAATCTTTTTCTCATGCAGACACTCCTTAATCTGATCCACCCATGTCTTCCTTGGCCTTCCTCTGCCTTTCCTTCCTGCAACTTGGGCTAAAAAGATTTTCTTAGTAAGCATCTATCTCATCACTCATTCTTTCAACATGGCCAAACCACCGAAGCATATTAGTCTCCACCTTGCTAACGACATTTTGCTTCACATCACACAACTGCAACACATTTTCATTCCTCACACAATCATCAGACTGTGCCTTGCCCCCCCCCCCGTAAGTAACACATTTCTCCACCATACAAATGACTTCTATGTTTCTTCTGCAGTACCCAGGTTTCACTACCATACATCAGAGTAGGAACAATCACACTTTTAAACACAGCCATGTGGGACTCTCTAGAGAACCCATCATTCCTGTGAAAACCTCCCAGAGCAGCTATGACTTTCAAAGAATTCACTCGCCTACTGATTTCACCACCCAACTTGTTCTCTCTGTCAAACATGCTTCCTAAATACACAAACTCACTCACCTGGTCAATCACAGTGTCATTTATACTTACATTACATTCAGTGCTACCCATTTCTCTCTCAAACACCATAACTTTGGTTTTTCCCTTATTTATACTCAGTTTGAATTTCATGCAAACTTCGTGCATCCGAGTCAACATACTCTGCAACTCACTTTTGCTCTCTGCCAACAGGACAGTGTCATCAGCATATAGCAGTCTGCACATACGGATATCACCAACACATAAACCACTATTATCTATTTTGGCATCACACATCCATAAATATATTAAACAGCCATGGGGACATTACACAACCTTGTCTGATTCCTGCATTAATAGAAAACCATCTTGATAAAACACCATTCACTCGTACACAAGCTCTACTACCAGCACACATGGCTTTTACACTATTAAGTAGATTCCCAGTAACACCTTATTCATTCAATACCTTCCACAAAAGTGTCTTAGTTACTCGGTCGTAAGCTTTCTCTAAATCTATGAACGCTGCAAAAACTTTCTTACCAACAGCCAAATACTCAAAATAACAGTTTTTGTCAAAAAGGCATATCAGGCTTATTTCAGTATAAAGCTTGGAAACTAGGACAAGAAATGGACACCACATCAAGTTTGTCACACGTGTATTGAGCAACTGAGAAAATGGACTCAAGGTAAGAAAAACTCTTTTCCGTTTCCTATTCCAATGGTATGGCGGGAGCCAGTGATTCATGAGGAATGTTGTTTTTGCTTAACCACACCAGTAAAGGGCTACAATTGCAAACACATAAATAATATTGTCTACCCAGTGACTCCCTGTGCTATCAGACCTGTACCCCATGGTCCTGATTTTCCTGTTCCATCACCTCCTACATCATTAGATTTTTCATCAACTTCGGAAGTTGAGTTAAATTGCAGTGAAACTGAAGACTTGTACAGCATTCCTAAAACTAGTAGTGAACCACAGAAGTTTACACAAAGTGAATTAAATGACTTGGTATGGGATTTAAATCTGCTGAAGGAAAGTGCACAACTTTTAGGATCAAGGCTTAAAAACAAAAATCTACTTGCTCCAGGACCAACATTTTCATGATACAGAAACCGAGAAAAGGAATGTGTTAAATATTCCACCCAAGAAGAATCACTTGTATTTTGCAGACATTCCTGGACTTATAATGCATTTGTCTTCCACTGTTCATGACCCATCACAGTGGAGATCGTTCATTGATTCCAGTAAGAGAAGCTTAAAAGGAGTTCTTTTGCATAATGGCAACATTTCCTCCTCAATATGAGTTGCTCATTCAGTACATCTGAAGGAATCTTATGAAAATCTTGACATTCTCCTTAATAAAACATCAGGAATACAACTGGCAAATTTGTGAAGATTTTAAAATTCTGAGCATGATATTAAGGCAGCAAAGTGGCTACACAAAAATGCCATGCTTCATCTGTGAATGAGACAGTAGAGCTTATAAGCAACATTGGATCACAAAAAAAAAAAAAAAAAAAAAAAAAGGCCTAAAAGAGAAAATTTGATTCCAGGTTCAAAGAATGTTCACCCGAACCTAGTGGACCTGGAAAAAGTTATTTTTCCACCCTTGCATAATAAATTAAGATTGAAACAATTTCTTAAAGCTGTGGACAAAAATGGTGAATGTTTTCAATATTTGATTAATGTTTTTCCACATTTATCAGAAGCAAAAATCAAAGGAGTGTTTGTTGGCCCAGATATAAGGCGGTTAGCTAAAGATAAAACTTTTGAGTAAAAAATGACTACAACAGAAAAAGAAACATGGGTTAGTTTCAGAAATGTTATTCAAAATTTTCTAGGCAATTACAAGGATTCTAATTACAGAGCCATCATTGCAATTATGCTAGAAAAATTTAAGAACTTGGGTTGCAGCATGAGCTTGAAAATTCATTTTCTGCATTCTCACCTTGACACTTTTCCAGAAAATCTTGGTGCTGTGAGTGAAGAGCATGGTGAGAGATTTCACCAAGATATAAAATGTATGGAAAAACGATATCAAGGATGATGGAATGTAAATATGAAGGCAGATTACTGCTGGGGTTTAAAGAGAGATTCTGCTTCTGAAATTTCACCATATAAGGAAAGCTGTAAACGTTTGTTTGACGGAAAAGGAAAATGATTTGGTAAAAACACATTAATTTTGATTAATTTTTTTATATATATTTTTTTCATTAACTATTTTTTTTATCTTTACACAAGTGATTTTTATTTAGATTGTATCAATATCAATGGGCCGTGGATTGTATATTCTCTTAAGAAAATGAAACAATACATACATATCACTAAGCTGTTCTCTGGGATTCAGAGGTTAGCTCCACAAAGAAATGATAAACTGCCAGATAATTTTTAGAAGATTATTTACTTACTGTTGCCCTATCAAACTCCTCCATTTACAGCGATCTTGACATACAACTCGGTCTTCACTGACATCCATCACACGACATACACAAGATCTTCTATACTTCATACTCATGATCTTTTTTTCATGCAGACATTCTTGAATCTGATCTTCCCATGAATTCCTTGGCCTTCCTCTGTCTTTCCTTCCTGCCACTTGGGCTGAAAATTTGTTCTTAGTAAGCACCTCATCACTCATTCTTTCAACATGGCCAAACCACTGAAGCATATTAGTCTCCACCTTGCTAACAACATTTTGCTTCACATTACACAACTCCAACACATCTTCATTCCTCACACGATCAGAACGTGTCTTGTCACAACCCCCCCCCCATAAGTAACGCATTTCTCCAGCACAGACTCCTATGTTTCTTCTGTAGTATCCAGGTTTCTCTGCCATACATCAGAGTAGGAACAATTACACTTTCATACACAGTCATGTGGGACTCCCTTGAGAACCCATCATTCCTGTGAAAGCCTCATAAAGCAGCCACGACTTTCAATGAAGAATTCACTCGCCTACTAATTTCACCATCCAATTTGTTCTCTGTCAAACATGCTTCCTAAATACACAAACTCATTCACCTGTTCAATCACTGTGCCATTTAGAATTATGCTACATTCAGTACTACCAGTTCCTTGCTCAAAAACCATAACTTTGGGTTTTCCATTATTAATACTCAGTTTGAATTTCATGCAAACCTTGTACATCCGGGATCAACATACTCTGCAACTCACTTTTGCTCTCTGCCAACAGGACAGTGTCATCAGCATACAGCAATCTACACACACACGGATATCACCAAGACATAAACCACTATTATCTATTTTGGCATCACGCATGCATGCATCCATAAATATATTAAACAGTTATATTTAACGGTTAATATATATATATATATTAAATATATATTAACCTTGCCTGACTCCTGCACCAATAGGAAACCATTTTGATAAAACACCATTCACTCGTACACAAACTTTACTGTCAGCATACATGGCTTTTACACTATTAAGTAGATTCCCAGTAACACCATATTCATTCAATATCTTCCACAGAAGTGTCCTATTTACTCTATTTTAAGCTTTCTCTAAATCTTTGAAGGCAGCAAAAACTTTCTTACCAACAGCCAGATACTTTTCAATCATCATGCGTAATGCAAAAATTTGGTTAGTGCAGCCTTTACCAGGCATGAAACCACTCTGAACATCCCACGCTTTCTCTGATGTAAGACTCCGTACTTTTTCAATAATGACCTTACCGAACACTTTCCCTGGCACACTCAGTAGGCTAATACCATGATAGCATCCTTCCAATCCCAAGGGACCATTCCTAGCTCCCAGCACAACTGGCAAATTTCAGTTAACCAGTCAATTACAGATTCACCACCATATTTCAACATCTCGGCAGTTATGCCATCAACTCCCGGAGCCTTACCATTCTGAAGAGATTTTAGAGCTTAACGCACCTCTTCTCTTGAAATTCCTCCTCTGCTTCCCTCCTTCACTGTGACATCTGCTTCTGCCTCAGAATCACCTTTGCTTTCCTGATCTAATAACTCACAGAAGTATTCACCCCACTGAAACAAATTCTATAAATTACTGATAAACAATATATATATATAGAATGAAAATATTACAGAACAAAAATACAAAATTTCAAAACAAGTAAAAAAACTGGAACAGGTTGCCGTCATTAGGAGAGCATCAACCTGTGGGAGTGGCCTTTCTAGTACCAACAAAACGACTAGGCAAGCCAAAATTGTTGGTTGGTCATGCTCCCTAGGCCACAAAACCAAATTATAATAAGCACAAAAATTACAAAAATCAAATTTAAAAAAGAAGAATTAAAAGCTTACCGGCAGAACAAAAACCGCCATGACAAAGAGTCAAACAAGACTGAACAGAGCACCCCCAAGAACCCAAATATATACACTGATAAGAAAGGTGGTCACGGTTAAACAACTACCTGGTAAGCCAAAAAATGTGTGAGTTGACAAGATGCAAAACTGTGTATGTAGATAAGATCTTCAGCTATTAGGGACCCACCAAATAGCACTTTATGTTACCTATATACTTAAAATTGTTAGGTCCTAGGTTAATAAAGCATGTCAATGTGTAATTTGAAACTTTTGGACACCGAATTAAAGTTCAAAATTAAATGGTTAAAATGATGTCTTAAGAAATTTTTTGGAAAATTGTTAGATTGCAATTTAGAAAGAAGAGCTTTCAGATTTTTTGCAAGTAAGAGCTGTGTAGAGCAAATTTTAGCCATTCTATGAAACTGGAAGATGAGTAGATTGTGATGTATAACTTTTGAAATATTGGATGACCAGTGAGTGTAAGTGAATGATATCAAACTCAAAAGAGTTTCTTTTATCAAATAAATTCACCACACCTCTTCCCTCATCGTCCACCTGAACCTCTAAATCGAGGTAACAAACACAAGTAGACGATCTGTTGGTTTTTTCTAGGGTAAGGTCGTCAGGATACAAGTCAGTGGCGCAACACAAAAAGTCCGGAATGTTAATGACAATAATGTCATCAACATATCTTAGAGCAATCCCAGGTAAAGGATGATTGGCAACATATCTATCCTAAAAAAATGTAGATAGAGATTAGCCAAACTGCTAGAAAAGCGACTGCCCATCGGGATACCACGAGTTTGGAGGTAGAGCCCATCGCCCACGGTAACAAAATTGTTATTGATACAGAAATCCAGTAGGAAATGCCAATACTGTTCTGTAGTCCCAGGCTCGAACTTTGTATGTATATTTAGGGCTACCTGCCACAGACCCTTCAATGAAATTGAGGTGAAGAGGTTTTTAAAATCGTAAGTATCCACAGATGTGACAGTCACCGAGCCAAGTGTCTCCAAGACTCTGTTATTGCTCCCAATAATCCAGGTCGAACCCAAACTGCGAAGAGCCACGGACAAGTATCTCTGAAGCAACCCACCCGCTTTGCTGTTATAACAGTTGCATCCACTAGTAATAAAATGGAAGGAAACAGGTTCCTTATGAAACTTTGGGATGGCATAAATAAAAGGAAAGTTTAAGTTGGACACATTAAGCCTTATCCTTTTATGCAGAGCGATTATTTTCTTAACAATGTCTTTATGGGTTTTCAAAACCATTAAGACATTGTTAAGAAAATGCATAAAAGGATAAGGCTCTGCATAAAAGGATAAGGCTTAATGTGTCCAACTTAAACTTTCCTTTTATTTATGCCATCCCAAAGTTTCATAAGGAACCTCAGTCATCACATCCATTAACACATAAAAGAAATAGTGTTAAAACACTAATTAAAAGAAGTTTAACACACTCATCAATGGAACAATATAAAAAAGAAGAAATTGAATATATTGAAAAAATTGCATATGATTTTGGTTACCCTAAACAGGTATTAAAAATGGATTTATGAAGTAACTCAAGCTAACAATAAAGCCAAGATTGATAAAAAACTTGTAAAATATGTTGGGGCAATACCATATGTAGAAAATGTTTCAGCTGAAATTAATAAAGTTTGTGGCAAGTATGACATACAGGTAGGAAATCAGGTACTTACTGTAAAACATTTAGTGATTAAAAATGAAAAAATCAGCCAATTAGATAGAGCAGGAATTTATGAAATCCCTATAAACCAGCAACCACCTGTGTCATATATAGGCAGTACCAAGAATAAATTAAAGTATAGATTGAACTAGCATATAAATAATTGGAATAAAAAAGAAGCTAAGACAGCGTTAACCCAATACTGTATGGAAAATCAACAATGTCCAAGGTTTGAGGATATTAAAACTATTAAGAGCTGTAAAAACGAAAGGCAGTTAAGAATTGCAGAGTCAGTGTTAATTGAAAAAAACAGATCAAGATTATACAAAAAAAATTCTAGCGGATAATGCTTACCTTGGCATTCCTTTCTAGCGATGGGAACATTTCACGCACGTGTTTTCCGGTCTTTGTTGATGTTATTGTCCTAAAGTCCGTTGTATGCGATGACTGGCTTTACTTCTCACACTTTTCGCTGGGTATGCTCATTGGATCTTTGCCCTAGGATTCCAAACACATCAATTTTTACCGTTCTTTATACTCGAAATTTTCGCCCATCCTCTGGGCATCCTCAGGAGCGTGGCGACTTTACCACCGATGTTCGTGGTTAACTTCGCGCTAATGGAGTCCGATACTCCTTGTTGCCATTCGTCGGATATACTTTCCTGGATATATTTCGTTATCAAGCCCGGCTGGCGCCATCTATGTTTCATTAAAAACAACTTTTTTTTTTTTTTTTTTTTAAATTTCTTCTCCTATCCTGGTTTTTTTGTCTTTTTTGCCGGTTTTTCTTTTGTTGTTTTTCTTGTCTTATTAGTTCTTTCCTCAGGCCCGATAATGTGCTAGGGTCGTTCTGGTTACATACCCTTGCTTTATTTTTATAGATTAATATTGCTTCTTCCCTCCTCATTTGCCTTTCCGATTTTTTATTCTTTTTTAGCATTTTAATTTCATCGAATTTTGGGAATGTCCGGTTTTCCATGCAGAATTGCACTAAAGCAGTTTTGGCTTCTTTTTTTTGCCAATTAGATATGTGTTGTTTGTCTTTTTTTAATCTGTTTTTCGTACTTCCAATGTACGATATTGGGGGTATGTGTGCAGTTGGAATTTCGTAGGTTCCTGATTCTTCTAGCATTTTTTCCTCTGTTTTTTTGTTGACAGTCATACTTTTCACGGTGTGCACTGAGCTTCCTAGTTGTAAGTCATATTTAGCACAGTGCCTATTGATTTCATTACTCACTCCTTCCAAGTATGGGAAAGCTCCAATGTATTTCAATTTTTTCCTCCTCATCTTCCTTTGGTTGTGCACTTCTTGGCCTTCTATACTCTGAGTCATATGCTTTTTACTCTCATGTATCCATTTATTAATTAGCTTGCTCGGGTACCCATACTCTTGTGCTATTTTCGAGATAAACTCTAGCTCTTGATTTTTTAGCCTGTTGTTAGATGTGTGCGTGTACGCTCGCCGTATCAAGTTTACTATGCTGTTTTTTTTATGTATCACTGGATGGTGCGACGAGTATGGAATCAGTACAGGTGTGTAAGTTGCTTAGAGCTATATAATAGTCAGAATTAGAATGATTAGAGCTATATAATAGTCAGAATTAGAACTACTAATTGGAAATGAGATCAAGATTATGCAACATTAATGAGCCTAGCAACTTAAACGAACAATGGAAGGCCTTAATAAAAATTGAACAACAGCTTAGAAAGAAAAAAAGAAAAGAGAGCAGCAATGACAATAGATGGTGCCAGAGACACAAAGATTAAGAGATTGCGACTGGAGCCCGTGCCTCGATGGCTCTGCTCACTTGAGCTGTGGTGGGTGGGTGAGACACACCTGCCTCCTGAGGACGACAGTAACCTGTTGAAAGCACTAGAGGATTGTGTGTGAGAGGCTGAATGAGCGTGACACTTGCAGTAGGAGTAGCACGAGTTTTGAAACAGATAGAGCATTTTGTTACTCACAGTTGACAAAGGTTTAACCACCTGGAAATGTAATGTAGTGTAAATATGTACATAGTTTTTTAATTGAATGTATGGATGAGTAGTATGCTTGTGTGGTTTTTATGGAATTGACGAGCTATGGTTACATCTCATATGGCTAAAAAACCCAGCATTGTTTGTCTAGCAAATAAAAAAAAAATGCGATGTTTCATCCCCGGAAGAAGGAATCGTAAGCAAGATGTCTGTAAACCTTTGAAGGCCAACAACATTACGATAATTGACGTGCTTGAAGTGTGTTGTGAATGGAAATTACCATGATCTTTAGGGTAAGTGATTGGTGATTTTTAATAGTATATCATTTATGAATTGCACGTAAACTATGCGCACTTTGCAGGGGTTTAATACCTTAAAAGTGCAATTATAAAAATTTAAATGGATAATACCTATTTTATAATTTAATAGTAAAGTTTTACTTTGATGTGGAATTATAAAAATGTGTTTTTATATTAAGCAGATAGCAGAAAATATATTGGAAATGATAACTCTAATAAGATATTTTTGTCAAGTCTTTTAATAAAAGAAGAGATTTGAGAAGAAACCATAACTGAAAGGATTAGCACAGCAAAAATGAAAGAAGATGAGTTGCTAAATATAAATTTTATAAAAATATTATTTATATTATATACACTGACGGGGAAAAAAATCCCAACACCATGAAGGGGTTGTGTTAGATAAACGACAGTTGGTAGGTGGTGAGAGTACATCTGTAAGATGACGTCTATGCAAATTTCGTGCTCGGCGCATACATGTGGCGCTAGTAGTGCCCCTCAGTACATGCAAAGCAGGTTTGCTGTAAATACGCGCTGTAACGTTCGTGAGCGTTAGTTATCGCTGAGATTCGACGTAGGGTGTTGATGTTAGTCAAGAATGCCTTTAAGAAGACGAAGAAGCCATTATCAACAGCTCACGGAGTTTGAACGAGGTCGTGTAATAGGGCTATGAGAAGGTGGATTTTCTTTCCGCAATATTGCAGAACGACTTGGCAGGAATGTAACCACTGTGCATGATTGTTGGCAGCGGTGGTCAAGGGAAGGTACTGCCTCAAGAAGACCGGGTTCCGGCCGGCCACATGGCACTACTGAGAGGGAAGACCGCCGTGTACGGCGTATGGCCGTGGCGTATCGTACCGCGTCTGCGGCAGCAATTCGAGCTGCAGTTGCCACCACAGTGACACAACAATCTGTTACAAATCAGTTACTTGAAGGACAGCTCCGAGCCAGACTCCGTGTAGCGTGCATTCCACTTACTCCAAACCACTGCTGTTTGCGACGTCAGTGGTGTCAAGCTAGAGCTCATTGGAGGACGGAGTGGAGATCTGTTATGTTTTCTGATGAAAGCCGGTTCTGCCTGGGTACCAGTGATGGCCTTGTGTTGGTTAGAAGGAGGCCAGGTGAGCGCTTGCAACCAACCTGTCTGCGGCCGAGACACACTGGACCTACACCTGGAGTTATGGTCTGGGGAGCAATTTCCTATGACAGCAGGAGCACTCTTGTGGTTATCCCATGCACCCTGATGGCACAGTTGTACGTCGGTCTGGTGATTCAACCTGTTGTGCTGCCATTCATGAACAGCATTCCAGGGGGTGTTTTCCAACAGGATAACGCTCGCCCGTATACCGCTGTTGTAACCCAACATGCTCTACAGAGTGTCGACATGTTGCCGTGGCCTGCTAGATCACCAGATCTGTCGCCAATCAAGCACATATGGGACATCATTGGACGACAACTCCTGCGTCACCCCTAACCAGCATTAACCATCCCTGTATTGACCGACCAAGTGCAACAGGCATGGAACTCCATCCCACAAACTGACATCCAGCACCTATACGACACAATGCATGAACGTTTGCATGCTTGCATTCAACATTCTGGCGGTTACACCGGTTATTAATGTACCAGCATTTCACATTTAAAATGGCTCTTCTCGCGCTTACATTAAGCTGTGATCTTGAAACCTTAATCGATTAAATATGTTACCTATACAAATGTATTGCCACCATTTCATTCCTCTACAACTATTTTTTCGTGGTGTTGGGATTTTTTTCCCCGTCAGTGTATATCACTCAGCTGTTCTTTGAGATTCAGAGGTTAGCTCCAAAAAGAAATACAAACTTCCAGATATTTTTACTTATTGTTGTCGTATCAAGCTTCGCCATTTACAGCGATCTTGACATACAACTCGTGCTTCACTGATATCCATTACACGCCGTACACAAGATCTTTTATACTTCATACTCAATCTTTTTCTCATGCAGACACTCCTGAATCTGATCCACCCATGTCTTCCTTGGCCTTCCTCTGCCTTTCCTACCTGCCACTTGGGCTGAAAATATTTTCTTAGTAAGCATTTCATCACTCATTCTTTCAACATGGCCAAACCACCGAAGCATATTGGTCTCCACCTTGCTAACAACATTTTGCTTTACATCACACAACTGCAATACATCTTCATTCCTCACACAATCAAATCGTGTCTTGCCACAAACCCCACGTAAGTAACGCATTTCTCCAGCACACAAACAACTCCTATGTTTCTTCTGCAGTACCCAGGTTTCACTGCCATACATCAGAGTAGGAACAATTACTGTTTCATACACAGCCATGCAGGACTCTCTAGAGAACCCATCATTCCTGTGAAAACCTCCCAGAGCAGCTATGACTTTCAAAGAAGAATTCACTCGCCTACTGATTTCACCATCCAACTTGTTCTCTCTGTCAAACATGCTTCCTAAATACACAAACTCACTCACCTGGTCAATCACAGTGCCATTTATACTTACATTACATTCAGTGCTACCCATTCCTCTCTCAAACACCATAACTTTGGTTTTTCCCTTATTTATACTCAGTTTGAATTTCATGCAAACTTCGTGCATCCGAGTCAACATACTCTGCAACTCACTTTTGCTCTCTGCGAACAGGACAGTGTCATCAGCATACAGCAATCTGCACACATGGATATCACCAAGACATAAACCACTATTATCTATTTTGGTCTCACGCATGCATGCGTCCATAAATATATTAAACAGCCATGGTGACATTACACAACCTCGTCTAACTCCTGCACCAATGGAAAACCATTTCAACAAAACACCATTCACTCGTACACAAGCCCTACTGCCAGCATACATGGCTTTTACACTATTAAGTAGATTCCCAGTAACACCATATTCATTCAATACCTTCCACAAAAGTGTCTTAGTTACTCGGTCGTAAGCTTTCTCTAAATCTATGAACGCTGCAAAAACTTTCTTCCCAACAGCCAGATACTTTTCAATCATCATGCGTAATGCAAAAATTTGGTTAGTGCAGCCTTTACCAGGCATAAAACCACTCTGAACATCCCACACTTTCTCTGATGTAAGACCCCGTACTTTTTCAATAACAACCTTACCAAACACTTTCCCTGGCACACTCAGTAGGCTAATACCACAATAGTTCTTGCATTCAGTCTGATCACCTTTTCCCTTATACAAGGGAACAATGATAGCATCCTTCCAATCCCGAGGGACCATTCCTAACTCCCAGCACAACTGGCTAATTTCATTTAACCAGTCAATTATAGAGTCACCACCATACTTCATCATCTCTGCAGTTATGCCATCAACTCCTGGAGCCTTACCATTCTGAAGAGATTTTAGAGCTTTACACACTTCTTCTCTTGAGATCCCTCCTGTGCTTTCATCCCTCATTGTGACATCATCTGCATGTGTCTCAGAATCATTTTTGCTCTCCTGATCTAATAACTCAGAAGTATTTGCCCCATCTGTCACTTAACTCATTGGGCTCCCATATCATTTCCCCAATCTCATTCTTCACACAACTTACAACTTTGTTTCCCTTATTTTTCCTGAGTCTCATGTACTTCCAGAAGGACTTTCTATCTTTCCAAAAAGCCAGTTCATGCCTTTCCAATTTCTCTTTCATATCTTTTGCCTTACTGTGGCGAACCAGCTTAACAGCTTCACGCTTCTTACAGTGATATTCATCCACAGAGACTCTACCTTGCAACATCCCCAAATAGGCTTCCTTCTTTTTCTTTACTGCCTCATCAATCTCACTATTTCACCAAGCATCACCTCTATTGTTACCTACTATTGTGGGGCCACAGACCTCTTTAGCAGCAGTAACAACACAGTTCTTAAAACATTCCCACTTCTTTTCTACATCCCTCTCACAAGATTTCAGATCCTTCAGTCGTTCTCTGAGTAAGTCAGAATACCGCTGATGATCTTCAAGGAGCCTATCAACCTTTATTCTTTCTATCCTGGGTCTCTTCCTATTCCTTTTCCTACAACCAACATTAAGTTTCACTCGTGACACTACCAAGTAATGATCAGAACCAACATCGGCACCTCTCATCACACGGGTGTCAACAACTAAGTGTTTCAAATGCTGATCGTAAACAACAAAATCTATCACACTCTTTTGACCAAGAGTACGATTTTCCCAAGTATATGTGTGTATATACTTGTGGTTGAAAAATTTATTAGATACACACAAATCATTCTCAATGCAGAGTTCAATTAATCTTTTACCATTATCATTCACACAAGGATCATTAAACTTACCCAGAACATTGTCAGAAATTGCATTCTGCACACCTACTCTAGCATTGAAATCCCCTGCTATTATAACTTTTTCTTTAGCACCAAACTGGCTCAAAACAGCTTTTAGCTCATTCCAGAAATCTTCTTTCTTATCAGAAGGTTCCGAGTCACAAGGAGCATACACTACAACAATTACAAAACTCTGAAGTTTCACTTTCAAACGAATCCAGAGAATTCTCTCACTTATGCAACTATAGTGAATCAAGTTGTGCATCTTTTCACTTAAAATCACACCTACACCAGCCTGTCCTCTCATATTATCCAATACTCCAGAACACACACTCACCGTGCCATTCACTTCTTCTACCCCAATTTTCTTCTGTTTGGTTTCGCTTACACACAGCACATCCATTCTATACTTATTCATCTCCTCAATCACCTCACTCATCTTGCCATTTATACCTCTAGTATTCTATACACCAATCTTACATTGACTCAGCCAAGATCGCTTTCTCATACGCCGTTTAGAAAGTCCAGGTCAATTCCGTGGTGGACCGTCCTTCTCAAGTGTGGTAGGTCCACCATATCCCACACTTGAGTCATTCTTAATACTTCTTTTTGTCTTTTTAATCAGGTAAGTACATCAGTGTGGGGGATTAGCCCACAGCTGAGGGTTGCAGTTGGTCATTGAACCTAAGGATTCTGGAACAAAACCCAGTGAGTTGGGGTCTTTTTGCCAATGTCAAACAGAACTAGCTTGCACCTCTCCAAGATTCACAGAGGCCCTAGTTGCTGTTGTGTGTGCCATTGTTACCACGGAGCGCCCCAAGGAGGCAAACCCATCGCTCACTACGACCGCCCGCAATTTTATAAAAATTAGTGTGATATTTCTGATTGTTAGCTACTGAGCAAAGATTGTTACCTAAATTTTATTCACAGAGTTACTTCATTTGCAATAACTGATACCAGTTATTTTGTTTACAGTTAGGCCTGAAGTATGATATTCCAGTGCATGTTGATGCTTGTCTGGGAGGTTTTCTTGTGCCATTCATGACTCGTGCAGGGTTTCCTATTCAACCCTTCGATTTCAGTGTTCCTGGTGTTTGCAGTATTTCTGCTGATACCCACAAAGTAGGTGTATACATTTTATAACTTCTCTTGCTTATTTATAAAGTGTACTGTTTTTAAAATAAAAAAAAAAATTACGAAGGGAATGAGGGGCATCAATCTCACAAACATGATAGAACATAAAATGCAGTCATCAGAAATATTTATGTTGTCAATGCTTAAAAAGTTTTTCTGATCTTAATTAGATTTATTCTGAATACATGACTCTGACAAAAACTAAAACCAAAACAGCTGATAATAATACTATAATGTGATATGTAACCGATATTATAAATGACAACATGGCAAACACTTGAGTGTTCTTTGAACAGTGTCTTAGCTGTATTTTAAATCCCAGTATTTTCATAACACAAACATAAAACTTTGTGCCACTTTGTGGAGTCGCAAATCATGCAGTAAATATTAATATACAAATCTGCTCTGCAGGCATGACAACTCCATCTCAGTTGGTGGCCACTTGAGATATCTTTTCAAAGTATACACCTCATGACTTGGCAAGCATTATTACAAAACCAACAGGCAGTGACCCTGGGATCTTTAGCAAACAGTAGTTCATCAGTCACGTAAATAGGGGAGGAGCAGCAAATCTTTGACATGTGATCACTGGATTAGCAAACAGTTTAGTAAAAGTAGTTCTTCAGTCACATAGACAAGGGAAGAACTGTAAACCTCGGACAGCAGAAACCACATAGTCTACCATCCAGTGATCACATGTCAAAGTGTTGAAGAAACACTGTTATTGAAACAGACAGTTCAGAAAAATGAAACAAACAAATGCATTCACAAACCACAGGTCAAAGATGCTCACTGTACAACATTAGTGCAATTTATTTATGCATAGTGTGTTTGATCTTACATAACCAATACTATGTCATTTGTAAATGTCTATATTATAGCCTTTGGATATCCACATGGCTTGCCCAAACATTTGTGATCATCTTCCAAAATCATAAATCTATAGGTTAGTTGGATGAAAAGTACCTGCTAACCAGAGGTGCAATACAATTTTTGGTAAAGCATTGTGTTACTGTTTCATTATGTAATCTACCTTTTTACCAGAAGTTTTGTGTCCTGCTTGTAAAAAGTGCTGTTTTCTGGTATATTTGAGCATTTTGCTTGATATTATCTGTTTGTGTTTGGTCTTTCAAGATGTTGGAATTGTCAAGGAGATATAGTGTATCTGCATCACATTAAAGACATTCAAACATTTCTCTGTGAAGTTACTGATAACTTGTAGAGTATCTTGCTTTGTAGTCCTGGTTGAAAAGAGATTGGAGCAGAGATCTTCCGTATGGGATTGCTCATTTATCACATCTGACCTGGGTGGTGGTATGTAATTTACTGTAGGGACTATTGATCTTATTTTCTTATGGCAGTCTTATGTGTTTATTATTGGTGATGTTAGTATTTTACATTGACATTTCTCAGTCTTGTGATTATGTAGGTGATTTATATGAAGTTTGTTTTTGCATTGTAATTTATCTGTGTCATTCAGAATATCTCTGAACAACTGAAGGAGGACAAGTGCTATGTGATGTAGGTGTTGTAAAACTGCATTAGTTCATAGAAAGAGTCTACTTACACTAACCATAGTGTGTCATTTCTCTGCCTTACATTATTCTAGTGTCTGTTTGTACATTTTTGAACTCTGTCATTTGATATAGTTTTAGTCATCTGACCTTCTATTGTCCCACATTATCTAATGTCTGTTTTATTTAAAAGCTTTTCGTGTAGTTAACAAGGGGCACACATCATTAAGAAATCCTGATTGTTTGACTGTTGATATATCAATGCATAATCTAATGTATGGAAATACTGTTCTTCTGGCATTGGTAAGATCTTGCCACAAATAAAAGGAACAAGAATTTAAAACAATTATCTGTTACTAGTTTTTTTATCATTAACATTCATATTTTTTAATATTCTCTGTGCATTTGTGTTATGACTGAGTAAACAGAGTGCTTCCATGGAAAGTCTTGAATAATTATGATATTACTGGGAATCTGCTTGAATGTGTAAAAACTATTGTTGTTGGCAGCAGAGCATGTGTACATGTGAGTGGTATTTCATTGAAAATTTTTTTGTTGATGCAGGAGTTGGGCAAGTTTGTGTAGTGTCACCAGAGCTATTCAATGTATTTATGGATGCATGCATTTGTGATACCTAATAGACAGTATTGCTTTATATGTTGATAATTCTCATGTGTGCAGGTTGCTGTATGTTGATGACACAGTCTTGTTGGCTAAGAGCAAAAGTAATTTACGGAGTATGTTGTCCTGGATGTACAAAGTTTGTATGGAATTCAAACTGAGTATAAATAAGAGAAAAACCAAAGTTATTGTTTTTGAGCAAGGAACTGTTAGTACTGAATGCAAGATCTGTTTAAATGGTACACAGATTCCCAGTAATATCATAATTATTCAAGTCTTTCCAGGTGAATGAGTTTGTCTGTTTAGGAAGCATGTTTTACAGAGAAAACAGATGAAATGGCAAAATCAGTAGGCAAGTGAATCCAGCTTTGAAAGTCATAGCTGTCTTGGAGAATTTCACAAGACTGTTGGGTTCTTGAAAAGCTCCTGAATGGCTATGTATGAAAGTGTGATTGTTCCTACTCTTATGTGAGGTAGTGAAACCTGGGTACTGTAGAAGAGAGACAGGAATTGTTTTTGTGCTGTAGAGATGCATTATTTATGGGGGAGGTTTGTGGCAAGACACTTTGTGATCATGTGAGAAATGAAGATGTGTTGCTGATGTGTAATGCAAAGCAAAATGTTGTTTGTAGGGTGACAACAAATATTCTGAAGTGGTTTGGCCATATTGAAAGAATGAGTGATGTGGTGCTAACTGAGAGAATTTATTTAACCCAATTAGCAGTAAAGGAAGGTAGGGGCAGGCCTAGGAAGTCATGAAAGGGCCAGATTCAGGCATGCCTGCAGGGAAAAAGATGATTATGAAATACAAAAAGTATTGGGGTTTGTGTGAGACATATAGTGTATGTCAGTGAAACTGGAGTTGTATTCCAAGGCTTGTTGTAAATGGAGACGTTTTGTACATCAATAGTATGTTAAATCTAGTGTCATCAGTTACTTTTTGATTTGGCAGATGAGCTTTCTTTGAAGGAACTAACCTCTGAATCTCAGAAAACACCATAGTGATATGTATGTATGTATGTATGTATTTGTGCTATATTTCTTATTTATGCTTACAGTCATCTATTGGGTTGTCGGAAAAGTCATGACGTATTTTAGCCATGTTTTGCAAAGGTCATTTATTGATAGAAAAAACAAAGATCAATCAATGATATAATGCCCGTTTTGTTCGATTACCTTTTGCCATCTTTCAGTGAGCTGCAGAATGCCTCGTTCATAGAAGGACCTGTCTTTTGTGGCGAAAGATTGTACAAGGTGCTGATTTACAGCTTCATCTGAATTGAATGTTATACCATGCAAGGACTGTTGAAAAGTGCGAAACAAGTGGAAGTCTGACGGCGCAAGGTCAGGCGAGTATGCTGGGTGTGGCAACACATCCCACCCAAGCTTCAATACTTTTTGGTGAGTGATCAAACTTGTGTGTGGTCTCGCGTTATCATGATGGAACACAACATCTTTAAGATGAACGAGCTCTGGACGTTTCTGGATGATGGATTCGTTCAAACTGTCCAATTGCCGACAGTACACGTTCGAATTGATTGTTTGATTCTGTGGTAGGAGCTCGAAAAACATGACACCTTTAAAATCCCACCACACTAAGACCAGAACCTTCCGCTGATGAATGTCTGCTTTGGATGTCATTTGAGGCAAAGCAGCACGTCAGGACCAAGACCGTTTGCGCAGCACATTGTTGTACACAATCCACTTTTCGTCACCAGTTATCAGTCGCTTCAAAAAAGGATCGTTTTCCTCATGTTTAATGAGTATATCGCAGATGTTTATACGCGCCGTCAATTGAGCTTCTTTGAGTTCATGAGGAGCCCACACATCGAGCTTGCTTACGTATCCCAGCTTCTTCAGGTGGCCGTGAATGCTTGAATGATGGATGTTCAATGTGTCTGCAATCTCTCGTGTCGTGTAACGTGGGTTTGACTCGATCAATGCCTTGATTTGGTCGTCATAACCTCGGTTGGCCTCCTGGACCGAGGAGCATCGTTGAGGTCAAAATCACCAGCACAGAATTTTGCGAACCACCACTGGCACTGACGTTCTTGTAGAGCATTATCACCGTACACTTTACGCAACTTTTCACAAGCTTGACACGTGTTCTTTCCTTTATGGAAGTAAAACAGTAAAATATGACGAAAATGCACAGTTTGGTCTTCCATCTTCAACTTGATATCAAATCAACCAAATCGCTCACTATTCCTTTTAGACTGCAGCTAGAACTGGCACCTGTCGAATGCCATAGCGATAACAGAGCTGCGCATGCCTCTAGTACTTCCAAAACTTCCCAACCGCCATCTGGTGCCAAAATACGTCATGACTTTTCCGACAACCCAATATATTGTGTGTATAACGAATAAAAAGATGAAAAACATACTTTGTTACTATGCAGTTGTTTCTATTATTGTGTTTACCTCCCATGTCATCTAGCAGTTTTGATTATACAGCATTCTCTGTCTTGATTAGATCAGATAATCTGGATTCTAAATCTACACCTTATCTTTTGTTAATTTATATGTGGCATATTTTCAGGGTTTGTTGCTTATCAAATCTTGTAAGGGGACAGTGCTATTTGGACAGTTTGTAACTTGATAGACAACAAAGTGATTTACTGTTATCTAGACAAAATGCAGACATAAACTTGTTCCTGCAGTGCTTAGGCTTGGTTGCTAACCTGATTTTTTTTTATTTTGAGGAAAATAATTAAATTTTGAGAATTTTTCTACTATGATTTGTGTGATGGTTCACTTTTATCATACACTGGTGTGATAAGGCCAAAGAATCCTGTATATAGGAAACATACTTATTTTCGCTTAAATTCTAATGAAACATGAAAAATTCAATAATTTTAGGGCAACAACTTTATTTTAAATGTTGGAAGCATTGAAAAGAAAATTTTTATGTGATGACACTATTATCTTCTGCAAGTGTATTTGCAAGATGTAACATACTGTTCTTCAGTGGTGTAGACACTCCTTAGTGCACCTTAGCAGCAGTAAGGCAGTGCTTATGGTTGTTAAATAGTAAAAGAAGCTAGGCAAAGGAAAGTTTTTTGATGATTGTATGTGCAAAAGCAAGAAATGTGTCATTTTATATGTAAGGATATTAGTATCTTAACTGAATGTTCATACCGCAAGAATGAGCCTAAGCAATCAGGTCTCACAGTAGGGCATCTCACAAATAGTAATGGTTGCAGTATAAAGGAAATGTGAACTTCTGTGTCAAGACTGTACTGCTTGGAGGGAAAGCAGCAGAGAAAATTTTTTCAGGCACAAAGCCTGAGGGACAAAGAGTTGTATTATAAGTGATGGGTATTTATACTAAACAATTCATCACCAGTGAACTAGCTCTAGTAAAAGTAATGCCCTGAGTTCATTCTCTGATTCCTTATGGGTATAAACAAGGAATACAATTTACATGTAACAAATAAATGTAGGTTAAAAGCCACTCCTAGCATTTGGCAACAAAAAAATAAAAGACTTGGAAATGAAAATGTGGCAACCAGTCTCATTCCATTTGTTTACAGGTGATCAAGATCACAGTGGGGTTGAAAGTGCTATTGTGTTTCTAATTTCTTTATATAACTAAAGCATGCTGAATACCTATAACCTACATCTTTGTGGGTAACCACAAATCTCCTACACCTGTCTTATTATTTTGAAAAACATTGTGTTAGTCACAACTAATCAATGTGACTATTAGTTACATCTAATCAGTGTGACTAATATGTACTATTCCCACCGAATATTTGGAATCTTGTATTAGAGAATAATATTTAAAGAGATGCTTTACAGTTTTAAAATGTGACTCCAGTGTGACACACTTTCGTTTATTTAAAATTGTGCAAATTAAGCAATATTAATAAAAAATTGGTAAAAGTAATTAGTTATCATTTTATGAAAAACACAAGATAATTAAAGGAAATCAAATTCTCCTTGCTTTTTAAAATTTTGAGGGTAATCTTTTTGTGTTGTATTTAGCTAATCCACACATTCACTGCTAAGACATACATGGCTTAGAACTACACCAAAGTGCCACTGAATTAGAGATGCCTGCCTATTAACCCATTGGGCCACCTCTTATCCTAATGATAGTGGCTACACGAATGAGGCATGGACTCCACGAGCTCACGAAAATGTTCAGCGGGTGTCATCCGCCATGCCTCCTCCAAAGCTGTCCATAATTCACTGAGGTGTAGCCAGTGGGACATGTGCCCAGGCAGCCTGTTTGATAGCCACATAGTAAAATAGCGGCGACAGGCAGCATACCTCAGATTTTATTTTAGTCCTGCAGACAAAAACGATATCCCAAGGAGCTTTATTTTGGTCCTGCAGAAAAAAAAAAAAAAAAAAAAAAACAACCTAGAACTCTTTTCAATCCTCTGTTGCAGACTTGCAATCATGAGCACAAATTTTACATCTTGGAACAAAATTCTGTCTTTCAAAACTTTCCGAAATGGAAATTAGACAAAGTAAAGATTTCTCCCATAATCATAGTTTTGTTGTTGTTGTTTTGGTTTGTTTTTCCTCTCACGACGTTTCCTCTGTCCAACTATTTTTGCTAAATATCATTTTATTGCATAAATGTTTGTGTTTCAGCTTGAAAACAAAGGCAACAATTTCTGAAAACGGAAGTTAGACCGAGCACTGCAACCATTTTTTTTTTTTTTTTTTGCGATTCCCTTTCTGCTCTATATTGTTGTTAAATGTTTTATTCCATAAATATTTGCATTTGAGCTTGGTAATGAAGAGAAAATTCCCGAAAACCGAAGCTAGATGGAGTGCTGTATTCTTAATCCCCCCCCGCGATGCCCTTTCTGATCTGTATTATTACTAATTGTTTTATTCCAAAAATATTTGTACTTAAGCTTGAAAATGGAAAATTTTTTCGAAAACTGAAGCTAGATGGAACGAAGATTAACCATTATTGTAATTTGTCTTTCTGCAATGTTCCATCTGTCCAAATATTCTTGCTAAATATCATTTTGTTGCAGAAACGTTTGTGTTTTAGCTTAAAAATATAGGCAAAAATTTCCGACAACAGAAGCAAAGAGGGCAAAGATTCATTTCTCTGTGATCGTAATTTTTTTTCACTGTGTTCCCCCTGTCCTACGTTGTTGTTAAATATAGTTTAGTTACATAAATGTGTGCATTTAAGATTGAAAATGGAGGAGGACATCTTTTGTAAATAGAAGTTGATGGAGTAAAGATCTCTCTGGCCAGCATTGTTTTTAAATATTTTATTACATAAATCTTTGTATTTCAGCTTGAAAATAAGCAAGAATTTCTGACAATGGAGGGTGGACAGAAATTCTTGGACTCCCTTTTTTATATTTTTTTATTTCTACCACCCATGTAAACTTTTGCATTTTGCACCCAGCTGTTGTGCTGCCCAGTGTCTACCCTGCAGATTACTTTGTGGCACCACAACACCCATTGCAGCCTAACCAGGAACTTTCTACTACGGGGTTTGACAGTATACCAAAGATGTTTGATAGGGTTTAAATCCGGTCTTCTAGGTGGCAACGAAAGCATTTCAAATCCACTACAATTCTCTTGTAACCATGCAGTAACTAGGTGGGACCTGTGGGATGGTCAATTATCTTGCTGGAATAATCCATTGCCACTGGGATGCATGCCAATTATGTATAAGTTTAATGGTTGGCAAGGATGTTCACATATTTGAGGGCAGTAAAGTCAACTGTACACCCTCCGAATGTCCCAAAGCATTCCTGCTAAAGGCACCCCAGACCATCACTGAGCCACCACCAGCCTGTACTGTTCCAATTTCATTTGATGTAAAGGGTCAATGTCCTCATAACATTGACACTAGATCCACTCTCCCCCATCAGATCGATATAGTTTAAATCTAGCTTCATTGCTTCAGGCTATCCTCTTCCAGACCTCTGGAGTGCAATGTTGTTGTGCATTTGCCCAAAGAAGGCTTTGAGCATGGTGTCATGTTTTTAACAGTGGGACTTTGGCCTGTTGGCTTCCAAACCCTACATGTTCAAGAGTATGTTGCACTGGCCTTGAACTGACATAGCAACTTGATCCACTGTTCAAATCAGTGGTGATTTGTGATATTGTGCTCCCATCAGTTTGAACAATGTGGCTTAAACGGCATACACCACAAGCTGTCAAAGCTGGCACACCTATGTGATTCACTCAGGAGCTTTTTCTTTTGCCAGAATTATTGTTTTCCCAAAACACTGTAGCACTGGTAAACCCCAGTGCTTTGAAGACTTCTGAGATGGAGTGACCCATCATCCTGCAGGCACCTACAATCCACCCTCTGTCAAAAGCATCCAAATCACACATCTTACCCATCATGCCTGTAAATTATCACTATTGGGGAAGCTGTAATTCAATGGTACTTCAGTGTACATCACACACACTGCTGTTCTTTTTGTAGTGTTCGCCATGGCATTAATATCGTTTGGTGCATTTTTTTTTTTTTCAAAAACAAGGCTGTTAGTCTTAAGGTGAATTTCTTTAGCAAAAAAAGTAGCCAAATATGTAAAACATGTAGTTCAAAATGTAAATTTCATGCATTGTGTTTTTTTTTGCATAGACATCTGTAAAATAAAATTTGAGAGGACTGGAAAGGAAGGTTGTAACGTACCAGGAGATGTGACGTACCTGCCAGAAGGACGCACACGACATAAAGGCAGATAGGAATCGGAATAAAACGTCTGCGTAGCTCAATTGGTAGAGTGACTTATTCCGGAATAAGCGGACTCGGGTTCGAATCCCGGCGTAGACCAAAAATGACGGAGAAATTTACTTCGTTATAATGGCGCCCGAACTATCCGGATGACCCGACCGTTCAAAATCTCGCATTGGTGTGATGTTATTTCCACACCGCGAGATAGGAAAAATAAGAGAATTCCTTCTCCAGCACATCGACAAAAAAAAAAAATAAAAATAAAAATAAATAAATAAATAAAAATAAGGGGGAGATGATGTAACGTACCAGGAGATGTGACGTACCTGCCAGAAGGACGCACACGACATAAAGGCAGATAGGAATCAGAATAAAACGTCCGCGTAGCTCAATTGGTAGAGTGACTTATTCCGGAGTAAGCGGACTCGGGTTCAAATCCCGGCGTAGACCAAAAATGACAGAGAAATTTACTTCGTTATAAGGTGAGAATTTTATTCAGGGTGTCTACTGGTCACGAAAGTCACGAAAAAGTCATGAATTCAGAAAAGGGTTATGAAAGTCGTGAAAAAGTCCCGAATTTTACTTTGAAGTCGTGAATTTCTTTTCATTCTTAAGTAAACTGTTCATTTTCTGGCAAACATACAAATAAGTTTTCATGCACCATTCACTTAAAACATGTGACATCCATCTAACAATTCATGTGTCAAAAAAAAAAGGACTCTTGTGCCATCCCTCAAGATGAAAACTGTTATAGCAGAAAATGCTTTAGCATAAAAATCGCTATATTGACAAAAGTCACCGGACACTCCTTCAAAAGCAAATGAATGGATCTGATGTGTTGTTAAGATGTGCAGTACAGCTGCAAACGGTATAAAAACAAGCCTGTAGCTGACTGCGATCATATCGCACTGTGAGGTCATGTGAAAATGTTGCAGTGGGAGAGAACTGACTTTGACAAAGGAAAGATTGTTTGGTGTTATATTAGTGGGTTGTCCATATAAGAGAAACCAAGAGACATTTAAACTTACCCAAGTAAACTGGTTTGGATGTACTGAATAAGTGGAAGACACATGGCATTCCTGAAGCAGCAAAACATACCGGCAGATTAAAGAAAATCATTGATAGAGGACGTCGAAGCCTCAGGAGAGTCATTCCAGCTAATCGACGAAGTAGCACAAGACTTCGATGTACAGGTGAGTAAAAATGCTGGAACCTTGGTATGTACACGCACTATTCACAGAGAACTTCATTCCATGGGTTACCATGGTTGTGCGGCTGCTCATAAGCCTTCTATTTCCACTCGGAATGCTACTCATCCTTTAGCATGGTGTAAAGAGCATTTATCATGGGCCGTAGATCAATAGAAATGGGTCCTATGGACTGATGAATCCAGATACACGATCCATCAGTCTGATGGCCATATGTGGGTGTGGCGGCAGCAGGGAGAATGCTATTTTCTATAGTGTACTGTTCCTACGATCAAGTTTGGAGCTGGCAGTGTACTCATGTGGGGGTGTTTTTCGTGGTATGGTCCCGACTTATTGATTATCATGGACAAACCTGTTAACCAGTACATCTACACCAATATTCGGGACATTTATGCCCTACCAACTCTGTGGCAATACATGGAACCGAGCCTTGCTGGTACCAGCAGGATAATGCACCGAGCCATAAAGCAAGGACTGTTATGGCGTGGTTTGACAATAATTCTGTATCGTGTATGGACTGGCCAGCACACAGAGCCCTGATCTTAATCTCATAGAGAACCTATCGGATGAATTAGAGCACCGCATAAGAAGTTTGGAGCCAGGGCATACTACTAAGCAACAGTTAGCGGCAGCATTATGTACTGAATGGAAGCGCATACCTATCACTGTGTTCCAAAACCTTGTCAAAAGCATATCTCGAAAGGTCAAGGCCAAAGGTGGACCGACACCGTACTAATGCATGTCAATAAATGCTATGTTGTGTTTCTCTTCTAGGTGTCTGGTGACTTTTGTCAATAAAGTGTATATGTACAAAATGTTGTCTACAAATTTTTGAAATCAATTTTGCAAACTATATTATGCTGTTTATGGAGTCATAACATTTTTCAGATTTCGATTTTAAAGAAAGGTGATGAATATTCCAACTTACTTTTAGGCACAGTCAAAATGTGTGTCAGATTTTTATTACTAGCAGTATTTTTATTACAGGAGGTACTTATCCGTAGAAAAAGAAGGTGGCAAAGTTTCCCCCTTTAATACTTGTGCGTGCGTATACTGCTGTTTTGGATCCTTGGATGAGGATGTACATGTAAAATGTATGATGTTTTGAAAATGGCCATGAAACAAAAAAACATACATACACAAGTCTAAATCTTTTAAAAATTGTCATGAAAATTGTTAATTGGTTATGAAATTGCATTTCTCAAATTTGGTAGACACCCTGTTATTGTATAACTCATTTATCTTTTGCTTTGATTCTGACACAATATATGATCATGTGATTTTGCAGTATCTTAAGACTGGATGTTAAATCATTGTAATCACTCTTGTCTTATTAATACTGGGATTCTGTTGAAACTTTGCAGAGCTGAAGTCTTTGTGTTTAATCATGTCACAGTGTAGATGATTGCATAAACATTGAATAACAACAAATGAAAATGGACTTTAAAAAATTAAATTATTAAGATGAGTAAAAAAAAAAAGTTGTAGCTACGTGCCCATCCATCCATCCATCCATCTGATTTGCCCATGGCAGATTGAGTCCCTCAAAGACGACAATGCGCCCTTGAGGGTTACTGGCAAATTAATGCAGCCGGCTTGCCATTCCTGTGCTGCATATGGATAAGGGACAAAGTGCATCCGGGGCTGACTTCACAGGGAACCATCTACGCATTTGTGTCCCCAACCACAGGGAGCCTGCGGAAAACTCAGAAAAGAACTGCTGAATCGATGGCCGGAAGGACCAGGATTCAAACATCCGTCAGAAACGTCCTCCTCCCACACAGCGCATTGCCCCTCCCCTATAAATAAATAAAATTTAAAGAAGCGGGTCAGGGAAGGACAGCATAAAGCTCTCTGCCCAGGAAATAGGAAAAATTAGGGGTGAGCCCAGAATGTCTCAAATACCGTAAAGTGGAAAGCCTAAAAAACGCAAAAAAGTCAGCTGAATCAATTTTGCTTAGAAAAGCAATTAGTAAAGTAAAAAATAAGAACAATAATTTGGAATACAAATGGAAACCCTACACTCCAAGAAAGCAGAACGTGCAGGGAGAAAAAGAAAAGACACTAGTGTCTCTTTGAGCTGAGCATCCTTTTTGAGCTTTCAGATTGTTCCCGAGGTCTAATTCTTCATCCAAAGAATAAGAACGCTTGCGTAGCCTCCTTTGAGTAATTGTAATTTATAACTTGAAATCCTAAAAGTTTGAACTGTTAATATTTATATACTTCTCAGTCAACACATGCAACTCAAACATTAGATTAGCATAACTTTTCCCAGGCATAAAACCACTGTGAACATCCTTTTCCTACTCAGAGGTCAAGCCCCCATACCTTATCAATGATGACTTTTGCAAACATTTTCCCTGGTGTATTCAACAGGCTGATACCACAATAGTTCTTACATTCAGTTTGATCACATTTTTTTTTTCTTATACAAAGGAATAATAATAGCATATCTCCAAATCAGAGGGACAACTTCTAACTCCTGACACAACTGACTAAACAATAAGTGGTAGTCACCACTTTTCAATATTTCAGCTGTTATGCCATTTACTCCAGGAAACTTACCATTCTGAAGGGATTTTATTGCTTCACAAACCTCTTCTTTTGAGATGCCTGTTTTGTGTGCTTCTCTTTGTGGCATCATCTGCTTTTATTGTAAAATCATCATTGCTATCATGTTCTAATAACTCAAAGTATTTGTCTCATATTTCACTTATGGCATTATCATCCCAGATCATTTCTCCAATTCTGTTTCCCACTCAATTAAAAACTTTATTTCCCTTTGTCCTTTCAAAAGCCAGTTCTTCCCTGTCTGCCTTATTGTTTCTACCTTTTGCTTTACTCTGGCAAATCAGCTTAACTGCTTCAAGCTTTTTAGTGATATTCATCTGCAGTAACACTACCTTGCAGCCAACCCAGATATTTTTCTTATATTCTCTTCCTGTTGCCTCTTTAATCTCACTTTTCCACGATGCATTATCTATAATGCTACCCACTATTGGACTATCACACACCTCTTCAGTGACAAAAGTTTTTAAAAATACGCCACTTCTTTATCACATTTAAAATACGCTCACTTCTTTATCATATTACTCTTGCAGACATTCACCTAATTCATTTGCATGTGCTCATGGAGAAATCATTTTGGTGTTACAGTGAAACCAAAGTGTAGTCATGGGTCTTCTTTTTGGTCCACACACGATTCTACCTTCATGTTAAAATTTAATCACCAGTTCTGTAATAGAAGAGCTTAAAGCATATAATAATTGTAACTGTTTTCAGAGGATTTTTCTTTTTAAAGAACATAAATACTATTTTTACATTTGAATTTTAATTTTAAACAGAATTGCTTAAAAAGTATACAGTGACACTTCTGAACTGTTTGAAGGAGGTATGAACTGAAGCTCAGAACTTTTAGAGTTGCTAATTGTATTTTGACAGTGATTGATGACTGACTGCTCTGTGCTATAAGGAATTACCTTTTTATGTTTATAGCATGAAAATGTTTATAGCAATAATAAGTCAGCTGAATCAATTTTGCTTAGAAAAGCAATTAGTAAAGTAAAAATAAGAACAATAATTTGGAATACAAATGGAAACCCTACCTCCAAGAAAGCAGAACGTGCAGGGAGAAAAAGAAAAGACACTAGTGTCTCTTTGAGCTGAGCATCCTTTTGAGCTTTCAGATTGTTCCCGGGTCTAATTCTTCATCCAAAGAATAAGAACGCTTGCGTAGCCTCCTTTGAGTAATTGTAATTTATAACTTGAAATCCTAAAAGTTTGAACTGTTAATATTTATATACTTCTCAGTCAACACATGCAACTCAAACATTAGATTAGCATAACTTTTCCCAGGCATAAAACCACTGTGAACATCCTTTTCCTACTCAGAGGTCAAGCCCCCATACCTTATCAATGATGACTTTTGCAAACATTTTCCCTGGTGTATTCAACAGGCTGATACCACAATAGTTCTTACATTCAGTTTGATCACATTTTTTTCTTATACAAAGGAATAATAATAGCATATCTCCAAATCAGAGGGACAACTAACTCCTGACACAACTGACTAAACAATAAGTGGTAGTCACCACTTTTCAATATTTCAGCTGTTATGCCATTTACTCCAGGAAACTTACCATTCTGAAGGGATTTTATTGCTTCACAAACCTCTTCTTTTGAGATGCCTGTTTTGTGTGTGCTTCTCTTTGTGGCATCATCTGCTTTTATTGTAAAATCATCATTGCTATCATGTTCTAATAACTCAAAGTATTTGTCTCATATTTCACTTATGGCATTATCATCCCAGATCATTTCTCCAATTCTGTTTCCACTCAATTAAAAACTTTATTTCCCTTTGTCCTTTCAAAAGCCAGTTCTTCCCTGTCTGCCTTATTGTTTCTACCTTTTGCTTTACTCTGGCAAATCAGCTTAACTGCTTCAAGCTTTTTAGTGATATTCATCTGCAGTAACACTACCTTGCAGCCAACCCAGATATTTTTCTTATATTCTCTTCCTGTTGCCTCTTTAATTCTCACTTTTCCACGATGCATTATCTATAATGCTACCCACTATTGGACTATCACACACCTCTTCAGTGACAAAAGTTTTTAAAAATACGCCACTTCTTTATCACATTTAAAATACGCTCACTTCTTTATCATATTACTCTTGCAGACATTCACCTAATTCATTTGCATGTGCTCATGGAGAAATCATTTTGGTGTTACAGTGAAACCAAAGTGTAGTCATGGGTCTTCTTTTTGGTCCACACACGATTCTACCTTCATGTTAAAATTTAATCACCAGTTCTGTAATAGAAGAGCTTAAAAAGCATATAATAATTGTAACTGTTTTCAGAGGATTTTCTTTTTAAAGAACATAAATACTATTTTTACATTTGAATTTTAATTTTAAACAGAATTGCTTAAAAAGTATACAGTGACACTTCTGAACTGTTTGAAGGAGGTATGAACTGAAGCTCAGAACTTTAGAGTTGCTAATTGTATTTTGACAGTGATTGATGACTGACTGCTCTGTGCTATAAGGAATTACCTTTTTATGTTTATAGCATGAAAATCATGATTTGTTAAATTTATTTTGATGCACTTTTCTTTCCATATCTAAGTATGCCTATGCACCTAAGGGATCATCTGTAATAATGTATCGTAGCAAAAAGTATCTTCACTACCAGTTTTCCGTGCAGCCGAATTGGCCTGGTGGTATATATGGCACTCCAAATTTAACAGGTAAAATAATTACAGTAAATATAGATGTTTTAGTTTGAACCTGATATTGATATTTTAGTTATAATATTGTTACAAATTTTCCCTCATTATTTTGAATATAATAGGCATGACTTAATCAGGCCGATTAATTAATGGATTAATTAACTTGTGGGCTCTGATTGGGTTTTTGGACAAAGGAAAGATAAGTCACAAAGTAAAACACAACAACCACCCAGAAAGGCACATGCAACAGCCACCCAGAAAGGCTTCGTTGTTGCACGTGGGCTCCAAAGGAGACTAAAATAGTCATAAGTCAGTCTGGCATGGACAGGCTGTGAGTACTCAATGCCTGGTTTACAAGTGCTTGAAGAAATGGGGTCGGCATCATCGCCTGTCGCTGGAAGAAAGATTTATGGGAGAGGTTGCAGTCTGAGTCAAGGAATTGTTATATATTTGTAATACTGTAAGGCCGACTAATGCATTAAGTGCTCCTAGTATTCTTGTATCCTAGTGTGCATGGGAGCAAAGCAGTTGCCAGCTCTGGTGTGCGAGCTGAAATCAATGGAAGGGCGAAAGAATCGGCTGTTTCCCCGTTGCACAACAGGAAAAGTCGCTGCATGCTTGGCTCCAAAAACGAGTGTAGATTCAACAATGCGTGGGAAAAGTTGCAGATGGCCAAGCTTTGCCTGACACCGCAAAACGTGCTGAGTTCACAAGTACAATCTATTTGTCAGCATCCATGATCTAACGGAGAGTCAAATGACCATGGGGCGAGATTATTCCCCATTGTACCCAAAAGTTCCAAATATCCAAGGAGCAAGCACGAATCTTCTTGGTTTGAGCACCTTCCCTGCTGTGGAGAAAATGTGATGACAAGCACCAGCACAAATTACACTTCCCTATGACCGACTGTTCATCTGTTTGAAAGAAAGTATCTTGCAGGGTCATAGGCATCTCCCCAGCAAAAGGGTGCATATGTGTGTGAGCTGTCATTTTCCGACATGGTTTGCACAGCCCTAACAAATTGACTGGCCCATGGAGGATCAGTGGAATTAGTTGAATCGTCTGTGTGTGCTAATGTGACATACTATTACATGTTATTTGGATTTCAGCATGTTACCAGGATATACCTTTTAGTTATCGGATGTTTATTCTCGAACTATGGTCTATCAAAGCAGAAGCTTCTAATTACCTTACCTGTTACAAGACATTTGATAAACTGTCTTAGCACTTATGATTGGATAGTGCAATGTTAAAAATTAGTATAATTTTGGTCATAGTGACCTGTCTATAGCCATGATTTGGCCTAAGACATCACCATAAATTATGTTAATATGAGCTCCTAAATTAAAGTGTATTTATGTGCCGGCAATCCTTTTTTTAAATTTATTTATTTATTTTTTTTTTTTTTGAAGAATCAATCTCTGTTTGCATTAAATTGGTGGCAAGCATGGGAATTGCTAAGCTCAGTACATTACAATATTGTGTTCAAAGCAATCAAGCTGATGAAATAATCCTGTTTTTTGGATATTAAAATCTACTGTTTTTAATGAGTAAGGAAATTTCTGTAGTCAGCCTCCTCATCAACATAACAGTACTACTATTATGTTGGTGAAAAGGCTGCAGAAAATTTTCTACAGTTCTTTAAACTTCAGTGAAACATACCATGTAGTGCATAGTGCACATAGTGTTCAAATGTGTATGGATCCTTTATGTAGGGAAGGGCGCACAGGGAGAGAAGCAGGTTTTACTCATTGGTCATTATTCACTCCAGGTCAACACTTATCACATGACCAGCTCGGATTTTCACAGAAATTGGTATATTGGCTCTCTTTGGCCTGTGGAGTCCCATGCACCATTAAATGACAACCAACTGAAATTGGTATCGCATGGCCAGCTTGAATTTTCTCAAAAATTGGTATCACATAACCATCTTGAATTTTGATGAAAACTGTTACATACTGCATCCTGTATGGGAAGAAGGAAACCAGTGAAAATTTTGATTGCCTAGTTCAGTAGATTACAATTTATAAACATTTTTTCCTTCAAGGTGAATCATGAATGTGACTGAATTGGTGAAGGTACTGCAGAACAAATCTGTTCATATGTTGTATTCTTTCACAATTTTTTTTTACTTTTCTGAATGATACATAAATATTAGTAATTCCAAAACTTGAATTTGTGATGAACACTTCATGGTGTAACACTAGGAAATATGCAAATAAATACATACACTATATTGACAAAAGTCACCGGACACCCCTTTAAAAGCAAATGAACAAATCTGCTGCATTGTTAAGATGCGCAGTACAGCTGTAAACGGTATAAAAACAAGCCTGCAGCTGACCGCGGTCATATCACACTGAGGTCAAGTGAAAATGTCGCTGCAAGAGAAAACTGACTTTGAGAAAGGAAAGATTGTTGGGTGTTATGTTAATGGGTAGTGCATAAGAGAAACTGAGAGGCGTTTAAGCATACCAAAGTTAACTGTTTTGGATGTACTGAATAAGTGGAAGACACATGGCATGCCTGAATTAGAAAAACGTACTGGCAGACCAAAGAAAATCAGTGATAGAAGACATGGAAGCCT
This sequence comes from Macrothele yani, assembly GCA_039090855.1. Classification (NCBI taxonomy): domain Eukaryota; kingdom Metazoa; phylum Arthropoda; class Arachnida; order Araneae; family Macrothelidae; genus Macrothele; species Macrothele yani. The sequence continues at coordinate 42,177,975 of CM077022.1, read as the reverse complement.
CAGGAGAGTCGTTACAGTTAATCGATGGAGTACTGCACAAGACCTCAGTGTACAGGTGAGTAAAAATGCTGGAACCTCAGTAAGTACACGTACCATTCGCAGAGAACTTTATTCCATGGGTTACTGTGGTCATGCAGCTGCTCATAAGCCTTTCATCTCTACTCGGAATGCTACTCTTCATTTAGCATGGTGTAAATAACATTTGTCATGGACTGTAGATCAATGGAAATGGGTCCTATGGACTGATGAATCCAGATACATGATCCATCAGGCTGATGGCTTTGTGTAGGTATGGCGGCAGCCGGGAGAATGCCATTTACCACCGTATACTGTTCCTACGGTCAAGTTTGGAGCTGGCAGTGTACTCTTGTGGGGGTGTTTTTCATGGTATGGTCCTGGCCCATTGGTTATCGTAGGCAAACCTGTTAACAAGCACATCTACCTCGGTATTCTGGACAATTATTCCCTACCAACTCTGTGGCAACAATACTATGGAACTGAGCCTTGTTGGTACCAGCAGGATAATGCACCGAGCCATAAAGCAAGGACTGTTATGGCGTGGTTTGACAGTAATTCCGTATCATGTGTGGACTGGCTAGCACAGAGCCCCAATCTTAATCCCGTAGAACACCTACGGGATGAATTAGAGTGCTGCATAAGAAGTTTGGAACCAATGCATACTACTAAGCAACAGTTAGTGGCAGCATTATGTACTGAATGGAAGCGCATACCTATCGCTGTGTTCCAAAACCTTGTCGAAAGCATGCCTCAAAGGGTCAGTGCAAGCAATTAAGGCCAAAGGTGGACCGACATTGTACTAATGTATGTCAATAAATGCTATGTTGTGTTTCTTTTCTAGGTGTCTGGTGACTTGTCAATATAGTGTATATGTAGGATTTCAGCTTATTCAGATAGACTAACTACTTGTAGTGACAATTCTGCCTCACAGATGGCGGCACAGTACTTCTACACATCTACGTACTAGTTGAAGAGAAGCGATGACGCCCAGAGCAGAGGAGGAAGTGAAGAATGGAGTTGGTCATTGGCGGTTGTTCGTTGTGAAAAATGAATTCGTTAAAGTTGTTAATTATTGTCTTGTGTTACTTGTGTTGTGTGTTCTAATAAAATGTTAAGAATATGATGGCTGTAGTCATAGTGAGTAGTCCTAGAGCAAGATTGAATGCCACGAGTTCTACATATATGTAAAACAGAATGTCATAAATTTTTGTATTTTTTCCATGTTTAGTATTATTTATGAGTTTTCAAAGATTTCCATATTTTTATTATTAGATACTCAGTACTACAATACCTGTCAATGCAGTAGTTATGGATAACTACATGGAGCTACTCTTCTGATATCAGCCAACCAATGTGGTCATTTACAGTGGGCTCTTCTGAATTCCAAGTCCTTTCAGTTTTCATTTTTATGCTGTTCAGCTGATAACTAATAATTATAAATGAATCCCCCAGTTCATTTTGTGGCCAGTTTCTCTTATAAATTTGCCTGACTCTATTTTATTAGGCATGTTTTTAGCTACTGATTTATGTTCTGTCAGACAAATTATCAGAATGTTGTTAAATTTTTCTGTTTTGTTTCAGATTTTAATGACCACCATGTGCAACTGTTAGAGCTATAAGCAGTTGCCTGTCGTTAATTCAGGGCTACTGGTTCCAGTGAAGGGACAGAGACTCTTCAACAAGAATATCAGAATATCATCAACATTGGCAAATTGCATGGCTTTCTACCGTTCTTAGTACATAGACTATCAAGAGGTTTGAATCGCAGAATAGATCTAGTTTACTGCCTGAATCTTCCACCACCCATCAGTTTGTTGGCACTTTGCCCTTTAGCCTGCCCTTCAATCATAAAGTTTGCTCTATTTTCAAGTCTTTTGGCTACAGGATTGTAGTAAAACCACCTCCACATTTTCTCAACCTCATCCTTAAAGACAGAGATCTCAATAAACCCCTAGAGTTACAAGGTGTCTACTCTATCCCTATCAACACTTCCACAGGCGTTACCCACTATATTGGTAGTACTTACCGCAGCATAAACCGGCGATTGATAGAGCATATCGCTGATGTTAAAAAAGGCAGCCCTTCCAACTCCCTTTCAATTTAAACCATCAGAGATACATCCGTGGTTCCTGATTGGCAGAATGTTAAGCAGATCGCCCCGTTCAGCAATCGGCATGCCCTCAAGTACCACGAAAGCATTGAAACCTACCTTACCCCTAACACCTGCAATACTGCCGCACCTTTTAACATCCCTATTATTTGGAAAGCGATTTTGAAATCTGGCAACAACTGACGCTTTTACCACGCGTCTCATTCCATGGCTGATGAAGGTAGAATACGCTACCGAAACGTCCTGCTTATAATTTTCAACGTAACTTATGTGAGTGATGACGATTTTAAGAATTGTTTTAATGTTTTGTGTGTTATGTGTTTTCCTGCCAATTCTTCTCACTATGTATGGGGATTATTCTCTTAATTTTTAAGACTTGGTATGGGTGTGTGTCTTATGTTGAATTTTTACTGATATTTTGGAAAGAGATTAAAATGAACCTCTGTGTTGATTTTACTAGGAAGTTTTATTTTTTTATAAGTATGCATTTATTTTTTTCATAATATTTTGTTTTTAATAACGGACTACTTATTTTCCAAATTCCTTTTTGTAAATCTTGGTGTTCTTCAGTTGAGCCACATGTATCTTTGCAGGGAATTAAACAATGCTACATTTCTCTTGTTTTTATAAAAGAATGATTTTGTGTTGTAATCTAATGGATTGGTCACTTCAGTAGAATCGTCCCATGTGGTTGACCATGGTCATTGCAGTGACAGTGTATTTTAATTATGAAGGGCTGATGAAGAAGACATCTTTGAAAATATGCCCATAAATAATAATGCTCTAGATATAAAAAGCCTATAAAAATACAAAGGATTTTGTATTAAAATAACACTAGAATTAGTTTTCGTCTGGAACAGATGTGTATATTGAAGCAGCCTACTTCTTTGAAGGGATTACTCTTCCCCCAATGCATGTGAGAAAGGTAGCTTTGTGGGTTTTGCAGATTCAAACTTGACTTTTTCTGATTAAACTTTAAATACCAAAGCAAGTTGCTGCAATTGTGTCCTAGTAAACTGACTGTTGACTTTATACAGATATATATGTACATCTGTGTCTTAGTTTATCAATTTTTAGTAATGTTGTTTATGTTTTCATTTCTTTTGTGCTTAATTTAGGTAGCCGTGCAGGAGGAATTATTGCTACATGCTGGGCATCATTGTTGTATCATGGTGAATGTACTTACATTGAGGCTACCAAAAAAATAATAAATGTTGCCAAATATATTGAAAAAGGGTAAGTTAAAATGCACTTTAATGAACACGGAATGTATATACTTTAATAGCCTTATTATTCAGTGTTTTCTTTATGACTTAAACAACATCCATGTTTGAAGTCCTCATATTCATTGCAGGTTTATGGTTGATACTGTTGCATGTAGGGAAATCATGGCAATTAGCATTAAAACATAGACTTCATGTGGAGTAAGAGTATGTGTTGTTGGTTTTGCATTGCTATTACTACAACTCCACAGTTTTTTCATTATGGTTTCACATATGTATGTTAAGACAGAATAGTCATTTCTTGATTTATTTAAGAACAAGCAAGAAATCAAAATTATCCTTTCTCATTTATTCAAGATGAAATAATTGAAATACTACCATTTCTGTTTTAAGAATACAGATATATACAGGGTGCATAGGAAAGCCCCTTTAGCCTGGAATAACTTGTGAATGGAGAGAAGTACAGTTATGCAAGTGAGATAACGGTATAGTAAAGCGACTACGCCCGATCGAATGCAACTGATAGCAGCGCCCCTAGTGGCGAAATGCGGAAGTTAGCCATTGCAAATCGTAAACGAAAAGAGATAGCAAAATTTCCAATTACAAAGTTGTAGAGCATCAATGAATTAGTACAAAACAACATTTGTTTCACATGGATAAGATAAATTGTTGCCTGAATACCCTAAAATGTCCGAAATCGATGCGCGACCTTTTGTGTGAACGTTTGAAGGGAACAAGTATAGGTATGAGCAAATACACACAATTTATTGCATAAATGCGTACTTATATCAATACAGTTTGATGACATCAGACAAAACAAAAAAAGCAAACTGTCGCACAGTGATAAAAAGTTAATGTTGAGTATGTTCGAAGAGCAACGATACGCATAAAAAGTTAATGTTGAGTATGTTCATTGCCAACGATACACATTTGTATTCGTGAAAGTAACTCTGCATGCACATTCCTCAGTATGGAAGGTGTCACACTATTGCAAGATCTGTAACACGACGACGTAGATCCAGCAGACTTGTAGGTGCTGTTGCATACACCTTACTTTTTACGTAACCCCAGAAATCCAAGCTCGCCATTCTCACACAATGTACATAGACCTAAACTTTTGATCAGTGTACAACCTGCTACTGGTTTTTATATCGTAGGTACAGTACAACGTCACAATCTGCATTTGCATATGGCTACATTTGCGAAATGTGAATATGCAGATTCGAATCGTTGCACATCGATTTCGGACATTGTAGGGTATTCAGGCGGTAATTTATCTTATCCGTGTGAAACAAATGGCGTTTTGTACTAATTAATTGATGCTCTACAACTTTGTAATTGGAAATTTTGCTCTATCTCGTTTCGTTTTTGATTTGTAATGGCTAACTTCTGCATTTGGCTACTAGGGGCGCTGCTATCGGTTGCATTCGATCGGGCGTGGTCGTTTTACTATAATGTTATCTCATTTGCATAACTGTACCTCTCTCCGTTCGCAAGTTATTCCAGACTAAAGCGACTTTCCTATGCACTTGTATATAGTGTGAAAGAAATATTTTTCTCCTAATTCGTGGAAAATACGTCATGATAATTAACACAGCTATCAGACATCTCTGAATTTGATTCCCTCTCCAGAATGATGAAATTTTCAAGTTTTCTGATGTGATTGATATTTCGTGAGAATAGTAAATACAGTCAATTCAGAGATGTCTGATTGCTGTGTTAATTATCATGAAGAATACAGATTATTAGTTTTTACAGTGCAAAGGTAGGTGTATCTATAAAGCATCAAATACAGAATAAATGCAAAAAAGGGGAAACAAATAAAAGGGTTAGCAGTCTTCCTGGGCCATGGGAGCATAGTTACCCAATCATGCATATATACATATCACTAAGCCATTCTGAGATTCAGAGGCTAGCTCATCAAAGAAAGACAAACTGCCTTAACTGATGAAACTAGAATTTACTTACTGTTGGTGTATCAAATGTCTTCATTTACAGTGATCTTGGCACACAGCTTGAGCTTCACTGACATCCATTATACGATGCACTCAAGACCTTTGTTGTTCATACTCATAATCTTTTTCTCATGCAGACATTCCTGAATCTGGTTCTCCTAAGATTTCCTGGGCCTTCCTCTACCTTTCTTTCCTGCCACTTGGTCTGAAAAAATTATCTTCATAAGCATCTCATCACTCATTCTTTCAACATGGCCAAACCACTGAAGAATATCAGTCTCCACCTCACTAACAACATTTTCCCTCACATTGCATAACTGCAACACATCTTCATTCCTCACATGATCATAACGAGTTTTGCGCCCCCCCCCCCCATTAAGTAACGCATTTCACCAGCACACAAACGACCCGTATGTCTTTTCTACAGTACTCAGGTTTCACTGTCATACATCAGAGTAGGAACAATTGCACTTTCATGCACAGCCATTCAGGGCCTCCTTGAGAATCCATTTCTGTGAAATCCTCCCAAAGCAGCTATGACTTTCAATAAAGGGTTCATTCGGCTACTAATTTCACTGTCTAAGTTGTTCTCTCGATCAAACAGGCTTCCTAAATACACAAACTCATTCACGTGGTCAATCGCCGTGCCATTTTGACTTATCTTGAATTCAGTACTACCAGTTCCTTTGCTCAAAAACCATAACTTTGTTTTTTTCCTTATTTATGTTCAGTTTGAATTTCATGCTAACAAATTTCATACATCTGGGACAACATACTCTGCAACTCATTTTTGCTCTCTGCCAACAGGACAGTGTAGTGTCATCAGCATATAGCAATGTGCACACATGGATATTACCAAGACATAAACCAGTATTGCCCATTTTGGCATCATGCATGCACACATCCATAAATATATTAAACAGCCTTGGTGACATTACACAACCTTGTCTGATTCCTGCTCCAATAGAAAAAATCATTTCGACACAACACCATTCACTCATACACATGCTCTACTGCCAGAATACATGGCTTTCACACTATTAAGTAGATTCCCAGTAATACCTATCACCTAAGATCAAAGTGTAGTTTCCACCCAATCAACTGGTTGAGTAACTGATGCTGTGTGTTATCCTCCACTTTTGCTATTATCTTTGGACAGTAAAGAGTGAGTGTCAGTTGTGTTAGAACAAATTGGGAGTTAGAAGAATGCGCACCTAGCGCCTTGTTCCATTACCTTTAAACAGTTGTTTCAGTTAAAATTTTGGTAGACTCTGCTGAACACATAAGATGCCATTCATGAATTCTTAGAAAAAAATAAAGTTATGTAGGAATTGCAGTAAAATCCCTACTTTTCAGAAAACTTTCTTACCTTTTCTATCATTTTCTGTTGTATTTTACTCAAGCCATGTGTATATGACATTATGATTACATCTTTTTTTTCTTTTGTTCCTAATACTTTGGCGGAAAGTGAAAAAAGAACAAGAAGGAATTGGCGGACGATCATGAAATTTACATATGTTAATGGGGTCAAGTTTACGTAGGTGTGATGTTAATTTCAGGACCAACCAGTGAGCGCTTACGCCACAGCACAGCATAATATGCAAATTATCATCGGTGGTATTTAAGGAGTACGGCGAAGTGAATGCAATCAGTCGTCAGCGTACGGACACGTGTGAAGACCCTAAAGAAGCTGCAATGCTTGGACATGGAAGACGTGTACGATTTCAGCAGTTATCGGACTTTGAGCGAGGTCATCTAGTCTGACTCCGCGAGGCCGGGTGGTCGTATCATCGTATTGCGAAACGAATTGGACGGGAAGTATCGGTGGTAGTACGATGATGGCATAGATGGTCTGAGGAACATTCCCACACGAGAAGACGTGGAACCGGGAGTCACAGACGGACTGATGAGTGGACCGATCGACGCATAAGAAGAGCGGCGTTGTCAAGCAGAACATCCACTGTGACGCAAATCCAAGCTGCCGTTGCACCTGAGGTGACTGTGCGAACAAACCGCCTCTGGCATGTGTACCGCTGACTCCAGCCCCCCGTCAGGATCGGCTGCAGTGGTGTTGCCTACGTCTGCACTGGAGAACACAATGGCGATCTGTCGTGTTCAGCGATGAAAGCAAATTCTGCTTGAAAGCCTCCAATGGCTGTATGCGTGTTCGCAGATGCACAGGGGAGTGTCTCCACCCTTCTTGCATCCGCCAGCGACACACAGGGCACACTCCATACCACCTGGTCTCCTGGTGTGGGGAGCGATCAGCTATAACTCCCGTACACAACTAGTGTTTGTACCGGATACGTTAAACAGCACCTCCTACATCAACATCATTCAGCCCATTGTTGTGCCATTTGTAAGGTCGGTCCATCGTGGTGTTTTCCAGCAAGATAACGCATGCCCACACACTGCAGGTGCAACACAACATGCACTTCAGGGTGTGAGACAACTTCCATGGCCTGCACGTTCACCGGATTTGTCCCCCATTGAGCGCATGTGGGATTTTATGGGACAACGACTTATCCGGTCTCCACGGCCAGCCACAACCATTCCCAATTTACGCGTCCAGGTTGAGGATGCTTGGAACTCAATACCCCAAACTTACATCCAACATCTGTACGACAGACTCCATGCCAGAATTGCACAGTGTGACGCAGTTCATAGTGGTTCACCCTTGTACTAATCATGTTACATGGAAATGTTATTTTTCAGTTTACCTGCAAATACAGCTGTATTTTGCCATAATGTTTTGATCACGTTATCCTCTGTATTCCGTTATTATGCTGTATAAATTTCGTTGGTATCAGACGTCTCCTTCTTGGTGTTCTTTTTTCACTATCCGCCAGTGTATTTCACTGCACTTCTGTGTGCATTATAAAGCAGTTACATGTAATGCTGGGAAGACTGCTTCTGGTTTGGCCCTTGTGCCACAAAGCAATGAAAACCAACCAACTACTTCTAGTTTTCCATATTTTTCAATCGAATTGCTAAATTAGTAGTTGTAGTTGCAATATAACTTAAGAAGACTAAGGCTAATGTAACATGTAACACATGCCAACATGAAAATTCCTTATCATTTAAACAAAGAACTGAGGTACATGCCACATACTAGTATTGCTAACAGCTGTTCCAAATATAAGTGTTACTGTGTATGAACACCACATCAATGGCACAGTGGTCTAAGTGCTGGTTTCTGACCATCTGAGAAGGGTTTGGGTTAAAATCCTGGTGAAGCATGGATGTTGTGTTAGTCTTATGTCACTGGCTTTCTCCATTCCCTGGAACCAGTCGCCCTAAATTAGGGATTGGTGACTGCTTTGTAGCCCATTGAGTTGCCCGTGGTGGTTGTTAAGCCCCCGAACAAAAGAACTGCATATGAACACTATGTAATATGAGAGTTACACGTGCATAGTCTTGTCAACTATGCATGATCTGAGACTTTACAGAGTTTTTTTTTTTTATTGCTTATCAAAGACCTAGCCATGCTGTTGCTAATTTTAATTGGAAATTAACATTATAATGCCAGTAATATACTATTTCTTCAAATTAAAAAAAATGAATTTCTGTTTAAAAAATGAAAACAGAAATTGCGCATTTCCACTATATTTGTTTTCCCAGTATTATGTGTTTTAGGAATTGTCTCTGCCCTTTCAAAAACAATCATATTTAGGGATACTACTAAAATTAATCAAGCCATGCTTTTGATGCAGTATTAATCAGGATCAGAGGTGGCAAAAAAGGCCTTTCAGTATTTATATCAGTATTTTATATCAGTTAATTTGTTGAAGTTATGTAATGTGGGATTTTTTTTGATAGTTTGGTTGCAACTTCTGTACATATATCCTTAAAAAAAATTAATGATCAAGGTAAAATACTTGAAATGGCAATGGGCTGGATGTACTGCTGAAAGAACTGACCATTGTTAGACAAATAAAATACTATAACTGAATTCTAAGGGACAGGAAAGGACCCAGAAGACCATGTAGGAGATAGTTGGATGAAATTTGAAAGCATACTAGAGTGGCATGAAGAGACTGGCTCAAGACAGAAAGTTGTGGAAGAGACATAGGGAGAGCATCCAGCAGTGGATTGATAATGTTTGATGATAATGACGTAAAAATTATTTTTCCAAAATCATTTTCATTCTGAATAACATTTAGTTCTTATATGTGCATTTCACAATGAATTACAATTTTCCCTGTTAAGTGCTCTTTGATTAACTGAAAATTAATCATTTTCTGTTTTAGGCTAAGAAAAATTCCTGGAATACATGTGATAGGGCAGCCAGATGTGAGCGTAATTGCAGTAGGATCTCATGATTTTGATATTTATCGTCTTAGTGGAACTTTGACACAAAGGGGCTGGAATCTAAATATTCTGCAATTCCCTTCTGGATTCCATTTCTGTGTGACATTGCAGCACACCCAAGAAGTGGCTGACATATTTTTGAATGATGTAGAAAAGTTTACAGCTGAGATAATGGAAACTCCAAAAGTACCAGCAGAGGGAGCTGTGAGTATTTATACCTTTAAATATAATTACAGTTGTGTTTTCCAACCAGTGTAATATATTTTTTTTTCTATGTCCATTGTGTGTTGGCCATGAAATTTTTAAATTTTTGTGTACATTTTTAATGGATTACAAAGCCTTGTTATTGCCATGTTGTTAACCTCATAAATTTCAATTAAATTGCCATTTCCTAAGTGGACATTGTAAGTGATACATAAAAGTCAACTGATTTACATGAAGAGCATGGGCATGGTTAAAAAAGAAATCATACATGTGTGTCTATGTGGCTGAGTAATTGAGATGCTGTTTTCTTTCAGCCAGGACCTACACTTGAATTCTAAGTGATACACTAGGATTATTTTATTTTATTTGTGTGTGTGTGTGTGTGTGTGTGTGTGTGTGTGTGTGTGTGTGTGTGTGTGTGTGTGTGTGTGTGTGTTGTTTTTGTCTAAATTTAGTTGATTTGCAAATATTTACACAGAAAACCAGTTAGATGATTATTATGAGTCTGGGTCATGTCAGATCAGTGATTCTGATTTTGAGTCATAAATTGTTTTTTGTTGTTTCTAATCCTAATCACATTAAAATTCCTTTTTAAATTATGCCCGGTGCAGAGAATATATATATGGATCACTACAGCATTTTATTTCAGTCATCAGAAATCTTCCTTTCATTGAGGCAGCTAGTAAAAACTTAAGGGAACATAGTTTGTATTTCCTCACTGGCTTCCTGTACAATGTCCTCAATAGTTCCATCTTTGCCTGGAGCTCTTTTTCATTTCTTGTTCTTAATTGAATGGGCAACTTCTACTGGGAGGACAGGAGGAACATTAGTGCTAGTGTCAGGGCCGACGTAAAGCATGTGCGAAGCTTGCCACTGCACAGAGCGGCGCTTGGAGGTGGGCGACAAAATTACCTTTTCTTTTTCTTTCTTTTTTTTTTTTTACCAGCGGAGAAGCGTGAGAAGGAGAAAGCAACCTATCCTATTTGTAAAGGACTTCTTTCATCCAATATTAAAAATATGCAGAAAGAAAAGAGTTGGGTTGTTTATCATTTTAGTGTTGCTTACATGAAAAGAAGCGATAGGATCATGCGCTTTTCCACGACGGATGCAGGTGCGTTCCGTTCGCACCCTTGCGGGCGTGATGAAGGGGGAGGGGGCAAGCAGTTCACTTATGAAGGAGATGATGAGCCATATTCAGGATCTAATGACTCGTAATAAAGTTGAATTTTACTTTCACTTTTTATACATTAAAATTGCATTTTTGAAAGAAAGATTCATACAATTGAAATCTCACTGTGATACCTTTGATTTTCTTTATAATCTAAGCACACTCCAAGACATGGCCATTGATCTGCTGAGTGAAAAATGTTCTAACCTTTCCAATGTTTTACAGGACAAAGATTCGAAAGACATAAATTCTAATGAGTTAAAAGATGAACTGAAAGTTCTCTCAACTTAGTGGAGCCTGTTATTGGTCTGATATAAACTTTAAAATTCATCAACCAACGCAATTTTGCCCCGAATGTAAGTGTGGCAGTCCATATCCTACTGTCTCTACCTGCAACTGTAGCTAGTGGGGAGAGAAGTTTCTCCAAACTTAAACTTATCAAGACATATTTGCAGTCAATTATGTCACAGAGCCGTTTGAGTGGACTGGCAATGATTTCAATTGAACATCAATTGGCTAAAAAATTAGACTGCACAAAAGCAGTCAAAGAATTTGCAAGATCTAAAGCCACAAAAGTTCCTTGTATTTGAGCTATCTTTACATTACTTTCTTCTTTTCCTGTTTAAATAAAATTATCAATTATCTTGGCATAATTTATTGATTACAAAATTGTGTGATGTAATGAAAATGTAGTTTTTTTTTCATTATATCACGGAATTTTATTGGCTCCTTTAAATTGTAATTTATTGAAAGTTCAATAAATCCGTTTATTAACCAGTGGGTTCATGAATTTCTATTTTATTCCAACATAAAATAGAAATTTATGAATCCGCTGGTTGTCTTGTCTCATTTAGAATATTTAGTACTCGACAGCTAGCAGGCTTTTCGAAGCTAAAGGCATAAACATGGAAATAAAAAGTTCAATTGGCTTCCTTATTAATCCAAGAGTAACTCATAGTGAGAAGAATTGGCAGGAAAACACGTAACACATAAAACATTAAAGGAATTCTTGAAATCATGATCACACGCATAAGTTACGTTTAAATATTAAGAGCGGGATGTTTCGATAGCGACTTCTACCTTCATCAGCCATGGAATGAGACACGTAAAAGCGTCAGTTGTTGCCAGATTTCAAAATCGCTTTCCAAATAATAGGGATGTTAAAAGGTGCGTCAGTATTGCAGGTGTTAAGGGTAAGGTAGATTTCAATGCTTTTGCAGTATCTGAGGGCATGCGGATTGCTGAACGGGGCGATTCGCTTAACATTATGCCAATCGGGAGCCGCGGACGTATCGCTGATGGTTAAAATTGAAAGGGAGGTGGAAGGGCTACCTTTCTTAACATGGCATTCCACCCCTCTTATTACGTAGACTAATCAAGAGTTTTGAATCACAGAATAGATATAGTTTACTGCCTGAACCTTCCACCACCCATCAGTTGTTGGCACTTTGACCTTTAGCCTGTCCTTCACTCATAAAGTTTGCTCTATTTTTCAAGTCTTTTGGTTACAGGATTGCAGTCAAAAACCACCTCCACATCTTCTCAAACTCATCCTTAAGGACAGAGATCTCAGTAAACCCCTAGATTTACAAGGTGTCTACTCTATCGCTATCAACACTTCCACAGGCGTTACCCACTATATTGGTAGTACTTACCGCAGCATAAACCGGCGTTTGATGGAGCATATCGCTGATGTTAAGAAAGGTAGCCCTTCCACCTCCCTTTCAATTTTAACCATCAGCGATACGTCCGCGGCTCCCGATTGGCACAATGTTAAGCGAATCACCCCGTTCAGCAATCGGCATGCCCTCGGATACCGCGAAAGCATTGAAATCTACCTTACCCCTAACACCTGCAATACTGACGCACCTTTTAACATGCCTATTATTTGGAAAGCGATTTTGAAATCTGGCAACAACTGACGCTTTTACCACATGTCTCATTCCATGGCTGATGAAGGTAGAAGTTGCTACCGAAACATCCTGCTCTTAATATTTCAACATAACTTATGCGTGTGATCACAATTTCAAGAATTCTTTTAATGCCAAGAGTAACTTTATATACAATATCGTTTTGGGTTGTGACAATGTTTTTTTCCAATATTTGAACTGTGTGTGGTTGGTGTAATAATTACAAAATTTTGGGGGAATGTAAAATTTATTTATGAAGGAAAAATATTTAACACATTTTTTATTGAAATGTGATGTAGAGAGGGAAGGAAAATGGCTGAAACCCATGGTTGATTATGAGCTAAGAAATATTTGCTATAAGGAAGAATAAGAACAACAAATTTGTGACATAGTTGCAGCAATTAGAGAGGGGAAGGGGTGGCAAAGGTAAAGTCTCACAGGGCGGAACTTTGGCTAGCGCCGGCCCTGGCTAGTGTATATTTCTTTATGTCTGTATTAGGTGCATCATTCCTTTCATATAGTTTTGTGTGAAACTCTTTAAATCTCCTTAAAAATTTTGCTTCTATTTCTTGTTTACATCACTAAGTCCTTTTCTTATTGCTATAATCTGTTTTCACCCATTACTGAGAAGACCCTATGTTTTCTTCAGGCATTGGTTGTTTTCAATTTCTTTTCTCATTAGCTCACAGTTGAATTTCCGTATATCTTCAGTGATATTTTTTCACTCTGTGTTACATAGTTCAATATATTCCACTTTGGAAATTACATTGTTTTTTTATCTTAATCTCACTTCTGTTTTGCCTCAGTATTTTTATTTGTTCTGATATTTTCTTCATGTCATTTTTATTCATAGTATCACCTATTGTTGTTGCTGTTTCCGTAAGGGCCTTGGTAATTTTTCTGTTAACTTCGGAGATGTCTGCTTCTTCTGTTGTTAGATCATCTAATGAAGAGAATTAGCTTCTCAGTTCCAATTTGTTAGATCATCTAATAAGCGAATTAGCTTCTCAGTTCCAATTCCAGACGAAAAGGGAATTTTGATATTTGGTGAGTAGTAACTGTCAACTGCCACCTGGCAATGAAGTTCTTGCATTGTTGTGTACCCTCTTTAGAATTAAAAGGGACCTGGCATAAGACAAATGAAAGAGCTTTCCTGAGTGTTTATGGGCTAACATCTGGCCTTCCTGCTGTGAGTGTAGCTAAAATTCGGAGTGTAATTTGGGAAACTATACTTCAATTGAAGAAATGTTGAAAGATATTTTTAGGAAGGGTTTTGTGAGAAAGTACATAAAATAAGCTGCTGCATGGTCCATCCCTTGCTCTGGAATTCAAAGTGGGAGTGGGTTGTAAACATTCCAAATACATGACTTGTTATTCTCACAGTTGGGGCTTCTGTGTTTTGAGTCCCTGGGCTTCTGTGTTTTTTGTTCTGGGGAAATACATGGGGAAGTTGTAAGAGATGAAATAGCTGAAATGAAAATCCTTCAGAAAAGGTGAAGTGGAGTGATAACAAAATTAATCCAAAAGCTTCCCCCTCACCTGTCTCTAATTGCTGCAAGTAATTGAAAATTCTTGAAAGTATTTTTTTTCTTCAAATCAAAAGGGTTAGAACATAAAATATTAAAAAAAAGATGTTGTATCAAATTTGCAAGATTTCATGTTAACAGTAACTATATTGTTTTGTTTGTGAAATCTATGCACTGTGCTCCTGACTGGTGTGGTGCCTCACCATTTGATTTTATCCAACAACTCAGTTAAATTCAGTTATTTGCCAGTAGATGTGATTTAGATTTGTTTGCATTTTACTTTTCTCACAAACCTTATTTAAAATTTTTGCTTTCTAGGCTGCAATCTATGGAATGGCTCAGCAGATCACAGACAGGTCTCTAGTATCTGAAATAGTATGGGCTTTTATAGATGCATGCTACAACACTGAAAATTAAAAGGTTTCATGGAAATTTCAAACTAGGTAGATTTTTGGTGGACCAAAAATTCCAAATTTAGTAGAGGTTTGGTGGACCTTATAAGTTTTTTCAGATATTATTCTGCCATTGAAATATGTTTTATTTAAACACTGTGAAGTAATGTAGTTAATCAGAACTTTATTCTTCACATTGTGTAACATTAAAAGTGGCCCTTTTTTATTTCTAACTGTAACATGAAACTCTAAACACAGCACAGAGAATTGAGTGTATTTTTAAAAATCTCTGTAAATGATATTTTATATGTTTAAAAAAAATGTATATTCTTTGAAACTTAACACATTTCTATATTTATACTAAAAATCAGGAGATAATATTTTTGTAATTCTTTTGTTTGATTTTTCAAATGTTTAAATTGTAATACAGTAGAATCTTTATAATCCAAGGTAATCTGGACTGGAACCAACTCTGATTAAGCAGAATTTCAAAACACGAGCCTGATTCTGAACGAAGGTAGTTAAATATGAACCTAAAATTCGTAGAAACGATTTTTAATGATCAATGAAAATGTAATCAAAAACGAATTAAACAAAGACTATGGCTTACATCATATTGACGCCAAAAAAATCTGTTTTCTGTTTTATCGCTGAGTATCTTTTTTTTTTGTAGCGCTATCTCTCCATCTTTTTAGAAAAATAACTTTAGCTGGCGATGATTCCAGTTGTTGCTGTACGTATCTAAGGGCAGCCTCTAGCGCCACCACACCTTCCGCATGAGAATTTTTTTCTCTTGCACAGTCAGTTCCTTCTTAGTCTGATTCTGAATCCCTTTCATTTGTAACTATGTGGATAATTGCTTCATCTGTAATTTCTTCTTCGTCATCGCAGAGAAGTCGTTTGGTCACACAATTTTCTGGTGCATTTTCGCATCCGGGTATCTGTGAAACTAGGTTTGTGAGATTGTCTTTTCCAGCGTTTTCTTCATTATCCAAGTCATCATTTCCTTCTTCATTTTTGAGCAGATCACACCAATATTTTGCGAGCATCTCAGATCTAATTTGCGCCCATGATTCTGCAAGCCAGTAAATCACATCCTTGACCGAATTTTTTTTTTAAATGAACTGTCAAGGATTCTTCTCCATCAGTTACCTCCAAAGCATGTGTCAGTAACTGCTTGTGGTACTTCTGTTAGAGGTTATTAATCACCCCTTGGTCCATTGGCTGGATGAGGCTGGTAATGTTGGGAGGGAAAAATCATGACCTTTACCTGCCCAGTAGAAAAATCTTCGATATCGGGGTGTGATGGGGCGTTATCAATTATAAGTATCACTTTTTGAGGTAGGTTGTTTTTCTTCAAATATTTTTTCAGTTTTGGGCACAAATTCTTCAAGAAACCACTCTCATCCACACTGTTCTCTGGTTTTTGTAGGATACTGGCAAAGCCTAAATTGTGCCATTTTTAAGCGCCCGTGGTTTTTTACATTTCCCCGATCACCACTAAGGGCAGTTTGAGTTCCTGATGCATTGGAACAAGCCATAACAGTTATTCACTCCTTCCTTTGCTTGAAGCCAAGTGCTGATATTTCTGATTGAGATGCTAAAGGTCTGCTAGATAGCATTTTAAAGTTAAGTCCATTTCGTCGCAGTTGTACAACTATTCAGCAGTAAAATTTCCAGTTGGCGTCAAGTCTTTTGAGTTTTGTGTGAAAGGAATCTGCTGCTTCAAAATATGCAGAAAGTTTCTCGCCACAGATGGTTAGCGGATGAACTCCAAACCTTTTTTTTTTTTTCCATTGGTTTAACCACCCGACACTAGCAGAGAAATTGTCAGCTTCTTTTAGTTCTCTGCAAAAACAGAATGCCTTTTCTTGCAGCATCGGACTCCCTTTCAGTTGCTGCTAGGAAAACCACGGGAAAAGTGCCTCACTATTCACTTTTTCGCAAACCTTTCCTTAATTGCCTGCACTATTCAGTGTAAAAGTTCTCGATGCCGTACTTCTCAATTTTTGATCAGTTCCTTTTCCAGTCACCCACTGCCACTTTACTGACTCCTAATTAATTTGCCACCTTTTTTATACTCTCTCTTGCATCTATTCTTTTCAAGGCATAGATCTTCACATTCAGAGGAACAGCGACACGTTTTCTTTTGCTGCTCATTTTAGTTTTAGAGTTTGTCGTCTTCTTGCATCAAGTTCTCTGAACACATTGACGTACGAATCACTCATTCAGTAGGATACGCAACACGCCTGCATGCTGGACAGACAAGTACCGACAGATAGGCGCTTGTGTGCCGAGATGTTAAAACAACACCGACCTTGTTCTATTTTCAGCTTCCTTTTAGGGGGCCTCTCCTCCCCTTTCAACTTCCCAGTTGGCATAAAAATTTATTCTATTCTTTTATTTTTATTTCGAACGGTCTCCAGCTTCAACAGTTTTCCAGGGTTTCACACCGACAGGGTTGCAAGTTTTGTCCCTTGGCTATCTTTCAACAGTCCCTGGCATTGGCTTCTAAATTACCTGAAAAGGGCCTTTTTCGATTCTGTTTAAAAAAATTTCACGTGCAAATTGCCCAGAATTTTTTACTATATTTTTTATTTTTTATGTTTCATCGCGAATGAGCTCTGATTTAAGCAGAACTCGGTTTACTGGGACTTGGTTCATCAAGACTTTACTGTATACCCAAAATACTCCTATGTAGAAATCTCAAGAATTTTGAGCTTTGTTTTATGCTGTCTTATTTAAGAATTGTTTTTATTTTATAGTGTAATACAACAGTAATAATATAGGTAATGTAATTATTACTTGTGTTACAAGAAATGAATCATTGGCATTATGTAAAATTACCTCTAGGTACAGGATTTTTGTTTCTGGTGGTTGTTTACATGTAAAATTTGATTTCGAAACTGTTATATATTATCAACTACCAGTATCAGGTTTTGTTTTATTATGGCAAATACAGGTCAGAATAAGTATTTCATAGAACAGAGAGCTTTTGATCAGGGGTCTCCAGTGACTTCTAATAACTTACAAGCTACTTAAAACGGGTGTTCTCAAAATACACCACTTTTTCCTGTAATGTTTAAATTAATTTTTATAAAAAAAAATCAATGCAAAAAGATTTTAAAAGTGTGTAAACCCCCAAAAAGTTTGAGGGACACAACAAAATTAACACATTGTTTTGTTTTGTGTTTCATTGGACAGTTTTGTAGATCAGGAGAACAGTGTGTAACAGCAAACCTTAAAAAATGGCCTAGGTTGTCATTGGTGAGTCTTGTTTGGATGTATATTTTATAAAATTCGCATTGGGGAAATGCCCGTTCAAACAAAGTATGTTGACTCAATAACCATGATATTTTTAGTCTTGCAAAACATATTGAAAGAGAACCAGTGACACAGCAGAAGGAACTATGTAGAAAGAGTTTGATCACATTGGCACCAGAGGAGATAGTGCAGGAGCCCTGTGTCATGTTTTCCTTTCCTTTCCTGCCATTTGACATAAGTGGAGCTAAGTTCAATGGGAGGAAGGGTGTGTACACAGTCCAAGGGTTTTGGCATTGTAACTTACTACTGATTTGTCTCTCACTAATTCACACACTAATAATTTTTAAAAAGGAAATTTAGTATGTTTTATCAGTTGTTAGAGAGGCCTTTCTTCCCACTTGCATTTGGTCTAGTTGCAACTCAAGTCTTTACAAAAAAATGTATCAGGAAGAAACAAATGGGAATAACTGCATTTGCAATCAGTTTATTATCATCTAAGGCTTATTATTATGTCTTTATCAGTTTGTCACAGAATTATCTCAGTTTCTTATTTACACTATCATAGTTTCTCTCTTATTTTACCACTCATGATATATGTAAAAATCTCTTATTTTGCCACTTGTGATGTACGATGTGTTTCCCCATTTTGTGGTAGTAACCTACATACTGCTCAGAAGTTGTATTCATAACAAAAATAAGTCTAATGATTCATATTCAGGAAATGCTTACAGTACACTGATTTTAAGTAAATGCAGTGGCATATTGTGTAGGGTAATTCTACTCCCAGTTCCTTGTTATATTTTCTTAGCCACATAGATGAAACCATACTTCATCTGTATGTAGTGGAATGTGTATCCAAACTATTTGCTATGAACTGTGAAGTCCATTGGTTTGTAAGGTGTTTGCTGACCTTTACTTGGTGGTTTCAATTGTTTGTCACTGCAGTGCAATAGGAATGAAGGTACAAAATATGTATTAGCTATTGATAAGATCCATATGAGAGAGCAATCTGGGGAAAGTGGTGATGTTGAGAATACTGGGATTGTGTAACAAGAGTCTTAGTGTCTAGCATTTGTTTGGTAATCAAAACATGAAGCCTACCACAGTGATGCTAATATGCTACAGCACCACTGTCTCAATCATGTCACAGTTTTGTATCATAGAACATGTTGGCACACCTCTTGTCCTGACATTTTATCAATGCACTTTTCTTGTTACTGCAAAAAAGTTTGTTGAGAAGTAACTTTCTCAGAAAAAGCAATGCTGCTCTCTGCTGATTGACACAATTCAGTCATCTAAAGTATCTTTTGTGAATGTTTTATCTGTGATGTTTGTATTGCCATCTGTTGTACTGTAATGTGCATTGCCATCAACTTTGTCGTACTGTTACTTCTATTATCGCAAATGAATGTTTGAGTTATTGGATTTCATGTTCATCTTGTACATTTTGTGAGCCAAATTAAATACCTTTACTTATTATATATAGTTTACTTTCACTCAGCTTTTTATTATATTTCCATTGTCTGTTAAAACGCATTCTCATAATGGCATCAACCATGAAGATCTGTTATTATACATGATGTACTCTATTAATGTTATTAATTTATTATAATGTAGTTGTCTTCTTCAGTTGTGTGTATTTTTCTTGAGAAGCTCTGTCCTCAAAAGTTATGATTTTACATGAAAAAAATCATAGTTTACCTATGAAAATTTGAGTCAACTAATTAATCTGTACTTATAAACTGTGAAAATATTTTTAAGAGGTATACATTTATCAATTCTAATTTGAAAATGTAATATTTCAAAGCAATTTTATAGCTTTGTTTACTTTCTTGTTACTATATAAATTTTTCAACTGAGTTTAATGAATTGTAAGTGGCATGCATTATTTATACTCATGTATGTAACTTGTGAGTTCTTTCTTCTGAACTAAAAATCTGAAGATCTACCTTAAGCAGCTTATAAAAGTGATGAAAAGGATTTTTTTTTTTATTATTAAGGAATCTAATCCTTTGTGATTTCGTCAACTCTTCAGTTGAGTGAAATGTATTTATCTGTGAACTGCTTAGCTACATTTGTTTTAATACTAAATAATGTTGTAAAATTTATGCTTTAAAGGAGTATGAGATGTTTCTTAATGATTTATTTGAAGTTGAACTGGTGGCAAAAAGAAAAAAAAAGCGTTACAAATTATAACATATTTTATCACATTGCAAAAATCATGAAGCCTATGAAAATCAGACTTCTCTTTTGACGACTCTGTCTGCCTATAAAAATCTTGATTCTAAATTAAGCTAATCTTCACAACTAAGAATCTGAGACCAGTGCTTCATCAGTACAGAACTCGTGAATTAACAGCCTTTTTTTTTTTTTTTTATCCTGCAGATCCTGAGTGCATTCATTTGAAACCAGAATGTTGAACATTGATGGTACATTTAGGATTCTATTCTACTATGCCCTGAAATAATGGAGCCACAAAGTTACATCCCAGAGATTTATTGATTTTTAAATAGCGCAAATGTGTGCGAGTCATGAAATGTAAAATCAATTTTTCATCCAAACTGAAAGTTAAACAACATACCCTTCTTTGATGGGACCAGGGTTCAACTTTGGCTGCACCACCAAGTAGGAACACAACAACCCTGTCTTAATTCTCCCAAAGTTGTAACATACCAGGTTACTTATAAAAGAATCAAAGAACCATGTATTTTTGATAATCTGAAATTCAAATTTTGACATATGATAGTAAAAAGTGTATAAATGAATTATGTGTAACAGAGTTAAAAAAAAAAAAAGATATGAACTACAGCAAAATATCAGAACTAATGCAGAATTACATATAAAAGTGAAAAACATATAACCAAGGTTCTACCATATATATAAAACCCTGAAAGAAACACACAACACTAAGTCCTTGAATTACGCGAGTTCCACATGTGCAGTTTCACTTATTATGCGAGAGAGAAATTCCTCCACCTGTTTGTTATATGCAAGAAAATTTTACTGTTATTAGATTAGATTTTGTGTTTTGGAGTGCAAAGTGATTGACCTCTCTAGCAGCTGCTGCTGCTGCTTCCATGCCACAATGTGTGTGGCCTTGGTGAGACATGTGGGAGATGCCATTATATATATGAAGAAGGATCATTTAACGTAGTAGTCATTGTGCTGTGTGGATCTGCACTGCTGTGCGCTACATATACATCATGTCCAGTTTATTGCGCCCTGCTTTCATGTTATTGGTTACTATGGATTTCATGTGTCCAGCAAGTGCTTCTACTACTGATGGAGCAGTAAATAAATGGAAGATAATCTTTCTAACGTAAGAAGCAAATATAGAAAATTTATGACACACTGAAGCTGGTGAAGGGTTATTGGCACTTGGTCATACATTCAACCTTAGTGAGTCAACAATACAGAATATAAAGATGATGATGACAAAATATGTACTGCTGTCATTCATTCTATGCTGCTGTCTGCTAAGATAACCATGAAGATCGGAAACCTGTTATTGGAGGGGATGGGAGGAAATGCTGTTAACTCTAAATTGAACACAAAATGGAGTCAGGATGTGGTAACATGGCTCTTAGGTCCAATGTTTTCAAGATTTATGATAATCTTTCTCAGGAAAGTATTGCTTAACCTGAGACATTTCTGGCAAGTAAAGGATGGTTGGATAAGTTTATTGGATGCCAAAGCCTGCACAACTTGAAAATTACTGGAGAAGCTGCAATTGCTGACCATAAAGCTCCTGCCAAGTTTCCTGAAAAATTGAAAGCAATCGTCAAAGAAAATTGATTCCACCCCAAGCAACTGTTCAATGTGGATGAACGTGGTGTATATTGGAAGCAGATGCCATCCAGAATGTATATCAGCAAAGAAAAGAATGTTCAAATGTTAAAGACAACACCGTCAATACACGATAAAAACTTATGAAAGGGGAAAAACCCTTTACAAGTCAGGTGAAACTTTACTAAAAGTTAAAATATTTACAGATTAAAAGTGAGAACTTTCAGGAGCACTATGTCCCATCTTCAGACTACAATAGTATGTGCCAGTGCTCTCTCTCTCTCTCTCTCTCTCTCTCTCTCTCTCTCTCTCTCTCTCTCTCTCTCTCTCTCTCTCTCTCTCTCTCTCTCTCTCTCTCTCTCTCTCTCTCTCTCTCTCTCTCTCTCTCTCTCTCTCTCTCTCTCTCTCTCTCTCTCTCTCTCTCTCTCTCTCTCTCTCTCTCTCTCTCTCTCTCTCTCTCTCTCTCTCTCTCTCTCTCTCTCTCTCTCTCTCTCTCTCTCTCTCTCTCTCTCTCTCTCTCTCTCTCTCTCTCTCTCTCTCTCTCTCTCTCTCTCTCTCTCTCTCTCTCTCTCTCTCTCTCTCTCTCTATATATATATATATATATATATATATATATATACACAATGTCCAAGAGCTTCCATGACATAGGACCGATTTTTGAAGAGTACTCACCCTGCACTCTAGCGGAAATCAGGTTGCAAAAGGAAGTTCATCAACGTTACACAATTGGACCACATATGGTTAGTTGTGACATAAATTTGCACTATGATACACATAAGGTAAGTTTTGACATAAATTTAAAACTTACAAGGTTATTCCGTCTGACGTGGATACCCTCCTGGAAATAACAAAAATAAGAGAATGTTACTCCCAAATTTTAAACAGTATGTTCATATATGAGATATATGCAATATGTGGTCTAAATGATTAAGAGTGGATTTTAAGTACTTTGTA
Source organism: Macrothele yani (assembly GCA_039090855.1). Lineage (NCBI taxonomy): Eukaryota > Metazoa > Arthropoda > Arachnida > Araneae > Macrothelidae > Macrothele > Macrothele yani. The sequence goes on along the minus strand of CM077022.1, from coordinate 42,155,153 downwards.
CTCATATACACTGTTTCTCACATTATAATTAACCATATATCAACGATATATGGTTAATTATAACGTGAGAAACAGTGTGAGTACAAAGTACTTAAAATCCACTCTTAATAGTTACTTCCAAATTTAAAGTAGCTACAGATAAGCTGCTGCTATGTACCAAAAGCAGGTGCCTGTAAGATGAAACCTCTACTGTTCTACCACTTTCAAAATCCAGAGCACTAAAGGCTTAAGCAAGCTATGAAGAGAGCTCCTTAAAGACTGGGAATTTTTATAAACCAAGGAGTAAGTCTATGATTCGCGAGATGGAAATGCTATAACATCAAGAGTGCTATTGACAATATTAAATCATGATGAGAAGAATTCAAGACATTGACATTGAATGCATCATGGAATACTTTGTGGAAAGACATCATTGTTGAATTCAAAGATTTCTGTAGTTTCTCATTGATAATGTGTAACGTCGTGGAGACTGGATTGAGGTGGGTAGATGCAACTTCTCATATATGAAAGAGGACGATGTGATGAAGTTAATTGACTGACATGAAGAACTTAATGTTGAACATCTGTTGGACATGTTGCAGGAACAGAAGAAAGAAAAACAGGAGGAGGGAGAAGTTCTCCAAGTAAAAGATTTGAGTACAAAGAGATTGGCATAATTATCTTTGCAATTGGAATACATTGCACAACAGTCTTTTGAGGAAGCCCCAAGTTTTGAGACAAACTTTCAGATGTTGAGTGGTCTTGATAACCTTCTTATGCCATACAAAAAAAAAAAAAAAAAAAAAAAAAAAACAATACTCAAAAACAAAACCTGGCAAGGCAGACAAGTTTGATGCAATACCTCAGACTATGGTCTGCTTCCTCTGTTCATCTGCTTCTGAACCAGCACCATCAACTTCTTCAAACCCCTTCTTGGAAGTGAACCTTGATCACCTTTAACAACTTCACTTTTGCCACTCTGGTGTCTGCTGATAACAGCCCTATAGAGAAGTGTCTTCCATTGATGTAACCCTACCTAACTTGGATGATTCTGACTCAGATGACTTGGCACCCCACCTCTTCAAATATGTAAACATCTACTATTATACTGCTACAACCACAATATAATATTTCTTGGAGCCACACGAACTATTTATCTTGGCAGGTATTGCTTTATTTTATTAAAGATAATGTTTTTGTCGGTATTTCTGATGTATTAAGATAACTGCAATGTGGTTAAAATGCATTTGAGACATTATATTTTATGTTGTTACATGCAACCCCCTTTTTTCTATATGCTAATACATTCGATTTATGTGATTTTTTTGCAGAACATAACCCTTGCATAAATTGAAGACTTACTATATACAGTATTACAAGATTTTTGCATCAATATTTCCCTTAAAATTATTTTACCAGTATTGGAGTTAGAGATGATCCAATTGATAGTCAATGTTTCGCACAAAACAATTTGTTTCAAAATAACTTGTTGCAAATGTGATTCAAAAATCTTGATAAATCCTTCATATTTGCTTGTTCTTTACATATGCAAGATAAGTGGATTATTCATCAGTGACAATGAAGAAGAAAGTTTGCCAGAAGAAAATGTGAAGTGTTTCAATTGGTTGGGGAAGAGAGAATCCTCTCAAATTTCACTTTAGAGATTCAACAGGTTAACAAAATCAATTTCCTTGATCTGAAGGTTATTAGTGAATGAAAATTGTTACTTATTTGTATAAAAACCTCACAAATAACAATAAATTAATAGATTGTAACTGATGCCTCCATAATTATATTAAGCCAAATGAGAGCTAAGAAATTCATAGATAAAATAATCAGATTTCACTTAACAGAAGACTTGAAAGGATTGCACAAAGAAGAATTAAAGGTAATTATCTCAGAAAACAGTTGCCCAGAATCAATTATTCATAAATTGTTTTAAGAAGAAAGAAAAAAAAATCCTAAAAAAGAAAAAGGTAAGTTACTCACCACAGAGGACTTGTTGAATTACTCCAAAAAATAAGTACAAATTTAAGGCTTGCACTAGGACTCAATAACACAAAACATTTTCCTGTTGTTAAACAAAAAGAAATTTTTCTTTGGAAGTGAGCAATTTGTGGCATGGACAGTATCTGTGGACTAGTTTATGTTGGGTAGACTGACAGACAACTGAAAACTAGGTTGGTTGAACACAAATCAGCAGTGAAAAACATGTTGAATAAAACGGTTAGAAAAAATTAGGAGTCTAAAAAAATATCAGTCAAGTTATAAAAAGAAAAGTAAAGGAATAAATCAAAATAGAAAAGTAACAAAAAAAAAAAAAATCATCACAACACACATTCAATAGACTCAGGCTGGATACTTCCTCATCAATGGGACCAAATCTTTTCTTAACTGTAACTACACAAACACAGATAGCAAAACTGTCAACAGTGACCATCACAGATTGTTGACCAATCCCCCCTTCCCCCTCTGGGTGGCCAAGCGGTCTGAGGTGCTGGCTTCTGACCACTCGTCTTAGCCGAGCCCAGGTTCAAGTCATGGGTGGTGCGTTTGTCTTATGGCACCGGCTTTCTTCTCCCTGGAGCCAGTGGCCCTGATTTAAGGCCAGTATAGATAGCCCTTAGAGTTGCCCAAGGTGGTCAGTTAAACCCTGAAAGGAACAGACCTGCTGAAAAAGGGTTATGCACTTTGAAAATATAAGAAATATATATATATATATATATATATATATATATATATATATTGTAGGTTTAACAACCACTGTGAGCAACTCTATGGGCTGTAAGCAGTCTGTTCCAGGGAAGGGAAAGCTCCAGTGCCGTAAGACAACCACAACATCCATGCCTCACTGGGATTCAAACCTGGACCCATCTTGGACGAATGGCCATAAGCCAGTGCTTGGACTGTTGAGCCACTGGAACGGCCCTCCTGTAATCATTAATGCTTGAAACACTAGAGTGACCATAGAATCCATCATTAGTAAAAATAAATAAGTTATTTTGTCCATTATTCTTCAACTGAGCCTGAATTGTGAGGGGCACTTTTTATACACATATTGTATTTTGTTTATACAAATTCACCTTTTAATTTTGTGAAAGAAATAACAAATGTTTCAGTTCCTTAAGGTAGATCTTCAGATTTTTAGCTCTGCAGCACAAGGAACCGGCATTTGATTTTATTAAATATTTTTGCAACGAAAGAAATGGATGTGTGTAGAATTTTTATTTCTTTCTTAATATTTTGAAGTGTTTAGCAAAATTTATGATAAAAATTATGCTCAAGTATGTTTAAATCTGTAGTTGTTGTGTGCTGGCTGGGTGATTAAAATAGCTGTTTGCTGTAAGAACATTATTGAACCAAAGAAAAACCATAGCCATAACTTCTGAATAGTTATAAACTGTGCATACCTTTTGTGAATTATTTGAGAAAATTATGTGAAAGTGAAAAAAAATGAAATAAGTTTCTTCAGTGTGAACATCTTAATGACCAGTTTTCTTTACATTAACATTCTGAAAATAATTCTTAATGTTTTACTACTTACATTAGAACTGTTCTAAAAAATGCTTTTCAAAAATAGTTTGTTAAAACTATATGATATTCAGAAAGAAAAAAAAAAGACAATTCTTTTTCTATAAAAGTTATTTTTTATAAAAGCAAATGCACTGCAAGTGAAATGTTACAGGTATTGTTTTAAATATAGTTCTTAAAAAGAACACACTTTGACACATGTGCACACAGACACAAGAGAAAGTATCTTGCAAAGGTAGGCATTTCAACAAAAACATATCATGAGTGAATGACTGAAGAAATGTGAAGAAGATTTAGATGAAGCTTTGATAAAATGGTTTGCTGTTCAATGCCATACTGATTTCCCTATAAGTGGCTCCCTTTTGAAAGTCCAAGAAGGGAAATATGCTATACACCTGTGATATCCAGACTTTATATGTTTAAATGGATTGCTTGATTAATTTAAGGAGAGACATAGCATTTCTTTTGGAAAAATCTGTGTGAAACAAAGTCTGCAAGCTTGGTTGAATGAAAGAGGATATGAACTAAAAGAGGACTTCACCATGGACACTATTTATAATGCTGAGGGAATGGGTGTTTTTTATAATGTCATTCACAAACAGACTGTGAAGTTTCAGGGGGAAAATTATGTCAGAGGAGAAAGCTTTTGAAAAATAGATGAACAGTCTTGGTATGTCCTAATATGTCTGGTTCTAACTACAGGAAGCTTTTAGTTATCAGAAAGTTTAAAAATTGCATATGCTTTGAAAATGAAAACAAGAAAAAAGAAAAACACTTCCAGTCAATTATGACAACAGTAAAAATGCATGTATGACTTTGGACCTTTTTAGAAGTCACATTTCTGAATGTTAACAGGAACTTAGGAAACAAAAATGTAAACTTTGCTTATTATAGACAATTGCTTGGCACATCCCATCATCACAGGATTCATGAACATCCATATTGAATTTTTGCCAAAAAAATCATTTTACAATACTGTAGCTATACACACATGGTCCTTGCATAACCTTTTTGGATGTATAATACATGTATATATTTTCCTGACTGTATGTATCTTTTTCGGCCTGTAAGCATATCATGCTCAATACATGTATTTGACTTTACATTTATTGGCAACTGTTTAGTACATATTTTTTTATTTTGTATATACGTCATTACATTTAACTTTATCAATTTTTGAAACCCTGATTTTTATGGGCACTGGGATTTAACAAGCAAAAACGTTCTTGTTCTGTCATACTCGTAATAAAGTTCAACCTGTATTATAAAAATTTGCTGAAATCAAAGAAATGTTTAAATGATTCCCAATCATTTAGCCAAATGATTGAATGATTCCCAATCATTTGGAAAGCTATTTTGAAATCTGGTGACAACTGATGCTTACACCACATGGATTTTTCCATGTGTTTTCATTCCATGGCTGATGAAGGTAGAAGTCACTACTGAAACATTCCACCACTTATAGTTTCTTAACGTAACCTATGTGTGATATAATGATATTAGGAATTCAAATTTTTGTGTGTGCGATGTGTTTCACTGCCTACCCTTCTCACTATGATCGATATACCAGATAAAGCATGTGTCAGGTGATTGTCCTATGACACTGGTTCTGCCCCTTCTCTGAAACTGGTAGCCCTAAACCAGGGATGAGTGACTCCTTATAACCTTCAGAGCTAACATGAGTCATTAAATCTCAAAACTGAAAAAAAAGTGGTAGAAAAATCTTTATCACATCAGAAACAATATAATTTCCTCTGTCTGAATGCTTGTCCCAGTTTGGTGGCAAAGTGGAAACAGCTCTTGCTTTTTAAATTGTTGAATCCCTGCCTCAACTAATATAGGTACTTTTTTTTTATTGTTGTAATGTTCCTGAAATATACTTCCACATTTGGACATCACAAACAAAAAGAAAATGCCTGGTTATTAAACAATTACTCTACATATTTTATTTTCCCCATCATTATTGATGGGCTTTCACCTAGTATATGTATAATAGAGATGACATAAATAAAACGGCCATAAAATGAAAAAAGTGGGATCTCCAGGGTGGATATTCTTTGTTATTTTCACCGTATCTTGCACCATTTACGAGATATTAGTGCAACCAGATAGTTGAAAAATACGCTCATTAGGACAGTACACCTAATGTTGCAAAAGTCATATCAAAATTCAACCTTATGCAACTCTTAGCTTGTTTTAGCCTCTTTTGACTAAAACAGTTTACTAAGACTTGCCAGGAGGCAGCAGCTGCAGTTTGCCCATGCCCAACCCCAACCACCTTACCATATGGGCATTATAAGTTTATTTCTTCATTGATTTTGTAATCTACAAAACTTATGTGGCAATGTGCGTTATTACTAACATTGAACCAAGAGTGTATTTACAGAAATGTTCATATCATACAACAAATTTTTTGCTGTGAAAGAAGCAATGGGATAAAACACTGGATCAGAGAAATTGAAGAAATTTACAGATAATGTGGTAGGCACACTGATATCTACAGCTGTAAGTGGAAGACCAGAACTGCAAGCACGAGGTTCCCAGAAAGTACCTGCAATTGAGTAGCCCTTCTGTACGATCAACATACACAGAAGATGGTAATCAGGTTTGTTGATACCCAGACTCTAAAAAGATGGCATAAGAGGAAGGAAGGAAGGAAGGAAGGAAAGAAATGATTCTGAAAGTCAGAGAAAACCCAGTGCACAGGAAAAGTGAATCCTGTCAGTCTGGCAGAATAGCAAGTTCTTTGCTAACAAAAACAGCTCAGATGGAAAAACAGACAGTGATTTTGAAGCTGGCCAGTGCTCTTATAATGGCCTGATTCCACACAGGTGTATTAGATTATGACTGTTACTGCTACCATGGAAAACTTGGGCCTGCTGAATGAATCAGATATGCCCAAGATAGTCAGTAGGAATTTAATTAGTAGATAAAAAGAAAGGAAGGGTAGTAATTGATGAAGAAGGAGCATGAAAGACTAACCCATATTGCACCCATTATATTTTGATGGGAGTAAAAATGACACCTTAAGGTATGAAAAGAAGCACATGAAGACAGTGAAAGAATTGCACATTAATTTGTTGGAAGAATCTGGAAATATTTAGGACATGGGATACCTGAGGTCTCAAAAAGGTAGAAAATATATCACAAACTGTTCTACAGTTTTTGTAACAAGAACGGATAGCACTGAAACTTTAGTTGCAACTGGTTGTGATGGGATTCCTTGAAACACAGGGTCAAAGAAAGGTGTCACACAGTGCATTGTGTGTGAAGAAGCTTGTCAGAGACCATTGCACTGGTTCATGTACATGCTACATGACAACTAACTTCTCCTCCATCACATGTTTCAGTATATTGATGGATCAGCCAGTGGCTCTGGCTCCATCAGCAGGTCATTGACAAATTGTGAAAAGCCACTCAGTGGCAAAAATAAAAAGATAAATGAAGTGACTCTTTTGGTAGGTTTGTGTACTTAAAAACACTGGATGTTTGGCATATGTACTGCTGTCTCCACTGAAAAAGTTCTGCTCAGCCTATGGTGGAGAGCACGAGGAGCAATCACTCACTCTAGGTGGGCCACAACACCAAGCAGAATTCTATGTATCTACAGAGAAACCCTCTAAAGGCTTTAAGATTCTTTCTGAGTTTATGGTGAATGTGTATTCTTTGGGGTGGTTCATCTCTTTCTAGATGGGCCTAACAATTTGTGAACTATAATCAGTGCTTTGCAATAGAACTTAAGAAGGATATGAAAGCTATGGCTGATCCTGTCTTCCAGCATAATGGCTTCATTTGTCACTCAGAAAATCTGTTAGCTATGATGGTAAATGACAGGAAAAAGATGCAGCAGCTGGAATGTCGCATTCTTGAAGCAAGGAGGATGGTCACTCCTGAGAGAATACAGGTGTTTGAAGTACCTTGCCCCAGATTTGATGCTGCTGACTGCACCTCATTGACTGGAAAAATACTCCCATCAATGCCTGCATTCCTGGAGGCTCAAATTCCAAACATCATAGAGCAGGGAGTTGCATGTGAAGAAGTTGCACTGTTGTACCCATGCCACACGCAGGTGGTAGAATGCACCATCAAGGCCCTAAGTCTCTGTGTGTAGATGCAAAAACTTTCACGGGTACATTCTCTTAATTAAGAAAAAAAATTCTGCCCAAGGGTCCCAGTTTTTAATTTTTTTGGCTGGTTAAGTGGTTTCACAGACTCCAAGGTGAAACACCAAAAGTGATGACACTTAGGCCCCTGTGGGAGCTACAGGATGTTGACCCACATGACCTAGAGTGTTTTACACATTATAAGGATTTCCTAACACAATTGTTTTTACTAGCGAGACACAACTTTTGAAAAAAAAAGAAAATGTTTTTCTGGTCACCCCTAATGTAAGTATGCCACCTCATAGTTGCAGCTTAAGAACTGAATCAAATTTTCATTGGTAGTTGAATCTAGGTTTATTGTATTTGAATGAAAGATACTTGATCTTCAAATTCAAAAAATATGTGTGTATGGTTTTGTAATACTTCAAAGTTCATGCTTAAGAGTGATTGTGCTACTCCATATCATTCTATAGTTAAGCCTTCTGTGATGCATTTATTTTAAAACAAGATGCTTAATTTTTATGAAATTATTTTAAAAGATGAGTATGTAAATTGGTTGATGAAATTAACAGCTGCTGATGAAGATAGAAACAGCCAGCTTCTGTACTTTTGCCAAATGAGATAATCAGGGCTTATTTTTTCATAATATCAAAAGCAAGTTGTGTCTACCCTTTCCATTCTTTATTTTTGTTAAATAATATTTCCAGTTATATTTGGTTGCCAGGAATCAGCATGTTTGATAGTTGTATCGGTATATTTTGTTTAAATTATAGTTTTCAATTTAAATGTTTTTACAGAATTGCTGTTTTCTCAAAAGAAAGAGAAAAACAGAATTGGAAGTATAAACTGTTTTTCTCAAGACAATAAGCACAACTGTTTGTGCCATTATAAATATGTTTTCTAGGATTAATTTTGTGGCACAGTATGTTGAAATCTAAACTGTAGATGTGGTTCTGTTTTCAGGAAGGTGAGACAAAACAGAAAACATTATCATTGTTTTGTTATTTTATGTGAAACTTTCTCTTTTTTATGTGAAAACTGTGGATTAATTTTAGTGCTTTAAAAAAATATGAAATGTAACCTTAAGAAAATGTTAAGAACTGACCAAACTTTACTTTTGGTATTTTCTTCTAAAGTGTTTGAATGTTTTCTTGTATAACTTTTAAAATTAGTTTAGTATACCTATTAATAGTGTGTATTTGTTGATAGTTTTCCTGAAGTACTTTCAGTGTTTCTTTTTACCTTACCTGTAAAATTTTGATGGAATCTCACTTCACGTTCCAGTTAGTTAGCTTGTTCATATGCCTCAGGGTTTCTATTTCACTGAGCCAATGTTATCAATGTTTGTAGAGTGGCATTTTTTTCTCATCAATTTACATAGATTGAAATTCTACTTAAAAGATATGTGCAAAGATTTACAAATTTTGACTTCTTATCTTATATTTGATTTATGCCATATACTTATAGTTGGTTTTCATTTAAATATTAGCAAGCTGTCTTTTATTTTGACAGTGAAATTCACTTGATTGCAGCTGCATACACATACAAACACATGACTAAGCTGTTCTGAGATTCAGAGGCTAGCTCCTCAAATCCTCAAAGAAAGCTCATCTGCCAAATCAAAGTTACAGATGGCACTAGATTTTACTTACTGCTGATGAATCAAACGTCTCCTTTTATAGCAATCATGGCACACAACTTGAGCTTCACGAAAATCATCACATGTCTCACAAGATCTTTTGTACTTCATTCTCATTATCTTTTTTCTTACAGACATACTTGAATCTTGTCCTCCCATGGTTCCCGTGGCCTTCCTTTCCTGCTACTTGGGCTGAATAAGTTCTGTCAGCACTTCATCACTTTTTCTTCCAACATGACCAAACCACTTCAATATATTTTTCTCTGCCCTGCTAACAATGTTTTACTTCACATTACACATCTGCCACTCATCTTAATTCCACACATGGCCAAAATGAGTCTTGCCACAACCCCATCCCTCATAAGTGACACATCTCTCTGGTACACAACTCCTGTGTCTCTTCTGCCATAACCAGGGTTTATTACCACACAGAGTAGGAACAATTGCCTTTTCGTGCACAATTATTTGGCACCTCGTAAACAAACAATCAATCGGTCCTGTGAAATTCTCCTAAAGCAGCTATAATGTCCAAAACTGAATTCACTCACCTACTAATTTGATTATGTAACCTGTTTTTGCTTTGTAAATACTATTTCATTCACTTGGTCTAACTCTGTACCATTTAGACTGATCTTGCATTCAGTACTGACAGTTCTCTGACTTCTTCCTGTATTTATACTCAGTTTAAATTTCGTACATACTTTATTCATTCTAGACAATACTTTGCAACTCACTTTTGCTATTGAACAATAGTGAACTGTATCATCAGAATACAACAACAACCTGTGCATGTTGAAATTCTCAAGACATGAACCAGTGTTGTCTGTTTTGGCATTACATGTGTATGTATCCATAAACATTGAACAGCCGTGGCGATGTAATGCAACTTTGTCCTGCACCAATGGAAATTACACATGTTTTACTGCCAATGTACAGCTTTCATACACTCAAGTAAGTACCCAATTACTCCATAATTTTCCAAGACCTTACTCAGAAGCATTGTTTTTACTCTGTGCTTGTGTGGAAGGTCTTCAATTCTACAGATGCAGCAAAAAACTTCATACTAACAGAGAAATACATTTTAATCAACATATGTAACATAAAAATTTGATTGGTACAACTTTTTCTAGGCATAAAACCACTCTGTATATCCCATACCTTTTTTGATATCAAACCTATTCCATATCAATGATAATCTTTCCAAACACTTTCCCTGTTACTCAGCAAGCTGATGCTAAAATAGTTCTTAAATTGTCTGATCACCCTTTCTCTTATACAAAAAACAAACAAGGACAGCATTCCATCCAATCCAGAGGGTCAACTCCTAACTCTCAACAAAAATGGCAAATTTAATCTAATTAGTCCATACACCATATGTCAGAGTTGCCACCACATTATGCCATGCATTCCAGGGGTCCTATATTTCTGAAGGGATTTTATAGATTCAGTAGAACTACATCTATGTCTAAGCAAAATTTTGTCCAATACATGACATTATTCTGGAGTATGAAATACATACCATTCTTTTCTGTTCAACATGTCTTTGGTTTATGGGAAAATGATGCTGAAAATTTACAGTGTAGAGCTGTATTTTGGAGATATTGAAATTTGACATGAAATTAAAAGAATAAGTTAGGCTTATCCGAGGTTCCTTGAATCTGCCTTGACATTCTGTCTTGTTATCGAATAAGCCTAGTGTCAAATATTGTATGATTTATGACAGCTGTTGACGATGAAATAAAAATAATTCTTTGAATGGCCAGGTTAAAAGATAATAATTTTAGCCTCATCTTTCGCATATTTCATTAGGCTCTTGGATCATTTCTCCAGTCTTTATTCTTGCAAAACTTTAAACGTTATTTTACACCTGTTCTTTCTGTCTTATGTACTTCCAAAAAGATTTCCTGTCATTCAAAAAAAAAAAAAAAAAAAAAAGCAGCCAGTTCTTCCTTATATAACCTGTTATTCCTAGACTTTGCTTTATTCTGATGAACTAGTTTTAGTTTTGGTACTTTTTTACAACAATACTCAGCCTTAGTAACTCTGCCCTGAAACTACCACAGATATGCTTCTTTCTTCCTATGCAGTTTTTTCTAACCTCGCTGTTTCACGATGTGCCACTTCGAATGCTACCCTCTACTGCAGTACTTCAAACCTCTTCAGTGACAACATCTTGCATTTATCCAGGTTAGTTTCTATTGTGGGTTTACAGCTGTTTTCTGTCTTATTTAGAATTTGTATACGTTGCTCATTGTACTACCTGTGATGCACTTAGTCACAAATTTGTATGTTGTAAGTCAAAGTCGGAATAAAAAAAAATGCGATAACTTTATTTCTTAAAACAAATACAACTGGATTCTTAAAAAAAAAAAAAAAAAAAATTGGCAGTTGGAAATTTCAATCAGTGATCATAAATGACCAAAGCTTTTTTCTGTCCCAGAGTGTGATTCTCCCACATATATGTGGGGATATTTCTTGTGGCTGAAAAATGTGTTAGAGACATGCAACCCTTTCTCTGTGCAAACTTCTTGTTAATCTTTCACCATTATCATTCGTAGTGGGATCATAAAACTCGCCCAGAACATTGTCAGATTTCTCATTATGAAGTCCCACACTAGCATTGAGCTCCCCTGCTAGAATAACTTTCTCTGTAGCAGTAAAGTGGCTCAAAATTACTTAACTCATTCAATAAATCCTTACCAGAAGGTATGCAGCTGCATTACTTATTATAAATTATTATGTTTGTTAATGTCTTTTATGTGTATTAAGTTGTCATTCAAAAGACTTGGGCTCTGTAATTGCTTCATCGCCTAAAACAATGTAGAGTATCGTACAGATTGATCAACTTGTGCACTCACATGTGTTTTTGTCAGAAGTATTTTATTCTGTATGTGGATATGTGCATGTACACGTATGAACCTCTAAATTTCGAATGATAAAAAGAGGTGTGTAGAATAACAAATGTTTAAAAATTTCATCTTTAAAAACTTGTTGAATTTGAAATTATAATTATCTTTCTTTCATGTAGTGTGCAAAAGGTTATTTTCTTGAATGATTCCACATAGTAGCAAACTGAAGAAAGGCATTGAAATATATAATTATATATCTACGTGGTTATTACAGCCTTTAACATTTATAAATTTGCTTGGATCTTGTACTTGTAAAGCATCTTTCAGATGTTCTGTTGTTCAATACCTTGGTCTTCAGTCAGCAGGTGGTAATACACAACAAATTGTTCATAATCATTTCATTCTGGAGGGTTCTGCATTGTACTCTTCAGACTACGATTTAAAAGTATTTTATTCTGTGTGTAGGTTCCCAAGAAGACAAATGTTAAAAAGGTAAAGGCACTGTTAAAACTGTTTTTGTATGTATTCTGTGTTTTCCTAAGCCATTCTCAGATGGGAGTATAATTTAAACCATATTAGGTAAGGCTGCAGATGTGATTACCTGTTATTGTAGGCATATTAAAAAATAAGTTTCACATAACTTTTGTTAAACAATGAGAAACCAAAAAAGTACAATTTCTGGAACATATACCTTTCCTTTATTTTTCCACGTAATCACCAAGTTTTAGTGAACACTTGTCGGAACGAGAAACCAGTTTTTCAACACCGAGAAAGTAAAATTTCATGGAGACATGCTTTTACAGCTTCCTTGACTTCATCATTTGCGAAATGCTTGCCACCAAGGTCCTTTTTCATTTTGGAGAACAAGTGGTAATTGCAAGGGATTAAATCAGGACTGTATGGGGGATGCAGCCATACTTCCCACTTTATTGCAAAGAAGCTTCTGTGTGGTGGCAGCTTTATGTGGGGTTGCATTGTTGTGCAATAAAAGGATTCCTTTGGCAATTTTCCTAGTCTTCGATCCTTAATTGTTTTCCTTAACTTCTTCAATGTCTTGCAGTACATTGCAGCATTTATCGTACTCCCTTTTGCCATAAACTCTTTGTACACCAGCCCCTCCTAGTAAAAAAATACCATTGGCATCACTTTTCTGGTAGACAACATGACTTTAAATATTTTGCTAAATATTTTGCAGTCTGTGAGCTGGGGTGTTTCCATACCATGGATGCCGATTTGCTTTCTGGTGCAAAGTGATGCATCCATGTCTTATCGCTGGTGACGATGTGATGCAAGAAATCTGTGCCTTCTTCAGAATAAGGTTGGAGGAACGTATGGTTGGATGCAAATCACTGATTTTTGTGCTGTTACTTTAAATATCGTGGAACCCATCTTGCGCACACTTTTCTGAAATGCAGGTGCTCGTGAATGATAGCGTGTACACTACCATATGACACACCCAAATCTTCAACAATTTAATGAATTTTAATGCGGCAGTGATCCCTAATCAACTGCTCGACACGCAAAATGTGATCAACGGTCGTTGAAGTCAAAGGTCTGCCTCTGCTCAATCCATCAGTCAAATCCGTATGTCGTTCTTCAAACTGCTTAGACCATTTTCCAATTGTCTGGTGAGACATTGCCTCTTCTTCATAAACAGCCGACACTTCATGACGGATTTCAGTAGGATTTAAATGTTTTGCCCATAAAAAAAAATGCACTGTTCCATGAACTTCCAATATTGACTAACACACCAGCTTCTGAGCCATAACTAATGACCGTTAATGAATAAACAATGCCGCACAATTATGCCACCTTCCACAAGCAGATGATGAAACGTATGATAAAAAAAAGCTATTTTCCAACATCATAAATTACAATCTACAAATGCTTTTTATTACAATTTTTTTTATTTCTTTCACATTACATTTTTTTTAAAATCTCATTTGTAATGATTTATTTCTCATGAATTTATTGGGGGCAGATTATTCAGATATTGGGGGGACGGTTCAAGCCCCTCCTTTCGAAAGGTTCTAGTTATGCCCCTGAATTCAACCATGAAGCCTTGGGTCTTTTATTTACTTATTTGAAATTTCAAACACAGACTTATTTACACTGGGCTTATCTAAATCTAACATTAACATATCTTTCAGATACAAGTTGCAGGAATTTAAACAAGGCTTAATAGCTAAAGAGATGTTAACAGCTGTTGTGTGACCTGTAAGTTTACTTCCAATATAACACTCTTGAATGCAATTCCTGGTCCTGCTCATATATCAAACACAAAGATCTAACTGTTTGAAATTTAAGACTGATTTGTTTTCTCATCATATATAGCAGTAAATAAAGGGTGTCCTATTTTTATATCATCAGCAATCTGCTTTAGAAAATATGGTCCCAATCCATTGGATATAGTACAGACTGTCTAAGTGATAATTACGTTTCTTTAGTTAGTGAGATTTCTAGAAACATCTGAGAAACTAAGTCACTAATCCCATCACACAAGCTTAATGAGTAGTTGTTTAATGCCACACCAAAGGTCCACAGAATTTCCAAAGGAGGGATTTTTCTCAACCTCTTTCAAACTCCAAATCACTGCAGCTGATACACCCCTATCTAAACTAACACCTTTTTTGCTATTAATAGTAAAAACCATTTTCAACTTTCATTGAGAGTTATCTTTATATGCTGACAAAATATGTTTGTGCTTCGTTGTAGTAGAATGCTGCATGAGTCATAGCTTGCTACTATTGGCAACAGATGCTTCACTTTTACAGTACCAAACAATGTACACGGAAATAATCTTTGCTCTTCCGGTTTATGTTTGTTGTTTTTATCCACAAGTTCTAGCCATTCTTCATGAAATTTTGTTCTGCACAATGGCATTGTAAATGTCTGAAGTGAAAAACAATCAAACAACTAATAAAAAAATAAATTAAAAATCTCGCGATTGCACACCAGGCCACAGAATCGGCCATTGAGGACAGGAATTCCACAGCCACTCCTTTCAGTGGCAAACATGCTTAACTTTTTTCTTTTTCTCAATATGAAATCTCTTTTCCTTCCACAATGCCTTGCAGAAAAGTTGTCCCCAATGACTCTCCCCCTAACCAGCTTGCTCTCTCAGTAAGGTTATAAATTTCCTCCCTTCTCTGCATTACACGAACTAGCACCAACATTCACAAACATAATTGGCTCACTGCCAAATCACATGCACGATTTAAGGCCAATTTTAAATTTACTTGATTTGGGGACTTTTTCTTTTTTCTACACAATAATGCACTGCTACACACAAATTTAACCGACTGGACTTTAAAATCACGGGATTTAAGTGCCCCTGATGGAGATGTTGGTTGCTGAAAGCCATTCAGGGGAACAGTTTAAACACTTGTCACATCACATTACTTAAAATTACCAACACTACACACTTTAAAAAGTCATACAGAAATCAGAAAATAAAAATATAAGACATATAGGACAATACATGAAACACAGGACAAAGTAAGACGTTTTGGGGGCATTTAAAAAAAAATAGGGTATTTAGGAAATATAAGATGACTGCGACCCCAGTATGAATAAAAATGCAACAGCATATCATGCCAATCATGCAAAATGGGCACCAGGAGCACTTCTGTTACCTTCCATGGCCTCCAGAGTGTCCAGATTTCAACTCTATTGAAAATGTATGGGATATGCTGAAAGGGCTATTTACCATCAATGCCTTTTTCTGACAACACTGACAGAGCTGTGAGATATTTTCTGCAGGAATGGACATCTTTGGACCAAAGCAAACTCAGCACCTCATAGAATCCATAAGGCATTACATACTTGCTGCCATTCACAAAAAAAAAAAAAAAAAAAAAAAAAAATGCAGCCCTACTTGATGAAACTATATAAAGGATCGTATTTTTTTTTTTGGCCAATGTGTGTATAATTGAGAAGCAAGATACACACAAGAAAAATATAAAATACAGAAGTTCATGGAACCTATACTACCAACAAATTTTTAAAAGAAGTGTACTACACCTGAAGCATAAAAGGCCTTTTATGCTGCATTGGTGTGGGAGCTCTACTTGTAGTGTGCCACTAGCTAATTTTAGGCTGTTCCTATGGCCAAGTATTTAAAAGTGCAGTACCTGCTGTATTTTTCAGTTCATTCTCATGTTACATTCATGGCTCAAATACAGCATGTGAGCTGTGCACTATTGCTGAGTTCTCCCAGTAGTGTAAGATAAGTAGACTATTGGCACATTTATCCTTGTTATTTTCTTACTTTTTCTACTTCTAATAGTTTTTTTTTCCTTTCCCTACCTGCAGCTTTTCTGCTCACCCTCCCATTTTATTCTTCAGGTATTTCCCCCATTACTTTAAGAGTTTTTCTTATTGCTGCATTCTTATTGGTCTCCACCTACTCTGAAATATAAAAACAGAAATTTCTTCTCATTCTGACCTTAATTGAGAGACTGTTTTGGCTTGCACATTCCTAACTTCAATTTCTGGACAGGTGATTTCATAGCCTCACATCATGGATGGTATGCCTCCTAAACTACACATAATACTGGAAACACCTAACAGGCTTTACCTAACAACTACACCTAACTGGCACTCAGAAAATTGGTATAAAAGGTTATAAAGATGACTGAAACATTAATGTGACAAAAAGGAAACAGAATATGACTTCACAAATACATGCACTTAAAAAAGCTACAAGATACACACAGCACACTGTTGCAGGAAAAAACAACACTGCACAACTACAACATTAACTTCAGAACTATTTGCACAGTATAAAAGCGTAAAAATTAGTCGTGGAACAAAAATACCCGAACACCACATACCAACCATCTGCATGGCATTTCTCAAGAGGGATGCAGAATAACAGGAACCTGGGGGATAATGGTGACCATGTATGAGGGTGTAACAAAAAATAAGTTTCACATAGAGGCAACTATCAGAAATGGAAACAAGGAAAGAACATGGCTGACCATGTATGATTGTAATTTATGCTGTTGTATGATGTTAGAAAATGGCTTTTTTTTTTTTATCATACGTTTCGTCATCTGCTTGTGGAAGGTGGCATAATTGTGTAGCGTTGTTTATTCATTAATGGTCATTAGTTATGGCTCAGCAGCATGATGTTAGAAAATGACTTTTTTATTTCCCTATTTACTAGAGAACTGCAGTGCAACAACTAATATTAAATTCTTTGTTTTCCCTTTTTCGTGATTCGTGTACCACCCACAACCCCCACTTCATCGGCAGGGGATGGGTGGAAGAGAAACGACGTAGTACCGCAGTGACTACGAGTACTTGTGCTGTGTTGCCTCCTTCTGGTTGTTTACTCTTTATCTTTTTCTATTTCCCCAACACCACCAGCCCATGCCTCAGCTCATCTACCAGGAGCTCGTTTCAGACTTTCCCTAATCTCAAGGATTCTTACTGTTTGCCTTGCCACGGGACTGGAGTGAAGGCGGAGCAGCACCTGGCAGCCTGTGACAGGAGAAAAAGAACCGGATATTTGCGGTATTACTAGAATGTTCTTTGATGACATAAATATGGGAGTGTTATTCATTTTAGAATGAGCTGGGACATTTCCATCGAGAAGTGAGCTATATTTTAGCATGTGTTTGTGTTTTGGAAAGCAATAGCATATGTTTGGGTTTGTAAACATGTATTTGAGATCTGTAAAAATCTCTTAATCAGTAGTTTTTGTAACATTACATATCCCTCAAATATGGTGGTTTTGCTTTTTGTAAAGTTTTACATCCAAACTGTGTATACAATCATATTTTAATTTCAATGCAAAAAGAAAGACAATACTCTTGAAGAGTCCAATAGAACAAGTGAAAGTAGGTCCATGCCTAGTACTAGTGCTTTTTCAGTGTCAGTGCAAAAACAGGCAAGTGATCTTGGTTCAAAGGAAGAGGGACTATATCAGTCACAAATTCTTTTTCCATTGACACAATTTGGGGCATAGAAAAGGCAATTCAATGCTTGTTGGTACAAACAATTTCCATGGCTTGAGTACAGTGTTTCATTAAACAGTACTTTTCGTTTTCTGTGTTGCGTTTTCGTAACTCAAACAGCGTCTAAGGTGGAAACTGCTTTTATGAAAAATGGAGTTTGCAATTGGAAGAAATGCTTAGAAAAACTACATGAAGAAGCTTATTGCCATTTTAAAGCCATGAAACTCTGGATGAACTATAGCACTGTTAAAAGTTCAGGTGTAGGAAATGTGGAACAACAACTTGAATGTGCTTCAGTAGAAGAAATAAAAAAGGCGGAATTTCTGGAGAGTTATTGAAGCTCTTTTATTGACAGTAAAGCAAGGGTTGCCCCCATTCTCATGAAAGCAAGAACAAAGGAAACTTTCTGGAAATTTTGGAACTAACAGGAAAATATGATACTGATAATGATATCACAGCAATGCCAAAAAATGCTTGTTATACCTCCCCAAAGTGTCAAAATGAGTTGTTAGAAATCTGCAGTCAGTTTATATTGAGTAGAATACTATCTGAGGCCAAAAGTTCTGGTTTTTACTCAATTTTGGTTGATGATACCAGAGATATCAGTAATAAACAAATGAGTATTTGCATAAGATATGTCTATGGTAGAAATGTATTTGAAAAATTTCTTTGTTTTGTCCATGTTACTGACTTAAGTGCAATGGGACTAAGAGATGTGTTATGTGAGAAAATTAACGAATTTGGATTAAACGAAGTTCCTTGTATTGGGCATGGGTATGATGGATCATCTGTGATGAGTGATAATGTGAAGGGTTTAAAAACACTTTAAAAGAATGCCCACAAGCAGTCTATATTCACTGTTATGCACATCGATTAAATTTGGTATTGGTGAATACTTGCTCTGACATTTCTGAAGTAAAGAAATTATTTGAAATTTTGCAGTTGTGGCATTCATATTTTTCTCAGTCTTGTGGAGCTCATTACAACTTTATAGAAATTCAGGCTGATTTAGGTTTGGGCAAAACTGAGATGCAGGCATTAAGTTCTACAAGATGGGCTTGTCAAAGTAGATAGAGGCTGACAGTAAGAGACTGAAGCTTGAACAAAAATAAGGTGTTGTACCTTAACTATTGAAGCCAATTAGCAAATAATTACCACAAAATAATGTGCTGCAAAAGAATTATCAAAATTAAAAGAACTACTAAAAAGAAAGCTCATAATTAACATTTTTTCACTTTGGATTAAAATTATAGGTGCCATGATGTCATTAATTACTAAGAATTTATGCTTCAACAAGTTTACTCATTTATAATTTCAAAATATTTTTTTATTTATATGTCAACAATAAAAAAATTGTATATCGTCAGAGGACTTTAGAAATGAACAGGTCATTCTTTTGAACTTTTTGCTGTGTAATTTATTTGAATTTATTTCTCTGGCATAGAAATACAGTGTTGGAATATGAGACTAAACATTTTTTATAACAACTGGAAATGATCTTAATTTTTACAAGTGTTGGCAAGTTTTTGCTAGAGTTCAAAAATGCATATTTATTTTGTGAATTCAGCTGCAATCCAAAGGATTTCTTTCAAATTTGGCTTTAGTCGTTTCAAACTTCAAAACAGTCTTGGTCTGGAGCCTACAACAAAATTGTTTTGTTATGTCATTCTGCATAAACAAGAATTGTGACATATTTTGTACATTCTCAGAAACAGTCATTTAAAAAGGTAACACATATGATTCCTCCTTTTTGTTCAATACTAAAATGTTTTCATATGCTGTTATACTTGTGTATATGTAGAAAGTATTTGGAAGAAATCCTTTTTTGAAGTGAAGGGTTGGCTTGTATGCGAGCAGGCTTGTACACAAATATATTGCTGGTTTTCCCATTTTTATCTTGCTTTTACAGATTTTTGTCTCTGTCCCAGCAAGAATACATTTTTGGTGGCAAAGACTCAATCCCGATTTCTGCATGTACAAAACAAATAGTTTATCATAATTTTATCTACATGACTTAAAAAGGCTGCAAATGTTTGTGCACAGTTTTCATTGAATTTCAGTTAGAATTAATGGGATATTTGTTACAGGTATATTGTTTTTAGGTAATCACTTTTGTAACTTAGAAAAAAAAATAATAAGTGGAAATTAGAAAATTTACCATTAAGGCTTTGAAATTCTTTTAACTGATACAATGATAATTTGTGTAATTACATACTGAATATAAAAGAAGGTATTACCATATTCTGCTTCCATATTGATTATGTATCTATGTCCTATATTTTATCAGATATCTGCTGCTACATCTGTTCATAAAGATACCATCAAGTGCAGGAAAAATGTGTTAACATTGCAAGGTACACTTGGTTCACTACAACAGTCCGATATTTCCTGGAAGTCATCTTACCTTCCATTGTTATCAGCAGATCCAGTCCATACCAACAGAACATTCCCCTTGGCATTTGCCACTTCTGGATGCTTAGATTGTGTTTGTAAGACATGCTGGGTCCATCTCTTCGTAAGGTTCTCACCACACTCTCTGCCAACCATCAGTGCAAAACAATGTATAGTATGATTCATCTGACCACGTCACTTTCTTCCATTACTGTACTGCCCATTCACAGCATTTTTGTCAACACTGTAACCAAATTTTTATGTTCTGAAAGGACTGATGACTTCCAAGACCTAATTTCTTGAACTCTGGTTTGGATGTTGAAATGGGCTGCTACTGGCCTTGGTTGAATTCAGTAGTCAGTTCCTGCACACTGAAAGACCTGTTCTCCAATATAATTCTTCTCACATCATGACAGTCATGCTCTTTTAATCCAGTTTTTCTGCAATGCTTAGTGCCTTTTGGAAATGGAAGATCCACTTGTCGTCTAGTTGCTAAAACCCTTTGAATTAGTTGCTTTGATAAACCAGTAATTTGTTTTGTTAATTGTGGCTTGCTGCTGACTGTACTCTGGAAAGTCCTTTTTCGAATTCCAACAGATCAAACAGTCCAAGTCAGACCAATGGCAAGTCCTTTTTCGAATTTCGACAGATCCTGGGTATTTCCCATGTTCATATGAATTACTGCAGCCGAATAATGCATATGCTCTTTACAAAAGACAAGGCGAAATGTTATCTACCCAGGTTACCATTTTATTTGCATATAATGCTGTTTATTGTTTGCAACTCATATAAGGTTTACCTTTTGCCCAGTGTGAGTATTTGCTTTCATAAGAAGTAGATAAAAGAAACATTCTTTATGAAGCAGAAGCTTTCACTTATTATTATAGAAATGATATCACTCTTTCCTGGGGAGAGGTTTTCTCTTCCTTCCAGGACAGGTACAACGTACCAAGTCTGAGAAGTGGTATTTCTTTTTTAGTTGTCCAAGAACTTCCTTACTATCCTACAAAAGTTCAGAATAGTTGTCTTCTGTACAGGGTTGGAATTCTAAAACCTGCAATTCTCAGGGAATTTGAAAATGGTTCCAAAAATCAGGGAAAACTCAGGGAAAGTTACCCTTTTTTGTAAAAATCAGGGAAAACTCAGGGAAAATTACCATTTTTTTTTTGTAAAAATCAATGGATACTTTATTTTGCCAAAAAATATATTTTTTCAAGATTTCAAACTTTTGCTTGCAATTACTACCTGCCTAGAATTTGGTACATCTTACTTTCAGTTGTATTAAGTATTTCCTTTATTCTCTAAAAAAAGATGCAAAATTTAATTTTTAAAATTGCCAGTTATTAAGCTTTTGTTCAATTTCTGCTGGCAGTTGTTATAACATGAAGCAATTAGGCACAATGGCTCGTGCTTGAAGAAACACTTCACAAGAGAACCAACCAAATGATGGATCAAAGTCCTTTGTCTGTTGGTTCTCTTGAAACATGTTTCTTTGAACAGAGTCATTCCATCATTAAGCTTAGCTGCATTGTGTTATAGAAAAACTGAAACTATTCAACTGGCAGATTTTTTCTTACATATGACCTGTTTCTATGGGAATGCATTTACAAATTCCGTGTGGGTAGTATTCACAAAAGTTCACGAAACTTTGGTACAGAAAATGATGTGCACAGTTAGTTGTTATTAATGAAAAGCAGGTAATTTTATAAAGACACATTATGTAAAGAATTTACAAGTGTGAGCTTTGGCTAGAAAAATGAATGGAATGGAATGAAATGTAACAATTCTTTGCAACATGCCACTCTGGAAAACTTAACCACCTGGAGAACCTGGAAAATTCAGGGAAGTTTTTTTATTAATTTTGAGTGGGAACCCTGCTGTAGTTCCCTATAGATGTTAGGTTGAAGGTCTAGTGTGTGTGTATAAAGCTGTGAAGGGTCTTAGATGCGACTCCTGTGGCTGATATTACTATGGGGATGGTGGTGACATTCTCCATATGCCACATTTCCTTGACTTCGTATCTTAGGTCGTTATACTTCAACAGCTTCTCTCTTTTATTATTATTACTAGCTTAAACTACCCAGTGTTGCCTGGGCTTCTCACATGTAGAACATTAGCATTTGTGGAAATGTGAAAGTCAAACAATAACATATTGAAATTAATTCATAGCAATATATAATTTACAAATTCATATAGTGTATCACTTTGTTATGCTATACTAAGAACATATGTTATTGCAACAAGGCAAATTTATTATTCTAATGCTTTGTGATACACCATATTTTTGGTTTTCACCTCCAGGGTGAAAATGTATAAATACTTTGATGTGCCCATTCTGGAGCAAGCAATATATATGGGAAAAGCATGGACTTTCTAAGTTGATGCCTGTTACCATGAGTGACTGTTCTGGAGCCTAATATTTGGTGTACTTAAGTCATTGTAAATGCAAGTCGCACAGGGTTCCCACGCCACCTGGAAAACCGGGAAAACCGGGAATTCTCAGGGAATTTGAAAATTGTTCAAAAAATCAGAGAAAACTCAGGGAAAATCGTGTTTTTCCGTAAAAATCAGGAATTTCTTATCAGGGGAACTGAAAAGTCAGGGAATTTTTTATTTTGCCAAAAAGATATTTTCTTTCAGACTTTTGTAGAATATATTTCTGTATTGCTAAGTTTTAAAATAATTCCGAGTTGTTTTATCCTTCAAGGCAACCCACCCACCGATTAAAGTGCAGCTGTGCTGGGGAGTGCGTCTCTTCGCGGTTTCCCCCATCTCCAGATGCTCTAAACTTCAACCGAACAAACGGACACGTCAAAGCGTGAGAGAAAGCCATTAATCACACCCCCACTTCGCAGGCTCTTATCTGCTGCGTTCGCGCAGAGGCAGTCACTTGTTCCTAAGTAGGCGCCCTGGTTCTCTGTGTAGACTGGGAAAAAAATTATGAAAAAGCTATTTCCTCAATTTTTTAAATAACCGACTGAAATTTTTACAGTGGGCAAGATATATGAAAATAACGTTCCATTTTAAATTTCGCCGAAATTCATCGGAAACTTTAGAAGTTGCGCTTCCCCCCCCCCTTTCTTTTTGCATGTTTCACTTGTCTTTTATCAAACCGTACAAAAACATTTTATTTTGCCGGATGGTGGTTATCCTAATAAATTCGTCCCCCCTTCCCCCTTCAAGAGCAGTGTGGATGAATGTTGCAAATTGAGGGCACAATTTATTTTTTGAAAAAGTTCGTATCACTTACGAACTAAAGCTTCACTTTCGTAATTCTGTAGCAGAGTTGGTATAGTTGGAAAAGTATGTACCTTCAAATGTTTGAACAGGGAAGATATGAAATAGGAAGATTCTTCAAAGAGGGGAAAGATTAATTTTTTCATAGTACTTACGAGTATTTTGTATGAAAAATACCATGCAATGAAGCCGGTACTATTGCATACCTACCAAATTTCCCAGATTTCACGGCCGTTTTCTAGATTCGTTGTTTTACGGCCGGAAAGAGATTTTCTTGATTCTGTCTTATTTCTATTTCATAATGCATGAAGAAATTAATTTATAGCTATTTTGGCGATATTCCGATTACTGCAAGAGCTGGCTGGTTGCGAAAAATAGGGTAGTCCGACGCCCGGAACCATAGATTTTCATATCTGGGTCATTCCACGCAAAATCGTCTGATATTGAAATAATTTTCCACCAACACATCTCCGATTCTTACGGGTAGCTGCCTCCAAGTTATAAAAAAAACCCCTAAAAGTTTCAACTTTTTTTGTTTCTGATAGATTAGAAGATATTATTTTTTGAATTTTTGTGCATAGTGGAACCGTTTTCCGTAAAAACGCAAATATCTCCGTTATTTAGAATAAGAAATATAAAATTCATCATTCTCTCGTAATTTTTCCTAAGGTTTCAGCTTATACATAGGGAAAAAAATTTGCGAGAACAAAAAGTTAGACGGGGTAGAAATTTTCTTGTAATCGTAAATTCTTTTTCTTGCGTTGCAAACATTATGAATTTCGTGGTCTGCGGATAATACGACTAAAATTACAGGTAATATGCCGTAAGTGTCATCGTAAAAGAGTTTGCGCTTGCTATCGTATCGGTTCCCCACGCACTTTTCCGTGTGACAGGAGAAAGGTTACTTTAGCCAAAACTTTTCCTGCTGCAGTTGAGGCAGTGCTGTTCGCTTTGCATTGTTGGTGAATTATAAGACGTCGTACTGTCGGAAATCACTTTTTCGAGCCCCGTTCGAAGTGCAATAACGATCAATTCGTCGCAACGCGTGGTCCCGTGATGACGGATGTTTATATTTCTTGCGGACTTTCGCCGCGCGGGGGAACGAAGTGCAGTGTTTTATTACTAGAAGCTCTTCACATTATTCATTTCTTTTCCCAAACAAACAGACACAATCGCAAAACTCCGTGAATTACGAATCCCCATCTTTTTCCAAACTCGTGTTAGCACAGGATGATTTTATTGACAGCTTGTTCCTCAGACTAGGAGACGTGCTTTTTCCCACTGCGTGAAATTGTTTTCTAACGTTATTTGAAGTGGCTTGTAGTGAGAGTGAAAGTTTGCCAAGTGATGGTGATGATTTTGAATCATCTGAGAGTGATATTGGCCTAGCAACATCAAGCCAAAAAACTAGCCACCGTGCCACGCACACACCATATCTTCTTCAGAAGGTGAAGATCTTCATAGTGAATCTTCAGATCATGAAAGTTCTGAAAGTGAATGGGAGGATGTTAATAGAGAGAAGTGATGAACAACCTCAGCATCTTTTTTTATTAACATGAAATGCAGGGGCAAACATGCTCCAGCAACTGATGTGGCACCTATTGCATATTTTTTACTTGTTTTTTACCAATTTCATCCTTGGAATTATCGTTTCTGAAACAAATAAATATGCAAAGAGGTTTCTCCAGGAACATCCAAATCTTTCTCCCAAATCTTGAGCAAGGAAATGGAAAATGTTACAAATGCTGAAATAAAGGTTTCCTTGCGTGCCTTCTAATATGAGAGTAATCAGTAGCCCATGTAGGACGAGATGATTGCCGAAGGCATATCCAGTCAAAACAAATACCAGGATTGTGTAAAATTAAAGACTCGATCAAAGCCTTTGGATAATTTTTTTGCAAAAAAAGAATGAAAATAGCGTGATAAACGCTGAATTGCTGTTTACTACAATCGTTGTGGAGCATAACCTACCTATAGCAAGCTGTGATCATGCTGGTCGCTTCTTTCATGCTATGTTCCCAGACTGATATTGATGAAGCTGGATATCCTTGAGCATATGTGGCATGGAATGAAATATCTAAGACAAAGGATTCATCTGGCCTTCCCAAGTATTCCACATTGCCTAAACTAATGTTGGTAATATTGACTATCCCTCACAGCAGTTCCTCTACGTATAGAATATTTAGTATAGTAAGGAAATACCTCACGTACTTTTGCCCAACAATGAGCACCAAAACATTAAGTGCCCTTCTTGTACAGAAAAGTAAAGCATTTTCCTCAGGTGAGCTGTGTTATAAAAAAGTTTTCTGAAAAAGAATATAACACTGCAAAACAAGCAACAAGGGAGTTTTTATGTCAGCAATGACATGAGGTAAGTACAATATTGATAATTTAATTTCATATTTTTTTTGTGAGGATAGTGTAAACATGCAAAGTTATTACATATTTCATGCATTAATTTCTCATGAAATACCCATTCCACGCGTTAACGACGTATGGTGATTACCGATAGGCACCTCATACAAGTATTACAGGTTACACAGTAATACTATAATATTGTCCTTAACTTTAAAAAAAAAAATGGTGTGTTACATTACTGAAAGTTTGTGTTACATTATTGAAACATTACTGAAAATTCCCCCTATTGATTACTGATATGTTCTGCTAGAGGTTGGCACCTTTGAAATAGCATAGATTCGATGTTCTCATTGCCAAGTGCAAGAACTAACTTTAGCTAAAATAATTACAATTTTGATTTTTTAAATGTCAGCAGTATTTTCCCTGATTGCTAGAATTGTTGGGATGGTACTGGCACACGTTTTTCCTCAGACGCAGAAATGCTGTCATGATTTCCGTTCTCTCTCTCTTCTTTTTTTTTTATTTTTTAATAGCTGTTTTAGTTTGCTTTGTCTTTAAAGATTCTAAGTGAATTCCAATAGAAAATACAAATTGTTAGATCGATTTGATATAACCGCTCTAACAAAATGTTAAGAGACTCTGTCAGACACTCTCCATTTTATCATTCCCATTAGACTTCAATTTCAGCAAAAGTTTCCGTGTTCTTTGATACTTATGTAAAATAAGCACTTAAAGGATTTAAAGCTTCAGCATTGTATCATTTAACGGCAATTTATTCTATTCAGTCTCATTCTCCCAGCTTGCATTTTTAAACCTAACTGGAACTCTAAATGTTGTGAGTCGTTTAAAATATTATTTATATACTTGTGTGCACTTAAAATACAGATAAATCAGTTACATAATTTCACCTAATCGATTGAAATATTTCATTATATGTAGAATTTAAATTAAGTCTTAGTTCAAATATTCTTTAAAACATGTAAATACATGGCTTGCCACCTCGGTGGTCCAGTGGTCTAAGCTCTGGTTTCTGACTATTCGTCCAAGTGAGCCTGGATTCAAGTCCCAGATGAGGTATGGGTGGTGTGTTTATCTTACGGCACTGGCTCTCCTTCTTCGTGAAGCCAAAGGTCCTAAATTAGGGATGGACTGATATAGCCCAACAAGTTGCTTATGGTGGTCGTTAAACCTGAAACAAAAAAATAAGACATGATTTTGTTAAATATTATGTAAAATTTATGTTAAATACACTAATTTTGTAACTATAAAGTAATTAGGGAAAATGAAAGTTATTTATCCTTTATATTCCATATTTTCTGTTTATCTTTATGGACTGTATAATCGGGACGTTCATTATGTGGCGTCTTTTTAATTCTCCCTCATGTGTGAGATGAACATAACATTATCAGTATTAATTTCAGGTAAGCAATTATTTGCAATTACAGCCTGTCTAGAATTTGATAAATCTTGCTTTCAATACATTACATTATTCCTTAGTTCTCTAAAAATTATCAAAACTGAATTTAAAAAATTGCCTGTAGACATTACGGTTTTATTCGATTTCTGCAGATAGTTTGCTTCATATTTTGTAACATGGAACAATTAGGCACAGTGGCCTTATACACTCTTGCTTGGAGAAACACATCACAAGAGAACCACTTAAACAATGGATCAAAGCCCTTTGTTGGTTGATTCTCTTTCGACATTTCTCTGAGCAGGAGCCCATTCGGTCATTAAGCTTATCTACACTGTGCTATAGAAGAAAAGGAAAACAAACTATTCAACATACAGATTTTTTCTTACATATGAACTGTTTCTACGGGAATGTATTAACAAATTGTACATGGGCAGTATACCACTTAGGTTCAGAAAAGATCATGGAATTATAATACCAAAAATAATATGCCTCATGCATTTAATTGTTATTCATAAAAAGCAGGTAATTGTATAAAGAACAGTTATTTAAAAGAATTAACAAATGTATGCTTTCGTAAGGAACGCAAGAATGTAAGGAAATGCAACAATTTGTCGCAATGTTATTTGATTTGCCGCTCTGGAAAAACTCTCAGAACCACCTGGAAAACCTGGAAAAGTCAGGGAATTTTTTTTCTACTTTTGAGTGGGAACCCTGGCAGCTACAATATCCAGTGCGACTGGATATTGTAGCCGCTTAAAATTGAAAGACATGTCAATGGGTATCATAGGAATGCATGCAATGAACACACCTCCTTTAGCATGGGAATTAAATCAGGAAGAGGGAGTGTGGTGTCTGTGTTGCCTATATTTTCTGCATGGTCCTGGAATGTAACTATGCAAAATTTGATATAGATCAGTCAAAGGGTTTAGAAGTTTATAGTGAACATACATACAGACATTCAATTTTATATATAGATTATATGAAATGTCTTTTTGAAAAATTTGGCTGGATTCAAAGTAGATGTACAGTGCAATGATATCAAATCTGAAATTAAAACTATGGAAGACAAAATAATAAGTTAAAAGAAAGCAAAATGATTTAGTGTTAAAAGCAGTTTTACATAACTGAAAATAAAGCTTTCGAGAAATTAAATAAACACACAAACATGTAATGAGAAACAGATTTTGGGATGGCTGATTTTTCGAAGTTCATCAAATGTGGATTAAAATGACCATAAATGTGAACAGAAATTGCTATTAATAACAGTTACCTGATGGCAGTTCAGTTTGAGAAGTTTGTATAGGTATATGTGGATCCTATACATAAGATACATTTATTGAAAAAAAAGCAGTAGTAGAAACTTGTGTGATGTAATATAAAAAATTCAGACAGATACCACTGACCATGAAGCATTATTAAAAAGGTTTATTTTAAACATTTTTAAACAAGCCTTCAAATTTAGAGCTCATTATTATTACTTATGTAACCATGTGTATTTCTCAGCATTTCCATGATTTGATGACTCAGTCGTTAACAAAACAGTTTAGTACAACATATGAATTTCTTTATTTTTTATTCAATTATAATAGCTTATGTCTCAATTTTTTTCTAGTATATATATATATATTCAGTCTGAAAAATCAGTCTGATAAATAGCTTGCCACAACATTTAAATCATTTTGAAGATTCCTAAAAAATAAAAAAAAAAAAAATAAAAAAAAATAAAAAAATAAAAAAAAGCTTGCCAAAACATCTTGCTCTGAAACACCTAAAACAGTAAGAAATTGTAGCTACTATATGTGGAATTAGTTTCTAATCTGTGGTACTTAGCATGCATATCGTGTTGTAAAACTCTTCAAAAATGTGAGTAGCAGGAAAAGTGATAACTATTCTAGAATTATTTTACTATTCTTACCATTGTTTTCCTGTAGGTTTTTAACTAGATTACCCTGTTTTTTTTCCAGTAGAATTTCAGTTTATATAATGATGAGCTTTGATTTGTTTTATGTTTAAAAAGTAGTCGTTGTTATTAAGCCAGTATGCGTTTTACTCCAACATTTTACAGCAAATGCCCCTCACTGCTTTCTGTATAAATATTTTATATATTTTTGTTTTACTTGTAAATTTTGTTTTTTGGTCGTAGAACCAGTATACTGTATTGAACCGTCAAGTTTTAGATGCTGTGTAATTACTTATTTTTGTTCATGAACTTACAACAGTTGATACTCATAACTGCCTGCTTGTTTCTTATGTAGCATATTAATGTTAAATGAATATTTTGTTAATTTTACGTTAATTCTTTTGTACATCAATTTGTTTGCTCTGAAAATAAGGAACAAACAAAATTTTGAAAGCTAAGTATTTTATATCACCTTTAATGATAGATTTTTGCAGTGGCATTTTCGTTTTTGATCTGGAACATTTATGTTTTTCTTCAGGTTTCTGTGTAATGCCACAGTTTATACATGAAATAAAAAAAAATGTGACTGTCTGTGAATGGTAACTCTTATTATAATCTTGAAAATATAATATATGCTATTTTGCAGTGTAATTGTTTTTGTAAATAAAAGTTGTGAAAAATGAATGTATGCTGTAACGTAGGAGTTCTGTTATTCAACATGCTAGAATGTTTGCATTAATCTATTTATTTACAAAATCTTATTGAGTCTCCAGGTAATTGACATTTCTTCAAATGTGTCTTAACAGATTTAATTTTAGGTCTGAATTATTTTGAGGACACACAATTGTTTTTATTTTTTTGTACTCCCTTATATATACACTGAAGAGCGATTGAATTAGAGACAGCTGCCGTTATGCAAATGTGGCGCTGTGGGCAGCTCTGTAAACGGAAACGACATGACGTAAGCAGCGATCCGACAATATCAGGAGTGATGCGACGGGAATCAGTAAAAGTCGGACGCAGTATGGGTAAGACGAAAGATCTAAGCGCATTTGATCGTGGGCAAATTGTCGGTGCCCGAAGAATGGATCACTCCATCTCGGAAGCCGTGCAGGCACTGGGATTTTTACGAGCCATTGTGTCACGGGTGCACCGTGAGTACATCGAACCCGGTAAAACCATCACTACAAGGGCCAACTGCCGTGGACAACAGTGTGTAGATGAGCGGGGTCATCGTCGGCTAGCTCTCATTGTACAATAAATCACTCTGCAATTTCGCGCTGGTGCACAAAAACATGTAAGCAGCCACACCATCCAGAATCATCTCGCTATATTGGGTACAGAAGCCATCGTTCCACGAGGGTACCGCTGCTGAACGCACATCACAAGGTGCAAAGATTAGCATGGGCGCGGGAACATCGCCACTGGGCCCTAGGCACGTGGAAAAATGTCTGGACTGATTTTTTTTTTTTGATTGGATTTTTAACGACCACCGTGAGCAACTCAATGGGCTATAAGCAGTCGCCCGTCCTTAATTTAGGGTCACTGGTTCCAGGGAAGGGAGAGAGCCAGTGCCGTAAGACAAACACAACATCCATGCCTCACCGGGATTCGAACCCGGACCCCGTTCGGACGAATGATCAGAGGCCATCTCTTAGACCACTGCGCCACCGGGGCGGCCTGGACTGATGAGTCGAGATTCACGTTGGTACATGCGGATGGCAGGATACGAGTACGGCGCAAACCACATGAAGCGATGGATCGTTCTTGCCAGCAGGGTACTCTTCAAGCTGGTGGGGGTGGCATTCTCGTCTGGGGACTGTTTACGCGGACTGAAATAGGACCCCCTGGTATGTGTAACGTCGTCCCTCGCCGCCCCGGTGGCGCAGTGGTCTAAGCGATGGCCTCTGATCATACGACCGAACGGGGTCTGGGTTCGAATCCCGTGAGGCATGGATGTTGTGTTTGTCTTACGGCACTGGCTCTCTCCCTTCCCTGGAACCAGTGACCCTAAATTAGGGACGGGCGACTGCTTATAGCCCATTGAATTGCTCACGGTGGTCGTTAAAAATTCAATAAAAAAAACGTCGTCCCTCGCAGGTCAACGTTACCGGGATATCCTGGACGACCGTTTGCTCCCGTTTGTGCGTCTTCAACATCCCACTGGGGACCTCATCCTGCAACAAGACAATGCATCGTGCCATCGCTCCCGAATTGTATCCGCATGGTTGAACACTCCACCGACGTGACCTCGTTTCCTTGGCCAGCTAGGTCACCTGACCTCAATCCCATCGAGCACGTCTGGGATGCCATCGAGAGAGGTGTTCGCGGCTCTGACCCCCTTGTTCAGGGGTCGTGAATCTGTATGACTTTCCAACGCTTCCGGTGTCTTGTCGAGTCCATGCCGAGACGAATCGCCGCCGTCATCAGGGCGATAGGTGCTGCTACACGTTACTAGACAGGTATATCTAATTCAATTGCTCTTCAGTGTATATATATATACACACACACACACTGAGTGGCCACTTAATTATGACCACCTGACAGTTTTAACCAAATTAGCTATGGCTGCATGCTGTTGCCAGAGGGCGAGGCTAGTATAAAAAGGGAAACTTAGTGTTTGCGACAGTAGTAGAAGTGATTTTTGGGTGACGAGAAGGGTAAAAAATGCGATTTGATGGACTTTCAACGTGGGATGATTGTAGGAGCTCGGAGCCATGGATTGAGTATCACCGAAACCGCCGCATTCGTGAAATGTTCCAGAGCAGCTGTTGAAGTGTTTAAAGACTGGACTGTCAGCCAAAAAAACTGGGTCTCTACGTGCTACGTATGGTCGTAATCGACTAGTGACTGCTCGGGCGGAACGGAGTGTCCAGACTGGTAACGGACAACAGAAGGGCAATAGTGCAGCAAATTACCGACAATCTTAATCAAGGATAGCCTCATGATCTCTGCACGCACTGTTCGTTCGCGTACACTGCATCGGATGGGATATGGCAGCCGAAGGCCTGTTCGAACTCACCTTTGCTGTCTACAGTTAACAAGAGAAAACGTTTCCAGTTCGCACAGGAACACAAAGATTGGTAAGTCGATAATTGGAAACAAATTATGTGGTCCGATGAATCACGTTTTCAGTTGCACCATGCCGAGGGCCGAGTGAGAATTTGGCGGACACAGCACGAAAGCATGGACCCCAAATGCATTGCTACAACCCTTCAAGCTAGTGGAGGCAACGTTATGGTTTGGGGAATGTTTTCCTGGCATGCTTTGGGCCCTTTAATTCGTGTTGATCAACGTCTGACTGGCACATCATATCTAAACATCGTTGCGGACCAAGTGCATCCTGTCATGTGGATGGTTTATCCCAATGGCAATGGCTACTTTCAACAAGATAATGCGTCCTGCCATAGTGCTCGTATTGTACAGGTTTGGTTTCAGGAACATGCCGGTGAGTTTACTTTGCTTAAGTGGCCCCTACAATCTCCAGATCTCAACCCCATTGAGAATTTGTAAGATGAAGTTGAACGAGACATCAGACAGCTGGATCCACAACCGTGCAATCTCACTCTCCTGGAAAGTGCTATTCATCAAGCATGGTCTCTGATTCCACAAACCACCTATCAACATCTCGTGGAGTCCATGCCATGAAGAATCGACGCAGTGTTAAAGGCAAGAGGTGGCCCAACGAAGTACTGAGGGGGTGGTCATAATAAAGTGTCCACTCAGTGTATAAGATTACCCTTTCAGCGAACTCAAACTCGAAAACTCAAAAACGAACCAATGTTCGGAACGAAACACCCTAGATACACCCAACACGAAAAACAGCAAAGGTTCAAACCAAATCACAAAACGAATGAACCTGTACACAAGCTGAAGTAACGTCCAGCAGAGATTGAATTCAGGCACCTTTACAAACTATTACAAACTGGTTAACCCCCCCCCCCCAGAAAAAAAATCAAATGCCCACCCAAACCTCACAGAACGAAGCAAAAACCTCTTAAAATAAAATATACCTAAAAAAGGTAAAACTTACCACAACACTCAGAACAAGAATCTAGAACCAGCGTGTCATATTCGTCAGGGAAACACTGAAACGTAAACAGTGGCTTTTCGTAAAAGGTCGCGAATCGCCTAAAAATCCGCCATCGTGTTCCCCAAGCCACTGGGAATGAAGACAATCAAACTACACAAATAGATCTGAAAGTGTAGTCTTAGGCAAACCCGCTCTCAGAACGAGAACACGGTCATCACAGGAAGCTTGAGCACATTGAACCTCGAATAAAAAACTGACGGCATCTGGCGTAGAGACTGTTTAAGTTAGAAGTGTGTTGAAATGAAAAATATAGGTGAAGCTGTGTGAAAAAAAGGGGCGGGTACGCGAATGTTAATGGAAGTGGCTACAAGAGATCCGCCGAGTAGCACTTAGCAGGCTACTCTATTAATATTGTAGGATCTGTGGTTAGTTAAGTTTGAAATGTATATGTATTTAGATAGAAGCCGATTAGTATATGCATGATGAAGTAATTGCTGAAAAGATTTTTTAAGAAAACTAAATGGATAGTCTTTTGAAAGAAGTGTTTTGAATAACCAAGTAATGGCAGACAATTGAAAATCATATCTATTACAAAGACATCTGAAAAATAGGCTGATAATTATACCTGTAAAGATTCTACAAGAAATATTGGAGTGCCAATCAGTTAAAAAAAATGTCAAAATTGAAATCTCTTCGTTTATCATAGATATTAGTGTAGATGAAGTCCTCTTGTAATATAACAGTAATGTCCAGATAGTTTTTTTTTTTTTTTTTTTTTGTCGTCTCATTGCGCTCCGATGAGAGTTCTGGATATATTCGAGCTGCTTCAGTATGAAAATCTGCCCAGTTGAAAACAATGATGTCATCAATATACCTGCCGTGAGTAAATTTCAGTATTAATCCTATATTTGTCTTCACAATAGTACAAATTAAGGTTCGCCAAAATACTTGAATACGACGAACCTATTAGTATCGCCTTATGTTGTAAATATAGAGAGTCTCCCATATTCACATAGTTATGCCTAATGCAAAGAGAGAATAAATTATCCCAAAAATTCTTGGAGACCTGTAATTCCTTGGCATAAGTGTAGTAGAGACAATCTCAGACTGACCAAATCGTCGATTGTGATTGGAGTAAAAAGACTGCGGAAGTCAAAAGTCTGGACGGAAGAAATCTTGAAACGAAGTCTCCCTCAGGAAAACATTAAAGGTTTATCGTTGTTAATGATCCAGGATTTTTTTATCTGTTGAAAAATGATATTAAGGTACTCTTCAAAAATTGTATTTGCTTTATTACACTGGTGTGCAAAAATTAAGGACGAAGAGGAGAAATGAGCATAACAGCGGAAGGAGCAGGCAGAACGGACCGAAAGACCACTCAGGAGATAGACTAGGGTCCGGTACGGTAGGGAATGCGCATATATGCAGTCTGACGTAGAGAGGGGGGGGGGTCGGAATCGTATAAAGCACACGGGCGGTGTACGCTCAGCAATTCACCGGGTACTGCCCCCCCCCGGTAACCGGGTATTGGCACCCCCGGTAATAAATACAGGCATCTTCCTTCCCCTTTCGCTTCCGTGTCACTTTCCTATCGGGCACTCTAGCCCAAATCTCCTAGCTTCCTATTTCTAAGGGTTGTTTAAGACCTGGGGTCAGACACTCCCTTCCTAAAATCCTCTACATATGATATGCTATGCTCAGCAATTCGGGGGGCCGCGGGTGGCCTATTGGTCAGCGTTCGTGACTGTCGTGGAGATAACCTCAGGTTCGATCCTGGGCAGGTACGAACGTTCGAACCACTAAATACCCGCCGTGCGTCGGATGGGCACGCTAAGCCGTCGGACCTCGGGTACTGGTCCCCCGGTAATAAATGAGGGCGTCTTCCTCCCTCTTTCTACATCGCTTCCGTGTCACTTTCCTATCGGGCACTCTAGCCCAAATCTCCCAACTTCCTATTTCTAAGGGTTGTTTAAGACCTGGGGTCAGACACTCCCTTCCTAAAATCCTCTACATATGATCTGATCTGCTCAGCAATTCGGTGAAAGCTATTGCACGGTGTACATCGGTTTGAACGACGTCGAGTTACTGCCACCGTGTGATATGGCCAACAGGCAATCCAGTAGACGACATCTGGATGACTTTACCCGAGGTCGCGTCATTGGGAAGTTGGAAAAAGGGCGAAGTGTGACTAGTGTGGCCGAGGAGTTCGGGATCGCTCACAGCATCGTTTCACGAGCTTGGAGAGCATTTCAAACGACAGGAACAGCTGTCCGAGAGTTTAGCAGTGGTCGTCCACGAGCAACCACGGCGGCGGACGACCGGTATATTGTCCTACAGGCGAGAAGAGACAGACGGCAGACAGCGAGAGAAATTGCAAGGCGCATGCAACAGACAATTGGACGTCCGTTATCGCGTATTACCGTGGCCAGGAGGCTGCACAAAGGTGGTCTATTTGCACGACGACCAGTACGGTGTGTGCCATTAACGCCTACTCATCTGAGACGGCAGTTTCTGTGGTGCCAGGAACACAAGAACTGGACACAGCAATGGGGTCGAGTTCTCTTTACGAATGAGAGCCGATTTAGTATGACGAGCGATTCTGGACGTACACACATCTGGAGAAAGCAGGGAACACGCAATCACACCTCCAACATGATCGAAAGGGACCGGTTTGGAGGTGGCGGAGTTCTCGTTTGGGGCGGTATCATGCTTGGTAGCCGTACTGACCTCCACATCTCTTCCAAGGAGGTTCAGTCACTGGTGTCCGTTATTGTACCGAGGTTCTCCTGCCTCACGTGCGTCTGTTTAGAGGTGCTGTTGGTCCTGAGTTCTTCTTCATGGACGACAACGCTACACCTCATCGTACAGTGGCTTTCGCAGAGCTGTTGGAGAGTGAAGATATTCAACGCATGGATTGGCCCGCAAGGTCCCCGGACCTAAATTCAATCTAACACGTGTGGGACCTTCTCGGGAGACGCTTGGCAGCACGTCACCAGCCGCCAGCAACGATTCCGCAGCTGCGATTGGCGCTACAAAAGGAATGGGCCGCGATGCCTGAACAGCTACTTGACAACCTCGTCCTCAGCATGGACAGACGTTGTAAATCCTGCAACTTAGTCAGGGGTGATCATATCCCTTACTAAAGACTGGATTTTTCTTGGCAGCCGCCTGTCACATGGACGTTTCTGTCTTCTGTCCAGCTGTGCTCGAAGCTTCCTTTTCAATAAAGTGCCTTTGTATCCTTTGGATTCCTTGTTTGGACGGTTTTGCTCACTTGTCCCATATTCTTACATCTTGGGGATCTTATGGTATGATTTGAGTCGATGTGGAGCACTTCTGCACGACGTTACATTCGAAAAACCGTCTCGTCCTTAATTTTTGCACGCCAGTGTATTATAGCAATTTTTTGCATTAGTGATGTATCTAAAAGCAATGGGAGACCTATGAAACTTTGGGATAGCATGAAAAGTGGGAAATCTCAAATTGACGTCTCGCTGTCCTGAGTAACGCAATAATTTTGTTAGCTAATGACATGCCTACCAACATGAACCGAGCCGTATGTAAGACCGGCAGTCAGTTCCGATGTAAGTAAATCAAGGTAGAATTTTTTGCATATCACCGCAAAATTATTCTTTGCTTTGTCAATATTAGTAATAATAAATCTTTTAAGTTTTTTTAAAAATCTCCTTGAAAATGCTGCGAAGAAGAATAAAGTTTGCCGACACATAATGTTCCTTGACTGTCTTATTGAATTTTCCCGTAATCATGCCCATCCACATGAGAAAAGCCTCGTATAAAATGTTACATCTGAGTGAAATTTTAAAAACATATTGAATTAAATTATGACGAAATATATCTAAAATATTAGCTAAACTTAAATTACTATCAAACCGAAAATTGGTGCCCTTTCTCATAAATTGTCTTAAAGTAACGTCTTGAATGATATTCATGTTCCCGGTTATGACATGACCATGATGGTTATCCAGATAGTTTTTGTATAGTTCCAGGTCACAATACCAGAGAAAGTCATCTTGTGGTTGAGAGCTATTGAACTGCTTGACTGCCTCACGGTAATTGTATAGTTGTAATCCAAGTGTAGGCCCATACTTA
Organism: Macrothele yani; assembly: GCA_039090855.1. NCBI lineage: Eukaryota > Metazoa > Arthropoda > Arachnida > Araneae > Macrothelidae > Macrothele > Macrothele yani. Next base: position 42,117,643 of record CM077022.1, on the reverse strand, counting down.
AAGCTGCAAACAGTACGCATGTTTTTAACAAACTTGGCCCTCAATCTCCAGCAGCTGGAATGTACCCCCATATACACTATCTACCAACAAGTAATTGGACACCCCTGCAATCGACGATATCTGCGGTCCTGATACACGTCACGGCCACCGCCGTTAAATATCGTGTGGGAAACAACAACGCAACCAGTCGCATGCAAGATGCCCCGCAGTTCGGAGCTCTCTGATTTCGAGAAAGGTGTAATCGTCTGGTATCACAGAAATGGCCGATCCATACGTGACGTATCCAGCGAGTTGAAGTACCCAAAATCGACAGTGGCATTCGTGATTGCCAAGTGGAAGATGGGAGGTGATTGTCGGAATGTGCCCCGACCCGGCAGCCCCACAAAACTGGGAGTTAGAAACCGACGGGTGTTGGCCAGAGAAATTCGGAAGAACCGCACCAAATCGATGAGCCACATCCGCGAGGAGTTTCAGCAGGCATCCGGGAGTGATCTTTCGATGAATGCCATCCGTAAAGAAGCCCATCTGCTCGGTTATCATGGACGTGCTGCCGCCCACAAGCCTTTGATCACCAAGTCCAATAGCGCTGCTCAGCTAATGTGGTGCAAAGAACGTCGACAGTGGACCGTTGAACAGTGGAAACAGGTTCTCTGCAGCGACGAATCAAGGTTCACCCTCTACCATTCGGATGGCAGGGTCTGGGTTTGGCGTCTGCCTGCAGAACGCCTCCTGCCGGAATGTATTGTGCCAACTGTGAAGTTCGGCGGCGGTGGAATTATTCTTTGGGGGTGTTTCTCCTGGTATGGCACGGGATCCTTGGTCGCAATTTCTGGTAGACTCAACGCCGAGACCTACTGCACCATTTTGGATGACCATGCGCTTCCTACGTTGTGGCAGTTTTACGGGGTGGATCCATGTTACTTTCAGGATGACAATGCCAACTGTCATGTTGCGAGGTCCACCATGGCTTGGTATGGTGACATTCGGGTTAATCGAATGGACTGGCATGCGCAGAGCCCGGACCTTAACCCTATCGAGCACCTCTGGGACGAATTGGAGCGTCGACTTAAGGGGTGCCCCGCACCGTCCGAAATCGGTGAAGGAACTGACCTGTCTTCTCCAAGCCGAGTGGAAGAAAATACTGCTAGCCGTCGTACAACGCCTGGTTGAGAGTACGCCCCGGAGGATCGCAGCTGTAATCGCCGCACGTGGAGGCTCCACCAACTATTGAAGGTGAATAAACTTCGTTTTCCTTTGCTGTCACAGGTGTCCAATTACTTGTTGGTAGATAGTGCATACCATCATCATCATTGTCAACCATTATCAATCCACTGCTGGACGAAGGTCTCCCCAAGTTTCTTCCACAACGGTCTCTCTTGTGCCAGTCTCCTCCATGTTACTCCCGCATACTTTCGAATTTTATCCACCCATCTCTCATGTGGTCTTCTTCTCGGTCTTTTCCTGCCTCTTGGAATCCAGTCTAAAATTTCAGCTGTCCATCTATGGTCTGTCCTTCTGGCAATATGTCCAGCCCATTGCCATTTTAGGGATTTTACTCTGATCATGATGTCTTCCACTCTTGTCATTTTGCTGATCCACGAGTTCCTCTTCTTATCACTCCTGGTTACACCAAGCATTCGTCTCTCCATGCTTCTTTGAGTTTTCTGCCGTCTTTGTATGTCTCTTTTAGTTAATTAAGGTCCACGTCTCTGCACCATATGTAAGCACTGGAAGGATGCACTGATCAAACACTTTTCTTTTAAGACATAATGGCATGTACTCTTGTAAATTATACTGTTTTTTCCAAAAGCTCTCCAGGCAAGTTTTATACGCCGATTAATTTCTTCATCAATGTGACCCTCACTTGATATCTGCTGTCCAAGATAAATGTAGGTATTGGTTATCTACAACTTTTCCCCATCAATAGTTAAATCTTCATTTCTTGTAAAAGCATTGTACATCCCTTTTGTCTTCTGAAAGTTCATTTTTAATCCCACTTCTTTACTCTTGTCAGCAAGTTCCTGGATCATACTCTGCAGCTCTGATGGGGTAGTTGCAAAAATGACTACGTCATCAGCAAAACGAAGGTGAGTTAGATAATCTCCATTAATCTTTATCCCTTTGTTTTCCCAGTTCAGTGATTGAAAGACATTTTCCAATGTGGCATTGAAGAGTTTGGGAGATATAGTGTCACTTTGTCTCACTCCCTTTCCAAATTTTATGGGTGCTGTATTCTCAAATAGCCGAATCTTTGCACTTGCATTTTCATAGATGCTATGAATAATATTAATGTATGCATCTTCAATACCGCAGGATTTCAAAGCCATTGTTACTGCTGATGGTTTTACCGAATCAAAGGCCTTTTCATAGTCAATAAAAGCCATGCATAATGGAAGTTCATATTCCCTCGCTCTTTAAATTAGTTCTCTCACTACGTGGATATGATCTATAGTGCTGTAGCCATTCCTGAATCCAGCTTGTTCTCTCGGTTGAGCCATGTCCAGTGTGACCTTCAAGCGGTGTGAAATAACTTTAGTGAAGATTTTAGAAACCACTGATAGGAGGCTGATAGGTACGTAGTTCCTGAAATCCTCAACATCACATTTTTTTATGTAGCAGGATCATTGTAGCATTGTTTTAATCCTCAGCAATCTTCCCTTCATTAAGGCATCGATTGAAAACTTGGGCGAGTACTGTTTCAATTTCTCCACTTGCTTCTTGTATGATGTCTACGGTAATTCCATCTTCTCCTGGAGCTTTTCCCCGCTTCATGTTCTTGATTGCATGTGCAACTTCTGCTGGGAGGACTGGAAGAACTCTGGTAGTTTTTATAATGTCTGGAGTACATGTATCATCCCTTTCATACAGTTTTGAGTAGAAATATTTCACTCTTGTCAAAATTTCACCTTTATTTCTTGTTACAGAACCATCTTTTTTCTTAGAGCCATAATCTGTTTTCTTCCCTTACTCAGATGTCCCTTTGCTCTCTTCAGGTTTTGGTTGTTTTCAATTGCTTTCCTCACTAGTTCACAGTTGAATTTCCTTACATCTTCAGTGATACTTTTTCTTACCGTCTTGTATAGCTCTCTATACATTCCACTTTGGAAGTCACATGTCCTTTGGCTATCCTCATCTCTCTTCTTTTTTGCCCCAAAATATATAAATATATATGTGGGGATACATTACAGCTGCTGGAGACTGAGGGCCAAGTTTGAAATTGTGTAAGCATCTTGGGGGAGGGGGAGGGTAACACTAGATATGGCTCAACCAAGAGAACAAGCAGGATTCTGGAGTGGCTACAGTACTGTTGATCATATCCTTGTACTGAGAGAACTAATTGAAAGAACAAGAGAATATGAACTCCCATTATGCATGGCTTTTATTGATTATGAAAAGGCCTTCGATTTCCTGAAACCATCAGCAGTTAAATGGCTTTGAAATTCTGTGGTATTGAAGATGCATACATTAGCTTTATTAATAACATTTATGAAAATGCAAGTGCAAAGGTTCGGATATTTGTGGATACAGCACCAACAAAAATTGGAAAGGGAGTGAGACAAAGTGACACCATATTTCCCAAGCTCTTTAATGCCATATTCGTATGGAAGTAGACATCGGTCATACATAACACGATATGCAACTTGTTCATTAACCACCTTTGACGAAATGATGAAGACTACTCCTACATTTAATCAAATTAAAAACGGTATTTACAAGTTAAAACATATGATAGATAAAAACACTAGATCTTTCGATCACACTAGTGATCTTCATCAGGTCACCCACCTAATGGCATCAGGGTACGTCGACACGCAACATATAGGGATTTTTGATGACCCAAATAATGGGTAGAGCGCATGCTCACGAAAGTTGTTGTGAACACAGAGAGAGAGAGAGAGAGAGAGACAGGTAACAGGACTGCGAACGAGGAGAGTCAAAATGATGTTACACAAGTATTAATAATTCAGCTGTAATTATTATTTCCGCAATGTTCAAGTAGAGCAGTCCAATTTCGTGGGAGGAGAGAAGGTATATCGTCATTACAGCAAATACCTCTATAATGGTGAATATACAAGCTTTCTGCAAAGAGGGTCATGCTTTTGGTGCTGTGTGCAATGAGGATTTTACATTCATCCCATAATGGTCTATGTGTGCCGCTAGCTACCAATCGGTCTAGGGATGTCGAATGTGAGCCTGTTCTGACATCGCGTGAGTGTTCAAGCAAACGGGTTTTTAAATTACGTAGGGTTGAGCCTATGTACACTTGATCTATTTCATTAGGGTTTAAAGCTCTCAGGGGGATAAGGTAGACGCCGTACCTGTGTTTGGTTTTAACGGGATCCCTGTCACGTTTAATTAGAGTGTACAAATTGCGTGTTTGTAAACCAAAGTTTATATTAAACCTGGCACATGCATGTTTTAAAACGCTAGTGCAGCCGGGAAAACAGCTCATGGATCCTACGTACCTGGTAAGGGTGCGGGTTTTTTCTAATGCGGTAAAGGCAAGTCGTCGATGCCTGCGGAGAATGGTGTGTACCAGGTCTTTCGGGTACCCGAATTCACTAGCAATGACAAAGATTCGTTGAAGTTCGATGCGCCGTAGGCGTACAGAAGACGAATGCGTAAATGCTAAGGCTGTCGGGTTTGATCGATTAATCGATCATTTTTTTAGTCGCCGATTATTTTCTTCTTCCGATTTATCGGTTACTTAAAAAGTTAGTACAAAAATAAAATTCTTTAGGAACTTCCAAAAAACTGCATATAGTTTTGAATTTGTTGAATACAACATTTGTGCTTGTGTCTTCACTTCTTGGAAAATAGCCTTTTCATGGCGCTAGGAGTTTAAATCTAGCAGTCAACACTATCAGCAGGGATTTCATCGTTCATTGTGTGTCAGTATGCTAGTCTTCAAAGTCCAACGTCAATTCCAAACTTCCGCCTTTAACACTGTACTTGTCCTGCCAGCATTTCGTTAAGAGCTTCTCGACCTCGCGGTTCTCCCGTTCTTTTATTGCTGTGCACTACGCTCGCTTCCCAAATGGTGGTCTGTCTGTGCTTCCCCTCCCTGCTATCCACTTGTCGACTGTAGCAGTGTAGCTATTCAGGGAAAATGCAGCCCCGTCAGCCATTACGTGGTGCCACACCTCTTCTACTCCTGTCTCAGCTGAATCGTCTGGGAAAAGTCAGTTGTTTCAAGTCGTAAGGTCGATATAACAGACAGCCGGCATCTTCCGAGCTTGGATAGTGGTCCCCGAGGTTTTATTACATCGATGCAGATGAAAATACGCCGCTGGTTCTCACAATGAGATTCAGCTTTCAATAGAAAAGATGGGGGATTAATACACGTGTTTCTTGGAATCAATGGGGGTATGCAATTAATCTTAATTACCCAAGGACCAAGTTGCGTACTGTTGCCGAAGAATTGTATCCGTCAACAGGGAGAATTTCCAGTGCAAGAGCAAAAGTCTGGGGCAAATTTTTACCCCCTCTCTCCTCATTGAAAAAGCAAATAGTGTCCCTTTATTGGTAGCGGAGCCAACTGGGATGAGCATGGGAGTATCTGTCAGTGAAAGAAAGTTAGTTTGAACGCTGATTCATCTTTTGCTGTCACATTTATTTGAGCTCCAAAAATGAAGTTTCAGGGATTAAAAGGGAAGTTATCCTCTTGTTTTGGATATAAATTAGAAGACAGTGGGGAAGTTATTGATCGCGGACATGTTTATTGTTTAAAATGTGAGAAAAAGTTTAAGTACAGTGGAATTGTGACTAGCTTACGTTATCATTTACAATCGCAACATCCATTCATGGAAATTGTATCAAATACGCCACGGGATTAGCCTAGTTCAAATGCCACCGCTATGAAGCAAATGGGTATAAATTCCTTCCTCGAAAAGCCTGTTTCTGCATTAAAAGAACAGGAATTAACAAATAAATTAGCGTTGTGGATTGCATCTAGTTCGAGACCTGTCAGTATTGTTGAAGATCCTGGTCTGAAAGTGTTGTTGCAAACAGCTCTGAATTCTAAGTGTAACAATTTACCTGCCAGAAGTATCATTATGAACAAAATTGTCCAAATTTACGACATTCAGAAGTCAAGAGTGTTTAATGAATTAAAGAGTGCTTCCTATGTGAGTTTAACTGGAGATTTTTGGACCTCACTCGCCAACGACAGCTACTTAGCAATAACAGTACTCTGGATTGACAATGAGAGGTATTATTGTGATGCAACTCTTCAAGTGAAACAGGTGATTGAGAAGCATACCGCAAATCAGTGTACAAATGAATTTGAGGAACCCGTTGAAAAATGGGAACTAACGGACAAGCTTGTTGCCATCTGCACTGATAATGCCAGAAATATTGTTCTTGACGTTAACAGGTCAATGTTTGACAGTGTAAGATGTTCAGCACATACTTTACAATTAAGTATAAATAAAGCTCTTAAAGTCTTCTGACTCTTAAAGTCTTCTGAGAGCCAGTGTCGAAAGATAAACAAACACAAACATCCATGCATCACCGGGCCGCCCCGGTGGCGCAGTGGTCTAAGCGATGGCCTCTGATCATTCGTCCGAACGGGGTCCGGGTTCGAATCCCGGTGAGGCATGGATGTTGTGTTTGTCTTACGGCACTGGTTCTCTCCCTTCCCTAGAACCAGTGACCCTAAAATAGGGTCGGGCGACTGCTTATAGCCCATTGAGTTGCTCACGGTGGTCGTTAAACCTCCAATAAAAAAAATGCCTCAACGGGATTCGAACCTAAATAGTCAGAAGCCATCACCTAGACCATTGAGCCATTGGGGCAGCAAACAAAAATTCTATTGAGAGTAATCTCAGTAGTTCTTAATGGCAACTCAATGAAATTGTTACACCAGAGTGATGGTGTTTCAATGAATACACATTCTACTTTATAGTCGTTTTCATCTGTAATATAGTATCGAACTGGTTTTCAGCACGGAACCATTAGTTATACTTTAGAAATTTTTCTTTCAAAGATTTTGTCTGGAATGAATCCGTACATCCGAATCATGAGGGTCTTGTTTTTTTTTTTTTTGAAGGTTTAACGACCGCAGTGAGCAACTCAATGGGCTATAAGCAGTCGCCCATCCCTAATTTAGGGTCACTGGTTCCAGGGAAGGGAGAGAGCCAGTGCCGTAAGACAAACACAACATCCATGCCTCACCGGGATTCGAACCTGGACCCCGTTCGGACGAATGATCAGAGGCCATCGCTTAGACCACTGCGCCACCGGGGCGGCGGTCTTGTTTTATCTCATCTTGAAAGATATTGTGTTTTGTGATGCAGGGCGTTGATTTGAAAACGCAAGCTTAATTTCCTCGTAGATGCATATCAGAGATTTCATTAGATGCTGGTTGACCAGGACCAGCGAGACATTCCTTTGTGCAACGTGAAAAATGGACCTGTGTTGATGTGTTATTATATCTCAGAACAGGTCAGTTTTTTTTGCGAGAGATGATTTTGACTTGTGAATAAAGATTTTTTTTTATTTGGGGGTTTAACGACCACTGTGAGCAATTCAATGAGCTATAAACAGTCGCCCATCCCTATTTAGGGTCACTGGTTCCAGGAAAGGGAGAGAGCCGGTGCCATAAGAAAGCATTTTCCTTGTGGTATTTTGCCAATAATACACTAAAAAAAACCAAAAAAAACCCCAAGCACCCCGAAAAAATCGTTCTATCCTGATGAAACTGCATGCAAGTACCTCAGGTCTGAATTTTCAAATGATTAAAAAATAACGACCAATGACTAAATAGTGACCCGCCACAGGGCATGGGAACTTTGCATCGAGGAGGGTATATTAGGGGCAAAGCTCGTACGCTTGAACAATTTTGTGAGAGCGGGTTGCGGTTGCATTAACCTCTACGGACTGTGAGGATGCCTCGGCGTCGGATTTGTGCACAATACGAGCAGTTGAGAGAAAACATGTGATTGGGCTGAAAGAGGCCTTTTGGCCAAGTCGCCGTATCGCCAGGCATTTGTGTCTGAAAGACGCGACGCGGCAATCTAACCATGTTTCCGCCAATGGTTAGAGGAGGATACAACCCAGCGGCACGCGGGCAGTAAACGATCGAGGGCAACGACGGAACGTGAGGGTCGAGCGATTGTGAGAGCCGCTCGTGCAGAACCGAACTCGCCGTCTCGATGACCCAGTTTCAAAATTCACTTTATTCGAAATAAGGATACAAAGCGAGACGAATGTAGCTTATGCGTCACATACAAGAAATAAGTTCAGCTATTTACATTGAATGACAAGATGACATATGTAGAGATGAGTGACTTATGACAAAATGCATGGGTAGTTAACAGCAAATAAGGGCCATATAGGCTGGTATGGTAACAAAGTCTAAAGGAAACAGGAGTAAAATATACAAGCTTGATGCAGACAGCTAATAGGATGACTTAAGAATGAGCAGAGAAAACATTGGATGGAAAGACCATTATTAAAGTTCAGAAATAGCACCAGGAATGGAAGGTGCTCGAGGTAGGTAAAGTTACAGTTAGCGCAACTGGTATGTGTAAGAAGCAGTTCGCAGGTCATATAAGACACACAGGCTGACAATAAATTGAGCAACATGATGACCGTGTACTGAAGAACGTGCAGGCAGGCGGGTACCGAAAAGCATGAGACAATATCAGTGAACAACGAGCGCCATATTCTACACATGGTGGCCACTTTATTATGACCACCCCCTCAGTACTTCGTTGGGCCACCTTTTGCCTTTAATACTGCGTCGATTTTTCCGGGCATGGACTCCACGAGATGTTGATAGGTGGTTTGTGGAATCTGAGACCATGCTTGATGAATAGCACTTTCTTGGAGTGTGAGATTGCAATGTTGTGGATCCAGCTGTCTGATGGCTCGTTCAACTTCATTCCACAAATTCTCAATGGGGCTGAGATCTGGAGATTGTCGGGGCCACCTAAGCAAAGCAAACTCACCGGCATGTTGCTGAAACCAATCCTGTACAATACGAGCACTATGGCAGGACGCATTATCTTGTTGAAAGTAGCCATCGCCATTGGGATAAACCATCCTCATGGCAGGATGCACTTGATCCGCAACGATGTTTAGATATGATGTGCCAGTCAGACGTTGATCAACACGAATTAAAGGGCCCAAAGCATGCCAGGAAAACATTCCCCAAACCACAACGTTGCCTCCACCAGCTTGAAGGGTTGTAGCAATGCATTTGGGGTCCATGCTTTCGTGCTGTGTCCGCCAAATTCTCACTCGGTCATTGGCATTTTGCAATTGAAAACGTGATTCATCGGACCACATAATTTATTTCCAATTATCGACTGTCCAATTCTTGTGCTCCTGTGCCAACTGGAGACGTCTTCTCTTGTTAACTGCAGACAGCAAAGGTGTTCGAACAGGCCTTCGGCTGCCATATCCCATCCAATGCAATGTACGGCGAACAGTGCATGCAGAGATCATTTGAGGGGATCCTTGATTAAGATGGTCTGTAATTTGTTGCACTGTTGCCGTTCTGTTGTCTGTTACCAGTCTGGACACTCTCCGTTTCGCCCGAGTAGTCACTAGTCGATGACGACCACACGTTGCACGTAGAGACCCAGTTTTTTGGCTGACAGTCCAGTCTTTAAACACTTTAACAACAGCTGCTCTGGAACATTTCACAAATACGGCGGTTTCGGTGATACTCGCTCCATGGCTCCGAGCTCCTACAATCATCCTACGTTGAAAGTCCGTCAAATCGCATTTTTTACCCATCTCGTCACCCAAAAATCACTTCTACTACCGTCGCAAGCACTAAGCTTTCCCTTTTTATTCTAGCCTGGCCCTCTGGCGGCAACAGCGTGCAGCCATAGCTCATTTGCTTAAAACTGTCAGGTGGTCATAATAAAGTGGCCACCCAGTGTATACAGTCACGTTGAGCAGCTTGGAGTGAGTGAGGTGACACTAGATGTCAGAATTGCAGGAGTAAGAGGCAAGAGCCACTGTATGAGCAAATAGGATGTGGTAAACAAAGTTCACAATCCAAGCCAGGCAGACGAGCATTTGAGACAGGTATAGCCCCCAACATGGGACTGCCGAGGTAACACGGCACACAGACTGAGCATGAAGGAAGGAAGTGTACCACTGGGTGTGTGGGGATCAGGTCCGGTGGAAGTCCAGTTCACGATCAAGGGAGCTTGCAGACACAAACTCAAGACGAAGACGAGATGTAAGTCTGTTCCGGAAGTGTAAACATACGATATCACCAGCCTGAGTAATTGACATCGGAGAGGTAACTGAACGAAGCTGTTGATACAAGCAGTACATGATGTGCTTCACTAAGACGAAAACATACGCACACGAAGCTGGAAGGCTTACAGGTGGTGAAGCGCTGAGAAGAAGAGTGCGATACGCAGCCAAGGTGACATCGGTGAAGTAAAGAGAATGAGCGATGGTGAATGCAATGTGCAGCACTGAAAGGAGTACGGGACAATAGAGATAAACATGTTCGACATCAACAGTCTGTGAACAAAAACAGCAAGTAGGAGACGGAAATATTGATAACCTGAAGAGAATCGCTGGAACAGGGAGACTGTTGTGCAAGAAGAGCCAATGTGTATTGCGTTCGAGTGGAGAGGAGAGAGGTGATGCAGCAGCGGAACAAACATGGAGATGAGTGGCAGAAGAGACTCCGAGAATATTTTTTTGATTGGAGGTTTAAGGACCACCGTGAGCAACTCAATGGGCTATAAGAAGTCGCCCATCCCTAATTTAGGGTCACTGGCTCCAGGAAGGGGAGAGAGCCAGTGCCGTAAGACAAAAACAACATCCACGCCTCACCGGGATTCGAACCCGGACCCCTTTCGGACGAATGATCAGAGCCCATCGCTTAGACCACTGAGCCACCGGGGAGACCTCCGAGAATAGGACGAGTAGAAGAAGAAGTACAGGGAAAGCGATACAGGAGTTTGGTGGAAAAGGCCGAAAGAGGGTGAACGAAGCCGTAGGAAGGAAGAAAGAAGGGAAGAGGAAGAGAGGCGGACGTAACAGGAAGCAGACCAAACAAGGAAGCAAGAGAGGGGAAGAGCGCAATGATAGAGGAGCGAAGAGAGTCTTAGATGGATAGCGCAGCGGGAAACAAAGGAAGGAGGAGAGAAAGATCGGGAAGGGGTTTCCAGGACATATCAAGAGTTACGAGGTCACGAGTGTTACAATCCAAGCAGTAGTCTAAGCGCTGGCTTCTGACCATACGTCCGAAATAGGTACGGGTTCAGATCCCGTTGAGGCATGGACGTTATGTTTGTCTTACGGCATCGGCTCTCTCCCTTCCCTGGAACAAGTGTCCCTAAATTAGGGGCGGACGACTGCTTACTTACAGCCCATCGAGTTGCTCACAGTGGTCGTTAAACTCCCGACCACATAAAAAAGAAGAAAAGAACTGAATTCGTCGCTCTCAACCATCTGTAGCCATGTTGCGTCTCCTACAGGTAACGAAGTTGCCATACGGACCGTTGCCAGACGACTTGAGGCTCGGGAACTACATTTGAGGGGGCCACTCTAACGTCTACCACTGACCATCGAGCATCACCGGTTGCAGTGGTGTCGGGCCTGATCAACGTGGGATAGTGTCCAATGGCGTCGTGTTGTCTTCAGTGATGAGTCACGGTTGCACTTGGCGTCGGTAACAAATGCATACGTGTCTGGAGACGAACCGGCCAGCGCACGGATCCTGCCTTTACCATGAAACTGCACACGACTCGCACACCGGGAGAGACAGTAGGGAACGATAGCCGAACACCTTTACGACTCTACGGTACGTCGACTACCTTCTACATGTTGTGTTGCCATTCGTGTCGCAGCATTACCGAGCAATTTTTCAACAGGATAATGCCAGGTCACACACAGCACGGTTTCCCAGGCCTGTCTCCGTAATGTCGACACCCTTTCATGGTCAGCTCGATCGTCCGACCTCTCACCGATCGAACATGTTTGGGACATAATGGGACGCCACCTATGTTTATCCCGGAATGTCGGCGAATTGGCTCGCAACTTGGACACCATCGAGCATGCTACACCACAGAATAGTATTCGTGAACTGTATACGTTTATGCCACGCCGGGTAACCTCTTTTATCGGAGCTAGAGGTGGAGCTACAACGTGCTGACTTGATCCACTCGTGTAGCTGTTTTATCCGAATAAATGCCCAACTGCTGTGGAATTGCAATCATTTCCTTTCCTATACATGTACATTGCACATACCAATTGTCATTTCGATTGGGTGATTCCTTCCAGGTGTTTCATTATTTTTGGCAAATAGTGTATTTTGTGTCAAACACAGAAGTTTTGCAAGTATTCCCAAACGAGATGGTGCAGACCAAGACAACAATCCACGAACTTACCAAGAGATGATAGACGAAGACTCGCTGGGGATGTGATACTGTTCGTTGGAGTTCTGCTCTAAATCATTACGAAAACCGTTGAAACACAAGGGCATGTCTTTAGTGCATTTAAAGCTATCTAAATTCGTACTGCGTTGGAATTATGCTAGAAGACAGGGATGTTGTTCTTGTCCTTCCGGCGATGTTTAACCTTTCTTAGGATCAAATGCCATAAATTAGGGTTGAGCGGCTCCTCGTTGCTTTATGCGTAATGCATGAAGTAATTTTTAATAAGAAGCTGCCTGACCATAGTTCGAAAACTGCCCTTTTAGAAGAAGGAATCTGGGAGTGTTGAGCAAGGGTACTCGATAGGAAAGAAAATTCAGAAATTCAGAGACATGGTGAGGAGGGAAGTCTCTGCTTGAACAGATTCAACGGAAAGGTGACAAAACACTCAGCAAGGCGGGGTGACCAGAACATTACCGGGGAAGGGGGAGAGTGAAACCACTGGAAACTACGGGATCTGTAACAACATTAAGTACTCACAGTCACATTAACCTGGAACAGGACAGAATATCCCTCTAGCCTAAACACTCATGTGGTGATCTGTTAGCCATCTTGTTACTTAACAAGGACTAAGTACTATATGATTCAGTTTTTTTCCTTTACATGATCAGTATTCCGCAGTGGCACTCTCTCTTTATGTTCTGGTTAAGTGTGACAGTGACCGCCTCTGTAGGTCTAGGACGCTTAAGGACTACACTGGGGTCATAGTCTCCGATTTGAAAAATTCTTTCTGCACCGGATACAGCTCCTGATGGGAAATCCTTGGTGCATAATTTCTAATTTTTGTAAAAAATGGTTTGGCCACCAGGTGGCGCAAGTCTTAATTTCCGCTTCTGATGTACACTGACGGAAAAAAAATATCCCAACACCACGAAAAAATAGTTGTAGAGGAATGAAATGGCGGCAATACATTTGTATAGGTAACATATTTAATGAATTAAGGTTTCAAGATCACAGCTTAATGTAAGCGCGAGAAGAGCCATTTTAAATGTGAAATGCTGGTACATTAATAACCAGAGTAACCGCCAGAATGTTGAATGCAAGCACGCAAACGTTCATGCATTGTGTCGTACAGGTGCTGGATGTCAGTTTGTGGGATGGAGTTCCATGCCTGTTGCACTTGGTCGGTCAATACAGGGACGGTTAATGCTGGTTGGGGGGGACGCTGGAGTTGTCGTCCAATGATGTCCCATACGTGCTCGATTGGAGAAAGATCTGGTGATCTAGCAGGCCACGGCAACATGTCGACACTCTGTAGAGCATGTTGGGTAACAACAGCGTTATGCGGACGAGCGTTATCCTGTTGGAAAACACCCCCTGGAATGCTATTCATGAATGGCAGCACAACAGTTTGAATTACCAGACCAACGTACAACTGTGCCGTCAGGGTGCGTGGGATAACCATGAGAGTGCTCCTGCTGTCATAGGAAATTGCTCCCCAGACTATAACTCCAGGTGTAGGTCCAGTGTGTCTCGACCGCAGACAGGTTGGTTGCAGGCGCTCACCTGGCCTCCTTCTAACCAACACACGGCCATCACTGGCACCCAGGCAGAACCGGCTTTCATCAGAAAACACAGCAGATCTCCACTCCGTCCTCCAATGAGCTCTAGCTTGATACCACTGACGTCGCAAACGGCAGTGGTTTGGAGTAAGTGGAATGCACGCTACAGGGCGTCTGGCTCGGAGCTGTCCTTCAAGTAACCGATTTGTAACAGTTCGTTGTGTCACTGTGGTGGCAACTGCAGCTGGAACTGCTGCCGCAGACGCGGTACGATGCGCCACGGCCATACGCCGTACACGGTGTTCTTCCCTCTCAGTAGTGCCACGAGGCCGGCCGGAACCAGGTGTTCTTGAGGCAGTACTTTCCCTTGACCACCGCTGTCAACAATCATGCACAGTGGCTACATTCCTGCCAAGTCGTTCTGCAATATTGCGGAAAGAAAATCCAACTTCTCGTAGCCCTATTACACGACCTCGCTCAAACTCCGTGAGCTGTTGATAATGGCTTTTTCGTCTTTTTAAAGACATTCTTGACTAACATCAACACCCTACGTCGAATCTCAACGATAACTAACGCTCGCGAACGTTACAGCGCGTATTTACAGCAAACCTGCTTTGCATGTTCCAAGGGGCGCTACTAGCGCCACACGTATGCGCCGAGAGCGAAATTTGCATAGACATCATCTTACAGATATACTCTGACCGCCTACCAACTGTCGTTTTTCTAACACAACCCCTTCTTGGTGTTGGGATTTTTTTTTCTGTCAGTGTATTTGCAGCAAAATATGAGTTTTTAAAATCTCGATTGAAAAACAAGTCGTTTGTAGATCGATACTACTCATGTCGACAAATTTTTTAGGAACATTTTCTTCTTAAACCAATGCCTGGTTTCTACGACAGGGGGCCTAGATGTATATCCTATTTTTGTCAATATCTCTACTTCTAGGAGTCCAATTTGAAAAATTCCTTCTTTGTTGGATAGTGTTTCCGACGCAAAATGTTTTCCCTATAAATTCAAAATTTTCAAGTAAATCATAGACTTTCCGCAAGGGGGCACAAAGGTAAATTGCGTTTTCTGCGTGATTTCTGCTTCTAAAACTTCGATTTGAAAAATTCTTCCTGTATCGTATACAACACCTCATGGAAAATATTTTTCATATAAATTCTAATGTTTGGTAAAGAATGGTTTGACCACCAGGGGGCATAAGCGATAATTTCTGCTTCTGATGTATTTGCAGCAAAATCTGGGCTCCTGAAAACTCGACAAAAATTTTTTTCTGGGACCGATACCGCTCATATTGAAAAACCTTTTGATAATACTTTCTTCCTAAAATAATGCATGGTTTTCCCACCAGGGGATGAAAAGTCACATTTTAATTTTTGTCGATATCTCTGTTTCTAAAAGTCCGATTTGAATTTTTTTTTCTGTGTTGGAGAGCGTTTCCTGTGCGAAATATTTCTCATATAAATTCATATTTTTCTTAACGCACAAGTATGCAACCAGAGGGCGTAAGCTCACGATTCCGTTTACAGCAATATCTGAGAGATTAAAAACCCGTTTGAAAAACTTCTTTCTTCTGTCAGATACTATTGTTTTCCATACCGGTTCAATTGACTTTGAATTGCTTTGATAAATTTAATTTGCGTCAGAACGGATTCAAAAGACGTGCTTATTACACCCGAAATTTCGGTGTCTTCTTTCTTGTTTGTAATGTTGCGGCTTCAGTCCTCATCACAAGGCTTTAGCATACAAGTATTGCTTAGCTGTTTCTTAGAAACAGCCCGTAATTCGCGCAGTGCGCGGTTACTGTGACTAAAAATTACTTGATATCTAGCTGAAAGAGGTCTCAGTTAAAATGATAAATATTTTACTTCTTGTTAAACTACTGCTGCTAATTTTATCATTCAGCTTTTATAAATGAGTTTAAAAATTATTTTCTAAGGGTGTTGGAAGATCTCGAAATAAACAATGTTTGGTCTCCCCGATGGCCGAGTCGTTAGACTAGGTAGTAGTGTCGTCCGAGATGCGTGTGGGTTCCAATTCCGGGTGAGGCATAATGACGTGTATCTCTTACAACACTAGCACCCTCTTTCTCTGGAGCCAGTGGCCCTAAATTAGGGGAGAGTGATAGTTTAACACCCGAACGCTGCCCCGGTGGCGCACTGGTCTAAGTGTTGGCTTGTGACCGTTTGTGAGGCATGTATGTCTTACGGCACTAGCTCTCTTAATTTCCCTGGAACCAGCAGATCTAAATTACTTGTGGTTGCAGGAGAATTTGTCATTTTCATGTAGGACTTCCGTCCACAGGTAGTAGAGTTTAGGTCCCAGCCACCTACAGCGAGATCGCCTTTTGGGCAGGACACAGAAACGGAAGGAATGAGAGCAAGTCTAGCGACTTTTGACAGAACAGTTTGTAGTGAGATTAGAGTACAGTAGATGGCGCCACCGTACAAGTAAGATATTGCACATAGATGGGTGAGAGAATTTCAGGGGGGGCATAGGAAAGGATACCCATTTAACCAGTGGGTCCAGCCTGGGGGCCGTCACTTTACGTGCTCGTCCGATGCACGGCGGATATTCAGCGATTGTTAGTAAATCACACCATCCCTGAAAGATCAGCCCAGGATAGAACCTGGGGACCCAGCATCGATAGTCTGAAACACTGACCACTAGGCCACCCGCGGCTTATAGATCTAAATTAGAGACAGGTAATTGCTTATAGAGTTACCCTCAGAGTTACGGTGGTCGTTAAACCATGGAATGAAAAACAATGTTTTGTAGGTATTGCTCAATACTGTAATATTTAAGCGATTTCCTTGCACTCGAGTTGTCTTAAGGTAAAACTTGATTTTTTGAGGATTTCTGGATGTTGACAATGTTACGTAAATTTGTCCATGAGAAAAGTGCTCAGCGGGTGTCCAATTTCTGTTTCTCTTACTATGATTCGTCTTCCTTTATTTAGATACTCATCCATTGTGTTACAGGGAAAACCGTAATTTGCTGTTAGTCCTAGAAGGGTGCCATATTCGTTTAAAAAACGTGATTTTCTGTTAGTTCCGTTGTATACTAGATTCATCCTTTCTACAATGAAAAACTAAATTTGGAAAGAGCTGCCGCTGCCTTTTTGCTTTGCGGCTAGCCTGAGGCTTCATTAAGAAAAGGCAAAAAACTGTCCTTATTCATATATCTACACTGGTGTGCAAATATTAAGTACGAAGAGGAGAAATTAGCATGACAGCGGTACGAGCAGGCAGAACGGACCGAAAGACCACTCAGGAGATAGTCTAGGGTCCGGTACTGTCGGGCATGCGCATATATGCAGCATGACGTAGGGGGGTCGGAAGGGTATAAAGCACACGGGCGGTGTACGCGCAGCAATACGGTGAAAGCTATTGCACGGTGTACATCGGTTTGAACGACATCGAGTTGCTGCCACCGTGTGATATGGCCAACTGGCAATCCAGTAAACGACATCTGGATGACTTTACCCGAGGTCGCGTCATTGGGAAGTTGAAAGAAGGGCGAAGTGTGACTAGTGTGGCCGAGGAGTTCGGGATTGCTCACAGCATCGTTTCACGAGCTTGGAGAGCATTTCAAACGACAGAAACAGCTGTTCGAGAGTTTAGCAGTGGTCGTCCACAAGCAACCACGGCGGCGGATGACCGGTATATTGTCCTACAGGCAAGAAGAGACAGACGGCAGACAGCAGACAGCGGGAGAAATCGCAAGGCACATGCAACAGACAACTGGACGTCCGTTATCACGTTTTACTGTGGCCAGGAGGCTGCACAAAGGTGGCCTATTTGCACGACGACCAGTACGGTGTGTGCCATTAACGCCTGCTCATCGGAGACGGTTGTTTCTGAGGTGCCAGGAACACAAGAACTGGACACATCAGCAATGGGGTCGAGTTCTCTTTACGGATGAGAACCGATTTAGTCTGACGAGCGATTCTGGACGTATACACATCTGGAGAGAGCAGAGAACACGAAATCACAACTCCAACATCATCGAAAGGGACAGGTTTGGAGGTGGCGGAGTTCTCGTTTGGGGCGGTATCATGCTTGGTAGCCGTACTGACTTCAACATCTTCCAAGGAGGTTCAGTCACTGGTGTCAGCTATTGTACCGAGGTTCTCCTGCCTCACGGGCGTCTGTTTAGAGGTGCTGTGGGTCCTGAGTCCCTCTTCATGGACGACAACGCTACACGTCATCGTACAGTGGCTGTCGCAGAGCTGTTGGAGAGTGAAGATATTCAACGCATGGACTAGCCCACAAGGTCCCCGGACCTAAATCCAATCAAACACGTGTGGGACCTTCTCGGGAGACGCTTGGCAGCACGTCCCCACCCGCCAGCAACGATTCCGCAGCTGCGATTGGCGCTACAAGAGGAATGGGCCGCGATGCCTCAACAGCTCCTTGACAACCTCGTCCTCAGCATGGGCAGACGTTGTAAATCCTACAACGCAGTCAGGGGTGATCATATCCCCTACTAAAGACTGGATTGTTCTTGGCAGCCGCCTGTCACATGGACGTTTCTGTCTTCTGTCCAGTGGTGCTTGAAGCTACCTTTTCAATAAAGTGCCTTTGTATCCTTCGGATTCCTTGTCTGGACGGTTTTGCACACTTGTCCCATATTCTTACATCTTAGGGATCTAATGGTATGATTTGAGTCGATGTGGAGCACTTCTGCATGACGTTACATTCGAAAAACCGTCTCGTCCTTAATTTTTGCACGCCAGTGTATTAGCATCAGCTCACAGCGACAGTTTGTTGTTAGCGCGGTTGCTAACAGCATTACAGAGTTAGGCTGGGTGTTTATACACTGAAGAGCAATTGAATTAGAGACAGCTGGCGTTATGCAAATGTGGCGCTGTGGGCGGCCCTGAAAACGGAAACGACGTGACGTATGCAGCGATCCAAGAATATAAGGAGTGATGCGACGGGGATAAGTAAGAGCCGGACGCAGTATGGGTAAGACGAAGGATCTAAGAGCATTTGATCGTGATTGTCGGGACACGAAGAAGTCACTCCATCTCGGAAGTCGTGCAGGCACTGGGATTTTCACGAGCCACTGTGTCACGGGTGCAACGTGAGTACATCGAATCCGGTAAAACCATCCCCGCAAGGGCCAACTGCCGTGGACAAAAGCGTGTAGATGAGCGTCGGCTAGCTCGCATTGTAACAGCGGATAGACGCACCACAGTGCAAGAAATCGCTCGGCAATTTAACGCTGGTGCAGAAAAACGTGTAAGCAGCCATACCATCCAGAACCATCTTCTCACTATGGGGAACAGAAGCCATCGTCCCACGAGGGTACTGCTGCTGACCGCACATCACAGGTTGCAAAGATTAGCATGGGCGCGGGAACATCGCCACTGGATCCTAGGCATGTGGAAAGATGTTGCCTGGACTGATGAGTCGAGATTCACGTTGGTACATGCGGGTGGCAGGATACGAGTACGGCGCAAACCACATGAAGCGATGGATCCTTCTTGCCAGCAGGGTACTCTTCAAGCTGGTGGGGGTGGCATTATCGTCTGGGGACTATTTACGTGGACTGAAATGGGACCCCTGGTACGTGTGACATAGTCCCTCACAGGTAAACGTTACCGGGATATCCTGGATGACCATTTGCTCCCGTTTGTACGTCTTCAACATCGCACTGGGGACATCATCCTGCAACAAGACAATGCAGCGTGCCATCGCTCCCGAATTGTATCTGAATGGTTGGATGAACACTCCACCGACATGACCTCGCTTCCTTGGCCAGCTAGGTCACCTGACCTCAATCCCATCGAGCACATCTGGGATACCATCGAGAGGGATGTTTGAGGCTCTGACCCCCTCCATCAAATCTTCGTGAACTGTGGGAGCTTGTTCAGGGGTCGTGGATCCGTATGGCTTGCCAACGCTTCCGGTGTCTTGTCGAGTCCATGCCGAGACGAATCGCCGCCGTCATCAGGGCGAAAGGTGGTGCTACACGTTACTAGACAGGTATCTCTAATTCAATTGCTCTTCATTGTATATATAATAAAATGTGTAAAAATTATTAAAGTTGCCATATCATAAAGTGATCTGTATCTCTCTGGAAATCACCCATTCTATTTGCACGACTCGATGTTAATGCCGACGAACTGAACTGGTGTGTCATTGATCTACTGTCACGCCCAGAACATGTATTTCAATTGATATTTGTTGTGAGATTTTGTGTTTCGGCATATGGATTTTTATTATTTATTGCCCTTTGATGTAAAGAAGCGACGTAAACAAAGGCAATCAGACAGACCCAAGCTACGAGCTGTGTCATTTCTGTTTGTGTATGAAACGCGTTTTCAGCACGTCTTTTGTAAAAAAAAAAAAAAGATCGTGCTTCTGTTATCGGTTTGTCCGTCCGCCCGTCCGTCTGTACCCACGGTATCTCTGCAACTATCAGTCCGATTTGAAAAATTATTTTTGCATTTGGAAGCTTGAAATGTGCGAATGATGATCCTTCATTTCGTTTTTTTTTACGATGTACGATTTTGCCGCTAGAGGGCGTAAATGCAGAGGATGTCGAATTCAAAATTACGTTTTGATCCACATATTTGTTTAGTTCTAAACATCCGATTGAAAAATTTCTTTTATCTTTCGATTCCATTTATGTCGAAGAGTGTTTTAGATATAGTTTCCTTTTCAAATTACGCATAGATTTTCCGCTAGGGGACGTAAAAGTAAATAACATTCTTCCCGATAACTCTTCTCCTAAAACTCCGATTTGAATTTTTTTTCAGCGGACACATCTCCAGGGGGCGTAAGTGTTAATTTTTGCTTCTAATGTATTTGCCCAAAAATCTGAGCTTCTAAAATATCGATTGAAAAAATTATTTCGTGGACTGATGCCACTCACATCGATAAACCTTTTAGGAATATTTTCTTCCTTAAATATCCCACAGTTTCTCCACCAGGGGGAGTAGATGTCTATCTTATTTTTGCCAATATCTCTACTTCTAGGAGTCCGATTTGAAAAATTCCTTCTTTGTTGGATAGTGTTTTCCGTGTGACATGTTTTTCATATAATTTCAAAATTTTCAAGTAATTCATAGACTTTCCGCTAGGGGGCGTAAAGGTAAATTACGTTTCTCCCTATATTTCTGCTTCTAAATCTCCGATTTGAAAAATTCTTTCTGCACCGGATATAGCTCCTGATGAGAAATCGTTTGCACATAATTTCTAATTTTTGTAAAAAAAAAAAAAAATGGGTTGGCCACCAGGGGGCGTAAATCTTAATTTCCGCTTCCGATGTATTTGCAGCAAAATATAAGCTTCTAAATTCTCGATAAAAAAAAAACGTCGTTTGTAGACCGATACTACTCATGTCGACAAACCTTTTAGGAACATTTTCTTTTTAAAATAGTGCATGGTTTCTACGCCAGGGGGCGTAGATGTATATCTTATTTTTGTCAATATCTCTACTTCTAAGGGTTCGATTTCAAAAATTCCTTCTTTGTTGGATAGTGTTTCCAGTGTGACATGTGCTTCATATAATTTCAAAATTTTCAAGTAATTCATAGACTTTCCGCTAGGGGCGTAAAGGTAAATTGCGTTTCTCCCTATATCTCTGCTTCTAAATCTCCGATTTGAAAAATTCTTTCTGCACCAGATACAGCTCCTGATGGGAAATCGTTTGCACATAATTTATAATTTTTGTAAAAAAAAATGGTTTGGACACCAGGGGGCGTAAACCTTAATTTCCGCTTCTGATGTATTTGCAGCAAAATATGAGCTTCTAAATTCTCGATTGAAAAAAACGTCGTTTGTAGACCGATACTACTCATGTCGATAAACCTTTTAGGAACATTTTCTTCTTGAAATAATGCATGGTTTCTACGCCAGGTAGCGTAGATATATATCTTATTTTTGTCAATATCTCTACTTCTAAGTGTCCGATTTGAAAAATTTCTTCTTCGTTGGATAGTGTTTCCGATGCCAAATGATTTTCATATAACTTCAAAAATTTTGAAGTAAATCATAGACTTTCCGCTAGGGGGCGTAAAGGTAAATTGCTTTCCCCCTAATATCTCTGCTTCTAAATCTCCTATTTGAAAAATTGTTTCTGTACCGGATACAGCTCCTGATGGGAAATCGTTTGCACATAATTTCTAATTTTTGTAAAAAAAAAAAAAAATGGTTTGGCCTCCAGGTGGCGTAAGTCTTAATTTCCGCTTCTAATGTATTTGCAGCAAAATACGAGCTTCTAAAATTTTGATTGAAAAAAAACGTCGTTTGTAGACCGATACTACTCATGTCGACAAACCTTTTAGGAGCATTTTCTTTTTTAAATAGTGCATGGTTTCTACGCCTGGGGGCGTAGATGTATATCTTATTTTTGTCAATATCTCTACTTCTAAGGGTTCGATTTCAAAAATTCCTTCTTTGTTGGACAGTGTTTCCAGTGTGACATGTGCTTCATATAATTTCAAAATTTTCAAGTAATTCATAGACTTTCCACTAGGGGGCGTAAAGCTAAATTGCATTTCCCCCCTATATCTCTGCTTCTAAACCTCCGATTTGAAAAATTCTTTCTGCACAGGATACAGCTCCTGCTGGGAAATCGTTTGCACATAATTAGTAATTTTTGTAAAAAAATGGTATGGCCACCAGGTGGCGTAAGTCTTAATTTCCGCTTCTGATGAATTTGCAGCAAAATACGACCTTCTAAAATCTCGATTAAAAAAAAAGTCTTTTGTTTGCCGATGCTACTCATGTCGAAAAACCTTTTAGGAACACTTTCTTCTTGAAATAATGCATGGTTTGTACGCCAGGGGACGTAGATGTATATCTTATTTTAGTCAATATCTCTACTTCTAAAACTCCAATTTGAAAAAAATCTTCGTTATTGGATAGTGTTTCCGATGCGAAATGTTTCCCCTATAAATTCAAAAATTTCACGTAAATCATTTAGACTTTCCTCGAGGGCGCATAAAGGTAAATTGCGTTTTCTGCTCCTGAAACTCCGATTTGAAAAAAATTCTTCCTGTATCGCATACAAGACCTGATGGAAAATATTTTTCACATAATTTCTAATGTTTTGTAAAGAATGGTTTGGCCACCAGGGGTCATAGGTGTTAATTTCTGCTTCTGATGTATTTGTGGCAAAATCTGGGCTCCTGAAACCTCGACTAAATTATTTTTTCTTGGACCGATAATGCTCATATGGATAAACATTTTGCGAATACTTTCTTCCTAAAATAATGCATGGTTTTCTCACCAGAGGACGTAAAGTCACATCTTATTTTTGTCGATAACTCTGTTTCTAAGAATTCGTAAGCTCAAGATTCAGTTTACACCAATATCTGAGGGATTAAAGATCCGATTGAAAAACTACTTTCTTTTGATTTTTTTTTTTTTTTGATTGGAGGTTTAACGACCACCGTGAGCAACTCAATGGGCTATAAGCAGTCGCCCGTCCCTAATTTAGGGTCACTGGTTCCAGGGAAGGGAGAGAGCCAGCGCCGTAAGACAAACACAACATCCATGCCTCACCAGGATTCGAACCCGGACCCCTTCGGACGAATGATCAGAGGCCAACGCCTTAGACCACTGCGCCACCGGGGCGGCCTACTTTCTTCCGTCAGATACTATTGTTTTCCATACCGGTTCCTTTGCGTTTGAAAAAATTGATAAATTTAATTTGCGCCAGAACGGATTCAAAAGATGTGCTTATTACACCCGAAAATTCGGTGTCATCTTTCTTGTTAATATTTGAATGAAAAGTTTCCTACTGGTGTAGGGTGAAGCTGCCGTTGTACCGCTGCGTCTGGGTTCGAATCCTAATGAGGAACAGGGAGTTGGTTGTTAAGGTACCGGCTGTATCCTCCAAGAAACCCGTGGCTTAAAATATTGTAAAAGGCGTGGGTGCCCGAGTGGTCTGAACCCAGACCTCTGACCATTCGTCCGAAATGGGCCTGTTTTTTTTCTTTTGATTGGGGTTTAATGTCCACCGTGAGTATCTCCATACGATATAGGCAGACGCCCGTTTCTAATTTAGGTCCACTGGTTCCAGGGAAGGGAGAGAGCCAGTTCCGTAAGACAAACACAGCATCCATGCCTCATCGATTCGAACCCGAACCCATCTCGGACGAACGGTTCGAAGCCAGCACTTAGACCACTGTGCCACCGGGGCGGCGGGTGTGGGTTTGAGTCCCGGAAAAGGCATGGGTGGTGTGCTTATCTTGTCTTACGGCGCTGCATTTGTCCCTTCCCTGGAACTAGTGGCCCCAAATTAGGATCGGGAGACTGCTTACAGCCCTACGCGTTGCTCATGGTGGTCGTCAAATCAAGAAAATAATAATAAAGAGCAACTGCCCCTTTCTTGCCTAAGATGCCCATGGAGGTCATTAAACTCGAGAAAGAAAAGTAAAATATCATCTTGTTGCCACGAGTTTGATATGAACTTCATATTACTTAAATTAGTAAAAGCTTGCTGTCAGCTAAGTTGCTTAGAGAGCTAGTGTCCTGTGTTTTGGTGCTGGACTCAAAACCTAGTAAAGATAGCGTGTTTGCTCTATAATATAGTTTGTTTGTTTTTTAATTGGGAGTTTAACGACCACCGTAAGCATCTCAGTGTGCTATAAGCAGTCGCCCGTCTCTAATTTAGGGCCACTGGTTCCAAGGAAAGGAGGAAGCCAGTGCCGTAAGACATACACAACACCCAGGCCTCGCCGGGATTTGAATCCGGACCCATTTCCGACGAATGTTCCCAAGCCATCGCTTGAACCTCTGCACCATCGGGACGGCTATAGTATAATGAAACCATGAAAGAAATATTATCTGATATTATCTGACTTACCATCCTTGTCACATTTACGCCAAAAATCGGATTGTCACCTTCAAAAATTTGGCTATAGTATAGTTGCCTCCATTTCTTGGAGATTGTATTCCTAAATTAAGAAAGGGCGATTCCTTGTACAGCTCTCACGAAAGGTGAAAAACTGAGAAACGCAATTTGAGGAGTCTATTGCCAATCTCTTTTTTTTTTTTTAATTTTCCGTATACTAGTTAAATGTTTCTTCATTCCAGTTATGGCCCGTTTTCGGAATAATTACTGTTATTTTGTTTTCCTGATGGCATCATTTGTGAAAATTTCTCCATCAAACGCAGTACTTCACTTATCCTTGGCTATCGAAAGAAATACGTTGTGGCTGGCATTAAGAGCTCAATGTTTTTTACCCCTTTTAGTTCTCTAAGTATGCGTTTTCGTGCTTTTATACCCGAAACACGACGCACGCGTGACTGAATTTTATCGCCTTAACGTTTTATCGTAGTGACCTACAAATAGCAAATGGACATTAGTAGTTTTGCATTATCATCTACTTCATCGCTTTTCCTGCCACAAGTAAATAACGCACAAGTCGTGTTTTACAGGAACGTCTATTGATTTAATCTTAGCATTGGTCTTAAAATACTTCCTCACTAGCAACGCAATTCGCATGGGCTCCATCTGGCAAGTAAAGAAGCGTGTATCTGATTTAATTGCATTCCAGATGCGTTGGTTGTGTGAGCTTGACCCAGTTGGGATTCTTTCAAGGTAAGTTTGTTTTAGTGGACAAGAGGTTTCTGAAACACTCTGGCTATTTCCCTTTGATTAACACTGATGAAATGTTTTTTGCGATATACTACCTAAATTTCTTGATTTATGAATTCCACTAGTTGTTTAGAAGGTGACCTAAAATTGCAAAATAAATTACATTTATGAAATGAGGAACAAAGCTTCTTTGCACTAAGCGTTCTGAACATTGCTGTTTGCCTTGTCAACTCTTTTATGCTGAGCCTTGTGTATTATTGTTTGATTGCATTTTAAAATTTTCTGCGGAAAGACCAGAAGTCTCTCTTCCTGAATCAGAAGTCTGAATTTTTTTGAGCTCTTTTTTGGTGTAGTCTGCCACGCACACTCTGAATTTCAGTTTTGCAACGCCGAACTCGGAAGTAGATGTTTCGAATCTTTTGGACGATTTAGTTTTCCTCAAAGGTTGCAAGGTAGGGATTTCGTAATTTTCTATGAATTCTCGACATTCAAAATTTCGTCTTTTTAACATTGTCCGAAACGCACACATATATGAGGTTGAGGGTCTAGGAATGGAGTAATGATTAAGTATAAATTCAAAAGTTTCGGTATCGAAGAACACGACTGCATTCTTATGTAGCCATACAGTTCAGATGAATACAGGTGCTCTAGCTTTGGAGGCTTTTTTATTACATGAAATTTGTACTTCTTTCTGACAAATACTACACAGCTGATGTCTTGGAATGGAAATATATTAACCTACAGCCTCTCCTCGTATATTGGAAGGGAACATATCTTGTGAATTAGCCGGCCCCTTGAGAACAGTAATTCCGCTATCTGTGCGTTAACCTTGCACCAAAATGAATATTTTTAGGGTAATTGTCTTGTTGAAAGAATACCTAATGTCTTTGCGAGTCGTTTCAAACATCCGCTTATTTATATGGAATAACATGAATCCCGAGCTTTTCACTTTGAAATTTTGCGTGAAGGTCAACTTTGCAAAATCTTCCCAGTATTCTTGCTCAGCTGTCCTGAAGGGGTTCGTTTTAGTTTTGTGTAACTAATAACTTTTTTCCAGTCTACTGTTTATCTGTTACCTAATGAGTACTACGTTTCCTTGTGACTTTTAGTAGGTATCAGACGCGACGCTACGGGTGGGCTAAGGTGGGCTTCATACCACCTTAGCCCGCCCGTAACTTTACTTTGAGCACACGCTTTAGCCCCCCTAAAATATTTAAGAAATCAGAACACATGGTGAGTATAACCATCTAAGATTTTAGGGAACTTGGATAAACGTATATACATTTTTCGAATTCACAAAAGTTTTGTTACATAAAATTATTTTTTTTGTTAAATTTAGTGTTGTATTACGGGAAATGGAGGGAGTTCTCTGAGCAAATGTCTAAGAGAGTAGTAGAAAATACCATTTTAATAAATTATTAATTTAAACAGATGAAAAAGTGAGAGAGAGAGAGAGATTCCTTGTTAGGTTACAAACTAAAATTTATAAGCATCCTTATGACAGCAAATACCTCGTATTTAAAAAAATGATGTAAGTAAGCTAAAATTACGAAATGTAAACTTGTTAAAGGCCACGAAGGTTCGTATCCATTGTTCTTAGTGTTACATACACTGAATAAATACTACATAGAATATGTACCTGAAAACTGTTTTATTGGGGATAACATCAGCAGCGTCGGGTAAAATGTACAAGAACGGATTTTTTTGGAGAAAATTCTGCCAAGCAGTTTAAAATTTGTGCCCCCTCGAACAATACTTAGCCCCCTAATAGCCCTGCCAGTTCTGAATTTCTGGCGTCACCAATGTCCTTTTCTTTTTAAACAATCAAGAGCCTGTAGACAATGCTCTTAATTTCGGAAGTAGCTACACCGTCAAAACAGATAATTGGCTAGAGATAAAAACTACACTTCTTTTAATGTAGTTAATGTCTGATTAATTTTTAAAAGTTATTTCTAGCAAAATGATATTTTGCTTATATAAATGTATTAAAATCGAAAATTGATTACCCTGGAGTTGCAGATGTTGCACATTAATTCAACATTCGCAAATTTTAGAAAACAAAGTAAATGTTATATGTGATATATGTGGCTGAAATCACAAATCTGGTGCTCACATTGATATCTGCAGCTCAACTTAGTGTTGGAAATAGAACTACAAATTGCTGATTTATTTTTATGACCATTCCTAAGTTGTTTAGTCATGTTCAAGGAGGTGGTACTGCCTCCCCCCACTCAAATGTTTTCACCTGTACTATCTTTCAAATTTATTTTCATAATCAGTTCATGCTAGGAACTTTTTTATGCAATATAATTGAACAATTCGTGCACTTTTGTTGTTGTTGTAGTTAAAAAGATTATTGAACTTAGCTGTATTTTACTTGTATGTGTGTTGTGCCTGTCCGCCTCTCTCTCTGCTCTTGCAAGAACACAGCTTTTTTGGTGCTAGCGATAGACGTAGTTTAAATATTTTTCTACTGTCTTGTCTTATAGCTGTAAGATACGTGAAAAACTTGTAAACATTTTGCCAATTCGCCCAAAATTTATTTTAACTACTTTGCACATCATTTGTATGCGAAGTACGGTTACTAAATAACGAGACCGTGCTTGTGGCGAATGAAACGGGCGGTGCGGGTAGAAAGTGAGTAGGTGGCCATTGTCCTCGGATATACAGAGTTCATCTTACTCTGCATAAGTTCGGTGACACGTGCCCATGAAAGCAGATGTGTTGTTTGTTGCGCGTCGGGAGAATGCCGAGTTCATGAATTGAGCAACGGAAAAACGTGATGTTTCTGGTGAAATTAAAGAAAACGCATACCAAATTTTTTTGTATGTTAAGTGAAACGTACGGGGAAGAATGCATGTGCACGTTTTTGCGTGGCATAAAATGTTTAGTGAGAACGTTGAAGACAGCGAACGTCCGGGACGCCCGAATCTACACAAATGTTCGAAATGATGCAGGACTGAGTATTAGAACGGTAGCAGAAATGATAAACATAGACAAAGAAACTTTTTGGCAAATTTTACATTAAAATCTGAACATGAGATAGGTTTGTGCCAAGATGGTACCGAAGCTTCTCGACGCCTGAACAAAAAGAAAACCACAAGTGAAGTTTTGCTGACATTCTGGGGGCAAATTCAGGCAAACCCCAACCTTATAGAAAGTATTATCACTTTTATGAAACTTGGATCTTCCAAAAGACCCTGTAGGGGAAAAAACAGTCGATGAATTGGAAAACATCAATGTCACCAAGGATGAAGAAAGTATGGTACAGCAAGTCCGAGTTTATGTTAATTATTTTCTTTGACATATTAAGGGTGTAATTTTGGCAGAGTGAGCTCCCCGTGGAACAACAGTGAAGTACCACTACTACAAACAGGTTCTGGTGACTTTGAGAGAGTGAGTTGGAAAAAAAGGGAATAGAGTTGTGGAAAAATGGTTTCATCCTTCACCAGAACACTACGCCAGCTCATTCAGAGCTCTCAATGAAGTCGTTTTTAGCGGAGAAACGCATCACAGTGAATTAAGCAACCAGCATACACGCCAGATTTCCCTCCATGCGGCTTTTTCTTGTCCCCAAAGTAAAATCTGTACTCACAGGACCCATTTTGAGTCGGTTACAGTGGTGAAGAAGACAACGACTCACAAGATGAACTGCAGCACTGCTTTGCCTAAAGGAAGATCAGAATGCAGGGGTGTGGTGATGCGGAATTGAGTATATTGAAGATGATAAGAGTCAAAAATGTAATTTTTTTTTATTTAACCAAATTTATAGCGTCAGTCATGTTATTTAACAACCATACCATTTGTATGTTATTTTTGAAGTTTCTTTAAAAGCTGACTGATTAGAAAATCGTTGAGCCGCTACTTCCATTTTTATGTAATTGAATAACAAGCTTCACGACATTGAGAGGTTTCAGATAAACTTTGCGGACTTCTGTACAGCGCACGGTTTAATAATACTGTTTATAGTATTATTAAGTAGCTAGGAAGTTCAGTGAACACCTTGAAAAATCTGACTATTAACAAAAAAACTGAGAGCAAAATATTAGAGGAATCAGGGTCTTACGAAATTTCCATTGCACACATAACCCCAATATCGTACCAAAAAACAGGTTAAAAAAAGGCTAAAACAACACATATCTAACTGGCAAAAAAAAAAAGAAGCAAAAACTGCATTAGTGCAATTCTGTATTGACCACCGAACATTTCCAAAATTTGAAGAAATTAAAATGCTAAGAAGGAATAGAAATCAGGGAGACAAATGAGAATGGAGGAATCGATCCTAATTTATAAAAATAAAACAAGGGTGTGCAACCAGAATGACCCTAATACATTATCTAGCCTTTGGAAAGAGCTAATAAGACAAGAAAAAGAACAACAAAAGAAAAACCGAAAAAAGACAAGGGAACAGGGATAGGAAATGAAAAGAAGAAGAATACGGAAAGACGACATCAATGACCATTTGAAGAGGGGAAAAAAGAGAAAAAAAAAAGGTAGAATTAGTGAAACATAGATGGCGCCGGCTAGGTTTAATTAAGAAAAGTATCTAATACAGCGTATCCGACGAATGGCAACGTGGGGTATCGGACTCCATTGAGGAGAAATAAACAACGAACATCAGTGGAAAAGTCGTCACGCTCCTGAGGATGCCGAAAGACTAGGCGAAAAATTTAGAGCATTAATAACGGTAAAGAATTGATGTTGTTGAATCCTAAAGTGAAGATCTACTGAATCTACCCAAAGTAAGCATTGTGTTGGACGTGAATGGTAGCTGCACATACAACGGACAATAGGACAATAGCTTCAACGAAAACCCGAAACGTGCGAGACAAGTGAATCATCGCTAGAAACGGAATGCCTAGGTAAGCATTATCCAACTAGAATATTTCCAAACTGTTTATAGTGTTACAGAAGTCATAACATTTTACGTGATTTCTTTATCATTACACCATAACGATTACATAAAGGAGCAATAAAAATCAAAGGTTATAAGACAGTACTTTAAAAAAGTGGAAAACAGGGAAGAAAGAAAAAATTTGCAGTAAAAAATCTTAAGTGAAGACCCCCACCAGATTTTTTGATTTAGCTATAATATATATAATCCAGGTTTCAATCATTCATGTGCGGGTTTCCCAATAGGAAATTGCCCAAATCATTGTTTCCCAATAGGAAATTGCCCAAATCATTGTTTCCCAATAGGAAATTGCCCAAAGCATTGGGAAACAATGCTTTGGGCAATTTCTTGTTGGGAAACCCAGGTTTCAATCATTCACGTGCAGGGAACTATAACATCTGCCACCTATCTAAAGATCATTACAGGCCAGGTACATAATAGTATTCCTCTTTAGTGGTGCCTTCCTTCAGAAGGATAATTCGCCATGTCATACTGCCTTAATGTTCGAGAATAGTTATATGGAAAAGCCAAAACATTATGACCACCTGCCTATTATTATGTTGGCCGTCCACGTGCCGCCAAAACAGTTCTTACCCGGCGAGCCATAGACGTTACAAGATTTCTACAGGTGTCTTGTGATATCTAGTACCAACTCGTTACCAGCAGATGGTTGAGCCACCACAGATCGGATTTTCTGTTTCAACACAAAACACAAATGTTCGATTGGAATGATGTCTAGGGAATTTGGAGACCAGGGCAATTCACGGAAGTCTTCCTCATGTTCTGCGAACTATTCTCAAACATTAAGGCAGTATGACATGGCGAATTATCCTTCTGCAGGAAGGCACCACTAAAGAGGAATACTATTATGTGCTTGGCCTGTAATGTTCTTTAGGTAGGTGGCAGATGTTATAGTTTCCTGCACATGAATGATTGAAACCTGGGTTTCCCAACCGGAAATTGCTCAATCCTGTTGGTTTCCCAACAGGAAATTGCCCAAAGCACTTTCTCCACTGGCTTATTTTCGTCTCACGGTGAATCCTGATACCACCACTTCCCCAGGTAAATGACGCACACGTACCCAGCTGTCCACATGATGCAACAGGAAACGAGATTCATCGGACCAGATGATTTTCTTCCAATCATTCAATGCCCAGTTTGCATGCTCGCGTGCCCATTGTAGGCGTCGACAGGGAACCGAGGTCAGCATGGGCACTCGCAGCGGCCTGCGGCTACGCATCCTCATTTTCAACAGGGTTCGATGTACTGCGTGTTGTGACACATTACGCCCGTCACCAGCATTCAAATTATCTGCTAGCTGCGCCACATTATCCTTTCTGATGGCTCGTACCATTGCTCACATCTAGCATTGATTAGCCGCGGTCGGTCAACATCTTGCCGGCGGTTCGTTGATTTTTTCCTCCTCGGATCACTTTTTGAAGGCACTAAACACGGCTGATCGTGAGCACCCCACAAGCCTTGCCGTCCCTGAAAGGCTCTGACCTCGTCGTCTGGCCATTATAATTTGGCCTTCGTCAAACTCGCTAAAGGCTCTACGAGACCCGCCATCTTGTATTGCTGCCTTCTCTTATTAACCAACGGGCAAGCGTATTTCACAAATTGCTTGGGCAATTTTGCACAGTTTGGAACACCGTTTGTATCTAACGCAAGATATATGATAATAAAGAGTTCCTTGGTTTCAGAATTTTTATTGACCTTTCCCTTCATTTTTTATCTACAGCGAAAGTCGTACCAAAGCGTCTTCCATAGTTTTATTAATTAATAAAAAATACTTAAAGGGTCCAAATTGAAAATCTGAAACCAGGAAACTCTTTATTTATCATATATCTTGCGTTAGCCATAAACGGTGTTCCAAAATGCAAAATTGCCCGAGCAATTTGTGAAATACGCTTGCCCGTTGGTTAACAAGAGAAGGCAGCAATACAAGATGGAGGGTCTCGTAGAGCCTTAAGTGCGCTGCCTTTCCCATCTGAAGAACAATAACAACACTGATTAACAGAGCAGGTGTTATTTATACCGTTTCATAACCTTCACACTCGCCGTCGTTTACCTACAGTTGCTTCGATTTGCATAAAGAAGCACTGGTCATAATGGTTTGGCTCTTCTGTGTATATCTCACGGTTTCATGGATACTTTAATATCATTTCAAACGATTTTAATGGGACAGGATTAATTCTCTTTAACAGAGAGCGTCACGAGAAGACACAATCTAAGAAATACTTTTTACATCCACAATGAATGGACTATTTAGGTAATTAGATTGGAAAAATGGAGGAATAAAAATTAATGAAAAGAATCATATGATATGGTTCCTTTAACAGAATTTGCAAGATTTGTAAAGTACCGTGCCCTATTTCTTTGTCCTTTTTGGTTTTGTTCACTGTTCAGTTTGTCCGCTGCTTAGTTCGTCCATCGTTCACTTTGTTCACATCTATTTTGTCCTCGGAATGGATGAAATTTTTGCTACTCGCGAAAATTCCATTTATTCTTGCAGAAAAAGTCCTCCACTCTTGTGTATCTCAAGGTCTAATTTAAAAACAAATTTTCGGCTCCCCATCTCCAATCAGTCCTTTACATATTTCATTTTTCTTCACTGAACTATTCGTCTGTCCTCCACTCTTGCGTATCTCATAGAACGTCTAATTTCAAAAGCAACTTTTTGCCACTTCACACTCTCAATATGTCTCTTGTTTATTTACATATTTCATTTTTCTTCTTCTCTTACAACTGTATTGCTCTGTCTGTCCCTCCTTCATACCAACACTCTAGGAACAACACAACGTTCGATTTTAAAACAAATTTCCGCCACCCCCTCCCCAGTCATTCATATAACTATTTCATTTTCTTTTCATTAAACTTTCTCTCCATCCGTCTGTCGATCCGGCCTCATTATGACATAAAACATCCGAATTTAAAACCAAATTTTCTTCACCCCTACTCTCAATCAGTCTATTGTCCACTTACTTCATTTTCTTTCTCCACGAACTCTATCTTTTCGTCTTCTATAACATTCTTCTCTACCACACAAAAATTCAGATTTTAAGGAGAATGTTTTAGTTTCATCCTCAATATTTTTTTCTTTTCATTCTCTTTACGCCGAAATGTGTCTCCATTCGTCTGTCCATTCGGACTTATAAATACGCGTGTGCGCCGCAGATAATTCTCTCGCCCAACTGAACAACATTGCCAGTGATAAACAGTCGTCATTAAACTAGGCTCAAAGCCTTGAAAAGATTTTGGATGAAGAGACAATTTCCTTCATTGGAGATTTGATATGTATGTGCTGTTCAAGACTGCAGGGTATACTTCTTGTGGAATTACTTGTATTTACTTGTCCGGGAAAGCATGATCCCACGAGTGGATTTGTATCCCAATGGCAACTAAATTCTAGTTTACATTTCAAACTCTGTACATATTTTACATTTCTAGATTAAGTCCCTCTCCCGGGGTTCCTGCGGTGACCGATGTTCGCAGAGAATTTGAGTTGTAGTTTATAAACCCTTAAAATCTGCTCCCAATCAAACTGTCGATTCCTTATTTTTCGGATTAAGTTCCCTTATTGACAGTGGTTCCAGCGATAGGTGATGCTCAAAGAGCATTTGTTGAGTTGCATATAACATAAATATTCGTGTTGAATGTAGCAACGAAGCACACAAATATCTGTCGATTAACACAATAAGAAAAACTTGCAATTGACCTTGGTGACCTCATCAAACGTTCAGTCGATATAGGTTTTTAATTGGGTTAAATGGCATATACAAGTTAAAAAACAATACTTTAAAATACAATAGTTAAAAGTACTAGATCTTTCGACCAACACTATGTGGTCTTCATCAGATACGGGACATACTAAACAGATTGTTCATGCGAGCACAACATACATGTATATGCAGTGACGGGACGTGATGACGCATTATCACGCATGATCACACAGGAAGGCAGCATTACCGAAGAAACACATTGCAGAGACGTGGGCAATCTGAAAGAAATATTAAAGGTTGGTGTCAGCATGGAAAAGTAGAAATCCAGTTAATCGGATGGTCTGGTTGAAAAATAAATTCAAAGTACGATGATCACCAAAGCGTTCCAGAAGTTTACTCCAAATTCGGAAAATACATTGTAAATGCGGGTATGTCGTCATTGCAACACCTTTGCTTAAGAAGGTAAATAAACAAACTTTCAGCAAAAATAGTTGTGAATCTGTTGTTGTAAGATACAAGGTTCCGAGTTTCATTGCTTAAAGCTATATGATATCCACTAGCAACCAGCCTAGCTAACGCCGTTGATCAAGATCCGGTTCGCACATCGTATAAATGTGTAGACACACGGATTTAAACCGTTCTGAAAGTCGAACCTATGTACAATTTATCTTCAACATTAGGCTCAACGGCTTTAAGTGGGATTGAATATACGCCGCATATAAATATTGGTTTGATAGGGTCCCTGTTGTGTCTGATCATGGAAAATAAATTGCCAGTCCTTAAACCAAAGTCCAAGTTGGATCTAGCGCAAATATTTCTTAAAGCATTAGTGCAAGCAGAAGAGTAATCCATAGATCCCACATAGTGCTTTGAATGGGTGGTTCGCTCTAAAGTAGTGAAGTAGAAGCGTCTGAATTTACGCAGAATTGACACACAGTTTCCCTTGTGTATCCAAGTCGCTAGCAACTTTCAGGATCCGATGTAACTCACGCTTACGTAAACGAATAGAAGATGAGTGCGAGAATGCTCTGCATATTAAAACTCTGATTGCAGCAAGTTTAGCAGACTGTGGCTGAAACGAAGAGTAAGGTGAAAGAACAAGGTTGTAGGTTGGCATCCAATATAGAGAATATTTTAAGGAGTGGTTAAGAAGGTTGTCTTTCAATCAACAAATCCAAAAACTGAAGGACACAATTTTGTTCCAATTCCAAAGGAAGATTAATGGAAGGGGCCTCCCTGGTGGCGAAGTGGTCTAAGCTATGGCCTCTGATCATTCGTCCGAAAGGGGTCCGGGTTCGAATCCCGTGAGGCATGGATGTTGTGTTTGTCTTACGGCGCTGGCTCTTTCCCTTCCTTGGAACCAGTGACCCTAAATTAGGGACGGGCGACTGCTTATAGCCCATTGAGTTGCTCACGGTGGTCGTTAAACCTCCAATCGAAAAAAAATGGAAGGTAATTTAGAATTCAGAAAATGAAGGAGATCAGATTGAGAATGTGGCCAAATGGCCTTCTGATTTGGATTGAGAATGCGGTGGAATGGCCTTCTGATTTGGCCACATTCTCAATCTTATCTACTTCATTTTATGGAATTACTGAACTCTAAATACCCTTCATTAATCTTTCTTTGGAATTGGAACAAAATTGTGCCCTTCCGTTTTTGGATTTATTGATTAAAAGACAACCTTCTTAACCACTCCTTAAAATATTCTCTATATTGAAAGCCCACCTACAACCTGTTTTTGCACCGTACTCTTAGTTTCAGCAACAGTCTGCTAAACTTTCTGCATTCAGAGTTTTGGTTTTGGTATGCAGAGTATTCTTGCACTCATCTTCTATTCGTTTACGTAAGCTTGAGTTAAATCGGATCCTGAAAGTTGCTTGTGACTTCGGATACCCAAGGAAAACTGTGTGTCA
Organism: Macrothele yani; assembly: GCA_039090855.1. Classification (NCBI taxonomy): domain Eukaryota; kingdom Metazoa; phylum Arthropoda; class Arachnida; order Araneae; family Macrothelidae; genus Macrothele; species Macrothele yani. Next base: position 42,081,630 of record CM077022.1, on the reverse strand, counting down.
ATTCTGCGTAAATTCAGACGCTTCTCCTTCACTACTTTAGAGCGAACCACCCATTCAAAGCACTATGTGGGATCTATGGATTACTCTCCTACTTGCACTAATGCCTTAAGAAATATTTGCGCTAGATACAACTTGGACTTTGGTTTAGAGACTGGCAATTTATTTTCCATGATCAGACACGACAGGGACCCTATTGAACCAATATTTATATTCGGCGTATATTCAAACCCACTTAAAGACGTTGAGCCTAATGTTGAAGATAAATTGTACATAGGCTCGACTCTCAGAACGGTTAAAACCCGTGTGTCAACGGCATTAGCTAGGCTGGTTGCTAGCGGATATCGTATACCTTTAAGGGATGAAACTCGGAACCTTGTATCTTACAACAACAGATTCACAACTATTTTTGCTGAAAGTTTGTTTATTTACCTTCTTAAGCAAAAGTGTTGTAACGACGACATACCCGCATATATTTCCCGAAGTTGGAGTAAACTGCTGGAACGCTTTGGTGATCATCGTACTTTGAATTTATTTTTCACCCAGACCATCCGATCAACTGGATTTCTACCTTTCCCTACTGACTCCAACCTTTAATATTTAATATTTCTTTCAGATTGCCCACGTCTCTCCAATGTGTTTGTTCGGTAACGCTGCCTTCCTGTGTGATCATGTGTGATAATGCGTCATCACGCCCTTGTCACTGTATATAAACTATATTGACAAAAGTCACCGGACACCCCTTCAAAAACAAATAAACGGATCCGCTGCGTTGTTAAGGTGCGCGGTACAGCTGCAAACGGTATAAAAATAAGCCTGTAGCTGACCGCGATCCTATCGCACTGTGAGGTTGTGTGAAAATGTCATGGCGGGAGAGAACTGACTTTGAGAAAGGAAAGATTGTTGGGTGTTATATTAGTGGGTTGTCCATAAGAGAAACCGAGAGGCCCTTAAACATACCTAAGTCAACTGTTTTGGATGTACTGAATAAGTGAAAGACACATGGCGTGCCTGAAGCAGCAAAACGTACCGGCAGACCAAAGAAAATCAGTGATAGAGGACGTCGAAGCCTCAGGAGAGTCATTACAGGTAATCGACGGAGTACTGCACAAGACCTCAGTGTACAGGTGAGTAAAAATGCTGGAACCTCTGTATGTACACGTACAATTTGCAGAGAATTTCATTCCAACGGTTACCATGGTCGTGCGGCTGCTCATAAGCCTTTTATCTCCACTCGGAATGCTGCTCGTCATTTAGCACGGTGTGAAGAACATTTATCGTGGACCGTAGATCGATAGAAACGGGTCCTATGGACTGATGAATCCAGATACACGATCCATCAGTCTGATGGCCGTGTGTGGGTATGGCAGCAGCCTGGGGAACGTTTTTTATCGCAGTGTACTGTTCCTACGGTCAAGTTTGGAGCTGGCAGTGTACTCGTGTGGGGGTGTTTTTCGTGGTATGGTCCCGGCCCATTGGTCATCGTGGACAAACCTGTTAATCAGCACGTCTGCCTCAATATTGTGGACAATTATGCCCTACCAATTCTCTGGCAATACTATGGAACCGAGCCTTGTTGATACTAGCAGGATAATTCACCGAGCCATAAAGCAAGGTTTCAAAATCGCTTTATTCTAATTTATCATAAGAAAACATAAGAGGGAGACGTACAGTATAGGGCGTCTCACTGGGAAATAATACAAAACTGTTAAAAACATGATGGTATATACACTGCAATGACAATGGGGATGAATAACAAATGCTGCAAGCAAAGCTTATTGAATAAAAATTGCAGAAGTGACAGAGAGAAACACATCGTGTCACATGACATTGGCTGGGCATGATTTACAGGATAACACAGGCGAAACAATAGTACACAATTAGAAAAAGAACAGCACAAACACCGCCGTGAAGGTAAAACATTACATACATGAGATAAAAACACAGCGTGCACAATTGTGCAAGTTATTTAACGAGGGCACCAAAGCAACATAATACAGGCGGGGTGAAAGTAAGTAATGTAAACAAGTAAGCATGAAAATACACTGAGATGGCATTAGCATTCACAATTCAACGGTAGTGTGGATTGCACGAGTCGTAGAGTGGAGGAGGGGCACGAGGGTGCCACGGAACTCAGCAAAGGAGGTGTAGAAAGTCCTAGGGTACTGATAGGTGTAGCAGTCCAGAATCAATCGCAAACCATGGAGCGGCCGGCGCCCAGGTAGCATAGAAGGTGGCTTCTCGACGACTGGAAGAAGCCGACTAGTACTCCAGGCGGAGTCGAGAGTGCAATCGATCTTGAAAATGGCACAAAAGTGCTGCGCTGGCCTGGTGTAAAGAGACCGGCGAGGAAACGCTGCGGAGTTGTTGAAGGTATACGTAAATAACGTGTTTAACCAGCACGAAAAGATAGGCACATACTGACGGAAGAGGCGTAGGTGGATGAGCCCGCAGAAGAAGATGTCTGTAGGCAGTGAACGGAAGATCTTGAGAACAAGAGCGACTGGCAATCCGGAAAGCCTGGTGGAGGAGAGGCATCAGGATGGGACAGTAAAGGTAGACGTGAGAAACGTCTGCCTCCTGTGCGCAGAATGAGCAGAGAGGGGAGGAGAGAAGAGACATGCGAAAGAGAAAATACGGAACAGGGAGGCGATTATGCAAAAAGAGCCAGTGGGTATTAATTTCAAGAGGGGCAGATAAGGGTGAGCGGGCAGCGGCCCAGACAAGAGGAAGAGAAGCAGGGGGAACCTCCAGAATAGAAAGCGGTGAAGGGGTGGCAAGGTGCACTAGAAAACGATAAAGAGATTTAGAGGAGAGAGAGGAGAGAGGAAGAACCGAGTTTGTGAGTCGGAGGAAAAACGGCAGCGGAAGAGGGGCAGAAAAGACTGAGACGAGACCGGTGGGGGAGACAAGATCAGGGAAAAGCGAAAGAAGTGCAGTTAGCAGAGAGTCATAGACCAAATGGGCGGATGGGGACGAGAGAATAGCAGGGGGAGGCCAGAGAAAGGGCGCCAGGATAGATCCGAGTTAGTGAGGTCTTGTACAGTTACTACACCTGCTCGGAGCCAAGAGGGGAATGAAAAACAGGGGAGATGGGGGGATGAACAAGGGAGTTGAAGAAGAGGGGTTCAGAAAGAAGCTCTAGAGTTGAAGAGGGAGGGGAGCGAATGAGGGGGAGAGAGCGAAGGTGAGTGAGGGCTTCAGAATATGCAGGTGGGAGTTTGGAGGGGGGGGAAAGGACAGCAATCCATGAGAACTAAAGAAAGAAAGGAAAAATGTGGGTTACGCAAGGAGGCAAGAACGTCACGTACCTGAACTGCGGAAGCCACTGGAGCCGTGAAAAGGTGAATGAAGTTGATCACTCGGCTTGCTTTGTAGCACAGCGGGACATCAGGTAGGCCAGCATCACCATAGGAGGGAGGAGCACAGAGCTTGTGGACGTTAATCCAGTGATGACCCGCCCACATTACTCGAGTAAGGCAGCGTGTAACCTCCTGGAGACAGAAAAGCGGGGTCGTAGATGCAATCCAAGAATGCTTGCAGATGGACAGAAGGTATGTCCTGGTGAGATTTGCACGCTGGTAGTAGGACGTACAGAACTGCGCACGACACCAGAATGCAGCTGTGCGGAGGAGGCGAGGATGGAGTTCCGAGCGAGTTGCACTGGATGTAGCTTGTGGTGCGCCTAAGTGCACACCCAGGAAGCGTTGGGTAGTGGATGACCATGTGGCCCCCCATGGAGCATCCAAGCGATTGGACCACGACCCGCACCACAATCCAGTGCTCTTAGACGTATTCAGTTCAGCTGCAGAACATGAAGCATATGTGGAGAACAAACGACGAAGCAGTTGGAACTGTGAGTCGCTACGAATGCAGACGGTGATGTCATCTGCATAAGCAGGGTAAATGACTGAGTGATGCCGTGAGCTGGCAACTGGTGGTGGAAGTTGTGCTAGAAGAGATGTTTGCAGAGAGCGTAGAAAAGGCTCGACGGCAATCGCAAACAGTTGACCAGAAAGCGGGCAGCCCTGACGAACTCCCCGCTTGAAGGGAACATGTGCTGTGAGAAAAGATGCCGTCTTGACATGGAAAACGGCGTCCCGGTAGAGGGAGAGAAGAACGGAGACAAATTGTGGAGGAAAGCCAAAGTGTAGCAGGGTTTGTGTTAAATAGACGTGTGAGATATTATCGAAAGCGGAACGGAGGTCTAAGGAAAGGAGAGCAAGAGGTTCAGAATGAGTCTTGGCAAGATGAATGAGATCGCGAAGAAGTTGAACATTGGAGGAAAGAGAACGGCCAGGAACAATATAGGTTTGAGAGTCAGCAAGGATGTGAGGGAGGATAGAGTTTAGTCGACGGGAAAGAAGCTTAGTATAGAGTTTATAATCTTGATTGAGAAGAGAAATGGGGCGCCAATTTCCCAAGTCAAGAGGGTCACCCTTCTTGGGAAAAAGGACCACATGTGCGTCCGTGAAACTCCTCGGGAGGGGGAGCAGTTAAATGCAGCAGAAAAAGCGGAGAGGAGAAAAGGCAACAAAAGAGGCAAGAACGCACGGTAAAAAGGAAAAGAGAGGCCGTCCGGACCCGGAGCGGCATGGGGGTTAAGGGAAGAGAAGGTGTCGGACACCTCCGTGGATGTGGGTGAAAGAGACAGGGTGTGAGCAAGATGAGACGGAACTTGAGGTAGGTTATTGAGAAGATGGGGGAGAGCAGAGGGAGAAGGGGGAGGAGTTTCACTGAACTTGGTTTTATAGAACTGACGAACGTGAGAGCAAATCGCTGCCGAATCGGATGTGATTTCGCCAGAGGGGAGGCGAAGATGACGAAGCGAGGTAGAAGACTTACGTGCAGATTCCATTGATGTTAGAAAATCATAGGTGCATTCCTCCGGATTGAGATGTTTAATGCGAAGATGAAGACCACATGGTGTTGGTCGAAAGATCTAGTACTTTTAACTATTGTGTTTTAAAGTATTGTTTTTTATCTTGTATGTCTTCTAACCCAATTGAAAATCTGTATCGACGCAACGTTTGCTGAGGTAATCAAGGTCAGTCGCAAGTTTTTCTTGTGTTAATCGACAGATATTTGTGTTCTTCATTTTTAAGTTGCACTTCGAAAACCCTGAAAATTTGCCAGAGGTCGAAATTGTCCTACTTTGTATTTTACATTTTTGGGATTCAATAATATTTAAAATCGCTTTATTTTATTCAAAAATCGTAAACAGGAAAAAAGATTAAATATAAGCATTTTCCCCTAACCCTTTTATTCCTCTGGCTAGTTGCAAAAAGTCGATCAAAACGGAAATTTTCGATCGACTTTCTTAGAATGAAAATGTTGTAGACGAAGTGAACAGTGGACGAATTGAGCAGCGGCCAAAGTAAACCGTGGACGAAATGAATCGGGCGAAGTGAACATGGACGAAACGAACACAAAGAAAGTGATACGTCATTGGAAAATACATAAATTAAGCCATGATTTTTCAAGGATGGGCTTAAGAGTGAACACAAAAATGAAAAAAAGTTGAATAATACCCCAAATATTCTCACACTGGAAAGCAAAGAAATTGGATAGGATATATGTTTTCACTTATTTAGGGCAACTTATGGACAATGTGATGAGATCAAGAGGATACAGCTGGGCTGAGTGACATTTGAAAATTAACACTTTTAAAGGAGAATTCTTACTTTGCTTGCAAAGGAAAGCATTCGATCAGTTTGTACTTTGTGTGATAACGTAAAGAGAGATATGGAGTGTGACTCAAAAAATTTTTTTGAATGGGTTGAGTGTTACACCGAGAAGAACGGAAAGAAGTAGGCTATGTATTGCACTGAGACACGGAAAAATACACTCAATGGGCAACACATAGATACCTACCTCATAGCGTGCTGGTCCTCCTCTACAGCGAATAACAACCTGTACACGCCGACGCACCGATTCCGCTAGATGCCCGAAGGTTTCAAGAGGTAATGCAAGCCATGCCTGTTGCAGCATTGTCCCCAACTACTCCCCGAGGCGTCGGTCCAGGAACCATAGATCTGATGTTCTGCTCTACGTCTCCTCAGAGAATTTCCATAGGGTTTAAATTCGGGGACCTTGGGGGCCACTGGATGGTTTCAAACTCGTATGAGTGTTCCTATAGCCATGTCTGGGTAGTTGCGGCCTGATGGGGTGGCGCATTGTCCTGCTGGAACAGACTATCGGCCGCAGGATGCGCGAAGGCCGTGGAAGCGTGTAGGTGATAAGCCAGCACAAGCTGGTAGCGTTCAGCATTTAAGAACCTCTCCAAACACACCAAGGGACCTAATGTGTCCTATGAGAAGGCTCCTCAAACCATTACAGAGCCCCCACCACCTCCAACGGAGCTGACCTGGCACGACGGGGCTATGGGCTAATGCTGCTGATGTGACACCCGCGCCCTCCCGTCAGCTCGGTACATCTGAAAACGGAATTCATCTGAACACACGACGCGGCACCACTTTGCAGAAGTCCAGTTTTGATGTTCACGGCAGCAGGCGAGGCGTTATGTACGATGACGAGCAGCGAACAGTAGCACACGGGTAGGAATTAAGCTGTCGTAGCCCAGATTATACCGCGTGCACCGTACTGTTCACTCGCTGACGCTGCTTGAATCTGCGACATTTAACCTGGATGTGATTTGCGCTGCCGTTGCTAAGCAGTCGGTCTGTACGAGCCTGGATAGTCTACGTCGACCAAGGACATCAATGACGTGTGGTCGGACATCGCTTGCTCTCTGGGCGCTGGTACATCCGTCGATGGTATACTCGCGGTACACCTTTCATACGGCTGCCCTCGGGTTTTTATCACTTTGGCGATAGATTGACGTATCTATGTTGCGCCAACACGATCAAAGCCACTCAGGTCAAAACGTTTATGTTCGTCGATTGCCATATACTGTCGGGAAGTCCTGCTGTGCACCTATTTATCGCCTGCGTTCGGTTTGGGTCTGTCCCACTCTGCGCGGGGCATGCCCATGTCGACTGCCCATCAGCCCTATCTCTAATGTTTTGTCTACTGAGTGTGCAAGTGGTCTTTGTAAAGTGGCTGCTTAATAAAAAAAGGAAGTAATTAAGTAAATACTTATATTTTAAGCATCTTGCCTTTCTTTCCCAATAAAACAAATCCTAAGATTTCATGGAAATATGTCGTTTTACTGCCTACTCCGTTAGTGTATTTCACTGAAAAACAATCAGAGGAAAGAGAAGAACAAGGTGAAAGAAAATTTGACTTCTAAACTCCCACAAAATCTCATTTGCTAGTCAAAGTTGTTTCTTGAGCATATAAGTGTCTTTAAAACTGCGAAGTATACATGTATTGTTTTGACCAGCGTTGCACGCAGTTCGGAGACTGACAGGTCATTCATTTCTGAGGATAACTGAAGTACTTGCTGTTTTACATGTCTACTTTAATTTAAAATTACGTAAAAGTGAACCACCTGATTCCCTGGGTAACTCGAAAAATTGTAAAGAAAAGTCGTAATGTATGTCAACAAGTGTCGTGTCGTCTCTTTTTTTTTAAAGGAAGTACTTATGATATTACTATGTCTGTCCTTCTGAGGACACCATTTTTGTATTGAGAAGCCTGAAATGTGATAATGGCGACCTTTGCTTTTTGGTCTTTTTTTTTTCCATAATAACTTCGCCACTAAAGGGCGTAAATGAAGATGATATAGGACTCGAAATAAATTTGATTTTGTATCATTGTTTCTAAATATCTGACTGAAAACATTATTTCTTACCTTCGATACCATTCACAGCGAAAACCATATTTTAAGTACAGTTTCTTTTTCCAGTAACGCACAGTTTCCCCTCTAGGGCGTAAAAGTGAATTGCGTTTTGCCCAGTATTTATCTCTGCTTCTAAATGTCCGATTTGTAATTTTTTTTTGCGTCGGATAAATTTCGCGATGGGGAATGTTTTGTCTATAATTTAAAATTTTTCATAGCGAACAGTTCTACTACTAATGGGCGTAAGTGTATATTTGTCATTCTGACGTATTTGCAGCAACATCTGCTCTCCCGAAAAGTTTAATGAAAAAAATCTTTTTTGGTCAGATACCATTTAACAAGAGAAACCTTTTGCGCACATTTTCTGTTCTTAATAATGCACAATTCATCGTCAGTGGGCGTCGATGTATATCCTGTTTTGCTTTTTTTTTTACTTCCAACAGTCCTATTTGAAAATTTCCTATTTTATCAGGCCAACATTTGTACTGGTGAATGTTTTGCTTATAATCTGTAATTTTTCGTAGGGCACAATTTTACCACTAGGAGGCGTAACGTCATATTACTGTTTTTAACACGCTTAAAAAATTAAATTCTTTTTACTGCAAAGTACGAAAACATTTTCCCGCTGATTTCCTACCCAAAATAATACACAATTTCCCTGCTAGTGGGCGCCAATATATATTCTGGTTTTCTCGATACTTTTGCTTCTAACAGTCCCTTTTGAAACATTATTTTAACACCGGATGTCATTCACTTTTTGATACATTTTTCATATACTTTTGGATGTTTATAATATACCAATCTGACGCCAGGTGGAGTTAGAGGTATTTACGTTTGCAACTGCATATCGGTATCCAAAACTTCTATTGAAAACATATGTTTTCTGTACTGTATGCCATTCACTACGGTAAAGATTGAAAACATCTTCTGTATATAATGTAGAATTTACCCTCTAGGGGGCCCATACGCAGAAAGGATTCCTTTCCTTTCTGCTTCTAGAATAAGAAATTAAAAACTATTTTTCCTTCCCATAACTTTCGTTCTGAGGAATACTTTGTGAGAGAATATTTCGTCATTGTGAAGACGATTTCATAGTCATTTTTTCCTTAAGTAACGCACAGCTTTTCCGCCAGGGGACAGAAAGTTATGTCATGATTTCTTCCTTTTCCTCCATATCTTTTTTCTTTCATTTTTAGATTTGAAAAACGCAATTTTCCTTGAATACCCTCAGCTACGTTAACAAACTGATTTTTCCTAGCACACATTTCAGGCGGATTGATTTCTATTTGTACATGTCTTACCGATTGTAGAAGTCCGGTTGATATTTTTCGTAACCGTTCCATTCACTATGAAAAAGACTGCTCACATTGCGTACATTAAAGAAAGCGCAGTGTTTTTAACAGAGGATGTTAACGCATTCTCCTTTTCGCTAATTTCTTTTCTTTTTCTAAACGTCTGGTTTGAAATATATTTTCTGTGTTGGAAAGGATTCAAAAGGCGTGCTCATTACACCCAAGAATTCGGTGTCATCTTTCTTGTTTTGTTACTACTACATAACACGAGGGTTGTACCGAAAGTAATGCAAAATTGGACATAACTTTTTTATTAACTGACAGAGGTCGTTCAAATTGCACACGTTGGTAGAGTAACTCTTTCTCTATGCAAAGGTACTACTCAACATAGTCTCCATCACAAGCGATGCATTTGTGCCATCGTTGAACCCAATTCTCGAATCCACTTTGAAAAAATTCAGATTTGGACTGTTGTGCCCACTTCTTCACAGCCACTTTCACCTCGTCAAATCGTTGTCCCCGAAGACTGTCCGTCATTGGACCGAACAGGTGGAAGTAGGAGGGTGCCAGATCTGGGATGTAAGGTGGATGGGGGATCACCGACCAGCCTAATTTGCTAATCGCCTGATTTGTTGCCGATGTGTGTGGTCTCGCATTGTCATGGTGAATGTGGATCATTTTCAGATTCTTGTTCGGTCTCCTCTTTATGGCTTCTCGAGTGACTAAATGTACCGCTTGCTGGTCACGATACGGCCACATTTTAGAAAATCAAGGAGAATGACACCTCTGTCATCCCAAAAAACAGTCACCATGACTTTCGTGTGCTGATCGCTGGCTCTTGAACTTCTTAGGCTTTGGTGAAGAGGTGTGACGCCATTCCATGGATTGATTCTTCGTTTCCGGATCGTAAAGATGCGCCCACATTTCATCCCCGGAACAAAAAAAAAAAACGTGTCTTCATTGGCTTCAAACGCTTCCAGCAGATCAGAGCAGACTTCCACCCTTCTCTTATTCAAATCGGATGTCAACTGCCGAGGTACACCCGACCGACACACGGGGGCACGGAATCACAGGTGTCGGGTCAGCCGACAAACAAGCTCGAAGTACCATCTCATTGTAAAAGAACGAGTTTTTATTTGTCCCGTACGTTGTGTGGAAGCATCATTACACAAATTTTCGATCCTCACGGCCAGGAGATTGGTTTTCGTTCGGTCACAAATACAACCTTTTCGCCGGTGGTGTCATTCAAAATCACGTCTTTCTATACTCCGAAGCGCATGTTTTCCCATCTGAACTACGTCGACAGGCTTATCGCTGTAACGTTGCAGATTTGACTCATGCGTCACCGCCGTAGTACTTCATCTATGTCATGTCACGCAGTACATTACAACTCTTTTGGCCGCCCCGGTGGCGTAGTGTTTTAAGTGTTGGATTCAGACCATTCCTCTGAGATGTGTCTGGGTTCGAATACGAGTGATACTGTGTTTGTCTTACAGTACTGGAACTCTCCCTTCCCTGGAACCAATGGTCCTACAATAGGGACGGGCGACTGTTTATAGCCCATCAACTTGATTACGGCGGTCGTTAAACCTTAAAGAAGCAAACAAATGTTATTTACTCCGCCCTTTCTTTTGATTTTATTTTAGCTCTTTCTGTTAGGTTCTACCTTACTTCGGGGCCAATGGATTTTTTCTATTTATTTTATCCTTTACATTAACTTTTACTTCTTTTTTCGATTGTATAATCTCTGCACATGCTGCATTTGAAGGGGATGGGATATTCGTGTGCCCTCAGTTGCTTCTTCTTTGAACAAGAAATATGCGGGCGAAATTCTTGGGATAAGAACAAAAGAAAAATACATCGAGTGATCACTGAATTATGGCCATTCCTATCAAAAGTGGATGCGGCTCGTTGACCACGTGATTTCCGAGAAGGCGCGATTAGTTGACCAACGTAGCATATATAAAGTGTGAGTGGAGCAGTAGGTAATAAATATCCGTGAGTGATGTATAAACGGAAGGATTTATCGGAATTTGAGAAAGGACAGATTGTGTGAGCTCGGAGAACGGGTGCTTCCACTTCCCAAACGGCTGAACTGGTGGGTTGTTCGTGAGCCGCCGTAGTTAAAGTGTAGCAGGGCTGGCGTGAAAATGGTCAAACAGCGACCCAGAGGCATAAACTGCACAGGACAGAGAAAGGTTGATGTGAGAGGTGAGCATTGAGTCTGGCGACTCGTAGGCCTGTAGTGACTGGTACAGACCTACAGACGCAGCAGTGTTCTACAGTTGACTAGCCAAAACAACACAGGTCAACCCGGAACAGTATCTGTCATGACCATGCGTCATACGCTCGCACGTTTTGGCTGTAACAGCGGACGACCCCGACGACATCCTTTCTTAACCACAGTTCATCAGCTCAAAAGATTCACCTGGTGCAAAGATCATGTAAGTTGGACGTCAGATGACTGGAAAAAGTGTGCTTATCTGACGAATCGCGTTTTTTACCCCACATCGTCGATGGTCGTATACGTATTTCGCGCAAACAACATGAGGAACTAGATCCATCCTGCACGGTCACCACAGTTCAAGCCAGTGGAGACGGTTGTATGGTGTCCGGCATGTTTATCTGGCTGGAACTTGGACCCCTGGTGCATGTGGAATATAGTATGACTAGTGCCCACTATCGTGAATTGCTTGCTGACTCTGTACACCCAGCAATGTTGCACTTTTTACAGAATGGCGACGGTGTCTTCCAAAGTGATAATGCGCCGAGCCACAGGCCCAGATATCTATCGTGAATTACTTGCTGACTCTGTACACCCAGCAATGTTGCACTTTTTCCCGAATGGTGACGGTGTCTTCCAAGATGACAATGTGCCGAGCCACAGGTCCAGCTATCTATCGTGAATTGCTTGCTGACTCTGTACACCCATCAATGTTGCGCTTTCCCCCGAATGGCGACAGTGTCTTCCAAGATAGCAATGCAACCGAGCCACACATCCAGCAATCTATTGTGAATTGCTTGCTGACTCTGCACACCCAGCAATGTTGCACTTTCCTCCGAATGGCGACGGTGTCTTCCAAGATGACAATGGGCCGAGCAACAGGTCCAGCTATCCATCGTGAATAGCTTGCTGACTCTGTACACCCAGCAATGTTGCAGTTTCCCCCGAATGGCGACGGTGTCTTCCAAGATGACAATACGCCGAGCCACAGGTCCAATGCTGTGCAGGAATGGTTTGAGGAACACTGTTCAGACTCCCAGCATATCGATTGGCTTCCGAACTTCCCCGATATCAATCTCATAAAGTACTTGTGGGACACAATGGAACAGCATATCAGGCGTCTGTATACACCATACATGCATTGAAGGTCGCATTACACACAGCTTGGTTGGCCATTACTCACAACTGCTTCCAGCATCTTATCGAATCGATGCCACGTCGGATAGCTGCTGTAACTGAGGGTGAAAAGAGGACCTATGACGTATTAGGTAGGTGGTAATAATTCAGCGATCACTCAGTGTATATAAAGATTTGCTGTAATTTAATGACTCATTTACAATCACAAATCCATGGTTCAAACAAAATATAATATCCGTGCTTCCAATACAGCACAAGAGTAAACTGAATCATTGAAGGTTTTCGAACTCTCTGGAATACTTTCAGAGTTTCTGGATTATTTTGCTTCTTTCTGAAAACCCAAAAATCTTCAAAAATGGCCTAGAACGTTTCAAGCTACATACATTTGAAAATGCACCGAAACATTTTCGTTGCCTCTTGAACAAGGCCCTGAATTTGGATTGGATTGGAAAGAAAGTAATGCCCGATGAAGAGGTACCCGAAGTCGAAGCCCCGGCCACGGCTTACATTGGCCATTGAGATTGCGCAGCATACCGGCATGACATCAGCAGGTAGGTGGCTTAAGTCAGTGGCAGTTAGACGTCCGAAGGCGAGAAGTTTAAGCGCCAGCCAACATGGAAGTAGACAAGGAGCACACCCGCCATTGCATGGTATATGAGTTTCGTAGCGGTAGCGCCTCCTCAATTTCTGTAAGGAATATTACCAGTGTGTACCCCAATGCCATACCACATTGTCAGTGCTGGACAGACCTGTCAGACTGTCCCCAAACCAGAAGAGCCGCAACAGTGGATATGAACATGCTGAAGATTTTAGTGGAGACAGACTCACGTGTGACCACGCGGGAGTTGGCTTAACAGTTAGGGCCTACCCACCCGAGCAGTATCAAACACCTGCGTCAATTTGTAAAGGTACACAACAGGGCAGTTTGGGTACCCATCAACTCACAGTTGAGCAGAAAGTAAATCGCATGAGTGAATGCTTCTCCCTGCTTGAATGTGACCATGTTGAATGGTTCTTGGACCGCATTTTGAGAGGTGACGACAAATGAGTCCTGTATGACAATGTCAGCGCCCGGAAACAGTGGTTGGACCCAAAACAGAAACCATGCCGACACCCAAAGCCGACCTATACCCACGTGAGGTCCTGCTGTATGTTTAGTGGGATATGCGAGGTGTCCTGTTTTTCGAACTACTGCCGGACAACACCCCTATCATCGCCGATGTGTACTGCCGTCAGCTCAACGATCTGCATGCATCGCTCACGTCGAAACGACCAGCACTGCTGAACCGCAAGGGCGTCCTACTACAGCAGGATGGAGCAAGACCTCACACAGCACGGGTGACCTGTCACAAGGTCAGGGACTTGGGCTAGGAGCTGCTGCCGTACCCAGCCTGCTCCCCAGACATGTCCTCAAGCGACTATCATCTTTTCCTGTCGTTTGAGCATTTCCTGGATGGACAGCTATTTACCAAACGGGACGATGTCACGCGCACTTACTCACTTCTTTAGTTCCAAGCCGCCACAGTTCTACAGGAACGGTATCCAACATCTGCCCAGACGATGGAAGCAGGTCGTGGCAAACGATGGCGACTACAGTTTCGACCGATTTTTACTAGTATACACTGTAATTAGCGCTTTTCTGTTGCCTTGCATTTGCAGACAATACTTACTTACCAACCCAATAGTAAAGGAGTCAACTTTCCGAAATTCGATAATTTTTCTGCCTAAGCAATTGCAAAAAATGATTCGACTTTAGTCTATTTTGTATTTCTGTGTGTGTGTGTGTGTGTGTTTTGCTTTTTAATTAAATCGTTATTACCGGGTGGACCAAAATTTGCTGCCGATTAAAAAAATCTTAGCTAAGGAAAAAAGTCAGAAATTAGCATGAAACAAATGATATTTTATATGTACAAATCTGAATTCTTCTGACAAGTCACAATTTCTCGAAATTCATATGTGACTGCCAAGTGTTTCGCGACAAGCGCCCCATTTCATCCCATACTCCGTAATACACTGCCGGACAATTGCTAAGGACGGATGACAATAGCAACGATAGCAACCATAAAATGGAAGGCAGGAAAATGTGGAAATTAGCATAAGTGCGGGATACAGTAAGACGTGTTGTGCGTATGCAAATTTTGGATTGCCGAACTTGTTCGTGACGTCACAGCGCTGATAACAGATATAAAGGATTTGACGCGTATTGACCGTTGTTGTTCAAACGCAAAGTTGAAAGGGAAATAATCAATTGACGAACTTGCAATTTTCAGTATGTCTTCCCGACATCACCTAGATGATTTTACGACTGGCCGTATTATTGGCAAGATTGAAGAAGGGCGAAAAACAACAGATGTTGCCAGGGAGTTCGACGTCAGCCACAGTGTTATTTCAAGGCTTTGGAAATCCTTTCAAACAAATGGAGAGCCGCCCCGGTGGCGTAGTGGTCTAAGCGATGGCCTCTGATCATTCGTCCGAACGGGGTCCGGGTTCGAATCCCGGTGAGGCATGGATGTTGTGTTTGTCTTACGGCACTGGCTCTCTCCCTTCCCTGGAACCAGTGACCCTAAATTAGGGACGGGCGACTGCTTATAGCCCATTGAGTTGCTCACGGTGGTCGTTAAACCTCCAATCCAAAAAAAAAAAAAAAAAAAAAAAAAATGGAGAGTGTAGCAAACGTCACGGGGGAGGTCGTGTTCGCAGTAAGACACCTGCAGAAGATCGGTACATAGTGCTATCAACAAAAAGACACCGGCGCAGCACAGCTAGTGAGGTAGCAAATCAGTTTATGGCTGCTACTGGCAAGCGGATCTCCCGAAAAACTGTCGCCAGACGTTTGCATGAAGGAGGACTATACGCCCGCCGTCCTGTTGTGTGCATCCCATTGTCCAGACGTCACCGTACCGCCCGTTTGCAATGGTGCCATCAACATCGCAATTGGACTGATAACGCCCGTTTGCAATGGTGCCATCAACATCGCAATTGGACTGATAACGACTGGTCTGCTGTCCTCTTCTCAAATGAGAGTAGATACAGTCTATCGTCTGATTGTCGACCTCAACTGATCTGGCGTGATAGTGGTACTGCATATTGTCCAGCAAACATAGAGGAAAGGGACCAATATCCAACATGTAGTGTCATGGTATGGGCTAGCATCATGATCAATGGCCGTACGTCCCTCTGTGTGCTTCCAACTGGGACTATGACTGGCCAACGATACATTAATGATGTTCTTCTACCTCATGTTCGCATGTTCCGTGGTGCTGTCGGTGATAGATTCATTTTCATGGACGACAACGCAACATGTCATCGAACAGTCGCTGTCCAGGAGTGTCTTGAGAGCGAGGATATTCAACGCCTCGTATGGCCAGCACGTTCTCCAGATCTGAATCACATTGAAAATGTGTGGGATGCTTTGGGGAAAAGTCTGGCTGGTCGCCAATGCCCTCCAATAAACAAGGACACCCTCATCCGTGCACTGACAGAGGAATGGGATAAATTACCACAACAGCTGCTTGATAATGTTGTGCAAAGCATGACACGACGTATGGAATCTTGCATCGCCCTCCATGGCGGCCATATCCCGTATTGACATCTTACGCCGGAACGCCTGCGGACGGTAATTGCATTTTTTTCACGTTTACGTATTCTGCACAAAATGGCCTGTTTTTCCCTTGAACACGTTCCAAAGCCTTCTGGATTTCAGAACACAATAAATTGTCTTTCTTGTAATGTCCTGGCATGCTGACATTACTTTATTTCACTTGGCATCCAAGCACACTTCCTTTTTTATGCGCTATATAGCCGTTTATGATCCGTCCTTAGCAATTGTCCAGCAGTGTATCAGGTCATCCCAGAAGTAATGTCGTTTTGCGCAAGCCCAACAGTAGTGAGCACCTCGGTGCCCAGACTATGATGTCGACCACAGTGAGTGTAAGAAGGATCACGCGAGCAGACCTTCAAGTCACTTGAGGCCTCAAACGGGAGTTCTAGGTGTAGCCGTTGTGTACTTAAACCGCATAGGAAATGGCAGTGTCAGAAGACTACATTAGGCAAATTATGCTGTATGAGTTCCGCCATTGACATTCAGCGACGGCAGCAACACGAAATATCAATGTGGTATATGGGCCGGGTTTCCTGAAGGTCAGGAAATGTCAACGCTGGTTGCAGAAATTTCGACGGGGGGGGGGACACCATTATCAAGGATGTGCAGCGACCCGGACGGCCTGTTGAGCTGGATAACGACGTGCTGAAAGCTGCTGTTGAGGGAAATCCGCAGGCAACAGTCGAGGATTTGGCCACACGTCTTCATTCCACACATTCCATTGTTCAACGGCATCTGCAGGACCTCGGTTATGTGTCGAAACTGGATAAGTGGGTACCCCATGATCTCACTCCGCAACAGCATGTGGACATTTGCACTTCTTTGCTCTCCCGTGAAAAAAGGGAGTCGTTTTTGCACAGAATTGTCACGGGCGATGAAAAATGGATTGTTTATCACAACCTTAAGCGTAAACGGCAGTGGCTTCCCAAAGGGAATGTGCCTGCAGCAGTGGCGAAACCAGGACGTTTCCCACAAAAGGTTTTGATGTCTGTGTGGTGGGATATGCAAGGCATAATCCATTACGAGCTGCTGCCACCCAACAAAACCATTACAGTAGATGTATACTGTCAGCAGCTGCAGCGTCTGCGCACTGCTTTGCAGGATAAACGTCCAGCACTCGTGAACCGTAAAGGCGTGCTGCTGCAGCAGGACAACGCAAAACCACACACAGCGAAAATGACCAGTGCCACGTTGCAGGACTTCGGATGGGGAAAACTTCCGCATCCAGCATATTCTCCTGACATCGCCCCATCCGGCTACCACCTCTTTCGCAGCCTACTAAACCATCTTTCTGGGACTACACTTCGAAATGTGGAGGAGGTACGGCGAACCCTTTCTGCCTTTTTTGCATCGAAACCCATGGAATTCTACAAGTCTGGGATTCAAAACCTTGTCGATCGATGAGAGAAGGTTGTAACTACCGGGGGCACTTATTATATGGATTAAAACATCTGTTCCAGGTACGGTTTTCTTTCTTTTCTTCACACGTTGAAAAAAACGACAATATTTCTGGGATTACCTGATACTTTCATTTACAATAAATAGCAGCAACTCCTACATTGTTGTGCAACACTTAAGGTAGTTCCACCTAAAATCTCTGCCTTATGTTTCCAGTGGTAAAACTTCTTTACATATTTTCTTTGCAATTAACGTATTCTCAAGGATGAAAATTTGCACAGCGATAAAAATAACTTTAAGTTATAGCATGGGATACTTAATACTTGCTAAAGCATAACCATAATTATACTAAAGATCAATCAATTTTCTTTGAGTAATGTTAGACCTATTAATAGATGGCGCGACATGTACATTGATGACGTCAGTAGACAAACAAATATTGGATTGCTTAATTATGGTTATGCTTTAGGAAGTATTAAGTATCCCATGCTATAACATACACTTAGTTTTATCGATGTGCAAATTTTCATTCTTGGGAATACATTAATTGCGAAGAAAATATGTAAAGAAGTTTTACCATTGGAAACATAAGGCAGAGGTTTTAGGTGGAACCACCTTAAGGAAAGTGAAAAAAGTAAAATAACGCCATAAATAGCAGCAACTCTTAAACTTGTGTGCAAAACTTAAGGAAAGTAGAAAAAGTAAAATTACGTCGTAAATAGCAGCAGCATCCAGACGCAAATTAACTCAGGACCGTGTCTGGCAACAGCGCATGCGTAATAAGGAAGAACGACGTGTGGTTTGCGTGGCGTGAGAATAAAATGCGCTCACGCAGTCCAATAGCATCAACTGAATGGATGTTACCCTACGGTGTGCATAAGTCTTACGGACGTTCAGTTGTGTTTGTTGTGTAGCAGAGACGATGAAATGGCCAGTCGAGAACATCTTGATTTTACTCGTAGTGGAATAATTGGGAGGCTCGAGGAGGGACTAACTGGACTACCTGTGATGAGTGTGGCCAAAGAGTTCAGTATCGCCCATAGCATTGTATCGCGTGAGTG
Source organism: Macrothele yani (assembly GCA_039090855.1). Taxonomy (NCBI): domain Eukaryota; kingdom Metazoa; phylum Arthropoda; class Arachnida; order Araneae; family Macrothelidae; genus Macrothele; species Macrothele yani. The sequence continues at coordinate 42,063,176 of CM077022.1, read as the reverse complement.
GTCGGCATTTTGAAAACCGGTAGAGTTCGTCCACCAAAAACCATCCCAAGTGAGGACTGCTTATACAGGCCAATAGGGATCGATTAGACAGCAAGTAACCTTGCAAAACAACTGAACATGAGAACAGGACTCACAAAATCACGGTTTACAGTGGCCAGGCCTCTACAGAAAGGTGGGCTGTTTGCCTGACGACCAGTATGCTGCGTTCTATTAAAAACTGCTCACCGGTAACACCGTTTACAATGGTCCAGAGAACATAAGCGATTCTGGACATCAGCTGATCTGGCGTGAGGTATGCATTCCGTATCGCCCCGAAAACATCAAAGAAGGATATATATATGGCGGCCGCGGTGTTCTCGTGTGGGAAGGTATTCCGATCAATGAACGTAAGGCGCTCCAGATACTGGAAGAAGGTACTGTAACCAGTGCGCGCTGCTGTAATGAAGTAATTCTTCACGTATACGTCTGCTCCGAGGTGCCATTGGCTCACAGTTCGTATTAATGGACGATAACGCCACGCCCCATGGTACGGTGGCTGTTGATGAGCTATTGGAAAGTGAAGACATTCATCGGATGGATTGGCCAGCACATTCCCCCGACCTAAATCCCATAGAACATTTGTGAGACGTTCTGGGGAGACGCTTTGCGGCACGACAACACACACACGGGAAACTGCTCAATAGCTGAAAACGGCGATGACAGAAGAATGGGCGATATTAGCGCAAGAACTCATCAACAACCTAGTGCGAAATAAGGACAGACGATATCAGGCGGGATCATATCCCGTAGTGAGGATCTCTTCCCTTCGTACCGTCTTTGGCAGTGATGCATCTGTATCATGGCATCCAGTGCTATGTAGCCAATTCTGAATAAAGTTCCACTGTATCCTTTAGTATCAGCAGTTGTGTTGGTGTTGTTTCCGTCATCATTTCGGGAGGTAATGAAGTTCCTATTGTTTGAATTTCACATATCCAGGCCGCTCCTGTGCGGCACAACAGGTCAAACCTTGCTCGTCTGTAAGTTTTGCACACCAGTGTACAATTCTTTCTTCGAGTGTTTTAATGGTAGTTTGTAGAGTGTGCAGATACACCTGATCCTTAATGAAGCCCCGTAAGAAGCAAGAAAGATAACACCGAATTTTCGGTTGTGATGGGCACATATTTTTGAATCTTCTCTGATACACGAAAAAGCTCGTATATTTCAAAGCAGATCATTACAAAATCCAAAACATCTGCTAAAAAGAAAATGGGTTCACCACCTTGGGAAAAACATACGTAATGGAAACAGAATTATTCATGGCAAATGGAACCGGTTACAAAGGAAATTAAATCGGATTTCTGCAATCGATAAAATATCCAGAAATAGAAATGGTTACTTACACACACTAGCGGCTGAAAAGTATGTTACGAAAATTAACAAACTGTGTGTTAACGGTTTCCCTAGGTGATAAAAGAGATCAGAGACAAAGGGATTTTCAAATCGAGCTGGTGGAAGTAAATACAACGGCCGTTCCGTAAAAAATGAGTAAAATCACACAAAATGAAGAAAGTATAGCAAAATATATGTTATTCTTCCTAAAAGTATCTTTCCTCGGATGATATGCAACGGTCCCATCATTCAGTCCACTTTTCAAAGCATATGGCGAAAGCATTTTGTGGAAGCTGCTTTAGCGATCCCTGTACAGCTTTAATAACGTCAGCGTCTGTGTTGAATGTTGCGCCACGGAACTTCTCCTTCATTGTTAGAAACAACAAGAAATCGCACGGGGAGAGATCAGCAGTGTAGGCAGGCTGTGGCAGAATTTCAATACTGCATTTCGTAAGAAACTGTTGAACACAAGCAGCCACATGTGGATGGGCTTTATCATGGTGTAGGGTCCACTTGCCCACTAGTTCCGGTGGATTAATCGATATGTGACGTCACAGACGCTTCAAGACTCAGCATTGACAGTAATTTGTGGAGGAACGGCATGCTGGTAGAAAACACTTTTATGAACAAAGAAATTTATCATCATCACCTTTCCAGCTGATTTGGTTTGGCGGACGTTTTTCGGAGGAGGCGAGCCTGTGTGTTTCCAGACACTCGTTGCGCGCTTCGTGAGGGGGTCGAAATAGTGGACCCATGTTTCATCGGCAGTTATTACTGTGTTTTGAAAGTTTGGATCCTTTGCAATCAGTTGTTTCCACTCACGACACACCTGAACTCTGGCTGACAATTGTTCTCTCGTCAGGTGATAAGGTACCCATCTAGAACACACACGATGCAGCAGTAATTTATCGCGTAGAATGAGCAATGCCGACGTCTTTGAAATATTAGGGGTTTGCAAAAGTTTCCGCCGTTTTAAGGAGAAAGGAGACAGGAACAATCAGGAAACCAGCACACATTTATTCAACGTAAGCATCAATGACCTTTTGCTATTTTTCAGGCAACAAATGAATGCCACTGTGATAGAAGGACTCGGGTTTTGAGCTGAAGAACGCAGTGACGAAGTTTTCCACCTCTGGAACTGTGGTGAACCGCTGTTGGGCTAGGGGATGTTGCATTGAGCGAAACAGATGAAAGTCTAAGGGTTCAGTGTTCGGGAAATAAGCCACGGGCGGTAAAACCCCCAGTGTAACTGTTCAAGGGTTGATTTCGTGGTGGCACCGTCATGTGGTCCGGCATTATCGTGCAACAGGATGACTGGGAGGCGTCCTTTACCTGTCCATGGGTGTTTTTGCTCGATTGCGGCGTTCAGTTTCATCAATTGATTGCTATATCGTTGTGCAGTGATTGTTACAACAGTTCGAAGTACAGCACTCCGTGCGTATCCCACCACACACACAACAGCACCTTTTCTCCGTGGATTTCCTGTTTTGCCGTGGATGTTGATGGCTGGCCTCGGTCGACCCAGGATCGCTTGCGTACGGGGTTGTCGCAATAGACCCATTTTTCATTCCCGGTGACAATCTTCCACATGAAATCCTTCCCTTGAAATCTCTTCAGCAACGACATGCAGATGCACAATCGTTGACCAATATTACGCTCCGTTAAAAAATTCGGAACCCACTTACCAATCATCTGCATCTTCCCCAAGGCCTGTAGATGCCATACCACCGTCGATTGAGCCACTTTCAAACGTTTCGCCAGTTGCGTGGTCGACTGGGCGGCATCTTCTTGCAACAGCGATTCCATCTCTTCGTCTGCGAGTTTTTGCGGTCTACCTGCACGTGGCTTGTCCTCCAAGCTTAGATCCGCTTTCTTAAACTTGGCAAACCATTCTCGACAAGTCCGCTCACCCATAACTGTTTCGCCATACGCCTGACATTTGAACGGTATATGCTTCACTCTCATTTCCCCCTAAATTAAACATGAATAACAAACAGTGCTGCAAATGAACTTTATCGAGCCCCATGCTTGGCTTCATGTACGAACTGACAGCACGGGTCTCCGGCCGGTTAGACCCCTACAGCGGCAACTTGCGGAGACGGCGGAAACTTTTGCATATCCCTAATATTAGTTGACGCCGCTATGTCTTTACACGCCATTCGTCGATCATCTGCAGGATTGCCCAAACAGTGTTAACAATACGCTCCGTAACAATACTTTCAGGTCGACCAGGCCTAGGAGCGAGTTCTGCTGACAAACGCCTTTTTCTGAAACCATGGTGCCATCTAAAAGTCGTTGACTCACCCTAACATTTATTATAAGCTTTTTCATTAAATGAACTGTTTCTGGAGCCGTTTTACCCAAACGACGGCAAAATTTTATCACACAACGCATTTCACTTCTTAACTCTGAATCACTGTATGGCGAAATGCAGACGTACCTTAAACAACTGCGCAATAACAAAACCTGAATCATCTGCCACGGCTAATAACTGTTGCCATAGATTCTTCCTTAATTCAGTAAGTCGTCTGCGTGGTTATTTCCCCCCTTTGCACTCTTGCCAACTCAAAAAAAAATACTCTCAGTTTTTATGGAACGGCCTTTGTATATATTGGAAAACATTATATAAGTTAACGCTCCCCCCTCTCCAACGGAAAACCTTTGTGTTACTTACAGAAGAAAACGGGTTCAAAATACTCTACATAACGAAGAGTATCATAACCAAAACGCATTTTCTCAGGGATTCTTAGAATTGCATTAACCTTTTAAATAGAAATACTAACTGACGCCTCTTGGCGGCTGAATTCTGATTAATGGAAAAGTAGAAAATATGCTAAAGGTAAATAAATAAAGACGTCGCTCTTTCCACGTTTTAGCAATACACAGCAACTGAAATCTTTTTATTCGGTCACTGCCGGGGAATTGAATCTCGGATCTCTCAATATCTAGCCGAGCGCGTTAGCCTTACACCACGGTGGCCAACAATTCACGGCGCTATGTGTGTTTTTCAGTCAGCTTCTGACATCATAAATCCGTAAGATGGGCTCAGCTACTGAGGCGTCTCTATCTGGTGAGCATTAACGGCACTGGCTATATATTAATTATAAGAGGATTTTCATTTTGGATCTCGCCCTTTGGATTTCACTGCTATAGTTAATATATAGCCAGTGCCGTTAATGCCCACCAGATGGAGAGGTCTCAGTAGCTGAGCCCATCTTACGGATTTATGATGTCAGAAGCTGACTGAAAAACAAACATAGCGCCGTGGATTGTTGGCCACCGTGGTGTAAGGCTAACGCGCTCGGCTAGATATCGAGAGATCCGGGATTCGATTCCCCGGCGGTGACCGAATAACAATTTTTCGGTTGCTGTGTGTTGCTAAAACGTGGAATGAGCGACGACTTTGTTTATTTACTCACGCCACGTATTTGGAGGATTTTCACTATGCTAAAGGTATTTTTTATAGTTAAAGCTAGGATAAGGAAAAAAAAAGTTTTCAAAGACTTCTCCTGGAAGCAGAGATAGTGAGAAAAAAGTTTTGCTATTTATGCCACCTAGAGGATAAACTGTTCATTACTGAAGGACGAAAATGTTTCTCATGTTTACTGTAGCGGATGGCATACAGCATAAAAAGAAAGTTTTCAATAAGAGTTTTAGAAGCGGAGCTACGGGTGCAAACATAATTATATCCTAACACCATCTAGCGCCAAAACTCTGAACTGAAAAATCATGACTGCATGCAAAGTGTTCCACGTGGTGAATGGTATCCGGCGTTAAAATAATTTTTTAAATCGGACTTTTAGAAGCACAGATATCGGAAAAAACGTGTTAAATGTTTGTACCCCTAGTGTGGGAGTTTTACATTATTTTGAGTAGAAAATGGGGGGGGAAGCAACGTTTTTGTAATTAGTAGCATCTCACTGAAGAAGGATGTTTTAAATCAAGTTTTTAGCCGCCCAGATATTGCTTTAATTATACTGTAAGCGAAAACGTGAATTTATGCTCTCTAATGGCAAACTTGTGCGTTAAGAAAAATTTGAAAATGTATATAAAACATTTCGCACCAGAGACCATCTTCTATATAAAAAAAAAAAAAATCAAATCGGACTATTAGAAGTAGATATATCGAGAAAAATGAGATATACTACTAAGCCCTCTGGCGGGAAAATTGTGCATCATTTTAAGTAGAAGGTATTCTCAACAGATCTTTAGCACTGAGCGCTGTCTTATCACAAAGAAATTTTTTCAGTCAAGTTTTCAGACACGCAGATATTGCTGCAAATGCACGAGAAATATAAATATGCACTTACGCCACCTAGTGATGAAATAGTTATTCTCAAACATTAGATATTATATGCAGAACATTTCTCTGTACAAGCTATATTCAATGCAAAGAGAATTTTTTAAATTGGACATTTAGAAGCTGAGATATTGGGAAAATCGCAATTTAACGTTACTCCCCCCATCGGAAAAACTAGGCACTATTTTAAAAAGAAACTGTAAGCAAAATAGTCTTCATTATAAATGGTATTGAAAGAAAGAATTTTCTCATTCGGATATGTAGAAACCATTATGTGGAAGAAAATGTATTTTGAATTCGATAGCACCTGCATTTACGCCCTCTAGCGGCAAAGTTATGCATTGGTAGAAAACCGGAATACAAGAATCATCGTTCTTGCACTTGAAACTTTTTAATGCAAAACGCGTTTTTGAGATTGGATAAATGGTTGCAGAGATATGGTGTCCACAGACGGACGGACAAAGTGATAACATAAGCACGTACCTTTTTTTTTTTTTACAAAAAACGTGCTAAAATCAGGCAGCGTCAAATTTGGGGCTATTAGAGACCCAACTGGTTCTTGACTTATTCAAGCCTTGGGAAAATTCAAATCCAGATAATCCTTCACTTCTGCAAGGAAATGAGGTGGTACTCCGTCTTGCTGAAAAATTATACCAGGGGCATGCAAGTCGGCATCCTTCTCCAGCTGAGGCACAAGGGACAGTTGCATTGTGTCCAAGCAAATAATACCAGGGACAGATTTTTCTGCAAAGAAAAATGATGGTCCGTAAATCTTCTTACTCACGGCACAAATCGCATTCGCCTTAGAACTGTCGCGTTCGTTTTTAGAGACGCAGTGAAGGTTTTGAATTTTTCATATGCTCACGTTGTGGTTCTCTAGCTGCGGCTGATGTGAAATGTAGCCTCGTCGCTACAGACAACTCACCTGAGGAAGGCCTCTTCTGGCTAAATCGGTTCACTCGTGTTGCTCCAGAATTCACGGAGGCGCTTCTAGTGACTGCATGAAGTAGATGCACTTTGTATGGCTTCAAGCTCAGTCCTTTCAGCAAGACACCACACACAGTTGTTTTTGGCATCTGAAGTTCCTTGCCTTTTCGCTTAGTCAACGTCTTAGGTATGTCTTCCGCACACGTTCCACTGCAGCTTCGGAAATCGCTGGCCGACCTGATTCACGGTGCACAATGAATTCTCGTTGATAGGAAGCGGGAATGCCATTCGGTGATGGAAGAAAATGCAGGAGGATTCTTTTGATATTATCGTTTAAACAGAAGTGTACGGCAGTCGAAGATTGACTTTCCCTGTACCGCAAAACAAATGCTTCACGATCGCTGTTGGCAGAGGAGGATTGGGACGACCAAACCAGGCCGGGAATTTTAGTCTTGTAGTCCACTCTAACAATACACATACGTACAGGGTAATACACTGAAGAGCAATTGAATTAGTAACAGCTGGCGTTATGCAAATGTTGCGCTGTGGGCGGCCCTGTAAACGGAAACGACATGACGTATGCAGCGATCCGACAATAAAAGGAGTGATGCGACGGGAATCAGTAAGAGTCGAACGTAGTATGGGTAAGACGAATTGTATTTGATCGTGGGCAAATTGTCGGGGCCCGACGAATGGGTCACTCCATCTCGGAAGTCGTGCAGGCACTGAGATTTTCACGAGCCACTGTGTCACGGGTGCACCGTGAGTACATCGAATCCAGTAAAACCATCACTGCAAGGGCCAACTGCCGTGGACAAAAGCGTGTGGATGGGCGTCGGCTAGCTCGCATTGTAACAGCGGATAGACGGGCCACAGTGCAAGAAATCACTCGACAATTTAATGCTGGTGCACAAAAACGTGTAAGCAGCCACACCATCCAGAACCATCTCCTCGCTATGGGGTACAGAAGCCATCGTCCCACGAGGGTACCGCTGCTGACCGCACATCACAGGGTGCAAAGATTAGCATGGGCTCGGGAACATCGCCACTGGACCATAGACATGTGGAAAAATGTTGCCTGGACTGATCAGTCTAGATTCACGTTGGTACATGCGGATGGCAGGATACGAGTACGGCGCAAACCACATGATGCGATGGATCCTTCTTGCCAGCAGGGTACTCTTCTAACTGGTGGGGGTGGCATTCTCGTCTGGGGACTGTTTACGTGGACTGAAATGGGACCCCTGGTACGTGTGACATCGTCCCTCACAGTTCAACGTTAGCGGGATATGATATCCTGGACGACCATCTGCTCCCGTTTGTGCGTCTTCAACATCCCACTGGGGACCTCATCCTGCAACAAGACAATGCAGCTCCCGAATTATATCCAAATTGTTGGATGAACACTCCATCGACGTGACCTAGCTTCCTTGGCGAGCTAGGTCACCTGACCTCAATCCCACCGAGCACATCTGGGATGTCATCGAGAGAGATGTTCGAGGCTCTGACCCCCCCCCCTCCATCAAATCTTCGTGAACTGTAGGAGCTTGTTCAGGGGTCGTAGATCCGTATGGCTTCCTAACGCTTCCGGTGTCTTGTCAAGTCCATTCGTCGCTGTCATCAGGGCGAAAGGTGGTGCTACACGTTACTAGACAGGTATCTCTAATTCAATTGCTCTTCAGTGTATTTCCCTTATGAAAAAATTATGTTACATCGTGGATGAAGTAGAACTGATGAAATATGCTTCGTAAAACAAATTCATTTGTGAACAAATTTTAACAATTTAACGGTGAAGCAATTTTAAAAATCCTGTCGTGATTGAACGTATTAATAGCTTCAAACCAAGCTCAAAACGGGGTGTTGTGCCAGATTATTAATTTCCTTTAAAAAAATTTATTTTGACAAGAACAAAATCGAGTCTCTTGAAGATTTCGTTTCCAGCTAAATCACTATGAATATCATTCAGAATGTTAAAATGCGCGCATGCAACATAACAATTTCCCTGCACAATTAAGTTTCATATTTATTTGTCTTCTGATCTCCTACTGCACAATTCTATTGGTATCTACCATTATTTTGATCCCTGAGTTAGTACTGGTAAACTGCTGTCTCTTTTAAGATACATGTGTGTGGGACACAGATTTCGGAATATCTCTGTAGGAGAAGCATTCTCTGTATCCGTCAATGAATAAGTGTGTGGGAACGATAAACTCACATGAGGGTAGGGCACACCAATGACCTTGGGTTCCAACATCCAGCTACCTAAGTCTAACTGTAGTTAGCCTTAGCTTAATTAATCTATAACAGCTTTCTTGGACAACGGGTACTTTTCTCATAAACGTACAGAAAATTTTGCAATTTGGTTTGCAGCCAACACACAACATAAATAAAAGGAAAAGTTGGGTTTTTTATGTTTTTTTTGAATGTAAGTAACTTTTCAGACAGAAATGAAGCTCGGATAAAGTTTGCCATTAAACTGTATAAGTACCAAAATAATTATTCGTTCTTTCCAAGAAATCCGCGCGAAAAGAATGGGAGAAAGTGAGCCAGTTTTTCAATGGTTCACTGGGAAATGTCCCGGTATCCCGGTGGGCCAATCCGCCCCTGGCTGTTGGTGAAGTTTGCTGTATGCGCTGGCGCCATCTGTTTCAAATCGCGATAACCAAACCGGGTTGTCACAAATATTTTAGTTTCTATCAATACAAGATTATTTGTTTTATATTAAATCGTGCATTCATTCCTCAGTTACGATGCTTTAAATTGGCGGCTTATTTTGGTAAGTTACAGTAGTACGGTGTCAGGCGATTTTTTTCTTTGCATTTTAAATGGAACTTTTCCTCCTTTTCACAGTATTTTTTAAATTTTTATTTGTTTTTCTTCCATTCTTCCTATTTTTTGACAAATAATTATTCTCTGTTTCATGGGGCCACTTATTAAGACTTGGTGTAAGAGCTGTCCTTACATGTTGTCGCTTAATGGGGTATAGATGGGTCATCCAAACGCGATACTATGTTCAATAAAGCATTTCGCGTATCTTTCTGGTTTCACTTAGTACATCGTGTTTCGCAGTATTTATAATGTGTTTGTGAAGCTTAAAATTTTAAAATGATCGAAACATATGATGAATTAATTTTACTTTTAATTGCATTCTTTATTTTTAGATTCCTGTGCCCAAAATGAGCCATCTCGACTTACATTTAATGAGTTATCGGTGTCGTAATCCTGATTCTTCGTTTCACTCTGAAGCTGACTCCGACAGGCCCATATGGGACAGGAACCAAAGACCCATATCTGAAGTGAAGGTAGCCTTACATAGAAAACACAAGACTGGCAGAAAGAAAAGAGCGTTTAAGAGAGGCCACCCAAGAACGTCGATGGGTATACGCCATGTTTTAAACGAAGCGTTCAGAAAATCATCGATAGTTGGAGTAAACACAATAGCGTCGCCTCAAAGTGTTTGTACAAAGTTATGGTGGAGTCTCATGCTTGTTGGGTGCTTCGTGGGCTTCGGCTATCAAGCTATAAAATTTGCTGAGATCTATTTTAGTTTGCCAAGCGTAGTTCAAATCAACGTGGAACATGATATAAAAGCTAAATTCCCTGCAATTACCATCTGCAACTTAAACAGGTATCACACTTAAATCGGTTAATTCACTTTGTAATGGTGCTCTTTTAATTAAGGTGCTATTCTTGTTTTCTACTGAGGTTTAATGACCAACATGAGCAAGTGTAAGGGACATAGACAATCGCCCATACCTAATTTGGGGGCTCTGGTCCCAGGGATAGGACAGAGCTGACGCCGTAAGACAAGCACACCACCCAGACTCATCTGGGACTTTCAACCGGACTCAGCTAGTCAGGGACCTACGCTTCTGACCACTCAGCCACCGCGCCATTTTTGGCAGAGAGTAATTTTTGAGCTTTTGGTCTAATGCAGTTGTGCACGGATGAATGTGGAAATCGCAAGACACCGAGAAGGAATTGAAGAGGATGTATACAAATTTCGTGAGGCATTGAGCTTACTGAAATACTAGAATGAGCCCAAAGTTCCTCACGTTTGCAGCTAAAACCTTAAAATGCAAGGAAGCCATACAACTCACTCCATTCTGCAAAGTACACGCCGTTGTTTTCTATAGTCTTTTGTCAACGTTCCACCAGAGGCACGAATCTACGTTGGTACCACTCGGCAGGTTTTGAGGGCAGAAACTGTTTCACATCCACCACTGAAGCAAAGTGCCATCCTTGTAGGAAATGGGCCATGAAGAAAAGCAGGTCGTAGTCAGATGGGCCAAGATCAGGACTGTACGGGGGATGGGGTAGGAACTAAACCGCCTACACAGTTCCTGTAGTTTTCAGCGGACCGTTCTGGAGGTGTGACTTCAGGCAATGTCCACTTGCAGCAACGCCCACTTTCTATTGATGAGCGCTGGGTAGCGTTGGTGTAGAGCATCGTAGACTCGCTGTTGTTGTTTGGCACAGAACTTTCCGTCCGCAACCAGACTGTCTGTCTCTAGTGCTCAGAGCACAGTCCTTAGAATTCCACAAAATGAACAACATTACTTTTCTCTCGACACGCCCTCTTTGCACCACTGGTAATGCTTCTTGGTGTGGCCTCAACCATTGATTCCCAGCTGTAGGATAGCGTGGAAATATCACTTTTCATCATCTGTGACGATATGACGCCAAAACCTATCGACCTATGGATTTGGCAGCAGACCCCGACTGTGTGTGTGTGAGAGAGAGAGAGAGAGAGAGAGAGAGAGAGAGAGGCGTTATGCCAGCTGGGGTGTCAATTTATGGGAAACAATTAGGTGGTGCCTGGACAAGAGATAAAGCTGGTGCAGGTGAGGAACGATGGTGTATTGAGAAGACATCACAGCTTCGACTAAGGTGTCAGATTTTATGGTCATGGGACGTCCTGACCTCGGCTTGTCTTCGAACCTGGTGTCCTCAGCATTAAAACGCCGGAACCATTTTCGTGCAGCGCTGCTGTCTCCTGTTCCTTGCCTTCAACTTCACAAATTTCTCTTAATTCTTTTTTCAAATAATAGCACAGCAGCGCCCGAACAACACGTTTATCGACCTCAACTCTCTATTTACCTGATAACGCAATCTGGCTCCATGCCAAATGCACGTCATTAGCCTTGTATGCTCCAGCTAATCGTGGCACTCAGACGACACTGGCACGTTTCGCACGGTAATGGAGGCCGACATTATGTGTAGCTCAAAACGGGACGAACTTTTGTTTCATCCTGGTGGGCAAATGATGAAAGTTTCGCAGCGATTCAGTACATACCGGCTGAGCGCGGCGCACGTGCGATTTCGCCTCATAGTTTACGTCGGATGCACTCGAACCTAAACGTTAACGTTTCAAACATGCCGCAAATACGCCGATGAAACACCTACGTTCATTTGACTGGCACAGAGCGGCAGTGGACCGTCGATATGCGTGAGACGGAGCTCAATTTGCGAGAAGTTTATTCACAGGTGAGGCGTAATGTGAGCACAGTACAACGTTGATTGTTAAAGTGCAACGAATCGTGAGGGGGAGGAACTGGATCAAGTTTCCAAGAAGCAGCAAGTTAAGATAGTCGACACCGTACTTGTGCTGCTCGCGAGCCATTTCCTACGGCGATCATTATCCGGCGGTTACCACCCAAACGATGCGATGACGCTTGCATAACGAGGAATTTCGGCTGAGACGTCCTGCCTAGAACCTCCCTTTGTTAGAGAAAGACGACACTGGATTGCGGTAAGGAGGAATGGGTTATTTACAGAGTCGTTCAGGTTCTATTTTGACGTACTAGCTGCCCGAACATTCGCATGATCCCATTGTTATCAACCACATGCTGAGGCTTTTACAATCAGCCACCAACGTTCCGATTAGTGTGGAGTGAAACCCCCATACGACAGCAGGACATCTCAGTCCATATAACTGGCACTGTTACGGCGATATGCCATGTCGATGTAATTGTCAATTCCGTCACACCTCCTTTCCATGCCATCACGCCGCGAGCAATCCCAAAACAAGAAAACGCCCATCAATACACTATCTCCAAGGCGCTGACATTTTTCTATGGCCACTTAACTCACAGGACTTATCTCTCATCGAGCATGCGTTGGAACTTGTGGGTCGCCCTATCCGTGGGCTTCCTCCGGCTGTGGATCTGCATTAGCTGCGTGGCCAGTTGGTTGCTGCGTCGAGTGCCATGCCCCAGCAACCATTGATGATCTCATTGATGCCACGCCTCCTTTTAATGGCTAATGACAAGCCTCCTCGTCTACAGGCTTGTCCTTAGCCTTTAAAATTGAGGATTGGTTCAATACAACGTTGGTTCTTGAGGTGGAACAACACTGTATTGAACCAATCCTCAATAAAAGCAGATATACTGCCTTCTCGCATTTAAGTTTTTCATCATGATCGGGCTAGCTCTTAGGGTCACGTGATTTTTGCAACTACACTGATGTAGCAAATTATTAGAAACATCTACTTAATATGGTGTTGGGCTGCCCATGACCTTCAAAGCAACTTTGATTATATGTAGCATGATACCAACAAGGTGCTGAAATCGTTGTACAGGTACATTCAGCCAAGCGGATGTGATGCGACCGTCAATTGCCAAATGTCCGCTGAAGAAGGATCTCTGTTGCAATTGATTTCCTCAATTTCATCACACAGCCATTCGATTGGGTTAAGCTCTGGGTTTCAATTCTGTGGACACATTATGCGTCCAGTTTAATCAAAAAATAAAATTCTGTAACAAATAAGACGATACAGAACACTATGTACAATAATATTCACCGGGGAGGCTTAATTAAGCCTGATAACATGTAGTGACAACACGTCAGGTGAACAGAGTACTCAGAATACAACGCCCGATGGAGACAATAAAAAAAGTAGACACAAGAATTCGTGTAATAAGGATATCAACAAGGTTGACATGTTGAAATATCTCGTTCGTCCGAACAGAGAAGAATGCATAGATCCAATATCATCATCATCATTCATTATCAATCCACTGCTGGACGAAGGTCTCCCCAAGTTTCCTCCACAACGGTCTGTCTTGTGCCAGTCTCCTCCATATCAATCCCGCATACTTTCGAATTTCATCCACCCATCTTCCATGTGGTCTTCTTCTGGGTCTTGTCCTGTCCCTTTGAATCCAATCTAAAATTTTGGCTGTCCATCGATGGTCTGTCCTTCTGGCATTATGTCCAGCCCATTGCCATTTCAGGGATTTAACTCTGATCATGATGTCTTCCACTCTTGTCATTTTTCGGATCCACGAGTTCCTCTTCTTATCTCTCCTGGTTACACCAAGCATGCATCTCTCCATGCCACTTTGAGTTGTCTGCAGTCTTTGTATGTCTTTTTTAGTTAAGGTCCACGTCTCTGCACCATACGTAAGCACTGGAAGGATGCATTGATCAAACACTTTTCTTTTAAGACATAATGGCATATTGCTCTTGAAAATTATGCTGTTTCTTCCAAAAGCTCTCCAGGCAAGTTTTGTACGTCGATTAATTTCTTCATCTATGTGACCCTCACTTGATATCTGTTGTCCAAGATAAATGTACGTGTCTGTTATCTCCAGCTTTTTTCCATCAACCGACAAATCTTCATTTCTTGTAAAAGCATTGAACATCACTTTTGTCTTCTGAAAGTTCATTTTTAATCCCACTTCTTTACTCTTGTCAGCAAGTTCTTGGATCATACTCTGCAGCTCTGATGGGGTAGTTGCAAAAATGACTATGTCATCAGCAAAACGAAGCTAGGTTAGATAATCTCCATTAATCTTTATCCCTTTGTTTTCCCAGTTCAGTGATTGAAAGACATTTTCCAATGTCGCATTAAAGAGCTTGGGAGATATGGTGTCACCTTGTCTCACTCCTTTTCCAATTTTTTTGTGTGTTGTATTTTCAAACAGCCGAATCTTTGCACTTGCATTTTCATAGATGTTATTAATAATATTAATGTACGCATCTTCAATACCGCAGGATTTCAGGGCCATTGTAACTGCTGATGGTGTCACCGAATCAAAGGCTTTTTCATAATCGATAAAAGCCATGCACAATGGAAGTTCATATTCCCTCGCTCTTTCAATTAGTTCTCTCAGTACGTGGATATGATCTATTGTGCTGTAGCCACTCCTGAATCCAGCTTGTTCTCTCGGTTGAGCCATGTCCAGTGTCACCTTTAAGCGGTGTGAAAGAACTTTAGTGAAGATTTTATAAACCACTGATAGGAGGCTGGTAGGTCTGTAGTTCCTGAGATCCTCAATATCACCTTTTTTATGTAGCAAGATCATTGTAGCGTTGTACCAATCCTCAGGAATCTTCCCTTCATTAAGGCATCGAGTAAAAATTTGGGAGAGTACTGTTTCGATTTCTGCACTTGCTTCTTGTATGATGTCTACAGTAATTCCATCTTCTCCTGGAGCTTTTCCCCGCTTCATGTTCTTGATTGCATGTGCAACTTCTGCTGGGAGGACTGGAAGAACTCTGGTACTGGTACCTTTCATGATGTCTGGAGTACATGGATCATCCCTTTTATATAATTTGGAGTAGAAATCTTTCACTCTTGTCAAAATTTCGCCTCTATTTCTTGTTACAGAACCATCTTCTTTTCTCAGTGCCATAATCTGTTTTCTTCCCTTACTGAGAAGTCCCTTTGCTATCTTTAGGCTTTGGTTGTTTTCAATTGCTTTCCTTACTAGTTCACGGTTGAATTTCCTTACGTCTTCAGCTATACTTTTTCGTACTGTCTTGCATAGCTCTATATATTCCACTTTGGAAGTCACATCTCCTTTAGTTGTCCTCATCTTTCTTCTTTTTTGTATCAACATTTTGGTTTTTCCTGATAATTTGTTCACATGCAACTTGTTCTTAGACCCAGCTAATTTTGTTGCTGTTTCCATAAGAGCTTTGGTTACTTTTCTGTTAACTTCAGAAATATCCACTTCTTCTGATGTTAGGCCTTCTAAAGCAGAGAATCTGTTCTTCAGTTCCAACTTGAAGGTATTATGGTGTTTTTTAAGGTTGGTTATGTCAATACATTTTGTTTGCCTTATGATCTTGCTACGTTCGAGTTTAGTGTTGAGGTGCATCTTACATCTCACCAATCTGTGGTCACTACCTGAGTTGAACTTGTTTAGCACACTGCAGTCTTCTATGACGAATTTTTTGTTACACATAATAAAATCAATTTCACTTGTCATCCAATTTGGATGTCTCCATGTCCATTTCCTGTGTGACTTTTTCTTGAAAAAGGAGTTCAAGATGAAAATTCCTTCTGCCTCTGCAAACTCAACGAGAGTATTTCCACGCTGGTTTCTGTTGCCGTGACCGAATGTACCTACTGAAGTTTCAATCTGTTGCCGTTGCCCTATTTTTGCATTGAAATCTCCCATAATTATCTTTAAGTGCTGCTTACCTTTATTATTTAGATGACGAATTTCCTCATAAAATTCTTCAATTTCTTCTTCAGGATGACTTGTGGTGGGTGCATAAGTTTGAATAATCTGAGTCTGGTATTTTCTCGAGAGTTGGATAACGAGTCGTGCACCTCTGTTAGAGGAACGTTCAACTTTTACAACTTTGTCCTTCAGTTTCTTGTTTATTATAAATCCAACACCACTAGTTCTGCCAGTATCTGCCCCACGAGAGTAGAAGAGATGTCCACTTTTCAGTTCAGTGAGATCTTCTCCTTTTCTCCTTACCTCACTTAGCCCGACGATGTCCCACTTGATCCTTTGTAGTTCCTCTTCCAATTCAAGAAGCCTTGAAACAGAAGATAGGGAGCGTCCATTATACGTAGCCAAGGTCAGCATCAGATGGCAGCCTAGTCCGGTCCTTCGGGGATTCTTAGTACCCTCTGCCTTCATGTCGCACTGGCCGCTGCCTTGGCCAGGTAAATTCCAGCTGCCGGAGACTGAGGGCCAAGATTTAAGTTGTGGAGTCATTTTGGAGGGGTTTGGCCATAACTAAACACGCTGGCCAAGCGGGTTGGTGAGTGTGGGATAGCATTTCTTCTAATCCCGATGTTATAGTTATACCGCTATTGGCGGTAGTCAAGCCCCTTTAGTGGGAACAGGATGTACCACGAGAAAGCGGGGTTGACATTTTTCAAGGAGAGGCTGTGATGTTACGCATCATCTGACCTTACATCCCATATACACACGGATAAATGTCATCGAAAATAAAAGTGAAGTTTACAATATACACACGGATAAATGTGAAGTTATCCAATATACACACGGATAAATGTCATCCAAAATAAAAGTGAAGTTAACAAAGATTCTTCATATACAGTATGTAATATGCAACAAAAGACAAATGCAACACTAGAAGGAAGAATAATAAAGTATGACACAAGAAATTTCAGTAAACACTATTCAGCTCAGGGACCACTAAAAGCTCAGTATTGCACATGAAAGTAGCTGTCAGAAGCTGAAGCAGAAACCACATCACAGAGGCACCACACTAGCAGACATCACTCTGGTGAGTACGACGTTTCCGATGTGAAAAAAACCTTACGCCTAAACGAAGAGCTTCGATATGGATGAGTAAATAAATGATATCTATCTTCACGGTACAGACGAAACCGCAGTCGAAGACATAGGTAGAAGGACGATGAAGGGAGTGCAAGAATTCTTTTGGTCAAAAAAGGCCAGCATTGTGCCATGGTATAGAGCATAAAAGGAGGCCTAGACGTATCGGAAAGTCTCCAATTGGTGTCTATGACACAGGCACAGGACAGTCCTTCAAGTGGAAGAGCAGTGTCGTCATTAGAGTAAAGAGCAAGAACGCAATGCTGATCGAAGGTTCGAGCTGAAGAAAGAAGGGATTCATCATGAGAATGCTCCTCAGAACAAACATTCAAAGAAGATGCTATGGGACGAGAACAGAAAATCGACGAA
This sequence comes from Macrothele yani, assembly GCA_039090855.1. Classification (NCBI taxonomy): domain Eukaryota; kingdom Metazoa; phylum Arthropoda; class Arachnida; order Araneae; family Macrothelidae; genus Macrothele; species Macrothele yani. The sequence continues at coordinate 42,045,662 of CM077022.1, read as the reverse complement.
AAGAGAGAAGAAAGGTCAGAAGAATCAGCGAAGTCAAGTGCGGGAAAGAAAGGAAGATCACGCGAAACATTAGCAGGGAGGGAATTAAAAGGAGACACAGAAGGTGAGGGCAGACGAAAATAACCTGGAGGCTTTTCGGAAAAAGGAGAAACAACGAGAAAGGAGAAATCCGAAAAGGAAAGAAGAGTGGACAGAGACAGAAGACGAAGGAGGAACACTGTGTAATGACCTACCACGACGAGGAAAACGTGCCTTAGCTCGTTTTTTTATTCGGGGTTTAACGACCACCGTGAGCAATTCAATGGGCTAAAAGCAGTCCCCCGTCCCTAATTCTGGGCCCCTGGTTCCAGAGAAGGGAGAGTGCCAGTGCCGTAAGACAAACACAACATCCATGCTTCACCGGGATTCGAACCCAAACCCTTCATGGATGAAAGATCATAAGCCGGCGCTTAGACCACTGCGCCACCGGGGCGGCCTTAGCACGTTTAAGACGGGCATGGGGGAAGAAGAACTGAACATTTTAATGACGCAACTAGATTCAGAGATATACACTGACGGAAAAAAATCCCAACACCACGAAAAAATAGTTGTAGAGGAATGAAATGGCGGCAATACATTTGTATAGGTAACATATTTAATCGATTAAGGTTTCAAGATCACAGCTTATTGTAAGCGCGAGAAGAGCCATTTTAAATGTGAAATGCTGGTACATTAATAACCGGTGTAATCACCAGAATGTTGAATGCAAGCACGCAAACGTTCATGCATTGTGTCATACAGGTGCTGGATGTCAGTTTGTCGGATGGAGTTCCATGCCTGTTGCACTTGGTCGGTCAATACAGGGACGGTTAATGCTGGTTGGGGGTGACGCTGGAGTTGTCGTCCAATGATGTCCCATACGTGCTCGATTGGTGAAAGATCTGGTGATCTAGCAGGCCACGGCAACATGTCGACACTCTGTAGAGCCTGTTGGGTTACAACAGCGGTATGCGGGCTAGCGTTATCCTGTTGGAAAACACCCCTTGGAATGCTGTTCATGAATGGCAGCACAACAGGTTGAATCACCAGACCGACATACAACTGTGCCTTCAGGGTGCGTGGGATAACCACGAGAGTGCTCCTGCTGTCATAGGAAATTGCTCCCCAGACCATAACTCCAGGTGTAAGTCCAGTGTGTCTCGGCCGCAGACAGGTTGGTTGCAGGCGCTCACCTGGCCTCCTTCTAACCAACACACGGCCATCACTGGCACCCAGGCAGAACCGGCTTTCATCAGACAACACAACAGATCTCCACTCCGTCCTCCAATGAGCTCTGCCGCACCGGTGGCGCAGTGGTCTAAGGCGTTGGCCTCTGGTCATTCGTCCGTAAGGGGTCTGGGTTCGAATCCCGGTCTGGCATGGATGTTGTGTTTGTCTTACGGCACTGGCTCTCTCCCTTTACTGGAACCAGTGACCCGAAATTAGGGACGGGCGACTGTTTATAGCCCATTGAGTTGCTCACGGTGATCGTTAAACCTCCAATCCAAAAAAAAAAAAAAAAAAAGAGCTCTAGCTTGACACCACTGACGTCGCAAACGGCAGTGGTTTGGAGTAAGTGGAATGCACGCTACAGGGCGTCTGGCTCGGAGCTGTCCTTCAAGTAACCGATTTGTAACAGTCCGTTGTGTCACTGTGGTGGCAACTGCAGCTCGAATTGCTGCCGCAGACGCGGTACGATGCGCCACGGCCATACGCCGTACACCACGGTTTTCCCTCTCAGTAGTGCCACATGGCCGGCCGGAACCCGGCCTTCTTGAGGCAGTACCTTCCCTTGACCACCGCTGCCAACAATCCTGCACAGTGGCTACATTCCTGCCAAGTCGTTCTGCAATATTGCGGAAAAAAAAATCCACCTTCTCGTAGCCCTATTACACGACCTCGTTCAAACTCCGTGAGCTATTGATAATGGCTTCTTCGTCTTCTTAAAGGCATTCTTGACTAACATCAACACCCTACGTTCGAATCTCAACGATAACTAACGCTCAGGAACGTTACAGCGCGTATTTACAGCAAACCTTCTTTGCATGTTCTCAAGGGCGCTACTAGCGCCACACGTATGCGCCGAGCGCGATATTTGCCTAGACGTCATCTTACAGATGTACTCTCACCGCCTACCAACTGTCATTTATCTAACACAACCCCTTCTTGGTGTAGGGATTTTTTTCCGTCAGTGTATATGTTTTTGATTGAATTTTTAACGACCACCGTGAGCAACTCAATGGGCTAAAAGCAGTCGCCCGTCCTTAATTTAGGGTCACTGGTTTCAGGGAAGGGAGAGAGCCAGTACCGTAAGACAAACACATTATCCACGCCTCACCGGGATTCGAACCCGGACCGCTTTCGGACGAATGATCAGCAGCCATCGCTTAGACCACTGCGCCACCGGGGCGGCTTCAGAGTGTCTCCATACTGTCTTGAAGAGTATCTACAGAAAGAGAAACATCAATTAAAACAGAGAGAGAACCAGAATGTACAGGATAATCAGGGAGATGAGAAAAATCTTTAACTGTAGAAGAAGCAGAAAGACAGAAGCAGAAGGACTTTAAACAGCTGAAGGGAGAAGAGGAGAATGCAAACGCATATGTTCTTGTTTCTGGCAATTAAAGCATTGAACGGAAGTGAACACATTACACTGATAAAATTGATCAAAGGCTTAAACGACAGTAGTGGTGGGACAGGATTTTAAAGCAGCGTCTGTGGGGAAGACAACACGCAATTGTCTTCGGAACCCTGAGACGGGAGGGAAGGGAGAGCCTCGAGGAGCTGTAGGCAGGCGCCGCACCGTACCGACGATCTTGCAAAAGGACCCAATGGCCAACGGCAAGACTACGCCCGGGAGCTCCAGAGGGACAGAAGAAAAAGAAGTCGTAGTAGGGAGTCTGTGCGGAAGGAGAAGGAACAAATAAAGTAGAATTGACTAGTAAACCATGTTTGACAATCTAAGTCGCAGAAGCAGGTGAAACTAGGATTGCTGTAATACTCCTAGGAGAGCGAGTTAAGTTTTCAACAGCTGTTTAAGGAAGCTTAGATGTAAGGGCAGCCATTTATTGGTGAAGGGTAGTATCTAGTAAGGAATGAAATAAAATACCTCTTCGAAGTCGGGAGTTCAGATCCACACCAATTCAGGAAGTGTCCGGAATAAAGACACGAACAGTCGAATTTCACACGGTGACAACAAGAGTAGAAGAATCAGCAGATGGAAGCGTCGATGACGTACAAGTAAGTTGCTGATAAAGGCCTGCAGTCGCAGTGTAGCTGCGGGAATATGTACATTCAAGGTTTTTTTTATTGGATGTTTAACGACCACCGTGAGCAACGCAATGGGCTGTAGCAGTCGCCCGTCCCTAAGTTAGGGCCACTGTTTCCAGGGAAGGGAGAGAGCCAGTGCCGTAAGACAAACACAACGTGCATTCCTCACCAGGATTCAAATCTGGACCACTTTCGGACGAATGATCTGAGGCCATCGCTTAGACCACTGCGCCACCGGGGCGACCATCCAAGTTGTTGCGAAGACGTTGTAAGAGAATAAGGACGTTGAGTGGTATCAACTCTGCTTTGGGAAGAAGGCTGAGGCGAAGGAAGACAAGGCAGCACAGCTGAACGTCCAGTGGAAGAAGGTCCATGTTGCGGTGAAGACATAGTTGTGACGTAGAAACGATAGAGGTCGAGGTAACAGGCACAGTAGATGAGGTCACAGAAGTAGAACGAAGGAGTGCAGAATCTGCACATGGAGGAGGAGGAGTACTTCCCAGCCGAGGGAAGGCACCAATGACATAATAACGTCATAGACGACTGAGCTGCTAGGCTAACAGCAAGACATGCTGTGACGTCTCAGCAAGTGACGAAGAAGTGGGAACTTCCGCCGAAGCAACTGACTTGGATGAAGAACCGGAAGCCGCCCTGTTTGATATCTAGTTGTAAATAATCCAGCGGTATAAGTTCATATCATGATTAAGAGGACACGTAGAAGGTCCTCAGCCATATAAAATCACAGAAAGCAGCAAATCAACTTCATGCATCAGCAGCACTAATAGAAGAGACGGAAATTGCCCAAAGGACGGAATAATATGCGTCCTGCAAGCTCGCAAAGGCTAGAACTAAAGTAGGGTTCAAGCAAAATTAAAAAGCGTTCATAAAAAGTAAAATAAAGTCTCGAAGATCATCTGGAACGGGCAGTACAGGTTCAGACTGACGTTAGGAGAAACATAAGCCACAAAATCAGGTCCGAAACCGTGGAAGCACTAAGAAAATAAGAGGCTGTGATGGAGCCCAGTCCGACACGTCAGATGCAGTATGAACTATGGGGCCCATTTTTTTATTGGAGGATTGACGACCACCGTGAGAAACTCAATGGGCCCGTCCATAATTTAGGGTTACTGGTACCAGCGAAGGGAGAGAGCCAGTGCCAAGCACTGCATCCATGCCTCACCGGGATTCGAACCCGGACTCACCTCGGATGAATGATCAAAAGCAAATGCTTAGAACACGGTGCCACCTGGGCGGCGGGGACTATTTCATCTGTTCAAAATCGTCACGTTCTTGAAAATGCAGAGGGTGGACAACTAAACTGAAACACATGGCCTTAGGACACCACAATCTATTAGTACGGTGTAGGGCCTAATTTGGAGGCCAATACAGCTGCAATGTGTCGTGGGAAGGACCGATACAAGTCCAGTACAGTGACCAGAGGGATTTGAAGCCAGTCATCTTGTAGAAAAGTGGGTAGTTCACGACGTGATGCTGGTGGAGTAAAACGTTTCCTGACTCGCTTCTTCAGAACACCCCAGAGTGGCTCAATAATGTTCAATGTTCAGTGCAGGCCATAACAGATGTTGAGCCACACTTTCATGCTCAGTAAACTACTCTTCCACCAGTTTGGCTGTGTGTATCGGTATGTTGTCATGCTGATACACGGAACCACCGTCAGGGGACAGTGTTTGAATCATCAGGTGCACCTGGTTCTCCAGAATTGTCGGATAGTCCTTGGCAGTAATGTGCTCTTCAAGAACAATCAGCTGGCTGACAGACTGCCACGATATTGCGGCCCAAACCATCACCGATCCATTTCCGTGCTTCATTGTGGGCAATAAACAGTCCGGGTGGTAAGCCTGTGAGGGATGGTTCCACACTTCAACTCTTCCGGTTGTGGGAAAGACAGTGAAGGACGATTTATCGGAGAACAATATATTCATCGGAGAACAATAACGTCCACGATTTGCGCTGCTGGCACCATTGCAACCAATGTTTGGCATTCACACTGATGATCCAGGGTTTGGCGATAGCAACACGGCCGTGAATATTGACTCGGTGAAGCTCTTGACGAACAGTTTAGATAGAAACAGGTAAGTCGCGGTGCGTATTAAACTCTGCAGTGAGTTGGATATCTGTGGTTTAATGTTTTTTGGCTACCATCCGTGTTAGCATACGGACGTCTTTGTCAGATAGCTTCCTCTTACCTCGACAGTTACTCCTATTGGATGTGGATTTCCCTCTTCCTGGTATGTTAACATGACCCTGGATATCGTGGCTCGCGATACACTGCAAAGACGTGCTGTCTTGGACGCAGATACATCGGCAGACGTGCACCAGCAATCTGGCCTCTTTGAAACTCGAATATGTCTCACATTACGTTCTGTGAACAGCACTTTTTGAGGTCAGCTGTGCTACTGCTCTGCTAATGCAACCTTCACACTCCGCTCTCGTTTATCAACTGAAAAATAGATGTTGGATGGCCACCAGGTAGCACGCACGGCGGCGTGACACGTGGGGTACTATTTGCGCAGGTGTTTCAGTTTCGTTGTGAACCCATTGTATTGTGTGACGATTCGAGCTTTGTGGCAAAGAAAGGATATTAAGATTCCTTGTGGCATCCAAATGCTATTCCAAAGGTATTAAGGATTACAATGCCCGCCGTGAAAGCAGACTCCAGACCATTACACCGCTTCCACCAGTTTGTACATTTAAATCTGGTCAGCTCTGAAGCATCGATTCGTACTCTTGATGCCATGTTCTTGCACGCCCATTGGTGTGTATTAACGGAAAACGTGATTCATCGGACCTGGTGAACTATTTCATGTCTTCAAGGGTCCAGTTTTGGTGCTCACGTCCCCACTACAGACGAAATTGTCGGTTTTTACCAGAAACGAGTAGAACAAGAAGAGCACGTCTGCCGTCATAATCCATTCGCGCTAATGCGTATGCTGAAATTCTTCTCTTGATGCCACTGTTGTATTACGAGGTTACTTGATACAATGGAGCTCGTCTGTTACCTCGTACAATCTTCTCCAGCCGCTGTTGCCCTCGAGCATCGCGCAGTTGTTGCCGCACCCAGGAAGACCGCTGTCTGCTTGTTTTGTTAATTGTGCACCACTCATTGTGCACTCTCGGTAGAGTTGTCCTTGCATAGCCGAGGAGCTTTGCCGTTTCTGGGATGGTTGACAGGGCCGCTTATTATCCACTATCATGTTTCTTTCAAAATTGTTTAAATCAGGAATTTCCTCGTATTGCCTCTATCTACGTTTCGTACATCTCTCAATAATTTTGCAGTGAACTGTTTATAAAGCCTTCTTAATGTGATAGTTGCCTCCCCAGTGGTGCAGTGGGCTAAGTGCTGGCTTTTGATCATCCCTATGGCAGGGTGGTCAGAGCCGTAGTCCTGTGGCTAGTCGTTTGAGCTGTGTTCGCGACCCCTATGAGACGCCCTGAACTAGGGAAAATAGGTTTTTTCGAAATTTCCTGTTTGAGTGTGTTTTATTTGAAACTTGAATCTCAGTTCTCAAATAAAACATAGCCGCCCCGGTGGCGCAGTGGTCTAAGCGATGGCTTCTGATCATTCGTCAGAAAGGGGCCCGGGTTCGAATCCCGGTGAGGCATGGATGTTGTGTTTGTCTTACGGCACTGGCTTTCTCCCTTCCCTGGAACCAGTGACCCTAAATTAGGGACGGGCGACTGCTTATAGCCCATTGAGTTGCTCACGGTGGTCGTTAAACCTCCAATCAAAAAAAAAAAAAAATTAAAATAAAATAAAACATACCCAAACAGGAAATTTGCATCTATCCTTAAAATTCGCTCGGGGTTGGGGTCACTAAACCCTAAAACGAAAGAGCGGGTAGCGAAATTATCAAACATAAGTTGGCATAGACGTTTTTCACATTAATGAAAAGCAAGTTTTTTTAGGAAATTTTTAAAATTCGTTTTACGAGAGTGATAGCAACATGAAAATTATAAATGCCGTTGCATGTTACATAATAGAATGAAAGAGGAAAGGCTTTTCTTCTTTTGTAAAATCGTTCGGAAAATAAGTGAACACTTTCAAGTCACATCATTCCTGTAATATCAAAGCAAGGCTCGCAATATTTGAGGGTAATAATTAGCTCCCCTCATTATTATTAATACGTTCCCAAGCAGTGGGCAATTTACGAACCATTGTCCTTAAGTCTGAGTAAAATGGCTGTGATGCGGAGATTCAAATATTGTTTGTTTTTGTACGAGTATCAGACGTCTCTCTTTTCATATATGGTTAAACCAGTTGAAATCACAGGAATCCATATCCGGTGAATACGGTAGGTGGGGAAGCTCCACTCAATCGTTCTGTTCAATGAGGAGCCAAAACAATCCGGCTGTGCAGTGTCATGTATGAGGACTGGTCGCTGTTCAGGATGTCGCAGTGCCATGCTGAGATATGCTCCTTTAAAAATGATTTATACCACTCCGATATCATGGTTATTTTCTCATTATAAGTCTTCCAAATGTCCATGCCGCGTTGCAGAGTTTTTTTCTCAGCCGTGACGTCACACCAGCAGTACGAGGGTTTTCTGTAAGCCACGCCTTTCCTTTAGTCGTGCTGTTCAGATCCTTATTGGTGGTTGTGTGCGTTGTTTACACCTTGGTGATGATCAAGGTTAGTAGACTACTAGGTTTGCTCATACGGGAGTACGGGAAGAGCTTTCCTGCAGAGCATTCCGTCTGACGTCACTGGTCTTAGAAGAGAACACGAGAGTTGTGCGCTGTCTGCTGACACGCAGTCAGTTTGTTGCTAGAAGCAATGCGTTAGCGTAAACACTTCATAAATTTAGTTCTGTAATAAATGAATTTATGTGTCTTAGAATTTGATTATCACTAAGTATCAGCATGGTCTCAGAAAAAAATAAATCGATTTCTTATGCAGAATGCTGTAAATAAACAAATGTGAGAAATAACGTACCTGAAAAAATGCCTATTCTTTTTTTTTTTTTTTTTTTTTTTTTTTATTGGAGGTTTAACGACCACCGTGAGCAACTCAATGGGCTATAAGCAGTCGCCCGTCCCTAATTTAGGGTCACTGGTTCCAGGGAAGGGAGAGAGCCAGTGCCGTAAGACAAACACAACATCCATGCCTGACCGGGATTCGAACCCAGACCCCTTACGGACGAATGATCAGAAGCCAGCGCCTTAGACCACTGCGCCACCGGGGCGGCGCCTATTCTTCATGTAGTTATCTTCAGAAGCTTGCGTTTCCTATTTTTTTTTACCTTTCTGCTGCGAAATGATGTGCCTCATTCGAATCATAGTACGTGCTTTGATGAAAAGTTTAATGCCTCGGCTGAATTTTAGAGGAAATTTTTTGCCTTAAATTTATTATAACGTCTTCACTTGCTTCAGCCTGCGACAACCCCAATTATTCATTTTGCATATCCCTTTCATAGTCTTCTTCCGCAAAATGTTTGGAGCAAATAGTAGGATTCTGGATTATAACAGCATCACCTCGTTTTTTTTTTTGATTGGAGGTTTAACGACTACCGTGAGCAACTCAATGGGCTATAAGCAGTCGCCCGTCCCTAATTTAGGGTCACTGGTTCCAGGGAAGGGAGAGAGCCAGTGCCGTAAGACAAACACAACATCCATGCCTCACCGGGATTCGAACCCGGACCCCTTACGGACGAATGATCAGAGGCCATCGCTTAGACCACTGCGCCACCGGGGCGGCTCACCTCGTTTGCAGCGCGATTTCCATAACTTGCAGAGCTCAGTCACTTTCGGAAATCTATGGTATGTGATCGGCGATCCTTTAGTATTTCTGTAGTTATTTTTGCAATCTGCAACAGGCGGTGGCGCAGTGGTCTAAGCGATGGCCTCTGATCATTCGTCCGAACGGGGTCCGGGTTCGAATCCCGGTCAGGCATAGATGTTGTGTTTGTCTTACGGCACTGGCTCTCTCCCTTCCCAGGAACCAGTGACCCTAAATTAGGTTCGGGCGACTCCTTATAGCCCATTGAGTTGCTCACGGTGGTCGTTAAACCTCCAACCAAAAAAAAAAAAAAAATTTGCAACAGCGCAGGAACTTGAAGGAATCACGAAAAAATAAACTATTTGCAAACAAACCAAGCTATTCTACTTATGGTACATGTTCACTAAATTATTAAAGAAACAAGAAAACACAGCGCTCTTTGAACAAGAGTCAAATGACATTTGCGACTGCTTTGACATCTGCTCGAAGGTCACATCTCGTCCGGGGTCTTTGTAAGACGGTGACGTCATCAGACTTCCTTACGGGCATAACTTTGTGTGTTAAAGAACCTTGGTCATGATGTTCTGAAAAATCAAATGCTTTTGTGGTGTTGCTACCAAGTAGTAATAGCCTGTTCCACGATGAACATAAACTGTGGTTCTTTCAAGCTCTAATCCACGATAGAATTTCATCAAACAAAGATCTTCGCTCTTTCCACGTTTATAAGTAAGTCACGGAAAAATTCTCATTGGGCGCCACCGGTGGCGGCCAATGATAATTTTTCCGTGACTCACTTATAAACGTGGAAAGAGCGAAGATCTTTGTTTGATGTTCCTGGTCCACGTTAAATGTCTGTATTAATTATTAATTTGATAGAATTTCAAATTTCATTGCATTACATTTTCTTCTTCAAAGAATATAATTGTTTGCTGCCCCGGTGGCGCAGGCCTCTGATCATTCGTCTGTAAGGGGTCCGGGTTCGAATCCCGGTCAGGCATGGATGTTGTGTTTGTCTTACGGGACTGGCTCTCTCCCTTCTCTGGAACCAGTGAACCTAAATTAGGGACGGGCGACTACTTATAGCCCATTGAGTTGCTCACGGTGGTCGTTAAACCTCCAATCAAAAAAAATAATAATATAATTAATTTTTTAAATAATGTTCAGTGCCTTTTTCCTATTAATACATGTCCTGAATTAGTTCTTTCTTAAACCAATAATTACTGCTCATCTGCTATTGACAACAACAATTGAACAGATCACATAGTAACGCCCAAAATAAAAATGAATTGGTAAAATCGGCTAAATGTTTGCGGAACATTCAGTCCTGACAAATGACCAGATTATTTATACTGCCAAGAGGGAATGACTTAAGTAACAGATAAGTCCCGTTAAGATTTACCTAAATTTATGTTGTGTTCTGGATCTTTGTGAAGTGGTGAATTGATTTAAAAAATTATGTAGTGCATGTGTTCTTTGTTTTGCATGATGACTGAAAAGCAAATAATTTATACCTTTGTTTCAGAGTGCGAATGAGTGTGTACTGCAAATACTTCCAAGATGATTGTCCCGACGGAGAAGCATTGAATGTGAGTACTATTTCAGAACCTTTCAGAACCAGCGCTTTTTTACGCTTTCCAACCGTAGGTTGAAGAAGCGTATATGCTCCTCCAGCTTTGTCCGTCCACACGATAACTCACGTAAAAATGGTTCGATTTCGATGAAATTTTAGTATATGATAGGGGATCACCTGGGGACGAACCCTATCGAAAATGGGCGAAATGGGGTCAAAGATCAGGGCATAGGAGCGGGATTCATTCCATTGCCCTTATGCGTCATAACTTGAGTAAAAATGGTTCGATTTCGATGTAATTTTAGTATGTGGTAGGGGACCGACCACCCGGAGACGAACCGGATTGAAAATGGGCGAAATGGGGTCAAAGGTCAGGACATAGCAGTGTGATCCATTCCATTGCCCTTATGCGTCATAACGTGCGTAAATGTGGTTCGATTTCAATGACATTTAAGTATGTGGTAGGGGACCACCTGAGAACGAACCCTATTGAAGATGGGCGAAATGGGGTTAAAGGTCAGTACATACGAGCGGCATCCATTCCATCACCCTTATGCGTCATAACTTACGTAAAAATGCTTCGATTGAGACAAAACTTTATCATGTATTTCTGGAAGTATACTTTACCGGTTCTGTTTAATATCATCAAAATGGGGTCAAAGGTCAGGTCATAGGATCGAGATTTATTCTACCGCCATTATCCTCATAACTTGAGTAATAACTTGAATAATGATTTTTGGTATGTTCAAAAGCGTATCATAATCGATGCATTGCATGAATTTACTAACTTGTTAAATTGGCTATGGCCCTAAAAATCCACCTGATGTTTCGATAAAACAGATTCAACGCTTTGCTTACGTTGGTAAGGTATTGTTGGCCATGAAACGATAATCGCCTGTTGTTGTTGGAGGTTTAACGACCACAGTGAGCAACTCAATCGGCTATAAGCAGTCGTCCGAAACTTAGATCATCATAGATCATATGTAGAGGATTTTTAGGAAGGGTGTGCCTGACCCCAGGTCTTAAACAACCCGTAGAAATAGGAGGCTAGGTGATTTGGGCTAGAGTGCCTGATAGGAAAGAGACACGGAAGTAAGGTAGAAAGGGGGAGGATGACGCCCTTATTTATTACCGGGGTGCTAGTACCCGGGATCCGACGGATTAACGTGCCTCGCCCGATCCTAATTTTAGGGTTACTGACTTCAGGGAAAGGAGAGAGCCAGTGTTGTAAGACACAACATCCATGCCTCACCGGGATTCGAACCCGAACCCATCTCGGACGAATGATAAGAAGCCATCGCTTAGACCACTGCGCCACCGAGGCGGGCTCGCCTGTCATAAAGCATCCACGGTTGCAGGTCGGGGTCGGCCTGCTCGAACAGATTTCCCAATTCGCCCCACGAATTCCCAATGGGGTTTGAGTCTTGCTATCGAGGGAGCCATTCAGATTTGGCAAACTCACCTGAATGAAACTGGGGCCAATTGATTGCCATTAGGGATGTATGCGGTGTGGCAGTGTCCTGTTGAAAGATGGGGTCGTAGTGCGGAAAGAGAATAGTTACAAATGGCTGTAGATGGTCGGCGAGGATGTTCACGTATATCGTACCGGTGACGAAGGTCTCGATGGGTTCAAGAGGCTCCAGAAAAGCCCATGTAAACGCACCCACACTGTTACACCTCACCCGCCTGCCTGGTCGCTGTTCATGACGACAAGGCGCCTCAAATATTAAGTAAAACATAGGTTATTTCCCCCTCCGAGGAATAAAGTAAAACCTTCCTCCTCAAGAAAATGAGACTCATTTTTCTTCTCTCTTCGTCTTTAGGAAAACTGAAAATATTTAGAAAGTACAGAGTAAAACAAGAAACTTATGCACGAAATGTTTTAAAAACTGTCTTTTTTATCATCGAAACAAAGTGTTTGGTCTTAAATTTGAAGATGATGATATTGAAATATTGTACTCAAGTTATTGTCATAATACATTAAATCTGTTTAACCATTTAAATCGTTTCTTACATGGGAACAGTAGTAGAATTTCTCTTCACGTAGCGCTTCGAGAAGCCATAAGCACAACAGGAGACAACCTTTTCTGCCTAATGTCACGTGACTTTCCTCCTTTCGATGTTGCAGCCAGAGACTCTGACGTCATCTGCAGTCTATCTGTATATGGTCTAAGATAGAGACCTGCTCTATCTATATAGGTATTGCCAATTTCAGTGCCCAACATGACTGGACCACATATATCATATACAAGAAGTTAGATCGGACGTCTTCCCGTGAGGCGTGAAAATGTAGTCGCCATTTTGAGCGGGGCACCACGTTTCATTAAGCAAAGGCTACTTTGTTTTAAGTCAACGGAATACCAGTTTGGTACTGTGATTTGCTATTTATATTCAGATTCTAAGCGGTGTGCAAATTTGGCGCAGGAAATCACAACATTTAAGTAAAAAACAAAATAAAATTCCTTTGTGCAAACTACATGTCAAGGATTTTGCAAAACACTGAAGTATTTTAGATTCGGCCAGGGATTAAATTGAACGGAAACGGCATCTGGCATGTAAATAAATCCCACTGTTTTCAATTTGTTGCGAGGTAATAGAATTTTGAGGTTTCTTGCAAATCATTGCTTACATTCAATGTGTCGTTTTGCTGCATATTTGCCGTAATAAATATTTTCAAATGTCAAAAACTGAAATTCTTATAAAACAAAACAAAGTGAAATATCGAAAATTTTAATAAAATTTATATTTTTGAGCAAGCATTGACAATACCTGTCCGCCGTGATGATTTAATCCGGTTCAGTGTCTGGCCGCCAGCAGATGGATCACACCATCTGCGGGCCGCCAGACACTGACCATTGCTTTCCTGGGATGGAGTATCTGCTTCGGAGCGTATTTCGTTGAATCGCCGCGGTCTAGCAATTTCACAGAACGTTAGCGATTGTCATACCGCATCCATTTCTCATCACACGTGACAAGGAGCCTAAAAATTCTGTTTGTTTGGTTGTGGTTAAGCAGAGAAAAGCGGATAGCAAATCGTCGCGTTTTGTGTTGTTCCGTTAACTCATGTGGAACTGATTTATCTATATTCTTCACTTTGACTATAACCATTAAGTGGCAGGAGGAAGTGGTTGCATAACGTAATACGAATATCTCCTCAAGTTTTCGTACCGTTTGACGTGAATTGGATTTAAAAAGGGTCTCCAACTCGGCAGCATCGATAGCTTCTTCTGGGCTACCGCGTGGTTCATTTTCGAGATTCATATAATCGGATCCGAATATAGCAAACCACGTTATGTCTTGCGTTCACCGGCAGTGTCTTCTCTTAATGATGTATTCATGTTGCGAACTACCTCCGATGCACAGAGTCAAAGTTTGAACTCATATGAGAAAATGGGACGAATTTGACTCTGATTTATCTTCCTTTTCTCTCTAGCACAACCTCCTTAGAACTCATGCGACTGACAAAACGACAGAGTTTTTATAGGAAGCAGATCTGAAGCTCTAAATTTATATATACTCACAGACAACGAAATTTGAGAATCAAGAAGGAAACATCGAATTGAACTGAAAATTTATTGACGTAATGATACAGATGAATGATACACATGATGGCTAAGACAGAGCTGCAGGACAATTACAGAGAAATCTGTGGCACGCAGTCCGGTCATCTTCAATAGCGCGTCGAACCGCCTAGTGCGGCGATAAATGCTGCAATACGGTCCGGCATGGAGGCGAACAGACACCTGATGTTGTCCTGCAGCAGACTGGCCCACACGTGTTGGACGGTGGGCTCCAAATCCCGGATAGTGCCACACGGCGGCAGTTGGAGTTTTAACTGGTCCCACACATGCTCGATAGAGGACATGTCCGGGAAGCGGGCAGGCCATGGAAGTGTCTGGACATGACCTCGGCAGTCCTGGGCAACCCGAGCCGTGTGCGGACGGGCATTATCCTGCTGGCATAGCGCACCTGGAATCCCGCCCAGGAATGGGAGCACATGGGGCAGTAGGATCTCATCTACATACCACTGACCCGTCAATGATCCACGTACCACTACTAGAGCTGATCGACTATCGTAGGCAATGGCTCCCCAGACCATAATGCCTGCAGTGGGGGGGGGGGCGCTCAATAGAAAAGTTGGGATTGTGCCGTTGACCCGGGGACCTCCACACCTAGACGCGATGATCATATTTCCCCAAAACGAAGCGGTACTGCTCGTTAAACACCAGACGTTGACAGTCTGTGGCGTTGGACGTAGCTCTGGCCTGGCAAAATTGCACACGGAGCCGGTGATGTTCCGGTGTTAATGGCAGCACACGTAAGGGCGCTGGGATCGCAGATTCGCTTCCGCGAGGGGTCGGAAAATGGTTCGTGGACACTCAGGAGTCGCTATATCTGCCTGTATAGTGGACAGGATCTCTGTGTGATTCGTTCGTGCCTGGCGCACGATCTATCGATCGATCTTCTCTACCGGTGGTTCTCCTGGTCCGTCCGGATCCGCTCCGCCGTGTGGCAGTACCGTCACCTGCCCATTGCTCCCAACACAGTCTGACGGTATGGTCAGATTCATAACGGCCCGCGTGGCGGGCTATACGACGAGCCGACCACCCTGCGGTTTTCAGCCTAATGATCAGGCCTCTCTGAAAGTCCGTGAGTTGCGTAAATCGACGTCTCTAGCGTCTACCCGGCATTCTTGTCACTCTTTACTCTTGCTTGCGTCGGCCGTAGCGTTTTGCTTTCGTGGGGTATCAACTACACGCCGGTTTACAAGGCTGCCGGTTCGTGCATGCAGCGCTACCACAGGGTTTGCGGTCATGCTCACTCGCCCCAATCGTGGATCATTTGCATACCAACACGCACTCTAGCTATTTGCAAAGTTTCGAGGTTGTAGCCTATTTTCTTCTAGGTGCGCAAATTTCATTGTCCGTGAGTGTATCACATGTCACATCGTGCGACGAATCAATTCCTTTATTACTGCCAACTGCACTAGTTTGCAAAATACATTTCATCTGCAAAAACTTAATACACTTAAGCGCCATTGAATTAGAGATACCTTCGTAGTAACGTGTTCGGCCACCTTTTGATCTAATGGAGGTAACAATATGACGAAGCATGGACTCCACGAGCTAACGAAAATGTTCTGTAGGTATCGTCAACTGTGCCTTCTCCGAAGTTATCAATAATTTGCTCAGGTTCGTAGCCGATGGGACATGTTCCCGAACAGCCTTTCGACGATAACCTAAAGATGTTTCGATGTGATCTAAAATCGGGCTTCTAGGTGGCCACTGAGCATTTCAGATTTACTACAATGTTCTTGTAATCATAGAGTAGCCAGGTGGGACCTGTGGGATGGGCAATTATCATCTTGTTGGGATGTGCATTTGACACTGCAAAGCATGTTGGACATCAATGGATGTAAATGGTCGGCTAGGATGTACTCATATCTGGGGGCCCTCAAAGTAGACTGTACGCGTACCAAAGGTCATAAAACATTCCAGCTGAACACACCCCAGACCATCACTGAGCTACCACCAGCCTGTACTGTTCCAACTTGACATGAAGGATCCATGGCTTCGGGACGTTGACGTCAGATCCGCTCTCTCCCATATGATCTTTTCAGTTTAAATCTGAATTCATCTCTCCAGGATATCCGCTTCCAGTCCTTTGTAGTCCAGTGTCGGTAGGATTTTGCCCAGGTACGGCGCTGAGCTCAGTGTCGTGCTGTTAACAGTGGAAACTCTTGCACGCCGGCGGCTTCCGAATCCTATACTTTAAAGAGTACGATGCACTGTCCTTGCACTGATATGGTCACTTGATCCATTGTTAAAATTAGGATTTGTGACATAGTTTTGCGCTCTATCAGTTCGAACAATGCGGCCCAAACGGCATACACCACGAGATGTCAAATTTGGTACACCTCTGCAATTCATTCAGGAGCTGGTTCTTTTGCCAAAATTTTTGTATTCCTGAAACAATATGGACACTGCAGCACGGGAATAGCTCAGTCTGTTGACGACTTCAGAGATGGAGTGACACACCCAGCAAGCACCAATAATCTTCCCTGTGTCAAAAGCATCCAAATTACGCGTTTTACCAATCACGCTTATAATCGATCACTATTGGGAGAGCTGTGAGCGGTGGCTGTATTTACCAACACTTTCGGCCAGGCATATGCGATAGTACTGGAGCAAAGGCCAAGCATTTGCACATCTTCTGCTATCTCTAATTCAGTGGCATTTCAGTGTACACGGATTGCAGTTCAGATAGAGCTAACAGTGTGTGTGCTTTAGAATACACTGACTTACGACTTACATGCTTTAAGTGAATTTCTCCTGCCTCTGGATTGCTGCTATACTTGTGGAAGTCGTTGAATGTATTCATCAAATAGATTTTTGTTGCTGTCCGATCGGTCGTTCGCGAGTGCTAAAGGTCACCGTTTTTCCATGAACTTAACCCAAAGGCAACAGAGAACTTATTAGAGTAGGGGTTCTGAACGTGGGGTACACAGTAAAACTTTTGGGGGAACGCCGTGAGAGCTGCACAAGGGAAAGAGAAAAATAGCGAGATTTCTTTTCGCAGTTCCACGTGAATGAACTGGGGAAGCGTAAACAAGCGCAACCATCTCACTGATTACCCAGTAAAATGTTCATAATTTTATAAGATTTGTTAAATTATTTATATCACTCTTTGTGAATACAAAATTAAATACAAAATTAAATTTGGGAATAAAAAGTAATTTATGAATACAAAATTACAAAATTTAATGTAAGAGTTACACCCACGGACAATGAAATTTGCGCACCTGCAAGAAAACATGCTACAACCGCGAAACTTTGCAAATAGCTAGAGTGCGAGCTGGTATGCAAATCATCCACGTTTGGTGCGAGTGCGCATGACCTCACACCCTGTGGTGGCGCTGCAAGCACGAACGGGCAGCCTTATAAACCGGCGTGTAGGCGATGCCCCATGAAATCGAAAAGAACCGGCTGAAGCAAGCAAGAGTACAGAGTGATAAGAAGCCGCCCTGGTGGCGTAGTCGTCAAAGCGATGGCTTCTGATCTTTCGCCCGAAAGGGGTCTGGGTTCGAATCCCGATGAGGCATGGATGTTGCGTTTGTCTTACGGCACTGGCTGTTGCGTTTGTTTTACGTCCCTACATTAGGGGCGGGCGACTGCTTATAGCCCATTGAGTTGCTCACGGTGGAAGTTAAACCTCCAACCTCCTCCCCCCCCAAAAAAAGAGTAACAAGAATGCCGGGTAGACGCCAGAGACGTCGATTTACGTAACTTACGGACTTTGAGAGATGCCTGATCATCGGGCTGAAAACCGCAGGGTGGTCGGCGCGCCATATAGCCCGCCACGTCTATCGTTCTGACCATACCGTCCGACTGTGTTGGGAGCAGTGGACACGTGACGGCACTGCCACACGTCGGAGCGGCTCCGGAAGGACCAGGAGGTCCACCGATAGAGAGGATCGACGGATCGCACGGGGACCATTCCACTATACAGAGAGATGTAGCGGCTCATGTGTGCCCACGAACCATATCGCGATGCCTAGCGGAAACGAATCTGTGATCCCAGCTCCCCTTACGTGTGCTGCCATTAATACCGGAACATCACCTGCTCCGTGTACAGTTTTGCCAGGCCAGAACGATGTGGAACACCACAGGCTGGCGACGTCTGGTGTTTAGCGATGAGTGCCGCCCCGTATTGCGGATAGATGAGCATCGTGTGTGGGTGTGGAGGTCCCCGGGCCGAAGGCACAATCCCAACCTTGCTATCGAGCGCCGCACCTCCCGCACTGCAGACATTATGGTCTAGGCAGCCATTGCTTACGATAACCGATCAGCTCTAATAGTGGTACGTTGATCATTGACGGGCCAGCTGATTGTGGACGAGATCCCACGGCCCCATGTGCTCCCATTCCTGGGCGGAATTCTAGGTGCGATATACCAGCAGGAAAATGTCTGCCCACACACGGCTCGGGTTGCCCAGGACTGCATACGTCATGTCCTGATACGTCCATGTCCCGCCAGCTCCCCAGACATGTTCTCTATCGAGCATGTGTGGGACCAGTGGCCACACTGTCCAGGAGATGTGGGCCAGTCTGCCGCAGGACAACAACAGGTGTTTGTTTGCCTCCATACCGGACCGTATTGCAGCATGTATCGCCGCACGAGGCGGTGCGACGTGTTATTGAAAATGATTGGACTGCGCTCCACAGATCCCTCTGTATTTGTCCTGAAGCTCTGTTTTTGTTATCATGTGTATCATTCATCTGTATCATTACGTCCATAAAATTTCAGCTCAATCCGATGCTTCCTTCTTGGTGGGCAAATTTCATTGTCCGTGTGTGTGTGTGTGTGTGTGTGTGTGTGTGTGTGTGTGTGTGTGTGTGTGTGTGTGTGTGTGTGTATACACTGAAGAGCAATTAAATTAGAAACAGCTGGCGTTGTGCAAATATGGCGCTGCGGGCGTCCTTGTAAAAGGAAACGGCATGACGTATGCAGCGATCCGACAATATAAGGAGTGATGCGACGGAAATCAGTAAGGGTCGGACGCAGTATGGGTACGACGAAGGATCTAAACGCATTTGAACGTGGGCAAATTGGCGGGGCCCGACTAATGGGTCACTCCATCTGGGAAGTCATGCAGGCACTGGGATTTTCATGAGCCACTGTGCCATGAGTGCACCGTGAGTACATCGAATCCGGTAAAACCATCCCTGCAAGGGCCAACTGCCGTGAACAACAGCGTGTGGATGAGCGAGGTCATTGTCGGCTAGCTCGCATTGTAACAGCGGATAGACGGGCCACGGTGCAAGAAATTACTCGGCAATTTAATGCTGGTGCACAAAAACGTGTAAGCAGCCATACCATCCAAAACCATCTCCTCGCTATGGGGTACAGAAGTCATCGTCCCACAAGGGTACCGCTGCTGACCGCACACCACAGGGTGCAAAGATTAGCATGGATGCGGGAACATCGTCACTGGACCCTAGACATGTGGAAAAATGTTGCCTGGACTGATGAGTCGAGATTCACGTTGGTACATGCGGATGGCAGGATACGAGTACGGCGCAAACCACATAAAGCGATGGATCCTTCTTGCCAGCAGGATACTCTTCAAGCTGGTAAGGGTGGTATTCTCGTCCGGGGACTGTTTACGTGGACTGAAATGGGATCCCTGGTACGTGTGACACCGTCCCTCACAGGTCAACGTTACCGGGATATCCTGGACGACCATTTGCTCCCGTTTGTGCGTCTTCAACATCCCACTGAGGACCTCATCCTGCAACAAGACAATGCACTGGGCCATCGCTCCCAAATTGTATCGAAATGGTTGGATGAACATTCCACCGACGTGACCTAGCTTCCTTGGCCAGCTAGGTCACCTGACCTCAATCCCATCGAGCACATCTGGGATGCCATCGAGAGAGATGCCCGAGGCTCTGACCCCCTTCCATCAAATCTTCGTGTATTGTGGGAGCTTGTTCAGGGGTCGTGGATCCGTATGGCTTCCCAACGCTTCCGGTGTCTTGTCGAGTCCATGCGGAGACGAATCGCCACCGGCAGCAACAAAATTAGCTGGGTCTAAGAACAAGTTGCATGTAAATAAATTATCAGGAAAAACGAAAATGTTGATGCAAAAAAGAAGAGAGATGAGGACAACTAAAGAAGATGTGACTTCCAAAGTGGAATATATAGAGCTATGCAAGACAGTACGAAAAAGTATCACTGAAGACGTAAGAAAATTCAACTGTGAACTAGTGAGGAAAGCAATTGAAAACAACCAAAGCCTAAAGATAGCAAAGGGACATCTCAGTAAGGGAAGAAAACAGATTATGGCACTGAGAAAAGAAGATGGTTCTGTAACAAGAAATAGAGGCGAAATTTTGACAAGAGTGAAAGATTTCTACTCCAAATTATATGAAAGGGATGATACATGCACTCCAGACATCATGAAAGATACCAGTACCAGAGTTCCTCCAGTCCTTTCAGCAGAAGTTGCACATGCAATCAAGAACATGAAGCGGGGAAAAGCTCCAGGAGAAGATGGAATTACTGTAGACATCATACAAGAAGCAAGTGGAGAAATCGAAACAGTATTCGCCCAAATTTTCACTCGATGCCTTAATGAAGGAAAGATTCCTGAGGATTGGAACACCGCTACAATGATCCTGCTACATAAGAAAGGTGACATTGAGGATCTTGGAAACTACAGACCTATCAGCCTCCTATCAGTAGTTTATAAAATCTTCACTAAAGTTCTTTCACACCGCTTGAAGGTAACACTGGACATGGCTCAACCGAGAGAACAAGCTGGATTCAGGAGTGGCTACAACACAATAGATCATATCCACGTACTGAGAGAACTAATTGAAAGAGCGAGGGAATATGAACTTCCATTGTGCATGGCTTTTATCGATTATGAAAAGGCCTTTGATTCGGTGAAACCATCAGCAGTTACAATGGCTCTGAAAACCTGCGGTATTGAAGATGCATACATTAATATTATTAATAACATCTATGAAAATGCAAGTGCAAAGATTAGGCTGTTTGAAAATACAACACACGTAAAAATTGGAAAGGGAGTGAGACAAGGTGACACCATATCTCCGAAGCTCTTTAATGCCACATTGGAGGGTGTTTTTCAGTCGCTGAGCTGGGAAAACAAGGGGATAAAGATTAATGGAGATTATCTAACCCACCTTCGTTTTGCTGATGACGTAGTCATTTTTGCAACTACCCCATCAGAGCTGCAGAGTATGATCCAGGAACTTGCTGACAAGAGTAAAGAAGTGGGATTAAAAATGAACTTTCAGAAGACAAAAGTGATGTTCAATGCTTTTACAAGAAATGAAGATTTATCGATTGATGGAGAAAAGCTGGAGATAACAGACACGTACGTTTATCTTGGACAGCAGATATCTAGTGAGGGTCACATTGATGAAGAAATTAATCGGCGTACAAAACTTGCCTGGAGAGCTTTTGGAAGAAACAGCATAATTTTCAAGAGCAATATGCCATTATGTCTTAAAAGAAAAGTGTTTGATCAATGCATCCTTCCAGTGCTTACGTATGGTGCAGAGACGTGGACCTTAACTAAAAGAGACATACAAAGGCTGCAGACAACTCAAAGAAGCATGGAGAGGTGCATACTTGGTGTAACCAGGAGAGATAAGAAGAGGAACTCGTGGATCCGAAAAATGACAAGAGTGGAAGGCATCATGATCAGAGTTAAATCCCTGAAATGGCAATGGGCTGGACATACTGCCAGAAGGACAGATCATCGATGGACAGCCGAAATTTTAGATTGGATTCCAAGGGACAGGAAAAGACCCAGAAGAAGACCACATGGGAGATGAGTGGATGAAATTCGAAAGTATGCAGGGGTGACATGGAGGAGACTGGCACAAGACAGACTGTTGTGGAGGAAACTTGGGGAGACCTTCGTCCAGCAGTGGATTGATAATGGTTGACAATGATGATGATGATGATATATATATATATATATATACTGCTGGCCACCCAAAATGCAACACTAAGAAGGACACAAGATAGCAAAACCAGATTTACTTGACACATAACAACACATACAAAGATGAAACGATTGAGGTTACAGGCCCGTGCGACTTGCGGAACACGCAGACATCAAAATAGTTCGTGTGGCCCCCATGGCTGGCAATAACGTCCGCTACACGCCGCGGCATCGAACGAAAGAGGCTTTGGATGTGGAATTCGGGTATGTCGGTCCAGGCTGCTTCCACACGTTGCCACAGTTCATCAGGCGTAGCCGCGGGTGGGGCTTGCCGGGCAACTAGGTTGCCAACCAGGGACCAGACGTGTTCGATGGGCGACATATCGGGAGAACAGGCGGGCCACGGCAGCAGTGACACATGGAGGGTCGTAAAGAATTGTTGCACGATGCGTGCTACGTGCGGGCGCACATTGTCCTGTTGAAACGTGGCCGCTGGCAGGTCCTGCAGGTAAGGGAGGACTACAGGCTCCAAAACGTTAGAGATGTAACGGTGGCTGTTGAGTGTACTGGCGATGCCTACCAGAGGGGTGCGGGTGTCATATCCAATTGCTGTCCAAACCATAACGCCAGGCGACGGACCGGTATGGCGGTGCATAATGCAGGCGTCATACAGTCTCTCGCCGCAGTGCCGCCACACGCGGGTGTGACCATTGTGGTGTTGCAGGCAGAAGCGGAATTCGTCGTAGAAGACAATGTCGTGCCATTCCGTAGTCCAGGTGCGGCGTTCAATGGCCCACTGCCGCCGCACTCGCCGGTGGTGTAACGTCAATGGTAATCGGAGCAATGGCCGCACAGTGACAAGTCCCCGCTCCTGCAGACGTCGTCGAACGGTATGTGCTGACACAGGTTGTTTCGCAAGATACCCTAATTCCTGCGCTAACGTTCGCGATGTTGCGGCGCGAGCAGTCAATGCCCGCCGCACAACATGCCGGTCCTCTCGTTCGGTGGTGTGCAGCGGCTGCGGCGATCGCTCCCGTCGGTCCGTCCGTCCCTCCTGCACCCACCGAATCCATACTCGCCTCACTGTGGTTGGATGTCGTCCCACACGAGTGTCGATGTCTGGGTACGATAAACGGCTGTCGCGAATAAGCCACTATTCGTCCCCTGTCGAACTCCGAAACGTGCTGGAATGACCGCCGTATTCTGCGACGAGGCATCAGGAAGCTTCCCACGCACAGGTCCGGCAGCACAACCCACTTCCACTACTTACACCCAGCCTTCTGTGCACCCTTCTTATAGTGCTTCTGGGTGGCGTGCAGGGCGCACGTGATTTGCATATACCCTGCAATGCTAATCGTTTTCATGTCCACCCGCAGGCGACGCAGGCTGCGAATTTCAGGCCAATCGGATGCTTCTTTCTTGGTGTTGCATTTTGGGTGGCCAGCAGTGTATATATATGTAATTTTAAGCAAACTCAGGAACGAACGAAAAGTAAAAATTTTTTTCCATAAACAACGTTATTACCTGAAAACCCAAACGCGCAAAAGCAGCAGAGGAGAATTCTCAGAAATAACACTCACTACAGGAAGAAGCAATTTCAACAGGAGCAATAAAAAAAAAAAAAAAAAAGAGGAAAAAACACTAATGCAAACGAGCAGGGAAAAACATTGAAGAATGCAGAAAATATTGTGTGGCTTTATCAAAGACCAGCAAAACACACAGCAGCATTAAGTCATCTCTACAAAGACCTAGTTGAATATCGGGGTTTTTTTTTTTTTATTCTTCTGCCGCCCCGGTGGCGCAGTGGTCTAAGCGATGGCTTCTGATCATTCGTCCGAAAGGGGTCCAGGTTCGAATCCCGTGAGGAATGGATGTTGTGCTTGTCTTACGGCACTGGCTCTATCCCTTCCCTGGAACCAGTGACCCTAAATTAGGGACGGGCGACTGCTTATAGCCCTTTGAGTTGCTCACGGTGGTCGTTAAACCTCCAATCAAAAAAAAAAAAAAAAATATGGGTTTCTGCTATGTCATAAATGTATTTCGGGCAAATGACCCCAAAAAGCACCTTCTAAGCCACGGAAAATTAAAAATTTAGCTTTACATTCATGACATACCTAGCCCAACCCACAAATCCAGGAAAACCTAGTACAGAGCCCATGAGCAAAATAAAATATTTAACTACCGCCTGACACGTGGAGAATTTAGACCATTGAAACGTAATAAATATCTTGGAAAAAACTTTAAAGAAAGGAAATTTTTGTAGATGTATGGAGTAGCGTATAAAATGATTTACATGGTAAAACACTAAAAACGAAAAAAAAAAAAAAAATTAAATGAACACAGCAATGTAAAAATGCTTTACCAGAAGGCACAAGCTCCATAAAATGAGACACCAGAGCCACGTGGCTCGAAATACGAAGCAGGCAAAGTAAGCAAAACCTCTACAAGGACACAAAGCCAAAAAAAAAAAAAAAAAAAAAAAAAAAAAAACTCTGTGCCAGCACACATCTACCTAAAATCCAGGAAAACTAGCACAGAGACCAGGCTCGAAAAAAAATAAATAAATTTACAGACGTTTTCCACAAGACACAGCAAGACTTTAGACAATTGAAACGTAATATAAACTTGGAAAGTTACTTAAAATAATTAAAAAGAAAAGTTGCAATATGTACACAATATTATAAAAATGCTTTACAAGAAGGTACATACACAGCAAATGTGTCTCCTTACACAACGAAAGAGAATGCGATTTCTTGGAACGGGTTGGGCTCTAAGAGACACCTAGGGGTGCTTTTGTGCATGGATTCTTTTATTGACATTAACATAAGCTTCTGGAAGAGGAGATGTGATTTTTTATAAATATATACTCTCGCATGATACGATAACCTACATTCCTCCAGCGAATTTTAATTCTTTAAATATACGGTTTTCTATTTTTTAAAAATGTTTTGGTAGAATCTAAGGTGTATGTAAGATAGAAATGTTCGTTGCTTATATTAATG
This sequence comes from Macrothele yani, assembly GCA_039090855.1. NCBI lineage: Eukaryota > Metazoa > Arthropoda > Arachnida > Araneae > Macrothelidae > Macrothele > Macrothele yani. The sequence goes on along the minus strand of CM077022.1, from coordinate 42,020,584 downwards.
CAGAAATGTTTAATTTTCTTTTTAGAAAGTGTCAGATGAATTCGTCAAATATATCTCCAGTGTGCTACTTAAAAACAATATGACTTCCCTTAGGAAAGAATTTGGCCATTCAGAGAAGATGATACTGAGTTGCATTTTCGACGGAACTCCACTCGTACAAGAGGATGAATGCATTGAGTAAGTAACAAATGATAAACGCTGGATTTTGGCATCACAAGGAAATCTCATATTTTTTGTATGTAACAAATACCGTGCTTTTCAGGAGCATGCAACAGCAATCCAACATATTCGCCGAAATATACGTTGAGCCTTCCAATACGAATAAGTAGAAACATAGTCAGGATGTAATCGAAGAGATTAGAACAAGATATCTGGAGATGCCCCCGTCAATGGAGCAGAGCCACTTTGTATAAAGCCTATAATCGCGAGCTGCGGCCGTCAAAGTGTGGGAAAGCTTGTGGTTTCCAACGTTTCTTTTTTTTTTTTTTTCTTTTTTTTTTGGAGGTTTAACGACCATCGTGAGCAACTCAATGGGCTATAAGCAATCGCCCGTCCCTAATTTAGGGTCACTGGTTCCAGGGAAGGGATAGATCCAGTGCCGTAAGACAAGCACAACATCCATGCCTCACGGGATTTGAACCTGGACCCCTTTCGGACGAATGATCAGAGGCCATCGCTTAGACCACTGCGCCACCGGGGCGGCGTTTCCAACGTTACTGAAAGCATTTTTTTATTGAAGGTTTAACCACCACCGTGAGGAACTCAGTGGGCTATAAGCAGTCGCCCGTCCCTAATTTAGGGCCACTGGTTCCAGGGAAGGGAGAGAGCCAGTGCCACAGGACAAACACAACATCCATGTCTGAACGGGATTCGAACCGGGGCCCTTCACGGACGAATGGTCACAAGCCAGTGCTTAGATCATTGCGCCACAGGGGCGGCCAAAGCATTTTGTGTTGGCCGAATCGCATTCTTTCATCGCAAATGTTTCTAATTTTGCATCGTAACTTGCTGCCGATGTGTGAGAAAATACTGGATTCATAAAATTCTTAATTATTTTGAGGCATCTTCTCATTCCTATTTTAAACTGAAATTCATGAAACGTTAGTGTAAGTTCAAAACAAAATATAACGTTAAAATTGAAACTTGACTCATGTATGAAGTATAATTCATTCCGGTTTGGATATTAACACGATTTCTGCAACAAAATACCACGCAATTCAAATATACACACAGCTCAAACTGCATGGGTATCAGGTAAACTGCAACACTTTGCGACTTCACGGGTAAGAGACACAGGGCATCTCCAGGTCTTATTCTAACCTCCTGGGATGTGACAGTTTTCTTTTAACCGAACATTGGGCTATTAGTTCCAGGGAAGGGAGAGCGACAACCCCATGAGATAAACACACCGTCCACTCCTCATGCGGGTCATTCACGGACGAGTGATCAAATGCCAGAGCCTCAGACGTCTCGGCCACCAGGGTAGCAAAGATATTTCAGGAGCATTACATGTATATCCGGGCTGCCATTAATATCTGGACACCCTTCAATGTGAATTCGGTCCCACGCTAGCGCGAAGTCACAGACAGCCGCCTCGGTGGCGCAGTGGTCTAAGGCGCTGGCCTCTGACCATTCGTCCGTAAGGGGTCCGGGTTCGAATCCCGGTTAGGCATGGATGTTGTGTTTGTCTTACGGTACTGGCTCTCTCCCTTCCCTGGAACCAGTGACCCTAAATTAGGGACGGGCGACTGCTTATAGCCCATTGAGTTGCTCACGGTGGTCGTTAAACCTCCAATCAAAAAAAAAAAAAAAAAAAAAAAAAAGAAGTCACAGACACAATTCTAAATATGCTCCTAGGGCTATGATGAGGCAGTAGCATGACTGTGAATGCAAGATACCTCGAGTTAACTGATTTCCAGCGGGAAGGGGGGGGGTAAATAGGGTACCACTTACGCAATTACCCCATGACATTTCAGTGGCATTGAAGATTTCTAGGTTAATGATTCTTGATGTGAATTGCAAATGGAAGCGCACTGGGGCTGAATCTGCGAAGAAATGACCCTTTAAACCTTCGAAGCTGAGAGAACGTTACAGAAGATCTCTGCAAAGAAATGTCCGCTCAGAACGCAAACCAACATTATGTCAAAACACACAAACCCTATGTGAGACTATTGGGGTTGATATTAGAATCGGTATAGCGGTTTCTGAATGACTGCTTGACCGAGGTAACCCACGCTTCACGACGTGGGTTACCTCGGTCAAGCAGTCATTCAGAAACCGCTAATTATTTAGATTAAAGCTACACTAGAATAATAGTGGTGTAAGGAATGTTGAACTTGGACTGTAGACTAAAGTAACACTATGCGTTATACTGACGAGTTACGTTACACAGTCTACTAGTCTGAAGACTGTTCGCGCGTGTGAAGGGTCTGGGGGGAAATGCACCTTCCGCGCTATACCGTCCAGGCAGTGAAGTTTGGTGGAGGTAGCGTGATGGTATGAAGCTGTTTTTCGTGGTTTACCTTTTGCCAACTAGTTATTCTTGGGCAAAATCATGAATTCTGAGCTCTGCCTCGACATCCTGGACAATCATATTTTAGATTGGTTTGAGTACAGGAGCGTCAAAAAGTTGAGAGAACGTTACAGAAGAGCTCTGCAAAGAAATGTCCGCTTAGAACGCAAATCAACATTATCTCAAAACACGTAAACCCTATGTGAGACTATTGGGGCTGATATTAGAATCAGTATAATGCGTAAGACGCTTCATGACGTGGGTTACCACGGTCAAACAGCCATTCAGAAGCCGCTAATTATTTCGATTAATGCAACACGAGAATAATTGTGGTGTAAGAAACGTTGAACTTGGACTGTAGACTAATGTAGCACTATACTTTGACTGACACGGCACGTTACTATGGACTGACGAGTCCCGTTACTTTGGACTGACGCGACACGTTACACAGTCTACTAATCTGATTTTAGTAGAAGTTCAGTCTATACATACATATATTTAAATAATAAAATACATGGGGGATAGGCAATGTATATTATGACAAAGTACTCTATAGTACTGTTGCACACGTTGTAGTATATGAGCTCGGAAAAGACAAGTTGACCTCAATCATAATGGAATATTTATATCTTAATTTTTTTTTTTGATTGCAGGTTTAACGACCACCGTAAGCAACTCAATGGGCTATAAGCAGTCGCCCGTCCCTAATTTAGGGTCACTGGTTCCAGGGAAGGGAGAGAGCCAGTGCCGTAAGACAAACACAACATCCATGCCTGACCGGGATTCGAACCCGGACCCCTTTCGGACGAGTGATTTTTTTTTTTTTTTTTTTTTTTTTTGATTGGAGGTTTAACGACCACCGTGAGCAACTCAATGGGCTATAAGCAGTCGACCGTCCCTAATTTAGGGCCACTGGTTCCAGGGAAGGGAGAGAGCCAGTGCCGTAAGACAAACACAACATCCATGCCTCACCGGGATTCGAACCCGGACCCCTTTCGGACGAATGATCAGAGGCCAGCGCCTTAGACCACTGCGCCACCGGGGCGGCCGGACGAGTGATCAGAGGCCATCGCTTAGACCACTGCGCCACCGGGGTGGCCCATCTGAACTTAAGATTATTTCTACATGTACAGAATATTTACATTTAAGTGTTGAAAGCTCATATAGGTTATATCCAGTGAGACATAAAAATCAACAATGAAGTATATGGAGCAACACATATTGCGCTCACGCCGCCCCGGTGGCGCAGTGGTCTAAGCGATGGCCTCTGATCATTCGTCCGAACGGGGTCCGGGTTCGAATCCCGGTGAGGCATGGATGTTGTGTTTGTCTTACGGCACTGGCTCTCTCCCTTCCCTGGAACCAGTGACCCTAAATTAGGAACGGGCGACTGCTTATAGCCCATTGAGTTGCTCACGGTGGTCGTTAAAAATTCAATAAAAAAAAAATATTGCGCTCACCTTACCCCGGATTCAGTCCCTCTGGTTTGCAATCAATTATGCTTCTTGTCTGGTGTCCACTGTGCACTACGTCATTAAAGGTATTCCACGTTCAAAGTTCAATACAAACACGAATATCAGCACAATTCTAAAAGAAGGGAGTGATGAGTTAAAATAATTTTGAGACTATTGTTAAGACTAGATTACGTCGACGCAGCCAGAATTTCAGCAGTTAAAACATTTCGCTGTTCTATGCCAAGCTATTATGAAGTATCAAGATTAAAAGATTTAAAAAGTCAACAAGTCCCTCCTCGCTCACCCGGACATGTTTCAGGCTACACTGTGCACATCTTCAGCGGTCGGTTGAAAGAGTCATCCATATACTTTTATTATACTGATTACCTCCCTGTCACCAGTCGACTCATCGCTCATTGGTCCTGTATCCATGCGTAGGTTCATCATGTGATTTACGACATTTGCTGCTGTTGCACCATCTGGTGTTTTTTTTATGTAATTTCATTATTCATCGTTGTTGGATGAAACATTTTCAATAAATTTAGTTTTTATGTACTTTTCCTCAGTTTCTTTTTCTTTTGTTATTATGCATCGCCAGGCAAACGGCAGGTCAAGAGCTGCTTGTTCATTGCAATTAAATCCTCTGGTTTTGTCTATCACAACGGACTCAGAATACAAATTTTTTTTATGTGTGTTATGCGTAGTATATATTTTTGCATTTTCCCACGCGGGGATAGAATTATTATTAATGCAATATGTAATAGGATATGTTCGTTGCTCATCCTTTTTCTAATTTCTCTTGTGTTCTTCCATTCTTGTTTTTAGTCGTCTTTTAGTACTACCTATGCAGATGTTATCAATATTACCGGTGTCGTTATTCTTCGTGGGTATACCGTATACACCTGCTCTATCCATAATTGCGTTATTACTGTAATCGGCGGTAAGGAATTTGTTGTTATCGATTACAATATCGGCGAATCTTATATTCACTTTATTACATTCCTTTTTTAAAATGCTGCTTAACTGTGGTATATAAGGTAAACGCCCGCAAAACTGTGTGATGTTCGCAACGTTATTTTCACTCTTAGGTCTGTTTATATTGGTTTTATAATTTCTATACATCTTCCAAATATATCTTTTATCATATCCAAATGCTGCGGCTGTTTCTACGATCCATTTCATTTCTGATTGTTCTAAACTTCTATTCATTTGCCCTTCCTTGACATTCTGCTTTGTAAACGTCATGGACGTATTAACTATTCAGTATACAGGAAAAACTCTTACGTGCCAGTAATTATACCAAATGATTCAATCCACCCTAAACATTATAAAGAAGCTGCATTTCATTCATTTATTAGAAGAGATGTTTCCCATACGTCGAATAGAAGTTTAGAACAAACAGAAATGAAATGGATAGTAGAAACAGCCACAGCATTTGGATATGATAAAAGATATATTTGGAAGATGTATAGAAATTCTAAAACCAATATTAACAGACCTATATGGATGTCTCTTACAACCGACGGCTGAAGATGTGCACAGTGTAGCCTGAAACATGTCCGGGAGAGCGAGGAGGGACTTGTTGACTTTTTAAATCTTTTAATCTTGATACTTCATAATAGCTTGGCATAGAACAGCGAAATGTTTTAACTGCTGAAATTCTGGCTGCGTCGACGTAATCTAGTCTTAACAATAGTCTCAAAATTATTTTAACTCATCACCCTCTTCTTTTAAAATTGTGCTGATATTCGTGTTTGTGTTGAACTTTGAACGTGGAATACCTTCAATGATGCAGTACAACAGTGGAGACCGGGCGAGAGGTATAATTCATTGCAATCCAAGGGGGCTGAACCCGAAGAAAGAATTGTGCTGATGTTCGTATTTATGTTGAACTTTGAACGTGGAATACCTTTAATGACGTAGTGCAACAGTGGACACCGGACAAGAAGCATAGTTTACTGCAAACCAGAGGGACTGAAGCCGGAGTAAGGTGAGCGCAATATGTGTTGCTCCATATACTTCATTGTTGATTTTTATGTCTCACTGGATATAACCTATATGAGCTTTCAACACTTAAATGTAAATATTCTGTACATGTAGAAATATTCTTAAGTTCAGATATAAATATTCCATTATGATTGAAGTCAACTTGTCTTTTCTGAGCTCATATACTACAACGTGTGTAACAGTACTATAGAGGACTTTGTCCTAATATACATTTACTAATCTGAAGACCGTTCGTGTGTGTGAAGGGTCTGGGGGAAATGCACCTTCCGCACGATGCCGTCCTGGCACTGAAGTTTGGTAGAGGCAGCTTGATGGTATGGAGCTGTTTTTCGTGGTTTACCTTTTGCCAACTAGCTGTTCTAGGGCAAAATCATGAATTCTGAACTCTGCCTCGACATCCTGGACAATTATATTTTAGATTGGTTTGAGGACAGGAGCGTGAAAAAGTTGGACTGGCCAGCCCAGTGTCTTCTTAGAGACTATCCGGGACCATTAGGATTGTTGGGTGCGGGGAAGAAATGGTCGTCTAACAAACAAAGCAGGAACTGATCACTCCTTTGAAGTCCCTTAATGGCGGAACATATCGGTGGACATTTACAAACAACTGGTGGAGAGTATTTCAAGAAAATTAGAGGCCGTCATAAGGGCCTGTGAATAAATATTATCCGTAGATATACAGGTATACGGACGTTAATGGTAGGGCAGTCTTTGTGAGAAAGGTCATGCACTATCTTTGTGAGAAATGTCATGCACTATCTTTGTGAGAAAGGTCTGGATTTGAAATGGCGAGCATTCAGGGACAAGAGAGAATACCAGGATTATACACTGCTGGCCTCCCAAAATGCAACACCAAGAAGGAAGCATCGGATTGGCCTGAAATTCGCAGCATCCGTCGCCCGCGAGAGGACATCCAAACGATTAACATTGCAGGGCATATGCAAATCATGTGCGCCCGGCACGCCACCGAGAAGCACTATAACGAGGGTGCACAGAAGGCGGGGTGTAAGTAGTGGAAGTATGTTGTGCTGCCGGACCTGTGCGTGGGAAGCTTCCTGATGCCTCGTCGCAGAATACGGCAGTCATTCCAGCTCGTTTCGGAGTTCGACAGAGGACGAATAGTGGCTTATCGCGACAGCGGTTTATCGTACCGAGCCATCGGTGCCCTGTGTGGGACGACATCCAGCCACAGTGAGGCGGGTATGGATTCGGTGGGTGCAGGAGGGACGGACGGACAGACGCGAGCGATTGCCGCAGCAGCGGCACACCGCCGAACGAGAGGACCGGCATGTTGTGCGGCGGGCATTGACGGCTCGCACCGCAACATCACGAACGTTAGCGCAGGAATTAGGGTGTGTTGCGCAACAACCTGTGTCAGCACGTGCCGTTTGACGTCCTCTGCAGGAACGGGGACTTGTCGCGCGGCGCCCGTTGCTCCGAATACCATTGACGCTTCACCACCGGCGAGTGCGGCAGCAGTGGGCCGTTTAACGCCTCACCTGGACTACGGAATGGCACGACCTTGTCTTCTCCGACGAATCCCGCTTCTGCCTGCGACACCACGATGGTCGGATCCGCGTGTGGCGGCACCGCGGTGAGAGACCGTATGATGCCTGCATTATGTATCGCCATACCTGTCCGTCGCCTGGCGTTATGGCTTGGGTCGCAATTGGATATGACACCCGCACCCCTCTGGTACGCATCGCCGGTACACTCAAGAGCCACCGCTACATCTCCGACGTTTTGGAGCCTGTAGTCCTCCCTTACTTGCAGGACCCGCCAGCGGCCACGTTTCAACAGGACAATGCGCGCCCGCACGTGGCACGCAACGTGAAACAATTCTTCACGGCCCACCAGGTGTCACTGCTACCGTGACCCGCCTGTTCTCCCGATATGTCGCCCATCGAACACATCTGGTCGCTGATCGGCAACCGAGTTGCCCGGCAAGCACCACCCGCGGCTACGCCTAATGAAGTGTGGCAACGTGTGGAAACAGCCTGGACCGACATACCCCAAGCCTACATCCAAAGCCTCTTTTGTTCGATGCCGCGGCGTGTAGCGGCCGTTATTGCTAGCCATGGGGGCCACACGAACGATTGATGTTTGCGTGTTCCGCAAGTCGCACGGGCCTGTAAGCTCAATCGTTTCATCTTTGTATCTGTTGTTATGTGTCCAGTAATTCTGGCTTTGCTATCTCGTGTCCTTTTTGGTGTTGCATTTTGGGTGGCCAGCAGTGTATATCACATGTGTGCAGTACTAACGCACTGCAAAGCTAAACGGATGCGAATGTGATGTGAAAGCTTGATGTCGCATCAAAAATATGGAGGTCTCAGATACATGACTCAATAGAATATCGGATTTATCGTTGGTTGACATGATTATCGAAGCCACAGAAACTGATGAACTATAGGACTGACAGTAATAATCGGTTATGAAGAATTAGCCATCATCCAGAGTGATGGCGGAAGTCTAGGAATGAGTGTTACGATCATTAGAAATTTTGTTCCTTAAAGAAGCACGGATTTAGGACTGACGTGTATTGGAAACTACTCAGAATTGGGAATGAATCAGTCGTACGAAGTAAAACTTGTAGCGAATAGCGTCGTTACAGTAGCAAACCTCTTTTTCTGTAGCTTGGTGCACAACACAATGGGAAACTTTAAAGGTAGTTTCATTCACACACATGGGCGATATAAACATTTCATAACTTGTAACAAGATTTTTTCTGAAAGGGGGAATCAGAAGTTCGGACCATTTGCAAGTAAAAAGTTTAATGATACAAAAAAGCCATACAAGCTCACCTTATTCTGCAAAGTACAGGCGATTGTTTTCTACAGTCTTTTGTCAATGTCCCACCAGAGCCACGATCTTACATGGATACCACTCCGCAGGTTTCGAGGACAGAATATTTGTGATGCCAGGTTCCACATCCACCACAGAAGCCAAGTGCCGTCGTTGAAGCAAATTGGTCATGGAGTGAAACGTGGTAGTCGGATGGGCAAAGATCATTACTGCACGGAGGGCGGGGTAGGATCTCGACCGCTTCCAATTCCTGTTATTTTTGGACGGACCACTGTAGAGGTATGACTCAAAGCATTTTCTACTTGCAGCAACGCCCGCGTCCTATTGATGTCCGCTGGGTAGCGTTGGTTCAGAGCCTCATGAAACAGATCTAGTTGTTCGACATAGTACATGGTCTTAGAGAGTGGTTCCCTCAGCATTGAAACGCCAGTACCATTTTTGTTCAGTACTGTTGTCCACTGTTTTCTTTCCTTCAACTGCACAAATTCCTCTCTCTGCTGCTTCTACTTTTAAATCTTTTTCCAATAGCGTAGGAGCACTTGAGCAGCACATTTATCAACGCCCATCTTTTGCTCACCTGATAACGCAATATGGCTTCGTACCAAATTTACGTCATCAGCTCCGTATGTTCCACGTTATCTCAGCACCCAGTAGACGCCGACGCGTGTTTTGCAGAGGAATGGAGGCCCAACATTATTTGTAGCTCAAAACTGGACGAACATTTGACATACTCTGGTACTGTTTACTCTATTTCCAGCTTTGTTTTTCTTCTTTCGGAATTTAACAACCATCGTGAGCAACTCGGAGGGTAATCAGCAGTCGGCTGTCCCTAATTTGTGGAAGATAAAAATCCAGCATCGTAGGGCATCGATGACTTATTAGGAATCTGAAAACGGATCTATCTCGGACGACTTCCCAGAAACCAGCTCTTCTGATCAGTTGGCCTTAAGGAAGGCCTACTTTCAGTTCAGCACTGTACAGATATATATATTTTTTTGCTCCAGGATTTAACGACAACCATGAGCATCTAAAGCTACAAAAGTCGCCCGTCCCTAATTTGCAGTCGGCCGCTCTTAAGGCCGTGTGGTCCGAAACGTAGGTTTCTGCCTAGTCGTCAGATTTGGGCTCCGATTAGAGTCCGCTTGTCTTATGCCGCTGGCTGTATCACCCTCCCTGCAACCTGTGGCCCTAAATTAAAGATGGGAGACTGCCTATAATCCTTAGAATTGCTCATGGTGGTCGTTAAATCATGAAACAAACAAACAAAATAAATAAAAAAATACAGTTTTTTGGCTGGAGCCATAGAGCGGAGTCTCAACTCGGACGATTGGCCAGAAGTCAGTTCGGAGTTCACACGATTGTTAGAAATCATTCTTTTTTGGTCATTATGCCACCGGAGCGACAGATAACATTCTCCTACGGGTTTTACTTCTGGTGTTACCTTTGTTACGAGGGCTATACTGAAATTATTATTATTATTATTATTATTATTTTGTTCGAGGTTTAACGACCACCGTGAGCAACTCAATGGGCTATAAGCAGTCGCCCGTCCCTAATTTAGGGCCACTGGTTCCACGGAAGGAGAATAGCCAGCGCCGTAAGACAAACACCACATCCATGCCTCACCAGGATTCGAACCCGGATCCATCTCGGACGAATGATCTGAAGCCATTGCTTAGACCACTGCGCCACCAGGGCTGCCTAAATTAATGAGCAACATTTAAAAAAATTGCTAATTGTAATGATTCAAGAAAAAAAGTTCGAAACCTTAATCTACATGCCTTCATTTATTTTCCTACGAAACTCCCGTTTCTTTGGACACATTTCCCCCATTGTTCTGGCTGTTTAAAGATATCCTTGCGGAAGAACTCCGTTCTAGCTGCTCAAACGACGTACAGTTTTCTGTATTGCTTCCGTGCTCTCGTAGTGTCGGCCGCTCATCTGGTTCTTTAGGAATCCAAAAAAGATGTTAGTCAGAGGGTGCCATATCTGGGCTGTAAGCAGAGTGAGGTAATAGTTCCCACCCTGCTTACAGCCCAGATCTGGCACTTTTTCCCACGGAAAAATTTCTGGATTTTTTCCGAAGTCAAACGACCAGAGTGGAGCTCAAAGTTGCTGCGATGGAGGATGAAAGTCCCTGCCGTTTATCACGCCATGCACGGCGGACCTTTTCTAATGTTTGGACATAACGAGCTGCATTTAGGGTTTGTCCAGGCTCTAAAAATCAACCAGAAAGCATCCATCTGCGTCCCCAAAAACGACAGTTCCTATAACCTCTGCAGCTGACAGAACTGTCTTAGGCTTTTTCCTGCTTGGTGAATCGAGGTGATGCTAAGGCGTTTTGCTTCAGGTTCGAAATGGTGGAACAAATTTTCGTCACCTGTCACAATACTGTCCAAACAATCGGCCCCTTCATTTCGATACCGATCGAGCAGTTGATGTTTTTGCGCAGTCCTTTGTGGTCTTCTGTCACTAAACATGGGACCCAGCTGGCACAAATTTTCCGATATCCCAAGCTGCTAATTATTCCCTGAACTGCACTGCGTCCTATTCCCAAGTTCGCCGCAATTTCCTTCACCGTCATACGTCTGTCATCACGAATTAAGGCTTTAATCCTTTCCTTGTTGTGTACCGTAGAGGCTGTTCGACGGCAACCGCTACGAGACTGATTGTTAATGTTTGTGAAACCGTCTTTAAAATGTTTCACAAACCTTCTCACCCTCTGGCATCCAGCATACACTCATCTCCGTATGCACGCTGAAGCCTACGGTTAATATCGGTAGCCAGAATTTTCACTTTTACAAGGAACTGAATCACACAGCACGTTGACGGAGCGATGTATCACAGTTGGGCATCTTTTCTCGCGTCTGTTTGGTCACATGACTGTTGCTGGTGACGTCATTTGGCATTCATGGCCAAAATGAGAGAAGACACTACTTGCCCACGAACTATCATTTTCCCAATGTGCAATCAGCCTGCGTAATGCAGATTTGTTCATTGCTTTCAGTACGAACTACGTACAAAGCAAAATCAAGAAGAATATTTCTGAAAATTTAGAGAAAACGCATTTAGTGTTTTGGACCAAGCACAGACTTTGCAGTGAAAGTGTTGTCCCTGGAGTTGGCATTGAATTCGTACTTTTAAAACCCTGGTGTCTATGCCCTGGCTTCTGACCGTTCATCCCAAAGGGTCTGAGCTCGAATCCCCGATGAAGCATGCTCGCTTTGCGGCACTGGCCCTTCTCTCTCCCTGGAATCGGTGGTTCTCGTCACACCTGACGGCAGAACAGAAAGTGTTGCGAATGGGATCGAGATTTTCACATCGGCTACGAAAAAGAAAGGCCGTAAATTCCTTAGCCATATTGTGACCTGCGATGAAACGTGTGCGCGCCAATATACGCCGATGTCAAAGGCAGCGACAATTGTGTGGAAGTTCTATAATGGAGTAAATTTTTCCGTCATTTCTGGTCCTCGCCGGGGATCGAACTCGAGTCCACTTATTCCGGAAGAAGTCGCTCTAACAACTGACCTACGCAGACGTTCTCGCTGCTATCTGCGTTTATGTCGTGTGCGTCCTGCGGGGCAATCACGTGACCCCCCCGAAAGAGGGCCGGGGCATGGCCCACAGGTCAGCCGTGACCATGAATCGTTGCAGGCAGCCATCCGCTGTAGAACGTGCACCTGAGAACTCCCAGTCAATCTGGTATGTGGAATGCAACGCCACACACATTTATTTTTCGAAGCGCTGAAGAAGGGATTCTCTTATTTTTCTTGTCTCGCGGTGTGGAAAGAGCATCACACCATTGTGAGATCTTTAACGGCCGGGGCATCCGGGGAAGTTCAGGCGCCATTATAACGAAGTAAATTTCTCCGTCATTTTTGGTCCACGCCGGGGATCGAACCCGATTCCACTTATTTCGGAAGAAGTCGCTCTAACAACTGACCTACGCAGACGTTCTTGCTGCTATCTGCGTCCTGCGGGGCAGGCACGTCACAGTTCCCATTATATTCCGTGAGAAAGAAGTTCACGACTGTGCAGTCTGCTGGGAAGCTGATGTTGACAGCATTTCGGGATGCCAGGAGAATTCTTCCCTTAGACTTCTTGAACCACGGGACAACCATTATTGCACCGTTCTGTGGCGTTTGAAGGAAGACATCAGTAGAAGAAGCCTTGGAATGCTCAAAGCACTCGTGATCTTTTTGTATGACAATGCTTGCCCTCATACCGCAAGTGTATCAACGGTCCTCGCGGAGAGGTTCGGTTGGTCTTCTCTTCCCCATCCTCTGTACATCCCGGATTATTCTTACTTTGAATCAAACTAGGATGTCAACCTGTTCGGCCTTCTGAAAAAGCATCTTCAAGGAAAACATTTTAGCAATTACTCTGAAGTGGTAGCTTACGTGAAGCGTTTAATGCGGATACTTGAAGCTGCCCAAAAATTTGTGCATCGATGGGACAAGTGTCTTAACCGATTTGGAGGTTATGTGGAAAAGTAAGATGTGTGTGTGTGTGTGTGTGTGTGTGTGTGTGTGTGTGTGTGTGTGTGTTAACTCATTTGTGTGTGGGTATAAGGCAATCTTTGTAACTTGGCATCGGAAGCTATTTATTGATCAGCCATCGGAAGCTACACTATCTACCAACAAGTAATTGGACACCTGTGATAGCAAAGAAAAACGAAGTTTATTCACTTTCAGTAGTTGGTGAAGCCTCCACGAGCGGCGATTACAGCTGCTACCCCTCCGGGTCATACTCTCAAACAGGCGTTGTACGACGGCCAGCGGTATTTTCTTCCACTCGGCTTGGAGAAGACAGGTCAGTTCCTTCACCGATTTCGGACGGTGGAGGCATCTCTTAAGTCGACGCTCCAATTCGTCCCAGAGGTGCTCGATAGTGTTAAGGTCCGGGCTCTGCGCAGGCCAGTTTATTCAATTAACCCCATTGTCACCATACCAAACCATGGTGGACCTGACAGGTGGCATTGCAATCCTGAAAGTAACATGGGTCCACACCGTAAAACTGCCACAACGTAGGAAGCACATGGTCATTCAAAATGGTGCAGTAGGTCTCGGCGTTGAGTCTACCAGGAATTGCGACCAAGGGTCCCGTGCCATACCAGGAGAAACACACCCATAGCATAATTCCACCGCCGCCGAACTTCACAGTTGGCACAATACATTCCGGCAGGAGGCGTTCTCCAGGCAGACGCCAAACCCAAACATTGCCATCCGAACGGTAGAGGGTGAACCTTGATTTGTCGCTCCAGAGAACCTGTTTCCACTGTTCAACGGTCCACTGTCGACGTTCTTTGCACCACGTTAGCCGAGCAGCGCTATTGGACTTGGTGATCAAAGGCTTGTGGGCGGCAGCACGTCCATGAAAACCGAGCAGATGGGCTTCTTTACGGATGGTATTCATCGAAGGAACACTCCCGGATGCCTGTTGAAACACCTCGCTGATGTGGCCCATCCATTTGGTGCGGTGCTTCAGAATTTTTCTGGCGAGCACCCGTCGGTCTCTAACTCCCAGTTTTGTGGGTCTCCCGGGTCGGGGCACATTCCGACAGTCACCTCTCATCTTCCACTTGCCAATCACGTAGGCCACTGTCGATTTTGGGTACTTCAACTTGCTGGATATGTCACGTATGGATCGGCCATTTCTGTGATACCCGACGATTACACCTTTCTCGAAATCAGAGAGCTCCGAACTGCATGGCATCTTGCATGTGACTGGTTGCGTTGTTGTTTCTCACACGATATTTAGTGGCGGCGGCGGCGGCCGTGACGTGTATCAGGACCGCAGATATCGTCGATTGCAGTGGTGTCCAATTACTTGTTGGTAGATAGTGTATTTATTGATCAGCTATCGCAGTAACTTAACTTATGCCTAAAAAGAAGGAGTGCAAGCATACATAAAATGACCCTACAGAATAGCTGTTTTTAAATGATTCTTCACAGCGTTTAATCATACATATTTGTCGCAAAATCATTTGTGATGGAATATGGACAGAACACAAACTAAATCTCATTTGAGAAAAATTAAGGGATTATTTTTCAGGGACCAAAAATAAGAAAAAAAATGTGGATTTTTTTTTCTAATTTCGGTTATTATTTATTCTAAAATTAGAAGCGCTAATGTGTGAGGAATAAATGGGGTTAGATGTGGACACAGAAGTCAATTAATGGAAGATTAGTGAAAGAAAGTAACTGCAGGATGAGGACAGCAGCCGCAATGAAGACGCAATGGTACTATTAGTTACAGATAGGGTTGGCAAAGGTAATTTACTCGTTACGTATTTTACGTAAATTACACGTAATATACAAGTAATTTACTTGGCGTAGAAAACCTGTTTTTTACGCAGACGTAAAAAGCTGGTTTTCTTTCATGTATAAATAATATATTATAAAAACCACTTTAATTACACTATCTACCAACAAGTAATTGGACACCCCTGCAATCGACGATATCTGCGGTCCTGATACACGTCACGGCCGCCGCCGTTAAATATCGTGTGGGAAACAACAACGCAACCAGTCGCATGCAAGATGCCACGCAGTTCGGAGCTCTCTGATTTCGAGAAAGGCGTAATCGTCGGGTATCACAGAAATGTCCGATCCATACGTGACATATCCAGCGAGTTGAAGTGCCCAAAATCGACAGTGGCCTACGTGATTGGCAAGTGGAAGATGAGAGGTGACTGTCGGAATGTGCCCCGACCCGGGAGACCCACAAAACTGGGAGTTAGAGACCGACGGGTGCTGGCCAGAGAAATTCGGAAGAACCGCACCAAATGGATGGGCCACATCCACGAGGAGTTTCAACAGACATCCGGGAGTGTTCTTTCGATGAATACCATCAGTAAGGAAGCCCATCTACTCGGTTATCATGGACGTGCTGCCGCCCACAAGCCTTTGATCTCCAAGTCCAATAGCGCTGCTCGGCTAACGTGGTGCAAAGAACGTCGACAGTGGACCGTTGAACAGTGGAAACGGGTTCTCTGGAGCGACGAATCAAGGTTCACCCTCTACCGTTCGGATGGCAGGGTCTGGGTTTGGCGTCTGCCTGGAGAACGCCTCCTGCCGGAATGTATTATGCCAGCTATGAAGTTCGGCGGCGGTGGAATTATGCTATGGGGGGTGTTTTTCCTGGTATGGCACGGGACCCTTGGTCGCATTTCCTAGTAGACTTAACGCCGAGACCTACTGCACCATTTTGGATGACCATGCGCTTCCTACGTTGTGGCAGTTTTACGGGGTGGATCCATGTTACTTTCAGGATGACAATGCCACCTGTCATGTTGCGAGGTCCACCATGGCTTGGTATGGTGACAATGGGGTTAATCGAATGGACTGGCCTGCGCATAGCCCGGACCTTAACCCTATCGAGCACCTCTGGGACGAGTTGGAGCGTCGACGTAAGGGGTGCACCCACCGTCCGAAATCGGTGAAGGAACTGAGTTGTCTTGTCCAAGCCGAGTGGAAGAAAATACCGCTAGCCGTCGTACAACGCCTGGTTGAGAGTATGCCCCGGAGGGTCGCAGCTGTAATCGCCGCTCGTGGAGGCTCCACCAACTATTGAAGGTGAATAAACTTCGTTTTCCTTTGCTATCACAGGTGTCCAAATACTTGTTGGTAGATAGTGTATATTGCATTTTAAACTTAAATTTTCTTGTACATTTCACTATGAAATCATTATTCTCTTAAGATTGTTCATACAGCTCAGCCACCTATTAACATATTACTTTTAGAAACTATATCTGTTCTTTATTGTAGAATAAAAAATGGAGAAAATAATCTACCTTTTGTGATAAAAATCACGCTGTATATAGAATTGAATTCAAGATTTTATTAACAGCTTCAAATTCGTCGAATGTATTTTCACATTTATGTAATTGTAGAAAATAAACAATTTTATGTTCATTCACCAAAGATAATATTTTAACATTAATGTTTATGGCATGTCTGTAATGCAAAACATGGCATATTTTCATTTAATAATATTTGTGTTTGATATGATATATAGGTGTACACTTCAAAATCATAATTTTACCCTTTTTAAACTTTAAACGTTTTTCATATTGATTGTGCTATACTTATTCCTTTGGAGGTTTACAAATGTTTAAGGGACTTGTAGATACGACCAAACATTAAATTACTTGTTTTAAATGTAACTGATTTTTACTTCTAACACTGAAAATCACTGTCTATTAACACTTTGTCATTAATTTAATTTTCACTAAAAATAATGTTTTTACGCACTTTAAATGTTTATAATTGTCATTGTCAGGTCTCACACACCTTTAATCACACTAATAATCCTCACTGCTACGATCTTGTAACTTAAGAGTATAATAGATTTGAACGAATTTCTTCGAACATTCGAAGCTGAGCCGGTTTCTTCTAATATTAAGGACTAATAATCAGATTTTTCTCGTCTTTCAAGTTGGGCTGAAGATGCTGGGATTTGGATTAACTTCAAAGCAACTGCTGACAACTCTTTATGGTGCCGACTGGCAAAGTACCAGAATGTTCGTGGTGATTTAACACCCTTCTTCATAAGCTCTCCAAACTTTGGAGATTTTTCTCGATACTCCTGAAAACTGGTTATCCTCGAGAGGTCGAGGTTTTCTAAAATGAACTCCTCTAATTGTCATGTTGTTTCTCATTCATTGTTTGCCTCTGGTACACAGGATGGAGAACATTGGCTGCAAGGATGTATATACGTTTAGCGATTGGTTTCTCCTTTTGTATACATGTGGCACGAGGTCCTTATGGTCCTCAGCTAGACGTAAGTCCGTCCACAATTCAACTGCATCTGCAGCAGTTGCTTCTTTTTTCTGGCATATACAGTATTTATTAGCTGACTGACTGGATTAAACACTGCGATTGTATCGGCAACTTCTTTGAGAAAGGCACTTTCATAGAGGAGGGACTTAATTCGAGAAGACAGTTTCTCAGCTTCGTCAGTGGCAGCAAGTTTCCTCATTGCACTTAGATTGTTAGTCAAGGGCAAACAGGCATTCCTCTGTGAGCACCAGCGAGTATCTGCAGCGAGGCATACTTTAGAGCCACCATTTTCTGTCAGTTCATGTTCGCAATCAAGGTGCTTGAAAAACCTCAACACCTTGTTCACACGAGATACAATGTTTTTCGAGAGAAGATCCTTAGCTAGAAGATTTCCAGTATGGGCTTGCAAGCAGAATGCCAAAGGCCGTGATTTCTGCCAATTTTGAACAATCTACGATACAATGTGAACTTTTACTGTACAATAAATATTCACATTGTATCGTTCTTTAGCTAGCTTTTTGATTCACTGACCACATCACAAAGTGCTTCACCTGGTTCTGGCGAACCAAACATGTCGAAAGCATCAAGAAAACACTTTCAGCTTTGCCACTACTTCCTCATCGATTGTGAAGAAGTGTTACAACATTTGTCGTGTTGTTCGATTCATTTTTCCAACAATCTATGATCAAAACGGAGTATGTCTGCAGCACCACTGATGGTGATTTTAGTAAATTCATCATACACTTCGTCCAGAAGTTTATCAGAAACGGCTTTTCCTGTTGGTTTTTTATAAGCCGGCTGCATATTTTGACAGAACTGTTTAAAATACACCGATTCTACCACACTAAATGGGATGTTGCAACCATGGAAAACCTTGGGCAATAGCAAGATCTATTTCCTGCTTTGTGGAGGCATTTATCTTGTCCAAAATTTTTTTATCTGTTGTTTAACCGTGGAAGGTTTAGAACTTACAGTGATGGGTGATTCAAGGTAGAAACTGTCTTCCTCTTCATGAGATGAAGAGGGTACACTGGATACCACGGAAACGGTTGAGCAGGAACTGGGACTGGGACTGGGACTTGCAACTGGAACTAGAACATCGTCAATATCTACAGACGCTTCCGAGTCCGATCGATGCAGGGTAAAACTGGAACTCACCGGTGGTGGTGGTGGCAGTGGCAGCGGTTCAGGAGCTTTGGCAGAAGTTCGGGCGCAAACATTCCTGTGGGCTTTCAGACTCTCCCTTGCTGTATTCTTGACAATTAATCCACATTCACAACACTTGGCATAATTCTTGTGTCCCACTCTAAGTGGAATAAATCCGAGTAACTCGTACATATTATGAAGAGGTCAACCACCGTAATTCATAGTGGGAAGAGTCTTCAATTAGAATGTTGAGCCTCTCTCAACGACTAGTGTGGATGGAAAAAAACGACGTTTAATAAGAACGCTCTCAGCTTTGAACTGAAGCCAACACTAAAACCTCCAGCATTTATATAACAGAGAACATATGTACTTTGCATATTTATTATAGTTTTGTCGACGAGAAGTTGCCGACGCTTTGTCGCCGGCCGGCGCCGTTGAGCTTATGCGTCTGCACAACAGGGAATCACTGTGGAGACAGGAGCCGCCTGCCGGCGGCACACTCATGGATATCAAAGGCGAGCCGCGAGGCAACGTTTCATTTTGATTGTTCCTATCGTCTCGTTTCCCTTTAAACTACACCGTGGCGTGGCTTCTGACTTCCTTTGCTGAACATAATATTTTAAAGCCTGCCGCACACGTTATCATAAAGAAAGGGATTTTCCCGTATGAATATGAAGGCAAGGAAAAAAGAACAATATGACGTGATACTGATATGTATGTGGTATCCAGTTGGTATATCATGTGGACGTGGTAGTTTGCACTGTTTCAATAAGATCATATAAATATACCGAAGGGTATGTTGGTATTTTAAGTATCTTCGTTTTTTGTTTTAATCGTACATAGCAAGTTAATTAACAGCATAAAGCCGTGTTTTTTATATTTTTTACGTATTTTACGAGTCACGTAGAAAAAATTTTTTTACACGCAATTGCACAACCCTGGTTGCAGCAAAAGTTAGGATCTTCATGAAGTTCAGCCTAATTAATAACCTTCTTTTAATATATTCAGTTAAAACCATTTCCCTTTTTCTCATTGTTTTGGCGGGAGGTATTGAGCTGGTCCCTTTACTAGTTTTCAGCCAGCCGTTAATGAGGTAGGGAGAAACCAACCTTGTTTTCGGACAGCAGGATCTTCACAAAGTTCAGCCTGGACAAGACTTTATTGCTCTGGGGAAATGGTTTTGTACCATCAGCGTCCACTTTGGAAGAGATACGAAAACTTTGCCCGTTTGGAGTTCTCGAAACTCATCCAAACTCATTCCTCCTTTGCAAAAAACACGGAAGAATAATGGATTACGTAAGAGGAAAGCGTAATGATGGTAATGCACACGTGCAAAGCAAGTGGCGAATGAAGTGGTCACACCAAGTTGAAACAAACATTCAGCTACTTTCAAGATCGTCCGCGCGAAGTGATGAGGCAAATGAAAGTTACCCCTGCTTTTCTGAGCAAACTCAGGAAACCGAGGAGAGTTTTGATCTGGCGCTTGAAATAAGTAGGAAGTAGAATGCATAATTCTCCATGGGACGGACTGAAAGAAGGTAAGGCATATTTGATGTTCAAAATGGGACATCGACATATTTCTCCATGCGACGGACTGAAAGCAGAGAGGACATTTTTGATGTTCGAAATGAGACATCAACGTAGAAATCGATTTGGAAAATCGGAACGCGCGAGGGAACTTCTCAACCAGATAACAGAAAAAAACGCCTGAGAAAATAAGCAGGAACAGATTAATGGGCAAACAATAAAAAGAGTAACATATACACTGGTGCTCAAAATAAGAGGATAATTTATAAATTCGTACATAACTCGAAGTATTTATGAAGAAATTCAATGAAATTTGGTAAACAGGTCTATTATCACAGTAGTGTCATTCAAGCAGAAGAAAACATTTGTGACGTGCCTGTCCAGAAGGACGCACACGATATAAAGGCAGATAGCAGCGATAACGTACGTCCGCGTAGCTCAATTGGTAGAGCGACTTATTCCGGAATGAGGGGACCCGGGTTCGAGCTCCAGCGTGGACAAAAATGACGGAGAAATTTTCTTCGTTATACATTATATTATACACAGATGAACCATTGCATTATGACCAACCAAAATACTATTGCATACCAATCCCAAACTACAGAAATGAGCACGCCTGGAGACCAAACGGTGGTGCAAGTGAAATACAACCTAAGGACTGGCTTTCGGTTAGTAGATTGTTCAGAGTCAGAATGGAAAAAAACTGGCGATTTATCGGAGTTTGATAAAGGACAAATTGTGATGGCATGGCGCCTCGGAACTATGATCTCGGAAAATGCTGGACTTGTGGATTGTTGACGTGCCGTTGTAGTGAGTACGTATCAAAAGTGGTACACAGATGGCCAAACGACGAGCCATCGTCCAGCCGTGTGTCGTCCGCAACTCATTGATGCCAGAGGGGAGCGGAGATTGTCTAGCATTGTTCACAGCGACCGCAGGGCCACAGGGCGACAAATCACCCGCAGCTACAACAGTGATAATCAGGCCAATGTGCCACAGCACAACGTTCATCGCAGCCTTCTGCACATGGACCTGCGCAGCCGAAGACCCAGCCGGGTTCCCATGCTCACTGCACGTCATCGCTAACAACGCATGAAATGGACCCAAGACCATCGATATTGGACCGTGGATGATTGGAAGAAAGTGGGCCTGGTCTGACGAATCAAGATTCCTGGTAAATCACGTAGACGGCCGAGCGTGGATACGCCGATTACCAACGGAGGCTATGGCACCTGGATGCACTGTTGGGCAGAAACCGTGGTCCTACATCTTATTAGGTAAAAAATCCATATACTCTGGGCGATGTTTTCTTGGGACACTTTAGGATCATTATCCCAATAGCACAATACCTGACAGCTGTCAGGAATCTGAACATCGTTGCGGACCAAATTCACCCATTCATGGCAACGGTGTTCCCTGCTGGTGATGGTTATTACCAACATGATAATGCGCCATGCTACACTGCCAGAATCGTCAAAGAGTGGTTCGAGGAACATGCTGGTCACCCTCTGCTGATGCCCTGGCCTCCAAATTCACCTGATATGAATTCAATCGAACATTCGTGGTTCGACTTGGAAAAGCGAGTTCGCGCTAAATCACCACACCCCAAAATGTACCGGAGCTGGAGGGCCTGCTGTTGACATTATGGTACCAGATACGCCAGGATACCTATCGTCACCTCATTGAATCGATGCCTCGCCGAGTGGCCGCTGTTTTACGGGCTAAAGGTGTCCTACATCTTATTAGGTAGGTGGTCATAATGTAATGGCTCTACGGTGTACACTGAGTTAACTTTGCTTAAGGAACACATCCCTAATAATACGTTGTTTCACCTCTCTGTGTAATCACGCCTCACAGACACCAGGAACAGATTCTACAAGGTATTAAATATCCTCCATGCGTAACGTAACCCATGTCCGCTGCAGCAGCTCCGTCAGTTCACGCACATTCCTTGGAGGAGGATCAGCAATTCTCACACCACGTTCTAGTGGTATCTCACAAATGATCGATTTTGTTATAGTCAGGAGAGTTTGGGAGCCAAGGCAATGTAGCGAATTTGTTGCCACGCTCCTTCAACTAATAAGCCGCTGTACGAGCCCAATGACATGGTGCGTTGTGCTCTAAACAGATGGCAATGTGGTCCAGGTAAACTTCTTGCATGTATGGATTAAAGTGGTCAGCTAACAGGTCCCTGTAGCGTCCACCATTCAGTGTTTGAGGAATGATATCCAACGGACCTAGGGCTTGTCAGGAAAAAGCTCTTCAGCCAAGAACACCACTTCAACCACACTTAAGAACTCACTCTGTGCAACCAGAGGATAGGGCTTCATGCTGTTTGAGCCATATGCGAACCCCGGCATCAGCATGGTGCAGCAGGAAACCGGACTCATCACTTCAGGCGACCTTCTTCTTTCTGTCGTGGGTCCATAGCCGACGTCCCTTGGCACATGAAAGGCATTTGCGATGACTGGGAGTCATCATGGGTACCTTCGTTGGTCTCCGGCTGTGGAACCCTAGCGGAGCAAAGTGCTGCGCATGGTGCATGTGGAAATAGCTCGAACTACATCGCCGTTGTACTGGTGGGTGAGCTGGGTGACTGTTACACGTCGTTGCTAAGATACCAGTCGTGATATCAACGCTCACCTCTAGGATCAACCGCGAGTAGCTGACCGATGTGATCCCTTCTGCTGGATGTCTGTGCATGGTTAATCCAGTCCTGGTACACCTTTAATGCAGTGGTACGGAAGAAGCCAACAAGTGCAGCTGTTTCCGAAATACTGTACTATGATCTGCCCTTAGGGCCCCAACTATCTGACCGCGGACAAATTGGCCTAAGTCGCCGCGTTTCTCCGTTACTGGCAAACTTTTACTGATTACGTACACAGAACAGGTGTGCACAATTTATAGTAGCTGCACGTGGTACTTCGTTATGGCTCCGAATATGTAAAACGGGGTGTTCCTAAAGCAAAGCTAACTCAGAGTAATTTACATCACAATCTTGTGCAATTTCCATAAAAGCACAATCCATGGAACAATATTTAGTCTTTTGCTTGAGACATGTTGCATTTTAATATGGAGTATGAACTTCTCTGAAAGCCATGCACTCAAGCAACGACGACTCATGCTATTGATGAGGTCTTGAGGTATTAATGACCATTCCTCAACCAGAGCTGTTCTGAGTTTCTGAATTGTTCTGGTAGTAGGCTGGCGAGCTCCAATGCGTCTACTTAGAGCATCCTATATATGTTGAGTGGGATTGATATCATGGGATTTGTCTGGCCTCTGTCCATCGCTGAAAATCATCCATGTGGTGTCTTCGTGATATAATCAGCTCGTTGTGCCATTGAAGTGAAAGCAAGATTTGCCTAGAACATCTACAAGATGAGAATAGATTCGAGCGACTTCTAACGCAATCCTGATTTCCATATTACGTCTTACCTTCTGCAAAAGTAAACTCGGGATAGTCTTTAGCTAAACTAAATTCGCATGTTCTACGCATCTATTGAATGTACTCGCATCTTGTAGAATTTTCAGTCTATTATTTACATATATTGGCAGTAAAATGTGTGTGATGATACGTTCCACACACCAAATTGTCTGGGATTTCTTCGTGAGTCATGCCTATGGCTTTCTTTCGGGGGGATGTGACGTGCTTGCCCCGCAGGACGCGCATGATATAAAGGCAGATAGCAATAAGAGCACATGTCCGCGTAGCTCATTTGGTAGAGCAACTTATTGCGGAGTGAGGGTACCCGGATTCGGATCTTGGCGTGGACAAAACTGTGCTTTCACAGTTTATCTTGAACAGTTTTGTTGCACGCTTCATGAAAGTTAAATGTGCACTCTTTAAGTATGGCATACAGGTATAGTGCACCGCAATGACCTTGAACCCTATAAAGATAGTAGAGTTTGCATGGCATTCTTGATTTTGCGCTTTCCGCCAATACATAGTGCATCTAGGATAAAAAAGTTTTGTTACTAGCGTTAACAAGGAGGAGGTTGGTCATAGCAGCAGATGTTAAGAGAAAAAAGTTTTCCTGTATTTTTTGTATAGAGTGTACATTTTGGAAATTATGTAAGATTACAAAGTTATATGAGATTTCCTGCCTCGCTGGAGAATAATAACGGAAATGCGTTTGTTTCACTCTAACATACCAGCTCCTATAAAGGCAAACGAATCTCACACTGGTTTAAAACAAAATCATGGCAGCTGATATAAGCATAAGTTAATTCTGATTTTAGAAATGATTCAGTAACGTAATTGCTCAGCTTAGTAGTTAGCCTTAATGAACCTACGCCGCAGGAGACTGAGAGAAATCCAGTGAACATCCCTGTAATAACACAAATTGCGTTTTCAAGACTACTCAGTGTTATGATGAGAAAATTAGCGTACTTTTAGATTTAAATCTGCATCTTCATTTTATGTTACGACATAACTTCAAGTACGAGACAGTCTGTAGCTTTAAAAGCTCTTGCATTTCATAAATTGCATTGCAGTTTATAAAAGATATTAAGGAGCTAAACACTTAAAAAAGGAAAGAAACATGAATCGGAGTGGTTATATAGAAAGAAACGAACTCATTTGTCTTCATAGATATTACATTCAATGTAAGAGATTTCTGTATTGACTTGTTACTTCATGACTATCGTTTTTGTGAAAAAGATTTTCTTTGAATGTTATCAGATGCTTCACATTTAAGTGTAAAGTATTTCCACAGGAAATAAAAGGAGTCACAGTATTTTTTTTTTCACATTATTTCAGAAATATAGAGTATTTGTATGATCCGGATTTTGGCAACTGTTTCACAATTCCTTCTAAGAACCAAGAAGGGACAGTCTTGAAAGCGAGCAGAGCAGATTTTTGGCAGGAGACCAATGGTAAGAATTTCAACCTTGGTGCTGTAAAATTCATATCGCGAAACATAAGAATGCAAATATTTGAAGACTTTATTGAAGAAAAATATGAGCCAGCGTCGACGGTGATACCATCAAAGAAATATTTCATTTAGGTAGTTGAGAAAGTTTATTCATTCATACTAACAGAAAAAGATGAATCGAAATTGTAAATTCCGATAATTGCAAAAGTATAAAATTTATAGTGGTGCAGAGAGGTATTTAGCGCTTCTTAGCTGCGCTAAAGCACTTTAGGTTAGTGGTACCAAGATACGTTTTGTGTTAGATGATAAGAGAAACAGCAATTTTTTTTTTGACGATCATGTATGCAAAAATAAGTAATAAATACTGCGTTTTACATAAAAGTATACACCTAAGAGCCAAAACTTTATGACCATCAGTCTAATATGATGTTGGTCTCCCAGTTCCAGCTAAAATAGTTTTATCTGGCGCCGCATGGACGCTACAAATTCCTAAAGGTGCCTTGTACTATCTCGTACCAACACGTCAGCATCAGATACGTTCACTATTGTAAGTTACGTGGTTGAGCCGTCGCAGATCGGATTTACCGTTCAAACACAAACCACAGATGCTCAATTGGATTGATGTCTGGGGAATTTGGAGGCTAGGGCGGTACCTGGAAGTCCTCATGTTCCGCGTACTATTCTCGAACAATCCGGGCATTGTGGAATACCGCATTGTTCTTCTGAAAAAAACAACAACAACGTACTACAGGAGAATAGCGTTGCCATGAAAGGATGCACATGGTGTTCAGTGGTGTTTTAGGTAGGTGGTAGACGTCATAGTTACATGAATGTCTGGACCCAAGGTTTCCCAACAGAACATTACCCAAAACATTACTCTTCTCCACTGGCTTGTTTTCATCCCACGGTGCATCCTGATGCCAATACCTCCCCAGGCAAACGATGTACTCATATACACCCGTCCACATGATGCAACAGGAAAAGAGATTCATCGGATCAGACTACCTTCTTCCAATCATTTAATTTCCAGTTTTGATTCTCAGGCGGTTTCACGGTCAACTGAGGTCAGCATGAGCACTCGGAAAGGCTTGCGACTAGGCAGTCCCATATTCAACAGGACTTGATGTTCTGTGTGTTATGACACATTACTCCCGTCACCAGCATTCAAGTCACAGGCGAGCTGCGCCACTGTATCCCATTTATGTGCTCGTACTATACGGGGTAGCCTTTGCTCACCTTTATCATCGATTAGCCGTGGTCTGCCAACATCTTGCCTGCGGTTCGGGGATTTCTATCCTCCGATCACTTTTTCAAGGTACTAACCACGGCTGGCCGTGAGCTCGCCATAAGCCTTGCTGTCTTGGAAATGCTCTGACCCCGTCGTCCGGCCATTATAGTTTGGCATATGTTAAACTCGCTTAAGACCGCTGCGTTTTCCATCTCACGATCAAGGATAACGCTGATTAGCAGAGCTCATGGGTAGTGGGTCTGTCTTACGGCAATGGCTCTCTCCCTTCCCTGGAACCAGTAGCCATAAACTAAGGACGAGCGAATGGTTTTAGCCCTTAGAGTTGCCCATGGTGGACGTTAACCGCCCGCTCCCCTCAATGTTCGTGTTGCAAAGATGAGACAAAGCACTCAGATCTCAAAATCGGGCTTCTCACGAAGGACTGGGTGGATAAAGATTGCTATGAGCAGCTCTGGGAGTATAAGTAACTGCCCCACAGATTTGGAGCTGATGGTTCCAAGCAGGGAGAAGAGTCAGAGAGCCTTCTACGAAGGTTAGAACTGCACAGATGGAATGAAAAGCAGGAGAGAGTAATTGAGCAGGCCGAGTAACAAGTATTTTATGATAGCGAAGCGCATTTCTGCTAAACAAGTCACTACTGACGACCGGCTTCAAATAAAATAATTTGCGCTCTTCCTCTTATTTCTTATATATACGCCAATGAGTCATTACATTATGACCACGTACCTAATAAGCTGTAGGACCCCCTTTAGCCCGCAAAAACAGCGGCCACTCGGCGAGGCATCGATTCGATTAAGTGACGATAGGTATCCTGGGAAATCTGGTACCATAATGTCAACAGCAGGTCCTCCAGTTCCCGTACATTTCCGGGTGGTAGTGATTTAGCACGAACCCGCTTTTCCAAGCCCAACCACAAATGTTCGATTGGGTTCATGCCAGGTGAATTTGGAGGCCAAGGCATTAACAGAAAGTCACGAGCATGTTCCTCGAATCACTACTTCACGATTCCGGCAGTGTGATATGGCGCATTATTCTGTTGGTAATGGCTATCACCAACAGGGAACACAGTTGCAATGAATGGGTGAACTTGGTCCGTAACGATGTTCAGATACCTGACAGCTGTCAGGGATTATGCTATTGGGGTAATGGGGCCTAAAGTGTCCCAAGAAAACATCATCCACAGAATAACATTGCCGCCGGCTGCCTTTTCTCGCCCAACAACAGTGCATCCAGGTGCCATAGACATTCCTTTGGTATTCGGCGTATCCGCGCTCGGCCGTCTACATGATGCACCAGGAATCTTGATTCATCAGACCAGGCCACTTTCTTCCAATCATCCACAGTCCAATCTCGATGATCTTGGGCCCATTTCATGCGTTGTTGGCGATGACGTGCAGTGAGCATGGGAACCCGACTGGGTCTTCGGCTACGCATTCCCATGCGCAGAAGGCTGCGATGAACTTTGTACTGTGGCACGTTGCCCTGATCACCACTTTGTAGCTGCGGGTGATTTGTCGCACTGCGGTCGCTGCGAACAAGTCTCGCCCTGCGGTCGCTGTTAACAATTGCGCGACAGTCTCCGGTCCTATCTGACTTCAATTATTTGTGGACGACACACGGCCGGAGGACGGTTCGTCGTTTGGCCATCTATGTACCACTTTTGATACGTACTCACTACAGCGGCATGTCAATAACCCACAAGTCCAGCTGTTTCCGAGATCGCAGTTCCGAGGCGCCATGCCATCACAATTTGTCCTTTATCAAACTCCGATAAATCGGCAGCTTTTTCCATTCTGACTCCTAACACTCTACTAACTGAAAGCCGGCCCTCAGGTTGTACAAGCATATATACTGCTCTGTGAACTTCACCTGCGCCACCGTTCGGTCTCCAGGCGCGATCATTTCTCTAGGCTGGAGATCGTCATAATGGAATGGCTCATTGGTGAATATATCAATAAGATCCCTGAAGCAGTTGGAGGTAAGGCCAAACAAGTTGTGTGTAATGCGGCCTTCAATGCAGGTATGGGACGTATATCCAGACGCCTGATATGCCGTTCCATAGTGTCTCACAAGTGCTCTATGAGATTGATATCAGGGGAGTTCGGAGGCCAATTGATGTTCTGGTAGTCTGAACTGTGTTCCTCAAGCCATTCCTGCACAACATTGAATCTGTGGCTCGGGGCATTGTGATCTTGGAAGACGCCGTCGCCTATTCGGGAAAAGTGCATCATTACTGGGTGTGCAGAGTCAGCAAGCTATTCACGACAGTGGACACCAGTCATACGTTGCTCCCTGTGTACCAGGGATCCAAGTTCCTCCCAGGTGAACATGTTCCTTACCATACAACCACCTTCACCGGTTTGCACTGTGGAAGCCATGCAGTATAGATCGAGTGTCTCGTGTTGTTTGAGCCAAATATGTACACGACCATCCACGAAGAAGAGTAAAAACGTGACACGTCAGACCAGCACGCTTTCCCCCTGTCATCAGACGTCCAACGTGCATGATCTTGACACCAGGCGAGTCTTCCGGGCCGATTAAGCGTTGTTAGGAGAGGATGTCGTCGGAGTCGTTTGCTGTTATAAGCCTATATGGGCGAGCGTGCGACACATAGTCATGGCAGATACTGTTCCGGGTTGATCTGTTGTTTGGGTAGTCAATAATTGAACCGTACTGCGTCTGTTGACCTGTACGAGTCTTCGGACTCGGCGCTCACCACCCACATTAACGTTTCTCTGTCCTGTACAGTTTTGCCTGCGTTTCGATGTCTGACCATTTCACGTCAGTCCTGATACACTTCAAGAACGGCGGCTCGAGTACAACCCACCAGTTCAGCCGGTTTGGGAAATCCAGGCACTCGCTCTCCAAGCTGCTACGACCTGCTCTTTCTCAAAGTTCGATAATTCCTTCCCTTTACCCATAACGATCTGAATTTTACTACCTGCTACTCCAATCACACCTTATATATGCTGCTCGATATACACTGGTGGAAAGTGAAAAAAGAACACCAAAAAGGAGACGTCTGATACCAACGAAATTTATACAGCATAATAACGGAATACAGAGGATAACGTGATCAAAACATTATGGCAAAATACAGCTGTATTTGCTGGTAAACTGAAAAATAACATTTTCATGTAACATGGTTAGTACGAGGTTGAACCGCCATGAACTGCGCCACATTGTACAATTCTGGCATGGAGTCTGTCGTACAGATGTTGGATGTAAGTTTGGGGTATTGAGTTCCAAGCATCCTCAACCTGGACGCGTAAATCGGGGATGGTCGTGGCTGTCCGTGGAGACTGGATAAGTCGTTGTCCCATAAAATCCCACACGTGCTCAATGGGGGACAAATCCGGTGAACGTGAAGGCCATGGAAATTGTCTCACACCCTGAAGTGCATGTTGCGTTGCACGTGCCGTGTGTGGGCGTGCGTTATCTTGCAGGAAAACACCACGATGGACCGACCTTACAAATGGCACAACAACAGGCTGAATGATGTTTTTGATGTAGGAGGTGCTGTTTAACGTACCCGGTATAAACACTAGTTGTGTACGGGAGTGATAGCTGATCGCTCCCCACACCAGGAGACCAGGTGTAGGCCCTGTGTGTTGCTGGCGGATGCAAGAAGGGTGGAGACGCTCCCCTGTGCGTCTGCGAACACGCATATGGCCATCGGAGGCTCCCAAGCAGAATCTGCTTTCATCGCTGAACACGACAGATCGCCATTGCGTTCTCCAGTGCAGAAGTTGGTGACACCACTGTAGCCGTTCCTGACGGAGGCTGGAGTCAGAGGCACACGTGCACGTAGTCCTGCATCCAGTAGACGGTTGTGGTTGTTCGCACAGTCGCCTCAGGTGCAACGGCAGCTCGGATTTGCGTCGCAGTGGATGTTCTGCTTGACAACTCCGTTCTTCTTATGCGTCGATCGGTCCGCTCATCAGTCCGTCTGTGACTCCCAGTTCCACGTCTTCTCGTGTGGGAATGTTCCTCGGACCATCTACGCCACCATCGTACCATCACCGATACTTCCTGTCCAATTCGCTCCGCAATACGACTATACGACCACCCGGCCTCGCGGAGTCCGACTAGACGATCTTGCTCAAAGTCCGATAACTGCTGAAATCGTGCACGTCTTCCATGTCCAGGCATTTCAGCTTCTTCAGGGTCTTCGCACGTGTCCGTACGCAGACGACTGATTACATTCCCTTCACCGTACTCCTTAAATACCACCGATGATAATTTGCATATTATGCCGTGCTGTGGCGTAAGCGCTCACCGGTTGGTCCCGAAATTAACATCACACCTACGTAAACTCGACCCCATTAACGTATGTAAATTTAATGATCGTCCGCCAATTCCTTCTTGGTGTTCTTTTCTCACTTTCCGGCAGTGTATATACAGGGTGATTCTTAAAGTCCTAAGTCGCATCAATAACTTGGGAACAAAGACAGCTAGAGCTATGGAAGTAAGGTATGGTACAGTAAAATAACCATGCGCTATCGGATGAGAGTGACTGCAGCGCCCCTAGTGGCAAAATATGGCAGTTAGCACTTCTATCTCGGAAACCATGAGAGATACGGGAAAGAGATCAATTAGAAACTTGTAAAGCATCAACGAACTAGTAGGAAACGACATATGGTAGAAACGGCTGGGGTAAGTAGAAGGCTGGAAACGCGAACTTGTGCGAAGCCAGTTCGTGTCGTTGTCGCGGTAACAGTCTAGCAGAGAGAAATGTATGACGTATGCGACCGCACGCCTATGAGTGTCGTATGCAAATTCTGGTGTGACATAACGCCTCACCTGCCGTATCAGGCGCGGCGTGGCAATGTATAAAGGACCGTCGGTCAGGAGCTATGTCATTCGTAACGTGAGTATCGGGTGAAGAACGAGCATGGCAGGCTATTCGAATGAACAGTATTGCGAGATGGTACTGCTATATGGAGAATTCGGATGCAACGCGAGGGAAGCTTCACATCAATATGGCTTACGATTTCCGACTTACACATCGCCGACAGCGTGGATCATCAGTCGCGCGGTTCGACAGCTACGAGAGACAGGCAGTATTGCAGCGCGTCCCCGTTCGGGCCGACCCACCGAAATGGGTAGGGATGTGCAACCAGTCGATGCTCTGGCATACGTTTTGGCCAACCCACACACCAGTATGAGGGAAGTCAGTATGGCATGTGGCTTATCATAATCCCGCGTGTGGAACATTTTGCATCAGCATGATGCCCACCCGTACCCTACAGTACCGCTGCACGTACTGATGCCAGGGAATAACCAACGACGTCTAGATTGGTGCAATTTTGTAATGAACACCGTAGAAGGAAATGCTGCCTTTCTATGAAACATCACTTGGACTGACGAGGCGCAGTTCACACGCGCCGGGGTGCTGAACAAACAAAACACCCATTACTGGGCAGTTCAGAATCCATTTTTTACACGGGAAATGGGGCATCAGGTGCGCTGGTCGATCAATATCTGGTGTGGCATCTGGAAGGACCAACTTGTTGGGTCTGTGTTCTATGAGGCCTCATTAAATGGACGAAGATACCTGCAGCTATTACAAAGCACATTACCTGAGTGGTTAGATGATCTGTCTCTGCAAGATGTAAGCTCAATATGGATTCAGCATGACGGCGCTCCTGCACATCAACCAACAGCGGAACAGCACTTCCTGTCTGACACTTTCGGGCAACATATCATCGGTTATGGTGGTCCCGTAGCGTGGCCTCCACGATCCCCGGATCTAACTCCCATGGATTTCTTCCTCTGGGGTTACCTTAAAGATCACGTGTACTGGGTGGAACCGACGTGTCACCACGATCTCCGACGGCGTATCGTCGCTGCGTGTGAGAGCGTGGCACCTGTTATGCTGGCGAATGTACAACGGCAGATGCGTATTATGGCAGATGGTGGCCATATTGTACCCTATTTACGTTAAACGCAACGTTATGTAAGTACCGCTGTAGCATTAAATACGGCCAATGTACTCCACTTGTATTCATGCCTGAGTATAATAAACCTTGTGTTTCCCTCACGTTTCCAGCCTTCTACTTACCCCAACCGTTTCTACCATATGTCATTTCCTACTAATTCGTTGATGCTCTACAAGTTTCTAATTGACCTCTTTCCCGTATCTCTCATGGTTTCCGAGATAGGAGTGCTAACTTCCACATTTTGCCACTAGGAGTGCTGCAGTCACTCTCATCCGATAGCACATGGTTGTTTTACTATACCATACCTTGCTTCCATAGCTCTAGCTGTCTTTGTTTCCAAGTTATGGAGGTGACTTAGGACTTTAGGAATCACCCTGTATACGCAGTCGAGTCACATTATCGTGACCACCTACTTTTGACGTCAAATACAAGTAGCTAATGAAAAAAGTCACGTGTCGTGAGGTGGCTTGGAGGGTATATAAAGTGTGCTGAAGGCAATCTGAAAACATATCGCTCGTTGCTGTCATGGATAAAAGAAGGGATTTCTCAGATTTGCAAAAAGCGATGATTATCGGCTTTCGGGCCAAGGGTGGCAGTATTTCTGAAACAGCGCAGTTTTTGAACTGTTCGCGTGCTGCTGTGGTTAAACTGTTAAAGTGTATCGTGATTGGAGATATGGCACCATTGCGAATAAGCGGTGTAGAAACTGTGGAGCACCACGTGCCATTGATGCGAGAGGTGCACGTGAGCTTCGAAGGTGCGTGAGGGCCAATCGACACGCTTCAGTGGAGCAACGCACAGGTCGAATGAACCAGAGGGCTACCGGAAATGTGTCTAAAATGACAGTTCAGCGAACCCTGCTGCGTATGGGGCTCCGATGCAGACGGGTGGTCACTGCACATATGCTAACGAATATGTATCGTCAGAAAAGGCTTACATTTGCACGATAGTATCAGAATCGGACCTCCTCTGATTGGAAAAGCATTGCCTTCTGCGATGAATCATGCATCCTGCTTCATCACACGGATGGACGTTGGCGTATAAGGGGAGAAACATCTGAGAACAAACGCTCTTCAACCATTGCTGGAAGAAAACAAGCTGGTGGAAGCAGCAGAATGGTCTGGAGAATGTTTTCGGGGCATTTCTTGGGTCCATTCATACCTGTGGAAGGCACTATGGACCGAATTCGTAATGAATCCATCCTTGCAGACCACTTAACCTATACATGCTGATTGTCTTCCCTGTGGCGGATGGGATCTTCCAGCACGACTATGCGACGTGTCACACAGCTAGAAATGTTCGAGAGTGGTTGGAAAAGCACGATGAAGTCTTCAAAGTACTTCCCTAGTCCCCTAATTTCCCAGACTTAAACCCAATTCAGCATCTGTGGGACCACCTCGATCGTGTTGTTCGCTCTATGGATCCTCCACCACGTACTCTCCAGCAGCTGTCAGATGCACTACAGTCAGCATGGCTCCACATACCTGTGAACACTTTCCAGCACCTTATTGAGTCACTCCCAGCCCGTCTAGCTGCTGTCCGCGCTTCACGCGGCGGTTACTTTGGATATTAGATGGTGGTCCCAATAATGTAACTCGACCGTGTATATATATATATATATATATATATCAGCTAGACGGGCTGGGAGTGACTCAACAAGGTGCTGGAAGGTGTTTACAGGTATGTGGAGCCATGCTCTACAGCACAATAGATCATATCCACGTACTGAGAGAACTAATTGAAAGAGCGAGGGAATATGAACTTCCATTGTGCATGGCTTTTATCGATTATGAAAAAGCCTTTGATTCGGTGAAACCATCAGCAGTTACAATGGCTCTGAAATCCTGCGGTATTGAAGATGCGTACATTAATATTATTAATAACATCTATGAAAATGCAAGTGCAAAGATTAGGCTGTTTGAAAATACAACACTCATAAAAATTTGAAAAGGAGAGAGAC
Organism: Macrothele yani; assembly: GCA_039090855.1. NCBI lineage: Eukaryota > Metazoa > Arthropoda > Arachnida > Araneae > Macrothelidae > Macrothele > Macrothele yani. The sequence continues at coordinate 41,986,328 of CM077022.1, read as the reverse complement.
AAGGTGACACCATATCTCCGAAGCTCTTTAATGCCACATTGGAAAATGTCTTTCAATCACTGAACTGGGAAAACAAAGGGATGAAGATCAATGGAGATTATCTCTGGAAAATGTCTTTCAATCACTGAACTGGGAAAACAAAGGGATGAAGATCAATGGAGATTATCTAACCCACCTTCGTTTTGCTGATGATGTAGTCATTTTTGCAACTACCCCATCAGAGCTGCAGAGTATGATCCAGGAACTTGCTGACAAGAGTAAAGAAGTGGGATTAAAAATGAACTTTCAGAAGACAAAAGAGATGTTAAATGCTTTTACAAGAAATGAAGATTTATCGATTGATGGAGAAAAGCTGGAGATAACAGACACGTAGGTTTATCTTGGACAGCAGATATCAAGTGAGGGTTACATTGATGAAGAAATTAATCGGCGTACAAAACTTGCCTGGAGAGCTTTTGGAAGAAACAGCATGATTTTCAAGAGCAATATGCCATTATGTCTTAAAAGAAAAGTGTTTGATCAATGCATCCTTCCAGTGCTTACGTATGGTGCAGAGACGTGGATCTTAACTAAAAGAGACATACAAAGGCTGCAGACTACTCAAAGAAGAATGGAGAGGTGCATGCTGGGTGTAAGCAGGAGAGATAAGAAGAGGAACTCGTGGATCCGAAAAATGACAAGAGTGGAAGACATCATGATCAGAGTTAAATCCCTGAAATGGCAATGGGCTGGACATACTGCCAGAAGGACAGACCATCGATGGACAGCCAAAATTTTAGATTGGATTCCAAGAGACAGGAGAAGACCCAGAAGAAGACCACATGGAAGATGGGTGGATGAAATTAGAAGGTATGCGGGAGTGACATGGAGGAGACTGGCACAAGACAGACCGTTGTGGAGGAAACTTGGGGAGACCTTCGTCCAGCAGTGGATTGATAATGGTTGACAATGATGATAATGATATATATACATGTATATATCATCATAATCATTATTACTGTCAACTATTATCAATCCATTGTTGGAGGACGGCCTCCCCAAGTTTCTCCCCCAACGGTCTGCCTTGAGCCTGTCTCCTGCATCTCATTCCCGCATGCTTTTGAATTTCATCTGCCCATCTCCCACGTAGTCTTCTTTTGTGTCTTTTCCTGTCCCTTGGAATCCAGTCTAAAATTCTGGTTGTCCATCGGTGGTCCGTTCTCCTGGCAATATGTCCAACCCATTGCCATTTCAGGGATTTTACTCTGATCATGATGTCTTCCACTCTTGTCATTTCCCGTATCCACGAGTTCCTCTTTTTATCTTTCCTGGTTGCACTAAACATGCACCTCTCCAGGCTTCTTTCAGTTGTGTATAGTCTTTGTATGTCTTTTTTAGTTAAGGTTAAAAAACTGAATATCAGTTGCAGAAGCTGGTCAATAAGGCCTGAAGGAGAGACAATACTGCTGGTGCAACTTTAAGATCTCTACTCAGCGTTGTTCAAGTGCTCCAAGACGTCCATTCATGGAGTATGCCAGTTAGTGAACCGTTCATCCCTGAAAAAGCTCAGATATTTTCCACTGCTCTTGACCATGAGCACTTTCAAGCCACTAATTAGTTGACTAAATCATTTCATTGCTGAAGTCGTCAAAACGATCTCTCTTCAGGCAGGTGCTGTGTCTGCGAAAAGCATGAATGAATAAAGAGAAGACATTTGGTAATTTTATTGCGTATATTTCCATTATTTTTACTTTATAATAAGCAAAATTTCTTAGATTAAAATTTTCAATTAAAATTTTAAAAGTAAATGCCCATGTAAAGTGTAATTGTTTGTAAAATACCTAATTTCTTTTTTATGAAACTTCGTTATAACGAATTATTTCAGTATCCCATGAACTTTGTTCTAACGGGATTGAACTGGTTTTTTTAAGAAGCCAGTAATTTCTTTTGTTTTGTTAATCGTAATTCTTGCATTCTTGTAATTCTTGCATTCATGTAATTCTTGCATTCGTAGACGCACAAGAGCTGTGCGTCTACGATTCGATCTTTCACGTGTTTACAAGAGTTACTGTTTCCGAATAATCTGTACGCTCTTTATAAAGAACAAGACAAAACGCCATCAGCTCATGTGACTGTTATACACTATCTACCAACAAGTAATTGGACACCCCTGCAATCGACAATATCTGCGGTCCTGATACACGTCACGGCGGCCGCCGTTAAATATCGTGTGGGAAACAACAACGCAACCAGTCGCATGCAAGATGCCGCGCAGTTCGGAGCTCTCTGATTTCGAAAAATATGTAATCGTCGGGTATCACAGAAATGGAATACCCAAAATCGACAGTGGCCTACGTGATTGGCAAGTGGAAGATGAGAGGTGACTGTCAGAATGTGCCCCGACCCGGCAGACCCACAAAACTGGGAGTTAGAGACCGACGGGTGTTGGCCAGAGAAATTCGGAAGAAAAGCACCAAATCGATGGGCCACATCCGCGAGGAGTTTCAACAGGCATCCGGGAGTATTTTTTCGATGAATACCATCCGTAAGGAAGCCCATCTGCTCGGTTATCATGGACGTGCTGCCGCCACACAAGCCTTTGATCACCTAGTCCAATAGCGCTGCTCGGCTAACGTGGTGCAAAGAACGTCGACAGTGGATCGGTGAACAGTGGAAACAGGTTCTCTGGAGCGACGAATCAAGGTTCACCCTATACCGTTCGGATGGCAGGGTCTGAGTTTGGTGTCTGTCTGGAGAAGGCCTCCTGCCGGAATGTATTGTGCCAACTGTGAAGTTCGGCGGCGGTGGAATTATGCTATGGGGGTGTTCCTCCTGGTATGGCACGGGATCCTTGGTCGCAACTCCTGGTAGACTCATCGCCGAGACCTACTGCACCATTTTGGATGACCATGCGCTTCCTACGTTGTGGCAGTTTTACGGGGTGGACCCATGTTAATTTCAGGATGACAATGCCACCTGTCATGTTGCGAGGTCCACCATGGCTTGGTATGGTGACAATGGGGTTAATCGAATGGACTGGACTGCGCAGAGGCCGGACCTTAAACCTATCGAGCACCTCTGGGACGAGTTGCAGCGTCGACGTAAGGGGTGCCCCCACCGTCCGAAATCGGTGAAGGAACTGACCTGTCTTCTCCAAGCCGAGTGGAAGAAAATACCGCTAGCCGTCGTACAACGCCTGGTTGAGAGTATGCCCCAGAGGGTCTCAGCTGTAATCGCCGCTCGTGGAGGCTCCACCAACTATTGAAGGTGAATAAACTTTGTTTTCCTTTGCTATAACAGGTGTCCAATTGCTTGTTGGTAGATAGCATATTTATATATATATTGGAGTTTATCTTTTGTGATTGTCTTATCATAAAATTTTTTAATTGTTTGGCCAGTGTGTGCATATTCGACCAGCGATTTTATTAAAATTTAAACTTTGTAAAATAAGACGATCTAGTGCCATTCACAGACAGACATGAGAGTTGTTTTCTTCTCATTTCTGACGGATCTCCAAATCATTTCACCAGGACTTTTGCACTGTGTGATTCTCCCTTAGACACTGTTTTTTCTTAACCATTTTTTTGTTGAAAATATAAAGACCATCATGAGCAACTCAATGGACTATACGAAGTCACTCATCCCTAATTTGAAGTCACTGGCTCCAGGGAAGGAACACAGCCAGTGCAGTAAGACCTACACACTATGCATGCTTCACCCGGAATCCGAACACAGACACATCTCGAGGGACAGGGCATAGACCACCGAAGCACCGGGGTGACGCTTTATACCACTTCCTGGTATCTTCTCACCCTGATTTGCCCATATCTCGTATCAAAGTAGGAAAACTAATGTACGCCATTCCTGCCTCCTGCAATCACTGACGACTTTCGGAAGCTGAGTAGGAGCGAATGGCAAGTACTATAGTCAGGCATTTGATGTGTGTGAGACTCGCATCTAGCAAATGAATGCAAACTGTGTGAAGTGCCGCACGGTACAGAACTGCTTTCTTAAGGTCGCCACACATTACATCGGAACGAATCGAAAACGAATGGTTCGGAACGTAAAATAACTTCTCGCACCAGCACACGTCTGACAGGGGAAAAATGATCCCCACATTAAGTCGGAACTACGCAGACTAATCGGAATGATTCATTTGGTAGGCGCTCATCGCGCTGGAATTAGTATTGCGTTTACTGTAATTACAAGTGTTATACAGTATTAGGTGTGCAACTTAATTCTCCGAGACAGGCACGTCGTCACGTTGAGAGCAAATTATAGCAAATCAAATACGTACCTAATCAAGGAAATAATCCCCTTCGTGTTGAGCCATCGGTCAGGGAGCTGCCGAATGCCACTGCGGAAAAAAGAGGGCTGTTTCGATTTGATAAAGTCCTTAATACTTATGTGGACCTCCTCAACAGAAGTGAAGTGCGTATCACTCAGGTGATGTTGCAGGGAGAGAAAGAGGTGATAAACCGACGGGGCGAAGTCTGGTGAATACACCGGGTGGGACAAAATCTCCCGTCCCAGGTCGGTGATCGTGTTTAAAGTCGTTTTCGCGGTGTGAGGACCGACCTTTTGCCCTTCCCGGTGTATGGCCTTTTCGCCTCCAGTGCGTCACTCACACGAATGAGTTGCTCACAATAACGCTCAGCATTGACCGTTTCACCAGGTTTGAGCAACTCATAGTGTACGACACCGCGCTGATCCCACCATATGCACAGCAACGACTTCTTGGCATGGATATTCAGTTTGGCGGTAGTGGTGGTAGGCTGACTTGGATAAACCCACGATTTGTGCCGCTTAGGATTATCGTAGAGGATCTACTTCTCATCACAGTTCAAAATCTTGTGGAGGAAATCTTTCTTCTTGAATCTGGATAGCAAGGACACAGCAACATCGTAGCACCTAGACGTGTTCGCAGCTGTGAGTTGGTGGAGCACCCAACGGCTCTCCTTGTGTGAATTCATCCAAGCTTGTGCAGGCGATTTGCAATGACTTGCAGTGTTTCTCCGAGTTCCTGGGCGAGCTCTGACTGTGTGCGACAGGGATTCGCGTCCAACAGTTTTTCTAGTTCCTCATCGTGAACTTTCTGAGGCTGTCCCGGACGTTTTGTATCACGGAGATGGAAATTTCCTTGCTTAAACCGCTGGAACCACTTCTTATACGTACTGTAGGACACATCAGCCTCACCCAAAGCAGCACAGATCATTTGTTGGGCTTTCGCGGCACTTTCCTGCAGCTGAAACGCGAACAGGAGGCAGTGCCTCAAATGTTGCTTCTCTAACGACATTGCATTCACCGTCAACTTTCGTCCCTTCTCTCACTACAGCTGTGAGCGGTTACGGTTGCCTGGAAAGCTGTTGGATGTCGCTGCAATCAGCCATTATTGCACACAGTTATTTGAATTTGCCGACGTTCTATGGTCGCTTGCCTTCAGCGGCCGTGAATTAAGTTGCACACCTAATATTTTTAACTTAACTGATATAATAATAGATTATTTATTTAGGAAACAACCTGACCTCAGCAACAACCTGCCTGAAAAGTTTCCTGCGAGGAGACGATGGAAACTTGTGTCAGCCCGAACGGGAAAGCCAATATCTACTTCGCGGCGCCTGCCCAGGCCGGTTGGTAATGCTGCACTTGATTTTCGCCTGAGAAAAATTTCAAAGCTTCCTTCAATCCACCAGAAGGCAGGTTAGTCCGGCACGGTTTCTTTTTGTCTGGGGATTTAACGACCACCGTGACCATCTTAGTGGGCTGAAATCTGTCGTCGCCTGTCCCGAATTTGGGGCTACTGGCTCTAGGGAAGGGAGAGAGCCAGGCCGTAAGACAAACCCACTATCCATTCCTCACGAGATTCGAGCCATCTCGGATGAAGTATCAGAAGCCAGCGCTTCGCAGCACTCGGCCTCCAAGGCAGCAGCTTGGCAAGATGAGATGTTAAACAGAGGAAGGCAAAATACAAAATATAGTGAAAATATGGGGACATATAATGAAGTAACATCTGCTTTTTTGTTGTTGAAAATCCTCCAAATACGTGGTGTCAGTAAATAAATAAATACATCGCTCTTTCCACATTCCAGAAACACATAGCAACCGAAAAATTGTTTTTCAGCCGCCGCCGTGGAATTGAATCCCGGAACTTTCGATAACTAGCCGAGCGCATTAATTTTACACCACAGTGGCCAACAATCCACGGTGCTATGTGTATTTTTAAGTCAGCTTCTGACATCATAAATCCGTAAGATGGGCTCAGCTACTGAGACGTCTCCATCTGGTGGGCATTAACGGCACTGGCTGTATATATATTATAGCAATTGTTTTTCAGCCACCCCCGTGGTTCAGTTCCACGGCGGCGGCTGAAAAACAATTTTTCGGTTGCTATGTGTTTCTGGAACGTGGAAAGAGCGATGTATTTATTTATTTTTTGTTGTTTTTTGGCAAGAACTGTTAAGTTAAAATATAACACCATTATATCTAAATGAAAGTAAAATAAAAGGACACTGATGACTAAATTCTACAAAAAACAACAACAAAAACAGATTATGATGAGATGATCCCATAGCAGCCATATGTAATAACCTACGAACACTATTTATTATCTTTCTTGTTTTTGTATTTTTTAAGATAACCGTATCATTTATCAAATGCAAAAAGATTAAAAAATGTAATACTTAGAAGATTTAGTGGGATTTTTTGATATTTCATCCCACATGCTTCCTTTCATCAAATTATTGTAGTAAGGTTTATGATCAATGTCATACAAAACAGGATTTGTGTTTGTTCAGTGTTAATTAACATTTCGTCAGCAGACATTTCTGAAACAATAATTAAATTAGAACTTCAAAGAAGCCGTGAAAGCGCAAAAATCAGGTAGCACCGAAAACTTACTGGCTGCCTGATGACGTCAGCTTCTCGATGCTGTTTCGGATGTGTCGTATCTCGCTCCGTGGGCTCCCTCGTTTTGGTCGGCCTTTCGTCTTTGGGCTAACTGTTGTGATATGTTTTGACATTTGAAAGTATTTGCGTTGCTGTGTACTTCACCTTTTGGAATTTTTTCATCGACGGATGTTTGGTGAGCGTTTATTTGGAACTTTACATTGGTTTTGACCGTCTTAACTTTCGAACGCCAATGCTATTGTGTTTTTCGGTGCTTCTGAAATGGCGTCGCCGGGTTACATGGAGGAGGTTGCCAGCAAGCTTTCAGACTTCTTGCCTCTCCCTTCAAAGGCAGAAAATATATGGACATATAATGATGTAACATCTGCTTTTGAGTGATACTAATGTTTCAAGCAATTCTAACGTTCCTTTGCTTCCTGGAATACGTCCATCGTTTGCAACCACATCGGGAGCATGTGTTTCCGTTAATGCACAAAGCCTTCTGTTGTTTCATACACTGTCGGAAAGTGAAAAAAGAACACCAAGAAGGAAACGTCTAATACCAACGAAATTTATACAGCATAATAACGGAATACAGAGGATAACGTGATCAAAACATTATGGCAAAATACAGCTGTATTTGCTGGCAAACTGAAAAATAACATTTTCATGTAACATGGTTAGTACGAGGTTGAAACGCCATGAACTGCGTCACACTGTGCAATTCTGGCATGGAGTCTGTCGTACAGATGTTGGATGTAAGTTTGGGGTATTAAAATCCAAGCATCCTCAACCTGGACGCGTAAATCGGGGATGGTCGTGGCTAGCCGTGGAGACCGGATAAGTCGTTGTCCCATAAAATCCCACACGTGCTCAATGGGGGACAAATCCGGTGAACGTGCAGGCCATGAAAGTTGTCTCACACCCTGAAGTGCATGTTGCGTTGCACGTGCCGTGTGTGGGCGTGCGTTATCTTGCTGGAAAACACCACGATGGACCGACCTTACAAATGGCACAACAACGGGCTGAATGATGTTTTTGATGTAGGAGGTGCTGTTTAACGTACCCGGTACAAACACTAGTTGTGTACGGGAGTGATAGCTGATCTCTCCCCACAGCAGGAGACCAGGTGTAGGCCCTGTGTGTCGCTGGCGGATGCAAGAAGGGTGGAGACGCTCCCCTGTGCGTCTGCGAACACGCATACGGCCATCGGAGGCTTCCAAGCAGAATCTGCTTTCATCGCTGAACACGACAGATCGCCATTGCGTTCTCCAGTGCAGACGTTGGCGAAACCACCGCAGCCGTTCCTGACGGTGGGCTGGACTCAGAGGTACACATGCCAGAGGCACACGTGCACGTAGTCCTGCATCCAGTAGACAGTTGCGGATTGTTTGCACAGTCACCTCCGGTGCAACGGCAGCTCGGATTTGCGTCGCAGTGGATGTTCTGCTTCACAACGCCGCTCTTCTTATGCGTCGATCGCTCTGCTCATCAGTCCGTCTGTAACACCCGGTTCCACGTCTTCTCGAGTGGGAATGTTCTTCGGATCATCTACGCCACCATCGTACCACCACCGATACTTCCCGTCCAATTCGCTCCGCAATACGACGATACGACCACCCGGCCTCGCGGAGTCCGACTAGACGACCTCGCTCAATGTCCGATAACTGCTGAAATCGTACACGTCTTCCATGTCCAGGCATTGCAGCTTCTTCAGGGTCTTCGCACGTGTCCGTACGCCGACGACTGATTACATTCACTTCGCCGTACTCCTTAAATACCACCGACGATAATTTGCATATTATGCCGTGCTGTGGCGTAAGCGCTCACCAGTTGGTCCCGAAATTAACATCACACCTACGTAAACTCGACCCAGTTAACATATGTAAATTTCATGATCGTCCGGCAATTCCTTCTTGGTGTTATTTTTTCACTTTCCGCCAGTGTATATGCTGGAGCAATGCGGATAAATATTTCTACGATGTCTTTGCATTCGTCAGTTTCTGCTTTGAACGTTTCTCTGTTTCCTTTCATTACTCGCCATAACGATGTGATTTTTTGAAGTCATTTCTACAGAACAATCTTGTTGGCTTTTGGGGTAATTGAAAAGAAATTTCAGCCAGCAGGGTCAAACATCAAAGCACTCCATACTTTGCATTGGAGACGGTAGAGGACACTTTTCATGCTGCGTTCCTTGATACCACGTTTAAAGGAGGGTAGTTCATTATTTTTTCGTTCGCTTAGTTTCAGTGGACTAGCGATCTCTTGATCTACTGCCATGCTTAGAAGTTCCTCAAGTTTGGGCTATTTCTTGCTTTAACAGGTCTCAGAAGATTAAAGCCTTTCTTTTTCTGAAGTGAATGTGATAAGTAAGTGAAAGTTAAAAGATCAAATAAAGGATAAAAATGTTTTGCTTGAGCTATGCATTTTTATAGGCAATTTACGCCATTTATGCATTTATATGTACTAACGTCAAAAATGACTAAAATATGCAGTTTCATATGCAAGTGTGCAAGTACATATAATCCGGACTGTAATGATGACATACGACCCCACAGCTACCCAGGAAACCATTTTGCAGCTCAGGAAGGAGATTTTCCCGCATACGGCCTACTTCCCAGACTTAGCTCTGTTGAATTTCCACTAGGTGTGCTCGCTGCAGTATTTCTTGTCCGGCCAGCGATTTCTCAGATTTGAGTACCTCCACAATTGTACCGACGACTTCATTGCATGGAAACAGGCATAATTCTTTCATGACGACATTCGCCTGCTGCCGGATAGATACCACAAAGTTTTTGCTCACGAGGGTACACACTTTCGTTGGTGATTAAGGCTTGACACCCATTACTTCGGACCGGAAACGAAATGTATGACAAAAAAAAAAAACACCGGAATAAAAATTGGTAACCATTATTTTTAATGGAAGCCTACATATAACATCAGAAACGCCTCATAATTCTTGCTTCGGAAACAAACAATCGAAATCGGAATTTTTGATATCGCATGCTGAGAATATTTCTTCGGAAGCGATTTTATTTCGAAGCATTGATCTGCCTCTGCTGTTTATTTTATCGCATCGGCAGACATACAAGCTTTTGCCACAATCAAATACACTGAAAAGGAATTAAATTAGAGACAGCTGGCGTTATGGAAATGTGGCGCTGTGGGCGGCCCTGCAAACGGAAACGACATGACGTATGCAGCGATCCGACAATATAAGGAGTGATGCGACGGGAATCAGTAAGAGTCGGACGCAGTATGAGTAAGACGAAGGATCTAAGCACATTTGATCATGAGAAAATTGTCGGGGCCCAACGAATGGGTCACTCCATCTTGGAAGTCGTGCAGGCACTGGAATTTTCACGAGCCACTGTGTCACGGGTGCACCGGGAGTACATCGAATCCGGTAAAACCATCCCTGCAAGGGCCAACTGCCGTGGACAACAGCGTGTGGATGAGCGGGGTCATCGTCAACTAGCTCGCATTGTAACAGCGGATAGACGGGCCACAGTGAAAGAAATCACTCGGCAATTTAACTCTGGTGCACAAAAATGTGTAAGCAGCCACACCATCCAGAACCATATCCTCGCTATGGGGTACAGAAGCCTTCGTCCCACGAGGGTACCGTTGCTGACCGCACATCACAGGGTACAAAGATTAGCATGGGCGCGGGAACATCGCCACTGGACCCTAGACATGTGGAAAAATGTTGCCTGGACTAATGAGTCGAGATTCACGTTGGTACATGCGGATGGCAGGATACGAGTACGGCACAAACCACAAGATGCGATGGATCCTTCTTGCCAGCAGGATACTCTTCAAGCTGGTGTGGGTGGCATTCTCGTCTGAGGGCTGTTTACGTGGACTGAAATGGAACCCCTGGTACGTGTGACATCGTCCCTCACAGGTCAACGTTACCGAGATATCCTGGACGACCATTTGCTCCCGTTTGTGCGTCTTCAACATCCCACTGGGGACCTCATCCTGCAACAAGACAATGCAGCTCCCGAATTGTATCCGAATGGTTGGATGAACACTCCACAGACGTGGCCTCGCTTCGTTGGCCAGCTAGGTCACCTGACCTCAATCCCATCGAGCACATCTGGGATGCCATCGAGAGAGATGTTGGAGGCTCTGACGCCCCTCCATCGAATCTTCGTGAACAGTGGGAGCTTGTTCAAGGAACGTGGATCCGCCGCCCCGGTGGCGCAGTGGTCTAAGGCGCTGGCCTCTGATCATTCGTCCGAACGGGGTCCGGGTTCGAATCCCGGTGAGGCATGGATGTTGTGTTTGTCTTACGGCACTGGCTCTCTCCCTTCCCTGGAACCAGTGACCCTAAATTAGGGACGGGCGACTGCTTATAGCCCGTTGAGTTGCTCACGGTGGTCGTTAAACCTCCAATCAAAAAAAAAAAAAAAAAAAAAAAAAAAAAAAAGAACGTGGATCCGTATGGTTTCCCAACGCTTCCGGTGTCTTGTCGAGTCCATGCGGAGACGAATCGCCGCCGTCATCTGGTCGAAAGTTGGTGCTACACGTTACTAGACAGGTATCTCTAATTCAATTGCTCTTCAGTGTATGTCTGCGTTTAAGAAATAGTAATACTATTCTAGTGATATGATTTATTGGCGTAGGAAATAGACACATAAGCGTTTCCAATGTTAAGCGTTAATAAGCGTTTCTCATTTTTTGTTATCAATATGTCTGCGTTCACTGGATCCGCTTTTTTTTTTTTGGAAGTTGGTTTTGATTGTTCTTTCAGAAACGTGTTTTGACTAAGAATTAATCAACAGTGTGCAAAAAAATCTAATTTTGAACGATATTGGTAATAAATATTATTACAGTAGTGTGATGAAAAAAAATCCCGTGTAGGACGAAATATCAGAAAATCTCACTAAATGTGCTAAGTATTATTCTTTTCTCATTTAATAAAAAATATTTTTAATTAAAAAAAATACATTACCTCCTAGACTAAGCAGGTATCGCAAAGTGTTTCTTGGCTTTCTAGTTATTCAGGATGGCAAATATTTCCATCATCTCCTCGAAGGAAATTATGCAAGTAGGTTGCTCAGATCCGATTGTTTGCTACATAAACAACATGTAATTATATCAGTAAGTTAGAAAGATAATGTAACCCTTGTAATTACAGTACGCGCAATGCTACTTCCAGCGCGGTCGAAGCGATGCCTTTTGATCATTCGTCCGAAATAGGTTTGGATTCGAATCCCAGTGAGGCGGGGATGTTGTTTTTGTCTTACGGCACTGGCTTTTCCCCTTCCCTGGAACCAGTGGCTCTAAATTCGGGACAGGCGACTGCTTATAGCCCATCGAGTTGCTCACGATGGTAGTTAAACCTTCAATAAAAAAAGAAGTCTTCCAAATGAATTATTCCGATTCTGTTTGTGTTTTCCGACTTAGTGTGTGAACAAACTTCTTTTCAGTTCCGATGTTTTCCGATGAGAACAGTTCGTTTCCGTTCTGAACCCTTCCGTTTCGACGTAATGTGTGACGAACTTAAGTGCTACCTGCTTGTATAAGTACGACATCTATTCGACCATCAACGCTGGAAACTCACGCATAGATCTAACATTATTGAACATTTTCTTCAAAGCCGTCAATAATAATATGAACGCGACCTTTGGGATCAGAGTGACTCCTCTGGATATCAGGTCCCACACCATTTTCAATTGACCAATATACAGAACTGGGACCTGGCACCGTCCTGTCGTCACATTGCGTCATTTACTTGATTCTGTAAATTACACAGACATTTGCTCGATGAATGAAAGAGTTTTAAAACCCTTTGTATTTGCCAATTTAGATTCAGCTGCTTCATGTGCACTCTACATTTGGTGATCATTAGTTTGTTATTTTATGATTTTTTTTTCTTTTTTCTCATTGCCTTAATTGCCTGTCTCTATAACTATACTATTAAAATTTTTGTGGTAGGTTGCACTACAAAGCGGTGCCACACCAACTGCACCACTTTCTGAGAAAAGATACACCATCAAGTTTTGCAAACAAACCCAGCAACATGGTTCAACTTTTCACCACGTTATGGTACAAGGTTGCACCATGTTGTTGGGTTTATTTTGCATCACAGAATGGTGTACCATTTCTAAGAAAGTGGTGCAGCTAAATAAATAAATACATCGCTCTTTCCACGTTCCAGAAACACACAGCAACCGAAAAATTGTTTTACAGTCGCCGCTGTGGAATTGAACCACAGAACTCTCGATATCTAGCCGAGTGCGTTACATTTACACTACGGTGGCCAACAATTCCCGGTGCTATGTGTATATTTTTTAAGTCAGCTTCTGACAACATAAATCCGTAAGATGGGCTCAGCTACTGAGACGTCTGCATCTGGTGGCATTAACAAAGTTAATGAAACAATAATTAAATTATTGTTCAGCTACTGAGACGTCTCCATCTGGTGGCATTAACAAAGTTAATGCCACCAGATGGAGACGTCTCAGTAGCTGAGCCCATCTTACGGATTTATGTTGTCAGAAGCTGACTTAAAAAATATACACAAAGCACCGTGGATTGTTGGCCACCGTGGTGTAAATGTAACGCACTCGGCTAGATATCGAGAGTTCTGTGGTTCAATTCCACAGCGGCGGCTGTAAAACAATTTTTCGGTTGCTGTGTGTTTCTGGAACGTGGAAAGAGCGATGTATTTATTTATTTACTGTCGCCACGTATTTGGATGATTTTCACCGTGGTGCAGCTGGTGTAGCACAACTTTTTGGTGCAACCTTCCACAAAATTTTAGCAATGAAGCTTAAGGGGTGAAAACAAATAAGATAAAATAATGTGAATTTATTTCATTTCCCTCACTTTAGATTTATCTGTTCTGATCAACACTGAAATTGATGAATTTATGGAAGCTAAAAGGGATCCCGGTCTCATGGTCACCATCCACGATGGAGCACAATTTCCTGAAATACATACAGCAGGTTTTAGATTGGTTCCGGGTTATTCGTATCTCGCCGCTGTTACAAAGGTAAATTTGGACACTACATTTCATCGCTAAAGTACATCTGAAGACATAGTTGTATACAAATAAAATGTATCTGCGTACTGTGACGTGCCTGCACCGCAGGACGCACATGAGATAAAGGCAGATAGCAGCGAGGGCATACTTCCGCGTAGCTCAGTTGGGAGAGCGACTTATTCCGGAATGAAGGGACCCGGGTTCGATGCCCGGCGCGGACAAAAATGACGGAGAAATTTACTTCGTTATATTGGCGCCCGAATTTCAAGAATGACCTGGCCGTTAAAGTTCTCGCAATGGGTGATGTTCTTTCCACACCGCGAGACAGGAAAAATAAGAGAATTCCTTCTTCAGTGCTTCGAAAAATAAACGTGTGTGATGTTACGTTCCACACACCAAATTGACTGAGATTTCTCCAATGTACGTTCTTCAGCGGATGACTGCCTACAGCGACACCCCCTCGCGGTAATGGAAAGTACCGAAGCATTCCGTAAAATGACTATAGCATCCCGTAAAATGACGGATCAAGATAGTTTTACTGCTGACTGAGATTTAAAAAATGAAGGAAAAAATGTGCGATTTGAAGAACATTTGTTACCCAGCAAAAACAGTCTTGCTGGGCCAGCACTGCCAGCAATGGCCCAGCACTATGTTGCCGCTGCCGAACCGTCAATAAAATGTCCGGGCGGCCAACAGAAGGGCCAGCTGTTCAGGCCAACAGTTGGCACCCCATCAGTTGTCATATGCCACAACAAGGCCATCAGTGGTCCATCACAGGCAGTAGCTGCCACAAGTGGCTTTTCAGTAGCCCTGCAAGCACGTGCCAGAAACGCAGTGCCACACTGTTTCCAACAACAGGTCTAGCCTGAACTGCTGGCCCTTCTGTTGGCCGCCCGGACATTTTATTGACGGTTCGCTAGTGTGCCGTTAGTGGCAGCCAGCAATCACGTGACGTAACTGGTGGCTTGCCGAATCTTGTCCGCCAATTTCCCAGTACTAGCCATAATAATAAAAAAATAGCAAGGATACCGCAGTTTCTCAAAGCTACAATTTTTTGTCTACTTTTAAGAAACTTGTGAATTATCGCACTACGCTGTGGAAATTTTCTCGACAGACCGGAAAATCGCCCAGTTGCATCCGAGTAGATTTGAACCAGGGCCGTTCGCGTGCGTAGCTGAGCTCCCTACCGACCGGACTAATTCGCCACGCTCGAGCGCATGCATAAAGCTGTCTGTTTGGTATGCAATGTGTAATCGAATGCTTCCCTCTTTCATTTTACAATATTGCGAGGTATTTTTCATAAAAGTCAGTTTCATATAATTGATAAATTAATTTTTTCAACGTAACGATAGTTTTTTTTTTGCCTTAAGGGAACTTCACTCATTTTCAAGGCGTGTACATACTTAGAGTCGCTTTTCAAAATTTTGTACTGTCCTTACCGTCTTGAAAAGAGATTGTTGAATAAATATATATTTACCCGGGTTCATGTCACATTCTGTTACATTTTTAACGTTGTGTCTTTCCTTTCCGTTGTCCTAAGCTACATTTGTTTTAAAGAGTAAAAGATATTTTATTTTACTTCTCGTTATTTTTAGAAGCGAATTCCTCCCAGTCTTGTGTATTCAACCCATGAATGAGTACACCAAATAGCGTTGCTTTTTTTTCTTTCAAATAATTTATAAATTTTGTACCCGTATAATTCTTTTTTTTTTTTTCCAACAAACGTTGTTTTAATGGTTTTCCAGGATATTTGTTTCAAGCGGTTTCAAATTTTTTCTTGTTATTCATCCGCTCCATTCCATGAATTGTTATTCATGGGAATGGAGTGGGTGTATTTCATGGCTGTAATCTAGTATTTCACGGCTTAATCTGATATCTTCGTCGACGTAAAATTTCATTAGGAAATTAATTCGCCTCTCCACATATGGATTTTTTTCTTAACATCCACTAAAATAACACGATGGCGATAGCGTCGTCTTCAACTAACTGGTTCCATGAGAGACACAGCAAGTGTTGCTTCTGCGCATGCGCAGTTCCGTTGCTTCCACCTGCTGTTGGGGTTTGCATTGGTTGCCAGCAACGGGCCACTAGTGGCACTTGCTTGGAGGCCCACAATTCACGGCGATGCTGCAGGGCCATCAATGGCTCGCCAACTGATAGCACTGCCACCAACGGACCACTACCGGGCCGTGAGCGGCAGATTTCAGCCAGCAGTGACCCATCACTGCCAGCTGGTGGCCAGCAGTTTCCCAGCACTTATGTTTTTGCTGGGTAGTTAAGGAGGAATGAGAAATTATACACATGGAAGTCCTATCTAGCATCCTTCTCCAAAATTTTCGGAATTATTTCTTGGATTTTATCCCAGAGATATACGTTCAACCGGAAACGTAACTAGAGCTGTTGTTGGAAACAGTGTGGCACTGCGTCAGTTCGTCCCCTTCAACACTTTTTGTTATGGACTTCGCTTGACACTATCGTAATTTGTTTTGAATTAGACTCACAAATGGAAACAAACACTTACTTCAAGCTAATTGAGAGGTTTAATTATCCTTAAGAATTTACAGCATGGAGAAGTAACATGGCGCGCACAGAACATCTCACCTCATGACACACACACAAAAGCACAGCCGCTAACTCTTCTGTCCGCTTCCGGGCGAGCAACAAACCTTTCCAGTACGTCAGTGGGCTTGGGAGTACGCTTCTCTCATGGGAGATCATTTCTGTCAAGGACACCCCTGACCCCGCACTAAATCTGTACGTCAATAGTACTGTATTCCGGAGGGTGATTTCTTTGTTCCGGGACGATCGCCTCAAACTAGTTTCTTGAGGTCTGTTCAAGTCACCGAGTTTTATACTTACCGGTACTGAAGTGTGAAGTTTGTTCGCCGGTTCTTGTGGAGATGCCTGTGTATCATTTTGCACTGGGGCACTTACTGTCAGCTCCGATTGTGAAGAATTTTGTTCAGTCACTGAAGGAAACTGTGTAAGCACTGCCACTCTCCCTGGTGGATAAATTTTTTATGAAGGCACCTCCTGTCCATGCAATGGAATATCTTGTCCCACTGGAGTAAGTTGATCCACGTGTCGTCTCCAAATAGCGTCCCCAACTTGTACTTTATAATGTAGGGTACCACTTGTTGCAATTATTTTTAAAAATCTTTTATTTGCAAGAAGTGTAGTTCCTGGCAACTACTTTTTCGCCAATCGAAAATTTTCTCGTGGGAGATGAAAGCTTTTTTGTTGTCTGATGCTTTTGGACTTGAGTGGCAAGGTCAGGTAAAACCAAATCAAGTTTTTCCTTTTGAAGAAGAGAGATGTAGGGCTTCCTCCAGTTGTAGTATGGGGCATTTTCCTATATTGCATCAGAAAGGTATTTAGTTTTTGTTGTAAGGTTACATGTTCATGCGCTAATGCTTTTAAGCCTTTTTTGATTGTTTGCACAAAACGTTCAGGTTTGCCATTAGTTGAAGAATGAAAAGGTGCTGTAAGATGAGGCTGAATGCCATTTTCCTACAATAAGCTTTTGAATTCGTGAGATGTGAATTGCGGTCCATTAGCAGTCACCAAGGATATAGGTAAACCATAATGACTAAAAAGTAGATTTAGGCAATTTATAGTTTTTTCAGCTGTGATTTTGTTTAAAAGGAAAACTTCAGGCCATTTACTATGTGCATCAACTGCTATAAGAAGAATCTTTTCTTGGATAGGCCCAGCGAAATCCATATGTATTCTCTGCCATGGAGCAGAAGGCCATTCCCAATGATGTGTGTTCATTCTGGAAGGATTGTTTTTATTTTGTATGCAGGCAGTACAGTTTTTTGCAATATTCTTAATATCAGGGTCGGTTCCTGGCCAGAACACAAAACGTCGTCCCAAAGCTTTCATTGTTACGGTGCCGAAATGTCCATTATGCAATTCTTCGAGGATGTCCTTTCTGTAGAGTTGTGGAATAAAAACTCTACAACCACGTAATATACAACCCTGTTCGAGAGTAAAGTATGTAGATGTTCCACCGAACAATAGTTCCTTAGGAATGGTAGTTCCAGAATGTAAATGATGATACAGTATCATTTACATTAGTGCAGGATCATTTTTGGTAGCAGTAGCTAGAGTATGCGCAATAATGGGTACGGTTTGTAACTGAGTAAGGTGAAAAATTTCTGTTTCTTCAGGAATATGTGGTTCCACATGTTTTAAAGGAAGTCGAGATAATGCATTTGCATGAGCTGCTGTACTTTTGTAACGTATATCATATTGAAAAGATTGGAGGTGTAATGCATAGCGTTGCATTCTAGCAGCTGATAGTTGTGGAATACTTTTGTCCGGAGCAAAAATCGAGACCAAACGTTTGTTGTCCGTATACAACGTAAATTTTCGTCCGTACAAAAACTGGAAGAATTTTTTTATTCCAAATACAATTGCTGTGGCTTCCTTATATATTTCGCTATATTTCTTTTCAGTCACGGTCAAGGTTCTTGAAGCAAAAGCAATGGGGTTTTAGTTCCATCAGGCATAGAGTGTGAGAGAACCGATGAGACACCATACGGAGAAGCGTCTGTTGCAAGGATTAGAGCAATTTCAGATTAAAATGAGTAAGAACACGGTCTGATGTGATTTCTTGCTTGATGGAGTTGAAAGCTTCCTCACATGCAGTAGACCAGAAAAAAAAACCCCACCGCATTTTTCTTTAACAAACTTGTCAAGGGAAGAATAACTGATGAGAGATCAGGTACAAATCTGCTATAGTAACTAACTAAGCCGTAAAATGATTTCAATTCATTAACAGTAGTTGGTTGTGATGCATTACAAATAGCTTCTATCTGTTCTTCTGTTTTTGGAAAACCATTCCTATCTTGTAACCACAGTAAGCGACAAAATCTGCAAAGAATTCACTTTTGGAAGAATTCACCCTTAAATTAAATTTTCGCAAGCGCTTAAATACTCGTTTGAGACACTGTAAATGAATTTCATCTGATGGTCTCGTTACTTAAAATGTCATAAATGAAGACGTTGACACTTTCAATGCCATTCAGGATTTGTTCAGATTGCTGGGGCATTTGAAATTCCATATGGCAAACGACGAAACTGATGTAGTCCTTTGTGGGCATTTATTGTAAGCAATTATTGACAATTTTCTTCAACCCCTAAATGTAAATAATCTTGAGTTAGGTCAAGTTTTGACAAGCGTTGTCCTCCGCTCAAGGAGGAGAAAATATCTTCAATCCGAGGTAATGAGTGTTTGTCAACCCGTAAAACTTCATCCACAGTAACTTTAAAATCTCCACAAATTCTAATTTTGCCATTCGGTTTTAGGATAGGTACTGTGAGTGTAGCCCACTTGGAATGAGTAACTTTGCGTATAACACCGTCATTTTCCAATCGAACAAGTTTTTCCTCAGCACGTTTACGTAAAGCAAAAATAACTGGTCGTGCCTTGTAAAAAATTTATATGGCACCTTTATTTACATGCAACGTAGCTTTTATCTTTTTTATTTCACCAGTTGCGTCTTGAAAGATTTCCGCGTATATATGAAGTAATGTATCCACTCCCTGTGTATGTAGGTGTGGGTTCCGGAAGGTCTCCGTGTGAAAATTTACATCGCATGGAGAAAGAGGAAACTCTGTCAGCCATTGGCGTCCAAATAATAATGGAAAATTGTCATTCTGTAACAAATATAATTTTAAGCGTTTGCATTTATTATGATATTCAACAGAACCCCGGACAAAACCTACGGGTGCAAACTGTTCACCGGTGTCAGTTTTTAGCATGACACCCGGTTCAAAAATCTTTTTTGTGGGGAAGGACTCTTTTAAATCGACGAATTAAAATCGTTGAAACTGCAGATCCAGTGTCGAGTTCCATGTCAGCATTATCAATTTTGACCCTAATTTCTATTGGATCCGGAGTACTGACATTGTTTACCGTTAACACCTCAAAAACATTTGAAGAGCTATTAGGTTTTTTAGTCCCCTGAGAGCTCCTACACACGATTTTTAAGTGACCAATATTTCCACAAGCATGACATTTGGTATTTATAAATTTGCATCTGTTTCTCAAATGCAAAATATCACCACATCGGTAGCATTTTGTTCTAGTCGATGGAGTATTATTACGGTCTTTTTGAGGGTTTTTATTTTTAGTATTTTTCTTTTGAAAATATACGGAGCTAGAAATGTTATCCAATTTATTTAAATCCTTAATTTCATTTAAATCCTGAATTGCAGTCTGCATTTGTATCGCCTGCTCAACCACTTTATCAAAACTCAAGTTAGCCACTTGTGTTACCAACCTTTGTTGGATTGTTAAGATCCCTAAGGAATTGTTCAAGTAGATTTTCATTTAATGCATCTCCAGGAAATAAACAGAATTTTGTTAACTTCTTTAATTCAGCACAAAAATCCTGTATAGATTCGCCTTCTAGCTGAATCCGCTTAAGAAATTTTGTACGTTCCGTAATTTTATAAGGTGCTGGGCTCAAGTGGACAGCAAGCGTTTGAACGATATCATCGTAGGATAATGTTTCCGGTTCTTTTGGAACAACAAGATTGCCTAACAAATTGTAAGTCGTTGCTCCCATAAGGCTTAGAATTGCAGGAACTTTCTTAGCAGTAGGTATCTCGTTACTCTCGAAATACTGTTCCAACCTTTTTACTTACAAGTCAAACGGTTCGACTTTAGAATTGAATTCGCGAAATTGTAAGAAGAGCTCCATCTTGCTTTTAGCAAAATGCGTAGCACGAAGAAGAAGGAAGTAGTTGCGGGAGTTCGTTTACACCTCGTCGCCAATGTTACGGACTTCGCTTGACACTATTGAAATTTGTTTTGAATCAGACTCACAAATGAAAAAAAACACTTGCCTCAAGCTAATTGAGAGGTTTAATTATCCTTAAGAATTTATAGCACGAAGAAGTAACATGGTGCGCACAGAACATCTCATCTCATGACACATACACAAAAGCACAGCCCCCAACTCTTCTGTCCGCTTCCGGGCAAGCGAGAAGGAAACCAGTTTTTTTCCAGTACGTCAGTAGATATTGGGAGTACGCTTCTCTCATGGGAGTTCGTTTCTGTCGAGGACACCACACTTTTAGTTGCGTAGAAATTGTATACGAGAAAGCATAGTATTTGATTTGTCGTTCTGCATGTGTCCGCCTCTTTCTCTCTCTCTCTCCTGGTAGAAAGGTACTTCCGCTTCGAAATGTTTGACGAAATCCGTTTCTTCCTCAGGACGAAAAGAACGACCTAAAATTTCAGACATCACTCTTTCTGTCCTCCTGATTGTCAGATGGTCTGTCTGCACACACCCCGCGATTGTATTATCTCTTGTAACTGCCAATCTGAAGAAATTGTTTCTGTGACTGATGGAGACACGTATGAGAACAAGATTATCGATGTCTCTTCTTCCTTTCATCTTCTTGTCTGTCCATCTGCAGAAATGGTACTTCCACTTCAAAATCCGGGATTATAAAAATTCCTTCTTTGCTCTACAGTAAAAAATATGAGATTTAGGACACCTCTATGTCCATCCATCCATTTTATTAGGTGTGTAACTTAATTCTCGGCCACAGGCACGACACGTTGACAGCAAATTATAGCAAATCGAATACGTACCTAATCAGGAAAATAATCCTCTTTGTGTTGGATACATTTGAGCCATCGGTCAGGGAGCTGCCGAATGCCACTGCGGAAAAAAGAGGGCTGTTTCGAGTTGATAAAGTCATCAATACTTGTGTGGACCTCCTCGACAGAAGTGAAGTGCGTATCACTCAGGTAATATTGTAGGGAGCGAAAGAGGTGTCGATCCGATGGGGCGAAGTCTGGAGAATAAGCCGGCTGGGACAAAATCTTCCATCCCAGGTCGGTGATCGTGTTTTAAAGTCGTTTTCGCGGTGTGAGGACGTGCGTTATCCTTAAGCAACAGGACCAACCTTCTGCCCTTGACGGTGTATGGCCTTTTCGCCTCCAGTGTGTCACTCACACGAATGAGTTGCTCACAATAACGCTCAGCATTGACCGTTTCACCAGGTTTGAGCAACTCATAGTGTACGACACTGCGCTGATCCCACCATATGCACAGCAACAACTTCCTGGCATGGATATTCAGTTTGGCGTTACTGGTGGTAGGCTGACCTAGATAAACCCACGATTTGTGCCGCTTAGGATTATCGTAGAGGATCCACTTCTCATCACAGGTCAAAATCTTGTGGAGGAAACCTTTCTTCTTGAATCTGGAGAGCAAGGACACAGCAACATCGTAGCACCTAGACTTGTTCGCAGCTGTGAGTTGGTGGGGCACCCAACGGCCGTTCTTTTGAATCCGTCCAAGCTTGTGCAGGCGCTTCGCAATAGCTTGCCGTGGTACTCCGAGTTCCTGGGCGAGCTCTGACTGTGTGCGACAGGGATCCACGTCCAACAGTTGTTCTAGTTCCTCATCGTCAACTTTCTGTAGCTGTCCCGGACGTTCTGCATCACGGAGATCAACATTTCCCTGCTTAAACCGCTGGAACCACTTCTTACGCGTACTGTAGGACACAGAAGCTTCACTCAAAGCAGCACGGGCACGGATCATTTGCTGGGCTACTGCGGCACTTTTGTTCAGCTGAAACGCAAACAGGAGGCAGTGCATCAAATATCACTTCTCGAACGACATTGCTTTCACCGTTAACTTTCGTCCTTTCTGTCACTGCAGCTGTGAGTGGTTACGTTTGCCATGGAAAGCTGTTGCCGCCCCAGTGGCGCAGTGGTCTAAGCGATGGCCTCTGATCATTCGTCCGAACGGGGTCCGGGTTCGAATCCCGGTGAGGCATGGATGTTGTGTTTGTTTTACGGCACTGGCTCTCTCCCTTCCCTGGAACCAGTGACCCTAAATTAGGGACGGGCGACTGCTTATAGCCCATTGAGTTGCTCACGGTGGTCGTTAAACCTCCAATTAAAAAAAATCTGTTGGATGGTGCTGCAATCAGCTATTATCGCACACAGCTATTCGCATTTGCAGACGTTCTACGATCGCTTGCGGTTAGGGGCCGAGAATTAAGTTGCACACCTAATACTTTGAACTGTTAAAACATCCTGCTTATTCAGCAACGTGACTCCGTCTGATTACCACCTGTTCTCCAAACTGAAGAATCATTTGAAGGGAACATATTCCAGTCCATTTCCGATGCCACGTCTGCTGTTGATTCGTGGTTTCAAGCTTAGCCGTCAAATCCTTATAGGGAAGGTTTTAAGAAGAGGGAGCATCGGTGTCAAAAGTGCGTTAATCTCAAAGGTCAATATGTGGAATATAATGAACACTTAATGCACAAAACAGTAGAGATACCTACCTAATAGCGTGTTGGTCCTCCTCTGGCGCGAATAACAGCCTGTACACGCCGAGGTATCGACTCCACCAGATGCCGGGGGTTTCCGAAGGTAATGCCAGCCATGCCTTTTGCAGCATTGTCCACAACTCCGCGCGAGACGTCAGTCCAGGATTCATGGACCTAATGTTCTGCTCCACGGCATTCCAGAGAGCTTCCACAGAGTATAAATCCGGGGACCTTGGGTGCCACTGGTTGGTTCCAAATTCAGATGAGTATTCCTCGAACCATGCCTGGGTGGTTGCGGCATGGTGAGGGGGGGCGCATTGTCCTTTTGAAACAGACCATCGGCCGCAGGATGCGCGAAGACCAGGAAAGCCTGTAGGTGATCAGCTAGAATATGCTAGTAGCACACAGAGATTAAGGACCTCTCCAGACATCCTAAGGGACCTAATGTGTCCCATTAGAAAGCTCTCCAAAATACACTGCTGGCCACCCAAAATGCAACACCAAGAAGGACACGAGATAGCAAAGCCAGATTTACTGGTAACATAACAACAGATACAAAGATGAAACGATTGAGCTTACAGGCCCGTGCGACTTGCGGAGTACGCAGACATCAATAGTTCGTGTGGCCCCCATGGCTGGCAATAACGGTCGCTACACGCCGCGGCATCAAACGAAAGAGGCTTTGGATGTGCGCTTGGGGTATGTTGGTCCAGGCTGCTTCCACACGTTGCCACAGTTCATCAGGCGTAGCCGCGGGGGTGCTCGCCGGGCCACTCGGTTGCCGATCAGCGACCAGACGTGTTCGATGGGATAAATATCGGGAGAACAGGCGGGCCACGCAGCAGTGACACCTGGTGGGCCGTGAAGAATTGTTGCACGTTGCGTGCCACGTGCGGGCGCGCATTGCCCTGTTGAAACGTGGCCGCTGTCAGGTCCTGCAGATAAGGGAGGACTACAGGCTCCAAAACGTCGGAGATGTAGCGGTGGCTGTTGAGTGTACCAGCGTTGCGTACCATAAGGGTGCGGGTGTCATATCCAATTGCGCCCCAAACCGTAACGACAGGCGACGGACCGGTATGGCGATGCATAATGCAGGCGTCATACAGTCTCTAGCCGCGGTGCCGCCACACGCGGATCCGACCATCGTGGTGTTGCAGGCCAAAGCGGGATTCGTCGGAGAAGACAATGTTGTGCCATTTCGTAGTCCAGGTGCGGGTTCAACGGCCCACTGCCGCCACACTCGCCGGTGGTGTAACGTCAATGGTAATCGGAGCAGTGGGCGCCGTGCGACAAGTCCCCGCTCCTGCAGACGACGTCGAACGGTACGTGCTGACACAGGTTGTTGCGCAACCCAACCTAATTCCTGCGCTGACGTTCGTGATGTGGCGGTGCGAGCCGTCAATGCCCGCCGCACAACATGCCGGTCCTCTCGATCGGTGGTGTGACGCGGTTGCGGCAATCGCTCATGTCGGTCCGTCCGTCCCTCCTGCACCCACCGAATCCCTACTCGTCTCACTGTGGCTGGATGTCGTCCCACACGGGCGCCGATGTCTCGGTACGATAAGCCGCTGTCGCGATAAGCCACTATTCGTCCTTTGTCGAACTCCGAAACGTGATGGAATGACTGCCGTATTCTGCGACGAGGCATCAGGAAGCTTCCCACGCACAGGTCCGGCAGCACAACACACTTCCACTACCTTCTGTGCACCCTTCTTATAGTGCTTCTCGGTGGCGTGCCAGGCGCACATGAGCAATGCTGAAATTCGCAGCATGCGTCGCGGGCGACGCATGCTGCGAATTTCAGGCCAATCGGATGCTTCCTTCTTGTGTTGCATTTTGGGTGGCCAGCAATGTATCACAGAGCTATCGCCGCCTTGAACAGGGCCTACCTCGTATGACGAGGTCATGGCCTCATGTTGTCTACCCTTCCGTCTTCTCTATACAGATGAAAACGGGATTCATCTGACCACACGATGTGGCGTTACTTTGCAGAGGTCCAGTTTTGATGTTCACGGCAGCAGGCGAGGCGTTATGTCCGATGACGAGCAGTGAACAGTAGCACACGGGTAGGAATTAAGCTGTCGTAGCCCAGATTATACAGCGTGCACCGTACTGTTCACTCGCTGACGCTGCTTGAATCTGCGACATTTAACCTGGATGTGATTTGCGCTGCCGTTGCTAAGTTGTCGGTCTGTACGAGCCTGGATAGTCTACGTCGACCAAGGATATCAATGACGTGTGGTCGGACATCGTTTGCTCTCTGGACGCTGGTACGCCTGTTAATGGTATGCTCGCAGTACACCCTTGATACGATTGCCTTCGTGAACTCTAGGGGTTTTGCCACTTAGACGGTAGACAGACCCATACGTCTTGCGCAGACTATGCGTCCACGATCAATGTCTCTCAGGTCACCATGTTTACCCATATTCCACCATTGCGATAAACTGTTGGGAAGCTCTGCTGTCCGCCTATTTATGGTCTGCGTTAGGTTTCGGTACGTTACAGTCTGCGCGGGGGATGCCCATAGCAACTGACCATCGCCCCTACTATACTGTGCAAATTAATTGGGACAAAGTAAAAAATCACTCTTTTTCCCAAAAATATGCCTTTGTATCATTCTATGCCTTGATATACACTGATAAATACCTGTATTAGTATGAAGTATGTCCTCCTTCAGCAGAAATGACCTCTTTAATTCGTTTTGGCATTGACTCCACTAATTGAGTGCACTTATTTTTGACTTCATAATCGTGGAATCACACTTTTATAACATTCGTTATCATGCGTTCTTTGGTTGTACACTACATTTTACCTAAACGTCTCCTCAAAATATTCCACAAGTTTTCTATGAGATTTAAGTCTGGTGAATTTCCAGGCCAATCAAGCAAATGAATTTGATTTTCCAGCATTAAATTCTTGACCAATTTCGAATTGTGACATGGGGCCAAGTCATGTTGAAATGTTCCGTCAAAAGTTTGCAAGAATGGAACAATCCTACGTTGTAATATTTCTACGTACTTGGCTGAATTCATCATACCTTGAACAGGAACTAAGCTTCCAGTGCCATTTAATGTGAAAAAAACCCCAAAACATCTGTTTTAGAGGGTGTTTTACAGTTTGTTTGACATGCTCAGGTCCTAAGGGTTCACAGTTGCTTCGTCTAACGACATTTGCTTGGTAACCCTGCACAAATAAATGAGTTTTATCACTGAAAACTACCTTTTTCCAGTCGTCAGCAGTCCATGATTTATATTTTTTGGCCCATGCTAAACGTTTTATCTTCATTTTCGCATTCAAATATTGTTTTTTCTTTGGTCTTCTTGCCTTCTGGTCAACTTCCAGAAGCCTATGGCGTACAGTTGAAACACTAACATCACAACCACTAGCCAATAAATCTCTTTGAAGGTCGGTTCTTGTTTTTTTTTGCATTCATTTTAGTATTTCTGATTAGATATTTATCGGTTCGTGGAGTTGTTTTTCGTTTTCTTCCACATTTACCTCTCCTTTTTGGAGACGATGATCCAGATGCATTGTATCGCGTAAGCAGTCTTGATACACTTGATTTGCCTACACCAACTGCAGAAGCGATATCTCTCACTGTCATAGAAGTGTGATCCTTCAGAGCAATTATTTTTGCACGCTTCCTCGGGGAAATATCCATTTTTCAATACACGAAAGCAACACGTACTCACAGAGAGCAAAAACTAACATCCACCTGTGGCACACGAAAGCTCACAACTGAAGCTGAAGTGCCTATTTCCTGTTTAAAACTGGTCAAACCACATTCTTACTATAGAGTTCTAACAGTCACACCACCTCACAGCTGATAAAACCGGTTTACGTGGGTTTCCGACATTAACTGGCGATCACATTACAATTCTGAGAATAAAATAGCTTGTCCCAATTAATTTGCACGGTATAGTGTCTCTAATGCTTTGTCTACTGAGTATATTGAACCATTCCTCTGACTCCATTCATTCTATGAAAACCCAAGGACTTATCAGAGCATCCTCGTACACGCTTCTGTGGAGTGAGAAAGTAACATCAAGAAGCCAGTGTTTAAAGTACAGTATAAGTCCGATATTACGAGTGCTGACAAAATCGGAAAAATTGTCGTTATGACGGACTTCTAGTTATAGCCGGATTGTACAAATGCTACGTATCATCATCATCATCATCATTGTCAACCATTATCAATCCACTGCTGGACGAAGGTCTCCCCAAGTTTCCTCCACAACGGTCTGTCTTGTGCCAGTCTCCTCCATGTCACTCCCGCATACTTTCGAATTTCATCCACCCATCTCCCATGTGGTCTTTTTCTGGGTCTTTTCCTGTCCCTTGGAATCCAATCTAAAATTTCGGCTGTCCATCTATGGTCTGTCCTTCTGGCAGTATGTCCAGCCCATTGCCATTTCAGGGATTTAACTCTGATCATGATGTCTTCCACTCTCGTCATTTTTCGGATCCACGAGTTCCTCTTCTTATCTCTCCTGGTTATACCAAGCATGCACCTCTCCATGCTACTTTGAGTTGTCTGCAGCCTTTGTATGTCTCTTTTAGTTAAGGTCCACGTCTCTGCACCATACGTAAGCACTGGAAGGATGCATTGATCAAACACTTTTCTTTTAAGACATAATGGCATATTGCTCTTGAAAATTATGCTGTTTCTTCCAAAAGCTCTCCAGGCAAGTTTTGTACGCCGATTAATTTCTTCATCAATGTGACCCTCACTTGATATCTGCTGTCCAAGATAAACATATGTATCTGTTATCTCCAGTTTTTCTCCATCAATCGATAAATCTTCATTTCTTGTAAAAGCATTGAACATCACTTTTGTCTTCTGAAAGTTCATTTTCAATCCCACTTCTTTACTCTTGTCAGCAAGTTCCTGGATCATACTCTGCAGCTCTGATGGGGTAGTTGCAAAAATGACTACGTCATCAGCAAAACGAAGGTGGGTTAGATAATCTCCATTAATCTTTATCCCTTTGTTTTCCCAGTTCAGTAATTGAAAGACATTTTCCAATGTGGCATTAAAGAGCTTCGGAGATATGGTGTCACCTTGTCTCACTCCCTTTCCAATTTTTATGTGTGTTGTATTTTCAAACAGCCAAATCTTTGCACTTGCATTTTCATAGATGTTATTAATAATATTAATGTATGCATCTTCAATACCGCAGGATTTCAGAGCCGTGGTAACTGCTGATGGTTTCACCGAATCAAAGGCTTTTTCATAATCGATAAAAGCCATGCACAATGGAAGTTCATATTCCCTCGCTCTTTCAATTAGTTCTCTCAGTACGTGGATATGATCTATTGTGCTGTAGCCACTCCTGAATCCAGCTTGTTCTCTCGGTTGAGCCATGTCCAGTGTTACCTTCAAGCGGTGTGAAAGAACTTTAGTGAAGATTTTATAAACCACTGATAGGAGGCTGATAGGTCTGTAGTTCCTGAGATCCTCAATGTCACCTTTTTTATGTAGCAGGATCATTGTAGCGTTGTTCCAATCCTCAGGAATCTTCCCTTCATTAAGGCATCGAGTGAAAATTTGGGCGAGTACTGTTTCAATTTCTCCACTTGCTTCTTGTATGATGTCTATAGTAATTCCATCTTCTCCTGGAGCTTTCCCCCGCTTCATGTTCTTGATTGCATGAGCAACTTCTGCTGGGAGGACTGGAAGAACTCTGGTACCTTTCATGATGTCTGGAGTACATGTATCATCCCTTTCATATAATTTGGAGTAGAAATCTTTCACTCTTGTCAAAATTTCGCCTCTATTTCTTGTTATAGAACCATCTTCTTTTCTCAGAGCCATAATCTGTTTTCTTCCCTTACTGAGATATCCCTTTGCTATCTTAAGGCTTTGGTTGTTTTCAATTGCTTTCCTCACTAGCTCACAGTTGAATTTCCTTACGTCTTCAGTGATACTTTTTCGTGTTGTCTTGCATAGCTCTATATATTCCACTTTGGAAGTAACATCTTCTTTAGTTGTCCTCATCTCTCTTCTTTTTTGCATCAACATTTTGGTTTTTCCTGATAATTTGTTCACATGCAACTTGTTCTTAGACCCAGCTAATTTTGTTGCTGTTTCCATTAGAGCTTTGGTTACTTTTCTGTTAACTTCCGAAATATCCACTTCTTCCGATGTTAGGCCTTCTAAAGCAGAGAATCTGTTCTTCAGTTCCAACTTGAAAGTATTATGGTGTTTTTTAAGGTTGGTTATGTCAATACATTTTGTTTGTCTTATGAGCTTGCCACGTTCCAGTTTAGTGTTGAGGTGCATCTTACATCTCACCAATCTATGGTCACTACCTGTGTTGAACTTGTTCAGCACACTGCAGTCTTCGATGACGAATTTTTTGTTACACATAATAAAATCAATTTCACTTGTCGTCCCAATTGGATGTCTCCATGTCCATTTCCTGTGTGGCTTTTTCTTGAAAAAGGAGTTCAAGATGAAAAATCCTTCTGCCTCTGCAAACTCAACGAGAGTATTTCCACGCTGGTTTCTGTTGCCGTGACCGAATTTATCTACTGAAGTTTCATTCTGTTGCCGTTGCCCTATTTTTGCATTGAAATCTCCCATAATTATCTTCAAGTGCTGCTTACCTTTATTATTTAGATGACGAATTTCCTCATAAAATTCTTCAATTTCTTCTTCAGGATGACTTGTGGTGGGTGCATAAGTTTGAATAATCTGAGCCTGGTATCTTCTCGATAGTTGGATAACGAGTCGTGCAGCTCTGTCAGAGGAACTTTCAACTTCTACCACTTTATCCTTCAGTTTCTTGTTTATTATAAATCCAACACCACTAGTTCTGCCAGTATCTGTCCCACGATAATGGAAGAGATGTCCACTTTTCAGTTCAATGAGATCTTCTCCTTTTCTCCTTACCTCACTTAGCCCGACGATGTCCCACTTGATCCTTTGTAGTTCCTCTTCCAATTCAAGAAGCCTTGAATCAGAAGATAGGGAGCGTCCGTTATAGGTAGCCAAGGTCAGCATCAAATGGCAGCCTAGTCCGGTCCTCCGGGGATTCTTAGCACCCTCTGCCTTCATGTCGCACTGGCCGCTGCCTTGGCCAGGTACATTCCAGCTGCCGGAGACTGAGGGCCAAGATTTAAGTTGTAGAGTCATTTTGGAGGTGTTTGGCCATAACTCACCACGCTGGCCAAGCGGGTTGGTGAGTGTGGGATAGCATTTCCTCTGATCCCGATGGTATAGTTATACCGCTATTGGCGGTCGTCAGAGCCCCTTTAGTGGGAACAGGATGCACCACGAGAAGGCGGGGTTGACATTTGTCAAGGAGAGGCTGTGATGTTACGCATCACCTGACCTTACATCCCCTACGTATATGCACGTTCTACTATACATGCACGTTCTACTATATAATGCTACGTATATGCACGTTCTACTATACATATCACAAATACATAAAAATAACAGTACTACATAATGAAAATTCATATACATATTACGTACTTGATGTTTGTTTTTAATTCAGATTTGGATTTTTACAAAAAATAAGAATCAAAAAGTCTTTTGTTTCCTCTTTGACAGTGATTACTGTAACACGTAATTCTCGACTTTACGGAAAATTGCCGTTTCTTCAATAGTACATTTGACGCGCTATAAAATTGTCAGATTGCTTTTGAAGTTTGCATGAGTTCTGATTGAGATGATACGCTTTCATGTCTATTAGTTCCATCATCAGGAGCTTCCTTTTTCTGACTCTGTATCAGACATATCATTCCATAGTACTGTATCTGCGTTAGCAATGACATAGTCTTGAAAGCTAAATGTCAATACCATCTTTTTGGCAATAATGTTCCATTCATCTGCTCCCTGTTCTGCAGGTTTATCCGCAACGATTTTCTTATTCAAATAATCTTGGTAATAAAACCTGCATGTCTAAAGCATGCTTCAATGTGCTTTCCTGGCAGTTCATTCCATGCCACGCCATTTTACTGGTTTATCATGCAATGACGTCCGCCTGATCGCGTCATTTACCAGAATGGTCTGATATTTTTGCTTTATCAGTTCCATTACTCTTTGATCAAGAGGCTGAAGTACACTAGTGCACTTAGGTGGCGATGGCGGCAATAATATCAGATCAGTGTTATCCAATTAAACACCTTTGGGATTTGGGTGTACAGGACAATTATCGATGAATAGCGCTATTTTTCTGATCTCAATTCCAACTTGAACGTCGAAAGCCTTTACCCACTTAATAAATAACAGCATTGTTGTCCACACCTTAGTAGCTTCATATGTGCACGGTAACAAAGCACCATGAATGCAGCGTGGCCTTTGTGATTTTCCAATCACTAATGGCTTTAATTTATGACGACCATCCTACAGGCGAAACTTAGAAAAGTTAAACGTTCTGTACTGCGTTTTCCTCCTTTACATGCATTGCCTTTTAGAACTAGTCATTCCAGGCGGCAAGATATGTATAAAACAACGCGCTTCATCTGCATTGTGAACATCTTTGCGTTATGTCAAACTAGAATTTCTGAAAGGATTGACGACCAGTCCTGAACCGTTTGTGTACTAACACACATTGATTCTCCCAATATGTTTTGCATAGAAATCTCTATTCTAGTTTCAAATCGGTCTAGCCACAGCCGTCCAAACAACTAAAATTCTCGATCTCCATCTCAACGCTTAATTCATTAGCTTTAGCTTTCATCATCGGTGCACTAACAGGAATATTTTCCGCTCGATTATGGCAAAACCACGTAAAAAACGTTTTCTCCAATCCTTTATGTTCACCAATGCGTAACTTCATGGACTTCGCCTGTGCGTTATTTTAAAAAACCGCTTCCCTAATTTTCTCTCTGTTCTTTAAAACTGTAGACAGCGTTGATGATGCTAGATCAAATTTTCTAGCGATCTCACTTTCGACTTCAAACTTTTCTCACATTCATACAAAACTTTTATCTTTGTTTCCAAAGTCAAACCTTTCCTTTTATTCCCCATTTAGAGAAAGAAAATACACGACGTACACGTAAAAACTGTTTCGACTTTCCACCGCTGTGCAGAGAGGTGGAGGAAAGCGGGGTGACAGCACCCAAAGAGCCAAACAGACTAACCACTGGTGACTCATCGCTGTGTGCTGCTGTACGCATTTATCTCCCTACCACTTCCTGGAATATCAGAAAAAGAATTTGTTGGAAATCTTTGAAAGAAGAAAAATTGGCCATGAAAGCCTCTCGTTACAGCGGGAGTACATTTGATTTACCACTCGTAATACACGAAATTTTATCTTTTACATTAACAACTTGACGGTGCATTTTGAATCTCTCGTAACAGTGGGATTCTCGCTATAAGCCGTACTCGTAATATCGGACTTTTACTGTATGATATATTATTCCCAACGAGCTCTTTGCACAGTGGAGCCAAAGTAACGGGCTGTGCCTATTGCCTGGTAGTCAGAATCGCGGGAATTTTGCTAATAGTTACAGTTTGGTCTAGGTTTCATCCCTTTCTAGATATAGGTGTCATGCTTGTCTTTCAGCCCTGGTTGTATTCCTTCCATGGAAGCAGTGGCGTCAAATTAGTAACGTGCGACTTTTTGTAGAAAATAGAGGCTCAGGGAGGTAGTTAGACCCCAAAACAAAGATTTAGAGGGTTAAAAGGTTTTTGAGTTTACTTACATGGAAAGAACTTAGTCCTTTTGTGCCTATAGATGTATGTACGCCTTAATGGTGACACGTGCTTCCGATGATTGAACGTTTTCGTTTTTGAGGAGCAAACATGTTCTATGGGGACAACACGACATTGCATTACTTTTAGGGGCGTGTACAATAGTTTCGAGCAACACGAAGCAGGCTTCTAACACTTTACCCAGCCTATCCAATAGACAGATC
Source organism: Macrothele yani (assembly GCA_039090855.1). NCBI lineage: Eukaryota > Metazoa > Arthropoda > Arachnida > Araneae > Macrothelidae > Macrothele > Macrothele yani. The sequence goes on along the minus strand of CM077022.1, from coordinate 41,953,285 downwards.
TCAGTCCTATCGGAAACTGTTGGAACGTAGTGAATATGCTAATGGCTGTCATTTACCTTTGTCTAGAAAGACGCCAAAAGAAATTTAACCGATGGTTTTTTTTCAAGACCGAGCGCATGCACCTTGAAAATGAAGTTTAAGGCAAAACGAATATTTTCGAAAAAGAAACTGTCATTTACGTGAAACATTACATCCTGAGATTTTTACAAACCGATTGAGATGGATTCCCGTTAAATGTGAAATCAACATGTTCCTCTCAGCATGAAATCGTAATTTGAAGTTGATAATATATGATTGGAAATGAATGGCGATGAGTAACTTGCGCATGGGATTTAAAGCATGCTATGAAACATGTTTCAATATTAGAAATACAATTTTCAGAAGGCTACGATCGGAAAATGAAGATTGATACCATATAACGGCCATTCTTCGCTTTAGTATTGGAGGATTACGTCACACATTGAATGAAAAATCATTCAGTTTTAATTACATGAGATCTTTTGTTCCTGACGTGAAATAATCAAGGGTTTTTAAGAAAAGTATTTTAGTCATAATTTGCTGCCATGCCAAGTATCACGGAATTGCAATAATAAATACTTGGAAAACCGATAAGATACGCTTAGTTGTTATTATCTGTTTCATGAGAAATGAAATAAAACAAAACGTAATGTACAGAGAATGATCACACATTTTTAGAACGATTTTCCAACAATATAATTAATATTCAAAATAAAATGATTTCTTTTTTAAATGTTCTATCTGATGGTCCTTTCTCTGGACTATGAATCTCCATCTAGATTTCCAAGATAACAGGATGTTTCTTGAAATTTGTAGTGGTATTTTTATTCCGCACCTCTTCCACTGCTTTCCATAGTCCAATCATTGCTTTAGGTCTGCGTTCAGAAAATGCTCCTTTTAGCAGTCCGAAGGCACAATAATACATTGGTAACACATAAGCAGACTTTGAAGGAATATGTGCAAAAGGTGATACGGGCCACTTTTTTTTAACTTTTTCAAGAAACAGATTGGTAGATTTGGATATATAACTGGTAGCCTTATCCTGATGGAGTTCTACTCTTTGAAAGCTCTGTGGATAAAGCTCTGTGGATATTTCCTCTTTAAATATAGGAGTTAAAACATTATTTTGGTAATATGTAGAACTGATTTTAATATTCTTTTCAACTTTTCTTAACTTTCATTTCCCATTGTACCAGAAATCAGCAATAATCATGAATTCTTTACTACAACTTTCTTTGGATCCTTGGAACTAAGTTTGTAAGTCTTTTTCTGCTCTTTTGCGATAGCAAGCAGACCTTTTCTGTTACAATCGTTTGGGTAGGTCCATGCTTCATCAACAGTCACAACAAATTTCCATCTGTCTCCGGCTAATTGCTTTTCTAAAAGAAGTCTACACCGCGTTCTGCGTTCAGACACGTACCCAGGTAAAACATTATGAACATTATGCTGTTCTTTTTCTTCAGATTCAAATCTTTGTTTGTTACCTTCTTTACAATTGATACAGAGATTTTTAACGACTTAGCGACTGCTCTTTGGGTCGGTGGATTTTCTTTTAGGACCAGAGACCTTACTTTTGAAATAGTCGTAAAAGTACGTACCTTCTTTGGATATTCGTTGGTGTCTTTTTCTTGTTAAAAGCAATGCTTGATGATTTCCCCCTATTATTAATAATGTTGCTTATTTTACATTTAGAAATGCTAATTCTATGATTTTCAGAGTGTTCTTTAATTACAGAATACGAATATTTCGCTTCGTAAAAAGCAAAAACATAACCTTCTATCCAGAGCTTGTTTACGTGCGCCATTTTCTTAACAGACGATATTTAACTGCAGCAAATGTTTCTTTCGTGTTCATCTAACACGCTGTTGCCAGTTTCAATTCTTTGAACTTCTTTTCTTTTCTGTAATTTCTTATCAAAAACGTTCTGAAAATGTGTAAACATCCTTTGTAGAACTCAACAACTTTCAGTTAGAAATCTGTGGTTATTTGCAAAACCTTGAGAAAATATCGATTTTCTGATATGTATTATAGTAGATTCCATACTTGAAAGACGTTCGCTATGGTGTTAAAGGATCGCCTGTCTATAGCATAGGAATGTGTTAAAGTGATCAGTATTTTTCTGGTTCCATGAAAGCGTCTATGCGATAACTAATCATGCCTTAATAGCGGGAAGAGGGGACGGCGATAGGAACAACCTTGTAGTACTCGTACAAAGCACAAGGCCGCCCAGGTGACACAAAGGTCTAAGCGCTTGCTTATGATCATTCGTTCGTGAAGGGTTCCAATCCCTGTGAGGCATGGTTGTTTGTGTTTGTCGTACGGCACTGGCTCTCTCCCTTCCCTGGAACCAGTGACCCTAAATTAGGGACGGGCGACTGCTGTGTTGCTCACGGTGGTCGTTAAACCTTAAATAAAACAGTAATAAAAAAAAACAAAGCATAATATTTTGCGTTTCAGAGCGGTACACAGGGCCCTTCATCGAGACATAATTCAATATTATTTTTAAATGTAGATGCCTTATTTTTACAATTTTGTGCAGATTTTATATTTCATGGAGGACATCTCCACCACGATTCTTCTCGAGATGCAGCTCGAATTTTGAGATGGTGTTTTATGCGTGAGGGGGATAATCTGTTAAATAACGAAGGTATATTATTTGGCGCAGTTCATCCATTGCGTGCCATTCTTTAGAAAAAACAGTGGTTATTAAATGACTTCATAAAATAATCTAATGGGGTCAGATCTGGGATCTCGGTGGTACCTTTATTGGCCCATGGATAACTTGATTTGTTGATACTGAGTAGTATGTTCTTCGAATGAAGTGCCGCCTTTTTACTGTCCTGACAGTCGATCTACATACACTGCTGGCCACCCAAAATGCAACACCAAGAAGGAAGCATCCGATTGGCCTGAAATTCGCAGCATGCGTCGCCCGCGAGAGGACATGCAAACGATTAGCATTGCAGGACATATGCAAATCATGTGCGCCCGGCACACCACAGAGAAGCACTATAAGAAGGGTGCACGGAAGGCGGGGCGTAAGTAGTGGCAGTGTGTTGTGCTGCCGGACCTGTGCGTGGGAAGCTTCCTGACGCCTCGTCGCAGAATACGGCAGTCATTCCATCACGTTTCGGAGTTCGAGAGAGGACGAATAGTGGCTTATCGCGACAGCGGTTTATCATACCGAGACATCGGCGCCCGTGTGGGACGACATTTAGCCACAGTGAGGCGAGTAGGGATTCAGTGCGTGCAGGAGGGAAGGACTGACCGATGTGAGCAATTGCCGCAGACGCGGCACCCCACCGATCGAGAGGACCGGCATGTTGTGCGGCGGGCATTAACGGCTCGCACCGCCACATCACGAACGTTAGCACAGGAATTAGGTTGGGTTGCGCAACAACCTGTGTCAGCACGTACCGTTCGACGTCGTCTGCAGGAGCGGGGACTTGTCGCACAGCGCCCATTGCTCCGAAAACCATTGACGCTACACCACCGGCGAGTGCGACGGCAGTGGGCGGTTGAACGCCGCACCTGAACTACGGAATGGCACGACATTGTCTTCTCCGACGAATCCCGCTTCGGCCGGCAACACCACGATGGTCGGATCCGCGTGTGGCGGCACCACGGCGATAGACTGTATGACGCCTGCATTATGCATCGCCATACCGGTCCGCCGCATGGCGTAATGGTTTCGGGTGCAATTGGATATGATACCCGCACCCCTCTGGTACGCATCGCCGGTACACTCAACAGCCACCGCTACATCACCGATGTTTTTGAGCCTGTAGTCCTCCCTTACCTGCAGGACCTCACAGCGGCCACGTTTCAACAGGACAATGCGCGCCCGCACATGGCACGCATCGTGCAACAATTCTTTATGGCCCACCAGGTGTCACTGCTGCCATGGCCCGCCTGTTCTTCCGATAAACAGGCGGGCCATCGAAAACGTCTGGTCGCTGATCGGCAACCTAGTGGCCCGACAAGCACCACCCGCGGCTACGCCTGATGAACTGTGGCAACGTGTGGAAGCAGCCTAGACTAACATACCCCAAGACCACATCCAAAGCCTCTTTCGTTCGATGTCGCGGCGTGTAGCACCCGTTATTGCCAGCAATGGGGGCCACACGAACTATTGATGTGTGCGTGCTCCGCAAATCGCACGGGCCTGTAAGCTCAATCGTTCATCTTTGCATCTGTTGTTATGTGTCCAGTAAATCTGGCTTTGCTATTTCGTGTCCTTCTTGGTGTTTCATTTTGGGTGGCCAGCAGTGTATGTTTAGAGCTTGATAAATGTGATTTACAGATGTTAAACTACTGACGCGTTTATGCAAGTGCGAAAGAATGGATTAGATAATAAATAATTTATTGTTTACCTCTTTTTTAAGTCCATGAGAACATTTTTCTGTTCTTTTTCATGTTTTGTATGCTGATGTATGTTAAGTGTGGTGTTTCTCATAAAAAGTAATGATAAATTGTGCAACTGCATTAAGGTTAGGTAATTTCGAATGAGTAAAACAACATTAACGCAGGGGTTAATAGTGAAAGGAGTAATTTCATAAAGGTCAAGTAGATTGAAGGATCGGCAGGGCCGAATGGAACTTTCGCCGGGACTAGGGCGAAATTTAATTGAGGAGCCCGAATTAAAATTTCATTGTGGGCACTTGAAAGCAAGTCTTGTATTTCAATAAAGTCGTAACGTTGAAAATGTCGTCCGTAAGGAATACATACGATATCATAAAGGTAAAATGATTATATCAAAGAAGTATTTGCCTTAATGCTCTACGAGACCCGCCATCTTGTATTGCTGCCTTCTCGAGACCCGCCATCTTGTATTGCCCGTTGGTTAACAACGGGCAAGCGTATTTCACAAATTTCTCGGGCAATTTTGCACATTTTGGAACACCGTTTGTGGCTAACGCAAGATATGTGATAAATAAAGATTTCCCAGGTTTCAGATTTTCATTTTGGACCCTTTAAGTATTTTTTATTAATTAATAAAACTATGGAAGACGTCTTGGTACGACTTTCGCTACAGATAAAAAATGAAGGTAAAGGTCAATAAAAATTCTGAAACCAGGGAACTCTTTATTTATCGTTTATTTTGCGTTAGCCACAAACGGTGTTCCAAAATGTGCAAAATTGCCTGAGCAATTTGTGAAATACGCTTGCCCGTTGGCTAACAAGAGAAGGCAGCAATACAAGATGGCGGGTCTCGTAGAGCCTTAAGCAAAAAAAAAAGACCATGGTATGGATTGGTTCCGTATGATAGTTCTAAAATAAATTCATATAAATAGTTTTTCCCCAGATGCATGTTTTAGTGATTGCTTTTTAATGCGAAGCGGAGTAACTGACAAATTAGTGACTTCTTAAATGTTTATACAAGACGATATATGAAAATCGCTTTTGTTTTAAATTTTTAGTAACGTTTTAAAAATCATTGAATAATTGGCCTCCATATGTCACCCGAAACAAACTTTGATATTGTTTTTTTATTTCTTAACATTTTAGTGTCTGGTTTTCACACAAATTGTTGAATATATAAAAGTAGGGGCCACAAAAAGATGACATTTAATTTGCTATTTCATGAATGCGGAAAATACGAAGATGGTCATAATACAGCAAATCTCTGTATCTGTACGGCTATGGGCGATAGCGTATTCGAAAATAGGGGGAAGGGACTAGAAACTGAAAAAAAAACCTTAGAAAAATATTTTTTTAAGAACCTCGTGCCCCAAAACTTGCAAAATATAACCAGTTTAACGTACAATCAGCCTATTGAGGCCTTCGCAGAATGGAAATATAATATAATCAATAGCTTCACCGGTGAGTTGGCAGGTCTGGACTTTTGTTTCGACAGAAATCTCTTTTTCTCCGGAGAAGCTAAAAGGTCACTCTCCAAACTGCAAGACCAATTTATTTTTACCACTACGGATAAAGCTAGCAATAATTTTGCAATTATCTGTAAGAAGTTCTATTTTGAATTGTTAACTATGGAACTCAATAATAGAGTAACATACGAGCCCGTAAGTTATTCTACCAAGCAGTTAGAAAATCGGTTTAAGGCATTCTCCAAGAAACTTAAAATTCCACAAACTAGAAGATATGAGCCTGAATTTCCATTTCTTTTTGCAACGGTTAAGTTTCATAAGGATCCTGTGAAGTTCAGGTTCATAGCTAGTGGAGTAAGGAGTCATAAAAAGAAAATAGATCTTGCTTTTGAAGATGTCTTAAAGAAGGTTTTGAAACACATTAGAAACTGTTCTAACTTGATGTACAGAGATTTTTGGATAATTAATAATAATGCAGAAGTAATTTCTACTATACTCAAAGTTTGTCCCCTAGATATTAATAGTTATGATTTTGAAAACCTATATACTAATCTGCCTCTATCAGATATAATCACTACCTTTAAAGAGCTGTATGCAGAATTTAAACTTAACCAATTTGTTGATGTAGGAACTTGGAACTCTTATCTCAATTGCTGCATAATAAATAACCATATCTTATATAATAATACTCTCTATAAGCAAGTGAACGGTATTCCAATGGGAACATCAACGTCCACGCATATCGCTAACCTATTCCTGTTCTTTAAGGAATATAAATTCATTAAAAATCACCCCACCTGCTCAGATAACTACCTTTACACTTTTAGATATATTGATGATCTGCTGTGTATCAATAATTCAGAAGTTATAGAGAGTGATTTTGATAATATCTATCCTAGCTCTCTTAACTTATGTAAAACCAACCACAGTAATCAGGAACTTGAGTTCCTAGACTTAAGCATTAAGCTCAACAGAGGTAACCCATCTATTAGCCTCTATGATAAAAGAGTTAATTTTCCTTTCAAAGTAATTAAATATCTACACTGGAATAATAACATTTCAACCAAAGTAATTGAGAATGTACTAATTTCTCAGGTCCTAAGAATTTCAAGAATTTGCAGCAACATTTGGACTTCAATTACCACATTAATATACTATTAGAAAGTTTTCTAGAGAACGAAATTCCTTCTTCTTTCATCAAAAGAACTTTAAGAAAAATTATTCTGAATAATAGAGTAAGGTTGGCAGATCTGCTTTAATTTTCTACACAGTTAATAATATGATTCTGACCAATCAAAGCCGTAAGGAAGTTGGCTAGAGGATGCCTATTAACTACCTAAAGGAACCTTAGTGCTATGGATATGACGGTCCTATTAAAACAAAAAATTAAATAATATAAACAAAATCACAAAAAAAGCTTAAAAATCCGTTTATAAAAGAAAATAAAAACAAATAAAAAAGAAAACTAGTTATTCATCACTAGGATAGCTATACTAAAAATAGTAAAACCAACATTAAAATTAATAAGATTCTGATTAATCTATAGAAGCTCACTAAGGTGATTTAATACATGCAAAGATTATTAAATAAACTGCTCGTGTATTTTATAATATTTCTCATGTATTCTGGAGAGTTAATTCTGCTCTTTCTGATCATACAGATCCACAGTCTTATGTTTATATATTTTTTTTCTCTGGTTAAAATCTCCGCGCGTTGGTTTCTTGCTGTATGAGGAGGCCATCAGCCCCACCCTCACTGCCCCCCAGCGTCTAGGGAGTGGCAGAAGAGGTCAGCCATGTTCTTCTCTTGTGAGGAGAAAAGTTTTTGTAACACAAGTGGTAAGCTCTCTTCCTTGTTTTTGGGTTCTAGGTTTTATAAGTTCAATGTTTGTACTTCCTGTACCTTTTCTCTGTCTTTTTTAGCTTTTCAACTTTTAGGCATTGGTTTGTCTGTTAACATTTTTGCGGGTTTTAACTCTTTCTTTTCTTTGTAACTTTGAGCGTCTTTTGGAGTACCTAGGAACAGAAGATGGCTTAGCTTGTTCCTTTTCTATGCGCTGTCTATGCGCTGTTTTTTCAAAGTAGTGAAGTTCTTAATAACTAATTAATTATGCACTTAAAGCACTGCTGAAATACTTTGTACATATTGCAACTAACTGTTTAAGGTATATAACTTTCACAAAGTTTTCTTTAGTTAATTATTATCTTTAACTTATTCTCGTTTTCGTGTTGTCATAAGTTGTAGAGTAGGGGGTTTTAGACTCAAGTTTTCTTTCAAAAATCTGTTCGTTATAAATTAACATTTCCTTTTTTAATTGCAATGTAAAATTTGGATTTCTTTTGCATTGTTTTTCAGGTTTAAATTCTCTCTCAAACGAACTTGGAATTTCGTTATGGCTAAAAATCATTTCTAATTATTATGTCACTCTCACAGCTTGAGTTCTCTTTAATCTTCTTCTCTCTGTTTAATAGTAACAGATGAAGAGTATGGGTGGGGCCAGGAAGGTTAATGGATGCAAGCGAAATTGTTAACTAGTGCTAGGTCATGCAACTCTAAGGAGGACATGACTTATATATATATTTTTTAAACTATTTTAGGTGGGAATGTTACTTGCATCTATGGCCTTGCAGAAACCCATTTCCAACTAGGTCTTTGTGGAAGTGAGAAAATGCAGAGTTTTTGCTGGTCCTTGATAAAGCCAAGGCTCAGTATTCTCGACACCTTCTACATTCAGTTGTTTTATTTTATTTTTTTATCTTTTTTCCTTTTGATCACACAGGTAGATACATAACCTTTTCTATGTTGTACTAGGTGTGAGTCAAAATTATATATGTATTTTTTTGCTTAGGTATCTTCTTTATAGAATGTGAATTCTGAATTTTCAAAACTGCTGCGTTGCGCGTTTTGATTTTCAGGTTATTTTGCACCCTTCGTTTTAAATTCTAAAATTTTTTCCTTAGTCTTCAGTTTTGCTCTCTAGTATATATATATATATATATATATATATATTGTAAAAAAATTCTGCAGAAAATGTTTTTTTCCAAAACTGCGGGGCACTGGGCGACCGCCCCTGTTGCACCTATGGTCCAGCCGGACTTTATGATCGTTGAGGTTAGGCCAATAATAACAAATGGTAGTCCAAGGTTAATTACATAAAAACATTACTGCACATAATGCTGTGGCGTCTTATTGTGAACTGGTATTAACCGAAGAAAGGGAAAGCAACACTTTACAGCCACTAGCGATTATTTTAGTTGATCTTATTGTCTTTCCAACCACCCTTAGATCGGACTGGAGAGGTAGCACAAGTATGGGAAGGATGCTGAATTTTGCTTTACATTTTATGTATCGCATATCTCTAATCAAATACTTGTAATTTGTTTTGTGTGTGATTGAGAAACTTTATTCTGTTTTCTGTTCCAGCAAACAACGAAGTTTCTACCGTTTCCCTACAAAACGAATTGCACAGATTATTTTGCTCTTCAGTGGGCGAAACCTGAGAAGCAATTAACTTCTCGGGTAAGTAATTTTTGGTATATTAGATGGATGTGTCATCAGTATTTGTTTGTGTTCTGCAGATGTAAAATTCATATAAGTGCTTCCTTCTTCGTGCTAAACAATTATCAGTAAAGGATATTGTTGTCTTTTATCATGCTAAACAATTTATCAGTTGAGAATATTGTGCGTAAATTCTTGAAAGAATGTGCTGAGCACGAGAAGTTCAACATAAGCTTTATCTTTCTCCCGGAATGATGCTCACAAGAAGGCGTTGTGACAATACTTACTACGGAAGCCTTTCAACTGTCGCTCTCCAAAATTGAAGAAATTTGGCCAGGAGATAGCACTAAGGGCACAAACCAATGGGTATATTTCCGTTTTGACCCAAATGAACGGACAAGGGTGAAACGAGTGGTCTGAAAATGGCCTTAGATACCAAGTGGAGAAAATCATCAAACGTATCAGTGAACAGTCAATGGCAGTCAGTTGTTGTTATATCCACGGATACAAATTGGATACTGTGAAAGTGATGACGCTTCTTTTGATAATGTTCAACGTATTCGTTTTTCAGATATCGATGACAATTTTCAGTACTGTAATAACTTGCGGTGTTCTCATTGCTCCAAATTACTTTGTTTCGGTCATGTGTTCAACACCACAAATGTTCATTTGCACCTGTAATAAAGGTTTTTGTTGCTTTTTGTGTGACATGAGCTTATTTTGAATCATGGAGACATAGCTGATATTTGGGGTTACATATCACGCACCACAACACATGTTAAATGATTTTTCCCACTTGTGCTCTAAGGCCATTTTCAGACCACTCGTTCACCTTTGTCAGTTCATTTGGGCCAAAACGGAAATACACCCACTGGTTTTTGCCCTTAGTACTATTTCCTGGCCACGCTTCTTCAATTTTGGAGAGTGACAGTTGAAAGTCTTCCCTTGTTAGTATAAATTCGAAGATAGTGTCACAGTATACACAGGAACATGAAATTTTCTAAGTATTCGAACTTTCTTTAAACGGTTGAAGCGAATTTACTCGGGAACTGCTAAATGGGATGAAATCATCTCGAAGGAATATATTCGCTATATAAGAGATGGACCGAACGCCGTTGGAATGAGTTAACCAGAGTATCAGAAAGCGTTGCTGCCCCCTCATTCAAAGTGGTCATTTAGGGAGATGATTGATCCATTTAGCAGTTCCCGAGTTAATTCGATTGATTACATACTAAAGGGGTTACAACAACGGCAACAAACCTAAGAAAGGAAAAAGACGAGTTACATGCTTATACTCAGCGGCACGGTTTCCATGTTAAACGGACTAGCCTTTCCGCACCATTCCTTGGGCCTTGGAGTAGAGAATGAAAGACTACAAGATAGCGCTTATGATTCGTGACAGGTTTATGGTAGGTACTGCTGAAATACGATGTGGAAGTAAGTATTTTGCCGTAGCTTTCGTAGAACTCAGCCACTATGTGAACATTTCTGTGCACCATTCAGATACATCGGCCCCTTAAAGGGTTCAAGGGCTTAAGATACATCGGCCCCTTAAAGGGTTCAGCGGCGACAATTAGAAAAAAATTACCTGATGCATCACTTCGTTTTTATTTGCAAGTATTTTAATATTGCTTTCGGGAGCTTAAGAATTTATTTTCATTTATTTATTTATTCATATATTTAAACAGGCTCTGCAGCGCAATTATAGAGATAGGGTAATCAGAGCAATGAGGAAAATCATATCAATTCCAAAAATAATGAGGTTTGAAGGAAAAAATAGAAAAATGCATGTATAAGGCATGATAGAAAAGTTTCCGTTCGGAGTTGGTAAGTTCAGATAGGTTACAGATATTCAAAAATCACTTGCCAAGACAATTGTCCCATTGTCGAACAAGGTTGAAGATACTGCTGTGGTAGAAGTTTGTTGCTTATAAAAATCCAATACAGCCTGATTAACGTCATTATCCAACAAGTTTGTAAAATCATGCAATGCATTGATTATAATACGCTTTCCAACATACCAGAAATCATTACTCAAGTTATCACTCAAGTTATGAGAATAATGGCTGTGGAATAAATCTCGGTCCTGTGCCCTGACCCTTGATCCACTATCGTTGATATTCAACAGAACCGGTTCGGTATACCTCCGAAATAACATGATAGAATTTTGTCGCAATCGAAGCATTTTTACGTAAGTTATGATGCATAAGGGCTATAGAATAGATCCCGCTTCTGTGTCCTAACCTTTGACCCCATTTCGCCCATTTTCAATAGAATTCGTCCTCAGGCAGGCCCCTACAACATACTAACATTTCATCCAAATCGAAGCATTTTTACGTACGTTATGACGCATAATGGCGATTGAAGTGATTCCTCCCCTTTGTCCTGACCTTTGACCCCATTTCGCCCATTTTCAATAGATTTTGTGGCCAGGTAGTCCCCTACCACTTACTAAAATGTCATCGAAATCGAACCTTTTTTACGTTAGTTATGACGCATAACAGCAGTGGAATGGATCCTGCTCCTATGTACTGACCTTTCACCCCATTTCGTTCACTTTAAATAAGGTTCATTACCAGGTGATACTCTATCAGATACTAAAATTTCATCGAAATCGAACGATTGTTACGCGAGTTATCGTGCGGACGGACATACGCACACAACGCGTGACGTAATGAAGCAGATGGGAATCGCGACCATCTGCTCGCAAGAGTATGACGTCATAAAACTTTAATAGGATCCACACACAACGCGTGACGTAATGAGACAGATGGCGTGACCGCGCGCCAACATTCTCAAACGCGAGATTGTGTGACGTCATAAGATTTCTAAGTATTGGAAACATTAATGGAACGACGCCATGACACTAAAAACGTTATAATTCGGGGTGGTTATTTAACCCACTAAACGAATTCTCCTAAAGTCGAGAACAAGCTAAATCGATTTCCAGTACCAGAAAACTGTAGGTTAACGACTTTCATCAAAATTCTTAGAGCCGTTTTCAAAATAAAATGTACATACATACATACAAAAATTGTTTAAGGTGGACGTCAAGTAATTTTGCTTCCTATACTTCAAATGGAAAAAATTCAGTAAACATTTTCTTCGCAATTGATGCGTTCCCAAGAATGAAAATTTGAACATCGATTAAAATAGCTTCATTTCATAACTTGGAATACTTAATATTTTCTAAACCATAACCGTAATTATGCAATCCAACATTTATTTGTCAACTGACGTCATCAAAGTACAGGTCGCGCCATCTTTTTTCTGGTTTCAACACCACCAAAGGAAACGTTATTGTTTTTTAATATAATTATGCTTATGTTTTAGAAAATGTTAAGTATTCCAAGTTATAGTATGAAGTTATTTTAATCGATGCTCAAATTTCCATCCTTGGGAACACACTAATTGTGAAGGAAATGTGTACAAAAGGTTTTCCATTGGAAATATATGAAGCAAAATTACTTGACGTCCACCTTAATAGTGTGCGATAAGGGCGATGGAATGGATCCCGATCCTATATCCTGACCTTTGATTCCATTTGTCCCATTTTCAATAGGGTTCCTTTCCAGGTGGTCCCCTAACACATACTAAAATTTCATCGAAATCGAACCATTTGTACGCACCTTATGACGCAAAAGGGCAACGGAGTGCATCCCGCTCCTATGTTCTGTGCTTTGACTCCACTTCACCCATTTTAAATAGGGTTCGTCCTCAGGTGGCCCCCTACCACATACTAAAATTTTATTGAAATCGAACCGTATTTACGCAAGTTATGACGCATAAGGGCAATTGAATGGATCTCGCTCTTATGGCGTGACCTTTGACCCCACTTCACCCATTTTCAATAGGGTTCGTCCCCTGGTGGTCCCCTACCACATACTAAAATTTCATCGAAATCGAACCATTTTTACGTGAGTTATCGTGCCGACAGACGGACGGACAGACGGACGGAAAAAGCTGGAGCATATAAGCTTCTTCAACCTACGGTTGGAAAGCGTAAAAAAATTTCATCGAAATCGAACCATTTTTACGTGAGTTATCGTGCCGACAGACGGACGGAAAAAGCTGGAGCATATATGCTTCTTCAACCTACGGTTGGAAAGCGTAAAAAAGAACTTACAGTGTCTTTTTCAGCTTACCGAAGAAGCGGAAATAGGAAGAGGTGAGATCTGGACTATAAGTGGTGTGCTCCAAGGTCTGCCATTTAAGGGCTTACAATTTGTCCTTTACGACGTTGGCAACATGAGGACGCGCTTTATTGCGCAGTAAGATTACCCTTTTACAGAGGTTGCCGGGACATTTATTCTTAATAGCGCGACGCAAACGCTCAAGTGCCTAGCAATATGCTGCATGATACGCTCTGTATTGATACTGGACCTGTTTCCTTGAACTCTACCAGCAATGGGTCTCGGTGATCAAAGAGCACGTAGCTACCCCCTTTTCCAGCAGATGTTTTATCTTTGAATTTTTTCTGACGGGGAGAGGACGGATACCGCCAATACATGCTCACAGATTTGGATTCTAGTTGGAAGTGGAACCACCAGGTTTCGTCGCCGGGCACACGGCTCTCCAGGAATGCTTTCCCTCCACATTGAAACGCAGCAAGTGTTGCAGAGATACTGCCATACGATGTGTTTCCTGATAACTATTGAGGGCTCGCAGGTTCCATTGACAGGCCAATTCACGGAACCCTAGACTCTGTATTATGCTTTTTGAACACTTTTGTAGCTCATGTTGAAGTCACCTGCCATTTGAAGAATGATTACATGTGATCATTGAGAACAACGGCTTTGACATTCTCGCTGTTATCAGGCGTGTTTGATTAGAGTGGACCCCCAGACCGCTGCAAATGGTGTGTCGTACCGCTACCTTCACGGAATTTTTGGACACTATTTCACAGCAGAGGTCTTTGACAAGCATGCATCACCATACACCACTAGCATTCTGTTATGAATTTCTGCAGGTTTATTTCCTTCAGCGGACAGAGAAACAAAATAACAACTCGTTGATATGCTTTGGAAGCTCTCGGTAACAATGATGCTATCAATATTTATACGAGTTGTTCAACTAACACAGCACTACGACACAATTCGACTGTTGCCCTCAGAGATTACTAACTGCCTTTATATAGCCTGACTTTCGTCAAAGTTGACGTCATACGCGGCCTTGCAACTTCCTCGAACGGAAACATTTTGATCATCCCTTATAGATATAAAGCATACAGATAAAAAATATAGTTAATAACGATAAGTTGTGTAAAAGTCAGCTCACCACAAAGCTCTGATAACAAGCAGCTTTATAACTTCTTTCATTCGTCGCAAAACTGACTATGCGTTATAGAGTGTTGAGCAGGCCGCAAAATTTAACAAGTGAATGACAGAAGATGTCGCCGCCCCGGTGGCGCAGTGGTCTAAGGCGCTGGCCTCTGATCATTCGTCCGTACGGGGTCCGGGTTCGAATCCCGGTGAGGCATGGATGTTGTGTTTGTCTTATGGCACTGGCTCTCTCCCTTCCCTGGAACCAGTGACCCTAAATTAGGGACGGGCGACTGCTTATAGCCCATTGAGTTGCTCACGGTGGTCGTTAAACCTCCAATAAAAAAAAAAACAAAAAAAACAGAAGATGTCAGATCTGTGTGCTATTACGTCGAACAGAACGTGGGACCTAAGATTAATGTTGTTTTCTTCCTTGGAACTCTAAATCCAAGCAAGGAAACAGAATTGGCTGTGTCCATATTATTGGCAATGACTTTGTAGAGAAGCGTCAAAAAGGCAAGATCTCGTCTCCTCTGAAGGTTGTTGAAAGAGAGATGGAAGTGTTGCTCATATGTACTCGCCATACCTCTTGTAGTGTATGTACCTTAGGAAATTGTTCCAAAAGCACTATTTTCCATGAAACCCAAAGAAGTAAAGCGTATTCTAAAAAATGAAGTCTTATTAAAGTAATTCAAAAGTCATTGCCGTTTTGAAGAGTCATCCTGTGTCAGGCAATTAGTCTGTGCGCATGCGTTGTGCAGATAAAAATAACGCATGGACGAAAAACCGGTATTGTCTAGTTGGTATAAATAAGAGCACAAACTGCCGTGATTCATTGAAAAATTTTTCTGCTCTCAAAGGTTATGGACGAGAAATACACGACCCAGTTGTTGCCTGCTTTTCCGTTTGTTTCGATATTTCGTTTTCAATATTCGGTTACTAACGTTTTGTTGATTACATTCTTAACTGCAAAAGAACATACTGTGCGTTTTAAATCAAATTAAACTGCTTTAATGAAATGTATTATAGCACCATGTTTCTTTAAAGTATGAAGTCCCAGTCAGAAAGGGTCCTATGCACATAGGCTTGAATATTTACTGAATCCATCCAAGAAACAATTGTGATGCTTCTGTGTGGTTCATGTAGGAAGAAAAAGAGCTAGAGGCATAGTTTTTATGATCAGAAACAGAATCCCTTCCGAAATGCAGATGGCGGTCTAATGCACGTATCACTCCAGATTTTGGCTTTTCTAGGCTGCACTTTTTACGGAGTTACATCTCACTTCCAACGACATAAATCGGTGAAAAATGCAAGCTAGTTCACAACTTACATGATCAATTCAAAGCTCTGCCTATTAATATAAGACGATATGGTTCAATGCTAAACTTTTTAGCACGCCTTTTGTAAAAAAAGATCGTGCTTATGTTACCGGTTTGTCCGTCCGTCCGTCCGTCTGTACCCACGCTATCTCTACAACTATTAGTCCGATTTGAAAAATTATTTTTGCATTGGGAAGCCTGAAATATGCGAATGATGATCCTTTAATTCGTTTTTCTCTACGATGTACAGTTTCGCCGCTAGAGGGCGTAAATGCAGATGATGTCGAATTCAAAAATACGTTTTATTCCACATATTTGCTTCTAAACATCCGATTGAAAAAATTCTTTTATTTTTCGATTCCATTCATGTCGAAGAATATTTTAGATATAGTTACTTTTTCAAGTTACGCATAAATTTTCCGCTAGGGGGCGTAAAAGTAAATTACATTTTTCCCGATAACTCTTTTTCTAAAACTCCGGTTTGAAAACTTTTTGCTTCAGCGGATGCACCTCGTGATGGAAAATCTTTTGCATATAATTTCAAATTTTTGGTAAAGAATACTTTAGCCACCAGGGGGCATAAGTGTTAATTTTTGCTTCTGATGTATTTGCCATAAAATCTGAGCTTCAAAAATATCGATTGAAAAAATTCTTTCGTGGACTGATGCCACTCGCATCGATAAACCTTTTTGGAATATTTTCTTCTTAAAATATTCTACAGTTTCTCCGCCAGGGGGCGTAGATGTATGTTTTATTTTTGTCAATATCTCTACTTCTAGGAGTCCGATTAGAAAAAATCCTTCTTTGTTGGATAGTGTTTCAGTGTGACATGTGTTTCATATAATTTCAAAATTTGCAAGTAATTCATAGACTTTCCGCTAAGGGGCGTAGAGGTAAATTGTGTTTCCCCCTATGTCTCTGCTTCTAAATCTCCGATTTGAAAAATTATTTCTGCACCGGATACAGCTCCTGATGGGAAATCGTTCGCACACAATTACTAATTTCTGTAAAAGAATGGCTTGGCCACCAGGGGGCGTAATTCTTAATTTCCGCTTCTGATGTATTTGCAGCAAAATATGAGCTTCTAAATTCTTGATTGAAAAAATTCGTCGTGTGTAGACAGATAGTACTCATGTCGACAAACCTTTTAGAAACATTTTCTTCTTAAAATAATGCATAGTTTCTACGCCAGGGGGCGTAGATGCATATCTTATTTTTGTCAATATCTCTACTTCTAAGAGTCCGATTTGAAAAATTCCTTCTTTGTTGGATGGTGTTTCCAGTGTGACATGTTTTTCATATAATTTCAAAAATTTCAATTAATTCATAGACTTTACGCTAGGGGGCGTAATGGTAAATTGCTTTCCCCTATATATCTACTTCTAAACCTCCGATTTGAAAAATTCTTTCTACACCGGATGCAGATCCGGATGGGAAATCCTTTGCACATAATTTCTAATAAAAAAAAATGGTTTGGCCACCAGGTGGCGTATGTCTCAATTTCCGCTTCTGATGTATTTGCAGCAACATATGAGCTTCTAAAATCTCGATTGAAAAGCAAGTGGTTTGTTCACCGATACTAGTCATGTCGACAAACCTTTTGGAACATTTTCTTCTGGAAATAATGCATGGCTTCTACGCCAGGAGGCGTGGACGTATATCTTATTTTTGTCAATATCTCTACTTCTAGGAGTCTGATTTGAAAAATTCCTTCTTTGTTGGATAGTGTTTCCGATGCGAAATGTTTTTCCTATAAATTCAAAATTTTCAAGTAAATCATAGACTTTCCGCTAGGGGGCACAAGGGTAAATGGCGTTTTCTGCGTTATTTCTGTTCTAAAACTCCAATTTGAAAAATTCTTCCTGTATCGCATACAAGACCTGATGGAAAATATTTTTCACATAATTTCTAATGTTTGGTAAAGAATGGTTTGGCCACCAGAGGGCATAAGTGTTAATTTCTGCTTCTGATGCATTTATAGCAAAATCTGGGCTCCTGAAAACTCGACTAATTTTTTTTTTCTTGGACCGATAGTGCTCTTATGGATAAACCTTTTAAGAATACTTTCTTCCTAAAGTAATGCATGGTTTTCCAACGAGGGGAAGTAAAGTCACATCTTATTTTTGTCGATATCTCTGTTTCTAAGAGTCCGATTTAAAAAATTCTTTCTATGTTGGAGGACGTTTCCGGTGCGAAATGTTTCTCATATAAATTCATGTTTTTCTTAACGCACAAGTCTGCAACCAAAGGGCCTAAGCTCACAATTCAGTTAAAAACCCGATTGAAAAACTTTTTTCGTCCGTCAGATACTATTGTTTTCCATACCGGTTCCATTGACTTTGAATAGCTTTGATAAATTTAACTTGCCTCAGAACGGATTCAAAAGACGTGCTTATTACACCCGAAAATTCGGTGTCATCTTTCTTGTTGGATAGTGTTTTCAGTGTGACACGTTTTTCATATAATTTCAAAATTTTCAAGTAATTCATAGACTTTCCGCTAGGAGGCGTACAGGTAAATCGGGTTTCCCCATATATCTATGCTTCTAAATCTCCGATTTGAAAATTTCTTTCTGCACCGGATACAGCTCCTGATGGGAAATCGTTTGAACACAATTTCTAATTTTTGTATAAAAAAAAAATAGTTTGGCCGCCAGAGGGCGTAAACGTTAATTTCCGCTTCTGATGTATTTGCTGCAAAATATGTGCTTTTAAATTCTCAATTGAAAAAAACGTCATTTGTAGACCGATGGCACTCATGCCGACAAACCTTTTAGAAACATTTTCTTCTTAAAATATGCATGGTTTCTTCGCCAGGGGCGTAGATGTATATCTTATTTTTGTCAATATCTCAACTTCTAGGAGTCCGATTTGAAAAATTCCTTCTTTGTTTGATAGTGTTTCCAGTGTGACATGTGTTTCACATAATTTCAAAATTTTCAAGTAATTCGTAGACTTTCCGCTAGGGGGCGTAAAGATAAATTGCTTTCCCCCTACATCTCTACTTCTAAATCTCCTATTTGAAAAATTCTTTCTGCACCGTATACAGTTCCTGATGGGAAATCCTTTGGACATGATTTATAGTTTTTGTAAAATATGGTTTGGCCATCAGGTGGCGTAAGTCTTAATTTCCGCTCTTGATGTATTTGCAGCAAAATATGAGCTTCCAAAATCTCGATTAAAAAAGTGGTTTGTTCACCGATACTACTCATGTCGACAAACGTTTTAGGAACATTTTCTTCTTCAAATAATGCATGGTTTCTACGCCAGGGGGCGTAGATGTATATCTTATTTTTGTCAATATATCTACTTCTAGGAGACCGATTTGAAAAATTCCTTCTTTGTTGGATGGTGTTTCCCATGCGAAATGTTTTTCCTATAAATTCAAAATTTTCAAGTAAATCATACACTTTTCGCTACGGGGCACAAAGATAAATTGCGTTTTCTGCGTTATTTCTGCTTCTAAAATTCCGATTTGAAAATTTCTTGCTGTATCGCATACAAGACCTGATGGAAAATTTGTTCACATAATTTCTAATGTTTGATAAAGAATGGTTTGGCCACCAGGGGGCATAAGTGTAAATTTCTGCTTCTGATGCATTTGTAGCAAAATCTGGGCTCCTGAAAACTCGACTAAATTTTTTCTTCTTGGACTGATACCGTTCATATGGAAAAACCTTTTGGAATACTTTCTTCCTAAAATATTACATAGTTTTCCCACCAAGGGACATAAAGTCACATATTATTTTTGTCGATATCTGTGTTTCTAAGAGTCCGATTTAAAAATTCTTTCTATGTTGGAGAGCGTTTCCGGTGTGAAATGTTTCTCATATAAATTCATGTTTTTCTTAACGCACTTACCTTCAACCAGAGGGCGTAAGCTCACGATTCCGTTTACAGCAATATCTGAGGGATTAAAAACTTGATTGAAAAACTTCTTTCTTCCGTCAGATACTATTGTTTTCCATACCGGTTCCATTGACTTTGAATAGCTTTGATAAATTTAATTTGCGTCAGAACGGATTCAAAAGACGTGCTTATTACACCCGAAAATTCGATGTCATCTTTCTTGTTTTATATACTGTAGGTAGTAACAGCTCAGTTGCTTATGACATCATTGAATATGTCGGCGGAAATGGGCTTGGCATTGTACGCAGTGTATTTTGGAGTGTTTCAGGTACATAGTTTCTGCTACCGAGACCAAGTAATAGAACAAACTTCTGACGTCACAGAATATAACATCAAGCAAATCTGGGTATGTAACGCACTAAGAGTATCTATATATTTATTTGGGGGTTTAAAAACAACCGTGAGCAACTCGTTATGTTATAAGCAGTCGCCCGTCCTTGATTTAGGGCCACTGGTTCCAGGTAAGGGAGAAATCAGTGCGGTAAGACAAACACAATATTAATACCTCATGGGAATTCGAACCCCGATCCAGCTCAGACGAATGGTCAGAAGCCAGCGCTTAGATCACTGCGCCACTGTGCAGCGTTCATGACTTCAGGAGGTACTACATCACGGCGGTTTGATGTTTTTCTCACAAAGTACGTGTCGTCACCAGAGATGGGAACGGATCACTGGTCAGCGGGTCGACAATTTCTTGCGGGTCAAACGGGTCGGGTCCAGGTGTTCCGGACCCGGCTTTATTTGCGTTTTATTTTTGAAAAGAAGAAAATATTTCAAAGAAAACTGCTTACTGCGGAATTTTGTGCTCGATACTGGTGCCAGCGGAGTGAAAAATGATTTGTCATGCAAAAGTATTGACGTCTCTTTCTTAAGCAACGAAGATTTCCACCGACCGACTTAGACGCTAGACTCACCGATACCATATCGCAAAACGATACTTTCTTTGCGTTTGTTTTCAGAGCGATTGTCCGGAGCAAGATACAGGCAAACGCCTGTCACCTGCTTCTCTGATGATGCACTCTCTCACACCCAGCGTATCACATGTAAGACTGAGTTACTTTTCACATAGCATCTTTTTCATTGAGCATTCAGAGCTTTCCGTTTGACGTGTTAAGCTCTCCTTCCATTGCATGTCGTGTAGGGATTAATGTTTTATTTGTTAATATGGATGAATGTAATATCAAAGAGATTGAAAAAGGCGCCGAGGCCAACAAATACATGCTTGTTGAAAACAAAAAGGGGTAGAGTGAATTCTGGAAGTTGTTTCTTCTCATTAAGGAACCAGAATGTGTTTCACAGCAACACCAAATTTCATAAGCTCCTGATGAGTTGAAAGTTTTCAAAATTTGAATGTTGATTTCATGAGTATTCCCTCCCTTTGAGAGGCAATGATGAAATCAACATCCACATTTTGGAAACTTTCAACTCATCAGAAGCTGGTGAAAATTAGTGTTGCTGTAAAGTATATTCTGAAGCCTGATACGTTATCAAGAAAACAGCAAAAACTGAAATTAAACATACAAGTTACTTAATTCAATACATTTGACTGTAGCACCATCAAAATTAAGTGGAACAACATTAACAATACTGCGGAGGGACTTTGTGACTCTCGCAGATGTGTTTGAAACCATATGTAAAACAGTTAGGTTATGGGTTATGTGAAGGACAACAGTTTTATACATTCTGGCAGTAAGTAAGTAAAATATACGTTCCCGTAATACATTTGTATGATATCTATATAACCAACGATATCCACTGCGGAAATTCTTCTTCAACGTCCTGTGTATATACACTGAAGTGCCAGAAAAACTGGTACAGACGAGCTTATGCAAAATACTTAGCAACGTCACCTACGCGCGTACTGGGTTGCGTCCGCTAGTGCGTATGTAAAGCTATAGACATCCTTACAAGCTGTCAGAGCTGTTTTCGGCATGAGAATGACAATTAATAACGATTTAAGCGATTTTCAACGCGGTGTCATAGTTGGCGCTCGTGAGATGGGCCGTAGTATTTCGGAGGTAGAAACGAAGTTCGGATTTTCACGGACGATCATTGCAAGGGTGTACCGTGAGTACAAGAATTCCGGCAAAACCTCCAACACCAGTGTGGCCTTAAAACGACATTGGGTGAACGTGACCATCGTCGGCTGTCAAGAATCGTTTCACGCGACACTCGCAGGTATAATCGGAATTCAATGCTGGAGCCTCAACAAGCGTCAGCGTCCGGACTGTGCAACGTACCTGCACGATATGGGCTTTGGGAGCCGACGCCCAACTCGAGTCCCCTTGATGGGTGCACGACACAGAGCTATGCGCCTCACTTGGGCACGGCAACACCACCACTGGACACTTGATGACTGGAAAAAAGTAGCCTGGTCTGACGAGTCGCGTTTCCAACTGTATCGGGCAGACGGAAGGATTCGTGTGTGGCACAAACCCCATGAAGCCATGGATACCGCCTGTCAACAGGGAACTGTACCGGCTGGTGGGGGATCCGTAATGGTATGGGGTGTGTTTAGCTGAACTTCACTGGGACACCTGGTACGTCTACAAGCGTCTGTGACCTGCCAACGCTATGTGCGCATCCTTTCTGACGAGGTACACCCGTTCATGTCCTGCATTCATGCTGATGAGTTGGGCCTGTTCCAACAGGCATGCACTTCCACACAAGTGTCGGGACGCCACATTAGGGTTAGAGGAGCATTCATCTGAGATTGGGGTTGCCATTCCTACCCAAGTCCCCAGATCTGAACGTGATATAACACATTTGGGATGCTATGTAACGCGCTATCGAACACAGGAATCCGAGAACTCGGAATACACCCAAATTGTGGAGCGCTCTGCAGGAAGTATGGTGTTCATTGCCTACAGCATATTTCTAGAAGCTAGTGGAGTCCATGTCCCGTCGTATTTCAGCAGTCCTGCGCTCCCGTGGGGGCATACCAAGTGTTAGACTGGTGTACAAGTTTTTCTTGCACTTCAATGTATATGATTATGTATAATTTATAAATTGAGTTTCGATTTTATTGTTCAAAGCAGACTTTTCCGGGTCATATCCGGGGGTCGGGTCCAAAGATTTTGACCCATCTCCAACTCTGCTCGTCACTGACATGTTTACCACTGTTAACAACGTGAGTTCTTTTCTGTTGTTTTATAACCGTCAACTTTTTTACAAAGAAAGTAAATCGGAAGGTGAATATTAAATATTGACGTGTCTAATGCCAGCAATCAAGAAATATCCAGAGAATGAAATATTGGGAATTCAACAAATAAAGGTGTAAAATTTAAGGGATACTACGTTGTCGCCCCGGTGGTGTAGGCTTCTGCCCTTTCGTCCGATATGAGACTGGGATCGAGTTTCGGGTGAGGCATGGGCGATGTGTTTACACATTATTGCACTGATTCTCTTCCTACTCTGGAGCCAGTGACTTTATCCAGAAACGGGCCACTGCTGACCCTAAACCAGAAATGAAAACCAAAACCACTGCTGACCCTAAACCAGAAATGAAAACCAAAACCACTGCTGACCCTAAACCAGAAATGAAAACCAAAACCACTGCTGACTCTAAACCAGAAATGAAAACCAAAACCACTGCTGACCCTAAACCAGAAATTAATACCAAAAGCATTGCTGACCCTAAACCACGCCGATTGATTTGCTCACTGTGGTCGTTTAAGAAAAAATAATAGAAACTTTGACTTAAAAAACTAAAAAGATGTGCTAACATGATGTTTGTTGTAACATTTTTCCGGAACCTTGAACAGGAGCAGCATCTGAACTGCTAAAAAAACTATCAGCTGAAATTTCTCCAAATGTATGATATTACGGAATTTCATTTGCATTATCGAGAGCTGAAATAAAGACACCACTGGGTCATCGATCGTACTGTTGCACTCTAACGTATCCAACGGTTGTACTGAAAACCGAGCCACAGACCTGATTGGGGACAGTTAGTTCTTCCTCTATCGAGTGTTACATCATTTAATTCACTTAATTAAGTTTCCAAATAAAACCAATAAATTGATATCTGCATGTAATAAATCTCAGTTCCGAAAATCAGTGTGTTGGTATTTAGTCAAGAATCGTTCACCACTAATAAATCGTCATTTTACGCTAAGCCAATTTTTCTGTGGGGAGGTTCAGTTTGTTTGGTTATAATGATGGTAATGTATAGAAACGACACCCTTTCCGTTTATACATAAATTACCTAACAAGCACAATTGTTGTTGAAAACTATTTTGAAATTCAGAAGAGCTCGACTGCAAAATCCAACATTAATATTCATTTTGCTACCTTTAGAGTGGTACTTCATTTCCATAAGCATACTATTCATCATGAGAACTGCGGTGCCAAAAAGTAGACGAAAAATAGAAAAAATTGGCCAACCATTGCTCTGGCTCATGTAAAATAGTCGCAATTGTTTCTTTGTCTAACGACTGCTATGAGTATCTAAGCAGGTTCTTAGCAACTCTCGTGAGCATCTATAGGGCACGTCTCTAATTTAGGGCTACTGGCTCCAAAGTAGGTACAGAGCCAGGGACATTGGACAAACACAACTCTAATGCCTAATCCAGGCCTTCAGTATGATCCGATTCAAACGATTAGCCACAGGCCCGCGCCTTTGACTACTTGGCCACCGGGATGGCGTTTAAAGACATCTATGGGCATCTAAGGCTGTTGGAAGTTCCTAATTGAAGGACCCTGGTTCTAGGAAAGCGAAAGAGCCAGCGCCGTAGGGTATACGGACCATCATACAAACGGATCGCTTGGCGACGGCGGCGCGCAAATCACATTCACGTGAAAAGACGGTGGTCCAAGCTGCGTGAGCGTGCGAACAGTATATCACACGCTGCATACCCAGGACTACGGGAGCAGACGTCCTGTTCGTGTGCTACTGTTGTCTGCTCGTTATCGGAAATTGCGTCTCACCTGGAGCCGAGAACATTAAACTGACCTCTGCATAGTGGTCCCGCGTCCTGTGGTTACATGAATCCAGTTTTCAGATGTACTGAGCTGACGGGAATGTGGGGGTGTGGCGTCGAGAGCATGAGACTATGGTTCCATAGTGCTAGGTCGGCTCTGTTGGAAGTGGCTCTGTGGTGGTTTGTCGAGCTTTATCATACAGACTTTTGGGGATTGGCCAGTGGGCGTTAGGGACGATTTTAGTCGTTAGATGGCACTGCGTCCCAAGGTATAAACAACTGTTTTCACGTTGTTTGAATAGCTGGATTGTGTATGTTCGTCGTTTTTTTCTTGAGTTTCTTTTAAAAAAAAACCTTACAGTTTTAAAACCAAACTGATGTTTTCACAACAAAATCTAACCCATTTTAAAAATGGTTTACTCTTATGTGCCGATGTGCACATTCTCTGAGAAGAAAAACGTGGGATTTTCATTCCACGAGTTCCCGTCAGATCAGAACCTAAAGCAACTATTGCTGAAAGCAATATCTCGTCAGGATTTTGCTTTAAATGACAAGTCACCTTCAACTGTTGTTTGTGGTAAGCATTTTCATTCTGATAATTACATACCTAATTCAATTTTAGAAAAAAAGCTCGGCTATATAAACTGATATTAAGTAAAATAGTCAGTAAATGTGTAGATTTGCGTTTTAAATTATTTCGTCGGAAAAATGTTAGTACCTGGAAAAAGTGCGACGTACAGATTTTAGATTACGGAAATTATTGGCAAATGGTGCAGAAATTTCCTGCTTTAAATGTCTTTTAAAGCGCCAAACTACGTTTGTCGGTCACATTTATTTATTTTTATTTAAATTACGGTGAGAAGCTACAATTCAATTAATTTACATTTCGAGGAAGTTTAAATTAAGAAAGGAGGCGGTAAATTTTCATAGCGTGAGGTATGGGTAAAGCTTTAGGACCAAAAGGGAAATTCATAAGGAACAATTTTTAAGTTCAATTCATTTTCCTAAGGGGAAGAGACAAGAGATAAATATTTTTAATTTTTTTGCAGGCATGCGAACCCCGAACGTTTCGATCCCTTCCAGTCAGCGTCCGGCAGACACTCGAAAGAAAGGCGATCAGGGAGAAAGAGAGGGACCAAGTCACCCTCCTGGGTTTCACCCAAACCTCAGCCACACAGCGCAAGACTTCCAAGGCTCCCAGGGCTAACCCCGAACAATAGGAGAAAAGACTGAGACACAGGAAGGCAAGGGCGACCGATGCAATCTGTAGGCATAATGTTAGACAACATTGTTTCGCTTCTCTTTGATGTAAGAGCAATCAACGTTATCAACGAACACAGGGAAACACCTAAAGTACACACTCGAGAACAAGGGAGAAGTGCATCCGGTACCCTAAAAATGACAAGATTGACAGCGTCGTAAATTTTAGGAATTGATGGCTAACAGTCTTGAAGTTTGGGATTGCGTTAACAGCGAATGAAAAATAGATTCTATCTTCAGCTCGGACCAATGAGCGAGAATAATTAATTTTAATATAGAACCAGGAGGCGGAGTCGTAAAAAATCCGAGGAGAAATCGGGACTTACGGACGGAAAATTTAGAACACAACACGAAAGATTTCTGAAGAGACCGGTCAGGAGATACCGCATGAAGAGAAGTTTCGGAGGCATTACGCAGGCGGCCGAGAGGCTTAGTCCACGGCCCTCGTAACATCGGAGCCCGGCTAGAAGTAGGCCCCTCCATGGAAGGGAGATAACAGATAAACGGAAGGAACAGTAGTTATCTCTTCAACGATGATATTCAGGAATGGTACGTTATGGCCCAGATTGAATCCAATTTCTACGGCCCTCGTCGAGGCGGACCCGCGATAAGCCTCCCTTTTCCCAGATGCAGCCGGAGATATGACCAGTGCCATAGATGACGTCTTGGACGAAAGGTGCAAGGTTTAATTTCCCTGACAATCGACATAATTTAGTTGAGGTATTTAAATTTATAGTGAAGTCATGTCTAGGTGAAAATTGGCACACTTTCTCCGAGCGATAAGTGGAATTATCTAAAGTGTTTCCTAAAGAATAATAATATTTCTGGTGATATACACTGAAGAGCAATTGAATTACAGAGTTATCTCTTCAACGATGATATTCAGGAATGGTACGTTATGGCCCAGATTGAATCCAATTTCTACGGCCCTCGTCGAGGCGGACCCGCGATAAGCCTCCCTTTTCCCAGATGCAGCCGGAGATATGACCAGTGCCATAGATGACGTCTTGGACGAAAGGTGCAAGGTAGAGTCATTTTAATTTCCCTGACAATCGACATAATTTAGTTGAGATATTTAAATTTATAGTGAAATCATGTCTAGGTGAAAATTGGCACACTTTCTCCGAGCGATAAGTGGAATTATCTAAAGTGTTTCCTAAAGAATAATAATATTTCTGGTGATATACACTGAAGAGCAATTGAATTACAGAGTTATCTCTTCAACGATGATATTCAGGAATGGTACGTTATGGCCCAGATTGAATCCAATTTCTACGGCCCTCGTCGAGGCGGACCCGCGATAAGCCTCCCTTTTCCCAGATGCAGCCGGAGATATGACCAGTGCCATAGATGACGTCTTGGACGAAAGGTGCAAGGTAGAGTCATTTTAATTTCCCTGACAATCGACATAATTTAGTTGAGATATTTAAATTTATAGTGAAGTCATGTCTAGGTGAAAATTGGCACACTTTCTCCGAGCGATAAGTGGAATTATCTAAAGTGTTTCCTAAAGAATAATAATATTTCTGGTGATATACACTGAAGAGCAATTGAATTACAGACAGCTGGCGTTATGCAAATGTGGCGCTGTGGGCGGCCCTGTAAACGGAAACGACATGACGTATGCAGCGATCCGACAATATAAGGAGTGATGCGACGGGAATCAGTAAGAGTCGGACGCAGTATGGGTAAGACTAAGTGCATTTGATCGTGGGCAAACGACATGACGTATGCAGCGATCCGACAATATAAGGAGTGATGCGACGGGAATCAGTAAGAGTCGGACGCAGTATGGGTAAGACTAAATGCATTTGATCGTGGACAAACGACATGATGTATGCAGCGATCCGACAGTATAAGGAGTGATGCGACGGGAATCAGTAAGAGTCGGACGCAGTATGGGTAAGACTAAGTGCATTTGATAGTGGGCAAACGACATGACGTATGCAGCGATCCGACAATATAAGGAGTGATGCGACGGGAATCAGTAAGAGTCGGACGCAGTATGGGTAAGACTAAATGCATTTGATCGTGGGCAAACGACATGATGTATGCAGCGATCCGACAATATAAGGAGTGATGCGACGGGAATCAGTAAGAGTCGGACGCAGTATGGGTAAGACTAAGTGCATTTGATCGTGGGCAAACGACATGACGTATGCAGCGATCCGACAATATAAGGAGTGATGCGACGGGAATCAGTAAGAGTCGGACGCAGTATGGGTAAGACTAAATGCATTTGATCGTGGGCAAACGACATGATGTATGCAGCGATCCGACAATATAAGGAGTAATGCGACGGGAATCAGTAAGAGTCGGACGCAGTATGGGTAAGACTAAGTGCATTTGATCGTGGGCAAATTGTCGGGGCCCGACGAATGGGTCACTCCATCTCAGAAGTCGTGCAGGCACAGGGATTTTCACGAGCCACTGTGTCACAGGTGCACCGTGAGTACATCGAATCCGGTTAAACCATCCCTACAAGGGCCAACTGCCATGGACAACACCGTGTGGATGACAGGGTTCATCGTCGGCTAGCTCGCATTGTAACAGCGGATAGACGGGCCACAGTGCAAGAAATCACTCGGCAATTTAACGCTGGTGGCACAAAAACGTGTAAGCAGCCACACCATTCAGAACCATCTCCTCGCTATGGGGTACAGAAGCCATCGTCTCACGAGGGTACCGCTGCTGACCGCACATCACAGAGTGCAAAGATTAGCATGGGCGCTAGAACATTGCCACTGAACCCTAGACATGTGGAAAAATGTTGCCTGGACTGATCGAGCACATCTGGGATGCCATCAAGAGAGATGTTCGAGGCTCTGGCCGCCTTCCATCAAATCTTCGTGAACTGTGGCAGCTTGTTCAGGGGTCGTGGATCCGTATGGCTTCCCAACGCATCCGGTGTCTTGTCGAGTCCATGCCGAGACGAACCACCACCGTCATCAGGCCGAAAGGTGGTGCTACAGGTTACTAGACAGGTATATCTAATTCAATTGCTCTTCAGTGTATCATCATCATCATCATCATCATTGTCAACCATTATTAATCCACTGCTGGACGAAGGTCTACCCAAGTTTCCTCCACAACGGTCTGTCTTGTGCCAGTCTCCTCCATGTCACTCCAGCAGACTTTCGAATTTCATCCACCCATCTCCCATGTGGTCTTCTTCTGGGTCTTTTCCTGTCCCTTGGAATCCAATCTAAAATTTCGGCTGTCCATCGATGGTCTGTCTGATTTAGTTAAGGTCCACGTCTCTGCACCATACGTAAGCACTGGAAGGATGCATTGATCAAACACTTTTCTTTTAAGACATAATGGCATATTGCTCTTGAAAATTATGCTGTTTCTTCCAAAAGCTCTCCAGGCAAGTTATGTACGCCGATTAATTTCTTCATCAATGTGACCCTCACTTGATATCTGCTGTCCAAGATAAACGTACGTGTCTGTTATCTCCAGCTTTTCTCCATCAATCGATAAATCTTCATTTCTTGTAAAAGCATTGAACATCACTTTTGTCTTCTGAAAGTTCATTTTTAATCCCACTTCTTTACTCTTGTCAGCAAGTTCCTGGATCATACTCTGCAGCTCTGATGGGGTAGTTGCAAAAATGACTATGTCATCAGCAAAACGAAGGTGGGTTAGATAATCTCCATTAATCTTTATGCCTTTGTTTTCCCAGTTCAGTTATTGAAAAACATTTTCCAATGTGGCATTAAAGAGCTTGGGAGATATGGTGTCACCTTGTCTCACTCCCTTTCCAATTCTTATGTGTGTTGTATTTTCAAAAAGCCGAATCTTTGCACTTGCATTTTCATAGATGTTATTAATAATATTAATGTATGCATCTTCAATACCGCAGGATTTCAGAGCCATTGTAACTGCTGATGGTTTCACCGAATCAAAGGCTTTTTCATAATCGACAAAAGCCACGCACAATGGAAGTTCATATTCCCTCGCTCTTTCAATTAGTTCTCTCTGTACGTGGGCATGATCTATAGTGCTGTAGCCACTCCTGAATCCAGTTTGTTCTCTCGGTTGAGCCATATCCAGTGTTACCTTCAAGCGGTGTGAAGGAACTTTAGTGAAGATTTTATAAACCACTGATAGGAGGATGATAGGTCTGTAATTGCTGAGATCCTCAATGTCACCTTTTTTATGTAGCAGGATCATTGTAGCGTTGTTCCAATCCTCAGGAATCTTCCCTTCATTCGGACATCGAGTGAAAACTTGGGCGAGTGCTGTTTCAATTTCTCCACTTGCTTCTTGTATGATGTCTACAGTAATTCCATCTTCTCCTATAGCTCTTTCCCCACTTTATGTTCTCGATTGCACGTGCAATTTCTGCTGGGAGGACTGTAAGAACACTGGTACTGCTACCTTTCATGATGTCTGGAGTACATGTATCATCCCTTTCATATAATGTGGAGTAGAAATCTTTCACTCTTGTCAAAATTTCGCCTCTATTTCTTGTTACAGAACCATCTTCTTTTCTCAGTGCCATAATCTGTTTTCTTCCCTTACTGAGATGTCCCTTTTCTGTCTTCAGGCTGTGGCTGTTTTCAATTGCTTTCCTTACTAGTTCACAGTTGAATTTCCTTACGTCTTCAGTGATATATTTTTTGTACTGTCCTGCATAGCTCTATATATTCTACTTTGGAAGTCACGTCTTCTTTAGTTGTCCTCATCTCTCTTCTTTTTTGCATCAACATTTTAGTATTTCCTGATAATTTGTTCACATGCAACTTGTTCTTAGACCCAGCTAATTTTGTTGCTGTTTCCATCAGAGCGTTTGTTACTTTTCTGTTAACTCCAGAAATATCCACTTCTTCCGATGTTAGGCCTTCTAAAGCAGAGAATCTGTTCTTCAGTTCCAACTTGAAGGTATTATGGTGTTTTTTAAGGTTGGTTATGTCAATACATTTTGTTTGTCTTATGAGCTTGCCACGTTCGAGTTTAGTGTTGAGGTGCATCTTACATCTCACCAATCTATGGTCACTACCTGTGTTGAACTTGTTTAGCACACTGCAGTCTTCTATGGCGAATTTTTTGTTACACATAATAAAATCAATTTCACTTGTCGTCCCATTTGGATGTCTCAATGTCCATTTCCTGTGTGGTTTTTTCTTGAAAAAGGAGTTCAAGATGAAAAACCCTTCTGCTTCTGCAAACTCAACGAGAGTATTTCCACGCTGGTTTCTGTTGCCGAGACCGAATTTACCTACTGAAGTTTCATTCTGTTGCCGTTGCTCTATTTTTGCATTGAAATCTCCCATAATTATCTTCAAGTGCTGCTTACCTTTATTATTTAGATGACGAATTTCCTCATAAAATTCTTCAATTTCTTCTTCAGGATGACTTGTGGTGGGTGCATAAGTTTGAATAATCTGAGTCTGGTATCTTCTCGAGAGTTGGATAACGAGTCGTGCAGCTCTGTCAGAGGAACTTTCAACTTCTACAACTTTATCCTTTAGTTTCTTGTTTATTATAAATCCAACACCAGTAGTTCTGCCTGAATCTGTCTTACGGTAGTAGAAGGGATGTCCACTTTTCAGTTCAATGAGTTTTTCTCCTTTTCTCACTTAGCCAGACGATGTCCCACTTTATCCTTTGTAGTTCCTCTTCCAATTCAAAAAGCCTTGAATCAGAAAAAAAGGAACCTCCATTATACGTAGCCAAGGTCAGCATCAGATGGCAGCCTAGTCCGGTCCTCCGGTGATTCTTAGCACCCTCTGCCTTCATGTCGCACTGGCCGCTGTCTTGGCCAGGTAAATTCCAGCTGCCGGAGACTGAGGGCCAAGATTTAAGTTGTGGAGTCATTTTGGAGGGGTTTGGCCATAACTCACCACGCTGGCCAAGAGGGTTGGTCAGTGTATAAATATATATATATATATATATATATATATATATTGAATGGTTAACTGCCGATAAATACAGGAGAGATACTAAGGTTAGAAACTCCGAGTTAAGTGATAATTAATTGCGGGTTATTTTCCAGGTTTAGGGCGATGCGAGGTTAATAAAGAGTTCAATTGAGTACTAATTAAATAAGGTGATAATTATTCAGCTGCGGTAGAGGAGCAGCGAGTTAAGCTAAAAGCACACCATTCAGTACGGAGCATCGTAAATTTTCTCTATTTTGTTTTCAGTGTTTTTCCTTATAAGCAAGTGTATATTTTGCTCATTCACTGTATTTCATGTGTCTCCAAATAAGAGGTGTTGATAGCAATGCAGTTATTTGAAAGTTGTTAACTGTCTCCCTAAAGACAGGGAAATTCCTGGCAATTAATAGTAAAAGTAACTTAGTACTTCTATCTGATTTGAGGAAGTGAATTTGATACTGTTAAAGGAAATAAGAAATTTTGCAGTGATCGAAGTTATATGTGAATAAGATAATCAGTGCTGAGAGTAGAAGACTCCAGCGACTTGTCGAGTATTTTTATGTTGATGTGTATGATGACTCAGTCGAGTAATAATTGAAGAGCATTGATGAATTTTAAAGAGTAAACTATTCTCTAAGGCTTAATTTTAAAGAGTATCGAAGTTTGCATTGAAGCGAAATAGTTAAGAGTAAATTTAATGCACTACAGGCTTTTCACTAAGGGTTGTACCACGTTACCAACTTATTTTCACCAATAAACTGTTTGTTATTGTTATATCCTTATCTCCGTTTTGCTTCAGAACAAGTTGGCTTTGAGTGTGTTATTCTGCAAGCAAATCATTTTGATAAGGGGATAGCACTAATATGTGTGGTGGAACAGTAATTTAGATTGAGGAACGAGAGGGATATTTTCCTTTTCAGCCTTTACTTTCCACTTAATTAACTTATTTTAACAATCTTTCTTTATTTTTTTTTACAAAATTTATTCTCTAAGATATTGCGGCATATGAGTGCGCGCGCATTTTTGTGCAGGTGCTCATATGAAAACACAACGCATTGTCCGGCTGAAAATTTCTGTCGCCCTCTCCGGAAGGAAACATAACTTTTCGGCTCTCTAGAACGATAATTAAAGTATTTCTGGTGTCCCTCCCAACCACAATCAGTCTGGGGGTACGACAGTAATATTTACGTGTAAGTGCGATGCCGTGAATATTACGATAAAAATCTTTAAAAGACATTTAAAACAGGAAATTTCTGCACCATTTGCCATTAATTTCCATACTCCAAAATCTGTACGTTGCACTTTTCCCAGGTACTGACATTTTTCCGACGAAATAATTTAAGACGCTAATCTAAACATTTACCAAAATCTCAGCCCTAGATCGTTGAAGAATAAAGGAGGAATGAGATTTACACATCAATTACACCAGTTCCTACAGAAAAATTTTCTTGCCCAAGTACTACGAATTCAGAATGTAAATATTCATCTGTTCACGTGAAAGTGAATATAAATAAAATCTCAAATGTAAATAATGACACGGAATCAGTTTGTTTATGCGAGCTACGTCAATAGATGGCGCTGCATCCCAACTCATCTTTTCTGTCCTCCTTGCTTGTGCTTAATGTTACAACCTGGTTGGCTGTGAGAAATGATCCGTGCGCCCGTCTGGGGAAGTTGAATTTTTAGATTTTCTTTTGCTGAATTTTTAGATTTTCTAAAGATCTGCTTTGAAATATTTCTTTCATGTGGAAAAGGATAAATAAAAAGACGTTCTCATTCCAACAAAAAATTCGTGGTCAACTTTTTGTTCTCTTGGCCAACAACACATCACTTACTGCATTTTCCCTGTTTGACGCTTTCCAACCGTAGGTTGAAGAAGCGTATATGCTCCAGCTTTTCCCGTCCGTCTGTCCGTCCGTCTGTCGGCACGATAACTCACGTAAAAATAGTTCGATTTCGATGAAATTTTAGTATGTGGTAGAGGAAAGGAACTCTATTGAAAATGGGCAAAATGGGGTCAAAGGTCAGGACATAGGAGTAGGATCCATTTCCATCGCCCTTATGCGCCACAACTTACGTAAAAATGCTTTGATTGCGACAAAACTTCCCCATGTTGTTCCGGAGATGAACTGAACCGGTTCTGTTTAATATCATCGAAATGGGGTCAAAGATCAGGGCACAGGAGCGAGATTTATTCCACAGCCATTATCATCATAACTTGACTAAAAATACTTCTATTGTGACAAAACTTTAGTATGTTGTTTCGGAGTTATACTGAACCAATTCTGTTTAATACCATCGAAATGGGATCAAAGGCCAGGGCAAAGGAGTGAGATTTATTCCACAGTCGTTATTCTCATAACTTGAGTAATAACTTGAGTAATGATTTCTGGTATGTTGGAAAACGTATCATAATCACTGCATTGCATGATTTTACTAACTTGTTTTGTTTGTGTCTGCTGTTACAGGACGCGTAAGCAACAACCGATGCAGCACCTGTAGTTTTTAATTAAATAAAGATTTAATGACTTCTAGTGTTTCCTCAAATCTCAAATTAATTACTTTAAGTCGCATTTGCACCATATTTTAATTTGTTACTGAAACGTTTTGCGTTCAAGGCTCATGTTTTCATTTTCTCTCGTTGTTAAAAAATATCGTTCGGATCCTTTCACACATTGTGCGCCTGAAAATGTCGTTTTCAAGCACCTTCAAACATAAATGCGTAACTATCGCTTCATATCTATGTGAAAGTTTACTCGTCATACTATCAACGGGATTTCCGTGTTTTAGAAATGGATGAAAAGTAACTGTTTATGAAATATTCCATGCTATTGTGACACAGGGCTTGGCAGAGCCCTGATTGTGACATACCGCATCATCGAAGGACAATGAATGTGCCTATTGGTTGTATTCCGACAACCAGATGGCGCGCAAGTACGGTTTCCAATGAAGAGTGAACGTTCAGATTCCTTTTTCCCTTAAATTATTATTAGTGCTATTATGACTAACGTAAGATTACTTTAACTAACTAAAAAAAAAATCTATGTAATTAATGAATTGTTGTGCTTTAATTAAATTTCCAGATCATTAATTTCATTTTTGCTTTGATCAGAGTTATTACGGGAAACAAAATATTTTTCATGATAACCATTGGAACTATGTGAATTTAACATTGATTTTTCGTTAATCTTCTATCTCGGACGTCTCCTCAGCTGATTCTGTAGTATTGGACGGTATTATTACGGTGGTTTTTCCAACTATTTAGACCTAATGTTACACATTATCCTATTGGTTATCGAAAACAAGCAAAAAATGCTGTGTTACACGCGCAATTGTGATTGGCTAATGTGTCTTTTTGTTGTTGATTGGAGGTTTAACGACCACCGTGATCAACTGAAGAAGCAATAACCAGTCGTCCGTCCTAATTTAAGGGTCACTGGTTCCAGAGAAGGGAAAGAGCCAGTGTCATAAAACAACACCATATCCATGCCTCACCGGATTTCGAAACCGGATCCATCTCGGACGAATAATCAGAAGCCGGCGCTTAGAGCACTGCCCACTGGAGCGGCAGCACTGCAGTTCAGTTTCTCATGAAATTTGATTCGCTTAGAGAAAGAAGCAGGAGAAAAAACCGAAATGTACATGTAGTTCAGATTCGATGTTAAATATCATTGGAGAACCGACGTATGAAATATTTGAATCTATTCAGTTCAAAAAATAGGTACTGATTCTGATTCGGTAATGAATCGCAGTAGGGAATATCAGGGAGAAACAATAAGAAATTGAACTTTTAAACCAGCCATTGTGGAAAAAGGTTTTGTATTCTAATATACACAATCCATTATTTTATGTATATTACCCAACTTTACAAGATTGATAAATAACTGGCGTTTTGATATTTAAGGATTATTTCTGTTAAATTAAGCTCGGCGAAATCGAATTTAATTACGTCACGACGTGCGTTTCTTCAAATCCGAGGTTCATATTTTTCCCTTGTAGTCGTACTATATTTTAATTTCATACTCAAAATTTTAATATTTAAGGAGTGCAGCGTTTTGTGACATGTGGTTTAAAGAACAAGATTTAGGCGGCCCATGTAGCCCAGTGGTCTAAGCGATGGCTTATGACCGTTCGTCCGAGTTGAGTCCAGGTTGGAAACCTGGTGAGTCACAAATGTTGTGTTTGTCCTACGGTGCTGGCTATCTCCCTTCCCTGGAACCATTGGCCCTAAATTAGGGACAGGCGACTGCCTATAGCCCATTGAGTTGCTCACGGTGGTCGTTAAACCTTCAATAAAAATAAATAAATTATTTATATCTTTTCGTAAATAGTGTTCCCAAATAACGTTTAACAGTCTGTTTAAGGTATATTCCTTACACATTTAACAGACTTCCGACATTTAAAAGTTGGAGATAAACACAATGAATAACAAATTTCATGCAGTTTTATCGTGACAAATGGCGTCCC
Source organism: Macrothele yani (assembly GCA_039090855.1). Classification (NCBI taxonomy): domain Eukaryota; kingdom Metazoa; phylum Arthropoda; class Arachnida; order Araneae; family Macrothelidae; genus Macrothele; species Macrothele yani. Next base: position 41,916,919 of record CM077022.1, on the reverse strand, counting down.
GGAAGAGAAATGTATTTAATTGTCATATTTAGATCAACAAATGGCGCACCACCTTGATATCGAACGCAGAAGTCCCACATAATTTTATTTTCGATAAATTTCTTTTAGTGTTATCCTAATTAATTTAATAATATTTTTATTAACTTTCTAAAATTTCTATTAAATTGTTTGAATTGTTTCGTAACCTCCTCGATTAGGACGGTAACTTGATATAACTAATTCATTGCGCATGAGACGCGAGGTAAATACACGTTTTCTTTACCTTGGGTCGATATGAATTCATGTCGGAACTCAGGTGCCGACGAAAGATTGACCTACCGTTTCCGAATTTCAGCAAGCTTTTCCTTTAGCACATCCCCACTGGGGTCATGCAAAGCATGGTGTGTGACAACAATGACCTCTGGCGTTATGTTTTAGAATACCTGAAAATAAATGTCAATCTGGCAACTCTGTCAAGACCGACCAGAAATCGTGAAGTGGCATTTTTCATTGTCGGAGAGCAGAAAGTATAGGCATACCTTCATTCCAAACAGTTTGCTGTGTCTAGTAAAATGAAAAGTAGAAATGATATAAAAGCTTGTTTGCTAAGGATATCAGAAAAGAAATGGCTGATGTTTGAATGCGCTGATCCAGATATACTAATAACATGGTGAGCAACTTCTTCCAAGAACAGTCTCCCTCCTATAAAATAATTGCATATACACAGCTAATGTCTTGAATATGAAAAACAAGTGGAGTTACGTATTCCAGTAGACACTCAATTGGATGTACACGCATAGTGCAAATCTCAAACGCCATTTCACATGCTCTGTACAGCATCTATTGCTTTAGGATTATCGGAATAGATAACCTTAGAACGTGTTGGTTTTAAATAACTGTTCTTTTTTTCTTGGCACTTTTAAAATATTACTTATATTCTACGTTGAGTATTGACGATATACTGTATGTTGTGCAGAGAGTAACACTATTCCTTTCATGAAAAGCAATCGCAATTTTATTGGAAATTTTAATTACATAACAAAATGTTTCAATTGGTTGTTTATCATCCCCCAGCTCTTCATAGATATCCTATTAAAAACGACAGCAGTCGCATACCGTGGCGCTGTTGCAGAATTTTGAGTTAGAATTTTCCACATTATGCCCTGCGGTTATCAGCTGGAGTAGTGTTTATAGCGAAACACTCCTTTTGGCGGTGACAAGACTCCAATCGGCATCCTTAACCTTTTGCTCTCGAGACAAATGCTTTCGCAGTTAAGCTACACCAAGCCAGTTTATCGCTGCAACTGTGCGGTCTTGACATGTGCGTCACCGGTTCTGTTTAATATAATCGAAATGGGGTCAAAGGTCCGGGCACAGGAGCTAGATTTATTCCATAGCCATTATCCTCATAATTTGACTAAAAATACTTCTATTGTGACAAAACTTTAGTATATTGTTTCGGAGGTACTCTGAACCAATTCTGTTTAATATCATCGAAATGGGGTCAAAGGTCCGGGCACAGGAGCTAGATTTATTCCATAGCCATTATCCTCATAATTTGACTAAAAATACTTCTATTGTGACAAAACTTTAGTATATTGTTTCGGAGGTACTCTGAACCAATTCTGTTTAATATCATCGAAATGGGGTCAAAGGTTAGGGCACAGGAGCGAGATTTATTCCACAGCCATTATCCTCATAACTTGATTAAAAATGCTTCTATTGCGACAGAACTTTAGTATGTTGTTTCAGAGGTATACTTAACCAATTTTGATTAATATAATTGAAATGATGTCAAAGGTCAGGGCACAGGAGCGAGATTTATTCCACAGCCATTATCCTCATAACTTGACTAAAAATACTTCTATTGCGACAAAACTTTAGTATGTTGTTCCTGAGGTATGCTGAACCAATTCTGTTTAATATAATCGAAAGGGGGTCAAAGGTCAGGGCACAGGAGCGAGATTCATTCCACAACTATTATCCACATAATTTGACTAAAAATGCTTAAATTGCGACAAAACGTTAGCATGTTGTTCCGGAGGTATACTGAACCGGTTCTGTTGAATATAATTGAAATGGGGTCAAAAGTCAGGGCACAGGAGTGAGATTTATTCCACAGCCATTATCCGCATAACTTGAGTAATAACTTGAGTAATGGTTTCTGGTATGTTGGAAAGCGTATCATAATCAATACATTGCATGATTTTACTAACTTGTTTTGTTTGTGTCTGCTGTTACAGGACGCGTAAGCAACAACCGATGCAGCACCTGTAGTTTTTAATTAAATGAAGATTTAATGTCTTGTAGTGTTTCCTCAAATTTCAAATTAAAAATACGTATTCAGTATCTTACTTTAAGTTGCATTTGCACCATATTTTAATTTGTTACTAAAACGTTTTGCGTTCAAGGCTCATAATGTTTTATTTTCTCTCGCTGTTAAAATATATCGTTTGGATTCTTTCGCACATTGTGTGCCTGAAAATGTCGTTTTCAAACACCTTCAAACATAAATGCGAAAATATCGCTTCATATCTATTTGAAAGTTTACTCGTCATACTATCCACGGGATTTTCGTGTTTTAGAAATGGTTAAAAGGTAACTGTTTATGAAATATTCCATGCGATTGTGACATACCGCATCATTGAAAGACAAGGAATGTGCCTATTGGTTGTATTCTGACAACCAAATGGCGCGCAAGTGCGATTTCCAATGAAGAGTGAACGTTCAGATTTCTTCTTCCCTTTAATTATTATTAGTGCTACTATGACTAACGTAACATTACTTTAGCTAACTGAAAAAAAAATTCTATGCAATTAATGAATTGTTGTGCTTTAATTAAATTTCCAGATCATTAATTTCATTTTTGCTTTGATCAGAGTTAATATGGGAAACGAAATATTTTCCGTGATAACCATTGGAACTGTATGAATTCAACATTGATTTTTCGTTAATCTTCTATCTCGGACGTCTCCTCAGCCGATTCTGTAGTATTGGACGGTATTATTACGGTGGTTTTTCCAACTATTTAGACCTAATGTTACACATTTTCCTATTGGTTATCGAAAACAAGCAAAAATTGCTGTGTTACATGCGCAATTGTGATTGGCAAATGTTTCTTTTTGTTGTTGATTGGAGGTTAAACGACCACCGTGAGCAACTGGATAGGCAATAAACAGTCGCCCGTCCTTAATTAAGGGTTACTGGTTCCAGAGAAGGGAAAGAGCCAGTGTCACAAAACAACACCATATCGGTTAATAAAGGTTTCCGTTTACATGTATATAAATGGTTCTTATGTTTGGTTTTACAGGATTCAGAAGCAACAACTGATATAGCTCATTTAGGTGATATTGTAGGTACTCTGCCAAAGCGGTTTAATGACTTCGCGATTTTTTCTTCAGGTTCAAGGTTAATATTTTTACGTTAAATTTGCAATCAATTTTAGTTTTGTACTCAAAATTTTTGTATTTAATGCTTGTCATATGGTTTTCTCACACGGTGTTAAAAAATAGCGTTTCAATCCTTTGGAATATGGTTCTCGAAAATGTCATTTTTAAGTTCCTTTGTGTATTGTGTTCGAAGGTACCGTTTTATAACTTGTTAAAAGTTTGCTCTTCATTCTTTTACCGGATTTCCGCGATTTTAAATGTCGAGGGAAAAAAACTATTAATATTATATTTCATGCAGTTTAGTTGTGAAAAATCTGATCAGAGCAGTGAAAGAAATGTACTTATTTGTTATATTCATACCACCAGATGGCGCGACCATACAATATCGAATGCAGAGTGAGCATCCGTTTTTTTCTTTCTTCAAAAGTGCTACATTTGGAGCGCTATTATGATCAGAGGCCCTGGATGCTAGGGTGGGATCGTGCCCATGGCCTTTACGTCCATAAGCCCTACACCTCCCCCCCCCAAAAATCGCACCTAAAATACGTATTCAGTATCTTACATATAATTCCGTAGCGTCCCAAAAAATTGCGGGACATAGGTACGTCATACGAACTTGGGAAATGGCTTGTTTTAGAGATCTTGATCCCAAGAATCAGGGGAAAATAAAAATTTTCTTCTAAATTTATTCAGCTGATTGTTATACGTGTCAGAAAGCTTACGCCAAGTATTCTTACATCGTCATGACAGCGCGGGGCAAACGGGTAGTCGTACAACCTTGGGAGATCGGCGCTACAAGAGACAGCTAGCAAGGAGCTTATTGGCTATTATCAAGGAAAAATCGGCTGCACATGCTTCCACTAATATTCAAATGTAAACTATGTTACAGTGAGGACCAAGGCCATAGCCAGAAAGAATTTTTTGATTTGGTTGGAGGTTTAACGCCCACCGTGAGCAACCCAATGGGCTATAAGCAGTCGCCCGTCCCTAATTTAGGGTCACTGGTTCCAGGGAAGGGAAAGAGCCAGTGCCGTAAGACAAACACAACATCCATGCCTCACCGGGATTCGAACCCGGACCCCTTTCGGGCGAATGATCAGAGGCCATCGCTTAGACCACTGCGCCACCGGGGCGGCAGAAAGAATTTTCAAGGAGGGTTTTTGAAGTCGAAAATTAATTTTCACCGTACGTTATACATATGTCAAAAATTTTCGCAGTCACATTTTTTACTTGCTCATGAAATTCTTCTATTTAATACTCTCCATTTTTCAAATACCGACTTACATGCTATATTACTTACAAAACTATGGATCTATCTAACTCTTTTTATTTAAGTCCGGCATTTCCGGAAGGGTTTAAACCCCCAAAACCCCTCCCTGGCTACGGCCCTGGTGAGGACGGAAACAGGGTTCTGTTATGAGTAGCGTTCGAGGGAGACCTCCCGAACGAGGGCGTTTTTTCGTAATGTTCGTGAGTCAAGGAATTTTGAAAGTACACGTAATGATTGCCGTAATACATGCTGCTACCTATCTTTCCGAAAAATTTATTGGACGAAACTCCCATACATGAGCACAGCTTGGGTGCGATGAATATGGAGTGTGCGTACTACAACGCTTTGCATTTCACTAATGAGGAAACTAATGATCATTTTTAAATCCTGTTGTCATAACGACCTTGTTTCCTTTCCAGAACTACAGATAAATACGGTGCTGAAGGACTTACTTTTGAACAGTCCTAATTTTGTCCAACCCATCCGTAAATGCAATAGTGCAATGTCATTTGCTTCCCTCTCCGCCACAAAAAAGGAGATTCCAGGCAATGGTCCGTACTGCTTTAAAATTCAGGGACAGATTCACCGGTACATTTCTGATTTATTACCACTTACTGGTGAAAATTGTATTTTACAGATTCCTCGGTAGCTACTGATATACGTACTGGGCGTAACGAAAATAAAGAATTAAACCAATCTACATTGACAGCCCTACAGATATTCTGGCGAACAGTCCTTATGCCCAAGCATACAAGACTGCAGCTGAAGCGATTGAACATGAAGTAGCAGGACATAACCTGAACACGCGGTTTGTTGATAATATATTTACAAATTATATATATTTCCTCAACAGAATACATAAAGCTTTTAAAAATGGCGAATTCGAAAAGGTGTAAATAACTCGGATTCAACAGGAAACTGTATAATTGGCACTTAATATACGTACGGAAATCCTGTAAAATAAGCACGAATGACCAACTTTGAGCTTTGAGCGAGTTGCAGATGAGGAGAAGACCCACACGGCGGAACCAGGAAACTACAGCTGTTAGAATCTTACGCAGCACAATGTATGGCGAATGTCAAAAATTTGCTGCGAAGAAAGAATGCACCAACCCCACTTGGCACTTCCTATCAAATTTAACATCGCATTAGAAACATTTCAGCGATAAATAATTAAGAAAAACGTTTGCGAAGTAAAACTGTAGTGGTTATGCTAAAGGATATGTGCTAAATAGCTCAATTTTGTTATGTTAAAAAATAATACTCAATATAACAATGTGAATGTGTCTCATTTTTAGGAACGAACAAATGATCTGAAAGCGGACGTTCCTAGTGCCACCAGTGTAAGTTGGTGGCACTAGGAACGCCAGTTTATCGGTTTTCACTTACAGAATTGAAAACCGATAAACTGTCGAGATAGTTCAGAAAGTATATCGATGCACTATCGATATCCAGATCTGGACAAAACTATCGATGATATCCCCAGATCTAGTTATCAGCAACAGCAGTTCTAAGGCGTATCAAGCTGTCCCGGTGGCGCAGAGGCCTAAGTGCTGGTTTTACCTTTCGACACTGCCTCTCTACCTTCCCTGGAACCAGTGGCCCTAAATAGGAGATGGGCGACTGCTTATAGCCGATCGAGTTGCTCATAGTGGTATTTAAACCTCTACTTCCCCCCCCCCAAAAGGCGTATCAATTCGCATTCCGGTTACTTGACAGCACAACATGCTCCAAATTTTGTGTCACATTTTCTGAGTGTTTTTCTGAAAAACTATTTCTAAATATTATGTTCTTTGACTTAAAAAGTAGGAAAAAGGTATTGGTTTTTAGGCTGCCCAGAAATCGAATTCTGTTTAAAGACCATCAGGAATTTCTTCCAAATGTAATCGGATAGTGTCTTATTGGCCGGAACACTTCCCTGTTTCCTTATTGATAAGTGCATTATCGTCAAGTTGTTGGCCAATTAAGCAAATGTGAGACATGCTGCAGCGAAGTTTTGGGGATATTTCTTGTTGAACACCTACGGATTTTCCTCATTGTGAACTTTCCTTTGAGAGTGGTTTTTTTTTTTCACAAGTTTCAGACACCATTCGGGAATAACGCCCTTTACTTACTAATGCCAATGGAAATTCAGGGTCTCAAATTTCTATGTGCTGACATTTTCAGCGGCAGAAACAACCATGTTGCATTAAAAAATGAAAATTCATAGCAGTGCAATGTACCTGCGTGGATTCGATGGTGTAACCCTGTAACAAGGTTCACTCCAGCATTGTAAAACGGCAGCACGCATACTTTGAAAAAAAAGGATACTAATACTGTAATTTTATGTTTTATTAATAAATCTACACGCAGCAGTGTTGTTATTAATTATATATAATGATTCAGTTTATCCCCTTTCTTTTTACCTCAAAAACAAAACCAAAGATGCAGTTACCAAAGCTTTGAGATGAGCCTGAATACGCCCTCTCGCCACTAGAGGGCGCTCACAGCAAAATCTTAGAAATAGTCATGAAATTTATATGGCTGTTTCTGAGATTTTCCTCTTATAAAACTAACCATAAAAATTAAACTTCATGATTATTTCTGAGATTTTGCTTAGCAAACTTTCTGAAATAGTCATGAAATTTCCTTTTAATGGTTAGTTTTTATAAGAGTATATATGTTGCACAAACTTAACGGATGTTTTGTTACACTATACTGAGCAGTGCGGGTACTATATCGGTTATATTTAAATGTGTGTTGTTTACCGAGGTTTTTCGGGTAGAAGGAATTTGTATTCCGAAGTATGTGTTTCACTTTATTTCTCGAAGGATTTTCTTCTCTAACTGCATTACGGTGTCAAATCGCTAATAGGCCAGGAAGAAAATTCTCAAACATAAAAATCACACGGCATAACGTCCCACAAAAGCACCGTTAGAGTGAATCCTGATTAAAGCAGAACCAAAGAAAAAAAAAACCCAGTCAAATAAATGTAAAGAAAGAGCACTTTTGCTTTCATTAACACGTGTTTTGCAAAATAAGTACATGCTTATATAGTATTACTCCTTTGCGCGTCCCTACGCCCGTCTGCGGACGCCATATCTCTGCAACACCTTGTCCTATTTTCCGATATGAAAAATTCTTTTTGCATTGGAAAGCAACTCGGTACATGAGAACAAAGATCTTTGCTTTCCGGTCCTTTTCCGATATGTAACTTCGCCGCTATAGGGAGTAAATGCAGATGCTATCGAATTTAAAATGCATTTTATTCCGTAGAATTGCTTCTAAACACGGACTGAAAACATTCTTCCTTGCTTTCGATACCTTTTATAACGAAGACTACAATTTCTTTTTCAAGTAATGCACTGTTTTTCTTCTAGGGGACGTAAGAGTAAATGGTGATTTCCCCAGTATCTCTGCGTTTTAAAATCTTGTTTGGAAAATTCTCATTACATCGGTTTCAGTTCCTTTCGGGTAATACAATGTTTATAATTTCTAATTTATGGTATATTTTGCCACTAGGGTCATAAGAATATATTTCTATTTGGGATATGTTGCAGAAATATTACCGCTTCTGAAAACTCGACTAAAAGTATTCCTTTGCGGTCATATACCGATACCGTTCACCATGGAAAACCTTTAACGCATTTCTTCTGCTTAAAATAATTCAGTTTTTTCCCCAGAGCGCGTAGATATATTTTATTTTTCTCGATACCTCTGCTTCTAATTATCAGATCTGAAAAATTCTTTCTTTGTTAGACAGGGTTTCTGGAGCAGACAGTTTCGCTCATAAATTCAAATTTCTTTTAACGCACAAAATTGCCACTAGAGGGCATAAGCTCACGGTTCGGCTTACAACATATTAGCGTGATTAAGTAACTGATCAAAAACTTCTTTGGTCAAATGCTACTGTCTATGAAAGCATTTTATTTGCATTTGCTGTCCAAAATAATTCACATTCTCCTCAATATGACGTGCAAGAGTTTTATCTGTTTTTCTCGATGCCTCTGGTACAAATTTTTCGGTTTTCTCATGTATAGTTTTTGCGCCAAATTAAAAGTAATTCTTTTAACACCAGATACCATTGACCTTGTGGAACATTCTGCATGTATCCGTGGGTTTTTGTAATTCACAGTTTCGGCGCTAGGTGGTGTAAGAGTGCATTTCTGTTTGGAAATGTATTCCCGCTTCAAAAATCCTTCCGATTTTTTTTTTATTGAGTGCCATTTGCTACAGTGAAGACTGGGTGTATTATTATCTTTAAATAATGCACATTTTCTCCGCTAGGGGCCCAAATGCAAATCCTTTTTCTCGCTATCTCTGCCTCCAAGGGACATGTTCGAAAAATTCTTTTCCTTAGCATTGCTTAAGCAATGAAGAATAGTTTTCGTATAATTTCTCCTTTTCATTAATTAAATTTCCTTCCGCCAGGGGCGTCAGCGTACATTTCTTTTTGAAAGGGTTTATTTGATTCTAAAAACCTCTTAGAAATTTTTTTGTGTGCTAAAAAACACTTTTTTTACGAAACGCATTTTTCGTTAGGAAAGTTATACCAAATTTTCCTCTATACCTCTTATTCTAATTGTTCGATATGAAAATCCCCTCCCCTTTCCCTGTAATAATTTCCGCTGTGCGGAACATTTTTGTGCACATTTTGTTAATTTTCATAGCACGCTATTCAGGCATTAGTGGGAGAAAGTACCTATTTCTGTTTGTGGAAGATTTTTTTTATTGTAGAAATCCGTCTGATTCTTTTTTGCTTTGTAAACTGTTCCATTCACTTTGAATAAACTCTAATACATTGTGTATTTTAAATGCGCAGTTTTACTCAGGTGATGAAAGTGCATTTCTTTTTGCTGATTTTTTAGATTTTCTAAAGATCTGCTTTGAAATATTTCTTTCCTGTCGAAAAGTATTCAAAAGACCTGACTCCAATAAAAAATTCGTGGCTATCTTTCTTGTTTTCTTTGGCAACACATATCGCATTTCTCCTTTTTCAGTTTTGTGTCTGCTGTAACAGAACGCGTGAGCAACAACAGATGCATCACCCGTATTTTTTAATTAAATGAAGATTTAATGACTTTAGCATTTCTTCAAATTTAAAGTTAATTACATGAGGTTGCATTTGCATCATATTTTAATTTGTTACTAAAACGTTTTGCGTTCGAGGCTTACAATATTTCATTTTCTCACACGCTGTTAAAAAAATCGTTTGGATTCTTTAGCACCAGGGCACAACTAAAATGGCCTGGGGCTCAGGGCCAGGTAAGTGGTGAGGCCCCATATCTAAACAAATTTTTTCGTTAATACATAGCGCGGGAGATATGATAAATATATAGACAGTGGAACACCGTTTATACGTTTCTCATTTATAAGTCTTTTCCATTTATACGTTGTTCAGCTAAGGTCTCGACCATCAATTGGCATGCTTGACTTAATTTTCGTTTATACGACTTTTCGAGTCGGTCTCTTGAAAGACGTGTGTATGATTTCGTTTCAGTTTATCTATGCAGAGTTTTTGGTTTTTTTTCTCTGTTGTCGGAGGACGATTCCTGTTATTTTTAAAAAGGGCCCATTGGTTTTTCGGTGGAGGGACTACTTTGCGCTGCCTCTCAGTGTGTTGGCGAACTGGTAATTTTCTAATTTTACTAAGCAGTGGAATTCTATATATTTCTTGGTGTTCCTCTTTCCTTGCCCTTTTTCATGTTTATCTACGCTGTTTCTATCAAGCGTAGATCGATAGGTTTTTTTTATCGAATTTTTAAGGTCGAAGGCTTAAGTCAAACAGCTATCTTTCTAAACAAATTCTGTGCCGGGAAATTTCCCAAGGCAGGTGATAACAAGGTTTTCGTTTATAAATATAATGTTTAAATATCGTTAAAGTAAGGCATTTTGGGGAAAAGAATTTTAGGGTGGCTGGGGGAGAAAATAAAAGTCGGGAAAGCTAAGCGTCGGGGGCGTACGGGGCGTTAAACCTAAGTTAAACGTTAAGTCCGAAATAGGGTTTTTCGCAAAAGGAAACAATAAAAAATGGTAAAAGAAAAAAGAGGGATAGTAAAAAACAACAACAATAAAAAAATCACTCATCTGAAACTGAATGTCCAGTTACCTGTGTCAATTGGAAATATCAGATCTTCAGCTAGTGAAGTGTATCCAGCATCATCAAGTAGTCCGTTAAAGAGTCCTGACCTTAAAAAAAATTATCGAGCTGCGCCTGATATAGGAACAGCGGGGATAAACATGGAAAAGGGAAACACCAAGAAACATTTTAAATTCCACTGCTAAGTAAAACTAGAATGCAACCGGCGAACCTCCAAAGGATGCAACAAAGCCTTCGAAAATAGAAACCGTTGAATTCCGTTAGCAACGGCGGACGCTTCTTCCTCGGCTAGTTCTAGTGCAGTTGGGGGATTGTCGTTCCCGTTTATCAATCTAAATATTTCCGCTTCCTTGGTTGGTCAACTTTGAAAAAGAAATACTTTTCCATGAAATTTCCCGAAAAACTGGACCAGCGCAGCTAAACTGCAAAATTACCTATATATATTAAATACAAATATATTCGTTTACTGTCAATGGAAGATTGCTACAACGAAATGTTTGATTTGTGAAGTGGTTTCACTCTTATTACTTCAGTCAAAATAGGGATTAGGTAAAGGTCTGTCACAGCGCTTGCTTGGGTTGGAGTGGGCGGGGACACACACATACTTATATAGGTCGCTTTCTTGCTTTCTGAGCTGCGAAACTAGTGATCACATCATCAAAATCAAATTTGCATGTAAGGTCACTTTCTATTGTTAAAATACTTAGCCCTGTCAGCTTTTCTTGGGCTATTGTTGATCGCATCCTGTGTTTCACTCTTTTCAGAACAGAAAATGAGCGCTCAGTAGCACAGTTCGAGATAGGCATTGTTAACAAAATGTGTAAGACAATGTCTACATTGGGAAACATATGAACAATTTATTTTTCCCGTAAGAATTTTAATTTTTCTTTAAGACACATTTCTTTTGGCAAAAAATTAAAAAACTGGTAGACTTCATCTTCAAATTCATCATCTATGTCATCACCATATATCTTTCGAAAACAATTCGCTGTTTCTCGAAGTACTTCTTAGAAGCATCTTTTTTCATTAAAAAGCTAAATCGATCATTAATGGTTACATATGGTTGTTTCCTCCTTTCAAGCTCCGAAATCAGTGAATCACATATGACATAGTGACACTGTGTAATAAAGTAATCTCTATGGGACTGCTGAAGTTCAACAGATGCACTATGATCAAGCATTCGACTTTTTGGCCCTTAACTTTTACGCTTTACTGAATACTTGTTTTCCACTAAATTTTTCGCCTCAAGCTCATACTTGTCGAACTCATCACGCACTGACTGTACAAATACTGTATAACTAATGGGGCACTAGGGCTGACATATCCCCAGTAACAGACTGGAGCGTCTTATTAACACTGTTCAAACGCTGCAAACTTGTATCCCATACAACTGTTAAAAAAGGAGGCTCAAACTTCTCCATTTTGTGTAGCAGTACTTTTGCTTCGTGCTTTGTAGGCATTTTTTCATTGGCATCATCGGATACTTTAAGCAAGGCTTTCATGATGTTTTGATAACCTTAATTGCCGAAAAGCTTTAGATGCATCAGCAGCGGCAGACCATCTAGTTCCAGATAATGCTTTTACATAAAGTCCACCAGCTACTTCTGAAGAAAGAGTTTCCCACCGTCGAGGAGAACTGGAAAAAAATCATATATGTTCTGCAGTAATCCAAAGAAGGAAATATCTTGTTGACAGCACTCAACTCCATGAACTCCAACTAAATTTAATGAGTGACCTGCGCATGGCACATATTCAGCTAATGGGCATAGCTCCTTTACCTTGTCCTGTAACCCTGAGTATTTGCCAGACATGTTGCTGGCATTGTCGTAGGACTGTCATCTGCAATTAATTATATCTATGCCAAGTAGTTTAAGTAAGGAAGTCACAGTATGAATTAAATGATTGGAATCATGGCCATAGATTGACACAAATTTCAAAAAACGTTCAACAGGATCTCCGTTTTCAGTCACATAACGTACAGCTACTACCAACTGGTCTACATGTGCAACATCAGGAGTAGAATCCACAATCAAACCAAAATATCTGAATTTCTGAACTTCTGCAACTACTGCATTCAATACGTTTTGTGCCATAATTTGAATTAATTCAGTCACAGTAGTAGAAGATAGGTAATTTGCATTGCCAGTACCAATGTTTCCGTATTTTATTAAATGGTCTGCCAAGAATGGATCGAAAAGGCTTACCAGCTCCAAAGTTCCAAGGAAATTGCCGTTCTGTAGGGCATGGAGTGTTTCATTTTCCACAAACAAAGCAAGTCCAAGTAAAGTAGGAGACTTTATTACAGCCACAACTCTAGTCAAAACTTTCCCCCAAAAACTGATACTCCTGCTGATATTCCTCAATTAGTAAATGATCCACACGTGAAGAGAGTGTAACCCTCTGTGACAGACAGAGCACCGAATTTCTATGAATAATGGAGTTTTCATGTTCCTGAAGTCTCTCTGCAGTATTTTTCCAGTAGAAATATCCACCTTTACATAAAGCTTGATCACTGAAGTTGAACAGTTTACACACATAAAAAAAGCACGTTTAGCTGGAAAATATGCTAACCACTCTCTGTTCACCAACTCATTATTTTTCTTCTTACGATAAAAGTCTTGTTCTAGGAGTATGCGTTTTCTTTTGAAAAAAACACGTTTTGAACTAGAAATTTGGCCAATAATCTGAATTGGTCTGCTACAAATGAAATGCTCACGAAACTCGTCTGTAATAAAATTAGGCCACAAACCGACATCTGCAGGAAATAAAGGTTTATATTTTGACTGATCATCATTACGACTATGTTGATTTTCAATACTTGGGCGGCTGAATTCACGATTTGGCAAACTTGCTTTTTTGCAAGGACTGACATTGTGAATCTGCTGTTGTTGTTGTTGTTGATTGGAGGTTTAACGACCACCGTGAGCAACTCAATGGGCTATAAGCAGTCGCCCGTCCCTAATTTAGGGTCACTGGTTCCAGGGAAGGGAGAGAGCCAGTGCCGTAAGACAAACACAACATCCATGCCTGACCGGGATTCGAACCCGGACCCCTTACGGACGAATGATCAGAGGCCAACGCCTTAGACCACTGCGCCACCGGGGCGGCATGTGAATCTGCTGTGTTTGCATTTTCTGTGAACGGAGAACTATTGTAAAACACATCTTGTTGCCCCTTTCTTGAGTCGGGGCTGTCTGGGAAGAGCTTATACATAACAGTTTGTTATTAAAATGCTCTCCTACCTCGAATTCAGCATTAGAAGAGTTACCCTGTTCATCCACGGGAACATCTTTTTTGGAACTTGTTATGAACTTCTCAAGGGTCCCCTTAAAGGATACCAACTGAAGTCGAATATCGTTACTTCTTTTTCTTTTACAAGCACCTGAAAGATATTTTCGCGAAGACATTGTAATACTAATATCTCAAAATTCTCAACTGATAAATCCGTTTAAATTATAACTCGGAATTCTCTACCACATACGAAATACGATTGCAGTTGCGGTTCAACTTTCACAGAATTCAATTTGAAATCTGGCAACTACGGTTGTAGATGATAGCATGAAACAGTCATTACTCACAAGATCACGGGACTGGTCCTCACCGAATTTTCACCAGTGGCAAGCCGTGATACATTTGCAAAGCAGAAATATATATATCTTATTTAAATGTTCATCATTGGTTGGTTTGTTGACTGACAAGGACATGTGACTGCTTTCAGAAGACCCACGATAAATTCCATACTGCTGAAAACCGATAGACGATAGTCATACCTCAAACGATCAATGAAACCCCGTAAAATATTAATTTCCCAATAATGATAAGTTCAAAAATTATTCTAAGTAATTTTTCTAGAAACAATTTAAAAGGTGCCCCGTTAAACAGGGGGCCCAGGGCCCGTGCAGTAATCAGGCCCTGTTTCGCACATTGTGTGCTTGAAAATGTCGTTTTTAAACACCTTCGAACATAGGTGCGGAAATATCGCTTCATATCTAGTTGAAAGTTTACTCGTCATACTATCAACCGGATTTCCGTGTTTTAGAAATGGATGAAAGGTATGAAATATTCCATGCTATGAAATATTCCATGCTATTGTGACATACCGCATCATCGAAGGGCAATGAATGTGTCTATTGGTTGTATTCCGACAACCAGATGGCGCGCAAGTACGATTTTCAATGAAGAGTGAAACTCCAGATTTCTTTTTCCCTTAAATTATTTATTATTAGTGCTACTATGACTAAAATAAAATATCTATGTAATTAATGCATTGTTGTGCTTCAATTATATTTCCAGATCATTAATTTCATTTTTGCTTTGATCAGAGTTATTACGGGAAACGAAATATTTTCTGTGATAACCATCGGAACTATATGAATTCAATATTGATTATTCGTTAATTCCAACTATTTAGACCTAATGTTACACATTATCCTATTGTTTATCGAAAGCAAACAGAAAACGATGTGTTACACGCGGAACTGCGATTGGCCAATGCTTCTTTTTGTCGTTGTTTGAAGGTTTAACGACCACAGTGAGCAAATAAACACGCAATAACCAGTCGTCCGTCCTTAATTAAGAGTCACTGGTTCCAGAGAAGGTAAAGAGCCAGTGTCATAAAACAACACCATATCCATGTCTCACTGGAATTCGAAACCGGATCCATCTCGGACGAATAGTCAGAAGCCGGCGCTAAGAGTACCTCGCCGCTGGGAAGGCAGCACTAAAAGTTCAGTTAATCATGGAATTTAATTCGCTTAGAGAAAGAAGCAGGTAAAAGACCGAAATGTACATGTAATTCAGATTCGGTAATACATATCAGCGGGGAAAGCGTGAGGAATATTTGAATCTATTCTGTTCAAAAAATAGGTACTAATTATAATTCGGCAATGAATCGCAGTAGGAATATCAGTGAGAAACAATAAAAGAAACTGAACTTTTAAACCAGCCATTGTGGAAAAAGGTTTTATATTCTAATATGCACAATCCATTATTTTATGTATATTACCCAACTTTACAAGATTGATAAATAACTGGCGTTTTGATATTTAAGGATTATTTCTGTTAAATTAAGCTCGGCGAAATCGTATTTAATTACGTCACGACGTGTATTTCTTCAAATCCGAGGTTCATATTTTTCCCTTGTAGTCGTACTGTATTTTAATTTCGTACTCAAAATTTTAATATTTAAGGAGTGCAATGTTTTGTGACATGTGTTTTAAAGAACAAGATTTAGGCAGCTCATATGGCGCAGTGGCCTAAATGATGGATTATGACCGTTCGTCCGAGTTGAATCCGGGTTCGAATCCCGGTGAAGCACAGGTGTTGTGTTTGTTCTACGGTGCTGGCTATCTCCCTTCCCTAGAACTAGTGGCCTTAAATTAGGGACGGGCGACTGTAGCCCATTGAGTTGCTCACGGTGGTCGTTAAACTTTCAATAAAAAAAAATGATTTATATCTTTTCGTAAATGATGTTTTTGCAAATAACGTTTAACTCCCTTAACAGTCTATTTAAGGTATATTCCTTACACATTTACCAGATTTCCGACATTTCAAAGTTGGAGATAAATAAAATTAATAACAAATTTCATGCAGTTTTGTCGTGACAAATGGCATCCCGGGGAGAGAAATGCATTTAATTGTCATATTCAGACCAACAGATGGCGCACCACCTTGATATCGAACGCAGAAGTCCCATTAAGTTTACTGTTCGATAAATTACTTTTAGGGCTATCGTAATTTATTTAATAATATTTTTACTAGCTTTCTAAAATTTCTGTTAAATTGTTTCGTAACCATGTCTACAAATTTGCTGTTTCATCTCCTGTTTATTTTAAAAGTAGTTGGCAAAGATTGCTCCGCGATAGCTTCGGCTTGGATCCTCTATTAGGACGGTAACTTGATATAACCAATTCACTGCGCGTGTGACGCAAGGTAAATACACGTTCTCTTTACCTTGGGTCGATATGAGTTCATGTCGGAACTCAGGTGCCGACGAAAGATTGAACTACCGTTTCCGAATTTCAACAAGTTTTTCCTTTAGCACATCCCCACTGGGGTCATGCAAAGCATGGTGTGCGACAACGATGACCTCTGGCGTTATGTTTTAGAATACCTGAAAATAAATGTCAATCTGGCAACTCTGTCAAGACCGACCAGAAATCGTGAAGTGGCATTTTTCATTGTGGGAGAGCAGAAAGTATAGGCATACCCTCATTCCAAACAGTTTGCTGTGTCTAGTAAAATGAAAAGTAGAAATGATATAAAAGCTTGTTTGCTAAGGATATCAGAAAAGAAATGGCTGATGTTTGAATGCGCTGATCCAGATATACTAATAACATGGTGAACAACTTCTTCTAAGAACAGTCTCCCTCCTATAAAATAATTGCATATACACAGCTAATGTCTTGAATATGAAAGACAAGCGGAGTTACGTATCCCAGTAGACACTCAATTGAATGTACACGCATAGCGCAAATCTCAAACGCCATTTCACATGCTCTGTACAGCATCTATTGCTTTAGGATTATCGGAATAGATAACCTTAGAACGTGTTGGTTTTAAATAATTGTTCTTTTTTTCTTGGCACTTTTAAAATATTACTTATATGCCACGTTGAGTATTGATGATATACTGTATGTTGTGCAGAGAGTAACACTATTCCTTTCATGAAAAGTAATCGCAATTTTATTGGAAATTTTAATTACGTAACAAAATGTTTCAAATGGTTGTTTCTCATCCCCCAGCTCTTCATAGATAGCCTATTAAAAACGACAGCAGTCGCATACCGTGGCGCTGTTGCAGAATTCTGAGTTAGAATTTTTCACACGATGCCCTGCGGGTATCAGCAGGAGTAGTGCTTATAGCGAAACACTCCTTTTGGCGGTGACCAGACTCGAAGCCGCATCCTTTTGCTCTCGAGACGAATGTTTTTTTAGTTAAGCTATACCAAGCAAGTTTATCGCTGCAACTGTGGGGTTGTGACAAGACTCTAATCCGCATCCTTATGCTCACGAGACGAATGTTTTTTCAGTTAAGCTATACCAAGCAAGTTTATCGCTGCAACTGTGGGGTCGTGACATGTGCGTCACCTCTGTAGTACGTCACATATATACTCCCCACTTCTTGAGAAAGACGGGCGCACGATCGCAAGTCTTGGGTCCGCCGCAAACCATGCTTGTTGCTTGAAGTAACTTTTTATAGGCCGCCCCGGTGGCGCAGTGGTCTAAGGCGCTGGTCTCTGATCATTCGTCCGTAAGGGGTCCGGGTTCGAATCCCGGTCAGGCATGAATGTTGTGTTTGTCTTACGGCACTGGCTCTCTCCCTTCCCTGGAACCAGTGACCCTAAATTAGGGACGGGCGACTGCTTATAGCCCATTGAGTTGCTCACGGTGGTCATTAAACCTTCAATCAAAAAAAAAAAAAAACTTTTTATAGAAGAAGGAATTCTCATTAATTCCAGATGACATGTGTAACAATATCACACATTTTTCGCAGAACTTAACATCCAGTATCGTTTTCTACGCCCGGAGTCTAATATAGCAAAACACTCTTTTTGCCGGCGAATCGAACCCGCATCCTTCTCTTCCGGAGCCGAATGCTTTCCAAATGAAGTTAGACCGACGAAATTTATCGTTGTAACTCAGCCGTCTGGATATGTGCGTCACCTTTGTAGTATGTCACATTGTTAGGCGTGTCAATTCACATCATGTTCCCATTTTTAGCACGACTTTTGTAAAAAACGGTCGTGCTTATGTTTCGATTTGTCCGCCCGTTCGTCTGTGGACACCATATGTCTGCAATTATTAGTCCGATTTGAAAAATTCCTTTTGCATTGGGAAGCTTGAAATGCATGATGATCCTTGCATTCCGTTTTTTTTTCTATGCACAACTTCGCCACTAGAGGGCGTAAAGGCAGATGATATCGAATTCAAAATGCAGTTTATTGCGTATATTTGCTTCTAAATATCCGATTGAAAAAATTATTTCTTCCTTTCGATGCCATTTTTAACGAAGGCTATTTTAGATACAGTTTCTCTTTCTAATAATGCATCGATTCTCCGGTAGGGGGCGTAAAATAAATTGCCTTTTCCCCGATATCTCTGCTTCTAAAATTCCGATTTGAAATTTTTTTCCTGCATCGGATACGGCTCCTGATGGGAAATGGTTTGCATATAATTACTTATTTTTGGTAAGAAATGGTTTGACCATCAGGGGTCGTATGTGTTTATTTCTTTTTTTGATGTATTTGCAGCAAAAAACTAAGCTTCAGAAAACTCGATTGAAAAAATTCTTTCCTGGATCGATACCGCTCACCTCGGAAAATCTTTTCAGAATACCTTCTTAAGAAAAGCATAGTTTTTCCGTCAGGGGACGTAGATGTTTGTCTTATTTTTGCCGATATCTCTGCTTTTAAGAGCCCGATTTAAAAAAAATAAATCTTTTTTGGAGAGTGTTTCCGGTGCGAAATGTTTTTCATATAGTTTTAAAATTTTCAAATAATGCATAGATTTTCTGCTAGGGAGCGTAAAGTAAACTTGCGTTTTCCGCGATGATTCTGCTCCTAAAACTCCTATTTAAAAATTCTTCCTGCATCGGGCACAGCTCCTGATGGAAAATGTTGTAATTATATAATTTCTAATTTTTAATAAAGAATGGTTTGACCACTAGTGTGGGCAGGTGTTTATTTCTTCTTCTGCTGTGTCTGCAGCAAAATGTGAAGTTCTGAAAACTATTGAAAATATTCTTTCGTGGACCTCGGAAGACCTTCTCAAAATATTTTCTTAAAACAATGTATAGTTTTTCCGCCAGGGTCGTAGAAGTATATTATATTTTTGTCGATATCTTTGCTTCTGAGAGTCCGATCTGATAAATCCTTTCTTTATTGGAGAGCGTTTCCGCTGGGAAATGTTTCTCATATATTTTCAACTTTCACTTAATGCACAAGTTTCACACTAGAGGGCGTAAGCACATGCTTCCGTTTGCAGCAATATCTGCGGGACTAAATACCCGATATAAACACTGGCTATGAAAACACTGTGTTTATTTTCTTCCCAAAATAATGGCTATGAAAACACTTTTTGTATATTTTCTTCCCCAAATAATGCACAATTTTGCTGTTAGGGGGCGCCAAGTGCGATTTAAAAAAAAACATGTGCGATTTAAAAAAATATTTTGCCACCGGATGCCATTTACCTTATGAAACACTTTAGGTTAGTTTCTGAGGAGTTTTATAGTTCACAGTTCTGTCGCTGGGTGGTGTTTTTGTAATTCTGTTTGCAACTGTATCCTGCTCCGCTTCTAAAAACCCTATTGAGAAGTTCCTTTTCTACTGTATGCCATTCGCTACAATAGATATGTGGAGCATCATCCTCTTCAAATAATGCACAGATTTCTCGTTAGTGAGCGTAAAGGTCGAAACCTTTTTCTCGTTATGTCTGCTATGGCTGACGCATTTGAAAAGTTATTTTTCCTTATTGTAGCTTTTTTCCACGAAGAAGGTTTTTCGCCTCTTTTCACCTTTTCCATTATGCTAAATTCTTCTGCTAAAAGGCGTAGAGTTATATCCCGTTTCCTTCCATATATATTTTTTGACTGTTCGATTTGATAAATCTTTTTGTCTCTGATACCTTTCTTCTGCTATGGAAAACTTTTTGTGCGCCATTCGTTAATTTTCGTAAAATACTTTTTAGCCGCTGGTGGAGTAAGTAGGTGTTTCTCTTTCTGGATGTTTTATTGATTGTAGAAATCCGGGTGATTTTTTTCTTACCGGTTGCATTGACTTTGAATAACTTAGATAAATTTAATTCACGTCACAAAGGATTCAAAAGACGTGCTCATTACAACCGAAAATTCAGTGTTATCCTTCTTGTTTCCTGTTGAAAATTAATAAACACGTCGAGGCTGTGCTTTGATCTGCAGTGCTTTATTTGTTATTTTACAATGTATTGTTATTGCACCCATGTCTACAGATTTTAAAGGAATTAGTATAGTAGTTCCGGCGCTTAAAAAAAAAAAATGGTGGCCCCGGCGGCGCAGTGATCTAAGCTCTGGCTTCTGACCATTATTGGTCATTGTTCGAATCCCGGTGAGGCATGGATGTTGTGTTTGGCTTACGCACCGTTGTCTCTTTTTCCTTGAACCAGTGGCACAAAATTAGGGACCGGCAACTGCTTATAGCCCATTGAGTTGTTCACGGTGATCGTTAAACTTCCAAACGAACAATAAAAGGAAGCTGTATAACTGGGGATTGGATGTTAAAATGAACATTATTAACGTAAGCAAAGGAATAGTGGTTGCACTAGAAGTCGTTCATTTTAAAATACAATAAATCTATTACTAAGGGTGTCATTTCTTTTGTCACGGTTCAAGTTAAACCTCAGTTACAGTCTCATAGAAACTTGGTCCTTGTTATATATGGATTCCGTATTAATAGTCATTTCAGGGTTTCATTGCCAACGTATAACGAGAACCCCTGCACAACAGAAAGAATGTAGTTGACGTATCTTCTTTAATGTAAATCCGCAAGTTTGTAGGTATAGGAAATGCTAGTCTTGAGTAACATGATGTGTGACGTACTACAAGGGTAAAGCTCGTGTCAAGGTGACAAATCTGCAGCGACGCATTCCGTCGGTGTAGTTTAGCCGGTTAGAACAACTGGCTCCGGAGCGAGGAGGCGCGATTTCTATCTGCGTCACCGATAAATTTGCGAATTTCACATTGGTGCCCTAACAAGGAAATTGATTTACTGGCCGATGGGTTTTTCGAAAAAAATTGTGATGTTCGTTCCACACTACGTCTGGAATTAATGAGAATTACCCCTGCGCTTCGAAAAAAATTACGATTGAGATGATGTGACGTACTACAAAGGTGAAACTCGTGTCAAGATAACAAATCTGCAGCGATACATTCCGTCCGTGTAGTTTTGTCGGTTAAAAAACTGGCTCTGAAGCGCGGAGGCTTGGGTTCGATCCCTGTCACCGACAAATTTGTGAATTTCTCAGAAGAGAACATGGATTTGGGAATTGTTTAGAAATTTCTAACTTGATGTTAACATAAAATTCATCTTTTGATTAATAATCATAAAGAAACAAAACGCTGCCTTCAGTCTGAGGCTTCAAATTAGTTCTTCTTTCTTGGAATATCCTATCGGTAGTATCAAAATTTCTTTCGCTGGTTGCACTTATGTAGGAATTCAGATAACATGCTTAGTGCCCCGAGCTAGCTGTGGACATTGGATTGAATTTAGCTTCCACCATGTTAAAAAAAATCAGTGTGACTTTTGTATGTAATATTGGGCCTGTTCAACATGTAATGCCTCCGCTTGCATGACTTGTTGTCTAGCAACAAGTGCGTGAGACTGCTTGAAAACGGAATTCTTCAAGCAGCATTTTTGCGCACATTATTCGGAATGGTTTGAAGGCAAACTTTATGACTCAGCATTAAAGCAAACTTTTTTTTTTTTATGTAAGGCGGAAATTTAACAGGTTGAGCGAGAAGATAAAATGTCATTACACTTTATTGAAATCAACTTGTTTTCCACTAATGGCGAACGAAATTGGTGAAATGTTTGGTTAAAAATATTGAAGTACCATGATTCAAACAGAAACTGTGTATCGTAGGCGCCCAACATACAGAAGCCTTCATATTCCTGTAAATAATACTTTCCACATTAATTGTAATTTCAAAGAAATGCTTTCTTTCATCATGGCATAATATTTGAAGTTACATTACACAGAAAAATGTGGTTTACCTACCGCGCACTCACAGTTTCCAGAAATTAATCTTTTTACATTTTCCTTCCACGGGACAAAATGGGCGGGATTTCTTTTGCTTTCGTAAACCTCAGAAAAAGAGAAGGTTGTTATCGTTATTTGCGCCCAATTAGTGTTTTGACTGCTTTCTCAGTTGATTGACCGCCATGGGTCACTTCAAAGTTTATGATTTATGAGTAGTGCAGAAGATTGGATCTTCTGGCGCTTTCCGTGACCAAGACGTTAGCTAAGCTGCTAAGTAGTAATATTCTAATTCAGCAATTGATCTCTTCCAGTTAAGCATTACTGCTTTGGTATTTTGCTGCCATGATTTTCCTCTCTACTCAGATTTTTGATTTTTTGTGTATTTTATGAATAATGACATGATTTACAAACATCATATATCTTTATATACTAAAACGCATCCCTTTTGTGTGGTCAAAAGCTGTCAGGGTATATTTGAAATCATCGGAAGTGTGCAAAATCAATCTTTGTTTAGTGAGATTGCGTTAAATACTTTTTCGCGGAGACCTCCGAAGTTTTCGCTGCACAGAAACGTTTAAACCTTCTGTTAAAATTTAAAATCATGAACGTAAAACAAAATAATGTACACGAGGTTAATTTGACTAAGAATTTGATATAGGTGGCGCAAAATATAAAACAAAATAAACCATGCGGTCTTCATATGGGAAATTACTCTCTGGGTTGAATTTGGAGGTTTGGGTACAGAGTGGAAGAAGACACATGTGAGTTTCAGTTATAGTTAAGAGTAGTTTCCATTTTCAAAGAAGAGATCATTTAGTGAAGCTTTACCTACAATATGAGCAGCTACTCACTTGAGCGTTATATTGTTTTGTCTAGCAGGAGACTTGTCATCATACGTCAGTTTTGCAAAATTCAGCCTGCTACAGTGAAGTAGCAAATGCTTCATATACTGAACTTATTTTGGACTATCATAGAACGAAACTTCTTGTATTCGAGTAACGTTTGTGAGCCACTACCATACTGGAGGAGCATTATTGGAATTTATGTTGCTTCGAATTCATTAGGGTGAGGAACATTAGGTACACAAGGGTCGTTTATAAATGATTAGAATTTACCTGAAATATTAAAGTAAAATCATGCAATGCGTTGAAAATGGTACGCTTTCCAACATACCAGAAATCATTACTCAAGTTATTACTCAAGTTATGTGGGTAATGGCTGTAGAATAAACCTCGCTCCTATGACCTGACCTTTGACCCCATTTCGATGATATTCAACAGAACCGGTAAAGTATACTTCCGGAACAACATGCTAAAGTTTGGTCTCAATCGAAGCATTTTTACGTAAGTTATAACGCATAAGGGCGAAGGAATAGATCCCGATCCTATGTCCTGACCTTTGACCCCATTTTTCCCATTATAAATAGGGCTCGTCCGCAAGTAGTCCCCTACCACATACTAAAATTTCATCGAAATCGAAGCATTTTTATGGAAGTTATAACGCATAAGGGCAATGGAATGACTCCCGCTCCTATGTCCTGACTTGTGACCCCACTTCACCCATTTTCAATAGGGTTCGTTCCCAGGTGGTTCCCTACCACATACTACAATTTCATTGAAATCGAACCATATTCACGCAAGTTATG
This sequence comes from Macrothele yani, assembly GCA_039090855.1. NCBI lineage: Eukaryota > Metazoa > Arthropoda > Arachnida > Araneae > Macrothelidae > Macrothele > Macrothele yani. Next base: position 41,892,822 of record CM077022.1, on the reverse strand, counting down.
ACGCATAAGAGCAATGGAATTGATCCCGCTCCTGTGTTGCGACCTTTGAACCCATTTGTTCCATTTTCAATTGGGTTCGTCCACAAGTGATCCCCTACCACATACTAAAATTTCAGTGAAATCGAACCATATTTACGCAAGTTATGACGCATAAGGGCAATGGAATGGATCCGGCTGCTATGTCGTGACCTTTGACCCCACTTGTCCCATTTTCAATAGGGTTCGTCTCCAGGTGGTCCCCTACCACATACGAAAATTTCATCGACATCGAACCATTTTTACGCGAGTTATCGTGCAGACAGACGGGCGAAGCTGGAGCATATACGCTTCTTCAACCTACATTTGGAAAGCGTAAACAAGATGATGATAGCCACATTGTTACACCGTAACACATTCCACCCACTTCCTACAAAGTTGAGTGCACTGTTGCCATTTTTTTATAACTTCCTGTTGGTTATAGCATTCCAGTCTTTAGGGAGAGCAGGCACGGACTCCCAAACACTTCTCTGCAAGCTGCCATCGTTCTGCAATCGTCGGTCGCGCGATGATTACAGAACTATGACGACTTGTCCCATGCGGAATCTACTCCGTCATCAGTATTCCCTCCACATCCACATCCCTGAAGACTGTAGCCATCTGCTTGAAAGGAGAACGAGCTGCTCGAAATTTCTTGGTACGAGGATTTGCGTCATGTTGCCACTGCATGGAATGACGTTTCTTTACAGGAATGGGGTAGTGAAGAAACGACGCATCACTTGTCACATGTCTCACAAAGAAATCATTGGGGTCTGGATTGTGTTCGCCAGAAGTTCAGGCATGTTAGAACCGCTGTTTTCTTTTGTTGAGTTGTCAGTTCTTGTGGCACCCAGTACTCACACACTTTTTCATGTTCAGTTCCTCATGGATTATTCCACGAAAAGTAGCACGCGCGCCACGGACTTATTCCACGACGCAGTTCCTGAACTGTTACGCATTTGTCGCCCATGATGGTCTAGGAAACACTCTGCGCATTTGCTGGCGTACCTGCTGTTGCTGGTTGACTTGGGATGAATCTCTCCGTTAGAGGTTTATTTTTGTGGTTGAATACTTCCTCTCATCGGAAATCAATGTTGCGGTCATGCTCTGCTTCACCACATACCTCTCTGAAACAGTGGTGAATGTCAGCAGCTGACAAACCTTCCATCCAGAGGAACCATGCCGTTTAACGATGTCCGTGATAATTTCTTTCCATGTTGGTGTCCGCCGTAGGGCGAACTGAGAAATGAGTGTGCTTCACGCCACGTAATTGCGCCTCATCTGCTGTCTAATGAGTTAATGCTGTACCAACCCAAAACAACTCAGCGTAGGAATACTAGCCATCTAGATACTAGCTAGCATTCATTTATCAATAGTCCCATTCATTTCTGAATGATCTTCGTTTTACACTGCCTGACAATTGCTAAGGACGGATGACAATAGCAACGATAGCAACCATAAAATGGAAGACAGGAAAATGTGGAAATTACCATAAGTGCGGGATACAGTAAGACGTGTTGTGCGTATGCAAATTTTGGATTGCCGAACTTGTTCGTGACGTCATAGCGCTGATAAAAGATATAAAGGATTTGACGCGTATTGACCGTTGTTGTTCAAACGTAAAGTTGAAAGGGAAAGAATCAATTGACGAACTTGCAATTTTCAGTATGTCTTTCCGACATCACCTAGATGATTTTACGCGTGGCCGTATTATTGGCAAGATTGAAGAAGGGCGAAAAATAACAGATGTTGCCAGGGAGTTCGACGTCAGCCACAGTGTTGTTTCAAGGCTTTGGAAATCATTTCAAACAAATGGAGAGTGTAGCAAACGTACCGGGTAGGTCGTGTTCGCAGTACGACACCTGCAGAAGATCGGTACATAGTGCTATCAACAAAAAGACACCGGCGCAGCACAGTTAGTGAGGTAGCAAATCAGTTTATGGCTGCTACTGGCAAGCGGATCTCCCGAAAAACTGTCGCCAGACGTTTGCATGAAGGAGGACTATACGCCCGCCGTCCTGTTGTGTGCATCCCATTGTTCAGACGTCACCGCACCGCCCGTTTGCAATGGTGCTATCAACATCGCAATTGGACTGATAACGACTGGTCTGCTGTCCTCTTCTCGGATGAAAGTAGATACAGTCTATCGTCTGATTGTCGACGACAACTGATCTGGCGTGATAGTGGTAATGCATATTGTCCAGCAAACATACAGGAAAGGGACCGATATCCGACATGTAGTGTCATGGTATGGGCTGGCATCATGATCAATGGCCGTACGTCCCTCTATGTGCTTCCAACTAGGACTATGACTGGCCAACGATACATCAATGATGTTCTGCTACCTCATGTTCGCATGTTCCGTGGTGCTGTCGGTGATAGATTCATTTTAATGGACGACAACGCAACATGTCATCGAACAGTCGCTGTCCAGGAGTGTCTTGAGAGCGAGAATATTCAACGCCTAGTATGGCCAGCACGTTCTCCAGATCTGAATTCCATTGAAAATGTGTGGGATGTTTTGGGGAGGAGATCTGAATTCCATTGAAAATGTGTGGGATGTCTTGCTGGTCGCCAATGCCCTCCAATAAACAAGGACGCCCTCATCCGTGCACTGACAGAGGAATGGGATAAATTACCCCAACAGATGCTTGATAATGTTGTGCAAAGCATGACACGACGTGTGGAATCTTGCATCGCCCTCCATGGTGGCCATATCCCGTATTGACATCTTACGCCGGAACGCCTGCGGACGGTAATTGCATTTTTTTCACGTTTACGTATTCTGCACAAAATGGCCTGTTTGTCCCTTGAACACGTTCCAAAGCCTTCTGGATTTCAGAGCACAATAAATTGTCTTTCTTGTAATGTCCTGGCATTCTGACATTATTTTATTTCAATTGGCATCCAACCACACTTCCTTTTTATGCGCTATATAGCCGTTTATGATCCGTTCTTAGCAATTGTCCAGCAGTGTATATCATACCGTCCCCTGATAGTGGAGTTAGCTCAGACTTTCTTTTCTTGGTAAGTCTGAGTTTCAGTCTTAAACAAATGATGAATTATGTGACAATTCTTAAGTAACTGCTTGTTTTACATACACGGGGACTAGCAGGACGAATGACTGCTTCAAGTGTTAAATTATGTCGAAATAAAAGTTTAGAGTAGTAAATATATAACAATTTAAAGCTGGTTGGAAACTGACAAACCTACACAGACTAGTGTTTACTGAACGTTCTTTTGTTTCCTATACTTTAGCACTTTTGTGAAAGTGGAAGCATTTACGCACTAGATTATTAACATGACAATCATTGTAGCTAAATTGTTTGGTTTGCTGTTCAACATGTTACATTATTTCAGAAAACGTGAGAATTATTATATTCCCGCCTTAGATCGGGAATAGAACGTGTTTTTCTTTGTGGTGTAACGGATAGCATGCTCGAACGGAAATCGGCAGACGCGAAATAGATTCCCACTCCAGGGCGACGCACGCGTTTTCTGAAATGATGTTAAATTTTCAGCAGTAAATTAGGCAATTTAGGCTCTTCCGTTTGCCGTGTTAACAAATTCTGTGTTTGTTCCATGTATTTGTGAAGAACGGCTCTTCCGGTTGCCGTGTTAACAAATTCTGTGTTTGCTCCATGTATTTGTGAAGAATGGCTCTTCCGGTTGCCGTGTTAACAAATTCTGTGTTTGTTCCATGTATTTGTGAAGAATGGCTCTTCCGGTTGCCGTGTTAACAAATTCTGTGTTTGTTCCATGTATTTGTGAAGAACGGCTCTTCCGGTTGCCGTGTTAACAAATTCTGTGTTTGTTCCCTGTATTTGTGAAGAATGGCTCTTCCGGTTGCCGTGTTAACAAATTCTGTGTTTGTTCCATGTATTTGTGAAGAATGGCTGTTCCACAATTCTACGTGAGCAGATGCCTTATTCTTGTGCCACTGCTGACTGCTCGTCATCGGACATTTCACCTCGCCTGGTGTCGGGAATATCAAAACTGAACCTCTACAGTGTGGCGCCGTGTCGTGTGGTCAGATGAATGTCTTCAGATGTACCGAGCGGACGGCTGACGGAAGGGTGCGGGTGTGGCCTTGACAGTACGAAACCATGGCCCATCGTGACAGGTCAGCTTTGTTCAAGGTGGTGGTGGCTCTATGATGATTTAGGGAACCTTCTCATGGGACACATGATGTCTTTTCGAGTGTTTGGAGAGATGCTTAGCCGCTGCGCGCTACCGGTATGTGCTAACTGATCACCTACATGCTTTCATGTCCTTCCCGCATACTGCGGCCGATGGTTTGCTTCAGAAGGACAATGCGTCACCCCACCGAGTCGCAACCTCCTAGGCCTGGCTCGAGGGACCCTCATCTGAGTTTCGAACCATCCAGTGGCCTCAAAGTTCCCGGATTTATACCCTGTGGAAGCAGTCTGGGATGCCATTGAGCGGAACATCAGATCCATGGATCGTCGACCGACGTCTCGGGTGGAGTTGGGGACAATGCTGCAACAGGAATGGCTAGCATTACCTCCCGAAACCCTCAGGCATCTGGTGGAGTCGATGCCTTGGCATGTGCAGGCGGTTATTCGTGCTAGAGGTGGATCAACACGCTATTAAGTTGGTATCTCTCATGTTTTGTCTATTCAGTGTAAAATGTATAAAATCACATCATATTTCTTTTGGTCGTTGCAGATGTGCACAGTTGGTTGCTCTCAATTCTACCAATTTGAAACGTGCGGTTACGTGACGGAAGGATTGAGTTTATTTTACGACAAAATTCCGTGGGACCCGAAAAATGTTACTGAGAGTAAGACATTTTCTTGAACCTTTTTTTCCATCACAATATTTTTTTCTGTTCTTACTTATTTTGAATTTTTTCGTTGAATAAAAATTAAAGAAAATGTATTGCACCTCTTGGCTGTGTGATCTCAGTATTCATAATTCCATAAGCCATTGAATCTTAAACCATTTTGCTTAGCATTGTGAGAACAGTTTATCTTTTTATGTCTCTCTGTGTACACACTCACCTTCACAAGTCCAAAAAAAATGTATTAGATAACCGAGAGGTACAGGAAAAAAAAGCTGTGTCTCTTCAGCATGATGTAACATCACCTTTGACCCGTACAGAAGAACTTATACAACTTCATAATCTTTCTATGTATTTCTGGGAACTATTAGGGGTATGCAAAAGTTTCCGCTGTTTTAAGGAGTAAGGAGACAGGAACAATCAGGAAACCAATACACATCTATTCAACGAAATATTGGCCGTTAGCATCATTGACCTTTTGCCATTTTTCAGGCAGCAAATGAATGCCTTTGTGATAGAAGGATTCGAGTTTGAGCTGAAGAACGCAGTTGCGAAATTTTCCACCTCTGGAACTTTGGCAAACCGCTGTTGGGCTTAGGAATGTTGTATAGAGCGAAACAGATGAAATTCTGAGGGTGCAATGTCCGGGGAGTAAGTCGGGTGCGGTAAATCCTCCCAGTGTAACTGTTCAAGGGTTGATTTCGTGGTGGCACCGACATGTGGTCTGGCATTATCGTGTAACAGGATGACTGGGCGGCGCCCTTTACCTGTCCATGGGCGTTTTTGCTCGATTGCGGAGTTAAGTTTCATCAACTGATCGCTATATCGTTGTGCAGTGATTGTTTCGCCTGGTTTCAACAGTTTGAAGCAGAGCAATCCATGCATATCATACCACACACACAACAACACCCTTTTCCCGTGGATATTCCGTTTTGTAGTGGATGTTGATGGCTGGCCTGGGTTGACCCAGGATAGCTTGTGTACGGGGTTGTCGCAATAGACACATTTTTCATCGCCGGTGACAACCTTCCACAAAAAACTCTTCCCTTGAAACCTCTTCAGCAACGACATGCAGATAACCAATCGTTGATCAATATTACGCTCCGTTAAAGTATGCGGAACGCACTTACCAATCTTCTGGATCTTCCCCAAGGACTATAGACACCATACCGTCGTCGATTGAGCCACGTACAAACGTTCCTCCAGTTGAGTGGTCGATCGTTTGGCACCCTATTGTAACAGCGATTCCAGATCCTCTTCTGCGAGTTCCTGCGGTCTACCTGCAAGTGGCTTGTCTTTCAAGCTTAGATCAGCTTTCTTTAAATTGGCAAACCATTCTTGACACGTCCGCTCACCCATAACCGTTTCGTCATACGCCTGACACATTGAACCGTATGCTTCACTCGCACTTTTCCCTAAATTAAACAGCCGCTGGAGTTGGCTGTTGATGATACTTGGCCTTCTGCGAGCACTTACTGTCAGGTAGCGATGCCCCGGTGGCGCAATTGTCTAAGCCATGGCTTCTGATCATTCACCCGAGATGGGCCCGGGTTCGAATCCCGGTGAGGTATGGATGCTGTGTTTGTCTTACGGCACTGGTTTTCTCCTTTCCCTGGAACCAGTGTCCCTAAATTAGGGACGGGCGACTGCTTATATCCCACGGAGTTGCTCACGGTGGTCGTTAAACCTCTAATCAAAAAATAAAAAAAATAAGAAATTGTACATGAATAACAAACAGTGCCGCAAATGAACTTTATTGACCACCATGCTAGGCTTCATGTACGAACTGACAGCACGGGTCGCCGACCGGTTAGACCCCTACAGCGCTCGCTAACGGAAGCGGCGGAAACTTTTGCAGACCCCTACAACGATGGGGACTTAGTCTCATTGCCAATATTTCTTCATCACACATTTCAGGAGCCCGTCCAATGCCGCCGTGGTCTTAGTGCTGGCTTCTGACTATTCACCGGAGATGGGTCTGGGTTCGAATCCCGGGGAAGCATGGCTGTTGTGTTTGTCTTATGGTACTGTCACTCTCCCTTCCCTGGAATCAGTGGCCTTAAATTAGGGGCGCGCGACTGTAATACAATGCTTGTAGACAAGCCCATATCTGCATTCCGTTCTGAAACGTGTTTGGTTTGGCTTCCTTTGGAGGTTTGACGACCACTGTGAGTAACTCGATGGGCTAATAAGCAGCTGCCCGTCCCTAATTTAGGAACACTGGTTCCAGGAAAGGGAGAGAGAGAGTGTCGTAAGACAAACACAACATCCAGGGAGGCCCACATCACCTTTGCTATTTTCGTGCATGTAATCATACTTTATAGTCACCTATTTACCTATGTGCGTTCTGCTACTTTCAGGTCTCGGTTACATCAACAACACGTGGCATAATTCATATGACGGCAGTCAGCATTTTTTCCCTTGCACTTGATTGTTCTTGTGCTGTTTGTCTTTAAACGCACTGTAATTCCGAAGAGGACCGAAGAAATCCAACGCATTTCTTCGAGCAAGGCTGTTCAGGAACTGTTCCGCTGTTTTGTCACTGCAGCAATAAGTTGGAGGCCGCCCAGGTGGCCGAGTGGTACGAAGTGCTGTCATCTAACTATGGGTCAGGGTTCGAATCCTTGGTCAAGCGTGGATTGGTTGTTTATCTTACGCTACTGGTTCTCTTCCTTCCCTGGAACAAATAGCCATAAATTAGGGGCGGGCATAGCCCATTGAGATTTTTTTTTTTTGATTGGAGGTTTAACGACCACCGTGAGCAACTCAAATGGGCCATAAGCAGTCGCCCGTCCCTAATTTAGGGTCACTGGTTCCAGGGAAGGGAGAGAGCCAGTGCCGTAAGACAAACACAACATCCATGCCTGACCGGGATTCGAACCCGGACCCCTTACGGACGAATGATCAGAGGCCAACGCCTTAGACCACTGCGCCACCGGGGTGGCATTGAGATTTTCACGGTTGTCGTTTAAAATCGCCAAACTACATTGGGTAATAATGCAAGTAAAATCAAATCGGTAGTGGACAACGGTACTACTCAGACATGAATCGTTATGTAGAAACATTCTCAGTATCTCCACTACATAGCAAGCACATATGAATATTTTTTCCAGCAGCGAAGGCCCATTTACTGTTTCCCATGTAGTCTTCAGAACACGAAAATGGCATCGTCCTGGAGCGGGAATCGAACACTTATCTCCCTATTTACTGTCGAGTAGGCTATCGGTATATCACCCAGGATATATGAAGTTATTCTGGTTCCACAGCTAAATGTGCGTAGTTCAGTTGCTTAGAAGTTCATTGTCCCAGGCGGTGAAACGGTTATGTACTCATACTTACACCCATTGTCATAAAAAATTCACACATCAAGAAAAACCGTGCGATCAACGCGAATCTCGGCGAATAGCTATGGGCAGGACAAACATGCAAATGATTGTCACCAGCCGCCAGCAACGATTCCGCAGCTGCGATTGGCGGTACGAGAGGAATGGGCCGCGATGCCTCAACAGCTCCTTGACAACCTCGTCCTCAGCATGGACAGACGTTGTAAATCCTGCAACGCAGTCAGGGGTGATCATATCCCCTACTAAAGACTGGATTTTTCTTAACAGCCGCCTGTCACATGGTCGTTTCTGTCTTCTGTCCAGTTGTGCTCGAAGCTACCTTTTCAATAAAGTGCCTTTATATCCTTTCGATTCCTTGTTTGGACGGTTTTGCTTACTTGTTCCATATTCTTACATCTTGGGGATCTTATGGTATGGTTTGAGTCGATGTGGAGCACTTCTGCAAGACGTTACATTCGAAAAACCGTCTCGTCCTTAATATTTGCACGCCAGTGTATTTAACTGGCGTGAGGATTTAACTAATGAGGATTTAACTCATTATATTCCGTGCAACGGAAAGTGCAATATTTTTAGATTGCCAAATCTTAGAACTTTTGATCTGACTCGCTGGAATTGACAATTTTTTGTGTCACAGTGGTACAAACTTGAAGATATTCAGGACGATAGCATTTTTACAGCAATTATAGGACATGTAAATGAAACGTTCATCGGTATAAAATTTATCTGTTTATTTAACAGAGCTACAAATCCTGGTTTTGAGCTATTATCACTTTATATTATTTGGAGCTATCATCACTTTATATTCTTTCGAGCTGAACTGTGATCGAAATATTTGTGAAACAAGCAATGCTGGCCAATTTCTTTTATTGGAACGAGTTTGTCGTTGTTTCTCTGTTCAGGAAAGAAGCTGCAGCGGCACCGTAGGTCATGATTAAAGTTGCTGAGGTTTCAGATCTACTGTCTATGTACTAAATTGGCGCATATTCCTAATTTTACTTTTACTTTGTTTCGGGGTTTAGCGATTCCACTGAGCATGTAAGGCTATAAGAAGTGGTATTTTTGGGCACTGGCTAATGGGAAACGAGAAAGACAACGCAGAAGGAGAAGCACAAAATCCATGTCTCGTTCAGGACACAAACCTGTGCCCAAACCTGGACGAGTAGACAAAAGCCAATGACTCAGACCACTAGTCTATTGGATCGGCCTGGGGCTCCTCTTTCCAACACTTGAACTTCACAACTGAATATAAACTGGTGATCAGTAATTAAGTAACAAACACTACAGGAAATGAAAGCAAGGTCTTCAGGAGATTTTAGTGAAACTTGGGCAAAGTATTATACATTATCACATATCCCAATAGCACCAAAAAATTGCTAATTCCTATGCATATTTAATGAGATATTTAACACAGAAAAAAATAATACCCTAAAATGGCACGTAAACGTTAAATGGTAGTTTACCTTTAAATGACGTGTGACCACCAACGACAGCATACAGTCTCTGCAATGACTCGACATGCTGCAAAACAGGTTGCCAATGAGGATTTGAGGAAGCAAATTGCTACTCATGCAAAAGTGCAGATCTGAGCTCCTAGAGGTTTCTGGGCGATCCGTAGTGGCAGAGCGTCTCAATCATGTTCTATTGGATTTAGATCAAGCTAATTGGATGACCAACACATACGGCTTATGTTTTCGCTCTCTAGGTACTGGTCCACTAAGCGGGGTCTTAAAGGGCGAGCATTATCCACTAAAACGGAATCAGCACTCACTGCTGCGAGCAATGGACGAACACAACTTTCAGGGGTCTCATTATGACATGTTGAAACTGTTCCAGTCTTTCTTGGAATGTTATGAAGGTCTGTGCTGCAATAGAGATGGTTCTGTGCGGATCCTAGCATACCAACACCCCAGAAACAGTCAGTTTCCTAGATATTAGTGGTATAATTTATTGTTCTAGGGTGTTTCCAGACCAATAGCCGTCGAGGATTAGTTTGAAGAGTAAATCGGGACTCATCGGTTGCAATGACTTGAGTTCAGTGTGCAGTGACTTGAGTTCATTGATACTGAACTCAAGTCACTGTCAAATTGACTATAGTTCAGTTACAATGTTGTCCAGATCAATTCATTCTGGCTGTTCTCTGGGAGGACGTTAGAGGGACACAAACAACTGGTCGTCTTGTATAAACATTACCGCTTTAAAGCCTTCTGGACCCAATTTGCCGAGATACAGCCTTCCTATGCATGCAGTCAGCTGCCGAGCTGCATATATGTTCTATGGAGCCTTGCAATTTGGCAGCAGATAATAGTCGTCTCTAGACGATGTAGCCCTTGGTTGGTTTGTTTCAAACCGATTCTAAATGGGGTTGATAAACTCCAATTCACATTCAGTCATCTGGCTAATTCGACTGATTGTACCAGAACTCGATATTTCCTATTGATCTCCGCCTTATTTCTTCACTCAAATTATATTTTCGTGCCATCATCTAACGGTTACCACCTCCGATTTCGTGCGACAAAAGTGTAACACGAAATGAAGCGTGCGTAGAAGTGAGGTGCTCTTTACAGTTAACTGTTTGGCATGCGCAATTACTTCCTTTGCATATTTGAAACCAGTGTAGTTTTTTATGTAAGATATCTAACCTCAAAAAATATTGAAGACGCGTGTGACATTAATCACTGAAACGATGATAGTTTTCCGTCTTTAGCACGATTTAATGATTAAAAGATGAGAAATATATACAATTAAAACCATGAGCACTTTCGAGGCAGCGGCTGCCTCTTCTTCAGATGTAATAAATAGAGACACATTTAATCTATATATAATATAGATAATTGCATTGTGGAAAGCATGGTAAGTTATCAGCCAATAGTAATCTACATACGCCAAAATGTTGGGTATACTGTTGGTCCAATGGTCTGTGAAGAAATCATGGAAATATATTGTAGAAGTAAGAAATGGTGTAGGGTGGGGTGAACATTCGATTTTAAGTTTATATTACAATTTATAATTTACTGTTTTGATAATTGATTTCCAAATGTTATGTAACTCATAGGGGGCATGTTCATTACAACATTGCTCACCGGAAGCCTCTATATATACACTTTCTGCAATTAAAAGATCACCAGGTTTACTAGGAGTATTAATTATTCTTACATTATTCCAGTCGGGATTAAGATCATCTTGTATAACATATTAATCCCGACTGGAGTAATGGAAGAATAATTAATACTCCTAGTAAACCTGGTGACCTTTTAGTTGCAGAAAGTGTATATATAGAGGCTTCCGGTGAGCAATGTTGTAATGAACATGCCCCCTATGAGTTACATAATGTTTGGAAATCACTTATTAAAACAGTAAATTATAAATTGTAATATAAACTTAAAATTGAATATTCACCCCACCCTACACCATTTCTTATTTCTACAATATATTTCCATGATTTCTTCACAGACCATTGGGCCAACAGTATACGCAACATTTTGGCGCATGTAGATTACTGTTGGCTGATAACTTACCATGCTTCCCACAATGCAATGATCTATATTATATATAGATTAAATGTGTCTCTATTTATTACATCTGAAGAAGAGGCAGCCGCTGCCTCGAAAGTGCTCATGGTTTTAATTGCATATATTTCTCATCTTTTGATCATTAAATAGTGCTAAAGACGGAAAACTATCATCGTTTCAGTATCTAACTTCTGTTGAATCTTTTTAATTTTCCCGAAAGCCACTGGCGCCCCACGGGAGGCTTTTGGGCTTAAGCCCCTCCCAAACCCCACAGAGATTAAGAACGACTTACGTCAACTCTTTTATCTATCTATCTATCTATCTATCTATCTATCTACACAGTCGTATCCCAATACTATGACCACCCCTGAATCACAGTGTACCAGCACAGGCGCGTCACAGAGTGCACGTTACAAGGACGATCACACGGAGAAATAAGCAGCCGGCCAGGACAGGTCAGCTATAGTGCGTAACGTGAGCACAATGAGCAGAGGTAGTGATTTGACGGACGTTCAAAAAGGAAGGATCATCGGCTACCGTACTAAGGGTGGAAGCATTTCATAAACAGCAGACTTCGTTGGCTGTTCGCGAGGTGATGTAGTAAGGGTGTACCAAGAATGGACCGCTGGCACACCGAGTACCTCCCGATGTCATAACTGTAGAGCCCCAAAGGCCATCGACCCCAGAGAAGAACGTTGCCTCCGTCGACTAGAAAAGGGCAATAGACGCGGAACAATTGACCACGAAAAGGAAGGCTGAGGCACCCAGCTACGTGTCCCCGATAACAGTAGAGAGAACCTTGTTACGCATGGGTCTCCGGAGTGGACGCCATCAAGGTGCTAATGTTAACCCAGGTCTATCGGCAACGACGCCTGCAGTTCGCATGTGACTACCGTCATTGGACAGTGAAAGAGAGGGGAGGGAAAAGGTTGCCTTCTGCAATGAATCGAAGTTTCTACTCCACAGAAGTGGCGGGTGGTTGAGGATACGGCGTCAAACACACGAGAGCCAACACCCGGACACACTTGTCAGTCAAGTACAAGCCGGCGGTGACAGTGTGCATGTCTAGGGGATGTTTTCCTGGGATGACCTGGGACCACTGGTACCACTGAATGGGTACCTGTACGCCAATGGCTACTTGTCCATACTCGCTGACCACATGCATCCCTTCATGTTGGACGTTTACTCTAGTGGTGATGGTATCTATCAACAGGACAATGCGCCCTGCTGTGCTGTTAAGACGTTGTGTGACTGGTTCCAGGAAAACGACAACGATGTCTCCGTTCTCCTTGATGGCGAAATCGCCCGACCTCCTTCCATAGATTACTTGTGGGACTATTTGGTTAGACAGGTTCGATGTGCCGACCTACAACTACGCCATCTCCGGGACCACCGTGCTGTGATGCAGTGTGAATGGGCACGTGTGCTTTGCGCAACCTTCCAGGGTCTCATTGTGCCCATGCCACGCCGTCTCGCCACTGTTATTCGAGCGAAAGGTGGCCATTTCCATTATTAGGTAGGTAGTCATATTATTCTGATACGACCGTGCATATAAACACACACACACACACACAGCCCGCCCCCCCACAGGAATTCTTGGGTGCGCCACTGCCGAAAGATGTGTCGATGTTTGCATATGTCGCTTAACTACACTGGCGGAAAGTGAAAAAAGAACACCAAAAAAGGAGGCGTCTGATACCAACGAAATTTATACAGCATAATAACGGAATACAGAGGATAACGTGATCAAAACATTATGGCCAAATACAGCTGTATTTGCTGGTAAACTGAAAAATAACATTTCCATGTAACATGGTTAGTACGAGGTTGAACCACCATGAACTGCGTCACACTGTGCAATTCTGGCATGGAGTCAGTCGTACAGATGCTGGATGTAATTTTGGGGTATTGAGTTCCAAGCATCCTCAACCTGGACGCGTGAATCGGGGATGGTCGTGGCTGGCCGTGGAGACCGGATAAGTCGTTGTCCCATAAAATCCCACACGTGCTCAATGGGCAGGCCATGGAAGTTGTCTCACACCCTGAAGTGCATGTTGCGTTGCACGTGCCGTGTGTGGGCGTGCGTTATCTTGCTGGAAAACACCACGATGGACCGACCTTACAAATGGCACGACAACGGGCTGAATGATGTTGTTGATGTAGGAGGTGCTGTTTAACGTACCCGGTACAAACACTAGTTGTGTACGGGAGTGATAGCTGATCGCTCCCCACACCAGGAGACCAGGTGTAGGCCCTGTGTGTCGATGGCGGATGCAATAAGAGTGGAAACGCTCCCCTGTGCGTCTGCTAACACGCATACGGCCATCGGAGGCTCGCAAGCAGAATCTGCTTTAATCGCTGAACACGACAGATCGCCATTGCGTTCTCCAGTGCAGACGTTGCTGACGGTGGGCTGGAGTCAGAGGTACACATGCCAGAGGAACACGTGCACGTAGTCCTGCATCCAGTAGACGGTTGCGGATTGTTCGCACAGTCACCTCAGGTGCAACGGCATCTCGGATTGGCGTCGCAGTGGATGTTCTGCTTGACAACGCCGCTCTCTTCTTATGCGTCGATCGGTCCGCTCATCAGTCCGTCTGTGACTCCCGGTTCCACGTCTTCTCGTGTGGGAATGTTTCTAGGATCATCTACGCAACCATCGTACCACCACCGATACTTCCCGTCCAATTTGCTCCGCAATACGACGATACGACCACCCGGCCCCGCGGAGTCCTACTAGATGACCTCGCTCAAAGTCCGATAACTGCTGAAATCGTACACGTCTTCCATGTCCAGGCATTGCAGCTTCTTCAGGGTTTTCGCATGTGTCCGTACGCCGACGACTGATTGCATTCACTTCGCCGTACTTCTTAAATACCACTGACGATGATTTGCATATTATGCCGTGCTGTGGCGTAAGCGCTCACCGGTTGGTCCCAAAATTAACATCACACCTACGTAAACTCGACCCCATTATCATATGTAAATTTCACGATCGTCCGCCAATTCCTTCTTGGTGTTCTTTTTTCACTTTCCGGCAGTGTATTATGCACAGTGCAATAACTATGTTATTGTTTTTCATATGTAATGGAAGATGTGTATTTTTTACGGTAATGTTTTACTTTTTCAGCAATGAAAAACTGTTCTCAAGACGTCGAGGAGAAGACCAAATCATATTGTCGTCAACTTTGTAGTGTTCCATGTCGGTGAGCAATGAAGATTTATTTATCAAACAATTTGGCATCTGCGTTCTACAACTATTAAGTCGGAAGTAACAAAATGTATGGAAGGTTGCTAGTTAGTCTACCGAGCTGGTCCCGAATGAGACATAGGTGGTGTGCTTTTCCCATGCGCTGTATCTGTCCCCATCCCTGGATTGCGCGGCCAGCTCGGGCACTCCGAAACGTAGCGGTTCTTCGTGGAATGGGTTAAATGAGATGTTGGAGCATATCTAAGTAGATGACCAGCTGCGCAGACTGCAGGGCATCTTGAAATGCAGTATTGGTGGGAGGGGGAGAAGGGCAACGCCTCAGAATACGTTCTAAGCTGCCACAGATGTGTTCCAGGAAATTTAAATGAGGAGAGCAAGGAGGTTAGAATTGAGGGATCCGCACCGTTTTCCTTGTGTGATCAAAATGAAGCCAGCGAAACGTCACCATCATAGGATTAGAGAACAGGGAGGTTAGAAGAAGAGGAGGTGAAAGGACCCGTTTTGATTGAAGCCGAAACAGATCAGCTGTTTTGATCTTCTCTTTGAGGTGGTGCGAGTTTGCAGGAGTTCGGAAACGTGACGTCACTTCCTGTGCCTGAAGCAGTTACGCTTAGCGCATGGAAACCATGCAAAACAAGGATGCAAACAAGGAATATTTCGGACTTCGTATTTCTTAACATTAGAGTTTTGATAATATTTTAAACATGGCTACTTGCACAAGCGCAGTATGCAAGTAACCATGCGCAGTATGCACTTCCACTCAAATAATCATTATTTTGTTCAATTTTTTAAAGAAATACCAACATATATTTTCCTATTTTTTCTGGAATTTTATAATTATGGGAACGAATATTTCAGCCTCAATTGTTTTCATGACTGTATGGGTAGAATAGGGGTCCGAAAAACCCGTTCAAAATCGTGATTTTCCCATAGAGATATACAAGAGTTTCTCTGGTTGGGCGCATTGGCGTAGTCAGCTGATAACAAGTTTGTAAAATCATGCAATGCATTGATTATAATACGCTTTCCAACATACCAGAAATCATTACTCAAGTTATGAGAATAATGGCTGTGGAATAAATCTCGGTCCTGTGCCCTGACCCTTGATCCCATATCGATGATATTCAACAGAACCGGTTCGGGATACCTCCAAAATAACATGATAAAGTTTTGTCGCAATCGAAGCATTTTTACGTAAGTTATGATGCATAAGGGCTATGGAATAGATCCCGCTCATGTGTCCTAACCTTTGACCCCATTTCGCCCATTTTCAATAGAATTCGTCCCCAGACAGGCCCCTACAACATACTAACATTTCATCCAAATCGAAGCATTTTTACGTTAGTTATGACGCATAATGGCGATGGAAGTGATTCCTCTCCTATGTCCTGACTTTTGACCCCATTTCGCCCATTTTTAATAGGGTTTGTGGCCAGGTGGTACCCTACCACATACTAAAATTTCATCGAAGTCGAACCATTTTTACGTTAGTTATGACGCATAACAGCAGTGCAATGAATCTTGCTCCGATGTACTGATCTTTCACCCCATTTCGTTCACTTTAAATAGGGTTCCTTCCGAGGTGATACCCTACCAGATACTAAAATTTCATCGAAATCGAACGATTGTTACGCGAGTTATCGTGCGGACGGACATACGCATACAACGCGTGACGTAATGAAGCAGATGAGAATCGCGACCTTCTGCTCGCAAAAAGTATGACGTCATAAAACTTCAATAGGATCTACACACAACGCGTGACGTAATGAGACAGATGGCGTGACAGCGCGCAACATTCTCAAACGCGAGATTGTGACGTCATAAGATTTCTAAGCATTGGAAACATTACTGGAACGAAGCCATGGCACTAAAAACGTTATAATTCGGAGTGGTTATTTAACCCACTCAACAAATTCTCCTAAAGTTGAGATCAAGCTAAATCGATTTTTAGTACCAGAAAACGGTAGGTTAACGACTATCATCAAAATTCTTAGAGACGTTTTCAAAATAAAATGTACATACATACATACAAGAATTGCTACTTTAAGGTGGACGTCAAGTAATTTTGCTTCCTATACTTCCAATGGAAAAACTTTTGTACTCATTTTCTTCACAATTAATGCGTTCCCAAGAATGAAAATTTGAACATCGATTAAAATAGCTACATTTCATAACTTGGAATACTTAATATTTTCTAAACCATAACCGTAATTATGCAATCCAACATTTATTTGTCCACTGACGTCATCAAAGTACAGGTCGCGCCATCTTTTTTCTGGTTTCAATACCACCAAAGGAAACGTTATTATTTTTTTTTATTATTATGCTTATGTTTTAGAAAATGTTAAGTATTCCGTATTATAGTATGAAGTTATTTTAATCGATGTTCAAATTTCCATCCTTGGGAACACACTAATTGTGAAGGAAATGTGTACAAAAGGTTTTCCATTGGAAATATAGGAAGCAAAATTACTTGACATCCACCTTAATAGCGTGGGATAAGGGCGATAGAATGGATCCCGATCCTATGTCCTGACCTTTGACTCCATTTGTACCATTTTCAATAGGGTTCCTCCCCAGGTGGTCCCCTACCACATACTAAAATGTCATCGAAATCGAACCATTTTTACGCACCTTATGACGCATAAGGGTAATGGAATGCATCCCGCTCCTATGTCCTGACCTCGGACCCCACTTCACCCATTTTCAATAGGGTTTGTTCCCTGGTGGTCCCCTACCACATACTAAAATTTCATTAAAATCGAACCATATTTACGGAAGTTATGACGCATAAGGGCAATTGAATGGATCCCGCTCTTATGGCGTGACATTTGACCCCACTTCACCCATTTTCAATAGGGTTCGTCCCCTGGTGGTCCCCTACCACATACTAAAATTTTATCTAAATCGAACCATTTTTACGTGAGTTATCGTGCCGACAGACGGACAGAAAAAGCTGGAGCATAAACGGTTCTTCAACCTACGGTTGGAAAGCGTAAAAAAGTGGTGTCACGCCACAAGCACGGTGAGAGAGGCTGTTGCCATCTCCTCCTTCTTCTAACCTCCTTGTTACAGACTCTGCCGCCATGTTTGTGAGGCGATTGAGATCAAAACATCACATTCAGTCGTGAAGATGGGGATACCCTTTATCGAGCATTTCACTCCGTATCTTTAAATTTCAAGTGGTGGATCGGTTAAAAATGATAGCGATTCTTAGATAACATAGAATATATGTTTAAGGTTCACAATGACACATGTATATTGATGTCTGATGTTCTTAGATTATCAAGCATGCATACGTTAGCCTTGAGCATAGTATTCCTACGTATAAAAGTTTGGTCGTACCTATTCAAAATTCAACTCTTCAGAATATATGAACTGCAAAGCATCATACGAGGGTTGTACCGAAGTAATGCAAAAGTGGGCATAACTTTTCTATTAACTGATAGAGGTCGCTCAAATTGCACATTTTTTTAGAGTAACTCTTCCTCTATAATAACCCTTCTTCTTCATTGCAGGTAAATAATGGATTTCAAGCAGAAGCAACGTGCCGTCATTGAGTTCTTGACGAAGGAAGGGGGCAGGCTGTCCGGTATCCACAGAAGGCTACAGAATGTTTACGGAGATGACGCCATTGACAAGAGCAATGCGCAAAGATATCTGAAGAAGTTTAAAGAAGGGGAAACCAGCATTGAAGACAAACCACGCAGTGGGGAACCACTGACACGAATCGTCAGCAAGTGGATGAATTGATTTGCGCAGAGAGACGAGTCACAATCGTGAGCTTATTGCACAACTAGACTGTGGTCACAATGCCATACAGAAGATGCTGGAAGATTTAGGGTATTGGACAGTGTGTGCCAAATGGGTACCTTGGCAATTGACACCCAATTTGATGGAAGCAAAGGTGCAAGTCTGCTCTGATATGCTGGAAGCGTTTGAAACCAACGAAAACACATTGTGTTTCGCTGTGGTGACAGGGGTGAAACGGGGCTGATCTTAATGATCCGGAAACGAAGAATCAATCCACGGAATGGCGTCACACCTTTACGCGAAGGCCCAAGAAGTTCAAGAGGCAGCGATCAACACAGAAAGTCATGGTGACTGTTTTTTGGGATGAGAGAGGTGTCATTCTCCTTGATTTTCTGGAACGTGACCGTACCGTGACCTGCGAGCGGTACATTGAAACACTCAAGAAGCTTAGGGAAGCCATAAGGAGGAAGAGACCGAACAATAATCTGAAAAGGATTCACATTCACCCTAACAATGCGAGACCACGCATAACTTTGGCAATAAATCAGGCGATCAGCAAATTAGGCTGGCCGGTGGTCCCCATCCAACGCAAAGACCAGATCTAGCGCCCTCCGACTTCCACCTGTTCGGTCCAATGAAGGATGGTCTCCGGGGAAAACGATTTGATGATACAGACGAGGTGAAAGTGGCTGTGAAGAAGTGGGTACAACAGTCCACACCTGAATTTTTTCGAAGAGGATTCGAGAGTTGGGTTCAACGATGACGCAAATGCATCACTTGTGATGGAGACTATGTTGAGTAGTACCTTTTCATAGAGAAAGAGTTAGTCTACCAACATGCGCAATTTGAACGACCTCTGTCAGTTAATAAAAAAATTATGCCCACTTTTGCATTACTTTCGGTACAATCCTCGTACAAAAAACGCGGTAGTAAGTTGAATTTTTTTACAATGAAAATGTTGTTTAAACGTTTACTGGAAGGGATTAGCATTGAGAGCATCATATACACTGGCGTGCAAAAATTAAGGACGAGACGGTTTTTCGAATGTCACGTCATGCAGAAGTGCTCCACATCGACTCAAATCATACCACAAGATCCCCAAGATGTAAGAATATGGGACAAGTGAGCAAAACCGTCCAAACAAGGAATCCAAAGGATACAAAGGCACTTTATTGAGAAGGTAGCTTCGAGCACAACTGGACAGAAGACAGAAACGTCCATGTGACAGGCGGCTGCCAAGAAAAATCCAGTCTTTAGTAGGGGATATGATCACACCTGACTACGTTGCAGGATTTACAACGTCTGTAAAGGCTGAGGACGAGGTTGTCAAGGAGCTGTTGAGGCATCGTGCCCCATTCCTCTTGTAGCGCCAATCGCAGCTGCGGAATCGTTGCTGGCGACTGGTGACGTACTGCCAAGCGTCTCCCGAGAAGGTCCTACACTTGTTCGATTGGATTAAGGTCCGGGGCCTTGCAAGCCAATCCATGCGTTGAATGTCTTCACTCTCCAACAGCTCTGCGACAGCCACTGTACGATGAGGTGTAGCGTTGTCGTCCATGAAGAGGAACTCAGGACCCACAGCACCTCTAAACAGACGCACGTGAGGCAGGAGAACCTCGGTAAAATAGCGGACACCAGTGACTGAACCTCCTTGGAAGATGTATAGGTCAGTACGGTTACCAAGCATGATACCGCCCCAAACGAGAACTCCGCCACATCCAAACCGGTCCCTTTCGATGATGTTGGAGGTGTGATTGCGTGTTCCCTGCTCTCTCCAGATGTGTATACATCCAGAATCGCTCGTCAGACTAAATCGGCTCTCATCCGTAAAGAAAACTCGACCCCATTGCTGATGTGTCGAGTTCTTGTGTTCCTGGCATAACAGAAACCACCGTCTCCGATGAGCAGGCGTTAATGGTACACACCGCACTGGTCGTCGCGCAAATAGACCACCATTGTGCAGCCTCCTGGCCACGGTAAAACGCGATAACAGACGTCCAGTTGTCTGTTGCACGTGCCTTGAGATTTCTCCAGCTGTCTGCCGTCTGTCTCTTCTCGCCTGTAGGACAA
Source organism: Macrothele yani (assembly GCA_039090855.1). Taxonomy (NCBI): domain Eukaryota; kingdom Metazoa; phylum Arthropoda; class Arachnida; order Araneae; family Macrothelidae; genus Macrothele; species Macrothele yani. The sequence continues at coordinate 41,872,116 of CM077022.1, read as the reverse complement.
TATACCGGTCGTCCGCCGCCGTGGTTGCTCGTAGACGACCACTGCTAAACTCTCAGACAGCTGTTCCTGTTTTTTGAAATGCTCTCCAAGGTCGTGAAACGATGCGATGAGAGTTCCCGAACTCCTCGTCCACACTAGTCACACTTCGACCTTCTTCCAACTTCCCAATGACGCGACCTCGGGTAAAGTCATCCAGATGTCGTCTACTGGATTGTCTGTTGGCCATATCACACGGTGGCAACAACTCGACGTCGTTCCAACCGATGTACACCGTGCAATAGCTTTCACCGAATTGCTGAGCGTGCACCGCCCGTGTGCTTTATACCCTTCCGACCCCACCCTACGTCATGCTGCATAGATGCGCATGCCCTACCGTACCGGACCCTGGACCCTAGTCTATCTCCTGAGTGGTCTTTCTGTCCGTTCTGCCTGTTCGTTCCGCATTTTATGCTAATTTCTCCTCTTCGTCCTTAATTTTTGCACACCAGTGTATGATCACTTATTTGTCCCTCTGTATTAAATATTTGTTCAGCGTAGTACAGGCACGCATGGGTGAGAAAGCTCCGCCGATAAAATGTTTTGTCGCGGTGCACTTTCTCCGCCGACGAAAGCGCAGATCGTAATCTTCATACTTTCTATATTAATTAGTAGGATTAGGTATAAAAAATTGTAGCCGATTTTTTGAGGGCAGGATTATAGTAAAGTCCTGCATGTTAAAATATTTGCAAGTTTCAGAACCAGCAGTTTCTGAACGATACATGGTGACTTCTTAAATAACACCAAAATTTATAGAAATCTTAATACTGAATGCAAAGTTACTGATGAAAGTTACATCAGCAGGGGCTTTAGATAAGTTAACACATCCAAATATACAGCACTATCCATTTAAAAAGAAGTGTAAGTTTTTTTGACAGCAAATGGTCTATTCCCTATTTCCACAATGGTGAAAAAATACTAGCTGTTGTTATTATTATTATTAGTGTGATATGAATAAACGGAATGTTTATATTCAAGGGGATTCAGCTAAGCGTGTACAAACGTCTGGGAGGGGTAGGTTGTACAAAGACATATCGGAATCACATAGCAAAGCAGGGTCGGAAACTCCATCTTCATGTGCTAGTGTACAGAGAGGACGAGAAATGAAAGAGCAGCACGTAAGAGAACAAAATGCTTTTTATTACTCACAAGACATTTGCGAAATGCATTGAGGTTACAGAAGGTGTTCAAAGTTGCGACCATGAGCTGTAACACATCGTCTGCGCATGGAATCACGTACACTTTGGAAAATTCCTGGCGTGTCTCGGACTTCCGAAGCAGCTACAGAGGTGCATGCTACAAGGTCCTCATCGCTTTCAACGGGGGTGTCGTACACCAGTCCTTTAATGTAACCACAGAAGAAGTAATCAAGGCATGTTAAGTACGGCGATTTTGCAGGCCAATGAACGGGACCACCATGCCCGATCCACTGATGTCCAAATGTCATGTTTAAGCGATGACGAACGTCATTGCTGAAATGGGCGGGGGCCCCATCGTGCTGGAACCACATTGCACGGCGCAGCGCCTGAGGGACCTGTTGTTCGTTCAATAGCTCTGGCAAGACGTCCTCCAGAAATATCCAGTAACTCCTTTCGTCCATACAAGGAGGCATGAGGTATGGGCCACTTAAGTGGTCCCCGACAATGCCGGCCCAACCATTAACAGCAAAACGGTTTTGTGCTGCACGTGGTCGTACAACATGGGGGTTCTCCACCCCCATTCATGCGCGTTATGTGCATTGAAGCAACCTTCCCGTGTAAATGACGGTATCCTGAAAGAACGTATGAGCAGTCTCGCGACCGAACAACGCCAGTTATCTCATGAAGATGACGTTTCTGACCGGCATTGCTATGTGATACCGATTTGTCTTTGTGCAGCCTACCCCTACCAGAAGTTTGTATACGCTTAGCTGAATCACCCTGTATATTTCTACACTTGCCTTCGGTATGCTTATAGCGCTACGTTCCAATGGATGGACTAGGAATACACCTATTGTCATAAAAATTCGCGCACCAAGAAGGAAGCGTCAGATTGAAATGAGATTTTAGTAGTGATATGGTACATACCAAGGACAGAAGTGATTAAAATATCACAGCAGCAGGACAATCTCCCACGGACATACGGTACACATTCCGTCCAGCGTTAGTACCGCGTCGGAGTACCTCGTGCTCGGATACATGCGATGACACGGTTTGACGTGGAGTCAAATAGACGCCGGATGTTATCCTGGGACAGATTGGCCCACACGTCTTACAACTGACGCTGTAAATCACGAACACTGGGACTTGGAGAAAACTGGCGTCCCATCTGGTCCCACGCGTGCTCGATGGGCGAGAGATCAGGCAATCTGGCAGGCCACGGAAGCGTCGAAGCATGACGTAGACAGTCCTCGGTAACCCGAACCGTGTGCGGACGGGCGTCATCGTGTTTAAAAATAGGCTTAGGGTCGTTCCGACAGGAAAGGCAGTACGTGGAACCACAGGATCTCCTGTACGTAGCGCTGGGGTGTCAACGTCCCTCGGATCACTGCGAGGGAAGTCCGGCTGTCATACGAGATGACTCCCCATACCATCACGCCTTCAGTTAGGAACGTGTGCCACTGTACAGTGACGTTCGGATTTCAGCGCTCACCTGCGGTCCTCCACACTCTGACACGGTGCTCATCGGTTCCCATACAGAAGTGGGATTCCTCGCTGAACACTATACGTCGCCAGTCCGAAGCATTCCATGTTGCTCGCTGCTGGCACCACTGCAATCGACGTCGATGATGGTCAGGTGTTAATGGAAGAAAAGACAAGGGCCGTGAAGAGTACAGATTCACCTCTGCCAGGTGTTTAGAAATGGTTCTGGCGGACACAGGAGTCCCTTGTATAGCAGCCATACGTCTCTGGATTATTGGACAAGGACGTCGTTTCATCTGTGCGTGCCGCTCTCACGATCCCACAGTCCTCACTGCTGGTGGTGTATCGCGATCGTCCAGAGATACTCCGCCGTGTCTGGGTGCCTTCCTGTGTCCATTACTTCCAACACGATCGCACCGTACTGTCAGACCGGCCCAAATGGCTGCCGAGTCGGGGCGCCGAGCCTCCTGCTTCTCTCATCCCGACGATACGGCCTCGTTCAAACTCGGTCAATTGCCCCGTCTCTCACCTGACTCTTACCGTGTACTTTGGCACGCATTTGGAGTCCCCTGCGCGGCGCCTTAAACGCCCCAAAGATTGCGAATGCAGCGCCGGCCGTGAACGCGCGGGCATGCGGAATCGCACGAAACCTTATCATTTGCACGTATGCCCACCCCGTAGCTATTCGCCGAGTTTCGCGTTAGTCGCACGGTTTTTTCTTGGTGCCCAGATTTTTATGATAATGAGTGTACTTCGAAAGGTATTGTATGCAGATAAAATGACTCATCTTGAATGAGGTTAGCCAATAAAATGATGAAGATGACGAGGTACTTTTGAGGATATATTAATATATTTAATATAGGAGCACGAATACCGAATAGAAACTAAATGGAGTTTCTAACACTAAAGCAATAAATAAAGATAGAGTATGAGGTAATAGAGCATTTGAAGGATAAACATGGAGTTTCAGAGCACAACATGCATTAACTGCTTGCAAGAAAACATCGCAGCAGAAGACAGAACGACCATCATAACAGAAGGATCGCCACAAAGCGTGTGAATGCTTGTGAACCGAAGCGAGTTCAACTTTTTTAGCCAGGTGTTTTCTCACGAGGTGATCACGTGACACTTGTAATACTTAACGTAGGGAGAAATCATAAACAGATTTTTTCCCGCACGTGGGAACAATGTTTGGCGACTGCTGAGAGACGTACTTATGTTTCTAACACTAGCAACATTTCACTGGGCGTGACCATCAACTCCGCGTCATCGGCTCAAAAAGCTGTAAGTTTATGACGTCATCTTTACTCCATCTATGCTAACCTCCTTGGCTGGGAGGCCTAGACAGGGCGCAAAACTAACTGGAATACTTTTCGAACCTTTGCCTGGACATACGGAGGAAGGTGATAGGATGCATTGTCCGGATAGAACACACCATGCTGAAGGGGAAAATGGTCTACATGAATGGTTATGAATCACTGTTGTTTCAAAAGATACCGTTTCAGATATCTACGAAAAAGCGCAAAGAGAACGACTGGAATGGCGTACGCCAAAAGTAAGATCGCTGAGCCGTCCGGCTCGCGAAATAGATTCGTCTCTTAACAGAAATCGCCGTCAGAATGCAACTTAAGCAGGTGACACTACATCTTTACACGAAACCATCAGAAAGGAATAGTAGCATCTGAGCTTTGCTTGCCGTTTCCTACGGAATTACCGCTCTTGTCAGTGAGGAACAACTGAATACGATTGGTAGCATGGTGCTTTAAACTTTAAAGACTGGACTGCGAACCAGTGGAAGAACAAGGAATTTGACGAAAATTCTTACGCTGTCTTGCATTCACGACCGGTTGAAACTGATATTTAAAGCCATGGACCCAGCGTATCTGCAGTGCGGTTGTTCAACTCACTGTCTTCAGTGGTCTTCACAGGGAACACTCAGCGGGAACGGCTGTGTGCTATTGTTGGTTGGGTACAAAAAAATGCGTCTTCTAACGATCACTTTTATCTACGAATGCTACAATTTTCTCTTCACGGCTCAGGGTAATTTCAGGACAAAAACCAGCCATCTGCAAATCTTCCGCACAGCGTTATCGGTTCTTTGAGTAATCTGAGCACTTCGCAGAACTTCCATGGCTTCTTTATGCTCAAGCCTTCAATGTTATGAAGAATGTCAGGGACAATTTGAAATCTAGTGTTCACTATCGTTGCCCAAATGAAGCAGGGCATTTAGTACCAATCTATCTTAGATTCGCTACAAAATGTCCCCCTGGCAGAATAGGAGCTCCTGAATCTTCGTACCTCAACACCTCATGGACCCATGCTACGCCGAGTTATAGCTGCGATTCAAAGAAAAGCAGCCCTATTTATTACTTTGTCAAAGTTTGGAAGCTTTTGACCAGGCCGTTTATTTTACATTGCAAAATTAGTAGCTCTAATTTCGATTTCTCTTTTTAGAAACGATGAATTTGAGGTGTCTCTGGGATCGCATATGCTTAATCCAAATGATATGGTAAGAATAAATTTTTTGTTGATCAAAACCCTAAAAGTTTTAAGATACATTAAAAGACCAAGATAATGTAATCAGTTTTTTTTACGAAAATGACTTGTGCTTTTCAGTGTGTACTATTTGAATAGAAATGGAATATCTTCTGTTATTCCCAGGTAGATATTTTGTGTAAATTATGTTAAAATACGATTAAAAAAAATATATATACACTACTGGCCACCCAAAATGCAACACCAAGAAGGACACGAAATAGCAAAGCCAGATTTACTGGACACATAAGAACAGATACAAAGATGAAACGATTGAGCTTACAGGCCCGTGCGACTTCCGGAACACGCAGACATCAATAGTTCGTGTGGCCCCCATGGTTGGTAATAACTGCCGCTACACGCCGCGGCATCGAAAGAAAGAGGCTTCGGATGTGGGCTTGGGGTATGTTGGTCCAGGCTGTTTCCACACGTTGCCGCAGTTCGTCAGGCGTAGCCGCAGGTGGTGCTTGCCGGGCCACTCGGTTGCCGATCAGCGACCAGACGTGTTCGATGGGCGACATATCGGGAGAACAGGCGGGCCACGGCGGCAGTGACACCTGGTGGGCCGTGAAGAATTCTTGTACCATGCATGCCACGTGCGGACGCGCATTGTCCTCTTGAAACGTGGCCACTGGCAGGTCCTGCAGGTAAGGGAGGACTACTGGCTCCAAAACGTCGGAGATGGTGCGGTGGCTGTTGAGTGTACCGGCGATGAGTACCAGAAGGGTGCGGGTGTCATATCCAATTGCGCCCCAAACCATAACACCAGGCGACGGACGGAACCAACCATCGTGGTATTGCAGGCAGAAGCGGGATTCGTCGGAGAAGACAATGTCGTGCCATTCCGTAGTTAAGGTGCGGCGTTCAACGGCCCACTGCCGCCTCACTCACCGGTGGTGTAACGTCAATGTTAATCGGAGCAATGGGCACCGTGCGACAAGTCCCCGCTCCTGCAGACGACGTCGAACGGTACGTGCTGACACAGGTTGTTGCGCAACACACCCTAATTCCTGCGCTAACGTTCGTGATGTGGCGGTGCGAGCCGTCAATGCCCGCAGCACAACATGCCGGTCCTCTCATTCGGTGGTGTGCCGCGGCTGCGGCAATCGCTCACGTCGGTTCGTCCGTCCCTCCTGCACCCACCGAATCCATACTCGCCTCATTGTGGTTGGATGTCGTTCCACACGGGCGCCGATGTCTCGGTACGATAAACCGCTGTCGCGATAAGCTACTATTCGTCCTCTGTCGGACTCCGAAACGTGCTGGAATGACTGCCGTATTCTGCGACGAGGCATCAGGAAGCTCTCGACACACATGTCCGGCAGCACAACACACTTCCACTACTTACACCCCGCCTTCTGTGCACCCTTCTTATAGTGCTTCTCGGTGGCGTGCTGGGCGCACATGATTTGCATATGCCCTGCAATGCTAATCGTTTGCATGTCCTCTCGCGGGCAACGCATGCTGCGAATTTCGGGCCAATCGGATGCTTCCTTCTTGGTGTTGCATTTTGGGTGGCCAGCAGTGTAGTATAGCAAAAATGGCATTTCTGTTCTAATATTTCATTTCGCACCAGAATGAAATATTTAACTTCTTAGGTTTATGATGCAGAATCCACATATAAGGAGCCCGTGCTTCGGGAGGACTGGATTTAATAAGTGAAATGCAGACATATGTTTGGTATAACGCTAATTCAAGGGCAATGTGATCACGTTTAGCAAGACAAATTAAATAAATCTCCTGATTTTAATGGGAAACAGAAAACTTCAGTTGAGCATGTTTAACAAATGAAAGAAGAAACTTTTACGGTGTCCTATATTTAAAGAAGTATAAAAAATCTGCTGCTCACTGACTTGGCGGAGGCACAGAATTGGAAGTACGCACGACAAAATGTTGGGAGAATGGACTAGTGAGTGGAAGCATACAGGTAGTTTCCCTTAACAGGTTAGTTTTCAAGAACTCCTTTCACCCAGGTTAGCATTGCGAGAATCGCATGAGCTGATTAGAAAAAATTCCTTTTCTCATGAAAAAAAAAAAAAAAAAAAAGAAGAAGAAGAAGAAGGAGAAAAGAAAAAAACTGACCTGGTGAATGTTCATGTCAGCAAATTTCTGCGCCATTAAACATGTTCAGCTCAAGGGTAGGTGAGTGACGAATGCAGGGTAGATGAGCAATGAATGCAGAGTAGGTGAGCGATGAATGCTAGGGGAAACAAGAGACAAGAGTAACTAGCATTGCATCTTTTCAAAGGAGAGCAGGACTCTGCCGAAGAGCTGGACAAAGGGAAATGAAGGGAATGATATAATTTTCCCATCCGTTCCTAAGGACGAGCTATTAAATGTTCTGCTATTGCTAAGGGACAAGCATGCCTCACTTACTTTGCTCAAATCACAGAGAAGCCCTTTAACGGCGTGCACTGGATAAGCAATGAGACGGTACATTATACGATTGGGTTTGGGTGCTGCTTTGCTCCTTGTTGGTAGGTGAACGAAGTCTCAGGCACTTCCGGAGGAGAGGGCCTCCTTTTTTTATTATTGTTACTATTATTATTTCTATTATTTTGACGATTTTTAATAGAAAGTGACTTTACATGAAAATTCGATTTTAAGGATGTTATTACCAGTTTTGCAACTAAGAAAACCGGGAAGAGCCGTGCGTAACATACTGTGGTCTAATCAGGGTTCAGTTTTGTCTACCTTCCTGCTCACTCAAGAAAACCCGGGTTTAAATTCCAGGTCAGAGCAGCTTGTTTTCTTCGCATGTCAGGTATGTAATTATTATGTTCCGGTTTGTACTCTTTACTGAAATTGCTGCCTCACTTCAAGATCACAATCAATTTTACTTCAGAATTTTTTACAAATTCTAAGATTATTAAAGATTATTGTCGCAAATTCGTAAGATATTAATCAAATTCTACTGCTTTTCAGCTATTTCACAATCAATTTTTGTAGAGGATGGAATATGAAGCATCTCCCTGATTTCACGAAAAAGTTAAACAGAAGGAAATATATGAACATATACTGTACATATATTTTGTGTCGGATGTATCACATGACCTCTCCAGGACTGTACGTTGGTGAATGATTTTGTTTCGTTATGAGAATCGCCATTTTCCTGGCCCTGCGACCCTGGGTGTTTTAGTCATACCCATCGAGTTTATACTTTAGGTGGAGACACCACTCCTATCCACGCAGCACTAGCCGCCATAAGTCACCGTCCGCGCTGCAAGTGACGTCATATGCAGGCAAGACGCAGGCGCAGAAAAGAAGCTGCTTTGAAACCAATGGAACAAAAGCTTCTAGGCGTATAGACAGATAAAATGAGTAATTCAATAATCTTTATCAATCATACACAAGCTTACAGTTTCATCAACGGTATAATTTAGCTCTTTGTTGCCTGTATGTGACGTCAAGCTAACGGTTAGCCGTGACCTAAGGCGGCAGAGTCAGTGGTGTCTCCATTTAATATAAGCTCGATGGTTATACCCTGGTCTTAGGCAGTCTTCAGGTACAAAATACGTAACTTTTATTTTATAAGGAGAAACAAACAGCCTAAACGAAACATGTTATCTCTAAGCGAGAAACATCCTTTATTGGGGACAGAGGAAAACATTTAAAAAAGTTATGCAAAAATTATGACGTCTTCTCTTTGGTTGTTTTTACGCCGCTAAAAATAAAGACATGTTGTAGAGAAAAGAGGTTCATTGTCACTAAAATAGTTCATAGTTCTACAAACATCTGGCGCACCGGTAAATGGGGCTATAATGAAACTTCATGCCGAGAAATTGCGGTTTACTAGCTTACGCCATTTACTGGGGGGTTAACTTTACCACTGCCCGAGCCGACATACTTCTTTCATATTTATGTCGTATTATGGCGCTATTTGGCCGATTGTGACCCGAGTTCCAGGAACTTTAAACCTATATTAATAAAACATCGTGTCTGTCTGTCTGTCAGTCACCTACAGAAGAAGCTACTCAACGCAGAAGTTTTGAATTTGGCAGAAACCTGTGGAGGCACATCAGTGTTTGAACCTCGGAGCACTTTTCTGAAATTCAGATTTGGAAATTTTTAAGTTCTAAATCTTCAATCATTGTTGAAATTTTATCTTGCTGTTTACGGTATTATAGACTCACGCAACAATACTTCGTTACACTTTTGCGTAAAGTACGGGAACCTCATGCCAAACGTGATGTTAGTGTCGATATTAGTAGGTTCTGCTGAAGTTTTTGCGCTGCACTGCGATAGTGTCACTAACCGGCGGGACGGTTTTTTTTTACGTTTCAGACCGCGGCTTTCTCCGTCTTACTACACACTATAAATAGTTTCATTATTTAAAAAATATTCACGATAATTTCTTAGAGGAAATACACTGCTTTCTGTTGGAAAGGCAACACCAAGAAAAACCTGAGATATTGAAGTGATATTTATACAGTATGTTAGTTATTGTACAAGATGTAAGTGATCAGAAGTACGGATCTGTAAATGATGTGGTACACACAGTACCTTGTGTACGCTCCACGAGCAGCGATAACGGCTCGTACACGGCGTGGCATTGACTTAATGAAGTTCTGGATGTCGCATTGCGGAAGTTCATTCCAGGCTGTCTCGATTCGTACAAAAAGTTCATCTTAGTTAGCTGGCGGCGGAGCATGACGGGCTAGGCGTCGAGCGACCATATCCCACACTTGTTCAATGGGCAACGAATCAGGCAAACGCGCTGACCAAGGAAGACGTGGAGCATGTCGGGCATCCAGGAGGTGAAAGACATTCAGTGTTACATGCGGTCGGGCATTTCCCTGTTTGAAGATTTCACCGGCAACCGTATACAGATATGGTAGCACTTCAGCCTCCACAACTTCCACCATTTGCCGCTGGCTGTTCATGATTCCTGCAATGCGTAGGAGGCGGGAACGTGAATAGAACCCAAAAGCACCCGACACCCGAACGCACTGTGTCGGGCCTGTATGACGCTGCGTAAAACATGTCTACAGCAGCCGTTCACCACATTGTCGCCGAACAAGAAGGCGTCCATCATGGGTCATTGGGTTAAAACGCTACTTGTAGGAAAACATTATGCGCTGACATTCATCACGTTAGTGTCTGCGTTCTTGGCCCGTTGCAGCCGCTGACGTCTATGGTTTAAGGCCAGGGAAGTCAAGACAACGGATGGTGAGCGACAAGGCCTCATTGAAAAAACTGGGGTTGGGCAGAGATTTCAGACAACCCTTGATGTGTTACAGACTTCCACTGTTGCGCTGAACCTCAGTATGTGGTTGTTCGGTTCGCCAACACCACGCGGTGGAAATGACGGTCTTCCCTTGAGTTCGTTGGTCTATGGGCCTCAGATCTCTCACGTCCGTATGTCTGACATTCCTCTTCCCACTAACGCCATATAAGCATCACTGTACTCGTGTTTTGTCCAACACAAACGGCGATGTCACGAATGGAAAGTCCATCTTCCCGCAGTTCAACACATCGGACTCGCTCAAAGTCCTTCAGCTGTACATACGGGTCTCGTCTGTAGCGGCGGGGCATGCTAAGTTACTACCACTGAATTACTTCCACAGTTCCCCCGAATCGAATACGGCAACTTGCCCTGTGCATCCTGCTTTTATACCTCTGGCGTGACAGATAAGAGGGCGTGGCTGGCACAAATCATTTGGATGTGCTCTGCGATTGTAATCATTTAGACCTCCTCATGTGATCTACCAATCCTGTGAGCTTCATTCCGATTGCACCCGTTGTTCCTGGTGTTGCAGTTTCAATAGGCAGCAGTGTGTATTTCAAAGAAATCCAAATTGAATACGAGAAATGAAATGTAAACTTTCTCGCATTTCATATCTTCAAATTTTATCATTGCTATTTCTCTCACACGTGACAGAAGCGACAATAATAGTAGGTTGAGCTAAAATATTTGGGCTGGGCTTCTGAAGTGTCACGAGTATTCTCCCGCCGTGGTCTACGAGGAATTTGTTTACGCTTTAATACAGCAGTTCTCTGTACGCACTACAAATAATTCCACGGTAATTTTTGAGAGAAAGCATATTTCAGCGAAATGTAAATAGTGTACAAAAAATGCAATGCGAAAAAATTGTGAATTCTTTCACATTTCCTTTCTTTTAAACTTAACGTTGCTATTTCTCCGTTCGTACATTCTCCGATCTCATCTTGACTACTTATTTATTTTATCTTGACGAATGTGTTGATTCGTCACCTTGATTTCTGGGTGTGTTTCTCAGCGATTACAAATATAGATTTTGTTCTTTTCTTTAATTCTTTCTTTTGATTCCTGGAGCATGTTTCAGTCAAATATTTCTGTGCAATACATCCTATTCATAATTTCAGGAAAATTCCGACTACGCTGGCACATAAGCCAATCAAATATTTTTCGTTCAACCCGGGAGCCTTTGCTTTTGAATAAATAAATAATCTCGGTAAGAAAATATTTCATGTTTTAACTGGCGGCTTTTTTGGTTGTAAACGCGAAAATCATCTCTCAGAAAAAATTGTATAGGAAGCATTTGAGTAGGTACGAATCAAACGTGAACGTGGATGGGTACAGTGTAGCAGGATATCGAAAAAATACAGTGAAGGCAAAATTTACAATGTGCCTGAAGCAGCGTTTTTTAATAACTAGGGGTAAGACTAAAACGTGGACAGGTGGAAAGAATGCAGATGGAAAACTTCTAAAAGTCACCTGAATATGATGGTCTGCACCAATACGTTTGGCGAAGGCAAGAGAAAATTCTCAAAAAGAAAATTTGCAAAACCAAGGGGAATGAAAAACTTTCACAATGTCTACTCCTTCCTGATAAGTCTAACGAAAGCGTGGATGACATCGAATGCTTTACAATTTATCTTAAGAAATGAAACAAAGAACGTTGGATATAAAAATTGCAAAAACTTCTCTCCTTACAAACAACTGCCCAGCGCATTCACACGTTCAAAATCTTGCCTCCGAACTCAACAGCTGTTCAATAATCTATGGACCGGGAGGGAGCCATTCGAATCCACAAACTCCATTGCTGATGGGATTTTCTCCTAACACTATTCGAAATTTTTGCATTCTTGCGACTTGTATTCCAGTTATCCAGTCTTGAATTCAAACCTGCTTCAGAAAAGCCGAGAGAAAGAGTACTGACAATACGGCTAATGAAATGGGCGATTTTCTTGTCTCCGATTATTTGCAAAGTCAGAACGTCATGTACACTGCTCAAAACAATTAGGGGCTAGCGTAGTTTTGATATGAACTACGGACATCAAGTGTTTGTATGCTAAGAGAAATTGAAGGAAAGTGATTAGAATGAAACTTTTGCACACTTACAAACAACTGAGTATGCAAAATGTTTTGTGTGACGTTAAAAAGGGGCGTGTTTCCGTCAGCGAATGAAAAGGGACATGTACAGTACGATCGTTTAGTCCAGGATAAAAACGACTCACATGCTTTGAATGTGTGTTATTGATGAATGTGATGTGTCCGAACAACGTGATTTACCCGAATCTGCAGCGTGGAGGGTTATCGGCCCCTTAGAGGCGGATCAAACCCAATCGCAAGTAGTGGAAGCCATTGGAGTGTCTCAAAGTGTGATTTCCAGGCTTCGGAATCGGTTTTCAGATACCGGAAATGTAAGGATAAGACCAGGGCAAGGTCGTAGGAGAACAACATCAACTCTTCTGCGACGCGAACTCCGTACAGCTATCGGCACAAATGTTTCAACTCAAACTGTTCTGAACAGACTCCATAGTGTTGGTCTGTATGCTCGACTACCTATGGTATGTGTTTCTTTAACCGCACGCCAACGTGCTGACCGCAGACCTTGGGCACAGGACCATGCCGATTGGAGAAGAAATGAATGGATTAATGTTCTATTCTCAGACGAGTCACGCTTTACTGTACATCTTGACAATAGGCGACTCATCATTTGGAGGGAACGAGGTACTCGTAACAACCCGTTATTTGTGCAAGAAAGTGTTCGATTTTAGGAGGCGGAGTGATAGTGTGGTCCGGTATCTCTATCAATGGTCGAACCGACCTGTACACTATCAGAAATGGAACACTTACTGCTCAGCGGTATAGGGATTAAATCTTCTGACCCTTATGCTGCAGGAATCGGAGATGAATTCATTTTCGTGGAGGATAATTTCAGGCCACACCGCGCTCGATATGTGGATGACTTCCTGTTTGATGAGGGAAACATCCGAATGGACTTGCCAGCATGTTCTCCAGACATGAACCCCATCGAGCATGTCTGAGACGTTCTTGGGGAAGGGTTGCTGCTTGATTAACCCCTCCAAATTTAAATTACTAATTGTTTCGGCCATATTTTTCTTCTCACATAGTGTACTATGCCTATAGTTCTTATTCCAACCTCCGATGTTTTCCGTCACTCACAGTTTTCATACAAAACTACGATATCCCTTAATTGTTTTGAGCAGTGTAGTTTTATGGCCACCTTGATGGCACAGTGTTTTAAACGCTGGTTTCTGACCATTCATCCGAGATGAGTGCAGGTTCTAATCCCGGTGAGGCATGGAGGGCGTGTTTGTCTCACGGACTATCTCTGCTCCTTTTCTGGAATCAGTGGTCCCTAAGTAGGGACGGGCGGCTGTCTATAACTCATTGAGTGCTCACGGTGATCGTAAACCCCCCTCCCCCTAAAATAAGTTTACAACGTCCTTGCAGCTGATGACTTTGATGAAGTAGTACTGGAATATTTCAAACCACATATAACAGATTTAAGGAATATTTTCTTTTGCGTCCACCTGCAGGTTAAAATGGAATTCTACTGAAAATCAAGCTTGAAAGCAGTGGTACATTCTGTTGTTTCGTGAAAGTGTTTAAAACCTATACTCCTAAACATTTAGGGAATATTGCGACCGTAAATGGGCAGACACATGACGGATTGGTATCGAAAACATGATTGTGAGGCAGACTGAGCATGAAACATGGCAAAACAGACTACACGCGAGTCATTAGGCAAATTGATTGCAATATTATGACAACATCCGACACGTGGCTGTTAAGTTACCCATGAATAAATCACAAGAACATCGGTGCGGAGTCGAAAGGATCAAGCGTCATGGGAGGAAATGGGCTAGCTGCAATACTCTTGCCCAGAGCGTTCTACACGCGCTCAATGGGGTTGAAAGCCCAATGTCCAGTCCCCACGCATGATGCCCTATTCTTGACGCATGCTTCCACTAGGGGGATTCGATGTGGGCGTGCGTTATCGTCCATAATCCCCAAGTGCTGCAGCAGAAGCACAAAAATAGGTCTTAGGATCTCATCTCGATACCTGACCGCCGCCTGGGATCCATTCCAGATGATGTAGGGATCTGAAAGACTACCAATGCTGATAAAGATTAAGGATTCCACGACCTCTGAAGGCATCTCTTCCCTGCATGAAGCCTGGCTTATTCCGTGTTCCTCGTTCACGCCAGAGAAGGACATAACGATTTTCGGATTTCAGGCTGAACCGCGACTCACCCGTGAAAAGAATGGCAAGCTACTGTACACTGTACCAACCACGACAGTCTTTAGCGTACTCTACGTGGGCTTTCCAGTAATGTGCAAAGAGGTGCACATACACACCATCGATCGCAGTCTGTACAGCCTTCGATTGCATATAGTCTGTGCGGATATATAAACAGGCGTTGCAATTCAGTTACCTTTCGTTGGCGGTTCCTACAAAGCCAGTAAACTCAAGTGGAGGTTACTGGTGCTGTTGTTAATGTTGGTCGACCCTGTGCTGGTCGACCCTGTGCTGGTCGACCCTGTGCTGGTCTCTTTAGTGTTGTTATGGTCTTTTGGAAACTCCTGGACATTCTACTGATGACTCTTTGAGACACTTTAACCCTTTCTGTCACTATCTCCTGTGTCTGTCCAGCTTCCATACTTTCAATTGCTCTCTAAGCTGACGATACTGGTAAACCGCTTTGCTGAGACATCGTCCAACTAAAATGCACTTCTAATTGCAACATTACTGAATGAGAAGGAATTAGTGATTTTTATAGCCGATGTGCGTTGCAATTCGATAAAGTGCGCAAATGCGTCAGGGCTGGCAATTTGTGTGTCTGACCCCTTTCTTATTGTTGACATGTACAGCTCAGAGGTTGTCCTTTCATTACAGACTTGCAGCTCGTCCATTATTCCGTCATTTCGTGTTGACGTCATAATGCCCTCTATTTCTTTTTTTTTGAGGAGTCTAATAAATTTACCTTTAAAAAGGTCGGCACTCTTGATTTTTTTGCTTCTTCAAGGGTGCTCGCATTTTCGTGGACAGCTCAATACTGTGATTATTCAGAGGCATTACTCGTACAATTTTACTTATTATTTGTAATGTCAAAATGCTCCCGGCCATTGCGCGCTTAGTGACCGGTTCATGAATATGATTCTCTGATCGTTTTGCTTATACTCTGTTTATAAAAGTATGAAGCCTCCACTACCTTACAAACCTGCAGGCGTGTAGCATAGCTATCACACTAAGTTTTCTTTGCTAATGCGCTCAGAGGAAATATACACTGAAGAGCCACAGATTAGAGATAGCAGAAGTCATGCAAATACTTGGCTGCTACTCCCGCATTATCTGTATTTAACCGAATTTCTGGTTAAATACAGCCATTGCCCACAGTTTCCCCAATAGCCATCGATTACAGGCGTGATAGCTACGACGCATGATTTGGATGCTCTTGACAGAAGGCAGATTGTAGGGGCCTGCAGGATGGATCACTTCATCTCGGAAGTCATCAACGCACTGGCGTTTTCCAGTACTACCGTGTCCAGGGTGTTTCAGAAATACGAGAACTCTGGCAAAAGAACAAGCTCTCGAATGCATTACAGAGATGTACCAACAGTGATACCTCATGGCGTACGTCGTTTGGGCCGCATTGTTCGAACTGATAGGCGCAAGACAATGACACAAGTCACTACCGATTTGAAGAGTAAAGTTGCCATGTGAGTGCAAGGACAGTGCAATTCACTCCTAAACGTCTAGGGCTCGGCAGTCGCCGGCCCACAGGAATTCTCCTGTTAACGGCACGACAACAAGCTCAACGTCTTGCCAAAGTACACCGACAGTGGACCAAAGAAGTCTCGTAGCGTGTTGCCTGGAGTGATGAACCCAGATTTAAGCTGCATTGAGTCAATGGGAGTTGTTTGCGGATCTGGCGTTAACCTCATAAAGCCACGGATCCTTTACGTCGAGTTGGAACAGTGCAGGCTGCTGGTGATAGTCTGGGATCTTTGGTACGTGTACAGTCTACTTTGAGAGCCCCCAGATATGTGGACATCCTAGCCGACCATTTACACTCACTAATGTCCAACATGCTTCCCAGTAGCAATGGCACATTCCAGTAAGATCCCCAGGTCTCACCTGGCTACCACATGGTTACAAGTACATTGTAGTGAATATGAAATGCTCAGTGGCCACCTAGAAGCCCGATTTTAGACCCCATCGAAACATCTTTGGGATGTTGTCGAACAGCCTCTTCGGGCACGTGTCTCATAGGCTACGAACATAAGCGAATTATAAACAGCTTTGAAGGAGGCATGGCTGGCGATACCTGCAGAACATTTTCGTAAGCTCGTGGAGTCCACGTCTCGTCGCGTGGCAGCCGTCATTAGAACAAGAGATGGTCTAACGTGTTACTACGCAGGTATCTCCAATTCAATGGCACTTTAATGTAAACTTTTTTCCACAGTTCTACAGTACATTTACTCACGAAATATGTGAAAAGTAGTAATATTTATGAAAGTCATTATACACTCGCGAACAAAGAAATTTGCGCACCTAGAAAAAAACATGCTACAACCGCGAAACTTTGCAAGTAGCTAGAGTGCGTGCTGTTATGCAAATTATCCACGTTTGGTGCGAATGCGCATGGCCGCACACTCTGTGGTGGCACTGCAAACACGAACCGGCAGTCTTATAAACCGGCGTGTAGTCGATGTCCCATGAAAGCGAAAGGCACCGGCCGACGCAAGAAAGAGTACAGAGACACGAATGCCGGGTAGACGCCAGAAACGTCGATTTACGCAACTTACGGACTTTCAGAGAGGCCGGATCATCGGGCTGAAAATCGCAGGGTGGTCATCACGCCGTATAGCCAGCCACGTGGATTGTTCTGACCATACCGTCCAACTGTGTTGGAAGCAGTGGACATGTGACGGCACTACCACACGGCGAAGCGGCTCCGGATGGACCAGGAGGTCCACCGGTAGAGAGGATGACGGATCGTGCGCAAGGGACGAACGGATCCCACAGGGAACCGGTCCGCTATACAGGCAGATGTAGCGACTCCTGTGTGCCCACGAACCATTTCCCGAAGCCTCGCGGATGCGAATATGCGATCCCAGCACCCCTTACGTGTGCGGCCATTAAAACCGGAACATCGCCGGCTCCGTGTGCAGTGGTGCCAAGCCAGAGCGACGTGGAATGCCACAGACTGTCGACGTGTGGTGTTTAGCAATGAGTGCCGCTTAGTTTTGGGGACAGATGATCATCGTGTCCCGGTGTGGAGGTTATCCTTTCTATCGAGCGCCACACCTCTCATACTGCAGGCATTATGGTATGGGGAGCCATAGCATACGATAGCTGATCGGCTCTAGTAGTGGTACGTGGATCATTGACAGGCCAGCGTTATGTGGATGATATCCTACTGCCCCATGTGCTCCCATTCCTGGCATGGATTCCAGGTGCGCTATACTTGCAGGATAATGCCTGCCTGCACACGGCTTGGTTTGCCCAGGACTGCCTACGTCATGTCGAGACACTTCCATGGCCTGCACGCTCCCCGGACATGTCCCCTATCGAGCATGTGGGGGACCAGTTGAAACGCCAGCTGCCACCGTGCCGCACTATCCGGGATTTGGAGCACACCGTCCAACACTTGTGGGCCTGTCCGCCGCAGGACAACATCAGGCGTTTGTTCGCCTCCATGCCGGTCAGTATTGCTGCATGTATCGCCGCACGAGGCGGTGCGAAGCGCTATTGAAAATGACCGGACTGCGTGCCGCAGATCCTTCTGTAATTGTCCTGCAGCTCTATTTTTGCCATCATGTGTATCATTATGTATAACATCACGCCTTCATGTATAACTCTGACTTGCTTACATTTGTATAGGGAAATCGGAGCTTTGTCAGGTCTTTTGTGGCTTTTTCCCTGATCTCCCTTGCTGGTACAGTTACTTACACTGTTGTTGTATTACATTGTATTTCGTTTTCATGTGGCAGCTAAATAAATTGAATTGAATTGAAAAAAAAAGTCCATACAATTTCAGTTGAATCCGATGCTTCCTTCTTCGTGCGCAGATTTCATTCTCCGTGAGTGTATCATAAAAACCCAGTCACATCATTTTGAAAAGTACTTAATTTCATTTCTGTGCAGTTTGTCAGGACTGAAATATCCAGTAACTTTGAATTCTTATTTTTGCAGTGGAGACACAAATCTAAAATACCTTCTGCCTGGGGAATGATGGAGAAAAGGTAAGTGTGATTTATTTGAGATTAAATATTTTATATGTAGCAATATTGCAATCAACGTCCTTCAAAAAATAAATTCTGCAACTGCAAAATGGCTCCGTTCTGGTGATAGTTAATGAAGAAGACCTGAATCATTGTGAATGTGACGGTGCTTTAACCCACACATTGTAAACAGGAAGGACCGCGTCGAATTCTCGAATGCAATGAGACGGCTTTTGAGTACTTTCGGACACAAAAATAACTTTTCAAATGAGAAAACCAGAAAATCAACGAGAAATCTATTTTCTTTAAGCCCCTAGGTAAAAAACTGATAATCAAGTGAAATGCATAACGTTTACATTGTTTTTCATAGTGAATGAAACCAGTTACAAAAGCAATATTTTCAACCACATACATATAATAGGAAAACATTTGCAACTAGAAATAGCAATTTGCCCTCACTGACAGCAGAAAAGTACGTCAGAAAAAATCATAAATTGTTCAAAACATGTTCCTCACGGCGGAAGATATTCTTGGAAAAAGGGATCTTTTTAAAATCGCACAGTTAGAAGAAAAGAAATGTAAGAAAATGCGACACAGTTCATATCGCCGTCTAACTAAAAAGACGTGAATCATTTAAAGAAGGAAATGGGCCAAACTATTCTTCATAGCGAAATTTTTCATCATGAAATATAAGGGTTGTTCAAGAAGAAGTGAGACTTTCAGCCTGAAAGGGTCAAAACATGACATATCTAAAGATAATCGCAGGCCAGCATTTAGACAACGGTCCCGTCGTTGCACAAGTCATTGTATTCCTGCGGCATAGAAGGAGACAAGCTGCTGCTACAACTACACTGCCGGACAATTGCTAAGGACGGATGACAATAGCAACGATAGCAACCATAAAATGGAAGGCAGGAAAATGTGGAAATTACCATAAGTGCGGAATACAGTAAGACGTGTTGTGCGTATGCAAATTTTGGATTGCCGAACTTATTCGTGACGTCATAGCACTGATAAGATATATAAAGGATTTGACGCGTATTGACTGTTGTTGTTCAAACGCAAAGTTGAAAGGGAAAGAATCAATTGACGAACTTGCAATTTTCAGTATGTCTTCCCGATATCACCTATAGATGATTTTACGCGTGGCCGTATTATTGGCAAGATTGAAGAAGGGCGAAAAATAACAGATGTTGCCAGGGAGTTCGACGTCAGCCACAGTGTTGTTTCAAGGCTTTGGAAATCATTTCAAACAAATGGAGAGTGTAGCAAACGTCACGAGGGAGGTCGTGTTCGCAGTACGACACCTGCAGAAGATCGGTACATAGTGCTATCAACAAAAAGACACCGGCGCAGCACAGCTAGTGAGGTAGCAAATCAGTTTATGGCTGCTACTGGCAAGCGGATCTCCCGAAAAACTGTCGCCAGACGTTTGCATGAAGGAGGACTATACGCCCGCCGTCCTGTTGTGTGCATCCCATTGTTCAGACGTCACCGTGCCGCCCGTTTGCAATGGTGCCATCAACATCGCAATTGGACTGATAACGACTGGTCTGCTGTCTTCTTCTCAGATGAGAGTGGATACAGTCTATCGTCTGATTGTCGACGACAACTGATCTGGCGTGATAGTGGTACTGCATATTGTCCAGCAGACATACAGGAAAGGGACCGATATCCGACATGTAGTGTCATGGTATGGGCTGGCATCATGATGAATGGCCGTACGTCCCTCTATGTACTTCCAAATGGGACTATGACTGGCCAACGCTACATTAATGATGTTCTGCTACCCCATGTTCGCATGTTCCGTGGTGCTGTCGGTGATAGATTCATTTTCATGGACGAAAACGCAACATGTCATCGAACTGTCGCTGTCCACGAATGTCTTGAGAGCAAGGATATTCAACGCCTCGTATGGCCGGCAAGTTCTCGAGATCTGAATCCCATTGAAAATGTGTGGGATGCTTTGGGGAGGAGTCTTGCTGGTCACCAATGCCCTCCAATAAACAAGGACACCCTCATCCGTGCACTGACAGAGGAATGGGATAAATTACCCCAACAGCTGCTTGATAATGTTATGCAAAGCATGACACGACGTGTGGAATCTTGCATCGCCCTCCATGGTGGCCATATCCCGTATTGACATCTTACGCCGGAACGCCTGCGGACGGTAATTGCAATTTTTTCACGTTTACGTATTCTGCACAAAATGGCCTGTTTGTCCCTTGAACACGTTCCAAAGCCTTCCGGATTTCAGAGCACAATAAATTGTCTTTCTTGTAATGTCCTGGCATTCTGACATTATTTTATTTCACTTGGCATCCAAACACACTTACTTTTTTATGCGCTATATAGACGTTTATGATCCGTCCTTAGCAATAGTCCAGCAGTGTAGTTATCTACAGCCTCACGCATCTGATCATTCGAAGTGAAACGTTTGCCTTTGAGGTATTTTTTCGTAGGTCCAAAGATGTGAAAATCGCAGGGCAATAGGTCAGAACTATACATCGAATGTTGGAGGACTTCCCAGCAAAAGCGCTGCAATGTCCTTTGCGTGGTAACTGCCGTATGCGGCCTGACGCTATCATGCAGAAGCACAATGCCCTGAGTGAGGTTGCCAAGTCTCTTGTTTTTGACGGCTTGTCGAAGCTTCATTAAAGTTTGATAACATCGTTCGGCATTGATGGTTGATCCTTTTGGTAGCCCATCAAGAAGCAATGGTCCTCAAGGGTCAAAGAACAGGGTTGACATCCCCGTTTCTGCGGAAATGGTGGACTGTGATGTCCTCGGCGGTGGTGAGGATGCATATTTTGGAGTTTCGACTCTATCTCGAAATGATGACACCAGCTCTCTTCCCCTGCAATAATGCGTAGCAGGAAATCTTCACATTTTTCATGGCAGCGGAACAGATGCTGTAACGACAATCCCATCTGTTGACTGATCTGTTCATAGGACAGATGTTTCGGCACCCACGTGGCGCAGACTTTACGATATTCAAGATGCGAATGCATGATTGCCAGTTCCGATGCTCACACCAGCACTGCGCCGCCCCGGTGGCGCAGTAGTCTAAGCGATGGCCTCTGATCATTCGTCCGAAAGGGGTCTGGGTTCGAATCCAGGTGAGGCATGGATGTTGTGTTTGTCTTACGGCACTGGCTCTCTTCCTTCCCTGGAACCAGTGACCCTAAATTAGGGACGGGCGACTGCTTATAGCCCATTGAGTTGCTCACGATGGTCGTTAAACATCCAATAAAAAACAAAAACAAAAACAAAAAAAAAAACACTCGCACTGCACGTCAGTTTTCGGATCGTGATTCTTCGGTTGGCCTTCATTGCAGCATCCACACGTGCAATTGCTTTATTGAAACAGCACGACGTAGTGCTTCTGATCTTGGCTGGTCTAAGGTACTTGTTCGTCCACCACAAAAGAGCTGGCACCACCGTATTACAGCATTGCATGGAAGACAAGGAGGCCCATACACCGCATTCAATCGTCTCTGAATTTCGCTAAGTGGCGTTTTCTCCGCTTTCAAAAACTGAATTACAGCACATTGAGCAACTTTGGACGCATGCATCTCCTACGAGAGAACAATAAAATTAGTCCAGCATGTTACACAGCTTCCGTAACAAACAAACTGCAATGTACAGGGGCTGTCCAAAATAATGGAAACACCTCGCTGAAAACAGTGACTTTGGCATGTGCTGCTTTTTGAGTAAAACGAACATGTAGCTGCAATTTTCTTTGTAAAAAAGTGTTGCTTATAGTCTCAAGGGTCTGTGTGATTGCATTGTAAATCGGTGGTCGCATAATTTCGTTCCAGGTGAAGGCACAATTGGTGACCTGTCGAAGTTCCAAAGAGGGCAGGTTGTAGGAGCCCTTCTGGTTGGTGCGTCGGTAACCACAGTGGCACAGGTATTGGGGGTATCGAGAGGTACCGTGTCGAAGGTCATGACAGCATACAATGTTCACGGCACAACATCATCTGCGAGACACAACTGTGGAAGGAAAACCAAACTCACTGCGAGAGACAGGAGGTCATTAAAGAGGATTGAAATCGCCTGTACCCTAGCCCCACCCATTGACAAAATTAGGATGCGCAGACGCACTTCAGCCTTATTGAACAACCCTTATAATTGGACTTCCTTCAGAATTCCCAACCTAGCTCAAGAGTGTAAAAGTGGCCGTTGCTGCCTATAAAAAGGACGAACTTCGACCATCCAAGAACAAACATGGTACCCATGTTTTAATGATTTGGAATGTCAACAAATAAATAAGCACAAGGCATGAAGAGAAGTGTGGTAATACAGTTTAACAGGTGTATAGAGAACGTTTTTTTTTCTGTTTTATTTAGAATTTGTCAGGTATGGTCTGTATATTGTTTAGTGGCTCGACGAAGCCTCTGCAGTTTTTCTACGATTCTTTGTAAGCCGATTAACCCGTCGTTTGCCCCGCCACACACTGAACAACGCCAGTAATCGCACGTGAGAGTTTTTTCTCACACTACTTATTTTTTTGTGCTGTGTTAAGTAGTTTACTCAATAATAACACTTCAGAGTTCTGTCTTTGCACAAAATATACACAGAAAACAAACAAACTGGGATACCTCTCTAATACCGCGTTGGTCCTCCTCGAGATCGGATAACGGCCGTAACCCGACGGGGCATGGACTCTACGATATCTTTGTAGTACTGTGGAGAAAGTGCGCACCATGCTTCCTGGAGAGCATCCCACAATTCCGTAATATTCACCGGTGGAGAATTCTTGTCATTGACCGTTGAACTGCATCCGAAATGTGTTCGATGGAGTTTAAATCTGGCGAACAAGGGGGCCAATTCAGGATACCAATCTCCGTGGAATGTTCTTCCAGCCATAACGGACGACTGTGGACATGTGTGGTAGCACATTGTCGTGTTGAACGAGGTAGGTCGGAGTGGTTGCAGGACATGAAATTCTGCAAATGATCCTCAAGAATGGTTACGTAGCCTCCACCGGTCAGAGTGGTCTGCAGACTATGAGAGGACCTAATGAGTGCCAGCTGGAAACGCCCCACACCATAACAGAGCCACCTCCGGCCTGCATTGTACTTTGCAGGCATGCGGGACCCAGTGGCCCGTCGGGTTGTCGCAATACCCAAAGTTGGCCATCCGCTGGAAACAATTGGTGCCGCGATTCGTCGGAGCAGGCTAAACGTTTCCAGTCATCTCACATCCAATGACGGTGTTGCCTAGCCCAGGCGAGACGCATAGCCTTGGGCCGTCGTGTCAGCAATGACACTTGGGTGGGCCGTCGGCTCCGAACCATGTAGAACACAGGGAACGTTGCACTGTCGAAACGCTGATGCTACTACGGGCTTCAGTATTTAATTGCGCTGTGATTTGCGGCAATGTTGCACCCCGGGAGGATGTTACAATGCTTGCCACATGCCACTGTCCACGATCGTTCAGGGCTGTTCTACGGTCACATCTGTGAGTTCCAAACTCCGGCAGACCCTTTCGGGATCCCCTATAAGATCTCGAGGGGATCCATCACCGAACCGCTAAAACTGGCAGCGGTCGAAAGGGCAGACGGAAGCCTATCAAAGACTCTTGATAGTACTATGGAGAGTCTCTTGGATTACCACTTCCAAGGAGACGAGGGAGAAGGGGACTCCCCACGGCAAAAAGAAATAAGGGATGAATGTCGGATCCCACCGGACACTGGTGAGGACCCCCCTTCACAAGAGAGGAAGTGGAGAACGCCCTCTCCAGTCTTAACACTGGCAAAGCACCAGGCAAGGATGGGTTCGACCTCAGCATAGTCAGAGAAATCTACTATGCAAATCCCGAGTACTTCGTGGCGCTCCTCAACGAATGCCTCGGGAGGGGTATCTTCCCAGACTTGTGGAAAACAGCGGTGCTAGTTCTTTTCAACAAGACCGAAAAGAACAAAAATGATCCCGCAGCCTACAGGCCTATCTGTCTTCTCTCAGCGTGGAGCAAGGTGCTGGACAAGCTCATAACGAACAGAGCGCTTGGCTTTCTCATGGAGCAGGGAAAGCTAAACAGGAACCAGTTTGGTTTCCTTCCGGGGCGTTGCGCAACGCAGGCAATTCGCAGCCTCAGAGAGAGGGCAGAGAGGAACAAAGCGGTGGGGCTCCATACCTGCTTCATCTCACTAGACGTGAGGGGGCATTCAACAGTGTCTGGTGGCCAATGGTTTTAACCAGACTGAAAGAACTTGGCTGTCCACGGAACTTGTTCTCGTTGATCAGCAGCTACCTTTCTGATAGAAGGGTCGAGTTCGAAGCGGGGAATGGGCAAGCCTCGCGTTCGTACCACAGAGGGTGTCCGCAAGGATCCAACACCGGACCGCTTTTCTGGAATATAGTGGCAGACGCAGCTCTGAATCTAGACCTGGGTCCGGCAGTGGAAATTCAAGCCTATGCGGACGATTTCGTTCTCGTGGTCTCCGCCTCAGGGAGACACGTGATCGAAAGGGAAGCGCACAGTGCCCTAGCTGTGCTGGATAGCTGGAGCAGAGAAAGCAAACTTTGCTTTGCTCCTGAAAAGACCACTCTACTAGCAATAGCTAAGAGTGGAGTAATGAAAACACCACCAAAGTGCAAATTCCAAGGGTGCACTATCAAGGCGGTTCGGGAAATGAAGTACTTGGGGTGGTCCTGGATCAGAGTCTATCAGGGCTGCCACACCTGAGACATCTTCGATTAAGGTGCACGCGAATCCTCAATAGATTGAATGGCATGAGGTTATCGGGCAAAACCAAGAAGGCCATCTATCAGAGAGGAATAGAGATAATTCTGACGTATGCAAGTGGAGCATGGTGGACTCCCACCGTCAGAATGAAGAAGGGGATAAACCAAATCCAAAGGTTGGCCCTACTAGGGATCACCGGTTGTTTTTGCACAACGTCGACCCTAGCACTCCAAGTGCTGGCGGGGTGCGAGCCGGCAGACCTGGTAGTGGAAAGGGAGGCAGCAATGCACTGCCTAAGGTCAGGCGAGGACGCCTACCTTCTCGGTGTGCCACATCGAGCCTCCAACATGGAGCTGAAAAGTGTGGATTGGCAGATCCACCCGGCCGAGGATATTTGCCCACCGTGGGACAAGGAGAAACCCACGGGAGTTGGGCACGAGCTGTTCACGGACGGCTCAAAGTGGAAGGGACAAGTGGGAGCAGGCTTCTGTGCGTTCTCGGATGGGAACGAAGCAACTGCAGAATGCGTGAAACTATCGCAGAACGCTTCTGTCTTCCAGGCAGAACTTCTGGCGATAGAGAAGGCACTAACTTGGGCACTCCCCAGACGTAGTGAAGACAGGATAAAACTCTACTCGGACAGTGAGGCAGCACTGCAGGCTCTGAGTAGATTCAGGGGAAGAAACCCCATCGTCCAGAGGATTAAAACCCTCTTGAGGGCAGAAGGAGATGGGGCAGTCAGTTTCCACTGGGTACGAAGCCATGTCGGAACATAGGGAAACGAAAGGGCGGACCAGCTGGCGAGGGCAGCCACGCTGAAGGAGACGGTTGACGTGCAATGGAGAACGCCGCGAAGGAGTATTCGCGCAGCATTAGCCCGACAGACCATGACCGAATGGCAGGTCAGATGGGACACGGGAGAGACAGGCCGGAAGACACACAGAGTGTTTCCAAAGGTCTCGACCAAACGTGCACAAACAAACAAGCTCCTGAATCAGGTACTCAGTGGCCATGGCATCAGCCCTGAATACCTGGGAAGATTTGCCATCAGGAACTGCACTTGTCCCTGTGGAAATAGAACGGCAAGCATAGAACACTGCGTGCTTGAATGCAGCGGCTTCGCCGAATGGAGAAACACACTGATCCCAGGTGTGCAAAGAACGCGAAGATTGGATCTGCTCATCCAATCCTCCGTTAACAGGAGGGGGATAATAGCCTTGGTTGAGAGGCTAACCCTCCAGCAACATACGATCTTCCCCAGTCAAACGGGGACCGAAACGCAAGAGGTGAACGTGCACACCGAAAGCGATTCGGATGAGGAATGAGGGCGAAAGTCTGTGGGCAAGCAGACAAATAAACCACCAATGTAAATACCCTGTAAATACACTTTTTTGCTATCTCTTAATGTTGTGAGTCCTAAGCATGAGGACAGTGCATACATGTGTGTAGATGTTTTGTGAAAGAAAATAAAGGGAAATTATTCCTCAAAAAAGTTCGAGGGCAAGGAATCTTCCAGTCAACCCTAAATTAATGAACGACCTATAACGCCAGACAGAGCGGGAACCCAGACAAGGTATGCTAGGTCGCCTGCCAGCACGTCACCGCGGGCTGGTCTCTGGGCCACGGGGGTGGCCAGGGTCCGAACCGGCGTCTCAAGGCAGGATAATTGTCGCAACATGTCAAAATAAAATTCAAGGTGCTCAATTAGTCCCCGTGGAGCCAAGACATATTGGCGGAACGGGACAATGAAATCAGTATTTTTTTTTTACGGTCACATCTAGTACTATAGAAAGTCTTTTGGACTACCACTTCCAAGGAGACGAGGGAAAAGGGGACTCCCCACGGCAAAAAGAAATGAGGGATGAATGTCGGATCCCGGGGGGCACTGGTGTAGACCCCCCTTTCACAAGGGAGTAAGTGGAGAACGCCCTCTCCAGTCTAAACACTGGCAAAGCACCAGGCAAGGATGGGCTGGACCTCAGCATAGTGAGAGAAATCTACTATGCAAATCCCGAGTACTTCGTGGCGATCCTAAATAAATGCCTCGGGAGGGGTATCTTCCCAGACTTGTGGAAGACAGCGGTGCTAGTCCTTTTCAACAAGACCGGAAAGGACAAAAACGATCCCGCAGCCTATAGGCCCATCTGTCTTCTCTCTGCGTGGATCAAGGTCTGGACAAGCTCATTACAAACAGAGTGCTTGGCTTTCTCATGGAGAAGGGAAAGCTAAACAGGAACCAGTTTGGTTTCCTTCCGGGGCGTTGCGCAACGCAGGCAATTCGCAGCCTCAGAGAGAGGGCAGAGAAGAACAAAGCGGTGGGGCTCCATACCTGCTTCATCTCACTAGACGTTAGGGGGCTTTCAACAGTGTCTGGTGGCAACTGGTCTTAACCAGACTTAAGGAACT
Organism: Macrothele yani; assembly: GCA_039090855.1. Lineage (NCBI taxonomy): Eukaryota > Metazoa > Arthropoda > Arachnida > Araneae > Macrothelidae > Macrothele > Macrothele yani. The sequence goes on along the minus strand of CM077022.1, from coordinate 41,844,363 downwards.
TGGTTGTCCAAGGAACTTGTTCAAGCTAATCAGTAGCTACCTGTCTGATAGAAGGGTCGAGTTCGAAACGGGGAATGGGCAATCCTCGCGTTCGTACCACGGAGGGTGTCCGCAAGGATCCAACTCCGGGCCGCTATGGTGGAACATTGTTGCAGACGCAGCATTGAATCTAGACCTAGGGCAGGCAGTGAAAATTCAAGCCTATGCGGACGATTTCGTCCTCATGGTATCTGCTTCAGGGAGACACGTGATCGAAAGGGAAGCGCGCAGTGCCCTAGCTGTGCTGGACAATCGGAGCAGGGAAAGCAAACTCTGCTTTGCGCCTGAAAAGACCACTATCTGAGAAATTGCAAAGAGTGGAGTAATGAAAACACCGCCTAAGTGAAAATTCCTAGGGTGCACTATCAAGGCGGTGAGACAAATGAGATACTTGGGTGTGGTCCTGATGGATCAGAATTTATCAGGGTTGCCACACCTAAGACATCTCCGCACAAGGTGCACGTTGATCCTCAATAGATTGAATGGCATGAGGTTATCGGGCAAAACCAAGAAGGCCATCTATCAAAGAGAAATAGAAAGAATTCTGACATATGCCAGTGGAGCATGGTGGAACCCCACCGTCAGAATGAAGAGGAGCATAAATCAAATCCAAATGTTGGCCCTACTACGGATCACAGGCCGTTTCCGCACAACCTTCAAGTGCTGGCTGGGTGTGAGCCGGCAGACCTAGTAGTGGAAAGGGAGGCAGCAATGCACTGCCTAAGGTCAGGTGAAGACGCCTACCTTCTCGGTGTGCCACATCGAGCCTCCAACATGTGGATGAAAAGCGTGGACTGGAATATCCACCCGGCAGAGGAAATTTGCCCACCGTGGGACAAGGCGAAGCCCACGGGAGTTGGGCATGAGCTATTCACTAATGGCTCAAAGCTAAGGGGGACAAATGGGTGTAGGCTTCTGGGCGTTCTCGGATTGGAACGAAGCGACAGCAGAATGCGTAAAATTATCGCAGAACGTTTCTGTCTTCCAAGCAGAACTTCTGTCGATAGAAAAGGCACTTACCTGGGCTCTCCCCAGGCGAAGCGACGAAATAATCAAACTCTACTCCGACAGTGAGGCAGCACTGCAGGCTCTGAGTAGATTCAGGGGAAGAAATCCTATCGTCCAGAGGATTAAAACCCTCCTGAGGGCGGAAGGAGATGGGGCAGTTAGTTTCCACTGGGTACGAAGCTATGTTGGGACCCAGGGAAACGAAAGGGCGGACCAGCTGGCGAATGAAGTAACGCTGAAAGAGACGGTAGACGTGCAATACAGAACGCCGCGCAGGAGCATCCGCGCAGCTTTGGCACGTCAGACCATGGCCGAATGGCAGGTCAGACGGGACACGGGAGAGACAGGGCGGAAGACACCCAGAGTGTTTCCAAAGGTCTCGACCAAACGTGCACAGACAAGCAAGTTCCTGAATCAAGTACTCAGCGGCCATGGCATCTGCCCGGAATACTTGGTCAGATTCGCAATCAGGAACTGCACCTGTCCCTGTGGAAATCTGGCGGCAAGCATTGAACACTGGGTGCTTGAATGCAGTGGCTTCGCCGAATGGAGAAACACACTGATCCCAGGTGTGCAAAGAACGCGAAGATTGGATCTGCACATCCAATCATCCGTTAACAGAAGGGGGATAATAGCCCTAGTAGAGAGGCTAACCCTCCAGCAGCACACGATTTCCCCCTGTCAAACGGGAACCGAGACGCAAGAGGTGAACGTGCACACCGAAAGCGATTCGGACTCGGAATGAGGGCAAAAGTCTGAGGTCAAGTGGCAAGCGAACTACCAATGTAAATACCTTGTAAATACACTAGTTTCAATCTCTCAATGTTGTGAGTCCTAAGAATGAGGACAGTGTATAGATGTGTGTAAATTCTTTGTTGTTGTCAATAAAGGGAAATTATTCCCCTAAAATATCAAAGCTGTTCGAGGGGTAGACAATCTCCCAGTCAACCCTAAAAATTGAACGGCCTATCCCGCCAGACAGAGTGGGAACCCTGCCAAAGTGCGCTAGGTCGGCTGCCAGAAGGACATCGCGGGTTGGTCTCTGGACCACGGGCGTGGCTAGGGCCCGAACCAGCGTCTCAAGGCAGGATAACTGTCGCAACATTTCAAACAAAATTCAAGGTGTTCCATTAGTCCCCGTGAAGCCAAGCACATTGGCGGAACGGGACAAAGTAATCAGTAATATTACGGTCACACCTGTCTCGCGCTCTGGAGATTTTCTCTGAGTTTGTGTGGTCTAGGAACGCCCTTGAAATTGTTGACCGAGTAAATCCAAATTTCGTTGTAATTTTCGGGATAGAGTGACCCATCTCCCGGGAGCCGACTATCATACCACGTTCAAACTCGCTTAAATCCTGAAAAGCTGCCATTTGAAATGCGAATGCTGATATTTCAGCTTGCGGATATATCTGACTTTATATATACACTGAAGTGCTAGAAAAACTGGTACACCAGTCTAATACTTGGTAGGTCCCCCACGGGAGCGCAGGACTGCAGAAATACGACGGGGCATGGACTCCACTAGCTTCTGGGAATATGCTGTAGGCAATGCACATCATAATTCCTGCAGAGCGTTCCACAATTCTAGTGTATTCCGAGGTCTCGGATTCCTGTGTTCGATAGCGCGTTGCATGGCATCCCAAATGTGCTCTATCACGTTCACATCTGGGGAATTGGGTGGGAATGGCAACACCCCAAACTCAGATGAATGCTCCTCTAACCATAATGAGGCGTCCCGACACTTGTGTGGAGGTGCATTGTCCTGTTGGAACAGGCCCAACCCATCAGCATAAATGCAGGACATGAACGGGTGTACCTCGTCAGAAAGGATGCGCACATAGCGTTGGCCGGTCACAGACATTTGTAGACGTACCAGGTGTCCCAGAGAAGTCCAGGTAAACACACCCCATACCATTACGGACCCTCCACCAGCCGGTACAGTTCCCTGTTGACAGGCGGGATCCATGGCTTCATGGGGTTTGCGTCAGACACGAATCTATTCATCTGCCCGATACAGTTGGAAACGCGACTCGTCCGACCAGGCTACTTTTTCCAGTCATGAAGTGTCCGGTGGCGGTGTTTCCGTGCCCAAACGAGGCGCATAGCTCTGTGTCGTGCACCCATCAAGGGGATTCGAGTTGGGCGTCGGCTCTCAAAGCCCATATCGTGTAGGGTACGTTGCACACTCCGGACGCTGATGCTTGTTGAAGCCCCAGCATTGAATTCCGATGATACCGGCGAGAGTGCTGCACGCCTATCACGTGAAAAGGTTCTTAACAGCCGACGATGGTCACGTTCAGACATTGTCGTTTTACGGCCACACTGGTGTCGTAGGTTGGAGGTTTTGCCGGAATTTTTGTAGTCACGGTACACCCTTGCAATTGTCGTCCGTGAAAATCCGAACTTCGTTTCTACCTCCGAAATAGTATGGCCCAACTCACGAGCGCCAACTATGACACCGCGTTGAAAATAACTTAAATCGTTATTACTTGTCATTCTCATGCCGAAAACAGTTCTGACAGCTGGCAAAAAGGATGATCAAATGATCATATGTAGAGGATTTTAGGAAGGGAGTGTCTGACTCCAGGTCTTAAACAACCCTTAGAAATAGGAAACTAGGAGATTTGTGCTAGAGCGCCTGATTGGAAAGTGACACGGAAGTGAAGTAGAAAGGGTTAGGAGGAAGCCCTTATTTATTACCGGGGGGCCAGTACCCGGGGTCCGACGGCTTAACGTGCCCATCCGACGCACGGCGGATATTTAGTGGATCGAGCGTTCGTACCTGCTGGGATCGAACCTGAGGCCTTTCCGTGACAGTCACGATCGTTGCCTACTAGGCCACCCGCGGCTGGCAAAGGATGTCTATCGTTTTATATACACACTTGCGGACGCAACCGAGTACGTGCATAGGTGCCGTTGCCATGTATTTGCATAAGCTCGTCTGTACCAGTTTTTCTGGCACTTCAGTGTACGTCGTTTGCGGACGATAGCATTTACCGCATGTGGCATGTAATGAAAATGGTAGCGCCCTTCCCTTTTTTTTTAGAACCTCAGTGTACTCGGCCATCGAAACAGTCAAAAGTTTGTGAAGCACTTAAACGATTTTATTTCTTTCGTTTTGCACTACGAGGATAGTAGTGCAAACTTAAAGAACTACGATTTCAAAGAAAGCATAAATAGTAGACGGAAGGCCTAGGGTAATCTAATAGGAAAAAGAAAAACTTCGGCAAAAGTAGAGGAAAAATTAGATAATCCTGAAAGAAGCAGAAGTCTACTGATGAAGATGACATCCTGTCTTTTTTGATTTACGGATGATGATGCTTCCCTTATTTTCTAGAAATTAAATTAAATATTCTTTTCTCTCATTCCCAATTTAAGTGTTTTTCTTTTGCCTACCGGAATTTTGTTGGCATACTATCTAAAATGTGCTTTACGTCACAATTCTTAACACAGTAATTAGACATCTCTGAATTGCCAGTATTTACCGTTTCTCACGTAATATTAATTACCCAGATTAGAATACCTGAGAACCATATCGCCATGGAAGTGATTCCTGCTCCTGGACGATGTGGTTTTCAGGTTTTCTGATGTGATTTTATATTACGCGCGAAACAGTATAACAGTAAATACGAGCAATTCAGAGATGTCTTGTTGTTGTGTTAAGAACTGTGATTTATTTCCACGTGTTATGTGATCAATATTTCTTCCACACAATTTGTCCTTTAGGTTTTCTTTAACATTTTTTGTTTTACTGTTACGTCACAATTAATTACTTGAGAGTGTTTGGATGTGTTTTTTAACTGATTCCTAAATGGCGCGATCAAGGGAATTTGCATTGAGTCGCTTCGTAATTTCATCATTTGATATTTTCAGTTCAGTACCTGCCATTTTTTGTTAGTGCGAAATATTGAAGTGCGGGCAATTTTTTTTGTGAGAAGTCCCACTTATTCCATAAATAATACCTTCGTAGTTAACATTTCGCATGAAGCAAGTTTTACACATAAAAGGACTTTGTGTTTAAGGTTTAAGCGTCATATTTCTGTTTTTAGTTAACGCTGTAAGAGAAGCTGCAATGGCAGCATTCTGGCTTTTCCTAAACTCGCACTTAAATAACTTAGAATAAGAAAAGAGGTTAAATTATTGTTAGCTGCTGAGGACGTTTCTTTTGTTTTGTATAGTATTATTATGAACTAAATGTTGCCATTGTTTGAAGTAACTACTGTTTTTTCCATTTTTTAGGAAATACTTAGTTCATCTAAAAGTTTACTACAAGACACTGGACCATGAAATTTTTGAACATAAGCCCAAATATCATGTAAGTATAAAATCCAATTAATTTAGTTTTAGAGCAAACTCTTTCGAGTATTGAGCGCAGGAGAAAAGAACGGACTCACACTACTTCCAATTTTCCTTATTGGCAATCATTTACAAAAGTTTAAGGGGGACCTTAATCCATCCTGTACCTGCAATTTTAATTTGCTCTTTACACATTTTCCCAAAGGCTAATGTGCTCTGGTCTTCAAAAGTTTGAGAGCAAATAAATATAGTCCTTTGCTAACATATGCTCCAGCTGTGGTTTCGAAAATTTGCCAGAAATGTTTTTAAAAGTCACTTTATCTCAATCGAGAAGTATTCCGATTCGGTACCGATTGAGATAAATTGAATTAAGGAAAAACATTTCCGGCAAATTTTTCGAAATCCCAGCTGGGGCATATATTAGCCAAAGATTTAATTTTTCTGTGCTCAAAATTTTTTTTTTTTTTTGATTGGAGGTTTAACGACCACCGTGAGCAACTCAATGGGCTATAAGCAGTCGCCCGTCCCTAATTTAGGGTCACTGGTTCCAGGGAAGGGAGAGAGCCAGTGCCGTAAGACAAACACAACATTCATGCCTCACCGGGATTCGAACCCGGACCCCGTTCGGACGAATGATCAGAGGCCATCGCTTAGACCACTGCGCCACCGGGGCGGTCTCAAAATTTTGAAGACCAGAACAAAGTAATCTTTCATAAAATGTGTAGAGAACGAATTTACATTACCGGAATAGCAAAGGTATCCCCCTTGAGATTTTTCTTAACCCTTTGAGGGCCGCCCCGGTGGCGCAGTGGTCTAAGCGATGGCTTATGACCATTCGTCCGGGAGGAGTGCGGGTTCGAATCCCGGTGAGTCATGGATGTTGTGTTTGTCTTAGGGCACTGGCTCTCTCCCTTCCCTGGAATCAGTGGCCCCAAATTAGGGACGGGCGACTGCTTTTATCCCACTGAGTTGCTCAAGGTGGTCGTTAAACCTTCAAACAAAAAACCCTTTGAGGAGTCTGAACGTACCGGTACGTTCGTTCAGACTCCTCAAAGTGTAAAAAAAACGCTCCTCAAAGTGTTAATACCACCTGATATTTTCACAAGTATATTTAAACGTATAACTATTTATAGCACGTATTTCAAAAATACAAGCATATAATATTCATTTAGATACTTTTCCCAACAAAAGAGGATCAAAATAATTCAGATTCCGTACTTGTATGACCGTCTTTATTGCGAATTACTGCCTGAATACGGTGTTACATACTGGAAATGAAGGATTTGCTTAACATTCACTGGGCATTTCCTTACACCAAACATACTGATGGCTTCAAACAAAGCTTTTGCATCTGATGGCTGTATTTCTGTAACAATATCTGTCAAAATAACCCAAAGATTCTTAATGGGTGTAGCCATACCACTCGAGTACAGTTGCTTTTATCTTAGAAAGTCCTGTACTACCTCGGATCTGGGGAATGGAGCAGTCATGCATGGATATGGTGCATCCTTGAATGTTCATATGAAGCTGTGATCCCCCGGTGGAGCAGTGATCTAAGCGCTGGCTTCTGACCATTCGTACGAGATGGGCTCCGGTTTGAGTCCTGGGTGAGGTATGGGTGGTGTATTTGTCTTATTCTCTCCCTGTCCTCGACCCAGTGATCTAAGGACTGGTATCTGACCATTCGTACGAAATGGAACCTGGTTTGAATCGCGCGTGAGGTATTGGTGGTGTATCTGTCTTACGGCGCCGGCTCTTTTCCTTCCCTGGAACCAGTGACCCCAAATTAGAGACTATGCACACAGTGGTCGTTAACCCCCGAAAAAAAACCATGGAGTGTCAGTTTATCCCACAACATCTGCACCTACCTAAGTATATTCATGGTAGTGTTGGATGGCAGGAAGCATAGTGCAGCAACTTCAGGTTTTGCCATAGATCTCTATATCTTCTGGTTTGGAGGATGTTTAATGGCAGCAACTGTGTTATTTCTTATCAAATCTCTTTCCTTTTTGATGTCGCACGTGTCATGTGTTTGATACAAATTGTTGCAAAGTCAATTAAAAAACTGCACTCCAGTTTTCAGCAGTCTAAGATTGGCCTCCCAGCGAAATCAATTTCTTTTTTTTTTTCATAGTGGGAGTCAGCTGAGGCTTATGTGCTGGTTTGTAAGACTTGAGTTAAATGTTTTTCTCAAACTACTTCAAATAGTGCAGACACTAATTTCTGTTCCTTTAGAAAGCAGAGCTGCCTTGATTGTCTTGCAGGAAATCCCCAGGGAGTGCATGACGGTTCATCATACAGCATGGTCATCTCGGGAAATTGTTCTTCTTGGATAGCCACTTCTCTTCCGCGATGGCTAAATATCCAATCATCTTTAAATTTCGCAATCATATTATGGATAGTAGTTATTCTGAAATGGAAATTTTGTGCCTATTTTGAGTTCCGAGTATCTTTCTTGGTGAAAAGTCACTATTATTGTATCACCCTCAATGATGCATTTCTGCCTATAATGCGAGATAGAGAAAATGTAAATCTTCTCTGTATGGAAACAAGCCCTCAATTGAACCTCAATCCTCGGGCGACTCAATTACGCTTTGCTCTAGAGGTATGCTGCAGTCACAAGATCAAATGACACAATCACGAATTGATACAATGCAATCTAATGAAATGGCAGAAAGGTGATAGGTGGTCTTACGCTATTGCAAATGACTATTTACTTTAATTAGAAATGCACTGTGAAAGTTCCCGTACCAAAATGCATGTTGTTAAACGTCATGTAAAATATTTTTGGTCAGGTTTCAGAACTTGATAGCAAAGCTTTGGATGTTTTCTGCTGAAACCAGGTCGTCTTTATGTTAAAGGAAAATGTTATCAAAGAAACATTTTCTGGCATTTCATCGAAGGCAGTGAAAATATATTATTCAGCTTTAGATTACAAAATACTTACATTTGGGCTGCAAACCGAAACGCTTTAATCTCAAATATTTTTTTAATATTCTCCGTTTCTTAAAATAATAAGTTCTTCAATGAATATGAAAACAATAACATGAATTTTGTTTAAGGAAAAAATATACAGCGGTGAAAAGTATTTTGTTTTTTAAGAAACAGCTTAAAATATCGCGATCCTTTCTTTAAAACTATGGCATATTCTGAAAAGAATTAAATTACAATTTCAAAAACAGGTTAATTCATAACTGTTTTAACGCCCCTTCTTTTCAGAAATAACTAACACTTTCCATTAAAAACAACAATAGTTGAAAGCAACATTATATACAAAAAACAAATATAAGTAACAATAAAAATAAATAACAATGGAATAAATATAAACAACAATAAAAATAAATATAAACAACATTGTAAAATAAATGTAAACAACGATAAAAATAAATATAACAATAAAAAGTAGGTACAAATAACAATAAAAAATAAATATAAACAAAAAACATACACAAAAAATATAAACAACAATATTACAAATGCGTAGGAGATATGCATGTTAGAATTGTTTCCCTTTGTCAGAACACTTGAATTTATATCTTCTGTTACCTTACAACTTGCAAGAACACACTACAGAATTTTTTATGAATGATTAGGGCTCTAGGATTAAGGGAAAGAGGCGGATGTAGCTGGGATTTGTGAGAAATTCGTTGTCTATGCTCATGTTCTACGTTTAATTTGAAGCATGAACCTAGAAACGTTCGAAAATGGACATAATTTAGTGTTTTTTCATCTTGATATAGCATTAGAGATCATGAAATATCCTTGCTGCCAAATTGAGCAGAAGCCTCCTTTAGGAATTTTAGATAATAAACACCAGGTTATGTGGTCAGCCAAACACTCGGGGACTCTTCATATGATATTAGATATCGTGAAAATACAGTACCTTGCCATCGAATTGAGCCGTGCCCTCCACTAGGATTCTAAATGGGAATACACGCTAATGGGTTCACAAGCCAATGCGGGGGAAATGGTATATATCGCAAGAGCCAGTACCAAAAATGTGTAACATGTTTAGGCCCGATTTGGTGATACATCCACGCATTCGTGGAAAACCTTGTAAAAACCACGAACTGGATTAGCAGCACCTGGATCTGAACACACAATAGTCGCCCAACACACAGACTTCATGCTAGAGATTTGCAAACTATTGTAACGTCGACGGTAAAATGTAAAATTTTACGAGGTTTATAGTAATATTTGGATCAACTCTGGCCTTCAAACTGCGCCAATGGGACTGCTCGCCAGCTTTTGTCATGCATTTAATGTTATAAAAACCATTTTACATCAATAGTGACCGCCTGTAAGACTAGCCGTTCGCAACTTGGACACCGAAACGAGCCGCCCCGGTGGCGCAGTGGTCTAAGCGATGGCCTCTGATCATTCGTCCGTAAGGGGTCCGGGTTCGGATCCCGGTGAGGCATGGATGTTGTGTTTGTCTTTCGGCACTGGCTCTCTCCCTTCCCTGGAACCAGTGACCCTAAATTAGGGACGGGCGACTGCTTATAGCCCATTGAGTTGCTCACGGTGGTCGTTAAACCTCTAATCAAAAAAAAAAATCACACCGAAACGAAGCACAAAACGTACGCAGAGAAAGCAAACGGGCTATCATACGCAGCAAGACCACAGCTCAACCAGAAATCGGTAAGGCCACGTCAACGATTTTTGAGATACAACGTAGTTGACTGTTTATCGCATAAGACTACAACGGCAGGTTAAACTGTTAGTCACCTATTACTACGCAAAACTGTGAGTAATCTAAAAACTTTCCGTTCAGGCAAAGAATCTTGAGAAATTGAGTCGAAGAGTGCAGCTTTTCTAAGACAAAGCTCCAGTGATCTTAGGCGATGCATTTCACTGGCTTCCTCACTTTCGGTATTATTATTATTATCCAGATCTTGCCGGTGAAATCTCTCTAGTCTCCGGGTGCTGGACGAGAATGAGGCATGGGTTGTGTGTTTGTCTTACAACACTGGCTTTCTGGAACCAGTGGCCTCAAATTAAGAGCTTGTGATTACTTTTATCCAATAGAATTGCTCACGGTGGACGTTAAATCCTGAAATAAAGAAGAATGTTCAATTTTGTAACGAATCTCTTTGTATGCATACCAATGGTGCACAGAAATGCTGGTAGTTTTAGAAATTTAGAAGTACGCAATGGCTTCTGAGAGTAAGAGCGAATATATACATTTTTGCAATATATTGGGTGACATTCATATAAGATGACAACACCCTTTGATTTGGTTATATTCTGGGTGATGCTTTCTTGGGTAAATTTAACTACAAGTAGAGCAATAACAAGAAAAAAACCCCACGTTTATTCAAATCCTCGGCAAAATCATGTATTTCTTCTTCAGTGAATCAAGGTAGAACACCATAATATTCGAAACTACGTAATTTTTTGTTTGAGGGTTTAGCCAACACCGTGAGCAACTCAATGTGTTATAATCAGTCACCCGTTCCCAATTTGAGGATAGTTCCAGGGTAGGGAGATAGCCAGAGCCGTGAGGAAAGCACACTCTCCATGCCTCACTCATCTCGGGCTAATGATTAGAAGCCAACGCTTCGTATCATTCGTCACTGGAGCAGCAAACTACGTAATCGCAGCGACCAATATAACACAATTCCACTCGAACTTAAACATCGACACTGTCAAACTAAGCAATCTGTCTCGTTTGCAGCTAAGCAATTTAATGATACAAGAAAGACATACACGCTCATCTCATTCTGCAAAAGACTGGCCGTTGTGTTCTATAGTCCTTGGTCAACATTCCACCAGAGCCACGGGTGTACCACTCAGCAGTTTTCGAGGAGAGAAACTCTCTTATGCCAGATTCCACACCCACTACTGAAGCGAAGTGCCATCCCTGAAGGAAATGAGCGATGAAGCAAAAGAGATAGTAGTCGGATGGGGTAAGGGCCTAACTGTGTGGAGGACAGGGTAGGACCGCATCAAATTCATATTTTTGTAATTTTCGGCGGATTGCTCTGGAGGTGTGACTTGGATCATTATTCACTTGAAGTAACGTCTGCTTCCTGTTGATGGGCACCAGAAATCGTTGGAACACAACATCATGTCCTTCTTCCTCTGCAGTTATTCATCATAGAGGTTCTTGTGAACAGTCTGACCATCTGGCACGAGTTTATAGAGCACAGGACCTTCTCAATTCCACCTAATGCCCAGTATGATTTTCCTGTCCAACTGCCCTGTTTGTTCCACTGACTGTGCTTCCTTGCGTAGTCTCTGTCGCTGGTCCTCAGTGGTAGGATAACGTAGGGATATCCACTTACCATCACCTGTGACGAAACGACTCCAAATTACATCGTCCTGTGAATTGAAAAGCAGTCTGCAACAGAGAGAGAGAGAGAGAGAGAGAGAGAGAGAGAGAGACGTAGTTACGCCCTACTGGGGTGTCAGTCTATGAGGAATCATGGCGCCTGAAGGAGAAAGTAGGCTGGTGCAGCTGACGAACGATAGCGGATTAAAAAGACCTCGCCTCATCTGCGATTTGTCGTCTTCTAGTACCGGGGTTTACTGTCATAGCTTAGACCAATGTGTCAGTGTTGATGATTGTTGAATGTCCTGACCTCGCCTTTGTCTTCAAGAGTAGTGTCTCCAGCATTGAAACGCCGGAGCCATTTTCGTGCAATGTTGAAGCCTACTGTTTACTTGCCTTCAGCGGCACTAATTTCTCACGCTGCTGCATCGCGTTTAACCATTTTTTCCAATAATGTCATAACATCATCCTAACATCACGTTTTTCTACCTTCGTCCTGTGCTCACTCAATAACGACACGTAGCTCTGTGCCAAATGCACGTCATCAGCCTCGTGTTTTCCACGTCATCGCAGTTCCCAGTCTACACTGGCGCTCGTTTTGCCCAGGTATGGAGGCCAACATTATGCGTAGCTCAAAACGGGATAGACTTTCGGCTTACCCAGATATTTCTACATATTACAGCGATGATATGTTTAATAATGAGGCGCTTACATACTATTTTCATATTATATTGTTGTTAGGAGTGGGTTAGCTTCCTCGTTTCTATATTTCATGGTTATGACATGTATACGAATTTATTATCGCATATACACATTGAAAAGGATTCGATTGTATTTTTTCATATTTTTACAGATCTTACAGCTGTTTAGCTACCTAGGAGGCAACAGTGGCGTGTGGCTTGGATTCTCTTTCTTAACAGTCTACGAGGTTACCGAAATTCTGCTAACTGCCCTGAATTTTGCCGTTTTAAAATGCAAACGAGTACTCAAACGAAGAAAAAGAAATCGTGGATGCTGCAACTAGTGAAAATTGACAAATATAGTTATGAAATTTTATTGAAAAAAAGCTCCTGTATATTGTAGTTATTTCAGTTCCAACAATAAAAGAATCGCTTCTTTAATTATTGATTTTACACTGAATTCACCATTTTGAATATTCAGTTTTCATTTGGAATTAGTTTTTAACACACTTACTGAACCCACATGATTAATTTTAAGAAACATTTAAAGTACTTCAGTATTTATAGAAACATTTAAACCCGACATTTTACAAGACCAGAATAAAATGAAACAAGAAGTTAAATAATGTGACCTTCCCGAGGCATGGAAGCCGATTTCCTAAACAGCCGTTGTCTAGCTTTTCCCGTGCGTTACACATTTCAGACAAAGGCAAAATGAAATAAAATACACATACAGTTATTTTATGGAATTAAAGTTAGACTGCTCGATGACTAGTAGATATCTTTGAGCGAAATGCGATTTATTTAACAGTTGCTTTATTCTTTTCTTGCTAAGCATAAGCTGAATTGGAAAAAAAAGACATGAAAATCGGAGAATTTGTATGGGTGTTATTAGCTTACTTCCTGCTTTAATATCAGCACAAACATGCAGATGAACAGAGAAACTCAATGTCTTGTCGTCTATCGTAAATGACATGCACAAAGAAAGTTGTTTTATGGTTCACTTGCGAATCTTATTCACAATCTAGGTGTAGGGATAAGCAATTAATAGCAAAATATGTGCACACAAGTATCATTTACATGAAAGGTGATGGATCTTTTTGAAGATGTTCGGGTGATTCGAACCCAGAAAACCATATTGCTCACTGTACAGTGAATACGAATTTATCAGTTTTCAAAAAGTTCTAAATTACAGGAAGCCCTGGTCTCACTGAACGTGTTTTCCTGTCTTTGCTATATCTTAAAAACTATAAATACATGGGGGATTTCAGTAGAATCGGAGAAAAATGCACTGCGTAGCAGGATAGTTTTGTTATCATACGTAAATCTTTTTTAATACCATACGCAAACTTTATTCTGACTCGTAATTAATCATCCCCAGAAAATTTGCTAAAGAGTTTCGAGTGCTTTTATTCGATTGTTAATACCGACGTAAGAATATTATTTCCTTCTTCGCTGCAATTACAACTCTAATTCTACATAACATAACAACTGAGCGGCTAACAGTATCTCCGGTGATCTTGTTCAACACCTCTAAGAAGATCGCCTGCATATTCATCAGATTCGTTGGTCGCTGCTGTTTTGCTGACATCCGTGGTTCCAGATGATGCCCTCATACTCGTTAGTATTTATTCATTTGCTTGGACTCTGTGATCATGGTACCGGTTGCATATCATTACAAAGCTTGAGATCCGCATATCGTTTTTTGCAATGCTTTCAGATCTGCAATTTGTGGTGCTGAATCTTGGAGCAGTCTTTCACCAACCGGATATAGCGTCATCATTGAGGGATGAATATGATCATCTATGATGTTCAGATATACACTGAAGAGCAATTGAATTAGAGATACCTGTCTAGTAACGTATAGCACCACCTTTCGTCCTGATGACGGCGGCGATTCGTCTCGGCATGGACTTGACAAGACACCGGAAGCGTTGGGAAGCCATACGGATCCACGACCCCTGAACAAGCTCCCACAGTTCACGAAGATTTGATGGAGGGGGTCAGAGCCTCGAACATCTCTCTCGATGGCATCCCAGATGTGCTCGATGAGATTGAGGTCAGGTGACCTAGCTGGCCAAGGAAGCGAGGTCACGTCGGTGGAGTGTTCATCCAACCATACGGATACAATTCGGGAGCTGCATTGTCTTGTTGTAGGATGAGGTCCCCAGTGGGATGTTGAAGACGCACAAACGGGAGCAAATGGTCTTCCAGGATATCCCGGTAACTTTGACCTATGAGGGACGATGTCACACATACCAGGTGCCTCATTTCAGTCCATGTAAACAGTCCACACGCGAGAATGCCACCCCCACCACTTGAAGAGTACCCTGCTGGCAAGAAGGAACCATCGCTTCATGTGGTTTGTGCCGTACTCGTATCCTGCCATCCGCATGTACCAACGTGAATCTCGACTCATCAGTCCAGGCAACATTTTCCCACATGTCTAGGGTCCAGTGGCGATGTTCCCGCGCCCATGCTAATCTTTGAACCTTGTGATGTGTGGTCAGCAGTGGTACCCTCGCAGGACGATGGCCTTTGTACCCCATAGCGAGGAGATAATTCTGGATGGTGTGGCTGCTTACATGTTCTTGTGCACCAGCGTTAAATTGCCGAGAGATTTCTTGCACTGTGGCCTATCTACCCGCTGTTACAATGCCAGCTAGCTGACGATGACCCCGCTCATCCACACGCTGTTGTCCACGGCAGTTGGCCCTTGCAGGGATGGTTTTACCGGATTCGATGTACTCACGGTGCACCCGTGACACAGTGACTCGTGGAAATCCCAGTGCCTGCACGACTTCCTAGATGGAGTGACCCATTCGTCGGGCCCCGAAAATTTGCCCACGATCAAATGCGCTTAGATCGTTCGTCTTACCCATACTGCGTCAGACTCTTACTGATTCCCGTCGCATGACTCCTTATATTGTCGGATCGCTGCATACGTCATGTCGTTTCCGTTTATAGGGCCGCCCACAGCGCCACATTTGCATAACGCCAGCTGTCTCTAATTCAATTTCTCTTCAGTGTATACTAGCAGTGCATCTTTCCTGGAGGTAAATGTGCGGAACACTTTACAAATCGCTGTAAAAGCAACTCAATTTCTTGAAAAATATTCTTTAAGCCTTACAGTTATTGCATAATAGAAAATACATTCTCATATTGCATTAAATTATTACATTACAAAAACAGCATTCCGTTACAATTTTACATTACGTAGCAGATCCTGAAATTATAATCTTTTTTACAAAAAGCAACGCAATTTCTTGAACATTGTTCTTTAAGCCTTATTATTATTGCGTAATACAAAATACGTGCTCATATTGCCGTATTTTTTGGCTTGTAAGTGGATACTTTTTTCAGAAGTCCAGGCCGCGACTTATACTCCACATCGACTTCTTATCTATTAAAATTTCGCAATGAGAAGGAAAAAAAAAGAAAAGAAACATTGAGCCTTAAATTCAGTAGTTCTCCATGCACCCTGAAAGTCAAAATCACGTTCTTAAGGAACCATTCAGAAAGCACATATAATATAATATTCCGTATATAATATTTAAGCACATATAATATAATATTCCGTTCACTAAGAACTTGTTTAAAATCTGCTGAAGCGAATATTCCCGTTCGACAGATACATTAAAATCTTCGTGACATATTTAGAGTGGCAGCTGTTGTACATTAATTGCATCCTCCTCGCGATTTCTTCAAGATCCACAGGTAGCATTCGCCTCTGGTTTAGCAAAGCCGCGAGAACTATTTTTCTTGCAATGTTGTTTTTTTATTGAAGGTTTAACGACCACCGTGAGCAATTCGATGGGCTATTAGCAATTGTCCATCTCTAATTTAGGGCCACTGGTTCCACGGAAGGGAGATAGCCAGTGCCGTAAGACAAGCACAATATCTATGTCTAACCGGGACTCGAACCTGGACCCTTATAGGACGAATGTTCAGAAGCCAGCGCCTAGACCACTGCGCCAGCGGGGCGGCTTTCTCGCAATGTTTGAACCTCTGAAACACGCTGCTGCCTCGCAGCTGATGGGGTGGTGAGAGTACTGTCGACGAACGGTGGCACATGTTCTTTAAAAATATCAATTCTATCTCTTAAGTGAATTAAAATCAACTATTGCTTTCATTTATTATGCTTAGCTTAATTTATTTCATGTTTCCAATTGAAATAAAAAGCTTTTTTGGTTCGTGATTTCAATCGGACTCTTGAGAAAGCTGCGAACCATAACTCACGCTACAAACGTCAGTCCTGTTTGGCACACTTGTGTGACCTTATTATATTTTCTTTTTTTTTTTCACCTTTGCACTCCGGCTTCGTCGACTGTTGATTCGAGGGAAGAGATACAGTCTTGTCAGTTTGTAAGAAAAAAAAGCATACCAAATTCAGCTCTCATCCGAAAAAAATACGGAAGTTTTTTCACTTTCTTTTCCTTTTAATATTTATTGAAACATTAAAAATATAGATACATAATTTACTAAATGTATTTATTCTAGTCTCGTCTTATACTAAGAATCGACTTATGAAAATAAGGAAACTGAAAAAATCTAACCCATTCGACTTACAATACTCCATATCGACTTATAAGCCGGATATTAAATTATTATATTAAAAAAAGCAGCATTCTGTAACAGTTTTACATTACATAGCAAGTCCTCCCAGCAAAAATACAAGTGCTGGGAAACTGCTGGCCACCAGCTGGCAGTGATGGGTCACTGCTGGCTGAAATCTGCCACTCACGGCCCAGTAGCGGTCCGTTGGTGGCAGCGCTATCAGTTGGCGAGCCATTGATGGCCCTGCAGCATCGCCGTGAATTGTGGGCCTCCAAGCAAGTGCCACTAGTGGCCCGTTGCTGGCAACCAATGCAACCCCAACAGCAGGTGGAAGCAACGGGACTGCGCATGCGCAGAAGCAACACTTGCTGTGTCTCTCATCGCACCAGTTAGTTGAAGACGACGCTATCGCCATCGTGTTATTTTAGTGGATGTTAAGAAAAAAATCCATATGTGGAGAGGCAAATTAATTTCCTAATGAAATTTTACGTCGACGAAGATATCAGATTAAGCCGTGAAATACTAGATTACAGGCATGAAATACACCCACTCCATTCCCATGAATAACAATTCATGGAATGGAGTGGATGAATAACAAGAAAAAAATTTAAACCGCTTGAAACAAATGTCCTGGAAAACCATTAAAACAACGTTTGTTGAAAGAAAAAAGAATTATACGCGTACAAAATTTATTAATTATTTGAAAGAAAAAAAAGCAACGCGATGTGGTGTACTCATCCTTGGGTTGAATACACAAGACTGGGAGGAATTCGCTTCTAAAAATAACGAGAAGTAAAATAAAATGTCTTTTACTCTTTAAAACAAATGTAGCTTCGGACAACGGAAAGGAAAGACACAACGTTAAAAATGAAACAGAATGTGACATGAACCCGGGTAAATATATATTTATTTAACAATCACTTTTCAAGACGACAAGGACAGTACAAAACTTTGGAAAGCGTCTCTAAGTAGTACACTCCTTGAAAATGAATGAAGTTCCCTTAAGGTGAAAAAAACAAACAACAACTATCGTTACGTTGAAAAAATTAATTTATGAATTTTATGAAACTGACTTTTATGAAAAATACCTCGCAATATTGTAAAATTAAAGAGGGAAGCATTCGGTTACACATTGCATACGAAACAGACAGCTTTAAGCATACGCTCGAGCGTGGCAAATTAGTCCGGTCGGTAGAGAGCTCAGCTACCACGCCAACAGCCCTGGTTCAGATGCAAACAGGCGTTTTTCTGGTCTGTTGAGAAAATTTCCCCAGTGCAGTGCGTTAATTCTCAAGTTTCATAAGGGTAGGAAAAAAAAATTGTAGCTTTGGGAAACTGCGGTTATCCTTGATTTTTTTTTTATTATGGTTACTACTGGGAAATTGGCGGCCAAGATTCGGCAAGCCACCAGTTATGTCACGTGGTTGCCGGCTGCTACTACCGGCACACTACCGGACCACATTAGGCTAGCCATCATTTCTGGCACGTGCTTGCAGGGCCACTTGTGGCAGCTACTGCCTGTGATGGACAACTGATGGCCCTGATAGGGTGCCAACTGTTGGCCTGAACTGCTGGCTTTTCTGTTGGCCGCCCGGACATTTTATTGACGGTTCAGCAGCGGCAACATAGTGCTGGGCCATTACTGGCAGTGCTGGCTTCCAGCAATGACCCAGTGCTGGCCCAGCAAGACTGTTTTTGCTGGGCTGTAATTAGAATCAATCTAACAAAAAGCAACTCATTTTCTTGAACATTGTTCTTTAAACCTTATTATTGTTGCATAATACAAAATACATGCTCATATTATATTAAATTGTCATATTTAGCAAAAACAGCACTCCGTAACAGTTTTAAAAATTCTAAAATTTGAAAGTCTGTCGAAGTCACTCACGAATGAGAGTTAAATTTGCACTAATGATTACAGTTCACTGAAGAATAGAAGGAAACTGTATTTCGATTCTAAAACATAGTCTAAATTACACACACTAGCCATTGAATTAGAAACCTTTACGCAGATGTACGTAAACGACACTTCTACAGAGCATATGCAAAATACATGGTCATGTACACTACCACGAGATCTAGGCACCAATTTTGAAAACAGCAGAACTGACTGGTTTCTCAAAAGGTGAAATATCCCGGGTATTTAATCAGTGGAAAAATAACCCACATTTTTTGTCTAAGAGGCTTAACTGTGGCTCGACGATAATCTGCCTGGAACGAGATCGCCGTCGCCTGAGAAGACTTGTACGGAGAAACAGAGCTTCCTGTGTGCAGTAGTTGACCAAAGCATTCAATGAATGTTTCTCCCGACAGGCGACGCATATTTCAGCAAACTATGCGCAGGGAATTAAAGAGGATTGGTATTGCCATTTGCATACATATACGGAAACCACTGATTTCTGCGAAGAACCAAAAATTTCGTCTACAGTGGAGTAGCAACACCATGACTGAACACTAAAAGACTGGGAAATAGTCATGTTGTCCGACGAGTCGCTTGTTCTGTACCGATGGTAGGCAGAGATGTTTTTCGGGAGCCCCATGAAGCATTTGGCCCAGCTTGCCTTCTAAACACAACTCAAGGTTCTGGAGGTGGCGTGGTGTGGGCCATTTTCTGTTGAAACCGAACGGGTCCCTGGATATTGCTGAAAGGTCCGGTGTCTTGCAAGGATTATCTGAACATTGTTGTTGACTAAGTTTATCCTGCAAATTTTGATTTCTTATCCAGCAGGTGACGGCTGTTTCATGGACAAAAATGCAACTATCGCTCAAGATGTGTTCAGCAGTGATTTCGTGAGAATGACAACGACTTACACCATCTTCCCTGGCCACTACAAAACCCGAAGCTGAACCCTATTGAGAATGTATGAGACATGGTAGAAAACCAGATCCTGGATCAAAGTCCTCTTCCGTCAAATCTTAGCCAGTTACAGGACTGTCTGGTGAATGCCTGGTATGCTGTAGACGTAGATGTACTGCAAACCTTGTGGAATCTATGACAAATCGTATAGGGCTGTAATTCGGGCTATAGGAGGTCCGACCTAAAGGTGTCTAATTCAGTGGCCGGGATGTGTACGTTCAGCTCTGGGGATATTTTTACGGATCTCATCTGCCTTTTGCTTTTCGCGTCCACTGCTGAATGGTGTCCTCGAAGAAGACACGATCGGAAGTACTTGTAGGACCAAACTGAGTTAGCGGAGGCCCAACAATTTTTATGAATAACAATGAGGCTATTGCAGTGATAGAAAGAGAAGACCTAACTGGGGCAATTATCAAATTTGTGTGAGAAAATCCTCTTTCACATTTCCTACTAGCAGATACAGCAATGGTTTGCAAAGTTCATTTCAGTTTTAAATAAGTTTCATAGGTACAGGGGTTTATCAAAATAAATTAAACACCGACTGCGACTAGAGTACACACATTGCGCCGTATGCAAATCTCAGAGATGACGTCACCACGATGTGAGGTATATAAAGGAGTGCAGTACGATGTCGGTTATCATGTACCAGTGCCACAGTTGCAGGTGACACAGCTGTTGTGGAGTAATTGTTGAGAGTATCAGATCTCAGTGACCTCAAAAAAGCGAGATCATTGGTGAGCGTCTGGCAGGATCTTCAGTAACAATAACGGCAGAAATAGTAGATGTAACAATAAGAGGTGTACCGAAGATTATTGCTACCGATCAAAGAAAACACGGTGTTGCCTTCAAATTTGCAAATTGTCAACGCTATACGAAGAAGTCAGATAGGGATAGGCGAACGTTGGCACGGATTGTTCAACGGAAGCACAAGAACACGGCACTGGAAATAGCAGTGGTGTTGAACACCAGTTAGAATGATATCTTTTCCGTCGTAACGGTTCGTCGGGAACTACACTATGTGGACAAAAGTGATTGCACACCCCCACGTAGGCGCAATGGTGTGCTCCCGCAGCAGTCACGCGGTTCAAAACGTATAAAACGGCAACAGGAGTACGTTAAAATCAATCGCTGATAAAACGGCTAGTAGGAGAGAGAGCTCTCCGAGCTTGAAAAGGGTGTTGTAATAGGCTGCTCAATTCGAGGTATGAGCATAAAAAGCATTGCTGATGTCAGACGAGGTCCCTAAATCGACTGTGGCCTTTGTCACCAACAAGTGGAAGAATACGGAAGATTGCAGGAATTCACCTCGGCCTAGAAGATCCACGAAACTGTAACCCAGGGACCCAAGGGTGCTGCAGAGGAAGATCTAGAAAACCAGGTCCCGACCAATGCATGCCATAGCACATGAGTTCCAGATTGCAACAGATGTTATGGTCTCCTTCAAGACACTTCGAAGAGAGGCTCTTGCACTCCAGTATCTTGGCCAAGCAGCCGTCCGTAAACCTCTCGTCACAAAGACCAATAAAGCCACACGGCTACGATGGTAACAACATCACAAAAACTGAACATTAGAGCAATGGCGGCAATTGTGACGAATCCCGCTTCAGATTATTCCGATCGGATGGACGTGTCTGGGTTTGTCGGTTACTCGGAGAACATCTGCTTCCGGAGTGTACAATGTCGACACGAAGGCGATGGAGTTATAGTATGGAGCTCTTTCAGCTGGTACGGTGGGTGTCCACTGGTTGTTATCCATGGCAACATGAACTCTGTGCTGTATGGAGATATCCTGGACAACTCAATGCTCCCAACTTTGTGGCAGTTCTACGGACTCGACGATTGCATATTCCAGGATAACAATGCCACTCGTCATGTTTCCAGGTATACAACGGACTGCTATGAGGAGCATCCGGTCTTGCAGGTAGACTGGCCAGCTCAGAACCCGGACCTCAATCCCACTGAACACCCATGGGATGAACTTGAATGACGGATGAGGTCTAGACCAACAAGACCTTCTTCACTGGCAGAGCTGGTTGATGTACTCAAGGCGGAATGGAGGAACATCTTGCTCTTTGTACTCCATGAAATTTTGGACAGTTTACTTCAATGGGTGGCTGACGTAATATCTGAAAATGGAGGACCTACCCGCTACTGATGCGATTACAATACCGTTTTTCCATTTACGTATTTACTTAAATATATATCGTGCCGGAATTTACGGCAGTGCTGCAATCCTCAAATCTCTGATTACCGTCATCAACGTAATAAAACGTGTAAGCTGTAAGGTGCATATAAAGCGCATAAAACCAGGAAACGTGGCATCTGGTCTGATGAACCGTACTGTACTTTTGTTTTCACCACTGGTAGAGGTACGTCTGGCGAAAACCTGCAGAAATGTATCACCCCTATTGTTTGTTTCCCAGTGCAAAGCATGGAGATGGATACCTGATGCTGTGGGGTGCCTTATCATGGCATTCCTTAAGGCCATTTGCTCTTTTGCTAGGTAGTTGTCAACGAGAATGAAATACAGCAGCTATCCTGCACTTTAATCTCCAGAATTCAATATTATTGAAATTTTTGAGCAATATGTGCAGCAATAACATGGTGCATAGGAAAGGAGCTTTTCTGTGTACAACTAGGGAAAAAATTCAACGCAAAGGGTTAACTCCTGCCATCTCTCTACCTCACACGTTACGGCTATTACATTACTTACATAATTTCATGTATTACGAGCGTTCAAATTTGACCTGGACTTTTGTTTCTAATACATTAGTTTGAAAAATTGTGCTTATTATTATTGTGCGTGGCAACACTGGTATCTCACGCTACCAGAACGCCACTTGTTTCGTTAATTTTCGTTGCCATGACAACTTTCGCATTGCAGAAAGAGAAATGGCGAGCGATGGTGTTTCGACTTCGCTGCAGCAGAGAATAATTATAAAATTTCTTTGCTATGAAGATGCGAGTGGCAGTAAAATTCACCAGAGACTTCAAACACAGTTTGGTGATTCGTGCCTGTCCCGTTCATCCGTCTTGGAATGGTGTAAATCGTTTAAGGAAGGCAGACAAAGCTTCGGCAACGAACCACACAAGGCCCGACCGGCAACTGCTGTTATCGACGCCATGACTGTGAGTGTAAGCTGTGCGCTCACACGGAGGATGATCTGGCTCTGATCTGAGCTCTGCGCAGATCAGACGAGGATGATCTGGCTCTGATCTGAGCTCTGCACTGAACATCAGCGCCGGCCGCGTGCACACCATCATCCACGATAAGCTGCATTTCAGCAAAATGCGTGCCAGATGGGTACTGAAGCAGCTGTCCGACGAGAAGAAAGCCAGCGGGTTGCAAATTGCGAACATGTTGTTCCGAAGACATCAGAGAGAAGAATGCAACTTTCTCAGGTGGCAGTGGACGAGACATGGATTCATCCCCATACTCCGGAAAGCAAACATGCAAGCATGGATTGGAGACACAGTGATTCGCTCCCACCCAAAAAAATTCAAGACCAGGACATCAACCACGAAGGTAATGGCTGCGGTGTTTTGGGACGTTAATGGTATTATTCTTGCGGATTTACTGGAAGATCGTCAAACAATCAATGCCACCTACTACAGTGATCTCCTCAAGAACTTCCTTAAGGCAACACTGAGAAAGAAATGACCAGGGCTCCTTAACAGTGGAGTATGCCTTCTCCAAGACAACGCCAGGCTCCACACCACTAAAGTGACTATGGAAACATTGGGGGAATTGGGATGGGACATTGTATCACACAGCCCGGATATGTCACCATGTGACTACCACTTGTTCCGCCCATTAAAGGAATTTTCGGGAGGGCAGAAGTTCAGAGCAAATGAAGAGGTGAAAAGTGTCGTCCTGAGATGGTTTAAACGACAGAGTAAAGAATTCTATGAAACTAGGATCCTGAAGCTTCCAGAACGATGGACAAAATGTATAGACCACGACGGAGATTACTTCGAAAAGTAAGTGATGTAATATCAGCTGTATGGTAAATAAATATCTGATTAAAAAAAGTTCAGGCCAAATTTGAATCCCCGCCGTAGATTCACGCTACGGTTATTACAGTATTTTAATTAAATCATTATTCCAAAACTCAAAACTAAAATGTTTTGTATTGTAAAAGATTCCGGAATGCCCTTCTGACGCGTTTTGAAGTGACAGAATCCTCTATTTAACAAAAGTACCGAGAATGGTAAGTGGATCAGTTTCGTACTTTTCGCTAAAGAACAAAATCTATGGTAGCTTGCAGAGACGTTGGCTGTATGAGGAGCCATTATTTCTTTGAGTTGCTTTTGGTACCTTCATTGGTCAATTCGCAGTATGTGTAATATAGCGGATTTCACTAAATTACACGTTTTCAATTCTCCTTTGGATATTGCTGTCGTCCATGAAGCCACTATATAGCTGGTTGTGTGCTTGGTTTTCGGACGAGAGACTTACAACTACATACCAACTGACTTGAGCATTGCTATTCTTGTAGATATGGTTTCCTATCATCTAGCATTGTCGGACAGGTAGCCGAGTGGTACGAAACGCTGCCTTCTAATCATTCCTCCGAGATGGGAGGAATGATTAGAAGCACACCATCCATGCCTCACCTGGTTTGAATCCCAGGTGAGGCATGGATGGTGTGCGTGTCTTACGGCACTGGCTATCTCTTTTTTCTGAAACTAGTGGCTCCAAATTAGAAACAGGTGATTGCTTATAGCCCATTGCATTGCTCACGGTGGTTGTTAAACTCACACAACCAAAAACAATAATAATAAATAACTAGCACTGAATAATTCGTCCATAACCTGTAATGACACCTTCCACTGATTTGTTCCAGTGCGCCCGTACGCCAGCAATGAACATTATCTTTCGAGCATACACTGAATACCCCCTGCCTAGAGATATGAGACCGCCTGAAGACCGAATGATGGCGCAGGGAAAGTTCACAGAGCAGTATATATACAATCCGATGACCGGCTTTCGGTTAGTAGAGTGTTCGGATTCAGAATGGGAAAAGCTGCCAATTTATCTCGTAGTTTGGTAAAGGACAAACTGTGATGGCACAGACCCTCGGAATTACGATCTCGGAAACGGCATGGCTTGTGGGTTGTTCACGTGCCACTGTAGTGAGTACGTATCAAAACTGGTGCACAGATGGCCAAACGACAAACCGTCGTCACAGCACACAGTTTTTCGCAGCCTTCTGCGCATGGGCCTGCGTAGACGAAGACTCAGCCGGGTTCCCATGCTCACTGCACGTCATTGCCAACAACGCATGAAATGGGCTCAAAATCATCGAGATTGGATCGTGGATGATTGGAAGAAAGTGGCCTGGTCTGACGAATCAAGATTCCTGGTGCATCACGTAGACGGCCAAGCGCAGATACGCCGATTACTAACCTGGATGCACTATCGGGGGGAAACAGGCCGGCAGCGGCGGTGTTATGCTGTGGGCAATATTTTCTGGGGACACTTTAGGACCCCATTATCCCAATAGCACAATCCCTGACATCTGTCAGGTATCTGAACACCGTTGCGGACCAAGTTCACTGATTCATGGCAACTGTGTTCCCTGCTGGTGATGGCCAACAGGATAATGCGCCATGCCACACTACCAGAATCGTCAAGTAATGGTTAGAGGAGCATTTTGGCGACTTTCTGTTAATGCCCTAGCCTCCTAATTCACCTGACATGAACCCAATCGAACATTTGTGGTTCGACTTGGAAAAGCGGGTTCGCGCTAAATCACCACCACCCCGAAATGTACGGGAACTGCAGAACCTTCTGTTGTCGTTATGGTACCAGATACCCCAGGATACCTATCGACACATCACCGAATCTATGCTTCGCCGAATGGCCGCTGCTTTGCGGGTTAAAGTGGGTCCTACAGCTTGTTAGGCAGGTGGTCATAATGTAATGGCCCATCGGTGAATACGATGTTGGTGCCACACGTGCAGCCAAAACAGCCTTTACACGGCGAGGAATGGACGCTATAATATTTCTAAAGTGTATTTGGTATTTGGTACCAACACGCTGCATGATCTTTTAACTCTTTTTAGTTACAGTGTTGAGCCACCGCAGATCTCATTTGTTGTTTAAACACGAACCGCAGATACTCGTTGGATGGTCTGGGAAATTTGGGGGTGAAGGAAAAACCCGGAAGTTCTTTTTTTGTTACCCAAATCTTTGTCGAACAATCCGCGTAGTGTGGCATGGCGCGCCCGTGTGGCGTGAGGGAGCAGGAAAAATAAGAAAAAAGAAAGAAGTTTAAAAAAAACCATCTGGCAGGAAGTAGGTAGAGACATTTTTACGAATTTTCTTTATGACACAATTAAGATACGTACGTAGATCAGATTGTTATTCGCAGTTTCTCCCACCTACTCTGATTTCAGTACGAAGATCCGCCTTACCCTGTTTCGAGGCGTTACAGATGCTAGACAATATGACAGTAGCAAAGAACTAACAAAGAATATCCCCATGTTTTTTACCCCCGCTGTCCCTGTTTTACCTTTATCTTTTGCGCTCTCTCTCTCTCTTCTTTTATATTTTTCCCTTCTTCTCCTTTTATATTATTCCCTTCTTCTTTTTTTACTGAACCTAAATCAATGTAATAAGTACACTGACGGAAAAAAATCCACACACCACGAAAAAATAGTTGTAGAGGAATGAAATGGCAGCAATACATTTGTATAGGTAACATATTTAATCGAAGAAAGTTTCAAGATCACAGCTTATTGTAAGCATGAGAAGAGCCATTTTAAATGTGAAATGCTGGTACATTAATAACTGGTGTAACAGCCAGAATGTTGAATGCAAGCACGCAAACGTTCATGCATTGTGTCGTACAGGTGCTGGATGTCAGTTTGTGGGATGGAGTTCCATGCCTGTTGCACTTGGTCGGTCAATACAGGGACGCTTAATGCTGGTTGGGGGTGACGCTGGAGTTGTCGTCCATTGATGTCCCATACGTGCTCGATTGGTGAAAGATATGGTGATCTAGCAGGCCACGGCAACATGTCGACACTCTGTAGAGCATGTTCGGTTACAACAGCGGTATGCGGGCGAGCGTTATCTTGTTGGAAAACACCCCCTGGATTGCTGTTCATGAATGGCAGCACAACAGGTTGAATCACCAGACCGACGTACAACTGTGCCGTCAGGATGCATGGAATAACCACGAAAGTGCTCCTGCTGTCATAGGAAATTGCTCCCCAGACCATAACTCCAGTGTGTCTCAGCCGCAGACAGGTTGGTTGCAGGCGCTCACCTGGCCTCCTTCTAACCAACACACGGCCATCACTGGCACCCAGGAAGAACCGGATTTCATCAGAAAATACAACAGATCTCCACTCCGTCCTCCAATGAGCTCTAGCTTGACACCACTGACGTCGCAAACGGCAGTGGTTTAGAGTAAGTGGAATGCACGCTACAGGGCGTCTGGTTCGGAGCTGTCCTTCAAGCAACCGATTTGTAACAGTTCGTTGTGTCACTGTGGTGGCAATTGCAGATCGAATTGCTGCCGCAAACGCGGTACGATTCGCCATACACGACGGTCTTCCCTCTCAGTAGTGTCACATGGCCGGCCGGAATCCGGTCTTCTTGAGGCAGTACCTTCCCTTGACCACCGCTGCCAACAATCATGCACAACAGCTACATTCCTGCCAAGTCGTTCTGCAATATTGCGGAAAGAAAATCCACCTTCTCGTAGCCTTACTACACGACCTCGTTCAAACTCCGTGAGTTGTTGATAATGGCTTTTTCGTCTTCTTAAAGGCATTCTTGACTAACATCAACACACTACGTCGAATCTCAACGACAACTAACGCTCACGAACGTTACAGCGCGTATTTACAGCAAAACTGCTTTGCATGTTCCGAGGGGCGCTACTAGCGCCACATGTATGCGCCGAGCGCGAAATTTGCATAGACGTCATCTTACAGATGTACTCGCACCGCCTACCAACTGTCGTTTATCTAACACAACCCCTTCTTGGTGTTGGGATTTTTTTTTCCGTCAGTGTATTTTAAATCCTCCGTACTAAGTTTAATTGTTAATTTATTTAGAAAATAAGAAAAAAAATATTCAAAGTTAATCATTTACGATCTTCGCTACTTTAAACGAAAAAACTTTGATTGGGGGATCGCCCCAGTCGCCTCCCCCGCTGGATCCGCCGCTGCTCCAGATGAAGAATCATCGGCATTATCTGTGTTTTTCTTTCAAAATTAAACGGAAATTGTTTTCTCAGGAAAAATGATTTGACCTGTATTAGTGTTTGTAATCTGATATGAGGAACAACTTTGAGTGACTTAGAATGATAAAATGAAAAACCTTTCGCTACAGTTTCTAGAAGAAACCTTTTGTCTCTGACTGGGACTTCATACTTTAAAGAAACATGGTGTTACATTTCATTAAAGCTGTTTATTTTGATTTAAAATGCACAGTATGTTCTGTTGCAGTTAAAAATATAATCAACAAGACGGTAGTGACCAAACATTCCAAGTAAAACGAATGAAAGAGCAGGCAGCAACAATTTATTTCAAAAACTCATGACTTTATCGATAGTATGATCGTTTCTTTTGATGTTTTACAGACGTTTTAGGATACTTTTTAACGGAAATGAATGTTGTTGCTACTCGTCTGTGATGCAATACTCGTTTGTATTTGCTGATAGCAAACTTTAAAGTTGCGAAAAGGATTTCTAGGAATTCGTAAACTGTGAGGAGAGAAAATCCAAGCCATACGCCGCTATAGCCTCCGAGGTAACTAAAAAATGCCAGCGTCTGAAAGAAAGAAAGAAAGAAAGAAAGGGAAAATAATTAAACAGCAGTATTTTGTTTATTTATTTCAGCTTTATTGACTATAGGAAAGGCACTTTTATTAGTACTAGATGCACAATCCCACATAAAGTCTAAAGTAAAAACACTGATCAAGAAAATAAGAACCCTTGTTTAGTATCGAATAGGTCCAACTTGGTTGCGAATGACAGCAAGTATGCAACGTGGCATGGATTCTGTGAGGTGCCTAAATTTGTTTCGGTGTCCAAAATACACTTTTCTGCAGGGAATCAAAATGCACTTTTCTGCAGGGAATCAAAATACACTTTTCTGCAAGATGGCATCAACACTGTAGAGTTACTTCCAGCATGCTCTACTGATTTTCAGTAGGACTGAGATTGGAGTATTGTAGGCCAGGGTACATGATGGAAGTCTTTGAGCTCATGAAGCCATTCTTGCACGACTCTGGTACGATGTGTTGTGGTATTTTCATCCATAAAGACGACATCACAAGTAAAGTATTCGAGGATGCACTTGGTCGCCACAAAACTCAGGTATTTCCTGGACATCATCTTCATTTCCACTGGTATCAGCGAACCTAGTCCGTACCAAGAGAACATCAACCACAAAAGCATGGTGTAACTTCCAGATGCCTGGATTGTGTTCACAAGGCATGCAGGCCCATCGCTTCATGATGTTCTCGCCGCGCTTTCTGCTGACCATTAGTGCAAATAGTGCATAGCGTGATTCACCTGATCATATCACTCCCTACCATTTGCTCTACTTTCCTTTCACAGTGTTGTCGGCACCATTGTAAGCTAATTTTTTATGACTTTCCTTGAGTCAAGCGGCTTCCGAATGAGCAGACGACTTCCAAGTCCCAATTTCGTTAACTTCGCAAGTACGGATTCGTTCGGAATGGGCTGCTCCTGGCCCTGGCTGAATTCTGTAGTCAGTTTCTGCACACTGGAAGAGCTGTTCTTCTATCGAATCTTCCTCACAGCACGATGATCTCGTTATTTGAGTCTAGTTTACCGGCCAAATTTATGTATTTCATATAAAGATCTTCTGGGCTTAAAGTCGCGAAACAATTTTGAAATGGCTGCTTTTACGAAACCAGAAATTCCTTTTGTTTTATAAATCGTGTATCTATCTAAACCTGCGCATACTAACAGATGTTTTCTCAGTACTGTATGAGTTACTGCAGCCCAATAATCTGTTGATTCTTTATAAAACACAGGTTCATGCGAATGTCACATTTGCATACATTTGTGTTTATTACCTGTGATTGTTTTATCATAATGGTCCGTAACTTCTTGGCAAGAGTGCTTATAACATCTATTGAGAGATCTAGAATTTTAAGTAACGAATTAGGTTTATGACATTATTCGACTGTAGGAATGTGTGTGAAAGGAATTGTGAAAAGAAGCGTTTGTGTGCTCTCTGTTACATAAAATAGAGCTTCTGTGCCTTCCATGTCACTTAGAGATTATTTTTTCATGTTTCTCTTTCCTGCATTCATTTTACATTTTTGGAGAACTTGTTGAAATCGTTCAAAGACGCAAAACTGGTACTATGGACCTCCTCTTCTGTGTATGTCATCAAAGATTCACATTTAGATATTCACAACGTTTTTAGAAAATACTCACTCTCTAAATTAATTAGTCAAATAATTACGGTACGTGACTGTTCATTGTTTAGTCATATACACTCCATTTCAAAGGTCAACAAAGAATGTAGTGTTTTGCGTTCTTCCAAACAATTTCTGTAAATGTTCACATTGTAATTACGTTCCCTCTTAACCGAATTTACGTATAAAAAACTCATATAAAATATTTATCTTGCTACAAAAATGTTATGAATATATCAGGTCGTTTGGAAAATAATGGCCGATTTTCTGAAGTGCCGCATTAAACTCGCCCACGATGCTTGCGGACCGACCCGCAAGCAGTACCACCCGCACGAGTTGAAGAGCGACTCAGACGCCACATACACGCCATAATAGGTTAAGCTTCTGTCGTTGCTACTCATGTGAGAGTTGCCTGTACATCATGTTAGGAAAGAGTGAGTTGCGGGTGATTCTGTTTCATGAGTTCCAATTGGGTCGTAATGCGGCACAAATCTACCGTAATGTGGTCGAGGCTTGGGGCAAGGAGACAACATCTGAAAGTACTGCTCGTAGATGGTTTAAAAAGTTTCGTTCTAGTGACACGAGCCTACAAGATGAGGAGAGCCGAGGACGACATTCGGTCATTGATAACGACGCTCTAAAGGCAAATATGGAGGCAAATCCTCGCGTCACAGTAAGAGAACTCGCCAGTGTGTCGGTGTCAACAATTTCCGAACATCTCCATCAAATTGGTAAGGTCAAGAAACTCGATACGTGCGTCCCACACGAACTGACGGCGCATCAGAAACAACAACGGTCTGAGATGTGCAGTAACCTTCTGTTTCGCAACGAAAAGGAGCCCCTACTTGATCGATTTGTAACCTGTGATGAAAAGGGGGGGGCTATACGACAACCGTAAGCTATCTGGACAGTGGATAAACCATTGTGAACTACCGAAACAACATCCTAAGTCAAGGTTTACGCCAAAGAAGGTTTTGTTGACAGTGTGGTGGACTTCTCACGGTGTCCTACACTACAGGTTCTTGAATGCAGATTTAAGAATTACCTTTTGTCACATACTGTGAAGATATTGATCGAATGCACCAAACATTGTTCTCCAAACAGCCATCTTTGGTGAACAGGAAGGGTCCTATCCTCATCTGTGAGCGAGACCACACGTGTCACAAATGACAAAACAGAAACTACATGAACTGTTGTTTGAAACCCTCCCACCCCCAGCCTACTCTCGTGACTTGGCACCTACCTATTCCCACCTGTTCATGCATTTTAGCAATTACCTCAAAGACAGGACCTTCAGAAATCGATAGGAGGCCGAAATTGCATTCCGAGACTTCCTTGCATCCATGGAGCCAGATTTTTTCCGGACGGGCATTGAAACACTTGTAACTCGCTGGCAGAGGTGTGTACCTGCTGAAGGCGTCTGTTTCGAATAAAACAAGATTGTGTGTTATGAGGTATGCCTTTCATATTCATCCTAAAAATAAGCCATAATTTTCCAAATGACCAAGTATATCATCCACAGGTACTGTCATCACAAAATATGCTTAACGTTTCGCAATGACTGCATGCAGACCGAACGTGAAAGTATTTGGGAGACAATTTCATATCAGAGTTGCTTCAGAGGATTTGAGGTGATGCCTATCTTTTCCTAAACTATGGGCGCAATGCGCGTTTGAAACTCAAAGGTTTAAAAATCAAGGTTCCTGCTATAAATTAATTTCTTATTCTGCTCAGTTAACATTTTTGGTCAGTCTGATCCATTAAACATTTTGAATCCAGGGGAAGTAGTGTTTTGCGTCTTTGCATGCCATGCGCTGACATTCAGGGGAACACCCGGAACGTTATTTGTATCAGAATTGTTCAATTTCTATGGTCACTGTAGTGGTCATTGTAGTGCTTAGAGACTGCAAGTGATGTTTTTCTTTTTATTTCCGAAAGTATACATTTTATCTAGGAATCTTTTAAAACCCAAGGTGCAATTATTTTAATCATAATAATTGTTTACATCAAATAGCTGTGCCGTGTATTATTCTGGTTTTGCTTGCAATTATTTCTTATGTAAATTAGAATTATCCCTCTTTATAAGTTCTGAACTTAACCTCAGCTCTGAGCTCCCAAAAGTTTATTTTCTACATGGCAGTCAGTTAGTTCAAACAGCTAAGATACAAGCAACGTGCCAGACTAAACTTAGACAACTTCAACGTTATGCTAGCAAGATATTTGCTATCTAGGTGATATTTTGTTATACTACATCTCCTTGTTCTCTTCAAGTTCATCGTTAGTTATTCCATTATCCTTGTTAACGTGCTAGCGTATTCGACGTCTAACATCTGTGACCAAACTTCACATTTGCATTGTACTGTTCGTCTCTGCAGTGTAGGATGTAGAAGTCTAAAAGAGCTAAAAAAAGAAATTTACCGTGGATCTCCTCCAAGTGCTTTTAAAGAAATTTACTGTGGACTACCTCTATATATTCTAGTGAACACCGTGCTAAAATGTTACATAACGCCTATTATTTGAAAGAATACAGTGGCTGATGAATGTCACATAAGAGATATGTAGGTAGAATTTTTTTTTGATTGGAGGTTTAACGACCACCGTGAGCAACTCAATGGGCTATAAGCAGTCGCCCGTCTCTGATTTGGGGTCACTGGTTCCAGGGAAGGGAGAGAGGCAGTGCCATAAGGCAAACACAACATCCATGCCTCACCGGGATTCGAACTCGGGCCCCTTTTAGAGGAATGAATAGAGGCCATCTCTCAGACCACTGCGTCACCGGGGCGGCTAAATTAGGAATGGACTACGGCTTATAGCCCATCGAGTTGCTCACGGTGGTCGTTAAACCTTCAGTAAAAAATGTATGACTGGGAAAACTCTGTTTAGTTGTGCAGTAAGATGCTATAGTTTGGGCACATTGATCAACAACTGCTGTATTTTGACGATTTAAAATACGAAATTAAACTGACCTGACCGCACTGGTGGTGCAGTGATCTAAGCACTAACTTGTGACCTCCCGTTAGAGGGAGCAGAGTTCAAGTCCCGAATGTGGCATAGATGATTTGTTTGTTTTATGGCAGTGGCTCTTTCGCTTCCCCAGAACCAGTGGCCTCAAATTAGTGACTGCTTATATCTCTTAGAGTTGCTATCGGTTGTAGTTAACCCTCCTTACCCCTGAAAGAAAACAACCTGACCAGTAAACTCCCATAAATTGGTCTTCTAATGCTGTGTTCTTAAACATTTGTTACCAGTTCTAAGATGTGTAAAAACACCTTAGTGGTTTCGCTTGTCTTTTTTCCACAGGTGTAGCTACAAAGGAATGTGGGAGGAGGAGCAGCTGCCCCTTGAACGCCAGTCAATGGGTGCACAGAAAAGTTTGGAATGAAATTGCTTCCAAAGTTAGAAATGAGCTACATTTTATAGTAGGGAAACGTATACTTTCACATGTAGAAAATTCCCTGCGATTGCATGTTCAACGACCACCATGAAGAATAAGGGATATGGGCAGTCGCCTGTCCCTAATGTAGGGCAACTGGTTCCAGGGAAGAAAAAGAGGCAGCGCCATCAGACAAATACACCATTCATTCCTCACCGAGGACTCTAATCAGGGCCAATCTCGGACGAATAGTCGCAATCCAGTGCCTCAGATCACTCAGATACTTGGTTAGCTACAATTTTTAAATTTTTGTTTTAAAGTTGCCATTTGGTGCTTCTTGATTTCGCTCAGCACCGCGTTTTATTCTCTTTAATCTAGGTCAGTGGTCTCAAATTCAGACACTTGGAAGGGCCACATTCCAGTTTTGAAGGAACTTAGGGGGCCGCATGAATATTAATAAATGTCTTATGAATAAATATCAACTTTACAAAACTACACCAATGGCTTGGCACTAGAGTAGAATATTATTTCTAATTATCGGTAAATAGTAAATACAAATGCTTCATCAATCACTGAAAATAATCACTTTTACGTAACAATTATTTTCACTTAAATCTTAAAACAATCACATTTACCAGCTGAACACGGTACACGGTACAGAAAATAATACATGTTCTGACCAGAAACTTGGGCTCGCTTTTCTGTCACTAACTTTTCGAAATTTGGAATAATGTTCTTTGAACATGCTACTTTTAAAAGTGAGCATAAGTGACTGTCACTTAACCTATCCTTTCAAGGCATTTTACTTGGTTCATTCTTGAAAACAACTGTTCACATGAGTATGTTGTTCCTAACATAGACAGAACCAGTGCAACTGGGTTACGAATGTTTACGTACTTGTCCTTTGAAACTAACTGGTAAAACTCTTGTTAGATTGCAGCTGTTGAATTTTTCTTTTAGAAAGGACCACACTGAAAGTCAATTAATTGAAGATGAAGTTCTTCAAGTGCGTTTTCAGCATTATAGGAAAATGAAGACTTGAATATATTTAGAAAATCTTTTCCATGTCTTTGAAACATTCAAACCGCCTGTTGAAATCATCTTTTAACGTAGCTACCTTCGTTGAAAATTCGCTAAAGTTGATATCTTCTTGCGTGTGAAGCAACCGATGCAGCCGGACGAGACTAGCCACCAGCTGAGCGGAAGGGAGCTTTTCTAGGTCGATCAGTGTTGCCAGCGCTTGATTTCAATACTGCGAAAATAATTTTCCCTTTTCCGACGATGCCCCTTCCGTACAGCCGTCAGCTCTCTTAGATTAGTAGACAGTACGTTGGGGGAAGACATCTGTACCGTTATCGCATCCTTTTCGACGTAACAATAAGCATGCTTCATACAGATATATTCTTCGTAAATAAACTTGTTACATATAAAGAGGATGGCTTTGCTCAGCCTTACTATGTTTATATTATGTTCAATATATTATAATATACTTGATTTATTTTTATTTTGTAATCATTCATGTTGGCCGCAAAACAGTTAGCGCCGGGCCGCGAGTTTGAGACCACTGAAATTAATGTTTTTTAGCGTACTATGATACAAAATTAAATTTACTTTGAATAAATTCTCAGAATATTTTCAATATAGAAATCAAACAGAAAGTTCTTGTACAGGGTGTTTCACTCCCTTGCGGCCCCTGATTTTCCCTTATAACTTGCAAACTAATGGACGTAATTCAGTGAAATTTGACACTGACCTACCTTGGTGTGTAGGAAGCATGGCCAGTGAACTGCCGAGAATAGTGAACACGCAAGCGGCCTTCACTTCTCGCAGGTGCGACACACGGGCTAGAGAGTAGCGAGTGGACGAGTAGCTAGTGGATGACGTGGAACTCCGTACTGGCTATTTTCAGCAGGATATTGCCACCGGCCTTCACTTCTCGCAGGTGCGACACACGGGCTAGAGGGTAGCGAGTGGACGAGTAGCTAGTGGATGACGTGGAACTCCGTACTGGCTATTTTCAGCAGGATATTGCCACCGGCCTTCACTTCTCGCAGGTGCGACACACGGGCTAGAGAGTAGCGAGTGGACGAGTAGCTAGTGGATGACGTGGAACTCCGTACTGGCTATTTTAAGCAGGATATTGCCACCTGCCACACCTCCAATGTCAGTATGGCCGAAATTGTTTCCTTGTTTGAAGATCATGTCCTTTCTAAGGGACTTTGGAAACCAAGGTCGCCTGACCTTATCTTACTGGATTTCCTCCTATGGGACATGCTGAAAGGGAAAGTGTATCGCAACAA
This sequence comes from Macrothele yani, assembly GCA_039090855.1. Taxonomy (NCBI): domain Eukaryota; kingdom Metazoa; phylum Arthropoda; class Arachnida; order Araneae; family Macrothelidae; genus Macrothele; species Macrothele yani. The sequence goes on along the minus strand of CM077022.1, from coordinate 41,808,565 downwards.
GCCACGGGCTCTCATGGAACTGAAGGAAAACATGCGATGAGAAATTAAGGCTGTGACTCCGGATGTGTTGGTGAATACCTTCTGTAACATGGAGAGGCATGTGCACGAATGCCTTGATGCTAATGGCAACCACTTTCAAAGCTTGCTCGGAGATCATCATACTTCTCATACACCAAGGTAGGTTCATGTCAAATTTCACTGAATTATGTCCATTAGTTTGCAAGTTATAAGGGAAATTCAGGGGCCGAAAGCGAGTGAAACACCCTGTAGTTGCTTAAAGATACTCAGTCACAGAGCAAATTATACACTGAGTGACCACTTCATTATGACCACCTAACAGTTTTAAGCAAATGAGCTATGGCTGCACGCTGTTGCCGCCAGAGAGCGAGGCTAGTATAAAAAGGGAAAGCTTAGTGCTTGCAACAGTAGTAGAAGTGATTTTTGGGAGACGAGATGGGTAAAAAATGCGATTTGACGGACTTTCAACGTGGGATGATTGTAGGAGCTCGGAGCCATGGAGCGAGTATCACCGAAACCGCCGCATTTGTGAAATGTTCCAGAGCAGCTGTTGTTAAAGTGTTTAAAGACTGGACTGTCAGTCAAAAAAACTGGGTCTCTACGTGCAACGTGTGGTCGTCATCGACTAGTGACTGCTCGGGCGGAACGGAGAGTGTCCAGACTGGTAACAGACAGCAGAAGGGCAACAGTGCAGCAAATTACAGACCATCTTAATCAAGGAACCCCTCAAATGATCTCTGCACGCACTGTTTGCCGTACACTGCACCGGATGGGATATGGCAGCCGAAGGCCTGTTCGAACACCTTTGCTGTCTGCAGTTAACAAGAGAAAACGTCTCCAGTTCGAACAGGAGCACAAGGATTGGACAGTCGATAATTGGAAACAAATTATGTGGTCCGATGAATCACGTTTTCGGTTGCACCATGCCAATGGCCGAGTGAGAATTTGGCGGAAACAGCACGAAAGCATGGACCCCAAATGCATTGCTACAACCCTTCAAGCTGGTGGAGGCAACGTTATGGTTTGTGGAATGTTTTCCTGGCAAGCTTTGGGCCCTATAATTCGTGTTGATCAACGTCTGACTGGCACATCATATCTAAACATCGTTGCGGACCAAGTGAATCCTGTCATGTGTATGGTTTATCCCAATGGCGATGGCTACTTCAACAAGATAATGCGTCCTGCCATAGTGCTCGTATTGTACAGGATTGGTTTCAGGAACATGCCGGTGAGTTTACTTTGCGTAGGGGAACCCCACAATCTCCAGATCTCAACCCCATTGAGAATTTGTGGGATGAAGTTGAACGAACCATCAGACAGCTGGATCCACAACCCTGCAATCTCACACTCCTGGAAAGTGCTATTCATCAAGATTGCTTTCAGATTCCAAAAACCACCTATCAACATCTTGTGGAGTCCATGCCACGAAGAATTGACGCAGTATTAAAGGCAAAAGGTGGCCCAACGAAGGGGGTTGTCATAATAAAGTGGCCACTCAGTGTATATCGAAGAGCCAAACCATTATAACCATCTGTTAAATATGATGTTGGTACTCAAAGCGCCGGTTAAACAACTCTTACCCGTCGAGGTATGGACACTACAAGATTTCTAAAGGTCTATTCTGGTATCTGGTACAGAAGATCTTTTAAGTCCTGTAAGCTACGTGGCTGAGCCGCTACTGATCGGATTTGATGTTCCAACATAAACCACAGGTGTTCGATTGGACTGATGTCCTGGGAAGTTGGTGGCCAGGCGAGTACCTGGAGTCTTCCTCGTGTTCCGTGACTCATTCTGGAGCAATCCAGGTAGTGTGGTATAGCGCATTATTCTGATGAAAGAAAACACTACTAGAGGGACTACCGTTGCCATGGAAGGAAGTACCTGGTCTGAAATGACGTTTAGCTAGGAGGTAGACGTCGTAATTTCCTACACATGAATGGCTGGAATCAGAGTTTCTTAGCACAACACTGTCCATAGCATTATACAGGGTGTTCGGAAAGTCACTGTGCACCTAAGCTACGCACTTAGAAAAAATGTTCGAAGTGATCTCCACGAGCGTCGATACAGCGCTGAACCCGTTTCAGTTTTTTTGCAAACACTTGCTGCAGCTCTGCTTGTGAGATGTTTTTGATGAACGTAGTTATCGCAGTTTGTAATTGATCAAGCGTGCGTGGGCGATCACGATACACAGCAGATTTTGCTGCGCCCCACAGAAAAAAGTCTGGTGGAGTAAGGTCCGGGGAGCGAGGGGGCCATAGGTTTTTTGAGATGACACGTTCGCCGAGAACCTCAGTCAGAAGTTTCATAGAGGTGTGAGCTGTGTGCGCATTAGCGCCATCTTGTTGAAACCAGCTGTAGGTGATTTCGTCTTCTTCAAGGCGGCCGATGAAGTCATGGAGTATGGAACAGTAACGTGTACTATTCACGGTGTCCTTAAAGAATAACGGCCAGACAATGCGCCGTCGGGATAGCGCAACCCAAACTCCGATTTTCTGGTCATGCAAGGGTCGTTCCGACACAGGATGAGGAGTCTCTGTGGACCACAATCGTGTGTTTTGTGCGTTAACATACCCAGACAGGTGGAACCACGCCTCATCTGTAAAGAAGGTGACATCAAGAACAGCAACAGTTTTCGTTTGAATAACATTGTTAAACCATTCACAGTACCGGAGTCGTTTTACGTGATCCGCCGGTTGCAATTGTTGTACCGCTGTTACTTTGTATGGGTAGAGGTGCAATGATTCTCTCACCGTTTTATGCGCTGTCGCAAGCCCGATATTTTCCTCTTGCGCCAACTTGCGCAATGATTTTGATGGACTCCGCAGCAGGGAGTCAGAGATGTCTATCAACTTCCCATAGGTAAGTTTAGTTGGTCTCCCGCTTCGTTCGGCGTCGAACACTGAGCCTGTCGCACCAAATTTCTCAATAAGTCGAAGAACTGCATTACGATGAGGTACAGGTGTGTCTGGGAATTTGGCTGCAAATTGCTGCCGCACTAAATCGGTGTATTCATCGCCTTCTCGAAAGACGTATTCAACCAGAAACACACGTTCCGCAATTGAAAGAACCATAGTGCGAAAAACTGAACAACAACTGCACACACGATAACTTCGATACTGACAGTAACAACGACTCGTCTCTGTTGACCTCTGGAACTCAACTGCCGAAATGCGCCAACCGACGCTTCGAGATGCTTGCTGCGCATGCGCAGTGAGCCCCATGGGTTCCCGCGATCGGCCGCGACTGGGAGAATCCACTTTATTACGTTCCGGTGGCACATACTGCACTTGATAACTGCGAAAGCAAAACGGTAGCCTAGGTGCACAGTTACTTTCCGAACACCCTGTACTTCCCTCAATGGCTTGCTTTTGTCCCACGGTATATCCTGGTGTCAACACTTCTCCAGGTAAACCACGCGCACGTACCGAGCCGTCCACACGATGCAAGAGAACCGAGGTTTGCATGGGTGCTCGGAGGGGCCTACGTCAATGCAGCCCTATTTTCAGAAGGGTTCGATGGACTGAGTGTTATGACTTATTACTCTCATCACCAGCATTCAAATTCTCGGCGAGTTGCACCACATTATCCCCTTTGTTTGGCTCGTACATCTTCCCTGTAGCATCAATGAGCCGTGGTTGGCCCACACCTTGAAGAACAAGAACAACACTGAGGGGCCTACGTCAATGCAGCCCTATTTTCAGAAGGGTTCGATGGACTGAGTGTTATGACTTATTACTCTCATCACCAGCATTCAAATTCTCGGCGAGTTGCACCACATTATCCCCTTTGTTTGGCTCGTACATCTTCCCTGTAGCATCAATGAGCCGTGGTTGGCCCACACCTTGAAGAACAAGAACAACACTGATTATCAGAGCTCAGTATCAGGTGTAATTTTTATCGTTTTATGAAATTCCCACGCGCCGTCGTTTATCTGCAGTTGCTTTTTATTCGCATAAAGACTCACATATCATAATGTTTTGGCTTTTCGGTGCATAACTTGACACCGAGCGCCAGTGATCTTTGCTTCTCACAGTAAATCAAATTCAAATTTAGCATTCATGATTTTCCACGAGATTCGGCATCACCTCGGTTATGAAATGTTATGCTTCTGGTACCCCCCGTATTATTTAATATTCAAAACTGGTTTCATAATTCTTTCAAGCAATTCTAATTTACCAAAGTGAAATGATAGATGGCAACCGGCAGCAAGGAATTTCTTAAAATGTTATTATCGTTTCAATTTCTGTTGTAGAATACTTCTACGAGTGTGAAAGCTCTTGTAAAGCAATGACCATTTTTTGTATGAATTAAGAAGATATATTCATTTACATACTTACATCGTACTTTGGAACATGCTTGAATATCGTGTGCTCCAAAGTTTTGTAGTAAATCTTCACAAAGGCAAAATTTTTTCTGCAATAAGATAAAACCATTTCAATTTCCTCGTCTAAATTCCGTAGCATGCAGTTACCCAAAAATAAAAATAGAGAATTTAATACTTCAACATTGATTAAAACAGCGACGACTAAACAAAATGTGTAATTTAGAAACGTTACTTTAGGATTAATAATCTTTTTCCAGAAGCAATAGTGAAGTAATGATTCTATACCTTAGTGTGAACACAATTAACATAGTTGTTACATGAATTAAGGTTGATCTGAACGTACGGTTTTAAGGCCTACATTAACACGGTACCAGCCGCCCGGTGGCTCAGTGGTCTAAGCTCTGGCTTCAGATCATTCGTCTGAGTAGGGCCCGGGTTAGAATCCGAGTGAGATGGATGTTGTGTATGTCTTACTGCACTAGCTCTCTCCCTTCCCTGGAAAAAGTGACCCTAAATTACGGACGGGTGACTGCTTGTAGCCCATTGAGTTGCTCACGGTCGTCGTTAAACCTCCAATAAAAAGAACCCGTACCATTGAGTTCCAGTTTCTTAGGTACGCCTGCCCTTGTCACATAAATATCTTATTCCTACACGTAAGACGTCGCGTGACAGCGGTGTGCGGTATAAATCACGAAGAACCGCTCGCGTACCACCAGTTAGCGTTCTTCTGAGAATCAGAATTGGCAAAAACAGCTATCTGAACTGCTTTGTTTTGCTTTTAACCACCACCGTGAGCAACTCGATGGGCTATACGCAGTGGCCCACCCCTAATTTAGGGGCTCTGTTTCCAGGGTAGGGAAAGAGCCAATGCCGTAAAGCAAACACAACATCCATGCCTTACCGTGATTCGAACCCGGACCCATTCGAGCGAATGATCTGAAGCCACAGCTTAGACAACTGTACCACTAGGGCGTCTGAACGGGTTTGAACGTGGCATGATAAATTACGCCACGCGTTTGAGTTCGAGTATCTAACATCAGCTGAGCTCCTGAACTTTTCAAATACACTGAAGGAAAAAAATCCCAACACCACGAAAAAATAGTTGTAGAGGAATGAAATGGCGGCAATACATTTGTATAGGTAATATATTTAATCGATTAAGGTTTCAAGATCACAGCTTATTGTAAGCGCGAGAAGAGCCATTTTAAATGTGAAATGCTGGTACATTAATAGCCGGTGTAACCGCCAGAATGTTGAATGCAAGCACGCAAACGTTCATGCATTGTGTCGTACAGGTGCTGGATGTCAGTTTGTGGGATGGAGTTCCATGCCTGTTGCACTTGGTCGGTCAATACAGGGACGCTTAATGCTGGTTGAGGGTGACGCTGGAGTTGTCGTCCAATGATGTCCCATACGTGTTGGATTGGTGAAAGATCTGGTGATCTAGCAGGCCACGGCAACATGTCGACACTCTGCAGAACATGTTCGGTTACAACAGCGGTATGCGGGCGAGCGTTATCCTGTTGGAAAACACCCTGGACAGCTGTTCATGAATGGCAGCACAACAGGTTGAATCACCAGACCGACGTACAACTGTGCCATCATGGTGCGTGGGATAACCACGAGAGTGCTCCTGCTGTCATAGGAAATTGCTCCCCAGACCATAACTCCAGGTGTAGGTCCAGTGTGTCTCGGCCGCAGACAGGTTGGTTGCAGGCGCTCACCTGGCCTCCTTCTAACCAACACACGGCCATCACTGGCACCCAGGCAGAACCGGCTTTCATCAGAAAACACAACATATCTCCACTCCGTCCTCCAATGAGCTCTAGCTTGACACCACTGACGTCGCAAACGGCAGTGGTTTGGAGTAAGTGGAATGCACGCTACAGGGCGTCTGGCTCGGAGCTGTCTTTCAAGTAACCGATTTGCAACAGTTCGTTGTGTCACTGTGGTGGCAACTGCAGCTCGAATTGCTGCCGCAGACGCTGTACGATGCGCAACGGCCATGCGCCGTACACGGCGGTCTTCCCTCTCAGTAGTGACACGTGGTCGGCCGGAACCCGGTCTTCTTGAGGCAGTACCTTCCCTTGACCACCGCTGCCAACAATCATGCACAGTGGCTACATTCCTGCCAAGTCGTTCTGCAATATTGCGGAAAGAAAATCCCCCTTCTCGTAGCCCTATTGCACGACCTCGTTCAAACTCCGTGAGCTGTTGATAATGGCTTCTTCGTCTTCTTAAAGGCATTCTTGACTAACATCAACACACTACGTCGAATTTCAACGATAACTAACGCTCACGAACGTTACAGCGCGTATTTACAGCAAACCTGCTTTGCATGTTCCGAGGGGCGCTACCAGCCCCACACGTATGCACCGAGCGCGAAATTTGCATAGACGTAATCTTACAGATGTACTCTCACCGCCTACCAAATGTCGTTTATCTAACACAACCCCTTCTTGGTGTTGGGATTTATTTTTCGTTAGTGTATAATCTTAACAAAAGTATACAACGAATGGTGCAACACATGAAAACACTTTCGGCGTTGCTGCCGACGAACTCGTCTGGTGGATCAGAGGGGCTGGTGATATGGTCATCGGCTGTTTGTAGCCCATTAGCAACTTTTTGTACTGAGGGTCGCTTCTAAACGCACAACATTTGTTTGGTGCGTTTGGGAGTGACTCTCGGCACGCCAATGTTGAATTCTGCAGTGATTTGCCAGGTTGTGGCCCTTATGTTTGCTTGTACGATTCTCGCTAGCCACCTTTGATCTCTTTTATTCACCAGCTGCTTTCGTCAACAGGATAGCCGATTGATGGACGTTTTTCTGTGTGGCACCATTCACAGTAAACGCTTGCAACGGTTGTACGCAAAAAAACCCTTGAGGACGATCACTTGGGAATTTGTTAAAGAGGCACGCATGGCGCCAACTGTCCCGCCATGTTCAAAGTCGCTGAATCCAGTTCGTTGTGCCCATTCTTACCCTCAATCGAATTCTGAATGGTGACCGATGAGCTGGTCACCGTGTTTACCTGTCGCCGTACGTTTTAGAATGAGCCATTTACATGGCGTCGGCAGGTGTACCTAATAAACTGACATTTCAATGTATGATATGCTGTATAGGATGTAGAAAAAGAAACGCTCATTCATACACTACTTTTTAACAGTCGCTAAAATCTTTTGGGCACTTGTCTCTTTGCGTTGTGCGCTTTTTTTTGTCAAACCACATGAAATTATTGTCCCTCTTGCTAGCGCATTGCTTTGACAGCAATTTTTCCTACTTCATCTATGGTTGAAGCTGCTTCCTTTCAGGTGATCCTTCAAGAGTTGAAAGAGCTGAATATTACTAGGTGCGAGATTATTGTTAAATAGAATGGTTCTGGAGAACTTCCTATCCAAATTGTAGCAGGAAGTTTCGAGTTTGGAGTGTCCTACCGGAAACTGCTATTGAATAAAATGATGCCCTAGTTAAGAAGACTACTTTTCTTCCTTCTAATGCTCTGTGATAAGAGTTTTAGCATCACACAGCAGTTATCAGCAGTGATGCTGTTTTTCCCTTTCAAAAGTTCTACCAATAGCACATCGATCAAGTTTCAAATATCGTTGCCAGACCTTTTCCAAAAAAGGGAACTACACTAAACTTCTTTCCTGTGAATGACGTGGTGCGTTTCTACTTTGATAATGCTCTTTTAGCGTTAGGAGCGGAATGGCTGAATAAGGATTCGTCCTTCGCAGTAGCTCGATGAAAACTCTGCTTCTATTTTGCTCACACTGTTTCAGCCTTGTTAGACTGGCGATTTTCGTATTCCTTTGTTCTCATCTGTTTATGTGCTTGGGACTCGACAGAAAATTTGCGGTGCTGCAGGATATCACGGGCAATAAACCTGATGCTACAGTATGACACGCTAAGCTCAAACACAATTCTTCGCGAACTGGCTCACCTGTCGTCCTGAATCCCGTCCTCAAATTATTCTGTGTCACCGTGTATGATAGTCAGGTGATACATCTCCCCACAGAGTTAACCGTTAGAAAACTAGATCGTTGAGGTCATAGCTCGCCAGGGGGCGCGCAGGAGCTGTGGACTGATTGTGTATCCTATAATCATCACAGGAATACATAGCGTTTATGATTTCATCAGTGCTAAATCTGTGTTCATCACAAGTATTTTTTGGTATTGAAATTCCAGAAATGTTGAAGTTTCTCTACAGGAGTTAAAGCACGTCAAATCTTTTTAATTTAGAAGGAGACTAAAATTTATAGAGCAGCTGTGTGTCGGACTGGAATCAGTTCAATTCTTACGTTTTTAATACGGGGCGAAAGCGTTTTGTATCGAGCTGTCGGACAGATAATTCGACATGAACGTGTATCAACTTTTAAAGCCCCAACAGATGAAAACGATCACTAATTTATCCGTTGATATCAACAGAACTCTGGCAGTGCAAGTTGTTTACATCATGCATGCGCGCCGCCATTTTTACATGTATAAATGGCGGCCAACACGAAATCATAGCAATTGCGCATAGGTAAGCATTCCGTATTTCTTTAATTTAAAAAAAGTTATTTTACGACTGAAAAAACTATTGTCCGCTGCTTTAAACTTGCTGTTCTACATATGAAAAATGAAATTATCCTACATAAAGGTGTGAAAACATATGCATATACGTATATATCGCTATAATTGACGACATCCCACCTAGCAGACACAAAAGCGCATATTTACGAAGGGTTTTAGGTTTTGTTTTTCCAATTCCAAGCAAATAAGCATTCTTAAAACACGAATACTTCTTCTCCTTCCTCCCATAAGAAAGCATAGGTTTTTTTTTTGATTGGAGGTTTAACGACCACCGTGAGCAACTCAATGGGATATAAGCAGTCGCCCGTCCCTAATTTAGGGTCACTGGTTCCAGGGAAGGGAGAGAGCCAGTGCCGTAAGACAAACACAACATCCATGCCTCACCGGGATTCGAACCCGGACCCCTTACGGACGAATGATTAGAGGCCAGAGCCTTAGACCACTGCGCCACCGGGGCGGCAAAAGCATAGGTTGTGTCCAGTCATCGACACACATGTTGGTTGCGCCATCTAGTGACAAGTGTATTAACGGTCGATTTTTGTTTCTAGAGTTGTACAACCTAACTATCATACATCGTGTTCTGCGTTGAATTACGTAGCTACTCAAACACCCACTGCAAATGAAGTCGTTTACAACATCCCTACCAGTTGGAAACATTCGCCACCATTGAAGAATATTATAAGGCGAGATCAGACGTTTGCAATGCATTTCAATAATCTGTTGATGAGTAATAGCCGGCGAAACTTTCATTTTCCACAAAATTCGAATTGTACTTCGGATAACCTGATGAGACCCATGTTCCAGACTAATCTCTATTTTGAATGCGACTATACAGCTGTAATGTGCGCATACGTCTTCAGCCTCCGAAATGTTGTCATACGGGGGAATTACTGTTTATGCTCACAGTCGCTTGCCGAATGGTCAAAATTGTAAACTTATTATGTAACACATTAGCGTGCATGCCATTTGCTCCTTATTCAGTGTTGGGCAGTGATGGATTAGCCTGTATTAATGTGCATAAGCTGATCAAAAAGTAATACGATTCACCTTTATGTTCGTGAGAAATATTTGGTCATCAATGTGTTTCTATGTGCTCTTTCTCAAAATATTCTCCATTGTACCTAATGCACTAGTCCTAGAGTGTAATGCAGCTCCTAAAAACTTGCATCGAACCAAAAACTTAAAAACCGCTTCAGCAACTTTTTTCATTCTCAACCGGTCCTAAAACGGTGATTGGTTTCTCTATGTGTGGCAATACAAAATGTTACAATCCTTTTCAGAAAACTATTCCATTCCTTCGGTAACGTTGATTCAACTGTTCGCCGTTAACGGCTTTTGCTCTAGTGTGAGTACCTGTGGAATCCAACGAGAACACACATGACAAATGTGACGTCACGATAGTCTACGTGCTTCTATGCGAAATGTACAGTGCATAAAAGTGTTAATCCGAATCTCAGAAACTGAAGTCGATGGACATCTTTCTCCTGACAAATTTTAATAATTTATTTGACTTACACCAACGAAACGTGCTTCCACGTGAAATCGCTTTACCAACGAAGGCTCGTTGAAGCATTCCATGCGTTTCTTTTCCCAATATTTGGGGGCGAAAACAAAATTTCATCGTCCAACGTTGTTCAGTAGTTAACTGCAATCTTCCTCTGCAGCATCACACGCAAGTTCCTTACGCCACCCTAATCTGTGATCGGCGTGTGGCATTAGTCGAAGTCATTAGGTACTTGTGGTTGGCTGCTCAACCGCGTAACCGTAATCTCCTGACTGCCCTTTTGCCACCTCTTCTTCCTCTGAGTCATATACTTCTCTGTTTTCCCTGACAATGAGAGCTGGCTCTTCTGACCTGGCATGCCCACGCTGCAAGTTGTTTCCTTCTCTGTTTAGTTGATTGCTTCTGCTCAGCTGCCTGTTCCTAAATCCTCCGAATCTGTTCGTCCCAAGCCTTCTGTGAATTATGCTGTACGCCGTGCCGGGCAACGTCACTGTTTTTTCTCCTTCGTGTGATACAACGTCAGTGACAGTTGTTTTATAGGAATTTTCTTCGGACTGCTACAAGATCCAGATCACAGTGCCTCCGAACGCTGCTGTTTCGCACAACATTGAGAATATCTAAACGCTGGGGGTTAGTTATCGCTCATCGAAGGGTACCCCTTGTGTTTAAATATTCCAGTACGCTGCAATCCCAGTTTGCCGCCCCGGTGGCACAGTGGTCGTAACTCTGGCTTCTGACCATTTGTCCGAGATGGGTTCGTGTTCGACTCCTGGTGTGGCATGAATGTATTTTTTGTCTTACGGCACTGGCTCTCTCCCTTTCGTAGAACTAGTGGCCCTAAATTAGGAACGGGCGACGGCTTTTAGCCCCTCAAATTGCTCTTGTTGATCGTTAAACCCCCGAACAAAAAAAAAAAAAATCCAAATTCCCCAAAGAGAGCATCACATTCATGGCTAGTCGTAGACGCCACATCACTGTCCATTTCTCACATCTACCCTTTGCTTAGAAAGCAATCTCTGAGGCCCTTCACATCGGAGACTGTCGTATCGTTGCTGATTCTCAAGCTGAAAGCCCAACAGTAGTCAGTCTTTACCCTGTGCCGCCTGAAATTTCCGATTATGGCACTGTCCCATCGCAGTAAAGTTGTTGGCAATATTAAAACACTTTCTGCTGCTTCCAAAGGAAACCAGTCCCAATAAATTCGTGGTCTCCGTCGTCAGGCAAAGATCGTATTTGCCTCTGAGGATGCTGTTCGTCGTTCCCCCCACCTTTTTAACTATTGCTCTTAAAATTCACACATACGAAATCGATATTGTGACATCTCTGCACTGCAGTCATTGTAATGTTTTCGGTCACATACGCTCTGCATGTCTACGTGCTCTTCAAGGCTTTGTGTCCCATACTGGGTCTTTAACCTCAAAGTCTTCCATCGCTACTTCCTCATCGGCCTCTGCTACTGTTCTCCACGTTCCCTCTATACATACGTTTTCCAAGTCACCCGCCTCTTCTGTTGTTCTGCCGTTGGCTGCTCCTGTTCAGCCTTCACCTTCTACTTTGTTACTGAAGGTAGAGGCTGATGAGGTAGATCCTCTTCTGTCCTGAGCCTCTGCCTCAAAGGTGTCTGATGCTTCGTTCTTTGAGGAAATCGACTCGCTGATGCCGCCTTCCTTCTTCGAAAGGCTGACAAGGATCGAGCCAAGGCTCAACTTCCTCCTCCCTCTCTCCTCAAGAAACCTCACAACCCGACAGTGCTGCCCACCAGCTCCACGCAACCAAGAACTTATGATGCTCTGAGGCGCTCCATCTCCCCAGCCTTTAAAACAGTACTTCCTTTTTACTTTTACTTTTCATCACACAGAGAACGCCCCCTTTCTTCTTCCTGAACCATCTCCTTCACCTTATCATACTTCTACCTCGTCTATTTACCTCCAAGAACCTCATATTGATCTCTCGGACACCACTATTTCTTCATCTGATGACGAGCCTGATGTTCACGATTTAGCTGTCATCCCCCTCACTCATGCTCTCAGCCTAACTGCTTCCTTGGAGGTCCCTGCGATATCAGTCGACGAAACAGATTCGCCGGTTTGACATCACCAGGTCCTCCACTTTCTGGCACATTTTATTCGTGGTCAGCTTCCACTGAGCGCATCTCGCAAGGGTCGTCTTCCAGCGAGTATCTTCCCCGTTTAAGAGTTGCCCATCTTTTGACTGTGGCATATGAAGGTGCACCATCGACGTACACACGGATTCCCCGTTCATGAATACTGCTTGGTGTTTCACCTACCTTCGTAAAAATTCATTCATCACTCTGTTCCGCAATTTCAGCTGTCGCTCATCCATTGTCCCCTTACAGACTTAATGCACTCTGGAGCCGTCTCAAGTGTTGACCCAGCGACGTGGCGTGTTGTTGTATAACTGAAGGATGATACAATACATTGCAATACTTGCATCAGCCGCCAACCACTACTTTCGATATCAGACTTAGAAATTATTAAATGCCTCTCGTAACTGCGAAAGTCCATCTGCGCATGCGCAAGCTAAAATCGGACCTCAAGGTAGAAAGAAAAGCAAGCTGAATCGCCAGTGTGTCAGAGAGGAGGATTGCTAACGTTTGGTCTAGGATATCTACAGGTTACACCCCATGGTGTTATACATCATTTTTAAGCTCTCGTCAATAGGAGATAACTCCTTCTTGGGGAGTCGAGAGGAAGCCAAATTTCATTACGAAGCACCGTTTTTGTGATATTAGAGAAAATGAACCTATGTGGATCACCGATTACTTTCGTTACCCATTTCCATAACTTCGAAATTTTTTACTTGGGATTTACGTTACTACTGTCGAGACAGATGCATAGCATCAAAAATTTCGATGTAAGGAAAATGGGTAACGGAAAAAGTCGGTGAGCCACCTAGGTTGATTTTCTCAAATATCTCGAAAACGGTGCTTCGTGAAGAAATTTGGCTTTCTCTTGACTGCCCCCAAAGAAGAATTACGTGCTATTGACGAGAACTTTAAAATGATGCATACCATGATGGGATGTAACCTGTTGATTTCTAGACCAGAGGTTACCAATCCTCCTCATTACTACTCTTACAATTCGGTTTTTCTTCTTTCTATCTTGAGGTAAGACTTTAGCTTGGGCATGCGCAGATGGCATTTCGTTGGTGCATAGTATTTCACCGGTATCAGGGTCGTTTCTTACGTTCACCTAAATCTGAATAGTTTATAATAATAAAAATAAATATTGTTTTTGAAAAACTAAACAGTCGAAATATATACTATTCCTGCCTCCACAGGTTAGTATATACTTACTTTTATGACTCATATCTTATTTCATTGGTCTTAACGACAATAATATTCATTAATCTACCAATCTAAGTGTCAGGAATTAATAAACCTTACTGTTTGTTTTTATGATTTAATACCACTTAGTGTGTACCGGACTGTGGCTGTGTGTGGCCGTGAGTGACAAGAATAAATGCATGTACACAAGTAATTGATAAATGTAGATGTGTGGAGAAGCTTCTGAAAATATAAATCTTTGTTTCCTACTGCGTACAAAGATTGCATGATTCTGAACGCAAATTATACGTGAATCGTGAAACTTAAAGAATTATCTTGGAATCACAATCAATTTGACTAATACCTGGAAACGTTGGATGGGGAAAAGGCAAGTGAAGCCATCCTAGTGTCAGAGAACAGTCGGTGAACCTCAGATCGGTTTCGAGTCCTGTATGAAGCTTGGGTGACTTGTTTTTCCGCCAGCTCTGGCCCTCACCTCTGCTTGGATCCATTAGACCCAAATTTAGAACGAGAGATTGCCTGAAGTCTTTGACACTCCTGATGTCAAAGGCTTCACACGCTTTATTTATGCAAAATTCTACCAAAATATAGTAACTTTATGATTTAAATTATAGTTTCAGCTTTATTCGATCTAATAACAGAAATGTAATATTTTCAGTATAAAAGAGATAATCTACGATTAACACGTCGTTGGTTGCGCTGTGAGCATTTCTTTCACGCTTCGCATATAAAGAGCGTCATTTATTCGGAAGTGAACCTGGGGGCATCACCAATGCTCTAATTATGTTTTTAAATCTTCTCAACAATCTGTTATCTGTTCCCATAAGGATTTACGAGTCTTTGATCTTCAATCACTCTGCTCTTCGCTCTCGTGTGTTTCGTGTGAACATTTCTCTCATCACCGCTGGCGTCTGCGGTACGTGAGAGCTTTTGTCATCAAGAGACCACTGGCGTTTAGGTTTTATGTTTTTATGAATAACGCGATGATACGAGTGAGTTTTTAGCATAATTTAATTTACAATTATATATATTAACTATATTTATTGCAAAGGAAGAATACTGAAGTGCTATTACTGAGTAGACTACTTAAAACAGCAGAAAAAGGTAGTGTGAGAAAAAATCTCACGCGCGACCAATGGCGTTGTTCAACGTGTAGCGACCAACGACTGGTAGCAACTAACGCGTAGCGACTAACCCCTAGGGAGCACAGAAATAAAAAAAGAACTTCCGGGCATCCGAAAAATGTTAAATTACACTTACTTTTGTTCTTCCCATGTCATGTTCAAAGCTACAAAACTGTGGTGTTTCTGAAAAGAGTCAGATTAAGATAATTAGGCCAACACGATAAAATCGTAATAAATTTAACAATTTCATGTACAGAATTCAAAGGTATAAATCATTCTGAAACACAATGCATTTCAAAATAGTTTAGAATCATACTTTATTAAGTCTACATGAAGACGTAAGTTAAAAGCCACTGTTTTTTGAAATTGTGTTTCTTACTGCATTCTCTGTGTGTGTGCTTTGTTAAATTTGCATGTTACGTGTTTTGTCCTTATTTTTCCTAACTGACTGTGGTGATTGGTGTTCTTTGTCTTGTTTCATGCATTTTCTCCAGAAATATCCTATCAACCAAACAACCAACATGATGGCGTAATTGAAGGATGCTCTTATCGACTAATAGTAGTTCCGTTTTGTTAATTAGGTGTTAACTACCACTGTGAGAACCTCTATGGGTTATAAACCATCGCCCGTCTTTAATTTGGAGTCACTGGTTCTACCCAGAAAAAACAGTCTTGCTCCACCGCCCAACTGTCAATAAAATGTCCCTGCGGCTGCCACATGGGACAGCAGTTCGGGTCAGCAGAGGGCCAACAGTGGCACCCCCATCAGTTGTCATATGCCAGAACAGGGCCATTAGTTATCCATCACAGGCAGTAGCTGCCACAAGTGGCCCTTCAGCGGCCCTGCAAGCATGTGCCATTTTCCGGCAGTGGCAGCCAGCAATCACGTGACGTAACTGATGGCTTGCCGAATCTTGTCCGCCAATTTCCCAGTAGTAGCCATAAAAAAATAATAATAACTGCAGTTTCCCAAAACTACAGCCTTACGAAACTTCTAAATTACAGCACTGCGCTGGAGAAATTTCCTCAACAGGTCCTGAAAAACGCTCGCTTGAATCGGGGTTGAAACGAACCAAGGACTGTCTGCGTGGGAAGCGGGCGCTCTACCAACGGGACCGATGAAGCTGAGCCTCTTTCCTGCGGAATGTGTAACGAATGGTTCTCTTTTTAATTTTACAATATTGCGAGGTATTTTTCATAAATGTCAGTTTCACATAATTCATTAACTTATTTTTTAAACGTAACGATTGTTTTTTTTTTTTTTACCTTAAGGAAACTTTACTCATTTTCAACGAGTGTACCAACTTAAAGGCGCTTTCCGAAGTTTGTCGTGAAAGGCGATTGTTGAGTTAATATATTTACTCGTTCATGTCACATTCTGTTACATTTTTAACGTTGTATCTTTCCATTCCGCGGTCCGAAGCTACATTTGTTTTAAAGAGGAAAGATATTTTATTTTACTTCTCGTTATTTTTAGAAGTGAATTCCTCCAGTCTTGTGTATTCAACCCATGGATGAGTACATTATATCCACATAGCGTTTTTTTTCAAATAATTGATAAATTTTGTACGCGTATAATTCTTCGTTTTTCCCCCAACATAACGTTTTTTAAATGTTTTCCAGGACTTTCGTTTCAAGCGGTTTAGTGTATGTTAAAACGAAAGATTACACGGAAATTATATCTAGATATTCATGGGAATGGAGTGGGTGTATTTCATGGCTTAATCTGATATCTTCGGCGACGTGGCATTTCATTATAGGAAATAAATTCACCTCTCTACATATGTTTTTTATTCTTCTTAACATCCACTAAAATAACACAGTGGCGATAGCGTCATCTTCAACAAGACACAGCACGTGTTGCTTCTGCGCATGCGCAGTCCCGTTGCTTCCACCTGGTGTCGGGGTTGCCTAGGTTGCCAGCTACGGGCCACTAGTGGCACTTGCTTGGAGGCCCGCAATTGACGGCGATGCTGCAGGGCCATCAATGGCTGCCAACTGATGGCACTGCCACCAACGGACCGCTACCGGGCCGTGAGCGGCAGATTTCATCCAGGAGTGAAACATCACTGCCAGCTGATGGCCAGCAGTTTCCCAACACTTGTGTTTTCGCTGGGTAGGGATGGGAGACAGCCAGAGCAATAAGACAAACACGCCATCCATTCCACATATGGGACTCGACACCGGGGTCGTTTTGGACGAACGGTTAGAAGCGAACGCTCACTAGTACGCCACCGGCGGCGGCGGCGGCCAAACTCCTTCTTGTTTTAAACAGATGCGTGCATATATTACTGATAAAAAATAACATTGTTTTATTTTAATCCGTATGGTTTTTTTTTTCGCGTGTACATCATATTCTTTCTTCTAGAGAAAACAAAACGAAATAAAACAGTAGCTTTTTCACGACGGGAGCGGAGGATAACGACTCTTGGGAAAAATAAGTCATAAGTACATCTCACAGCAGTCGCCAAACATTGTTTTCATACGCGCAGAAAAAAATGTTTATGATTCCTAACTGCGTAAAGTGCTAATACTCACGTGATTAGCCCCGGCAAGCATATGGTGTGAGAAATTCAACTTGCTTCTGTTCCCACTCTTCACACGCCTTGTGTCGTTCTTCTCTTCTGCTGAGATGTTTCTAGCTAGCGATGCGTGTGTCGAGTTCTCTGATACTCATGTTTATCTTTAAGTGTTATACTTTCGAAACTCCATTTATTTCTTTAGTGCATTATAAGTGTGCTTTTGTGTATACGAGTAAAACTTTAGTTTTAGGTGCTTCTTCATCCTTTTATTGGATAACCTTCTATAAAGTGAGCCATTTTATTTGCATACAATAATTTCCCAAGTATAAAGTCCGTCCATTCGAACATGGCTTTATAAGTATACCGAATGCAAATGTAGAAATATAAACATCCTGTTTGTTCATATCGCACTAATACACTGCTGGACAATTGCTAAGGACGGATCATAAACGGCTATATAGCGCATAAAAAAGTAAGTGTGGTTGGATGCCAAGTGAAATAAAATAATGTCAGAATGCCAGGACATTACAAGAAAGACAATTTATTGTGCTCTGAAATCCAGAAGGCTTTGGAACGTGTTCAAGGGACAAACAGGCCATTTTGTGCAAAATACGCAAACGTGAAAAAATTGCAATTACCGTCCGCAGGCGTTCCGGCGTAAGATGTCAATACGGGATATGGCCACCATGGAGGGCGATGCAAGATTCCACACGTCGTGTCATGCTTTGCACAACATTATCAAGCAGCTGTTGGGGCAATTTTTCCCATTCCTCTGTCAGTGCACGGATGAGGGTGTCCTTGTTTATTGGAGGGCATTGGCGACCAACAAGACTCCTCCCCAAAGCATCCCACACATTTTCAATGGGATTCAGATCTGGAGAACGTGCTGGCCATACGAGGCGTTGAATATCCTCGCTCTCAAGACACTCCTGGACAGCGACTGTTCGATGACATGTTGCGTTGTCGTCCATGAAAATGAATCTATCACCGACAGCACCACGCAACATGCAAACATGACGTAGCAGAACATCATTAATGTATCGTTGGCCAGTCATAGTCCCAGTTGGAAGCACATAGAGGGACGTACGGGCATTGATCATGATGCCAGCCCATACCATGACACTACATGTCGGATATCGGTCCATTTCCTGTATGTTTGCTGGAAAATATGCAGTACCACTATCACGCCAGATCAGTTGTCGTCGACAATCAGACGATAGACTGTATCTACTCTCATCTGAGAAGAGGACAGCAGACCATTCGTTATCAGTCCAATTGCGATGTTGATGGCACCATTGCAAACGGGCGGTGCGGTGACGTCTGGACAATGGGATGCACACAACAGGGCAGCGGGCGTATAGTCCTCCTTCATGCAAACGTCTGGCGACAGTTTTTCGGGCGATCCGCTTGCCAGTAGCACTGATTGCTACCTCACTAGCTGTGCTGCGCCGGTGTCTTTTTGTTGATAGCACTATGTACCGATCGTCTGCAGGTGTCGTACTGCGAACACGACCTCCCCGTGACGTTTGCTACACTCTCCATTTGTTTGAAACGATTTCCAAAGCCTTGAAACAACACTGTGGCTGACGTCGAACACCCTGGCAACATCTGTTATTTTTCGCCCTTCTTCAATCTTGCCAATAATACGGCCACGCGTAAAATCATCTAGGTGATGTCGGGAAGACATACTGAAAATTGCAAGTTCGTCAATTGATTCTTTCCCTTTCAACTTTGCGTTTGAACAACAACGGTCAATACGCGTCAAATCATTTATATCTCTTATCAGCGCTCTGACGTCACGAACAAGTTCGGCAATCCAAAATTTGCATACGCACAACACGTTTTACTGTATCCCGTGCTTATGCTAATTTCCACATTTTCCTGCCTTCCATTTTATGGTTGCTGTCGTTGCTATTGTCATCCGTCCTTAGCAATTGTCTGGCAGTGTACAATAACAACCACCATGAGCAAATCTGAAGAGTTATGAGCAGTAACCCGTCCCTAATTTGGGGTCACCAGTTCAGAGAAGGGCTTTCCCCCGTGCTCGATCACGGATTCCTGTTAGGGCGCGGCTCAGCAGAATAGCCAGAAACAAGTGCCTCTGTCCACTCCACTACAGGATAAGAATTTTAGCTTTAAATTGGGAAATAAAATATTGTGAAATTTTCGTAATGGTGAGGTAAGGAAATAATAACAATACTTACAACTTCACTCTCAGTAAGAGAACTTGAACCTAGGGATAGCTCAAATACCGTGTCGCTGAAATGAAATAACGAAAGCAATTATTTTCAAATAAATTATCGAATTATTAAAGTTTCAGAATAATAAATTTTTTCACTTGTAATCCCAGAATTTAATGGAAGCTTATGAAGTGCTTAGCACGCTCAAATTTTCTTTTCAGTAATCTTTC
Source organism: Macrothele yani (assembly GCA_039090855.1). NCBI lineage: Eukaryota > Metazoa > Arthropoda > Arachnida > Araneae > Macrothelidae > Macrothele > Macrothele yani. Next base: position 41,788,783 of record CM077022.1, on the reverse strand, counting down.
CATAGCTCAGCAAAGATATTACAGTCTTGTTGCTTCTGCAACCGTGTTTTTAAACACATTCAGAAAATATGTATATTTCAAAGATGAGCATTCTACAATGCATTCTACAACATTCTACAATGCTTAACATACTTTTATACAGTATAGAGCAAAGCTTTGCACGGACCTTAATTTGGAAAACACGCCGAGCCCCGCACGACCGGTTTCAAACTTCCACTAAGCGTTCTCCGACATATTTTCAGAAGTCTTTAGCCCGCCCTGCGAAACACTTTTTAATGGCCCGTGACACTTTTTGCACAAAGGGAATTCTAAAAGGGGACAAATACATTTCGATATGAAGTAATAAATATCAAAGTACCTTGGGTACATGGACTTGGAATTCCCAAATCTGCTATGACCTCTGTTGCGATAAATTATGTAACTGACATTTTTTAAGAGTACTGAAAAATGTCGGCACATATCAGGTACCAGTTCATATTTGTTTGTAACAGAAATACCAAGGTAACTGTGTCGTTTGTTTTTCAGAAGTTAAGTTTTAGGATTCAAAAGCTCTCTGAAATAATTGATATTCATAATAAACACATGCATTTTTACTTTTCTTTTTCATGTGGCAGGCAGGTTCTATTCCATTTTGATATGTTGTTCGCGGTTCAGAAAAATTTGAAAACACCTACTCTCTAAAAGAGTGGTCCGCGGGCCACTGGTGATTCGTGGCGGCCTATCAAATGGTTCGCAGGATCTTCAGGAAATTTCAGAAGTAAAATAAATGAAAGAATGTATCTCCCATCAGTGCTCGAAAAAGCGCCTGTCTGTGACTGGTAAAAATTCGATGTGGACAATAAAATTTCTAAAACTGACATCCTCGGCGACGTACAAGTAATTTAAGAAATCTATGCTGGGATGTAAAAACCTTCCGCCAGATGCTTTTAATGTTCGAATAATTCATGCACAGAACAAAATTATTTATCTTGCAACTAATTTAAAATTAAAAGCATCAAGCAGACGGGGGAGATTTTTATATGTCAAGCCAATTAGTTTACGCAAGAAAAGATTTTAGGCTAAATAAATCACAAGTGCGAATACCTTACTTGCCTTCATTGTCTAACAAAAATCGAGTCCATTATCCAAGCAAGGGAGAGAAATTCGGTTTTCTGAACAACTCTCCGCGGTCTTTCAAATCTGATGAGGCAGACGTTGACTGATCAGGTACAACGAAGTAAATTTCTCCGTCATTTTTATCCGCGCCGGCGGGGCTCGAACCCGGGTCCACTCATTCCGGAATAAGTTGCTCTACCAATTACGCTACACGGACGTTTTATTCTGATTCCTATCTGCCTTTATGTCGTGTGCGTCCTTCTGGCAGGTACGTCACATCTCCTGGTACGTTACACAGGTAAACATCTTGTTAGTTTCACTTCACTTTTCCTCCTCGTTTCCGCTCTTTCAAGCATGCATGAAATAAACAGCGCCATTTGTTGATGTGTCTATGTATATCTGTAGAAGTCGCAAGTGTCAATGATGGCCTTGATCTCTCTTTCATTCGCGCTTGCTCACTTTATCCAAAGCCATATGTCATCATTAAATACATTCAGTTATTAAGCCTGCAGACTCTTCACTAATTCGTATTTTTTCATTGTTTGGGTTAACGTATATCCCCAATCGACAAAAAATGGATCAGTGGCTTAAAAGTGGTTCTTCGAAACTTAAAAATAGTGATGAAAATGGAATCGAAAATATCAAAACTCAGAATAATGTCATAACCGTAAATAATGAACAAGACTTCACTGCGAATATGGACTGTGAACTTATATGTGTTGGGTCAGGTAAATATACTAGTGGAAATGATGTTATTTCACCGAAAAAGAAAGAAAAGTGTGAATAAGAAGTACGACGACGAATGTATGAAACACGGTTTTATTCGACCGGCGATTCACTTACACCAACAGCCCAGTGCATTATCTGTTATGAGACTTTGTCAAACAAGGCCATGAAGCCATCGAAGCTTTTGCGTCATTTGCAAACGAAGTACGCCAACGGTAGATCTATTGAGTTTTCCCAGAACAATCGGAAAGTAATGTTTTTCAGTACAAGATTAATGAACTATATGTAACAAAAGGCGAAGAGGGGACAAAAACTACAGAAGCCACATTCAGAATGTCACTCTTTGTAGCCAAACCAGGCAAAGTCACACTGCTGCTGAGAAGCTTGTAAAACCGGCAGCAAAATTAATGGCAAATATCTATGCAAAGATTCGGCTATTTGAGAATACAGCACCCATAAAGATTGGAAAAGGAGTGAGACAAGGTGACACTATATCTCCTAAACTCTAATGCTACATTGGAAAATGTCTTTCAATCACTGAACTGGGAAAAGAAAGAAATAAAGATCAATGGAGATTATCTAACTCACCTTCGTTTTGCTGATGACGTAGTCATTTTTGCAACTACTCCATCAGAGCTGCAGAGTATGATCCAGGAACTTGCTGACAAGAGTAAAGAAGTGGGATTAAAATTGAACTTTCAGAAGACAAAAGTGATGTACAATGCTTTTACAAGAAATAAAGATTTATCAATTCATGAGGAAAAGCTGGAGATAACCAATGCCTGCATATATTTTGGACAGTAGATATCAAGTGAAGGCCACATTGATGAAGAAATTAATCGGCGTATAAAACTTGCCTGGAGAGCATTTGGAAGAAACAATATAATTTTCAAGAACAATATGCCATTATGTTTTAAAAGAAAAGTGTTTGATCAATGCATCCTTCCAGTACTTACATATGGTGCAGAGACGTGGACTTTAACTAAAAGAGACATACAGAGACTGCAGACAACTCAAAGAATCATGGAGAGATGCATGCTTGGTGTAACACAGGAGAGATAGGAAGAGGAACTCGTGGATCCGAAAAATGACAAGAGTGGAAGACATCATGATCAGAGTTAAATTCCTGAAATGGCAATGGTATTGGTATTGGTAACTGTGGGTACCTTAGTGGTACCCAGTTTATTGCTATAACGAAATACAAACATTGGAGATTCATTGAATGTACAGAAAACAAAAGTGCGGCAATGTATGTATATCCACGATGCAGCACAAAGGTACACAAAAAGGAAATGAATATGCACACGAACAATGAATGGCATAACGGCATGTCAAACGATATGAAATAACACAAGTGCACAAGTATATGAAATGTACTATGCCATCATTAATCATCCGAACGAAACTTAAATGTGGTTAGAGCGCAAAATATTGTTGAGTTACTCATCAACTTTATAAGAATAACAAAGGTAACAAATGTACCACTATATTAATCCGCGATCGAGAAAAGCACTAACACAGCTAAAACTCACAAGTATAGGGAACTTAAAAAACAAGGCACAAATTCAGGAAACAACAGATAATGATAAAGAGATACTGGCGAACTCCCACACGTAACGAGACCGATTATTCGTGAAAACACAGCAAAAACACACAATTATAGCAAATTGAAAACACATTACTTGTGAAACACAGTAAAATCACACAAATATAGCAAATTTAAACTACATGGAAAACATCAGAATCAACAGGCACTACGTCTACATAAACCAGAAAAACTCCGAACGGGTTCGCAAATCCCCTAGCATTAAGAGAACAAAAAATGATCGGTTTCGGGAAGTGAGCTAAAAGTCATCGGCAATAGGAAATATGGTATCACATATATGCTTCTCAGCAAGCTCCTTCAAGGAGGCGAGACGGCGCGTGTAACGTCTCAAAAACACCTGATACCGAGGATCGGTGGCACACAGAGATTTAAAAAATGATACATAAGCTTCGAATTGCGTTACCGCTGCAAACAGATCCAGATCAGGTGAATGGAGGAATTCTTCAGAACAAACAATCGTACGTGCAGGTTGAAAAAAACGTAAACGTTGCTGTCTGGACAATGGTCCAGGAACTGGAGGAAACGTTTCAATGGCCGGTAGAACCTCTGTATCAGAGAGAGGATTAACAGGACCTGAGCGGAGAAGCATACTGTTTGAAGAATCATCAGGTGAAGAAACACCGGAACCAGAAACACCGGGGACACTAGACAAATCCTCAGAAAGAGGCACAGAAAGTTGTTTTAACTTTTTCTGTTCTACAGCGACTTTGGTAGTTCCAATACCCTTCGAAGAAGATGCTGAGGCGGATGTATCCATTAGTGGATCAGGCTCACCTCCCGTGTCAGGAGACGAAGGAAACCAACGTCGCCAAAGAAGCAATACGTAGCAGATCAGCCTTAGTGTAGACTGGTACAACATCCGAGGCTGCAAAAAGACGTGGCAACAAGGGTATTGTAGACAAGGTTACAAGTGGAGATCCGATATCCGAGAGGCTAGGAGAAGAGCCCGACGGCCGATCTGCCAAACCACCACTCAACACACCCGGATCGGAACATTCCGCTGTAGACACATCTGTAGTAGTAGACATCTCTGCCATTCTTGAAGGTGGATGAACAATCGTACGGGTCGGGAGAGGAGGAAAGGTAGCATTATCCGTGACTGAATTGTTCGGCTGACGGAGAAACGAAGAGGTCGCGTCAGGCAAACTACCGGTAGTGGGGATCGTAGAAAATCCAATGTGGTCAGCAGTGAGTTGCGAACTTGATGAACGTCCACGTCGAAAGCGTTCACAGGAGGCAGTGGTATGATCATGTGTTAAACAGTGTGTACAATAGTGAGTGGTAAAAACCTTGAAACTACGTTCGTGCGCCAATTTCAACAGTAGCTTCTGTAGGGCAATCCGCCAAGGCTTTCTCAGTGGGAAAGACGACCAATAACTGACGACGAAGTCCTGTAGCATGTGCAAATCGACTTCCGCGGGGAGCATCAGAGAGGTGACGAACCTTACCAACAACTTTACATACATGACTGACGAGGAGAGGAAGTGCAGTATCAGGCACTTCCTGTGGAACAGGATAGAACGGAATGTTCACCGGTCGCTTAGAAAGAGGCGAAGGGATGAGATGTTTTGTCCCAATCGAAAGTCCGTGTGCAAGAAAAAAGTCAGCATCCTCCTTATGATTGAACTGAACCGAGATACACCGAGGAGTACGGGAAATTCCCGCAATGGACGCAGATGACACATGTCCAGAGAGAGCTTCCATATAGCGTGGCAATGGAGTATTTGGTAAGGCATGAAAGAGCACACCTCTGTCCGGGAGGTTATGGAACTCACTGCCAATCTGCGAATTTTCATCTATTGTTACCGTCACCTTGTGGTTGGATACCTGAATAATAGGTGTGGATTGCAAAAGACCATCAGGTTGAGAAGAATCGGACGTAGAAGTCGCGCCTCGTTGCACTGTAGAGGCAAATGACATCCTCGGAAGAGAAGTCTGTTCGGATCCGGCAGGCACAGAAGGATGTGAGGGAAGAGAATCACAGGCCGAAGGCAAGGCAGTCGAATCAGTAGTAACCAGGGAGGGCACCGAGGCAGATGCACGAGCTGAAGAAGAAAGCGCAGCCAAGTCCAGTAAAGGCACCGGAGCAGGAGTACTAGAAAGCTGGGAAGGCATCTTAGCAGACACATCTGAGGACGAGAGTATGTTAGCTTCCATGGACGTGGGAAGTGTGACGTGACGTGCATCCTCCACGCCCAGAGATGATAAGGAAATACCGGAAGTCGCCATCTTGGCAGCTTCCAGACGTAAACAACCGAGCAAACGCTAATAAAACGGATGATTATTTTTTTTTTTGATTGGAGGTTTAACGACCACCGTGAGCAACTCAATGGGCTATAAGCAGTCGCCCGTCCCTAATTTAGGGTCACTGGTTCCAGGGAAGGGAGAGAGCCAGTGCCGTAAGACAAACACAACATCCATGCCTCACCGGGATTCGAACCCGGACCCCGTTCGGACGAATGATCAGAGGCCATCGCTTAGACCACTGCGCCACCGAGGCGGCAAACGGATGATTATGAACTAATATGAGGACGAGAACGTTAGAAAAGTAGCTCAAAACGAACACAGTACCTTTAGACAGCCTGGCCACGCAACAGGTAAGTGAGGGACGAAGTATTCCACACTAAAATGTATAAAATATTGGAGCCACCAACAGTACGTCTGTCACGAATGAGCAATGGGCTGGACATACTGCCAGAAGGACAGACCATCGATGGACAGCTGAAATTTTAGAATGGATTCCAAGGGACAGGAGAAGACCCGAAGAAGACCGCATGGGAGTTATGCGGATGAAATTCGAAAGTATGCGGGAGTAACATGGAAGAGATTGGCACAAGACAGACCGTTGTGGAAGAAACTTGGAGAGACCTTCGTCCAGCAGTGGATTGATAATGGTTGACAATGACGATGATTATGCTCGGAGAGAAAGCAGAAGGATTACTGATAAAATCCCTTTATCAAAGGACGGTGTTACCCTCCGTACATCATCAATTGCACACAAAGTTCCTCCTCACGCACCTTAGCAGCCGACGTTCACCTCTCACATCAATGGCACGTGGTGCTCTGCAGTTTCCACGTCACTTATTCGCAATAGTGCTATCTCTCCAATCACGATACTCTTTTACAAACTGCACTGTTTCAGAAATACTGCCACCCTTGGTTCAAAAGCCGATAATCATCCCTTTTTGCAAATCTGATAAATCGCTCCTTTTGTCCATGACAGCAACGAGTGATGTTTTCAGAATGCCAAAAAGCACACTTTATATACCCTCCAAACCAGATCACGACACGTGCCTTCTTTCATTGGCTACGCGCTGTTGACTTCAAAAGTAGGATGTGGTCACAATAATGTGACTCAACTGTATATATACTGTTTGTAAACGTACATATTGATACTAATCGCTGCCTACAGAGAATAAAAGACAAAGGAAAAGAGAAAGAAAGGGTATGATTTAATTTCCCCAAAAGTATTTTAATAATACTTACCTACATGGAACTCCACAAAGTGCTCTGCAGTATGATTTAGATGCATCCTCCTCGGTTTTCGCACATTGTTTTGTCTCTAAAAAAAAAGAAAAAGGGAATAATCTACGCATCAGTACAGCATACAAATGAAATTACATTTTCAGTTACTCTGTATTTCGAAATTTTTATAACTGTATTTTTTAACCGATTTTTTTAAACTAGTGTCATAATACACACCAGAGATTTTATTTGGCATAATTTTAAAAATCCACATACAGTGTGCTCCTGCATTTTCGACGCATTTCCTTAAGCGAACTGATACGCTCGGTACTTTCGACAGGAAAAATTGTACTCAACACATTGAAGATTGCTTCTTAGAGTTCATCCAAGTTGCGTGGTTTCCTACGGTAAACCTCCTACTTCGACGTATCCCCAAAAACAAATCCCAGGGCATCAGATCCATTCATGTGCACCACGTCTGCTAATCCATCGACCTGGGAAATGATTATGCAGCCGTGCACACTTAGGAGGCGGCCCATCCTGCATAAAGTGAAGCTCTGCAGTACTTTTACCTCTGAGAAATTACTGTCCACACATGGTCTCTCAGAATTTCCAGGCATCTTGTGGAATTCATGGTGTCTCGCCAAAAGAAAGGCTTAGGATCCACAGTTACTGTGGATGACGTGCAACTGCAGCACACGTTAAACCTTTTCACGACCTGTGCCCATTCAGCATATATGTGTGGACAATTTGTATTCTTTTTGCATCCAATGTCATATGGATCCAACGTTCAGCCCTCCACCACCTTTTGTACTCTTATCCCAGATCCTCATAACTGGCTTCTTCGTCCTCAGTAGAGCAGCTGTGGCTCTCTCTTCCACGTTTAAGACAGGCACCTTAATTCCACTGCAACAGAAGTTGATATTAAACAAAAGGAATGGTGAATATTGTAACTCTAGTTTCAATAAAATTGGATGAAATAAAGTTATAATAATTTTAGAATTGGTAGTGACTTGTCAGACACCCTGCATATCAGAAACGAAATATTCATCAATGCATACAGAGGAGTACAACTAAAAAAAGAATGAGTACGGTCTGTTTCAGATGCAACGATTTCTGCTAACAAAATTCAAGATAATCTCAAAATAGGATGACATTTCCATAAAAAAAGCATCAGCAAGACTATTTGCTTCCGTTTTTAAATTTGGGCAGAAGAAACTCTACAACTGATGGGCCGCCGATGGCCTAGCGGTCAACGTTCGTGTCTGCTACGGAGAAACCTCAGGTTCTATCCCAGGAAGGCACGAACGCTCGAACCACTAAATATCCGCGGTGCGTCGGATGGGCACGATAAGCCGTTGGACCCCGGGTACTGGCCCCAAGGTAATAAATAAGGGCGTCTCCCCTCCCCCTTTCTACCTTCCTTCCGTATCACTCTCCTATTGGGCACTTTAGCCCAAATCTCCTAGCTTGCTATTTCTTAGGGTTGTTTAAGATATGGAGTCAGACACTCCATTCTTAAAATCCTCTGCATATGATCTGATCTGATCTTTACAACTGATTCTCTTGACTGAAATCAAATCTTTCAAGACTAGCCACTCACAGTTTAGAAACAAGATTCTCTTGATTCAAATTTTGCAAGTCTAGCTATTCACAGTTTAGAAACAATCTTAAGTTACACATTTCTGCACAGCATACAATTTTTTTAAGCAGCAAGAGTTTCAAGGAGACGAGCTAGTATAATACTACTGGGGATTTCTGGATAAACCTGGGACTACTAAAAAGCTACAAGATGTACTAACATACTTTTTTAGATTTCGGAAATAACTGCAGTATTCCGTGTATACTCGCCCTTGTAAGCGTTCTATGGGGATATTAGGGGTTTTTAGGTTTCCGAAATACAGGATACTTGTACACTGAAGAGCAATTGAATTAGAGACAGCTGCCGTTATGAAAATGTGGCGCTGTGGGCGGCCCTGTGAACGGAAACGACATGACGTAAGCAGCGATCCGACAATATAAGGAGTGATGCGACGGGAATCAGTAAGAGTCGGACGCACTATGGGTAAGACGAAGGATCTAAGCGCATTTGATCGTGGGCAAATTGTCGGGTCCCGACGAATGGATCACTCCATCTCGGAAGTCGTGCAGGCACTGGGATTTTCACGAGCCACTGTGTCACGGGTGCACCGTGAGTAAATCGAATCCAGTAAAACCATCCCTGCAAGGGCCAACTGCCGTGGACAACAGCGTTTGGATGAGCCGGGTCATCGTCGGCTAGCTCGCATTGTAACAGCGGATAGACGATGCACAGTGCAAGAAATCACTCGGCAATTTAACGCTGGTGCACAAAACGTGTAAGCAGCTACACCATCCAGAACCATCTTCTTGCTATGGGGTACAGAAGCCATCGTCCCACGAGAGTACCGCTGCCGACCGCACATCACAGGGTGCAAAGATTGGCATGGGCGCGGGAACATCGCCACTGGACCCTAGACATGTGGGAAAATGTTGCCTGGACTGATGAGTCTAGATTCACGTTGGTACATGCGGATGGCAGGATACGAGTACGGCGCAAACCACATCAAACGATGGATCCTTCTTGCCAGCAGGGTACTCTTCAAGCTGGTGGTAGTGACATTCTCGTCTGGGGAATGTTTACGTGGACTGAAATGGGACCCCTGGCACGTGTGACATCGTCCCTCACAGGTCAACGTTACCGGGATATCCTGGACGACCATTTGCTCCCGTTTGTGAGTCTTCAACATCCCACTGGGGACCTCATCCTGCAACAAGACAATGCACCGTGCCATCGCTCTCAAATTGTATCTGAATGGTTGGATAAACACTCCACCGACGTGACCTCGCTTCATTGGCTAGCTAGGTCACCTGACCTCAATCCCATCGAGCACATCTGTGATGCCATCGAGAGAGATGACCCCCTCCATCAAATCTTCGTGAACTGTGGGAGCTTGTTCAGGGGTCGGGGATCCGTATGGGTTTCCCAACGCTTCCGGTGTCTTGTCGAGTCCATGCCGAGACGAATCGCCGTCGTCATCAGGACGAAAGATGGTGCTACACATTACTAGACAGGGATCTCTTATTCAATTGCTCTTCAGTGTATAAGACGTTTGGGAAAAAATTGAGAACTTGTTCAACCGCAGATTCGGATGAATCATAGAAGCGGAAACGCTTTCTTACACAGATATACACTCAGTGATTACTGATTTATAATCCCTTACCTAATACTCCGCAGGTCCTCCTTTCACCCTAAGTACAGCGGCTATACGCCGTAGCGTCGATTCAATAAGATGCCGGAAGCAGTTGGGTGGTGTAGCAACACAACCAAGCTATGCGCAATGCGGCCTTCAATGCAGGAATGGAGGTGATCGGTGTATCCATACGCCTGCTATGCCGTTCCATACTGTCTCACAAGTGCTCCATGGGATTGATACTGGGGGAATTAGGAGGCCAATCGATGTACTGGAAGTCTGAACTGTGTTCTTTTAACCATACCTGCAGAACATGGGACCTGTGGCACGGCGCATGGTCATCTTGGGAGAAACCGTCGTCTTTCGGAAAAAACTGCAACATTGATGGATGTACAGAGTCAGCAAGCAATTCACAACGGGAAGCACAAATCGTACGTTGTTCCACATGCACTAGTGATGCAAGTTCTTGCTATGTAAACATGTCTTACAGCATACAACCGCCTTCACCGGCTTGCGCTGTGGAGACCATGCAAGATGGATCGAGTGACTCATGTTGTTTGCCCCAGTTACTCGTCAGACCAGCACATATTTTTCCAGTCATACGACATCCAACTGGCATGATCTTTGCACCAGGCGTCTTTTGCGCCGATGAATCGTGGTTAGGGGAATATGTCGTCAGGGTCATTTGCTGTTATAGCTGACAAAAGGTTACTTTCCACCCTATAGCGTTTACAGACATTTTTCAGTATCCTAGTACTAAAAAATACGTCTGTAAGCGCTACTATATGGACTTTGGAATCAGAACATCGAATATTTTCTCTATTATTAAAAATGATAGAGACTCCATTAAAATGGATGAAGAACATGGGGTATAATAGCATCCCACTGAGAGCCGTAGACTATAACGAGCATTCTAAAATTTATATAGGTTCTACAGGACGAAATTTAAAAACTTGCCTGGCTGAACACACATATAATGTTCGAACCGAGGCAATGACTACCGCTTTAGCACGTCAAACGCATAGTGGGACATACCACCCTATGTGGAATGAAGCTAAAATTCTCACCACCCCTTCCAGCGCGTCATCACTCCTATTTACGAGAAGATTGTGAATCTTTGCCCAAGAGCATTTACACCGAAGTGCCAGAAAAACTGGTACACCAGTCTAATACTTGGTAGGTCCCCCACGGGAGCGAAGGACTGCAGAAATACGACGGGGCATGGACTCCACTAGCTTCTGGAAATATGCTGTAAGCAATGCACACCATACTTCCTGCAGAGCGTTCCGCAATTCGGGTGTATTCTGAGGTCTCGGATTCCTGTATTCGATAGAGCGCTGCATGGCATCACAAATATGTTCTATCACGTTCAGATCTGGGGACTTGGGTAGGAATGGCAACACCCCAAACTCAAATGAATGCTCCTCTAACCATAATGAGGCTCTCGACACTTGTGTGGAGGTGCATTGTTCTGTTGGAACAGGCCCAACCCATCAGCATGAATGCAGGACATGAACGGGTGTACCTCGTCAGAAAGGATGCGCACATAGCGTTGGCCGGTCACAGACGTTTGTAGACGTACCAGAGGTTCTAGTGAAGTCCAGCTAAACACACCCCATACCATTACGGACCCCCCACCAGCCGGTAGAGTTCCATGTTGACAGGCGGTATCCATGGCTTTATGGGGTTTGCGCCACACACGAATCCTTCCATTTTCCCGATACAGTTGGAAACGCGACTCGTCAGACCAGGCTACTTGTTTCCAGTCATCAAGTGTCCAGTGGCGGTGTTGCCGTGCCCAAGCGAGGCGCATATCTCTGTGTCGTGCACCCATCAAGAGGATTCGAGTTGGTTGTCGGCTCCCAAAGCCCATATCGTGCTGGGTACGTTGCACAGTCCGGACGCTGATGCTTGTTGAGGCTCCAGCATTGAATTCCGATGATACCTGCGATAGTGTTGCCCGCCTATCGCGTGAAACGATTCTTGACAGCCGACGATGGTCACGTTCACCCAATGTCGTTTTACGGCCACACTGGTATCGTAGGTTGGAAGTTTTGCCGGAATTCTTGTAGTCACAGTACACGCTTGCAATGGTTGTCCGTAAAAATCCGAACATCGTTTCTACCTCCGAAATAGTATGGCCCATCTCACGTGCGCTAACCATGAAACCGCGTTGAAAATTACTTAAATCGTTATTACTTGCCATTCTCATGCCGAAAACAACTCTGACAGCTGGCAAGGATGTCTATCGCTTTATATACGCACTGGCGGACGCAACTGAGTACGCGCATAGGTGACGTTGCTATGTATTTTGCATAAGCTCGTCTGTATCAGTTTTTCTAGCACTTCAGTGTATATACACTAACGGAAAAAAATCCCAACACCACGAAAAAATAGTTGTAGAGGAATGAAATGGCGGCAATACATTTGTATAGGTAACATATTTAATCGATTAAGGTTTCAAGATCACAGCTTAATGTAAGCGCGAAAAGAGCCATTTTAAATGTTAAATGCTGGTACATTAATAACCGGTGTAACCGCTAGAATGTGGAATGCAAGCACGCAAATGTTCATGCATTGTGTCGTACAGGTGCTGTATGTCAGTTTGTGGGATGGAGCTACATGTCTGTTGCCCTTGGTCGGTCAATACAGGGACGGTTAATGCTGGTTGGGGGTGACGCTGGAATTGTCGTCTAATGATGTCACATACGTGCTCGATTGGTGACAGATCTGGTGATCTAGCAGGCCACGGCAACATGTCGACACTCTGTAGAGCATGTTGGCTTACAACAGCGGTATGCGGGCTAGAGTTATCCTATTGGAAAACACCCCTGGAATGCTGTTCATGAATGGCAGCACAACAGGTTGAATCACCAGACCGACGTACAACTGTGCCTTCAGGGTGCGTGGGATAACCACGAGAGTGCTCCTGCTGTCATAGGAAATTGCTCCCCAGACCATAACTACAGGTGTAGGTCCAGTGTGTCTCGGCCGCAGACAGATTGGTTGCAGGCACTCACCTGGCCTCCTTCTAACCAACACACGGCCATCACTGGCACCTAGGCAGAACTGGCTTTCATCAGAAAACACAACAGATCTCCACTCCGTCATCCAATGAGCTCTAGCTTGACACCACTGACGTCGCAAACGGCAGTGGTTTGTAGTAAGTGGAGTACACGCTATAGGGCGTCTGGCTCGGAGCTGTCCTTCAAGTAACCGATTTGTAACAGTTCGTTGTGTCACTGTGGTGGCAAATGCAGCTCGAATTGCTGCCGCGGACGCAGTACGATGCGCCACGGCCATACGCCGTACACCGCGGTCTTCCCTCTCAGTAGTGCCACGTGGCCGGCCGGAACCCGGTCTTATTGAGGCAGTACCTTCCCTTGACCACCGCTGCCAACAATCATGCACAGTGGCTATTACACGACCTCGTTCAAACTCCGTGAGCTGTTGATAATGGCGTCTTCGTCTTCTTAAAGGCATTCTTGACTAACATCAACACACTACGTCGAATCTCAACGATAACTAACGCTCACGAACGTTACAGCGCGTATTTACAGCAAACCTGCTTTGCATGTTCCGAGGGCGCTACTAGCGCCACACGTATGCGCCGAGCGCGAAATTTGCATAGACTTCATCTTACAGATGTACTCTCACCGCCTACCAACTGTCGTTTATCTAACACAACCCCTTCTTGGTGTTAGGATTTGTTTTCCGTCAGTGTACGTATAACATATAAAAGTCTTATTTTTTCATGCCAAGAAGGTAACTGCACATTAATAAAGATATAAATAAAACGAGAAACTTTCGAAATTATAAAAACGTTACTAGTACTTAGTATGTATGCTTTTTGGTTCGATTATATTGTAGCTTGTAATCGCCGAACATTGATTCTACTAATTTTCTAGTTATTTCTTCACTGATTTTCAACAATTCTTCGCTGAGTGCTAGCTCAAGAGCTTTTGGTTTGTTGGAAATTTTCATTTTCCTCACTTGCAAATCCAGCAAATGGCACAAGTTCTCAATAGGGTTGAGGTCTGGCGATTGTGGGAGTGTTTTCAGTTGAGTTTTCACTTTATAAAGCAACCACGACCTCGTTATGTTGACCATATGTATAGAATCGTTGTCTTGTTGAAAATAGAATGGATCTGCAGTTCCCAATTTCAATGCACTAGCCAATAAATTACCTTGCAATGTATCAACATATTGTCAATCATTTACATTACCTTCAATAAAGGTCATACCGCCAACTCCATTAAAAGCCATACATCCCCAAATCATTTCATGACCACCGCCATGTTTTACAGTTGGTCTTAAAGTTTTTGTTTCAAGGGAAGTGTTTGGCTTTCGCCACACATATTCCTTTCATCCGATTTGAAAATATTAGATTTGCTTTCGTTGGAAAATATCATATTTTACCAAAACTTTGCTAGTTTGCTGACATAAGTTTTGGCAAACTCAAGTCTTTTCTGTCTGTTTGTTTCACTGGCATAAAGTTTTTTCTGGGTATCCAGCCTTGAATATATGTATATTACGAATAGTTTGAGAACTTACTATGGTTCTTGATGTTGAAGCAACATCAGTAGCCAATTCTCAAGCACTTATGGAGGGGATTTTTTATTCTTTCCTAATGATGTCCCTCTGCTGCTAAGCATTTAGCTTCTTCGGACGCCCAGATCGCAGTTTGTTCTTTGTACTACCACTATCTTTTTTTCTTTTTTTGTTACGCACCGAACACTAGAAAAGTTCAACTTTAACTTCTTACCACTTTTGCGATAACTTGAATTACAGTCTTGAAGGGTTATAATCCTCTCCCGCATTGAAATGAAAAACTCGCACTTTTCCGGAGCTATGACAGCTAAAACTGAATAAATTGCCATTCTGAAGATCTTATAAAGTGTCTTTTAAACAGTGTGGGACTTTCATTTGTTGTCAATTTGTATAATGAAATGTTTAACTGCTTTATAACAGTGTTGTTAGGGTCTGGTTTATTTGCCCGACGTTTACTTCTCCGAAGGGTCACTTGACCGAAAATCACTTCACCGAAAAGATTGTTTCACCGAAAGATCACTTGATCAAAACATTCATTTCACCGAAGGGTCACTTGATCGGAAGGTACATTTCACCGAAGGGTCACTTGATCGAAAAGTTCATTTCACCGAAAGATCTCTTTACCTAAAAGTTCATTTCATCGAAAGGTCTTTTAACCGAAGGGTCAGTTTATCGAAAACTTTGGATTTCATTACAGGATCTATTGAAGCATGGTGCCAGTTTGGAAAACAGACGACACCGAAACGTTTGGGAATCATACTCAAATTGCACTTTTGATTTCTCCGCGTCACAAACAGCGCCAAGATGTAGTATTAAGACAAAAATAATTAATTCTAAGTCCCTATTCCTCGGCTTAGGCTTTTTTAGAAAATTTTAATCGCGCATGCTCATGTTCATAGGGTTTGCATAAACAGTCAAGTTAATAATGTTTCACATTTATTCGGGCAAAAAGAATCAATTTCGATCAGGCCTTGGCCTTGTAAATAATGTTATATTTCTAAAAACCTACTCATGGAGAGGTATTTCATAGAAATTATAAGTGCAGTTTTTATACAATCCCATAATGTTTAGGTGGCCAGTTTTTCAAAAACCCGCAATACACTCTAACAGATCTCTAACAACAAAATTCTAAGTTTTCGATAAATTGACCATTCGGTGAAATGATCTTTCGATATAATGAACTTTTAGGTAAAGTATTCCTTCGGTGAAATGAACTTTCAGGTAAAGTAATCCTTCGGTGAAATGAACTTTTAGGTAAAGTAATCCTTCGGTGAAATGAGTTTTCCGGTAAAGTAATCCTTCGGTGAAATGAACTTTTAGGTAAAGTAATCCTTCGGTGAAATGAACTTTTCGATTAAATGTCCTTTCCATAAAATGAACATTTAACATTTAGGTGAAGTGACCTTTCGGTGTAATGAAATTTTTGGTCAAGTGACCCTTCCGTGAAATGTACCTTTCGATCAAGTGATTTTCGGCGAAATGATTTTCGGTCAAGTGATCTTTCGATCAAGTGAACGATACCCGTGTTGTTATGTGTTCAGACATTTTTTGGCATGGAAAATTAAGATTTTCATTTGTTATACATTTACTTCCTCTGATTAGCAGAAAAAAGAAAAACGTGTGTGTGTGTGTGTTTATTGTAAAAGTAATCCAATGTTTAAAAATATTTCGTCACAATTGCTTTCCACGTTTATTTATGCAAAATAATGTATGTGTGGAAATTTGTTTTGTCCACTGTATGGTTACGCAAAAAACAGCCCATTCCAAATAAACATCAGACATCTACCGGCGTGTGGGACTTCTATTAATATTTCGAAATGTTAAGCTTCTCATTTCTTGGATGAGAGTAAAAAGAACTGACCCAGCGCTTTTCTTAACCGAATTAGTTTAGTGGATTTATTGGAACGTTTTCTTCCCCTCCACTAGTTATCTTTTGTTTCGGGGTTTAATGATAAAATCTCAGAGCTATAAGCAGTCGCCTGTCAAATTTATGGTCACATATCAAAAGAAGGCAGCGCCTCAGAGCACTCGGCTACGGGGATGGCTATTAATTTTTCTTGGATTGATTGTGTGATTCTTTTTGATCTAAATTGAGAAAATAGGTGTGTAAGTGATTTTAGCGAATAACGGAAAATTTGACAAGTGAGAAAATGAAGGAAATCTAACTGGTATGGCAACAGTATCGTGGGTTTCGGTAACAACTCTGCGAGAGATGTTGCTCCTTTTTATGTTGTTGGTTGTGGTCTCGGTAAAAAGCGTCAGAAGAACGCCAGTATCGCGAAGAGATCGTTGCCGAAAATCGGAGATTAGAACAGTGATACGTTTCCAAACGCATGGTGGGCGGTGATAAAATCTGGGTCACACATTTGCTTCGTAAAAGCAGACGCTTCAGAATCCAGCCACGCTGAAGCTCGAAAAATTTAAAGCCATACCCTGTGCAGGAAAACTGATGTTGATTGCACCGTGAAGCAGTAAAGGAGTACTTCTTGAGACATCTGAAAAAAGGAACAATTTTCAACATTGCATCGTTCTCTATCTACATTGCTGGCCACCCAATGTGCAACATCAAGAAGGGCACGAGATAGCAAAGCCAGATTTACTGCACACATAACAACAGATACAAAGATGAAACGATTAAGCTTACAGGCCCGTGCGACTTGCGGAACACGCAGACATCAATAGTTCGTGTGGCCCCTATGGCTGGCAATAACGGCCGCTGCACACCGCATCATCGAACAAAAGAGGCATTGGATGTGGGCTTGAAGTATGTCGGTCTAGGCGGTTTCCACACGTTGCCACAGTTCATCAGGCGTAGCCGCGGATGGTGCTTGCCAGGCCACTCGGTTGCCGATCAGTATCCAGACGTGTTCGATAGGCGACATATCGGGAGAACAGGCGGTCCACGGCAACAGTGACACCTGGTGGGCGTGGAAGAATTGTTGCACGATGCGTGCCACGTGCGGGCGCGCATTGTCCTGTTGAAACGTGGCCGCTGGCAGGACCTGCAGGTAAGGGAGGAATACAGGCTCCAAAACGTCGGAGATGTAGCGGTGGCTGTTGAGTGTACCGGCGATGCGTACCAGAGGGGTGTGGGTGTCATATCCAATTGCGCCCCAAACCATAACGCCAGGCGACGGACCGGTGTGGCGAAGCATAATGCAGGCGTCATACAGTCTCTCGCCTCGGTGCAGCCACACGCGGATTCGACCATCGTGGTGTTGCAGGCAGAAGCGGGATTCGTCGGAGAAGACAATGTCGTGCCATTCCGTAGTCCAGGTGCGGCGTTCAACGGCCCACTGCCGCCGCACTCGACGGTGGTGTAACGTCAATGGTCATCGAAGCAATGGGCGCCGTGTGACAAGTCCCCGCTCCTGCAGACGACGTCAAACGGTACGTGCTGACACAGGTTGTTGCGCAATACACCCTAATTCCTGCGATAACGTTCGTGATGTGGCTGTGCGAGCCGTCAATGCCCGCCGCACAACATGCCGGTCCTCTCGCCCGGTGGTGTGCCGCGGTTGCGGCAATCGCCCACGTCGGTCCTTCCGTCCCTTCTGCACCCACCGAATCCATACTCGCCTCACTGTGGCTGGATGTCGCCCCACACGGGCGCCGATGTCTCGGTACGATAAACCGCTGTCGCGATAAGCCACTATTTGCCCTCTGTCGAACTCCGAAACGTGCTGGAATGACTGCCGTATTCTGCGACGAGCATCAGGAAGCTTCCTCACGCACAGGTCCGGCAGCACAACACAATTCTACTACTTACACCCCGCCTTCTGTGCACCCTTCTTATAGTGCTTCTCGGTGGCGTGCCGGGCGCACATGATTTGTATATGCCCTGCAATGCTAATTGTTTGCATGTCCTCACGCGGGCGACGCATGCTGCGAATTTCAGACCAATCGAATGCTTCCTTCTTGGTGTTGCATTTTGGGTGGCCAGCAGTGTACTTAAGAACGAAGTCTACAATATGGTCCATACTAGAGATGATCTGGGACCCGGCTCGGGCTCGGACGGGCTTAGAATTCATTAACTACCGAAAAACCCGAGCCCCGGCTCGGAATTACACGTCTTGAATTTCATTACTGTAATTAATTCAACACGTGTAATTCCGAACCCAGTTGAATTACACGTGTTGAATTTCATTGTGGATTTGTTACCATAGTGGAAGGATTTTTAATTTTCTAAGCTAGTTGCCTTTGCAAGACAAAGTTTTCTTAGCAAGACTTGCATTATACATTGTCCATAGCTATGGCACAAGCAAAAATTAGTTTAAGGAGGTCTGGTATCGAAAAAGTGGGAAAAAATCACATTCGCATTTTTTGTATTTTATTAAAAATCAAGAATCTTATCTTTAAAATGATGTATTAATTTCCAAAATTGTGCAGTTAGAATTATTGTTGTCTATTTTTTAAAATTTCCTCACTCCCGCGATTTTTGGGTGACGTTGGTTTTCAGTGCAGCAGGTCGAGTTTTAGAGAAAAGAAGATCCAGTTGAAGAGCTGAAACATTAGATGCAATTCTCTCTCTCTCTCTCTCTCTTTTCATGATGAACTTGATCTGGAAATTGCACACACATATTATAATATTTTGATTGTTATACTATTAAGCGCAAAGCTTTGTTAATGTTACAAAATGCAAAATAATCTGGTCTGGAATACTCTTACGTTCTTTTATTTTTTAATTTTGGAAATTTCCCTACATGCCTTTTTTATATTCTACTACATCACTCTAAACTAACTTTAGCAATTAGCATATATGTAAATTATATTGCAAAGATTAGTTTTCTAGAGTCAAAATTTCAAACACTTGCAACTGTCTGTACGGCGTTGTACGTTTTATAATGAAATTTATTCAAAACAAAAGTAAATTTGGAAATCAAAAAGAAATAACGAATGGAATTTTTTGTTTCTAACGAATTTTTTTCTTCAGCTTTTACCAAAATTACTGATTCCCCTGATACGGTTGAAAGGCACGTTGGTTATTTATTTATTTTCAAATCCACATTTTAGAACATTTGGCTTTATGCGTAGTATTTCTAAAAACATATTAATATTGTGAAGTGGATTCCCTGAACTAAACTTTTTAAACTAATCCTTGCTTGGGCCATATCTTTGGCCAGTGTATAATGAATAAATGCAAGCCTTGATAAGCAAAATTTTCTAAGAATCCGGGCACGGGCTCAGCAAATACATGTAATCAAAGAAAGCGGGCCGTGCCCGGGCTCCTAAAATTGAGCCCGAACTCATCTCTAGTCCATACATCGGGGTCTTTTGCGCAATGCAGTTTGTTTATCGTACAACGACTCCTGGCCCCTTACCAAACACCTGGAGCCATCCATAAAGTACCTTTTCAAGTACTGTTTCGTTCCCTGTACTCCTTTAAGGGATTTCTATTATTTGACCATTAAAAATAGCGATACGAGGCTTACGCTTTCATTCTGAGTGCGAAGTGCGACAAGTGCTGCACCAACGTCTGGTCCCGTAACTTAAGAATTTTCTGTCAGACAGAATCCGCGCTCTGATTTTGCGATGGCAAGTGTGCATTGAAAGAGAAGAGAAACAGTGTGTTGCTGTTTTCATTTGAATCACCATCGTAGGTCAGTAGCATACATGGTAAATTCAGAAACTTACCCAGTGAACTCACTCATCGAACAAAATACGAAATCCAGAGGAATCTGAAAAGCTTAAAATAAAAGAGGAAAATCATACTAACAACTTACCTTCGTAAATCGGCTCAGAAACGCACGTTGACAAGTGCGTTAAACTATGGTAATAGCCCGTGAACTAATATGGCCGGACTGACGAACCTACTGAAACGCAGCACTCTTCTGAGGAAATTCTCAGGTAGATGATACCTGACATCCAATTGACCTGTTCAGCAAGAGAATGACACAGAGGAACCGGGAATTTGTTAAACGGGGCAATAAATATTTGTGCTGGGCCAGTATTTTACGGTTAACGGCAACGCATTAGCAGCTATGCTCGTTTTGAACAAACCGGTGAAGCGTGTTACAAGAAGGGCAACAGGACACAAACCAGACGTGTTTTGGGGTAAAATCGGCGAAGAAGAGTTTATTACTATACGGGCAAGATCTATGACCACCCTTCTCTCCGTAATTGGACGCGTCTCACAGCAGGTAGCAGCTGTATGACCGAACAACGCAGAATGTATATAAGCCGTAAGGGAAGGGCGTGTTAGGTCACCAGTACGAAGCACGTACAATGGGAAAACGGAAAGATTTATCAGAGTTTGTAATCATATCGACGCGAGAAAGTCAGGGGACAGCGTTTCAGTAATCTCAGACATCGTTACGAGGGACACCGTTTTGAAGGTGTGGTAGGGATAATTCGAAGTGGGATAAACTTCAGGTATTCCCTGTCCGTGACGCTCAAACCCAACCCCTCCCTTCTGCCTGGCCTGAACTGGAAGGTTTATCATTTTGCACTTGGATTCAAGAAAAACGTTTTGACTCGCAAAGCGAAGATTGACTTGCTAAATAATAAGAGGGCGACAATCACTGAATGAAACGAAAGACATGGAAGTACATCCTCCACCAGATGTGTTAAGTGTTTAGAGCGGAAATCGAAAAACCGGGGTATAAGATGAGAATCTGAAGAGTGCCGGTATATTTCATTAAAGGTTGAAGTCAAATTCCGTTTTCACTTAATTGATTTTTAGCTACTAAAACGCGTGCCTTTCCTTCTTTTCTAAGAAATGTTTACATAAATATAATTTTCAGCTTCACGAAACCAGATGACAGAGCTTCTGGCGCGATTCATTGCTAAAATGGTGATGAAGAAGTTCGAAGTATTTGTTTACATATTTGGGAATCGAGGCTACCTTGTTTATACTTCAGTGTGGGAGAGGAAATGCATTTACATTTGCATCAGAAATAGGTAGTCAGGTCTTAACCCCATCTGTGGGAGGAGTTCCTTCGAGAAATGGCAAGTCTCACTGCTTTACATTCCGTTTACTACCGAAGTAGTTCAATTCAGTAGAGTAGCTTTATTTCTCGAGTGGTAGCCTTGCGGTATTGGCAATGCGTGACAAGAAACGCGTGGTAAAGGTCTGAAATGGGCCGAAGTCTCCAAATTAAGTCCTATGCAGACCACTGGATACACATCCACTCACTCAACCTACAAGAAACGGTAGACCACCACTGGTTGGCATTGGAGGTGACCACCTGTTGGTACGTGAAGTCCGGAACAACAGAAAAATCTGTTCTTTCGATTCTCCCGACAGCACGACGGTCACGTTCTTTAAATCTGGTTTTTCAGGCATAATTAGGACTTGTAAATATGGAAGATCTGCTTGTTTTCCAGTAGCTAACAGCTTGGAAATGGTTGCTTTAAAAAACCCCGCAGTAATTTCTTTCGTTTCGTTAATCATGGCTTCCGCTATACGTAGGTCTTCGATTAGGCCTTTTTCGAATTCCGACAAACATTAGGCTTTTTCCATATTTACATGAGTTACAGCAGCCGAATAATCTGTACGCTTCTTACTAAGGACAAAGAAAATGTCATGTGAATATTGCCATTTATTGTTTGCGCCTGTCTTATAATAAAGGTACGTAATATTTTTGGCCAGTGTATGTACAAGCTCAGGATCACCATGAACTCTTGTTGAAATCATTATAAACAGTTCTTATTTCTGAAGTATATGCGCTTCTTTTCCTTCTGTTATAATTTTTCTGGCATCACGCAAAGAAAGGCATCAGACACCAGAACCTGCGGTATGTATGTGTAAATTGTACATATCATTCGTATAGTTTGCTCAGTCTCTCCATCTGAAGATCAACGCCAATGAAAAAGTATTGGCCGCACCGGTGGCGCAGTGGTCTAAGCGATGGCCTCTGATCATTCGTCCGAAAGGGGTCCGGGTTCGAATCCCGGTGAGGCATGGATGTTGTGTTTGTCCTACGGCACTGGCTCTCTCCTTTCCCTGGACCCAGTGACCCTAAATTAGGCACGGGCGACTGCTTATAGCCCATTGAGTTGCTCACGGTGGTCGTTATATCTCCAATCAAAAAAAATAAATATTGGAGGCTCAGTACGAGATTACTGAAGGGGATTTCGACGGTATTTTAAAGGGATTCTAGCTAACGTTCGGATTGAGATTGATGCAAATATTGCGATTTACATTAATTAGAACTCCATTTCTAGAAGAACTAATGAATTGTTAAATGATTTTATGCGATTAGCTGCAGAAGTGCTAATACTTAACCAGCACACAGAAACTTACCACGGTTATAAATTTGAGTTTGAGATTCGTGGAGACTTATTTTTATTCAATATCAGTTACATGCAAACTCTTACTTCTCGATCAAGTTATGTATGGTATGAGTTCCTGGCTCCGAATCGCAGTTAGGACATGTATACTGCAGTCATCTTCACTTCACTGGTTCTCTGCCCTGGATTCGCTGCCATGAATTGTTGGGACGAGCGGCTCCTCTTAACTTTAGATACACTTGGGCATTGCGGATTCCCGAAAAACGAAAGGTGCAAGTTGTAGATCTTAAATAAAAATATATGTGGTATGATGTTTGCGCTTTTAATAAACTGAAAAGGTTATTTTCACCGATAACTCGAAAAATCCCAGAATATTTGAAGCAAAAAAGTCAGAAACAATTTTTACCATTAGTGACAGTTTCAGGATCCCAGGGCAAAGTGTCGTAAAACAGACTTAAACTTTCTGTAACTAAGCCACACTTTTTTAACTGGTGGTGTTGCGAACAACCAACTGTACACATCTGAAATCAAAAATTATTTTATCAGAAATCTGGAAAGAAAAATATTTATATTTTCTACATGATAACAGAATCAGTGGATCAATTGTTAATAATCGTGCCACAAACAGAAATTCTGCTGCAATGCTAATACTGAACCCTTCAATAAAAGGTTTTTCTAATCGCAAACTGTACTTTCATTTCGTTTGTTTTTTGACATACACTAAAAATCTATGTTCATTGGAATTAGCATAGCGTCTTTTCAAGGTATGATATTCTATGTGTAAATCAAGTTTCCTATGTCAAACTTTTAAACGAAGAATAAAATAGTTTTTTCTTATGTTATAAATCAAATGGAAGCATAATTTTTCAAATAACTGAAAAGACAGAAATATTTCTCTTTCGATCTAAGTTAAGGGTCATCAACGCTTTCAGTGCTTTGAACTAAAAATGAGCTCGGGCTCGGACGGGCTCAGAATTCATTAACTACCGAAAAACCCAGGGCCTGGCTGGGCCTGGGCTCGGAATTACACGTCTTGAATTTCATTACTGTAATTAATTCAACACGTGTAATTCCGAGCCCGGTTGAATTACACGTGTTGAATTTCATTGTGAATTTGTTACCATGGTGGAAGGATTTTCCATTTCCTAAGCTAGCTGCCATTGCAAGACAAATTTTGCTTAGCAAGACTTGCATTATGCATTGTCCAAAGCTATGGCCCAAGCAAGGATTAGTTTAAGGAGGTTTGGTATCGAAAAACTGGGAAAAAATCACATTCCCATTTTTTGTATTTTATTAAAAATCAAGAATCTTATCTTTAAAATGATGTATTAATTTCCAATATTGTGCAGTTAGAAGCATTGTTATTTATTTTTTAAAATTTCCTCACTCCCGCGATTTTTGGGGTGACGTTGGTTTTTAGTGCAGCAGGTCGAGTTTTAGAGAAAAGAAGATCAAGTTGAAGCGCTGAGGCATTAGATGCAATTCTCTCTCTCTTTTTTCATGATAAACTTGATCTGGAAACTGCACACACATATGATAATATTGTGATTGTTATACTATTATGCGCGAAGCTTTGTTAATGTTACAAAACGCTGAATAATCTAGTCTGGAATGCTTTTACGTTCTTTTTGTTTTAATTTGGAAATTTCCCTACATGCTTTTTTTATATTCTACTTCGTCACTCTAAACTACCTTTACCAATTAGCATATATCTAAATTATATTGCAAAGATTAGTTTTCTAGAGTCAAAATTTCAAACACTTGCAACTGTCTGTACGGCGTTGTATGTTTTATAATGCAATTTATTCAAAATAAAAGTAAATTTGGAAATCAAAAAGAAATAACGAATGGAATTTTTTGTTTCTAAACGATTTTCTTTTCTTCAGCTTTTACCAAAATTACTGATTCCTCTGAGACGGTCGAAAGGCACGTTGGTTATTTATTTATTTTCAAATCCACATTTTAGAACATTTGGCTTTATGCGTAGTATTTCTAAAAACATATTAATATTGTGAAGTGGATTAACTGAACTAAACTTTTTAAACTAATGATTTTTAAACTAATCCTTGCTTGGGCCATATCTTTAGCCAGTGCATAATGCATAAATGCAAGCCTTGATAAGCAAAATTTTCCAAGAATCCGGGCCCCGGTTGGCCCGGGCTCAGCAAACACATGTAACCAAAGAAAGTGGGCCTGGCCCGGGCTCAGCAAACACATGTAACCAAAGAAAGTGGGCGTGGCCCGGCCTCCTAAAATTGAACCCTAACTCATCTCTACTTCGAACTACTTTCAACATTTGAAATCACTCACGATCTGCCAACATTCTCCTATTCCCCCTCCTCTTTCAAAGTGAGTGCTAAATCAATTGTTTTTTCACATACCCCTACCGCCCTCCAAGTGTAGTAAATTGACGGGTACGTTAAATTCAAGCTATTCAAAAATCAAGAAACAGATTGTGCATGCAAACTGATTAGAAAAGTAAGTGAATATACTGAAGATAAACTCATCTAAGTTTTGCCTTTTCAAATACGCCGTTTGAGTTCGGCATTTGAAAATTAAAGTACGAAAATTTCCCCCAGAATCTTCTTGAGCTGAGTATGGCCATGGTTTGAATATCACGACCAAAAGTTCTTACTGATAATTGCATCAAGTTAATGGCCCATACAGATTTTGTTTCGTTTTTGAGCTTGACAAATACTCTGTCAGCGGCTCCTTTAAAGGCTTCCTTAAGTACCTCACTATCCGCGGAGGCAATATTTTATATTAACCAGCAGGCAAACATTGCCTTTGTACGAGGTAATGGTTTAACTGACGACTCTTGTACACTGCTGTACAAAAATTAAGGACGAGACAGTTTTTTGAATGTAACGTCGTGCAGAAGTGCTCCACATCGACTCAAATCATACCGTAAGATCCCCAAGATGTAAGAATATGGGACAAGTGAGCAAAACCGTCCAAACAAGGAATCCAAAGGATACAAAGGCACTTTATTGAAAAGGTAGCTTCGAGCACAACTGGACAGAACACAGAAACGTCCAGGTTACAGGCGGCTGCCATGAACAATCCAGTCTTTAGTAGGAGATATGATCACCCCTGACTGCGTAGCATGATTTACAACGTCTGTCCATGCTGAGGACGAGGTTGTCAAGGAGCTGTTGAGGCCATCGGCGGCCCATTCCTCTCGTAGCGCCAGTCGCAGCTGCGGAATCGTTGCTGGCGGCTTGTGACGTGCTGCCAAGCGTCTCCCGAGAAGGTCCCACACGTGTTCGATTGAATTTAGGTCCGGGGACCTTGCGGGCCAACCCATGCGTTGAATATCTTCACTCTACAACAGCTGTGCGACAGCCACTGTAGGATAAGGTGTAGCGTTGTCGTCCAGGAAGAGGAACTCAGGACCCACAGCACCTCCAAACAGAAGCATGTGAGGAAGGAGAAACTCGGTACAATAACGCACACCAGTGACTGAACCTATTTGGAAGATGTGGAGGTTAGTACGGCTACCAAGCATGATACCGCCCCAAACGAGAACTCCGCCACCACCAAACCTGTCCCTTTCGATGATGTTGGAGGTGTGATTGCGTGTTCCCTGCTCTCCCCAGATGTGTATACATCCAGAATCGCTCGTCAGACTAAATCGGCTCTCATCCGTAAAGAGAACTCGACCCCATTGCTGATGTGTCCAGTTCTTGTGTTCCTGGCACCACAGAAACCACCGTCTCCGATGAGCAGGCGTTAATGGCACACACCGTACTGGTCGTCGTGCAAATAGACCACCTTTGTGTAGCCTCCTGGCCACGGTAAAATGCGATGACGGACGTCCAGTTGTCTGTTGCATGTGCCTTGCGATTTATCCCGCTTGTCTGCCGTATGTCTCTTCTCGTCTGGAGGACAATATTCCGGTCGTCGCCGCCGTGGTTGCTCGTGGACGACTACTGCTAAACTCTCGGACAGCTGTTCCTGTCGTTTGAAATGCTCTCCAAGCTCGTGAAACGATGCTGTGATCGATCCCGAACTCCTCGGCCGCACTAGTCACACTTCGACCTTCTTCCAACTTCCCAATGACGCGACTTCGGGTGAAGTCATCCAGATGCCGTCTACTGGATTGCCTGTTGGCCATATCACGCGGTGGCAGCAACTCGACGTCGTTCAAAACGATGTACACTATGCAATAGCTTTCACCGAATTGCTGAGCGTACACCGCCGTGTGCTTTATAGCCTTCCGACACTCCCCTAAGTCACGCTGTATATATGCGCATGCCCTACCGTACCGGACCCTAGTCTATCTCCTGAGTGGTCTTTCGGTCCGTTCTGCCTGCTCGTTCCGCTGTTATGCTAATTTCTCCTCTTCGTCCTTAAATTTTTGCACACCACTGTATACAGCCAATTCTAAGCTTTCCTATCGCAGAATAGATTTTCTTTCAAATTTTGTATCTGAATTCGAATGCCTGGTGCGTTAACATTTCTTGCTGGAAACAAGTACGTCTCACAGCAGTCTCCAAACAGTAGTCCAACGTGCGTAGAATAAAAATTGTTTATGATTTCTCCCTTGCGTTAAATGCTAAAGTTGTTAGTTGGAAAACATCTACTGAGAAAAATTAAGCTCGCTTCTGTTAACAAGCATTCACACGCTTGGTGGCGACCGTACTGTTCTGATGGTCGTTTTTAGCACGTCTTTTGTAAAAAAAGATCGTGCTTATGTTATCGGTTTGTCCGTCGGTCCGTCCGTCTGTACCCGCGATATCTCTGCAACTATTAGTCCGATTCGAAAAATTCTTTTTGCATTGGGAAGATTGAAATATGCGAATGATGATCCTTCATTTCGTTCTTTTTTTACGATGAACAATTTCGCCGCTAGAGGGCGTAAATGCAGATGATGTCGAATTCAAAAATACGTTTTATTCCACATATTTGCTTCTGAACATCCCATTGAAAAAATTCTATTATCTTTTGATTCCATTTATGTCGAAGAGTATTTTAGATATAGTTACGTTTTCAAATTACGCATAGGTTTTCCGCTAGGGGAGAAAAAGTAAATTACATTTTTCCCGATAACTCTTCTTCTAAAACTCCGATTTGAAAAAAAATTCTTCAGCGGATACATCTCCCGATGGAAAATCTTTTCCATGTAATTTCGAATTTTTGGTAAGTAATACTTTGGCCAACAGGGGGCGTAAGGGTTAATTTTTGCTTCTCATGTATTTGCCATAAAATCTGATTTTCTAAAATATCGATTGAAAAAATTATTTCATGGACGGATGCCACTCACATCGATAAACCTTTTCATAATATTTTCTTCCTAAAATATTCCACAGTTTCTCCGCCAGGGGGCGTAGAGTTATATCTTATTTTTGTCAATATCTCTACTTCTAGGAGTCCGATTTGAAAAATTCTTTTTTTGTTGGATAGTGTTTCCAATGTGACATGTGGTTCATATAATTTCAAAATTTTCAAGTAATTCATAGACTTTCCGCTAGGGGGCGTAAAGGTAAATTGCGTTTCCCCCTATATCTCTGCTTCTAAATCTCCGATTTGAAAAAATATTTCTGCACCGGATACATCTCCTTATGGGAAATCCTTTGCACATAATTTCTAATTTTTGTAAAAGGTGGTTTGGCCACCAGGTGGCGTAAGTCTTAATTTCCGCTTCTGATGTATTAGCAGAAAAATATGAGCTTCTAAAATCTCGATTGAAAAAAACGTCGTTTGTTGATCGACACTACTCATGTCGACAAACCTTTTAGGAACATTTTCTTCTTGAAATAATGCATGGTTTCTCCGCCATGGGGCGTAGATGTATATCTTGTTTTTGTCAATAACTGTACTTCTAAGAGTCTGATTTCAAAAATTCCTTCTTTGTTGGATAGTGTTTTCCGTGCGACATGTTTTTCCATCTAATTTCAAAATTTTCAAGTAATTCATAGACTTTCCGCTAGGGAGCGTAACGGTAAATTGCCTTTCCCCTTATATCTGTATTTCTAAATCTCCGATTTGAAAAATTCTTCCTGCACCGGATACAGCTCCTGATAAGAAATTGTTTGCACTTAATTTCTATGTTTTGTAAAAAAAATGGTTTGGCCACCAGGGTGCGTAAATCTTAATTTCCGCTTCTGATGTATTTGGAACAAAATATGAGCTTCTAAATTCTCGATTGAAAAAAACGTCATTTGTAGACCGACACTACTCTTGTCGACAAACCTTTTAGGAACATTTTCTTCTTGAAATAATGAATGGTTTCTCCGCCAGGGGGCGTAGATGTATATCTTGTTTTTGTCAATAACTCTACTTCTAAGAGTCCGATTTCAAAAATTCCTTCTTTGTTGGATAGTGTTTCCAATGTGACATGTGGTTCACATAATTTCAAAATTTTCAAGTAATTCATAGACTTTCCGCTAGGGGCGTAATGGTAAATTGCGTTTCCCCCTATATCTCTGCTTCTAAATCTCTGATTTGAAAAATCCTTTCTGCACCGGATACAGCTGCTAATGGGAAATCCTTTGCACATAATTTCTAATTTTTGTAAAAAGTGGTTTGACCACCATGTGGCGTAAGTCTTAATTTCCGCTTCTGATGTATTAGCAGCAAAATATGAGCTTCTAAAATCTCGATTAAAAACAAAGTCTTTTGTTGATCGATACTACTCATGTCGACAAACCTTTTAGGAACATTTTCTTCTTGAAATAATGCATGGTTTCTCCGCCAAGGGACGTAGATGTATATCTTGTTTTTTTCAATATCTCTACTTCTAAGAGTCCGATTTGAAAAATTTCTTCTTTGTTGGATAGCGTTTCCGATGGGAAATGTTTTACCTATAAATTCAAAATTTTTCAAGTTAATCATAGACTTTTCGCTAAGGGGCACAACGGTAAATTGCGTTTTCTGCGTTATTTCTGTTCCTAAAACTCCGATTTGAAAAATTCTTCCTGTATCGCATAAAAGACCTGATGGAAAATATTTTTCACATAATTTCTAATGTTTGGTAAAGAATGGTTTGGCCACCAGGGGTCATAAGTGTTAATTTCTGCTTCTGATGTATTTGTATCAAAATCTGGGCTCCTGAAAACTCGACTAAATGTTTTTTTCTTGGACCGATACCGCTCACATGGATGAACCGTTTGAGAATACTTTCTTCCTAAGATAATGCATGGTTTTCCCACCAGGGGACGTAAAGCCACATCTTATTTTTGTCGATATCTCTGTTTCTAAGAGTTCGTAAGCTCACGATTCCGTTTACAGCAATATCTGAGGGATTAAAAACCCAATTGAAAATCTTCTTTCTTTCGTCAGATAATATTGTTTTCCATACCGGTTCCATTGATTTTGAATAGCTTTGATAAATTTAATTTGCGTCAGAACGGATTCAAAAGACGTGCTTATTACACCCGAAAATTCGGTGTCATCTTTCTTGTTTTTTTCTACTGCGATGTTTTCTTGCAAGCTGTTAATGCATTTCGTGCTCTGATATCCATGTTTATTCTTCAAATGTTTATTCTTCAAATGCTTATTCCTCAAATGTTTATTCTTCAAATGTTTATTCTTCAAATGTTTATTCTTCAAATGTTTATTCTTCAAATGTTTATTCTTCAAATGCTTATTCTTCAAATGCTTATTCTTCAAATGTTTATTCTTCAAATGTTTATTCTTCAAATGTTTATTCTTCAAATGTTTATTCTTCAAATGTTTATTCTTCAAATGTTTATTCTTCAAATGTTTATTCTTCCAAATGTTTATTCTTCAAATGTTTATTCTTCAAATGTTTATTCTTCAAATGCTTATTCTTCAAATGTTTATTCTTCAAATGTTTATTCTTCAAATGTTTATTTTTCAAATGTTTATTCTTCAAATGTTTATTCTTCAAATGTTTATTCTTCAAATGCTATTATTATATAAAACTCCATATTTATTTATTTCTTAAGTGTTAGAAACTCGATTTATTTTCTAGTCATTGTATCAGCTCCTATATTAAATATATTGCCTTCTCATCTTCATGCTTTTATTGGATAACCTTATTCAAAGTGGGTCATTTAGCTGCATAAAATAATTGGCGAAGTTTTCAGTCCGTTTGCGCTGTAAGCATACCGAAGGCAAGAAGTGTAGATACACAAACATCCCGTTTTATTCATATCACACAAATAATACTAACAACAACAACAACTTTTCGCGGTTCCTAATCTTAAAATCTCGGGATTCTCCTGGGAAAAAAAAAGAAAGAAAAATATATTTTCCTCTTGCACAAATAAAGAAGAACTCTCCAACTCCCACTCATAATTAAAATGGTACACTTCGAATCAGGCCCATAGCTAGACCGAGAAGTTGGAAGGGGACGACTGATGATTGAGGTCGGGCAAAGGATATAAAAAAAGTCGGCTACTGGACTGCGGTGTGAGTCGCTAGGAACGGCAAAAGGAAACGCAGACCGGGAGGCCCACTCTTGGCTACGGCCCAGCTTTGAGCTCTTTTTGTAGAGCGCTTCGCACCTCATATTGCCCTGGAAGACAGTATAACGAAGTAAATTTCTCCGTCATTTTTATCCGCGCCAGGATTCGAACCCGGGTCCCCTCATTCCGGAATAAGTCACTCTACCAATTGAGCTACGCGGACGTTTTATTCTGATTCCTATCTGCCTTTATGTCGTGTGCGTCCTTCTGGCAGGTACGTCACATCTCCTGGTACGTTTCAACAGAGGAAAAACGAACGCGACAAACACCAACGCCTAACTGCGTGACGAAAAACTGTACACGCCGTCCAGAGAGTTACAATATGCTCCCCCCCCTGCACCGGTATAGCTTCATTTTGCGCTTTACTTGGTGGCAAGGAGGTTGGTTCCCTTGGAAATACACTGCTGGCCACCCAAAATGCAACACCAAGAAGGAAGCATCCGATTGGCCTGAAATTCGCAGCATGCGTCGCCCGCGAGAGTAAATGCAAACGATTAGCATTGCAGGGCATATGCAAATCATGTGCGCCCGACACACCACGGAGAAGCACTATAAGAAGGGTGCACAGAAGGGTAATTAATGGAAGTGTGTTGTACTGCCGGACCTGTGCGTGAGAAGCTTCCTGATGCCTCGTCGCAGAATACAGCAGTCATTCCAGCACGTTTCGGAGTTCGACAGAGGACGAATAGTGTCTTATCGCGATAGCGGTTTATCGTACCGAGACATCGGCGCCCGTGTGGGACGACATCCAGCCACAGTGAGGAAAGTATGGATTCGGTGGGTGCAGGAGGGACGGACAGATCGATGTGAGTGATTGCCGCATTGCGGCACACCACCGAACGAGAGGACCGGCATGTTGTGCGGCGGGTATTAACGGGTCGCACCGCCACATCACGAACGTTAGCGCAGGAATTAGGGTGAGTTGCGCAACAACCTCTGTCAGCACGTACCGTTCGACGTCGTCTGCAGGAGCTGGGACTTGTCGCACGGCGCCCATTGCTCCGATTACCATTGACGTTACACTACCGTCGAGTGCGGCGGCAGTGGGCCGTTGGACGCCGCACCTGGTCTACGGAATGGCACGACATTGTCTTCTCCGACGAATACTGCTTCTGCCTGCAACACCACGATGGTCGGATCCGCGTGTGGCGGTACCGCGGCGAGAGAGTGTATGACGCCTGCATTATGCATCGCCCTTCCAGTCCGTCGCCTAGAGTTATGGTTTGGGGCGCAATTGGATATCACACCCGCACCCATCTGGTACGCATCGCTGGTACACTCAACAGCTACCGCTGCATCTCCGACGTTTTGGAGCCTCTATTCCTCCCTTACCTGCAGGTCCTGCCAGCGGCCACGTTTCAACAGGACAATGCGCGCCCGCACGTGGCACGCATCGTTCAACAATTCTTCACGGCCCACCAGGTGTCACTGCTGCGTGGCCCGCCTGTTCTCCCGATATGTATCCCATCGAACACGTCTGGTCGCTGATCGGCAACCGAGTGGCCCGGCGAGCACCACCCGCGGCTACGCCTTATGAACTGTGGCAACGTGTGGAAGCAGCCTGGACCGACATACCCCAAGCCCCCATCCAAAGCCTCTTTCGTTCGATGCCGTGGCCTCTAGTGGCCGTTATTGCCAGCCATGGGGCCCACACGAACTATTGATGTCTGCGTGTTCCGCCAGTCGCACGGGCCTGTAAGCTCAATCGTTTCATCTTTGTATCTGTTGTTATGTGTCCAGTAAATCTGGCTTTGCTATCTCGTGTCCTTCTTGGTGTTGCAATTTGGGTTGCCAGCAGTGTAGGTAGTTTCCAAACCACGCACGACAAAAGAGAGAGCCAGAGAGGAGTCCTGCTGTTCTTGACGAACATCTTTGCCCATTGAGAAAAGTGTAGGAGGTGTTTGAAGTCAAGATCAATAATTTATGCCATCTCGTCCCCACCCGCTCTTATCCGCACATGCTTCTCACTCCCATTCCAGAAATTTTGGATGCTACCTCTGTCACTTTCGAACTCCTGGAACAACGTGCTCAGCAATCGGCCAATGAAATCCATACATTTCTTGGCAGCTTTCGACATAAGGAAAACTCCGTGATTAATTGGTCGACGATCCCTACCTAAGAACGTCTTTATATGACTTAAATACGGTTTTGACTGAATCTTTTTGAGGGGACTTCCAGTAACTGTGTTGCAGAGAATGTACACTGAAATAACAAATTATTCGAAACACCTACCTAATAACGTGTTGGGCCGCCCTTGGCCTTCAAAACAGCCTCGTTTCGATGTGGCATGGATTCAACCAAATGCTGATATCGTTCCACTGATATGTTCACCTAAGCGGGCGTGATGGCGTCTGTCGATTGACGAATGCTCGCAGGAGGAGGATCTCTGTTACGAGTGGCTCTCTCAATCTCATTCCACAGGTGTTCAGTTAGGATACGATCTGGTGACTGTGCAGGATTTTTAATACTTTGAAGTTCTTTACGTGCTCCTCGAACCATTCTGTAACGGTCCGAGCCCTATGGCACGGCGCATCATGCTGTGGAAGTAGCTCTCTTCATTAGGAAACACTTTATACACGTACGGGTGCTTCTGGTCCTTTGTAAAATACATACTGGCGTCCAAATACTGTTCACAGAGGTATTAAGAAACCAGATACCCGCCTTGTAAAGAAACCCATACCATTGCACCATTTCCACCGACTTAGCATTAGCTGTTTGTTAACCGTACAGTTAACGTTAAGCAACTGGGATAGACCGATCCGTGCTACTGACGCAATATTCCGGCTCGTCCATCGGCGTTTTAATCTGAAAACGTGATTCTTCGGACCAGGCGACCATTTTCCTGTTCTCAAGTATCCAGGTTTGGTGCTCGTGTGCTCACTGTAAACGATTTCCTACGTGTTTAGCAGCTGCAAAGGGTACACGAAGGAGACGTCTGCTGTTGTAACCCATTCGCACCCGTGTGAAACGAGTGGTGCATGCTGAAATTCTCCTCGCGAACCCGCTGTTGAACTGCGCAGTTACTTGACTAATGGAGCCTGTCTGTTACTTCTATCAATCGCCGTTGTTCTCGTGCATCGACGAGTTTATTTCACCTACAGACGACCATTCACTGCTTGCTTTGTGGTTTGTGCAACACAGAAACAAACTTTCAGACCAGTACAGTGAACACATGTACATAGTGGCAGCATAAAAATAAACAAACACTGCACTTATAGAAGTTGATGCTGAAATCATATATTCGCGACATCAATGAGAAGTGTGATCTGCCTCGAACCGCTAAATATGCTTGGCAGGGGCGCACCATGCTCAGAATGAGGTTTTGAAGAGTGTCCGATGCAGTGAATCCCATTCTGCCATCAGAGCGTACTCTAAATCATCGAATGGTAGATAAGGTGGCTGCTGTTTGCAATGCGCCGCCCAAGGACATGCCACGAATGTTCGATGGATTTAAACTTGGGGAATTTCTGGTTAGGTTATTCGGTGAATATTTCCAGTTTCTACGTATTCCTGCAACAGGTGAGATACGTGGCGACGCGTTTTGATGTCCAGAAACAGAAAATTTAGCACAACAGCATCGCTAAAAAGTCATTCAAAAGTTTTGAGGATATGGTCTCCATTTATCTGAACAGTTATAAATCCTCCAGCCCAGACATGAAGCTGAGTGCGGCCGTAAATTATTATGCCAACACGCACCAAAGCACTGCATCTATCATATGTATCTCCATGATGTTGTAGAGATGATGACGGTTTCTTGGTGTTCTCTTGATTAGGAAACGTCTAGAGTCAGGTGTAACCTCAAACGGGGCTCATCAGAAAACATAATTGTAGCCGATTCGTTAGGACTCAAGTTTACATGTTGGTGACCCAAGTTTTGCCGATCTCCTTGCTGATTGGGGCTCAGCAGGATTCATAACATAAGCCAACTGGTATAAAATTCACTCGCATTTAGCTGTCGTAACACAGTTCAAGTGGAAATTCTTTCATTTGTGGTCACATCAATCTGGAGAGAAAGCTGCCTCATGGTCATTGCTCAGTTCCATTTTGCCGTCAGCGCCAGATAACCATCTTTTTGAGTTTTTCCGTACCTCTAGAACGACCTTGACTAGTTTTCGTAATAATTCCCATTTTCTGGGACTGCTTCCGTAATGTCGAAATGACCTTCCCAATACTACGAACCATTTTCCGTCTCCGCCTGAGACTATCTGGCTTTAAGTCGTTCAACAGCCAAGAGATCATGACTCGTTTCCTTTAACACTTAAATATGGAAAGATTCAGGAATGAGGCTATTTGTATCTACTTCAATTAATTTCCAAGGCAACAGTTTCTCACAGGGTTTTCAGTTTTAGACGAAGCTGTCTGGAACCACGTACGAGAAGAGGACCTGACGAAGGACGAGTCTAGAAACTCCGACATGAAAGTGGACAGACAGGTGGACATACACTGACGGGAAAAAAATCCCAACACCAAGAAGGGGTTGTGTTAGATAAACGACAGTTGATAGGCGGTGAGAGTACATCTGTAAGATGACGTCTATGCAAATTTCGCGCTCGGCGCATACGTGTGGCGCTAGTAGCGCCCCTCGGAACATGCAAAGCAGGTTTGCTGTAAATACGCGCTGTAACGTTCGTGAGCGTTAGTTATCGTTGAGATTCGACGTAGTGTGTTGATGTTAGTCAAGAATGCCTTTAAGAAGACGAAGAAGCCATTATCAACAGCTCACGGAGTTTGAACGAGGTCGTGTAATAGGGCTACGAGAAGATGGATTTTCTTTCCGCAATATTGCAGAACGACTTGGCAGGAATCTAGCCTCTGTGCATGATTGTTGGCAGCGGTGGTCAAGGAAAGGTACTGCCTCAAGAAGACCGGGTTCCGGCCGGCCACGTGGCACTACTGAGAGGGAAGACCGCCGTGTACGGCGTATGGCAGTGGCGCATCGTACTGCGTCCGCGGCAGCAATTCGAGCTGCAGTTGCCACCACAGTGACACAACGAACTGTTACAAATCGGTTACTTGAAGGACAGCTCCGAGCCAGACGCACTGTAGCGTGCATTCCACTTACTCCAAACCACTGCCGTTTGCGACGTCAGTGGTGTCAAGCTAGAGCTCATTGGAGGACGGAGTGGAGATCTGTTGTGTTTTCTGATGAAAACCAGTTCTGCCTGGGTGCCAGTGATGGCCGTGTGTTGGTTAGAAGGAGGCCAGGTGAGCGCCTGCAGCCAACCTGTCTGCGGCCGTGACACACTGGACCTACATCTGGAGTTATGGTCTGCGGAGCAATGTTCTATGACAGCAGGTGCACTCTCGTGGTTATCCCACGCACCCTGACGACACAGTTGTACGTCGGTCTGGTGATTCAATCTGTTGTGCTGCCATTCATGAACAGCATTCCAGGGGTGTTTTCCAACAGGATAACGCTCGCCCGCATACCGCTGTTGTAACCCAACATGCTCTACAGAGTGTCGACATGTTGCCGTGGCCTGCTAGATCACCAGATCTTTCACCATTCGAGCACGTATGGGACATCATTGGACGACAACTGCAGCGTCACCCCCAACCAGCATTAACCGTCCCTGTATTGACCGACCAAGTGCAAAAGGCATGGAACTCCATCCCACAAACTGACATCCAGCACCTGTACGACACAATGCATGAACGTTTGCGTGCTTGCATTCAACATTCTGGCGGTTACACCGGTTATTAATGTACCAGTATTTCACATTTAAAATGGCTCTTCTCGCGCTTACAATAAGCTGTGATCTTGAAACCTTAATCGATTAAATATGTTACCTATACAAATGTATTGCCGCCATTTCATTCCTCTACAATTATTTTTTCGTGGTGTTGGGATTTTTTTCCGTCAGTGTATTTAGGAATACCCGACGGGAAAGTAAAGCTGTCACAGTGGTAGAATGCCGGACAATGTCAGAGGAAGGGGTGCACTTTGTGAAAAAAAGAGCAGAAAATTTTAATTTTTAGCGAAAGGTCTCTCTCCTATGCTTCGGTATCCCCAACGTAAGCTGGTCTCCGAAGCACGGCGTGCCTCTAATGGTTGAAAGTGTCAGACTGGGATAGAACCTTCGAGCAACGCAACGGCAGTTGACTCTCAGTCAAGTGCTAACTCATGCTTGACGAGCTGGCATGCCTGACTTATATCGTACACCGCGCTCATGTGTCTTTTTACGTGCTGGTGTTAGCCATTTATGAAAAGACGGCAGGTGTACTGTATAACCTAGTATTTCAATGTAAGCGTTACTTATAGTATTTTTGTGCTACTTTCAAATATGCATAAGAACAATAAAGCCACCAAGATCTAAAGTGCCACATAATTTGTAACGCTCATCCGGCTAAGTGGATTGGTACAGAGTTTGCTCCGGGTAAGAGAAGAGGAGTGCTCTTAAGACAGAACCACGTGAAATGAAAAAGGAGTTTGCTGGTAGAGCTGATTCAATATAATTAGGTTTCGGTTTGAATTTTCTTCATTTGGTGGATAATTTTTTTCTCGGAATAACTGAGATGTGGGGTACGGCACCTTGATAGGGAACTCTTGATTACAAAGTACGAAACAATTAGCAATTTTTAGCAGCCTATGTAGACTTGCTTATAGCGAGAGATCTTTGCTTCCGGGACACCGGAACTAGTTTTAGAATTGGTATCCTTTGTCTTTAACAAACTTATGTCACGCATATGAACGAAGTGACACAGAAGTGGGATTAGATCACAGTGGTAAGAATGTCGCGAGATATGAGGAGCACCGTGGGGTTAGAGAAGGTGAGGATGTTATTTTTTAGAGGGGATCCTTTCTCGGTGTCCATTGGCGCTCTCGAGGGAGCGGTAAGTATTCAGAGCCCACTATAGCAGCAGATTCTTTCGCAATCGAAACCATTAGGTTGACAACCTGCTTTAACCACTAAACTACGTATTGCCGCACAGATCGTCACGTCGTGTACCGCCAAATGTATGAAAAATACTTGAAAAAAATAATCTTACCTCTCACAGCAGGTGAAATATCCCAAGGAATACTTCAACAAAATATGAGATTAAGTGTGAATAAATATTAGAAAGAAATATGACATCAAATTTTCCGTTGTAATTTTTCCTACACGAAAACAATATTTCAAAGCAGATTTTCAAAAAATATTAAAAATTCATTCAGCAAAAAGCAGAATACCTTTACACGACCTAAGGAAAAAGATGCTCATATTTTAAAATGCGTAATGTGCGTTGGGTTATTCATAGTGAACGGAACTGGTTAAAAAAACAGCTGGATTTCTACAATTCATGAAACATCCACGAATAAAATAGCTCCCACTAGCGACAGAAAAGTATGTTCCGAAAAATTAACAAATTGTTCAAAACATAGTACTCATAGAGGAAGATATCAGTGGCAAAACAGATTTTCAAATCCGATAATTAAAGGAAGAGATATAAAGGAAAACATAAGATAACTTCACATTCCCGAACTCCAAAGCTGTGCGTTGCAGATAGAAGAAAACTGGTGTGACAATAATGAGCATCCTGGAAAAAAGAATTTTTCCAAGGGACATTTAGAGTCCAATAAACTCTTTCAAATAGAAATATACGCTGGCGTCCCTTGGTGGATTTTTTTAATAATACAAAAATAGAAAATGTGCGAAAGGTATTTTTTATGGCAAAACCTATTCTAAGGAAAAACAATGTTTCAAATACACGTCTTCTGGAAGCAGATATAACGAGAAAAAAGAATTGATTTTTACGCCCGCTAGCGAAAAACAGTGCATAAATTAAAAAGGATAATGTTTGCAATATTTACTGTAGCGAATACCATACAATAAAAAGAAAACAATAAGATTTTTAGAACAAGAGATAGAGTTACAAACAGAAATTCACGCTAGCACCACCTAGCAACAGAATTCGAACTACAAAAACTTTCGAACACTTGCAAACTAAATGTTTCACAAGGTAATCGATATCCGGTGTTAGAAGAATTTTGTAAATCTTACATTTAGAAGTAGAGATATCAAGAAAGAAAATAAAACATTTGCGCTCCCTACAAGAAAAATTGTGTGTTATTTTGCTTTCACGTAAAATTCTTTCGTAGTTAGTGGTATTTGACCGAGAAAAAGGGTACTTCACATTGGGTTTTTAGACGCGTAGATAATGATGTAAAAATGCTGTAAACGAAAACGTGAACTTATTATGCCATACTGGCGTTCAGAGAAATTTGAAATCACAAGCAAAATATTTCGCCCCATAGGCACTGTCAGACAAAGAAATATGTTTTCAAATCGGACGGTTAGAAGCAGAGATATCGGAAAAATGAGACACATATGTACGCCAGTGACGAATGAACTTGACATTATTTTCAGCAGAAAATGTGCCCAAAATGTTTACCGTGGTGAGCGGCACATTACCGCAATGGAATTTCCTCAATCGAATTTCCAGAAGCACAAATATTGTTGCAAATGTATCGGAAACAGAAATATATACTTACGCCACTTAGTGGCAAAACAGTTCTTTACCCAATATTAGAAATGCCCTCCAGAAACTCCGACGCAAAACCCATTTTTGAAATCAGACTCTTAGAAGCAGAGATATCGGAGAATCAAAATTTACCTTCATGCTCCCTAGCTGAAAAAGTGTGCATTTCTGAAAAAGAAACTTCGCCTATTTGTCTTCGTTATAAATGAGGGCTTTCAGCCCGGGGCCCAAGGCCATGGGTAGCCCGCCGACGATTCACATCAACCATGCAAACACTCTATCAGGGGCGGCATTTGGTTTGGGGGAGCGGGATTTGTAAGTGCCAAAATCCACAATTGGGAATAAATACAATGTTCGTGTGAGGGGGGAGAGAATTTGAGTTTCAAAAAAATGACAGTGATTGCTAATAAAATATTAGTAAGTGGGATTTTCAACACATAATTTACCATAAAATTTTGCGTTACGTAATTTAACCAAATATAATTACCATATATTGGAGTAAGTACACGTAGGCTGCTGGTGTTTGGAAGAATTGAAAAGTGTCTGCTAGAGTCCGAATAACTTTTAGTGTCCGCCCTTTTTTTTTTTTTTTTTTGATTGGAGGTTTAACGACCACCGTGAGCAACTCAATGGGCTATAAGCAGTCGCCCGTCCCTAATTTAGGGTCACTGGTTCCAGGGAAGGGAGAGAGCCAGTGCCGTAAGACAAACACAACATCCATGCCTGATCGGGATTCGAACCCGGACCCCTTACGGACGAATGATCAGAGGCCAGCGCCTTAGACCACTGCGCCACCGGGGCGGCCCGCCCCTTTTTGCCGAATATGCATTCTATTCCTCAAAATCGCCACTATCCTATTAAGAGGAATAAATTCTAGGAGGAGAACGTTTGCGTGACCCTTAAGTTAAGAAAGCAGAAGCTGGATGTGAAGCTCGTGATTGGTTGGCGATAAGAAAGGCACTAAGTAGTTGACCTGAGCCAGGTGAAACACTTCTTTTTTTTTTTTTTTTTTTTTTTTTGATTGGAGGTTTAACGACCACCGTGAGCAACTCAATGGGCTATAAGCTGTCGCCTGTCCCTAATTTAGGGTCACTGGTTCTAGGGAAGGGAGAGAGCCAGTGCCGTAAGACAAACACAACATCCATGCCTCACCGGGATTCGAACCCGGACCTCTTACGGACGAATGATCAGAGGCCATCGCTTAGGCCACTGCGCCACCGAGGCGGCTGAAACACTTCAGTCAGCAGACGCGTTTGGTCTTTGAATGCTTGCACGATGGCGAGCTGTGATAGCAAGAGGAGGAAAGTTGAAGATAAAATGCGATTTTTTCAGGAAAAGTTGTCTTCCATTTACCTTTTTCATGATAATAAGAATGAAGCACAATTTGCCTTATTTGCAATGATATCATTACGATATGATGCAAAATATTCTGGATTGCAGGGACATTTTTGGAAGCAAACAGTTAATGAATTAAAAGACAAGCAAAATTGTCAGCAGTCGCTATTCCCCAAGGTAAATTTAAAAGTGTTTGCGTTAGCTACATAGTAGCAGAAGAAATTGCTAAACGTGGAAAGCCCTGTATTGACGGACAGTTTGTGAAACAATTTCTTCAATGTGCAGTTGATGTGCTTTGCCCGTCACAGGCTCAAGTTGTTACGAACATAGCTTGTCAGGTGTGACAGTAGCGAGGCACGTGGAGGTCTCAAAATCGCTTTATTTATCAACAGGAGGGATACAAGGGGAGACGTAGATAACATAATTGTCTAAAAAAAACCGAGTACGCACATATGATTCAGCAATGATAATATATACAAGTATGAAGCTAAGTAACAATAATGACTCTGATGGCAGTGGATATTAACAATCAGTATATGTACAGACGAAAAGTAGGCCGACTAGCAGCACGCAGACTGTTAACGTTCAGGCAGAAGGAGAGTCCGTGCAACTGTGAGCTAGAAGCGGCAACAAGGAGATTCATGAGTCATCAAATGATGAAACGAAGGGACTCACCAAAAATCTCGAACCATCGCAAGTTAGGCAACCAAGTGGAGTGTAATGTCACTATGCGAGAGGAAGCAAGAGCAGACGTATAGTCCAGTTGAAGATGTGAGGATATACACTGAAGAGCAATTGAATTAGAGACAGCAGGCGTTATGCAAATGTGGCGCTGTGGGCGGCCCTGTAAACGGAAACGACATGACGTATGCAGCGATCCGACAATATAAGGAGTGATGCGACAGGAATCAGTAAGAGTCGGACGCAATATGGGTAAGACGAAGGATCTAAGCGCGTTTGATCGTGGGCAAATTGTCGGGGCCCGACGAATGGGTCACTCCATCTCGAAAGTCGTGCAGTCCCTGGGACTTTCACGAGCCACTGTGTCACGGGTGCACCGTGAGTACATCAAATCCGGTAAAACCATCCCTGCAAGAGCCAACTGCCGTGGACAACAGCGTGTGGATGAGCGGGCTCATCGTCGGCTAGCTCGCATTGTAACAGCAGATAGACGGGCTACAGTGCAAGAAATCACTCGGCAATTTAACGCTGGTGCACAAAAATGTGTAAGCAGCCACACCATCCAGAACCATCTACTCGCTATGGGGTACAGAAGCCATCGTCCCACGAGGGTACCACTGCTGACCACACATCACAGGGTGCAAAGATTAGCATGGGCGCAGGAACATCGCCACTGGACCCTAGACATGTGGAAAAATGTTGCCTGGACTGATGAGTCGAGATTCACGTTGGTACATGCGGATGGCAGGATACGAGTACGGCGCAAACCACATGAAGCGATGGATCTTTCTTGCCAGCAGGGTACTCTTCAAGTTCGTGGGGGTGACATTCTCGTCTGGGGGCTGTTTACGTGGAATGAAATGGGACCCCTGGCACGTGTGACATCGTCCCGCACAGGGCAACGTTACCGGAATATCCTGGACGACCATTTGCTCCCGTTTGTGCCTCTTGAACATCCCACTGGGGACCTCATCTTGCAACAAGACAATGCACCGTACCATCGCTCCCGAATTGTATCCGAATGGTTGGATGAACACTCCACCGACGTGACCTCGCTTCCTTGGCCAGCTAGGTCACCTGACCTCAGTCCCATCGAGCATATCTGGGATGCCATCGAGAGAGATGTTCGAGGCTCTGATCCTCCTCCATCAAATCTTCGTGAACTGTGGGAGCTTGTTCAGG
Organism: Macrothele yani; assembly: GCA_039090855.1. Lineage (NCBI taxonomy): Eukaryota > Metazoa > Arthropoda > Arachnida > Araneae > Macrothelidae > Macrothele > Macrothele yani. The sequence continues at coordinate 41,745,803 of CM077022.1, read as the reverse complement.
GGTCGTGGATCCGTATTGCTTTCCCAACGCTTCCGGTGTCTTGTCGAATCCATGCCGAGACGAATCGCCGCAGTCATCAGGGCGAAAGGTGGTGCTACACGCTACTAGACAGGTATCTCTAATTCAATTGCTCTTCGGTGTACACGCACAGAAGAGGCACGTGGAGAACCTGGCAGTAAATGTATTCAGCAATTTTAAATCCAAGTGCAAGAATTTTCAGTATTATTCTGTAGCGATGGAGGAATGCACAAATGCAACCGATGCTGCACAAGTAGTCATTTTCATTCGTGGCGTTAACAGAAACTTCACGAATGCAAGGAAATTAGCCAGTGTAGTTGCTCTTAAATACAAGACACGAGCTTCAAACTTGTATTCAAGTCTAAGAGATATCTTGGCTAAGTGTGAGTTAGACTTGAGCAACATATTTACCATAACCGCAAAAGGTGCGCCTGCTATATCCGGAAAGAAGGGAGTAGTGGCAACTTTGATGAAATCTGACGCGAAGGAGCGCAGCAATACTAAGATGATAGCTTTCCACTACATCATTTACCAACAAAGTTTGTGTGCGATTTCCTTCTCAAGCTTTGAACATGTGATGACTGTTGTTAAAGCAGTGAATTTTATCCGGTGGAAAGGTCACAACCATAGGCAATTTTCAAAAGTTCTTGAGCGATTTGGAAGCTGAACATGGTGACGTTGCATATTACGCTGAGGTGCGTTAGTTAAGCCGCGGGAAAATGCTTTAGCGCCTTTTTTCTTTGAAGGACGAAGTTCAACAGTTCTTGGAATCCAAAAGAAAACCCATTCGCGAGGTTCATGATGAGAAGTCGTTAAGTGACTTTGCATTCCTTGTCGACATCACTGGTCACCTCAATGAACCGAATTGCCATTGACTTGGGAAAGGTCAACTTGTTCATAATCTTTACGACTATGTGAAAGCTTTGAGACCAAACTAATCCTCTGGGAACGTAAATTGCAAAATAAAAGCTGTATTCACTTTCCAACATTAGCAGCGTTGGGGAATGAAAATACACTATGTTATCAAAAGTATTCAGACACCACGATGTTTTCGAGTTTTTTGACAAATGGCTTTATTATCGCAATTAGTAATTAGTCGGTCCACCGTTTGCTTGTATGACAGAAGCAACACGTCGACACATACTATCAATCAATTTCCGGTAAGGCTCGACAGGAATGGCTCTCCATTCGTCCTGCAAAGCTGCTGCCAGAGAGAAGAGCGCAGACGGTCGTTGTGGTTGATTTCGTGTCCGTCGCTCCAGTTCTTCCCAAATGTATCCTATGGGATTAAGATAAGGACTCTGTACCCAAGCCATTCAAACAATTCCACCTCATTTACAAGAAACCAGTTTTGCACAAGCCGTGCAATTTGGCAGGGAGCTCCATCGTGCTGAAAGAGACAACGGTCGTTTGCGTAATACTGTCACATTGCTAGCAGGACAGAATTATCCAGAACGTCGAGATACACTGCAGAGTTCATGGTTTGTGGTATAATAAACAACGGGCCAAGTCCCATCGGCGAAAAACAACTCCGTAGCATGATGGAGCCTCCGTCGTACTCAGCAGTTAGAAGAACACAGTCCGACGAAAATTTTTCGCGAGCTGTCGCCAATGCCAAGCACGCCCATCAGACTGGAAGAGTAAAAGCGTAACCTTCCAGTCGACCACAGTCCAGGAACGACGGACGACACACTACTCCAAATAGCGCTTCGCATTCACGGTAGTCATGTATGGCTTGTGTGCCGCTGCTCTTCCATAATAACCCACACAGTGCAATTCTCTGTGGATAATTATGGTTCTAACCGAGCCATTACAAGCATTTCCTACTTCGGCAGCGATGGAAGCGGCAGAGGAAGAACGAGATTTCTTAGCATTGCTTACCATGGTCCTTCTGCTACGTTTCGTCAGTTTGCGCGTCCTTCCTGAACGTTTTATTGCTGTAGTTGCACCGTCCTGCTTCCATCTCTTCACGACAACACTTACAGTCGATTTTGTATGTTCTAACGAAGTAAATTTCTCCGTCAGTTTTGGTCCACGCCGGGGATCGAACCTGAGTCCACTTATTCCGGAACAAGTCGCTCTACCAACTGAGCTACGCAGACGTTCGCACTCGCTGCTATCTGCCTTTATGTCGTGTGCGTCCTGCGGTGCAGACACGTCACATCCCTCCCTCCCCCCACCGAAAGAGGGACGGCATAGCCCACAGGTCAGCCGTGACCATGAATCGTTGCAGGCAGCCATCCGCTGTAGAACGTGCACTTGAGAACTTCCAGTCAATCTGGTGTGTTTAATACAACGTCACACATTTATTTTTTGAAGCGCTGGAGAAGGGATTCTCTTATTTTTCTTGTCTCGCGGTGTGGAAAGAACATCACACCATTGCGAGATCTTTAACGGCCGGGTCATCCGGGAAGTTCGGGCGCCATTATAACAAAGTAAATTTCTCCGTCATTTTTCGTCCACGCCGGATATCGAATCGGAGTCCACTTTTTCCGGAAAAAGTCGCTCTACCAACTGAGCTACGCAGACGTTCGTTCTCGCTGCTATCTGCTTTTATGTCGTGTGCGTCTTGCGGGCAGACACGTCGCAATGTTTAGGTTAGCTGCAATGTTCCCTATGGAAATGTTACTCAAATGGCATTCTATGCCCAAGCTGGAACTCGGAAAGTTCACGTCCACGCGGCATATCCGCTTCGTGTAACCAATAACACGACAGAACATCTCAGCTTTATACTGTAAACGTACCTCTCCACTCACAGCGCGTCTTCCTGGGCAACCGTTCTTGGCACTTATGCAAATATTTGTCCGAATACTTTTGATAACATAGCAGAACAAGGAGCTCAGATGATTATGTACAATGCATTTCAAATTTGAGAGAGGAGTTCAAAATCAGACTTCAGAGGGAACGAAATTTCCACGGCAATGTTCTTCTCGCCCTTACTGGTTGATATCGAAAGCGTCCTACCTAATCTACAATTAGAGCTTACAGATCTGCAGTGAAATGTACGTTTTTTCAAGTTCCTACAGTTCTTTTATTTAAAACAAATACTTATCAAAAACCTCCAAAAATAACTTACGATTGTATTAAAAATAACTGGCCTTTTATTAGAAATATGATCAGAAGAAAAGTATTCAGAAATACATAAACATCCACTGTTCATGTCTTCTACTTTTGGCAGTACCTGCATATGTGAGCTGTTGTACCGTAAAATGGAAAACACAAAATTAAAAACAACATGTCTGACAGATCAACATATTTGGGGGACACTTTGCCAATAGCGACAACGCGGATTACACCTGATATTGCAGCTTTAGTCAAGCAAAACAGTGTCAAGTTCCTGATTAAGACTGCAATGAAATCCATCTGTGCTTTAATGTGAGTACCTTATTGTAAATGGATTTTACTTATAATACTGTTATATATTAGTATTGTATTCATTTTGTTTCATAAAGTACAAAGCATATTGCTGCTGTACGTGCTTTTGGAAATAAAAGTATAGGATAGGATAAAATAGAATGTGTCATCTATGATTCTCTATCCATTTCGATAGACGTGCGAACCGTAGAAGCTTTCGAATTTATTGATGTGACCCTAGGTCCTGAAAAGTTGAAGACCCCTATTATAAATGATATAGAAGGTGAGAAAGAAAGTTTCAATTCGATATTTGGAAGCAATGATATGGAATAAAGTGCAATTTGAATTCAATAGTATCTGAATTTCCTTCCTTTAGTCTGAGTGGCAAGGTTGTGCATCGGAAAAGAACCGAAGAGCAAGGATCATTGTTCCCATATTTCAGCTGCAAAAAGAATTCTAAGTCGGACTAATAGTTGCCGGGATATGGTGCCTGCAGACGGACGTACAAATTCATACTATAACAAGTACTTTATTTCAAAAACGCGTTAAAAATGTACAAATTTAAAAGTAATGAGTAGTTAAGGGAAAATTTGAACAATAAATTGAACGGCAAATTATGTTTAATATTATTAAGGAACAAAAGTGGTTAACTTACCTTTTCCTGTTTTTATTGACTCAGCACCAGAAGCAGGATGTTAGTGTCTACTACTTGAATACTGTTTACTGCTATGTGTAAGAAAAGTTAGGGATTTTGTTTACTGACTTCAGTACTTTATAAGAAAGAATTTATCCTATATTTCGCTAGAAGTCACTTAATGTATACTGCTGTTACTTGAGTAAAGTTTGGATCAATCGGCCATTCAAATCATTGAGGTGAATGTGTTGCTGTTGTAGGTATATAAGAAAACTGCGACTTCTGCATTTCCCATATCACAGCTCATGAGCCAAAGGTTTTGGAAATTATTTTATCAGTAAGGTCCCACGGGATATACAATATAAAAATAATTGTTATCAGGATTTTAATTAGGGGTGTAAACCGAAGTCCTAAATTCATGAACTGTGGCACTGTAAATGTTTGGTATTTTCTTTTGCTTGTGTAAAGTGACCAGTGGTGCGGATTGCGCATGTGCAGAGTAAGCTCTGCATGCATACTTCATTTTAGAAATTGGTATTGGTTTCCAAAATACCAATCTGGATTTGTGTACATATTTATTTGCATTACAATCCTTCTGATCTCAAAATTACAGTAGTCCTGACATAATTTTGTTTCTTTAAGCACAATGTGTTGCTTCGCATAGAGCGCGTCCCACTGTTTTGTTTCTCACATCACTTGTCATCTGCTAGTTTTGGTTTAGTATGATATGTAGGAGCCATATTGATTCCGCTGAGCGCATGCGTCTCAGTTAGATATTTCCTCTCGTCATTTGTGGAGACCACACAGTGCTTCTCCCTCCGCTTAAATGATTGCGGATAGGGTGTGGCTATCTCATGCACACAGACCACGTGCGTCTCGTAAGTTGAAAGGGTACTGCATACGCTGGCTCCTCCCTCTCTGCCGTTAGAGGTAATTGAATTTGTTATCGTATCAAAGAATAATATTTGATAAGCGAGAATAAAAGAACTACTCTCACACTGTCTTGTAATATTTTTGTTTCGCGCTGAGCCAACGTACACTGTCCAGCATTGAAAGTGCTCCACCCAAAAGCATTCGGCGTATCAACATACAGATTCGTAGGTGTATGTAGGCAGGTGGCATATACAAATCAAGCAAGTATGCAACCAATTACGAGCGATGCGGGAGAGATGAAAGGTAAAACAACGGCCGCCGACGCCATGTCGTGTCCCGTACTTAAAGCTGTACGAAACAAAGTAACGCGGTGCTACATCATATCCAGGAATCGAAGATGCTTCGCAAACTTCGTCGCCAAACCTATCACCAACTGTAAATGTTTGAGAGAGGAAGCATCGTAGACTTCCGGGAATTTGGTTGGTCGATTCACAAATCGCAGCTCATGTCTATCGGGATGCCAATGAAGTTGAACGTGTTTGCACAAAAGCAGTGCCAGTTACCGTAGCGGAGAAGATGCAGTCAGGTGGATCTCAGAACGCATCGATCGACGTATTAATTCGCAGGAAATTGGTGATCCGCAAGCTACTTCCGAGAAAATTCGACGGATTGAAAGCGAGACTATGGACATCCCTGTCATGACTGATGATGAACCGAAGATAAGTGGAATCTGTGCTCTCGACAGCCACTGCATCGACGGGCCAGTGCCCGTCGTTGGAGACTAATGACACCCTATAAAAGTATGCCTGATTAGCCCGCAGTGTACTGCTCGTACACTACTCCAGTTGAACAGGGAGATACCCTAAGGTTATTTTGATACCTTAGGGGATCTTCCCGCTCAACTGGAGTAGTGTCGTTCTAGAGATACGTGTAGACAAGAATGGCAACATCTCGTGTTAAGCTATGAGTTCGGATTCCTCCTCGATGCTGACGATCGTCGAGTCCACTTCTGCCAACGACGTGGCCACATAGAGGATCCAAATGTTGTGTACGAGCAGCACACTGCAGGCAGATGAGGAATATTTTTACAGGGTGCCATTAGTTAAAAAAACTGGCCACCTCTGATACGCATAACAAGCAGGGTGACAGCCCGGTGATACGTGGACGGCGTTTTTCAGACAGTGATGGTGCCATTTCTGAGTCTTATCTCAACGGCCATTTTCAAGCAAGATGCGACTCGGTCGCACACCACTGACATCTCTCGAGCGTGCCTACAAATAAAGACGAAGACGAAGCTGCAGAGATACTGATGACGCTTCAGTCATTTGGACTAGACGTTTACTATAGCTCATGAAAAGCGACAAACTGATGTTTGCTGTCTTCAAGGTGAAACAACACCAGTTGGAGGTACTTATACATACATACATATCCCTAAGCTGTTCTTTGATATTCAGAGGTTAGCTCCTCACAGAAAGAACTCACTGTTGCTGTATCAGGCATCTCCAATTACAGCGATCTCGGCACACAGCTTGAGCTTCATTGACATCGCCGAACAGAAAACCTTTTGTACTTCATACTCATTATCTTTTCCTCATTCAGAAATTCCCGAATCTGGTCATCCCATGATTTCCTTGGCCTTCCTCTACCTTTTTCCCCTGCCACTTGGGCTGAATAAATTCTCTTAGAAAGCATCTCATCACTCATTCTTTCAATATGACCAAACCATCTAAGAATATTTGTCTACACCATACTACAATAATAACATTTTGCCTCACATTACACATCTGCAACACATCTTCATTCCTCACAGGATTAGATAGTGTCTTACCACAAACCCCCTGGGGGTAACGCATCTCTCCAGCACACAAACGACTCCTATGTCTTTTCTGCAGAATCCAAGTTTCACTGCCATGCATCAGAGTAGGAACAATTACACTTTCATATATAACCATTTAGGACTTTCTTGAGAACCCATCATTCCTGTGAAATCCTCCTAACTCAGCTATGACTTTTAATGAAGAGTTCACTCGCCTACTAATTTCACCATCTACACTGCTGGCCACTCAAAATGCAACACCAAGAAGGAATCATCCGATTGGCTTGAAATTTGCGGCATGCGTCGCCCGCGAGAGAACATGCAAACAATTAGCATTGCAGGGCATATGCAAATCATGTGTGCCCGGCATGCCACCGAGAAGCACTAAAAGAAGGGTGCACAGAAAGGCGGGGTGTAAGTAGTGGAAGTGTGTTGTGCTGCCGGACCTTTGCGTGGGAAACTTCCTGATGCCCCGTCGCAGAATACGGCAGTCATTCCAGCACGTTTTGGAGTTCGACAGAGGACAAATAGTGGCTTCTCGCGACAGTGGCTTCTCGCGACAGCGGTTTATCGTACCGAGACATCGGCGTCCGTGTGGGACGACATCCAGCCACAGTGTGGCGAGTATGGATTCGGTGGGTGCAGGAGAGACGGACGGACCGAATTGAGAGATTGCTGCAGCCGCAGAACACGACCGAACGACAGGACCGGCATGTTGTGCGGCGAGCATTGACTGGTCGCACCGCCACATCACGAACGTTAGCGCAGGAATTAGGGTGTGTTGCTCAACAACCTGTGTCAGCACTTACTGTTCGACGTCGTCTGCAGGAGCTGGGACTTGCCGCACGGCGTCCATTGTTCCGATTACCACTGACGTTACACCACCAGCGATTGCGGCGGCAGTGGGCCGTTGAACGCCGCACCTTGACTACGGAATGGCACGACATTTGTCTTCTCCGACGAATGCCGCTTCTGCCTGCAACACCACAATGGTCGGATCCGCGTGTGGCGGCACCGCGGCGAGAGACTGTACGACACCTGCATTATGCATCGCCATACCGATACGTCGCCTGGCGTTATGGTTTGGAGCGCAATTGGATATGACACCCGCACCTCTCTGGTACGCATAGCCGGTACACTCAACAGCCACCGCTACATCTCCGACGTTTTGGAGCCTGTAGTCCTCCCTTACTTGCAGGACCTTCCAGCAGCCACGTTTCAAGAGGACAATGCGCGCCCGCACGTGGCACGCATCTTGCAACAATTCTTCACGGCCCACCAGGTATCACTGCTGCCGTGGCCCTCCTGTTCGCCCGATATGTCGCCCATCGAACACGTCTGGTCGCTGATCGGCAACCGAGTGGCCCGGCAAGCACCACCAGCGGCTACGCCTGATGAACTGTGGCAGCGTGTGGAAGCAGCCTGGACCAACATACCCCAAGCCCACATCCAAAGCCTCTTTCGTTCGATACCGCGGCGTGTAGCGGTCGTTATTGCCAGCCATGGGGGCCACACGAACTATTGATGCCTGCGTGTTCCGCAAGTCGCACCGGCCTGTAAGCTCAATCGTTTCATCTTTGTATCTGTTGTTATGTGTCCAGTAAATCTGGCTTTGCTATCTGGTGTCCTTCTTGATGTTGCATTTTGGGTGGCCAGCCGTGTAATTTGTTCCCTCTGTCAAACATGCTTCTCATATATACAAATTCGCTTAACTGATCAATAACGGTGCCATTTAGAATTATCCTGTATTCAGTACTAACAGTTCCTCGCTCAAAAACCATAACTTTGTTTTTTCCTTATTTATACTCAGTTTGAATTTCGCGCAAACTTCGTACATCCGGGTCAGCATACACTGCAACTCGCTTTTGCTGTCTGCCAACAGGACTGTGTCATCAGCATATAGCAATCTGCACACACGGATATTACTAGGACATAAATCGGTATTTTTCGTCTTGGCATCACGCATGCACGCATCCATAAATATATTAAACAGTCAGGGTGGCATTACACAGCCCTGTCTGACTGCTGTTCCAACAGGAAACCATTTCGATAGAAAACCATATATTCGTACACATGCTCTACTGCTAGCACACATGGATTTCACACTATTGAGCAGATTCCCAGTGATACCATATTTATTCAATACCTTCCACAGAAAAGTTCTGTTTACTCGGTCATAAGATTTCTTTAAGCCGATGAAGGCAGCAAAAACTTTCTTACCATTAGACAGATACTTTTCAATCATCAAACGTAATACGAAAATTTGGTTCGTACAGCCCTTACCAGACATGGAGCCACTCTGCACATCCCACAACTTTTCTGATGTAAGATCCCGTACCTTATCAATAACAATCGTTCCAAATACTTTCCCTGGCACACTCAGCAAACTGACACCACGAAAGTTCTTGCGTTCAGTCTGATCAACCTTTCCTTTATACAAGGGAGCAATGATAGCATCCCTCCAGTCCTGAGGGACCATTCCTAACTCCCAGCCCAACTGGCGTGACTTAAATGCGTACTGTTAAGAACTTTTAGTTCGGCCCTTGACAGGGACCTTGAATTCCTGTCATGATGCTGTCCTGTGAACGAGCCGTTCGTATATTCTCTGTCCGTAATTTATATACCGAATCTTTTGAATGAACGTTACATATTGATGGCAAGAAGTTCTCAGTATTGTGTAAGTCTCAAGATGCTGACTTGTCATTCCCTGTAGCAGTCGGCTCATAATAAATACTCATCTTCTGTTTGGATATCGTCCGCACAATGTTAGCAGATTTGGGCTATGAAGGAACTTAATGTGATCAGCAAGTTTCCTAATTCACACTCTGCAGCTCTGAGTGGGTATCTGCAAAAATATTATTAGTAAAATGAAGGAGAGTTAAACCATCTCCATTAACCATTATCTCCTGTTCTACCCAGTTCAGTGACTGAAAGACATTCTGCAATGCGGCGTTGAAGAGACTGGGAAATACAGTATGTGGTGTAAAATTTTATAACTCCCACTCCAATTTTTATACACATTGTGTCCTCGAAAGGTAACAGCACGCATAAAAATTGGAAATATTATATGTGCGCTTATTTTCATGTTATTACGATATTTGCATTCGAATTCTTTGCTTGTAAATTGAACAGGGCTCGACTTGTCTCTGGCAGAGAGACCAGGGCTTTTGAGGACCTTCGCTGGCACCCTCTTGGTGTCATGATTGTTACCAGTTTTACACCATATGATAAATCTTCAACCCCTGCGTCAGTATACTAGCAGTTCTTCGCTGAGCACCGTTTCCTAAATGCTGATTATATTCCGATTTTCACCGATGGATCTAAGAAGGTTGGTGTAATCGGATCCGCGACTGTCTGTACTGATATCGTTTCTGTAGCGCAGATCCCAGCTAAGGCCACGGTGTTTTCGGCGGATATGCATGCTGTGTATCTCGCCCTCTGTCACCTACAGCTGAGCTCTCATCATTGTGCTATAATCTAAATGGATTTTTTGAGTTTTCTGCAGTCTGTCTCCTCTATCGATTGTTCTGACCATTTTTTCCTTCTTAACGTGTGACGATTACTCCTTTCTTTTTCTCGACGCCGGTTGTGGAACAAAGAAATGGAAAATAAACTGCATCGTATAATCCAGTTCTCGGAGTCTGAACTTCATCATGTCGCCGGAACGTTGTGGAGAAAGTTGTGCAGGCAGGTCTCTCCATTGGGTATTGCCGTTTCACTCACCAGTATTTGCTGTGTGGCGACACTGCTCTTATGTGTGGGACGTTTAATGTACCTCTGACTGTTGTTCATATTTCCTGTTCGTGTGTTCGGTTTGTTCGTGAACGTATCCGTTTCTTCCTTTTACTCATTCTACCAGACGACTCAGAAACCCCGAGTCTCCTTTTAAATGATTATTGTAATGTGTGTAATGTGTTCTTTTTCCTTCGATGTACTGTTGTTTTTGTTTTGTGCAGTTTGTTGTTGCTTTATCGGCCATTTGTATCGTTTCTTGTTCTGTGTTGTAACATACTTTTTAGTTATGCTTTAATATTATTTTTGTTATGCTTTAATATTTTTTTTATTGTTGTAAACCCCTGGACTTGACGCTTTTTAACCCATTGAGGCCCTTGAGCCAGAAAAAGTTTATATAAATGCATCCAGTATTCATCCGTTATTTGTTGACAATACGTTGCAATGCATGTTGCCGAAATTGGTGTAGTTTTTGTGACATCATTTATGATCTTCATAATGTGTAATGCTATTTGACGTTCCGGGTTTACGTTTGTTCGTGGCAATCCTGAGCATGACTAATCAATAAATCAGTTAATGGAACTGGAGGGAATTACTGTATTTTGAGACTGGTAGATATCGTGCTCTTCTTTGATCTATTAAAAAAAGTTGCGCAACACAAAAAATGCCGAAAATATCTTAAAAGTCTACCAAGTAATTCTTCACTGTATGAGATGTTTAAAAAATATGCAGTCATTATATGTATTATATTACAAATAAGATGTTTTTATTAAACCATAGTAGCGCTGACTATATGTTATTTTTTTAATATCGAGGTATAATTTACTTTTGGGGTTTGAAACATTTTCTTTGTGGAACTAAAAATACACGGTCGAGTCACATTATTGTGACAACCAGCTGACATCCAGAGTAACCACCGTTAGCAGCGCGGACAGCAGCTAGATGGGCTGGGAGTGACTCAATAAGGTGCTGAAAGGTGTTCACAGGTATGTGGAGCCATGCTGACTGCAATGCATCTGACAGCTGCTGGAGGGTGCGTGGTGGAGGATCCATAGAGCGAACAACACGATCGAAGTGGTCCCACAGATGCTCAATTGGGTTTAAGTCTGGGGAATTAGGGGCCCATGGAAGCACTTTGAAGTCTTCATCGTGCTCTTGCAACCACTCTCCGACATTTCTAGCTGTGTGACAAGTCGTATTGTCGTCCTGAAAGATCCCATCTTCCCCAGGGAAGACGATAAGCATGTACGGGTATACATGGTCTGCAAGGATTAATTCGTAACGAATTCGGTCCATAGTGCCTTCCACAGGAATGAGTGGACCCAGAGAATGCCACGAAAACATGCCGCCCCGGTGGCGCAGTGGTCTAAGGCGTTGGCCTCTGATCATTCGTCCGTAAGGGGTCCGGGTTCGAATCCCGGTCAGGCATGGATGTTGTGTTTGTCTTACGGCACTGGCTCTTTCCCTTCCCTGGAACCAGTGACCCTAAATTAGGGACGGGCGACTGCTTATAGCCCATTTGAGTTGCTCACGGTGGTCGTTAAACCTCCAATCAAAAAAAAAAAAAAAAAAAAAAAAAACATGCCCCAGACCATAACGCTACCCCCCACCAGCTTGTGTTCTTCCAGCAATGGTTGAAGGGTGTTTGTTCTCCGCCTTACACGCCAACGTCCATCCGTTCGATGAAGCAGAAAACGTGACTCATCTGAGAAGGCAATCTTTTGCCAATCACCAAAGTTCCAATTCCGATACTCCGTGCAAATGTAAGCCCTTTCTCCCATTCACCTTAGTTAGCATAGGTGCAGTGACAATCGGTCTACATCGGAGCCCCATACGCAGCAGGGTTTGCTGAACCGTCGTTTTATACACACTTTCGGAAGCCCCCTGGTTCATTCGGCCAGTGAGTCGCTCCACTGTAGCGTGTCGATCGGCCCTCACGCACCTTCGAAGCCGACGTTCACCTCTCACATCAATGGCACGTGGTGCTCCGCAGTTTGCACGTCGCTTATTCGCAATAGTACCATTTCTCCAATCACGATACATTTTAACAACAGCAGCACGCGAGGGTTCACAAACTGCGCTGTTTCAGAAATACTGCTACCGTTGGCCCGAAAGCCGATAATCATCCCTTTCTCCAAAACTGATAAATCGCTCCTTTTATCCATGACAGCAACGAGGGATATCTTTTAAGAATGCCTATAGCCCACCTTATATACCCCCTAGCCAGCTCACGACACGTGCCTTCTTTCATTCGCTACGCGCTGTTGACGTCAAAAGTAGGAGGTGGTCACAATAATGTTACTCGACTGTGTATTTGATAAGCCATTAAATTCCGAAACGAGGCAAGTATATCGTGAGATGAAAATAAATTCATAAGTTTTTAAAATAATCAAACAAAGGTTACTCACCCGAGAGGTAAGTTGTGTGGAACCATCAGACCATGGAAGTGCTAAAAAGTTGGTGCAGTTTGTTTTATATGGAAGTGGAAGAAATTTCATCGTTTTCTGAAATAAAAAGAAATCAAACGTACAATTTTTTCAGTGTGTTGTAAAATTCTATATTTCTCATATTTCTCAGGCATAACGAATAAAGTAGAAAAGAACAAAAAGGAAAACTATACTTCTGCTTGTTAAAACTGCAACCCCGAGAAAGAATCGCACTTTTCAAATGAAATTTTTGTCATAGATTCCTCACGTTACAGGAGATAACTGATAACATGTGTAGAGCTATACAAGATTTTTTCGCTTTAAAACTCCGTATCGTGTGAAGGAAGTTACCTCAAGCAACAATAACAGACTTTACACGGCGTGGCGTTAAATGGAAGTGGTTTTCGATATAGTCCTAGGGAATAGCCTTCGAGGCTACTCCTATGCGAGACTAGAGTTCATTTGCGGTGACTGGCGGAGGCCCTTAACGGGCCAGTCGCTTAGCTACCATGTCCCAGAAATGTTCAATCCAGGACATATCCGGTGAACGTGCAGGCCTGGGAAGAAGCGATACCTGTCGTGCGAGGCAGAAGTCTTGAACATTCCACGCCACATGTGGCTAAACATTGCCGTTGCTGGAATATAGCGCCAGGACAATTTTGTAGGAAGAATATCCCCTCTACCTCTAAACATCCCTGATGTATCGCTAGTGGCTGTTGAGGCTTCCCTCAATTTGTATCAGGCGAGATCGAAAGTTGAACCCAGTGATACCTCAAATCATGACGCTTGGGCCGATATGACGCTGAAAAATACACGCTGCAAGGTGGCGTTCGCCACGATGTCTTCGAACACGTGTGCGACCATCACTGTGCAACAAGATGAATCGCAGTTCGTCAGAAAACAGGATCTTCTGCCAATCAGCCCACCAGTGTCTGTGTTCGAGACCCCATCGCAACCTGAGGCATCTGTGATTGAAGGTCAAAGTATGCGCAGCAATGGGCTGATAACGACCAGTCCTCTGTTAAGCAGACGACGTCGCACTGTGCTGGAAGACAAAGCCTGACCTGGGACAGTGCTCCAATGCTGCACTAACACCGTGGGTGTTGCTGTGCGATTGGTTATTACCATGCGGTAGAGATGTCTATCATCCCGTGCAGTCGTGCGAACGTTGAGGTCCATTTCCCGGATTTCTGTGCATCCGAGCCTCACCTGTCCACTGACGCCATGTTCGCATCACTATATTGGCGTTTCGTTCCGTACGAGTGGTGATTTCGCGAGAGGAAAATCCAGCTCCTCTCATTCCAACATTTTTCCTGGCTTAAAACCCATCAGACGCATAGTGAGACACAAGAAACACCCTTTCGGCTAATTGTCGGCTCTGCATTGCGTGCAACATCTCGTTTTGGTTAGCTCTTTCTCTCCAAGACCGTACAGTTAGAGGGCGCTGCTCCGAAACCGCATGCGCATTTTCAGTGACATTTTAATCATTTGCATATCCCAACTTGTTGTTGATATCCTGTAATCTTAAAGCAAATGTCAGCAGATCTTCATGTTGCTCCAATTTTCACAAACAGTAGCGTATCACGAAATCTAGTCACCAACTGGAACATACAAAGTAATAAAAGTACAGATCCATAAAAAATGCTTATTTCTAACCACCCAGGCACCTGAGTGGTCAGAGTCTTAGGCTTCGGGCTAGTCGTTCGAGCTGGGCTCTGTTTCGAGTCCTACCCCAGACATATTTGGTGAGCTTCCATTGTGGCTCTAGATGTCTTCATAGACATTGGCCCCACAAATTCAGGATGACAGCTCATATCCCCTAGAGTTACACATAGTGGCTGTTAATCCCCCAAACTAAAAAAAAATGCTCATTTTTTTTTCAGTGGAAATGTGATTAACAATTGAGCACGTAGGAAACTCCTGAGGAAACTGGAATATGGATTTGTCCTGGAGCTAGGACCGAACGCGCATTAACCGATACTTGTCCGAGTACCGAACGCGCATCAACCGATACTTGTCCGAGTATGCTTGGAAGAAATCAATTCCATAAATATGGTCAAAATCTGCCAATATCTCAAACAGCTTTAATATGCAATATTTTTTAGTCCTGTCTAATTCTTCATTTTTTCCCTGTGAACTCCAAATAGTATTACTGATACCATTATTTGCCCAAGATCTTTCTTTATTTTGAATTCTGCTTGTAAGGAAAGCAAATTTTGTTAATTTTGACAGAAAAAAGAAAAGGCGTATCACGAAGTCTGTTTGTTCCATCATCAGTTGAAATATCGTGCCTAGTTTCTGAAGTGCAAGGCGTCTCAGTTTTCATCATACCCATTACACCTAAATTCTTTGATTTTTCATTTCGGAAAGCACATATGAAAGTGCATGAAGGTAATGATACCAAGGAGATTCGAAAGCTTGTCCCGTTTTCATCAAGAAAACTTTAGCGGCACAAGAAAGGCATATACGCTCACCTCATCTTGCAAACTATAGGAGGTTGTTTCCTCTAATATTTTACCAACGTTTCACATGAGGACCGATCCCAATACAATGGTACCACTCTGCAGGCTTCCAGGATAGAGACTCTCTGATACAAGATTCCACATCCACGACTGAAGCGAAGTAAAGTCCTTGTAGAAAATGGGCCATCGAGCGAAACAGGTGGTAGTTGAATGGGGCAAAGATTGGAATGTATAGAGGATGAAGTAGATTATCAACCATTTCCAATTTCTGTAGGTTTTGGTGGACTACTATGAACGTGTTACGTAAGACATTATCCACTTGCAGCAACGCCCGCTTCCTATTGGTGATCGCTGGGTAACGTTGACGCAGAGCATCATGGGCCAGCTGAAGGTGTTCCGCATAGTCTTTTGTCCACAGATTGACCATTCGGCACGAGTTCCTAGTGCACAGGACCCTCACAATTCCACCAAATGCACAGAATGACTTTCACCTCCACCCTTCCCCCTTTGCACTACTGCATATACTTCCTAGCCACTGGTTACCAGGTTAGCGTAGGACCATCCACTTTTCATCACCTGTGAAGATACGAGGCCAAAACCTATCGTCCTCTGAATTTGACAGCAATGTGCGACTGAGAACGACACGTTGTTATCCCTGCTGGGATGTCAATTCATGTGGAACCATTCGATAGCTCCTGTAGGATAAACCAAGCTGGTGCAAGTGACGAACGATGGTCGATTGGAAAGACCCCATCTGAGCTACCAATTATTGTCTTGTACGGGTATCGAAGTTTTCGGTGACAGTTTCGACCAGGGTTGGCGGGTGCTAAACGTTCTGACATCGGCTTGTCTTCTGGACTGGTGTTCCCAACATTGAAACACAGAACAGCACGTTTATTGATCGCTATCCGCTGCTCACCTCATAACGCATTGTAGCTCCTTGCCAAATTCACGTCATCAATCTCGTGTATTTTAAGTTACCGCGGTACCCAGTCGACGCTAGCGAGAGCTTTTTCGCACAGGAATGGCGATCCAACATTATGCGTAGCTCACATTGGTATTAACGTTCAGCAGATTAAGCGAAGTAAAATTATAATGTGTTTGAAAAGGATGCTTGTGTCAAACGGTAAACAAGGTTTTTTTCTTATAAAGAGTCTTTTTCTGAATTCCTATTCATACATGTACTTGAACTAGACCCATTTCTGTTCTCAGGAAGGCTTCAATTTCCTTCAAATATCCTCCCAGAACTATTGTTTGTTTATACACTGAGTAACCAAATTATTATGACCACCTAGTTAGTACACCGTTGGGCCACCTTTTGCCCGCAATACTGCTTGAATTCGTCCTGGCATGGACTCTATTAAATGTCGGTAAGTGGCTTGGGGTATATTAGCCTTAATGCGATGCATTGCACCCTCCACCTCCTGAAGCTATGGCTGCAAGCTGTTACCGTCAGAAAGCGAGGCTAGTATAAGAAGGGAAAGCTTAGTGCTTGCGACAGTGCGATTTGACGGACTTTCAACGTGGGGTGATTATAGGAGCTCGGAGCCATGGAGCGCGTATCCCCGAAACTGCCGCATCGGTGAAATGTTCCAGAGCAGCTGTTGTTAAAGTGTTTAAAGACTGGACTGTCAGCCAAAAAACTGGGTCTCTACGTGCAACGTGTGGTCGTCATCGACTAGTGACTGCTCGGGCGGAACGGAGAGTGTGCAGACTGGTAACAGAAGGGCAACAGTGCAGCAAATTACAGACCATCGTAATCAAGGATCCTCTCAAATGATCTCTGCAAGCACTGTTCGCCGTACACTGCATCGGATGGGATATGGCAGTCGAAGGCCTGTTCAAACACCTTTGCTGTCTGCAGTTAACAAGAGAAAACGTCTTCAGTTCAAACAGGAGCACAAGGATTGGACAGTCGATAATTGGAAACAAATTATGTGGCCCGATGAACCACGTTTTCAGTTGCATCCTGCCGATGGCCGAGTGAGAGTTTGGCGGAAACAGCACGAAAGCATGGACCCCAAATGCATTGCTACAACCCTTCGAGCTGGTGTTATGGTTTGGGGAATGTTTTCCTGTCATGCTTTGGGCCCTTTAATTCTTTTCTTTCTTTTGGTTGGAGGTTTAACGACCACCGTGAGCAACTCAATGGGCTATAAGCAGTCGCCCGTCCCTAATTTAGGGTCACTGGTTCCAGGGAAGGGAAAGAGCCAGTGCCGTAAGACAAACACAACATCCATGCCTCACCGGGATTCGAACCCAGACCCCTTTCGGACGAATGATCAGAGGCCATCCCCTTAGACCACTGCGCCACCGGGACGGCCCCTTTAATTCGTGTTGATCAACGTCTGACTGGCACATCATATCTAAACATCGTTGCAGACCAAGTGGATCCTGTCATGTGGATGGTTTATCCCATGGCGATGGCTACTTTCAACAAGATAATGCGTCCTGCCATAGTGCTCGTATTGTATAGGATTGGTTTCAGGAAAATGCCGGTGAGTTTGTTTTGCTTAGGTGCCCCCCCCCCAATCTCCAGATCTCAACCCCATTGAGAATTTGTGGGATGAAGTCGAACGAACCATCAGACAGCTGGATCCACAACCCTGCAATCTCACACTCCTGGAAAGTGCTGTTCATTAAGCATGGTCTCAGATTCCACAAATCACCTATCAACATTTCGGGGAGTCCATGCCACAAAGAATCGACGCAGTATTAAAGGCAAAAAATGGCCCAACGAAGTAGTGAGGGGGTGGTCATAATAAAGTGGCCACTCAGTGTATATATATATACTCGTATATATTTATTTATATTTATATTTGTCAAAACTTCCAGGAGGTTCAGGGCTTATGGACAATGGCAGTGCTTCTTCTGTGGCTTCGAAAAGTCCTATAAGCATAGCAAAACCAATCCTTGTGGCGAGAAAGCTGCACACAGTGGCACAACTACCAACCCCCGCAGCTGCGGGAGGGGAAGGGCGCAGGCAAAAAAGGGCGTACTGCAGCTACCAGTTGTATTTTTATTAAAAAATGGAAAAAATCTGAACACGCGCAAAAACAATCAAACAAATAATTAACCCAAATATTCATGTTTTCCTTTAAGATATACGCTATCTACCAACAAGTAATTGAACACCTGTGATAGCAAACGAAAGCAAAGTTTATTCACCTTCAATAGTTGGTGGAGCCTCCACGAGCGGCGATTACAGCTGCGACACTCCGGGGCATACTCTCAACCAGGCGTTGTACGACGGCTAGCGGTATTTTCTTTCACTCGGCTTAGAGAAGACAGGTCAGTTCCTTCACCGATTTCGGAAGGTGGGGGCACCCCTTAAGTCGACGCTCCAACTCGTCCCTGAGGTGCTCGATAGGGTTAAGGTCCGGGCTATGCGCAGGCCAGTCCATTCGATTAACCCTATTCTCACCATACCAAGCCATGGTGGTCCTGACAACATGTCAGGTGGCATTGTCATCCTGAAAGTAACATGGTCCACCCCGTAAAACTGCCACAACGTAGGAAGCGCGTGGTCATCCAAAATGGTGCCCTAGGTCTCGGCGTTAAGCTACCAGGAATTGCGACCAAGGGTCCCATGCCATACCAGGAGAAACACCCCCATAGCATAATTCCACCGCCGCCGAACTTCACAGTTGGTACAATACATTCCGGCAGGAGACGTTCTCCAGGCAGACGCCAAACCCAGACCCTGCAACCCGAACGGTAGAGGGTGAACCTTGATTCGTCGCTCCAAAGAACTTGTTTACACTGTTCAACGGTCCACTGTCGACGTTCTTTGCACAACGTTAGCCGAGCAGCGCTATTGGACTTGGTGATCAAAGGCTTGTGGGCGGCAGCACGTCCATGATAACCGAGCAGATGGGCTTCCTTACGGATGGTATTCATCGAAAGAACACTCCCGGATGCCTGTTAAAACTCCTCGCGGATGTGGCCCATCGATTTGGTGCGGTTCTTCCGAATATCTCTGGCCAGCGCCCGTCGGTCTCTAACTCCCAGTTTTGTGGGTCTGCCGGGTCGGGGCACATTCCGACAGTCACCTCTCATCTTCCACTTGTCAACCACTGTCGATTTTGGGTACTTCAACTCGCTGGATATGTCACGTATGGATCGGCCATTTCTGTGATAGCCAACGATTACACGTTTCTCTAAATCAGAGAGCTCCGAACTGCGAGGCATCTTGCATGCGACTGGTTCCGTTGCTGTTTCCCACACGATATTTAACTGCTGCGGCCGTGACGTGTACCAGGACCGCAGGTATCGTCAATTGCAGGGGTGTCCAATTACCTGTTGGTAGATAGTGTATTTAGCTTTGCCTAAAAAGTATCAAGTTTAACTTTTAAGTCACTGGATGTCCTACAGATTCACACTATCGGCTCTTTGGCGTCGGGTCGTAATAGAATCTCTCTGCAACGGATGTAATACGATCGCTCTGCAACTTATCGTAATAAGATCGCTTATCACTCGCTTTCACTCTGCGCTGCTGAGGAAAAGTGGGAGGCTACATGGGGTTTCCCCGTCAAGGTCAAGGATCTGGGAAACAAATCAGTGACCTAGGATTATGTACACGACACGATGACAGGCACCAACATTTATGCACAGCAGTCTGCAGAACGTTGATTTCTTTAAGTGATTTATTTTGGTTTGGAACAAAACAATTGCATGTTGCTATTGCTTTTAGTTCTTCCTTATAGTAGAAATGTCTATTTTATTCACCGTGAGGAAACTTTAATATATAAGCGAACGACATCCATTTGCAAAATGACACAAAAAGCATCCAAGTGGCGCACAGTATCTGTGAAAGAAAAAAGAAGAGCACGCGAAGAATCTTCCAAAACTCGGCCAGTTCTTTTTGCGGCAGAGTCAATTAAGCTCAAGTGCCGTTTCTGATGAAAAGAATGATGATTTGTTTAGCACGTCAACTGTTCAAAGTTTAGAAGCAGAAATTTTATAAAAACCAAGCACTTCAGAAACAAGTAAAAGTAAAATGGGTGATTATGAAATTGCATTGAAATATATTTTTCCTAATTCGTTTCTTGTGATTAAATGTATATTCATGTTCATGTATTATCGCTCGGGTTGCTAATTGGGTTCACCTGGCGTAATATTGGGAGCCAAGGGGGTGTCGAGTGGATTGTGATTCTGCGATTCCCTGATTTAGGGCTGACGCAGCTTCAGGATCCACTGACGGGGCGTTGTGTTTCACACAGCAGATTTTCCTTTGGGAATCAAAGGGTCCGCTGTGTTCCGCAATATTTTTGTGAACGTCTAGATTTAAAATAAAAAACATAAATGAGCAGATTTGCTAAGTTCCGGATCCAAAAGATATATATATTCTCCAAATAATCTAGGGTTGAGCACACATATTGTAGTTAACGACACACTCATCATAGAACTGAGACAAAATTAACAACAATAACAATTTATTGGTTATGATTTGGCATAATAGTAAATATACGCTCATGATATTAGCAAAAATGATTTAAGACTCTCTGACAGGAACCTGTACTCAATTGACTATTTGCTTATTAAAATATTTACTCTATGTGTGGACTGCTCCGATAAAGAATTTGAGGGGACACCAAAGAAAGAATAGGATGGATTTCCTACCTCAACATCCGAATCTGACCTAGATATCGCGCTGCTGACCACTCCTGATCCGGGAGAATTCTCGTCCGGTGGGTATTACTTCCATCCGCAGCTGCGACCGTCGTATGGGCTCTAATGGTCCTTAGTGGGGGTCCGTTCACCCGGAAACCTCGGTTTCGATCTTACATCGGCAGCCTGGAAAATTGTATGCAGCCTCCTATGTGAGAGTCATGGAGGACAGTGCACGCGATGCACGCCGCGAAACCAGCAAAGGTAAAAGTTTCGTTTAAAACTGTAAACGTGAAGTGACGAAGTTCTTCTCCTTGCTTGTAAAATCTTTCGACGACCCCCAAAAAGACCCACACTACCTCAGAACATCCCATCATCCAATCACTAGCTGGCAAACGCAAGCCTCCCTGAATTAAATTTCCCAGTGTAAATCTTGCTGGTCAGAGAATTAACATTTTGTTCTTCCATTCGTTAGGGGGCCAAAATTCCTACCCGTTCCAGTGAAATTCTGAGAAACCCCTCGTTACGTTTGCCGCGTGATACTACTCCCGACCGTAAATTCTCTACCCAATTAAACTGTTAGCCTCGGTTCCAACAAGTCTCCGGTCTGCCCAACACGCATTGTATATTCTAGACACGGTGGACACTTCTATTGCCTCCAATAAAACATACTACAAAGCCAGCTCGCCGATGGCTGTCGCCAGCGTTCTCTTACAGTGTCGGTCTGTCCTGTGCCGCCTTGTGCTGTCTAGCTAGTCTTACGCCTTGTGCTGGGAGAGGGGGGACGGAGAGAGAAAAAAAAAGAAAAGATTCACCCGAAAGTATATGGCAAAATAAATCGTACTCCTTCTTCAAAAAAATACATACATTAATAAAAATGAATAAATAAATAAATAATTAAATAAATAAACTAGGGAATAGGTTTTCAACCGAAATGTGCATCGCTCGAGTCGCAGCGCTGTCACATATGCATCGGTCTGCGCATCTGTGTTAATCCTGCTTGGCTGATTGATAACCTAGCACTTTATGTGTACTTTTGTTCCAAAAATTATTTAAAAAGTTAAAACTACGTGGCTCTAGAACCCCTCCCCCCCCACACACCCCTCTCGTTCTCCACACACACACACACACTTTTCCAGACACTCTCCCTGACTTTCTTCTCCCCATCAATTATCACACACACATATACCGCGAAAAAACATATCCTCCCTCGTGTTCGAAATCCTGGGAAAATTACTGTGCTAGGAGGCGCTGAAGTAAAACTTGCCGGGTGGGGGTGAGAAGTGGTGGCACGTTGTTCTAGTTACGCCACTGGCTCCCCATTACGATATTTACATACTCGCAATAATTTAAACATAATTTAAACTATGGGGACATGAGAGTCCCTCCGAGAGTCTAATAGGTCAACTCGTCCTCAGTGAGCTTTCCTGAAAGCGACAGAGATAAAATTGTTCTTCCAGTAGAAATACTATTAAAAGCATTAAGCAGGGAGCTGGTTTTCAAAACAATTTCCACAGGACGAAAAAGTTTGTCTCTGAAAATTCTTTTCTTACTTTGACGAACGCTCTCAGAGGACCAGTTAACTCGTCCATGGGCGCTCAGAGGATTCAGAAAAGATTACAGTCACTGCACTTTCTAACTTAAAACAATGAAATTTATTTTCTACACCAAAGTAGGTCATCTTATAATCCACAGATAAGCTAAAGGAATTTCACCTTTCTAGCTTTCAAGGTAGCAAAATTTTCCAAAACAATTTTCCAATAAATTTTCTCGAACATCTCACTTTCAGTGGATATTGGAGCTAAGCCTTTGTTGTAGCATTGTTGATCTCAAATAGTTTTTGATCAGTTTTAATTTCGAGAAGGTCCTCTCTCCAGAAGCAACTGTCACAAGGAGTGTTAATAAAATCCGTAATGCTATTGTAATGTTTGGGAAATTTCCCGTCAGTGTATTCTTACAAATGTACTGCAAGGCATCTTTTGGTGAAGTTTCGGTTTTTAAAAAACGCGTAATGATACTAAGTTCATCTGCAAGTTACGTGGCTCTTATGTCATCCGGGCAGTTTTCATCAGTTTCGTCGGGTAGCTTTATTTCAAGATCCATGCAATGTTTCAACAGTTGTTGTTTACTCAGTTCCGACATTTTCTCAAAATCGTACAGAAAACTGAACAATTCACTGGGATTTTGAAGCAAATCAAATCTTTCGTCAATTGATCTAACAGCCGTGTTAATAATAACATAAACAACAAGAAAGATGACACCGAAATTTCTGGTGTGATAAGGACGTCTTTTGAATCCGTTCTCACGTAAATTAAATTTATCAAAGCTATTCAAAGTCAATGGAACCGGTATGGAAAACAATAGTATCTGACGGAAGAAAAAGTTTTTCAATCGGGTTTTTAATTCCTCAGATATTGCTGTAAACGGAATCGTGGGCTTACGAACTCTTAAAAACAGAGATATCGACAAAAATAAGATGTATAGCTTACGAACTCTTAGAAACAAAGATATCGACAAAAATAAGATGTGTAGCTTACGAACTCTTAGAAACAGAGATATCGACAAAAATAAGATGTGGCTTTACGTCCCCTGGTG
Organism: Macrothele yani; assembly: GCA_039090855.1. Taxonomy (NCBI): domain Eukaryota; kingdom Metazoa; phylum Arthropoda; class Arachnida; order Araneae; family Macrothelidae; genus Macrothele; species Macrothele yani. Next base: position 41,722,283 of record CM077022.1, on the reverse strand, counting down.
GGAAAACCATGCATTATTTTAGGAAGAAAGTATTCTCAAAAGGTTTATCCATATAAGCCATATCGGTCCAAGAAAAAATTAGTCGAGTTTTCAGGAGCCTAGATTTTGCGACAAATACTTCAGAAGCAGAAATTAACACTTATGACCCCTGGTGGCTAAACCATTCTTTACCAAACATTAGAAATTATGTGAAAAATATTTTCCAGCCGGTCTTGTATGCGATACAGGCAGAATTTTTCAAATCAGAGCTTTAGGAGCAGAAATAACGAAGAAAACGCAAGTTACCTTTGTGACCCTAGCGAAAAGTCTATGATATACTTGAAAATTTTTAATTTATAGGAAAAACATCTCGCATCGGAAACACTATCCAACAAAGAAGGAATTTTTCAAATCGCACTCTTAGAAGTAGAGATATTGACAAAAATAAGATATACACCTACGCCCCCTGGCGTAGAAACCACGCATTTTTTCAAGAAGAAAATTTTCTTAAAAGGTTTGTCGACACGAGTAGTATCGGTCAACAAACGACTTTTTTTTCAATCGAGATTTTAGAAGCTCATATTTTGCTGCAAATGCAACAGAAGCGAAAATTAAGACTTACGCCACCTGGTGGCCAAACCATTGTTTACAAAAATTAGAAATTATGTGCAAACGATTTCCCACCAGGAGCTGTATGCGGTGCAGAAAGAAGTTTTTAAATCGGAGATTTAGAAGCACAGATATAGCGGGAAACGCAATTTACCATTACGCCCCCTAGCGGAAAGTCTATGAATTACTTAAAATTTTTGAAATTATATGAACCACATGTCACTCCAGAAACACTATCCAACAAAGAAGGAATTTTTCAAATCGGACTCCTAGAAGTAGAGATATTGACAAAAATAAGATATACATCTACGCCCCCTGGCGTAGAAACCATGCACTATTTTAAGAAGAAAATGTTTCTAAAAGGTTTGTCGACATGACTAGTATCGGTCAACAAACGACGTTTTTTTCAATCGAGAATTTAGAAGCTCATATTTGGTTGCAAATACAACGGAAGCGGAAATTAAGATTTACGCCCCCTGGTGGCCAAACTATTATTTTACAAAAATTAGAAACTATATGCAAACGATTTCCCATCAGGAGCTGTATCCGGTGCAGGAAGAATTTTTCAAATCGGAGATTCGGAAGCAGAGATATAGAGGGAAACGCAATTTACCTCTACGCCCCCTAGCGGAAAGTCTATGAATTACTTGAAAATTTTGAAATTATATGATAAATATGTCACACTGAAAACACTATCCAACAAAGAAAGAATTTTTCAAATCGGACTCAAAGAAGTAGAGATATTGACAAAAATAACATAAACATCTACGCCCCCTGGCGGAGAAACTATGGAATATTTTAAGAAGAAAATATTCCGAAAAGGTTTATCGATGTGAGTGGCATCAGTCCACGAAAGAAGTTTTTCAATCGATATTTTAGAAGCTCCGATTTTACGGCAAATACATCAGAAGCAAAAATCAACACTTACGCCCCTTGGTGGCCAAAGTATTCTTTACCAAAAATTTGAAATTATATGCAAAACATTTTCCATCAAAAGATGTATCCGCTGAAGAAAAAAATTCAAATTGGAGTTTTAGAAAAAGAGTTATCGGGAAAAATATAATTTACTTTTACGCCCCCTAGCGGAAAATCTATGCGTCATTTGAAATAGTAACTATATTTAAAATACTTTTCGACATAAATGGAATCGAAAGATGGAAAAAAATTCAATCGGATGTTTAGAAGCAAATATGTGGAATAAAACGTATTTTTGAATTCGACATCATCTGCATTTACGCCCTCTACCGGCGAAATTGTACATCTCAAAAAAAACAAAACAAAAAAACAACCGAAATAAAGGATTGTCCTTTGCATATTTCAAGCTTCCAGATGCAAAAATAATTTTTCAAATCGGACTAATAGTTGCAGAGATATCGTGGGTACAGACTGACGGACGGACGGGCAAACCGATAACAGAAGCACCATCTTTTTTTCAAAAGACGTGCTAAAAATCTAAGCGGCAATTATCTTTAGGGTTGGTCATAGTTTTATCTTCGTGTTCATATTTGAACATTGTTTTCTTTTTTCTAATGCGAAACTGTTGAGAAGAAAAGTGTGGATCTACCTTACATGAGGTGGCAATTTCGGACGCATTATGTATCATGTGTTCAAATTTATCTCGGTAGTTTGTGAGACCTGTTTAAGGATGTCTAAATGTTCAATGCAAGATGATAGATCTGTGTTTCGACTTTGCATCATTCTGGAAGCAACGTTTACTCTCGATAACACCTCATACCATGTAACGATGGAACATATAAACTTAAAAGATTCCAATTTTTCTAACAAACATTGGGGGTCACACTTGACAGGTAGCTCACTTAATTTCTGATAAGCTGTCACAAATTTCCGATAAACCGAATCGTAAAGGTTTTACTGCTTCAACTCGACTTTCCCATCGAGTGTCTGTAACTGCTTTCAGGGTAAAGTGAGACACATTTTTGGTTAAAATTCCCCAACTCTTAGTCCAGCAAGAGAAGTATCTGAATAGGCGCTGAATGACAGAAAAGAAATCAATTATCCGATAATTTACTTTTGCGGCATACTTAACATGTGAGCAGAGCAAGGAACATAAAATGCTCGTGGATTTTTGTTTAGTATATGGGCCTGCAAATCTCATTTTGGGGTTGGGGAACCAACCCAAAAAATGATTTCATGTGTTACACGGAGACTGAGGGCTAAATGGCCCGGGCTGAATCTCATGAGATGCGGGGTTAGAATTGTTCATAACGAGGATTCTCTTTACCCCGGCAAGTGGCACCAATGGCTTAATGAGACTTCCGAACCTCGGCGCATCTTTGGTTATCCAGTTGATCTCGAGGCGAGAACACTGCTACCGGGACACCCCGGCCCTACTTATTGTGAGGATACCAAGGTGAACAATAACTGGTGAATTTATTTAAAATTATCACATATATTAATTTATTACGTTTTGTAATAAAATATGCTGTTAGTATATACATTTGCATATTTTGCATCATTATCATTAAGAAACATTTCATTTATAGTTAAAAATCTGTGTCGCAAAAAAATCTGTTCCGCAGACTATTCAACTTTCTCTTAGAAGCAGGGATATTGACAGAAATAAGATATACATCTACGCCACCTAGCGGAGCAACAATGCATTATTTTAAGAAAATATTCTCAAATGTTTATCGACATGAGCGATATCGGTCCACGAAATAATTTTTTCAAACGAGCATTTAGAAGCTTAGTTTTTACTGCAAATACCGACGGAGTAGAAATTAACGCTTACGCACCCTGGTGGCCAAACCATATTCAATAAAAATTTAGAAATACAATCAAAACATTTCCCACCAGGAGCTGTATCCGGTGCAGGAAGAATTTTTCAAATCGGAGTTTTAGAAGCACAGATATAGGGGAAACGTAATTTACCTTTACGTCCCCTAGCGGAAAGTCAATGAATTAATTACTTTAAATTTTTGTAATTACATGCAAAACATGTGGCACCGGAAACTCTATCCAACAAAGAAGAATTTTTTTTTAAATCGGACCATTAGGAGCAGAGATATTGACAAAAATAAGATATACATCTACGCCCCTGGCGGAGAAACCATGCATTATTTTAAGAAGAAAATATTCCAAAAATGTTTATCGACGTGAGCAGTATCGGTCCACAAACGAGTTTTTTTTCAGTCGAGATTTTAGGCGCTCAGATTTTGCTGCAAATATATCAATAGCAGAAATTAGCCCTTACGCCCCCTGGTGGCCAAACCATTTTATAACAAAAATTAGAAATTACTATATGCAAAATATTTCACATCAGGCTGTATCCGCTGCAGAAATAGTTTTTCAAGTCGGCGTTTCAGAAGCAGAGATATGGGGGAAACGCAAATTACTTTTACGCCCCTAGCGGAGAATCTATGCGTAACTTGAAAAAGTGACTACACCTAAAATAATTTTCGGCATGAATGAAACCGAAAGGTAAAATAATTTTTTGAATTGGATGGTTAGAAGCAAATATATAAAATAAAATGTATTTTGAATTCGATATCATCCGCATTTACGCCATCTAACGGCGAATTTCTGCATCTTAAAAAAATGAATGAAGGATCACCATTTGCACATTACAAGTTTCTTAATGAGAAAAGAAGTTTTCAAATCAGACTGTTAGTTGCAGAGATATGATGTCTACAGACTTACGGACGGACAAACAGATAACATAAGCACGATATTTTTTTACAAAAGACGTGCTAAAAGAATCTTTAGTGGCCTCCACTGGACTTTCTCATACATAAACTGAGATGTGAAGATGCATAGCAAAAAAAAAAAAAATGCGAAATATAAAATTTCATGTTGATAAGTGCGATAATTATTGTTATATAACAAAATAAGAAAAGTTCAATAGGGAACGCCTACTTCCGGTTACCCGATTTTTACTAAAATCTTGTGAGCACATGAGTATACATTTATTTAATGACAAAGCTGCTAAATAATAAATTCCATCTAGATATCCACAATAGTATTTGAGCTTTATGAAGAAACAGCAAACGCGTTATGGGGAACGACACCTTCCGTTTCTCCGATTTGTACCAAAATATAATCAGCACATCAACGTACCACAAAACCCCCAAATATTAAATTTCGCTAATATAGCTTTCGAGTTATGGTGAACACAAAACAAACAGACAGCTTTTTTTTTGTGAACCCAGGCGAACTGAAACAATATAATCTAATTGTTTGCAAAATTAAATATGAGTTATTATTTTTACTTATGTATTTTTATTTTTTAGTATTATATATAATTTTGCTTTTCATCATCATATTTCTTTTCCTTCTTTCTACTTTTCATTCTCTCTCCTTTCATTATTTTTGACAAAAAAATGCCGCCCATGAGGAGTGCCCCCCTGGTGCGTCGCATCCCCCAACCCTAGTCGCGCCGGCCCTGTTATAACGATTCCTCCATCTTAACAGACAGTTTGTTTTTAAAAACAAACAGACAGTTTTTTTTTGTGAACCCAGGCGAACTGAAACACTATAATCTAATTGTTTGGGAAATTAAATTTGAATTATTATTTTTTCTTATTTATTTTTATTTTTTAGTATTTTATATAATTTTGCTTCTCATCATCATATTTCTTTTCCTTCTTTCTACTTTTCATTCTCTCTCCTTTCATTACTTTTGACAAGAAAATGCCGCCCATGAGGAGTGCCGCCCTGGTGCGTCGCATCTCCCGCACCCTAGTCGCGCCGGCCTTGGTATAACGATTCGCCCACTTGCGTCAGCAGCATCTGCGGGATAGCTACTTTGCATAAAAGCGTGTGGTGGTCATAATAATTTGGCCACTCAGTGTACGACAGCGATATCTGTCCTAGGAAATTTTCAGTTACGCTTGGCAGAGCACATATGTAGCTTATATAGTGCTTGTTCGATCTGATGCTTGTATGTGGCCAGGATCTTTACTTACCTTTTGAACCGCTATCTGGTAAGAATAGCCGCTAACTAGTACAATGCCATCTGTATGGATATCAGGGAATGTCGATCCGTAATGAAGGGTGAGTATCACTCCAGGATCTCGTTTACCTTCTATAAATTCTTGTGCTTCAATGTTTATTAAAATTGAGAGATCTGCAAATATTTAACATAAAAACAGTCAGTGAAGACTATGCCAGAAATGGAATAACATTGTGTTTTACTAATAAATTGTATGCCAGTTTGAATAAAACACAAATAATTCAGTGAAGTATTTGCTAGAAATGCAACGAAATTGTTTTTATTGCGATAAAATATCACCTGAGATTCATCTACAATATGATTTATAAATAAATATCACCCGAAGCTTAAAACGCCTATTAGTTTGTTCTGTAACGAGATCTATACCTTCATAAAAATACAGGAAGAACTAGTTATGGGTGAAATCACGAACGAGATCTTAAGGAATAAGAGCTAAACAACAGCAAATGAGCTATCTCATATCTTAAATTACAAACAGGGTTTCACAAAAGAAATCGCTTCGATTCTCGAACTTTCGAAACAAAAATCTCAATCCTTTTCTTAAAATTCTTAAAATGGATCGCTGTTTCCTAAATTCTCATCTCAGGATCCCGTTTCACTGATGATGGAGGTTTTCAAAATTCTTCTAGCCATGGCGTACTTGCTACATGAATTTGATTTCGTGATTATTTATTTCAAATATTGAAGACCTTTGTTGGGGGAACAAGCAAAATTTAAGCAATGCTTGCACCCTAATACATTTTTAAGAGGAAACAGCATAACAGTTTTTATCATGTAGCCATATGTTAATTTGTGCGTAAAAGTGCCATGTGAAATCTCTCTCTCATTTTTTTGTTACTTTTAACCCCCAAAAGTACTCCTAAGTATCTGTTACAAGCTGGAGATACGTGAGCTCCATTCCGACATTTCTTTTTGATGGCAACTAAAGCAGAAAATCCTACTTTACGTGGGTATTCAGACAAGAACGGAATGGTTTCTCTGTTTCACTACACAGCGGCAGTTATTCCTTATCACCAGAAAGCTAATAATTTATGCACATGTTTTCTGAAAAGTACAACCTCATTGTGTCTGCCGTTAACTTATTAGTGAGGTTTTCCTTAATGTCTGTAAGAATATCATAACAGCAAACAAACGAATCTTAAATCCTTTGTTTGAACTACCTTAGCATTGCTATATTCCTATTTTAGAGGATTCGATTTAAAGGCCCATCACAAAGCGGTGCTTTGTAATCGTAATCAGTGCCATTTTGCGAAACGAGCTGTTTCAGAATTGCTAACGTAATGTTCTCTTTTGAAGCAGCATTCAGAAAAGAGTCATTGAGTCTCTGGAAACCTCATTGCGAAATGAATGCTTTCTCCTCGCGTTCCATTAAAAAGAAACCGGAATTTCTAAATTGGTAAGGTGCGTCGCATAAATAAAAAGACAGTCGACTTTGCGCCGTGAACGCAATGCGAATATAGGTAGGAAGCTGAAGTGGTACCTAATAAGACATAACCCTATAGCAATCGTTTCGATCCGTCGAGATGACCAGATTGTGTGAAAAGAACACCACAAAGTGAAATAGTGTAATTTTAGGTGTCTCATAAATATAAAGACAACTATGTAAAGTAGCCACATGCAAATGAGATGTACAAATTAGCATGTTGTACGCACACGCATGGGCCGTAATTCGGTCCAGCATACAAAAGACAGCGGACCTGACGTCAGACATTCATTTGCCGAAATGCCACGCAACAGTCAACTTTCTGGTGAGGAGGTGCAGAAGATTTGGAGACTGAGAGCAAATGGATTGCCTGTAGCGAAAATTTGTAAAGCCATAGGGAGGAGTAGGGCAGTAATTTATAAGACTTTATCGAAACGCGGTGCGTTAATTCCCAGAAAACGGCCTAGAAGGCCTCGAACAACAACCGAACGAGATGATCGTGCCATCATGCGTTTAGTTTCATCCCAAAGGTTATCACTACGTCACGTTTCTCGGACTGTTGGTGTCACCGTCTCAAAGGACACAGTTCATCGACGAATCAAGGAAAGTCGCAACATTGTTCTCCGTAAAATGCGCCGTCTGCCACATCTCACGCGGCGCCACAAAGAAGCTAGATTGTTATGGGCAAGCAGCCACATGCACTGGACGGACGAGTGGATCACAACTATTTTCTCCGATGAGAAAAAGTTCAACATGGACGGCCCTGACGGTTGGAACTGCTATTGGCATGATTTACGACGCGAGCCATGCACCTTCTTCAGCAGACAGAAAGGAGGGGGATCTGTGATGGTCTGGGGAGCATTTGCGGTCAATGGGACAACGGATATCGCTTTTCTGCAAGGCAGGCAAAACTCCGAAACGTATCAGGACATGCTCAGCAGCCACCTTCTACCGTTTGCCGACACTCTAGCGGGTGTTGATTATCTGTTACAGCAAGACAATGCCTCTATCCATCGGTCTGCATCAACGAAAATCTCGTTTAACACTTATCATGTGACCGTAATGGATTGGCCAGCACTGAGCCTAGATCTGAACCCTATCGAGAACCTATGGGGTATCCTACTTCGTGATGTGTATGCGAATGGACGGCAGTTCTCAAGTGCGATGGCATTGAAAGAGCACATTGAACGAAGCTGGTACGCACTCCATCCAGAACACTTACATCACTTGGTGGACAGCATGCCCAATCGGGGTTTCAGTGTTATTCGGAACAACAGCTCCACTATTCGTACCGGAGGTGCTCTTAACTAGTAAGTCTTTATATTTTTGAGACAGCGTATTTCTGTTTTTTTTTCTTGTACTTGGCGTTGGAATTGTTATGATTCCGTCAAACTATTGTGCAGCTGCGTGTCCTATGCTATTGTTGCTATAAATATGAGATGTACATTTCAACTCGTTGTTGTTTCTTTTTATTCGAGAATTTGTTCTGTCTCTATATTTATGCGACGCACTATAGATCAACATTTCTTTGAGAAGTTTGAGTTAAAGAAAACAGGCCTGGAAAGCTAATACAGCCATGTTTTATGCACTTTCTCGGGTGTAATGCTTGAATTATTTGGAGCATAATACGGATTCTTGTCTTGCCTATTTCTCTGATATCACTGCGCGTCTGTCTGGGATAATTTTGATACAAATTTATTTTCAGTAAAACAATAAAGCTGACAAGCACATTTTATGTGGTGATTAAACACATGATTTAAACATACGGATAGTAATAAAAATCACCGTTTACGAGATTAAATGATTTTGCAGGGGTATGATCTTCATTGATCCATCGTTGTCTTTTTAACTATTTCATGTATCTGATAAATCGTTAATTCGGCAAGGACGTTTTTGTTTAGCATTATTTTCTTCATTTCGTAAATAATTTGAAGTAAAACGATATTATCTGATTGCTGCTCTTTCATTTAAGATAGCATTTGGCAGTTCGAATATCAGCTTATTCTTTCTTTTATCACAGGAACAATACCTGATCATCGCTTCTTACCAAGACGGTTAGTTATTTTCAGCTATCTCTTTTGAGAAAGACTACAGGAAATTAGAGGATTTTACAGCTAAAGCCAGCAGCCAATGACCGCAAAGCTGCAAGTTTATGAAGAAAAAGGTAAAAAAAAAAGAAAAAAAAAGAGATGGAATTTATTAGCCAGCTGCTTTCTGGTAATTCAGCCACAAAAGCAAGTGGACCAGTAGCAGGCCTGGCGCTGCTGTCTTTTCGTATGTCATTTTTGCTTGTGAGAATATCGTAAAAATGTCATGAGCGAAAAAGTTCAAACGCTCAATAAGAATTACAAACACACGCAATGCTTTTCGTCGATGAAAACCATACTTCAGTCATACCAGTGACCATGTTTTCTGAGGCGCATATTTCGGATCATTCGTTAAGACTGGCCTCGAGTTTGAATTCCGCACGAGACATGGGTGGTGCAATTGTCGAATGGCTTTTGTTCGGTCTCCTCCTTGGAACCAGAGGACCTTATTAAGGATGGGCTAGTGCTTGCAAAATAGGAGCAAAAAGTAATGATCCTTCCCTCTTATCCAACGTTTGGATCGATTCTGGCATGGCGGCACGCACATATGAAACTCATGGGCGTATTCAGCGATATCTGTGACAGATGTAGAGCAAGACAGCAGAAGCTGTGGTTGTAATGGGTAAGGGACGAGATTTGACCCCTTTGGAAAAGGGTGTCATTGGATACAGATAAAAGGGTGGTAGTATCCCGGAAACTACGAACTTTATCAGCTGTTCACGGGCTGCCGTAATTAAAGTGTACGGACAGGAGATGGAAAGAGGTGCAACGCATAACCAGCAGGTTGGTCTTGCCTGGCCACTCTATTTACTGCTACAGGAGGCTAGGTCAGTTTGCAATTACAGAGCGCAGAAGAGGGTAACAATTGCTAGAAAACTACGATCCCTCCAATGTACGGACCTACGGTATGAACAGGTGACCCCAACACATCATCGGTGACAGCTAGCAGGTTTGATAGGAAAAATCGGGGTGGACCTTAGAAGATAGGAAAAATGTTGCCGTCTGTGTTAAATCAAGTTTCCTACTGTAACGAGTGGACGGACGTTTTTTTTTTTTTTTTTTTTTTCAATCAAGCAAGAAATAAATTTACCCGAACAACCTATTGCGAGAAAAAAAGACAGAATGAGCACATAAAAGGCAGAAAAGATAAGTGCAAACCAACACACACAGTAGGCAGAACAACTATTCAGGTAAACTTTCCCTGTATCAAAATAACACGATGTGAATAGAGAAGTACAGAAATTACACTATAGCCACATTTGTACAGCAAAGTACAAGACACATGGTATGGAAAATGTAAATAATCAGCAGTTCGCAAAGAAGAAAACAACTCAGTACATGGTTACAAAACACTTAAGATAAATGATACACAAGATGTGCGACTTTCACGAAGAATAATATATAGGATTACTAGGCACTAGATACCAAAGACATACTTCTATTCAGCGAAGGGCAAGGCAAGTAATAATTGTCAAAATAAATAGCAAGTAACAAAAGTGACAACATCTACAGTTAATGAATTGCCAAGGGTTGACTGAGAAATAATATCCTCAGCTCTTTGGTCTAAACTATTTAAAAGAGAGCTAAGGCTTTTGTGAGAGCTTTCCTCCGTGGCGAATCAGTACCACACAAGAATGTGATGTTACGTAATTTAGTAACAAGTCCGGGTAAGTCTGATGTGTAATGCTTACATGTCAGCTAGACCTTATCTTAAGCATTCTTGACGGAACAGATATATTCGATCATGTCAGCAGATTTGAAACCACCACACGGAAGCTCTAGCAGGTGAAGAACAGCATGATCGTCACCCAGATGCTGAGCATTGGACTGTTTTTACGTAATATTACAAGGTTGCTTACCACTTTTAACATTTCACTACACGTTTCATTATTTCTGCCGTCATGCTTGGTTTAGGCTTCCGGTGCGGTGTTCTATATTTGGTCTTCAGGTTCTTTCAAATGCTCTACCAACGCTCAAGTCCCTGAAGTGCCTTGTTGTCCAGGTTACAAAATTGTATCCTCCTCCCTTCCCACCCTTCCCATCAGCTTGTAAAACCTAACTTTCGTTGCTAAAAACCAATTATTGAACACAAAATCTTTTGATATTATGGGCATTCAATCACTGGTTTCTAGCAACGAAAGTTAGGTTTTACAAACTGATGGGAGGGGTGGGAAGGAGGAGGATACAATTTTGTAACCTGGACAACAAGGCCCTTCAGGGACTTGAGCGTTGGTAGAGCATTTGAAAGAACCTGAAGACCAAAAATAGAACACCGCACCGGAAGCCTAAACCAAGCATGATGGCAGAAAGAATGAAACGTGTAGTGAAATGTTAAAAGAGGTAAGCAAACTTGTAATACTTATATTTGTATGCACGTAAATTTAAGAACAACTGTGGCTTCCGCTATAGATGTTTTAACCTGAATTTAAATGTTTTTACGTAGATCGAGACGCAACACTCACCGAAGAACTATCGACAACATTATTATTAAGGGACGAGTTCTCCTCCAGGAGAATGTCAGCAGCATTGAAGTTCCCTTCTGAAAGGAAAGGAGTTGTAAGCCAAACTCCATGGACGAAGTCACACACTTCCATGAAGCATCATGGTTGTCGATTTCCATGGCCTAAAATTAGGGATCAGGAGCCGCAGAGGTCCGGAGAACCATGCGCTATGCTATAGAACTGTGAGCAGCATCACGAGGAGCCGCAGATGAACGGAGAACCGTGCGAAATACTGTAGAACTGTGAGCAGCACCACGAGGAGCCACAGAGGAACGGAGAACCATGCGAGATACTGTAGAATTGTGAGCAGAACCACGTTCTTGTGTCGAGGATTCAACTGGAGACGGTGCACCGAAGTCATCAGTTGAAACGTGAGTAGTGCCTCGTGGTAAAGCATCAAGATGCAACTGACATGGAGGTATTTACATTAATACTCGATTGTGATCGCTTCTGGGATTCAGCAGAAGAAACCCAAGATATGAGAGAATTACCTTCTCCAGAAAAGGAATTTTCATGTGCAAGATTTTCTCGAGGTTTTGGAAGAGGTGTAGAAGGAGGAGTGGAATCCACAGCAGAAGACATAGATTCAGTTGGAGCAAAAGTACTGAGCTCCGGGAAATTCATCCCTATACAGTCAGCGCAAACGTGTCCAGGTTTTTTGCAATACATGAATATAACTCTGATAGTTCCAGTTCGGAAGGGTAAGGTAAATGACAGAAGGTATCACTTATCGCAATCGATCCAGAAAAGCGACGTCAACAGCATGTCGGAAATCGAACACATAACGAAATCTGTCGTCGGTTATGGTAGCACGGAGTTTTTCCATGCTTACTAATGAAAACCAATCAAAATCTGGTCAGGGACTTCTGGTGTAAAGTTGGAGAAAAAGCAGTCCTTTGAAGATGAATCAGGGGTTTAGGGATAAGATGCGTACCTTAGAAATCCAGTGTTCTCATCAGCAGTTCATCTTTCGCACGGTTGGTCTTCAGACACACTACGATGCCATCGAGCGTACCAGCAATATTACCAAGATCTTCAGGTCGAAGAGTGATACCCAACGCATTCAAATACCCAGTGAGTAGAGTTTCTGTAAGTTCCTGAAAAACCACTGCACGTTAACACGCCCAATGGTAAGATCCAGTACAATAAGCTGTTGAAAGACGCACTACTTTGCGACCCGAAGCAGCCACTCCAATAGAAGAAGCCTGAACAGGTCTAGCCGGAGCTACAACCTGGGCATAAGTGTACGAAGATGAAGGCTGTTAGACAGAAGAAACGTTAGGTCGAACATGAGATCCGTCAGGCAAAACGACATGTGCTGCTTTGGTGGCACAGTGTTCTAACGCTGGCTTCGAATGCCGTGAGACATAGGTGTTGTGTTTGTCTTACGGCACTGGCTCTCTCTCTCCCTGGAACTAGTGTCCCTAAATTAGGGACTAGTGACTGCTTATAGCCCACCAAGTTACTCACGGTGGTCGTTAAACCCCCAAACAAACAAATAAACAAAATAGGATTCGTGGTGGCGGTAGAATATGACCTCGACGTGGCGTCAAGGGTCGAACGGAAAGAGAAGAACCACTCTTCGTAAGCGGAGCTTTGTAGCCGCAGTGATTCCAAACGTGCACTCGAGCACTGTGTTGAGCCAGTTGTCCAATCAGAGAAAGCGAGAGGCCATTTTATCCAGCAGTATCTTTAAGTGCAGAAACGCTTTGGCGTACGCTCATTGGTGGAGCATACTTACGTCCTGAAGTAGCCATGGTGTTCTCCGCCATGACTAAAGCTGCGCAAGAATGACTAAAGCTGCGCAAGAAGCAAAAGAAATAAATTATGAAAAGCAGTACAGTACCTGTACGTTTTCAGGAAAAACAACGCTATGATCCTTCGCAACTGAGACACATTGCAGAAAGACGAACAAACACAGAAAAAAATTGTACAAAATAACCAAATTTCCAGAAGCAGCCAAACGTATCCTATTATAGCGTGTGGATGAACTGTAGAGGGTAAGATGAACAGCTGTAGAGAAGATGGCACATGAACGCCGCGATTCCACGTGTACAAACAGGTGGCCGGAGGGTAATGCACTGGGGGATGTTCTCCTGGAACACTCTCGGTCCGCTAATAGTGGCGGATGGCCGCCACATGAATGTCACGGAGTACCCTCATTGAAGACCTGGTTAATTTGTTCATACTGAAAGTGTTTCCAGATCGAAATGGGTGTTTCAGAACAACAACGCGCCGTGTCATAATGCCCTTATCGCCCTGAGCTAGTCAGAGGAACAAAAGGAGGACTTTCATGCTCTACCACAGCCGCCCGTGTCGCCCGACATGAACACGATTGAACAGATTTGGGACCATATGAATCGGCAGATCCGGTGTATGGATTTTCTACCACAGACATTGAACTATCTACGGGGCAGCACTTATATGGATATGATACGGTGTACTAGTTGACACCTTCCGGGGATTTGTGGAATCGATGTCTCGTCGCATGATCTCAGTGGTGGTTGCTCTCGAAGGACCTACACAGTATTAGGTACGTGGACGTAATGTTTGACATAATGTGCAGGCCAGTCAAGTTCTTTCCTACCGATCTCATGAAACTATTCCTGAACTGACTTTGCTTTGTAGATGGGGCATTGTGCTGTTGGTGATGGAAAGGGCTTTCACCTAGCTGTTGCCATGATGTTGGGATTACAGAATTGTCGACAATGTCTTTATATGCCGCAGCGTTAAAATTCCTGGGTACTGGAACCCAGCTCAAACTATGTAAAAGAACCCCAGAGCATGATGCTTCCTCCAACAAACTACAGAGCTGGCACAACACAGTCGGGCAGGTAGAGTTTTCCAGGCATCATCTAGATCCACACTCTCGCGTTGGACTTCTAGCTGGCGAAGCACAATTAACGAATCCAAAGAACGCGTTTTTACTGCTTCAGAGTCCACTGGAGCCGAGCCTTACATCACTCCAACTGACGCATGCAGAACTTTTGTGTGGCTGCTTCGCGATGGAAACATTTTTCCTATAGCTCTCAACGAACGGTTCTGGTTCTAGCCTTGCCTCCAGAGGCATTTTGGAGCTCAGTGGTGAGTGTTGCAACCGAGTACAGGCAATTTTGTCCGACCACCAGCTTCAGCACTCGGCGGTCCTGCTCTGTCATTTTTCGAGGCATACCAGGCCTCGATTACGGTGTTGTTGCTCCTAGGCGTTTCTGCTGCATAATAACATCACTTTCAAGTTGATCGGGGCAGATGCAGTAGGGCAGAAATTTCCCAAACTGATTTGTTGCTAAGATGGCATCCCATGACCGTGCCACGTTAAAGTCAATGAGCTTTGTCATAATGCGCATTCTACTATTCACACTTATCTATGATGTTTGCCAGGTCACATGAGTCTTTTTTATACCTGTATGGGCCATGTTAATGTCGTACAAGGGCAAATACATTACTCAAAAGGCGTGTCTGGATAATTTTGATCATACAGTGTACCACCACCAATAAGTATTTTTTAAGTATGTGTGCAAGTTTTGAACGTAGCAGTTTCTTTTGTTTTTAGAAAATAAAAGCATGAGTCTTGTAATGTCGTACTCCTAGTCTAAATGCAGTTTAAAAAAATGTATTTTTTGAATTTCTCCTCTTTCTTTTCGGCCTCGTTATGTGAAAAAAGAAGACACGATTTCAGGTAAACGTGGCCAAAACCATAATTCCTTGAGATGCTTTGAAGAAACTGACACTGAAGAAATTCGAATCAAAATCTATGATGGCGCGCAACATAGGACATACTACTACTTGATATGAACATTTAGAAATAGGAACTACAAACATTACCATTTGCTTCTTGCCAGAAATCAGCTTCGCTGGCTTCTAACATTCGACCTTCTTTATCCTTCGAAGGAACTGTATAGCAGTTCCCAAAATCTGGATCGTAAAAGTAAACCAAGTTCCTGAAATAGATAGAGATTAGACTTCACATGCTGCATGGGTAAATGGAGGTAAGAAAAAATTTAATGATTTATGAGTGACAATTAGGCTATTGTTTTTTAGGAAGAAATTGTGTTCCTTTATTAAAATACGATTTCTTCTAAAATGATGTGAAATTCTTACTCATACCAGTTTTTAGAACCTTCCATTATATCAGCGTCTCTTTTGACACCACTTTATTCATATACATGTCGATCACGTCGTGAATAATGAAAGAAATTAAAGCTTGAGAAGTTAAATATGGAAACTGAAGTTGAAGTTAAAGTGGTTAGGAGTCTAAAAGATAATAACTTCTGTTCTTTGTGGACCTAGAATTAGCCAAGTTCTTTCTTAAAAAACTCGGTAGCAGTACCGTCGTGGATGTCTGCTTTTTTTTGCTTACAATACTTTGAAATTCGTAGAAACAGAAGATATAATAGCTTGAAAACTAAAAAGTGAAGGCTTGAGTTGAAATGAGTCTGTAGTAAAGTTCTAAAAGTCGCACACTTCTCGCTCTTAGCCGTTGTGGATTTTGCATAAGTTGTTCCAAATATATTTCACCAGCTTTACTGCTTCCATTCTTAGATCTAAATGATGTTCTGAAGTCTTTGACATGTCGGGAAGATTTTAAACATGCTCAACGACACCAAGTTTGTCTTTGCTTGTGCTGGCATCTGTAATCAGTTTTTTGAAAAGTTCTATTTTGTTTGCTTTTATTTTTACGATTCTTCTGGCGTTATTTCTTCTCTTCCAAAATTTTACTACAAACATAGGATAAATCAATAAGTGCATTGTACTGTTGTTGTAATTATAGGCTTTAATTTAATACATTATATCATCATCAATCATTATCAATCCACTGCTGGATGAAGGTCTTCTCAAATTTCTTCCACAACCATCTGTCTACAGCCTGTCTCCTCCATGTTACTCCGGCATGCTTTTGAATTTCATCCATTCATCTCCCACGTGGTCTTCTTCTGGGTATTTTTCTGTCTCTTGGAATCCAGTTTAAAATTTTGGTTGTCCATCGGTGGTCCGTTCGTCTGGCAACATGTTCATCCCATTGCCATTTCAGGGATTTTAATCTGATCATATGCCTTTCACTCTTATCATTTTGCTTATCCACGAGTTTCTTTTCTTATCTTTCCTGCTTACACCAAGAATGAATCACTCCATGCTACTTTCAGTTGTCTGCAGCCTTTTGCAGGTCTATTTTAGTTGAGGTATATGTCTCTACTCCATATGTAAGAACTGGAAAGATGCATTGATTAAACACTTTTCTTTTAATACGTAATGGCATACAGTTCTTGAAAATTCTACTGTTTCTTCCAAAAGCTCTCCAGCCAAGTTTTATACGCCGATTAATTTCCTCATCAATGTGACACTTGCTTAATATCTGTTGTCCAAGATAAATGCAGGTATCGGTTACCTCAAGCTTTTCCCCATCAATAGCAAAATCTTCATTTCTGGAAAAAGCATTGCACATTAGTTTTGTCTTCTGAAAGTTCATTTTCATCTCACTTCCTTACTCTTGTCAGCAAGTTCCTGGATCGTGCTCTGCAGTTCTGAAGGGGTAGTTTCA
Source organism: Macrothele yani (assembly GCA_039090855.1). NCBI lineage: Eukaryota > Metazoa > Arthropoda > Arachnida > Araneae > Macrothelidae > Macrothele > Macrothele yani. The sequence continues at coordinate 41,705,173 of CM077022.1, read as the reverse complement.
AAAATGTTTATTAATCAGCAAAACGATGCTGAGTTAAACAATCATTACTCTTTATACCCTTGTTTTCCAGTTCAATGATCGAAAGAAACTTTGCAATGTCGCACTGAAGAGTTTGGAAGATATGGAGTCACTTTTTCTCACACCATTTCCAATTTTTATTGGTGCTGTGTCCTCAAACAGTCGAACGTTTGCTCTTGCATTTTCATAGATGTTATTAATAGTGCTAATGTAAGCATCTTCAATATCGCAGGATTTCAAAGCCATCGTAACTGCTGATGGTTTCACGCAATCAAAGGCCTTCTCGTAATCAATAAAAGCCATGTAACATGTATATATATATATCATCATCATCATCATCATTGTCAACCATTATCAATCCACTGCTGGACGAAGGTCTCCCCAAGTTTCCTCCACAACGGTCTGTCTTGTGCCAGTCTCCTCCATGTCACCCCTGCATACTTTCGAATTTCATCCACCCATCTCCCATGTGGTCTTCTTCTGGGTCTTTTCCTGTCCCTTGGAATCCAATCTAAAATTTCGGCTGTCCATCGATGATCTGTCCTTCTGGCAGTATGTCCAGCCCATTGCCATTTCAGGGATTTAACTCTGATCATGATGTCTTCCACTCTTGTCATTTTTCAGGTCCACGAGTTCCTCTTCTTATCTCTCCTGGTTACACCAAGTATGCACCTCTCCATGCTGCTTTGAGTTGTCTGCAGCCTTTGTATGTCTCTTTTAGTTAAGGTCCACGTCTCTGCACCATATGTAAGCACTGGAAGGATGCATTGATCAAACACTTTTCTTTTAAGACATAATGGCATATTGCTCTTGAAAATTATGCTGTTTCTTCCAAAAGCTCTCCAGGCAAGTTTTGTACGCCGATTAATTTCTTCACCAATGTGACCCTCACTTGATATCTGCTGTCCAAGATAAACGTACGTGTCTGTTATCTCCAGCTTTTCTCCATCAATCGATAAATCTTCATTTCTTGTAAAAGCATTGAACATCACTTTTGTCTTCTGAAAGTTCATTTTTAATCCCACTTCTTTACTCTTGTCAGCAAGTTCCTGGATCATACTCTGCAGCTCTGATGGGGTAGTTGCAAAAATGACTACATCATCAGCAAAACGAAGGTGGGTTAGATAATCTCCATTAATCTTTATCCCCTTGTTTTCCCAGCTCAGCGACTGAAAAACACCCTCCAATGTGGCATTAAAGAGCTTCGGAGATATGGTGTCACCTTGTCTCACTCCCTTTCCAATTTTTACGTGTGTTGTATTTTCAAACAGCCGAATCTTTGCACTTGCATTTTCATAGATGTTATTAATAATATTAATGTATGCATCTTCAATACCGCAGGTTTTCAGAGCCATTGTAACTGCTGATGGTTTCACCGAATCAAAGGCTTTTTCATAATCGATAAAAGCCATGCACAATGGAAGTTCATATTCCCTCGCTCTTTCAATTAGTTCTCTCAGCACGTGGATGTGATCTATTGTGCTTTAGCCACTCCTGAATCCAGCTTGTTCTCTCGGTTGAGCCATGTCCAGTGTTACCTTCAAGCGGTGTGAAAGAACTTTAGTGAAGATTTTATAAACTACTGATAGGAGGCTGATAGGTCTGTAGTTTCCGAGATCCTCAATGTCACCTTTTTTATGTAGCAGGATCATTGTAGCGGTGTTCCAATCCTCAGGAATCTTTCCTTCATTAAGGCATCGAGTGAAAATTTGGGCGAGTACTGTTTCGATTTCTCCACTTGCTTCTTGTATGATGTCTACAGTAATTCCATCTTCTCCTGGAGCTTTTCCCCGCTTCATGTTCTTGATTGCATGTGCAACTTCTGCTGGAAGGACTGGAGGAACTCTGGTACTGGTATCTTTCATGATGTCTGGAGTGCATGTATCATCCCTTTCATATAATTTGGAGTAGAAATCTTTCACTCTTGTCAAAATTTCGCCTCTATTTCTTGTTACAGAACCATCTTCTTTTCTCAGTGCCATAATCTGTTTTCTTCCCTTACTGAGATGTCCCTTTGCTATCTTTAGGCTTTGGTTGTTTTCAATTGCTTTCCTCACTAGTTCACAGTTGAATTTTCTTACGTCTTCAGTGATACTTTTTCTTACTGTCTTGCATAGCTCTATATATTCCACTTTGGAAGTCACATCTTCTTTAGTTGTCCTCATCTCTCTTCTTTTTGCATCAACATTTTCGTTTTTCCTGATAATTTGTTTACATGCAACTTGTTCTTAGACCCAGCTAATTTTGTTGCTGTTTCCATAAGAGCTTTGGTTACTTTTCTGTTTACTTCAGAGATGTCCACTTCTTCTGATGTTAGGCCTTCTAAAGCAGAGAACCTGTTCTTCAGTTCCAACTTGAAGGTATTATGGTGTTTTTTAAGGTTGGTTATGTCAATAGATTTTGTTTGTCTTATGAGCTTGCCACGTTCAAGTTTAGTGTTGAGGTGCATCTTACATCTCACCAATCTATGGTCACTACCTGTGTTGAACTTGTTTAGCACACTGCAGTCTTCTATGACGAATTTTTTGTTACACATAATAAAATCAATTTCACTTGTCGTCCCGTTTGGATGTCTCCATGTCCATTTCCTGTGTGGCTTTTTCTTGAAGAAGGAGTTCAAGCTATATATATATATATATATATATATATTTGCATCAACAATAATACATTGCAGAAATATCGAATGAATTAGAAGTGCAACATAAGGACGCTAATCAAATATTAACAGCGGAAGCTACACACACACACACACACACACACACACAAACACATGTGTATGTATGCAGCTTCTGCTGTTAGTATTTGATTAATGACCATATGATGCACTTGCGCTTCTAATTCGATATTTCCGCAAGCTTATGCATTATTTATTTTCTATGCAAACTTCGATTTGTGAGAGGCTATTTTACTTACACACGCAAAAATAAAAAATAAAAAGCACGCAAAAATTGCATGCAATAACCCTTGGAGCTCTAGATTATGCCGATGACTGAAAAACAGAAGTTGTGTTTGAAGGAAAAACACCTTTTATGGGGGCTTATTCATTCATTTTTATTTGAATGGAATGCGCCTTCGTGCTTTTGCAGGAACGCAGTAGTGTAGATTTTTCCAATAACAACGCACGTTCTTTCTTCTTTCTTCTTTCTCGGCGGCTGTACACATGTTCATGCATACAGAAACTGCCAATCCGTTCTTAAATCTTTTGGCACTAACTTATTCTTTTACATATGAATTAATTTGCATTTGGGATCATTATGTAAAGCACTATAGCTTTGTTTATTTATACACTATGTGAGTTAACAAACGTTTATGATCCCCATTTCTCTCCGATTTTAATGGACTGTGAAACATGAATAAAACCACGTCATTGACATGCATTCCAGCTGCACAGGTTGGTTGTTAGTTGATATGGATTACCAAAGTCAGTAAAACCAGATCGTTTGGCTCGCATTACAGTTGTAGAGATAGGCGACTGGTTGCTATGGATTGTCAAAGTCAGTTAAACCACATCGTGGGTTCGCATTCTACACTTGTTGCGGTGGAGAAATAAGTTTTTTTTTTATTGGAGGTTTAACGACCACCGTGAGCAACTCAATGGGCTATAAGCAGTCGCCCGTCCCTAATTTAGGGTTACTGGTTCCAGGGAAGGGAGAGAGCCAGTGCCGTAAGACAAACACAACATCCATGCCTCACCGGGATTCGAACCCGGACCCCGTTCGGACAAATGATCAGAGGCCATCGCTTAGACCACTGCGCCACCGGGGCGGCAGAGATAAGTTTGTGGGACGTAACAGGGAGTCTAGCTGGCACCATAATGGTGAAGGCGTCCACTGAGTGAAAAACTAAAGGAAAAATGGAATTTGAAAGTTGAAATAGCAGATTGAAATGGGCAGTCCCTCCACTGGATAAAATGCTAGTTTGCGCTGATAGGTTGACTACGGCAAGTATTGTGATGATTCAGTACAATGTGGGACACAGGAGTTCCACCTGGACACAGCTTTGCAGACTGAACGGTTGGAGGTGCAGAACTCCGTGGCCCATTTACATAAGGCTCTCCCCGATAGACACAAATCCAACGGCGGCTGTCCTGATGTCCTAATCACCGACATTTAATCGTTTATCACCGCAATATGGTATGTTGTTCTAATAACTAGGCATCCTTAAGTCGAAGCAAACTTCACTTTTGAAGTACACAGGTCTAAGCTATGGGTCCTGCGTGATCAGATAAGGCCTTCAAAGGAGGTGAGGGCTCTCATTATGGTGGAGGAAGTCTTCTGTTGGCACTCTAGGCCCCTTTGGGCGTATTTAAAATACCCCGAATGAAGAGAGTTATTACTCTGATACATTTTAAGCTAAATCTGATCTTTGCTTCCTAACTGGCCAGATTTAAGTGAATCCCCTGAAACATTGACTTGAAACGAACGTGACGTATACTGCCTTGCTAGCCTTTCGTTTCTGTTTACTTTTCACTTATGTAAATTTTGGTTGCTTCTCGTTTTGTTTTCTACACTGAACGTCATATCCGAATTCCCATGAGTTTTTATTGTCTGGAAAATGGTACCCAGTCATTTAAGCCACGATAATTGGTAGAAATACAGCGACCTCGCAACTTGACAGATAGCACTGATCAAGGCCTTTCTTCACCGCAGAACTTAATCCTCCGATAAATGTGTGCTATTAAATGTGACTCAATCTTCTCCTTTACTCTAGGAATAAATCAGTGACTCTGAAGACCAAGTTGTGAGCCATATTATTTACTGAGTGTTTCTTGAGTGTACTTTCGAACTCTGAATCATTCTACGAGCTTTGAAGAGTTCTGATTTCTTACCTTCCATTAGTACTGTATTATGGCATACTTTAAAGTTTGCAAGTCTCTCCGGATGTGTTTCGACATCTCATCGATCCCATTACTCGACGAAATACCGCGGAGTCCAAGAAAGTTTCAAGGTAAATGACTATATTTATTGTTTTCTCCGAATACTTTGAAACAATATTATTTTCCCTCCACACATGAACGTTTACCCCACTCACTTCAGGGCATTCTATCCTCTGATAAGGTATCTGTATTTCTCTTCAAACATAGAATTATTGTATCTGATATGTACATATGAAGCATCAAGACTAGGGCTTAACCTCGTTGATTTGCTAAGGAGGAACTTAATTTGCATACATACAGTCAGTCTTTTGTTCTTTCTTTTTTTTTTTCATTTTTTTCTTTTTTTCATGTTCAGAATGCTTAAACATAAGTTTCTGATAAAGGGAAGGCATTGACCTAATGAAAAGCAAATCAGATTTTTGAACATTGTTCTTTAATCCTTATTATCATTTCATTGTAAAAACAGCAAAACATAATTAATGTATTCACATTATATTAAAATATTATATAAACAAGAAAGATGACACAGAATTTTCGGTTGTAATGAGCACGTCTTTTGAATCCTTTCCAACGCGAATAAAATTTATCAAAGTTATTCTAAATCAATGAATGCGGTTAGAAAAATATAGCACAAAATGTTTCTCATAGCAAAAATAATATCAGAGACCAAAAAATCTTCAAATCAAACAGTTAAAAGAAGAAATATAGAAAAGAAAATTATATAACGCAACACCTCCTAGGGGAAGAATTTGCATAACGGAAAAATTGGAAATGTGCGAGAAGTATTCTTCATCGCATAACTTATGCTAAGGAAAAACAACTTTTCAAATAGCGTCCCGGACGCAGAGGTAGCGAGAAAAAGGTTTTGACCTTTGGGCCCCCTACCGGGAAAACTGTACATTCTTTAACGAACATAATGTTCCCAGTCTTTATTCTAGCGAATGGCATACAGTAAAAAACGAAATTTCTGAATAGGGTTTTTGTAAGCGGCGATGCAGTTGCAAACAGAAGTTCACAAACACCAGCAAGCAGCACAACTGTGAACTATAAGAACTCCTCAAATGTTCCGCATGGTAAGTGGAATTCGCTGTTAGAAGAATTTTTTTAAACCTGACATTTAGAAGCAGAGATATCGAGAAAAACATATTAAACATTAGCGCCCCTAGCGGCAATAATGTCGGGTTTTCAGTCCCACAGATACTGCTGAAAACATTTTGTGAACAAAAACGTGAAATTAGGCTCTCCAGTGGCTTTCTTGTATGTTATAAAAATTTGAAATCATATGAAAAACATTTTGCACTGGAAACGCTTTCCGATAAAGAAAGAATTTTCCAAATCAGACATTTAGAAGCAGAGATATCGACAAAAATAAGATATATATCTACGCCGCCTGGCGGGGAAACTGTGGATTGTTTTAAGCAGAATGTATTTTCAAAAGATTTTCCGAGGTGAGCGGTATCGGTTCACGAAAGAATAGAATTTTTTTCAGTCGAGTTTTAAGATGCTCAGATTTTGCTACAAATTCACCAGAAAGAGAAATAAACGCTTACGCCCCATGGTGGCCAAATTATTCCTTACCAAAAATTCGAAATTATATGCAGAATATTTCCCAACACGAGCTGTATCCGATGCAGAACGAATTTTCCAAATAGGACTTTTAGAAGCAGAGACATCGGGAAAATCGCGATTCATCTTTACGTCTCCTAGCGGGGAATCTATGTATTAATTGAAAACTAAATTGTACCCAAAATATTATTTGTTATAAATGGCATCGAAAGGAAGAAATACTTTTTTCAATCGGATATTTAGAAGCAAAAATAGGGAATAAAATGTATTTCGAATGCGACAGAATCTGGATTTACGCCCTCTAGTGGCTAAGTGTTCTGCATTGAAAAAAAAAAAACGGAATACAATGATCATCGTTCTCACATTTCAAACTTTCCAATGCAAAACGAAATCTTTTAGTCCGACCAGTAGTTGCAGAGACATGGTGTTCACAGACGGACGGACACAGTGATACTGTAACTTTTTTGCATGTACTTTCTTTACAAGAGACGTGCTAAAAACAGCAGTCCGTAACAGATTTGTAATACAAAGGAAATAATGAAATTAAATTCTCTGACAAGCTTTCCCAAAAAATAAGAGTTACATTTGCGCTTAGGATTACTTTACACTGAGGGAAAGATGATCAAATGATCATATGTAGAGGATTTTAGGAAGGGAGTGTCTGACCCCAGGTCTGAAACAACCCTTAGAAATTGAAAACTAGGAGATTTTGGGCCCGATAGGAAAGTGGCACGGAAGAGAAGTAGAAAGGGGGAGGAAGACGCCTTTATGTATTACCGGGGGCCAGTACCCGGGGTCCGACGGCTTAACGTGCCCGTCCGACGCACGGCGGATATTTAGTGGATCGAGCGTTCGTACCTGCCTGGGATCGAACCTGAGGCCCTTTCCGTTGCAGTCACGAACGCTGCCCACTAGGCCACCCACGGCCTTAAAGAAGGCAAAGCTAAGCTCTTGAGATATTTCAGCTCTTGACATATTTTTGCCGTTCCTGTTCGCTTCTTGCTTTTCGTCTCCACTGCTGAACGGTGACCACGAAGGAGACACGATAGGACGAATTTTGTAGGCTCAAACTGGGTCAGCGGAGTCCCAAAGATTTTTATGAATAACAATGACGTTATTGCTGTGATTGAGAGAAATAACCAAGCTGGGGTGATTGCCAAATTCGCCTGAGAAAATCCCCTTTCACATTCGCTAGAAGATACAGCAATGTTTCCCAAAGTTCACTTCAGCTGTAAAAGTTACTTAGGTTTTTCTTTTCCTTAAGGTGGACGTCAAGTAATTTTGCTTCCTATATTTCCAATGGAAAAACTTCTGTACACATTTTCTTCATAAGTGATGCGTTCCCAAGGATGAAAATTTGAACACCGATTAAACTAGCTTCATTTTATAACTTGGAATGCTTAACATTTTCTAAAACATAACCATAATTATGCAATCCAATATGTGTTTGTCTACTGACGTCATCAAAGTACAGGTCGCGCCATCTTTTTTCTTGTTTCAACACCACCAAAGGAAAAGTTATTGATTTTTAATATAATTATGGTTATGTTTTAGAAAATATTAAGTATCCCAAGTTGTAATATGAAGCTACTTTAAGCGATGTTCAAAATTTTATCCTTGGGAACGCATTAATTGTGAAGAAAATGTGTAAAGAAGTTTTTCCATTGGAAGTATAGGAAGCAAAATTACTTGACGTCCACCTTAAAGTTGCAGGTATTCTCTATACGAACGAATCATGATTCTTTCATTAAGTTGAAACTTGTTAGATAACCTTCTGATTTTTTGTTCACGACATCATGTATTTTCCTTTACATATACCTATATAATGTATTGCTGTAAAAAAAAAAGTTGTAGAGGGATGTATTATGTTCAGGAAAGAAACTTCTCCGTGTAATATTTGGAAAAATCAAACGCAAATGGTTAACTACTGCCATCTCCCTCCCTCATATTTCATAGTAATTGCATATTAGGGTTGCTAAGTTGTTTCAATTAAATAAATATTCCAAACCTCAAAACCAAAACATATGTGTTCCAGAAAGTACCGTAACTCCGTTCTAGTGCGTTTCGCCGAAAAGAGAAGCTCTGGGTACAGTATTACTCGGATATCATCTGCTATGAAGAACATCTTGCTTAAAATTTGCTTTTTACCCTAATGCATATTTCTCCCGTTAATTGGCGTAAGTAAATATTTTTGGTTGCAAATGTTTTACTGATCCCATTACATACCCGGTGGAAAAATAATATTTTCGTAAATAGTGACATTCAGTATAAAGAAAACTGTGCACAATGTGTATTTTAAATAACGCGCAATTTATCAGCTAGGGGGAGAGAAAACATTTTCGTTTTCGCTCAATTTGTTCGTTTCTAAAAGATCCGCTTTGAAGATTTCTTTTTGCATTGGATAGCATTCAAAGCTCATGATACCCGAAAATTCTGTGTCATCCTTTTTGTCAAAATATGTAATGGAACTACACTAATGTGCAAAACTTAAGAGCAAAGTAGGAAAAGTACAATAGCGTTCTAAATAGCAGAAGCACCGAAACACAACTTAACTCAGGACAGTGTCTGGGAACAGGAGCAACAGCACGTGCGTAATAATGGAGAAAAACCTGTAGTTAGCGTGACATGAGAACAAAATGTTTTCACGGAATCCGATGGCATCAATTGAACGGAAGTCATCGGACGGTGTGCAAAATGTAACAGACGTTCGATTGTGTTTGTTGTGTGGTAGATACGACAAAACGGCCCGTCGGAATCATCCTGATGATTTTACTCGTGGTCGAACAATTGGGAGGCTCGAGGAGGGACGAACTGTGATGAGTGCGGCCCAAGCATCGTATTGCGTGCGTGGCTAAGCTTCAGGTTTACAGATCCAGCTGTGCGAAATACCGGTGGTGGTCGTGCACCAAAAACTATTCCTAGTGTGGACCGCTATCTGCTCCCACAGGCCAAGAAGGATCGACACCAGACAGCAATGACCTTATAAAATAACTGAAAATCAGCACATGACGCACAGTAGTGCGGTTTACACTAGTCACGAAACTACATAAAGGCGAACTGTTTGCTCGACGACCAGTACGCTGTGTTCCATTAACACCTGCTTACCGGAGACACAATTTACATTAGTCCGGCAAACATAAGGACTGGACAGCAAAAGAATGCGTTACGGTGCTCTTTAGGCCTAATGATGAGAGTAGATTTAGTCTATTTAGCTATTCTGGACGTCAGCTAATATGCCAGAGGTAACCACTCGATTCTCGATGATGCCATTCAGTGGATGGATTGGCAAACACGTCCATCTACTCTAAATCCAATAGAACACGTGTGGGACGCTCCTGGGTGACGCGTTATAGGACGTGAGCACACACCGCAGACTGTTCAACATCTAAAGACGGCGCTGACTGAAAATGGTTGATGTTATCGAAAGAAATCATCAACAACCTAGAACGAAGTATGGACAGACGATGCAAATAACGCATCAACGTTAGGAGGTGGCCATATCCCTTACTGCGGATCTCTTCTCTTCCCTTTGTACCGTCTTTGGCAGTGATACATCTGTATCATGGCACTCAGTTTCATGTAGCCAGTTCTGGATAAAGTTCGACCATATCCTTTAGTACCTGCAGTTGTGTCGCTATTGTTTCCGTCATCATTTTCAGTAAGTAATGGTGTTCTTATGGTTAGAATTTCACGTATCCAAGGCCGTCTTAAGTTCTCATCTTTAAGTTTCGCACAGCAGTGTAGCAATTCAATAATACGTGCTATGCATTTTGAGTAGAGAATAATCCTGGTTTGCGGTATATGGAAACAGCGAGCGTGTGCAGTATGTTGTCGCAGAGTTGTATCCAATAAATTATTGTGACCGAAAATTGTTGTTCGCAAGAATATTTATATTTATATGGGTTTTTGCTTTTTTTGTTAAAATGCAAATTCAGCTTGTGATGAATTTGAAAGTAAAACTTACAGCGTGTCTCTAATATTAAAAATAATTTTTTCAACTCCAGTAAAATGTTTAACATGTATAAGGATACGATACCAAATACTAATCATTACAGAGAACTTGGAAGTTCTTATTTCTTTCTCTCGTTACTTACTCCTTACACTTCTCGAAGTTCAGGACTGGTATTCCATTGAATTCACAGCTGTATACCATGTCTTTTGAATGACCAAGTTTTTTTCTAACGTCTGACTGTTTCTTCCTGAGTAGTTCCCCAACAATTTCTTTAACGAATTCATCTGTGATACGCTGTAAAAAAGAGATTGCTTTTATATTTAGCGCCTGAAATGTATAATTCCTCAATAAAATGTTATAACTGTTTTGAAAGGTATACAGACTTCGAATCTAAAGCTAAAAATATTAACGTAATGTGCCTGTGAGATCCAAAATTGAAATTTGTGTTCAGGACAAATAGGATGATATATCAGCATAAATTGATTATTGTATACATCATTCACACATACATAGTAGGCTGTCCACATTTTAATGTTTCCATGTGTCGTGCTTAAGTGTAAAAACATGTGACATTTTACAAATTCTAATTCTAAGCAAAGAACAAATTTTATTTAAACACAAGGAAAACATAAAGCGATAGGTATTGCCGAATTTGAAGATAATGTTTCTTTTGAAGTGAGTAAAATCCCGGTAAAAGTATTAATTTTCATGGAATTCGACGGATTTTTACACTTACTACGGCGGGCAAAATCTTTGCTTCTTTTGAGCTGCACTTAATATTGGGCCTTCATTCCTCTACAAAAAGCGCAACAGCGTTGACTGGGTTTAGTGAGGACGTAGAATACACAAGTCTGATGGCGTGAATTATTAAATAAGCAGAAGATGGAGATCGATGAACGTGCAGTATGGGTGCTGCTACGCCATTATTTGAAAAATGTGTAACACTCGGCAACAGTAGCGCGAGAAATTTGTGCAGTTGAAGGCGAGGCAAGAATGGATAGCAGCACTGCAAGAAAACGGTTCCGGAGTTTCAGTGCTGAGGGTACTAGTCTCAAAAACAAACAGACGTCAAGACGTCCATCAACACTGACACACACCCTTGTGGAACCTGTGAGTACAACACCTGGTGCCAATACACGACAATTCGCGGCTGAGGTGGTGCCTTTCCAACCAACCATCACTCGTGACTTGTACTAGGTTGGTTTCTTCTCCAGGCGCTATCAAATGGTTCCCCATGAAATAACACTATTTTATTAGTGTCAATTACGCCATTATTTGAAAAAATGTGTAACGCTCGGCAGCAGTAGCGCGAGAAATTTGTGTAGTTGAAGCCGAGGCAAGAGTGGATAGCAGCACTGCAAGGAAACGGTTTCAGTGCTGAGGGTACTAGTCTCAAAAACAAACAGACGTCAAGACGTCCCTCAACACTGACACACACCCTTGTGGAACCTGTGAGTACAAAACCTGGTGCCAATACACGACAATTCGCGGCTGAGGTGGTGCCTTTCCAACCAACCATCACTCGTGACTTGTACTAGGTTGGTTTCTTCTCCAGGCGCTATCAAATGGTTCCCCATGAAATAACACTATTTCATTAGTGTCAATTACGCCATTATTTGAAAAATGTGTAACCCTCGGCAGCAGTAGCGCGAGAAGTTTGTGCAGTTGATGCCGAGGCAAGAGTGGATAGCAGCACTGCAAGGAAACGGTTCCGGAGTTTCAATGCTGAGGGCACTGGTCTCAAAAACAAACAGACGTCAAGACGTCCATCAACACTGACAAACACCCTGGTGGAACCTGTGAGTACGAAGCCGTGTACCAATACACGACAATTGGTGGGTGAGGTGGTGCCTTTCCAACCAACCATCACTCGTGACATGTATCAGGTTGGTTTCTTCTCCAGGCGCTATCAAATGGTTCCCCATGAATTGACACCCCAGCAGGTGAAACAACGTGTCGCTCACTGTCGTAGATTGCTGTCAGATACAAGGACGATAGGTTTTGGCGTCGCATCATCACAGGTGATGAAAAGTGGATGTTCCTACGCTATTCTACTTCTGGGACCCAGAGCCTGAGGCCACGCCGAGAAGCACAGCTAGTGGTGCAAAGAGGGGTGGTTCTAAAGGAAAGTCATGCTGTGCATTTGGTTTGATTGTGAGCGTCCTGTGCATTAGGAAAATGTGCCAGATGATCAAGCTGTGGACGGAAATCTCTATGCCGAACAACTGCAGCGGTTTCATGGTGCTCTGCTGTAAGGCTACCCAGCGCTCATCAATAGGAAGAGGCGCTGTTGCAAGTGGATGATGTCCCAAGTCACACCTACAGAGTAATCTACTGAAAACTACCGGAATTTGGAAGAGATGACGATCCTACCCTCGAGTTTCTTACGGTGTGGTTACCTTCCCTCCCTCAATATAAAAAAGAAGATTCTACTCCACCCTTCATAGACACACGACCTTGCCCCATCACACTACATCTTGTTTCTCTTCACTGCCAATTTCCTACAAGAACAACACTTCGGTTTAACCCTGTATGCATAATCTGGAACCATAAAGCTTTTGTCCTCAATACCTGCCGAATGGTACCGCCGAGAGATCGTGGCTCTACTATTTTTGGCAAAGGACTATAGAAAACAGCTGCCTGTACTTGTAGAATGAGGTGAGATTGTATGGCTTTGTTTCATCATTAAGCTGCTAATGAGACAAATTCTTGACTCATTCACACTTTTACATTTCATAGAAAGATTAACTCCAAACCTGTAATCATTGAATAAGGCTGAAACAAGAAACAGAAAAGTCTAATACAACATTTTGCTTCCGTACTCAAAAGAGTAGCATTTTGTCTGAAGAACAAAATGCAAATAGGAGCTCATTTTCATAAAAGGCATTCAGGTCTGCGAAATTTACTAGTATCTATCGTCTCTTTAAATGATTATATTTTAGAATTACTGAATACTCAAATTCTCAAATTCTCAAATGTTGCGCATAAGTTAATATTATCAGTAAAATCGAGAGTTTATAACATACTTCTCGACATTTTGCATTCCTATATACAACATAAGAATTTGAGACATTCTCCGTATTTGCACCTGCTCGCATCATATGCTATTATCTAAATGCTCATTCATGTGTAGAATTTACTAGGCATAGTGAGTACAGAGAAGTCTGCTGCATGTAAAGCCAAAAAAAAAAAAAAAAAAAAATAAAGAAGCTGTAAAACATACGTACCCGTGTGACCGAACCGTTAACGCATATTTCTGGAAAATGGCTGCATAGCTCGCTCTTTCGTATCCTAAGGAATAAAATTATATATTTATATGTATCTTTAGTCAGCATTTTAGCAGATCTATTGAATGGATCAAGCAATAAAATGAACACTATCCCAGTATTTCGTTTGTAATGTCTTAATATTGAATTCATTCATTTGTAGTATTCGAAATTACTTTTGGCGTGGAATGAGTGACAAAAAGTAACATTAAACTTTATATTACAGAACATTCTTATAGAATTCAAGCAATTCAATAAGAATGGGTGAAAAATTGATTTTGTTAGATTCACAACTGATTTGATAAAAAGCAAACATAACGGGGGGGGGGGGGGCAGCCTAAGCACACGTATGATGAATTAATGCCTAGATTTTGTTTTGTTTCGGAGGCCAATTCTCGCCGTAAGCAACAGTGAGGGCTATAAACAGTCGCCCGCCGGAAACGGAGAAAACCAGTGCTGTAAAGCAACCTCTTACTCCCATGCCTTATCGGAGTCTGGGATCCTGTTCCAGCTCGGTCGCCTGGTCAGAAACCTCTGGTGACTAGTAGATGTTAGCAGTACTGTGATGATGCGAAGAGCCAAAGTAAAAAAATAATTAAAAATAACTTTTTTTATGTAAACAACCACCCAGAGGAGCGAAATCGAGCGACGCTATGAAAGTCTTTTTGCCGTTAAGTAAAGTGCCGACTGATCACGCACTTAAAGCATGTTAGCTGCATGGCGTGTCGTTTATGTTTCTGTTGACACCTGCGAAAGAATGATGAAACTAAGAAGCGATTCACATTTTTAGAAGGCGATGCGGGCAGACGTTTTTGCTTGGCGTCTTGAGCTGCTGTTTCTCTTTGTAAAAGAACTGCAGCATACTGTAATTTTAACGTTGTTACACATGTTGCACGATCCTTGTGTTCGTATTAAAAACCATTTACTTAACAACCTGCATTTTATTTGAATAACTCTTCATGTTAATTTGCGCAGACTCTGCGAACCTGATCCTTGCTACTCGTCTTGCCGTTAATTCAACTTTACTTGTTCTTCATCAATTATCTCAGCCTTCTACTAAACTCTCCCTGAGTAAAGGAGTTCCAGAATAAGATACTGTGTTTGGCCCTTCGGCCGATTTGAAAAATTGTCGTGCCGGTTAAGGGTCTCCCGGCCGTACCTCGAGACTCTTTTTTCCCTAATGTTTCTGGTCTCCGAAGACAACTTCTTGTTGTCTTCCTTGCAGATTCTGCTCATCAGACTTGTCCCACTACTATTGTTATGCAAGCCCTGGGGCACACTTACTAGTTTAATGTATACACCTGAGTTCAATGTTTTCTCTGTGAGCAGCAAGGCTACACGAGCTCCCACTGTCCCCTCTTCTTCCCCCTTCTTCTTTTGTTGACTTTCAGGTACTCTCTGCTTCATTCTCTTCTTTTCCTTTTACTGTCAAAGGTGGGTATTGCGTTGCCGGCTGTTCTGAGTATACTGATCACCACTTGCACTTATTGGGTACTCATCTTACCTACGGACTGCGTATCTGATCTTAATACCGATGTCTCAAACCCACTCAGTACTGTTAAACGTCCAGTCTCCTATTCTTCAAATTGATAGCGAGGAAAAGTATACCAATTATGTACAAAATAGTAATACTATACTAGTGATTCGATTTATTGGCGTAAGAAATAGACATATAAGCTTTTCCAAGCTTTCGCACATCAACCAGATGGCTTTTTCAAGGAAGTTGCACAGAAACTGCCTTGAAAAAGCCATCTGGATGATGTGCGAAAGCTTGGAATATCTTATATATCCATTTCTTACGCCAATAAATCGGATCACTAGTATAGTATTACTGTTTTCTATTCTTCGTTGCCTCGCCCTAAGCGTGCTAGACATCCTCCTCTTCGTTGAGCTCGTTCACTCTCTCCACCCGATCATTTTTCTGCCCCCTTCCTCTCACTCCCTCACTAAGCATCTTTCTCTTCCCCTATTCCCCCTACGTCTTCTTCGTCCCCGGCTTTCTCTTCTCATACCTCCCCTTCTGTACTTCCTTCTCCTCACGTTCATTTGACCTAATAATATTTCCTTCCTCTTATCCACTTGTTTTCTCTTCATCTCCTTCCTCTTCTTCCCGGGTTTGTCCCTCTCGTCCATTTCCTACTTCTTCGACCCCAACTCCTTATGTTCCTCCATTTGAGTCCTTTTCTTCTATGCCAGTAGATTTCGAAGTCTTTTATGTTGTTGAGTCTCCTGTCTCCCCTTAACACTCCTTTAACCCTGATCACTTTGCTGACCTTCATACTGATGCTGATCTTGACCTTCCAGAGGAAGGACGCCATTCCTCTGCTACGAATGATTTAAAGTGGAAGCCTATTGAACCATCTTCCTTCACTGCAACCTTATGTGAAACTGCCTCTTGTTCACCTAACTTGACCAAAAAGGTGCTGGCTCTTCCACCACTGGCCTTCTACATGTTACGGCGTCTTCGCTACCGTCTCTTCCGTGAAGATCGACATTACTTTTTCAGAAGTCGTTATACATTACTTTTTCAGAAGTCGTCCAACTTTTTGTCGGAGCTTTGGCGTAAGATCACCTTGCATTCTTCATCGTGTGGGCTAATAATTGTGATCACCTCGCATCGTTGTCATCGTGTGGACTAATGATTGTGTATTCGTGATTTTTTTTTTTTTTGATTGGAGGTTTAACGACCACCGTGAGCAACTCAATGGGCTATAAGCAGTCGCCCGTCCCTAATTTAGGGACACTGGTTCCAGGGAAGGGAGAGAGCGAGTGCCGTAAGACAAACACAACATCCATGCCTAACCGGGATTCGAACCCGGACCCCGTTCGGACGAATGATCAGAGGCCATCGCTTAGACCACTGCGCCATCGGGGCGGCTATTCGTGATTTCTCTTAACGGCTTTCTTTCATTACGCATCGCACCGTGTCTTACTATGACTTACTGTGAACTCCAGTTCTGTCAGTACTATTGTGAAATGACTATAGACAAACTACCGCCTTAGAATCTGCTACTATCTGACATTTTTCATTTGGACTACCTATATCAACACTCTTATCTTTGACGTACAAGGTGTATTTATTTGTTTTATTATTACTTTCTTCTTCCACGCCAGATGACCGATTGCGTCACGTCACTATTTTGTTTTGTGGATTTTCCCGCATGAACGTTGCGCAGTATTTACCACTTTGCCTAACTCACGGAGATTGGTAGCGATTTTCAGCAATATAATCCTGATTACATTCTTGTTTTTCTTTTTACAATGACATTGGGTTTCTTTGTCGTTTTCTACAAGTTACTTTCTATTTCCTTTATCTGGTGTGGGATGATCACCATCGGTCTTTTCTTTACCCGGCGTGTTGCCAACATGTGTTTATATCGGCTAGGTTTGCCAGCTAAGAACCGATGATTAAGAAGGGGTTTCGAATGTGTGAACGTTGCGAGAGCGATCCCAATTCCCGGGAGGAGGCGCGCCCCCGGCCAGGCCAGGTGGAAAAAGAGATCCAATGCCAACGTTCTATTGGATGAGAACTAGGAGAGTCCGCCACGCGAATCTTTTCTTTCGTGTCTTTATTTCTTTTGGCAAGAATATTAACATGACATTTAGTTTCCTTAAAAGGAAGGTTTGACATATTGGTTCAGTACAATTCCAAATTATTGAGTTACCTGCAGGGTTGTGTTACAGAGATCATATCTGCAAACCTGGCTACGTTGATTGCGTGTTGTCGACAGTTTCTAAGTTTCTTCAGTGAAGAAGTTCTAGACCGAAGAGCCGTTTCATTATGACCACCCACAGCCTAGAGAAACGAGCGCGCCTGGAGACCAAACGGTGGCGCAAGTAAAGTTCACAGAGCAGTATATATACAACCTGAGGATCGGCTTTCGGTTAATAGAGTGTTCGGAGTCAGAATGGGGAAAGCTACTGATTTACCGGAGTTTGATAAAAGACAAATTGTGATGGCACGGCTCCTCGGAACTACGATCTGGCCGCCCCGGTGGCGCAGTGGTCTAAGCGATGGCCTCTGATCATTCGTCCGTAAGGGGTCCGGGTTCGAATCCCGGTGAGGCATGGATGTTGTGTTTGTCTTACGGCACTGGCTCTCTCCCTTCCCTGGAACCAGTGACCCTAAATTCGGGACGGGCGACTGCTTATAGCCCATTGAGTTGCTCACGGTGGTCGTTAAACCTCCAATCAAAAAAACAAAAAAAAAGAACTACGATCTCGGAAACTGCGCGGGTTGTGGGTACGTATCATAAATGGTGCACAGATGACCAAACGACGAACCCTTGTCCAGCCGTGTGTCGTCCGCAGCTCATTGATGCCAGAGGGGAGCGGAGACTGTCGCTCATTGTCAGAGTGAACGCAGGGCCACAGTGTTACCGCGGAATTTTCTATATCCCCGTAACATTTAAATTTCATTCGTATAATTTTGCTCATCTATTACTTTTTTTTTATTTTTTTTTTCTCTAAGGCGGTAGGAAATAAATATTTAAATTGCCAAAATAGAATATCAATGATAAAAAATTACTTTCCGGTGAAGCTGAGCCAGACTACCCGAAAGTTTAGGTTGATAATTAGATCAGTCCTAATTGCACTCAAGCCAAACGAAAAGGGGAAAATTATTTTTCTTTTTCACGGAAACTTGATGAAAATCCCAGATGGGAAAGAAGAGAAAGGAAGACATTCACAGTTTTTTTTTTCTCACGAAACTCAAAGAAACTGAAGAGAATGGCAGGAGGGCAATAAATCCTTTTGGGGGCGTCACCCCTTTTCTCAAGCAACTGTTGCGAGCGTCTCTGCATTGTCCAGGGTAGCGACCAAATTTGAGATAAGTCACGTCGCCGGAAATACCTACGTGACAATCTTCGCTTCTAAGTAGCTAGGCGAGGTCAATTAACCAAAAAGGTGCGGGGACAAGTTGACGGCTGAAAGAAGACATAATTTTTGGGAAAGTGACCCGAACTGAACGGATAGCCAGCGAATCGCATAGCAGGGCTATCTGTGAGGGCCAATGACATAACCCGACGCGATTCGGACGGCCGGGCCGTCACGCCCCAAGATGGACACCGGACACGGGAAAAAGAGAATTATGAACGGAATGAAGACTAAGAGGAGAGACGACTACAGGCAGATGCTAAAATAACGACAGAGGAAACACTGGAGAATTGCAGTCTGAGCAGTAGAGAGGTCTCAGCGGTTTCGGAGGAGAGATGTTTCCAAGATAGAGAAATGAGGCAGTAAATATTTTAGAGTTTAGTCGATAGATACCACCAACTAAGATGGAGAGTTGACTCTACGACCAGCCGGCAACCCAGATTTGCGATCGGGGCTTCTCAAGGAAAAGAGTATATGATGACATTTGTCTTACGCATTTCTGATTCGTGCCTCATAGCTTTGCATGTGCTATGCAGGACCAGTTACCCGAAAGTCTCGCACATAGTGCATTAACAATTTTTTTCCTCTGCCGCACCGCGCCTAGTTTAAACCAGTAACTAAAGTTTAAAGTCAGTTATATAATGTTAAGTGCATTATACCCGTTTGAAATTAAAACTAAATTGTTTAGCTAAAGCAAGCAACCTCACCGGGACATTGTACCTAGCTTTAAGACCATATTCTAAAAAGAAATAAACAGTTAAATTTTAATTCACGTGTCACTCAGATAATTTCTCCAAATCTCATTAGAGTTAAATCTAGGATTTTAACTTCTTTGCGGCATATGAATGAGCATGGAAACCCCATGCTGATTCATAGGAAACACAACGCGATGCATTTGTCGACCCTGAGCTTGGAGACCCTTAGTTAGGGAATCCAAATTCATTGTTGACACCACTAGGCGAAAATTTGGGGATGAATTGATTAGTATTGAATTTTGACCTTTTTAACTTTTACCCACTACGGCGAATAAGACGTAGTAGTGGTTCGCTGATACCCGACAGGGAGCGGTAATAACAGTGAGACAAATCACCCGCAGCTACAACAGTGGTGGTCAGGGCAATGTGTCACAGCACACAGTTCATCGCAGCCTTCTACGCATGGGCCTGCGTAGCCGAAGACCCAGCCGTATCTCCAGGCTCACTGCACGTCATCGCCAACAACGCATGAAATGGGCTGAAGATAATCGAGACCGTGGATGATTGGAAGAAAGTGGCCTGGTCTGATGAATCAACATTGCTGGTGCATCACGTAGACGGCCGATTACCAAGGAGGCTATGGAACCTGGATGCATTGTTGGGCGGAAACAGGCCGGCGGCAGCGATGTTATGCTGTGGGCGATGTTTCCTTGGAACACTTTAGGCCGCATTATCCGAATGGCACAATCCGTGACAGCTGTCAGGTATCGGAACATCGTTGCAAACCAAGTTCTTCCATTCATGGCAACTATGTTCTCTGCTGGTGATGGCCATTACCAACAGGATAATGCGACATGCCACACTGCCAGAATCGTCAAGGAGTGGTTTGGCTGCTCATATATATACAGGATAATGCGCCATGCCATACTGCCAGAATCTTCAAGGAGTTGTATGGCTGCCCATCATGTATGACGTATAGTCTAAATTAACTTTCATTTTTAGTTGCTTTCTCCATGTAAATTTGAGTTCATTTTCTTTTAGCGTTTTCAATCTTAACGATATATCTTCTCGCTCACGGAATGACGTTGGCAACAATACATCTCCATATATCCCACAAGCTTGGAAACGCCTATTGGATGAAACTGAAAGCGAAGGGAAAAATAATTTACCATCAATTGTGTAATAATCGGCTAATGACTATGGTCAACAGCAAGTGCACAGAATATCGTTTCTCCACACTTTGCGTTTTTACGTCATATTGTTCAAACTCTGACCCTTATGTGCATGAGGTTTGAATGATGTTCCACATTGTACTCACATCTGATGTGTAACGTACCAGGAGATGTGACGTACCTGCCAGAAGGACGCACATGACATAAAGGCAGATAGGAATCAGAATAAAACGTCTGAGTAGCTCAGTTGGTAGAGCGACTTGTTCCGGAATAAGCGGCCTCGGGTTCGAATCCCGGCGTAGACCAAAAATGACGGAGAAATTTACTTCGTTATAATGGCGCCCGAACTATCCGGATGACCCGACCGTTCAAAATCTCGCAATGGTGTGATGTTATTTCCACACCGCGAGATAGGAAAAATAAGAGAATCCTTTCTCCAGCACTTCGACAAAAAAAAAAAAAAAAAAAAAAAATATAAGGGGGAGATGATGTAACGTACCAGGAGATGTGACGTACCTGCCAGAAGGACGCACATGACATAAAGGCAGATAGGAATCAGAATAAAACGTCTGCGTAGCTCAGTTGGTAGAGCGACTTGTTCCGGAATAAGCGGCCTAGGGTTCGAATCCTAGCGTGGACAGAAATGACGGAGAAATTTACTCCGTTATAGATGATGGACCCACAGTGGGTCTGAAAATACTCATGTATCATGGAAGCTGCGTAACACTGAAGTTATGTTTACTTGGCAGTTGAGGGATGAGTTGTTTTGTTTATATATTGGGTGTTTGGAGTGAAAGTTTTCTGTTTACTAACATACATTAATTAGCATCAAAATATTGGTGCTGTTATAAATCAAGTTCTGCATGAATAGTGCCTATGAGATGCTGACAGAATAAAGGGATGAACTATAAGTAACTATTTCTTGAGCTTTATTTGAGTGACTCCTGTTTCACTTAAAACGAGTGGATAAGAAGAATTGACTGTATGCAGTGCTCTATAAGCCATATGTACACGTTTTAAACAGTGAAAACGCTACACATGTAAGAGAAATTAATTACATAGTGCATGAAAAATGATTCCGGACTGATTTTCTGTGTAAAGTCTGCTAAAGCCGTCTGTCTGGTAAAGCTCAAATCAATGACGGCTTTAGCGTTCACGGTGCCCGATTAGAAAATATTGGTTGAAGTCCACCAGAAGCTTTTGTGTTTATGAGTGTTGAATTGTGTAGTTTTTTAGGAAACATATGAAATACGTAGAATATACATTAATAATATATACACGGTATTCTCAAATGCTGTAGAAATGGAATTTATATGTGGAATGGAGATTAAAACACCAGTGGAATACAGTTGTGTTGTTTCGTAGCCTAAAATAATATACAGTGCATATTATGGCAACGTAATTATTGTTTAGTGGATGGGCCACACTTTTTTTTATCATAAACTAACTTCTTGGTCCCAAGCGTTGATCCGACTGGATCATCCGTGATCGATCACCAGATCAGGGTCATTAAACAAAAACAGCTGAAACGTATTCAAAACACAGAACAGTTTTAAAACAAACGTCATATTTTCTTGATTTCATTCAATAGGAAGTTAAATTTGGACACATCACACACACTACAAATGATGTCTGGTTGGAACCGTTTTGACAATTGAAGGTCAAACACACTGGTGCTCAACATTGAAGGATAATTCATAAATTGGTACATAACTCGAAGTATTTACGAGAAAATTCAATGAAATTTGGCAGGGAAGTTTATTAATACATTACTTATGTAACTTAAGCAGAAGAAAATCATAATCTTATAATTTGCGTGTGTTTATATTGTAATCGCGTAATTTACACGACAGACCAGTCCATGGAGAAATATTTAGTCTTTTACTTAAGATAAGTGGCATTTTAATATGGAATATGAGCAGCCCTACAGCGCAAGCAACGGCTCCTCATGATGTGTCTATTGGTGTTAATATGATCCTGAGCTGTACTGAGTACTTGAAGTGAAATATAACAAGAGCTGTACTGAGTACTTGAAGTGAAATATAACAAGAGCTGTACTGAGTACGTGAAGTGTTGTGGCAAAGGGGTGGCGAATTCTCTCTCTCTCTCTCTCTCTCTCTCTCTCTCTCTCTCATGCGTCTCCTTAGACAATTTCATACATGCTCAATGAGATTAAGGTCAGGGGGACATGAATAGCCACTCCATGCGGCGAATATATTCCTCTTCGAGAAAATCGTCCGCCAAATGTGCTCGATGAGGTTGGACATTATCGACCGTAAGACTAAAATCTGGAATAACGGTTCCCCTGAATGTTTTGAGATATGGGTTCAAGATCTCTTCTCTTTACATCAGGGCAGGAACATAGCGACTTTGAAAGAATTGCAGATCTTTGCACCCGTTCGTCATGGATCTTTGCTGAGACCATCACGATACCGACACCAGAGTAGTTCCCTTTTCTGATGTTAGATGGACTGTTGCGTGTCCCTGGTTCTCTCTAGATCAGAATACGTCGCGAATCAGTATTTCAGCCAAATCGCGATTTATTTGCGAAAAGAACATTCACCCATTGGTCATGACTGTGAGTGTAATGTTAGCCACACCAAGTTAAACGAACACGCTAGGCCGTGGAAGTTAGTGGAAAGTAAATACACTGGCGGAAAGTGAAAAAAGAACACCAAGAAGGAATTGGCGGACGATCATGAAATTTACATATGTTAATGGGGTCAAGCTTACGTAGGTGTGATGTTAATTTTGGGACCAACCGGTGAGCGCTTACGCCACAGCACGGCATAATATGCAAATTATCGTCGGTGGTATTTAAGGAGTACGGGGAAGTGAATGTAATCAGTCGTCGGCGTACGGACACGTGCGAAGACCCTGAAGAAGCTGCAATGCCTGGACATGGAAGACGTGTACGATTTCAGCAGTTATCGGACTTTGAGCGAGGTCGTCTAGTCGGACTCCGCGAGGCCGGGTGGTCGTATCGTCGTATTGCGGAGCAAATTGGACGGGAAGTATCGGTGGTGGTACGATGGTGGCGTAGATGGTCCGAGGAACATTCCCACACGAGAAGACGTGGAACCGGGAGTCACAGACGGACTGATGAGCGGACCGATCGACGCATAAGAAGAGCAGCGTTGTCAAGCAGAACATCCTGCGACACAAATCCGAGCTGCCGTTGCACCTGAGGTGACTGTGCGAACAATCCGCAACCGTCTACTGGATGCAGGACTACGTGCACGTGTGCCTCTAGCATGTGTACCTCTGACTCCAGCCCACCGTCAGGAACGGCTGCAGTGGTGTCGCCAACATCTGCACGGGGAAAACGCAATGTCGATCTGTCGTGTTCAGCGATGAAAGCAGATTCTGCTTGGGAGCCTTCGATGGCCGTATGCGTGTTCGCAAACTCACAGGGGAGCGTCTCCACCCTTCTTGCATCCGCCAGCGACACACAGGGCCTACACCTGGTCTCCTGGTGTGGGGAGCGATCACCTATCACTCCCGTACACAACTAGTGTTTGTACCGGGTACGTTAAACAGCACCTCCTACATCAACAACATCATTCAGCCCGTTGTTGTGCCATTTGTAAGGTTGGTCCATTGTGGTGTTTTCCAGCAAGAAAACGTACGCCCACACATGGCACGTGCAACGCAACATGCATTTCAGGGTGTGAGACAACTTCCATGGCTTGCATGTTCACCGGATTTGTTCCCCATTGAGCACGTGTGGGATTTTATGGGACAACGACTTATCCGGTCTCCACGGCCAGCCACGACCATCCGCGATTAACGCGTACAGGTTGAGGATGCTTGGAACTCAATACCCCAAACTTATATCCAACATCTGTACGACAGACTCCATGCCAGAATTGCACAGTGTGACGCAGTTCATGGCGGTTCAACCTCGTACTAACCATGTTACATGGAAATGTTATTTTTAAGTTTACCAGCAAATGCAGCTGTATTTTGCCATAATGTTTTGATCACGTTATCCTCTGTATTCCGTTATTATGCTGTATAAATTTCGTTGGTATCAGACGTCTCCTTCTTGGCGTTCTTTTTTTACTCTCCGCCAGTGTAACTGGTCTCCTTACATAAACGCATCTCCGACGAAGTTTTCTACAAAGAGTATGTCGAGAAACCCTTGTCCCTGTAGCTCCTGAAATGTCCAAAGGGAGTCCCTTAGCTGATATCTCTCTATACCGTTTGCAAGTCAGACTCATATAGCGATCGTCTGCAGTAGTTGTGGGTCTGGAACAGCGATGTCGTGGTTGATGACGAAACCTTGTGTCTGCGAAAAGTATCTCCAGAGTCTCGGCAGGACATTTTGTGGAACATTTAATGCTTTGAAAATTTTCGTTTGGGCTTGGCCTGATTCCATCTTTCCAATCGCTTCCTACAGCTAAAAATCATCTATACGTTGTGATATGTTGCTGAAAATCTGTGGACACCTGATCAATGTTTTCAGATTTTCATCAATATGATCCACGTTTTTTCTTGAAAAGAAAAAAATAAATAAATCGAAGGGATAATAGTGGTCTGTTCAGGAAAGGGTGACGATTCTTCCCTGGAGTGATTTGCTGTTAAACTTTTCGTAAATTTAGATTTCACCTCCCTTGGGTTCGATATTTGGATCCAGAGAGAAAGTCAAGAAAAAGTTACAGAAAATTCTATTTTCTCATCGTTGTTTTTTTTTCTCCTCTTCTCTGCTTAATGTACAAAATGAGTGTTTTTACTTTGTTAAGGGACAGGAGAGTAGCAAAGGGCTACCCTCCCTCCGATTCAGTATTTATCATCGCTCTGGGGCTAGCCTATGGATTTTTGGTTGAGTTCCAAGGTTAAGCATATAAATTGTGAAATAAGAGTTAGTGATTGCTTTCAAAATTACTCAGCCCAGCAGGAGGGAAATGGCAGTGCACATAAGAAAAAAAGGAAGGGATGTAATATTTTGAGTGAAGAGTAGTGTAAAAAAATGTTTTTTTCTCTTTCTTTTACCTTTGTTGTGTGAACAAAAAATGTAGCATTTGTGTTATTCATTATCTAGTCTATGAGTAGGACGATTCAGAAGTTAGTAGGATGTATTATAATTTTAACTTTGAAATTATGAAGTTGGTGAGGTAAGGCTGGAATGGACTTGATAAGTGGGCCTTAGAAAAACAAGAATAAATATAATCCAAATCAAGAAAAAAAAAGGGGAAAAGAATAATGTTTCGCCGGGGCAAGTAATTTCATAAGTGATGTATTTTTTGTTGAGTATTAAAAAGGAATGCAAGAACAAGAAAGCTGGTCTATGCTCAAAATAGGTAGTGAAAAAAAATGTAGTTCTTCTTATGGTATATGTTTTATGTATTTATATTTTCTGTAAGTCAAATGCAGTTCCTTTCTTCGTCCAACGGTCACTTTTTTCCCCAAGCTCATTCCAAGAAAAGGGGAGTGCTGTTTGAAATTGTTAGGGGGTCGCCCACCCAAGAGTGAGCAGTTATTTACACAAAAAGGCATTTTCCCCTCTCGCCAACGCTGTGGTGAAATTCTCCGAACAGAAACACTACACCGAGAAATTTCCCAGCTGGGTTCCGTGGGCTGGCAAAGAGAGTTTAACCCTGAAGAGTTATAGTACTTGCTGTCAAGCTCTGAACGGCAGGAAAGCAGGCGTGCATAAAAATTTATGTGTTTTCCTCCAAAAAGGCAAAAAGGGTCATATCAGATTACACATGTGCCTGGTCTCTGAGAGTTCCCGCGCTTTTGCTTTCCCCCACCCTACCTTCCTCTGGTTGTAAGAGGAATGTCACGTGGGCAAGCACGAAACCATTGCGTAGTTTTGACACGGCTGACCAATGGGAGCAAAGCGTCCCTCGTGGACGGCGCTGATTGGCTCTCTGTGTTCTTCTGCGAGAGAGCGTCGTTTTGAGTCTAAGGAAGAAAGGTCTCGAAAAAGAAGTTGGACGTGAGGAGAAGGAAGGGAGAAAGAACGCAGGGGATATCCACCCCCAGCCAGGAAAAAGATACAAGACATCAGCAAGGAAAAAAAAACCCTAAGCAAACAGCGGCTCTAGAACAGCCTCCAGAGAATGCAGCGGCCCGGGATTGAGGTGCACCACCACCAGGCAGTTAGGCCTAAGAGAAGGGACCCCACCTCCAGAAATGTCTTGCCAGCCTTCTGCAAATTTAAGACTAGTCGACCTTGAGGCTTAAGAAAAAAAAACGTTTTTCATAGAGTCATGGGACCTTACTGCATCTTCATCAGCAGACCTGCCTGGAATTCCCGGCTCTTGGTAATCAGCAGTGGAGGACCCCCTGTTCATCACATCCAAGCGTCCAGTACATAGCGGATCAAGGCGGCTCCACACTTCCTGATAGCAAATGAGAACCTATGTCTTCTGACACCGAGCTATTGCCCAAATTGAGGAGAAGGAAAATATCAAGCACGAACCGGACTGAAATTCCTATGTGATACTAACCCGTGACTAGATTGGCCAGAATATCTTGAAAGACGCTGAGAAAGAAAAAACAAAAAAAAAACTGTCGCCCACCCAGGAGCTATCCATGGGTAAGTCATGAATTCTATTTAATCTCTGGGACTGAGAGAGAAACACTCTGTCAGCATGCTCCTAATAAGAGCAGAAAAATGACAATACTCACAGTAGATTCCAAACACCCTGAGTTTAAGTTCTTTTTCATTTGAAGTTTTTTTCGCTCGCACCTTGTTGCCCCACTGTTGGAATTAGGAGAAGAAGGAAATTGTTGATGACAATAAAACAAATGAAATAAATGATGGTGTAATTTGTAAGGTAGAATGCACATTAATTAATATTAATTTTGCTCATGTCAGTTACTCGCCTCTCAAAGGAGGTCGTGGCCCTGTTACAATGTCTAAATTTTAATTTAAAGGCACTTACGAGCCTTGAGAAAATCACTTTTTGAGTTTTGCCCGGAATGTTGCTTATATTCATATAATCATAAGTTGCATCTACATATAAGTGTGTGTACTCTCTACTCTGGCTATAAGTTGTGTTAATTGAAGTGTAGATCTCTACACATGTGTGTGCCAGTGAAGGCGTAGCGAAGAGCTAAATTGTAATTGTATTAAATCACTCATAGCAATATTAATATCTTTCCTATTTATGCATGTGTTTATTGTTGTAAAAATAAATACAGGCATTAGCCTTTCAAAAACCAAATTTTGGTATAAGTTGACATTCGATTTCTGGGTGTGTCTCATAGTTTCTGAGCCATCGCATTCATCAACCAAAGCTTTGACGTTGGCCTAGGACGAGAATCTGGGTTTGTGACACAATATATACCAATGTCTATTTAGTAAAATGAAATGATGATTACACGACCATTTCTTTTTGATGCTTATATACACGAGTTCCAAAATTACTGATTTTTCCAGAGTTGACACATTTAAACACATGTAACATGAATACAGTGTGATGTCATAACATATAGAAATAGTACAGGTGGTGAAAACAAATATGTATCTGTGTACACACAAGCTCACCTACAAGTGAAAACCTCATACACAATTGTCAATTCAAAGTAACACGAATATAGCCACCATAAAAACACTTTGGGTTCCGAAATGCATCTACCCATCTTCCGAAGTTAAATTTTAGTCTAAATTCAAAATTTTCCTTCAGGTTTACTTTTGGCTATCTATTATAATTACCTTACATAACGTGGCTGAGATTTCCGCCACAACAGTTGCCTTCGTGACATAATCAGTTCGACGTACCACCGAATTCGAAGCAAGAGCTGCCCAGAAAAGCTACAAGATGCGAGTAGACTCGCGCGTGTTTTTAACGGAATCCTACTGTAACTTGCATATTCCCGTTTACATGCGGCAAACGTAACGTGGGATTGTCTTCCGCGTTGCAAAATTAGCATGTTCGCCAATTTTTAGTGCATTAATTTACATACATAGGCAGCTACACTATATACCAACAAGTAATTATACACCCCTGAAATCGACGATATCTGCAGTCCTGATATACGTCACGGCCGCCGCCGTTAAATATCGTGTGGGAAACAACAACGGAACCAGTCGCATGCAAGATGCCACGCAGTTCGGAGCTCTCTGATTTCCAGAAAGGTGTAATCGTCGGGTATCATAGAAATGGTCGATCCATACGTGACATATCCAGCGAGTTGAAGTACCCAAAATTGACAGTCGCCTACGTGATTGGCAAGTGGAAGATGAGAGGTGACTGTCGGAATGTGCCCCGACCCGGCAGACCCACAAAACTGGGAGTTAGAGACCGACGGGTGCTGGCCAGAGAAATTTGGAAGAACCGCACCAACTCGATGGGCCACATCCGCGAGGAGTTTCAACAGGCATCCGGGAGTGTTCTTTTGATGAATACCATCCGTAAGGAAGCCCATCTGCTCGGTTATCATGGACGTACTGCCGCCCACAAGCCTTTGATCTCCAAGTCCAATAGCGCTGCTCGGCTAACATGGTGCAAAGAACGTCGACAGTGGACCGTTGAACAGTGGAAACAGGCTCTCTGGACCGAAGAATCAAGGTTCACCATCTACCGTTCGGATGGCAGGGTCTGGGTTTGGCGTCTGCCTGGAGAACGCCTTCTGCCGGAATGTATTGTGCCAACTGTGAAGTTCGGCGGCGGTGGAATTATGCTATGGGGGTGTTTCTTCTGGTATGGCACGCGACCCTTGGTCGCAATTCTTGGTAGACTCAACGCCGAGACCTACTGCACCATTTTGGATGACCATGCGCTTCCTACGTTGTGGCAGTTTTACGGGGTGGACCCAAGTTACTTTCAGGATGACAATGCCACCCGTCATGCTGCGAGGTCCACCATGGCTTGGTATGGTGACAATGAGGTTAATCGAATGGAGTGGCCTGCGCAGATCCCGAATCTTAACCCTATCGAACACCTCTGGGACGAGTTGGAGCGTCGACTTAAGGTGTGCCCCCATCGTCCGAAATCGGTGAAGGAACTGACCTGTCTTCTCCAAGCCGAGTGGAAGAAAATACCGCTAGCCGTCGTACAACGCCTGGTTGAGAGTATGCCCCGGAGAGTCGCAGCTGTAATCGCCGCTCGTGGAGGCTCCACCAACTATTGAAGGTGAATAAACTTCGTTTTCCTTTGCTATCACAGGTGTCCAATTACTTGTTGGTAGAGAGTGTATATACGTTTTTGTATATTATCCTCTTATTTTGAGCACTAGCGAAATTGTACTAATCCCATGACATTCCCACTATTTGCCACAAACAGCTAATCGTATGATCTCCCAAGGGCCAAATTATGCGGCAATAAAATTTAATTATTAACACAACCCAGAACAGCGCGCCAATGAATAATTTCTTGTTTTATCATTTGCTAATGTTAAGTGTTTGCAACTTTATTTAAGTGAAGTCTTACCCCGGTTTCCATCCAAACACAATAAGATATCATGTGAGCCGGCAACTTTTCGTTCACCATCGCACAAACGCTTATGTGTCTCTAATAGCAAAAATCTGTACTTCCCAGTAAAGTTTGCGTGTTTTCGGTTGCAAAACTTTTGCACCAAAAGCAATATGCACAGTCTAATGTTTCTGAGTAAACCAGCCATCTGTGCTTTATTTCTTCACCAGTGTCCAATGTACAAATCTCAAAGTTTTTGAAAAACGTCGTTAATTGTTATCTAAAGAAAATGTTATTTCCTCAATTTCAGGTGGTCCGGAAATTACCAGAAAATAAACGTAGAATTTAATTGTTTTGGCCGTAGTGTCCAATCGGCTGTATTGTATATTTTTGTTGAGGTACTTTGATCAGAGACTGTGTGCTAGAATTATGATAATTATTTTACCAAGGCAGCAGAATCGTCTTCAATTTCTGTTTTAATTGAAGCCAAAGATGATTTTAATTCAAAATTTGTAGAATCCTGAGGTTCAGGTGATGACCCCTGTTCTTCATCACATATTTTATTAATGATCCAGCATGTTACAAAGATTTTTCAAAGCTTTTCCTAACGTCCTATTCTTGTTCTTCCATTTCCATTTTTCCGTTCCGATTTTGTGCCGCTGATGCCCTTTTCGGAGTCAATTTTTCAAGTTATAGTTTCAGATATTATCCTGAGATACGGGTAAGATTTCTACCTTATTGGCAAGTATTACAAGTATTAATATTATTTGAAACACAGTATCAGTAGCCTGGCACAGAATTCTTCACATTTTCAATTTATACAAAGTACGAAACGTCAAGATGACTCTCGATCTGTTTCTACTCTCGCGAGAGCATGACCGCCTTTTTAATCCGTTGTTAGAGACCTTACGTTTCGGCAGATCTTTAGAGAAGCGCCGCCGCGCCTATGCTGAGTCAGAAGCCAGCTACCGCTCTATTGTCTGAAACTCGCATCACGTGACGGAGCATTCTAGACAGTTCCGACGGATCGTGTGGCCATCACGTTCGCCCGACATGAACCCAATCGAGCACTTACGGAACGTGGTGGAAAAGTTTATTCGCACCCAAGATCCTGCACCTACAAATTCCAGGGAACTGTGGACGATTGTTCAGACGGCATGGCTCAACATCTCTCCAGAAGTCCTCCGGCCACTTGTGGAATCGATGCTACGTCGAGTTTCTGAACTTCGCCGAGCTAGAGGAGGTCCTACACGATAATAGGTACGTATCCCATGACTTTTGACACTTCAGTGTACAATTACCGTAGAGTACCCTTTCCGTTCAAAAAAAAAAAAAAAGAAAAAGAAAGGAGTTTAACTCAGTGCTCCCCTGAGCTTGGTTCGGCGACACCTCCCTAGCGCCGCGATAAAATTTTATCTGTTATTACATGTATGAATTACAGACAAACGCGTGCAGCAATATATGTTTATCGCCTTCAATAGCAGTTCGATGGTTCCAAGGATTTCGGGAAGGTCGAGCATGATGACGAAAATAGTGGATGCCCATCTACCACTGGAAACGACAGCACAGTTGTAGAACTTCGGCAGTGCTCTCACAGGACAGTCACATCACTTTGAGAATGTTGACTCCAGCGGTGAACCTTAGGAAAGACAGTATATCCGAATACTTCTGCACGACGACTTAGGGAAGGAAAACTTGTGTTTGAAGTTCGTTCAGTATGCCCAAACACTGGAGCAGAAAATGGAGGGCGTTGATTACTGCTGAAATGCATCGAACTTGTTCGTGAAGATGAAACTGTGATGAAGAGAATTATCACGGTAGGCGAACTTATCACGTTGTTTACGATCCCGAGAAAAACCGAGAAACTGAGCTCCAAATAACCGAAGAAGAGAAAAATTCGCATGGTAAAATCACGTGTATAACCCCCCCCCCCCCGCTGATACTTTTTTTCAATGCTAAGGGTGTGATTGTTAATGAATTTGTCTCAAAAGGACAAACTATCAATAGCCACTGTTATTTTTGTGAAATGGAGAAGTTAGTTACTTAACGGAATTTGATGCGTTCGTCCGCAATTTCACAGGACAAAGAAATTGGTGCCTCCATCTCGACAACTCGCCGCGTTTCACCTGAACTGTCGTTACACGGATTGCTGCAAAATAGCAAGTATCTACGCTACACTACTCACTCTATTTGCTATATTTGGTAACAGCAGACTTCATTCTTGATCTTTTTCGCAAAAGTTAAATCTCCGCTAAAAAGAAAGTGCTTTCAAGACATTCCAACAATATTGGGCAAATTAAAATTAATCCACCTCCTTCCGAGGTGCTTCTGAAAAGCTTCGGTATTTTCAACGAGCTCAGTAAACCTGTATTGCACGTGAAGGGGCATATATTTAACACTGAACAAGTAACGTTTCTCTAATCCATATCTATGACTTTTTAATTAATATAATCCGGGAACATTTTGACTCACTGTGCCCACAATATTGTGTTGGCTTGCAACTAGTTTATGTGCATTACTTTTGGGGAAGCTATCATAACTTTTGTTTAAATATGCTATCAGTCTAATATCGATGACTCTTCAGTTAACCTTTATGCAGAAAAGAGACGCAAATTAGGCAGCTCATACGCTATTCAGAAAAACGTAATCGGGCACCTCCACATATGCAAATAAACATGCATTTGAAGAACTAGAAGCGCACGCTTGGAGTGTATTGGATGTTGTGTATAAATGGGAACTTTGGCACATCTGTCAGACAGCATTTGTAGCAATTGTACTGCGCGGAGCCGAACAAGGGAATTTTGAAAGAGGCATGGTGGTTAGATACAACCTGAGTAAGCAATCAGTACATAGCATTGCCCTCCTGGGATTCTGAAAACCCTCTGTCCCCCTGATGTTCTTCATTGGTGGAAAGCAAATATTGCCATAATAACCAAGCCGCTTTCTGGGAAGCCGCAACAAATCAAGATTACTGCCGAATGTAAAGAAGGAACGCGCGTTCTCAGCCACAGACATAGCTGGGGACCCCGCTAAAGCCACTGCAACGGCGATTTGCACCAAAACATTTCTTCGGGAACTGCATGCCCACCGTTATCGTGCTAGTTCAGCTGCACACAATCCCTTCATCACTCCACACAATGCCAGACGACGGTTACTGTGGTGCCACGCTCGCCGTTCGTGGACAATAGCGGAATGGAAAAGGGTCGTGCGGTGTGATGGATCATGCTACTCCCTCTTTCGGATGGATGTACTTCGGTGGGGCGTTTGCTCTGGTAACGGTGCCAGACAGACTGCATTCACCCTAAAGCGATTTTCGGAGAGAGAGTTGTGATAGTGTGCGGCTGTTTCTGCTTCTGTTGATTCTGTACTTTGGTTGTGGTACCCTCCAGCCTAACGGTCACGTTGTACGGAGACATTATGAACAATATGACACAATCTATGATGTGGTTGTACTTCGGCAAAGATCCCTGCCCTGTTCCTGCAAGATCAAGAGCATTAGCACATTTCAACGCCTGGTTGAGGAGCAGGACTTCCAAATGTTGTATTGGTATGTCCAAGGTCCCGATGTAAATCAAATAGAGCATCTGTGTGACGAGCTAAAATGCCGAATCTTATTTTGGCCAGTAAGAGCTTTCTATTCGGCAGTAATGGCAGAAGCGAGGTAGGAGAAATGGACGCAAATTCCAGTAGAGATTTATCAGCATCTCGTGGAAAGCATACCTAGAATGGTCGTTGCTGTTACAGCGGCCAAAGGTGGGGTGAATGTATACTGATTTCGGTTAATACTTGCTCTTGCTTCTGATCCATCTAGGTGTCCGAATACTTTTGCCTACATAATGTATGTGAAAAAACAAAAACAGGCATACGCAAATATATCAAGCTGTTCTTCCATGTAACGTAACAGCAGAAAGTTCAAAATTTCATCGTCATGGAACGGAAATCGAACCCGCAACTCCCTATTTGCGCTCGAGTATGCTAACCATTACACAAACCTTCATATTTCTGCGGTTATGTTGCATGGAAGAACAGCTTCATTTATTTGCGTATTAATTATTCCATGTGTTTTCAACTTGAGTTTTACTCAAAAACAGGCATTTTAGATGAAATAATTAAAATAAAGACATGTCTGTTAAGTACCTGTTCAAATTACAGATTGTTACCGCTGGAAATTCCGAATCACCATCGCTTTCAACATCTATCTGTACGGAGCTTGGTCTGCTGCTATATACGGTCACAAATTTGAAAGCTTGGTAACAAAATCCACAAAGGCATGCTATGAGAACAAAGACCCATCGAAGCTTTGTCCACACACTTTCCGCAGACGCAATGTGGTTAACACCACTAATGGAGGAACTGGCTAGCGCCTCCTTTAGGAAACGCCATGCGGTCGTCTCTGTGTTCGAATAGCCTTTCTTAAATGTGCTGTTGGAACGCCTCTTTTCCCTGCGGGATCTGGGCTGCTGTCTGTGGAACGCTGATACGACTTGTGAGCGGTCGTTTCTGGTGTACCAGTCCCATGCATCATCGTAGTTTCTGTTGTAATGCATTGGGCAGTTCGGATTTGAACAGCCATTATTCATGAAACGGAACTCCAACTGGCTCATGGTATCTCCTTTAAGAAATATGTATATAAAAGAGAAGTTAGTGAAAATGCAGTGACTTGAAAAATATGAATTACAAAACATGAATCATGTACATATGATAAAAAATAATGTTTTGTTTGCTATGACGGAGCAGTAACCACTACTCACTGACAGTTTTCTCCATTTTTTGGACTCATACATTTGAAAACAATTCTGCATATACAGTAGGACGATTCTTATTTTGCATTTACCCGCAAAAGGGATTTCCTGAGACAAAAAATAAAGTTCAAAAGAAAATTTTCATGAAAAATGGTGCTTTTATACAAAAGTTTCAGCTGTATATAAAAGTGGTGTTTATTTTGCTAGCATGGATTTTTCTCTTTCATAGACCCACTAACCCTGAATTACAACAGAAGAGCCGTTCTAGCTTTAGAAGCTCACTCCACCACAAAATGGTAAGAAAGGGAAAACCGAAACAGATAAGAATAAGTAAAGAAAAGCTGTTGTTGGGTAATTATCCCAAGAATGGTTTCAATTACTTCCACCTCTTTGTTCATCAAAAGCTAAAGCAGCAAGAAAGTTTATGACGTAGAAGTCTTGTCTTACTGCTACGTTAATTTAAAACATCAACATACTAAGAAATAGTTCCTAAATGAAAGAAAGCTTAACGGCCAGACGAAACATGTAAACAACAGAAGTCACACTTACGGAAAAGATGCTTTATTCAGGATGTAGCAAACACATCGTAGCACAGCATATTGCACTTAACTCTCCACACACCACACAACTCTTAACACAACGCTCTTTTCACAGCGCTCCTTTCAATAATCAGTTTTCAACCCAACGCTCGTCAAGCAACAATTTAGTCGTCGCTTTTATCTCTTGTTCTTATCAATATCAGGCATACGTCAAGTGCATTCAACCTCAATTGTGTTACCAAACGTATTCGTTTGAGAGAAAAGATATTACGTTAAGAGTGAAGAATAACAGAATAAACTCAAGATTTACATAGGGAAAGAAACTAAAAAGGAAAGTTAATTTAGAATATACGTCACAAGTTCCTTTTGCTGTTCTTAAAAAATACAACCCATTCATATACAACTGCCAAAGCTTCTACTCATCTATTAAATTGAAAACAAATGCCGTCTCCTGCACGATACACTTTAATGATACGAAACTATGTACAATTAAAATAAGTATATGTTTAAGAACTTTC
Organism: Macrothele yani; assembly: GCA_039090855.1. Classification (NCBI taxonomy): domain Eukaryota; kingdom Metazoa; phylum Arthropoda; class Arachnida; order Araneae; family Macrothelidae; genus Macrothele; species Macrothele yani. The sequence continues at coordinate 41,669,586 of CM077022.1, read as the reverse complement.
AACGCCACAAGGCGTCATCCTCAGAAAACACAGAAGTATATACTTTTACAAGGAAAATAGTAGTTAATGCGCATGTGCAATACTGGCAAAGGCCAAATCAAGTTCAGGATGGTACAAGCATAGTTGGTGGGCGTGACATGGTCCAAAAGTGTTCTCCAAGGAAGGGGGATAAAAACGGGCGGTTCATCGTTGCAGCATCTTTCGCCATTGACGAATATGTGAATACTTTCAGCGAAACGTGTTGATCAACGATTACTGGGAGAATTCAAAATGATGGTGTCATTCCAACATGGTAGGTAAGAACCATTTAAACAAAGTCTCGATAAAGATGTAACACCAGAATGCGTCCTAAGATTATATTGATGTTCGTAAATGCGGTGCTCCAAATTACGAGTGGTATAGCCCACACAACATGAATCGGGCTCAGCAGGGTTAGTAGATTTTAGTGGAACCAAAATATACACCGTGACGGTTCACACGTTCAACACAATCTCTGTCCTTTTTAGCAGTGTTAAATAAAGTATGAGACCTTACACCAAACTTGAGTTTGTACTTATTACATATGTTTTTTAAGATATTACATACTGGTGGTTGTGTATGGAATACCACCATATATACCACCCATATGTAATATATTAAAGAACATATGTCATAAGTAATTTGGGGCGCCGCATTTACGAACATCAATGTAATCTTAGGACACATTCTGGTGTTACATCTTCGTCGAGACTGTTTAAATGGTCCTTACCTACCATGTAGGAATGACACCATTAATCTAGATTCTCCCAGTAATCGTCGATCGCCGCACCGGTGGCGCAGTGGTCTAAGCGATGGCCTCTGATCATTCGTCCGAACGGGGTCCGGGTTCGAATCCCGGTGAGGCATGATGTTGTGTTTGTCTTACGGCACTGGCTCTCTCCCTTCCCTGGAACCAGTGACCCTAAATTAGGGACGGGTGACTGCTTATAGCCCATTGAGTTGCTCACGGTGGTCGTTAAACCATCAAAAAAATAATCGTCGATCAACACTTTTCGCTGAACGTATTCACATATTCGTCAATGGCGAAAGATGCTGCAACGATGAACCCCCCGTGTTTATCCCCCTTCCTTGGAGAACACTTTTGGGCCAAGTCACGCCCACCAACTATGCTTGCACCCACTGAACTAGATTTGGACTTTGCCTTTATTGCACATGAGCATTAACTGATATTTGTCTTGTAAAAGTATATAAGCCACTCACTTCTGTGCTCACTACTGCATAGTTTTTCAGGATGATGCCGTTGAAAGTTCTTAAACATATACTTATTTTAATTGTACATAGTTTTTTTTATCATTAAAGTGTATTGTGCAGGGGACGGAATTTGTTTTCAATTTATTAGCTTTTGGTGCACGAATTAATTTCTTCCTATCTTCTACTCATCATTTAGAAAATAAATTACCGCATTTTCGGAACATAAGACGCAGATTTTTTCCAAATAAATTGATGTCAAAATCTCCTTGTGTCTGACACTGAGTGGTCACTGATCACTCAGAGGGTCCGCCTTCGTAGGTCCTTTCGCCCTCAGTACACCAGTTATCTGCCGTGCATAGATTCAAATAAGACGCCGGAAGCATTTGAGAGGAATGGCCAACGAATCTGTGTGTAATGCGGCCTTGGAGGAGATTGGTGCATCCAGACGCCTGATATACCGTTCTATAGTGTCTCACAAGTGCTGTATGATATTGGAGATCTCGGAGGCCAATCGATATGCTAGAAATATGAACTGTGTTTCTCAAACCGTTCCTGCACAACATTGGACCTGTGGCTCAGCGCATTGTCATCTTGGAAGACACCGTCGCCTTTCGTGAAAAAGTGTAACATTGCTGGGTGTACAGAGTCAGCAAGCAATCCCCGATAGTGGGCACTAGTCGTACTATATTTCACATGTACCAGGGGTCCAAATTCCTGCCAGATAAACATGCCCCACACCATACAACCGCCTCCACCGTCTTGCACTGTGGAGATCATGCAGGATAGATCGAGTGTCTCAGGTTGTCGACCATCCACGGAGTGGAGTAAAAATGCGACTTATCAGACCAGCACACTTTTTCCCAGTCATCCGGCAACCAAATTTCATGATCTTCACACCAGGCGAGTCATTTGCGCCCATTAACCATGGATAGGAGAGGATGTCGTCGGGGTCGTTTGCTGTTATAGACCATACGTGCGAGCGTGCGACACATGTCCATGACAGATACGGTTTCTGGTTAACGTATGTTGTATTGGGTACTCAACTGTTGAACAGCGCTTCGTCTGTCGGCGAAAAATAGATGACAGAGGTGAGCGCCGTATCCGGCGTTTGAGATCGCATTGTACCAGATATGTTGCATTGTTGAGATCGCATTGTACCAGATATGTTGCATTGTTGAGATCGCATTGTACGATGTACCAGATATGTTGCATTGTACCAGATATGTTGCATTGTTGAGATCGCATTGTTGAGATCGCATTGTACCAGATGTGAGAGGTGAGCGCCGTATCCGGCGCTCACCTCTCACATCAATCTTTCGCTGTCCTGTGCAGCTTTCCCTCCAGATCGCTGTTTTACCATTTTCACGCCAGTCTTGATATGCTTTAACTACGGCGACTCGCGAACAACCCACCAGTTCAGTCATTGTTTGCGAAATCGACGCACCTTTTCTTCGGGCTCCCACAATCTGTCCTTTCCCAAAGCCCGATAAATTCTTTCTTTTAACGCATCGCTATCCAAATTTTACTACCAGCTTCTCCAATTCCACCTTATACAGTATATACTGCGTCGATCGACTAATCGCGCCCTCTCGGAAATCACGAGGTCAACGGGCCGCATCCTCTTTTGTTAGGGGTGTTCATAATTCATTGATCAATCTGTGTATATACCAAAAGTCAATATATGCTGCTATAAAGACTGCTGAACGAGTTAAAATGTCATGACTTTATTTCAGTTGATATTGTTCTGCACTTTTTCTACAACGTCATTGTATCGTGAATGCTTGTATATACTATTATTATAATTTTATGTTCATCCATTGTTAACTAAGCAGTGTGCCTTTTTACGAGCCGGGCCAGCTATGGTGTTACACATGTGTATTTACATTTAAATGTATGTCTGTGGACATACCCGTGCATTCATGAGTTAAGGATGTAAAATTCAGTTTGAGCTCATACCTCATATCTGGTACAATGCGATCTCAAACGAACATAAAAGGGATATCATAATCCTTTTAAAAAGCGAAGTTATAGAAAAAGAAGGGAAAGGACAGCATCTTAGAACGAAACATCAAAACAGACGTCTAAGACATCAACCAGCAAACTGAGCGTGCCAACGCAAACTAGGGTGCAACAAAAGGTATAGCCGCCAGTGAGGCAGATTGCGTCAGACAGCCTGACGCAGTGCTGAAAAGCTTCGTTCATTTAGATATAACGGCGATCAGTGTAGCACGTAATGAGCTCACGAACAGACTTACAGCAATCATTATGCCTCGTAAATGCGTGAATTCAATATTTTTTTATATATGTGGCGAAATTGTGAGTATTAAACGTAGAAGACGTATAACCCCTTTAATTAGAACAACCTATAAAAATTATTTTGGATGCCAGATTGGCGAGCAGGATAAGCCATGGGAGCCACACTTCCGCTGTTAACGCTGTTCGATTCGGCTTCGAGAGTATGTTAGAGGAAAGAGAACATCGATGCCTTTCGCCATACCGAGGATCTGGAGGGAACCTAGAGATCATGTAACAGATTGTTACTTTTCTATGACTCCAGCAGTAAAAGGAATTAATTTTATGAAGCAAAAGCATGTGCAGTATCCCAGCATCGATTCCGCAATAAGACCAGTACCTCACAGTGATACGCATCCTGTACCACAGCCACCAGTAAACTGTCCTTTTAATGAAGAGGAATGCATTCCATCAACTAGTCACGAAAGTTGAAAAGACGAGGGCTATATCCCATCAGAGAAACATTAAACGCCTCATATGATCACCCTAGCAGAGCTCAATGACCTCGTTCGTGATCTGGGATTAAGCAAAAATAAAACTGAATTGCTTGGATGAAGAATTAAGAAGTGGAATGTATTGGATAATGATGTACGTATTTCCGTGTATCATGACCAACACAAAGAGTTTATTCGTTTTTATGAAAAAGATGGCGATATATGCTTTTGTAACGACATTCCCAGGCTGATGTCATCTTTAGATATGTATCCCAAGCCAGAGGAATGGCGACTGTTTATTGATGCTCCGAAAGTGAGTTTAAAAGCAGTGCTGTTACACATTGGCAGCAGATACAACTCTATTGCTGTTGAATATGCTTCACGGGGGGAAACAAACCTATGATACCTTGAAAAACCTATTAAATGTACTGAAGTACAATGGCTTTCATTGAAGAATTTGTGGTGACTTGAAAGTCATTTCGTTTTTACTAGGTATGTGACTGGGATATACTAAATATTCATGTTTCCTTTGCGAATGGGACAGTCGCGATAAAGAGAAACACTACCATGTAAGAAAGTGGCTTTCACGGCAGTCTCTGAATCCCGGTGCTAAGAATGTAGTGAACGAATCTCTTGTACCAGCAGCAGACATACTTCTCTCACCACTGCACATCAAACTCGGATTGATAAATATTTTATGTTAAAGCTTTGGACTAGGACAGTGAGGCATTTAGGTTTATCCGAGATTTCTTCCCTTTCATATCGGATGCTAAAATAAAAGAGGGAGTAATTATTGGTCTTGACATTCGGAAACTCACGCTAAATGACTGTTTTGAAAGTGTCCTTCAGAAACTACAAAAGGAAGCATAGCTGGCATTCAAGGATGCTGTTTCCTTGGAAATACTGAGCCTGTAAACTGTAAGAGCATAGTTCAAAAGCTGGTGAAAAAATTTCAAAAGTTAAGTTTATAACGAAGTGAATTTCTCCGTCATTTTTATCCGCGCCGGGGTTGGAACCCGGGTCCACTCATTCCGGAATAAGTTGCTCTACCAATTAAGCTACGCGGACATTGATTCTGATTCCTATCTGCCTTTATGTCGTGTGCGTCCTTCTGGCAGGTACGCCACATCTGCTGGTACGTTACATCATCTCCCCCTTATTTTTCTTTTCTTTCGAAGTGCTGCTCATATTTTTCCTATCTCGCGGGGGAAATAACATCACACCAATGCGAGATTTTGAACGGTCGGGTTATCCGGATAGTTCGGGCGCCATTATAACGAAGTGAATTTCTCCGTCATTTTTATCCGCGCCGGGGTTGGAACCCGGGTCCATTCATTCCGGAATAAGTTGCTCTACCAATTAAGCTACGCGGACATTGATTCTGATTCCTATCTGCCTTTATGTCGTGTGCGTCCTTCTGGCAGGTACGTCACATCTGCTGGTACGTTACAAGTTGTCACATGTGATTAAAACTGCATTTCCTTCATTCTCACCTAGACTTTCTTCCCGATAATATAGGAGCAGTTAGTGATGAACATGGTGAACGATTTCACCAGCAGATATCTGTCATGGAGAACCGTTACCGTGCACAGTGGAATGAAGCGATGCTTGCTAACTACTGTTGGTAACTCAAGAGAGAGAGATGCTCCTGAACACCAGTATAAACGGAAAAGCATGTAATGTAGAAACTTTGCTATTATAGCACATTAATACACTTAAAATGTGTTCCCATTATGTAAATTAATTGGGATGTAATGTATGCAAATACACTGAAGGAAAAAAATCCCAACACCACGAAAAAAATAGTCGTAGAGGAATGAAATGGCGGCAATACATTTGTATAGGTAACATATTTAATCGATTAAGGTTTCAAGATCACAGCTTATTGTAAGCGCGAGAAGAGCCATTTTAAATGTGAAAATGCTGGAACATTAATAACCGGTGTAACCGCCAGAATGTTGAATGCAAGCACGCAAACGTTCCTTTTTTTTTTGTTGATTGAAGGTTTAACGACCACCATGAGCAACTCAATGGGCTATAAGCAGTCGCCCGTCCTTAATTTAGGGTCACTGGTTCCAGGGAAGGGAGAGAGCCAGTGCCGTAAGACAAACACAACATCCATGTCTCACCGGGATTCGAACCCGGACCCCGTTCGGACGAATGATCAGAGGCCATCGCTTAGACCACTGCGCCACCGGGGCGGCACGCAAACGTTCATGCATTGTGTCGTACAGGTGCTGGATGTCAGTTTGTGGGATGGAGTTCCATGCCTGTTGCACTTGATCGGTCAATACAGGGTCGGTAAATGCTGGTTGGGGGTGACGCTGGAGTTGTCGTCCAATGATGTCCCATACGTGCTCGATTGGGGAAAGATCTGGTGATCTAGAAGGCCACGGCAACATGTCGACACTCTGTAGAGCATGTTGGGTTACAACAGCGGTATGCGGGCGAGCGTTATCCTGTTGGAAAACACCCCCTTTAATGCTGTTCATGAATGGCAGCACAACAGGTTGAATCACCAGACCGACGTACAACTGTGCCGGCAGGGTGCGTGGGAAAACCACGAGAGTGCTCCTGCTGTCATAGGAAACTACTCCCACTGCCGTCGCAAACGGCAGTGGTTTGGAGCAAGTGGAATGCACGCTACAGGCGTCTGGCTCGGAGCTGTGTTTCATGTAACCGATTCGTAACAGTTTGCTGTGTCACTGTGGTGGCAACTGCAGCTCGAATTGCTGCCGCAGACGCGGTACGATGCGCCACGGCCATACGCCGTGCACGGCGGTCTTCCCTCTCAGTAGTGCCACGTGGCCGGCCGGAACCCGGTCTTCTTGAGGCAGTAAATTCCCTTGACCACCGCTGCCAACAATCATGCACAGTGGCTACATTCCTGCCAAGTCGTTCTGCAATTTTGCGGAAAGAAAATCCACTTTCTCGTAGCCCTATTACACGACCTCGTTCAAACTCCGTGAGCTGTTGATAATGGCTTCTTCGTCCTCTTAAAGGCATTCTTGACTAACATCAACACCCTACGTCGAATCTCAACGATAACTAACGCTCACGAACGTTACAGCGCGTATTTACAGCAAACCTGCTTTGCACGTTCCGAGGGGCGCTACTAGCGCCACACGTATACGCCGAGCGCGAAATTTGCATAGACGTCATCTTACAGATGTACTCTCACCGCCTACCAACTGTCGTTTATCTAACGCAACCCCTTCTTAGTGCTGAGATTTTTTTTCCGTCAGTGTATATTGTAATAACGTATAAAATACTATTACATTATAGTAACGTATAAAAGCAAATCTTCTGTTGTATATTTTATATATCCTACTGAAGAATCAACTTATGCATATAGAGTTATAATGCATTATGAGGATGTATTACATAAGTCATTTTGTAGTAACGTATAAAAACGAATCGTCCATTAAAAAGAATAAGAACCAAGTAGAGATGTTTTTCCTCATTTTTGTGTACTCTACACCGTATGTAATTGAAATATTAGCTTTAAGTCTAAGGAAAAATTATTATTTCGATCGGTTCTGGCCAAACTTTAGATAAAAAAAAAAAAATCCTCCTTCTCAGAAATTGATTGTATGCCGTAGATTGCAAATAGACTTCGACCAAGACCATCTTACTTTGACACATTAGCCATGCAGCCAGGATGACCATATGAACCAATGCCGAAGACCATTGGCTGTACGAAGGTTGACATCGCGGGTAAATCAAGCAACGAATGTACGCAATCGTCTAATGGAATGTTTCTCTACGTTGTTTTCATCATCCGTATTGCACATAGCTGATTTCGCAAATCGCAAGGATTTAATGATTCATAAACTGCTGTTTTTACGCATAAAATGTAATTTTTTCTTAATAAAAATCTCTGAAATATCTATTTTTTTTAATTTTCTCAAAAAATAAGGGTGTCTTGTACATCGGTGCGTCTTATATTCCGAAAATTACGGTAATATCCACTATGAAATGCTTCAGTTACTGCTCACTGAATTGCGATTACCTCAACGCAAAGTGAGGTTCACCCAATTCTGGCGTAACGAGAACGAGAGTGTGACATGCGTTTGCTGGTTCAGTTGAGAGCAAAGGTAAGGACGTGATGGGTGCAACAAAATATCCATCGTAAGTTACAAAAGGCCAACTTGTGGGAGTACGAATGTTTGGGGCGTCTATTTAGGAAACAGAGAGACAGTTGCGGGTTGTTCGAGGGACTCTTTGATTAAAGTGTACCACGAATGGTGTGAAAACGGCGAACCCTTCAACCGACGACTCAACTGTAAAGGGCGCCAATAGGTGAGTTCCAGAGGTATAGAACGCCAATAGGTGAGTTCCAGAGGTATAGGACGCGTGCGTCGCCTTGTACACGGCAATCAGCGCAGCAGAGTTTTGCAGTTGACGGTCTATCATAATATGGGTCAACCAGAAACAATATAGCACATGAGTATGCATCGCACACTCCCTCACAGCAAGATGATGGTCACCGTTTGATGGTTCGCAGCTGATGTGATCCACTCTCTTTCTTACAACCGGGACAAACCATCACAGCGGGCAGGTATCGTCAAGAGCTTCACATAACGCATAGAAACATGGAAAACTGTCCACCAGACAGCCGGGATCAGTCAATAGGGATGGGCCCATATTTCTCCATGATAACGCAAGACGCGTTGACCACCAAACAACCTAGAAGCTGCACCAGTTGAGGTGCAAAACAAAGTGATAGCCCATAAGATCAGTACGGACTATCATTTATTCAAGCATCTGGACACCTTTTTACAGGATAAATCGTTTCCCAATCAAACATCAATTGAAACCTCATTCCACGAGTTTGTCGCATACCGATACTCGACATTTTTTAAAACGGCATACGGACGCTTGGATTTCGTTGGCAAAAGTGCGTTGCTGCTCCCGGCGATTATTTTGATTAGTAATATATGTTTGGATCCGTATTTTGGGGATCTTAAGTTTCCATTAATATTCTGACATTTCATCTGTAACAACCTAACAACAGAATCTTGGAGTTTACGACTTTTGTCGCTAGGACGAAGTGTATATCAAGTAGGGTCCGGAACCGCGTACATTAATCCTAAATGCATTACAAATAAGTCTAGGAATAGCCATGTCATCAATTATTACCAAGTTTAATCCTAAAGTAAATATAGTACAAGTTTACTACAACTTGCAATATCATGATAAAGTCCTTTGCAAAAACTCGCTTTGTCTTACTAGGGAAACAAAGTTCAGGAGCAAAACAATATAATACCCGCCTATCTGAAGTTTGGATTGTTTGCAGCTGAGTGGCATACACGTGTGAAAGTCAAGAACGTACGCAGCGCTATCTGTCACTCGTGCAGCATCAGTAGGAGCTGAAACGTTGATGTAATGACAAAGGGACGAAATTTGATCCCCTTAGAAAAATGGATGATCATGGCATACAGAAGAAGGGGCGGCAGTATCTGGAAAAGGGGTAACTGTGTCAGCTGATAACGAGCTGTCGTCTCAAAGTATACCGAGAGTGGGTGGAAAGAGGCACAACGGATGGCCAGCGGGTGGGGATTGCATGGCGGTGGCTGGTTAATGCTCGGGTAGACAGGCAATTCGGCCGTGTTGTTCGGAACAATAGACGTGCTACCTTACCACAGTTGACCATGGTTTGCAAACAGGGAGCACAGAAGAGAGTATCCACAGCTACAGTGCAACAATTCTTCCATTATATGAGACTATGGTGTTAAAGCACGACCACAGCACGTCATCGGTGACAACGATTAAAGTCCTATAGGAAACATCGGCAGTGTACCGTGGAATATTGAAAGACAGTTGCTTTCTATGGTGAATCACGTTTACCCCTGCATCGAATAGATGAACGGTAAATAGCTGCGATGAAGATGGCAAAAGCTTCCCTGGCCACATGGCATACGCATGTGGCTAAGGTGCTGTGTGCTGGAGGAGGTTTTTCTGGTACACTCTCAGTTTTCTGATAGTGGTGGATGACCACCTAAACTCCACCGCGTTCCTATCCATCATTAAAGACCACGTTCATCCGTTTATTCTCACAATGTTTCTAGACTGCGATGCAGTGTTCTAGCAGGATATAGCGCGTCTAGTCATATGGCCCGTATTGTACAACACTGGTTCGAGAAATACCAGAATGACGACCATATTCTCCCATGTTTGCCCGATTGTGAGCCCAATTGAACATATTTGGGACCATATTGATCCACTCGTGCGGTCTATGAATTCTTCACGACAAACACTAAGAAAGCTACGGGCAGCACTTAAACGGATATGGTATGGCATACTAGCGGAAACCTTCCGGCCCTAGTGGAATCCATGCCTTTTCGGATGGCTTCAGTGGTGGCGGCTGACGGAGGATCAGCACAGTGCTAGGTATATGACCATAATGTTTTGCTTCTACAGTACATAAGTGAAAAATTTTAGTGGATTTTAATCTACTTTTTATGGAATTTCCTCTTTAAATTCTAGAAATTGACCAGAAATGTATACTTACCTTTTTGGTATCCTTGCTAATTCAGAGCGCCATTTGATATCTAATGATCGCAAGCTAATCCTTTGTCACGAACCTAGACTTGCGGACACAACCAATATTCATCTTATCTACATTGTTTGTGTCTGCAAGTAGTGGAAACAAATAACAAGGTGCCGCTAGAAAAACGACGATAGATTTAGTGACCATCATTATCAACCATCCTCAATCCACTGCTGGTTAAAGGTTCCCCAAAGTCCCTTTCACAACATTCATGATTTTTGCTCTGCCGTGAAACGACGTGAAGTGTTTTTCCCATGACCATTTTCCGATAGTTTGTTTAGTCTTTTTAATCATTTACACTGCTGGCCTCCCAAATTGCAACACCAAGAAAGAAGCATCCGATTGGCCTGAAATTCGCAGCATGCGTCGCCCGCGAAAGGACATGCAAACGATTAGCATTGCAGGGCATATGCAAATCATGTGCGCCCGGCACGCCACCGAGAAGCACTAGAAGAAGGGTGCACAAAAGGCGGGGTGTAAGTAGTGGAAGTGTGTCGCGCTGCCGGACCTGTCAGTGGGAAGCTTCCTGATGCCTTGTCGCAGAATACGGCATTCATTTCAGCACGTTTCGGAGTTCGAGAGAGGACGAATAGTGGCTTATCGCGACAGCGGTTTATCGTACCGAGACATCGGCACCCGTGTGGGACGATATCCAGCCACAGTGAGGCAAGTATAGATTCGGTGGATGCAGGAGGGACGGACGGACCGACGTGAGTGATTACCGCAGCCGTGGCACACCACCAAACGAGAGAACCGGCATGTTGTGCCGCGGGCATTGACGGCTCGCACCGCCACATCACGAACGTTAGCACAGGAATTAGGGTGTGTTGCGCAACAACCGTGTCAGCACGTACCGTTCGACTTCGTCTGCAGGAGCGAGGACTTGTCGCACGGGGCCTATTAGTCTGATTACCATTGACATTACACCACCGGCGAGTGCGGCGGCAGTGGGCCATTGAACGCCGCACCTGGACTACGGAATGGCACGGCATTGTCTTCTCCGACGAATCCCACTTCTGCCTGCAACACCACGATTGTCGGATCCGCGAGTGGCGGCACCGCGGCGAGAGACTGTATGACACCTGCATTATGCATCGCCATACCGGTCCGTCGCCTGGCGTTATGGTTTGGGGCGCAATTGAATATGACACCCCGCACCCCTCTGGTACGCATCTCCGGTACATTTAACAGCCACCGCTACATCTCCGGCGTTTTGGAGCCTGTAGTCCTCCCTTACCTGCAGGACCTGCCAGCGGCCACGTTTTAACAGGACATTGCGCGCCCGCACGTGGCACGCATCGTGCAACAATTCTTCACGGCCCACCAGGTGTCACTGCTGCCGTGGCTCGCCTGTTCTCCCGATATGTCGCCCATCAAACACGTCTGGTCGCTCATCGGCAATCGAGTGGCCCGGCAAGCACCACACGCGGCTACGCCTGATAAACTGTGGCAACGTGTGGAAGCAGCCTGGACCGACATACCCCAAGCCCACATCCAAAGCTTCTTTCGTTCGATGCCGCGGCGTGCAGCAGCCGTTATTGCCAGCCATGGGGCCACGCGAACTAGTGATGTCTGCATGTTCCGCAAGTCGCACGGGCCTGTAAGCTGAATCTTTTCATCTTTGTATCTGTTGTTATGTGTCCAGTAAATATGGCTTTGCTATCTCGTGTTCTTCTCGGTGTTGCATTTTGGGTGGCCAGCAGTGTATATTCAGGTGTATCGAGCAGTTACTGCAGTGTTTCAAAATTTGATGCCAAAGATATGTTGAATGTTTCAGGTCCATGCTCCATAGGATTGCTCTGTGCTGTGTTGTCATGCTTCACACCATTATCCAGTAGTTTTATCAGTATTTAAAGATGCTCCTGGAACTGTTGCACAGGTATTATAGATTTGAAGAACTTGGAGGAAATCTGTATCGGAACGGGGAAAAGGGTGAAATCGTCAGCATATGTTGTTAGATAGATATGACGATGTCGTTGACTGACCAGAGGGGTGGTGGTTCTATTGGTAAAAGTTGAAGGCGATAAGACAAGTGGTAAAATAAGTAGAGACTCAAATATAATTGCAAAAAGTTGCCCTGATAAAGACACCCCTGTCTGATTCCTTTCTGAAATTGAATTGTTGCTGAAAGGAAGTTGTTACCACGTACATACGCACTTGAATTACGGTAAAGAGTTAGCATCTGCCGGCAGAAGTATTGCGAGAAACCAGACTGAGTTAAGACTGATTGATCGCCAGTTATTTGAGGTCCTGAAGGAATCTTTTTTGTGGCAGTAGTTTAATATTTGCAAGTGTAAAATTAATACGCCGCCCCTGTGGAGCAGTTGTCTAAGCAGCTGGCTTCTGACCATTTATCTGAGATGGGTTCGGGTTCAAATCCCGATGAGACATAGATGTTGTGTTTGTCTTACGGCACTGGCTCACCCCCTTCTCAGGAAGCAGTGGCCCTAAATTAGACACAGGCGAACTGCTTATAGCCCATCTAGTTGCTCACGGATATCGTTTAACCGCGAAACAAAAAAGCAATCAGTTGGGTGTGAGAGATATGGATAGAGTAAAATTAAAACAGGAGTGGAACAGTTATAAGAGAAAAACATATGCTCGGCAAAAGCTGATCATTAGTCTATAATTCCCTGGTGCTGCTTGCCGAATCAGTTGGGCAAGTGAAGTTTTAATTTCTAGGTGAAGTGAGATCTGCGTGCTGATGTTGCAGAACTTGTAAAAGATAACAGAGAAAAAACGTTGTAGCTTGAGGTGACGTGGTAAGTCTGCTGAACTTGCTTTTGAAATAATGTCGAAATTAGGAGCATATTTGTTGATTGTCGAAAGTGATAGCACCATTTGGCAGTTTAAGGTATGTAAGCTTTTTACTAGTCTTTGGTGTTCTTGAAGAAGAAGATAAAATAAGTGTGTGGTCGATCTATGTTGCATACATTAAGAAGTTTCAGGAGTTGTTAGAGCCACTTGAAAAATAGATCATCCCACTTTTTCTTAATTCTGATTGAAGGACAAGGTATTCTGCAATAATTTAATCAAGGGTACGAAGGATATTTCGGAAGTTTTCAACTTTCATATTCTGGAGTATACGTTTCGTGAAGGAAGTTTTGTACTTGTATGCTATTATTTTCAGTTTAGTATAAAGCCAGTGTTTAGTCGGATTAATAACTGTCAGAGGCTGATCTGTAGCTGCTTGAAGCATACCTTTTACCTCATTACAATAGCAGATATCTTCCAAGATAAAATCAACGAATACGTGTGCTCGGGAGTCACGTGCTGTAGAGTTAGTTTCGGTTAAACTGGGTTGTAGGGACTGCGAGATGTATATGCGGTCTAATCGTGCTGCGGCTGTAGAAGTTGCTAACGAGGAACGCCAGGTAAAATGCTATACCTTAGGTTGCAGATAGCGAAAAGTATCAAGTTAACTTTCACTTTGAATAAATGCAGCAAAGATGTTAACGACATTATAACTGTGATAAGTTGCATTATGTCTATGGATGCGATGGCACAACTTGCAGTCAAAGCCCCCTGACAAAATAATGTGGTCTGAAGGGGAAATGTGTTGAATGTTAACAGTAAGGAGATTTCAGAGCTGTATGGAGTCGTCGTTATGTGAAGTAATGTAGATACTGAACAAGTGAAAGATTTCTGAATGGAATGTAAACTTCAAATGAAGATGTTGACCATTGTAGTTATCTACTTCTGTTATGGTAGTTATTTGAGACTGTAGAGTCTTCGATTGCAAATGCTATGCCGGAATTAATGATTTGGTAATAACTGTGGTGGAATATTTACGGCTATGCGCGCCATGTTTCATACAGAGTAGTTGGTTTGCAATTCGTATCCTGTAGTGCTACGGTGTCAGTATTTACAAGGACAAGATCGACATGAGTCAAGGCGTTTGCAAGAGGGTTGCTACACACTCTGCAAAGGGAAGAAGCTACTTTGTTTTCACATCATGGGAGAGCTGGAGCCCACTTTCACCTTTTCTCAGCATTCTTATACGGCCTTCAATGAAGAATTTGTAACAAGGCAATCCATTTAACAGGAATTTTTCCTCGAAGGCGGGTTAAAATGTTTCCTTCTTGGGGATGACCTTTGGGAGCCGAAGGGGATTATCTGCGTAAAAGGTAGTAGCTGCATCTTCAGTTCTCTGCCTAATGTAAGTATTCTCAACACGGTTTCTTTAGTTAAAGGCGTTATGTTACTATTAAGTTCGTCAATAGGAACGTTTGTTATTTTCTCGTTTCTCTCTTCAGGGGATTCTAATCGAGGGAATTTTTTTAAAAAGAGCTTGCTTGATGTGACGTTTAAGGACAACCCTGTAAAACAGTCCACTTGATGAGGTAATTTTGCTTGGGCTTCTAGGGACTGTTCTTCTGGCTGGGTTGCATTTTTTGTTCACTTAGGTTTTGCCTTCCGCCTTCGCCTGCCAATTAAGTTAGGTAATAACTTCTATATAGCTGTGGCGCCCGGTTCATCTGCCTGTTGAGAAACTTCCGTGTGAATGACTTCTGTGTTTGAATCGGCTATTTCCGTAATTCAGTCATACCCTATGAGATAATCGATGCTATGTGCTTCATCTAAGACGAGATCTGCTTAGATGGATATCTGGGTGACCACATCTTTTTGGTGGAAGAATTTGGGCAATGGCAATACTTTCAGATTGTGGAATGTATCCTGAAGCTACTGATTCTGGATTAATTTGAGATGTCTTGCCTTCGGCAGCAACTTGAAGTAGTTGATCAACATTTTGTGGTGGTGCAACCATTTGAGGTGAAGCAGTTGATTTGATTTGATTGTGGATGGTACGTAGTTATTCTTAAAATACTGTTCATGCTCCTTAGACAGCAAAGAAGATACACAAAATAGCCATACTTTTTGTGCAAATGCGACAGTCGAGCAAAGAGCCAACACTGGGTCAAAAACAATGGGCAAACAGAGCTGCTTTAAAACCAGGAAACAAAAACGTTATCTGGGAAAGTTTGTTTGATTCTCTAAAAAAGAAAAAATCCCCTTACCTCCTCTTCATATCAAACTTGGGCTTATGAAGCAGTTTGTAAAAGATTTACGAAGCGAAGGACTTTGTTTTAAGTATCTGTGTAAAACGTTTCCTATATTGTCAGATGCCGAATTGAAAAAAGTAGTTTTTGTCGGACTAGACATTCGAAAACTCTTAAAAGGCAATGAGTTTGAAACAAAAATAGAAACTGTTGAAAGAGAGGCTTGGAATACTTTTAAGAAGTTGCAAAGAAGTACTTGGTGAACTATTAGAGTTATGAAAATTTTTCCGCGGTCTTAAGGAGAATGGAGACAGGAACTAGCGAGAAACCAGTACACATTTTATCAACAAAATATTGGCCGTTAGCATCAATGACCTTTTGCCATTTTTCAGGCAACAAATGAATGCCACTGTGATAGAAGGACTCGGGTTTGGAGCTGAAGAACACAGTGACGAAATTTTCCACTTCTGGAACTGTGGTGAACCGCTGTTGGGCTCGGGCATATTGCATAGAGCGAAACAGATGAAAGTCTGAGGGTGCAATGTCCGGGTAGTAAGCCGGGTGCGGTACAACCTCCCAGTGTAACTGTTCAAATATAGATTTCGTGGTGGTACCGACATGGGGTCAGGCATTTTCGTGTAACAGGATGACTGAGAGGCGTCCTTTACCTGTCCATAGACATTTTTGTTCGATTGCGGCGTTCAGTTTCATCAACTGATCGCTACATCTTTGTGCAGTGATTGTTTCTCCCAGTTTCAACAGTTCGAAGTGTATCACTCCATGCATATCCCACCACACACACACAACAGCACCTTTTACCCGTGGATATCCTGTTTTGCAGTGGATGCTGATGGCTGGCCTGGGTTGACTCAGGATCGCTTGCGTACGGGTTTGTCGCAATAGACCCATTTTTCATCCTCGGTGACAACCTTCCACAAGAAATTCTTCCCTTGAAAACTCTTCAGCAACGACATGCAGATGCCCAATCGTTGACCAATATCACGCTCCGTTAAAATATGCGGAACTCAATTACGAAACTTCTGGAACTTCCACAAGGTCTGCAGACGCCGTACCACCGTCGATTGAGCCACTTTCAAACGTTTCGCCTGTCGCGTGGTCGATCGTGTGGCATCCTCTTTCAATAGCGATTCCAACCCCACTCCTGCGGTCTATCTGCACGTGGCTTGTTTTCCAAGCTTAGATCATCTTTCTCAAACCTGGCAAACCATTCTCGACACGTCCACTTACCCATAAGCGTTTCACCATACGCTTGACATATTGAACCGTATGCTTCACTCGCATTTTTCCCTAAATTAAACATGGATAACAAACAATGCCGCAAATGAACTTTATCGGCCGCCATGCTTGGCTTCATGTAGGAACTGACAGCACGAGTCGTCGGCCGGTCAGACCCCTACAGCACCCGCTAGCGGGAGGGGGGTAAACGTTTGTGTACCCCTAATAAAAAGATCCCAACTACAAGCATCTGTGCAGTACAAAGCATCTAGAAAATTTCAAAGCGTAAGGTTCATGAAGCCAAGCTTGAAGGTGCACTTTCTCAACGCCCACTTGAACTACTTTCGTGAAAACCTTATAGCCGTTAGTGAAGAACAATGAGAAAGATTCCATCAAGACATAAATGAAAAGAAACGAACATTCCAGGGAATATAGAACTTTAACATTATGGCTCGCTACTATTGGATGCTGCAAAGAGAAGACCCGCAAGCTGTGTATAGAAAAAAATACGAAGCGAAGATTTTAAGGCAAAAGAAAAACACAATATATGAGGACTTGTAAATATAAATAACATTTTAAAATGGTTCTCTTTAGCATTTCTGTATATAAAAAGTTGTTTACTGTTTTGTAATAAAATAAACTTTTCATCAGGACGCATGTGAATAAGCTAATTTTCCGTATCTTAATATGCTATCCAGGTGGTGCAGTTGTCTAATCGCTGGTGTGTGACCATTCGTCCCAGATGGTTCCAGGTTCGAATCATGGTGATTGGTGAGTCATGGATGTTGGGTTTGTCTTCTGGCACTGGCTCTCTCCCTTCCCTAAAACCAGTATCCTTAAATTATGGACGGGCGACTACTTATAGCGCATTGAGTTGCTCACAGTGGTCGTTAAACGTCAAATAACAATATAATATTCATTTTGTGCAAAATCCTTACGTCTTAGAGAAAAGTGGTAGTCATTTTTTTAAATCAGCACACCAAATACCTTTAGAATCAGTCAAAAATCTCCAGACAATTTCCAGGAAGTCAAATTTTCCAGGCTTGTGTTATTATTTGAGTGTGGCATTCGAACAGAACCTGCGAACTTGCAAATACTACGCGAGCTTGCCTACGGAGGCCTTTAATATGTGCGTAAGGCGAAGCCCTAGGTGTTACGTAAGAGGTTTGTGAATATCGTCAATAACCTTTCCAAATTTTGATCTCACATAATATGTGAGCCCGAAATTTCCGGGGGTACTGTGTAAATGTTTGCAGTAATCGGTCATTCGGACATTAAGGTATCACATAGATAAGAATCTCCGATTGATAGTCCTTGAACAAGGATTTTGTCCACATGGTCTGCAGTGGAAAAATAGAGAGTCACATTATTACATTTACGAAACATATGGGTTATATCTTCTTTTGAAAACTTTTTTAAATAAAATATCGTTATATTGCTTCAGAGGGGTCGTGGGCAGGGATTGCTACTCCAAACTTTGGTTAGGAAGCTATTTCCCTGCGTGCTATGGAATCTTCTGCAAAACCAGTCATTGCTGTTTTAGCTTCAATACAAATTTGTATTCCTATGACGGGGTGAAGAAAAGAAGGATTAGACATAGCCATGGGATTGGTGCCTTTGGCTTCGTTTGCATATGCATTACTTTGAATAAGTGGGGTATGTAAATAATTTATCTTGCCATTCAGTTCTGAGGGTTCAGGATATAATTCCTGCTTCAGCATGTTGTTTGCGAGAAATTGATCAGGCGAACAAACTTTAAACGAAGTACGATCTGCGCCTTACAATCGTAACAAAGTTGCTGCTATCGAATATGATGGAGCATGGCGAATGCCTAATACATTTGAATTGATGGTAACTTCCATATCCATGCGGAACTTTTTAGATGAATCATTCACCATAGCACTTGCAATTTGCACTGGCGTCTTGGTGACACGTTAAAATAATCGCAGCAACGAAATTTAAAAAAAAAAGCGGGGGTAGTCGTAAAATTGTATTAATTGACAACCGGAGTCTTCCGAGAAATAATAAAAGAAAGCGCTAAAACGCAATAGAAGGGATAAAAATCCACGAAGTACGACCGAAGGCTATGGAGCTCCAAAGCATGCTACCGTACACACGAGCTTCATTTCATCAAGTAAAAGCACAGTACAACAGCAGTATCGAGAGGAGAATTTCAGCATACACTATATTGACAAAAGTCACCGGACACCCCTTGAAAAGCAAATCAATGGATCTGATGCGTTTTTAAGATGCGCGGTACAGATGCAAACGGTATAAAAACAAGCCTGCAGCTGACAGCGATCATATTGGGCCGCGAGTAGCCTAGTATGCAACGTTCATGACTGCCACGGAAAGAACCTCAGGTTCGATCCCAGGCAGGCACGAACGCTCGATCCACTAAACATCCGCCGTGCGTCGGATGGGCACGTTAAGCCGTCGGACCCCGGGTACTGGTCCCCCGGTAATAAATAAGGGGGTCTTCCTCTCCCTTTCTACTTCGCTTCCGTGCCACTTTCCTATCGGACACTCTAGCCCAAATCTCCTAGCTTCCTATTTCTAAGGGTTGTTTAAGACCAGGGGTCAGACACTTCCTTCCTAAAATCCTCTACATATGATCATGATCATGTCCGCGATCATATCGCACTGTGAGGTTGAGTGAAAATGTCGCGGCGGGAAAGAACTGACTTTGCGAAAGGAAGAATTGTTGGGTGTTATTTGAGTGAGTTGTCCATAAGAGAAACCTAGAGACGTTTAAACATACCCAAGTCAACTGTTTTGGATACACTGAATAAGTGGAAGACACATGGCGTGCCTGAAGCAGCATATCGTACCGGCAGAACAAAAAAATCAGTGATAGAGGACGTCGAAGAGTCAGGAAAGTCATTACAGCTAATCGACGGAGTACTACACAAGAACTCAGTGTACCGGTGAGTAAAAATGCTGGAACCTCGGTATGTACACGTACCATTCGCAGAGAACTTCATTCTATGGGTTACCGTGCTCGTGCGGCTGCTCATAAGCCTTTCATCTTTACTCGGAATGCTACTCGTCGTTTAGCATGGTGTAAAGAACATTTATCGTGGACCGTAGATCAGTGGAAACAAACGGGTCCTATAGAGGGATAAATCCAGATACACGATCCATCAGTCTGATGGCCGTATGTGGGTATGGCGGCAGCAGGGGGAACGCTATTTACTACAGTGTACTGTTCCTACGGTCAAGTTTAGAGCTGGCATTGTACTCGTGTGGTGGATGTTTTTCGTGGTATGGTCCCGGCCCATTGGTTACCGTGGACAAACCTGTTACCCTGCACGTCAACCTTGATATTCTGGACAATTATGCCCTACCAACTCTGTGTCAATACTATGGAACCGAGCCTGGTTGGTACCAGCAGGATAACGCACCGAGCCATAAAACAAGGACTGTTACGGCGTAGTTTAATTATAATTCCGTATCGTGTGTGGACTGGCCCGCACACAGTCCTGGTCTTAATCCCATAGAGCACATATGGGATGAATTAGAGCGCTTCATAAGAAGTTTGGAACCAAAGCCTACTACTAAGCAACATTTAGCGGCAGCATTATGTACTGAATGAAAGCGCATACCTGTCGCTGTGTTCCAAAACCTTGTCGAAGGCATGACTCGAAGGGTTAGTGCATGCATTAAGGCCAAAGGTGGTTTCAAAATATCCTTATTCAAGGTAGAAATCAGGAGACGAACTAATAAGGACGTCTAAATACAAATAAAATACGATCAAAGATCGTTAAACTACTAAAACCTATATAAAAATATACAGCATAGTGCACAAGTTGAAAAATGGAGCAAAATTACAGCTCGTGATAAATGAACAGCGACAAGCATGTCTGGGCATTTAGGAAGGATTTTAACAAAAAAGCTTATTGCTCATAAGTGCATTGCTGTGCGATTAACAAACTTGTTCAAGAAAATATTGAGAGCTTCAGGAGACAACATTTCTCTTGCAAAAAAAAATAAATAAATAAATAAAAAAAATACAATAAGACAGTAAAGTGTAACACATCATAGGTACAAGAATGTACAGTACAAAGCAATTGACAAACTGATCATAAGACAAATCAATGAAATGATGAATATCAGGAGAAGAACAAACTTGGACTACCTGGTGTAAATATAATATATTACCTGTTCGGCAATATTCAGAAACAATGTACAGATATACAGCACAGTGTCAACATGTTACAAATCAAAATCGGACCATATACAGAAATGTAACACTATTCTGTTGACCAGATAGAAAATGTAAGTATAATAAGAAAACACACGATGAATAAAGCTTTAACATATTCTCACTATCCATATGTAGTAATAGAAGAATGATAGTACCAAGCATCACCTCACACAAAAGAACAAAATAGGTAAAATGTTTTTCAAAATATATTACTCATGAGTACAACACCATGCAATTGACTAACTTGTGCAAAAATAAATACAGTAAGAATCATTAGTCAACATGTCTCTTGAAAGAAGGTACGATATGACAGTGAGTTTTAACACAACATATTTACAAGGATGTACAGTACTATGCAATTTAAAAAACTGATTATCAGACAAATCATTGGAATGTTTAATAACAGGAAATAACTAAACTTGGACATCCTGATGCAAATAAGATGGATTACTTGTTCCGCAATATTTTTAAAACTATGTACAATGATACAGCACAGTGCAAACAAGTTCGGGAAACAAAATAGAACAAAATTACAAAAAACTACACTGCAGAAACAATTTCTATGTTTATACAGCACTATGCTAATGACTAACTGCAATATTTATACTCAAAATGTAAACTAAAGACGAACTAACTTGAACGTCAATGTAAAAAAAAAAAAAAAAAATACAAGATGAGTGTCACAAAAAACAATTTGCTGTGTAAACACGTACATCTCTTTATAAAAAAACCCATGCGGTAAATTTCCAAGCTGTGCAAAGATCTTGAAAACAGATTGTTGATATTTACATATGCATTTCTGATTCAAAAAGGTCAAATACCAAATCTGCCGACCGTCAGGTACAATGACGCTGGCGAGCTGGTAAACCATGAGGCAGCCGGTGACCAGGTGGCAAGGAACTGGCTCTCCCGAAGCTGAGTAACTGCAACAGAATACTCTAGCCGAAGTCGAGATGTCAGACGGTCGCGGAAATGGCATAATAATGCCGTAGAAGCTTCATGCACAGTCAGAGGAGTAGTCAAATATCTGCAGCGTTGATGAAACACGTAGATTACATGCTTCGCTAAAATAAAAATATAGGCACAGACTGATGGGAGCTTGACTGGGGGATAGTTCTGTAGCAGAAGAGTCCGATATGCATCAAATGTAAGATCTGCTGTAATGGAACATTGGGCGATAGTAAATGCCAAGTTCAGCATTGGGAGTAATATAACACAGTGTTGATAGACATGGGAGACATCAGCCTCCCGAGCACAGAAAGGGCAAAGAGGGGAATCGAGAAGAGACATTCGGAAAAGAACGGAGGGAACAGGAAGGCGGCGATGGAGGAAAAGCCAATGGGTATTAATTTCTAGAGGAACAGAAAGAGGAGACAGGGCGGCTGACCACACCGTAGCAGTGGCAGCAGGGGGAACATCAGGAATGGGGAGAGGAGGAGAAGAATGGGACATAGAGAGGAACCGATAAAGAGCTGACACCGAGAGAGAAGAAATGGGATGAGCTGAGCCAGAAGTAAGCAAGAAAAGAGGAAATGGGAGAGAAGCAGAAGGAACAAAGGAAAGACCTGAGTGGGAAGCAAGATGAGGAAATTGAGAAATGATAGATGAAAGAATAGAGTCGTAGATGTCACGAGAGGAGGAGGAGAGGAGAAGAGAGGGAGGGAGGCTGGCGAAGGGTCGCCAAGAAAGGTCAGGGTTAGTGAGATCTTTAACTGTTACCACACCTGCTCGGAGCCAGGTAGGATAGGCAAAGTACGGAAGATGAGAGGGGTGAATAATCGAAGAATAAAAGAGGGTTCAGCAAGGAGCTCAGTTGTGGAATCAGGTGGAGAACGAGAGAGAGGGAGGGAACGAAGGAAAGTTAGAGCTTCACGGTAAACAGGGGGAAGTCGAATGAGGGTGAGGGGTCGGTGGTCCATGAGTAGTAAGGAGAGAAAAGAAAAGTTAGGGTTGCTCGGGGAGGCGATGACGTCCCTAGCTAAAACGGCATCTGGTACTGGCGACGTGAAGAGACGGAGAAAAGTAGTAATTCTGACGGCCTTGTAGTACTCCTGTGTATCAAGGAGTCCGATGCCGCCGTGATCCGGAGGGAGGCAAAGCTTTGTGACACTGACCCAGTGGTGGCAGGTCCATATCAGAGAAGTAAGACATCGGGTAATTTCATGAAGGCGGAGTTGTAGAGACTTGACACCAAGCCAAGAGTGTGTGCACAAGGAAATCAGGTAAGTTCGAGAGAGGCGAGCTCTCTGGAAGAATGATGAGCAGAACTGGGCTCTCCTCCAGGAGGCAGTTGACCTGAGCAAGCGTGGGTGAATAGCATTCCACGTGTAGAGGGGGCAGCTTGCAAGGAACCAAGATGAACTCCAAGGAAGCGCTGTGAGATGGACGACCAGCTTGCTCCCCAAGGGGTGTCTACACGATGTGCCCATGAGCCGCACCATAAACCAGTGCTTTTAGATGAGTTGAGCGCTGCACCGGAGCATGAGGCATAAGCTGCGAATAGACGTTGGAGACACGGAAACTGTGAGTCATGACGGATGCAGATGGTGACATCATCTGCGTATGCAACAGAGGTAGTGGCATGATGTCTTGTGCAGGCAGAGAGTGGTGGCAGAACTGCTTTAAAGGATTGGTGTACAGAGCGGAGGAAGGGTTCAATTGCGATTGCAAAGAGTTGTCCGGAGAGTGGGCAACCCTGCCGCACTCCCCGGCGGAAGGGAATAGGCGCTGTGAGAAAGGTGGGCAGCTTGACCTGGAGAACGGCGTCTCGATAGAGTGAGAAAAGAAGAGAGACGAAGGAAGGAGGAAAACCGAAGTGAAGGAGTGTAGCCGATAGATAGGAATGTGAGATATTATCAAAAGTGGATTGTTGGTCAAGAGAGAGAAGGGCGAGGGGTTCAGAGCGAGATCGGGCAAGATGGATTAGATCATTTAGTAGATGGATGTTATGAGAAAGTGAACGGCCGGGAACTGTGTAAGTTTGATTTGGGGAGAGAATGTGAGTGAGAATGGGGTTAAGGCGTTGGGAAAGAAGTTTAGTATAAAGTTTATAATCTAGATTTAAGAGGGAGATAGGGCGCCAATTCCCCAGGTCAAGGAGATCACCTTTCTTAGGGAATAGAACAACATATGCTACTGTGAATCGCCTTGGTAGAGGGGAGTGATTGAAAGCAGCAGAAAGTGCAGAAAAGAGAAATGGTAGAAGGAGAGGTAGAAAGGTTTTATAGAAGAGGAAAGTGAGGCCGTCCGGACCCGGTGCGGCCCTAGAGTTTAAAGAAGAAAACGTAGAGGATAGTTCAGAGAATGTGGGAGGAAGGAGGAGGGAAGAGGCAAGATGGGGAGGAACTTGTGGTAGGTTAGAAAGAAGTGATGCCAAAGCTGAAGAGGATGGCGGAGGAGATTCACAGAACTTCTCTGTATAGAACTTTCGGACCTGGGAACATAGAGTGAGTGGGTCATCAGACACCTCTCCAGATGCGAGGCGAAGGTGCCGAAGTGAATTCGATGCTGTTCGTGTTTTTTCCATGGATGTAAGGAAATCGTAATTGGATGCGACTGGCGATAGATGTTGTAGCCGGAGACGTCGTAGAGCTTGTTGAGCCAGAGGAAGGAGGATTGATCGCAGTTCTTCTTGATAGTGGCAGAAGAGAGGATCACTTAGGCTTAGGATGGAGAGCATGGAACGGACATGGTTGAGACGCATGTTTTGAAGCGTTTTTGCTTTAAAAGAAAGTTTGCGAACGTGGAGAACGAGTTGCTGTTTAATGTCCAACCAAAAAGTCAGACCACAAGGAGCTGATTGAAGTTGAGGTCGTTTGTCCTCAAGGAAGGAGCGTACTGAAGTACAGAAGTCTGGATCTGTAAGAAGAGTGTCGTCAAGAGTCCATGGACGAATTGTACGGGGTTGTGCTGGAACTGCTTGAATAATAAGAACGATGGCACAATGGTCAGAAGAAGCTGTAGGAGTGATAATAGATTCTGTCACAGCTGTAAGCAGAGTAGATGAGGCGTAGTATCTGTCAAGGCGAGTTGTGTACGGATTTTGATTATGTTGCGAGCGCCAAGTATGTACAGTCGATGAAGGATGGAAGTGACGGTGAACATCAATGAATGAGTTGTCGGAGACCACTGACTGAAGAAGATTCACCAAGTTAACACGGCGTTCTCTGGTGGAAGGAGATCGGTCCAGGGTAGGATTCAGAGTGCAATTGAAATCCCCTCCAATTAAAACATGATCTATGGGAGGAATGCGAGACAAGGCACGACGAAGGCGAGTAAAAAGTATTGTCAAGTGGGTTGAAGAGCTTGGAATATAAATATTAAATATATGATAAGATGTGGAAGCTATGGTGAATGATGCACACTGTAATAGGTCTCGACATAAGTTTCGAACCGAAAAAGAGGTGATTATGGAGTTGAAAGTATGGCGGATACCTATAGCTAGACCACTATGGGATGATAGTTGGTAGGCGTGGTGAAATGTGTAGTTCCACTGGCGCCATCGTGAGAATATCGTAGTGGACTGGCAATTCGTCTCTTGTAGTAAGAGAAGATCAGCTCCTAACGGAGTGAGGTCTTCATGTACCAAGGCATTAGAAAATGGGGATGCAAATCCCCTGCAATTAAGAGATACAATCTTGAAGACTTTTTTCCATTAATGCTTGCTGAAGAGCCTTCACAACAGGAGGAAATGATTTGAGTCGATTAAAATAGGTTTTAGCCCACGGATGTTCCTTGCGAAGGCGGGAGATGCATTGATTAAGGACTTGGATCTGATCATGCACTAGAGGGAGAAACGATGCATACTTTGAGAGTAAAGCATGCGTTGTGGAGTGGTCTGTCTTATGTGACAGGTATTGATGTAAATCTTCAAATGAAATCGGCCCAGTAGGAACCGAGTCATCCTTAAGGTATTCGACAAGATCCTCAAATTTAAGAGGAGGCTCTTCGTCGGCCTGGACAGAAGAGGTAGCAGCCTTTGATGGTGAATTCTTTCGAGAGGTACTACCAGTACGGGGAGAGGTGCGGGGTGATGCGGCAGTCGGCTTCTTCGGTGGGCGTCTTCGAGAAGAACCACGACGTTTCAGCGAAGGCTCAGTTGAGCTCTCATCAACTCGAGATTCGTGGCCAGAAAATCCGTCATCAGCAGATTTAGAAGTATCAATGATAAGGGCAGTGGAGAAACCCCCTGAAGGGGACTCCGCTACAGAATGACGACGCATGGGAAGCGAACAATTAAGAGAGGGAAAATCCAGTTGCTGGTCGAAGGATAAAGGGTCCGTAGACACGCGTTGACCAACTCCTGCAGTCGACTTTTGTGAAAGTTTCGATTCTGAAGCTTTCTGTGCAGTGGAAGAAGGTGTTGCTCGGCTCAGAAGAGGGCCAGAAGTTGTAGGAGAATTATTAGGAGCCTGTGATGCTAGATGTGGGCAATGCACACGTAAATGATTCTCTCCGTGGCAAAAAGTGCAGTGGAGGAAGGTAGTCACTTCAATTCTCCTACGTTGCTGTCCACAACGAACGTTGAGCACCTTTGGGCAGGCGAGCAAATGTTCATCAGATGGAAAGATCACTCTTGCACTTCGGCGAAATCCTCCTATGGATTTATCGTCTGGATCTCTCGGCGCGGCTGAAAGAGTAGTAACTGGCCCAACAACTCGGCCGAACTTACTGAGTACATTGCACAGCGCAACGTCTGACACCTCAGGTGGAACCGGATAAAATGTAACCTGGATTGGACGCTGAGAGACAGGTTCTGGTAGAAGATGGACGTCTTTGAGGGACAAACCTTCTGTCAAGACAAGATCCGCATGCTCTTTAAGAGCAAAGTACACCAACACAGCTCGAGGTTTTCGAGCCATGTGAGTAATACTGGCTCCAGCTGGAAGTATCTGCTTGAGAGCCATACTATATTCTTTCAACTTTGTGTCTGGGAGCGCATCAAAACACACTCCGAAGTCCATTCTAGAATAGAATTGTTTTCCCGCTGGGGAATCTTCGGGAATATCTATGGTGGCAGTAAGGCCATCAACAATGACGTACGAGTCTGGTAAGACTTCTGCAACAAACTTGGAAGGAGCTTTTGTTCCAGTAAGAGCGGCAGAGTATGCCCTAGGAGTAGGACTCGAGCGTGAGGGCTGCAACGCAACCGGCTGTTTGAACTGAGTTGAAGTAGAGGGTAAATTAGCAGCGCTGTCAGACACATTCATGTCTTCACTGAAAGCAACAGAGGGTTGCGCTGCACTGACGTCACTGGTCGAAGCAGAGCAAGAAGCTTGAGCTGTAGTTGAGGAGTCACTTTCCACTTCTAGTGGTTGGGTGACGTCACCTACAAGCATTGGAGGAGATTGGTCTCGTGTCGAGGAGGAGGAGGAGGCAGGAAATGCCTCGCTGATATGGGCGTGGACATCGCTCTGATCAGCAGCAGCCGCCGCCATTGTTAATGACGAGGGCTGCCTGAGAAATCGACCAGCTCGGTCGACAATTCAAATGATGATAACAGAAAAAATAAACTACTCACCAACTTGGGAGATGTATCAAAACAAAGCACGAACCTTCAGCTTGAAGGAACACGAAAGGAAAATGACGAACCACACGATAAAACACACTAAATAGGCACACAACACGGAGCTCAGAAAAACGTGACTTAGGCCAAAGGTGGACCGACACGGTACTAATGTATGCCGATAAATGCTATGTTGTGTTTCTCTTTTAGGTGTCCGGTGACTTTTGTCAATATAGTGTAACAGCCACTCGTACATTGGAGCTAATGGACAGATATCGCTTTTGTGTGCTAGTCGTCCCTGCTAAAAATAGATAAATACGTTAACAGTGTAACGAGACAATCAAAATGGACCCTTGAGAATTGGAAAAAGGTCGCCTGGTCCGATGATCACGTTTTCAGTTAATACACGTGGCTGGAAGGGCCGTAATATGACGTCAACAGCACAAACAAAATGATGGATTCCAGATTCCAGCGTTAACTGTATAAGCTGGTGGAGGGTTTTGCAATTAATAGTCTGCCTCTCAGTTTTTATTGCGGGCATTGGGTTCTTTAACATCTGTAGAATAGCATTTGGATTTCACGAGCTATCTCAACATCATTGTGGACTAAGCACACCCGCTCACGTACACGGTGTTTCCACACGCAATGGGCTACCTCCAGCAGGATAGCACGTTATGCCAGAGGCATAACATTGGCTTCAAAGTCCTAAATTGACTCCTAGAGTCTTCAGTGCACCACACATGTTGAAATGGGCACCATCACAGCCTCTTATTTTCTAGGTACCTATACCATTTTGGATCCGCTTTTATGGAAAATATATCATCTAAAGTAAATCAGAACGTGTTCCACCCGTTCGAGTTGAATCTCGTAAGAGGTTTATTTGATTTTCTGAAGTCTTTTCAGTTTCAGGCAAGGCCTACCTTGGCTCTCGCAGTCGTGAGTTTGCGAAGAGTGCCTTGAACTATTCGCTGGCTTGTTTCTGACGTATCTGTCAGTGCGGTTGCTGCTTGAAGTTCTGGTGCTGTTTTCCGTGATATTATATGACATGAGACTTCTCTGCATAACCTTATTTTCATGACATAATTCTATTCCGCTGGTTTGTTTACCGCTAAGAATCAAATAGGGTGGTTTCCGGTTCTTCCTTTAAAACGGATGCTTAGGGGCAAGTTTTTACTACGTCTTCTTTACTTGCTACCAACGTCACGGCACATCATGTTATGGCCTGACTATTGCGTCATCTATAACATCATCTGCGTCCATGGTTCATTCCTCTCAACTGGAAGGTGCTCCGCCTCTTCCAACTCCACACTCTGTTCTTCAGAGTAGAACTCTTTTGACATAATCTACTGTGCATGCTAGCTTTACTTCTCTCTACGTTGCTGTCACCTTCGTCACAGGCGTCGTCTTTCGTCACTACTTTGTCTTCACCGCAGCTCTGACTTTCTTTGTCCATCGAACATTTTGCTGTGCTGCCACGTCTTTCCCAGCTTCAACTTCGACCTTCTTCTTCTGGCGGTGTTCCTGTGTCTCCACGTCCTCCGTAATCCACTACGTCATCACAACAGCTTGGATCTACTTTCGTCAGCAGTTATGCTGCGATTTGTGGCCTTTCTCTACTCGTTTCTCTACTTTAAAGAAGCATCATCCCGATTTTTCTTTTGCACCTGTTTTCACCTTGCAAGATTCACTGTTCGTGTCCCCATAACGGAAACTTCCTTAATTGGCCTGGGCCGTAACTCTGGATTACATAAAGGTATCTTATTTGACTCATTACCCGACACTACCCTTCAACAATAAATGACTGCCTTTACATCAAAGATTCCATCTCGGCCGCCCCGGTGGCGCAGTGGTCTAAGGCGCTTGCCTCTGATCATTCGTCCGTAAGGGGTCCCGGTTCGAATCCCGGTCAGGCATGGATGTTGTGTTTGTCTTACGGCACTGGCTCTCTCCCTTCCCTGGAACCAGTGACCCTAAATTAGGGACGGGCGACTGCTTATAGCCCATTGAGTTGCTCACGGTGGTCGTTAAACCTCCAATCAAAAAAAAAAAAAAAAAAAAGTTTCCATCTCGGATAGTTGAAAGCTTAACTCGCGCTCCTAGGGCATTCATTACCACTACCTTGGATTCATCCCTTCTGCCCATATGATCTTGCTCATTGTTTAGTAATCAATTCCACTTTATTGGTTCCATCTGTGTTGGCGAATACCCCACTACACTTTCTTTCTACCCTGTATTTAAGGAGCTCCCGGACAAGGTCTTTACTTTGGTTCTTAAATCCATTTGCAAGATTGTCTGGCCGGCAAGGCACTTGTCTGCGGCTCCTAGAGATTCCTCCTTTCCTCAAACCTCTGGGCTCCGGAGACAGCACTCTGTTGTTCTCCCCACAGATGTAGCTCTTAAATCCTGCCCTTCGACTATTGCTGTTCATGTTCTAGGCCAAACTTAACGGTTCAATGTGCACACTTCAGCACAATGCTTTAATTGAGAGTAACTGGGACATATGGCCTGCATTGTCTTCTTCTCATTTCAACTTCTTTAGTTCCTCTTTTCGCTTCTTCTGGTTTGTCTCTTTCTTTTACTTCAGCTCCTGCGTCGGCATTCTTTTTTTTTTTTAATTAAGAGGTTTTTTTTTTTTTTTTTTATTGGAGGTTTAACGACCACCGTGAGCAACTCAATGGGCTATAAGCAGTCGCCCGTCCCTAATTTAGGGTCACTGGATCCAGGGAAGGGAGAGAGCCAGTGCCGTAAGACAAACACAACATCCATGCCTGACCGGGATTCGAACCCGGACCCCTTACGGACGAATGATTAGAGGCCAGCGCCTTAGACCACTGCGCCACCGGGGCGGCAATTAAGAGGTTTAACGACCACCGTGAGCAACTCAATTGGCTATAAGCAGTCGCCCGTCCTTAATTTAGGGTTACTGGTTCCAGGGAAGGGAGAGAGCCAGTGCCGTAAGACAAACACAACATCCATGCCTCACCGGGATTCGAACCAGGACTCCTTCGGACGAATAATCAGAGGCCATCGCTTAGACCACTGTGCCACCGAGGCGGCTTTCGGCATTCAACCACTCGTGTTCTTCTTCTACATTTAAGGAAACTTCTCTTCTGCCTGATTCTCCTGTACTCTCTGGTTCCCCTTCTGACTTAATGAATGCTTGTCTTTTTGTGGATACCGTTCTTGATGACACCATGGATATACTTGAATTTAGTAGCACCGTCAAACGGACGACTTCATGTTCTTCTTGTGGCACGCCTCGTCTGAATAATGCTAAGACACGTCCTTCTTGCCGTTCTCAAAAGGACTGTTCTTTCTTTTCGCTCTTTCTCTGCTGTCTCTATTCCTCTCTCCCCGGTTCTCCTTTCCCTGTTTCTTCTTCTTTTTTGTCTGCAGTAACGACTCCTCTTCACTCCCCTTGCTGCGCCTGCTCTTTCGGCATCCAATCTCAATGTTTCACGTGATCTTGCCCTCGTTCCTTTTCTGGACTTCTCTTATTGCCTTTTACCGGTTCCTTGGCCTTCGGTTTCAGCTGTACCGTGAAGAGAGACAAATATTTCTTTACGTATACACACTAGCTCTGCGTTTCGACGTTGATTCTTCCGCAGGACCCTTTCGCAACGATAACATCGTTCTTATCGAGAGAGTTGATGTCGAAAAATGTGGTTCCTCTGAGAAGTGCTTCATGCTTGAATTGACGATTATTGTGTTACGAGTGTTCTACCGCTTTAATCGACTACCTTTATCTCCTATAAGCCTTCGTTACGTAAAATCTTTCGAGTTTTACTGGGTAAAGCCTGTATCTTCTCGTTTATACCTGTATTTTATGCAGAGGTTAACAGACATTGTCTCCTGTCGATGATTGCATTGCGTTTCATTGTTTTTCGCACTGAGTTTGCACACTACGTGGGTGTTTACTTTCCGATTACATATTTTAATGCAATTTCTTGGACTATTATTTACTATATGATATGTCATTTTTCTCTTCGAGTGAACCCTGCGTGTCCACGATGCGCGGTGTATTGTTGCCAGTCATATTTGTTTTCATCAATATGTCACCTTTCTTTTATTTCACTGGCGTGGTGCCAATATGTGTTCCAAAAAGTGTGAGAGTGGCCGGTACCGGTGTTCGTTCTTGTAAATACCTTTCTTTTGTTTCGTCCTTTTAGTTATATCTTATTTTCGAATAAACAGGCGTGTAATATATGTTCGCAGAATGAAGCCCAGACCTTAACCAAGGCCGTCTAGCCCTGACATTCAACAAAGCCCTGACATTCAAGAGATGAGTTTCCTCTTTTCGTGACGTCACTCGGAGGCGTCCGACTGGTTTCGAACTCTCTCTTGAATGATGTCAGACACGACACCGACGTATCACGCCGTGTGACATGAGAGTGACGTCACAAACTGAAAAACTCATATCTCTAATGTCATGGCCTTGTGCTTTCTAGGCGGCCTTACTTTAACCCAACTGAATACCTGTGGGATGAAACTGGTAGAGCTATTTATAAGTACTTGTATATCCAAAGATTTAACTTCAATAGTTCATATCGCGCTAATATGTATCCCATTTTCTGAGCAGAATTCAGACTCATTTGTGAAGTGTGGGACACATACTGTCTTTTCAGCTTCCGCTTTTGTTGCGTTTTCACTTACCCTATATACACGCTTATAAGCCCGCAGGTGAAATAAGGAAGTAACCACTTCCTTATTTCATCTTCGGGACTTTTACCATGTCACCCCACCGTTGGGAAGAGGCGCAACGAATGAATTCGCAATCTCAGGTGTTTTCACTGCGAGCTTTGGGCTGCTTTTATTGCGACTGCCTGCGGTGTCGTTGTTACACAAGTGCAAAGTCGTGATCTTCTCAAAACATGCTGCATAAGTAATACCATGGAGGGAACAGAAGATCAAATGGTTTATAATTCATGTGAAGAAAACAGCCACGACGACTTTGCCGATCGCAATGTTTATATTGATGACGCGACTTTAGAGCTCATGGTAATTGCTAAATCCCGAAATAAAAGCAAAACAAAAGAAATAAACTAAAAGGTAAGTTCAAAAACACTTCTAGCGTACTATTGATCCGTTTATTCATTGGCGCTAATACCATATATACAAGTCATCAAACTTTTGCTTTCCACTGGGAGGCATTTTTAAGGCAGTGGTTAGACATAAAATGCAGAGAAATATAATGTTCCCCTCGTTGCAGTGGTCTAAGTGCTGGATTATGACAATTGGCCGAGATGTGTCCGGGTTAGAATCTGGGTGAGGTATGGATTTTGTGTTCGTCTTACGGTATTGGCTCCCTCTTTCTCCTGGAACCGGTGGCCATAAATTAGAGATGGGTGACTGCTTATAGCCCATCGAGTTGCTTATGGTGGTCGTTAAACCTCCAAACAAAAGAAGAAAAAGATAGTTATAACGTGTAAGAAACAAAGATTATTTTCCAAAATTTCGCGGAAGACATCACGCGATTATATCCTGTGTTGCGACATGTTTCCACCCCTTAATGACGCATGCCAACCCACTGACAGTTACATAAAGACAGCACCATTGCATGATAGCTTGTTGGAGAGCATTCCAACAGTTTCACTGATGGGCAGTCGCTTTAAAGTTCGTGTAAGTGCACAACTTTTCTAATAGTAAGCGGGTTACTGTTCTACGTCGTTGCTGAGATACCAGGCGTGACACCCACCTATAGGATCAACCGCGCGTGCCTGACCAATGTGAATCTTTCTGTTGGATGTGCATGGCTAATCCAGTACTAGTACACCCTTAATACAGTAGTACGGGAGCAGCCAACAAATACAGTTGTTTCCTAAATACTGACACCTGCCCTCCTGGCTCCAAATATTTGGCCACCGTCAAATTGGCTTAAGTCACCATGTTTCCCCATTACTGGCAAACGTTTACCAATTACGTACAGATTTAAGATTTGAGATTTATGTGGAGGATTTTAGGAAGGGAGTGTCTGACCCCAGATCCTAAACAACCTTTATAAGTAGGAAGATAGGAGATTTGCTCTAGAGTGCCCGACAGGAAAGTCGCACGGAAGCGACGTAGAAAGGGGGAGGAAGATGCATTCATTTATAAGCGAGAGGCTCAGTACCTGGGGTCCGACGGATTACCGTGGCCATCCGATGCACGGCGTATATTTAGTGATTCAAGCGTTCGTACCTGCCTGGGATCGATCCTGAGACTTTTACATGGCAGTCACGAACGTTGACCACTAAGCCATACACGGTCATTATTACGCACAGGGGATAGGTGCGCATAATTTATAGTAGCCGCAGTTGACGTTGATGTCACGGGGTACCTCGTTATTACTCCAAAACCGGAGGATTTTCCTAATGCAAAGCCAGCTCGTTGTATTTCGCAAATGTTTCGTAAAACGTTTGAATTTTTAACAACGTCCATGAGCAATTCTTAGGGCTATAGAAACATACGCCGGTCCTTAGCTTTGGGGGCCTCTTTCCGGACGCTATCTCGAAAGAACAGTCAAAGGGCAGCGCCTTAGACTCCATGCCCATAGGTAACGGCCTACTCAGACAGTCAGGTAAGAACACTAATTTAGGATTAGCGCTATGTAAGGAGAACCCCCTGCCAACTCCCCAAATGTGAAGGGGAGGGAAGTAAAGCAAAACGAACTGTAAGTCATAAAAGTGGTAAATGTATTACATGTGTTGCATGAGGTGAAGGCAACGTCAACCAGCCTCGGTGGCGCAATGGTCAAAGCGATGACTTCTGAATGTTAGTCCGAAAAGGGTCTGGGTTCGAATCCCGATGAGCTATGGATGCTGTGTTTGTCTTACGGCACTGGCTCTTTCTTTTCCCTGGAGTCAGTGGCCCTAAATTAGGGACGGGCGACTGCTGATAGCCCACTGAGGTGCTCACAGTGGTCGTTAAACCTGAAATTAAAAAAAAGTCAACCGCTGGTAAGTCCATTATATGAAGTCCACAGAACCCCAAAGATTCAATTAAATATTGCCAAGATTTTCGACAATTGACAAGGTCTAATACTACTAAATTACTCTAATACCAAATTCATGCATTTAATCACTCATTATTTGGATAAAATAAATATTTTACAAAAAAGGTAAGTATTTTCATAAAATAATAAATACTATTTTATGAAATTGAGTAGGTTATTAACTCAATATTTTTGTAAAATTCATATGTTTGTAGAAATTCGTTAAGCAAACAGTCAATCCAATGCGTAAATCGAATTTCTTTGCAGTCTGAATAGCGAAAAGGAAACGTTAACCTAAGTGTTAGCATTTCGTTCTGATTACATAGGATTGACAACAAACAGTTATATTGGTATGTGCTGACATCCCTCATTTGTATAGTCAGACCCCATAGAACAATATTAAACGTGAAATTCTTGTATATCAGACGTACTTCTTGGTAAATGCAGCAATAACTTTCTGACTGCCCGATATACCGTATGTCATGTATCGCTAGAACGAATGGGGGAGGTCAAATTTTGAGTGGCAGTTGGTAGTGTCGGAGTGAACGGGGACTAAGGTAAAAGAATCAACTTCGGGCAGTTTTCAAACTCCCTCGCCCCCAGGGGCTGAGTAGACAAATGTCGGAATGCTTGAGCTCAGTGTCTGAGTATATCTGCAAAAGATGTGTAACAGAAATCTCTCTCATTGGAAGATTGTGAGATGTAACATAAAGAAAGCATTTAATGATTTCCAGTTTGTTTTAAGAGGGCACCCTGCAAAAAGATCAGCTAATACTGGAAGTCAGTACTTGGCGCACTTCATTAAATCATTTAAAAAAAAAATTTAGTAGTGAGACTTTTTAGTCTCAACTGAACTTTTAAATTTCTACGAATACTTGACTGCTAAGCCTACTTTTAATTCCTAAGAAAATGCGCTAAAAATTTGAAAACACGGTTCTGTGAACTGGTGTTTAAGATACTCAGAAATACTGCAAAGCATTACTTCAAGTATCTGTAATTTTATTATTTCTGAAAAATGTTCTGATTCCCAACCATATCCTCAAAGGTACGGCAAAGTGTTACTTAACAACAAACTAGTAATTAAAAAAAAGGTTTAAATTTCTCAAGAGTGAGGAAAAGTATTAATTCTCAAGCTCGTAATTTTTTATTGCTGACAACATTGTCAAAAGAACCATAACTTTTTAATTCACAAACTGGCATTTTTTGTTCTGTGATAACATTTTCAAAAACGCTTCAAAGCATTAATTCGCAAACACGTAATTTTTTATTTCTGAGAAGCGTTTCGATTTGCAAAGGCAATCTCAAGGGCACTGAAATGTAGAAATTTCCAAAATCGTTATATTTTAATTTCTAACAACGTGTAAAGTTCTCAAAAATACTGTAAAGTATGAGGCTGTAAATTCGTGAGTTTTCATTACCACAACCAGTATATCGAACTCTTAACAGCACTAAAATTATTGCTTCCCAAATCTGTAATATTTGATTTCTAACAGGTGTTTAAAATTTTAAAAGTACAGCCAAGTGCTAATAGCAAAGCTATATTTATTTTTCTGGAGATGTCTTAATTTCTGAAAACTAAAGATCCAATGCAGTTAATCTGAAACAGATTCTGTGCGTTAATTTACTTAAGTTTTAAGCGGTCTCCTTAAATAAACAAAATGTTACCCCAAATTTTCTGCGCTCTCCAAGCAGAAACGTTATCATAGCGGCCAGGTTTAAGGTAAGCTACGGGAAAACAATTTTATTCTCTCTCTCATCTCAGCAGTCCGATCGTAAAACCGTTACTTGTGATACGAGCTCGTTTCCAGTTCTGTATTCTCTGCTCAGTGATCCAAGTCATGATGGGAAAGGTCTAGTCTCTCTGACATGGACATCATGACACTGGACAGAAACAAGGCACTGAAACATCTTTTCTTAGTTTCGACGCTATTGTTATAGCCCTTATAGCAGATTTTCAATCAGAAAGGACTTGTGTCAATGTTCCCTCTAAATGACAATTTTTAATGAATAAGCTAAGGGGAAGGCAACACTTTCTAACTCGCAGGCTTACTTGTTTCAGGGACGTTCAGCCAACTTCTTAGACAGCAAATATTTTCGTTCAAGCTTATTTAATCCCATTTTGGTAAGTCTTAGTTGATTCGTTCCAGTTTGCTGCTCATTGAAACGTATTTTGAATGACGATAAACATGATTAATAATTTTTTAAAATTCAATGATTATCTTAAGATCTAAACTTGAAATCCAGAATTGCGTGTTGCTGTTTTCGAACTGTCCTACGAAACAAAATCCGCATCTACATTTTGTTGGATGAAAAAATTGCATGACCGACTTTTCTTGACGATAGTTAAATTTCTCCACATTCCCTTAGACGTTTATCGTGAAATTCCAAACATATGCTGCCATGAAATAGCCGAATATGACATATAGAAACAACACTGCTGGGTGTGAGGAAATTTGAAATGTCTATTGAATGCATATACCGAAAGAGTATGAAATCTTACCTCTTTTGCGAGAACACGTGAGTGGCTGGAAATATGTCTGGATATTCTGTTGAATCTGAGTTGTTTTTCCAAACTGGGAATAAAATTCACTTCTTGCACAGAAGATACCTTAAGTGCTGCATTACTATTGATCAATAAGTTGAGGTCAATCCATATACATATCAGATCGTTCCAATGAGACGAAAGAGTCACGCTTCAAATAACAATGTACTGGTCTAATAGCCGTTTGCTGTTTGCGCGAGACGACGAAAGAGTGAACAAGGTTCATTAAAGGTATTCGTGCGTGTGACTCATTGAAAGATCTGCGACATGTATTGGACGAATAAAAATGCTGCGGACACTTAGCTTTTAATGGATTGTTCGAAAACAAGATGTTTTTGTTTTGGCCTTTGAGAAAAATACATGATCATTGTTTGTTGGGAGTTCATATAAAAACAAATATTCAATCCGCACACTCGCAAAAGGTGACTATGTGTGTTTTTATGTTTCGTAAACACAGTGGGCTTAAAAGTAATTACTCAGCTTAATCAAAAACTCTCAAGAAGAAAAACAGTTTAATGATTTTAAGTGGTGTACTGTTAACTTCATGCCATCAATTTGCAAACAGTTTTGCAAGATTCCTATAAATTGCGACTTCATAGTTCTTTATATGAACTGTAAAGCAGAGGATATTAGACGCTGAGTGTTATATCCGTTTAAGAGTGAGGTCAGAATTGGTAAGAAGGGCGTTTTAGGCTGAATTTTAAGTGAAACCTTGTCAGAAAATGAAACTAGTGAAGAAATGCAGCGTAGAAAACACACGCCGCCCCGGTGGCGCAGTGGTCTAAGGCGTTGGCCTCTGATCATTCGTCCGTAAGGGGTCCGGGTTCGAATCCCGGTCAGGCATGGGTGTTGTGTTTGTCTTACGGCACTGGCTCTCTCCCTTCCCTGGAACCAGTGACCCTAAATTAGGGACGGGCGACTGCTTATAGCCCATTGAGTTGCTCACGGTGGTCGTTAAACCTCAAAAAAAAAAAAAAAAAAAAAAAAAAACACACGCAGATGGTCCACAAACATTCCAGAGATGGCCAAGATGCATAACTGAACGTTTCGTTTGGCATCACCGCACAGAACCACTCCTCGGAGTTTTGAATAAGCAATTCGAAGTACATATCATAGCTTGGCAAAGATGTCATCACTATGAATCTAGAATCGACTGGCTTTCTAATTTTCAGGATTCGTTCAATGCGATTTATTTTTTGTAGGGAAACCTCAATCAGGATAACCGAAGAACTCTTTAGGAAACCTATGATCGGCGATTTAGTGTAAAATATTTTTAGTTGCTCTGATGATCAAACAATCTGTTGCTGACGGCTTTCTTTTTTTTTTTTTTTTTTTGATTTGGGGTTTTACGACCACCGGAGCGACTCAGTGAGCTATACGTTTTAAGGAGGGGAGATAGCCAGTCCCGTAAGATAAACACAAAACCCATGCCTCACGGGGACTCGAACCTGGACCCATCTCGGACAAATGGTCATAAGCTAATGTTTGGTCCACTGCGCCACCGGCGCAGCCTGAGGGCTTTGGTTTGCCACTGCATAAAATCCCATGGAAGTCAAAGAAACCGGTATGTAGGCATCTGGAGTCAGATATTTACTTTTCGTTATTTGGAAGAAATAAACCCTTGAAGTTAGATGGTATCTTTCAGCTCGTAAAGTATAAAGTTAACTTTACAGTTTTAATAAGGGAAATAGCGGACATATTTGAAAAGTGAAATTTTGTATAAAAACTCTATATAATTTGAGGTTTAACTACCACCGCTAGCAAACCTAAGGGCTATCAGTAGCTGCCCAGCCCTAATTTGGGCCACAGGTTTCAAGGAATGGAGAGAGCCACTGCCGTGAGACAAAAATACCACCCATGCCTCACTCCGGATTCGATCCCGGACCCATCTGGGAGGAACGATAGAAGCCAGCGCTTGTACCACTCTACCACCGACACGGATATGTTGGACATACCTAGATATGTATGTACACAGTTTTAGTACAACCAGGTTATTCCTTCAGATACATACACTGCTTGTTTCTATGTATATATGCATATCACCATCATTAAGAACAAGCATTATCAATCCACTGCTGGATGAAGGTTTTCCCAAGTGTGTCTTCCCCAACTGTCTTGAGCAATAATCTTCTATGTCACTCTGCCATGCTTTCGAATTTCATCCACTCATTTCCACTTGGTCTTCTTCTGGGTCTTTCCTTGTCCCTTGACATTCAATCTAGTAATACTCTACAATTGGCCATTTTAGTAATTAGTTGTCCTTTTCTTTAAGATAGTTCTTCTAGCAGAACGTGCAGTCTATTGGTGCTTGATGATCTTTATTTTGACTTTGATATCAACTCTTGTCATTTTCCTCTGATCCAGGAGTTCCTTTTCCAATCTTTCTTGTTTCAACGTGGTATGAATCTGTACATGCTTCCTACAGTTGTCTGCCGCCTCTGTATGTCTTTTGCAGTTAAGATCCATGTCTGCGATCCATAAGTAAGAACCGAACGAATGTACTTATCAAACACTTTAGTTTTAAGACATAATGGTAATGTACTCTTGAAAATATTACTGTTTCTTTAAAATGAAGTCTAGCAAAGCTTGATACAACAAGTTAGGCAAGTTATCTTTCTTAATAAATAAACAAACAAACACACATCTGTGCGTACGTGTGGGCGTGCGAGTGTAATTATATTTTTTTGAAAGCTATGCTTTATAGCTCAGCATTGTGAAAACGCACTACTATATACTACAAAGTGGCAACAGCTCAATTGTTTATGATACATGGTTCGTCTTACGTAGACTAACTCACGAAAAAGTAACTTTAATGATTAAAGCATTTCGGAATATAACAATGTTGTCGAAACTAAGAAAGGAGAGAAAAGATGCATCAGTCCCTTGTTTCTGCCCAGTGGCATAGTGTCCATGTCAGAGGTACTAGAACTTCGCCATCATGCCTTGGGTTATTGAGCAGTGAACACAGGAATTATATATGGTTCTTAAAAAAACTTCACAAGTGAGATTTTTTAAAAACTAAGTATCATTTAGATTTTTAGGGTAGAAAACAAAACAGATATAAATTGTTAAATGGTGTCCGTAGTTTAATTGAGATATATTATCTATTTCAAATGAAGAAAAGCTTCATTGATTTGCGAGGTTTGGGTCAGCTGAGTTACTTAGGCTCAGAACGAAGTCAAACATTGTATTTGGGTGATCTACTCTTATAATATGAAATCGCTTTTTCCTCAGTTACAATTTAAGAGAATTCCACGTTTATCAAGGGCATGTTGTCACATTAACACAGGCATCGATGGGATAGAGTTCGGCTCACACCTCAATATAAACACTAATAGTAAAAATGTAAACATACATCTTCCCCCAAAACAATGTATTTTTACTTAAAAAAATAAAAATTAAGCTTAAAGATCAGAGCATTTACGATGAAAATCTCTCAAAGTTCGCAGTTAATGCTTCATAGATTTTTCGTCTGAAAAAGACGAAAGCAACTGTCAGTATAGTCAGTTGCTTTCTTTGTTTAGAGTTCTCAAATAGTTGCTCATTATAAGGCTTCACAGCCAAGAACAGTGAAAACTCACTCATTTATGCCGGCAAACAAAGCTATGTACTCGTTATAGAAAGAGAGATTCTTCAGTAAGTTGGATACGTAGCACCTTCGATAAAATTCCCTTTGGAATTTTATTTGTATACATCTGTTAACTAATCATCTCGTTGAAAAGCGCAGTGAGACTCAAACAACTTCATTCGTTACCTTGATCTTTGATTTCGTCGCATAGAAAGAAAGCAAGGATTGTACAAAATATAAATTACATTTAACTTTTTTTGGGGGTTACAGTAATTATTTACTGCACGTTAAATCATTGTAAAA
This sequence comes from Macrothele yani, assembly GCA_039090855.1. Taxonomy (NCBI): domain Eukaryota; kingdom Metazoa; phylum Arthropoda; class Arachnida; order Araneae; family Macrothelidae; genus Macrothele; species Macrothele yani. The sequence goes on along the minus strand of CM077022.1, from coordinate 41,628,746 downwards.
TAAAATTTTTCTCCTAATGTATGAAGATACAAACCAAACATTTATTGCATGTAAAGCTATGCGCACACCAAACGAGAATACGCGAGAATTCCTCAACAGAACATTGCTACTTTACTCGTCGGAAAGCATTTTTCAATCTTACCCTTTATGATACTTTATAAAATATCAATGTCCCTAATTCATATTAGAGTGAACTCTTACCTTTTAGGGATACGCAGCAATAAAATCTCAAAATATCGCTCAGTTAAATCTATGCCAGTAACAATTATTTATTGTTACTATTCCAAAAGGTTTAGCCATTTTTCGATTGCAATCGAAACTTACTCAACTTTCTGAGGTACATAAGAAAACATTAACATTGATAGTAAGAACACTCAATTTCGACCTTGGTGAAAAAAAAGGAAAGTTTCGCAATTAATCTGCCTGTGTTACTTTCTCATCTTGGATATTATTGGTGTCGTTAACGCGCACTCGATCAAACGAATTCGGGTGTCGCAACGCAGACAACATGTGCAGGTACATATGTTATTAACATTTCCATTAGCAATGCAGCTCGCCAGGGTAAAAATGTCGAAAAACAGTTTTTATAATATTGGATTTTATTGGTGTCGTTAACGCGCACTCGATCAAACGAATTCGGGTGTCGCAACGCAGACAACATGTGCAGGGACATATGTTATTAACATTTCCATTAGCAATGCAGCTCGCCAGGGTAAAAATGTCGAAAAACAGTTTTTATAATATTGGATTTTATTGGTGTCGTTAACGCGCACTCGATCAAACGAATTCGGGTGTCGCAACGCAGACAACATGTGCAGGGACATATGTTATTAACATTTCCATTAGCAATGCAGCTCGCCAGGGTAAAAATGTCGAAAAACAGTTTTTATAATATTGGATTTTATTGGTGTCGTTAACGCGCACTCGATCAAACGAATTCGGGTGTCGCAACGCAGACAACATGTGCAGGGACATATGTTATTAACATTTCCATTAGCAATGCAGCTCGCCAGGGTAAAAATGTCGAAAAACAGTTTTTATAATATTGGATTTTATTGGTGTCGTTAACGCGCACTCGATCAAACGAATTCGGGTGTCGCAACGCAGACATGTGCAGGGACATATGTTATTAACATTTCCATTAGCAATGCAGCTCGCCAGGGTAAAAATGTCGAAAAACAGTTTTTATAATATTATCCCTTCAGTTTGGTGCGTCTATTCCGGTCCAGATCCACATCGGACGAATGATTAGAAGCTGACGCTTTGTATCACTCGGCCGCCGGGGCGTCACATAAAGCAATGATGTACTTATTAATGAGGCGTCCCGAGCAATGATGTACTTATGGACAGGAGCATTAAACATGGACCTAAGACGGCCGAATTTTGGACAGTTTCCGAAAGACCCATGCATAAAAAATATACACGAAAAATTAATTTTGTGGAAAAACTCATGTTTTAAATTGTTATGTTTAAAAAATAAATAGAAAAAAATTCAACGTGCATATAACAAAATATGACTATCGGAATGAGAAATCATTGGTATCCATTCCACGTTCTGAAGGTTATTATGGACGTAGAGCAGTGTTCCGCAACCTTTTTCTACTCGCGGCACACCATAAATTATCCATGACTCAGCACGTCACACCAAAATGTTAATCCCCTCAAAAACGTATGATATGACACTATCAATATAAATACGTAATGTAATCAACCTATTATTATTAGGACGTAACACTCCGTACATGTCCATCTTGAAAAAATAAAATAGTTTAATAGTAATAGAAAATAACAAGACTGACTAGCAATCACAATTGTCGGACTACTTCAGAGCACAGACTCTGTAATAGAACTGAAATAATTGTAAGACGCGGGACCTATATTCTTCAAAGGGAAGAAGGTACACATATACCAACTTATTTAAAATAAAGCCTAACAATGGGTGGGCGCATCGGTACAGGAAAAAAGTAATCAAGTTGAAGAAACACTAACAAACAGGGACAAATACCAAAACAACGTAATAAAATAATAAAAGACAAGGAAAGTTTTGCTAATCCCCGCACTTTTAGGGAAAAGCGTACCCAGAACATGCGGCAAGTGTAACAAAGAAGCCTCATAGCGCCGCGGTATAGGCAAGAAACACAAGTATATCAATAAGCAAAACTACGATATAACAACAACTGTGAGTAAATAATTTACATTTAATTTCTTAGAATACATAAAAATTCGTGGTATGTAATAAAGAATAAACAACCATCATCTCATTTAATCCGTGCTGCGGCAGAGAATGAAATACAAGCATATGGAACACAATAACTGTGATAAAATTAAAAGCTAAAACTCGACAATTAATTTCTTACAATAGGATAATAAGTAAAAGTTCGCGTCACACCTTTGACCTTGTGGGGGCACACCGGTTGCGTAACACTGACGTAGAGAACGGGATGCATGTGATCATAGTCAGCAGTCAGGAACAGGTAATTTCATCTCAAAGTATTAATTTTCACACTGCAGCGCACGCAACGGAAGATACACAACGTAAACAAAAAGTTATTCTTGGAACATAGGTGAGGCATTTTCCACTGTTGCCTTTGTAGCCATATCCTCAGAAAACTTGAAAATTATATCGCCCTAGAGAGGGAATTGAAAGTGCATCTCCCTACTTCGGTTTGAGCATGTTATTTTTTGTTGTTGTTGTTTTGGTTGGGGGTTTAACGACCACCGTGAGCAACTCAAAGGGCTATAAGCAGTTGCCCGTCCCTAATTTAGGGCCACTGGTTCCAGGGAAGTGAGAGAGCCAGTGCCGTAAGACAAACAGAACACCTATGCCTCACCGAGAGTCGAATCCAGACCCATCTCGCACGAATGGTCACAAGCCAGCGCTTAGACCAGTACGCCACCAGGGCGGCATATTACCTTTTACCCTGGACAATGAATTTCCAAGCTACTGAAGATAAGCAGATTTCGAGTTTGAATATCATTCAGGTTTGCAGTGGTTCAAGCAATCCTATATTTCCTCCTGTCGGACGATAACTATTCCAACAGTGAATTTTGTGAATACAAAGCGTAGTGAAACTGTGAAGCTTTTATCTATCATAGTGACTTCACATCATGCAAAAAGTTAAGAAGAAAAAGTACTTAGATTGGTCGTGAGAAATCGTGTATCCAATATTGAAGTGTGCTCTTAAAATCCGTTCATAAGATGTATGCTTACAGCACGAATATGACACAGATAATATTAAAATGAAAGTCAGTATGAGAATAATGTGTTGTCTGGTGATATGGTGATATAGCCTATTGGCGCCAATGTGTGGCGGGCTCTGTATGCGGAAATTTTCCTCTTGATACCGCTGCTGTACTGTACTTGACGCAAAGACATCACATTATGCTCATCTGTTACCTCATACAATCCTCTCCAGCCGTCGTTGCCCTTGAACTCCGTGGACGAAACCTGTTGTTTCCGTCCACAAGAACACAGATAACTTCTTGTTTTGTTGCTTGTGCACCGCTTATCGTAAACTCTCGATAAAGTTGTTCTTTTAATGCTGAGAAAGTTTACTGTCTCTGGGATATCTACCCGCCTGGATCACACTATCATTCCCCTTTCCATGTCTCTTATATCACGAGTTTTTCCTCTACTGCCGCTATCTACACTTCGTACACGTTTGAATCCTTTGTGGTGAGCTGTTCATAAAGCTATTTCAGAGTCACTGTTGCGTACGCAAGTGAAGACGGTTCGTGTCTTATTGATATCAGATGTTCCTAATAATTTGCTACCAGAGTGTAAGCTATTAACATTTTTATTACTTTCGTGCAGTAATATTATTAATATTGCTTAACTTTATGCCCAAAATTGGTCGAACTTTGCGTATAGTTAGTAACAGGACATTAAACAACAGCCTGTTTCTGGGTCTTTCATCTTGTAGTAATACTGCTTCTTAGATCTAAAATATGAATCTTGTTTGGCGTGACAATGGATTTCAGTTAAGAGTAGCATTTAGCAGTAGAACCATGTTCAGCAGTTAAAGTCAGTTTAAGTAGCTGTAGGTTATATCAAGAAATTAGACTACACTAACGATAACGCAATGCCAATCTGTGCCAGCTTTTCTGATATAATGATCCTGACGTGTGAAACGTGATGCGTGGTTTCAACAACTTCAGTTTCTGTCTGGTGTATAGTACGTGAGATTTTGATTGAACACTTTGTTTCATCGTGAAAGGAATTGCAGCCGCATAAAGCGTTCCACATTAGTGCGGATGCAACTTCTTGAAGATGCTGCATAACTAAAATGTGTCGTTAATACGAGGGGAAACAACATCAAGAGTTGAATCAGAGTAGCCACGACACTTGAGATTGACCTTAATGAACGAAAGGAATGGGAGTGTTTCTCAAGCAGTGCTACAGCCAGTTCAATTTTTGTGGTTGGAAAATACTTAATTCTACCAAAAAAAAAAAATAAAAAGGAGTTTTGCGTACTGCATTTTTATATGTAGGTATTTTCATATTGAGCCCATTAACTCTTTGGGTGAAGCGGAAAAATTCGTTCTCACTCACAAATTAAGTACAAAATCTTCTAGACAAGAGATGTATAAACCATTAAAGAAATGCATCACAACCTGTACTTCACAGCAAGATAAAGACAGCCCAGCCGCAGCTATTCGCTTTTGCCATTCGCGAGTTGGGTTTGGTGTGTATACTAATTTATTTTACAGTGTTGCAATTTCTCCAGGAAAGCTTAGTAGAAAATTGAATTCACGGTGGTAATTTGTGGGAAGTGTCTTTATTAGTTATGGTTGCTGTGTGCAGTTCATCCCAAATGTATCATAACATTCATCATATTCTATGTGCTAATTAATTTAATTTGAAAGTAAGCCAAGTAAATAGGATTTTAAAATATGGGTAGAAAATCACATCATGTTACCTGTGTCTTGAGGTGATCAGTACTTGCAGACAACAATTAATACATGTGTACAATTTCCACTTTACGAAGGTATGTACAATGCCGAAATTAATCCAGATTCACTTGTGATTAGAGAAAAAGTACTTAAACGATTTCTGGAGCAAGAAATATGGATAAGTAGTGAAGAGCCGTTCGACGCCTGGCCTTGCTTCCCTTGTGGACAGCAGGTGATGAAGTTTTCCTATTGAAAGCACAGATCGCAGCGGAAACTAATTACTTGCACCTTATTGTCGCTTATCGATCGATTCCTGTCAAAGATGTTACAGGTCTTTTTACAGCACGTGAGAAAAATAGCAGGAGTTCATTTTTGGGTCCAGTCTTATATTATACATTCTGCCAACAAAATATCACTTTCACCGTCTTCAGGAAAAGGGAAAAGAACATAAAGAAGAAGGGCAAAGAAAAATATAAATTCTGTAGTCACAAACGTTGAGACATATCTTTTGATGGTCACTAAGTTAGTGTGTTGTTCACGAGAAAAAACTTCCATACAATACCATCTCAGCTGCTTGACATTCTCCAGGTCATTACAAGAGATGCGCAAATAAAACTGAATCGTTTTTCTTCTTTTAAAGTACCAATCTAATTAGGTTCGAGAGGCCAGAAGAGATGATGCCATTTTTTCTGTATGTGCATTTTTCATTTAGATATTTCGTAAGAAGTAAAACTTGGTATCATTTGTCTATTGTTACTAAAACGAAAGATCTGAATTTGCACTTCTCAATAACCCAAACTGAACGACTTTTGAGCCGCCCCTGATCGCGAGGTAAGAAGCATTCGTTTCCAAACATTCGTCCGAGATGAGCTTGGGCAGGCGCGGACTGGACTGCCGGGGTACCGGGAGAAATCCCGGTGAGCCGGTATATTCTGGGAAAGTAGGGCTTATGCTACCTCAAAATAAAAATTAAAAAAAAATATATATATGTACTTTTGTTTCTGTATTCTTGTAGAAGAAAACCAAGTTATGCCAAAACTGCAAAGTTTGTTTACCACTTTGATGGCTGATGAAAACAAATAAACAAACAGAAAAACCTACGTAGCAAATGTTCTTTAGAGCCAAACACTGTTTTTGACACATCCCTTCTCCTTCTCGACTTTCAAATTTAAGCCTCGTCCCTTTGGACTGATATTCTCAACCTTAATCCGATGTTGCAGTTGAATAATCAATACAATGTAATCAAATGTGCTATGTATAGCATGGGATAGACTCTCAAAATTCGTTGTGTACATTAATGCATTGAGGCTCACCTACAATAAGGTTTTTGAGTTGCTGCTTTTAAGATGTGTATGCTTTTTTTTATCTTAAAGAGATGTGCGTCTGATTTGCAATTTTCTGGGCCTTGCGGTTACAAGTACTGTCTAACTGCAGTTTCGTGAAGCCTGTTTCAGCTACAGTAAAATGCTTTTACCGTTTGAAAGTAATTAAATGAAAATTAATTTGTTCGCATTCTTTAATTTCTTTTATTTTATAAATTTCCACTGAAATTCCGCATATTTTCAATTTTTCCAAGATATATTTTCGTGATCACTTTATTGATGATATGTAAGTTTCGAAAGAGAAACTGATTTTGGCACATTTGGATTTCCGTTTCCACTAAAAGCGAAGAAACTATGACAAATTCTGAATTTAGCTATCGCAATAAAATTCATAAGAATGGAAGAAAGTCTCCTACAGCCTCTCTGAGAATTTAACTTAAGTGTTGCATGGGCGGCTCGTCATATGAGGCAAGTGAGGCGGTGCCTCACCAGAAATTTTGCGTCTATGAAGAAAGTTTTTACGTATGTAAGATATAATACGCCTTTAATTGTACAGGCTAAATAAAACTCTGAAATTCTCATTGTGATTCGTAAATTTTGATAAAAAAGGCTTCAACCAGAGCATGAATCCTGAATTTATGAGCATTACATTTTTAAAGTTCAAATACTGTTTTTGCTAAGAAGTTGAAATTAGCATATTCTGAGCGCCTAGAGAGGCGATCATTAGAGTAGTCTATATTTCAACTAAGCTTACAATAGACAGGAGACCCCGCGGAGATGGGGAAAAAACTGGTTCCCCAGATCATGATTTCCTCTCCACTAATCTTGATGTTCTCTACGGATACATTGATACATACACCGTCTTTGCACGATAATTTAATGTTTAAAAGATGACAGTTATTTACAAAGTTAAAAAGATTAAAAACCCATAGACTGGAACAACATTAAGTTGTTACATACCCCCGCATCAATATACTCGTTATATATCACTGAAAGCTTATATATTGAAGCCATTGGGGGCAGCTGCTGTAACGACAACTCCCCAGTTGACTTCCCCAGGATTTGGAAACGACATATTACAGCTATGAACTTAAATTAACACAGACATTTGACATGCACCAGGAACATCAAACAAAGATCTTCGCTCTTTCCACGTTTATAAGTGAGTCACGGAAAAATTCTCATTGGCCGCCACCGGGAGTCGAACCCAGGGTCTTCCCGTTACGCGCCGGATATGCTTCCGCTACACCACAGTTGCCTCAAGTTCCACCAGACTAACACATGCTAACTGCCAAGCCAATTTGGCAGGTTGCTTCTTGGAGCCCCGCACAATGCTGGGAATTTACCAAAGATGGTAAGCAGCAACTGAAGAAATAATTAGAAGGCGAATGAATAATTAATCCAGACATTTGACGTGGACCAGAAACATCAAACAAAGATGTTCGCTCGTTCCACGTTTATAAGTGAGTCACGGAAAAATTCTCATTGGCCGCCAGTTTGTAAGTGAGTCACGGAAAAATTCTCATTGGCCGCCAGTTTATAAGTGAGTCACGGAAAAATTCTCATTGGCCGCCAGTCAAACGTGGAAAGAGCGAAGATCTTTGTTTGATGTTCCTGGTCCACGTCAAATGTCTGTATTAATTATTCATTCACCTTCTAATTATTTATTCAGTTGCTGCTTACCATCTTTGGTGAATCCCCAGCATTGTGCGGGGCGCCAAGAAGCAACCTGCCAAATTGGCTTGGCAGTTAGCATGTGTGAGTCTGGAGGATGAGGCCGCTGTGGTGTAGCGGAAGCATATCCGGCGCGTAACTGGAAGACCCTGTATTCGACTCCCGGTGGCGGCCAATGAGAATTTTTCCCTGACGCACTTATAAACGTGGAAAGAGCGAAGATCTTTGTTTGATGTTATGAACTTAAATAACAATATTTATTGTTAACATGTGAACTTTGACAAATACACATAATCTGTATAGTATGCACTCTGTTTAACATATTTTCACTTGGGATTAATTTAATCTGTAATTTAGCCATGACGCGATGGCAATAGTACATTACCCTTGCGATGCTACTCTGCACTTACACGTCATCATACTCTGCTGTATATATTGGAGTACACTAGCAGCAATTACTCTCTTCCATCCGAAGACGGGTGCGACTGTCGACCCGAAAGTGCTTATGGGTTTTTAATCTTTTTAACTTTGTAAATATCTGTCATCCTTTAAACATTAAATTATCGTGCAAAGACGGTGTATGTATCAATGTATTGTATATAGCACGAAATTTTATTAGTTTTATCGATTCCTCTACGGATTTGGAGGTGAAACTCGAACGCCGCCTAAAATCAATTGGCGTCTGTTTTTTTTATTGGAGAAAGGCAAGGATTTTGTGCAATGCGAGCAGACAGACCAGAGCTAACGCTCTTAGTAAAGTAGTTACTGAGGCGGCCATTCATTTCGCCTCAGCTCAGTAACAGCACGTCTGTTTCTAGTGTATTATACACGCAGCTTTTTCGTCAAAGTGTACACTGTATTTTATAATTGAGGGCTGACATTTTTTAATGTGTTTCTTCAGTAATTTCTGGTTAGACGAGAAATGTGCTGAGTTTTTCTTTTACAGTATTATTGCTTATGAATCCTGATTTATTAGTAATAATCAAAATAATTATTTTTAGATTTGAACCCATTCATAAAAGTAAATTGAATGCATTCTGTTGAGCGCAAAATGTAGTTTGGGCCGACGAAGGATGATATAAAGTAAAACGGGTTAACCATTTTCCCTCTATTTATTGTTTTTTATAAAATATACATTTCCCCCTCCAAAATTGTTTCCAATATTTGAAGCCTACTTCGCTCCCCTCCGCCGTGCTTGATGCCTTCCTGTGATTTTGTTGAACTGTTATCGAATAATAGATATAGATATAAAATATACATAAGCATATATACATATCAAATCGCTTGTCTACAAAATTTGGTTTCAGTTATCTTTTGTAACTTATATATGTTATCTGGGTCTTCGCCTCACCAACATTTTACCTCACGAGCCGCCACTGGTGTGTCGCTTCTCAGCAACGGAAGTAATTTTCCTAAGAATCTGCGGTCCAGGAAAATGGTTAAAATGTTGTTAATTATTACCTCAATACAAAAAACTGCAATTTGTAGACTTGTGTTGAAGAGATGTTCATATACCGTATTTTTAGGAGGGTCTGTTTCATTTGTCCAACGTTTACTTCACCAAAGGGTCACTTGACCGAAATTTACTTCACCGAAAGATCACTTGATCGAAAAGTTCATTTTAAAGAAGGGTCACTTGATCAAAAAGTACATTTCACCGAAGGGTCACTTGATCGAAAAGTTCCTTTCACTGAAAGGTCTTTACCTAAACGTTCATTTAATGGAAAGGTCATTTCACTGTAGGGCCAGTTTATGGAAAACTTTGGATTTCATTATAGGATCTGTTGAAGCATGGTGCAAGTTCGGCAGACAGAAAACCAAAACGTTAGGGGATTATACTCAAATTGCACTTTTGATTTCTCCGTGTGACAAAGAACGCCAAGATTTAGTTTTAAGACAAATCTTTTTTTACGCTTTCCAACCGTAGATTGAAGAAGCGTATATGCTCCAGCTTTTTCCGCCCGTCTGTCCGTCCGTCCGTCTGTCTGTCGGCACGATAACTCACGTAAAAATGGTTCGATTTCGATGAAATTTTAGTATGTGGTAGGGGACCACCAGGGGACGAACCCTATTGAAAATGGGTGAAGTGGGGTCAAAGGTCACGCCATAAGAGCAGGATCCATTCAATTCCCCTTATGCGTCATAACTTGCTTAAATATAGTTCGATTTCGATGAAATTTTAGTATGTGGTAGGGGACCACCAGGGGACGAACCCTATCGAAAATGGGTGAAGTGGGGTCAAAAGTCACGCCATAAGAGCGGCATCCATAAGAGCGGCATGGTTCGATTTCGATGAAATTTCAGTATGTGGTGGGAAACTACCTGGGTACGAACCCTATTGAAAATTGGCAAATTGGGGTCAAAGGTCAGGCAGGGCATAAGAGCGGGATTTATTCCATTGCCCTTATGCGTCATAACTTGCGTAAAAATGGTTCGGTTTCGATGAAATTTTGGTATGTGGTAAGGAACCACCTGGGAACGAACCTATGGAAAATGGGTGGAATGGGGTCAAAGGTCAGGACATAAAAAGCGGGATCCATTTCATTGCCTCTATGCGTCATAACATGCGCAAATATGGTTCGATTTCGATGAAATTTTAGTATTTGGTAAGGAACCACCTGGGGACGAATCCTATTGAAAATGGGCGAAATGGGGTCAAAGGTCAGGGCATAAAGGTGGAATCCATTCCATGGCCTTTATGCGTCTTAACATGCGTAAATATGGTTCGATTTCGATAAATTTTAGTATGTGGTAGGGAACCACCGGGGCACGAACCCTATTGAAAATGGGCAAAATGGGGTCAAAGGTCAGGCAGGACATAAGAGCGGGATTTGTTCCATTGCCTTTATGCGTCATAACTTGCGTAAAAATGGTTCGATTTCGATGAAATTTTAGTATGTGGTAGGGAGCCACTGGGGACGAACCCTATTGAAAATGGGCGAAATGAGGTCAAAGGTCAGGACACTGGAGTGGGGTCCATTCCATTGCCCTTGTGCATCCTAACTTACCAAAAAATGTTTCGATTGCGACAAAACGTTATCATGTTCTTCCGGAGGTATAGTGAACCGGTTCTGTTGAATATCAATGAAATGGGGTCAAAGGTCATTGCACAAAAGCAAGATTTATTCCACAGCCATTATTCTCATAACTTGCGTGAAACTGCTTTTATTGCGCCAAAACTTTAGTATGTTATTCTTGAGATGTACTGAACCGGTTCTGTTGAATATCATCGAAATGGGGTCAAAGGTCAGGACACAGGAGCGAGATTTATTCCACAGCCTTTATCCTCATAACTTGAGTAATAATTTCTGGTATGTTGGAAAGCGTATCATAATCAATGCATTGCATGATTTTACTAACTTGTTTTTTAAGACAATAGGCCTCGGCTTAGGCTTTTTTAGCAAATTTTAATCATGTTCATGAGGTTTACATAAAAGTCATGTTCAGTGCTCATGTTCATAAGGTTTACATAAAAAGTCAAGTTAATAATGCTGCATATTTTTTCAGGCAAAAAGAATCAATTTTAAGGCCCTAGGTCTCGGCTTAGGTCTTTTTAGCAAATTTGAACCGTGTGTGCTTACATAAAAAGTTACTTTACATTTTATGTAATGTTTATGAATATGAGTAAGGTTAAAATCTGTTAAAATGGACAGTATCTAGGCCTATGGTAAAAAAATTAATGTCTTGTGGTTGAGTAAAAGTGGAACATTATTTACTTGATTTGCTATGTAACCCTTATGAATATGAGCTCGGAGGATTAAAATTTAACAGAAAGGCACAGATATAATCTTTTTGATTAATGTTATATTTCGAAAAACCTACTCATGGGAAGGTTTTCATAGAAATTAAAAGTGTATTTTTTATACAATCCGATAATGTTTAGGCAGCCAGTTTTATAAAAACCCGCACCACACACTCCAACAGATCTCTAACAACAAAATTCTAAGTTTTCGATAAACTGACCATTCGGTGAAATGATCTTTCGATATAATGAACTTTTAGGTAAAGTAATTCTTCGGTGAAATGAACTTTTTGATCGAATGTCCTTTCGATGAAATGAACTTTTTGATCGAATGTCCTTTCGATGGAATGAACTTTTAGGTGAAGTGACTCTTCGGTGAAATGTACCTTTCGATCAAGTGATTTTCGGCCAAGTTATTTTTGGTCAAGTGACCCTTCGGTGAAATGTACCTTTCGATCAAGAGAATTTCGGCGAAGTTATTTTCGGTAAAGTGACCTTTCGATAAAGTGAACGATACCCTTTTTAAGTATATGTACCTTGATATTTTTTACCCAAAGTAGGCTGCACAAAATCAGCTTCCAGGGTCGTTTATGAATTGCCAGTCCACCACTGGGCTTGGGTTCAAATCTCGAGTGAGGCATGGATGGTGGAATTGTCTAACAACACTGGATCTCTCCGTTCCGAAGAACGAGTGGCTCTAAATTTAGTAGGGGAATCGAGCGGAGAGAGCAGTGATGTAGAAGGGCCTTAGCGGCGCTAAGGCATTTTTCTTAGTTTTATGCAAGAGATGTAGGTCAAAGAAATATTTTAGATGACCATGCAGGCAAAAACAGCGATCTATATGTTTTATATATAAGCACATGACTATATTAAAGGATGAGGCTAAACAGTCCGTTCACCCAGTAGGGCGTTTCGTGAATTACGTACAAGAGTTGTAGTGCAAAGAGAGTGGTAACTGCTTTCGCAGGACCGCAGTGTTCAAAATGACGTTATAGAGGGTGGCTTCTCGTATGATAAAAATTCACTGCTAGGAGGGAAATCAACACAGGAAAATTAAACAGGCACGTAGGCTAACTCACAAGCGTTTGTGGTTGCAATGGGCATTTCTGCTAAACTCGCCTTCAGTATAGAAAAATATAATGTCCTAAACTCATTTCTTGGTTCCTTACCGAAAGCATAAACGGAAGCAGGAAGACAGAGCCTGCCGGCTTCTGTTTATGTTACTGGTAAGAAACCAACGAAAGCGGTCTTGAGAAAAGAGTTTCCACTCTCTGGTAATTCTGGAGTAATCTGTTGATTTGTTGAAGCACTAAAAGGCTTAGAGGTCAGTGGTTTAGAGGTCAGTGCTTAGATCACTGAGACAATAGTGCTACGGATAAAGTATGTTTCAATTTGGATAGGAACTGTGAATAAAATACATTCGTAGTGAGTATGTGACCAAAAAAGAAAGCTTTAAATCGGGTATTTTGAACGTCCGCAAATATTTGGGAAGCAGAAACAAAAGCCTTCTAAATGAAAACTTAGAGTTAATAGCAAAATTAAAACTTAGAGTTAATAGCAAAATGCAAACTTAGAGTTAATAGCAAAATGAAAACTTAAGAGTTTATATTCAAAATATCTCACCAGAAACGCTGTTCGACAAAGAAAGAAGTTTTGAAATCGGACTGCTGGAAGCAGATATATCGGGGTAAATACACTGCCGGACAATTGCTAAGGACGGATGACAATAGCAACTATAGCAACCATAAAATGGAAGGCAGGAAAATGTGGAAATTAGCATAAGTGCGGGATACAGTAAGACGTGTTGTGCGTATGCAAATTTTGGATTGGCGAACTTGTTCGTGACGTCATAGCGCTGATAGGAGATATAAAGGATTTGACGCGTATTGACCGTTGTTGTTCAAACGCAAAGTTGAAAGGGAAAGAATCAATTGACGAACTTGCAATTTTCAGTATGTCTTCCCGACATCACCTAGATGATTTTACGCGTGGCCGTATTATAGGCAAATTTGAAGAAGGGCGAAAAATAACAGATGTTGCCAGGGAGTTCGACGTCAGCCACAGTGTTGTTTCAAGGCTTTGGAAATCATTTCAAACAAATGGAGAGTGTAGCAAACGTCACGAGAGAGGTCGTGTTCGCAGTACGACGCCTGCAGAAGATCGGTACATAGTGCTATCAACAAAAAGATACCGGCGCAGCACAGCTAGTGAGGTAGCAAATCAGTTTATGGCGGCTACTGGCAAGCGGATCTCCCGAAAAACTGTCGCCAGACGTTTGCATGAAGGAGGACTATACGCCCACCGTCCTGTTGTGTGCGTCCCATTGTCCAGACGTCACCGTACCGCCCGTTTGCAATGGTGCCATCAACATCGCAATTGGACTGGTAACGACTGGTCTGCTGTCCTCTTCTCAGATGAGAGTAGATACAGTCTATCGTCTGATTGTCGACGACAACTGATCTGGCGTGATAGTGGTAATGCATATTGTCCAGCAAACATACAGGAAAGGGACCGATATCCGACATGTAGTGTCATGGTATGGGCTGGCATCATGATCAATGGCCGTACGTCCCTCTATGTGCTTCCAACTGGGACTATGACTGGCCAACGATACATTAATGATGTTCTGCTACCTCATGTTCGCATGTTCCGTGGTGCTGTCGGTGATAGATTCATTTTCATGGACGACAACGCAACATGTCATCGAACAGTCGCTGTCCAGGAGTGTCTTGAGAGCGAGGATATTCAACGCCTCGTATGGCCAGCACGTTCTCCAGATCTGAATCCCATTGAAAATGTGTGGGATGCTTTGGGGAGGAGTCTTGCTGGTCGCCAATGCCCTCCAATAAACAAGGACACCCTCATCCGTGCCAGACGTTTGCATGAAGGAGGACTATACGCCCACCGTCCTGTTGTGTGCGTCCCATTGTCCAGACGAATGGGATAAATTAGACGAATGGTCCAGACTGACAGAGGAATGGGATAAATTACCCCAACAGCTGCTTGATAATGTTGTGCGAAGCATGACACGACGTGTGGAATCTTGCATCGCCCTCCATGGTGGCCATATCCCGTATTGACATCTTACGCCGAAACGCCCGCGGACGGTAATTGCATTTTTTCACGCTTACGTATTCTGCACAAAATGGCCTGTTTGTCTTTTGAACACGTTCCAAAGCCTTCTGGATTTCAGAGCACAATAAATTGTCTTTCTTGTAATGTCCTGGCATTCTGACATTATTTTATTTCACTTGGCATCCAACCACACTTACTTTTTTGAGCGCTATATAGCCGTTGATGATCCGTCCTTAGCAATTGTCCAGCAGTGTATTACAGACATCTGCGCTTCCCGATTGAGAAAGAGCGTTATTTATAGAAAATACGCACGCTTTTCCGTCTTGAGTGGTATGTAAACGAAAAAGAACATTTTGAATCTAATTTATAGGAGCGCAAATATTTCTGCACATATATCCCAAACTTAAACATTCGCTTACGTTCCCTAACGGCAAACTTATTAGCCACGATAAATTGGAAATTATATGTAAAACATTCATTCCACGAACTCTCTCTCTAATGCAGAAGGAAGTTTTCACTTTGAGAAGATTGAGATATCGGAGTACACAGGTTGCATAGGAAAGTCCCTTTAGCCTGAAATAACTTGCAAACGGAGAGAGGTACAGTTATGCAAGTGAGATAACGGTATAGTAAAGCGACTACGCCAAATCGAATGCAACCGATAGCAGCGCTCTTAGTGGCAAAGTGCGGAAGTTAGACATCGCAAATCGCAAACGGAATGAGATAGAGCAAAATTTCCAATTACAAAGTTATAGAGCATTCATTAATTACACTGCTGTACACTAAAAATGCAACACCAAGAAGGAAGCATCCGATCGGCCTAAAATTCGCAGCATGCGTCGCCCGCGAGAGGACATGCAAAAGATTAGAGTTGCAGGGCATATGCAAATCATGTGCGCCCGGCACGCCACCGAGAAGCACTATAAGAAGGGTGCACGGAAGGCGGGGTGTAAGCTTCCTGACGTCTCGTCGCAGAATACGGCAGTCATCCCAGCACGTTTTGGAGTTCGAGAGAGGACGAATAGTGGCTTATCGCGACAGCGGTTTAACGTACCGTGACATCGGCGCCCTTGTGGAACGACATCCAGCCCCAGTGAGGCGAGTATGGATTCAGTGGGTGCAAGAGGGACGGACGGACCGACGTGAGCGATTGCCACAACCGCGGCACACCGCCGAACGAGAGGACCGGCATGTTGTGCGGAGGGCATTGACGGCTCGCACCGCCACATCACGAACGTTAGCGCAGGAATTAGGGTGTGTTGCGCAACAACCTGCGTCAGCACGTACCGTTCGACGTCGTCTGCAAGAGCGGGGACTTGTCGCACGGCGCCATTGTACCGATTACCACTGACGTTACACCACCGTAGAGAGCGGCGGCAGTGGGCCGTTGAACACCGCACCTGGACTAT
Source organism: Macrothele yani (assembly GCA_039090855.1). Taxonomy (NCBI): domain Eukaryota; kingdom Metazoa; phylum Arthropoda; class Arachnida; order Araneae; family Macrothelidae; genus Macrothele; species Macrothele yani. The sequence continues at coordinate 41,612,631 of CM077022.1, read as the reverse complement.
GGAATGGAAAGACATTGTCTTCTCCGACGAATCCCGCTTCTACCTGCAACAGCACGATGGTCGGATCCGCGTGAGGCGGCACCGCGGCGAGATACTGTATGACGCCAGCATTATGCACCGTCATACCAGTCCGTCGCCTAGCATTATGGTTTGGGGCGCAATTGGATATGACACCCGCACCCGTGTGGTACGCATCGCCGGTACACTCAACAGCCACCGCTACATCTCCGACGTTTTGGGGCCTGTAGTCCTCCCTTACCTGCAGGACCTGCCAGCGCCCACGTTTCAACAAGACAATGAGCGCCCGCACGTGGCACGCATCGTGCAACAATTCTTTACGGCCCACCAGGTGTCACTGCTTCCGTGGCCCACCTGTTCTCCTGATATGTCGCCCATCGAACACGTCTGGTCACTGATCGGCAACCGAGTGGCCCGGCAAGCACCACCCGCGGCTACGCCTGATGAACTGTGGCAAAGTGTGGAAGCAGCCTGGACCGGCATACTTCAAGCCCACATCCAAAGCCTCTTTCGTTCAATGCCGCGGTGTGTAGCGGCCGTTATTGCCAGCAATGAAGGCCACACGAACTATTGATGTCTACGTGTTTCGCAAGTCGCACGGGCCTGTAAGCTCAATCGTTCTATCTTTGTATGTGTTTTTAAGTGTTCAGTAAATCTGGCTTTGCTATCTCGTGTCCTTCTTGGTGTTGCATTTTGGGTGGCCAGCAATGTAGTACAAAACGACATTTGTTTCACACGGATAAGATAAATTGTCGCCTGAATATCATAAAATGTCCGAAATTGATGCGTGACCTTTTGTGTGAACGTTTGAAGGGAACAGGCATAGGTATGAGCAAATACACACAATTTATTGCATAAATGCGTACTCATGTCAATACAGTTTGATGACGTTAGACGAAACAAAAACAAAAAAGTCAAACTGGCGCACACTGATAAAAGGTTAATGTCGAGTATGTTCGAAGAGTTCGCCATTACCCACGATACACATTTGTATTTGTGAAAGTAACTCTGCATGCACATTCTTCAGCATGGAAGTTGTCACACTATTGCAAGCATCTGTAACACGACGACGTAGATCCAGTAGACTTGTAGTCGCTGTTGCATACACCTGATTTTTTACGTAACCCCAGAAATCCAAGCTCGTTATTCTCACACAGTGTACGTAGGCCTAAACTTCTGATCAGGGTACATCCTGCTACTGGTTTTTACGTCTTAGGTTCGGTACAACGTCACGATCTGCATTTGCATGCAGATTCGAATCGTCGCGCGTCGATTTCGGACATTGTAGGGTATTCAGGCGACAATTTATCTTATCCGTGTGAAACAAATGGCGTTTTGTACTAATTAATTGATGCTCTACAACTTTGTAATTGAAAATGTTGCTCTATCGCTTTTCGTTTTCGATTTGCAATGGCTAACTTCCTCATTTCGCCACTAGGGGCACAGCTATTGGTTGCATTTGATTGGGCATAGTCGTTTTACTGTACCGTTATATCACTTGCATAACTGTACCTCTCTCCGTTCGCAAGTTATTCCAGGCTAAAGGGACTTTCCTATGCACCCTCTATACAGCAACATTATGCCCCTCTCCTAGCGAGAAAACAGTACATTTTAAAATAGTTTTCACAAAATGGTGATTTTTGTAAGAGGTGTCCGAGCAAGAAAATACATTTTTCAAACGGGCATTTCGAAGCAATGACATGGAATCAAATACAGTATATATAGAGAATTCTATCGTATCTATGTTTGTGCCTCTTAGCGGTAGGTTTCGGCATCGGAAAAAGACCAAACAGTGCAGATTATTGTTCTTACAGTTTCGGTTTCTTAATGCGAACGAAATTTTTCTGGAAGGTTAAATAGTTGCTGATATATGGCGCCCACAGAGACGGACTGTCATATTGACATCACAAGCATGTTCATTTTTTCCAAAAGACTGCCACGAATGTCTATAGTGGCACGCACAAAGAGAATTTCTGACTGGATAGTTTTTTTGCACGTCCTCTGCTTTTGTGTAGTAACATAGACTCAAGGTGGATTTCAGCTCTTTCAGCTCCAAGAATAAATCACCTGAACTTTGGCGACAAAATTTGTTTTGGCACTATCGCAAATTCACATAGCGAGTAGAATTGCTATATGCGCAGTTGATAACAAAGTTCATTGTAACCATCCATCGATACTATTATACTGTTCGACATAGAAAGTGCTACACGATAAAAGAATGAACGATATAAGACTAAATTTACCACACATGTAGAAAAGTAGTTAGGGAAGAAGTTATCTGATTTCTGTAATTTCTGAGGCATTACACAAATGCGATGGGCAAGGAAGGAGTATATTGTGGCCTCAGTCGGTAGGACAAAGGACCGCCATGCTGGGTTATACATTACACAACACGATGTGGCATCCAGAGGAAAAACCTCGGATGGTGTGTAACGTATACTCTAGATTCAGTTTCCTTTTGATTTTACTATCTCTTGTTATTTTATTTTCCTATGCAAATTATCTTCTCACTTAACGAGATGTTATTTCTCCCGCTGAATGATATGTGGCAACGAGTGTAAGACATGACGTGGTGGTATGCAGTATATATAGGCGCGCTCAACTATACCAAAGAAGCTTCGTTTTATGTGATAGGTTCTTCTTAGTTATTGTTATGTGATTCTACGAAAGTTCGGATATTCAGTAGTCGTGTGATTTGTTGAGTGTGTGTTTGATAATACCAGGAGCTCTCCAATAAAAGGTTTAAAGTGAGTACGTTTTCTCAGTTCATATTATTGTCAGACCTCTGTCTGGCCGTTAAGTCTCTTTCATTAAGTGTCTCATTAAGTCCAGGGTATATTGTGTTTACCGCTCTAATAAGGAGCCTTCAAGGTACTAATGTACTAAAACCGAAGTTATAGTACTGATATTCAAGATAATGAGGAACGCTGGTAAAAAGAAGTTCCATATTCAATGAATTTATTGCACGTGCGAGTCTTACCTAAACAAACTCTAGCACTTTGAGGATTAGGTACACTTTAGCTACGTCAAGTAACCTTCCAATAACCCTAACGTGACTTAACGTAAGCTTCCCTGCACTACACGTCCAGCGGAGTACTTTATTCATTATAATTGGCGCCCGAACATTTCTTGAACACGAGGTATTGACACCTATTGACTATGTCTTCATTACCTGAGAAAACTTCACTATTTCCACCTGAATCAAGTTTCGGTGGAGGTGGGGTTATTTTCGACAATCTGCAAGAAGCCTGTGGGTCTAACTTTGATGTCAATGATTTGCAAGTACCCAGGCATTCCTCACAATTTCGTCATTCACCAGCTTCATATCACTCTGAGTCGCGGGTCGTACCTGAGGTTTTTCAATCCTCTCACGGAAGTAAAATGCTTGCACATTTCGTGCCGCATGAGGGAACAATTACTTTCAATTGAGGGAACAATTACTTTCGAGGATTTGGAGGATCATTTCGACTTGTACCATATTCCTCAAGATTGCAAAGTGCAAATAGCAGGCACTTGCTTGAAAGATACCGCTAAGACCTGGTATCGGCAGTGGAGAGTATAGAACCCGGATTCTCGTTATGAGAATTTTCGAGCGGAATTTTTGGACGTCTTTCCTTCCTTTCGGCCTCAGTCGAGCTGGCCTTGCACAACAACTTTTTTCTCGTAAGCAAGGACCCAACGATAGCCCTGTTGCGTTTGCTTTAGAAACAACACGCTTGTATAAATTATGGGATCCACATGCCAGTCATGTCGACATGTTGGACACCCTATTGCAACAGCTCGATCCATTTCTACAGGATTTTCTTGAGGTCAGACACCCTGCTACAATTCATGAATGCCTTCGCCTCATACGAACGTATGAGGAGCGACACGGCAAACATGGACCAACTCAACATGCTCGGGTACCCCGGGAGGCTTATCACGAAAATCCTTAGCAGCATAATAGGCCTAATGACTTTCAACGCGAGCGTACACAAGTGCAAGTCCAAGCATCATACGTCCCACCGCATAGAAGAGTGGTACACCAACCGCTAGTTTCTAAACAATTTTCTGGGTACAGTACAAATGCACAGTATGCTCGACCCCGTTCCAATCCGCAGATTTTGGAACATTTTTATGCTAAGGGCAATAATGATTTTTCTGCCCGTGCTGACGGAAGAAGTAATAGAAATGGAAATTTCAACAGACATGCGGAGTTCCCGCAGCAGTTTTCACAAAGTTTTCCTAAGCGTGAAAACTTTCCCGATACCCGGCAGGGTCGAGGTTTCAGACCGCATGATAATACAACCAGGAATCCTTTAAACTTCTAAAGGAAGTAGACGAAGGGTCGGTACTGCTTCCTGATACCAAGAATTCTGACACTAAAATAGTATTATTGACTGTCCGAACTCCTCAGTTGCCTGATGTGTTGTTGACAATTGAAGATATTATTGTTGAGACAAAGTTCGACACTGGTTCTGAAATATCAGCCCTAAATACGATGTTTTGCACTGAAAGTTTTCCTGCAATGCACGTCCAGCCTGCGACGCAGTATTTGCGAGGTGCACATAACGAAATATTCAGTATCACAGGAACGGTCACATTATCTCTAGGGCTGGGAAAGGCTCGTTTTACGCATTCTTTCCTGCTCATAGACGACCTACCTGTTAAATGTCTAATGGGCATAGATTTTATCAATACTTTTCAAGTTACCATGAATTTTGAACAACATGTGATTTCCTTTCCGGAACCTGTCGAAGTGATTCCTAAAGATCCTATAGACATAACGAATTTGTTACTGAGTAAACAACTGAATGAGAGGAAACGAAACCAGCTTTCTCAAATTTTGAATGAAAGACCTGGTTTATTTTCCGACCAACCTGGTTTCACACAGGTGGTTTATCACGTCATTGACACTGATGGTTAGAAACCGATAGCGACGAAACCTTACCCTTGTGCTCCCCATAAAAAACAGGAAATGCAACGTCAAATTTCAGAGATGATTAAACAGGGCATAATAAGGGAATCAACAAGCGCCTGGGCCGCACCTGCTTTTCTTGTTCCAAAGAAACAACCCAACGAATTTCGTTTCGTGACAGATTTCCGCAAGCTAAACCAAGTCACGAAAGCGATAAATTATCCACTACTTGTCATGTCGCATATTTTGCAAGACCTATCGTCAACTAAATGGATGTCAACCTTGGATTTGGTGAGTGGATATTGGCAGGTTGCGGTAGATCCAGACTCCGTCGATAAAACTGGCTTTGTGACTCCTTTTGGGGCTTATGAATACCTGCGTATGCCCTTTGGACTAGCCTCTGCACCTGCTACTTTCCAAAAGCTTATGGATACGGTTCTCAGACCTGTTCTAGGTCCCCATGTGCATGTATATTTGGATGACATTATTATTACATCCGAGACTTTTGACGAGCACCTTTCTCTGCTCAAACAGGTGTTCCAACTCATATACAATGCTGGCTTGACGTTAAAACCCAGTAAATGCCAGTTAGCGAGGGACGAGATTGTATATCTGGGGTTGAAAATCACTCCCCTCGGTTTATTTGCGGATGATGAAAAAATCAGGCCTATTGTTGACTTTCCACGGCCAAAAACAGCCAAAGAACTATCACGCTTTCTGGGAATGACCGGATGGTATCAGCAGTTCGTCCCCGCTTATGCTACAATCTGTGAGCCATTGTATGCTTTGAAACGTAAATACAAGAAGTTTGTTTGGACACCTGAGGCTAACGCAGCGTTTGAAACACTAAAATCTGCGTTGACTCAGCCTCCTGTATTAGCTTTCCCAGATCATACTAAGGAATTTGATATTTACACTAACGCATCCGGAGTTGGTCTTGGTTGCGTTTTGTCACAAACTGGGCATCCAATAGCTTTTGCGTCCCCTACTTTAGCCAAAGCTGAACGCAATTATTCAGATACGGAACGCGAATGTCTTGCTGTAGTGTATGCTCTTGACAAATTTCAATGTTATCTCAACGAATTGACAGTTAATATAATTACGGATCATTCTGCTCTTCAGTATTTGAATTCTGCTAAGCACCTCTCTCAAAGACTTATGAAGTGGGCTCTTAAGTTACAAGAGAGCAATATCAAAATTTCGTACCAGCCAGGTCAAAAGAATCAATTACCGGATGCATTGTCTCTCATCCCGATTAGTGGGGTTCCCACAGAAACTACTCCTGGATGTCAGCCTTTACTTTTAATAGCTGATATAACATCCAGAGAGCAGATAATGGCAGAATTAGTAAATGATCCAGATTTTGGGGATATCTATAATCTTTGCTTACGGGTTCACCACTACATAGTGACCCTTCTCTGGCTGGGAGGTCACAGCATTTTGAAGTCATAGAGGGTCTTCTTTACTATACGAAATCTAGGACTACTAGGGCAGAGTTTCGCCCATGTATTCCCCGAACCCTAAGAATGGCCCTTTTAAACGAATTTCATGACAAACCTATTGCAGGCCATTTAGGTATTCGCAAGACCCCTTGTAAATTGCGGGATGTTGCCTATTGGCCTGGCATGTACCAAAGTGTGCTCGCATACGTTCAATCATGTCACTTGTGTCAGATTTATAATTACCGTAATGTAAGACCGGCCGATCACTTGAAATCTAGTTCAAGTTCTCATGTTTTTGACATTATTTCAATAGATTTATTGGGACCTTATCCTTTATCTGTTAAAAACAAAGCTCGTTACGTTTTAGAATTAACTGATAATTTCTCTAAATGGGTCGAAGTTTTTCCCATTAAAGCCGCTACGGCGGAAGTTATTTGTAATGTATTATTTAATGAAGTATTCTCTAGATATGGTGCACCTAATCAAGTAGTTTCGGATAATGGTCCCCAATTTATTTCTGACATTTTTGAAAGAATGTGTGCGAGACTACACATAAAGCATAAATTCATTTCCCCATATCATCCCCAGAGTAATCCCGCGGAACGAGTAAACCGCACGCTAGTTAAAATGATCGCTACATTTGTCATGGATCATCAGGAGCGGTGGGAGGAACATCTTGAGCTTTTTTCGTTCGCCCTCCGCTCGTCTGTTCACGAATCTACTAAATTTACTCCCGTAGAACCTTTTTGGGTCGAAAAATTAAGACCCCTTTTGAAAATTTAACGGGGATTATCAACGAACTAAACCAGCTACCAACTCCGCAATCAGTACGAATCATGGCAGAGAAAGCTCGTGTTGCAATGATAGGAGCACAAGCGGCTCAAGCAAGATTCTATAATACTAGGCGTAGGGAACCAGATCTTGTCGTTGGAGATCTAACTCTCGTGGAGACACACTTCCAGTCTTCTGTTTCTCATACTTTGGTAAAGAAATTTGCACCCAGCTACGAAGGTCCATATCGGGTGGCAAATGTGTTTAAAAATAACATTATTCTTGAAAAACCTGGCAATCAATTTCAATACGTACACGTTGCTCAGTGTCGCAAGTATCATGAACGAAATATTGATTTTATAATCAACCCTACTCAACCTTTCTGTTCCACAGACTCAAGAGTCTATATCACACGATCAACCTCCAGAAATTTTGGACGAACCGACAAACCTTTTTAAAGAATCTCCAGTGATTTTTTCTTCACCCTCCCTCCACAAGACTGACTTCCAAGAACGCAACCTGATTCTACCATAAGACGAAGGCTCGAATCAAGTTCTTCAAATTCTAGTATCATTCCCTTCCCTCCATCCATTGCCGAGACTATTGCTGCACCATTCCCTAATAACTCTGCACCAACACAAGCTCCTACTTCCTTGAATACCTCGTCAGAGAGTATTCCTATAGGCAGAAATAAACATCGCCCTGCACGACCACTAACTTACAGCAGCGGCTCAGAGTCATCACATATTTCTGATTTATCAGATATAGACAATAGTTTGACGATTCCTAAACGTCAGACACGAATTACAAACAGTCCAGCAACACCAAAAGCTGGTCGAAAACGCAACTTGTCTCCCCAATCTGCTTCGCCGCAACAGCGACGAAGGCAGAGATCCTTGCATCCGCCCGGGTTTCGCCCCTGGAACTTACGCTCAGGGCAAACAGTGCCGATGCCTGCTTCTACTGTCATGCCAAAAGGTAGAAAGCGAAAACAAGCGATGTGGCCGGAGCCACGTCCCTTCAAAAGAATGCTGGAAGGACAACACGGGCCCCAGCACAAAGGGACAACATATCGAAAGCCTGGGGGAGCCCGTTCCTGTCAGACGCAGGGATTTCCTGACCGACAGACTTCAGCCCTTCCTGACCGTTCCTGTCAGCCGCAGGGATTTCTTGAACGACAGACTACAGATGTTCCAGATCCATTCAAGTCGCTGAAAAGATCGACGCCACCAGAATTTACCAGTCCGATTAGGCCTGGAAAACGATATCGTACTATGGTTTTTTATGCGTCCTCGAGATAAGTAAGTTCTCGTGGACTGGTTATTTTCTCATTATGTTGTTTTTCCTGCACGACCAGTTGGCGTGTCAGAATTTTTTTTTTTTGTGTGGGCCTACGCATTCTTTTTGTGTATATATGTGGTTTTTTTATATATATCTTCTATGTCCGTCTACTAATCCAATTTTTTTTTATATATATATGTGTGTTAGGGGTAAAATAGTGAAAATTGTTACTGTTAGGCAGCTACTGGCAATCTTCGCTGCTGATACAGTTGGTTTGGTTAGGGGTAAAATAGTGAAAATTGTTACTGTTAGGCAGCTACAGGCAATCTTCGCTGCTGATATAGTTGGTTTGTAATCAACGATAATATGAGGATGTAAAATGAAATCAAAAATGTGATTCCTGCTAGGCAGAATAAAAAATAAGGTATGCCGATGCAGGTTTGTTGTGTTCAAGTATAAAATGTGTTTCCTGCTTCACAGACGACAATAGCTGCGGACACAGGTTTACTGAATTTGTTATGCCAAGTTTAAAGTTGTACATACTGCTGCCACCAAAAACAAAAAAAAAAAAAAAAAAAAGAGGACGATAAACGTCAGTCAGCGAAATGTAAGACTACACTCAAAATTTGATAGGTTTTTCGAAAAAAAAATTAAGGGGGGGGGGAGATGATGTAACGTATACTCTAGATTCAGTTTCCTTTTGATTTTACTATCTCTTGTTATTTTATTTTCCTATGCAAATTATCTTCTCACTTAACGAGATGTTATTTCTCCCGCTGAATGATATGTGGCAACGAGTGTAAGTCATGACGTGGTGGTATGCAGTATATATAGGCGCGCTCAACTATACCAAAGAAGCTTCGTTTTATGTGATAGGTTCTTCTTAGTTATTGTTATGTGATTCTACGAAAGTTCGGATATTCAGTAGTCGTGTGATTTGTTGAGTGTGTGTTTGATAATACCAGGAGCTCTCCAGTAAAAGGTTTAAAGTGAGTACGTTTTCTCAGTTCATATTATTGTCAGACCTCTGTCTGGCCGTTAAGTCTCTTTCATTAAGTGTCTCATTAAGTCCAGGGTATATTGTGTTTACCGCTCTAATAAGGAGCCTTCAAGGTACTAATGTACTAAAACCGAAGTTATAGTACTGATATTCAAGATAATGAGGAACGCTGGTAAAAAGAAGTTCCATATTCAATGAATTTATTGCACGTGCGAGTCTTACCTAAACAAATTCTAGCACTTTGAGGATTAGGTACACTTTAGCTACGTCAAGTAACCTTCCAATAACCCTAACGTGACTTAACGTAAGCTTCCCTGCACTACACGTCCAGCGGAGTACTTTATTCATTATAGGTGCCTTTAGGTATCGCTCACTATGCATGGTTGACATGTATTCACAATTCTTTGACACTTCGAGAGGATCGTGAAAAACCGTCTGCCAATAACTTCCAACATGTTCTCTGTTGGGGAAGTCTAAGGATCGCGCGGACCACGACTGAATCGGAACACCTTGCAAGCGCTTTCTGCTGATATTGGCAGTGTTCGGATAGAGGTAATCTAGTTGAAACCGGGCGTCAGGGATACCACGGAGATACGACAATAAAATAGGGTGCATAACCTCATCGACATAGAGTCGTGGTGTCATCGTACCCACTATGCACACGAGCGGTGAACGGCTGTTAAACTGATAGCTTCCTGACCAGACTGAGAAGCCATATGACGCTCAATGAAGGCAGCAAGATCAGCTCTGTAACCACTTCTTCTCCAGAATCTGAACTGGCAATAATCGGCGCTGAGACAGATGCAAGACTCGTCGCTGAATACATGATTCCATTTGTCCCACCACGCAAGTCTGGCACTACACAATTGCAACCTTACGTGACGAGTGGCAGTCACCGCATTGACTAGCGAAAACGCAAACCTGCCTGAGCCAATCTGAGATTCACAGGCCGTGTCGGTACGGGGATACCCGTAGCTGCTTGTAACACTTCGTCAAGTATCGTCCGCTGTGGATTGTATGGCTGCTACGGCTTGCCATCGAATGCGGCGACGTAGGCATTAAGGCGTCCGCCTAAGTGCGCCTGTCTCACTATGTCGACGCACGTTACCTTTCTGCAACCACTGTCGCTGCATTTAGCAAACAGTTGTATACCAATTCGTTGCCGCCAAGATGCGACGTAGGAACCAACCTGCGGTATGAAGTCCTATCGTGAAGCTTATGGTAAAGTTGTGCGTGTGATGGCATGATTCCCGATGATGTCATCGAGGCATTCTCACTCCTAGCACGAGCTTGAGATAACGAGATAACTCCGATGCAGTTGCCCACACTCCCAGGTACACACAACTAAACTTAGCCACTACGAGCCGTTTTTGCTTTTTTATCTCCCTCACGCATTATGTGATTGGTTCGCGACGGTGATTGTTTACCAAACAAAACTGTCGACATGTACCCACCAATTCGCGTGGCGCTCTGACAAATACTTTCTGTAGTGGCATTTTCTGCGTCGAGCAGTGTGTTATGGTTTTGGACTTCTCAAAATAACACCTTCTTGTTAAGAGAAATTTCCTTTAATTTTCATGTTTGAAAGAGGTATACGCCGCCCATGTGGCAGTGGCCTGAAAAACAATCACACGGAGATATACTTCATTAACTGGCAGAATGTATTGAGAAATGTTCTGCTGCTGTTCTTGTATACATGCGTAAAACCGAGCATATTTTATTAATTCATTCAATTCAGTGTAACGGACTGTTCTTCTCTTTCTCATTACGAATTATTTTATATTTAAATTTAAGAACAACAGTTTTTTTTTCTGCTTAACTAGTTTTAAAATTTTTATTCACTGATATGTGATTTAAACATTTCTACCTAAACCCAGTTCAACTTCTTACGTTTAGAGTTATGGGCTTTCAATAATATCCCACCGTGTCGCGAAATAACATAAACGTTTTTCTCTCAGAAAAGAAACACGAATTTCCAGTTTCCTTACTACTGAAGAAGAGTAATTATAATTAAGTTTTCAGTTTTTGAGAAAACAACGCCCAGAGACATTTTGAATCGTACATTCGATATAGTCTGAAAAAGTGAGATGATACTCAGATAAATTTGCGAGCTAAATATAAAATCCTTAGCACTAATAGAATCGAGCAAATGAAAATGCGTTTGAACAAATAGTTTTTACACAGAATGAAAAATGGTCTCCGCAAATGATACCACCTATGTGATATTTACAATAACAATCAACGCATGTAATCGTCTCAGGCAGATGACACACAGTTTTATCAGTAAAGAATCGATGATTGACTGTATAAGTTGTACCTAATGAAACAAATGTTTTCAAAAGGGAGTGTCCATTATGCATTAGAATATGGGATGCCGTTCTTACTTTTGTCCGCAGAAAGACATTTTAGGTACTTTTGACGTCTTAATGGCAAACATCCGCACGGTATAAAAAGAAAGTATAGGTATATTATCAGACAGAAAATGTTTGCATGGGTGTCAGCTCTTGACGATGTTTCTCGGCAAGGCAATTTGACATGCTTTCATAACCGTTCAAGAAACCTTTGACAAACCATATTAATTTATGTCAGAGGAATAATGGCAATCAGCCATTTTGTAATATTTGAATCCACAAAGGCAAATAAACACTTCCCACCCACCTTTGGTTGTGACAGTGGATGCAGACACGAAAACACTGGAATGAGAATTACATTAACATTGCACTATATTGAAATTTTGAAGGATGAAATTTACAGCGCATTGTTTTCTTCAGGAAATAGTTTAACTTCAGTCTTTTGAAGTGTCAGAACACGTGTGCTTTGTTTGTGTTACCCCCGACGAGGCCTATTTACAGACATCAATCAAAACATTACAGACATGTTAATCTCATCTACCTCAGATGAGTCAGAATTACCATTTCGCAGCTAGCGGAAAGACTGTATTGGAGCAGTAAGATCACCACCTACGAAGACTGTCAGATATCCTGTCAATTTCATTTGGAAAGTTTCCTGAATGTATTTGCATTTGAAAAAACACCTTTCGGCTGCTGTACTAAACTGAATGGACAAATTGGAATATACACCTACCTAATAAAATGTTGCATCATCTTTTGCCCTCACAACAGCTGCCAGACGTCTTAGTAAGGACTCAATTAGGTGTTGAAAACACGAAGGTGGTATTGCCCCCCGTGAAGCGAGGATCACCTGCCGTAAAGCATCTACAGTTGCCGGTGGAAGTTGCCGGGCTCCAACAGATTTTTCCAACTCGTACCATAAATTCGCAATGGGTTTGAGGTCAGCATGCCATTCGAATGTAGTAAACTCTAAACTGGTCGCCACTAGGGAAGTATACGGTATGGCGTTGTGTTGTTGAAATATGGCGGATAGGAAATTGTTACGAACGAGGTAAATGGTCGGCGAGGACGTATGACTCCAACTTGGTATATGACTCCAACTTGGTAAGACTCAATATGACTCCAACTTGGTAAGCTGGGTCCATCGCTTGGTGCGGTTTGCGCCCCCCCCCCCATCGGCGTGATAGAGTTGAAACCATGATTCTTAAGACCAGATGACGTGGTACCAATCCTTCTCACTCCAGTTGCGATAGGCCTTTGCAAATTTCAGTCTAATCTTTAGGTGCCTTGTAATCAACAAGGGAACACGATTTGGACGTCGACTTCCAGACTTATGTTTTTTTCATGGTAAAATGGATAGTCTCTGTGCATAAGTTTGTGAAGGCACCCTCACTAAATTACGATGTTCTCTGCTTCGGGGTAGCCATGTGATTCTTTGTAACGATGCGATAGTCAAATGCACGTTTACGGCCATTTTCTCCCTTTGGTTAGAAGCTTTTGCCGTGTTTCACGTAGTCTAAGTCTTAACAGTTCAGCAGTTGGGGTGATTGAACAACTGTCTTACTCGCAGCTACAATCTGGCCAAGGTCAAATTCACTTGCGTCGATGCCTTTTCCCATGATTACATTACCGTGACTGTTTTCCAATGCGTAGAGACCTGCTCTGTTTTTAGGAACTACCAGTGCCAGCGTCCTAAGTCACTGCACGCCATACTTCTGCTTCGCATGTTGTCATCAGGGTGTATAATTATCTGTCCATTCAGCGTGATTTGCTCTAATATTCGCTCGTCACTAATTTAGGGTCACTGGTTGCAGATATGGATAGAGCCAGCGTTATCAGACAATTCCCCTTGCCTCACCCAGGACTCGAACCCCAGCCCGTCTGAGATGAATAGTCTGTAGCACTTTCCTCAGATTCCTCTCGCGCACCGAAACTGCTGGTTGTTAGCCAACGTACTCATTGTCTGTTCTGTTAATATACTTTTGAGCCCTGAATCCACATAAGAGTTAGTTTATGTCGGAGTTTTCTTTTCCCCCATATTGGTGAGACACACTTCTTTACAGCTGTCCCTAGCAGTGACCTTGAACCCTTTGGAGAAACTCATCGCCCATTTAGTGAACTAACTGAGACAGGCTTTTTGTTCTCGATCGATTGGTAATATTCTTTCCTGGTCTTACTGAAGATGTCAAAATAGACATGTTTTTCTTCCACTGAGATCACATTTTCCCTCTGGGTTTCAGAATTCTGCACAACGACCATTGTGCTGCATGTGACTGCCTTAGGGGTCAGACTGGGTGCTCTAAGCTTTTCTGACATACCCGTTACCGTCTCTGCTAGTTCACCTACAAGCTGTTTGAAAATATAGATGGCCATTAAAGAAATACTAAATGCGCTGGCATTTCATATCATTTGTGGTACTGGGTGTTAGAGATAATAAGGATGTGTCCCTCCAAAAACTTTTCGATCCCCTTCGGCTTACCACATAGTTCGTGTTTTGTGTTCAGTATAACTCTATAGTGTGCAACATACTCAGTACCCAGTGTTGAATTCATCGTGATAGCATGCCAGTAAAGTACGTTTGCGAATGAAATCAGCACCATGTTATGTAAAAAGTCACGGTGTGGAAAATCCTTGTTTTCCGAAAAACAAAGCATTCAAGAAATAACAGCTTTCAGAAAAATTAATACAGACATTTAACGTGGACCAGGAACATCAAACAAAGATCTTCGCTCTTTCCACGTTTATAAGTGAGTCACGGAAAAATTCTCATTGGCCGCCACCGGGAGTGAAACCCAGGATCTTCCAGTTATGCGCCGGATATGCTTCCGCTACAACACAGCGGCTTCGAATTCCTCCAGACTCACACACGCTAACTGCCAAGCCAAGTTGGCAGGTTGCTTCTTGGAGCCCCGCACAATGCTGGGGTTTCACCAAAGATGGTAAGCAGCAACTGAAGAAATAATTAGAAGGCGAATGAATAATTAATACAGACATTTAACGTGGACCAGGAACATCAAACAAAGATCTTCGCTCTTTCCACGTTTATAAGTGAGTCACGGAAAAATTTTCTTTGGTGAATCCCCAGCATTGTGCGGGGCTCCAAGAAGCAACCTGCCAATTTGGTTTGGCAGTTAGCGTGTGTGAGTCTGGAGGAATTCGAGGCCGCTGTGGTGTAGCGGAAGCATATCCGGCGCGTAACTGGAAGACCCTGGGTTCGACTCCCGGTGGCGGCCTATGAGAATTTTTCCGTGACGCACTTATAAACGTGGAAAGAGCGAAGATCTTTGTTTGATGCTTTCAGAAAAGTCATGCAGAAGATATTTTGATGAGTCAAAAACGACAAATGAGGCAGACACAGATTGATATCGTATTGAGGAGAAAACATTATAACTGCTGTTGGGTCAGTAAGAAATGTGTACGTCTTTACCTATTACTCAAATTTATTCACATATATATTTGCATGCGTCATCATGAACCACGCTCAATCCACTGTTGGATGAAGGTCCTCCCAAGCCTCTTCCATAACAACGTCTTAAGCAAACAACCTCCATGTCACTCAATAATGCTTTCGAATTTCATTCACCCATCTTCTAAGTGGTCTTCTTTTGGGTCCTTTTCCTGTCCCTTTGTATCCAGGCTACTATTTCAGTTACCGAACGGTGATCAGTTCTTCTAAAAATACACTCTCTGCAAAAAAAAAAAAAAAAAAAAAAAAAAAAAAAATTAAGCACCCCGATAAAGTCGTTTGATCACGAGGAAACCCCGCATGCAAGTATATCCGGGCCGGATATGCAAATTATTAAAAAATAAAGACCAATGACGAAATAGTGGCCCGCCAGAGCGCATCGAGGATGATATATCTGGGTAGAGCAAAGTTTGCATGAAAGGACAATAATGGCAGCGGATTGCGGTTGCATTAACCTCCACGGACTGTGAGGATGTATTGACGTTGGATCCGTGCAAAATATGAGCAGTTGAGAGAGTTTGGGAGAGGACGAATAATTGAGCTGAGTGAGTCCGGTTAGTCAAGTCTCGGTATCGCCAGGCATTTGGGTCGGAGCCACGCGGAAATCGGACGATGCTGGTGCCAATTGATAGAGGAGGGTACAACCATAGCACGCGGGCAGTGGAAAACAGAGGGCAACGACAGAACGCGAGGATCGAGTGATTCTGAAAGCTATATGAACAGAACCGAATTCGTTGGACTCAACCATCCGTGGTCATGTTGCGTCGTCTACAGGTACGGAAGTGGCCATCCGAACCGTTGCCAGACGACTTGCGGCCCGGGGACTACATTCGAAGAGGCCATCTCTGTCGCCTACCACTGACCAACGAGAATTGCCGGCACCAATTGCAGTGGAGTCGGGCGCAATCAACGTGGAATAGTGTCCAGTGGCGTCGTGTTGTCTTCAGTGATGAGTCGCGGTTTGCAATTGGCACCAATGATCAGCGCATACGTGTCTGGAGATCAGCCGGTCAGCGCACGGTAGGACCGCACACTGTTCAACGGCCTTTACCGTAGGACCGCACACTGTTCAATGGTACATCGACGACATTCTACTACCTGTTGTGTTACCATTCCTCCCGCAGCATCACGGAGAATTTTGTCAACAGAATAATGCCCAGTTACACATGGCACGGCTCTCCTAGGCCTGCCTCCCTAATGTCGACAGCCTTCCATGGACAGCTCGATCGTCCGACCTCTCACCGATCGAATATGTTTGGGTCATAATGAGACGCCACCTACGCCCATCGCTGAATGTCGGAGAACTGGCCAGCCATTTAGCATGGTATACCTCAGGGCAATGTCAATGAACTGTATGCGTCTATGCCAAAGTGTGTTACCCACTGCATACGAGCCAGAGGGGACGCTACAACGTCCTGACTTTTTCCACTCGTCCAGCTGTTTTATCCGAATAAATGGCCCAACTGCTCTGGAATTGCAATCATTTCCTTTCCTATAAACGTACATTGCACATACCAATGTTCATCTTGAGTAGATGATTCCTTCTGAGACATTCGTCTTTTTTTTTTTTTTTTTTTTTTTTTTTGGCAAAACGTGTATGTGTTATCCATTGCCACTTTTGAGTATTTATTTGCACTATAGTGTTGTCAACTGTTGTCATTTCCGTCCTTCATGAGTTACCCCCCCCCCCTATCTTTCATGATTATCCTAAGCATGCATCTCTCCATGGCTCTTTCAGTTGGCCATTGCTTCTGTATGTCTCTTTTAGTTAAGGTCAGTGTGTCTGTTATACATAACTATGAGCTAGAGTAGGCACTTTGGTTAAACACATTGAAGACATTAGGATCAATTGCTCTCGAAAATTGCACTTTTATTTCCAAATGCACTCCACCGACGTTTCAACGCACATTAATTTCTCCTTCGATGTAGCTTTCGCTGGATATCTCTTGTCAAATGCCGATGTAAGCATCAGTTACTCTTATAAATTTTCCCCGTTAACCTCTACATCTTCAGTTTTGAGAAGCATTGTACATCAATTTTGTTTTCTGTAAGTTCATTTTAATCCCACTTCTTTACCTTTTGAGCAAGTTCCCGGATCATATTCTCAGCTCTACTTGCGAAAAAGACTACACCGAAGAGCCAAAAAATTATGACCAGCGAGCCTTTATGCAAATCGAAGCAACGCAGGTAAAAGATGGCGTGTGTGAGGCCATGAAACGGTGCAAATAACATCGCATACTGAACTCTGTTAACCAGTGTTACTATTGTTCTTCAGATGGGAAAGGCAGCGACCTTAAGTGAGATTGACAAATTTTGTAATGGGTAGACAGACTACTGGGTCTGAGCATCTACGAGAAGGCAAGGCTTGTGGGGTGCTCGCGGTCAGCAGTGGTTAATAACTCCAAAAAGTGGTCAGAGGTGACGAAAATGACAAACCACCTGCAGTGTGTGGTCCGACCACAGCTCATTGATGTTAGAGCTGAGCGAAGATTATCCCATATGGTACGAGCGAACAGAAGGAATACTGTGGCGCAACACATAGTAAATCGAACCATACTGAATGAGCATCACGAGAAGTAGGCATATTGTAAGCACTCGAGCATCAAAACCGGACGTTGAATGATTTGAATAAGGTCGTCTGGTCCGATGAATATTGCTTCCTGTTGCATCATATGGACGGCCGGACCATGTGCGTCGTTTATCCGGTGAAGCGTTGGCACAGGGATGCATCGTGGGACGAAAAAAGCCGGTGGATTAAGTGCAATGCTTTGGGCAATGCTCTGCTGGGAAACCCTGGGTCCAGTCTTTGATTTGAAGGAAACTACACTGAAGAGCAATTGAATTAGAGACAGCTGGCGTTATGCAAATGTGGCGCTGTGGGCGGCCCTGTAAACGGAAACGACATGACGTATGCAGCAATTCGACAATATAAGGAGTGTTGCGACGGGAATCAGTAAGAGTCGGACGCAGTATGGGTAAGACTCTAAGCGCATTTGATAGTGGGCAAATTGTCGGGGCCCGACGAATGGGCCACTCCATCTCGGAAGTCGTGCAGGCACTGGGATTTTCACGAGCTACTGTGTCTCGAGTGCACCGTGAGTACGTCGAATCCGGTAAAACCATCATTGCAAGAGCCAACTGCCGTGGACAACAGCGTGTGGATGAGCGGGGTCATCGTCGGCTAGCTCGCATTGTAACAGCGGATAGACGGGCCACAGTGCAAGAAATCACTCGGCAATTTAACGCTAGTGAACAAAAATGTGTAAGCAGCCACACCATCCAGAACCATCTCCTCGCTATGGTGTACAGAAGCCATCGTCAAACGAGGGTACCGCTGCTGATCGCACATCACAGGGTGCAAAGATTAGCATGGGCGCGGGAACATCGCCACTGGACCCTAGACATGTGGAAAAATGTTGCCTGGACTGATGAGTCGAGATTCACGTTGGTACATGCGGATGGCGGGATACGAGTACGGCGCAAATCAGATGAAGCGATGGATCCTTCTTGCCAGCAGGGTACTCTCCAAGCTGGTGGGGGTGGCATTCTCGTCTGACGACTGTTTACGTGGATTGAAATGAGACCCCTGGTACGTGTGACATCGTCCCTCACAGGTTAACGTTACCGGGATATCCTGGACGACAATTTGTTCCCGTTTGTGCGTCTTCAACATCCGACTGGGGACCTCATCCTGCAACAAGACAATGCACCGTGCCATCGCTCCCGAATTGTATCCGAATGGTTGGATGAAAACTCCACCGACGTGACCTCGCTTCTTGGCCAGCTAGGTCACCTGACCTCAATCCCATCGAAAACATCTGGGATGCCATCGAGAGAGATGTCCTCCCTTCATGAAATCTTCGTGAACTGTGGGAGCTTGTTTAGGGGTCGTGGATCCGTATGGGTTCCCAACGCTTCCGGTGTCTTGTCGAGTCCATGCCGAGACGAATCGCCGCCGTCGTCAGGGCGAAAGGTGGTGCTACCCGTTACTAGACAGGTATCTCTAATTCAATTTCTCTTCAGTGTATGACGTCTACAACTTACCTAAATATTATTGTAGACTTGGTACATCGTTTCATGCCAATGGTATTGACCACTAGCAGTGCCTTCTTTCACAGTATAATGCACCATGCCGCACAGCGTGGATTGTCCAAGAATGGTTCGTAGAACACGAGAAAGACTTGACGTCCAAATTCTCCAGATATCATTCCAATCGAGTTTCCGTAGTTTGTGTTTAGAACAGAAATTCTGGTATACGGCTGCTCCACCACGTAACTTACAAGATTGAAAGGATCTGTTGTTAACGTGTTAGTACCAGATACCACAAGACACTATTAAGAACACAGTTTGCCGCCTTTACACGATTTTAAAAAATTACGGTTAAAATGATATATACATTAAAACATGAGCACTTTCAAGTCCACTGTGGAACCGTCATCAGATGGTGTGGTTGCACTATGTCCTGGGAGGGTATACATTATATAGTATGCACACTGGCGAAACAGTATGTTTTGGCATGCGCATGCTCACTACACGATTATGTCGTTTCATTGGATCAGCCGGTATTGTCTCTTTTGCTGTAATAGTTACAAAGTAGTTTCCATGGCAACGGTATAATGATAGGGGTATCGTCGTTACAGCATTCTGCCCTATGTTTATGTATCAATAGGCCTTCTAACAGGAGGATAGATGAACAGGTAGCCGGCGTATGTAACATAGTAACATCGTCCCAGATAGGTTGGTGTTGACCCTTCAGGCATAGTCTTGAAAGCGAAAGAGACAATATTACAGCGAAAGAGACAATATTACTGCGAAAGTGACAATACCGGCTGATCCAATGAAACGACATGATTGTGTAGTGCGCATGCGCATGCCAAAACATAGTTTCGTCAGTGTGCATACTATATAATATATACCCTCCCAGGGCATAGTGCAACTACACCATCTGATGACGGGTCCACAGTGGACTTGAAAGTGCTCATGTTTTAATGTATATATCATTTTAACCGTAATTTTTTAAAATCGTGTAAAGACGGCAAGCTTTGTGCTTAATATCCTTCAGCACGAAAAATTGACTTCCAATGACCGCAAGATACTTTAGAAATCTTGTAGTGTCTCCGTCTCGCCGGGTAAGAGTTGGTTTGGCGGCAGATGGAGGACGAACTTCATATTAGGTAGGTAGCCATAATGTTTCAGCTCTTCGGTGTATGTCGTCAGCAATGCAAAGGTGGTTAGAATACTGTCCATTAATCATTATCCCCTTTTCCCCGCCGTTTAACCACAAGACATTCTACAACGGGGCATTGAAGAGCTTGAGACATATGGCCTCACCTTGTCTTACTTCTTTTATACTCTTTGTCCATGGTATCTCGTTGAACGGTCGAAGCCTTGCATTTTCATAGATGTTATTAATAATATTAACGTATTTATCTTAAATACCGGGACATATACCATGCGGAACCCATAGACAGAGCAATATGTAAAGGCAATTATGAAAGACAGTGCGTAAATAATGGCTTTCTTCCTTTATTTAGAACCAAACATAGGGCGTCTGTTCTAGATTTTCGCATTTCGTCTGTTCTAGATTTTCGAAGCTTCTTAAAAATCGTAACTTTCAGGAAAAAAGCAGCCAGGTAAGGAATTCAAAACTGTGTGTTTTAAGTTCATTGAGCAATTACAGCATCACAAAACATCCAGGAGCTCTGGTCCGTAGTGTATGAACACGAAGAGCACGTTTCAAAGGAGTTAAAGCGTTCCGGGAACTCAGAGGCGTGATTTGGAGAGCACCGTAAAGACTCATTATGAGGCAACGACATACACTCATCGTCAAAAACGTAGCTGCATCCAGAAGAGAGCAACCGACATGAATGAAACTTGGTGGGTAGGTTTGACATCGTGAGACATGCAAATGATTCAAGTATCACGCTCGGCCGCACATGTGACGCCAGCAAAAAGGGGTCGTAGCGCTACTCCTGACCGGCTACATAAGGTCGTCCCGTTGCACGTGCTTGCCATTCTGACTCCTGTTGTTGTGTTAGTTGCATCCTTTGCAAGTGAAGTATGCCTTGGAGAAAAGTTCGGAAGCAATTCGAGCAGTTGGAGGAGTTCAAGAGGGGCCGCATCGTCGGGCTCCGGGAAACGGGATGGTCTTATTGCCGTATTGTGAACCATACCGGTCGTGTGGATATCACTATAGCACGCTGTTGGCGGCAGTGCATAGAACAAGGCACTCAGCAGCGACAAGAAGGGTCTGGGAGGCATAGACGAAACACAGAGAGAGAGAGGACCGACGGGTTGTCTGACATGAGCGGAGTGACAAAAGTTTCGGTTAAGTTCAGTCGATTATTAAGGACAATTTGGGTATGAGGTATACCTCAGCCAAATTTGTGCCAAAATTGCTCTCAGCTGAGCAAAATCTGGCCCCGTGTTCCAGCTGCTAGTGACGTGCTTGAGTGCGTCAAAAACGGCAACGCACTCAAGTTATGGTAAGAAACTAAAGCCCAGTCTGCACAGTGAAAGACTCCAACTTCTTCCAACCCCAGAAAAGCACGAGAAAGCAACAACAATGTCAAGAAAATGCTGGGTTTTTTTTCAATCATGAGGGAATTACGTATGATGAATAGGGTCAATCAGGCCAGGCAATTAACAAGGAGTACTGCTTTGGCGTTTAAGGGGCGCAGTTCGTCCCTAAAGGCCGGCATTGTATGATAATGGCAAGTGGTAACTCCATCATGACAACGCTCAAGTTCATGCATCGCAACTTGTGCTGCAGTTTCTTACTAAACCCAGCATTGTGCAGGTCAGACAGTCACCCTATTTGCCAGAGCTCGCTCCCTGCGAATTTTTTCTATTCCCAAAAGTCAAATTCCACACTAAAAGAAAATGATTTCAAGATATTGACCAGATGCAACAGAATGCGACGAAGCAGATGTTCGCTACTTCCGAAAACGACTTCAAAAAATGCTTCCAGCAATGAACATGGCGCTGGGCTAAGTATGTGGTTTCGAAAGGGAACTACTTTGAAGAAAATTAAGTTTCAAATATGTGAGTCTTGTACTTTTATAAATAAATCCAGTCTGAATACTTTTTGATCACACCTTGTGCGGCTGTATGCACAAAAAGGTGGAAATGGAAAACTAGTATTTTCTGTTATTTAATGCAGACAAGAAACGTGGAAGTTTATTGAATGGTTCGCACGTCGCCACTTTTATACGACAGGGAAGAAATCGTCAGTACGTTTTTTTTCCCTTGAAAATAAAACAAATAAGAAACGATTCGAAAAAACTCAAAAACCATAATATTACGCATGATATGTAATGTTATTTTACATTCTTTGGACTACAGTTGCTTTCATTCAACAACAAAGAGAGCATCAGAATGATGAGCATTTTTTTGCATGAGTAGCAGTTCGGACAAATTGGTATTGGCACATATCGGGATCGGACCAGCTGTACCGATGGACGAATTTTACCTGTGGGCTATTCAACCATTCGATTAATTGTCCTCTTTGGACAAGTCGGTATTGAAACTGTCGTCGTGAGAAATCAAACCAGACCCCTCTTCATGCATGCGACATTACTTGTTTCTATTCAGATATTTATTCAGAGTATTTTTAAACAATTGAGCTCACAGTAAGTTGATACACGTAGGCATACAACACAACATTTAATGCACTCTGCTTTGTACGATTATTCAATATTCAGCAACAATTCAACATCAGTAAGTAAATTCGATTCGTAGGCAGGCAACACAACAATTTTAGAGCATCTTTTTAGATACTAAGCTTTGCCCTGAAATTCAATGTAAAAAAATCAACATAGATAAATAAGTTATATATATTAAAATTCAACATACACTGGCGGAAAGTGAAAAAAGAACACCAAGAAGGAATTGGCGGACGACCATGCAATTTACATATGTTAATGGGTCGAGTTTACGTAGGTGTGATGTTAATTTCGGGACCAACTTGTGAGCGCTTACGCCACAGCACGACATAATATGCAAATTATCGTCGGTGCTATTTAAGGAGTACGGCGAAGTGAATGTAATTAGTCGTCGGCGGACGGACACGTGCGAAGACCCTGAAGAAGCTGCAATGCCTGGACATGGAAGACGTGTACGATTTCAGCAGTTATCGGACTTTGAGCGAGGTCGTCTAGTCAGACTCCGCAAGGCCGGGTGGTCGTATCGTCGTATTGCGGAGAGAATTGCACGGGAAGTATCGGTGGTGGTACGATGGTGGCGTATGTGGTCCGAGGAACATTCCCACACGAGAAGACGTGGAGCCGGGAGTCACAGACGGACTGATGAGCGGATCGATCGACGCATAAGAAGAGCGGCGTTGTCAAGCAGAACATCCTGCGACGCAAATCCGAGCTGCCGTTGCACCTGAGGTGATTGAGCGAACAATCCACAACCGTCTACTGGATGCAGGACTACGTGCACGTGTGCCTCTGGCATGTGTACCTCTGACTCCAGCCCACCGTCAGGAACAGCTGCAGTGGTGTCGCCAACGTCTGCAAGGGGAAAACGCAATGGCGATCTGTCGTGTTCAGCGATGAAAGCAGATTCTGCTTGGGAGCCTCCGATGGCCGTATGCGTGTTCGCAGACGCACAGGGGAGCGTCTCCACCCTTCTTCCATCTGCCAGCGACACACAGGGCCTACACCTGGTCTCCTGGTGTGGGGAGCGATCAGCTATCACTCCCGTACACAACTAGTGTTTGTAACGGGTACGTTAAACAGCACCTCCTACATCAACAACATCATTCAGCCCGTTGTTGTGCCATTTGTAAGGTCAGTCCATCGTGGTGTTTTACAGCAAGATAACGCACGCCCACACACGGTACGTGCAACGCAACATGCACTTCAGGGTGTGAGACATCTTCCGTGGCCTGCAAGTCCACCGGATTTGTTCCCCATTGAGCGCATGTGGGATTTTATGGAACAACAATTTATCCGGTCTCCACGGCCAGTCACGACCATCCCCGATATACGCGTCCAGGTTGAGGTTGCTTGGAACTCAATACCCCAAACTTACATCCAGCATCTGTACGACAGATTCCATGCCATAATTGCACAGTGTGACGCAGTTCATGGCGGTTCAACCTCGTACTAACCATGTTACATGGAAATGTTTTTTTTTCAGTTTACCAGCAAATACAGCTGTATTTTGCCATAATGTTTTGATCACGTTATCCTCTACATTCCGTTATTATGCTGTATAAATTTCGTTGGTATCAGACGTCTCCTTCTTGGTGTTCCTTTTTTCACTTTCCGCCAGTGTAGATGAATAAGTCAGAATTCAAGACCTTCAGAAAAGACGGTTTTCGAATTCTGCGAACTAAAGAATCACTACATCGTTTCTTTAGTTCGCAGAATTAAAAAACCTTCTTTTCTCTTTGATACAAAAGCTACATTAAAACTGAACATTTTACAACCAAGTTTCAATGTTTTGCAATTACGGATATCAAATGTTTCAAGAATACATAGATTTTCAAGAAGAAAGCAGGTTAATGATAACCGTACGGCAATCTCATATGCTTGCCACTACTCCTAAGTATATGAGAGTTCCATTCCGGATGTACTTTCACAAAACGTTTTGGCATTTTCCTATTTTTTTTCCTACAGAAGCATTTTCTACAGGAAAACGAAGATATAGAAGTTAAACCTTCTAAGAATGCGCAGAATTCCAGCAGCGATATGCCAAGCCATCCTCCTGTGATGCCACCCAAATAGCTGAACAAAATTTCCGTCTGAAAAGAGAGAATTGTACATTAGCTTAATTCGCATGCAATGAAGATTTATGAATAAATTAAACAAAATCTGACGGCAATAGAGATAACGATTAAGACTTTTCTGAGAAAAAGACACACTTTTCATTGCTGACATAACATAGAGGATGGTTTCATAAATAAAATAACAGAATAACACAAAATAGTATAACTGTACTAGTAATCCGAATTCCTTGACGTAGAATAGAAAATCAAAGTTTCCAAGCTTTCGCACATCAACCAGATGGCTTTCTCAAGAAAGGTGCAGCTTTGTGTCAGATTTCACTTTGTTGTCAGTTTGCTGTCTACCTTCCTTGATAAACCTATCTGGTTGATGTGCGAAAGCTTAGAAATTCTGATATTCTATTCTATGCCAAGAAATTCGGATTACCAGTATAGTTATACTATTTTGATTATACACTGCTGGCCACCCAAAATGCAACACCAAGAAGGAAGCATCCGATTGGCCTGAAATTCGCAGCATGCTTCGCCCGCGAAAGGACATGCAAACGATTAGCATTGCAGGGCATATGCAAATCATGTGCGCCCAGCACGCCACCGAGAAGCACTGTAAGAAGAGTGCACAGAAGGCGGGGTGTAAGTAGTGGAAGTGTGTTGTGCTGGCGGACCTGTGCGTGGGAAGCTTCCTGATACCTCGTCGCAGAATACGGCAGTCAATTCAGCACGTTTCGGAGTTCGACAGAGAATGAGTAGTGGCTTATCGCGACAGCGGTTTATCGTACCGAGACATCGGCGCCCGTGTGGGACGACATCCAGCCACAGTGAGGCGATTATCGATTCGGTGGGTGCAGGAGGGACAGACGGAACGACGTGAGCGATTGCCGCAGCCGCGGCACACCACCGAACGAGAGGACCGGAATGTTGTGCGGCGGGCGTTGACGGCTCGCACCGCCACATCACGAACGTTAGCGCAGGAATTAGGGTGTGTTGCGCAATAACCTGTGTCATCACGTACCGTTCGACGTTGTCTGCAGGAGCGGGGACTTTTCGCACGGCGCCCATTTTTCCGATTACCATTGATGTTACACCACCGGCGAGTGCCGTGGCAGTGGGCCGTTGAACGCCGCACCTGGACTACCGAATGGCACGATATTGTCTTCTCCGATGAATCCCGCTTCTGCCTGCAACACCACGACGGTCGGATCCGCGTTTGGCGGCACCGCGGCGAGAGACCTTGTATGACGCCTGCATTATGCATCGTCATACCTTTCCGTCGCCTGGCGTTATGGTTTGATGCGCAAATGGATATGACACCCGCACCCCTATGGTGCGCATCGCCGGTATACTTAACAGCCACCACACCATCTCGGACGTTTTGGAGCCTGTAGTCCTCCCTTACCTGCAGGACCTGTCAGCGGCCACGTTTTAACAGGACATTGCGCGCCCGCACGTAGCACGCATCGCGCAACAATTCTTCACGACCCACCAGGTGTCACTGCTGCCGTGGCACGCCTGTTCTCCCGATATGTCGCCCATCGAATACGTCTGGTTGCTGATCAGCAACCGAGTTGCCCGGCAAGCACCACCCGCGGCTACGCTTGATGAATTGTGGCAACGTGTGGAAGCAGCATGGGCCGATATACATCAAGCCCACATCCCCAGCCTCTTTCGTTCGATGACGCGGCGTGTAGTGGCCGTATTTGCCAGCCATGGGGGCCACACGAACTATTGATGTCTGCGTGTTCCCCAAGTCGCACGGGCCTGTAAGATCAATCGGTTCATCTTTGTATCTGTTGTTATGTGTCCAGTAAATCTGGCTTTGCTATCTCGTGTCCTTGGTGTTGCATTTTGGTTGGCCGGCAGTGTAGGTGGTGGTGTACGGTTCCTGTTTATTAATAACAGAATCATTTGTCCTGCTCATTTATTTTGGATCTTAAAAATAATGTTCATAATCTTTTACTACTTTAGCATATTTATACAGAAATTACTAAATTAATTTGAAAACAATTCATGTATAAATATAAATACACTCACGGACAATGAAATTTGTGCACCTAGAAGAAAACATGCTAAAACAGCGAAACTTTGCAAATAGCTAGATTGCGTGCTGGCATGCAAATGATCCACGTTTATGGCGATTGCGCATGACCTCACACCCTGTGGTGGCGCTGCAAGCACGAACCGGTAGCCTTATAAACCGGCGTGTAGTCGATGCCCCACGAAAGCGAAAAGCACCGGTGGACGCAAGAGTACAGAGTGACAAGAATGCCAGGTAGACTCCAGAGACGTCAATTTACGCAACTTACGGACTTTGAGAGAAGTCTGATCATCAGGCTATAAACCGCAGGGTGATCGGCGCGGCTTATAGCCCGCCACGTGGATCGTACTGACCATACCGTCCGACTATGTTGGGGGCATTGGACACGTTACGGCACTGCCGCACTGCTGAGCGGTTCCGGATAAACCAGAAGGACCACCGGTAGAGAGGATAGTCGAATCGTGCGCCAGGAACGGCCGCATTCCGCGGATACCCGGTCCACTATACAAGCAGAGCGGCTTCTGTGTGCCCACGAACCATTTCTCGATGACTCGCGGAAGTGAATCTGCAAATCCCGGCGTCCCTTACGTGTGCTGCCATTAACACCGGAACATCGCCGACTCCGTGTGCAGTGGTGCCAGGGCAGAGCGACGTGGAACACCACAGAATGGCGACGTGTGGTGTTTAGCGATGAGAGCCACTTCATTTGGGGGACAGATGATCGTGTCCGGTTGTGGAAGTCCCCTGGTCAACGGCAAAATCCCGACCTCGCTATCGAGCGCCACACCTCCCCCACTGCAAGCATTACTGTCTGGATAACCACGATAGCAGATCAGTTCCAGTAGTGGCACGTGGATCATTAACGGGCCAGCGGTATGTGGATGAGATCCTACGGCCCCATG
The DNA here is from genome assembly GCA_039090855.1 of Macrothele yani. NCBI lineage: Eukaryota > Metazoa > Arthropoda > Arachnida > Araneae > Macrothelidae > Macrothele > Macrothele yani. The sequence continues at coordinate 41,584,732 of CM077022.1, read as the reverse complement.
TGCTCCCATTCTTGGCCGGGATTCGAGGTGCGCTATACCAACAGGATAATGACCGAACTGCCTACGTGATGACTGCCTACGTGATGCCCAGACAGATTTGGTGCACACCGTCCAACACGTGTGGGTCAGTGTGGCGCAGGACAACATCAGGCGTCTGTTCGCCTACATGCCGGACCGTATTGCAGCATGTATCGTCACACGAGACGGTGCGACGCGCTATTGAAAATGGCCGGACTGCGTGCCACAGATCCGTTTGTAAGTGCACCTGCAGCTCTGTTTTTGCCATCATGTGTGTCACTCATCTGTATCATTACCCCCATAAAATTTCAGTTCAAACCGACGCTTCCTTCTTTGTGCGCAAATTTCATTGTTCGTGAGTGTAGTTTCAGAGTCCATTGATGTCATTGCCCTGGTACAGATTAAACATCCGCTTTCAGCTGGTGAGCAGGTTCGTCCCTTCCAGTGGAATGGTGTCGACCAGCAATGCCACGTGGCATAGGCTACAAAGTCGGTGTTATCTAATGTACAAGTTGTATGCCTCATTTTGTGACAAGGTTCAACCCCGATTATACAGGCTTCAGTCAAATTGGTCCATGAAGATAGGCCAGTTGCGCGCAATTTTTCTGTATGAGATCAAACTCTGATATTGAGCTGGTATGGCAACCCAGTAGCATTAATGTGGAGAATGGGCAGGGTACTGCGAATGGTTGCACCATACCGCGACAGTTTGTAAAATTCCAAGCAGAAGACCCGTCCCTTGTAAATAAGCCTCATGGACGTCAGCCAGTAGCTATACAGGTGAGGAGCTGAAAAATACCGTGGAAACTGAACGGAAGTCGTAAGATCGTTGAGAAGGTCTGTGTGCGTCATTCAAAGGCGTTTCGATGCTTGGAGGACCTGGAGAAGATGAAAAAGCTGGATGTCTGGGTGCCACACTAACTGAGAGCAGCCAATAATACACTTCGCCTGAAGATGTGCATTTCCTCCTTTCCAGGAACAGACTGGAGGGATTTCTGCATCGGATCGTAACTTGCAATGAAACCTGGGTCTCCTTCCACAATGGTAAACGATCAACACAGTGGCTGGATACGACAGAGCCCCGTAAATACTGTCCGAAGTCACTCCGCAGCCCCGGTGACACAGTGGTCTAAGCGATGGCCTCTGATCACTCGTCCGAGATGGGTCCGGGTTCGAACCCCGGTGAGGCATGGATGCTGTGTTTGTCTTACGGCACTGGCTCTCTCCCTTCCCTGGAACCAGTGGCCCTAAATTAGGGACGGGCGACTGCTTATAGCCCATTGAGTTGCTCACGGTGGTCGTTAAACCTCCAATCCAATCCAAAAAAAGTCACTCCTATAACACGAAAAGTACTGGTTCTCGTATGGTGGCCTGCTGCACGTTTAATCTGTCATTCATTTCTCCGACCAGATGAGACCATTAATTTATATTACTATTGTACTGAAATGCAGCAGATGCACAAAAGCTCTGTATCAAGAAACCAGTTTTGGTAAGCAGGCAAGGGGTCCATATGTGCACGAAAACGCTCGATCACATGTCTACCAAAGAAAAAAAAATGCCCAGCAAATTCACCAGGAGTACGAAACTTTGCCTCATCTGGTGTTCTGCCCAAACCTTGCTCCCATAGATTATCACCTCTTCTGCTCTTCTGGAATCTGTACCATTTCCCGGAGAAGACATTCACAAAATGACCAAGCTGTGTCAGACCGTTGCAACATTCTTTGCCTCACAGACACTAGAGTTTTATTGCTGTTGGATTCACAGTTTCGTAACCCATTCTCAGAAGTGTATCGACGCAGAGGGTAACTATTCTAACTATACGGGTAGATGCTTTCTAATTTTATGAGGGTTTTCAGGTGGTACTGTAATTTCGGACATTTCGTCTGCACCAATCCAGTGTATCTTCCTTACCTGAAATATACATTTCTAAACCTCATTTAAAAGTCTTCCAGCTTTCCAAACATTACTCATGTTCGGGGCAGCAAATTAATAAATGTAAATTCCCATGACTTCGAACACCTGCTTTGAAAAATTGTCTATTAATGGGCCTCTTCAAGAGATATACATGTATAATAAGCAGTAAAATAAAATATCAGATTAAACAGGGAAATTTGCAATCCTGAAATTTTATGATGTGAGTCTCAAAGGATCTACAGTAAACATTTAACATTAACTCTGTATATATTTAACAGTCACTCAGTAAACATTTAACAGTCACTCTCTAACTCTGCCTGTATTTATTGGTGAGCTTAAAACACGTTAGTAATTTCGCTACATGTAATACTAGCAGTCATGTCCGTTCTCCGAACGGTGAATCTATAAAATCATTTTTGAACATAAAAATAAAGAAAATGAAAAATAATTAAGGGAAAGAAAAGTAATTTCAGATCCGTAACTGTTTTACGATTTAGAACAGGGTCGTGACGCCAGCGCATACAGTTCGACGTAAAACTGTAGCAGCCTTTGGCGCCCTTTAATTTTAAATCAGTATTTTATGGAATTTTTACAGCATTTCAACGTTTTTGGCATAACTATCTTTAAAACTATCAGCATTTTGAGCAATAAAGCTAAACTACCCTTTTGAATTTTTGTTTTTCAGATCTTTTTAGGTGAAGTCGTAGAAAAATTCAAGAAGACAATGTTCGAAAGCCGCCAGTTTGGTTATTTCGGTTTTCGGACTTTTTTAGATAACTGAACGTTAAGACCTAACAGCATGCCAAATTTCAGATCTCTAGGTCATTTAGAAGTGGTCGAACAATTCGGGAAAATTTCAAGCAGACAATGTTCCAAAGCCGCCATTTTGATTTTCGGACGGGAATCAGATGGGAATCAATCCTAATATACTAATAAACTGAATGCCGTCTGTGCACGATATAAACCAGGGCTCACCGTGGAACTTCCGGTTACGTTTAATTAAAATACACTGAGTATAAAAGAAACGTATAAGATCTTTCGGACACCCCACACCGGGGTCCATCATCAGATACATAAAAAAGAGGTAGTATGGGCTGGATACAGACAATTTATAATTTAAACATGTGACACAATTTGCGAACTGCCATCTGGTGTGTACACCAACAAATCGATTACAATACAATAATGATTAAGTCAAGCAGCAACATAATAAATTGGACGGGCATGTGCACTGTAATCAGTAAACAAAAATGTCCACGGTCTAGGAATGACATATGGAACAGAGTCATTACAACACATATGCCCCTTCCTTGCAATAAATAGACTTTCAGTAAATGTTAATTGAGACTTCTTACTTGGTGGGGCGAGGATCTCCGCTTCTGTCCAGATTGGTACATGGGTTTCAGAGTCAACTAATCGGGAGAGAGCGGTTGTTTTGGCACCCACTCGGACATTGCACATTCTGGTATTCAAAGATCTGGAAGTGGAACCGATGTACTCTTGGTCAACCCCAGATGTTTGACAAAGAGTCATTTAACATTTACTGAAAGTCTATTTATTGCATGGAAGGGGCATATGTGTTGTAATGACTCTCTAACATATGTCATTCCTAGACCGTGGACATTTTTGTTTACTGATTACTCAAGTACCCTTGATGGGGGACAACGACACAGAGCTATGCGCCTAGCTTGGGCACGGCAACACCGACACTGGACACTTGATGACAGGAAACAAGTAGCCTGGTCTGACGATTCGCGTTTTCAACTGTATCGGGCTGATGGAAGGTTTCGTGTGTGGCGCAAACCCCATGAAGCCATGGATCCCGCCTGTCAACAGGGAACTGTGTCGGCTGGTGGGGGGTCCGTATAATGGTATGGGGTGTGTTTAGCTGGACTTCACTGGGACCCCTGGTACGTCTACAAACGTTGCTATGCATTTTGCATAAGCTTGTCTGTACCAGGTTTTCTGGCACTTCAGTGTATATATAGGTTCGATGACCCGTAATCTGAAGGCTCGCCTGATGGAGCATAAATATGACATAAAAACCAGATCCACAACCACAGCAATGTCACGCCTACTTCATGAAGCAGCGTATGAACCTTTGTGGGACGAAACAATCATATTGACTACTCCAAAGTCAAACATCTTAACTCTCTTTACTGAAAGCCTGCAAAAAATATTTGCCCATCAGCAACAGTGTTGCAATGATGATTTCCCATGTGCCGTGCCAAACCCTTGGAAACATTTACTTCAGAGTGACTTACCAAATATTGACATTGTTATGAATGGTGTTACGGTAATTCACCAATAGTGCGCATACCCTTTATGACAATATACGTCATATCCCTCTTTTAGATGTATTTATATTAGACCACTGCTCTCATAATATGACCCATACCTGATGAAGAGTCCGATGCGGGCTCGAAAGTTCTTGTGTACTTTTAACTTATATGTAAAGTTTTTAATTAAGGTGCTTTTACACTAAAGTGTTTTTAACTTGTAATATCGTGTTGAGACGGCAGTAATTCACCCAATCTACAACGCAAGCACGAAACACTTATGGAGTTCAGTCATGAATGTGGTCGTAAAAGCACATTTAAACGCCATAACCGTCGGCCTGTGAGAGAACTGTAGGGAAGAACAGGTCTTCTAGTGTTGAATTCAAGCCAGGACCATCTAATGTCGACCCGAATCTTGAATAGAGAGTTAAAGAAATTGCGTCTTGAACGCAGTCTCTCCACTGGAAAGCCAATTGTCTCCGCAAAAAGAGAGAAAATTCTGCTTCTATGGCTATCGAAAACGTGTTAATCAACAGCAGAGGAAGAAGGTGTTGTGGTCAGATGTTATAACGGCTGTACGTTGTTTTACACTGATGGTCGTCAGAATGTGTAACGAGAAACTCATGGAGCGATGGTCTTGGCATGCTTTGTAAACCCAGTAAATGCATCTGGAGAGGACACTATGGATGATGTTCTGTTGGTACTGACCGAATCTGCAAATACTAGTGGAAGGGAAGGTGGACGCACCGGCAGCAGAGTGGTACTAAGCGTCGGCTTCTAATCCTTCTTCCGCGATGGACCTGAGTTCAAATCCTAGGTGAGGCATGGATATTGTGCTTTTCTTACTGCACTGGCTCTCTCCCTTCTTTGAAACTAGTAGCACGACATTAGGTACGGATGACTACTGAGTAGTTCACGGTGGACGTTGACCCTTCAGAGTGACTTACCCTTCCGCCAAAAAAAAAAAAAAAAAGAGAAGATGACATTCAGGGGATATCTGACTAATGCAGATGACCAAGTGATCTGAAATGTTACATTATTTTCTTGCATGGGCAAACAGCATTACACATGATCATGCAACAGCACATCGTGCCAGTCTTTCAAGAAATATTTCAAGACTTCCATAGTATTCTAAACTCAATCCTATTGATAATGCGTGTGGCATGCTGGAAATAGCTCTGCGGCGCCGTTGCAGTCTTCCAGCAACACCGATAGAGTTACGCGATATTTGATTGCAAGAATAGCTAGCTATCTTCGGACCAAAGCGAACTCAGGCACCTCATAGAATCCATACCGGGTTGGATACTTGCTGTCATTCGCAGCATAGTTGCTCCTACTCGATGCGAAGTAAAGGTCAGTATTTTGGGAAGCACTGTGGATCTAAGCACGTTCTATTTTAAGAAATCGGTGCTAAAATTTAAAACCAGATTTTCCAGTTCATTCTGAAGAACGTATTGCTCGATAATAATTAGTTCTATATAATAGCAGGAGTCAGTTATACTCACGTTGAATTCCGGAGTGTGTCTGAATATTTTGTGCTCCATCGTCTTGTAATGAATGCGAACATCCGCAGGATGCACCCTAAATTTGAAATGTAGGTGGTTATTATCGGCATATCTGTACTTATTGTCAAACACTAACCCAAATGTCAAGATATCAGAAAGTTTTCAATTAAACCGTACAACACACAAAATTAATGCAAAATCTGAAAAATTAAGGGAGTTAAAATAAATTGCATATAAAAATATATCAAAACGCAAGGAAACCTTTAAAATACTATAACATAACTGCCAGCCTGCTGCCGTCAAGGAAGTCTACGTACTTATAGTATAAATTTGCCCGTCCATTCTTATGGTCATTATACACTGACGGAAAAAAATCCCAACACCAAAAAGGGGTTGTGTTAGATAAACGACAGTTGGTATGCGGTGAGAGTACATCTGTAAGATGACGTCTATGCAAATTTCGCGCTCGGCGCATACGTGTGTGGCCCTAGTAGCGCCCCTTGAAACATGCAAATCAGGTTTGCTGTAAATACGCGCTGTAACGTTCGTGAGCGTTAGTTATCGTTGAGATTCGACGTAGGGTGTTGATGTTAGTCAAGAATGCCTTTAAGAAGACGAAGAAGTCATTATCTCGTTCAAGCTCACGGAGTTTGAACGAGGTCGTGTAATAGGGCTACGAGAAGGTGGATTTTCTTTCCGCAATATTGCAGAACGACTTGGCAGGAATTTAGCCGCTGTGCATGATTGTTGGCAGCGGTGGTCAAGGGAAGGTACTGCCTCAAGAAAACCGGGTTCCGGCAGGCCACGTGGCACTACTGAGAGGGAAGACCGCCGTGTACGGCGTATGGCCGTGGCGCATCGTACCGCGTCTGCTGCAGCAATTCGAGCCGCAGTTGCCACCACAGTGACACAACGAACTGTTACAAATCGGTTACTTGAAGGACAGCTCCGAGCCAGACGCCCTGTAGCGTGCATTCCACTTACTCCAAACCACTGCCGTTTGCGACGTCAGTGGTGTCAAGCTAGAGCTCATTGGAGGACGGAGTGGAGATCTGTTGTGTTTTCTGATGAAAGCCGGTTCTTCCTGAGTGCCAGTGATGGCCGTGTGTTGGTTAGAAGGAGGCCAGGTGAGCGCCTGCAACCAACCTGTCTGCTGCCGAGACACACTGGACCTACACTTGGAGTTATGGTCTGGGGAGCAATTTCCTATGACAGCAGGAGCACTCTCGTGGTTATCCCACACACCCTGACGGCACAGTTGTACGTCGGTCTGGTGATTCAACCTGTTGTGCTGCCATTCATGAACAGCATTCAAGGGGGTGTTTTCCAACAGGAGAACGCTCGCCCGCATACCGCTGTTGTAACCCAACATGCTCTACAGAGTGTCGACATGTTGCCGTGGCCTGCTAGATCACCAGATCTTTCACCAATCGAGCACGTATGGGACATCATTGGACGACAACTGCAGCGTCACCCCCAACCAGCATTAACCGTCCCTGTATTGACCGACCAAATGCAACAGGCATGGAACTCCATCCCACAAACTGACATCCCGCACCTGTACGACACAATGCATGAACGTTTGCGTGCTTGCATTCAACATTCTGGCGGTTACGCTGGTTCTTAATGTACCAGCATTTCACATATAAAATGTCTCTTCTCGCGCTTACATTAAGCTGTGATCTTGAAACCTTAATCGATTAAACATGTTACCTATAAAAATGTATTGCCGCCATTTCATTCCTCTACAACTATTTTTTCGTGGTGTTGGGATTTTTTTCCGTCAGTGTATTACTGCAGCTGTTAGTACAATTTAAAAAATGATTTTTTGCACTGGGAAGCAAGATATGTGGTAGGGAACGGTGATCCTTGCATCCCGACCCTTTTTCGATTAATAACTTAGCCACTAGAGATCGTTAACACAGATGCCGTTGAATTCCAAATGCATTTAACATTCCATATCATTGCTTCTAAATATCAGATTGAAGAAATTCCTTACTTCGATACCATTTAGAACGAGGACTATTTTGGGTAGAGTTTCTTTTTCAAGTAATGTACCATTTTCCCGCTGGGGCAAAAAGGAAAATTACAATTTCTTCGATATTTCTGCTACTAAAAACCCGATTTGAGAAACCCCGTTTGAGTCGGATAGGGATAGTGGTCGGAAACGTTCTGGATATAATTTCTAATTTTCGGATAAAACTATTTTGCCACTAGGGAACCTAAGGTCATATACCGGTATCCGACGAATTTGCAGCAATATCTGAGATTTAGAAAACTCTACTGAAACAATTCCTTTGTTGTCAGATGCCGCTCTCCACGGCAAACTTTTTACTGGTATTTCCTGGTTAAATATTGGGTTTTCTACAAGGAGGCGTAGACACTTATATCTTAATTGTTTCGATATCTATGCTTCCAACAGTCCGATTAGAAAAATGGTTTCTTTGTCGGAAGAAAAATGGTTTCTTTGTCGGCATGGAACTCCATCCCACAAACTGACATCCCGCCAGAATGTTGAATGCAAGCACGCAAACGTCCATGCATTGTGTCGTACAGGTGCGGGATGTCAGTTTGTGGGATGGAGTTCCATGCCTGTTGCATTTGGTCGGTCAATACAGGGACGGTTAAATGCATTGTGCTAACCGTCCCTGTATTGACCGACCAAATGCAACAGGCATGGAACTCCATCCCACAAACTGACATCCCGCACCTGTACGACACAATGCATGGACGTTTGCGTGCTTGCATTCAACATTCTGGCGGGATGTCAGTTTGTGGGATGGAGTTCCATGCCGACAAAGAAACCATTTTTCTTCCGACAAAGAAACCATTTTTCTTCCGACAAAGAAACCATTTTTCTAATCGGACTGTTGGAAGCATAGATATCGAAACAATTAAGATATAAGTGTCTACGCCTCCTTGTGGAAAACCCAATATTTAACCAGGAAATACCAGCAAAAAGTTCGCTGGTATTTCCTGGTTAAATTAAATATGCTTTCTGACTCCGATATTACTAGCTACGAAAACATCTTATGTCCGTTTCCTGCTAAAAATAATACATAATTTCCCAGCCCCCAAAAATCTGCCAGTCGGCAGATTTTTTCTATGTGCCTTATAATAGTGTTTTGGTGCCGTAAGTGTTCACTACGCAAAACGCGTGTATTTTTTTGAGTCTGGTTTTTGGATTTGAAACAGCTTTTTTAAGGGTTATTGCGCAGCTTCCAAAGTCTATCCGTCCCGAGCGTGTCGTCGTCGCACTAATCTTCCCTCTCTAAGGAAAGGGCGAAGTCCGCCCAACAGCTAAGATTTTAGCCTGGTTGGAGAGCACAAGGGTGACGACTAGCACTTAGCTAATGTCAGCAGGTGATAATAATAGTGTTGATGCGAAGATCTCTTCCACCGACACCTTTGGTCCATCAGCAAAGGTCTCTGGCATTCTCAAACCAAATTTCAGCTTTCATGGTGAAGATCGCAGAAGTCACCGCGGATTAGTCCAGCAAAGTTACGAACTCCACCAAGCTAAAAATTGGAGCAGTGGCGAGAAAACTGTTAGAGGTTTGTACCCGCCAATGTATTGAAATGGGCTTACTTTAGAGTAATCTAAAGGAGAGGAGTGAGTAGGTTTGTTAAACTCCTAGGTCCTATCCCAGGAATGGCAAACATTTTCTGACTAGTGTGCCACTTAAAGTTTGCTTTACTGCTTTCACGTGTCGAGTGTGCTGCCTCTGGTTTCCTTTTTTTTTATTAACATTTCGACATAAACCTTTTCTGTAAGTACCATAAAAATTACATTAACCGAATAGATAAATAGGTGAGTTTTAAGACTAAGACAACTTCAAATTAAACCTGATTTAATTTGTAAGACGATAATTGAAAAATCATACTTATACACTGCTGGCCACCCAAAATGCAACACCAAGAAGGACATGATATAGCAAAGTCAGATTTACTGGACACATAGCAACAGATGCAAAGATGAAACGATTGAGCTTACATGCCCGTGTGACTTGCGGAACACGCAGACATCAATAGTTCATGTGGCCCCCATGGCTGGCAATAACGGCCGCTACACGCCGCGGCATCGAACGAAAGAGGCTTTGGATGTGGGCTTGGGGTATGTCGGTCCAGGCTTCATCACACGTTGCGACAGTTCATCAGGCGTAGCCGCGGGTGGTGCTTGCCGGGCCACTCGGTTACCGATCAGCGGCCAGACGTGTTCGATGGGCGACATATCGGAAGAACAGGCGGGCCACGGCAGCAGTGACACCTGGTGGGCCGTGAAGACTTGTTGCACGATGCATGCCACGTGCGGGCGCGCATTGTCCTGTTGAAACATGACCGCTGACAGGTCCTGCAGGCAAGGGAGGACTACAGGCTCCAAAACGTCGGAGATGGTGCGGTGGCTGTTGAGTGTACCGGCGACGCGTACCAGAGGGGTGCGTGTGTCATATCCAATTGCGCCCCAAACCATATCACCAGGCGACGGACCGGTATGGCGATACATAATGCTGGCGTCATACAGTCTCTCGTCGCGGTGCCGCCACGCGCGGATCCGACCATCGTGGTGTTGCAGGCAGAAGCGGGATTCGTCGGAGAAGACAATGTCGTGCCATTCCGTAGTCCAGGTGCTGCGGTCAACGGCCCACTGCCACCACACTCGCCGGTGGTGTAACGACAATGGTAATCGGAGCAATGGGCGCCGTGCGACGAGTCCCCGCTCCCGCAGATGACGTCAAACGGTACGTGCTGACACAGGTTGTTGCGCAACACACCCTATTTCCTGCGCTAACGTTCGTGATGTAGCGGTGCGGGCCGTCAATGCCCGCCGCACAACATGCCGGTCCTCTCGTTCGGTGGTATGCCGCGGCTGCGGCAATCGCTCACGTCAGTCCGTCCGTCCCTCCTGCACCCACCGAATCCATACTCGCCTCACTGTGGCTGGATGTCGTCCCACACGGGCACCGATGTCTCGATACGATAAACCGTTGTCGCGATAAGCTGCTATTCGTCCTCTGTTGAACTCCGAAACATGGTAGAATGACTGCCGTATTCTGCGACGAGGCATCAGGAAGCTTCCGCGCACAGGTCCGGCAGCACAACACACTTCCACTATTTGCACCAGCCTTCTGTGCACCCTTCTTATAGTGCTTCTCGGTGGCGTGCCGGGCGCACATGATTTGTATAAGCCCTGCAACGCTAATCGTTTGCATGTCCTCTCTCGGGCGACGCATGCTGCGAATTTCAGGCCAATCGGATGCTTTCTTCTTGGTGTTGCATTTTGGGTGGCCAGCAGTGTATAATCACATTAGTATGAAACTTATGGTTGAATGCTACTACTTAAGGCATTTATGTTCGGTTCATAACCTATTGTCTTCAACAAAAAGCAAGATGCACTTAAAGACGCTTTCTGACTGTTGACTTTACAAAGTTCATTGTAGAAAACAGCTGCTCACAACCGTATGCTGATTCAAACAAAGCATCGCTGTAGCAAGTCTCTTCATGCCCGAAAATTTCTGTGGGAGGCTGTTCCGCGGTTCTACTATCAATATCTCTGGCTTCTGGGTGGAGTAGTCAGCATCAACAGCACACTCTATTTCCTCCAATGCTTCCCCAAGTTTGACGAATTTTTTCAGTCAAATTAAGGTCGCTCATTTTAGCAACATGAGTCGTTGTGATAAACTGAAATGCTTTCTCCAAATCTCGAAACTGAGAAAATCGCGCCGAGATTATTTGTTTTGCATTTTCTAAGACATGTAAATACTTTTTAGGAATGTCTTCTTGTCTTCCGGAGCGAGCTTATCAGCGAAACATGACAGTATTTTAAGTTTCGCTCTAAGTGAAGGAAAGTACTTCAACTTCTTTGTTTCAAAATATCTGAAGAATACTTCAAGTTTGCGCTTAAATGGCATTGTGAACTCAAGCAATCTAATTGCAGTGTGTCCCATTCCTTGAAGTTCCTTATTCAAATCATTGTATGGAGTTGTAAAATCACTGGAAAATTTTAAATCGCACAGCTAAATTGGATCCGTCGGTTTATGTGAATTCTTGCTGCTTTTCTGTTAAGAAGAAGCGAATTTCATCCAAAAGTTCGACAAACCTGTGGAGTACTTGTCCACAATTAAGCCAGCGAACATTATTGTACGTAAGAAGTCCGCCATATTATGATTCCACCTCCTCTAACATTTTAGACACCTGGCGATTATTCAGAGCACGTGCACATATGAAGTTTACAATTTTAGTTAACCATCGAGAGTACACTTTCAAAGGACATCAGACTTGCCGTCGCACACAGTGCTTCCTGGTGCAAAATGCAATGGAACTGCGCAATAGGGTGCTGAATTTCATCGCCAAGAAATTTTATAAATATATGTTTATCCACCATATCTAGGGCGCCATCCGTAGTCACAGACCCTATTTCATTTAAGTCAATCCCCACTTTTGCTACAAATTCTTGCTTCACTTCACACATTGTATCTTTCTCTGTGATCATAGCTGGCAAACTCGGCAATTTAATTCATTCCTCCCTCATTACATATCTGCAAGTAAATCTAACAAAAACAGCTAACCTTGCTTGTGACGTCACATAGGTGCTTTCGTCAAGACATAATGAAAATATACCGGCGTTGTCCAAATTAGATTTAATCTGGTCAGAAACACCTACACTCATTCTTGTTATTTTATCTTTGGCAGTGTTCCTTCTGGCTGGCATTTCCTTAATTCCATTCACAATTTATTGCTTGTTGGGAAAAATCTTCAAATAATGTGTCGGACGTGGCAAAGAATGTTGCCTTTAAAAAATCACCGTCACAAAGAGGTTTCCCATGCTGTGGTATACAGCGAGATAGATTAAAGATAGCCACAGTGATAATATTTCTTGGCCTGAAAGAAGATGTGAAAAAATTTGATTGCTTTTTATATTGTTTCACATTTTGTGAAATGTACTCCCTTCTTTCTTCATTTGACATGGAACAAACATTTTTATGATTCCTCTCAAAATGACGATTTATATTGAATATGCGGGACATTCCTGTTTCCGTTCACAGACAACAGAAAGCTTTATAGTTTTCTTCAATCATTCCGATGTCCACTGTTCTCGAAATACTCGTCCACTATCTTCCTTACGTTTCGGTTTTTTCGGCACCAAAAACATGTTTGCATGGTCTGGATACAAAAACACCAGTAAAGAAACAATTCCAATACACAAGAGGAATAAGCAGCATCTACAAAGAAATGAACCTTCACTGACAAACTGAAACTCTGAACTGGCGTCGCAGTTTTGCCAAGTTATAAATTTAAAATCTCTCCGTTCATTGTTCAAGGTCACTTTCAGTTCTCACGGGAACTCGCCGTCTCATGCGCGTCTTCGTGTCTGATTGGTTTCCCCTCCCTTTCGCAAAGGTGGGGGGGGGGAGAGCCGGAGAGAGGGAGGCTTGAGCGGAAGCAAGTTTGAACGGCCGCCCCGGTGGCGCAGTGGTCTAAGGCACTGGCCTCTGATCATTCGTCCGTAAGGGGTCCGGGTTCGAATCCCGGTCGGGCATGGATGTTGTGTTTGTCTTACGGCACTGGCTCTTTCCCCTTCCCTGGAACCAGTGACCCTAAATTAGGGACGGGCGACTGCTTATAGCCCATTGAGTTGCTCACGGTGGTCGTTAAACCTCCAATCAAAAAAAAAAAAAAAAAAAAAAAAAAAAAAAAAAAAAAAGTTTGAACGTCTCGTGGTGGAAGTCCGTAGAAGTGGAATAATAAAAAGAAAAATAATAATTTTGTGCCCGCGACGCTTGTCTTTTGGGAATTAATTCATAAGATGATTAAATAAAAAGTGAGGTTGATTTACTATCCCTTTGGAGGACACTTTTTGGCTAGATTAATTTTCTTGTCAGAGCTCGGTTATTTGCCAGAACATACTATAGAAACGCTGTCGAAAGTTATTGTTTTCAAAAACCTAAATTTTTATTTAATGTCAATGTTTTTATACCGGCGTGCCACCCAATCGTGTTCGTGTGTCTCACAGTGACAGGCGTGCCATAGGTTCCTCATCCCAGTCCTATGAGAATTCTGCAAGGACCAAGAGGGCATCTCGGGCTCCGAAGCCTAAACCTAAACCTGAAGGGCAAGAAGATATACATTCTTCTTGAACACCCAGAAGCAGAGGCCAAAACCTCAGAACAGTTTAAAAGAAACATAAAGAGGAGCATGAACCCCAGACAACCGTCTGGGGTTCATGCTCCTCTTTATGTTACAAATTGGGATTTACAATTGGGATTATATTACAAATTGGGATTAAACACGTGGCGAAAATCTGCAAGGCGGGGTGATGGTGGAGTGCTCCAATGATGTATCGAACTTACAGGGAGAAATAAAAAACAATTCTGAGATGAAAGATTGTCTTCTCCCGAACCCCGCAGAAGAAATGTCTCTGATGCGGAGCTCTCTGAAGCGAAAGTCCAATAAGGTTTACTGAATCAGAACCCAGGACTGGAGAAGGAGATCTTTGTTGTTAAGTTCTCGACTAAAAAGTGGAAAGAGAAACCACTGTGTTGGGGAAGTTTGTCCACAAATGTTTAAGCAAGTTACTAAGACAAGCAAGTTGAACCTGGAGTAAACGATGTTTTCAATCAGGAATACCTGAGAGAAGTCCCTCGCTTCAAATGCAACGGATATGGGCATTTCAAAACTTCACGTTCAAAGGTGTTTGCAAAGGTTGGCGATGTGGCCAGGCTGGTCACAAGCACTTTACCTGCGAAAAAGCTCCCAACTGCTCAAACTTTGCTAAAGGGGAGTCTAAGTTCAAAAAGACACTGAGTGTCCACCACTCCAGCTTTGACAAGGATCGTCCGTGCTTTGTGAGAGAACTAGAGCGCCTGAAGAACAGAACCAAAAATGGTTAGTTCTTCCAACAGAGGAGCAAGAGTGTTCCACCTGAACTCTTACCACGCGAGAACGGCGACAGCAGCCCAGCTAGAGGTCACAGCCAGCGAGAGATATACAGGGCTGTTGTTCATCCAGAAGCAATACACTCAGTTCCCGATGCAATAGACTTTATTTAGCAACTTTTGTCCTCGGTCCGAGACTAACATGGCAACCATGGGCTTCTCTCTCTCGAACAGAGCAGCCCATGGTTGCCATGTTAGTCTCGGATCCTGGAAAAAAGTGCTGGCACTGGGTTACACTCCAAATATGGTGGCAGTGAAAATCGAGAGTGAAACGAGGAAGTTATTGCAAATTAAAGTCTATTGCATCCCATCGAGGTGCTTCCAAGAGGCGATGACTGACCTCGCTGATCTCATAAGCAAGTTTCAAAGCCACGAGATAGTCATCGCGGGCAATATGAAAGCAAAACATTTTTCTCTGGGGCAAACAGGACCAGCGCGAGAAGGAGCTCATCGATTTTGCAAACACGACAGACCTAACCTAATGCTCCTTAACGATTCTAAGAATAACCTCATTGGACGTTTTATGGGGATTTGCCAAATACAGGGTATACAAAACTACAATCAGAATCCAGTTCCCTAACGAGTTTAGTAGTCTGGAAGACTTTTTATTTCAAAGCTATGCCAGCCCAGGAAATCACCGTGACAACCTAGGCCAGTGGTGATGAGCGGTAGTGTAGGGTAGATATCCAGATCCATATATCTCGTCCTCCCATGGCGGGTTGAGTCCCGCAAAGACGGTAATGCGCCTTGAGTGTTACTGGCTAATTAATGCAGCCGGCTTGCTATTCCTCTGATGCATACGGATTAAGGACAAAGTGCGTCAGTCATATTAAGGACAAAGATCGCACAGTGTTAATTTTGAAAAGCTATGAACGATTTTCCAGTAAGAAACGGCGATTTTCTCACAACACTAAACTTAGCTGCCAGTTATTATCCATATATGTGGCCCTCCACCTTAAGATGGTGGACACAACGGAGGTGTGACGTATATTCTAAATTAACTTTCCTTTTTAGTTTCTTTCCCTATGTAAATCTTGAGTTTACTCTTAGTTATACTTCGCACTTAACGTGATATATTTTCTCTCAAACGAATACTGTTGGCAACATAATTGAGGTTGAATGAACGTGACGTATGCCTGGTTTGATAAGAACGAGAGATATAAATTACGAGTAAACTGTTGCCTGTGGAGCATTGTGTTGAGGAGCTGTGTGGAGCTGTGTGGTGTGTGGAGCGTTTAATGCGAAGTGTTATGTTATGTTACGATGTGTTGGAGAAAACCTTGAATAAAGCATCTTTTCCGTAAGTTTGATTTCTGTTGTTTACATGTTTCGTCTGGCCGTTAAGGTTTAATTTAGGAGCTATTTCATCTTATGGTTATGTTTTTAAAATAACGTAGAGGTACGAAAAGACTTCTACGTTATAGAGGATATAACCAACAGTGCGGCAGGAAAACATAGTGAACCACGGATGTTACGAGAGTAGCATCGCGATTGCTTGTGATACACCGGGTACCGATAGATGGCGACACAAAAATGGTTATAATCAAATGCCTAGCACCGTGGTCGGCAACAGATGGCTTGTGAGAAAGATATGGCTCTTTTGATACTTGAAGGAAGGGAAAAATTTGCAATTTGCAAAGTTTCAGCTTCTACTTCGACGTAATCCTACTTCAACGAAAAATCCCATTTACTCTAAAACGTGAGAGACAAGAACCTAAAAACATTAAACTTTTGAGGGTGACCGAAAATCTTATTTCATGTTTGTGTATTTGTGAGTGATTGCGAGCTGCAGGGCCGCGACCCATCATTCAAGCCCGCGCTCTTTCTCTCTCTTCGGTGCGGACGGCTATGCACCAGTTGCACCTCTGCGCAACTCCACGGCTTGATTCAAAGTTCAGTGCCGAGGAGCAACAGAGCGTTCTACCCGCCGGCTGCTGAGTCATTACTCGGTCGGCGAAATATGCATTGAGAAGTTCACTCACAGATGAAAATCTCCAGGCTTGTCTGAAGATGAAAATAACGCAGTACCAACCGGACGCTGAAAATCTAGCAAACGAGATGCGGGGACAGATTAGCAGTAGCCACTAAAACTAAAGTTTGTTAAAATTGTAACAATATTTTTTCTTTTTTGCTTGTTCTGTGTTTTTTCTTTTAAAAGACAGTTGCTATCAGTACTCTGTTAACTACGCAGGTCTGTTTCATCGTGCTTTAAAGTGGAGATTTTGTGAAACTTCGATTTCGCTATATAATTTAATTCGAAGCGGAATAATATTCAATATGTAACTTAAAATCAAGATCTGCATTAAATATTGTGCATACATTTTCGTGTTGGCTGTGGGATGCAGTGAACGCCACAGTTCACATTGCCGCCATTCAAGCCTGTTCTAAAAGTACAGAATGTGTTAGAAAATCCTAAGTGCATAAATACCCATAGTGAATAATACGTGGCTAAAGAAAATTAATGAATAACTACTATTTACAGTAGCAAAATACTGTTCTTCACGTGTTAATACTAGCAATTTTAAGCAGAAGTCAACAGGTTCCTGGTAATATTAACTAAAAGCAAACTACAAGCAGCACAATCAAAAAGACTTACCCCAACTTTGAAAAGTAGGCCTACATTCATTGTCGTCCGGCTTCCTCTGCTAGTGAACGTATATCAGCGGTCGAAAAGACATATATCACAACGAACGGTAAAAACGACCAATTGAGTAAAACGTGAATGAAACGACACCAAACCGAGTACAAAATCTTGAAATTCGAATGAAATGAGAAAATTAAAATCGATTGAAAAGTAAATCCAACAAAGTTAAAAGTTGAAAATGACAAAACCACGCAACCTATCTACATTGTACCCATGCTACCAGCATCCATTCATGTTTCGGCAAATATTATGCCTTCATGAGTGGAAGAATTCACAAGTGCCTACTCCACCGCAATCAACTCAGATGTTAATATGACTTGCCTGAATGAAAAGACTGTATGTTAATTTTGTCAAAATTAACACCTATACCCTATCGCGCAGTTCTTGTATAGCGCCATCTGTGGGGATTTCTCCGACGTATTCGTTCTGCTGATCGACCAAGCCAAGCAAGCAGAGTTTATCTGACTTCCGTTTAATATTACGTTGACTTTCAGAATGTAACAGGTATCTCCATACGTGTGGAATATCAATAGGGGAATTACTGTTACAACATTTCCCTTTATATTTTTCAATAATTAGAGCCTCTGAAGTGAGGATTTGTTTATGAGATCAAAGTGATGTTAGAATGTTGGCATTTTCCCAATCGGGTACAGCATTGTGTTCGATGCAATATTGAAAAATGCTGTTTTGGGTCTTTTCTTTTCCCAATCGTATACATGTTCTTTTAATCGAGTAATAAGGCGTCTCTCTCTCTTTTGATATAGTATGAAAAGCATACCTATGTACATATAATCGTTTTGATTGGGGTTCGTTATTATCGGGATACAATATACGCCCGATTTATCGAAGATTGACTTGTTGTCATTGTAAGTCAATAAGGCATCATTATCGGTGATAGTTTCAGCCAAAAATATTTGATGCTCTGCACATTCTCAATTTAACAAATTGGTAATAGGTGGTAACAAAGGAATTGATAAGTACGCTTTATATTCACTTTTTTTATTATGCAAAATTTGAACGTTATTTTTGATATTGTTGTAAATGGAATTAATCAATCTACCAGTATAACCAAATGCTTCTGCAGTATTCCTGATCCACTGCAACTCAGCCTGTTCAGATTGTGAGGCAGAAGAATGTGTAATTGCTCTTTTAATATAGTAAGAAAAAGCAGCTATTTTGTACTTCCAGGGATGCCACGAATCGCATGGGATCAATGCTGGAACATAAGTTGGCTTTCTAAAAACACTATATTCAATAGAATCATCGTACCGGAATAAACTCAAATCCAAAAAATTTAGTTTGTTACCAATTTCTTATTCTAATGTGGTCCTAATAGTAGGATAAATGCTGTTAAATGCATTTATGAACTTATCAAGTTTCTCTCTAGAATATTGCCAGAAGAGAAGAACATCATCTACGTAGCGTAGGTATAAACAAGGTGAGTCCAGGTTAGGTTGTTGGAAGATTGTTTTATCAATATGCTGTAATACTACTTCTGCCAACAAGCAGGAGAGTGGGGATCCCATGGGAGCTCCGAATGTTTGTTTATAAATAATCTCTTCATATGAAAAATAATTGCTGTTAGTAATATATTGCAAAGACGAGATAATGCTGTTCCTTTCTTTATCTTCAATTCCCTCTGTTGACAACTGCTGATTAATTAAATGAATTGCTTCATCTGGGGGAGTATTCGGGTAAAGTGCTGCTATATCAAGGCTAAACATAGTAAAGTTGAAATCTTGAATAGCTTGACTTTTATGAATTAACTCTATAGAATTAGATACATTGTAAACATGGTTGTTATATAAAGGTTTTAGGTATTGATAAATACCCCTTTCTAAATTGATATTGGAGCGACATTCTTGTTCACAATCAATCTAACTGGTTGATTTATTTTATATGTTTTAATTTTGAACTTCCTTGGAAGATGTGGAGGTCAGTACGGCTACCAAGCATGATACCGCCCCAAACGAGAACTCCGCCACCTCTAAACCGGTTCCTTTCGATGATGTTGGAGGTGTCATTGCGTGTTCCTTGCTCTCTCCAGATGTGTATACGTCCAGAATCGCTCGTCAGACTAAATCGGCTCTCATCCGTAAAGCAAACTCTACCCCATTGCTGATGTGTTCAGTTCTTGTGTTCCTGGTACCACAGAAACCGCCGTATCCAATGAGCAGGCGTTAATGGCACACACCTTACTGATCGTCGTGCAAATAGACCACCTTTGTGCAGTCTCCTGACCACGGTAAAACGCGATAACGGGAGTCTAGTTGTCTGTTGCATGTGCCTTGCGATTTCTCCCACTGTCTGCCGTCTGTCTCTTCTCGCCTGTAGGACAATATACCGGTCGTTCACCGCCGTGGTTGCTCGTTGAAGACCCCTGCTAAACTCTCGGACAGCTGTTCCTGTCGTTTGAAATGTTCTCCAAGCTCGTGAAACGATGCTGTGAGCGATCCCGAACTCCTCTGCCACATTAGTCACACTTCGACCTTCCTCCAACTTCCCAATGACGCGACCTCGGGTGAAGTCATCCAGATGTCGTCTACTGGATTGCCTGTTGGCCATATCACACGGTGGCAGCAACTGGACGTCGTCCAAACCGATGTACACCGTGCAATAGCTTTCACCGAATTGCTGAGCGCACACCGCCCGTGTGCTTTATACCCTTCCGACACTCCCCCACGTCATGCTGCATATATGCGCATGCCCTACCGTACCGGATCCTAGTCTATCTCCTGAGTGGTCTTTCGGTCCATTCTGCCTGCTCGTCCCGCTGTTATGCTAATTTCTCCTCTTCGTTCTTAATTTTTGCACACCAGTGTATTTATCACTGTAAGGGTATCTGCCGTATTGGCGCCCACGTAAGGGGGGGGGAAGAGAGGGCAATTGCCCTTCCCTGTAAATCGGACCATGCCGTTTCTATTCTTGGAAGGTACTACAGATGTTTCCTCGATAGCACTAATTGTGATTGCTAATTTCTTCTGAAGAACTTTTGGATGCATGTGTACGTAGTTAAAATAAGAAAAGAGTAGGGAAATTTACAGGAAAAAGTAATAACTGAATTTTGCATTGCATGCTCGATAACAGCGTCAAGGCGTACAGTGTGGAAAAGTGTGAATGGCGAAGACATGAAAAAAAATATTATTCTATGCAGCAGCCATTCACTGTTGGACAAAGATTTCTCGAAATTTTTGCCTGACTTTGGCTGGAGGTTCTTTTATATTCTTGGTGACCAATTGGACCTTATTCACCTCGCGGTGTATCATGGGAAACATGTTCAGTAGCTGCGAGCCAGAAATGGTTTGTTTACATCCTATTTCTTATTGCTTAACAAGAAATATGTTCCAGGTGCTCAGGAAAATCGCGATTTTTCATATACACAGTGCGTCAAAGAATTTTTAAGACTGGCGCTAGATTTCAGCCTACGGTGGCGCCACCAGTGTAATCGCGAATGCGTTATAAACCGTGACCATCTGCTAGTTGTTAAAGTATTTCAAACGAAACGGACGTTCATTAGAGAAGTAAAATTTTTTTCATGTTGAATTATTAAGATGGAACAATGGGCTGTTATTAAATTGAACGCAAAACTTGATAAAAGTGCCTCGGAAACGTACCAAATGATGAAACAAGTTTATGGTGAGTTTTGTTTAAGTAGATCAAATGTTTTCCTGTGGCACAAACCTTTTTTGGACGGAAGAGAGACGCTAGAAAATGATAAGCATACCGGAAGACCAAGTTTATCTAGGACACCTGAGATTATTGAAAAAGTGCGTGATTTCGTGGCAAACAATCGATGTGCGTCACTAAGAATGATGAAAGAGTCTTTAAACATCAACAAAGAAACGATTCGAACCATCCTGCATGAAGATTTGGGTAAAACAAAAGTCTGTGCTAAATTTGTTCCACACACGTTAATCAATGAACAAAATTTAAGGAGAAGTGCACATTGCAGAGACATCATTTCAGCCGCTGAAAATGATCCAAACTTCTTAAAATCGATTGTTACTGGTGATGAAACATGGATTTTTCAATATGGTCCTAAAACAAAGCGACAAATTGCGGAATGGAAGTCAAAAAACTCGCCACAAGCTAAAAAAACAAGAAAAGTTCCATCGAAAATCAAAACAATGCTCATTACATTCTTCTATAATAAGGGTATTATCCACAAAGAATTTGTTCCAAGTGGACAAACAATTACTGGTGAGTTTTTTTAAATGTTTTGAGGCGTTTGATGGGCAGAATTCGTCGCATTCGTCCAGAATATCGAGATGAAAACAGTTGGTGTTTGTTGCACGATAATGCACCCAGTCACACCTCACTTCTTGTTCGTAGATTTTTGGCAAAAAATAACGTCTGTGTGTTGAATCATCCTCCGTATTCACCTGATTTAGCATCCTGCGACTTTTCTTTGTTCCCAAAATTTAAAATGAAGTTAAAAGGGTGTTATTTTGATGATATTTCGACCATACAAACAGCTTCGACGCGTGCTTTGGAGGCAATTCCGCAAAGTGAAGTAGAACAGGCATTCGAATCATTATTAAATCTCTATAACAAGTGTATTGAACCCGGATGGACTCATTTTGAATAACAAACCAAAACAAATTATAATTTCTTGATTCTATTTCATTTTACAGACCCAGTCTTAAAAATTCTTTGACGCACTGTGTATTTATTAACGGTATGCCTAACTTTGGCTTATCCTATGGTTATGCTAACACGTCCTGTCACCTAAAATAAAAAGACGAAAATATAACTTTTCATAAGTTTCCTCCCAAAAGGCTGGAACTGTTAAAGGAATGGCTGAATAATATGAAAAAGCCTGATTTCGATTCTAATTTGCAGTACCGAAGATATTCTGCCCACTTTAACGAGGAAGATTTTAAAAATTATGACACTGTGAATCGATGGCGTTTAAAACCTGGTAGAGTTCCTACGAATTTTAATTTCCGAAGAAAAAAGTGGGAGAAGGAGCAAACTGGTAGTATATTTGATTAGTAAGTTGCGAAATAACTTCAATATTCTACCACGAAAGAACGAAACATATTTATAAATTTTCTTTGATTTAATGTTACGCATTCATTCTATTTTTATCTAGATTGCATAGCGTGCGACAGTGGGTAATTTTCAGTTGTTGTTGTTGTTTTAACTCCAGTTTGTTGGCTTATTACATACTTGACTAGACTTCCAAATATTTCGTTTTTTCAAATAAAAGAGAAAAAAAATCCCAGGTTTATGTTTCAGGCGTCTCGCCAATGTATGACAATAAGAACGCGAAAATTTGATATACCGTGTATGAGAATGCTTAATTTAGAATTTCACATCACTATTGGCGACGTTATCCTACATCACTTTGAAATAAACATCGAATATACAATTCTCTTGATATGTATTTGCAATCTTGATAAGTTTTTTAATAAATAATTTTTTTTCTTCGCCCTCTAGCTCTATTATTTCGTTGTCATACTCCAAAACGCTAAAATTAAAAAAAAAATAATAAAAAATCTAGAAGCGACAACAATAAATCAGGAGCTATGTTTGTCCGCAGGAATCCCTTTCTGACTTCTCATGAATAAGTTCCATTAAGTGATCTCTGAAGTTTCGAGGCGCATGTGACACAAGTGTCCAAGATGATCAAAAGAACAACAAAGACATTTCGTTATTGTCCTAACACCCTGTTTGATAAAATTTATTCACCATTTTTTCTTATGTATGTTTTAGGTTTTCTCATTTTCGGTTAAATTTGTGTGTGGTCAATGTGGTAAAAACGGTTACATAAAAAAAAAAAAGCACAATGGTGATTTGCTTATGGTGTTTCTATAAGTTATTCATAGTTTATAATGTACGTTTGCCCCCTCCTGAAAACTAAGCTACGGGCACCCATGATCTACCGTACAATTTTTAGTGCTATTTTTATTCAAATTTTCTAATGCCAGGAAAGAAAGTCTTTTTGAAACTAAAATCTTATGCCAAATAAATCAAGATGTTACACATACCAGTTTTTCATAAATAACATACTAAATGTTGCGTTTTAAAAATCGCTCCTTTTACACGTCACAAATTGTCGGTTATCTTACTTTAAACAATTCTTTAGCACATTCTTATAAATTTTAAGCCTAATATTGAAACTTATTGTACTGGATTTAAATATTTTTTATGCTATGGAACTGCTACATTCGCATTCTTAACACTACTTCTTTTTTATCGCAATAAACATAGATTTCTTCATTCACATGCTGTTCCTTTATTTTGTTACTTCTAAAATTAATCATTTGTATGAAAAGGGAAAAACGCGATTTCTGGAAAATGTCCTAGGTTTTAAAGTTTGAAATTAAGACTAACTGAGAGATAAAACCTTTTCTACTGTATTCTTTGTTTCGATTCTTTTATAGCAGAGAACAATGAGTAGCACTGGCTATAATGACATTCGTTCCTTCCTCTCTGACTTCATTTCGCCGGCCAACGGCAACTCGTATAAGCAGTATTGCATTCAGTTAGTTTTTTCCGGGGGGGGGCAATTACGAATTTCGAGGGAGCTTTGTTGACTGATTATATACATATAATCACAATATTGTTATTTATATATATAATAATACATATAAAAATTTTAAATAGAGTACAGACGTTTTCTTATGCTTTTATATCGCAAATGCAGATTCCGAGAAATCTACACATACAAGTGATTAAAAATGTAAAGATGTAGTACCTTTGCTTTAATTCAGTAATGAACTACGGATTTCACCATGGGGTGGTGTAAAACATTGAGGGCGCTAGTAAAGGTAAGGCTGTGGTGGAGAAAATCCCCTCAAGACATTAGGAGTGGTAAAAATGTCCTTGCCTTGCTACAAGCGTGTTTCTGATAATTAAGGAATAATTACCGTGTTACCTGAAAACGTATGGTATAAACCATTCCATTTGGTTTCAGTCCCATACGTATGGTATAAACCCTGCCATTTGGTTTCAGTCCCATTCGATTATTTAGATTAGCAAATAGTAGGAAAAAAACAAAAACTAACTACCTGTTTCGATGCTAGTTTGAGGTGCCTCGATTTTTTTTTGTTACAGGGTGTAAACCACCACCACCAGAGAAAAAAACCAACTTATTATGGGAACAATTTCTAATAATTAGCTATTGTTAAAACTTAGATAGCAAATATTTCGTTGTATTGGAAGCACTAGCTACACTGAGGCTTAATCATATACCCGGAAAGTCGGCATCCAGACTGAATGCCAGCTTCTAAAATATGATGATGTATTGTAGTGCAAACATTTCTACTGTGTGGAATTAGGTTTTTATTGCGGAAGTAGTCCTAGTTGTCCGTGTTTGAAAAATTTGCCCTTCAGCGAGGACTGTTTAATGTTTTGTTGAAAGATCCTAGAAATTTCAGATTGAAGTTCATGTGGATGGGGTTCTTTTTTTCTTTTTTTGTTATTATAATATTTTCTCTCATTTTATTAATTTTGCTTAATTGATTTCTCTAAATATTCAGTTACAAACGAACGCAATTAGACAAAATATAAGGGGAGATCGTCCAAAAATCTACGGGGGGCATTAATAGATTTTCAGGGGTGGGGGTAAGCACTCCCGAGAAGATGCCTGAATACATCACTGCGTATAAGGAAATGGCTCAACCATATCTTCGAAGAACTTTGGTTTATCTATCATATCTTGGGAACACAACAGCGGTGTCACCATCTGCGACTACTCTGCGGTATCGTACAATGCTAATTTTGCAAATCTCTGAACAATTTCCCTGTAAGAAACATACTCAAGTTACTAATTTAGCAGCCAGTTATTATCCATAGACGTGGTTCTCCACCCCACGAGGGTGGATATTGCTGAGGAGGTGGACACTGCTGAACCGACAGTATCGCACAAAAATGTAGTCAAACACGGATATTACGGGATTAGAGTCGCGCTTCCACCGGACACCGATAGGTGGCGACACACAAAGTGTTACAATAGAATGTGTAGCGAAACGCTGGTTCACAAAGCACACAATTTTGAATGCTTCTGCAAATGTGATGATAATTCCGTTTTTTTGTTTTTTTTTGTTTTTTACAGATTTTCGAAAGACCATCTTGTGTGAAGGAAACACATGGTTTTACAAACACCAATGGCGTATAGGACACATGACGTCCCTGTTGCCGAGTGATATGGGACCTCGGCCTTTCAGCATTTGTCCCGGATGTGTCCCAGATCGTTTTGTATCCCGGGTAAGACACAGTTGTTGCATCTGTCTTACGGCCAGGGGCGGCTCCTGCTATGGGGCTGTGGGGCTGCAGCCCCCCTACCCAAAGCAGTTTTTTTTCATGCCGTACCAAGAAAGAGAAGTTTTGTGAACACCACTGTAAGTTTTCCCAGCATAATGCCACGACTGCAGTTTTCTGAACTCAACTGGAAGTTTTCCCTGCATAACACCACTGGGAGCGGGAAGAACGTCACGGACTGTGCTTCTTGCAGCCCTGGCGGCTACTGAAACCAACTCATGTGGGAAACTCTGCCTATTCCCACACCAGTTCGTTTCCTTTGAATAAAACTTTCCCGGGGACTGCATTCATGGCAGCTCTTGCTAGCAGGGTTGCTCGCGAATGCAATCTTTCGTTGGGTGGGAATGCATCGCCGGGCCTGTGTGCTTTGTTGATTAATACGGTTCTTGTGCTTCCGAATAAGACATAAAATAGTGGAATGAATTAAAAATAATGACGAATGTTGAAATAAAGTATTAAATAAAGTACGTTTGAATGTATTACTCAACCTGGTTTTCTTTTTTTTCTTCCAATTTTTGGTTTGTTCCTGCTTTTATTCAACGTAATAATTCTAACAACAATGTTGCTCCTATCTAATAACAAATACTCAGTTGCCGGAATGCCGGGACTTTTGCAAAAAAAAGTTTTACTTATATTTTCTCTTCAGGTCAAAATGGGCATGTGAACAAAATTGCGATTAAAAATATAGTTCAGTATTGGATAAATTGAAAAAAAAGATATATATATATATATATATATATACTAATTTCTGCAGCGAAATACTTGCACAAAATTGATTTCTTCACTTACCAAGCACAGCGAAATTTTCCCTTTTAAACTCACGTAAATTTTTATTCACCAAAAATCATTGAAGTCACTCCCCTGGATACATTTTATTTTCATGCTGCATCCCCCCTCCGCCGCCCCGGTGGCGCAGTGGTCTAAGCGATGGCCTCTGATCATTCGTCCGAACGGGGTCCGGGTTCGAATCCCGGTGAGGCATGGATGTTGTGTTTGTCTTACGGCACTGGCTCTCTCCCTTCCCTGGAACCAGTGACCCTAAATTAGGGACTGGCGACTGCTTATAGCCCATTGAGTTGCTCACGGTGGTCGTTAAACCTCCACTCAAACAAACAAAAGCATGCCCCCTCCCTCCCAAAAATCAGCTGCGCATTTCAATTGAGGTAGTGGACTTAATTACTTTGAAAAGAACATTTAATCAGATATCATTGTTTGAAAAATTTACGAAGTTGGTAAATTTTGGAAAAAAAATTCTGCACTAAATCATTATCATGATGGCTTCAGAATTAAAACTGGACTGAATATGTTTGCAATCCGTTTTTATTAAAGAGAATGCCGGTGTCTGAGTATCGCAATAACAACTCGTCGCGAAATTCTGGAAGACCCTTCAAAATTCCACAAAATGTTTTTCATCGCCGTCCAAGTTGCAGTGGTCGGTATCAAGTCGAAGTTTGAAAGGGAGTGTATCAGAAGAAAAATTATATATTGTCATATTTCTAGGGGTCACAATGAGACACTTGAGAACGCGTAACGCGTACATGACCTTGAGTGTGTCTCCGCTACCACTGGCACACGCATTAATTTTTTTAATTTTTTTGTCCTTATATATATATATACGTACAGTATATGCATGTATAAATAATTTGCAACCACCATCAACCCACTGCTGGATGAAAGTCTCCAAGTTTCTTCTTCCACAACAGTCTGAGTCAGTTTTTTCATGCTTTCTAATTTCATGTACCCATCTCCCTCTTGTCATCTTCTGGATATTGTTTTTTCCCTTGTTATCCAGTTCAATATTTCAACTTTCCGTCGGTGGTTCTTTCTTCTAGCAATATGTCCATCCCATTGCAATTTCAGGAATTTTGACCATGTTTTCCACTCTTGTCATTTTCCCGATCCACGAGTTCCTATTTGTATCATTCCAGGTAACAACAAACATGCATCTCTACATGCTGCTTTCAGTTGTCTGCAACGTCTGTCTGTCTATTTTAGTTGAGGTCCATGTCTGTGCTCCATGCGTAAGAACTGGAAGGATGCACTGATTAATCAGTTTCTTTTTAAGAAATAATGTATCCGACGAAGTTTTATAGGTCGATTATTTTCTTCATAAATGTGACAATGTGGCCATCGCTTAATATCTGTTGCCTAATTTAGGTATCGGTGTTTTTACATTTTCCCCATCAATCGCCCTGACCTCTATGCTCGGCTAGAATCTGAATCCCTTGAAATTTTGCGTCATCAGTCTCTTTATCCCTATGGCCTTAATTCCACTCTATCTGACAATAAGCATAATCAGCATAAATTTTCAATACGTGAACTCTTCTTTCTTGTTAATAATAAGAGCTGCTCTAGAGGTAATAGAGGACAGAGGTTATTTCGCACATCAAGCAAAGTTGTTTTTGCTAACTTGCTAAAAACTCTGGAAAGCTTTAAAACTGGCACTAATTTTGTTAAAAATACTTACAAAATTCTCAAGTCCTTCAAGCACGCTGTCCTTAAAAGTTTTTTCAAATTCTGGAATGAAACTGCTGACCATGTTGATAAGCATGTTTTTGCTTTGGTTCTGGACATTCTTAAACATATTCTTAAAGATAAAATTTCTCTTAAAGAATTTTCCAGTAATTTTGTTACCATCAGGTTCCTAAATAAAGCCTACGATAATCTCAATGTAAGGAAGCTGTTCTACAATAATGCAATTTTTTTTCCCATCCACAGGCACCAGTCTATTGTAAGTTTTAAATATGTTAAGACCTTAGGGTCAATAGTTAAAAACTACAAACTTAACTCTTCGAGCTACATTCCTGTAATTACTACATGTTCTTGTGATGAACATAAAGAAACAGTTCACTATGATAAGAATTACAACCATATTATCACCGGAAACTTGAGTTTTGTTGAAAATGAAAAGCTTAGGAATTTATTAGAGTATGGCTCTAAATTCAGACCTTCCTTCACAATTTCCAAAGAAAGGATTCTTGAGAGCTTCACTCAAGATGTTAATAGGTACATCGTAAAAACCAGTTTAAGGTACAATCAGCCTATTGAGGCCTTCGCAGAATGGAAATATAATATAATCAATAGCTTCACCGGTGAGTTGGCATATCTGGACTTTTGTTTCGACAGAAATCTCTTTTTCTCTGGAGAAGCTAAAAGGTCACTCTCCAAACTACAAGACCAATTTATTTTTACCACTACGGATAAAGCTAGCAATAATTTTGCAATTATCTGTAAGAAGTTCTATTTTGAATTGTTAACTATGGAACTCAATAATAGAGTAACATACGAGCCCGTAAGTTATTCTACCAAGCAGTTAGAAAATCGGTTTAAGGCATTCTTCAAGAAACTTAAAATTCCACAAACTAGAAGATATGAGCCTGAATTTCCATTTCTTTTTGCAACGGTTAAGTTTCATAAGGATCCTGTGAAGTTCAGGTTCATAGCTAGTGGAGTAAGGAGTCATAAAAAGAAAATAGATCTTGCTTTTGAAGATGTCTTAAAGAAGGTTTTGAAACACATTAGAAACTGTTCTAACTTGATGTACAGAGATTTTTGGATAATTAATAATAATGCAGAAGTAATTTCTACTATACTCAAAGTTTGTCCCCTAGATATTAATAGTTATGATTTTGAAAACCTATATACTAATCTGCCTCTATCAGATATAATCACTACCTTTAAAGAGCTGTATGCAGAATTTAAACTTAACCAATTTGTTGATGTAGGAACTTGGAACTCTTATCTCAATTGCTGCATAAAAAATAACCATATCTTATATAATAATACTCTCTATAAGCAAGTGAACGGTATTCCCATGGGAACATCAACGTCCACGAATATCGCTAATCTATTCCTGTTCTTTAAGGAATATAAATTCATTAAAAATCACCCCACCTGCTCAGATAACTACCTTTACACTTTTAGATATATTGATGATCTGGTGTGTATCAATAATTCAGAAGTTATAGAGAGTGATTTTGATAATATCTATCCTAGCTCTCTTAACTTATGTAAAACCAACCACAGTAATCAGGAACTTGAGTTCCTAGACTTAAGCATTAAGCTCAACAGAGGTAACCCATCTATTAGCCTCTTTGATAAAAGAGTTAATTTTCCTTTCAAAGTAATTAAATATCTACACTGGAATAATAACATTTCAACCAAAGTAATTGAGAATGTACTAATTTCTCAGGTCCTAAGAGTTTCAGGAATTTGCAGCAACAATTTGGACTTCAATTACCACATTAATATACTATTAGAAAGTTTTCTAGAGAACGAAATTCCTTCTTCTTTCATCAAAAGAACTTTAAGAAAAATTATTCTGAATAATAGAGTAAGGTTGGCAGATCTGCTTTAATTTTCTACACAGTTAATAATATGATTCTGACCAATCAAAGCCGTAAGGAAGTTGGCTAGAGGATGCCTATTAACTACCTAAAGGAACCTTAGTGCTATGGATATGACGGTCCTATTAAAACAAAAAATTAAATAATATAAACAAAATCACAAAAAAAGCTTAAAAATCTGTTTATAAAAGAAAATAAAAACAAATAAAAAAGAAAACTAGTTATTCATCACTAGGATAGCTATACTAAAAATAGTAAAACCAACATTAAAATTAATAAGATTCTGATTAATCTATAGAAGCTCACTAAGGTGATTTAATACATGCAAAGATTATTAAATACACTGCTCGTGTATTTTATAATATTTCTCATGTATTCTGGAGAGTAAATTCTGCTCTTTCTGATCATACAGATCCACAGTCTTAAGTTTATATATATATTTTTTCTCTGGTTAAAATCTCCGCGCGTTGGTTTCTTGCTGTATGAGGAGGCCATCAGCCCCACCCTCACTGCCCCCAGCGTCTAGGGAGTGGCGGAAGAGGTCAGCCATGTTCTTCTCTTGTGAGGAGAAAAGTTTTTGTCACACAAGAGGTAAGCTCTTTTCCTTGTTTTTGGGTTCTAGGTTTTATAAGTTCAATGTTTGTACTTCATGTACTTTTTCTCTGTCGTTTTTTAGCTTTTCAGCTTTTAGGCATTGGTTTGTCTGTTAACATTTTTGCGGGTTTTAACTCTTTCTTTTCTTTGTAACTTTGAGCGTCTTTTGGGGTACCTAGGAACAGAAGATGGCTAAGCTTGTTCCTTTTCTATGCGCTGTCTATGCGCTGTTTTTTCAAAGTAGTTAAGTTCTTAATAACTAATTAATTATGCACTTAAAGCACTGCTGAAATACTTTGTACATATTGCAACTAACTGTTTAAGGTATATAACTTTCACAAAGTTTTCTTTAGTTAATTATTATCTTTAACTTATTCTCGTTTTCGTGCTGTCATAAGTTGTAGAGTAGGGGGTTTTAGACTCAAGTTTTCTTTCAAAATTCTGTTCGTTAAAAATTAATATTTCCTTTTTTAATTGCAATGTAAAAATTTGGATTTCTTTTGCATTGATTTTCAGGTTTAAATTCTCTCTCAAACGAACTTGGAATTTCGTTATGGCTGAAAATTATTTCTAATTATTATGTCACTCTCACAGCTTGAGTTCTCTTTAATATTCTTCTCTCTGTTTAATAGTAACAGATGAAGAGCATGGGTCGGGCCAGGAAGGTTAATGGATGCAAGCGAAATTGTTAACTAGTGCTGGTCATGCAACTCTGCGGAGGACATGACATATATATATTTTTTAAACTATTTTAGGTGGGAATGTTACTTGCATCTATGGCCTTGCAGAAACCCATTTCCAACTAGGTCTTTGTGGAAGTGAGAAAATGCAGAGTTTTTGCTGGTCCTTGATAAAGCCAAGGCTCAGTATTCTCGACACCTTCTACATTCAGTTGTTTTATTTTATTTTTTTATCTTTTCTCCTTTTACTCACACAGGTAGATACATAACCTTTTCTATGTTGTACTAGGTGTGAGTCAAAATTATATTTGTATTTTTTTGCTTAGGTATCTTCTTTATAGAATGTGAATTCTGAATTTTCAAAACTGCTGCGTTGCGCGTTTTGATTTTCAGGTTATTTTGCAACCTTCGTTTTAAATTCTAAAGTTTTTCCTTAGTCTTCAGTTTTGCTCTTAAGTAACTAATTTCAATTTATTATTTAGCAGCTCATGCGCAAATTCTAGTTGAAATGTTTTATTATTTTTTTTTTATTACTATTTTTTTATTTGAGGTTTTTTTCATTTTCTAATTTTTATTTTTAGTATGTTTTGGATGCAGCTTTTTGGAGTGTAGTTTATACTCGAGTTTGGTCTTTTCTTGGACTGCTTATTTCTAAAAAGTTTTTCCTAGTTGGTTTGCTCAGAATTTGTATGTTTTGGCCCAAGTGGAGTTCTAAGGACGATGAAAGGATTGGAGGTCAGCTCAGATATTTTAAGTCCTCCCGCTCGGTTAGGCTAGCACCCTTTCCCATAGTGTATGAACTCGCTGGCAAAGGTAATCTAAAGTTATGAAATGACAAACGTTGTTTGACATGTAAATCTGCAGATCCTAACCTGTATTCTTCTGTTGAGGATAATTGCTCCAACAAGTTTTGCAAAGCCTAAAATACCATCTATAAGCTCACCTGTACTGTCTGCAACCTTAGCTATATTGGCCAAAGTAAAAATCCTCTTCATCTTAGGATTAATGGTCACAGGTCTCTAGTAAACAAGTTCTCTAATTCAGGAGTGAACCCCTCCACAAACGCCAACCAGTACAACCAGTACTCTACCTTTGAATTAGAGCATTTCCATACTCATGGTTTTGACAAAGTGAAAATAGAGGTACTACATATTATCCCTGACCTCTATGCTCGGCTAGAATCTGGATCCCTTGAAATTTTGCAGCATCAGTCTCTTTATCCCTATGGCCTTAATTCCACTCTATCTGACAATAAGCATAATCAGCATAAATTTTCAATACGTGAACTCTTCTTTCTTGTTAATAATAAGAGCTGCTCTAGAGGTAATAGAGGACAGAGGTTATTTCACACATCAAGCAAAGTTGTTTTTGCTAACTTGCTAAAAACTCTGGAAAGCTTTAAAACTGGCACTAATTTTGTTAAAAATACTTACAAAATTCTCAAGTCCTTCAAGCACGCTGTCCTTAAAAGTTTTTTCAAATTCTGGAATGAAACTGCTGACCATGTTGATAAGCATGTTTTTGCTTTGGTTCTGGACATTCTTAAACATATTCTTAAAGATAAAATTTCTCTTAAAGAATTTTCCAGTAATTTTGTTACCATCAGGTTCCTAAATAAAGCCTACGATAATCTCAATGTAAGGAAGCTGTTCTACAATAATGCAATTTTTTTTCCCATCCACAGGCACCAGTCTATTGTAAGTTTTAAATATGTTAAGACCTTAGGGTCAATAGTTAAAAACTACAAACTTAACTCTTCGAGCTACATTCCTGTAATTACTACATGTTCTTGTGATGAACATAAAGAAACAGTTCACTATGATAAGAATTACAACCATATTATCACCGGAAACTTGAGTTTTGTTGAAAATGAAAAGCTTAGGAATTTATTAGAGTATGGCTCTAAATTCAGACCTTCCTTCACAATTTCCAAAGAAAGGATTCTTGAGAGCTTCACTCAAGATGTTAATAGGTACATCGTAAAAACCAGTTTAAGGTACAATCAGCCTATTGAGGCCTTCGCAGAATGGAAATATAATATAATCAATAGCTTCACCGGTGAGTTGGCATATCTGGACTTTTGTTTCGACAGAAATCTCTTTTTCTCTGGAGAAGCTAAAAGGTCACTCTCCAAACTACAAGACCAATTTATTTTTACCACTACGGATAAAGCTAGCAATAATTTTGCAATTATCTGTAAGAAGTTCTATTTTGAATTGTTAACTATGGAACTCAATAATAGAGTAACATACGAGCCCGTAAGTTATTCTACCAAGCAGTTAGAAAATCGGTTTAAGGCATTCTTCAAGAAACTTAAAATTCCACAAACTAGAAGATATGAGCCTGAATTTCCATTTCTTTTTGCAACGGTTAAGTTTCATAAGGATCCTGTGAAGTTCAGGTTCATAGCTAGTGGAGTAAGGAGTCATAAAAAGAAAATAGATCTTGCTTTTGAAGATGTCTTAAAGAAGGTTTTGAAACACATTAGAAACTGTTCTAACTTGATGTACAGAGATTTTTGGATAATTAATAATAATGCAGAAGTAATTTCTACTATACTCAAAGTTTGTCCCCTAGATATTAATAGTTATGATTTTGAAAACCTATATACTAATCTGCCTCTATCAGATATAATCACTACCTTTAAAGAGCTGTATGCAGAATTTAAACTTAACCAATTTGTTGATGTAGGAACTTGGAACTCTTATCTCAATTGCTGCATAAAAAATAACCATATCTTATATAATAATACTCTCTATAAGCAAGTGAACGGTATTCCCATGGGAACATCAACGTCCACGAATATCGCTAATCTATTCCTGTTCTTTAAGGAATATAAATTCATTAAAAATCACCCCACCTGCTCAGATAACTACCTTTACACTTTTAGATATATTGATGATCTGGTGTGTATCAATAATTCAGAAGTTATAGAGAGTGATTTTGATAATATCTATCCTAGCTCTCTTAACTTATGTAAAACCAACCACAGTAATCAGGAACTTGAGTTCCTAGACTTAAGCATTAAGCTCAACAGAGGTAACCCATCTATTAGCCTCTTTGATAAAAGAGTTAATTTTCCTTTCAAAGTAATTAAATATCTACACTGGAATAATAACATTTCAACCAAAGTAATTGAGAATGTACTAATTTCTCAGGTCCTAAGAGTTTCAGGAATTTGCAGCAACAATTTGGACTTCAATTACCACATTAATATACTATTAGAAAGTTTTCTAGAGAACGAAATTCCTTCTTCTTTCATCAAAAGAACTTTAAGAAAAATTATTCTGAATAATAGAGTAAGGTTGGCAGATCTGCTTTAATTTTCTACACAGTTAATAATATGATTCTGACCAATCAAAGCCGTAAGGAAGTTGGCTAGAGGATGCCTATTAACTACCTAAAGGAACCTTAGTGCTATGGATATGACGGTCCTATTAAAACAAAAAATTAAATAATATAAACAAAATCACAAAAAAAGCTTAAAAATCTGTTTATAAAAGAAAATAAAAACAAATAAAAAAGAAAACTAGTTATTCATCACTAGGATAGCTATACTAAAAATAGTAAAACCAACATTAAAATTAATAAGATTCTGATTAATCTATAGAAGCTCACTAAGGTGATTTAATACATGCAAAGATTATTAAATACACTGCTCGTGTATTTTATAATATTTCTCATGTATTCTGGAGAGTAAATTCTGCTCTTTCTGATCATACAGATCCACAGTCTTAAGTTTATATATTTTTTTCTCTGGTTAAAATCTCCGCGCGTTGGTTTCTTGCTGTATGAGGAGGCCATCAGCCCCACCCTCACTGCCCCCCAGCGTCTAGGGAGTGGCGGAAGAGGTCAGCCATGTTCTCTTGTGAGGAGAAAAGTTTTTGTCACACAAGAGGTAAGCTCTCTTCCTTGTTTTTGGGTTCTAGGTTTTATAAGTTCAATGTTTGTACTTCATGTACTTTTTCTCTGTCGTTTCTTAGCTTTTCAGCTTTTAGGCATTGGTTTGTCTGTTAACATTTTTGCGGGTTTTAACTCTTTCTTTTCTTTGTAACTTTGAGCGTCTTTTGGGGTACCTAGGAACAGAAGATGGCTAAGCTTGTTCCTTTTCTATGCGCTGTCTATGCGCTGTTTTTTCAAAGTAGTTAAGTTCTTAATAACTAATTAATTATGCACTTAAAGCACTGCTGAAATACTTTGTACATATTGCAACTAACTGTTTAAGGTATATAACTTTCACAAAGTTTTCTTTAGTTAATTATTATCTTTAACTTATTCTCGTTTTCGTGCTGTCATAAGTTGTAGAGTAGGGGGTTTTAGACTCAAGTTTTCTTTCAAAATTCTGTTCGTTAAAAATTAATATTTCCTTTTTTAATTGCAATGTAAAAATTTGGATTTCTTTTGCCTTGATTTTCAGGTTTAAATTCTCTCTCAAACGAACTTGGAATTTCGTTATGGCTGAAAATTATTTCTAATTATTATGTCACTCTCACAGCTTGAGTTCTCTTTAATCTTCTTCTCTCTGTTTAATAGTAACAGATGAAGAGCATGGGTCGGGCCAGGAAGGTTAATGGATGCAAGCGAAATTGTTAACTAGTGTTAGGTCATGCAACTCTACGGAGGACATGACATATATATATTTTTTAAACTATTTTAGGTGGGAATGTTACTTGCATCTATGGCCTTGCAGAAACCCATTTCCAACTAGGTCTTTGTGGAAGTGAGAAAATGCAGAGTTTTTGCTGGTCCTTGATAAAGCCAAGCCTCAGTATTCTCGACACCTTCTACATTCAGTTGTTTTATTTTATTTTTTTATCTTTTCTCCTTTTACTCACACAGGTAGATACACAACCTTTTCTATGTTGTACTAGGTGTGAGTCAAAATTATATTTGTATTTTTTTGCTTAGGTATCTTCTTTATAGAATGTGAATTCTGAATTTTCAAAACTGCTGCGTTGCGCGTTTTGATTTTCAGGTTATTTTGCAACCTTCGTTTTAAATTCTAAAGTTTTTCCTTAGTCTTCAGTTTTGCTCTTAAGTAACTAATTTCAATTTATTATTTAGCAGCTCATGCGCAAATTCTAGTTGAAATGTTTTATTATTTTTTTTTTTATTACTAATTTTTTATTTGAGGTTTTTTTCATTTTCTAATTTTTATTTTTAGTATGTTTTGGATGCAGCTTTTTCCAAAAAGACCAAACTCGAGTATAAAAGACCAAACTCGAGTATAAGACCAAACTCGAGTATAAACTACACTCCAGTGTAGTTTATACTCGAGTTTGGTCTTTTCTTGGACTGCTTATTTCTAAAAAGTTTTTCCTAGTTGGTTTGCTCAGAATTTGTATGTTTTGGCCCAAGTGGAGTTCTAAGGACGATGAAAGGATTGGAGGTCAGCTCAGATATTTTAAGTCCTCCCGCTCGGTTAGGCTAGCACCCTTTCCCATAGTGTATGAACTCGCTGGCAAAGGTAATCTAAAGTTATGAAATGACAAACGTTGTTTGACATGTAAATCTGCAGATCCTAACCTGTATTCTTCTGTTGAGGTTAATTGCTCCAACAAGTTTTGCAAAGCCTACAATACCATCTATAAGCTCACCTGTACTGTCTGCAACCTTAGCTATATTGGCCAAAGTAAAAATCCTCTTCATCTTAGGATTAATGGTCACAGGTCTCTAGTAAACAAGTTCTCTAATTCAGGAGTGAACCCCTCCACAAACGCCAACCAGTACTCTACCTTTGAATTAGAGCATTTCCATACTCATGGTTTTGACAAAGTGAAAATAGAGGTACTACATATTATCCCTGACCTCTATGCTCGGCTAGAATCTGGATCCCTTGAAATTTTGCAGCATCAGTCTCTTTATCCCTATGGCCTTAATTCCACTCTATCTGACAATAAGCATAATCAGCATAAATTTTCAATACGTGAACTCTTCTTTCTTGTTAATAATAAGAGCTGCTCTAGAGGTAATAGAGGACAGAGGTTATTTCGCACATCAAGCAAAGTTGATTTTGCTAACTTGCTAAAAACTCTGGAAAGCTTTAAAACTGGCACTAATTTTGTTAAAAATACTTACAAAATTCTCAAGTCCTTCAAGCACGCTGTCCTTAAAAGTTTTTTCAAATTCTGGAATGAAACTGCTGACCATGTTGATAAGCATGTTTTTGCTTTGGTTCTGGACATTCTTAAACATATTCTTAAAGATAAAATTTCTCTTAAAGAATTTTCCAGTAATTTTGTTACCATCAGGTTCCTAAATAAAGCCTACGATAATCTCAATGTAAGGAAGCTGTTCTACAATAATGCAATTTTTTTCCCATCCACAGGCACCAGTCTATTGTAAGTTTTAAATATGTTAAGACCTTAGGGTCAATAGTTAAAAACTACAAACTTAACTCTTCCAGCTACATTCCTGTAATTACTACATGTTCTTGTGATGAACATAAAGAAACAGTTCACTATTATAAGAATTACATCCATATTATCACCGGAAACTTGAGTTTTGTTGAAAATGAAAAACTTAGGAATTTATTAGAGTATGGCTCTAAATTCAGACCTTCCTTCACAATTTCCAAAGAAAGGATTCTTGAGAGCTTCACTCAAGATGTTAATAGGTACATCGTAAAAACCAGTTTAAGGTACAATCAGCCTATTGAGGCCTTCGCAGAATGGAAATA
The DNA here is from genome assembly GCA_039090855.1 of Macrothele yani. Classification (NCBI taxonomy): domain Eukaryota; kingdom Metazoa; phylum Arthropoda; class Arachnida; order Araneae; family Macrothelidae; genus Macrothele; species Macrothele yani. The sequence goes on along the minus strand of CM077022.1, from coordinate 41,546,872 downwards.
TAATATAATCAATAGCTTCACCGGTGAGTTGGCAGGTCTGGACTTTTGTTTCGACAGAAATCTCTTTTTCTCTGGAGAAGCTAAAAGGTCACTCTCCAAACTACAAGACCAATTTATTTTTACCACTACGGATAAAGCTAGCAATAATTTTGCAGTTATCTGTAAGAAGTTCTATTTTGAATTGTTAACTATGGAACTCAATAATAGAGTAACATACGAGCCCGTAAGTTATTCTACCAAGCAGTTAGAAAATCGGTTTAAGGCATTCTTCAAGAAACTTAAAATTCCACAAACTAGAAGATATGAGCCTGAATTTCCATTTCTTTTTGCAACGGTTAAGTTTCATAAGGATCCTGTGAAGTTCAGGTTCATAGCTAGTGGAGTAAGGAGTCATAAAAAGAAAATAGATCTTGCTTTTGAAGATGTCTTAAAGAAGGTTTTGAAACACATTAGAAACTGTTCTAACTTGATGTACAGAGATTTTTGGATAATTAATAATAATGCAGAAGTAATTTCTACTATACTCAAAGTTTGTCCCCTAGATATTAATAGTTATGATTTTGAAAACCTATATACTAATCTGCCTCTATCAGATATAATCACTACCTTTAAAGAGCTGTATGCAGAATTTAAACTTAACCAATTTGTTGATGTAGGAACTTGGAACTCTTATCTCAATTGCTGCATAAAAAATAACCATATCTTATATAATAATACTCTCTATAAGCAAGTGAACGGTATTCCCATGGGAACATCAACGTCCACGAATATCGCTAATCTATTCCTGTTCTTTAAGGAATATAAATTCATTAAAAATCACCCCACCTGCTCAGATAACTACCTTTACACTTTTAGATATATTGATGATCTGGTGTGTATCAATAATTCAGAAGTTATAGAGAGTGATTTTGATAATATCTATCCTAGCTCTCTTAACTTATGTAAAACCAACCACAGTAATCAGGAACTTGAGTTCCTAGACTTAAGCATTAAGCTCAACAGAGGTAACCCATCTATTAGCCTCTTTGATAAAAGAGTTAATTTTCCTTTCAAAGTAATTAAATATCTACACTGGAATAATAACATTTCAACCAAAGTAATTGAGAATGTACTAATTTCTCAGGTCCTAAGAGTTTCAGGAATTTGCAGCAACAATTTGGACTTCAATTACCATATTAATATACTATTAGAAAGTTTTCTAGAGAACGAAATTCCTTCTTCTTTCATCAAAAGAACTTTAAGAAAAATTATTCTGAATAATAGAGTAAGGTTGGCAGATCTGCTTTAATTTTCTACACAGTTAATAATATGATTCTGACCAATCAAAGCCGTAAGGAAGTTGGCTAGAGGATGCCTATTAACTACCTAAAGGAACCTTAGTGCTATGGATATGACGGTCCTATTAAAACAAAAAATTAAATAATATAAACAAAATCACAAAAAAAGCTTAAAAATCTGTTTATAAAAGAAAATAAAAACAAATAAAAAAGAAAACTAGTTATTCATCACTAGGATAGCTATACTAAAAATAGTAAAACCAACATTAAAATTAATAAGATTCTGATTAATCTATAGAAGCTCACTAAGGTGATTTAATACATGCAAAGATTATTAAATACACTGCTCGTGTATTTTATAATATTTCTCATGTATTCTGGAGAGTAAATTCTGCTCTTTCTGATCATACAGATCCACAGTCTTAAGTTTATATATTTTTTTTTCTCTGGTTAAAATCTCCGCGCGTTGGTTTCTTGCTGTATGAGGAGGCCATCAGCCCCACCCTCACTGCCCCCAGCGTCTAGGGAGTGGCGGAAGAGGTCAGCCATGTTCTTCTCTTGTGAGGAGAAAAATTTTTGTCACACAAGAGGTAAGCTCTCTTCCTTGTTTTTGGGTTCTAGGTTTTATAAGTTCAATGTTTGTACTTCATGTACTTTTTCTCTGTCGTTTTTTAGCTTTTCAGCTTTTAGGCATTGGTTTGTCTGTTAACATTTTTGCGGGTTTTAACTCTTTCTTTTCTTTGTAACTTTGAGCGTCTTTTGGGGTACCTAGGAACAGAAGATGGCTAAGCTTGTTCCTTTTCTATGCGCTGTCTATGCGCTGTTTTTTCAAAGTAGTTAAGTTCTTAATAACTAATTAATTATGCACTTAAAGCACTGCTGAAATACTTTGTACATATTGCAACTAACTGTTTAAGGTATATAACTTTCACAAAGTTTTCTTTAGTTAATTATTATCTTTAACTTATTCTCGTTTTCGTGCTGTCATAAGTTGTAGAGTAGGGGGTTTTAGACTCAAGTTTTCTTTCAAAATTCTGTTCGTTAAAAATTAATATTTCCTTTTTTAATTGCAATGTAAAAATTTGGATTTCTTTTGCATTGATTTTCAGGTTTAAATTCTCTCTCAAACGAACTTGGAATTTCGTTATGGCTGAAAATTATTTCTAATTATTATGTCACTCTCACAGCTTGAGTTCTCTTTAATCTTCTTCTCTCTGTTTAATAGTAACAGATGAAGAGCATGGGTCGGGCCAGGAAGGTTAATGGATGCAAGCGAAATTGTTAACTAGTGCTAGGTCATGCAACTCTACGGAGGACATGACATATATATATTTTTTAAACTATTTTAGGTGGGAATGTTACTTGCATCTATGGCCTTGCAGAAACCCATTTCCAACTAGGTCTTTGTGGAAGTGAGAAAATGCAGAGTTTTTGCTGGTCCTTGATAAAGCCAAGGCTCAGTATTCTCGACACCTTCTACATTCAGTTGTTTTATTTTATTTTTTTATCTTTTCTCCTTTTACTCACACAGGTAGATACATAACCTTTTCTATGTTGTACTAGGTGTGAGTCAAAATTATATTTGTATTTTTTTGCTTAGGTATCTTCTTTATAGAATGTGAATTCTGAATTTTCAAAACTGCTGCGTTGCGCGTTTTGATTTTCAGGTTATTTTGCAACCTTCGTTTTAAATTCTAAAGTTTTTCCTTAGTCTTCAGTTTTGCTCTTAAGTATATGTATATATATATATATATATATATATATATATTATTGTTATTGTTATTATTATTATTATTAAACGGACAGCGTCAGCACAGGCTCAGTAACTTAACTTTCGAAGTGGTATCGTGATATCTACAAAATTGAGATGCAGCCCCCCCCCATCTCAGCTTACCACGAGCCGCCACTGCTTACGGCACTCTCCCATTACTCCGGCACTGTCCCATTACTCTACAAAGCTGAAATGTATTAATTTTTGAATGCATTTTTAGCTAAAGAATGATCGCTATAATTTGTCTTCTAATGCTTCAGCACTAACATTGGACTTCGTAGACCAAATTATACCGCTCGAGTGATACATAACCCGATGCAGTTATTTCGTATTTTCACATGACTATGTGAATTTGGGAATTTTCTATTTATTAATTCTCTTAATTCAAATATTTATGGTGTTGGCTCGAAACTGTTTTGTTCACACGTGTATAACAAATCTCATCCTTTTCCTTGTTCCCCAGTAGAAATCAAGGTAAAACGTGATATATTTAGGTCGTTTGAATGTCCCAGAATGCCAATAGATGGCGACACATTTGCGATGCGGTGAACTTGACAGTACTAGCCATGCATGGAACCCATTGGCTACACGAATATGCGACGTGCGGTCATTTCTTCTAGCTCGTAGGACATTGGTTAATAGAATGAATAACGTTTCTCGAGAGAGGTGTTACTAGGCTGCGCAGCTCAAATCGGCGTACTCCGGATTTAGAAATACAATCATCTGCTGCCACTCAACCCAATCAGCACTCTCCATCCACTTATATGTGTCCACTTTAGGGGTACCCTAGCCCAAATCTCCTCGATTCCTACTTCTAACGGCTATTTAAGACCCAAATCTCCTCGATTCGTACGAGTCTGACAGTGTCTTCCTGAAATTCTCTTCGACCTCAGTCTTCTAAAAGAATCATGACGTGAAATCATATTACATAATGCCGTCAAATTGCATTCGCTTCTCAATACTGTTTGAATCTTTTTATGAAAAATTAATTTCTGAAATTAAAGTTTTCACTTAGATGTTAATCATGTGCTTATAACTTACGGATAAAGGAAACTATTAAGATGAAATGAGAGCATGTAAAACCTTTCGTTCCGTAGTGTACATCATTTTGATTGAAGTATATAATTCTAAAAAAAGAAATGTTAATGAAAATTCTTTCTTCCGATTTTACCAAGACTCAAATTTTCGAGTACAACCCTCTGGGTTAGTAAGTATTTCATAGGTAGCAGTTCCTCTCAAAAATGCTTCTCAGGGCAGGTAGTTAGTCGAAAGACTTTCTGCCCATGGACCAAAGTATTCACTGATATATATGTATATGGCATGTGCCAATGATGTGGTGTTATTTGCAAAAACTGAATAATCAATAAATAATATCAACACAAAATGTTACAACTTGAACAGATTGGTTGAGGCAGGAATGAACAGGGAGAAAAGCAAAGGCATTCTTTTCGGGGAACAGTTACAACTGGAGCACGACATTTTAAATTAATGGAAACCCCTATAAAGATCTAAGGCATCCAGATATTTGCTACAGGCCTTTCCGCTCACAGTTGCTAGAGAAAGTGACCTGCTGGGAGAGAAGGAAATCAGTATCCTAAAACGAAGAGATTCTCCCCATGCGTAAAAACTTAAATTGTAAATGAAACACGCTGTTCAAATATTTATTACCATCCTTCCCACATGGTTCCGATATTAAGCATGACAATATTGAAAACATTTGGCGCGGCATGTCAAGACTCGTAATAGTCTATACAATGAATCCCTTTTCAACATATCGAAAAAGTGTAAAAAATTAGCTTCATGCCCAGCACACGACACCCTAAAACGTCAAAGGATCTAAAACCCTTTCTACTGTATTCGTTGAGATAAAACCCTTTCTACTGTATTCGTTGTTAACGATTCTTTTATAGCAGAGAACAAAGAGGAGCTCTGGCTATAATGACCTTCGTTACTTCCTCTCTGACTCCATTTCGCCAGCCAACAGCAACTCGTATAAGGAAATGGCTCAAATATATCTTCGAAGAACCTTGATTTCTCTGTGATATCTTGGAAACACAACTGCGGAGCCACCATCTGTAGGCGTCTGCGGTATCACACAATGCTAATTTTGCAAATCTCTGAACAATTTCCCTGTAAGAAACATACTCAAGTTACTAACCTTAACAGCCAAGTTTAATCCCTAGATGTGCCCCTCCACCTCACAGGTGTCGACACTGCTGAGGTTATAACCGACAGTACGGCATGAAGAAAAAGTCAGACACGGATATCACGGGAGTAACGTTCCGATTACTTGTATTACACCGGACATCGATAGGTGGCGACACAAAAAGTGTTACAAGCTTATCTTAACGAAACTCTGGTTCATATAACACACTTTTTTAAATGCTTCTGCAAATGTGATTACAATTCCGTTTTTCTTTTTACAGATTTTTGAAAGATCTTCTTGTGTGAAGGAAACACAAGGGTTTACGAACACTAATCGCATATAGCACACATGCCGCCCCAATTGCCGAATGGTATGAGGCGTCGGCCTTTGAGTATTTGTCCCGGATGTGTCCGAGATCATTTCATATCCCAGGTAAGGCACAGTTGATGCATTTGTCGGTACTGTCCCATTGCTTCCGGAATCAATGTCTGGAAATTATGACGGGGGACTGCTTATAGGCCTTAGATTTGCTCACGATGGTCATTTACATCCCCCCCCCCCAAAAAAAAAACATTTTACCAGGGCTTTTGAGAAGAAAGTACGTGTTATAGTATCACTTTGTCCGTCCGTCTGTGGACACTATATATTTTCAATTATTAGTGCAATTTGAAATATTCCTTTAGGTTAGAGAAGCTAGAAATGTGAGAACGATGATCTTTGCTTTCCATTTTTTTTTCGATCCGTAACTTTGCCGCTAGAAGGCGCAAATTCAGATACTGTTGAATTCAAAATTTATTTTATTGCGTATATTTTCTTCTAAATATCCGGTTGAAAAGATTCTTTCTTCCTTTCGATGCCATTTATAACGAACTCTATTTGGGGAAGTTTTCGGTTTTCAATTAATCCATAGATTTCCTGCTAGGGCGTGTAAAAATAAATTCTGATTTCCACGATATCTGTACTCCTAAAACTGATATTTGAAAAATTCTGTCTGCATCGGATACAACCCATCGTAGGACATCATCTGCACATAATTTCAACTTTTTTTTTTTTTTGGTAACGAATGGTTTGACCATCAGAGGACGTAATCTTTCATTTCTGCTTCTGAAGTATTTACAGCAAAATCCGCGCTTTAGAAAACTAGATTTAAAAATTTCTTTCCTGGACCTATACTACTCACTTCGGAAAATCTTTTAAGAATAACTTGTGCTTAAAATAGTACATAGTTTTCCGATGTAGAACGAATAATTATATCTTATTTTTGTCGATTTATCTGCTTCTAAGAGTCTGGTTTAAAAATTATCTCTATCGGGCAACATATTTCTGCATATAACTTCAAATATTTTTAATGTAACAGTGTGCAACTAGAAGGCATAAATTCACGTTTTCGTTTATAGGATGTTTGCAGTAAAATCTGGTGGACTAAAAACCCGATTGAAAAATCATTTTTTTCTGCAGACATGAAAACATATTGTGTCTTTTTCCTTCCGAAAATAATGCACAATTTTCCCACTATGAGTGCAATGGTTTAATCATTTTTTCTCGATATCTTTCCTTCTAAATATCCGATTAAAAAAATGGTTAAACACCGTAAAGTATTTACTTTGCGGAATACTTTAGGCTTGTACTTGTAGCACGCATATTTTCAACTTTATGCAAAGTTATCCCGCTAGGGGGCGTAGAGTTATACCATGCTTTCTTCTGTATTTATTCTTTTAACTGTCTGATTTGAAGATCTCTTTGTTTCTGATATTTTCCTTCTACTACGAGAAACGTTTTCTGCACCATTTGTCAATTTTCGTAACATACTTTTCATCCCCGACGGAGAACAAGTAGCTGTTCCTGGATGTTTTATCAATTGTAGAAATCCGGTTGATTTTGTTCTAATCAGATCCATTGACTATGGATAACTTTCAAAAATTTTCTTCGCGTCCGAAAGGATTCAAAGGACGTGCTCATTACAACTAAAAATTCGGTGTCATGTTTTTCTTATATTACTTTTTCCAGAGCTACGATATAGTATTCTATATTTTAGGGGCACCACTGGACATCCTAACGGCTGTTCCATCCTCGAGTTTTCTCGTATGTGGGCTTGGCGATGCCATGGAATCTTTCGGGAATCCCGAAATTACTTTCAGTTGATTTTTTCTTGTTGATGTTTCATCAGTGTTCCAGGAAATATCTCCTCTGATTGGTAACATCCCTGTTGCCTCAGTTCGTTTCAAAACATTTCATCCGGTTTGATTGTCGCAATTTTTTTCACAGCCCTGTCGCAATTTTGTATAATATCCTTTATTTCTATTCTTCAATTTCTTATTGGAACTTCGGTTCTTTGTCTCAAATGAAATTTCAATATGTCGCTGCTCGGAATACACACACGGCGCAAGTAGGGTGATAACGAAAGGTAGGAAACACATTTCGCGATAATGGCTGTGGATTTTATTGAAGTGTAGGTATTTTTTTTTATAATAATAAGATTGCGAAAGGTCACGACGGCGCACAAGACATGAACAGGTTGAGCAAAATGCATTAAATACGTTTTTTTTTTCATTTTTGTTTTGGGGATAACGAAAATTTTGAGCAATTCAATGGACTACAAGCAGAAGCCTGTCCCTAACTTACGGCCGCTGGTCTCAGGGAAGCGAAACAGCCAGTGCCTTAATAAAGCCGGAATTCAAACATGGACTTATCGCAGACGAACGGCCAGAAATCAGTGCTTAAAAGAGTGTGCCACCGGAGTGGCCTAACTAAATACTTCAAGAGAAGTTCTTGCTTTCTTCGCATGTCGGAGGTGTCACCATGTGGCAATATGAGTCGTTCCTAAAACACTACAGGTCTTGTTATGAAAGGCGATTCTTTTATTAAAGCTGGTAGTCCTGTGTCCTCTATCGTTAGGAGGAAAGCACGGCTGATTATATCACTAGCTGAACGTCCGAAATCTATCGTGAACCACGAATATAATAACACCAGTCTCGGGATCCCATGAAAAAGACTTGATACCGGTAGATGGCGACACAAAAACCGGAGAACAATCTAAAGCTTAGCAGAATTACGTGTCAATTCCACATATTTTTGACTCTTGTGCAAATGTGCTTATAAATTCGTTGTATGCGGACTTTCTAAAGACATTTTGTGAAGGCAAGGCTGAACTGGATGAAGAAAAGGCTATATAACATTAGCGTTGAAGACAATAGAATTTTGGTGATTGGCCAGTGGGCGTTAGGGACGATTTCAGCCGTTAGATGGCACTGCGTCCCAAGGTATAAACATCTCAGTTTTCACGTCGTTTTTTCTTGTGTTTCTTTTAAAAAAACCCTTACAGTTTTAAAACAAAACTGTTGTTTTCACAACAAAATCTAACCCATTTTAAAAATGGTTTACTGTTGTGTGCCGATATGCACATCTTCTGAGAAGAAAAACGTGGGATTTTTATTCCATGAGTTTCCCTCAGATCAGAACCTAAAGCAACTGTTGCTGACAGAAATATCTCGTCAGGATTTTGCTCCAAATGACAAGTTATCTTCAACTACTGTTTGTGGTAAGCATTTTCATTCTGATAAATACGTATCTAATTCAATTTTAGAAAAAAACCTCAGCTATATAAACTCATATTAAGTGAAATAGTATTTAAATGTGTAGATTTGCGTTTTAAATTATTTTGTCGGAAATATATTAGTACCTGGGAAAAGTGCGACGTACAGATTTTAGATTATGAAAATTAATGGCAAATGGTGCAGAAATTTTCTGTTTCAAATGTCTTTTAAAGATTTTTATCGTAACATTTACCTGTACGTTCGATACGTTAGGCATACGGCAGCGTCTCTTCACAGCATCGAACTTACATGTAAATGTTACGATAAAAATATTTAAAAGACATTTAAAATATGAAATTTCTGCACCATTTGCCATTAATTTCCATTCTCTAAAATCTGTACGTCGCACTTTTTCCAGGTACTAACATTTTTCCGACGAAATAATTTAAGACGCTAATCTACACATTTACCAAAATCTCAGCCCTAGATCGTTGAAGAATAAAGGAGGAATGAGATTTACACATCAATTACACCAGTTCCTACAGAAAAATTATCTTGCCCAAGTACTACGAATTCAGAATGCAAATATCCATCTGTTCATGTGAAAGTGAATATAAATAAAATCTCAAATGTAAATAATGATACGGAATCAGTTTGTTAATGCGAACTACGTCAATAGATGGCACTGCGTCCCAACTCATCTTTTCTGTCCACGCTGCTTTTGCTTAATGTTACAGCCTGGTAGGATCCAGTTCAGCCTTGGTGAAAGTAACAGATCGTTATAAGAGAACTTATAGCACATAACACTTCTATTGCCCCGGTAGCCAGGTGGTACAGTGCTCAAGTCTTTAATCATTCGCCTGGCATGTGTTCGAGATTGAATCACTGGTGAGGATACTGCCTCACCTGAGGTTTGAAGTTTACTGTATTGGAATCACCCCAGTCCTCACCGTGGAACCAGTGTCCTCAAATTTTAAACAGGCGACTGATAATAGCTCTCTGAGTCACCCGCGGTGCTCGTTAAACCTCCATACGAAACGGAGCTTAAAGTACTGAAAGGAAAATGTCAGTTATAGAAGAAAGAATATTTTCTTGGGTAAGTTTGAAGAAAGTATTGCAACAATATAAAATCGTACTTCATTGTGCAAAATGAAAAATGTACACATTATTCATCTGCGACGTCAGGTTGTAAAATATTTTCACAGAACTAAAATATATAATTCGAAAGAAAAGTCTTTTCACTGAATTTAGAGAAAAACCTCTTAAAAACGGGATATATTTGAGTACGACCATCCGGGTTAGTTCGTATTTCATAGGTAACAGCACATCTGAAAGAAATTTTGATTCGTAAATAGACGAAAGTGTAAAAACATCAAGTGGCAGAACACATATTTAATGTCTGATATAATTTAGGTCACAACCGTCCCTGATTTTTTATCCCCACCTATTTTGCGCAGTTCAGGTGAAAAATGAAAAGAGACAGTGTCCGATTACGAAGAAATGCGTTCACGGAAACCACTGTTTTACAGTGCATTATATTTCGTTTCCGTAAAAGTGTTCCTCAGATAGTATCTATAGTTATACCAAAATATTTACCTCTCTGGAGGGTAGGCAATCCCTAATAATTAGTTAGAACAAAAACGAGAAAATTTCACATTTCAAAAATGACAACACATAACCAGTTACCGATTCAGTAAAACACTTTACCATATTTATAATGTGAAACCATTTGAGAACATTTAAACTTGGACCAGAAGTATTGTATTAATTGTCTAAGTCGACGGACGAATGCTCCGTTCAAGTCTCATGGAAATCATTTCCATAAATGCTGTGCAAACAAGCATTATGGAAATGATTGTTTGTACAGCATAAGTGCAAAGTCATTGCGCATGTCTGGGCCCAGCAGCGCCCTCTGGACAGTGGAGGGGTATAAAGAGAGGGATATTTAGGATACACACCAGTAGTGCATTGCGGGCAGCGAGTTGTAAAATGATCTTCAAGATTCAATAATGCCTCGGCGACGACGAAGGGCACAATATCACCATATGGCAGAGTTTGAACAGGGACGAATGATTGGTCTACGTGAAGGTGCAGTTTCGTACCGCGACATTGCGGCTCGGACCGGACATAACGCCACGACAGTGATGCGCGTGTAGCGGCAGAGGACCGAGGAGAACAAGGTGCGTCGATAATCCGGCAGTGGACCGAGAAACGTGACAAAACCGCGGGATGACCGAAACCTCGTCCGCATGGAAGTGACCTACCGTTCAGCATATTCGCAAGTGTTAGATAAACGGTGGAGCACTGCAACAGGTGTGGCATTGTCTGCCTCTACAGTTCGACGCCGCCTGCTGCTCAGAAGATTGGTTTCACGCATCCCTTTGCGGCGGATTCCTTTAACCCTGAACCATGGACTCCTTAGGCTGGAATGGGGGTTTCAGAACAAACAATGGCGTGCTGATTGGCAAGATATCGTGTTTACGGACGAGTTCCGATTCAACTTGGACTACCATGATGGCCGCATATGCATCAGACAGTATTGTGGGGAGTGCCTTCTTCCAGCATGCGTTGTCGAGAGTCATACGGGCCGAACGCCAAGTGTGATGGTGTGGGGTGCCATTGGGCACCATTCGCGATCTCAGCTGCTACGACTTGAGAGCAATCCAAACAGCGACCGCTACATCAGCGAAGTTGTACAGGCAGAAGTCATTCCCTTTCTTCAGAACACTCCTGGCGCTATATTCCAGCAGGACAATGCCAGACAGCATGTTGCCAGGAATGCTCAAACCCTCTTAGCAGCACAGCAGGTACCATTTCTTCCCTGGCGCCTGCACGTTCGCCGGACATGTCGCCTATTGAACATGTCTGGGATATGGCCTCTCGGTAACTGGCCCATTAAAGTATCCCAGCTGTCAGTACCAATAATATGTGGACTCGCATGCATGCCTCCTCGCAAGAAACTACCTAGGACACCATTCAACGCCTTTTTGATTCAATGCCATGCCATCTAGAAGTTCTTATTGCAGCTCGCGGAGGCTTCTTTTTTATTGAAGGTTTAACGACCACCGTGAGCAACTCGATGGTCTATAAACACTCGCTCTTCCCTAATTTAGAGCCACTGGCTCCAGAGAAGGGAAAGAACCTAGGCTGTCAGACAAACAAAACATCCATGCTTCACCGGGATTAGAACCCGGACCTTATCTCGGACGAATGGCCACAAGCAAGCGCTTAGACCACTGCGCCACCGCGACACGCGGAGGCTGCACAAGATACTGATTTTTGCTGGTAAAAATTATTGCATTGTTCTGAAAACTAAATCACTTATTTACAGTCACATCAGTAATGTTCGGTATAAATTTCATTCGAATAGCATGGTTTCTTTTTGGTGGTGCAATTTTCACAAACAATAGTGTATATTTAATAAATTCAAGAACAATTCTGACAAGGAACTATTTGGTATTCGGTAACAAATATTCCTGTATCTTGCAAATACTATATGTTCTGATTAACCCTACGTGTGGATTGTAGATTTTGAAAAGCAAGATATCCACATTATATTCCTATAATTCTACCATCTAAATCGAAACATTTCAATTTTCGTTAGAGACACTTTTTCTTAAGAACATCAGTTTCTTCTTTGTTTTGGGTGAAAAAGAGATGATTATGGGAGAATATAAAATAAATAAATATTCCCATAATTTTCCAACTCAAAAAGCAGAACTGTACATAAAACGAATTTTTCCCTTGTTTTTGCTCGACTGTTAATGTATGTTTTCCCTTTTACAAGTTAATTCGTTCTGTAAATCCTAAGCCTGGATTCATCCAAGCTGGTTAAGAAAGCTAAAGGAATTTCTTTTACTAAAATTATTCTTGTATACGCTTCAACCGTTACTCTCACTTAAATTTTTTGGAGTTGTGCTGTTTTCAATCCATTACTTTAACTCTCAATATTCGAGCTAAGAGCACTTGCATGTTTTCTTTGGGAAACTCAGGTTTGATGACTGGAGCTCATATGGCAGTTCCTTTTTCATTGAGCACAAGGGACGATATCACACATATTTCAAATGAATTATTGATCTTGTCACTGGATTGTGGCGTTTAACTGATTTCCATTTTTACATGAAACTTTTGCAAAACCTGAACATCGATTTGGTAACTAAGTTACGATATTTTGGGCACGGTGCTATCAATTCGAGATAAATAACAAAAAATATCCCGCAATTTTGAGGGTTTAATTGCCACCGTGAGCATCAAAAGCTAGTAGTAGTCTCTCGAGTAAAAGCCGTTTTTGTGCGGATAATTGAAAATAATAAAACTCGGTTTAGCTTAAATCAAATTAACTCATAGTATGAGACATCAATTTAATAAAACCTTATGCTATTTAAAAACAGATTAAAAGACACAAGTACTTTCGGGCCATCGCATGGCCCATCCTCAGATGGAACGACAAAATTGACAAGATCCGCATAATGTACATGTATATACACACACATGGAACGCAGTCAAAGTCGGTTGTTGTACATATATACAAAGCAGGAAGATATTCCTTTCCGGCTCATTATCCCACGGTTACGGGTAATTCAAAGCCCCTAGCATTATAGTTAATTAAAACCTTATAAGCGTTGGGGAGCTTATAAGGCATAGAGTCACTACAACAAACACTTTGTGAGCGATAAATGAACATGCTTTCGGTAAGAAGCAGCGTATTACGATTTTTAGGGGTAACCAGAATTTTAAAATTTTCCCATTTCGGATATAAAAACCCTTCTGTTACTTTTTTGGTAAGTGCTGTGTTGGTACCCCCCTATCTGGATATTATATTTATGTTCCTATACCCTGCAAGACAAATTCCGTCTGGTCGATCCTATACAGACAGATTGAATAGTTCCTAAAACATCTTTGAGTAGTTCCAAACTTCCCAATAAAAAAAAAAAAAAAAGGATACCTATTTTCTTCTGTCTCACTAGGTCGATGATAAATATGAGAAGTATTGTGGTTTCCAGTTGGAATTTCGACTTGAAGCCTGCTACTACATCTCGGACAACACTGGAAAGCCATCTTCTGCCAAATTTCGCAGTTTTTACTGAGATTTCCTGATCCCTTATGGCTTCCACAGGCAAACACACACAGAGACACCTTTTATTATTAGAGGTTATCAGATGTTATTTTATATCTCGCAGATTTGGAAGAGAAGCGAAAAATTTTAATACACTGATCTCAAAATGTTTGAGATATTGCATGACATGAAGGATGTACGTACCTGGTTCAAGAAAGACGCATTCAAATATCAGTGATGCTAACATAAACGATAAAGACTGCGTTTACAAAAACAATTTATTGTGCAACTTCTGCACACAACAAAGTAGCACTACAATATATACTGAAGAGCAATTGAATTAGAAACAGCTGGCGTTATTGCAAATGTGGCGTTGTGGGCGACCCTGTGAACGGAAACGACATGACGTATGCACCGATCCGACAATATAAGGAGTGATGCGACGGGAATCAGTAAGAGTCGGACGCAGTATGGGTAAGACAAAGGATCTAAGCGCATTTGATCGTGGGCAAATTGTCGGGGCCCGACGAATGGGTCACTCCATCTCGGAAGTCGTGCAGGCACTGGAATTTTCACAAGCCACTGTGTCACGAGTGCACCGTGAGTACATCGAATCCGGTAAAACCATCACTGCAAGGGCCAAATGCCGTGGACAACAGCGTGTGAATGAGCGGGGTCATCGTCGGCTAGCTCGCATTGTAACAGCGGATAGACGGGCCACAGTGCAAGAAATCACTCGGCAATTTAACGCTGGTGCACAAAAACGTGTAAGCAGCCACACCATCCAGAACCATCTCCTCGCTATGGGGTACAGAAGCCATCGTCCCACGAGGGTACCGCTGCTGACCGCACATCACAGGGTGCAAAGATTAGCATGGGCGCGGGAACATCGCCATTGGACCCTAGACATGTGGAAAATGTTGCCTGGACTGATGAGTCCAGATTCACATTGGTACATGCGGATGGAAGGACCACATGAAGCGATGGATTCTTCTTGCCAGCAGGGTACTCTTCAAGCTGGTGGGAGTGGCATTCTCGTCTGGGGACTGTTTACGTGGACTGAAATGGGACCCCTGTTACGTGTGACATCGTCCCTCACAGGTCAACGTTATCGGGATATCATGGGCGACCATTTGCTCCCGTTTGTGCGTCTTCAACATCCCACTGGGGACCGCATCCTGCAACAAGACAATGCAGCTCCCGAATTGTATCCGAAGGGTTAGATGAACACTCCTGCGACGTGACCTCACTTCTATGGCCAGGTAGGTCACCTGTCCTCAATCCCATCAAGCCCATCTGGGATGCCATCGAGAGAGATGACCTCCCTCCATGAAATCTTCGTGAACTGTGGGAGCTTGTTCAGGGGTCGTGGATCCGTATGGCTTCTCAACGCTTCCGGTGTCTTGTCGAGTCCATGCCGCGACAATCGCCGCCGTCATCAGGGCGAAAGGTGGTACTACACGCTACTGGACAGGTATCTCTAATTCAATTGCTCTTTAGTGTAGACAAAACACTCAATTCGGAGAATGCCCATACCTCTAGATTTCAGTACCCGGTAATGCTCTATCTGAGTCGAAGAACGTCTTGACACCTACGAGGCATAATTTCAGTGACACTGTTGATGAGTGTCTGGGGCAGCTCGGTCCATATTACAAGCAACACGTTACGGAGGTCTGCTAGTGTACTGGGGTATGGAACGTGGTTCGTCGCTGTACAGCGTTCCAAATGTTCTCAATGGGATTAAAGTTAATAAACCTCGGCGGCAGCTGTAACGATTTAATCCCATGAGTTTTCAGCTCCTGATGTACGCTCCAGGTACGGTGGCTAGTTGCATTGCTCGAGAAAACTTAATGCATGTCCAGTAGCAGCATGAAACAGTATCACAATGGACACAATGATCTCAATTCGGTGCACTTAGGCATTCATGTTGCCTTGACAAGCATACAAGCAAACATGGCCATTAAAACATATTCCTGCTCATATTAAAACTGACTGCCGCTGGTAAGGGAGAACGGATTGCACATAGTGTGCTTGCATTCGTGTGCAGGATCTCCTCCACATGCGTCCTCGTCGAGTATCAGTATAAAGAACAAAACGGGATTCGTCTGTGAAAATTAGTTGGTGCCATTCTGTATTCCATAATATGTTCTGTTTGACCCAGGTACATCTCTGATGACCGTAAGCTGATGACAATGCTATAAATCTCAGCGGCCTCCTTGCTCTCCGTACACGTGAAGACTCTTTCGCACAGTTTGCATAAACACTGTGACCCCAGAAGCAGCTCGAAGTAATTCCTGGAGTTAGCTACTGGTTATACCAGGCCTTTTCCGAGCATTTAGTGTCAGTTACTACTGGATATTAATTACCTAGTGTCAAGTTGCGATCTTGCCTTCTGATGATTATCCACGGACGACCACTCCCGTGTCAATCTGCAATATTTCTATGCCTTTGAAATCTTGTGTGTAGCCGAATTATTACACTTTGCGAAAATCCTAAAGCAATACCCACATTGGTCTGCTGCACATTTGCATGTAACATGCCAACAACCTTATTTATGTTTTCAATGCTTAAATGCATACGTGGACATCATTTGAGGTTAATCTCACACTGAAGTCAATACAGCCAGCAAACGTCTAGACCAAGCGGTGAGATGACCCGTCTTCCACTTCTCACAGGGTACTTCTATCAGAGCTTGCACGCCACATGTTTTGTTGTAATGATGCTACTTTACATAGTTATCTTCGCTGATAACCGATCTTCAGTAGTAGCTAAATTTACAGACGGCAGTAGTGGTCTAAGCGCTGGCTTATGATCATTCGTCTGAAAGGGGTCCGGGTTCGAATCCCGGTGAGGCATGCATGTTGTGTTTGCCTTACGGTACTGGCTCACTCCCTTCTCTGGAACCAGTGTCCCTAAATTAGGGACGGACGACTGCTTATAGCCCATTGAGTGGCTCACGGTGGTCGTAAACATCCAATGAAAAAACAAACAGTGCTTATTACCGTTCCCCTTTGGAACCGCGCTATCCCTAACTTTTATGTGACCAGTGTATAATAAAACTTCATTGAAAATAACGAGAAAGATCTAAAAATCATGTCTAAAACACTATAAAAACACAGGGAAGCAGAACTTACAATTTATTTCTTCTTGTCCTGTTCCAGAAGGATTTCAAATCGTCATCGTGTAACACCTGTAACGGTCCCCAAAATATATAAATTAGTTTTTAGTGAATCGCTATTATGTGTCACGTAAAAATCTATATTTAAACCAAACAGTGTAGTGTTAATCTTCCGTGAAAGAAAGATGCTTAAAGTAAATTGTTTTCAAAAATCACGAAGTCTGTA
The DNA here is from genome assembly GCA_039090855.1 of Macrothele yani. Classification (NCBI taxonomy): domain Eukaryota; kingdom Metazoa; phylum Arthropoda; class Arachnida; order Araneae; family Macrothelidae; genus Macrothele; species Macrothele yani. The sequence continues at coordinate 41,529,745 of CM077022.1, read as the reverse complement.
TCAGGCGCATATGAATCAAACATTAGACAGTAAATCAAATAGTAAAAGCAATTTGCGAATCTCTTTGATATCATCGTCCAAAATTGCACGTCAGTCTGGCTACTGCGGTGAGGGTGTTAAAGTGGAAGTTTCTATTTCCGGCTGTACCGTTGCTAAGCAGCTTTCAGTAATGAGGTTCTTTAGACAGAAGGGGTCATGCCGGCTGAAATTTACAGACGAATAGTAGCACATTATGGTAATACGTGTATCGGTCAGCGAAAAGTTTACGAATGCGTGAAAAGGTTTAAACCTGGCAGGACGAGTTGACTTAGGGGGCCCGTCAACATCGCGAACTCAAAACCATGACGACTGTGTAAACTCTCACATCGAAGAAGACCAAAGGATCACCATGTCTGCTGTTGCTTATATGTTAGACATAAGTAATGGTTAGCCTCCAAGTTGGCAGAGTGGTACGAAACTTTGGCTTCTAGTCATTCCTCTGAGATGGGACCGGGTTCGAATCCAGGGTGAGGCATGAATGGTGTATTTGTCTCACAGCACTGAATATCGCCCTTTCCTGAAAGCAATGGCTTCAAATCGGAAAATACACTGGCGTGCAAAAATTTAGGATGAGACGGTTTTTCGAATGCAACATCGTGCAGAAGTGCTCCACATCGACTCAAATCATACCATAAGATCTCCAAGATGTAAGAATATGGGACAAGTGAGAAAAACCGTCCAAACAAGGAATCCAAAGGATACAAAGGCACTTTATTCAAAAGGTAGCTTCGAACACAACGGGACAGAAGACAGAAACGTCCATGTGACAGGCGGCTGCCAAGAAAAATCCAGTCTTTAGTATGGGGTATGATCACCCCTGACTGCAGGATTTACAACGTTTGTTCATGCCGAGGACGAGGTTGTCAAGGAGCCGTTGAGGCATCGCGGCCCATTCCTCTTGCAGCGCCAATCGCAGCTGCGGAATCGTTGCTGGCGGCTAATGACGAGCTGCCAAGCGTCTCCCGAGAAGGTCCCACACGTGTTCGATTGGATCTAGGTCAGGGGACCTTGTGGCCCAATCCATGCGTTGAATACCTTCACTCTGCAACAGCTCTGCGACAGCCACTGTACGATGAGGTGTATCGTTGTCGTCCATGAAGAGGAACTCAGGACCCACAGCACCTCTAAACAGACGCACGTGAGGTAGGAGAACCTTGGTACAATAGCGGACACCAGTGACTGTACCTCCTTTGAAGATGTGGAGGTCAGTACGGCTACCAAGCATGATACCGCCCCAAACGAGAACTCCGCCACCTCCAACCCGGTCCCCTTCGAGAATGTTGGAGGTGTGATCGCTCACAGCCTCGTGAAACGAGGCTGTGAGCGATCCCGAACTTCTCGACCACTCTAGTCACACTTCGACCTTCTTCCAACTTCCCAATGACGCGACCTCGGGTAAAGTCCTCCAGATGTCGTCTACCGGATTGCCTGTTGGACATATCACACGGGGCAGCAACTCGAAGTCGTTCAAACCTATGTACACCATGCAATAGCTTTTACCGAATAGCTTGGCGTACATCGCTCGTGTGCTTTATACCCTTCCGATACTCCCCTCCCCTACGTCATACTGCATATATGCGCATGCCCTACCGTACCGGACCCTAGTCTATCTCCTGAGTGGTCTTTCGGTCCGTTCTGCCTGCTCGCTCCGTTGTTATGCTAATTTCTCCTCTTCCTCTATAATTTTTGCACACGAGTGTACTTGTACCTGCCTGAATTTCTCACATTGGTCGTTAAACCCTAAAACAAAAAAAGAAAAAAAAATACGTTATGGTTCTACCCGATGAAATAGTGCATGGCGACTTAGTATACCGGAAAGGGTGTTCTAGGTGGCTCGCGATACAAGTGACCGATCCACACAAACAACAGCGCATAGAGATTTCTAAGACGTATATGCAGCGTAATGAAGAAACATTCAGGTTTACTGAAAAGGATTCTACTGGAACAGATTTTCTCTGTTGACCCAGAAAGCTATGAACAAAGTATGAAATGGACAAGCTTTTTTCCCTAGCAAGAAAAAGTTGCAAAGTATCCCCTCATTTTAATAAAATCTTGCTAAACTTGATTTACGATACGCATTATTCTATATCGGTGTGTAGATCTTAAGGACAAGCCAGGTTTTGATGTGTTGCGTCCAACGGAAGCGGTCTAGATATGTGAATTTCAAACACTATGAACTCCATTACTTATCAAAATGATGACGGTAACAAAACCGGCACAACTGGAGATACTAAAGGATATAGTGGAACTTTATTCAGAATTGGCTACATAGCACTGGGTGTCATGATACAGATGCATCAATGCCAAAGTCGTTACGAAGGGAAGAGAAAAAAAGAATAGGGGATGTGATCACCCCTAACGTCGATGTACGATTTGCACCGTCTCTCCATACTTCGTACTAGGTTGTTGGTGAGTTATTGCGGTAACATTACCCATTCTTCAGTCAGTACCGTATTCAACTGTTGGAGAGTTTCCAGTGTGTGTTGACGTGCCACAACACATCTCCCCAAAGCGTCCCGCAGGCGTTCTATGGGATTTATATTGGGGGAACGTGCTGGCCAATCTATCCACTGAATGTCTTTACTTTCCAACAGCTCATCGACAGCCAACGTACGATGAGGTGTGGCGTTGTCGTCCATTTACACGAACTGTGGGACAATGGTACATCAGATCAGACGAAGATCGGGAAGGATTACCTTGTTACAGTGGCGCGAACCGGTTACAGTACCTTCTTCTAGTATCTAGAGCTCCGTACGTCAATCGATCAGAATGCCTCGCTATACTTCAGCACCATATCTACCCCTTTCACTGTTTTCGGAGCGATACCGAGTGCCTATCTCACGCCAGATTAGCTGACGTCCAGAACGGCTAGATAGACTAAATATGCTCTCCTCAAAAAAGGTGTCTCCGGTGAGCAGTTTTTAATGGAACACAACGCACTGTTCGTCTGGCAAACAGTCCACCTTTGTGTAGTCCCCTGGCTACTGTAAACCGCGATATTGTTCGTCCTGTGCTCATGTTCATTTTTCTTTGCAAGGTTACTTGCTGTCTAGTGTCTATCCCTCTTGTCCTGTAAGAGAAGATAACGATCCTCACTGGGGGTGGTTTTTGGTGGATGACCACCACCGGTCTTTTACACAGCTAAACCTGTAATTCTAAAGATTAGCCACGCACGCGATACGATGCTATAGGCAAAACCAAACTGTTGGGCTACACTCATCACTGTTTACCCTCCTCGAGCCTCCCACTTATTCGAGCAGTAGTAAAATTATCAAGATGCTCTCGACGGGCCACTTATGTATATCTGTAACACTTATGTACACCCTCCGATGAATTCCGTTCAACTGATGTTATTGAACTTTTTTTTTTTTTTTGATTGGAGGTTTAACGACCACCGTGAGCAACTCAAATGGGCTATAAGCAGTCGCCCGTCCCTAATTTAGGGTCACTGGTTCCAGGGAAGGGAGAGAGCCAGTGCCGTAAGACAAACACAACATCCATGCCTCACCGGGATTCGAACCCGGACCCCTACGGACGAATGATCAGAGGCCAACGCCTTAGACCACTGCGCCACCGGGGCGGCGTTATTGAACTGCGTGAGTGCAATGCGTTCTCACATCACGCAAACCTCACGTCATGCTCCATTATTACGCATGTATGTATTATTTCTCCAGTTCCCAGGTACGCTCCTCAGTTAATTTGTGTTTGGGTGTTGCTGCTATTTACGGCGTTATTTTACTTTTTCTTCTTTGTCCTTATGTTTTGCACACCAGTGTTGTTTGAAACGTTTTCAGAAACACCGACAGACTGTTAGTAATACTTAAAAACAAACTGAAATCTGGAGTTCACCGCAAAAAGACACAATGGTTGTCAAACACTGTTCAATGTTAGCATTGAAAAACAATGGCGCAGTCATGTATGTTTCGCTTCCTCTTTGGGAAATACAGTACAACTAAACGGCTTTTAGTTTTTGACTTACTCTTGTACATGAAATGTAAGCATGAAAGCACGTAAGTCTTCCACATATGAATTATATCTCATTACATAACACATGCACGTCTCTTAGTAACACGGGCTTGCTGCTATAAGTTTGTACATTGGGGTATAAAACCGTCTCGAATGTATAATGGTTTATATCATGACACGAAATTATACAGTAAGCTGCAGAAAAGAAGAAATCATTGATCTAACAATTTCAAGGAAATAGAAATACTGTAGACTAATGATGTCACATTGAGACTTACGGTTGTTAAAGAATTTTCTTTACAAAATAAAATTCCTTTTTCTTTATCTTAAAACTATTGTGGAAAAGAACATCTCTCTCTCTCTCTCTCTCTCTCTCTCTCTCTCTCTCTCTCTTCTCCCTTTGCCCACAATATTTGCACTCTTGTAAACATCACAGTACAGGAATTTTTAGCTCTTCACGCATTCCTAGAACTACGTTTTCCATTCTGTATCCCATGTCAGAGTGCAGAAGCCGTGTGCACCATCAACTACCTGGCCAAAAATAAACGAACACCTAAAATCTAAATGTAAATATAGGCACGTATAGCGAGAGTAGTTGATGATAGGTGTCTGAAAGTTTTATTCTACGGAAGACAAGAAAGATATGATCACGTTTTGGAAACTAATAGGCGCTTTAATTTCCTGAAAAACAAGGCACACCAGTAAGATCTACAACCACCTATGTTGGCAATGCATTCAGCGATGCGTCCTGGCATTTTGTCGTAAATACATCTAATAACCTTCTACAGCACTGTTAAGCAGGTTTCTTGTCCCTGGTCTTGAAGAGTGACTGTCATCAGCGATGGGTTGCGAGTGTGTGTCGACTTGCCGATGGGTTGCGGGTGTGTGTCGACCACACATTAATACAGACATTTGACGTGGGCTAGGAACATCAAACAGAAGTAATCGCACTTTCCACGTTTATAAGTGAGTCCCGGAAAAATTCCTTTTGCAGCGAAAGCATGTCCGGCGCGTAACTGGAAGACCCTGGCTTTGATTCCCGGTGGCGGCCAATGAGAATTTTTCCGTGACTCACTTATAAACGTGGAAAGAGCAATGACTTCTGTTTGATGTGTCCCATACATGTTCCATTGGGATCAGATCCTAGAACCTCGCTGTCCATTCTAGGACGTTGATGGCCGGTTGAACGTTTCCTGGAGACGTTTGCATTATGCGACTGCGCATTTTCTTGCTGAAATATAGTTCCAGGCTGGCTACAGCATCCAAGAAACTCCCTTTGTACTGCCGAGCGGTCAAACTGCCTTTGAGGTATGCTAAAGATGTTTGGTTCTCATAGCTGATTGCTTTCCAGAAAATAACTCTTACCATTTGTGACGTATGCCTTGAAAAATTATTTTTGAATTGGTTCGATTTCTCTGTCGTCTATACGCGTGAAACGGGTGATCACAGAACCCTAAACAAAAACTAGATTCGTCGCTGAACATCACACGATAGCATTATGCCTGCCATCTCATTCGACTACGGCACCACTATAGACGCTGGCGACGATGATAAATTGATAAGGGGAAGTGATGCAGTGGGCGCTGTGCGTGATATCCTGCCTCCTCCAGTCTTTGAGATAATGTCTCTCTTATGACGGGATGACTTTAAATTACAGGAGTTATCTGCTTAAAGTGTTTTTTGGTAATTCTTTAGCATAGAGATTCCCATACAAACACTCTGCCTTTATACACATTATTGGTGTGAAATTCCCCCAGTCTGAACTCTCAAAATGCCCCTATTCCCAGGTTCTCACTATTGTAGTTCCAATTTTATTCAATTTAATTCAAACATTATTTACACAATTTAAATTGAACTAATAATTAAAATTCATTCTTTATACATATATACACAAACTGCCTTTGAGGTATACAGAAAGGAAAACCCTTAGTAAGATCATAATCGCCTGAGAAGCATGTGCTCGAATTGAGACAGTGTGGAGTTGGTGATTTTCTGATGACGCTCATGCGAATGATAAGAAAGGCCCCAAAAAGGTGTAACAGTTTGGATTACTAGATGATTACAAACCAGGATGCGTTCTTCTGAGAAGTGTTAACAAACTGGAGTTGGTAAAAATGAAGGTTGGATTTTTTGAACATTTTTAAAAACTGTATTTTAAGGAGTTCACTTGAAAAGTGTACAGAAATTGACATTTCTATTTGGGCGAATTAATGAACTGGTTCAGCGAACAAGACTTTTTGAAGACATAAAGGCAATATCATTGTATTTTGTGTATATATAAAGAATGAATTTTAATTATTCATTAATTTTAGGTTGTGTAAATAATGTTGGAATTAAATTGAATAAAATTGGAAATACGGTAGTGAGAACCTGGGAATAGTGACATTTTGAGAGTCCAGACTGGGGAAATGTCACATCAATAATGTGTATAAAGACAAAGTTTTGGTATGGGAAATCTCTATGGTAGAGAAATACCCCCTCCCTCCCAAAACGCTTTAAGCAGACATATCCTGTAATTTGTGGTGTGTATATAGATGTGTGCAGTTCGCCTAGATTTGGTGAAATGTGTGTATTGTTTAGTTATTAAAAGTACACTTAACGCTTGTGACGTGCCTGCCCCGGAGGACGCACATGAGATAAAGACAGATAGCAGCGAGAGCACATGCCAGTGAAGTATACTGGATAGCACTCGGACCTCCGGAGCCGGGAGTTGCAGGTTCGAATACTGCCCCTGCCATAAAAATGATGCAGGAATTTACTTCGTCATACGCTCTTCTGATGGAGGAGAGAGAGTGGCTGTTGTAGGAGCGTGGAGGCTTGTTTCCGGATCGAACGGTCTTCCTGTGGTGTGATCGTCCTGCGAACTAAATTTTCAAGTCGATGAGAGGTGACCTTCTCTCTAACACTGCTGCTAGCACTGATACGTTGTCACGGCTGAAATGCTTTGAAATTTAACCATTCACCCTCTCTTAGTCCAATACTCCGCCGCTATTCAGACGCAGTCAGATGGCAACATAGTCGGAGAATATGGTGCCTTGGCATGCAGAACGAAGTTTGTATCATTCTAGAAATCGCAGCTCGAGGCCGGTAGACACTATTCACGAAGAAACCGGCTTGAGTTGGGATGTTACAGCAGAGGCGTTCATGCTTGTATCGGCAAATGCTGCTATCGAATTGGTCCCATATTTTAATAATGAGTTTTTCTCGGCTCAACGTAGCGGCGTACTATTTTACATACGCTTCCAAACATTCCTTCAGGGTCTTGCTATTTTAGTGTGTATTATACACGGAGTGGTCACTTTATTATGACAACCACCTCAGTACTTCATTGTGCCACCTTTTGCCTTTAATACTGCGTCGATTCTTCGTGGCATGGACTCCACGAGATGTTGATAGGTGGTTTGTGGAATCTGAGATCATGCTTGATGAATAGCACTTTCCAGGAGTGTGAGATTGCAGGGTTGTGGATCCAGCTGTCTGATGGCTCGTTCAACTTCATCCTACAAATTCTCAATGGGGTTGAGATTTGGAGATTGTGGGGGCTATTTAAGTAAAGTAAACTCACCGGCATGTTCCTGAAACCAATCCTGTACAATACGAGCAATATGGCAGGACGCATTATCTTGTTGAAAGTAGCCGTCGCCATTGGGATAAACCATCCACATGACAGGATGCACTTGGTCCGCAACGATGTTTAGATATGATGTGCCAGTCAGACGTTGATCAACACGAATTAAAGGGCCCAAAGCATGCCAGGAAAATATTCCCCAAACAATACAGTTGCCTCCACCAGCTTGAAGGGTTTTAGCAATTCATTTGTGGTCCAAGCTTTCGTGCTGTGTCCGCCAAATTCTCACTCGGCCATCGGCATGGTGCAACTGAAAACGTGATTCATTGGACCCCATAATTTGTTTCCAATTATCGACTGTCCAATTCTTGTGCTCCTGTGCGAACTGGAGACGTTTTTACTTGTTAACGTCAGACAGCAAAGGTGTTTGAACAGGACTTCGACTGCCATATCCCATCCGATGCAGTGTACGGCGAACAGTGCGTGCAGAGATCATTTGAGGGGATCCTTAATTAAGATTGTCTATAATTTGCTGCACTGTTGCCCTTCTGTTGTCTGTTACCAGTCTGGAAACTCTCCGTTCCGCCCGAGCAGTCACTAGTCGATGACGACCACACGTTGCACGTAGAGACCCAGTTTTTTGGCTGACAGTCCAGTCTTTAAACACTTTAACAACAGCTGATCTGGAACATTTCACGAATGCGGCGGTTTCGGTGATACTCGCTCCATGGCTCCGAGCTCCTACAATCATCCCACGCTGAAAGTCCGTCAAATCGCATTTTTTGCCCATCTCGTCACCCAAAAATGACCTCTACTACTGTCGCAAGCACTAAGCTTTCCCTTTTTATACTAGCCTCGCCCTCTGGCGGCAACAGCGTGCAGCCATAGCTCATTTGCTTAAAACTGTCAGGTGGTCATAGTAAAGTGGCCACGCAATGCATACTTCACAGAACGATTATAACTCGATGCACGGACAGCAAAACCGTATGGAGGAAATTCTATTCCGGAAAAACAATGACATTTAATATTAAGAACTTCTTCATGAACTTAGCTAAATGTAAAACGACATACTCACCAACTTGTGTTCTGACGTAGGAGAAGAGTCTATGTTCACTGTGAAGGACGGATCTCTGTAAACAATAAAACATGAGATACACAAATATAAGAATCATTCGAAGCAATTCTACAACATACACTACAAGAATTGTCTTAAGTGATGACTGATGTTTCGAGATTGTAGTGTTGAACCTCTTTAAGCCGTCAACATTTTTTTGATATGTTTCTCCGGCGATAAGCGAGTGTAGCGGTACAAACAGGTATAAATTCTTAATTACTCGTAGACTGAACTGTTGTATACCTGTACGCTTAAGATTTCGTTGCTTAAATGCTTAACTGCATGTCTTCAATAATTCGTATGGAGCTTCGTGTATATACACTATATTGACAAAAGTTACCGTACACCACTTCAAAAGCAAATGAATGGATCCGCTGCGTTGTTAAGATGCGCGGTACATCTGCAAACGGTATAAAAACAAGCCTGCAGCTAACCGCGATCGTATTGCACTGTGAGGTTGAGTGAAAATGTCGCGGAGGAAGAGAACTGACTTCGAGAAAGGAAAGATTGTCGGGTGCTATATTAGTGCGTTGTCCATAAGAGAAACCTAGAGACGTTTAAACATACCCAAGTCAACTGTTTTGGATGTACTGAATAAGTGGTAGACACATGGCATGCCTGAAGCAGCAAAACGTACCGGCAGAACAAAGAAAATCAGTGATAGAGGACGTCGAACCCTCAGGAGAGTCGTTACAGCTAATCGACTCAGTACTGCACAAGACCTCAGTGTACCGGTGAGTAAAAATGCTGGAACCTCGGTATGTACACGTACCATTCGCAGAGAATTTCATTCCATGCTCATAAGCCTTTCATCTCCGCTCGGAATGCTACTCGTCGTTTAGCATGGTGTAAAGAACATTTATCGTGGACCGCAGAACAATGGAAACGTGTATCTGGATTCATCAGTCCTATGGACTGATGAATCCAGATACACGATTCATCAGTGTGATGGCCGTGTGTGAGTATGGCGGCAGCCGGACGAATGCTATTTAAAAAAGTGTACTGTTCCTACGGTCAAGTTTGGAGCTGGCAGTGTACTCGTGTGGGGGTGTTTTTCGTGGTATGGTCTCTGCCTATTGGTTATCGTGGACAAACCTGTTAACCAGAACGTCTGCCTCGATATTCTGGACAATTATGCCCTACCAACTTGGTGGCAATACAATGGAACTGAGCGTTGTTGGTACCAGCAGGATAATGCACCAAGCCATAAAGCAAGGACTTTTACGGCGTGGTTTGACGATAATTCCGCATCGTGTGTGGACTGACCAACACAGAGCCCTGATCTTAATCCCATATGGGATGAATTAGAGATCCGCATAAGAAGTTTGGAACCAAGGCCTACTACTAAGCAACAGTTAGCGGCAGCATAATGTACTGAATGGAAGCGCAAAGCCATCGCTGTATTCCAAAATCTTGTCGAAAGCATGCCTTGAAGTGTCAGTGCATGCATTAAGGCCAAAGGTGGACCGACACCGTATTAATGTATGTCAATAAATGCTATGTTGTGTTTCTCTTCTAGATGTCTGGTGACTTTTGTCAATATAGAATACGTACATCCAGTGGACAAAACATTAAAGACACCTACCTAACAGGGTGTTGGTCCTAGTCTAGCGCGCATAGCACCCTGCACATATCGAAGCATTGACTCCACCGGATGCCGGAGGGTTTCCGAAGGTAATGCCAGCCTTCCCTGTTGTAGCATTGTCCACAACTCCTCTAGAGACGTCGGTCTAAGATCCATGGATCTAATGTTCCCCTCCACGGCCTAACAGAGAGCTTCCACAGGGTTGAAATAAAAGCATCCGTGACACTGAGATTAGCTCGAACAATTGTCGCTGTATGTATTTCGTATATACACTCAATGGGCAAAACATTACATACCTAATAGCGTGTTGGTCCTCCTCTAGTATGAATAACAGCATGTACACGCCGAGACATTGACTCCACCAGATGCCGGAGGGTTTCCGGAGGTAATGCCAGCCTTGCCTGTTGTAGCAACTCTTCTAGAGACGTCGGTCTAGGATCCATGGATCTGGTGCTCTACTCCACGGCATCCCAGAGAGCTTCCACAGGGTTGAAAACCGAGGACCTTGGGGGCCTCTGGTTAGTTCCAAACTCATGTGAGTGTTCTTCGAGTCATGCCTGGATGATAGCGGACAAGTGGGGCGGCGCATTTTCCTGCAGAAACCGACCGTGTGCCGCAGGATGCGCGAAGGCCATGAAAGAGGGCAGCGCTTAAGGGTCTCTCCAGGCACCCTAAAGGACCTAAGGATAAGAAGGCACCCCAAACCCTCACAGAGCCACCACCGCCTTAAACAGGGCCGATCTGGCACGACAGGGCCCCGGGCCTTATGCTGTCGACACAAACCCGCACCCTCCCGTCTGCTCGGCACAGCAGAAAACAGGATTTATCTGACCAAAAGACGCGGCGCCATTCTACAGAGGTCCAGTTTTGATGTCCCCGGCACCAGGTGTGGCGTAATGTCCGATGTTGAGCATTCAACAGTGGAACACGGGTAGAGCGCAGGGTTCCCGTAGCACAGGGTATGCAGCCCGTGCAGGAACCGTTTGTCCGCTGCCGCTGCTTGAGCCTCCGACATAAACGTCTTCGTCATGCTGTATAGTCTAACATCGACACCGGTCATTAGTGGCGTGTGGTTAGCTAGCGCTTGCCCTGTGAACCATGGTAGTCCGTCGACAGTACAATCGCAGTGCACTCTTGATACAATTGCTCTCAGGAACCCTATGACTTTTACCCCTTGGGAGTTAAAATGGCCCATTTTTCTTGCTCCGACAAGGCGTCCACGATCAAAGTCGCGCAGTTTATCACATTCACCCACGTTCAACGATTGCGATACACTGTTGGAAACCCTGCTCTCCACCTATTTATCGCTTGCGTTCGGTTTTGGACTGTTCAACTTTGCGCGGGGGATGCCCATGTCATGTGCCCATCACCCCTATCCCTAATGTTTTGCCTACTGAGTGTACTGTATATATATGTATATACACTGCTGGCCACCCAAAATGCAACACCAAGAAGAACACGAGATAGCAAAGCCAGATTTACTGGACACATAACAACAGATACAAAGATGAAACGATTGAGCTTACAGGCCCGTGCGACTTGCGGAGTACGCAGACATCAATAGTTCGTGTGGCCCCCATGGCTGGCAATAACGGCCGCTACACGTCGCAGCATCGAACGAAAGAGGCTTTGGATGTGGGCTTGGGGTATGTCGGTCCAGGCTGCTTTGACACGTTGCCACAGTTCGTCAGGCTTAGCCGCAGGTGGTGCTTGCCGGGTCACATGGTTGCCGATGAGCGAGCAGACGTGTTCGATGGGCGACATATCGGGACAACAAGCGGACCACGACAGCAGTAACATTTGGTGGGCCGTGAAGAATTGTTGCACGATGCGTTCCACGTGAGGGCGGGCATTGTCCTGTTGAAACGTGGCTACTGACAGGTCCTGCATGTAAGAGAGGACTACAGGCGCCAAAACGTCTGAGATGGTGCGGTGGCTGCTGAGTGTACCGGCGATGCGTACCAGAGGGGTGCGGGTATCATATCCAATTGCGCCCCAAACCATATCACCAGGCGACAGAGCGGAATGGCGATGCATAATGCAGGCGTCATACAGTCTCTCGCCGCGGTGCCGCCACACGCGGATCCGACCATCGTGGTGTTGCAGGCAGAAGCGGGATTCGTCGGAAAAGACAATGTCGTGCCATTCCGTAGCCCAGGTGCGGCGTTCAACGGCCCACTGCCACTGCGCTCGTCGGTGGTGTAACGTCAATGGTAATCGGAGCAATGGGCGCCATGCGACAAGTCCCCGCTCCTGTAGTCGACGTCGAACAGTACCTGCTGACACAGGTTGTTGCGCAACACACCCTAATTCCTGCGCTAACGTTCGTGATGTGGCGGTGCGAGCCGTCCATGCCCGCCGCACAACATGCCGGTTCTCTCGTTCGGTGGTGTGCGGCGTCTGCAGCCATCGCTCACGTCGTTTCGTCCATCCCTCCTGAAACCACTGAATTCATACTCGCCTCACTGTGACTAGATGTCGTCCCACACGGGCGCCGATGTTTTGGTACGATAAACCGCTGTCGCGATAAGCCACTATTCGTCCTCTGTCGAACTCCGAAACGTGCTTTAATGACTTCCGTATTCTGCGACGAGGCATCAGGAAGCTTCCCACGCACAGGTACGGCAGCACAACACACTTCCACTACTTTCACCCCGCCTTCTGTGCACCCTTCTTATAGTGCATCTCGGTGGCGTGCCGGCGCACATGATTTGCATATGCCCTGCAATGCTAATCGTTTGCATGTCCTCTCGCGGGCGACGCATGCTGCGAATTTGAGGCCAATCGGATGCTTCGTTCTTGGTGTTGCATTTTGGGTGGCCAACAGTGTATATATATATTATCATAATCATCATTGTCAACCACTATCATTACACTACTGGATGAAGGTCTCCCAAGTTTCTTCCACAGTGGTCTGTCTTGATCCTGTCCCTCCATGACACTCTGCCATGATTTCGACGTTCACCCACCCATTTCGCACGTGGTCTTCTTCTGGGTCTTTTCGTGCCCCTAGGTAACCAGCATAAAATTTCGGTTGTCCATCGGTGGTCCGTTATTCTGGCAATATGTCCAGACCATTGCCTTTTCATGGATTTTATATTGATCATGATGTCTTCCACTCTTGTCATTTTCCTGATCCACGAGTTCCTCTTCCTATCTTTCCCGGTTACATCAAGCCTGCGTATCTGCAAGCTTCTTTCAGTCGTCTGCAGGATTTGTATATATTCTTTAGTTCAAGTTCAAGCCTCTACTTCATAGGCAAGAACTGGAAGGTTGTATTGATTAAATACTTTTTTTTAAGACATAATGGTATATTACTCTTGAAAATTGTACTGTGTCTTCCAAAAACTCTCCAACCAAGTTTTATACGCTGATTAATTTCTCCATCAATGTGACCCCCGCTTGATATCTGTGCTGTCCGAAAGTACATTTTTAATCCCACTGATTTACTCTTGTCAGCAAGTTCCTGGATCTGCAGCTCTGAAGGGGTAGTTGCAAAAATTATTATGTCATCAGCAAAACGAAGGTGACTAAAATAATCTCCATTAAACTTTATCCCCTTGTTTTCCCAGTTCAATGATTTAAAGACATTTTGCGATGTGGCATTGAAGACTATGGGAGATATGGTGTCAACTTGTCTCATTCCCTTTCCAATTTTTATTGGTGCTGTATCCTCAAATATCCTAACCTTTTCATTTGGGTTTTCATAGATGTTATTAATAATGTTAATGTATGCATCTTCAATACCGTAGGATTTAAAAAGACATCATAACTGCTGATGGTTTCACGGAATCAAAGGGAATTTCATAATCAATAAAAGCCATACATAATGGGAGTTCGTATCCCCTTTTTCTTTCAATAACTTCTCTTAGTACATGGATATGATATATAATGCTGTAGCCACTCCTGAATCTAGCTTGTTCTCTAGGATGATCTATATATCGGTATAAAAAAGTAACTCTAAAGATATGCAGAGACTAATGAAGTGCATTGCACAAGGTATAATGGGTAAAAGACGCGATCTGACGGACTTTGAAAGGGGAATGATCGTGGGTGGTCGAAGCATTGGTGCGAAAATTAGCAAAACGGCTGTACTTGTAAAATGTTCGACTACAGCAGCTGTTAAAGTTTACAGAGAGTGGATTACCAGTCGGAAAACCTGGTCTGAGAGCAAGATATCTGGTTGCCAACGGCTAATGGATGCTTGAGCTGAGCGGAAGTAGGCAGACTTGTTCAGTCTAACAGACGGGCAAAACTTCGTCAGATTACAGGTAATCTTAATCAGGGACCAAGTCGGATGGCCTTTTAAAATACTATTCGTCGTACTTTGAGAGGTATCGGTAAAAAAGGGACACTAACATTGCATCGCATATGCTACAGAATGAGACATTCCATAGGACAGTGCTGCCTTTAGCAAACAAGAAGAAACGCCTTCTGTTCGCTCAGGCACACAAGAATTGGAAAGTAAATGAGTGGAAAAGAGTAACGGGGTCCAACGCATCACGTTTTCAACTACACCATGCAGATAAAATAGTAAGGATATGGAGACAGCAGCACGAAAGAATGGACCCATCTTTCATCGTCACTACTCTTCAAGCTGGTGGAGGCAACATTATGGCGTGTTTTCTTGGGAGTTTTTGTGCCCTTTGATTCGTGTGGAGAAACGTGTGATCATTGAACGGTATTGAAGTGTAGTCGCAGACCAAGTCAATTCTGTTATGTTAATGGTTTATCTCACTGGAGATGGTTACATCCAGCAGAACAATGCTCCATGTCATAGTGCTCACATTGGACGCGAATGATTTAAGGAGCATCACGGAGACTTTTCCATGTTACATTGTTCTCCTCAATCACCGGAACTCAATCCAATGTAGCATTTGTTCGATGATGTCCAAAGGGGCATCAGCCAGCTGGATCCACTGCCATTAAATCTCCAGGTGCTGGAGGGTGCAATTAATCAAATTTGGGCTAATATACCTCAAACCACTTACGGAAATTTAATAGAGTCCATACCAAGACAAATTCAATCAATATGCCATTTTCAGTGCCCTTTGCGTTCTTGTACATGGGCGTCACTCATGCAGGGATGACGTACAGATTACCTACGGTGAGTGTAATAACCATTAAAGTTTCGGTTTACTAGTTACCTGGAAATTTTGCAGAAGTGTTTAATCTCTGTGTCCTCAGCTTCTAAAGCACTGAAAAAATAAGATTTGTGACGATTAGCAACATGCTTTACTGGGCTGCGAACTCAACAATAGAATACCAAGAAACCTAATTTTCAATAGAGCACCTCATATCTACACTGACGGAAAAAAAATCCCAACACCAAGAAGGGGTTGTGTTAGATAAACGACAGTTGGTAGGCGGTGAGAGTACATCTGTAAGATGACGTCTATGTAAATTTCGCCCTCGGCGCATACGTGTGGCGCTAGTAGCGCTCCTCGGAACGTGCGAAGCAGGTTTGCTGTAAATACGCGCTGTAACGTTCGTGAGCGTTAGTTATCGTTGAGATTCGACGCAGGGTGTTGATGTTAGTCAAGAATGCCTTTAAGAAGACGAATAAGCCATTATCAACAGCTCACGGAGTTTGAACGAGGTCGTGTAATTGGGCAACGAGAAGGTGGATTTTCTTTCCGCAATATCGCAGAACGACTTGGCAGGAATGTAGCCACTGTGCATGATTGTTGGCAGCGGTAGTCAAGGGAAGGTACTGCCTCAAGAAGACCGGGTTCCGGCCGGCCACGTGGCACTACTGAGAGGGAAGACCACCGTATACGGCGTATGGCCGTGGCACATCGTACCGCGTCTGCGGCAGCAATTCGAGCTGCAGTTGCAACCACAGTGACACAACGAACTGTTACAAATCGGTTACTTGAAGGACAGCTCCGAGCCAGACGCTCTGTAGCGTGCATTCCACTTACTCTAAACCACTGCCGTTTGCGACGTCAGTGGTGTCAAGCTAGAGCTCATTGGAGGACGGAGTGGAAATCTGTTGTGTTTTCTGATGAAAGCCGGTTCTGCCTGGGTGCCAGTGATGGCCGTGTGTTGGTCAGAAGGAGGCCAGGTGAGCGCCTGCAACCAACCTGTGTGCGGCCGAGACACACTGGACCTACACCTGGAGTTATGGTCTGGGGAGCAATTTCCTATGACAGCAGGAGCACTCTCGTGGTTATCCCACGCACCCTGACGGCACAGTTGTACGTCGGTCTGGTGATT
The DNA here is from genome assembly GCA_039090855.1 of Macrothele yani. Lineage (NCBI taxonomy): Eukaryota > Metazoa > Arthropoda > Arachnida > Araneae > Macrothelidae > Macrothele > Macrothele yani. The sequence continues at coordinate 41,513,254 of CM077022.1, read as the reverse complement.
CAACCTGTTGTGCTGCCATTCATGAACAGCATTCCAGGGGTGTTTTCCAACAGGATAACGCTCGCACGCATACCGCTGTTGTAACCCAACATGCTCTACAGAGTGTCGACATGTTGCCGTGGCCTGCTAGATCACCAAATCTTTCACCAATCGAGCGCATATGGGACATCATTGGACGACAACTCCAGCGTCACCCCAAACCAGCATAAACCATCCCTGTATTGACCGACCAAGTGCAACAGGCATGGAACTCCATCCCACAAACTGACATCCAGCACCTGTACGACACAATGCATGAACGTTTGCGTGCTTGCATTCAACATTCTGGCGGTTACACCGGTTATTAATGTACCAGCATTTCACATTTAAAATGGCTGTTCTCGCGCTTACATTAAGCTGTGATCTTGAAACCTTAATCGATTAAATGTGTTACCTATACAAATGTATTACCGTCATTTCATTCCTCTACAACTATTTTTTCGTGGTGTTGGGATTTTTTTATGTCAGTGTATTTACAAAAAGGTTAGAAGTGCTAAAAGAGGCCAGAAAAAATGACATTAAAATTTTCTCATAGTACACGTAGAAAGGCGACGGTCGTCTCCCCAATGATAATACAAATTCATTTTGTTTTCAGGTTTCGCACGATAATTGGCAGATGTAATAAATGAAATGTAAACCGGGAATACCTTCCGACGCTCGGGAATTTCAGTGCAAGACCAAGATCATTTTCGGTTATTTATTTTGGAAACACGTTCTGTGAACAGTTTTGTCACATTTTTCTCGTGGGAGATAAAATAAAGAAAATCTAATGATTCAGTATTGATACAGAAATATGTAAAATAATGAGTCATACCATTAGGATTTTGGACTTCATTTTCTTTATGCAAATACTACAGTTTTAAAAACCCATTCATAGTGTAATCCACAGTCTTGAATATGTTATCTGAGCACATAAGTTTTTATAGAGGTTATCAATAAGATATATACTTACAAGCAAGGCACGCTGCAGAGAGATAAACAATGTTCTTTTGATTTCTCGAATATTTCCTGGGCACAGATCTTATCTTCTACAGAGACGGAAAATTTATCAATCATTTAACTCATAATGTCATTTTTACATTTACAACAAAAAAAAAAACACGTTGTCTTTGAAAACACTCACGGACAATGAAATTTGCGCACCAAGAAGGAAGCATCGGATTGAACTGAAATTTCATGCACGTAATGATACAGATGAATGATACACATGATGGCAAAAAGAGAGCTGCAGGATAATTAGAGAGGGACCTGTGGCACGCAGTCAGGTCATGTTCCTATAGGGCGTCGCAGCACGGCGGTAGCTGGCGTTTCAACTGGTCCCACACATGTTCGATAGGGGACATTTCCGAGGTGCGGGCAGGCCATGGAAGTGTCTGGACATCACGTAGGCAGTCCTTGGCAACTCAAGCCGTGTGCGGGCGGTCATTATCCTGCTGGTATAGTGAACCTTGAATCCCGGCCAAGAATGGGAGCACATCGGGTCGCAGGATCTCATCCACATACCGCTGGTCCGTTAATGATCCACGTACCACTACTAGAGCTGATCTGCTATCGTAGGCAATGGCTCCCCAGACCATAAAGCCCGCAGTGGGCGAGGTGTGGCGCTCGGATAGTGAGGTTGGGATTGTGCCGTTGACCCGGAGACCTCCACACCTGGACAGGATGATCATCTGTCCCTAAAACGAAGCGACACTCATCGCTAAACACCACACGTCACTACTCTGTGGTGTTCCGCGTCACCAGAGACTGGCACCACTGCACAGTGAGCCAGCGATGTTCCAGTGTTAATGGCATCACACGTAAGGTGCGCTGGGAGCGCAAATTCGCTTCAGCGAGGCGTCGGGAAATGATTCGTGGGCACACTGGAGCCGCTACATCTGCCTGTATAGTGGACCAGGTCTCCGTGGGATGCGGTCGTTCCTGGTGCACGATCCGTCGATTCTCTCTACCAGTGGTCCTCCTGGTTCGTCCAGAGCCGCTCCGCCATGTGGAAGTGCCGTCACGTGTCCACTGCCACCAACAGAGTCGGACGGTATGGTCAGAACGACCCACGTGACGGCTATATGGCACGCCGACCACCCTGCTGTTTTTAGCCCGATGATCTGCGTTTCCCAAAGTCCGTGAGTTGCGTAAATCAACATCTCTGGCGTCTACTCGGCATTCTTGTCACTCTGTACTTTTGCTCGCGTCGGCCGATGCTTTTCGCTTTCATGGGGCATCGACTACACGCGGGTTTATAAGGCTGCCAGTTCGTGCTTGGAGCGCCACCAAAGGGTGTGCGGTCATGCGTGGAAAACGGTCATGCATACCAAACGTGGATAATTTGCATACCAGCACGCACTCTAGCTATTTGCAAAGTTTCGCTGTTGTAGCATGTTTTCGTCTAGGTGTGCAAATTTCTTTATCCGTGAGTGTATATCGATTGATTGGCAGAGGCATAGCGACGGCTACGTACATACAATTTCGAATAACAAACTAAATCACTTCCAAATTAATGACTCTGATATTAAACGTTATAAATGACACTACATGGTACAAAACTGGTAGTAATTAAAATACAGTCGAACTTGTAAATAACGAAATTGAAAGGAGAGTTTAAAACGTTCTACACTGGACACAAAAAGTTAGGGATATTGCATGAAATGAAAGATGTTTGTATCTGACTCAAGTAATTCGCATTGAAACAACATACGTGAGGCTACGTGACTGTGACACAAACTAGAAAGATTACGTGAACAAAACCTATTTATTGTGCAATTCCTACACACAACCAAGTAGTACTGCAATATGGACAAAATGGCAAATTTCGAGAATGTCCATACCTCTGGATTTCAGTACCCGCTAACACCACCTATGTCCCGAAGGACGTCTTGATAGTTACGAGGCATACTTGCGATGACATTATTGATGAGTGTTTGGGCACCATATTACAGGAAACACGTTACTGAGGTCTGCCAGTGTACTTGGGTATGGGATGCGTTTATCCAGACGTCGCTGTTCAGCGTCTCACACGTTTTAAATAGGATAAAGGTCAGGGGATCTCGGAGAAAGCTGTAACGACTTAATCCTATGATTTTCTAGCTACTGAAGCACGTGCTCCAACCACGGCGGCTAGTTGCATTGCCATCAAGAAAACGGAATGCATGTCCAATAACAGCGTGAAACTGTAACAATGGGTACAATGATCTCGTTTTATTACACTGAGGCATTCATGTTGCCTTGACAAATATAAAAGAAAGTACGGTCATTAAAACACAATTCTGCCCAGACCACAACTAACTGCCGCTGGTAACGGTGGATGAAATGAACATACTGTTAAACAGAGGTCATCGCTCTTTCCACGTTTACAAGTGAGTCACGAAAAAATTAGCATTGGCCGCCACCGGGAATCGAACCCAGGGTCTTCCAGTTACGTACCGGATATGCTTCCACTGCACCACAGCGGCCTCGAATTCCTCCAGACACACACACGCACTAACTGCCAAGCCAATTTGGCAGGTTGCTCCGGGGAGCCCCGCACAGTGGAAGCATATCTGGCGCGTAACTGGAAGACTCTGGGTTCGATTCCCGGTGGCGGCCAAGGAGAAATTTTCCGTGACTCACTTATAAACGTGGAAAGAGCGATGACCTGTGTTTGATGTTCCTGGTCCACGTCAAGTGTCTGTATTAACATACTGTTGTTGCATTCGTGTGCCAGATCTCCTCCATACGTTGAGTGTCAGGATATAGAGCGAAACGGGATTCGTCTGTGAACAGTACATGGGGCCACTCTGTATTCCACGACATACGCTATTGGACCCAGGTACATCTTTCACGACGGTGAGCTGATGCCAATGCTGGACATCTCAGTGGCCTCCTTGCTCTGAGTCCGTATTTGTGAAGACGGTTTCGTACCGTTCGAGTACACACCGTGGCCCAAGAAGCAGCTCGAAATGATTACTGGAGTTGGCAACTGGTGATACTAGTCCCTCTTCCAGAACTTACTGTCAGGTAGCGATCTTGCCTCCTGGTGGTTTTCAATCTACAAATTTTCCATGACGTAGAAATCATGGGTCAATCTGCAAATTTTCCATGACGCAGAAATCTTGTGTGTAGCCGACTTACTCCACTTTGAGAAACTCTTTAATCAGCAGCCACATCCATCGGCCTTATACCTGCCTGTAACATGCTGACGGCCCTATTTCTGTTGTCAATGACCAAAAGTCGTCTGGACATTATTTCAGATCAATCCCACACTGAAGGAAATATATTCAGGAAACTTCTAGACAAAGCGGTGAAACGACCCGTTTTTCACTTCTCGCAGGTTACTTGTAGCGGAACTTGCACGCCACGTGTTGTGTTGTCACAATGCTGATGTACATATGTCGTACCCTACCACGCTCAAAACCGATCTCTAGTAGTCGCTAAATTTGCATGTCACCACGTTTTCCCTTCGAAACCGCAATATCCCCAACCTTTTGTGACCAGTGTATACATAGTCGTATCAAAAGAATATGACTACCTACCTAATAATGGGAATAACCACCCTTGGCCCGGATGACAGCGGCGAGACGGCATGGCATGGACGCAATGAGGCCCTGGAAGGTTGCTCGATGCACACGTGCCCATTCGGGCTGCATCAGAACACGGAGGTTCCAGAGATAACGTGGTTATGGGTCGGCACATCGAACCTGTCTATCCAAATAGTCCCACACGTGCTGTATTGGATTGAGGTCCGGCGATTTCGCCGGTCAGGGGATAACGGATACATCTCTGTCGTGTTTCTGGAACCAGTAACGCAACCCTTTAGCGATGTGGCACGGGGCACATTGTCCTGTTGGAATACACCATCACTACCAGGGTAAACGTACAACACGAAGGGATGCATGTGGTCAGCGAGGATGGACAGGTAGCCATTGTCGTTCCGGGACCCATCCAGTGGTAACATAGGTCCCAAGTCATACCAGAAAAACATCCCCCAGATAGTCACACTACCACCTCCGGCCTATACTTGACCGACAAGCGTGTTTGGGTGATGGTTCTCGTTTGTCTGACGCCGTATCCGCCACTGCCCGTCAAGGCAATTCTGTGGAAAAAAACTCGATTCGTCGGAGAAGGCAATCTTTTCCCACTCTTCCACTGTCCAATGAGAGCAGTCCCATGCCAGCTGCAGACGTCGTTGCCGATGGACCTGGGTTAACATGTACGCCTTGATGCATCGTCGACTCCGGAGACCCATGCGTAAAAGGGTTCACTCTACTGTTATCGGGGACACGTATCTGGGTGCCCCCAGCGTTCATTTGCGTGGTCAATTGCTGCACTGTTGCGCGTAAATTACCCTTTACCATTCGACGGAGGCGATGTTCTTCTCTGGGGTTGATGGCCTTTGAAGCTACACAGTTATGATGTCGGGACGTACTTGGTGTTCCAGCGGTCCATTCTTGGTACACCCTTTAGCACCTCGCGAACAGCCCACGGAGTCTGCTGTTTCTGATATGCTTTCACCCTTGGCGCGGTAGCCCATGATCATTACGTTTTGAACGTCCGTCAAATCATTACCTTTGCTTATTGTGCCCACGTCACGCACTATGGCTCATGAGACCTGGCCGGCCGTGTTGTCGACCAGGTCACATGCACTCTGTGATGTGCCTGGGCGGGGTACACTGTGATTCCGGAGGTGGTCATATTATTCTGATACGACAGTGTATATGCGAACTTCGTTGTAATCCGACAGACAAAAAAAGGGCTGTTTTGGGCAAAATCGCATGACAGGTTAAACCTAATCGATCATTAACTGTTAATCAATTTTGAAGGCAAATAATTCTTCTTAATTAAAAACTATTGCTAGCAATAAATGCATGAATGAAATCTGCAATAACCCATGACATCTGTATTAAACGGTTTTGAGCTCCCTCTAACGCGGTGGTTGGGATGTTTCTATATGCAAAATAAATATTAATATTTTCTAAACAGAGATTAAGTGGCTAGGGGAGGGGATAAAAGACAGCATTTCACCAGGAACAGTTTTTCTTGCAAAACATTCTTTTCTCATGCGAAAGGACCTGCCTATAAGGGGAGCCATGGGGTGTTAACAACAGGTAATTCCTATTTTTCCAGTAAAGGGAAAGGGGTAAAAACTGCGTGAATGCCACTCATTTTCTTTGCTGATAACCGTGCCCAACTTTGATATGTAAGATTTCTCCAATGACACTGCACAACAATGGAATTGCTTCTGAAGTGAAAGTGTGCAATCCTCTAGCAATTTAACGTGCTGAACACGAATATGCCGCCCCGATGGCGCAGTAGTCTAAGCGATGGCCTCTGATCATTCGTTCGTAAGGGGTCCGGGTTCGAATCCAGGGGAGGCATGGATGTTGTGTTTGTCTTACGGCACTGGCTCTCTCCCTTCCATGGAACGAGTGACCCTAAATTAGGGACGGGCGACTGCTTACAGCCCATTGAGTTGCTCACGGTGGTCGCTAAACCTACAATCAAAAAGAAAAAAAGAACACGAATATCGCCATGAAAAATTTTTATTGGTTCTCGTTTCGGAGATATTGGGGTGCTCTTCAGTAATGTAATGCCCTGAATAATGAGATTAAGTATCTTATTATAATTTATAATATTAAGTAATAAATAAATTAATTATTAATTATTTTTTTAATTATTTACTAATTATATATTTATTAAAATATTAATATTATCTTATTTATTTATTATTCTTATAAGTTATTAATATAATTTATTATTTATTATTATTATAATACAAGGTTACAAATTTTTGCATCATATTTCATCATCCCTTGGTCTACCACATACCGAGAAATTATTGCATCATCCTGTGCTACGTCTAGAGTGAGGGTGACTTCCTATTTATGACGCCAGGTGATGCAATCGTTGGTTTTTATAGGCGAGACGGCGCGCCCAAAGTCAGTTTCTTTCACTTCGTCGGGGAGGGTGCTTTGCTGTTACTTCAAATAACTAGCCTATACAAGTGATCCTTGCAATGCATAATCAGGAGTAGCAATGCCACGTACGTGTGTTAGTACTGCAAATAATTTTTGTTATATACGCGGGAAAGTTACATTTGCTGCACAAAAAAAAGCTATCATTAAGGTAGTTAAAAAAGCTTATCATCTGTATTTCGGCTGCAAGTTAGGCGACCAAGATAAAGACTGGGCTCCCCCATATGTTACCGCACGTGTGCAAAGAATCCTTCACAGTGGCTTAATGACAAAAGAAAGGCGGCGACGCCCTTTGCTTTTCCCATGATTTGGAGGGAGCCTATCAATCATGTAAATGACTGTTATTTTTGTCTGGTGCCATCTGTTTGTGGGGGCGTAACGAAGAAAGAGTGGACTACCCTGACATAGCTTCTGCTGTGCGACATGTACCGCATTGCGAAGAACTTCCCATTCCCAAGTCTCCGACAGATTTTGTCATTAATTCAGACGAGGACGAGGAACACGATGTGTATCCTCAATCGTCAACTTTGATGAAAGTAAGGATGGCGAATATACACTCACGGGCAATGAAATTTGCGCACCAAGAAGGAAGCATAGGATTGAACTGAAATTTTATGGACGTAATGATACAGATGAAAGATACACATGATGGTAAAAACAGAGCTGCAGGACAATTACAAAGGAATATGTGGCACCCAGTCCCGTCATCATCAATAGCGCATCGTACCGCCTCGTGCGGCAATAATGCTGCAAAACGGTCTGGCATGGAGGCGAACACACGCCTGATGTTGTCCTGCGGCAGACTGGCCCACAAGTATTGGACGCTGTGCTCCAAATCGCGGATAGCGCGGCATGGCGGAAGCCGGCGTTTCTACTGGTCCCACACATGCTCGATAGGAGACATGGAGCGGGTACGCCATAGAAGTGTCTGGACGTCACGTAGGCAGTCCGAGCCGTGTGCGGGCGGTCATTATCCTGCTGGTATAGCTCACCTGGAATCCCGGCCAGGAATGGCAGCACATGGGGCCGTAAGATCTCATCCACATACCGCTGGCCCGTCAATGATCCACCTACAACTACTAGAGCTGATCGGCTATCGTAGGCAATGGCTCCCCAGACCATAAAGCCCACAGTGGGTGAAGTGTGGCGCTCGTTAACAAGGTTGGGATTGTGCATTTGACATGGGGACCTCCGCACCTGGACAAGATGATCATCTGTTCCCAAAACGAAGCGGCATTCATCGCTAAACACCACACGTCGCTCTGGCCTGGCACCATTGCACACGTAGCCGGCAATGTTCCAGTGTTAATGGCAGCACACGTAAGGGGCGCTGGGATCGCAGATTCGCTTCTGCTCATCCACATACCGCTGGCCGTTCGTGCCTGGCGTACGATCCGTCGATCCCCTCTACCAGTCGTCCTCCTGGCCCGTCCGGAGACGCTCCGCCGTGTGGAAGTGCCGTCACGTGTCCACTGCACCTAACACAGTTGGACGGTATGGTCAGAACGATCCACGTGGAGGGCTATACGGCGCCCCGACCACCCTGCTGTTTTCAGCCCGATGGTCAGGCGTCTCTCAAAGTATGTAAGTTGCGTAAATCGACGTCTCTGGCGTCTACCCAGCATTATTGTAACTCTGTACTCTTGCTTGCGTCGGCCGGTGCTTTTCGCTTTCATGGGGCATCGACTACACGCCGGTTTATAAGGCTGCCGGTTCGTGCTTGCAGCGCCACCACAGGATGTGTGGTCATGCGCACTCGCACCAATCGTAGATAATTTGCATACCAGCACGCACTCGAGATATTTGCACAGTTTCGCTGTTGTAGCATGTTTTCTTCTAGGTGTGCAAATTTCATTGTCCATGAGTGTACATGTGATGGCGAAACATCTGTGCCACACAGAATCACATCGGAGGAACTTAACGACTTTGTTTGCGATTGGGATCTATCTAAAACAAAAGCTGAGATACCAGCGTCAAGACACCGACAATGGAATCTTCTGGAACGAAATGTCCTAGTGACTTCGTTTCGCATTCGTCATCAGCAATTCGAACCTTTTTTCAAAAAAAAAAAAAAAAAAAGAAAGTCTTGTGTTCTGCTGGAATGTTGATGGCCTGCTGCAGGAATTTGGAATAGCACATGATCCACGGGAATGGCGGCTATATATAGCCTCGTCAAAATTGATCTGAAGGTAGTTTTGCTGCATAACGGGAATCAGTTTCCATCCTTTCCTCTTGGATATGGTCCATTTGAAGGAGACTTATGACAGCATAAAGCAGCTGCTGGAGATGATTCATTAGAAATAGTATGTCTGGCATATCTGGGATGACCTAAAGGTAGTGTCTCTGTTGATGCGCCTTTAACAGGGATATTGTACCAGTGCGTTGCTGTTTTCTTTGTCAGTGAGACAGCCGACCTACAGTTTCGCACTACGTACAGAGAGACTATCCTCCGAGGGCGTGTTTGAAAGCCGTAGAAATGAATGTGCAGAATCCACCAGTAATAGACCCGTATAAAATCATCGTACCTCCTCTACACATCAAACTCGGTCTTGTTAAAACTTGGTTAAAGCCATGGACAAGAATAAACCAGCATTCAAGTACTTGCACGTAAAATTTCCTCCGCTCAGCGAAGCCAAATCTAAAGAGGGAGTTTTGTGGGTCCTCAGATCAGACAGCCCTTCAGAGACCCGAAGTTTGAGAAACTCCTTCAGCGTGAAGAAAAAACAAGTGTGGGATGCTTTTTGTCAAGTGTCAACGAACTTCCTAGGGAATGTCAGGACACAAAATTTCAAGTATTTGCTTGAGGACATGATGGCTCTGATTCATGAATCTGGCTGCAGAATGTCCTTAAAGATCCACTTTCTTGATTCCCATTTGGATTTTTTCCCGGGTAACTGCGGAAAGGTCAGTGATAAGCACGGTGAGCGTTTCCACAAGGATGCAGCTGTGATTGAGCAAAAGTGGTCCACCTCGATGCAGGCGGACTACTGTTGGACGCTCTTCAGAGATGTCTATCAGGTGGAATACAAGCAAAAGTCAAGTCGAATTCGAACGTCATAAACAGGTAACTAATTGACATGAATAAATTCCTGTACATACACTGACGGAAAAAAAATCCCAACACCACGAAAAAATAGTTGTAGAGGAATGAAATGGCGGCAATACATTTGTATAAGTACCATATTTAATCGATTAAGATTTCAAGATCACAGCTTATTGTAAGCGCGAGAAGAGCCATTTTAAATGTGAAATGCTGGTACATTAATAACCGGTGAAACCGCCAGAATGTTGAAAGCAAGCACGCAAACGTTCATGCATTGTGTCGTACAGGTGCTGGATGTCAGTTTGTGGGATGGAGTTCCACGCCTGTTGCACTTGGTCGGTCAATACAGGGACGGTTAATGCTGGTTGGGGGTGACGCTGGAGTTGTCGTCCAATGATGTCCCATACGTGCTCGATTGGTGTCAGATCTGGTGATCTTGCAGGCCACGGCAACATGTCGACACTTGGTAGAGCATGTTGGGTTACAACAGCGGTATGTGGGCGAGCGTTATCCGGTTGGAAAACACCCCCTGGAATGCTGTTCATGAATGGCAGCGCAACAGGTTGAATCACCAGACCGACGTACAACTGTGCCGTCTGGGTGCGTGGGATAACCACGAGAGTGCTCCTGCTGTCATAGGAAATTGCTCCCCAGACCATAACTCCAGGTGTAGGTCCAGTGTGTCTCGGCCGCAGACAGGTTGGTTGCAGGCGCTCAACTGGCCTCCTTCTAACCAACACACGGCCATCACTGACACCCAGGCAGAACCGGCTTTCACCAGAAAACACAACAGATTTCCACTCCGTCTTCCAATGAGCTCTAGCTTGACACCACTGACGTCGCAAACGGCAGTGGTTTGGAGTAAGTGGAATGCACGCTACAGGGCGTCTGGCTCGGAGCTGTCCTTCAAGTAACCGATTTGTAACAGTTCGTTGTGGCACTGTGGTGGAAACTGCAGCTCGAATTGCTGCCGCAAACGCGGTACGATGCTCCACGGCCATACGCCGTACACGGCAGTCTTCCCTCTCAGTAGTGCTACGTAGCCGGCCGGAACCCAGTCTTCTTGAGGCAGTACCTTCCCTTGACCACCGCTGCCAACAATCATGCACAGTGGCTACATTCCTGCCAAGTCGTTCTGCAATATTGCGGAACGAAAATCCACCTTCTCGTAGCCCTATTACACGACCTCGTTCAAACTCCGTGAGCTGTTGATAATGGCTTCTTCGTCTTCTTAAAGGCATTCTTGGCTAACATCAACACCCTACGTCGAATCTCAACGATAACTAACGCTCACGAACGTTACAGCGCGTATTTACAACAAACCTGCTTTGCATGTTCCGAGGGTCGCTACTAGCGCCACACGTATGCGCCGAGCGCGAAATTTGCATAGACGTCATCTTACAGATGTACTCTCACCGCCTACCAACTGTCGTTTATCTAACACAACCCCTTCTTGGTGTTGGGATTTTTTCCGTCAGTGTATATTATCAAATTTAATAAATAAAATAAGTTAATAAAATTAAGAAAAAATCAATAAAATTAATCAATACAATCTCAAATTAATAAAATAAATAAATTCATTATATTTTATTATTTTAATTTTAATATTATATAATTTAAAATAAAATTATATAATTATATGATACAATGAATTTAATATGTTTATGTATACATAAAAATTTCTAATATGCAAGGAAGTACATATCCATTACAAATAAACCGTAGCCAATTCAGCTTTTTTATGGTCATATTCGTGTTCAGCGTATCGAATTCATTCAGAATTTGCTACTTTTATCTCGGAAGCATAAACTTCGTTCAAAATTGTTGTCCAGTGTAATTACTGTTCGTAATACTGTAAACTGTTAAAATAACAAAGAAAAGTATTACGAACTTTAAAGTTCGATAAAAACTTTGGTTTATGTGGAACTTCATATCAGGTTGTAAAGGAATTCTGGAAAAAATCTATGTGGCGTGTGCAATGCAAGATACGGTGGGCCTGCGCTGACGTAAACATCCCAGAGTGCAGTGCGGGAAAGAATAGATTCTAAAGACAGAACGTATTCTGTTGTGTATAACGAAGTAAATTTCTCCGTCATTTTTGCCCACGCCGGGCATCGAACCTGAGTCCCCTTATTCCGGAACAAGTCGCTCTACCAACTGAGCTACGCAGACGTATCTTCCCGCTGCTATCTGCCTTTATCTCGTTTGCGTCCTGCGGGGAGGAAGGTCACATCTCCCCTCCCCCGAAAGACGGCCGGGGCATGGCCTACGGGTCATCCGGGACCATGTATCGCTGTAGACAGCCGTCCGCTGGAGAACGTACATTGGAGAAATCCCAGTCAATTTTAGCGTGTGGAACGCAACATCACCCACATTTATTTTTCGAAGCGCTGAAGAAGGGATTCTCTTATTTTTGCTGTCTCGCGGTGTGGAAAGAACATTACACCATTGAGAGAACTTTAACGGCCAACTCATTCTTGAAGTTCGGGCGCCAATATAGCGAAGTAAATTTCTCCGTCATTTTTGACCACGTCAGGCATCGAGCCCGAGTCCCCTTATTCCGGAATAAGTCGCTCTACCAACTGAGCTACGCAGACGTATCTTCTCGCTGCTATCTGCGTTTATCTCGTGTGCGTCCTGCGGGGGAGGAACGTCACATGTGGTGAAGATTAGTTCCACATGGCGACGATACGATGGCGATATCGAAGGAAGGGGTGCGTGCAATATTGCTCTATGAATATTTGAATGGTGTGAAAGTTACGGAAGCACTTGAAAAATTGCGAAATGCGTTTGGTGACGATATTATCCGACGGAGTACTTGCCACGACTAGAACAGGAAATTTAACACTGGTGTACGGGATTTGTCTGATGCTTTCAGAAGTGGCAGACCTAGTAAGGTTGAAGATGATACAATGCAACACGTGCTTTCGCGAAAGCCTGATGCTACACTATGGAAACTGGCAGAAGAACTGAAGACCTCCCATAAGACCATCAACACCCGACTTCAGAAGTTGGGATATTATTGTAAACTGTGCAAATGTGTACCCCATGCTTTGCCTGACCAGAACTGGAGGCGATGTTACTCCATTGCTGTTGCTCTGGGTAAAAGAGAAAAACTTGAGGGCTTCTTGCATCGGTTGGTCACGGGTGACGCGAAATGGGTCACATACATGAATGCTATGGGACCAAGCTGGGACAACCTCTACAGAAGGTCGCAAAGCCACCCCTTCATGAACGGAAGGTGATGCTGAGTTGCTGGTGGAATTGTCGCGGTGTGACTCACTATGAGCTCTTACCGGTGAACAAATACCATTACAGCGGATGCTTACATCCAACAGTTGAACCGTCTCCATGCTACACTGCAACAACAGCGCTCAGCGTTGATTAATTGCCACTGATTTTCCACCATAATTCCGCTCGTCCACTTGCCGCTTTACGGACAAAGCAAAAATGGCACGAGCTGTAATGTTAAATATTGTTGCACGCCCTTATTCCCCGGACCTTCTCTCGTCGGGCTTTCATCTGTTCCGGACTTCGTCGAATTTTCTCGCTGAGAAAATTTTTGATAATGAAGATGATATGAAACGCTGCATGGATGACTTCTTCAAACCCCCGCTCCCCAGACTTCTATTACAATGGGTTATTTCAACTCGTAGATCTATGGAACAAAATCATCAGTTAGAATCGGGACTACCTGGGCGATTAAGTTAAATGTTTTGTACGATTTTTTAAGCTTAAAATATATGCTTCTCAACATAACCTGATAATATGCGAGCTTGTTATATGTGGGTTTGACAACAATATGATGCTTCGAATTCATCTCTGAGAATTTACTGGATTTTTAAGTAATGTCTATTCGGAATATGCCAAAATTCCTCGGCAATGGTACTTCAAACTGAATACTAAAGGAAACCGGAAATCTTACTTGGAATAAAATCGCGGCAGCGAGTGACCTAGTGAATTGAGCAGCAGCCGCCTTCCGACCAGAAGGTCGTGGGATTGACCCAAGGTAGGTTGAGTTGCTCTGAGCCACTACATACCGCCGTGAGTCCGGTGGGCACGTAGCTTCAGTAGATTTGCATCGAAATATGTCAGAAAAAGTTTACAAGAGGAAATGTTACTACGAATGCAAGATCAATCTAAATGGTACAGAATTAGACCAGTTGAATGAGTACATCTAGGAACATTGTTTTACAGAGAAAAAAAGAACACCTGGTGAAATTAATAAGCAAATGAATTCAGCTTCGAAAATCATAGGTGCTTTAAAAGGATATTACCGAACTGATGGTTACTCGAAAAGGTCCAGAATGACTGTCTGTCAAAATGTTATTGTCGTAAGTTTAGAGATAGCCAAGAATAACAAAACAAGAGAAATTACTGTTTTCTCAAAAGCAACATTTCAAAAGTTTTTTAGCAAATTGGGAGATGGCGGATATTCCATACCCAAAATGTGGCCAGAAAACTGGTCTTAAAGAGTGTGACCGTTCTGGTGTGTTCAGAATTATATTGAAGAACAGATCTACTTGTATGTGCGTGTGTGTGCGTTTGTAACGACTGATTACCAAATTGCACCAAGACAAAGAGCAGCCTATTTTGACCCGAACCATGCGTAGAGAGTAAAAGACATAGATTATTGGAAGTCATATATCCGTTCGGAAGCCACTTGTCTTAGAAAGAAACAGAAAAATGGCCTTCCAATGTACGGCTATCTCACGTGGCGCAGTGATCTGAAACTTCCGACCGTTCGTCTGAGTGGTACCAATCGCTAGTCCTGGAGGAAGCATGAGTGGTGTGTTTGTCTTACGGCGCTGGCTCTTTTACTTTTCTGGAACTAGTGGCCTTAAATTAGAGACAGGCGATGGCTTATATCTGTTGGTGGTTCTCATGGTAGTCGCTAAACCCAGAAGCGGACAACTGCCCTCCACTGCAATTTCTAAATATTTTCCATGTCACTTTTTTCGACAGAAGTTCACTTCTCTGTACGTGGTAATTCTTTAATCGCCTGGAAGGTACGGGCAATGGGGTTGAGCGAAAAACATGTTTTTTTTAATTTGAAACGTCACCATGTGCAATAGTTGCGATTTTATTACTGAAATGACCCCCGAATTATGGATGACATTATTCGATATCCTAGGCTTCCCCAAGAACCTCGAAGTTTGAACGTTACAGGGAAAAATGTTTTAAAAACAACCGTTTTCTCCATTTTGTAAATACAAAAAAAAATAGTGTGTCACCATGTTTTTAATATCACTTCTGAGTGTATAAACACAGGTAAAAATTCAGCAGACGTGAGTTAATTTCTTAGGCTTCTCCAGATCTCTTAAAGTATGAAATTTTTTGCCAAAAATAGCATGATAAGTTGCGTAAGCATCAAGTTTGACAGCTGCCTAACCGTTATTAATTTGGGCTTAACAATAACAATCCCCCGCTCTCATACTTTCTGGAAACCTCGTGTTGATTTTCAGAAGCATAGCTTGCGGTCTTACGCTCTCCTTTGCTTTTGTTACTTTCGTCACCTCACCCCACCCCTTCTCTCACAGTGCAGCTGTCTTTGCGAACTCGCTGAGTCATCTCATCACAGTAGCCCAGATCCTTTTCGGAGAGAGTATTGGAGGGTGCTGCGTCATAATGATGCAACAGTTTCTTTCACTCCTAGTGACGTTGATTGGAGCGTACCGGCATTTTCGTTTTGTCGTTCAACCACTTAAAATGGCTGAAACAAGAAATAAAGCTGATTGCCTTATCCTTGAAAGTTATAAGAAGATGCATGAAAATGTGTTGCCTACGTATGAAGATGTGATGGGCCATTACTACCTTGTGAGGAATACTCTTAGCCAGGAAGGTGCAAATTATGAGCCTTCTGCAGCAAAAATAGCAAGTATTGTCGTGGACAAAGTGCTGAGTATATGGAAGAAAGCATATCTTCCAACATCACTCCACAAATCAGCTGTAAAGTGTATTACAGCATACAACACTGAAATCCAAAAGCTGAAAAAACACGCCCCAAGAATGGATGAAATCTACCGGAAGAAGGTTCAACAATTTCGTGGAGATTCGTAACGTATCTTTGACATATGCTCGTGCAATTGCAAAATGTTTTATAACCTGCAAATGTAGCTCTGCAAAAAAAAGGTACCCGTGAAAGAGCGCGAGACTTTCTAATGGATCATAGAACAAACAGAAGAATGATAGTAGGTGGGCTTGACGCAAAAACCACCAGTGTTCTGAAGAAAAGATCAGCTCGAAAAAGTGACACTGAAGAGAAATTAGAGAAAACTGTATCACTGAAATTGGCCCGGCGAGTCGAGGATGATACTTCAGAAAAGGATACAAATACCAATTCTGCAGCGAACCCTGACAAGCCGGGTCCTAGTCATTTATTAACCTCGGAGAAAGATTATGATTTTACTCTACGTCGCTCTTCAAAACCTAGGCGTCAAATGACACTGTCTGCATTTTCAAAAAAGTGCGATGGGCGAGGCATCAGCGATGGAGCTGCAGCTGATCTTACGTCGGCGTTGCTTCATGATGTAAGTGAACAGGTTCAGACGAAAGAACGTAATGCCCTTTTTTTGACCGGCATAAAGTATGACGGGAAAGGGAAAAGGGCCGTCAAACAATTCAAGATGAGGTAAACTTGACTGGTCGCAAGATTTTAGCTCTAATTTTGTACGGAAGAAGGGATGAAAGTCTCATCATCTGTTTTACCGTCATCTGTCTGTGTATTCGTAACACAGACAGATGACGCAAGTGGCACAAGCGAAAAGAATAGGAGTAGCATATTACACTTGTTGAAGAACCGGGTTCGGTCTATTTGGGACATTTTGCATCGAAGAGCAAGAGTGCAAAGGACATTTCAGACCGTATCTTCAGGTTATTGGATAAGAAGGTCTTTGACTTGTCGGGGTTAGTCTTTATTGGAAGTGACTATTACCGGCAAAAATGCAGGTATACTTAGGCGCCTTGAAGAGAAGTCCAATTCTCCCGTGCACCGGATTATATATCAACTTCATTTTAATGAACTGCCTTTACGCCACCTCACTGAAGCACTCGACAGGAAAACATCAGGTCCAAGAGGATTTAGTGGATTAATTGGAAAGTGCCTGAAGACGTGCGTAAACCTTGTCGTTTATTTCCAGAAAATTGAATTTTCTTTTCAGTCCGACATTAACTTTGGAAATCTTAGCTCGGATGGACTTTATTTGTGGGAAATTTGTAAGGCAGTCTCTTAAGTGATTGTCCACAAGACCTGGCAAATCGGGATCCTGTAACACTTGCACATTCCCGTTGGCTGACCCTCGCAAACCCCTTTTTCTGCGTTTGTATGTTGGAACTAGTGATACAACACCACGACTTGTCTCATTATCCACTCTCGCAATGAAAGCACCATCGTGGTTCACGATCAAATGTAACGGTATCTGTAACGATGATCCAAGAAATTTGCAGCTTTTTATATCTCGGTTTCATTATTTTCCCGATATTTTAAAGGATATTGTTAAAAGAGTCGTCCAAGACAACGCGTATTTTGCCCATGCAGAAAACTTGCTCGCTGCAATGTTGTTTGACGAGAGAAGGTATGTCCGTGAGCTTGCTGTTCGACGCATCATGAAGGCCAGGAAATCTTCCTAACAAACAACTACCATTAGGAAGTTTCGGATTCCTAAGCTGAATTTACAGAGCAATGACCTAATCGACTGGCAGAAGTGCATTGTGACTGAGCATCCTATCACACGGAAATGGAAAGACGATGAGTTTCTGGAATTACTACAGTTGGATAAATATTGAAGTTCTTGCCACGAATTTACAAAACCACCCTGTCATTCTCAGGTTGTAGAGATAATGGTTAAGATTGTAACAGATTCTTCTGCTCATGTGTGCAGCCTTCTTGCAAGAGATGGATTCATCAGAGCAAAATTTTGGATAGGAAGCTGCGGTCAAGTTTATAAAAAAGTCTGCTTTCCAAGTGAAATAAACTTACTCCTCAAGTTATGCTATCAGGTAAGGCTGGTGTCTGTCATATTTACATAACTAATCATGCCATTTTCAGAGAAATATGACAAACTTTGAGCTCTTTGGGGAAGCCTAAGAAATTAACTCACGTCTGCTGAATTTTTACCCGTGTTTATAAACTCAGTGGTGATATTAAATAACATGGAGACACAGTATTTTTTAACATTTACAAAATGGAGAAATCGGGTGCTTTTAAAGCATTTTTCCCTATAACTTTCAAACTTCGAGCTTCTTGGGGAAGCTTAAGATATCGAATAATGTCATCTATATTTCGGGGGTCATTTCAGTAAAAAACCGCAACTATTGCACATGGTGACGTTTCAAATAAAAAAAAATAGTGTTTTTGCTCCACCCTAACGGGCAATGAATTACACATTTTGCCGCAAAACTTGTGGAAATTTTAAATCAAAATTACGAGATTAGCTGATTTTCTCATGTTGTGAGACGTATGATGTTAGTTTTAGAAATGCTTGTCAGTAAGTTAGGCTTTAGAGTATGCATCAGATTTTTAATCTCATTGTTTCAGCACCTTTCCTCGCTTTATCTAGTGAGATTTTATTTGAGGAGGGAGCTTAAAAACCACAGCTATAAGCGGTCTCTCCTTCCTAATTTGGGACCACTGACTCCAGAGAAGGGAGAGACCCAGTGCTGTAAGACAAAGAAACCACCCATGCTTCTCGCGGGACCCCAACACGGGCATGGACGCCCGCAACGAGGGTCAAGTGCCACCCCTGGAAATTGGATTAAACCTGAAAAGGTTCTGATGCTATTTCACTAACGTACAGTGTGTATCTTATTGATTTAGACGTAAAATCAAGGTCGTGGTACTAGTTTTGGAAAGAAGGCGTAACGAAAACAGAAAAAGTGTCCCTTTCAGATAGTACTCAGGAAGCGAAAAAGTTTTACCTGGTAGTTCCAAGGGCACTGCAAATCGCAGCCACACTGACCGCAACAACGTGTACTATTGAAAGATCTGTTATTAGGTGTGCAACTTAATTCTTGGCCACAGGCACGGCACCTTGAGAGAACATTAAAGCAATTCGAATACGTACCTAATCAGGGAAATAATCCCCGTCGTGTTGAGTACATTTGAGTGATCGGTCAGGGAGCTGCCGATTGCCACTGCGGAAAAAACAGGGCTGTTTCGGGTTGATAAAGTCCTTAATACTTGTGTGGACCTCCTCAACAGAAGTGAAGTGCGTATCACTCAGGTGATGTTGCAGGGAGAGAAAGAGGTGATAAACCGACGGGGCGAAGTCTGGTGAATACGCCGGGTGGGACAAAATCTCCCGTCCCAGGTCGGTGATCGTGTTTAAAGTCGTTTTCGCGGTGTAAGGACCGACCTTCTGCCCTTCCCGGTGTATGGCCTTTTCGCCTCCAGTGCGTCACTCACACGAATGAGTTGCTCACAATAACGCTCAGCATTGACCGTTTCACCAGGTTTGAGCAACGCATAGTGTACAACACCGCGCTGATCCCACCATATGCACAGCAACAACTTCTTGGCATGGATATTCAGTTTGGCAGTGCTGGTGGTAGGCTGACCTGGATAAACCCACGATTTGTGCCGCTTAGGATTATCGTAGAGGATCCACTTCACACCACAGTTCAAAATCTTAATTGTGGAGGAAATCTTCCTTCTTGAATCTGGATAGCAAGGTCACAGCAACATCGTAGCACCTAGACGTGTTCGCAGCTGTGAGTTGGTGGATCACCCAACGGCTCTCCTTGTGAATTCATCCAAGCTTGTGCAGGCGATTTGCAATGACTTGCCGTGTTTCTCCGAGTTCCTGGGCGAGCTCTGACTGTGTGCGACAGGGATCTGCGTCCAACAGTTGTTCCAGTTCCTCATCGTCAACTTTCTGTGTCTGCCCCGGACTTTCTGCATCACGGAGATCAAACTTTCCCTGCTTAAACAGCTGGAACCACTTCTTACACGTACTGTAGGACACAGCAGCCTCACCCAAAGCAGCACAGATTATTTGCTGGGTTTCCGCATCACATGTTTTCAGCTGAAATGCGAACAGGAGGCAGTGCCTCAAATGTTGCTTCTCGAACGACATTCCTTTCACCGTCAACTTTCGTCCCTTCTGTCACTGCAGCTGTGAGCGGTTACAATTGCCTGGAAATCTCTTGGATGGCGCTGTAATCTGCCATTATCGCACCCAGCTATTTGCATTTGCCGACGTTCTACGATCGCTTGCGGTTAGGGGCCGAGAATTAAGTTGCACAGGTTAGGGGCCGAGAATTAAGTGAAGTTCGTGTAGTATGAGTATCCACAGAAATTGGGTGTACTACAATGCAGATTTTATGAGAAAGATTGTTAACCGCTTCGGGCAAACTAATAGAAGACTGCAATTTTTTTTAGCAGGACTGACACGATCCTAATTCAGATAAATTATCGTAAGAAGTTGTTCTTTGCCAGCGAGATGGATTTTGAAACGTCTATTCAAGTACTGTTCACTTTAATTTCCATTAACAACTCTAGTATTTTTAGTCTATATGTTTCCCTTTAAGTGGTAAGACTGAGACTGTATTTCCGTCATTTATCTCGAATGACTTACAGTTTGAAGAAGCCTTGCGTGCTTTGACACCGCTTGGAAAAACTTCTGCGATCACTCGGATGAACAGTCAGAGGCCGGAGATTACACCACTGCGCCACCGGGACGGCTTTGGCGAAATCAAAGCATATCTTCCAATGACTAAACAGTTTTTGTGAATAGATAATCAAACTGTACAGGAACATTTTACAAAAGAAAACACACGGCAAACTGTGAACAACTATGCTTACGAAAGAAACTGTAAAATTTTGTGATATTTTGATACTTGAAATACACTGGCGGAAAGTGAAAAAGAACACCAAGAAGGAGACATCTGATACCAACGAAATTTATACAGCATGATAACGGAATACAGAGGATAACGTGATCAAAACATTATGGCAAAATACAGCTGTATTTGCTGGTAAACTTAAAAATAACATTTCCATGTAACATGGTTAGTACGAGGTTGAACCGCCATGAACTGCGTCACACTGTGCAATTCTGGCATGGAGTCTGTCGTACAGATGTTGGATGTAAGTTTGGGGTATTGCGTTCCAAGCATCCTCAACCTGGACGCGGAAATCGGGGATGGTCGTGGCTGGCCGTCGAGACCGGATAAGTCGTTGTCCCATAAAATCTCACACGTGCTCAATCGGGTACAAATCCGGTGAACGTGCAGGCCATGGAAGTTGTCTCACACCCTGAAGTGCATGTTGCTTTGCACGTACCGTGTGTGGGCGTGCGTTATCTTGCTGGAAAACACCACGATGGACCTACCTTACAAATGGCACAACAACGGGCTGAATGATGTTGTTGATGTAGGAGGTGCTGTTTAACGTACCCGGTACAAACACCAGTTGTGTACGGGAGTGACAGCTGATCGCTCCCCACACCAGGAGACAAGGTGTAGGCCCTGTGTGTCGCTGGCGGATGCAAGAAGGGTGGAGACGCTCCCCTGTGCGTCTGCGAACACGCATACGGCCATCGGAGGCTCCCAAGCAGAATCTGCTTTCATCGCTGAACATGACAGATCGCCATTGCGTTCTCCAGTGCAGACGTTGGCGACACTACTGCAGCAGTTCCTGACGGTGTGCTGGAGTCTGAGGTAAACATGCCAGAGGCACACGAGCACGTAGTACTGCATCCAGTAGACGGTTGTGGATTGTTCGCACAGTCACCTTAGGTGCAACGGCAGCTCGTATTTGCGTCTCAGTGGATGTTTTGCTTGACAACGCCGCTCTTCTTACGCGTCGATCGGTCCGCTCATCAGTCCGTCGTTGACTCCCAGTTCCACATCTTCTCGTGTTGGAATGTTCCTCGGACCATCGTACCACCACCGATACTTCCCGTCCAATTCGCTCCGCAATACGACGATACGACCACCCGGCCTCGCGGAGTCCGACTACACGATCTCGCTCAAAGTCCGATAACTGCTGAAATTGTACACGTCTTCCATGTCGAGGCATTGCAGCTTCTTCAGGGTCTTCGCACGTGTCCGTACGCCGACGACTGATTACATTCACTTCGCCGTACTCCTTAAATACCACCGACGATGATTTGCATATTATGCCGCGCTGTGCCGTAAGCGCTCACCGGTTGGTCCCGAATTTAACATCATACATACGTAAACTCGACCCCATTGACATATGTACATTTGATGATCGTCCGCCAATTCCTTCTTGGTGTTCTTTTTTCACTTTCCACCAGTGTAATAGCTGTGTTTGCTTTATGATATTCTGCGCCAACCAATCGTATGGATTTTTGAAACGAAGAAATATGTCCGGCTGCAAATAAACGCATTGTTGTTAATACTGACTAAAATTTTCGTTATACTGTATACTTCTCCAACATGAAGTCCTGTGTCGCTATTTGTGACAAGCAATTCACAGAAAAATGTTCCTGTGTAATGTACGGACAAAATAGTGGAACATAAAGGAAAAGTAACGATAATGTTGCGCGTTGCCTCTATTTCAATAAAAAATCTTTATTTCTCACTCTCGAAGTCCACACGTGACATCTTTGCATCAGAAATCAAATCATGTTCTCACGCAATGGCATAGAAATTATTTATAGATATTGATACTACAATTACAATAAATATTATGCCTAACTATGATACACTATACTGACAAAAGACACCGGTTATCCCTTCAAAAGCAAATAAACGGATCCGCTGCGTGGTTAAGATGCGCGGTACAGATGCAAACGGTATAAAAACAAGAATGCAGCTGACCGCGATCGTATCACACTGTGAGGTTGAGTGAAAATGTCGTGGCGGGAGAGAACTGACTTTGAAAAAGGAAATATTGCTGGGTGTTATATTAGTGGGTTGTCCATAAGAGAAACCGAGAGGCGTTTAAACATACCCAAGTCAACTGTTTTGGAAGTACTGAATAAGTGGAAGACACATGGCGTGCCTGAAGCAGCAAAACGTACCAACAGACCAAAGAAAATCAGTGATAGAGGACGTCGAAGCCTCAGGAGAGTCGTTGCAGCTAATCGACGGAGTACTGCACAAGACTTTAGTGTACAGGTGAGTAAAAATGCTGAAACCTCGATATGTACATGTACCATTCGCAGAGAACTTCATTCCATGGGTTACCGTGGCCATGAGGCTGCTCATAAGTCTTTCATCTCCACTCGGAATGCTACTCGTCGTTTAGCATGGTGTAAAGAACATTTATCGTTGACCGTAGATCAATGGAAACGGGTCCTACAGACTGATGAATCCAGATACACGATCGATCAGTTTGATGGGTGGGCATGTGTGGCTATTGTGGCAGCTGGGCGAACGCTATTTACTTCAGTGTACTGTTCCTACGGTCAAGTTTGGAGCTGGCTGTGTACTGGTGTGGTATGGTCCTGGTCCATTGGTTTTCGTAGACAAACCTTGTGACGTATATTCTAGATTAACTTTCCTTTTTTGGTTTCTTTCCCTATGTAAATATTGAGTCTATTCTCAGTATTCTTCATGCTTAACGAAATATCTTTTTCCTCAAACGAATACGTTTGGCAACACAATTGAGGTTGAATGCACGTGACGTATGCCTGATATAAGATAAGAACAAGAGATAAAACGAGGACTGATAGATTGCTTGAGAGCGTTGTACAAGAGCGTTGTAATTGAGAGCGTTGTATTGTAAACTGATTATTATTGATAGGCGTGTTGTGATCATGTGTGGTGTGTGGAGTACATTGTGATGTTATCGTTCAGTTATGGAAGTGTTTTCTACAGCCTGAATAAAGCTCTTCCGTAAGTTGACTTCTGTTGTTTCGTCTGGCCGTTGAGGTTTTCTTTCAATTAGGAACTATTTCTTAGTATATTGATGTGTTAAAACAGAGTAGAAGTCGAAAAGATTTTTACGCTACAACCTGTTAGCCAGCTCGTCTACCTCGATATTCTGGACAATAATGCCCTACCAACTCTGTGTCAATACTATGGAACCGAACCTTGTTGGTACCAGCAGGAAAATGCACCGAGCCATAAAGCAAGAACTGTTACGGCGTGGTTTGACGGTAATTCCGTATTGTGTGTGGACTGGCCAGCACAGAGCCCTTATCGTAATCCCATATAGCTCCTATGGGATGAATTAGAGCGCCGCATAAGAAGTTTGAAACCAAGGCCTACTACTAGGGATGTTCAAATGAAAAGGTACGAAACGTCATAAGAACGTAACCGTTAACATATTTGCCTATGCCGCTATGGGAGAACGTAGCGACACATCTAGGGATACGATTGGAGTCGCCGGCGTGGATCGGAGCATGCGCGGGCGCCCGCATGCGCAAGAGAGAGCAGAGGCTCTTATAAAGAGCGCCGTCCAGTTGACGCGGCAGTGCGTGTGAGGACAGGATGGCGAACCATTAACTCCGATGTGTACTGTGAGACACTCCGAAGCCTACGCAGGTCCATCAAGAACAAAAGACCGGGGCTGCTCACGGAGGGTGTGGTTCTGCTCCATGATAACGCGCGTCCACACGTCTCCAGGGTCACACACGCGGAACTGGCCAAGTTCCAGTGTGAGCAGCTTGACCAACCGCCCTACAGCCCGGACATGTCGCCCTGCGATTTCCATGTGTTTGGTCCCCTGAAAAAACATCTGAAAGGGAAGCACTTCCACTCGGACGACGAACTCAAGGACGCTGTGCAGGACTGGGTCTCGTCACGGCCACAGGAATTCTGGGAACAAGGAATCCTTTGGCTCGTTAATCAATGGGATCGTTGTGCTACGGCCTATGGTGAATACTTTGAATAAAGTCTTCATTTATACCCACAGTGTCGTTTCGTACCTTTTCATTTGAACACTCCTTGTACTAAGCAAAAGTTAGCAGCAGCATTATGTACTGCATGGAAGCACATACATATCGCCGTGTTCCAAAACTTTGTCGAAAGCATTTCTCGAAGGGTAAGTGCATGCATTAAGGCCAAAGGGGGACCAACACCGTACTAATGTATGTCAATAAATGATATGTTGTGTATCTCTTCAAGGTGTCGTGTAACCTTCGTCAATATAGTGTATATATGTACGCATGACGTAAAAATAAGTTGGCTTATAATAGAGTTTCAACACAGACTTCACTTACCTTCTACAATATCCATTAGATCGTATGGTAGATTCCTTGCAAATAAAACAACATCATCTGTCACGAAATGATGTTTACATCTAGTCTGCTGCATTTGGATTACACATTCCACACTGCAAAGCTGATAGAGATTTTCAGCATTTGGATTACACATTCCACACTGCAAAGCTGATACAGATTTTTAGCATTTATACATTTTACAGATAGCAACAGTGATCTAGGAATAAATACACGCTGACCAAAACATTACAAACCTTTATGGTAAGAAAATCACAGACAATGTATATACATTGTCGTGCGAAAATTAAGGACGAGACGGTTTTTCGAATGTGACGTCGTGCAGAGTGCTCCACATCGACTCACATCATAACATGAGATCCCCAAGATGTACGAATATGGGACAAGTGAGCAAAACTGTACAAACAAGGAATACAAAGGATAAAAAGGCACTTTATTGAAAAGGTAGCTTCCAGCACAACTGGACAGAAGACAGAAACGTCCATGTGACAGGCGGCTGCCAAGAAAAATCCAGCCTTTAGTTGGGGATATGACGACCCCTGTCTGCGTTGCAGGATTTACAACGTCTGTCCATGCTGAGGACGAGGTTGTCAAGGAGCTGTTGAGGCATCGCGGCATATTCCTCCTGTAGCGCCAATCGCAGCTGCGGAATCGTTGCTGGCGGCTGGTGACGTGCTGCCAAGCGTCTCCAGAGAAGGTCCCACACCTGTTCGATAGGCTTTAGGTCCTGGGACCTTGCGGGCCAATCCATGCGTTGAATATCTTCACTCTCTAACAGCTCTGCGACAGCCACTGTACGATGAGGTGTAGCTTTGTCGACCATGAAGAGGAACTCAGGACCCACAGCACCTCTAAACAGATGCACGTGAGGCAGAAGAACCTCGGTACAATAACGGACACCAGAGACTGACCCTCCTTAGAAGATGTGGAGGTCCGTACGGCTACAAAGCATGATACAGCCCCAAACGAGAACTCAGCCACCTCCAAACCGGCCCCTTTCGATGATGTTGGAAGTGTGATTGCGTGTTCCCTGCTCTCTCCAGATGTGTATACGTCCAGAATCGCTCGTCAGACTAAATCGGCTCTCATCCGTAAAGAGAACTCAACCCCATTGCTGATGTGTCCAGTTCTTGTGTTCCTGGCACCACAGAAATTGCCGTCTCCGATGAGCAGGCGTTAATGGCACACTCCGTACCGGTCGTCGTGCAAATAGGCCACCTTTGTGCAGCCTCCTGGCCACGGTAAAACGCGATAACGGACGTCCAGTTTTTTGTTGCATGTGCCTTGCGATTTTTACCGCTGTCTGCCGTCTGTCTCTTCTCGCCTGTAGGACAATATACCGGTCGTTCGCCACCGTCGTTGCTCGTGGACGACCATTGCTAAACTCTCAGACAGCTGTTCCTGTTGTTTGAAATGCTCTCCAAGCTCGTGAAACGATGCTGTGAGCGATACCGGACTCCACACTAGTCACACTTCGACCTTCTTCCAACTTCCCAATGACGCGACCTGGGGTAAAGTCACCTAGATGTCGTCTACTGGATTGCCTGTTGGCCATATCACACGGTGGCAGCAACTCGACGTCGTTCAGACCGATGTACACCGTGCAATAGCTTTCACCGAATCACTGAGCGTACACCACCCGTGTGCTTTGTACCCTTCCAACACTCCCCTTGCCTCCTACGTCATGGTGCATATATTCGCAGTGTATCTCATGAGTGGTCTTTCGGTCCGTTCTGTCTGCTCGTTCCGCTGTAATGCAATTTTCTCCTGTTCGTGCTTAATTGTTGCACACCAGTGTATGTAAAGGTAGTCACATGTGCTAATGACGTTTTGTTTTGGTCTTTACAAAGAGCGTACAGATAATTCATCTGCACAAACTTATGTAAACATGGGTGAAACCCAGAATCTCAGGGAATTCTAAAATGTATAAGTACAGGCAAAAGTTAAATGGAAGCCACGATTAATGCAACAAGATAAATTATTAGTTTCTCAAAAGCAATCATTTCAAAGATGTTTATAGCCACAGGAGGACAAGCAAAGGTGAAAATATTCCAAATACGTGGTGACAGTTAATAAATAAATACATCGCTCTTTCCACGTTCCAGAAACACACAGTTACCGAAAAATTGTTTTTCAGCCGCCGCTGTGGAATCGAACTAACAGAACTCTCGGTATCGCGCCGAGTGCGTTACCTTTACGCCACGGGGGCCAACAATCCACGGTGCTATGTGTATTTTTAAAGTCAGCTACTGACATCATAAATCCGTAAGATGGGCTCAGCTACTGAGACGTCTCCATCTGGTGGGCATTAACGGCACTAGCTATATATATTATAGCAGTTAAATCCAAAGGGCGAGATCCAAGGTGAAAATATTCCAAATACGTGGCGACAGTTAATAAATAAATACATCGCTCTTTCCACGTTCCAGAAACACACAGCAACCGAAAAATTGTTTTTCAGCCGCCGCTGTGGAATCGAACCAACAGAACTTTCGGTATCGCGCCCAGTGCGTTACCTTTACGCCACGGGGGCCAACAATCCACGGTGCTATGTGTATTTTTAACAAGCAAAGCTCCCATATCCGAAATATGTCCAGGAATCTAGAATTAAGGCGCGTGACCTCGTGCTGTGACGAGGATTGTAGGTACGAATTGGTCTTCAAGTGTGCAGCAACGGATTGCTGTATTCAACCAAGTCCAGGAGCAGCCCATCTGGACTCGAATCATTTGTAAGAAGTGAAACAAATGGGTCTGGAAAGTTGTCTGCTCTTTGCGAAGCCACTTGTCTGAGCAAAACCAAGAAAAGTTTTTTTATATTGTTAACGAAAACGCGATTAATAGGCAGTAAAGCAATGGAAGAAAGGAATGTGGTTAGATGAATCATTCTGTACATTGTTTTGTACTGACGACGTGCAGAGAGTGTGGCAATGACCTTACGACGCGATGGATTCAGTATCTTTTGTGAACACAATCCAAGCTTCTGCAGGTGTCACCATTTTATGCGGGGATCAATTAATTCAATTGGTACGGACTGGGACTCCTGATACCACTAAAAGTTTAGAGGACATCTAGAGAATGCCTGAATGTTATAGCAAGCCAAGTGTATCCTGAATGTTACTCTCCCTCTTTTTGCATGGGATGGCATCTGTATGGATGGCAATGCAATAGCACACAGTACCAGATTTGTGCAAGAATGGCTTGAGGAGGACCTCCATCATCTCTTCTGGCCTACACAATTCCCTCATCTCAATCCTATTTGGAAAAGTGCGGAACATTATGAAAAGAGCTGCTGAGCGTCTATATGTACTCTTCTGTCAACACTGAAAGAGTTGCGGACATTTTGTTGTAGGAACCGCTATCTTTGGAACAAAACGAACTGAAGTTCCTCATAGAATCCATGCAGCATCGCTTACTTGTCATTCGCAATAAAGGTAGTCCTACTCGATACTAAATGAAGGTTCCTATTGTTTGGGCATGCTATTAATTTAAAGTACGAAACTGTTTAAAAATTACCGAACTTAAATTCTTATCGCAAATCAAGTGAATTATGTGAGACGGTGGTTGCGATAAACGTGTAATACGTTGCTGCATGTGATGTGGCTCTTGCATCTCACTCGTCTAATTCAGTCATACTTTTAAATTCAGAGAATTTTCAAAATCATTGTAGTTGTTTTACATGAACACAGTATTCTACAAAAATGATCGCCTCCTTCTTGCCGCGGTATTCCTCCGAGGGAAGCATTTCTACTCTAAGTAAAAGATCCTGAGAAAAGCATGAAACCCAAATGTGAGAACAATAGAACAAATTGTGATGGACGAGCTCCCGGCGATTCCAACCCCTGAAATGCGTTTCTCGTGAACACTGGCAGTACCGAAATAAGAGCTTGTGTTACTTAATGAATTAGGTCATCCTTCTTTGAATTTTAAAATTCCATCCCTAGAAATAAAATGTCTTTGCTTTCAATGAATCAATAGCGATACATTTTTCTGCTTTTATACAGCGTGTGTTCTAGGACTGACTGATTAAAAAAAATAATGAGTTATATACCATTGCTGTCAGTCACTACCAAATTGAAGGCAAAGGAAGAAAGCAATGCTCTCTGATGCTCTGGTCTTGCAGATCAATCGTTCTAGTGGCAGTTTGACTACAAAATATGCCCCAAATGGTTTCGTTCATAACCAAGAGTTAATCCGTTTCAGCCAGCTAAAGGGTTAAGTCAAATTTAGCGTTATAGTTGATGACGTTGCGATTAATGACCTGTAAAACCCTATGCTGGATTTTTTTCGTGCCATTGCAAGAACTGACTGGAAATCTCCATAAACGCTTGTTTGTGTTGATTGGTCATCTGTTTCGCGAATCATCTTGCACACACTTTTAATTGTCCTAAGTCCTCATACACCATTGTATAGACTTAGAAACACAACTTATGTTTAACATAAGGTGCGTCGAATAAATATAGAGACAGTTTACTTTGCGCCGTGAACGCAATGCGAATATAGGTAGGAAGCTGAAGTGGTACCTAATTAGACATAACCCTACAACAAACGTTTCGATCTGTCGAGATGACCGGATTGTGTGAAAAGAACACCACAAAGTGAAAGAGTGTAATTTTAGGTGTCTCATAAATATAAAGACAACTATGTAAAGTAGATACATGCAGTTGAGATGTACAAATTAGCATGTTGTACGCACGCGCATGGGCCGTAATTCGGTTTAGCCTGCAAAAGACAGCGGACCTGCCGTCAGACATTCATTTGCGGAAACGCCACGCAACAGTCAACTTTCTGGTGAGGAGGTGTAGAAGATTTGGAGGTTGAGAGCAAATAGATTTCCTGTAACGAAAATTTGTAAAGCCATAGGAAGGAGTAGGGCAGTCATTTATAAGATTTTATTGAAACGCGGTGCGTTAACTCCCAGAAAACGGCCTGGAAGGCATCGAACAACCAAACGAGATGATCGTGCCATCATGTGTTTAGTTTCATCCCAAAGGTTATCACTACATCACGTTTCTCGGACTGTTCGTGTCACCGTCTCAAAGGACACAGTTCATCGACGAATCAAGGAAAGTCGCAACATTGCGCTCCGTAAAATGCGCCGTCTGCCACACTTCACACGGCGCCACAAGGAAGCTAGATTGTTATTTGCAAACAACCACATGCACTGGACAGACGAGTGGATCACAACTATCTTATCCGATGAGAAAAAGTTCAGTTCAACCTGGACGGCCCTGACGGTTGGAATTGCTATTGGCATGATTTACGACGCGAGCCACGCACCTTCTTCAGAAGACAAAAAAGAGGGATTCTATGATGATCTGGGGAGCTTTTGCGTTCAATGGGTCAACGGATATTGCTTTTCTGCAAGGCAGGCAGAACTCCGAAGCGTATCAGGACATACTCAGAAGCCACCTTCTACCCTTTTTCCGAAACTCTAGCGGGTGTTGATTATTTGTTCCAGCAAGACAATGCCTCTCTCCATCGGTCTGCATCAACGAAAAGCTAGTTTAACACTCATCATGTGACCGTAATGGATTGGCCAGCACCGTGTCCAGATCTGAACCCTATCCAGAACCTCTGAGGTATCCTAGCTTGTGATGTGTATTCGAATGGACGGCAGTTCTCAAGTGTGGTGGCATTGAAAGAGCAGATTGAACGAAGCTGGTACGCACTCCGTCCAGAACACTTACATCACTTGGTGGACAGCATGCCTAATCGGGGTTTCAGTGTTAGTGCTCATAACTAGTAAGTTTTTATAGTTTTTAGACAGCGTATTTCTGTTTTTTTCTTGTACTTGGCGTTGAAATTGTTCCGTTTCCGTGAAACTTTTGTGCAGCTGCGTGTCCTATGCTATTTTTACTATAAATATGAGGTGTACATTTCAGCTCGTTGTTGCTTATTTTTTATTCGAGAATTTGTTCTGTATTTATATTTATGAGACGCACTGTATCTATACACATTCACCGCCAGAGTCAAACTGTAGCGTTGCATGATGCGGAGCCACTACGTCAAAATGCCGTTATAACGTGTCAGCGTGGGTAGGTTGCTGTAGCTTGCAAAATAAGTTTTTTCACAAAATGCCTTTACCTTTTGGTTTGACCTCGCATATAAGCTAACAGCTTTGGCGAACTTAAGATTGGTATGATGCGCTGGGATCTAGTCATTCGTACTAGATGGATCTGACTACGTATCCTGGGTGAAGCATGGATGGTGTGCTTGTCTTACGGTACGGGATCTCCCCATTCCTGCAAATAGTGACCACAAAGTAGGGACAAGCGGCGGTCTCTAGGACATTTAGTTGCTTACGGTGGTCGTTAAATACTCCACTCCCCAAAAAACTTGCAAATGCTCGTGCATTTTTACTGGAAGTGATTAAGGTATAAAAAATCGTCAAAATTATAAGTGATACAACACTGGAGAGTACATATTTTGCTATATGAATGTGACGTTCTAGAAGCGTGCACTTATCCGAAGTACTTACCCTGGGAGTAAGAAGCAGATTTCCGGAAGTGTGAAAAGGTAAGTCGTAGAAATCAGTGCAGTTACTTTTATAAGGATATTTCAGCAGCTCAACGGTCACCTGAAAAAAAAAAGATAGTAGCACTTAATATATAAATTATTCTAAGAACTGAAAAATATAATATTGACGTCACGTTAAAATATGTTTTAAAAATCACGACAATATGAAATGGTAGTAACAAAAAAAAATACAAAAGAACAATCAGTTTGTGTGCTATTGTAAAACATAATGTCTGACTGTATGCCATCAGTGACGGCCATGTATAATGTTTTGCTTGGTAATCGCATATACGCTCCCTTATGTGACGTCTCACATTCGACCACTGAGAAGCGTTGTTAGAAAAGGTATCTCCTTCCACTGGGATTTCTTGTACGCTTTACTCCTGAAGTTCTCTTTTTGTTGTCAGTTTGCGCGTGCGTGGCTTGAGTTGGTAATTAGCTCAATTTAGCACTTAAAAATTACAGTTAAAATGAATTTTGGTTTTCGTCATTCTACAATGTCGGACAATTGCTAAGGACGGATGACAATAGCAACGATAGCAACCATAAAATGGAAGGCAAGAAAATGTGAAAATTAGCATAAGTGCGGGATACAGTAAGACGTGTTGTGCGTATGCAAATTTTGGATTGCCGAACTTGTTCGTCACGTCATAGCGCTGATAAGAGATATAAAGGATTTGACGCGTATTGACCGTTGTTGTTCAAACGCAAAGTTGAAAGGGAAAGAATCAATTGACGAACTTGCAATTTTCAGTATGTCTTCCCGACATCACCTAGATGATTTTACGTGTTACCGTATTATTGGCAAGATTGAAGAAGGGCGAAAAATAACAGATGTTGCCAGGGAGTTCGACGTCAGCCACAGTGTTGTTTCAAGGCTTTGGAAATCATTTCAAACAAATGGAGAGTGTAGCAAACGTCACGGGGGAGGTCGTGTTCGCAGTACGACACCTGCAGAAGATCGGTACATAGTGCTATCAACAAAAAGACACCGGCGCAGCATACCTAGTGAGGTAGCAAATCAGTTTATGGCTGCTACTGCCAAGCGGATCTTCCGAAAAACTGTCGCCAGACGTTTGCATGAAGGAGGACTATACGCCCGCCGTCCTGTTGTGTGCATCCCATTGTCCAGACGTCACCGTACCGCCCGTTTGCAATGGTGCCATTAACATCGCAATTGGACTGATAACGACTGGTCTGCTGTCCTCTTCTGAGATGAGAGTAGATACAGTCTATCGTCTGATTGTCGACGACAACTGATCTGGCGTGATAGTGGTGCTGCATATTGTGCAGCAAACATACAGGAAAGGGACCGATATCCGACATGTAGTGTCATGGTATGGGCTGGCATCATGATCAATGGCCGCACGTCCCTCTATGTGCTTCCAACTGGGACTATGACTGGCCAACGATACATTAATGATGTTCTGCTACCTCATGTTCGCATGTTCCGTGGTGCTGTCGGTGATTGATTCATTTTCATGGACGACAACGCAGTATGTCATCGAACAGTCGCTGTCCAGGAGTGTCTTGAGAGCGAAGATATTCAACGCCTCGTATGGACAGCACGTTCTCCAGATATGAATCTCATTGAAAATGTGTGGGATGCTTTGGGGAGGGGTCTTGCTGGTCGCCAATGCCCTCCAATAAACAAGGGAACCCCCATCCGTGCACTGACAGAGGAATGGGATAAATTACCCCAACAGCTGCTTGATAATGTTGTGCAAAGCATGACACGACGTGTGGAATCTTGCATCGCCCTCCAGGGTGGCCATATCCCGTATTGACATCTTACGCCGGAACGCCTGCGGTTAGTAATTGCATTTTTTTCACGTTTGCGTGTTCTGCACAAAATGGCCTGTTTGTCCCTTGAACACGTTCCAAAGCCTTCTGGATTTCAGAGCACAATAAATTGTCTTTCTTGTAATGTCCTGGCATTCTGACATTATTTTATTTCACTTGGCATCCAACCACACTTACTTTTTTATGCGCTATATAGCCGTTTATGATCCGTCCTTAGCAATTGTCCAGCAGTGTATTAATGATTATTCTGAATACGTTTTTTCGTTAGAAGATGGTTTAAACGTTATCAAAAACTTCGAGATTTCTACTAATACACATTATATTAAAAAAAGTGGTGTAGTTAGTTCACAATCTTGGGCAAGCCCAGTTAAGGATATGAAAGGTGCGAAGAAGGATGTTATGTTCGAAGGGAAAAAAATTCCATTGTTGAAAATAGGATACCATTTGATGGCATGCCATTTATTTCCATTGATCACTGTACATTAGAGTGTCATCAAGGTCGTTCATTGAACAAAAGTAAGTTGAAAGCAATCCAAGATCATGACTACTCGTGTAGTAAAAGCAAAATTCAAACAAAACAAAAAAAATAAATTGTACAGCACAAACCCAACTGAAAGAAATTTAAAACGGATTTTTTCCCACCCGATATAATGCTTGTCTCTCGTGAGAATTCCATTAATAACAATGTTCAAAATCACACACGTTTTAGGCACTCAGGATAAATTTTTATGAAGCTGTTTTCATCCACCAATGGAGGTGTACGGATATCTGCCTAAGGGCGAAATGCTGATGACAAACCCGGTAAATACAGCATAAATAAAAAAAATATTGATGAATGATGCTCTAAGCCATGCAAAAACAAACATCTGTCTAGTATAAACAACACTGAGAGTTTGTTGAATGAGAATTCCTAACAGTAGTCGTTGAAAATAAGAAGAGCCGCCCCGGTGGCGCAGTGGTCTAAGGCGCTGGCCTCTGATCATTCGTCCGTAAGGGGTCCGGGTTCGAATCCCGGTCAGGCATGGATGTTGTGTTTGTCTTACGGCACTGGCTCTCTCCCTTCCCTGGAACCAGTGACCCTAAATTAGGGACGGGCGACTGCTTATAGCCCATTGAGTTGCTCACGGTGGTCGTTAAACCTCCAATCATGCCGCCCCGGTGGCGCAGTGGTCTAAGGCGCTGGCCTCTGATCATTCGTCCGTAAGGGGTCCGGGTTCGAATCCCGGTCAGGCATGGATGTTGTGTTTGTCTTACGGCACTGGCTCTCTCCCTTCCCTGGAACCAGTGACCCTAAATTAGGGACGGGCGACTGCTTATAGCCCATTGAGTTGCTCACGGTGGTCGTTAAACCTCCAATCAAAAAAAAAAAAAAAAAAAAAAAAAAAAACCTCCAATCAAAAAAAAAAAAAAAGGGTTCGAATCCCGTCAGGCATGGATGTTGTGTTTGTCTTACGGCACTGGCTCTCTCCCTTCCCTGGAACCAGTGACCCTAAATTAGGGACGGGCGACTGCTTGTAGCCCATTGAGTTGCTCACGGTGGTCATTAAACCTCCAATCAAAAAAAAAATAAGAAGATATTAGGTGCTAAAGCACTGAATAAGGCTGTAAAATTGTCAACAAACGACCACTTTCTCGTCAGCGTACAAGAAATCACAGTGGAAGGAGATACCTTTTCTAACAACGCTTCTCATTGGTCGAATAGGAGACGTCACCTAAGGGACAGTATATGCGTTTACCAAGTAGTGCCCCAGAACTGCAAAACATTATACATGACCGTCAGGGTCAACCGAAAGGCTTGATTCGGATTACTTCGGAACGGAAACGAAATATTGGAACAGAATCGCAGGAAAACATTGTAACAATTATTTCCAATGAAAGCTCGAATAATACGCCGCAATCTCTTCGGAAGACTTGCTTCGGAAAAGAACAATCGG
This sequence comes from Macrothele yani, assembly GCA_039090855.1. NCBI lineage: Eukaryota > Metazoa > Arthropoda > Arachnida > Araneae > Macrothelidae > Macrothele > Macrothele yani. The sequence goes on along the minus strand of CM077022.1, from coordinate 41,477,823 downwards.
AATCGGGATTTTGATGCTGAGTTTGGAATTTTTGAGAATATTTCCTCCAAAGTAAATTTATTCCGAAGCATTTGCGCACGTGTTAATTCAAGAACATCTACCTCCGCTGTTCATTTTATCGCATCGGCAGACGTTCAAGTTCTTCAAGCGATGCTAACTGCCTGCGTCTGATGGTTCCGCCTTTTTGGAAGTTGATTTTGAGTAATCTTTCAGAAATGTCTTTTGACGAAGAATGAATCAACGCTGTGCAAAATATCCATTTTTGTACGACATTGGTAATAAACTATATTACGATAGTGGGATGGAGCAAAACGTTAGAGACGAAATATCAGAAAATCTCACTAAATCTTCTGAGTATTATTCTTTTCTCATTTAATAAAAAATACATTCAATTAAAAAAATACATACCCAAGGGAAATAGTGTCGGTAGACTTTTGCATATCTCTGCTGTAAGATCATCTTATTATATTCCATGTTATTTTGTTTGTTGGTTTGTGCAGAATTTAATTATCAGTGTCAATTTATTTTGCTTTCGTTTGAGTATCTTCTTTTAAAATGAAATTTTTTCAAAATAAGATGTACAGCTTTACATTCTTTATTAAATTATCCTTCCAATGATATATACGAGGGGAAGCCAGAAAGTAACTGTTCCAACATCGTATATTTTGTATTTATTACTATGAAAAAAGGTATGTTCAACTCAGAGGTATGGCCATTCGTACACACTTCTCAACGTAGTCACCTTGTCTGTTGAGACACTTCGTCAAGCCGGGAGATCCATGCTTCGAAACCTTTACTACAAAAGTTTGTCGGTTGTTCATACAACCGTCGTTTCAGGTTGAATGGACACACACTCTACAACCATCGAAAGCACGACACCACGTTTGCCCCTGCTGCACTGTCATCACGTTCGGGCTGTGCGCAGTTTGAAGTTCACGGTGAATTTCAATAGCCCATAAGAAACGAATGACTCCTCGGACTTCTTCCTTTACCCATTCAACCCATACAGTAGCCACTTTTTTTTTGGTTGGAGGTTCAACAACCACCGTTAGCAACTCAATAGGCTATAAGCAGTCATACGTCCCTAATTTAGGGCCACTGGTTCGAGGGAAGGGAGAGAACCAGTGCCGTAATGCAAACAGAACATCCATTGATTGATTGGAGGTTTAACGACCACCGTGAGCAACTCAATGGGGTATAAGCAGTCACCCGTCCCTAATTTAGGGCTACTGGTTCCAGGGAATGGAGAGAGCCAGTGCCGTAATGCAAACACAACATCCATTGATTGATTGGAGGTTTAACGACCACCGTGAGCAACTCAATCGTCCGTAATGTAGGGCCACTGGTTCCAGGGAAGGGAGACAGCCAGTGCCGTATTGCGAACACAACATCCATAGATTGATTGGAGGTTTAACGACCACCGTGAGCAACTCAATGGGGTATAAGCAGTCATCCGTCCCTAATTTAGGGCCACTGGTTCCAGGGAAGGGAGAGAGCTAGTGCTGTAATGCAAACACAGCATCCATTGATTGATTGAAGGGTTAACGACCACCGTGAGAAACGCAATGGGCTATAAGCATTCACCCGTCCCTAATTTTGGGCCACTTGTTCCAGGGAAGGGAGAGAGCCAGTGCCGTAATGCAAACACATCATCCATTGATTGATTGGAGCTTTAACGACCACCGTGAGCAACCCAATGGGCTATAAGCAGTCGCCCGTCCCTAATTTAGGGCCACTGCTTCCAGGGAAGGGAGACAGCCAGCGCCATAAAACAAGCACAACATCCATACCTCACCGGGATTCGAACTTGGACCCATCTCGGATGAATGATCAGAAGCCATCGCTTAGACCATTGCACCACCGGGGCGGCATAGCCACTTTGAATATGTGTAGTTCAGGAACGAGTTTCATACAACAGCCACATAAAACAGAACATGTCAAGGTAAACGTCAGTAGAAAACATTTTCAATACATGCAGTACTTTTAAAGTTCGCCGCCCCGGTGGCGCAGTGGTCTAAGCGATGGCCTCTGATCATTCTTCCCAAAGGGGTCCGGGTTCGAATCCCGGTGAGGCATGGATGTTGTGTTTGTCTTTCGGCACTGGCTCTCTCCCTTCCCTGGAACCAGTGGCCCTAAATTAGGGACGGGCGACTGCTTATAGCCCATTGAGTTGCTCACGATGGTCGTTAAACCTACAATCAACAACAACAACAACAACTTTTAAAGTTCTTCATTAGGGAATGTTACTTTCTGACTTCCCCTCGTAATTTTATGGTGTTAAAACAGACTGATGTTATGAGCAATCAAACCTCAGAAATACAAATTTTCCAAAATGTTTCTACAAATTTGGCCACTAGTGTAGTTGTTTAATTTATACTCAGTAATTTTCTATTCAATCAACATGCTTTTTAACTTTCCCGTCTTTTAAGATGCAGGTTTCTCAGTTCAAGCTTGTCCCTCCGGGCCTAAAATCACGCCAGTGAACTGAGATAGCCAAAAGTTATATAACAGATAGTCAAAAAGATAAGAAAATATGCATAACGTGTTCTGTATAGTTGAAGTTATGCGGCGGAAATTTTTTTTTGATTGGAGGTTTAACGACCACCGTGAGCAACTCAATGGGCTATAAGCAGTCGCCCATCCCTAATTTAGGATCACTGGTTCCAGGGAAGGGAGAGAGCCAATGCCGTAAGACAAACACAACATCCATGCCTCACCGGGATTCGAACCCGGATGCCGTTCGAACAAATCATCAGAGGCCATCGCTTAGACCACTGCGCCACCGGGGCGGCAAAGAAATTTTCAAACGCTGCTTTTAGAAGCATTGATAGCAAAAGAAAACGGTGTATAAATATGCGTATGCCCCTAACAGAAAAACTGTACAAAGTTTGAAGGGGCAATCGTCATTCCAATGAGGGGCGTCCCATGTGAAAAGAATTTGGGAGGGGTAGGGGATTTTAAAAAGATGATAAAGAGCCTCAAATGAAAACAAGGTTGCTTCACCTAGTAGCGGAACAGTACATTAACCCTTTAGATGGCTGGAACGAATTAGCTTGGTGTTAGCAAAATAGGCTAAAGTAAGTTCGAACGATTATATTCTCTGCCGAAGAAGTGTGCTAAACGCGGCTAGAACGAGTAAAACTGCGCATCAGAAAGCATTGATTTCCCATTAGCTTTTTTACTCAAATTGGTGATTTAGGGGATGATGGACACTAATCCTTTCTGACTGATTATCTTCTCAAAGGGCATGGACTGATAAAAGAAAGAAAATGTTTGAGTCACTTGTTTCTACCCAATGACCTGACATCAAGTCACGGGAATTGGCCCTTCCTGATTCTTTGGGTAATACCTGTGACAGGTGTATGGTACGTACGGTTGAGATGGGAGGGGAAGGAATTGTTTTACTTAGTTTTCGTAAAACACGACAGCTATGTGAACATTTCTGTTTCGGGAACGCAGAATATTTTGGACATTATTTGGCTAAGATACATAAGCGGCTTAAAGAATAAATGAAATTTGGATGACCTGAATGATATCCGCACCCAAATATACACTCTTTAAAAAAAACACAAAACAAACAAAAAAACGAAGCACCCCGAAAAAGTCGTTTGATCCTGATGAAACTCCGCATATAAGTACCTGAAGGCCGAATATGCAAATGACCAAAACTCGCACCCAGGGACAATTGTGACAGTGGATTGCACTTGCAATAACCTACACGAACTGTGAGGATGCCTCTACGTTGGATACGTGCACAATACCAGCAGTTGAGGGAGTTTGAGAGAGGACGTATAATTGGGCTGAGAGAGGCCGGTTGGCCAAGTCACCGTATCGCCAGGTATTCGGATCGGTGCGACGCGGCAATCGAACGATGTTCGTGCCAATGGGTCGAGGAGACACAAGCCAACGGCACGCAGGCAGTGGACGGCCGAAGGCAACGACAGAACGCGAGGATCGAGCGATTCGGTGAGCCACACGAACAAAACCTAATTAGGTGCTCTCAATCATCGGTGGCCATGTTGTGCCGTCTACAGATACGGAAGTGGTCATCTGGACCTTTGCCAGACGACTCGCGGATCGAGGACTACATTCATGGAGACCACCCCGCCACCTACTACTGGCCAGCGAGCATCGCCGGCACCGGTTGCAGTGGTGTCAGGCCCGATTAACGTGAGATAGTGTTCAGTGGCGTCGTGTAGTCTTGAGTGATGAGTCACGGTTTACACTTGGCGCCGATGACAACCGCATACGTGCCTGGAGACGAGCCTGGCAACGCACGGATCCTGCCTTTCCCGTTGAACGGCATATGACTCACACAGCGGGAGTGAATGTCTGGGGAACCATATCCTACGATAGTCAGGCACCCTTGGTAGTCCTCCGTATCACCTTCACGGCTCAAAGAACGTCGACGGCATTATAGGACCAGTTTTGCTGCCATTCCTGTTGCACATCACCGAGCAATTTCTTAACAGGATAATACCCGGCCACACACAGCACACCTCTCCCAGGCCTTCCTCCGTAATGTCGACACCCTCCCACGGCCTGCCCGATCGCCCGACCTCTTACCGCTCGAACATGCTTGGGCCATGATGGGACGTCACCTACGCTCATCTCGGAATGTCCGCGAACTGGCCCCCGATTCGGACACCATCTGGCCCGCTATACCTCAGGACATTATCCGTGAACTGTGTGCGCCTATGCCTCGCCGGGTATCTGAGGCACAGGCGGTGCTACAACGTACTAACTTGTTCCACTCGTGTGTCTGTTTTATCCGAAAAAATGGTACAACTGCTCCGCAATTACAGTAAATTCTTTTCCTATTCATGTACGTTGCACATACCAATTTTGACCTCGACTGGATGATTCTTTTTGGTACTTCGCTCCCTTTTTTTTTCTTTTTTTTTTGCCCAGAGTGTATTTCCGCACGGAATTTGGGAAACAGAGAACGCAAGGGTAATAGAATACTTATTAACGCACTCTAGAGGAAAAACTGTGCATTATTTTGTGCAGAACACATGCGTGAAACGCGTTTCTTTGAGAGAGCAGTATCTGTTCAAAAGCTGATGTTATCAATAAAATTTTTACATGCGGAGGTAACGTTGCATATACACTGAAGAGCAATTGAATTAGAGATACCTGTTTAGTAATGTGAAGCACCACCTTTCGCCCTGATGACGGCGTCTCGGCATGGACTCAACAAGACACCGGATGCGTTGGGAAGCCATACGGATCCACGATCCCTGAACAAGCTCCCACAGTTCACGAGGATTTGATGGAGGGGGTCACAGCCTCGAACATCTCTCTCGATGGCATCCCAGATTTGTTCGATGGGATTGAGGTCAGGTGACCTAGCTGGTGTAACCGGGGCTTCCATATTTATCAGAAGCGAGATTCTGTAGCCATTTTTAGAGATAGTGAATTGTAGTAATTTTCTTTCAATTCCCGCCATTTGAATAGGAATTCCAGTGAAAGGCAAAGTATCTTTTTCACACGCGTCGCAGCACAGGGCAATTAAGGAATCTTGCGTTTTTCGGAGAAGAGGGATCTTAGGAGGTGGCCTGAGGGAACGCGGTGGCAGAAGGTCGACGAAGCAAGAGAGCTTTAGCGGGGGTGCAGGATTCTTCGGGACAGAAGGGAAAGAGGAAGGAATTGAGGCCAACGAGAGAAAAAACGGAAAAAGATCATGAGCAGGAGAATATGTAGAAAGAACGGAGATCAGGACAAGGCTTAAAGACATTCCCCGTAACATCTGAATAAAAGTTTTCCTTACTGAAAAATTTAGCCTCAGTCGATTCACTTTTCTATGCTTTGTATTTTATTTATCTTCTCCAGTTGGGAGAATTACGGATTATACCACCGATACCAAACTTACTGCAAAGGTAGCATCTAACGAACCCTCCACACAAGGCGCTGTAAGAGAACTCAGCTCCAAGCAGCTCTGTAACACTGGCCAAGGAAGCGAGGTCACGTCGGTGGAGTGTTCATCCAACCCTTCGGATACAATTCGGGAGCTGCATTGTCTTGTTGCAGGATGAGGTCCCCAGTGGGATGTTGAAGACGCACAAACGGGAGCAAATGGTCGTCCAGGATATCCCGGAAACGTTGACCTGTGAGGAACGATATCACACGTACCAGGGGTCCCATTTCAGTTCACGTATACAGTCCCCAGACGAGAATGCCACCCCCACCAGCTTGAAGAGTACCCTGCTGGCAAGAAGGATCCATCGCTTCATGTGGTTTGCGCCGTACTCGTATCCTGCCATCCGCATGTTACAACGTGAATCTCAACTCATCTGTCCACGCAACATTTTCCCTCATGTCTAGGGTCCAGTGGCGATGTTCCCGCGCCCATGCTAATCTTTGCACCCTGTGATGTGCGGCCAGCAGCGGTACCCTCGTGGGACGATGGCTTCTGTACGCCATAGCGAGGAGATGTTTCTGGATGGTGTGGCTGCTTACACGTTTTTGTGCACCAGCGTTAAATTGCCGAGTGATTTTTTGCACTGTGGCCCGTTTATCCTCTGTTACAATGCGCACTAGCCGACGATGACCCCGCTCATCCACACGCTGTTGTCCACGGCAGATGGCCCTTGCAGGGATGGTTTTACCGGATTCGATGTACTCACGGTGCACCAGTTACACAGTGGCTCGTGAAAATCCCTGTGCCGGCACGACTTCTGAGATGGAGTGACCCATTCGTCGGGCACCGACAATTTTCCCACGATCAAATGCACTTAGTCTTACCCAGACTACGTCCGACTCTTACTGATTCCCGTCGCATCACTCCTTATATTGTCGGATCGCTGCATACGTCATGTCGTTTGCCCACGATCAAATGCACTTAGTCTTACCCATACTGCGTCCGACTCTTACTGATTCCCGTCGCATCACTCCTTATATTGTCGGATCGCTGCATACGTCATGTCGTTTGCCCACGATCAAATGCACTTAGTTTTACCCATACTGCGTCCGACTCTTACTGATTCCCGTCGCATCACTCCTTATATTGTTGGATCGCTGCATACGTCATGTCGTTTCCGTTTACAGGGGCGCCCACAGCACCACATTTGCATAACGCCAGCTGTCTCTAATACAATTGCTCTTCAGTGTATGTTATTGTAGGTACCTCTTGCAGAGTATGACACGGGAACTTGCTGACAAGAGTGAAGAAGTGGGATTAAAGATTTAGCTTACAGAAAACAAAATTGATGTACAGTGCTTTCACAAAGACTGATGATTTAGAGGTTGCTAAAGAAAATATAATAGTGATGCCCATATTTACCTTGACCATAAAACGTCAAGCGAAGGTCACATTGAGGAAGGAATTAATAAGCATATAAAACTTTGCTGGAGTGCATTTGGAAGAAGCAGAGCAGTTTACTGTTATGTCTTAAAAGAAAAATGTTAAATCAATGCATCTTTCTAGTTATTCCTTCTATATATAAGATACGTTATATGGTCCGCAACTTACAAGACATACAGAGACTGCGGATAACTCGAAGAAATATGGAGATATGTATGCTTGGTGTAACCAAGAACAATAGGAAAAGGAACTCATGGATCAGGAAAATGATAAGGTTGGAAGATATCGTGATCAGAGTACTTTCAAGGGGCAATTGACTGAACATATTGCTAGAAGAACTGACTACAGCTCCACAACTTAAATACACTGGTCCGAAAAAGTTAGGGATATTACACGAAATAAAGGAAGTATGTGTCTGACTCAAGTAACACGTATTGAAACAACATCAGTGAGGCGACGTAACACAAACGATAAAGAGTGCGTTTACAGAAAAAAATTCTGCAATTTCTACACACAATAAGTACCACTGCAATATAGACAAAATGATAAATTCGGAGATTATCCATAATTCTGGATTTCTGTGCCTAGTAACACCACCTCTGCGTGGAAGAACGTCTTGACACCTACGAGGCATATTTGCAATGACATTACTGATGAGTGTTTAGGGCAGCTTGTCCCATAATACAAGCAACAGGTTACGGAGGTCCTGGGGTATGGAACGCAGTTATCCAGACGTTGCTGTACAGCGTCCCAAATGTACTTAAGGGATTAAGGTCAGGAGACCTCGGAGGCAGTTCTAACAATTCAATCCCATGACGTTCGAGCTCTGGAAGCACGTTCCAGGCTCGGTAACTAGTTGCAGTGTCATCAAGAAAATTTAATGCATGTCCAGTAGCAGCATGAAACAGTATCACCATGGACACAATGACTTAGTTTCGGTACACTGAGGCATTCATGTTGCTTAACAAATATACAAGGAAGTACGGCTATTAAAACCCACTGCTGCCCAGCCAAGAACTGACTACCGCTGGTAAGGGTCGACGGGCTGCCCATAGTGTTATTGCATTCGTGTGCCTGATCTTCTGCACGCGTATCGTTGTCGAGTATCAGGGTAAAGAGCGAAGCGAGATTTGTGTGTGAAAAGTACATGGTGCCACACTGTATGCAGTGACATGTACATTTAGGTCCAGATACTTCAGGAGCGGCTACAGCACAATAGATCATATCCACGTACTGAGATCCCATGACGAATTCAATCCCATGACGTTCGAGCTCTGGAAGCACGTTCCAGGCTCGGTAACTAGTTGCAGTGTCATCAAGAAAATTTAATGCATGTCCAGTAGCAGCATGAAACAGTATCACCATGGACACAATGACTTAGTTTCGGTACACTGAGGCATTCATGTTGCTTAACAAATATACAAGGAAGTACGGCTATTAAAACCCACTGCTGCCCAGCCAAGAACTGACTACCGCTGGTAAGGGTCGACGGGCTGCCCATAGTGTTATTGCATTCGTGTGCCTGATCTTCTGCACGCGTATCGTTGTCGAGTATCAGGGTAAAGAGCGAAGCGAGATTTGTGTGTGAAAAGTACATGGTGCCACACTGTATGCAGTGACATGTACATTTAGGTCCAGATACTTCAGGAGCGGCTACAGCACAATAGATCATATCCACGTACTGAGAGAACTAATTGAAAGAACGAGGGAATATGAACTTCCATTGTGCATGGCTTTTATCGATTATGAAAAGGCCTTTGATTCGGTGAAACCGTCAGCAGTTACAATGGCTCTGAAATCCTGCGGTGTTGAAGATGCATACATTAATATTATTAATAACACTATGAAAATGCAAGTGCAAAGATTCGGCTGTTTGAAAATACAACACACATAAAAATTGGAAAGGGGTGAGACAAGGTGACACCATATCTCCCAAGCTCTTTAGTGCCACATTTGAACATGTCTTTCAATCACTGAACTGGGAAAACAAAGGAATAAAGATTAATGGAGATTATCTAACCCACCTTCGTTTTGCTAATGACATAGTCATCTTTGCAACTACCCCATCAGAGCTGCAGCGTATGATCCAGGAGCTTGCTGACAAGAGGAAAGAAGTGGGATTAAAAATGAACTTTCAGAAGACAAAAGTGATGTACAATGCTTTTACAAGAAATGAAGATTTATCGATTGATGGAGAAAAGCTGGAGATAACAGACACGTGCGTGTATCTTGGACAGCAAATATCAAGTGAGGGTCACATTGATGAAGAAATTAATCGCCGTACAAAACTTGCCTGGAGAGCTTTTGGAAGAAACAGCATAATTTTCAAGAGCAATATGCCATTATGTCTTAAAAGGAAAGTGTTTGATCAATGCATCCTTCCAGTGCTTACGTATGGTGCAGTGACGTGGACCTTAACTAAAAGAGACATACAAAGGCTGCAGGCAACTCAAAGTAGCATGGAGAGGTGCATGCGTGGTGTAACCAGGAGAGATAAGAAGAGGAGCTCGTGGATCCGAAAAATAACATGAGTGGAAGACATCATGATCAGGGATAAATCCCTGAAATGGCAATGGGCTGGACATACTGACAGAAGCACAGATCATCGATGGACAGTCGAAATTTTAGATTGGATTCCGAGGGACAGGAAAGGACCCAGAAATTCGAACGTATGCGGGAGTAACCTGGAAGATACTGGCACAAGACAGATCGTTGTGGAAGAAACTTGGGGAGACCTTCGTCCAGAAGTGGATTGATAATGGTTGACAATGATGATGATGATGACATCTTTGACTGCAGTGAGCTGATGTCGATGCTATACATCTCGGCGGCCTCCTTGGTCTGAGTCCGTATTCGTGAAGACGGTTTCGTACGGTTTGAGTACATACTGTGTCACCAGAAGCAGCTCGAAGTGACTTACGGATTTGGCAACTGGTGATACTTGGCTTTCTCCTAGCACTTACTCTCAGGAAGCGATCTTGCCTTCTCTTGTGTATCTACGGGCGACCAGTCCTGTGGGAATCTGTAACATTTCCATGCCATAGAAATCTTGTGTGTAGCCGACTTACTAAAATTTGAGAAATTTCTAAAGCAGCAGCCACATTGGCCTGCCGTAACATGCCAACAACCCCATTTCTGTTGTCAATTTTTAAATGTGTTGTCTGGACGTCATTTAAAGTTCATTTCGCACCCATTCAGCAGACTTCTAGACCAAGCGGTGAAACGACCCATGCTCCACTTCTCGCAAGATGCTTTTATCGGAGCTCGCACGCAACGTGCTGTGTTGTCATGATGCTAATATTACTTCAAGAAATCTTCAAGAGAGAGCTACTTACATTTAATCTTTTATTTTCGTCAGCACATCAGAGGTCACTTCAGTTATTGTTTCAGTAGCAGAATGAACGACAATAATATCCAAGTCACGCTAATAACGAATCCCACTACAATAATAAGGTGTGTTTCACTTAAGCTCGAATTTCAATATGCGTTTTACTTAAGCTCGAATTTCAATATGCGTTTTACTTAAGCTCGAATTTCAATATGCGTTTTACTTAAGCTCGAATTTCAATATGCGTTTTACTTAAGCTCGAATTTCAATATGCGTTTTACTTAAGCTCGAATTTCAATATGCGTTTTACTTAAGCTCGAATTTAATCGAACTGTAAACATACACTACGGTCTATGAAAATTGTAACACTATAAAGGATTTCTGGTATTAGCTAGAGACTTAGAGGATATGTACAATAGGTTGGGGTGTGCAAATGATTAAAATGTCAGTGAAAATACGCATCGATTTCGGTGTAGCGTCCTTTGAACTCTCCGCTCTTGGGTTTAAGGGGAGTTAAAGGGTGAAAATGGTAAACATTTTACATCTTTTTTTTTTTTTTTTTTTTTTTTTTTTTTTTTGCATTTTGATAAAATTCGGTATCTTCTGAGCAATTTGATACCAAAACCATGGAGATTTTATTATAGGAAATATATTTCACTGAATTTTAAAAATTGTTCTACACGCTCTTTGTTTCACGAGTTTCATCCAAAGTAGCTTGGGTGAGTGCATATTTACATTTATAGTTATTTTGTGCTATGTTTACGTAGAGATTATACTAGTACACAGGATATAGCATAATATAGCACGCATAGATAATAATAATCTTCTGAAAAAGTGCTTTAATGGTAAAACGAAGAATGTCAACGAGTCATTCAACAACATAGTGTAGAGTAGAATACCAAAAATTGTGTTTGCTGGTAGAACAACACTTGAAGTTGGGGTTTATGATGCCAAGGAAAAGACTACAAGAAGAGGAACTAGAAAACCCATATTACAGCCCAGGAGCTTTTTAATGTTAGTGAAATGTAATAAACTATTGTTAATTCACAACTTTTTACTTTTCCTTCATTTCCCGCAATTCTTGCTTTCAGTAATTTTGGTACACATTTCTCTTGAATGAATAAAGCTACAGGGTTTAAATTTTGACTGGATATTAGACTAGTTATTAGTATAGTAAGCTGCTCTACTAAAATAATTGCGTTTGATCATAAAAAAGGCTTCAAAATACTGCACTGCTGGCCACCCAAAATGCAACACCAAGAAGGACACGAGATAGCAAAGCCAGATTTACTGGACAAATAACAACAGACACAAAGATGAAACGATTGAGCTTACAGGCCCGTGCGACTTGCGGAACACGCAGACATCAATAGCTCGTGTGACCCCCATGGCTGGCAATAACGGCCGCTACACGCCGCGGCATTGCACGAAAGAGGCTTTGGATGTGGGCTTGGGGTATGTCGGTCCAGGCTGCTTCCACACGTTGCAACAATTCATCAGGCGTAGCCGCGGGTGTTGCTTGCCAGGCCACTCAGTTGCCGATCAGCGACCAGACGTGTTCGATGGGCGACATATCGGGAGAACAGGCGAGCCACGGCAGCAGTGACATATGGTGGGCCGTGAAGAATTGTTGCACGACGCTTGCCACGTGCGGGAGCGCATTGCCCTGTTGAAACGTGGCCGCTGGAAGGTCCTGCAGGTAAGAGAGGACTACAGGCTCCAAAACGTCGGAGATGGTGCGGTGGCTGTTGAGTGTACCGACGATGCGTACCGGAGGGGTGCGGGTGTCATATCCAATTGCGCCCTAAACCATAACGCCAGGTGACGGACCGGTATGGCGATGCATATGCAGGCGTCATACAGTCTCTCGCCGCAGTGCAGCCCCACGTGGATCCGACCACCGTGGGGTTGCAAGCAGGAGCGGGATTCGTCGGAGAAGACAATGGCGTGCCATTCTGTAGTTCAGGTGCGGCGTTCAACGGTCCACTGCCGCCGCTCTCGCCGGTGGTGTAACGTCAATGGTAATCGGAGCAATGGTCACCGTGCGACAAGTCCCCGCTCCGGAAGACGACGTCGAACGGTACGTGCTGACACGGTTGTTGCGCAACACATCCTAATTCCTGCGGTAACGTTCGTGATGTGGCGGTGCAAGCCGCCAATGCCTGCCGCACAACATGCCGGTCCTCTCGTTCGGTGGTGTGCGGCGGCTGCGGCAATAGTTCACGTCGGTCCGTCCGTCACTCCTGCACCCACCGAATCTGTACTCGCCTCACTGTGGCTGGATGTCGTCTCCCACGGGCACCGATGTCTCGGTACGATAAACCGCTGTCGCGATAAGGCACTATTCGTCCTCTGTCGAACTCCGAAACGTGCTGGAATGACTGCCGTATTCTGCAACGAGGCATCAGGAAGCTTCCCACACACAGGTCCGGCAGCAGAACACACTTCCACTACTTACACCCCGCCTTCTGTGTACCCTTGTTATAGTGATTCTAGGTGGCATTCCGGCCGCACATGATTTGCATATGCCCTGCAAAGCTAATCGTTTGCATGTCCTCTCGTGGGCGACGCATGCTGCGAATTTCAGGCCAATCAGATGCTTTCTTCTTGGTGTTGCATTTTGGGTGGCCAGCAGTGTATTGTTACTTAAATTTATGGTAGAAAATAAAATTCAAACATTTTAAACATCTTTTTCAAAATTTCATGATTTGCAATAATTCTAGCACAGTGAATGTAGCATGTATATGGAAAGAAGCATGTGAAATTTCATCCTTCTAGTGCAAATAGTTTCTGAAATACTTGTACCTAAATATAGGTAAATTTAACATGTCTTCTTATAGAGCCTTTAACTCCAAATTTAAAGAGCTGGCGCAAACGAGATGCTACAGTCAGTGAAGAGCAGACATTGTGTCAAAAGGTGTTTCTTGTGTCTCACTATGCCCCGTCACCGAAGAAGGTCGCATTATAAACACCTGACGGATTTTGAGCGAGGAAGGATTGTTGGGATGCGGTAAGCTGGATTTTCCTACAACCGAATTTGCTACATGTACGGGATGACACGCCAGTACAGTAATGCGAACATGGCACCAATGGGCAGGTGAAGTTTGGACTCATAGCAATCTGGGAAATGGACCGTAAAATCGCACTACTGCAAGGGATGACAAACACTTCTACCGCATGGCAGTGACCGGTCGCCCAGCGACATTCACGGGGTTGGCGCAGCAGAGAAACAATACCACAAGTCACGGTTTGTCCTCCAGCACAGTTCGTCGTCGTCGTCTGCTAAACATACAACTGGCCGCTAGTAGCCAATTGCTGCATATTCCTTCGACTCTCACCCACAGACGCCTCAGGCTGCAATGTGGTTTCGATCACAGATATCAGTGGGTTGATTGGCTAAAGGTCGTGTGTCCTGACCATCCAGGATTCAACTTGATGCACCATGAGGGTTGCATGCGTGTTTGAAGAAATCGTGGTAAACGGCACCTTGCAGCGTCATACCGGCCTAACGATAAGAGTCATGGTTTAGGGCGCCAATGGGTTCAATTCGCGATCTCACCTGATACGAATTTAGGAAACCCTGAACAGCCGGCGTTACATCAGAGATGCTTCAGAGGCAGAGGTGATACCCTTCCTTCAGAGTTGTTCTGGCGCTATATTTTAGCAGGACAATGCTCGGCCACATGTGACCCGTAATGGCCAAGACCTCGTCCATGCGAGGCATGTACCGCTTCTTCCCTGGCCTGCATGTTCGCCGGATATGTCTCTGGTCGAACATGTCTGGGACATGGTAGCTAAGCGACTGGCCCATCAAGCGCATCTGCCAGTCACCATAAATGAATTCTAGTCTCGCATAGAAGCAGCGTGGGAGGCTATTTGCCAGGACGATATCAAAAACCTCTTCCATTCAATGCCACTCCGTGTAGAGGTTGTTATTGTTGCTCGTGGTGGCTCTACACAATACAGAGTTTCAAAGCGGAAAAAATCTTGTATAGCTCTACAAATGAAATCAGTTATTTCCTGTATCATTAGGAATCTGTGACACATATTTCATTTGAATAGCGCAGTTCTTTCTTGGTGTTCCAGTTTTCACAAACAGTAATGTACACTGAAGTGCCAGAAAAACTGGTACACCAGTCTAATACTTGGTAGGTCCCCCCCCGGGAGCGCAGGACTGCAGAAATACGATGGGTCATGGACTGCACTAGCTTCTGGAAATATGCTGTAGGCAATGCACACCATACTTCCTACAGAGTGTTCCACAAATCGGGTGTATTCAGAGGTCTCGGATTACTGTGTTCGATAGCGCGTTGCATGGCATCCCAAATGTTCGTTCAGATCTGGAGACCTGGGTGGGAATGGCAACACCCCAAACTCAGATGAATGCTCCTCTAACCATAATGTGGCCTCCCGACACTTGTGTTATCCTATTGGAACAGGCCCAAATCATCAGTATGAATGCAGGACATGAACGGCTGTACCTCGTCAGAAAGGATGCGCACATAGTATTGGCCGGTCACAGACGTTTGTAGACATGCCAAGGTTCCCAGTGAAGTCTAGATAAACACACCCCATACCATTACGCTCCCCCCCCCACCAGCCGGTACCCGGTTTACAAGCGGGATCCCTGGCTTCATGGGATTTGCGCCACACACGAATCCTTCCATCCGCCCGATACAGTTGGAAACGCGACTGCCACCCGGGTGGCGCAGTGGTCTAAGCGATGGCCTTTGATCATTCGTCCGAACGGGGTCCGGGTTCGAATCCCGGTGAGGCATGGATGTTGTGTTTGTCTTACGGCACTGGCTCTCTCCCTTCCCTGGAACCAGTAACCCTAAATTAGGGACGGGCGACTGCTTATAGCCCATTGAGTTGCTCACGGTGGTCGTTAAACCTCCAATCAAAAAAAAAAAAAACAAAAAAAAAAACGCGACTCGTCAGACCAGGCTACTTGTTTCCAGTCGTCGTCAAGTGTCCAGTGGCGGTGCTGCCGTGCCCAAGCGAGGCGCATAGCTCTGTGTCGTGCACCCATCAAGGTGACACCAGTTGGGCGTCGGCTTCCAACGCCCATATCGTGCAGGGTACTTTGCACATTTCGCTGATGCTTGTTGAGGTTCCAGCATTGAATTCCGATGATATGTGCTAGAGTGTTGCACGCCTATCGCGTGAAACGATTCTTGACAGCCGACGATGGTCACGTTCACCCAATTTCTTTTTACGGCCATACTGGTATCGTAGGTTGGAGGGTTTGCCGGAATTCTTGTAGTCACGGTACACCCTTGCAATGGTCGTCCGTAAAAATCTGAACTTCGTTTCTACGTCCGAAATACTATGGTCCATCTCAGGAGCGTCAACTATGACACCGCGTTGAAAATCGCTTAAATCGTTATTACTTGTCATTCTCATGCCGAAATCAGCTCTGACAGCTGGAAAGGATGTCCATCGCTTTATATACGCACTGGCGGACGCAACCCAGTACGCGCATAGGTGGCGTTGCTACGTATTTTGCATAAGCTCGTCTGTACCAGTTTTTCTGGCACTTCAGTGTATATCGTCGACCCTAATCATCTTTACAGCTCGTGAACCAGTCTCATAGCTGATAAGCTAAGATGCCCATAGACAGACATTGAAAACAGCCTTCTCTCATCTTTTTACCTACGTCATCCAAGCACTGTCTTGAATACTTGTTTCCAAAGAGAGATTTGGGCAAGAGATAAAATATAAACGTTAAATTTGGTACTTGCTTAAGGAGAATTAACCAAATTTACACAGAGATAAGAACTAGAAGTTTAAACCTCCTATTCATTAAATGTCTGGGGTACCAATTATTAAACGTAATAAAGTATAACCATATACACAGGTCTATAGCGCAGAATTCTGTTTTATTAAGAGCATGTGTTACAAAATTCGAATCATACGCTAAAAAAATTACTCACCTTTTCCACAGCTAAGTTATACGAATGTTCTGCATAAACATGAATTCCATCTGAGAAGGGATCTGGATACATCACATTTGGATGAATCGTTAGTAGAAGTCCTGGCGTGTGATCCGTGTTTAAGTATTCATCGTGTTCAACGTTTAAGACAAGAACCATATCTAAAGTAAAATAAAGCAAAATACTGAAAATTTAATTCTGTCGTGTTTTGGGAACAAAGAAATAATGAAATGCGCTCGCGCGCGTATATAACATTTACATTCGTAAAACAAAACTTTCGACCTCACTGACAAACCAAGCGTACTGGAGTGCTATCCTTACAAGCATAAGGTGAGATTGAACTCATTTTCGAATTTGGATGTACATAAGATTTCAGACATTATAACATAAACGTTTAAATGGGTTGTAGAGTTAACTTTTATGTTACGCTTAACTGCACTTTACTTCCCCTTAACTGAACGTAATGACTTTATGCTTATTGAATGAGCTTTTCGTTGAACCTGGTTGACTTCACAGTCAGATGTAGCTGAAAATCTTAACCAAATATTCTGTTACGTCGCTGCTGGACTTTACCCCGAATCAGATTCGAGACACCACCCCACAGGATGAAAGCGGAACGGAGACGTTCGCCTCTGGATTAGAGAGCAGCGAAGAAGACAGTGCGAATGAAAAAAATTCCTCAAGAGAGCATTAAACCAGAAAATGACAGCAACATTTTATCACCAAAATACCAGTTTGATCAGAAGATACAGCACCATTATATTAAATAAAAAGAGTAAAACAACGCGTAGGTAGAACAGTATGTCTGACTGTCTATAGCTACTGAGATAGGAAAACAAACAGTTTCCTTTGCACTGTAAACAATAATTGGGCTCTTCAACCTTTCCTTTAAAACATAATCATCTGAGTTGTTTATGACATAGATGATCAGCTTATCTTTGCATGTTGCGAAAGTGCAATGCAATCCACTTATGTATCTGAATTTCAACAGACACACGCAGAGGATTTGTGACAAACTCGTTCATAATGGCGTCGGTCGGACACCATGAGCGTCTCTTTCCACTCTCACAAGAATACTGTTTGCAAACCTGTTACTTTCTTTTTCAGCTGCAACCATGATGTCATCCCGAGACAAACACCCAGCTCTCATGACCCTAAAATGCACTGAGTAATTTCTTACCAAAACATAAATAGCGTTCACCGATTGAAAAGTTTCTCACGGAAAAGAAAAAAAAATTGTGGCACACAAATTCTTGTCACAGCTGGAAATTTGGTTTCTAATCACACATTGTTTATCTAAACGCCAGTAAAGCACTTAAGATGACTTTTCGAATCTTTGGTTTTGCACTCGGCAATAAAAAGGAATTAATTGATTAAGCTACGTAACAATATAAATACAAGGTGGTCAGAAAGTTACTTTGCCAATTGAACGGACTCCAGATATCGCTGTAATGGATGGATTGAATATAAATGCAGAATATAGAGGTTACGCCGCATGCGCTCACGATGCGCAAACGAAACATCGTGCAAGCTGTCACGGTTATGGTTGCGGTTACCGACTTTCAGAATGTTGGAATGGCAACATTCTAACTTTTTAATGTCACTGTAACAAGCGTCCTGAAAAACGGTTAGTGGCGTTGAAATGGTATCACCAGACCGAAAAGTGAACAAGATATCGTCAAATGAAGGACGGCAGGCGAAGTACGGAATGAGCACGAGAAATAGCACAGTTTAACCTAAGCATAGCATAGGAATGCCTGTTTAAATGTGAAAAGAGCAAACTAAAGAAACGGCAAAGAAATAACACACACCGTGCTTCGATGTTTTACAGACAATTACAACTGCTCCATATGTCCGTCACAGCTACAATGACACACAGCATACGGCTGACGACAGACGTTTCAGCAGAACGTAACACATTTGGTGACAGGTCCGAAATGGTGCGTTGTATAGTTTTTTTCATTTCACTTAGTATACGAGGTTGATCACTGTACACTTTGGACTTCAGATAACCCCAGAACCAGAAATCCGTAGGAGTTAAATCAGGGGAACGTGCAGGTCATGGGGAAGAAAAGTGACGAGATATGATTCGGTCAGAGAAATGCTGCTGCAACACGCCTTTCACGCTAGCGGATACATTTGAAGGAGCACCATCTTGCATCCGGATAACAGTCTCCAATGCATTCCGTTGCTGCAGATGCAGAATGGCACAGTTTGTCAGCAATGCGGCATTACGGACGCCTGTTTCAGGTCATGACTGTAGTTAACGAGGGGTAACTTCCTCAAAAAATAAAGCCCCAAAACAAAATCCCTGGTCACTCCAAACCGTACGGTCACTTTATGTTCTTGTACGGGAATGGGTATAACCTCACGTGGTTGGTGTCCGACCAGTGCACACAGTTCTTTGAGTTAACTCGCACTGTTAAGGTAAAATGCGCTTCATCTGTCTAAATTATTCGCAGCGGCCAGCTGTCATCGGCAGCGTACCGTATTAGAAATTCATTTGCGAAGAGTGAACGCTGTTCATGATCTCTGTCTTCTAACATGTGCACGAGATGAAAGCGGTACGGAAACATGTGCATGACTGATCGGAGAACCTTTACAACGGTACTCTTGGGTATGTTCAGCGTCCGTGCAACACCTCTTGTAATTGCTCCTGAATCTTCATGGATGGCCCGATGGATTTCAGCGACAGCTTCTACAGGAGTTGCAGGTCTGTCACACGTGCATCTTGTATCTTTAAACTTACGGATCAAGTCACGGACAGCTTGAATAGTATCTTCAAACTTACAAATCAAGTCACGGTTAGCTTGAGTAGTATCTTCAAACTTACGCATCAAGTCAAGGACAGCTTGAGTACCCTGGCATAAATGATAATTCCTGCGGAATACACGTAACGCATCTCCAGCATTGCAACCATTCAGATAATAACATTTCACGAGTTCAACCCGTAACTTTTCTGAGAGCGGCATCTCGGGTGTTTCTGGTTGTCGGTAGCACGCTGCATTTAAACAGTGTCTCAAGTGACATCATCTGCAACCCTTGAGAAAGCCTCCCGGTTGGAGAGCAAAAGCTCGGGAGATACAATTTTCCCTTGTATTCGTTCTTTAATTATACTTTCACACCAATAAACGGAGTTTGTATAGATTTGTTTACTGTATTATTTAGGTGTGAATCCCGTTCAACAAGTACTTACCCGCTTTTCCGGGCGTTCACGGGAAAATGTTTAAGATCTACAGAAACGGCAGACTGAAACTGGCAAGAGAAAGTGCGCACCTAGACTTCCTCACTGAATGCAAGAAGCGGGACGTCTGCCCGAGGTTCCTGCGCATCAAGTCAGCGATAACAGATAGCTGGTTCCGTCGCAGGCTTGATAATTTCCAGCGTAGCACATTAGTATCATTGGTGCGAAGAAAAAGAATGCAAGTTATGTCTCTCCATGCTAAAGTGTTTCGTTGGCACAATGAATTATATCATAGCAAAGAAGCCATCATTGTTGACGAATGGATAACGAGAACACACATGCTAGTGGAAAGAGTCGAAGTGATCATGAGAGAGAAGCACCGCAGAAAATTTTGTGATTTATCGGATGGACAACACCATTTCCCTACGGAAAACAAAATTCCTGTTGTAAATGTGTCCGAAAAAGTACTTACTGCAGAGGAAACGAATATCTTAACACAAGGCCCAAAGTTTTGCCCCAGAGCGAAACTCAACATCAAGGAAATCATCCCGCACCTGGAATCAGCCATTGGAAGACTACCCTCTTCCGAACAGGACACAGTGAGGCACTTAGCAGCCGAAAAACTGAAGAGAAGTTTAGCCACAAGAGTAAAACATGACACTCGAGCATGGTCAGTCATAAAGAACTTGCGAAAGAGGGAAGATATGGCAAAAACACTTATTGATAAATCGAACCAGATTGCCATAATGAATAGGAAAGATTATGATGACGAGCTGAAGACCTTTATCACCGAGTCGGCATCGACCAAAGTTGCTACCGATCCGACGAATACCCTGGTATCCAAAGTACAAGGAATGAAAAAGTGGGCTAGCTTGCCAGAAAGCATCAAGAAAGCAGCCGTCACCCCACCGGGACCATCGATACCACCACTGTTTGGTCGGCTTAAACACCACAAACCTGGGCACAAAGTGAGACTCATTGGCTCTAAAATTAGAGCCCCCTCATATTACCTTGAGAAAGAGTTATCAGTTTTACTCAAGAAATACCTTCCACCCTCTCAACACGCCCTTAGTTTAACACAAGAATTTATAAGTAGGACTAGAGGCGTAGTCTTGAACGAGCACGATATATTAGCAAGCCTCGACATAACGTACTTATACCCGTCAATACCGGTAGAGGAGGCCTGTGAAAATCTCGAGATACGGTTATCCAGGGATGATGAATTTCTCCCAGAAGCGGTGCAAGATATAAGAAGAGCCCTAAACCTGACTGTGAATAACAATTTCTTTCGTTACCAAGGAACTATATATAAACAGACCAGAGGCGCTCCAATGGGTTCTCCGCTGTCAAGCATATGAGCAGAAGCAATATTACGCCCACTAGAAGAGAGAATTTTCTCCTGCACCGTCAAAAAGCCACGTATATGGTTCCGATTTGTCGACGACATATTTTTCATATGGCAGTATTTTGACGCGGACCTTCAAGAATTCTGGGGACAAATCAATACCTTGCATCCAACACTCAAATTCACCCTAGAAAGGGAAACTGAAGGAAAACTACCATTCCTAGATGTTATGTTGCATAAAAATCAGAATGGCCGACTTGACACGGCGGTGTACTACAAACCAATAACAGTTCCCACCTTTATGGCACCTAATCTGTATCTCCCAATTCATATAAAATGGCAGCATTTAGAACATATTTTGAAAGAGCTTTCAACGTCTGTTCCAGCATAGAAACAAGGAACAAAGAGATATCAGATATCCTTAATAAAGGCATTGCAGCTGTTTTCCCCGAACATGATCTAAGAAAAGTCCTACAGAAAGTCCAGTCAAGGTATCGTACAACCCCCAAGGCGAAAGGAGATAATTTACGTTACGCCGGATCTGTGCCGTATATCCCAAAATTCTCTTACTCATTCAAAAGTCTAATGAGACGCCATCGCCTTCACATCGGTATCAGATCCCCGAACAGCATACACAGAGCAGTGGCAAACACGTGTAGAAACCCAGACAGGAAATCGGAGGCAGGAGTGTACATGATACCTCTGATGCACCCGAACGGTTCGTCGAAAGTTTACATCGGAATGACGAAAAGGTCGATTGCTGTAAGGTCTAAGGAGCACATGAGAGACATTCGATTGGGAAAGAATTTAACAGCCTTGTCTAAAGAAGTAGCACAGAAAAACGCAGTCCCGTTATGGGATAAAGTAAAGATAATTGTGCCGTATACTGGCTACAAAGGTACACTGGTCAGAGAGAGTATTGAAATCTCTACACATCCCTACGCATGCAACGATACCCAATCTGTTGATATTCAGTCCGCGTGGAGGAACATGCTGAGATGATTCTCCGCATGAAAGAAACCCGTGTATCGCCTCGTGCCTCGAGCATCAGATTTTTTTTTATTGAAAGTTTAACGACCACCGTGAGCAACTCAATGGGCTATAAGCAGTCGCCCGTCCCTAATCTAGGGTCATTGGTCCCAGGGAAGGGACAGAGCCAGTGCCGTAAGACAAACACATCATCCATGCTTCACCGGGATTCGAACCCGGACCCTTTTCGGACGAATGATCAGAGGCCATCGCCTTAGACCACTGTGCCACCGGGGCGGCCATCAGATTTTCAAAATACGACGTTTCCAACAACCAGTGTTTCGAAATCTTTTGATTATACTCACCAGACTTGTTAGTAACATCTGCAACCCTTGAGAAAGCCTCCCGGTTGGAGAGCGAAAGCTCGGGAGATACAATTTTCCCTTGTATTCATTCTTTAATTATACTTTCACACCAATAAACGGAGTTTGTATAGATTTGTTTACTGTATTATCTCATTTGTTTATCGCTGCATACTGACATCATCTCATGTGTGCATCCGATCACAGTGCCGTTTATTGTGCTAATTCCATACTTCGCATGCCGTCCTTCATTTGACGATATCTCGTTCACTTTTCAGTCTAGTGATACCAGTTCAACGCCATTTACCGTTTTTTATGACGCTTCTTACAGTGACGTTAAAAAATTAGGGTGTTGCCATTCAAACATTCCGAAAGTCGGTAACCGCAAACATAACCGTGAAAGCTTGCACAATTTTTCGCTTGCGCATCGCATGCGCATGATGTGTAGCATTTCTATTCTGCATTTCCAATTCATCCATCCATTACAGCTATCCCTGGAGCTTCTTCCTGTTTATCACTTCAATAACACGGCCAAGATTCTGTGATACAATAAGACCACGAACGATTTCCAAACCACTGTCTATATCGTCACGTCACATGAGGTCAACAACAAGTCTTCCATAACACAAGATACACTGAATAGAACTTGTCAATGATATTGCACAATATGAGTGAATGCTCACTCAGTACAAGAATACAGCATGCTTAACATTTTTCTTTCGTGAATCGCTCGTAACAGTATCACTGTACGATCCCATAACATTTCTCACTCGCTCTCATCTCAGAACTATTTATTTATCTTAGATTGCATTTTGACCTGCTGCCAGCAGTGGTATGCCCAAGGAAGGGGATTCACCCCCCCCCAAAAAAAAATTGGAACCTTTCGATATTTAAAAAAAACGCGATTTTAAATTTTAAAAGGCAAAGTTTTGTTAGTATTTGAAACTGTTTTTGTATCATGGTAACAATTGATCGTGTTTTCTTCATGAAGATAAGGAGCAGAGGACCAGCAGGATGCTCCATTGCGATGAAAAGCCAATACATGGATATATTTAAAGTTTCAGTGGCGGCGAAGCAATTTCAAATTTGAGTTTCATGACTAATTTCAGATTACTTTAAAGCACGCTGAAAAGTGAGGAGTTTTGTTAAAATACCTAAAATCACATTAAACAAAACCAACGCTGTAACATGAACACGGAAAACGCAAAAGACTATTACATGATTTCAATTTTTGTATCATTTTTGGACATGTTTATTAATACTTTGGAAAATAGATTTCTCGCACAGAAATCAGTTTTATCAGGATTCCAGTCACTTTTTCCAACAAAACCTAATATGCCACCATCTTCTCAACATATTGATGGTTTTAAAACTTTAACTGAATTTTTTACAGGTGTCTTTAATGGCTCGCAAGAAGAACTAATCCCAGAATTGAAACTGTGCTGCCGTAGAATCGCCCGCAAAGAAAAGGAGCACCGCCCAAAACATGCATAAGGTGCTTTAAAACTGTGCTACAGTGAGGCTCATGTTCTGTGAACCCTTCTAGAGCATTTCGGGAAGTTTGGCGTATTGCCTTATCCTTCTGAAAGAAGGCACTCTATTGGGAAATACCGTTGCCACGAAAGGATGTATCTGGTATGCAATGATGTTTAGGCAGGTGGTAAACGTCATAGTTTCCTGCACGTAAATGATGGGAACCAGGGTTTTCTAGCAGAACATCGGCTAAATCATTACACTTCTTCCAGCGACCTGATTTCGTTCCACGGTGCATCCTGGTGCCAACACTTTCCTAGGTAAACGACGAACACGCACCCGGCCGTCCACATGGTGCAACAGAAAATGTAATACATCAGATCAGACGACCTTCTTCCAAGCATTCCAGTTTTGATACTCGCATGCCGATTGTTAGCGCTTTTGACGGTAAACCGAGTTTAGCATGGGTAATCGGAGGGACCTGCGGCTAGGCAACACCAATTTTTTCCAAGGTTCGATGTACTGAGTGTTGTGACACATTACTCCCGTTACCAGCATTAAATTACCGGCGAGTTGCGCCACGGTATTTCTTTTGTTGGCTCGTACTATACAGTATATCCTTCGCTCACCTCTAGTATCGATGAGGCGTGTTCGGCCTACATCTTACCGGTGGTTCGTGGTTTTCTCTCCTCTGATCCCTTTTTGAAGGTACTAACTAACTATAGCTAACCTGGAGCAACTCACAGGTCTTGCCGTCTCGGAAATGCTCTAACCCAGTCGACTGGCCATTAAAACTTAGCTTTTGTCAAACTCATTCATGTACGCTGCCTTCTCCATCAGAAGAACAAGAATAGCATTGATTAACAGAGATCAATACGGGTGTTATTAGCACGTCTTTTGTAAAAAAAGATCGTGCTTCTGTTATCGGTTTGTCCGTCCGTCCGTCCGCCTGTACCCACGACATCTCTGCAACTATTAGTCCGATTTGAAAAATTCTTTTTGCATTGGGAAGCTTGAAACATGCAAATGATGATCCTTTACTTCGTTTTTTTTTACGATGTACAATTTTGCCGCTAGGGGGCATAAATGCAGATGATGTCGAATTCAAAAATACGTTTTATTCCACATATTTGCTTCTAAACATCCGATTGAAATTTTTTTTATCTTTCGATTCCATTTATGTTGAAGAGTATTTTAGATATAGTTACTTTTTCAAATTACGCATAGATTTTCCGCTAGGGGCGTAAAAGTAAATTACATTTTCCCCGATAACTCTTCTTCTAAAACTCCGATTTGAAAATTTTTTTCTTCAGCGGATACATCTCCTGATGGAAAATGTTTTGCATATAATTTCAAATTTCTGGTAAAGAATACTTTGGACACCAGGGGCCGTAAGTGTTAATTTTTGCTTCTGATGTATTTGCCATAAAACCGGAGCTTCTAAAATATTGATTGAAAAAATTCTTTCGTGGACTGATGCCACTCACATCGATATACCTTTTTGGAATATTTTTGAGTATGTGCATCTCCGCCAGGGGGCGTAGATGCACATACTTTTTTGGTCAATATCTCTACTTCTAGGAGTCCGATTTGAAAAATTCCTTCTTTGTTGGATAGTGTTTTCAGTGTGACATGTTTTTCTTATAATTTCAAAATTTTCAAGTAATTCATAGACTTTCCGCTAGGGGGCGTAAATGTAAATTGCCTTTCCCCCTATATCTCTGCTTCCAAACCTCCGATTTGAAAATTTCTTTCTGCACCGGATACAGCTCCTGATGGGAAATCGTTTGCACATAATTTTTAATTTTGCTAAAAAAATAGTTTGGCCACCAGGGGGCGTAAACTTAATTTCCGCTTCTGTTGTATTTGCAGCAAAATATGAGATTCTAAATTCTCGATTGAAAAAAACGGCGTTTGTTGATGAATACTAGTCATGTCGACAAACCTTTTAGAAACATTTCCTTCTTAAAATAGTGCATGGTTTCTGCGCCAGGGGACGTAGATGTATATCTTATTTTTGTCAATATCTCTACTTCTAGGAGCCCGATTTGAAAAATTCCTTCTTTGTTGGATAGTGTTTCTAGTGTGACATATGGTTCATATAATTTCAAAATTTTCAAGTAATTCATAGACTTTCCGCTAGGGGCGTAAATGTAAATTGCGTTTCCCTCTATATCTCTGCTTCTAAATCTAAGATTTGAAAATTTCTTTCTGCACCGGATACAGCTCCTGATGGGAAATCGTTTGCACATAATTTATAATTTTTGTAAGAAATGGTTTGGTCACCAGGTGGAGTAAGTCTTAATTTCCGTTTCTGTTGCATTTGCAGCAAAATATGAGCTTCTAAAATCTCGATTGAAAAAAAAGTCGTTTGTTGACCGATACTACTCATGTCGACGAACCTTTTAGGAACACTTTCTTCTTTAAAATAATGCATGGTTTCTATGCCAGGGGGCGAAGACGTATATCTTATTTTTGTCAATATCTCTACTTCTAAAAGCCCAATTTGAAAAATTCCTTCGTTGTTGGATAGTTGTTTCGATGCGAAATGTTTTTCCTATAAATTCAAAGTTTTCACGTAAATCATTTAAGACTTTCCTCTAGGGCGCATAAAGGTTAATTGCGTTTTCTGCTCCTAAAACTCCGATTTGAAAAAATTCTTCCTGTATCGCCTACAAGACCTGATGGAAATTTTTTCACATAATTTCTAATGTTTGGTAAAGAATAGTTTAGCCACCAGGGGTCATAAGTGTTAATTTCTGCTTCTGAAGTATTTGTTGCAAAATGTGTGCTCCTGAAAACTCGACTAATTTTTTTTTCTTGGACCGATACTGCTTATATGGGTAAACCTTTTGAGAATACTTTCTTCCTAAAATAATGCACGGTTTTCCCACCAGGGGACGTAAATTCACATCTTATTTTTGCAGATATGTCTGTTTCTAAGAGTTCGTAAGCTCACGATTCCGTTTACAGCAATATCTGAGGGATTAAAAACCCGATTTTCTTTCGTCAGATCTATTGTTTTCCATACCGGTTCCATTGACTTTGAATAGCTTTGATAAATTTAATTTGCGTCAGAACGGATTCAAAAGACGTGCTTATTACACCCGAAAATTCGGTGTCATCTTTCTTGTTTTTACAGTTTCATGACATTCACACGCGCCGTCGTTTACCTGAAGTTGTTTCAATATGCATAAACACACGCTGGTCGTAATGTTTTGGCTTCTCTGTGTGTATGGGGAAACTGAAGTGTAACTAAAAATAATAATAACAATTGCAGTTTTCCTTTTAAATAAGACAGGGTGCTGTAGACTTGTGCCGCTACGGTCGAGCTTTCACTGCTGCTGAGAAAAATTTATACTGTATTTCTAAAATCAGGTATGCGTGATCCCCTGTTGAAAAGACACGCGCAGGAGGACGGGCTGTAGTTTAGCTTCAGCCACTCCACGGGCTGTAGCTTAGCTTAAGCAGATACACCGGAAGAAATGCTCTCTGAAAGCATGACTTGTTTATTGGTTTGAAAGCAAAAAACAAAAAAAATTGCGAGATGTAATTGTGTACATGTTTTCAATTTTAAATACGGAACGAAAAAGAAAGTATATTACCTTTTAAATCTTGCCACGCATCGGGTTCCGCAACAAAGAGTTGTTTTTCGGGCCCACTGTTGGAGTTTAGTATATAGCAATTTCCCAGCTTGGGATCGTAAAAGGAAGTAAAATATCTGGAAAAAACGAAGAGGAACCTGATATTACAAGTATATTTTCTTTGGTAATGTTTCTCGGAAATAACTGTTAGAAATTTAATCGATGTCGGAGAAGTTTATGCATGAAGATAATAGAGAGTGGTCCAAAAGTCTTGACCTGTCTTTAGAAAAGTAATGCTACATCGTTTACAGAAACAACATCTGTAGCGTTTGGAAGATAGGCATCAGAAGTGTTTCATCAACCATTGCGCGTAGATGTCTCCAGTTTTTCTTTCTGTTCACAGCTACAAGCTACATTTGCCAGTGTGCAGGAAAAAGTGATTTGTGTGTGTGTTTTTGTAACGAAAACAGTCATTTAAGTGCAAACAAATGTTTGCACACGTTTCGGCATGAAACCTTCTGGTGCTAAAAGAATAAAGTATTAAAAGATACATTTCTAGAAACTGGGAGTGTTTTGGACAAGCCAAGAAGTGGGCGTCACTGTGTTTCGGAAGACGACGTGGAACGAGTCTGAGTAAGTCAACCCGACAAGCTGGGGGACAATTGGTTTGCTAAGGACAACAATGATGAACATTTTGCATAAAACACTACGGTTATACGCATACGAAGTCAAGATTATTCAAAATTTTGAGGAGAACGACAAGCCTCGCCATTTCGAATTTGCCTGTAATTTAACGGATCTCTTGGATAATGAGGAATACTTCCTTGAACGTGTGCATTTTAATGATGAGTGAACATTGCACGTTTCAAGAGTAGTTAATATACACTATATTGACAAAAGTCACCAGACACCACTTCAAAAGAAAATGAAAGGATCCGCTGCATTGTTAAGATGCGTGGTACAGCTGCAAACAGTATCAAAACCAGCCTGCAGCTGACCGTGATCATATCGCACTGTGAGGTTGAGTGAAAATGTAGCGGCCGGAGAGAACTGACTTTGAGTAAGGAAAGATTGTTGGGTGTTATATTAGTGGGCTGTCCATATGAGAAATCCAGAGGCGTTTAAACATACCCAAGTCAACTCTTTTGGATGTACTGAATAAGTGGAAGACACATGGCGTGGTGAAGCAGTAAAACGTACCGGCAGACCAAAGAAAATCATTGATAGAGGGCGTCAAAATCTCAGGAGAGTCGTTACAGCTAATCGATGGAGTACCGCACAAGACCTCAGTGTACAGGTGAGTAAAAATGCTGGAACCTTGGTATATACACGTGCCATTCACAGAGAACTTCATTCCATAGGTTACCGTGGTCATGCGGCTGCTCATAAGCGTTTCATCTCCACTCGGAATGCTAGTCCTCGTTTAGCATGGCGTAAAGAACATTTATTGTGGACCGTAGATCAATGGAAACGAGTCCTATGTACTGGTGAATCCAGGCACACAATCCATCATTCTGGTGGCCGTGTGTGGGTATGGCGATAGCCGGGGGAACGCTATTTACTACATTGTACTGTTCCTACGGTCAAGTTTGGAGCTGGCAGTGTACTCGTGTAGGGCTGTTTTTGGTGGTATGGTCCCGGTCCATTGGTTATCCTGGACAAACCTGTTAACCAGCACGTCTACCTCGATATTCCGGAAAATTATGCACTACCAACTCTGTGGCAATATTATGGAACCTAGCCTTGTTGGTATCAGCAGGATAATGCACCGAGCCATAAAGCAAGGACTGTTGCGGCGTGGTTTTACGATAATTCCGTATCGTGTGTGGACTGGCCAGCACAGGTCCCTGATCCTAATCCCATAGAGTACCTATGGGATGAATTAGAGCGCCGCATAAGACGTTTGGAACCAAGGCCTACTACTAAGCAATAGTTAGGGGCTGCATTATGCACTGAATGGAAGCGCATACCTACCGCAGTATTCCAAAACCTTGTCGAAGGCATGTCTCGAAGGGTCAGTGCATGCATTAATGCCAAAGGTGGACCGACACCGTACTAATGTATATCAATAAATGCCATGTTGTGTTTCTCTTAAAGGTGTCCGGTGGCTTTTGTCAATATAATGTACATAATATACGTATATCAGGATCAGAAAACCCACGGAAAAGCTCATGTTCATGACAGTCTCAGAGTAAATGTTTCGTATGGGCACAGTCACATTATTGGTTCTTCTAACTTCGTGGAAAAATCTATCACCATAAATGTCTGCTCAGATATGCTGCGAAACTTTGCTGTGTGACAAGTTTAAGACCCTCAGCGAGACGTCATCCTTCAACAAGACGTATCTCTTCCTCACTGAGGAATATGTGAGTGATTTGAAAGATCTAAAGAAACAGATCGTGAACGCCATTGTTGCTGTTGATTTGTATTCATTACAACGGACATGACGGGAAATTAAGCAGAGGTTGCACATCTTCCGCTCAACTAAGGGAGTGCATACAGGAAGTGTATTAGTTTTTGTCATAAAAACTTCAGACGTTTGCTTTTTAAACGCAGGAAGTTTTTGTCATAAAAACTTCAGACGTTTGCCTTTTAAACGCAGCAAATCTTATTGGTGTAGTTATTTTTTAATAATTTTACAGAGATAGGGCAATATTTTTGGTCTATTTTTTTCGATTGATTAAATTAGTTTAACGACAGCCTTGTGCTAGAGTAATTACAGATTTCTTTACCAACAGAACAAAAATATTACACGAAGAAACACTAATAATTATATATTTATATAATGAAACCCAAATTTCTTCTTGCTTGTGTAAGTAGCAGGGGCGTACTTATAGTCCCCGGAACCCCCTGATTGCGGGAGGGCCTCACGGCTCAGCAAAACGATTTTACTAAATCTTTTGAGGAAGCTTCATATGCATAAAGAAATAGCCAGGATTTTTTTAAAGCACCTCTGAAAGAAGTGTTAAAAAGAAAAGCATTTATTTTTCGCGTATTAAATTTATAAAAACTGGGTGACAGGAAAGCAGTTACCTGAGGCGCCTTTTCACAGTCACAGCAATAGTTCCTATACATGCATATTAACAAGAGAAAGTGAAATAAATATCAACTCAATTGTTTTTACATAACTACGCGTGTTTCAGAACATAATGAAGTGAAAGGTGTTCTTCGCGGAGACCAAAACGCATAGGCCTGTGTCATTTTTTTATAACAGAGTAAAGAAAATATTTTTTACTATGCGCGAAACATACTGTAGTTGCATATTAAGCTTGTTTCTTATATCCAAGAGTAAATAATTTAAGTAGTGTATAACGAAGTAAATTTCTCCGTCATTTTTGGTGTACGCCGGGATTCGAACCCGGGTCCACTCATTCCGGAATAAGTTGCTCGACCAATTAAGCTACGCGGACATTTTATTCTGATTCCTATCTGCCTTTATGTCGTGTGCGTCCTTCTGGCAGAGTACGTCACATCTCCTAGTACGTTACATCATCTCCCCCTTATTTTGTTTTTCGAAGTGCTGCTTTTTTTTTTTATTTGTCCTATCTCGCGGTGTGGAAATAACATCATACCATTGCGAGATTGTGAACGGTCGGGTCATCCGGATAGTTCGGGCGCCATTATAACGAAGTGAATTTCTCCGTCATTTTTATCCGCGCCAGGATTCGAACCCGGGTCCCCTCATTCCGGAATAAGTTGCTCTACCAATTGAGCTACGCGGACATTTTATTCTGTTTCCTATCTGCCTTTATGTCATGTGCGTCCTTCTGGCAGGTACGTCACATCTCCTGGTACGTAACATCATCTCCCCATTATTTTTTTCTTCGAAGTGCTGCTCTTATTTTTCCTATCTCGCGGTGTGGAAATAACATCACACCATTGCGAGATTGAGAACGGTCGGGTCATCCGGATAGTTCGGACGCCATTATAACGAAGTAAATTTCTCCGTCATTTTTGTCCACGCCAAGATTCGAACCCGGGTCCCCTCATTCCGGAATACGTTGCTCTACCAATTAAGCTACGCGGACATTTTATTCTGATTCCTATCTGCCTTTATGTCGTGTGCGTCCTTCTGGCAGGTACGTCACAAGTGTTAGTTTTTTTTTTTGCATCTCATTTCTTAGTTGTTGTGTATTTATATTTGCTTACTTATGTTCTATATTTTTGTATAAATCAGAAAAGGTAATTAGACATTGTCACACGGTAGTTACATGGTTTGTGTGTGTGCAATTGTGAGGTATTTCAAAGGGGCTGACTTTAGTTCTCTAAAATAATAAAATTTGCATGATATGTTCAAATTTGGCGTAATAGTTTTGTAGTACTTTCTACTGGTATAAAACTAGGGCGATTATTATACTAATACTAACAACATACACATTTGAGTTACACGCAATAAATAGCAATAATTTTTGTTTTACGAAAAATACCTGTAGGTTCCAAACAATTTGAATTATTAAAACGCCCTAATGATCTAGAATTTAAAAATTTAAATAATTGAATGCTAATAGATTTTCTCAAAAGGGCCTCGAAGAAAGTTTTGCGGGGAACCTCGAGATTTTCCGTTACGCCACTAGTAAATAGCACTGTAGCAGAAACTTCTAGCGACATATGATGATATTGGTATGAGAAAGAATCACATAATACAATTTTTGAACGACTTTGATTTAGCACCAGAAGAGAGTCATTAGAAGCCGTACTGCATTTTGTAAGAAGTGAAATGCATTTTAATCTGACTTTTATGATTCATAAAACAGATCTACAACCATCTTTTGCAAGAAGTGAAACTAATTTTAACGTCATGTTTATGACCCAAAACACATGTCTGCAAAATTTGCTTGCTTGATTTTGGTAAATGTTGCACGTACTTGTGGTACAGATTAAAATTACAATTTTAGTTTCATTCTATCCCGTAGGGTTTTGTCACAAAATGATGAGAAGAGTATGTCGGTAAATTAGTTTTCGAATCGAACAATTACGAGCAAAGATATGGAGGGAAAAGGAACTAGACTTCGTGTGAGTTAGGGGAAAACTATGCATTGTGCGAAAAAGAAAATAAGCGCAAATGCTTTTTCATAGTTAAGGGTACCCTATCAAGAAGTGATTTTTCTGTAGGATTTTTTGAATTGGAGATACTATTGCAAATAGCATTATGCACTGAGGCCCCCTAGCGGCAGAACGGTGCATTAAGAAAAAAAATATAAATAAATCCATAAATAGTGAGAGATATGAGATGGATTGTTTTTCTTGAAATACATCTTTTAGAGGCAGAGATTAAAAAAAATAGTTCAGGTATACACATTCCTAGCAGAAAAACTGCAGTATTTGAAGTTGCTAATGTTACATACATATCACTGAGCTAACCTCTGAATCTCAGAGAACAGCTTGGTGATATGTATGTAATGTATGTATGATGCTAATGTCCACAATATTTAGCTAGTGAACCACAGCAAAAAGAGTATTTTCAATGTGATTTTTAGAAGCGGAGATACAGTTGCAAAAAGGAACGCTTACGTAAAATAACTGGCGGAAGAACTTCGTATTATAAAAAAATTAGTATTGTATGTAAGTGTTTCTTGCACTCGACGGTATCCGATGTTGAAAGAACGTTTCAAATCGGATTTCCAGAAACAAAATACATCGAAACAAATAAAAAATACTTTAGACTCTTAGGGGGATAACTGTGCATTATATTGAACAGAAAATATACGCATGACGTTTTTTCCGTCGTTAGAGGTATGTGACTAAAGAAAAATGTTTTCAGTCGAAAGGATACCGTTACAAAATTTGAGTAAACAGATATTGGCATTTACAGAAGAATTCGAAATTACATGCAAGATATTCTTCACTATAAACTCTAAATAAAAGAGCAATTTTTTTAGTAGAGGTTTAGGAAGAATGACAGTAAGAAAACTACGATACATGGTTACGCCCCTTAACAGGCGACTATTTTTTTATTTTGAGCAAGAAATATGTACAAAATATATATTTCCTGCGGTGAGTGGTGCCTTGTCAAAAAATTATTTTTTGAATAGTGGTTTTAGAAACGTTGATACATCTGCAAATGAGCATGTTGCAAACGGAAATACATACTGAAAACATTTTTTGAGAAAAATTTGAAATTACCGTATTTTTCATCATAGAATCCGCGGATTATCTGTCAAAACAATTATAAATTTAAGTTCTGTGGATTATATGCCAATGCGGATAATACGCCGCTTTAAAATAAAATGAGGTTTTTGAGACATTTGGATATTCAAAAAATCCGCATCCTAATTGTCAGGAGAGGTGTGTTTCGAAAATTACCAGAAATGTTAATAACGGGAAAGCATAACGCAGTACGAAAATAAAGGTTCGCAAATAGTTTCGAAGAAATTTTCTTTTTTACTTACAAGCATTTTGACAAAAAATTATTGCCAGCGTCACACAGTTTCGTGGGCGCCGTAGGTCTACCTGCGGAACTGCATACTACGGAATCTAACTGTGTAACTGTCAGCTCTAACTACGGAACTGCAGCAATGCGTAAACAACTCATCTTTATTCACTCGTAAGTAACAGAAAAGCATTTAAGAAGGACAGTTATTATTCTTAATAACATAGCTTTTCTTTCCTATTTCTTAGGACTACTTGGGTAATCTCGTGAATCGCGACTTTTCTGTACGAAATTACGGTTCGGAATCTGCATCAGGACCTGTGCATTACGCGCCGCCGCGAGTTATATGAAGGATTTTCTTTCTTTTTTTTCTTTTTTTTGTGTGTGTGAATTTCATGGTCCGAGGATTATGCGAAGAAAAAGCTGTATGTGCACTGTGACGTATATTCTAGATTAACTTTCCTTTTTTAGTTTCTTTCCCTATGTAAATCTTGAGTTTATTCTCAGTATTCTTCACGCTTAACGAAATATCTTTTCTCTCAAACGAATACGTTTGGCAACACAATTGAAGTTGAATGCACGTGACGTATGCCTGATCTTGATAAGAGCAAGAGATAAAAACGACGACTGATCTATTGCTAGAGAGCGTTGTAAGAGAGAGTGTTGTACCGACGAGAGCGTTGTAAGAGAGCGATTATTACGAGCGTTGAATTGTAAACTGATTATTATTAATAGGAGTGTTGTGATAATGTGTGGTGTGTGGAATAGATTGTGATGTTACCGTTCAGTTATGGAAGTGCTACTACAGCCTGAATAAAGCTATGGATTCTGTAAGTTGACTTCTGTTATTTACATGTTTTGTCTGGCCGTTAAGGTTTCTTTCATTTAGGAACTATTTCTTAGTATGTTGATGTGTTAAAACAGCGTAGAAGTAGAAAAGACCTTTTCGCTACAGCACTTTGTTTTTTATTTTGAACGCTATCCGAAACAAAAAATAATTTTATAAATTATATGCACAATGTTTCTCATTTTAAACGCTATCCGTCGCAAAAAGGAATTTAGAAATTATATCAGTAATACTCCTCATTTTGAACGCTATCCAACACCAACCGAAATTTGGAAATATTATGCACAATGTTCCTTCTTTTGAACGCTATTCGTCGCAAAAAGAGATTCAGAAATAACAATCACAATGCTTCTCATTTGTAACTCTACCCGACGCAAAACGTTTTAGGAATAATATATACAATGTTTCGCATTTTGAACGCTATCCGCCGTAAAAACAAACGTATAAATTATGTGCAGAATGTTCCTCATTTGAAACGATATTCGACGCAAAAAGAAATTTTCAAATCCGATATTTAGAAGCAGAGGTATCGAAGGAAATCCAGTGTACATTAAAACTCCTAGCGGAAATACTTATTTTTTGAAGCAGAACCTGTACGTAACACGTTGTTCTTGGTAAACGAATTACAGAAGCAATGATAGTGAACGAAACTTAACTTGAATTCCATAGTATCTGCTTTACGCCCCATAGTGGCAAAATTACATATGGGAAACAGACCGAAAAGTATAGATCATGGTTCCACAGTTCAGGCTTTCCAAAGATTTAAAAAAAAACATTTTTAAACCTGACTAATAGGAAAATGCAGAGATATGGTGTCCACAGACGGACGGATGTACGGACATAGCAGTACTCTTAGCTCGCTGTTTTTTTTTCAAAACCCTGCTAAAAAGTTACAGATGAATATAAAAATGATCTAGAGAAGTACAATTTTTTGCAAGCTAACAAACGCCTATTAAGATTCAACCTTGGTGTGAGAAATCTTCTCAAAATTAGCAGATACAAATCCATTTACTGCGTAGTTCCTTTCGCAATGAGAGATCATTGTTTTATACAGTACAATGTCTTCCACGGATTTTTTAAAAAAGCCGTCCTGACATGAACGGAAAATCCATTTCTTTGTTTTTTACTCATTTGCGATTCATAAAAGATCGGAGGAATACGAAGTTAAACATCTGTCATGAGTTTAGACGATAATGATATCGTTTACACATAGCTCTAGTAATGCCAGCTTTAACTCCCTTTCAGATATTCTAGTACTTACTTTGAAATAAACAGTGCAGTAACTTAAGAACTTAAGCAGATAATTTTTGCGAAACACTATGATCAAGTAAATATGTTGGGGTAAGATTGTTATTGCAACTACTGCGCAGTTTCAGCACTTCAGCAAGATGAAATCAAGGTGAACTGTTAGGTTACATAAGTCAAGTTCTAAGAAGGGCAGTAATGGCCGTTAGGAATTAACTTATTAAACCAAGATCATAATTATTAGCTCTGCATGAAGGAGTTTTTAATCAAGGCAGAAAGAATAAAATTTTGTG
The DNA here is from genome assembly GCA_039090855.1 of Macrothele yani. NCBI lineage: Eukaryota > Metazoa > Arthropoda > Arachnida > Araneae > Macrothelidae > Macrothele > Macrothele yani. The sequence goes on along the minus strand of CM077022.1, from coordinate 41,441,584 downwards.
AAAATTTATCCGTACTGTGTATGTACCCTAACACACCCTGAAACTTTGCATTAACAGCGTGGAAGCAGTCTTTGCGATACCGAGGCTTTCACTGTCTTTTATATCATATTTTTGTGAAATCAAGAATTTCGCGCTCAATGACAATGTATATTTTTACAATGTGCTAGAACTGTATTAGCAACACATACCTAATGCTTCGTGAGATCACATTTTGTGCGTACAATAGGTCTTCGCGTGGCCTCCATAAAGTGTTGCAGGGTGTCCTGTAATAAGGCTATACATGCTTTCCATAATGAATACGGTAACGACTGACATTTCCAATTGAATGGTCGCAGGATCGAATTATTTTGCGGTAGGTAGCAAACATGCTCAATTAGCTTGCGATTTGGTGAATCAGACGACAATGGAAAGAAAGAGAATTTATTTTCTGTGTTTTGGAAATCGGTTTCCAGGTCTTGTTATATGGCACGTTGTCTTCTTGACAGACGCTGTCGTTATCTTAATGTACTTCCAGTAAGAAGGGGTGTACTTTGTCGACAACTATAGATAAGCAGGTTGTCCCTTAGAGACGTTGATTCACCGTGATTAGTGTCCAAGGGTATACAAAGAAAACAATCCTCAAATCATAACACTACCGTTTGAATCTACACTGACGGAAAGTGAAAAAAGAACACCAAGAAGGAGACGTCTGATACCAACGAAATTTATACAGCATAATAACGGAATACAGAGGATAACGTGATCAAAACATTATGGCAAAATACAGCTGTATTTGCTGGTAAACTGAAAAATAACATTTCCATGTAACATGGTTAGTACGAGGTTGAACCGCCATGAACTCCGTCACACTGTGCAATTCTGGCATGGAGTCTGTCGTACAGATGTTGGATGTAAGTTTGGGGTATTGAGTTCTAAGCATCCTCAACCTGGACGCGTAAATCGGGAATGGTCGAGGCTGGCCGTGGAGACCGGATAAGTCGTTGTCCCATAAAATCCCACACGTGCTCAATGGGGGACAAATCCGGTAAACGTGCAGGCCATAGAAGTTGTCTCACACCCTGAATTGCATGTTGCGTTCCACATGCCGTGTGCGGGCGTGCGTTATCTTGCTGAAAAACACCACGATAGACAGACCTTACAAATGGTACAACAACGGGCTGAATGATGTTGTTGATGTAGGAGGTGCTGTTTAACGTACCCGGTACAAACACTAGTTGTGTACGGGAGTGATAGCTGATCGCTCCCCACACCAGGAGAGCAGGTGTAGGCCCTGTGTGTCGCTGGCGGGTGCAAGAAGGGTGGAGACGCTCCCCTGTGCGTCTGCAAACACGCATACGGCCATCGGAGGCTCTTAAGCAGAATCTGCTTTCATCGCTGAATACGACAGATCGCCATTGCGTTCTCCAGTGCAGACGTTGGCGACACCACTGCAGCCGTTCCTGACGGTGGGCTGGAGTCAGAGGTACACATGCCAGAGGCACACGTGCACGTAGTCCTGCATCCCGTAGACGGCTGTGGATTGTTCGCACAGTCACCTCAGGTGCAACGGCAGCTCGGATTTGCGTCGCAGTGGATTTTCTGCCTGACAACGCCGCTCTTCTTATGCGTCGATCGGTCCGCTCATCAGTCCGTCTGTGACTCCCGGTTCCACGTCTTCTCGTGTGGGAATGTTCCTCGGACCATCTACGCCACCATCGTACCACCACCGATACTTCCCGTCCAATTTGCTCCGCAATACGACGATACGACCACCCGGCCTCGCGGAGTCCGACTAGACGACCTCGCTCAAAGTCCGATAACTGCTGAAATCGTACACGTCTTCCATGTCCAGGCATTGCAGCTTCTTCAGGGTCTTCGCACGTGTCCGTACGCCGACGACTGATTACATTCACTTCACCGTACTCCTTAAATACCACCGACGATAATTTGCATATTATGCCGTGCTGTGGCGTAAGCGCTCACCGGTTGGTCCCGAAATTAACATCACACCTACGTAAACTCGACCCATTAACATATGCAAATTTCATGATCGTCCGCCAATTCCTTCTTGGTGTTCTCTTTTCGCTTTCCGCCAGTGTATTTGCTTGTTTCCAAGAAAGAGAGAGACAGCCCCATAGGATGAACACACCGATTATGCCTCTACCAAGATTCTAATACGGGCTCAGCATGAACGACTACTCAGAAACCACAGCTTCTGAAGATTTGGCGTCTGGGGCGACCCTCCAGCCTCCTGAAAACCAAAACTGAATCCTGATGCCATAGCGTCATGATATTTTTTCCAAATGCGAACACTCCCATCGAATTGACGGAGTTGGAAAGGATTCATTTGATCAGGCAACAGATCTTCACTAGTCCGTGGTCCAGTGTGGTTGCTGACGTGACCATGCAAGGTGCAATTTCTTGTGTCTCTCAGTGAGCGTGGGTACCTGTAACGGCCGTAGACTATCACAACGCATGCGGGCTAATGCCCCGTGCATGGGTATCGTTCATTTGATCGAAAGATCACTTGACCGAAAATCAGTTCGCCGAAAATCACTTGATCGAAAAATACATTTCACCGAAGGGTCACTTGACCGAAAAGTTCATTTCACCCAAAGGTCTCTTCACCTGAAAGTTCATTTCATCGAAAGATTATTTCACCGAATGGCCAGTTTATCGAAAACTTTGAATTTTGTTGTTAGAGATTTGTTGAAGTATAGTGCGGGTTTTTGAAAAACTGATCACCTAGACATTATCAGTAGGTAGGTTTTTTGAAATATAACAAACGACCTTTTAATTCTCCGTGCTCATATTCATAAGGTTTCCTTAATGTTTCACTATTGCTCAAATCTGGGCATTTTTAGCAAATTTTAATCCTCTGAGCTCATATTCATACGGTTTACATAGCAAATAAAATAGATAATGTTCCTCTTTTACTCAACTACAAAACATTTATTTTTTTACCATAGACCTAGATATAGGCCTTTTTAGCAGATTTTAACCATCGGTGCAGATATGCATAAAGGCTACATAAAATTTAAAATAAAATATGTTACACTTTTACTGAAGACCAAAACACTAATTTTAAGGCCCTTTTATCAAATTTTAATCCTCCGTGTTTATATTTATAAAGTTTACATAAAAAGTCAAGTTAATAATTTTTTCACTTTTACTTAACCGGGATGTAAGGTCAGGTGATGCGTAACATCACAGCCTCTCCTTGACAAATGTCAACCCCGCCTTCTCGTGGTGCATCCTGTTCCCACTAAAGGGGCTCTGACGACCGCAAATAGCGGTATAACTATACCATCAGGATCAGAGGAAATGCTATCCCACACTCACCATAAACTTGGCCAGCGTGGTGAGTTATGGCCAAACACCTCCAAAATGACTCTACAACTTAAATCTTGGCCCTCAGTCTCCGGCAGCTGGAATGTACCTGGCCAAGGCAGCGGCCAGTGCGACATGAAGGCAGAGGGTGCTAAGAATCCCCGGAGGACCGGACTAGGCTGCCATTTGATGCTGACCTTGGCTACCTACAACGGACGCTCCCTATCTTCTGATTCAAGGCTTCTTGAATTGGAAGAGGAACTACAAAGGATCAAGTGGGACATCGTCGGGCTGAGTGAGGTAAGGAGAAAAGGAGAAGATCTCATTGAACTGAAAAGTGGACATCTCTTCTATTATCGTGGGACAGATACTGGCAGAACTAGTGGTGTTGGATTTATAATAAACAAGAAACTGAAGGATAAAGTGGTAGAAGTTGAAAGTTCCTCTGACAGAGCTGCACGACTCGTTATCCAACTATCGAGAAGATACCAGGCTCAGATTATTCAAACTTATGCACCCACCTTAAGTCATCCTGAAGAAGAAATTGAAGAATTTTATGAGGAAATTCGTCATCTAAATAATAAAGGTAAGCAGCACTTGAAGATAATTATGGGAGATTTCAATGCAAAAATAGGGCACCGGCAACAGAATGAAACTTCAGTAGGTAAATTCGGTCACGGCAACAGAAACCAGCGTGGAAATACTCTCGTTGAGTTTGCAGAGGCAGAAGGATTTTTCATCTTGAATTCCTTTTTCAAGAAAAAGCCACACAGGAAATGGACATGGAGACATCCAATTGGGACGACAAGTGAAATTGATTTTATTATGTGTAACAAAAAATTCGTCATCGAAGACTGCAGTGTGCTAAACAAGTTCAACACAGGTAGTGACCATAGATTGGTGAGATGTAAGATGCACCTCAACACTAAACTGGAACGTGGCAAGCTCATAAGACAAACAAAATGTATTGACATAACCAACCTTAAAAAACACCATAATACTTTCAAGTTGGAACTGAAGAACAGATTCTCTGCTTTAGAAGGCCTAACATCGGAAGAAGTGGATATTTCTGAAGTTAACAGAAAAGTAACCAAAGCTCTTATGGAAACAGCAACAAAATTAGCTGGGTCTAAAAACAAGTTGCATGTAAACAAATTATCAGGAAAAACCAAAATGTTGATGCAAAAAAGAAGAGAGATGAGGACAACTAAAGAAGATGTGACTTCCAAAGTGGAATATATAGAGCTATGCCAGACAGCACGAAAAAGTATCACTGAAGACGTAAGGAAATTCAACTGTGAGCTAGTGAGGAAAGCAATTGAAAACAACCAAAGCCTAAAGATAGCAAAGGGACATCTCAGTAAGGGAAGAAAACAGATTATGGCTCTGAGAAAAGAAGATGGTTCTATAACAAGAAATAGAGGCGAAATTTTGACAAGAGTGAAAGATTTCTACTCCAAACTATATGAAAGGGATGATACATGTACTCCAGACATCATGAAAGGTAGGTACCAGAGTTCTTCCAGTCACTCCCAGCAGAAGTTGCTCATGCAATCAAGAACATGAAGCAGGAGAAAGCTCCAGGAGAAGATGGAATTACTATAGACATCATACAAGAAGCAAGTGGAGAAATTGAAACAGTACTCGCCCAAATTTTCACTCGATGCCTTAATGAAGGGAAGATTCCTGAGGATTGGAACAATGCTACAATGATCCTGCTACATAAAAAAGGTGACATTGAGGATCTCAGGAACTACAGACCTATCAGCCTCCTATCAGTGGTTTATAAAATCTTCACTAAAGTTCTTTCACACCGCTTGAAGGTAACACTGGACATGGCTCAACCGAGAGAACAAGCTGGATTCAGGAGTGGCTACAGCACAATAGATCATATCCACGTACTGAGAGAACTAATTGAAAGAGCGAGGGAATATGAACTTCCATTGTGCATGGCTTTTATCGATTATGAAAAAGCCTTTGATTCGGTGAAACCATCAGCAGTTACCACGGCTCTGAAATCCTGCGGTATTGAAGATGCATACATTAATATTATTAATAACATCTATGAAAATGCAAGTGCAAAGATTCGGCTGTTTGAAAATACAACACACATAAAAATTGGAAAGCGAGTGAGACAAGGTGACACCATATCTCCGAAGCTCTTTAATGCCACATTGGAAAATGTCTTTCAATCACTGAAGTGGGAAAACAAAGGGATAAAGATTAATGGAGATTATCTAACCCACCTTCGTTTTGCTGATGACGTAGTCATTTTTGCAACTACCCCATCAGAGCTGCAGAGTATGATCCAGGAACTTGCTGACAAGAGTAAAGAAGTGGGATTAAAAATGAACTTTCAGAAGACAAAAGTGATGTTCAATGCTTTTACAAGAAATGAAGATTTATCGATTGATGGAGAAAAACTGGAGATAACAGATACGTATGTTTATCTTGGACAGCAGATATCAAGTGAGGGTCACATTGATGAAGAAATTAATCGGCGTACAAAACTTGCCTGGAGAGCTTTTGGAAGAAACAGCATAATTTTCAAGAGCAATATGCCATTATGTCTTAAAAGAAAAGTGTTTGATCAATGCATCCTTCCAGTGCTTACGTATGGTGCAGAGACGTGGTCCTTAACTAAAAGAGACATACAAAGGCTGCAGACAACTCAAAGAAGCATGGAGAGGTGCATGCTTGGTATAACCAGGAGAGATAAGAAGAGGAACTCGTGGATCCGAAAAATGACGAGAGTGGAAGACATCATGATCAGAGTTAAATCCCTGAAATGGCAATGGGCTGGACATACTGCCAGAAGGACAGACCATAGATGGACAGCCGAAATTTTAGATTGGATTCCAAGGGACAGGAAAAGACCCAGAAAAAGACCACAGGGGAGATGGTTGGATGAAATTCGTAAATATGCGGGAGTGACATGGAGGAGACTGGCACAAGACAGACCGTTGTGGAGGAAACTTGGGGAGACCTTCGTCCAGCAGTGGATTGATAATGGTTGACAATGATGATGATGATGATGACTTAACCACAAAATAATAATTATTTGGCCCTAGACCTTTACCTTTTTAGTATGATTTTAATCCTTCGTGCTCAAATTCATAAGGTTTCCTTAAGGAGTCAGTTTAATAATGTTGTACTTTTACTCAGGCCCAAAAGCAAATTTAGTCAGGCCCAAAAGCAATGTTCTGCTTTTACTCAGGCCCAAAAGCAAATTGAAGCCCAAAACATTAATTTTAACCTACTGAAAATGTTTTAATCATTCGTGGCAATATTCATAAATTTTCATAGCAAGTCATGTTAATAATGTTCTACTATTACTCAACCACAAAACGTTAAGTTTAGGCCCCAGGCCAAGATATAGGCCTTTTTAGAAAATTTTGCTTATGTTCATCGCCGATTTTAAAGCTGATTTTTTGTGTTTGAGTAAATGTACAGTATTATTATTAACTTGTTATGCAAACTTTATGATTATGATCCCGGATTGGAGACCCTAGGTGCGAAAGCACGGATAATTTAAATTTGCTGGAAAGGCCTAAACCGTTGTCTACGGACTTGTAATTAATTATTATTGTTTTAAAATTAATTCTTTCAGTTCTTTGTGGCACGGAGAAATCAAAAGTGCAATTGAGTATGCTCCCCTAACTTTTCGATGGTCTGTTTTCCGAACTGGCACCACGATTTAATATATCTTGTAATGAAATCTAAAGTTTTTGATAAATTGACCCTTCGGTGAAATGACCTTTCGATGTAAAGAACTTTTAGGTAAAGATATCTTTCGATTAAACGAACTTTTCGATCAAGGGACCCTTCGGTGAAATGAACGTTTCGATCAAGTGATCTTTCGGTGAAGTGATTTTCGGTCAAGTGACCCTTTGGTGAAGAAATCGTCGGGCAAATGAACCAGACCCCCGTGCATTGTCCATGCAGATACTCTTCTCGCCATCCTAATATTTTACTGGGTGGTTAGTTGGGCCACTGTGTGTTGCTTCGCTGTTGAATCAGTTGATGGAAGACACATCGAGTACACCTGGTTGTACCCCGTTTGACCTTTGGCTGAGCGTTTGGCCTTGGTTCGGCCATTTACGATAGACTAGTAATGCCACAAAACGGGAGCAGTTCACTATGTTGGCTGCTGTGGAGATACTAGCACCTGAACGCAGTTCCCATAACACGTTCGAAGTTGGAAGATCTCGACGTTGACCTATGCTTTCTCCAAGTAACACGAAAACTGATTGCTACCTGAGCGTTATACAACATTATATCCGCCTTTCTCGAACTTGAGCCATCACTAGCGCCACAGGTCAGGCAATACCTACTTGCTAATGCAAATCTGATTGAGTGTATATTGATAACATGTTTCACATAAAGAAGTGGAGTTTGTACAATGTAGCTGAAAAGTTTGTTATTTGGGAATTTATCCACCGTCGTGAGAGACTCAATGGCCTAGAGGCAATCGCCCGTCCCTAATTTGAGGCTAATTCCGGGAAAGAGAGACAGCCAGTGCCATAAGACAAACACAACATCCATGCCTCACCGGGATCCGAATCCGGACCCATCTCGGACGAATGGTCAGAAGCCAGCGCTTGGACTACTGCTGCACCAGGTGCAGCTGGTAAAACTTTAATTGCATCTCTTGACTTACTATCCAAACACATGTTACAAAAACATATTCTTACTTGGCATTGCTTTCTAAGAAAACTGGGAATTAAAGCAACTCTTACGTAAGAGAAATATCGCACTCTACTTCATATAAGGTTCCGATTAGAAAAATGAGATGATACTCATATGGAGGGTGATTAGAAGGATTTTTTTTAATAATAATAGTAATTGGGAAGAAATAAGGAGGTGCTGACCGAAGTTGCCGATGCTATGTCAAACAGTAGTTCAAGCAGTATTTTGCAGCTCTTTTGTAATCACGCAGATAGCCGCCCAGGTGTCACAGTGGTCTAAGCGATGGCTTATGACCATTCGTCCGGAAGAGTTCTGGGTTCAAAACACGGTGAGGCATGGATGTTGTGTTTGTCTTACGGCTCTGTCTCTCGCCCTTCCCTGGAACCAGTTACCCCGAATTAGGGACGGATGATTCCTTATAGCCCATTGAGTTGCTCACGGTGGTCGTTAAACCTCCAAAAAAATCACGCAGATCCTGCAGGCGGCGCTAGCTTGCACAAAGAAGGAAAATGGCGAGTCAGCGGGAAGAGGGAGTTCTACCTGCTGGAATTCCTCTCGTGTGAATCAGTGATAACTGTACAGCGGCAAGTTTTTCCTGTGGGACTTCATTGAAGATAAAGCTTGTACCGCCCCACAGACTGCAATTACTGACGACCTGAAGTCTCTCATAGCAACAGCAGTTGCTACAAAACATTTGGACCTGATGCAGAATGTTTGGGACTAGGTCGGATAACATTTTGATGTTTACAAAAGATGTACGTATTGAACTTATTTAGGACGCAAGAAAACTGTGCGAGTTGCTCTTTCTCTTACTGCTTGTATCATATTTTAAAGACTTGTACATATTTGTTAATAAATATTTGCAATCGGAAAGATCATTTATAATCACTCTGTATAATTATTCAGTGCATTTATCTATCTCTTACGTATATTTTTGATTGAGAATAGCGGATTTCTGTTGCGTCAGAAATGTATAATACTAACGTAATACAAATACTGTGTTCCCATTTACATGTGCATACGATAAATAAAAACAGCGTACACTTCTCCAAAATTTTTTCTCAGGCTTCAAAACTGAGAAGCTTGCAAAAGAAACTGACAAACAAGTGTAAATCTTCCAGATTCTTATGTTCACTGCTGCATGAACACGAACTGTTTTCTTATATCATGTGGTTGTACGCATTTACCAGAACAAAATTGATTAAATGTATTTCAGAAGTTCCAGTGCTAAATTTAGCAGGTTCCGGTGAATTCTTCATTGTTTGCACTAAGTATCAGAGCTTCAAAATTGTGTATAAGAATAATACTCTTCTTACTTGAGGCACTGTTCCGTGTTTAAAGGAGGCGTTCCTGAGAACTGACACTTTATGATCATGTCCTGAAGCTGGTGTCCCAAATGCCTTTTTTGACTTCTCTTCATGAAGGTCATTGACAGTTCTGTAATTTCCGTGTCTGATAGGTGCTGCAAACAAAGGTTAGAAACATAAAGAAAAAGTAAAGAACTATTCAAACAAGAATGGTATTTATTAACTTCTAGGCTTGCACAGTGATTTACAGTGGCTGATCTCTCAGTAAAAATATAATGAATATTTCGCTCAAATTCTCTGTTGGTACATCAATAGATACAATATGAGGTGTGATCAAAAGGTATCCAGACTGGTTGCATAAGTTGTGAATCCTACGACACAGCAGGAAATGGTTTCGCACAGTTTGGCATTGGAACCTACTACGCATGTGCCGTGAGTCACGTCTCCCAGGCTCTTTCGGATTTTTCACAATAGTGCTCTGATCTTACGTGTGTGAAGCTGTTCGTCACATTTGTCATGTCGGAAAAAACTGACTAACGATTTTGTCAAAAACGTGGCAAAACTTGCCGAGACACATACTTAAAGTTACAGAAAGTCTATGGGAAGGATTGTATGAGTCCTGTGCACAACTTTATGAGTGGTATGAACGGTATGAACGTTTTAAAGATGGTCGTGAAAGTGTTGAGAGGGATTAACGGTCTGGGAGGCATGCAACCAGCAGAAGTGAAAATAATGTCGAACTTGTGTGCATAGCTGTGAGGGAAAATCGCCGATACTATTCGTGAGTTATCTGAAGACTTCAACATTATTTTCGGTTCAGATCAGTCGATTCTTACGGACGATGTTTTTTGTTTGTTTGTGGGTTTAACGACTACCGTGAGCAACTCGATGGGCTGTAAGAAGTCGGCCGTTCCTAATTTAGGATCACTGGTTCCAGGGAAAGGAGAGAGTAAAGTTGATGTTGTGTTTGCCGTAAGACAAGCACAACATCTAATCATGAGGGAATTGTGCATCAGGAATACGCTCCATCAGGGCAGATCATCCTCAAGGAGAACTACTGTGAAGTTTTTCAGCGTTTGAGGGACGCAGTTCGTCGGAAAAGGCCGACATAGCACGAGAGTGACGAGTGAGAACTACGTCATGGCAAAGCTCCTTCCCATGCATCTCAACTTGTGCTATAGTTTCTTGCTAAGCACAGCATTGCACACGTCCGACAGCCACCCTATTCGCCTAAGCTCGCTCCCTGCGACTTTTGACCCCATTTCGCCCATTTTCAACAGGATATGTCTCCAAGTGGTCCCCTACTACATACTAAAATTTCATCGAAATCGAATTATTTTTACGCAAGTTATGACGCATAAGGGCAATGGAATGGATCCCGCTCCTCTGCCCTGACCTTTACCCCATTTCGACGATTTTCAATAGGGTTCGTCCCCAGGTGGTCCCATACCACATACTAAAATTTCATCAAAATCGAGCCATTTTTACGCGAGTTATCGTGCGGACGGACGGACAAAGCTGGATCATATACTCTTCTTCAACCTACGGTTGGAAAGTGTAAAAGACGGCACAGTTTGGCGAAAAGAAGCGAGAAAGCACACACATTCGCATAAAAGCGAGGAGCTCTTCTCGAAGTGTGGAGCGTAAACGAAGCACAAACTCAGCACCAAACACAGCTTATGCGTGGTATGAACGAGGCAGAGATGGAATGGTACGTAGACGTATGTGGTAAACATATTTCAGTTTCTTGCACACCACGAAGCAGGAAAGACATACATGATGGTACTTTGAAGAAGACAGTAATGCCGAGAACAACGTCATGCAATCAAACTCAAAACTCGTGGATCCATACGTGTGGTGACAAATTCGTTGTAATAAGCGGAAGAGAAGCCGGAAAGACACACACCGAACGTAGATGTGCACGAGGTCAGCCTGCAAGGAACAGTAACAACACAGTGGAGAAGCTGTATTTCCAGTAAAATGAAGCAGACTGGAAACAGGAAAGCAACCGAGCAGAAATCGCCAATGAACCCCCAAGATACACGGGTAATTCGCGGTGGCTTATGTTGCTCTCCAGACAGAGACAGGTGACGACACCAACACAGTTGAAGAATTTTACAATTGCGCGGTACACTTTACTTTCAAAGTTTGAGAAAACGGAAGTTAAACGGAGAGAAGATTTTTCTAGTAATTGTAATTTATTTTTTCTCGCGATGTTGCTTCTGTTCAGTATTGTTGTAAAATATCATTTTATTGCATAAATGTTTGTATTTCAGCTTGAAACTGTAGGCAACAATCTCCGAAAACGGAGTTAGAAGCGTAAATTTCCCGGGCATCTTTAGGTGTGAGATTCTTCCGCGAATTCATGAAGATCCGACTTTTTTCGTCATCATTCTTATCATTCTTGAAATGGATGCAAAACTGAAGTAACATTTTTGGGAGATTGGTCATGGTGCAGGTGGTAGTGGGTTGTGTGTTTTCCGTCTGGGGACGGAATACCGTCTTTCAAAACTTTCGAAAACGTAGGTTAGACTGAGTGAAAGTTTCTCCCGTAATCGTAATTGTTTTTCTCGCGATGCTTTCTTTGCCCAGTGTTGTAGGTAAAAATATAATTTCATATCATAAATATTTGTACTTCAGATTGAAAATGGAAGGAAAACTTCTGAAAGGGAAGTCCCACGAAGCCAAGATTTCTCTGGTGATCGTATTTTCCCCCGTGATGTTTCCACTATCTTGTGTTGTTGTTAAATTTTATTTTCCTTAAAAAAATTTTGCATGTCAGCTAGATAAGAGAAGGGAAATTTTCCAAAATGGAAGTGTCAAAGTGGGAAAATTTATGAGTTGATTCATTGTATTCAAAGAAAATCATATTCTCAAAGTTACACAATTTGTCTAAAACAGGGACAGCTTTGATATTGGGAATTTGTGATCCTCAAGCTGAAAGTTGTTTCAGCATAGTGTAAGAAATTATAGTCATCTAAGGTCATAGAAAAAGCAAAGTGACAATAAAGAAATGAGAAGGCAAATACACTGCCGGAAAATGAAAAAAGAACACCAAGAAGGAATTGATGGACGGACATGAAATTTACATATGTTAGTGGGGTCGAGTTTGCGTAGGTGTGATGTTAATTTCGGGACCAACCGGTTAGCGCTTACGCCACAGCACGGCATAATATGCAAATTATCGTCGGTGGTATTTAAGGAGTACGGCAAAGTGAATGTAATCAGTCGTCGGCATACGGACACTTGCGAAGACCCTGAAGCAGCAGCAATGCCTGGACACGGAAGACGTGTACGATTTCAGTAGTTATCGGACTTTGAGCGAGGTCGTCTAGTCGGACTCCGCGAGGCCGGGGGTCGTATCGTCGTATTGCGGAGCGAATTGGACAGGAAGTATCGGTGGTGGTACGATGGTGGCGTAGATGGTCCAAGGAACATTCCCACACGAGAAGACATGGAACCGGTACCCAGCAAAAACAGTCTTGCTGGCCCAGCACTATGTTGCCGCTGCCGAACCGTCAATAAAATGTCCGGGCGGCTAACAGAAGGGCCAACAGTTCAGGCCAACAGCTGGCCAACAGTTGGCACCCCATCAGTTGTCATATGCCACAACAGGGCCATCAGTTGTCCATCACAGGCAGTAGCTGCCACAAGTGGCCCTTCAGTGGCCCTGCAAGCACGTGCCAGAAATGATGGCTAGCCTAATGTGGTCCGCTAGTGTGCGGTTAGTGGCAGCCGGCAACCACGTGACGTAACTGGTGGCTTGCCGAATGTTGTCATCCAATTTCCCAGTAGTAGCTATAATAACAATAAAAAAGCAAAGATAACCGCAGTTTCCCAAATGTACAATTTTTCTTTTCTACCCTTAAGAAGCTTGTGAATTAACGCACAGCGCTAGGGAAATTTTCTCAACAGATCGGAAAAACACCAGTTTGTAGCTGAGCAGATTTGAACCTGGGCCGTTGGCGTGATAGCTGAGCTCTCTACCTACCGGACTATTTCCGCACGCTCCACCATATGTTAAAAGCTGTCTGTTTAGTATGCAATGTGTAATCGAATGCTTCCCTCTTTCATTTTACAATATTGCGAGGTATTTTTCATAAAAGTCAGTTTCATATAATTGATAAATTAATTTTTTCAACGTAACGATAGTTGTTTTTTTAACCTTAAGGGAACTTCACTCATTTTCAAGGCGTGTACATACTTAGAGTCGCTTTCCAAAGTTTTGTACTGTCCTTGCCGTCCTGAAAAGAGATTGTTGAATAAATATATATTTACCCGGGTTCATGTTACATTCTGTTACATTTTTAACGTTGTGTCTTTCCTTTCCGTTGTCCGAAGCTACATTTGTTTTAAAGAGTAAAATATATTTTATTTTACTTCTCGTTATTTTTAGAAGCGAATTCCTCCCAGTCTTGTGTATTCAACCCATGGATGAGTACACCACATAGCGTTGCTTTTTTTCTTTCAAATATATTAATAAATTTTGTACGCGTATAATTCTTTTTTTCCAACAAACGTTGTTTAAATGGTTTTCCAGGATATTTGTTTCAAGCGGTTTCAAATTTTTTCTTGTTATTCATCCACTCCATTCCATGAATTGTTATTCATGGGAATGGAGTGGGTGTATTTCATGGCTGTAATCTAGTATTTCACGGCTTAATCTGATATCTTCGTCGACGTAAAATTTCATTAGGAGATTAATTCGCATCTCCACATATGGATTTTTTTCTTAACATCCACTAAAATAACATTATGGCAATACCGTTGTCTTCAACTAACTGGTACCATGAGAGACGCCCTGTTTCTTCTGCGCATGCGCAGTCCCGTTGCTTCCACCTGCTGTTGGGGGTTGCATTGGTTGCCAGCAACGGGTCACTAGTGGCACTTGCTTGGAGGCCCACAATTCACGGTAATGCTGCAGGGCCATCAATGGCTCGCCAACTGATAGCGCTGCCACCAACGGACCACTACCGGGCCGTGAGCCGTAAATTTCAGCCAGCAGTGACCCAACACTGCCAGCTGGTGGCCAGCAGTTTCCGAGCAATTTTGTTTCTGCTGGGGAGTCACAGACGGACTGATCGACGCATAAGAAGAGCGGCGTTGTCAAGCAGAACATCCACTGCGACGCAAATCCGAGCTGCCGTTGCACTTGAGGTGATTGCGTAAACAATCCGCAACCGTCTACTGGAAGCAGGACTACGTGCACATGTGCCTCTGGCATGTGTACTTCTGACTCCAGTCCACCGTTAGGAACGGCTGCAGTGGTGTCGCCAACGTCTGCACTGGAGAACGCAATGGCGATCTGTCGTGTTCAGCGATGAAAGCAAATTCCGCCTGGGAGCCTTTGATGGCCGTATGCGTGTTTGCAGACGCACAGGGGAGCGTCTCCACCCTTCTTGCATCCGCCAGCGACACACAGGGACTACACCTGGTCTCCTGGTGTGGGGAGAGATCAGCTATCACTCCCGCACACAACTAGTGTTTGTACCGGGTACGTTAAACAACACTTCCTACATCAACAACATCATTCAGCCCGCTGTTCTGCCGTTTGTAAGGTCGGTCTATCGTGGTGTTTTCCAGCAAGATAACGCACGCCCACACACGGCACGTGCAACGCAACATGCAACTCAGGGTGTGAGACAACTTCTATGGCCTGCTCGTTCACCGGATTTGTCCCCCATTGAGCACGTGTGGGATTTCATAGGACAACGACTAATCCTCTCTCCACGGCCAGCCACGACCATCCCCGATTTACGCGTCCAGGTTGAGGATGCTTGGAACTCAATACCCCAAACTTACATCCAACATCTGTACGACAGACTCCATGCCAGAAATGCACAGTGTGACGCAGTTCATGGCGTCTCAACCTCGTACTAACCATGTTACATGAAAATGTTATTTTTCAGTTTACCAGCAAATACAGCTGTATTTTGCCATAATGTTTTGATCACGTTATCCTCTGTATTCCGCTATTTTGCTGTATAAATTTCGTTGATGTCAGACGTCTCCTTCTTGGTGTTCTTTTTTCACTTTCCGCCAGTGTATATGAGCCTAAAGAAAAATTTAAGAAATGGATGCTGTGCAGGTTCAGAATCAATGAAACAAAAATATCGCTGAAGTACTTGCTGAGAAAAAAGCAAGGTTTATTTGCAAGAGAGAACATGATCTGACGTTCTAGCAAGTACAACAACAAAATAAAACAAGAAAACAACTGTGTTGTTTAAAGGAACGTGTTTTGAAATCATTTTATTTTGTTTTGAATTTTGTAATTTTATATTATGAATAGAGTGATCTGCTCCAGTGTAATATCTGTACAGATAAATTACAGTAAACAAACCCATAATGCTAATTCTGCGTTATTAGGTGTGCAACTTAATTCTCGGCCCCTAACCGCAAGCGATCATAAAACGTCGGCAAATGTAAATAGCTGTGTGCGATAATGGCTGATTGCAGCGCCATCCAGCAGCTTTCCAAGCAACCGTAACCGCTCACAGCTGTAGTGACAGGAGGGACGAAAATTGACGGTGTAAGCAATGTCGTTCGAGAATCAACATTTGAGGCACTGCCTCCTGTTCGCGTTTCAGCTGAAAAAAGTGCCACGAAAGCTCAGCAAATCATCTGTCCTGCTTTAGGTTAGGCTGCTGTGTCCTTTGGTACATGTAAGAAGTGGTTCCAGTGGTTTAAGCAAGGAAATGTCGATCTCCGTGATGCAGAACGTCCGGGACAGCCAAAAAAAGTAGACGATGACGAACTGGAACACCTGTTGGACGCGGATCCCTGTCGCACGCAGTCAAAGCTCGCCCAGGAACTCGGAGTAACACGGCAACCCATTGCAAAGTGCCTGCACAAGCGTGGACGGATTCACAAGGAGGGCCGTTGGGTGCCCCTCCAACTCACAGCTGTGAAGAAGTCCAAGCGCTACGATGTTGCTGTGTCCCTGCTCTCCAGATTCAAGAAGAAGGATTTCTTTCACAAAATTTTGACATGTGATGAGAAGTGGATCCTTTACGATACTCCTAAGCGGCGCAAATCGTGGGTTTATCCAGGTCAGCCTACCACCAGTACCGCCAAACCGAATATCCATGCCAGGAAGTTGTTGCTGTGCATATGGTGGGATCAGCGCGGTGTCGTACACTATGAGTTGCTCAAACCTGGTGAAACGGTCAATGCTGAGCGTTATTTTCAGCAACTCATTCGTGTGAGTGACGCAGTGGAGGCAAAAAGGCCATACACCGGCAAGGGCAGAAGGTCGGTCCTGTTGCTTCAGGATAACGCGTGTCCTCACACCGCTTTGAATACGATCACCAACCTGGGATGGGAGGTTTTGTCGCACCGGCGTATTCTCCAGACTTCGCACCGTCGGATTATCACCTCTTTAACTGCGTGCAAAATCACCTGAGTGATACGCACTTCACTTCTGTCGAGGAGGTCCACACACGTATTGATGACTTTATCAACTCGAAACAGCCCTCTTTTTTCCGCAGTGGCATTTGACAGATCCCTGACCGATGGCTCAAATGTATCCAACACGATGGGAATTATTTCCCTGATCAGGTACGTATTCGATTTGCTATAATTTGCTGTCAACGTGTCGTGCCTGTACCCGAGAATTAAGTTGCATGGCTAATACATTCACTATTTATCGCCGCACGCTCAACTTTTTCACTCGGTTAAAAAGTTCAGCCTTTTCTTTATCGTGAGTGTTATGTACGATTATGTATGACCCAATGTAACTACAATAGACTTTCATACTTTCTCTGTTCATTCCTAGAGAAATACAATGTATGTATTGTTCGAGGATATACTCTGTGACGTACCTGCCTCAGAGGTGACGCACATGTCAAGATGGCAAATTTGCAACGACAAACTTCGTTGTTGTAGCTTAATTGGGAAAGCATTCGGCTACCGAGAAGAAGGATGCGGTTTCGAGCTTTACCACCGGCAAATTTGTATTTTGCTTTATTAGCCCTCGAACGTAAAATGAATCTCCTGTCCGTTAAGTTCTTCGATCATTTTGTCTCTGGTCCTCAGACCATAGTTGGACAGATACCTAAGAGCGGTGTTTCGTTCACGTCTCAACCTATAACCACAAATAGAGTTGATTCTATTTATATTTCCAACATTACTGGATTGGAAATACTAACAACAATACAAAATATCAATAAAACTTGGGGGCCTGGATGTGATGACATTAACCCAAAAATTGCAGTATCTGTCGCCTCTTATATTGTCGATCCTTTATTACTTATATTTATTAGGTGTGCAACTTAATTCTCGGCCACAGCTACGGCACATTGACAGCAAATGTTAGCAAATTGAATACGCTCCTAATCAGGGAAATAATCCCCTTCGTGCTGGATACATTTTAGCCATCGGTAAGGGAGCTGTAGGATGCCACTGCGGAAAAAGAGGGCTGTTTCGAGTTGATAGAGTCAACAATACTTGTGTGGACCTCCTCGGCAGGAGTAAAGTGCGTATCACTCAGGTGATTTTGCAGGGAGCGAAAGAGGTGATAATCCTACGGGCAAATACTGGACAATACGTCGGGTGGGACGAAATATCCCATCCCAGGACGGTGATCGTGTTTAAAGTCGTTTTCGTGGTGTGAAGATCCGCGTAATGCTGAAGCAACAGGACCGGCCTTCTGCCTTGCCGGTGTATGGCCTTTTCGCCTCCACTGCGTCACTCACCCGAATGAGTGGTTGACAATAACGCTCAAAATTAACCGTTTCACCAGGTTTGAGCAACTCATTGTGTACGACACTCCGCTGATCCCACCATATGCACAGCAGCAACTTCCTGGAATGGATATTCGGTTTGGCGGTACTAGTGGTAGGCTGACCTGGATAAACCCATGATTTGTGCCGCTTAGGATTATCGTAGAGGATCCACTTCTCATCACAGGTCAAAATCTTGTGGAGGAAATTCTTCTTCTTGAATCTGGAGAGCAAGGTCACAGCAACAACGCAGCGCCTAGACTTGTTCGCAGCGGTGAGTTGGTGGGGCACCCAACGGCCCTCCTTGTGAATCCGTCCAAGCTTGTGAACGAGCTTTGCAATGGCTTCCACTGTTCCTCCGAGTTCCTGGGCGACCTCGGACTGTGTGCGACAGGGATCCACGTCCAACAGGTGTTCCAGTTCCTCATCGTCTACTTTTTGTGGCTGTCCCGGACGTTCTGCATCACGGAAATCGAAATTTCCATTCTTAAACCGCTGGAACCACTTTTTACACGTACTGTAGGACACAGCAGCCTCACCAAAAGCAGCACAGTTCATTTGCTGGGCTTCCGCGGCACTTGTTATTAGCTGAAACAGGAACAGGAGGCAGTGCCTCAAATGTTGCATCTCGAACGACATTTCTTTCATTGGCAGTTTTCGTCCCTCCTGTTACTACAGCTGTGAGCGTTTACGGTTTCCTGGAAAGCTGTTGGATGGCGCTGCAATCAGCCATTATCGCACACAGCTATTTGCATTTGCCGACGTTCTATGATCGCTTGCGGTTAGGGGCCGAAAATTAAGTTGCACACCTAATAATACAATTATTTAAACTGGTATTTTCCCAGATTTAATGAAATATGTTAAGATCTCCCCTAAACATAAATCTGGTGTAATAACAGATGCTAATAATTATAGACCTATTGCCAATCAAACAATATTTACTAAAATTTTTGAAAAGTTAATTTATATGAAACTTATTGATTTCATCACTGAATATAATATTATACATCATAATCAATTTGGCTTTACACCGAATAGTTCAACTGAAATAGCTTTACTAAACCTGATCAATAACATTCAATCCAATTTATTATATAATAATTACACTCTTGTTCTCTTTATTGATCTTTCAAAGGCTTTCGATACAATAAATCCTCACATTTTGGTACAGAGGTTGTATGACATTGGAATTAGGGGTACCTTTCTTGACATTTTTAAGAGTTATTTATCTCATAGACGATAGTATACACAGATTAATTTTGTAAAATCTACTTTCGGATATGTATTATCGGGTGTACCGCAGGGATCAGTTCTTGCTCCCCTACTTTTTAATATCTATATTAATGATATTTTCAAATTACTAGAACATACTGATATACAACTATACGCTGATGATGCCACTATTTTATTACACGGTAAGGACATAAATACACTTATTTCTCAGTTGGAAAATAATTTCACTTTAATTAATGACTGGTTGAGTTGTAACGATTTGGCTATTAATATGAATGAAACAAAAATAATGACTTTTAGCAAAATTCTGCTTTTCCACCTAACTTACAGAAAATAAAATTAATTGGACATGATATTGAGGTCGTGCACTGTCATAAGTATTTAGGTACAGCTTTAAGTGATGATTTGAAATGGAATACACATATAGATCTACTTTCAACTAAAATTTCGAGGAACATTGGAGTCATTAATCACACTCTTTGACATCTAACCCCTAAATTAATTCTGGCGTTATTCTATTCCATCATACAGACCTATTGTACCTACTGTATATTGATATGGGGGAAAACAACACAGTATAACATTCACAAACTACAAAAATTACAAAATAAATTTATCAGGTTATTGGAGTTAAAAATTAACACTAATCAATCTTCCAATTTGACATATAGAACAACTCCCAATACTTTTAATATATTAACTATACGACAATTATATGAATATAACTTGGGAAAGATTATGTTTAAAAGAATAAAATATAACCTACACTATAGTTTGATCACAATCAATATGCATACTCATACTTATCCAACAAGAAATAGATTTAAACTACTACCGGTATTCACACATACAGAAAATTTAAAAAATAACATAAATTACTCTGGCTCTAAATTATGGAATACTTTTCCTCACCATCTTACTGCTATTACTAATATTAATCTTTTTTTAAAAAAAAACTAAAACTCTATCTATTGGGGAAGAACTAGCTCTATCACAGCTATTTATTTTGACTAACTCTTTGAAGGTTATCTTGTTTACTTTTGGAATCTCATATGCCTATGCTCTATTAGTAGTGAAAAATTGTGAAACTGTGATAAAATTCTACTTGCACAATACTAAACTATTCATGATGACTTTTCTTTCTTTATAATTTTTATTTACTGCTTACCAATTTAATTATATATGATGTCAGAAAATTAGTTATGTCTGTTCCTGACTTATACGATCTTTATTATGGGTGCCGAGGACTATGTTAGGCCAATTCAGGAATTTTCCCTCGTTCTTCCCAGTTGTCACTAGTTACACTGTTATTATTATGGTACTGCTTTTGGTGTATATGGTCACAACTGAAAATAAGAATGAAATGAAATGAAAATGAAAAATTTGTGATGTTCCTTTCACACATCATCTGGGATTAGTGAAAATTCCTTCTTCTACAGAGAGTTACTTCAAGCATGGTTTGCGGCAGACCATAAACCTGCGGTTTCGTCCCTGCGTTTCCCAAATGTAGGGGGTGTATTATTCTGTAAAACCTTCCCTAAGGTTTGCCTTTTTTGAAAATGAACAATGAAATACGTTTACCGTGTAAATATAAATGAAACACTACTTGATACTCCGAGGACAGCGATAAAAACAGATTTACTGCTTCCAGATACGAAAACGATTTGACTATCTCTTACCAAGAATGCAGGATGAATGTGTTAAGTTAGCCCCAGTTGGAAGAATACACCCAGTCCTAATTCTCGAGAAGATCACTCATAATTTCTTAATTGTGAAGTGTTGCAGTCTCGTAGAAGATGTTGCATCATATATGAAAAGTTTAGCAGTAATTTTTGGAATCCTATCTTACCGTCTATTTTTGTAAATATTACAGGCCCTTGGACACTGGCACTGTGAGCCCAAACATACCCAAACCTAGGCAAATGATATGAGAACATTTTGAGACTTATTGGTCTTGGGTACGTGCAGCTATCATTGTCATAAAAATCCGCGCACCAAGAATGAGGCGTCGGATTGAAATGAGATTTTAGTAATGAGATGGCACATACCAAGGAAAGAAGTGATTACAATATCACAACAGCAGGACGATTTCCCGCGGACATACGGTACGCATTCCGCCGAACGTTAGTACAACACGGACCGCCTCGTGCTCGGATACATGTTGTGATACGGTCCGCCATTGAGTCAAAGAGAGGCCGTATGTTATCCTGGGACGACAGATTGGCCCACACTTCTTGCAACCGACGCTCAAAATCACGAACACTGGCGCATGGGGAAAGCTGGCGTTTCATTTGGTCCCACACGTGCAATGGGCGATAGATCAGGCGATCTGGCAGGCCACGGAAGCGTCAAAGCATGATGTAGACAGTTCTGGGAAACCCGAGCCGTGTGTGGACGGACGTTATCTTGTTGGAAAATGGCTCAGGGCCGACCCGCCAGGAAAAGCAGCACATGGGGGTGAAGGATCTCCTGTACGTAGCGCAGGGCTGTCAACGTCCTTCGAATCAATGCGAGGGAAGTCCGGTTGTCATTCGTGATGGCTCCCCAGACCATCACGACGGTATTTCGGGACGTGTGCCGTTGTACAGTGAGGTTTGGATTGCAGCGCTCACCTGCGGTCCTCTACACTCTGACACGGTGGTCGTCCGTTCCCATACAGAAGAGGGATTCGTCGGTGAACACTATACGTCGCCAGTCCGTAGCATTCCACGTTGCTCGCTGCTGACATCACTGCAATCGACGCCGAGGATGTCAGCTGTTAATGGCAGAAAACGTAAGTGCCGTCCAGAGTGCAGATTCACCTCATCCGGGCGTCTGGAAATGGTTTTGGCGGACATAGGAGTCTCTTGTACAGACGCCACATGTCTACGGATATTGGACATGGACTTCGTTGCATCTGTGCGTGCTGCTCGCACGATCCCATGGTCATCTCTGCTGGTGGTGTGTCTGTGTCGTCCACAGCCAGTCCGCCGTGTCTTGGTGCCTTCCCGTATCCATTGCTCCCAACACGATCGCACCGTGCTGTCCGACCGGCCCAAATGGCCGCCGATTCGGCGAGCCGGCCACCCTGCCTCTCTCCTCCCGACGATACGGCCTCGTTCAAACTCCATCAGTTGCCCATACGCACATCTACGGCGGCTACTCGGCATGTATATCACTCAGGGGTCTCATCTGACTCTTACCGTGCACTTTGTTACGAATGTGAAGTCCCCTGCGCGGCGGCTTATAATCCCCAAGGATTGCAATTGCAGCGCATGTCCTGGACGCACGGGTATGCGGAATCGCACAAAACTTTAATCATTCGCATGTCTGCTCTTCCCTTAGCTATTCGCCGAGTTTCTCGTTAATCTTGGTGCACGGAGTTTTATGACAATGAGTGCATGTGTCCAACCTAGGCTACGGGATAGGAAGAGGACGATATCGGCAACAATGCCTTTTCGGGAACTCTAGCCACAGCCCAACCCGTACGAGTAATCCGAAATCAGCTCGTCCAGGGATGGGAGGTCAGAAGGGCAATAATTTATCAAAAAATTGACACTATTATTTTCTCTTCATATGACTATTGTCCACAACAATTCAAGTGGGACAAAGGTAATTTTGGACGGGGAGGTAAAAAAGCTTAAGAGAAATAGTAGGCATTATCGACGTCGGTGTAGTAAATGCTAAAAGCAGATCCTATTCATGATTTGTGAGCGAGCTGTTTGAAGCCATCACATTTAAAATTTAATCTTATACGAAGATGAAAAATAAGCTTATCTTTTATAGAGCAAGACAGCAGTACTTCCGCAGTACGACGAAATCGTGTAAGCGTTCTTGTTGTAGAAATAATGCAGCAACAATAACGAAATGTCCATTCACCTGCATTTATTACGAAAAGCAGTATGCTCTTCAACTAAAATGCCGTTCCGTTTGACATGAAGGTCAACTAGTCTGTTCGATAGCGCTTACGCACATCGCCCGAAGGTGTTGTTGGACAGCATGAGCTTAATACTCATGAACAAGAACTGGCATCAAATGTGTTCATCGGCGAAAACGTTTACCCTCGCATTGGACTTTAGCGGCCGCCATCTCGTACCCGATATTCTTTTCAGCATATACACTGTCGGAAAGTGAAAAAAGAACACCAAGAAGAAGACGTCTTATACCAACGAAATTTATACAGCATAATAACGGAATACAGAGGATAACGTGATCAAAACATTATGGCAAAATACAGCTGTATTTGCTGGTAAACTGAAAAATAACATTTCCATGTAACATGGTTAGTACGAGGTTGAAACGCCATGAAGTGCGTCACACTGTGCAATTCTGGCATGGAGTCGGTCGTACAGATGTTGGATGTAAGTTTGGGGTATTGAGTTCCAAGCATCCTCAACCTGGACGCGTAAATCGGGGATGGTCGTGGCTGGCCGTGGAGAGAGGATTAGTCGTTGTCCTATGAAATCCCACACGTGCTCAATGGGGGACAAATCCGGTGAACGTGCAGGCCATAGAAGTTGTCTCACACCCTGAGTTGCATGTTGCGTTGCACGTGCCGTGTGTGGGCGTGCGTTATCTTACTGGAAAACACCACGATAGACCGACCTTACAAATGGTACAACAACGGGCTGAATGATGTTGTTGATGTAGGAGGTGCTGTTTAACGTACCCGGTACAAACACTAGTTGTGTACGGGAGTGATAGCTGATCGCTCCCCACACCAGGAGACCAGGTGTAGGCCCTGTATGTCGCTGGCGGATTCAAGAAGGGTGGAGACGCTCCCCTGTTTGTCTGCGAACACGCATGCGGCCATCGGAGGCTCCCAAGCAGAATCTGCTTTCACCGCTGAACACGACAGATCGACATTGCGTTCTCCAGTGCAGACGTTGGCGACACCACTGCAGCCGTTCCGGATGGTGGGCTGGAGTCCGAGGTACACATGCCAGAGGCACACGTACACGTAGTCATGCATCCAATAGACGGTTGCGGATTGTTCGCACAGTCATCTCAGGTGCAACTGCAGCTCGGATTTGCGTCGCAGTGGATGTTCTGCTTGACAACGTCGCTCTTCTTATGCGTCGATCGGTCCACTCATCAGTCCGTCTGTGACTCCCGGTTCCACGTCTTCTCGAGTGGGAATGTTCCTCGGACCATCTACGCCACCATCGCACTGCCATCGATACGCTCCGCAATACGACGATACGACCCCCGGCCTCGCGGAGTCCGACTAGACGACCTCTCTCAAAGTTCGATAACTGCTGAAATCGTACACGTCTTCCATATCCAGGCATTGCAGCTTCTGCAGGGTCTTCGCACGTGTCCGTACGCCGACGACTGATTACATTCACTTCACCGTACTCCTTAAATACCACCGACGATAATTTGCATAGTATGCCGTGCTTTGGCGTAAGCGCTCACCGGTTGGTCCCGAAATTATCATCACACCTACGTAAACTCGACCCCATTAACATATGTAAATTTCATGATCGTCCGCCAATTCCTTCTTGGAGTTCTTTTTTCACTTTCCGCCAGTGTATTAATTTGTAGCGCACTGATTAATCAGATAATCGACAGACTCCGGGTGTAGCTTTTAATTAGTAACGAGTACATGCACATCTGGTAGTGATCCGATGTGCATGTACTCGTTAATGGTGGCGCATGAGGGTGAAGCATTCTGTCTGTAACACGATTATACAGCAAATGATTTTATCAACACTCCATCGACGTTACCAGAGCATTTATACATATAAACCTTGTCTGTCATAATATTTTAACAGGACAATGTCAGTCCGAATACTACTCGTGTAAAGGTAAGCAATTTCAGCAGCTAACTCTGTCTCCCATCGAGCAGATGTGGGACTTCATCGTTCGCAAAATCAGCGAATACTCTCTAGCGTCAGATCTGCTAAACCTGCGTGAGTGAGATGTGCCGTACCGCAGGAAAAGATTTACCATTGCACTTATTTCATAGACCACACTTTGAAGGCATGTATGACTGCCACGCAGCAAATTCTGAATTGAATGTAACATCCTTCAAGTAATATTATTATTATTGATGATAAAAGCATATTGAAAAAAGTTCATGCATTCTTCCGAGATCAAAACATTTACAGAAAACTTGATGCCATTATAATAAATACATAAATATTGTGAAAGCCCAGTTCTGTCTGTGGCGAAGCTTGAATTCTCTACCTTTTGCTCCTGAGCCGAATGCTTTCCCAATTAAGCTACTCCGACAAGGCTTTACCACTGCTACCTGTACTTGCCATCTTGACTTGTGGGTGAGCTCTGTAGTACGTCATACACACTTAAGTGCCAGAAAAACTGATACACCAGTCTAATACTTCGTAGGTCCCCCACGGGAGCGCAGGACTGCAGAAATACGACGCGTCATGGACTCCACTGGCTTCTGGAAATAAGCTGTAGGCAATGCACACCATACGGCCTACAGATCGTTCCACAATTTGAGTGTACTCCGAGGTCTCGGATTCCTGTGTTCGATAGCGCGTTGCATGGCATCCCAAATGCGTTCTATCACGTTCAGATTTGGGGACTTGGGTGGGAATGGCAACACCCCAAACTCAGATGAATGCTCCTCTAATCATAATGAGGCGTCCCGACACTTGTGTGGAGGTGCATTGTCCTGTTGGAACAGGCCCAACCCATCAGCATAAATGCAGGACATGAACGGGTGTACCTCGTCAGAAAGGATGCGCACATAGCGTTGGCCGGTCACAGACGTTTGTAGACGTACCAGTGGTTCCAGTGAAGTCCAGCTAACTACACCCCATACCATTTCGGACAACCCACCAGCCGGTACAGTTCCCTGTTGACAGGCGGGATCCATGGCTTCATGGGGTTTGCACCACACACGAATCTTTCCATCTGCCCGATACAGTTGAAAACGCGACTCGTCAGACAAGGCTACTTCTTTCCAGTCATCAAGTGTCCAGTGGCGATGTTGCCGTGCCCAAGCGAGGCGCATAGCTCTGTCTCGTGCACCCATCAAGGGGACTCCAGTTGGGCGTCGGCTCCCAAAGCCCATATCGTGCAGGGTACGTTGCACAGTCCGGACGCTGATGCTTGTTGAGGCTCCAGCATTGAATTCCTATGATACCTGCGAGAGTGGTGCACGCCTATCGCGTGAAACGATTCTTGACAGCCGACGATGGTCACGTTCACCCAATGTCTTTTTACGGCCACACTGGTATCGTATTTTGGAGGTTTTGCCGGAATTCTTGTACTCACGGTACACCCTTGCAATGGTCGTCCGTGAAAATCCGAACTTCGTTTTTACCTCCGAAATACTATGGCCCATCTCACGAGCGCCAACTATGACACCGCGTTAAAAATCGCTTAAATCGTTATTACTTGTCATTCTTATGCCGAAAACAGCTCTGACAGCTGGCAAGGATGTCTATCGCTTTATATACGCACTGGTGGACGCAACCTAGTACGCGCGTTCGTGACGTTGCTATGTATTTTGCATAAGCTCGTCTGTACCAGTGTTTCTGGCACTTCAGTGTATTTCTTTAATTTTCAATACTCAAAGTCAGATACATAAGAAAACGGGGTTAAGAAATTGATAATTTCGCAGTTGATTGAGTACCACCGTTACGTAGGTAAAATACAGTAAGTTACTAAAAAAGACATCCACCTAAACATTGAATCTCACAAAATCCGAGGCTGGCATAACAAGGATGTACTTTTATTCTCCGAATCGGAGGACGTATTCAAATGTTCTACCATATACATAACACAATAGTTAAAAATAAGTTAATGTAAACTATTGAGTACTTATAAAAGCCTGAAATAAGATTCAACTACTTACCAGTGATTTGTTTGCCGCACATGCTTCAGGGAATTCTTTGCAGTATACAGATTTTCGTATTCTGTAAAAAAAATGAAACTGTTTAAGCGGCATTTGTGCTAATTTAAATCACGTGCTTCTATGATATACCAGGTGAGTCAAAATTTCGTCCCGTTTGCAGCTAAAATGTTTAATGCTGCGAGAAAGCCATACACGCTCATCTGATTTTGCAAAGTACAAGGAGTTATTTTCTACAGTCCTTTGATAACGTTTCACCACAGTCAAGATCCCACGGGGGTGCCACTCGGAAGCTTCCGAGAACAGAAACTCTCTGATATCGGATTCAACATGTATAACGAAGTAAATTTCTCCGTCATTTTTGTTCCGGAATAAGCGGCCCCGGGATTCGAACCCGAGGCCGCTTATTCCGGAACAAGTCGCTCTACCAACTGAGCTACGCAGGCGTTTATTCTGATTCCTGTCTCCCTTTATGTCGTGTGCGTCCTGCTGGCAGGTACGTCACATCTCCCCCACCCGAAAGAGGGCCGGGGGCATGGCCCACGGGTCAGCCGTGACCATGAATCGTTGCAGGCAGCCATCCACTGTAGAACGTGCACTTGAGAACTCCCAGTCAATCTGCTGTGTGGAATGCAACATCACACATTTTTATTTTTCGAAGCGCTGGAGAAGGAATTCTCTGATTTTTTCCTGTCTCGCGGTGTGGAAAGAACATCACACCAATGCGAGATTTTGAACGGCCGGGTCATCCGGATAGTTCGGGCGCCATTTATAACGAAGTAAATTTCTCCGTCATTTTTGGCCTACGCCGGGATTCGAACCCGAGGCCGCTTATTCCGGAACAAGTCGCTCTACCAACTGAGCTACGCAGACGTTGATTCTGATTCCTATCTGCCTTTATGTCGTGTGCGTCCTGCTGGCAGGTACGTCACACATGCACCACTGAAGCGAAGTGCCGTTCTTGATGGATACATTCCATGAAGCGAAACAGGTGGTGGTAGGATAGAGCAAGGTCCTGACTGTGTGGAGGATGAGGTAGGACCTCAATCCCTTCTGAATTTCTATTGTTTTCGGTGAACTGCTCTGGAGGCGTGACTTGGGGCATTATCCACTTGCTGCCCGCTTTCTATTGATGAGCGTTGGGTAGTGTTGGTGCAGAGCATCACGGACCCGCTGCAGTTGTTCGTCATAGAAGCTAGTGTTCACGATCAGATCATACGGCACGAGTTCCTAGTGCACAGGACCATCACAGGTCGACGAAATGCACAGCAGGACTTTCCTCTCGAAGCGCCCTCTTTGCACCACTAATGTTTCCTGGCGTGATTCCTAATGGTATGATACCGTAGGAATATTTACTTTCCATTACCAGTGACGATACGACATCGACCTGTCGTCCTGGGAATTTGACAGCATTTTGCGACGTACAGCAGCACGTTGTTCCGCCTTCGGGGGTGTGAATGCATGGGAATATTTCGATGCCGCCAGGAGGAGAAAACAAGCTGGTGTATGTGACAAACTATAGTGGATTGGAAAGACTCCACCTCAGCTAGCAATTGTCGTGTACTGGTACCGCGGTTCGCTGTCACAGCATCTACCAGGGTGTCAGGGTTGGTGACTGCATGACTTACTGACATCGGCTTATCTTCGAGGCTGGTATCCCCAGAATTTAAACGTCGGATCCATTTTTTTGTGCAGTGTTGCTGTCCACTGGTTTCTTCCCTTCAACCATATAAATTTCTCCGGCTGAAGCGTTTAACCATTTTTTCCAATAATGTCGTGGGAGCACCAGAATAGCACGTTTATCGACCTGTTTATGCCCTGCTCACTTGATAATGTATGCGACTCCGCACCAAATGTCACGTGCTCAGCTTCCTGTGTTCCACGTCATGGCGGTACCCTGTCGCTGCTGGAGTGGTGTGTGCAAAGGAATGGAGGCCCACCATTATGTGTAGCTCAAAACGGGACGACCTTTCGACTCACCCTCGTACGTGCCATGTCCTCGAACAGTAAATTTAATATTATGTTAAATAACTACATTTCTATGTTGAAAGTGAAATATTATAATATCATTTGCTATTTCATATTTTCAAGTAAAAATCTATACACACTCTCTTTCAATGTAAGCCGCGCTGTTTAATCTGGCAATCACAGGAGCGAGCTTAAGGGGGATTCTCATTTTTTTTGTGAAAAAAAAATCTTTTACTTTTTTTTTTTTTTACGTTATTTTATTATTTTAATTCTTAAGAATACGTGTACCAAATTTCAAGTCGAAATTCGCAAAATTGGCCAAGTTATAATCTGTCATTGTCCAGTGGGGTCACAGAATTGGTGCAACTGGCGCAAAGCCGAACCTGAGAAAGCTCTGGACGAATTCAATCACGAACCGCCCCTTCATAAAAAAATGTCGAAAATGCTATAAAGCCGATTTACAAAGATTTGTCATCAAGAGAGTTGCTAGAAAGGTGTTTGTGTGGTGACACTCAAAACAACAATGACAGTTTTAATTCTACTGTTTGGCGGTTCACGCCCAAACATCTTTACTGTGGCTCAAGAACCATCGAAATGGCAGCTTATGTAGCAGCAGGCATTTTTAATGAAGGCTTTTCTGCCGTCCTGAAAATGATGACAACGACAGGAATTGTTATTGGAGAGCAAACGAAGATATTTGCCAACGCGCGGGACCAACAGTGTCTGCAGAGATCGTCGAGACGCAGCCTCGAGGCTACAAAAGAGGCTCGTACAAGGCGTAGAAGCGAGCAAATGTCTCTAAACGAGTTCTACGTAGCAGAGGAAAAAACACTGTATGACCCTGGTATAGCAGATTAGCAGAAAATACTGTAAGTACTCGATATGCCTCCGTAAACTGTACTTGAAACGTTAAACTCGTTTTTCTCGAAACAGCTTCTTTGCGAATGGTTGGCATGATATTTCAAAAACTATTGGACCCATCGACTTTTTTTTTGGTTGGAGGTTTAACGACCACCGTGAGCAACTCAATGGGCTATAAGCAGTCGCCCGTCCCTAATTTAGGGTCACTGGTTCCAGGGAAGGGAGAGAGCCAGTGCCGTAAGACAAACACAACATCCATGCCTCACCGGGATTCGAACCCGGACCCCTTACGGACGAATGATCAGAGGCCAGCGCCTTAGACCACTGCGCCACCGGGGCGGCAAATCGACGTCAAATGTAAAACTGCATGTTTAACAAACATCCTTTTATCGTTTGATGAACGAGAAACGCGATACGTTATGTATATTTTTTTAATAGCAAACAAAATGGTCAATTGTTTGAGCTAAATTGATAATTTCAGTTTGACAAGTCACCATTTCCTCAAATATATATATATTTTTTTTCTGGTTAATCAAACGATAACTATTTGTGTATAGAGTAAAACGCAGTTCGAGTTTTTTGTTTCTGATCAACTGGAGTGGAGAAATCATGCCAACCAGTGACCGCTGATCTTCGCGCAGTGTCATGTTCGAGGAGGATTTGCGGGCGTGATTCTTCATGAAATTTATTAAAAATTGTTTTGTAGGTACCTGAAACGATAATAAATATACGTACCTACTTTGGAATCAATTGATTGCATAGTTTTGTCAATAAACCCTAAAAAAAAGCTGTATTTTAGCGTAACAAATGAGAATCCCCTTAAATTTATATCTGTAACAAGAACTGAGCTTGTGGCGAATCGTTAAAATAGGACCTAGGTTTCTGGATAATCACAGGGATCAAATGAAATGTTTACCAAATTAAACTCTAAACCCCTAGCACTGTACTCCAAAAAAATAATGAATATCAGAAATACTTTTGAGATACCAAATGATGATAGATCGAAAAACGAAATTTGCGTCACTAAAATAATAACGGTTCCTATTGTTTTAGTAACTAGGGGCTGCGCCCCTAGGCTCGCTACGCTCATTTCCAGAGTAATGCTCGGGCCCTGCAGCTTGATCTGCAAGTATATCACATGAAAAAAAAACTGGAAAATTCATATAAATTTCAATTTTTATTGCATGTCTAAGCAAATAAGGCTTGTTATTCCGAATATTCAGAGTCTTTTTTACTGTCGTTAATTTTTGGAAGGTCGGGTTTTTGTCGTTTGAACTTATTGCACGTACTAAATTTACCACTAAGGAAAACAAAAGCGGTCCAAAAAGCATTTCATTTAGCCCGGTGGCGCAGTGGTCGTTGAACAGACAAGTCGCATTTTTTTCGGCTCCTGCGTAGAAGTCAACGTTCGTTTGTTTACTTGTTCTTTTTGTGGTATTTCGTCGTTTTGTGTTTTGGTTGCAGTGTTTCGTACCGTCACTTCACGAGCAGTGAGGCTGAGTGCCGAGTGGGTGCTCATTTTTTGTTTTTAATTTTCGTGTCGTCAGTTATGACGCATGAGTTTTGGTGGGCCAGTGGTCGAGAATGTCCACTACCACTGTGAATAAGTCACTGTCGTCTACAGCTGTTTCGTCGATTGCTGATATGTCTTCGCTTCTTAGTTCTGTGTCTTCTTCGGGGAATGTGGCGTCGACTAGTGCTGCTGGTCTTCCAGAGACTGTGCTTCTGGCCACCCGTGTGCCGGCTGCGTCTAATATTCCTGGTTCTGCTAGTTCTACTTCAACGTCGTTCGCACAAGCTGTGGGAAGTACCTCATATATTTCTAGTGATTCTGCACCACATTTCAAACGTGTAGCTTCGGCGTTGAAAATTATTCTTCCAAGTGATTCACCGCAAGGTAAGCAATTGTCGTCTGCCTTATTATTAAGTGTTTTCATTCCTGCTTTGCGTGACACCCCCTCCGCCAGTATCTGCATGCTGTGTCGAAGGTCGTTCCAGCCGAAAGCATTGTGTCCATTATTCGCTTGGGTGGAGGGGTGGTTGTTCACTTCACCCACCAGCAAGCAGTAGATTTAATTATAGTTCATGGGGTTGATATTGGGTCCTTTCATCTACAACCTGTCGCTGCAGCCCAAAGACCAGTTACGGTGACCCTCTCTCCTGTACCAACGGCTGTTTCTGATTCTCTGTTGATTGATGCCCTCAACAAGATGGGTCGTGTTGTGGGAGTGACCAAGATTCTTCCAGCTACAGCCCGTGATTCCCCCCTGTAACATGTGCAGGGTGGGCGCCGCCAATACCGGGTTATTTTTCCAACTTCTCAGTCAATTGCGGAACGCCCTGCAACTCTGGAATTAGTTACTGATACCCAGACGTACATTTTTAATCTTTTTGCAGGGGTTCAGTGCTTCCGCTGTAAAGGGGAAGGTCATCTCGCTTCTGCTTGTCCTCATGCTACTCCTGATGCTAGATCTGATTCTTCATTAGCTACTACAGTTCCGGTGGCTGCTGCCCCTGCGGATGTTGTGCAGGCCGCTGAGGCACCTGCTCACATTCTACCTTCATCAATTTTGCCTGCTGTTTCTCCAGTCGTTCCTTCCCTCCCGATTCCTGTCGTCGTACTGGATGGTTTGGAGCCCTCCAATGAGGATTTTCCATCGCTGGAAGTGTCTGCACCTAAATCACAACGTAAACGCCCCAGCTCACCTGGTGTTTCTACTCGCTCTTCCCGTTCGTCTCAACGTCTTCGGTCCAAGAAACCAGCCCATTCTACCGCGGGTTCACCTAGCCATCATGAGTCAAATTCTGAATTACTAGATTCGGACCGATTCGCATGTCTCCAGGATGATGATGTTATGGACACGGTCGCCCCTGATCCTGATGGCACTGCAATGGTTGACTCTGACGATGATTCTCCTTCTCCTACACTTCTTGACATTTCTACTATGTTTGAAGAACTTGCGGTGCCTTTGCACCCTCTTACCTTATCTGATCTGTATGCATTGACCACTCGCCCGCGTAAGGCGAAGTTGATCACACTACCTTGCATTAAGAGTAAGCTTCACTTTCTGCCTGAAATGATTGCACAGCTAAACCAGTTCCATGCATTTATAACTAATGTTACTTTGCCTGGCTGGACTGAGCAATATGCTCGCCGTCTGGGATACTTACTCAAGATTTTGAGGGCTGAACTGGAAGGCTGGATGCAACCTACCAGTGATGTCCTTGTTAACACTACTTAGCTTAAATTGTAGAGGGCTTGCGTCTTCTGCGGCGAATGCTTTGGTTTACGAGGACGGTCGTTACCTGGGGGCAAATATCCTCCTTCTCTAGGAGACGAACTGTTCCTTGGATGCCGGGTGTTCCCGCTGGAGACGCTGGCCGTACATTTTTTATCATAATTACCGGACCCATCTCAGGTCTGGTACCGCTATAGCGTTTCATGTGCGTTTTCATTCTTCCCTTTCTGATCTTGTTGAGTCACAGAGTCTGCTGGGTTCTTTTCAACATATTTCTTTTTGTTTTTGTTCTAAACGTATTCATGTTTTCAATATCCATATTCCGCAATCTGCTACGGATGCAGAAACTCTCCTCCAACATCTTTCTTCTATCCTTTCGACCCTCCATCCAAATGATACAATCATTGTTGCAGGCGATTTCAATTGCACTTTGCAACCCGGTTTTGACCGAGATGGTTCAACCGAAAGCCGTTCCGACCTTGTTTCCAATCTCACTCAACTCGTTGTTAATTTTGATTTGATTGATGCATTCCGTTCCCTCCATCCCCGGTCCAAGGAATTTTCCTGGTTCCCCGGCTGCTTCACGCTGTGTCGCAGCACGCCTAGATAGATTCTATGTTTCCAGTTTTCTCCATTCCTCTCTAGTTGAAATTATTCATCATCCTTCCGTTTCGTCAGATCATCGCCCCGTTCTTTTAAAACGTTTTTTTGCATTCTTCCTCTGTTCCCCCTTCCTTCCCCAGTCTGGTCGTTCGAAGATTCAGTTTTAACTGATCCTGTTTTCTGTGCTGAAATTCGCTCTATGATCTCGTCTTCTGTGCAACAACTTTCTTCGTCTGACGACCCAGGGGCTCTGTGGCTTTCCACGAAAATTTCGATTATTTTTTTCGCACGTCAGTTTTCTTTCTCTTCCCATACTTCTCGCTTTCAAGATATTGATGTTCTCCGTCGTAAATTGCAGACTATTTCTCCTTCTGATCCTTCTTTTCCCGCGTTTCAAGCTCAACTTCGTCGTATTCTGTTTACTTTTGCTTCAACAGCCCTTACTCGTCTGAAATTCACTCACTTGCGGTTTCACGACGACCCCTTTTCTAATTTGAAGTCACTTGAGGAGTATCATGTTAAAAGCAACACAATTTCCTTTCTTTCACTACCTGACGGATCTACAGTTACTGACCCTTGTGACGTACCTGCCAGCAGGACGCACATGACATAAAGGCAGATAGGAATCAGAATACATGTCTGCGTAGCTCAGTTGGTAGAGCGACTTGTTCCGGAATAAGCGGCCTCGGGTTCGAATCCCGGCGTAGACCAAAAATGACGGAGAAATTTACTTCGTTATAATGGCGCCCGAACTATCCGGATGACCCGGCCGTTCAAAATCTCGCATTGGTGTGATGTTATTTCCACACCGCGAGACAGGAAAAATCAGGGAATTCCTTCTCCAGCGCTTTGAAAAATAAAAAAGTGTGATGTTGCATTCCACACAGCAGATTGACTGGGAGTTCTCAAGTGCACGTTCTACAGTGGATGGCTGCCTGCAGCGATTCATGGTTACGGCTGATCCGTGGGCCATGCCCCCGGCCCTCTTTCAGGGGGGAGATGTGACGTACCTGCCAGCAGGACGCACATGACATAAAGGCAGATAGGAATCAGAATACATGTCTGCGTAGCTCAGTTGGTAGAGCTGCTTGTTCCGGAATAAGCGTACTCGGGTTCGAATCCCGGCGTAGACCAAAAATGACGGAGAAATTTACTTCGTTATACCCTTATCGTATCTGTGAACTTACTTTTTCCCATTATTCTGTTCGTTTTCAACACCGACTCCTTTCTCCTGCCGATACCTCCCCTCTTTTTCATGTCCTCCCTCAGGTTCCACATTGTTTTTTTGATTCTCTTGTTTCTTCTATCTCTCCTTCTGAAGTCCGCTCTGCAATTTCCAGTCTGAATGACCGTTCTTCCCCTGGCGCGGACGGTCTTCCGCTCTCATTTTATAAGAAGTTTCTTCCTTCTCTCCTCCCGCTTCTGGTTGCTTGTTTTAATGCCGTTTTTACTTCTTCAAATTTTCAGTCTTCTGATTTCACTTTTGCTATTCTCCGTCTCATCCCCAAAACCGGAAACCTTGGTCTTTTTTCTAACTGGCGTCCTATCTCTATTCTTAATACTGACTACAAAACCTTTGCTAAAATTCTCGCTTTTCGCCTCAATCCCGTCTTGCAGCATTTAATCCACCCCGATCAAACTTACACTATTCCCTCCCGTTCGATTACTACCAACATTTCCACCATTCGCAACTTATATTTTCTTGCTTCCCATCTTTCCGAACCTCTCGCAATTTTTAATATTGATCAGAAATAAGCTTTTAACTCCATTAATCACTCTTATCTCTTTGCTGTTCTTCGTCATTTTGGCTTTCCTACTCTTTTCTGTCAAGCTCTTATTAATCTTTACTCTCACTCTTCTTTCCGTATTCGCACTTCCACATTCATGACAGCTACCATCCCCTTTGACAACGGGATCCGGCAGGGTTGTCCCCTTTCGGGTCAACTTTTTACGCTTGCATTTGAACCTCTCTTAATTTGTCTGCGTACTTTTTACTTCTTCAAATTTTCAGTCTTCTGATTTCACTTTTGCTATTCTCCGTCTCATCCCCAAAACCGGAAACCTTGGTCTTTTTTCTAACTGGCGTCCTATCTCTATTCTTAATACTGACTACAAAACCTTTGCTAAAATTCTCGCTTTTCGCCTCAATCCCGTCTTGCAGCATTTAATCCACCCCGATCAAACTTACACTATTCCCTCCCGTTCGATTACTACCAACATTTCCACCATTCGCAACTTATATTTTCTTGCTTCCCATCTTTCCGAACCTCTCGCAATTTTTAATATTGATCAGAAATAAGCTTTTAACTCCATTAATCACTCTTATCTCTTTGCTATTCTTCGTCATTTTGGCTTTCCTACTCTTTTCTGTCAAGCTCTTATTAATCTTTACTCTCACTCTTCTTTCCGTATTCGCACTTCCACATTCATGACAGCTACCATCCCCTTTGACAACGGGATCCGGCAGGGTTGTCCCCTTTCGGGTCAACTTTTTACGCTTGCATTTGAACCTCTCTTAATTTGTCTGCGTTCGCGTTTGTTTTCTGTGATTCCTCGCAGTATTGCTCCTACTCGTCACCACCGCATAGTGTTGTCTGCATATGCTGATGGCCGCCCCGGTGGCGCAGTGGTCTAAGGCGCTGGCCTCTGATCATTCGTCCGTAAGGGGTCCGGGTTCGAATCCCGGTGAGGCATGGATGTTGTGTTTGTCTTACGGCACTGGCTCTCTCCCTTCCCTGGAACCAGTGACCCTAAATTAGGGACGGGCGACTGCTTATAGTCCATTGAGTTGCTCACGGTGGTCGTTAAACCTCCAATCAAAAAAATATGCTGATGACCTCACTCTCTTTCTTCGCACTGAACGTTCTTTCGGTGTTGTCCTTTCTGCTTATCGTGAGTATGCTTCCATTTCCGGTTCCGAACTTAATATGTCTAAATCTGTCGGTCTGTGGGTCGGATCGTGGGTGGCACACGGTGATCGCCCTTGGGGTGCCCGTTGGTCATCCTCGGTCATTAAACTTCTTGGTGTGTACGTTGGAAATCCTGTGGCGGTTGTTGATGCCACATGGATTCCTTTGGTTCAGCAGCTCAATCGCCGTCTTGCTCCTTTTTGCCGGTTCAAACCTTTTTTGTCCTTTTTTAGCAGAGCATATCTGGTTTCTTCCTTTATTCTTCCCATTCTGACACATTCGTGGTTCGCTTATTTTCCCTCGCCCAATTTTCTCCAATCCGCTCAACGTTTGATTACTGATTTCATCTGGAATAAAGTTCATTGGGTTCATCGGTTCTACTCTCGTCCTTCCTCTGTCCTTTGGAGGTCTTGCCCTCCCAGATCTTTTTCAAAAATCTAATGCTATTCATCTTCAGACCTTTCTCCGTTCTTTTTCTTCTCCTCAGTTTTCATCGATTACTATTGTTGATACTTTACCTTTCCCTCGCAGTCCGCTTCTCACTCTCGCTACTTTCCTCCGTATGGATCTGTTCCCCCTCATTCCAGATCACTTTCCCGATACTTATCGCACCGTCTTTTCCCTCTGGCATTCCTTATGTCCCGTCCGTCTCCCACCTACCTCAACTAATGATCTGCTTGCGGAACCTCTCTTTTACTCTTCTGCACTCCGTTCTCCCTGTTCACCGTACTTGTGCTTCTCCACCTGGTTCGCCAGTGGCGTGGTACAGGTATCCCAACTTGTAGATGCTTCTCTCCGCTGGAAGTCTCTTTCCCAAATCGACCCCCTCTTGCTGACACTCCCTTACATTGCGCCCAGCTCCGGTTGCTTCATATTCAGCTTCAACGCCTTTACCCGTCCCTCGTGAATTCTTATGGGTTAATTGTTTCTTCTTCGGCGTCCTCTTGCCTTCCTTTTCTGGTTTATTTGAATGATGTTCCCTTTCTGGTGCATCAAGTTACTGCAAAACTCTTGTACCGCCACTTTCTTACTTATTTTAGAGCACCTCTCGCTATTCCTTTTGTGCCACCTGATGAAACCTTTCAGACGTGGATCGATTCTCACACTTCTCTGGCTTCCCCAAAAGCAACTGATATTCATTGGCTCCATCTTCATCGTCGCTTGCTCACACCACGAACTCTTCATCGTTTTGGTCGCCTGTCTTCTCCCTTGTGTTTTTTCTGTTCAACGCTCGGGGATGTTAATCACGCATATGACTCCTGTTTAGTTTTACAGCCTCTTTTTTCATTGATGTTTGCTCTTCTCTCCAAGGTCTGTCCTTCCTTTCACTCTGTTTCACATTACTATTTTCTTCGCCGTCATCATCCTTCCGCTGCTGTTCACAATCCAGTTTGCGCGTTTTTAATTTTGCAGGCCAAATTGACTATTTATTTATACTATCATACCAGTGTTGATCGGCCTGCTCTTCGTCGATATCATTCTGCGAGAGTTTTTCTGTGCCGTAGGTTTCGTTCCTCGATCAAGTCCGTCATCCAACTTGAGTACGAGGTAGCTCTGGCCTGGCAGGCAGTTCCTGCTTTCTTCTCCATCTGGTCCCCTCACCTCCCATGGTTTCGGGTTGAGCATGGGTTGATTCAATTCGTTTGATCAGTTTTTTTCTTGTTTTTGTTTTGGTCTACTGGTTTCTTCACTTTGTTTGTTTTTGCTTTTCCGGGTTGTTGTCTTGTTCTGTTTTTGATTGAGCTGCAGGTTTTTTTCCCTCGTATTCATTCTTTTCCTCTGATCCTGTTGTTTTTCCTTTTAAATTTTTTACCGTTTTCCTTTTCTTGTTTTTAATGGCCCTTTGGTAATGTTGTACTGTTTTGCTTCCTTGAGATTCCGGTCTTTTTGTTGTTTTTTCCCCTGTGCGTTGTTAGCTCATTCTACTGGTCGGTATATTCTTTCTTGGATAGTGCTTTTCTATACTTTTCCTCTTACTAGCGGCCTTGGCCTCTTTGTCTGAATTTTCTTGCCGTTTTGCTCTGTGATTGGATGTTTTACAGCTAGTTGCTTTGACTTTTTTCTATCAGGAGTCCGTGGGCATTTGTGTTCCTGTGTTCTGTGTGTATTTTTTTCTGGTTCTTGGTGGTGCTGTGCAATCGGTTATTGTTTTTTGTGTCGGTATTTTTGTTGAGTTGTTTGTCTATGTATTATTGTGTGCTTGCTTTCTATGTTTTCGTCGGCCACAGTTGTTGGTCGACGCATTTCTTGTTGTGGTGTTTTGTTGTACTGGTTGGCCACCAATTGTTTGTGATCATTGTTATTGTTTGATATATCGTGATCCTTGTTGGGTGTTGTTGTTTTCCGTTGTGCTAGTCTGTGTTGTCTAGTTTTACAAAGTTTTTTTGGCGTGTTGTGTTTCTTTTGTGCTTGTTTGTTTGTTGTTGTTCCTGATCTTCTTTTTTGTACTGTGTTTCCTGTATGTGGTATTCCCGTGTTTTTGTAATTGCTCTTGTTTTTGCACGTGTTTTGTTTAGTTGTTCGGATGGCGGCTGTCCTACTCGCTCTGCTCCTGTGTGAGTTCTTTAATACTGTGATTGTATTTTGTTGGGTGTTGTTGTTTTCCGTTGTGCTAGTCTGTGTTGTCTAGTTTTACAAAGTTTTTTTGGCGTGTTGTGTTTCTTTTGTGCTTGTTTGTTTGTTGTTGTTCCTGATCTTCTTTTTTGTACTGTGTTTCCTGTATGTGGTATTCCCGTGTTTTTGTAATTGCTCTTGTTTTTGCACGTGTTTTGTTTAGTTGTTCGGATGGCGGCTGTCCTACTCGCTCTGCTCCTGTGTGAGTTCTTTAATACTGTGATTGTATTTTACCTAGACTGCTAATGTGATAATCTTATTTTTTACTTGTTTGTGTATGTTCTACTTTCGTGTTTCAGTTGGCTCCACAGTTTAGGGAGCCTTTTTTTTCTCATGCCATGTGTTTCATGTTCACTTGTTTTGCTTTTTTTATGAACTTTGAATTCCTTAGTGTGGCCCTGCTGGTCTCGTTGTGTTTTTTCATTGAGTACTCAGTCTTATCTCTCGTTTTCTATACAGTGTGCTTCTCGTGCGTATCTTGTCTATTGGGTTACGTTGACCCAAGGAGTTGGTCAACGCACAATTTGCCTTGTGCTCATTTTTTTTTACTGTGCCTCTTGTGTTTTTTTCTTGACTGTATGCGACTACATGTGTAGTGGAGTAGTCAGTTGAGGCAGTTTTGTCTTTGATTATGTTTTAAGTGCACTTTTTGTGTTTTCGTTTTTGTGTTTCTTTGCACTCAAACTAGGGTTCTACGTCTTGCTTCGTGTTTCTCCTGTCCGGGTGTTTCCTGTAATATTGTATTTTTTCTCGGCCTAGCCTTCTGTTGCCCTGCACGACTGGACGTACATTGTGTTATTTTCAATGTGTTATGGTGCAATGCGATCTTGTTTCCGCGTGTTTCTCTCTATAGCGCCACGTCGGCTTTCGGAGTTTGTCAACGCGCGACTTCTTGTTTTGAGTATGAAATTTGAATTGAGTGCGATTTTTTTGTGAACCACGTGTGCCTTTTTGGCTACATTTATTTTGTGTGATGCAGCGGTTTTTCCCCTTATTATCATGTATTCTTCTGTACAGTGTTCATTCTGACATACATGCGTCACTTCGTATTTTGTTTTTAGTTATAGCGTTTGGTTAACACCCCTCTTTATGTGCACGGTTTTTTGTTCTTTATGTTCTTCTTGTACTAATGTTTTGGCCGCTGCTGCATGTTTTCAGAAGTACAGTTTTGTTTTTCCTGTCACTGTCTTGCAGTGTCAGTCAATTTGTGTTGTGTTGTATTGTTGTTGTGTTTTTTACCTGTCACTTTTGTGTTCGCGCTGCTATGTACTAGTCTTTGGAATGTGTTTTCTTCCCTCCCTCTGGGGTTTGGGTTTTGTGATGTGTGTGTTTTTTGTTTTTGTTTTCTGTGTTCCTTTTTTATCTGTATATATTTTAATCTTGTTCTGATGTTACCAGTTTTCTTTCCTCCTTTCTTTTGTGTTGAGACTTCTTGGCCTCGTCTCTTTTAATACAGTCTCATGTGAATGAAGCGTATCACATGTACCTTGCTTTTAGACTAATAAAGGTTTATTTTGAAGGCAGTGGTCTAAGTGATGGCCTCTGATCATTCGTCCGAATGGGGTCCAAGCTCGAATCCCGGTGAGGCATGGATGTTGTGTTTGTCTTACGGCACTGGCTCTTTCCCTTCCCTGGAGCCAGTTACCCTAAATTAGGGCCGGGCGACTGCTTATAGCCCATTGAGTTACTCACGGTGGTCTTTAAACCTCCAATCAAAAAAAAAAAAAAAAAAGCATTTCCGTAAACCGTTAAGGTGGACGTCAAGTAATTTTGCTTCCTGTATTTCCAATGGAAAAACTTTTGTACATATTTCAGTCACAATTATTGTGTTCCCAAGGGTGAAAATATGAACATCGATTAAAATAATTTCATATTATAACTTGGAATACTTAATATTTCTAAAACATAACCATAATTATATAAAAAATCAATAACGTTTCCTTTGGTAGTGTTGGAACCAGAAAAAAGATGACGCGACCTGTACTTTGATAACGTCAGTAGACAAACAAATGTTGGATCACACAATTATGGTTATGTTTTAGAAAATATTAAGTATTCCAAGTTATAAAATGAAGCTATTTTAATCGATGTTCAAATTTTCATCCTGGGGAACGCATTAATTGTTCAGAAAAAAGATGGCGCGACGTGTTCTTTGATGACGTCAGTAGACAAACAAATGTTGGATTGCATAATTATGGTTATGTTTTAGGAAATATTAAGTATTCCAAGTTATAAAATGAAGCTATTTTAATCGATGTTCAAATTTTCATCCTTGGGTACGCATTTAATTGCGAAGAAAATGTGTACAGAAGTTTTTCCATTGGAAGTATAGGAAGCAAAATTACTTGACGTCCACCTGAAACAACTGAGATAGCTTTACCAACAAAACATATGCATAACAAATTCTCTGCGTCACCATGGCAGATGGTCATGGGACCAGAAAGTTCCTCTGTGGTTATCGTGAAGACAGACAGGCCGTTCGTTTCTTTCCTTTGCGTCTTTAAAAAATGCTTAAAAATCAGAAAATGACTTTTTCTTAAATTTTTTTGTAAAAAAGGGACGATAGTTGTAAGTGTATGCTGTAAAAATTGCAATGCGTTATGATTTATAATTTGCCACATCCGTTTTTTTAAATGGATCCCATCGCGAAATAGAGAATTTTGTGAAATTTAGAAATTTAATTTCTCGTAAACTAAATCGAAATTCAAAAGAAGGGCAATGAGGTGCAAATATTCGGGCATGGCACTACATGCCTACAAAGTTTCGTGATTATGTTGCTGTTAGTGTGTCCGGAACGCGACCTGATAGCACTTTTTGCTTACCTTATCTTTGAAATACAATAGCTCTTGAAGTATCGCTAGAATCGAGAAACGGTTTATTTTAGCGTGTTCTCCAAACATTTCTCTACAAACGATGTAAATGTCAAAAATTTTGTGTTCAATACGCTTTGCGCTGCGAGCTAGGAAAGCAAGAGCGTGGCGAAATTTCTAAAACAGTGGCAGCAGCAGCAGCAACGGCGGGAGTTACTTTGTTTTGGAATAGAGATATGCCTGTATTTCAAATACTATGGTTACACCGAATTTAGTAAATGTTCACCAAATGAATAACACTAAATTTACACGACAATACTGCCAAAATATTTTTTTCTGTTGCAATTATTGTAAACAATTTGTCAAAAAAACAAACTATTATTACGTCAAATTATTATTTAGCTAGCATAATTATAAGCCCCGCCCCTAAACGGATTCTAGGTGGTGACGCATTGGAATGTGAAACTTACGACAATCCCTGGGAAACGTTCGATGAGTACAAGGAACAACATTTTAGCGAGTGAGAAATAGAATTACCACAGGGCAAGACTGATTGGCTGAATGGCACATGCCCAAAGTATCTCAGAGATTACGTTTGTAAACATTTAGTTGGGTTAGCAATTCGCTTGAAATATGTTGAACCACCTGCTGAAGCAAGGATTGTACCAATCGGGGAAAAACGTAAAAGAGGACGGCCAGCAAAATAAGAAAAAAAGCCTAACTAATTCAATAATTTCTTATTTCACGTTTATTATGTGATTTTATTTTTAATAATTAGTGAGGCTGATTTCTACATCATGATTATTATAATAAAACTATAACACATTAAAAGTTTAGTTTTCATTGTTTTAGCTTAACACCTATAACTACAAGTATTTACAGGTAACTGCAGGCAAGTATATGGGTATTACTACTGTTATTTTTTGGTCAGAAAAATAACTTTAGAATTTGTCATGAATTATTCATTTTAATTTCAGTTCCAATATCATAAGAAATAACATAATTATGATTACATTTTCCCCGCTTTAAAAATATGTAGTGTTTGTTACCTTTGGTAAATATTATTTTGCTTACAAATGATAAAAGAGACTTACACCGAATTCAATATCTGGTTACTGATTTAAAATTAGGTGAACATTTAGTATTTTTGGGAGACAAAAACATGTTTTTACTGTCAAATAATTTAAGAAAATGACGAGAAGTCAATATCTGGTTATCACTTTATTATTATTATGTGGTCTAAAATTTGGTGAACATTTACTATTTTTGGGAAACAAAAAGTTTTTTAGTGGCAAATAATATATGGGGTGATTCATAAAGAAGTATACAGTTTGCAGATGCTGTAAAACAGTAACACTTGTAAGCACAGACCACAACTGCAAACCGTTAGGTAGATGTACTCATAAAGTTTGTGTCCCGCTGCTGAGGGAAGTGAAGTAGGCGATAGCGCGCGTGTCACGTGACTAGTCAGTCAAAATGGCAGCGTCTGCAGTGGAGAAGGCGTTTTGTGTTCTTGAATTGAGCAAAACGGGATTTGTAACTGTTGTGCAACGGCATTTCCGATCACGATTCGGAAACGAACCTCCAACCAGAAAATCTATCTGCCATTGGCATAAAAAATTTGAAACTACGGGCTGTTTGTGTAAACTTAAAAGTCCTGGATGACAGCGTGTGTCGGAAAAAGCCGTAGATAGTGTTTGCACCGCCATTCGACGAAGCCCGGGAAAATCAATGCGGAGGGTGAGTCGTGAAGTGCAGATTTCACAGCCCACTGTCTGGAGAATTTTGAAGAAGAAGCTGAAAATGATTTCATACAAAGTGCAGATGTTGCAAAATCTCACTGACCTTCCTCACCGATGGATTGGACGAGCAGCGGACTACAACATGCCCCAATGGCCACCCAGACGTCCTGACTTAACACCTTGTGACTTTTTCCTGTGGGGGTACGTAAAGTACAAGGTATTCGCCCCTTCCCTTCCTGTTGATCTAGCGGAGCTGAAACAGCGTATCACAGCCACTATCACTGCACTTGATTCAGATATCTTATCATGCGTTTGGGTAGAAATGGATTACCGGCTCGATGTGTGTCGTGTGACTAAGGGTGCACACATAGAACATATGTGACTGTCTCTAAAAAAACTTGAAACATTCCCCTACAATTCTGTTACAGGTAACATAAAATATATTACATTGTTCTTGTTTTATAGTGCGTTGAAACTGTATACTTCTTTATGAATCACCCTGTATAATGCAGTAACAAGA
This sequence comes from Macrothele yani, assembly GCA_039090855.1. Taxonomy (NCBI): domain Eukaryota; kingdom Metazoa; phylum Arthropoda; class Arachnida; order Araneae; family Macrothelidae; genus Macrothele; species Macrothele yani. The sequence goes on along the minus strand of CM077022.1, from coordinate 41,397,254 downwards.
ATTAAATATCTAGTCAACACTTTGGGATTAAATATAGTCTAAAATTTGGTGAACATTTACTATTTTGGGGAAACGAAAGTATCTTTCGTATGCATATTTTCATTAAATTTGGTAAGCAGTTAAACACAAGCCATAATCGCAACAACTGGGCTTTGGCTTCTGGCCAATCTTCCGAGCTCTGGCTCGAGCCTCGGATGACGCATGTTTGGTGCATTTATTCTATAGCCCAGGAACCAATGGGCTTCTCTCTATAGGAAAAAAATAGTTATATGTGTCGTTAAATCCGAACAAGGATAGAAGAAAAATATTCGAAATTATGAAGGATCAACTTTGTAGAAGAAGCTGTATGTGGAAAAGAATGACGACGTCATTCTTTTCGCCATTCTTTTCGCCATTCTTTTCACACGTTACAAAATGTTTACGTCATTCTTTTCACACGTTATAAAACGTACGAGATACAGACGTTTCATTGGTGCTAAAGAAAGTGTTTTTCGACTCCACCTACCTCCTGAAAATCTTTACCATAAATCCTGAACGACACTTTGTATGTGTAAATTTTTAGATTGGTAGATAGAGATTTATAACTTTCAAGAAAGTAAATTACTTACATAATGTTTTGGGTTCTGCAGTATTGCGTTCATCGATAAAGTTGTAGCGCTCTCCTAACGGTAGCGACATATTGACCGACAGTATACGGTAACAGTGTAAAACTAAACTACCACTTGTATGCATCACCACTATTAAAATGTTTCTTGGTAACGCAAGTGAGTAGTACAATACATTCTTTGAGAGCTCTTGGCCGAAAAATCCCTTTTCATAAATTAGTGGCGATTAGATTCGGTTTCTATTGCAAGCCATTTCTTTAAGATAAGGTTTACAAAGTGGCCAAGAGAATGTTTAGGTTGAGGTTTGCGAAGTGACCAGGAAACGTTTTAAGGTTAGGTTTGTAAAGTTACCATGAGAAGTTTTAGGATGAGGTTTACAAAGTGACCACATGACCGACCTAAGTTTTCTGGTAAAATCATTTGCAAACGATATTTCGTGAAAACAGCTGAGTGGATATTTTCCGATACGTTGTCACTTAGGTATTTTAGAAAGGATTGATCGCGAACTATTGAAGTCAATTCAGCAGATGTGACTTAATTTTTATTCATTTCTTGCGATAAATGTATCTCCATCTATGCTCGATTTTAGCGGAAAACCTATAAACAGCCCTGGTAGAATACGACGTGTCACGGACAGGCAGATATTCGATTTGTATTTGCTAAGAAATTATAAAGAGCATTCACCAATATCTTTGCAAACTCAAAACTATTAATGCTATGGGTTTAACTTTAAAGAAAACATAATTTATGTTAAATTATATTCAATGAAAACAAATTCGATTCTAATTCTTATTATGACTTCGATTTCATAATAACGAAAATATTCCATGCCATCCACAGGAAAGTCGTTAAAAGTGCACGCACTGGTCAAAAGATGACGAACTTTTATGATAAAAGAGTCGCAAACAATTAACGAGAATATATGCAGATGTAATAGTAACACGGTCTCATGAAGTTTCGCCTTCTCTTTCATGAAGAGCGTACAGATTTTTCGGTCTACAGTAACTCATGTAAATATGGGAAAACGCCCAGGATCTATCCGAATTCGAAGAAGGTGTAATTTTAGGTCCATGTGTAGTGGAAGGCACAGTTATCAAACCAAAAGAAATTAATTGCTTCTCAAAAGCAGCAGTTTTAGAGGTGCTTAGAGACTGGAAGACTAGCGGATCTTCCACATTCCAAACGCAAAATTGTTGCAACAAAACTAGACTTAAAAAGCTTGACCGTCGTATTGTGACGAGGGTTGTAAGGAAGAACAGGTCTTCCAGTGTGCAGCAACTGACTGCTGAATTCAACCAAAGGCAGGAGCAGTAAATTTCGATCCAAACTATATCTATAGGGTGTTAAAGAAATCAGGTCATGCAAGTATACTCATTCGGAAATCTTTGTCCCAGCAAATACAGAAAAATTCACAAGTGCCGTAAGCAGACAGTAGAGCAACGGAAAAGGTGATATATTGTTTCGCTCTAAAGATCGGCAGAGTGTGTGGCGAGAACTTCATGAAGCGAGAACTTGGAATGAGGAATATTTTGTCAGTACGAACTGGGGCGGCTGATTCCTGTCGAAGGTGAGATGACATCCAAGGAATAGGTTGGTTTGTATATGTTTATTAGCAAAAGGGCCTCAATGGGCCAAAGAGCGCCATATCCAGGGAATAACCAAGTGTTGTAATAGAACAAATACAACTGCCAATGCTATACTTTTTCCTGCATTCGATGGAATCTTTATGAATGAAAATGCAACAGTTCATCGAACAAGAATGGCTTGACTAGCGCACGAAGAGGATTTCCATTATATCCCCTGGCCTCCATATTCGCCTGAACTCAATCTTATTGAAAATGTGCGGGACTTGAACGTGTGGGAAAGAGCTAGTTGCCGTTGATGTCCTCTTCCGTAAACCCTGACAGAGTTGTGACACAATTTGCTGCAGAGATGGCTATCTTTGGACCAAATCTAACTCAATCATTTCGTAGAATTCACGCGGCACTGCTTACTTGCTGTCATTCGCAACAAAAGTAGACCTAGTTGATACTAAATATATTTTTTTTCTTTTTGGAGAGTGTGTGTATTATTCGTTGCTTTATTGCCTGGTATTTTAATTGAAAAATTATGGACACAAGTTTTGCGGTTGGGAGGGGCTTCCGCATCAAATTAAAATGAAAACAAAATTACATCTCTTGTCATGTAAATTTACTGTGACTTCAGTTATCGCATAAGTTGTTTGTGACAGTGTTCACTTTAATGTGTCCGTTTAGAGGCTAGCATAGCACAGAACGGACATGGGAGGTTAAGTAAAGCTATACAGCGACAAAAATCAGTTCTGTCATGTGCATTTCACTATCCTAACTACAAAATAAATTATATAGTTCTGCATCCGAATCCAATTCGACGTTCATGCGATGCTATATATTACTTTAAAATAGATTTCCGCACCAACAGTAAGTGAATATATTATAGCTTTCGTAAGTTCAAGATGAAGTTCTTCATCATTTGATTGCTTCCTATTTTATAACATACAAGTTATTTTACTTGAATGTAGATTCGACTTTTACGTTACGTTTAACTTTAAGGCTTAACTTCAACTTCAAATAAATCGAAGATTAGAGTTTGTAAAGTTAAATCTGAATTTCACTCGTTGCTTTAGGGAATTTAGCTTCACTGTAAAAGACAGAATACTTCAACTTCCATGATGTAGCTGAAATGTTGTAAAGTTTAACTTCACTTGTAGCCTGACTGAATTTAGCTTTACTGTAAAAAGCCGCAGTACTTCAACTTGCACGATGTAGCTGAAGTCAGCCGCCCCAGCGGCGTACTGTTCTAAGCAATGGCTTCTGACCATTCGTCCAAGATGGGTTCGGGTTCGAATCCCGGTGAGGCATCGGTGTTGCGTTTGTCTTACGGCACTGACTCTCTCCTTTCCCTAGGGCCGGTAACCCTAAATTAGGGACGGCCGACTGCTCTGCTCACGGTGGTCGTTAAACATCAATAAAAAGGAAGAGGAAAAAACAAAGCAAAAAAGCGGAAAGTCTTAATTATACACTGCTGGCCACCCAAAAATGCAACACCAAGCAGGACACGAGATAGCAAAGCCAGATTTACTGGACACATAACAACAGATACAAAGCTGAAACGATTGAGCTTACAGGCCCGTGCGACTTGCGGAACACGCAGACATCAATAGTTCGTGTGGCCCCCATGGCTGGCAATAACGGCCGCTACACGCCGCGGCATCGAACGAAAGAGGCTTTGGGTGTGGGATTGAGGTATGTCTGCCCATGCTGCTTCCACACGTTGCCACAATTCGTCAGGCGTAGCCACGGGTGGCGCTTGCCAGGCCACTCGGTTGCCTATCAGCGACCAGGCGTGTTCGATGGCCGACATATCGGGAAAACAGGCGAGCCACGGTAGCAGTGACACCTGGTGGGCAGTGAAGAATTGTTGCACGATGCGTGTCACGTGCGGGCGCGCATTGTCCTGTTGAAACGTGGCCGCTGACAGGTACTGCAGGTAAGGGTTGACTACAGGCTCCAAAACGTCAGAGATGTAGCGGTGGCTGTTGAATGTACCGGCGATGCGTACCAAAGAGGTGCGGGTGTCATATCCAATTGCGTCCCAAACCATAACGCCAGGTGGCGGACCGGTATGGCGATGCATAATGCAGGCGTCATACAGTCTCTCGCTGCGGTGCCGCCACATGCGGATCCGACCATCGTGGTGTTGCAGGCAGAAGAGGGATTCGTCGGAGAAGACAATGTTGTGTCATTCCGTATTCCAGGAGTGGCGTTCAACGGCCCACTGCCGCCGCACTCTCCGGTGGTGTAAAGTCAATGGTAATCGGAGCAATGGGCCCCGTGCGACAAGTCCCCGCTCCTGCAGACGACGTCGAACGGTACGTGCTGACACAGGTTGTTGCACAACACACCCTAATTCGTGCGCTAACGTTCGCGATGTGGCGGTGCGAGCCGTCAATGCCCGCCGCATAACATGCCGGTTCTTTCGCTCGGTGGTGTGCCGCGGCTGCGGCATCACTCACGTCGGTTTGTCCGTCCCTCCTGCACCCACCGAATCTATACTCACCTCACTGTGGCTGGATGTCGTCCCACACGGGCGCCGATGTCTTGGTAAGATAAACCACTGTCGCGATAAACCACTATTCGTCCTCTGTCGAACTCCGAAACGTGCTGGAATGACTGCCGTATTCTGCGACGAGGCATCAGGAAGCTTCCCACGCCCAGGTCGGCAGCACAACACACTTCCACTACTTACACCCCGCCTTCTGTGCACCCTTCTTATAGTACTTCTCGGTTGAGTGCCGGGCGCACATGATTTGCATATGTCCTGCAATGCTAATCGTTTGCATGTCCTCTCGCGGGCGACGCATGCTGCGAATTTCAGGCCAATCGAATGATTCCTTCTTGGTGTTGCATTTTGGGTGGCCAGCAGTGTATATATACATTTCGAAATTAATCAGGTTATCATACTTCGTCCACAGAAAGGTGCAAAGTCCCATATATTTTTCTTGCATTTAATTGTAGACTAAGAGTTTTTAAAGGACAATCAGCCCATTGTTCTCTACATTAAGATTAACTTCAAATTCACTATGCTTTGCTTGAAAGTAAGCTATCAGCAAAACGTAATCATTGTCCTCATTCTCAGTCAACTGTAAAATGAAAGTCTCAAATCTTTTATGTTCACTTGAAATTCATTGCTGCTATTCTCGCAATTGCCGTCCTGTATCTCCCAGACTTGATAAGTCATATTCTCACAATTGCTGTCCTGTATCTCCCAGATTACTCTATCAATGTAATGCTAAAAAGAAGAGTAAGGTCTGACTTCAAAAGATAGTTAGTGTTCTTTGATTTACTTCAATAATTTAATCAAAAGAGAGTTAAAAAATCAAGAAAATCATCAATCCGCTTAACGAAAGGGATTGTAAATACATAAATCTCAAAATTTTCCTGTGAGCTGTGGGCGTAGTTTTTGAGGGATTGTTTAATTCTTTTCATATTTACATCGACGACTTAAGCAAACCCTGTTATTTTCAAAATTTTGATCAGTCGTTGTTCTCCATTGTGGGGTGCACGCTTGTATTTCTCAAATACACTGACGGAAAATAAAATCCCAGCACCAAGAAGGGGTTGTGTTAGGTAAACGACAGTTGGTAGGCGGTGAGAGTACATCTGTAAGATGACGTCTATGCAAATATCGCGCTCGGCGCATACTTGTGGCGCTAGTAGCGCCCTCGGAACATGCAAAGCAGGTTTGCTGTAAATACGCGCTGTAACGTTCGTGAGCGTTAGTTATCGTTGAGATTCGACGTAGTGTGTTGATGATAGTCAAGAATGCCTTTAAGAAGACGAAGAAGCCATTATCAACTGCTCACGGAGTTTGAACGAGGTCGTGTATAAGGGCTACGAGAAGGTGGATTTTCTTTCCGCAATATTGCAGAACGACTTGGCAGGAATGTAGTCACTGTACATGATTGTTGGCAGCAGTGGTCAAGGGAAGGTACTGCCTCAAGAACACCGGGTTCCGGCCGGCCACGTGGCACTACTGAGAGGGAAGACCGCCGTGTACGGCGTATGGCCGTGGCGCATCGTACCGCGTCTGTGGCAGTAATTCGAGCTGCAGTTGCCACCACAGTAACACAACGAACTGTTACAAATCGGTTACTTGAAGGACAGCTGCGAGCCAGACGCCCTGTAGCGTGCATTCCACTTACTCCAAACCACTGCCGTTTGCGACGTTAGTGGTGTCAAGCTAGAGCTCATTGGAGGACGGAGTGGAGATCTGTTGTGATTTCTGATGAAAGCCAGTTCTGCCTGGGTGCCAGTGATGGCCGTGTGTTGGTTAGAAGGAGGCCAGGTGAGCGCCTGCAACCAACCTGTCTGCGGCCGAGACACACTGGACCTATGGTCTGGGGAGCAATTTCCTATGACAGCAGGAGCACTCTCGTGGTTATCCCACGCACCCTGACGGCGCAGTTGTGCGTCGGTCTGGTGATTCAACCTGTTGTGCTGCCATTCATGAACAGCATTCCAGGGGGTGTTTCCAACAGGATAACGCTCGCCGGCATACCGCTGTTGTAAGCCAACATGCTCTACAGAGTGTCGACATGTTGTCCTGGCCTGCTAGATCACCAGATCTTTCAGCAATCGAGCACGTATGGGACATCATTGGACTTCAACTCCAGCGTCACCCCCAACCAGCATTAACCGTCCCTGTATTGACCGACCAAGTGCAACAGGCATGGAACTCTGTCCCACAAACTGACATCCAGCACCTGTACGACACAATGCATGTACGTTTGCGTGCTTGCATTCAACATTCTGGCGGTTACACCGCTTATTAATGTACCAGCATTTCACATTTAAAATGGCTCTTCTCGCGCTTACAACAAGCTGTGATCTTGAAGCCTTAATCGATTAAATATGTTACCTATACAAATGTATTGCCGCCATTTCATTCCTCTACAACTATTTTTTCGTGGTGTTGGGATTTTTTTTCCGTCCGTGCATGTGTGGCATGGGAATGCGTTCACTTTTCTTACCTTTGTCTGTTGTTTTCTCCCAAAATTCAGTAGAGGCCGTTCTGTTTTTCTCTCATCTAAGATCCGGGAAGAATTTTGGATGATCTTTAACACCATCTTGTAGTATATCGGGTCGGAAGGAGAAGCCGTGCAAAATTTCGGTCGACTGGTCCAGAAATGTGAGATAACCGGTCCCGTTAAGATGAACATAACATCCACGTCTTAGCTGGTGTCTTGCGCATACTCAAGAGTAGCGGTCCAAGATTGAGGTCGACCGGTTCCAGACATGAAAAATAACCAGGGCGTTTTAGGATGAACATAACATCCACGCCTTAACTTGTGGCTTGCTCACACTCAGAAGGTGTAGCGGTCCATAATTTAGGTCGCCTTTTTTTCTGAAATGAGAATTAACCAGTCTCGTTATAGGATGAACATAAAATCTGTGTTCAACTGGTGGCTTGCATTCACTCAGAAGGATTAGCGATGCCTAACTTAGATCGACTGGTTCCAGACTGGGGAAATAAGCAGCCCCGTTACACACGATGAACATAACAAATTAGGCGGACTTGAAAAACCAGACTCGTTAAGACGAACATAAAATCCACGTCTGAATTGGTGGCTTGCGCATACTCAGAAGGAATGGCTGTTCCTAATTTAGGTCGACTGGTTTCAGACAATAAAAATAACCAGTCCTGTCAGGTTGAACATAACATGCCCTTCTTAACTGGTGGCTTGCCTAGACTCAAGAAGAAAAGTAATTTATTAGGTCGTCTGGTTCCAAAGATAAAAGATAACCATTACCTTTAGGATGAATATAACATCCACGTCCTAACTAGGGGTTTTATACGTACTCTCAGAATGTTCAAGCCAGATTCCTGCGCCCTAGACCAATCTGCAGCAAGTAGACCCAGGAAGACGGTAGTGGGAGCAAAGGATTTATAATCTAGATTTCGTTTTCCTTTACTATATTTGTCGAATGCCGTTCGTTCAATAGCACAACATAATGCTAAAAACATTGAAAATGAAATTTTGAAAAGTGGGCTGTTGTTGCACTTAAGAGTAATCTACTGTGTTATGGACATCCGTCCCTTATCAGTGAAAAGAAAAGTCAAAAATAGTAAAATCTGGAAATTGCTTTGAAATGAAAACTTTGCGATTTAGATATGTCTGAATTAACAATGTTATTAAGAGAAAAGTTTCACTATTCCTATTTACTTCCATCTTTGAGAAAGTTGTTTTTTGTGCACGAAAAAATCATGATAATCAAGCTTCATTTGATCGTGCTGCTTTTGTTATCTAACGGGATTTTTAAAATGCTCCACAGCAGGAAGTATAACAGAATTTGTTTTTGAAAGATAACAGAGTGAAATCTTCGAAGAATATCTGTCGGGTGTTTAATCGCAATCAACACGGTCTCTCATCGTCACACATAGCGGGCATGACGGATTACGTTCGCTATAATAGCCCCTTACATTAACGCATCCGAATCCTTGTGGTGGTCTATTAAGCCGGTAATGTGTCGGAAAACGGAAAGCCGTAAGTTGCAATTTTCATTTTAAATGTATAGTTTGAGGTGTTCGCAATTGTTATACAGAAAGTTTTGTTTTTTGTTGTTGTAGTAGTTGCTTCGAGGTTTGACAACCACTATGAAAACAGGTAAAGCAGTCACTCGTCCTTAATTCAGGGCAATTGGTTCAAAAAAACGGACAGATCCATGATTCAAAGGCACCACCCAAACCTCCTTAGGGAGTCGAATGCGGGCCCTTATCGGACGAAAGATTTGGAGCCAGTGACTTGACCACTCGGCAGATTGGACAGTCTTACAAAAAGTTAAAAAATCACTCTGGAATCGCACTTTCTAATTGAGAAATACAGAACAAATATTTTTACCTGTTAATATTGCAAATAGTCACCGAGGGAAAATCCATATGCTCATTTTTGACAACATCAATGTTTACAACTGCTGGGTACTCAAAATAATATTTCAGAAGGGTTGTTGTTTGATACAACCACCCAGCAAAGCTGAAAGCAAATAACAGGATCCAAATGAATCTTCTCCCGAATGATTTGGCAAGGCAGATGTGACTGATCCCATTAATACCAGAAAATGAAAACACTTCTCGTGTATGTTGCCATATTGAATCAACTTCGCTGGGCATCCAGCGTTTCTTTTTTCTCTTTCCTAAACGTTACCTGAGACAGTTTTCCAGAATCTGAACGACTAGAAAAACTTGCAGTGCTTCCACGCATGTTTGGTTGCTTAGGCAGTTTTAACGAATATCTGCATAGTGATAAGAACTCCTTTTCATTTAAAGACGTGGACGAATCAGCAAAATCTTAGAACTGATATCTTCAAGTTTAGGGGACAAAAAATAGAAGAAAAAAGAAAAAAGAATTAATACTATAGAAACCGAAAAAAATTGTCTGCTATAGAAACCGAGAATGAAAGGCATTTTTCTTCATACAACCAGCAAAACATGCAACATATTTAGGTTTTTAATATTTGATTTGGTATAATCGCGAAACATATTTCAGCGAAGAATTAAGCATTAAAAGGCGAGCAGTCATATGAAAAGTAGCGTGCAAAATGTTTTTCTTCGCTTTTACTATTGACTGATTTCTTGATGACAACGTTTTTTCATCTGTATAGGAATTACATAACGGCAGAAAAGAATTTACAATAGCCTTCAGAGCAGATAATCGATAACAACAAAACGGTAAGCACATTACCTTCTTGTCAGTTCCCTTTTTTTTTGCGCAATGATATAAATTATGACTCCGGCTCAGAACTGTGTTGCGGCGAAATACCGGAGTGCCTTCGACAACAGAACAGCGAATTATCGTGATGAAAACTCGTAACATATTGGAAGAATCAAAGCTCCCCCAGAGAGAGTCTGTTTTTCATGTTCTTTGCTGCAAGAACTATGTTTCATGTTAGATATGAATCACTGATTCTGATTATATTTTGTTGGAAAACATGTTTTTATCCCGAGTTTCTTACAAAAGAAAATTGAAGTGGGCTACGCTAATGGAAAACAAGATAGACTTTGTATCCCATTGCAGACACTCGCACGACGAAATTACCTTGCAAACGGTTTTACTGCAAATGAAATATTTTGTATATGGAGCATTGATCATGAGAGGAACATTTTTTATTTTACAGTGAGTTCCGAAACTATATACCATTTACAAAAAGCATTTGGAAGATAATACCATGCCTTGCAAGCTTATAGCTGCTTACGAAGTTTTAAGGATAGGTTTAATGTTTGTACGTTGGAAGTTTAATCTGTAAGGTCTAATTCTTGAACTTGTAAATATTACATACTTGTTAGTACACAAAAATGCTATTGGCTAAGGTAGGGAATTAATCAACATAATCCACTGGTTCACATTTTCTTGTTCTTTCACTGTTACCCAATCATAATAGGACAACACTAGCCGGAAAATGAACTTAAATCATGTAAAATCACAACAACTATCAAAATGCTATTTTATCTAACAAGTCGTTATCTCAAAATTACACACTATCACGACGCTAAATCAAATTCTTTTATCGTTAACAGGACGTTATCTCAACGATGCAATTTTATGTTTCTTTGGGTGTTTAACGACCACAGTGAACAACTCGATGGGCTGTAAGCAGTCGCCCCATCCCTAATTTAGGGTCACTGATTCCCCGGAAGGAAGAGAGAGCCAGTGCCGTGCGACAAACACAACATCCATGCCTCATCTAGATTCGAACTCGGACCCATGTCGGAAGTATGATCAGTAGCCAGCGCTTTGACCTCTGCGCCACCGCGGTGGCAATGCAATTTTATCTAGTCATTCTATCCAAAATACCATAACCGTTGACAAGACGTTACCTCAACTCTACCCTGTTACAATCAGTACTTATATTTTACTGATCTCGGACTTAGTGCTGCTGAAATAAGAAATTTCGTCGGGAAAAATTGTGTGTCGTTAAGCCAAAAATGTTTTACGAGAAGAAACTAATTAAAATAAAAATTACAGTAGAGGCATACGTCACAGCCTACTACAGAATTTTGCTTAGAAATATAGAAAGTTTTTATTTTATTTTTTTAATACTTAGATATTAGTGTACAGTTAATAGATACGTTAGATGTTAGAGTTAAAAGATGCATATGTTCTTAATAAAAAAATTCCAATCCAATGGATACGACTGAGAGGATCTATCGCTTGGCCATCTCATTTCCTGGATCTTATGCCTTCAGGCATTTCTTACACGGGGGATAATAAAAATTGGCGTTCTTCTCAGAATTAGCTTTGGTGACAAAGACACATTGCGACGATGAATCTTGTGTACCGCCTTTCAAATTATAACACCTGATACGCTGCTATGCGTTTGGCTGGAATTGGAATTTTTTTTTTTTTTTGATTGGAGGTTTAACGACCACCGTGAGCAACTCAACGGGCTATAAGCAGTCGCCCGTCCCTAATTTAGGGTCACTGGTTCCAGGGAAGGGAGAGAGCCAGTGCCGTAAGACAAACACAACATCCATGCCTCACCGGGATTCGAACCCGGACCCCTTTCGGACGAATGATCAGAGGCCATCGCTTAGACCACTGCGCCACCGGGGCGGCGGAATTGGAATGCAGGTCCAATGTACGAGAAACGAAAAGCATCGAAATTTGGTAATGTATGAATCTTAAAAAGCTCTTCAAATTCTGCTTTCCACTTTACTGCAAACCATTAGTTGATGCTTATAGTAGATTTTTAAATATATTTTGAAATTATTCCCGTAATTCTGAAACAACCAGTATGTAATCGAGATCGGTGTTTTAACTCTTTAACCCGTTTGAACGAATTAACTCGGGTTTAACAAAATGAGGTGAAATCAGCTGGAACGAATACATTTGCTGTCTAAGAAGTGCACCGAACACGGCTTGAATGAATGAACCTACGCATCAGAAAGCGTTACTTTCCCCTTAGGTTGGTTATTTAAAGTGGTCATTTAGGGATATGACTGACATTTATTAATCCTTCCCGGCTGATTGCCTACTAAAAGGGCTAAAAAATGGCGACGAACCTAAGAAAAGAGAAAAAGATATTTGAATCAATTGTTTCCACCTATTTATGTCAGGGGGACTAGCTTTTCCCCATCATTACTTAAGTCATGGAGCTGAAATAGAGGACTAGATTTATCACTATGACGGGTTTATGTTCGGTACTGCTCAGATGTGGGGAAATTGTTTGCGAAAGCTTTTGTAAAACTCGGCTACTATGTGAACATTTCTATTAAGGGAGCGCAGCAAATTTTGGCCACCATTTGGTTCAGGTACTTAGGCCGCTTAAAGGGTTAAAGAATGAATTTCTTCGAACGGAATGCATTCGCCTCAGATTTAATCACCTAGTAACTGCAAAATTTAAGAAAAATGTACAACAGCGTTTACAAAATAGGCTCTGTAAAAAATTGCTTCTTCTTATCACTTATATTCATGAGCGAATCTATATATCCACCCTTGTTTCCACGAATGGACGCCTCCCAGAGCACTTAGTAGTGATGGACTGCCCGGTAGGGTGGATAAAACAGTCTTGCTGGGCCAGCACTGCCAGCAATGGCCGAGCACTATGTTGCCGCAGCCGAACCGTCAATAAAATGTCCGGGCGGCCAACAGAAGGGCCAGCAGTTCAGGCCAGCAGCTGGCCAACAGTTGGCACCCCCATCAGTTGTCATATGCCACAACAGGGCCATAAGTTATCCATCACAGGCAGTAGCTGCCACAAGTAGCTGCCCTTCAGCGGCCCTCCATGCACGTGCCATAAACGATGGCTAGCCTAATGTGGTCCGCTAGTTTCCCGGCAGTAGCAGCTGGTAACCACGTGACGTACTGATGCCTTCCCGAATCTTGTCCACCAATTTCCCAGTAGTAGCTATAAAGAAAAATAAAGGATAACCTCAGTTTCTCAAAGCTACAACTACTTTGTTTTTCCCTTACGAAACTTCTGAATTATGGCACTTACGAAACTTCTAAATTATAGCACCACTTCAACCATGTAAATGAGACAAGACAAGAAAAGATTACGTAACATTAGAGAGATCTTAAGGATAGGTCCATAGGACACTAATTACACTCTAATAACTGAGAAGACAATAAAGTCACATAAATCGTAATATAAAGAAGAGTATTTTAATTTTCCGAGTTTTCGCCTGCCAACGGAAGGCTTTGCCATGGCAAGTTAAATTAGGCAAACAATAACCCTTTTTTAAAACGGTTTAATAACCCGTTTTTTAAAACGTGTTATTGTTCTTTTGCTATTTAAAGTTAAATTAGACGAACAATAGCCCGTTTTTAAAACGTGCGATAACGCGTCTAAAGTAACTTGCCTTGACGAAGACTACCGCGTTGGCAGGTAAAAGCTCGGAGAATTAAAAAACTCTTTCTTACCGAACCTATTACGCATTTGTGTGACTTCCTTGTCTTCTAAATTATGGAACATTAAATCCAATCCCTTGAAACAGTGGAAAATGCGTATAGAAGCGCGTATAGTTTACCTCAACGTGAAATTCAAAGAAAGCGCGCATTTTTCTGATGTGTAGGTGGATCCACAATACACAAACCAAAATAAAAAGATTTTTGCGGTAAATAAATAAACGAATTTTTAAAATTGTATAAATATTTTTTTTATTCGAGGTTCAACGACAACTCATAGAGCTACACGGCAGTCGCCCGTTCCTAATTTAGGACCATTGGTTTCAAGGAAGGGGGACAACTAGAGCGGTAAGAAAGGGGTACTACATATGCTTCATCCGGGACCTAAAAATCCAGGCCCATCTCGGACAAATGGTATGAAGACATCAGCTTAGACCACTGAGCCATCGGGACGGCAAAAACACATTAGAAAATTGTTCTCAACAAAAATGTCTCAAAGTCTTTAAGTATGTAGCACCTCGGTTCTACGATTAATTAAATGACCTATAATAATACTAAAGTCACGAAGTTTTGAGGGAAGAGAGTAACCTAAGCTTGAAGAATTGCTTTTTGGATCATTTTTCATAACCGTCCATTGGGCAACAAGCTCGGTTGGGTTGCATCTTTTTGTACCGGAAAGAGATTCCCAGTAGGCCTACGAAAACTCGAGCACAGTATTCTCTGCTGTGATTCGGTGAGAGGCGAATATGCGAGAGCGTAATACAGATATCCTGAGATACATAGTCAAAACGATGTTTGTCAAATTCCCCGAAGAATGCCAAGTTCGCACATCATGACGTAAAACGTTAATGTGAATGAGAAACTGAAACAAATCTCAAAAAATAAATACTCTTGTAAAGCTGTTATTTAAGCGAATACTTGCTAATGCGCCCTTGATCAATATTTTCATCTTGATGGTTTTTAACTTTATCATGTAATTTTAATGGAAATAAATTGACTCGGCTTTCATCTACAGACCGAAGCCCCGTCTTTTGGGTTTTTCCGTAAGCTCAGTAACTCGGAGATTTTGTTCAGGACAAAAACGCTACAGTTTTTTCTTACTTTGTTATTGCGTAGAAGTGTGGTGTCTTACAGGTGTTTGGACTCCTCTGTAGCACTTGCTCTCTTCCAGACGCTTTTCTTTTCTGTCTTCCACTAATTTTTAGGAGAGGGAACACACAGAATTTCTTTATCGGGGTGGATCAAATATTGAAGATACAAATAAAAATACCCCGAAGAAAATATTTCCTAAATTAATGAGAAAATATATAAATTTCTCCGCCATATTAATGTGCGTTTCCAATGATTCCTAAAATACATATTTAGATATTTGGAGAGACTGGGCCCCTGAACCGCCCTCACTGAGTGCGCCACTGATTGAGAACAATGTCTCTAATAGACATCAAATCGGAGCCAGTTAGTGCGATAGTTTTGGTGATAGTCAATAAAATTTTCGCGCGAAAAGTTAAGGATAAAATCATTTTACAAAATAATATCCACCGTGCGATAATGTTTGCAGATGAAATTAGGGTGTGCTTCCTCTGTATCAAACGATGTTTTCATACATAAAAAGTGAGCCATTGGAAAAGTAACTTATACACTGCCGGACAATTGCTAAGGACGGATGACAATAGCAACGATAGCAACCATAAAAATGGAAGGCAGCAAAATGTGGAAATTAGCATAAGTGCAGGATACAGTGAGACGTGTTGTGCGTATGCAAATTTTGGATTGCCGAACTTGTTCGTGACGTCATAGCGCTGATAAGAGATATAAAGGATTTGATGCGTATTGACCGTTGCTGTTCAAACGCAAAGTTGAAAGGGAAAGAATCAATTGACGAACTTGCAATTTTCAGTATGTCTTCCCGACATCCCCTAGATGATTTTACGCGTGGCCGTATTATTGGCAAGATTGAAGAAGGGCGAAAAATAACAGATGTTGCCAGGGAGTTCGACGTCAGCCACAGTGTTGTTTCAAGGCTTTGGAAATCATTTCGAACAAATGGAGAGTGTAGCAAACGTCACGGGGGAAGTCGTGTTCGCAGTACGACACCTGCAGAAGATCGGTACATAGTGCTATCAACAAAAAGATACCGGCGCAGCACAGCTAGTGAGGTAGCAAATCAGTTTATGGCTGCTACTGGCAAAGCGGATCTCCCGAAAAACTGTCGCCAGACGTTTGCATGAAGAAGGACTATACGCCCGCCGTCCTGTTTAGTGCATCCCATTGTCCAGACGTCACCGTATTGCCCGTTTGCAATGGTGCCATCAACATCGCAATTGGACTGATAACGACTGGTGTGCTGTAATCTTCTCAGATGAGAGTAGATACAGTCTATCGTCTGATTGTCGACGACAACTGATCTGGCGTGATAGTGGTATACTGCATATTGTCCAGCAAACATACAGGAAAGGGACCGATATCCGACATGTAGTGTCATGGTATGGGCTGGCATCACGATCAATGGCCGTACGTCCCTCTATGTGCTTCCAACTGGGACTATGACTGGCCAACGATACATTAATGATGTTCTGCTACCTCATGTTCGCATGTTCCGTGGTGCTGTCGGTGATAGATTCATTTTCATGGACGACAACGCAACATGTCATCGAACAGTCGCCGTCCAGGAGTGTCTTGAGAGCGAGGATATTCAACGCCTCGTATGGCCAGCACGTTCTCCAGATCTGAATCCCATTGAAAATGTGTGGGATGTTTTGGGGAGGAGTCTTGCTGGTCGCCAATGCCCTCCAATAAACCAGGACACCCTCATCCATGCACTGACAGAGGAATGGGATAAATTACCCCAACAGCTGCTTGATAATGTTGTGCAAATCATGACACGACGTGTGAAATCTTGCATCGCCCTCCATGGTGGCCATATCCCGTATTGACATCTTACGCCGGAACGCCTGCGGACGGTAATTGCATTTTTTTCACGTTTACGTATTGTGCACAAAATGGCCTGTTTGTCCCTTGAACACGCTCCAAAGCCTTCTGGATTTCAGAGCACAATAAATTGTCTTTCTTGTAATGTCCTGGCATTCTGACATTATTTTATTTCACTTGGCATCCAACCACACTTACTTTTTTATGCGCTATATAGCCGTTTATGATCCGTCCTTAGCAATTGTCCAGCAGTGTACTTTTCCTCTAAGAGAACTGAATTTAATGATAAGGTCAGCCTTCTCATTATCAGCGTTTCCAGTATATAGTTCCGTGACCAGCGCCGCTGCCAGACCGAAGTGTTTCTTTTTTTTTAATTGGAACGCTAATAAGTCGCGATTTTGTAAAGTCAAATGAGTTTTGTTTTATGTTAAAAACATGTTGAATAATGAATGACATCAGAAGTGTCTCTTTTTCACTCCCATGATGGGTTTGAAGGTGTCATGTGAATAAAGCGGAGCAACACAAAGAATGGAACTACACTACAAATCCTCAGAACACAATAAGAACACATTAGGACTTTATTTTAGAACGCAATGTGTTAAAGATAAAGAACACTTTAATGTGTTCTTATTTAGAACATATTTGGAACACATTTTAAGAACATATTTTGAGAACACATTAATGTGTTCCCAATGTGTTCTTAATTAGAACACATTGGGAGTAAGCTTTAGAACGCATTCCGTTCCAGTTTAAGAACACATTAATGTGTTCTCAATGTGTTCTTGATGAGAACACAATAATGAAATGCGTTCCCAATGTGTTCCTATTAGAACCCATTCTTAAATGCCTTCTGAAATGTGTTCCCAATACGCTTCAATTCAGAACGCATTGGCAGTAAAATGTAGAACACATTCTGTTACAGTTTAAGAACACATTTGATGAGCTCTTAATTTGTTCGAATTTAGAACGCATTGGTGTAAATTTTAGAACGCATTCTGTTTCAGTTTAGAACACATTGAGAACATATCAGGAGCACATCCATAATTGATTGTGAATACATGCAAAATATGTTAGGAGCCCATTACCAACATATTGGAAACATTCAAAACATATTTTGAACACATCCTGGGTAACTTGTGGACAAAATGGACTGTTGTGAAACGCAAGTGTTCCATACCAACAAACTCTGAATTTCAAGTGGGTACTAAGATGGATTATATATACACATGCAAAATATGTTAGGCACCCACTACGAACACATTCTGCAAAAATCATAGACAAATGCATTGTTTGTGAAATACAGGTGTACTATTCCAGCAAACTCTGAATTCCAAGTGTGTATTGTGGATCAGAAATTTATTTCAGATGTTTTCCCCAGGAAACTGATGAAAATTTTGAATCTTCTCTTAAGGATGGGTTACATTCGTCTCAGATTTAATTGTTCAAGCTAAATTTACTGTCTTCAAATTAATAGTGCTGAGTGATGAAATATGTTTGGATGTTTGTGGGTAAATTTCGAACTATGTTTACCAATAGAATTTTCACCATAAGGTAATAACATATTGCTTCAATACGAATGAAAAATAAATGTTCATATAAATGTAACACAAACAGTCCACTATACAGCAAAATAATTTGACAATATTTTTATTTTTAATAAGGCCTTTATTTAGTTTCCCAAACAACGGATGGTTTTTTTTTTCATTCTATCAGTTTCATGATATTGAGCTGATAGCCTTTCTGATTTTTGGTGTAGTGAATATAAGGTCAGTGTGGCCATTGTCTGGAGATATTTTTTTTAGGTAGTTCAGTTCAAATGTGTAGTAAAATGTTAGCAGCACAGTTAACAGGGACAGTATCTGGGCAATAGTGACAAAATTCCCATGAAACAGAGCAGGAGCATCTGTTGTTTGTTTCCGCTTTATTTGTGCTATCGTATAGGGTACAACATACTCTTCGACACTCTGCACGTTTTCTACGAATTCCACATAATCCTGAAATTAAAAAGACAAACAAATAAGCTGTATATGTCACTCTGAGCAATGACTTAAGATATTTGAAATTATGGATAGCAAAACCAAATTTGACATTTTTTAAAAATAAAATTTAGGATAAACGTGCTCAGAAAATATTTTTTTTAATCACAATTTGCATTTGCAGGTTTGTATCATTTGTTCAATAGAAAACTGATCTTTTCCCATAGTCTTGTTTTCCCTTAAGTTTATTTACAGAAACATATATATTTTATGTGAAATCTAACACTGCTATTCATTTGTGTTATTTCTCTTCCCCTAAAATATTTGTTCTTTTTACAAAAACAAAAGTTATAGATTTTATGAGCTGGTACTGAGAAGTAATATGTGCTAATGTAATATACATTTCACCACTTTTTCAATTGCCACAACTGTATACAATGATTTTTATGGATATACACTAACAGGCTTTGAACTTGCAGCTTATTCGGATATCATATAAAGCATTATGTTAAAATGTACTGTATGTCAGGTTGAGTTTTATAGATTCTGTAACTAGAATATATAAAGTTACCCCTCAAATTTCACTCGAATCCAATGAAAACTTATCAAATTACACATAAAAAAGTTTAGTTAGCTATTTAGAGAAACACTGCTATTATATGTACCTTGGGGCATCATGTTTTGAGAAAACTAATATCCAGTCATTGGCCCATTATTAGAAATGCTGAAATTTTTAGTGGCAGGAACTATTGCCTTCTGTTATCGCTTGTGGAGGAGAGAGAGTGGGAAGCATTGCAAGTGGTCGTTATAACATTCTAATCCAGGGCAAGTTCTTTATTTCATTATTGGTAATTGTAGTTACCTAACAACAGCAACAACAAAAAAAGACAGGACAAATTTTAAGAGTGAATTATTATATTTTCAAAATTTCAGAACAAAATGGTAAAAACTAAGGACTTTCCAGGACACAAAAAAGAAAAATCAAGAATTTCAGGTCAACTCTAATCCCTGCTTTACTTATAATTCAAATATTGCTCTTTAGTTACATTATAATATTACCACGGTTCTAGGAGTTAAATGTTTTTACGATGTTTTAAATTAATACACTGATTAGTGCAAAGTTTAAATGCCTTTATTATGTCAACAACCAACCCTTTACAATGCATACTGTGATTTCAAGTGAAACTGCTAAAACGTTCCTTTTTTAATGATACTGTCTGAGCAGATTTTACATTTTCCCTAAGATTATCTAATTTCTTCCTGAGACATATTTGCCACATGATGTTGACCCCATCATGTAATTTTTTGATTCCCTATAAATTGTAATACTTTTCAGTAGCTACATCCCAGTTTATGCGAAATTATTATTCTAGGGTAATAACACAAATAAAAAAAAGTTCCAGTTTTTGAGAAACTCAATATCAAATTTAATATTGCACGGCACTGAAATTAAATAATAAAAAAAATTGTGCACTAAAGTATCATTTTGAAGCCTGAAAAAAGACACTTAAGGGACACTAATTTTCTTACTCTGTGGTAAAATTAACTTGAGTTATATTTCTCCAATGTAAGAAGCAGAAGAAATTGGCAAATTTTCTTAATTTTTTTACTTTCTCGCTTTGTTAATTAAAAAACTATGGCGCTGAAAACTTAACTCACAATCACGTCTTGTTTCTGCTAACAAAACTGCAAAGTTTCATGAAAATCCAAGGTAGTCAAGTTGAAAATGCACAAGGCAAGCAAGTTCCTCTGGAAAGTTGATGCTATAAGTAAATTCTCTGTAATTTTATTTTCAGTGGTTTATGAAAATCCTTTTGTATTTCATTATCAGAACAAATATTTTGCCTTGCATATTCATGTATAGTTTAAAAAAAGCAAAATTGCACTGATACACCACGAACAATGGATAACTGAAAAAAAATTTCCTTCCGGAAATGAATCAGTAGGAACAGCTGTGCCAATGATTCTCTGCCACATGTGCACCAGACTTGCTGCTGCTAAGGGTCAGGAAAGAGTATTATTAAAAGTTTAGCTTTCACCATCTTTACACGATATTTCAGAAATGATTAAAACAACATTTAAATTCCAAAATTTAATTATAGTTAAAATCATCAGATCCTTCAAATCGCCTTGCGATTAATGAGATTAGATCTTCATTGTGGCTGTGGGCGTGCATTTCTTGAACCCCATGGCTGATGTCTATAAAACCATGTTCCCTGTTGTGCTTGTATGTCATTTTACCTGATGGTGAAACGCAAGGCGTTTTGAAAGAACTCGTGATTTGAACTGTCATTAAATTTTAGAATTTAAATGTTTTAATCATTTCTAAAATATCATGCAAAGATGGCGAAAGCTACACTTTTAATTTTCTTACAGCACGATATTAGTTTAGCCTACATTGTTTAAAGAGTATTATTATTGTTATTATTATTATTTGAGAAACATGAAATGTAAAAGAACATAAAAAAAGAGAGGGAGGGGGAAAGCACAGTTTGCCATATGAATAAAACATTTCATCATCACTAGGTAGTTGACTATGGCATATGTTAGACTGCTGTTAAAAAGTTCCAGTTGGTTAATTTCCTACTCCTACAAAGAAGTGTTGTCATGGGAATGTTTTAGCTAAACATTCTTCTAGCGATGTAGAACAGTACTAAAGAGTTTTTTTTTTTTTTTTTTTTTTGTACGAGAGAGAAAGAGAGAAAGCTTTTAACTTCTTACTGTTGATTGTTTTTCAGTACGAGTAGTTTTTCGGTGCATGTGTGGGAGAAGTGTTTATCGGCAGGAATCTACGGGTATTTGAGTAGGGGTAGGGATGTTTGACTGTTCATCCTGTTAAGAAGAGGCTACCTCTGAGCACCAGCAAAGGAGAATGCAGGATTACTGATGGAGAAGAAAGCGCCAAAATTTGGTATGAATTCCTTGATGCCATTGCATGTATTCATGGAAAAAACCAGAAGAGTAAACTAAGAAATCGTTTTCTCATGCTATGGGAAGTTATCTTTCCTCCAGTGATAATGACCCTGACACTTAGCCACCATTGAACAAATTCTGAAAATGCAATTTATTTTTTCCCTTCCAAAGTTTCCTTCATCCTTCCCATCTTTTTCATATTCTAAATTTCTCTTTTCTTATTTTTTTCCCTACTTTTCGGCTGGAGAAATCATTGATTCGTGAAGTATTCACAAAAGGAATAAAAACACAAAGCAAAACTTGCATCTGTATTCATGAATGAATGTAGTTTGCCTTTTGAACAATGAACCCCCCCTTCCCATCCCATCCCAATGTATCATCAGTCTTCCCAGGTGGAGATCTAGCTACGGCCCTGCTGTACACACAATACGCCAGAAAAAAATTGATACTTTTGTTCTGAGTTTGTTTTAAGGTTCTTAATGACCACTTGAGGAACTCTGAGGGCTATAAGCAGTTTTCCATCCCTAATTAAGGACCACTGGTAAGTGGTTTTAAGAAAGACAGTCAATGCTGTAAGATAGTAAAACACATCGCCCGTGCCGTATCCAGGAGCTGAACTTGGGCCCAGCTTGGACAATTCATCACAAACCAGTGTACCCACCCAGGCGCGTCACAGAGTGCATGTGACTAGGACGACCACATGAAGATGTAAGCGGCCGATCAGGACAGATGAGCCATAGTGTGTTAAGTAAACACAATGGACAGAGACAGTGATTTGACAGATGTTCAAAGGGAATGATAATTGGCTACCACACCAAAGGGGAAAGCATCTCAGAAACAGCAGAATTTGCGGTGCTGTTGTAAGGGTTTACTAAGGATGAACCGCTGGCACACCGAATACCTCCCGACGTCATGACTCTGGAGCCCAAAGCCATCGACCCCTATGGAGAACGTCGCCTCCGTTGACTGGTAAAGGGCAATTGATGCGCACCAGTGCAGCAATTGACCACGCAAATGAACACTGGGGTACCCAGGTACGTGTCACTAATAACAGTACAGCCAATCCTCTCACACATGGGTCTCTGGAGTCAACGCTCCGTCAAGGCACCCATGATAACCTAGGTCCATCGGCAACAAGGTCTGCACTTCACATGGGATTACTGTCATTGGACAGTGGCAGATTGGGAAAAGGTTGCCTTCTCAGATAAATCGACGTTTCTACTCCACAGAAGTGACGGGCAGTGGCGGATAGAACGTCTGACACATGAGAACTAACACCAGGACACGCTTCTCGGTCAAGCACAGGCCGGCGGTGTAAGTGTGCATGTCTGGAGGATGTTTTCCTGGTATGACCTAGGACCGCTGGTACCACTGGATGAATCCCTAAACGCCAATGGCTAGCTGTCCATATTCGCTAACCACATGCATCCTTTCATGTTAGACGTCTACCCTGGTGGTGATGGTGCCTACCAACAAAACAATGTGCCCTGTCATGTCGCTAAGGGGGTGCCTGACTGGTTCCAGGAACATGCCAGTGGTGTCTCTGTTCTCCCTTGGCCGGTGAAATCGCCCGACCTAAATCCCATAGACCACTTGTGGAACTATTTGGATTGGCAGGTTTTTCGTGGTCTGCTGCAGTCCCGATGGCCCGTGTGCTTCGGGCAATGTTCCAGGGCCTCATTGTGTCTATGCTACTCCGTCTCACCGAGCTGTCATCCAGGCCAAGAGTGGTTATTCCCATTATTAGGTAGGTGGTCATATTATACTGATACAACCGTGTATGTTTTTCATGAAGGAAATAATTTCACTGATGCCTTTTTTTTAAAAATTGCATTAATGAAAAATAAACAATACAAATCAAGCTTTCTATTATGGAAACAAACTGATATGTTTTTAAACTTGCAGTTTAACAAGTATAGGGAGACAAATAATATTTGCACTTCATACAAGTTCTTTCTGAGGGGCTAAGTTTAACAGAGCTTTCACAGCATCTTAATGTACAATATTTCACCACTATTCTATTTCCTGCCTTCATTTGTACAATACAAAGAAATGACTTATGTATTCACAGGCAATCAGGCATCAGAGATTGTTACAATTTCATGCACACACAGGGGGTTAAATATCATAGAAATGGTTATGAATTAAAGCTTCCCTTGTACCCACAGTGAAGTGATTAATTGAAGCCATGTTCTGTTAATCAATTTAAATATATTTTTGTTTAGGATCTCTAAGACCTCAATCATTATTTTTTTGTATAGACACTACTACAAAAACAGCTGAAGAGAAAATGTTTGAAAATTCTTTTTGCTGACTATCACAACAAAGTATTACGAATCTAATTTTAGGTAACTTTGCTGAGGAAAAATATCCTGGGTAAAAGCTGAAAGGGTTCGATATTTTAATTCATAAATATTTCTTTTCACCTGGGCTGCTGAACAGAAAAGAATAGAAAAAGGGTATTAAAGAACCCTTTTCTGATTATCAACTTTTTTTATCGTTATTTAGTTCTGACAGAACACCCTTTTCCACAGAAAAAGTAAACGTAAGACATTTCAGAATTTGAAAAAATGCTCGATGTGTGTGTGTGTGGTTTTATTGAATCTATTAAAAATTTAATTTTAGAATGATAAAGTACATAAAAACAACGAATGAACACAAAAAACATCCGCATCTAGTAATCATTTATATTACTACACTTTCACCTAGGAACCTAAGTTCTTTTCACAGAAAGATTGTTTATTTTTACTTTTTTACCAAAACATACTGTAGCAGTGAATTTTCTTACATTAGCAACAATGTATAAATAGAATAAAGTTTCACTTACTTCATTACATTCTTCTTGAAGCGTTCATTAGTTTGAATCTGTTTCTAATTTTTTATAGAATTTATTTACATTAATATACTCTGCATTAGGCTTTTAACTTTCATTATGAAAAACTGAGATCACAATTTGGTATGAACATTTTTAACAGAAGAGATTTATATTTCACATATATATAATTATTTGTAAATACAGAACTTGTGGTGGTGAGATAGAATGAAAATACCAATGTTTACCATAATAAAAGGTTTATTATGCATCGACTATAGTTTCGCAGAGCGTTAGGCTCGGCATCATCAGGACGAATGGAGCATAACATTTATATCATTGTGACATCATCAAAGTTCTGGTCGGTCACGCTTTTTCTTGAAAGAAATGGAGTTGATATCATGCTGGTGACAAGCCGTGAAGAGTTCCGGTATATATGTGGAAAGCTTCTAATACATTAAGCTTGACAGTCGAATCAGATTTATCAATAAGCGTAGCGTTTCCAACCAAAAATTATATGGATATTTTCGTGACAATGTTGGGCTACAGATGACTTCTTCAGTTCACAGTTCTGTACGTAAGCCTTGTGTTCCTTCAAACAGAAACTTAAGCCCTGCGGGTCTATCCTATACATGAAAGTCCACATTCACAAAGTATCTGATAAATTCCCCAGGAATTTATATCTTCCACGCAGTCTTTTGATCTGTAAAAATTTATCTTGTTTATGGGTTTAAAAACAACTTTGAAATTAAAACTTTTGAGAATTTTTGAAATTCCAAAGCAAATCTGAGGAGCAAGAGGGATAATCGCCCAATTCTCTCATGAGCAAGCAGACTGGTTTCAGTTTCCTAAATTTTTGGACAGCTTTATCTATAACGGAAAGGCTATATCCTCTGTGTACTGCAATTTGCTTAAAAAATAAAGCTCTTTCTGCAAGGAATCCTCAGTGGAGCATATGTGTATTGCCCGATAAACGTATATGTAGAAGGCGGAGATTTTTTGTTTCCATGAGTGATTTGGTTTTGCATGTGGGGGTAAGGGAACAGCAAATGGTTTTCGATAAGCTTTTGTACTAAAGTATCCCTCAGAGCGTGGCACAAGGACGTCAAAGAATGGTAGACAGCCATTATTTTCAGTCTCACATATGAACTGTATGAGGATCAACTGAATTGATAAGTTCAACTAATTTAGGTATTTCCAAGTTCATGCCATTCCAGAGAATAAAAGTATAATCTACATATCGAATC
This sequence comes from Macrothele yani, assembly GCA_039090855.1. Lineage (NCBI taxonomy): Eukaryota > Metazoa > Arthropoda > Arachnida > Araneae > Macrothelidae > Macrothele > Macrothele yani. Next base: position 41,371,851 of record CM077022.1, on the reverse strand, counting down.
TACAGGTCAAATGTGACAAGCTGAAAGAGTTTGTCCTGAAAGTGACACATATAGACTTTGCATAAAATAGGCGACAGTGGGCTGCCCATTGCGAGGCCTTCCGTCTGTTGGGAAAATCTTCCACAATGATTTGAATGTTTACAAAATGTCACAATGATTTGAATGTTTACAAAATGTCAGAATGATTTGAATGTTTACAAAATGTCACAATGATTTGAATGTTTATGCTCCATTCATCCTGATGATGCCGAGCCAAACGCTCTGCGAAACTATAGTCGATGCATAATAAACCTTTTATTGTGGTAAACGTTGGTATTTTCATTCTATTTGCATTTCACATATCAAAATATTCTGACCACTTCCACTTGCAAAAGTGTGTATGTGTGTGTCTGTGCAGGATGATCCAAAAGTTACACAATCCGTTAATACACTGTAATTAACAAAGCTGTGTGTTATGGTCAGAGTAGCAGAATGTAGACGTACGCATGTACGCCGTGCGTAGATAGTTTTCAAATTATTAGCAGATTTTGCAGATACCTTTTAAATTATTAGCTGATTTTGCAGATACTTCAAATAAATTGTGTCAGCAAAAATCAGTGTTAATATCTTAAAATACCACAGAAAACTTGTTTTCATTCAAAAGTGTTCATACTGTACACTTTTGTGCTAAAGACAGCACAGAAAAACATTCACATTTCCTATCATTGACTGCATGAAAGTAATGCAATTTCATTGACCACAGAATATATTTTTATTTGTACGTTTTGTGTCCAAAACATGTATTACCATTAAATTTGCAAAAATCTCTCTCACCGAGGTAATATTAAAACAGGAGGCCTTTCCAAAGCATGCAGCATCATTGAAGTCAGTTCACACCATAACCTAAAATTTACTGAAATTAATTTTATGTTTGCACACACAATTTTTTTAAGTAATTGAAATCTAAGAATACAAAATTTCGAATTATGTGAATTATCACTTCTGCAGGAACTCAAGTGTGTATATTGGTTAAACTAGTCACACTGAAAGTAATATGCATGAAGAGGGGTTTTGATTCTGTTTTCAATACAAATTGCGTTGCAACTGAAGATATTAACTGAACAGGTGTTGAAAACTACATTTGGAATCCAGCTCGAAGTTGATCTGATCAGTTGCGTTCAACAAATAAAAAAAATATAAGTCGATAATCAAGTTAATTTGTCATCTGTATTTGGCTAGTAGTTTAAGCATACTGCTTTTTTGTCACTTATTAATGGATAAAATAGCCCTACAGTGTTTTACATCATAAATACATAGTAGCCACTGCTAAATAGTGTGATGCATATACTTGCTTCTCTTCCAATTATACGTTAAAACAAGCAATATTAAGGATTCATGCCTTTTGAAAGGATGAACAGTGCAGAACATGCCTAAAGATATAAATCCTTAATGTGTCTTTTTATTTACTAATTACCATCCTAAAATTATGTCAGATGACTTATTTACAAGTTTCTTCACAATTATATTTTAGACTCAAGACAAAAAATAAATTAGCCTTAAATAACTCTCCCCAAAGAAAACTAAACCCCTACAGCGAGTCCTTTGATACAAGACAACAGTATGCCAAATATCAAGAATTGAGAACAGTAAAATGTTTGCAGACAGCACAAGCAACTTGCTGCCCTCATTACACATATAGTGTATCAAACAGCAGATGGGGAAGAGAAGTATGCAACTTGTTTTATGTTTTCTGACACACAAATGAAAAAAACTAAAAAGCCAAAGCAAATAAAGTAATCTTGCAAAATTATTATTGCAAACTTACCCTGATTTAAATTTCTGATATTGTTGAAGTAAGCAAAACGAAATGCTGAAACACAAGCATATCGTCTCATGTCAGACAGTCGTCTCATACACAGGTACCGTTGTTTATTTCCTGAACATAACAAAAAAAAAATAACCATGAGATGAAACCAAATGCATTGGAGGGAGATAGATGGGCAAATGTAATGCTGTCACTTCTGAAAAAAATGAAGGAAATCAATTGAGCTTGCAATGCCCTCTGCGATTGTGGGAGTAGGTGGAAAATACATGGCTATTGGAAAGGTACAGCATTTGATTCAACTCATAAAGTATTGCATAAATAACGCAGAAATAATATTCACGTATGAACACATTTCAAAATAAAATTGCAATTAGCAAGTTCTTAATTTCGACAAAAATCAGCTAATATTGTAAATAGAAAATGCGGTGTTATACAAGGTGTCCGAGAATTATTGGACACATTACAAAATTATGTACAAAAAAAACAAAAACAAAAAAACTATGAGCATTGTCTGTTTTTCTATGTCACGTATTACTAACACGGTTTCTATATTTTTGTTTTGCAGAATTGTTTTTCCCAGAATCCGATAGATGGCGCTAGGTGTGGCCTGATGAGGAATGTATGAGAAATGCGCAATCAGTAGTTATGTCATCCATACAGCAGAAGGTGATGTGTGTGTTATGGCTTGCGGAATTAAAGTCTGTCATTAAAGTTAAAAGACGGTACCGTTTAGAGTATGGTTGTAATCCTCCGTCAACGAATTCAATTAAGCGGTGGATGAAACAGTTTAAAGCAACTGGCAATGTGGAACTCGTGGAGGAGCCGGCAGGCCTAGTGCCAGCGGTAAGACGGTTGACCAAGTTAATGAAAGTTTCCGACGAAGCCACAGGATATCCGTTCACGAAGCAAGCAGAGAACTGTGCATTCCGAAATCGACAGTTCACGATATCTTGCACAAGAAATTAAAGTTTCATGCTTATAAAATTCAAAGAGTGCAAAAGATGCCTGTAAATGATCACACTATGCGATACGATTTCACTGTGGATATGCAGCATCGAGTGGAAAACGACGAAAACTTTCTCAGTACTGTAATTTTTAGTGATGAATCCACATTTCATGTATCAGGTATTGTGAATCGTCACAACTGTAGGATATGGGGCAGTGAACCGCCACATGCTGCTATTGAACTGGAACGTGATTCTCCAAAAGTTAATGTGTGGTGCGCTCTATCAAAAAGAGAAGTGATTGGCCTTTACTTCTTCGTCGAAAAAACCATAAATGGTGACATTTACTTGAATATGCTAAAAAATTTGGCTATACCCCAGATCAAAAGATATGACGTTGTTCTCCGCATTGGTCAACGTGTGTACGTAAGTGCCTAAATGAGCATTTCCCCAACAGATGGATTCTGCGTGGTGGTCCCATTCCGTGGCCTCCTAGCTCTCCAGATCTAACTCCATTAGATTATTTCATGTGGGGTTATGTGAAGGACCGTGTCTATCAAACGCCTTGTACTGATTTGCAGGAACTGAAGCAGCGTATCACAGCTGCTATTAATTCCATAACTTCTCAGTTGCTTGCCAATACATGGCATGAAATCGAGTATCGCTTGGACGTACTACGAGCAACCAAGGGATCGCACAATGAAATTTATTAACTTGTGTAGTTACATTGTAAGTCAGTACAGCCAGTTTCTTTCTATCTGTCTAATGTTTTGTTTTATATAATTTTGTAATGTGTCCAATAATTTTTGGACACCTTGTATATAAGCTCACCAAACATGAACATTAATACATGAAGTTGCAGAAATACAAATTTAAGTATACTGCATTATCCTTCCCTCATATTTTTCTTAACTTCCTAAAACTGTTATTGAAAAATATTTTTACCCCATGAACTGATGCAAAGTAAATATTACATATAGTATAAGAAATAAAGTGGGTATATACGTTTTAAGTTTACAAGACCATCACTGCTTTTCCTCAGACATCTAAATCGCAGTGCTGCCTTCATACTTAATGAATTATAATTTTAACAGCTATCTCTGCATACAGTATGACTTGAATGAACAAAACCGCACTCAATGTCATCTAATTTTACAACCGAGCACTTTTGATCATCCATAAACATGCTCATATGAAGTAAATAGACAAATGAACAATTAATATATCACTCCTTCTAACTGATACATGCAAGTAGTAATGCTTTTCTTAAACTTAATTTTTTCTTTGACTAAAACTTGTGATCTTTTTTTTTTTTTTTTTTTTTGCTGAAGAACAAGTTATAACACAAAATGTTTTTCAAGTTCTCTTGAAAAACATCAAAAAGAAGAACATGGCATGGGATAGACACTGAAGGATTGAAATGGTGATGAACAAGTTTTGTTTTTCTTTTTGCAATGATTCGATTAAATGCTAGCTTTTACATGAACTAAAAGTCAGCAAATTGACTTGACTGCAGTTGGAACAAAATGGTAAAAAGGAAGCTTTTCTTTTTCTTCTTAAAAATGCGCTTTTATAAGACGAAAAAAAATTTCCATCTGAAAGATATGTAACTAGATAGTCCATAATTATAAATGGCACCTTCACTGATGCAGAAATGCAGAAGTTTTGTAAAGGTATGCCATACCTTGGTGACATTCTGTGTCTTGGTTTTTCCATGGTGAAATGCCCTATTGTAAAATATTTAAGCACTGTTGCTTTTAATAAATTTGCATAAATTTAAATACACTGACGGAAAAAAAAATCCCAACACCACGAAAACATAGTTGTAGAGGAATGAAATGGCGGCAATACATTTGTATAGGTAACATATTTAATCGATTAAGGTTTCAAGATCACAGCTTGATGAAAGCGCGAGAAGAGACATTTTATATGTGAAATGCTGGTACATTAATAACCAGTGTTACTGCCAGAATGCTGAATGCAAGCACGCAAACGTTCATGCATTGTGTCGTACAGGTGCTGGATGTCAGTTTGTGGGACAGAGTTCCATGCCTGTTGCACTTGGTCGGTCAATACAGGGACGGGTAATGCTGGTTGGGGGTGACGCTAGAGTTTTCGTCCAATGATGTCCCATAGTTGTTCGATTGGAGAAAGATCTGGTGATCTAGCAGGCCACGGCAACATGTCGACACTCTGTAGAGCATGTTGGGTTACAACAGCGGTATGCGGGCGAGTGTTATCCTGTTGACCCCCTCCCCCTGGAATGCTGTTCATGAATGGCAGCACAACAGGTTGAATCACCAGACCGACGTACAACTGTGCCGTCAGGGTGCGTGGGATAACCACGAGAGTGCTCCTGCTGTCATAGGAAATTGCTCCCCAGACCATAACTCCTGGTGTAGGTCCAGTGTGTGTCGGCCGCAGACAGTTTGGTTGCAGGCGCTCACCTGGCCTCCTTCTAACCAACACACGGCCATCACTGGCACCCAGGCAGAACCGGCTTTCATCAGAAAACACAACAGATCACCACTCTGTTCTCCAATGAGCTCTAGCTTGACACCACTGATGTCGCAAACGGCAGTGGTTTGGAGTAAGTGGAATGCACGCTACAGAGCGTCTGGCTCGGAGCTGTCCTTCAAGTAACCGATTTGTAACAGTTCGTTGTGTCATTGTGGTGGCAACTGCAGCTCGAATTGCTGCCGCAGACGCAGTACGATGCGCCACGGCCATACGCCGTACACGGCGGTCTTCCCTCTCAATATTGGCACGTGGCCGGCCGGAACCCGGTGTTCTTGAGGCAGTACCTTCCCTTGACCACCGCTGCCAACAATCATGCACAGTGGCTACATTCCTGCCAAGTCGTTCTGCAATATTGCGGAAAGAAAATCCACCTTCTCGTAGCCCTATTACACGACCTCGTTCAAACTCCGTGAGCAGTTGATAATGGCTGCTTCGTCTTCTTAAAGGCATTCTTGACTAACATCAACAGACTACGTCGAATCTCAACGATAACTAACGCTCACGAACGTTACAGCGCGTATTTACAGCAAACCTGCGTTGCATGTTCCGAAGAGCGCTACTAGCGCCACACGTATGCGCCGAGCGGGAAATTTGCATAGACGTCATCTTACAGATGTACTCTCACCGCCTTCCAACTGTCGTTTATCTAACACAACCCCTTCTTGGTGTTGGGATTTTTTTTTCCGTCAGTGTATAAATCATAGTGTTTGAAATTCAAAAGCAATCTTCTGAGTGGAAGTTTTTCATACACTGCTTAAAGAAATTTTGCTTCTATATTCTGCTTCTGTGGCGTACTGTGCCTACGGTATTTATTAAAAATACCTTCTCCACCGACTTGCAGGGCCATAGCTACAGGAAGATCAAGGAGAATGGTCATTCCAGGGGCATAAATTCATGCTCTGGGAAATGGAAAAAATAGAAATTCTAACTAAAAAAGATACTTACACCCTTCAGTATTTTCTTTTTAAAGACTTGGCTTAGTCTCATACAGCATTCCATGCAGTTAACTGCAGTAAAGATTAACATACGCTATAAGGTGTGAACATCTCATATATCCAGGAAGAGAATTTTCTAAAACAGTGGAAGCTCATAAAACAAATGCTGATATGCCTGACCTTCATGGCCTTTTCAAACATGTAGGTGGGATGAAGACCTAATTTATAATTTGTGCTCTGTCACTACCTTTAACGGAATTTTCCCAAGCCTTACCTCTAAAGCTTCTTCTATTGTTACGTTTTTTTTGTTTTTTTTTTGGATTGAAGGTTTAACGACCACCATGAGTAACTCAATGGGCTATAAGCAGTTGCCCGTCCCTAATTTAGGCTCACTGGCTCCAGGGAAGGGAGAGAGCCAGTGCCATAAGACAAATACAACATCCATGCCTCACCGGGATTCAAACCCGGACCCCCTTCCGGACGAATGATCAGAGGCTATCGCTTAGACCACTGCGCCACCGGGACGGCATTGTTACGTTTACTATCCGGTACTCATTTGTTCTGCACTGGTTTGTTTTTAGCTATGCATTTCTGTGGAACATTTTGTTGTTCGCATTCACATAACATTTACGCTTTATTTGGTATTTACAACCTGTGGTCCTTGGGTATTTACTTAGTTTTAACATTTTTAATAAAATTATATCAAAAACCTGCTGTGTAATTTTTGAATGATCCTAATATCTTTCTATATAACGGCAATGTGTGAGAATGTAAAAACCGTGTATTATTTGAATGTAAGTCAAAGGGGCATAATTTCCAGTCTCGCCCTACCGGATAAGAAAAGCTTGCTATGGTCCTGCTTGCTGTCTTGTGATGAGCATGTAAACACCACCTGATGGGATGGTTAGAAATATCTTACTGTTATTAAAGAACATGCTGTAGTCTTTCTGCAAAATCAGTTTCAAAGCATATTACAGAGGACAGTCAGTGTAATTTGAAATAGACTGTATCTACAGTCACTGCAAGACATGATACGCTATTTTGGATATTGAAGGACACATAACTTACAATATGAACTAAATAGTTTTCTTGATATTTAGCAATATTAATTATTACTGCAACACAACCTTTCTGAAATGAATTCATCTGCTTTTCGATAAATTCTCATAGATCAGGTTAAAAATATATTTTTCTTACTAATAGGAGTGATACAAAGAAGTGAGGGAAATTATTACAGAGTGGTTTAAAAATTTGAAAAAAAAGCCTGAACACTGCTTTCTAAAAAGGACGCTAATCTACACATTTAACAGTGTATAAACGACAGTGTGAGCAAACAATGTAAATTACCTGCCAAATGACATATCCATCAGAGCTGGGTGATATTCAAATACAGCCGGGTTGCGTTTATAGTGTTTTTTTAGGTAAGAATTCAAATCCCGCGCACACACATCAACACGCTCGATAGCCATCCTCCTCCATCAATGGCGGAACTTCCTGTTTCTCAAGAATAGCGGAAGTGACGAAGAACTCGCTTTACGGAGTAGCTTGTTTTGTTTACTGCTCTATTCTGTGTCTGAATGTAATGCAACGGTTTTTTTTTTAAGGGGCGGGGAGCGGCTTTTTAAATCATTATTATTTTATACACGATGTGTTTATCTTCTGAAATTTAGTTACGTACTGCGGAAATAAAGCACAATAAATATACAACTTAAACCAGTATCTGCTGCTCCTGAGACGCAGTGGTCTAAGCTCTGGCTTATGACCATTCGTCCGTGAAGGGGTCCGCGTTCGAATCCCGGTGAGGCATGGATGTTATGTTTGTCTTACCGCACTGGCTCTCTCTCCTCCCTGGAGCCACTGACCCTAAATTAGAGACGTGCGACTGCTTATAACCCATCGAGTTGCTCACGGTGGTCGTTAACCCTTCAATAAAAAAAAAAAAAAAAACAGTATCTACAAAATTATGCCGTCAGTTTTCAAACATATATTTTGAAAGTATTTTATGTATGGTAAAAGTATAAGAAAAACTTTAACCATAAGATTCATTGTACTTACTTGAAATTGTGGAAATATCCAGTTATAGCACGTGCTAATTGAACAACAGTGGAACCAAATCCTTCGTGTTGCTCACATGTTGCTCCACAAAAGCTGCTTTCAGGTTGCCTCAGGTGGTGAAGGTTGGAACTTTGTTCCCTTGCTGCTATTCGGATTAGCGAATCCACACCGTGGTTGTTAGAAAAGTGTAGGCCGTTCTACCTACGTCAACATACAACGGAAACACTGCGCCAACGAATTTAGGAATAAAAAAGTAGAAGACGGTTGCTCAGTGTTGGTCCCAGAGCCTGATTTCCTCACGTGCACAGGACCTTATAATTGGGAGGAGGGGGGGGGTCAGAACTATATTGAAAATAATATTAATAATAATATAGATCTTCAGCAAATATTCCTTTAAACGGTTGAGTGAAAACTTTAATCGAGGGGAGGAGGGTATACACACGATGTGCACGGGGCCTTGACTAGCCTAGGTCGATCCCTGATTGGGCCTACGTTAAATTGCAATCCTGCGTGTGTGCTGCATGGGTTAGGAGGAACGCAGAACTTATTCTAGCAGCATAGTAGTCTATGCAAAACCCATATTAATATCTCATGCTCAGTTTTCTTAATCGGGGACCGACATAGACAGTTTGGGGCCCTGGGCAATAAGCTTTCAGGGGTCCCCGACATCCCGTGTGAATCGCTTTGGGGCAAAGCAAGTAATATATAGCTATATCTTAAGGCCCCCTCAAAGTTCGGGGCCCAGGGCACGTGCCCCGAATGACCTCTCGTAAACCAGGCCCTGTTTTTAATGCCTACATCAGCTGAGCTCTCTCGAAATGAAATTTTCAAGATTTCGTAAAAAGAACAAATACATAATAAACGAAGTTCATAAAATGGGCACCTGCTTCAATTCATGAAAAATGTTACTGACACTTTAAAATAGAAAAAAACACAAAATTTCATGAAAATATTGTGATTCAACAGCGATTGGATTATTGATTTTCAAATAATAATTCTACGTAGGAATCAGTCAACATGTTGTGACTATAAACTCACAGTAAACTGAGTAACAATAAATCCTTCTATCAAAAGTTCGCTGACAGGCAGGCACACTGAGCGTATGTACGTATAAATGGCATGAACAGTCAGTATGTATGCTGCTTGAACCAGTATTATATCTTTTTTTGTTTTGAGAAAAAAATCATAAAACTTGGCTTATAACTTTTTGAGCACTTTGTATAAATCTTCATATAATGGTAAATGCAAGTGCGAGGCAGCGCTGCTGAAATGGAATAATCGATTCGTGCAATTGAGAGAAAAAAATTACTAAAGTAAAAATTCGTAAAATTCAGATCATCATTGGGACACATTTGTCTTTCCTCACTGTACAAATATAACTCAGTATCTCAGAATGTGCTGTTCGTATACAGCACTTTCCGAGATTTGAAAGTGTGTAAATAATGGGTTAATGTAATCGTATAAGAAAAACAAACAACGCCAAAAAAAAAAACCAAAAAAAAAAAACCCTTAAAATATATGATTTAAAAATATATTATTTTGGGGGGTACACCCACCTCCCCATTAAAACTCCGTATGGCGGCAAATGCGAGTGCTGTAGACCGCGTAATGGTGCGTTTGTTCAACCATCTCATTTGCCCATTTGTTAAATTATATTAGGCTATGATTTCATTGTGTGGCCGCCCCGGTGGCGCAGTGGTCTAAGCGATGGCCTCTGATCATTCGTCCGAACGGGGTCCGGGTTCGAATCCCGGTGAGGCATGGATGTTGTGTTTGTCTTACGGCACTGGCTCTCTCCCTTCCCTGGAACCAGTGACCCTAAATTAGGGACGGGCGACTGCTTATAGCCCATTGAGTTGCTCACGGTGGTCGTTAAACCTCAAATTAAAAAAAAAAAAAAAAAAAAAATTCATTGTGTTTCAACTAGAACAAAATTTCTGATATGGGAACGCCCAACTGATGAAAAATTGCTCAAAACGAAAGCAAATATGAGACATAACAATTCGGAATATATTTAGAGCACATTCGTATTGTGTCCCCAATGCTTTCTAAATGTGTTCCGAATGTGTTCCATTCTCACGCATAAAGTGTTCCATTCTCACGCGCAAAGTGTTCCGAATGTGATCTGGAAAATAATATGTTCTAAAAATTAACACTAGAGCACATTTTACAGGAGAAGAACTCATTTGGAACATATTTGGAAAGCATTGGGAACACATTTGTCGTCAGCAGAACACAACCGGAACACATTTGGAACGCATTTATAAAAAAAAATCGTTCCCAACGTGTTCCAAATGTGTGCCGAGCGTTTGCAGTGTACTGGAAGCAGGAATTTAAACACACACATAAACACACTCCCAACACGCCTCTAACACTCCTCCGAATTTCCTCAGATACCTCCCACATAAAAATTCTCATCACCCCTCCCTTTGAAAGTGGAACACTCACATATGTAGATATACAGGGTGTCTACCATGAGACTCCAACATTTTAAGCACATGCAGGTTGAAGAAAACTATGTGCACAAGTGCACAACCATTACTGAACATGAAAATGATAGTGATACTGAAAAAGTTTTCAGTTAAGTTTAGTTCAGTGCCCCTCCACATGGGCACATTTGGTGACACAAAGAATGTCTAGTCTGTAATCAGTTTCATGCCATGTGTTCTGCAATTTGTTTTTACTGACAGAGCTTATGACATCTGTTATGCTCCGTTTCAAATCCAATATGCTGGCAACTTTTGTAGAGTGTACTTTGTCTTTGACGCACTACCAATAGAAGAAATTTAGCGGGATAATGTCAGGGGAACGCGGAGGTCAGGGAATTCGACCGTCAAGGACTATCCAACGTTGAGGAATGATTCTCGCTTTTGCCGTTTGTCGGGTTTGATTTCCAGCAAAATCTGTACCTTATAGGCATGCAAGCGTTACTGATGGTGAAGAACTCGATGAACCGTCGGCAGTTTGATTCCAAGTTCTGTCGCTGCTTGTCTGACTGACTTCCGGGAGCTTCTGTTGAATGATAACCGCTCATTTTCTACAGCCGCCACCGTGTCCTTTCAACTCTACTACCGAACGCCAAAAACTGATCACACCAATTCTTGATAGTCTGAAATGTCGGAGGGGCCTTATAAACGACACGCGGAAGTTTCGTTGTATTTGAGTGACCGATTTGGTTTCCACGTACCACCACACAACCTGTGCGAACTGACTTTGATTCGCCATTTTTAGGAAATGATTGACTTCAGCACCACTGCGGCTCTGCCGGGCACTACAATTTTTCCACGTGATCTTAGTGGTTCGCTGCTTCCGTTCCGTTCAGAATCACAGTTCTAAGACCTGAAATGAAAAAATAATAGACATTCAAAAAGTTGGAGTTTCATGATGTGTGTGTGTGTGTGTGGGGGGGGGGGGGTGCGTATGTAAGTTAGTATTTGTACGAGTTTCTTAGATTTCAAGATTAATGAAACTGATGCAACTTCTTCCACCGGGCAATATTTTTTTCTTTTTTTAAATTCGTAGTCTATGTACAGTGAAACCACTGTAATACATTTTTCTAGGCGACACATGGCCTTAAAAACGTATAAATGTAAAAAAAAACGTATAAACGAAATTTCAAAATGTTCAATACTATTGTAAAATCTGTACTTTAAAGGAGTATAAGATGTCCCTTAATAATGATTTACTTAAAGTCGGATTGACGACGAAAGAAAAAAGAATAACAAATTATAATGTACTTCATCACAACGCAAAAATATTAAAGCCTATGAAAACCAAATTTCTTTATTGACGACTCTGTCTATAAAATTCCTGATTCTAGATCAAGCAAAATCTTCACAACTAAGAATCTGAGACCAGTGCTTCCGTATGGAACTGGAATTAACATGTTTTTCTTTTTTTTTTTTTTGACGTAGTACTTTCTGGATTTGAGCACGGATGCAACGAAAACGTGATACAGTCTGAACACATGCCGCCCCGGTGGAGCAGTGGTCTAAGGCGTTGGCCTCTGATCATTCGTCCGTAAGGGGTCCGGGTTCGAATCCCGGTCAGGCATGGATGTTGTGTTTATCTTACGGCACTGGCTCTCTCCCTTCCCTGGAACCAGTGACCCTAAATTAGGGACGGGTGACTGCTTATAGCCCATTGAGTTGCTCACGGTGGTCGTTAAACCTCTAATCAAAAAACAAAAAAAAAAAAAAAACAGTCTGAACACTTATATCTTCGAAACTAATAATCGCAGAGTAAAAAATAGCACATTTTTATATAGTTTATAGAGTCCCATTTACAACAAGACAAGTTTCAACCCTCCACCCCATAATCCTTTGATACAGTAGCGTTAGGAAGTTAAGCTGAATGTCAAGTAATTTTGTTTCGCCGCACGCCGTTTTAAAGGTTGGTAACTAGTGAATAGATAATACTAGGGATGACCTCAGCCACGCATTCCGTAGCTGACGGTCAGAGCTAACGGACGTATGTGATAAATCGAAATAAAGTGGATTTAAAATGCATTTATCTTTTGTATAAAAAAAATGATGACGGAAATTTAGAAATGCCACAAAAATCCAGAGAATATTACTATAACAACCGATGAAAGTTGAAGAAACAGCTAGTGGAAAACTAGGGGAATCCGAAAAGGCCCGCTAAGTCACCAAAAAAGAAAAGGTACGGGAATGTAGGGAACGTCAAAAGTCCGCGCGCCAGGATACGTTTCACCCGAGTTCGACTCTAGAGCCATAACCTTTCGCTTCAACTGCACAGATTGAGCCTGAACAGCAAGAACAGATGGAGATTGCTGTCATCGATCCAAATTTTCAAATTTTCCCAACGAGCATGGAATACATCGCCAGTCTTCACAACTTTGCTGGATAATGAATGTATTACGTCTCAAACCTTTACATCCCCGATGCATTCTGAATCTAGACAAGAACAAAAGCAACAAGAAGAAGAGTACATTAATCCCGGGACGTATCACGAAATTTATAAAAAGGCAACTAAGGAGTTCGAAAAATTATTCCTGAAGAACGATTTCTTCAGAAACATTTTTAGCAATAACTACTGACAACGATGATACTACTATTTTAGCAATAACTACTGACAACGATGATGCTACTATTTTAGCAATAACTACTGACAACGATTATACTTCTACTAACATTAATTTATAATCGGCATAAGTTTCTGTGAATTGTAAATAGTATAAGTTGCTTTTAAGTAAATAAAGTAAAACATTTCTTTCGTTTCATTTCTTAAAAATTTTATATCTGAAAAAAAAATCAAAATGGCACAGTAGTAACTGTCCCGCAACCTACAACGTAGGACTACGTCAACTGGCCTTTGCTAAATACTTTAAGGACGTAGAACTAGTGAGATAGTGCCATGATCAGATCATATGTAGAGGATTTTAGGAAGGAAGTGTCTGACCCCAGGTCTTAAACAATTCTTAGAAATAGGAAGCTAGGAGATTTGGGCTAGAATGCCTGATAGGGAAGTCACACGGAAGTGAGGTAGAAAGGCGCCCTTATTTTTTACCAGGGGCCAGTACCCGAGGTCCGACGGCTTAACGTGCCCATCCGACGCACGGCGGGTATTTAGTGGTTCGAGCCCGCCCAGGATCGAACCTGAGGTTATCTCCATGGCAGTCACGAACGCTGACACTGGGCCACCCGCGGCCCAATAGTGCCATGAAATAGTGACAGTTGAAGTAGTTCTACGGTGAAGGTTACGGCACAGTTGCTACTGTGCCCCTTTGATTTTTTTCTTGTGTAAATTTTATGTTCAAAGTCAGTCATTGCAACCAGAAAACGTGTCCCTTCATTTTTTTCAGCGTGATGGATCACGAAAAGATATATGGATTTTTAGATATGTTTCTGAATCATTTCAGCGTGCACAAGATTTGTGAAAATATCAATACTTGGTGTTTCAGCAACCCATGTTAACACTTCTTTGCTTTAGTCTTGCTTAGAGAAGTACGACGTATTTAAGCAGTAGAAAGGATCCAGCTGGAGGAAGGAAATGCGACTGGTGCAATCTCCCCCGTAAAGAAAGTTTTTCTTTTTTAATTGCATAAATGGCCTAAATAATTAATGCAATAAGTTTCGTAAAATTATTGTAACAAATCCACAGGTTTTCGTAGGAAGTTTTTTCATAACTGAAATTTGCTGTAAATTTGGAGATAAAATGTTCTGTTCTAGCTTAAAATAAAAAAAATACAAAAAAATAGAGGTTCAGAAACAGAGAAAGATGGGAGCGGAAGTGAAATGAAACTTTGACTGATCATGAAAAGCAAATGAGTGAGCTTTGTTCTATTTTGTTTTTACTTTGTCTGGCATAACTAGTTATTGGAAGCAGGGAAAGTCACCGTGTGGGGTGGACTTTGAAGTGTGGGTGACATTGTGGGTGTCTAGTTTCTGTTTTATGGCCAAATCGAGTACATACCTTGATTGGGCCATAAACAGGAACTAGTTACAAATATCCAAGCTGGGAAATTTTCTATTAAATTAACCCATTTCAATAGAAGGGGTCAAATTTACTTTTGAACGATTTTATCCAGACGTGCGAATTAAAAAGCGTCAATTTGGTTACCTCGAAAAGAGGGCATTTCAAAGCCATGGAAATATAGCTGATTTTTCAGTTCTCGTTCTCAGTTCGTAATTTAAAAATTTAGAACATTTTTCAAAGGAAAATTTAAAAAAGCCTTGCGATTCTTAGGATAGGCAACGCTTAAAATTTATAGTGTGTATTACGAGCAAGAGCACTACCCTTGCTAAAGCCTGTATCAATAAAGACGACAGCACTTTCGTAAAACACAGCGAATGTTTTACTGAGACAAACATGAAAAACGAAGACACCATTAAGTTGCACGAACATCAAACAACCACATAATAGCTCGTTTTCAAGGCACGACAAAAACAAAACAGCACTTTCTCACGCAACAATGTATGACCTTCGAAATGTAAGAACTTATGAGAATAGTCCTGTTCTGTCCAATTGCGGACTCTACAGGGTTTGATGGAACTCTCTCTGCTCATTTACCGACGGTAAACGCTACGGTAATAATCCCGATCCAGGGACAACAGATTCGGACACACCGACGAGTGGTGCGAACTCGGGAAGTCGTACACGATGGACCCGGGAAGTCGTACACGATGGACCATGTATTGAATTGAGAGACCTCTGGAAGATCGATTCGCCAACCCACCAGTTTTCTTTTCTTTGGGCCGAGGCCTTTTTTTTATTTTTTTTGATTGGAGGTTTAACGACCACCGTGAGCAACTCAATGGGCTATAAGCAGTCGCCCGTCCCTAATTTAGGGTCACTGGTTCCAGAGAAGGGAAAGAGCCAGTGCCGCAAGACAAACACAACATCCATGCCTCACCGGGATTCGAACCCGGACCCCGTTCAGACGAATGATCAGAGGCCATCGCTTAGACCACTGCGCCACCGGGGCGGCCCGAGGCCTTTAATCCATTACGTTACCTTGACATGACAATACAGATTCAGTAATATTAATACACAGTTCACATTGACATTCATTCATTTACAGACTTCGAGGGGTAATAACAACAAAAAACTAGCGCAGTGGTCTAGCGCTGGCTTATGACCATTCGTCCGAGAAGGGTCCGGGTTCGAATCCCGTTGGGCATGGATGTTCTGTTTGTATTACAGCACTAGCTATCTCTCTTTCCTGGAACCAGTGACCCTAAATTAGGGACGGGCGACTGCTTATAGCTCATTGAGTTGATCACGGTGGTCGTTAAACCTCCAATAAAAGAAAAAAGAGGTCTCTCTCTCACGGAGCGTGGAGTTCACGTTCGCAAAGCCATCTTCTGATACTAAAGTTCTTTGCTTACAACAGTGTGTGTGTGTGTGCCCTCCACAAAGTCACCCTCTTTTTTTTAGAACGGAGCAAACCCCCCCCCCTCCCCGATGAGACGAGCTTCTAGATCCGCTACTACATTTAGGCATGAGAGATAAGAAACAAAAACTAAATAACCATTTTGGTAAACGATTTTCGGTTTTAAACATTCTTAACCATCGGCGCGGACTTCGGGGGTTAAAGGCGCTTTTCGAACCCGCAAATAATGTTTTTGTGGGTTCCTCTAACTCCCAATATCTCCTGCATTTTTCCTACAGGTATGCATCTTTCAATTACAAGTTTTATCAAAGTTTTTACAGAAATTTCCTACTCAGATAGTTTATTGTCCCCAGAGTTTCCTCTAAAAATAAAAAAAGAGCCATCGTATCTTCAAAAAATCATACTTTTATTTTAGACAGTAGTTGCCATGCTTTTAACTATTTAAACACTACGATTCAGGACATCCGGGAAAAATATTATTAAATTATTCGGGAGACAGTTGTGGATCAAGCGGCTGCCTTGGAATTAGATGAGCCACAGTTTCCCCCATAGCGACATATTCAGCGAAGAATAGATGTTAGGTTCAAAGAATTTCTGTTTAATTACCTGAAAAAAATATTTCAAAAAAGATATTTTATAAAATTCTAGATAATTTTCGGCCTGCTTGGCTTCCAGAATTGACACTGCTTCAGTTAAGCTTCTTCAATTAATAAAGAAATTTATCATTGGACAGTCCACAAATGAAGAAGACATAAGGCCTCCCAGATGCCGCAGTGGTCTAAACGCTGACTCCTGACTATTCGTCTGAGAGGGACCCTAGTTCGAATCCCGGTGAGGCATGGACGTTGTGTTTGGCTTACACAGGAGCCAGTGGCTCTTATTTAGGGACGGGTGATTACTTATATCCTATCGAGTTGCTCACGGTGGTCGTTAAAACCCCAACAGCAACAAAAGAGTAGACAAGGAGGTTATTTATTGTTTGCAGATAGGCGATACAGATGAGTAAAGGCTTCTGCTTCATAGATCTATGTTCTTTGGCATTTTACGATGGCGAAATCTGACTGTAACTCATTATTTTGACGGCCCTGTAAATTTCTTCAAAAACGATGTATTGCTAGCTGATATGCTACTGGATTTTTGCAAAATTTATTGGCGTAATTTTAATTGTACCAATGACAACCTGTACAGCAGAAAGATTGTTTTCAAGCATTGTGGTGTTAAATCGTATACCCGAGATCGACGGTGACGCATATCCTCCTTTCTGCACATACATCGGGAACTCGCCTCAAGTATCACAGACGACGGAGTTGCAGATGAATTCATCAAAAAAATGATCAACGGAGAAAATAAAATTCTCCTTCGTTTAAAAAAAATAAAATAAAACAGTTAAGCCCTTAAGCTTCTACTAAGCTATTGTAATATTTGGGTCACGAACATTGAGTCGAATTTAAAGGCAAAATTTTAACAATGTTGCTGCACTTACGAAACCAAAGTAAATGAAGTAAATATCTAGGAAATGAAGTGCTGTACTTCCCGGAATTAATTATAATTTATTTGTTTTTTAAGCATTTCAGGCAGTCTTTGAGTGTTACATTGCCAGATAACCTGAATAAATAAAATTGAAATTAAACTTACATCACTGAGAAATGCATGGGTAGTTCATTTTTAATAAATTTCATTCGTAACACATTTCGACAAATTTTTAAACGCTTCGGTGTTGCATATTATTAAATATAAATTTGAAATTTCCCGAACCCCCAATAATTAAACTTATATCAATATGCAACTTCGAAGAGTTTAAAAATGTTCCAAAATTGAAATGAAACTTTTATCATTGAGAAATGCATGGATAGTCCTTTTTATTAAATTTCATTCGTAACACATAACGAAAATTTTTTAAACACTTCGACGTTACGTATTATTAAGTACAAATTTGAAATTTCCCGAACCCCCAATGATTTTCAAAGTCGCCGCCTATGTTCTTAACTATAAAACGATCAACAGTCCTCAATTTTCGAGATTTTCTTAAATCTTAATCTTTGATGTAGTCTAAATATTTCAGTATGTAAAATTAATTTTTAGCCATCCAAAAATTGGCTTTCATCCAACATTTCACACTTTTTCAGCACGCCACCCCCTGTCTGAAATTTATAAACCCCTGACTGGATGCACTGAAAATCGGAAGGCTATCGGATTTTCATAGGTAAAAGACATTCTGTTTTTATTTTCGCAATGAATATTAACGGAAATTCTGCGGTATTAATTATTGTAATTTTTCTATTTCAGTTTTGTGAGACACTGAACCAAAACATTATTTATTTGACAATGAACAGGCATGTGCTGCCATCTAGTAGTGATTACTGAAAAACTTTGAAAGTACCACATATAGGTTTACGTTAAGCAAGATTTCCGAGAACCAAATCACATATGTACGACTTACTGAGAATTAATCAGCCCATCTCGTCACCTCAGAGCTGTCGACATGAAATCACCTTTTTGAATAAATCCAAATGTTCTCACAAAAGTTTTCCCAGTTATCACTGAAATTAAATATTTTCTCTAATATTTTTAAATGCATTTATGGCACCTCTATTCATAGTGATTGTGGAATAACTTTTTTACGGGTCTTATAGAGGTTATTTTTCATGAAAGTTGGTTGTCAAATTTTCGAACTAAAGCCTAGTTCGTCATCAGGACTATGTCACTGGAGTAGTTGCTGCCACTTCCAATTGAGTGGCAGCAACTACTCCAGTGACATAGTCCTGATGACGAACTAGGCTTTAGTTCGAAAATTTGACAACCAACTTTCATGGAAAATAACCTCTATAAGACTCGTAAAAAGTTATTCCACAAAAACTAATATTTTTTCCAATTTCATTCTGATTTGCATGAGCCTCAGACAAGAAGAAATTTATACATATTAACTTAATTTTTATAAAATGCCTTCTGGAAAATAGTAAATTAACAGGTGGCATGCATTCTGAGAAAGTGCAAAAGTTTTAGCCGTTTGCATACATGAAAAATAAACAGGTCTTTTACTAACACAACGTTTTACACTGAGTCAGCTTTGTATTAGGAACACCCCCGTTTTGCATATTCGGAGCGATAACAAAGTACCACGTGACACCAGCGTCACGTACGACTACTATTAATTGTGCATACCTATCCTCTGTACGTAATCAGTAAACGTTTACCAATATTGGGGACCGTGCAGTTCGACCTATTTCCGCATGCACCATTCGCCGTACCTTATTTCGCCTGGAGCTCCACAGCTGGAGACAAACGAGGATATCCACGATGACGCCCTGTCATCGCAAACAACGTCCGTCTCGCATTGGCAATCGACAATCGGCTGTCGACGGATAGAAGAAGGTCGTCTAGAGTGCTGAGTCCCGTTTTCTGCTGCACCATGCTGATGGCCGGGTTCACCTATGGCGTAAACAGCATAAAGCCCTATATCCTAGTTGCACACTTGGGGTTTAACAGGCCCTTGGCGGTGGTGGTGTGATCTGTGGAGCATTTTCCTGGTAAGCCCTAGGACCGTTGGCTATCGTCCCACAAACACTGAATGGTAGACGCTACAAGAACCAGTTAGCGGACGATCTCCATCCATATCTGCAGAAGGTTTACCCGGACCATAGTTCCATCTTTCAATAGGACAAGGCACGGTGTCATGGAGCTCGTATAACTAATGAGTGGTTGGAGGAACACGACAATGAATTCGCCACATTGCCTTGGCCCCCCAAGCTCCCTTGACTGTAACCCAATTGAACATCTGAATGATATGCTAGAATGGGGTGTGAGAACTGCTTATCATCCGCTACGGAATGAGCGTAAACTGACGGAGCTGCTGCAGAGGACATGGGAAAAGTCACGCATGGAGGACGTTCGAGACTTTGTAGAATCTGTTCTTAGTCATCTGCGAGCCGTGATTGCACAGAAAAGTGGAACAATGCGTTAATAGATACGTGTTTCTAATGGAAAGCTGTATTTCACTGTAATGCATAAACTCCATTATCAACGATGACCTGGTCCCATTGTTCGTTTAGTTGTTTAATTCATTTATCAAAAAAGTAGAGCACTTTGGTCCAAAAACTTTTGAATCGCCATTTCGAACTTTATACGACATTTCATGGTTAAACAGCCATATGATGCTTTAGTATAACAGGAACATCTATTAGTGATAAGTCAGTTGAATACGGTGGGTGAAACAAAAGTTCCCAGCCAAGTTCCTGTTATTTGTGTTGTGTTGTCATAGCCACATGCTGTCTAATGCTATCGTGATGAAAGAGAACATCTTTCCGATTCTCCAAACTGTAACACTTAGACTTCAAAACCTCGTTTAATCTGTGAAGCTGCTTAGAGTATAGACTGGCTGTGATCGTTTAGCGAGGTGCCGACAGCTCTCAATCTCGCCAAACGCAAGGCATGACCTTCTTCGGGTGGAGATCAAGTTTTGGTGTCGTTCCTAAAGCTTCCTCATTTTCGGAAAAAACTTTGGTTCGTTTAATTTTCTCGTATAGCACCAATTTTTCGTGTCGGATCACCATTCCATTCAAAAAATCTAATCAGTTTTGTACTTCGGTTGCAGATATATGCTTCTGTTCTTAGCTGATAATTGATGTGGTACCAATTGATCTCATTTTTCGACCATTCCAATAGCCTGAATGTTTCTCATGGCAGTTGTTTGATGGACAGAAAGTCGATCGGCAATATCATCGTAGGTTTGATAAGAGTCAGACTCAATTACTACCAATACGTCTTCATCACATACAGTGGCTCCGGAAATTGAGTATTCACCACTCACTCTCTTTTTTAAAGTCTAAAAAAATATTATTAAATCGTTATTGAAATTTAATATTTATAGGAACGATGAAATACACATTAAGAAATGTATTAGGCCAGAAAACAAATATGAAGTCTCTATAATATTTTAATGACATAATTTTTTTGTCGAAGTTACAAAATTCGAAGTCACAAAATGGAGTATACACCTTGCATAATTTTTTAACAAAAAGAAAGAAAAAGCATGAACTGATATTTTCTTGCATATCCTATTGCATGTAGAATGGCTTCCAAACGGCTTTGCTTTGAGTTCGCAAGAGTTTGTGTTGTTTCGCTGGATATTTTTGCCCATTCTTTTCGTAAAACAGTTTGTAACTGCTCTTTGCTTTTATATCGTGTTTTTGAACCGATATTTCCAACTAGGACCACAAATTTTCAATACTGTTCAGATCTGGAGATTGCAGCGGGATGTGCAATTGCATTTTATAATTATACAACAACCACAGCTTAACTATTTTAGCGCTGTGCTTCGGATCGTTATCTTGCTGAAACACAAAATTTGACCCTAAACCCAACTTGTAAGCACTTTGTTTTAAATTATTTTTTAATATGCCCAAGTATTTCCTTTTATCCATGATTCCACCAATAAAAATTAAATTTCCCACACCTTTTGCCGACATACAGCCCCACGCAAGTACCGAATCACCCCCATGCTTCATAGTGGGAATGTTATTTTGGGAAGCAGTTAACTGTTAGGCTTCCGCCAAACATAACATCGACCACCACTCCCGAAAACATTAAACTTACTGAAGTCACTGAGTATTACTTGATTCTAGAAGTCTACAGGTTTCGAAATATGATTTCTAGCGAATGAAATCCTTTTCTCTCGATTTACTTTCGAAACGAAAGGTTTTCTTTTAGCTATACGACCCTTAAAACCTACTTTTTCTGAGTACTCTTCGAATTGTTTCTGCAGAAACAAGTCTTCCTATCGTTGTAGAAGTGTATGCAGCAATTTTTGGAGCACTCACCTTAGTATTTTCTTTTACTTCTCGAATGATTCGTTTCTTGGTCGTAGAACTGAGGATTCCTTTTCGTCCTCTTCCGGGCTTATTTGCAATATGTCCAAACTTTTCATACTTCTGGATAATTTTTTGAACAAATCCGTGACTGCGTTGAACTGTCTTCGCAATTTCACGGAGAGATTTACCTTCTTCAGACATTCGAATCACAAGTTGCCGAGTATCAACATCCGTTACCGTTCTGGAGCTCATTCTATTAATTGAAAATTGTATTTTCACAGAGGTATCGTAGTTTAGTATCAAATTCAAAGAATGATTCCTAGCCTAGGTTGAGAGATCCGACCCACAGCGCTATGCTCCTTTTGGCAGGTGAAAGAGAAACTAAGAGAGCTGAGCAGATTGCCCTGATAGAATAGCACGAAAGAAAAGTATGGAAATATTAGAGCAGAAGGAGTAACCGGTTTCCCGTTAAGTAGTGAAGTTGTAAGCTGCCCTACATACTTACCTGCAACAACAAGCCGTTCCGAGCAATATTTCTCTCCGCAGAAAAAAGCCTGGTACACCGCTGCCACAGATGAGTACAGGGGAAAAGGATGGGAAGGGCATGGGAAAGGGGGAACCTGAAATAAAAAAAGACATCACACACGGAATAAGTTGCCCAGAGGAAAATCGACGTTCAACACCGGATAAAACAAAACTGGCCGTTTGCTCAGTTTCCCTCTCGGAGTCGGCTATTTGCTTTGTTACACATCAGCCAATGAAAGAAAAGATTTTCCCCCATTGGTTTAAAAATTTTTCTCTGGTTTACTTTTGCTGATTCTTGCCTGACATGGTGAGTGTAACCATAGCTGAGGTGGTGTTAACACAAGATTACACCGATCGAGGTTTAAGTTACTCAATTTGAGTAAACAACAGAAAAACAAAAATATAAAAATGGCCACAATCAGGTTTATTAATTTTTTTTATTCCTTATTTATGGAGCCGGTAGTATAAGGGCCACTCATTTTTTTCATAGTATTTCACAGGGATTTAATTATTGTATTGACTTTGAATCTTAAGTCAATAAAACAATTACACAGATCCATTTTAAAAATATAGTGGTAACCAAATCGCATTTTTTTATAAAGTGTATACTCCATTTCGTAACTTCGACATAAAAATCATGTAATTAACATACACTGGCGGACAGTGAAAAAAGAACACCAAGAAGGAGACGTCTGATACCAACGAAATTTATATAGCATAATAACGGAATAAAGAGGATAACGTGATCAAAACATTATGGCAAAATACAGCTGTATTTGCTGGTAAACTTAAAAATAACATTTCCATGTAACATAGTTAGTACGAGGTTGAACCGCCATGAACTGCGTCATACTATGCAATTCTGGCATGGAGTCTGTCGTACAGATGTTGGATGTAAGTTTGGGGTATTGAGTTCCAAGCATCCTCAACCTGGACGCGTAAATCGGGGATGGTCGTGGCTGGCCGTGGAGACCGGATAAGTCGCTGTCCCATAAAATCCCACACGTGCTCAATGGGGGACAAATCCGGTGAACGTGCAGGCCATGGAAGTTGTCTCACACCCTGAAGTGCATGTTGCGTTGCACGTGCAGTGTGTGGGCGTGCGTTATTTTGCTGGAAAACACCACGATGGACCGACCTTACAAATGCCACAACAACGGGCTCAATAATGTTTTTGATGTAGGAGGTGCTGTTTAACGTACCCGGTACAAACACTAGTTGTGTACGGGAGTGATAGCTGATCGCTCCCCACACCAGGAGACCAGGTGTAGGCCCTGTGTGAAGCTGGCGGATGCAAGAAAGGTGGAGACGTTCCCCTGTGCGTCTGCGAACACGCATACGGCCATCGGCGGCTCCCAAGCAGAATCTGCTTTCATCGATGAACACGACAGATCGCCATTGCGTTCTCCAGTGCAGACGTTGGCGACGCCACTGTAGCCTTTCCTGACGGTGGGCTGGAGTCAGAGGTACACATGCCAGAGGCACACGTGCACGTAGTCCTGCATGCAGTAGACGGTTGCGGATTGTTCGCACAGTCACCTCAGGTGCAACGGCAACTCGGATTTGTGTCGCAGTGGATGTTCTGCTTGACAACGCCGCTCTTCTTATGCGTCGATCGGTCCGTTCATCAGTCCATCTGTGACTCCCGGTTCCACGTCTTCTCATGTGGGAATGTTCCGCGGACCATCTGCGCCACCATCGTACCACCACCGATACTTCCCGTCCAATTCCCTCCGCAATACGACGATACGACCACCCGGCCTCGCGGCGTCCGACTAGACGACCTCGCTCAAAGTCCGATAATTGCTGAAATCGTACACGTCTTCCATGTCCAAGCATTGCAGCTTCTTCAGGGTCTTCGCACGTGTCCGTACGCCGACGACTGATTACATTCACTTCGCCATACTCCTTAAATACCACCGACGATAATTTGCATATTATGTCGTGCTTTGGAGTAAGCGCTCACCGGTTGGTCCCGTAATTAACATCACACCTACGTATACTCGACCCCATTAACATATGTAAATTTCATGATCATCCGCCAATTCCTTCTTGGTGTCCTTTTTTCACTTTCCGCCAGTGTATTATAGAGATTTCAAATTTGCTTTCTAGCCTAATACATTTTTAATGTGTGTTTTATCGTTCCTATAAAATATTAATTTTCAACAACGATTTAATAATATTTTTGTTAGACATTTAAAGAAGAGAGTGAGTGGTGTATACTCAATTTCCGGAGCCACTGTACGTCATTCAGTAGGGCGCCCAAAACGGGGCTTACTTGAAACGGCCTATCACCCGATCTAAACTTCGCAAGCCAACTCAGTATATTCGTTCACATACAGCATCTATCCTGTACACACCACATATGAACCTATGTGCCTCAGCGGACGTCCTTTCTTATCAAACGCAAAGAGCAAACAGTGACGAAGTACACTTTACCCAAACTCATGTTGGCACCTCAAATGCTGTACACTAAATTTATAAAAACTGCTGTTTTCGTCGCAAAGAAGCACCAGCAAGAAAACTACACGGTGCTTCCACCTGCTGTATGCTTTGGAAGCCTTATGCTAAGCTTCACTGCCTGGAAACCCTAACAACTTATGTACAGAACTAAAAAAAAAAAACAAAAAAAAAAACCAAACGAGCCATTAATAATTGAAAATTGTATTTTCACATTTACCTTTAGAACCGTTTGTCGCATGCAAACAAGTAAGGGACCCTTGGAAAGCACTTGAAGGGAACTATCATGTGATATGAAGAAATATGCTAATTAAGCTAATTAACATGCTAATTAGCTATCTATCTCCGAATTTTTCCATATAAGAGGTATGTTATTTTACGCGCATTCTATTCGGCACATAATAAAACCCTTAAATTCCGAATTTCCTACGAATCGACCAATAAATACGTGTACAGTGAGCTACGGAAAAAAGATGCCGCTAATGTTAAACTGCAAAAGTTGTTTTTGACTTGTATCATTTAAACAAGAACAGATACAGTGATTCGGTGTTGCAACAGTAAAACACAAAGAGGCATAGATAACATGACCCGCTATACAAGAACAGAACGGGTATATTAAGGAAATTTATTAATTATGAAATATGTCCATGACAAAAAAAAATGAATTATGAACACATCTGGTTAATTGTTCATTGGATGCGGAATATTATAAAACTCTTAAATCCAAATTTTCAGCGTGGTAGCATAAAACGTTGCTGAGATATACGCGAAAACTCAAGTATACGTCGATTAAGGGGCCGTGCATAAAACAAAAACATATTTTTCTCTACTTACTGTAAAACGGTTAACCCCGCAATACTGAGAAACGCTTAGGAAAAAGTGTTTCTACGTGAAGTTGGTTGAAGGAAGTAGTAATAATGTTATATGCCTAAATTCAGAACTGCAACTTTTAATGATGAACATTATAAGTTAATAGTTTTGCACAAAAACAACTTACGACATAGTTCGTACAATTACATATTTAATATTTTCCTATTGGTTACATAGCTGACTCTTGTATATTGTGTAATTCAAAAACGCAAGAAAACAGTACGTTCCACAGAACGAAAGCTTCGTATGTGTTTTCTGTATATTTTTTACATAAATACCGTTACAGCTTCGGTAAATTATGAAACTGTGGTAATGAAAATGAAAACTACAAATTGTTTCCTGCGCGAGTGAACCAGTGTGCCTGATTTTTTAGCACATCTTTTCTAAAAACAGATCGTGCTTATGTTTTCGGTTTGTCCGTCCGTCAGCCTATAGACACCATATCTCTGCAACTATTAGTCCGATTTGAAAAATTCTTTTTGCATTCGGTGGATTTGCAAGATATAGTCAGAACCACTCGTCGTTATACAAACTATGATAGCATAACACAGTGCGTCAAAGAAGTTTTAAGACTGGGTCTATAAAATGAAGTAGAAACAAGAAATTATAATTTGTTTTGGTTTGCTATTCAAAATAAGTCCCTCCGGCTTCAATACACTTGTTACAGCGATTTAATAATGATTCGAATGCCTGTTCCAGTTCACTTTGCGGAATTGCCTCCAAAGCACGCGTCGAAGCTGTTTGTATGGTCGAAATATCATCAAAATAACACCCTTTTAACGTCATTTTAAGTTTCGGGAACAAAGAAAAGTCGCCGGGTACTAAATCAGGCGAATACGGTGGTTGATTCAACACACAGACGTTATTTTTCGCCAAAAATCTACGAACAAGAAGTGAGGTGTGACTGGGTGCTTTATCGTGCAACAAACGCCAACTGTTTTCATCTCGATATTCTGGACGAATGCGACGAATTCTGCCCATCAAACGCCTCAAAACATTTAAATAAAACTCACCAGCAATTGTTTGTCCACTTGGAACAAATTCTTTGTGGATAATACCCTTACTATCGAAGAATGTAATGAGCATTGTTTTGATTTTCGATGGAACTTTTCTTGTTTTTTTTGGCTTGTGGTAAGTTTTTTGACTTCCATTCCGCACTTTGTCGCTTTGTTTTAGGATCATATTGAAAACACCATGTTTCATCACCTGTAACAATCGATTTTAAGAAGTTTGGATAATTTTCAGCGGCTGAAATGATGTTCTTCAATGAGCACTTCTCCTTGTTTTTTGTTCATTGGTTAACGTGTGTGGAACAAATTTGCACAGACTTTTGTTTTGCCCAAATCTTCATGCAGGATGGTTCGAATCGTTTCTTTGTTGATGTTTAAAGACTCTTCCATCATTCTTAGTGACGCACATCGATTGTTTGCCAAGAAATCACGCATTTTTTCAATAACCTCAGGTGTCCTAGATGAACTTGGTCTTCCGGTATGCTTATCATCTTCTAGCGTCTCTCTTCCGTCCAAAAAACGTTTGTGCCACAGGAAAACATTTGAT
Source organism: Macrothele yani (assembly GCA_039090855.1). Lineage (NCBI taxonomy): Eukaryota > Metazoa > Arthropoda > Arachnida > Araneae > Macrothelidae > Macrothele > Macrothele yani. Next base: position 41,344,519 of record CM077022.1, on the reverse strand, counting down.
CTACTTAAACAAAACTCACCGTAAATTTGTTTCATCATTTGGTACGTTTCCTAGGCACTGTTACCAAGTCTTGCGTTAAATTTAATAACAGCCCTTTTTTCCATCTTAATAATTCAACATGAAAAAAGTTTACTTCTCTAATGAACGGCCGTTTGGTTTGAGTTACTTTAACAACTGCGCAGTACATTTGGCAGAAAGCAAGCAGATGGTCACGGTTTATAACGCATTCGCGATACACTGGTGGCGCCACCGTAGGTTGAAATCTAGCGCCAGTCTTAAAAATTCTTTGACGCACTGAGTATAAGCAGTGGAAACCATGGTTAGGTGAAAAACATAAAATCTACAGCATGGTTAATATTCTGGGACTACACGGTTTTTTTATTTATTGGAGGTTTAACGACCACCGTGAGCAACTCAATGGGCTATCAGCAGTCGCCCATCCCTAATTTATGGCCACACACTTCAGGGAAGGGAGAGAGCCAGAGCCGTAAGAGAAACAAAACATCCATGCCTCACTGGATTCGAACCCGGACCCATCTAGGACGAATGATCAGAAGCCATCGCTTAGACCACTGTGCCACCGGAACGTTTTTCGGATTGTAAGCGATTTCTAGGACTAGGAGACTAATTCTTTACAAGGCAGCGTGAGCGCTGGCTTGTGACCATTCGTCCGCGACGGGTCCGGGTTTGAATATCGGTGAGGCATGGATGTTGTGTTTGTTTTACGGCACTGACTCTCTCTCGTCTCTGGAAACAGTGGCCCTAATTTAAGGACGGGCGACTGCTTATAGACCATAGAGTTGCTCACGGTGGTCGTTAAACCCCCAATAATAAGAAAAAAGGGCAGCGTGCAAGAATCATCTACCCGCCGCGCCCTCTCTAATGACCACACTCACACACACATACACACCCAAACAAAAGCAAAACCAACAAAAAACAAAAACTCCTGAGGTTTTCATTGGCACAAGTTCCAGATGAGTCATAGGCGATACGCCTACCCGATGAAGCTGGCCCTGTCCTTCTTCTAAAACCAACGGCCCGAAATTAGGTACGAACGATTGCTTATATTTTTGGAGTTTCTCATGGTGGTCGTTAAATCCCGACACAAAAGAACACAGACAGACTATCCTACGTGAATATGCAACGTTTAATCTAATACATCTCTTTGTACTATGAGAACCTATATTGAAACATCAAATTATTAGGAAAGTCTACGAATAAAGTGTTGGACCCCCATGGCCTTCAGGACAACCTCGACTCGATGTGACATGAATTCAACGCAGTCTTGATATCGCTCTACTGCTATGTTCAGCCTACCGTATGTGAGGGCGTCAGTCGCTTGCCGAATGTTCGGTGGAGAAAGATCTCTGTTATGAATGGCTCTCTCAATCTCATCCCACAGGTGTTCAGCTGGGCCATGATCTGGGTACTGTGGGGTCCATTCCAACACTTTGAAATTCCCGTCGTACTCCTGGAACCACTGTGTGACTATTCGAGCTTTGTGGTATGGGCATTATCCTGTTGGAATTAGCCCTCTTTATCAAGAAATACCATGCACGTGTGCCGCTCTACCTGGACCTCAATGGTTTAAAGATAGTTCGTGACATCCAAATGCTGTTTCATAGGCGCTTAGGAACCCATTGGCAACCATGAAAACAGACCGCAGACTATTACAGCATCTCCACTTACTTACATACTTAATTCTCATAGGGAGCTGAATTTTTCTGTTGATGACATACACTGACGGAAAAAAAATCCCAACACCACGAAAAAATAGTTGTAGAGGAATGAAATGGCGGCAATACATTTGTATAGGTAACATATTTAATCGATTAAGGTTTCAGGATCACAGCTTATTGTAAGCGCGAGAAGAGCCATTTTAAATGTGAAATGCTGGTACATTAATAACCGGTGTAACCGCCAGAATGTTGAATGCAAGCACGCAAACGTTTATGCATTGTGTCGTACAGGTGCTGGATGTCAGTTTGTGGGATGGAGTTCCATGCCTGTTGGGGGTGACGCTGGAGTTTTCGTCCAATGATATCCCATACGTGCTCGATTGGAGAAAGACCTGGTGATCTAGCAGGCCACGGCAACATGTCGACACTCTGTAGAGCATGTTGGGTTACAACAGCGGTATGCGGGCGAGCGTTATCTTGTTGGAAAACACCCCCTGGAATGCTGTTAATGAATGGAAGCACAACAGGTTGAATCACCAGACCGACGTACAACTGTGCTGTCAGGGTGCGTGGGATAACCACAAGAGTGCTCCTGCTGTCATAGGAAATTGCTCCCCAGACCATAACTCCAGGTGTAGGTCCAGTGTGTCTCGGCCGTAGACATGTTGGTTGCAGGCGCTCACCTGGCCTCCTTCTAACCAACACACGGCCATCATTCGCACCCAGTCAGAACTGGCTTTCATCAGGAAACACAACAGATCTCCACTCCGTCCTCCAATGAGCTCTAACTTGACACCACTGACGTCGCAAACGGCGGTGGTTTGGAGTAAGTGGAATGCACGCTACAGGGCGTCTGGCTCGGAGCTGTCCTTCAAGTAACCGATTTGTAACAGTTCGTTGTGTCACTGTGGTGGCAATAGCAGCTCGAATTGCTGCCGCAGACGCGGTACGATGCGCCACGTCCATACGCCGTACACGGCGGTCTTCCCTCTCAGTAGTGCCACGTGGCCGGCCGGAACCCGCTCTTCTTGAGGCAGTACCTTCCCTTGACCACTGCTGCCAACAATCATGCACAGTGGCTACATTCCTGCCAAGTCGTTCTGCAATATTGCGGAAAGAAAATCCACCTTCTCGTAGCCCTATTACACGACCTCGTTCAAACTCCGTGAGCTGTTGATAATGGCTTCTTCGTCTTCTTAAAGGCATTCTTGACTAACATCAACACCCTACGTCGAATCTCAACGATAACTAACGCTCACGAACGTTACAGCGCGTATTTACAGCAAACCTGCTTTGCATGTTCCGAGGGGCGCTACTAGCGCCACACGTATGCGCCGAGCGCGAAATTTGCATAGACGTCATCTTACAGATGTACTCTCACCGCCTACCAACTGTCGTTTATCTAATATAACCCCTTCTTGGTGTTGGGATTTTTTTTCCGTCAGTGTATGCTGACCCGTCCATCAACGTGTATTAATTGAAATGTGATAAACCGGACAAGGCTACGTTTTTCCTGTTCTAAAGGGTACGGTTTTGATGCTTCCGTGCCAAACGCAGGCGAATTTGTCGGTTTTTAGAAAAGAAGAACGCACTGCTGTTATAGGCTATTAGCGCCAATTTTCGGCGGTCTGCGTATGCTGCAATTCTTCGGTCGGTTTTGCTGTTGTAGTGCGCGGTTACTTGACACAATGAAGATCGTCTGTTAAACTCCTGTCCAGCCGCTGCTGCCGTCTAATATAGATTAGTCTTTTGCGCCCCCGTGTAGACCATGACTGCTTGTTTCTTCACTATTCATTTTACACCCTCGATACAGCTGTTCTTGCATAGCCGAGAAGGTATGCCGTTTCTGAGATACTTGTACTTGATCACATAGGGTTCACTACCATGCCACTTTATGACGAAGTAAATTTCTCAATCATTTTTGTGCCATGGGCGGGATTCGAACCTGCTGCTCCGGAGCTCCGAGTGTGATTCACTATACAACACATGCTGGAGAGCTACATGCACGTAAACCTTATAACGAACAAATTTTGTCCGCGTCGGGCATCGAAATCGGGTCCCCTCACTCCGTAGTAAGTCGCTCTCCCAACTGAGCTACACAGACATATGCTCTCATTGCTATCTGCCTTTATCACATGTGCTTTCTGAGGGAAAGGCACATTACATCTCTCCCCTCCCCTGAAAGAGGGCCGGGGGCATGTCCCATGGGTCAGCCGGGACCATGTGTCGCTGTAGGCAGTCATCCTATGAAGAACGTGCAGTTGAGAAATCCCAGCCAATTTGGTGTGTGGACACTTAACATCGCTCACACATTAATTCCTTCGAAGCGATTTTCATTTTTCCTATCTCGTGGTGTGGAAAATATATCACACCATTGCGAGAAACCTATCGGACAGGTCATCCTAGAAGTTCGGGCGCCAGTATGACGAAGTAAATTTCTCCATCATTTTTATGCCAGGGCCAGGATTCGAACCTGCTACCCTCAGTTCCGGAGCTCCGAGTGTTATCCACTAAAGAACACTGGCGAGTGCGCTCCCTGATATCTGCCTTTATCTCATGTGCGACCTGCGGTGCAGGTACGTCACAACTTCTAGAGTCGTTTAAATCATAAGTCTTTCCCATGTTGTCGCTTTCTACACTGAAGAGCAATTGAAATAGATATACCTGTCTCGCAGGGGCGGCTTCTGCTATGGGGCTGTGGGGCTGCAGCCCGCCCCCTACCCAAAGCAGTTTTTTTTTTCATGCCGTACCAAGAGAGAAAAGTTTTGTGAACACCTCTGTAAGTTTTCCCAGCATAATGCCACGACTGCAGTTTTCTGAACTCAACTGGAAGTTTTCCCTGCATAACATCAGTGGGAGCGGGAAGAACGTTACGGACTGCGCTCCTTGCAGCCCTGATGGCTATTGAAACCAACTCATGTGGGAAACTCTCTGCCTATTCCCACATCAGTTCGTTTCCTTTGAATAAAACTTCCCTGGGGACTGCATTCATGGCAGCTCTCGCTAGCAGGTTTGCTCGCGAATGCAGTCTCGTTGGGTGGGAATGCATCGCCGGGCCTGTGTGCTTTGTTGATTAATACGGTTCTTGTGCTTCCGAATAAGACATAAAATAGGGGAATGAATTAAAAATGATGACGAATGTTGAATTAAAGTATTAAATAAAGTACGTTTGAATGTATTACTCAACCTGGTTTTTTTTCTTCGAATTTTTGGTTTGTTCCTGCTTTTTTCAACGTAATAATTCTAACAGCAATGTTGCTCCCATCTAATAACAAATACTCAGTTGCCGGGACTTTTGCAAAAAAAGTTTTACTTATATTTTCTCTTCTGGTCAAAATGGACATGTGAACAAGCTGCGATTAAAAATAGAGTTCAGTATTGGATAAATTGAAAAAAAAAAAAGAGAGAGAGAGAGAGATACTAATTTCTGCAGCGAAATAATTGCACAAAATTGATTTCTTCACTTACCAAGCACAGCAAAATTTTCGCTTTTAAACTCATGTAAATTTTTATTCACCAAAAATCATTGAAGTCACTCCACTGGATACGTTTTATTTTTTTGCTGCATCCCCCCCTCCCTCCCAAAAAATCAGCTGCACATTTCAATTGAGGTAGTGTACTTAATTACTTTGAAAAGAACATTTAATCAGATATCATTGTTTAGAAAATTTACGAAGTTGGTAAATTTTGGAAAACAAATTTTTCTACACTAAATTTTTATCATGATGGCTTCAGAATTAAAACTGGACTGAATATGTTTGCAATCCGTTTTTATTAAAGAGAATGTCGGTGTGTGAGTATCGCAATAACAACTCATCGCGAAATTCTGGCAGACCATGCAAAATTCCACAAAATGTTTTTCATCGCCGTTCAAGTTGCAGTGGTCGGTATCAAGTCGAAGTTTCAAAGGGAGTGTATCAGAAGAAAAAATATTTATTGTCATATTTCTAGGGGTCACAATGAGACACTTGAGAACGCGTACGTGACCTTGAGTGTTTCTCCGCTACCACTGGCGCACGCATTATTTTTTTGTCCTTATATATATATATATACGTACAGTATATGCATGTAAATATAATTTGCAACCACTATCAATCCACTGCTTGATGAAAGTCTCCAAGTTTCTTCTTCCACAACAGTCTGCCTTGAGTCAGTTTCTTTCATGCTTTCGAATTTCATGTACCCATCTCCCTCTTGTCATCTTTTAGGTATTGTTTTTTCCTTTGCTATCCAGTTCAATATTCCAACTCTCCGTCGGTGGTTCTTTCTTCTAGCAATATGTCCATCCCATTGCAGTTTCAGGAATTTTGACCATGTCTTCCACTGTTGTCATTTTCCCGATCCACGAGTTCCTATTTGTATCTTTCCAGGTAACATCAAACATGCATCTCTACAGGCTGCTTTCAGTTGTCTGCAACGTCTGTATGTCTATTTTAGTTGAGGTCCATGTCTGTGCTCCATGCGTAAGAACTGGAAGAATGCAGTGATTAATCGGTTTCTTTTTAAGAAATAATGCATCCGACGAAGTTTTATAGGTCGATTATTTTCTTCATAAATGTGACAATGTGGCCATCGCTTAATATATGTTGCCTAATTTAGGTATCAGTACCTTTACATTTTCCCTATCAATCGCTAAATATAAAATCTAAATATTAATTTCTTGTAAAAATAAAAGCACTTTCGATCAGTATATATATATATATATATATTATTGTTATTATTATTATTATTATTATTAAATGGACAGCATCAGCACAGGCGCAGTAACTTAGCTTTCGAAGTGGTATCGTGATATCTACAAAATTGAGATGCAGCCCCCCCATCTCAGCTTACCACGAGCCGTCACTGCTGTCTCGTAACGTGTAGCACCACCTTTCGTCCTGATGACGGCGGCGATTTGTCTCGGCATGGACTCGACAAGACATCGGAAGCGTTGGATCCACGACCCCTGAAAAAGCTCCCACAGTTCACGAAAATTTGATGGAGGGGGTCAGAGCCTCGAACATCTCTCTCGATGGCATCCCAGATGTGCTCGATGGGATTGAGGTCAGGTGACCTAACTGGCCAAGGAAGCGATGTCACGTCGGTGGAGTGTTCATCCAACCATTCGAATACAATTCGGGAGCTGCATTGTCTTGTTGCAGGATGAGGTCCCCAGTCGGATGTTGAAGGCACACAAACGGTAGCAAATGGTCGTCCAGGATATCCCGGTAACGTTGACCTGTGAGGGACGATGTCACACGTACCAGGGGTTCCATTTCAGTCCACGTAAACAGTCCCCAGAAGAGAATGCCACTACCACCACCTTGAAGAGCACCCTGCTGGCAAGAAGGATCCATCGCTTTATGTGGTTTGCGCCGTACTCGTATCCTGCCATCCGCATGTACCAACGTGAATCTCGACTCATCAGTCCAGGCAACATTTTTGCACATGTCTAGGGTCCAGTGGCGATGTTTCCGCGCCCATGCTAATCTTTGCACCCTGTGATGTGCGGTCAGCAGCGGTACCCTCGTGGGACGATGGCTTCTGTACCCCATAGCGAGGAGATGGTTCTGGATGGTGTGGCTGCTTACACGTTTTTGTGCACCAGCGTCAAAATGCCGAGGGATTTCTTGCACTGTGGCCCGTCTATCCGCTGTTACAATGCGAGCTAGCCGACGATGACCCCGCTCATCCACACGCTGTTGTCCACGGCAGTTGGCCCTTGCCGGGATGGTTTTACCGGTTTCGATGTACTTACGGTGCACCCGTGACACAGTGGCTCGTGAAAATCCCAGTGTCTGCACGACTTCCGAGATGGTGTGACCCATTCGTCGGGCCCCGACGATTTGCCCACGATCAAATGCGCTTAGATCTTTCGTCTTACCCATACTGCGTTTGACTCTTACTGATTCCCGTCGCATCACTCCTTATATTGTCGGATCGCTGCATACGTCATGTCGTTTCCGTTTACAGGGCCGCCCACAGCGCCACATTTGCATAACGCCAGCTGTCTCTAATTCAATTGCTCTTTAGTGTATACGCTTCACCGCTTTGTACAGGTCCGAATTCTTTGCAGTGCGCTGTTCATAAAACCACCTCAACGTCATAGTTGCGTACCTAAAGGCACATGTCTGACTGCTCTTGCGTTCATTCCGTAAAGAAACGGTTTGCCAATCAACGTATTCCATGGAAAATTTGCTTATTGACATACGGCAATGACGCCAAAGAAAAGAAAATTCGAACGTAAAAAGGATACTGATATATCCGATGTTGCTTTAAATTAACAACCGAGAAAAGATTTTAATGTTAAGTTGCCAAATAATGTGAAGTTTTCTGAGCCTTTAGAACATGTATGTTTTCGTTTTCGTTCGGACCAGAATTTTCCCACTCTTTCTCCCGGCATATATCAACGAATAGTTCCAAAGCGAAGGAATTAATAGAAAGCATGTAACGTAAATCTGTCTCGGATGCTGAAGATATAAAGTTCTTGAAGATAACAGCAGTATTTCTACGAATTTCTCAAGGAAAAATACATAACTCTCTGTAAATTATTACCAATTTCTTGCAGATCATCTCGAAAAAAGAGAAGAAGCTCCATTTTCCTGCCGTGGAAGACTAATAAAAAATATAAGTAGAAACTTTAGCTAAAGTAGCAAACTCTCTCTCATATAATGAAAATAAATTACCCTATGTCAGGAAACGCCGCTAAAGTCATTTATTCGCCAACTAATGTCCCCTGAATATGCCGCCTTTCGGTATTAATAAATGTTGAAACTGGAAGTTTTTTTCTCTTTTTCTTTTATTTGCGCGTAGAAACTTTCTGGATTTGTGAAAGGGAAAAACTTCACTGCGACACTGGTAAAATTGATAGTTGTCTTAAACTTGCTATATGTAAGAATAAAATAATTTAACTAGTCGATACGCGTTCGTTTTTTCGATGTAGCGCATGTAGCTCCTTCGAAGTATTTTACAGGACGTCAGGTTAAAATTAAACTGCAGATACTGTTTAATCTCACGCAACAGAAAATTACGTGATCAAGAATTTAAAGGAAAAAGCTACGACTAGGACAATATTAAGTTACGGAACCTGAATATCAAATCACCCTTAGAGGGATAATAAAAAATGTAAAAAGAGCGAATCTATTATGCTTTACTCAGAGATGGTTTTCGTAGATAAAAACAAGGATTAGGTATACGACTATGAAAAAGTACCGATGAAGCTGCTTTCGAAAGCCATGGGAATTACTGATATAAAATTGAAATTACCTATGTTACTAAAAGATATTATACTGCAAATACACTGAAGAGCAATTGAATTAGAGATACCGGTCTAGTAACGTGTAGCACCAACTTTCGCCCTGATGACGGCGGCGATTCGTCTCGGCATGGACTCGACGAGACACCGGAAGCGTTGGGAAGCCATGCGGATCCACAACCCCTGGACAAGCTCCCACAGTTTACGAAGATTTGATGGAGGGGGGTCAGAGTCTCGAACATCTCTCTTGATGGCATCCCAGATGTCTTCGATGGGATTGAGGTCAGGTGACCTAGCTGGCCAAGAAACCGAGGTCATGTCGGTGGAGTGTTCATCCAACCATTCGGATACAATTCGGGAGCGATGGCACGGCGCATTGTCTTATTGCAGGATGAGGTCCCCAGTGGGATGTTGAAGACGCATAAACGGGAGCAAATGGTCGTCTAGGATATCCCGGTAACGTTGACCTGTATGGACGATGTCACACGTACCAGGGTCCCATTTCAGTCCACGTAAAAGTCCCCAGACGAGAATGTCACCCCCACCAGCTTGAAGAGTATGGCTTCCCAATGCTTCCGGTGTCTTGTCGAGTCCATGCCGAGACGAATCGCCGCCGTCATCAGGGCGAAAGGAGGTGCTACACGTTACTAGACAGGTATCTCTTATTCAATTGCTCTTCAGTGTATATACATATATACCCTATTTTTCTCGATATCAGTGTTTCTAATAGTTCGATTTCAAAAATTCCTTCTTGGTCGAACAGTTCCTCATTCAAAATATTTTGCATAAAATTTCAAATTTTTTTTAATGCACAAGTTTGCCCCTAGAGATTATATGTTTACTTTTCCGTTTGCACCATATCTGCGTGTCGAAATTCCCAATTTAAGAAAGCCTTTTTGCTTCAGGTACTACGAAAACATTTTATTCAAATTTCTTGACCAAAATAATGAATAATTTCCCCTCTAGACGTCCAAATATTTAATCTGTTTTTTTTCGATATCTCTGCTTCTAAAAGTCCGACTTGAGATGTTTTTTAACACCGGATACCATTCACCTTGTGCGCATGCGTTCACGCCCACGCGTGTGTGTGTGAAGCATTTTACATGTACTTGTGTATTTTTTGTTGCTCACACTTCTGGTGCTAGATGAAGTTAGAGTGCATTTCTGTTTGCAACTGTACCTTCCTTTCTAAAATTCCTATTCAAGAATTTTCTTTTTACTGCGTGCCATTCATTACAGTAAAGATTGAAAAAATTATCTTCATCGAAAAATGCACAGTGTTCCCGGTAAGGGAGTAAATTTCAAAACATTTTTTTTGCTATTTCTCTCTCCACATGACGTATTTAAGGAATTATATTTCCTTTGCACAGCTTTTACTATGAATAATACTTTTCGGATATTTCCTACTGTTCCATTACTCAAAATTCTTCAAGCACGGGTCGTTGGTATATACTTTTACCTGAAAGAGTTCACTTGTTTCCACAAGTCCCGTAGATTTTTTTGTTCGTAGAATACTCTTCATTATTATTCACACCCGTTTTCTTTAAGTAACGCACAGCATTCTCTTTACGGTGTACAAAATTATGCCACGCTCTCCACTATCTCTGTTTTTGAAAATCCCTTTTGCCTCTGATATATTCCGCTATGAGAAACGTTTTTTCGCAAAATTTGTAAAGTTTCGTAACACACTTTTCGTCTGCTCGTGGAAATAAATTGAAATTTGGATTTGGACATGTTTTATCGATTGTTGTGGTCCGGTCGATTTTTTTTTCGTAACCGGTCCCATTCTCTATGAATAGTCTCGCTCACCACATTGCGTATCGCAAATTATGAGCAGTTTTTGCATAGGTTTGTGTTCGCAGATTTTTCGAGGTAAATCTACTCTGTTTTCCTACTGAATTTTCAGATTTCCTAAAAATATGCTTTGAAACTTGTGTGTGTGTGGGTGGGAGGGATTCAAAAGTCGTAGTCATTACAACCAAAAATTCGGGATCATCATGCTTCTTTGCTAAATTCACTATAAAGAAATATAATTTTGAACTTTTGAAATTTTTACCAGTATCTCAACAACAAAAAGCATCCCAGAATTTGCGGCGAAACGGGTTTGTTTACCACCATATATGAGCACTGAAATATTGGTGATTTAAAAAACCAGGGCGTTCGATTAAAAATTAATTGGACTTAGAAAATGTCCAGCGAATTCAGTCTAGAAGCATCTGGTTATGAACACCACTTTTCAATAAGAGTGCTTCAACTCAGATTGCTTACGGAACCCTCGTATCAGGAGAAATACACGAGATCCCCTAATTAAGTTCGGAGGGCAAGATAAATCGGAAGCGAGCAGAAGGCAGAAGATGAGGTTTGAAGGGTGAGCTGAAAGAACGGACTAAGCAGAACACAGCGGAAATTATTCACAACATCAGACAAATATATTAGTTGGTTAGCAACCTCTCTTTCAGATACTTGACGTAACAAAAAAGTATCTGAAAGAGACGAAAATTCACCCCGTTCAATTATGCCAGGAAGCCATACACGCTCACGTCATTCTGCAAAGTACAGGCCGTTGTGTTCTACATTCCTTCGAAAACAAGGCCACGATTTCCCGGCTTCACCACTCTGCAGGTTTCGAGGACAGAAATCTTCTGATGAAAGATTCTATCCACCACTGAAGCAAAATGCTGTTCTTGTAGAGATAGACAATGTCACATGGAACGAAACAGGTGATATCAAAATCCGAAACTGTATAGAGAATGAGAAAGGATCTCAACCCCTTTCATTTCCTGAAGTTTTCGGCGAACCACTGTATAGGTGTGACTTCGGTCATTATCAACTTGCAGCAACGGCCGCTGTTCGTTGATGAGAGCTGGGTAGCGTTGTTGCAGATCATCACGGACCCCTACAGTTGCTAAGCATAGAGGTTCAGTTAACAGCCTGGCCATTTGGCACGTGTTCCTAGTGCACAGGACCCACCAAATGCACAGAATGATGTTCTTTTCGGTCCATCATCTTTGCACCATTGTTTGTGTTTCCTAGTGTGGTCTCAGCCACTGGTTCCCAGTGGTAGGACAAGGTAGCAATATCCACTTTTCATCACTTGTGAAGATACAATGCCAAAACCTGTCGTCTTGAGGATTTGACAGCAATTGCGACAGAGAGCGAAACGTTGTTCCGCCTGCTGGGGAGTCAAAGCACGGGAAACCATTAAAAGGCGCCAGGAGGAGAACCCAAGCAGCTCCAGGTGACGAACGATTGTGGATTTGGAAGACCCCCAAATCAGTGGCCAAATGTGGTGTACTTGTACCAGGGTCTGTCGTCACAGCTTGGTGTCAGTCTTGGTGGTCGTTTGACGTCCTGACTTCAACTTCTCTCCAAGACGCTGTCTCAAGCATTAAAAACGCCGGAGTTAATTTCGTGCAGTATACTGTCCACTGCTTCTCCGCCTACAACAGCACAGACTTCTCTCGCTGTTTTTCTGGGTTCAAACCTCAGTAATACCATAAGAGTATCCAAACAGCACATTTGCAGACCTCCATTCCCGACAATATGATAACGCAACATGGGTCCGTGCCAAATGCACGTCATGAGGCTTGTGTGTTCCCCATTATCACGGTACCCAGTCTATGGTGGATTGTGTTTCTCACAGGAATAAAGGCCCAACATTATGTGTAGCTCAAAGCGGGACGAACGTTTGATTCACTCTGGCAAAAGAAGGAGCAATGGTCGTGTAAAGAAATTTTCCGAGAGGTATTTCATTTTCCGAGATTCACTTACACCGAGTGATCACTGAATTATGACCACTCCTATCAAAAGTGGATGCGGTTCACTGACCACGGGATTTCCGAGAGGGCGTCATTAGTTGACTGACGTAGAATGTATAAAGTGTGAGTGCAGCAGTAGGTAGTAAAATTTGAAGCGTGGACTTTGAGACTTGAGAAGGAACAGATTGTGGGAGCTAGGAGAGCTGATTCTCAAACGGTTGAGCTGGTCAAACACACCTGGATTTCGCGAACGGCTTAAGTGGTGAGTTGTTCAAGAGCCGCCGTAGTTAGAGTGTATCAGTACTGGCGTGATAATGGTCAAACAATCACCCGGAGGTAAAAGTGTTCAGAGCCAGGGAAGGTTAAGGTGAGAGGTAAGCGCCACGTCCGATGGCTCGTACAGGCGAACAGCGAAAGGTTAATGTGAGAGGTGAGCGCCGGGTCCGATCACTCGTACAGCCCAACAGCGGAACGTTGATATGAGAGGTGATCGCCGAGTCCGATGACTGGTACAGGCCAACAGCGAAAGGTTGATGTGAGAGTTGAGCGCTGGGTCCGATGACTCGTACAGGCCATCAGCGAAAGGTTGATGTGAGAGGTGAGCGCCCGGTCCGATGACTCGTACAGGCCAACAGCGAAAGGTTGATGTGAGAGGTGATCGCCGGGTCCGATGACTCCTACAGGCCAACAGCGGAAGGTTGATATGAGAGGTGATCGCCGGGTCTAATGACTCGTACATGCCAACAGGGAAAGGTTAATGTGAGAGGTGAGCGCCGGGTCCGATCACTCGTACAGGCTAACAGCGGAAGGTTGATATGAGAGGTGATCGCCGGGTCCGATGACTCGTATAGGCCAACAGCGGAAGGTTGATATGAGAGGTGATCGTCGGGTCCGATAACTCGTACAGGCCAACAGCGAAAGGTTGATGTGAGAGTTGAGCGCTGGGTCCGATGATTCGTACAGGCAATCAGCGGAATGTTGATGGGAGAGGTGAGCGCCTAGTCCGATGACTCGTACAGGCCAACAGCGAAAGGTTGATGTGAGAGGTGATCGCCGGGTCCGATGACTCGTACAGGCGAACAGCGAAAGGTTGATGTGAGAGGTGATCGCCGGGTCCAATGACTTGTACAGGCCAACAGCGAAAGGTTGATGTGAGAGGTGAGCGCTGGGTCCGATAACTCGTACAGGCCAACTGCGAAAAGTTGATTTGAGACATGAGCGCCGGGTCCGATGACTCGTACAGGTGAACAGACGCAGCACTGTTCAACAGTTGACTACCCAATACAACAAAAGTCAACCCGGAACAGTATCTGTCATGCCCATGCGTCCCAAGCTCGCACGTATGGGCTATAACAGCAACAGACGACCCCGGGTACATCCTCTCCTAACCACGATTCGTCGGCTCAAAAGACTCGCCTGGTGCAAAGATCACGCAAGTTGAACGTTGGATGACTGGGAAAAAGTTTGCTGGTCTGACGAGTCGCATTTTTTACTCCACTCCGAGGATGGTCGTGTACGTATTTGGTGCAAATAACATGAGGCACTCGATACATCCTGCCTGGTATCCACAGTGCAAGCCTGTAGAGACGGTTGTATGGTGAGGGGCATGTTTACGTAAGAGGAACTTGGTCCCCTGGGGCATGTGGGACAACATATGACTGATACCCACTATAGTGAGTTGCTTGCTGACTCTGTGCACCCAGCAGTGTTGCACTTTTCCCCGAATGTCGAAGATGTCTTCCAATGGCAATACGCCGAGCCACAGGTTTAATGTTTTGTGCTGGAAAGGTTTGAGGAAAACAGTTCAGACTTCCAGCATATCTATGGGCTTCCGAAGTTTTCTGATATCAATCCTTTAGAGCACTTGTGGGACAGTATGGAACAGCATAACAGGCGCTTGGATGCAACAATCATTTCCATACCTACATTGAAGGCCGCATTACCACAGCTTGGTTGGCCATATCTCCCAACATCTTCCAGCAAGTTATTGAATCGATGCCGCGTCGGATAGGTGCTATACTAAGGGCAAAAAGAGGAAGTATTAGGTAGGTGGTCATAATTCAGTGATCACCCAGTGTACATTAGACTGAAAGCAAAGCAGTAGTTTTTTTTTGTTATTCATGAAATTACTCAAGTTGGTTGCCTATTCATTCATAGCGCTAGTGGATTTTTAATAACACTCTCCCCACCTATAAAGAATATGAAAAAAAGCCATCGAAATCTCAGGCATGCTTCAATGTCTCATTTAAAAATTATGTTTGCCCTCGCAAATTTTCAGATGCTGACTTTTCAAATAGTTTAGTCATTCTAGTACCTGCGTTTGTGCTTGCAGACGTCGTTAAGGGCAATGCAAAGAAAACAATAAATTTTATAGCGAATCATAAACGACTAAAGAAGGGATTTGTATGTGCCGCTTCAGAACTCGTTTCACGAAATTGAATTCTGATGTGCTGTTTACGGGAAATGAATTCAACTACAGCGTATTTTGTCTCCTCTTGATAGCTACGAGATTAAATATTTGTTATGCCTGTTAGGAATAATACTGTTTTAAAAGCACTGCACTTGTTTATTTTTGAACTGAATTTCTAGATAACGTACCTGTTAGCCTAGAGCAAGCATGCAACCAGAAGCTAATTTTCACACTATCGATGTAAAAGCAGCACCTGACAAAAATCGCTATTTAGGAAACAAATTCGTTGTAAGAGCCACACTAAAATAATTAGTAATCCCTTAGCCATCGATGTAAGAGCTTCGGCAAATAACATCGTAACACGTTTGGATCTCTATGTGAACTACTTTCACATTTTTAGTCTTTTTTCATAATTTCATAATCTTTTAAATCATGTTTGGCAATTTAATGAGTAACGATAAAAATGAAATGCATGATGAAATAGAAAATCCCGAATTTTCTTTCCTTTATTAACTCATTTATTTATTTGGAGTTTGTCGTCTATCTCAGAAAGTGATTTTAATTATGAATTCCAGCTTGTAAATACTGTTTTTACGGAATGAATTACCGGTGTTTTCTTTAGCTAAAAGGCATGATTTGTGCTGTCAAAAAATATATGAACGGCAAATGAGTGGGAAGTATTAAATTGCATTTCTTTTAGTAAAGTACCCATAAAAATGTATAAATAAATGGATGAATGAAGATGAAACGTGCTGGAAGGAAGAAATGAAAATCAAATCTATTTTTCAATTAAAGCACTTTTATTGCCTGTGAGAAAACCAGGAATGCTAATTTGTGTAACAGTTTTAAAACTGTTTTCTGGCACAACACTAAATTTGACAAGTGCTGCAGATTGTGCCATGACAGAAACGTGAGATTACTGTTAAAAATTCATGTTATATCATCGTCATCATCATCATTGTCAACCATTATCAATCCACTGCTGGACGAATGTCTCCCCAAGTTTCCTCCACAACGGTCTGTCTTGTGCCAGTCTCCTCCATGTCACCCCTGCATACTTTCGAATTTCATCCACCCATCTCCCATGTGGTCTTCTTCTGGGTCTTTTCCTGTCCCTTGGAATCCAATCTAAAATTTCGGCTGTCCATCGATGATCTGTCCTTCTGGCAGTATGTCCAGCCCATTGCCATTTCAGGGATTTAACTCTGATCATGATGTCTTCCACTCTTGTCATTTTTCGGATCCACGAGTTCCTCTTCTTATCTCTCCTGGTTACACCAAGTATGCACCTCTCCATGCTGCTTTGAGTTGTCTGCAGCCTTTGTATGTCTCTTTTAGTTAAGGTCCACGTCTCTGCACCATACGTAAGCACTGGAAGGATGCATTGATCAAACACTTTTCTTTTAAGACATAATGGCATATTGCTCTTGAAAATTATGCTGTTTCTTCCAAAAGCTCTCCAGGCAAGTTTTGTACGCCGATTAATTTCTTCATCAATGTGACCCTCACTTGATATGTTATGTACTGTATATATTTGGCTTTTAACCCTTTTACTAGATGTAACGAATAAACTCGGGGTTAGCAAAATCGGGTGAAACCAAAGTTCGCTGTCTAAGAAGTGGGCAGAACGCGGCCCAAACGAATGAACATGCGAATCAGAAAACGTTGCTTTTCTCTTAGGTATGTTATTCAAAGTGGTCCTTTAATGGAATGTTTGGCACTAATCCTTTTTGACGGATTACCTGCTCAAATGGCTATACACTAGTGTACCAAACAGAAATCATCGCTCTTTCCACGTTAATAAGTGAGTCTCGGAAAAATTATCTTCGGCTGCCACCGGGAATCGAACCCGGTGGCAATCGATGAGAATATTTCCGAGACTCACTTATTAACGGGGAAAGAGCGATGATTTCTGTTTGGTGTTCCTGATCCACGTCGAGAGTTGGAATTAATTATACACTAGTGGTCACAGTTATGGAAACCTTCAGGAAAATCTGTATTGCATACTTCTACGATTTGATGGCTCATAAAATTAGTACGTTTTAGAATGATACCAAAAAATTACATATCACTATAAAGATAATTTAGCGCAGAATGTAATGCAACAAACTGTGTTTAATTATCTTTATTCTTTCAAACGTTATAGCCAAATAACCAGAAAATGTAAACACAACTGTCTTATGTAACAAGAAGGGGATTTCCTTAACTCAAAACTGACCAATGACACTGATTGCTCTCAGAGCCAAGACTAACATCTTATTAGTTTCATGGTGTTTATGACACGCCATGAAACTAATAAGATGTTAGTCTGAGTCAGCTGATTTTCCAGGTGTCAGAGCTAATAATACACTGGCGTGCAAAACTTAAGGACCGTTCGGTTTTTTCGCTGTAGATTCGCAATGAAGCATCCTGGATAGATGAATGTCATACCACAGAGACCCCAGTATGTACCAAACGGGGGAATGAACAAACACATGAGCAAAAATGAATACAAAAGTGTGCACTGGGACTTTACTAAGAAATGATCGTAAAGCAGTACACACTATGGTACAGAGCCACCGTTTCCACAGATGGATTGCAGCAAAGTGGTGGTCGTCAGTATGGAATATGGTGTCCCCTAACAGCAATGGCTGCGTTGCAGCCTCCGGCCGTACTTGACACGAGGCTGTCGATGAGTCCTTGGGGCAACTTTGCCCATTCCTCTCGTAGCGCACGTTTCAACTGATGGACATTTTCAAGCTGCTGTGGGCGTGCCTCACGACGTCTCCTAAGAGCGTCCCACACATGTTCTATGGGATTTAGATCCGGGGAGTACGCAGGCCAATCCATACGCGTGCTATCCTTACTTTCCAACAACTCAACTACTGCTTGTGTACGATGGGGTCTCGCGTTATCGTCCATAAACACGAACTCGGAACCAATGGTACCTCGGAATAGGCGTACAGGGAGAAGGAGCACCTCATCGCTGTAGTGGTTTGCGGTTACGGAACCTCCTTCGAAAATGTGGACCATTCAGTGTAAATGTGGACCCAGAAGATCACACCAACACCGCTATACCGATCTCTTTCGGTAATGTTAGCCGGTCGATAACGTGTTCCCACCTCTCTCCAGATCAGCTGACTTCCAGAATAGCTCGTGGTACTGAAACGACTCTCATACGTGAAGAGTACCGTACCCTATTGCTCTAAGGTCCAATCCTTGTGGTTATTACAGCATTGTAATCGATGTCTCCGATGGGTAGGCTTTAATGGGATGCAACGTTCAAGTTGTCGGGCAAATAGTCCACATTTATGTAGACGTCTGGCAACGGTGAACCGCGGTACGGCGCGTCCTGTGGTCATCTGCAGTTGCTTCGCAATATTGCCCGCTGTCTGGCATCTACCACGTTTGGCCTGAATGACCATATATCGGTCATCGTTTGCTGTTGTGTTCCGTGGCCGACCACCACCGACCTTTTTAACAGCTGTTTCTGTCGTTTGGAAGGTCTTCCACGCACGTGAAACAATGCTATGGGTCACGCCAAACTCGTCGGCGACACTCATTACGGTTCGCCCCTTCTCCAGCTTTCCAATTATTCAACCACGTGTGAAGTCATCTAAATGTCTTCGCGTGGACATTTTCTCGTCTGCGGAACACTAACAAACCCCTCGAACCTCTTTACAACGCCACACACTTTCGCTTTCTGTTTCCTGCCTTGCTGCAAGATGCTCCTTATATCCATTTCAGCTCTGTCACGTGAAACGAGACATCCGATTTCGGAAATTTGCATACGCATCGTCTTTCTACTGATCCGCTTGCGTTATGCAATCGCTTCAAGCTTGTGCGCTGTGCGGCTATAATCGCGGCACTAGTTACCGTCCTTAAGTTTTGCACGCCAGTGTAAAACTTTTATTCAGTTGTTGAGTGTCATCAAGTTGGCCACTGGTTTTTTCACGGATTTTTCTATTTTTTGATAACGAATAATAACCCTTCATAACTTAGTAAGCTGCGTAACTTACTAAGATGACAGAGTGAAAAGGGTTGACTGGTCACTACCCCTTTCATTCTGTTTGTCATCTTAGTAAGTTGCGCAGCTTACTAAGTTACCAAGGATTATTATTCTTTATCAAGGAATAGAACATTCCATAAAAAAGCCAGTGGCCAATTTGATGATCCTTATTGGTAACTAAAAAGCGATGTGAAATATTAACTTTGCGTGAAGAAGGCTACACTTATGAGGAAATCATAAGAAAAGTAGGTGGAAATCCAACCAAAGAAGGTATTTCTAAACCGTGCAAGAGGTATCAGCAGACTCAGTCAATTCAAAACCAAACTGGTAAAGGAAGAAAAAGGTGCACAGCAGCATGTGGGTATAAAAGAGTTTAAAAACTGTAAGTGGCAGAAGAAAATGAGTTGTGCCCTTTGAAATGAATTGTCTGAAAGCGATTTTAAAACGAGTGCGGCTGTTAGGCGGAGACTCAAAGACTTTGGTTTAAATTCTGGAATACCAAGGAAAAAGTCATTTATATCTCCCAGACAAAGAAGGAAGAGATTAGCATGGGTGAAACACAATGTTAACGGATCTGAAGAACAATGGGACAGAGTCATCTGGAGTGATGAGACCAGAATATCCATATTTGGTAGGATGGAATAAAGTATGTAAGAAGAAGAAATGGAGAAGATTTGCTGCCTGAACATTTAAAACTACTATGAAGCATCCAGTTATTGTTATAATCTGGAGTCGTATGATAGCAAAAGTTGTGGGCAGAATTTGTGGGAATAATGGCAAAAAATACATCATTGATATACTTGATCCCAAACTAAGACTTCGGCAAGTGATCTTTTCCAGGATAATGAAGCTTATATATTTCAAAAGGATTCAGCTCTTTGTCATGTTGCTGCTGTGAGGAATCATACTACACCACTAGAATGGCCAGGTATAGTGCTGACCTGAATCAAATAGAAAATCTGTGGAACCCATTAAAGAAACTTGTTCCTCCGAAGCAACTAAGGAATAAAGCACAATTAATAGAAGCAACCATAAATAATCCTGGTTTCACATTATAACACCTGGTGTACTAAAACGCTTGGTTCACTCCATGGGGCGCTGTTATAAGGCTGCAATTGAGGCAAAAGGTTTCCCGACTAAGTACTAACAGAAACGGTGAGAAGTTATGAAATACGTTTTATCATGGTTTTCTTGTATAACTCCGTTTAATAAAGTGTGCTGCATTACATTCTGCATTAAATCATATTTCTAATGATATATAATTTTACAGTATTATTCTAAAAAATACTGATATTATGAGACATCAAACCTCAGATACACAAATTTTCCAAAAGGTTTGCACAATTTTGGCCGCTTGTGTAACAATGCCAATCCAGGTCAGCACTATTATCTTGGAATGAACCTAAGAAAAGAGAGAGAAGATATTTGGGTCACTTTTTTATTCAGAGCCAAGATGCCCATGTCAGGGTGACCAGCCATTCCCCATCATGCCTGGGGTCATGGATCAGAGAGTAAAGGACAAGAATGGAGCGTTTATCACTAGTGACATGATTTTGGCAGGTACTGTTGAGTTGAGAGGGGGAAATGAATTGTTTTACTGTAGCTTTCGTCAAACCCGGGCGCTGTGCGAACATGAAGTGAGCAGAACGTTTTGGGCACCATTTGGGTCAGATACACCGACCGCTTAAAGGGTAAAGTTACTACTGACCTTTTATGAGAGAAGTGCCCCCAACTCCATCATGAATGATAGTCGCTGCCCTTGGCTTTAACCTCCTCGCTAGAGAGGGGTCAAAAGAGATAATCACCGGAGTGTCAGTAAAGTCGAGTGTTAGTTGACAGTGAAAGAGAATTTTTTCCTGTGAAAAAAAGAGAGATCCAAATTTTAGCCTACCATTCCCCGAGAAAAGAGCACGCAAGAGAAAAAGCAAAAGCTGAAAACCCATGGCGTAGAAATGGAAGGCATATGTCCTTACAAAGTTTAAGAGCCTGAACAAAAGAAATCACAGTGGAAAAGTAGCGGTAACTAATCTTCTTCTTTTTCCCCATAAACTAGGCAGGGTAAACGTATGGTTTAGAAGCAGAAGGAAATTCACTGCTACTTACTAAGAGAATGATACCACAGACAAACTTACAATTACCGTTTGCTGAGCAGATGCTTTGAAAAAAGGAGCAAGAACCGTAGGGCGGGAAAATCACACTTTTCTTAACATAAGCTCGAAAATTAACGGTAATTTTTTTCTTTTTCTGAAGAACCCTTCTACAGTAGTTTGATCTTAGTTCTTAATTTGGCATAGTTATAAAATAAGAATATGTACAACAATGAAATAAAATAAAACTGAAATATTATGAAAAGTCTGCAAAGTTCATGCTTAGGAAACGAAGAACTGTATTTATGTTAACGCATTTTTATGCATTCTTATTGCCCTTCACTGGTGGTTGATTTCCCTTTAGTACTTCAGCTTTGAGTTTGCTTCGATGGCATGACAAACGGGCTAAACACAAACCAAAAGGCGAATCGAATAATTTAACCTGAGTAAAAAAAAAAAGTACATCTAGGTTTCTTAGCAATTATTTTATAATTTCCTCTAGATGAACAACTCGAAGCTTTTTTCTGTGTGATCATTACTGCTAGCAAAAACGTGTGACTCATTTAAGAAGTACAAAAGGTTTTTAACCACCTTGTGCTGGCAACGGTTGAATTGATTCCGACGTAGGTAATTGCGTTCTTCCGCAAATTTACCAGGAGAACAAAGGCAAATCGATTTCCTTCTCCTTCTCTCGTTAAATATGAATTGCTTCTCACGTCTGGTTGATGACTCTTTCTTTTGCTGTTTCATATTTGCATGAATGTACACACACAGAATAAAAGGAAACGAAGGAGAAAAATACCCACAGGCATTGGCTCAAAATATTTATTAGTGCACAACTATCAAAACATGTGATCAGCAATAAAATTTTATAAAGAGGCGGAAAAATTGGAAAATAATAAAAATAACAACAGTTTTCTTTATTTTGGGATTTAAAGACCACCTTAACCAACTTTAAGGGCTATGAGCAGTCGTCTTTCCCTAATTTAGGGCCTCTGGTTACATGGAGTGAACAGAACCATCACAGAGATGCATCATCCGTACATCGTTCTGGCCTCGAGTCCGGACCCATCTAGGATTAAAGGTCAGAGGCAAATACTCAGGGTAGATTTCCAGCTGGTTGAAAAATATAAATGACCATGTCGTTTCGCAAGTAAAGGTACCACTGGCTTTCATAAAAATATATGGGCTTATTACGCTACAATTGAAAAGTTGTGTCACGTTTCGAGCTTTGACTCATATTTAGCGGGATGTGATTAAAGAATTACTACCCGAAGCTTAGTAATGATTGCGTATATTGTGTCATCACCTAGGGATGGCTGTATCCCTTAACGGATACCAGCCATTCATAGGTGATGACACAATACTGCCTTTACGTAAAACGTCGCAGACGTTTGAAAAGTTGCAAGGTGTAATCAAAAACATCATATCACGCTTTAAAGAAATGACAAGCCAGCAATATAAATTGGATCCAAAGACGCCTTTGAGGTATCATGAGCGCATTTAAACTACCAGCCTTGCTGTTGCTGAATTTTACTCATTATTTTCAAACAACTAGGAAAGTATCAACACGCGGGAAATACCAGTGTCTACAAACAACCTCTCTAATAGTAAAATGACGGTTTACTCTGGTCAATCTGATCAGTGTTGGAACATTGGCAACTCTCCGATCCTTACGCTGTAGAGACTCGCACATAACCCTCATATAAAAGAAAGTACCTATTCTCTACAGGTCCGTAAGTCTGTTCACAAGCATTTTCCAGCGGGATATCAGCAGGGGATGCCTTGATGGTAAAACGCATTGTTCTTTGATGCAAAAAAAGAAATCCAGTGTACTTCAGATTTGTTCGTTTTGGAACTCCTGTCCTTTAAGGTGGTTACATAATGCAGAGAATGAGTGATAATCCGACAAAGGGATGTCTGAGGAATATGCTGGGTGACACAACGTTTCTCAGCAAAGAAGCTGTATGTTTTCAAGAGTATAGTTCACTACGTGGAGTATGGCGTTTCCCTGCAGATACAGCACGCCTTTCCAATTAACCAATGTAGCATACTTGGGAATCAGAGCATTCCTAACCCGTTGCAGATGTCAGGAGTACAGGTTCTCTGTGATAGTTTTTCCACGTAGGAGAAACTCATAACGCATCATGCTCTGGACAATCCCCCACACACTCAGCAAAACCTTACGTGGGTAATGAAGTGGCTTACTAGCATGCGATATCGGCTCATTTCCTGTTAACAACTGTCGGGTACGTTTCGGATTAAGAGTTTGAATCCACTTCCAATTGAACGTGATCACTCGGTTTAGAAAGAACTCCTTGTGCTGAAGTGAACGCAATGATATTCATATGGATAGCCTCTGCAACTTGTTGTTCCATGACAAATCTTGTGGACGCAGGAGCTTATTCTGTATGTCTTTCCCATGGCATATAAACGCAAGCGAATGTTTTCAACACTCACAACGAAACTCGTGGGAAGCTAACGATACGTTTTCGTGGAGTCATCTTCAGTAATGATTCTTAACTTGTTATCATCGAACGCCTGGGGTAGTTAACTGCGTGAGGCATCGTCCAACGATTCGTCGCCACAATGAAATACCTTTCCCGCGGTTCTCGCACTTACCACGCCGATTCCAAATGCTGTGCATATCCGTTTCGTTGCATGTGCCGTGTTTGAGGCCAGTTTATACTAGTAGACCATATATCCCCTACAGCCGTCTGCGGAGAATTTATTTTGCACATTGTTTCTGTAGAAACGTACAGCCACAGCAGACACGTACCGTTTACAGCATTAAAGAACTGCGTCTAGCCTTGAAGCTTTACGGAACAGGGGCTAACTTTCTTGGTTATCCAAAAGATATCCCACCCTCCTCCAGACACACAACATGAAAGAGCCCCACCGGAATGGATGCGCAGGATGGCGCAAATGCTGAGTGTTATGTGTTCCTAAAGTTACCCAGATGTAGTAGTTAGCTCTTCGGCTGTGAGCAAAATCCGGACTCAGTGGAGAGTAAGATATTTTTTCAGTCTTCCTGCTAGTACGGCGCGCCTACTTGCATCTTACTTACCGGTTTGCCACAAACAGTAGCATTAATCTCATTGGTCGTCTTGCCCAAAGGCCTTCCTGATAAAGTCGATTACGGATTATTTGATCACTTACTGCAAAGTCAGTGCCACTTCTCTAAGAATCTTGGATGGGTGGCTGTAAAATGTGGGGTTTCTACGAGCGTAAGTCGTAAGATACCAACATTACCAGACCTTACTTTTCTTTGGTCGTTCTGCGATATTATTTTTGTCCCGACAACAAGCATAGAGTAACTAATCACACTTTGGAATACATAAAGAGTTGCTGAAATATCTGCCTGGCTCTAAACAGCATCATTTCTATGAATCTATTGATTTCTTCCACCGCCAGATGCCTACTCTGCATTGTTAAACGTCTGACAGTAGCGTTAGACGCTCGTCGTTAATCCTTTAAACGTCAGATGTATTTCAAACGAAAGGTGCTCCAAATTTTCTGCCTCCCCAAACAGAAACGTTCACATCGCTGTTGGATTTTACAAAAACTAAGGCAAACAAAACTCCTTTGACGCTCTCTTCTAAGAAGTACCGAAAATAAACCTATCATAGGTGGTAGGCTCTCCCTTGCAGCCCTGTATTCTCTGCTTCATGACCCCATCGCATAATGAGTAACAGCTTGTGCCCATGACATGGACACCATGTAACTGTGTAGAAGCAGCTAACTCAAACATTTTCTCTCTCTCTTCCCTTACGTTCGTCGATACCGTTACATCCCTTCCAGCAAATAAAGGATTAGTGTCAATCATACCTCAAACGACCAGTTTGAATAATAAAGCTAAGGGAAAGCAATGCTTTCTTATGCTCAAGTTCACTCGTACCAGCCTCGTTTGGACCACGTCTTAGACAGCAAATATACACTGAAGAGTCGAAACTTTATGATCACGTGCCTAATATGATGCAGGAGCTCCACGTGCCGCCAAAACAGCTCTTATCCGGCGGGACATAGAGACTCCAAGATTTCAAAAGGCGTCCTATGGTATCTGGCACCAACACGTTACCAGTGTATTTTTTAACTCGTGTAAGTTACGTGGTTGAGTCGCAGCATTTTGGATTTACT
Source organism: Macrothele yani (assembly GCA_039090855.1). Lineage (NCBI taxonomy): Eukaryota > Metazoa > Arthropoda > Arachnida > Araneae > Macrothelidae > Macrothele > Macrothele yani. Next base: position 41,319,223 of record CM077022.1, on the reverse strand, counting down.
GTTTCAGCCCAAACCACAAATGCTCGATGGGATTGATGTCTGGGGATTTTGAAGCCCAGAGAGTCTTCCTCATGTTCCGCCAATCATTGTCGAACCATCCGGGTATTATGGCACGGTCTATCGTATTTCTGAAAAAAGGTACTACTAGAGGTTAATGCCGTTGCCACGAAAGAACGTACCTGATCTGTAGTGATATTTAGGTAGGTGGTAGACGTCAAAGTGTTCTGCATATGAATGACTGGAGACCGGGTTCCTAACATAACATAGCGCAAAGCATAACACTTCCTCCACATGCCTGTTTTCTTCCCACGGTACATCTTGGTGCTAACACTTACCCAGATAAACGACGCTCACGTTTCAAACCATCCATATGGTGCAACAAAAAACGGGATTAATCGCACCTCACCATCTTCTTCCAATCATTCAAGGTTCAGTTTTGATGCTTGCGTGCCCATTGTAGACGCTTTGGACGGCGAACTGAGGTTAGCATGGGCATTCGCAGCGGCCTGAGGTTACACAGCCTCATTTTCAGCAGAGTTCGATGTACTGTGTATTGTGACACATTACTCTCGTCACCAACATTCAAATTACCGGCAAGTATTCTTTTTGGTGGGCATTTACCGTACGGTATAGCCTTCACCCACCTCTAGCACTGGTGAGCCGTGATCGGCTCACACCTTGCCGGCGGTTCGTGGATTTTTTGCCTACTTAGACCACTTTTTGAAGGTATTAATCACGGCTGACCGTGAGCACCACACAACTGTTCACATCTCAGAAATGCACTGATGCAGCGGTCTGGGTATTACAATTCGGCCTTTGTAAAACACGCTTAAGTCTGCTGCCTTTCCCATCTGAAGAACAAGAATAACAATGATTAACAGTGTCTGGATCAGGTGTTAGGGATACCGTTGCACGACCTTCATATGCCCCGCCATTTACCTGCAGTTTCTTCGATTTGCATAAAGACGCGCAGTGGTCATAATGTTTTGTGTCTTCGGTGCAATGGTTCGAGCAGATTTCAACATACACAATATTGACTTAAGTCTCCAGACACCTAGAAGAGAAACACAACATAGCATTTATTGACATATATTAGTATGGTATCGGTCCACCTTTGGCCTTAAAGCATGCACTGACCTTTCGAGACATGCTTTCGACAAGGTTTTGGAACATAGCGATCGGTATGCGCTTCCATTCAGTGCATAATGCTGCCGCTAACTGTTGCTTAGTATTAGGCCTTGGTTCCAAACTCCTTATGCGGCGCTCTAATTCATCCCATAGGTGCTCTATGGGAATACGATCAGGGCTTTGTGCTTTCCAGTCCACACGCGATACGGAATTATCGTCAAACAACACAGTAACAGTCCTTGCATTATGGCTCGGTGTATTATCCTGCTAGTACCAACAAGGCTCGGTTAAATGGCTTTGCCACAGAGTTAGTAGGGCATAATTGTCCAGAATATCGAGGTAGACGTGCTGGTTAACAGTTTTGTCCACGATAACAAATGGGCTGGGACCATACCACAAAAACACCCCCACACGAGTACACTGCCAGCTCCAAACGTGAGCGTAGGAAGAGTACACTGTGGTAAATAAGCGTTCCCCGGCTACCACCATACCCACACACGGCCATCAGACTAATGGATCGTTTATCTGGATTCATTAGTCCATAGGACCTTTTTCAATGGATATACGGTCTACGATAAATGTTCTTTACACCGTGCTAAAATACGAGTAGCATTCCGAGTGGAGATGAAAGGCTTATGAGCAGCCGCACGACCACGGTAACCCATGGAATGAAACTCTCTGCGGATGGTATGTGTACATACCGAGGTTCCAGCATTTTTACTCAACTGTACACTGAGGTCTTGCGCAGTACTCCGTCGATTAGCTGTAACGACTCTCCTGAGTATTAACAAATTTTATTGAACTCTTTGGCATAGAATAATACAGGCGCACCACAAAGTGGGAAAAACAATAATTAAACAATGAATGAAAGTAATGACAATATCAACAGATGAATGCGGCTACGTCGGTCAAAATAATATGAAAAAATGCTAAAACCCAGAACAAAGTGGTCAAATACACAATACACAGCGATAGCAAAGGACACGAAAGCAATTACAATTAGTACTCTCAATAGCCAGGAGTAATCGAGGAACACATAACAACAGAAAAGGACACGAAAGCAATTACAATTAGTACTCTCAATAGCCAGGAGTAATCGAGGAACACATAACAACAGAAAAGGACATCCAACACGGCACTCTATTAACAATCAGGAAAACCGGAAATAGAAACGATAAATACAGTAAGCACTGTACACCAACAGCGCGAAACAAACCAGGTAAAATTCACATTAATACCACTCCAGTGAGTGATTCTGAAGACTAGATCAAGGCATGCCACACTGAGCGACGCTAAACAATGATAAAACAGATCTACAAGTAAACGGTCAGCACCACTCAAGAACATGGAGGGAAAAACATAAAGGAACAACATAGCATCATGCACAATTCATAAAACGGTACAAATAAATATGAGCCCAATGACACCGACTCGAACAGAAATCGCACGAGGTATGAAGATACAATACAAAAAGCCAAAAACGCAAGTGCAAAACCCCGGGGCACATCGGGGATAAATAACAAACAAGAATTACAAATAGCACGATGCACTGAGAACAGGGAAAATACGCGTAAGAGATAGTTGATAATGACAGCAAACACAGTACCAGAGAAGTAATGCACATTACGGTAAGTTACATGATACGCACTACAGGTGAATGGCAAGGGCCAACTAAAGAAAAACAGAACAATAAAAATTACAACTCACACTTGGTGGTGAGCTCAATTCACAAAAATCAACATTGATACAAAATGTATAGTGTCCCTGGACACAACCGAGGACCAAAGAATCACAAAGGAACTAGTACCAACAGAAATGCTGAAGAAGACGTACAGTATACATACAACAAAAATAAAAAGCTGAATATATTAATTAAACACAGTATCAAGCACGAGGCATAACCAACACGGTACATGTAAGCAATGTAACAGTGATAAAACCTTGCAAGCGAGTGCAAAAAGTAGAAACACAGCGCTCGCGGGAACCGGCGAAAGCTTAAGGAAAAATTGTGTAAAATAATACACCATTTACAGGTCAATGAGCTATCACCAACTGAAACAAATCGAAGAACGTGAAAAAGTATGCGGCAGGGAGACGTTCACATAGCACAAATACATAAGGGGAAGGAACAAGAGTCCAATAACTTGGGACTCGAACATTTACCCTGTGACCACTCACACCTAGTGATATGCTCAATTCACAAAAATCAACATTGATACAAAATTTAATGACGCTGGACTCAACCGAGAGCCAAAGAATCACAGAAGAACGAGTACCAACAGAACTGCTGAAGAAAAGTACACTGTATACATACAAGAAAACAGAAAGAGCTGTACATATTCAATAAACACAATAACAAGAGCAAGGCATAAACAACACGGTACACATTATCAGCTTATCCGTGATTAACACCGCAAGCGAGTGTGAAAAATAGAAGCACAACGCTCGCGTGAACCGGCGAAAGCATGATAAAGAAAATCGTATAAATGATACAGTATTTACAGGTCAATGAGCGATCACCAACTCAAACAGAACGAAGAGTGTGAAAAGTGTGCAGCGAGGTCACGTTCACATAACACAAATACAGCAGGGGAACGAGAGTCCGGGAACTTCAGACTCGAACATAAATCCTGTGATAAGCCGAACAATACATGACTGGGAAGACTAACAAAGAATGAGCACATTGGGTACACAGGGAAACAGAACATTCGAGTGAGAGGTACGAACCAGTATACGCTGTTCCTCATTGCAGAACACTACATAATACACAGTACAATGGTCCAGTGAACAGGAACGATATAAAACTTCAGTATGAATATACACAATGAGCATGCTATATAAATTACAAGCATAGAGAACAGAACATCGCTGTCTCAGATAACAGTAGGGAAAAAGAAGCAATGGGCGAACAATTTACAATAAACAGAGTGCATGACAATCCAAGGTGTGAAAAAAAGTAACGATGTCATAAATTATGTACAATGAAGATAGGTTACAACAGCATACAATTACAGGCAACCAACAATACCACACCTATTGACAGCAATAAGGTGACCATAAGAAGATATGGTACATATATATCATAAAACACCAGGAAAAAATGATAAAAGTGTTACATGCAGCTTGGACTCGGGTACAAACCTGTACCCAAACAAAAGAAAACAAGCCACATGAGTTAACGATTCGCAATACCTATCCCAAGAAAGGCACACCACGGTGGACAACTACAGATCCAACAAAAGAACAAAATATAATTACAAATATACACTGTGTCCCAAAAGGCACATGGAAAAGTAAGAGGAGAAAGCACAACGCAATTAACACGAAATATACAGCGTCGACCCGACAACTCGGAACCACCCGGTTTCCTGCGCCCAGGCAGAATGGAAGGAAGCCAAAGTTTGGGGGGTGGACGCCGCATAACCGGAGACGAGCGAAGATGCGATTCCGAAAAATCCTACGCAAAGCTGCACCTGCAGAAAGGATGCTACGTGTGGCAGAACGGGAACGTATAGAAAGGCGGTAAAGATGAATAACATGCTTCCCAAGGACGAATAGGTAGGCAGAAGCATCCGGAAGTTTAGTTGGAGGATGCTTAGTTAGAAGTGTGACGTATATTCTAAATTAACTTTCCTTTTTTAGTTTCTTTCCCTATGTAAATCTTGAGTTTATTCTCAGTATTCTTCACGCTTAACGAAATATCTTTTCCTTCAAATGAATACGTTTGGCAACACAATTGAGGTTGAATGCACGGGACGTATGCATGTAATGAGATAAGAACAAGAGATAAAAAGCGACGACTGATCTGTTGTAGGAGGGGTGTGTTGATAAGAGCGATTATTGAGAGCTATTATTGTGAGCGATTATGATGAGCGTTGTTAAGGAAGTGTTGTACGAGAGAATTGAATAGTGTTGAGATAAATGTGTGGAGAGTGTTGTGCATTCCATTCCGAATAAAGGACTTTTTCCGTAAGTTGACTTCTGTTTACATGTTTCGTCTGGCCGTTAAGGTTTGTTTCATTTAGGAACAATTTATTAGTGTATTGACGTGTTAAAACATCGTAGAAGTCGAAGAGACTTTTACGCCACATTGGCGCCCGAATTTTCCCTCGAACAGATTCATAGAAGTCACGGGATATGGATAACGTAACTGATCCTATCGGTCTCTTCTATCAACATAACCATGAGGCTCATAACTCTACAGCTGACAATATATGTACTCAGCGTTATAGAGTTCCTCATAACTCACCAAGCGCTCTATACCAGGCCTGCGGTTCTGACTTACCAGATCGCGAATACGCGAGGTACGAAGCTTATGTACCGCGTACTTCGACCGCAGTGCCTCAACAAATATTTACTCCACCCCCCCATGACAAGGAGCAAAATTCTTGCTCATTACGTACCCCATGCGGGTTCTATTATATTTAGGGGAAACGGCGGTTCGCTTAGGTTTTTGGAGGATTTGGACGATCAGTTTGACCTTTATAATGTTCCTGAAGACTGTCAGATACCTATTGCTGGCACATGTTTGCAAGACACGGCAAAAGTCTGGTACAGACAGTGGCGTCGAATGAACCCAGAGGGCTCCTATCAGCAATTTTGAGCTGACTTTTTGGATGTCTTTCCTTTTGGCACCAAATAAGGCCGGTCATCCACAACAACTGTTTTCCAGGAGACGGCGAGCGTCAGATAACAAAGTCTCGTTCGCCCTGGAAACAGTCCGACTTTACAAATTATGGGATCCCGCTGCAGTCGAGTCTGAGATTTGTGACACGTTGTTACAGCAGCTGGATCCCTTCCTGCAGGATTATCTGGAAGTTCGACGTCCTGTCTCCATTCACTAGTGCTTAAAACTCGTTCGAGTCTATGAAGACCGCCACAGCAAAAGACAATCTTCACAGGTTCACGAGTGCCGCCAACCTACGCAGTACCATGAACCTTGTATTCAAACCAACAGGTATCAGCAGCCAAACCAGAACATTCATCAAAGACAATTTTTCAATCAGCCTAGAAACACCTATCAGCAGTTTAAGATACGTTCCGCCGCATCGTAGGGTACCAGAGGTGCGACATCCTGGCCATTATGGAAATCAGGACACCCAAGTTTCTCGTCCCCGGGATAGTTACTACCCGGTGAACCAGACATATCCAAAACACCGTGCTGGGGGCAAGGCCAGCCTAATGATAATAATGCTGCCTCACCTGCACGTTACAATTCAGCACGTCCTGGTGGTTCGCCACATTTCCAAAATCAATCTAGACATTCTAATAAGTTTCATGACAATTTGAACTTCAACAGGAGGTAGATGGGTCGAACCTATCTCCTCGTTTCTCTGAAGACCTCAAATCTCTCTTGTTAACCATTCAAGCTCCGCTTTTGCCTGATATTCTTCTGACCTTGAGCAAAGTGGTGGTGTCGAATAAAATTGATTCTGGATCTGACATCTCGGCATTAAATTTTGATTTCTGTGCTGCTACATTTCCAAATGCTTGCGTCGAGCCCTCCCAGCAATGTCTGCGAGGTGCCGACAATAATATTTTTTCAATCTCTGGATCAGTTAATTTACCTGTCAAGATTGGCAAAGTTCAAGTTTCTTATACTTTCTTTTTAATCCAAGAGTTACCCGTGGATTGCCTTCTGGGGGTGGATTTCATTAAAATGTTTAAGCTCACACTTGATTTCGAACATGGCCTAATCTTAATGCCTGAGATTAGTCCTCCCACCCCAGAAGAGCCAATTGATTTTTCTGCAGTTCTTGCAAGTGACAAATTATTGCCTAAACATAAAAGCCAACTTGGTCAGGTTTTACACAGCAGACCAGGGTTATTCTCTGATAAACCAGGGTTTACACATGTGGTGTATAATACCATTGATACAGAAGGAGCTAAACCCATTGCATGTAAGCCTTATCCATGTCCGAACCAGAAGAAAGCTGAATTCCAAATACAAATACAGGACATGCTCCATTCGGGGATAATTAAAGAATCACTTAGTCCTTGGGCAGCACCTGCTTTTCTTGTTCCAAAAAAACAATCTGGAGAGAATCGCTTCGTAATAGATTACCGAAAACTCAATGCGGTAACCAAAGCTATCAATTACCCATTGCCTATAATTAGTGATATTCTCCAGGACTTATCGTCAACAAACTGGCTATAAACATTGGATTTCGCTAGTGGTTATTGGCAGGTGGCTGTCCATCCAGATTCCGTTGAAAAAACTGGATTTATTACCCCGTTTGGAGCATATGAGTTTTACACATGCCCTTTGGTTTGGCATATGCTCCTGCAACGTTTCAGCGCTTAATGGATTCAGTCTAACGTCCTGTACGAGGACCTAATGTCCATGTTTATCTGGACGATATTATCGTCTCTTCTGAAACTTTTGAACAGCATCTGTCTCTGTTGGACCAAGTTTTCCAACTGCTACATAATACAGGTTTGACGTTAAAGCCTAGCAAATGTCAAATTGGCCAAGACGAACTCGTATATCTCCGATTGAAAATTACCCCTAAAGATCTTCTAACTGATGACTCAAATGTCAAGCCAATTTCAGACTTTCCGAGGCCTAAGTCTGCCAAAGAATTGTCTAGATTCCTAGGCATGCCCGGTTGGTACCAACAGTTCGTTCCGGGGTACGCTACTCTATGCGAACCTTTATTTGCTTTGAAGCGAAAATCTAAACACTTTGCTTGGTCCACAGAGGCAGAGACTGCCTTTAATACTCTTAAACATGCCTTGGTTTCACCGCCTGTGTTAGCCTTTCCTAACCATACAGAAATGTTCAATATTTTTACCGATGCATCGGGTGTTGGTCTAGGAGCTATTCTATCTCAACGAGGGCATCCTATTGCATATGCCTCTCGAATTCTTAATAAAGCAGAACGTAATTACTCTGCTACTGAACGAGAATGTTTAGCTATTTTATTTGCCGTCACCAAATTTAAATGCTATCTCAATCATTTACCTGTCAATGTTATTACGGATCATTCGGCATTACAATATTTAACCACAGCAAAGAATCTGTCTCGAAGATTGTTAAAATGGACACTTCGACTTCAGGAATATAATGTTCAAATTCAGTATCGCCCTGGCAAGTCAAACTAACTGCCTGACGCACTGTCTCTCTATCCGATCAGTTCTGGTGCCCAGGCGGATACTGAACCGCCCTCCCTATTTCTTCTTTCGGAAATAACTTCAAGGGAGCAAATCATTTCTGAACTGCCGAATGATCCAGATTTTGGGGAAATTTATAATTTCTTACTCGCTGGTTCTTCTGCTCCAAGTGAACCTTCTTTAGCGGGTCGTAGTCGAATTTATGAGATCATCGATGGTATTTTGTATTATTAAAAAATTGTAAACTCGAGAGCTGAGTACCACCCTGCGATACCTCAGTCTCTTCGCATGGCTTTATTATACGAATTTCATGATATTCCTCTTGCCGGCCACTTAGGCATACGAAAAACTCGTAGTAAGCTCCGAGACGTAGCCTACTGGCCGGGCATGTACAATAGTATACTCGCATACATTCGCTCATGTGAGTACTGTCAAAAGTACAATTATGATAATAAACGACCGGCCGGTCACCTTATTTGTAGTTCAAATAATTATGTTTTTGAAACTATCTCTATAGATTTATTGGGCCCTTATCCATTATCGACTAAAACAAAGTCTCGTTATATTTTAGTTGTTACAGATAATTTTTCTAAATGGGTGGAAACATTCCCCATTAAAGCAGCTACGGCTGATGTAATACGTGGTATTCTAATACATAATGTTTTCACTCGATTTGGCCGTCCCCGTACCGTAGTCTTGGACCACGGGGTTCAGTTCATTTCGGAGTTATTTGAGCGAATGTGTGCGAGGCTTCAAATTAAACATAAATTCGTAAGTCCATATTACCCTCAAGCAAATCCGGCTGAGCGTGTGAATAGAACATTGCTAAAGATGGTCTCAACCTTCATTGGCAATAATCATGAGCGTTGGGACGAACATGTTGAAATGTTTTGTTTCGCCCTTCGCTCATCATTTCATGAATCAACGCGGCTTACGCCCGCTGAACTTTTTCTAGGGCGCAAAATCCGCACCCCGTTTGAGAATTTAACTGGCATTATCGATGAAATCAACCAAAGACCAACACCTGATTCTGTAAAACTACTTGCGCAAAAGGCACGGACTGCTATCAGTCGCGCTCAATTAAGCCAAGCTAGGCACTATAATGCTAAACGGAGGGAACCAGATCTCACAGTTGGAGATCTGGTCTTATTGAAAACTCATTTCCAATCCTCCGTTGTATACACATTCGTTAAAAAATTTGCACCTTTATATAAAGGCCCCTTTGAATTGGTGGAAGTGCACAATAATAATGTCATATTAAAGAAGCCAGATGGCGCCCTACATTCTGCCCATGTGCAGCAATGTAGGAAATGGTTATTAGAAGCACTGATGCAATTATTAACCCTAAATCTAGTAGGAATCCCCAGGCAGAGGGTGGGACTTCACAAGTATGTATAAATGATGATGAAATTATTGACCCCACCCCTGTCCTGTCCGATTCTCTACCTTTGTCTGAGCGGATCTTTGCTTCTACTCTTAACGATTCACATTCTGACATTATTCCATTCACTCGGGGTGTTGTCATTATTTCAACTCCTCCGTCTCCTGCCTTTTCAAAAGACGAGAGTTCTAGTGCTTCCAGTTCCTCTGGATATTTTTGTCGTGTGCAACGAGGTTCTTTTTCATCTGCTTCTCATACTCCAATCGCTCCATTTACATCTTCACGTATAGTGCCTCCTTTGGTTTTAAATCAAAAAACTTAAAACGAACAAGAACTGACATTTCATCATCAGGCAGTTCCATATCTCCTGCGCCTAAACGAGTCGTACCTCTTGCTGAATCTGAATCATCTGACACTATTGTTGAGGTTCTTCAGTCTCCAAGAACAAAAATCTTTCCTTCTGTTTCTGCTGAGCAGCTTCCTACTTCAGGAACATTTGATCAATCTGCAGTAGGGCAAAAACTTCCTCTTTCGCCATCTGTGCCATTTCAACCTACAAAGCGTCCGCCGCCTGAATTTCCCCCTCCTGTTCCACACTCTCCTAGTGCAACTTCTAGTGTTGGGCTACAATCCAGACATAGAGTCCAGCATTTGTATCCGCCAGGTTTTCGTCCTTGGAATCTTCGCTCGGGACGGACGGAGCCTATACCTTCCTCCACCGTTCCTCGTCGTTCAAGGAAGCGTCCTTCTAGTTACACACCGCTTCTTCGACCAAAAAGGAAACGACCGGATCTTCATCCTTCTCAGATTCCGGGTTCGTCTCCAAGCCAGCCTGAGACTTCCTTGATCCAGCCTGAGACTTCCTTGATCCAGCCTGAGACCTCCTTGATCCAGCCTAAGACCTCTTCGTTCCGGCCTGAGACCTCTTCGCTCCAGCCTGAGATTTCCTTGCGACAGCCTGATGACCCTGCCTCTTCTGGTCAGCTGGCCTTGTCCGCGGGAATTCCTGACACATCCCGGCGATCCAGTGACTTGCAACCTCCGCCTGCGAAGCGTGAAGCATCGAGAGTGCCGTTGTCGCCCCGACAACAACATAAGCGTGTCCGCACATGGGTATTCTTTGCGAGCAACAGGTACTGTTAAAAGTTTTTTTAAACTGACTTTCAAGCGCAAAGGAACTTTTACAATATAAAGCTTTGCTCTGTGAAGACTGTGTGAACTTTCTTGTATCACAGAACTTTGTTACCTATAAAGACTATCTATTTGAACTTTTCTGTCCTCCAGACAAACCAAAATCACTGAACTTTTATCACAAAATGTGAGGACAAACAAATATCATAGAACTTTGCCTTATAAAGGCCATTTATTTGAACTTTTCTCTGTGTTTAAAATATCACAGAATTTTTTTTTGACAAACTTTGAAGCCAAAATATCGCATGCATTATCTTGTCAGTGTGTAATGTTTTTTTTCTTTTTTTTTTTTTTGGTGTGGCGCCACATTAATTGTTTTTTAATACAAAATGCTTGTCATTTCATTCTGTGCATGTTGTCTTTTCGGCATAACATGAAATTCAACATTGCCTTTGTTGATATTTATAAATATTTCACTCCCAGGATAGGGTTTTCCAGGGTTTCCCCTATCCTATCTCAAAATTCGATGTGCGAATGCATGGGAGTAGTTCGAAGTCGGTCCTGGCCGCCAAGCAATCAAAGGTTTTTGTGTTGTTGTTCCATGTCTAACCTTTTTTTGTGCTTGATACTTGTTGAGTTGGTGTTGAATTTTTTTCTGCAAGTGCAGTTTTTTTTTCAACTAACTAAATTTACACTGTATTACAATATTCACTTAACTTAGTTTGAATGTTTTGTCTTCCCTGAGAAGTTATCAGGATTGGACGAATGTGTAATTAATCACGTTAAAAATGTTGTAGTTTTTTTTTCTTGCCATACGCAGTTTTTTGGACTACTATGCTACTTATATTTATATTGATGAGTGTTCTCCACACGTAGTATTAACAAAGTATTTATCACGAAGTATAAAATGAAGATTTGAAATCGTACAGAAAGTATTCTATGATTGTTTATTGAACTATTGATATCTACAGACTATATGTACTGAGAAGTCAGTTACAGCAACAGATCAACAAATCTCTTCATCAATTTTTGTAAGTTCTTATCTGAAAGGTTGAATGAATGATCCGATTGTTTGAAAGGATATCTCTACAAAATTGATAGGTTTTTGGCAAAAAAAAAAAAAAAAAAAAAAAAAATATTACGAGGAAGATGATTAACCTTCCTTTTTTAGTTTCTTTCCCTATGTAAATCTTGAGTTTATTCTCAGTATTCTTCACGCTTAACGAAATATCTTTTCTCTCAAACGAATACGTTTGGCAACACAATTGAGGTTGAATGCACGTGACGTATGCATGTAATGAGATAAGAACAAGAGATAAAAAGCGACGACTGATCTGTTGTAGAGGGGTGTGTTGATAAGAGCGATTATTGAGAGCTATTATTGTGAGCGATTATGATGAGCGTTGTTAAGAAAGTGTTGTACGAGAGAATTGAATAGTGTTGAGATAAATGTGTGGAGAGTGTTGTGCATTCCAATCCGAACAAAGGACTTTTTCCGTAAGTTGACTTCTGTGTACATGTTTCGCCTGGCCGTTAAGGTTTATTTCATTTAGGAACAATTTATTAGTGTATTGACGTGTTAAAACAGCGTATAAGTCGAAGAGACTTTTACGCCATAGAAGTTGCCATGGATATGCTTGGAAAGGTAGATCCCTGGAACAAATAATGCCAGCAAGGCGAAAAGCAGTATGAAGCAGCGGTAACAGAATGGGACAGTGACAATAAACGTGTGGAACGTCGCCTTCAGAGCCACAAAAATACAGAGTGAAGAAGAAGAAATAGACATACGAAAGAGAGAGGAAGGAATGGGAAGGCGGCGGTGGAGAAACCGCCATTGAAGGTTAAGCTCCAGCGGGGAGGAGAGCGGCGAAAAAGATACAGACCAGATTGTCAAAGAATACGAGGAAGAAACATCTGGGAGTGGGTGAGGAAAAGTGAGGGGTGCGCTGAGAAAAGTATAGATCGAACCACTGGAAAAAGAAGAAATGGGGCCAACAGAGTCACGAAGATGAAGGAAGAAAGGAATAGAGAGGCTAGGACCAGAAACAGAGATGAGACCAGAATCAGAAACAAGGGAAGGGAAGAGAGAACAGAGAGTAGAACGAAGGAGATGATAATCTTCCTCCAGTAGGCGAGTAGAAGCGGTGAAGAATGAGGAAAGGAGCTTCCAGGAGAGGTCAGCAGTAACTAAAGGTTGAACAGTTAAGATTCCAGAGCGGACCCAAAGAGGGAAGATGAAGTAGGATTGATCAGGAGGTTGGATCAGAGTCGAAAAGAAAAGTGGTTCGGCAAGAAGATCACGAGTAGTAGAGGGAGTTGCGCGAAGAAGTGGAAGTGAGCGGAAGAACGCCAGAGCTTGAGTAATGAGGGGTGGAAATTGATTAAAATAAGAAGGATAAGAATCTATCCGAAGGTATAAGAGAAAAGAAAAGGAAGGATCTTGGAGAGAGATAAGAATATCAAAAGTAGAGCAGAGTGATGGAGAAGGAGTAAGAAGAAGGCGAAGGAATGAAACGATGCAAAAGGCTATGTAGTAAAGGCGTACATCCGGTAGGCGAATTCCTCCCAGGGCGGCTGGAAGAGTGAGAGTCGTTGCAGCAACCCAATGCTTCGCTGACCAAATCACGGAAGTGAAAATGCTGTTGATAGTAGAGAGACAAGCCGAGGTAAACACCGATGAGTTCCAAGAAAACAAGCATTGGGATAGAAGGTATCGCTGGACAATTTGCGCTCTCTGAATGTAAGATGCGAAAGAATGCAAGAATCGCCAAAACGCAGCTGAGCGTTGTAATCGAGGAAAGAGTCCATTCCATGTAATAATTCCAGCAGTGAATGGATGTCCAATCTGGGCACCAAGAATTTTCTGGTTCGAGGAGGACCACCCCGCACCCCATGGGGCATCGGTGCGGCCCATCCAAGACCCATACCACAACCCGGTGCTCTTGAGCACGTTCAAGGACGCACCAGATAGAGCTGCATACTGTTGATACGTGAAAAGTAGTATACCAAACTGTTCATCTCGTTGGAGACTGAAAGTGGCGTCATCTGCATAGGCGGAAACAACGAAACGGTGATGCCTGGTGCTAGAAACGGTCAACGGCAATGCAGAAAGAAGAGATGAACGGCTGGTAATCAAGAAAGATTAAAATGCGAGGGTAAACAGTTGCCCTAAGAGGGGCAACCTTGCCGGATTCCTCGTTGGAAAGGGATGGGTACCGTCAAAAATGAGACCACCCGAACATGAAAATGAGCGTCCCGATAAAGACTGAGAAGGAGAGAGAAAAAAGAGAAGGAAAGCCAAAATGGATTAGAACAGCAGAGAGTCGTGGGAAACGTTATCAAAAGCAGACTGTTGATCAATGTTAAATAGGGCTAGGGGTTCTGGCTGTTTGCGAGCAAGAAAATTGAGATTAAGAAGAAAAGAAATGTTGTTAGCGATAGATCGACCAGGTACAGTGTATGACTGGTCGGGAGAAACAAGAAACGAAAGGACAAAGTTAAGACGTCGAGAAAGGAGCTTCGTGAAAAATTTATAATCAATATTAAGGATGGAGATAGGGCACCAATTTGTCAGATTCAGGAGGTCCCCCTTCTTCGGCAGGAGGATGACATGAGCAACTGTAAATTCCGGCAGAAGCGCAGAAGAAGAAAGAGCACAAGAAAAACCAGCAGAAAAAAGGTAGACAACTCACTGATTAACACCCAACAATCTTTCCTTTCTCAAGATCAGTTCTCTCCCGTCGCGATATTTTCACTCAACCTCACAGTGCGACATGATCGCGGTCAGCTGCAGGTTTGTTTTTATACCGTTTGCAGCTGTAACGCGCATCTTAACAACGCAGCGGATCCGTTCATTTCCTTTTGAAGGTGTGTCCGTTGACTTTTGTCAATATATTGTATTTTGCTAAGCCGGAGTTAATTCATTAAAACCGTAGCATGTTGGTTTGGGGTCTAGTTATTCTTCAAAGGCTTTTCTTGGGCTTGGACAAACATGACAGCAATGTGGAACTCGGAATTTCATACCATTGCATTTGTTACTGCCTCACGCCCATTGAGGCAGGTTTTGCATAAAACTCGACAAAGCTCTTAAATTGGAATGTTTCTAACATTTTAGATCAGTTGCTTTTTAGCACGTCTCTTATACAAAAGATCGTGCTTATGTTATCACTTTGTCCGTTTGTCCGTCCGTCTGTGGAGACCATATCTCTGCCCATATTTGACCGATTTGAAAAATCTCTTTTCATTGGAAGCTTGAAATGTAAAAATGATGATCCTCGCATTCCGATGTTTTCTGATGCACAACTACACCGCTACAGAGCGTAAACGCAGATGTAATCGAATTTAAAATACATTTTATTTCTTATATTTGCTTCTAAACATCGAATTGAAAAAAATATTTTCCTTGTTGATGCCATTTTTATCGAAGACTATTTTAAGTACATTCTCTTTTTCAAGTGATGCATTGATTTTCCGCTAGAGCCGTAACGTTAATTTGCGTTTCCCCCGATATTTCTGCTTCTAAAAGTCGATTTGAAAAATTCTTTATGCATCGGATACAGCTCGTGATGGGAAATGTTTTGCATATAATTTCTAATTTTTGGTAAAGAATGGTTTGGTCACCATGGGGCGTAAGCGTTTATTTTTCTTTCTGATGTAGTTGCAGCAAAATATGAGCTTCTGAAAACTCAATTGAGAAAATTCTTTCGTGGACCGATACTTCTCCCCTTGAAATACTTTTGAGCTTTTCCTCCTGTTTAAAATAGTACATAGTTTTTCCGCCAGGGGCGTATATATATACACCTTATTTTTGTCGATATCTCTGCTTCAAATAGTCCGAATTGAGAAATTATTTCTTTGTTGGAGAGTTTTCATGGTGGAAATGTTTCTCATATAATTCTTAATTTTTTGTGCACTAGAGGGCGTAAGTTCACACTTACATTCACAGCAATAACTGCGGGATTAGAAACCCGACTGAAAAAAATATTTTTCGGTCAGATGCTACTAACTATGAAAACCCTTTATGTTTATTTTCTTCCCAAAATAAAGAACAATTTCGCCGCTAGGGGGAGCAAATATTTAGTTTGCGTTTCTCGATATCTCTGCTTCTAATTGTGCGATATAGAAATTTCTTTTAACACCGAATACTATTTACTTTGTGGAAAACTTAAGGATTATATATGAGGATCTTTGTACTTCACAGTTCTGTCGCTAGGTTGTGATTTTGTACTTCTCTTTGCAGCTCTATCTCCGTTTCTAAAAACCCGTGGGTCAATTTCACGGCGGCGGCTGAAAAACAATTTATTTTTCGGTTGCTATGTGTTTCTGGAACGTGGAAAGGGCGATGTATTTATTTATTTACTGACGCCACGTATTTGGAGGATTTTCACCTTGGATCCCGCCCTTTGGATTTAAGTGCTATAATATACACTATCTACCAACAAGTGATTGGACACCCCTGCAATCGACGATATCTGCGGTCCTGATACACGTCACGGCCGCCGCCGTTAAATATCGTGTGGGAAACAACAACGCAACCAGTCGCATGCAAGATGCCACGCAGTTCGGAGCTCTCTGATTTCGAGAAAGGTGTAATTGTCGGGTATCACAGAAATGGCCAATCCATACGTGACATATCCAACGAGTTGAAGTGCCCAAAATCGACAGTGGTCTACGTGATTGGCAAGTGGAAGATGAGAGGTGACTGTCGGAATGTGGCCCGACCTGACAGACCCACAAAACTGGGAGTTAGAGACCGACGGGTGCTGGCCAGAGAAATTCGGAAGAACCGTAACAAATCGATGGGCCACATCCGCGAGTAGTTTCAACAGGCATCCGGGGAGTGTTCTTTCGATGAATACCATCCGTAAGGAAGCCCATCTGCTCGGTTATCATGCACGTGCTGCCACCCACAAGCCTTTGATCACCAAGTCCAATAGCGCTGCTCGGCTAACGTGGTGCAAAGAACGTCGACAGTGGACCGTTGAACAGTGGAAACAGGTTCTCTGGAGCGACGAATCAAGGTTCACCCTCTACCGTTCGGATGGCAGGTACTGGGTTTGGCGTCTGCCTGGAGAATGCCTCCTGCCGGAATGTATTGTGCCAACTGTGAAGTTCGGCAGCGGTGGAATTATGCTATGGGTGTGTTTCTCCTGGTATGGCACGGGACCATTGGTCGCAATTCCGGGAAGACTCAACACCGAGATCTACTGCCCCATTTTGGATGACCATGCGCTTCTTACGTTGTGGCAGTTTTACGGAGTGGACCCATGTTATTTTCAGGATGACAATGCCACCTGTCATGTTGCGAGGTCCACCCTGGCTTGGTATGGTGACAATAGGGTTAATCGAAAGGACTGGCCTGCGCAGAGCCCGGACCGTAACCCTATCGAAAACATCTGGGACGAGTTGGAGCGTCGACTTAAGGGGTGCCCCCACCGCCCGAAATCGGTGAAGGAACTGACCTGTCTTCTCCAAGCCGAGTGGAAGAAAATACCGCTAGCCGTCGTACAACGCCTGGTTGAGAGTATGCCCCGGAGGGTCGCAGCTGTAATCGCCGCTCGTGGAGGCTCCACCAACTATGGAAGGTGCCAAAACTGTGTTTTCTTTTGCTATCACAGGTGTCCAATTACTTGTTGGTAGGTAGTGTATATAGCCAGTGCCGTTAATGCCCACCAGATGGAGACCTCTCAGTAGCTGAGCCCATCTTAAGGATTTATGATGTCAGAAGCTGACTTAAAAATACACATAGCACCGTGGATTGTTGGCCACCGTGGTGTAAAGTTAACGCGCTCGGCTCGATATCGAGAGTTCCGTGATTCAATTCCGCGGCGGCTGAAAAACAATTTTTCGGTTGCTAGGTGTTTCTGGAACGTGGAAAGAGCGATGTATTTATTTATTTACTGACGCCACGCATTTGGAGGATTTTCATCTAAAAACCCTGTTGAGAAATTTCTTCATGGTAAAAGCTAAGGAAAAGAAACTTTTAGATTTACATCTAAAAACCGTATTGAGAAATTTCTTTTTTTGCCGTGTGGCATTAGCTACAATAAAGATGGAGATCATTATTCTCTTTAAATAATGCACAGCTTTCCCGGCATTGGTCGCGAAGGTCAAAAGCTTATTCTCCATATCTGTGCTACCGGGAGACGTATTTTTAAAGTTTCTTTTCCTTAGCTTTTACCATGAAGAATACTTTTTGCTTACTTGCAACTTTTCTATTACGCAAAATTCTTCCGCTAATAGGCGAAGAGATATATCATGTTTCCTTCTATATTGCTTCTTTTAACTGCTCGATTTGAAAATTTCTTTGTCTCTGGTACTTTTGTGCATCGTTTGTTCATTATCGTAACATACGTTTTAGTCGCTGGTGGAAGTAAGTCGGTGTTTCTATTTCTGGATGTTTTATCGATTGTAGAAATCCGGTTGATTCTTTCTAACCGGTTGCATTGACTTTGAATAACTTTGATGAATTTCATTCGCGTCGGAAACGATTCAAAAGGCGTCCTCATTACAAACGAAAATTCGGTGTCATCTTTCTTGTTAAATAAATGCAACCAAGTGGGACGACATTTCGCCGCGTTTTTCATTTTTGTAAAATTAAACATGGGAAACATCATCGACACCAATAATTGATATTATTTGCAACATGCAATCTTACACTACCTATTCGAAACTGATATAAACTACTATTCGCGCCATTTTTATTTTAAAACGAAGAATGTCTTTGCAAAGAATGTCTTAACTGACGCTTAATACACTAATCAATAATGTTTTTAGGGGGAAATTTATATCTGTATTCTTTTGGCATTGTAAACCATTCACTGCTACAATTGTCACACTTTTTCAGGGTTGCAATTCTGAAGTTCTCAGCGATATTTAAATTTAAGAGGTAGGGTACACAGCTACTTTATAGATTTCTCTTCATGTACAGCAAGTTTTAAAGAAAAGAATTCTTGCTAAAGTTTATTTTCATGAAAATCGTGCGTGTATCAAAAAAAAAAAAAAAAAAAAAAAAAAAGAAGCTAACTTCAAATATTACTTGTCACGAAGATTAGTTGGAACACGTTGCAGAATAATTTTGAAGTTTGAAAGGCTAACTTATCAAACCCTGAGGTTGCTCGCGTGGCTTATTTACACATGTCGTCTAAAACATACATGCTCACAAGGAAGTTAATGAGGAAACCTGCTTTTTTCTTTGATCCCTTGTGCTTTCAAGTAGAACATATTTCAAAGCATGAAGGAGAAAGATGACTCATCGCAGGACCGAGTTCCGCTATTTGCCACGAAATGATATTTTGATGGAAAAATCGTGGGCTCTTTTTTTCAGAAGTTTTTCAATTCCCTTCGAACATATAAAAGGCAAGAGGATAAAAAATTGTATGGCAACGATATAGGAAAAGGCGAATCACTCTAATACTGTAGGTAACAGAGATTTCTCGTTTGATCTGCGGCCAGGAAATGAAAATAACAATGAAAACTTTTATAGAATAAGATATTTCTGGTGAACTTAAGTTTTGGCTTAAACAAGGGCCTTCAATCTGTGTTCTGCGTGCCATTAGTAATATTTTTTTGTCATTTTATAATAAAATGAATAAAACAATTGCCATTTTTTCATTCATTTCATCTCGCAGAGTTGAAATGAATGAAAAAATAATTTTTGTTTTACATTAATTCCGATTGCACTTTGATTATTGAACCGTGCATTTCTATTTTAATTTACCTGTGTGTTCCAGATTTAAGAATGATTATTTTACATAGGTAATCCACTTTTAAAGACGGTTATTTCAGTAGGTGCCTTGTGCCCATGGGCGTTAAACTCTGCCATTAGGTATGTTGGAATATAATATGTGTATTTTAAGGTTTTAGAGAGTTAAAAATGTTGGCATATCAGATAACTACTTCGGACTTCTGTGTAACATACGCACGATATTAATTATATTGCTCCTTTATGCGAAAGTTAAGTTTTAGATGAAAAACCTCTCTGAAATAACAGATACTCATGAAAAGAAGTAGCTTTTGTTGCTCTTCTTTTTCTTTATGTGGTGCGCTACTCCCACTCCCTTTTGTAATGTGCCAGTTATTCCATTTTGTTTTTTGGTCCGCCAGTCTTACTCTATTTTGTGGTGATGCCCCGGATTCAGAAGAGGTTTAAGACTCCCTAGTCTAAACTATTGAAAGAAGTGGGAGAGTGATTTGTGGCAATAGCATTTGCTCATTCGTTCGAGATGGGACCCGGCTCAAACCCCTGGTAAGATATGGGTGGTGTTTATAGCCCCATGTGTTGCTCACGGTGGTGGTTAAACTCCGAAGTACGTTTTTGTATGCTCTCAGTTGTTTGTGATTTACTGTGTGTTTTGACGTTATTTCTTAGTTTATTCCTACTTACGCTACTCGTGAAGGTTCACAGCATCTCTGCTCATGCAAGGAGTCAGTTATTGAACCTTTATTGTTAACATATCATTGTTTTCTTTTCTTGTATTTTTAAAGTCTTGGCGGAGATCGCCATTGTTCCCACAGATCATGCATCACTTCGTCCAATCAGCGTGCACCAGCGAGTATCGGCATACAAGGATGGTGCTGACGGTAAGGGATCATCCATTTACATCATTGGCCAAGAGCCGCTACCAGTGGAGTCGTTTGAATGCACGTAAGCTTATGACATCAAGGAGGCTACACAATCTTCACCATTCCACCCTCGCAGCTCTTCTTCCAATCGTGGGCTGACGTCAATCACGTCAGCTACTGGCCAGTGGCCACGTTCTCAAGCGTGCTGCCGTGGCCTTTTCACCTCGCACCAATGCTAGAGAACAGGTTTCTGATGCTACCTCCTCTGCTTCATCATACTCGTGGGCAAAAGTGGCTAATCAACTAGCTTCATCATACTCGTGGGCAAAAGTGGCTAATCAACTAGCTTCATCATACTCGTGGGCAAAAGTGGCTAATCAACTAGCTTCATCATACTCGTGGGCAAAAGTGGCTAATTACCTAGCTTCATCATACTCGTGGGCAAAAGTGGCTAATCAACTAGCTTCATCATACTCGTGGGCAAAAGTGGCTAATCAACTAGCTTCATCATACTCGTGGGCAAAAGTGGCTAATCAACTAGCTTCTAAACAAACTGATCCAGGAACATTTTCAATTCCTTCTTCTAAAATGAATGCCCAAGGTAACATGAATGCCTCAGTGTACCGAAACGCGATCATTGTGCTCATTGTGACACTGTTTCACGCTGCTATTGGATAAATATTCCGTTTTCTCGATGTGCAGTGCAACCAGTCACCATGCTTTGAGTGTGCATCAGAAACTGGAAAATCATGGGATTGAATCATTACAGTTGCCTCCGAGGTCTCGTGACCTTAAACCCATTGAAAACAATTGGGACGCTGTACAGCGACGTCTAGATAATATACCCAGTATACGGGTAGACCTCCGTAACGTGTTGCCTGCAATATGGGACGAGCTGCCCAAGACATTCTGTAACGTATACTCTATATTCACTTTCCTTTTGATTTTACTATCTCTGGTTATTTTATTTTACTATGTAAATTATCTTCTTACTGAACGAAATGTTATTTCACCCGATGAATGAGATCTGGCAATGAGTGTAAGTCATGACGTGGTGGTAGCTAGTATATAGGCGCGTTCATCGATAGCAAAAGGGAGCGTTTGTTATTGTAGGAAGAGCGTTTGTTATTGTACGGAGAGCGTTTGGTGTTGTACGGAGAGATTTTGTTGTTATAAGGAGATCGTTTGTGGTTATACTAGAGGAGCTACGTGTTATTTGAGTAGCGGTGTGTGTTGATACCAGTTGAAGTTGATAATAAAAGATTTGAGTAAGTACGTCTTTCTCAATTAATAGTTTTTGTCAGACCTCTGTCTGGCTGTTAGGTTTATATCGTTAGTTTTTTACCATTAACAACCAGCGTTAAGACTTTATACATTCTAATTACTACACTACTAGCAGGAGACTATATTCATGTTCTTAATTAACTAGTAACAACAACCATTTGAATTTACTATTTGAAGCTCAGTAGGAAAGCTTCATTATTATCATTAGATAGCTGGTAGAAAGAGCTTATTCATTATAATTAGCTTAGCGTAAAGCAAAATAAAGCTAATTCATTATAATTCATCAATAATGTAATTGTAAGTATGCCTTGTAGTTGTCAAGACGTTGTTCGACACAGAGGGAGTGTTCCCGAGTACTGGAATCCAGAGGTATGGACTGCTACTTTGCTGTATGCAGAAACTGCAAAATAAATTGTTTTTGTAAATGCACTATTTATCGTTTGTGTTACGTAGCCTCACTGCTGTTGTTTCAATGCTTGTTACTTGAGCCAGATACATACATCCTTCGTTTTATGCAATATCCTTACCTTTTTGTAACCAGTGCATTATCTCCCTTCCTGAGTACTGGAGAATTTTATTTAGAAACGGGTATCCTGTTAGCGTCCTTATTTTTACCTCTGCTGTATTAGTTTCCATTAACATTAAAGATTCTGAGCAAATTCCAAAGAAATAATTGTTAGATAAATTCGATAGAAATATTCTAAAACTGTATTTCATTCTTTATCTCAAAGACTACAGTCTTGTGACGAATATATATATTAAGATAATACAACGTAGTTTGTCACAAATATTTATTTTTTTCAAGTCGACCATGGTTTTGCTGGGTATTGACCTAGCTTCATCAGGGCGAATGGCACGTAAAAAATTGCAAAATAAATAAACTTCTCAGCTCCACATGCCAAGTCCAATCACCCTTGGCAACAAAAACACAGCGCCTTTTACAATTGCCTATATCGCGCGGTACATATATGTTCAGATAAAGACAGTTTGGGAAAATAACTTTATTTTCTTAAACGTGTTGCAGTACAGCGAGGATACAACCTTTCGATTACAGACAAGGCTCTAACAAAATTCCGGAAACCGAAGCTTGTCTCCACGTTAACTCCTGTGACGCGCCCATTGCTAGAAAATTTTGCCATTATTCCATTTTCCCATGGCATTTCCTTCAAAACTTCAAAAGTTCTCAAAACCTTTAATTTTAAAGTGATTTTTAAACCGATAAACAAAATGAGCTTTTCGGGATCAAAGGACTATGTTGAAGACAAAAACCCGTGGGGAATTTTTCAAATTCCATGTGAATGTGGCGCTTCGTATATAGGACAGACACGTAGAGCCTTGTGTTTTCGCTTGAAGGAGCACAAGACCTACATTCGGAACTGTGACCTAAAGAAGTCATCGATGGCTAAACACTGTTACGAAAAGGACTACAAATTTCTCTTTGAAGAAGCAAAACTGATTAACAAATCAGATTCAACCAAGAAACTTGATATTTTGGAAGCTTTCCATATATATCAGAAATCTTCGCAAATTGTTAATGACATGGCATCTACCCCCTTTCTATCAAGCGCGTGGAAGCAACTAACTAAAACCCGTGACTGGAAATAACATTTATGACATCATATACAATTTGAATATTTAGGTGCCATTCGCCCTGATGAAGCTAGTTCAATACCCAGCGAAACCATGGTCGACTTGAAAAAATACATATTTGTGACAAACTGTATTTCATGCTGTCATACTATGTTTTGCAAAAAAGGGGCTCACTGCATCCAAATATTTGCTAACATCCCACTTGTTTGCTTCGATACAAGAATCCCGGAATACATTTAATTCATCATTCACTTCAAATTCAGCGCAAATCTTTTGGAATCATGCTATTTATAGCTATACCTATTTATTTCATTCATTTAATGCTTACCGCAAAATTAGGTACCGCGTTTTAAATTCCATTTTATTCAGTTCAACAATGATTGAAAATGCAGGAGCCGTGCCATTTGCATTTTTACAATTCCGACAGAACGAATAACGTCACGCGAGGTGGAAACCACATCTGTCGCCTCCGAAATCCGTAAGAAACAAAAGAAAGAGACAAAGGCAAATAGTAAATGTAAAAATGAAGACGTCTTCTCCCAGTATCAGCTGTCCAAGGGCATGGCAAAAGGGCAAGACTGACTGATACAATGCCAGTGATAAAGAAACATAAAAAATGTCGTCTTCGGCATTAAAATGCATGATGCAATGCCAATTCAAGAAGTAAGGTTTCGACAAAATCTTTTAAAAACCACTGAGAGACCTTTTGGGCAAAAAGCTGATAAGTTACTCGGCGAGCTAAATCGACAGCATGTTTCAAAATGCAACTTTGTTTCTTTTGTCTTCTCTGTTTTCTGCTTTATTTCGTCGTAGTAGAATCGTACGAGCCAGAAGCTTTATTTGTAATGCGCCAACGGAAATAAATGAATTTCAAGAACTGTCTTGGAATTCTGCTGTTTCAAAGCAAGTTTTCGGGGTTTCAATACAACAACCTACAAAATAATTTTTTTTGAAAAAACAACAACATCTGGAAACATTTTACATACTTAGAAGAAAAGGAACTCTGACGCGCATTTTTAACCTTAGTTATTCCTGTTTAGTGTGTTTAACGAAAATGAAGGAATTTGGGATTTTTAATTTACTTCGTACGTTCTGGAAGCTGTAATTTACAATTGTTTTCGAAAAGTCTTTCTTCCGTGTAGATTGCATCTTCTTTTAATGGAAAAATAAATGCGCCATTATCTTTTTTTTCAAATAAACATGTCGTTGGTTGCTACACGTTGAACAACGCCAGAAGTCACGCGTGAGAGTTTTTCTTTACACTACCTTTTCCGCTAGTTTAAGTAGTCTACTCAATAAGAACCCTTAAGAATTCATTGTTTTCAAAAGTATAGTTTGATATATATATAATTACAAATTAAATTAGACTAAACGTGGACTCGTATCGTCGCATTATCTATAAAAATACAAAACATAAACGCCTGTGATCACTTGATGAGAAAAGCTCTCAAGTGACGCAAATGCCAGCAGTCACGTGATGTAAGAAATGTTCACACGAAGCACACGGGAGTAAAGAGCAGACGCTTTCAAGGTCAAAGACGCGCCAATCTTTAACGGAACTGATAACAGATTGTTGCGAAGATTCTAAAAGTCAGCTAGAGCGGGTGGTGGTGTTCCCATGGTCATTTCCAAATAAATGACACTTTTTATATGCAAAGCGTCAGAGAAATGCTCATAGCGCGATCAACGACGGTTGAAGAGAACTGCAACCTAGTGATGGAATATTACTTTTTTTTTTTTTTGGTGGTTTAACGACCACCGTGAGCAACTCAATGGGCTATAAGCAGTCGCCCGTCCCTAATTTAGGGTCACTGGTTCCAGGGAAGGGAGAGAGTCAGTGCAGTAAGACAAACACAACATCCATGCCTCACCGGGATTCGAACCCGGACCCCGTTCGGACGAATGATCAGAGGCCATCGCTTTGACCACTGCGCCACCGGGGCGGCAGTGATGGTATAAATAATTCCTTCTGGGATGTATTCATCATTCACGCAAAACAGTCATTCATGAAGGAAAATTCAATTTCCTAGTTGTCACAGCGATCACTGAGTAAACCATACCTTGCATGGATGACGCGTTTACGTCCAAATCGCATAAAGGCCACAGCTCTTTTTGGCAAACTGCCAGAAAGAGCGCGAGCTGCTTACCACTCACCTTGAATAATTAGCTCTTGGCGAACGGTTCGGGCACACCATTAAAATGAATGACATTCACGTATCATTCCCATTCTTAAGTTTCAGCATTACACTGAAGAGCAATTGAATTAGAGACAGCTGGCGTTATGCAAATGTGGCGCTGTGGGAGGCCCTGTAAACGGAAACGACAGGACGTATGCAACCATCCGACAAGATAAGGAGTGATGCGACGGGAATCAGTAAAAGTCGGACGTAGTATGGGTAAGACGAAGGATCTAAGCGCATTTGATCGTGGGCAAATTGTCGGGGCCCGACGAATAGGTCACTCCATCTCGGAAGTCGTGCAGGCACTGGGATTTTCATGAGCCACGGTGTCACGGGTGCACCGTGAGTACATCGAATCCGGTAAAACCATCCCTGGAAGGGCCAGCTGCCGTGGACATCAGCGTGTGGATGAGCGGGGTCATTGTTGGCTAGCTCGCATTGTAACAGCGGATAGACGGGCCACAGTGCAAGAAATCACTCGGCAATTTAACGCTGGTGCACAAAAACGTGTAAGCAGCCACACCATCCAGAACCATATCCTCACTATGGGGTAAAGAAGCCATCGTCCCACGAGGGTACCGCTGCTAACCGCACATCACAGGGTGAAAAGATTAGCATGGAGCGGGAACATTGCCACTGGACCCTAGACATGTGGGAAAATGTTGCCTGGACTGATGAGTCGAGATTCACGTTGGTACATGCGGATGTCAGGGTACGAGTACGGTGCAAACCACATGAAGCGACGGATCCTTCTTGCCAGCAGGGTACTCTTCAAGCTGGTGGGGTGGAATTCTCGTCTGGGGACTCTTTACGTAGACTGAAATGGGACCCTGTTACGTGCGACATCGTCCCTCACAAGTCAACGTTACCGGGATATCCTGGACGATTATTTGCTCCCGTTTGTGCGTCTTCAACATCCCACTAGGGACCTCATCCTGCAAAAAGACAATGCCCCGTGCCATCGCTCCCGAATTGTATCCGAATGGTTGGATGAACACTCCACCGACGTGATCTTGCTTCCGTGGCCAGCTAGGTCACCTGACCTCAATCCCATCGAGAACATCTGGAATGCCATCGAGAGAGATGACCTCCCTCCATCAAATCTTCGGGAACTGTGGGAGCTTGTTCAGGGGTCGTGGATCCGTATGGCTTCCCAACGCTTCCGGTGTCTTGTCGAGTCCATGTCAAGACGAATCGCCGAAGTCATCAGGGAGAAAGGTGGTGCTACACGTTACTAGACAGGTATCTCTAATTGAATTGCTCTTCAGTGTATTTCCTCGCCCACTGCTCATTGCTCACTTACATAACGGTTGACACTTATTAATGCTCAACACTACTTTTTTCAATGGGAGTTCGTTTCCGAACCAATGTATGGGGAATACAGTTAAATGTTTTGCGACTTTAGCCGTTTGAGTGTCAGCGACGCGTCTAGCGCATGCAAAGCTTTCCTTTATCTAGTGTCAGCGACGTGTGAGGGTGAGGAAACGTTTTTTTTTTATTTTTTTTATTGGAGGTTTAACGACCACCGTGAGCAACTCAATGGGCTATAAGCAGTCGCCCGTCCCTAATTTAGGGTCACTGGTTCCAGGGAAGGGAGAGAGCCAGTGCCGTAAGACAAACACAACATCCATGCCTGACCGGGATTCGAACCCGGACCCCTTACGGACGAATGATCAGAGGCCAACGCCTTAGACCACTGCGCCACCGGGGCGGCGAGGAAACGTTTCTCTCATGGACGAAGCGTCCATGTCACTAATTTGGAGAAACGTTTGCACGCGCTAGACGCGTCGCTGATCCTGGGTTTAAGGAAAGTTTTGCACGCGCTAGTCGCTTTGCTGCCACTGGGCAATAGAAAGCTTTGCACCTGCCAGAGGCGTCGGTGACGCCCAAAGGGTTAATGTGTGTCGTAGTAGTGGAAGGTTGAATGATCATGCACAGCAGTAAGAGCGAATCATTCACCATTCACGGTAAAGAGTCATTCGTTGTTTCACCAATGGTCAATCAGTACTGCAAACCAGGTGCCGTAAGGTATGATTCTAGAAACAGGGAATGCATACAGTATATATATATATATATATATATATATATACTGAAGAGCAAAACTGAAGACTAAGGAAAAACTTTAGATTTTAAAACGAAAGTTGCAACATTTTTTTTTATTACTATTTTTTTATTTGGGTTTTTTTTCATTTTCTATTTATTTACAATTCACTCTTATTTTTATTTCTAATTTTTAATTTTAGTATGTTCTGGATTCAGTTGTTTTATTTTATTTTTTTATCTTTCTCCTTTTACTCACACCGATAGATACATAACCTTTTCTATGTTGTACTTGGTGTGAGTCAAAATTATATATGTATTTTTTTGCTTAGGTATCTTCTTTATATATATATATATATATATATATATATATATATATATATATTGACTTGAAGGTAAAGATTGACAAGGGATGTAAGGTCAGGTGATGCGTAACATCACAGCCTCTCCTTGACAAATGTCAACCCCGCCTTCTCGTGGTGCATCCTGTTCCCACTAAAGGGGCTCTGACGACCGCCAATAGCGGTATAACTATACCATCGGGATTAGAGGAAGTTCTATCCCACACTCACCAACCCGCTTGGCCAGCGTGGTGAGTTATGGCCAAACCCCTCCAAAATGATTCCACAACTTAAATCTTGGCCCTCAGTCTCCGGCAGCTGGAATGTACCTGGCCAAGGCAGCGGCCAGTGCGACATGAAGGCAGAGGGTGCTAAGAATCCCCGGAGGACCGGACTAGGCTGCCATTTGATGCTGACCTTGGCTACTTACAATGGACGCTCCCTATCTTCTGATTCAAGGCTTCTTGAATTGGAAGAGGAACTACAAAGGATCAAGTGGGACATCGTCTGGCTAAGTGAGGTAAGGAGAAAAGGAGAAGATCTCATCGAACTGAAAAGTGGACATCTCTTCTACTATCGTGGGACAGATACTGGCAGAACTAGTGGTGTTGGATTTATAATAAACAAGAAACTGAAGGATAAAGTTGTAGAAGTTGAAAGTTCCTCTGACAGAGCTGCACGACTTGTTATCCAACTCTCAAAAAGATACCAGGCTCAGATTATTCAAACTTATGCACCCACCACAAGTCATCCTGAAGAAGAAATTGAAGAATTTTATGAGGAAATTTGTCATCTAAATAATAAAGGTAAGCAGCACTTGAAAATAATTATGGGAGATTTCAATGCAAAAATAGGGCAACGGCAACAGAATGAAACTTCAGTAGGTAAATTCGGTCACGGCAACAGAAACCAGCGTGGAAATACTCTCGTTGAGTTTGCAGAGGCAGAAGGGTTTTTCATCTTGAACTCCTTCTTCAAGAAAAAGCCACACAGGAAATGGACATGGAGACATCCAAATGGGACGACAAGTGAAATTGATTTTATTATGTGTAACAAAAAGTTCGTCATAGAAGACTGCAGTGTGCTAAACAAGTTCAACACAGGTAGTGACTATAGATTGGTGAGATGTAAGATGCACCTCAACACTAAACTTGAACGTGGCAAGCTCATAAGACAAACAAATTCTATTGACATAACCAACCTTAAAAAACACCATAATACCTTCAAGTTGGAACTGAAGAACAGGTTCTCTGCTTTAGAAGGCCTAACATCGGAAGAAGTGGACATCTCTGAAGTTAACAGAAAAGTAACCAAAGCTCTTATGGAAACAGCAACAAAATTAGCTGGTTCTAAGAACAAGTTGCATGTAAATAAATTATCAGGAAAAACGAAAATGTTGATGCAAAAAAGAAGAGAGATGAGGACAACTAAAGAAGATGTGACTTCCAAAGTGGAATATATAGAGCTATGCAGGACAGTAAGAAAAAGTATCACTGAAGACGTAAGAAAATTCAATTGTGAACTAGTGAGGAAAGCAATTGAAAACAACCAAAGCCTAAAGATAGCAAAGGGACATCTCAGTAAGGGAAGAAAACAGATTATGGCACTGAGAAAAGAAGATGGTTCTGCAACAAGAAATAGAGGCGAAATTTTGACAAGAGTGAAAGATTTCTACTCCAAACTATATGAAAGGGATGATACATGCACTCCAGACATCATGAAAGATACCAGTACCAGAGTTCCTCCAGTCCTTCCAGCAGAAGTTGCACATGCAATCAAGAACATGAAGCGGGGAAAAGCTCCAGGAGAAGATGGAATTACTGTAGACATCATACAAGAAGCAAGTGGAGAAATCGAAACAGTACTCGCCCAAATTTTCACTCGATGCCTTAATGAAGGAAAGATTCCTGAGGATTGGAACACCGCTACAATGATCCTGCTACATAAGAAAGGTGACATTGAGGATCTTGGAAACTACAGACCTATCAGCCTCCTATCAGTAGTTTATAAGATCTTCACTAAAGTTCTTTCACACCGCTTGAAGGTAACACTGGACATGGCTCAACCGAGAGAACAAGCTGGATTCAGGAGTGGCTACAGCACAATAGATCATATCCACGTGCTGAGAGAACTAATTGAAAGAGCGAGGGAATATGAACTTCCATTGTGCATGGCTTTTATCGATTATGAAAAAGCCTTTGATTCGGTAAAACCATCAGCAGTTACAATGGCTCTGAAAACCTGCGGTATTGAAGATGCATACATTAATATTATTAATAACATCTATGAAAATGCAAGTGCAAAGATTAGGCTGTTTGAAAATACAACACACGTAAAAATTGGAAAGGGAGTGAGACAAGGTGACACCATATCTCCGAAGCTCTTTAATGCCACATTGGAGGGTGTTTTTCAGTCGCTGAGCTGGGAAAACAAGGGGATAAAGATTAATGGAGATTATCTAACCCACCTTCGTTTTGCTGATGACGTAGTCATTTTTGCAACTACCCCATCAGAGCTGCAGAGTATGATCCAGGAACTTGCTGACAAGAGTAAAGAAGTGGGATTAAAAATGAACTTTCAGAAGACAAAAGTGATGTTCAATGCTTTTACAAGAAATGAAGATTTATCGATTGATGGAGCAAAGCTGGAGATAACAGACACGTACGTTTATCTTGGACAGCAGATATCAAGTGAGGGTCACATTGGTGAAGAAATTAATCGGCGTACAAAACTTGCCTGGAGAGCTTTTGGAAGAAACAGCATAATTTTCAAGAGCAATATGCCATTATGTCTTAAAAGAAAAGTGTTTGATCAATGCATCCTTCCAGTGCTTACGTATGGTGCAGAGACGTGGACCTTAACTAAAAGAGACATACAAAGGCTGCAGACAACTCAAAGAGGCATGGAGAGGTGCATACTTGGTGTAACCAGGAGAGATAAGAAGAGGAACTCGTGGATCCGAAAAATGACAAGACTGGAAGACATCATGGTCAGAGTTAAATCCCTGAAATGGCAATGGGCTGGACATACTGCCAGAAGAACAGATCATCGATGGACAGCCGAAATTTTAGATTGGATTCCAAGGGACAGGAAAAGACCCAGAAGAAGACCACATGGGAGATGGGTGGATGAAATTCGAAAGTATGCAGGGGTGACATGGAGGCGACTGGCACAAGACAGACCGTTGTGGAGGAAACTTGGGGAGACCTTCGTCCAGCAGTGGATTGATAATGGTTGACAATGATGATGATGATGATGATGATATTGACAAAAGTCACCGGACACCTAGAAGAGAAATACAACATAGCATTTATTTACATACATTAGTACAGTGTCGGTCCACCTTTGGCCTTAATGCATGCACTGAACCTTCGAGACATGCTTTCGACAAGGTTTTGGAACACAACTGTAGGTATGCGCTTCCGTTCAGTCCATAATGCTGCCGCTAACTGTTGCTTAGTAGTAGGCCTTGGTTCCAAACTTCTTATGCGGCGCTCTAATTCATCCCATAGGTGCTCTATGGGATTAAGATCAGGGCTCTGTGCTGGCCTGTCCACACACGATACGGAATGATCTTCAAGCGCCACCGTAACTGTTCTTGCTTTATGTCTCGGTGCATTATCCTTCTGATACCAACAAGGCTCGGTTACATAGTATTGCCGCAGAGTTGGTAGGGCACAATTGTCCAGAATATCGAGGTAGACGTGTTAGTTAACAGGTTTGTCCGCGATAACCAATGGGCTGGGACCATACAACGAAAAACACCCCCACACGAGTACACCGTCAGCTTCAAACTTGACCGTAGGAACAGTACACTCTGTTAAATAGTGTTCTTCGGGATGCCGGCATTCGCACACATTGCCGTCAGAGAGATAGATCGTGCATCTGGATTCATCAGTCTACAGGACCCGTTTCCATTGATTTACGGTCCACGATAAATGCTCTTTACACCATGCTAAACGACTAGTAGCATTCCGTAGAGATGAAAGGCTTACGAGCAGGCGCACGACCACGGTAACCCATGGGATGAAATTCTTTGCGAATGGTATGTGCACATACCGAGGTTCCAGCATTTTTACTCACCTGTAAACTGAGGTCTTGCGCTACTCCGTCGATTAGCTGTAAAGACTCTTTTGAGGCTTCGACGTCCTCTATCACTGATTTTCTTTGGTCTGCAGGTACGTTTTGCTGCTTCAGGCACGCCATGTGTCTTCCACTTATTCAGTACATTCAAAAACAGTTGACTTGGGCATGTTTAAACGTCTCTCAGTGTCTCTTATGGACAACCCATTAAAATAACACCCAACAGTCTTTCCTTTCTCAAAGTCAGTTCTCTCCAACCGCGAGATTTTCACTAGACCTTACAATGCGATATGATTGCGATCAGCTGCAGGCTTGTTTTTATACCGTTTGCTGCTGTACCGCTCGTCTTAAAAACGCAATGGATTCGTTCATTTGCTTTTGAAGGTTTTTTTGTCAATATAGTGTATATATATATACAAAATATCTGCGCGTTTCTTAGTAAAATATCTATAAAAAAGGAAG
This sequence comes from Macrothele yani, assembly GCA_039090855.1. NCBI lineage: Eukaryota > Metazoa > Arthropoda > Arachnida > Araneae > Macrothelidae > Macrothele > Macrothele yani. The sequence goes on along the minus strand of CM077022.1, from coordinate 41,286,926 downwards.
CACAACAAAAGTAAAATGTATTTCCATTATCGTTTTCTGATAATAAACAGCAATACACACTGCGGTCATAAGAAGCTTACTTGTGAAAGTCAGATTAACCTCATGTATCACTGAACAGAAATTGCTGTTCAGTGACACATGAGGTTTGTTAATCGTGCATTTAACTCATTCAAATAAACTCCCCTAACGTATCCCACGTAAGAAATTTCTGACCAAAAATACATCATCAGATATTCCCATTCCGTCTTCGACAAGTGAGCCGCTACTTTACTCATTTTACAGACGTAGAGCCGACATTATTATCGGTTCTGTATCATGGACATGAAATGCAGTTCCGAAAATCATACGGAACATACCTGAGATATTTAGACAAAATCAGCATGCACTTCCATCATGCACTCTCCAATCAATTTGTCGGCCGAAACATTAAGTCGACAAGTGATGCATACGTTTATTTAATTATTAATTATGAATAAAACTTATACATGCACTGGTAAAAAAAAACTACGAACCTTTATGATACAGAGTGACAGACAATAAACAAAAATATATTAAAAAATGTGACAGTCACATGTACGGATGACATTTTGCCAATAACGTAGACATTATTCGGCTGTAGAAACGGATGCAAACATGGAAAAAATTCAAGATCTATAAGACTTCTAGAAAGCTCTAACCTTAAGCATACGTTTAGCTGGAGTCACGATTAACAAAACAAAACAAAGGTATCAATGCAGTAAATACGGGAGTACACTATTGTACAATACAAGTTTGAAATTGTGAAACCTTTTATTGGTGTGAATATGACATGAACGATAAATCAGATAATATCCGAAAACCTGAAAATTTTGTCCTCCTGGAGCGGGAACAGAATTCGCGTCTCCCAGCTAGCACTCAAATATGCTAGCCACTACACCACCCAGAATGACTAAGTCTCAAGTTTCCGATTAATTTGAATATAACCATCCCAGGATTCGCTAGTCGAAGCAACCGGCAGTCATATATAGCGAATCTGGAGGATTAGAATTCATTCCCGTGATTGCCCGGAGGAGCAGAATATCAATGAATTAAATGAACACAAAAAACAAATTTTGAAGTTGTGAACCCGTTTATTGCTGTAAATATGACATGAATGGCAAGTTAGTTAATAACCGAAAACCTGAAAATTTCGTCGTCCTGGAGCGGAAACCGAACATTTTGACTTGTCATTCATGTCATATTTACACCAATAAACGCGTTCACAACTTCAAAATTTGCAAAACAAAAGTAGTTCCTCTAACGTAACAACTCTAAAACTGTTTACAGACAGGAAGGCAAAAAAAAGCGGATCATCCATCTCCAGAAAGCAAAAATGCTAGCTGAAAATTAGACTTAAAGCCATTGCCCATCATGATGTGAAGAGTAATGTACGGAAGAATAGGTCTGCTAGTGTGCATCAAAGTACTACTGAAATCAACTAAGGCCAGAAGCAACCCAAATCGATCCGAACCATGACTAGGAAATTGGGTGTTGAAAGATGTCAGCTCATTAAAAAGAAATTGGTCTCAGAAAAAATAAGAAAAATCAGCTAAAGTGGTGCCAAGAACTCCATGAACAGACAGTAGGTCTGATAAATCACGCTGTGCATTGTTTTGCACCGATGTTCGGTGTAGAGTGTGGGTAACAAGAACTTCAGGAAGTGATGCACCTGGTATGCCTTGTGAACACAGTCCAAGCCTCTGGAGATGGCATCATGCACATTCTCCGGGGAATGGTCTGTTGCTACAGCTGTGTGCACTGATACTAGTGGAATGTGTGATGACATGAGGGAATAAATTAATGTTCTAGCGGATCAACTGAACCACAAAGTAATTCACTTTATGAATGAGCATGAAAGAAGAGACCGTGCATAGTTGTGCAAGAATGGTTTAATGAGCACGAGGAAGACTTCCATCATTTCCCATAAGCCCCACATTCCCTGATTTCAATAGCACTGAAAATGTGTAGCATGTGCTGGAAAGAGTTGTTCGGCGTCGATGTCCTCTTCCGTCAAAGCTGAGAGTTTCGCGTTAGTTTACTGTAGGAATGGACATTTTTGGGCCGACACGAATTCAAGCATAACACAGAATCCACGACACGGGGCATATTTGCTTTCATTAGCAAATAAGGTGGCTCTACTCGACATTAAGTAAATATTTTGAATCTTTACCTACTTACAATATTAGACTGCATGAGGAAAACCTTTTATACATACCTGCGGAGAATAGAGAACACACTTCACGCAGTCTACATACCACGTTCACTGACCAATCATGAAATGCATTATTTATGCTTTGGCAGGACTCATACTCCAGTTTCGTCACATATTAGTCTCCTGTGGAAACTTCTTGGCAAATATCAGGTCATCCCCAAAAATACTGTTGTTTTTTTAACGTGTTAAGAAAAGAAAGAAACACGTACCTGGAACAGGTGTTTTAATCCATATAATAAGTGCCCCCGGTAGTTACAACCTTCTCCCATGAATCGACAAGGTTTTGAATCTCACACTTGTAGAATTCAATTTGTTTCGATGCAAAAAAGGCAGAAATGGTTCACCGTACCTCCATCACATTTCGAAGTGTAGTCCCAGCAAGATATCTTTGCAAGCTGCGAAAGGGGTGACAGTCGGATGGGGCGATGTCAGGAGAGTATGCTGAATGCGGACGTTTTCTCCATCCGAAGTCCAGCAACGTGGCACTGGTCATTTTCTCCTGTGTGTGGTTTTGCGTTGTTCTTCTGCAGCAGCATGCCTTTACGATTCACGACTACTGGACGTTTATCCTGTAAAGCAGTGCGTAGACGCTGCTGACAATAGACTCCACCTGTAATGGTTTTGTTGGGTGGCAGCAGCTCGTAATGGATTATGCCTTGCATATCCCTCCCCACAGACATCAAAATCTTTTGTGGGAAACGTCCTGGTATTGCCACTGCTGCAGGACCATTCCCTTTGGAAAGCCACTGCCGTTTACGCTTAATGTTGTGACAAACAATCCATTTCTCAACGCCCGTGACAATTCTGTGCAAAAACGGCTCCCTTTTTTCACGGGAGAGCACAGAAGTGCAAATGTCCACACGCTGTTGCAGCTGTTGTGCAGTGAGATCATGGTGTACCCACGTATCCAGTTTCGACTCATAACCAAGGTCCTGCAGATGCCGATGAACAGTGAAATGGGTCGAATAAACAAGTGTGGCCAATTCCGCGACTGTTGCCTGCGGATTTCCCTCAACAGCAGTTTTCAGCACGTCGTTATCCAGCTCAACAGGCCGTCCGGGTTGCTGCACATCCTTGAGACTGGTCTCCCACCTTCGAAATTTCTGGAACCAGCGTTGACATTTCCTGACCTCCAGGGTACCCAGTCCATATACGGCACTGATGTTTCGTGTTGCTACCGTCGCTGAATGTCGATGGTGGAACTCATACAGCATAATGTGCCTACTGTGGTCTTCTGACACTGCCATTTCCTATGCGGTTTAAGTACACAAGGACTGCACCTAAAACCTAAAACTCCCGTTTGCGGTCTCCAGTGATTTGAAGGTACGATCGCGTGATCCCTCTTATACTCACCGTGGTCAACGTCATAGTCTGGACACCAGGAGACTTACTACTGTTGGGCTTGCGCAAAACGACAACACTTCTGGAATGGCCTAATAGAATGGCATACACATCGAGTAATCACAGAATTATGACCAATCCTGTGAAAAGTGAATAATGCCCGTTGACCACATGATACCGAGAGGGCGCGATTAGCCTACTGATGTAGCATTCACATATAAGGTGTGAGTGGATTAGTAGGTAGTAAAATTGGGAGCGTGATCGGTAAGCGTAGGGAAGGATTATTGGACTCTGAGAAAGCACACATTGTGGGAGCTCGGACAGCTGGTACCTCGATTTCCCAAGCGACTGAACTGATGGGTTGTTCGCAAGCCGATGTAGTTAAATTGTGTCAGGACTGACGTGAAAATTGTCAAACATCAAACAGAGGTCATCGCTCTTTCCACGTTTATAAGTGAGTCACGGAAAAATTATCATTTGCCGCCACCGGGAATCGAACCCAGGGTGTTCCAGGTACGCGCCGGATATGCTTTAACTGCACCACAGCGGCCTCGAATTCCTCCAGACTCACACACAGACACTGCTAAGCCAATTTGGCAGGTTTCTTCTTGGAGCCCTGCAGAATGCTACGAGGCCGCTGTGGTGCAGTGAAAGCATATCCGGCGCGTAACTGGAATACCCTGGGCTCGATTCCCGGTTGCGGCCAATGATAATTTTTCCGTGACTCACTTGTAAACGTGGAAATAGCGATGACTTATGTTTGATGTTCCTGGTCTACGGCAAATGTCTGTATTTATTAATGGTCAAACAACCGCCTGGAGGCAAAACTGCACAGGACAACGAAAAGTTGATGTGAAAGGTAAGCGCCAGGTCCGACGACTCATGCAGGCAAATAGACGCAGCCCTACTTAACAGTTGACTACCCAACAGACGTGAACACGAAATAGTATCTGTCATGACCATTCGTCGCACGCTCGCACGTATGGTTTAGAACAGCAGACCATAACCATTTGTCCGACATGGTCCGGGGTTCGAGTCCCGGTGAGGCATGCATATTGCGTTTGTCTTACGGCACTGGCTCTCTATTCCTTGCAACCAGTGGCCCTAAATTAGGGAGGGCGACTGGTTATAGGCCATGGAGTTGCTCACGGTGTTCATCAGATTCTCACAAAATTAGAAAAAGAGTACTAGTGTGGTCGTCTGAGAAGGGGACGCATTCGACCTTCTGGAGAGGCACGAGCGGTGTGTTTATCCTACCGAATTGGCTGTCTGCCTTCCCTGAAAACAGTGCCCTCCAAACTAGGGACGGGAGCCTACTTTATTGCTCTCATATTAACTCATGGTGGTAATTTAACCCGCATAAGAAGGAAACATCCTTCCTTGTGGGCGAATCTGTTACGATTCTAAACATTTGATCCTGGTATTGCGATTTCAGTGTAACAAAGCGCGTCTGAGAATAACTAAAGGTATTCCTTTTGAGATGAGATACGAAGCGAGTCCCAGTTGATTTTTCATACCTGTTTGCAAAACAATTATCAAGCCATATTTCACCAACACGCGGACTTTTATGTACAAACATGTGATATCTCCTTGTTGAAAATTTCAGAAACTTTCTGAATGTCCATGGGAATATCCATCAGAACAATAATTATTACAGTAAATTCCAGAGGAACAAAAATATATCCTGTGCATTAACAAAGTACAGAACACGTTTAGTTATTACAATGAACATAAAAAAATATAAGAACATGACAGAATGAATATACACTCAGTAGACAAAATATTAGAAATTTATATTAGAGACTGACATGGGCATCCACCATGCAGAGAGGCACAAACCCAAACCGAAAGCAGAAGATAAGTAGGCTGACAGCAGGGCTTCAAAACAGTGTGTCGCAATCGACAAACATAGGTAAACGTGGTAATCTGAGAGACTTTGATCGTGTTCGTATCGTCGGCGCGAGACAGATGGGTTATTCTGTCGCCCAAGTAGTAAGAGCCCTTGGGTTCCCAAGGGCGACCGTATCAAGGGTGTACCACGAGTATTCTATCGACGGAAGTACCAGCGCCCAGAGAACAAGCGGTGTCCGACCACACGTCATTGATGACCTTGGTCGACGTATACTGTTCAGGCTCGTACATACCGATCACTTGGTAACGGTGGCGCAAATCACATCCACGTTAAATGTTGGAGGTCCAACAAGCTGTGTCAGCTAGCGAACGGTATGACGCACGCTGTATACCCTGGGCTACGGGAGCCGACGCCCTACTCGTCTGTCACTGTTGACTGCTCGTCATCGGACATTTCCCCTCGTCTGGTGCCCGGAACGTCAAAACTGGACCTATCCACAGTGTCCAGTTTGAGTTCTGGTTAAACGCAGCAGCAGCGAGAGAAATTTGTGTATTTGAAGGCTAAAAAACCGTGGACAGTAGCACTCCACGAATATAGTTGCGGTGTTTCAATGCTTGGGACAGTAGAGTGGGAGAGAAGCCGAGATCAGGACGTCAAACGATCACCAAGACTTTTATTTTCATCAAGGACTACGTTTCCACAATCATTCCTCACCTTCTCTAGCCTGGTTTATCCTCCTGGTACTATCAAATAGTTACCCATAAATTTACATCCCTGCAGACGGAACAGCGTGTCCCTGTCTGTCTCAGATTGCTGCCAGATCCACAGGATGATAGGTTTAGGCATTCTATCCTCACAGATGATGCAAAGTGGATAATCCTACGTTATCCTACCACTGGTAAATCAGTGGGTGAGGCCACACCAGGGAGCACAGCGTGAACATGTCAAAAGACCACCTTTCCTTTTTTATTTCATCAGGTAATGAAATGTGAATTTTTAACTAAGCCACAAAATAAAGAAGATAGCTGTCTAAGCACGAACACTTTAGATCAAACCAATTGCAACACTCAGATGAAGATAAGACGTATCACCGGTATCAAGAGTATACACAGTTAAAAATTATGACGACACGAATTACTCATTCTATTGAGGTTTAAAAAGTTTTGGTGCCTGATGATGAACCTATAACTCGTAGGTTCGAAAGATCTCGCAAGTTTTTAACGTTAAACCTTTTAAACCTCAATAGAATGAGTAATTCGTGTGGTCATAATTTTTAACTGTGTATACTTTTGATACCGGTGATACGTCTTATCTTCATCTGAGTGTTGCAATTGGTTTGATCTAAAGTGTTCGTGCTTAGACAGCTGTCTTCTTTATTTTGTGTATCAATTAGCACGATAGTGTCTTCATCATATCTTTTAACTAAGCCATTTTTTATATTATTTTCTCAGTTGGATCTTTATAAAAACAAATGAAAGATAAAAAAGAATTGAATACGAAAGAAATGCACTAATGGACTTACGAAGTAATTCTACCATTAACATCACTGTTGCAGACAAAGCTAATCAATTAGCGATTTTAAATAATAGTGGATGTGAAGAAAAAATTTATAAGGAAATTCTTGAGATGAATACAGAGAACATCTCTAAAGATCCAACTGAGAAAATAGTACGAAAAAGGGCTTTGTTAAAAATCACAACTCATTAGTTGATGAAATAAAACAGGAAACATACCCACCAGTTGGAACAACTACCCTAATTATTATTTTTAGAAAAATCAAGACCCATAAACCGAATTAATCCATTAGACATATAGTTGCTAAAAATAAATCACCAACTATGAATATGGAAAGAACACTTTTTAAATATTTAAAGAATTTGTTCGAAAATCATGGATATACCAAAAAAAAAAAAAAAAAAAAAGAAGCAATAGTCAAAATTAAACAGTTCCAAAAAACCAATGAGCTTTTTATGGCAAATCTTGACGTCGTATCACTTTATCCAAACACTCCTACGGACACTGCTATTGAAAAAAATCAATAGGAAGTTAAATGAAAGAATCATCCTACCATCAACAGAAATATCAAGCATAATATCGACACCAAAATACATAAACGATAATAACTACTTTCAGTTTGTAAAAAATAATTTACATGCAAAAACGCTTTGCACCAATGGTATCTCCGCTATCCTGAATGATAACTAAAGCTATTCTTCAAGAAATACAGACCAACATTTTCAATAACGAGGGTATTAAAAATCCATGTGTGTTTATGAGATATGTTGGCGATATCTTGATTTTTAGCAACATGGCGAAAAAGAGCTTCAATCATTTATTCACACATACACTCAAAAATACCCAGCTATCAAACTTAGTCTGGAAAAAGGAAGCAAATTGTATTTTTACCCACATCTAGATATCCAACAGAAAAACTACTGATATTCAATGTAAATTCTACCGTAAGCCGACTTTCATAGCATCTACCATACCAGCAAATTCATGTCACTCACTGAAACATAAATATGCTGCATTCAGGTATTACATCATTTCACACATTCATCAGACAACCGAAAAACAGCCGAGGAAATAAACTGGATAAAAAATGTAGCCAAAAATAATGGATACAACGAAAAAATTAAACTTATTGATAAATATAAACCAGATCGATCTACTAAAGCCAATCGAAAAGAAAACCAACCTAAAAAATACTTCGGAGCCATTCCGTGTGATACAAGGATTACTAGCACTATAACAAAACTCTGCAAAAAAGGGTTCTATTTTTGCTGATATCGTAATGAATACCAAACATAAAATACATATAGAAAAAACCAACAATCAATATTCCAAAGAGAAGGTGTACATCAAGAACCTCTGAAATCAAAAGACGATAAAGATATCAAATAATAGATAGGAAGTACTAAACAAGACTTCATGAGCGCCAAAATGATTGGAATGACAAAAAGCCAAGAACCACAATGATTCAAAACTGTCTTAAAATGGATTTGAACCAATTTGGAAAGAAACAAACCTCATTTCGGAACACAAGACAAGTACGAAATCCCTATTGCAGAATCAATCTGTATCTAGATCTAGAAAACTTCTGAGGAGAACTGCAACAATCATTTTCCAACTAACCTCTCACAAACTTGGCGCAACCTAATAAAAGAAGAAAAAACAAAATCATTAAGACCAAACAAAGAAAAATACTCAAGAGTTAGCCCAAATTTATCCACAACCTAATCATTAAATAAAAAATCTTTACTAGAACCTAACGACAAATCACGATGGTAATGAAATGAAGTAATGCTCATGTACATGATAATATATAGCACAATGAAACAAGAAACAGAAACATAACACGAGAAGAACTGCATCAAGTCAATCTCTGTAATCGATACTCAATACGAAAAAAAGTTATTTGAAGTAACTTTATGAAGAAAATTTTGCAGATGATGGCTGGTCTGATCCAGAAAAAATGCATACAGGTAATTTATCGAGTTTAACGTTTTAGAATAGAGCCTACGATGGGAAGAAAGAAATATCCCGATCCCGAAGGAGGCACCTAAACAAGACATGGTTATAGATTTGTTCTAATCTTTGCATCGGAAGAAAGAAAGCGGGTAAACAAGAAGTCATAAGACCGCTGACCCTGAGGATGAAACGTTAGTGAGATTGTGTTCTAATTTAGGTTACCGGACGGTGTTTGTTATTAAACATTATAACAAAAGCTCTAATGTGACTCGTTAAACTTATTACCCAAACAAAACGTGAAAAACAGGAATGTGTTTTTAAGCTATGTATTTATACTAATGCACCACGTAAAATTAACAGTACAATTAATGATCATCATTTTCACGATTCGTACAAATCAATATTCTTGGCTAGATAGTTGGCACCCGAGGAACCAGTTTGTGCATCTACCAAACGTCCGTTTCTTTGTGCTTTTCACTCACAACCTCAGGAAAGGTGTATCCTCAATGGTGCGACACGCAAGAAACTTCGAGCAACCGACGATTCCGAGGACGAAAACGGCTAGTGGTTCTGAGGGATCAAAGGAGACTGGAGACATAGTCGTCAGCTGTTGTAGCCCATTTGTAACGCAGCCCGAAACATGGAACATTCAGAGATTACCCGAGGCACACTAACGATAAAACCTGCAGTAATGTTCACGGTAGTAGCTCATCTGTTTACTTGCACGATCCTCGCCATTTTACTTTACAGGAAACAAAAGTGGCGTACAATGCTTTTAAGAGGACTGAAGATTTAAAATTTGATGGGGCACATTTAGATGTAAATGATGCTTACTTCTAACTCGGATAACAGATATGAAGCGAAGACCGCATCAGAGAAGAAATTGACAGTGCATATGGAAGAAGCAGTACAATTTGTCTTAAAAGATAAGTGTTTCATCGAATGCATTCTGCTAGTTTTTACTTATAGATTGAAGACATGGGTCTTAACTTGAAAGGCATTATGACGAAGTAAATTTCTCCATCATTTTTATGCCAGGGGCGGGATTCAAATTCACAACTCTCTGTTCCGGAGCGTTATTCACTTTACTACACTGGCATGTGTTTGCACTTCTTACTACCTTTATCTCATGTGCGTCTTGCGGGGCAGGCACGTCACATCTTCCCCCACCCCCGAAAGAGAGCCGGGGCATGGCCCACGGGTCAGCCACGACCGCGTGTCGCTGTAGGCAGACATCCAGTGAAGAATGTGCACTTGAGAAATCCCAGACAATTTGGCGTATGGAACGTAACATCACACTGATTTTTCTTTCGAAGCATTGAAGAAGGGATTCTCCTTTTTCCTGTCTCGCGGTGTGGAAAGAACATCGCACTATTACGAGAAACTAAACGCTCAGGTCATCCTGGAGGTTCGGGCGCCAATATGAAGAAGTAAATTTCTCCATCATTTTTACGCCAGGGGTGGGATTTGATCTCGCAACTCTCGGGCCGGAGCTCTAAGTGCTATCCACTGTACTACACAGCCATGCGCACTCACTGCTATCTGCCTTTATCTGATGTGCGGCCTGAGGTGCAGGCACGTCACAGCATACAGAGGCTGCGGACAACTCAAACAAGCATAGAGGGATACACGATTGGAGCAACCAAGAAAGACACGAAAAGGGCCTCGTGTATCAGGAAAATGACAAGGTTGAATGACATCATGATCAAAGTAAAGTGCCTCAAGTGGAAGTGAGTTGGACATATTGCTGGAACTGACCACAACCGTTCCAAAACTGAAAAGCATTGGTGTGCAAAACTTAAGATCCAAGTGGAAACAGTAAAATGACCCCGTAAACAGCAGCAGCCCCGAAACACAAATGAACTCAGGACCGTGTCTGGGATCAAGAGCAACAGCACATGCGGAAGAATCGAGCATGGCATGCGGTGTGCGTTACGTGAGAACAATGCGATTACTCAGACCAATAGCATCAGTTAAACAGAAGTCACCGGACGGTGTGCGTAAGTATTAAAGACGTTCGACTGTGTTTATTGTGTGCTACAAACGACGAAATAGCCCGCGGTGTACATCTCGTGGTCGAATAAATGGGAGCTTCGAGGAGTTGCGAACTGTGATGAGTGTGACGCAAGAGTACCGTATGGTCCGTAGCATCGTATTGCATGAGTGGTCGGCATTCAGTATTACAGGTACAGCTGTGCAAACACCGGTGGTTGTCGTCCACCAAAATCCACCTCCAGTGAGGATCGTTATCTGCTGCTACAGGCCCAGAAGTAAGAACACCAGACAGAAAGCAACCTCGCAAAATAACTGATCATGAGCACACGACGTACAATATTGCAGTTTACAGTGGATAAGTGACTACACAAAAGTGGACTGTTTACCCGACGACAGGTACGATGTGTTCCATTAACAACTGCTCACCGGAAACACCATTCACACTGGAAGAAGAAGAACACCGGCGTATGTTACTCTTTACTGTCAGCTAATCTGGTGTTAGGTAGGAACTCAGTATCGCCCCGAAAATATCAATGAAAGGGAATAGATGTGGGGGCGTGGGGTTCACGTATGGGGAGGCCTTCTGATAGATGGAGGTACGGAGCTCCAGATACTGGAAAGAGGTATGGTAACCAGTGCGCGCTGCTGCAATGAGCTAATCCTTCTTCCTCATGTTCTTCTGTTCCGAGGTACCATTGGTCCACAGTTAGTGAAAAAAGAAGATAACGCCACATTCCATCGTACAGTGGCTGTTGATGAGATTTTGGAAAGGAAGTGGCGATATTCAGGGGATGGATTGGCCAGCACGTTCTCCAGAACTGAATCCCGTAGACAACGTGTGGGACGCTCTGGGGAGACGCGTTGCCGCGCTTCAACAGACACAGGAAACTGTCCAACAGCTGAAGACGACGCTGACGGAAGAATGGACAATGTTACCTCATGAACTCATCAACAACCTAATGAAAATTGTGGACAGATGGAGCAAATCCTGCATCGGCGTTAGGATTGATGATATCTCTCTTCCCTACGTACCATCTTGGCAGTGATGCATCTATAAATACATCATGGCACCTAGTGCTATGTAGCCAATTGTGCATAAAGTTCTACTATATTCTTTATTATCTGCAGTTGTGTCGGTGTTCCTTCTGTCATCATTTGAGTAAGTGATGAAGTTCCTATGACTTGAATTCCATGTATCCAAGCCGCTCCTGTGCGACGGTAGAAGTCAAAAGATGGCTCGTCCTTAAGCTCTGCACATAAGTGTAATAGACTGGACACCAAGTGACACGAAAAGTCTCAGGAAAAAGACACGTGCGAGGTGGATGAATAAATTTCGAAAGCATGCCGAAGTGATATGGAAAAGGATTGCTTGAGACAGAGTTCTCGTAGAGACATTGGGGGACCTTCATTCAGCAGTGGATTGAAAATTGTTGATGACGATGATGATGAATCCATCTCTCCATAGGCTTATATATAACTTACTCCGCCTATTTTATGCAGCACAGAGAATAATAGCAATATTAAATTGCATATATAAATGCCCTTTCTTTAAAAATTTCAAACGTAACTACAATTTTATCAGACTCCGGGGTTGGAGTTTTGCGTTCTCCGTAACATTTCTAAGGTTTCTGCAAATGCATGAAACTCGTCTTAAATATTAACATTTATGCACTTAAAAAATTTAAAACCACTAAAAATAGAAAGAAGTACCTATTAGTTAAATTAAGTTTGGTTAGTAACACATGGCGATGAAAAAAGGCAAACTAACGAAATTCGCGTGCTGAACTTTGTATGTTTACATGAAGATTTATTTCGCGGAATATCCTTTCAGCATGGTATAAATTATGAATGTTTGTATTACTTTTACGATATCAGAAGCCTTTTCTTTCGTAAATTTCTTGTTCCAAGATTGCATCAAGTTTTGGAATGCGTGGCCACTGAAAAAAATGAGCTTTTAATGCAATCTTTTCCTTTTCCTTTAAAACTGTATTACTCCGTCTTCCGGAGAGTTAAATTTCTTTCTTTCCAGGATTCTTTAAAAAATAAATGATCCCTGTGGAAAGGCAAAAAGACATATTTTTGCTGGAGCTCGGGGAAATGCTGAAATACTTTATGCTTCTTTCTTTCATTTATTCAAGAACAAACAACATTAATCGTTGAATAAAGGAAAGAAATATCAGGTTCTGTGCAGCAAAAAAGATCACTGTCTCAGCATGATTTTAAATCCTCATTCCATTAGGCATTTTTAGTTCATGAACAAGAGTATCAACACAATAGTCTTATTATTTATTACAAAGGTAAACCCTATAAATCTACAAAAGTTAAAAACGAAAATGAAAGTACGGTGTAAGTAGATAAAAAATATTGCTAGATAGGAAGATGTAGTGGGAAAAGAATTGCTGAACTGCATTTTAGCATGTGATATACACAGCCCACCATCAATATCAGAACAGTCCTCTGTTGATAATGAATTAAGTTCTACACAAGCACCATGCCACAGATCCAACTATGACTATGTAGAACCAGAATCATGTAAAATATTGACACTCAGTATGCAACGTTCTACCGCCAATAGTAATGGTTTATTATACAGATGGCATCACTAAAAGAATGTAAGTTTTCACCGTCACGTGACCAGTCAGGCAAGATGGCCGCAAGTGCTGTGAAGGCGTTCTGTGTGCTTGAATTAAACAAAACGAATTTTGTTACTGTTGTGCAACAGCACTTTAGAGCACGTTTCAAGAAATCACCGCCGAATAGACAATCCATCTGCGCCTGGAACAAGAAATTTGAAACAACAGGATGTTTGTGTAAAGGTAAAACGTCCAAGGTGACCACGGGTATCTGATGAACAAGTGGAGCGTATTCGGCGCCATTTATCATTACAGCCCAATGAAATCCACAACGATGGCCAGTTCGAAGTTTTAAATTCTACAACCGACTCTTTGGAAAATCTTGAAGAATTGGCTGAAAATGACTCCCTACAAACTGCAGTTATTACAAAGTCTAAGTGTGAATGACAGAACCGCTCAGCGTGTTATCTGCAGAGAAATGAAAGAGCGTTTTGCACAAAATGGTTTTAGTGAGCGTCCAATTTTCAGCGACGAATCGACATTCCTCATAAAAGGGAAAGTTAAGAAATATAACATTCGCATATGGAAGACTAAACAGTTTAGAGCAACAGTGGATCATGTGTGACATTCCCCAAAGGTTAACGTATTTTGCGCTATATCCCATAAAAAGTATATGTCCCCTATTTTTTTTTTAAGAAAATATTGTAACGGGAGGTTTTTATCTCGATATGTTAATTATTTGATTGATGCCTCAACTTTACGAAGACCGTGACAACTTCCTTCTCCAACAGGATGGAGCAACACGCCGCTCTCATTGGGAAGTTAGAAATTTACTCGATGAAAATGTTTCACAGTGCCGTATTGGCTGCGCAACAGGCGATAACATGTCACTCATAAGTTGGCCAAGACAAAGTCCAGATCTAATACCCTGTGATTTTCTTATGGGGCTATGTCAAAGACAAGGTCTTCGTCCCCCCCCTTCTTTTTAATTTAGCTGATATGAAGCAACGTATCACAACAGCTATTGCTGGAGTTGAATATATGTTAACGCGTGATTGGCAAGAATTCGACTACCGCGTTGATAAATGCCGTGCGACTAAGGGCGCACAAATTGCAAATCTGTAAGTTTCTATGACAAACTTCAAGGGCTTTCCTAGAAAACGATGCAAAGTAAGTGTCAACATCTTAAATAATTTTGGTTTTATATAATGTTGAAACTGTCTATTTCATTTTTAATCACCCTGTATACTAGTACGGCTAAGGGGAAACAACTGCACGACTGTGAATGCAAGATGATTCTATCGACAGAGTTACTTTATTTCACACACAGATTGACAGTAAGATGTCGCAAAAGCAATTGCTACGTAGGTGACATTTCTGTGGCATTGAAGACTCCGAGGTAGACGAATGATGAGGTGATTTGCAAATGGAGTGAAGTGCGGCTAAACCACCAACGAAACAATGATTCGGTAATGTTTCGAAGCTAAGATCGTCACAAGAAAACTCTGAAAAAGATAATACGCTCAGAATGCGAATCAACATCCTCATAAATCACGGAAGCTCTTGTGGCAGACTAGTAGGGCTATGTTTTTTTTTCTTTTTCTTTTTTGATTGAAGGTTTAAAAAATGTTTTATTGGACCTGGTGGTACAGAGACATCACAGACAGGCAGATACAAACAGGATACAGATATTTCACATCGACAAGAACATATCCTACACTGGCATGCAAATATTAAGGACGATACATCAATTCTAATCATACCATAAGATCCCCAAGATGTAAGAATATGGAACAAGTGAGCAAAACCGTCCAAACAAGGAATCCAAAGGATGCAAAGGCACTTTATTGAACAGGTAGATTCTAGCACAACTGGACAGAAGACCGAAACGACCATGTGACAGGCGGCTGCCAAGAAAACTCCAGTCTTTAGTAGGGGATATGATCACCCCTGACTGCGTTGCAGTATTTACAACGTCTGTCCATGCTGAGGACGAGGTTGTCAAGGAGCTGTTGAGGCATCGCGGCCCATTCCTCTTGTAGCGCCAATCGCAGCTGCGGAATCGTTGCTGGCGGCTGGTGACGTGCTGCCAAACGTCTCCCGAGAAGGTCCCACACGTGTTTGATTGGATTTTTGTCCGTGAACCATCCATGCGTTGAATATCTTCACTCTCCAACAGCTCAGCGACAGCCACTGTACGATGAGGTGTAGCGTTGTCGTCCATGAAGAGGAACTCAGGACCCACAGCACCTCTAAACAGACGCGCGTGCGGCAGGAGAACCTCGGTACAATAGCGGACACCAGTGACTGAACCTCCTTGGAAGATGTGGAGTTTCAGTACGGCTACCAAGCATGATACCGCCCCAAACAAGAACTCCGCCACCTCCAAACTGGTCCCTTTCTATGATGTTGGAGGTGTGATTGCGTGTTCCTTGCTCTCTTCAGATGTGTATACGTCCAGAATCACTCGTCAGACTAAATCGGCTCTCATCCGTAAGGAGAGCTCGACCCCATTGCTGATATGTCCAGTTCTTGTGTTCTTGGCGCCACAGAAACCGTCGTCTCCGATGAGCAGGTGTTAATGGCACACACCGTACTGGTCGTCGTGCAAAAAGACTACATTTGTGCAGCCTCCTGGCCACGGTGAAACACGATAACGGACGTCCAGCTGCCTGTTGCATGTGCCTTGCGATTTCTCCCTCTGTCTGCCGTCTGTCTCTTCTCGTCTCTAGGAAAATATACCGGTCGCCCGCTGCCGTGGTTGCTCGTGGATGACCACTGCTAAACTCTCGGATGACCACTGCTAAACTCTCGTTCCTGTCGTTTGAAATGCTCTCCAAGCTCGTGAAACGATGCTGTGAGCGATCCCGAACTCCTCGGCCACACTAGTCACACTTCGACCTTCTTGTAATGACGCTAACTCGGGTAAAGTCATGCAGATGCCGTCTACTGGATTGCCTGTTGGCCATATCACACGGTTGCAGCAACTCGACGTCGTTCAAAACGATGTACACCGTGCAATAGCTTTCACCGAGTTGCTGAGCGTACACCGCCCGTGTGTTGTATACCAATCCGACACTGTCCCCCTACGTCCTGCTGCATAGATACGCATGCCCTACCGTACCGGACCCTAGTCTATTTCCTGAGTGGTCTTTCGGTCCGTTCTGCCCCTGCTCGTTCCTCTATTATGCTAATTTCTCCTCTTCGTCCTTAGTTTTTTCACACTAGCATATTAGGCTATCCCAGAAGTAATGTTGTTTTTCGCAAGTTCAATAGTAGTGATCCCCCTGGTGCCCAGACTATGATGTCAAACATGGTGAGTATAAGAGGGATCACGCGAGCAGACCTTCAAGTCACGTAAGACAGCAAACTGGAGTTCTAGGGGCAGTCATTGTGTGCTTAAACCGCAAAGGAAATGGAAATGTCAGAAGACCACATTAAGCACATTATGGTGTATGAGTTCCACCATCGACATTCAGCGACGAGAGCAACACGAAACATCAATGCCATATATGAGCCGGGTACCCTGGTGGTCAGGAAATGTCAAAACCGGTTCCAGAAATTTCGAAGGGGGGGGACACCAGCCTCAAGGATATGCAGCGACCCGGACGGCCTGTTGAGCTGGATAACGACGTGCTGAAAGCTGCTGTTGAGGGAAATCCGCAGGCTATAGTCGAGGAATTGGCCACACTTGTTCATTAAACCCATTCTACTGTTCGCCGGCATCTGCAGGACCTCAGTTATGTGTCGAAACTGGATACCTGGGTACCCCATGATCTCACTGCACAACAGCTGCAACAGCGTGTGGACATTTGCACTTCTTTGCTCTCCCGTGAAAAAAGGGAACCATTTTTGGGTTTTTGCCACAGAATTGTCAAGGGCGATGAAAAATGGATTGTTTGTCACAACATTGAGCGTAAACGGCAGTGGCTTCCCAAAGATAATGTTCCTGCAGCAGTGGCGAAACCAGGACGTTTCCCACAAAAGGTTTTGATGTCTGTGTGGTGGGATATGCAAGGCATAATCCATTACGAGCTGCTGCCACCCAACAAAACCATTACAGGGGAAATCTACTGTCAGCAGCTGCAGCATCTACGCACTGCTTGGCAGGGTAAACGTTCAGCACTCGTGAATCGTAAAAACGTGCTGCTGCAGCAGCACAACGCAAAACCACACACAGCGAAAATGTACAGTGCCACGTTGCAGGACTCTGGATGGAAAAAACTTCCGCATCCAGTATATTCCCCTGACATCGACCCATCCGACTGCCACCTCTTTCGCAGCCTGCAAACTCATCTTGCTGGGACTACACTGCGAAATGTAGAGGAGGTACGGCGAACCTTTTCTGCCTTTTTTTTCATCGAAACCTATGGAATTCTACAAGTCTGGGGTTTAAAACCTTGTCGATCGACGGAAGAAGTTTGTAACTACCGTGGCCACTTATTATATGGATTAAAACATCTGTTCCAGGTACGTTCTTCTTTCTTTTCTTCATACGTTTGAAAAACGACAGTATTTTTGGAATTACAGGATACATGGTTTACAGCATGCCAAATGATGAATTTACACAGAGATAGCCAGTGTTGATCAAGTAACGCATTGTAAACGAGTACACATCAAACATGGTTTTTATAGTGTGCTAAATGACCAATGTACACAGAGAGCCAGTGTTGGACAAGTAACACATTGATAGCCAGTGCCGAAAGACAAATACAAACATCCATGTCTCACCGGGATTAGAACCCGGACCCAACTAGGGCGAATGGTCATAAGCCAGCGCATTAGACCATTGCGCCACCGGGGAGGCGGACTAATGTTAGCACCAGAGCATAGTGCGGGACTTTGCACGATATGAGTTATCACAGCTGTACAGCCATCTACAAGCCGTTAATCGCTTCGACAAATCCACACGCCGATTAGCGTGGCTGAAGTTCATACCTGGATGTGTCTGATACCGGGAGAAATATACAGGGTGTCCACCATGAGACTCCGACATTTTGAAAGTCTACTATTTCTTCATTTCATGTTTTAGAGCTGCGATTCTGGACTGAACGGAAGCAACGAGTCACAATTATCACATGGAAAACATTTAGTGCGCAGAGGAGCCGCAGTGGCTCTGCAGTCAATCATTTTCTGAAATGGCGACTCCGAGCGAGTTTGCACACTTTGTGTGGTGGTACATGGAAACAAAATCGGTCACTCAAGTGCAACGAACTTGTGCGTGTCTTTTATGAGGTCCCTTCGACCTTTAAGACTATCGAGTATTGGTATCATCAGTTTTGGAGAACCGGTAAGTGTGCTGAAAGAATTCGGAAGAGGCTGCAGAAAATGTGTGGAGATCGTTCGAAAGAAGCCCCGGGAAATCAGTTAGACAACCAGCGACAGAACTTGGAATGAAACGGCCGACGTTTCATCGAGTTCTTCGCCATGGATTATGCTTGCACGCCTATATGGTACAGATTTTGCAGGAAATCAAACCTGACAACCGACTAAAGGGAGAATCATTTGCAATCGCTGGGCTGAATCGCCTTGCTGACGACGAAAACTTTTTATCGCACATAATGTTCTCGGACGAGGTAACCTGTCACATTTCGAAGAAAGTGAATCGGCACAATGTGCGAATTTGGGTCTTGAAAAATCCGCATGTAGTGTTGAAGAACACATGCGCGATAGATAGTCCGAAAGTTAATGAACGTGTGGTCTTCTGCACAGCCAGATTGTTGCACCATTTTTTCGTTGAAAACAACGTCACTGGCGTGGTATACTTAGATATGCTCCTGATCTTTGCCGTGCCCCAGATAGCAGCCATGCAGCCAACCAAAATTTTACTGCAGGATGGTGCACCACCCCATTGGACTGTGACGTCCGATATTTCCTGAATGGCACATTCCCCAACCGTTGAATAGGCCGCGATAGTCCAATTCCATGGACTCAGCGTTCCCTTGACATTACCTCGGTAGGGTTATTCTTTTTGGGGTACATCAAAGGCATAGTGTTTTCTAAGAAAGTTACCAGCATAATGGTTTTGAAACAGCGCGTAACAGATGTCGCAAGCTTTGCCGCTAAAAATGCTTTGCAGAACACATAGCGTGAACTTAAATACAGAGTAGACATTTTTCGTGCCACCAAAAGCGCCCACGTGGAGGTGCCCTGAACTGAACTGAACTGAAAAGTTTTTGATTAACACTATGATATTTATATTTGGTAATGGCTGTGTACATATTGTCCGTCAGCTCGCATGTGCTTAAACCTTTGGAGTCTCATGGTGGACATCCTTCATATTCTGGACTGTAGGGTCTTGACAATGCAGGTTGTTGAAGGGAATGTAATGTCACGGAGCTGTTTTTCATAGTTCAAATTAGAGCCATTAGTTCTGTCTGACAAGATCGTGTACTCTGAGATGTAGCTAGACGTCTTGCACGATTATTCGCATTACGGCAGTACTTTGGTGGGAAACCCACCCCTATTGTAAACCAGCATGATAACGCCTCATGCCATACTGGTTACGTTTTTACAGATTGATTTGAGGTTGCGGGAATGTGGGACTCGCCAGCCGAGTGTCCTGAAATGGGTCCTATAGAAAATATCTGGGACGACGTTTCATGTTTGGTGTAGGTTGTGACGTATATTCTAAATTAACTTTCCTTTTTAGTTTCTTTCCGTATGTAAATCTTGAGTTTATTCTCAGTTATACTTCACTCTTAACGTGATATCTTTTCTCTCAAACGAATACTGTTGGCAGCATAATCGAGGTTGAATGAACGTGACGTATGCCTGATATAAGATAAGAACGAGAGATAAAAACGACGACTAAACTGTCGCTTGGCGAGCGTTGTTAAAGAGAGCGTTGCTTGGAGAAGTGTTGCAAGTTGAGCCTTGTGTTGTAGAGTGTTGTGTTAAGAGCTGTGTGGAGAGTTTAATGCGAAGTACTATGTGATGTTATGATTTGTTATGGAAGTGCTACATCCTGAATAAAACATCTTTTCCGTAAGTTTGACTTCTGTTGTTTACATGTCTCGTCTGGCCGTTAAGGTTTAATTTAGGAACTATTTCATCTTATGGTTATGTTTTTTTAAATAACGTAGAAGTACGAAAAGTCTTGTACGTCATAAGATGTTTGGTAATTAGATATATTCCAGATTCTCTCGAGTATGTGGGAATAATCGGCTAGGTAAAAGAAAAGTGTGAACTCAACTGCGGCGAGCTCATTTCATAAATTCCTAATCGTATTGCAGATCAAGTTACATAGATAACACTTAGGTTGACCGATATTTCTTGTGAGGAAATGAGTACGAATTTCCAGTTTAAGGTGGTAACACCTAAAATCTCTGCCTTATGTTTCCAATGGTAAAACTTTTTACATACTTTCTACGCAATTAATGTATTCCCAAGGATGAAAATTTGCACATCGATAAATGGGATACTTAATACTTATAACGAAGTAAATTTCTCCGTCATTTCTGTCCGCGCCAGGATTCGAACCCGGATCCCTTCATTCCGGAATAAGTCACTCTACCAATTGAGCTACGCGGACGTTTGTTCTGACTCTTATCTGCCTTTATGTCGTGTGCGTCCTTCTGGCAGGTACGTCACATCTCCTGGTACGTTACATCATCTCCCCCTTATTTTTTTTTTTTTTTTTTTTTTCGAAGTGCTGGGATTCTTTGATTTTTCCTATCTCGCGGTGTGGAAAGAACATCACACCAATGCGAGATTTTGAACGGTCGGGTCATCCGGATAGTTCGGGCGCCATTATAACGAAGTAAATTTCTCCGTCATTTCTGTCCGCGCCAGGATTCGAACCCGGATCCCCTCATTCCGGAATAAGTCACTCTACCAATTGAGCTACGTGGACGTTTGTTCTGACTCTTATCTGCCTTTATGTCGTGTGCGTCCTTCTGGCAGGTACGTCACATCTCCTGGTACGTTACAGAAGGACACGAGTTAGCAAAGCCAGATTTGCTGGACACATAACAACAGATACAAAGATGAAACGATTGAGCTTACAGGCCCGAGTGACTTGCGGAACACGCAGACATCAATAGTTGGTGTGGCCCCCATGGCTGGCAATAACGGCCGCTACACACCGCGGCATCGAACGAAAGAGGCTTTGGATATGGGCTTGGGGAATGTCGTTCCAGGCTGCTTCCACACGTTGACACAGTTCATCAGGCGTAGCCGCGGGTGGTGCTTGCTGGACCACTCAGTTGCCGATCAGCGACCAGACGTGTTCGATGGGCGACATATCGGGAGAACAGGCGGGCCACGGCAGCAGTGACACCTGGTGGGCCGTGAAGATTTGTTGCATGATGCCTGCCAAGTGCGGGCGCGCATTGTCCTATTGAAACGTGGCCGCTGGCAGGTCCTACAGGTAAGGGAGCTACAGGCTGCAAAATGTCGGAGATGTAGCGGTGGCTGTTGAGTGCACCGGCGATGCGTACTAGAGGGGTGCGGGTGTCATATCCAATTGTGCCCCAAACCATAACGCCAGGCGACGGATCGGTATGGCGATGCATAATACAGGCGTCATACAGTCTCTCGCCGCGGTGCCGCCACACGCGGATCCGACCATTGTGGTGTTGCAGGCAGAAGCAGGATTCGTCGGAGAAGACAATGTCGTGCCATTCCGTAGTCCAGGTGCGGCGTTCAACGGCCCGCAATCGCCGGTGGTGTAACGTCAATCGTAATCGGAGCAATGGGCGCCGTGCGACAAGTTCCCGATCCTGCAGACGACTTCGAACGGTACGTGCTGAGATAGGTTGTTGCGCAACACACCATAATTCCTGCGCTAACGTTCGTGATGGGGCGGTGCGAGCCGCCAATGCCCGCCGCACAACATGCCGGTCCTCTTGTTCGGTGGTGTGCCGCGGCTGCGGCAATCGCTTACGTCGGTCCGTCCGTCCCTCCTGCACCCACCGAATCCATACTTGCCTCACTGTGGCTGGATGTCGTCCCACACGGGTGGCGATGTCTCGGTACGATAAACCGCTGTCGCGATAAGCCACTACTCGTCCTCTGTCGAACTCCGAAACGTGCTGGATGACTGCCGTATTCTGCGACGAGGTATCAGGAAGCTTCCCACGCACAGGTTTGGCAGCACAACACACTTCCACTACTTACACCCCGCCTTCTGTGCACCCTTCTTATAGTGCTTCTCGGTGGCGTGCTGGGCGCACATGATTTGCATATGCCCTGCAATGCTAATCGTTTGCATGTTCTCTCGCGAGTGACGCATGCTGTGAATTTCAGGCCAATCGGATGCTTCCTTCTTGGTGTTGCATTTTGGGTGGCCAGCAGTGTAGATCAGGAAGTTAACCAGATTGGAATATATCATTAAATATAAACAATAGACAATCAAGAATAAGATTAGCGAAATTTTTAATAATGAATGGTTGAAGGTCATCATATCCAGGGCCAGACCTGGAATATATATTGTTAAATTCTTCTACTTCTGTTTCGGTAATTTGAGTAAGATAAAATATATTAGGCATGTGTGTGCTCCCTAGGTAGTTAGTGAATGGAATTTTTGGGGTAGTTAGACGATTTTTTAGTGTTGGTGGAAATAACGTAAAATGTTCATTTAATTCATTTTTAGTAACTTGTTTGTCTGTAAGCTGAAAGTTATTAGAATCAGTTAAGTATTGAGGAGCCGTTAAATCTGTATTTTTACCCATTAGGAAGTTTAAATGTTTCCATGTTAGTATTGAACAGTTATGTGAAAAAATGCCGAGATAGTACACTGGCGTGCAAAAATTAAGGACGAGTCGGTTTTTCGAATGTAACGTAGTGCAGAAGTGCTCCCCATCGACTCAAATCATACCGTAAGATCCTTAAGATCTAAGAATATAGGACAAGTGAGCAAAACCGTCCAAACAAAGAATCCAAAGGATACAAAGGCACTTTATTGAAAAGGTAGCTTCGAGCACAACTGGACAGAAGACAGACACGTCAATGTAACACGCGGCTGCCAAGAAAAATCCAGTCTTTAGTAGGGGATATGATTACCCCTGACTGCCTTGCAGCATTTACAACGTCTGCCTATGCTGAGGACGAGGTTGTCAAGGAGCTGCTGAGGCATCGCGGCCGGTTCCTCTTGTAGTGCCAATCGCAGCTGCGGAATCGTTGCTGGCGGCAGGTGACGTGCTGCCTAGCGTCTCCCGAGAAGGTCCCATACGTGTTCGATTTGATTTAGGTCCGGGGACCTTGTGGGCCAATCCATGCGTGGAATATCTTCACTCTCCAACAGATAGCTCTGCGACAGCCACTGTACGATGAGATTTAGCGTTGTTGTCCATAAAGAGGAACTCAGGACCCACAGCACGTCTAAGCAGACGCACGTGAGGCAGGAGAACCTCGGTACAATAGCAGACACCCGTGACTGAACCTCCTTGGAAGATGTGAAGGTCAGTACGTCTACCAAGCATGATACCGTCCCAAACGAGAACTACGCCACCTCCAAACCTATTCGATGATGTTGGAGATGTGATGGCGTGTTTCCTGCTCTCTCCAGATGTGTATTCGTCCAGAATCGGTCGTCAGACTACATCGGCTCTCATCCGTAAAGAGAACTCGACCCCATTGCCGATGTGTCCAGTTCTTGTGTTCCTGGCACCACAGAAACCGGCGTTTCCGATGAGCAGGCGTTAATGGCACACACCCTACTGGTCGTCATGCAAATAGACCACCTTTGTGCAGCCTCCTGGCCACGTTAAAACACGATAACGGACGTCCAGTTGTCTGTCGCATGTGCCTTGAGATTTCTCCCGCTGTCTGCCGTCTGTCACTTCTCGCCTGTAGGACAATATACCGGTCGTCCGCCGCCGTGGTTGCTGTTACCGTCTTTTGAATTGATCTCCAAGCTGGTGAAACGATGCTGTGTGCGATCCCGAACTTCTCGGCCACACTAGTCACACTTCGACCTTTTTCCAACTTTCCAATGACGCGACCTCGGGTAAAGTCATCCAGATGTCGTTTACTGGATTGCCTGATGGCCATATCACACGATGGCAGCAACTCGACGTCGTTCAAAACGATGTACACCGTGCAATAGCTTTCACCGAATTGCTGATCGTACACCGCCCGTGTGCTTTATACCCTTCCGACACTCCCTCCTCCTCCTACGTCATGCTGCATATATGCGCATGCCCTACCGTACCGGACCCTAGTCTATCTCCTGAGTGGTATTTCGGTCCGTTCTGCCTGCTGGATCCGCTGTTATGCTAATTTCTCCTCTTCGTCCTTAATTTTTGCACACCAGTGTAGTTACGCTTAGTATACCGAATATCGCTGTTTAGTTTATTACGAATTTTTTTAAATTTTGGAAGTCCTGGGGTAGTTTACTTTTTATGAATTTTGAAAAGAGGTTATTTTTTTCTTTATTCTTTTTAATAGAGCATTGGTAATCCATGGCTTACGAAATTTGTTTTTCAGTTTGTTTTGTTTTAGAATTTTTGGAAAAGATTGATTATATAGTTGTATAATAGTTGTGATGAACGACTCATAATTTTTGTTTGCAGAACCATGAACCAAAATAGTGCTCCAGTTAATGTTTTGTAATTGAATTTTAAAACTTTCCATATTTGTATTATTAATTTGTCTGAAAGTGTAGCAGGTTTCAGGTATAGTAGTTTGTTGTTTAAGAGGATAAATTGCAAATATAGGGAATTGATCACTTAAAATGATTGTGTAAAGCCCCTGAAATGCTAATTTTAGTTAATACATTTGTTATAGATAGATCATTCAATGTCTGTGAGGTGCAAGTTATACGAGTTGGGACTGAAATCATATTTTTGTGTCCAGAAGCATTAAGTGATTGTAAAAGTTGAAAAGAGTGATTGGTGTTTTGTAAAAGGTCGACATTCATATCCCCCATAAGAAACGTTTTTTTCTTTGAAAGGTTAGAGTAGTTAAGTAATTCAGTAAGTAATGATAAAAAAGCTGTAAGGTCTGAGTTGGAAATAAGCACGAGTGCAACCAATCAGTGTAACGTGCCAAGGTTATGAATGAGTTGGAGCTCTTTAAGTCAGTGTTTCGTTTCGTCTCAGCATAGGAAAACAAACGATTTATCTGATTTCGACAAATGTCAGATCGTTATGGCAAGTCGCCTTGGTAAGAGCATCTCCGAAACAGCGACCCTGGTAGGCTGCTTGCACTATGCAGTAGTTAGTACTTATCAAAGATGGTCCGAAGCAGGTGAAACTTTAAGCCGTCGACAAAGCGTGGGCAGGACACTCCTCATTGATGCCAGAGATCAGCACAGACTATCTCATCTTGTCCGCAGTAATAGGAGGGTCACTGTGCCAGACATTAATTTCAGTCTTTTTCATACTAATGCCAGACATTACCATTAATTTCAGTAGTTGTAAAAGGCCCAGTGTGCCCGAATGCACGGTTCATCGTACTCTCTTGGATATATTCGTGTACCCTACGTCAACAGCAGTTCACCGCCGTCAACGCTTGCATGGGGTACGTAATCATCGACATTGACTAATAGAAGATTGGAAGTGGGTTACATGGTCAGACGTATCCCGTTTTCTGTTACACCATGTCGACGGATGAGCTCGCGTGCGACGTTTACCCAAGGAAGCCTTCTTACCTGGATGCACTGTGGGGTAGATCCAGGAGGCTGGAGGGAGGGTGATGGTCTGGGAAATATTTTCTTGGGGAACACTTGGACTCATTATACCTTCAGAGAGAACCCCGACAGTTGTCACGAACCTGAACATCGTGGCCGATCAAGTAAAACCCTTTATGACGACTGTATTCCCTGGCAGATATGGCGTCTTTTAACAAGACAATACCACACTGCGAAGAAGGTTGAAAAATGGTTCCAAGAACATAAAGGGGAATTACACTTATTGCCATGGCCCTCAAATTTGCAAGGAATGAATCTTATCGAGCATTTGTGGTTTGAGTTGGAGAAATGGGTACGAACAGCATCACTCCAGCCACGTAATTAACGAAAACTGCGAGATCTTCTGTTGCAGTCATGGTACAAATATCAAGAAACACCTTCCAACATCTCTTTGAATCTATGCCTCATCAGGTGAGAGCTTTTTGTCTGCGAGAGGAGGGACTACATTATATTATGTAGGTGGTTTTAATGTTTTGGATGATCGGTGTATAGGAGCAGAGATACGAAAAATAAACTTCCGTACACGGTAGAGAAAAATGTGAGCTTTAATTTCGACAGGAAATTTACATAAATTGTGTTTGGACTTAGCGGTAACTGACCCAGGAAAATTTCTTTCACTTGGATATTTAGAAGAGCAGATATTGCTGCAAATACACAGTCGTATCAGAATAATATGATGAACTATCTAATAATGGGAATGACTACCCTTGGCCCGGCGACACCGCGTGGCATGGACGGCATGAGCTCCAGGAAGGTTGCCTGAGGCACCCGTGCCCGTTTGGACTGCAGCAGAGCACGTAGGTTCCGGAGAGGACGTAGTTGTGGGCCGGAACGTCGAACCTGTTGATCCAAAGTGCTCTATGGAATTCAGGTCTGGCGATTTCGCCGGCCACGTGTGAACGGGGACATTGCTGTCGTGTTCTTGGAACCAGTCACGCAGCTTCTTTATGAGGTAGCCCGGCACGTTTTCCTGTTGGAAAACACCATCACCACCAAGGTAAACGTCAAAAATGAAGGGATGCATGTTGTTAGTGAGGATGGACAGGTAGCTATTGGCGTTCACGGACCTACCAGCGGTCCCAGGTATTATCAGGAAAACATCCTTTAGACATGCACACTGACACCGCCGGCCTGTACTTGACGATAAGCGTGTCCGGACGTTGCTTCTTGTGTGTTTGACGCCGTATCCGCTAAGGCCCGTGATTTCTCTATAGAGGAAACCTCGATTCGTCGGATAAGGCAACCTATTTCCACTTTTCCACTGTCCAACGACGGTAGTCCCATGCGAACTGCAGGCGTTGTAGCCGATGGACCTGGGTTAACACGGGCGCCTTGACGTAGCGTCAACTCCTGAGATCCATGCGTAACATAGTTCGCTCTCCTTTTTCCGGGGACACGTACCTGGGTGCCACAGCGTTCATTTGTCCGGTAAAGGGCAATCGACGCGCAAAGTCAATTGCTGCACTTTTGCGGTTTGATTGCCCTTTACCAATCGACGGAGGCAACGTTCTCCTCTGGGGTCGATGGCCTTTGAGGCTCCACAGTTATGACGTCGAGAAGTACTCGGTGTGTCAGAGGTCCGTTCTTGGTACGCCTTTACGGCAGCATCTCGCGAACAGCCCACGAAGTCTACTGTTTCTGAGATGCTTCAAACCTGGGTGCGGCAGCCGATGATAATTTCCTTTTTGAACATCCGTCAAATCTCTACCTCTGCTCAATGTGCTCACGTCATGCACTATGGATCATTTGTCATGACCGGCCGCATATATCTCCGTGTGGTCGACCTTGTCACGTGCTCTCTGTGACG
Source organism: Macrothele yani (assembly GCA_039090855.1). Lineage (NCBI taxonomy): Eukaryota > Metazoa > Arthropoda > Arachnida > Araneae > Macrothelidae > Macrothele > Macrothele yani. Next base: position 41,259,023 of record CM077022.1, on the reverse strand, counting down.
CTCTTGTGCGGGTACACGGTGATTCCGGGAGTGGTCATATTATTCTGATACGACCGTGTATGCTCTAAACATAAACACGAACCTCTGGTGGTAAAGTATTTCGTTACGAAAAATTCAAAATCATATGCAAAACGTTCTTCATCAGAAACGTTGTTAGATAGCGAATGTTTCAAATCGACTGACAGAAGCAGAAAAATCGAGAAAAACAGGATGTAGTTGTACTTCCCTTGACAAAAAGAACAACAACTGTGCATTATTAAGAGCAGAAAATACGCGTAAATGTTTCCCGAGGTAGGTGATTTCAATTGATTTTTAATCGAGTTTTCAGGAGGAGAGACATTACTGCAAATGCACTATCTAATTTTTTTGGAGGTTGAACGACCACCGTAAGCAACTCAGTGGGCAATAAATAGTCGCCCGTCCCAAATTTATACCCACTGGTTCCAGGGAAGGGAAAGAGCCAGTGCTGTAAGATAAACACGACATCCATGCTTCACGGGACTCGAACCCAGACCCATTTCGGACGAATAGTCAGAAGCCAGCGCATAGACCACCGAGCCACCGGAGCCGCACCACTATCTGATAAAAAGTATCAATATAGTTTCCTAAACAGAACCTCGCTGCAACAGGAACGAAATTCACATCGAGGTGGTCTATCCCTTTGCTGCTATAACAGCCTGTACTCTTATGAAATCAGACATCGGCGATTTGACGGCAATTAATGTTCCACACCGCCACATATTATGAGAAGAATATTTCTTTCACATTGTTTAGCCTGTATTCTGCTTGAAATCTTTCCACTAGTTTCTGGTGTACTGCTGAGGAAATTTCCTTCCATTTTTAGGTCAGCCACCGATGTCGGGCGGTTCGGCCTGAATCGCAGTCCGTTTTCCTATTCATTCCAAAGATGTTCCACGTGGTTGAAATCGGGTTCTGTGCTGGCCAGTCAAGTTCTTGCACACCCATCTCATCAAACCTTTCCTGCAAGGATCTCGCTTTGTGGAAAGAGGCATTTTTCCTTTTAATAAAGGAAAAGGCATTTACCGAACTTTTGCCATAATTTTGGGAGCACAGATTTGTCGATAATGTCCTTATAGGCAGCAGCGCTAAGTTTCCCGGGCACTGTAACTAGGCGGCCCAGCCCAAACCATATAACACAGCCCAGACCATGATGCCCCTCCACCAAACTTCACAGTTGGCATGACACAGTCGGGCAGGCAGCGTTCACCTGGCATACTCCACACCAGACACATCTGTCGAGCTTCCAAATGGTAAACGGTGGTTACATACTTTCACTGCTACAGAGCAGTGGACTCTGGAGCAGTGAAAGTATGTAACCATCGTTCGTCACTTTCACTGCTCCAGAGTCCACTAGCGAGTTTTACACTGCTCCAGAGTCCACTAGCGAGTTTTACACTGCTCCAGAGTCCACTGCTCTGAAGCAGTAAAAGTATGTAACCATCGTTCGTCACTTTCACTGTTCCAGAGTCCACTGGCGAGTTTTACACTGCTCCATAGTCCACTGGCGAGTTTTACACTGCTCCATAGTCCACTGGCGAGTTTTACACTGCTCCAGAGTCCACTGGCGAGTTTTACACTGCTCCAGAGTCCACTCGCGTATTTTACACGACTCCAACTTACGCTTCGAGTTGATCTTACTGATGTTTGTGTTATGTGCTGCTGCTCGGCCATAGAAATTTATTCCCTCCAGCTCTCGAGAAACCCTTGTGGTGCTGGCATTGTTGCATTTTAGAACGTGGCTGTGAGTGTTGCAACTGAGAGCAGGCCTTTTGTCGCATCACCGGCTTCAGCACTCTGTGGTCTTGCGCTGCCATTTTAAGTGAACTACCAGGTCACGATTGTGCTTTTGTTGCTTCTAGACGTTTCCACTTCACTATAAGATCCCTTGCAGTTCATCGGGGCAGCTGCAGAAGAGTAAAAGTTTCCTTAAATAACTTTTTGCTAAGATAGCATGCAATAACCGTGCCACGTTGAAAGTCACTGAGCACTGCCGTACGGCCCATTCTAGTCTTCGTGCTGATCCATGATATTTGCTAGGTCACGTGCGTCTTTTTATATATGTATGGGGTATGGCTGTAACACAGCGATGGTGAACGTATGACGCTCGTGTCACTGGGTGGTACACGAACACGATTTGTATGGCACACGGGTATGAAAACATTAATATTAAATAAAAATTTGCTTTTTTAAATACAATATGTTTTCGCTTTATTTCATCGTCTTATGTACTAATTCCCAAAAGACAAGCGTCACCCGCACACAATTATCATTTCTATTCTTATCATTAGGCTCCTACGGACTTCCACCACGCGACGTCCACACCTGCTTCGAGTCAAGTCTCCCTCTGTCCGGCTCCCCACTTCCACCTTTGCGGGATGGAGAAAAAAACAATCAGACAGGAAGACGTGCATGAAATGGCAAGTTCCCATGAGAACTGAAAGTAACCTTGAACAATGTACGGAGAGATTTCACATTTATAACTTGGAAGCACTGCGATAGCATTCCAAAGTTTCAGTTCATCAGTGAAGGTTTATTTGTTTGTAGCTGCTGCGTATTCCCCTCTTGTGTATTGGAATTGCATCTTTGCAAGTGTTTTTGTATCTGGACCATGAACACATGTTTTTGGTGCCGAGAAAACAGAAATTTAGCAAAGACAACAAAGATAGTGGTTGAGTATTTCAAAAAGAGTGCACATCGGAATTCAGAGTGATTGTAAAATCAATAAAGCTTTATGTTGCCTGTGTAAGCAATCAGTAGTGTCCCCCACATTTAACGTAAAGCGATCTTTTGAGAGGTATCATAAAAATGTTTGTTCCATGTCAAATGAAGAAAGAAGGGAGCACATTTCACAAAGAGTGAAACAATATGAAAAGCAATCAAAATGTATCTCATCTTCTTTCAGGCCAAGAAATAATATCACTGCGGCTAGTTTTCATCATTCTCGCTGTACACTGAAGAGCAATTGAATTAGAGATACCTGCCTAGTAACGTGTGGCACCACCTTTCGCCCTGATGACGGCGGCGATTCGTTTCGGCATGGACTCGACAAGACACCGGAAGCGCGGGAAAGCCATACGGATCCACGACCCCTGAACAAGCTCCCACAGTACACGAAGATTTGATGGAGGGGGCCAGAGCCTAGAACATCTCTCTCGATGGCATCCCAGATGTGCTCGATGGGATTGAGGTCAGGTGACCTAGCTGGCCAAGGAAGCGAGGTCACGTCGGTGGAGTGTTCATCTAACAATTCGGATACAGTTCGGGAGCTGCATTGTCTTGTTGCAGGATGAGGTCCCCAGTGGGATGTTGAAGACGCACAAACGGGAGCAAATGGTCGTCCAGGATATCCCGGTAACGTTGACGTGTGAGAGACGATGTCACACGTACCAGAGGTCCCATTTTAGTCCACCTAAGCAGTCCCCAGACGAGAATTCCACCCCCACCAGCTTGAAGAGTACCCTGCTGGCAAGAAGAATCCATCACTTCATGTTGTTTGTGCCGTACTCGTATCCTGCCATCCGCATGTACCAACATGAATCTCGACTCATCAGTCCAGGCAACATTTTTCCACATGTCTAGGGTCCAGTGGCGATGTTCCCGCGCCCATGCTAATCTTTGCACCCTGTGATGTGCGGTCAGCAGCGATACCCTCGGGGGACGATGGCTTCTGTACCCCATAGCGAGGAGATGGTTCTGGATGGTGTGGCTGCTAACACGTTTTTGTGCAAATTGCCGAGTGATTTCTTGCACTGTGGCCCGTCTATCCGTTGTTACAATGCGAGCTAGCCGACGATGACCCCGCTTATCCACTTGCTGTTGTCCACGGCAGTTGGCCCTTGCAGGGATGGTTTTACCGGTTTCGATGTACTCGCGGTGCATCCGTGATGCAGTGGCTCGTGAAAATCCCAATGCCTGCACGACTTCCGAGACGGAGTGACCCATTCGTCGGGCCCCGACAATTTTCCCACGATCAAAAGCACTTAGTCTTACCCATACTACGTCCGACTCTTACTGATTCCCGTCGCATCGCTCCTTATATTGTCGGATCGCTGTATACGTAATGTCGTTTCCGTTTACAGGGCCGCCCACTGCGCCACATTTGCATAACGCCAGCTGTCTCTAATCCAATTGCTCTTCAGTGTATATAGCACAGCATGGAAAATCGCCTTGTGAGGATGATTTCTTGAAGGCGGCTTTCTTAGGCACGTCCGACACATTACTTGAAGATTTTCCCGACAAGCAACAAATTGTGAATAAAACTGAGGAAATGCCTGCCAGCAGGAGCACTGTCATACATACATACATATCACTAAGCTGTTCTCTGAGATTTAGAGGTTAGCTCCAAAAAGAATTACAAACTTCCAGATATTTTTACTTATTGTTGTCGTATCAAACTTCTCCATTTACAGCGATCTTGACATACAACTCGTGCTTCACTAATATCCATTACACGCCGTGCACAAGATCTTTTATACTTCATACTCATAATCTTTTTTTCATGCAGACACTCCTGAATCTGATCCACCCATGTCTTCTTTGGCCTTCCTCTGCCTTTCCTTCCTGCCACTTAGGCTGAAAATATTTTCTTAGTAAGCATTTCATCACTCATTCTTTCAACATGGCCAAAATACCGAAACATATTGGTCTCCACCTTGCTAACAACATTTTGCTTCACATCACACAACTGCAATACATCTTCATTTCTCACACAATCATATCGTGTCTTGCCACAAACCCCACGTAAGTAACGCATTTCTCCAGCACACAAACGACTCCTATGTTTCTTCTACAGTACCCAGGTTTCACTGCCATACATCAGAGTAGGAACAATTACAGTTTCATACACAGCCATGCGGGACTCTCTAGAGAACCCATCATTCCTGTGAAAACCTCCCAGAGCAGCTATGACTTTCAAAGAAGAATTCACTCGCCTACTGATTTCACCATCCAACTTGTTTTCTCTGTCAAACATGCTTCCTAAATACACAAACTCACTCACCTGGTCAATCACAGTGCCATATATACTTACATTAAGTTCAGTGCTACCCGTTCCTCTCTCAAACACCATAACTTTGGTTTTTCCCTTATTTATACTCAGTTTGAATTTCATGCAAACTTCGTGCATCCGAGTCAACATACTCTGCAACTCACTTTTGCTCTCTGCCAACAGGACAGTGTCATCAGCATACAGCAATCTGCACACACGGATATCACCAAGACATAAACCACTATTATCTATTTTGGCATCACGCATGCATGCGTCCATAAATATATTAAACAGCCATGGGGACATTACACAACCTTGTCTAACTCCTGCACCAATGGAAAACCATTTTGATAAAACACCATTCACTCGTACACAAGCTCTACTACCAGCATACATGGCTTTTACACTATTAAGTAGATTCCCAGTAACACCATATTCATTCAATACCTTCCACAAAAGTGTCCTATTCACTCGGTCGTAAGCTTTCTCTAAATATATGAAGGCAGTAAAAACTTTCTTCCCAACAGCCAGATACTTTTCAATCATCATGCGTAATGCAAAAATCTGGTTAGTGCAGCGATTACCAGGCATAAAACCACTCTGAACATTCCACACTTTCAATGATGTAAGACCCCATACTTTTTCAATAACAACTTTACCAAACACTTTCCCTGGCACACTCAGTAGGCTAATACCACGATAGTTCTTGCATTCAGTCTGATCACCTTTTCCGTTATACAAGGGAACAATGATAGTATCCTTCCAATCCCGAGGGACCATTCCTAACTCCCAGCACAACTGGCAAATTTCAGTTAGCCAGTCAATTATAGAGTCACCACCATATTTCAACATCTCGGCAGTTATGCCATCAACTCCCGGAGCCTTACCATTCTGAAGAGATTTTAGAGCTTTACACGCTTCTTCTCTTGAGATCCCTCCTGTGCTTTCATCCCTCATTGTGACATCATCTGCGTCTGTCTCAGTATCATCTTTGCTTTCCTGGTCTAATAACTCACAGAAATATTCACCCTATCTGTCACTTAACTCATTGGGCTATCATTTCCCCAATCTCATTCTTCACACAACTTACAACTTTGTTTCCCCTATTTTTCCCGAGTCTCATGTACTTCCAGAAGGACTTCCTATCTTTCCAAAAAGCCAGTTCATGACTTTACACTTTCTCCTTCCTATCTTTTGCCTTACTGTGGCGAACCAGCTTAGCAGCTTCACGCTTCTTACAGCGATATTCATCCACAGAGACTCTACCTTGCAACATCCCCAAATAGGCTTCCTTCTTTCTCTTTACTGCCTCTTCAATCTCACTATTCCACCAAGCATCCCCTCCATTGTTACCCACTATTGTGGTGCCACAGACCTCTTTATCAACAGTGACAACACAGTTCTTAAAGCATTCCCACTTCTTTTCTACATCCCTCTCACCAGACTTCAGATCCTTCAGTCGTTCTCTGAGTAAGTCAGAATACCGCTGATGATCTTCACGGAGCCTATCAACCTTTATTCTTTCTATTCTGGGTCTCTTCCTATTCCTTTTCAGCACCATATTGTGCAGTTTCCATTGCATTTCGTACCAGGAAGCACTGGGTGCGAAAGCAAGTCTGAAGTTCTTTGAAAGTGTATTCTCTGTGGTACTTAAAATTGTGAACTTTCATGACGAAATGTTATTTAAAAATAAAACGCAAACTAGAGGTGGCACACAAAACACTCGAAAGCAGTAAAGTGAACTTTAAGTAGCATACTAGTCGAAAAAGGTTCGCCATTCCTGCTGAAAAGTATATGAACAAATATACTACTCAAATGAGGTGACGGGATATTTTTGGTCATGTAGTGCATATCGGAAACAAATGTATATTTACGTCCCCTACTGGCAAAACTTTTGTTGCAAAAGATTATAAATTTAATGAATTAGAAATTCCTACCTCAGATTCTATCAGACGTAAGAAATTCTTTTCAAATAAGTGTTTTGGAAATACGATTTACTAGGGGAAACGTTATTTATGTTTAAACTTCTTTTCACTAAAACTGCAATATTTGAAAATACAACTGTACCCAAATTAGGCTTCGTTGTAAACGTTTTTGAAATAATTTTTTCAATCGGATATTTACAAGCAGTTACGCGGAATAAAATACGGGTATATTTTGAATTCGATAACATGTGCATTTACGCTCCCTAGCGACGTGGTTTTTCATCGGAAGAAGATTCAAAGGCAAGAATCATCGTTCTCATATTTTACGCTTCTCAATGCAGAAGATAAGTTTTTAAATCTAACTGACAGGCGCAGAGCTATGGTGTCCACAATGAGAGAGAAAAAGACAGATGGACGAACGAACTCATTAGTGATAGCATAAGCAGTAAGCTCGACCTTCTTTTTTTCGTAAGACGTGGTAAAAACAAAATATGCAGTTCAGTATATTGCATGTGTTTCAATTCTATTTATGAAATGCAACATGAAATTCGGATTTTTAAATGTATTACCTAAGTTTGGAGTTACGCTATGCAATGAAAACGTGCAATTATGGATTTTTTTCATCGGTACATATAATAAAATTTAAATAAAGAATATTTGTTACGGTGCTTCTGCTTTGACACACACACACACACACACACACACACACACACAAAACAGTTCTCGAGAAATGGGAGTTTCTTATTTTGTTTAGATTTGGAGAAATTCAATGTTTTTTTACTGCGTTACGTAGCGTTTCCGTAACACAATCTTTATTCACCAACTTGTCAAGTTCTTCCGACGCGGCATATCACATTTGCTGCGACTTCTTTTGTTGTGGGAAAGTAAAATATTTCTGCGTTGTTTGATATGAAAACGGAAATTGATTTCTGAATGCAGGTAGGAACCATCGTTTTAGATCTGAGAGTTAAATCATGGGGAAAAAAATCCATTTGTTTTCGCGTTCTAAAGTTCGCATATAATGTTTTTTTTTCCTTTTACTTCACCTTCGTTCACAACGATTTCAACTGAACAAAAGCTCACCGCATTTAACGTGCTGTTCTTTGTGAACGTTTTCAACAGAACGAGGTAAAGGTATCCACATGTCTGCCTTTTATTTCCTAATCTCTTAATGGGTTTAGTAAAACAGTTTCTTTCCAAAGAGACGTTTTACGATAGTTTCTGCTATGTTCAGGAATTTAAAAGAAGCATAATATAAAGAATCTCTCGAGAATTTCTGTTGCAAATGTAACTGTGTCGTTTGAAGCAAAAATTCATATTTTTCATTCATGTCTTTTCTCAGTGATCTGGAAAGAGGACACTTTTACTGTTCTTTCTGTATAAAATAAAAATAAAATAAAATATAAAAGCCTTCAATTTCTGCGAAACAGCTGAAACCCCTAATGCTGTGGGTTTTCACTCTCTCTCAGGTGTATGCCCATTTTTCTGAAAGATACATTTTTTGAATATTTTGAATGCAGTCGCTTCAGAGTTTCTGTAGGATTCAGCTAAAATACCAAATCGTACATATTTTGGGAAAAGATCTTGTCTACAGTTAATGTTTCTCTGAACATCTGGGATGGCTACCCGAACATAATATATATATTTTTTTTGATTGGAGGTTTAACGACCACCGTGAGCAACTCAGTGGGCTATAAGCAGTCGCCCGTCCCTAATTTAGGGTCACTGGTTCCAGGAAAGGGAGAGAACCAGTGCCGTAATACAAACACAACATCCATGCCTGACCGGGATTCGAAACCGGACCCCTTACGGACGAATGATTAGAGGCCAGAGCCTTAGACCACTGCGCCACCGGGGCGGCCCAGAACATAATAATTATAGGTCGGCCGGAAATGCAGTCACAGGACAGAAAACTGGAGATATAGGGGCTAGCAAACGCAAAATACACTAACAGGCACAAAAATTGCAGCATTCATTAGAGATGATTTTTGAGACGTCATGTAATTAATACCATGAACAGTACATTCATTCTATACAGGGTGATCAGAATCAACCGCACAATAAACCTACCGGACGATTCCTCGTGGAGAATCAAGCCGAAAACCGCTGTCCGATCGGACGTCGCATTCTGGAGATATACGCGCCGAAAGTTTCGTGACGTCACATCCGGTAACGCACATGCTCGTTGAAGAGCGACGTGGATAGTTATACAGACGCACGTATCACAAGGCAATCAAGCCGCCCTGGTGGCGCAGTGGTCTAAGTCGATGGCTTCTGATCATTTGCCCGAAAGGGGTCCGGGTTCGAGCTTTTTCTACCGCACTGACTCTCTCCCTTCCCTGAAACCAGTGGTCCTAAATTCAGAACGGGCAACTACTTACAGCCCACTGAGTTGCTCACGGTGGTCGTTAAACCTCTAATTAAAAAAAATAAAGAAAAAAATAAAAGGCAATCAACATTTTATAATGTGGCACGGGGTAGGTATGCAAATTCGAAGGACGTGGTGGCGTGAAACCATCAGTTGTACACCTGCGAGATACAGCAGGTAGGGATAAAAAGGGTTGGCGACGGTAGCAGGTAAGCTCATACTGCGTTGGTACATTTGACAGTAGTGTGGGTAGCGATATGTCGTACAGTTTGAGAGAGTATTGTGACATGTATCTCCTATTGGGGGAATGCCATGTTTCAGCATTGCGTGCAGCAAGGGCCTACAGCGAGTGATACCCAGCACGACGGCACCCGGACGCCTAGGTCATACGGCGGCTTGACGCTCGAATGCGCGACACAGGCAATGTCGCACCACGTCCAAGTTTAGATAGTGGCGCTGGACCCTCTGTGAGAACACCATCCCTCGAAGACGCCATACTAGATTTCATAAAGGAGGAGCCAACGACCAGCAGCAGTGCGATCGCGCCACAGTACGGTCTGCACCGTACTTGCCGTTCTACACGACGAAGACCTGCATCCATATCACATGACACGGGTGTAAGGCCTATTACCACAGAATTATCCTCGAAGACAGGCATACTGTGAGTGGTTTCTACAGCAACATGCTGCTGATAATACGTCGTAGTTTCATCCGCCGGTTCTTGTGGACTGATGAAGTAAGGTTTACACGGCAGGGTATCTGCAACACCCATAATAGTCATGTTTGGACATTGGAAAATCCGCACGCAACACGTGAACACGCTTACCAGGTCCGGTGGGGTGTTAATATCTGGTGTAGTATTGTGGGCAATATCCTAGTGGGACCATATCTTCTTCCCGAACGTGTCACAGCTGCCAACTACATAGTGTTCCTACGTGATGTTCAGCCGGAATTACTGGAAAACGTAACATTGGCTTTTCTCAGCAATCTATGGTTCCAGCACGATGGAGCACCGACGCATTACGCTGCAAATGTTCACCAGTGTCTGGATATGGAATATCCCGGTCGATGGTCGTGGTGGTCGTGGTGCTCCTGTTGTGGTGGTGCTTGATTTTTGAATGCATGTAGGAATTTAGGACCACTGGTTCCAAGGAAGGGAGAGAGTCAGTGCGGTAAGACAAACACAACATCCAAGCTTCACGGGATTCGAACCCGGACCCCTTTCAGACAAATGATCGGTCGTGGTGGTTCTGTCGCTTTTCCTGCTAGATCACCGGATCTTAACATATTGGACTTCTTCCTCTGGGGTCATCTAAAAAACTGGTATATCGACGGCCTGTCAACAGCCTGCACGACCTAGTGGCCACCTTACACGTGGCTTCCACAACTGTAACCCCTGCTATGCTGCAACGCGTGCAGAGTTCTGTTCCTCGGAGGGCTGCCGCCTGTTCCGCACTACAAGGTGGTCATTTTGAGCACATGTTGTAATCTGACACGAATCCACCTGCTTTATCATTTGTGTTGTAGTGGTACACATCACTAAATTACATGTTTTCTGTCAAAGTGATTGGGTAAGTTATTTCCAATGTGTGTATTCTTACCGGATGTGACATCACGAACTTTCGGCGCGTATATCTCCGGAATGCGACGTTCGATCGGACAACGGACAACGGTTTTCGGCTTCTTTCTCCACGAGGAATCGTCCGGTAGGTTTATTGTGCGGTTGATTCTGATCACCCTGCATACATACCTGTTTATATAAATTGTGTCATAATGATAGACACATGCGAACGTGTGGAATTTTCACTGATTTAGAAAATTATTAGAAACACCTACTTGATAACGTGTTGTTTCGCCCTTGGCCTTCAAAACAGCCTCAATTCGTTGTGGCATGGATTCAACGAGGTACAGGTATTGTTCTACACATATAATAAGCCAAGATGATGTAATGCCATCCGCAAATTATTATCTAATATTCGCTTGAGGGGGATCTTTGTTACAATGGGTTTCCTCAGGGGAAAGGAGGTAAAAGTACACCTTTGGCCTTAATCCCACAGCTAATCAACTCTGTTAAGATCTGAGTACAGTTGTAACCACGTCCGCACTTTGAAGTCACTGTCGTGCACTTGGAACTGCTGCGTGATTATCCAAGCCTTGTGGAGTGGTGTATTATTCTTGTGGGAGTAGTCCTGTACATTCAGAAACACCATGTACATGTACGGGCGCACCTGGACCCCAGTGATGTTAAGACACCTCGTGGCATTCAAATGCTGTACCAGGCGATGTGCATCATGTTTACTCAACTTGCCAAATTCTCTTCCCGTTCTTTACCTATGTTTTTGCAATACTTCCCAAGATTTGCAAAGCACGCCACATCCACCATCAATACCTTTACCTCCTTTCTCCTAGCGGAACGAGAAGAAAGGCTGAGATTGAGAATGGATGAGTGTAGAGTGAAAGAGGGATTCACAGAGAGGAGTTCAATTTGGGAGGAAGGAGGGATATACGAGAGAGTGAAAGGCTGCACCAGATCTGTACGAACTCCTGATAGACAGGAGGAAACCAAGGGGCAGGAACAAGAAGTTAATTATACATTGAAGAGTAACTATACCATTTTCAGGAACATTAGCAAAGTACAGTATATTCGGAACTATGTGATGAACCTACAAAATAAAATTTGGTGTGCAATGCTTTTACAAGAACTAAATATTTAGCGATTGATGGAGCAAATCTAGCAGTAACTGATACCTTTATTTACCTGGGACAACATACACTATATTGACAAAAGTCACCGGACACCTAGAAGAGAAACGCAACATAGCATTTATTGACATACATTAGTACGGTGTCGGTACACCTTTGGCCTTAATGCATGCACTGACCCTTGGAGACATGTTTTCGCAAGGTTTTGGAACACAGCGATATGTATGTGCTACCATTCAGTACATAATGCTGCCGCTAACTGTTGCTTAGATTATAGGTCTTGGTTCCAAACTTCTTATGCGGCGCTCTAATTCATCCCATAGGTGCTCTATGGGATTACGCTCAGGGGTATGTGCTGGCCAGTCCACACACGATACGGAATTATCGTGAAACCACGCCGTAAAAGTCCTTGCTTTATGGCTCGGTGCATTATCCTGTTGGTACCAACAAGGCTCGGTTCCATAGTATTACCACAGAGTTGGTAGAGCATAATTGTTCAGCATAGCTAGGTCGACGTGCTGATTAACAGGTTTGTCCGCGATAACCAATGGGTTGGGACCATACCACGAAAAACACCCCCACACGAGTACACTGCCAGCCCCAAACTTGACCGTAGGAACAGTACATTGTGGTAAATAGCGTTCCCCCAGCTGCTGCCATACCCACACACGGCCATCAGACTGATGGATCGTGTATCTGGATACATCAATCCATAGGACCCGTTTCCATTGATCTACGGTCCACGATTCATACACTTTACACCATGCTAAACGACGAGTAGCATTCCGAGTGGAGATGAAAGGCATATGACCAGCCGCACGACCACGGTAACCCATGGAATGAAGTTTTCTGCGAATGGTACGTGTACATATGAGGTTCCAGCATTTGTACTCACCTGTACACCGAGGTCTTGTGCGGCACACCGTCGATTATCTGTAACGACTCTGCTGAGGCTTCGACGTCCTCTATCACTGATTTTCTTTGGTCTGACGGTATGTTTCAGGCACGCCATGTGTCTTCCACGTAGGCAGTACATCCAAAACAGTTGACGTGGGTATGTTTAAGCGCCTCTCGGTTTCTCTTATGGACAACCAACTAATATAACACTCAGCAATCTTTCCGTTCTCAAAGTCAGTTCTCTCCCGCCGCGACATTTTCACTCAACCTCACAGTGCGATATGATCGCGGTCAGCTGCAGGCTTGTGTTTATACCGTTTGCAGCTGTACCGCGCATCTTAACAACGCAGTGGATCCGTTCATTTGCTTTTGAAGTGGTGTCCGCTGACTTTTGTCAATATAGTGTATACAAACAAAGATGCACATCGAAGAAGAAATTAATAGGCGTATAAAATTTGGTTGGAGAGCATTTGGAAGAAACAGTACACTTTTCAAGAGAAATCTACCATTATGTCTTAAAAGAAAAGTGTTTAAGCAGTGCTTTTTTCCAGTTCATACTCATAAATTAGAGACATCGATTTTAACTAAAAGAGATATTCAGAAGCTGCAGACTGCTGAAACAAGCGTGAAGTAGTGATTGCTTGGTATAATCAGGAAAGATAGGAAGAGGAAGTCATGAATCAGGAAAATGACGCGAGTCGCAGACATCATTATTAAGGTAAAAGCCCTGAAATGGTAACGGGCTAGATATATCGCTAGAAGAACTGACCATTGTTAGAGAACTCAAGTACTGAACTGGATTCCGAAGGACAGGAGAAAACCAAGAAGGAGACCATTGGTGGATGAAATTCGAAAGCATATTCGAGCGATATGAAGGATATTGGCCCAAGACAGAAAATTCTGGAAGAAACTTGAGGGCACCTTCATCCAGCAGTGAATTGCTTATATTAAAAACTACCCTTTAATTTATGATGATTGAGATGATTGTATTTCATCATTTGGTTTACCCCGTAGACGAGCTCTTTATTGCACTTAAACGCATTTTGTAAAATACTCTTATTTAGTTTTTCTGTAAATAATGGACAATGGTAAAATATGGTTTCTATAATGGACTTGTGAAATGTAATATTCTTCATCATCCTGCATTTATTACTTTGTGAACATATAACTTTATTGTGAATTGCCGTGCTTTTTTTATTCCTTCCACTTTTTTTAGCAGAATGCAATTTTCGGACATAAAACTGTCCTTTGGTTAGTGTCTGAAACTCAAGTAACGTAAATTTTTCAATCACAGGTGAATAATTAAGTTTAACTCTTCCTTATTTTAATTAATTACAATATATCCGGAAACTTTTCAGCAGCTAGAATGTCTGTAGTGTTAATGAACATAACATTTCTTTTAAACGTTTTCTAGACTGCAAGTCCCGTTAATGGAAGGGAAGGCACGTTACCGTCATCAACTAAATAACCTGTATCTTGCTTATGCAAGCACAAACAGTGTTTCACGTCGGCTTTGTGAAACATAATTAGAAATGAAACATTAACGTTTGAATATGTTTTTAAAAATGGAACGTAAGATTACAAACTCAACATGTTATCTCAGTTATACAGTAAAATATTTTAATGGGTCCTTTAAAGCAAACTGATCACAAGATCAAAGCGGTATTTAGATAATAAACCTTCAGAGTGGGCCTCAACTTATATTAAAAACTACCCTTTAATTTATTTTATTAAAAAGGTAAATAAATAAAAATAAATAAATTACTTAATATAATCTTCTTCATAATGTAGTTTTATAAAACGACCGAAAATTACACACTCAAACTTCCATGAGTTCGATATAAGAGAATTCGCACATCCACGAACTACCCTTATTGACAGCTAATTTTTTTGGACTTGAATCAAATTCAAACATACGCGAGATAGGCATCGCGGTAAACATACTTTTCCTATTCCTTAGCATGTACACTGAAGTGCCAGAAAAGCTGGTACACCAGTCTAATACTTGGTAGGTCTCCCACGGGAGCGCAGGACTGCAGAAATACGACGGGGCATGGACTCCACTAGCTTCTGGAAATATGCCGTAGGCAATGCACACCATACGTCCTGCAGAGCGTTCCACAATTCGGGTGTATTCTGAGGTCATGGATTCCTGTGTTCGATAGCGCGTTGCATGGCATCCCAAATGTGTTCTATCACATTTAGATCTGGAGACCCCAAACTCAGATGAGTGCTCCTCTAACAATAATGTGGCGTCCCGACACTTGTGTGGGAGTGCATTGTGCTGTTGGAACAGGCCCAACCCATAAGCATGAACGCAGGACATGAACGATTGTACCTCGACGGAAATAATGCGCACATAGCGTTGGCCGGTCACAGACGTTTGTAGACGTACCACGGGTCCCAGTGAAGTCCAGCTAAACACACCCCATACCATTACGGACCCACACCAGCTGGTACAGTTCCCTGTTGACAGGCGGGATCCATGGGTTCATGGGGTTTGCGCCACACACGAATCCTTCCATCTGCCCGATACAGTTGAAAACGTGACTCGTCCGACCAGGCTACTTGTTTACAGTCATCAAGTGTCCAGTGGTGGTGTTGCCGTGCCCAAGCGAGGCGCATAGCTCTGTGTCGTGCACCTATCAAGAGGACTCGAGTTGGGCGTCGGCTCCCAAAGCCCATATCGTGCAGGGTAATGCACAGTCCGGACGCTGTTGCTTGTTGAGTCCCCAGCATTGAATTCCGATGATACCTGCAAGAGTGTTGCATGCCTATCGGGTGAAATGATTCTTGACAGCCGACGATGGTCACGTTCACCGAATGTCTTTTTACGGCCTAACTGGTATCGTAGGTTGGAGGTTTTGCCGGAATTCTTGTAGTCATGGTACACCCTTGCAATGGTCGTCCGTAAAAATCCGAACTTCGTTTCTACCTCCGAAATACTATGGCCCATCTCACGAGCGCCAACTATGACACCACGTTGAAAATCGCTTAAATCGTTATTACTTGTCATTCTCATGCCGAAAACAGCTCTGACAGCTGGCAAGGATGTCTATCGCTTTATATACGCACTGGTGGATGCAACCGAGTACTCGCACAGGAAACGTTGCAATGTATTTTGTACAAGCTCGTCTGTGCCAGTTTTTCTGGCACTTTAGGGTATATGATCCCTGTGGCCATTTTCCTTCCTTCGTAAAGAAATCATCTGCATTTCATTCTTCGCTCTGAAGGGAGTTGCCAAATTTATGTCAGATTCGTTTACTCGATAGTGCAGTTAACAGTGATTGGCTGAAGCTGGTAGTATCCCACTGCACCCCGCGCTCGGCAAGAATCAGCGCACCTTTCACCACTACTCGGGACCGCATCTGGCTGAGTTCTCTTAGCCGTCGTAGGCAGACAAACAAAAGAGCAAAGTATGTTTTCTGCTTTGCTTCATAGTGCGTTTTTTAGGTCCAACGTTTACGTACCTGGCATGTTGACGGCGACAATTGCCAATAATGCAATAGCCTTATGCAAACTTATGATACCTGAGACAAGAAAAATATTCATTCTCCAACATTAATGCAGTTATTCTGTCAGTCTAGCTGTTTTTCTTATGTGCAAACTTCAGGGCAGCATTAAATAAAGAGAGGGACAGCATCGAATATGGATTCATATTAAGTGCATGTAATTGTTTCGTAAAACGATTGAGTAGTTTACAATTTCTAATGTACCCTTTACGGAAATACAAACTTCAACATCTTTTATAACTTTTATTTTATCATGTATTTTACTAAAATGTGAGTATACAAATACGTACAAACATATGATTGAAAGTGATCCAGGAACCTAACTGCTTCTTTCCTGCTATTTCGAAAACCCCGTTTGTGCGAATTTAATACGCATGTGCTCTCTAAGAAACGGATCCGTCGCGTACATAAAGGATTAAGTGTTTTTATATGTTGTATATCTTGTTTTTAACACTTTCAATGTTGTTTCTTACTTTAATCACTGTTGCGAAGGGTTTTAATTACAACACAAACAAAAATAGAAAAAAAGGAGGCACTCCGAGAAAGTCATTCGATCCTGATGAAACTCCGCATAGAAATACCTCAGGACCGAATATGAAAATGATTAAAAAATAAGGACCAATGACGGATTAGTGGCCCGATACAGCTCATGGAAACCTCGCGTCGAGGTGTATATCAATAGAAAAGCTCGCACACAGGGACAATTGTGACAGCGGATTGCGGTTACATTAACCTCCACGGACTGTGAGGTTGCCTTGACGTCGGATCCGTGCACACAACGAACAGTTGAGAGAGTTTGTGAGAGGACATGAACACTGGTGTGCAAACATCAAGAACGAAGAGGAGAAATTAGCATAACAGCGGAACGAGCTGGCAGAACGGACCGAAAAACCACTCAGGTGATAAACTAGGGTCCGATATGGTACAGCATGCGCATATATACAGCATGACGGGGGGGGTCGGAAGGGTATAAAGCACATGGGTGGTGTACGCTCAGCAATTCGGTGAAAGCTGTTGCACGGTGTACATCGGTTTGAACGACGTCGATTTGCTGCCACCGTGTGATATGGCCAACAGGCAATCCAGTAGACGACATCTGGATGACTTTACCTGGGGTCGCGTTATTGGGAAGTTGGAAGAAGGTCGAAGTGTGACTAGTTTGGCCGAGGAGTTCAGGATCCCTCACAACATCGTTTCATGAGCTTGGAGAACACTTCAAAGGACAGCAACAGCTGTCCGAGAGTTTAGCAGTGGTCGTCCACGAGCAACCACGGCGGCGGACGACCGGTATATTGTCCTACAGGCGGGAGAAATCGCAAGGCACACGCAACAGACAACTGGACGTCCATTATCGCGTTTCACCATGACCGGAAGGCTGCACAAAGGTGGTCTATTTGCACGACGACCAGTACGGTGTGTGCCATTAACGCCTGCTTGTCGGAGACGGCGGTTTCTGTGGTGCCAGGAACACAAGAACTGGACACATCAGCAATAGGGTCGAGTTGTCTTTACGAATGAGAGCCGATTTAGTCTGACGAGCGATTCTGGGCGTATACACATCTGGAGAGAGCAGGGAACACACAATCACACCTCCAACATTCTCGAAAAGGACCGGTTTGGAGGTAGCAGAGTTCTCGTTTGGGGCGGTATCATGCTTGGTAGCCGTACTGACCTCCACGTCTTCCAAGGAGGTCCAGTCACTGGTGTCCGCTATTGTACCGAGGTTCTCCTGCCTCACGTGCGTCTGTTTAGAGGTGCTGCGGGTTCTGAGTTCCTCTTCATGGACGACAACGCTACACCTCATCGTACAGTGGCTGTCGCAGAGCTGTTGGAGAGTGAAAATATTCAACGCATGGATTAGCCCGCAAGGTCCCCGGACCTAAATCCAATCGAACACGTGTGTGACCTTCTCGGGAGACGCTTGGCGGCTCGTCACCAGCCGCCAGCAACAATTCCGCAGCTGCGATTGGCGCTACAAGAGGAATGTGCCGCGATGCCTGAACAGCTCCTTGACAACCTCGTCCTCAGCATGGACAGACATTGGAAATTCTGAAACGCAGTCTGGGGTGATCACATCCCCTACTAAAGACTGAATTTTTCTTGGCAGCCTCCTGTCACATGGACGTTTCTGTCTTCTGTCCAGTTGTGCTCGGAGCTACCTTTTCAATAAAGTGCCTTTGCATCCCTTGGAATCCTTTTTTGGACGGTTTTGCTCACTTGTCCCATATTCTTACATCTTGGGGATCTTATGGTATGTTTTGAGTCGATGTGGAGCACTTCTGCACGACGTTACATTCGAAAAACCGTCTCCTCCTTAGTTTTTGCACGCCAGTGTAATTTGGCTGAGAGAGGCCAGTTGGTCAAGTCACCGTATCGCCAGGCATTTTGGTCGAAGCGACGCGTCAATCTGACGATGCTGGCGGCACTGGGTCGAGAAGGGCACAACCAAGTGAAACGTTCGCAGGGCACGGCTGAGGGCAACGAGAGAACACGTGGATCATGTGATTGTGAAAACTGCACGAACAGTGCCGAATTCATCGCTCCCAACCATCCGTGGCTATGTTGCGTCCTCTACAGGTACGGACGTGGACATCCGGACCGTTACCAGGCGTCTTGCGACACGGGGACTACAATCGTGGAGACCACGTCGCTGCCTACCACTGACCAGCGAACATCGCCAGCATCGGTTGCAGTGGTGTCGGGCACGATCAACGTGGAATAATTCGATGGCGTCGTGCTGTCTTCAGTAATGAGTCACGGTTTGCAATTGGCACCGATGAACAGCGCATACGTGTCTGGAGACGAGCCTGCCAACACACTCAACACACAGATCATGCATTTACCGTGAAACGACACACGACTCGCACACCAGGAGTGACTGTCTGCGGAGATATTTCCACAGTACCACCCTCACGGCTCAAAGGTACGTCGACGACATTAAATGACCTGTTGTGTTGCCATTCCTGTCGCAGCGTCACCGAGCAATTTCTCAACAGGTTAATGCCCGGGAACACATGGCACGGCTTTTCCAGGCCTGCTTCGGTAATTTCCACACCCTTCCATGGCCAAACCGATCGCCCAAACTTTCACTGATCGAATATGTTTGGGACATAATGGGATGCCACCTACGCCCATCCCGGAATGTCGGCGAACTGGTACGCAACTTAGATACCATCTACTATGGTATACCTCAGGACAGTACTCGTGAAATTTTATGTGTCTCTGCAACGCCGGGTAACCGCTTGTGTCCGAGCTGGAGTTTGCGCCATAACGTAGTGACTTGTTCCACTCATGCAGCTGCTTTATCCGAATAAATTTCCCAACTGCTATGGAATTGCAATTATTTCCTTTCCGATACATATACATTGAACGTGCCAATTTTCATCTAGATTGGATGCATCCTTCTGGGTGCTTCGTTTTTTGTTTTTTTAATATTTGCGTAGAGTGTAATTATTTTTCAGTCTTTAACTTAACTGAATTTTTGCGGAAAAGCCATCTCTTTTCTGAGAGTCAATTTTAAGATTTCAGGTATAAATCGCGTTGATGACAATGCTTTGTTAATTGAGGATAAGCGCGTGTACTTTATCCTTTTAACGAGCATAACGCCCAAAAGCCTTGTACATCAAAACGTCCACTGCCGCCCGAAACGACTGCCCATAGTGAATAGGATTTCCTATCCCCAGCCATTATTTTAAATTGAACGACCTCTGCGGGATTGACAGAAGTCACCCTGAGTCATCATTCCTGTTAAATTACTTAAGCAGGAGCTGGTTTCTCCTAAGGTGATGTCATTCTCCCTCATGACATAGCGTCCTTTTACCGCGGGGAATGCAGTAATTGTCACCGGGAAACGTCTGAAAGTCGGTGAAAATCTAACATACTGATCGGAAGTTACGCGTGGGGATCCAGCATTAATCCTATATTATTAAACTGTAGAAGGGGGACAGAACTCCGAAGGGAGGAACAGGCAGTTTTGTGCGTTATAGTATTCTGAGCTGCAGAAGATTTTAAGGTCCTGGTCGCTAAATGGTTAAAAAAGGTGTCGCGTGAGTCTAGTGTCGTTTCATGGCAGAAGAAAAAGTATACATGCGATTTATTGAGATTTAAAAACTTGTGGATTTGAAACTGTACCAAATATAACAATCTTTTTTATGAATTTCGCAGAGCCATAATGGTTTATACCTTTATTTATTTCATATTCCTTACACGCATGGACGACACCATATCCTCGAATTCGTTTGGGCATATCCCCAAATTCGTTTTCTGTTTTGTTCCATACATTTTTAACCCTTTAACGACCGTAACGCCCAAAACGTCCAAACATACATGCGGCCATAGCCACCTCTCTAGAGTGAGTCAGATTTCCTACCATTACTTGTTCAAATTTTCTCGACCTATGATGATCAGCTGGAGTCACATTCAGTCACTGTTGTTGTTATTAAACAAAGAAGTGAACCAACAGACAGTTTCGGGCGTTATGGTATTTGGAGTGATAAAAGAATTTTGTGCCATAATCGTTAAAGGGTTAAAAAAGGAATAATTGGTTTTTCCGAAACCTTGTAAATTATCCAACCATTTTTGGTATTTTTATATGGAAGCCACTAAACTTATATACACCGATCAGCCATTACATTATGTCCACTCCCAGCCTAGAGAAATGAGCGCGCCTGGGGAACGAACGGCGATGGAGGTGAAGTTCGCAGAGCAGTATATATACACTATCTACCCACAAATAATTGGACACCCCTGCAATCGACGATATCTGCGGTCCTGATACACGTCGCGGCCGCCGCCGTTAAATATCGTGTGGGAAACAACAACGCAACCAGTCGCATGCAAGATGCCACGCAGTTCGGAGCTCTCTGATTTGGAGAAAGGTGTAATCGTCGGGTATCACAGAAATGGCCGATCCATACGTCACATATCCAGCGAGTTGAAGTACCCAAAATCGACAGCGGCCTACGTGATTGGCAAGTGGAAAAGGAGAGGTGACTGTCGGAATGTGCCCCGACCCGGCAGACTCACAAAACCTGGGAGTTAGAGACCGACGGGTGCTGGCCAAAGAAATTCGGAAGAACCGCACCAAATCGATGGGCCACATCCGCGAGGAGTTTCAACAGGCATCATGGAGTGTTCTTTCGATGAATACCATCCGTAAGGAAGCCCATCTGCTCGGTTATCATGGACGTGCTGCCGCCCACAAGCCTTTGATCACCAAGTCCAATTGCGCTGCTCGGCTAACGTCGTGCAAAGAACGTCGACAGTGGACCGTTGAACAGTGGAAACAGGTTCTCTGGAGCGACGAATCAAGGTTCACCCACTACCGTTCGGATGGCAGAGTCTGGGTTTGGCGTCTGCCTGGAGAACGCCTCCTGCCGGAATGTATTGTGCCAACTGTGGAGTTCGGCGGCGGTGGAATAATGCTATGGGGGTGTTTCTCCTGGTATGGCACGGGTCCCTTAGTCGCAATTCCTTTAAGACTCAACGCCGAGACCTACTGCACCATTTTGGATGACCATGCGCTTCCTACGTTGTAGCAGTTTTACGAGGTGGACCCATGTTACTTTCAGGATGACAATGCCACCTGTCATGTTGCGAGGTGCACCATGGCTTGGTATGGTGACAGTGGGGTTAATCGAATGGACGGGCCAGTGCAGAGTCCGGACCTTAACCCTATCGAGCACCTCTGGGACGAGTTGGAGCGTCGACTTAAGGGGTGCCCCAACCGTCTGAAATCGGTAAAGGAACTGACCTGTCTTCTCCATGCCGAGTGGAAGAAAATACCGCTAGCCGTCGTACAACGCCTGGTTAAGAGTATGCCCCGGTGGGTCGCAGCTGTAATCGTCGCTCGTGGATGCTCCACCAACTATTAAAGGTGAATAAACTTCGGTTTCCTTTGCTATCACAGGCGTCCAATTCCTGGTTGGTAGATAGTGTTTAACCCAAGGGCCGGTTTTGGGTTTGTAGAGTGTTCGGAGTCAGAATAAGAAAAGCTGCTGATTTATCGAAGTTCGATAAAGGACAAAATTTAATGGCACGGCGTATCGGAAGTACGATCTCAGAAACGGTGGGGCTTGTGAGTAAATATCAAAAGTGATGCACAGATGGCTAAATGACGAAACGCCGTCCAGCCGTGTGACGTGCGCAGCTCATTGATGCCAGAGAAGAGCGGAGACTGCCGCGCATTGTTCACAGCAACCGCTGTGCCACAGTGCGATAAATCACTCTCAGCTGCAACATTGGTGATCAGGGCAATGTGTCGCAGCACATAGTTCATCGCAGCCTTTTGCGCACGGGGCTGCGTTGCCGAAGACCCAGCCGGGTGGCCATGTTCGCTTTCACATCATCCCCAACAAGGCACGAAATGGGCCCAAGATCATGGAGATTGGACCGTGAATGATTAGGTGAAAGTGGCTTGGTTTGACGAATCAAGATTCCTGGTGCATAACGTAGACGGACGGGTACGGATACGCCGATTACCAACGGAGGCTATGGCACCTGGATGCACTGTTGGGCAAAGAGAGACCGGCGGCGACTGTGTTATGCAGAGGACGACGTTTCCTTTGGACACCTTAGGCCGCATTATCCTAATTGCACAATCCCTGACAGCTCTCAGGTATCAGAACATCGTTGTGGACCAAGGTTACCCATTCGTGGCAACTGTGTGTCCTGCTGGTGATGGCCAATACCAACAGGATAATGCGCCATGCCACACTGACAGAATCGTCAAGGAGTGTTTCGAGGAACATGCTGGTGATTTTTAGTTAATGCCTGGGCCTCCAAATTCACCTGACATGAATCTAATCGAACATTTGTGGTTTGACTTGGAAAAGCGGGTTTACGCTAAATGACCACCACACTGAAATGTACGGTAACTGGAGGACCTGTTGTTAGGAGTATGGTACCAAGATAGCCCAAGATACCTATCGTAACCTTATCGAAAGGATGCCTTGCGGAGTGGCCGCTGTTTTGCCGTCTAAAGAGGGTCCTACAACTTCTCAGATAGGTGGTCATAATGAATTGGCTCATTGGTGTATATTATAATGGTAGCAAATCTCTGTTTGGTCTTGAACAGGCAGTAGTTGAAATTATATACCCGCGGCTACTAGGAGCATACAGATACGGTCGAAGGAGGCTCTCGGAAAAGTCATTTACGTAGGCCTACCAATAAGGAATTTTCGATGGTCATTGGCTACGGATTGGGGATAGGTAAACTACTGTAGTATCCCTCAACGTCAGAACACTATCCTGAGTAGAGGGCGCTGCTTAGCACTGAGGTTTGAATAAAAAGGCAAAGTGCTGGAGAATGATTATTTTGAAAATTGCTGCCCGCCGGAAAGTATGGTCACTGTCGGTGGTACATGCTGTGATAAGTTTTATGTAAGCATGCAAACCAACGGCAGAGGAGATTCATAGGTAATAGGAAAAACCTATGGCCCTCAAGACGTATGCGAGGCCCCCGCGTCTCAGAGGTTAGAGAGCAAGGCCATCTAAAAAGTACAATGCCATGTACAAACCGACGGTAGAGGAGATTCATCGGTAACAGCAAAAATCTATGGCCCTCAAGAGGTGAGCGCGGTCCCTGCGTCTCAGAGATCAGAGAGCAAGGCCAACTCGAGAGTACAATGCCAGGACATTAGAGCGATGAGTTCCCTTCGCGTTTGACGTCACTCGCGTGTTATTCGGCCTGATACGTCGATGTCGCGTTTGACGTCCTAGATGATAACTTTGGAAACCAATCGAAAGTCTTGGTTTCCGCGTGATGTCACCACAAGAGGGAACTGATCTTTCTAATGTTACGGCTTTGTGTCTTCTAGACGGCCTTAGTTTGAGTCTCCGATGAGACATGGGTGGTTTACATGTCTTACCGTACTGGCTCTCTTCCTTCGTGGAACCAGTGGCCCTAAATTAGGGATTGGCGACTACTTATAGCCATATGGAGTTACTCACGTTCGCCATTAAACCCCGAAGAAAAAACAAAAATAATTTCTGAGCGTGTTAGAATGGTGGTCGAAATTCTCACACCAGCGCAATGCGTTGAGCCATGGAAAAAGCACGGGCAAGCCTTCGACATGAAGAATAGACCATAGCATTTCGTCTGTGTACGTTCTGAAGCACAAGAATACACAGATGACTTCGCGTCAGACTGCCGCAAATACAAATGCATTTTTCACGACCGCGCACCAGCGTTGCCGAAATGTTGGAGTATAGAAAAGTTCCGGTAAGCCAGAAAGGTGCTCATACAATTGAAGGAAGTACAGAAAGCGTTGTGAGTGCTTAAATCCAGGAATTCCTAAGCCGCCCTACCACCTGCGGCGCAGAGTGACTATACCATTTCACGCCGAAGTCAAAGGCAGCGACAAAGGACGGGAAACACATCATCTTTTGTGAGAAAGAAATTCAAGTGCAATCTTCTGGGAAGGTGATGTTGACATCATTTTATGTAGCCCCGAGGAATTCTCCTCTCGGGCTTCTTGAACCTCGAGGCTACCATCACGGTCTTATTGCACCACTAGGAAGGAAGCAATGCGTAGATGACGCCCTGGCATTCTCACAGAAGGTGTAATCCTTTTGAATAACTAAGCTGGCTTCTTCATTGCAAGTGTGACAACGCACCGTGCGGAGAGGTTCAGATAGCCTTGTCTCATCCATTCCGTTTACATCATGAACTTGCCCCTCTGGACTTCCACATGTTCGGCCTTCTTAAAAAGCTCCTTGAAAAAAACCATTTCCGCAATTACACCGAAGTAGAAGCTGACGTGAAACGTTAGTTCCGAACACTTGATGCTGGATTCTTTGCGTGAGGTTTTAAACGTTCGTGTAACGTTGAAACAAGGGACTTAAACGCTTCCGTTATTACGTGGGAAAATAGGATACATGTTTCACATGGGTCTGGTTCATTTGCCCGACGTTTACTTCACCAAAGGGTCACTTAACCGAAAATCACTTCACCGAAAAGATTGTTTCACCGAAAGAGCACTTGATCGAAGCGTTCATTTCACCGAAGTGTAACTTGATCGAAAGGTACATTTCACCAAAGGGTCACTTGATCGAAAAGTTCATTACACCGAAAGATCTCTTTACCTAAAAGTTCATTTTATCGAAAGGTAATTTCACCGAAAGGTCAGTTAATCGAAAACTTTGGATTTCATTACAAGATCTGTTGAAGCATGGTGCAAGTTCGGCAGGCGATCATACTCAAATTGCACTTTTGATTTCTCCGTGTCACAAAGAACGCAAAGACTTAGTTTTAGACTAATCTTTTTTTTTTTTTTAATTTAAGACAAAAAAAAGTCATGTAGAGTGCTCATGTTCATAAGGTCTACATAAAAGTCATGTTCAGTTCTCATGTTCATACGGTTTGCATAAAAAGTAAAATTAATAATGCACATTTTTTCCGGCAAAAAGAATCATTTTTAGGGTCCTAGGTCTTGGCTTAGGCCTTTTTAGCAAATTTTAACCGTGCGTGCTCATGTTCATAAGGTTTACACAAGAAGTTACTTTACATTTTATGTAATGCTTATGACTATGAGTAGGGCTAAAATCTGTTAAAATGGCCTGTATCCAGGCCCACGGTAAAAAAATTAATGTTTTGTGGTTGAGTAAAAGTAGAACACTATATTTACTTGATTTGCTATGTAACCCTTATAAATATGAGTTCGGAGGTTTAAAATTTGACAAAAAGGCACAGATCTACGCCTTTTGATTAATGTTGCATTTCCAAAAACCTACTCATGGAGAGGTGTTTCATAGAAATTAAAAGTGTATTTTTTATACAATCCGATAATGTTTAGGTAGCCAGTTTTACAAAACCACGCACCACACTAACAACAAAATTCTAAGTTTTCGATAAACTGGCCATTCGGTGAAATGATCTTTCGATATAATGAACTTTTAGGTAAAGCAATCCTTCGGTGAAATGAACTTTTCGATCAAATGTCCTTTCGATGAAATTAACTTTTAGGTGAAGTGACCTTTCGGTGAAATGAACTTTTCGGTCAAGTGACCCTTCGGTGAAATGTACCTTTCGATCAAGTGATTTTCGCCGAAGTGATTTTCGGTCAAGTGACCTTTCGATTAAGTGAACGATACCCGTTTCACATACAGTGAGCTACCTCATTTGTATGTAGCTATAATGACATTTTTCTAACTTGGACTCGACATCTGCTAATTGATCAGCCCATGCAGATACGCTAACTTCAATAGGAATACACGTGAATTGCACTGAATGCATAAATTATTACGCAGTCCAAAACATAAGCACGAACATTTTCACGAGTTGCACATACATACGTAGTTTAATCACTGATATTTACGTTCAATAATACCTGTCATTTAAAAACACAACGTATCACATAGTTATCTTTCATCTAACACGGATACAGAGTGCCCGACAGACTGAGTATGCGAAGCTGGTACTACCGCTGGTAACAATGATGTCCAGAGTAAAGCAGAGATGGGCTGTCCAGGACCACCTACAGGTAAATCAATATGGGGTATGCCCTCCTCAAACAGATATGCACGTTTGGGTGTGGCATACTCAGAACAAGATTGTTGGGCAGGTCCTTCGGCAGAACTTGCCACTCTGCCATCAGTGCTCTTCGGAGCGCAGGAATCATTCCTGGTGGTGGTGTCCTCTCAACTAGATGTCTCCCCAAAGCATCCCAAGCATACGCTGTTGGGTTGATGTCAGAGGAACATGTTGGCCACTCCATT
This sequence comes from Macrothele yani, assembly GCA_039090855.1. Lineage (NCBI taxonomy): Eukaryota > Metazoa > Arthropoda > Arachnida > Araneae > Macrothelidae > Macrothele > Macrothele yani. The sequence continues at coordinate 41,231,894 of CM077022.1, read as the reverse complement.
CGATGGATATCTCCTTTCTCAAGGATTTCAACCACGGTCGCTGAACGATGGGGTTCAGCATTACCTTCCATGAAAATGAACTCTAGTCTGATAGCTACACGGAACAGGCAAACATGACGGAGGATGACATGATTACAGTACCGTTCACCGGTCATGGACCCTTGTTCTGCCAGCTGCAACTCGGTACGACCATTGACTATAACGCCGGCTCAGACCATGATTAACCCAACAAAATTTCTATCTCTTTCCACGATGTTTTCTTGACGGTGCTGAGTACCACGTTCCCTGCCAGATGTACTGATGCCAAGAATTGGACTTTAAACTAAATCTGCTTTCATCTGTGAATAAAATGCTGCCATATTCCTTATTTGTCCAACCACTATGTTATCGACACCATGAGTCGCAATCAGGCACATTTAGCTCTCCATCATTTAATTGTCTGGCCACGGCTTGACGCGACACACGTGTCCCAGTATTTGCAAACAGTTGATTACTAAATTGACCAGCATGACTCCGACGATTCGTGTTGCAGATAGCACCAAATAACAGTCTTTTGATGCTGTGATGCATCGTGCATGATCTCCCCATCACGTCTAGAGGCATTTCCAGTTGTCTGGTACCTTGAAGTAACCTTGGCACAATGCTTTGATCGATTCCCAATTCATTTGCAACACAGCACGCTTTTCTTCCAGTTTACCGAAGATCCGATTACGTTCAAACTGACAAAGATGATGTCTTTGTTCCATGTTTACTCTGACTCTCCAGTACGTTTCCACTACACCCCAAAACACCAGTGAAATCACGGACTGCACTAGCAGAGTAATTCCTCACAAGAAGTGTTCGCCGACTATTCACCGCCTGTTTTATGTGCCACCTATGTTGGACCGTGCCATTTCGGTGGGGGTAAGTTGGTAGGGACACTGACATTCGTTTCGCTGAGTATTTGTGTGATGTACGGTCAATTTTTCCGCTTCTTAGGAAAAATCCCTTTCGTGCTTAGATTTCGGAGCTGTATATACTAGGTGCTTGAATTAATTCCCGCTGTTTTTTGCAAACAAACACTTGTGTGTTGCCACAGAACGGCACAGGATAGTCTATTTAAAGTAGTGTTCGTTGGCAGCTACGACCCTTTCCTACCGTTGGGGTAACAAATGGATTCCGCAGTAGAAAAAAGCAGGTTCTGTCGAGGCGAACCATTCATCGAGCCATTTTTAGATATCCGCGACAGAACGGAAGTGCCACTCTGACGGGCCATATTGTAGCGACCGTAGCAAATGGAAGCCCGAGGGAGCAATGTCCGGGGAATAAGGCGGATGGGGTAAGACGTCCCAGCCAAGTGCCTCCAAGACTTCCTTCACGGATTTGGCGACATGAGGTCTAGCGTTGTCGTGGAGAAGAATAACTTTGTCATGTCTTTCAGCGTATTACGGCGGTTTCTGGGTGAGTGCACGTTTCACATCGAGTAACTGACTTTGGTACCGCTCCGCATTGATGGTTTCACCGGGTTGCAGCATCTCAGAATACACAACACCGACTTGATCCCACCAAATGCACAGCATCACCTTCCTGCCATGGATGTCCGGTTTATGCGTGGAGGTTGATGGTTTTCCGGGACGAACCCATGATTTCGTGCGCTTAGGATTGTCGTAACGAATCCATTTTTCATCTCCAGTCACTATTCGATGCAAAAACGACTTCCGTTTGTGTCGCTGCAACAGCAATTTACACATGGTTACACATTTGGTGATGTAGTTTTCCTCATGTGGGATCCAGTTTCCGAGCTTCTGGATCATTCCCATTGCCTTTAAACGTTTGCTAACGGTTGATTCTTCGACCCGTAGTGTTTCAGACAACTCGCGGAGCGTCTGACATGAATCCTCGTCCAACACGGCCTCCAATGCGCCATCTTCGAACTTTTTCGGCTGCCCAGGGTGCTCTTTTCCCTTTACGTCATATTTGTTGGCTTTGAAGCGTCGGAACCACTCTCTGCCTGTTGTTTCCGATAGGACATGTTCGCCATAGGCCTGCACTAGCAAACGATGACTTTCCGCTGCAGATTTCTTCAAATGAAAGCAGAAGAGTAATGCTTCCCGCAAATGCTCCTTTTTTGGTATAAAACTCGACATCGTGAATGCGATACAAACTCGTGTTCTGTGCCCTCCGATCGCGTGTCACACACTGCTTCGCCCAGACAACGGACGGTACAAGCGTGCGCTAAGGAGGTCACGTGTGGCCCGGGTCACAGCGCACCGCTGCTGCTCTCTATTGGGCAGCAGCGGGAATTAATTCAAGCACCTAATACATGCTGATAACAATATGGAAAACAGAAGTATTGCTTTCAGTCACGTAGGACGCCAAAACGGGCAATGTCTACAAATAGAGCAGTACGCAGTGGAAACTAGTCACGGAAAAGCAAATATTTGTAAAGGCAGCGGCGTTAGTTAAACCGTGGCCATGTAGTGGCTGCAAGGAATGCAGGTTGTTCAATCACGGCACCTACTGAACTGTTAGGATTTTTACGTCCGACCTTTGCGTATGTACACCAAGGCTACGTGAAATATGGCAAATCTTCTAATCATCGGGAGAAATAGGGTCATTAACGCGCAATTTACTCTCGAGATGAGCACAGAATGTCTCGCATTGTTACAAGGAATCTCACGGCTTCCGCGGGGCAGCTAACATGGAAATTTATGGAGGGCGCGTCCGCAATCGTGAAGATTCTTTCCTCACCATGTGGCACAATCATTCAACAGGACAACGCCACACTGCATACTGCCAAAGTTGCGGCCAATTGGCTGCAGTAGCATTCAAGTGAGTTTCCGAGTGCCCCCTCCATCTCCGTTTGCCGGACTTCGACCACATTCAGAGTGGGACGAATTGGTAAGATCTTTTCAATCCCTCCAGCACCCAACGACAATTGTGGATGCTCTATGACTGACGATCCTTGTTTATTAGACGGAAATACCACCTATGTCTTTACAGCACCTCATTGAGATATATAAGACTCAATGAGGTTGAGTCTTATATATCTCAATGAGGTGCTGTAAAGACGCCTGTCTACTATTGTTGAAGCAAAACGTTGTTAAGTAAGTGTACATAATAATTTGCCCATTCATTGTATCACGAGGTTAGGCATCTCTCTCTCCCTGTAGAGGAACAATGTTTTCTTTCTTTAAATTAACCACCGCCGCAGCGCAATTGGTAAAGTGGAAGTCACTACGTCTGTTTGAGAGATAGGTCTGTCATTTCAAGCACGGCTTGCGTCCGATGAATTGTGTTTTACCCTCCTTACGGCTTTTATGGAGTTTTCCCGTGATGATGATAAAAGTTTATTGCGCCGTCAAAATTTTTTACTTGGAAATTTAGATTAAAGCGCTCTGAATACCTAATCTTAAAACGACTCCGCTGCAATCTTTAGTATGTTCGCATTTCTTTGTAACTGCTGCAATTTTTGCCAGGAGACAATAACAACAACCCGCTCTTTCTTTGGGCACATGTGATCTGTAAAAAAATCTAAAGAATTCGAAAGTTTAAAGCTTCTTAACAGGAGAATTTGTGGTTTTACGACCTCAAAATCCTAGAAGTGGAAGAAGTAGTCCCGAAGGGATGAAGAAATAAATAAATCGTTAATGATTTCGGAATTTGCTAGGTGTGTGCTGAAGAAAAGTGTTTCAACTTATGATAAAAGTTTATTGCACCATCAAGATTTCATGCAGCGAAAAGAGCAGATGGTGTGGAAAAAACGATATCATTAAATGAACTGGAAATTTTTCCTCAGCTCTAAGTCTGCAAAACTCCACCGCAACTTATTCCTTAATCCTTCTAATACGCCCTTTTACTTTTTTATGGTATTGTGGTCTATGTTATTTACTCCACTTCTAAAACCCATGACATCCTTAGTCCACGTATATTTCTTTCGTGACAGCAACTATATATCACACTGCTCTGCGATTTTTGAAATGAAAACCAAGATTATCTCCAGATTGAGTCCCAAAAATAAAATAAATGCTGGAATAGCTTTACTGTAGCAATGGCAGTTTGGTAATCATCTTTAGCCTTTGCACACGATGTGTATTTTCGTTTGCATGTGTAAAAGGAAGTTAAAGTTAATTTTTCATAAGTTATTGTTTCCTTTAGATCAGTGGTTCCCAACCTTTTTTTGGCCATGCCCCACCTAAGCATCTCAAATATCGTGATGCCCCCCTCCCCCTGTGACATATAATTCTTATTATTCAAAAAATGAACTCCTCTCCTCCACGTATAATGACATATACATATAATTCTTATTATTCAAAAAATGAACTCCTATTCACGTGGAGGATAGGAGTTACATATCATTCTTATTATTCAAAAAATATTTATATGTAACTCCTATCCTCCACGTCTAATTACATATACGTATAATTCTGTGACATATAATTCTTGCTATTTAAAATATGAACTCCTATTCACATGTTCTTTGGAAGCTTGTTAATGGTTTTTTAGGCCATTAGCAAGCTTCCAAAGAATGTGGCATCCGTGAAAGAGAAAAATAAAAGAACGAAATAACAGTTGAAGTACTGAGGAAGAAATCACTAAGAAATTGGTAAAAAAAATAGTAATATGAAGTGATATGAAAAAACAGCAAATAAAGTTTCAAAATGTATAATAGAAAACTGAAATGCATAAATATAAAATAATTTTAATGGAAGCTTTTTCTGTAATACTTTGATCACTTTAAATAAAAATACAATTTGAGCTCACCTCAAGGTAAGTAGACTAAAGTTAGAGAAATCCTTGTGCTGCATGCCTGCTGCAGAGAGATTTATATTAGGCACCAATTTAGTCAGTTTCATTCTCAAGTCTCCTAATTTAGTGATATCCAGTCGATTTCTTTTCTTCAGTAGCAAATCATTTACAGCACTAAAGCCACATTCAGCTAAATATCGAATTGCCCCCTTAAAAACCATATTGCGCCCCACGTTTGGAACCACTGCTTTAGATACAGAAAGTTTTAAAATTTCCTGTTGTGTGAGGCGGTTACCGCGTAGCCTCACTTCCCTAATCCATTCCCCTAATTCCCGTTTGCCCTAATCACGTTTACCCCAATGGAGTTTCCCCGAAATCGCTTTTACCCGAACTCCCATTTCCCCTAATTTCGTTTGCCCTAATCTCGTTTCCCCTAAACCTCGTTTCCCCTAATTCCCGTTTGCCCTAAACGCGTTTACCATAACGGCGTTTCCCCGAAATCACTTTTACCCGAATTCTCATTTCCCCTAATTTCGTTTCCCCTAATCTCGGTTCCCCTAAATCTCATGTCCCCTAATTCGCATTTGCCCTAAACACGTTTACTCCAATGGCGTTTCCCCGAAATTGCTTTTACCCGAATTCCCATTTCCCCTAATTTCGTTTCCCCTAATCTCGGTTTCCCTAAATCTCATTTCCCCTAATTCGCATTTGCCCTAAACACGTTTACTCCAATGGCGTTTCCCCGAAATCGCTTTTACCCGAATTCCCATTTCCCCTAATTTCGTTTCCCCTAATCTCGTTTCCCCTAAATCTCGTTTCCCCTAAATCTCATTTCCCCTAATCTCGTTTCCCCTAAATCTTATTTCCCCTAATCTCGTTTCCCCTAAATCTCATTTCCCCTAATTCACGTTTGCCCTAAACACATTTACCCCAATGGCGTTTCCCCGAAATCGCTTTTACCCGAATTCCTATTTCCCCTAATTTCGTTTGCCCTAATCTCGTTTCCCCTATTTCACGTTTGCCCGTATCAAGATTTTTTTCTAATTCGCGTTTTCCTTATTTCGCGTTTGCCCTAATTCATGTTTGGTTTTTATTAACCGAAATAAAACGGTGGGTCTTTATATCTCAAGAGAATTATTCTTTCCTTTCTTGTTGATGATGTCGATAACCATGCCAACAAAAGTGTAAAGAAGTGCACATGGCGAGGACCATTATACGGTTAGTCCTTAACGCAGCCATTGTATCTGTCACGACCCCCCCCTCCGCTACCCTTCCTCACATATAAAGTACTACATCGCATTAAACTTTTATTAAAGCAAGAGATACTATTGAAAAGCATTCGCTAGAATTGTGAACGCAGAAGGCCCACTTCTTAAGAGTTCTTAGTGTACTAGACCCCTTCCTTCTCCCCACCGTACGAGACTCTAAGCATGAGCCGTGGAAATGCCTTTTGCTAATTGAGTTCCCGTTAACAGTAGACGTCAGTTTGTCCAGTTTGAATGTTTTCTCAGTTAGCACCATCACTGATTGGGTGTAGGAGAACTGGCCATCGGTGAACTGGCCACAAAAATGTTAACAGGCCGTATAAAAATTGCGTTTTCGACCGCTTCGTGGCCACGTTCTTGGAAGTTGGTTATCTGAATCACATAAAGTTTCCGTAATTTCGTCTTTTCTTAATTGCGATTATTAATGTAATTCTTTAAAAAATGATTATGATCTACAACTGAACAAAAGATTTCAGGATTTACAAACTGCAAGTCTGCAATTAATTATCTGAGGGCCTCGCAAAACCTTTCGGGGGAGGGGAGGGGGTAACACCAAAAGTATAAAATATAAAGAATTTCTGGTCTGATCGGGAGATTTTCAGCATTTACAACCTACAAGTCAACAAATTGTCTAAGGGCATGTGCTGTTTCAAGAAAACTGTCGGGGGAGGGGGTGGAGCACGTGTGCAATGTTAAGTTAAACGAAATTTGTTTTGGATTTTATGGATTTTTACACTGCCTGAAAATAAACATCTTTCCTTTTCTTTCTGTTGAACTTGAAATCCAAAAAGGATGAAGAAAAATTTTTGTAATTTAAAAAAAAATTACAATGCCCCCTTTTTCGTTCCTGAGAATTGATAGCGGCAATAAGGTGCACAAAATCCTTATTTCAAATTTTTACTGTCTGTAGCAGTGGCTTACGTAGATAGATCGTTTTCCAAACTTAGAAATATGAAAAGTTACTTCTGATTAAATGTGAAACAACAACGACTTTTTTTCGTTAGTAATTAAAACAAAATTGCTACAGACTTAGACAATTTGGACATTGTTATAAAGTTTGTAACAAAAAGAAAAACAAAAGCTACAAAAGTTAATTTTACCTGAAACTACGTTTGTTTGTGTGCTTTCTTAAAGCTTTAGTTTTTAATTTATAGGAAAAATAATTTCATTTATAATTTCATTTATATATATATATATATATATATATATAGCTGCAGAGTATGACCCAGGAACTTGCTGACAAGAGTAAAGAAGTGAGATTAAAAATGAACTTTCAGAAGACAAAAGTGATGTACAATGCTTTTACAAAAAATGAAAATTTATCGATTGATGGGGAAAATCTGGAGATAACCAATACATACATTTATCTTGGACAGCAGATATCAAGTGAGGGTCACATTGATGAAGAAATTAATCGGCGTACAAAACTTGCCTGGAGATCTTTTGGAAGAAGTAGTATAATTTTCAAGAGCAATATGCCATTATGTCTTAAAAGAAAAGTGTTTGAACAATGCATACTTCCAGTGCTTACGTATGGTGCCGAGACGTGGACCTTCACTAAAAGAGATATAGAAAGGCTGCAGACAACTCAAAGAGCCATGGAGAGGTGCATGCTTGGTGTAACCAGGCGAGATAAGAAGAGGAACTCGTGGATCAGAAAAATGACAAGAGTGGAAGACATCATGAGCAGAGTAAAATCCCTGAAACGGCAATCGGCTGGACATGTTGCCAGAAGAACGGAATATCGATGGACAGCCGAAATTTTAGATTGGACTCCAAGGGACAGGAAAAGACCCAGAAGAAGACCATATTGGAGATGAGTGGATGAAATTCGAAAACATGCGGGAGTAAGATGGGTGGATGAAATTCAAAAGCATGCGGGACTGAGATGGGTGGATGAAATTCGAAAGCATGCGGGAGTGAGATATTGGAGACTGGGGCAAAACAGACCGTAGTGGAAGAAACTTGGTGAGATCTTTATTCATCTAGCAGTAGATTGAAAATGGTTGATGATGATGATTAAATATACATATATTTTCCTGAATTGGACGATAAAAAATTACATACAACGATTTTTTTCTTGAATTTCACGATAAATCCGATTTTTTTCCCTGAATTTTGGCGATAAAAGAAACGTTTTATTTCACTCAACGAAAATCAGGACAAACATGAATTGGGGAAAACGCGAATCAAGGCAAAGGATAATTAGAACAAACTTGATACAGTAAACGTTTTTAGGGGAAACTTTGATACGGACAAACGTGTTTAGGGCAAACGTGAATTAGGGGAAATGAGATTTAGGGGAAACGAAATTAGGGGAAATCGGGTAAAAGCGATTTCGGAGAAACGCCATTGGTTTAAACGTGTTTAGGGCAAATGCGAATTAAGGGAAACGAGATTTAGGGGAGCCGAGATTTAGGGGAACCGAGATTAGGGGAAACGAAGTTAGGGGAAATGGGAATTCGGGTAAAATCTATTTCGGGATAACGCCATTGGGGTAAACGTGTTTAGGGCAAATGCGAATTAGGGGAAACGAGATTAGGGCAAACGAAATTAGGGGAAATGGGAATTCGGGTAAAAGCGATTTCGGGGAAACGCCATTGGGGGAAACGAGATTTAGGGGAAACGAAATTAGGGGAAATGGGAATTCGGGGAAACGGATTAGGGGAAACGGGTGTTCACCGCGGTTACATGTGAAAGAAACTCGCTTTAAATTGCTAGCGCAGCTGCTTTTTTACTGCTGAAACAAGAACTACTAGATCTTAAACCCAAGGAAATTAAATATATCAGATTAAATATTTATTCCACGAAACCATTTTTCAAGCAGCATTTGCTATGACGCAAATATCATCCTGGGTTTTAAAAACAGGAGTAATATGAAATCACATATTATCTGATCAACCACAGTCTATCCACAAACTTCCTGTAATTGGAAAGAAATTAATATCGAGTTGGTCGACGTTTTGTTGCTATCCCATGCTTTCCACTAGATTTTGGTACGTTGCTACGGGAATTGCTTTCTTTTATGCCCCAAGAGCATTAATTAGATCTGTCACTAATATCGGGCGGTTCGTCCTAGCTCGCAGTCAGCAGTCCAATTCATCCCAAAGTTGTTCCATTGGGCTGTGTGACTGTCTAGGACAGTCAAGTTCTTCCACACCCATCTCATCAAATCATTCTCGCACAGACCTCGCTTTTTCGAATGGGGGATTTTTCCTGTTGGTAAAGGAAATGGCCTTAACCGAACTGTTTGCCATAACATTGAGATCACAGAATTGTCAACTATGTCATTATAGGCAGCAACGTGAATATTACTGGTCACTGAAGCTAGGGGTAGGGCTCAGCAAAACCATGAAACACAGTCCCAGAGTATGATGCATCCTCCACCAATATTCACAGTCGGCACAAAAACGTTAGCCAGGTAGTGTTCACCTGGCATCCTCCACACACCCAGACTCATCCGTCCGGCTGCCAGATGGAGAAGAGTGATTCATCTCTCCAAAGAACGGATTTCCACTGCTCCAGAGGGTACTGGAGCAGTGGGTACTGGCGCCAAACAATACACCACTCCAATCGACGCTTGACGTTATTCTTGCTGATGTTAAGCCTATGTGTGACTATTCAGCCACGAAAACCTATAGCCTTTAGCTCTCGACGAAGAGATATCGTGCTGCCGCTGCTCCCAGAGACATCTTGGAACTCCGTGGTGAGTGTTGGTACCGAGACAGGCGATTATGTCTCAGCACCCACTTCAGCATTGGGAGGTCCTGCACCCGCTCTGTGATTTTGCGTGACCTGCCTTTTCGTGATTGTGCTGCTGTTGATTCTAGGATTTTTTTCTACTTTTCAATAACATCACATACACGGTCGAGTCACATTATTGTGACCACCAGCTAATATCCAGAGAAACCACCAGGTGCAGCGCGGATAGCAGCTAGACGGGCTAGGAGTGACTCAATAAGGTGCTGGAAGGTGTTCACAGGTATTTAGAATCATGCTGACTTCAGTGCATCTCACGGCTGCTGGAGGGTGCGTGGTGGAAGACCCATACAGCGAACAACACGATCGAGGTGGTGCCATAGATGCTGAACTGGGTTTAAGTCTGGGAAGTTAGGGGGCCATGGAAGTACTTTGAAGTCTTGATCGTGCTCTTCCAACCACTTCCGGACATTTCTAGCTGTGTGACACGTCGCATTGTCGTGCTGAAAGATTCCACCCGCCCCAGGGAAGACAATCAGCATGTGTGGGTGTACGTGGTGTGCAAGGATGGATTCATAAAGACTTCGGTCCATAGTGCCTTCCACAGGTATGAGTGGACCCAGAGAATGCCACGAAAACATTCCCCAGATCATAACGCTGCCGTCACCAACCTGTGTTCTTCCAGCAATGGTTAAAGAGTGTTTGTTGTTCCATGTTTCTCGCCTTATACGCCAACGTCCATCCGTTCGATGAAGCAGAAAACGTGACTCATCGGAGAAGGCAATTCTTTGTCAATCAGCGGAGGTCCAAATCCGAAACTGCCATGCAAATATAAGTCTTTTATGCCGATGCCCCTTCGTTAGCATAGGTGCAATGACCATCCGTCTGCATCGGAGCCCCATGCGCAGCAGGGGTTTGCTGAACTGTTGTTTTAAACACAATTCCGGGCGCCCCCTGGCTTATTCGGCAGGTGAGTTGCTCCACTGCAGCGTGTCTATCGGCCCTCAAGCACCTTCGAAGCCTACGTTCACCTCTCACATCAATGGCACGTGGTGCTTCGGAGTTTGTTAGTCGCTGATTCGCAATCGTGCCATTTCTTCAATCGCGATACACTTTTTTTTTTTTTTTTTTTTTTTTTTTTTTTTTGAGGTTTAACGACCACCGTGAGCAACTCAATGGGCTATAAGCAGTCGCCCGTCCCTAATTTAGAGTCACTGGTTCCAGGGAAGGGAGAGAGCCAGTGCCGTAAGACAAACACAACATCCATGCCTGACCGGGATTCGAACCCGGACCCCTTCCGACGAATGATCAGAGGCCAACGCCTTAGACCACTGCGCCACCGGGGCGGCCGCGATACACTTTAACCACAGCAGCACGCGAACAGTTCACAAACTGCGCTGTTTCAGAAATACTGCCACCCTTAGCCCGAAAGCCGATAATCATATCTTTTTGCAAATCTGATAAATCTCTCCTTTATCCAAGACAGCAACGAGTGATATGTTTTGAGAATGCCTACAGCACACCTTATACTGTATACCCTACAAGCCAGGTCACGACACGTGCCTTCTTTCATTGGCTACGTGCTGTTGACGTCAAAAGTAGGAGGTGGTCACAATAATGTCACTCGACTGTGTATATTTAAACGGGAAGGGACAATAGGTGGAAACCATATTAGTCCTTTTGGATAGCACCGTGAATGCTCAGCTCTACCTACGTGCTGGATAATTATGTTCAAGTAACGTTGTGGCCGTACTTTGGGGGAACCCAGAACGCACGCCCATTTCTTTGTGAGCAAGAACGCACGCACATTTCATACTGTTCGCGTTCTTACAGACTTGTTTGAGGACATGGAAGCCAAAAATTGGACTGGTCAATTCAGAGACTTGACCTTAATCCAGTAGAGAATATCTGGAACGAATTGGATCATCGGTTACATGGAAGAAGAGACCGCCCAGCAAACAAGGTTAACTTTCCGATGCTTTTTTTATTTTTTTATTGGAGATTTAACGACCACCGTGAGCAACTGAATGGGCTATAAGCAGTCGCCCGTCCCTAATTTAGGGTCACTGATTCCAGGGAAGGGAGAGAGCCAGTGCCCTAAGACAAATACAACATCCATGCCTGACCGGGATTCGAACCCGGACCCCTTACGGACGAATGATCAGAGGCCAGCGCCTTAGACCACTGCGCCACCGGGGCGGCTCCGATGCTTTGAAGGACGAGTGGGGGAACATGTCTGCGAACATTTGCGATAACTTGTGGAGAGCATTACACGAAGGCCGTCATGAGGACCAAAGATTACAGTACACAATATTATATTAAATTTTCTGTGAAAAAAATATTTGTAGATGTTTAGGTCTCTCTCTTCGGATATTAATAGCTTGTGTACATTATAAAAATACATATTTAGCAACTGTTGAAATTACTAAGGTTTGGATCTTTACTCTCATGATTGATTTATCGAAATTAAGGAAGACGCACTAAACTGGAAATGGAGAAAAATAATTATTAAATGTGCAAAAGTTTTTGCACGATCGGAATACAATAAAAAATCAAGGTGAGATAGGTAAAAGATTAAGGTAAATTTTGCAGTGGTAAAATAAAATTCACTTACGTATACTTAAAATAATGAAAATATGAATGAGAAATAAGCAGACATAGATAGGAAAGCCTAACCTACCACAAAATCTTCTCTTGAATGCAGTGTATCTGAAGAGGCTACTGTATTAAAGATTACACATTTTTTTATGCTTCAAACATTTCTTGTAACTGCTTTTGATCGTCCAAAATTTGCAGCACATTTAATACACGTTTGCAAAACAAAAATTTCACCTAAACACCAAACAGAATTCATCGCTCTTTCCTCGTTAGTAAGTGAGTCTCTGAAAAATTATCATTGGCCGCTACCGGGAATCGAACCCAGGGTCTTCCAGTTACGCGCTGGACATGCTACCAACACAGCGGCCTCGAATTCTACAGACTCATATGTGAGTAACTGTCAGCCTACATGGCAGGTTGCTTCATGGAGCCCCGCACAATGCTGGGGATTCACCAAAGATGGAAAGCAGCAACAGAACAAATAACTAGGAGGCGAATGGATAATTCATTCAAACACTCGACGTGGATCAGGAACACCAAACAGAAATCATCGTTCTTTCCACTTTAATAAGTGAGTCTCGGAAAAATTCTCATCGGCCGCCACCGGGAATCGAACCTAGGTCCTCCACTAACGCGCCGGACATGCTACCACTGCGCCACAGCGTCCTCGAATTCTCCAGACTCACATGTGATTTAACTGCCAAACTACATGGCAGGTTACTTCATGGAGCCCTGCAGAGTGCTGGGGATTCACCAAAGATGGAAAGCGGCAACTGAACAAATAACTAGGAGGCGAATGGATAATTAATTCAAACACTCGACGTGGATCAGGAACACCAAACAGAAATCATCGCTCTTTCCACGTTAATAAGTGAGTCTCGTTATAATATGGAAAGAAGCAACTGAACAAATAACGATGAGGCGAATGGATAACTAATTCAAACACTCGACGTGGATCAGGAACACCAAACAGAAATCATCGCTCTTTCCACGTTAATAAGTGAGTCTCGTTATAATATGGAAAGAAGCAACTGAACAAATAACGATGAGGCGAATGGATAACTAATTCAAACACTCGACGTGGATCAGGAACACCAAACAGAAATCATCGCTCTTTCCACGTTAATAAGTGAGTCTCGTTATAATATGGAAAGAAGCAACTGAACAAATAACGATGAGGCGAATGGATAACTAATTCAAACACTCGACGTGGATCAGGAACACCAAACAGAAATCATCGCTCTTTCCACTTTAATAAGTGAGTCTCGTTATAATATGGAAAGAAGCAACTGAACAAATAACGATGAGGCGAATGGATAACTAATTCAAACACTCGACGTGGATCAGGAACACCAAACAGAAATCATTGCTCTTTCCACTTTAATAAGTGAGTCCCGGAAAAATTCTCATCGGCCGCCACCGGAAATCGAACCCAGGATCTTCCAGTTACGCGCCGGATATGCTACCACTGCACCACAGCGGCCTCGAATTCTGCAGACTCACATGTGATTAACTGCCAAACTACATGACAGGTTGCTTCATGGAGCTCCGCACAATACTGAGAATTTTGTCGAGACTCACTTATTAACGTGGAAAGAGCGATGATTTCTGTTTGGTGTTCCTGATCCACGTCGAGTGTTTGAATTATTTATCCATTCGCCTCCTAGTTATTTCTTCAGTTGCTGCTTTCCATGTTATTAACGAGACTCACTTATTAACGTGGAAAGAGTGATGATTTCTGTTTGGTGTTCCTGATCCACGTCGAGTGTTTGAATTAATTATCCATTCGCCTCCTAGTTATTTGTTCAGTTGCTGCTTTCCATCTTTGATGAATCTCCAGTATTGTGCGGGCTCCATGAAGCAACCTGCCATGTAGTTTGGCAGTTAATCACATGTGAATGTGAAGTATTCGAGGCCGCTGTGGTGCAGTAGTAGCATGTCCGGCGCGTAACTGGAAGAACTGGGTTCGATTCCTGGTGACTGCCGATAAGAATTTTTACGAGACTCACTTATTAACGTGGAAAGAGCGATGATTTCTGTTTAGTGTTCCTGATCCACATCGAGTGTTTGAATTAAGAATTTCACCTTATGAAGCCTGTATAATTTAATTAATTTAAAATTATTAATTATGACACCAGTTTGTTCTTCAATAAATTGAATATTCTGCTGGAGGCACCAAAAATCTTAATTTTATCAAAAACTTAAAAAGCTATTAAGTAATCAAGGGCACATGCTTGCCACTCCATACCCTGAAATCCCCCCTTGAATAAATTGCTATGTGCTTGCTACATTATTTGGTATTAGCTGTGCAGAATCCGCTTTGCGTATTCAAAATTATTTTTGTAGCAATGCTGATCAAATGTTTCTTTTGCTTGGCATCAAAATTCATAAAAATTCCTGACAAAAAAATAATGTCAGATTTTACAAAATCAGAAATTGAAGAATAAAAATTCCTGCTGATCAAATTGTGTTATACCACTGATGCCAGGGGCGAAGGAATTGCTGCTGCGATATAGGACTTGGCATTTCGGACTGAAATGTTAAAGCGTCGTAAGAGGTACAGAAGGTTGAGCTCACTGCAGTGATATCGCAGCCCAGAGAAGATGCAAATTTCGAGATCGGTGTAGTAAACGAGAGTGTTATTGACAATGTAGTTAAATTGCATGCTAAAATGCAGATTACAGGTCACGCTCTGCGTGAAGAATTTGCGGTGCAGAGAACCAAATTGAAAGGAAAATTCAGCAAATATCAAAAGTTTGAAGGGGATGAGAATGCGAACTTAGCGACGAGCGAAGGGTTCGAATCCGGTTATGACGTCCGCAGAGCAGTGGGAAAGTTGTTGGTAAAGGAGTTGTTTGAACTCTGCTGTGTAGAGGTTACCCCTGGTGATAAGGGAGATAAGGATGAAGTAGTCATAATGGAAAGTGTACTACCCGTATTGAAGGATTCAATACCTGACGATGAGATGGATGATGATAGGGCCTACCGCGAAACCCCAACCGATGAAACTGACTTTCGGGAGAGGGGTTGACGAAGAAAGAAAAATGATGTAGCATATTTCTCTTCTCGTGCTGGGGTCAATAAACACCAAGTGGATGATACAATAGGGTTAAGGTTCGAATAGTTCTGGCAATGGAACGTGAAGAGTGTCCACCGCAAGAAATGCTTGAAACGAAGAAATCAATAAGTGATAAAAAGTGTTTATTATAAGGAAAAGGATAATGATTTCTCGGAATACTGACTTGCATCGGATCAAGCGTTGTTGTATGTATGCTTTTGTAAATATTTGCAATTTGTATGATTTTTCCTGTTGGTTGGCAAGTATTTCACGCAGAGTTGGGTAAAATCATACTTGAATTAATCGGTAATGCATTACAGCGTAATGTTAATGGGAACAAGCACTTAGCGTTACCATTACACGTTAATGGTGAACTGGTCATTAGAATTACATGGTAATTGTAATGACATGTAGCAGTTGCCCATTACAATCGTACTGGTTAATGGTTAACTAGTTAGTGGTTGGTCATACATTATGCATTCTTCAATTTACTGTATTACGATTGTTCCTTGACTTGACGATTTAAATTCTTTTTTTGGGGGGGGGGGGGGGACTAGGAGCTCGTCAGGCTATTTGTTAGCCTTTTTCCCTGGTTCCTTTGCCACATTACATCGCAACGATTTGTTTTAAAGAATCTGTTCCAGTGCTTCAAATTATTTAAAACTAAAAGATTATAGTGTTACTTTGGTGTTTTGTAATTATTATTTCCTTTGTTTATGCTCCCTGTGGTGAGACTTCTGATGTATTGGCTAAGAAGTGTTCGCCCCTTCTTCTTGTCAATTTGTGTGACCTAATTATTTGTTGTAGTATGTAACTTTTTGAAAAAAAAAACACTTTCGTTAGTATATATTTTATCATGTGTATGTCTTAATGAAAATATGATGTTATGTGCAAAAATCGAATTGTATGGAAATAATTATACTTTTGAAGTTTTGTAATAGTTATATTTTTGAAGTGCTGCAATTTTTTAGTTACTTTGGTTACATTGCATGCTGCGTCCAACCGTTGATTTCTATGATATAGAAAGCCTCAGTTCATTAATTTTGTTTGCACATTTATATTACTATTGGTATTACTGTATTCTAGGATTTTTGTCGTTTATTATGATTGTAGATGTAGTCTAGGTTGCGTATGGACTAAATTCTATTTTGTTGTATTGTGGCATGAAATTGTAGTTAACTAAAAATGAATAAATGTGTTGGTAATTAACGAATAACTTATGGGTAACAATACAACGTGAATAAGCCAGCAACCAGTACCCCCTTAAACGTTGTGCAGGTTATTTGACTATTGTTCCACCCCTCGGACCACAAATGCGTGTATGTAGGTATTGGAGATTGTACGTGCATGACATAAGTATAGTTACCCCGTCTTCGCCGCAAATAAAGTGATTTGAATGAAATAATACATATAAAGTAAGTACGAATGGGATGTTTATTTCGGTTAGCGATAATCATTTCGTCCATCTCCAGTACAGTATTCCAAATAATTACCCTACTATAGCCACTGTCCAAAATAATTACCCTACTATAGCCACAAGCACATATTAGCACTACACTCACAGTTCAACAACTCAAGGTGCACTGGCGATTATTAGAGAAATTTGCAAACTCTTGACATGTTTGGCGTACTTCTCACGTGTTGTTGTCCATTACTTATCCGATACGAACACTGGACTAGCGAGCGACTGACTCCTTTATATATACTTCACGACAGGACCTGAACCTTCTAGAATACTCTCGATTTACATAAAACTCTCCAACTTCCCACTGCGTAATCATTCTGGAACATTCTACATACGTCTAACCCATTCTTACCGCTTTTCGAACATTCTACACAACACTTCGGTCTCTGTCTGCTATGTTACATGGCCGACTTTTCTAGGCATAGTTTTAGGCACACGTACATTTCTATAAACTATTAGTATGTAATTATTTGCAAATTGTGTAGTTTCATTACCAAATAATTCCATTGCGTTTGAATGGCATTATTAAATAATTGAATTATATCCTCTTCATTGTAATGCATTGCAGATTAATTAAATTACTTTGTGCAAACCATACTTGGAATTACCTTGTAATGCATCACACGTTAATTGTAATCTGTACTTCCATTACTTTGTAATGCATTCCTGCCCAACTCTGAACTCACGTCAGTCACGGAGAGGGTTAAATCCAGAAAAGATGGAGCAGGAGTTGGGATTACAATTTTTAAGACATTATCCAGGAAGTTCTAAGTGATGTACTGAATGCTGTAGTAAGCTTAATGTGTGAGTTGTGTGAAGAAGGAAAGGGTAAGTGTGACCCGAAGTTTTATTGCTATGTAGGTGATTATATAACGTTGATGGCGAAGTTATGGTTTAATCTTATTCGACGCAACATGTGTTCGTCTCTGATCTGCGGTCTTGGGCACTCTCGACGTGCTATTCACCCGCCGACTGTGGAATGCTTGGAAGAAATAAATATCTATGTGATGGAAATGGCGTAGTCGGTATTAGGAATTGACATCGACCTATCCTACTAATCCTGGATTGGTCAACACTTATCTCCGTGTCGGTACGGGTGGACCCTCTGACCTGCAGCAAGGAAATTTTGTACACGCATGAGGTAGTGCTTTTCCTTGCAAGCGTTGTACAGTGGCTGGGTCGGAAGGAGACAGGTGTGCTCGGGAAGCTGTTGAATTTTTGATGCATCCGAAGTTAACGGACATCGATGCCATGTCTAACGCACAACTAAATTTTGTTCCACCGTGGACACTATTTCAGAAACATATCACGCAATGTGTTTTGTTGTGCATGGATGTCAAGTGAACATGTTGCCGACTTCATACGCTGAAATCACCCCTATTGAAGAATGCTGTCCACTAGCCGAGCTGTATGAGTTCGAGTGTTATCGTCCATGAAAAAGAACGAATCACCAATGATTCTGCAGCATACGGCATGACAACAGGTATGAGAATATCGTCTCTATATCAATAGGTCGTCAAACTGCTGTTTCGGATGACGTACGTACGTCCATATATACCTGCCCAGCCCATCAATCCATATCCGCCGTAATGTGATGTTTTCTGCACAAAAGCTAGGCTATTTCGTGTGCTGGGTTCCCTCCTGATAAGAGCTCGTCGATTGTCAGACTCCGGGCTGAATTTCGACTCGTCAGAAAAGAAAACGTGGCTTCACTCGTCGTGTCCCCAACCACGATATTCCTCAGCCCAGTTCCTACTGGGTCGTGCGGTTAAAGGGACAACGTGCATAAAGGCCACCTTGGTGAATGCGATTGCGGAGAGTTTGAGTTGACAACCTGCGTCCTGTTGACACAAGACGCTCTCGCTGGAGCTGAGTAGCCTTTTGCCACCTGTTCCGACGGACTGCTAACAATAGATAACGGTCGTCACTTGCTGTAGTTGCTCGTGGATGGCCTTTACCTTGCCTTCTTCGAACACTTCCCGTATCTTTGAGTCATGTCCACAGTCGGAAAATCACACTTCGTGACAGTCCAGTGGCTTCTGCTACCATCCGCTGTGTCAGACTTGCTCCCATCCCACGAATAGCTCCCCACGTCGTAGATTCCGCTAAATTATGTTATTGAGACGTCGTCCGAAACGAAGACATCAAGAAACTAAATGTTACGACAAACGCGGCATAAAGAGGAAAATCCCGGAAAACCTTCGTTTTTATCCCATTCTGTGATGTATGCATTCTGGCGTCAAATATGCAAATTTGTATAAGAATATGCATGATTTCGGCTGGCTACCTCATACTGAACTTACGTTTTCCACGTTCCAATGAGATATCATACGATTCGCTTGTATAATGTCGGCAAGGTTACATGCTCTCCTACGTATTTTGAGCAATGTATTAATTTGGAGGTCGTAATTCAGTCGGCACTCGTTATATGCTGTCCATAATTAAATGCATGCGGTTGTTTTACGTGCTTTCGATCCTCCTTTTTTAATACCCTTAGCATTTTTGAACAGTTAGATTTTCTCACGATTAACAGACATCCATTGTATTACATGTACGTGTACAAAACGGGATTTCTTATATCTAAACATTTTCGGGAAGTCCAAATAAAAGTACTATTTTCTGAAGTTGTTTGTAAAGTGAATTATGTAAGTATGATGCCAAAATTGATTGTTCTCTGCTTCGCGTGATCCACGGGGAACGACGCTGCTGCTCTGTGCAGCTTGACGAGAACAAAATGCGAAATGGTAACATGATAGATTCGAATGAAGTAACGGAAGAAAACTTGATGGATTGTAACACTTATCACGCAGAATTGCTTGTTTGAATTCGGGTGTGTCGCTGGGAAAACACTCCAGCAAAAAATGGCTTTCCTCTCTGCTGTGTTTCAGAATAATTTTTTTTACAAAATTATCTGGTGGGTACCCTGGGGTCAAGAACTTCCACAGAATAAAAGCAAATGGTTTCTTTTCTCTAAGACTGGAAAAATGTATTTGAACTTCCCTATAAAATATCTGCAAATATTGACGGACACCTAACTTTACAGCAAGGAAAGTATTACTGCGAAAGTTATTAACAAAACAACATATAATCTGATACCAGAGTGACATTTTTTGAGGTAACCTAAAATTTCGGTATATAAGATGTTTTTCGACGGTTTCTATGCGAACAAAGTGTCCTGAATCCGAATGTGATGAGTTTCACTCTGTATCTGTTGAACGTTTTGAATTATGACGTCATAAAATGTCCGCCTTCTAAATTCATCATTTTACTGTTATATTACAATAATTCATGTAGTGCTATCGTGTTTGGTATCAAATTAAAGCTCTATTTATGTAGAAACTATATATGCATGTATCTTGATAAAATTAGTTTTATGACGTTATCAAAATGGCCGCCATATAACAACGGTTTAAGATATTCACAGTACATTTACCGCACTGCTTATTATTTTCCCATCTATTTTCAGGAATCCCGGAGTTGTGCTTGAATTATACCAAGGTGAAACAGTTGGTGTTTAGGACAATAAAAGAAACACCAAGTGCTTCAATGAACTTTTGAAATACTTCGGTCGTTCCGGTTTTGTTAATGATGGAAGAAGACGGAGAGTGTTTTTTCAAGTGTACCATTACAGACGCCCATCTTATTGCGTCAGTTGAAGCTCGCATTCCTACTATTATAGAATCGAGTAAGAAACGTGATGACAGTGTAAATTTTGAACTTCAAAATAAATTCGAAAACAATAGAACTTCAAACTAAAATATCACAAGTATTGTGTGTCCTAAATACTTGTGATATTTAGTTTGAAGTTCTGTTGTTGCTCAATCGTTTCGAAGGACAAATTCAAAACTCATAACAGATACAGAGTGAAACCCATCACATTAGGATTCAGGACACATTGTTCGCATAGAAACAATCGAAAAACATCTTATATACCGAAATTTTAGGTATTCTTGCTTCGGCACCAGACTAATACAATTTAAAATAATTTTAAATTGTATTATTAGTCTGTATCCATAAATTAAGAAAAAACAGAAAAATCACTATAACTCGAAAAATACATGATGAAATGTTCAGAAATTTGATGAAAAGCTGTATCACATTGTACGTTCAAGAAAGGCCCTAAACCATTTGTAAAAAAAACCCCACTTCATTCCGACAAAAAAAAAAACGATATACAGAATCAGGTGGAAAATAAGGTGTCAAAACGAAATGGCCAAAGTACCTTTGTAGGTAGTGTGCTCACCCCTCACAGCAATGCAGACCTGCCAGTGACGTTTAATGGTGCAGAGCATCCCGGACATGCTCAATCGGATTAAGGTCGGGAGAACTGGCAGCCGATTTCATACAGGCAATTGTGTCTCTTGAAGACATTCTTTAACAGCCCCGCTGGGTGGGGACGAGTGTTATCGTTTCGAAGGACAAATGTATTTCTTTTGGTACCCGCAAAAGAAAGAACGTAGGAGTTCAGGACATCATCCCCATAGCGTCGAGCATTCACGGTTCTTGTTGAAAGTACAAAGAGGTCTTTGTGTCCACCTAACGAGATGTAACCCCGAAGCAGCAAGCCACCACCACCATAAGTGTCCCTATGGCTGGTCATAAAGGGATGATAGCGTATCCTTTGTTCTCCCCAGATCATAGCATGCCTGGAATCGCTCTGTTAAACAAATCTGGACTTATCTGTGAAGGGTACTGATCTTCATTTGTTTTCAGTCTAATTGACGTGAAGTCTTTCTGAATTCAAAAGTTGACGCCTGTGAGTAAGACGCTCGGAGATTGCTGGTCGTCTAGCACAAAGGCATCCTTCATGAAGTCGTCTGTATACAATGGAAGCAGTTACAACCATTACTGTAGCCTCAGCAAGGACAGATCGCAGCTATGACTGGGTAGTCGCCCCGTTCCACCGTCTACTTAATCGGAGATATCGGTGATTCACGGATGTTGTAGCCCTAGCCGTTCATTGGCTGTACCATCGGAAAGATGGCTGTCCATTTTAAAATTGGTTCTACAGTCCGTAGACCAGAGAAGGACTCACATGCAGCCATCTTGAAACTTCCACCTAGTTTTCTCCAGCCTCTAGTCTTAGACCGCTCTCCACATCAGTAAATCTCCTAAATGATGTCTCGTAGCCATTGCAACAAATCTGCAAACGATGTGACGCACACCTTCGCAACAGCACTCTGTTATGCATCAGCTCATTTGCATAAATTGTTGCCATCGCCACTCATTTGCATACCATTTCCTGACGCCGCATTACCTCTCTTGTCATATACACGAGTTTCGTGCATTTCCAACTTTTCTTTGACAAATAATCGCGCTTTTTCTGTTTTCTGATTAATTTATGGAAACCAGTGTATTATTACTGCTCACTTCCGTAACTTCGACTCCACGCAACCAGTGCTAGTACATAACTGCGCAGTAGATCTTTGGTTGGAGACACTGTACGGTAGAAAGAACTGCCACTGATGGATGCAGTTACAGTCATCGTGAAAAAAATAATTACACCCGGAAGGAATGAAACTTAGTGGGTAGGTTTGACATTGTATGACATGCAAATGATTCAAGTATCACGCTCGACTGTGCATATGAAGCAAGCAAGGAGGGGCCGTGGCGCTGTGCCTGACCGGCTATACAAGATCGTCCCGTTGCTCATGTTTGCCATTCTGACTCCTGCTGTTGTGTTGGTTGCATCCGTTGCAAGAGACGTACGCCTCGGAGAAAAGTTAGGAAGCAACTCGAGCAGTTGGAGGAGTTCGAGAGGGGCAGCATCGTCTCGAGAGCTTGCATTCTAGGCACTGATACTCTGCCATGGCCAACGGCATTGCCAGACCTATCGCCGATTGAAGATGTGTAGGATGCTATTGGACGCGCTATCTACACTCCACCCCTACCGCACAATCTGCAGGAACTGTGTAAGAAACTTCAAGCTGCATGGGATGACTTATCCATTAGGAACCTGTACAGCTCCATGCCGAGACGTCTGGCATGCTGTGTGAGAAAACATGGCGGCCCGACGTCATACTGAGAGACACTACTTATTGGCGTGTAGCTCAATAAATAATGCACATACCAGTCGCATTGTTTAATCGTTTATTATTTCTGGTAACCTTTACCTTCCTCCCGAATAACATTGCAATCCGACACGTCCTTCAGTGTGCAACTATGGTTTTCTTTGACGATTATATGTGCATGAACACAAATATTAGCTATCCTATCCTGTGTGACAATCATTCGCGATTTGTAGTGTCTTGCGATAAGGCTACCAGAAAAGAACAGTTTTAGTAAACTGGGAAATTATTCGATGTAGAAAACTGGTGTGAAAATTCTAAAATCGTGCCGCCAATATTAGCCGAAAGATTGTCCGACACCAATACGATGAGTTTTGTCCGGCAAACCGTCTGTTTCGGTTTTACAGCAGAACCGCATTGAAAATTACGCAAAGGTGTACCGAAATGATGCTTGCTGATTAAAAACGTATAAATTACATATAATAAAGAAAAGTTTGCAGTTACACGTGCATGCTGATTAGCCTTCACTTCCGATGTGATTTTTCCACATGGCGAACTTGTCAGATTGCTTTTCAGTGCGTTTCTTTCACTACCCTGTGTCGCGTGTTCGTCAGGCTTTCGCTTGTAAGGTAGTTTAATAGTTCTGGGGATTTAGTTATATACACTGGAGGAAAGTGAAAAAAGAAGAGCATAAGAAGAGCGGCGTTGGGAGCCTCCGATGGCCGTATGCGTGTTCGCAGACGCACAGGGGAGCGTCTCCACCCTTCTTGCATCCGCCAGCGACACACAGGGCCTACACCTGGTCTCCTGGTGTGGGGAGCGATCAGCTATCACTACCGTACACAACTAGTGTTTGTAACGGGTACAATAAACAGCACCTCCTACATCAACAACATCATTCAGCCCGTTGTTGTGCCATTTGTAAGGTCGGCCCATTGCGGTGTTTTCCAGCAAGATAACGCACGCCTACACACGGCACGTGCAACGCAACATGCACTTTAGGGTGTGAGACAACTTCCATGGCCTGCACGTTCACCGGATGTTTTCCCCATTGAGCACGTGTGGTATTTTATGGGACAACGACTTATCCGGTCTCCACGGCCAGCCACGACTATCCCCGATTTACGCGTCCAGGTTGAGGATACTTGGAACTCAATACCCCAAACCTACATCCGCATCTGTACGACAGACTCCATGCCAGAATTGCACAGTGTGACGCAGTTCATGGCGGTTCAACCTCGTACAAACCATGTTACATGGAAATGTTATTTTGCAGTTTACCAGCAAATACAGCTGTATTTTGCCATAGTGTTTTGATGACGTTATCCTCTGTATTCCGTTATTATGCTGTATAAATGTCGTTGGTATCAGACGTCTCCTTCTTGGTGTTCTTTTTTCACTTTCCGCCAGTGTATTTCCACCGATGGTGAAAAGAATCAGTTACTGGCAAAGTGAAAACGCCCTCTTCTGCAAGCTGTCCTGTATCCAATGTTGTATACGGGAAAGTCGCGGATTTTGCTTGCCTTGATTTCTATGTTATTCATTTCATTGTTCCCGCACTTATTTATTCCTGCTGATTCTGTCAGGTGTCTTTCATTTTGGAACACGCTGTTTACAAATTTCCCTTTCCAGCCTAATGTCAGCTTCTCTGCTTCGTTTCGAACGTCAGAAAAATCTTCACCTCTTCCCGTCCTAAAGAGCATTGAGAAACCTCACCCAAACTCTGCTTCCAAGCACTTCCAAATCTCAGATCAAACTTCCCTCCCGGAAAAAAGCGCGCGCCCGTCCCCCTTGCAACCACCAGGCCAGCTCCATGGCATTTTCATTCCTCTCACACCGCTTCTTCGGATCATCTAGCCAGTTGCTGAATTCTCATTGATGTGATCTTTTCCCATCATGAGAAATATCTCATTAAGTCCTAAATTTGTAAGAAAGAGCTATGTGCTCGAAATCTCTCCCTGCGTGAACCCTTACTCTTTAAAACAATTACACCAGTCATCTACAGAGCAATAAAGTAATTCAAACTAAACTATGAAAGAAGGAGGTGGTCAGCAACAGTGTTTCCTCCAAGAATCACAAGCGTAGAAGTGGCTCCCTTCCCTGCGTAATCAACACGGCTAGCAGAACACTAATGGAAGGGGACTAACTCAATGTTATCCCAAGAATTGACAAAAAAGAAGAAATGATTTTAACACACTGTATAAGATGATATCAAAGACCGTAATTAACGTTAAATTTCGCTGTACTTAATGAGCCCAGGTTAACAGTACAACTTATGTTTTCTGATGGTTGATGACAAATTTAAATTCTGATTTATCAATATCTACCATTGAGGAACAATTTAACGTCTCTCTAATTCAAAAGTGATCGAAAGTGGTCTCTACCAAAAATTGAATTTGATATCACCAAAATGGTATCGCGTTAAAATATTTTAGTTGAATGAAATTCACTGCCACACAATTTTTTTGAAATGCGCTTTAATTTAATAAATGCTTTGTATCTCTATAGAGACATATACCCTAGGGAAAAAATGATGTTTACGATCTTCATTACAAAGGTACGGAAGGAAGAGTTCTGATATAAAAAGCAGATTCTGTTCAAATATTTAAGACAACGAGCGAAAATAGTTAAATAATGCAGATGTATGCATCCAGTCTCGGCAAAAAAAAAAAAAAAAAAAACATTCGACCTTGAAAGCAAAATTCACGATCACTTTTATCTGCTTTTTCTCATGCAGATATATGTACAAAGCGAAAAAAAGGAAATTAAATAGAAAAATTATTACAAAAGCAGACTGTAATTTGCTTCTCTCTGGATGAATAGCATATAAACATTTTTAACACGTCTTTTGTAAAAATGATCGTGCTCATGTCACCTGTTTTCTTTCCGCCTGTGGATACCATATCCCCCCAACTACACTGGCGAAAAGTGAAAAAAGAACACTAAGAAGGAATTGGCGGACGATCATGAAATTTACATATGTTAATGGCGTCGAGTTTACGTAGGTGTGATGTTAATTTCGGGACCAACCGGGGAGCGCTTACGCCAAGGCACGGCATAATATGCAAATTAACGTCGGTGGTATTTAAGGAGTACGGCGAAGTGAATGTAATCAGTCGTCAGCGTACGGTCACGTACGAAGCTCCTGAAGAAGCTGCAAAGCCTGGACATGGAAGACGTGTACGATTTCAGCAGTTATCGGACTTTGAGCGAGGTCGTCTAGTCGGACTCCGCGACGCCGGGTGGTCGTATCGTCGTATTGCGGACTGAATTGAACGGGAATTATCGGTGGTGGTACGATGGTGGCGTAGATGGTCCGAGGAACATTCCCACACGAGAAGACGTGGAACCGCTAGTCACAGACGGACTGATGAGCCGGCCGATCGACGCATAAGAAGAGCGGTGTTGTCAAGCAGAACATTCAATGTGACGCAAATCCGAGCTGCCGTTGCACCGGAGGTGACTGCACGAACAATCCGCAACCGTCTACTGGATGCAGGACTACGTGCACGTGTGCCTCTGGCATGTGTACCTCTGACTCCAGCCCACCGTCAGGAACGGCTGCAGTATTGTCGCCAAAGTCTGCACTGGAGAACGCAATGGTGATCTGTCGTGTTCAGCGATGAGAGCAGATTCTGCTTGGGAGCCTCCGATGGCCGTATGCGTATTCGCAGACGCACAGGGGAGCGTCTCCACCCTTCTTGCATCCGCCAGCGACACACAGGGCCTACACCTAGTCTCCTGGTGTGGGGAGCGATCAGTTATCACTCCCGTACACAACTAGTGTTTGTACCGGGTACGTTAAACAGCACCTCCTACATCAACAACATCATTCAGCCCGTTGTTGTGCCATTTGTAAGGTCGGTCCATCGTGGTGTTTTCCAGCAAGATAACGCACGCCCACACACGGCACGTGCAACGTAACATGCACTTCAGGGTGTGAGACAACTTCCATGGCCTGCACGTTCTCCGGATTTGTTCCCCTTTGAGCACGTGTGGGATTTTATGGGACAACGACTTATCCGGTCTCCACAGCCAGCCACGACCATCCCCGATTTACGCGTCCAGGTTGAGGATGCTTGGAACTCAATACCCCAAACTTACATCCAACATCTGTACGACAGACTCCATGCCAGAATTGCGCAGTGTGACGCAGTTTATGGCGGTTCAACCTCGTACTAACCATGTTACATGGAAATGTTATTTTTCAGTTTACCAGCAAATACAGCTGTATTTTGTCATAATGTTTTGATCATGTTATCCTCTGTATTCTGTTATTATGCTGTATAAATTTCGTTGATATCAGACGTCTCCTTCTTGGTGTTCTTTTTTCACTTTCCGCCATTGTATTCGTCCGATTTGAAAAGTTCTTTTTGCTTTGGGAAGCTTGACATGTGTGAATGATGACCCTTGCATTCCAGTTTTTTTTTGTGCGAAGCACAATTTCAGCGCTAGAGTGTGTTTCATCCCCTATACTAGTATTTGCTTCTAAATATCCGCTTGAAAAAAATATTTAACTTTCTATTCCATTTATATCAAAGACTATTTATATAGGTACGGTCGCATTTTCAAGTTACGCACAGATTTTCCGCTAGGAGTGTAAAAGTAAATTGCGGTTTGTGTGATACCTCTGCTTCTAAAATTCCGATTTGAAAATTTTCTTCTGCACCGGATTCGGCTCCTGATGAAAAAAGTTTTGCATATAATTCCCAATTTTTGGATAGTTTAGCCACCAGGGGTCTTAAGTGTCTATTTCTGTTTCTGATGTACACTGAAGTGCCAGAAAAACTGGTACACCAGTCTAATACTTGGTAGTTCCCCCACGGGAGCGCAGAACTGCAGAAATACGACTGGGCATGGACTCCACTAGCTTCTGGAAATATGCTGTTGGCAATGCACACCATACGTCATGCAGAGCGTTCCACAATTCGGGTGTATTGCGAGGTCTCGGATTCCTGTGTTCGATAGCGCGTTGCATGACATTCCAAATGTGTTCTATCACGGTCAGATCTGGGAATTTGGGTGGGAATAGCAACACCCCAAACTCAGATAAATGCTACTCTAACCATTTATGTGGCGTTCCGACACTTGTGTGGAGCTGCATTGTCCTGTTGGAACAGGCCCAACCCATCAGCATGAATGCAGGATGTGAATGTGTGTACCTCGTCAGAAAGGATGCGCACATAGCGTTGGCCGGTCACAGACGTTTGTAGACGTTCCAGGAGTCCCAGTGAAGTCCAACTAAACACACCCCATACCATAACGGATCCCCACCAGCTGGTACATTTTCCTGTTAACAGGCGGGATCCATGGCTTCATGGGGTTTGCGCCACACACGAATCGTTCCATCTGCCCGATACAGTTGGAAACACGACTCGTCAGACCAGGCTACTTGTTTCCAGTCATCAAGTGTCCAGTGGCGGTGTTGCCGTGCCAAAGCGAGGTGCATAGCTTTGTGTCATGCACCCATCAAGGGGACTCCAGTGGGGCGTCGGCTCCCAAAGCCCATATCGTGCAGGGTACGTTGCACAGTCCGGACGCTGATGCTTGTTGAGGCTCCAGCATTGAATTCCGATTATACCTGCGAGAGTGTTGCACGCCTATCTCGTGAAACGATTATTGACAGCCGACGATGGTTACGTTCACCCAATGTCTTTATACGGCCACACTGGTATCGTAGGTTGGAGGTTTTGCCGGAATTCTTGTAGTCACGGTACACTCTTGCAATGGTCGTCCGTGAAAATCCGAACTTCGTTTCTACTTCCGAAATACTACGGCCATTCTCACGAGCGCCAACTATGACACCGCGTTGAAAATCGCTTAAATCGTTATTACTTGTCATTCTCATGCCGAAAACAGCTCTGTCAGCTATCAAGGATGTCTATCGCTTTATATACGCACTGGCGGACACGCCTGAGTACGCGCATAGACGACGTTGTTATGTATTTAGCATAAGCTCATCTGTACCAGTTTTTCTAGCACTTCATCACTGATTTGCAGCAAAATCTGAGCTTCTAAAAGTTCGATTGAAATAATTTTTTCGCGAACCGATATCACTCACGTAGAAAATCCTTTTCAGAATATGTTCTTCTTAAAATAATGCATGGTTTCTCAGCAAAAGGGCCTTGACCTATATCTTATTTTTGTCAATATGTCTGCTTCTAAGAGCCTGATTTTAAAAAAATCGTTCTTTGTGGGATAACGTTTCCTGTGCGAAAGGTTTTCCATGTAATTTCAAAATTTTCAAGTAATTCATAGACTTTCCGCTACAGAGCGTTAAGATAAACTGCGTTTCCCCGATATCGCTGATTATAAAACTTACAGCAATATCTGTGGGACTAAAAAGCCGATTGAAAAACGTTTTTCCCGGTCAGATATTACTAACTATGCAAACTCTGTGTGTGTATTTTCTTCCTAAAATAATGCATGTTTTTCCGCAAGGTGGCACAAATTCTTAATCTGTTTTTCTCAATAACTCTGCGTCTGCATTTACTTTGTAGAATACTTTAGGTTAGTATATGAAGAGTTTTAGTTCACAGTTCTATCTCTAGGAGGTGTTTCTGTACTTCTGTTTGCAGCTGTATCTCGGCTTCTAAAAGCCCTGCTGAGAAATTTCTTCTTTACTGTATACCATTCGCTATAATAGAGATCTGGAGCATTAATATATTTTAATAATGAAAATATTTCCCGCTAGGGTCCTAACGGTCGGAACCTTTTTCTTGCTATCTCTGCTTCCGGGAGACATATTTGAAAAATTCTTTTTTCTTAGCATAGCTTTTCCTATGAAGAATATTTTTCGCCTATTTTCAATTTTTCCATTTTTCAAAATTCTTCCGCTAAACTGAGTATAGTTATATCATGTTTCCTTCTATATTTCTTCGTTTGACCGTTCGATTTGATAATTTCTTTGTCTGTGATATCTTTCTTCTGCTATGAGAAACTTTTTGTGCGCCATTTGTTAATTTTCTTAACATACTTTTTAGCCACTGGTGGAAGTAAGCAGCTTTTCCAATTTCCGGATATTTTAACCGTTGTAAAAACCCGGTTGATTGTTTTCCTGTATTGACTCTGAAGAACTTTGATAAATTAAATTCGCATCAGAAAGGATTCCAAAGCAGAGCTCATCACTACCTAAAATTCGGTGTCATCTTTCTTGTTATTGTAGTAACGTATGCGCACCAATATTTATTACCCCCATCTCGTGTCGTTCTTACGGCAAATTAACACAACACAGCCTATGCACGAGGACGCGCATTTACTCCTTGATACCAATAACCAGGAATGTAAGAATTTGTATGCAGTCAAAAATTTATTCTTTTTGTTGTCACAAATGGTATACCACTTGCACTTTCTTTGGTTCGCTCAATGAAAATCTGCCATACATAACGCAAAACCTAAAGTGGTAATACGCAATGGGGTAATTTGATTAAAAAGTGTTCTTTTCTATAGAATACTGAATGGCATAAACAAAATGAACTTTGGAGAATAATGAAGAATTTCCTTTAACTGTCAATACTATTCAGTTTAAATAGTGAATTATTTACTTAAAACAGAAGTCATCGCTCTTTCCACGTTTATAAATGAGTCACGGAAAAATTCTTATTGGGCGCCACCGGGAATCGAACCAAGGGTCTTCAAGTTACGTGTCGGACATGCTGCCACTGTACCACAGCGGCTTCGATTTCTCCAGACTCATATACGACTAACTGTTAAACCACATGGCAGGTTGTTCCTTGGAGCCCCGCACAATGCTGGAGATTCACCAAAGATAGAAAGCAGCAACTGAACAAATAACTAGAAGGCGAATGAATTAATACACACAATTGACGTGGACTAGGAACATCAAACAGAAGTCATCGCTGAAGTCATAAACAGAAGTCCTCCGGGAATCGAATCCAGGTCTTCCAGTTGCTTGATGTTGCTAGTCCACGTCAATTGTGTGTATTAATTATTCATTCGCCTCCTAGTTATTTGCTAAGTTGCTGCTTTCCATCTTTGGTGAATCCCCAGCATTGTGCGGGGCTCCAAGAAGCAACCTTCCATGTGGTTGGGCAGTTGTCGTATGTGAGTCTGGAGAATTCGAGGCCGATGTGGAGCAGTGGTAGCATGTCCGTCGTGACTGGAAACCCCTGGGTTCGATTCCCGGTGCCGTCCAATGAGAATGTTCCCGTGACTCACTTATAAAAGTGGAAAGAGCGATGACTTCTGTTCGATGTTCCTAGTCACGTCAATTGTATGTATGAATTATTTTCTTTAGAATTGATGTGGTGAAATATAGAGGTCGTGAAGGATACTAGTTAGGTGTGCCTAATAAATTTTTATCTCAGTGTATATTTCCTGATAGTAAATATACACTGAGATAAAAATTTATTAGGCACACCTAACTAGTAGCGTCTTGAGCCGCCCGTGGCCTGCAGAACAGCCTGGTATGAAACACATATGATGCAGGATGTATACGCAAGAATTTTCAACCATGCGGAAAGGATTGCGCCACGTAGTTGGTGCAAACTGGACTGCGGTACAGTCTCAGAGCAAGAGCTTTTTCCACCTGACACTACAGATGCTCGATTTGTTTTACAGCCGAGGCCTTTGAAGCAAGGAAAACTGTTCGTCATATTTCCGGAACCATACGGTGACGATGCGATCCTTCTAAGCTGGCGCATTATCCTGCTTGTCGTTTCGATCTACTTGAGGCTAAACCGCCTCCACGAGGGGATGAATTTGGTCGAACGTTGTTCAGATATGCCGTGGTGTGCAGATGTCTTTCGATGGGTGTCACTGGGCTTAATGCGAGCCCAAAAAAAAAAAAAAAAAAAAAAAACATTCCCTAGATAGCACACTGCCTCCACTGGTCTGTACTGTTGACACCTGACGTGCTGCTTCCGGCAACTTCGTATCCTACCATCCGCATAATACAGAAAGGAACCCTGATTCGTCTGCCCGTGCTACCTTTTCCCAGTCCTTAACGGTT
Source organism: Macrothele yani (assembly GCA_039090855.1). Taxonomy (NCBI): domain Eukaryota; kingdom Metazoa; phylum Arthropoda; class Arachnida; order Araneae; family Macrothelidae; genus Macrothele; species Macrothele yani. Next base: position 41,200,102 of record CM077022.1, on the reverse strand, counting down.
AACGGTCCATGTCCCCGCGCACACTGGACGCGCGCTTTCGTGTTATGCACTGACCACATCGGCACTCGACATGGTCTTCTGCTGACGCAAAGACCATGACCTGTCACGATAGCGTCCGATATGTGATGAGTTCGGAGATTACCCTCGGCACACCAATGTTCAATTCTGAAGTGATTCGCCAGGTTTTGACCTCTTTGATCTGCTATTTATTTTCTTCCTGTGACGTATACCCTTAATTTAATCTTCCATTTCAGTTTCTGTGTTCCCATATAAATTTAATTTCTCCTCTTTAAATATTTTCTAACTTAACGCTACCGAATTTGTCACTTCGAGCTTGTAGAAGTTAAAGCCTTGACCGTGGGTCAAGAGTTCAATCAAACGTACATAAAAAGTGTTCTGAGATAAGCTTAGGAAAGATTAGAGTTATATTCGATGAGTAGAGCCTCTTATATTGATTATTGAGAGACATATTATATTATGAGAGCGATATTGTAAGAGCTATGTTCTACTGTGCGATGTTACGGGAAGCTATGTTCAACTTTGCGATGGTACGGGAAGCTATGTTCAACTTTGCGATGGTACTGGAAGCTATGTTCAACTTTGCGATGGTACGGGAAGCTATGTTTAGCTTTGCGATGGTACGGGAAGCTATGTTTAACTTTGCGATGGTACGGGAAGCTATGTTCAACTTTGCGATGGTACGGGAAGCTATGTTCAACTTTGAGATGGTACGGGAAGCTATGTTCAACTTTGCGATGGAACGGGAAGCTATGTTCAACTTTGCGTTGGTACGGGAAGCTATGTTCAACTTTGCGATGGTACGGGAAACCATGTTCTACTGTGCGATGCTACTGAAAGTTATATGATGAGTACGCTACGCGCGAGAGAGAAAGCTATGTTCTGAATACGTGGTATTGCAGGGGTGTCCAATGTGAAGAGCGATATTAGCCAATCGTATGGTATTGTGAGAACTATTCGTCGTGTAGTAATGAACGATGACGAGTTTATTGAGAGACAATTTAACGTGCTGGTTGGAAATATAATGAAGAGTGGATTTCGATTTTGTAAGTACTGTCTCACAACAAAGGACGCCCATAAGGGGCGGGGGTGCTCGTGCCCCGCCCCTAGCCGTTGGTATAGCCAAATGTTTTATAAATTTAAAACACCTAAAATAGACGAAACCTTTTTTCAAAGCACTATTAAAAATAATAAGCTATTAATGATTGATTGTATCAATTAGTTTTGTTGTATTTTAGTATCTTGTACATTTACTAAAATGTTTGACAGCCTTGAAGGAGGTAAGGCTATTTTTTGACCCCCCCCCCCTCCCTTAAAAGTACTCATATGGGCGCCACTGCTCATAACTTACCCTGGCCGCTATTTTAAAAAATGTTTACTCAGAGATTTCCATCCTTAAGTAAGATTTCTGCTTTTACAAACGAACAATACAGAACAATCAGAGAAGGCAAAGTAAAGTTTAAGACAAGTGGTATTTAGGCTACGTTAAAGGTGGTTCCACCTAAAATTTCTGCCTTATGTTTCCAATGGTAAAACTTTGTTACATATTTTCTTCGTAATTAATGTATTCCCAAAGATGAAAATTTGCACATCGATAAAACTAACTTTAAGTTATAGCATGACATACTTAATAATTGCTAAAACATAACCATAATTATATTAAAAATCAATCATTTTTTGAGTAATATTCATACCTGTTAATAGATGGCGCGACCTGTACATTGATGACGTCAGTAGACAAAGCAAATGTTAGATTGCTTAATTATGGTTATGTTTTAGTAAGTATTAAGTATCCCATGCTATAACTTAAAGTTTATTTTACCGATTTGCAAATTTTCATTCTTGGGAATACATTAATTGCGAAGAAAATATGTAAAGAAGTTTTACCATTGGAAAGATAAGGCAGAGATTTTAGGTGGAACCACATTAAGCTTTAAGTTGAGGTGAAGTTGAAGTTACCTTAAGACTGTTACCTTAGGATAGCCTGTGCCGCCTGAGAAGGCATGCCAGAGATAAATAGAACTAATTTAATGAAACAAAGGCTGTAACGATAGCAACCGCATCCAAGAGGCCTCGCAGGACGCTACAGAGGTTGCGACATGAGGGTGTAGAGCGCAAGAGAAGGATCTGGGATACATGCTGTCACGCGAAACGAAACGGGACCGTCTCGGCACTTTATTCAACTAAAACAGGGGACAGAATATCGTAATCACAGTAAAGTTTACAGTACAAGTATAATTATGTCAAAATATTCAGTACAATCCAAAAGTAATAGGCTAGTTATCGCACTTAGAGGATACATTCAAATTGCATGAAACAATAAATTTACATCTGTACAAGGTCATCAATGAAATTTAGAGACAAATATACGAAAACAGAAATCTTTCTTGAGAAATTAAAGCAAGATACAAAATGCCAAGATGTTTCTTTAGTTTTTCTACAACTCAACAAATTAAAATAAGACTTTGAGATTTCGACAAAGGAATTATTAACACAATTTCAGATTTCGACGAAGGAATTATTACCACTTACCATTTACATCTACTAGGTTCCACAACTTAAGACATTAAATCAATTACAGTTAAACTCAATAGGTAGAAGATTTACCCGATAATTACTAACTGCAATTTACATGAACAAGGTTCGATAATTTTAAAACGTTTTAACAACTTACAACAAGTTAATAAAATCATGCAATGCATTGATTATGATACGCTTTCCAACATACCAGAAATTATTACTCAAGTTATGAGGATAATGGCTGTGGAATAAATCTCGCTCCTGTGTCCTGACCTTTGACCCCATTTTGATGATATTCAACAGAACCGGTTCAGTACACATCAAGAATAACATACTAAAGTTTTGTCGCAATAGAAGCAGTTTTACGCAAGTTATGAGAATAATGGCTGTGGAATAAATCTTGCTTTTGTGCAATGACCTTTGACCCCATTTCGTTGATATTCAACAGGACCGGTTCACTATACCTCCGGAACAACATGATAACGTTTTGTCGCAATCGAAACATTTTTTGGTAAGTTATGATGCACAAGAGCAATGGAATGGATCCCACTCCAGTGTCCTGACCTTTGACACCATTTCGCCCATTTTCAATAGGGTTCGTCCCCAGTGGCTCCCTACCACATACTAAAATTTCATCGAAATCGAACCATTTTTGCGCAAATTATGACGCATAAGGGCAACTGAACACATCCCGCTCTTATGTCCTGCCTGACCTTTGACACCATTTTGCCCATTTTCAATAGGGTTCGTGCCCAGTGGTCTCCTACCACATACTAAAATTTCATCGAAATCGAACCATATTTACGCATGTTATGACGCATAAAGGCAATGAAATGGATCCCGCTTTTATGTCCTGACCTTTGACCCCATTCCACCCATTTTCAATAGGTTTCGTTCCCAGGTGGTTCCTTACCACATACCAAAATTTCATCGAAATCGAACCATGTTTACGCAAGTTATGACGCATAAGGGCAATGGAATAAATCCCGCTCTTATGCCCTGCCTGATCTTTCACCCCAATTTGCCAATTTTCAATAGGGTTCTTGCCCAGTAGTTCCCTACCACATACTGAAATTTCATCGAAATTGAACCATATTTACGCATGTTATGACGCATAAAGGCAATGAAATGGATCCCGCTCTTATGGCGTGTCCTTTGACCCCACTTCACCCATTTTCAACAGGGTTCGTCCTCTGGTGGTCCCCTACCACATACTAAAATTTCATCGAAATCGAACCATATTTACGCAAGTTATGATGCATGAGGGCAATTGAATGGATCCTGCTCTTATGGCATGACCTTTGACCCCACTTCACCCATTTTCAATAGGGTTCGTCCCCTGGTGGTCCCCTACCACATACTAAAATTTCATCGAAATCCAACCATTTTTACGTGAGTTATCGTGCCGACAGACAGACGGACGGAAAAAGTTGGAGCATATACGCTTCTTCAACCTACGGTTGGAAAGCGTAAAAAAAGTTGGAGCACATACGCTTCTTCAACCTACGGTTGGAAAGCGTAAAAAAGTTGGAGCACATACGCTTCTTCAACCTACGGTTGGAAAGCGTAAAAAAAGTTGGAGCACATACGCTTCTTCAACCTACGGTTGGAAAGCGTAAAAAAGCTGGAGCACATACGCTTCTTCAACCTACGGTTGGAAAGCGTAAAAAAAGTTGGAGCACATACGCTTCTTCAACCTACGGTTGGAAAGCGTAAAAAAAGCTGGAGCACATACGCTTCTTCAACCTACGGTTGGAAAGCGTAAAAAAAGCTGGAGCATATACGCTTCTTCAACCTACGGTTGGAAAGCGTAAATAAAACTCACTAGATAGAAAATTTACGCGATTCAAAATAGAAAATAATAAGATTTCCTTCAGCACAATGATTTTGCAAAATCCAACTGACAACCAATGGAGTAAATTTCATGCTAAAATACAAAGACATTAAACATCTTGGAATTAATCCAATAGCCAAAGTCTGATCGCAGTCAAGCCAGAGGCAATTCTAATTAACAAAGAAATTATTCCTTATACAATTCATTTCAACAAATACCACAACTTTAAAAACACAGTGCCAATTACAAATGTAACTCAAAGGATGAAACCTACACGTTTCCAAAAACAAATTATAAAAATAATACTATGATTAAAATCAAAACATTCAAAATCCAAGTGAACCCTGATGAAGAAATGTTCACAGTAAGCAGCAGAAATAAAACATTTAAAATATATTAAGTACAATTTGATCAAAAAATCCCTTTCATACCAATCATAGTTATCAGATTAGCAAGCAATCTATACTTTGATAGCAAATAAACGTTACCCGACCTGGGTAAGAAATTTCCAACTCTTGTGGATTTAATCCAAAAAAATGCCCAGAACTTCTGGGACAAGAAAGAAAATTAATCTAATACTGTACAATTGCCAATTAACTGACAATGATAACACTACATTTACACTTACTGTGTAGATAGAATTACGATGAATCTAATCAAAGTGTAAATTGTCCTTGATATCTTCGTCTGTCATTATTCTTAGCTGGAACGTAGAGAGGACAGAAACCTCGTGTACAGAGATACAGTTGATTAATGTTGATATTCTGTTCATTAGTCAAGATCTTTTTCTGATCTCACGTGATACCTTCTGGAAGAAGCTCTCTCCTTTTGTCCGTCAATCGTGGACACTCAAAAACCAAGTGGAACATCGTTGCTTGAGTTTCATGACAACTACAAGAATTTTGTTTTAAAGAGAATCTGCGAGAATATCCGTGACACACTCCGTGTTCTGTAGTCAATTGATTTAAGAAATTGTCCAAAAAACAGCGAGTGGTCGGAACTTTTAGTATATATCCGTAAGTCTAGCACCCCTTAACCTCAGAGTTCCATCTTCTCTGCCATTCCCGAAGCAATTCCTGGTGAAGTTGTTTTACGTTGCGAAGTGGAGTTTTCAGGTAAATGTATATATGACATTTCTTGGTTGCGTCATTAGCCAAATTATCAGCAAGTTCATTTCGTCTTGTACTCTGATGATCTCTAAGCTACCGCAATGACAGGCGTGTGTCACCAAATTGTCTGATAATTGCTATGATTTCTTGAACTGTTTCATGAAGTTACTCTAAACGTAACATATTTCAACAACCGTTCAAATACGTTTATTCTATAATCCACAAGATCGCTCATTCCTGAAAGTTTTAATGCGATTAGCTTCATAATAGTTTTAATGCAATTAGTACCTAAGAGACTTTAGACCTGCCACGTTCAAAGTCTCTTAGGTCACTCATTTTGCCCACTCGCACCATCTGTCGAACACTTACTGGTACCTGACGAGCTGCTTCCTGATTTATACAGCGCACTACCGTCACGCGGCCTTTTGCATATTGAAGTGAGCCATCTATGTGAAGAAGGAAAGTGTACCTAATCACACTGGCATCTCTGAGAGCTGTTCTTAGAAGCATGGCACGGTCCACTTTGTAATATCATGAAAGCGTGTCTTTTATGAATAAATCTGCTTTATACTCACTGAATCCATTATTTTTCGGCATGGGAACTTATGAAAAATATGAGAATTATTCTAGCTTTCGATATGTGTAGTTCCTCTCTTAACATTCGAAATAGGCATAAAACGTTTTGCAGTCCTGGATGTGTATTGGTCATATCATACAAGTTTTTGTGTTTTAATCTGATACGTTTTCTTTCATTCGTTATCATACAGTATATACACTATCTACCAACAAGTAATTGTACACCTGTGATAGCAAAGGAAAACGAAGTTTATTCACCTTCAATAGTTGGTGGAGCCTCCACGAGCGGCGATTACAGCTGCGACCCTCCGGGGCATACTCTTAAATAGGCGTTGTACGACAGCTAGCGGTATTTTCTTCCACTTGGCTTGGAGAAGACAGGTCAGTTCCTTCACGGATTTCGGACGGTGGGGGAACCCTTTAAGTCGACGCTCCAACTCGTCCCAGAGGTGCTCGATAGGGTTAAGGTCCGGGCTTTGCGGAGGCCAGTGCATTCGGTTAACCCCATTGTCACCATTCCAAGCCATGGTGGACCTCGCAACATGACAGGTGGCATTGTCATCCTGAAAGTAACATGGGTCCAACCCGTAAAACTGCCACAACGTAGGAAGCGCATGGTCATCCAAAATGGTGCAGCAGGTATCGGCGTTGAGTCTACCAGGATTTGCGACCAAGGGTCCCGTGCCATACCAGGAGAAACATCCCCATAGCATAATTCCACTGCCGCCGAACTTCACAGTTGACAAAATACATTACGGCAGGAGGCGTTCTCCAGGCAGACGAAAAACCCAGACCCTGCCATCCGAATGGTAGAGGGCGAACCTTGATTCGTCGCTCCAGCGGACCTGTTTCCACTGTTCAACGGTCCATTGTCGACGTTCTTCGCACCACGTTAGCCGAGCAGCGCTATTGGACTTGGTGATCAAAGGCTTGTGGGCGGCAGCACGTCCATGATAACCAAGCAGATGGGCTTCCTTACGGATGGTATTCATCAAAAGAACACTCCCGGATGCATGTTGAAACTCCTCGCGGATGTGGCCCATCGATTTGGTGCGGTTTTTTCGAATTTCTCTGGCCAGCACTCATCGGTCTCTAACTCCCATTTTTGTGGGTCTGCCAGGTCGGGGCACATCATGACAGTCACCTCTCATCTTCCATTTGCCAATCACGTAGGCCACTGTCGATTTTGGGTACTTCAACTTGCTGGATATGTCACGTATGGATCGGCCATTTCTGTGATAACCGATGATTACACCTTTCTCGAAATCAGAGAGCTCCGAACTGCGTGGCATCTTTGCATGCGACTGGTTGCGTTGTTGTTTCCCACACGATTATTTAACGGCGGCGGCCGTGACGTGTATCAGGACAGTAGGTATTGTCGATTGCAGGGGTGTCCAATTACTTGTTGGTAGATAGTGTATGTCGATTTTAGGTGAGTCAAGAAGAGAGTAAGACTTCCTTCATCGCTTTTTAACCTCAAGTGTTCTTCACTTTCTCTACGATTTTTTTGTGAGTCTAAGTGTGTATTCTATTCATCCAGTGGGATGGAAAATAAATCCTCAAAGAATTTCCGTGGCTGTGTTTGGAAGTATTTTCAAGTAGCTGCCCACCTAACGCCGTAGCCGGAAAATAACCAGTGGTACTACATCAGTAGTTCGGTGTCATGGTAATAAGCACAGATAACGCATTCGATATTAATCATGGTTTGTTTTTTAAAAACACATCCCGTGCGTTGTCATGGAATCGGCAATGATCCCAAAATTTCTGTTCAATAGGGCTTCAGGCGACTGTCGAGAATTTCTTTGGGAATGAATTTATGTCTCAATTAAAACATGATGCTAATACCTTTGGCGCATAAAGGATATTTGCATGCAAAGAAAGAAATCCCAAGATAAAAAGCAAATATTTTCGCCCTTAAAGCATCTTTTCGATCAGATCCGCAAGGCATGGCATATTCATTATTTCCAATAAATAATTGCATTTCGCTTCCGTTCCTTTCTCTTCGTCAGTAAATTTTCTTTCTCTTATTTAATGAACAAAATTCAACAGCATAGATTTTATCAAATTACCGTGAGTATGTCAGCACCACACGGAATGGATTAACGGAAGACCTCAATACTTGCCAAGTAAATAATGAAATAATAAAAATGGCATGTAAACGACGCGATCGGAGAATAAAATCCCCAGTTTGTTAAGAGATACACCAGGTACAACATAAGCCTCTCGGCAAAAGTACATACAAGTAAAATTCCATTTTATGTTATCACGTCTTCTGAATGCGAAGTGAAAAAGCACGTGTCATTAGTCACTTACTGACATTCCGTCTGTCTGTTTTCGTCATCTGTCTACACCTGCTAATTGCATTTAAAAAGCTGCTTTTCCGCTAACAGATTAAAATGATGATTCATAGGATTTGTTCATTTTCACATAAACCTTTGCTAAACCAAGCAGGACGGCAGCTTTTTTCTTTTCCGGATACCTGAGAATAGGAATACTTATTTCATAACAACCCGGTATATATGCTCTGTGTCCTTGAAAAGACCAAATACTAAATATGTTTGTGCCAGTTAGTTACCACTGTGAGGAACCTTTCCTGTACAGTGTCGGCTTTTTCCTAATGCGCAACTCGGACACTAGAGGACATAAACACATATCTCTGTTTGATGTCATTCTGATCTACTTAATAAACTGAACCAGTTGCAAACAGAATTTGTTTACCGGATTGTAGCAATTGGTAAAATATTTAAAAGTATAAATAGTTTTCTACTCTAGAGAGCAAGTATACCTATGCTCTCTAGAGTAGGAAACTGCGTTATAAAAAATAAGAAATGGCACCCAAACTGTTTCCCTTAGCGACATATATTGGAAGAAGGAAGAGTATTTGAAATCGAACATTTAGAAGCAGACATGTGAAAGGAAAGGTAATGAAACTTTAATCTCCTCAGTGGAAAAACTGTGAGTCATTTTAAGAAAAATTTAGAAAAAAAATACTTTCCGTAATGAAAGCTGTCCTGCATAAAACAAGAAAGATGACACAGAATTTTCGGGTGTAATAAGCACGTCTTTTGAATCCGTTCTGACGCAAATTAAATTTATCAAAGCTATTCAAAGTCAATGGAACCGGTATGGAAAACAATAGTATCTGACGGAAGAAAGAAGTTATTCAATCGGGTCTTTAATCCCTCAGATATTGCTGCAAACGGAATCGTGAGCTTACGAACTCTTAGAAACAGAGATATAGACAAAAATAAGATGTGACTTTACGTCCCCTAATGGGAAAACCATGCATTATTTTAGGAAGAAAGTATTCACAAAAGGTTTATCCATATGAGCGGTATCGGTCCAAGAAAAAAATTTTAATCGAGTTTTCAGGAGCCCAGATTTTACAAGAAATATATCAGAAGTAGAAATTAACACTTATGACCCCTAGTGGCCAAACCATTCTTTACCAAACATTAGAAATTACGTGAAAAATATTTTCCGTCAGGTCTTGTATGCGATACAGGAATAATTTTTCAAATCGGAGTTTTAGGAGCGGAAAACGCAATTTACCATTGTTCGCCCTAGCGGAAAGTCTATGATTTACTTGAAAATTTTGAATTTATAGGAAAAACATTTCGCATCAGAAACACTATCCAACAAAGAAGTAAGTTTTCAAATCGGTCTCTTAGAAGTCGAGATATTGACAAAAATAAGATATACATCTACGCCCCATGGCGTAAAAACCGTGCACTATTTTAAGAAGAAAATGTTTCTATGTTTGTCGAGATGAGTACTATCGGTCTACAAACCATGTTATTTTCAATCGAGAATTTAGAAGCTCATATTTTGCTGCAAATACATCAGAAGCGGAAATTAAGGTTTACGCCCCTGGTGGCCAAATCATTTTTTACAAAAATTTGAAATTACGTGCAAACGATTTCCCATCAAGAGCTGTATCCGGTGAAGAAAGAATTTTTCAGATCGGAGATTTAGAAGCAGAGATATAGGGAGAAACGCAATTTACCTTTACGCCCCTTGCGGAAAGTCTATAACCTACTTTAAAATTTTGAATTTATAAGAAAAACATGTCGCACTAGGAACACTATCCAACAAAGAAGGAATTTTTTAAATCGGACTCTTAGAAGTCGAGATATTGACAAAAATAAGATATACATCTACGCCACCTGGCGTAGAAACCGTGCACTATTTTAAGAAGAAAATGTTTCTAAAACGTTTGTCGACATGAGTACTATCGGTCTACAAACGATGTTGTGTTCAATCGAGAATTTAGAAGCTCATATTTTGCTGCAATTACATCAGAAGCGGAAATTAAGGTTTACGCCCCCTGGTGGCCAAATCATTTTTTACAAAAATTTGAAATTACGTGCAAACGATTTTCCCATCAAGAACTGTATCCTGTGCAGAAAGAATTTTTCAGATCGGAGATTTAGAAGCAGAGATATAGGGGGAAACGCAATTTACCTTTACGCCCCCTAGCGGAAAGTCTATGAATTACGTGAAAATTTTAAAATTATATGAAAAACATGCGACACGGTAAGCACTAATTAACAAAAAGGAATTTTTGAAATCGGACTCCTAGAAGTCAAGATATTGACAAAAATAAGATATAAATCTACGGCCCCTGGTGGAAAAAATGTGCAATATTTTAGGAAGAAAATATTCCGAAAAGGTTTATCGATAAGAGTGGCATCTGTCCACGAAAGAATTTTTTCAATCGATATTTTAGAAGCTCAGATTTTATGGCAAATACATCAGAAGCGAAAATTAACACTTACGCCCCCTGGTGGCCAAAGTATTCTTTACCAAAAATTCGAAATTATATGCAAAAGATTGTGCATTAGGAGATGTATCCGCTGAAAATTTTATTTTTCAAATCGGAGTTTTTGAAGAAGTGTTATCGGAAAAAATGCAATTTAATTTCGCGTCCCCTAGCGGAAAATCTATGCGTAATTTGAAAAAGAAACTATATCCACAATACTCTTCGATATAAATGGTATCGAAAGATAAAAGATTTTTTTCAATCGGATGTTTAGAAGCAAATATGTGGAATAAAATGTATTTTTGAATTCGACATCATCTGAATTTACGCTCTCTAGCGGCGAAATTATACATCGTAGAAAAAAACCAAATGAAGGTGCATCATTCGCATTTTTCAAGCTTTCGAATGCAAAAAGAATTTTTCAAATCGGACTGATAGTCGCAGAAATTTCGTGGGTACAGACGGACGGACGGATAAACCGATAACATAAGCACTATCTTTTTTTACAAAAGACGTGCTAAAAAATGAGGGAATTTGTGAATAGGCGATACTCATCACATAAACCTTTGCTAAACCAAGCAGGACGGCCGCTTACAAATGGATACATACCGTGCCACCCCTAGCGGCAGAGCTCTGCTTTGCGAAAAGTAGAAAATATAAACAAAATATCTTGCATAGAGGCAACTATGTGATGGAATAATACACTGCCGGACAATTGCTAAGGACGGATGACAATAGCAACGATAGCAACCATAAAATGGAAGGCAGGAAAACGTGGAAATTAGCATAAGTGCGGGATACAGTAAGACGTGTTGTGCGTATGCAAATTTTGGATTGCCGAACTTGTTCGTGACGTCATAGCGCTGGTAAGAGATAAAAAGGATTTGACGCGTATTGACCGTTGTTCTTCAAACGCAAAGTTGAAAGGGAAATAATCAATTGACGAACTTGCAATTTTCAGTATGTCTTCCCGACATCACCTAGATGATTTTACGCGTGGCCGTATTATTGGCAAGATTGAAGAAGGGCGAAAAATAACAGATGTTGCCAGGGAGTTCGACGTCAGCCACAGTGTTGTTTCAAGGCTTTGGAAATCATTTCAAACAAATGGAGAGTGTAGCAAACGTCACGGGGGAGGTCGTGTTCGCAGTACGACACCTGCAGAAGATCGGTACATAGTGCTATCAACAAAAAGACACCGGCGCAGCACAGCTAGTGAGGTAGCAAATCAGTTTATGGCTGCTACTGGCAAGCGGATCTCCCGAAAATCTGTCGCCAGACGTTTGCATGAAGGAGGACTATACGCCCGCCGTCCTGTTGTGTGCATCCCATTGTCCAGACGTCACCGTACCGCCCGTTTGCAATGGTGCCTTCAACATTGCAATTGGACTGAAAACGACTGGTCTGCTGTCCTCTTCTCAGATGAGAGTAGATACAGTCTATCGTCTGATCGTCGACGACAACTGATCTGGCGTAAAAGTGGTACTGCATATTGTCCAGCAAACATACAGGAAAGGGACCGATATCCGACATGTAGTGTCATGGTATGGGCTGGCATCATGATCAATGGCCGTACGTCCCTCTATGTGCTTCCAACTGGGACTATGCCTGGCCAACGATACATTAATGATGTTCTGCTACCTCATGTTCGCATGTTCCGTGGTGCTGTCGGTGATAGATTCATTTTCATGGACGACAACGCAACATGTCATCGAACAGTCGCTGTCCAGGAGTGTCTTGACAGCGAGGATATTCAACGCCTCGTATGGCCAGCACGTTCTCCAGATCTGAATCCCATTGAAAATGTGTGGGATGCCTTGGGGAGGAGTCCTGCTGGTCGCCAATGCCCTCCAATAAACAAGGACACCCTCATCCGTGCACTGACAGAGGAATGGGATAAATTACCCCAACAGCTGCTTGATAATGTTGTGCAAAGCATGACACGACGTGTGGAATCTTGCATCGCCCTCCATGGTGGCCATATCCCGTATTGACATCTTACGCCGGAACGCCTGCGGGCGGTAATTGCATTTTTTTCACGTTTACGTATTCTGCACAAAATTGTCTGTTTGTCCCTTGAACACGTACCAAAGACTTCAGGATTTCAGAGCACAATAAATTGTCTTTTTTGTAATGTCCTGGCATTCTGACATTATTTTATTTCACTTGGCATCCAACCACACTTACTTTTTTATGCGCTATATAGCCGTTTATGATCCGTCCTTAGCAATTGTCCAGCAGTGTAGTTTCTTAAATATAACTTTTAGAAGAAGGAATAGCAAGAACGCTTTTGTTTAGCGAGAAAACTATCGTCAATTGAAAGTCGATAACATTCGAAACAATTACCATAGCGAATGCCATGCACCACAAAAATAATTTTTAATCACATTTTTAGAAGCGGCGATACAGCTGCAAACTGTCCCCTATCGTCAGTAATGTGCAATATGAAACATTATGGAAACTATATATGGTATCCAATGTGAAAATAATACACAGGCGGAAAATGAAAAAAGAACACCAAGAAGGAGACGTCTGATACCAACAAAATTTATACAGCATAATAACGGAATGCAGAGGATAACGTGATCAAAACATTATGGCAAAATACAGCTGTATTTGCTGGTAAACTGAAAAATGACATTTTCATGTGACATGGTTAGTACGAGGTTGAACCGCCATGAACTGCGTCACACTGTGCAATTCTGGCATGGAGTCTGTCGTACAGATGTTGGATGTAAGTTTGGGGTGTTGAGTTCCAAGCATCCTCAACCTGGACACGTAAATCGGGGATGGTCGTGGCTGGCCGTGGAGACCGGATAAGTCGTTGTCCTATAAAACCCCACACGTGCTCAATAGGGGACGAATCCGGTGAACGTGCAGGCCATGGAAGTTGTATCACACCCTGAAGTGCATGTTGCGTTGCACGTGCCGTGTGTGGGCGTGCGCTATCTTGCTGGAAAACACCACGATGGACCGACCTTACAAACGACACAACAACGGGCTGAATGATGTTGTTGATGTAGGATGTGCTGTTTAACGTACCCGGTACAAACACTAGTTGTGTACGGGAGTGATAGCTGATCGCTCCCCACACCAGGAGACCAGGTGTAGGCCCTGTGTGTCGCTGGTAGATGCAAGAAGGGTGGAGACGCTCCCCTGTGCGTCTGCGAACACGCATACGGCCATCGGAGGCTCCCAAACAGAATCTGCTTTCATCGCTGAACACGACAGATCGCCATTGCGTTCTCCAGTGCAGACGTTGGCGACACCACTGCAGCCGTTCCTGACGGTGGGCTGGAGTCAGAGGTACACATGCCAGAGGCACACGTTCACGTCGTAGTCCTGCATTCAGTAGACGGTTGCGGATTGTTCGCACAGTCACCGCAGGTGCAACGGCAGCTCGAATTTGCGTCGCAGTGGATGTTCTGCATGACAACGCCGCTCTTCTTATGCGTCGATCGGTCGGCTCATCAGTCCGTCTGTGACTCCCGGTTCCACGACTTCTTGTGCGGGAATGTTCCTCGGACCACCTACGCCACCATCGTACCACCACCGATACTTCCCGTCCAATTCGCTCCGCAATACGACGATACGACCACCCGGCCTCACGGAGTCCGACTAGACGACCTCGCTCAAATTCCGATAACTGATGAAATCGTACACGTCTTCCATGTCCAGGCATTGCAGCTTCTTCAGGGTCTTTGCACGTGTCCGTACGCCGACGACTGATTACATTCACTTTGCCGTACTCCTTAAATACCACCGACGATAATTTGCATATTATGCCGTGCTGTGGCGTAAGCGCTCACCGGTTGGTTTCGAAATTAACATCACACTTACGTACACTCGACCCCATTAACATATGTAAATTTCATGAACGTCTGCCAATTCCTTCTTGGTGTTCTTTTTTCACTTTCCGCCAGTGTATTTTGAATCGTAATTGTAGAAGTAGAAATTGTTATTGTTCGATGGCTTAACGACCGCCTTGAGCAAAGTGACGGGTTATAAGCAGTCTCTTGTTCCTTACATACGACCACTGGTTCCAGGGTACGGAGTGAACTAGTACCATAAGACAAAAACAACATCCATGCCTCACAGGGATTCTAATCGAGACCCATCTCAGACGAATGGTCGGAAGCCAGCGCTGAAGTTACCCAGGGGGCTCAAAAATTTCGGAAAACTAAAATATAAATCTATTCTCTCACCTTGCGGAAAGATTGTGTTTTATTGCAGAAATAAATTATTCATAAATTGTTTCGTGCTTTGATAGCAAGCAATATACACTCACGGACAATGAATTCCGCGCACCTAGAAGAAAACATGCTACAACCGCGAAACTTTGTAAATAGCTAGAATATGTGCGGGTATGCAAATGATCTACGTTTGGTGCGATTACGCATGACCGCAGACCCTGAGGTGGCATTGCAAGCACGAACCAGCAGACTTATAAACCGGCGTGTAGTCGATACCCATGAAAGCGAAAAGCACCTGCCGACGCCAGCAAGAGTACAGAGTGACAAGAATGCCGGGTAGATGCCAGAGACGTCGATTTACGCAACGTACGGACTTTGAGAGAGTCCTGATCATCGGGCTGAAAACCGCACGGTGGTCGGCGCGCCGTATAGCACGCCACGTGGATCGTTCTGACCGTACCGTCCGACTGTGTTGGGAGCAGTGTACACGTGACGGCCTGCCACACGGTGAAGCAGCTCCGGATGGACCAGTAGGTCCCCCTGTAGCACCTGTAGAGAGCATCGAAGGATCATGCGCCAGGCACGAACGGATCCCACGGGGACCCGGTCCACTCTACAGGCAGATGTAGCGGCGCCTGTGTCCCCATGAATCATTTCTCGACCCCTCGCGGAAGCGAATCCCAGCGTCCCTTACGTGCGTTGCCATGAACACCAGAACATCGCCGGCTCCGTGTGCAGTGGTGCCAGGCCAGAGTGACGTGGAACGACACAGACTGGCGACGTGTGGTGTTCAGCGATGAGTGCCGTTTCGTTTTGCGAACAGATGATCATCGTGTGCAGGTGTGGAGGTCCCCGGGTCAACGGCACAATCCTAACCTCTCTATCGAGAGCCTTACCTCCCCCACTGCAGGCATTAAGGTCTGAGGAGCCATTGCCTTCGATAGCCGATCAGCTCTAGTAGTGATACGTGGATCATTGACGGGCCAGTGGTATGTAGATGTGATCCTACGGCTCCAAATGCTGCCATTCTTGGCCCGGATTCCAGGTGCGCTATACCAGCAGGATAATGCCCGCCCTCGCACGGTTTGGGTTGCCCAGGACTGCCTACGTAATGTTCAGACACTTGCATGGCCTGCCCGCTCCCCGGACATGTCCCCTATCGAGCATGTGTGGGACCAGTTAAAACGCCAGCTGCAGCCGTGTCGCACTATCCCGGATTTGGAGCACACCAATCAACACGTGTGGCCCAGTCTGCAGCAGGACAACATCAGGTGTCTGTTCGCATCCATGCCGAACCGTATTGCAGCATGTATCGCCGTACGAGGCGGTGCGACGCGCTATTGAAGATGACCAGACTGTGTGCCACAGATCCCTCTGTAATTGTCCTGCATATTTGTTTTAATAAATTAACATCGGATAGCCGTAGGTAGGATCCACATGCTGCATGATTTTCCATAACAGCTAATGTGCCATATGAGGCGTTGAGGTGTACTTAGTGGGTGTACTTAGTACGTTAAAATATGTAAAAAAACTATGCTCCGCGGCAGCATTTATTACGCAAAGATGGAAACAGTTTCATTTGATCACAAACTACCTATAGA
Source organism: Macrothele yani (assembly GCA_039090855.1). NCBI lineage: Eukaryota > Metazoa > Arthropoda > Arachnida > Araneae > Macrothelidae > Macrothele > Macrothele yani. Next base: position 41,183,489 of record CM077022.1, on the reverse strand, counting down.
TGTGTAATTTCCATGGTACCACTCTCTCGTACGTGTCATGCACGTACGAGAGAGTGCTAGATTTACAAAGTACTAACATCTCCGTAATCCATGAATGGACCTTCATTTTTAAGGTTTCCTTTTAAAGATCTTTTAAGAATAAAAATATGGTTATTCCAATATTTACTGTGCTAGGGAAATTCTAAAACTCGTCCCGTTTTAAGCTACATCTCCATCTCTGTGCGAAAAGCGCGTCAGGGTCGACTGGCTACCTTAATGACGTGGGACATACGATGCTGGTGACCCGCATTTTGCACAGGGCCGCACTGCGTTTTCAAATGAACTGCATGTGGAGGGTGACAAACGCGTTCTTCCAGTGCTGCCTCGCCATTATTGAAAAAAGGGGTTAAACGTGGCATCAGCGAGAGAAATTGCTGTTGACACCAGCTTTAATGCCAAGCCAAGATTAGGACGTCCAATGACCATCAACATTGACAACCTACTTGAAGCTGTGACAGCAAACCCACGAACTAGTACACCACAATTTGCGGACGAAGTGGGATCACTCCCATTCACCATAATTCCCATCCACCAACTTAGATTACGTTTCAGGCGCCGTAGAATGGATCCCCAGGAATTTACACCCCAAAAGGCGGAAAACGTGTCTCTTGCTGTCAAATCCACAGGGCGATACGTTTTGGCGTCGTATCATCACAGGTGATGAAATTAGATACGTTACCCTACCACTGGTAATCAGTGGCTTAGGCCACTCCAGGAAGCAAATGCGGTGGTGCAAAGAGGATTGTTCGAAGGGAAAGTCATGCTGTACATTTGGTGGAATTGTGAGGGTTATTTGTGCAGGAAGCACGTGCCAGAAGGCCAAGCTGTGGACGGGAACATCTATGCCGAAGAACTGCAGCGAGTCCATGATGCTCTGCGACAACACTATCCAGCGCTCATCAACAGGAATCGGGCGCTGCCACAAATACACTACTGCCTGTGAAAATTGCAACCATGAAGGACATCTGGCATTAGCTTGAAATTTACAGGATATGTACAACAGGTTGAGATATGAAAATAATTAAGGTGTCAGTGAAAATGCGCATGCGGTTTCGGAGCAGCGCCCTCTGCATTGTCCAGTCTTAGGTATAAAGAGCTGGCTCAAACGAGATGTTGCAATCAGTGATGGGCCGATAAGTAGTCCAAAGGGTGTCTCATTATGTTCCATCGCATTATGAACACCTGACGGACTTTGAGCGAGGAAGAATTGTTGGGATGAGAGAAGCTAGAATTTCCTACCGCGAAATTGCCACTCGTACTGGACAAAGCGCCAGTACAGTGACGTGAACGTGACGTCAGTGGACAGATGAGGCTCGGACCCACAGAAATCCGGAAAATGGACCTCTACTGCATCGCAGTGACTGACCGCACAGCGACATCCACAGTTTAAGCGCCGGAGTAGAGCACTATCACAGGTCGAGCTCTACCCTCCAACACAGTTCGACGTCGTTGGCTTAAAAGAGGACTGGTCGCTAGCAGCCCGTTGCTACTCATTCGGCTGACTCTCAAGCACAGACGGCTCAGGCTGCAATGGGGTCTCGAACACAGACATTAGCGTGCTTATTGGCAACAAATCGTGTTTTCTGACGAGCCTCAATTCAACTTGATGCACCATGATGGTCGCATCAGTTGAATTTGTGACTCGTAAGAAATCACGTCCTTTTTAATGGTTTGGGGTGCCATTGGTTTCAATTAGGGATCTCGCCTGGTACGAATTGAGGAATACCTTAGCAGCCAGTGACACACCAAGGGTGGTTTAAAGGCAGAGGTGATACCCTTCCTTCAGAGTTTGTCCCGGATCTATGTTCCTGCAGGACAATGCTCGTCCACACGTAACCCGGACTGTTCAAGACCTCTTCAATTCATGGCACATACCGCTTCTTCCCTACTTTGCACGTTCGGCGGACACGTCCCCCATCGAACATATCTGGAACATGGTAGCTACGCGACAGGCTCGTCAAGCGCCCCCGCCAGTCACCATAAATAAACTCTGGTCTTCATAGAAACAGATTGGCAGGCTATTCTCCAAGACGATATCAAAGACCTCTTCCTTTCTATGCTACGCCGTATAGAGGCCGTTATTGTTGCTTGAGGTAGCTTCACACGAAACTTAGTCTTGAAGCGAAAAATCTTGTATAGTTCTACATATATAATCAGTTATTTCGTGGAACATGAGGAATCTATGATACAAAATTTCATTTGAATAGCGCGATTCTGTCGATGTTGTAATTTTCAAAAACAGTAGTGGTGTTATTGCTCCAAGTCCTACTTTCAGAATGGTCCGCCGACCACGACCCATATTTCTCTCGGGACCCTCACCCGAGCACATCTCGGACGACTATCCAGAGACCTACGTCTCTGATCACTCAGTGACGGCAATATGAGTTTTGAAGAACGCGTCCTAACAATGAAAAATAAGATGCAGACAATAAGATGCAGACGAGATTTAAAACTAAAACTTAACTAACCCGTGATACACACAGTTTTTTTGTCTTTTACAGTTGAAGGGATATGCAGTTTTTTTTTCAGTTGAGATATTATGACGGAAACGCTTGAAAAGAGAATTACACAAGACGTAAAACGATGTACTGAAGTTCTAAACTTTAATATGCTGTTCAGAGGATTTTTATTTTTAAAACAGTATGCCCGTTTATTTTTAAGATTATTGCGTCATAGCTTTTGTAATGTGTTTTTGCTGGATTTTCCGGCACACTGCCTTGAACAAAGCAGCCCCCTTATTTCGTAAATTTTAACCTTCTGAGAAAGAGTTTTATTTTGCATAGAAGTTAAATGGAGCAGGAATTTCTTTGTTGTTATACTTTTGTTAAGGTTCTGAATAGTTTAACATTTATTTCAGCTTCATATAGAAGACTCCTCTCATTTCCTTCAGGAAATGAGAATCCTAATAAAGCATGACTTATTAGCGGGGAAAATTTGACAACGAAGTCTCTGTCCTGTGTGCAAGAAGAAAGAAACTACTTCTGTTTGCTTAAACAGATTCGAATAAAGAACGCATCTTTTGTAGAAGCAGTCACATTTTTCAATGCAGAGCGTAGCATGAAATCTGCATTTAAACAACCAGAAAGGAAGTGAGATTTCTGAATGGCCAAGTTAATGTCAGGATATTCAAAGCTTTGTATGAATCATTTGTATTTCTTGTTCATTGTAATAAATTGAAATACTTTATGAAAAGTAACATTAACCTTTGCGACAATGACCGTTGCACTGCATTGCAATGAGTGATAATTTTTTCCATTTAGATTGTAATAAACGCAGCTGTGGCAATTCCATCAACATACCAAATAGAACAGAGCAGAAGTTGATTCAAATCGCCTGCAAATTTCTTCTATAACAATTTGTAGTTCTAAAAAAGCAGATGCAAAAACTTCCAAGTTTGGTAACGGTAAAGAAAAACACAGTGTGAAATATATGCTCTAATTTAACTATCCATTTTGGTAGTTTTCTCTTTTTTTTTATTCTTATTTAGACATTTAAAGACCACTGTGAGCAACTCGGTAAGCTATAAGCAAACGTTCCTCTTTAATTCATTGTCTTCAGTTCCAGGACACGGAGAGAGCCAGTGCCGTTAAGATAAACCAAGTCCATGCCTCACCGGGATTGAGATGGGTCTCATCTCTGACGAATGGTCAGAAGCCAGCGCTTCGGCTATTTCCTTACCAGGCCGGCCCATTTTTGGTCTCTGTTTTTTATTTAAGTTATGTTGCTTTTCGTTATGTTTTGGAGCCAGTGGCTCTAAATTAGCGATGAGTGGCTCATTATAACCCTTGAGGTTGCTCATGGTGGCAGTTAAACATGGAAACTAAAAAAAATAATGTAGGTATCTTGCTTAGCATAAAAAGAATGTGTACCCCACCTAGTGGGGAAAGCATGCATTACAAAAGGACTCAAGTACCCTAATATATAAAAGGCTGAATTGCGACGACGTGGATCACTTTTTAAGTCGTCATAGCAACAACCGAGAAACAAATGTTTGTGACGTCACGCTTGGCTTTTCGTGTTTTCATGCAGGTGACGTCAACACCTACACGTTGTGCACGTGTGGGTGGTGACGTCACCTGCACGCGTATATCACTTTGTTTTGTTGTCATAGCAACAAAGAACACAGCTTCTGGTGTGACGTCATCTCATCAACATCATTCTCACATGGCCGCCCCGGTGGCGCAGTGGTCTAAGGCGTTGGCCTCTGATCATTCGTCCGTAAGGGGTCCGGGTTCGAATCCCGGTCAGGCATGGATGTTGTGTTTGTCTTACGGCACTGGTTCTCTCCTTCCCTGGAACCAGTGACCCTAAATTAGGGACGGGCGACTGCTTATAGCCCATTGAGTTGCTCACGGTGGTCGTTAAACCTTCAATCAAAAAAAAAAAAAAAAAATCATTCTCACATGACGTCAGAGATGCGTTACGTCACACGGTCAACTTTTTAGAAATAGGATGCCCGGAGGGCGAAGGAAAAACTTATTTGTATAAAATCCTCCTCAGCACTATCTTTGGAGAAGGAAACATATCTTTGCCTGTTGCATCCACAAGAATCTCTGCTAATCTTTTAGAAAGTGGCAAAACATACTTTAACCAATTTAAGTTAGCGCCACCTTTAAATGGAACCTTTATGTCGAAAATAAAGATTAATTTCCACCGACGCCGAAATCATTCGATCTGCGAAAGCCATCATTTGGGACGAAGCTACAATGGCTCCAGCTACTGCTTTACTTGTAGTTGACCGAATACTGAAAGACATTGCGAGAAATCAGAAATATTTTGGTGGCAAAGTCCTTTTTACGTGGAGGAGACTTTAGACAAACTCTCCCTGTTGTCAAACATATTGACAGAACCAAACTGCTCGAAGCCAGCATTAAACTCAGCCAATTATGGGAGAAGTTTGAGATTTTAAGACTCAAAAATAATGTTCGATCTGTTGATTCATCATTCATTCACTGGGTTTTACGACTTGGTGATGGTAATTATGACACTGCTGATGGCTTACCAGAGAAAATGATAGAGATATCAACACATATTTTATATGATGGGGATATAGCCAAAAAATATTTGGTGAGAACTTGAAAATTTCTGATTTTAAAACATTTGAAAAGAAAGCCATTCTGTGTCCCAAAAATTCTGATTTGACAAATTAAATGAGAATGTTCATGACCTCTTAGAGGGGACAGCAAACACATACTTAAGCTCTGATTCAATTGACGCCGATGGCGAAGAAAATGCTGAACAGTATTATCCTATAGAGTTTTTAAATGAGAAATTCCATCAGGAATGCCGCTTCAGAGACTGAAGTTGAAGATTGGAGCTATTATCATGCTCCTGAGAAACCTCAATACACAACGAGGTTTATGCAATGGAACAAAACTGATGATTAAATAACTAAAACCCAATTTGATCATTGCAGAAGTGCTCACAGGCTCAGCATGTGGTAAAACTGTTTTTATTCCGCGAATTGACTTCGCTCCTACAGACATATACCTCCCATTTACATGAAGACGACGACAATTTCCTGCAAAACTTGCCTTTGCTATGACCATTAATACGTCTCAAGGTCAAACACTGGAGAAAGTAGGTATCTACCTTCCTGAACCAGTGTTTACCCATGGACACTTTATGTTGCCTTGTCAAGAGCTCGACGGTTTGATGATGTAACTGTTAAAGTAGTCCATGGACCAGAACAAGGAAAACTACTTCCAAATTCCGAAAAGTTATTTACAAAAAATATGGTGAACAAAAATATTTTCCAACGTCGTTATTAAACGCTTGAATAGCAATAAGTGATTTCTAGGACCCGTTGTATTCTTATCTCAACGGGCTTTACAGCTAGTATAATATAAAGGACTAATTTTAAACTAAATGGCTGAGTGTACACAGTCTCGGTCCAGAAAGTTCCAGGAATAATTCAGAGAAAAATATATATCTTACCGGTAGAAATTTTGCTGATTCAATTTTCAACATAGTCCCCTCCTCTTTTGATACGCAGCTTGGATTGTTCCAGAAATCTCTCAAATGCCCTGGGGAAGTCATTTCCTGGGATGTTCTTTACCTACGTTGTCATTGTTCTTTGAATGTCTGGAAAGGACCCATATCATCTTCCTTTCAAGAGCTCATAGAGAGGTTGCCTCGATTTCCTAAACGGTTGAACTGGTGAGTTGTTCGCGTAGCCGTCGTAGTTAAATGGCTGTACCTCCTACATCAACCATTCGCTGTCCTGTGCAGTTTTGCCTCACTGTCGTTATATGATCATTTACACGCCAGCCCTGATACACTTTAACTACGGAGGCTCGCGAACAACCCACTAGTTCAGTCGTTTGGGAAATCGAGGCACCCGCTGTGAAAGCCCCCACAATCTGCCCTTTCTCAAAGTCCGATAAATCCTTCCACTGTAGCGTGTCGATCGGCCCTCACGTACCTTTGAAGCCGACTTTGACTTCTCACATCAGTGGCACGTAGTGCTTCGTAGTTTTCACGTCGTTCATTCGCAATGGTGCCATTTTTCCAATCACAATAAACTTTAACCACAGCAGCACGCGAACAGTTCACAAACTGCGCTCACGGAAAAAATTTATCGCGGATTTTCTGAATTTTCAGAAACGTTTTCGCAATTTCTTTCTTATATTGACGGCAAATTACGGTTTCCATGAGGTGTTAACGAAAAATTCTGAATTTTCAGAAACGTTTCGGCAATTTCTTTCTTGTATTAGCGGAAAAACTCCCTTCTCAGTTTTCCCATATCCATATGACGAAACATTTCTGGCAATAGGACAGACTCACGGGAACACTTGAGGGTTTGATTAACTGTTGAATTTCCACAGTGTGTCGAAATATTTGATTTTGAAGTTCTGTAGCTAGATCGGATATTGTGGATAGTATATCGCCTGAATTTTTGTTGCTGTGGGAAAGGATATTTGTTCTCCTTTCTCCCATTTTGTGCACCAGCTATTGTGTTACCGTAAGAATGAATGTGTGTGTGTGTGTGTATATATATAATTTTTTGTACGTGTGATTGTATGATGCCTATGCTTCAGTCTGCGGAATCATTAAGACAAATCTTTTAAGCTATTTAGAGTAAATTTTATATTTAGAAGTTTTGTGAAATTGCATTATAAAATTGCATTATAAAACGGTGCATTGCACCTTCTCTTAAAAATTATTCAAGGTCATTATCAGTTGGAAAAAAAGATCTCATACTCCAAATCACTCTGTTGCTTAGTAAAATCACGACAAAAATACGTAATTTGTAATAAAACCTCGTTCAAAAAAAGTAAAATTATTAGAAGCGTACTCAAAAAAATGTTCAGAAACAATTTTAACATATTACACTGAAAATGCTGTATTATAACTTATTAACGAGTTCCCATTAATGTTATAACTCATTAATGTTCTGTATTATAACTTGTTAATCAGAACACGATGTTCTCATTCATGTAATAACTTATCAATGTTCTGTGTTATAACTTACAAATGAAAATACCATGTTCTCATTAATGTTATAACTCATTAATATTCTGTATTATAACTTATTAATGAGGAAACCACTTCACAGGAAGTTTCAAGTACAAACTAATGCAGCGGATTCACACATGAACGCTCACGAAACGATTTACCTCCTGCTGCCTAAGCACGTATTCTTTAACTGCAAAACTTTTGAATTTTAATAAATAAACATTTCCCTAGATATACATTTTTAGGTATACTTTTTCTAATAGCCAAACTTCTAACTTACATGATTTACTAAATGCTAATATTCAAATTTAGCCTGACAAGCCTTAGAAAAACATTGAAATTGGAAGGCAGGCCACCACTTCTGCCTAATGTGATTTGATATGACGGCTTTCATGTTGGGAGCACGGCGTCTCGAAGGCAGCCATTAGCGGCGCGCTCATTATTGCGATATACTGTAAAAGAGTTTCTCCATCTTCGAAAAGAACGTCATCTCTTTTTACTGAAAAAATGAAATGTGCTAGTGATCTTACTAAATATTTCAGTGATGTCGTTTTTCGTAACTCATTAGTACTTCTGACTGGTATCACGTAGCATTTAAATGCGTCTGCAAACGAAAGATCAGAATATACACTGCAAAAAGTTTTCTGAAATTCACGAGGCATTTTCCGTGATTTCTTTCGTGAATTACGAAGCATGTTTCTGATACTTTTCCCGTGTAATGACGGAATTTAACGGATTTTTTTCATATGATAGAAAAATTCTGAATTTTCAGAAACTTTTCCGCAATTCTTTTCTTACATCAACGGTAAAACTCCGTTCTTACATTTTCCGTATCCATATGACGAAAAATTTCCGGTAATAGGAGAGAATTACGGGAATACTTGAGGGTTTGATTGACTGTTAAATTTCCATAGTGTGTCAAAGTATTTCATTTTGAAGTTCGGTCGCGAGATCGGATATTGTGGATAGTACAGCGCATGAATTTTTGTTACTGTGGGAAAGGATATTTCTTCTCCTTTCTCCCATTTTGTGCACCAACTATTATGTATTGTGTTACCATAAGAAACAGGGTACTTAATTTATTGTATACGTGATTGTATGATATCTATGTATCAGTCTGTGGAGCAGTGGCGTAACTACCACTCCCGCAGCCCCCGCGGTTGCAAGGGGGGCACTGCAGCTGCCAGTTATACTTTTATAGAAAAATTAGAACACGCACAGTAATTAACCCAAAGATTCATATTTTTCTTTAAGATATATTTAGCTTTGCCTAAATAAATGCCTAGTTACACTTTTTAAACACTGAATGTCCTACAGATTGAAAGTGTTCGGCTGTTTGACTTCGGGTTGTAATACGATTACTCTGCAATGGGTTGCAAATAATACGATCGCTCTCCAATCGCCCTCTCTGCGCTGCTGAGGAAAAGCGCGAGGACACAATGAGATTTCCCGTGGAGAATGTGGGAAAACAGTCAGTTACTTAGGATTACGTGCACCACAGACGTCAACATTTGTTCACAGCAGCCGCAGATCTGTCATGTGTAAGAGGGTAATTTGTTCAAGTGATATATTTTAGTTTTAGAAAAGCAATTACATGCATTGTTAAATCTGTTACATAAAAAGTTTAAACTACAGGGTGTTAGGTACGGCCCTTACTTTTGCAGACACTCTCCCTGACTTCCTAACCCCTCCTCCTCCCAAACTCCACGCACACCGCGACGAAAAATGCATTCACCCTCGTGTTCGTAATCTTGGAAAAATTGCTGTGCTTAGGGATGCTGAAGTAAATCTTGCGGACGGGGGGGGGAGAGGAGGGGCACATTGTGCAAGAAGTTCCGCCACTGCTATGGAGTCCTTAAGACAAAATCTACTAACCTATTTAGAGTAATTTTCATATTTAAAAGTTTTGTGAAACTACACTATCTACCAACAAGGACACCCCTGCAATCGACGATATCTGCTGTCCTGATACAAGTCACGGCCGTCGCCGTTAAATATCGTGTGGGAAACAACAACGCAACCAGTCGCATGCAAGATGCCACGCAGTTCGGAGCTCTCTGATTTCGAGAAAGGTGTAATCGTCGGGTATCACAGAAATGGCCGATCCATACGTGACATATCCAGCGAGTTGAAGTACCCAAAATCGACAGCGGCCTACGTGATTGGCAAGTGGAAGATGAGAGGTGACTGTCGGAATGTGCCCCGACCCGGCAGACCCACAAAACTGGGAGTTAGAGACCGACGGGTGCTGGCCAGAGACATTCGGAAGAACCGCAACAAATCGATGGGCCACAACCGCGAGGAGTTTCATCAGGCCTCCGGGAGTGTTCATTTGATGAATACCATCGGTAAGGAAGTCCATCTGCTCGGTTATCATGGACGTGCTGCCGCCCACAAGCCTTTGATCACCAAGTCCAACAGCGCTGCTCGACTAACGTGGTGCAAAGAACGTCGACAGTGGACCGTTGAACAGTGGAAACAGGTTATCTGGAGCGACGAAAGCGACGAATCAAGGTTCGCCCTCTACCGCTTGGATGGCAGGGTCTGGGTTTGGCGTCTGCGTGGAGAACGCCTCCTGCTGGAATGTATTGTGCCAACTGTGAAGTTCGGCAGCGGTGGAATTATGCTATAGGGGTGTTTCTAATGGTATGGCACGGGACCCTTGGTCGCAATTCCTGGTAGCTTAACGCCGAGACCTACTGCACCATTTTGGGTGACCATGCGCTTCCTACGTTGTGGCAGTTTTACGGGGTGGAACCATGTTACTTTCAGCATGACAATGCCACCTGTCATGTTGCGAGGTCCACCATGGCTTGGTATGGTGACAATGGCGTTAATCGAATGGACTGGCCTGCTCAGAGCCCGGACTTTAGCCCTATCCAGCACTTCTGGGACGAGTTGGAGCGTCGACTTAAGGGGTGTCCCCACCGTCCGAAATCGGTGAAGGAACTGACCTGTCTTCTAAAAGCCGAGTGGAAGAAAATACTGCTAGCTGTAGTACAACGCCTGGTTGAGAGTATGCCCCGGAGGGTCGCAGCTGTAATCGCCGCTCGTGGAGGCTCCACCAACTATTCAAGGTGAATAAACTTCGTTTTCCTTTGCTATCACAGGTGTCCAATTACTTGTTGATAGATAGTGTATTTATAAAACATTACATTACATCTTCTCTTAAAAATAATTCAAAATTATTGTCAGTTGAACAAAGGATCTCAAACTCCAAATCACTCTGTTGCTTCTTATAATTACGACGAAGAAATACGTAATGTGTAATAAAACCTCTTACAGAAAAAGTAAAATTATTAGATACGTATTGAAAAAAATGCTCAAAAAGAATTTTCACATATTACACTGAAGACACCGTATTATAACTTATTAATGAGAACACCATGTTCTCATTAATGTTATAACTCATTAATGTCCTGTATTATAACTTATTAATGAGAATACCATGTTCTCATTAATAATATAACTCCTTAATGTTCTGTATTATAACTTATTGAGAGAACACCATGTTTTCATTAACTCAGCAATTCAATGAAAGTCACAATATTTTCTGTAGTTTAAATCAATAGAGAAGATCAGACTTTGAATTACTTACGATAAATATAGTAAGATCCTCAGGAGCAATTTTCATTACACTGAAGCATCTGAGGTGACGGCTAATTCTGTAAACAAATACTGCTGAGAACGGAGACGTGAATCTGAAATCAATAGGTTTAAATTCTCAGATTTAGGAACACTTGAGACAGAACTTTAAACTTACTATATTTGCTCGGGTTTTCTCCAGTCCCCGCTTTTACAGCCGATAATATGCAGCATCTAAGAATCGAAATTTAAATTCAGAATTCGGAAAACAGTCCTAAATATAGCCTAAAGGAGCGCAAATGAAGGTGAAATTAGATTTTCTTCATAATGTAAATTTCGGACTTGGTTTTACTAGAACTTAATTAAGATTAATTATGTAGGCTGTCGAAGGTGTGTTTCAAACATTCAAAAAATAGAACTGATGCCGTTAAAAGCACTTACAGACAAAAGTAATGAAAAATCGTTTCAACACAATGCCCAAGAAAATAATGAATCCTTATAAATCTTTGTGTGTTTAAGGGCTGTCGTGAGCAACTTTACTGCTTTGCATCAATCAATGATGAATTCTTTAAGAACAACGAACAAGCAGAGAACTTCGGTCAATCCTAATGTTCTCAAATGTTTGGTAAGTACTTGCACGTAAACCTGTACATGTTCCCTCTGTAACACGTAAAAATAAACGCATGTAGTAGCGCTCGACTTCAATAATTTTATACATTACCGGTGGACAAGATTTGGAGAAGTCGTACAAGTTGAGGACTCTCTGGTGTCCTGGATGAGGAATGGGTGCTGTTCCTGTTGAATAGGTTGGCTTTGTCCTTTCTGTGGGCCAAAATCAGAGACGGGAGACTGCTAATAGAGTTGCTAAACCGGAATCAATGGAAAAGGGATATGTAATTTGTATTTCTGCGTTCAAAAAGTTCCGGAACTTTTTATATTAAAAAAGAATGAGCACAGATAATACCTATTTATTCGGTGTTTCCTTCGAAGTAGTTACCTTGTGCAACTACGCATTTTTGCCAGCGCTCATACAAAGATTTAAATGCAGATTGCAAGCCATCTTTTGCCACATCCTCCAGTGCCTCCGTCGCAGCTCGTTGCACTTCTTCGGAACTTGAGAAGGGTCGCTCGCCCCTTAAGCAAATTATTCATCCGGGGAAAAAGCAAAAAGTCACACGGTACAAGATCAGGGGAGAAAGCTGGTTGTGGAAGAACGGGAATGTGATGTTTGGACAGGTAATCGGGCACCAGGAGGGATCTGTGAACCGGTGGATTATCGCGATGGAGCACCCACGAGTTTGTCTGCCAAAGATCGGGTCGTTTGCATCTCACTGATTCTCGGATACTTTTCAGGACGTTGACGTACTCTTCTTTAATGACTGTACGACCATGTTGAAGGAATTTCTTGTGCACGACTCTTTAGCAATCGAAGAAAACTGTTAACAAGACCTTTCATTTGGAGCGGTCAGCCTCCAAAGGAAAGGTCTAATGTCGTCCTGAACTCTCATCATCCTCAGTACTCTGTCGCCCGTTTTTGAATCGTCGATGCCACTCATAAACTCTAGTTCGACTCATTGCAGTCTCACCGTACGCTGCCTTAAACATTTGAAAAGTCTCAGGGAAATATTTTCCGAGCAGAACACAAAATTTTACACTGGGACGAACACACATACGCTGTACGTGTTGGATCTGGATCAAACCGGTTCTGGCTGGTCGGTCACATCATACTCTTCGCTTGCTCAGCGGGGAATGACGTAATTCACTGACATTTGGCAAATATTCAAAAAGGCCCGGAACTTTTTGAATGTAGTAGTATTTACTTTTATTATACATTACATTTGTTTGAAATAAGATGTTTCTTTGGGAGCTATCTGTTTCACAGAAAAAAAAATTCACAGGAAACATTTTTGGTGATGATTACTGGTACTTCATTCGTTTTTCGGGACGAGGGGTAAATGGCCACAAGACAGTTGTTCGTTCCTAACTTAAGACTAGTGGTTCAATAGAAGGAGGAGAGCCACTGCCGTAAGACAAGAACACCATCCATAGACTCGAACCTCGGATCACTCAGATTTGCAATTAGATGCCAGTGCTTACAATACTGTCACACCCAGACGTCGTATTTGATTGCATAAACTAATAAGAAAACTAATGAAATGGGCATTTTCCTGTCATAAGAGTTAAGCGGCAGGTTTTAGAAATTCGTAAAATTGCATTGTTTCATCAATATTTCTTGGCAGTCAATGTTCAAAATCTCTATGTACAAACCAAGATTTCCTCTCTGGGAGTAATTCAAGGTGTCCGATTTAGCATATTATGACGAAGTAAATTTCTCCATCATCTTTATCCACTCCGGAATTAGTCGTTCTCCAAACTGAGCTACGCGGACGTATGCTCCCGCTGCTATCAGCCTGTATCTCATGTGCGTCCTGCGGTGCAGGCACGTTACATCTCCGCCCCCCCCCCCTGAAAGAGGGCCGGGTGCATGGCCCATAAGTCAGCTGGGACCTTGTATCGCTGTAGGCAGTCATCCGCTGAAGAACGTACATTGGAGAAATACCAGTCAATTTGGTGTCTGGAATGCAACATCACACACATTTATTTTTCGAAGCACTGAAGAAGGGATTCTCTAATTTTTCCAGTCTCGCGGTGTAGAAAGAACATCACACCAGTGCGGGAACTTTAGCGGCCAGGCCATTCTTGAATTTCGGGCACTAATATACCGTAAGTAAATTTCTCCATCAGCTTTGTCCACGCCGGGCATCGAATCCGGGTCCCCTCATTCCGGAATAAGTCGCTCTCCAAACTGAGCTACGCGGACGTGTGCTCTCGCTGCTATCTGCCTTTATCTCATGTGCGTCATAATATGAGAAATGAATATACACTAATTCTTATAAAAAGCAGAACAGCTAAAAGGAGTCGAGCTATGACTTTGATATTTAAAGGACATGCTAATTAGGCAATATCCCAGAAATGATTAGCAGTTAAGCGTTATACACAGTGCGTCAAATAATTTTTAAGACTGGGTCTGTACAATGAAATGAAAATAAGAAATTTGTTTTGGTTTGTTATTCAAAATAAGTCCCTCCGGCTTCAATCCACTTGTTACAGCGATTTAATAATGATTCAAATGCCTGTTCCAGTTCACTTTGCGGAATTGCCTCCAAAGCACGCGTCGAAGCTGTTTGTATGGTGGAAATATCATCAAAATAACACCCTTTTAACGTCATTTTAAGTTTTGAGAACAAAGAAAAGTAGCAGGGTGCTAAATCAGGCGAATACGGTGGATGATTCAACACATAGACGTTAGTTTTCTCCAAAAATCTACGAACAAGAAGTGAGGTGTGACTGAGTGCATTAACGTGGAACAAACACCAACTGTTTTCATCTCGATATTCTGGACGAATGCGACGAATTCTGCCCATCGAACACCTCAAAACATTTAAATAAAACTCACCAGTAATTGTTTGTCCACTTGGAACAAATTCTTTGTGGATAATACCCTTACTATCGAAGAATGTAATGAGCATTGTTTTGATTTTCGATGGAACTTTTCTTGTTTTTTTTTGGCTTGTGACGAGTTTTTTGACTTCCATTCCGCACTTTGTCGTTTTGTTTTAGGATCATATTGAAATCACCATGTTTTATCACCAGTAACAATCGATTTTAAGAAGTTTGGATCATTTTCAGCCGCTGAAATGATGTCTCTGCAATGTGCACTTCTCCTTGATTTTTGTTCGTTGGTTAACGTGCGCGGAACAAATTTAGCACAGACTTTTTTTGCCCAAATCTTCATGCAGGATGGTTCGAATCGTTTCTTTGTTGATGATTAAAGACTCTTCCATCATTCTTAGTGACGCACATCGATTGTTTGCCACGAAATCACGCACTTTTTCAATAATCTCAGGTGTCCTAGATGAACTGGGTCTTCCGGTATGCTTATCATCTTCTAGCGTCTCTCTTCCGTCTAAAAAACGTTTATGCCGCATGAAAACATTTGATCTACTTAAATAAAACTCACCGTAAACTTGTTTCATCATTTGGTACGTTTCCGAGGCACTTTTATCAAGTTTCGCGTTAAATTTAATAACAGCCCATTGTTCCATCTTAATAATTCAACATGAAAAATTTTTTACTTCTCTAATGAACGCCCGTTTCGTTTGAGTTACTTTACAATTGCGCAGTACTTTTGGCAGAAGGCAAGCAGATGGTCACGGTTTATAACGCATTCGCGATTACACTGGTGGCGCCACCGTAGGCTGAAATCTAGCGCCAGTCTTAAAAATTCTTTGACGCACTGTGTAGATGCACATATTATTGACATTTTAAACCTTACATACAATGTATGTTTATCTTAAAAGGTATTTTTTACATTGAAATGCACATGTATTTGAGATTTTGACGGAGGTTTTTCATGTGGTGATTAAAATCGTCAAAAACTTGCCAACCCTGCAGCGAACATATTCATTTGAGTTGATTTCAACTTATTTTGCTAACCCTAAGTTAATTCGTTCTTACTGGTTAAAAGCTTAATAAATAAGTACATCGCTGTCTCCACGTTCCAGAAACACATAGTAACCGAACAATTGTTTTCAGCCGCCGCAGTATACACATATTTTTAAAAAAATACACATAGCACCGTGGATTGTTGGCCACCGTGGTGTAAAGCTTAACGCGCTCGGCTAGAGATCCGTGGTTCGATTCCACGGCGGCGGCTGAAAACAATTTTTCGGTTGCTATGTGTTTCTGGAACGTGGAGAGAGCGATGTACTTATTTATTTACTGACGCCACGTACTTGGAAGATTTTCACCTTAAAAGCTTAATATTGCAAATATTCCCATATATCTCAGCAGCTTCTATTAAACTTAATGGTTTGGATATGTTAAATTCATTAAAAAATTTTTAGTTTTTGTCTTGGCCAGAAATCTGGGACAATTGTCAGAAACTGAATTTTTATCTCTTTATTGACATTTGGTAGCTTACCTTTCATATCTTCATGAGATGAATACATTCAGAAGCTTCTGATGCATAACTCACAATGTTGATTATATCTCTGTTAAATTACTGTTGTCATTTGATATTTAAGCTGAAATGCATATGCACATGTTAAGAGCCTTTGGTACTTAAGAAATCAGCTTATGCTTTGTGAACCAGGAGACCCCCAGTCATCAAAGGTCAAGTGTTGATGTTCTTTCTGCCTGTTAAGGTGTGCAGTTCAAATGTGGTATCAGCAACAATCATTAGCCGTAATAGGTTTTGAGAGCAGCTAGGCTAGGGTCAGCTGCTCCCAAAAACCTATTGTGGTTGCAGTTATATGAGACAGGTGTCAATGGCCACATTTAACCATTACCTTTGTCCACGTATCACGCTGTCCATAATGTGATGTTATTCTGGAAATGAGATATTTCCAATACTTTTGATACTATCAAATGGTAATATGTATTGCAATTCTTGTATCATCCGTAGTGATATGATATTACCATCAATATGAGTGCAATGATGCCCTACCTATGTACCAACCAAGCGGTGGTTCGTTTACTAGTAAGAGGGGTGGGTGATAGCATCGTATTGCCTCAATACACACACACACACACACACACACACTGCTAGCTTTGCATTAGGGTTTTACATATTCAGAGTGATAATGAAGTACCACATAATATTGTCATATGCAGTTACTATAAATTGTGCACGTGTATCCTCTGCATGTGATCAGTAAGTACCAGTAATGGGGAGATGTGGTGAACCATCTCCATCCATATCTGCAAGAGGTTTACCAGGACCATAGTGTCATCTTTCAACAGGGCAACACACAGCATCATCCATCAGGCTCTTGTTTAAGGTAAAAAATATTAACTTTTTTTCGTTTTAAGGGTCTGTATTCAAAATGTTCAGTGCATGAATGCGTGATGATGACGCTGAAATTAGTATTTGAGAAATTTAGTGATTCTGTCACGTTCCTTTTGTTGAAGTTTTCACCCTTTGTCAATAAACACAGGAGGCTGGTTCCATCAGAGGCGTGCATTCAGTCGCTGACTTTAAACAACATTTGGAGCAAAATTACATATGCTTCCAATTTATGGACCTAGAGCATAATATAATTAAAGAAGGGATATTCTTCTGTCCTTGGCACTGCGTAACAATAATACAACTTCCAGTGACTAGCAGTGAAAAGCAACATGCCATGCGATGACTGTCTTTTTTCTTGTAGTAGAAAATTGTATTTTAAACATCATTTTTTGCCCAGTCTGGGCAACTATATTATTTATTTACCAGCCCAGGCCAATGATTCACACGACCCAGGCATGGTATTTTTCAAGCCCTGATATGTATAAGTAAAAATATATACAGCACAAAATTTCATACATACAGATTAATTAAAGCTTATATATTTAATTATTACTACTTTAGCAAAAACTTCTAAAACAAAGTAAATTTCTCCGTCATTTTGGTCCACGCCGGGAATCGAACCCGAGTCCACTTATTCCGGAACAAGTCATTCTACCAACTGAGCTACGCAGACGTTCGTTCTTGCTGCTATCTGCCTTTATGTCGTGTGCGTCCTGTGGGGCAGGTACGTTACATCCTCCCCTCCACCCCGAAAGAGGGCCGGGGGCATGGCCCACGGGTCAGCCGGGACCATGAATCGTTGCAGGCAACCATCCGCTGTAGAACGTGCAGTTGAGAACTCCCAGTCAATATGGTATGTGGAATGCAACGTCACACACATTTATTTTTTGAAGCGTTGAAGAAGGGATTCTCTTATTTTTCCTGTCTCGCGGTGTGGAAAGAACATCACACCATTGCGAGATCTTGAACGGCCGGGTCATCCGGAAAGTTCGGGCGCCATGATAACGAAGTAAATTTCTCCGTCGGGAATCTAACCCAAGTCCACTTATTCCGGAACAAGTCTACCAAATGAGCTACGCAGACGTTCGTTCTTGCTGCTATCTGTCTTTATGTCGTGTACGTCCTGCGGAGCAGGCACGTCACATTTCCCATTACAAAAAATTAACTTTGCTTGTCTATTTCGCTTTTACAGCATTGCAATCTTATGCGTAATGAAAATTTCTGTAGTACATACTAACTTTTTAATGAAAAATTTGTAATATTTTAAGAACAATAGGTTGCTACAAATTTTTTTCTGTCCCCCTTGAATTTCATTATAACGAGTTTTGACTGTTATTTTTTTTACTGAATCTGGTAAATGCTGGTCAAGAAAATGACAGTAAAAATATATCATGAACAGTTTCTTTGCTTTGCAAATGTAATAATTAAAGTTAAATGAAAAAAAAAATGATTACATTCTAAATTTCTGCGAGTGAAATCTTTTACCTGTGTCACTTTAAGCAGGGCTTGAAAAATATCTGAAATGTTACATTCCCAGCTGGGCATATACATAAATTATTTACCTACCCAGATAGTAAAACCTGGATGCCCAGGAAATAAATCTTAAAAAAAAAGTGGCTTCTGATTTTAAGATAAATCAGAAGCCACTTTTTTTTTAAGTTAAAAAATATGAATTTTTTTAACATGGTTTGCATTCCTGTTTTAAAGGTCGATTCAAAATGTTCAATGTGCGAAGCATGTATTTCATGTTTTAAGATGATAGTGCTGAAATTGGTATAAAATGATACGATGAAATTGTTTTCTGAGAAATTTAGGGATTCTGTCATGTTCTTTTCCTTTTTCACTAAACACCTGATTTGTACATCAATTAAAAACTGTTTCAGTATCTTCAGGTATTACCAAGATATTATAAATACAACTGTTTAATAGCATTCCAAAAAAGTTTGTGCTCCAAAATGGTTTCCTTGTGGCAACACACCAGGGAAAGAACAGCTTTAATCACTGAAGTCATTTCTTAAACATCCCAAACAGGAAAATTTAATATTTTAGAAATATTGATATCTAGAATGATTCAGTTAGAATCAAGGTCTAAGCAAGTGTTTCTTCTTCGGGTGGGGGTCTGAGATTTGAAATTATGCTATATCAAGTTCAAAAGCTCTCACTTTCATTCAAGTATTTTTTTCTGATACCTTAATTATGGGGAAGCAATGTGATCTTTCAAAAGCAGTACTTCCAGTTTTTGACATAATTTTACCAAAAATGTGAAAAGTAAGTAAATATCCAAACATTAGATATAGGAAACCAGACAGTAAAAGTTGTGGGAACACTGACAACACAGTGCTCAGCAGAATGTAAAATGAACCAGCACACAAGGCAGTGAATGTGAGAACAGGAAAAACATGATTCAACCCTATGTCAAATGTAATACTAGCCCAAACCTACATGAAAAACAAACTTTGACACCATTGTGGATTGAATACCCTATAGACGCAATGTACTCGGATGCCAGTTCGTAGTTCTGTTTGTCATTAATATAACATATAAATACAAGAATATGCCTGTACATATCTTTACTACATAACTGCCCTTTGTATTCATTCATGCAAATACTACATAAGTACGTATGTGCAAATTAAAATGTCTAAAAGAAACTAAGTATTGTTCAACCAACTGTGCTTTAGAAATAATTCTCCAATTAAAACGTGTCTAAAAGAAACGTAAGTATTGTTCAACTAACTGTGTGTACAGAGTTCGTAAAGCCTAATGTCAAACAAATATGTGTGTAACTGATGTCATTATTTATCATATTGTAATAAACCTGATTTTAAGATATGAAAATATCATTACTCACATTTAGAACTGAATTGATTGGCAATGATGCAAGTATCCAACAATTTCACACTCACACACTCTTCCACAAAAAACATGCGTTTACTTGCACACTCTTCCAGAAAAAACATGCATTTACTACTTGCACACTCTTCCACAAAAAATGCATTTACTGTAAAAGTCGTTGACTACTCGCCGTGAGGCTTAACTGAATATGGCCAAACTTGATATTTACAGGGATTGCTCTGAAATTAAAATGAATAAGGCCAAACTTTTTAATTTCCGATTACCGCTTAACTGAAAACTGTATTCAGTTAAGCCTGTTAAATTCAGTCTTAACTGAATACAATCAAACTATATTTTTACGGAATTGGTCTTCAAATTACGGCTTAACTGAAAACGGCCAAACTTTAATTTTACGGGTAATGCCTTTCAAATTCCAGCGTAAGTAAATACGGGACAATTTTTACGGGCATTGCCCATTAAATTACGGCTCAGCCACAAAACTTTATTTTGTACGGGCAACACCCTTCAAATTACGGCGGAAATGAAAAAATGCACAAATATTATATTTACGGGCGTTGCTCTTGAAATTACGGGCTTAGTATTCGCGGTCGAGCCCGTAATTTTACGGGCTTTCACAAAAACGGGCCACGCCGCAATCTAATGGTGAAAGTTTTAACAGTGTGGATCGCTATTCAACAGCATACCATTGCCACATTATTTGATTCAATGCATCAGCGCGTACAGCAGGTGACACAAGGCAGAGGTTGCCCCATCGATTGTTTTCTAGAAGGATGCACCCGGTATGTATGACATCGAGACACAACTCATTTGTTCTGTACTTCCTAGTGAACGTATCCTGTAAAAAGCAAAGTCGTAGCTCGACTCCCTTCAGGTGTTGTTTTTTATGAGCATGAGTGTATTAGCCGCCCCGGTGGAGTAGTGGTGTAAGCACTGTCTTAAGACTAAGTGGACGATGCCATCTCTCTGTCCACGTTATTTTATAAACAACGCACAGCAACTGAAAAATTGTTGTTCCGACACCGCTGAGAACGAAGCCTAGATCTCTCGATAACTAGTCGAGTGCGTTCGTATTTACGCTACGGTGCCAACAATTCTCAGCGCCATTCGCGGTTTACCAGTCAGCATCTGACAGCACACATTCGAATTGATGGGCTCAGCAACTGAGATGTCGCCACCTGGTGGCATTTAACACAACCGCTATTTAATTGTACCAATAAATCCAAAGGGCGATAGAAATGGTGAATATGTATCAAATACGTGGAGAAAATGTAAATGGACGATGTCATCACTTTGTCCACTTTATTTTATAAACAGCGCATAGCAACTGAAAAATTGTTGTTCGGACACCTCTGAGGCATCGAATCAAATAAACAACAATTTTTCATTTGCAATGCACTGTTTACAAAATAACGTGGACAGAGGGATGACATCGTCCATTTACATTATCTCCACGTATTTGATATATATTCACCTGTCTTAGGACTGTTGGTCAGAAATGGGCTGGCCTCATGTCTCGGATGAAGCATGGGTGGTGTGTCTTCCTTACGCCACTGACTCTCTCCCTTCCCTGGAACCAGAGGCCCATAAGAACAAGCAGCTCCTCATAGCCCATACATTTGTTCAAGATGTTCGTAAAACCAGAGATACTGTAAAGTGAAATGGATATATATAAAGAGGTCATGAATATTAAATTTTCATAGAAATTGCACGAACTGTTTTCCAATGTATATTTTGTATCGATAAACCGCTCAGTTATATTGTTCCAATAATACGCTGATATGGCGCAGCTTGCCAGATGACACACGCATTTGATAGGATATACATATACTTGTATCTTAACCGATCGATATTTCCAAAGCTTTTTCTCCAAAGACACTCATTAGTAATTTATGCTATGGAGACCTAAAACGTCGTCGTTATTTGCAATGCCCTTCATATTAAAGATTTATTTGTAAGGTTTCCGGTTATTGATCTCTCTGAATGAATTCGAGCTACCTCAAAAGCACCCATTGCCTCTGCAAAGATCCGAAGAAAGAGCTTTGCTGAAAGACGGCGTTTTCCGGCGAAATGCATATGTGAATATCGTCAAATTTTCAGGCGAATTCGATTGGTCGTTTGCCGTTTTTTGTAGAGCCAAAATCAAACTTAAAGGTTGTATGTAATAAAAGCAGTAGCAAATATTGAACTTAAGATGGTTCAGTCCTGTAGTAACGCTATCATTGTTGGATGAGGAACAGAGATGACTTGTGCGAATGTATTTTATACAAAAATGTGAACGTAAGTTATGTAAGTTTTGAAACTTATGCCATGTGGATGAAGATGGTATGATGCTATTGTCATCATTTTATAAATGCGGGGCTTATGTAGCAGACGTGTATTTATCATTTAAGGTATATCATTTATACTTCTAGTATGTTTATGATTTTGTGCTCGAACGCCTTAGAGTTTAAAACGGAGAAACTTCTTAAAACTCTGATGTTCGCTATTCAAATAAATTGCAGATAGAATTCATTTTGAGTTATTCCTGACCACAGTGCCCAACGTGACCTTACATGCAAACAGCCACTAGCGTCCGAGTAGCCCAGATAGCATGAGTAGGATTTCCTATACCCTATGTTCTTTGAATTTGCACGGCGTGGGAGGGATTACCAGAATTCATCCTCAGTCGTCATTCTTGTCGTTAAACAAAGAAGTGAGCCAGTAGTTGGTTCGTCCCAGGTCTATATCATTCAGCCTTCTGACATCACTCTGTAGAACTCTTGATTTGCTGACACGTGCTTCGTTTTTCTGTGATATTTTGCATTGTCCCAAAAGCTGAGTTTATGGGGCAAATTTTGCCGTAAACATTCTTTCTTTGAACAGATTGAGAGCATATTTTTTACAAGAAAGAACAAGAAATGGGAAAAGTAAACAAGATTTTCCAGCTGTTACCACACCTTCCTATTAGCCTAAGCCTCTCAGTAGAATAATGCATTGATTGCTCGAAGGAAACGTCCGAAGGTCAGTGTATTTCAAGCCTAGTGATAGGAATTTTCGAGTGGTGACCCAGCACTAATCCTCGTTTTGTTATTGCAAAAGGGAAGGGGAATGAAATTCGGAAAGGAGCTACAGAAATTTTCGGGCGTTATGATTTTGTGAGCGACAAAACATTTCAAGATCGTGGTCTTTAAAGGGTTTATCTCGTTTTTCTTTTTCGTTTGGAGGTTTAACGACGACCGTGAAAAACTCGATGTGCTATAAGGAGTCACCCGTCCCTAATTTAGGGCTACTGGTGCCAGGGAAGGAAGGCAAACACAACATCCATGTCTCACCGGGATTCAAATCCGGACCCATCTTGGACGAATGGTCAAGAGCCAGGGCTTACGTAGACCACTGCTCCAATGGAGCAGCCCCGTAATCTCTCTTTTTTTTCAGGTTTAACAATTGCCACGAGTATCTCTAACGGCTATGAGCAGTCGTCTGTCCCAAATTTGGGGCCAATGGTTCCACGGAAGGGAGCGAAGGACAGTGCACTACCAACACAACATCCGGGAATAAAAATCGGGCAGGCTCGAGTGAACAGTCAGAGCTTTGACCACTGTGCCACTAGGGCAGCATTCCCATAATGTCCACAACATAGAGCAAAACAGAACCTCTCCTTGTGGTGCAGTGGCCTATGAGCTGGTTTCTTAGCATTCTTCCGAGATCGGTCCCGCTTCGAAGGCATGGATTCGAAGCGGGACCGATCTCCGGTAAGGCATGGATCTTGTATTTGTCTTATGGCACTGGCTTTCCTCCTTCCGTAGAACCAGTGACCCTATATTAGGAACGGGCGACTGCTTATAGCCTTAGCCTTTCGAGTTGCTTACGGTCGACGTTGAAACTCCCGAACAAACAAACAGAAAGGAAATCGATAGAAAGGAAATCGATAGAAAGGAAATGAAACGCAATTAAATTGCGCATGATTTTCTATGAGAATACACTGACTAGTACTCGATATCAGAATTCGACTGCTACGTTATAACAAAGTAAATTTTTCCGTCATTTTTATCCGCGCCAGGATTCGAACCCGGGTCCCCTCATTCCGGAATAAGTTGCTCTACCAATTGAGCTAGGCGGACGTTTTATTCCGTTTCCTATCTGCCTTTATGTCGTGTGCGTCCTTCTGGCAGGTACGTCACATCTCCTGGTACGTTACAACGTATGTAAATATGTGACAGAATTCAAAAAATAGCAAAAGTTACCCGCAAGGTTTCCACAAGTCAGAATGCTACGTATGTAAATGTGTACGAGAGCGTTCATATAGTTATATATACTGAATTGCAACCACCCCTATGCAGAGTGAGTTACACCCGATACTGGGTAAACAAAGAAGAGGAAGTTGCCTGTACGATAAAGAAGTGCATACAAGCAGTTGGTGGTTCAGTTTATAGTGAAGTTAGGGACGTGATGGATAAAAGCAGTTATAATTTACGAAAAGGCCAAACTATGGGTGCACGAATAATAGTTTACGGAAGGCCAAATTATGGGTGCACGAAGGATTGCTGCTTCAATTTCGAAAACAACGACACTTGTGGATTGTTCAAAGGCATGGTAGGTTAAAGTGTACGAGGAGTGGTCCCAAAATGCCAAAACAACTAGCCGGCGAATCAATAGTAAACGGCTGTGAAAGATGGACTGTAGAAGGGAACGTCGGCTACGTCACCTTATACAGCAGAACGGGCGTAGCACAGTTTCGCAGTTGACTATCCAGTACAATGTGGGTTAACAAAACAAACGATCCCGCTCGATTATGGTCGCACGCTGGCACGGATGGGCTTCAAGGTCAGACGTCCTACACATTGCTCTCTCCTAACAACTGGTCATTGACGTCAACCACTCTTCTGGTGCCAACAGCATGCGGGTTGGACAATGGAAGACTCGAAGCAGTTGTGGTGGTACGATAATTCAGAATATGTACTCCATTTTGCCGAAGGATGAGCCCTCATTTGACATCAGGCTATGGATCCCTTATGGATGGCATTGACCGTTCAGGCTGGTAGAGGCGGCCGTAGGATATGGTACATGTTTAGACAGCACGAACCGAAACACCTGGTGCGCGTGGACAAACATACAGCCTTGCTTACAAATCATGTATTCCCTACAATGTTTAATGTCATTCAGAGGGGGAATAGGTTCTTCCTGTCTGATAATGCACCATGTCATTGGGCACACTTCGTGCAGCAAACGGTTTAACGGAAACAGTGCTTAGAAGAAGCATCTCGAATGGCTTCCAAACTCACCCGATCTCAACCCAACTGAATACCTGTGGGATGATGTAGAACGCTTGCTCAGGCAGTTGAAAACATTACCACGCTCCATACCGGAAATGTGGACCATAATACAAAGAGGTCTGTTGCAGATTCCTACACAACTCAACAGAACATCGTGAAGTCGATGCAACGCAGGGTGGCAGTCATTCTCCCCGTGAAGAGATGACACACGAAGTATTGGGTAGGTGGCCGTAATTCAGTGAACACTCAGAGCACATACACTTATAAATCGTATTCATATACACCGGTGGGCAAAACTTAAGGACGAAGTGGAAAAAGTAAAATACCGCCATGTATAACAGCATCACTCCAACACAAATTCTCTCAGGACCGTGTCTGGAGAAGACACCGGACGGGATGCATAAGTGTTACAAACGTTCGATTTGTTTGTTGTGTGCTAGAGAGGAAGAAATGACCCCGTCGATAACATGTCATGATTTTACTCGTGGTCGAATAATTTGGATGCATGAAGAGGAAAGAACCGTGGTGAGTATGGCCCAAGAGTTCGGTATTGTTTATAGCATCATATCGCGTGCATGGTCGGCCTTCAGGATTAGAGATACAGATGTGAAAAGGACAAGAGGTTGTCGTCCACAAAACCACCCTCGTTGATGACCGGAATCTGCTCCTTCAGGCCAAGAGAGTTCGACATCAGACAGCAAGTCACCTTGCAAAACAATTCAACATTAGCACAGGACGCACAACATTGCCGTTTACAGTGGCCGGACCGCTACACAAAGGCAGATTGTTTGCCCGACGACAAGTACGCTCTGTCCCATTAAAAACTGCTAACCGGAGACACCATTCACAATGTTCCACAGAATATAAAAACTGGACAGCAGAACAGTGGAGTACGGTACTCTTTGCTGATGGCAGTAGATTTAGTCTTTCTAGCGAATGTGGACGTCAGGTAATCTGACGCGAGTAAATACTCGGTATCGCCCCAAAAACAGAAGTGAAATAAATAAATATGACGGCCGCGGTGTCCTTGTATGGGAAGGCATTCTGATCGATGGACGTATGGAGCTCCAGATGTTTGATGGAGGTTCTCTAACCGGTGCACACTACTGTAATGAGGTAATCCTTTTCCATATTCGTCTGTTCCCAGGTGCCATTGGACCATAGTTTGTGTTAATGGACGATAACGCCACGTACAATCATACGGTGGCTGTTTATGAGCAGTTGGAATATGTAGACACTGAGCGGATGGATTGGCTAGCACGTTCCCCCGACCTAAATCCCACAGAACACGTAAGAAACACACTCTGGGAAGATACATTGCGACACGTCAACACAGAGCGGAAACTGTTCAAGGGCTGAAGACGGCAGTGACGTAAGAATGGTCTATGTTACCGAAAGAACTCATCAACAAACTAGCGCGAAATATGAACAGACGGTGCAAATCATGCATTGACGGTAGGGGTGATCATATAATCCACTGATACCCCCTCTTACCTTTTTACCGTCTTTGGCAGTCATGCATTTGTATCATTACACCCAGTGCTATGTAGCCATTCTGAATAAAGTTCCACTATATCCTTTAATATCTGCAGTTGTGTCAGTGTTTTTTCCGTCATCATTTCGGTAAATAATGAAATTCGTATGGCTTGAATTTCAGGTATCCAGGCCGCTTCTGTGCAACGCTGCAGGTCAAAACCCGTTTCGTCCTTAAGTTTGGCATACAAGTGAATAATATACTTAGGAAAAATTTCCACCACAGCATAAACGTTTCTAAAGGTGTTGATTCTCTAAAACCGATTGTGCATACGGGGGAAGATGCTACTAATTAGGAAACCGTTTACATATTTTTAAAGCATAAAAACTAGGTTTCCAAAATAGTATTTCATAAGAAATACACGCTTTGCAAAAAAAAAAAAAAAAATACAAGCATCGAGAAAAAATCGTTCGATCCTGATGAAACTCCGCATGGAAGTATTCCAAGGCTGAATATGCAAATGATTAAAAAATAACGACCCACGATGAAGTGGTGGCCCGCCACAGCGAATGGGAACCGCTCATCGTGTGGAGGGTATTTTAAGATCAAAGCTCGCACGCAGAGACAACTGGCACAGCGGATTCGGTTTGAATTAACCTCCGAGTACTTTGAGGATGCCTTGGCCTCGGATCAGTGCACACTATGTACGAGTACTGAGTGAATTTGAGGAAGGATGTATAAGTGGGCAGATGAGACCGGTTGGTCAAGACGCCTTACCGCCAAGCATTTGGGACGGAACGACGCGGACATCGGACAGTGTTGGCTCCAATGAGTCGAGGATGGCAAAACCTAGCGGCACGCGGGCAGTGGACGGCCGAGGACAACGACAGAACGCGAGGATCGAACAATTGTTTGAGCCACACGAGCAGAACCTATAATTCGTCGCTCTCAACCATCTGTGGCCATGTTTCGTCATCTACAGGCACGGAAGTGGCCAACCCGACCGTTTACAGATGAGTAGCAGCACGGCTACTACATTCCCCGTGCTGCTACAAAAGGCCACTCTGCCGCCTATCACTGACCATCGAGCATCGTCGGTACCGATTGCAGTGGTGACAGGCTCGATCAACGTGGGATGGTGTCCAGTGGTGTCGTATTGTCTTCAGTGATGAGTCATGGTTTACACTTAGCGCCCATGACCAGCGCATACGTGTGTAAAGACTAGCCGGCCAGCTCACTGATCATTCCTTTACCGTGAAACGGCACACGTGTGGCAAACCGGGAGTTTTTCTACGAAAGTGCGGAACCTTTTTTCTACGACAGTCGGAGACCTTTGGTAGTCCTCCGTACAACCCTCACGGCTCAACGGTACGTCGACGAATTCTGCGACCTGTTGTGTTGCCATTCCTTTCGCAGCATCACCGAGCAAAATTTCTCAACAGGGCAATACCAAGTCACACATCGCACGTCTCTCTCACGCCTGCCCCTGTAATGTCGACATCCTTCCATGGCCAACCCAATCGCCGAACCTCTCACAGATCAAATATGTTTGGGACATGATGGGACGCTCCCTACGCCCATCCCGGAATGTCGGCGAACTGGCTCGCAATTTGGAAACCATCTGGCATACTATGCCACAGGACAGTATACGTGAACTCTATGCGTCTATGTCACGCCGGGTAATCGCATAAATCCGAGCCAGAGGCGACTACAACTTATTCACTTGTTCCACTCGTGTAGCTGTTTTATCCAAATAAATTTCCCTACTGCTTTGGAATGACAATCATTTCATTTCCTACGTACATACATGTACAATGCACATACCAATTTTCATCTCGAATGGATGATTTCTTCTGAGAGCTTTGCTTTTTTTGCAAATAATATATTTTGTGGATGAGCGCATTGTTCAGTTTGGTGGCCAATGTTGGGCGGTTGCGCCTGGCCTGCAGTCGGCGTTCCAATACATCCCAAAGCTGTGAGATCGCGGCTCTGCATTACAGTCAAGTTATTCCACACCTATCTTATCAAACACTTCCTGCATAGACCTCACTTTGTATTCTGGGGCATTGTGTAGTCGGCAAGGAAAAGGCTTTTACGAAACTGTTGCCCTAATGCCGGCAGCAGTGAATTGTCTAGCGTTAAGATTCCTAGGCACTGGAACTACGGCACCCAGCCCAATCCATGAAATTAAGCACCACATCATGATGCCTCCTCCACCAAACTTCACAGATGGCACAATACAGGCGGGTAGGTAGTTTTCACCTGGCCTCCTCCACACGCAGACTCGTCCGTCGGACTGCCGGATGTTGAAGCGTGATTCATCGCTTCAGGGAACGCGTTTCCACAGCTCCAGAGTCCACTCACTCCTAGATTTATACCACTTCAACCGACCATCTGCACTTATGTTGATGTTGTTAGGCTTGCGTGTGGCTTCTCGGCCATAGAAACGCATTCCCTTCAGCTCTCCACGTACAGTTTTGGGGCCGGCGGTGCTTCCAGAGGCATTTTGGACCCCAGTGGTGAGTGTTGCTACCGAAGACAGGCAATTATTTTTCACCATCCGCTTCAGCGTTCGGCGGTCCCGCTCCATCACTTTACGTGACCTACCAGGTTTCGATTGCGCTGTTATTGCTCCTTGAAGTTTCCACTTCTCAACATTACTTACAGTTGATCGGGGTTGCTGCAGCAGGGTAGAAATTTCCTGACCTGACATTTTCCTAAGATGGCTCTGTATGACCGTGCCATGTTGGAAGTCACTGATCTCGGCCGTATGACCCATTCTGTCCATGCTTGTCTTTCAGTTTTTATATATGTTTGTACCTGTATGGGCTATTGCTATGTCGTATAAGGGTAAATCCACTACTGAAAAGGGATACCCGAATACGTTTGATCATACAGTGTACCATCAATATTAGAGACTGGAATACATTCGGCCTTTTTTCAGTTCATTTCAACCTCTTTTAAAGCACCCCAAGTACCTCTCACCTATTTTAACTAAGAATTTAGACTGCCAGACTTTTACGTATTTTTGTGTCGAACAGACAATAGAAGGTTGCCTAATTCTATTCTGTCTTCAGTCTTTCAAGAAAGTAGTTCCTTTAGTCCGGTAGTTACAAGGCCTCCTAACAGCTATGGCAGTCCGCCATGATGGTTGAGTTGCCTGAGGCGCAGACTTCGGAACACTCGTCCGTGATTGGCCCGGGCTTGGGTCCACGATGCGAAATAAGTGGTGCGCTTGCCTGATGGCGTATTATAACGTGGTTCTGTACTGCCTGGTGTTATGACTAATGCCCAGGTCTCAGTTCTAATGCCAATAGAACACTCTTCAACAGCAAAATAATTTCTGTTAGATAGATTACCCTTTTTGATTTTTCCTCTTGTAGTCTGCTTGTCATAAGTTTCCACCAATCAAGAAACCAAACGCGATGCGTAGTGAAAACAAATTACTACCTAAATCAGTGATACATTTACTGAATACTCACTGTGGTATAAACAACCACTTCAACAAAAGTTTGTTCAGATATTGTTTGCTTACATTCTCATTTCCGTACACAAAGAGTACCGTGACTGCGATCATAAGTTTAACGAAACTAAGGGATTGCAAAGTGTCTCTACTGTTAACAGACAATATCACCCAACCCTGCCTTGCACGTTGTCCATGAAATTTTTGTGCGAAACGTTTGCTTCTCTTTTTCGTCGTCAAATACTGTTAAAAGGTGTTGAAAAAGCCAGAAGTAAAAGTTTTCAGAAGTAAAGTTTACGCTGCCACCCAGCTCAAGAAAACCATTTGCTATTTATTTAACAAAACACTTCTGGCTGCTGCATGTTCTTCTTTTACGCAGAATTTTACATACTGCTATGTCTAGAAATTCTTCATCTGATTTTGAGACTTTCAAATTGGGTTTTATTTCCTCGTATTAACATTTTTTTTGTTTGATTGAAATTTGTCTTTTTTTTAAATGATTTGTTGGACCTGGTAGTACAAAAACATGCGGGCAGACATAAACGTGAGACAGAAATTACACAGCAACAAAAACAAATCATACATGATTGACAGCATGCCAAATGATCAATTTACGCAGATATACACAGTGTTGATCATGTAACACATTGCAAACAAGTATACATCAAACATGGAGTTTTACAGTATGCTAAATGACCAATGTACACAGATAACCGGTGTTGGACAAGTAACATATTGAGAGCCATTGCCAAAACACAAACATCCATACCTTACCGGGATTCGAACCCGTACCCAACTAGGGCGAATGATAAGCCGGCGCCTTAGACCACTGCGCCACTGGGGCGGCATATTAATTTTCGCCACAGAAGTTCAGATGCTAAAATGCAATTTTATGATTTAAATAAATTTGCATAATACCTCAACACATGCTAAGAATTCATTGCTTTTATCTTCGAAACACACATCATTAGTGCTCCGAAGTACAAATAGTTACTACCGTGCAAGTATGCTAATCGACATTTAATTGCATTAGACAGAAGGAGTGGGAGTATGGGATGCAAACTGTAGCTGTGTACAAGCAGGTAGAATACGCAAATCGTTTGACTATGCAACCAATCGCGTAAGATGTGCAAAAGGTAAAAATGCAAACACGGGCCGCCGGAGTCATGTAATGTTCCGAGCTCCATGTTCTACAAAACAAAGCAATGGAGTTCTGAGCGCTAGTACAGAATTCAATAGACCCAGGACGTCTAGTAGAGCTCGTAACCAACCTTATCCCCAGCACGACGAGTTTGAGAAAGGCAGGATCGTAGGACTCCGTGCAACTGGTTGTTCTATTCGTGGAATCGCGACCCATGTGCATTGAGATTCCAGAAGAGTTGAACGGATTTAGCAACAGTGGTTACAAGAACGCACCTGCATCTACGTATATATCGGCAATAGCGGTATAACTATATTGAGAGAGTTATACCGCCAATAGCGGTATAACTGTCTGAATGTCTCGAGTTCCGTTGGAATATTGTAAAGCAACTGTACCACGTATGGTATTGCGAGGTCGCTGATTTCGAACAGAAGCACCATTCACAGACATTGGAGACAGTTTCACAATAGGGGAAATGCTGAGGGACGACATTCACCTCGGTTACGATTCCAACGATGCGGGATATTTTACTTAAATCTACTGAGGTCCAAGTACGGCAAGAAGACCTGTAAACTGCCTTTTGGCTTAATCTCTACATTGAGACGAAGTAATTGCTACGGAGTGAATACAAGATTAAACGAAGCTGTTCTCAGGACAAATTTTAAGTAATCAATGTTCAGTTAACAGCGCAACTCAGGCGTGAACGGTTAGAACTACACACAACACACCAGTGATAAAATATTTTGTTCACGTGCGGGTCTTGCTTCTACAGAATTTGTAAATGAATTCTCGAAAAAGCTTCATGCAAAATGAATAGGGATTTCTATTCCTAGCGTTCACCTTTTACCTGCTTTTGCACACTGAAAAAAATCGATAAAGCGCCGAGCAGTGTGCTGCCATGGGATAGCACAGCAAAGAATTTGCGTTCAGATATCTTATAGCACGTCTCCGATGTCGTATTGGTCACTGATCGCAAATGTGGGGACATCATTTTGAAAGCGCGCTTCGTCCCTGCAGGGGTATGAACGACATGAGTATACAGCTGTGCTTGAAAAGTGAGGATGATCTTCATGTTCACCGGTCCCAAATTAAGTAGAACGCGAATTATATATAAGCTTTACAGCGCAGAAGGGAACATCTCTTACCGCCTACATCGATTCCTCCGTAGCTTAGATGTGCACTGGAAATAGAATTGGAATTTTAGCTTTGATTCTCGGTATGAGCCTAAATTGCGCAGTTTGCATATACGCATAATTTAATTTACGTACATTGCATCATTCTCTTGTTTGTATCCATCCCGGTGGCCGAGAGACGAGAAACGCTTACTTCTGAGTATTTGTCCCAGATGTACCCTGGTTCGAGACCTAGATGATGCATATGTGGTGCGTTTTTGTAAAGGCACTGGCTCTATACCTATTCAGGAAGCAGTGACCACAAATTCGGGACGGGAGATTGTTTATAATACTAAGAGTTGCTCATGTTGGTTCCAATAAACTCTGAAAAGAAAACCCAAAAATTACTTGATTGTCATACATTTTATAAGGGATAATTTTCACCTTAATTACGTCTATAGTAATTTGTGAAAATGATAAAGTCTGCTTCTGTGGCTGAGTTGTGTGAGGCGCTGGCTTCTGACCATCTGTCGAAGATGGTTTTGGGAAAGGCATGAGTGGTGTGCCTGTGCGATGTGTGTTGCTCTAGCTCTGTCTTTTTCTTTCATCGAGTGTTCCTATCTTTGGGACGGTAACTGCTGAGAGCCCTAAACGTTGCTCACGGTGGTCGTAAAATTTCAAAATGAAACTAAAAAGACCGGTCGTCTGTCGTGTTTTTACGAATCCGTCTTCAGATTTTGAAAAGCAGTTTTATTTACGCTGACGTGAACATTTTTAAACTGCTTCGGCAGATACGTCAGGAGTATTTCAGTGGGAATTAAGCTTAATATAAACTGGCTGTGTTTTGAATTTTTATGATCCTTTTTATCTTTTCATGATTGGAGACCGTGATCATCGTACATGGTTTTCATTGCTGTTTTAAAGTTTCGATGAAAAACATCCTTTACTTTAGTAAGAAAAAATCTTTTTCGCCTGAGGATCTAGAAACGTATTAAATTGCTTCACTTCTACTTCTTTAATCGGATTAAAATCTAGACGCTCGCGTTCCGTAGTGGCTAGCAATCCGATTTTTTCATCAACGAACAAAAAATTATTTGGGGGAAAAAGACATGAAGATATCCACTAAGAAAAACATTTCTGCTCTAAAATATTTAGAGATCGTTGAGTGGTTTGACATCATTTTCCTGTGATTGATTCAGGTTCTCTCAATGTGAGTAATGAACAAGGAATATCCATTACAACAAAACAGATAAGACGATACATAGTTGATGAAGTTTTAAATGGATTTTTGATTTTCATTCATGTCTGAATGTTTTAAATTTGATGAAATTCATGGTTGGCGAGAGAAAACCGGTAAAAACGTTTTCAATACTGCAAATAGCATGATCTGCTTGTAGCTGTTATACCATGCAGAGCCGTGTTGCTTCACTATGATTCTTCCATATTATGCTAAGTGCTAAGATATACACTCAAATGCCCGTTACATAGACACACCTACCCTCATCACATAAATAGCTCATTCTAACTTGTAAGACGCCACCGTAAGCCTGGAACGCTGTAAAAATCAAGGAGTCCAGCTTGTAGAGTGTCTGTTAGCGTTGGATTGAGTGTCGTAATGTGGAAAAAGAGTGACGTGTGCTACTTTGGACGAAGCATGAAAGTTGTCCTTCTAGGCGGTGATCGTCATACAGCTGCTTATTCTGAGCGTCATGGTATGGAGCACTATCAGTTTCAACAAGCCTTCACCATTCCAAAGATTCAATTACAGCACTACGATAGGTCGATGAGTTACTGAAGCCTGTTTAGTTGCCACGTCTCGGTGATAAACCTGTTTCCCAGTTTTAACAAAATAACGCCCGCCAGCACAGTGTCCGACATCAGCAGACTGTGTATACAAGATATCCAAATGCTACCCTGGGCAGCGAGGTCCTCAGAATTATCCCCCATGGAGAACATATGAGACATCACAGGCAGAAGAGACAGGTTAACAACACATAGTCACCCGCGTCGTGTCGTGGATTTCGTGACAAAATACCCAACAGAGACGTTGCAAATGTCAGACTGCTTGACGACAACGCTCGCCCACATGTTACACAACACGTTCGTGACAAAATTGCGCAGATAAGACATCACAGGTAGAAGACAGGGTAAAAACAAATATGAGACATCACAGGCAGAAGACACAGGTTAACAACAAATATGAGACATCACAGGCAGAAGACACAGGTTAACAACAAATATGAGACATCACAGGCAGAAGGCACAGGTTAACAACAAATATGAGACATCACAGGCACAAGACACAGGTTAACAACAAATATGAGACATCACAGGCACAAGACACAGGTTAACAACAAATATGAGACATCACAGGCAGAAGACATAGGTTAACAACAAATATGAGACATCACAGGCAGAAGACACAGGTTAACAACACATAGTCACCGATACCTGCGCCGTGTCGTGCCCTTCGTCACAGACGTTGAGGAAGAAAACGGATTTTTTCACTCAAAGCCACGGCGTGCTGCCGTTTGTAATACTAGATATGGCGGTCATACGACCAACTGACTCAGGTCACATTATACTGTCTCATCGCCCATAGAACTCATGTAATCTCTCAGAAATTAAATCCCTTCATTTTTTTATGTGGAAGTTTAACGACCACCGTGAGCAACTCAATGGGCCGTAAGCAGTCGCTTGTCTCTAATTTAGGGCCATTGGTTCCAACGAAGGGAGTCATCCAACGCCGTAAGACAAAAACAACCTCCATGCCTCACCAGGATTCGAACCCGGATTCATCAGGGACGAATGGTCATAAGCCAGAATTTCGACCACTGCGCCACCGGGACGGCCCCTACTTTTTCACCTACTTCTCTACATGTGTGATAAGTTTTATCTCATTTCATTCATTCCTTCATGGTGTGGGGATTTTCTTTTTTACGCAGAACAACGTATTAATCAACGGAAAACAGAGGAACAAATTCGTGTTACAGAAATAATTCTGGAAAACATGAGCATTTCATTATAACAAGAATACCTATCATTTCATAGGTTGTCCTTAGAAACTATTAATTTTAGCACAAGTTTCAAATCGACAGAACCTCGTATCTTTTATGTCACAAGATGACAGCACTTGCTTCGATGGTTCAGTGTTGAGATAACTACAGGAGTAGCAAAAGCTATCAACACCTCTTCTATGGAATCGTTACCATCAACAGGTCAGTGGGTGAGTTTGTTACAGATGCAAAAGAAATGTTATAACGACGGCAACTATGGGCGCCCAATGAGGATTTAAGAGGGGATGCTTGCAGTACCTGTAAACCTGATTATGCCAGTGCAATACTTTTGTGGCACTACAAATATTTTCGCGATAATAACATACTCATTGCTGACTCATGTGCTAAACTTTTGTGTACGTGTGTGAAGTATAAATAGTTAAAACGTTGGGAATTTAAAATAGCAAGAAATGTAACCCCGCAGATATTTTGGTTTTGGAAATCGGGGAATTAGATATCTCGGCAGGACTGTAAAACGGATTTTTATCAGCAAAAACGCAACTACAGTGATTAAAATGTCACAACTGGGTCTATTTTGTTGCTCTACAGACAGGGCGAGCAGAGGAAATCCCTGGCTAGGCAGGAATGAATGATGCAAGACGCAAACACCATCATACGAAACGTCAAGTATTTTGGGTCTGCGGATGCAAAATTAGGTGATGCGCAAACATATCAAAGCTTGGTATTTGATATGTTTGCGCATCAAATACCAAGCGGGGTTAACAAATGTCAGCGTCTTTTACATTTGTCGGGGTTGACAAATGTAAAAGAAGGCGGGTTGACATTTTTCTCGCGGTGCATCCTGTTCCAACTAAAGGGACTCTGACGACCGCCAATAGCGGTATAACCATATCACCGGGACTAGAGGAAATGCTTTTCCACACTGATCAACCCGGTTGGCCAGCATGGTGAGTTATAGCCCCCCCCCCCTCCTCCCCCAAAAATAATTATTCCACAACTTAAAACTTGGCCATCAGTCTCCGGCAGCTGGAATATACCTGGCCAAGGAAACGGCTAGTGCGACATGAAGGCAGAGGGTGATAAGAATCACCGGAAGACCGAACTAGGGTGCCGTATGATGCTGACTTAGGATACGTTTAATGGACGATCTCTTCCTTCTGATTCAAAGCTCCTTGAATTAGAATAGGAACTCCAAAGGACATCTTCGGCTAAGTGAGGTAAGAAGAAAAGGAGATCTCGTTGAACTGAAAAGTGGACATCTGTTCTACTCTCACGGGACAGGTACTGGCAGAACTAGTGGTGTTGGATTTATAATAAACAACAAACTGAAGAACAAGGTTCTACAAGTTCAAAGTTCTTCAGTCCGAGCTGCACGACTCGTTATCCAGCTCTCAAAAATGATACCAGACCCGGACATCTCAGTAAAGTAAGGAAACAGGTTATGGCATTGAGAAAAGAAGACTGATTAATATTGCAACAAGAAAGAGATGCGAAATTTTGACAAGAGTGAAAGATTTCTACTCAAAACTATGTGAAAGCGATGGTACATCTACTCCAGACATTACGAAAGGTAAAAGTATCAAAGTCATTCTAGACCTCTCGGGAGACGTTGCACATGCAATTAAGAACATGAAACGGGAAAGAGCTCCAGGAGAAGATGGAATTACCCTTAACATCATACAAGACGCAAGTGGAGAAACTTAAACTAGGCTTGCCCAAGATTTCATTAGATGTCTTAATGAAGGAATATTCCCGAGGATTGGATCAATGCTTCAACGATCTTGCTTCATAAAAAAGGTGACATTGAGAATCTCAGGAAGTACAGGCCCATTAGCTTCCTATCAGTGGTTTATAAAATCGCCATTAAGGGTCTTTCATATCTCTTGAAGGTGGCACTGGACATAGCTCAACCGAGAGAACAAGCTGGATTCAGTAGTGGCTACAGCACTACAGATCATATCCATGTACTGAGAGAACTAATTGAAAAAACGAAGGAATATGTACTCCCATTATGTATGGATCTTATTGATTATCTAAAGGCCTTTGATTCCGTGAAACCATCAGCAGTTACAATGGCTTTGAAATCCTGCGGTATTGAAGATGCATACATTCCCAACAAAAACAGTCCTGCTGGGCCAGCAATGGCCTAGCACTATGTTGCCGCTGCCGAACCGTCAACAAAATGTCCGGGTGGCCAACAGAAGCAGCTCAGGCCAGCAGCTAACCAACAGTTAGCACCCCCATCAGTTGTCATATGGCACAACACGGCAATCAGCTATCCATCACAGGCAGTAAGTGGCCCTTCAGCGGTCCTGCAAGCACGTGCCATAAATGATGGCTAGCCTAATGTGGTCCGCTAGTTTCCCGGCAGTGGCAGCCGGCAATCACGTAACGTAACTGATGGCTTGACGAATTTTGTCCGCCAATTCCCCAGTAGTAGTCATAAAAAAACTAGCGGTAACTGCAGTTTCCCAAAGCTACAACTACTTTTTTTCTCCTTACGAAACTTCTAAATTACCGCACTTCCCTGGGGAAATTTCCTCTACAGGTCCGGAAAAATGCCCGTCTGGATCTAGTTAGAAACGAACCAAAGACTGTCGGTGTGGAAAGAGCGCGCTCTGCCAACCAGACTTATTTGGGACGCACGAGCGTGGCTTGAAGCTGACTCTGTTTTCTACAGAATGTGTAACGAATGGTTCTCTATTTAATTTTACAATATTGCGAGGTATTTTTTCATAATTGTCAGTTTCATATAATTCATAAATTTATTTTTTGAACGTACGAGTGTTTTTTTTACCTTAATGGAACTTCACTTTTTCAACGAGTGCACCAACTTAAGGCTCTACGAGACCCGCCATCTTGTATTGCTGCCTTCCCTTGCTAACCAACGGGCAAGCGTATTTCACAAATTGCTCGGGCAATTTTGCACATTTTGTAACACCGTTTGTGGCTAACGCAAAATATATGATAAATAAAGAATTCCCTGGTTTCAGATTTTCATTTTGGACCCTTTAAGTATTTTTTATTAATTAATACAACTATGGAAGACGCCTTGGTACGACTTTCGCTGCAGATAAAAATGAAGGGAAAGGTCAATAAAAATTCTGAAACTAGGGAACACTTTATTTATCATATATCTTGCGTTAGCCACAAACGGTGTTCCAAAATGTGCAAAATTGCCCGAGCAATTTGTGAAATACGCTTGCCCGTTGGTTAACAAGAGAAGGCAGCAATACAAGATGCCGGGTCTCGTAGAGCCTTAAAGGCGCTTTCCAAAGTTTCGAGCTGTCCTTGTCGTCATGAAAGGATATTTTTGAATTAATATATTCAAACATATCACATTCTGTTACAATTTTAACGTTATATCTTTCCTTTCCGCTGTCCGAAGCTACATTTGTTTTAAAGAGGAAAGATATTTTATTTTACTTTTCGTTATTTTTAGAAGTGAATTCCTCCAGTCTTGTGTATTTAACCCATGTATGAGTACATATATCCACATAGTCTTGCTTTTTTTTTTTCAAATAATTGATAAAGTTTGTACGCGTATAATTCTTCTTCTTTTTTTATCAACATAACGCTTTTTTAATGTTTTTCCAATACTTTTGTTTCAAGCAGTTTAGTGAATGTTAAAACGAAAGATTACACATAAATTATTTCTTTTTATTCATGGGAATGGAGTGGGTGTATTTCATGGCTTAATCTGATATCTTCGTCGACGTGGCATTTCATTAGGAAATTAATTCGCCTCTCTACATATGCTTTTTTTCTTAACATCCACTAAAATAACACGATAACGATAGCGTGTTCTTCAACTAACTGATACCATGAGACACGCAGCACGTGTTGCTTCTGGGCATGCGCAGTTCCGTTGCTTCCACCTGGTGTTAGGGTTTCATCGGTTGCCAGCTACGGGCCACTAGTGGCACTTGCTTGGTGGCCCGCTATACACGGCGATGCTGCAGGGCCATCAATGGCTGCCAACTAATGGCGCTGCCACCAACGAATTGCTACCGGGCCGTGAGCTGCAGATTTCAGCCAGCAGTGACCCATCACTGCCTGCTGCATAGTGGCCAGCAGTTTCCCAACACTTGTGTTTTTGCTGGGTTAGCGTTAGTAAAAACATCTATGAAAATGCAAGTGAAAAGGTTCGGCTATTTGAGGATGCAGCACCAATAAAAATTGGAAAGGAAGTGAAACAAGGTGGCACCGTATCTCCCAAACTCCTTAATGCCTCGTTGCAAAATGTCTTTCAATTATTGAACTGGGAAAAGAAGGCGATAAGTTACAAAAATGACGACGTCATCACTCACCTTCGTTTTGCTGATGACGTCGTCATTTTTACAACTACCTCTTCAGAGCTGCAGATTATGATCCAGGAACTTGCTGAGAAGAGTGAAGAAGTGGGATTAAAAAAACTTTCCGAAGACAAAACTGATGTACAATGCTTTTTCAAGAAATAAAGATTCATCAATTGATAGGGAAAAGCTGGAGATAACCGATTTCTACATTTACTTTGGGCAGCAGATATCAAGCGAGGGTCACATTGATGACGAAATAATTCGGCATATAAAATTTGGTTGGAGAGTTTTTGGAAGAAACAGTACAATGTTTAAGAGAAATATGCCATTATGTCTTAAAAGATAAGTGTTTAATTAATGAATCTTTACAGTGCT
Source organism: Macrothele yani (assembly GCA_039090855.1). NCBI lineage: Eukaryota > Metazoa > Arthropoda > Arachnida > Araneae > Macrothelidae > Macrothele > Macrothele yani. Next base: position 41,143,568 of record CM077022.1, on the reverse strand, counting down.
TACGTACTGAACAGAGACGTGGGCCTTAACTATAAAAGACATACAAGACTGCAGACAACTGAAAGAAACATGGTGTAACCATTAGAGATAAGAAGAGGAACTCGTGGATAAGGAAAACGATTAAAGTGGAAGACTTCATGATCAGAGTAAAATCGCTGAAATCGCAATGGGCTGGACATATTGCCAGGAGAACGGACCACCAATGGACAACCGAGGTGGTGAACCACTCGTGATCTCGATGACAGTTCATCATCTCGGTTGTCCATAGGAAACATTTCATGAATTGTACATCGTTGGACAATTCGGGGAATGTATGTGTTAACAGAGAGGCAGAGATTTTTCCGACTTTCTTCCGCTGCCAGGAGACGAGATTAAGACGGCCCCTGAAAAGAAAAAAATTGGAAGAGATGCAAAGGAAGATGTGCCTGCCTAGTTGGTTGAACTTATTGGGTTGTCGAAAACGTCATGACGTATTTTAGCCATGTTTTGCAAAGGTCATTTATTGATAGAAAGAACAAAGATCAATCAATGATATAATGCCCGTTTTGTTCGATAACATTTTGCCATCTTTCAGTGAGCTACAGAATGCTTCGTTCATAGAAGTCCCTGCTTTTCAATGGAAGTCTGACGGTGCATGATCAGGCGAGTCTGCTGGGTGTGGAAACACATGCCACCCAAGCTCCAATAATTTTTGGCGGGTGATCAAACTTGTGTGTGGTCTCGCGTTGTCGTGATGGAACACAATACCTTTACGATGAACGAGCTCTGGACGTTTCTGGATGATGGATTCGTTCAAACTGTCCAATTGCAGACAGTATACATTCGAATTGATTGTTTGGTTCCGTGGTAGGAGCTCTAAAAACACGACACCTTTAAAATCCCACCACACTGAGACCAGAACCTTCTGCTGATGAATGTCTGCTTTGGATGTTGTTGGAGGCAAAGCAGCAAGTCGGGACCAAGACCGTTTGCACAGCACATTGTTGTACACAATTCACTTTTCGTCACCAGTTATCAGTCGCTTCAAAAAAGGGTCGTTTTTCTCCCGTTTAATGAGCATATCGCAGATGTTTATTTGCGCAGTCAATTGAGCTTCTTTGAGTTCATGAGGAACCCACACATCGAGCTTGCTTACGTATACCAGCTTCTTCAGGCGGTCGTGAACGCTTTAATGATGGATGTGCAATGTGTCTGCAATCTCTCGTGACGTGTAACGTGGGCTTGACTCTATCAATGCCTTGATTTGGTCGTCAACAACCTCGGTTGACCTCCCGGACCGAGGAGCATCTTTGAGGTCAAAATCACCAGCACGGAATTTTGCGAACCACCGCTGGCAGTGAAGTTCTTGTAGAGCATTATCACTGTACACTTTACGTAACTTTTCACAAGTTTAACACACGTTCTTCCCTTTACGGAAGTAAAACAGTAAAATATGGCGAAAATGCACAGTTTGGTCTTCCATCTTCAACTTGATGTCAAATCTCTGCAAATCAACCAAATCTCTCACTATTCCTTTTAGACTGCAGCTAGAATTGACACCTGTCGAATGCCATAGTTATAACAGAGCTGCGCATGCCTCCAGTACTTCCAAAACCGCCCAACCACCATCGGGTGCCAAAATACGTCATGACTTTTCCGACAACTCAATATTTTATATAAGTGTTTCCCATAAGATGTTCAACGTCGTTTGGGCACTATATTTTCTTGCATTCAAAACTGTAAGTGCACTGCTTAAAATTAAAGCAAAAACATAATCAACGGAAAATAATGACAGATTAATGGATTTGAGGAAAGGAACTTTGTGTGTGTGTGTTGTGTTGTAGAGTGTTTTACACTTGTGAACACAAAATACCTAATCTAGTAAATTGATGATATACCCTCAGCTATACTGTTACACACGTATCGATATAAAATTACACACTAATCCGCCAAAGTAGGTGTAGAACAGTCCTGAATCTATCATTCATTACTGCCTTATGTTATATACACATATCGCAATCAAAAGATGAAACTAAATATTAATTAAAAAACAATATGTAATGTTTGCAATATAATGCAATAATGTAGAGCAATTCGGAATTTCTATGGCAAGATATTACCTTAAAGGAAGTCCCGATACACGGGCAGGCACTATAAATGTGTATAATTCCACAAAAGCCTTAGCAGTAAAACATACGAGGGCTTGTATATCCTAAAAGTGATATCAGTCCAGTTTTGCGGTCATAAAGCTTTCTATCATACAAACCGCGAAGTTCAAGTACATCGTAGCATCAAGGATACAAAACACTAAAAACCAATGAATTAAAAACAAACTGTCGATATTGCGATATTTTTAAAATGCCTTAAAATGTAGATATCTGCCAGGTATAGATTTCATCAATGGACTAAATAACACACCTTTCCAACAGACCGCCGTGCACTTCATACCGGACATGTTCCTGTCCAAAATACGTTGCCCATCATCAGCGGTGAATTGAACCAGACTGGTGTAGCCGTGTATAAGAACACACAAATGTTTAATACAATTCACCGCTGATGATGGGCAACGTAATTTGGACAGGAGCATGTCCGGTATAAAGTGCACGGCGGTCTGCTGGAAAAGTGTGATATTTAATCCATTGATGAAATCTATACCTGGCAGATATCTACATTTTAAGGTATTTAAGAAATATCGCAATATCGACAGTTTGTTTTTAATTTACTGGTTTTTAGTGTTTCGTGTCCTTGATGCTACGATGGACTTGAACTTCGCGGCTTGTATGATAGAACATCCTATAGCTCCAATGTTCGTTCATTCGATGCAGAAAATTTGTCACTTCACATAATCTGTTTATTGCGTTTCAATTACGTGTGATCTTGTGGCAGGTTTCCTCTCTTAATGAGGTTTCCCTGGTTGCTTCTTTAACTTTGAGCACGACTGTACGAAATCTTGGTATTCTTCTGAATTCGTCCGAACGACCCGTACACTGTTGTTAGACCGATTAAGTTAGAACTGTAAATTGCAAGCAGATTTCATTGACTGGTTAGGTCAAACTGATCTGTGGAAGGCTGAATCCAGCATATTTTATTTTAACCAATAATATTTTTCACATAATTAAACATTAGATTAATGTGTGTGCTTCTATGTTAAAATTATGAGTATCCATTATCTAGCTTGTGTTGTTAGTACGGCTGACTGGCAAAGGCCTTAAAAGTACAATATCTCAATCTCTCGCCGCCGTATAAAAGAGAATTTACGTCCTCAGGTTGAGATGCCCACGTTATTCCTTCAAACCTAGGTCGTAACAGTAATGACAACGAAATTTGCCGTTGTATGTTGGATCAAAATGTATGTACAGTGGTAGACAAAAGTATTAGCACACTCTGCATGTTTGAAAAAAATAGTGAACAAACAGAAAAAACGCAATTTTTCTCAAAACAAAAACCATGCACACATAGTTAAGAATAATATAAATTATACACCGATGATCCATTACATTATGACCACCTAACCAATAAGCTGTAGGGCCCCCTATAGCTAGCAAAACAGCTGCCACTCGGCGAGGCATCAATTCGATAAGGTGGTGATAGGTATCCTGGGGTATCTGGTACCATAATGTCAACAGCAGGTCCTCCAGTTCTCGTACATTTCTGAGTGGTGGTGATTTAGCGCGAACCCGCTTTTCCAAGTCGAACCACAAATGTTCGATTGGGATCACGTCAGGTAAATTTGGAGGCCAGGGCCTTAACAGAAAGTCCCCAGTATCATATATTCATACAGCATTGTAAATGTCAAATGTCATCTAGCTGCTTAATTATTCACGTGCTATTTAGAGAATCTATATTTTGAGGTTACTCACCTTTAATCCCTAACTGTTTCAGGAGGTTTTCGTCTCTACACATTTCCAACACGTATTTTTCTCATTTACATCGTGGTTTGAGGCCGCAAAATAAACACCAAAAATAATAATAAATAAAAAATCTTTTTCAACTCACGCAAATTTCACTCCCTCCTTTCTTTTCACTATGACCCAAATTCCGATTCAAAATAATCTACCACAAATATTTACAATTGAACTCCCTAAAACACATTAATCTAATTAAAACTTCAATCAATAAAATCCTATTTACACATTTCCTAAAACGTCAAAGTTAAAAAGCTGTAACCCAAAATTATTTACAATTGCACATCAGTGCCAAGTTAAATACACCCAAATACCTGACACAACCACAATATTCAACAATTAAGGAGCCACTCTCCCCTCAGAAAACAAGCTTAACATCCTAGCACTCTCAGCCTCTGCCCCGGCCAGTTTCAAGGAGCGGACGCAACAGATGTACCACTCCTTGACAATTCTGGCAGTGTGACATGCCGCATTACCCTGTTGGTAATGGCCATCACCAGCAAGGAACACAGTTGCCATGAATGGGGGAACTTAATCCACAACGATATTGAGATACCTGATAGCTGTCAGGGATTGTGCTATTGGGATAATGGGGCCTAAAGTGTCCCAAGAAAAACATCGCCCGCAGCATAACACCGCCGCCGGCGGCCTGTTTCCGCCTAGCAGTGTATCCAGGTGCCATAGCCTCTGTTGGTAATCAGCATATCCGCACTCGGCCGTCTACCTGATGCACCAGGAATCTTGATTCGTCAGACCAGGCCACTTTCTTCCAATCATCCACGGTCCAATCTCGATGATCTTGAGCCCATTTCACGCGTTGTTGGTGATGTGGTGCAGTGAGCATGGTGATCCGGCTGGGTCTTCGGCTACGCAGGCCCATGCGCAGAAGGCTGTGATGAACTGTGTGCTGCGACACATTACCCTGATCACCACCGTTATAGCTGCGGGTGATTTGCCGCACGGTGGCCCTGCGGTCGCAGTGAACAATGCGCGACAGTCTCCGCTCGTTTCTGGTATCAGTGAGCTGCGGACGACACACGGATGAACAACGGTTCGTCGTTTGGCAATATGTGCACCACTTTTGATACGTACTCTCTACAGCGGCACGTGAGCAACTCACAAGCCGCACCGTTTCCGAGATCGTAGAACCGAGGCGCCGTGCCATCCCAATTTGTCCTTTATCAAACTCCGGTTAATCGACAGCTTTTCCCATTCAGACTCTGAACACTCAACCAACCGAAAGCCTGTCTTCAGGTTGTATATATACTCCTCTGTGAACTTCACCTGCGCTATCGTTCGGTATCCGGGTGCGCTCATTTCTCTAGGCAGGGGTGTGGTCATAATGTAATGACTCATCGGTGTATTACAACAATTTAAACCAATGAATGTATTTTTAGAAAGTTGATGAAGCTTCATATGCATCACATTGGCACAGTGGAACATAAAACAGCAAAACTATTACAATTAACGTTTTGTATTGAATTCCTGGTTCGAAATAACAGCTTAGTCTTTTTGGCATTGAATGCATTAATTTTTACGTTGCTTCAGAGGAAATGTTTTCCCATTCTTAAATGAGAAGTCTTTTCAAATGGTCCATGTTCAGTATCTCAAGTTTTATCCGTCTATCGTCAAAATCTTTTCATAAATGTTGGATAGAATTCAAATCAGAGTATTGTGGGGGATGTTTGAGAGTATGGGGAATACAATAAAGTAGCCATTGATAGGCAATATGAACCTATGTATAGAGTCATTGTCCTGACGAGTGTAAAAGTCACTGCCCAAATTCAGTTTATCCGCATTTTGCTGCAGATTTTCCTGAAGAATAATCAAATGCACCATTTTGTCGATTGTACCATCTATGAATACAAATTTCCCAACATCAGCAGCCGACATACAACCTCACACCATCATTCCACGACCGCCATGCTTTACTGTGTCTTGAACATTTTGCTCTTGCAGGTCTGTCTTGGTCTTTCTCCAAACGAAATTCTTTTCGTTGCAGCTCATTGGAGTGAATTTACTTTCGTCTAAAAACAACACTTCAGACCAAAAAGGCTTATTTTTACTTAAATGCTCATATGCGATAGCAAGCCATTTCTTTTGATTATTTTTACTGATGCACGGCTTTCTTCTGTCTACTCTCGCTGTGTAACCAGAACGATGAAGGACTCTGCAGAGAGTTTTGGGGCGAACCACATTGTTCAAATCTTCCTTTAGCATTGTTGCAACTTCAGTTGACGAAAGTTTTGAATTTTTAACGACGGAACGGATTACCCTTCGCTCTTCTTTGGGGGTCAACCTCCGCCTGGAGGCCACATCTGGGTTTATTTTCCAAGCTGCGAGTCGATTTAAAACGTTGAAATGCATTTCTAACCGTGAACCGACGCTTTTGCTCTATTTTCCTGATTTCCGGATAAGATTTGTTAAGATTAAGCAAACGTATGATGATTTTTTCCCTTTATTGTTGTTTCAGCGACTCTGCTATCCAATTTCGTAGTAACAACAAATAGATGGAAATAACAGCAACTTTCACGTCTGATAAGGATAGAAGATACATCGAGTTTTACATATCTACCGTATTGGGCACGTGACATGACGTAAGCGGAATTTATTTGCCTAAATACCATAATTATTCCAATACTTTTGTCCGTGCAAATTTTGTATCTGCCAATACGTTTTTCTAAGTTTTCAAAGGCTAAAACTATGTAAACAATATTTTTTTCAGCGTTATCACGTCACGAGCAACATCTAATTATTACGCAACCAGTTCATTGGGATGCAGTTGGTTTTACTATTAATTTCATACAATAACTTCAGGAATCAACTGTGCGCCAATAATTTTGTCCACCACGGTACATACAGTTTGGAAAAGTGTAAAACACGGGGAAATGAAAAGGATTGTATGTCATCCTCTGAAGCAACCATCGCCGCCCCGGTGGCGCAGTGGTCTAAGGCGCTGGCCTCTGATCATTCGTCCGTAAGGGGTCCGGGTTCGAATCCCGGTCAGGCATGGATCTTGTGTTTGTCTTACGGCACTGGCTCTCTCCCTTTCCTGGAACCAGTGACCCTAAATTAGGGACGGGCGACTGCTTATAGCCCATTGAGTTGCTCACGATGGTCGTTAAACCTCCAATCAAAAAAAAAAAAAAAAAAAAAAAAAAGAAGCAGCCATCCACTTCTCGGCAGTCATCCCTAGAAATTTCTTCCAGAACTTTGCCTTGAGGCTGTTCCTACTTTCTTGATAACCGATTGAGTGGTAGCCGTGGTTTCATGGCGCATGCGACAGAGGTAGCTAAAAAAGCTCAAAACTCAAAAACACATCAAAGAAATTTATTTTTTCCCCCAAAATTTGCTTTCGCATTTTAATTTTGGACACCAGTGTACCCATGTTCTGGTCTAGGCGCTAACTTTTGACCGTTTGCCCGAAAGAGCCCACGCTCAAGTCCCGGATGAGGCGGCATGTGTAAGTGTTTGTCCTCTTGCACTGGTTCTCACCATTCACTGGAGCCAGTGACGCTAAATTTAGAACCGGCGACTGGTTATAGCCCAGAGAGCTTCTCGTGGTGGTTGTTAAAATCCCAAAAATAGTCACCTGGTAGAAGTACGGTATGTGCGTCTAAAAAATATTTTTTTCAGTTCCTATACTGTTTCAGAATAGAAACCAAATGGAAATTGAAAAAACAGAATTTTGCTGAGGTATAAAATCTCGGATCTAGCGGCATAAATTAAAAGATAAAGTCCGAGTAGTTTACTCAGAAATTTTCCCACCCCTTTTAAGAAATCATAAACTGGTCCCGTTTCCTAATCACCTGAGTGTGATAGCAGTCGTGGTTTTTAAGAATTTTTCACCCAGATCTTATTATCCGCTGTCTCTTTATCTCTATGCCTTTTTCTAACAACTTTATGCTTAAACATTGACCGTTGCTATTTTCCTATTTTGGGAATTCAGAAGTCTACTTGCGACGTTTTTGTTTTCCGGGGAAGGGGTTAACAACCATCACTAGCAGCTTGTAGGGTTACATGCAATCGCCCGGCCCTAATTTTAGGCAATTGGCTTAAGGGAAGGGATGGAGCCAGTATGGTAAGACAAATCCATCATCCATGCCTCATGTGGGATTCGAACTCGGGTCCTTCTCGGACGAATTATTAGAAGCTAATGTTGCATAACACTCGGACACCGGAATGGCGGCTCGGTTTTACAACATTGGAGCGTTCCGAAAAAAATGTTGTTTTACATTGTATTCTCTTATGTCGCTAATTTGAATAGTTTTAACTGGAGAGGTTGCCTATGTTGCAGATTGTATAAAAAATGTGGAGAATCGGCTAATGTATAGTACTCGTGTTTCGAAGCATGCATTGAACTTTTATCGCTATGTACAAAATGCCGTCGAAGTTTGAAATATTGGATCTGTTGCGTCGTAACGGCAAGCTGTGGTTTAAATCGGCTGAAGCAGTCCAAAAGATAAACGAAGGCTAAGGTACGATTCTGGTTCAAGAAGTTTTCAGCTGGCGGCATGAGTTTGGGAAGGAAGAAAGGTGTAGGTAGGCCATTTGTGGTTGATTCTGTAGCTCTGCTGACAGCTGTTAAAGTAAACCCAACAACCAGCACTACTAAATTACCGGCCGAACTGGAAGTTTCAAAATCCACTGGACTGAGCTCCTAGGCTAGAGGAAGCATCAAGGTCTACAAGGAGCTGCTGAAGAAACCGAGTGGCACTTGGCTTATCAGGCGGATAGTTACTAGGGAGTGAGTAGTGCACGCTCGTGTGCAATCCAGACTCCTTTTTTTTTTTTTTTTGATTGGAGGTTTAACGACCACCGTGAGCAACTCAATGGGCTATAAGCAGTCGCCCGTCCCTAATTTAGGGTCACTGGTTCCAGGGAAGGGAGAGAGCCAGTGCCGTAAGACAAACACAACATCCATGCCTGACCGGGATTCGAACCCGGACCCCTTACGGACGAATGATCAGAGGCCTGTGCCTTAGACCACTGCGCCACTGGGGCGGCAACCCAGACTCCTTTAACCAGTAGATGGAATCAAATGAACGAACGACGCCGTTTCGAGAAAAAAGTCATGCTGTATAAACGTTGGAGTTACGAGAGTATGATCAACCTTGAGATGCCGCTCTGGTGGCGCAGTGGTCTAAACGCCGGTTTCTGATCATTCGTCCGGGATGGGTCCTGGTTCGAATTCCGGTGAGCCACCCCGGTGGCGCAGTGGTCTAAGCGATGGCCTCTAATCATTCATCTGTAAGGGGTCCGGGTTCGAATACCGGTGAGGCATGGATGTTGTGTTTGTCTTACGGCACTGGCTCACGCCCTTCCCTGGAACCAGTGACCTTAAATTAGGGACGGGCGACTGCTTATAGCCCATTGAGTTGCTCACGGTGGTTGTTAAACCTCCAATCCAATCCAATCTCGGTGAGGCATGGATGTTGTGTTTGCATTACGGCACTGACTCTCTGCTTTTCTTGGAACCAATGGCCCTAAATTAGGGGCTGGCGACTACTTTCAACCCATCGAGTTGTTCACGGTGGTCGTAAAACAAACAAAGAAACGACAACAACAAGAAAAACCTTTTGAGCTCGTTCCGGAAGGTCGGGCGATTAACGCCAAATTGTATTCCGAGTATCTGGTTCAGGTGTGCGAAACAATGAAGTTATGTTACCCTGCGATGGTACACCGAAAGCAGGTGCTCCTTCAACAAGGCAATGCAAAGCCTCACACAGACACTTTGACCTAGGCAAATCTTCACAAACTTGATGGAACCGAGCTTTTGCTATATTCAGAGTACAACCTCGAAGTCAGCTCTTTTTATAAACACGTGTTCCCGGAGATAGCGCGTTTTCTTCGTGGTTGCCAGATTCGGACGACGTCGAACACGGGTATCAAGTTCTTCGCCTCTAAGCCAAAACGTCTACTGAGATGGGATTGAACACCTTGGAGAAAGATGGATACAAGCTTTGTGTCACGATAGTGCATAATTTGAAATATAAGCTCTGATTATTACAAGATTATGAATAAGTGCATTTGTACACTGAGTTTGCTTTGCAATAAAAACACTCCTCGTTCTACATATTCGAAGCGACAGAAAGTACCACGTGATACCAACGTCACGTGCGGCTACTAAAATTGTGCACATCTATTCCCTGTACTTAATCAGTAGACGTTTGTCAGTAATGGGGAAACGTGGCAACTCAAGCCAATTCGACCGGGGCCAGAGAGTTGGTACCCAGAGAGAAGGTGCCAGTATTTCAAAAACAACCGCACTTGTTGGTTGCTCCCGTATTACTGTATCAAGGGTATACCAGGATTAACCATGTACTGATATCAAACAGAAGGGCTAACGTTGGTCAGCCACGCTCGGTTGATCGTAGAGGTGAGGGTCGGATATCACGACTGGTACCTCAGCAACGACGTGCAACAGTACCCCAAAATAATCCACCAGTACAACTGCGGTGCAGTTCGATCTACTTCTACATGCCTTGCTTCGCCTGGGTATCCACAGTCGGAGACCAACGAGAGTGCCTATGATGACCCTTAGTCATCGCAAACAACGTCTCATGTAGGCCAAATGAACGTCGGCAATGGATTGGTGACAGATGGAAGAAAGTCGTATGGTGTAATGAGTACTGTTTCATCATGCTATGGCCGGGTTTGCATATGGCGTAAACGGCACGAAATGCTATCCCCTGGTTGCACAGTTGGGGTTCAACAGGCCAATGGTGGTGGTGCTTTAGTCTGGGGAGCTTTTTCCTGGCAAACCCTAGGTCTGTTGGTTATTATCCCACAAACAATGAATGGTGGACGTTACTGAGACCTGTTAGCTGACAATCTCCATCCATATCTGCAGGAGGTTTGCCCGGACCACAGTGCCATATTTTAACAGGAAACGTAGAGTGTCATCGGGCTCGTATATCTGCCGAGTGGTCGGAGAAACACAACAACGTATTAGTCGCATTGCCCTTTCCCCTAAACTTCCCTGACAAGCATTTGTGGGATATATTGAACGGGCTGTATAACGAAGTAAATTTCTCCGTCATTTCTGTAAACGCCAGGATTCGAACCCGGATCCCCTCATTCCGGAATAAGTCGCTCTACCAACTGAGCTACGCAGACGTTCATTCTGATTCCTATCTGCCTTTATGTCGTGTGCGACCTGCTGGCAGGTACGTCACATCTCCCCCCGAAAGAGGGCCGGGGGCATTGCCCACGGGTCAGCCGTGACCATGAATCGTTGCAGGCAGCCATCCACTGTAGAACGTGCACTTAAGAACTCCCAGTCAATCTCGTGTGTGGAATGCAACGTCACACACATTTATTTTTCGAAGCGCTGGAGAAGGGATTCTCTGATTTTTCCTATCTCGCGGTGTGGAAATAACATCACACCATTGCGAGATTGTGAACGGTCGGGTCATCCGGATAGTTCGGGCGCCGTTATACCGAACTAAATTTCTCCGTAATTTCTGTCCACGCCAGGATTCGAACCCGGATCCCCTCATTCCGGAATAAGTCGCTCTACCAACTGAGCTACGCAGACGTTCATTCTGATTCCTATCTGCCTTTATGTCGTGTGCGTCCTGCTGGCAGGTACGTCATAGCTGTGAGAACTACTGATCCTCCTAGATGAAATAAGCGTGAACTGACGGGGCTGCTGCGGAGCACATGGGTCAAATTATGCACGAAGAATGCTTGGCACCTTGTAGAATCTGTTCCTAGGCGTCTGAGAGCCGTAACTGCCCAGAAAGATGGACCAACGCGTTATTACGTAGGTGTTACTAATGCAAAGCTAACTCAGCGTATATCAGAAACGCAACTTTTTTTGGAGAACCTAAAAGAATAACGAACTTCCCGATTTGGTTGCCGCCTTTGAAGACCAACCTACACTCCAATATCGGAATGTTTTGCCAATATAATTTTTAACTGTTTTCTGATCGTTCGTTCGTGATAGGTCTTAGAATTCGATCCCAGACCCATTACGAACGAACGGTCAGAAGCCAGTGCTAAGACCACTGCGCCGCTGGGTCGTCCGATTTTGTATCACATGAGATAGATATTTTGATTTATCGTCACTTTCCCGCATGTGCGTTCCGCAATTGTAGTTGGAATGTAGGACCCTGACTCCGGTAATGTACATCGAGTTGATTTCAGGTGACAAATCAGATAACCACGCTATGTATTGGCTAGGTAATGTTGCACTCCACGCCCAAACGCCACAAACCATAAAAGTTGTGTAGATGAATCATCGTTGCTTCCAATACTGATGGCGATTCTCTAATTACCAGTGTAAAACAAAGGGAATATGTACCTTTCTCACCCGTCCGTTGTCATGTTGGTACATATAACACATTTTATTTTCTATTGCTGCAGTCATATATTTTTCTATCTAAAACAAGTTAGTGAAATCACGCAATGCATTGATTATGATACGCTTTCCAACATACCGGGAATCATTACTCAAGTTCTTACTCAAGTTATGAGGATAATGGCTGTAGAATAAATCTCGCTCCTATATCCTGACCTTTGACCTCATTTCTTCCATTTTCAATAGGATTCGCCCTCAGGTGGTCCCCTACTATATACTAAAATTTCGTCGAAATCGAACCACTTTTACGCTTATGACGTATAATGGCAATGGAATGGATTCCTCTCCTATATCCTAACCTTTGACCCCATTTCGCCCATTTTCAACAGGGTATGTCCCCAGGTTGTCCTCCACAACATACTAAAATTTCTTCGAAATCGAACTATTTTTACGCAAGTTATGACGCATAAGGGCAATGGAATGCATCCCGCTCCTGTGTCCTGACCTTTGACCCCATTTCACCCATTTTCAATAAGGTTCGTCCCCAGATAGTCCCCTATCACATACTAAAATTTGATCGACATCGAACCATTTTTACACGAGTTATCGTGCGGAAAGACGGACAAAGCTAGATCATTTACGCTTCTTCAACCTACAGTTGGAAAGCGTAAGAAACAGTTAAACACTCACTGTGCACTGTTTTACAGTCAATATATTCACTTCGTCTTAAAGAATTAACTTCATAATAGCAATTCCCCGTATTTAAAAATACTTGGCCAGCCACTTTTTAATGCTCTCTTAAATCTTTCAAATATTTTTTCCTTCCGTTTCCGTTTCCACTAAATGAAGAACATCATTCTCAGGTTGCAACAACTGCCAAAGCATTCTGAACAGTGTCAAGCAGGCATAATGCTATTTCTTCTATACTGAAAATTCTTTTTTAGACTCGTCATCTACGTCATTTTCTTTATTTCTGTTTTAATAAGTAGACAGATCGGATCTCAAGTGCCAAATATAAACAAGAGGAAAGAAAATTCAATTTCAAAACTTGGCTTATCTAAAAATAAATTTGAGTACGTTTCAAGTTCAGTGACATATTGCATCTTCATGAGATCTTTATACTCATTTTAAAATGGGTTCTTAATTAAAGGGACAGATGCTATGATAATAAGGCAAATGGAATATTTTCTACTCTAAAGCAAAACGAAATGTAGTTTCCTTTGTAATTTTTCTTTTATTTCTTTTAAACGTACGTTGCTATTCATAGATTCAATTTACCTCTGAAATGTAGGTTTTAATTTAAAAATCGAGAAACTCCACTGTCAGGGAACGGCATGTATGAAAGCATTTGCTCACTGAAAATTAATGAAATGATAGGAGATACAGCCGACAGTGATTAAGAAAAAGAGAAACTGAAAAAAGCTTAATGACGCTGGAAATAATTCTTGAAGAAGAAGAGAGCATTGAAGTCCGACGAGTAAAAATTAATGAAAGATTTTCTGCCAACAAAAACTCTTCTACCTTCAACATGAATAAAGTAATACCGGTTTGTGATATACCTAAGCAATAAAAATTTGATTTGTGTAATCATTAAATTACATTAGGAATCTGGAACAACTGTTTCCGTTTAATTATCTCAATCATTCGCGGTTCTTCTGTTGGCTGAATTTCTGAATAAAGGGAAAAAATCGATTTTTGTTCACAGAGATAACTTGAACAAACGCTTACGAAAAAGCAAATTATATAAATCAGTCGGAAACAAATGAATAACGTTTTCTCACTAGCATTATTTCGACAACCTGAGCTGCGTTTCTTTTGCTAGATCTTTTCCATTATTGAATGCGCTCGACTAAAGTTATTTGACACGATATATTTTAAATTTTTGTATTTGTCTCAAATGTCTAACAATTTTTTTCCTATCAACGGTAATTATTAAAGGTGCCGTATAGGAAGATCGTTTTTATGTGCGTGACGGAACTCTGCGATAGCAGCAGCGTTTAAGAAAAATTAAATTATTGTGCATAACAATGTATAATGTACTCAAGCTTACGAATTTTGTTGAATTCATGAATCCAGAAAAAAAAATTGTAAATCACATACATAGAAGAACAAAGTCATTATAATATATATGGAACAAATGGGGTTTTTTTTCTTGTTTTCGAATTATACCGAACAGGTTTACTTTACATACTAGGTTGCAGCCTTTCTTTGGCAACAGTGGGATTCGAACCCACATCTTCCTAGTCCGGAGCAATTGTTCTCCCAATTGAATAATGGCGGCAGGCTTTGCTCTGCTTTATTGTCCATTTGACTAACACATCACATCATCCCCCCATGAGAAAGGCGGGGGCACGAAATCGCGTACTAGGTTTCAAGTCAACCCAAAGTAATATTCAGCGACCATTTTATTGCAGAAGTATTAATTTATTATTTAGGTACATTCATCACACAATTTTGCTTGAACTTTCACGGGCAGGAAATCTTTTTCGTTCGGGTGACAATATTACCAATTTTGCCGTCAGTGGATTTCAAAGCCATTTCTTCCTACTCCGCAGCGGCTCCAGGCTTTTCGTTGCTTCGTTGTCCATTTGGCTCATACGTCACAAAGTTTACACATAAGTTTCCTTATGAAAGAATTCTTTTTCGTTCGGGTGCCAATATAACCTATTTTGCCGTCAGTGGGATTCGAACCCATTTCTTCTTACCCCGCAGCGGCTGTGCTTCCAACTGGAATATGCCAGTAGGCTATTCGTTGCTTCGTTGTCCATTTTGGCTCATACGTCACAAAGTTTGCACATAAGTTTACGGAGCTCCACGTAACGGGCTGCAAAAGCGAAGCATTTAAGGTTTTATTAGAATTTCTTGCTCTCTGGTTTAGGGTGGAAAATTGTGTCGAAAAAACCGTGTTGAGCTATGATCTGGCGACCGACGAAGTGCATGTTTGTCACTTCCTGCTGTTCATGTTTAATCTCTGGAAAACATCTGTTCATGTTTAATCTCTGGAAAACATCTGTCTTGAGTGGTTTGGGAAACTCAGAAGGGGTGAATGCAGAGTAGAGGACAAGCATCACAGCAATGGTAATCGGAGCAATGGGCGCCGTTCGAAAAATCCCCGCTCCTGCAGACGAAAACGAACAGTACGTGCTGACACAGGTTGTTGCGCAACACACCCTAATTCTTGCGCTAACGTTCATTATGTGGCGGTGCGAGCCGTAATTGCCCACCGCACAACATGCCTGTCGTCTCGTTCGGTGGTGTGCCGCGGTTGCGGTAATCGCTCACGTGGGTCAGTCCGTCCCTCCTGCACCCACCGAATCCATACTGGCCTTACTGTGGTTGGATGTCGTCGATGTCTCGGTACGATAAACCGCTGTCGCGATAAGCCACTATTTGTCCTCTGTCATACTTCCAAACGTGCTGGAATGACTGCCGTGTTCTGTGACGAGGCATCAGGAAGCTTCCCACGCACAGGTCCGGCAGCACAGCACACTTTAACTACTTACACCCCGTCTTCTGTGCTCCCTTCTTATAGTGCTTCTTGGTGGCGTGCAGGGCGCACATGATTAGCATATGCCCTGCAATGCTAATCGTTTTCATGTCCTCTCGCGGGCGACGCATGCTGCCAATTTCAGGCCAATCGGATGCTTCCTTCTTGATGTTTTATTTTGGGTGGCGAGCAGTGCAGTTCGAGTCTTCTCCTTCCCTTCTTCGATTATACTGAACAACAAAAATACACTTTTTGTTTGTTACATAGATTGCATATGCCGAATCATAAAGTATTTGTAATGCTGATTACAAAGCTGCTTGCCAAATTGTGCTATCCGGCGTATTTCTGGAGTAACCTGTTGTTTCAGTGTACAATAAGCCTTCATTTTGGAATGTATATCTCGCTAGAATAAATTAATTACTCTTACCTTAAGAAGTAGTTATTTTAGATTTTTTCTGTACTTTGGTTGTACTAAATCCTTTTTTAGAGTCCAACAGTAATCAGCTAGCATTTTAGGGTTCCCGTTTCCATTATAGCGGTTTTCTATGGTACATATAACCCGATGAAAACGTTCTCCGTGCTCATCGCTTTTTCCCACAGAACTTAGGAGCTGTTAGCGATGAGTGCAAGGCATATGCCAATCATGCGAGTGAAGGAAATGTATTCTAAGGGAGATATTGCATCCCATGGCCTTATAGTTTTCTAGGAGCTCTATAACAAGTTCTTTATAATTTTCTACCTTCCGGTTACCTAAAAAGTTCACTACCACGTCTTTAAAGGACTTCCATGCAGCAGCTTCAGTCTCATTCAAAGTACCTTCAAATGCAAGATCACGCATCAGTTACCTTATTTGTGGACCAATAAAAATGCCTTGTTTAATATTGGCTTCAGATATTTTGGGGAACTTGTTCTTTAGAAAACGAAAGGCTTCTCAATCTTTATTCAATGTCTTTACAATTTTTTTTGTCAAACCTAGTTTAATGTGGTAAGTACACGCACTGGGGACTTACCAAAAGCTCAGCAACAACATTTTTATTAAGTGGAATTAAGGACTCTCTTTTAGGCCACGTCTTTTTAATGTAATGAGAATTTCTGTCCCTACTGTTCCATTCACAGAGGAAGCAGCAGTATTTTCTGTATCCAAGTTGTAGACGAAGTAGTAAAGCTATCACTTTAAGATCGCCACAAAAATTCCATGAGTGTTTTTTGTATACTATACTTTAAAGCAACAGTTTCATATTTGCATATATTTCTTTCATGTATGCAGCATATGCAACAGGTAGTGACGGATACATGTTTCCGTTATGAAAAAGAACAGCTTTTAAACTTATATTTGAGGAATCTATAAAAAGTTTCCATTTTTCAGGTTTGTGTTGCTGACCTGAGGCTTTAAACATAAGTCTATATCATTGCAGTACACAAGATCACCACTCTTCGAAAGCAAGTGTTCAAACTCTTGCTGTCGTCGACGAAAACTATATACTTTTGTACTTGGTTGTAAAAGATTCCATCCCTGCAATCTTGATGCCAATATTTCGGCCTGACCTTTTGCTAGATGAAGGTCACGAATAAGGTCATTTAATTCTTCTTGACTTATAAGGTGAATCACAGAATCTTCCGAGAAATCAGGGTCTTGTTGTACTTCAGTATCTTCTTCGCTGTAAAGATTTATTTCATCAGTATCACTATTATCTAAACTTCGTGACTGTGGAGGTTCAGGAACAGGAAGATCTGGACCATAAGGAACAGGTCTTATGGCCGAAGGAATACTGGGATACTGAATCGTGTCTTAGCTGTAATTCCAGATATCTTAGTGATGCAGAAGTAACAGTCTGTTGAGTGGTTTTTCGGTTCTCTCCAAACCATTGGTACAGAAAATGCCATTTAATGTGATCCCTTCAACCAACCAGTCAACAAAATTACACATGAATTACAAGAAAGATCATATGTAGAGGATTTTAGGAGGGTAGTGTCTGACCCCAGTTCTTAAACAACCCTTAGAAATAGAAAACCGATAGGAAGGTGACGAGGAAGCGAGGTAGAAAGGGGGAGGAAGACGCCCTTATTTATTATCGGGGGCACAGTACCCTGGGTCCGACGATATAACGTGACCATCCGACGCACTGGCGGACATTTAGTGGTTCGAGCGTTCGTACCTGCCTGGGATCGAACCTGAGGTTCCCTCCGTGGCAGTCAAGAATTCTGACCACTAGGCCACCCGCGAGCCTGAAATACAACAAATGTGAGGCGCCCAATATTTATCTTCATCACCCATTTTGCACTTGAAATAAAGCTCATACGATTTTCTAAGTAACTGTGTGAAATGTCGCCCTTGATACATTAAATTGTCCACAAATGTAGCAGAAACTGTTTGGATGGTTCACACAAGTACGCGGCGTTATTTAACGTACACTTTGCCCAATCTACACTACTTTTTAAAACCACGAGAAAATGCACCTCCTTCAGTACCAATTAAATTTATTCGAATGACAAAAAGTTTGCTTTGTTCCCCTTTCACAGAAGGATTTGCACAACAGGAAGTAATAGCGCCAATATGTCTACTCTCTGAGACACAGCTATCCTGATTGCAGGCAGATGTCTCTGTTGGAAAACATAGGGAAATTCCTTTAAGTAACACAACATTCACCCCAAATAGAAGTTCCGTTACAAGAAATTGGAGCATAGTGGAGCAATTTCGACTTCATACTTGGTTCCAACACCCGTAAATACATAAAAAACCATTAAGGTTTTTTTTTGTAACAAAACCAGTGTTGTTCAGTGTTATCTTTCTTAGTGATGATATTGCTACATCCTCATTCCAACGTATATACGCCGTAGCTGTACAGATAGTAGAGCATCCTCAGCTATTTAATCTTCCTGTAGAGTCATATCACTTGTCAGCCATTTGAGTGTTTCAGTTAATACTTCTCCCACTGCTTATTTTAACATTGGAACTGATCGTTGTCATACTTTCCTGTTTACGACATGGCATGTGAAAGATTCAGGAAGTTTCAAAGCATCTATTCGACCGTAAATCTCTGGAAACACATGCATATACCTAAAGCGCATTAAAGTTTAAAGAAATTGAAACATCAAACTACAAAGCAGCATATATAGAGCTACCAGTTGTGGCCTTATTAAGAAAATATGTCAGTTTTACTAAGAAAAGAAGCTATGAGTGTGAGGATCGAAATACATTCCACAAGAAAGATAAGACTGAGGATGCAGAAGATGCAAGTTGAATAAAAAAGTAGCAATTAACATCATTTCGTCTACATGAAAATATCAGAAAAAAATTGGAATAACCTAGATAGGGAAACATATAAAAAAGGACGTTAAGAGGTTTTAGGGGAACAAACAAAATCATGTGAAATCTCCAATTCCTTATTCTGTAATGTACTCAACTTATGCAAATTCAAAATTTTCTTCGCTGCCAATTTATCCTTCTCCTTCCCTTCTTCGATTATCTTTCTTAGTGATGGTATTGCTACGTCCTTACTCCAAGGTTTATAAGCCGGAACTGTACAGACTAGTGGAGCATCCTCGGCTATTTAATTTTCCTCTAGAAGCATATCACGTGTCATCCACTTGAGTGCTTCAGTTAATACTTCTCCCATTGCTGATTTTAACATTGGAACTGATCTTTCGCATGCTTTCCTGTTACTTGTTTCCAAAGACTTGCTGAAAAAGCAAAAGTTTTACATGCGGATGATTTCAGACCAAGTGACGCCTCTTATCACGAAGTGTGGCGTGTTGCTTGTGCGAAACAGCTGGGCTATAGAAACCAACGTTTTCACATGTCCATGTCCAACGTTTTTCATTGTCCAAATAGTGGAAGCGCTAACCCACAACAACTGCATACGTTTCCACAATCGATCGCAGTTCTGAAATAGTATCGACTATCGAATGGCTCTCTTCTCTGGGATTTGATATCTGTTGGATGGCAACGGCTTCAACAGTTATGGCCGTTAGCAAAAAAAAAAAAAACGTAGCGGAACAGTGAAGAGTAAATACTCTGGTGTGTAAAACTTAAGGAAAGGCCAGGTTTTGGCCTGTAGCGTCGCACAGGAGCAACCTGGATATATGCAATTCAAACCATAGGAACTACATCACTCGACGGAAGGATGACGGAAACAACTCCGACACAACTGCTGATACTAAAGGATGTAGTGAAACACTATTCAGAATTGCCAACATATAACAGGGTGCCATCCTACAGATGTATCAATGATAAAGAAAGTACGGGGGGAAGAGGAGGTCCTCAGTAGAGGGTATGATCACTCCTAACGTCGGTGCATGATTTTCACCGGCTGTCCATACTTAGCATTAGGTGGCTGATGGGTTCTTGCGGTAACATCGCCCATCCTTCCGTCAGCGTCGTCTGCAGTTAAATGACTCATTGATCTTTGAACAGTTCAGGTGTTGAACAGTTTCCGGTGTGTTTTGACCTACCGTAACGCGTCTCCCCAGAGCGCCCCACGGGTATTCAATGGGAGTTAGGTTAGGGGAACGTCCTGGGCAATCCATTCGCTGATTGTCTTTACTTCCTAATAGCTCATCAACAGCCACCTTAAGATGGGGTGTGACATTATTGGCCATTAACGTGAACTGCGGGCCAATGACACCTCGGAGCAGACGAAAATGGGGAAGCCATACCTCATTACAGTAGTGCGCACCGGTTACAGTACCTTCTTCCAGTATCTGGAGTTGCGTACGTACGTCGATCAGAAGGCCTCCCCATACGAGAAAACCGCGCCCGCCATATCTATCTCCTTTGATCGATGTTTTCGGTGCGATACCGAGTGCCTACCTCACGCCAGATTAGTTGACGCCCAGAACTGTTAGAGAGACAAAATCTACTCTCAACAGTAAAAAGTACCATATGTAGATGTTCTGCTGTCCAGTACTTAAGTTCTCTGGACTAATGTAAACTGTGCCTCCGGTGAGGAGTTTTTAATGAAACACAGATTACTTGTCGCGCAAACAGTCCACCTCTGTGAAGTCGCCTGGCGACTGTAAATTGCAATATTGGGAGTTCTGTGCTCATGTTAACATTCAGTTGTTTTGCAAGGTTACCTGTTGTATGGTGTTGATCCCTCTTGCCCTGTATGAGCAAATACAGGTCCTCACTGGGGGTGATTTCTGGTTGACTACCACCACCAGTCTTTCTCATTCCTGTGCCTGCCATTCTGAAGGCCGACAAAGCACGCGGAACGGTGCTATGGGCGATACCGAACTCTTGGGTCACACTCCTCAACCTTGTTTTTTCCTCCTCGAGCCTCCCCAATCATTCTACCACGAGTAAAATCATGAAGCGGCTCTCGACGGGCCATTTCGTTGTTTCTAGCACACAATAAACTCAAGCAAACGTCTGTAACACCCACGCACACCATCTGGCGACTTCCGTTCAACTGATGCTATAGGGCTGCGTAATCCTGTGTTCCCAGACACGTTCCTGAGTTAATTTGTGTTTGAATGTTGCTGCTATGTACGGCATTATTTTACTTTTTGCACCTCGCCCTTAAATTTTGCACACTAGTGTACACTGAAGAGCAATTGAATTAGAGGCACCTGTCTAGTAATGTGTAGCCCCACCTTTCGCCCTGATGACGGCGAGGATTCGTCTCGGCATGGGCTCGACAAGACACCGGAAGCGTTGGGAAGCCATACGGATCCACGACCCCTGAACAAGCTCCCACAGTTCACGAAGATTTGATGGAGGGTGATCAGAGCCTCGAACGTCTCTCTCGATGGCATCCAGATGTGCTCGATGGGATTGAGGTCAGGGGACCTAGCTGGCCAAGGAAGAGAGGTCACGTCGGTGAAGTGTTCATCCAACCATTCGGATACAATTCGGGAGCGATGGCACGATGCATTGTCTTGTTGCAGGATGAGCTCCCCAGTGGGATGTTGAAGACGCACAAACGGTAGCAAATGGTCGTCCAGAATATTCCGGTAACGTTGACCTGTGAGGGACGATGTCACACTTACCAGGGGTCCCATTTCTGTCAACGTAAATAGTCCCCAGACGAGAATGCTACTCCCACCAACTTGAAGAGTAACCTGCTGGCAAGAAGGATCCATCGCTTCATGTGGTTTGCGCCGTACTCGTATTCTGCCATCCGCATGTACCAACGTGAATCTCGACTCATCAGTCCAGACAACATTTTTCCACATGTGTAGGGTCCAGTGGCGATGTTCCAGCGCCCATGCTAATCTTTGCACCCTGTGATGTGCGGTCAGCAGCGGTACCCTCATGGGACGATGGCTTCTGTACCCCATAGCGAGGAGATGGTTCTGGATGGTGTGGCTGCTTACACGTTTTTGTGCACCAGCGTTAAATTGCCGAGTGATTTCTTACGCTGTGGCCCGTCTATCCGCTATTACAATGCGAGCTAGCCGATGATGACACTGCTCATTCACACGCTGTTGTCCACAGCAGTTGGTCCTTGCAGGGATGGTTTTACCGGATTCGATGTACTCACGGTGCACCCGTGACACAGTGCTCGTGAAGATCCCAGTGCCTGCGCGACTTCCGAGATGGAGTGACTCATTCGTCGGGCCCTGACAATTTGCCCACGATCAAATCGTTTAGATCCTTAGTCTTACCCATACTGCGTCCGACTTTTACTGATTCCCGTCGCATCAGTCCTTATATTGTCAGCTGACTGCATACGTCATGTTGTTTCCGTTTACATGGCCGCCCACAGCGCCACATTTGCATAACGCCAGCTGTCTCTGATTCAATTGCTCTTCAGTGTATATCATAATGACTTCACATTATGCAAAAGGAAAAGAAACAAAACGTAACATTCCTTGATTGCTCAGAATATGTATAATCCGATATTTAATGAAGATGAAATGCCTTTAATAAATTAACATGCACAAGACAACACTAATATGTGGTACAAAATATTAATTGAATATAAAATGTTGTAATTAAAATGCTGCAGTTTTACATTATTTGGAGTAAAATAAATAAACGAGGAATGGCTTCAAGTGTCTTCTTCACTACGGAAAACATGGGCGTAGACTGCTCTTTCAAATCGCACGATGTTGGTGTGATTTGGAAAATCTCTTCAAAGCACACGTATAGGTTGGAGAACTGTCCTTTGTTCAGATGATTTGCAACAAATAAACCATCGCGAAAAACGTAAAAAGATCAATGAGTCTTTTAACTGCACTTTGTCTGGCCGATTCGAACAGAGTTCAGCAACTCGGAAGCTACGACGGCTAACAATTTCTGGGTGTCAGTTTTCTGAATATAAGAGGTTGTAGTTTTATTCGAAATATTTTATGATTTGTGGTTAAATCATCATCATCAAACTCCAATATTAATCCACGGCTGGAGGAAGATCTCCCCAACACTTCTGTGTTAGGGCTCAATTTTAAGAGCCCGAGCTCGTTCGAGCACAAATTATGTCAGCCCCAGCCCGAGTAATGTTGCAAGACAGAGCCCGGGAACAATGATTTGAACCCTTTAACTACCATGACCCCAAAATCTTGTATCATTCTAAACACCATAACGCCCGAAACTGTCTCTTGGTTAAATTGTTCGTTTCATAACAACAATATTGACTGAGGGTGACTTCTGCTGGTCCCCTCCAAAAACATTTGAAGAACAAGCAAGGGTAGGAAATCTGACTCACTCTAGACAGGCGTTTGTACGTACGGGCGTTCTGGGCGTTATGGTCGTTAAAGGGTTAATAAAAAAATCTCTTCTTACAGATTTCCATTGTCTCTTCCCATTTTAATAAATCAGAGACTTTCTCAACTGGGGAGTGCGGAAGGGACAACTATCTGGTTCTATAACACAGCCTCAGGAGTTTATTTGAAAATTCATTTCCACCGAAAATGCTTTCGGCGGTCGGGCGTCTGAGCAAATCGGGTTGTGCTGCATTCTGAGTAAGTTTCTCAATAAAATTAGCAGGGGGCTGCTGAGCGGAGGGACGGGTGACATTTTGAAGGGTGGTATCTAGTGTCTACAGTTTTTGAAGAAGCATTTCCTTCGCCATAGAAATCCACTAATTCGTGGCCTAAAGCATTTGCGCTGCAATCTCCCCCCCTTTCCCCCAAAAAATAGCTCTCCTTAGTCTCCACTTTACTCCCGAACCACTTGTAGAAGAATTCCCTTTACCAACTCGAAATTGTAATTAAAGCCACGTATGCTAAGTGCTAGATCATATTAAAATCACCGTTAAAAAAAAGAAGAAATTTCCCGAATCGTGGTAAACATTATGGAGCCCGCCCATTTCTGCCCCGGGCTCATCTATGGTGTATCGGGCTCGGGCTCGGCCCGTCTCAGCACTGCTGCCCAAGTTTTTCCTAAGCCATTCTCTTCCATCTAATTCTTACATGCTCTCGAATTTCATCCACCCATCTCTTATGCGACCCTCTTCTGGGCCTTTTTCTGACCGTTGATATCCAGTCTACCATTTCAGTTGTCCAACAGTAGTAAGTTCTTCTATAAACATGTTTAACTCATTAGCACTTGAGGGATTTTACTCTGATCATGATGTTTTGCTATTTTTCTACTCTACGAGTTCCTTTTTCTGTCTTTTCTGTTTACACCAATTATGCATGCTTCTATGCTTCTTTGATTTGTCCGCAGCATCTGTGTGTCTTTTTATGTGAACATCCATGTGCCAGATCCGTGAGTAAGAAATAGGATAAAATATAAAAATCTTTTCTTTTAAGACATAATGGTAAATTGCTGTTAAAAAACGAACAGTTTCTTCCAAATGCTGTCTAACTAAGTTTTATACCCTTATTAATTTCTTCGTCTATGTGGATCTCGCTTGATGTCTGATGTCCAAGGTAAATAAAGGCACCGTTTACCTTACACAACAGGCATCAAGTGAGAGCCACACCACAGAAAACAATTAGTAGGCCTATAAAACTCGGGATTGGTTGTGGGGTTTCGGCCATAATTCATCATGCTGGTCAAGGTGGTTTCCCCTAATCCTTGTCGTATAGATATGCCTCTGTTTGTCGGTCGTTAAAGCCTCTTCAGTGGGAACGGGATACAGCATGAGGTTTTACATTTGTCTTGGTGAAGTTATACACTATCTACCAACAAGTAATTGGACACCTGTGATAGCAAAAGAAAACAAAGTATATTCACCTTCAATAGTTGGTAGAGCCTCCACGAGCGGCGATTACAGCTGCGACCCTCCGGGGCATACTCTCAACCAGGCGTTGTACGACGGCTAGCGGCATTTTCTTTAACTCGGCTTGGAGAAGACAGGTCAGTTCCTTCACCGATTTCGGACGGTGAGGGCACCTCTGAAGTCGACGCTCCAACTCGTCCCAGAGGTGCTCGATAGGGTTAAGGTCCGGGCACTGCGCAAGCCAGTCCATTCGATTAACCCTATTTTCACCATACCAAGCCATGGTGGACCTTGCAACATGACAGGTGGCATTGCCATCCTGAAAGTTACATGGGTCCACCTCGTAAAAGCGCATGGTCATCCAAAATGGTGCAGTAGGTCTCGGCGTTGAGTCTACCAGGAATTGCGACCAAGGGTCCCGTGATATACCAGGAGAAACACCCCCATAGCATAATTCCACCGCCGCCGAACTTCACAGTTGGCAAAATACATTCCGGAAGGAGGCGTTCTCCAGGCAGACGCCAAACCCAGACCCTGCCATCCGAACAATAGAGGGTGAACCTTGATTCTTCACTCCAGAGAACCGGTTTCCACTGTTCAACGGGCTACTGACGACATTCTTTGCACCACGTTAGCCGAGCAGCGCTATTGGACTTGGAGATCACAGGCTTTTGGGTGGCAGTACGTCCATGATAACCGAGTAGATGGGCTTCCTTACTGATGGTATTCATCGAACGAACACTCCCGGATGCCTGTTGAAACTCCTCGCGGATGTGGCTCATCGATTTGGTTCGGTTCTTCTGAAATTCTCTGGCCAGCACCTGTCGGTATCTAACTCCCAGTTTTGTGGGTCTGCCGGGTCGGGGCACATTCCGACAGTCCCCTCTCATCTTCCATTTGCCAATCACGTAGGCCACTGTCGATTTTGGGTACTTCAACTCGCTGGATATGTCACGTATAGATCGGCCATTTCTGTGATACCCGACGATTACACCTTTTTCAAAATCAGAGAGCTCCGAACTGCGTGGCATCTTGCATGAGACTGGTTGCGTTGTTGTTTCCCACACGATATTTAACGGCGGCGGCCGTGACGTATATCAGGACCGCAGATATCGTCGATTGCAGGGGTGTCCAATTACTTGTTGGTAGATAGAGTATATTGCGAATTGATGGACTTTTCTTCCCTGTTGGTAAAAATAGTCATTAAATCTAGATTAATTTCTTCAAATTGGAAGGAGGTGAAATAGCTCCAGCGGTAAAGAATGGAAGTGACTGAAATAAGAGCTTACATTTTTTATTTTCGATCACTGAAATAAGCACCCTGTTTTGAAGACAATGTACTTTGCACCACCCTCAAGCATGAAAGACTATTTCAACACGTAATTTGATTAGTGAAGACAACTTTATAGAACAAGTATTAACTCAGGTCGCACAACTTGTGAAAAGATAAATAACGCCATAATAATTTACTAGAGAGACAACTTGACATTGATAACGATCTCACCTTTCTCACCTAGGTTTTGACTCGCTGCCAGTTGTTGCCAAACCGTTAAACTTCTAGAAGTCTCACAGGACGACAATAAGAGAATGTAAGTTAAAATATTCATTTACATCAAAAGATCAGGCTTGATAAACCTCCGACAGTCCTCTGGAAACTACGGGATCTGGCGCTCTTCGAAGGCTAGTTGTAAATCGTAAAGCTGAGCGACTACTGTAGACTCTGTTATGGTACATGCTTTTAATTGCCAAAATCAGTAGCTTAAGCTCCTCCTTGCCGCTAGTACACGTATGCTTAGGTTTGCGTAAGCAAATAGACAAGAAACATACTTTAGATCAGAAGGGCTGCCAGATCAATATAGATGATATAATGTATCTATTTTTAGTTAATTCTGGTTGAAAAAGACTCCGATTACAGGTGGTACGTGGCTTATATGCAACGCTTCCCGCGGTATTACTAAAAATAAAATCAGGTGCCTTACAGATATGAAATATAATACACCCATGGACCTTAACAAACCGAACAGCGTATTGGGCCTCCTTCGCTGAGGTCAGCTCTTGCACTCTGCATGCCATCAACTCCACTAAACAATGGAATGTATACAACGTTTTTCTGTAGAAGATGAAATAATTGACGTTGCGGGGCGACAGAGCGAAGCATTGGCTTGTGCTTGCGAATATTGCATTACACTGGATCCCACAAATGTTCGACGGGATTCAAGTCGTGGGAATTTGGCGGCCAGCCAAGCACAAGGGAATGCTTGGGCATGATTCTAGAATCATTTCTGCACAATTCTTCATTTGTCATGTTGAAAGTGTATCTAGGCCGCTCCGGTGGCGCAGCGGTCTAAGACAGTTCGTCCAAGATCGGTCCGAGTTCGAATCCCGCTAAGGCATGGATGTCGTGTTTTTCATTTCATTTCATTTATTTTGTTCTGGGGTTACATTTGACTATATTACATTTCAAAATGAATTTTATAACATATAGTATTAGGAAAAAAAAACCCGTATATTATGCGAATACTTATGTACTTATGTACAGGGTAACCACAGAACAGGAAATTAAGTAAAAGGCTATATATGTATAGCCTGAGTGAATCCCAGTTCCCCTAAAGTATGTAGTCAAGTCAAACGTCCTGCACATATAAAATTTTCTCATATGTGGTCTGATTAATAAATTTTACCATAGACTTTTATATTTTAATTTGTTAGCAAATATTTTTTTAGTTGCTTTCGAAAATAATTATAATTATTGATATGTGTTAATTGACAATATTGATTATAATTATTGAGATTGATTATAATTATTTATATGTGTTAATTGACAATATTGATTATAATTATTGATATGTGTTAATTGACAATATTGATTATAATTATTGATATGTGTTAATTGACAATATTGATTATAATTATTGATATATGTTAATTGACAATATTGATTATAATTATTGATATGTGTTAATTGACAATATTGATTATAATTATTGATATGTGTTAATTGACAATATTGATTATAATTATTGATATGTGTTAATTGACAATATTGATATGTGTTTATTGACAACATCAATCCCTGGTAATTAATAAATCTTTTTTGGGTTAAAGTGTTTGGCATTGGTAATAATAATGCATTTCTATCTCTTGTTTGATAGTCGTGACCTACAGGATTCAGTTGAATTAAATGTTGATACCTATTCTCTTTCATCCTTTTATACATAAATCCTAATAATCTAAATTGCCATAAATTTTCAATATCTAAAAATCCATATGGATTTATACATACCCCCATATTCAAATTAATTCCCCTGAAGTTATTTAAAATTCTAACCATCCTATTTTGTAATGATTTTAATCTATATAAATTAGTCTTAGTAGTTTGCCCCCATACTAATAAACAATAAGTCAAACATGGATGAATCAGACTGTAGTACAACATTTTTAATTGTTTTGATTGTTAAATTATTTGAAATTCTCGTATTTAAGCCCAGTACCCCCGAAATTTTATTTACAATATTTTTAATATTTATTTTCCATTTTAAATTTTCCTTGATTATTATTCCCAAATATTTTATATTCTTTACTATTTCAGGGGTACACTTCTCCACGCAAATAGATGGTAGCTCAACAATCTGTCTATCTCCCTGTTTAAAAATCATAATTTTAGTTTTTTCAATATTCAAACACAGAAAATTCGTGTCCAGCCATTCCATCAATTTTTTAATAAATTTATTACATTTTGTTTTTGCCTCATTTATATCTGCACCCGTAATCAGAACCATGGCATCATCCGCAAATAAAATAAAATCCTCATTAGGTTCAATGTTAAAAATGTCATTTATATAAACTTAAAAAAGTAATGGTCCCAGGACTGAATCCTGCGGCACTCCCATATCATTAAGCAACCCATGCGACTTCATTTTATTAATCTGCACATACTGTTTCTTGTTATGTAAATAGTCCTCTAATAAATTGTAATATTGATTTCTTATTCCATTATCGTAGAGCTTATCCAAAAGTATTCCATGATCGACCGTATCAAATGCCTTTGTAAGGTCCAGGAACCTTGAACCTAATTATGATATTCTGAAATGTTAAAATGGCTATTTCTGTTGATTTTTCCTTTTGAAACCCATACTGATTTTTATTGATAACATGATATTTCTCAAAAAAGTTTCCTAATCTTGTACATAATAGTTTTTCCAAAACCTTAGCAAAAAAAGATAAGTTAGAAATTGGTCTGCAATTATTTATATTATCTCTGGGCCCAGTCTTATGTTTTGGAGTTATTTTTATTATTTTTAATTTATCAGGTATTTTGCCAAACTCAGTAATCACATTAAATATATGACTGAGAGGTTTAGAAATTATTTTAGAAACCCTTTTAATAGCTCTTGAAT
Source organism: Macrothele yani (assembly GCA_039090855.1). Taxonomy (NCBI): domain Eukaryota; kingdom Metazoa; phylum Arthropoda; class Arachnida; order Araneae; family Macrothelidae; genus Macrothele; species Macrothele yani. The sequence continues at coordinate 41,114,385 of CM077022.1, read as the reverse complement.
GTATATCATCTGGCCCCACAGACATTGATTTAATATTTCTTATGCATGCCTCAACTTCAGCTGTTGTAAAATATTCAAAATAACACGAATTGTGTAATGTTTTTTTTGTTGGTAAGTAGTTTCAGATTTTTTATTATTAGTTTCAATTTTATTTTTTATTTCTTTAGGGGCATTTATGAAATAGTAATTGAATTCATTTGCTACAGACAGAGCATCAGAAATCCTCTGACCATTTATGCTCAATGTAATTGTTTCAGTTGTATTTTTTTTTCCTTCCCAACATCTTATTTATATTTTTCCAAATAATTTCAGTCGACTGTGTATTGAATAGATCGTTATAGTATATTTTTTTTTTTATATTTAATTTCTTTATTAAGCAAATTTCTAAATTTTTTGAAGTTTAATAAATCAGTTGGTTGTCGAGTTGAAAGAAATTTTTTAAACATTTTATTTTTTTTATTAATTTTTCTCAATATTATTTTATTAATACAAGGTTTTCTTGCCCTTTTAGGCTGTGTTACATATTTTATTGGAAAGCATTCATTATAGACTGCTGTAAAGTGATCAAGAAATATACCACATATTTTTTCTGGAGAATCATGTACTGTAATACTATCCCAATTTATTTTTTGAATTAATTCATAAAATTTACCCATATTAACCTCACCCAGATCTCTGATTTCATGTTTTACTTTAGTTTGGAAAGATATTGATTTTTTATTATAAATTAAAAACAAAAAATGAATTAAATAAGTAGGTAAATGATCACTTGTATCATAATTTAAAACACCAGCACATATATAATTAGTATCAATGTTAGTTATGCATAAATCCAAAATAGAACTGGAGATGTCAGTGAGTCTAGTAGGCGCGTCTATATAATTTTTAAATCCATAAGTAGTTATAAGTGTTAATGGCACTTGCTCTTTCCCTTCGTTGGAACCAGTGGTCCTAAATTAGGGTCTGGCGACAGCTTATAGCCAATCGAGTTGCTCACTGTGGTCATTAAACCCCCAAACGAAAGAAAAAAAGTGTATCTGGAAACACGGCCATATGTAGGGTAACAGGTACGCTGAAGAAACATTGTCTAGGTAGATTTGGATTTGAGCTTGTGTCCAACGGAGGTGTGGGGACGCGGTGATGTCCATATGATAACTTGCCATGATGGTCACCGTCCTGTCTCTCTCCAATTGTGCAATCTGGTTGCAGCTCATAGCACGCGCGGCGTCGAAAACGGGACCCTGGACTTACCGCACAAAACCACTCTTTTTTCCAGTCGCCAGTCACGATCACCAGTGCCTACGGAAGGCTCAGCTGTCGATGATCATTGGTCAACATGGCTACATGAACGGGCCAAAGACTTTCTATGCCCATCCATCATCAAGGGCGTCCACTGGATTTTGTTCTTGGAAATATTTCACTGTGTGCTCTGGTGTTCCGTCAACTGAGATATCGTGAGCCGTTTTTCGTCACCGACAGCACGTACCCACCGGGCCGACCCGGTGGCGCAGTGGTCTAAGCGATGGCCTCTGATCATTCGTCAGAAAGGGCTCCGGGTTCGAATCCCGGTGAGGCATGGATGTTGTGTTTGTCTTACGGCACGGGCTCTCTCACTTCCCTGGAGACAGTGACCCAAAATTAGGGACGGGCGACTGCTTATAGCCCATTGAGTTGCTCACGGTGGTCGTTAAACCTCCAATAATAAAAAAAAAATAATACCCACCGGTGATTACCTTTACTGTCCACCACTGTTGGGCTAAATATTTCGGCTCTATTGGGTGGATGTGTGTTTCTTTTCAGAACATTCCCACCACACCTTGAATACTGCGGGGCTCAGGCAAGCAGCAGTGCTTATGGTTGCTTCCATGCTGACGGTGACGGATCACTTTGTACGTGTGCATTTCGTGCATAGTTTACTTCGTCCTCTGTTCATTTCTTCCTCAGAATGCACGGAATGCGGTTCACATTTTTTGTTTTGATGGTCGTTTTTCAACAAGGCAGAGAAAAAAGGGGTTAAGGGATATTACTTACATTCATTTTTTCCAGTTTAAGGTTTCCGATTAAATCATATCGATTTTAGATTTTACTTAACCCTTTAACCGGCTGGAATGTATTAACTCAGGGTAAGCAAATTGGGATGAATTCAGCTTGAACAAATGTATTCGCTGTCTAGGAAGTGGGCCTCAGGTGGCTGGAACAAATGAACCCGCACATCAAAATGCACTACTTCTCCACTTAGCTTTGTTGTTCAAAGTGGTCATTCATGGGCAGGACTGACACTACTCCTTCGTGACTGCTAAAATGACGACAACAATGGCAACGAACCTAAAAGAGATAAATGCTTGAGTAACTTGTTTCTATCCAGAGGCATAATGTTCGTGTCAAGCGGATTAACACATCGCCATCATGACTTAGGACATGGAGCATAGAATGAAAGACTGGAAGGGAGCGCTTATCCTTTGTGATAGGTTTATGGTCGCTACCGCTGAGGTAATCAGAGCAGGAATCGTTTTGCCGTAGCTTTCGCAAAACTCTGCCCCTATGTGAACGTTTCTGTTTGGGAAGCGCAGAAAATGTGGTGCACCGTTTGGCTCATCAGCCTCTTAAAGGGTTAAAATAAAGCTAAGAACTGAATTTTGAAGTGCTGTCTAACTGTTTTGTGTGAGTACGATGTACATCACTAAAATTTTAACAACCACTTTTTCTTTTGAATCCGAAATATTTAAGGCCATTGGAATAAAATTTTTACAAATGCGATTTTGGGAATAAATATAAAATTGATCAATTGATACTTAATATTCTTTATTATTTCAGATATAATAATAATAATAATAATAATAATAATTATTATTATTATTATATTTAGTATAACTGGGGAATCACATGGCTCACAGTTTTCTTATTCTTAACTATGCTCGCCTTATTGTTGCATATGAATACTACTGAAACAACCATAGAGTTTTGGTAGGAAGAGACGGACAGACTGAGCGATAGACAGTTGTAAAAGAAGAAAAAACAAATGAAATAAATAAATGGATTTATTGTGAAGGTGAAGTGACGAAAAGTTATTTTTAAAATTAGATGCTTTGTTAGGAAAGATGACTGACTGACGATGGAGAGGCAGTTCTGCGAAAATTAAATAAAATAATGCTTGAAAACGAGTAGCCGAACATTTGCTTTAAAATAGGATCTTTATTTCTTAATACCGCCTAGTTGTAAATATTTTATCCAATATGAAGACGGAATTAGTGTGGACAAAGTGAGAAGCGGATAAACTGAAGACCGGACAAGATGAACATTAACTAAATGAATATGGACAAAGTGATAGGGCTCTAACCTTCCCCGCGCCAATAACACTAGTAAGCAGTTTTTCTTTTTTCCCTGGAACGTTGATTGTGTTTATGATGTAACTTTTTACACGGAAATCAAAAATATAATCATAATTTTTCTATCACCTACAATTTTTGTGTAACAATGTTTTTTACTTTTTTCAATATTGGTTATAGAATTTTTTGGTAATTACATTAACACATGTACATAAAAAGTGTTTTGAAATTATTGTTTGTTGCCTTTTTGTTTCGAATACAGTGTGGGAGAAAATCAATCTACGTATCCTTATATAAGTACTAGTAAATGGACATGGAGACATCCAAATGGGACGACAAGTGAAATTGATTTTATTATGTGTAACAAAAAATTCGTCATAGAAGACTGCAGTGTGCTAAACAAGTTCAACACAGGCAGTGACCATAGATTGGTGAGATGTAAGATGCACCTCAACACTAAACTCGAAGGTAGCAAGCTCATAAGACAAACAAAATGTATTGACATAACCAACCTTAAAAAACACCATAATACCTTCAAATTGGAACTGAAGAACAGATTCTCTGCTTTAGAAGGCCTAACATCGGAAGAAGTGGATATTTCTGAAGTTAACAGAAAAGTAACCAAAGCTCTTATGGAAACAGCAACAAAATTAGCTGGGTCAAAGAACAAATTGCATGTGAACAAATTATCAGGAAAAACCAAAATTTTGATGCAAAAAAGAAGAGAGATGAGGACAACTAAAGAAGATGTGACTTCCAAAGTGGAATAAATAGAGCTATGCAAGACAGTACGAAAAAGTATCACTGAAGACGTAAGGAAATTCAACTGTGAACTAGTAAGGAAAGCAATTGAAAACAACCAAAGCCTAAAGATAGCAAAGGGACATCTCAGTAAGGGAAGAAAACAGATTATGGCACTGAGAAAAGAAGATGGTTCTGTAACAAGAAATAGAGGCGAAATTTTGACAAGAGTGAAAGATTTCTACTCCAAATTATATGAAAGGGATGATACATGTACTCCAGGCATCATGAAAGGTACCAGAGTTCTTCCAGTCCTTCCAGCAGAAGTTGCACACGCAATCAAGAACATGAAGCAGGGAAAAGCTCCAGGAGAAGATGGAATTACTGTAGACATCATACAAGAAGCAAGTGGAGAAATCGAAACAGTACTCGCCCAAATTTTCACTCGATGCCTTAATGAAGGGAAAATTCCTGAGGATTGGAACAACGCTACAATGATCTTGCTACATAAAAAAGGTGACATTGAGGATCTCAGGAACTACAGACCTATCAGCCTCCTATCAGTGGTTTATAAAATCTTCACTAAAGTTCTTTCACACCGCTTGAAGGTAACACTGGACATGGCTCAACCGAGAGAACAAGCTGGATTCAGGAGTGGCTACAGCACAATAGATCATATCCACGTACTAAGAGAACTAATTGAAAGAGCGAGGGAATATGAACTTCCATTGTGCATGGCTTTTATCGATTATAAAAAGGCCTTTGATTCGGTGAAACCATCAGCAGTTGCAATGGCTCTGAAATCCTGCGGTATTGAAGATGCATACATTAATATTATTAATAACATCTATGAAAATGCAAGTGCAAAGATTCTGCTATTTGGTAATACAACACACATAAAAATTGGAAAAGGAGTGAGACAAGGTGACACCATATCTCCGAAGCTCTTTTAATGCTACATTGGAAAATGTCTTTCAATCACTGAACTGGGAAAACAAAGGGATAAAGATTAATGGAGATTATCTAACCCACCTTCGTTTTGCTGATGACATAGTCATTTTTGCAACTACCCCATCGGAGCTACAGATGTATGATGCAGGAACTTGCTGACAAAAGTAAAGAAGTGGGATTAAAAATGAACTTTCAGAAGACAAAAGTGATGTTCAATGCTTTTACAAGAAATGAAGATTTATCAATTGATGGAGAAAAGCTGGAGATAACAGACACGTACGTTTATCTTGGACAGCAGATATCAAGTGAGGGTCACATTAGTGAAGAAATTAATCGGCGTACAAAACTTGCCTGGAGAGCTTTTGGAAGAAACAGCATCATTTTCAAGAGCAATATGCCATTATGTCTTAAAAGAAAAGTGTTTGATCAATGCATCCTTCCAGTGCTTACGTATGGTGCAGAGACGTGGACCTTGGCTAAAAGAGACATACAAAGGCTGCAGACAACTCAAAGCAGCATGGAGAGGTGCATGCTTGGTGTAACCAGGAGAGATAAGAAGAGGAACACGTGGATCCGAAAAATGACAAGAGTGGAAGACATCATGATCAGAGTTAAATCCCTGAAATGGCAATGGGCTGGACATACTGCCAGAAGAACAGACCATCGATGGACAGCCGAAATTTTAGATTGGATTCCAAGGGACAGGAAAAGACCCAGAAGAAGACCACATGGAAGATGGGTGGATAAAATTCGAAAGTATGCGGGAGTGACATGGAGGAGACTGGCACAAGACAGACCGTTGTGGAGGAAACTTGGGGAGACCTTCGTCCAGCAGTGGATTGATAATGGTTGACAATGATGATGATGATGATGATATGTGCTAAGCCTCAATCAGGAATGATTCATGTACTGATATTACGTGACACCATCCGGACAGCCATTGTTCTAACAGTGGTTAGCTGACCTTCACAATGTTACCATTGTGAGTGTTGTGTAATCTTTTTGAAGTGAATATAACTTGCACAATAGTGCTGTATTTCAAATCGTGTCATTTTGCCAAGGAAGTGTAAATCACCCGAACTTTCTGTTACGTGTGTGGCAGTGTTCTGGCCTGAAATCAGTAGACTAGAGATAAAACAATCAGTAGATCAAGTTTTTATGCTCGAAATATGACCAATTCATTGTAACATTAGATGTAATCTCAGTGAAATCTTCTGATATATCTAATAATAACAGTACTCCACAAACTGTGTTCAATACTTCAAACCAATATGACCCTGGGTCATTTTTTTTGCAAAATATTACTGATCAGTTTTATAAAATAATGCAGAACATAAAAACTAATGTTGGTGTAGATAATGATGACACAGGTGTAGTAGTCGCATTTTTTCCCTTCCTAAAAATGGTATTCATAAACTTATACTTCTCCCTGAACAATACCTAAATGTTCTCAAAATAGATGAAATAACTACTCTACTTAATTATTAGGTTTCCTTTATTCAGTGCCTTAGAGAAGTAAAAGAAATCCTATGATCACTAAAAGAAATATCTAATTACAGATGTTTCATAATATTTTGGGTTTTCGCAAAATACTGGAGGGAATCTTTGTACAACAGACTATACAGCTAATCAGATTAAACATTTTTCCATGATACTAATTATGCAGTTTTTAAAGAAAATAGTTAGGTAGTAGGCATTATAAAATGTTCAATATTCGTCAGCCTTTGTTCCTCAGACATGTTATCTAGTGAATATTGTCAATACTGACGTACTTTCTTTTCCGGCTCTATTACCTACGGAATTCCTTTGCCTGGACATCTAGCGCCTCATAAACAGCAACTTTACACACCATGACATATGGGTGGAGGACAGAACTGACTGAGAAATCCTTAGTTTTCTATGCTTCAGTTCCGTGTGTCTTTCTTATCAGGCCCTCTAGCGTCCTACTTCTAAGGGCTGTTTGAGACATAGGGTCACATGCTGCTTCTATAAAATTCTCTCCAACAGCATTCATGCACCTTTAAGTTTTAATCGGCCTACACGAAAATAGGACTTTGCTGAACCAATCGCAAGATTTCTTTTACTTCTCTAAGAAGCCAAAACAAAAGAAACCATAATAAACGGTTTGAAATATTATGTAACTTTAGTATCAAAACAGCGTCATACAAATTACGCTAGCGGAAAGTGAAAAAATAACACCAAGAAGGAGTTGGCGGACGGTCATGAAATTTACATATGTTAATGGGGTCAACTTTACGTAGGTGTGATGTTAATTTCGGGACCAACCGGTGAGCGCTTACGCCACAGCACGGCATAATATGCAAATTATCTTCGGTGGTATTTAAGGAGTACGGCGAAGTGAATGTAATCAGTCGTCGGCGTACGGACACGTGAGACCCTGAAAAAGTTGCAACGCCTGGACATGGAAGACGTGTATGATTTCAGCAGTTATCGGACTTTGAGCGAGGTCATCTAGTCGGTCTCCGTGAGGGCGGGTGGTCGTATCGTCGTATTGCGGAGCGAATTGGACGGGAAGTATCGGTGGAGGTACGATGGTGGCGTAGATGGTCCGAGGAACATTCCCACACGGGAAGACGTGGCACCGGGAGTCACAGACGGACTGATGAGCGGACCGATCGACGCATAAGAAGAGCGGCGTTGTGAAGCAGAACATCCACTGCGACCCAAATCCGAGCTGCCGTTGCACCTGAGGTGACTGTGCGAACAATCCGCAACCGTCTACTGGATGCAGGACTGCGTGCACGTGTGCCTCGGGCATGTGTACCTCTGACTCCAGCCCACCGTCAGGAACGGCTGCAGTGGTGTCGCCAACGTCTGAAACTGGAGAACGCAATGACGTCTGTCGTGTTCAGCGATGAAAGCAGATTCTGCTTGGGAGCCTTCGATGGCCGTATGCGCGTTCGCAGACGCACAGGGGAGCGTCTCAACCTTTCGTGCATCCGCCAGCGACACACAGGGCCTACACCTGGTCTCCTGGTGTGGGGAGCGATCAGCTATCACTCCCGTACATAACTAGTGTTTGTACCGGGTACGTTAAACAGCACCTCCTACATCAACAACATCATTCAGCCCGTTGTTGTGCCATTTGTAAGGTCGGTCCATCGTGGTGGTTTCCAGCAAGATAACGCACGCCTACATACGGCACGTGCAACGCAACATGCACTTCAGGGTGTGAGACAACTTCCATGGCCTGCACGTTCACCGGATTTGTCCCCCATTGAGCATGTGTGGGATTTTATGGGACAACGACTTATCCGGTCTACACGGCCAGCCACGACCGTCCCCGATTTAAGCGTCCAGGTTGAGGATGTTTGGAACTCAATACCCTAAACTTACATCCAACATCTGTACGACAGACTCCATGCCAGAATTGCACAGTGTGACGCAGTGCATGGCGGTTCAACCTCGTACTAACCATACTACATGGAAATGTTATTTCTCAGTTTACCAGCAAATACAGCTGTATTTTGCCATAATGTTTTGATCACGTTATCCTCTGTATTCCGTTATTATGCTGTATAAATATCGTTGGTATCAGACGTCTCCTTCTTGGTGTTCTTTTTTCACTTTCCGCCACTGTATTTTATAGTTTATAGGAAGCACATCTGTCAAAAATTCAAAAGGAGGTATGCCATAAGCCAAAAAAAAAAATTAGGCTCAGCAGTAGAAAATTTAAGATATTGCCTTAAAACCGAGAAATATCAGTAGACTCCTTTGGTTTACGAAAATCTATCATTAGGTAGAAGATGAAACCAATAGATCTACTGAAATACAGTGATTTGGAAACTTTTAAAATCACCTGTTGGTATTAGGAGATTTCTGCCGATTGCGTCAGCTACTGTCTGTATTACTCAACTTTCTGTCGGTGTTACATCATCCTACAGATGCAGCTCTTGATAGATTTGGGGGAAGCGTGCGAGCATCAGTTTGTTTCTGGTTTTCATGCTGACAGGTTTTGTATATAAAACACAAAACGTCTGTGTGTCTGAAGCAGCGAAAACTCTCGAACGCCGAACTGTGGCATCATGTAATTTGCATAGTTTATTAATACTGGGATTTCTATGTCCACGCAACTATTTTCAGATCTCTAAGTTGTTCGGTTCGCGAGTTATGAACTAATTAATAAGCGAATCAATAAAGTCAGCGTTGTTTGCTACGTCATCGTTATCTGCTCCAAATCTGAAAGCAGCTGACTGCATTCTTCCACAGGTGTTTCTATTCCTTGAGAACTATGCATGAAAATGCAAAAACGAACTTTTCGAAATCTTAACTAAACGGGATGAAATTTTTGTCCACACCATGAATTGGTAATAAGAGGAGTCCCTCGAAATTTCACCGGAATCCAGTCAAAACTTTTTAAAATAGGCATGGAATTTTTAAATTCATCAGTAAACAGAAATATAAACGCAGAAACGGTTAATTAAATTTTGACGGCTAATTTAAAAAGTTATTTACCGATTCAGGAGAAATTTGGAGGTCATGTTCCTAATGGTGTTCATTAAAATTTCAGCCTGTTTCATAAAATATACGCACAGATACTGTTTTGACTTTTTTCCCCTAGAGATTCGCCCCTCAAAAACGTCTGAAACTGAAAGCACGTGATGCATTTGATCGTCGATAACAAATTGTTAACGAATTTTGTTCACTCAGTGTTCCAATGCTGTGTCTCCTGGACGCGTGTTAAATAATTCCTAACGCTTTTGGTCCGTTTGATTCTACAGCTGTATGTTGGAATGTCAAAAGCAAAGGATCCAACAAAATTATATATTGTCGCCGATGAAGAAGAAACTAAAAATATTGTGCACGGCCAAGTGCTGAAATAACCACACTATGAATAAATAATTTGTAATGACCGAATTTGTGAAATCAGCTTTTTTCTTTTTTGCAAGCATGAATTTTCCCCCCAATTTTTTCAGTGACATATAAGGGAATATGAAATTAATAACCTAAATCTCGGGCAAAGCCGGGTAGTAAAGCTAGTTTTCTATATAGCGAAAAATGGGAAAAAGACGTCATTAAGTGTTACTCAGAGGACACAAATAGTGACTTTATATCATGAAGGATACTCCTAACGTGACATAAGCAGAAAGGTGAAGTGACCAGGACTGCTATTCATAATGAAATCACGAAATATCGAGATAGAGATGAATTTAGCAACCGAAAGAGAAGTGGAAGTCCAAGGAAAACAACCCGATGTGATGATAATACCATAACGAGAATAGTTATGTGTTCTCCGAAGAGTTCCTGCAAGAAAATCAAGGCTTTTTTCATTCAAAAGGGTGTGATGTTAGTATCAGCACTGTTTCTCGACGTCTTAGCAAAGATTTTGGATTAAAGTCTTATAAACCTGCACATAAATCTAGACTAACCTCTGTCATAAAAAAGAAGAGACTCCAGTTCGGGAAGCGTCAGCAATCGAGGACTGCTGAAAGTTGAAGACAAGTTCTTTTTTCCCATGAATAAACTGTATGTCAATTTGAATCACGTGAAGCACATGTTCGACGACCGAAAGACAAAAGGTTTGATGAAAAGTCCACTGTTAGCAGCGTGAGACATCCGCCTAGGCAGATGATATGGTGTGCTATGTCAAGATCCGGAACTGCTTCATTATCCTTTTTGCCGACAGGTACTAACATGACTGGTCCTTTTTATGAGGACCTAGTCAGATGATATGGTGTACTATGTCAAGATCCGAAACTGCTTCATTATCCTTTTTGCCGACAGGTACTACCATGACAGGTCTTTTTTATGTGGACCTAGTCAGATGATAGGGTGTACTATGTCAAGATCCGGAACTTCTTCATTATCCTTTTTGCCGACAGGTACTACCATGGCTGGTCTTTTTTATGTGGACCTAGTCAGATGATATGGTGTACTATGTCAAGATCCGGAACTGCTTCATTATCCTTTTTGCCGAAAGGTACTACCATGACTGGTCCTTTTTATGTGGACATGTTACGTGAGAAGCTGTTAAGTCATATGCAAGTGCAGAGATGAAAAATCTTTATGTATGATAGTGCCCCATGCCATAGATCAAAGTCAATAAAGGACTACCTGCAGAGGTAAAACATAACTGTGCTTGACTGGCCAAGTCCGACCTTAACCCCATCGAACATTTCTGGACCATTATAAAAGACAAGGTAGCAGAAAAATAGCCATCTGATTCCTAAGCTTTGATTCACGCTTTAAAGTACGTGTGGGGCAAAGACATATGAAATGACTACTGCAAATCCTTTATTGAGAGTATGCCACATTGTATTCTGCCCGTTATAAGAAAAAAAAATGTGGCCACACAAAGTACTGATTTCGGTCTTTTGTGTTCTACAGAATGTAAGTATCCATCCGTGGTGTCATTGTTTCAAACATCTCTGACCAGTAATTATTTGTTTCTTTGAAAATCTTAATTTTCAATAAATTAACAGGTGGTCTTAAACTTTTGCAAATGACTGTAAATCAGGAGAATTCCAACACTAGGGTGTGGTGAAATAACCTTCTAAACGTAGAGGCGAAACTTTACCCCATTCCTTAAAAAGTGTTATGAGTTTTGTTTTGGTTCTAAAGTAGGTGACCAAGATGACAGTTGGATCGCTCATATATGTTGTGTAACTTGTTCTAGGCTTCTCATACGTTGGGTAAATGATTGATTAGTATATATACCCTTTGCATATATACACTGCTGGCCACCTAAAATGCAACTCCAAGAAGGAAGCATCCGATTGGCCTGAAATTCGGAGCATATGTCGCCCGCGAGAGGACATGCAAATGTTAGCATTGCAGGGCATATGCATATCATGTGCGCCCGGCACGCCACCGAGAAGCATTATAAGAAGGGTGCACAGAAGGCGGGGTGTAAGTAGTGGAAGTGTGTTGTGCTGCCGGACCTGTGCGTGGGGAGCTTCCTGATGCCTCGGTGCAGAATACGGCAGTCATTCCAGCACATTTCGGAGTTCGACAGAGGACGAATAGTGGCTTATCGCGACAGCGGTTTATCGTACCAAGACATCGGCGCCCTTGTGGGACGACATTCAGCTACAGTGAGGCGAGTATGGATTAGGTGGGTGCAGGAGGGACGGACGGACAGACTTGAGTGATTGCCGCTGCCTCGGCACACCACTGAACGAGAGGACCGGCATGTTGTGTGGCTGGCATTGACGGCTCGCACCGCCACATCACGAACGTTAGCGCCGGAATTAGAGTGTGTTGCGCAACAACCTGTGTTAGCACGTACCGTTCGACGTCGTCTGCAGGAGTGAGGAGTTGTCGCACGGCGCCCATTGCTCCGATTACCATTGACGTTACACCACCGGTGGGTGCGGCGGCAGTGGGCCGTTGAACGGCGCACCTGGACTACGGAATGACATGACATTGTCTTCTCCGACGAATCCCGCTTCTTCCTGCAACACCACGATGGTCGGATCCGCGTGTGGCGGCAATAGACCATAATATGGCTGTATTCACACATTTAAGAGAAAACATTTCCCAGAAGTAGTGGCGCCAAAATTAAGGAAAGGGATTTTTGTAGGCCCTGAAATAAAGAGGTTCCTGCATGATGAAAAATTCTAGAATTCAAAAGTGTTACTAAAAACGTATTTGGGAAATTTTAAGGCAGAAAACTATTGTGACTTAGTGCGTGAACTGTTGGATTCATACAAATTATGGGATGTAATATATCCCTGAAAATCCATTTCCTGGACTCCCACTTTTATTTCATTCCTGAGAATCTAGGCAATGCCAACGAAAAACATGGCGAGCCATTTTATCAAGATATTTGGAGCATGGAAACGCGGTACCTATAGGAAAGTGGAGTCCCAATATGCTGGCTGAGTACTGCTGGATATTCAAGAGAGATGTTCCGTAAGCAAAATACACCAGGAAGTTTGCAATTGCACGACTTAGAAAATTTATTTATGGTTTAAAAGTATATGTAAATATATGATTTATTCAAACTTAAGACGTATTTGAATTCAGCATAAAAAATACTATTAAAGTCACATATTATTTCTTGTGGGATGAGAAAAGTTTTTTTGCAGACCAGTGTAATTATTACGGTTTCATATTCAGACAAGTCGTTCCCTCTTCCCATCGCAACGGTCATGTGTTCGGGAACTGACGTGCTCTAGTCGTTCCATCTGTGTATATCCCGCGTCAATCGGTGACGTCACTGATTTGCGATGTGTGATGCTTACTCTCGTGGAGAGAGGAATGAGCGTAATAATCTTTTCTGTAAGCGTATAATATGCACAATCATTCCAGTTGTTGATAATGAAACAAGGATTTCGTGCCACATAGACTACTCAGGGTAAGAAACTTGCTGTTAGCGCACGGTGTACAAATTTGCCGAATGGTTCCAGTTATATGCAAACGTTAATGACTAAAAACACACACACAAGTTAAAATATATTTACATGGTTTAAAAAGACATGAGTACTTTCGTGCTCGGTACGAGCACATCATTAGATGAAAGACAAGCTGGAGTTTCAGAAGAAACATTTATGTATCGGTGCCGTTGCCAAACGTTCTCAATGAGGAATTTCCTCATGATGTTAACGCACGATGAGGAATTTCCTCATTGAGAACGTTTGGCAACTGCACCGATACATAAATGTGTTTTCTGGAACTCCAACTTGTCTTTCATCTGATGATGTGCTCGTAGCGAGCACGAAAGTACTCATGTCGTTTTAAACCATGTAAATATATTTTAACTTGTGTGTGTTTTTTAGTTATTAAAGTTTGCATATAACTGGAACCATTCAGCAAGTTTGTACATCGTGCGTTAACAGCAAGTTTCTTACCCTGAGCATTCCAGTTGTTTCTTAAGGAAATCCCCAAGATACCGTAAAACGGCAGTTTTACGTTCCCTCCAAATTTTCTGAAGAATGTTGTTGAGGTGGTATTCATTCCTGAAAATCATACAAAAGTATGTGGCACTTCTCTAATCCATTTCTTTCCGTTTTATGTTAATTTCGTTGATGTTTTTACTTGTTACATGCAAAAATATGTGAGCATTTTACATTTGCCTAAAGGTTCTCAGAGTTCTTTTTATAATAAAGAAAAGTATCATGCATGAATTCCTTCAATTGCTGAAATTCTTAGGTTATTTCTTTTCTTCAGATTTTCAAATTTGCTTTGGAAAAACTTGTGGTGTTCTGATCTACCCATGTATGTTCATGTCACGTGGAGGATTGTCGTCGCCAAAATCGCCGCTGGCTTTTACCGTTGTGGTTAAACATAAAATTCAAAAGAAATGAAGAAAGAAAAACGTAGTTCTCATCTTACAAATGATATCAATGTTAGCACTCCAAGTTTGTGAGATTCTGCGTCAGGATCTTTTTTTACTTCACCGACGTTTCACGAAAAGCTGATTTCTTCGATCTGCAGCAGGTCATACATTTTAATGCTTCCGACCTTTTTTCATCATTTCAAGCGCCATCACGTTCTTGTTATCCTCTTCAACAGTTCAGAACACAAGAAACTGTCTTTCGTTTTCTACTTTTTTATGTTTGTCGCTAGCTCGTCCTCCACCTCCTCCACCTCATGTTTTGCGCATTCTGGAGATTGCAGAATTTTTGTCCTTGCCAGTCGACACTTTTCTTCTTTGTTCATATTTTTTTCTTTTGAGGTTAAGAGCTTAGAAAAGAGAGGAAGAAACAAATTTTTCTTCCTTGAGATTGAGATCTAGAATCAATAACTCTGGGCAGTGTTACGTCAGATGTGCATGTTACCCATACACGAGTAGCATACCAAAAAAACCCCTGAAATTTCTGCAGTTTCACTATACGTATATATTTAGTTATTTTATATATCTCTAGCCCATTACGACAATGTCTAAGCTTCTAAAAATTAATGTTTAGGCAAAGCTATAAGCGCTAATTGTGGAAACTTTACTTACGTTTTTTATATACGCTGAAGAATGACTGTTCGATATTCTTCTAAATGAAAGATTACAGGAAATCTAGAATATTTTAAAGAACATTTTTTAATTAGATTCAAATTAGTAATATCGCTGTACTAAATAAAAACAGCCCTCATCAAATTGTAGAATTTTAAAGGTAAGGCCCATCAGTAATTATAACGGATGAAATAAATACCGGAAGACAATATCTGTCAGGATGAATCACGCATATGCCAAGGTAAATTATTTCACGGAAGGAAAAAATGTCCACAATAGGAAATATTTTCTAAGTTTGAGATTTCATATGACTGTAATTTCAATTTTTTGATTTAAGTCGTTCATTTATTTTCGGGACTTATCGACCACCATGAGCAACTCTAAGTAGTCGCCTTTCCTAATCTGGGGCCACTGGTTCGACGGAAGGGAGACAGCCAGCCAGCGCCGTAAGACAGGCATGCCTTTTTCGGGAGTCGAAATCTTGGACCACTCGGGTGAACGGAGTTCGGTCATGCTAAATTTGTGTCAATGTATGCTTTTTAACTAAACTGTAGTATTAAAATCTGGGTGATTACCTTGAGTTTTGAATGATCATAGAGTAAAATGTTGCGTTAATTTTGCGGTTCTGTTTGCTTGTATATTGAACACTAATGAAATTAAACCTCATTAATTAAATAACAAATTCATGTAGTTGATTGTGTCATTTGATGCTGCTTAGAACATCACATACCTTACACCACCAACGATAACGCCCGATCTAAAATCCCTGTTGGTATCAATTGACCTACAATGCAACTTCCTCTGTGCTAGGCTTATGCGTTTGAGTACGAGTAATGTAATCTCCAGTCGGTCTCATTCCCTTTCACATGCTTTACACAATGCATCAAAAGTCGGTGGTCGGTATTTGCCCATATCGCGTTTCTATAGTTCAAATGGTCAGAAGTCCATAGGGAGCTCTACAGTAATGTACTTGAATAGAATAAGGAGGATTCTAGTTTCATCTGCCATTTATTGGAGATATCTGCTTGACAGACGCTGAGGTATAACTCAAGAGAAGCTTTGGCTTAACGCAGACATGTGGTTTTGTATTGATGGTTATACCATACGCGAAAGGCATTCGCCTTAGTCTATTGGGTGTGCCCGATAATATAGATAATATAGATAGCATACTTCGGTATTTTTTTCACTTTACAACTATGCAATTGCCTGTTACGCTTGTAGCTGGTGTTGACCATGAAAACCTTGGGGGAAAATTTAGCATATTGTCAGTTTTGTTCAGGATATGCTGTTTTGTCTATTTCTCTGCAATATGTTGACAAGGAATCTTTGAAGCGGTCTTTTTCCACTTGTGGTCATCCAGGTAACGTTCACGCAGCTTGGGACAACTGATACGTCGTCTCATTGCGTAGCGAAGCAGCGACTTGTGGCAAGAGTTCTGAAACGCTTGCTTGAAGCAAAGATTATCTGAGATGCCATTTTGGACAGCCGACTGAGGCATCTTAGGCTTTGGCTACTGTACAATAGATTGCAGGGTTTTGTCTAGTAATCATTATACGAATTTTCTTGATTACATCTGGTGTGCTATTAGGCAGTCTATTATTTCTTCTGAGATAGGGGGTGCTCACCAGCAACAACTTGCGCGGTTCCACCTCCTGCAGTTTACTGTTCAGTGTAGATGCCCATCCTCTCTGAAGAAATATAAATAACCTGGCTTAACGCTTCTTTATAATTTGTGATTCGGAATACTAATCATTGTGAAGGGCAACGATAGGTCCTACTTAAAACGTGCTGCTTCTCTGTGACACATCGCTGCTCATTTTCCCAAGACTGGTTAGTACAACTACTGAGTTATATACACAGCTCCACAGTTTATTCCTCGTGGATTGCGCGCCAGCAAGGTACTTTTGCTTATCAAATAAGTCAAACGCAAAATTAGAGACCTCGACAATTAAAATAAAATATGTTAGAGCATTTGATCTACTGCCAATGCTTTTAATGTGTTCAAGACAGATACGTTAATATTAAAAACATCAGAAGAGGGGGAATTCCTTAAATAATTTGCAAAATTCTGAAACTAAAGCGATGCCTAAGAAAGATTCATTTCACGAAGAGGCTAATGAGAGGTTACGGGAAATCGACTTCCCTGAGCATGCCTGAGATTACTGTTTGCTTTTACAATAGCAGCTTTATGACCTTTATAGTACGTAAAAATATTCGGAAGTTTTTTTGTAGTACGTTCAGAAATACATCTGTCAATAATTTCCATACGAAAAGCTCCATACCCATTCACACAGCTTTTCTCAATTCCATGCTCCAATCTGAATGGGACAGTCATCTAGAACTTGGATTTTCTGGGCAATCGAAATTTCTGCCTCGCGTAATACTTACAGTTTCAGTAATCTCAATAAGCAGGAACTCAGCTTTCTCACATACATCTTCATCAACCATATTCAATCGATGTCTCGGTGAAAGCTGACAATTGTCATTTCTACAACTACAGTTCTTCATCATTTCTAGTCTCATCAGCTTTAAATTTATCTCGATGAAGTTTCGATAGTAAAATGGTCGACTTCAAATGTATTTGCTGAAAAATGCCAATATAAGTAGATGTACGTGATCTTTCTTATTCAGGAAATTTTCCGTAACGCAATATTTTGCAAAATCAAATTTTAGCTTCCTAAATTTCGGTTTATATCGTAAATGTCCAGCTAAACACATTTTATTCAAAAAAAATCTTTAGCTGAGTTATGTGCAGCAGATAAAATATGTTCACTTTCTTAGGCTGTAAATAGGTGCACACCATTAACAGACTTCCCAGAAATTACTATTTTAGAGCTCTCGCGGAATCTGCCGGCAGGAGTCGTAAAGACCTTTCAGAATTCCAATTGGAGCTCAATCCATACTTATCATAACATTATAATTTAAGTACTTATTTTCCAGAAAGGTCTAAAATGCAAAAATTAAGAAAAAGGGTTATGAAAAGGCACCTTTAGCTTCCGGTGAGCTTCGGAACAATACTATTAGAACATTCTCTCTCTCAGTCAAAGCTGAGATAATCGGAAAAAATATCCCTGAAAGAAGATGGTGCGTATTTTTGTTACCATAGCAGGAGAATAGGAACTCTTAAATGCTGATATCAGAAGTAGTTTTATTACTGTTTTGATATAAATAATAAATAACTTTTCAACGAAGTTAAATAGCTTCGGTTACCCCAGAATTAAGAAAAACAGCTTCAGACCGCGGCTAACTGAGAGGAACGACAAATCCGCTTAGGACGTGCCGAGCCTGATTTTTTAGGTGATGATTTGTTACACAAACAAGCATAAGCGCCTCTAAGATTCCTGCAGAAGGAAGAGTAGCAAGAAAGGCTTTGAAGTTTCTCCACTGTAGGCTGATCTGTAACCTATTAAACGCGTGTGAGTTTATTCATGGTGGAAATCTCCTTAAAATGAAGTAATGAGAATTCTACTAGCACGCTATTTACAGCAGGTGCAGCAGGAAATGTGTTCCAACACTGCTGATGTTGTGACAAGCAGCCTGCCATTGTCCTCTCTGAGTTCAGTCCCAATCATCGTCGGTGACTGAGACTGTGCCGAACCAGTGGCCGAGTGGTTAGGTGTTGGTTTCTGGATAAACGTCCAAGCTGGGCGCAGATTTGTGTTTCGGGTAAAGCATAAATGGCGTGCTTGGCCGTCGGCATCACTCAGATTCAGTGGCCCGAAATTAAAGTTGGATGCCCAAATTAGGAACGGATGAGTGCTTATTGCCCTTAGCGTTACGCATGGTGTTCGTTGAACACCGAAATCTGAAAAAATGTAATCGAGACTGAACTAAACGATGTATCATCCAGATTTCAGCTGGAACGGTTAGCCAGCAGCCCTTCCTCTTCCCACTCGGTTAATTTGATTAGATTTGCTTACAATATTCTAGACAAAACCATGTACACCGAACGGATAATTAATTATACACACCCACCAAATAACTCGTGGACCCAATTTTGCCATAGGAAAGCAGGAATACGTGGTGCCATGGACTCTACCAAGTGTTGAAAACGTTCCAGAAGAACTACGGCCCATGATCCCAGAACAGCCATCTGTGAAACAATAAGAGTTGCCGGTATTAGATTTCGAGCTCGAATGTATCGCTTCAATTTGTCCCACAGATGGGGTAACTGGGTTTAAATTTGAAAACAAAGAGATAGTCATTCCAAGGTGAACTCACTGGAATGTTGTATTGTGTAAGGAAGGTATGCTACTGTGAGAAATGGAAAACCATCAATGAGTTTTGGTGGTCGGTAAGTATGGCATCATAGTCTTCTGAGACGATGGTGGTCTCAGTGGTACAAGCAGTCACGCCCCAGAACATTACATCGCCTCCTTCGGAATGTAAACCTCAGACTTAACAGTCGAAGTTCATGGCATCTTACGCCACACACGCATGTTGTAGCTGGAACCTCGATCAACACGCGTACAGCGTACAGATACAACACGCGTACAGCGACCCGTACGCGTGTTGTAGCTGGAACCTCGATTCGTCAGACAAAGCTGACCATTTCCTCTTTTCCGCTGCCCAATGGTGATGTTCCTTCACCCACTGTAACCTTATAGCCTGGTTACGTGCTGTTAATAAGGCAACTCAATGTGGACTTCCTGCCATAGCATAGCTGTGCCATTTTATGTCAAAAGACATTTGCATACACTTTCGTAGGTGTCCCATCGTTGAACGTCGGCGTTTTCACCTCGATAAAATATGTGCTCACCTCAAAAATCAATAGCCCGCTTGCTACCACATTTGCCTCAGGGGCTGTTGGTTTTGATAAGGTCCCGGTACACACGTACGACGGTCGCACATGTGATTCCCAGACGTTCTGCAATCGCAGAGATGGAGCAGCCGATCGCTTTTGCACCGACTATCTACCCGCGATCAAACTCTCTGGAATCGCCGTGTTTACCCTTAAAATCCAAAAGCCACCAATGCACCGCAAATAAGTGTATGTGTTATTTACATACACTTACATACACTTACACTGCAAGTACCAGCAAGTAAGTGTATGTGCTATTTACAGGCCGCAGGCTGAGAGAGTTGGCTGGCAGCATTATTAAAGAGGGGTAAGTCATGTCTTTGGTTAGGTGCGGTGTGTTTAATAAACGGTGCTCACATTTTGGATCGCACCTTTCCGATACAATCCTACAAAACGATTTTGCTTTTGCAAAAACCAAATATTCAAACATTTAACAAATGTCGTATTATGCCTGAGGAATACTGAAGGTAATACGAGTTTGGAGATAAATGTTTGTCAACATAAGTTATGCTAATACAAACATTTGACGTGGACCAGTAACATCAAACAGAAGTTATCGCTCTTTCCACGTTTCTAAGTGAGTCACGGAAAAATTCTCATTGACCGCCACCGGGAATCGAACCCAGGGTCTTCCAGTTACACGCCGGACATGCTTCCACTGCACCACAGTGACCTCGAATTCCTCCAGACTCACATGTAACTGGAAGACCCTGGGTTCGATTCCCGGTGGCGGTCAATGAGAATTTTTCCGTGACTCACTTAGAAACGTGGAAAGAGTGATTACTTCTGTTCAATGTAAGCTGAACCACATGAACTGTGAAAATTTTGTTTTTTAATAATATTTTACGAAATTCTTTTGAACATAAACAGTGACAGGTAGAACGAAAAAGACGATCTGTTTTTGGAATGCAATTATACTTGGTGTAACTTCCATTGGCGTTTAGTCGCCTTTCGTTATGAATGTCTTAGGTAATGAATGGAGTCATTCGTCTTCCAAACAATTACAAACACATAGGGCGTGACGAAAACAAATTCATTTTCTTCAAATTGCATCGCACATAATTTAGTTGCGTATTGTACCTTATATTTATGCTCTGATATTCTTACAATGATAGCCATTTTGAAAAAACAATTTTGGCATGTTTTTCATCTTCTAATTTATCAGGTCCTCTATTACCGTCAATTTTGTGTTCAAAGACGGGAATGTGTTTTCTACTATTTTAGCAACATTCTGCAGTTTTAGAAAAAACGGAGAACCTTTTTCAATTATTAATTTCTGTCTTGCACGAAGTTTGGAAATTTTGCCCGGGGAACGTTTATTTATTCCTGCCTTTCGCGAAGTAGCTTTGTTGACATATCGATTCTAGCTTTTTCTGTGGTATGCAGTTACTAAGCACTGCGAATTCCACGTGTTTAGTGGAACCGCCTTTATTAATTCAATTTCTTCGGAGATGCTGCTATCGAAAAAAAAATATATCGCATAGCTCTACGGAAATGCTTGACTAATAATGAAAGGATGCCCCATATCTCTCACTCCTTGTCAAATGTTAGACATTTCCGATTTCTTAAAACAAGTTTAATATAAACTACTTTGACTTATAAGATTTAGTGCACAAACACATTCGTGAACTGAGCTAATGGTTTAAATTTCTGATAGTTGCATGCTTAACTCTGTTCTTACACGGTCGTATCAGAATAATGTAACCACCCCCGGAATCACAGAGTACCAGCCCAGGTGCGTCACAGAGTGCACGTGACAAAGTCGACCCCACGGCGATATAGGCGGCCGGCCAGGACAGATGAGCCATAGTGCGCAAAGTGAGCACATTGGGCAGAGGTAGTGATTTCACGGACATTCAAAACGGAATTATCATCGGCTATCTCGTCAATGGTGGAAGCATCTCAGAAACAGCAGACTTCGTGAGCTTTTTTACGAGGTGCTGTAGTAAGGGTGTACCAAGAATGGACCACTGGCACACGGAGTTTCTCCCGACGTCATAACTATGAAGCCCCAAAGGCCATCGACCCCAGAGGAGAACGTTGCCTCTGTCGACTGGTAAAGGGCAATCGACACGCAACACTGCAGCAATAGACCACGCAAATGAGCGCTGAGGCACCGAGGTACGTGTCCCCGATAATAGTAGAGCGAACCCTGTTAAGCGTTGGTCTCCGGAGTCGACAGTGCGTCAAGGTGCCCATGTTAATCCATGTCCATCAGCAACTACTCTATGACGTAGAAGTCTGTTCGTACTTCTACGTTATTTTAAAAAACATAACCATAAGATGAAAGAGTTCCTAATTTAAACCTTAACGGCCATACGAAACATGTAAACAATAGAAGTCAAACTTACGGAAAAGATGCTTTATTCAGGATGTAGCACTTCCATAACAAAACGGTATCAACATTATACACACCACACACCAACAACGCTACGTTCCGCACAGCTCCACAACAGAACGCTCTCTTTACAACGCTCTCCTCAAGCAACAGTTTAGTCGTCGTTTTTATCTCTCGTTCTTATCTTATATCAGGCATATGTCACGTTCATCCAACCTCAATTATGTTACCAACAGTATTCGTTTGAGAGAAAAGATATTACGTTAAGTGCGAAGTATAACTGAGAATAAACTCAAGATTTACATAGGGAAAGAAACTAAAAAGGAAAGTTAATTTAGAATATACGTCACAACTCCTGCAATTCGTATAGGACTACCGTCATTAGACAGTGGAAGAGTGGGAAAAGGCTGCCTTCTCCAACGAATCGAGGTTTCTATTCCACAGAAGTGACGGGGGGGGGGCGGATACGGCGTCAGATCCACGAGAACCAACACCCGGACACAGCTGTAAAGTACAGGGCGGCGGTGGCAGTGTGCATGTCTGGGGGAAGTTTTAATCGTATGATCTGGGACCGCTGATACCGCTCGATGGGTCCCTGAAGGCCAATGGCTACCTGTCTATCCTCGCTGACCACATGCGTCCCTTCGTGTTGGGCGTTTACCCTGGTGGCGATGGGGCCTGCCAACAGGACAATGCGCAGTACCACGTCGCTAAAGGGGTACGTGACTGGTTCCAGGAACACGACAGAGATGTTTTCGTTCTCCCACGGTAGGCCAAATCGCCCAACTGCAATCCCACAGAGCACTTGTGAGACTATTTGGATCTACAGGTTCGACGTGCTGACCCACAACCACATCATCTCCGGGACTTCCGTGCTCTGCCGCAGTCCAAATGGGCACGTGTGCTTCGGGCAACCTTCCAGGGCCTCATTACGTCCATGCCACGCCGTCTCGCCCCTGTCATTCGTGCCGAGGGTGGCTATTCCCATTATTAGGTAGATGGTCATGTTATTCTGATACGACTGTGTAGAGAACTTTGTGGAACACAAATTCAGCTCTTTGAGTAATTAATAGGAGATGTTTTTTTTTTGGTAAATACATATTTTCTCATAAAAACACATGCAGTATTTTCGAAAATTTTATAAGTAAATATTTAATGTCAAAAATTCGTAACAAGCACATAAATTTGTATATTTCTTCCATTTTTTAGTTTTTTTAGTGTAAATCAATCCGAAGTAAAAAAATTCAGGGAAAAATTAGGAACAGTAAGGTTTTTATGAAAATATTCCAAGCCTAAACCCTAACGTGGATAAGTTAGTTTCGAATTGGGAAAAAATTTGTTTCGCCAAATATAGCGAAACAAGCCCATTTTGACGGTGGTGGGATTATAATTATGCCTCCTCGCTCCGGAGCCAATTGGTATCCCAACTAAACTACACCGACGAAATTAATCGCTGCAACGTTGCCGTCTTCACATGTGTGTCACATCTGAGATACGTGCGTCACAACACGGTGGGATACCTGGTTCATTGACGCGGTACACTATGAAGATCATTTTGGCAGCCCCGGTGGCGCAGTGGTCTAAGGGATGGATGCTGATCATTCGTTCGCAAGGGGTACGGATTCGAATCCTGGTGAGGCATGGATGTTGTGTCTGTCTTACGGCACTGGCTTTCTCCCTTTCGTGGAACCAATGACCCTAAATTAGGGACGGGCGACCCATTGAGTTGCTCACGGTGGTCGTTAAACCGGCAATAAAAAAAAAAAGATAATTTTTAAGGTTTAGATCTGTCCTCTGTGAAATGGACAAAGACGTTGCTTCTTAAATTGGGATCGTTCGGCATTTGACGAATCATGTTAGTCTAAGTTTCGCGCGTCATTTTTTTTATTTGGGTTTAACAATCACCGTGAGCAACTTGATGGGCTACAAGCAGTCGCCTGTCTCTGATTTAGACTCACTGCTTCCCTGGAAGGGAGAGAGCCAGTGCCGCAAGACAAACACAGCATCCATGGCTCACCGGGATTCGAGCTCCGACCCATCTCGGACGAATGATCAGAAACCAGCGCTTGAACCACTGCGCCACCGGGCCGGACGTGTGTCATTCGATAAAGAAATTAGAAACAACAAGAAACCTACTGTCTTTAACAGTTGAGGAAGTACAGGATGATGAAAAACTTAACACACTATCGGATTCAACAATGAAATCCCTAAGAAGTAAATTCATGTGTGTTAGAAAAAAAAGAGTTGATTTCGAACTATGTGTACAGTGCTCAAGCGAGTTTCACAAAGTCAATTTGTAGGCGAAATTAGCTGTTTAAGTGTTAGAGACATCCCCCTCTTAACATATGCAAGGTTGACTTCCTGTGACGTGTAACGCTCGTTCTCTCGATATTGGTCACTGTTACGTGGCAATGGGCATAGATTTACAATGGAAACTTAGAGATGATACTTGATCTTCTTTGCAACTCCAAAGAACGTTTTCCATCAAACGTATAGCTGTGATTAGTAAATTAAAAACTGATATTATACACTGGCGTGCAAAAATTAAGGACGAGGCAATTTTTCGAATGTAACGTCGTGCAGAAGTGCTCCACATCGACTCAAATCATACCATAAGATCCCCAAAAATGTAAGAATACGGGACAAGTGAGCAAAACCGTCAAAACAAGGAATCCAAAGGATAAAAGGCACTTTATTGAAAAGGTAGTTTCGAGTACAACTGGACAGAGCACAGAAACGTCCATGTGACAGGAGGCAGCCAAGAAAAATCCAGTCGTTAGTAAGGGATATGATCACCCGTGACTGCGTTGCAGGATTTACAACGTCTGTCCATGCTGAGGACGAGGTTGTAAATGTGCTGTTGAGGCATCGCGGCCCATTCCTCTTGCAGCGCCAATAGCAGCTGCGGAATCGTTGCTGGAGGCTGGTGACGTGCTGCCAAGCGTCTCCCGAGAAGGTCCCACACGTGTTTGATTGGATTTAGATCCGGAGACTTTGCGGGCCAATCGATGCGTTGAATATCTTCACTGTCTTTAACAGTTGAGGGCCAATCGATGCGTTGAATATCTTCACTGTCTTTAACAGTTGAGGGCCAATCGATGCGTTGAATATCTTCACTGTCTTTAACAGTTGAGGGCCAATCGATGCGTTGAATATCTTCACTGTCTTTAACAGTTGAGGGCCAATTGATGCGTTGAACAGATATGCGACATCCACTTTACGATGAGGTGTAGCGTTGTCGTCCATGAAGAGGAACTCAAGACCCACAGCACCTCTAAACAGACGCACGTGCGGCAAGAGAACCTCGGTACAATAGCAGACACCAGTGAATGAACCTCCGTGGAAGATGTGGAGGTCAATACGGCTACCAAGCATGATACCGCCCCAAACGAGAGCTCCGCCACCTTCAAACCGGTCCCTTAGGTTGATGTTGGAGGTGTGATTGCGTGTTCCCTGCTCTATCCAGATGTGTATATGTCCAGAATCGCTCGTCAGACTAAATAGGCTTTCATCCGTAAACAGAACTCGACCCCATTGCAGATGTGTCCAGTTCTTGTGTTCCTGGCACCACAGAATCCGCCGTCTCCGATGAGCAGGCTTTAATGGCACACACCGTACTGGTCGTAGTGGAAATAGACCACCTTTGTGCAGCCTCCTGGCTACGGTAAAACGCTATAACGGACGTCCAGTTGTCTGTTGCATGTGCCTTGCGATTCATCCCGCTGTCTGCCGTCTGTCTCTTCCCGCCTGTAGGACAATATAACGGTCGTCGGCCGCCGTGGTTGCTCGTGGACGACCACTGCTAAACTCTCGGACAGTTGTTCCTGTCTTTTGAAATGCTCTCCAAGCTCGTTAAACGATGCTGTGAGCGATCTCGAACTCTTCGGCCACAGTAGTCACACTTCGACCTTCTTTCAACTTCCCAATGACGCGACCTCGGGTAAAGTTATCCAGATGTCGTCAACTGGATTTCCTGTTGGCCATATCTCACGGTGGCAGCAACTCGACGTCGTTCAAACCGATGTACACCGTGGAATAGCTTTCACCGAATTGCTGAGCGTAGACCGTCCGTGTGCTTTATGCGCTTCCGACACTCCCCTCCTACGTCATGCTACATATATGCGCATGCCGTACCGTACTGGACCCTAGTCAATCTCCTGAGTGGTCTTTCGGTCCGTTCTGCCTGCTCGTTCCGCTGTTATGCTAATTTCTCCTCTTCGTCTTCAATTTTTGCACACCAGTGTATTTTTATCACAGAAAATAACTAGTTACATTAATGTTGAAGGAAATATGTATTTTTATTTTTACCAAACATTTTTCTATTTTTATCAGTACTATATACACTGAAATGTCAAAAGTCATGGTATACGTACCTAGTATCGTGTAGGACCTCATCTAGCCCGTCGAAGTGCAGCAACTTGACGTGGCATCGATTCCACAAGTGGCCGGAAGACTTCTGGAGAGATATTGAGCCATGTCGTCTGAACATCCGCCCACAATTCTCTGATATTTTTAAGTGCAGGAATTTGGGTGCGAATGTACCTTTCCACGACGTCCCGTAAGTGCCCTATTGGAGTAATGTCGGGCGAACGTGGTCACAACACCATCCGTCGGAACGATCCAGAATGCTACTCAAACAAATTTCAGACAACTTGGGCACGATGACATGGTGCATTGTTGGCCTGGAAAATCCCATCGTTGTTGTGGTACGTGAAATTCAAGAAGGGCTGCACATGGTCGCCCAGCAGAGCACCAAAGCGATTATCGGTTAATGACCTGTTTACGAGGACCCAAACCGTGCCACGTAAAGACACCCATCCTATGTATTGAACCACCTGCCAGCTTCCACACTGTATTGTTGAAAGCTTGGGTCCATGGCCTCATGGAGTCTGCGCCACACCCGAACCCTACCATCAGCTTGTAAAAACTGGTAGTGTGACTCTTCGGACCATGCCACATGTTGCCAGTCTTCTAGTGTCCAAGAGCCCAGGTAAGGCGCTGTGTCCGCTGTCGTGGTGTTAACAAAGACACTCTGGTGGATCTTCTGCATCCATACCCCATGGACGCTAAATTACGCTGCACTGACCTGATGGATATATCTCTGGTATCTTTTGCTTTGAATATGATTGTTAGTTAAGGCAGTGTCGCTTGTCTGTTAGCGTGGATAATCCTGGTCAGACCCCGCTGATCACGGTCATTCCGAACCCATGGTCAGCCACTGCGCTGCCCACGGTGGGTGGTAATGCCTTCCATGAGGTATTCTCGGTAAACACGTGACACCGTGGATCGAGGTATGTTGAATGTTCACACAACTTCGGAAATTGAATGTCCTATCCGTCTGGCTACCACTACCATACCTCTTTCAAACTCCGATAATTCACGTCGGCTTGCCATAATCCTACAGTTGTTCAACATGACTCACGAGTTTACACCTCACAACTGATAAAATTTGTGAAGTGCATCGAAGCCTTTATACGGCCGCAGTGCCAATTAAAAATTTGCATACCGCTATTCCATGACTTTTGGCCCTTCACTGTGCGTGTCTGTGTGTGTATATGTATACACTCACAGACAATAAAATTTGCGTACCTAGAAGAAAACATGCTACAACCGCGAAACTTTGCAAATTGCTACAGTTCGTGCTGGTATGAAAATTATCCACGTTTGGTGCAAGTGCGCATTACCGCACACCTTATGGTGGCGCTGAAAGCACGAACCGGCAGCCTTGTAAACCGGTGTGTAGTTGATGTCCCGCGAAAGCGAAAAGCACTGGCCGACGCAAGCAAGAGTACAGAGAGACAAGAATGCCAGGTAGATGCCAAAGACGTTGATTTACGCTAGTTACGGGACTTTGAGAGAGGACTGATCATCGGGCTGAAAACCGCAGGGTGGTCGGCGCACAGTATAGCACGCCTCGTGGATCGTTCTGACTATACCGTCTGACTGTGTTGAGAGTAGTGAACACGTGACGGCACTACCACACGGCTGAGCGGCTCCGAACAAACCAAGAGAACCACCCGTAAAGAAAAGAGGATCGACGGATAGTGCCCCAGGAACAACCGGATCCCACGGAGACCCGGTTCACTATACAGCCAGATGTAGCGGCTCCTCAGTGCCTACGAACCGCGAAACTTTGCAAATTGTTAGAGTTTATTTTGTGGACGTAATGATACAAATTAATTATACACATGATTACAAAAACAGAGCTGCAAGACGGGGTGCTAGGATTGCCTATTCTCGACGCCTCGCGGAAGCGAATAGGCAATCTCAGCACCCCTTACGTGTGTTGCCATTAAAACCGGAACATCGCCGGCTCCGTGTGCAGTGGAGACAGGTCAGAGCGATGCGGAACGCCACAGACTGACGATGTGTGGTGTTTAGCGATGAGTGCCGCTTCGTTTTGGGGACAGATGATCATCATGTCCGGGTGTGGGGGTCCCCGGGTAAACGGCAGAATTTCAATCTCGCTATCGAGCGCCACAGCGCCCCCACTGTAGGCAATAAGATCTGGGGAGCCTTTGCCTACGATGGCCAATCGGCTCTAGTAGTGGTACTTGGATCATTGACGGGCGAGCTGTATGTGGATGAGATCCTACGGCCCCATGTGCTTCCATTCCTGGCCGGGATTCCTGGTGCGTTATACCAGCAGGATAATGCCCGCCCGCTCCCCGGACATGTCCCCTATCGAGCATGTGTAGGACCAGTTGAAACACAAGTTGCCGTGGTGCCGCACTATTCGGGATTTGAAGTACACACCATCCAACACGCGTGGGCTAGTCTGCCGCAATACAACACCAAGCGTATGTTCGCCTCCATGCTGGACCGTATTGCAGCATGTATCGCCGCTCAAGGCGGTGCGACGCTCTATTGAAGATGACCGGATTGCGTGCCACAGTTTCGTCTATAATAGTCCTGCAGCTCTGTTTTTGACATCATGTGTATAATTCATCTGTATCATTACGTCCACGAAATTGCAGGTCATTTTCAGTTCAATCCGATGCCTCCTTCTTGGTGCGGAAATTTCATTGTCCGTGAGTGTATATATATATTTCTATTTTTATCAGTATTGTATATGGAGCAGGCATTGCAGGTTCCATAACCATTAATGGACATTAAATTTTTAGGTGACCAAGGTTTTCGCCTTAAGTGGAACACCCAGGTCCAAGAGCTTACAGCAGTGATTGTGAACGGCGTTTTTCCAGGTATCAAGTACTGGGTAACACAAAAGTTCAGGCAGTTAGGACCAAGCAAGCAGGAAAGGTGGTGTATTTACGGAATGAGGGACAGCAGGCGCCACTCTTCTGTAGTGGTTCAAGACTAGGATTTAGTCATCATCATGACAGCAGGCACCTGTTTGCTGTCGCTGTACATATCTTTGGAAACAGACACCATAAAAACAGTATTCTTTGCAGATTGTTTCTATGGGATGTTTGGTCCGAGTACAAACTGGACGCAAGCTCGGGACAGGCAACGAACCGAATATGTACAGCATTAGAAGCTGTCATGGTAAGTGAGAGAACCATCAGCAAGTGGTTCGAGAAATGTCGTTGTAGCGACGAATCGTTAGATGATGACTCGCGCAGTGGATCTTACAGCAGCACAAGGAGCACTTTCTCAAACTAGTGTTTTCCTGCGATGAGAAGTAGGCTCAATATCATATTCCGAAACATACCCGATAGTGGTTGGTACGAAATGAAACGATACTGCATACCGATAAGCCACTTCTTCACCCATGTATGGTTTTGCTGTGTGAACTGTCAAGGTCTTTATGCCTTATGAGCTTAGAGGGAAAACCATCACAGCGGGTCTGTCCTGCCAGTTGCAACGGGTTGAGGATACACTGATTCGAAAGGAACCTGAACTGGTTAATCGGAAAGGTGTGCTGTTCCTAAAGGACAATGCTGTACTCCACATGGCGAATAGGACTCTGGATTTTGGATTGGATTGGAGGTTTAACGACCACCGTGAGCAACTCAATGGGCTATAAGCAGTCGCCCGTCCCTAATTTAGGGTCACTGGTTCCAGGGAAGGGAGAGAGCCAGTGCCGTAAGACAAACACAACATCCATGCCTCACCGGGATTCGAACCCGGACCCCTTTCGGACGAATGATCAGAGGCCATCGCTTAGACCACTGCGCCACCGGGGAGGCAATAGGACTCTGGAAACCATAAAGCTGAGAAACGTTGTATCACCCAGTGTATTCCATAGATATCTATCCCTCGGGTTTCTATATTTTTTTTTTCTGTGCCCAGTTCTAGAAAGATCTGCAAATATGAAATGCGCTGAATTACTTTTTCTGTATAGAAGAACACGACGTTTTACCATCAAGGCATCCACATGCTGGTTTCGCCCTGGCAAAATGCTGTTGCCACACATAGGGCCTACTTCGCGGAGTAAAGGTAAATCTTATTATTTGTGTTCTGTTATCTAAGTCTTCTCAACGGCAAAAACTTGTTTGGCTACTCTCTCTCACGTCATCCACCAGTCATCTTAACGTTTTGGGCAACCCGCACTTTTTCTCTTTTCAAAGATGTCAGATTTTAATGAAAAGTGTGCAGTTAATTAACTAGTAACCAGCTATTAAAGTAGCGATAGAACACACAACTGAAATATACAGGTGTTGCTTTCTGAAGAACATAAAAAATGGCAAGGTTTGGTAAAGTACTTTACGCAGATATTAAAAAGAAGCAGAGTTCGTTTCTTTGAATCTAGAGAGAAATACAATAGAAAAAGGAAAGAAAAGAAAAGCCGCCCCCGGTGGCGCAGTGATCTAAGTGCTGATTTCTGACCAGTGTCCCAGATAGGTCCGGGTTCGAATCCCGGTGACGTATGGATATTGTGTTTGTCTTAGAACACTGTCTCTCTACCCCTTCCCTAGAAACAGTGGACCTAAATTAGGGACGAGCAAATGCCCCATCGAGTTGCTCAATGCGGTCGTTAAACCCAAAAATTAAAAAAAAGAGGAAAACAAATATAATCCAATGTATTTCATCGGGTGTGAAATTTATTACCCTCTACCACAGAACTGTTCGAGAATTGGAACATGAAGGAAATTATAAAGTATAAAACGCTATATCCTGTTATGAAAAATTAGGTTACTTACAAAGTACTGGTTAGGTGTAACTGTTTCTAGGAATTGGTTTAATTGCTTGTAGCAGTTGCTCTCACTGTAATTGTATGTTTAATGTCTCAGCTCTAACTGTAACCTGTAAGATTTAGTAGCTTAAAGTGTTTGTATTATTTGGTTTAATTATTTGGAGCAGTTGGTTTCACTGTAATACACTGGCGGAAAGTGAAAAAATAACACCAAGAAGGAGACGTCCGATACCAAATTTATACAGCATAATAACGGAATACAGAGGATAACGTGATCAAAACATTATGGCAAATAACAGCTGTATTTGCTGGTAAACTGAAAAATAACATTTCCATGTAACATGGTTAGTACGAGGTTGAACCGTCATGAACTGCGTCACACTGTGCAATTCTGGCATGGAGTCTGTCGTACAGATGTTGGATGTAAGTTCGGGTTATTGAGTTCAAGCATCCTCAAACTGGACGCGTAAATCGGGGACGGTCATGGCTGGCCGTGGAGACCGGATAAGTCGCTGTCCCATAAAATCTCACACGTGCTCAATGGGGGACAAATCCGGTAAACGTGCACGCCATGGAAGTTGTCTCACACCCTGAAGTGCATGTTGCGTTGCACGTGCCGTGTGTGGGCGTGCGTTACCTTGCTCGAAAACACCACGATAAACCGACCTTACAAATGGCACAACAACGGGCTGAATGATGTTGTTGATGTAGGAGGTGCTGTTTAACGTCCCGGTACAAACACTAGTTGTGTACGGGAGTGATAGCTGATCGCTCCCCACACCAGGAGACCAGGTGTAGGCCCTGTGTGTCGCTGGCGGATCCAAGAAGGGTAGAGACGCTCCCTATGTGCGTCTGCGAACACGCATACAGCCATCGGAGGCTCCCAAGCAGAATCTGCTTTCATCGCTGAACACGACAGATCGCCATTGCGTTCTCCAGTGCAGACGTTGGCGACACCACTGCAGCCGTTCCTGACGGTGGGCTGGAGTCAGAAGTACACATGCCAGAGGCACACGTGCACGTAGTCCTGCATCCAGTAGACGGTTGCGGATTGTTCGCAAAGTTACCTCAGGGGCAACGGCAGCTCGGATTTGCGTCGCAGTGGATGTTCTGCTTCACAACGCCGCTCTTCTTATGCGTTGATCGGTCCGCTCATCAGTCCGTCTGTGACTCCCAGTTCCACGTCTTCTCGTGTGGGAATGTTCCTCGGACCATCTACGCCACCATCGTACCACCACGGATACTTCCCGTCCGATTCGCTCCGCAATACGACGATACGACCACTCGGCCTCGCGGAGTCCGATTAGACAACCTCGCTCAAAGTCCGATAACTGCTGAAATCGTACACGTCTTCCATGTCCAGGCATTGCAGCTTATTCAGGGTCTTCGCACGTGTCCGTACGCCGACGACTGATTGCATTCACTTCGCCGTACTCCTTAAATACCACCGACGATAATTTGCATATTATGCCGTGCTGTGGCGTAAGCGCTCACCGGTTGGTCCCGAAATTAACATCACACCTACGTAAACTCGACCCATTAACATATGTAAATTTTATGATCGTCCGCCAATTCCTTCTTGGTGTTCTTTTTTCACTTTCTGGCAGTGTATTTACTAGTCATACTGTTTATATTATATTACTCATTAGTAGCATTCGCTTATAACACGTCCCTATCTCAAATGCACTTATCTTTAACACGTCGCTCTATCCAAATACACTCACTGCTAACAGGACGATATCTCAACAATGCTTTTATGGTTAACCAGTCGCTATCACAAAATTCAGACTTAACAGTTATCTCAAGCTGCACACTTCTTGCATTCAGTGATCGAGTTTTTTCACCTCTGACTCACTGCCAGTGATGCCAAACTTACGAAGCTCGTCGGGGAAGATAGTGGATCTTTAATTCAGAAAACGTTTATCAACAAGAAACTAAATTTAAGTAAGGATACAGAAACTCAAAAGGAATGTTAAACTTAAAGTTTGCGTCACACTGAACAAACAAAGCAGTATTATTTGAGGATGTCGGATTTGAGTAGTAAGACAATCAAGATTCAAAAGAACGGAAAATCAGAAAAATAAGGTTTGCGAAGAGAAAATTCAGCTTAAGTTACTTCTTCGGAACTCTTAACTTTACTTTTCACAGAAATATCATTTTCTCAACTAATGACGCAAAACTAATGCTTGTTATGCGTAACCCCTCAAGAAGGCGTTAAAGCGCCATCTGTTTAATATTTATTTTATTTCACCTCTCAGGATCTTATTCAATTGGACTTAGATAATTGAGAAAGGGAGATATCGCCTGCGGTGTGAAAGGTCTGAAAGTTTCCGATGGTGTTATTGCACTTTGGACTTAGCAGATAATGATTAATTTTTTAATGCTTTCGAAATATGTACAGCATGAATAGCACGCTGCTTATGTAAACACACAAACAGATTTCTGTGATGGAAAAAACATTGCCATTGGAAATAGCAAGATTAAACAACCCACAATTAATTATTTTAATTAATGAGAATAATGAGACTGCAAAGTTTCCACTGAGATCTCATAATTGGGAATAAAAATCGCTACTGTTAACCTCAGGCACATGTCAACACATTTATCCTGAAAAGGATTCCTTTGTTTGTACTTGATTAAATTCTGTGATGACATTTTAATTAATGAAAATTAGTTTTAGAAAGCAATTTTCAAAGAATTAACCCGAGGTTTCAATTTTAAGCTATTGTTCAGATTATTTTTGTGTTCGACGCTTCTCTATTTTCATGGAATAATCACAAATGATATTAAATTTTTCCTTTGAATTTATGTGGTAATTTAGCCCCAAATATTTACAAAAGAAATTAAGGCTAACACAAATTTGAGAATCGTTTTACTAATGTTGCATTAATTGCCAGAATTTAAGATAATAATACCAAACAGACACATAATCGTCACACGTTTCATTCTATTATAAGACCCATAAGTCAGCTTACCGTTAAAACTCTTCATGATAATAAATACCAGGAGGTTGAGTTCATTTCCATCCTATAGCAGTAATTGCATATTATTAAAGCAAGGTTTGGTGTACACGTTACAAAATTACACCATATGATCAAAAGTAACTGGACACCCCTTTCGAGTATTGGATTTGCCCATATACAGTGGGTGCAAACAGTATTTTCACACACAGTTTTTCACAGATCTAAGTGAAAATGTTCATATAAGTAAGATCACATACCACCACGAGAGTCAAAGTATGCTAAGAAAGAACGCCTCCGGGAAAAATTCCAAAAAATAGCATGTAGCCTGAGTTATCTCAGGAAAACGCATATTTTGGAGAACAGAAAGTACACTGGCAGAAAGAGAAAAAAGAACACCAAAAAGGAATTGGCGGACGATCATGAAATTTACATATGTTAATGGGGTCAAGTTTACGTTGGTGTGATGTTAATTTCGGGACCAACCGGTGAGCGCTTACGCCACAGCACGGTATAATATGCAAATTATCGTCGCTGGTATTTAAGGAGTACGGCGAAGTGAATGTAATCAGTCGTCGGCGTACGGACATCTGCGAAGACCCTGAAGAAGCTGCAATGCCTGGACATGGAAGACGTGTACGATTTCAGCAGTTATCGGACTTTGAGTGAGGTCGTCTAGTCGGACTCCGCAAGGCCGGGTGGTCGTATCGTCGTATTGCGGAGCGAATTGGACGGGAAGTATCGGTGGTGGTATGATGGTGGCGTAGATGGTCTGAGAAACATTGCCACACGAGAAGACGTGGAACCGGGAGTCACAGACGGACTGATGAGCGGACCGACCGACGCATAAGAAGAGCAGCGTTGTCAAGCAGAACATCCACTGCTGCGCAAATCAGAGCTGCCGGTGCAACTGAGGTGACTGTGCGAACAATCCGCAACCGTCTACTGGATGCAGGACTACGTGCACGTGTGCTTCTGGCATGTGTACCTCTGACTCCAGAGCACCGTCAGGAACGGCTGCAGTGGTGTTGCCAACGTCTGCACTGGAGAACGCAATGGCGATCTGTCGTGTTCAGCGATGAAAGCAGATTCTGCTTGGGAGCCTCCGATGGCCGTATGCGTGTTCACGGACGCACAGGGGAGTGTCTCCACCCTTCTTGCATCCGCTAGCAACACACAGGGCCTACACCCGGTCTCCTGGTGTGGGGAGCGACCAGCTATCGCTCCCGTACACAACTAGTGTTTGTACCGGGTACGTTAAACAGCACCTCCTACATCAACAACATCATTCAGCCCGTTGTTGTGCCATTTGTAAGGTCGGTCCATCGTGGTGTTTTCCAGCAAGATAACGCATGGCCACACACGGCACGTGCAACGCAACATGCACTTCAGGGTGTGAGACAACTTCCATGGCCTGCACGTTCACCGGATTTGTCATCCATTGAGCATGTGTGGGATTTTATGGGACAACAACTTATCCGGTCTCCACTGCCAGCCACGACCATCCCCAATTTACGCGTCCAGGTTGAGGATGCTTGGAACTCAATACCCCAAACTTACATCCAACATCTGTACGACAGACTGCATGCCAGAATTGCACAGTGTGACGCTGTTCATGGCGGTTCAACCTCGTACTAACCATGTTACATGGAAATGTTATTTTTCAGTTTACCAGCAAATACAGCTCTATTTTGCCATAATGTTTTTATCACGTCATCTTCTGTATTCCGTTATTATGCTGTATAAATTTCGTTGGTATCAGACGTCTCCTTCTTGGTGTTCTTTTTTCACTTTCCGCCAGCGTATTTGCGCACTTCTGTGTGTAGGTAGAAAATGCAAATGCATGGGGTCTAATTAGACGCCCAGAAGTTTAGGTCACGTGGATTCTCTAACAGCTATTAAATGCCCATTTTCGATGGTGTTGGAAGCTAGCACTGCCATTAAACCAGTATGTCTCCAAAAGTGAATGAGTTATGTGAAAACGTAGTGTTTTACTGCATTTTGAAGATAAAAGTTTTTGCGACATCAACAAAGAAGTGGGGAAATGTTTTTCTACTGTTCGGTATGCCATTAAAAGCTATGAAGCTTGCGGGACTACGGCCGATATACTCGGTATAGGCCGCTCGAATATGTTATCTGACAGAGATCGTCGAAGAATTATTGCATAAGTGCGACGAAAGACATCTAGCCTAGAAATAAATACAAATAGGAATCCTAGATATTATTGAGCATGAAGATGGGTACAGTTAATATCAACACTGGCGTGCAAAAATTAAGGACGAGACGGTTTTTCAAATGTAACGTCGTGCAGAAGTGCTCCACATCGACTCAAATCATACCATAAGATCCCCAAGATGTAGGAATATGTGACAAGTGAGCAGAACAGTCCAAACAAAGAATCCAAAGGATACAAAGACACTTTATTGAAAAGGTAGCTTCGAGCACAACTGAACAGAGGACAGAAACGTCCATGTGACAGGCGGCTGCCAAGAAAAATCCAGTCTTTAGTACGGGATATGATCACCCCTGACTGCGTTGCAAGATTTACAACGTCTGTCCATGTTGAGGACGAGGTTTTCAAGGAACTGTTGAGGCATCGCGGTCCATTCCTCTTGTAACGCCAATTGCAGCTGCGGAATCGTTGATGGCGGCTGGTGACGTGCTGCCAAGCGTCTCCCGAGAAGGTCTCACACGTGTTCGATTGGATTTAGGTCCAGGGACCTTGCGGGTCAAACCATCCGTTGAATATCTTCACTGTCTGACAGCTCTGCGATAGCCACTTTACGATGAGGTGTAGCTTTGTCGTCCATGAAGAGGAACTCAGGACCCACAGCACCTCTAAAGAGACGCACGTGAGGCAGGAGAACCTCGGTACAATAGCGGACACCAGTGACTGAACCTCCTTGGAAGATGTGGAGGTCAGTACGGCTACCAAGCATGATACCGCCGCAAACGAGAACTCCGCCACCTCCAAACCGGTCCCTTACGATGATGTTGGAGGTGCAATTGCGTGTTCCCTGCTCTCTCCAGATGTGTATACGTCCAGAATCTCTCGTTAGACGAAATCGGCTCTCATCCGTAAAGAGAACTCGACACCATTGCTGATGTGTCCAGTTCTTGTGTTCCTGGCACCACAGAAACCGCCGTCTCCGATGAGCAGGCGTTAATGGCACACACCGTACTGGTCGTCGTGCAAATACACCACCTTTGTGCAGCCTCCTGGCCACGATAAAAGGCGATAACGGACGTCCAGTTGTCTGGTGAAAATCCATCAAATACGTGGCAACAGTAAATAAATAAATACATCGCTCTTTCCACGTTCCAGAAACACACAGCAACCGAAAATTGTTTTTCAGCCGCCGCTGTGGAATTGAACCACAGAACTCTCGATATCTAGCCAAGTGCGTTACATTTGCCACGTATTTGGAGGACTTTCACCATGTATCTTGCCC
Organism: Macrothele yani; assembly: GCA_039090855.1. Lineage (NCBI taxonomy): Eukaryota > Metazoa > Arthropoda > Arachnida > Araneae > Macrothelidae > Macrothele > Macrothele yani. The sequence goes on along the minus strand of CM077022.1, from coordinate 41,076,809 downwards.
TTTGGATTTAACTGCGCAGAGTGTTGTTGCTCCGCGATTTTCTTGTGATTTGGGTGTGTTATTGGACTCTTCGCTCCTTAATTTCACGTTCACCTTAAGTATAAAGGTATAGTCTTTCATTTTGCTTCGTTTCGAGCTCGGTGAGTGCCTATTTTGTTGTATTTCATCTTATTTACGTTTGGCCGAGCTGGCCAAGCTCGCTACTGGGCGCCGCCATTAAAGATGGCGACTTCCGGTAGGGATAGTGATAGCCCTAATCTCTCTTCCTTTTCTGATGCCCCAGATGTGGGTGTTTCCACGCAAGCGTCCGCTCGTGGCGTTGCCAATTTGCCTTCTTCCAGCTACGTCACATCTCCTGGCTTCCGCTATCGATGATGACGCAATGGACATCACTGGAAATGCAGCCTCTTCTAGCACTGCAGAGCCCAACGTGTCATTACCTTCGTTTTCTTCTGTTGCAGCCTCCAAAGTCTCTCGTCCAGCATCCAAGAATAATTATGTTGGCGCTGAAAAGCTGAAATCTTTCATTTCCCAAGCTAGCAATAATATCGTGCTTAATACCCCAGCCAGCTCTCCAGCTGGCACAGCTTTTACTGAGAATCTTTCAAAAGGCGTCCATTTCGAAGCCCTTCCGGATACTCCTTTGCGAGTATATGCAGATGCCATTGCACAGCGGTTCCCATCTGAATCTATTCCACAAATGTATCGTAGAGGACGACTTGTGGTTGTTTATCTGGCCACGGCTGAAATGGCGAAATCTCTCCTAACATCTGGCCTCACCATTGGTGATAGACATCTTTCTGCAGAACCAGTGGGCCAAAGACCCATTAACGTTTCTTTCTACCCGGTCCCGTTGGAAGTGACAGGTCTCATGCTGTATGCTGTCTTATCTGCGGTTGGTCGGGTAGTTGGAGGCATACAAACGCATCTTGCTGCCCGAAACGACCCATTACGTGATCCACGACATGCGTCGATCCAAGGTGCTCGCCGTGTTGCGAGGGTTATATTTCCATCACAAGAAGCAATCGAACGGCTTCCAACACACTTCACTGTACGGTGCGAGGATCAGGTCAGGCAAATAAACTTCCTGACGGAATTCCATTGTAGTCAATGTCACCAGGTTGGTCACTACAATAAGCAGTGTCCAGTTGCTCCACCAAAGTCTGTTTCACCCGTCTATCAAGATCCAACGCGTTCTCATCAAGATCCTAGTGGCGCTCCGTTACCGACGGCGGTTCTTGCGAACAACCTACCTTCGGTGGCAACCTCTACGCCAATTGTTGTCCCACCTTCTCTCTCCGAGGAACACTACCCAGTTTTACAATCTTCAGCATCTTTTCGTGTTCCTGCGGACCCTACAGCAGTTGCTGAGTCCGTTGCGACTGACCAGTATGATACCGAGACCTCGACCGCTGATGACACAGCCTATCAAAGCGTCAGCGACCAAGCGATGAGTGATGGGACGGAGGGCTATCTCCGGACCCGTTCTGACAAAAGGGATGCCAAACCTCCTCGCGGCTCTACGAAACGACGGCGACAATCTGGCCACTCTACTCAAACCTCTCCGACTAAGCCTGCTGGATCACCTGCTTCGGGTCGCCTTGTCAAGTCTTCCAAGCCAGTTATCTACCTCCTGCCACTTGAGGAATTTTCCGCACGCCTACACATGAATGTGTTTCTGGACACTCCTCTCCCTTATAACGAATTGCACGACTTTGCTTGTGCCAAGACTCTTCTTCCTAATTTACCCACCTATGTCAACCGATTTGAAGGTCGCTACCCAGCAGTTTAGAATCAACTGGCACAACTGTTAACTCTTTACAATACTATCAAGAGTCCATCTGCCGAGGATGCTGCCACTCAGAAGTGCATCCAACGGCGGTACAACAATTTCCGTTCCCATTTGGAAAAAATTGTCACTGCCACTAGAGACATGGCACTTTCACTGTGACTTCCTTGAATTGTCGCGGGTTCGCGACACCAGTGTTGAACTCCCTCGTTTATGAGGACATTTCTGCCGCTGGCGGAGATGTTCTCCTTCTCCAGGAAACTCACTGCTCTGCTGACACTCCCACTCACCTGTGGAGACGCTGGCCGTACACCTTTTACCACTCGTATCGCCTCTCGCGGTATGGTGGTATAGCTGTAGGTGTGCGCCAGCGGTTTTTGACGCAGCTGAATTCTATTTCTGTGACAAATTTACACCTTGATTTTCTTCAGTGTTTTACCTTTTGTGTGCATAATGTTACTTTTCATATCTGTAATGTATATATTCCCACTGATGAAATATATGTTGCTCATCTTTTCAGTAATATTCGTGCAGCGATTGCAGCGATTCCTCCCGGGGATTATTTCGTTCTTGGGGGGGGGGGGGATTTTAACTGCACGCTGCAGCCTTCTCTTGACAGAAATTCGTCTTTTGGCGAATACCGCATGAATTTAGTTTCACAGCTGACTCAGCTCCTTGATGATTTTCATCTTGTCGATTCCTTCAGACGGCTAAAACCTGATTCCATTTCCTTTACGTGGTGTAATCCGCCGACGTTCGGTTCTACTGCTGCGCGGTTGGACCGAATATATGTTTCTGCTTCCTTAATCCCTGCTATCACTGCTGCTCTACATTCACCTACTGTTTCTTCCGACCATTCTGCCGTTTCACTATCAATTTGCGTCTCTCCTGCACCCTCATCTACGCGTCGTCATTGGACGTTTGATGACACTCTCTTGCAAGACCGTTCCTTTTGTGAGGAAGTTGAGAAGTTTATTTCTGATCGAAAGCTGCTGCTCACAACGACCCCAAGCGCCTTGCGTTTGTGGCTTGATGCCAAACGGGATCTTCTCTTGCTCGTTCGTCAACTCTCCATTACTATTTCCACCACTCGTTCGATGGAGGTGAGTAACCTACGAGGACTCCTCTCCGCGACGCCAATGTCTGACCCGTACTATGCCTCCGTCCGTGATGAACTTCATGCCTGCCTCGAACCGTTTGCTCAGCAAGCAGTCCGTCGTCTTCGGCTCCTACGTATTTCACCATCGACGCATTCTTTCGAAGTCCTTTCGAAGATGGAATCCATGCGATGCACGTCATCTTCCATCAGACATCTCCGATTGCCTGATGGTACTGTTACTGGCAATACAACTCTCATCTGCTCTCATGTCCGTCACTTCTTTCAGGAGAAGTTCCGAGCGGTTGCGCAGGGTTCTTCTTTTTCTTCCTTCTCTTTTCTTTCTTCTCTCCCTCAGGTCCCGTCTTCTCTCTGCGCCCCTCTCATTGCTGATTTTCCTTTGTCTGAATTGAGAGAGGCTTTTGCCTCCCTCAATCGTCACTCTTCCCCGGGACCTGATGGCCTCCCGCTCTCGTTCTATCGGGCCTTTCTTCCGTCACTCCTGCCTTTTCTCTCTGCCGCTTTTTCGTGTGCTCTTTCTTCTCCTGCGCTTCCGCCGGAATTTACAGTTGCACGTGTCATCCTCCTGCCGAAGAAGGGTGACCTTCTGGACTTGTCGAATTGGCGCCCCATCTCCATTCTCAACCTGGATTACAAATTCTTCACTAAACTCCTTTCTCGCCGCTTAAATTCTGTTTTTACGTTCCTCATATTCCCCGACCAGACATATACCGTGCCTGGTCGTTCTATCTCTAACAATATCTCCTTTCTTCATAACCTTTTTTTCTTGCACTAAAACATTCCGAACCCCTAGCTTTGTTTAATCTTGACCAGAAATCCGCTTTTGATAACGTCTCTCACACTTACCTTTCTGCCGTATTAACTCACTTTGGTTTTCCTCCCGCTTTTGTTTCTCTTATCCTTAGCCTCTACCGGGGCTAAGGATGCTGGATCACCTGGATCCCCTGGATCACCTAACGGCCCATTTGCACGTTCGGACGGCCACATTTTTGACGGCCCCGATTCCTTTTCGATCTGGCATCAGACAAGGTTGTCCATTATCAGGACAACTCTTTGCTCTTGCCTTTGAGCCCTTTTTGATTGCAAGTCGAGCGTCTCTCTTACCTGTGGTAGGATCGATTGTCTCTAGTACTCGGCACCACCGTTTTCTTGTCTCTGCTTACGCAGATGATGGTACCTTTTGTCTTCGCCACGATGACCAATTTGATACTCTTCTTGCCACTTATGAACAGTATGCTGCTCTCTCTCTGGTGCTGCCCTGAATATTCAGAAAAGTGCTGGCCTGTGGTGTGGTTCTTGGAGGGGCCGCACTGCCTTACCGTGGGAGCAGTGCGGTCCTCCTCGACCCAAAAATGTCTTGGAGCTCATTTTGGACACTACTTTACCGCAAGCAACGTCACTTGGCAAGCTCTCCGCCCACGACTGCATCGCACTGCTGGTTTTTGGCGATTTACGTTTTCCTTTTCGTCTTACTTTCAACGTGCTCAAATTGTTCATCGATATCTTCTCTTACAATGCTTCTATCCCTGGGATTCCTGTGTGTTTAAATCTCATCATTTCTCTGCCATCAATAGTATTTTCACTTCAGTGATATGGTCATATAGACATTGGATTTCTGCTGCCACGCTTTCTCTGCCAACATCATTTGGTGGTCTTCATTTCCCGGATGTCAGAACATATTACCGAGCACACCGAATCGTCTCCTTCATTCGTCTTCTCCTTTCGCCCTCCCCTGCACTTTCTTCTACCCTGAATACGCTTATTTCTCTTCATGATCCATCCTTCACTTTCCTCCTTTTTCTTCGGATGGATTCATCTCCTTCTACTTCTAAACAACTCCCACCACTTCTTGTCGACGCTCTAGCGGTATTTCATTCTCTCCCGCTACTCCGCGCTCCTCCCTCTACCACCCTGGACCTGCTTGCAGAATCTCTTTTCTTTTCCACTCAGATTCATCCACCCGATCAACCATACTTTCTTTTCCCCCCTTGGTTCTGCTCAGGAATTCTCACTGTCGAAGCTTTATTAACTTCCGATTTGACCTGGAAACCCCTCTCTTCTCTTTTCCCTGACCCTTCTTACACCTTGGAAGAGGAGTATGACCTTCTTCGCTCTGCTCTCCGTACCCTCTTCCCACTTCTGGTTTCTGACACTGGCCTTGTCTCTGTCTCTGGACCGAGCCTCTCTCTTCCTTTCTTCCTTCCCTTTCGGGACTCTGTTGCTCCCATTTTTTCTTTTTCCACTGCCTCTATCTATGCGCTCCTCCGTGCGCACCTCACTTCTCCGCATGGTGTTCCTGATGCTTCTGCTTCTCTTCTGCTGCCTATCTGGTCTGCCTCTTTCTCTCCCCTTTCTACCCCGTTAGAGCGAAACATCCACTGACGGTTTCTTCACCGCCGCCTTCCTGTTCCTTCTTCTCTCTTTCACGTCTATTTCTTCTACTTCTCTCTGCTGCTTTTGTGGTGTTGAAGGTGATGTTCCTCATGTCTACTGTCACTGTCCCGTTCTCCTTCCACTTTTCAATACTGCCTTTCGTCTTGTTGGCACCATTTGCTCCAGAGACAAGCGTACGAGTGGCTGGATCACCTAACGGCCCATTTGCCACTCGTACCCTTTTCAAGCGAACGAGTGGCTATTGCTTACCAAACATCCCCCGGCTATTTTGCCGGATGCCTGTGCCTATCTCTTCGTACTTGTCAAACATGTCGTTTTTCTTTATCATCAATCTCTCCGCTCTCCTGCTAACCACACCTAGTATTCTCTCTGCTGGCGCGGCCTTACGGTCGATTTTTAGGAATCGCATCGTGTCTCGACTACGCCTGGAGAACTTCGCTGCTTCCACCCCTCAATCTCAAGCCTCTTTCCGGTCTACCTGGGCGCAGGGGACCGGTTGGTTCGAAATCACTGGATCTTCCATTCATCTTTCTTTCTGATTTTTTTCCCCAGCTTCGAAGATCTGAATGCATCAGTTGAGATTTTGTGTTCTCTCTTCCTGGTGCTTCGTCACAGCGTCTACTAAGTGTTTGTCATGTAACTGCTTATGATTTGTATTGTAGGGATTTTCTGCAACTTTTGTGTAATTCGTGTGAATGTACCGTGCTGTATTTGTTTCTTCGTTTCACCTGTCCTTAATACTTGTTCTTCACTCATGTGTCAGCTTTTGCTGCCTGTACCTTCATTGAGTTGCGCACCGTGTATTTGTTCTATAGGAGCAATACGAGAGGTATTGCCCTGCGAGACTTTGTTCTTTCTGTTTTTTCTTCCTGCATTGTGTTGTATCTTTTAATTTATACCTTATTTCTGTCTTACATTTTCACATTCTTTGACGTCATATATTTCTTGCTCGTCCCATGTCATTGTTTTTTTGGACCGATGCAATACTGCACGGCTTGCTGTTTGTATTTTGTGTATCCTTGTGTTTCACTTGGGGAGTTTGCCCAAGTTTCCACTATGTTCTGTAATACTTATCATGTTTTTGTCACATATCGTGTGGTTTCCTCGATTGTAGGAACTTCTGTACCTTTATCGTAGTATATGCTTTTGTTGTGTTTTACATGTTCCCTTCTTTTTGTGCAGTGCGTTGTACAACTATATTCTTGTAAATATATTTACCTGTTGTTTTGTACTCTGCTCTCACTGTGCACGTCATCACATGCTTTATTAATTAATCATTACTTTTGCTTGTGCATCATCTTCCTCAAGCATGTATTGTTCCTTATTAATGATTTTAACATTTTGTCATCCTTAGTTGACTACCGTATCACATTCACCTGTAATATTTCATCAGTATCGCTCATTATTTTGTTGTTTATTTTGCCATATGTGGTACGCCTGTATTCCCTATGTTTTTGCTAATAAAGTATGTTTTGAAATAACTGCTATAATATATATATATAGCCAGTGCCGTTAATGCCCACCAGATGGAGACGTCTCAGTAGCTGACCCCATCTTACGGATTTATGATGTCAGAAGCTGACTTAAAAATACACATAGCACCATGGATTGTTGGCCACCGTGTTGTAAATGTAACGCAGTCGGCTAGATATCGAGAGTTCTGTGGTTCAATTCCACAGTGACGGCTGAAAAACAATTTTTTGGTTGCTGTGTGTTTCTGGAATGCGGAAAGAGCGATGTATTTATTTATTTCCAGTTGTCTGTTGCATGTGCTTTGCGATTTCTCCCGCTGTCTGCCGTCTGTCTCTTCTCGCCTGTAGGACAATATACCGGTCATCTGCCGCTGTGGTTGCTCGTGGACGACCACTGCTAAACTCTCGGACAGCTGTTCCTGTCGTTTGAAATGCTCTCCAAGCACGTGAAAGGATGCTGTAAGCGATCCCGAACTCCTCGGTCACACTAGTCACACTTCGCCCTTTTTCCAACTTCCCAATGACGCGACCGCGGGAAAAGTCATCCAGATGTCGTCTACTGGATTGCCTGTTGGCCATATCACACGGTGGCAGCAACTCGACGTCGTTCAAACTGATGTACACCGTGGAATAGCTTTCACCGAATTGCTGAGCGTACACCGTCCGTGTGCTTTATACCCTTCCGTCACTCCCCCTTACGTCATGCTGCATACATGCGCATGCGCTACCGTAGCGGACCCTAGTCTAGCTCCTGAGTGGTCTTTCGGTCCGTTCTGCCTGCTCGTTGCGCTGTTATGCTAATTTCTCCTCTTCGTCCTTAAGTTTTGCACACCAGTGTAGTTCCCAAGCATACGCTGAACTCCTGGTGGATGCAGCATGTGTGTGGTTCCACGGTATGAAATTACGTCATGCTAATTATCATGGTTGGGTACCGAAAAAAGAGCCACATGTAATTGAAGTTAATCGGAAGAAGAGCCTCCTTTTTTTAAAATGCTCGAAAAAACATATTGACTTTTGGAAGAACGTACTATTTACTGATGAGAGTAAATTCAACCGTTTTGGATCAAATGGCCATAAAAACGATTTGGCATCTCTTCAATACGGAGTTGACACCAAAGGACATTTCACCGACGGTCAAAGATGGCGGGGGCATGTTATGGTGTGGGGATGCATGTTGTTATTCTGGTGTTTGCAACTTCATTAAAAGGACTGTGAATCGTTGGGATTATATCGACATTTTACGATGTAATTTGTGTGCCAGTGTCCCAAAACTGGGAATTGAAAACACTTATTATTTCGAACAGGATAACGATCCCAAACATACCGCTAAAATTACTGGAAAATGGCTGCTCTATAATGTCGGTAGACGATTAGTGACAGCTCATCAGTTTTCCGATATTAATGTTACTGAAAATTTGTGACACCTCTTGGACCTCAAAATTCGAAGACCTCACATGTTTAACAAGAATGAACTGGAAGCAGTCATCAAGAGCGAATGGGCCGAAATAACTACTGCCACAACTAAACATCTTGTCTGTTCGATGAATAAACGACTTTAAGTTATTATTGATGCTAATGGATTATATACTAAATACTAATCGTTTGTGTAACCTACGTACGCAAAGAGATGGGCAAATGCTCTCTGTTCTCTAAAATATGCATTTTCCTGACCTAACACCGGCTATACGCTATTTTCGAGTTTTTTCCCGTAGGCGTTCTTTCTTCGCATGCTTTTACTGTTGTTGTGGTGTGTGCTCTTACTTATGTGAACATTTCTACCAGCAATCACCGAGAAACTCTATGTAAAAATACTCTTTACACCCACTGAACGTCGTAGCTATAGCTCCTGGCAAACATCATTTTTAAGTACGAACAGTAGAACAAGCCGTACGACAGAGTTCATTGAATTTAATCGTAGCACTGCCATAGGATACCATTTTAGTAAAAAGTCAGTTCGGGAAATTTCTGCGATACTGCAGTTTCTCCAATCAGCTGCAAGGGATGTTATTGTGAATGGAAACACCTAGAAGCAACAGCAGCGCAATGGTTAAGTGGTAGAACACGTACAATAAGAGCGGGAGACCGCCGAAGGCTGAAGCCGCTGGTGCGACAAAATCGGCTATTTTCAGTTGCAATACTCTTCACAGAGTTCCCAAATGCTTCTGGAAGCAACGCCAGCATCATGACGGCTTGTCGAAAGCTGAAGACAGTGGGATTTCATGGCCGAGAAGCCGCACAGAAGCCTGACATCAGCAAAATCAAAGCCAAACGTCGGTTGGAATGGTGTGTAGCTCGGCGCCAGTGGACTCTGGAGCAGTGAAAACGGGTTCTCCGGAGTGAGGAATCAGGCTACACCATCTGGAAGTGTAACGCACGAGTTTGGGTGTGGAAGATGCCAGGAGAACGCTTCCTGCCCGAATGTGTTGTGGCAACTGTTGAGATTGGTGGAGGAGGCACCATGCTCCGGAGCTGTTTTTCATGGTTTGGATTCGGCTCTCTAGTTCCAATTCTTGTAATCTCTACGCTGCGGCGTAAAATTGAATTCTAGGCAATTCTCTGCTGTCAACGTTATGACAACAGCTTGGTGAAGGCACTTTTTCTTTCCACCAACACAATGCCTCTGAATAGGAAGCGAAGTCTGTGAAGGAATTGTTTAACAGATGGCTGTGGAATAACTTGACTATGTGTAAAAGCGTCCCAATCATGGAACACCTGAACATCGTGAACAGCCACAATCAGAGATCCACCATGGAACACCTTTGGAATGAATTGTAATGCTGTTTGTGAGCCAGGCCGACCAGTCTAACGCTGTTGCTGCAGAACGGAAGGAAGTTTCGGCAGTAACGTACCGAAACGTAATCAAAAGCCTACCCAGAAGAGTGGAGTGTGGTGATAGCAGCAATGACTAGATATTAACTCTTGCTTATTGCAGGGAGTTTGTGGTTTCGCAAGTGTCTAGAAACTTTTACATATCATCATTCATCATTGTCAACAATTATCAATCCACTGCTGGACGAAGATCTCCCCAAGTTTCCTCCACAACGGTCTGTCTTGTGCCAGTTTCCTCCTGGTCACTCCTGCATACTTTAGAATTTCATCCACCTATCTCCCATGTGCTCTTCTTCTGGGTCTTTTCCTGTCCCTTGGAATCCAATCTAAAATTTCGGTTGTCCGTCGATGATCTGTCCTTCTGGCAGTATGTCCAGCCCATTGCCATTTCAGGGATTTAACTCTGATCATGATGTCTTCCACTCTTGTCATTTTTCGGATCCAGGAGTTCCTCTTCTTTTCTCTGCTGGTTACACCAAGCATGCACCTCTCCATGCTGCTTTGAGTTGTCTGCAGCCTTTGTATGTCTCTTTTAGTTAAGGTCCATGCTCTGCACCATACGTAAGCACTGGAAGGAGGCATCGATCAAACACTTTTCTTTTAAGACATAATGGCATATTGCTCTTGAAAATTATGCCGTTTCTTCCAAAAGCTCTCCAGGCAAGTTTTGTATGCCGATTAATTTCTTCATCAATGTGACCCTCACTTGATATCTGCTGTCCAAGATAAACGCACGTGTATGTTATCTCCAGCTTTCTTCCATCAATCGATAAATCTTTATTTCTTGTAAAAGCATTGAACATCACTTTTGTATTCTGCAAGTTCATTTTTAATCCCACTTCTTTACTCTTGTCAGCAAGTTCCTGGATCATACCCTGCAGCTCTGATGGGGTTGTTGCAAAAATGACTACGTCATCAGCAAAACGAAGGTGGGTTAGATAATTCCCATTAATCTTATTTCCCTTGTTTTTCCAGTTCAGTGATTGAAAGACATTTTCCAATGTGGCATTAAAGAGCTGCGGAGATATGGTGTCACCTTGTCTTACTCCCTTTCCAATTTTTATGTGTGTTGTATTTTCAAACAGCCGAATCTTTGCACTTGCATTTTCATAGATGTTAATAATAATATTAATGTATATAATCTTGAATACCGCAGGTTTTCAGAGCCATTGTAACTGCTGATGGTTTCACCGAATCAAAGGCTTTTTCATAATCGATAAAAGCCATGCACAATGGAAGTTCATATTCCCTCGCTCTTTCAATTAGTTCTCTCAGTACGTGGATATGATCTATTGTGCTGTAGCCACTCCTGAATCCAGCTTTTTCTCTCGGTTGAGCCATGTCCAGTGTTACCTTCAAGCGGTGTGAAAGAACTTTAGTGAAGATTTTATAAACCACTGATAGGGGGCTGATAGGTCTGTAGTTCTCAAGATCCTCAATGTCACCTTTTTTATGTAGCAGGATCATTGTAGCGTTGTACTATTCCTCAGGAATCTTCCCTTCATTTAGGCATCGAGTGAAAATTTGGGCGAGTACTGTTTCGATTTCTCCGCTTGCTTCTTGTATGATATCTACAGTAATTCCGTCTTCTCCTGGAGCTTTTCCCCGCTTCATGTTCTTGATTGCACGTGCAACTTCTGCTGGGAGGACTGGAAGAACTCTGGTACTGGTACCTTTCATGATGTCTGGAGTACATGTATCCTCCCTTTCATATAATTTGGAGTAGAAATCTTTCACTCTTGTCAAAATTTCGCCTCTATTTCTTGTTACAGAACCATCTTCTTTTCTCAGTGCCATAATCTGTTTTCTTCCCTTACTGAGATGTCCCTTCGCTATCTTTAGGCTTTGGTTGTTTTCAATTGCTTTCCTTACTAGTTCACAGTTGAATTTCCTTACGTCTTCAGTGATACTTTTTCTTACTGTCTTGCATAGCTCTATATATTCCACTTTGGAAGTCACATCTTCTTCAGTTGTCCTCATCTCTCTTCTTTTTTGTATCAACATTTTGGTTTTTCCTGATAATTTGTTCACATGCAACTTGTTCTTAGACGCAGCTAATTTTGTTGCTGTTTCCATAAGAGCTTTGGTTACTTTTCTGTTAACTTCAGAAATATCCACTTCTTCCGATGTTAGGCCTTCTAAAGCAGAGAATCTGTTCTTCAGTTCCAACTTGAAGGTATTATCGTATTTTTTAAGGTTGGTTATTTCAATAGATTTTGTTTGTCTTATGAGCTTGCCACGTTCAAGTTTAGTGTTGAGGTGCATCTTACATCTCGCCAATCTATGGTCACTCCCTGTGTTAAACGTGTTTAGCACACTGCAGTCTTGTATGAGAAATGTTTTGTTACACATAATAAAATCGATTTCCCTTGTTGTCCCATTTGGATATCTCCATTTCTATTTCCTGTGTGGCTTTTTCTTGAAAAAGGAGTTCAAGATGAAAAACCCTTTTGCCTCTGCAAACTCAACGAAAGTATTTCCACGCTGGTTTCTGTTGCCGTGACCGAATTTACCTACTGAAGTTTCATTCTGTTGCCGTTGCCCTATTTTTGCATTGAAATCTCCCATAATTATCTTCAAGTGCTGCTTACCTTTATTATTTAGATGACGAATTTCCTAATAAAATTCTTCAATTTCTTCTTCAGGATGACTTGTGGTGGGTGCATAAGTTTGAGTAATCTGAGCCTTCTATCTTCTCGAGAGTTGGATAACGAGTCGTGCAACTCTGTCAGAGTAACTTTCAACTTCCACAACTTTATCCTTCAGTTTCTTGTGTATTATAAATCTAACACCACTAGTTCTGCCAGTATCTGTCCCACGATAGTAGAAGAGATGTACACTTTTCAGTTCAATGAGATCTTCTCCTTTTCTCCTTACCTCACTTAGCCCGACGATGTCCCACTTGAACCTCTGTAGTTCCTCTTCCAATTCAAGAAGCCTTGAATCAGAAGATAGGGAGCGTCCATTATATTAGCCAAGGTCAGCATCAGATGGCAGCCTAGTCCGGTCCTCCGGGAATTCTTAGCACCCTCTGCCTTCATGTTGCACTGGCTGCTGCCTTGGCCAGGTACATTCCAGCTGCCGGAGACTGAGGGCCAAGATTTAAGTTGTGCAGTCATTTTGCAGGGGTTTGGCCATAACTCACCGCGCTGGCCAACCAGGTTGGTGAGTGTGGGATAGCATTTCCTCTAATCCCGATGGTATAGTTATACCGCTATTGGCGGTCGTCAGAGCCTCTTTAGTGGGAACAGGATGTACCACGAGAAGGCGGGGTTGACATTTGTCAAGGAGAGGCTGTGATGTTACGCATCACCTGACCTTACAACCCAATTTTTTTTTTTACATACATCGGCAGCTATATACTTTTTGTAGAATATCTTTTAATTTTGAGATAGTATTTTAATTTTAAATCGATACCACTTTTTTTAATCGATGGCTATTCACAGACGAGGTTACATTTCATGTGAGCAGAAGAGTGAATTCACGCAAAGCTATCATTTGGGGTACAAAGAATCTCCATGCTTTCTGCGAAATGTAAAGAGCAAGCCCCAAAGCAAATGTATGGTGCTGGGTGAGTCGTCACTAGCTGTACGGCCTTTTTTCTTCTCTGAGGACACTGTACGATCAGGACCATACCTTATACCTAGAAGACATGCTACAGATCTTCTTGGAACCACGAATGGGTAACGGTGTTATTTTACAGCTAGACGGAGCTCCACTTCACTGGTCACTGGAAGTTTCACAACACATTCAGTGACAACTGGTTTGGCAGTGACCAAACCAGAAAACTTCTCGGGTCTCACTCTCCCCCACCCCGATTTCTTCGTGTGGGGGGTTGTGAAGTACATAGTCTACTCACAACGACCTCAAAGTCTGGATGCCTTGAAGGAGAAACTTTCTGCAGAGTTCGCACAAATCACTCTGCAGATGTTAGAAAATACGTGACAAGAATTGAGCACCCGGTATAAGAATTGACAAGAATTGAGCACCCGGTGTGTCCGCAAGGGGGCCATGTAGAAGCCTAGACAAACTTCCATCCATAAAGGTAATTTCTTCTAAATATTGACTTCTTATATCTGTTACAAGCCATATCACAGCATTTTTAAAATCATCCTTACCCAAAATAACCACCCTGTAGTATAATTCTGTTTGAAATAAAAACAAGAAATATGACACCGAATTTTCGATTGCAACAAGCGCGTCTTTTGAGAATCCGTTTTAACGCGAATTAAATCTATCAGCGCTGTTGGCACCGTTTAGGAAAACAATCAACCGGTTTCTACAATCCATAAAACATCCACAAATAGAATCATATACTTAGTTCCACCAGCGGCTAAAAAACATGTTACGGAGATGAACAAATGGCGCACAATGAGTTTCTCATAGCACAAGGAAAGTATCAGATACAAAGAGATTTTCAAATCGAACAGTTAAAAGGTGAAATATAGAAAAGGAAACATGATATAAGTCTAGGTCTCCTAGCGGAAGAATTTCGCATGATAAAAAAGTTGACAATAGGCGAAAAATATTGTTCATGGAAAATGCTATGCTAAGGAAAAACAACTTTTCAAATACGCCTCACGGAAGCAGAGATAGCGAAAAAAAGAAGTTTAGATTTTAACGTACCTACCGGAAGATATTTGCATTATTTAAGAGTATAATACTCCACATCTCTGTTGCATCATACAGTAAAAAAGAAATTTCTCAATAGTGTTTTTAAAAGCTGCGATACAGCTGCAAACTGAAGTACACAAGCACTACCTACCGACAGAAATGTGATCTACAAAATTCTACGTATACTAACCTAAAATGTTCTACAAAGTAAATGGCATTCGATGTTGTTTTAAATCGGACATGTAAAAGGAGAGATATTGAGAAAAAACAGATTAAGCTTTTGCGCCCTCTAGCGAAGCAAATTTTGCATTATTTGGGAAATAAAATACGCACACAGAGTTTGCTTAGTGAGTAGCATCTTACCGAAGAAAAACGTTTTTCAGTCGGGTTTTTATTCCCTTAGATTTTGCTGTAAATGAAAACGTGAACTTATGCGCTCTCGTGGCAGATTTGTGCGTTAAGGAAAATTTGAAATTATATGTGAAACATATTGTAGAGGAAGCGCTCTCCAACAAAGAAATAATTTTTCAAATCGGTCTCTTGGAAGCAGAGCTATGGACAAAAATAAACTATGCGTCTACGCCTAATGGCGGAAAAAACGTACATTATTTTCCGAAGAAAGTATTCTCGAAAGGCTGTTCGATGTGAGCGGTATCGGTCCAAGAAATACTTTTATTTCAGTCGAGATTTTAGAAGCTCAGATTTTGCAGCAAAAGCATCAGAACAAGACATTAATACATACGCTCCCTGGTGGCCATACCATTCTTTACGAAATCTTACAAATTATATGCAAAGCATTTTCCATCAGGAGCTCTATAATTTTTCAAATTGGAGTTTTAGAAGCAAAGATATCGGGGAAAACGCAATTTACCTTTACGCCCCCTAGCGAAAGGTTTGTGAATTACTTGAAAATTTTGAAAATACATGAAAAACATTTCCCACCGGAAAGTATCTAACGAAGAAAGAATTTTTTGAATCCGACGTTTAGAAGCAGAGATATTGACAAAAATAACGGAGACACCATGCCTTATTTTAAGGAAAAAGTATTCCAACAAGGTTTATTGATATGAGTGGTATCGGTCCACGAAAGAATTGTTTCAATCGAGATTTCAGAAGCTTAGATTTTGCTGCAAATGCATCAGAAGCAGAATTAACCATTTACGCCTTCTGGTGGCTAAATCATTTTTCACCAAAAAAACAGGAATTATATGCAAACGATTTCCCATCATTAGTTTTATCCGCTGCAGAAATAAATTTTCAAATCCGAGTTTTAGAAGCATAGATATCAGGGAAAACGCAATTTACTTATACGCCCCCCAGCGAAAAATATGTGCGTAACTTGAAAAAGTGACTCACGATATACCAGAGATATAGCGTACATCCCCCTTCCCATCTTTTATTTTCTTTCTCACACTGTCTCTCCTTGCAGTTTGATATTATATGTGATAACTGGGTCGGGGACTTCATTGGTACTAATATGTTGTATTTACGTAATTTAAAGAGACTGCCACCAGTAAAACAGTCGAAATCCTATCCAGCAAACTGGAATGCAAAGATATGGTCTCTAATGAACTACCAATGGTTTGGCATGCGTTATTGAAAGATGCGTTAACTACCAATGGTTTGGCATGCGTTATTAAAAGATGCGTTAACTACCAATGGTTTGGCATTCACAATGCGGCATGCGTCATTAAAAGATGGAAACACATCGCAACGCAAAGTATAATTGCGTGGTAAAAATTCAAGTAATATGCTAGTGATGTCACCGACTTTATTTTCAAAAATCATCTTTGCTCCTTACGTGTTCCAATTCCCTGCATTTTATGTCTATCCTGAAAACGCCTCCCAGTGGAGTGCGAAAGCTTGACGAATCTTTGTGTAGGCTACACCACAAAAATAAATGGATTTAACACGTTACATGCGTTTCTTGAGTATTCACAGTCTGGTGTATTTAAAATAAAGTTACTTTGAATAGTGTTCCATATACTGCTCTTTCATGCAAATCACAAGATTATGATATTCAAGCATGCAAATTGTAAGATTATGATTATTTTTCTGCTTGAGTTTCCTAAGTAATGCAATTCTAAACCTGTTTACGGAATTCCTCATAAATACTTCGTGTTATTTACGAATATATAAATTATGTTCCAATTTTTAAAAACAGTGTATTTAATACAGTGAAAGTTGTTAGTAACTATGGTCTACATAGTTCAAAGCTATACTGTATGCTAATAAAGATAGTAGCAAAAACTTCTTACAAGGAATGTCTGACATTACTGCTTATTGGCGTCCAGATGACTCTACACCAGCAAGACGAATGTAGCATTCCCCCACTAACTCAAAAAACTAACACTTAGATTAATTAAATAGCAACTATGAACAGGTTAGCCGACGATTAACGATGAAACTTTTAACAAACACAACAACGTTGAGTATGTTAAGCTCTTGTGAAATAATAAATACATTCGAACGTCGTGAAACTGCAACATTTTGTTCATCGTGCTAAACTGGCGGTAGACAAGAGAGGGGGTTAGAGGTTCACATGAAAAAGGGTAAAGTTAATTGAATGACAGTATAATAGAGAAATAAAGCAAACGTACGTCCTTATGCATCAGTTCTCTAATTCTGAGAACGAAGGAACGGGAAACAGTGATTAAGTAAAGTTCATGACGAACATTCTTAAAATTATGATATTTTGTTTTCCTTTTTCTATAACATCAATACTCCGCTTATCAGTATCATCGCATCTACACAGCTAACTGTTGTGATTCTACCTTCCATCTTTTCGTAACTTTTCTTATTTTCGTTTGAAATCGATTTATCGGGTATCATTCTATAAAACAAACCAGATGAATCCATGTTACACACATACACCGAAGAGCCAAAACATAATGATCAGCGCGTATATATGAAAATCGAAGCAATTGCGGGTAAACAACTGCATGTGTGAAGGTCATGAAATGGTATAAATAGCCCCTGATACTGAACTTGTTAATCAGTGTTATTCTTGTTCTTCAGAAGGGAAAGACAGAGGACATAAGCGAGTTTGACCAAGCCCAGATGGTAATGGCAAGACGACTCCGTCAGAGCATTTTTAAGACGGCAAGTTTTGTGAGGTGTTCAGGGTCAGCCGCTGTTAGTACCTTCAAAAAGTGGCCCGAGGAGGGTTAAACCTCGAACTGCCATCAATGTGTGGGCCGACAACGTCTCTTCGATGCTAGAGGTGAGAGAAGGCTACTTCGATTGGCAGAAGACTACAGAACGGATTTAGCAGTGAAAATCGCCGGTAATTAGAATACATGTGACGAGAGAAATGTGTCACAACGCACAGTACATTGAACCCATCGGAAAATAGGTATGCGTAGCCGCAGGTATCCCTGAGTGCCAAATTAAACTTGGTTCACAGTCGAAAGCACCTACGATTGTCATGCGAGCATCAAAACTGTACCTTGAATGATTAGAAGAAGGTAGTCTGGTTCGATGAATCTCATTTCTTATTGCACCATGTGGTCGGCTGGGTACGTGTGCGTTGTTTACACGGGGAACTGTTGGCACCAGGATGCACCGTAGGACGAAAATAAGCTGGTTGAGTAAGTTTAATGCTTTGCCCAATGTTCTGCTGCAAACCCTGGGTTCAGACATTCTTGTACAGGAAACTGTAGCGTCTATCACCTACCTAAACATCATTGCAGATCAGGTACATCCTTTCATGGCAACGGTATTCCCTTCTAGTAGTGCCTCATTTCAACAGAATAGTGCGTCATACCACATTGCCCGGATTGTTTGAGAATGGTTTACCAACCATGATGAAGACTGGCCTCAGGTATTGCCTTGGCCTTCAAATTCCCCAGACATCAATCCAATGCAGTATCTGTGATTTGTGTTGTAACAGCAAGTCCGAACTGCGACATTCAACCACGTAACGTTAAAGAGTTAAAGATCTACTAGAAATGTGTCGGTACCATATACCACAAAACACCTTTATAAATTTTGTAATGTCCATGCCTCGCTGGGTAACAGCTGTTTTGGTGACACGTAGAGAACCAACATCACATTCGCCAGGCGATCATAATGTTTTGTCTCTTCGATGTATTTTAATTCAAAGACATATGACATTTTTTTTCTCGCCTGATCCACTGAACTTTCAGAGGTTCGCTGTTTCTTGTTCCGTATTCTGAATGATTGATGGTATAAGTTAAAAAAACTAAGAAATGATTTGCAACAGTAACTATGTTCATAATCGACAGACTCCTGAAATTTATCGTTATTTATTCTTGACTAAACACACAACTAAAACGCTAATGAAAGTTCACTGATATATAATACTAAACATAGAATGAATGAGCTATTAATAAGCTACGTTTCCGCACTTTAAGGTTATTTCGTACTTTGCTATCTATTTAGGCTGTTTTAAACAGTCTTACCATAAATTTGATATCCCTTTGGCTTTTAACACAAAAACAGTTTATTCCAGCGAGAATCCTTTCAGGTGATCCTAATACATGTACTCTTTTAGAGCACTTTTGTAAGAACAACAAACGCAGCGTGTTCCCACACATCGAAGCGACGCCATCTCCTCTGTCCAGGGTCGTGATCCCATAATGCTCTACAACGAACCGCTGGCTGGCTGTTCGGCTTCCACCCAATTGAAACTCACTAACGTAAACTTGCAGCAGGTGTTCGACGAAAACAAAAGAAACGAACAAAGGACGCTAACATCCAACAATGATGATACATGCCGATTTTTGAATCTTTGAAGCCAACCATTACTGAAGATGAATTCTTGTATTTGGTATTCTTTCCCAAACGTTTTCAAGAATTATTTCATCCGTAATAGTTCAATGTTTGGCATTTACCTATACAAGTAATAGAGCAAGAGCTTTCTCAAGTGTTTCGTGCTAGCCACTTCTAATTTTTTTCTGAGTACAGCTGTTTTTCCGATCCCTTCATTTACGTTTATCGCTTAACATGTCTCATACAGTTCTTTCGCTAACTGATTTGTCAAAAAGATAAGGAAAGTGGTTTATTAGCTAACGCCTTATGATCCAGGATTAAGATTTTTCAATGCGCATATAAAAATTTTATCAAGAACATCTAGTAATGTTTTATCCATTTCATTATGGTTTAGAATAAACAAAATATGATAAATGAAAATAGCCCACATATTAAACAGTCCCTGGGAGAATCACTGACTAGCGAATCACCGACTACTGAGGTTTCAGAATCCAAAATGTGAAATGTGTGACAGGAAGTGTAATTTTCTGAGAGAGTATGGCCCCTATGGAAACGTGAAACGCAGCAATTAAGCCACTGTCATTTAACCAAATATTAAGGTGTACCATTTGATCAGTGTAATAAGATCTCTTCCTGACTGTTTAGTAAACTTCGATATTTAGCAAGACACACACACATACCATACAAATACACTTTACAGTCAAATTGGACTATTATTTGAACAGATATGGAGTCTACAAATAGACGAGACAAAGTGATAGTACACTGCCGGAAACTGAAAAAAGAACACCAAGAAGGAATTGGCTGACGATCATGAAATTTACATATGTTAATGGGGTCGAGTGTACGTAGGTGTGATGTTAATTTCGGGACCAACCGGTGAGCGCTTACGCCACAGCACGCCATAATATGCAAATTATCGTCGGTGGTATTTAAGGAGTACGGCGAAGTGAATGTAATCAGTCGTCAGCGTACGGACACGTGCGAAGACCCTGAAGAAGCTGTAATGCCTGGACATGGAAGACGTGTACGATTTCAGCAGTTATCGGACTTTGAGCGAGGTCGTCTAATCAAGCAGAACATCCACTGCGACGCAAATCCGAGCTGCGGTTGCATCTGAGGTGACTGCGCGAACAATCCGCAACCGTCTACTAGATGAAGGACTACGTACACGTGTGCCTCTGGCATGTGTACCTCTGACTCCAGCCCACCATCAGGAACGGCTGCAGTGGTGTCGCCAAAGTCTGCACTGGGGAACGCAATGGCGATCCATCGTGATCAGCGATGATACAGATTCTGCTTGGAATCCTCCAATGGCCGTATGCTTGTTCGCAAACGCACAGGGGAGCGTCTCAACTTTTCTTGCATCCGCCAGCGACACACAGGGCGTACACCTGGTCTCTTTGTGTGGGGAGCGATCAGCTATCACTCCCGTACACAACTAGTGTTTGTACCGGGTACGTTAAACAGCACCTCCTACATCAACAACATCATTCAGCCCGTTGTTGTGCCATTTGTAAGGTCGGTCCATCGTGGTGTTTTCCAGCAAGATAACGCACGCCCACACACGGTACGTGCAACTCAACATGCACTTCAGGGTGTGAGACAACTTCCATGGCCTGCACGTTCACCGGATTTGTCCCCCTTTGAGCACGTGTGGGATTTTATGGGACAACGACTTATCCGGTCTCCACGGCCAGCCACGACCATCCCCGATTTACGCGTCCAGGTTGAGGATGCTTGGAACTCAATACCCCAAACTTACATCCAACATCTGTACGACAGACTCCATGCCAGAATTGCACAGTGTGACGCAGTTTATGGCGGTTCAACCTCGTACTAACCATGTTCCATGGAAATGTTATTTTTCTGTTTATCAGCAAATACAGCTGTATTTTGCCATAATGTTTTGATCACGTTATCCTCTGTATTCCGTTATTATGCTGTATAAATTTCGTTGGTATCAGACGTCTCCTTCTTGGTGCTCTTTTTTCACTTTCCGCCAGTGTATAAGCACGTATTTTTTATATTTTTAATAAAAGATGTGCTAAAAAGGATTGATTGGTGCATTTTACTTTTTGTGATTTTTGTTTTCGCCGAAGCATCAAACCAATCCGTAAACATTGTATTTTTCAGTCCATCCTAATTCAGATCTCGGAGACCAAACTGAAACGATATTATAGCGACACGTAAGTTTTCAAATCACTATTTGAAAATGTGTTTGCAGTTTTTAGAGGATTCTACTATGCACTTTAATTCTAAGTATTCTTTTGAACAATAGGAAAGCTTCACAAGGACATGTCTTTGAGACCACAACAGGTCGACAGCTTTCTACATATCCGCAAATAAAGATAATTTTGAAATCTCGTAAATTGCCGTCATCAGTTAATATATCTCCAAAGCTATTAAGATACGTTTAGATATAATTTCGTCGGGTGGGAAACGAACCTTGAATTATGTTGCTTCCGTGACAAGATCGATGGTCGGCAGTTTGCCTGTGATTAGCATACTGTTCCATTCATCGCGCATCATTACACTAGTGGTTTTAACTGAGTGAGTTCATATAATCTTGCAGATTATATGAAATCGCTCAGTTAAAACAACCCGAGGAACATCTCCAACTTGCCTAACTTCAATATTTGCACGAAATAATAGCAATTTGCCTTTCTTTAAATTTCCAGGCAAATGGGCTGTTTTCATTATTCTTCCTTCGAAGTTATCTGAAATGTTCTCTCCAGCATTTGCACGTGCCAGAACTTTCGAATGAAGAACAAAGTTTTCAGGACTCTGGAATTTAGATAAATTTTAATTTCTGCTTTTTTCTGTGCATGTTCTGTAAACTATACTTATTATAGCTTGTTGTTTCACATACCTGTAATTTTACCTTTGTTTTCAGTGTCTTTGGTCTTATTTAAATTTAGTTTCTTCTCGATAGACGTTTTCTGACTTAACGAGGAAATCATTTTCCCCGAAGAGCTTACTAAGTTTGGCAGCACTGACACTGAGTCAAAGGCCCATTAAGCATCAACACTGAATGAAGTGAAGTTTCATTCCCTTTTGTTGTTGTTGTTGTTGTGTCTTCTTTGGACAGTTGTTCATTTAGCTCTTCTAAATCTTTCATTGAAAGCTCTTCACCATGACTCTCAAGAAGCTCATTTATGTCATCAACTTCTACATCATCTAGTTTTATTTTCTTTGCTATGTCTCTGTTTTTGACGCAAGGGAAGTGGCGTGCTCTTGAGAATCCGGAATGAAGTCAGGCCAAAACTTACGCAAGACGCCTCGTTAATACATAATTTTGACCTTTCATTCCATCCTGCTGAAATGTTGGAAATCCCTTTCAAGATGCCGTATGATTTCCAGAAGTCTATCAACGGGACATTATTGGACACATGAATAGCCCCAGAAATTCTCTTGAGTGTTGTCCGTAAGTATTAAGTAATAAAATTTAGGAGGACCCCGATTGTAACTCCTAACCTTTGGGCGTCCTGTTGTCTTGACACCAGTGCATGTTTGTCAGTTCACTTGTAGTTCTTAGTCTGTGGTTAATGTAATTTGCTTTTTCTTGTCGCATTTTGTATTCCTTTTTGTTTAATAATTTAAATTTCAGGCCGTAGTTTAATAATTTAGTTTTATTACAGTGTCGGGACCATCTGTGCCTAGGAAGTTGGGCAGATTCATGACTCATCACTCCCTCCAATCATGATCTATGAAAGGCGCAAAAGTGAAGGAGCGTAAATTGAAGCGGTGTAAACCGAGTCCTATCTGTACTGGTTCCACTGACGCCAGTGGAAGAAGATGTGCCACCCAGAAAATACCTGGATGTTGTAGCTAAAAGTATGCTTTTTACAGTGTTACACTTTTTTCCTGCATGTGATGGAATCTTGAGGAATGACAATGAAAGAGCACATCGTGTCTTACTTTTTAATGAGCACGAGTAGGATTTTTGTTATCTCCCTTAAGCTCCACAACTCATTGATTTCAATCCTATTTAAAATATGTGGAACATGCTGGGAACAGCTGTACATCTCGATGTTCTCTCCCATCGACACCCACAGAATTGCACTATATTTTGCTCCGGAATGCCTATCTTTGGACAAAGACGAACTCAAGCACTTCATAGAATCCATGGGAAATCTCACACTTGTTGTCATTCTTAACACAGGCTGCTCCCTCTACACTAAATAAAGGTTTGGTATTTTACCAGTGTGTGTACCAAGCTGATACCGAATGATGAAAATTTCATTAGAAAGTAAAGGTGGACGTTTAGTGATTTTGCTCACTATACTTCCAATGGAAACATTTTCGAACTTATTTCCTCAGCGAAGAAAGATTTCCGATACATCAAAACTGGTCCACTGATAAAGGACCTCCTAACTCAGATTACGCAATCGGTGTTTTTTGCAAAAACGTTTCCTGAACTATCAGGTGTGCAACTTAATTCTCGGCCACAGGCACGACACGTTGACAGCAAATTATAGCAAATCGAATTTGTACCTAATCAGGGAAATAATCCCCGTCGTGTTGGATACATTTGGGCCATCAGTTAGGGAGCTGCTGAATGCCACAGAGGAAAAAAGAGGGATGTTTCGAGTTGATAAGATCATCAATACTTGTGTGGACCTCCTCGACAGAAGTGAAGTGCTTTTAACTCAGGTGATTATACAGGGGGCGAAAGAGGTGATAATCGGACGGGGCGAAATCTGGAAAATACGCCGGATGGGACAAAATCTCTCATCCCAGGACGGTGATCGTGTTTAAAGTCGTTTTCTCTGTGTGAGGACGCCCGTTATCCTGAAGCAATAGGACCGACCTTCTGCCCTTGCCGGTGTATGGCCTTTCCGCCTCCATTGCATCACTCACACGAATGAGTTGCTGACAATAACGCTCAGCATTGACCGTTTCGCTGGGTTTGAGCCACACATGGTGTACAACACCGCGCTGATTCCACCATATGCACAGCCACAACTTCCTGGCATGGATATTCGGTTTGGTGGTACTTGTGCTCGGCTGACCTGGATAAACCCACAATTTGCGCCGCTTAGGATTGACGTAGAGGATCCACTTCTCATCACAGGTCAAAATCTTGTGGAGGAAATCCTTCTTCTTGAATCTGGAAAGCAAGGACACAGCAACATCGTAGCGCCTAGACTTGTTCGCAGCTGTGAGTTGGTGCGGCACACAACGGCCCTCCTTGTGAATCCGTCCAAGCTTGTGCACGAGCTTTGCAATGGCTTGCCATGTTACTCCGAGTTCCTGGGCGAGCTTTGACTGTGTGCGGCCGTGGTCCGCATCCAACGGCTGTTCCAGTTCCTCATCGTCAAATTTCTGTGGCTGTCCCGGATGTTCTGAATCACGGAGATTGAAATTTCCCAACTTAAACCGCTGGAACCACTTCTTATACGTACTGTAGGACACAGCAGCTTTACCCAAAGCAGAACAGATCATTTGCTGGGCTTCCGTGGTACTTTTGTTCAGCTGAAACGCGAACAGGAGGCTGTGCCTCTCGAACGACATTGCTTTCACCGTCAACTTTCGTCACTTCTGTCACTACAGCTGTGAGCGGTTACGCCTGGAAAGCTGTTGGATGTCGCTGCAATCAGCCATTATCGCACACAGCTATTTGCATTTGCCGACGTTCTATGATCGCTTGCGGTTATGCGCCGAGAATTGAGTTGCACACCTCTTATATTAAAAATTAATAAATTTACTTCGCTGTTCTGGCAAAAAAGAGTGGTGCCACCTGTAAACAAGTATCATAACTACGTCAAAGTATATTTCAGGAAAGACCGATTGTACAATCTAAGTTAGAATATGTTTTATCAGTGGGCCAATTTTTGATGTATGGGAAATCCTTCTTTTATGAAGAAGTAGGGTCCAAATATTTTACATTGGAAATATACGGTGCAAAATCACTAGACGTCCAGCTTAACAGAAAATGAAGTTTTTGTAGAATTAGCAGGATCAAATCAAACTCTGCGGTCTATTGCTCAAGCAAGAACATGTTAGTAGATATGATGAGAAACCAACTTCCAAGAAATTATTTTTAAAACTGATGAGCAGATTTGTAACTCAATGGCCGTTACTTACTCCAGGGTACTAGCAGTACGCAGCTGCTAAGAAATATATCGTTGAGAGAAAAGAAATACATTATTGGAAAGCTAAATTTGTTAGTGCCCACGTTGCACTTAGTGTCATAATATCTGCAATATTTTGGCTTTCAGAAGCAGGATTCTTATACTAGGGGCCCGAAACTAGGGTTCTCACGTAACGTTCTAGTTTTTCGAAGTGACTTCCGAACACCTGAGGCCCAAGAGCAGGACATCCACGTAATAATTTGTATGATAAGATGCAGTTTTTTTATTCACTTCGTTTCGTTCCTGCAAAAGGAAAATTGTACTTTGTCAGCGGTAACTTCTAGCGACACGAAGTCAACATTCTCGGCACCAGGTACAGACAGTTAAAATCTTCCAAATACGTGCAAAAACATCGCTCTTTCCACTTTTAGCAACGCACAGCAACCGAGAAAATTGTTATTCGGCCGCCGGGGAATTGAATCCCGGATCTCTCGATATCTAGCCGAGCGCGTTAACCTTACACCACGGTGGCCAACAATCCACGGCGCTATGCGCGTTTTTCTGTCAGCATCTGACATTATAAATCCGTAAGATGGGCTCAGCTACTGAGACGTCTCCATCTGGTGGGCATTAACGGCACTGGCTATATATTAATTATATCAGTTAAATCCAAAGGGCGAGATCCAAAGTGAAAATCCTCCAAATACGTGGCGTCAAAAGCTGAGCCCATCGTACAGATTTATAATGTCAGATGCTGACAGAAAAACGCACATAGCGCCGTGGATTGTTGGCCACCTTGGTGTTAGGCTAACGCTCTCGGCTAGATATCGAGCGATCCGGGTTTCAATTCCCCGCCGGCCGAATAACGTTTTTTGTTTGGTTGCTGTGCGTTGCTAAACGTGGAAAGAGTGATGTCTTTGCTTATTCAGGTACAGACAGTGTCGTACAATATATAATGTCATCTATGGGACCTTTACCACGAAAATAGCTTAGCTTACATCCGGGACAACTAATATTGGCAAATTTCGAGCCTTTTGTAGGAGGGTTTTAACAATTCCGGAGGGCGGGAGGTAAGGAGTCATGCTTTCTTAATTCAGTACCACTAGTTCTAGTGAAGGGGGTAGAACCTGCGTTATAGGATGAAAATATCATTATCTCTCATCGAAGATTCTAACTTATGCCCAACTTAGGCGATCAGCTGGTCTTCCGCGCCTCTGAACGCACCATTTGTAGTGGGTGAACTGCACAATTGGTCGATGCTTGAATTGTGTAAGCAACCCTAGCAATATATAGTATTCTCGATGTGATTAACTAGAAATTGGGTCGTCTCGGTGGCGCAGTGGTCCAAGCGCTGGCTAAAGTTTCATCCGAGAGGGCTTGGGTTCGAGCCTCTGATGAGGCATCAAAGGCTCGAACCCAAGCCCATGAGCATGTCTCAAGGCACTGATTTTCTGCCCCTCCCCCTTGGAACCACCGACCCCAAGGTAGGGACAGGAGACTACTTATAGCCCGTTGAGTTGCTTACGGTGGTCGTAAAACCAACAAAAATAAAAATACTCGAAAAAAATTTCGCCTCATTAGAAAACCTGTTCGTAGGCTTGAAAATGTTTGGCAGAAAGAAAATAATCTGCCAATGGAGTTTTGGAAATAAGTGCAACGTATTAGTTAAAATACCAACGCGCGTAAATTATGTTTGAATCTAAAAAAATGTTATGAGAATAATTGCATTTTCACACGATCTGCTTCATATTCCCACCAGCACGGGCTTTCAGTATTCAAAATTTTACATAATATCTTCAAAAATAGGAGGTCAAAGTTTTATTCTGTTTTCATTATGACTACATACCCCATAAATTATTTTACTTTGTTGTTTGAGCGCTTATGTCATGTTAGCATTTACAGCTCATCTAGTGTTATATTACCTCCTCTACTTATTATTAAACATTTTTGAATCTTCTATTTTGTAACAGTTAGACTTGGTTTTCCGGAGTCTGCTAATCTCCAATTTAGATTGATCAAAGCATTCATTATGCATTTGACAGTCTCGGCTCCATGCTTACTCCATCTCTCATCCTCTCTCTCTTGAGGAGATATAGTTTTAAATTCACATTTACATCGCCGTAAATATGAAGAGGGTATAAATTGAGAGCACATCTTTAACCTGCGTGCCGTATTAAATGAAGCAGCTTCAACCCTTTGCAATCATACCGCACAAATGTTTTCCGCCGCAATCACACACCATATTCAAACCGAGATGCAAGATCGTGTTGTGAGGCCATATTTCAAAGTAAATGAATGGCATACTGTAAACTCTGCATGTCTAATCAGTGATACAAAAGACCACTGTGGAGAACATTTATTAGCTAGGAGGACTTAATGTCTGCTGCCGGAAGTTTTGCTTTCCATTTAAAAGGCAGTAATGTACTGAAAATTCTTGGAAAATTAATGCATCTGTTGGGATTAGGAAGGGCCTACCTTCGTCCTAATATAACAAACTGTTTAGTGTGGAAATTGCGTAGAGACTCTGCTGCTGAAACAGAAGGGAGTTATTCTAGAAACTCTCGTTGTTGGAAAAGAATAATTCCCATAGTTTGAATTAGTGACTTAAATTCCTCTCAGTACGCCTCCTCGCATGAATACATAATTCGCATACTTCTTAGTCTAAAGAAGATAGTTTTGAAATTTAGAAACAAAACTGAGATGACTCATATATGCGAAGGCTTCCCGCGTTGTTCTCCACTAAATCTTTCCGTACGGCTGAATAATTTAGTTATATGTTACGTAAAGCAGCCATCGGTATGAATATACACCGAAAAGTTAAAACATTATGACCACAGCGTCTTATGCAAATCGAAGAAACTGCAACTAAATGAAAACGTCTACGAAGGTTGTTAAACGGTGTAAATAGTACCTGATACTGAGCTCTGTTAATCAGTGTTATTCTTATTCTTCAGATGGAAAAGACTGCGGAGTTAAGCGAGTTTGGATAAAGGAGAAATTGTAATGGCCAGATCATTGTGTCAGAACATTTCCAAGACGGAAAGGCTTGTGGGGCGTTGATAGTCAGCAGCGGTTAGTACTATAAAAACGTGGTTCGAGGAGGAAAAATCCACGAACCGCTGGGAAAGTGTGAGCCAACCACGGGTAATCGATGCTAGAGATGAGCGAAGGCTATCACGTATGGGGGCGAGCCAACAGAAGGGATAGTGTGGTGCAACTCGCCGGTGCTGCCCCGGTGGCGCAGTGGTCTAAGGCGCTGGCCTCTGATCATTCGTCAGTAAGGGGTCCGGGTTCGAATCCCGGTCAGGCATGGATGTTGTGTTTGCCTTACGGCACTGGCTCTCTCCCTTCCCTGGAACCAGTGACCCTAAATTAGGGACGGGCGACTGCTTATAGCCCATTGAGTTGCTCACGGTGGTCGTTAAACCTCCAATCAAAAAAAAAAAAAAAAAAAAAAAAAAAACAACTCGCCGGTAATTTGAATGATGGTGACGGGAGAGTATTTTTTTTTTACTGAAGATTTAACGAACACCGTGAGCAACTCAATGGGCTATAAGCAGTCGGCCGTCCATAATTTAGAGTCACTGACTCCGGGGAAGGGAGAGAGCCAGTGCCGTAAGACAAGCACAACATCCATGCTTCACCGGGATTCAAACCCAGACCCATCTTGGACGAGTAGTCAGAAGCCATGGGTTAGACCACTGCGCCGCCGGGAAGGCGACGGAAGTAATGTGTCACAATACACAGTATATCGACCTCCGCTGAAAATGGAGCTACGCAGACACAGGCCTGTCCGAGGCTTGTGCTTACCTCGTTTCGCAGTCGAAAGCGCTTACAATGGGCACACGAGCATCACAAGTGCACCTTGAATTATTGAAAGAAGGTCGTCTGCTTCGTTGAGTCTCCTTTCTTGTTGCACGATGTGAATGGCAGGTACTTGTGCTTCGTTTACTTGGGGAATTGTGGACACCAGGACGCACTGTGGGACATATTCTAGCTGGTGGAGGAAGTGTAATGCTTGCTGGGAAACTCTGAGACAAGTTCATCATGTGCAGGAAACTATGACATCTAACACGTACCTAAACATCATTGCAGACCAGGTACATGCTTTCATGGCAAAGGTATTCCAACATTTCTAAAGATTTTTTCAGCAGATAATATGCCATGCCACATTGCCCGCATTCTTCGACAATGGTTCGCAGAACATCAGGAAGGTTTCCAGGTATTGCCCTGACCTCCAAATTCCCCAGACACCTGTCCAATCGAAAAACTGTGGTTTGTGTTTGAACAAAACATCCTATATACGGCGGCTCAACTACGTAACCGCCGCCCCGGAGGCGCAGTGGTCTAAGGCGCTGGCCTCTGATCATTCGTCCGAAAGGGGTCCGGGTTCGAATCCCGGTCAGGCATGGATGTTGTGTTTGTCTTACGGCACTGGCTCTCTCCCTTCCCTGGAACCAGTGACCCTAAATTAGGGACGGGCGACTGCTTATAGCCCATTGAGTTGCTCACGGTGGTCGTTAAACCTCCAATCAAAAAAAGAAAAAACTACGTAACCTAGAAGAGTTACAGGATCTGCTGGTAGCGTGTTTGTACCGTATACCACAAGAATCCTTTGTAAATCATGTAGCGTCCTTACCTCGGCGAATAAGAACTGTGTTTGCAGCACGTGGGAGATCAACATCATATTAGGAAAGTGGCCATAATAATAATGAAACGCACATAGCATATTAAATTATTAAATCCGTTATTTTTGTGGTGTAGTCAGCACAAAGATTCGCCAAGCTTTCGCACTCCCCTGAGAGGCTTTTTCAAGGCAATGGTAGACATAAAAAGCATTTTTATGTCAACCATATAGCATTTTATGTCTATAATAGCATTTATAATGATTCGCCAAGCATATACAAACTCGCCAAGCATATACAAACTCGCCAAGCATATACAAACTCGCCAAGCATATACAAATTCGCCAAGCATATACAAACTCGCCAAGCATATACAAATTTGCCAAGCATATACAAAGATTTGCCAAGATTTCACACTCCACTGGGAGGCTTTTTCAAGGTAATCGCAGATATAAAAAGCAGTTGTATGTCTACCATATAGCACTTTATGTCTACAATAGCATTTATAAAGATTCGGCAAGGATATACAATTTCGCTAAGATATATAAAAATATTCGCCAAGCTTTCACACTTGACTGGGAGGCTTTTTCAAGGCAATGGTAGACATAAAAAGCATTTTTATGTCAACCATATAGCATTTTATGTCTACAATAGCATTTATAAAGATTCGGCAAGCATATACAAATTCGCCAAGATATATACAAATATTCGCCAAGCTTTCACACTCCACTGGGAGGCTTTTTCAAGGCAATGGTAGACATAAAGAGCATTTGTATATCTACCATTTAGCATTTTATGTCTGTAATATCATTTTTATGTCTACCATATAGCATTTTATGTCTATAATAGCATTTTTATGTCTGCTATAGCCTTGAAAAAACCTCCCAGTGGAGTGCGAAAGCTTGGCGAATCTTTGTGCTGACTACACCATAAAAATAAACGGATTTAATACGCTATATGCGTTTCATTTTTATTCATGTCTGGTGTATTGAAAATAAAGGTGGTCATAATGTTTTCTATCCTCGGTGTGTAGGTTTTTAAGCTTCATCTTCGTGTTAAAAATGCTGAATTTATATAAAAGCACATATCTGATTTTTGAAACCTACTTCAACACATGGTTAGTTACAAACATTTGTAAAGGCTTGTAACTGTCCTATTTCAACGCATGGTTAATAACAAACATTTGTAAATGTTTGTAGCTTTCCACATCACTGTTCCGTGATGGGTGAACCCATTACCGAACAATGATATGGAAATAGTAATGCTTTATACTTTCGCGATATTAGTATAAGAAAGGTGGGAAGTGAAGCACTACGAGGGAGTGCTATGAAATCGAGACACCGTGCTTGAGGCTAATGAAACGTGCGGTTCTGGTCGACAGTGAGTGGGAGGCCACTGACTTTGAACTGTCTGTAACAGAAAATGGAAAATGCATCTCAATCTCTGCATAAATTCGGTGATACATGACATTGACAGCAGACGTGTTCGTCGCCCTTCAGGAAAGACTGAGTTCGAGAACTGAACAACAAAATTTTTGGTAAACTTAAAGAAATCGCCTATCGAATGTTTTCGCATGTTAAGTTAGGCATACAGGGAATAATGTATGTTACGTGCACGTGTTTTTGTGTAGCATAAGAGGTTCAGTGAAGACCGGAAAAACATTGAACCCAATGAACGTCGATGAAGTCCAAACACTTCAAAAACAGACAGAAGACAAAGTGGACAAATCTATGAAATGTTTTGAAATTATTGACAACTGAGCTTCAGAATGATTGCAGAAATAGTGAACACCGATAAAGAGACTATTAGGCAAATTTTACATTAAAATATGGACATGACAAAGGTTTGTTCCAAGATGGTTCGAAGCTTGAACAAAACGATAATCTCAAGCGGATTTGAGCTGATATTCTAGGACAATTTCAGGAGAACCATAACCTTTTATTTAGTGTTATGATTTGTAATGAAACATGGAACTTTCAGTACGATCCTGAACCAAAAAGACAGTCGATACATTGAAAAACACCAACGTCACTGAGGACTGAAGGAAGTAGTGCAAAACAAGTCGAAGTTCAAAACCATGCTAATTGCCTTCTTTTGTTGGAAATGGTATAATTCTGGTAGAGTGGGTTCCCGATGGACACACAGTTAACCGGCGTTACTGCAAAAAGATTCTGATGATTTTGTTAAACGATTCAGAAGAAACAGGTCAGAGTTGTGGGAACGCGGCAGGTCACCTAGCTCCATTAGTGAAGCAGCTTTTAGCCGAAAAACGCATCCTGAACATTCTGCCTACTCGCCAGATCTCGCGTCATGTGCCTGAACATTCTGCCTACTCGCCATATCTCGCGTCATGCGACTATTATTTTTACTTTAATTCAAATCTGTACTTAATGGGCCAATTTTTAGTCAGTTACTGTGGTTAAAAAAACGAACGACCAAGCACCTCGAAGGGATTACACCAGGGGAGCTACAACACTGCTTTTTCTAGTGGAAGATCAGCATACAGCGGTTGTGTTGATGCGGAAGGGTATTACACTGAAGGTGATATGAATTAGAAATGCGAGTCTCTTATTAACTAAAGTTATAGTGTCAGTCTCGTTATTTAATAGACATAACTCGTACATTTGTGTTACGATATTGAAAGCAAACTGAAAAGAAGACACTCTTTCGATATTTAGTTAAGACTGAAGGTTTCGATATCTCACTCCGTTAAGTCATGATGTAAAACACCGGACAAAAATTACGGAATGCTGATTTAAACATGTACACGTGCACATAAGTATAAAGTTGATGAACGTAACGAATTGTATAAATATGGAGATGAAACTGCTGGATCATGATTGCGAATATCTGAGGTGTGTGTTTAAAGCATCTGTAGAATTCTGCACTTCCTTTTACAGGTCCGACTATGGGTCGCAAAGGTGACATTACTGAGTGGCAAAATGAGGCCATTGTTTTTGGCCAAGAGCATGATCATTCCTTGTAAAACGTGACGAAGCTTTTTTGGACTGTCCGAATCAACAGACAGTAGTATCCATTTTCAGTGGAAGAAGTATGGAAGCTATCGCTGTGACCGGAACAACTGTGGTAGAAACTCTATGATGACATATCGGAATCGCATGCGTTTGGTACGATTAGCAACTGTTGCACGTAGGGACGGCACCACCTGGGGTGCGTGGGCGCCAGCCCACCCAAAATGTTGGTCAGCCCCCGTCAGCCCCCCAGAAGTTTTTGGATAAATGAAGAAAATGTAATACCCTTTCTATCGGAGCTACATGTTCTTCTGTGGTAATGGGATAACAGTAGCATTATCCAATTACGTTTCTCCAATAACGATACATGACTCAGACAGGAAACCTTACTTACATGTTGCGCTTCCGCTTTGGCACACAGAAGTCGAAGGCCGGCCGGAAGTTCAAAGATCATCGTCAATCAGATGCCGGGGCTCATTCCACTGTGTTGAAAAGTTGAATAAGCATCACTCTGCCAATCTCATCCCCGCCCTGGTGCCCTCGCAGACTATGACAAATAGTGGGTGTTATAACGATCGGCGAAACAGCAGACAGCGATCGGCATCAGTCACCACCAGACAGTGAGAGAAATTTCTCTTGGCTAGTTAGTAGGTACACTCTTTTTCTTTCTCGCTCTGGCAAAAAGTCTGTTTTTTCTGCTTGACGTATGTTTCTGCACGTATTGTGCGTGATACATGAAAGTGAGGTATTTCTTCCCAAACCAAACTTTGAAATAACATGTTCGCAAAACGATCAATCCATGATTTTTTTCGAACAAGTGTTAATCAGAAGAAGAAAAGTAAATAAAGCGATAGTGTCTACAAAGCGGATAACAATTATCAGACGGCTTCAACTTCATCAACAGCGTGTAAAGAATCATTAGGAACCAACGAGGATTATTTGAGTGCTTGTAGTGATTCAATGGGAATTTTTGATGAACCCAATGCTTGTGAAAATAAAACACTGGAAGGACCACATGGTCGCAAGACAAACAATGTTAAAATCGAAGAGCTTGATATAGCAACTTCACTTTCAGATCAACCCAAACAGCCTATATTAAAACAGTTCAAACAAAAAAAATGTGGTAAAGAACAAAGAAGCTTCCAGACATATTGGTATCACATGTTTACATATCTTGAATATAGTGTAAAGACAGATTCCGCCTTTTGTTTTCCCTGTAGAATGATTTCATCGGACGACGAAAAACATGAGGTCACCTTCACTCAGTGAGATTACAACAATTGTAAAAAAGCACTTGAAAAGGATTCGGGTTTTAAACAACACTAGAACAGCTTGACCCACAAAACTTGCTTGGTGTCGTGGACCTCTTATAAGAACATTAAATCAAAAAGCGTAGAGTCATCAGTTGCAACACTTCAAAGTGCTGCATATGCTGCAGAAGTCAAGAAAAATAGGGATTATATAAAAAAAAATAGCGGATGCATTAAGATATACAGCTGTTCAAAGGATAGCACAACGTGGGGATGTCGAAACTTCGAATAGCACCAACGAAGGAAATTTTTGCTGCACTTCTAGGACTCATGGCAAAAAATAACCCCATCCTGAAACGAAAGTTGAATATCGGCCCCAGAAATGCAAAGTACGCCCAGCACTCAGTTCAAAATGAAATACTTAGTGTATTTGCAGAAATCACGTTAGAAACCATAAAAAGAGAAGTGGATACTGCCAAGTATTTTGCTCTTGCAGTCGACGAGTCGAAGGGCATTAGTAAAGTTGAAAAAATTTCTGCGGTGGTTAGGTATTACTTGCGTGGCACACTTTATGAAAGATTTTTGGGCTTTCATAATGCTGACGAACTTGATGCAAGATCTCTATTTAAATACATAAAATAACTTTTGGGGAGATGGGGCATCAATCGGCATGACTGCATTGCGCAGACAAATGTCATGAGCGGGCGGTTGAATGGAGTTCAAGCAGTCCTCCTGGAAGTAGTACCGCAAGCTGTGTATGTTCACTGTATGAATCATAGACTGAATTTGGCTATTTTAAATTCATGCAAAAGTATTAAAGCAGGTAAAGATTTCTTTGAAATATTAGAAAAGTTGTATGTGTTCCTCTCTGGTTCGGCAACACATGCTAAATTTGTTTCTGTGCAGCGTGAAATGGGTTTGACTGTTGCGGAATTGCAACGCCTTAGATATACCAGATGGACATGTCATTTCTCAGCATGTTCAGCAGTTAAAAAACATTTCCGGCAATTGTCGCTTTGCTAACATCGCTGTCGGAAGACTACTGGTCGGGTAGCTGTAGCTCGCGGTCTTTTGGGGCAACTAGGTAAAGATTTTGTCATCCAACATTGTGTTTTCTCTTGCATTTTGAATAATCTGGCATTAGTTTAAAACTATCTGCAAAAAAAAAAAAAGCCTGTGAAATAAAAAAAGCGTTTGAGACAATTGAAACAACAGTGCATCTTTTTTCTACCATGCGTGATTCGTAGGTAGAGTTTGCTACACTTTTTGATGAGTTAAAAGATATTGCAGACGCAAACGGTTTGTAAGAGTTCAGTGAACAGAATTGAAAGACACGAAAGCTCCCAGCATACGTGGTGAAGTATGTTACTAAAGTTTTGACTCATTATATCCTGTTAACTAAAGAAGATTTTCGATTGCCCTTTTATATCCCTGTTTTGAACACAATCAATGAAAAACTCAAACGGCGTCTTACAACCCATACTACACTCATTCGTGGCTTCAGTTCTTTGGACCCCAGAAATGAGAGATTTTCATTTATCGACGATCTAAGGCCTCTGTCGAGCACTATAAACGCGACATAGATAATAGCATGGAATCGGAGGTCTCCTTGCTACCCAGAATGATAAAGCGTTATGAAAAAGAAAGAAAATGCGTTGTGGGAACTCTCAGTAAGCTAGCTGAAGTTTTGGAGGAATACAAATTAGCTTTCCATGAGCTGTATAAGCTTGCAGTTATTACACTAACCATAACAATGTTTTTTCGCATCCTGCGAAAAAACATTATCATGCATGAGAAGGTTCAAAACCTATCTCAGAAATCGAATGGCTAACGATCGTCTACATGATCTAGCTGTCTTAGCTATACAATCGACAATTACAAAACGCATTGATTTGTTTTTTGATTGAAGGTTTAACGACCACCGTGAGCAACTCAATGGGCTATAAGCAGTCGCCCGTTCCTAATTTGGGGTCACTGGTGAATTGATTTAAGCGAAGTCGTTGATCGATTTGACGCAACGCATAAACATCGACGTATTAATATGCACTGAAAGAAAATTTTTATATTTATTTCACCTTGGCATGAACTAACATTACTTGATTTTGGTTATCAGATTTCATTCACATTTTGTCGCGCGATGTGGATACCCGGCTATAGATTTTACAAATGAAATTCCCTGCCTTTACCTGACAGCAATAATAAAGGATAATATACCAATGCTTTGAGACATTTCGAAAATAAATCGTGAATGAAATCGTATGCTCAGTTGTTGAAGGTAAATATTTTATATTACACATCATTTCAGAAATTTTCTCTTAATATTAATAGAGAATGGAAAGGCGGACTGCATGTATTAAAATCAAAACCTTAGTAGTCTTGCGAGACATTTTATTCTCAGGGGTTATTTAAAGGAATTTTCTTGTAATTTACTAAGGCTTTTAGTTCTAGTCTTTATTGCCAGAGAAATGTATTTACTTAAAAACTAAGTAATGCTAATACACACACACACGCTTATATATATGTAAATAATTAGAATATCAAGTTTTGTACCAAGTTGAGTGTAGTAGATGCATTTAGTAGTTTATTGTAGAAGATTATTTTATTGTAGTAGATGAATTTAATAGTTTCCTTTTATTTTGTAGCAGATGCATTTACAAGGAACATTAAATGCGTTTTCCCAAACCAGAGCTCATTCCTCGCCCAGTCAGGAAGATGTGTCTGAATCTGGCTGGACGAGGAATGAGCTCTGGTTTGGGCAAATGCATTTACTGTTCCCTGAACTGGTTACTTCTACTTTCTCTTCTCTACACTTGAGAAAAGTAGACTCATCTCTTATTGGCAGAAAGCCTCTCCTGATGATTTATTTTGGTCATCTAGTAGTATGCGTTGCTTTCAATATTGTTGAATTTCATTGTTACCGAATTTCATCAAATTTGCTTAAGGTTTGTATAGGGTTAGCGACGACGATTTTTGAAAATTCTTGATTTAAATTTTCTAGGGAATAATAATTTTTTGGGGTTCGTATATATATATATATATATATATATGTATATACACGAACCGATCGGTCCACAGGAACTTAATTATTTCTGAATTCATGCGAATTGCGAAAATATGTAATGATGGGGATGCATTGCTGGATAAATTTAAAAGTATTATACATATAATAAATGAATTCTTAACGGACTTCCATTTAAGTCTAATTTTGTTCATTTCAAAAGATTAGTGAATTCTGCAGCTTGTAAAATGGTTTTAAAAAAAACACATACATAAACATAAAAAATATTATTAAGCAATAGACCCTACAAAGTTAAAATACATGTAGTTTAAAAGTGTTACATTGCGGGTCTTGTGTAGCCGAAGATTTCTGATACTAACTTTTTTCTTTAGTATTACGTCGTTCAATCATAATGCGCATGTGTATATACACTATCTACCAACAAGTAATTGGACACCCCTGCAATCGAAGATATCTGCGGTCCTTATACACGTCACGGCCGCCGCCGTTAAATATCGTGTGGGAAACAACAACGCAACCAGTCGCATGCAAGATGCCACGCAGTTCGGAGCTCTCTGATTTCGAGAAAAGTGTAATCGTCGGGTATCACAGAAATGGCCGATCCATACCTGAGATATCCAGCGAGTTGAAATACCCAAAATCGACAATGGCCTACGTAATTGGCAAGTGGAAGGTGAGAGGTGACTGTCGGAATGTGCCCTGACCCGGCAGACCCACAAAACTGGGAGTTAGAGACCGACGGGTGCTGGCCAGAGAAATTCGGAAGAACCGCCCCAAATCGATGGGCCACATCCGCGAGGAGTTTCCACAGTCATCCGGGAGTGTTCTTTTGATGAATACCATCCGTAAGGAAGCCCATCTGCTCGGTTATCATGGACGTGCTGTCACCAACAAGCCTTTGATCACCAAGTCCAATAGCGCTGCTCGGCTAACGTGGTGCAAAGAACGTCGACAGTGGACCGTTGAACAGTGGAAACAGGTTCTCGGGAGCGACGAATCAAGGTTCACCCTCTACCGTTCGGATGGAAGGGTCTGAGGTTTGCGTCTGCCTGGAGAACGCCTCCTGCCGGAATGTATTGTGCAACCTGTGAAGTTCGGTGGCTGTGGAATTATGCTATGGGGGTGTTTTTCCTGGTATGGCACGGGACCCTTGGTCGCAATTCCTGGTAGACTCAACGCCGAGACCTACTGCACCATTTTGGATGACCATGCGCTTCCTACGTTGTGGCAGTTTTACGGGGTGGACGGTGTGGACCCATGTTACTTTCAGGATGGCAATGCCACCTGTCATGTCGCGAGGTCCACCATGGCTTGGTATGGTGACAATGGGGTTAATCGAATGGACTGGCCTGCGCAGAGCCCGGACCTTAACCCTATCGAGCACCTCTGAGACGACTTAAGGGGTGCCCCCACCGTCCGAAATCGGTGAAGGAACTGACCTGTCTTCTCCAAGCCGAGTGGATGAAAATACCGGCAGCCGTCGTACAACGCCTTGTTGAGAGTATGCCCCGGAGGTTTGCAGCTGTAATCGCCGCTCGTGGAGACTCCACCAACTATTG
Source organism: Macrothele yani (assembly GCA_039090855.1). Taxonomy (NCBI): domain Eukaryota; kingdom Metazoa; phylum Arthropoda; class Arachnida; order Araneae; family Macrothelidae; genus Macrothele; species Macrothele yani. The sequence continues at coordinate 41,038,358 of CM077022.1, read as the reverse complement.
AAGGTGAATAAACTTCGTCTTCCTTTGCTATCACAGGTGTCTAATTACTTGTTGGTAGATAGTGTATTTTGGGTTGCTACTGGTAATACTGTTTGTTTCGTGCTATTCTTTCTATGCACTCACATTTCTTTTTGTAATGCGGGTGGTCGTTCATTTTGTGTCTTTACTGAGCTCATGATTTCTGTCTGTTGGTCACGACCTCGGGGGCACCAGGTTTAGTTTCAATGGCTTGTCCATTGCTACCCTGTTCGAAAGGTCACGATGTGATAGGTGCTTACCTGACGAGAACAATTCCTTTCTGGGTCGAATGGTCTTTTTCATTCCTTTTGGATTCGGCGCCCGGTGGTGTTTACTGGTTTTTGAGTCACCGAAGCGGGGTTTCGGCATTGGCGAGTGCAGCTTTTGATCGTTTTTACTAGGTTTTGAGAATTTGTTTCATGCACATGTGTGTGTTTTTTGAAGGAACCTTTAGTGCATTATGGATGGAATCTGTTGCCTTGTTGTTCGTAACTGGGGTTGTGTGTTTTGCGTTGCGTTGTTTTGGATGGTTTTTTCGGATTGATTCTTCTCACACACACACACACACACACACACACACACACACATATATATATATATATATATATATATTTCACACCGCTTGAAGCCCCGCACGGGGATAACTGGTTTTCCAGTTATTTGGGGAGCTGCGCCCCCACGGCCCGAGCTGACCTTGTGACTGGTCCACATCTGATGTCATGCCACCGCTTGTTGTTGTTGTTTTTTTTTGTTTTTTTTTCGGTGCTGTTGGAGTTTGCAGGAACGGCTGTTCACCCAGCTGTTGGGGAGTCGCGTCCCCACGATCCCGCGCTGGTCTTGTGTCTCGCTTTTTCGTTTTTATTTATTTTCTGCACTGGCCAGTTGCCCATGTTGTATACTCTACCTAATCGCTACCACGCTATGTACTAACACCCCGGTCTTGTGGTTTTGTTACCCTCCACTACTAACTGTTTATATTAACCGCCCAGTTCGTAGGTTGCTGAGATTCCGTTTAGGTTCCACTCCAGGGTTTTGTCTTCCTTGGATTACTTTTTCCCTTTTAGCTGGTTTGGGTGCTAGACCTGGCATGTTTGCCGCGTGCGGAGACCCGTGAGGCGGAAATGGGATGTCTGGCGGCTGAGGTCGCAGGAGACCGGAGAAGTGCCTCCTGTGTACCAACACTCCTCTTCGACCCCGGCATCGCTGTAAACGGAGGCTAGAGACTAACAAACCTCTAGTCAGAAGTCCTGTACCAAGTTGTGTACAGGGTTTTAGCGGCTTTATTGTCGTATAGCACGTCAGGGTAAGCCTGGGGGCTGTGGGATCATGCCAAAGGCGTTGGCATGACGGTACCCGGAGGCCGAAGTGTCCGCCGAGTGCGAGTGATCACAGCCAACGGACTATATCTGCAGCGTATAAGCTCCAGAACTGTGTCCAGCGTCATTTTCTTGGCTTGCAGACCTCCAGGTCTCCCTTGTAGGGCTCGGTCGTGGGTGGAGTAGTCTGCAGACGAATCCTCCTCTATTTTTCCATGGGTAAAAACAAAAACAAAAACTCCAAACTCAAGTCACCTGAGAAAATGATAGTTGACAACGACTCTCCTTCGTCTTCTCAACCTACCGAGTCCCATAACCTTAAACGATCTTTAGATCATGACCTGGACCAAGAACGTGGAACCTCTTCTTCGGCAGCTGTACCAGTCGCTCCGAAGCGTCGTCTCCCCTCGATTGCTGTGAATACGCATGCTACACACTTAGTTGTAGAATCCATCGATCCGAATGAGAGACTGTCCACCAGATCTCCCTTTTTCATTTCTAAAGCTTTGGACGCTGCGGTTGGCTCCTTGAAGTCTGTGAGGAAGCTTCGCTCTGGGGACCTGCTTGTCCAAACTTGCAGTGTTTCTCAGAGTAACACTCTTCTGCACCTCACTAGTCTTCAAGGCATTCCTGTCAAAGTGACACCTCACCCGTTTCTTAACACCCCTCGGGGTGGTATTTCGGAGATGGATCTCTTGCCATGCAGTGAGGACGAATTGGTGAGTGAACTTGCAGATCAGGGTGTTATTGCTGCACGTCGTATGATGTTTCGGCGCGATGGTTCTTTGATTAAGTCTAAAAATGTAATCTTGACTTTTAACTCCCCGAAAGTTCCGACCGAAATCAAGGCTGGCTACTTGGTCTGTGGAGTTCGCCCGTACATTCCCAGTCCTCTGCGCTGTTTCAGGTGCCAGAGGTACGGGCATTCACAACGTTCATGTAACAGTTCCGCTCGTTGCGCAAATTGTGGCTCCAGTGAACATGACGGGGAAAGTTGCACTTCTGCGGCCTGCTGTGTTAACTGTGGTGAGGCCCGTGCAGCTTACTCCCGCAACTGTATGAAATGGAAGGACGAGATGGCGATCCAGCGCCTCAAGACCCTGGAAGGCCTCTCGTACCCTGCTGCCAAGGCCAAGTTGGGTATTCCCAACAACCGACAGCGTACTTTTGCCGCAGTAGTTCAGTCTCTGCCACAATCCATGCAGCCCTTTGTCCCGCGCCCTGTAGCTCTCGCCGGACTTGCCAAGAGATCTACAGCTGAACAAGCGGCACAGGTGGATTTCTCCGAGCTCCAGCTTATTCGACCAGCTGACTCTGCGCCTTCTATTTTGAAGACGACCGACTCTTCCAGTTCCCAGCAGAAAGCCTGCGCGTGTGGAAGACCCGGCCCTTAATCCGCAAAGGTGTGCAGTGTCCTCCAACTGTCGCGGTCCAACTGACCAACATTGCAACTGTCCCAGACTCAGCGAGGTCCCCACCCTCAACCAACATTATAGAGGAACATAAGGGGAGGAGAGTGACAGTTCGTCCCTCTCCTGTGACTCATCTTATGTGTAGTTGTGTTCGTTTTCGTGATGTGTTTTATCATTCTCATTCCTTAGTTTTACTTAATTGGCTAGTTTCTAACCATTGTACCATGTTTTTAATACTGTTTGTTTCATTGTCTTTTTTGGCCCTTCCATAATTCTCATGGTTCGGTTTTACTTGGTCAGCCAGATTTTGGGATTTATGCCACGTTTTTTTTAATACTGTTTGTTTGTCTTGTGTCTGGCGCTCTTTGGCCAAACATAGCCCTTGCGCCATAAAAATCAACCAACCAACCAACCAACACCGCTTGAAGGTGACACTGGACATGGCTCAACCGAGAGAACAAGCTGGATTCAGGAGTGGTTACAGCACTACAGATCATATCCACGTACTGAGAGGACTAATTGAAAGAGCGAGGGAATATGAACTTCCATTATGCATGGCTTTTATCGATTATGAAAAGGCCTTTGATTCAGTGAAATCATCAGCAGTTACAATGGCTTTGAAATCCTGCGGTATTGAAGATGCATACATTAATATTATTAATAACATCTATGAAAATGCAAGTGCAAAGGAGTGAGACAAGGAAACACTATATCTCCCAAACTCTTCAATGCCACGTTGGAAAATATCTTTCAATCACTGAACTGGGAAAACAAAGGGATAAAGTTTAATGGAGATTATCTAACTCACCTTCGTTTTCCTGGTGACGAAGTCATTTTTGCAACTACCCCAGCAGAGGTGCAGAGTATGATCCAGGAACTTGCTGACAAGAGTAAAGAAGTGGGATTAAAAATGAACTTTCAGAAGACAAAAGTGTTATACAATGTTTTTACAAGGAATGAAGATTTATCGATTGATGGGGGAAAGCTGGAGATAACCAATATCTATATACATTTATCTTGGACAGCAGATGTCAAGTGAGGGTCACATTGATGAAGAAATTAATCGGCGTATAAAACTTGCCTGGAGAGTGTTTGAAAGAAACAGTATAATTTTCAAGAGCAATATGCCGTTATGTCTTCAAAGAAAAGTGGTTGAGCAGTGCATCCTTCCAATGCTTACGTATGGTGCAGAGACGTGGACCTTAACTAAAAGAGACATACAAAGGCTGCAGACAACTCAAAGAGGCATGGGGAGATGCATGCTTGGTGTAACCAGGAGAGATAAGAAGAGGAACTCGTGGATCAGAAAAATGACGAGAGTGGAAGACACCATGATCAGAGTATACTTTCTAAGAATAATTACTTCACTGGGGCACTGCGTAAATGGATCATCACCTACCTCGAGTCTGTGTAGTAGAAGACTGTTGTAGGCTGGGTTTCCGTTTCCGACTATTAAGTTCAGGGTTTTTTTTATGTGTTTAATGCAAATATGTGAACGTATCTTCGAAAATCAGCCCTGAACGCATGCGCCACTTCCAAAGATTAACCCCGCCTTCTCCATCAAACCCCCAACATTGGGCTAGCAACCGAATCTGGTGCACTCCTTGCTGAGAGCTGTAACAGAGGCCACAATTCCATTCGGCGGTAAGGGATCTTCACTATCTCTAATGTCATGTAAAGAAGAAACACAATTGCGGGTAAAACATATTTTAAAAAATCTTCTGAACAAAAAGTTCAATGTCTACTTATATGTATGTTCTCAAAGCAGCACAGTTTACATCGCACTTTATTTTAGCATTACCAAAATTTAACCGTTTATTCGGCCGACGTACCTGAACTACATATTGCCTAAAAAGGTCTGCACTTTCCAAAAAGAAATGTTCACAAAGCGGCCGGGTTTTACGAAAACTACAACAAAACGATTTATTTCCCCACTCATCTCAGCGATATGGACTATAAACCTGTCATTCGTGAGAAGATATCCCCTCTAGTCCTATATTCTCTGCTCCTTTTACCCAAAGCAGGATGGGGAAGGGATAGTCGCTCTGACATGGACATCGTCATGACACAGGGCAGAAACAAGTAGCTGAAACAGCTTCTCTCCCCTTTCGTAGGTTTGTCGTGGTTGTTGTAGCTCTTTTAGTAGGTAATCAGTCAGAAAAGATTAGTGTCAATCATCCTCGTAAATGACTATTTTCATTGAACAACAAGGCTAAGGAGAAAGCATCGTTTTCTTATGAACAGGTTTAATTGTTGCAGTCTCATTTTAGACATCGAATATATTCGTTAGAGCTGATTTCAGCTCATTTTGCTAACCACAAGTTAATTCATTCCAGCCAGTTAAAGGGTTAATAAATCCTGTCAAAACTTAGAGTGGTCAGTATACGTATATGTGTCTCCAATCTGAAAATTTCTTGCAAAATCTAAAACACAATGCGCGCAATATACACTGAATGGATAAAACATTAGAGATTAGAGATACCTACCTAATAGCGTGTTTGCCCTTCTCTAGCGCGAATAATATCTTGTACATGCAAAAGCATTGACTCCACCAGATGCCGGAGGGTTTCCGAAAGTAATGCCAGCCATGTCTGTTGCAGGATTGTCTACAACTCGGAAAATATTTAATATTACTTGAAAACGAAACTGTATCCAAAATAGTTTTTGTTATAAATGACATCGAAAGGAAGAAAGATTGATTTTCAATCGAATATTTTGAAGCACATATGTGGAATAATATGTATTTTAGATTCGACAGCATCTGCGTTTACGAAATTATAGACTGATGTGCGTCCAGACCGATGTAACGCGATCTTCGGTTCCACCACTGTAAACGGGCTGTTATAATCCTCCGAGAAAACCGGGTGGAAAGATATGCGTCTCCTCTCAAGCCGCGTCTGAAGTTCTTTGAACGAAGGAGGATAATTGCTGCTGCTGGCCACAGAAGCAAAGGCTGTGCCAAGACAGTCAACATAACCCTCAGCGTCGGCAAATGTTCCTCCACCACTCTCGAGAATGGAGATCTCTCTAGATGGGCACTTCCCCGAATCTAACGTAGCCGATCCCAAACAATTCTGGAGCTGGTAGAAGAGTTTATCCTCGATACATACTGGATCCAAGATTCTGGTTTTTTGGGACGACAAACCAATCGCGCATAGGCCTTGACTTTCTTAAAAGCTAGTAAGTTTGCGTCTGTGGGGTATCGACGAAACCTACCCAAAGCTTTATGCTGAGCTTGACGAGCTGCTTTTCACTTGGAATGCCACCAAGGCTTCGGACAACCTGGAAGCTTAGTTGACACCTTCGGAATGGAAAGTTTTGCTGCATGTACAATACAGTCCGTAACCAACGCAACAACATTATTGACTGTACCTGTGGACACCATATCTATTAATTAAAGGTTATTCGCTGAAGCAGTGAAGGCGTCCTACTTGGCCCGATCAATGTTCCATCTAGCGGGACTGGTAGAAGGGCAGTATCCGTTACCCGCGAGCAGAAGAAAAATAGGAAAATTATCTCTGCCAAGGAGATCATCAGACACGCTCCAGGACCAATCTGGAAATATGGATGAGGAACTCAGCGACAGATCAATGGTCGAGTACGAGCAGCTGGGTTCGTTGGTTGGTTGGTTGTTTGATTTTTATGGCGCAAGGGCCATGGTTGGCCAAAGAGCGCCAGAAACAAGACAAACAAATAGTATTAAAAGTGTGGTAAAAAGCTTAAAATCTGACTGATCATGTAAAACTGAAAAATGAGAACGATGGAAGGGCTACAATAGATAATGGAACAAAGAGTATTAAAAACATGATACAATGATTAAAATCTAGCTGATTCAGTAAAACTGAGAAATGAGGATGATGATAAGGCTAAAATCTAGATACGTTTAAAATAGTCAATTTCTTTAAAAAATGAAAACACGGCAACAGAGTCACAGTGGTCATTGAGGAGCCGCTGCAGTGTAGCGGCGTCCTCGGTCAACAAATGAGAATGAAAGAAATGAAAACGTACATCACGAAAACGAACACAGGTACACAGAAGATGAGTGACAGTGAGTCGGCAGTTGCACGTCTCACACATCGGCGCAGTGTCGCCACACAGCAAAAAGCGGTGAGTGAAACGACAATGCCCAATGCGGAGACGCGCAAGCACCACTTCCTCCCTACGGTTCCGACGATATGAGGATTTCCAGACTTCAAGATTAGGTTTAATACGATGCAGTTTATTTTCCACCTGTTGGTCCCACAGACCTTGCCACGTTCGCTTATTATGGTCGCGTACCAGAAAGCGGAAATCCCGGTGAAACAGTGGCAAGGGTGTGACGATCAAAGAGGAAGCAGATCTAGCAGCCGCATCAGCACACTCGTTACCCGAGATTCCAACATGCCCAGGAATCCAGCAAAACTGAACTTGAAAACCGGCCCCGAGAAAACGACGAAGTAACTGTCTCACATTCACGAGAAAAGGATGGTCACGGCAATCTGCAGATGACAAAGACTGCGAGACACTCAAGGAATCCGTACAGACCATAGCACGATGATGAGAACTCGACTGAACATGGAGAAGAGCGAGATACACAGCATGCATCTCCGCTGAAAACACCGTGGCCTCAGCTGGGATCCGCGCTACTGAAACGTCATCTACACAGACAGCCGCGGATCCAACGATTCCATGCATTTTGGAGCCATCAGTAAAAATAGGAGTGTAATCAAAATTTAGGTCACGGTGCTCAGCGAAGAGCTGCTGGTACACTGACGCAGGGGTTGAGGATTTATCGAAAGATGTAAAGGTGGTATCAACCATGACAACAAGTGGGTGCCATGGCGGATCCCCAAAGCCCCTGGTCTCTCCAACAAGTGACAAGTCGAGCCCAGCTGGATTCATGAAAGTAGGTGCTCGTCCCCGTGTTATGGAGACAGAGTGACGTGTTGGGCAGCAGGAACTCCACAACGCGGCCCCGTGATTCCCGACTGTGTCTCTCCACGGCAGATGATGTGCATTAAAGTCTCCAAGCGAAAAAATGAGGCGGTAGCTGGTCAACAATGTCTTCAAAGGCGGAAAGATCTACTGCTTCATCGGGTGGTAGGTAGATCGAGCAGACGTTGAACATAACGTGTACAGAAAGTCTCATCGCCACTGCTTGCAGATTCGTACGCAGAGTGACGGCCGTAACAGGAACACCATAAGGCACAAGAACGGCCACTGTTCCACATGCTACAGCCACGTGCTCATGCTCTTTGCTAAAAATGCTGTCTTTGCTCCGAAACAGTGTCCGCAGGGCGGAGTTTTGTCTCTTGGAGACACGTGGACACTGGAGCATAGGAAGACAGCAATCCCTTCAAATCGTCAAGACGCGAGCGGAGGCCTCGGCAATTCCACTGTAGAATGGAAGCAATGCTGAAAAATAAAAAAAGGAGATGAAAGCAAAAGAAAAAAATGGGTCCCTTAGAAGGTTTCAGAATTCATCAGTTCCTCAGGTAATTCTGCAGTGCCCCTCCGAGGCGTGCAATCCGGGGGGAGGACTGGTGGATGTTTGCAAGACAAGAACTGGGGTTGAGGCGTCCAGGCTTGAGCTTTTGTGTGAGACTGGGTTCCCGGTAGTATTTTGTGCTTTCCTTTTGGTTTATCAGGAGGAGAAGCAGACGGTGTAGCACGGGTCACTTGTGCAGGAACCACGCGTCTGCGTGTACCTGCAGATCCCTTAGCAGCAGTCTGAGGTGACGAAGACAAAGTACTGGTAGAGAAGCTCCAATGGCTTTCAGTCCAGCAGCAGAAATATCTCGAAAAGATAAAAGGCAGGCATTCTGAACAATGATATCTGTCTGGGTAGCAATAGAAGTCTTAGAATTCAAGACGGAAGCGCAGGTGCGTCCGCCCGTAGAAGCGGCAACAATCCTCCTTCGAACTTCTGGGTAAGAAAGTTGTTCAAGAGTCTTGACTTCTTGAATCCTACACTCCTCAATCCCCTTTGGGATGTCCTTCGTATTGGCCGCGTGGGCGCCTTTGCAGTTCACAGAATGGGGAGCTTCAGAATTAAGAACAATCAGATTGAAAGTGATCGTTCGACACACGACGACTGCAAGTCGCCGCACCAGAGCAAGACTTCTGGGAATGACCGTACCCTTGGCAGCAGAAGCAACGAATGAGGTTGGGAATGTAAGAATGTACAGCACAGTTCAAATATCCCGCATTAATGGAAGATGGTAGGGTCGGGCCTTCAAAGGTCAGAATGACAGGCTTCAAGTTCACCAGGTCCCTGTTTCGGCAAAACTTGATGCAACGCACTGCTGTAACACCTTGGTGAGCAAGTTCTTCAAGAAGTTCCTCCTCTGAAACACCCATTAGGTCGCGTTCGGATACGACACCTTGGGATAAATTCAGGGACTGGTAAGAATTGATATCCACAAGGAAACCACCCAAGTTGGAAACATTTAAGAGCAATTCACCATGACGGGGAGTGGACATTTCCACCAAGTGATCCCCGATTGTAGCTTCTTCACACTTGTTGGTGACCCCACGGTTCCCTGTAGTGCCTTCTGAATCCAGAAAGGAGATTTTAAGCTAAGTTTGTGAGGTCCTTCCCGTGCATGAATGATAAAAAAGCGGGCAGTGTGAGCCGGAAAAGTACGCATTTTCGTATTTGTGGCGCTAGGCTCCTTGTCCAAAGAAGACTCCTGTTTCACAGAAAAGGAATAGTGAAAATAATCCATAAATAATGGAATATAATTCGTCTGCTGACATCCCCATCCACCGCGGAGCCCAACTGGGGAGAGCCGTAGGTGCGCAAGCCCGAAATGACGCAAGACACAGCTCTGGGGATAGGCAGTGGATATAGTCAGTTGATAATGCAGGTAAGTGCGCGGCGTGTACTTGGACGATCCCGTGTCGCAGTAACAGTCTTTGTCGTGACCACACTATCCCTAGGCTCACCCTGTCGTACGCAACAACAAGCCGTTAAAAGACAGGACTCCACTCGGCCACTGACTTCATTGACTAGGAATGAGTTAGTTTCAAGCCGCCCGTTTAGGGTGAAGCAGGGGACAAAGAGGAGTGTCGGAAGCTAATGACAACAACACCCCGGCCTCCAGATACCTCAGCCTGAAGCATCCTCTTTTCCACAATACGGATCACCGCACACGGTAAGCGTGCAGGTAGGTCTAGCTAAACAGCCCGTGGAAACAGAGAGGGACATATAAAATGGGAAATAAAGGAAAGAGAACGAGAAACTTAACTCCGGGGCTGGCGCATAATCACAAACTCATCAACCTACAGCTGAAGCAGGTGCGTGTCAAGATAACAACTAAAACCTAAAATGGGAAAACAGCATACACTAAATATCGGCTCGGGCCTTGGGTCGCCACTCCACATCAGCTGTCCCTGCGGTGATGGTATCGTATAAAGACGAAAAGACAAGATGTATCGTCACAAGGTCAGCTCGGGCCGTGGGGGCGCTACTCTAACTGGAAAACCAGTTATCCCCGTGAGGGGTAGAGGCATAGGTGATTCCTTTCCTTGAGTGTTGTCCTAGCACGCTATGTTCCAACAGGACTGAGTTTTGAAGCAAAAACATCTCTTGGCGTGGCCCGGAATGTCCAAGACCTATTTCATGCATGGCATATACCGCTTCTTCCCTGGCCTGCACGTTCTCCGGGTATGTCCCAGTTCGAACATGTCTGGGACATGGTAGTTAAGCAACTGGCCCGTCAAGAGCCAATACCTGCCACCGCAAATCAACTCTGGTCTATCATGGAAGCAGCCTGGCAGCCTCTTTCCCAGGTCAATATCAAAATCCTCTTCCATTCAATGTCACGTCCTGTAGAGGCTGTTATTTTCGTTCGATAGGCTTCACACGGTACTGAATTTTGAAGTGAAAAAATCTTGAATACCTCTACAAATCTAATGAGTGATCTCCTGTAACATAAGGAATCTGTGATATTAATTCTATTTAAATAAGCGCGATTCTGTCTCGGGGTTGCAATTTTCACAAACAGTAGTGTATATCGCACTTTGTCAAAATTATAACCAAACAGCTAAGGAAAGAAAAAACATTATAAATTAAGAACAGAAAATTTTACTTCTTTGATTCATCCACCACTCGAAAGTCAGGTCACTCATCTATATACACTGAAGAGCAATTGAATTAGGAACACCTGGCGTTATGCAAATGTGGCGCTGTGGGCGGCCCTGTAAACGAAAACGACATGACGTATGCAGCGATCCGACAATATAAGGAGTGATGCGACGGGAATCAGTAAGAGTCGGACGCAGTATGGGTAAGACGAAGGATTTAAGCTCATTTGATCGTGGACAAATTGTCGGGGCCCGACGAATGGGTCACTCCATCTCGGAAGTCGTGCAGGCACTGGGATTTTCACGAGCCACTGTGTCACGGGTGCACCGTGAGTACATCGAATCCGGTAAAACCATCCTTGCAAGGGCCAACTGCAGTGGACAACACCGTGTGGATGAAGCTAGCTCGCATTGTAACAGCGCATAGACGGGCCACAGTGCAAGAAATCACTCGACAATTTAACGCTGGTGCACAAAAACGTGTAAGCAGCCACACACACCATCCAGAACCATCTCTTCGCTATGGGGTACAGAAGCCATCGTTCCACGACGGCACCGCTGCTGACCGCACATCACAGGGTGCAAAGATTAGCATTGGCGCGGGAACATCGCCACCGGAACCTAGACATGTGGAAAAATGTTGCGTGGACTGATGAGTCGATATTCACGTTGGTACATACGGATGGCAAAATACGAGCACGGCGCAAACCACATGACGTGATGGATCCTTCTTACCAACAGGGTACTCTTCAAGCTGGTGGGGTGGCATTCCTGTCTGGGTACTGTTTACGTGGACTGAAATGGGACCCCTGGTACGTGTGACATCGTCCCTCACAGGTCAACGTTACCGGGATATCCTGGACAGACCATTTGCTCCCGTTTGTGCGTTTTCAACATCCCACTGGGGACCTCATCCTGCAACAAGACAATGCACCGTTCCATCGCTCCCGAATTGTATCCGAAAGGTTGGATGAACACTCCACCGACGTGACCTCGCTTCCTTGGCCAGCTAGGTCACCTGACCTCAATCCCATCGAGCACATCTGGGATGCCATTGAGAGAGATGTTCGAGGCTCTGACCCCCCTCCATCAAATCTTCGTGAACTGTGGAAGCTTGTTCAGGGGTCGTGGATCCGTATGGCTTCCCAACGCTTCCGGTGTCTTGTCGAGTCCATACCGAGACGAATCGCCGCCGTCATGAGGACGAAAGGTGGTGCTACACGTCACTAGACAGGTATCTCTAATTGAATTGCTCTGCAGCGTACTATATAATAGTGAAAGTTTGTATATTTGTTTGTTTGTATGTTTGTTTGTCCTCGATACAAATCTACAGTTTTCAACTTAGAACCACCAAATTTTGCATACTATCTCATTGTATCCTAACTTAGACTGTAGACGGTTTTTAGAAGTGGTCGGAGTCCGGGGTCAAGGGGTCCCCACACAAAATTTTCGTAAAATCTACAGTTTTCATTTTTGAGCCACTAAATTTTTTATATTACCTCATGGTACTTTGACCGTAGACGGTTTTCGGAAGGGGTCAGAGCCCGTGGTCAAGGGACCCCATACAAAATGTTCTTAAAATGTTCCATTTTTTAGTTTTACGCTAGCTTTCACCACCAACAGGCTGCTCCATCAGGCAGAAATATAATGTTAAGTAAATAGAGTGTTCCAGATATTCAAATTTCAAAACGATAAACGAAAGGATGATCAATGCCAATGTCCACCAAGACTTTGCAATGGAATCAGGCTTTGCATCAAGAAGTTGTTCACGCGCATCATCGAAACAACTGTTCTGACTGGCTGTGCAAAAGGGGAATATTTCTTCATTCCAAGGATTCCACTGATTCCTATAGATTAACTCCAAGCGTCTGCAATTCCCGATTTGTTCCTTTGTTGATGACCTTTGCCATGTTTATCAACAAAGCGCAAGACCAGTAATTGGCAGTGGCTGGCATTAACTTGGAGGAACCCTGCTTTTCACACAGACAACTCTATGTCTCCTTGTTAAGGGTTGGTAGTCCTACAAAATTCTACATTTCTGCTCCCAATGCAAAAACCAATAACCTAAACGAATTCAAATAAATTTAGTGGAAAATTACAAGAATATATTTTTCTTTCACAAAATTTCACCCGCTGAACTTGGTGATTTCACGAATATTTACCCGGGAAATACCAGGTACCCTTGCTAGTACACTATATTTTTCAATTATCATATGCCTTCGTCAAACACATCGATTTCAATAACAACACTTAATAATATTGATATGCAGTACTTTTGTACATAAATATCACCACATATAAATCGATAGATCTCTATCATATACATATGTCTGGACAAATTGATATCAACTATATCATGACGACAACTATCTCCTTCAACTGTATGTTCCCTCTCTACCTTCAATATTGACATGGTATGCAGCTCTGACTCACTGTCAGTGTGGCCAACTTGTAGAAGCTCTTCGAGGAATAAATGTGTCTTTCAGTGTGAAAGCATTTACCGAGAAGTAACTAAATTTGCATAAGAAGAGAAACTCAAAATGAAGCTCAAATACAGGCATAAAACACAACATGAAATTAAACATTACTTTAAAAGATGAAGAAAAAGACACTGCTTAGCAACGAATTTGCAACACCGTAATCGGGCTGACCTAGAGTCCCTGAAATCACAGCACGTAGGAAGCTGGAAAAGGTATGTGAGTATACCTGACTTTATTCTGGAATTTTAAATGCGGAGCTCGTCCTTCTCGGGATATTAAACAAGTCTGAAGACTACAAGTTATGACGTCAGTGAAATCATCCGTGGTGTGCTAGAGTAGAGCATTCCAAGCACCGACCAGCAGGGCACACAGATGTGTCAACTCTGCTGCTGGACTTGAAAGTTCTTACACATGCTCAATGGGCAACATGTCCGGTGAGTTTGGAGGCCAGTAGGAGAGTTTCCAGTCCCTGGAAACTTTCCCACTCAGCGCAAAAAATGTACGGACCGGTGTTGTTCTTCTGTAGAATCGTTTCCAGTGTGACAGCAAGGAAAAGTCGTTTTATGAAATTGAGAAAGATATTAGCTTAGCATTTGTCAATGACAGTACCAGTAATAACGACTGTAGCGTAAAAGTCTTTTCGACTTCTACGCTGATTTAACACATCAATATACTAAGAAATTGTTCCTAAATGAAACAACAGAAGTTAACTTACGGAAAAGCTTTATTCAAGCTGTAGAAAACGGGTGCCGGTCAAAACACCGACACCCAAAACACCGACAGGACAAAACACCGACACCCAAAACACCGGCAGGACCAAAACACCGACAGGACAAAACACCGACAGGACAAAATACCGACAGGACAAAACACCGACAGGACAAAATACCGACAGGACAAAACACCGACAGGACAAAATACCGACAGGACAAAACACCGACAGGACAAAACACCGACATCTCGTTTCTATTTTGTTTCTCCAACAGCAGTCGGCGCTGTATGTCAAGGATCAAGTAATATCAGAAAGTTTGTACGACGGCTTTTAACGGCAAAACAAAAATTTTGCGGCATTACTGTTTTCAATTTAGAACTACCAAATTTGGTGTACAATCTCATAGTACTCAAAGTTAGACCGTAGACGGATTGTGGAAGGGGTCCGCACAAAATTTTCTTAAAATCTACAGTTTTCAGTTTAGAACCAAATTTGATATACTACCTCATGGTACACTAAGGTAGACTGTAGATGATTTTCGAAAGGGATTGGGGTCAAGGGGGCCCCATACAAAATTTTCATAAATTCTGGTTTTCAATTTAGAACCACCAAATTTGGTATACTATCTCATGGTGCTCTAAGTTAGCCCGTAGACGGTTTGAGGAAGGGTTCGAGGCAGGTCAAAGAGGCCCCCATACAATATTTTCGTAAAATCTACAGTTTTCAATTTAGAACCACCAAATTTGGTATACTACTTCATGGTACTCTAAGTTAGACCGTAAACCCTTTTAGGAAATGATCGGGGTCAAGGGGCCCCCATACAAAATTTTCGTAAATTCTTCAGTTTTCAATTTAGAACTACCAATTTTGGTATACTACCTCATGGTACTCTAAGTTAGACCGTAAACCCTTTTTGGGAAGGGATCGGGGCCCAGGGTCAAGGGGCCCCTATACAATATTTTCGTAAATTCTACAGTTTTAAATTTAGTACCACCAAATTTGGTATACTATCTCATGGTGCTCTAAGTTAGCCCCTAGACGGTTTGAGGAAGGGGTCGGGGCCCGGGGTCAAGGGGCCCCTATACAAAAATTTCGTAAAATCTACAGTTTTCAATTTAGAACCACCAAATTTGGTATACTATTTCATGGTGCTCAAAGTTAAACCGTAGACTGTTTTTGGAAGTGGTCGGGGCCCGGGGTCAAGAGGGCCCCATACAAAATTTTCGTACATTCTACAGTTTTCAATTTAGAACCACCAAATTTGGTATACTACCTCATGGTACTCTAAGTTAGACCGTAAACCATTTTTTGGGAGGGATCGGGGCCCGGGGTCGAGGGGGGCCCATGCAAAATTTTCGTGAAATGTACAGTTTTTAATTTAGAACCACCAAATTTGGTATACTATCTTATGGTGCTCAAAGTTAAACCGTATACCGTTTGTGGAAGTGGTCGGGGCCCGGGGTCAAAAGGGCCCCATACAAAATTTTCGTAAAATCTACAGTTTTCAATTTAGAGCCACCAAATTTTGTATAACAGCTCATGGTACTGTAAGTTAGACCTAAACCCTTTTTGGAAGGGATCGGGACCGTTATCTCAACACTATTCAATTCTCTCGTACAACACTTTCTTAACAACGCTCCCAATAATCGCTCTCGATAATCGCTCTTATCAACACCTCTCCCACAACAGATCAGTCGTCGCTTTTTATCTCTTGTTCTTATCTCATTACATGCATACGTCACGTGCATTCAACCTCAATAGTGTTGCCAAACGTATTCGTTTGAAGGAAACGATATTTCTTTAAGCGTGAAGAATACTGTGAATAAACTCAAGATTTACACAGGGAAAGAAACCAAAAAAGGAAAGTTAATCTAGAATATACGTCACACGACCTGACAAGGCGTGATGCCTATCGGATTCCACCTGGCACCAGTGTCCCACATCGGAGCTGATTAAAAACATATGTTGCTGATAACGTTGGCGCCATGGGAATGTGCGACCATATTGCAACCAGAAAAACAACCAGTTCTCATCCCTGAATAGCTCTCTCTCTTGCATTTCATAGTCCAGTATTCTATTTATTTTCACCATTCAAGGCGACCGGTCCTGTAATGTAGCAACAATTGGTTTCCTTGGACATGGACCAATTTCATGCAGATTTCTTCGTATCGTTTCAGTTTACATCTCCGTACCCGTAGCAGATCTCAGGTGACACTTCAGCACAGTCGCCGTGATGGAAGTGTCGAAGGCGCTTTTCTTTGGAGTAAATGTTCTTCGCGTGATGTGGTCTGCTATCTTGGTGCAATTCCTTCCCGTCGCCCCATTCGGTGCTCTGTGACATCCCGTAGCCCGCAGATTTGCCCTACGCTCACGTTGCACCTCACTCGTGAGGATATTGAGTGAGACCCAGCTCTTACATATCAACAGTGCTTTAACGGTCTATGTCAATCAGTTGAACATGGTTGTTCGTCAGTGTATCTGCGGCATTTTGTGGGAACACTTTCGAGGACCACATTAAACCCTAAACGTCTGCCTTACTGTGCGACACGGCTTGTGCGCTGTTTAAAGATCTTAATCAGCCGGCGTCTACGAGGACGCTCGTTTGCATTCATGAGGCTCCGTATCATTTGTATATTCCTACACCAACTCGGTGTTGCATGCTGAACAGTATATGTAAAGAATCTCATTCAAAATCGCAATCTCCCAAGTGGCCTAGTAACCTGCGGTGTAGGCTTCGGATCATTTGTTCCAAATGTGGCATGAGTGCTGTGGTTGTCTGATGGCGCTGGCGCTATTCCTTTCCCGGAACCAGCGGCCCTAATACAGAGACGGGGTATTCACTTCCGCAAAAACTTCATTCAATCGGCCATCCTATGTACGAAAACAGCAGGTGGATCAGAGCACTTAAATGAGGCTGCTGACATAGTCGTCGGATGTTGTAGACGATTTGTGACTATTAATGGTATGTTCGGAGAAGACTTTCGGAACACCAATGTTTAATTCTAAAGTGTTTTTTCGTGGTCTGTATATAGGCTTGGATGATTATCGTCTGTCTTTTTTTACATCCTGATCAACCAACTACTTTTGTCCACAATATCTCCATTTTCTGAAAGATATTTGCGGCTCGCACCATTTACCTTTGACCCTTGCTACGGCTGTGTTTGAAAAGCCCAGGAGCGTGGAAGTTTGGGTGATAATCGAATCGGGGACCCCTGACGCCAACTATGATGCGACTTTCAAATTCTCTGAGATCACTCGTTTTTCCTACTCTGACCCTCAGTCAAACGCTAACTGATGCTCAACGAGCTGGTCTGCCTAATTTACACCGCACAGAGCCAAGGCCGTCCACAAAACACAAGGCCATGACATTAGAGAGTTGAGTTCCCTCTCTTAGTGATGTCAAGCGGAAACCAAGGTATACGATTGGTTACCAATATAATTGTGTGTGACGTCAAACACGACACCGACGTATCAGGTCGTGTAACATCAAAGTGACATCACAAACGGAGAGAACTCTTCTAGCTAAAGTCATGCCCTTGTGGTTTCCAGACTACCTTGACAGAACGCTCATGTGCCGTACGAAGCCGAGTGTACCTAATAAACTGGGATCTCAGTGTATTTTTCACAAAGTGTTTTTGGACTGAAGTAAAATCTCGAGTAACTGAAATCCATGTGAAATCTCACCTTTGGACGTTTAGCAAACTTGGTACCATATTTCCTTTGCGATCGTGCTATTACATTGTGTGTGTTTAAATACAGTATGTCTTCGTGCATCAAATCAGTTTTGAACCAAAGAACCCGGATTCTTCTGAACCAGCTATAACAAGGGCTGTTTATTGTGAAGCGTTTTTCGAGTAATTACCTTTTTATTTTCAAGCCTGTGTGTGAATTTTCCTCTCGCACGCGTCTCATGACTTCAGAATCGGAACTCCTTTCATATTCCTTTTCTTACACTGGTATGCCGAAAAAGACTACATAACACTTTGGCATTTTGTGGCTTAAGAGTATTTATAACAATTTATAACGAAGTAAATTTCTCCGTCATTTTTGTCCACGCCGGGGCTCGAACCCGAGTCCCCTCATTCCGGAATAATTCGCTCTACCAATTGAGCTACGCGGACGTTCGTTCTGACTGCTATCTGCCTTTATGTCGTGTGCGTCCTGCTGGCAGGTACGTCACATCTCCTCCCCCGCCCGAAAGAGAACCGGGGCATGGCCCACTGGTCAGCCGTGACCATGAATCGTCGCAGGCAATGAAGCACTTACTTGAGAACTCCCAGTCAATTTGGTGTGTGGAGTACAACGTCACACACATTTGTTTTTCGAAGCGCTGGAGAAGGGATTCTCTTACTTTTCCTATCTCGCGATGTGGAAAGAACATCACACCATTGCGATATTTTGAACGACCGGGTCATCCGAAAAGTTCGGGCGCCATTATAACGAAGTAAGTTTCTCCGTCATTTTTTTCCAAGCCGGGCTCGAACCCGGGTCCCCTCATTCCGGAATAAGTCGCTCTACCAATTGAGCTACGCGGACGTTCATTCTGACTGCTATCTGCCTTTATTTCGTGTGCGTCCTGCTGGCAGGTACGTCACAAAGGGTTGTTTATTGTGAAACGTTTTTCTAGTAATTACCGTTTTATTTTCAAGCCCTATGGAATGTGTGTGAATTTTCCTATCGCACGCGTCTCATGACTTCAGCATCGAAACTCCTTTCATATTCCTTTTCGTACACTGGTATGCCGAAAAAGACTACATAACACTTTGGCATTTTGTGGCCTAAGCGTATTTAACCGAGTTTGTTGGAGATGAAATTTCATACTTATCAGCATCTTTTCACCAGCAGGAAAATGTATCCTTGTACAAAGTCGTAGATGAGTCTTTGCATCCGAATTAGTATATAGACCCCTTAATACTAATTCCTGAGTTGCCTAATTTCGTATATCATTCATTACACGCCGAGCATGAATGGTCTCCAAACTATTCATCCTCTGCATGTTCTAATTACAAACTTAAGAATATTTTATTCTAAACGTATGTTTCAAAGTAAACACAGCGAGAATGAACACAAGGACGACCAGGAGCACGACTTTTCATATCTGAGAAATGAATTCTCAACATTCGCTGTGAGACAATACCAGGTAATTTTCAATCAATCCACCACTTAATATGAACCTAGAGAATTTCATTAACTCGTGGAGCTCGAGTTTTGAATTTTGTTGTGGGACAACAAAGGACGATACATTGGAGCTTGGAATTTTATGCTTTATGCTACCCGAATGCAACGTACGTAAAAGGTAATCGGATGCAACTTTAATAGCTATACACTGAAATATGAAAGCTTTCTGGTTGACACCACACTCTGTTAATCTGAGTACACTGCTAGACATAGAAAATGCCACACTATCAATGAATTCACGAAATCAAATGAAACTTATCACACATGTAGACAATTAGGTGGAAAAGAAGTGATTTAATTTCTGAGTGATTGCAGGAATGCCATGGGCGTGGACAAAGTACAATGTGTCCTGGAGCAGTTGGTCTTACGGCAGATATGATGGGCTATGCGTTCGACAACGGGGCATGCAATCAGGCTGAAAATTCCCCGAGGTATCGCTGACCATATATCGTAGACCTGTGTCCCCAATTATTCGGCCGTCCCGGTGGCGTAGTGGTCTAAGCGATGGCCTCTGATCATTCGTCCGAACGGGGTCCGGGTTCGAATCCCCGTGAGGCATGGATGTTGTGTTTGTCTTACGGCACTGTCTCTCTGCCTTCCCTGGAACCAGTGACCCTAAATTAGGAACGGGCGACTGCTTATAGCCCATTGAGTTGCTCACGGTGGTTGTTAGACCTCCAATCAATCAAAAAATCAATTATTCGACATTGCGAGAGGGTCGTACATAGGCACTAAGTCGTCGGCCAATGACTTCTCACAAGTTTCCCATTGAGGACAAGTCTGAGGATCACGCTGGCCAAGACAGAGCTTGACCACCTTTGCAGGCTCTATTTACAGATGTTGGCAGTCTGCGGGTGGGCATTATCTGCTTGAATGTGGGCGTCAGGAACACCGCAGAGATACGGCAACAAAGCGTGCTGCACATCTCCTCGACGTACTGTCGTGCTGTCACACAACTTGACCATGGCACAAGATCTAGGAGCAGTATGCGGTTCACAGTTGGCAGAAAAATCAGCCTGCCCACCACGTCGTCTCCAGACTCACAGCCGGAGACTGTCTGCATTCAGAAAGAAGCGAGGCTCATCGCTGAATGCGCCATGGTTCCCTTTGTTCTGCCGCGCATGTCTGATAGGGTTCCACTCCAACCTTGTGCGATATGTTCTGTGGTGAGTGATAGTCTTCACAATGGCTCACGACAGCGCACTTCTGCATCTGTCAATCTATGATTCCCCCTCCTTTTCGGTATCGGAATGTACACTGAAGAGCAATTGAATTAGAGACAGCTGGCGTTACGCAAATGTGGCGCTGTGGGCGGCCCTGTAAACGGAAAAGACATGACGTACGCAGCGATCCGACAATATAAGAAATAATGCAACGGTAATCAGGAAGAGTCGGACGCAGTATGGGTAAGACGAAGGATCTAAGCGCATTTGATTGTGGGCAAATTGTCGAGGCCCGACGAATGGGTCACTCCATCTCGGAAATCGTACAGGCACGGGAATTTTCCCGAGCTACTGTGTCACGGGTGCTCCGTGAGTACAACGAATCCGGTAAAACCATTCCTGCAACGGCCAACTGCCGTGGACAACGGCGTGTGGTTAAACATGATCATCGACGGCTAGCTCGCATTGTAACAGGTGATAGACGGGCCACGGTGCAAGAAATCACTCGGCAATTTAACGGCGGTGCACAACAACGTGTAAGCGGCCACACAATATAGAACCATCTCCTCGCTATGGGGTACAAAAGCCATCGTCCCACGAGGGTACCGTTGCTGACCGCACATCACAGGATGCAAAAATTAGCGTGGGCGCGGGAACATCTCCACTGGATCCTAGACATGTGGAAAATGTTGCCTGTACTGATGAGTCGAGATTCACTGGTACATGCGGATGGCAGGATACGAGTACGGCGAAACTACATGAAGCGATGGTCCTTCTTGCCAGCGGGGTACTCATTAAGCTGGTGGGGTTGGCCTTCTCCTCTGGGGACTGTTTAGGTGGACTGAAATAGGACCTCTGGTACGTGTGACATCGTCCCTAACAGGTCAACGTTACCGGTATATCCTGGACAAGCATTTGCTCCCGTTTGTGCGTCTTCAACATCCCACTGGGGACCTCATCCTGCAACAAGACAATGCACCGTGCCATCGAAGCCGAATTGTATCCGAATGGTTGAACGAACACTTCACTGACGTGATCTCGCTTCCTTGGCCAGCTAGGTCACCTGACCTCAGGCCCATCGAGCACATCTGGGATGCCATCGAGAGAGATGTTCGAGGCTTTAACCCCCTCCATCAAATCTTCGTGAACTGTGGAAGCTTGTTCAGGGACGTGGATCCGTATGGCTTCTCAACGCTTCCGGTGTCTTGTCGAGTCCATGCCGAGAGGAATCGCCGCCGTCATCAGGGCGAAAGGTGGGGCTACACGTTACCAGGCAGGTATCTCTAATTCAATTGCTCTTCAGTGTATATAGCTGCATGCACACCTCGTCGAATGTCGTCTGCTGTGGAATATCTGACTTACTTTCTCCTACCACCGTCACCACATTCGGCCGACATTTGTTGCATCACGATGTGTTTCCTTTCCACAGTGTTGCCACGCAGGGACAAATCACCCGTACCCAGCCTTATGATGAAAACTGTGGTAAAGTTCTCCGTGGGATTGTAGGATTACCGACATCCTCACCCAGGCATTCTCACTCCTTTCACGTGTTTTTGCCCCCGAGATTACCCCGATGCAATGCTCCGCACGCTCAGGTGAGGACGACAAAACGTAGGTACCCCAAACCATTTTGCTCTTTTATCACACTCACATATCACGTGACTGGTTTGCAATTGCAGCAATTTACATGACGCTTACCAACTAATTTGCGTGTCTCTCCGGCAAATGCGTCATGGTGTGGCATTTTCTATGTCGAGCAGTGTATTTTCAGTCTCTGAATAATATTGAGCAACTACAGTTCCCCTTTTCGGGTAAGGGCGAGGGAAAATGCATCTCACGAAATTAATTTTAAAATGTAATTGTTGCCACAACTTATGCGAAAAGGAGCGAAAAAGAAATGTTATTTCTCAATTTTCATATGCACTGAGTTAGCTTTGAATTAGGAACATCGCCGTTTCACAGATTCGGAGGAATAACGAAATACCACGTAACGTTGGCACGTAACGCCAACGTTACGTGGTGTGGCTACTATGCGTATACTGTGCACACCTGTCCTCTACACGTAATCAGTAAACGGTTGCCGGTAAGGGAAAAACGTGGCGACTCAAGCTAATTTTACCAAGACCAGAGAGTTTGAGCCCGTTGGGCATGTGCCAGTATTTTGGAAACAGCCGCACTTGTTGGCTGTTCCTTACTACTGTATCTTCTATATAGGCCCTGAAGTAAAAGAAGTGGCGTGGGGTTTGGCTTTGTCGTGTTGCAGAATCTTTGGCCTTCCCTGGATTAACCGTGCACAGACATCCAGCAGAAGGGCTCATATTGGTCAGCCACGCGCGGTTATTGTGAGAGGTGAGCCCCTGGTATCGCGTCTGGTATCTTAGCAACGACGTGTAACAGTCACCCAGCTCACCGACCAGTACAACAGCAGTGCAGTTCGACATATTTCCACATGCACCGTGCGCCGTACCTCGCTTCGTCTGGGATTACGCAGTCGGATTTCAACGACAGCACCCATGATAACGTCCAGTCAAAATCCGCGAAATACGTGGTATAAGTGAATAAACAAAGACATCGCTCTTTCCACGTTTTAGTGACACATAGCAACCGAAAACCTGTTATTCAGTCACCGCTGGTGATCCAAACTCCAGATCTCTCGATATCTAGTCGAGCGCGTTAGCCTCACACCACTGTGACCAAAAACGCCACGTATCTTGAGGATTTTCACTTTGGATCCTGCCCTTTGGATTTAAATGCTATAATTAATATATAGCCAGTGCCGTTAATGCTCACCAGATGGAGACCTTTCAGTAGCTGAGCCCATCTTACGGATTTATGATGTCAGAAGCTGACAGAAAAACACACTATTGTTGGCTACCGTGGTGTAAGGTTACGCGCTAAGCTAGATATCGAGAGATCTGGGATTCGGATCCCCAGTGGTGACCAAATAACAAATTTCCGGCTGCTATGTGTTGCTAAAACGTGGAAAGAGCGATGTCTTTGTTTATAATGCCCAGTAATTGCAGATAACGTCTTGAATGGGTCAAGGATCGTCGGCAATGGACCCTCGATAGAATGTGGGAGGCCCGTAATCGCAACTTGCAGTTTGAACAGGCACAAAATCGCTGAGATTTCTCATCGGAGAATATCGAAGAATAAGTCAGAGAACCATAGCAAGTAAGCTAAGCTGATCATTAGTTTAGGTGGTGTCAATAACATCGGTAACGTATTAGGATTCAACAAAGTGTGTGCTCGCTGTGTACCGCGTCACCTAACGACTGAAATGAAGAAATCAGGACTTGAAACATGTCAAAGTTTTCTTGCTCGCTATGAAAAATATGAAAGTCATTTTCTCCAAAACATTGTGACTGGTGATGAGAGTTAGCTTCACCATTAAGACCCAGAAATGAAAAATCGATCGCTGCAATACCGACACATATCTTCTCTTCGAGCAAAAAAATCAAAACTCGAATTACTACCGGTAAGTGTATGATCACTATGTTCTGGAACTACAGAGGCATTATTCATCAGGAGTACATGATCAAAGGTCCCACTATCAACTCTGAGAGCTATGTGTTTACCTTTAAAAAGTTAAAGCCAAGAATAAAGCGCATGCGTAGGGGAAGGCCAAAGATTCTGCAACACGACAAAGCCAAACCCCACGCCACTTGTTTCACTTCAGGGGCTATATAGAAGATCGGATTTGAAGTTCTTGAACACCCTACCTACAGCCCAGATCTGTCACTGTCCGGCTTCCGGTTTTTTTCTACTCTCAAGAGACATCTGAATCTCCGGCAAAGGCGCAGTTGATTAATTCGCTGTGCGACATGTGCGAGGTTGACGTTTCGGACGGGTGTTCGAATCCCGGTCCTGCCGGCCGTCTAGTCTGCGGTTTTCCGCAGCCTTCCTGTGCTTAAGAACGCGACTGCGTAGATGGATCCCTGTGAAGTCGGCTCCTGACGCAATTTGTCCCTTACCCGTATGCAGCAGAGGAATGGCAAGCCGGCTGCATTAATTTGCCAGTAACCCACAAGGGCACATTGTCGCCTTTGCAGAACTCAACGCGCCATGGGCGGACGAGGTACATGGTGAATGAAACAGACATCTGAAAGGAATTGATTTCCCCTGTGACGAAGATGTTCAAGCCGCTACGAGGAAATGGCTCCTAGATAAGCTGAAGATTTTTACAGAGACGGGTTTAAAAAAATTTGTTAAACGTTGGTATATCTGGTAAAAGTTCAATCCGTACATATATTTGAACAACAAAACACATGGAAGATGAACAATGTATTATATTGGGACAAAGTCCCATAAAATACTCTTACACACATTATTGTACAGGAGCACAAGAACGACAAGTTGACAAAAATGACAATGAAATACACTGGCGGATATTGAAAAAAGAACACTAAGAAGAAGACGTCTGATACCAACAAAATGTATACAGCATAATAACGGAATACAGAGGATAACGTGATCAAAACATTATGGCAAAATACAGCTATATTTGCTGGTAAACTGAAAAATAACATTTCCATGTATCATGGTTAGTACGAGGTTGAACCACCATGGACTGCGTCACACTGTGCAATTCTGGCATGGAGTCTGTCGTACAGATGTTAGATGTAAATTTGGGGTATTGAATTCCAAGCATCCTCAACCTGGACGCGTAAATCGGGGATGGTCGTGGCTGGCCGTGGAGACCGGATAAGTCGTTGTCCCATAAAATCCCACAAGTGCTCAATGGGGGACAAATCCGGTGAACGGGCAGGCCATGGGAGTTGTCTCACACCCTGAAGTGCATGTTGCGTTGCACGTGCCGTGTATGGGCGTGCGTTATCTTGCTGGAAAACATCACGATGGACCGACCTTACAAATGGCACAACAACGGTCTGAATGATGTTGATGTAGGAGGTGCTGTTTAACGTACCCGTTACAAACACTAGTTGTGTACGGGAGTGATAGCTGATCGTAGGCCCTGTGTGTCGCTGGCGGGTGCAAGAAGGGTGGAGACGCTCCCCTGTGAGTCTGCGAACTCGCATACGGCCATCGGAGGCTCCCAAGCAGAATCTGCTTTCATCACTGAACACGACAGATCGCTACTGCGTTCTCTAGTGCAGACGTTGGCGACACCACTGCAGCCGTTCCTGACGGTGGGCTGGAGTCAGAGGCACACGTGAACTTAGTCCTGCATCCAGTAGACGGTTTCGGATTGTTCGCACAGTCCCCTCAGGTGCAACGGCAGCTCGGATTTGTGTCGCAGTGGATGTTCTGCTTGACAACGCCGCTCTTCTTATGCGTCGATCGGTTCGCTCATCAGTCCGTCTGTGACTCCCGGTTCCACGTCTTCTCGTGTGGAAAATTCCTCGGATCATCTACGCCACCATCGTACCACCACCGATACTCCCCGTCCAATTCGCTCCGCAATACGACGATACGACCACCCGGCCTCGCGGAGTCCGACTAGACGACCTATCTCAAAGCCCGATAACTGCTGAAATCGTACACGTCTTCCATGTCCAGGCATTGCAGCTTCTTCAGAGTCTTCGCACGTGTCCGCACGCCGACGTCTGATTACATTTATTTCGCCGTACTCCTTAAATACCACCGACGATAATTTGCATATTATGCCGTGCTGTGGCGTAAGCGCTCACCGGTTGGTCCCGAAATTAACATCACACCTACGTAAACTCGACCCAATTAACATATGTAAATTTCATTATCGTCCGCCAATTCCTTCTTGGTGTTCTTTTTTCACTGTCCGCCAGTGTAAGTATGGATGCACTACTTTCTGAACAACATCTGTATAAATGATACTGTTGATTAAAAATATTGGCGTTGACAGTGTTACAGCCGGGGACGCGGATTGATTGCATCTCGAGTTGTTTCTAAGATGCTGAAAATGCGAGATCTGAACATAATGGATTTTGCGAGTCAGGTGTCAAAATTTACAAACCAAATCAAAAACAGGGGTAGTGTTCATTCAGAGCACACAATCACAAACGTTAATTTAGATAATTGACATAATCGCTGAAGTGATGCTTTTAATTCGCTACTCAATATGCCTGCTGATTGCAGTTTCTTTAACCAGTAGTTCACATTAAACTGGTCCTGCCGCCCCGGTGGCGCAGCGGTCTAAGCGATGGCTTTGTAAATGTTGTGTTGACCTGTGCTCCGTGTTTGACCTGCGTTTATTGGTGTCCTTTTGTGTGTGTGCCGTCATTTTGTGTATCTCCTGTGTTGTGTACGTCTCCTGTGTCGATTGAGTCCGACCTTGACGTCCTGTAAGTAAAACTTTACTTGTACTAACTCTTTTTCCGTCCTGGCTTTGCCCACGGTCGGGTTTAGAAGGCCAGCCATTACCGCATCTGATAGGCCAGGTCTAAAGCTTGATAGCAAAGCTCTGACACGCCTGGCCACATTCGGTCATCGTCACTACCACACGCAGCTGGTTTCAAAGCCGCGTTATCTGATGTTACCAGCTCTTCTTCCTCTACAGCGAAGAATCCATGTACAACGCCTCTTGATATGATATGATTGTCACTAGAGACAACAATAAATTACACATCGAAATTCCGGAAACTTCAGCTCCTGGGCAAGAAGTTTTACGCACACAGAAACTTGGCATATGTTTTGATGCCCTCCCGGACACCAGCCTTAAGAAATACTCCTTAGCCGTCCACCAAATCCTCCCTAAGGGAGCGATCACCCATATGGCGACGAAACCTAGGACTGTTCTCATTTATTTTGCAAAGCCAGAGTTTGTGGAGCGCGTCTTATCTGACGGACTTCATGTTGGGGATCACACCTTACTGGGAGTCCCGCTTACGCAGCGCCCCGTACTTGTTACGTGCTACCCCGTA
Source organism: Macrothele yani (assembly GCA_039090855.1). Taxonomy (NCBI): domain Eukaryota; kingdom Metazoa; phylum Arthropoda; class Arachnida; order Araneae; family Macrothelidae; genus Macrothele; species Macrothele yani. Next base: position 41,011,152 of record CM077022.1, on the reverse strand, counting down.
CCACCAGAAATAAAGGACCATTACTTAATGGCGGCCCTTTCCCGTTGTGGAAAAGTAGTTGGTTCCATTTCCACTCTGTCTTCCGCACCAACAGACCCAGATGACAGGAACATCTTAGGTCTGCGTCGCCAAGCAAGGATCCTGTTCTCTACTGAAGATGCCATTGCTGATTGCCATACTGACCTCACTGTGGTTGTAGGGAAGCAGATTTTCCGGATCGATATCGTTACTGCCTTGAATTGTTTTAAATGCAAGGCATATGGCCACATCCAATCACGTCGTCTACATGTATCTGCCAAGCCAACTATTTCCATACCGCCCGAAGTCAACACCCATCCCTCAACATCAGTTTCTCTGGCCACACCAAGTTCGGCTCCACAGACGTCCTTGATCCCTGCTACTGTTGTTCCAGAGGCTTCTCCCCCAGCAAATGATGATTCATTATCAATCTCCAAGTCTTCAATCTCTACTACGGGAACTTTGGCCACCTCTCCATCGTTGGACCCACTTGCTGCTGTGGTACCTCTACGTTCTTCGGAGGGTATTATCTCAGAAAAGGAATGGCAACCCCTCCGTCGTGTTGCTTCATCTTCTTCCCTTGCATTCCCGAATGTGAAGTCAAATATAACTGTCCTACACCCACCAGCTTCTCCCGGCGTTCACACGTTGAAACGTACCAGACAGAGTTCAATCTCGCCGGTGACGTCTTCCCCGCTGCTCTCGTTCCCCTTTCGCCAATTCGACAGTCTTTCTCTCCAATAGCAGTTCCTACATCTCTAAAATCCCCAGCTGTTCCAAAACTGTTGGATCAAAAAGCTTTCGCAGAATATCTGGAAACTTTCCCTGCATTAGACGGGCCGCTGGCGCCGTCTGATCTTGCTCTCATCATACTCAATCAACCGTCGCGTCCTCTCAAGCAGCTAGACTGCGTTAAATCACGTAATGCTCAGCTTCCTACTATTATCACCCAACTTCAGAATCTACTTGCTCTTTTGCCGAAAATTGACACATCTAACTTAAAGAAACGTGTAACCAGTCTTCACAAAAGTGCGGATAGCAATATTCAACCACTACAACCTCTTTCAAGTTAAAATTACTTTATTTCAACTGTAAGGGATGCTCCGTCCTTCCTACCAATGCGTTAGTGTTTGATGACATTACACCGCATGATGCGGATATATTATTGTTACAGGAGACTAACTGTCATCCCAACACCCCATACCACCGGTGGCGAACCTGGCCATTTCAATTCTACCATGTATATCGACTTAGTCTTCACTCAGGACTCGCGGTAGCCATCCATTTTCGTCTTCGATCTTTCATTACTGATATCACGGTCAAACCGATGTATCGTGACCTCCTGTAGCTTCTGTCCTTCCGACTTCACAACTTCCGATACCATATCTTTAACATCTATGTTTCCGGCAATCAACAGTATGCAGACTGTCTTTTTGAGCATTTTGTTTAGTGTGTTCAAGGTCTTCCGGCCACTGATATTGTCATCATAGGTGGTGATTTTAACTGCACCCTTGACCCCTCCCTCGACAGATCGGACGGTTCCACGGATACCAGGTATTTTCTTACCAGAGCACTTTCTACAGCCATTAACCAGCTACAACTCCAAGATTCTTTTCGACACCTGCACCCAGATCTTCGTTCGTACACCTGCCGCTCCTACTCCACTTCCTCCCCTACAACTGCCCGACTTGACCGGTTTCATGTTTCTTCAATTCTTCTTCCTTCAGTTATCTCCCTTTCTCACACATCGACCGTTTCTTCCGACCACAGCTGTGTCGTAATGTGTCTTCACACCGGTCCATCTCCTCGGCAATACTACCGCACTTGGACCCTTGATGATGATCTTTTACTTGTTTCAACTTACGTAAATTCCATCCAATCTCAGCTCCAACAAGCCTTATATACGCTCCCTTTTGCTTCTTGTCCCTTGCAACACTGGTTAAATGTTAAATCCCAAATTATTCTTTATACCAAACAATATTCCCACGAAAAACGTACTACAGCCTTTATGAAGATTGTTGCTGCACGCTCGATTTTTTCCACCCTAGATCTTGATTCTCCACTGTTTTCTCTTTACCAAGCTGAACTTCGTGCCTTGCTACTTCCTGTGTCCCAACAAGCTCTTCACCGCCTCAAGCTCCTTTATCTCCAGCCAAATGACTATCTATGTGAACAGGTTCAACAACTGGAATTCCACAAACGTTCTGTTCATCACCTCCGTAATCTGAAGTTACCCGATGGAACTGTTACTAATGACCCCACTCTCATTTGCTCCGGTATTAGAACATATTTCCAGTCACGTTTTGCTCAATTCCAGTCAAGTTCTCCGCAGGCTGATTCGATTCTTCGTGCCTTAAACATATTCCATCGCATCTTGTTACATCTCTTTCTATGCCTATCACCCCAGCAGAAGTAGTACAGTCACTTGCCTTACTTAACTGTCACTCGTCACCTGGTCCTGACGGGTTGACAGTTAATTTCTTTCGTACGTTTTCCTCTTTCTTACACCCTCTCCTATTGCCTTGCTTTACAGCTGCTTTTTCCTTATCTGTTCTTCCCCCCGCTTTTACTCTAGCTCACATCATTCTTCTTCCAAAGAAGGGGTGTCTGCTGGAATTGGATAACTGGCGTCCTATATCCACCCTTAATGTTGACTACAAGATTTATACTAAAATACTCTCCCTTCGATTAAACCCTGTCCTTCCCACCGTCATACATCCCGATCAAACGTACACCATCCCTGGCCGAAGCATTCATACTAATATTAATCTCCTCCGTGAGTCATATTGCCTTGCCCACCTTTCCTCCGAACCTTTAGCCTTCCTCAATCTTGATCAGAGGCAGGCCTTTGATAACGTGAGTCATCAGTGGCTTGCCTCTCCGCTCTCTGCCTTCGGTTTCCCATCTGTCTTCATCACAGCCCTCCTTGCCCTGTACTAGGACTCAGTTGTCCATATCCAGACGACCTCCTTCCTTACAGCCCCCATTCCGTTTCGTAACGGCATCCGTCAAGGATGTCCTCTTTCCGGACAACTTTTCTCTCTAGTCTTTGAGCCTATTCTTTGCTCTGTTCGTTCTCTTCTACAACTTCCCCCTCCACCATTCAGCATAGCACCAGGCACCATTCTATCGTTCTTACTGCCTACGCCGATGATCTCACAGTTCTCATCCGAGAAGAATGGCAATTCACAATTGTTCTTGCATGGTATCAAGTGTATGCTGCGGCGTCTGGCGCTTCGTTAAACCTTTCAAAGTGTACAGGCTTGTGGTGTGGCTCCTGGAGACATCACCCCGATGCACCGTGGGGCGCTCATTGGACTTCCACCAGTGAAAAGGTACATGGGGTGCACATTGGCAGCTGGGTATCAGCAGCGGCTGCCACCTGGAGACACCTCGTCAGGAAACTACGTCACACCGCTGCTTACTGGTCCAAGCTCAAGTGCTGTTTGACCTACCACAGTCGTGCACGGCTTTCTGGTACTCACATCCTCTCGTTAGTTTATCATTCCTGGATTGCACAACCGCCACCAGCCTACGTTCAAACTGCAACAAAATCAGCAATGCTCAGCATTGTTTGGTCATCCACTCATTGGATGTCTTCCTCAGTATTGTCTCTACCTTCGACTTGTGGTGGCCTCAATATGCCAGAGATTACCATGCGTTATAAAGCTGTAAGAATTTCCAATTTCTTCCGTTTGACAGTTCAACCAGACTCTTCCGCTTCCATTCTTCTGCTTAATGTTCTGACTTCCCCCTTAATCCCTGCCTCACCGTCCAGCTTCTTATTAAGATGGATATTCACACTGTCATTCCCCCTCCCCCGTTTTCCTCTAGTCTACCAGGAAACTGTTCAGTTCCTTTGTTCTTTACCGCTCGTTCGTCAACCTCCCTCTTCCACTCTTGATCTTCTTTCCGAGCCTCTTTTTTTCTCCTGCGTCCTCCATCCCCCTACTGCCAACTTTATCTTTTTCCCCGCATGGCTACAAGCTGGTGTAGTCTCCGTTTCCCAACTGGTTCTCCCCGATTTTTCATGGAAACCCATTTCCCACTTTTTTTCCTACCCTCCCACCCTCGTCCGAACTCTCTGATAACTTCCTCCAACTTAAACATGCTCTTCAACCACTTTTTCCTTCCCTAGTGGATTCCTCTGGCCTCCTTTCGGTTTCCTCTGCCTCTCTCCCTTTTCCGTTCTTCCTTCCCTTTTCCGGTGATCTCCTCCCTCTCCACAGTCTTTCCACCCGCACCCTGTACCGTTTTCTCCGTTCTTCTTCTGAGGTACCTTGCCCTATTCCTTCTGTTCCTTCTTTTGCACTAACCTCGGTCTGGTCTGCTGCCCAACATTCACCGGCCCTCTCCTCAGAACCTAATGTGCACTGGAGGTTTTTGCACAATGGACTGCCTGTCCCTTCGACTTTGTTCCGGAGAAATATAGTATCATCAGATCTCTGTCCTTTTTGTAACGTCGTAGGAGACGTCTTACACATGTTTGTTTACTGTCCGACGCTGCTCCCACTATTTCACAGTATGTTCCAACTTGCACATCCTTCTTGTACCAGTGATCTCACCCTAGAAGATTATCGTTTCCTCGGCCACAGTTCTACAAGTTTCTGCTCTATTTTACCAGTTTGTTCGTATTTATTTATTCTAGCTAAATATATTATTTTCTCTCACCTGCTACAGTTACAAGATCCAGATCCTATCACATTCTCTACCTCCTTGAAGGCACACTACCGCAACAGGGTTAAAGCCAGACTCACCCTGGAATACTCCTTGGCGAATGACACGGCACGGTTACCTGCCTTCTTCAAAACATGGTCGCTGTGTCGTCCTTGGTTTCGGTTTTATAGTGCCCAGACTGTTTATCTGCTGTTTTAATAAACCTACGTCGGAACTTTCAATTTTTGCTGTTCCCTCACCATGTTTCCTCCTGGAACTGGATTGTGTTTGCTTCCTGCTGATGTCACCTTTTGTACACAGTTCTCTTCATCCTCACAGTGACTCTCTGCCACCAGTGATTTCCATGTCACTAGAACTGCGCGAATTTTTTTCTGTAAATTGTTTCGCTCTAGTGATGTTCCAAGACTTCAATGAGCAATTATCCCAGAGCTACTGCTTTTTACAGCAAATAATGCAATGCCTGTCATTGCTCATTTGTACAATTATCATTTCATTGTAAATATCTACATTTTGTTTTATTTCTCCCCTTCTTTCACACTGCGTGTGAGGTTGCGGATGTTCTGTTGTAATTCTTTTAAATGAATAAAAGCAAATATTGAAACTAAGCGATGGCCTCTGATCATTCGTCTGAAAGGGGTTCGGGGTTCGAATCCCGGTGAAACATGGATGTTGTGTTTATCTTGTGGCACTGGCTCTCTCCCTTTTCTGGAATCAGTGACACTAAATTAGAGACATGCGACTGCTTATAGCCTATTGAGGTGATCACGGTGGTCGTTAAATCTAAAAAAAAAAAAAAAACTGGTCCTAAGCAGGAATGTTTCATAATTGACTCTGGTTTGCTCCCCGAACAGCGACTACAAATATGTCCTTATTATGGTATGTACTTCTAAGCCACAGGTAATCCATATAACGGGGATTTGATCCACACTTAAGTGGTTGTGGTGTAAATCGGGCTTTGCCCACGAAGCAAGAACACTGGAGCTTGTCGCGGGTCATTCTGACATCATACATGAACACACACACACACACACACTTTCTTTCACAGGAGGGAGCCTCTCCGGTTGCCGCAGGGTGTTGTCCGTCAGCTGAAGTCCAAAGGGTTGGGGGGAAGTGAATCCTCTCTCTTGCTGCTCGACGTTTTTCCCTCCTTAGCGGCCATTTCCAGCCATTTCGTTTGTTGATTACCCTGGGGCGCTTACAAAGAAATTGGGAAGCTCAAAGTCGCTCTGAGAATTCTATCGTGTTACCAAGATTCGAATAAAGCAAACCTCTTTTCGTGCTGGCCTAGTCACTTTCGTTCTCACTCCCTCGAAGAAAACTCCTGTGCCTTCTTTGCTCCACAGCATCTTTGGGCTTTCTGTTCCACTCACGCAGGGGCCCCAAATCTTTTCCCAATGGCATTCCGTATTGTGGGTATGCGTGATCCCTCTTTTTCTGCGTTTGGTCTTCCAGACGGTACAGAACACATAGTGTTGCCATTCTACTGATTTATCAGTAGATTTAGTGATTTTGACTCTACTCTACTGATAGATTTTCGTAATCTACTGATAGTTCTCTGTTTCAAGACCTCCTACACACTCTCGGACATACTGAGTAAGAATATCCACATTCTTTCAGTTCTCACCATCTGCTGATCCAATCGACAAGACTCACCTCAGAAATGATCTTCAGACGAAATTCTGACTGAGACTAAAAATATTAAACACCTGCTACCTATTATTTTTCTTTCAATTCACACTGGTTGCCATGAAATATTCTTTTATTCTAGATAACTAATCTGTCTGTTATACAAAGATTTTCCCTAGTTTTGTTATAAGGCAGAATTTTAGGAAAATGGCTATACTTCGATATATATGTTAATTAAACCTTTTCTTTAGTAGCACTTATTTCACGGAATTTGGGACATCTACAATAGATATCGTTTAGTAAGAAGTGTAAGTATAATATATAACGTTGGTTTTAGGAAGACGACAAGGGGGACCGATCTGACTGTGACTACATTACAAGGGAAATGCCATGAACAGTGGCACCAACAATTTTAATGATGTGCCTTATTTATTAAAGCTGATCATCAGTTATATTATAGAAAAGCGCTCAGGATTGTATTGGTTTGAATTTTTTTCCGGTGTTTAATACCATGGAGTACTTGAATTATTTGAAATACCAGTGAATTTAAGCATTCCTTCGTACTGAGATTACATCCAATGCTATATTACAATTGTAAGATGGTGCATAGGGTAAACATTGGTAATTTTATGGCATAGGTAAATTCGTAATAGAGCTTTAGGGGCTATACGTTAGGTACCTACTGTTTTAATTAGCTTTAATTTTTTAATCATAAATAGCAGCAGGTATCCGGTTTCTAAAACCGAAAAGAGATCTCAGTAAGTTGTTTTGTTAATATTACAGAGAAAGTTATTCAACGCGCGACGAGAATCGAATAGCCTTTTGCGATGGCGTTTAGTATACAAGTTAAAAAAGCGGATTTCAAGAAGGAAAATAAAGGTAAACAAACTACACTGGCGGAAAGTGAAAAAAGAACACCAAGAAGGAATTGGTGGACGATCATGAAATTTACATATGTTAATGGGGTCGAGTATAAGTAAGTAGGTGTGATGTTAATTTCGGGACCAACCGGTGAGCGCTTACGCCACAGCACGGCATAACATGCAAATTATCGTCAGTGGTATATAAGGAGTACGGCGAAATGAATGTAATTAGTCGTTGGCATACGGATATGTGCGAAGACCCTGAAGAAGCTGCAATGCCTGGACATGGAAGACGTGTATGATTTCAGCAGTTATCAGACTTTGAGCGATGTCGTCTAGTCTGACTCGCGAGGACTTGTGGTCGTATCGTTATATTGCGGAGCGAATTAGACGGGTAGCATCGGTGGTGGTACGATGGTGGCGTAGATGGACCGACTAACATTCCCACACGAGAAGTCGTGGAACCGGGAGTCATAGACGGACTGATGAGCGGACCGATCGACGCATAAGAAGAGCGGCGTTTTCAAGCAGAACATCCACTGCGATGCAAATCCGAGCTGCCGTTGCACCTGACGTGACTGTGCGAACAATCCGCACCCGTCTACTGGATGCAGGACTACGTGCACGTGTGCCTCTATCATGTGTACCTCTGACTCCAGCCCACCGTCAGGAACGGCTGCAGTGGTGCCGCCAACGTCTGCACTGGAGAACGCAATGCAGATCTGTCATGTTCAGCGATGAAAGCAGTTTCTGCTTGGGAGCATCCGATGGCCGTATGCGTGTTCGCAGACGCACAGGGAACCGTCTCCACCCTTCTTGCATCCGCCGGCGACACACAGGGCTTACAACTGCTCTGCTGGTTTGGGGAGAGATCAGCTATCACTTCCGTATATTCTAGCATTTGTACCGAGTACGTTAAACAGCACCTCCTACATCAACAACATCATTCAGCCCGTTGTTGTGCCATTTGTAAGGTCGACCCATCGTGATGTTTTCCAGCAAGATAACGCACGCCCACACACGGCACGTGCAACGCAACATGCACTTCAAGGTGTGAGACAACTTTCCATGGCCTGCACGTTTACCGGATTTGTCCCCCATTGAGCACGTGTGGGATTTTATGGGACAACGACTTATCCGGTCTCCACGGCCAGCCACGCCCATTCCCGATTTACGCGTCCAGGTAGAGGATGCTTGGAACTCAATACCCCAAACTTACATCTAACATCTGTACGATAGACTCCATGCCAGAATTGCACAGTGTGATGCAGTTCATGGCGGTTCAGCCTCGTGCTAACCATGTTACATGGAAATGTTATTTTTCAGTTTACCAGCAAATACAGCTGTATTTTGCCATAATGTTTTAATCACATTATCCTCTGTATTCCGTTATTATGCTGTATAAATTTCGTTGGTATCAGACGTCTCTTTCTTGGTGCTCTTTTTTCACTTTCCGCCAGTGTATATTTAACTCAATTTTTGATCAGATTCCTGTCTAATTTAAAAATGCCCTTGCAAGTCATTTATCAGCCCTCTATAGCGTGTAGAGTCTTAGCCACGGACGTATGATCCATAGCTTTGGGGAGTTCATTTTTTCAGGCATTAATGTTGATTTAAAATACAACAACTTTGTTTCCATAATTTAAACTACAATATCTGATTTCTGAATCGTAATCATGATAGTTTTAAATAGAGATCGCTCGTTGCGCCTCCATTGATTTGCAAGTAAAGTAAGTTAAAATCTTCATGGTCATACGAATTCGCCGAATATGACGGTCTGCTGAAAGTGTCTTGGCCTTGGCTACTAGCGCTACCGCTATTTTGGCTAACGCTATCCATGTCTGTAATCGTCAATAACGTGGGTTGTGTTCGTCGTTAAAACAGGAAATTTGCTAGTTTACTACGTCGGCGAAGTATCTGCTACGAGTATTTCAAATTTATGTAATTTACCACGGAATCAACTGTAGTGGATATGTAAGTCATGCCAAAATTTTCGAGAAATAAATGTTCCGTGTGCGGCGAATATGCATCAGCTTCCAACTCTCAGTGAACATTTCCTAAAGATTTAAAAAAGTAAGTAGCTTTAAATTTTTATGCCACTCATACATGCTATTATAGATTTTATATTTCGTCAGTTTCAAAACACGTGGGAACGCAAAACATTGTCATCAAGTATTTTAGTCCTGCAGCAAGAATTTAACTCGAAGAAAACAATATATATAAGTGAAGTGTTTGCTGTGTTAACTGATTTAGTCTAATGTAGATGCAAATAAGGGGAAAATACGTTTTTTGTGGAGTGTACAGTATTATACACGAAATAGCCAAAATAAACTAATGCCCCTTTACATTGTGTACGAGGTTTGAATGATTGATCATATTTGTAAACATACAGTTACGTTACGTGTGCATATTTGGAGTAGATCTGAATTGGAATGAAATACTTTACGTTTTCCTTGGGCTTGAAAGTAATCTCTTTTACTGATAGTTTGTTAAATTATGAAATACTTATGTTTTTCTTGTTTTGAAAGTAATCGTTTAACCTGATAGTTTGTTAAATTATATAAATTAAGTCATTGTGATTTAACTGATTGCAACTTTTATCTTCACATCTGAATGCCAGTTGCCTGCATTTTAGACAATTTTATGAACTCAATCTGTATGTTGGGGAAGGGAAGGCTCTGGACTGTAGAATTATCATTATTTGCTAATGCTATATTGTCCTCACATACCTGACCTGTTCTAAAATCGTTCTGAGCATGGTAATTTTCTTCCTTCAATATGAGCAGTGGTATAGAAGGGTGTTAAAACTTTTTTTGTTTCTTCTATGGTTACTTGTTCTGTGGTATGAAAATTTCACAAGAGATGATCATGTAAATAAAGTGAGAAGTGCTCTTGTGGTTGAGAAAATGCCCAAATTAAGAAATTTAGCTGCAAAAAAGATAAAAGTAGTAAAATAAATAAAAATTGGTAAATAATAATAATGTACCAAATCACAAGTTGGTATTAAAAAAAGTCAGGTTTTTTTTTGCCTAATCTGTTCCATGAAGGCATTTTTTTATTCAGAAATACTCGTGGGTATTAGGTATTTTGTGTTAATTCTCGAAGGAATGTTTTGTGATAACAAGCATGCACTAGTAAGGTGCTTCACCCATATACACACAAAACTTCCATTCTTAATTGGGACATATAACGAAGTAAATTTCTCCATCATTTTTATCCGCGCCAGGATTCGAACCCGGGTCCCCTCATTCCGGAATAAGTTGCTCTACCAATTGAGCTACGCGGACGTTTTATTCTGATTCCTATCTGCCTTTATGTCATGTACGTCCTTCTGGCAGGTACGTTACATCATCTCCCCCTTATTTTTTTTTATTCAAAGTGCTGGAGAAGGGATTCTCTTATTTTTCCTATCTCGCGGTGTGGAAATAACATCACACCATTGCAAGATTTTGAACGGTCGGGTCATCCGGATAGTTCGGGTGCCATTATAACGTAACGAAGTAAATTTCTCCGTCATTTTTATCCACGCCATTATTCGAACCCGGGTCCCCTAATTCCGGAATTAGTTGCTCTACCAATTTAGCTACGCGGACGTTTTATTCTGATTCCTATCTGCCTTTATGTCGTGTGCGTCCTTCTGGCAGGTACGTCACATCTCCTGGTACGTTACAGACACATTAGCCCAAATATGCAAAGTTGCACATACAGAGTTTAAAAGGTATATAAAACAAAAGTCAAGCTACTATTCACTGAGGAACAGGTATGCTGTAAATTAAGTTTAAAATAAATGGTATGGATCAGAAAAAAATGTTCAATGCTAGAAACAATTTAATTTATGTATCAAACATGCATGTAGTTCAAAACTGTTAATGATGATGGAGAAATTCATGGAGTGTTTCCTAATATAGGTGCAGACTGGAATTTTGGTTAAGCGACCAGTAAGTCAACAAAAATTACTGGCCAAAAAAAAACCCTGGCTGGTAAATTAACAAATCTGAGTGGCTGCCAAAAAGAAGTTTTCAGCATAACAAAAAGAAGGGGGGGGATAGGAACTTTAATGTAACTGCTGTTATTTACATGGATAGCTTTATCAGAACATAAAAGAAGCCATTCTGTAAAATAAAAAAAAAATTTAAATCTTTTTTTTTCCCTGGGGAAGCACATGATAGGAAAACATATTGTTGGCAACAGCAGTTGTTGTCAATCATTTTATTTTATTTTCTATCATGAAGTGGGATATACAAGTATTGAAGTAATTATTGGAGCATAAAATACCATTTAGACTCAAAAACGTGGTTGCACTGAGTTGGCATTGACACATAGTTTTGAAATATCAATGTCAGCTTTTTTTGCCGTACCAAAACAAAGAATTGTAAATTTTGAGATTTATGTTTTAAAAAAACAGTACAAAAATAAAGTAGATGAGGATATTTATTGCAATTCTAAAACACAATCACAGCTGTTGGGATACATATGCTAATTTAATTTATGATGCATTAGCTACATATTTTGAATGGAAGATAGCAAAAACTTAAAAGATATTTTGGATTTGAAACTTGCAAAAGGATCAGTATTAAACAGCAAAAATTCCAGAACATTCATGCTGAAACTTCTGGAATAAAACAATCAGTATTTGTTTTCCATGAAATTTGGCCTTCTGTTTCTGACTGCATCTGCCCACAAAGTATCCATAATTTTATTGGCGTTAAAATATGAATATTTATGCTTTGCATGTTTTATGTAGAGTCTGTCTTCAATCAGCTTGCTACTTAAATTTGATTTTTACTATCAATATAACAGTGATTACTCTCCAATTCAGATCGAGTGATCAATAATATTTGTTAAAACACTCGATGTATCGGTGGAAACTTTGATGTTTCTTCGATGTATTCATTCCTGCAGCATCGATGAAAAGAACCTTGTTTCACTGATGAAACATCGACCAAAACAGTCGATTCATGAAACATATTATATTCACTTCCTCTTTACAAGACTGCAACAAAATAAATTCATTTACTTTACGTAGAAAATACTTTTTACCAATCTGAGACCTCGATGTTTTTCAATGTATTGGCTTATGCAATATCAAGGTGTTTTGTTCATCCCTGGTTTCAGGTCCTTTTACTTCTGAATTATTATACCTTTGTAAATTGACGCTAAAAATGGCAAATGGTCAAACTGGTGACCACTAAAATAATTTTTATCTTCAAAGTTGCCAGTTAATCACCATGTGGTGAGTGGTAATCTGCACCTATATGTCCTACCATGTTCTGTTGATTGACTGCAACTGGACAAAATCATTGAAGGTATAGGACTGCCGTCCTGCATACATTGCTAAGCAAAGCCTATCCAATTACAATAGTGAACTATTGATGAAAACCGCCAATGTCTTGATCCGTGCTTTCACAGTTTTATATTTGGAATGTTGCCCCTTATGTATGTCCACTCCTCTCGCAGTTTGTCTTGTTGTATCATGCATGCGACTGCAGATTTTGGCTCTCCAGTTATCTGTACCAGCCAATGATGTGTGGTGTAAGGTAGGTGGCAATTGATTGATCTGGCCAAGTGAGGAAATTCCATTAACTAGTGTCAAATCTTCATGGCATCTTGGCAGGGTTCTGAAAAATTTCGAGCCTAATTAACCATGACCTACTGTATACTATATAAATGTAGTAAGTACACAAATAATATTGTCCTTTGCTATACCCAGAAAGTTTTAACAAATGCAGAATACAGTTTGTGTTGTTATATTTATCTAGTACTGAAATATAGTACTTCACACCACTGTTGCTTATGTTTCCTTTTATTTTTTACTTCTTTGTAGGATAGAGGAATGACTCGAAGCTATTGGGAAAGATTCTCTGAAAACACGTTGTTATACAAAGTTCAGTGAAGCTCGGATTTGCTGCAAGCACTTCGCAAAATGGCGCTTTACCTCAACAATTAGTAACAACATGATCTAAAATGCTGCTCCTTTTAAATTGCATCCTCCAGTAAAATTGGTTGGACAAGAGTCTGGCATAGGCCCTAATGAAAAATCTTCTCATGTATCAACCACACCAGATTTAGCTGCTTCAGCTTCATATTCAGATACACAAAGCATTCCAAATGATGCTGTTTGCTCTCTCCCAAGTAACAGCACATCCAGTTCTTACTTAGCTGCTACACAAGCAAAACCTGTAGCCTATGATGTAATGTTAACTTCTGAAGGTCATAGACATATTTCGCCTGATGTCAGCCCAGTATGTAAAACACCTAATGCAAATGCTAGGAAGCAGGTAGTGACACCTAAAACTCGAAAGATATTGAATTTGCATTCCCAGAGATCTAAGCTACGGAAAAAGATTTTTGAGGCAGCAGAGCAGCAAATAAAAAAAAAAGGAAACTTTCAGCATTTTCTGAAAGATAAATTTACAAAAAATCAGTATGAATTTGTGATGAGTCAGGTGCGTGTATCCCATCAGCGCTGTGCTCGTGTAAAGCATCTGTTGTCATTCTATGTTGGGATAATGATGAGACATAAAGTAAAAATGTTCAATTCTTCCTTGATGGATGGAGCAGTGCTTCAAAGTTCAAGCAAAAAAATGAGGCATCTGAAGAATTTCTAAGCCATTGGAATTTTCTCTCAAGTAAGTGAAACCATAGCATTTTGTGCACAAATGTTTAATTACCTAAAATCAGTGGTTTTATTTACAGTTGAACACACTTGATTTACAGTTGAACCTAAAAGTATAAATAGTAATAGGCCATAGAAACAGTAGTTACCTGTGATGTTGCATAAAATGGTCCATTTGGTTCACATGTTTTGTCATTTTCATTTTTTTGTCAGGAGAATAATGAGCATATGTGTATTATTTAATCTTAGGCTATATCCACAAGGTTTTCATTGTAAATTAGAAATGTGCTTTTAAGCTTTAAAATTTTTACATTTTCATAATTTTTTATCCCCCCCCCCAAAGTAGAAGAAGAGGAGGTAAATGTGTACTTTAACATCCTTATTTAGTTAAAAAAATATCACTGTGTGGGGAAAGGTGCAGAAATACAGTAATCTAAGAGAATGTGAGAGAATTTTACCAAAGTATTTACCTTAGAGTACGATGGTGCGCAGCAGTTGGTGCGGGAGGCTTAAGTGATGCTGACGGTGACGGCGTTAAGCTTCCGTGCTTCGGAAGGGAGCAGGAGTTCATAGTGAATGCGCGGAAGAATACAATAGGAGTGGGGTGTATTCTTCAGAAGTGAGTGATGCGTGCTATAATCCCGCGCAAGTGGAAGTAGTTCAAAACTCCTTTCTTAATTTTTGAAAAAGAAATGTGCGGAATGTCATTATTATTAGTTTCACAATGTCTCCAAATGAAGGAATGTAAATGTTTTCATGTATGACACAAATGTTGGTAAGAGGTTTTGGTTCCAGTTGAACCCCAAGTTTTGGTTATGGTTTCAAAGATGTACAGGGTTAGTTGATTTCTTCAACCACTTCATTTGTAGTTGTGCTGTTATTCTGTACATCGTAGCTCACATTTTTGCGTCCTGAAACAGATATGTTTGAAAATAAAGGAGTTTCTTTAATTTAGAAATTGTACGGCAGGGAGCCCAAGAGCTTCTTGTATTGTGCCGGATAATGAAATTTTAAGCCCTGACAAAATCCGAAATGAAGTATGGAGACCCACGACTTTCGAAAGAGCCACTGACACTGCTGAAACAGCTACTAACACTACTTACAATGCTCCGTAAAGCTGACCTCTTTCCTTCAGCATATTCCTACAAGATGCTTCTATGACTATGTACTACTGAACCACTTCCTGTTATATTCCTCCACCCGTTACTTGCCTTTCTCAACGAAGCTTCCATTCACCGGCCTGCGCCTTCACTCCGTCGTCCTAGGCCTACCGCACGTACTCTTCCAAACCATCCTACTCCCAGGTAAATACTTTGGTAAAATTATTTTATGTTTTCTACAAATACTATATTTTTGTACCTTTCCCCATTATTTTGCATGCTTAAAAAGTTGTACGTTGCACTTTTCCCACACAGTTAAATTTTTCCGACGAAATAATTTAGGACGCTAAAGCACACATTTAATAAAGAGGAAGCTTATTGTAAACTGCTACTGTATTCAGTATGTGAGTAGAGTTACACAGGCATGTCTGTCATCAGCTGTAGTTTGTGTGTGTTATTATGTATTGTGGCTGTTTAGATCTTTGACACCTTAGTCTGGATGATAACTGAATTAACTAGTATCATTCCTAAAGCAACTCATGAAATAAATTGGGGATGACCTTCAAAGCAGTGTACATAGAAAAATTGAAAAATGGCTGTCTGCAGGCATATATCCACGGACTTGGGGTTCCGGACCCCTCCCCAAAATGTTTAAATATGTATCTAATACATAGATATTTGTTTTGCAGTAGCACAAACATTCCTCTTGGGTAATCACAAAACTAATGCATTTAAAACATGACCTTTTGCAAATTATTAAAGTGATGTAAGTATTTATGGTTTGATGCAGAGTAGAGGTTGCTGTTTTCGCAAAATGCAAGGGGTTAATCTAAAATGTGAGAGAAAAGTTAGTGTCCATAGCAAAATGGCACCAGCCGTTAAAATATCAACCCATCAGCAGGTTCTGCTCCAGTTTTTCTATTTCTGTGAAAACTGAAAAAGCTTCCGAAACTCTGGCAACGATTTGCACTCCGCTAATTACATTTTCTTAATCCTTAGGGTATGTTTCGACAGCACCTGTGGGCTCAATTACCCCTTCACCCTTCATATACTATAGAGCATTCCATAAAGGGTGGGCTGGAGTAAGATTTTATGTAGTATAGAGACTAGAGGGATTAGACCCCTTCCCGCATTCAAAGTTTAAACCGGAGTCAGCTGTGAAGTCTAAGGCATTCCCCCAAGGCCATAAAACATAGTCTTCCATTGATGTCCAAAGTATTGTTGGTGTGAATGATGCAATTGGGGTTACGATTTTCCGAGTGACAAAAGTGGCTAACCACCTTTAGCATTTTGCTACAACTTTTCCCCCAATTTTACCATTTTGGATACAGCATTTTTTGAGCAAGCTTAATCTCTGATGTAGAGGTCTGCACTAATCGGGTACAAAGAAAGTAGAGCATAATGAACTGCGGCGGAAGATGAAAAGTAGTTTAACGGGCCAGCTTTTTAACTATGTTATGCTAAACATTGTGTCTTAACATTCATTTTTTTAAATGTCACCGCTACTCACAGAATTTCATAATTGCTTTCTTCTTATAATTACTGATGAGCTACATATATTCTATATGGTAGTTTTTTAAGCTTTCCAACCGTAGGTTGAAAAAAAGTATATGCTCCAGCTTTGTCCGTCCGTCCGTTCGACGATAACTGGCGTAAAAATGGTCCGATTCCGATGAAATTTTAGTATGTGTTAGGGGACCACCTGGGGACGAACCCTACTGAAAATGGGACAAATGGGGTCAAAGGTCACGATGTAGGAGCGGGATCCACTCCATTGCACTTATGCGTCATAACTTGCGTAAATATGGTTCGATTTCAATGAAATTTTACTATGTGGTAGGGGACCGCCTGGGGACGAACCCTGTTTAAAATGGGTAAATTGGGGTCAAAGGTCAGGACATCAGAGTGGGATGCATTCTATTGCCCTTATGCGTCATAACGTGCGTAAAAATGGTTCGATTTCGATGAAATTTCAGTGTGTGGTAGGGGACCACTGGGAACGAACCCTATTGAAAATGGACGAAATGGTGTCAAAGGTCAGGACATAGGATTGCGATCCATTCCATCGCCTTTATCCCATATTATTAAGGTGGACGTCAAGTAATTTTGTTTCCTATAATTCCAATTGAAAAACTTTTGTACACGTTTCCTTCCAAATTAATGTGTTCCCAAGGATGAAAATTTGAACATCGATTAAAACAACTTCATATTATAACTTGGAATATTTAATATTTTCTAAAACATAACCATAATTATATTAAAAATCTATAACTTTTACTTTGGTGGTGTTGAAACCAGAAAAAGGATGGCGCGACCTGTACTTTGATGACGTCAGTAGACAAACAAGTCTTGGATTGCATCATTATGGTTATGTTTTAGAAAATATTAGGTATTCCAAGTTATAAAATGAAGCTATTTTAATCGATGTTCAAATTTTCATCCTTGTGAACGCATTAATTGTCCAGAAAAAAGATGGAGCGACCTGCATTTTCAAGACGTTAGTAAACAAACAAATATTGGATTGCATAATTATGGTTATGTTTTAGAAAATATTTAAGTATTGCAAGTTATAAATATAGATATTTTAATCGATGTTCAAATTTTCATCCTTGGGAGCGCATTACTTGGGAAGAAAATGTGTACAGAAATGTTTCCATTCGAAGTACAGCAGGCAAAATTAGTTGACGTTCACCTTAAAGGAGCAATTCTTGTATGTATGTAAATTTGATTTCGAAAATGGCTGTAAGGATTTTGATGAAAGTCGTTAACCTACCGTTTTCTGGTACTAGAAATCGATTTAGCTTGATCTCGACTTTAGGAAAATTCGTTTAGTGGGTTAAATAACCACCCCGAATTACCACGTTTTTAGTGTAGTGTCATGGCGTCGTCCCATTAGATGTTGGCGCGCGGTCACGCCATCTGTCTCATTACGTCACGCGTTGTGTGTGGATCCTATTAAAGTTTTATGACGTCACACACTTGCGAGCATATGGTCGCGATTCCCATGTGCCTCATTGCGTCACGCGTTGTGTGCGTATGTTCGTCCGCACGATAACTCGCGTAAAAATCGTTCGATTTCGATGAAAATTTAGTATGTGGTAGAGGAATACCTGGGAAGAAACCCTTATTGAAAGTGAACGGAATGGGGTCAAAGGTCAGGACATAGCAGAGGGATCCATTCCACTGCTCTTATGCGTCATAACTAACGTAAAAAAGGTTCGATTTAGATTAAATTTTAGTATGTGGTAAGGGACAAACTGGGGACAAACCCTATTGAAAATTGGTGAAATGGGGGTCAAAGGTCAGGACATAGGAGTGGAATTACTTCCATCGCCAATATGCGTTATAACCTATGTAAAAATGTTTCGATTTGGATGAAATGTTAGTATGTTGTAGGGACCTGCCTGGGGACGAATCTTATCGAAAATGGGCGAAATGGGGTCAAAGGTTAGGGCACAGAAGCGGGATCTATTCCATTGCCCTTATGCATCATAACTTACGTAAAATTGATTCGATTGCGACAAAACTTTATCATGTTATTTCGGAGGTACACTGAACCAGTTCTGTTGAATATCATCGAACTGAGATCAAAGGTCAGGGCAGAGGAGTGAGATTTATTCCACAGCCATTTTCCTCATAACTTGAGTAATGATTTCTAATGTATGTTGGAAAGCGTATCATAATTAATGCATTGCATGGTTTTACTAACTTGTTTAATCTGTTAGTGATACTTTAGCTTGAACTTGATACATTTTTCAAACAAGGCAATTTACTTTTTCTTTTCAGGTACTCACTGGGAACAACTTCATGTGTTACTTCACATAGATTGCAGTTATTGTGGACATTTATTTTCCAAAATTACTAGTGCAAAGTGAACTCGAAACTAGCACATTAAAAATAATTTTCAATCATAAAAATGTACTGTTTCTTTAAAAAATGTTAAACGTAGAAAAGCAACTGCACATTTTTGCGCTGTAAAAATTTTAAGAAGTTATGATAATGGTCAAAATGCTATGAACAATACAATAAAATGTTATTCAAAATAATGTTTTGTTTTTATTGTGGTTCTGGTTCTGAGATACAATTTAAAAACTTTATGTACTGTTTGTTGTTAAATATACTTCATTTGCAAGTTAAGTGCTACTGTTCTGTTTTCCGGTTAGATTTTCAAATTTCAGTATTAACTTTTGCTGAATATACTGTACATCACCAACAAATTTCCAAATAGGAAAAATGTTTCTGGAACCCTGCAATTTTCAGTGAGGATTTAGTAGTTGCATTTTTAATATGGAGTTCTTAATTTTATCAGTAGAAAAACTGAACTACATTTTAGTACATATGAGGAAGTGGGAATGTACTTAGTGCACAAACTTTCACTTTTACCTTATTTAAGTGAAAAATGTGTATGGTATATTATTATTTGCCACTTTAATCTTAAACGTAGGGATGGTGTTGGTATCCACCCCCCAGTCTCTTCAAATTGCTAATTTTAATCACTGACTGGATATTTAAGAGTTATGCGATGATAAAAGAACTGCTTACAGTTCTACACGTGTTGCTCGTGGTTGACATTTAATTCCCTTCCCCCGAAAAAATACCAGCAAATTACTGTCTGTACTTCTGAGAATATTTTGAATGGAGAGGAAATGCGTGGCACAAATTTTACCATGTAAGGACACTAAAACAAGACAGGCATAGTTGCGAATCCTGAACACTCTAGTAACAAATGGTACATGACAAAAGAGTGATAATCAATGGTATAAATTTCCAGAGGCTGCCAAGAATAATCTTGGATACCCGACCGAGTGAGTAGTAGGTGGTGCTGACTTCAGCAAAGTTTTGTATTGGATGATGCCAATAATCGAAAGGTAAGTTCATTTACATTATTTGAGTTTTATTATCGCTTTGTCTAAAAGTAAATAATAAACAGTTGAGTGATAATCTATTTGTTAATATATTTGTACAACAAGAACTCTTTCCATTTCTAGGTGTAATATACTACGACATTAAAAATTGCGAGCTTTCGCTGCCACGGGCAGCTTCTTCAGGATGAGGAATAATAAACATAAACTGTAGTTGTTTATGTTCCTCAGTCTGCAGAAGCTGCCCATGGCAGCGAAAGCTCGCAATTTTTAATGTCGTAGTGTATTACACCTAGAAACGGAAATTGTTCTTGCACAAATATATAAATAAATAAATTATTATTAGAAGGTGTATTCTGAACCCCTCCGTATCTCAAAGTTGAGTGATAATTCTTTTATTTTTGTAGTAGCATATGTTTAGGAATTCTTGCACACAAAGCACTCGACTTACAACACAGGAAGTAGTGGTAATGATGTTTGTCTTTAATGCTTTCCTTGTATTAGTGAATTTTGCAACTTAATGTATCAGTTGTAATTGTACGGTCAGAAATGGATTTTAATTAACACACTGTAGATCAGGAATGAATATTTAGGTGTTTCAGTAGAAATCTTAGAAACATACAATGTACTATTTGTTTATTATTTTAATGAAGCTATATCATGAATGAGATTGGAAATTTGATTATCATGAGTCGTGTCCGTTGAAAAATATGAAAGACCAAAATTACTACCCAGCCGATTTGGATGTTAGTTGCTGAATTGAGCAGTAAGTGATGTACCTCAAGCAAATTTACTTTAAATACTTCTTGGCGGTGGCACATATTTTAAACATTGAGTTTAATCTGCATAATTCGAATTATTTGAGTTTTATCTGCATAATTCGAATTATTTGAGTTTTATCTGCATAATTCTGAATATCAAGTTCCACAAACTGTTTTTAAACATTAAATGTACAAATTTTTCTGTATAACTGCAACACTAATTTATTTACTTGACTATTCAGCCAAAATTTATTTGTGAAACAAAACCTGATCTTTAAGCTTAGTCCTGCTTTTCACCAATATGTTTTTGCTAAATTTTATGTAGAAATACTAATAAGTAAATTATTGCTCCATACGAAAAAATAAAAACTTGTTAAAGTCAATTGCACTTAAATAAAAAATGATTTGCACTGTAAACTCCATGCACACTTCACATTATCCTTATGAAGTGGGCAAGCTTAAGATTGAGACAGTTTTCCTAAATATCAACTGAAAAGATGACGAGAAAGTCCAATTACTGTGAAAATGCACTTTGAATAGCTATATACCGTGTGAAATATACTGTATATTCATCTTCTTCTGCTAGAAACTTGTTGAAGTCAAAATGTTTATATAGTAAGTGTCTCAAAACATATAGCACTGTATAGGAAAAGTAAAATAGCAAGTAATAATTTGTGTTATGACAAGGTATTGGTCAGAATGTAGCATAAAATGTTTCTGCAACATCCATGTTTTTGCGAAATATATTTGCAATCTCTGTAATCCGGGTATCCTTAATGAAATATTCATAAATGCTTATATATAAGTTAACATTACATTGTATTTATCCCTCTGGGAATAAAGATATCTGACAAAAAAACAAAACAATTCCTGTGCAGAATGAGTAAATAAAAGGAGTAAATAAATTCTGGAAAGAAGTCGCAAGAATGGAATTCTGCAACGCGTTGAGCGGTATCTGGCGATCGGCATTGGGGGTTTGGCATTCCGATAGAGTGGGCGTGGCTACTACGTCAATCAGTGTTTGGTCACGTGATCAGCCATAGTTGTTGTGCAAATCAGTGGTCGCGCTGTGATGTAGTTCAGCGTTGCCACCACAGAAATCTGAGCGTTGCATTATGATATGCGGGAGTGACCTCTGTGACGTGCATGCCCAGCAGGACGCACACGGCATAAAGGCAGATAGCAGCGATAACGAACGTCCGCGTAGCTCAATTGGTAGAGCGACTTATTCCGGAATAAGGGGACCCGGGTTCGAGCCCCGGCGTGGACAAAAATGACGGAGAAATTTACTTCGTTAAAATGGCTCCCGAACTTCCCGGATGACCCGGCCGTTCAAGAGCTCGCAATGGTGTGATGTTCTTTCCACAATGCGAGATAGGAAAAATAAGACAATCCCTTCTTCAGCGCTTCGAAAAATAAAAAGTGTGTGATGTTGCATTCCACACACCAGATTGACTGGGAGTTCTCAAGTGCACGTTCTACAGCGGATGGCTGCCTACGACGATTCATGGTCACGGCTGACCCGTGGGCCATGCCGCCGGCCCTCTTTTTTTGGGGGGGGGGGGAATGTGACGTGCCTGCCCGGCACGACGCACACGACATAAAGGCAGATAGCAGCGATAACGAACGTCCGCGTAGCTCAATTGGTAGAGCGACTTATTCCGGAATGAGGGGACCCGGGTTCGAGCCCCGGCGTGGACAAAAATGATGGAGAAATTTACTTCGTTATAGCACTCTGTATATACTACTCTGTGGTATTTTCACGAAGTTACCAAGGTATCATGGAATAACCACTGGTAAACATTATGCGAAAACATCTGTTGTGGAACCGAAACATACAGACTTACTGTTCTTCAAGTTACTGGTATTATGTACAAATGTGTTGCGTATGGGGTACTTGTGTTTGATAAACATGGGCAATAAATTTTTGTGGTCAAAATGGAAATTTCTGAAACTATCACGAAATTGCCACTGTTTACGCTACTTCAAGAAAAAAATATGATCTACTGATTTCTACTGATTTTTTGATCTATGGTCTAGGGATTTCAGGTAAAAGCCTCTGACAACACTGACAACACCACTCCTTTTTCTTCGATTTTCCCTTTTGTCCCTGGCCTGGTATGTCAAAACAAAACCTTTGAGAATTAAGTTATGATCATGACAGGCACTTGATGGCCACCACGTGCCTGTCTAGGACGCTGCTGTGACTCTTCGACAGAACTTCAGTCGCATTCTGTTCTGGGTCGAGTGGCTTTTAAATGGGATCCCGGCATCTGCGGCATTAAACTTTGCGTTCTTAGCCATCTTCCCAAAACGCTATTTTCTTCACATAAATTCGTGATCATACTGTCTTGTATTTAAATTTCATAGATTATTAATTTCGTTAACCTTCCAAATTCGATTTATTATCAGCAGTATTAAATTTTGACTTAAACTTTAAAAAAATAAATCTTTTAATATTTTCACTGTACACCATGTTCTCTTCATTCAGAAAATTTTAATCGTCCTGGAGCAGGGATCGAGCCCGCACCTCCCGATTTTCGGTCGAGCATCAGAAAATGTTCTGAGGGGCTACGATGGAGCAGAATAGCTTTGAATACCGCAAATCTGAAGATTCTCAGATATTTATGTTCAGTTATTGGAATTTCGTTGTCCTGGGTAGTGTAATGCCTAGCATGCTCGACCGGAAATCGGGAGGTGCGGGTTCGATCCCTGCTCCAGGACGATGAAATTTTTCAAGTTTTCTGAATGAAGGAAACATGGTGTACAGTGAAAAATATTAAAAGATTTATATCCCAACCATGTTATTTAAAATATTTCTTAAGGGAAATTCGTTTCCCAATCCATCCAACAGAAGAAATATATGACGTATTAAAAAAAATATTTAATGCACACGCAATAAAATACTATTTACACAAATACAATAAAAAACATGTACAAGGTTTGGTGAATGCCTGGTAAAACTGAGCAACAGGTAATATTTAAGTAAAAAATAATTTACTTGTTCTATAAATAATTTCCCCTCCCCGGATACGTTCGGATAACTACTGGAAAGAATGGGAAATGTCCTCCTTTGTTATTCGTTTGAAGCAGGGTCGTCGCATTCCCTTCAACACCCCAGAAAACAAAAATAAGCCAAGCGGTGCGCAATCAGGCGAATACGGTGGGCAATTTAACGCGGCAACGGTTCACTGGAATTGCAACATTCGAAGTTGGATTTTGGATCCATTTTTGCCAGAAAACGGCATGCACGTAAGTCAGCTAACGTGACACACTCTCTATGCCACACACTTTCTCACAGTTCCGTTATGGTTGTGGACATGTTCTCTCACGCACTTGACTGCGTCATGGAAGTTACGCTCCTTTCTCAGCCTTTTGTTTATATTTGGGGGTCTTAATGACCACCGTAAGCAACTCAACCGGCTATAAGCAGTCGCCCGTCTCAAATTTAGTATGACTGGTTCCATGGAAGGTCAAGAACTACTGCTGTAAGACAAACACAACATCCATACCTCACCCGATTTGAACCCGGACCCACCTAAACGAATGTTCATAAGCCAGCGCTTAGACCACGGCCTCACCGGAACGGCATTCACAGGCTTTTCTTTTGCGCGTTACTACAGGATTTATCCAGATTCATTGGCAATACTTGTACGAGTACACCACGTAATAAGATAGAGATTATAACACAGAAATTCCACATAACTTAAACAAAATGAAGTATGAGATCATATGAACATTATGCGCTACAAACATATTCGGCAGATTGTTCTAAGAAGTGAAAGCTTCTCACAAAATGCAACTATTAAGGTGGACGTCAAGTAATTTTGCTTCCTATACTTCCACTGAAAAACTTGTGTACACATTTTTTTCACAATTAATGCGTTCCCAAGGATGAAAATTTGAACATCGATTAAAATAACTTCATCTTATAACTTGGAATACTTAATAATTTCTAATACATAACCATAATTATATTAAAAATCAATAACTTTTCCTTTGGTGGTGTTGAAACCAGAAAAAAGATGGCGCGACCTGTACTTTGATGACGTCAGTAGACAAACAAATGTTGGATTGCATAATTATGGGTATGTTTTAGAAAATATTAAGTGTTTCAAGTTATAAAATGAAGCTAGTTTAATCGATGTTCAAATTTTTCCTCCTTGGGAACGCATTAATTGTGAAGAAAATGTGTACAGAAGTTTTTTCCATTGGAAGTACAGGAAGCAAAATTACTTGACGTCCACCTTAAATGTGTAATGATTAATCAAATAGTAGCAACAAGAGGTCTTCACGGGCCTAGACCAGGCCGGCCCGGCCCGAAAAGTTCGAGCAAGACCTGGCCGGAGGGCCAGGTAAAGCTATTTTTTTTTTCATCAGTTAAGTGAAAATTACGGGCTAGGGCGGGGTCTGGTATGTAGTGGAAGTTTTAGCATTTTGCTTCATGGACTAAGAAAAATAATAATTCGTTTCACAAAAGGAAAACTGACTTGATAAATAATCAAATGGCGAAGTTCACTGAGTTTTTGCACCGGATGCATTCATTAGTTACAACTGAAACCCACAAGCTGGTCTGTAAGATCAGAGTCAGAAATGAGAAGATGTATTTCTTCAATCGTTGAAATCGAATTGAGTTTTCGTTTCGGTGGCTTTAAAATAAGTTGCTTTTCTTCATCTGCTCGAAACCCAAACGAACTTCTGACGCCATTCGTTGTACAACGGCAATGTGGAATTTCGAAGTATTCGTTTATATATTCGGAAAACGAGATCTACCTCATTTACACGTAAAAATTGAACAGGAAGAGCGTTTCCACATGTAACAAGAGTATGTAGTCACTTCAAAAATCATCTGTGAAAGGAATTTCCACGAGAAATGGCAGGTTTCTTTACCTTACATTCCTTTTATTACTAAGGTAAGTCAGTTCAATCGAGCAGCTCTGTTTCTTTTGAGTGACGAACCCTCATCCTTTTCTGAATAGCGAGCAAAATGGCAAAATGAAATTAGATTCACGAACCACATGGAAAAGAAGAATAAAAATGCATTTATTTAGTATGAATATCATTTTTTTCACAGAGGTATTGAATCCTCAAACTTAATTTTCAGAAAAATTTCAGGTATTGAATCCTCGAACTTAATTTTCGAAAAAATCAAACGATGCAGTTAGCATGATACCTATGTTACAAAGAAGTTTGAAATAGGTACCGCAGATATGTCTACAGTTTTTAGAACTCTTTAAAAAATTCAATTACATAATTAATCGTAGCATAACTCATAGCAGATTCTGGATTTCGAAATCCATGCACCCAATGTATCTGGATATTCATTTTACCATTTTCAAAATGTATTTGTTTCCATTTTTGAATTTCCTTTGTGGACTCCTCGTGGGCCATTAAAAAGTGCTCCGCGAGCCATGAGTTTAAGACTCCTGCTCTAGAGGAAGCCTTGCGTTATTTGCAATAAGTGGCAGAAAACGCCAAGACAGTCTGAAAAGGGAAATTCTGAGCCGGGCCGGTAGTTTCAATTTAAAGCTCGTGCAGACCCGCTAGTGGTAACAGTATCGCCGTAACTGCAAACCGTAGGACCTTACAGTTGCTGTCTGAGGTATGAATATTCACAAGAAGTCTTTAACGTTTCTTCCTTCTGCAAAATTATAAAATTTCTTTAAGTTTTTCAAACTTTCAATTTGTTTCTTTTCAACTTCTGAGGGAAAAACAATGTAGAAGCAAGGAATGTTTTTTTAGTATATTTAGAAAAAAAATGTTGATTTTACTACAGGGTACTCTGGTTGCAAACGCCTGTGTTTAACAAAACCAGTCAAATAGGATGAGAAGTGCTCTAAAAATAAATAATTGTTTTTCGGGAAGTGTATTTGGTACATGCTTTCCAATACTGCATTTTTTTCAGTGTGATTTGCAGAAGTACTACGAAATTCTATTCTTGTTTTTTTTTTCTGTTTAATAGGCATTATGTTTGAAACGAATCTACAACAAGTATTTATTCCATATTTAATATTTGAACAAGTCCACACAAAGTAAAACATTTTAAAAATAGGCCAACAGATTCTTATAGAATAAATATTTATAGAGTATAATCTCAAAGCACACAAATGTATAAGCCAAAACATTTTTTGTAATAAAATTTAGTACAGCCAACGGAACGTAGTTTAAAACAGTTCATGTAGTTAATACTTGCTGTAGTACTTTAAGAAAATATTTTTTTTGTGTTACTAACATTTATAGATGGCTTATATATTTCAAACCAATTCCGTATTATCTTCCTCTCATTGCTAATACTTGACACTGCAGGCCTAAGACTTACCCTTCTATACACTCTAAGAATACGGATTCCTGGGGTTGCAGTTATACCTTGAGTCCAGATAATGTGCAATTGCATATTTGCATGTACAATTACATATTGTATCCACTTTTGACGTTAGTGCATATAAATGCATAAAAAGTGCAAAATACCTAAAAAAATGCACATTTCAAACAAAACGAGTTAATGCTTTATAGCCTACTTAACACGTTTACTATTTAAAAGATCATCTCCCGAAACATGGAAAAGCAAGCAGTAGCCCACACTCAAAGAATTTCTAAGCTCGGCTGTATATCAAAGGATCAGCAGTCCATAACAACCAAGCAAACAGTGAAAAAATTAATTACCGTCCTCCACACAGGAATTTGATGAGGACGCACCCACAAGCACAAAGAATATCCATAGCACATCGGAAAAATATTCTACGGCTGTCTGCGTCTATATAGTGTTTCCCATATTTAACCGCAAGGCACCGAAAGATTCGGCTGCAGTTTGAAACGGTGTGAAGGAGTAGAAGCACGTCATCTGGTTTGTCGAATCACGGTTTCAATTTCATCATGCTGGCAGGAAGGCGCGTGTGATGTGTAGACCGCACAAAGCCATGTACCCAGCTTGCCAGTTCGGCTCATAAAAGCAGGTGGAGGTGGTGTTACAGTTTGGAGCGCGTTTACATGGGGTTCTTTGGAACTCCTCGTAGCCATCGAGACCTCCGTCACTGTTACAAGTTATGAGAACAATATATCCGACCCGTTCGTAACTATTCCTTGTCCTCATCATAACCCCAATATTTGACAAGACAACGCCATACCACATACTTTCGGAGTGGCGAAAAATTGGCTCCAATACCATTCAAGGGACATTACCATACTGGAATGGTCCCCTCGATTGCTGGATCTCAACGTTATTGAGAATTTGTAGGACGGATTGGAATAATATATTCTGGTCCGCTAACCCCCACCGGCAACTGTTGATGCTTTACGACAGTCGATTCTCTCTTCATGGGCGACAGTACCACTTCTGTGTTTCAAACACCACTTAAGTCCGTACTAACACGTCTGGCTGCTGTAATTAAGGCAAAAGATAGACGTGTTTGAAATAACTTGTCCATACATCTCAATATTAGAAAGTGCGATACATAACCATGATTTTCCATTTTCTGTGTCTTACGATTTACTGAAAACACTTTACGTACATACACTGAAGTGCCAGAAAAACTGGTACAGACGAGCTTATGCAAAAAACATAGCAAAGTCACTTATGCGCGTACTCGGTTGCGTCCGCCAGTGCGTATATAAAACGATAGACATCCTTTCCAACTGCCAGAGCTGTTTTCGACATAAGAATGACAAGTAATAATGATTTAAGTGATTTTCAACGCGGTGCCATAGTTGGCGCTCGTAAGATGGGCCATAGAACTGTATTTCGGAGGTAGAAACGAAGTTCGGATTTTCACAGACGACCATTGCAAGGGTTTACTGTGACTACAAGAATTCCGGCAAAACCTCCAACCTACGATACCAGTGTGGCAGTAAAAAGACATTGGGTGAACGTGACCATCGTCGGCTGTCAAGAATCGTTTCACGCGATAGGCGTGCAACGCTCTCGCTGGTATCATCGGAATTCAATGCTGGAGCCTCAACAAGCATCAGCAACGGATTGTGCAACGTACCCTGCACGATATGGGCTTTGGGAGCCGACGCCCAACTCGAGTCCCCTTGATGGGTGCACGACACAGAGCTATGAGCCTCGCTTGGGAACGACAACACCGTCACTGGACACTTGACTGGAAACAAGTAGCCTGGTCTGACGAGTCGCGTTTCCAACTGTATCGGGAAGATGGAAGGATTCGTGTGTGGCGCAAACCCCATTAAGTCATGGATCCCGCCTGTCAACAGGGAACTGTGCCGGCTGGTGGGGGGTCCGTAATGGTATGGGGTGTGTTTAGCTGGACTTCACTGGGACCCCTGATACGTCTACAAACGACTGTGACCTGCCAACGCTATATGTGCATCCTTTCCGACGAGGTACACCCGTTCATGTCCTGCATCCATGCTGATGAGTTGGGCCTGTTCCAACAGGACAATGCACCTCCACACAAGTGTCGAGACGCAACATTATGGTTCGAAGAGCATTCATCTGAGTTTGAGGCGTTACCATTCCCACCCAAGTTCCGAGATCGGAACGTGATAGAACACATTTTGGATTCCATACAACGCGCTATCGAACACAGGAATCCGAGACCTCGGAATACTCCCGAATTGTGGAACACACTGCATGAATTATGGTGTGCATTGCCTACAGCACATTTCCAGAAGCTAGTGGAGTCCATGCCCCGTCGTATTTCTGTAGTCCTGCGCTCCCATGGGAGACTTACCAAGTATTAGACTGGTGTACCAGTTTTTCTGGCACTTCAGTGTATATTTTACTGAAAACGTCATATTTATTTCTTCGTCACATGAAATGGCCTTTATTTCTTTTGGATTATGAACACCATTGCTCGTTCTTATGAGTAACAACTTAAAAAAAAACTATAAGAGGGTTTATCGTCAAGCCTATAATAAGTCAAACCATGTTTCTTTTTAAGGCATTCGTAATATGTTTCCAAAATGACCACCGACAATTTCAAATTACCTTTAGATATTGCAGAATGCTTCTCGGAATAATTGGCAAGATCTCAGTATTGATAAGTACAAGTGTATACCAATGAGCCATTACATTATGACCATCTACTTAATAAGCTGTAGGACCCATTTTAGCCAACAAAACAGCGGCCACTCGGCAAAGCATCGATTCGATGAAGTGGCGATAGGTATTCTGGGATATCTGGTACCATAACGTCAACAGTAGGTCCTCCAGTTCCAGTACATTTCGGGGTGGTGGTGATTTAAAGCGAACTCGCTTTTCCAAATCGAACCAGAAATGTTCGATTGGGCTCATGTCAGGTGAAGTTGGAGGCGAGGGCATTAACAGGAATTCCCCAACATATTCCTCGAACCACTGCTTGAAGATTCTGTCAGTGTGGCATGATGCATTAGCTTTTTGGTACTGGCCATCACCAGCAAGGAACGCAGTTGCCATGAATGGGTGAACTTGGTCCGCAACGATGTTCAGGTACCTAACAGCTGTCAGGGATATGACCCTTTATGACCTATTATGGGTCATAAAGTGTCCCAAGAAAACATCCCCCACAGCATAAGACAGCGGTCGCAGGCCTGTTTCCACCCAACAGGGCATCCAGATGTCATAACTTTCGATGGTAATCTGTGTATCCGCTTTCGGTCGTCTATATGATGCACCAATAAATTTGATTCGTCAGACGAGGCCACTTTCTTCCACGGTTCAATCTCGATGATTTTGGGTCCATTTCATGCGTTTCTGGCGATGACGTGCAGTGATCATGGGGACACGGCTGGGTCTTCGACTAACCAGGCCCATGCGCAGAAAGCTGCGATGAACTGTGTGCTCTAACGCATTTCCCTGATCACCACTGTTGTAGCTGCGGGTAATGTCGCCTTGCCGTCGCTGTGAACAATGCGCGACAGTCTCCGCTCCCCTATGGCATCAATGAGCTGCGGACGACACACGGTTCGTCCTTTGGCCATCTGTGCACCACTTTTGATACGTACTCCCCACAGTGTAACCTGAACAACCCACAAGCCGCGCCGTTTCCGAGATCGTAGTTCCTAGGCGCCGTGTCATCCCAATTGGTCCTTTATAAAACTCCGATAAATTGCAGCTTTTGCCATTCTGACTCCGAACACTGTACTAAGCAAAAGCCGGTCCTCGGGTTGTATATATGCTGCTCTGTGAACTTCACCTGCGCTACACCGTACAGTGTTCAGGCGTTCTCATTTCTCTAGACTGGGGTGGTCATAATGGAATCACTCATCGGTGTATCTCTAAGAGATACACCCATGAGTCATTCGATTATGACCAAAAAGAACAGTATGTCCTTTTTATTTTTCAGTGTACGGTTCTAATGCTAGATAATTAATCAGAAGTAGACAAATCTGCGAGACTCATACTGCTTTTCAATAACTGGCTAAAATACTGTAACTCTCATTTATTTCTGAGCTTGATGTAGTGTTTTTAGGAGTAAACTGTCCAACAACTTTTAAATTAATTATACCAGATCAAAGGACCGATTTTTCGACTCGGTGTGGCTTCTTTCTTTTTTTCCGATTTCTGGTTCGAGATTTAAAGACCAGCATGAGCACTCCTTAGGGCTATAAGAAAACTTCAGCCACCATTTTGCGTCCACTGGCTCCATGGAAAGGGGTCAGCCCGCGCCGTAATTCGTACACATCACCCATAATACTGGACTCGAAAAAAAACCCTACACCTCGGGCACCTGGATGGCTGTTGTTTTCTTCTAGTGTAATAGTGGGGATATTACTACGAACAACATTGATGTTTGGTTCATTAATGAACCTTTTATTCATCTAATATATTTGGCTTATTTCAAGCAATAGCATTCACTTTAGAAAATTCATATTGTCGAAGAGTTTGTCCAAAATAGACGCCGCCCCGGTGGCGCAGTGGTCTAAGCGATGGCCTCTGATCATTCGTCCGAACGGGGTCCGGGTTCGAATCCCGGTGAGGCATGGATGTTGTGTTTGTCTTACGGCACTGGCTCTCTCCCTTCCCTGGAACCAGTGACCCTAAATTAGGGACGGGCGACTGCTTATAGCCCATTGATTTGCTCACGGTGGTCGTTAAACCTCCAATAAAAAAAAATAAATTTACGATGCACGTGGCGATCTTTCTCTCTCCATCGTCTTCTGAAAAGTGGTGAAGGACGTGGAATTTGTAAGACTTCTCTGTAAGTAAGACTCTATGAACCGCGTTGTTTGAAATATCGGTTCAGCAGGTAATGCTGCAAATTTATTTCGTTCGTCTCGCGTGATTCTTTGTCATGATTACTTCCTGAATTCCTTCCGGTATCCTGAGACGACAAGAAGGAGAACTCTCGGAAATTGAACCTGTTTTAGCACGTTTTTTGTAATAAAAAAGTTGACACTTAATTTTTGTTTGTAATGAGCACATCTTTTGAATCCTTTCTGAAACGAATTACATTTATCAAAGTTATTAAGAGTAAATGAAACCGGTTAGGAAAACAATAAACCCGGTTTCTAAAATCGATAAAACATCCAGAAATACAGACAGCTACTTAATTCACCAGCGGTTAAAAAGTATGCAACGGAAACTGACAAATGGCGCACAAAACGTTTCTCATAGCACAAGGACATCAGAGACAATGAGATTTTCACATCGAACAGTTAAAAGAAGAAATATGCATGTAGAAGGAAACATAATATAACTCCCCGACTTCTAGCGGAAGAATTTTGCATAATGGCAAAGTTGAAAATAGGCGAAAAATTTTGTTACGATCCACCCCCACCATTAATTTAGTAATTAATGGGCGTGGTGGATGTATGAAATTATTTAAGTATTAATTATATTAGAGGCTCGATTGGAGTTTAAAAGTGTAAACAGCAGAGACAGTTTTATCTGGGGGTTTGGAAAGAAAGGAGGCGAAGAATTCTCCCTCTGGCTGGGTGGTCTCAGAGCATTCTGTTAGGTCGTAAATCGAAGGTTGAAGCTGATGGCCAGGCTAAACAGGGAAAGAGGTTCATTTCGAAGAGGGCCACTTGTGGAAATGAATGAAGATGGGGGACAAAAAGTTTAGCGAATAATCGTAAATCCGTTGATTGTTTGGGGCATTTTCTTTTTATTGGTGGTTTAACGACCACCGTGAGCAACTCAATGGGCTATAAACAGTCGCCCGTCCCTAATTTAGGGTCACTGGCTCCAGGGAAGGGAGAGAGCCAGCACCGTAACACAAACACAACATCTATGCCTGACCGGGATTCGAACCCGGACCCCTTACGGACGAATCATCAGAGGCCAGCGCGTTGGACCACTGCGCCACCGGGGCGGCAGGGAATTTTAGAGAACAATTGCTCTCTGTGTGTGGTCCGTGCAGAAAAATAAGATTTCGCACTTAGCGTGAAAATAAGGAAAAAAGTTCAGTTGTCTGTACGCTCTCCGATGTGAAAGGCTGGATGCCTTGGATCTGCTATATGAATTAGGAAATGAAGCCGCGAATCTCCCCGCATTTGGTAAGAAACGGAAACGATAACTCAGGGCAGCTGGAGATGCCAGTTTGCCATAAAGACAGCGGAATGCCTAAATCCGCGTAATAAAGCAGCAATTTCTAGGCTGGGAGCCTAATGGAAATTAGCGACTGTTTGGCCCAATGAAAGCAAAGTTGCAGAGGAATTAAGAAGTCTGCGAGTGGACAGTGGTCATTCCAATGAGAAGCGAAGTTCGGGTTCGAGTCCAACTACGGCAGTGTGAAATCACCATCCTCTCCCTGAAGCGGCGAAGGAAGCGGGCTGCTCCTGCGGGGCGAAGTAAGGCGCCATGTGTGTGTGTGTGTGTGTGTGTGTGTGTGTGTGTGGCTACGTAAGCAGCGCAGCCACTACGTGTAAGTGCGACGGGATAAAGCCGGCGCAAAGAAAATTGATAGCGTAAGAGCGGTGGCTTGGATACCTTACAAATATACAGGTGAAAACTTAATTCACAATTTGAATTTATTCTTGACAGCATCCATATAAGTAGAAACGTTTTGTTTTTGTTATAACTTCTGCTATGCAATTAGTTGAGGAACTGAACTAATATTGCAAGAACTGAACTGATAAATAGTAAGACTGAATTGTGGAATTTAAGCTCCTTAAAACTATCTCACGGGAACTGATTTAGGTCCAAGATGACCCAGTACTTATGTTCAGAAGACAGCTAAATTTTATTTGTATGTGTGTCATTGTTATGTTTTTATAGCTAATTAAATATTTGTTTAGGCAGTCAGCGCAGTCATAGAACACATTATTTATGTGTACGAATGTGATTGGTTCAAATTGTTTAAGTGCATGCCCATATAATACAGTTTTCGCGCCAAGAACTGCGTCGAAGGACCGCAGAGAAGAAATATACTAATTGCTCGGCTATGATTGTTAAATTGATTGATAGCGGTGGGATAATGACCCACTGTCGTAACATTTT
Source organism: Macrothele yani (assembly GCA_039090855.1). Taxonomy (NCBI): domain Eukaryota; kingdom Metazoa; phylum Arthropoda; class Arachnida; order Araneae; family Macrothelidae; genus Macrothele; species Macrothele yani. Next base: position 40,977,248 of record CM077022.1, on the reverse strand, counting down.
GGTGGCGAGCGGTGGAATGCATAATCTAGCTCGGCCCGGTACCGTAACAATATTCTTCATGTAAAAAACTATGCTAAGGAAACAGAACTTTTCAAATACGTCTCCTGGAAGCAGTTCTTCTATCGCAGATTAAGATCTTTGCTTTCTTACAGCGTGGTTCCAGAGCTACTTCTCTTAGTATCTAAGGTTGCCATCCATAAAACAGGAGAATTCCGACGCGCTTCTGCAATATAGGTCTGAGGACACGATTACTTCGTGCAGATATTAGAATCCAAAAAGAAAATCATAAAAAAATAATTTAACATATTGGGTTGTGTAAAAAGTATTTTCGCATTTGCAGACAAAATTTAAAATCGAAACTTTTACATGTCATTTTCGCTTTACTTAGTGACGACATATACTGTTTTTCAGTACCTCTCCCTGTCTATCAAGCAGCTTACGGATTCCATCAACCCAAAATTTTGTAGGTCAGTCTGCAAAATGGTGAGTGGTTAAGATGGCTGCTGCAGGCCTCCAAAGAGGTGGAAGTCCTTCACTTCAGCGAGATCTCAAGAGACCAGAGTAAATGAAAAACTGAATGCGTATGATGTGGTGAGTAATCCGAGTGAGACAGGAGATCTAAACCAATTTCCAACAATTTTTTTTTAGTGACAAGAAAACCATAAGATTTGGCTTTTCCTCAGTGCAGTGGTTCTCATAATTTTGTTTTTCAAATATCCCTTGGGAATATTTAGGTAAAATAATACCCCTTTTATACTAGATATTAGGGATACACCGTACTAATAAAAAAAACTTTACTCCAGTACGCTTATGCTTATGTGTGTATATACGCTCAATGGGCAAAACATCAGATATGCCTATCTAAAAAGGTGTTTGTTCTCCTCTGGCACAAATAACAGCCTGTACATGGCGAGGCATCGACTCCTCCAGACGCCGGAGGGTTTCCAGAGGTGATAAATGTTCCTCGAGCAATGCCTGAGTGGCTGTCCAGCAAAAACAGTCTTGCTGGGCCAGCACTCAAGCCAGCACTGGCAGCAGTGGTTCAGCACCATCTTGTCACTCCCCAAACGTCAATAAAATGTCTAGGCGACCACCACATGGGTCAGCAGTTCGGGCCAGCAGCGGGCCAACAGTTGGTACCTCCATCAGTTGTTATGTACCACAACAGGGCCATCGGTTATCCACCACAGGCAGTGACTGCCACAAGCGGCCTTTAAGCGGTCCTGCAAGCACGTGCCAAAAATAATATATAGCCGTGACTTAACTTAACTGATGTCTTGCCGAATCTTATCCGCCAATTACCCAGTAGTAGCCATACACAAAAATGCACAGCTCCTCAAAGACACAACGCCTCTTTCTTTCACAACGAAACTTAACTGCATGACGTCACGACAGTGGGGAAATTTCCTCAACAGAGCCGGGAAAAAGCCCTCAGTGTCTGGGTAGCATCGAAAACACGACACTTTGTTTGCGAATGGGACAATTTAGCCTCTACATCAGGCCGCCACAGATCACCTCATACTTGAAGGTGAATCTCTTTCCTGCGCGATATGAAGCGAAGGGTTCTCTTTTAACTTTTACAATATTTCATGTTATTTTTCAGAAATGTCCGTTTTATATAATTCATAAATTTATTTTTTTAAATGTAACGATTTTTTTTATTTACCTTAAGGGAACTTCACTCACTTTAAACTAGTGTACCAACTTAAAAACGTTTTCCAAGTTTTGTGCTGTCCTTTTGGTCTTGAAAGGCGATTGTTTAATTAGAATGTTTACCCCGTTCACGTCACATTCTTTTACATTTTTGACGCTGTATCTTTTTCTACACGGTCCGAACGTACATTTGTTCCGAATACAAAAGATATTTTATTTTACTTCTGGTTATTTTTAACAGGGAATTCCTCCCATCTTCTGTATTCAACCCATGGATGCGTGCATTATATTCACATAGCGTTGCTTTTTTTATTCAAATACTTGATCATTTTGTAATGAAAATACCTATTTTGTACGCGTATAATTCTTATTTTGTTTTCCAACATAACGATTTTTTAATGTCTTTCTGGGACTTTTTTCTTGCAGCGGTTAAACGAAAGATTATACTATACATTTACTAAGCTTTCAAGAATCATTTCTTCTTAGTCATGGGAATTTAATGGGTGTGTTTCATGGCTGTTCTTATTTTTGATTCTTCGTGTGCTAGCACTGTAATTTCGCTAGGAAATGAATTTCTGTAAATACATGAGCGTAATTATCTATTTTTTACAGTTCATTAATTATTTATATAATTTTCCTCCGACGGTAATATTCGTCGACGCGGTATTTCATTAGGAAATTAATTCGTCTCTCTACATATGGCTTTTTCCCCCCATACATAAACTAAAATAACACGATGGCGTCGTCTTCAACTAACTGGTACCACAAGAGAACTGTGCACGTGTAACTTCTGCGCATACGCAGTCCCGCTTCTTCTACCACGTGTTGGGTTGCTTCGGTTACCAGATACGGGCCACTCGTAGTGTTGCTAGGAGGCCTCACGGCGATGCTGCAGGGTCATAAACGGCTGCCAACTGTTGGCGTGCCAATAACGGATCACTATCGTACCGTGAACGGCAGATTTCAGCCAGCAGTTACCCATCACTGCCAGCTGGTGTCCAGCAGTCCCCCCACCCCCTCTGAAAAAAAAACCAAAAAAAAAAAAAAAAAAACGAACGATCAGGAGAGACATGGCACACGACACATGCGTAGTAGGTTTCAAGTTCAGGCCCACCTGCGTCAAATCCCTTCCTTCTGTGTCCCGCGATTTCCAACTTATGCAACCAGTCCAGATACTGTCTGATCACACCACGTATTTAAATATTATGTGTCAGCAATGGAAGCTAACTTTTAAAATTGGTACCAGCAGCATTTACCCTTAACATTGAAAAGACGTTTTAAACAAACCAATACACATCAGACTTCACGGATGTCTTGAATAAATCGGACTACCCCTTTCCAGTTTAGTCAGAAATAATGAGGTTCGCTGTATTTCGAAATATGTTCTTCTGTGTTAATTTATTGGCTTGTCTACACTGTGATTACGAGTTTTCTTATCCCTTTCCAAGCAATTAAGAAGTTTAAGCCGCGTCTCCACACTACAGGAGTTTTAATCCCAATATAATGATGACAACAACGTTCCTCGTTGCTTTCCTGTGGGCAATAGTAAGGAGATTGATGATGAGCGCAAATATCAATAATATACACAGTGGACATTTGAAGAACTGACATCGAATCTAAATTTAGTATCTTGCGGCTGAATGTGGCAGTGTAGCTGCAATTATGTCGATCACTATCAGCCAAGCCAGACTGGATGATCGGGTCTGAACCTAGCCTTCTAGTTAGTGAATGAGTAATGCTGGTTTATGTCGCAAGGGCAAAATGCATGTAAACGGAGCAGAATTAACTAAGGCCTAAGGACTTCTGTGATGCTTAGCGCCTTGTACGCTAAAATCCCCAGACGACTGGCTCATTAATTCACTCCTTGAGCTCTCAGAATTAGATAATTGTATGCAAAGTCAGCAAAAAGAATTTTCCTTTGAAGCTTTTCTCTGAACAATTTTCACATTTTAATGAATGCCAGTTATTAAGGAATGGGGAATTACCGTAATTTCGTAACGTCAAATCCACGTGTAACAAAGATATATACCCGTATAGTCTTAGTTTCCGTTTTACACCCAAAGGACTTTCCTAGGAATGGAAACGTACAATTCGAAACTTCGACAGCCTGCTTCATTACGGTGACCGACGCAAATCTTCCTCATTTCAGGTGGTGCTTTCTAAGGGGACCAAAAATATAGTTGTCACACGGCGAAGTGTTTGTAGTATAGTCTGGATGGCGGAGAATCTCTCACCAAAAATTCTGAAGTGTTTGTATGCAGTTTTTCGTGGTAAGTGGACGAGCGTTATCATACCACAGCGTAACACCTCTCATTAAGTTTCCTGGATGCTTCGACTTAATAACCCCCGATAACGTTTTTAGTGTGAAATAGCATCTGTCAGTATCTTCTAAAATAATTACTTGTTTAGCTATTTTTGACGAATCCGTATTTCGTTTGCCCACTGTCCCCGCTTGTAATCTCTTTGCACACTGCGCTACATATGTCTGACCACGGGTTTTGTTTTTGTTTTTATGCCTCCTTTACGATAGAGGACGTACCCCTGCTTCGTTTCTCTCCGCTGTTTCGTCCACGGGGGGGGGGGGGGGGGCTCGTTCATGCGGCACCAGCAACATTGGGTTGCGGCACGGGTCCTGTCGCTCTCGGTTTCGTTTGAGGAGCGAATCTTTTTTCTCTACCGACGACCATCTCTTCCATAGACCGCTGCGCTCGATACTCTTGATTCTGTTCTTGCCCCGTAAAAACATTCTTTTACTTTCACAGTTCCTCTTCTCATGGATCGTTTTAATTTGAGCCCTACTCGACTTCCTCCAGTTGCTCGACAGGCCCTTCACTTTTGGCGAGACCTCTCGTTCACACACCTACCACCTTCTAGCCTCCACGTCCCCGTCAGACTAGATAGCATACAACCGCCCCCTTTAGACTAGATAGTGGATAGCATGCATGAAGACTTCAAATGATGCCAAACACGGATTCGATCATCCATAGACTCCTGCAAATGACGCCAAACAGGGACTCGATCATCGCCAGGATGGAGTGCGCACAGTGATTCAGCGGATCAGAAATAGGTACTCAGCTCTTGTAGTCCATCCATGCTAGGGTACGACGCATAGTCGCGCGGGATATTGTTTCTGTTTGGCCCATTTTGTATTTGGGTCGTCAACTGCGAGACTGTACGGCACTCTAACAACAAAGCGATGACCTCGTCGTTGTAGAACGCGACACACTCGTTTTTTGTTGTGGAATCATCATTGCGTAGGACTTCACAGTTACGTTGCAGGTTGGTTGTTTCGCTATTTTGGCAATACTTATAGTACACTCTAACAAGAAAGATGACACCGAATTTTCGTTTGTAATGAGCACTTCTCCTGAATCATTTCCGACGCGAATAAAGGTTATCAGGGATATTCAAAGTCAATGGAACCAGTTAGAAAGCAAATTCAATCGGATTTCTACAATCGATACAACATCCAGGAGTCGACCAGGTGGCGCAGTGTTCTAAGCGATGGCCTCTGATCATTCGTCCGAAAGCGTGCCGGGTTCGAATCTCGATGAGGCTTGGATGTTGTGTTTGTCTTACGGCAGTGGCTCTCTCCCTTCCCTGGAACCAGTGACCCTAAATTAGGGACGGGCGACTGCTTATGGCCCATTGAGTTGCTCACGGTGGTCGTTAAACATCCAATAAAAAAACAAAACAAAAAAACATCCAGAAATTGAAACAGCTAATTACTCTCACCAGAGACTAAAAAATGTGTAACAAAAATTAAGAAATGGAGCACATAAAGTTTCTCATAGCAGAAGAAAGATATCAGAGACAAAGACATTTTCAAATCGAACAGTGAAAAGAAGAAATATAGAAGGAAACATCGTATAGCTCTACTCCTTCTAGCAGAAAAGTTTTGCATAATAGAAAAGCTGAAAATAGGCGAAAAGTAAAAATGTTTGGACCTTTACTTCCCTAGCGGGAAAGCTCTGCAGTATTTAAAGAAGGATAGTATCCCCCATCTTAATTGCAGCTAATGGCATACAGTAAAAAAAAAGGAATTTAATTTTGCAATAGGATTTTTAGAAGCAAAAATACAGCTGCAAGCAGAAGTACACAAACGCCACCTAGAGACAGAACTATGATGTACAAATACAAACAGAAAGTGTTCCACAAGAAGAATGATATTCGGTGTTAACATTATTTTTAAATCGCACATTTAAAAGCAGAAATATTGAGAAAACCAGATTTAAGATTTGGGTCTCCTAGCGGCGAAATCGTGCATAAATTTGCAGAGAAAATATGCGCAATGAGTTTTCGTAGTTAGTAGTATATGACCGAAAAATATTTTTTTCAGTCGGATTTCTATTCCCGTATATATTGTATTAAACAGAAACGTGATCATACGCAATCTAGCGCCACACTTGTGCGCTAAAAAAATTAGAAATATATGGAAAACATTTTGCACCCGAAATGCTCTTTGACAAAGGAAGAATTTTTCAAATCCTACTCTTAGAAGCTATTACCACGACCCCTGTAGTTGCTGCGGTCGAGGGATACTTATTGCATCGTCTAGATGGATAAAGTGAGGTTGCGTTTCCAAAAATGTAAGGAACACAATCTCAAAGTTTACGGACTTCGTGTTGTGCTTTCATATAGATTCGTTACGAAGTATTCGCAAAAAAAAAAAAAAAAAAAACATATGCCGCATATATTGATTCAGAAAATAAACACAGCCTAGAAAAGTTTGCTCCGTAGGATTAGGTAATTAGCATGTTTATTATGAGAAAAAAATTACGATGACTGAGTTACAGCCTTTAGGTGGAGGCCAAATAGAAGTTAACGTTAAAATACAGGATAAAATTAGCCATGTTTACTGGTCCATTACTGTTTAAGCCTGTTACGCCCCCTGATCTTAAAGTTAAATTAATTTATTCAATTTATGTACGAAGAAGAACAGCGACCGTTCCTATGTATATACATGTATACCTCGTACATACAACAACATTGGAACTGGAATTGGGGAGAAAAATATCATCCCACCTTACGTCCGGTGGAGACTGTTGTGGAGTATGGTGAAGGCGCTGTCTCTTTTTCCTTCACCGGCGTCGTTCGGCGACAAGGCACATCCCTGTACCTGACAAGTTCCACTCCTGACTTAGTTGTAGCCTAGCCTCGTATATCGGCTGACGTATCTCTCGACTCCGTATATTTCGACTCTGTATCTTTTTACACACTTAAAAACTCCCTGGTTTCGTTATTTTCGTGTATATATGCTGAGTCCCTTTCATTTCCCACGTGTTCTGGGCGTGTTCTCAGCCCTACTGGAGTTTTCCGCCTGGGGCCTGGATTGGTCAACTGAGTTGACCGGTGCTTGACCCTGTTGATTACTGGTTGGCCTAATGGGCCACTGAGCTACTCGCTAGTACCAGCTGGTGTTATGGGCAGGTGATGTTTTTCGTACTTTAAATCTGACATATTTTCGTGGGTCTGGTGAATACCGAAAGATTACGGCAACAGACTTATGATTAAATTGATAACGAATTGCAGTCTCTGTCTAACTTCCTAGAAAACGCCATCTAGTTGATGTGCGAAAGCTTGGAAACGTTTATGTATATATTCCTACGCCAATAAATCGGATCACTAGTATAGTTACTATTAGGTTGTTGCAGGTGAAATGTCGGAATGACGTCATTTCGAGCCGTACAAACACCGGTAGATGGCGCTAATGTATTTCATCGGGAAGGTTAAATATCCCTGCCCGTCAGCACGGAATCATTTCGATGTTTGCTCGTAGTGTGATCGTGTAGCCATTACATGGAAGAAGGCCAATTACGGATACTTTTTCTCTATGAGTTCGAACTGGGACACAACGCCGCAGAAGCAGCCAGGAACATCAACACAGCATTTGGAGATGACACAGTAAACGAACGGACCGTGCAGCGATGGTTCAAAAAATTCCGAGCCGGTGATATGGAACTTGCAAATGCACCGTGTGGGCACTCAGCACCAGCCATCAACAACGACAAACTGCGAACCCTAGTTGAGAGTGACCCGAGCCAAACTGTACGGGACATGGCAGAGAAATTAGGCGTCCATTATTCGACAGTTTCCCATCACTTGCAAAAACTTGGTAAAGTCAAGAAGCTCAATAATTGGGCTCCCCATGAGCTGACTGAAAGCAACATGAAGCGTCGACTGGAGGTTTGTACTTCGCTGCTCGCCCGGAACAGAAACGCTCCGTTTTTGTACAGAGTAGTGACATGTGACGAAAAATGGATAATGTACGACAATAGTCGCCGATCTGCACAATGGCTAGATGTCGGTGCGGCACCAAAACACACGCTGAAACCAGAACTTCATCCGAAGAAGATAATAGTGACTGGTGGTGTGCAACCGATATTCTGCACTATTTGTTCATGAAATCTGACGAAACCATTAATGCAGAGAAACAGTGCAAATAGATGGATGCAATGCATCAAAAGTTACGCGTTAAGCGACCGAGATTGGTCAACAGAGATGGCGTTGTACTGCTTCATGACAACGCGAGGCCCCACGTTTCAAGAACAACGGTCCACAAATTCCACAGCCTAGGCTAAGAGGCTCTTCCGCACCCAGCTTACTCTCCCAACATCTCGCCCACCGACTACCAGTTGTTCAAGCATTTGGACCATTTTTTGGCAGGGAAATGATTCACCAGTGAAGTAGCCGCCAAACACGCCTTTGAACAGTTTCTGCAGTCCACAACGACCGACTTCTATGCAACTGGTATCAATGCACTGGTATCGCGGTGGGAGAAAGGTATTGCAGCTAATGGTGCCTCTTTCGATTGATACAGGTCAGTTTCCACCGGGTAACTGTAGATAGAAGTTTCACTCCCAAAACCGACATTTCATGTGCAACAACCTAATATTTTCGACTTATGATTATTTATGACAGATTTATGGTTTCCTTGTGACACTGCAGGGTAGTTTACGACTTTTCCTAGAGCCTACTTCAAAAAGAGATGGTCGTAAAACTTTAGCTTGACGATTCATCTAACTGGGATTCGGACTTTGAAATGTGAATCCTTAGAAACCAAGGAGATTTGTCAAACCCCAGCAGTACATTGGGGCCACGGTCATTGCTTAAATTTTGTGAATATCTCGCTTCTTTCCACGAGAGTGAAAAGAAGAGAAATTCCCTGGTCATTTCCACGGATGTCCGAAGGGAACGTAATAAGCTGCCCTGACCACGTGGACTTTATACTCCGATGCGAGAATGGGAGATATGAAACAGGAAAGAGACCAAGATAAAAAAAATGCAATTTAAAATAAATAAAAAGAAAGTTACGCCTGGTACTTTTAATTAATTAACCGGTAAAACAATGTTGCCCGAAATATCTACGGCAGCACAGCAGAGATAGCGCCAAAAATAAGATATGGGAGAAAACAAAAAACTTCCGTGGCAAGGAAACTATGCACTAAATTAAACAGGAAGTATTCTCAAAAAGGTTTCCGAGGTGAGAGGTATCGGCCGACGATAGAATTTTTCAATCGAGTTTTCAGAAGCTCATATTTTACTGCAAATGCATCAGAAGAAGAAATAAACACTTACGCCCCCTGGTGACCAAACCATTTTTTACCAAAAATTAGAAATTTTATGCAAAACAGTTCACATCAGGAACTGTATCCGATGCAGGGAAATTTTTCAAATCAGAATCTTAGAAGCAGAGATATCGGGGAAAAGGCAATTTGCCTTTACGCTCCTCGCGGAAAATCTGTGCCTTACTTGAAAAACGGACTGTACCTAAAATAATCATCAATACAAATGGCTTTGAAAGGTTAAATAATTGTTTGAATCGGATATTTAGAAGCAAATATATAAAATAAAATGTATTTTGAATTCCATATCATCTGAATTTAGCGGTGAAGTGTTGCATTGGAAAAAAAACTGAATGCAAGGATTATCATTCTCACATTTCGAGCTTCCCAATGCGAAAAGAGTTTTTCAAATCGGATTAATGCAAAGGGTGAGTAGAAAGTTTTGCGATATTTGCATAGACGCATGGGCTGTGGCGGGTATGTCAGGTGTTTAAACTAGTTCAAGTCGCACACTGCAGTCAGTCGAAAAGGATATAAAGTGGTAGTCGTTGCTGTGAACAATATTGCATGTCGTCGTTCGGTCAGTGGTTGGGACGCCTAAAAGATGAACAGCCACAACTGCTGGTTAATTAGGAAACTTTTGCTTTACAAGTTTGAACTCGGCCATAACACTGCTCGAGCAACACTAAACATTTGTCTTGAGAAAGGGGAAGGTTCCGTGCACCACAGCACCGCAAACAGATGGTTCAAGAAATTTCGCTCAGTTGACAGAAACCTCGACGATCAGCCACGGTCAGGTAGGCCGCGAACCGTGGCTTCGAAGGCCGTGCGCAATGCCGTAGGGGCAAATCCGGCAACCAGCACTCGGAGATTATCAGGCGAGCTGGGCATATCACAGACAACCATGGTTCGTCCCCTTCGGGTCCACGGCAAGATCTACAGCTCCTTCCGCATTGTTCCTCACGAACTGACGCCAGCTGAAGCAAACCGCAGAGGGAAAGTGCGCACGAAACTCCTAGAAAACCCGCGCGATGTACGTTTCATCAAGCAAATTGTCACGTGCGATGAAAGGTGGGTCTATTTCCGTACTCTTAACACACAACAGTAGTGGTTGAGCCCGAGCCAGCTCCCAGAACCTGTTGCCAAACTTGGGCGCTTCGAGCACAAGGTGATGCTCTGCTGTCTGGTGGAATTTCGAGGGGATTATCCATTACGAATTTGTTCCGGGACGGTCGGGCCATCAACGCCAAACTCTTCTCTGAACTTCTGGAGCGGATGTATGCCGTTTTGGAGGAGAAGTACCTGGCACTGCTGAATAGAGAGCGCACTCTCTTACAGCAGGACAACGCTCGGTCTCATACCGCGCGAACGATCCAGATAAAACTCTTGGAACTTCAGGGTATCGAAATGATGCCACACCCAGATATAGTCCGGCACTTGCCCCGTCGAATTATTGCTTGTTAGGGTTCATGTCCCACTTCTTTCGCGGGCGGCACTTCACCAACCAGAAGGAGGTGGCAGCTGGGGTGAAAAAGTTTTTCGCCTCGTAGGACAAGAACTGGTACCGCCGCGGAATCGAAGAACTGGCAGACATATGACTAAAGGTACGTATGAAGACATAAAATAATACAAATATTGCAAAGCATTCGACTCACACTCTGTAGTTTCAGAGATATGGTATCCACAAACAGACGGACTGACAAAGTGATAACATAACCACCATATTTTCCCCCAAAAGACGCGCTAAAAACACAGGCCTCTGTACACCGCGCAAGGGTCGCCGTTTACAAAATGGAAGCACGAAGCTTTCGTGTTCAGAGTATTTAGCGTTTCGTAAACTCCGATATATCTTTGATGCTACCCAACATCCCCGTAACTTAAATGAACTACCAATTTCTTAAATACACTCACGGACAATGAAATTTGCGGACCTAGAAGAAAACATGCTACATCCGCGAAGCTTTGCAATTAGCTAGAGTGCTAGCTGGTATGTAAATGATCCACGTTTGGTGCGAGTGCGCATGACCGCACACCCTGTGGTGGCGCTGCAAACACGTAAAGGCAGCTTTATAAACCAGCGTGTAGTCGATGCCCCATGAAAGCGAAAAGCATCGGCCGACGCAAGCAGGAATAGAGAAGGGCAAAAATGCCGGGTAGATGCCAGAGACGTCGATTTACGCAACTTGCGGACTTTGAGAGAGACCTGATCATCGGGCTAAAAACCGCAGGGTGGTTAGCTCGACGTATAGCCCGCCACGTGGATCGTTCTGACCATACCGTCCGACTGAGTGGGGAGCATTGGACATGTGACGGCACTGCCACACGGCGGAGCTGCTCCAGACGGACCAGGAAGACCACCGGTAGAGAGGATCGACGGATCGTGCGCCAGCCACGAACCGATCCCACGGAAACCCGGTACACTATGCAGGCAGATGTAGCGGCTCCTATGTGCCCACGAACCCTTTTCCGACGCCTCGCTAAAGCGAATCTGCTATCCCAGTGCACTTTATGTGTGCTGCCATTAACACCGGAACATCACCGGCTTCATGTGCAGTGGTGCTAGGCCATAGCGACGTGGAACGCCACAGACTGGCGACGTGTGGTGTTTAGCGATGAGTGCCGCTTCGTTTTGGGAACAGATGATCATCGTGTCCGGGTGTGGAGATTCCCGGGTCAACGGTACAATCCCAGCCTCGCTATCGAGCACCACACCTCCCCCACTGCAGACATTATGGTCTGGGAAGCCATTGCTTACGATAGCCGATCGGCTCTAGTAGTGGTACGTGGATCATTGTCTGACCAGAGGTATGTGGATCAGATCCTACGGCCCCAGGTGCTCCTATTCCTGGCCGGGATTCCAGGTGCGCTATACCAGAAGGATAATGCCAGCCCTTGCCAGCCGGAGCCGCACGGCTCGGGTTGCCCAGGACTGCCTTCGTCATGTCCAGACACTAGCATTGCCTGCCCACTCCCCGGACACGTCTCCTATCGAGCATGTGTCTGACCAGTTGAAACGTCGGCTGTCGCCGTGCCGCACTATCCAGGATTTCGAGCACACCATCCAACACATGTGGGCCAGTCTGCCGCAGGACAATATCAGGCGTCTATTCGCCTCCATGGCGGACCGTATTGCAGCATTTATCGCCGCACGAGGAGGTGCGACTCGCTGTTGAAGATGACCGGACTACGAGCCACAGATCCGTCTTCAATGGTCCTGCAGTTCTGTTTTTATTATCATGTGTATCATTCATCTGTATCATTACGTCCATAAAATTTCGGTTCAATCCGATGCTTCCTTCTTGGTGCGCAAATTTCCTTGTCCGTTAGTGTACACCTTTTCAGCCAACAAGCCCCGCTCTCCACTTTTTTACGCCGTATCAGGTATAACTAACTTTGCGTAGGGGTGGCCGTACTTCAGTGAGCACTCAGTATAGGTACTATTTCATTCCTTAAGGCACTGGATCTTTCCCTTCACTAGGATTAGTGATCTAAGTTAGCTAATAAAGATTTCTTCCACGGTTTAACGGCCATGGGGTCCGTAATATGAAACACGGTTTAAAAAAGCTATCTATGTGACTTCATCAACACCGATTACCTATTTATGTACTTTGGTTTTGAGATCACGCAGCTGAAATGCTTTTACGAAAATCTCATTGCTTAACGGCCAAGATGCATTCCAAAAAAAAAACTACAGCATGAAAGGAAACAATGTGAAGCGAATGATATTTCTCCATGAGACGTAATGCAAAAAGAAGTGAAGCATGGCCGCTACGTTTTTCTCGTCTGACATTTAGGAATTCTTTACACATCTCGCTTTTCCAGGGTGAAAGCTTCATTCGTCCTTTCTCTTTTTCTTCAAATGATATTTTTTTCATACTAGCTGACGACTTTTCCTCAGGTTAGTTCGAGATAGAACGTAGTTATTTTCTTTCACGGAAGTGCTCGAGCAACGTGTTCCTCATTTTCTCGATTTTTTGTATGCTTATTATTTTCACGTGTGTTAGCTACACATAAAGACGCTTAGAAGTATTAGATGTTTGGCTGGTAATATATTCTGCCTGCTTCACAATAGACCTACGGCGTGGCTAAAGAAGTTCAAGATGTCAGCTGAACGATCACTTTTAAAGTGGTTTATTACTTTCAACTTAACTTCGACGGTAATACCACTTCTTTACGCTTAGGTTTACAATTTCCCTTTGTACGTGCGAAGTAGCATTGAAGGCACTTAAAGGTTGATACCTGATAGCAATATGTTAAGCAAAGGAGGTAGCAAATAGACAGCTTCAGGAGGCAGAAATCAGCAGCACTAAAAATGTCAGTGCAGGGCCTTATTATGTTCACTCCGCATGTGAGACAAAAACATGGAAATGGGTTATAATGGCATGTGATTCTTTACAAGAAGAAGAAGTTGGAAAGCCAGCGGACTTTTCTATTGTCGAGGACGTACCGGAAAGCCCGCTGGCATTTTTGTCTCGCTTTCGTCCTCTGCTTAAAACAAGTAAAGGCGAAGATACTTCGACTTTAAGTAAAACTTGATAAAGAAATATGGAGTGATACAAATGTGGAGGCCGTCAAATGGGAACTCCAGGTTGAAATACAAACCTTCGTTGGTTATATGATGAATTTCAGCCCAAATTAAATCCATTGTTACTTCTGATTAAATATATTTTACGAAACCAAAGTAATTGAAAGGAACTTCTTGAAAAGCTTTGTGTTGCTCCAAAAATTCGGATTGCTAAAGCTTTTCCTTATTGGATTTTTTTGGATTGGGGATTTAACGATCACTATGAGCAACTCGATGGATTATAAGAAGTCGACAGTCCCTAATTTAGGTTTTCACTTTCCGCCAGTGCATTTTACGAAACCAAAGTAATTGAATAAAACTTCTTGAAAAGCTTTCTGTTGCTCCGAAAATTCGGATTGCTAAAGCTTTTCCTTATTGGATTTTTTTTTTGGATTGGGGATTTAACGATCACTGTGAGCAACTCGATGGATTATAAGAAGTCGACAGTCCCTAATTTAGGGCCACTTGTTCCAGGGAAGGTACAGAGCCAGTGCCGTAAGACTAACACACCATCCATGACTCACCGGGATTTGAACCCTGACCCATCTCGGAGGAGTAATTAGAAGCCAGCGCTTAGACCACTGCACCAGAAGGCCGACCCTTTCCATATTGGATGGATAAATGCAAAGTAATACTGGAAATAGATAGAGATCTCGTGAATGTTGCTTCACTTTTCATATTACAACACCGTAAACTGTCGCCAACTGGACTGTTCTGGCAGGGAGAAAAATAGGAGGCGGGTGAATAGTGGAAAGACGGACTACTGAGGGGTGTCATATGGGAGAGGAGTAACTACTTTCTATATATTTAAATGTCATCGCTTCAACATACCGTCAACTTTCTATCTGTCCTGAAGAAACAATATTTTCTAATCAAATTGTAAGATTGTGAATATTCTCTTTTTGCTCCATAGGTAAAAACATGAGAACTGGATCTGAGACATCTCTCCACTTATCAATCCAATCGTGAGTTTGTCTGTCCGGCCACTTCTAATTATCAGAGGGTGAAAAAGTCCTTTCTGTAGCTGACAGAGACCGGAGTACATAGAGTATCAAGCTCTGTCCTTACGTCCATCTTTGTGTCTTTTTGTAGAAGCGACACTTCGTCATCAGACGTGGAAATATAATTTCCGAGCACAGACGGGCAGACAAGCTGAAGAATAGATGGACAGACATAGAGTTATCTGAAATCATGTGCTTACGTTTCCTCTACAGGGCACAGATAGAATTTTAAAAATCCGCCATTTCAAAGCCGTATTACTGACTCTGAAGGGGGAAAACCAACAGATGAAGGGAAGGAATTATAAACATCGGGGATCTCATGCGTATGCCTATCTTTATCAATCGCAGACCCACTTTCTTTGCCTTATTAATTAAGGCCGAGATATCTTTAGTTTGAACGGACGGACAAACATTCGAATGAATGGGCTGACGAGCGATGTCTGAAATCACGTTGGCATTTCCTTCACGGAACAGGGAAAGCCTTTAGCTACCTGACATTTTTAAGGGAGATTAAAATTCTCCTGACGAACAGACAGACGAACTTATGAATAGATACACGGAGGGAGTGATCTCTGAAACTTTATACACGTTTTCCAGTATAATGCCGACGAACGGACTGACAAACAATGAACGAAAAATCACATATCGAAAACCTCGTACCTATATCTCTCAGTCACAGAAAGAATTTTCCAATCTGTTAGAGGAGATATCTTTGCGGGTGGGTCGACATACGAATGAACGAAAGGACAGACATCAATAATATCGTAAGCATGTCTGTCTCTATCTGTCATAGAAAGAATGTCTTTAATCTGGCCGTTAAAAGAGGAAATATAATTTTGGCAGACGAACGGATAGAGCAGAAAGGGTTGGTGTCTAAAATCTCACACAGTTCTTTAATCAAAGCCACATTTTGAAGCTGCGGCACCGTTCTTACGTCGGAGCAGAGAAGGTGTCACACTAGACGTAACTAGTCCTCATTTGCTCTGTCCCAGCTGGAAGGAATGAAAACGGAGTGAAGCACTAGCGTAGACCAGAGAATGCTGCGTTGCACTGTATCCCACAGATATTCGGTGGGATTCAAGTTAATTGAATTTAGCAACTATGGACGTACACAAAATGTTTGGACATGATCCTGGAACATTACCTCTCGTATGCGAGCCTTGTAACACAAGGTGTCGTCTTTGGCAAATAGTTGGAAATCATTCAGATACACAGCCACTATGTAAGAAAACAGTTGGTCCGAAACAGTGCCGAAGTAGAATATAGTAGTGCGGATGTGTTCAACGGGCATTACGTAATCCGTGTTGCTCATGAGAATAATCGCCGTATCATGATACTCCACCTCTGGCCAATGTACCTTTCAAACGGGATGCCTAATCGCAGCTACACTGACGGAAAAAAATCCCAACACCAAGAAGGGTTTGTGTTAGATAAACGACAGTTGGTAGGCGGTGAGAGTACATCTGTAAGATGACGTCCATGCAAATTTCGCGCTCGGCGCATACGTGTGGCGCTAGTAGTGCCCCTCGGAACATGCAAAGCAGGTTTGCTGTAAATACGCGCTGTAACGTTCGTGAGCGTTAGTTATTGTTGAGATTCGACGTAGGGTGTTGATGATAGTCAAGAATGCCTTTAAGAAGACGAAGAAGCCATTATCAACAGCTCACGAAGTTTGAACCAGGTCGTGTAATAAGGCTACGAGAAGGTGGATTTTCGTTCCGCAATATTGCAGAACGACTTGGCAGCAATGTAGCCACTGTGCATGATTGTTGGCAGCGGTAGTCAAGGGAATGTACTGCCTCAAGAAGACCAGATTCCGGCCGGCCACGTGGCACTACTGAGAGGGAAGACCGCCGTGTACGGCGTATGGCCGTGTCGCATCGTACCGCGTCTGCGGCAGCAATTCGAGCTGCAGTTGCAACCACAGTGACACAACAAACTGTTACAAATCGGTTACTTGAAGGACAGCTCCGAGCCAGACGCCCTGTAGCGTGCATTCCAGTCATTCCAGTTACCACTGCAGTTTGCGACGTCAGTGGTGTCAAGCTAGAGCTCATTGAAGGACGGAGTGGAGATCTGTTGTGTTTTCTGATGAAAGCCGGTTCTGCCTGGGTACGGGTCTGGTTCATTTGCCCGACGTTTACTTCACCGAAGGGTCACTTGACCGAAAATCACTTCACCGAAAAGATTGTTTCACCGAAAGATCACTTGATCGAAACGTTCATTTCACCGAAGGGTCACTTGATCGAAAGGTACATTTCACCGAACGGTCACTTTATCGAAAAGTTCATTTCACCGAAAGGTCTCTTTACCTAAAAGTTCATTTCATCGAAAAGTCATTTCACCGAAGGGTCACTTTATCGAAAAGTTCATTTCACCGAAAGGTCTCTTTACCTAAAAGTTCATTTCATCGAAAGGTCATTTCACCGAAGGGTCAGTTTATCGAAAACTTTGGATTTCATTACAGGATCTGTTGAAGTATGGTGCAAGTTTGGCAGACATACTACCGAAACGTTAGGGGATCACACTCAAATTGCATATTGATTTCTCCGTGTCACAGAAAACGCAAAGATTTAGTTTAAGACAAAAATAATTAATTTTAAGTCCCTAGGCCTCTGCTTAGGACTTTTTAGCAAATTTTAATCACGCTCATGAGGTTTACATAAAAGTCACGTTCAGTGCTCATGTTCATAAGGTTTACATAAAAAGTAAAATTAATAATGTTGCACATTTTTTCAGGCAAAAATAATAAATTTTAGGTCCCTAGGCCTCGGGTTAGGCCTTTTTAGCAAATTTTAAACGTGCGTGCTCAAAAGGAGCCATATAATTGATATTTCAATCTAGGGCCCTAAAATTGATTCCCTTTTGCCTGAAAAAAATTTGCAACATATTAACTTGACTTTTTATGTAAACTTTATGAATATGAACATGAGCAGGCACGATTAAAATTTGCTAAAAAGTCCTAAGCCGAGGCCTAGGGCCCTAATATTGATTCTTTTTGCGTAAATAAATGTGCAACATTATTAACTTGACTTTTTATTTAAACCTTATGAATATGCGCACGCACGATTAAAATTTTCTAAAAAGGCCTAGGGCCCTAAAATCGATTCTTTTTCCCTGAAAACATGTGCAACGTTATTCACTTGACTTTTTATGTAAGCCTTATGAACATGAGCAGGCACGATTACAACTTTCTAAAAAGGCCTAAGCCGAGGCCTAGGGCCTTAAAATTGATTTTTTTGCCTTAAAAATGCACAACATTATTAACTTGCCTTTTTATGTAAATCTTATGAAAAACGAGCAGGCACGATTAAAATTTGCTAAAAAGGGCAGAAGTCTTAGGGGCCGTAAAATTGTTTCTTTTTGCATGAATAAATCTGCAACATTATTAACTTAATTTATTATGCAAGTCTTATAACTATCATCACGGCAGCTTCAAATATGTTAAGAGGGCCCAGGCCTGTGGCCTTATAATTAAATGTTTTATGAATGGGTAAAAGTGCAAAATTATTAACTTGACTTCGTGTGTAAACTAATATGAGCACCCATGGCTCAAAGTGCAAAATTACTAACTCGAGTGCGTGGTTAATTAATATGAGCATGCATGACTGACATTTGTTAAAATGGCTTAAGCTGAGGCCAAGGGACCTAAAATTGATTTTTGTATTTTTAGTAAATGTGGAACATTATTCACTTGACTTCATATGTAAACCTTATGAGTATGACGTGAAGTGATTAAAATCTGCTAAAAAGGCATAAACTGAGGCCTATAAGGCCTTAAAATTCATTCTTTGTGTCTGAGTAAATGTATGAAATTATTAACTTTGCTCGTACATAACACATATGAATATGAGCACTGTAGCTTAGAATATGCTAAAAGGGCCCAAATCTGGGCCCAAGGCCTTAAAATCAACGTTTTTGGGTCTGGGAAAAAATTCAACATTATTAATTTGTAAACCTTATGAATATGAACAAGAAGGATTAAAATTTGCTAAAAATCCCCAGATCTAGTCCTATAGTGCCTTAAAATTAATGTTTTACGCTTGAGCAAAAGTGCAGCACATTTTACTTTACATTTTATATAATGCTTATGAATACGAGTAGGGTTAAAATCTGTTAAAATGGCCTGTACCTAGGCCTACGGTCAAAAAATTCATGTTTTGTGGTTGAGTAAAACTGGAACATTACTTACTTGATTTGATATGTAGTAACCCTTATGAATATGAGCTCGAGGGATTAAAATTTGACAAAAAGGCACAAATTAATTGTAATTAATCTTAAATTTCGAAAAGCCTACTCATGAGGAGGTGTTTCATAGAAATTAAAAGTGTATTTTTTATATAATCCGATAATGTTTAGGTGGCCAGTTTTTCAAAAACCCGCACCACACTTCAACAGATCTCCAACAACAAAATTCTGAGTTTTCGATAAACTGACCATTCGGTGAAATGATTTTTCGATAAAATGAACTTTTAGGTAAAGTAATCCTTCGGTGAAATGAACTTTTCCATCAAATGTCCTTTCGATGAAATGAACTTTTAGGTGAAGTGACCTTTCGGTGAAATGAACTTTTCGGTCAAGTGACCCTTCGGTGAAATGTACCTTTCGATCAAGTGATTTTCGGCGAAGTGATTTTCGGTCAAGTGACCTTTCGATCAAGTGAACGATACCCCCTGGGTACCAGTGATGGCCGTGTGTTGGTTAGAGGGAGGCCAGGTGAGCGCCTGCAACCAACCTGTCTGCGGCCGAGACACACTGGACCTACACCTGGAGTTATAATCTGGGGAGCAATTTCCTATGACAGCAGGAGCACTCTCGTGATTATCCCACCCACCCTGATGGCACAGTTGTATGTCGGTCTGGTGATTCAACCTGTTGTGCTGCCATTCATGAACAGCATTACAGGGGTGTTTTCCAACAGGATAATGCTCGCCCGCATACCGCTGTTGTAACCCAACATGCTCTACAGAGTGTCGACATGTTGCCGTGGCCTGCTAGATCACCAGATCTTTCACCAATCGAGCACGTATGGGACATCATTGGACGACAACTCCAGCGTCACCCCCAACCAGCATTAGCCGTCCCTGTATTGACCGACCAAGTGAAACAGGCATGGAACTCCATCCCACAAACTGACATCCAGCACCTGTACGACACAATGCATGAACGTTTGCGTGCTTGCATTCAACATTCTGGCTGTTACACCGGCTATTAATGTACCAGCATTTCACATTTAAAATGGCTCTTCTCGCGCTTACATTAAGCTGTGATCTTGAAACCTTAATCGATTAAATATGTTACCTATACAAATGTATTGCCGCCATTTCATTCCTCTGCAACTATTTTTTCGTGGTGTTGGGATTTTTTTCCGTCAGTGTATTTACCCGTGCGGCGCAGAATATGCACCCGTCCGTCGAATGTTCGAGCTGATACGTGGACTCATCGCACCAGGAGATACTTCCACACGTCCAATATCTGGTCATGGTATTTTAGTGCACACTGCAGTCAAAACTATCGATGCTTATAGGTCAGAATGGGCATACGGTCAAGCCACCAACATCTCAGGCCCTTCTGAAAGTGTTTCTGGTTAAATGTATGTTCACAAACGTTTTTAATTTTTTTGTTTTCTGTGTGCCCTCGCTTCAGATTGCCGTCAGTTGAGGGATAATAAGGCCTCTGTTGTCAGGAGAGCTCGTGATCTTCGGCGTTCACATCGACTGTCAACCAGTAGTGGTTTGCCTTTTCAGGCGCGTTAGGTTGTCCCCTCTTCAGACTATTTCTACAACACTTTCATTGCAGCGGCCACCAAGCAGACAACCGACAACGCCCGTATTTACTGAGATGGCATCTGCATTCTTACACTAATTACCATTTCTCGTTAGAATTCCGATAAGTGCTCTCATTTCCCTCTTGCAAGAGACTTGACACGCTATGCATAATGCATGAAGTAGTTTTAATAAGGGAGTGCCTGATCCAACGTCTAAAACTGCCCTTTTAGAAAAAGGAAACCATATATGAGTAAGTGAAAAGTAGAGACGGTGTAACGTATACTCTATATTCACTTTCCTTTTGATTTTACTATCTCTGGTTATTTTATTTTTCTATGTAAATTATCTTCTTACTGAACGAGATGTTATTTCACCCGCTGAATGAGATCTGGCAATGAGTGTAAGTCATGACGTGGTGGTAGCCAGTATAAATAGGCGCGTTCAACGATACCTAAGGAGAGCGTTTGTTGTTGTATAGGGAGAGCGTTTGTTGTTGTATAGGGAGAGCGTTTGTTGTTGTATAGAGAGAGCGTTTGTTTATGTGGAGAGCTGTTGTTTATGTGTCAGAGAGCTTCGTTCATATGCAAGGAGCTACGTGTTATTTGAGTAGCTGTGTGTGAAGTGTGTGTGATGATACCAGTAGAAGTTCATAATAAAAGGTTTTAAGTAAGTACGTTTTTCTCAGTTCATAGTACTGTCAGACCTCTGTCTGGCTGTTAGGTTTATTTCATTTAGTGTTATTAGTAACAACCAGCATAAGACTTTATTCATCTTAATTACTACTACAACATTACTACCAGTTATAAACTTGTTCATTATTATTACTACACTACTAGCAGGAAAGTTTATTCATAATTAATAACACAACAACCATTAGCTTACAAGAAGCTGAATTCATCATAATTCAGTAGCAGAAGCATTATAAAGCATTATACTTAGCTTAGTACAAGCATTGAATTCATTATAATATTAGTGAAAGCTATATTCACTATAATTAGCTTAGTAGTAAAAAGCTTTATTCATTATAACGGGGGAGGGAGATATGTCTCTACTTGAAGGTTCTCTGCCTGAACATGTCGAATGGAAAGGAGATAAAGAACCCGGCAGTGGGAGTGGAACCACTGGAAACCATGGGCAGTAGAGACATGTCCTGTGGTCTGTCTATCACCCACCATCTAATTTCACATGGACTTACCATCTTTTCCCATACTCAATCTGATTTAAAAATTAAAAATCGGTTTCTGACTCGAGAGTAGTGTTCAACAGCGCTGCTTTCTTTAAGTTCGTATCAAGGGGGCGGGGGGCAGTGACCATCACTTTCGGTCTTGGGCGCTTAAGGATTACATTAGGATCATAGTCGATAGCACTTCTAAGAAGTTCGTTCGGATGACCAACCGCTTTCTTCAAGAAATTCTTAATGTGCCTGGTGATAAACTCTCGTATCGCCTCGATTCCAAGATGGTCCCTCAAGTTCAGAGTTAGGGGTGTAGCTCTAGTGATCAGTCGGAGTGCTCTTTTCTTCAACACCTCGAAGCTTTTTTTCTGAGCCTTGCTTACTCCTGCCGAAATGGGGACAGCATACATGAACATTAGCTGACCGCCTTGTTCAACAGTATTTTGTGGCGTGTTGTCAAGAAGCTTCTATGATAGAGGAGAAGAGCTAGTTTTCCAAGGCTTTGTCTAGCTCTTTTCGGAAAGCAGTTGGTGTGGTACCCACGATAGTCTACAATCTACTTTTAACCACAGGGAGTCAACAGAAGAAACCCAGGAGTTCATCTCTTGGAGAAGAGCTAGTTCAAGCCCTCATTGGTAAGATCTAAAGAACAACAACGCACTGAGCTTTGATATATAGATTTTGATTCGCCGCCAGTCAGTGCAGTAAGTCTCTAGCTCAGAAAGAAAGATCTGGTGTAAGTTCACAGCTCTAAGTTTGTTTAGATATCTGGTGGGAACAGCTATTTCATCTACATGCATCATGACTTACCCGAACTTGCCCTTGGGCAAGTTGTGCTTATAAATGGAGAACAGCGTTGGTCCAAAATCCAATCCGCCGCCCCGGTGGCGCAGTGGTCTAAGCGATGGCCTCTGGTCATTCGCCCGAACGGGGTCCGGGTTCGAATCCCGGTGAGGCATGGATGTTGTGTTTGTCTTACGGCACTGGCTCTCTCCCTTTCCTGGAACCAGTGACCCTAAATTAGGGACGGGCGACTGCTTATAGCCCATTGAGTTGCTCACGGTGGTCGTTAAACCTCCAATCAAAAAAATCCAATCCCTGAGAAACACCAGCAGGTGCTTCTCAGGGATTGATTTAACTTGAACTTTCTTTCTTTCGAAAGAAAGTTCAGTGTTAAACTTAACAATGAAGCTGAAGCAAGCTAAGTACGATGCAGTCAGTTAAAGGAGTGGGCGGCTACAACACGCTCTAGAGCTCTAGTATGTGACAATGAACGAAGCACACACGTATAATTTTGATGAGGATGGAGTCCAACTTCACATTAGCCAAATTCAATTTTAACGTAAATACGAGAAGTTATTTGCAAGTAATTTTTGCAGTATCACCGAATAATACTAAAACACAGAAGTAAGTGATTCAGTATGGTTCCTAAGAACAGCCGTTGGGTTTACTGCTAACCAAGACATAATAATTTTACTTGCACTTTTCTCGCAAAAAACTTGCATCGGTTTAGAGATGAGTTTTTTCGTACCCTGATTGTTCTGATAATATCTAATTAAACAAGGAAGATGGCACCAAATTCTCGGTACGTCTTTTGAACCCTTTGCGGCACCAAAAATGTTTTTCGTAGTGGACTTTCAGAAAAACAAAACATTCCGAAAAAACATACAATACATTTTCACACCAAGTGGAAAAACTGTGTATCATTCAAAATTCGCAGTGTGAGCAAAGTTCTTCATATTAAATAGAACAAGCCATCAAATAGAATCAGCCGAGTTTTCACATTTCAAATAGCGTTTGAAATGTGCTGAAGAAAACTCACAAATTCTGCACAAAATGCTTTACATAGCGAAAGATAACAGAGGGAAAATATTTTTTTAAATCAAAGGATTAGACGATGCCATATGGGAGAAAGCTGTTATAACTTTTCTCCCTAGTGAGAGAACTGTGCGATACTTAAAGAAAAAAATGGAGGCTGAATATTTTTTTATAATGAAGAGCATGCTGACGAAAAAGGGTTCTTCCAGAGCACATTTAAAATCAAAACCACCATTTTAATGACAAATACAGGAATTGGGAATAATGGTTTTAAGCAGGAAGATATGAGCAAAATATATTTAATCAGAAAAGATATGCAAAGGAAAAATAATTTTTCACATACTTCCTCCAGAAAGACATAGCTACAAAAGCATTTTAATGTAACGCCGCCTAGCGAGAAAACTGAGCATTATTTAAATAGGATTTTCTTCCCAATCTTTACCATAGAGAATGCAGTAAAATAAAGAATTTTTTCATTATGATGTTTAGAAACTGAGATACAGTTGCTAACTGAAACCCACGCTAACTCCACCTAGGGTCAGAACTATGCACTGCAAAAATCCAAGAGCACAAGCGAAATTTCCCACAAATGAATGGGTTGCGTAAAAAGCAATTTTTCATTTCGGATTTTAGGAGCACAGATACTAAGGAAAATAGGTTATAAATATGCGCCACCTGGCGACGAGAGAATTGGGCGTTATTTTGGACAGCTAATCGGCATAAAATATAAGGGTTGTTTAATAAGTAGTGAGACTTTCTACCTGAAAGAATCAAAACATGAAATACTTAAAAATCATCGCCGACAGCATTTAAAGAGCGGTCCCATTGTTGCACAAGTCTTTGTATTCCTGCCGCATAGAAGGAGGCGGGTAACTGCTGCGACCATGCAGTTATCTACAGCTTCAAGCACCTGATCATCCGAAGTTAAACGTTTGCCTTTGAAAATTTTTTTCATAGGTTCAAAGATGTGAAAATCCCAGGGCGACAGGTCAGAACTACACGCTAAATGTTGTAAGACTTCCCAGCGTAAGCGCTGCAATGTCCTTTGCGTGATAACTGTCGTATGCGGCCTGGCGCTATCATGCAGAAGCACAATACCCTGAGTGAGGTTGCCAAGTCTCCTGTTTTTGACGGCTTGTCGAAGCTTCATTAAAGTGTGATAAAAACGTTCGGCATTGATGGTTGATCCTTTTGGTAGCCCCTCAAGAAGCAATGGTCCTCAATGGTCAAAGAACAGGGTTAACATCCCCTTTTCTGCGGAAATGGTGGACCGTGATTTCCTCGGCGGTGGCGATGATGCATATTTACACTGCATGCTCTGGAGTTTCGAATCGGCCTCGAAATTATGACACCAGATTTCGTATATATATATATATCACTAAGCTGTTATCTGAGATTCAGAGGTTAGCTCCAAAAAGAATTACAAACTTCCAGATATTTTTACTTATTGTTGTCGTATCAAACTTCTCCATTTACAGAGATCTTGACCTACAACTCGGGCGTCACTGATATCCATTACACGCCGTACACAAGATCTTTTATACTTCATACTCATAATCTTTTTCTCATGCAGACACTCTTGAATCTAATCCACTCATGTCTTCCTTGGCCTTCCTCTGCCTTCCCTTCCTGCCACTAGGGCTAAAAATGTTTTCTTAGTAAGCATCTCATCACTCATTCTTTCAACATGGCCAAACCACCGAAGCATATTGGTCTCCACCTTGCTAACAACCTTTTGCTTCACATCACATAACTGCAACACATCTTCATTTCTCACAAAATCAGACCGTGTCTTGCTACAGATCTTCCGTAAGTAACGCATTTCTCCAGCACACAAACGACTCCTATGTTTCTTCTGTAGTACCCAGGTTTCACTGCCATACATCAGAGTAGGAATAATTACACTTTCACACACAGCCATGCGGAACTCTCTAGAGAACCCATCATTCCTATGAAAACCTCCCAGAGCAGCTACGACTTTCAATGAAGAATTCACTCGCCTACTAATTTCACCATCCACGTTCAATGAAGAACTCACCCTCATAGGTATCATAGCTTTCAATGAAGAATTCACCCTCATAGGTATCATAGCTTTCAATGAAGAATTCACCCTCATAGGTATCATAGCTTTCAATGAAGAATTCACCCTCATAGGTATCATAGCGGGGGTCGATGACCCCGGCTATGATACCTATGACGTCGGTACACCCCCTGCATCATAAACTAGCCTCTATACGCTTCATGGTTCGAAGAGCAATTACACATTCGTCCACGTTTAACTTGCGCCATAAGGAGATTAAAGTGATTTATGACATTGCTGAAACTTTTGGCTTCCATAGTTCAAGGAGTGCTAAGGCACAAAGAAAGGTTGACACTCTCAACTTTGTAACGAGAGAGCCGAATAACCAAATATGTAGGATCAATGGAATTTGTACGAGAACTCATTAATATCTTAAAAAATGCCTGTCATAGAAATAAATCGGACTTTGGGGGGCAAACTTCTAATATACTGTCTCTGGTTAAGAGTGATCGTGAACAAGTAGATCCTGAAAGTAAATGTGGGGTACATGCGATCCCCTTAAAATCAGTAGACGCATCCAGCAGCGATTTAGTATACATAGGCTCTACTACACGGACATTGGGTACGAGAATAAAGGAACACCGCTATAATGTGAAACTGCGTTATCACGTCTCTGCAACCTGGGATCTTACCACCCTAGCAGGAATGACTCCTACATAATGGGTTCCCCCGTACAAAATTTGAGATACTATTTATGGAAAGTCTGTTTATTTACAGCTTTGCGAACTCCTGTTGTAATAATGAAGTACCGGTTAATATTCCACAGCCTTGAAAACAAGTACCAAAAAGAACTGAACCTGAAGAACATGAATAACTATTCAAGTACTATTTATAATGAGGTATTTAAATGAGATGTAATTGTTGTGCCCCTCAATTATTTACATAAAAGTGTCGTTGTTTTTTCAAATGAAATAATGTGCTATACCTGTAATATATGTAACAACTTGAACTCATGCAGCTTACTGTTATGACGTCATTTATTATGGCTATATATGCGATAATGTAACCCGGAGCTTTTCCCATTGTAATCACGTCTGAGGATCAGCCGAGTCGGCTCGAAAGATCTCACGTGTTTTAGTGTAAACTATATTTTTAACTATGCTAAGTATGTAATTAAAGGTTTTAATTGATCTTAGCTTTTAGTGATTTTATAATTTCAATATCGTGCATCGACGG
Organism: Macrothele yani; assembly: GCA_039090855.1. Taxonomy (NCBI): domain Eukaryota; kingdom Metazoa; phylum Arthropoda; class Arachnida; order Araneae; family Macrothelidae; genus Macrothele; species Macrothele yani. The sequence continues at coordinate 40,950,449 of CM077022.1, read as the reverse complement.
ATTTTTGAACAACTTGTGGTTCTGGATCAATAGTTATACACCTGCCGTTTTATGAGCATGAACAGTACGATATGTTAGAGAAGAGCAGGAGTTTGGAAAAAGCACTGCGTTATGCTTTGCTTTCTGACCCCCAGCGTTCAAATACACTGTTTGTAAAGATGTATACAAAGGTAGAGAAAAATACGCAGACCTTTTCGATAACACCAGATGTTGACATGTGCGTTACTTCTGAGGTAGGTACGTTACATATACCCCCTTCCCCCTTAAGAAGGCGGATGAACGAAATCCGCCGGTTTTGGGTCCGCCGCAAATCATGCTTGAAGTAACTCGTTGTAGAAGAAATTCTCATTAATTCCAGGCGATTTGCAAAAGAAACATCATGCACTTTTGAACCTCACAACCAGGATATTAATTTTAAGTTTAGGCGCCAATGTGAAGAAACTCCCTTTTTGCCAGTGGTAGAATTAAATTCTACGCCTTCTCGCTCTGTAGCCAGTTGTTCTCCCAGCGAAACTACTCTGACAAAGCCTATCGCTGCAACTTTGATGTCTTGACATGAGAGCCACCTCTGAGGTACGCCACAAGGTATCTGTGCTTCTTGAAGTTCTATTTAAAACGTCTCCTTTGCATTAATAGTTTTCTCTATGAGGAATACTTTATTTCTCTACCTTTTTTTTTTTTTTTTTTGATTGGAGGTTTAACGACCACTGTGAGCAACTCAATGGGCTATAAGCAGTCGCCCGTCCCTAATTTAGGGTCACTGGTTCCAGGGAAGGGAGAGAGCCAGCACCGTAAGACAAACACAACATCCATGCCTGACCGGGATTCGAACCCGGACCCCTTTCGGACGAATGATCAGAGGCCAGCGCCTTAGACCACTGCGCCACCGGGGCGGCTTTCTCTACCTTCTCATAATAAAATATTCTGAAGCTAATGGGCTCAAATGGAAGTATATATATGAAGATTACACATGGATACTCTTTCTTTTGGATTAAAATGCTAACATATAGTGGTGTCATCCCTGTTGTTAGAATAAGTATTTAACATTTTGTTACTTACTATACACAGTGACTTTAATCACAGCGATAAAGGGAAAACAGAGTTCGATCAGAAAAGACATACGTGCCTCGTAAATGGCAGTAGCATTTTTGTATGTACAGTGATAAAATCTATACCAGACTTCGTTGTGTGTCCTTCTAAATTTTTATTGTTCACAAGGGACTCGAACTTTGAGAAACAATAACTTCAGTTTTCCTTCGAGGTATACCCATGAGAATTATTTTGACATCATTCAGCTATAGCCTTTATATCTTCAGAAAAAAAAGAAGTGAAACTGCCAAAGGGCAATTACAGTTGAGGACTGAACATCAGCTAATTTTACGAAGGTTAGAGGGATTTTTACGGAGAGGAACTACTGTGACGAATCGTGGGCGATCAGACAAAAACGATCATCTGCGGTAAATCCACAGTTCTCAATAATACAAGATAAGATGCGACCCCGAAGTGATAGACGCTGAAAGCAGGAAGATTTCTTCATTATTGCTGGGTTTCCAATCAGAAGAGGAAAGAAATGAAATAAAGGGGAATTAAAGTTCAGTTCTTCGTTGGAAGACGACTCCATGTACCTACAAATTATGTAGAATGTTCTTAAAAACCTGAACGATTTTCTTGTGCCTTTATTACTTAAACAGCTGTGGCAGAAAGAAGGGATTCTTAGTAAGTGTACCCAGAGCCAATTTCGTACACGCTGTGGAATGAAACCGTACAACAGAAAACGGCAATAGAGACTGATATGTAAAGCAGTGTTGAGACGTCCCGAGCCCGAAAGCTCGGGCCCGAACCGTGCTTGGGCTGCATAATACACTATCTACCAACAAGTAATTGTACACCCCTGCAATCGACGATATCTGCGGTCCTGATACACGTCACTGCCGCCGCCGTTAAATATCGTGTGGGAAACAACAACGCAACCAGTCGCATGCAAAATGCCACGCAGTTCGGAGCTCTCTGATTTCGAGAAAGGTGTAATCGTTGGGTATCACAGAAATGACCGATCCATACGTGACATATCCAGCGAGTTGAAGTACCCAAAATCGACAGTGGCCAATGTGATTGGCAAGTGGAAGATGGGTGGTGACTGTCGGAATGTGCCCCGACCCGGCAGACCCACAAAACTGGGAGTTAGAGACCGACGGGTGCTGGCCAGAGAAATTCGGAAGAACCGCACCAAATCGATGGGCCACATCCTCGAGGAGTTTCAACAGGCACCCGGGAGTGTTATTTCGATGAATACCATCCGTAAGGAAGCCCATCTGCGCGGTTATCTTGGACGTGCTGCCGCCCACAAGCATTTGATCACCAAGTCTAATAGCGCTGCTTGGCTAACGTGGTGCAAAGAACGTCGACAGTGGACCGTTGAACAGTCGAAACAGGTTCTCTGGAGCGACGAATCAAGGTTCACCCTCTACCGTTCGGATGGCAGGTCTGGTTTTGGCGTCTACCTGAAAAACGCCTCCTGCCGGAATGTACTGTGAAGTTCGGCGGCGGTGGAATTATGCTATGGGGGTGTTTCTCCTGGTATGGCACTGGACCGTTGGTCGCAATTCCTGGTAGGCTCAACGCCGAGACCTACTGCACCATTTTAGATGACCATGCGCTTCCTACGTGGTGGCAGTTTTACGGGTGGACCCATGTTACTTTCAGGATGACAATGCCACCTGTCATGTTGCGAGGTCCACCCTGGCTTGGTATGGGGACAATGGGGTTAATCGAATGGACTGGCCTGCGTAGAGTCCGGACCTTAACCCTATCGAGCACCTCTGGGACGAGTTGGAGCGTCGACTTAAAGGGTGCCCTCACCGTCCGAAATCGGTGAAGGAACTGATCTGTCTTCTTCAAGCCGAGTGGAAGAAAATACCGCTAGCCGTCGTACAACGCCTGTTTGAGAGTATGCCCCGGAGGGTCGCAGCTGTAATCGCCGCTCGTGGAGGCTCCACCAACTATTGATGGTGAATAAACTTCGTTTTCCTTTGCTATCACAGGTGTCCAATTACTTGTTGGTAGATAGTGTATTTAAAGCGGTTCGGACTCCGAGAGATAATTTGTCATTTTTTAAATGGGATTTTTTATGACTTAGTATGCGAAACTTTGCTTACAGTGTCTAGAATAATCAAGCTAGTCATCCATGTAACACTTCTCAGAAAACTTGAAAATTTCAATCGATCCCGCTCTAGGACGATTGAAATTTTCAAGTTTTCTGAGAAGTGTTACATTTATAACCAGTAACTGGTACAAGCAAATTATGTTTGCTTTGCTTGAATATTCTGTAAATTTTCCATGTACAGTCAAACCTCGATTTAACGAACTTCAAGGGATCAACAGTCTTGTACGTAAAATCGAGGAATTCTTTAAATCGAGGAAGCCTTTCGAACGAAACATTTTCTTTTTTTGATTGAAGGTTTAACGACCACCGCGAACAAGTCAATTGGCTATAAGCAGTCGCAATGAAACATTCGAATTAAGCTAATGTTCATAAAAGAATACGTAGGCAGCTAAGTTCTCTTTGTTTCAGTAAAATTTAAATTATGTACAGTACTGTTAATTACGAATAGATTATAAAAATTTTTATAATACGTACACATTTACTTTGCATATGAAATACATATTTCGTAGATATTAGACTTCATTATGTAGCTTTAAAATTTAAGCGTACTTTAAAATTTGAAAAAAATTAGATAGTTGATTTTTTTCCCGAGCATTTAGCTTCTTAGATTTCAGTATCCTAAACTGCATGAAACAAAACATCAATTAGTACTAATTAACTCGTAAAAACAGAATATGTAGTGATCACCTTTTTACACTGTTTAAAAGAAATGCTTTAGAGAAGATTGCTTAGGTTTTTTCTGAACGTTTAGCTTTATAAATTGCAGCTTCAATTTTATGAAGTGCATGAAAAACATCAACATTAATAAAGGGCATCAAGTACTTTTTAGCACATTCTATACTGTTACCAGCACCACTAAAGTAGCTAACTTTCAGTTCTGTTCCATCTTCTTCATCAGAATTGGATGCAGTTAGCCTGATGTGTTCATCGAAAACATCATCAAGGGATTACATTTGGGCTAACGTTTAACGTGAAATTGCTAGTTAACATAGTTTTGTGGTTTAAAAAAAAATGCTCACTAAATTGAGGAAATGTGTTCGTATTAAATCGGGAAACGCCAAGCATTAATTTCAATGTGGTTCCGTTATTACCATAAACAAGAAAGATGACGCCGAGTTTTCGGGTGTAAGAAGCATGTCTTTTGAATCCGTTCTGACGCAAATTAAATTTATCAAAGCTATTCAAAGTCAATGGAACCGGTATGGAAAATAATAGTATCTGACGGAAGAAAGAAGTTTTTCAATCGGGTTTTTAATTCCTCAGATATTGCTGTAAACGGAATCGTCAAGTTACGCCCTCTGGTTGCAGACTTGCGAGTTAAGAAAAACATGAATTTATATGAGAAACATTTCGCACCGGAAACTCTCTCCAACACAGAAAGCATTTTCAAATCGGACTCTTAGAAACAGAGATATCGACAAAAATAAGATGTGACTTTACGTCCCCTGGTATGAAAACCATGCATTATTTTAGGAAGAAAGCATTCTCAAAAGGTTTATCGATATGAGCCGTATCGATCCAAGAAAAAAAAATTAGTCGAGTTTTCAGGATCGTAGATTTTGCTACAAATACATCAGAAGCAGATATTAACACTTATGCCCCTGGTGGCCAAACCATTCTTTGCCAAACATTAGAAATTATGTGAAAAATATTTTCCATCAAGTCTTGTATGCGATACAGGAAGAATTTTTCAAATCGGAGGTTTAGGAGCAGAAATAACGCGAAAAACGCAATTTACCTTTTTGCCCCCTAGCGGAAAATCTATGATTTACTTGAAAATTTTGAATTCATAGAAAAACATTTCGCACCGGAAACACTATCCAACAAAGAAGGAATTTTTCAAATCGGACTCCTTGAAGCAGAGATATTGACAAAAATAAGATATACATCTACGCACCCTGGCGGAGAAACTGTGGAATATTTTAAGAAGAAAATATTGTGAAAATGTTCATCGATGTGAGTGGCATCAGTCCATGAAAGAATTTTTTCAATCGATATTTTAGAAACTCAGATTTTATGGCAAATACATCAGAAGCAAAAATTAACACTTACGTCCTCTGGTGGCCAAAGTATTCGTTACCAAAAATTAGAAATTATATGCAAAAGATTTTCCATCAGGAGGTGTATCCGCCGAAGAAAAAGTTTTCATATCGGAGATATAAAAGAAGAGTTATCGGGAAAAATGTAATTTACTTTTACGCCCCCTAGCTGAAAATACATGCGTGATTTGAAAACGTAACTATATCTAAAATACTCTTCGACATAAATGGAATCGAAAGATAAAAAAAAATTCTCAATCGGATGTTTAGAAGTAAATATGTAGAAAAAAACGTATTTTTGAATTCGACATCATCTGAATTTACGCCCTCTAGCGGCAAAATTGTACATCGTAAAAAAAACCGAAATAAAGGATCATCATTCTCATATTTCAAGCTTCCCAGAGCAAAAATAATTTTTTCAAATCGGACTAATAGTTGCCGAGATATCGTGGGTACAGGCGGACGAACGGACAAACCGGTAACGATCTCTTTTTACAAAAGACGTGCTAAAAATGTACGTAAAATCGATTAATTCCTTAAGTCGCTGTCCGCTAAATAGGGGTTTGACTATATTACGAACAATATTTCTTCCTTCACTGATTTATCTGTGGTACTGGTGACATCCGACATACATCCGTCCGGATAGGAATTGGGTCAAAGTCCTATGAGGAAGCATGGATACTTCCACGGCCAAAAATCTGAGGACTTTCAGGTTCCTATGACTCAGTTGCTGGGTTAATATACTCGAACAAGGGTTAACATACTCGACCGGTAATCGGGAGTTACGGGGTTCGATTCCCGCTCCAGGACTGTTGAAATTTTTAAGTTTTCTGAGAAGTGTTGCATGGATGACCAGTAAGTAGTACAAGCAAATTCAGTTTGCTTTGCTTGAATATTCTGTGAATTTTCCATGTATTGTGAAGAATATTTCTTACTTCATTGATTTACACTTTCTAGTTGGCAAAGTGAATTCATCGGCACCTGAAAAAAATCCGTCCTAACTCTCCATGAGGAGGGGAGACTTAGGAGGGTTATTTGGCCAGGCTTTGGTAGCGAATCCATAAATACCCTGGCGGAAAGTGAAAAAAGGACACCAAGAAGGAATTGGCGGACGATCATAAAATTTACATATGTTAATGGCGTCGGGTTTACGTAGGTGTGATGTTAATTTCGGGGCCAACCGGTGAGCGCTTACGCCACAGCACGGCATAATATGCAAATTGCCGTCGGTGGTATTTAAGGAGTACGGCGAAGTTAATGTAATCAGTCGTCGGCGTACGGACACGTGCGAAGACCCTGAAGAAGCTGCAATGCCTGGACATGGAAGACGTGTACGATTTCAGCTTTTATCGGACTTTGAGCGAGGTCGTCTAGTCAGACTCCGCGAGGCCGGGTGGTCGTATGTCGTATTGCGGAGCGAATTGAACGGGAAGTATCGGTGGTGGTGAGATGGTGGCGTAGATGGTCCGAGGAACATTCCCACACGAGAAGACGTGGAACCGGGAGTCACAGACGGACTGATGAGCGGACCGATCGACGCATAAGAAGAGCGGCGTTGTCAAGCAGAACATTCACTGCGACGCAAATCCGAGCTGCCGTTGCACCTGAGCTGACTGTGCGAACAATTCGCAACTGTCTACTGGATGCAGGACTACGTGCGCGTGTGCCTCTGGCACGTGTACCTCTGACTCCAGCCCACCGTCAGGAACGGCTGCAGTGGTGTCGCCAACGTCTGCACTGGAGAACGCAATGGCGATCTGTCGTGTTCAGCGATGAAAGCAGATTCTGCTTGGGAGCCTCCGATGGCCGTATGCGTGTTCGCAGACGCACAGGGGAGCGTCTCCACCCTTCTTGCATCCGCGAGCGACACACAGGGCCTACACCTGGTCTCCTGGTTGGGTAGCGATCAGCTATCACTCCCGTACACAACTAGTGTTTGTACCGGGTACGTTTAACAGCACCTCCTACATCAACAACATCATTCAGCCCGTTGTTTAGCCATTTGTAAGGTCGGTCCATCGTGGTGTTTTCCAGCAAGATAACGCACGCCCCCACACGGCACGTGCAACGCAACATGCACTTCAGGGTGTGAGACAACTTCCATGGCCTGCACGTTCACCGGATGTGTCCCCCATTGAGCACGTGTGGGATTTTATGGGACAACGGCTTATCCCGTCTCCACGGACAGCCACGACCATCCCCGATTTACGCATCCAGGTTGAGGATGCTTGGAACTTAATTCCCCAAACTTACATCCAACATCTGTACGACAGACTCCATGCCAGAATTGCACAGGCGGTTCAACCTCGTACTAATCATGTTACATGGAAATGTTATTTTTCGGTTTACCAGCAAATACAGCTGTATTTTGCCATAATGCTTTGATCACATTATCCTCTGTATTCCGTTATTATGCTGTATAAATTTCGTTGGTATCAGACGTCTCTTTCTTGGTGTTTTTTTTCACTTTCCGCCAGTGTATTTGCTACCGTTAGTACTAAACGTTCTACCTTTAGAAAACTGGGGAGTTACAGTCGATTGTTTGTTACTTATTGACCGACCATTGAGTGACTGCTGAAACGAAAATCTCTTCAAAAACTACCGATATCAGATAGTAGATAGCACACTGATGAAATTTTACCGCCTACCTCCACGCAGCAACACCCTACTAATTCTATCGAGCAACGCACGTGTATTGCAGTGCCGTTCGATCTTTCCGGAAACCCAGCCAGTCGATGCAGTACGGGAGGAAACGAATGGTCAAAGAAAATTATGCGGCTATAACATAGAAACAGAGCTCCCTTCCGCATTCTCCAGTTGAGAAAGACATTGGTTGATTGCTTGAAGAGGAAATAGGGAATTCTAGAAGAAACGATTTCTTTTATCAATGCTTAAACAAATTAATCATAGTTTTCGGGCTTGTTCGGGTCCATGCTCTACCTTGCAATATAAGCTTCTGGCTTGGGCTGACATATTTCGGGCTGGAGCTGACATATTTCAGGATCGGGCTGACATATTTCGGGCTCGGGCTGATATATTTCGCGCTCGGGCTGACATATTTCGGGCTCTGGCTGACATATGTCGGGCTCGGGCTTCTAACCTTAAGCCCGAACTCAGCCCTGATATAAAATAAAGGGCAAAACGCGAAGTATTCAAAGGAAGAAAAGCTACGTTTTCCCAAGAGTACCTGGTGAGACCGTAGAACTTATGAGCGAATCTTTTGGCCGTATGGATTTTATTCTGTGGCCATCGTGGTACCCAGACATAAATCTTTTGTAAATATGTTTATAGAGTCCTGTTCGGGATGTCGTGTAATAAATACTTTAAATTCTGATGGCCGACGAACCGGAATCACGAAAGCTGTATCAATGATTACTACAGATAGTTTGAATCCCCATCGAGAGAAACTGAGAAAAGTGGCCACGTCTTCTCCAGACTCTCAATCCACGATCGTTGGCGCTGAGAGAGCAGCGAGACTTGTCGCTGAATACCACATGGTTCAATCCGCCACACATGTCTGCTACTCCACTAATTAAACCTTGCACGACAATGTGGCGCGGTGAGTGGCAGTCATCTCAAAGGCTGGAGAGAGCGCAAAATTGCCTCAATCTGCGATTCAGAGTCCGTGTTGACACGGGGATGTCCATAGTTGCCTCTGCTACTGGTCGAATATCATCCTCAGGGAAATATGGAGCTGCTAAAGCTTGCCGTCGAGTGCAGCAGTCGAAGCGTTTGGAAGTTCGCGTATTTGCACCAGTCCCGTGGCGGCGACACTTGTGACCTTCCTTCAAGAATTTTCGCCAGATTCGGTCAGCAGCTGTTGCATCCCGATGAGTTTCCTGCGTGATACGACTCTAGGACCAACCAGCCGTAAGTGCCCTGTGACTGAGCCTCTGGTAAAGGTGTCCGTGTGATGGTAGGACACGCGATGACGTTGCCCAGGCAATTTTACTCCTTATAAGGGATTTTGCCACAGAGGTCGCTATGAGGCAGTGGTCCGCCCACCCAGGTGAGTGCGACCAACCACAACTACGACGAGGTGTTTTGCATTTTTATCTCCCTCAACTACCACGTGATTGGTTCGCAACAAAAATCATTAACATAAACTCAACTGTCGACACAAACCCACTGATTTGCACGATAAATACTTCCTGGTGTGACATTTTGCAACATGGCTCGAGTGTTTTGTAAACACTTAGTAGGTTGATCTAACTACAAACAGTATGTTTCTTCAGATGCCTTGTATATATAGGGACGTTCATCGATTTTCACTAGAAGGTGCGCACAGTCACGTTGACGTATATCCGGGGAAAATGATAACGATGAGGTAGTTTCCCATTGCATTCTTCATCTGATGTCAAGGACGCAACGTCACAAATGGCTTGGTGCAAAGAGGAAAGATTTTAGGGATGATCCACTCATTCATGTTACATTCACAGAAGTCTTGCGAAACCGCGAATGTGAGGTGTATAACACGAAATTCAAAGATTCTTCAGCATGCTATATCCCTTTAGCGACCATGACCCCAAAATCTTGCATCAATCTAAATAACATAACGCCTGAACCAGTCTGTTGTTTCACTTCTTTTTCTTTTTTCAATAACAACAAAAGTGACCGAGGGTGAGCCCTGCTGATTCCTCATCGGTAGAGAAAATTTGAAGAATCAGTAAGGAAAAGAAATTTGACTTACTCTTGACAGGCGTTTCGGGCGTCTATGGCCGTTTGTACATTTGGGCGTTTTGGGCATTACGGTCGTTAAAGGGATATACGTAAACGCATTTTCTGATCCTTAGGAGTGAAATGCTTATCACGTTTTTAATACGAAATGAAAGTTTAAGCAGGCTCGTGATTAACTAACATGCCTGCGACTTCTACAGAATAAAATAAGATAATGTTTGATGTAAAATGCAGGCTTTATGAACCTGTTAACCTGGTTTTGAAGTATTAGGTTTAAACGCTTCCATAGATGAACGGACTGTCAAAGTTATAATATAAGCAGGCATTTGTTTTTTTAAAAGATGTGCTAAAAACAAAGTGAATTGGATTGCAATAATCAGTTTCCCCAAATTCTGATTTTCCGCAAACAGCCCCTTTTATTTTGCCCTGAATATGCCCGCCGGTAACAAAATGTCTGCAATATATAATAACACGAAAATCTAAAAAAAATTCTAAGTTATCTATCTGTCGATTATTTTCGGTTAAGATTTTACTCATTTAAAGCATAAAAGTATCTCCGATTGCAGTTAAATAACACAATTTAATGTAATCTAAAAAAAATTCTAAGTTATCTATTTAATGAAAATCTAAAAAAAATTATAAGTTATCTAATTTAATGAAAATCTGAAAAAAATTCTAAGTTATCTATCTCTCGATTATTTTCGGTTAAGATTTTACTCATTTAAAGCATAAAAGTATCTCCGATTGCAGTTAAATAACACAATTTAATGTTCAGGCCGACTTTCTTTGGGAAAAATGTTTCCATTTTGCTTTTTGTATGAACCTTACGTCGCATCGGATTTACTTTGATTTGTTCTCAGAAATACTGCAAGAGAATTATAATTACTACAAAAATATTCTTTCGGGTTAGAAATAACACTATGTCTGTGAAATCTAATCCGTGTTCAAATCCTTTTGCAAAAACAGAAACGGAAAAGTTTTGTTGACTGGCGAGATTTTTACGTAATTCGAAATGGAAAAGAGGATTTAATATAATTACCAACCTGAAGCTTAGCCGCGTTATTGCGACACTCCTTTGGTGAAGCAACGAAACCGCAAGGAAGATAAATTGAGGCCTAGAAGAATGCAGTCTGGCAAAACTCCAAGGCACGAGAGAAAAGCCTTTTCTGTGAAAGCTTCGCCAGCTTTTAAAAGGTGTTTTTGGACATGCTCCAAAGAAATCCTATAATTTTAAACATTTTCCGGAAGACTGCTGTTTAAAATGTCTTATGGTTTCTCTCTTAAAGCTCTGAGCTTTGTAAGAAACTGAAATTGAATTTAGTACTGCGTCATGGCGCTATATAAATCAGGTAAGCTTGAAAGTTGGCAGTTTTAAGATAATATTATAACCCAATGTGTTAATTTAAAGAAAATAATTTACACCGTAATATGCTTAGGTTAATAAATAATAAGTTACGCGACAATGTCTGCGGCTAATTCAGAAATTCTTGAAACTGCACCATTTTTCCTCTATGAGTGTTTATATCACATTAGATCACTTGTAAAGATGTTTTCATCGTTATAAAAAATACCATGTGTGCTAAAAATCATGTAATCACACGAACATAATTACGAACTATTTCGAACTTCTGGTTAGATGACAAAACCTCAAACCAGTTGGCTCCGGGTCGGCTATTCATGCTTGCGAAATGAAAATCGGCGGAGTAAAAAGCTTTCGTGGATGAGTTCATTTACCCCTATAATGCAACTGGAAAAGAGACCTGATTAGTGCCAAGGTAGCTTTTCAGAATCGCCATCCCGGTGGTTGAGTGGTCGGCTTCCGGCCATTCTTCGGAGATCGGCCAAATTTCGTGTCCCTGGTGAGGAATGGGCGTGTGTCTGTCTGATGACTCTAACTCTGTCTCTTTCCTGTAAACATTGTCCCTAAATGAGGGACCCGCGACTAACCTGACACTAAAAGGTTAATGAGTAGAATCCTATGAGTCCGTGTACATGAGGGAGAGCTATTATGACAAGATCCAAATACATCTGGCGTATATAAAGCCATCGCCGCGAGGAAACACGGTGTCGTTGTCTCAACACTCTTGGTTTTGGTGGGTGTCGTCAAATGAATAGGCGTAACCACGGAAGGACCCCCAGACTTTCAGAGTTGGGGATCCTCATACATAGATATGTATGATCGGACCCCCCCCCAGTTTTGAAACATGGTTACGCCACTGGGCTAATGTAATCAAAAACGTGCTCTATAAGCAACGACTCTGTTGTTACAAGGGTAATGGAAAGCTGTCTGTGTTAGAGTGACTATTTCATGTGCAATGGACACTGTGTTACCAGGCTTCATTATTTTTCAAAACACCAAACATCTGCAACGTACACCTCTAAGTAAACTCTTTTGAGTTTCTGTGTTCTCATGTAAATTTGTTTTCTCCTTCTTAAATATTTCCTGTCTTAACTCTGCAAGGTTTCTCCCGAGGAGTTTGTAAAAGTAGGCAATCTAACAGTGCAATCAAACGTAAATAGAAATTATTGAAAGTTCCGAGCAATGTAAGAGAAAACGTTAGAGCGATATTCAATAAGCAGATATTAGAGCGATTTTTGTATCAGCTGTGCTAGATTCGTGGAGCACATTGTATTCAGGGTTGAGAGCGATATTGTAGGAACTATGTTTTACTTACATCGTGTATGTGAGGTCTTTTCGTCTTGCTGTCATGAACGAAGTTATTACTGTCAACTACATGAAGTTCTGGATTATTGAATAAAGAGTAGAATTGGTTTTCGTAAACGCTGTCTAACAACTTACTCTGACCTTTTAGATGAAGTACTTATCATGAAAGAAATACGGGATTACACCGTATAATACAAATTTTGAAGATGAGAATCCGATTTTTGGTGTAAATATGACAAAGATGGTAAGTCAGAAAATTACCGAAAACTTGAAAATTTCATCGTCCTTGCGCTGGACTCGAGCCCGTGTCACCCAGATAGCGCCCTTGTATGCTATCTGGGAGACACGGGCTCGAGTCCAGCGCCAGGACGATGAAATTTTCAAGTTTTCGGTAATTTTCTGACTTACCATCTTTGTCATATTTACACCAAAAATTGAATTGTCATCTTCAAAATTTGTATGAAGTACTTACTTCGAGATTTCGATGCTTAATTAAGATTTCATTTAATACGAATGAACTGGAATAATTCGGTTAGCAAAGTAAAGCTAAATCTACAAGCTCTTCGTTTAGTTGTAGTTAAACGAAATAGTTATAGAGTCAAGTGAAGCTAAAAAAATAAATAATAGTTCTGCATTGACAAATTAAAGGCTATTATCAATCGAGCAATTGTCGGATTAGTTGGGACTCAAAACATGTGAATGAGAAAAGCGTGCGCGAATGTGGTTCTTAAGAAACTTGAAGAAAAACAAATGCTAACGGGAGAGAGAAGTTTTTGCTGATATCTTGTAGCCAATAAAGGAGAATGAAAAGTGGCTAAACAAAGTCACCATTGTAGATGAAACATGAGTTTTTCAATATGATTCGGAGATTAAAAGGCAGTGATGCAATAGAAATCTTTAGACTCTATAGCGTAAAAGAAGTCTTGACTTTCTTCCACGCTATTTTAAACACATCAACATACTAATAAATTGTTTCTAAATGAAACAAACCTTAACGGCCAGACAAAACATATAAACAGAAGTCAACTTACGGAAAATGTCCTTTATTCACGATGGAAAGCACTACACTCTCCACATATTTATCACACCACTCTTTTTAGTATTCTTCATTTCATAATACAACGTCCTCATACAACTCTCTCGACGGTACAACGCTCGTAGTAATCGCTCTCAATAATCGCTCTTATCAACACCTCTCTCCTACAACAGATCAGTCGTCGCTATTTATCTCTTGTTCTTATCTCATAACAGGTATACGTCACTTGCATTCAACCTCAATTGTGTTTCCAAACGTATTCGTTTGAGAGAAAAGATATTTCGTTAAGCGTGAAGAATACTGAGAATAAACTCAAGATTTACATAGGGAAAGAAACTAAAAAAGGAAAGTTAATCTAGAATATACGTCACATCATCTCCCTCGTAATTTTTTTTGTGCCAAAACCTATCAATTTTGTAGAGGTATCCTTTCAAACAATCTGATCATTCATTCAACCTTTCAGATAAGAACTTACAAAATGGATGAAGAGATTTGTTGGTCCGTTTCTGTAACTGACTTTACACTACATATAGTCTGTAGACATAAATAGTTCAATAAACATTCATAGAAAACTTTCTGTACGATATCAAATCTTCATTTTATACATCGTGATAAATACTTTGTCACAATACGTGTGGACTCATCAATATACATATAAGTAGCGTAGTAGTAAAAAAACTGCGTATAGCAGGAAAAAAAACTACAACATTTTTAACGTGATTAATTACACATTCGTCCACTCCTGATAACTTCTCAGGGAAGACAAAACATTCAAACTAAGTTAAGTGAATATTGTAATACAGTGTAAATTTAGTTAGGTGAAAAAAAACTGCACTTGCAGAAAAAAATTCAAGACCAACTCAACAAGTATCAAGCACAAAAAAAGGTTAGACATGAAACAACACAAAAACCTTTGATTGCTTGGCGACCAGGGCCGACTTCGAACTACTCCCATGCATCCGCACATCGAATTTTGAGATGGGATAGGGGAAACCCTGGAAAACCCTATCCTGGGAGTGAAATCTTCATAAATATCAACAAAGGCAATGTTGAATTTCATGTTATGCCGAAAAGACAACATGCACACAATGAAATGACAAGCATTTTGTATTAAAAAAAATTAATGTGGTGCCACACCAAAAAAAAAAAAGAAAAAAAACATTACATACTGACTAGATTAAGCATGCGATATTTTGGCTTCAAAGTTTGTCAAAAAAAAAAAATTCTGTGATATTTTAAACACCGAGAAAAGTTCAAATAAATGGCCTTTATAAGGCAAAGTTCTATGGTATTTGTTTGTTCTCAGATTTTGTGATAAAAGTTCAGTGATTTTGGTTTGTCTGGAGGACAGAAAAGTTCAAATAGATAGTCTTTATAGGTATCAAAGTTCTGTAATACAAGAAAGTTCACATAGTCTTCACAGAGCAAAGCTCTATATTGTAAAAGTTCCTTTGCGCTTGAAAGTCAGTTTAAAAAAACTTTAAACAGTACCTGTTGCTCGCAAAGAATACCCATGTGCGGACACGCTTATGTTGTTGTCGGGGCGACAACGGCACTCTCGAGGCTTCACGCTTCGCAGGCTGAGGTTGCAAGTCACTGGATCGCCGGGATGTGTCAGGAATTCCCGCGGACAAGGCCAGCTGACCAGAAGAGGCAGGGTCATCAGGCTGTCGCAAGGAAGTCTCAGGCCGGAGCGAAGAGGTCTCAGGCTGGAACGAAGAGGTCTCAGGCTGGAACGAAGAGGTCTCAGGCAGGGACGAAGAGGTCTCAGGCAGGGACGAAGAGGTCTCAGGCCGGAACGAAGAGGTCTCAGGCCGGAACGAAGAGGTCTCAGGCCGGAACGAAGAGGTCTCAGGCCGGAACGAAGAGGTCTCAGGCCGGAACGAAGAGGTCTCAGGCCGGATCCAGGAAGTCTCAGGCCGGATCCAGGAGGTCTCAGGCCGGATCCAGGAGGTCTCAGGCTGGATCAAGGAAGTCTCAGGCCGGATCTAGGAAGTCTCAGGCCGGATCTAGGAAGTCTCAGGCCGGATCTAGGAAGTCTCAGGCCGGATCTAGGAAGTCTCAGGCTGGATCAAGGAAGTCTCAGGCTTAATCAAGGAAGTCACAGGCTGGCTTGGAGACGAACCCGGAATCTGAGAATGATGAAGATCAGGTCGTTTCTTTGGTGGTCGAAGAAGCGGTATGAAACTTGAAGGGCGCTTCCGTGAACGACGAGGAACGGTGGAGGAAGTTAAAGGCTCCGTCCGTCCCGAGCGAAGATTCCAAGGACGAAAACCTGGCGGATGCAAATGCTGGACTCTATGTCTGGATTGTAGCCCAACACTGGAAGTTGCACTAGGAGAGTGTGGAACAGGAGGGGAAAATTCAGGCGGCGGACGCTTTGTAGGTTGAAATGGCACAGATGGCGAAAGAGGACGCTTTTGCCCTACGGCAGATGGATCAAATGTTCCTGAAGTAGGAAGCTGCTCAGCAGAAACAGAAGGAAAAGATTTTAGTTCTTGGAAACTGAAGAACCTCAAGAATATTGTCTGATGATTCAGATGCAGCAAGAGGTACGACTCTTTTAGGCACAGGAGAGATGGAACTGCCTGATGAAGAAATGTCAGTTCTTGTACCTTTTAAGTTTTTTGATTGAAAACCAAAGGGAGGCACTATACGTGAAGAAGTAAATGGAGTGATTGGAGTATGAGAAGCAGATGAAAAAGAACCTCGTTGCACACGACAAGAATATCCAGAGGAACTGGAAGCACTAGAATTCTCTTCGTTTGAAAAGGCAGGAGACGGAGGAGTTGAAATAATGACAGCACCCCGAGTGAATGGAATAATGTCAGAATGTGAATCGTTAAGAGTAGAAGCAAAGACCCGCTACGACGAAGGTAGAGAATCGGACAGGACAGGGGTCTGCCTGAGGATTCCTACTAGATTTAGGGTTAATAATTGCACCAGTGCTTCTAATTACCCATTTCCTACATTGCTGCACATAGGCAGAATGTAGGGAGCCATCTGGCTTCTTTAATATGACATTATTATTGTACACTTCCACCAATTCAAAGGGGCCTTCATATAAAGGTGCAAATTTTTTAACGAATGTGTATGCAACGGAGGATTGGAAATGAGTTTCCAATAAGACCAGATCTCTAACTGCGAGATCTGGTTCCCTCCATTTCGCATTATAGTGCCTAGCTTGGCTTAATTGAGCTCGACTGATAGCAGTCCGTGCCTTTTGCTCAAGTAGTTTTACAGAATAAGGTGTTGGTCTTTGGTTGATCTCATCGATAATGCCAGTTAAATTCTCAAAAGGGGTGCGGATTTTGGGCCCTAGAAAAAGTTCAGCGGGCGTAAGCCGCGTTGATTCATGATATGATGATCGAACGGCGAAACAAAACATTTCAACATGTTCGTCCCAACGTTCATGATTATTACCAATGAAGGTTGAGATCATCGTTAGTAGTGTTCTATTCACACGCTCAGCCGGATTGGCTTGATGGTGATATGGACTTATGAATTTATGTTTGATTTGAAGCCTCGCACACATTCGCTCAAATAACTCCGAAATGAACTGAACCCCGTGGTCCAAGACTACGGTACGGGGATAGCCAAATCGAGTGAAAACATTATGTATTAGAATATCACATATTATATCAGCCTTAGTTGCTTTAATGGGGAATGCTTCCACCCATTTAGAAAAATTATCTGTAACAACTAAAATATAACGAGACTTTGTTTTAGTTGATAATGGATAAGGGCCCAATAAATCTATAGAAATAGTTTCAAAAACATAATTATTTGAACTACAAATAAGGTGGCCGGCCGGTCGTTTATTATCATAATTGTACTTTTGACAGTACTCACATGAGCGAATGTATGCGAGTATACTATTGTACATGCCCGGCCAGTAGGCTACGTCTCGGAGCTTACCACGAGTTTTTCGTATGCCTAAGTGGCCGGCAAGAGGAATATCATGAAATTCGTATAATAAAGCCATGCGAAGGGACTGAGGTATCGCAGGGTGGTACTCAGCTCTCGAGTTTACAATTTTTTAATAATACAAAATACCATCGATGATCTCATAATTTCGACTACGACCCGCTAAAGAAGGTTCACTTGGAGCAGAAGAACCAGCGAGTAAGAAATTATAAATTTCCCCAAAATCAGGATCATTCGGCAGTTCAGAAATTATTTGCTCCCTTGAAGTTATTTCCGAAAGAAGAAATAGGGAGGGAGGTTCAGTATCCACCTGGGCACCAGAACTGACCGGACAGCGAAACAGTGCGTCAGGCAGTTAGTTTGACTTGCCAGGGCGATACTGAATTTGAACATTATATTCCTGAAGTCGAAGTGTCCATTTTAACAATCTTCGAAACAGATTCTTTGCTGTGGTTAAATATTGTAATGCCGAATGATCCGTAATAATATTGACAGTAAAATGATTGAGATAGCATTTAAATTTGGTGACGGCAAATAAAATAGCTAAACATTCTCGTTCAGTAGCAGAGTAATTACGTTCTGCTTTATTAAGAATTCGAGAGGCATATTCAATAGGATGCCCTCGTTGAGATAGAACAGCTCCTAGACCAACACCCGATGCATCGGTAAAAATATTGAACATTTCTGTATGGTTAGGAAAGGCTAACACAGGTGGCGAAACCAAGGCATGTTTAACAGTATTAAAGGCAGTCTCTGCCTCTGTGGACCAAGCAAAGTGTTTAGATTTTCGCTTCAAAGCAAATAAAGGTTTGCATAGAGTAGCGTACCCCGGAACGAACTGTTGGTACCAACCGGGCATGCCTAGGAATCTAGACAATTCTTTGGCAGACTTAGGCCTCGGAAAGTCTGAAATTGGCTTGACATTTGAGTCATCAGTTAGAAGATCTTTAGGGGTAATTTTCAATCGGAGATATACGAGTTCGTCTCGGCCAATTTGACATTTGCTAGGCTTTAACGTCAAACCTGTATTATGTAGCAGTTAGAAAACTTGGTCCAACAGAGACAGATGCTCTTCAAAAGTTTCAGAAGAGACGAAAATATCGTCCAGATAAACATGGACATTAGGTCCTAGTACAGGACGTAAGACTGAATCCATTAAGCGCTGAAACGTTGCAGGAGCATGTGCCAAACCAAAGGGCATGTGTAAAACTCATATGCTCCAAACGGGGTAATAAATCCAGTTTTTTCAACGGAATCTAGATGGACAGCCACCTGCCAATAGCCACTAGCGAAATCCAATGTTGATAGCCAGTTTGTTGACGATAAATCCTGGAGAATATCGCTAATTATAGGCAATGGGTAATTGATAGCTTTGGTTACCGCATTGAGTTTTCGGTAATCTATTACGAAGCGATACTCTCCAGATTGTTTTTTTGGAACAAGAAAAGCAGGTGCTGCCCAAGGACTAAGTGATTCTTTAATTATCCCCGAATGGAGCATGTCCTGTATTTGTCTTTGGAATTCAGCTTTCTTCTGGTTCGGACATGGATAAGGCTTTCATGCAATGGGTTTAGCTCCTTCTGTATCAATGGTATGATACACCACCTGTGTAAACCCTGGTTTATCAGAGAATAACCCTGGTCTGCTGTGTAAAACCTGACCAAGTTCGCTTTTATGTTTAGGCAATAATTTGTCACTTGCAAGAACTGCAGAAAAATCAGTTGGCTCTTCTGGGGTGGGAGGCTAATCTCAGGCATTAAGATTAGGCCATGGTCGAAATCAAGTGTGAGCTTAAACATTTTAATGAAATCCACCCCCGAAGGCAATCCACGGGTAACTCTTGGATTAAAAAGAAAGTATAAGAAACTTGAATTTTGCCAATCTTGACATTTAAACTAACTGATCCAGAGATTGCAAAAATATTATTGTCGGCACCTCGCAGACATTGCTGGGAGGGCTCGACACAAGCATTTGGAAAGGTAGCAGCACAGAAATCAAAATTTAATGCCGAGATGTCATATCCAGAATCAATTTCAGTCGACACCACCACTTTGCCCAAGGTCACAAGAATATCAGGCAAAAGCAGAGCTTGAATAGTTAATAAGAGAGTTTTGAGGTCTTCAGAGAAACGAGGAGATAGACTCGGCCCATCTACCTCCTGTTGAAGTTTAAATTGTCGTGAAACTGATCAGAATATCGTGATTGATTTTGGAAATGTGGCGAACCACCAGGACGTGCTGAATTGTAACGTGCAGGAGACGCAGCATTATTATCATCAGGCTTGCCTTGCCCCCCAGCACAGTGTTTTGGATATGTCTGGTCCACCGGGTAATAACTATCCCGGGGATGAGAAACTTGGGTGTCTTGATTTCCATAACGGCCAGGATGTCGCACCTCTGGTACCCTACGATGCGGCGGCACGTATCTAGACTGCTGATAGGTGTTTCTAGGCTAATTTAAAAATTGTCCTGGACGAATGCTCTGTTTTGGCTGTTGATACCTGTTGTTTTGAATATGAGGTTCATGGTACTGCGTAGGTTGGCAGTACTCGTGAACCTGCGAAGATTGCCCTTTGCTTCTGCGGTCTTCATAGACTCGAACGAGTTTTAAGCACTCGTGAATGGAGACAGGACGTCGAACTTCCAGATAATCCTGCAGGAAGGAATCCAGCTGCTGTAACAACGTGTCACAAATCTCAGACTCGACTGCAGCGGGATCCCATAATTTGTAATGTCGGACTGTTTCCAGGTCAAACGAGACTGGGTTATCTGACGCTCGCTGTAGCCTGGAAAACAGTTGTTGTGGAAGACCGGCCTTATTGGTGCCAAAAGGAAAGACATCCAAAAAGTCAGCTCGAAATTGCTGATAGGAGCCCTCTGGGTTCATTCGACGCCACTGTCTGTACCAGACCTTTGCCGTGTCTTGCAAACATGTGGCAGCAATAGGTATCTGACAGTCTTCAGGAACATTATAAAGGTCAAAATGATCGTTCAGATCCTCCAAAAACCTAAGCGAACCGCCGTTTCCCCATAAATATAATAGAACCCGCATGGGGTACGTAATGAGCAAGAATTTTGCTCCTTCTCATGGGGGGTGGTGGAGTAAATATTTGTTGAGGCACTGCGGTCGAAGTACACGGTACATAAGCTTCGTACCTCGCGTATTCGCTGTCTGGTATGTCAGAACCGCAGGCCTCGTACAGAGCACTTGGTGAGTTATGAGGAACTCTATAACGCTGCGTACATATATTGTCAGCTGTAGAATTATGAGCCTCATCATTGCTATAGCGGTCATAAAAGAGACCGATAGAATTCGTTAAATTTGCCATTTTCGTGACTTCTATGAATTTGTTCGAAGGAATTCGGGCGCCAATATAGCGTAAAAGAAGTCTTGACTTACTTCCACGCCATTTTAAACACATCAACATACTAATAAATTGTTCCTAAATGAAACAAACCTTAACGGCCAGACAAAACATATAAACAGAAGTCAACTTACTGAAAATGTCCTTTATTCACGATGGAAAGCCCTACACTCTCCACATATTTATCACACCACTCTTTTTAGTATTCATCAATTCATAATACAACGTTCTCATACAACTCTCTCGACGGTACAACGCTCGTAGTAATCGCCCTCAATAATCGCTCTTATCAACACCTCTCTCCTACAACAGATCAGTCGTCGCTATTTATCTCTTGTTCTTATCTCATAACAGGTATACGTCACTTTCATTTAACCTCAATTGTGTTTCCAAACGTATTCGTTTGAGAGAAAAGATATTTCGTTAAGCGTGAAGAATACTGAGAATAAACTCAAGATTTACGTAGGGAAAGAAACTAAAAAAGGAAAGTTAATCTAAAATATACGTCACAACTCTCCGCGTACCAAAAATGTACTAATGTCAAAATACAAGGTAAAGATCATGCGGATTTCTCCTTTCTTATGTAAAGGGATAGTACACCGAGAATTTGTTCCACCAGGACAGAATGTTTACTGATCCATTTACCTACAAGTCTTGGAACGCTAAAGGTAAAATTTTTATCCAGTGAGATCAAAATCACGAAAATCAACTTTAACACACAGGGCTTCTTGTTAAGAAATCTTTGGTTCAAAATCACTTGCGCTTTAAGACCTTGCTCACTCGCCCCGTGAGAAAGAAATATAAAAAAGGCTCAAACTGCATATAGCATTACTAATTTAGACGTATCGAAGCAGACAGTGATGGGTCTTATGATAATCTTATTATATTACACTGCAATCTACATCAAGAAAACCTGTGCAAAATAAGTTATGTAAATAGAGATTGGTGATTCAGATTGGTGATTTTCATGCGCGAAAGTCACCGGCTGTTTGAGAAAATCCTCGCCGATTATATTCCGAATAAGAAATCATTATTTACATCAGCCAAAATCACTGATTTTGAGAGAGTAAACTATTGGAAAGAGTATAAATTCAATCTTCGAGAGAAAATCAGTTATTTTTGAAGAATCACGACGATTATCCTGTGAGTAAACTTCCAAGCAAGAAATTGATGTTCTGTTTATCGTTTTTGGTCTACAGGAATTGTCATCTTACAAACTACATTCCAAAATAACACGAAAATGGAACATGATTCATAGGCTTTTGAATTTGATCGAATCTTTTAAAAGAAAACTGACAACACATGAGCCAATGTCACAGCCGGATACATTGGTTAACTTTCCGAATACAAAAAAATTCCTATAATCTTCGCTGCACCGTCACACAGGCTTTGGTAAACATTCTTGCATGATTCAATATCTTCGATGGAAGGTCACTAATCGAATTTCAAAGTATTAGGAAATATGAATACTCGTTTGCATTTTTTTCTTCCCCTTTAATTTTACCTATGAGGCAGTGACTAACTCTGTGCAGTCAAAGACTATAATGGTCTTCGACACAACGCGGAACTAAAGGCAAAATTCAGAGCAGCACCTGCCCTGAACTTCCACAAATTGGTTTCCAAACGAATGGGTAGACTGTGTAACAATTCTTTTAAAATGGCGACTTTGTCTGACAGCACCTGTTTGTGTGAGAAATTAGATTTGCTTACAGTGTAGGTAAAACGGAATTCATTAGGTATGCAACATCGAACTTTGAGCTTTATAATGGCAACGAAAAGCCTGAAGAAGTGCCACGTTTTTCATTAAAATGTGCATTAGAGCTTTTTTATATTCCTTATTAAGAAGTTTTATGTGCTTTAAAAAAATCTATTGTTAGAAATGAGATTTTGTGTGTGTTTTGTTTGTGTTTAACATAAGAAAAACAATTTTTATGTAATTGAAGGTATTCTAGTTAGACCTTTTTGATTGCACCTAAGCTGTAGAGAGTAAACATCATTCTTCAAATTCGTTACATTTTTTAAGAAAGAGCTGCAGGCGAATAGTGGAGGAAAATGCACAATAACCTTGCATAGTGGACTGACGACAACAGAGACCTATCCCTATGCATAAGAATAGTGAATATTCTTCGCTTTTTAGCACGAATTTAAAAACAAAACAAAAACGTGCTTATGGTGACACTTTCCCAGTCTATGAACATCGCCACAACTACACTGCTGGACAATTGCTAAGGACGGATCATAAACGGCTATATAGCGCATAAAAAAGTAAGTGTGGTTGTTTTTTTTTTTTTTTTTTTTTTTTGATTGGAGGTTTAACGACCACCGTGAGCAACTCAATGGGCTATAAGCAGTCGCCCGTCCCTAATTTAGGGTCACTGGTTCCAGGGAAGGGAGAGAGCCAGTGCCGTAAGACAAACACAACATCCATGCCTCGCCGGGATTCGAACCCGGACCCCTTACGGACGAGTGATTAGAGGCCAGCGCCTTAGACCACTGCGCCACCGGGGCGGCCTAAGTGTGGTTGTATGCCAAGTGAAATAAAATAATGTCAGAAAGCCAGGACATTACAAGAAAGACAATTTATTGTGCTCTGAAATCCAGAAGTCTTTGGAACGTGTTCAAGGGAGAAACAGGCCATTTTGTGCAGAATACGTAAACGTGAAAAAAATGCAATTACCGTCCGCAGGCGTTCCGGCGTAAAATGTCAATACGGGATATGGCCACCATGGTGGGCGATGCAAGATTCCACACGTCGTGTCATGCTTTGCACAACATTATCAAGCAGCTGTTGGGGTAATTTATCCCATTCCTCTGTCAGTGCACGGATGAGGGTGTCCTTTTTTATTGGAGGGCATTGGCGACCAGCAAGACTCTTCCCCAAAGCATCCCACACATTTTCAATGTGATTCAGATCTGGAGAATGTGCTGGCCATACGAGGCGTTGAATATCCTCGCTCCCAAGATACTCCTGGACAGCGACTGTTCGATGACATGTTGCGTTGTCGTCCATGAAAATGAATCTATCACCGACAGCACCACGGAACATGCGAACATGAGGTAGCAGAACATCATTAATGTATCGTTGGCCAGTCATAGTCCCAGTTGGAAGCACATAGAGGGACGTACGGCCATTGATCATGATGCCAGCCCATACCATGACACTACATGTCGGATATCGGTCCCTTTCCTGTATGTTTGCTGGACAATATGCAGTACCACTATCACGCCAGATCAGTTGTCGTCGACAATCAGACGATAGACTGTATCTACTCTCATCTGAGAAGAGGACAGCAGACCAGTCGTTATCAGTCCAATTGCAATGTTGATGGCACCATTGCAAACGGGCGGTACGGTGACGTCTGGACAATGGGATGCACACAACAGGACGGCGGGCGTATAGTCCTCCTTCATGCAAACGTCTGGCGACAGTTTTTCGGGAGATCCGCTTGCCAGTAGCAGCCATAAACTGATTTGCTACCTCACTAGCTGTGCTGCGCCGGTGTCTTTTTGTTGATAGCACTATGTACCGATCTTCTGCAGGTGTCGTACTGCGAACACGACCTCCCCCGTGACGTTTGCTACACTCTCCATTTGTTTGAAATGATTTCCAAAGCCTTGAAACAACACTGTGGCTGACGTCGAACTCCCTGGCAACATCTGTTATTTTTCGCCCTTCTTCAATCTTGCCAATAATACGGCCACGCGTAAAATCATCTAGGTGATGTCGGGAAGACATACTGAAAATTGTAAGTTCGTCAATTGATTCTTTCCCTTTCAACTTTGCGTTTGAACAACAACGGTCAATACGCGTCAAATCCTTTATATCTCTTCTCAGCGCTATGACGTCACGAACAAGTTCGGCAATCCAAAATTTGCATACGCACAACACGTCTTACTGTATCCCGCACTTATGCTAATTTCCACATTTTCCTGCCTTCCATTTTATGGTTGCTATCGTTGCTATTGTCATACGTCCTTAGGAATTGTCCAGCAGTGTAATACGATTTGAAAAATGATTCTTACATTGGAAGCACGAAATGTGAGAACGATAATTTATTTTGCTTTCCTATTATTTAAAACTCTGCGGCTACAGGGGGTAAATGCAGATGCCATCGGATACTAAGTCCGTTTTATTCCATATCATTGTTTCTAAATAACTTATTGAAAAAATTCTGTCCTCCGATACCATTTATAAAGAAAATTATTGTGGGTAGAGTTTCTTTGTCACGGAATGCAGAGTTTTTTCGTTAGAGGGCGTAAAGGTAAACTGCGATTTCCACAATGTATTTCCAAGTACGATTTGAAAAATCCCTTTTTCCTCGGATAGAGCTCCTGGTACCAGGTATTCTGCATATTATAATTCCTAATTTTTGATACAGAGCTGTTTTACTACTGGAGAACGTAAATGCTTACTTCTCTTTCAGAAAGATTTGCAGCAATATTTGTGCTTCTGAAAACTTGGTTAAAAAATGTCTTTTACCGTCAGACACCGCTCTGCCTCCGAAAAATATGTGTGGTCTTTTTCTGCTTTAAATAATGCAAAGTTCTTCAGGCAGCGTGCGGCGCAGTAATGTATCTTGTTTTTTTCAGTCTCAATGCTTCTAATAGTCCGATATAAATTGGGATACTCAATCTGTGTCTCTCAAAGTCATTAAATTCCTTCGACATCAGCAACAGGTAGAGAGCGACGTGGTGTGTGGGGTTGCTCTGGTGTCAAAAGACAGGAGAGTGATTTTTCGTCAAATTGCTGCAAATGGCCCTCTTAAAAAACATGTGGAAGGGAAACATTGACTGCGAAGTAGTAGCTGCACTGAACAGTTGGATGCGGTCAATTGTCGCTGAATTCTTCGTGCAAGTTTTCTAAATGGTGGTGAAGCGAGGGGACAAATGCATTAACCAACTTGGTGATCATGTGGAAAAGTAATATCTGCGCCAGATATTCGCTGCCCTAACAGATATCTATCCGTCTTTAGTACGATCTTTGTAACTTAGCTTTTGACATACGTATTGGTCAGTCCTAGAACTTACAGCGAAAAATTAAGTGTTCTCATTGGATTGTATGGTGCTCGTGTCATCATCATTGTCAGCCGTTATCAATGCACTGCTGGATGAAGGTCTCCCCAAGTTTCTTCGACAACGGTCTTGAGCCAGTCTCCTCCATGTTATTCCGGCATGTTCATGTGTACTTGAGTAAAGAAATAAGATTAAATTCATATTTGTAAAATTAGGGGGATAGTAATTCTTGGAAATTTGGCCATCATTTGAGATTTTTTTTCTCAGCTTAATACCGTTTTTAGCACGTTCTTTGGAAGAATAACTTGCTTATAGTAACACCATGACCTTCCGTCGCCCTGTGTGGGTACTATATCTCTGCAATTGTTAGTCCTATTTGAAAATTTATTTGGCAGTCGAAAGCCTGAGCTGTAAGAACTATGGATCCATAAGTTTCGATATTTTTCCGATATATAACCTCACAGCTTGTGGCCGTAAGTGCACGTGCTATTAAATTAAAAATATTGTTTCTCTCTATACAATTGCTGCAAAAACACCGTTTCAAAACATTATATTTGCTTCCGAAACTTTTTAACACTAAAGTCATTTTACGTATAGTTTGTACACTGGTGTGCAAAAATTAAGGACGAAGAGGAGACATTAGCATAACAGCGGAACGAGCGGGTAGAACGGACCGAAAGACCACTCAGGAGATAGACTAGGGTCCGGTAAGGTAGCGCATGCGCATATATGCAGCATGACGTAGGGGGGCGGAAGGGCATAAATCGCACGGGCGGTGTACGCTCAGCAATTCGGTGAAAGCTATTGCATGGTGTACATCGGTTTGAACGACGTCGAGTTGCTGCCACCGTGTGATATGGCCAACAGGCAATCCAGTAGACGACATCTAGATGACTTTACCTGAGGTCGCCTCATTGGGAAGTTGGAAGAAGGTCGAAGTGTGACTAGTGTGGCCGAGGAGTTTGGGATCACTCACAGCATCGTTTCACGAGCTTGTAGAGCATTTCAAACGACAGGAACAGCTGTCTGAGTGTTTAGCAGTGGTCGTCCACGAGCAACCACTGCGGCGGACGACCGGTATATTGTCCTACAGGCGAGAAGAGACAGACGGCAGACAGCGGAAGAAATCGCAAAGCACATGCAACAGACAACTGGACGTCCGTTATCGCGTTTTACTGTGGCCAGGACGCTGCACAAAGGTGGTATATTCGCACGACGACCAGCACGGTGTGTGCCATTAACGCCTGCTCATTGGAGACGTCGGTTTCTGTGGTGCCACGAACACAAGAACTTGACACATCAGCAATGGGGTCGAGTTCTCTTTACGGATGAGAGCCGATTTAGTCTGACGAGCGATTCTGGACGTATACACATCTGGAGAAAGCAGGGAACACACAATCGCACCTCCAACATCATCGAAAAGGACCGGTTTGGAGGTGGCGGAGTTCTCGTTTGAGGCGGTATCATGCTTGGTAGCCGTACTGACTTCCACATCTTCTACATAGGTTCAATCACTGGTGTCAGCTATTGTACCGATGTTCTCCTGCCTCATGTGCGTCTGTTTTGAGGTGCTGTGGGTCCTGAGTTTCCCTTCATGGGCAACAACGCTACACCTCATCGTACAGTGGCTGTCGCAGATCTGTTGGAGAGTAAAATTTTCAACGCATGGATCGGTCCTAAAGGTCCCCGGACCAAAATGCAATCGAACACGTATGGGACCTTCTCGGGAGACGCTTGGCAGCACGTCACCAGCCGCCAGCAACGATTCCGCAGCTGCTATTGGCGCTACAAAAGGAATGGGCCGCGATGCCTCAACAGCTCCTTGACAACCTCGTCCTCAGCATGGACCGATGTTGTAAATATTGCAACGCAGTCAGGGGTGATACTAAAGACTGGAATTTTCTTGGCAACCGCCTGTCACATGGACGTTTCTGTCTTCTGTCCAGTTGTGCTCGAAGCTACCTTTTCAATAAAGTGCCTTTGTATCCTTTTGTATTCCTTGTTTGGACGGTTTTGCTTACTTGTCCCATATTCTAACATCTTGGAGATCTTATGGTATGATTTGAGTCGATGTGGAGTACTTCTGCACGACGTTACATTCGAAAAACCGTCTCGTCCTTATTTTTTGCACGCCAGTGTATTTGGAATAATGTATGGTGTCACTGCTACAGGCGGTAAATATACACATACTGGACACTGAATTAGAAACTTTTCTTGAAGACAGGGTTTGACCTCCTTTGCTCGAATTACAGCACGTATGCGATTTGGCATAGATTCCACAAGGTGTTGGAGTGCATGTACAGCGTTCACCAGGCAGTCCTTTAACTGCCTCAGACTTGACGGAAGAGAACTTTGCTCCCGGATCTGTTTTTAGATATGTCCCAATGTCAATGGGGTTCAGAATATGGCTTTTGGGTGTCCAGGGATGATGATGGAAATAGCTATCAGGCGTTGAACCACTAGTGAATACATCTTGCGCAATGGACGTCCATGAAATAACTGTCACTTGCTGGATAAAAAGTCAACATTGCAGGATTGACGTGAACGGTAACAATGTTCAGATAATCCTAGCAGGACACCCGACGTTCTAGCAATATCATAGGACCCGTTACGTAAAAACAGGATGTTCCTCACACCATAACTCTACCTCCAGAGCCTTGAGTTGTGTTTACAAGGCAAGCTCGGTTCACTGCTTCACGGGGCTTCCGCCAAACTCTCTGCCTACCGCCTGTACAGAACATGATGTACCGCGACTTCTTGGACCGCATAACGTTTTTTCATTTTTCCAATGTCCAGTCACAGTGTTTTTGATGCCTCTGTAGACGTACTTTCCGATTTTGCGCAGAAATCAGTGGTTTCCTTATAGGCATACGACTGTCAATGCCAATACTCTTCTATTCTCTTTTCATATTTCGCTTAGATATGCGTCGGAAACAGCGTTCATTGAATGCTTCGGGTAGTTGCTGCACATAGGAAGTCCTGTTTCTCCGTTATAACGGACAAGTTTGTCCATGCCGGACATCGAAGCCGGCTCCTCTTGCTCCGGAGTAAGTCCCTCTCCCAACTGAGCTATACGGACATCTGCTATTTGCCTTTATCCCCCTCCCACACACACACACGAAAGAGGGCCGGGGCCATGGTCCACTGGTCAGCGGGGACCATGTGCCGCTGTAGGCAGTCATCCCATGAAGAACGTGCATTTGAGAAATCCCAGACAATTTAGTGCGTGGAACGTAACATCACACAGATTTATTGCTTCTAAGCTCTGAAGAAGGGATTCACATTTTTCCTGTCACGCCGTGTGGAAAGAACATTACATCATTGCGAAAAACTTGACAGCCGGTGCAGCCTGGAAGTTCGGGCGCCAATATAACGTATAAGTTTATCCTCAGTTGGGAGAGCGACTTACTCCGGAGTGAGGGTACTCAGGCGCGGACAAACTTGTACGTTATACCGTACAAGTCATCTCAGAAGACAGCGATCTCGTGCGTTACAGATAATCGTCGTCTCACAGTTACGCCTCTTAGGCAAGCAATGTGGGTTATTTTTCCATTGATTAAAAACTCAGGATATCTCACATTTTGAGAAACCAATCAGCTCTGCTGTTTTCAAAATCGTCGCTCCAGGCAGACGGGCACACTGCAATGATCCCTTTACCGAACTACGAAGATCCTTTGATTTTCCCATTGTGATCACCACTACTGACAATTACTGACTAGTCTTAGATAATCGTATACATCACGTGGTGGCGCACGTGACCACGTATTTTGCATATACATTGCGTAAGTGACGTTTATGTACATCTGAATAAAGGTTTCTAATTCAGTGGCCGGAGTGTATATATATATATTTTCCCGGTATTTCTGCTTCAAGAGATCGAATTCGAAAAAAAAATGCTTTAGATAGGGTCCACCCCGATGAACATTTTATACGCAGTTTTCAATATTTCCTGACATATTGCTCTGCCCCTTGGAGACATACCTGCATATTTCTGTTTTTAACATATTTCCAATCGTATCTTCGATTCTAAAAATTTAACTGAAAAAAAAATTGTTTAGTCAGACGTCAATCTCTCCGCGGAAAAAATGTATGTATACTTTTTCTAAAAATACTGTTTTTTTAGGGGCTGGGGGTTAAAGACCACCGTGAGCAGCTCCGTGGGCTATAAGCAGTCGTCCGCCCCTAATTTAGGACCACTGGTTCCAAGGAAGGGAGAGAGCCAGTTCCGTAAGACAAACGCAAAATCCATGCCTCACCGGGATTCGAACCCGGACCCATCTCGGACGAATAATCAGAAGCCATCTCCTAGACAACTGTGCCACCGGGGCGGTTAATAAAAAACCCGCTAATAATAATATTTGCACTTCTAAAAGCCCGATTTAAAAATAATTTTTGCAACTGATAACGTTTGTGGCAAGGAATATGTTCATATATTTGACGATTTTTGCATAACACCGTTTTACCCCTAGGAGACGTTATTTCTAACAAAAAATAAGTTTTCATTTTTATCTGTACCCTAATTGGAATCAAATAATCGCTGCTAAGAACCAGGTTTAAAAAACCCGTTTTGCCCAGTAGAAATAAAACCCCGTTTTGTCTTTTGTAGCAAACATTTCAACAGCTAGTGTCCAAATTTAACTATTTCAAGTTGTGGATGTTTTGCTGATTGTGAAGAAAACCAGTTGATTTTTTTTAACCTGTTCAATGCAGTATAAAGAACACTGCTTACATTGTGCATTTTAAATTATTTGCAGAATTTTTCCAGGATGCATAAACGAATTCTGTATTTTGCTTAAGTTTTTCTTGCGAAATCTACTTTGAAATATTTTTTCCTTATCGGAAAGAATTCAAAAGACGTGCTCATTATACTCGAGAAACTTTGTTGTTGGTTTTAACTTTGGTTCTCAGCCTCAGAGATTTTAAATGATGCACGATTTGTCAGATTATTCTATGACATGGAATGATGTGGAAGAATATATTTACAAAATGAGAAAATGGCTTTTTATGCGTTTGCGGCGACCGTGCAGGTGTTCTTCGTTATCGGAGCTACAGCTCTAATCATTAAGGAGCAGAAAATTTGCAGGAAAAGTTTCCGTTCTTCGAGAGTTGCTACGGTGCTATCTAATTGATCATGTACATAGGGCAATGTTGGCGCTTCTACACTTTCTTTGACTTCCTTGGCTCGTTATGTACTGCATATTTTGTTTGAGAACATAATTAAACACGGCAATCACCGGGACTTAGTTAGTTGGGGAAGACTTTGTTTGGATAAAGAAGTTATTTTAAAGTTGAGGCTCGTTAGTTTCGGCTGCTGTTGTTGTTAGCTAGGCTCACTTCCAAATCCTCGTGTCTTCCATGGAACTCTCTGATACTATTTTCATTATTTACGTTTCCCACAACTGTTGTAAGATGTCGACATTTTAAAATCTATTCTTTAACGTATTCTAATGTAATACAATGAAATTGCACCTCCCCCCCCCCAAAAAAAAAAAAAACGATCTGAAGCCACTAGAGACAGAATTTGAGGCGGATAATACATGATTTCATTTCCAAATCACTACATCAGTTATACTAGCCCACAAGACCAGATCTGGTGACAGCAGTCGATACCTTGTTAACCACAATGTTGCGCAATGCAATCAGGCACACAGAGCGTTATGGAGTGATACTGTAATGATGTCCTGCGATGGCTGGGACCAAGCAAAATTTGCCCAGTCTCATACTTCAGCCTCATTACGGAGCGGCCGAGAAGAGGATTGCAAGCATTCTCCATTGAGGTACCATACATGCTCGATGGGTGGTAGGTCTGGAGATCTCGCTGACCATGGAAGTAACCAAGCGCTATTTTTCTGGAAATTCACCTCTGATATACCACTCAGATGTTTCAACAAGACGGAATGTAAAACGTCATTCTCGTACCACAGGGCTGTCATGCTGCTGGCAGATATAGCAATTGTCTGCAAGGAGCAGACTGTTCGCAAACAACAGCTAGATTCACCCTGTGACATGTCGTCACCAGTTGTGGACTGGACGATCGTCGATATCTAGGTAGTTTCAGGACTAGTACCTACAAGACGTGGTGCTGTTCTGTTTGCGGGCAGCTGTATTATGATTCCACTCTGGCCTGAAGTCGACGCAAAGGCTGCCTCGAGCCCTAGATCGCCAATCTTCTGTTCACCGCCTGAGTCGACACAGGGAAAGAAGGTCGACGACGGGAGAGTTTGAAAAGCAAAAATATAATTTCAATTGTAATTAAAAGGGATGAAATTAGTAGTTAGATGAGAGTTTCCTAGTAGTGCTGGTGAAGGCTGAATTCAAAGACGAAGGTTAAGGCGAGGTGGCACCCCAAGATGAAGGCTATAGCATCAACGACAAGTACGATTTAAAATCGTGGCTGCGACGGAGGCTCTTGATTGCCTTTTTATCTCTCACACGTCTTATGTAAATGATTTGCACGCGTATATGCCACCTATCGGAGCTTGGCGATACGTGTCGTCTCTCTCTCTCTCTTTCTCTCTCTCTATTTGGACAAATGTAGAGCATTGTTATATCGTCGGTCATACAATCCAGTGACGAGATGTTTTTTTTTAACGGCCACCTTGGTGCCGTTCCTGTGGCCACGCAGCTGTATTATTGCATCACGACCACTATCATAAATTATAAGCAGTCGCCTGTCCCTTAATTTAGGGCCACTGACT
Organism: Macrothele yani; assembly: GCA_039090855.1. Classification (NCBI taxonomy): domain Eukaryota; kingdom Metazoa; phylum Arthropoda; class Arachnida; order Araneae; family Macrothelidae; genus Macrothele; species Macrothele yani. Next base: position 40,917,867 of record CM077022.1, on the reverse strand, counting down.
CCCTGGAAGGAAAAGAACTAGTGCCGTAAGGAAAACGCAACATCCATGCTTCACCGGAATTCGAACCCGAACTCATCTCGGACAAATGGTCAGAAGCCAGCACTTATACTCCAGCGGCAACGGCGCGGCAGTGACGAGAGGCGTGTGGGCTTCTAATTATTAGCTGGAATTAGGCCCAGATCCTTATACCAGATACACTATCTACCAACAAATAATTGGACACCCCTGCAATCGACGATATTTACGGTGTGATACACGTCACTACCGTCACCGTTAAATATCGTGTTGGAAACAACAACGCAACCAGTCGCATGCGAGATGGCATGCAGTTCGGAGCTCTCTGATTTCGAGAAAGGTGTAATCGTCGGGTATCACAGAAATGGCCGATCCATACGTGACATATCCAGCGAGTTGAAGTACCAAAAATCGACAGAGGCCTACGTGATTGGCAAGTGGAAGATGAGAGGTGACTGGCCGAATGTGCCCCGACCCGGCACATCCACAAAACTGGGAGTTAGAGACCGACGGGTGCTGGCCAGAGAAATTCGGAAGAACCGAACCAAATCGAGGGGCCACATCCGCGAGGAGTTTCAACAAGCATCCGGGAGTGTTCTTTCGATGAATACCATACGTAAAGACGCCCATCTGCTTGGTTATCATGGACGTGCGCTGCCGCCCATGAGCCTTTGATCACCAAGTCCAATAGCGCTGCTCGGCTAACGTGGTGAAAAAAACGTCGTCAGTGGACCGTTGAACAGTGGAAAAAGGTTCTCTGGAGCGACGAATCAAGGTTCACCCTCTACCGTTTGGATGGAAGGGTCTGGGTTTGGCGTCTGCCTGGAGAACGCCTCCTGCCGGAATGTATTGTGCCAACTGTGAAGTTCGGCGGCGGTGGAGTTATGCTATGGGGGTGTTCCTCCTGGTATGACACGGGACCCTTGGTCGCAATTCCTGGTAGACTCAACGCCGAGACCTACTGCACCATTTTAGATGATCATGCGCTTCCTACGTTGTGACAGTTTTACGGAGTGGACCCATGTTACTTTCAGGATGACAATGCCACCTCTCATGTTGCGAAGTCCAGCATGGCTTGGTATGGTGACAATAGGGTTAATCGAATGGACTGGCCTGCGCAGACTCCGGACCTTAACCCTATCGAGCACCTCTGGGACGAGTTGGAGCGTCGACTTAAGGGTCCGAAATCGGTGAAGGAACTGACCTGTCTTCTCCAAGCCGAGTGGAATAAAATACCGCTAGCCGTCGTACAACGCCTGTTTGAGAGTATGCCCCGGAGGGTCGCAGCTGTAATCGCGGCTCGTGGAGGCTCCACTAACTATTGAAGGTGAAAAACCTCGTTTTCCTTTGCTATCATAGGTGTCCCATTACCTGTTGGTAGATAGTGTACAAACAAGAGTAATACATTTTCCTGTATCCCTGATATAGCCTAGGGCTTTTTATTGCAACTGCGAGCATACTTGGCATCGAAACCCCAAATATACATATTTTGCGTCAGTCACAAAATGGTGTATGTTTTGCAAAGTCCATCCAAAACGTCTTTGTGCGTGTTGTGATAAAAAAGAAAAAAAAACAGTGCGGGTGTTAGTCGTGAAAGGCGTTCTCAAAAAAAAAAAAAGAAGTTTAAGCGTTCTGTGAATCTGTTGTAAAACAATAGCGTCTTATAGCAACGGATAAGAATTACGTATAATCACCCTGAACAAATTCAGAGATTCACACGATGTGTTATCGAACTCACTAAAAGTGAACTCCTGACAACTCGGTACATTTTAGTCAGAATACCCTGATCTATACAAAAGACAAATAAAAAAGTTATTTAGATGCTCTGGTAGCATTGAAGACCTTACGTCTCCAATGTTTTAAACTAAAACTGAATTTCTGTTAAACTCTTTCATTTCTCTGTGTTACGCAAGTTATTCAAATCAGCAATTTGCGTAAACTGAAGATTACGTGTCCGACATTATGGTTTATAATGTTTTATGTTTTTCAATAGTTTAAATAATACTAAATGTTTAACACAACTTTTACCCTGAATGAGCAAATTATTGTTATATACACCCTGATAGCAATATACAAAAGAGAAGTATCGCAACCATTCACGAGGATGCTGAATCCTACAATGCCTATAAATAGGGCAGGTCTATACGCATTGGAAAAGAGTCACGGAAATATAATCAGCAGTCACGGAAATGTAATCATGGGTTAGTGGGTTTGACTGAGGCCACAGTGATGCTACGAGCAAGGCCTGTTGTTCAGTTACCTCAACTGCTGAACTGTTGGGATTTCAATGGCAGACCGTCGTACGTGTGCCAAGATTACGTAACATACGACAAAGCGTACAACAAACGAGAGGATTGTGGCTGAAAACGTATAATTAACTGTCGAAGTGAACGCAAACTGTTCTGCATCTTTACAAGTAGTCGCACGACTGCCGTGGAGTCGATAACGCCGGAATTTAATGCGGGCCCGCTCACAAGCTCATGTAAAAATACTATCCGTCGTAGCATGGATCAATAGGCCATGACAGTTGACATCCACATAGGGTCTTCATGTTGACTGCAAACACCGAAAGATTAGTCTGCATTTTGCAAAGGCCTATAGCAATTGGAGTGCGGAGAACTGGAAACACTTTATCTGGCCTGACAAATCAGGTTTCAACTCCATCACCCCGATAGGGAAATGCATGGATGGCTTGAACACACAAACCGATGGACCCAACTTCCCAAGTTGAGATCATACATGTAAACGGAGGCCGTTTTAGAGTTTGGGGCGCATTAGCATGGGCTTCTTGAGCACCTCGTAGCTGTCCAGACCTCCGTCTTCGGCAAAGGTATGTAAACGTCCTCGCCGAGTACCTACACCACTCGTTTGTAGCGACGCTCTTTGTACAATACGATGTCATCTTTCAAGAGGAAAACGCCACACTACTTCCAGCGTGGCGGCCAATTCATACCAGGATCATTCAAGGGAGTCTATCACACTCGAATGCCCCCTCCATCGTCGAACCGCAACCACACTGAGAATTTGGGGAGGAATTGGAAAGATCTATTCGAGTCAGCTAAACCCCACCTGCAACTGTGGATGCTGTACAAAAAGCGATTCTCGCTTAATGGTTATCAATACCATCTCCGCACTTTCAGTACCTCATTAAGACTTTACTAAGACTTCTGGCTGCTGCTGTGCAAGCTAAAGATGGGACAACATATTATTAGGTATATGTACACTCAGTAGACGAAATATTAGAGATAGGGATGATGGGCAGATGACGGGTGTGTAACGATTGGTCGACAAACGGTTGGTCGCCATAACGATTGGCCAACACACGATTGACCGACAGTAACGATTGGTCGACATAACGATTGGTCGGCGTAATGATTAGTCGACAGTAACGATTCGTCGACAGCAGCACGTTTGATCGACATAACGATTGGTCGAAAGTAACGACTGGTCGATATAACGATTAGTCGACATTGGTCGACATAAAATGGTTAACGGAACTTGCAAAAAAATTTGAATTAGTGCAAACAGTTCGGCGGTAAATTGCTCCACCGGAAGATTACCCCACATCTTTCATCAACCCGGAAAATTGCCACAGACAGAAAAATTGTCCCACCGGAAAATTGCCACATGGTTTTCATTAAGGGGGCAAAGCACAAATCGCCGTTCGTCCGAGAAACGCTTTGAATGTGTGACAATTTTCCGAGTTTCCGGATTATGTGTGGCAGTTTCCCCAAGGTGCCTATACCTAAAGTGCCCCGGGGCCCTTTCGGAAATAACATCGTTCAGAAGGCCCTCTATATAGATTTCACTTAGAGTACAAAAGATGACACGGGGGCCTATTCGGAAATAATATGTTATAATGCTGTACGTTCTAAGGACTACATTCTAAAAGATATTATTTGCAAAAAGGAACGTTACGTTTTCAGAGGTCAGTACGTTCTGAAAGGTACCGCTGCGAATGTAAACCATATTCCTCTGAACCAATGGTTATCTCGACCAATCGTTTTGTCGACCAATCGTTATGTCGACCAATCGTTATTCGACCAATCGTTTTGTCGACCAATCGTTATGTCGACCAATCGTTATTCGACCAATCGTGCGACACCGGCAGATGACATATACATCCCCAGCGCGCAGTGGAACAAACTCGAACTGAACGTAGGCGATAAATAGGCGGACAGCACGGATTCCCAATAATGTATCTTAATCGACGAACATGTGAAAATAAAGTTATGATAGCGACTTTGAACGTGGGAACATTGCCGCCGCAAGATAGGCGGGTCATTTTATTGCCCAAGTGGTGCGAAGTAAGAAACCTAGAGTTCCCGAGGGCAAACGTATCAAGGGTGTACCGCGAGTACACCATCGGCGAACGTACCAGCTCCCAGAGAGCAAGCGGTTGCTGACCACATACCATTAATGACCGGAGTCGACGTACACTACCCAGGATCCTACAGACTGACCGCTTGGCGATGGCGGTTCAAATCACATCCACGTTAAAGTTCGTCGGAGGCCCAAGCAACGTCAGTGAGCGAATGTTACAGCGCATGCTGCACACCCTGGGATAAGGGAGCCGACGCTCTACTCGCGTGCTACTGTTCTCTGCTCGTCATCGGTAACTATGCCTCTCCTGGTGCCTGCAACATCAGAACTGGACATCTGCAGCGTAGCACCGCGTCGTGTTGTCAGATGAATCCTCTTTTCAGCGGTACCGATCTAACCAGAGGGATGCTGGTGTTGCGTCGACAACATGAGGTCATCAACACGTCGTGCCAAGTCGGGTTGGTGGCTCTGTGATGGTCTGTGGAGTCTTCTCATGGGACATACTACGTCCCTTAATGTGTCTGGAGATGTCTTTAACCGATGCGCGCTATCAGCATGTGTTGGCTGGTCACCTACACGCCTACATGGCCTTCGCGCATCCTGCGGCCGATGGTATGTTTCAGCAGGGACAATGAGCCGCCCACCAGGCCGCAACCACCCAGGAACAGCTTGAAGAGCACACATCTGAATTTTGAACCATCCCGTGGCCCCCGATATTTCCCAATGTAAACCTTGTTGAAGCTTTCTGGAACGCCGTTGAGCGGAACGTCCGATCCATGGATGCCTGACCAATGTCTCGGGCGGAGGTGTGGGCAGTGATGCGCAGGCATGGCTAGTATTACCTCCTGAAGCTCTCCGCCATTTGGTGGATTCGATATCTCGGCATATGTAGGCTGTTATTCGCGCTAGAGGCGGAACAACACGCTATTAGGTAAGTATCTCTAGTGTTTTGTCCTACGAGTGCATATACACTGGCGGAATAGGAAAAAGGAACACCAAGAAGGAGACGTCTGATACCAACGAAATTTGTACAGCATAATAGCGAAATACAGAGGATAACGTGATCAAAACATTATGGCAAAATACAGCTGTATTTACTGGTGAACTGAAAAATAACATTTCCATGTAACAAGGTTAGTACGAGGTTGAACCGCCATGAACTGCGTCACACTGTGCAATTCTGGCATGCAGTCTGTCGTACAGATGTTGGATGCAAATTTAGGGTATTCAGTTGCAAGCATCCTCAACATGGACGCGTAAATCGGGGATGGTCGTGGCTGGCCATGGAGACCGGATAAGTCGTTGTCCCATAAAATCCCACAAGTGCTCAATGGGCAGGCCATGGAAGTTGTCTCACACCCTGAAGTGCATGTTGCGTTGCACGTGCCGTGTGTGGGCGTGCGTTATCTTGCTGGAAAACACCACGATGGACCGACCCTTACAAATGGCACAACAACGGGCTGAATGATGTAGTTGATGTAGGAGGTGCTGTTTAACGTATCCGGTACAAACACTAGTTGTGTACGGGAGTAATAGCTGATCGCTCCCCACACCACGAGACCAGGTGTAGGCCCTGTGTGTCGCTGGCGGATGCAAGAAGGGTGGAGACGCTCCCCTGTGCGCCTGCGAACACGCATACGGCCATCGGCGGCTCCCAAGAAGAATCTGCCATCATCGCTGAACACGACAGATCACCATTGCGTTCTCCAGTGCAGACGTTGGTGACACCACTGAAGCTGTTCCTTAAGGTGGGATGGCGTCAGAGGTACACGTGCCAGAGGTACACGTGCCAGAGGCACACGTGCACGTAGTCCTGCATCCAGTAGACGGTTGCGGATTGTTTGCACAGTCAACTTAGGTGCAACGGCAGCTCGGATTTGCGTCGCAGTGGATGTCCTGCTTGACAACGCCGCTCTTCTTATGCGTCGATCGGCCCGCTCATCAGTCCGTCTGTGACTCCCGGTTCCACGTCTTCTCGTGTCGGAATGTTCCTCGGACCATCTACGCCACCATCGTACCACCACCGATAGTTCCCGTCCAATTCGCTCCGGAATACGACGTTACAACCACCCGGCCTCGCGAAATCCGACTAGACGACCTCACTTAAAGTCCGATAGCTGCTGAAATCGTACACGTCTTCCATGTCCAGGCATTGCAGCTTCTTCAGGGTCTTCGCACGTGTCCGTACGCCGACGACTGATTACATTCACTTCGCCGTATTCCTTAAATATCACCGACGATAATTTGCATATTATGCCGTGCTGTGGGGTAAGCACTCACTGGTTGTTCCCGAAATTAACATCACACCTACGTAAACTCGACCCAATTAACATATGTAAATTTCATGATCGTCCGCCAATTCCTTCTTGGTGTCCTTTTTTCACTTTCCGCCAGTGTATAATTCGTCCATTCAGTGTATACCACCATTAAAGCTCTCAGGATCGTAACAGCCAAAAAATGCAATTAACCGAATTTACAAAGATTCATTTCATTGGTTTCCAGGTTGTTGAATTGCAACTCACTTGTAATTACAATTCTTCTTTGAACACTCTAAAGGATCTTTGTTGATTTAATCACAATATCACTTTCGTAGATACAACTAAATCGTTATACAGTTTCTCAAAATAACATGCGTCAAAATACATTCAGTATATCATCGTTTCATCACCAAACATATTTACTCTCCGCCTGGCTTTCAAATTTTCTTCTGACCAACTTTAAGTTATTGTCCAAAAAATGTAAGGAGATCCGGGAAGGTGGCGTGCTCTTCAAGGAGGAAACTCCAATGGAGAAATAACATAATTTACATTAGAACAGAAACTTAAGGTTAAAGAAACGTACACGTACGTTACAGAGTCAGTAAAAATTATTTTTGTGATGCTAATTTTTGGCAGTTACCAGATCCATAACGTAACAAATTAGCTAAACGTTCGATATAAATTATTTTTCATTTGTAGGAATGGCTAAATTATTATGTGGATCTCACATCTGGATGTTCTTTCTCGGAATATAAGAAAACAAAGTGCAAATGCATAATTTTGCTTTATGAAGCTCTGTCCTTCATAGAGTAAAATGTCTTGAAAAAAATGAGATTTAAACTATTGCTATAGACTTGTTCTTCTCTCAAATGAAGAATATGAGTGCACCCATTGTAGATCCATTCTTCGTCAAACAAAGATCTTTGGAATTTCGTGGCTTCATAAACACAGGAACAAGAGGAAACAGTTGGATTTTTTATTAAATTGCTGTTTAATAAATAATTAAGTAAAAGCGGTAGATGAATTATTAATTACTGAGAAAGTTTCAAATTTCTTACTATAAAAAACAATAAATTTTGTCAGTGCGATGCAAATGATAAATTCATTGTGCATACAGAGGGAAATAGTAATGATAAATGTCTTCTGTTTAAAGCAATAATACCTTTCAAGCCTGAAATATCGGAAAATATAGAGCTAGAAAAATGTCAACAAATCTTCATATAACCTGTGGAAAATCAATACAACATCTATTTTTTAAATGCACTGTTTTCAAATTTCGTTTGCCGATATCAACCAGGTGGGACCCTATTTAAATGCAGTTGAATTGCAAGGAATATACTTCGCTGAAATGAAATCCGAGTCTGGGAAATCGCCATGTGTGCCTTTCACAAACATCGAAATATAAAACCACTAAGATAAAGTTGCTGACGGAGACAAATATGGATTTATAACAGCGTATGATTCTTTCATCAATAAGTCCCTATCTTTCGTTTTAGAAGATCCAGGATTGGCTTTTCCCGTTCTCTGGACACGGTGGCCCTAAATTATGTACGGGCAATTGCTTATCCCCCTTAGAGTCACTCAGTCGTTAAAGCTCGATACAGAAGAATCATTTTATACCATTGTATGATTTGCTATTCATAGACATTTGCATTATCGAATTCCTGAGTCTAAAATAATTTAATTTTCCATTGGAAAACAATCTGATTAGAACGAAATTGTATGCATGATTGCGACATTGTCAATGTGGTATAGACGTCTAGAGTTTTTAAGTACACGGTTAACGTAAACATATAATGTATAACGAAGTAAATTTCTCCGTCATTTCTGTCCACGCCAGGATTCGAACCCGGATCCCCTCATTCCGGAATAAGTCACTCTACCAATTGAGCTACGCGGACGTTTTGTTCTGACTGCAATCTGCCTTTATGTCGTGTGCGTCCTGCTGGCAAGTACGTCACATCTCCCCCCCCCAAATAGGGCCGGGGGCATGTCCCACGGGTCAGCCGTGACGATGAATCGTTGCAGGCAGCCATCCGCTGTAGAACGTGCATTTGAGAACGCCCAGTCAATCCGGTGTGTGGAATGCAACGTCACACACATTTATTTTTCGAAGAGCTGGAGAAGAGATTCTCTGATTTTTCCTATCTCGCGGTGTGGAAATAACATCACACCATTGCGAGATTTCAAACGGTCGGGTCATCCGGATAGTTCGGGCGCCATTATAACGAAGCAAATTTCTCCGTCATTTCTGTCCACGCCAGGATTCGAACCCGGATCCCCTCATTCCGGAATGTGTCACTCTACCAATTGAGCTACGCGGACGTTTGTTCTGACTGCAATCTGCCTTTATGTCGTGTGCGTCCTGCTGGCAGGTACGTCACAAATGTTAATGTTGAAATTGAATTATACTTTATTTAATGTAATTTGAACATTAGGTTCACTTTCGTGCAGAACACCATAAGGATTAAGCTAATTAGCCTTACGTTAACTTCAGCTATTGGGTTAGCTTTCGTGCAGAACACCATAAGGTTTAAGATAATTAGTTTTACGTTAACTTCAGCTATTAGGTTAGCTTCTCTGTAAACATTGAAATAAATTTAAACTTCAAAGTTGCTGTCTCGGATAGCTTCACTCTTCCTGCAGCTGCAAGCTTTATTAGATATTTGGATAGCACTTTCAACTAAAGGCTAGGGTTCCGAAGGAGTACAACATTCATTTACTTTCAATTCTTTTATTGACAGCTAGGCACGTAAGTAATCACTCAAACACCAGGAACAGGGACCATCAAGTATACACTAATAGGCTGTTCATTTATTATGCAACAAGCCCACGAGCAATTGGAACAGAAAGGTACGCGTTCTTAAACAAAGATTCTCTCCGTTGTTAACACGAATGCTCTCTAGTCATTATACACTCACGGACAATGAAATTTGTGCACCTAGAAGAAAACATGCTACAACCGCGAAACTTTTCAAATAGTGCGTGCTGGTATGCAAATCATCCACGTTTGGTGCGAGTGCGCATGACCGCAGACCCTGTGGTGGCTCTGTAAGCACGAACCGGCAGCCTTATAAACCGGCGGGTAGTCGATGCCCCATGAAAGCGAAAACCACCGGCCGATGCAAGCAAGAGCACAGAATAATAATGATGCCAGGTAGACGCCGGAGACGCCGATTTACGCAACTTACGGACTTTGAGAAAGGCCTGATCATCGGGCTGAAAACCGCAGGGTGGGTGGCTCGCCATATAGCCAGCCACGTGGATCGTTCTGACCATACGGTCCGACTGAGTTGGAAGCCGTGGACACGTGAAGGTACTGCCACACGGCAGAGTTTCTCCGGACGGATCAGGAAGATCACAGGTAGAGAGGATCAACGGATCGTGCGGCAGGCACGAACGAATACCACGGGGACCCGGTCCACTATACAAGCAGATGTAGCGGCTCCTGTGTGCCCACGAACCATTTCCCGACGCCTCGCAGTAGCGAATCTGTGGTCCCAGCGCCCCTTACGTGCGGTTCCATTAACACAGAAATATCGCCGGCTCCGTGTGCAGTGGTGGCAGGCCATAGCGAAGTGGAACGCCACAGACTGGCGACGTGTGGTGTTTAGCAATGAGCGCTGCTTGGTTTTGGGGACAGATGATCATCGTGTCCGGGTGTGGAGGTCCCCGGGTCAACGGCACAATCCCAACCTTGCTATTGAGCGCCACACCTCACCCACTGCAGGCATTGTGGTCTGGGGAGCCATTGCCTACGATAGCCGACCAGCTCTAGTAGTGGTATGTGGATCATTGATGGGCCAGCGGGATGTGGGTGAGATCCTACGGCCCCATGTGCTCCCATTCCTGGCCGGTATTCCAGGTGAGCTTTACCAGCAGGATAGTGCCCGCCCGCACACGGCTTGGGTTTCTCAGGACTGCATATATCATGTCCAGACACTTCCATGGCCAGCCCGCTCCCCAGACATGTCCCCTATCGAGCATGTGTGGGACCAGTTGAAAAGCCGTCTCCCGCCGTGCCGCACTATTGGGGATTTGGAGCACACCGTCCAACACGCGTGGGCCAGTCTGCCGCAGGAGAATGTGAGGCTTCTGTTCGCTTCCCTGCTGGACCGAATTGCAGCATGTATCGCCGCACGAGGCGGTGCGACGCGCTATTGAAGATGACTGGACTGCGTGCCACATATCCCTCTGTAATTGTCCTGCAACTCTGTTTTTGCCATCAAGTCTGTATCATTACGTTCATAAAATTTCAGTTCAATCTGAAGTTTCCTTCATGATGCGCAAATTTCATTGTCCGTGAGTGTAGTAACAGTACCAGTAACAGAACAGTGCTCATGAAAAAATGCCCGCGAACCGTGCTCTCGAAAAATTCAAACAGCAGCTCTTATCTTTAACTTGAACATGCGTCATTGCCTTCTGACCTGTGGTCAGGGTTGTCAAACACAAATTCGTCGAGAGCGAAAATGTGGCATTACAAAACGTTTAACGAGAATAAAATAAATTTACATAAGAAGACATGAACTAAACATGAAGGTTAAATTAGAGTATACGTCACAAAGTGTACCAAGATATCTGAGAATTCCATGGCCAGCTTGCTCCCCAGACATGTCCCCTATCGAGCATGTGTGGGACCAGTTGAAAAGCTGTGAAAACTGATAATGCACAGATTTGTACCAATTTATATACAGGACACAACATGAATCCATCTCAGGGCCATCAACTATTTCATTCATCACCCAGAAATTTACAAACCACATCTTATACTGAAATTGAAATGCAAACTTAAGAGAGGACATGAACTTAAAACTCTACGATATATTTGAATACACTTTTATTATCTTTCTTAGCATTTGCGATGCATCAGCATTTAGTTTTACATTCGTACATTTTCTGATTTGTGGTATCCAAATGAATAAAGATTCGTATAATGTGTTAAAACAGGTAGATGTCAGTCAGGTTTACGATGGAGTTTATAAAAATACAGGACGCCCCGGTGGGCCAGTTGTCTAAGCGCCAGCTTCTGACCATTTGTGCGGGACGGGTATGGGTGCGAATCCCAGTTAGGCAGGGTTGTTTTGTTTGTCTTACCGCACTGGCCCTCTCCATTACCAGGAATCAGTGACCCTAAATTAGAGACGAGGGATTGCTTGTAGCATCGAATTGCTCACGGTGGTCGCTAAACATCCAAACAAAACATATCTGCAAGGTGCTGGTTAAAATATTCTGCCAAATCGACTGAACAAGATGTTGTAATACTGAAATTTGTTTCTTACTATACTACAGTTTCGATAAACACAGTTTGGGGTATTTCTCTAATAAACATATATATATAGATGTTTTATATATGTTTTTATATATTTATATATATATATATATATACACACTGACGGAAAATAAATCCCAACACCACGAAAAAATAGTTGTAGAGGAATGAAATGGCGGCAATACATTTGTATAGGTAACATATTTATTCGATTAAGGTTTCAAGATCACAGCTTATTGTAAGCGCGAGAAGAGCCATTTTAAATGTGAAATGCTGGTATATTAATAACCGGTGTAACCGCCAGAATGTTGAATGCAAGCACGCAAACGTTCATGCATTGTGTCGTACGGGTGCTGGATGTCAGTTTGTGGGATGGAGTTCCATGCCTGTTGCACTTGGTCCGTCAATACAGGGACGGTTAATGCTGGTTGGGGGTGACGCTGAAGTTGTCGTCCAATGATGTTCCATACGTGCTCGATTGGTGAACGATCTGGTGATCTAGCAGGCCACGGCAACATGTCGACACTCTGTAGAGCATGTTGGGTTACAACAGCGGTATGCGGGCGAGCGTTATCCTGTTGGAAAACACCCCCTGGTAATGCTGTTCATGAATGGCAGCACAACAGGTTGAATTACCAGACCGACATACAACTGTGCCGTAAGGGTGCGTGGGATAACCACGAGAGTGATCCTGCTGTCATAGAAAATTGCTGCCCAGACCATAACTCCAGGTGTAGGTCCAGTGTGTCTCGGCCACAGACAGGTTCGTTGCAGGCGCTCACCTGGCCTCCTTCTAACCAACACACGGCCATCACTAGCACCCAGGCAGAACCGGCTTTCATCAGAAAACACAACGGATCTCCACTCCGTCCTCCAATGAGCTCTAGCTTGACACCACTGACGTCGCAAAGGGCAGTGGTTTGGAGTAAGGGGAATGCACGCTACAGGGCGTCTGGCTCGGAGCTGTCCTTCAAGTAACCGATGTGTAACAGTTCGTTGTGTCACTGTAGTGGCAACTGCAGCTTGAATTGCTGCCGCAAACGCGGTACGATCCGCCACGGCCATACGCCGTACACGGCGGTCTTCCCTCTCAGTAGTGCCACGTGGCCTACCGGAACCCGGTCTTCTTGAGGCAGTACCTTCCCTTGACCACCGCTGCCAACAATCATGCACAGTGGCTACATTCCTGCCAAGTCGTTCTGCAATATTGCGGAAAGAAAATCCACCTTCTCGTAGCCCTATTACACGACCCAGTTCAAACTCCGTGAGCTGTTTATAATGGCTTCTTCGTCTTCTTAAAGTCATTCTTGACTAACATCAACACACTACGTCGAATCTCAACGATAACTAACGCTCACGAACGTTACAGCGCGTATTTACAGCAAACCTGCTTTGCATGTTCCGAGGGGCGCTACTAGCGCCACACGTATGCGCCGAGCGCGAAATTTGCATAGACGTCATCTTACAGATGTACTCTCACCGCCTACCAACTGTCGTTTATCTAACACAACCCCTTCTTGGTGTTGGGATTTTTTTCCCGTCAGTGTATTACATAGGGCCGGCCCTGCCACACACACATATACACTAAGCAACTGCTGTATCGTCCTTTTTATCTAACGTTCTTATCACATTCATACGTCACTCTCTCTGACCTCAAAAGTGTTGCAAACCTCATTCATGTGAGAGAGAAGATATCACGTTAAGTTAGGATAGTGTAAAAGAGATCATACTCAAATTTACATAGGAAAAGGAACTAAAAATGAAAGTTAAATTAGAATATACGTCACAGGTACGTTAGATACGGGAAAACGTTAACAACAAAGCGCATATGCAGAGTTTTTTTAACATCATGTATGTAGGGGGAAATTTTGGGGTTTCCAAATGGTGCGTTAAATGCGGTAAATCGTTAGATAGGGAAACGTTAGATCGCGATTCGACTGCATAGAACAACTCACAATATTGCGATTCGTCTGCATTAAACAACTCAACAATTGCGAAAAATCTATTGAGAGGATTAGAAATTCCAAACACAACTCAAAATATTACTAGTGACTCATACTTCACTCGGCCCGAAAGAGTCAACCCACCTCGGTGAGGGATCGATTTTGTGTTTGTCTTACGGCATGGGCTCTTTCCCCCGCTTGGAACCAGTGGCCCTAAATTAGGGATGGGCGATTGCTTATAGCCCAATGAGTTGCTCACGGTGGTCGTTACATCTCCACATATATATGCAGTATATATATATACACGGTCGAGTCACATCATTGTGACGACCAGCTAATATCCAGAGTAACCGCCGTGTGCAGAGCGGATAACAGTTAAACGGATTAGGAGTGAATCAATAAGGTGCTAGAAGGTGTTCACAGGTATGTGGAGCCATGCTGACTGCAGTGCATCTGACAGCTGCCGGAGGGTACATGGTGGAGGATCCACAGAACGAACAACACGATCGAAGTGGTTCCACAGATGATCAATTGGGTTTGTTTAAGTCTGGGAAATTAGAGAGCCAGGTGCTCGTCCAACCACTATCGGACATTTCTAGCTGTGAGACACGTCGCATTGTCGTGCTGAAACAACCGATCCGCCCCAGGGAAGACAATCAGCATGTATCGGTGTACGTGGTCTGCAAGGATGGATTCATAACGAATTCAATCCATACTGCCTTCCACAGGTATGCGTGGACCCAGAGAATGCCACGAAAACATTCCCCAGACCATAACGCTGCTCCCACCAGCATGTGTTCTGCCAGCAATGGTTGAAGAGGGTTTATTCACCTATGTTTGTCGCCCTATACGCCAAAGTCCATCCGTTCGATGAAGTAGAAAACGTAACTCATCGGTAAAAGCAATCCTTTGCTAATTAGCGGAGGTCCAATTCCGATACTGCAGTGCAAATGTAGGTCTTTTCTGCTGATGCAACTTCGTTAGCATAGGTGCAGTGACCATCCGTCTGCATCGGAGCCCCATACGCAGCAGGGTTCGCTGAACTGTCGTTTTAAACACATTTCCGGTAGCCCCCTGGTTCATTCGGCCAGCGAGTTGCTCCAGTGTAGCGTGACGATCGGCCCTCACGCACCTTCGAAGCCGACGTTCACCTCTCACATCAATGGCACGTGGTGCTCCGAAGTTTGCACGTCGCTTATTCGCAATGGTGCCATTTCTCCAATCACGATACACTTTAACCACAGCAGCACGCGAACAGTTCACAAACTGCGCTGTTTCAGAAATACTGCCACCCTTGGTCCCAAAGCCGATAATAATCCCTTTTTGCAAATCTGACAAATCGCTTCTTTTATCCCTAACAGCAACGAGTGATATGTTTTTAAATTGCCTGCAACACACCTTATAATCCCTTCAAGCCAGCTCACGACAGGTGCCTTCTTTCAGTGCCTACGCGCTGTTGACGTCAAAAGTAGGAGGTGGTCACAATAATGTAACTCGACTGTCTGTACATATATATATATATATATATATATATTGATATACACTGACGGGAAAAAAATCCCAACACCAAGAAGGGGTTGTGTTAGATAAACGACAGTTGGTAGGCGGTGAGAGTACATCTGTAAGATGGCGTCTATGCAAATTTTGCGCTTGGCGCATACATGTGGCGCTGGTAGCGCCCTCGGAACATGCAAAGCAGGTTTGCTGTAAATACGCGCTGTAACGTTCGTGAGCCTTAGTTATCCTTCAGATTGGACGTTGGGTGTTGATGTTAGTCAAGAATGACTTTAAGAAGACGAAGAAGCCATTATCAACAGCTCACGGAGTTTGAACGAGGTCGTGTAACAGGGCTACGAGAAGGTGGATTTTCGTTCCGCAATATTGCAGAACAACTTAGCAGGAATATAGCCACTGTGCATGATTGTTGGCAGCGGTGGTCAAGGGAAGGTACTGCCTCAAGAAGACCGGGTTCCGGCCGGCCACGTGGCACTACTGGGAGGGAAGACCGCCGTGTACGGCGTATAGGCGTGGCGCATCGTACCGCGTCTGCGGCAGCAATTCAAGCTGCAGTTGCCACCACAGTGACACAACGAACTGTTACAAATCGGTTACTTGAAGGACAGCTCCGAGCCAGACGCCCTGTAGCGTGCATTCCACTTACTCCAAACCACTGCCGTTTGCGACGTCAGTGGTGTCAAGCTAGAGCTCATTGGAGGACGGAGTGGAGATCTGTTGTGTTTTCTGATGAAAGCCGGTTCTGCCTGGGTGCCAGTGATGGCCGTGTGTTGGTTAGAAGGAGGCCAGATGAGCGCCTGCCACCAACCTGTCTGCTGCCGAGACACACTGTACCTACACCTGGAGTTATGGTCTGGGGAGCAATTTCCTATGACAGTAGGAGCACTTTCGTAGTTATCCCACGCACCCTGACGGCACAGTTGTACGTTGGTCTGGTGATTCCACCTGTTGTGCTGCCATTCATTAGCTGCATTCCAGGGGGGTTTCAACAGGATAACGCTCGCCCGCATACCACTGTTGTAACCCAACGTGCTCTACAGAGTGTCGACATGTTGCCAACTAGCATTAACCGTCCCTGTATTGACCGACCAAGTGCAACAGGCATAGAACTCCATCCCACAAACTGACATCCAGCACCTGTACGACACAGTGCATGAATGTTTGCGTGCTTGCATTCAACACTCTGGCGGTTACACCGGTTGTTAATGTACCAGCATTTCACATTTGAAATGGCTCTTCTTCCGCTTACATTAAGCTGTGATCTTGAAACCTTAATCGATTAAATATGTTACCTATACAAATGTATTGCCGCCATTTCATTCCTCTACAACTATTTTTCCATGGTGTTGGGATTTTTTCCCTCAGTGTATGACGCTCCGGGGCGAGAGTAAATTTTGGCGCCCTAAATCAGGGTTCAGCCACCCCCACCCCCCATGTAAATATTCTGGGAAGGGCTTTGGTTTGGAACAATTCAACTAAAGAGATACAGGTTAAAACATTTTATTGATATTCAACACTTTTACAAAACCTCCTTCAATTACAAATTTAAAATCATTTCACTTTCCTTGCTTTCCTTTCAGCGAAAAATGTCACTGCGTTTGATAGGTCAAACTTCTAAGCAACGCCGTTTTCTATTGACAATATAGCTAATGAAGCCAGTCTATCGTCAGTCATTGTAGACCTCAGATAATTTTTGATTAGTTTCATCTTAGAGAAAGTACGCTCCGCATTTGCCACAGTTACTGGAACTGTCAGAAGGATTCTCAAAGCAGTCCAAATGTTGGGGAAATTATCCTGCATTTTTATTTCGAGGAGGAACTGCAATGCTTCTCGAGGGTTGACACATTTAGTTTTAGATGGCATAATGAACTTGAAGTGTTTTAGCTCTTGTGTTAATTCTGTACCATTTATGTCTGATGAGCCTTGGTCACATAAAGCATGGTGTAAATCCATGCAATGAGCTTCCAAGTTCTCCGGCAGACATTTTAAATTAAATAGGAAGCCTATAACGAAGTAAATTTCTCCGTCATTTTTGTCCACGCCGGCGCTCGAACCCGGGTCCCCTCATTCCGGAATAAGTCACTCTACCAATTGAGCTACGCGGACGTTCGTTCTGACTGCTATCTGCCTTTATGTTGTGTGCGTTCTGCTGGCAGGTACGTCCCATCCCTCCCCCGAAAGAGGGCCGGGGGCATGGCCCACGGGTCAGCCGTGACAATGAATCGTTGCAGGAAGCCATCCGCTGTAGAACGTGCACTTGAGAACTCCCAGTCAATCTAGTGTGTGGAATGCAACGTCACACATTTTTACCTTTCGAAGTGCTGGAGAAGGGATTCTCTTATTTTTCCTGTCTCGTGGTGTGGAAATAACATCCCACCATTGCGAGATCTTGAACGGCCGGGATATCCGGAAAGTTCGGGCGCCATTATAACAAAGTAGAGTTCTTGTCTTACTTCTACGTTATTTTAAAACATCAACATACTAAGAAATAGTTCCTAAATGAAAGAAACCTTAACGGCCAGACAAAACATGTAAATAACAGAAGTCAACTTACGGAATCCATAGCTTTATTCAGGCTGTAGTAGCACTTCCATAACTGAACGATAACATCACAATGTACTCCACACACCACACATTATCACAACACTCTTATTAAAAATAATCAGTTTACAATCCAACGCTCGTAATAATCGCTCTCTTACAACGCTCTCAAGCAACGCTCTCTTGCAATAGATCAGTCGTCGTTTTTATCTCTTGTTCTTATCAAGATCAAGCATACGTCACGTGCATTCAACGTCAATTGTGTTGCCAAACGTATTCGTTTGAGAGAAAAATTATTTGGTTAAGCGTGAAGGATACTGAGAATAAACTCAAGATTTACATAGGGAAAAATACTAAAAAAGGAAAGTTAATCTGGAATATACGTCACAAACCCCCTAACTTAGCGTAGCTGAGCAGTTGCTCAAACCGCTAATTTAAGAGACTTTGAACTTTGGCAAAGAAAAAATCTCTTTTAAACTTTCCCTCTGCAGTTTGCACTAATTCATCTTCCACCTCGTAGTCAAACATCTTTGTACGTTTTCTCCTTCTCGGAAAACTGCCTGTGCGGTTTTTGCCGCTTTCAGTTTCGTTTCATCGCAGCCATTGTCTCTGAAAGCCTTGATAAAGTTAATTGCGCCCTTTATCATAGCAGTAGCAACAATTAGGTCACAGTCAGCAGTTTGCACGCGTTTGCTGATGTTATTCCCTTGGAACAGCAGATCATACCACACATGGAATCCAACTAAGAATTTAAAATCGCATAACTATTCTACGAGGCAATAACTCTTGTGCTTCACTCCAGCGTCGACAGATGAGTTTGTGTTTCCATAGATCTCTATCAAGCTATCATACACTTGTTTTGTCTGAGTGCAGATAGCTTTGATCGTGTCGATTCTATAGATTTGTGTTTTTACTCGGATGGGACACATTACGTCCTTGAGTGTGTCTGGAGACGTTCTTAACCGCTGGGCGCAACCACCCATCAAAAACAGTCCTGCTGGCTCGGCACTATGTTGCTGTTGCCGAACCGTCAATAAAATGTCCGGGCGGCCAGCAGTTCAGGCCAACAGCTGGCACCCCCATCAGTTGTCATATGCCACAACAGGGCCATATACATAACAGGCAGTAGCGTGCCACACGTGGCCCTTCAGCGGCCCTGCAAGCACGTGCCATAAATGATGGCTAGCCTAATGTGGTCCGCTAGTTTCCCGGCAGTGGCAGCCGGCAATCACGTGACGTAACATATGCTTGCCGAATATTGATCGCCAATTTCCCAGTAGTAGCCATAAAAAAAATTAAGGTTAACCACAGTTTCCCAAAGCTACAACTTTTTTCCCGCCTTAAGAACTTCTGAATTATGTCACTGCACTAGGGAAATTTTCTCAACAGACCGAAGAAACGCCCGTTTGGATCTGGGTGGAAACGAACCAGGGCTGTTGGAGTGGGAGGGAGAGCTCCCTACCGACGGGACTGCTTTATCACGCACGAGCGTGTGCTTGAAGCTGAGTCTCTTTCCTGCGGTATGTGTAATTAAATGGTTCTCTCTTTAATTTTACAATATTGCGAGGTATTTTTCATAAATGTCAGTTTCATATAATGCATGAATTTATCTTTTCAACGTAACGATAGGTTTTTTTTTTTTCCGTAAGGGAACTTTACTCATTTTCAACAAATGTATCAACTTAAAGTCGCTTTCCAAAGTTTCGTGCTGTCCTTATTGTCTTGAAAGGCGATTGTTGAATAAATATATTTACACGTTCATGTCACATTCTGTTACATTTTTAACGTTATGTCTTTCTTTTCCGTTGTCCGAAGCAACATTTATTTTAAAGAGGAATGATATTTTATTTTACTTCTCGTTATTTTTAGAAGTGAATTCCTCCAGTCTTGTGTATTCAGCCCATGGATGAGAACATTATATCCACATAGTGTTGTTTTTTTTGTTTTGTTTTTTTCAAATAATTCATAAATTTTGTACGCGTATAATTCTTCTTTTTTTCCCCAACATAACGTTTTTCTAATGTTTTTCCAGGGCCTTTGTTTCAAGCGGTTTGGTGTACATGTTAAAGCGAAAGATTACACAGAAATTATATCTTGTTATTCATGGGAATAGAGTATGTGTATTTCATGGCTTAATCTGATATCTTCGTCGACGTGGCATTTCATTATAGAAAATTAATTCGCCTCTCTACATATGTTGTTTGTTTCTTAACATCCACTAAAATAACACGATGGCGATAGCGTCGTCTTCAACTAACTAGTACCACGAGAGGCATAGCATGTGTTGCTTCTGCGCACGCGCAGTCCCGTCACTTCCACCTGGTATTGGGGTTGCATCGGTTGCCAGCTCCGGCCCGCTGGCGGCACTTGCTTGGATGCCCGCAATTCACGGCGATGCTGCAGGGCCATCAATGGCTCGCCAACTGATGTCGCTGCCACCAACGGACGGCTACCAGGCCGTGAGCGGCAGATTTCAGCCAGCAGTGACCCATCACTGCCAGCTGGTGGCCAGCAGTTTCCCAACACTTGGGTTTTTGCTGGGCAGCATTTGCTGGATGATCATCTACACGCTTTCTTGGCCTTCGAGCATCCTGCTCCCGACGGTCTATTATAATAGGACAATGCGTCGCTCCGCCGGTCCGTAACAACCCAGGAATGGCTCGAGAAACACTGATTTGATCTAGGAAGTTCTCAAGGTCACTTGATTGAAACCCTGTGGAAGCTCCTAAGGTGTCCGGGAGAGAATCATCAGATCCATTGATCTTGGGCCAACGTCTCTTGCAGAGTTCTGGACAATGCTGCAACAGGCATGGCTGACATTACCTCCGGAAACCCTCGCAACAGGCATGGCTGAAAATACCTCCGGAAACCCTCGCAACAGTCATGGATGACATTACCACCGGAAACCCTCGCAACAGGCATGGATGACATTACCTCCGGAAACCCTCGCATCAGGCATGGATGACATTACCTCCGGAAACCCACGCAACAGGTATGGATGACATTACCTCCGAAAACCCTGGCAACAGCCATGGATGACATTACCTCCGGAAACCCTCGCAACATGCATGGATGACATTACCTCCGGAAACCCTCGCATCAGGCATGGATGACCTTACCTCCGGAAACCCTCGCAACAGGCATGGCTGACAATACCTCCGGAAACCCTCGCAACAGGCATGGATGACAATACCTCCGGAAACCCTCGCAACAGTCATGGATGACATTACCTCCGGAAACCCTCGCAACAGGCATGGCTGGCAATACCTCCGGAAACCCTCGCAACAGGCATGGATGACAATACCTCCGGAAACCCTCGCAACAGTCATGGATGATATTACCTCCGGAAACCCTCGCATCAGGCATGGATGACATTACCTCCGAAAACCCTGGCAACAGTCATGGATGACATTACCTCCGGAAACCCTGGCAACAGTCATGGAGGACATTACCTCCGAAAACCCTGGCAACAGTCATGGATGACATTACCTCCGGAAACCCTGGCAACAGTCATGGAGGACATTACCTCCGGAAACCCTCGCATCAGGCATGGATGACATTACCTCCGGAAACCTTCGCAACAAGCATGGCTGACAATACCTCCGGAAACCCTCGCAACAGTCATGGATGACATTACCTCCGGAAACCCTCGCATAAGGCATGGATGACATTACCTCCGGAAACCCTCGGAACAGTCATGGATGACATTACCTCCGGAAACCCTTGCATCATGCATGGATGACATTACCTCCGGAAACCCTGGCAACAGTCATGGAGGACATTACCTCCGGAAACCCTCGCATCAGGCATGGATGACATTACCTCCGGAAACCTTCGCAACAAGCATGGCTGACAATACCTCCGGAAACCCTCGCATCAGGCATGGATGACATTACCTCCGGAAACCCTCGGAACAGTCATGGATGACATTACCTCCGGAAACCCTTGCATCATGCATGGATGACATTACCTCCGGAAACCCTCGCATCAGGCATAAATGACATTACCTCCGGAAACCCTCGCAAAAGGCATGGCTGACAATACCTCCGGAAATCCTCGCAAGAGGCATGGATGACATTACCTCCGGTCACCCTTGCATCAGGCATGGATGACATTACCTCCGAAAACCCTGGCAACAGGCATGGATGACATTACCTCCGGAAACCCTCGCATCAGGCATGGATGGCATTAGCTCCGGAAACCCTCGCAACAAGCATGGCTGACAATACCTCCGGAAACTCTCGCAACAGGCATGGATGACATTACCTCCGGAAACCCTCGCATCAGGCATAGATGACATTACCTCCGGAAACCCTCGCAACAGGCATGGATGACATTACCTCCGGAAACCCTGGCAACAGTCATGGATGACAGTACATTCGGAAACGCTCGCAACAGGCATGGATGATATTACCACCGGAGTCAATGCTTTGGCGTGTACTGGCTGTTATGCGCGCTAGAGGATGACGGATGCCCTACAGGTAGGTAACTTTAATGTTTTGTCCATTGAGTGTATAATTTGCTGCCCGATTGTTTCGTTGCATGTCAAACTGCTAATCATTTGTAATAATATAATTTTGAATAAAAATAATTCAGAATTTTCTGATCCAAAACCTGACCTTTTGTGCACAGATAATTTTGTTATGTTTTGTTTTGTTATTATTTACTACGGTATCACGATCACTGGAAGTTTCAAACACATTCTCGAGATGCATCCCTAGGAAGCCACATTAATACATTCGGTTGCTCGTTTCACCAGGGAAGCCATTGCACACACCTCCCGTTTCAATGCAGCTCCTCGTACCTTCAATCAAGTTGACCGTTTTGACCCATAGGCAAAGTAATCTTTATCTCGAGGTACTTGTTTTTTTTACCACTATTCAAGTATCCCAATAAATTTATCTACCTTTACTAACATTTTCGAAAATAAGATCAAAAAACCGTTCAGTTAAAAAATATGTGTGTGCCCTTTATGGAGGAAAGGAAAGACCTATAGTTCTTTCTGGGTATCTCAATATAGCATTGGGGACATTACTTTAGTATGAAAAAAAGTAAAACCGCATTTTCGTTGAGCACCAGCGAGGAGCTTTCTCATAGCGAGCAAATTCTTCATGGCAATTGATGACAATCTAAAAATGCCCAGCCTTTGAGGTCATCACGTTCAACGTCAAACGGCCGATTCGAATGATTGCGCGTCATCGTGGAAGAAAAGCACGTGCCTGCAAACTTTCCCGACATGTATTGACATTTTTTTGTAAATTTTATAAGGTTTCGTACTATGCTCCGTGTGCTTCGTCAGATGCTGTTGCTGCATGTCACTGAGTCATGACATGACATTTTAAGGAGTAATTCCATGTTTAGTTAGAAAGCGACAAATACACATGAAAACATGAAAAGAAATGTGCCGTTTGCTGCCAAATTGAAATGCCAGTGCTTTTTCTACGTTTATCACAGATTTTTAGCTTTTGAGTATGTTTCTCTTTTTCCTACAGGAAAACTGGAGGCTCTGTGATATATCACAAATAGCGTATGCCTTTATTGCAAGAAAAAGACAAACAAGATAATATATATTTCAGAATTAAAGATGCACTATCTGATCAAAAGTATCCAGACTCTTGACTATGCATGAACTACATATAAAGAAAATGAGTTAATATCGAGTTGCACCACAATCTGCTGCTATCAGGCTCCACTCTGCTGGGAAGGCTTTTCACTAGATTTTCGTACGTTGCTGCTGGAATTGCTTTCCATTCTACAAGACGAGCACTAGTCAGGTCGCTCACCGATGTCGGGTGGTACTTTTCGACACGCAATCGGCGCTCCGATTCATCGTAAAAATATACCATTGAATTGAAGTCCAGGCTCTGTGCAGGCCATTCAAGTTCTTCAACACCCATGTCATCAAACAATTCCTGTACGGACCTTGCTTTGTGTATATGGGGACGTTGTTATGATGTTAGAGGGAAGGGCTTGCACCAAACTGTTGCCATAATGTTCGGAGCACAGAACTGTCGAGAAAATTATTACACAGGCCGCAGCGTTAAGACTCCAGGGAATTGGAACTAGGTGGCCCAGGCCTAATCATGAAAATCATCCCAAGTATATAATGCCTCTTCCAGCGAACTTCACAGCTGCCACAACACAGACTGTCAGGTAGCGTTCACCTAATATTCTCGACACTAAGACTAGTCCCCCGGACTGCCAGATGGTGAAGCGTTATTCATCACTCTAGAAAACGCGCTACTCCAGAGTCCACTGGAGCTGAGCTGAACTCCACTCTGACCGACTTGATCTTCCTGATATCAGGCTTGTGTGTGGTTGATCTCCCATTAAACCCCATTCCCTTTTGCTCTCGACGAACCGTTATTGTGCTGGCATTGCTTCCATAAGTATTTTGGAACTCGGTTCTGAGTGTTGCAACCAAGGACATGTGATTTTGTGGCATAACCAGCTTCACCACTCTGCGATATCGCTCTGTCGTTTTACGTGACCTACCTGGTCGAGATTGCACTTTTGTTGCTTCTAGGTTTTTCCACTTCACAGTAACTTACTTCAACTTATTTGGGGAAGTTGCAGAAAGGCAGAAATTTCTCGAACTGAGTTATTGCCTATGACCGTGACACGTTGAAAGTCACTGAGCTCTGTCGTATGGCCCATTCTACTGTTCATACTTGTCTATGATGTTTGCCAGTCCACATTCGTGTTTTACACCCCTTTGGGCCATGGCTGTGACGTATATGGGTAAATCCACTGCTCAAAAGTGATGTACGAGTACTTTTGATAATATAGTGTAATATGTGTGGTTTACTTTCAGTAGCTATTATAGTTTCTTAGACGTGTGTGAGATCATGAAGAAAAACAACAACGATAAAAAATACTAGTATTTTACACCTTTTAAGCCCGTTTTGATGTATCTTTATGTTGAGCGCAATAATACATTTTCTGCCCTGGACTTCCACATAATCTATCCAGGTAGTAATGAAAAATTCATGATGTTCTTCGTTTTACTCTAAATTTTATGAATATTCTGTGAAGCATTGAGGATTAAAGATGAAATATAACATATCCTTCTTGTACATTGTTGACTGAGGGAAGAGAAAATAGAATAAGAAATAAAAAGCGACGAATTTTCGTGTGTGCCCACCGTATTTATTTACGGAGCATTCTTTATTTTGACAAAGATCGTCTACAGAAAGATGTTCTTGAAGAAATATATTGCTACATCATATCGAGGAATCCATAAATATAAGAAAAAATATTTAAAAAATAAAGAGTAAAATTTTACCAGAACTTTTTTTGAAAACATTTTGTCTCAGTCATCGGTAACTCTTTAGTATTCGAATAGTATGTTTCCTTGTTTCTTGGTCTTCGAAAACGCAGTGTCGTAGTAATAATCTATGTTGAGCTGTAGGAGATACTATTTCTTTTCATTGGTTCTCTGGGTTATCTACTTGTAGACGGACTTTGAAAAATAAAAAAGTTTAATGAAATTCTTAAAATCTTGAGTCGTTGTGCCTTGTTTAAGACTCTAAGGAAATTTTCTTTGGAACCTCAGTTAGACATTTTTCTAAAGGATGGACTAAAAACGCATAAATGTATGAAACATATAAATGAAAATTTAAAATATTAAATAATATTGCAAAATTTCGAAACTGTAAAAGAAGCCCATGTAATTTTTGAAAAGGTAAATTAATAATGTAGAACATACACACATACCAGAATATTTTGTTTGCTACCTCATGCCTATGAGTATTTTGACTTTGTATTAAATCATTTATTCAAATTTCATTATAATAATGGTTATCACTACGATTCGCTACGATTGATTTATACACTGCTGGCCACCCAAAATACAACACCAAGAAGGAAGCATCCAATTGGCCTGAAATTCGCAGCATGCGTCGCCCGCGAGAGGACGTGCAAACGATTAGCATTGCAAGGTCATATGCAATTCATGTGCACCCGGCACGCCACCGAGGAGCACTATAAGAAGGGTGCACAGAGGCGGGGTATAAGTAGTGGAAGTGTGTTGTGCTGCCGGACCTGTGCGTTGGAAGCTTCCTGATGCCTCGTCGCAGAATACGACAGTCATTCCAGCACGTTTCGGAGTTCGACAGAGGACGAATAGTGGCTTATCGCGACAGCGGTTTATCGTACCGAGACATCGGCGCCCGTGTGGTACAACATCCAGCCACAGTGATGCCAGTATGGATTCGGTGGGTGCAGGAGGGACGGACGGACAGACGTGAGCGATTGCCAAAGCCGCGGCATACCACCGAACGAGAGGACCGGCATGTTGTGCGGCGGGCATTGCCGGCTCGCACCGCCACATCACGAACGTTAGCGCGGGAATTAGGGTATGTTGCGCAACAACCTGTGCAGCACGTACCATTCGACGTCGTCTGCAGGAGCGGGAACTTGTCGCACGGAGCCCATTGCTCCGATTACCATTGACGCTACACCACCGGCGAGTGCGGCGGCAGTGGGCTGTTGAACGCCGCACCTGGACTACGGAATGGCACGACACTGTCTTCTCAGACGAATCCTGCTTCTGCCTGCATCACCATGATGGTCGGATCCGTGTGTGGCAGCACCGTGGCGAGAGACTGTATGACGCCTGCATAATGCATCGCCATACGGTCCGTCGCCTGGCGTTATGGTTTGGGACGCAATTGGATATGACACCCGCACCCCTCTGGTACACATCGCCGGTACACTCAGCAGCTACCGCTACATCTCCGACGTGTTGGAGCCTGTAGTCCTTCCTTATCTGTAGGACCTGCCAGCTGCCACGTTTCAACATAACACTGGGCGCTCGCACGTGACGCGCATCGTGCAACAATTCTTCACGGCCCACCAGGTGTCACTGCTGCCGTGGCCCGCCTGTTTCCTCGATATGTCGCTCATCAAACATGGCTGGTCGCTGATCGGCAACCGAGTGGCCCGGCAAGCACCACCCGATGCTACGCCTGACAAACTGTGGCAACGTGTGGAAGCAGCCTGGACCGACATACCCGAAGCCCACATCCAAAGCCTCTTTCGTTCGATGCCGCGGCGTGTAGTGGCTGTTATTACCAGCCATGGTGGCCACACGAACTATTGATGTCTGCGTGTTCCGCAAGTCGCACGGGGCTGTAAGCTCAATCGTTTCATCTTTGTATCTGTTGTT
Source organism: Macrothele yani (assembly GCA_039090855.1). NCBI lineage: Eukaryota > Metazoa > Arthropoda > Arachnida > Araneae > Macrothelidae > Macrothele > Macrothele yani. The sequence continues at coordinate 40,890,834 of CM077022.1, read as the reverse complement.
ATGTGTCCAGTAAATCTGGCTTTGCTATCGCGTGTCCTTCTTGGTATTGCATTTTGGGTGTCCAACAGTGTATAACCATTGATTTATCTTCGCTACGTGGATGACATCCTGCTATTCTGGTCATCAACCTCCGATACCTTAGACAGTTTAGTCGACTTGAGCATCCAAATACGCAACTATAAATTTTAGCCTGGGACATGAGAGAGATTATACCCTTTCATACCTGGACTTTATTCTTCGCAGAAATGCTGTCACGAATAAAGCATGTTATTCAGCATACCGGAAACCAAACTCTACTCCCACGTTATTTACGTTCGACTGGTATCACCCACTCAACCCAAAATATTCATTCTTGCACTTTCTTCTAAGGCGAGCATATTCACTCTCTTCGAATCCAGTGGACACAATGGCTGAATTCGCGTATATCAGAGCCCTAGCGACAGATTATGGCTACCCCAAGGCTACCGTTCAAAACCTTCTTCAGCCGACCGAATCTTAGGAGGCATCAACACTCCTGCGTGAACCTTGGATTACTAAATGTGTAGGTTCACTCACCTATGTCCTGAAAATCATTAATCTCTTATGGACAATTTGCAAGCGAAATGACTTGGGATTTGGTGTGAAAACAACAAATCACCTATTCATGATAAAAAATGATCGAGACCCAGTGGACTTGATTAACCGATCTATTGTATAATCAACACTACTAAATGTTGAAAATGAAGGAGACCCTGAACGAATAGAGAAAGAAAAGATTGTTGGGTGTAACATTAGAGGGTTGTCCATAAGAGAAATCGAGAGGCGTTTAAACATACCCAAGTCAACTGTTTTGGATGTACTGAATGAGTGGAAGACACAAGGCGTGACTGAAACAGCAAAACGCACCGAAACACCAAAGAAAATCAGTGTTAGAGAACGTCGAAGCTTCAGGAGAGTCGTTACAGCTAATCGACGGAGAACTGCACAAGACCACAGTGTACAGGGGAGAAAAGATGCTGGAACCTCGGTATGTACACGTACCATTTGCAGACAACTTCATTCCATGGGTTAATGTGGTCGTGCGGCTACTCATAAGCCTTTCATCTCTACTCGGAATGCTAATCATCGTTTAGCATGGTGTAAAGAACATTTATCGTGGACCTTAGATCACTGGAAACGGGCCCTATTGACTGATGAATCCAGATACACGATCAATCAGTCTGATGGCCGTGTGTTGGTATGGCGGCAGCCGGGTGAACTCTATTTACCACGGTGTACTGTTTCTACGGTCAAGTTTGGAGCTGGCAGTGTACTAGTGCAGGGTGTTCTTCGTGGTATGGTCCTGGCCCATTGGTTACCGTGGACAAACCTGTTAACTAACACGTCTACCTCAGTATTCTGGACACTTATGCCCTACCAACTCTGTGGCAATACTATGGAACCGAGCCTTGTTGTTACCAGCAGGATAATGCACCGAGCCATAAAACAAGGACTGTTACTGCGTGGTTTGGTGATAATTCTGTATCGTGTGTGGACTGGTCAGCACAGAACCTCGATCTTAATCCCATAGAGCACCTATGGGAGGAATTAGAGCGCCGCATAATAAGTTTGGAACCAAGGCTTACTACTAAGCAACAGTTAGAGGCAGCATTATTTACTGAATGGAAGCGCATACCTATCGTTGTGTTCCAAAATTTTGTCAAAAGCATATCTCGAAGGGTCAGTGCATGCATTAAGGCCAATGGTGGTTTCAAAATATCTTTATTCAAGTTAGAAATCAGGAGACGAACTAATAAGGACGTCTAAATACAAATAAAATACGATCAAAGATCGTTAAAATACTAAAACCTATATAAACATATACAGCATAGTGCACAAGTTGAAAAATGGAGCAAAATTACAGCTCGTGATAAATGAACAGCGACAAGCATGTCTGGGCATTTAGGAAGGATTTTAACAAAAAAACTTATTGCTCATAAGTGCATTGCTGTGCGATTAACAAACTTGTTCAAGAAAATATTGAGAGCTTCAGGAGACAACATTTCTCTTGCAAAAAAAAAAAAAAAAAAAAAAGACAGTAAGGTGTAACACATCATAGTTACAAGAATGTACAGTACAAAGCAATTGACAAACTGATCATAAGACAAATCGATGAAATGATGAATATCAGGAGAAGAACAAACTTGGACTTCCTGGTGTAAATATAATATATTACCTGTTCGGCAATATTCAGAAACAATGTACAGATATACAGCACAGTGTCAACATGTTACAAATCAAAATCGGACCATATACAGAAATGTAACACTATTCTGTTGACCAGATAGAAAATGTAAGTATAATAAGAAAGCACACGATGAATAAAGCTTTAACATATTCTCACTATCCATATGTAGTAATAGAAGAATGATAGTACCAAGCATCACCTCACACAAAAGAACAAAATAGGTAAAATGTTTTTCAAAATATATTACTCATGAGTACAACACCATGCAATTGACTAACTTGTGCAAAAATAAATACAGTAAGAATCATTAGTCAACATGTCTCTTGAAAGAAGGTACGATATGACAGTGAGTTTTAACACAACATATTTACAAGGATGTACAGTACTATGCAATTTAAAAAACTGATTATCAGACAAATCATTGGAATGTTTAAAAACAGGAAATAACTAAACTTGGACATCCTGATGCAAATAAGATGGATTACTTGTTCCGCAATATTTTGAAAACTATGTACAATTATACAGCACAGTGCAAACATGTTCGGGAAACAAAATAGAACAAAATTACAAAAAACTACACTGCAGAAACAATTTCTATGTTTATACAGCACTATGCTAATGACTAACTGCAATATTTATACTCAAAATGTAAACTAAAGACGAACTAACTTGAGCGTCAATGTAAGAAAAAAATACAAGATGAGTGTCACAAAAACAATTTGCTGTGTAAACACGTACAGCCCTTTATAAAAAAACCCATGTGGTAAATTTCCAAGCTGTGCAAAGATCTTGAAAACAGATTGTTGATGTTTACATATGCATTTCTGATTCAAAAAGGTCAAATACCAAATCTGCCGACCGTCAGGTACAATGACGCTGGCGAGCTGGTAAACCATGAGGCAGCCGGTGACCAGGTGGCAAGGAACTGGCTCTCCCGACGCTGAGTAACTGCAGCAGAATACTCTAGCCGAAGTCGAGATGTCAGACGGTCGCGGAAATGGCATAATAATGCCGTAGAAGCTTCATGCACAGTCAGAGGAGTAGTCAAATATCTGCAGCGTTGATGAAACACGTAGATTACATGCTTCGCTAAAATAAAAATATAGGCACAGACTGATGGGAGCTTGACTGGGGGATAGTTCTGTAGCAGAAGAGTCCGATATGCATCAAATGTAAGATCTGCTGTAATGGAACATTGGGCGATAGTAAATGCCAAGTTCAGCATTGGGAGTAATATAACACAGTGTTGATAGACATGGGAGACATCAGCCTCCCGAGCACAGAAAGGGCAAAGAGGGGAATCGAGAAGAGACATTCGGAAAAGAACGGAGGGAACAGGAAGGCGGCGATGGAGGAAAAGCCAATGGGTATTAATTTCTAGAGGAGCAGAAAGAGGAGACAGGGCGGCTGACCACACCGTAGCAGTGGCAGCAGGGGGAACATCAGGAATGGGGAGAGGAGGAGAAGAATGGGACATAGAGAGGAACCGATAAAGAGCTGACACCGAGAGAGAAGAAATGGGATGAGCTGAGCCAGAAGTAAGCAAGAAAAGAGGAAATGGGAGAGAAGCAGAAGGAACAAAGGAAAGACCTGAGTGGGAAGCAAGACGAGGAAGAGGAAATTGAGAAATGATAGATGAAAGAATAGAGTCGTAGATGTCACGAGAGGAGGAGGAGAGGAGAAGAGAGGGAGGGAGGCTGGCGAAGGGTCGCCAAGAAAGGTCAGGGTTAGTGAGATCTTTAACTGTTACCACACCTGCTCGGAGCCAGGTAGGATAGGCAAAGTACGGAAGATGAGAGGGGTGAATAATCGAAGAATAAAAGAGGGGTTCAGCAAGGAGCTCAGTTGTGGAATCAGGTGGAGAACGAGAGAGAGGGAGGGAACGAAGGAAAGTTAGAGCTTCACGGTAAACAGGGGGAAGTCGAATGAGGGTGAGGGGTCGGTGGTCCATGAGTAGTAAGGAGAGAAAAGAAAAGTTAGGGTTGCTCGGAGAGGCGATGACGTCCCTAGCTAAAACGGCATCTGGTACTGGCGACGTGAAGAGACGGAGAAAAGTAGTAATTCTGACGGCCTTGTAGTACTCCTGTGTATCAAGGAGTCCGATGCCGCCGTGATCCGGAGGGAGGCAAAGCTTTGTGACACTGACCCAGTGGTGGCAGGTCCATATCAGAGAAGTAAGACATCGGGTAATTTCATGAAGGCGGAGTTGTAGAGACTTGACACCAAGCCAAGAGTGTGTGCACAAGGAAATCAGGTAAGGTCGAGAGAGGCGAGCTCTCTGGAAGAATGATGAGCAGAACTGGGCTCTCCTCCAGGAGGCGGTTGACCTGAGCAAGCGTGGGTGAATAGCATTCCACGTGTAGAGGGGGGCAGCTTGCAAGGAACCAAGATGAACTCCAAGGAAGCGCTGTGAGATGGACGACCAGCTTGCTCCCCAAGGGGTGTCCACACGATGTGCCCATGAGCCGCACCATAAACCAGTGCTTTTAGATGAGTTGAGCGCTGCACCGGAGCATGAGGCATAAGCTGCGAATAGACGTTGGAGACACGGAAACTGTGAGTCATGACGGATGCAGATGGTGACATCATCTGCGTATGCAACAGAGGTAGTGACATGATGTCTTGTGCAGGCAGAGAGTGGTGGTAGAACTGCTTTAAAGGATTGGTGTACAGAGCGGAGGAAGGGTTCAAATGCGATTGCAAAGAGTTGTCCGGAGAGTGGGCAACCCTGCCGCACTCCACGGCGGAAGGGAATAGGCGCTGTGAGAAAGGTGGGCAGCTTGACCTGGAGAACGGCGTCTTGATAGAGTGAGAAAAGAACAGAGACGAAGGAAGGAGGAAAACCGAAGTGAAGGAGTGTAGCCGATAGATAGGAATGTGAGATATTATCAAAAGCGGATTGTTGGTCAAGAGAGAGAAGGGCGAGGGGTTCAGAGCGAGATCGGGCAAGATGGATTAGATCATTTAGTAGATGGATGTTATGAGAAAGTGAACGGCCGGGAACTGTGTAAGTTTGATTTGGGGAGAGAATGTGAGTGAGAATGGGGTTAAGGCGTTGGGAAAGAAGTTTAGTATAAAGTTTATAATCTAGATTTAAGAGGGAGATAGGGCGCCAATTCCCCAGGTCAAGGAGATCACCTTTCTTAGGGAATAGTACAACATATGCTACTGTGAATCGCCGTGGTAGAGGGGAGTGATTGAAAGCAGCAGAAAGTGCAGAAAAGAGAAATGGTAGAAGGAGAGGTAGAAAGGTTTTATAGAAGAGGAAAGTGAGGCCGTCCGGACCCGGTGCGGCCCTAGAGTTTAAAGAAGAAAACGTAGAGGATAGTTCAGAGAACGTGGGAGGAAGGAGGAGGGAAGAGGCAAGATGGGGAGGAACTTGTGGTAGGTTAGAAAGAAGTGATGCCAAAGCTGAAGAGGATGGCGGAGGAGATTCACAGAACTTCTCTGTATAGAACTTTCGGACCTGGGAACATAGAGTGAGTGGATCATCAGACACCTCTCCAGATGCGAGGCGAAGGTGCCGAAGTGAATTCGATGCTGTTCGTGTTTTTTCCATGGATGTAAGGAAATCGTAATTGGATGCGTCTGGCGATAGATGTTGTAGCCGGAGACGTCGTAGAGCTTGTTGAGCCAGAGGAAGGAGGATTGATCGCAGTTCTTCTTGATAGTGGCAGAAGAGATGATCACTTAGGCTTAGGATGGAGAGCATGGAACGGACATGGTTGAGACGCATGTTTTGAAGCGTTTTTGCTTTAAAAGAAAGTTTGCGAACGTGGAGAACGAGTTGCTGTTTAATGTCCAACCAAAAGGTCAGACCACAAGGAGCTGATTGAAGTTGAGGTCGTTTGTCCTCAAGGAAGGAGCGTACTGAAGTACAGAAGTCTGGATCTGTAAGAAGAGTGTCGTCAAGAGTCCATGGACGAATTGTACGGGGTTGTGCTGGAACTGCTTGAATAATAAGAACGATGGCACAATGGTCAGAAGAAGATGTAGGAGTGATAATAGATTCTGTCACAGCTGTAAGCAGAGTAGATGAGGCGTAGTATCTGTCAAGGCGAGCTATGTACGGATTTTGATTATGTTGCGAGCGCCAAGTATGTACAGTCGATGAAGGATGGAAGTGACGGTGAACATCAATGAATGAGTTGTCGGAGACCACTGACTGAAGAAGATTCACCAAGTTAACACGGCGTTCTCTGGTGGAAGGAGATCGGTCCAGGGTAGGATTCAGAGTGCAATTGAAATCCCTTCCAATTAAAACATGATCCATGGGAGGAATGCGAGACAAGGCACGACGAAGGCGAGTAAAAAGTATTGCCAAGTGGGTTGAAGAGCTTGGAATATAAATATTAAATATATGATAAGATGTGGAAGCTATGGTGAATGATGCACACTGTAATAGGTCTCGACATAAGTTTCGAACCGAAAAAGAGGTGATTATGGAGTTGAAAGTATGGCGGATACCTATAGCTAGACCACTATGGGATGATAGTTGGTAGGCGTGGTGAAATGTGTAGTTCCACTGGCGCCATCGTGAGAATATCGTAGTGGATTGGCAATTCGTCTCTTGTAGTAAGAGAAGATCAGCTCCTAACGGAGTGAGGTCTTCATGTACCAAGGCATTAGAAAATGGGGATGCAAATCCCCTGCAATTAAGAGATACAATCTTGAAGACTTTTTTCCATTAATGCTTGCTGAAGAGCCTTCACAACAGGAGGAAATGATTTGAGTCGATTAAAATAGGTTTTAGCCCACGGATGTTCCTTGCAAAGGCGGGAGATGCATTGATTAAGGACTTGGATCTGATCATGCACTAGAGGGAGAAACGATGCATACTTTGAGAGTAAAGCATGCGTTGTGGAGTGGTCTGTCTTATGTGACAGGTATTGATGTAAATCTTCAAATGAAATCGGCCCAGTAGGAACCGAGCCATCCTTAAGGTATTCGAGAAGATCCTCAAACTTAAGAGGAGGCTCTTCGTCGGCCTGGACAGAAGAGGTAGCAGCCTTTGATGGTGAATTCTTTCGAGAGGTACTACTAGTACGGGGAGAGGTGCGGGGTGATGCGGCAGTCGGCTTCTTCGGTGGGCGTCTTCGAGAAGAACCACGACGTTTCAGCGAAGGCTCAGTTGAGCTCTCATCAACTCGAGATTCGTGGCCAGAAAATCCGTCATCAGCAGATTTAGAAGTATCAATGATAAGGGCAGTGGAGAAACCCCTGAAGGGGACTCCGCTACAGAATGACGACGCATGGGAAGCGAACAATTAAGTGAGGGAAAATCCAGTTACTGGTCGAAGGATAAAGGGTCCGTAGACACGCGTTGGCCAACTCCTGCAGTCGACTTTTGTGAAAGTTTCGATTCTGAAGCTTTCTGTGCAGTGGAAGAAGGTGTTGCTCGGCTCAGAAGAGGGCCAGAAGTTGTAGGAGAATTATTAGGAGCCTGTGATGCTAGATGTGGGCAAATTCACACGTAAATGATTCTCTCCGTGGCAAAAAGTGCAGTGGAGGAAGGTAGTCACTTCAATTCTCCTACGTTGCTGTCCACAACGAACGTTGAGCACCTTTGGGCAGGCGAGCAAATGTTCATCAGATGGAAAGATCACTCTTGCACTTCGGCGAAATCCTCCTATGGATTTATCGTCTGGATCTCTCGGCGCGGCTGAAAGAGTAGTAACTGGCCCAACAACTCGGCCGAACTTACTGAGTACAGTGCACAGCGCAACGTCTGACACCTCAGGTGGAACCGGATAAAATGTAACCTGGATTGGACGCTGAGAGACAGGTTCTGGTAGAAGATGGACGTCTTTGAGGGACAAACCTTCTGTCAAGACAAGATCCGCATGCTCTTTAAGAGCAAAGTACACCAACACAGCGCGAGGTTTTCGAGCCATGTGAGTAATACTAGCTCCAGCTGGAAGTATCTGCTTGAGAGCCATACTATATTCTTTCAACTTTGTGTCTGGGAGCGCATCAAAACACACTCCGAAGTCCATTCTAGAATATAATTGTTTTCCCGCTGGGGAATCTTCGGGAATATCTATGGTGGCAGTAAGGCCATCAACAATGACGTACGAGTCTGGTAAGACTTCTGCAACAAACTTGGAAGGAGCTTTTGTTTCAGTAAGAGCGGCAGAGTATGCCCTAGGAGCAGGACTCGAGCGTGAGGGCTGCAACGCAACCGGCTGTTTGAACTGAGTTGAAGTAGAGGGTAAATTAGCAGCGCTGTCAGACACATCCATGTCTTCACTTAAAGCAACAGAGAGTTGCGCTGCACTGACGTCACTGGTCGAAGCAGGGCAAGAAGCTTGAGCTGTAGTTGAGGAGTCACTTTCCACTTCTAGTGGTTGGGTGACGTCACCTACAAGCATTGGAGGAGATTGGTCTCGTGTCGAGGAGGAGGAGGAGGCGGCAGGGAAATGCCTCGCTGATATGGGCGTGGACATCGCTCTTATCAGCAGCAGCCGTCGCCATTGTTAATGACGAGGGCTGCCTGAGAAATCGACCAGCACGGTCGACAATTCAAATGATGATAACAGAAAAAATAAACTACTCACCAACTTGGGAGATGTATCAAAACAAAGCACGAACCTTCAGCTTGAAGGAACACGAAAGGAAAATGACGAACCACACGATAAAACACACTAAATAGGCACACAACACGGAGCTCAGAAAAACGTGACTTAGGCCAAAGGTGGACCGACACCGTACTAATGTATGTCAATAAATGCTATGTTGTGTTTCTCTTCTAGGTGTTCGGCGACTGTTGTCAATATAGTGTATGTGGGCTTGACCTCAAGAACACTCAAGCGCCGAATGGCTGAACACAAATATAGCCTTCGTACTCCGCGTCCACGGCACTAGCAAGACGATGTCGAGACGTCACATACACACCACAATAGGACGCCATAAATACTATCTGCTTCCCCCACCCTCCACGAGAAAAATCCCATTTATTATTAGCGGAAAGTCTACTGATCTACAGTGCTGGCCACCCAAAATGCAACACCAAGAAGGACACGAGATAGCAAAGCCAGATTTACTGGTCCCATAACAGCATATACAGAGATAAAACGATTGAGCTTAGAGGCCCGTGCGTTTTGCAGAACACGCAGACGTCCATAGTTCGTGTGGCCCCCATGGCTGGCAATAACGGCCTCTACACGCCGCGGCATCGAACGAAAAAGGCTATGGATGTGGGCTTGGAGTAAGTCGGTCCAGGCTGCTTCCAGACGTTGCCACATTTCATCAGGCGTAGCCGTGCGAGATGCTTGCCGTGCCATTCGGTTGCCGATCAGCGACCAGACGTGTTCGATGGGCGACATATCGGGAGAACAGGCAGGCCACGGCAGCAGTGACACCTGGTGGGCCGTGAAGAATTGTTGCACGATGCGTGCCACGTGCATGAGCGCACTGTCCTGTTGAAACGTGGCCGCCGGCAGATCCTGCAGGTAAGGGAGGACTACAGGCTGCAAAACGTCAGAGATGTAGCGGTGGCTGCTGAGTGTACCGGCGATGCGTACCAGAGGAGTGCGGGTGTCATATCCAATTGCGTCCCAAACCATAACGCCAGGCGACGGACGGGGATGGTAATGCATAATGCAGGCGTCATACAGTCTCTCGCCACGGTGCCGCCACACGAGGATCCGACCATCGTGGTGTTGCAGGCATATGCGGATTCGTCGGAGAAGACAGTGTCGTGCCATTCCGTAGTCCAGGTGCGGCGTTCAATGGCCCACTGCCGCCGCACTCGCCGGTGGTGTAACGTCAATGGTAATCGAAGCAATGGGCGCCGTGCGACAAGTCCTCGCTCCTGCAGATGACGTCGAACGGTACGTGCTGACACAAGTTGTTGGGCAACACACCCTAATTCCTGCGTTAACGTTTGTGATGTGGCGGTGCGAGCCTTTATTTCCCGCCACACAACATGCCGGTCCTCTCGTTCGGTGGTGTGCTGCGGCTGCGGCAATCATTCACGTCCGTCCTTCCGTCGCTTCTTCACCCACCGTATCCATACTCGCCTCACTGTGGCTGGATTTCGTCCCTCACGGGCGCTGATGTCTCGGTACGATAAACCGCTGTCGCGATAAGCCACTATTAGTCCTCTGTCGAACTCCAAAACGTGCTGGAATGACTGCTGTATTCTTCGACGAGGCATCAGGAAGCTTCCTACGCACAGGTCCGGCAGCACAACACACTTCCACTACTTACACCCCGCTTCTGTGCACCCTTCTTATAGTGCTTCTCGGTAGCGTGCCGGGCGCACATGATTTGCATATGCCCTGCAATGCTAATCGTTTGCATGTCCTCTCGCGGGCGACGCATGGTGCGAATTTCAGGCCAATGGGATGCTTCCTTCTTGGTGTTGCGCTTTGGGTGGCCAGCAGTGTATAAACTTAGCCATCAATGATGCAACGCTTATAATTCTTGCGTTCTCGCGCCACAGTGGAAACAATTATTTAATAAAGAACTTACTCACCACGATCCTCCACAAGAACTAAGCAAGGGCGGAAATTCCGACGCCATCACGGATTAGAAATCATCGACGCATGCGCAAAATAGATCTGTACGTCATAACCAATGCTACTAACAAACACCCTATATAACATCACACATCTCAGGCGGGACAAATCTTTTAGCCTGTTTTATTGTATGTTTTAATCACATTTGATGAAGGATTTAAGGTAAATCCGAAAGTGCTCATGTGTAGTTTTTTAGGAACTGGTTTTATGTATGATAACTTTTATTATTTCGTAATCTAATCGTGAATAAGAAAGCAGACATTAATCTTCATTCTGTTTTTGCTTGTTTCGATAAAACTACAGTAAAATATCGGGCCTGCGAAGAATTTTATGCGAAAGTGAAAAACGTATAACTGAAGTTCCGTTGTTATTCTAAAATCTGTTCCTGCATTTTTGCTGTTATATTCCATCATTCCCTATTTTAAAAGTATATATTCCTCCGAAGCGTCCCAAAACTTAGGTGCCAACTGCGTTTAATTACTCAGCATACATGCATTCAAAGCATATGTATGATATACATTGCAGTCATGAAAAAAATTTCACCAATCTCGCCACAGTAATGGGGCCAACTGAAGCCCCTTCGGGCAATGAAAAAGTGAGATACCTACCCGCTGAAACACTGCGTTCTGAGGGAGTTCGATCGTTGGCATATTGTCGAAGCGAGGAAGCTATAGTACTCCACCTCCGAGACAGAGATAGACTGGAATTTCTGCGTGCGACCGCAGCAGCTGTGTACCGGGACTTCAACAAAACCGACAAAATCGGCACGGGAAAAATTAGGTTGAGGACGACCAGTTGATGCTGGAGGTGAACCCCGTTGTCGTAACGGAGGGTTACAGTGGAGAGGCTAATAACGACGTTCAACGACAGAGCATTTACGGAGTCATACGAATGCCATTCGACGTACGATGGCACCCCTGGTGTATAGCATCCGAAACCCACGTCAACTTCACCTTAAATTGTCCAATGCCGATTCGTCCAATGGTACGATTGGTCCAATCGTCCAATGCCGATTCATCCAATGGTACGATTGGTCCAATGCCGATTCGTCCAATGGTACGATTGGTCCAACGCCGATTCGTCCAATGGAATGATCTTACCAACGGTAAACTTTTTTATTTTCCAGAAAGAAATAATAATTTAAATTATTTAAATTATTCTCCTCTTTATATCCTTTTGGAAAGATAATTTCCGTATATTTTGTAATTGTAAACATTTTACATAAACCTGGTAAAAAGCACTCAATGGAGCATTTCTCAGCTGTTTGCAAAGCACCTATGCCGCGGGCATTTTTAGAAGATTTTAATTTACAACCTAGATATTTGGTATTTGTAAATATGTTATAAAACCTAATAAAAGGTACTCATCCTATCATTTCTCAGTTCTTTACGAGGCACCTAGACCCCGGGGCCTTTTTAGAAGATTTTGAGTTACAACCTAGATATTTGGCATTTGTAAACATTCTATAAAACCTTATAAAAGGCACTCATCGAATCATTTCCCAGGTTAAGTTACAACCTAGATATTTGGTATTTGTAAACATTTTATAAAACTTAATAAATGGCACTCATCGTATCATTTCTCAGCTATCTAACAGGCACCTAGGTCGCGGTCCTTTTTAGATTTTAAGTTACAACCTAGGTATTTGGTATTCGTAAACATTTTATAAAACTTTATAAAAGGCACTCATCGTATCATTTCTGAGGTCTTTGCATCGTATCATTTCTGAGGTCTTTGCATTAATAGGCCCAAGGCCTATTAATTAATATTTCGTGCTTAAGTGAAAGCGCAATATTATTAACTTGATTTAATATGTAAACGTTATGAATATGACATCGGTAGAATAAAAAGTCCTACAAAGGCCTAGGCCTAGAGCCTATGAATTAATATTTCGTGCCTAAGTAAAAGCTCAATATTATTAACTTGATTTGATATGTAAACGTTATGAATATGACATCGCTGGAATAAAAACTGTTGAAAAGGCCTAGGCCTAGGGCCTATGAATTAATATTTCGTGTTTAAGTAAAAGCGCAATATTATTAACTTGATTTGATATGTAAACGTTATAAATATGACATCGCTGGAATAAAAACTGTTGAAAAGGCCTCTATCCAAACCCCGACCAGTTTCCATTGGGCAGTTGGCGGAACCCCACTGCATTCTACAAACAGAAACGGAAAACTAGTATTTTTTATTATTTCATGCAAAAGAGAAACATTGAAGTTGATTGAACGGCTCGTACATCAGTAACTTCATACGGCAGCAAGGACAGTATAACAAAAAAACAAAAAATAGAAATCTGCAACCAGAATATTACGTATGAAATGTAACATTATTTTACATTCTTTGGACTACCGGTACTTTCGTATAACATCGGAGATAAAATCAGAACAGTGAGACTTTTATAGTACGAGTAGCACTTCGGACAGATAGGACGGAATTGGGCCAATCGTCCATTGGACGAATCGGCATTGGACCAATCGTCCCATTGGACGAATCGGCATTAGCCCAATCATACCTTTGGACTAATTGTCCATTGGACGAATCAGCATTGGACCAATCGTCGTTGGACGAATCGTACAGACCCCAACTGGATATATGATGCTGCTGTGAGCGACGAAACATCTCCGTTTGGCCGTGAAGAAAGGAAACGCAGCCCCGGTGGCGCAGTGATTTAAGCGATGGCTTCTGATCATTCGTCCGGGATGGGTCCGTGTTCGAATTCCGGAGAGGCATGTATGTTGTGTTTGTTTTACGGCACTGTCGCCTGGAGTCAGTGGCCCTGCTTTAGGGATGGGCGACTGCTTATAGTCCACTGAGTTGCTCACGGTGGTCCTTAAACTCCCAATCCAAAAAAAAAAAAAAAAAAAAAAAAAAAAACATATAGGAAACGTGTAGCTTGGTCCGACAAATCGAGGTTCCAACAACCGTGACAAAAGTATCTGTGTGTGGCGTAGACCACTGTTAGGCCAGGTCGTGCAGCTGTCAAGTCGGTGCATAATAGGACGGTGGAGGCGGAGTACTTTTCTGGGGGAGTTTACCTGAACCACCTTCCGACCCCTTGTACCTACGTAACCACCCTCACCGCACAGAGCCATATTGATGAAAATCTAAACCCGTTCATGGCTAACCATTTCTCGCAGAAGAATTCCTCCTTTCAACAAGACAGCGCTCGTTCTCATCTCTCGCGTTTGAATAAGGATTTGTTAGAGGAGCATGTCAGTGAGGACGCTACACTCAAATGAATGAGCGTCTCACTCACTGAGTCTGATGGCAACATAACATCTGTGGGACAAATTAGAGCGATGCATTGGAGCCCGAAGCCTAACATAATGAAATCTTGGAGCTTTACGGAATTAATCGTCTCTAACATCTGGTAGAGTCAATGCCACGATGTTTTGCTGCTGTTGTGAAGGCAAAAGGTAGATGTGTATCATGAATTTTCATTTCGGTGTATCAGCTAAGCGGTGGCATTCACATTTCCTTCAGTAACAAATACGATGGCTCTTTCTACAGCAAAATAAAATTGATTTAAAGGCAAAAGTATTCCGTAAAAGACAACAGCAATGCAACAAAAGAATCTGGGATACCAGAAAAATATCAGCAAAACTTCAGGTCGCAATCTGTAAGCCGGAACCAATGTTTCGGTTCTAGGGTGCGAATTTTTCAAATCTGTGTAGTGGATTTTTTGAAAAAATTAAAACTGATGTAAAAGTGTAGATACTTTTTTCATGTACCTGTTAAACAGTATACACTACTGCTTCTTGAAATTGCAACACCAGGAAATCGTATGCGATCGGACTGAAACTCGCAGAATGGGTAGATCACATGAGGAAGAACAAACGATTACAACCACAGTGCACGTGCAAATGATTTATGTGAGCCAAGCTCTCATAGCTGTTCCGCAGGATGCATGAAAGCAGGACGCACAGCGCAAGTCGACCTAGTCGATTCGCAGGAATAGTGGCAGAATGATGGTGGTAGTAATTGAGTGTGCCCCGCCACATCAGACAAGGCACGTGCTTAAAGATGATGGACTTGGAGCTAGGCTGATGTGTATCACTGCGAAAAGGCGGACTTTCCTTCAGAAACATCGGCACTCGTGTTGGACCAAACGCGAGCACAGTGATACGAATACAGCGTCAGCGTGAAGAGGAAGATAGAGACGCATCAACTTGAGTGGTCTGAAGCCCATCTACAGAAGAATGCACGGGAAGACCGTCATCTCCCCTGCATGGTGCTGGCTGACCAAACACTCACGTCCCAAGATTTAGCACAATATTGGAGTCCTATATCACATTAAAGGTTGTCTGCAAGCTCTGTCCGAAGCAGTTTTTGCTTCAGAGGGGTGTCTTTGCTCTCCGTCCGTTACTTCGAATTCCTTTGACCTTTAACCACATAGGTAAGCGGCTGCAATGTGGTCAAGAACGCAGACACTTGAGTGCTGGATGGCAGCTCATAGTCGCGGTTCAACCTATTGACCCATGATGGAAGTATCCCTGTACGGTGGAACCGTGGTGAACGGCTTGCGGGAAGTATGCATTATGCAGTGTCATACGGGTCCGACACAGAGCGTTCTTGTGTGGAGTGCTGTGGGGTTCCATTCAAGTTCCGACCTCCTACGCATTGCAGGAACCATGAACAGAAAGCGGTATACCGCGCAAGTTGTGGAGGCTCAAATGCTGCCATATCTGCAGACGGTCACCGGTGCCATCTTTAACCAGGACAATGCTCGACCACATGTGGGCCGAAATGTCTTGCAACTCCTGGATCGTAGACATGTGCCGCGTCTTCATTGGCCAGAGCGTTTGTGTAATTTGTCGCCCGTTGAACAAGTGGGGGATATGGTCGCTCACACGTCCATTGGGAACCGCCCCCAGTTACCCAGTTGGCCATGTCCGTCAGGCACAGCCGCCAGTTACCCGAGATGAACTCTGGTTACTAATCGAGACAGCATGAAATATCCTTTCACAGTGCAACATCCAGAACCTCTTTCAGTCGATGCCGCGTAGTGTGCGAATCGTTTTCGCCTCTCGTGGTGGGTATATGAAATACTAAGTTTTGCGTTTATTCATCACATACAGATCTGTACTTCAGATCATTTACGTCTTGTTTCATAAGTAAAGTACCCAATAAATTTCACTTAAATATCTCAGGTGTCTCTTATTGTAGCATTTTCAATAGACAGCAGTGTAGAAGTGTGAATTTCTCTGTACGCAAACCAAGAAGTTCGCTCACACGTCAATTCAGTTCTTTTAGAGCTCCTTTAATTGCATCACTCGCTATCCATCAGTATTTAATGACATTTTGTCATGAGTGGAATTAAACTAGGTATGATAAAAGGGGAACGCACTATGAAATACAGACTGAAGTAGCATACTAATAGGAACACAGAAAGTAATGACAAGTGCGATCCCCAGTTGCGTACGTAACTATGACGTTAGGATGGCGTTGTCAATAGCTCAGTGCAGATGATTCAGACGTATACAAAGCATAGATTGCCGCAATATTGGGAAGACCAGTGATTTAAACGTCTTTTAAATGGCATGACAGTGGGTGGTAGGGGGTCAGGTACGGGCATCGCAGAAACGACAAACCTTCTCGTCGGTGAGGAAGCATCTGTAACTACAGTGTACAGTTAGTAAACAAACAACAAAACAAACAGTCAGCTAACTTACTTTGGTATCAAAAGACTGCTTGCTGTTCAAGGTTAACGGAGGATGGAGAATATTTTACCAGGTAGTAAATGAGTTCATTTTGTCAGGTTACCACGCAGTACAAAAGCAGGATCGTGAGAAGAATTTCATTATCAACAACTCGCCGTGCACCGACGTTAACGGAATACAAACAGAAAACGTCTACTTCTTAACTTACCGCTGATAAATTCGCCTTCATTTTGCCCCGAAGTGCCAAATCCAGGCCGCTGGAGATTAGAAAAGGTGGCTTGGTTTTGGCGAATCACTTTTTTAGTTAATTCATGCCGATAGCAGGCCAAAATACTGTGTCAACAGAACAAATTGATGGATATTAGCTACCTAGCACTAACTGGTACAAGCTGGTGGATGAGGTGTAATGGTCTTGCGTTGGTTTTCATGTCAGACTTTGGGTTCCTTAATACCTTTGGAAGCGCACTTGAATGCTACGAGGAATTTTAACATCACCGAAAACAAGTCACACCCGTACATGTACATGGTGTTTCCGGATAGAAAGGGCTACTTCTAGAAGATTAATACGCTATGTCTCATGGCTTGGATCGTCATGTAGTGGATAGAGAAGCACAACAGTGACTTCAAAATACGAAAAAAGCCCCCACAGTCCCTACTGCGTCTAACGTGTGGGAGGGAGATCCGTTAAAACCTCTTGTTTTCTTAGTCTCATTTATTTTATTTTTTTTATTGGAGGTTTAACGACCACCGTGAGCAACTCAATGGGCTAAAAGCAGTCACCCGTCCCTAATTTAGGATCACTGGTTCTAGGGAAAGGAAAGAGCCAGTGCCGTAAGACAAACACAACATCCATGCCTCACCGGGATTCGAACCCGGACCCCTCTTTCGGACGAATGATCAGAGGCCATCGCTTAGACCACTGCGCCACCGGGGCGGCATTGTTGTTTCGGACCTGCTGTTTTGGCGTATCTCTCATTTAAAATCAATCTGCACCTGTTCCACCAGTTCGAGACGAACGGAAAGACTTTATTTACTCGATTGAACCCTTTTAAAGTTTTGCTTAAAGCCTGTCTTGGCTTTGCGAGCTTGCGACGAGTATCTTATACCATCTGTTGGACTGTTTCTGCCGTACCTGTTAGTGTCAGTGCTGCACGAAGTTATTGTGCTGCTTCTTGTGATTTTATATGCCTGAGGCCCTTCTACATGTCCTCTTAATCCTGATATGAACTTACACCGCTGATTTGTTTACAACTGAATATACAACATGGCGGCTTCCGATTCTTCCTTTAGCGCAATTGCTTTGGCGGATGTTCTAACTTCTCTTCGTCACTTATTACCAACATCACAGCACGTCTTGTTGATTGCTTGGCTATTCAGTTCATCGAATTTGTATTAGGTAGAGATACCACTGGCTGTGCCGTAATATATCACAGCTAATCTTTGGAGTATCGTCACATACAGGCAAAAACATACTAAATTATACAGTTGATAAAACAGTAAGCTTGTATAATTGTTAAAGATTGTTAAATTTCTCATTTTATCTGTCTATACGCCTCGAAGCTTTTGTTCCATTAGTTTCGGTAGTGTCGAAACAGCATCTTGCCTGGATGTGATGTCACCTGCAGCACGGGAGATGAATTATGGCTGCCAATGCAGCGTGGATAGGAGTGATGACTCAACCTAACATAAACTAGCTGATTCAGTCGTTTAGGACATCACTACATCATTGGCGCCTTCCCCACTGTTGAGAGGTACTCCTCCTCTTCTTTGTACAGACTCTGTACTCCTACGTTCTACTGTGCCTGTTATCCAGACTTCTCCTATCGTTGTTACGTCACCTTCGTCTCGGAGATCATCCGTCATCAATACTATGCCATCATCGCAGCATGCATATTTTCCCACTAGACGTTCAGCTGTGTCGCCTTGTCCCAACTTCAGCCTCAACTTTCTTTTCCAACGCGGAGTAGCTGCGACTTAACATTCTCATCAACTTGGATCTCCGTATTCCCGCAGATACTACTGCAGGCCTTTCTGAACCACATCCTTCTACGTCCTTGAAGCTTCTATCTGCTGCTTCTTGTACTGCTATTATCGCCTTGCAAGATTCGACAAATCGTTTCTGCTTTAGAACACTTCCTGAATCGGTGTGGTTATCAACCAGACCAAGCAGATGTGCCTTATTTCATTCCTTGCCCGATACTACCTTTCAGCAATACATGACTGCTTCACCTCAACGTTTTATTCACGAGCTGTAGAGAGCTCAACTAGCTCTCCTAGGTGCATTAAAGCTATCCTAGATTCACTTGCTTCTGTGAATTTGATTTTTTTACATGGTTTAGTTGTTAAATCCCCTTTGTTAGTCCCTTTTCCGTTAGCTCAGTGCTTAACTACGTTATAATTTTATTTTGTTTCCCCGGAACTCTCGGACGAGGTTTTCCCTTTTGACCTTTGGGTCAATCTGCAAGATCATCGGTTTGGTGCCGCGCCTGCCTGCAGCTCCTCGAGACATTCCCTTTTCTAACATCTCAGGGTTCTGAAGACAATTGCTTGTTGTCTTCCCGACGGAAGCTGCTTTGAGATCCTGTCCCACCATTATTGTCGTTCAAGTTTTTGATCAACTTCATCATTTTAATGAACACATTTCTGTTCAGTGCTTTAATTGCCCTCAACACGGACACATATTTCCGCTGTTAAGTCGAAGCTTGTTCATTTGTCATGCCCCTTCTTCTACAGTTAAAGATCTCTTTCATTTCCTGATTCTCCTGTACATTTTCGTCCCACCTCTGATTTAATGGATGTTTCACTTTCTGTAGTTACTCTTCTTAAAAACGATATATACACTCACGGACAAGGAAATTTGCGCAGCTAGAAGTAAACATGCTACAACCGCGAAACTTTGTAAATAGCTAGAGTGCGTGCTAATATGTAAATGATCCACGTTTGGTGCGAGTGCGCATGACAGCACACTCCGTAGTGGCGCTGCAAGCACGAACCAACAGACCAGCGTGTAGTCGATGCCCCATTAAAGCAAAAAGCACCGGCAGACGCAAGCAGGAGTACAGAGTGATAACGTTCAACACTGCTCCCAACACAGTTGTACCATACCGTCCGACTACTTTGGGAGCAGTGGACACGTGACGACACCGCTACACGGCGGAACGGCTCCAGACGGACCAGGTGGATCCCCGGTAGAGAGGATCGACGGATCGTGTTCCAGGCACGAACGGATCCCACGGGGACTCGGTCCAATATACAGGCAGATGTAGCGGCTCCTGTGTGCCCACGAACCATTTCCCGACGCCTCGCAGGAAGCGAATCTGTGATCCGAGTGCCCCTATTGTATGCTGCCCTTAACACCGGTACATTGCTGGCTCCTCTTACAGTGGTGCCAGGCCATAGCGACGTATGAACGCCACAGACTGGCAACGTGTGGTGTTTAACGATTAATGCCGCTTCGTTTTGGGGACAGATGATCATCGTGTCCGGGTGTAGAGGTCCCCGGGTAAACGGCACAATCCCAACGTCGCTATCGAGCGACACACTTCCCCCACTGCAAGCATTGTGGTCTGGAGAGCCATTGCCTACGATAGCCGATCAGCTCTAGTAGTGGTACGTGGATCATTGACAGGCCGGCTGTATGTTGATGAGATCCTACGGCCCCATGTGCTCCCATTCCTGTCCGGAATTCCAGGTGCGCTATACCAGCAGGATATTTCCCACCCGCACACGGTTCGGGTTGGATATGACTGCCAACGTCATGTATAGACACTTCCATGGCCTTTCCGCTGCCCGGACATGTCCCCTAGCGAGTATGTGTAGGACGAGTTGAAACGCCGGCTGCCGCCGTGCCGCACTATCCGGGATTTGGAGCACACCGTCCAGCACATGCAGGCCAGTCTGCCGCAGGACATCAGGCGTCTGTTCGCCTCCATGTCGGATCGTATTGCAGCATGTATCGACGCATGAGGCGCTGCGACGCGCTATTGAAGATGACCGAACTGCGTGCCACAGATACCTCTGTAATTGCCCTGTAACTCTGTTTTTGCCATCATGTGTATCATTCATCTGTATCATTACGTCCATAAAATTTCAGTTTAACCCTATGCTTCCTTTTTGGTGCGCAAAGTTCATTTTTCGTGAGTGTATATCTCTGAATCTAGTTGCATCACGGGAAGGTTCTGCTTCACTCCTCCTTCCCCTTGCCCGTCTTAAATGTGCTAAGGCACGTTATCCACGTCGCGTTGGTCCTTGTCTTCTCTGTTCTTCTTTCTTCTTCAGTCTCCGCCTACTCTCCTCTTTTCTCTTCGTGTTTCTCCCTTCCTACTGCTTCTTCTTCATCTGAACAGGCTCCAGCTACTTCTACTCTCCTTCTGTGTCTCTTTGTAACGGACTTCCTTCTAATGTTTCGGGAGTTCTTTCATTCTTTTCTTCACTTACTGATTCTTCTGACCCTTCTTCTCCCTCTTCGTTGACTTCTTCTCGCTCTCGTCCTAAAGTGTCTCTCGATTGTTCGGAGGCGCTTTCTGATGTTGAATCCCTTCTTTCTTCTGCGCAAACTTCCGATTCGGATTGTTTTCTTGCTCTTCATTCTGATGATGGCACTTGTCTTCTCTTTGAAGGTCTTTCTTGTTTCTACATCTTTGACAACACATGGCGACATTCCGATACGTCTACACCACAAAGCCAGCATTATGGACTGTACCAGTCCATAATGCTGGCTTTGTTTTTGACCAAGATAATCCTTCCACTCCCTTCGTCGGCCTTCTGCCCATTTCTTCGACTGAGGGTTCACCTGCCCCATGAAGATGGACATTATTCCTTTACTCATCGTCATGGAAACTCTTTATTTTGGCCTCGATTTTGGAACAAGATTCGTTCACAACATCAAAAACGTCGTGCTCACCAAAGTGATGCTGTTAACGTGATGTCTCTGTGATGTGGTTCCTGCTTCAGCTTTTTTTTTTTTTTTTGATTGGGGGTTTAACGACGACCGTGAGCAACTCCATGGGCTATAAGCAGTGGCCCGTCCCTAATTTAGGGTCACTGGTTCCAGGAAGAGAGAGAGAGAGAGAGAGAGAGAGAGCCAGTGCCTTAAGACAAACAGATCATTCATGCCTCACCATTATTCGAAAACAGACTCATCTCGGGGAAATATCAGAAACTAGCACTTAGACCACTCCGCCAAATGGGCAGCACGTCAGCACGTCTTTCATGTGCAATACTGAGCTTTTAGTATTTTCAGAGCTGAGTAGTGTCTATTGAAAATTATTATGCATTTTATATTTACTCTTTTCCCTAGTGTAGCATTTGCTTTTTGTTCCATGTTACATACTGTATATGTCAAATCTTTGCAAACTTTGTATATTACGGATGACCTTCCTCTGTGTATATTTGACCTATGCATCCTTTTCTGTTCGGATAAACGAGATGTTCCGCTATGTCTATTTTGTTTGTATCCTTATTATACGAAGTCTTTGTCTCGGTTATTTTTTTTATGTTTTCATCTGGCGTTGTATTCTCGGTATTCTGTTCACCCGACGGGTTGTCGCTACATGTTTCCAGACTTGATTAAACCTCTCAAGTAAATATTATTTTGCGCTGCGTTCTGTATCGACCTTTCAGTCATTGAATTTTGTTTTATTGATTGAAATGGACACGCGATGTGCCCACAGAACTGAGATCCAGATCGTAAGCCAAGTGGACACATGTGGGATGAAATTGAGAGAGCCATGCGAAAAAGAGATCTTCCTGCAGTGAAGATTCGGCAATTAACGGACGTCAGCCCATTCGCTTGGCTAACCATACCCGCAGAACAATACCAGCGACCTCGTTGAATTCAAGCTACATGGAATCAAGGCTGTTTTAAGGCCAAGGGTTCCCAAATACTTTATTAGGTAGGTGTTACTAATAATGTTCTACTACACTGTATTTTGCTTGAAGCAGAGAATCTTGTGACACCGTAAATTGACTGACAAGTGAAACAACTCGTGGCATGAATTGGCATTGTAAGAGCAAAAGAAATGCTTAATATTTAACTGATGTGTTCAACACGGATGAGTTGAGTTCGACGATAGGGGTATTACAGGTTTATCTCTACCTCCAAGGTACACCGACCTTAGCCCCTTAGATCGTATTTCAAGTGCTCTGCAGAGGGGCGTTTTGAAATTTTGTTTCGTGTGTGGGTGGAAAATCAAGCTTAATCATCTTATCTCCAGGTAGTCACGGAAGGAATAATGAAAAACCTATGGAAGCATCATAACGTTCGGCCTGACCATGGTAAACCTCAAGTGATTCTCATTTTTTTTTTTTGAGTTAATGAGGTGTTTTCTCTCGTTTTAACAGCGAAAATACAAAGCTACTCTTTTTTCTGATAATTTTTTGGTCTGTTTTGTGTATTGAATCACATATCATTCATAATTAAATCCTATTGCTTTGCGTGTCGCCTTTTTCTGCCTTTGGATAACATTCCGAACTTTTCTGAGGAATTTATTCGAGTCCATTCCTTGTTGCTCTTCAGCCCCATGTGCGGCTGGTGTAATGTTTCTCTGGTTTGGTGTAATGTTGTGCAGACTCACAATGCCATATGAACTAAACTTAGCATTTCTCTAGGCATTCGTTTCTAAATTTGTTCATCATCGACGTTGTGTCCGTCTGTTTAATTCATTTGCAATCGTCATAACATTACTCTGTTGCAATCGCTTTCTTTCCTCTGCTTCTTCATCTCTGTGAACTCGAAACAGCTGCTGCTGTTACCCGTTAAATCCTTTTCTTATTTAGGTTGACCCTTAATACATATTTATTTTTTTCTTGATGGCTGCACGAATTTGGCTAATGGGATAAGCGAATGATGAACCACACGCACAGTTCTAATAGTTCCCGGTGTGACGTACACTGAAGTGCCAGAAAAATTTGTACACCAGTCTAATACTTGGTAGGTCCCCCACGGGAGCGTAGGACTGCAGAAATACGACGGGGCATGGACTCCACTAGCTTCTGGAAATATGCTGTAGGCAATGCACACAATACTTCATGCAGAGCGTTCCACAATTCGGGTGTATTCCGAGGTCTCGGATTCCTGTGTTCGCTAGCGCGTTGCATGACATCCCAAATGTGTTCTATCACGTTAAGATCTGTGGACTTCGGTGGGAATGGCAACACCCCAAACTCAGATGAATGCTCCTCTAACCATAATGTGATGTCCCGACACTTGTGTGGAGGTGTATTGTCCTGTTGGAACAGGCCCAACTTATCAGCATGAATGCAGGAAATGAACGGGTGTGCCTCGTCAAAAACAATACGCACATAGTGTTGGCCGCTCACAGACGTTTGTAGATGTAACAGGGGTCCCAGTGAAGTCCAGCTAAACATACCCTATACCATTACTGACCCCTCAGCAGCCAGTAGAGTTCCCTGTTGACAGGTGGGATCCATGGCTTCATGGGGTTTGCGCCACACACGAATCCTTCCATCTGCCCGATACAGTTGGAAACACGACTCGTCAGATCAGGATACTTGTTTCCAGTCATCAAGTGTCCAGTGGCGGTGTTGCCGTGCCCAAGCGAGGCGCATAGCCCTGTGACTTGCACCCATCAAGGGGACTCGAGTTGGGTGTCGGCTCCCAAAGCCCATATCGTGCAGGGTACGTTGCACAGTTCGGACGCTGATGCTTGTTGAGGCTCCAGCATTGAATTCCGATGATACCTGCGAGAGTGTTGCACGCCTATTGCGTGAAACTGTTCTTGACAGCCGACGATGGTCACGTTCACCCAATGTATTTTTACGGCCACACTGGTATCGTAGGTTGGAGGTTTTGCCGGAATTCTTGTAGTCACGGTACACCTTTGCAATGGTCGTCCGTGAAAATCAGAACTTCGTTTCAACCTCCGAAATACTATGGCCCATCTCACGAGCGCAAACTATGACACCGCGTTGAAAATCGCTTAAATCGTTCTTACTTGTCATTCTTATGCCTAAAACAGCTCTGACAGCTGGCAAGGATGTCTATCGCTTTAAATACGCACTGGCGGACGCAACTGAGTACGCGCATAGGTGACGTTGCTTTGTATTTTGCATAAGCTCGCCTGTACCAGTTTTTCTGGCACTTCAGTGTACTTACCTCAGAGGTGACGCACATGCCAAAACGGCAAGCAGCAGTGATAAGCTCTTGACGGTGTAGTTTAATCGGGAAAGCATTCGGCTCCTCTAGAGCAAAAGGATGTGGGATCCAGTTGGTAACCGGCAGAAAGAGGGTTTGAGTCTTCACATGGTCCCTCGAACGTAAAAATAAATCGCCTGGCCGTTGGATTCTCCGAAAAATGTGTGATGTTCCTTCCATAAATCGTCTCAAATAAATGAGAATTCCTTCTTCGCTTCGAAAAATGGGTGATACTTCTTCCACACCTTGTCTGGAATTATTTAGAATGCCTTGTACTACAATACAAATTTGGAAGATGTCAATCCGTTTATTGGTGTAAATATGACATGGATGTTAAGTCAGATAATATCCGAAAACTCCTGGAGATCACAATGATATCTTCGAACATGTATGGGACCATCATGGTGCATCAAGTTGAATCGTGACTCGTCAGAAAACATGACCTGTTACCAATCAGCATGCCAATGTCTGTGTTTCATATCCCTTTACAAACTGAGGTATCTCTGGTTGAGGGTCAAAGGAATGCGCAGCAATGGGCAGCTAGTCAGCAGTCCTCTCTTAAGCAGATGGCGTCAAACTATGTTTAAGGACAAACCATGACCTCTGACAGTTGTCCACTGCGTGGTAACACAGTGCATGTCACTGTGCGATTGGTCTCTGTCATGAGGTAGAGGTGTCTGCCATCTCGTGCAGTCGCACAATTTTCTATTCCATTTCCTGAATTTCTGTGCGTCTGTGCCTTATCTGTCCACTGATGCTACGTTTTCATCACTGTACTGCCATTTTTTCCAGCACTAGTGGCTATTTCGTGGTAGGAAAATCCAGCTTCTCTCATCGCAACAATCCTTCCTTGCTCAAAAGCCGTCAGGTTTTATAATGTGACCTTTTTCAGCGACGGGGGCATAGTGAGACACAAGAAACACCATTTGTACTCGAATCCGCGTCTCCCGGATAGTGCCCGAGTATGCAAACCACTACACCACCCAGAATGACCATGTTTCACGTTTCAGATTAATTTTAATACACTGCTGGACAACTGCTAAGGACGGATCATAAACGGCTATATAGCGCATAAAAAAGTAAGTGTGGTTGGATGCCAAGTGAAATAAAATAATGTCAGAATGCCAGGACATTACAAGAAAGACAATTTATTGTGCTCTGAAATCCAGAAGGCTTTGGAACGTGTTCAAGGGATAAACAGGCCATTTTGTGCAGAATACGTAAACGTGAAAAATGCAATTACCGTCCTCAGGCGTTCCGGCGTAAGATGTCAATACGGGATATCGCCACCTTGGAGGGCGATGTAAGATTCCACACATCGTGTCATGCTTTGCACAACATTATCAAGCAGCTGTTGGGGTAATTTATCCCATTCCTCTGTCAGTGCACGGATGAGGGTGTCCTTGTTTATTGGAGGGCAGCATTGGCGACCAGCAAGACTTCTCCCCAAAGCATCCCACACATTTTCAACGGGATTCAGATCTGGAGAACGTGCTGGCCATACGAGGCGTTGAATATCCTCGCTCTCAAGACACTCCTGGACAGCGACTGTTCGATGACGTGTTGCGTTTTCGTCCATGAAATAGAATCTATCACCGACAGCACCACGGAACATGCGAACATGAGGAAGCAGAACATCATTAATGTATCGTTGGCCAGTCATAGTCCCAGTTGGAAGCACATAGAGGGACGTACGGCCATTGATCCTGATGCCAGCCCATACCATGACACTACACGTCGGATATCGGTCCCTTTCCTGTATGTTTGCTGGACAATATGCAGTACCACTATCACGCCAGATCAGTTGTCGTCGACAATCAGACGACAGACTGTATCTACTCTCATCTGAGAAGACAGCAGACCAGCCGTTATCAGTCCAATTGCGATGTTGATGGCACCATTGCAAACGGGCGGTACGGTGACGTCTGGGCAATGGGATGCACACAACAGGACGGCGGGCGTATAGTCCTCCCTCATGCAAACGTCTGGCGACAGTTTTTCGGGAGATCCGCTTGCCAGTAGCAGCCACAAACTGATTTGCTACATCACTAGCTGTACTGTGCCGGTGTCTTTTTGTTGATAGCACTATGTACCGATCTTCTGCAGGTGTCGTACTGCGAACACGACCTCCCCGTGACTTTTGCTACACTCTCCATTTGTTTGAAATGATTTCCAAAACCTTGAAACAACACTGTGGCTGACGTCGAACTCCCTGGCAACATCTATTTTTCGCCCTTCTTCAATCTTTCCAATAATACGGCCACACGTAAAATCATCTAGGTGATGTCGGAAAGACATACTGAAAATTGCAAGTTCGTCAATTGATTCTTCCCTTTCAACTTTGCGTTTGAACAACAACGGTCAATACGCGTCAAATCCTTTATATCTCTTATCAGCGCCATGACGTCATGAACAAGTTCGGCAATCCAAAATTTGCATACGCACAACACGTCTTACTGTATACCGCACTTATGCTAATTTCCACATTTTCCTGCCTTCAATTTTATGGTTGCTGTCGTTGCTATTGTCATCCGTCCTTAGCAATTGTCCGGCAGTGTATAACCATCAGAGGATATCCGGGAGACGCGGATTCGATTTCCGCTCCAGGACGACGAAATTTTCAAGTTTTCGATTATTATCTGACTTAACATCCATGTCATATTTACACCAATAAACGGATTCACATCTTCCAATTTTGTGTTGTGCAATGATGTAATCCCGTATTTCATTCATTCCTTCTTCTACAGTGAGCTCCTTCAAGCATAGTTTGCCGGATTACCCAGAAACATGTGATTCCGTCCCAGCCCTTTCTCAAGGGAAAATATATGCGACGTACCAACCTCAGAGGAGACACAAATGTCACGACGTCAAGTAACAACGAAATCCCCTTGCCGGCGTAGCATAATTGGGAAAACATCGGGCCCGGAGCTGAAGGATGTGGGTTCAAGTTTGCCTGCCGTGAATTTGGGTTTTAAACTTTTTCAGGTAATCAGTCACGGTGTTCCCTTCTGCATCCCAAAATATTGATGCTATCCGCTTTCTAACTGACGGAGCAACTCAGAACGTCTTTGGAAGCGGAGAAGAGTCATGCTTCCACAGAAAGCTTTGTTTTTTTGGTCTCTGGATCAAACTGCAGGACCCATGTTTATCAATTGTAACAGTGCTGGTACAGAAATTTGTTGGATCTGCACGACAGTATTCAAATTGATGGGCTCATTCCTTTGCCTTTTGTTCATCTGCCAATACTGGTAAGACCAATTGCATACTGACCTTTTTAATCTTTAAAGAATTCGTCAGGATTGAATTGACACTGTGGATTGAATTCCCTACTGACTCAGCCATACTCTAAACAATCATATTTACTCTTTCTGAATCTTCCGATGATCTGCATCATCGGAAGATTCCCTGCTACATTGAATTTCTCTGTACCAACTGACAGTTCTTAATTATGCAGGAGCCATATTACCTAGTATCTGCACCACATGATTATGAACCACCTGTGGAACACGCCTTACAAAGGTAAGTAATTTTTTATTGTTCGTATTACTTTTACCTCCATTTCGTGAGGTCTCTCCAGCATAGTACAAGAAATTACTTGAAAATGAAGGAGGAAGGGATCTATAACAGGTGTTCTGAAACTATTTTGTCTCATGACCCCTTTATACTCTTAAAAATTATTGAGGAGCCCAAAGAACTCTTTGTTATATCTATTGTTTACTTACCGTACCAGAAACTAAAATTGAGAATTTTTTAAAATCCTCATTTCTTAAAAATAAATATAATAAACCCATTAACTTTATCATAACATATTTGGCAAAATTAACTATATTTTCCAAAACAAAACAAAAAATAACGAGACTGGCACTTTTTAACATTTTTCCTAATCTTTTTAATATCCGGCTTAAGAACACAACTGCATTTATATATCTGTTTACGCATTCAATCTGTTGCGATATGTTGTTTTAGTTGAAGTATAATAGGAAAATACGGTCTGACATAGAAATGTAGTTGAAAAATGGTCCAAATACCCACAATTATCTTAAAAGGCTATCATAATAGCCTTTTACGATAACTGTGGACTTTTGTTTTCTTTGATACTACCCCCAAACTACTCGATAGTGGTAGTTTCTTAAAGATTGGTTGCAATGTGGAATCTGGAATCATATCAATGAACTTTTTGTACTCGGTTACATTAAAATCCATTGTTCCATCTCGCACTTGTAATAGGTCTTTTACTTATTCATTATATTGTAACATCATGCAGTAATCATTTGGAAAACACTGGTTTACTGAGGTATGCAGATCTTCTAAGTAGTGAAACATTTCGTTATATAATATAAAAAAATCCAATTCGTTGATATCACCACCAATCTCATCAGCTAGTAAGAGTACAGTACAAATACTGAAAACAAACTGAGTTAATCTCTGAAAACGTACATATTTATACCCTACACCTTAGAGAATTCTAGAAAACACAAGAACACATTCCATTGGCCATCAGAACGAAGACGTCATGACACTTCATGTAGCCTGAGGAAAACTCCACTGTGCACACCCGTGAGAGAATAAGAAGGAAAATGCAAATGTCTTAGTATTATTACGAAAATAGTTTTGACCGTGGACCACACTTTGAGAACCGACGACTTATAATAATGAAAACTTTTACAGAGCCACATAAAAATGTACACTGCATTCAGAAAAAATGCTGTCTACGCATATTAAACAGAAATAGGTTAGAACATGAACGTTTAAAATCCCCTAGCATAAGACCTTTCATCAAAACATGTTTTTCCATGCTCATACCTACTGGGCCTTATTTGGATGCAAACAATTTGCAAAATCAAAGTACTGATTAAATTGACTTTGGAGCTAAGGAAAATAATTTGATGGTATTGTCAATTTACGTTGATCATTCTTTTTGAAAGGTATTTTGAATCATCTATATACTAATAGCTTCTTTTTCTTTGCCATTTTCAAACCCACACACACACACACATATATATATATATATATATATATATATACATTATATTGGCAAACGTCACCAGACCCTAGAAGAGAAACACAACACAGCATTTATTGACATACATTAATACATTGTCGGTTCACCTTTGGCCTTAATGAATGGACTAACCCTTGGAGACATGCTTTCGACAAGGTTTTGGAACACAGCGATAGGTATGCCCTTTCATTCAGTACATAATGCTGCCGCATAGCAACATAATACTGTTGCTTAGTACTGTGCTGGCCAGTCCAAACACGATACGGAATTATCGTCAAACAACGCCGTAACAGTCCTTGCTTCATGACTCGGTGTATTATCCTGCTGGTATCAAAAAGGCTCGGTTCCACAGTATTGCCACACAGATGGTAGTGCATAATTATCTAGAATATCGAGGTAGACGTGCTGGTTAACAGGTTTGTCCACGATATCCATTGGGTCGAGACCACACCACGAAAACCACCCCCACACGAAAACACTGCCAGCTCCAAACTTGACCGTGGGAACAGTACACTGTGGTACATAGCGTTCCCCGGCTGCCACTATACCCACGCACGGCCACCAGACTAATGGATCGTGTATCTGGCTTCATCAGTCCATAGGACCCGTTTCCATTGATATACGGTCCACGTTAAATGTTCTTTACACCATGCTAAAAGACGAGTAGCATTCCGAGTGGCGATGAAAGGATTACGAGCAGCCGCACGACCACGTTAACCTATGGAATGAAATTCTCTGTGAATGGTACGTGTACATACCGAGGTTCCAGCATTTTTACTCACCTGTGTAATGAGGTCTCGTGCAGTACTCCGTCGATTAGCTGTAAGGACCCTTCTGAGGCTTTGACGTCCTCTATCACTGATTTTCTTTGGTCTGTCGGCACGTTTTGCTGCTTTAGGCACGCCACGTGTCTTCCACCTTATTCAGTACATCCAAAACTGTTGACTTGGGTATATTTGAACGCCTCTCGGTTTCTCTTATGGACAATCCTCTAATATAACATCCAACAATATTTCCTTTCTCAAAGTCAGTTATCTTCCCCCGCGACATTTTCATTCAACCTCACAGTGCGATATCATCGCGTTCAGCTGCATGATTGTTTTATACCGTTTGCAGCTGTACCGTGCACCTTAACAACGCAGTGGATCCGTTCATTTGCTTTTGAAGAGGTTTCCGGTGAATTTTGCCAATATAGTGTATACAATGTGAAGTGTTCTAGCAGTGTTTTGAAAATATAGCTTTAGTTTTTATATTTCGTATTGTTATCAGAGTTGGAGTAGGATGTAGGCAGTTTTGTCATTATTCTGCGATTTTCGTTCAACATATATGTGTGAAAAAATATTTTATGTATTTTTGTGGAATGGCTGTCAGCACAGCGGAAGAAAAATTTAAATCTATTTGCAATAAATCTTTCTTCATGCTTCAATCGGTAAAGGAGGGCGATTGTCAAATGAAACTTTATCTTTCAGACAAATGACAACTGTTTCCTCAGGCTGTTTGTTATTCTACGGGTGTCATATTTTAAATCGCTTGTTTACATAGTTGTATCGAATACTATGTTTTATTTTAGGAATTGAGTTGATGGTAATGCTAAAAATCAACGATACGAGTAATTTTCTGAATGATTATCGAAATTTGTTTATGACATAAAATTGAATAAATTCATTCTAGGATATTTTGGAACATATTCTTTAAATTTATCAGCTTGCAATCCACACAGCAAAACACTGCACAAAATGTAAATGTAATGACGACAAATATAGTAATTACTTTTCAGTAAGAACTGCTCTTTTTGTTTATAGCCCCCCTTCTTGTTAATTTATGATGGTTTTTAGCTGTTAATACGAGGCAAGCACCACCATTAGAAAATTGTGTTTCGTGTTATAAATTCTGTGTCAAACAAACTGGAAAGATATTAGAAACAACGCAGTTTTGTACGGAATTAAAAAAAATATTGAAGGACGATTTTTATATTCGGCGCATAAGTGAAGTATTCAGCTCCGAACGCTTACAAACGCATCCTTTTTCAAACAATGATTGCCAAATGCAGATGGCAGAAGAAATGTTCTTTAAAAAGGAAGGGAAAAGAGGAAGGATGTTTTTTTTCTGCGTTTTGGATTCAGAAAATCTGTCATTAACTCCAAAAATATGAATGAACTTGCTATGAAAAAGTGTTTTCTGAAACGCAATACTCTGAGAGCTGACATAAAGGCTGATCGTTTTTCAAGAGTTATTCGGGATCTTTACAAGAAAGGCATCGTTGTTTGAAAATTGTATGTAATGTTTTGTTTAGTTTTCTTTTTTTCCTGAAGAAAAGCTAGATGAGTTCTGACTCCACAGTCAATACATCTTGTTTTTTATTTCTTTTTGCGTTTTAACGTTGCTTTGCTGAATTGAATTTCTTTTAAAATGGAATAAATCCGGGCGACGAAAAATGTTCTCAAACAGTTTTGCTAAACATTCTTAGAAGCTACAATAGTTGGGATAAAACATGGATGGGGTTTTATAATGACAATGTGGAAAGAAAATGATGAATGTTGCTTACTGAATCGTTGATATTTGTAAAAGAGTAGTTCAGATGGGTGCTTACATCCAGTTCTTAATGTGAGGTTTTAAACTGGAAATATGCAATTTTGCCAAGAAATGAATGGGAGTGAAACTGGTTTATTTTCTCTGAAATGCAAAAGCTGTTGCAGTAGGATGTCTAGAGGCTATAAAAACTTCTTTTCGAATGACTAATTAGAACGTTGAAGAAATGGACCAAGCAGTCGTTGTGGATAAGGAAAATATTACAGGAAACTTCAGAAAATGTGATAAAAGTTTGAAACTTTAGCAAGATAATCATCATTAAACATTGTCAAATATTATCAATCCACTGATGGATGAAAGTCTCCCTAGGTTTCTCCCACAACGGTCTGTTTTGAGTTAGTCTCCTCCATGTCGCTCCGGCATACGTTCGAATTTCATCCACACATTTCCCACATAGTCTTCTTCTGTGTCTTTTCTGTGCCTTGGTATCTGGTCTTATATTTCAGTTGTTCATCGGTGGTCCGTGGTTCCACCAACATATCCAGCCCATTGCCATTAAGGGATTTTGATTTGATCATGATGTCTTCCACTCTCGTCATTTTCATGATCCACGAGTTCTTCTTTTCATTTCTGGTTACACTAAGTATAAATCATCCCATGATTCTTTCAGTTGTCTACAGCCTTTGCATGTACAGTGAATATCCACCGCGCGTCGGATAGCACGTTACATCGTCGGCCTCCGGTAATGGATTCCCCGTTACGAATAAGATCATCTGTTCCTCCTCCTGGTCCTCGTTTTCTCTCTCTCTGAAAGTGCTCGTTGGGACGTCATAGTTCGGTGCTCTTTACCATGTCTACCCAAAATTCCAATTTCACACGCATACTTCTCTGTCCTGTCTGCCCTTTATCGTACCTGAGCCTCTAGGTTCAATCTAATGAAACTTCGTTTGTGATCCGCTGCAAAAGTTTCTGTGGGCCATTGCCATTCCAAACTACTCTGTCCTGAGACCCATTCGCCAGAGCGTTCACTGGATTGCGTGCTCGGAAATTTCTCTCTATTCATCAAGGCTGTTGTCCATCGTTACCTGAGGGATCGTTACATGTCTGTTGTTCCTACCAGAAAATGCCAACAGGAGCTTTGCAGGATTGTCCCACCACTGTCTGATTACTTTCCTGCTCGAACAGCTTGAAATGCAAGATATTGTTGAGGTGCTGGTCTTCGCCTTCTTAACGGTGATTATAATTCCACTTTCAAACTCCGACTCTCCCCGTTACACGGTCTCCGTAAGGGTTATCTCTCATACTCTGCCGGGGACGTCACTGCCAAGAGCTGTGCGATACGTCTAGCGTGGAGATCTGGGGTCATAATGCTTGTGAAAACACAAGTTTGTCCGCGACGGTCATCGAACCCATGTTCCTCCACTCCTCTCCGCTCTCCCAACTGGGCTACGCGGACTGAATGTTTCGCTGCATATTTGTCGTGTTGACACATGTTTTAACCTTTGTAGTACGTCACATCATCTTTCTCTTAATTTTTTTTTTTTTGTCGTTGAAGAGAAGTAGGAATTATTCATAAATTCTAAGCAATGTGTGGAACAAACATCACACATTTTTCGAATAACCCGACGGCCAGTGGATCCATTTTTCACAATCGGGCACCAATGTGAGAAAACAAATTTGTCCACGACGGCATCGAATCCATGTCCCCTCACTCCGGAGTCACTCGCTTTTCCAACTGAGCTACGCGGACTGAATGTCTCGCTACAGATTTGTCGTCTTGACACATGTTTTCACCTCTGTAGTACGTCACATGCTCTGTATCATGAGTGCATAATATTTTTTCGTGGTTTAACGACTACCATGAGAGCAAGACAGTGTGCCGTGAACAGACGCCCGTCCCAAATATGTGGCCACTGGTTCCAGGACTGAAGAGAGGCACGACCGTCAGACAAACACACCACTCATGCGTTATTCGGGACTAAAATTCGAGACCAACTCGTATGAACGGTCAGAAGCTAGCGCTTAGACGACTGCGCTATGGTAACGATCACTATACATTTGTTACTCGCTCGTACAGCTGCGTTTTTCAATTTCAATGGCAGAGTTAAAAGTAGAGTTCTACATTTAGAGGCGTATATGCAGATAAAAGAAGCTTTCATCATTAAAATACGCTTGCTTTTTCCCAAAACTTACACGAATATAACAAACTACTGGTCAAGTTCGTTAACAGAAGCAAGGTATCATTAAAAAAATTGGAATCTGCACCCTTGAAAATATGTGGATCTCGGCTTGTCAGTTTTAAAGTTGTGAGTGTCTGTGTATTAATCCTACTTAATGCCTAAAATACGCTATAACCTAAGAGCAGCGTCGAAATGAACGAAACAGTTATTAGCAGCATTTACTTTTATTCTTCTCAACACGTAGCTCTCCACGTAGGTTCGGACAAATCACAAAACTGTTGAACTAATAACACGCGTTAGTCGAAAGAAAAATTATACTTCAGTAATATTTGAACAGGCGTTCATTATTAATATAAACAATAATAATGTTAGTACAGCTCGTAAAACTATGTATCTCAGGAGAATAATTGCATAGCGTATTTTAAAACAGTCTAGAATCCACCACAATCCCTGAATTCTTGTTACAGTAGCTCTTATCACTTCCGTAGCACGACCTTTCACCTGGCTAACAGACATCATTGTCAAACGCAGCAAAGGAAGTAGAGGTTGTGACGTGCCTTCCCAGCAGGACGCACACGACATAAAGGCAGATATCAGCAGTAGCTCAATTGGTAGAGCAACTTATTCCGGAATGAGGGGACCCGGGTTCGAGCCCCGGCGTGGACAAAAATGACGGAGAAATTTACTTAGTTATAAGGTTCAGAACATGACGTGACAGGTCGCACACGACATAAAGGTAGATAGCTGTCAGAACGAACGTCCGCGTAGCTCAATTGGCAGAGCAACTTATTCCGGAATGAGGGGATCCGGGGTCGAGCCCCGGCGTGGAAAAAATGACGGATAAATTTACTTCGTTCTAAGGTTCAGAACATGGCGTGACTGGGCAGGCAGGACGCACACGACATAAAGGCAGATAGCAGTCAGAACGAACGTCCGCGTAGCTCAATTGGTAGAGCAACGCATTCCGGAATGAGGGGACCCGGGTTCGAACCCCGGCGTGAACAAAAATGACGGAGAAATTTACTTCGTTATAAGGTTCAGAACATGACGTGACAGGACGCACACGACATAAAGGCAGATGGCAGTCAGAACGAACGTCCGCGTAGCTCAATTGGTAGAGCAACTTATTCCGGAATGAGGGGATCCGGGGTCGAGCCCCGGCGTGGAAAAAATGACGGATAAATTTACTTCGTTCTAAGGTTCAGAACATGGCGTGACTGGGCAGGCAGGACGCACACGACATAAAGGCAGATAGCAGTCAGAACGAACGTCCGCGTAGCTCAATTGGTAGAGCAACGCATTCCGGAATGAGGCGAGCCGGGTTCGAGCCCCGGCGCGGACAAAAATGACGGAGAAATTTACTTCGTTATAAGGTTCAGAACATGACGTGAAAAATGAAACGAAGAAATCACAAAGTTATAAAAGAAAAGAAACCCCACAAAAGGAATGTTAGGTCTAAAACTATGCGTTTTACGCTGTACGTGGAAGAGATGTTTTTCAATTTGTTCATAAAATACAGTATACCATTAATAAAATAATTACTGCGTATTTACGACTAAATTCTGAAAATAAATCGAATGTTAACAAGAAACGGGAAGTCCAAGTAAAATGCAGTTGACCATGAAGACTCAGTCCTCGCTCCGTTATTCTTCTAAAGAAACGACTTCACGTCATCGTGTTCACGTAGTCTTCAAAATGATGAAAAGTTTTTCTAAAAATACTTCTGGGTATGTCATGCGTAATCAACGAAACTGAACTTCCACCTCTTACTCTGCTTTGTCAAGAGAGTACGATACTCATACTACCCGCATTCCGAGTTTCCACAATATCTCATGATGGAAAGGTTCATCACTTTAAATCCCCTCTGTTCGGAAAAGAAGGATAAGAAATTGGAAAAGAAGCTGGTCAGATTTAAAAGTTTGCGAGCGCAGAGATGTTCTTTTTTTCTTTCGTGAAGAGTTCCCTTCTGCGCACCTTTTTTTCCCCATCGGTTGATAGATGAGGGTAGCAACTAAGGGGAATGAAGAAATATTGGAAAAGATAACGGACAATGATCCAAGATTTTTTTCTGGAAGTTAAGCAGGATTTTTCTTAAATCACTTTGGCTGATGCATTAAAATTTTATTTTTTTTATGGGGTGTTCATATAAAATTATGTGACACCCGGTTTGCAAACGCCGTTACATGATCTTTCGGATTTTTTTTTATAAATCGAAAAAAACCTAAACACGCATTTTTTTTCTCATGTTAGGGAAGTGCTACCCCACCCATCAGCGCTTGTTCAATTTAAAGATAATGCAAAAGATTAAAGCGGCTAAACTGTGCTATTTATTTTACTTTGTTTTAGTTTCCGGGTTTTTATGCCTACCATGAGAAACATTAATGGTTGTAACCAGCCGCCTGAACCTATTTGAGGCTGGGAGTTCCAGGGAAGAGAGAGAGAGCTGGTGCCATAAGAACAGCCATACCTAGGTCCCAGACCAAGGGGAACCGAAAAGGCATTTGGGGGTTCGGTGCTCAATTGCAAAATATCTTTTTCGACGAATACAGACAGAAATTTTTCTCTGTCTTCTTTTTTCTCCTTTTGTTAATTTACTTCACTAGCGAATAATTACTGTATGTCAAAAAGTAGAAACAATAAAATAAGTACAAAATATGGAAAACGAATAAGGTGCAAGAAAACTGGACCATTTTGAAATATAAAAAAGAAATCACATTCTTTGAATTTACTTGATTCTGCTTGAGTTGCAGGTTCCTTATCGTTGGATAAACTATTAATTTTTTTTTCGTTTAGTATACTAGTCCCTTTCCGTGGATCCACTTAATAGCCTCGAGGAGTTGTTGATTTCGTATTTTGACCCTTTCTACCCCTCTTCTTCGGTTCCACTTTTTTTACGTTTTGTATCACACATTCTCCTCCGTTGGTGCTCGGAGACGGGGCTAAAAGCCCCCAGATTCATGCCAATAAATCCATTTTCTCCCACACATACGCATCGTAAAATCA
This sequence comes from Macrothele yani, assembly GCA_039090855.1. NCBI lineage: Eukaryota > Metazoa > Arthropoda > Arachnida > Araneae > Macrothelidae > Macrothele > Macrothele yani. The sequence continues at coordinate 40,853,571 of CM077022.1, read as the reverse complement.
CTCCTACTGACCAGAAAGACATGAAGGAGAAGAAGTTGGAAGCTCCTTCTCCTCTCTCTCTCAAGCACAAGGATTTCCCTTTAGCAACATTTCCGTCGAGTAATACACATTTAGCTACCCTTGAGATCCCTATCCTTCGACATTACGTCTTTTCAGGCATGTGGAAGCTTCTTAACTGCAGCTTAGCATCTCACAGATGCTTACAAAGTGGCGAACACAATTTTACGTTTCTATGCAACTACGCATCCAACACCGCCTCTGCGTTTTTCATTTTTGGAGGGATGGAATGGTAATGTTCTTTCATATTTTACGTTTCTTTGAGAAAAACAACAACAAAAAAAAAGACTCATTTTTCCCTTTCCTGAACCTTAACACCAGCAAGCCCTGTGTCTGTGTGGTTGAGAATGATTGGCGCAGCTCTTCCTACTGATTAACCTCAAAAAGTAATTTCTTTTGAGTTATCCATCGTTTGTGCTGTATTATTTCAATTATGCATTTGAAAAAAGTTCAATGCACGAATAAATAAGGAATTTATGTTTATAATGAAATACAACAGTAATTTCTGTGAACCACCGAAAATAAAAGTTAAGAGGATTACAACAACGTCCATCTTCCAGTGAGGCTTGCTTGCCTTATGGTTAGAACAACGTCCATCTTCCAGTGAGGCTTGCTTGCCTTATGGTTACAACAACGTCCATCTTCCAGTGAGGCTTGCTTGCCTCATGGTTACAACAACGTCCATCTTCCAGTGAGGCTTGCTTGCCTTATGGTTAGAACAACGTCCATCTTCCAGTGAGGCTTGCTTGTCTTATGGTTACAACAACGTCCATCTTCCAGTGAGGCTTGCTTGCCTTATGGTTACAACAACGTCCATCTTCCAGTGAGGCTTGCTTGCCTTATGGTTACAACAACGTCCATCTTCCAGTGAGGCTTGCTTGCCTTATGGTTACAACAACGTCCATCTTCCAGTGAGGCTTGCTTGCCTTATGGTTACAACAACGTCCATCTTCCAGTGAGGCTTGCTTGCCTTATGGTTACAACAACGTCCATCTTCCAGTGAGGCTTGCTTGCCTTATGGTTACAACAACGTCCATCTTCCAGTGAGGCTTGCTTGCCTTATGGTTACAACAACGTCCATCTTCCAGTGAGGCTTGCTTGCCTTATGGTTACAACAACGTCCATCTTCCAGTGAGGCTTGCTTGCCTTATGGTTACAACAACGTCCATCTTCCAGTGAGTGCGTTTTGCCTTATGGCCTTTGCCATAAGGCAAACGCACCACTCCTAACTGATCTGTGGTTCAAAACCTACTTCAACTAGTACTGTTGGCCAGAAGCCAAAGCGTCAAATCACTCAGCCACCGGGGTGGAGAAATATTTCTCAGCAAATTAGAGGCATTTATTAAATTTAACTGCTCATTTGTAGGTATCATATGGCACGCATGGGATCAGAGCTTAAAAACTTGGATTTTGTTCTTCGGTAAAATAATATCTCTGACATGACAGCATTGATTTTGTAATGGTTTTAATAAGCATACAAGCACGGAAGAGAAATTTGCTAGTTTAGTAGCCAACCATGTTTCTTGTTTTAGAAGAATTTTAAGGAACATGGGTTAGATAATCTATTATTTTAATACCATTGTATGCGTATTGCGTTTCTTAGAAACCTTTCGTTTTGCCTTAAACTTATTACGGTTTACATGAGATCATATGATATGAGTGGATTTATTTGTGGAACAGAAGCACTTGCTATTACAACGTCGTATGACCCCTTTTGTTCGCATTACATGCAGGTACACGTACAGCGCTCTTAAACCATGGAAGAGTTAGATATTATCTTGCAACGTACGTTAAGTTCACAACGCAACTTAGAAGTGATCTGAGGCCAGATACAACAAAAGTTCATTTCCCACACGACCTTGTGTGAGGAACAAATGTTCTAGAGTTTTGTCACGGAGACAGCTGTCAAATATTTCAAGTAAATAAATCCCATTCACTGCCTTCTGTCTGCGTTAGCAGAGTACACAGATAAGGGATCACGAAGTTTGCATCTGGCAAAATAAGAGTTCGGCTTTCCTAGTAACTGTACTAGAAAAAAACGTGATAAAAAAGAAATACACCGTAACTTTTAACAGAGATGTGAGCTGCTACGATATCGCTATTAGAGCTCAATCGATGCGTGAACGCTACTGGTATGGCATTTTGAGCAAATTGTAGCTTCAGTTAACTTTGTGCAATCATTTGCAAATTTATTTTGCTCATCCATCAATTAATCGGTGAACACTCTACATTATAATTGCATGTCGAGTTTTGTAAATTCCTATTATAGCATCTGTTTTGTGATTAATGTTCGCAATCTTTAATGCACATTTCAGATTTCAAGTTTCTATATCTTCTTTGTTGGCACCGGTAATTTTAAAACCTTCTCTTTTCACTTTGAAGACAAATTGTTTCGCATCGTATCTCATTATCAAGAAAACTCATAAATGATGAAAATAAAAAAGGACATCTGACTTAACACGAAGCTGTTTTCATGTATCATAGGTATAAAGCATCGCTTAGTTTTAAAAAATGCCCATATTTTGCCGCATTCAAACAGTTTTTAAAGTTTTCAGTCCTGAGTTGTAGAAATAGGAGAATAACAAATTCTCGAACAGAGTGTTAATCATAATATATATTTGAAGTCTTCAAGGTCTGGTCTAAATTTTCCGATTAGTTTGGGGATCTCTGTTAGAAGCCTTCAGTCAGAAAGATTCTCAAATTCCATGCGTGTTGTATTCAAAAATAACACTGTGCATCTTTGTTTTCCATATAGTATTTTCGTAAGTTCTCGTTGTCTAGGTAGGTATACTCTTAGCCTATAAATATAACCAATTTCCAATTTTCTTTGAAACTATCAAAGAAGAAAGTAAATTCAGATGCATATGCTTCGTTTTTATTCGTTCAGTTTCTCCTTGTTTGGAATAATTCCTTTACTTTTTAGAATCGCTAAAGTGGAAATGAATTTTAAAACTTTCAACATTTTAATGCGTTAACTCTCTCATCGCCTAGATATTTCCTTCTACGCCTTGTTTCAGGACATGGCACGTAGAGAAATTGGAAACGGAGTGAGAAAAGGTGACACAGTGATTAGCTGCTAAGCCGCAGAAGTTCGACGGCGGCGGCCGGCGGTAAAACCATAACAAATATGCAAACTACATATGTTCTCATATTTGTTAAAGTTTTACCGCCGAGACCACTAGAAGGTTTTAGTTTTGGCTTCAGTTCAAAGCTGAGAGCGTTCTTATTAAACGCCGGGTTTTTTTTTGCCATCCTCCCTAGTCGTCGAGGGAAGCTCAACATTCTAATTGAAGAGTCTTCCCACTATAAATCGTGGCGGTCGACCTCTTCATAATGTGTACGAGGAAGTCGGATTTATTCCAATTAAAATGGAACCCAAGAATTGTGCCAAGTGCTGTGAATGTCGGTTAACTGTCAAGAATACAGCAAGGGAGCGTCTAAAAGCCCAAATGAAGGTCTGCGCTCGAAATTCTGCCAAAGCTCCTGAACCGTTGACACTGCCACCACCACCACCGGTGAGTTCCAGTTCTACCCTGCATCGATCGGACTCGGAAATGTCTATAGACATTGACGATCCTCTAGTTCCATTTGCAAGTCCCAACCCCAGTTCCTGCTCAACCGTGTCTGTGGTGACGAGTGTACCATCCTCATCTCATGAAGAGGAAGACAGTTTCAACCTTGAATCACCCAAAGTTCTAAACCTTCCACGGTTTAACGACAAACAACCGATTTATTGGACAGCATGAATGCCTCCACGAAGAAGGAAACATATTTTGCTATTCCCAAGGTTTTCTATGGTTGAAACATCCATTTTAGTCGGTAGAATCGGATTGGTGCATTTTAAACAGTTCTGCCAAGAAATGCGGGTCTGTCTATAAACCACCAACAAAAAAAGCCCTTTCTGATAAACGCCTGGACGAAGTGTACGATGAATTTACTAAAATTAGTTATATATGCACATATCAAATATATGGGATTGAAAACTAAACTGTAGGGCGTTATTTGCATAAAAATGTTTCTCGAATCCAAATTTTTTATGTTTGCGTTTTTTCGAAAAATTAATGAACGAAATTTCACTGCGAAATGGATTTTTAAGGTGGACGTCTAATGATTTTGCTTCCTATACTTCCAATGGGCAAACTTCTGTACACATTTTTTTTCACAATTAATGCTTTCCCAAGGATGAAAATTTGAACATCTTTTAAAATAACTGCATATTGTAACTTGGAATACTTCATAGTTTCTAAAATATAACCATAATTTTTATTGAAAATCAATAACTTTTCCTTTGGTGGTGTTGAGACCAGAAAAAAGATGGCGCGACCTGTACATTGATGACGTCAGTAGACAAACAAATGTTGGATTGCTTAATTATGGTTATGATTAAGAAAATATGAAGTATTCCAGGTTATAATATGAAGTTATTTTAATCGATGCTCCAATTTTCATCCTTGGGAACGCATTAATTATGGAGAAAATGTGTACAGAAGTTTGCCCATTGGAAGTATAGGAAGCAAAATCACTAGACGTCCACCTTAACTACGGTTTTAAATGGGGAAAAACCAGTAAATACACTGCTGGCCACTCACAATACAATACCGAGAAGGACACGAGATAGCAAAGCCAGCTTTACTGGACACATAACAACAGATACAAAGATTAAACGATTGAGCTTACAGGCCCGTGCGACTTGCGGAACACGCAGACATCAATAGTTCGTGTGGCCACCATTGGCTGGGGATAACGGCCGCTGCACGCCGCGGCATCGAACGAAAGAGGATTTGGATGTGGGCTTGGGGTATGTCGGTACAGGCCGCTTCCACACGTTGCCACATTTCATCAGGCGTAGCCGCGGGTGGTGTTTGCCGTGCCACTCGGTTGCCGATCAGCGACCAGACGTGTTCGATGGGCGACATATCGGGAGAACAGGCAGCAGTGACACCTGGTGGGCCGTGAAGAATTGTTGCACGACGCGTGCCACGTGCGGGCGCGCATTTTCCTGTTGAAAAGTGGCCGCTGGCAGGTCCTGCAGGTAAGGAGGACTACAGGCTCCAAAACTTCGGAGATGTAGCGGTGGCGGTTGAGTGTACCGGCGATGCGTACCAGGGGGATAAGGGTGTCATATCCAATTGCCCCAAACCATAACGCCAGGCGACGGACAGGTATGGCGATGCATAATGCAGGCGTCATACAGTCTCTCGCCGCGGTGCCACCACACGCGGATCCGACCCTCGTGGTGTTGCAGGCAGAAGCGGTATTCGACGGAGAAAACAATGTCGTGCCATTCCGTAGTCCAGGTGCGGCGTTTAACGGCCCACTGCCGCCGCACTCGCCGGTGGTGTAACGTCAATGGTAATCGGAGCAATGGGCGCCGTGCGGCAAGTCCCCGCTCCTGCAGATGACGTCGAACGGTACGTGCTGACACAGGTTATTGCGCAACACACCCTAATTCCTGCGCTAACGTTCGTGATGTGGCGGTGCGAGCCGTCAATGCCCGCAGCACAACATGCCGGTCCTCTCGTTCGGTGGTGTGCCGCGGCTGCGGCAATCGCTCACGTCGAACCGTCCGTTTCTCCTGCACCTACCGAATCCATACTCGCCTAACTGTGGCTGGATGTCGTCCCACACGGGCGCCGATGTCCCGGTACGATAAACCGCTGTCGCGATAAGCCAATATACGTCCTCTGTCGAACTCCGAAACGTGCTGGAATGACTGCCGTATTCTGCGACGCGGCATCAGGAAGCTTCCTACGCACAGGTCCAGCAGCACAACACACTTCCACTACTTACACCCCGCCTTCTGTTCACCCTTCTTATAGTGCTTCTCGGTGGCGTGCCGGGCGCACATGATTTGCAAATGCCCTGCAATGCTAATCGTTTGCATGTCATCTCGCGGGCAACGCATGCTGCAAATTTCAGGCCAATCGGATGCTTCCTTCTTGGTGTTGCATTTTGGGTGGCCAGCAGTGTAGAAAGTATCAATATTCTCCAACCGATAAGAGAAGAAAGTGCGTCTGAACCTGAAAATAACTAAGAGCAATTGAGAAGATCTACAAGGTCAAATAAAGGGGTACCACCTGAATGGTACCGCTGGCTTGCTGAACAAAATAGTACAGAACCAAATAATTGGAATGAAATGCAAAACTTAGAAGAATCACAAAGGTTACGTTGGATGAAAGCAACAGACAAGGAGATGGAATCTTTACAAAGGAACAACACATGGGAGTTTGTAACGCTGCCACCAGGAAAGAAAGTGATTAATTGCAAATGTGTTTTTTTAAATCAAACATACAAGTGATGATTCTACGAAATACAAAGCACATTTAGTGGCCAAAGGATACACTCAGAAGCCTGTAATCGACTACGACGAAACTTTCTCACCAGTTGTAACCCATACTACGATCAGAACTCTATTAAATGCAAGTGAGACACATAGACATCAAAACTGCCTATTTATATGGTAATTTGGATAAAGAAATTTCCATTAATTAACCACGTGGTTATATGATTAAAGGTGAAGAAAATAAAGTGTGTAAATTAAAGAAAGCTATTTATGGTCTGAAACAGTCAGGAAGAATACGGAATCAAATGCTTGTTAAATTGCTGGATGAGCATGGCTATAAACAAGCAGTAGCAGATCAATGTTTATTTACACTCATCGACCCAAAATCTACTACATATTTAATTGTTTATGTGAATGATATTTTGATATGCAGCAACAAGTCAGAAAATATAGAAAAGGCTAAAGAGATGTTGAAAAATTATTTTGAAATCAAAGACCTGAAAGATGTCAAATACTATCTAGGGATAGAAATAGAAAGAAAACATGATGGAGGTTTTTTGCTGCATCAATAAGAAAATCATAAATATCATAGAGAAGTATGGTGAAAACAAAACCATGAAATCTTATACTCCGATGTCTACTAAGTACTTCAAGTCGTCCAAAGATAGTGAATCGATTTTTGAAAATAAGGAAATGTATCACAAAAGCAGTAGGAGCATTTCTGTATATTGCCAGTGTCAGCCGTCCGGATATTGCAACAGCAGTTGGATTGTTAGGAAGAAAAATAAAAAAACCTTCAGTCAAGGACTGGAAAGCTTTACAAGCAACTTCAACCTACAAACTACACATCAATTGTGAAACTAGTATCAAACCATTAGCTTATGCCGTTACGGATCAAGCATGTGATACCCAAGACAGAAAATCAACCACTGGTTTCATCATAAAACTGGGAGACACTACCATTGTCTGGAGCAGCAAGAAACAGAGCTGTGTCGCTCTATCATCTGCAGAGGCCGAATACATTGCAGCTTCAAATGCTTTTAAGTTCATGGTGTGGATGAGTGATCTGCTAAATGATCTACGTGTCCCTCAAATTGCACCCACTGTACTTTGTGAGGACAGTGATGCTTGTATCAGTGTAATAAAAAACGAGACGTATCATTCAAGAGTGAAGCATCTGGATGTCAAAATCCATTTCATAAGAAGTCCCTACCTTTCAACGATAAGACTAAAATATTGCGACAGCAAGATGATTGCAAATATTCTGACTAAACCAATTCTCAGAGGTATGCTTGAGACGCGCAGAACAGCTATGAGACTCCTACCGTCAACCGATCATTCTTCCTTGCCACCTGCCGAGTGGGGGAATGTTGGGAACAAACCGTGACCAAACACGATTAGCGGCAGGCGGCAAGTATCGTGCCACGTTCTGAAAACACGAGGATGTGACCTACTGAGTACGAGCTCGTGTAAGATAACGCATAACGAAACTTTTATCCAGAGTTGGGAATCCAATGAATGCACACTATCTACCAACAAGTAATTGGACACCTGTAATAGCAAAGGAAAACGAAGTTTATTCACCTTCAATAGTTGGTGGAGCCTCCACGAGCGGCGATTACAGCTGCGAAACCTCCGGGGCATAATCTCAACCAGGCGTTGTACGACAGCTAGCGGTATTTTCTTCCACTCGGCTTGAAGAAGACAGATCAGTTCCTTCACCGATTTCGGACGGTGAGGGCACCCTTTAAGTCGACGCTCCAACTCGTCCCAGAGGTGCTCGATAGGGTTAAGGTCCGGACTCTACGCAGGCCAGTCCATTCGATTAACCCCATTGTCACCATACCAAGCCATGGTGGACCTCGCAATATGACAGGTGGCATTGTCATCCTGAAAGTAACATGGGTCCACCCCGTAAAACTGCCAAAACGTAGGAAGTGCATGGTCATCCAAAATGGTGCAGCGGGTCTCGGCGTTGAGTCTACCAGGAATTACGACCAAGGGTCCCGTGCCATACCAGGAGAAACACCCCCATAGCATAATTCCACCGCCGCTGAACTTCACAGTTGGCACAATACATTCCGGAAGGAGGTGTTCTCCAGGCAGACGCCAAACCCAGACCCTGCCATCCGAACGGTAGAGGGTGAACCTTGATTCGTCGCTCCAGAGAACCTGTTTTCACTGTTCAACGGTCCACTGTCGACGTACTTTGCACCACGTTAGCCCAGCAAAGCTAGTGGACTTGGTGATCAAAAGCTTGTGGGCGGCAGCACGTCCATGATAACCGAGCAGATGGGCTTCCTTACGGATGGTATTCATCGAAAGATCACTCCCGGATGCCTGTTGAAACTCCTAGCCGATGTGGCCATCGATTTGGTGCGGTTCTTCCGAATTTCTCTGGCCAGCACCCGTTGGTCCCTAACTCCCAGTTTTGTGATTCTGCCGGGTCGGGGCATATTCCGACAGTCACCTCCCATCTTCCACTTGCCAATCACGTAGGCCACTGTCGATTTTGGGTAATTCAACTTGCTGGATATGTCACGTATGGATCGGCCATTTCTGTGATACCCGACGATTACACTTTTCTCTAAATCAGAGAGCTCCGAACTGCGTGGCATCTTGCATGCGACTGGTTGCGTTGTTGTTTCCCACATGATATTTAACGGCGGCCGCCGTGACGTGAATCAGGAACGCAGATATCGTCGATTGCAGGGGTGTCCAATTTATTGTTGGTAGATAGTGTATATCGTCGTAACTTTTTATTATCTGGATATCATTCTAACGGAACATAAATACAACCGTATTCAAATTTAAAAATAGGATGTATATAAAAATCATATCTACTACATCAGTCATCTGTAGTCGTCGTAGCCTACACTTGTGTTAATAAACATCGTTTTTTAATACAATGGCATAAGGTGTGTAATTTTCGAATCTTCTTGTTTATATTCTATTCAGGGTTACTGCGTTAACCTTCGCTACCGAAAAATTACTAGCAATATCAGTCCATATCAGTTAAGTCATTGTTTAAGACATGTGGTATTTTAATAAGGAGTAATACCACACCGGACTAGCTCGTGCAAGAACTTATTATTATGTTAATGAGGGCATTGATGAGATCTTCTGGGATTAGTGACCACGCGTCAAGAAGTACTGTTCTGATTTCTTGAAGTGTTCTGGCAAAGGGCTGGATAGCTGCGGCGCGTCTCCGCAGAGCTGTCCATACATGATCAATGGGATTAAAAACAGAGAATCTGTTTGGCCACTGTATTTGACAAATATCTTCTTCGACAAAATCCTCGACCAAATGAGCTCGATGGGGTTTGCCATTATTGTCCATAAGAATAAAATCTGGATCCATGGCATCCAGAATGGCCTGACATATTGATTCAGAATCGCGCCTGTGTTCCTCGATCAATAAGACAGCAACTCTGAAAAATATAATAATACAAGTCTGGGCGTCAGTCCGTCATGCTTCTCGCCCTGACCATTATGCGATTGTCGCCAGAGTAGTCCCTTTCTCTGATATCAGAGAGACTGTTGAAGGTCCCTGATTCTCTCCAGGTGAGAATACGCTGCGAATTAGAACTTAAGTTGAATCGCGATTCATCTCTGAAAAGAACGTTCACCCAGTGGTATGAACTGCAAGTGTATTGCTGGAGACTCCAGGTTAAACGAGCTCGTAGGGAGGCAGAATTTACAGGGGCACAAATAACTGGTCTCTTTGAATACAGACATGGCTCACAAAGTTTTCTACAAAAACTATGCCTTTAAATCCTTGTTTTTGTTGCTGCTTCAAGCTACAAACCGAGTTGTTCAGTGGACATTGTTCTGTTCCGTCTGGCCATCAGACTCATATAGCGATCATCTGGCGCATTTTGGGCACAAATAACTGGTCTCTTTGCATACAGACATGGCTCACAAAGTTTCCTACAAACAATATGCTTTTAAATCATTGTTCTTGTTGCTGCTTCAAGCTCGAAAGCGAGTTGTTCAGTGGACATCTTTCTATTCCGTCTGGCAGTCAGATTCATGTCGCGATCAACTGCCGCACTTATGGCTTTGTAACGACGTTATCCTGGCCGACGACGAACATGTGCTGTTAGTTGAAACTGTTTTTAGAGTCTCGACATGATATTTTGTGGAACATTCGATTCTGTGGAAACAGAATTGAGTGCTCCGCAAAATACATTCCAGCAGGAGATGTTCGTCGTCCAGGATAAAGCCGTAACAGATTAGTCCGCCTGAGACTGACCTGCTTCCATCACATAAAAAAAGTAGATGAACTAGAAAAGGAAAATAAATACTTAAACGAAATGATAGATACTCTAAAAGGTGAATCGGAACCGTTTATTGTTAGTCGGATACAATAAAAATGAGTCATTACGCAATATGTATAAAAATAACAAACTATATTCTCGAAGAAAAAGTATGGTACATGCAATATGTTAAATACCATCTTTAAGGTTCCAGTGACCTGAAAGAAAAACAGCACACTTGAATTCGTCGCAATGATAGATAGACACTACTGCTCTGTAACTATTTCACACGAACAGTTCCCTCAAATTGCGTTTTCTTTTTAAGAATCCATGAGAAAAATACACCTTGCGACTTTTTATCATTCACGATCATCTATCAACACACAAAACCACCATTAAGGCACAGGAAAGCTCAACTGAGACGAAGCGCGTGGCAAAGTCGGAAACACCAGCTCGTTGCTGCTGCTGATGTGACATCATAAAAACGTAAAACGCGACGATAAAAATAAACCAAGCTCTAACATATGTATATCTTGTACATGGCAGAGTATAAATAAGATGTGAGGCGGTAATACACTGGCGGAAAATGAAAAAAGAACACCAAGAAGGAGACGTCTGATACCAACGAAATTTATACAGCATAATAACGGAATACAGAGGATAACGTGATCAAAACAGTATGGTAAAATACAGCTGTATTTGCTGGTAAACTGAAAAATAACATTTCCATGTAACATGATTAGTACGAGGTTGAACCGCCATGAACTGCGTCAAACTGTGCAATTCTGGCATGCAGTCTGTCGTACAGATGTTGGATGTCAGTTTGGGGTATTGAGTTCCAAGCATCCTCAACCTGGACGCGTAAATCGGGGATGGTCGTGGCTGGCCGTGGAGACCGGATAAGTCGTTGTCCGATAAAATCCCACACGTGCTCAAACGGGGACAAATCCGGTGAACGTGCAGGCCATGGAAGTTGTCTCACACCCTGAAGTGCATGTTGCGTTGCACGTGCCGTGTGTGGACGTGCGTTATCTTGCTGGAAAACACCACAATGGACCGACCTTACAAATGGCACAACAACGGGCTCAATGATGTTGTTGATGTAAGAGGTGATGTTTAACGTACCCGGTACAAACACTAGTTGTGTACGGGAGTGATAGCTGATCGCTCCCCACACCAGGAGACCAGGTGTAGGCCCTGTGTGTCGCTCGCGGATGCAAGAATGGTGGAGACGCTCCCCTGTGCGTCTGCTAACACGCATACGGCCATCGGAGGCTCCCAAACGGAATCCGCTTTCATCGCTGAACACGACAGATCGCCACTGCTTTCTCCAGTGCAGACGTTGGCGACACCACTGCAGCCGTTCCTGACGGTGGGCTGGAGTCAGAGGTACACATGCCAGAGGCACACGTGCACGTAGTCCTGCATCCAGTAGACGGTTGCGTATTGTTCGCACAGTCCCCTCAGGTGCAACGGCAGCTCGGATTTGCGTCGCAGTGGATGTTCTGCTTGACAACGCCGCTCTTCTTATGCGTCGATCGGTACGCTCATCAGTCCGTCTGTGACTCCCGGTTCCACGTCGTGTCGTGTGGGAATGTTCCTCGGACCATCTACGCCACCATCGTATCACCACCGATACTTCCCGTCCAATTTGCTCCGCAATACGACGATACGACCACCCGGCCTCACGGAGTCCAACGGGTTGACCTCGCTCAACGTCCGATAACTGCTGAAATCGTACACGGCTTCCATGTCCACTCATTGCAGCTTCTTCAGTGTCTTCGCACGTGTCCGTACGCCGACGACTGATTACATTTATTTCGCCGTACTCCTTAAATACCGCCAACGATAATTTGCATATTATGCCGTGCTGTGGCGTAAGCGCTCACCGGTTGGTCCCGAAATTAACATCACACCTATGTAAACTCGATCTCCAGTAACATATGTAAATTTCATGATAGTCCGCCAATTCCTTCTTGGTGTTCTTTTTTCACTTTCCGCCAGTGTATTTAAGATAGCCAATCTTGCAGTATGTATTCTAATAACAAATTTAGAATTACAGAAGTATTAGAAACAGATCTGATCACTTATATGATCAAAGATTCATTCATCTTGATCTCTTTCTACCATTTCCAACATTCGTGTCGACAGAATAACCGGGTGGAGTAAAGAGCTGGCTTTTGACCATTCGGCCGAGATGTGACCAGATCAGAATCCGGATGGGGCATCGAAGGTGTGTTTTTCCGACGTTGCTAGCTCTGTGCCTTCTTTGGAGCCAGTAACCCTACAATAAGAACAGGTCACTGATCGTAGCCCTTAGAGTGAGGCATAGTGGGCGTTAAACCCCGAAAAAAATCCACCAATCTGGGCGTGCAGAAGAACATAGTTCTACCGCACTTTCGTTCTTTCCTTCAAGGTCAACTTTATCTTATAAAAGCTTTATCTTGTCTATTTGCGATGATAAAAAAAAAAGAAAGACTTGCGATCACATAACGTGGACTTCTTACAACTTTTAAAGTAAAGCATTTGAATGTGGAATTTCGCCGTCCCGGTGACGCAGTGGTCTAAGCGCTGGCTTCTGACCATTCGTCCGAGATGGGTTTGGATTCGAGTCCCGTCGTGGCATGGATGTTGTGTTTGTCGTATGTCACTGGTGCTCTCCCTTCCCTGAAACCAGTGGCTTTAAGTTAGGGAGGGGCGACTGCTTATGGGCCACCAAGTACCTCACGGTGGTCGTTAACCTCTTAACAACAACAACAAAAAAAATTGCTATTTCAGTGTGTTACAATTCGTGCTCTGCGCGATGGATTTGCAGCATACAAACTGGGAAGGCCAAAAAACTTCCACATGTTTTTTTCTTTTACTATCTAATTAGCATGCATCGGACATATTGATTAACAAATAAAAACGTTTCGGCAAAGGTGTTACTTTTGTTCCCAGCATAAACTTAATCACTAAGCATGCATGCTAAGAGAGCACATGCGTCTGAAATAACTTAGCATAACTGACATGTAAATGAGCATTTCCATACCATTTTTCCATTTCGTCTCTGTTTACAACATTAAAATGGATAATAGCAGTCGCCGAGGAAAAGCTTTGTTGCTGAAAAAATCGCAAGGAAAACAGAAACGATCTCATGCACAAATATGATAATAACTGTTTGTTCCGGTAATACCAAAATTTGATGCTGTGTATGAACACATCTAAAGTACCATTAAAACTAAACAAGCAAAACAGCTTTGCATACACTCAGTTTATTCATAGAAGAAGCTTTAACCATGTCAAAAGATACTGAGAAAGGGTCTTCACGAGCGAACTCATCTGTGTGAGCGCGAAGTCCAGATGTAAATTATCTAATAAAACTTTTATCTTGTAACGCTAAAAAATGAAGAGCAGAAAACGCGGGAATAAATTTGCACGAATTAGAATTTTTTTTTGCTCCGTATGGCTTAAAACTGTTCCTTAAGATAATCCGTGAAAAAAAGTAAATGTCTGGTTTTTGGTCCCACAATGTCGAAATTTACCCTTTTTTTTTTTTTTTTTTTTTTGATTGGAGGCTTAACGACCACCGTGAGCAACTCAATGGGCTATAAGCAGTCGCTCGTCCCTAATTTAGGGTCACTGGTTCCAGGGAAGGGAGAGAGCCAGTGCCGTAAGACAAACACAACATCCATGCCTGACCGGGATTCGAACCCGGACCCCTTACGGACAAATGATCAGAGGCCATCGCTTAGACCACTACGCCACCGGGGCGGCAATTTACTTTCTATGTGGTGAATAGAAACGGCTCCGTGATTTACAGTGTAGCACCACCGGTAATTCATTGAACTTGTTAATACTGAAAAGTTAGCACCGCATAAAATCTTGTGAATTGTATATTTCAGAAAAGAATGTACGGCACAGTATAGGCCGCTAACTAAAGGATATATAACATCGGTGCAAACGATATATGCATCGATCCAAAACAACAGGTAATTTGGAAAATCTTGCAAGTTCTTCTTGTTAGTGAGTGACCGAATAAACTGAACGGTTTATGACTTCCTATAAACATGACTTAACGGTTCAGTACTATTGCGCGAAATGACCTGTTCATTGTTTTTTTAATTTTTTAATTATAATAAGAATAAACCATGGGGTTAGTTACCTGCAGCTGATGTGTTCATCAAAATTTACTGCAATCAAGATTATTTGTAACGGTGTCAATTAAGCCAAACATAGCCGCCCCGGTGGCGCAGTGGTCTAAGGCGTTGGTCTCTGATCATTCGTCCGTAAGGGGTCCGGGTTCGAATCCCGGTCAGGCATGGATGTTGTGTTTGTCTTACGGCACTGGCTCTCTCCCTTCCCTGGAACCAGTGACCCAAAATTAGGGACGGGCGACTGCTTATAGCCCATTGAGTTGCTCACGGTGGTCGTTAAACCTCCAATCAAAAAAAAAAAAAAAAAAAAAAAAAAAAAGCCAAACATACTAATAGATATGCACCTCGTTACCTTTTACATTATGATGTTAGACTTATTTACTTATTTGAACTATGAGACGAGTGGAGAAGTAATGCTGTTGCCACTTCGTAGCAGAAGCAAGTCGTCAGATACGGTGTTCCAAGGGAA
This sequence comes from Macrothele yani, assembly GCA_039090855.1. Classification (NCBI taxonomy): domain Eukaryota; kingdom Metazoa; phylum Arthropoda; class Arachnida; order Araneae; family Macrothelidae; genus Macrothele; species Macrothele yani. Next base: position 40,838,367 of record CM077022.1, on the reverse strand, counting down.
ATTGTTAAGACGCGGCCCCAGAAAGGGCTTGAGTACCATGTAACAGGGTGATTGAAAATTTCCTCTCGTTTGCAGCTAGGAAGGTTAACGATGCAAAAATGCTATACACGTTGACCTCATTCTGCAAAGTACAGGCCGATATTTTCTAGTACTTTGCCAGCGTTCCACCAGAGCCACAATCCCACGGCGGTGCCACTTCGCAGGTTTCGAGGACAAAAATTTTCTAATGCCAGATTCTATATCCACTAATGAAGCGAAGCGCCGTCCTTGAAAGGATTTGGCCATCAAGCAAAACAAGTGGTAGTCGGAAAAGGGACAAAGTCCGGACGGCATGGAGGATGGGAGAGGATCTGAACCCCTTCTAGTTTCTGTTGTTTTCGGCGGACTACTCTATAGGTGGGACTCGGAACGTTTTCCACTTGAAGCAGCGTCCGCTTTCTATTGATTCCAGCTGGTTAGCTTTGACGCAGATCGACACGAACCCACTACATTTGTTTGGCAATGAGATTCCCCGTCCACAGCTGACCACGTGGCTCGAGTTTCCAGTACACAGGACCCTCACAGTTCCACGAAAGAAACACTCAGCATGGCTTTCCTCTCAAGACGACCTCTTTGAACTACTGGCTGTGCTTAATGATCTGTTCCCAGTCACTGGTTTACAGAGTTTAGTACACACATCGTGTATCCGTGTTTAGCCCTTATCGCGACTCTTCACCGAAGAGAGACACAGGCCCTTTGACCAAGGGCCCAGCGGTGATGTTGTTGGGCCGAATTCAGACTGACGTTTCTGTACGATCGGCCTTCTTGCACACAGACCTTTCCCGTGGAATCTTCTGAGCATTTCTTTTGGCAGAGGAAGGCTCCTGTGAGAGTTGACTGGCTGTCGACTCCCTGGAACGGTGAGCTGTTAGTAAAAAATACCCGTCGTCTTGACTTGTGATTCATGGGCATTCTTTTCCCCGCTTTCTGCTTACTGTTCCCGTTTCTTGGACGTGTCCCCAGAGATTGAAGACCACTTGCCTAGACATATTCAGTCATTTTGCCACCACAGCTTGCGAATGCCCTGCTCCCAATCTACCTATCTCTCTCTCCACGTAAAGAGTCTTGTAAGTGATGGTGCGGAGCGTTTCTTCTACTAACCGTCCAGCTCAAGCTTCAATTGCCGCACCCTATTCAGGACAACCCTTAGCAATGTCGTGTGCCTGGAGAGATCGTAAGGTCGGCATTTGCGTATTTCCTTAGGAACCAGCATAATGTTGTTTGGGTACATCGAATTAGCGTTTCCCATTTCACATGTACCTGAAAAACCTTTACAATCGGTCATCTTGTTTTGAACATGTTCTCGAATTTGAACTTGACAAGTTAATTTTGGATACCAGTTCAGTCGAAGAGACATGGTGTCCGACAACTGGCGAACCAAACGACTAACACCCGCGCTTAATTTTTGTTTTTCAAAAGAAGCGTTAAAAATGACAAAACACACTCTGCATATCACATGTGAAATCCTTAGTAAACATTTACGTTTCGGGAAAGAATATATATTGGCAAACCCTAGAATAATCCCTTTTTTTGTATAATAATACACACATGGACAATAAAGTTTGCGCACCAAGACGGAAAAATCAGATTGAACTGAAATTTTATGGGCGTAATGATACAGATGAATGACACACATGATGACAAAAACAGAGCTGCAAGACAATTACAGAGGAATATGTGGTATGCAGTCCGGTCATCTTAAATAGCGCGTCGCACCGCCTCGTGCGACAATACATGCTGCAATACGGTCCAGCATGGACGCCAACAGACGCCTGATGTTGTCCTGCGGCAGACTGGCCCACACGGGTTGGACGGTGTGCTCCAAATTACGAATAGTGCGGCACCGCGGCAGCTGGCGTTTTAACTTGTCCCACACATGCACTATAAGGGACATGTCCGGAAAGCGGGAAGGCCATGGAAGTGTCTTGACATGTCGTGGGCAGTCCTGGGCAAACCTAGCTATGTGCGGGAGGGTATTATTCTGCTGGTATAGCGCACTTGAAATCCCGGCCAGGAATGTGAGCACAAGGGCCCTTTGGATCTCATCCACATACCGCTGGCCCGTTAACCACTACTGGTTCTAGAGCTGATCGGCTATCGTACGCTATGGCTCCCCAAACCATAATGCCAGCAGTGAGGGAGCTGTGGCGGTCGATAGCAAGGTTGGGAATGTGCCGTTGACCCGGGGACCTCCACACCCGGACACGATGATCATCTGTCCCCAAAACAAAGCGGCACTCATCGCTAAAGACCACACGTCACCAGTATGTGGCGTTTTACGTCTCTCTGGTTTGGCACCACTGCACACGGAGCCGGCGATGTTCCAGTGTTAATGGCAGCACACGTAAGGGGCGCTCGGATCGCAGATTCGCTTCCGCGAGGTTTCGGGAAATAGTTCGTGTGCACACAGGAGTCACTACATCTGTTTGAGTAGTAGGCCGAGCTCCCGTGGGATCCGTTCGTGCCTGGCTCAGGATTCGTCGATCCTCTCTACGGATGGTCCTCCTGGTTCGTCCGGAACAGCTCCACCGTGTGGCAGTGCCGTCACGTGTCCACCGCTCCCAACACTGTCGGACAGTATGGTCAGAACGATCCACGTGGGGACTGTACGGCGCGTCGACCACCCTTCCGGTTTTCAGCCCGATGATCAGGCCTATCTCAAAGTCCGTAAGATGTGTAGATCGACGTCTTTCGTATCTATCTGGCATTCCTGTCACTCTGCATTCTTGCTTGCATCAGCCGGTGCTTTTCCCTTTCATGGAGCATCGACTACACGCCGGTTTATAAGCCTGCCGGTTCGTACTTGCAGCGCCACCAGAGGGTGGGCGGTCATGCGCACTTGCACAAAACATGGATCATTTGCATACTAGTAAGCACTCTACCTATTTGCCAAGTTTTGCGGTTGCAGCATGTTTTCTTTTTGGTGCGCAAATTTCAATGTCAGTGCATGTATATTTACACTGAAGAGCAACTGAATTAGAGATACCTGTCTAGTAACGTGTAGCACCATCTTTCGCCCTGATGACAGCGGCGATTCGTCTCGGCATGGACTCGACAAGACACCGGAAGCGTTGGGAAGCCATTCGGATCCACGACCCCTGAACAAGCTCCCACAGTTCACGAAGATTTGATGGAATGGGTCAGAGCCTCGAACATCTCTCTCGATGACATCCCAGATGTGCTCTATGGGATTGAGGTCAGGTAACCTTGCTCGCTAAGAAAGTGAGGTCACGTCCGTGAAGTGTTCATCCAACCATTCGGATACAATTCGGGAGCGATGGCACTGTGCATTGACATGGTGCAGGATGAGGTCCCCACTGGGATGTTGAAGACACACAAACGGGAGCAAATGGTCGCCCAGGATATCCCGGTAACGTTGACCTGTAAGGGACGATGTCACACGTACCAGGGATCCCATTTCAGTCCACGTAAACAGTCCCCAGACGAGAATGCCACCCCCACCAGCTTGAAGAGTACCCTGCTGGCAAGAAGGATTCATCGCTTCATGTGGTTTGCGCCGTACTCGTATCCAGCCACCCGCATGTACGAACGTGAATCTCGACACATCAGTCCAGGCAACATTTTTCCACATGTCTAGGGTCCAGCGGCGATGTTCCTGCGCCTATGCTAATCTTTGCACCCTGTGATGTGTGGTCAGCCGCGGTACCCTGTGATGTGTGGTCAGCCGCGGTACCCTCGTGGGACGATGGCTTCTCTACCACAGAGCGAGAAGATGGTTCTGGATGGTGTGGCTGCATACACTTTTTTGTGCACCAGCGTTAAATTGCCGAGTGATTTCTTGCACTGTGGCCCGTCTATCTGCTGTTACAATGCGAGCTAGCCGACGATGACCCTGCTCATCCACACGCTGTTGTCCACGGCAGTTGGCCCTTGTAGGGGTGGTTTTACCGGATTCGATGTACTCACGGTGCACCCGTGACACAGTGGCTCGTGAAAATCCCAGTGCCTGCACGACTTTCGAGATGGAGTGACCCATTCGTCGGGTCCCGACAATTTGCCCACGATCAAATGAGGCTTAGATCCTTTGTCTTACCCATGCGTCCAACTCTTACTGATTCCCGTCGCATCACTCCTTATATTGTCGGTACGAACGTGAATCTCGACACATCAGTCCAGGCAACATTTTTCCACATGTCTAGGGTCCAGCGGCGATGTTCCTGCGCCTATGCTAATCTTTGCACCCTGTTATGTGTGGTCAGCCGCGGTACCCTGTGATGTGTGGTCAGCCGCGGTACCCTCGTGGGACGATGGCTTCTCTACCACAGAGCGAGAAGATGGTTCTGGATGGTGTGGCTGCATACACTTTTTTGTGCACCAGCGTTAAATTGCCGAGTGATTTCTTGCACTGTGGCCCGTCTATCTGCTGTTACAATGCGAGCTAGCCGACGATGACCCTGCTCATCCACACGCTGTTGTCCACGGCAGTTGGCCCTTGTAGGGGTGGTTTTACCGGATTCGATGTACTCACGGTGCACCCGTGACACAGTGGCTCGTGAAAATCCCAGTGCCTGCACGACTTTCGAGATGGAGTGACCCATTCGTCGGGTCCCGACAATTTGCCCACGATCAAATGAGGCTTAGATCCTTTGTCTTACCCATGCGTCCAACTCTTACTGATTCCTGTCGCATCACTCCTTATATTGTCGGATCGCTGCATAAGTCATGTCGTTTCCGTTTACAGGGCCACCCACAGCGCCACATTTGCATATCGCCAGCTGTCTCTAATTCAATTGCTTTCAGTGTATTTTCAATCGACCGCACTGATTTTCAAACATATCCATTTTCAAATAAAATTGCAGGAGATTCTTGTTTTCTGACCGTCTTGTTGTTATTTGTTTTAGATAATGTAGTCTGCTGGCATGCCCGAACGGAATGATTTTTGTCCAGAATATGCACAGTCGAGTCACATAATTGTGTCCACCTCCTACTTTTGACGTCAGTAGCGCGTAGCCAATGAAAGAATACACGTGTTGTGAGCTGGCTGGAAGGGTATATAAAGTGTGCTATAGGCATTCTGAAAACATATCACTCGTTACTGTCATGGATAAAAGGATCGGGTTATCAGATTTGCAAAAAGGGATGACTATCGGCTTTCGGGCCAAGGGTGGCAGTATTTTTGAAACAGCGCAGTTTGTGAACTGTTCGCGTGCTGCTGTGGTTAAAGTAAATCGTGTTTGGAGAAATGTCACCATTGAGAATAAGCGAAGTGGAAACTGCGGAGCACCACGTACCATTGACATGAGAGGTGAACGTCGGCTTCGAATGCGCATGAGGGACCATCGACACGTTACAGTGGAGACACTCACTCAAATTATGTATGCTGCTACCGGACGTGTGTCTAAAACGACCGTTCAGGGAACCCTTCTGCGTATTGGGGCTCCGATGAAGACGAATGGTCACTGAACCTATGGTAACGAAGGTGGATCGGCAGAAAAGGCTTACACTTGTAAGGCAGTATCGGAATAGGATCACCGCTGATTGACAAAGGATTACCTTCTCCGATGAGTCAAGTTTTCTGCTTCATCGAACGGATGGACGTTGGCGTATAAGGCGAGAAACATCGGAGAACAAACACTCTTTAACCATTGCTGGAAGAACACAAGCTGGTGTGGGAAACGTTATGGTCTGGGAAATGTTTTCGTGGCATTCCCTGGGTCCACTCATACCTGTGGAAGACACTATGGGCAGAAGTCGTTATGAATCCATCCTTGCAGACAACGTACACCTATACAGGTTGATTGTCGTCCTTAGGGCGAATGGGATCTTCAAGCAGAACAATGCGACGTGTCACACAGCTAGAAATGTCCGAGAGTGGTTGGAAGAGCAAGACGAAGACTTCAAAGTACTTCCTTGGCCCCCTAATTCCCCAGACGTAAACCCAATTGAGCATCTGTGGGATCACCTCGATCGTGTTGTTAGCTCTATGGATCCTCCACCACGCACCCTCCAGCAGCTGTCAGATACACTGCAGTTAGCGTGGCTCCACATACCTGTGAACACCTTCCAGCACCTTATTGAGTCACTCCCAGCCCGTCTAGCTGCTGTCTGCGCTGCACACAGCGGTTACTCTGGTTTTTATCTGGTGGTCACAATAATGTGACTCGACCGTGCATAATCCACAATGCACAGATTCCGGGATAAATTACGTATTAAAGTTTTTTTTATAACAGTAGGAATGATATTCCATCTGCGGCTGAAACATTAGGAGTTCAGTCAGGTGACCACATAAAAAAAGGTGTATTAATCTGCTTAAATTTAAACGGTGTCATCAAATGATGTATTGCCTGAAGTGGTTTTCTGGCCAAAGGGAATTTTAATACGCTGATCGCTCTGTCACGTAACAGATTTTCTGGAAGACTCTACGTTGAAAATATTATTTCCATAGAATAAGCTTCGAATGATTAAAATGAGGAAGAATAATCTTTAAATGATTAAAATGAAAAAAAAGTAATTCTTGAAGGATTAAACGCATCAAGTCGAGCTTAGCAAAATGAGATGAAATCAGCTCGAAAAAAGGTATTCAGTGTTTTAAAAGTGGGCCGAACGCGGCTGTAACAAGTAAACCTGAGCATCAGAAAGCGTTGCTTAGCTCTATTACTTAAAATGGCCATTTAGGGGGATGACAGACACCAATACTTTCTGACCAACTGCCTGTTAAAAGCGCAAGGCATTAGATACACGTGTTCCTTCCTTTAGTGACGTCTCACGAAAGCCAAAATTTCCGACTGATTTCCAACGCTGTCGTGTGTGACGTCAAATACGATACCCACGTGCGAGTCTATGTAATCTGAGAGTGACATCTCAAGAACCTACAAAAGGAGAGAGAAGATATTTGAGTCACTTGCTTCTATCTAGCTGAGTGATGTCCATGTCAAGGAGATCAACTTTTCTTTACTATCATGTCTTTGAGAATAAAGGATGGGAAGGGAGCTCTTTTCAGCAGTGACAGATTCATGCCAGTTACTACTGAGATGAGAGGAGGAAATAAATTAATTTACGGGAGCTATTGTAAAACCGAGCTGCTGTGTAAACAGCTCTGTTTTTGAGATTATTTGGTTCAAGTAAATCTTAGAAGGTTAAAATGAATAACTACACTGGCGTGCAAAAATTAAGGACGAGGCGGTTTTTCGAATGTAACGTCGTGCAGAAGTGCTCCACATCTACTCAAATCATTCCTTAAGATCCCCACGATGTAAGAATATGGGACAAGTGCGCAAAACCGTCTAAACAAGGAATCCAAAGGATACAAAGGCACTTTATTGAAAAGGTAGCTTCGAGCACAACTGGACAGATGACAGAATCGTCCATGTGACAGGCGGCTGCCAAGAAAAATTCAGTCTCTAGTAGGAGATGTGATCGCCCCTGACTGCGTTGCAGGATTTACAACGTCTGTTCATTCTGAGGACGAGGTTGTCAAGGAGCTGGTGAAGCATTGCGGTCGATTCCTCATGTAGCGCCAATCGCAGTTGCGGAATCCTTGCTGCCGGCTGGTGACGTGCTGTCAAGCGTCTCCTGAGAAGGTCACACACGTGTTCGATTGAATTTATGTTCAGGGACCTTGCGGGCCAACCCATGCGTTGAATATCTTTATTCTCCAACAGCTCTGCGACAGTCACTGTACGATGAGGTGTAGCGTTGTCGTCCATGAAGAGGAACTCAGGACCCATATCACCTCTAAACAGACACACGTGAGGCAGGAGAACCTTGGTACAATAGCGTACACCAGAGACTGAACCTCCTTGGAAGATGTGGAGGTCAGTACGGCTACCAAGGATGATACCGCCCCAAACGAGAACTGCGCCACCTCCAAACCGGTCCCTTTTGATGATGTTGGAGGTGTGATTGCGTGTTCCCTGCTCTCTCCAGATGTGTATACGTCCAGAATCGCTCGTCAGACTATATCGACTCTCATCCGTAAAGAGAACTCGACCCCATTGCTGATGTGTCCAGTTCGTGTGTTCCTGGCACCTCAGAAACCGCCGTCTCCGATGAGCAGGCGTTAATGGCACACACCGTACTGGACGTTATGTAAATAAAACACCTTTTTTGCAGCCACCTGGCCACGGTAAACAGCGATAACGGCCGTCCAGTTGTCTGTTGCATGTGCCTTGCGATTTCTCCCGCTGTCTGCCGTCTGTCTCTTCTCGCCTGTAGGACAATATACCGGTCGTCACCCGCCGTGGTTGCTTGTGGACGACCACTGCTAAACTCTCGGACAGCTGTTCCTGTCGTTTGAAATGCTCTCCAAGCTCGTGAAACGATTCTGTGAGCGATCCCGGACTCCTCGGCCAAACTAATCACACTTCGAACTTCTTCCACTTCCCAATGACGCGACCTCGGGTAAAGTCATCCAGATGTCGTCTACTGGATTGCCTCTTGGCCATATCACACGGAGGTAGCAACTCGACGTCGTTCAAACCGATGTACACCGTGCAATAGCTTTCAACATATCGCTGAGCGTACACCACCCGTGTGCTATATACCCTTCCGACACCTCACCCCCTCCCTACGTCATGCTACATATATGCACATACCCTACCGTACCGGACCCTAGTCTATCTCCTGAGTGGTCTTTTGGTCCGTTCTGCCTGCTCGTTCCGCTGTTATGTAATTTCTCCTCTTCGTCCTTAATTTTTGCACACCAGTGTATAACAGCAACCTAATCAGTGGGTTTGATCAAAGTTTAAGTCTTCCTGAGCTGTGTTGTTTGATATTATCAGGATAAAGCATTCGTGGTTTGGCAACACTGATGTTAACAAGCTGCTGCATCATGTTCAGTGTGTCATATATTGGTAGTAGTAATTGTTTATAAAATGCAAACATGTTTTGTTTGGAAACGTGGTCTCCCAACTTCAGTATGCTCTTCTAAATAAAGGGCGTTGTTTTGCTCAGGAGTATGAGTAAAAACGCAAAGTGCTGAGGAACAACACATCAAGTGAAAATTACGACCGGCCTGGGAACATGGCCTCCCTCGAAGGTACGTGCGATGATTTGTTTTATTCAGGCACAGAAAATACCGGCAGCGAAGATTCATTTCTAACTTCAAATAGTTCCGGGATCGTGAAGTCAAAAGCGTTCGGAAAGAGGTTCAAAATACGCACACGGGCGCAAGGCCTTGACATGTAGGAGTGGAAGTGGCAGAACTTCAATATCAGGCAGCCAAGTCTCTTGTGTGGAGGCTGTGGCGTAAGCAAATAGACGAGTGATTTTTCGTCGAATTGCTGCGGACGCTTCTTTCCGTACCACACGTCATTAATCTAAGCACCTTCCGTACCTCCAAGTGAGAGCATGTTTTTAGTAGTGTCGTTAATTTTTGCTTGTACCCGTCTTTCAGTGTTTGTCATTTTCTTGTAGGACTTCCGTCCACAGTGAGTAGAGTTTAGGTCCCAGCCACCTACAGCGAGATCACCTTTCTTGCAGGACACAGAAACGGAAGGAATGAGAGCAAGTCTAGCGACTTTGACAACAGAACAGTTTGTAGTGAGATTAGACTACAGTAGATGGCGCCACCGTGCAAGTACGATATTGCACATAGAGGGGTGAAAAGAATTTCAGGGGGGTGGGCATAGGAAAGGATACCCATTTAACCAGTGGGTCTAGCCTGGGGGCCGTCACTTAACGTGCTTGTCAGATGCACGGCGGATATTCAGCGATTGTTAGTAAATCACACCATCTCTGAATGATCAGCTCAGGTTCGAACCTGGGGGAATTTGCATCGATAGTCTGACTCGCTAACCACTTAGCCATCCGCGGCTACGCTTGTACCCGTCTTCCAGTACGTTGCGTTTTTATACAAAACTGCAGTGCCAAATAAATGCCCCCCGAGGAGAGGGTAATAACATTGGATGTATAGATTTGCATATCCCAAATTGGCCGCCGAAGATCATCGGAAAGTTCGTATTGATCCTCTTTTGTGCTTTTAATATCATATCTTATTTACGATTCGACAGCATGAAGAGTTTTTCGGATGGCTTATACGTGTCTGTGCCAGGCTTTAAACTTTTGAGAGAAGTACGAACAACTCCAGGCATCTAAGAAATTGATTCAGCATCTGTCAGTGTCTATCACTGAGCGTTAGAAAACTACTATCCTCATGTTCTTTTATGCCAGATATTATTTCACAATAAATGAAAGCATCGTTGTACACATACTATTTCAAGCGTCAGATATTGCCTTGGAAATGTTCACATTGTTTCTCTATCATTTTACGTTTGATGAGTTAAAATGTCTGCACGAGATTTTCCTAGTTTGACGGCAAATATTTTGTAAAGTACAAATAAAAAACACAGCCACAGAAAAAATTCAGAAGGATTCGATCGATATTTGAAATCATACCCTGCATTAGTAAATAAGCCACTGGCTTATAACTTTACTGAGAAAGGACGGTTTTTACGTTAGTTAGCTGCGGTGATATAAGTAAGAACAATCATTTCCTTCACGTAGCTTTGAAATTTCAAAACCAAAAATCAGTAATGATTTCTGATGAAGAATGCTTCTTTAACCTTGAAAAAAAGTCTCGAGATAACGGAAATATAGAATTTAGTTCGAAATAAATTAATATATTCTTTGCCATTTTCACATTCAACATCTAGATTGTCCTTTTTATCGTCATATTTTGTGTTCCTATCTCTCGTTTCATAATTTAATCTATATAAAGAATTCTTCGTTTTAGCAGCGTATCGCCAATAATCCTTTTCTGTATGTACGAACTTTTTGCATCTTAAACCAGTTGTAATATAGCTCGTACATGTAAATAGCTTTTCAAGTGTGATGAATAAGATTTAAAAAGACAGTGCTAACAATTAGAAAATCGTAAAGGACAAAGCTTTATTACTCTCCAAACATACGCTCACCGTAAGTCACTTTCAATATCAACTTATCTAAGTTTAATAAAGGAATATGGAGTTTTGAGAAATATCTACGACTGGAGTATTAGTGTTTAAAGACGTTTTCATCGTAAGTGACAGTTTACAGGGAAAATTTCCTTCAGATCTCAGACAAAAATATATACAATGAGTGTTCATTAAATTTATACCACCCTTATCAAAGTGAGTACGCCCGATAGCAGCGTAACGAAGGGAATGACGCGACCTGTAGGTAAACTACACATTTTGAAAATTGCAACAATAAGAAAGAAGCGCGCTATTCAGATTAAGTTTTTATCACATATTCCTCATGTTACAGGAGATAACTGATTGCATTTGTAGATCTATACAAGATTTTTACGCTTCAAAACTCAGTATCGTGTAAAGCCACCTCGAGCTACAATAACCACTTCTACACGGCGTGGCGATAAATGGAGGAGTTTTTTAATGTCGTCCTGGAGGAATAGTGGGCCAGGCTACTTCTATGCCAGACTAGAGTTAATTTGAGGTTACTGGCGTGGGCGCTTAACGGGCCAGTCGTTTTCTTACTATGTCCCAGGAATGTTCGATCGGAGACAAATTAGGCGAATGTGCAGGTCATGAAAGAAGGGATATCTACCGGGAAAGGAAGAGGTCAAGGACATTCGTGGCCACATGAAGACTAGCATTTACCTGGTGGAATATAACGCCAGGAAAACTGTAAAGGAAGGGGATCTCCTCTGCCTGTAAAACATTTCTGATGTATCGCTGGCTGTTGAAGGTTCCCTGAATTCGTAATAGGTGAGATCGCGAATTGAAGCTAATGGTGACCCAAACTATGATGCTTGGCTTTGGGCTGGTCTGACGCTGCAAGATGCAGTTCACCACGATGTCTTCCAGCACGTGTCCGTCCATCATGGTGCATCAAGTTGAATCGTGACTCGTCCGAAAACACGATCTGTTGCCAATCAAAACGCTAATATCTGTGTTTGAGATCCTATTGCAGTCTGACTCGTCTGGGGTTGAAAGGTCAAAGGAATGCGCAGCAATGAGCTGCTAGCGACTAGTCCTTTTTTAAAAGAAAGTGCTCCACGGCTGCACTAAAACCGTGGATTTCGTTGTGCGATCGGTTACTGTCATTCGATACATGTGTCCGTCATCCGATGCAGTCGTGCCATTTTATTGTCCATTTCCAGGATTTCGGTGCATGTGAGCCTCATCTGTGCACTAACGCCACATTCTTCGCACTGCACTGGCGTTTCATTCCGTACGAGTGGAAATTTTGCGGTAGGAAAGTCCAGCTCCTCTCATCGGAACAATCCTTCCTCGCTCACACTCCGCCAAGTGTTCATAATGCAACCTTCTTCGGCGACGGAAGCACCCTTTCGACTCAATGTCGACAAAAAAAAACACCCTTTCATTTCAATGTCGACAAGAAACACCCTTTCGACTCAATGTCGACAAAAAAAACACCCTTTCATTTCAATGTCGACAAGAAACAACCTTTGGACTCAATGTCGACAAAAAAAAACCCACCCTTTCATTTCAATGTCGACAAGAAACACCTTTTCGACTCAATGTCGACAAAAAAAAACACCCTTTCATTTCAATGTCGACAAGAAACACCCTTTGGACTCAATGTTAGCTCTTCACCGATTGCAATATCTGGTTTGAGACAGCTCTTTACACACAAGACCGGAGAGTTAAGAAGTCGCTGCTCCTACACCGCATGCGCATTTTCACTTACACTTTAATCATTCGCATGTACCAACCTGTTGTACATGTCCTGTAAGGTTGAAGCTAATACCACTAGTACTTCATTGTGTTGTAATTTTCACAAATAGTAGTGTATTTTGATAACCATAATAAGTTGACATATGCTATCCATTTAACTTTCGGTTTTGGTTTACTTTTTTTTATGTGAACTCCAGTTACCCCACCAGTTACATTTACTGAACGTCCCATTGGGACTCGCAAGAGTTTATTCTTTGTGACATCGTTGGTAGTCTGTCAAGTGAAGGACGAGTAGGCATAAGGAAAAGCGATGTATCTGAATGGTGTATTAGGTAGTCCCCTGATCGCTCGTCGTAGTAAGATTTCTGTCATCCAGTCTTGTTGTCAACACGTTATCCGAGTATCAGGCTTTTATTCTGAAGCTGAGTTTTGCGTTAATTTTGTTAAGCTTTTTCATCTAATAGAAGTCATTACTCTTTCCACGTGTATAAGTGAGCCACGGAATTTATGATCGGCCGCCACCGGGAATCGAACCCAGGGTCTTCCAGTTACGCTCCAGATAGGCTTCCATTGCACCACAGTGGCCTCGAAATTCTCCAGACTCACAAACAATAAGCTGCCAAACCACATGACAGGGTTGCTTCTTTGGAGTTCCGCACAACGCTGGGGATTCACCACAGATGAACAGCAGCAACTGAACAAATAACTAGAAGGCGAATGAAGGATAAATACACAGTTGACGTGGACCAGGAACATCAAATAGAAGTCATCGCTCTTTCCAAGTTTATAAGTGAGTCACGGACATTATTATTATTATTATTTTTTTTTTGGAAACATTCATTCGCCTTCTAGCTATTTGTTCAGTTGCTGCTGTTCATCTGTAGTGAGCCATCAGCATTGTGCCGGGCTCCAAGGAAGCAACCCTGCCATGTGGTTCGGCAGTTTGACGTTTGTGAGTCTGGAGAATTTCGAGGCCACTGTGGTGCAATGGAAGCATATCCGGAGCGTAACTGGAAAACCCTGGGTTCGATTCCCGGTGGCGGTCGTTGAGAAAAGTTTTCCGTGACTTACTTATAAACGCGGAGAGAGCGATGACTTCTATTTGATGTTCCTGGTCCACGTCAACTGTGTATTTAAGCTTTTTACTTTAGGTATGCTGCTTGTAAGGCACTGGTCATTCCGTCAGTAGCAGCAGTTCTAAGGGGATTGTTATACAGTGAAGAGAAGAATGAAGGAAAGCCAAATTCCTGTCATTTTCTTAAATCAGTCTGAACTTGCACAGCGTGCATCTGAAGCAGTTCGCAACGTCAGTAGAGCATTTGGGCAACGCGGCGTTAACGAACGCAAAATGCAACGTTTGTCTGTAAAACTGCGATCCGGCTATATGAGCCCTGAAAAGTAACTCACGCAATAGACTAGAGGAAGGTACCAATGATACCTCGTTGGATGGCCTTGATTCAATCTTATGCAAGTCAAATTGTACGAGAACCTGGCGAGAAACGATCTGGAGTTCCCTATGCAACCATTATCCAAAACTTAACATCCCATAAGCTAAGTGAAGTAGATAGATAAATTGTTCCCTTATGAGTTAAACGAACAGCACAAATCACGAAGATTTGATGTCTTTTCTGCTTATATGCAAACAAACAGACAACATTTTGAGGCGCCTCGTCACGTGTGATGATCGATGGATGCAGTATGACAATCGCCGATGTTTGGAGCAATGGCTCGACTGAGGTGAAACCCCCATAGAGACCCTGAAACCGGTACTCCATCCAAAGAAGACGATGGTTAGTGTTCTGTGGTGTTATTCGCAGCTAGAGTGGTCCACTCCTCCTTACAACCGTCTCAAACCATCCCGGCGCACAGGTATTGTCAAGAACTTGACATTATGCATGGAGAACTACTGTCTGTCCACAAAACACATGGCATTAGCCAATCTCCATGGACTCATACTTCTCAATAATATCGCAACACCTTGCGTTGCACGCCAGACGATTCACAAGCTGTACCTGTTGGGTTACGAAACCTTACCTCATCAGCCTTTTTCACCTGATCTGTCCCCTACTGACTCTCACTTCTCCAAGCAACCGGACGCTTTTCTTCAAGGCAAATTGTTTTCCAAACAAACACCAGTTGAAACCGCATTCTATGAGTTCGTTGCATCCCGAAGCTGGACAGTTTTTTTCACGGCGCTTGCATCTGTTTGGCAAAAGCTGTTGGCGGTGATTAGTTTGATTAATAAAGTTAATTTTGCACCGTATTTTGGGAGTTTGAAGTTACCATCTGCAACAGCCTAATAGTAAACCATTCAGTTACTATCAGTTTGCTGTAGTCATAGTGTGTCTAACCCTGAGCCACATTATAACAAACAAAAAGCTGTTTTGAATTATTTAGCTGTATACCAATATCTCTCAGCAGGTAATATTTAAATTCTTTATACGCCTCGTTTTTTCATCTGTCTCTTGATCCCATTTTTAACGTATTTTGAAAAAAAAATATGTGCTTATACTGTAGTATTTCAACATCCGTTTTTCACTGTGAATACCATATCTCTGTAACTATTAGTACAACTTGAAAAATTCGTTTGGCAGAAGAAAGCCTCAATTGTGAGAAATAATAATAATAATTATAATTTTTATTTTTGCTTTTACGTTGTAAGCTTTGTGAATATACATAAATAATTTTTATTTCATAAGAACAGCAAGTAAAATCGGGGAAAAGGTCTCAGAGGGTCCTGACAAGTCCTGATTTCTCAAGAAAATAGGCAAGCAAACTCAGATTCAATAAAACACAGCAGTAATGTTAAATATTAGTTATATTGTAAACAATTTTTGTTTTCAGTTATTATTATTTTTTAATTAGCAAATATTATTTTAGTTTGTTTTTGAATAAATTTAGGTTATTTATCTTACTTAACTCAGCTGGCAGTGTATTCCAATATTCAGGACCGATATATTTTAAGCTCTTCTTCATCATGAGGGTTTTTGGATGTATGGGTCTTAGTGATGATCTGTGTCTCGTATTGTAGTGATAGGTATGTTAATTCAATTCAATGATATCTGTGTGTAAGTTCAGTTTAACTCTTTGAAACATTAGTCAATTTGAAATGAAACAATTGTTTAATGGATAAAATTCCATAATGGTTGGGGTTGACATAGGTATGTTGTAAAGTGTAAGGCCGGAAGTTGATATGAGAAGAATTTCTTTTTAAGTCTAATAGCCTAATGTATTTATTCTGTAATTTTTGTAGTTTATTGATGTTGGTTTCAGTAGATTGTCCCCATGAGGAAAAGCAATAATTAATGTGTGATTGAAAAAGTGTATAGTACAAAAACTACGCCGGCATAGGTTTATCACTGCCACTTGAAGAATCTAGACAATGTCAGAGATGTCGGTGACTGTGTCTCTCTGCTGGAAACAGTGACCCTAAGTTAGGGACAGGTGACTGCGCATAACCCAAAAGTTATCCATTGTATTGTTAATACCAGTAATAGAAAAAAACTGAATTGCTCGCACGCTTTTAATTCCATTTTAAGCCGACAAATGTTTTCAATTATTTCTCTTAAAATTTCAGCCATAAACTGATAAGAACTTCCTTATAATGAAAACCTTTTTTGGAATCTGGGCATCAAAATGTGCTACAGCTTAAACATTATCGCTATTATTTCGGCTGCACGGGAAATTCGTTGGTCAATTTTTATTCGAATTTTCTTTTATGTTTAGGCTACTTTCTTCCTTCTTACTCAAAATTTTCTTTGGCTAATATTTTTTCGGAAGAGCAAAACACATAGTTTCTAGTGAAATACTCTTGTCCTCTGAGTGAGAAGACACAGTTGAATTCTGAAGAGCGGTGGCTGTTGATTGGCTGATTCGAAGTCTCTGAAGATCAGGTACTTCGATGCATCGCAGTCGTGATTACGAAGTCACTAAATCAGTGGTGATTTAGCCCATGAGTGAAATTGGATGAAATTATCTGACACCTGTCAAAAATACGAAATTCTGCATGCATTGCTTTAGTGCAAAACCCACATCAGTAAAATATGTGGTATGTCACGCGATGATGTATGCGTGTTTTCTCACGTCGGACTGGTCATTGCTCCACACCTTACGAAGCTTGCAGCTGCGTCTCCATAGCAGCAGCCCCGGCTGCACGTTGCCTGCGAATGGATCAATCGGGGCTCTCTGCATTAAACGAGAAGTTATGCAACAATAACACAGGGAATTTCCGGCAGTCACGCAGGAGAGACCGAACGCAAATGCTTAAGAAATAAAAAAAAATGCCTCAGGAAAGGCTACTTTGCTTTTAATGGCAATGCTATACAAATCACCTGTGAACGATGGAAAATTCGTGGAGTTCAATTTATGATAAGAGCAAGCAAAGAAAGTTCTCATATATGTAAAACGTGTAAGTCACGCAAAAAGAAGAGAGCGAGTAATTACTACATTACATGTTGAACACCACGAAATGGTTCACATACAAAGTAAAAATATTGCGTATGTACGTTGAACACTAAAAACAATAAGTGAGCTTGTAAAACTCACTAATAAATTGAATTTTTCGGATAGATTTATGTTTTAAAATGAGGAAGAAAATCCAAACCGCAAGAGAACCACAGTAAAATTATTTTAGAAGCAAGGATAATAAATAATAGTCCCTGTCACTAAAGCAGTAACGCTGGGTTGCTCTCACAATAACACAGCACTTAAATTGGGATTTTGGTGCCGAAATTGGGCGAAGTGCTAAGTTTTCAGTTTATAAGGTATTAGATAACTGGCTAATCGATTAGAAAAAATAAGAAAATGCAGTATATATGTAATAAGACTGTTAAAAAAACTACACAATGAAAAAAAAAAGCATGCGATGTCCATCTCTATGTTTAACTTTACTTTTTGAGTTTCTGTTCTCATGTAAATTATGTTACTTCTCTGTAGGATTTTCTTTCTGAATGGCACTTCCCTGATATTTCTGTTTTAATGCTCAACGTGAGCGTTAGCAAATTGATGGACTGTAAGCAGTCACCTTTTTTAACGTCCAGCGTGAGCTGCTCGATGGGCTATAAGCAGTCGCTCATTCTTAATTTAGGGCCGCTGGTTCCAGGGAAGGGCGAGTGACAGTACCGTAAGACAAACACAGCATCCATGCTTCCCTCGGGATTCGAACACATCTCGGACGAATGGTCAGAAGCTGGCTCTGAGAATACTGCGCCACATAGGCGGCCCCCGAGTTTCTTTATGTCTCTTGGCAACAACTGAAAGTGGATCAAAATGAATAAAAAAGTCACGCCGAGTAATATAGTCAAGGACGTTTTCGTTAGTTGTTAAGAGAGGAATTGTGATTACAAACTGTTATTCAGCAACCAGAAAGGAATAAACAAATCGGCACGTTTCATTTCTCGCTAAATCGATACCTGAGACTATTAGTGGTCGCCTAAGTGTTGTTTTAAGCATTTAGTATTACTACAACACGCGAAGTTATAATCATTTAAAACATTATAAGCTAAATACCGATTTTCTCATCAGAAAAATTGCATATAGAATGAGCGAAGTGACAACCATTTTAAAAAAATGACAGGAATATAACCATGTGAAGAACCGCAGGAATCATGTGTTCTGTCGACCGCCACACTTAAATAATCGAGTTGGTGCGAATGAAACGTCCGGCAAAGGACCAGCACACGTGGACTACGAGAACGGAAGAGTAAGGTAGCTTATCTAGGCAAAATAACCCCCTCGGCATCGACACATAATTGCCATCTGTTAGGCAAGGCCATGATCCCTGAACGAAAAAAGGCTTGTGGCCGGGACCCGAAGAAGTCATCAACTGCACGTTGAGCCTCGTTGTCTGTCGTGAACTGTTTCTCGGACAGAAAGAGATCCAGGCGAAGAAATAGATGATAGTCTGTCGGAGACAAGTCCGGGATGAGGCAGTGTTTCATAGCCCAAGGCACTTAGTGTCAGCATCGTTCGTTGTGCGACTTGAGGGTGGGCGTTGTCATAGAGCTGAAGAACACCATGTCTGTTGACCAAAGTCGGTTGTTTCTGCAGCAATTTCCAGTGGATCTGGTATATTTCAGCACAATAACGTTCTGCAGTGATGGTTTGGCCTCTTGCCGATGAATTATCCCGGCTTTGGACCACTAGACAAGCAGCATCATCTACTTGGTGTGTAGTGGTGGCTTAGGATGCCGCTCAGTAGGCTGTATCTTCATCAAACAAAGATCTTCCCTCTTTCCACGTTTATAAGTGAGTCACAGAAAAATTCTCATTGGCCGCCACCGGGAGTCGAACCCAGGGTCTTCCACGTACGCGCCGGATATGCTTCCGATACACCATAGCGGCCTCGAATTCCTCCGGGCTCACACACGCTAACTGCCAAGCTAATTTGGAAGGTTGCTTCTTGGAGCCCCGCACAATGCTGGGGATTCTTTTTTTTTTTTTTTTTGATTGGAGGTTTAACGACCACCGTGAGCAACTCAATGGGCTATAAGCAGTCGCCCGTCCCTAATTTAGGGTCACTGGTTCCAGGGAAGGGAGAGAGCCAGTGCCGTAAGACAAACACAACATCCATGCCTCACCGGGATTCGAACCCGGACCCCTTACGGACGAATGATCAGAGGCCAGCGCCTTAGACCACTGCGCCACCGGGGCGGCGCTGGGGATTCACAAAAGATGGTAAGCAGCAACTGAAGAAATAATTAGAAGGCGAATGAATAATTAATACAGACATTTAACGTGGACCAGGAACATCAAACACAGATCTTCGCTCTTTCCACGTTTATAAGTGAGTCACAGAAAAATTCTCATTGACCGCCACCGCGAGTCGAACCCAGGGTCTTCGAATTACGCGCCGGGTAAGCTTCCGCTACACCACAGCGGCCTCGGATTCCTCCGGACTCACACACGCTAACTGCCAAGCTAATTTAGCAGGTTGCTTCTTGGAGCCCCGCACAATGCTGGGGGATTCACCACTCAATACAAGAAAGTTTTTAATCGAACCAGCAAAAAAAAATAAAAAAATAAATAAAGAGAAGAACCGAAAACGAAAAATGAGGAAGAATGTTTTTCTTATCAAAACTAAAAAGAAACGAAGTGTACACTGAAGTAGCAAATTACAGTGAAACCTCGGTTATACGTTTTTCTAGGGGATGATCTTAGAAACATATAAATCTAAAACACATATAAACGAAATTTCAAAATTTACAGTTGTAAAATTTATGCTTTAAATGAAGATTAGATGTTCCTTAACCATTATTTATTTAAAGTCGAATTGACGGCTAAAGAAAAAAAAACCGTTACAAATTTTACAAGAGAGAGTCAACTGAAAACCTTAAATAATTTTTTCTCACAATTTGTTAAACAAAAGTGGTAGACACGTGTATCATTTTTCAATGTAATCTTCATTTTGTGCAATACAAGATCTCCAGGGCTTACGAAATGTATAGATTCGTGTTGAACAAAAAAAAAAAAAACAATACAGTTCGCGTGTGCAGCTCGTCATGCACCACTTGCTGCACCTCTTTATCGGACCTGAAAGTATTTCCTCCCATCGCATCTTTGAGTGGTCCAAAGATGTGGTAATCACGTAGGGCAAGGTCTGGTAAATACAGTGGATGTGGAGGGATACGATCAGATCATATGTAGAGGATTTTAGGAAGGGAGTGTCTTACCCCAGGTCTTAAACAACCCTTAGAAACAGGAAGCTAGGATATTTGGGCTAGAGTGCCCGATAGGAAAGTGACACGGCAGCGAGGTAGAAGACTCCCTTATTTACTACCGAGGGGACAGTACCCTGGGTCCGACGGCTTAACGTGCCCTCGGATGTGGAAGGCATTCGAAGTGTAGGTTTTGTATGGTTGCAACCGTTGCACGACAATATGGAATCGAGCGTTGCCATGTTGCAATAAGACACCATTACTCAGAATTCCACGTCGTTTCGATTTGATTGCAGGTCGAATATGTTTCCTGATAAGATCTGCATACGTGTCACTGGTTACAGCGTTCCCCTGGGCATGTAGTGCTCCAAAATTAAGCCTCGTTCATCCCAAAAAATGAGTCAGTATATCCTTTCCTGCAGTTGGCTGCGTGCGAAACTTCTTCGGTTTTGAAGGGGAGGGATGGCGCCATTTCTTGCTCGCTCTCTGGGTTTCTGGCTGATGTTAGTGAACCCAGGTTTAGGAAGCCATCAGCTTTTGCTTCCAAGCGCCGCAAAAGTTCTTGACAGGCATCAACACGTCGTTGTCGGAGTCAGCTGGAGTGGCACCCACCTTGCAGATACTTTGCTGAACTGTTGCGCATCACAGATGATGTGGTGTGACTGATGTTCATCACGGATGATGTCCATGACTGATGTTCAAAAGTGCGGCTATTTCATCCATCATCACTCGGCGATTTTCCATCACAATGCCTTTAACTACTGTAATGGACTGTTGTGTCACTACTCTGTGTGCCTGACCTGGTCGAGGAGAATCTGTCACAGAACTCACGGTGTTTCGGAACATTCTAGTCCATTCGTAGAATTGCTAGACTGATAGACATGGATCACCTCACTGCAACTTCATTCGACGATGAATTTCAATAGGTTTCACGCCTTCGCTACTCAGAAAACGGATGACAGAACGCTGCCAATCTTTGGTGCATGTATCAAGCGGGGCGGGCATCCTTACACTGCTCTGTGACGTAACTAAGCTGGTCTGTACTGTACTGCCACCTGTAAGGAAATCTTTTAGTCATTGGTAACAGAATTGCCAGTTACTCACTACTTTTTTATCGCCAGTTTAAGGTTTTCATTTGACTCATGTGGTAACATATTTTATCGCATTGCAAAAATCACAAACCTATGAAAATCAACTTCCCTTTTGGAGGCTTTATCTGACTACAAAAGTCCTGATTCTAGATCAAGTCAAATCCTCACAACGAAGAATCTGGGAACAATTCTTTAGTATAGAACTTATAAATTAAAAGCTTTATTTTTTTCTGAGGATCTTGGGTGCATCCATTTAAAACCTGATGATACATTCATATTTCTATACTACTATAGATTACACGAATAGAATCCACAATATTACGCCCCAGAGATTTATCTATTTTTAAATAGCGCATATGTGTGCGAGTAATTAAATTTAAAACCAAGTTTTCGTCCGAACAGAAAGGAACCAACATACCCTTCTCTGATGAGATCAATGTTCAGCTTTGGCTGCAGCAAGAAGGAACACAACAACGCTGTCTCAATTATCGCAAAGCTGTAACATACCGGGTTACGTATAGGAGAATCAAAGAACCATGAGTTTTGATTATCTGTAATTCAAATTTTAACACAAAATCACGAAAACGTATAAATGATTTACGTATAAAGAAAAGGAGATAGACACTACAGTAAAATATCGGGACTAACCCAGAATTACGTATAAAAGTAAAAAACGTATGACCGAGGAACACTTACCTAATAACGTGTTGGGCTGCACTTGGCCTTCAAAACAGCCTCGATTTGATGTGACATGGATTTAACGAGTTCCCGATTTCGTTCTACCAGTATGTTCCGCTAAGCGGATATGATGGCATTCCTCAATTGCCGAATGCTCGCTGAAGAATGATCTCTGTTATGAATGGCTCTGATCCCACAGGCGTTACATTGGGTTAAGGTCTGTGGATTGCAGAGGTCATTGTAGCACTTTGAAGACACTGTGGTGTTCCTGGAACCACTGTGTGAAGACTCGAGCTCAGTGGTATGGTATGTCATCATGTTGGAAGTAGCCCTGTCCATTAGGAAACACCATGCACGTATACAGGTAAGCCTGGTCCGCAATAGTGTTAATATACCACGTGAAATCCAAATACGGTTCCAAAAGTAGTAACGAATCCAATGCCGATCTGGAAACAGACCATTTCACCGCCTCCACCAGTTTGTAGAGTAAACGCTAGAAATGTGGGATACATTGGCCCTTCCATCGGCATGTATTAATTGGAAACGAGATTCAGCAGACCATGAGACCTATCTCCTGACTTCAAGGGACTGGTCTTTGTGCTCCCCTGCCTACTGTAGACGAATTTGTCGAATTTCAGCAGATATTCTTGCTATGCGAAATGTGCGTCTACTGTTATAGCCCATGGTTGTTCTTGCATAACTGAAAAGGTTTTCCGTTTGTGAGATGCTTGGAACTGCCACCGCCTAGTCGTCATTATCATGCCTCCTTCAAAGTCGCTTAAATCACGAATATTTTTTCATATTGTTGCTGTCGACACTTCGTACTCCTCTGAATCCTTTGCAGAGCGCTGTTTATAAAGCCATTTCCACGTCATTGTTGTGTACGTAACTGAGGATGGCACATGTTTGAGTGCTATTGCGTGTTCCCAATAGTTTGCTGCTTCACTGTATATTGAAGCAGACAGAACATTTATTTACTTTCCAGCAACGAATATAATGGAATATTAAGATCAGTAGTATACCCTGACAAAACGGAGAAGTTCCTTATCATAATCACGAAGCAATCATTAACCGCTAGTTTTTAAAAATAAGCAAACGTGAGAGGTGTCAATAAGGACATGGAGAATATAGAGTATGTCAGAGAAGTGACGTTTTTCTCGGTCAATCCTATACTGAATATGATTACAAGAGATGTTCGTTATATGACCATTAAAGAGATAGCCATGAGGGAGACGATCGAAATCTCCTCCGGTCAGCTGGCATGCAATCATGCTGTGCTTACGGAACTGACAGTGCTTTGGTCTGCATTACTAAGGGATGCAAACACGTCAGATCACACCGCATAATCGCGTGATAAGTAACACGAAATATTACTCCTGCTCTCTTCGAAGCTGCACTACTGCTTGTTAAACTTGCAACACGAAGAAAGAATCGCGATATTCAAATGAAATTTATATCACAAATTCCTCATGTTACAGGAGATAACTGATTACCTTTGTAGAGCTATACAAGATTATTTCGCTTCAAAACTCAGTATCGTGTGAAACCACCTCGAGCAAGAGTAACAGCCTTACACGGCGTGGCATTCAATGGAAGAGGTTTTTGATAACGTCCTGGGAAATACCCTGCCAGGCTGCTTCTATGTGTGACCAGAGTTCATTTGCGGTGATTGGTAGAGGCGCTTGATGGTGATTAGACATGTTTAATCGGGAACTTATCCGGTGAACGTGCAGGCCGGAGAAGAAGCGGTATCTGACGTGCTTGGAAGAAGTCTTGCATATTTCAGGCACATGTGGCACAGCATTGTCCTGATGGAACATAGCGTCTGGCCAACTCTAAAGGAAGAGTATAAACTCTGCCTCAAAAACATCCCCAATGCATCGCTGGCTGTTGAAGGTTTCCTCAATTCGTATTAGGCGGGATAGAGAACTGAACCTAATGACGCCCCAACCCATGACGCTTTCCGTTGGGCCGGAATGACGCTGCAACTTTCCATTTACCACGATGTTTTCGAAAACGTCTCCGTCCATCATCATGCATCGAGCTTAATCGTGACTCGTCAGAAAACACGAACTGTTGCCAATCAGCAAGCAAATACTTCTGTCCGAGACCCCATTGTAGCCTGAGGCGTCTGCGGTTAGGGATCAAAGAAATGTGCTGCAATGGACTGCTACAGACCAATCCTTTGTTAAACAGACAACGTCAAACTTTTATGGAAGACAAAGCCTGACCTGTGACAGTGCTCCACGGCTGTACCGCAGATGTCGCTGTGCGATTGGTTACTGCCATGCGGTAGAGGTGTCTGTCATCCCGTACAGTCGTGCGATTTTGCTGTCCGTTTCCAGGACTAATGTGCGTCCGTGCCTCATTTGTCCATTGACGCTACGTTTCCATTACTGTACTGGCGTTTCGTTTCATACGAGTGGCAATTTCGCGGTAGGAATATACACTGAAGAGCAATTGAATTTGCACCGTGAGTACATCGAATCCGGTAAAACCATCCCTGCAAGGGCCAACTGCCGTGGACAACAGCGTGTGGATGAGCGGGGTCATCGTCGGCTAGCTCGCATTGTAACAGCGGATAGACGGGCTACAGTGCAAGAAATCACTCGGCAATTTAACGGTGGTGCCCAAAAGCATGTAAGCAGCCACACCATCCAGAACCATCTCCTCACTATGGGGTACAGAACCCCTCGTCCCACGAGGGTACCGCTGCTGACCGCACATCCCAGGGTGCAAAGATTAGCATAGGCGCGGGAACATCGCCACTGGACCCTGGACATGTGGAGAAATGTTGCTTAGACTGATGAGTCGAGATTCACGTTGGTACATGCGGATGGCAGGATATGAGTAAGGCGCAAACCACATCAAGTGATGGATCTTTCTTGCCAGCAGGCTACTCTTCAAGCTGGTGGGGGTGGCATTCTCGTCTGGGGACTGTTTACGTGGACTGAAATGGGACCCCTGGTACGTGTGACATCGTCCCTCACAGGTCAACGTTACCGGGATATCCTGGACGACCATTTGCTCCCGCTGGTGCGTCTTCAACATCCTACTGGTGACCTCATCCTGCAACAAGACAATGCACTGTGCCATCGCTCCCGAATTGTATCCGAATGGTTGGATGAACACTTCACTGACGTGACCTCACTTCCTTGGCGAGCTAGGTCACCTGACCTCAATCCCATCGATCACATCTGGGATGCCATCGAGAGAGATGTTCGAGCCTCTTACCCCCTCCATCAAATCTTCGTGAACTGTGGGAGCTTGTTAAGGAGTCGTGGATCCGTATGGCTACCCAACACTTCCGGTGTCTTGTCGAGTCCATGCCGAGACGAATCGCCGCCGTCATTAGGGCGAAAGGTGGTGCTACACGTTACTAGATAAGTATCTCTAATTCAATTGCTCTTCAGTGTACAGCTTCTATCGCAACAATCCTTCCTCGCTCAAAGTCCGTCAGGTGTTTACATGCGACCTTCTTCGGCGACGGGACGCAGTGAGACACCAGAAATTCCCTTTCTACTCAATGTTGGCTTTTTATTGGAGGTTTAAGGACCACCGTGAACAACTCAATGGGCTATAAGCAGTCGCCTGTCCCTAATTTAGGGCCACTGCTTCCATGGAAGGGAGAGAGCCAGGGCCGTTAGACAAACACAACATCCATGCCTTACCGGGATTTGAACCCGGACCTCTTTCGGACGAATGATGAGAAGCAATTGCTTAGACCACTGCGCCACCGGGGCGGCATGTCGGCTTTTCACTGATTGCAACATCTCGTTTGATCCAGCTCTTTATACCCAAAGCCGGGCAGTTCAGCCGGCGCTGCACCGAAATCGCAAAGGCATTTGCACTGACAGTTTAATCATTGAAATGTCCCAACTTGTTGTACATATGATGCAAGTTCCAAGCTAATACCAGTAGTCCTTCATGGTGTTACAATTTTCCGAAGCAGTAGTGTAGTTCCAATATACAGGGTGTCCGAGAATTATTGGACACATTGCAAAATTATATAATACAAAACATTAAACAGATAGAAAGAAACTGACTGTACTAACCTATGTACAGTGTAACTACACGCGTTAATAAATTTCAATGTGAGATCGCTTGGTTTCTCGTAGTACGTCCAAGTGATACTCGGTTTCATGCTATGTATTGGCAAACATATGAGGAGTTATGGAATTAATAGCAGCTGTGATACGCTGCTTCAGTTCCTGCAAATCAGTACAATTAGACACGATCCTTCACATAACCCCATATGAAATAATCCAAAGGAGTTAGATCTGGAGAGCGAGGAGGCCACGGAATGGCACCATCACGCCCAATCCATCTGTTCGGGAAACGCTCATTTACGCACTTACGTACACACGTTGACCAATGCGGAGGAATTGTTGGAAAACGACGTTGTCATATCTTTTGATCTGGGGCATAGCGAAATTTTCTAGCATATCCAAGTAAATGTCACCATTCGTGGTTTTTTCGCAGAATAAGAAAGGACCAAACACTTCTCTTTTTAATAGGGATAACCACACATTAAGTTTTGGAGAATCACATTATAGTTCAATAACAGAATGAGGCGGTTCACTGCTCCATGTCCTACACTTGTGACGATTCACAATACCTGATACATGAAATGTGGATTCATCACTAAAAATTACAGTACTGAGAAAATTTTCGTCATTTTCCACTCGATTCGGCATAGCCACAGCGAAATCGTATCGCAGAGTGCGACCATTTACATGCATCTTTTGCACTATTTGAATTTTATAAGCATGAAACTTTAATTTCTTGTGTAAGATATCGTGAACTGGCGATTTCGGAATGCACAGTTCTCTGCTTGCTTTACGAACGAATTTCCTGGGGTTTCGTTTGAAACTTTCATTAACTTGGTCAACCGTCTCACCGCTGACGCTAGGCCTACCGGCTCCTTCACGATGTTTCACATTGCTAGTTTCTTTAAACTGTTTCATTCACCGCTTAATTGAATTCGTTGACGGAGGATTACAACCGTACTCTAAACGGTACCGTCTTTTAACCTTAATGACAGACTTTAATTCCGCAAGCCATAAGACACACATCGCCTTCTGCTGTACGGATGAGATGACTACTGATTGCTCATTTCTCATACATTCCTCATGAGGCCACACCTAGCGCCATCTATCAGATTCTTGGAATAACGATTCTGCAAAACAAAAATATAGCAATCGTGTTAGTAATACGTGACATAGAAAAACAACCCAGCAAAAACACAAGTGCTGGGAAACTGCTGGCCACCAGCTGGTAATGATGGGTCACTGCTGGCTGAAATCTGCCGCTCACGGTCCGGTAGCGGTCCGTTGGTGGCAGCGCTATCAGTGGGCGAGCCATTCATGGCCCTTCAGCATCGCCATGAATTGTGGGTTTCCCAGCAAGTGCCACTAGTGGCCCTTTGCTGGCAACCGATGCAACCTCAACAGCAGGTAGATGCAACGGGACTGCCCATGAGTAGAAGCAACACTTGCTGTGTCTCTCATGGTACCAGTTAGTAGAAGACGACGCTATCGCCATGGTGTTATTTTAGTGGGTGTTAAGAAAAAAATCCGTATGTACAGAGGTGAATTAATTTCCTAATGAAATTCCACATCGACGAAGATATCAGATTAAGCCATGAAATAATAAGTTACAGCCATGAAATACGCCACTCCGTTCCCATGAATAACAATTCATGGAATGAAGTGGGGGAATAATAAGAACACATTTGAACCCGCTTGAAACAAATGTCCTGGAAAAACATTAAAAAAAATGTGTTGGAAAAAAAAAATTTTACGTGTACAAAATTTATTAACTGTTTGAAAAAAAAAGCAACGCTATGTGGATATAATGCACTCATCCGTGGGTTGAATACACAAGACTGGTAGGTATTCGCTTCTAAAAATAACGAGAAGTTAAATAAAATATATTTCCTCTGTAAAACAAATGTTCCTTCGGACAAAGGAAAGGAAAGATACAACGTTAAAAATGTAACAGAATGTGACATGAACCCGGGTAAATATATATTAATTCAATAATCGCCTCTCAAGACGACAAGGACAGTACAAAACTTTGGAAAGCGACTTTAAGTTGGTACACTCCGTGAAAACGAGTAAAGTTCCCATAAGGTAAAAAAAAACTATCGTTACCCTGAAAAAATAAATTTCTGAATTATATGAAACTGACTTTTATAAAAAATACCTCGCAATATTGTAAAATGAAAGAGAGAACCATTCGATTACCCATTCCGCAGGAAAGAGACAGCTTCAAGCACATGCTCGTGCGTGGAAAATTAGTCCCATCGGTAGAGAGTTCACCACCCACGCCGACAGCCATGGTTCGTTTCTACCCAGAATCAAACGGGTGTTTTTCCGGTTTGTTGAAGAAATATCTCCAGTACAGTGCTGTAATTGAGAAGTTTTGTAAGGGTGAAAAAAAAAAAGTTGTAGCTTTGTGAAACTGCGGTTGTCCTTGAATGTCTTTTTCTTTTATCGCTACTACTGGGAATTTGGCGGACAAGATTCGGCAAGCCATAAGTTACGTCACGTGGTTGCCGGCTGCCACTATCGGCAAACTAGCGGACCATATTAAGCTAGCCATAATTTCTGGCACGTGCTTGCAGGGCCTCTGAAGGGCCACTTGTGGCAGCTACTGCCTGAGATGGATAACTGGTGGCCCTCTTGTGGCATATGACAACTGATGGGGTGCCAACTGTTGGCCTCAACTGCTGGCCCTTCTGTTGACCGCCCGGACATTTTATTGACAGTTCGGCAGGGACAACATTATACTGGGCCATTGCTGGCAGTGATGGCTGCCAGCAGTGACCCAGTGCTGGCCCAGCAAGAGTGTTTTTGCTGGGACACAATGCTTATAGTTGTTTTTGTACATAATTTGGTAATGTGTCCAATAATTCTCGGACAACCTGTATAGCTATCCTTTCGTTCCCGTGTTGACATATTTCAGCATCTATTGTTCCGATTTGAACTATGAACTGTGATAAGCAGGATCAACATCTTTTGGTATTTTTCTGACTCATAAAGTTGACACTAGCGGTGTGAATGTTGATGACAATAAATTCAGTCTCTATTTTATTGCATGCCATTGCTTCCATAATTCCGATTGAACAGTCTCTATCGGATTTTTTTTACCACGAAGACTACAGTGCGCGCTTTGCTAGTACAAATAATGCACATTTTCCCTGCTATGGGGTGAAAACATTCGTTGTATTTTTTCGATATCTGTGCTTCTGAATACCGAACAACAACAATGATGTTTCCTTCCGTTAACTTTCATTTTGAAGAATATTGTGTATCCACTTTCTATATCTTCATCACTGCACAATTTGCCGCTAAGAGGTGTAAGAGCATATTCCTGTTTGCAAAACATTTGCAGCAACATACTCACAGGTAAGAAAACTGTGCAGCGGAAACTACTTTATTCATTTTACTTTTCAAACTGTTGCACAGTTTTTCTGCAAGATGGCACAAAATTATATGTTAGAGTTTGACATATCTATTTCTAAAATATCTGTCTGAGAAATACTTTTGCGTTCGTAGAGGAAAATTCCTTTTAGGCATTTGCTGAATTTCATAACGCAACGTTATACCACTAGAGCCGTAAGTACATATTTATGTTCGCAACACATTTCCAACGTGTTTACAAAAACATCCCAATGGAAAACAGTTTTTCAGACACACAGCACGCATTACGGACAATCTTATAGTACCATACTTCCTATTCAGAGTAATGCACAGTTTTGCCGCTAAAGGCTATAAATGTACGTTGAGTTTTCGTCGCTATTCCATCCTGAAAATATCCAATTTGTAAAATTATTTTATACCGTATATTATTCACTTTGCGAAATACACAGTATAATCAAAAGTATCCGGAAACATCACTTTTGTGTAATGAATTTGCCCATATATGCCACAGCCGTGGCCCATACAGGTATAAAAAGACGCACATGGCCTGACACGCATCATAGACAAGCATCAACAGTAGACTGGGCCGTTTGGCAGGGCTCAGTAGCTTTCAACGTTCCACGGACTTAGTGTGACATCTTAGCAGCGAGTCATATCGGGGAATTTCTTCCCTGCTGGAGCTGCCCCGATGAACTGTAAGTGGTGTTATTGTGAACTGGAAACGCATAGGAGCAACAAAAGCGCAATCGCGACCTGGTAGCCCACATAAAATGACTGAGTGAGATCACCGTGTGCTGAAGCCGGTGATGCGACAAAATTGCCTGTACTCGGCTGCTACACTCATCACCGAGTTCCAAAATGACTCTAGAAACAATGTCAGTCTAGGAGCTAGCTCATGTCCCGTATGCACTTCTATGTGCCCTAAGTTTTATTGCTGGATCTTATAACACATCTGTAGGAGTGTTTAAAAAATTGGTGTTGCCGCCCCGGTGGCGCAGTGGTCTAAGGCGCCGGCCTCTGATCATTCGTCCGTAAGGGGTCCGGGTTCGAATCCCGGTCAGGCATGGATGTTGTGTTTGTCTTACGGCACTGGCTCTCTCCCTTCCCTGGAACCAGTGATCCTAAATTAGGGACGGGCGACTGCTTATAGCCCATTGAGTTGCTCACGGTGGTCGTTAAACCTCCAATCAAAATAAAAAAAAAATTGGTCACATGGTCCAGATCATAGTCGTTTGGCCGTCATATTGGAAATTGGCCGCCATAACAATGACTTTTAGTTTAAGCGTGTCTCCACTCACCGTCGTCCGATTTTATGTACACGAAGCTCATTTGACTCCTTTTTGGAAGGCACCAAAATTGGGTTATTACATATTTATTGATAAAACTAGTATTTTAGATTAACCGTATTTCAATAATAAGAGACAAAATTACGGTTTTCTGAGCAAAACTGCTATAAAAATGAGCGAAATAGCAAACCTCTTGGTATATAAATGAAAAGAAATGTTTATTTATTACTGAAAGAAGACACAGTGGAAGAGGTTAAAACTTTAACAGAGTGCATCAAGGCAAATGACATTACAAGAACACGAACCCATGTTGAAACTCTTCAACGACACATGCCAAAAGTTACAGAAGAGATAGAAAAATTTGCTGAAGAACAAGGTAAAGAAGATTATACTTTGTTTTTTTGATTGGAGGTTTAACGACCACCGTGAGCAACTCAATGGGCTATAAGCAGTCGCCCGTCCCCAATTTAAGGTCCACTGGTTCCAGGGAAGGGAGAAAGCCAGTGCCGTAAGACAAACACAACATCCATGCCTCAACGGGATTCGAACCCGGACCCATCTCTGAAGAATAATCAGAAGCCTGCGCTTAAACCACTGCACCACCGGGGCGGCAATGAGACTTTTTGTTTTTGGTACCAGTTCCTACAAAACATATTTCTTGTGTTGAAAGATCTCACACGAGCTCAGAGAGAAGCGAAGTGGGATCTGAATGTCAGTTCCCTAATGCGGGCAATTCCTTTCTCCTTTGCATTTGATAAGACTAACTACTGTAGATGGGCAAGTGTCTTCTTGGAGGACTGTTTACATCTTTCGCGGAACTTTTCTGAGATTTATGCAGATTTCCAAGCTGGATAATTTGTTGTGAAAAATCTGCAGCCGAAATCCAGTTGCGTGGCTATGGATCAAGCACTGGATAAAAATTACAACAATCCACCAAAACACCATGGAGGAATCATCGGAGTCACAAGAAAAAAGGAAGCAGTACTACTCCATGATCTGATCGAACACCAAAAAGTCCAGGTAACACAGGTTTTACGTGATTTCTGTGGCCTTGTTTATGAAGATCATTATTCTTTGCATCATGGATTTTTTTTTTTTGATTGGAGGCTTAACGACCACCGTGAGCAACTCAATGGGCTATAAGCAGTCGCCCGTCCCTAATTTAGAGTCACTGGTTCCGGGGAAGGGAGAGAGCCAGTGCCGTAAGACAAACACACCATCCATGCCTCACCGGGATTCGAACCCGGACCCCGTTCGGACGAATGATCAGAGGCCATCGCTTAGACCACTGCGCCACCGGGGCTGCATCATGGATTTTCAGAAACCACTACAACTACTGATGAGCAGTGTGTTAGAAGAATTGTAAGCTTCATGGAGAAACAAAATAATCCTTTCGTCACTACAAGCTCTAACAGTGGCAAAGAGCTACAAAATGTAATTACTAAACAGAAAATCAATTATCAAACAAGCAATGATCTTTTAAACTGCATACAAATTAGAGAAAAGGTTCACACTCCGTTCAGAAGTGAAAGATTTGAAGAAAAGTCCCTAGGTCTACTGCAACCTATAAAGAGACTTTAAAAAACTGCAAACGCATTGCAACCTAATGAGGTGAATGTGGAAAAAGAAACTACCCATGCTTTGCGATAAATTGACTTAGCTAGGTGCAGAGGATATGATGTAAAGTATCTTTTGAGTTATGAACTAACATCTACATCTCTCTTTCTGACCAGAAATGGATGTTTGTCAAAACCTGACAAGTCACAGCTGGTTTGCTCACGGTGGTCGTTAAACCTTCAAGCAACAATAAAACAAAACAAAAAACCGTATGTACGAAATAAAACATATTAACGAATTTAACTTAGCATTCTCGAAGATGTCCCCGTATTGCCACCCCGGTGACGCAGTGGTCTAAGCGATGGCCTCTGATCATTCGTCCGAAAGCCGCCCCGGTGGCGCGGTGGTCTAAGGCGCTGGAGTCTGATCATTCGTCCGTAAGAGGTTCGGGTTCGAATCCCGGTGAGGCATGGATGTTGTGTTTGTCTTACGGCACTGGCTCTCTCCCTTCCCTGGAACCAGTGACCCTAAATTAGAGACGAGCGACTGCTTATAGCCCATTGAGTTGCTCACGGTGGTCGTTAAACCTCCAACCCCCCCCAAAAGAAGTCCCCGTATTAAGGCGATAAAGAACTCTTCGTGACGCGAAACAAAAACAAATGCTCTTGCAGTGTAAGAATGTAAAAAAGAACCTGCACGCTGCTTACACTGCTGAACGATTGCTTCGTCATCCAGATGCTAAGCGTAAGAGGCACTGCTATAAGTTACAACACCGCACGTGCGGTTAGCGGTTTAGTGATGACGCTTATTCTCTACTGGCTATGACGTTTACTACTCGCCATCTTTGTCCAGAACGGCTACCGATCAGCAAAAGGCTGCATGTTTATGTTGGATGGCAGAATCACAATCCCTCACCACTGTGCAGCGAAAATTCAGACCAAAAGATGGCTGAAACTGTCCTTCTTGGAATAACATTCTCCAATGGGTTGAGCAGTTCAGGACAACCGGTTGTGTGAACAGATGACATCGTTGCAGCGGGTCATCACCGACATCACGTGATGTTGAAACCGTGCGGCTAGATCGACATCTCCCAATCCGCGGTGCATGATGCTTTAAAGAAACGTTTGACATTTCGTGCGTACAAATTCTAAGTTATCTAGCAGCTTCAACGAGACGAATGCACAGCACTTCACCATTTTGCTTGTCTTTTCTACAAAATGCGGAAAATGATGATGACTGTCTGACGAACCTTATCTGCTCAGACGAGACAACATTTTGCGTTTGTGAGAATGTGAACACACAACAATCGAGTATTGGATTCCAAACTACCCCATGCTGTCATTAACGATGAAAGAGCGAGTGGCAAGGTCAATATCTGGTGTGCCATAACACACAGCGGAATGATTGTTTCCTTCTTTTCTGAGGAGAATACCACCAGCAGCACGCACTGTCTACCTTGAGCAACTGGAAGTGTATTACGTCCCACAAATTCAAGAACTGATGGCCTTATTCTAGCAACATGCAGTTCCATCATATCGAGCAGTAACCATTCAGCAGTTTCGGGACACAACTTTTCCCGGAAGATGGACTTAGGCCATAGAAGGGGTTCTCCCTTTTCATGGCCTCAGTAGTCGCCGAATTCAATATCCATGAATTTCTTCTTGCAGTAATACACAGAGAACCAAGTGTACCACACACCAGTCATATCCTTACAAAACCTGAACTTCTACGTCATCCGTGCTGCAAAAGGAACCACGCCTCAACTGTGTGCCGAAGCTTTAGGATCATTTGTATACTGGGTAGCTGCCTCGTGGTCTAGTGATCTGAGGCTCCAACTTTGGATCCTTCGACAGAGTGTAAGCAGAGTTTGACACACTGGTGAGAGATGGGCGATGGGCTTGTCGAATGACGCTGGCTTTGACCCTTACCCGGAATTAGTGACCCTAAATTAGGGTCACTCAATCCATTAGGGACCGGCGACTACTCGTGGACCTAGGAGTTGATCATGTTAGTCGTGAATCACCGGTACAAAAAAGAAAAACGTATAACTCTTGACATTGTGTTAGCGACAAACGGTGCTTAGGTTGAAGTTCTACGATCTTTTTGAGTTTCTTGTTCCTATAAAAACATTGTATTTTAATTTTCTTCATTTACTTATAGAACATGTTTGAAATTCACCAATTCTTTCACGGACATCCTGTATATATTTTTACTAAAATATGAAAATATACTGCTTGCTCGTGATGATTTGGGGAGTAGTGGCTGTCGCACGTCTGAATCACTTACTCCATGTATCTTGAAGATAAATATATATATATATATATAAGTTTATATCTCAGATATTTCATATATATCTATATAACTTGAAGTCGAAGCAAGCTTCCTCTGTTCTACAAAACGACGAGGTTTGAATATTTGACGCGCTTTTCGGCTTTGGCAAATGCGATCGATTGACAGTACTTCTAACTTAAGACCAGGGGTTGTTGTACATTTCAACTGCGCCGCGTATGTTTCCCTGTCATTAGGTTTACTTAAAATCCCTCAAGATTAAACAGGTGGAATCGAGAAGATCAAATTCTCAAGTTTTGGGATCACTGCAGAGCAGACAGTTTTAATGCTGATGTACATAGAAATTTAACAAATAAGCTGCCCTTTGTCATATGCTTCCCATAGCTATGTTCTCTGAAAATGTAAATCTCTTAACGAAATGAATGAAATGCTTTTCTAGGTGTTGCAGTTCAACACTAATTCGTGGAAATAAGTTTCTCATTAATGATATCCAAATAAAACTAAATTTGACGTCTTAACTAATGTTTTACTCCCCATCCTATCAGTATTGGTTCAGAAAAATGTTGGTCTACCTAACGAATTTTATCTATGCCGCACATCATATTGGGACTAAATAAACGTCTTTAATTCCTATCTAATATATATCTGTGTTTTGATTCTACTGAAAATATACATTTCATTCATTATTGTAATTATAGTAACGTTTTTATGAGATTGCGAGTAATTAAAAACACTGCAGCCAAAGAATAAATACAGTGATCCCTCATACATATCATAAAATGGTAAATTCTTTGCAAATAATTAAGTTTCACAAGTATTTTAAAAGTCTTTCATAGGCTGTCTGCTGCTATGGAATATCTAATACATGATTGTTGATAGAGCAGGTAACATGGTCTGGTTAAATGTCTGAAACATGGATTTTTATAAGACATTTTTACTGTTTTTGGCGCAGGTATGTATATTCTTCCTAACACATCTGATTCTAACAACTGTGCAATGGTAAACATTTTGTTGCTTAAAGCGAAATATTTGTAAATGTACGCTACTAAAATTCCGTCACTGGATTAAAGCGAGATGTGGTTTATTCAACAAACACGGGCTTTGCTTTTTAACATGTTAGTGAACTTACGATAATATTAAATGCAGTTCCTCCCTAAATAGTATATTTTCTTAAGGTGGTTCCACCTAAATTCTCTGCTTTATGTTTCCAATGGTAAAATTTCTTTACATATTTTCTTCGCAATTAATGTATTCCCAAGGATGAAAATTTGCACATCGATAAAAATAACTTTAAGTTATAGAATGGGATATTTAATACTTGATAAAACATAACCACAATTAAGCAATTCAACATTTGTTTGCCTACTGACGTCATCAATGTACAGGTCCCGCCATCTATTAACAGATCTAAACATTACTCAAAGAAAAATGACTGATTTTTAATATAATTGTGTTATGTTTTAGCAAGTATTAGGTATCACATGCTATAATTTAAAGTGAGTTTTATCGATGTGCAAATTTCCATTCTTGGGAATACATTAATTGTGAAAGAAATATGTAAAGAAATTTTACTATTGGAAACATAATGCGGAGATTTTAGGTGGAACCATGTTAATAATTAAAGTTTCATATGTAAATACATAAGCGTAAGAATTCCATTATTCGCAGGATATTCAGAAATATTTCGGTGAACAATCAGATGATTTTGTTTCAACGACGTAACTAAGTACTCACTGGGCAACTTTAGATTTTTGTCAATTTAATCCATATAATCTTGTTTTCGTCATTTTGGTGATTGACTTCTATAATTTACTGTGGAATTTAGAAATGTGACAATTTCAGTGGCTTACCAGACTACGTCAAAATCTGGCCGATCACTGAAAATTTAATAACATTCGGGAAAATCTGATGCAAAAGGGACACCTTCCAGCCATAACTCATAGTAGATTTTAACAGCAGGCTGTAGATATAGTGCGCTACACTTTTACAAAACCTGACACAAACATCGTGGTTAAATTGAAAGAAAACTATTTACCTTTACAATTTTTCTATAGATGTTCTATAGGGGCTAAATGCGCCGCACAGGTAGCCAAATGGTCAGGGGCTCTGTTTCTAGTAGGTCGTCTGATCCGGGCACAGGTTCTACGTAGACCCGGATGACAGATGGATGGTATATTTGCCTTCTACGACATTGTCTTTCTTCTTTCCCTAGAATTGTTTTTGATTACAGGTTAAATGATAACCGTGAGCAACTGAGTGGGCTATAAGCAATCGCTGGTCGGTAATTTAGAGCCACTGGTTCCAGGGAATGAAGAAAGCCAGTGTCGTAGGACAAACACAACATCCATGCCTCACCAGGATTCGAACCCCGACCCATCTCGGACGAAGGATCAGAAGCCATCGCTTAGGCCACCCCTTTCCCTGGAATCAATGGCGACAAATTATTGACGGGAGATGGCTTATATACTTCGGAGTTGCTCACGGTGATGTTAAACCCATAAACAAGAAATAGGGCTAAATTCAAGACACAGGGAGAGAGAGAAGCACATCATATTTTGTAAATGGATACTTTGAAATTCAAAAGTAGCTGTCAGAAATTGAAGGTAAATGCTCTGCACGAAACTTTGTGAACTTTTGAAGTACCTCACAAGCACCAAAAACGAAGATGAAGAGCCCATCTTTGATTTAGAATAACTCTTTCCTGCGATGGGAGACCGCGACTACAGCTAGGACACATTGTATATTCATCATTATCATCAATAACTTTCAATCCACTGATAGATGAAGGTCTGTACAAGTTTGTTCTACAACTGTGTGTCTTGAGTAACACTCTGTCAATCTGGCGTACTTTCGAATTTTTCTACCTATTCCACACGTGGTCTTCGCCTGGATCTTTTCCAGGCCCTTGGTATCCAGTCTATTATTTCAGTTGTCCAACCGTAGTCAGTTTTTTAATCAATATATCCAGCACATTGCGACTTCATGGTCCTTACTTTGATCATAAAGTCTGCTTTTCTTGATACTATAGTAACTTTTCCTGTTTTTCTTGGTTACACAAAGCATGCAGCTATCTATATATGCTTCTTTTATTTGTTCACAGCCTCTGTATTTCTATTTTAGTTAAGGTCTATCTATCGGATCCATAAGTCTGAAATGTCAGGATGTATTGTGTGACATGTTTTAGCGAGCCTGTGGTTCCCAGGCCCGTTTGGTTCGTTTCGTCCTTTACAAAGTACGGCCTTAAGGAAAATATCTCCAGTTCAGGAATCCATTTGCCAAGAAATCTGAATATTTATTCAAGGTATATATATACAACTGTACATTATTTACATGCTTTATGGGTTATATCCCATACAACGAAAAAAACCATTATGGTGTATCACCGTGACATCTCATTCTCCTCGCCTTCCAATCTCTAATGTCCTCCTCGTCTCCCTTCCTCCGCGAACTCCCCAACGTTTTCGGGGGTTGCATTGTTGACACCTCGTAACGAATGTTCTTTAAGTTCCGCCTCCAAGCATGTAAGAAGGCGTACCGAATATCACCATGTATTTGACAACCAACGACTATCTTACGAGTTCGAGCAAAATGGCGTCGTTGAGGACCAATGTCCCCAAAATGTCCAGCAGTGAGTTTGCAAGGATAAATTGTTCGTTCTCATACAAGATATCTTACACGGCTGTCACTTGAACACATACGTATACACACGAAAAAGACACAAAAATCATATATAAGTATTTAAAGGGGCCTCTCGTTCGCAGAGATCCTCACACCCCCCTTCCGGTTTAACATTACTCGACCAAGGTCGTGAAATAGAAACCACTTAAACCTAAAGGGTGTTGCTTTAGTCCCAGTACAATTTTAGAACTAAGAGCCAAAGCAATTTAAAATATTCAATGCACCTTACTGTGCTGTGTGTATTTCTGTTTATGTCCCATGGTCTAACTTCTTCATTTTTAAAACATAGTTATACGCAAATAACATTAAATTCCACTCAGACGACATTTTCAATTCACTTGGGCAGGAGTTAATCCTTTCAAGAATCTGACATTACCAATAATAACTCCTTTTCCCGTTCTCCATTCATTGAGGCGTTACTCTTAGCATTAGACGTGGTAACTTTACATTACCAACGTAACATACATATAACATCAAACATTGCACCTATTAAATATAACATTGTCACGAAAATAATAATACACAAGAAAATATGATTATCTCTTGGTAAACTTTTATCACTTACATTAATTACACACAATACTAATTCACACTGAACGTTTACTGAAATATCATTTACAATGGAACATTCTCTATTTTTTTTTCAGTAACCTCTACGCATTCTCATGTCCGAGTCTAGAGAGAGCATCCGCATCAAGATTAGCCTTCCCAGACTTATGAAGAACTGTTACATTGAAACGAGCTATTGCTAATGCCCATCTTTGCAATCTTGCATTTTTAGGAATGCCCTCTGTCAAGTACTTCAAAGGATTGTGATCACTATAGAGAGTAATCTGTCCTCCATAGGTCCACATCTCAAATTTCTCTAGAGCATAAATAGCTGCGTAAGCTTCTCTTTCTATGGTGCTCCACTTACTCTGTGCTTCTGTTAACTTTCGACTAATGAAAGTTATTGGGCGAACATTTCCCTTGTCATCCCTTTGTCCGAGGCAAGCTGCGATTCCAACTGAAGACGCGTCACAGCTTATCTCGAAGGGCTTACTCAAATCAGGAGTACTCAAATATGTAACCTTACATAAAGCGTCTTTCAATTCTATAAAGCACTTGTCAGCTTCTACTGACCATGGAATATTATT
Organism: Macrothele yani; assembly: GCA_039090855.1. Lineage (NCBI taxonomy): Eukaryota > Metazoa > Arthropoda > Arachnida > Araneae > Macrothelidae > Macrothele > Macrothele yani. The sequence continues at coordinate 40,798,932 of CM077022.1, read as the reverse complement.
TGCCACATATTTCTTTGTTAAATCTGTAAGTGGTTTAGCCAATATAGAATAATGTGGAATATATTCCCTGTAATAATTAAACAATCCTAAAGCGGATCTCAAATCTCTTTTCGTCTTTGGTCGCTGCAAATTTTTAATCACTGATATCTTATCAGGATCAGGTCCATGTTTACCTGAGCCGACCACATGACCAAGGTACTTAACTTCTGATTTTGCAAAAGAGCACTTCTTTAAATTTCCTGCAAAATTTAGCTGTCGCAAAGTATTGAGTACTGCAGCTATATGTTCCAAGTGCTGTTTCCATGTTTCTGAGAAAATTATTATGTCATCTATATAACTCTCAGCATATTCTTGGTGAGGTCTAAGGGCAATATTAATAGCTTTCTGGAACGTTCCTGCTGCTCCTGATAATCCATAGGGCATGACAGTAAACTGATACTGGCCTTTCGGTGATACGAAGGAAGTTAACTCCTTACTCTCTTTTTCCATGGGAATTTCCCAGTAACCTTTCAAAATATCTAAGGTTGTCAGATATCCAGCAGCTCTAGCTTTATAGCGCAATTCTGTTGCATTCTGCATTGGAAATGGAACTATTTTACTCTCGGCGTTCAGCCCTCTGAAATCCACACATAATCTAATCGATGAATCTGCCTTAGACACACAAACTAATGGATATGCCACTTCCGCATTTGAAGGTTCAATTAGTCCCCTTTTTAACAAATCTTCTATTTGTTTTTCTACTTCGGATTTCAAAGCTTCTGGCACTTTATAGATTTTTGGCTGCTTCCTTTCTACTCCTGGCTTTAGCCGAATTACATGACTTCCAGCCTTAGCACGTTTTATCTCTCCGTCAAACACTTCATGATATTTTAAAAGTACCTGCATCAATTCCTCTCGTTGTGATGCGTCTAAATGTGTCCACTTGTCCTTAACAGAAATCAAAGTTTCCTTTGCCTTTGGCCTTTCTCCTACAGGAACCGGTCGTATTTCGCCAAACTCCTCATCATTTTCATAAATAATTCCAACTGCATTTATTGGTTGAATATACTTCCTCAGTTTGTTTTGATGGAGATGCCTTTTGCTTCCATCTGGTAGTTTCACTAAGTATGAATGTTGTGATTTTCTATTTACAATTTCTCCAGGTCCCATCCATCTTGAACATAATTTGTTTGTAGAATCAGGGATCAGTACAATCACCTCATTCCCTACTTCAAAATTTCTCTCTGTGGACCGCAAATTGTGATAGTATGCATACTTCCTCTGTTGTTCCTCTGATTGGTCTTTAGCATATTTCTCTGCATTATTTAAATTTTCCTTCAGTCGCTCTAGGTATTCACTTATCGACTCTCCTACTCCTTGTGGTAAAATTAAGCCATCCTCCCAACAGGATTTTAAAATTGTCAGAGGCCCGGTTGGCATGCGTCCGTACATGAGCATGAACGGTGATACTCCTGTCGTGCTATTTGGTACCTCACGATACGCCCATAAAAGAAAAGGCAACTGACGATGCCAAGCACGGCCTTCGGCTCGAATCGCATGATGCAGCATGTGTTTCATCACTTGATTAAATCGTTCTGCTAACCCATTAGCCTGGGCATAACCTGGCGTTATAAACCTTGGAGATGCTCCTAAATGCTTCAAAAATTCCTGGGTTAATTGTGACTTGAAATTAGTACCGTTATCCATCATAATTGCACTTGGTACACCGGTACGCATGAACACTTCTAAAAATGCTTCACAAGTAGCTTTTGCTGATAATGATTTTAAAGGTACCGCTTCTGGCCATCTACTATGCTGGTCCATCAAACATAACAAGTACTTATGTCCTTGTGAAGACATGGGTTCTATAGGTCCAACAATATCCGCATTTACGCATTGAAACGGCAACTCTGGCCTACCTATAGGCTCGATCGGTGCCCTATCACATACCCTTACACGTCTGCGTAATTGACAATCCTCACAAGCTTCACAAAAATTTTTCACATCTTTGGTCAATCCATCCCACCAAAACGACATCTTTATTCTATCCGCCGTCTTTTTCGCTGCTAAATGACCCCCAGGTAACGTTTGGTGAGCCAATTTCATTATTTCTAACCTTCGAGACTCAGGAATAACTAACTGGTTAAATTTCTGCCCATTTAAATTTCCCGTATGATACAACATTCCTGACTCAATCCAGTAGTTATTTTTATTCCGGTGTGCGTCAGTAAAATTCCCTTTCAAAGCCTCGCACTGTGTTTGCTGCCTCTTAAACTTCTGGCTCGAAGATTCCGGGTGTAAATTTTCACAGTCTCCAGACAATGAATCTTCACTTCGTTCGGGATTGTTATCATCCATGGCCTTCACTTTCTTCCCTCTCTGGTCCAGGGCTCGAGAATCACTCCCTTGCTGTGCTCTGCTTGGGGATGCGCTAGTTTCTTCCCCCCTTAGAGTGGTGGACGGGTCCTCCTTGATCCTTAACGCTGGTAGAATGGAACCTTTCTCCCCTCCGGCGTCTAACACATTTGCCTGCCTCACTAATGCGCTAGGGTCTTCAAACACTTCTAAGTATGTCTTTCTCTGTTCACATATAGTTTTATATACGTGTGGTGTAATTAAAGCTTCTTCGTTTAAATCATCCACCACTGCAGCATAAACTTGAACATGAGGTTGAATATCATTCGGTGACGTTAACAAGCTCAACGGAAGTGATACCAGCTTCGCTTCCACTGACGATCCAATAGCCGGACGCACAAATATTTTTCCTCCGGTCTCCAAATATCTATCCGGGACAAACTCTCTCCTTAAAACACAAATTTGTGCTCCTGAATCAATAATTCCTTTAAAGCAATTTCCTTCTATGCTTAAATTTACTTTAGGTAATTCTGACTCTGTTTTACCCGATGGAATTCCTTCCGATATCCATTCAGGCTCTGCCGGTATATTCACTTTTACACACACTTCATTCAATCCTTTTTCTTCCTTATTTTCACTTATTCTTTTATCTTGGGATCTCGATCGGTGAGTAACTTCGGAACCTGGAGCCTGGGGACACCGTTTGCTTACATGACCCCTTGATCCACATCGAAAGCACTGAACTTTCTCCATGCTATTCGAAGCTCTCGTTTCCCATCTTTTATTTAAATTCCTGTTATAAAAAGATGCATGTGTCTGCCCTCGACCTCCGCTTGCATTTCCTACCGTCTTATTCCTTTGAAACTCATTTCTATTTCTGTTATAATCAGGCTTCCCAAATCTTCCAATTTCTTGCACTTTCGTACTCGGCTTATTCCAGTTATCAAATTTCTGAGCTCCTACCTTTGGCATAGCAGCAACAAAATTATCAATTTCACTAGCTAACTCGGTCGTTTTTAACCATTTCTCGGTCTCCTTTAGCAACACATGTGATTTAATGTGGCTTGGCAAAGCATCCTTTACTTGGTCTGCTACTAATAGATCTTTCAATTCTACCAAGGTCGTTATTTCCCTTGATTCCAAGTAAAATTCTAGTGCAGCTTTGACTTTCATTATATGCTGCGTATAAGATTCTTCTGTCTTCTTTACACATTTTTCTAAATTTCTTTTATGTTGTAGAGGAGTGATTTTAAATTCCTTTAACAAGATTTCTTTAATATCAACATAATTTTCCAATTTTTCCGCTCCCAATGTTGCAGCTAAATGACGTACATACCCCTGCAAATTTTGCAATATCACCTTCCCTTGATACTCATCAGGCACTTCATATAGCTTGAACATAGTTTCGGCATGGTAAAAGAAAAATGGCCACTCCTCTGCTCTAGAAGGAGGTTTCAACAAAACACCTTTCAACAAATTTACATATTTCAGAAATTCATTATTCTGTGAAACCATGGCTTCTGAATTACTTACCATATTCCCAATTCTCCTGTTACCCGATTGCGATGCTAACTCTAACTCCTTTAACCTTACCTCATGATCCATATCCATTTGCTTTGATCTTAATTCCAGTTCCTGTTTCTTTATAGCCATTTCAGCTTCCTTCTGAGACCTTTCCCATAAAAACCTTTCCCTCTCCAATTCCATTTCTAGCAACCTAGCTCTTGCTACCATCGTTTCAGCACCACCTGACATAATCGCTTCCTCACTACCAATTTCACGATCAGATACCTCCTCCTGTATCTCTGAATCTGTTGCTCTCCTAGTCTTCGGAGGCATGATTACAATATTTATTCTTATACACTCTGTCAACAGGTAACTAAATAAAATTATCGATCACCAGTATTAGCAAATGAACATAAAATCACTTGTGATTACACGTTACACTTATCGTAACATTTATCAGTTGCATCAAACAACCTTAAATAACATCATATGCAATTACGTACATTACTTCAATACCTTTTTCTTTAAACCATTTTCTTTATACCATTCTCATTACATCATTTTCTTTTACACCACTTTTCTTTACACCATTTTTCTTTAGATCATTTCTCCTTACAACTTTTTCCATTATACCTTTCTGTTTATACCATTTTTGTTTATACCATTTTCTTTACAGCATTTTCATTAACACCAGTTTCCAATGAATTTTATTCTTTATTTAAACTTTCGCTTTATATTTAAACTAGAAGAATTCAGGCTGAATCTATTCTTCTTTTTCACAAATCCAAAATATTTCATTTCTTGCCTACACTTCATTTACATTAATACCACCACACAACTTCATTTACTACCACATAAACCATTAAACATCTTAAAGAACACTGATACTGATTTAAATAAGATCAATTCATCCAAAATACTGGTATATCCAGGCTACACTTATTTTTCCTTTTCACCAATAGCACATAAAAATCTTTCATCTCTAGCTTACACTTCACTTAAATTAATACCACAGAATAAATCGATATTCTGCCACTAAGAACATATAAACATATTAAAGAACACTGATGCTTATACTAGAAAAATATTTCATCCGAAACACTTGTTTACTCATTCTAAACGTTTACTCCTAACCACTAAGCAATATCCTACAATCTCCCTACTTTTTCCTATTCCTGAATATGTGTGTTCCCCCTTGTATGTTCTTTTTTTTTTTTTTTTTCTAAATGGCTCTATTTAAATTGGGACTAAAAGCAACTTACCCCATTATCCAACGTAAGCATTTCCACAGTCATCACACAATCCAGTTCTTGTCTCATCAAATAAACAGAATCACAGTCTCTGGCTCCCACTTTATATTTAGTCCAGCAACAGGGTGACACCTCATCCATGAATAATTGGTTCCTTACATGCGTCCATCAGTTCCTTCTTTCGTTCCATGCTTGGATTTGAGCTTTCTTTTACAGCCTAATTCTGGCGGTAATTGTTAGTACATCTAAAATCCGCCAGGTTTTTTTTTCCAGCGACCATGCCAATTCCTTTAATTTCAATTCCTTTAATTCCAGTGTGAAGTAAAGTTGATCCGATTCATTCAATTTTTTATTCCGGGCGATGGGCGAATACCGTTCCTATTCGTCCTTTGTTCGGGACGGATCCTGTCGGCTGCGCCAGTGTGACATGTTTTAGCGAGCCTGTGGTTCCCAGGCCCGTTTGGTTCGTTTCGTCCTTTACAAAGTACGGCCTTAAGGAAAATATCTCCAGTTCAGGAATCCATTTGCCAAGAAATCCGAATATTTATTCAAGGTATATATATAAACTGTACATTATTTACATGCTTTATGGGTTATATCCCATACAACGAAAAAACCATTATGGTGTATCACCGTGACATCTCATTCTCCTCGCCTTCCAATCTCTAATGTCCTCCTCGTCTCCCTTCCTCCGCGAACTCCCCAACGTTTTCGGGGGTTGCATTGTTGACACCTCGTAACGAATGTTCTTTAAGTTCCGCCTCCAAGCATGTAAGAAGGCGTACCGAATATCACCATGTATTTGACAACCAACGACTATCTTACGAGTTCGAGCAAAATGGCGTCGTTGAGGACCAATGTCCCCAAAATGTCCAGCAGTGAGTTTGCAAGGATAAATTGTTCGTTCTCATACAAGATATCTTACACGGCTGTCACTTGAACACATACGTATACACACGAAAAAGACACAAAAATCATATATAAGTATTTAAAGGGGCCTCTCGTTCGCAGAGATCCTCACACATTGTTTAGCACTTTTGTTTTAAGACATAGTGGCAAATTGCTCTTGAATATTGTACTGTTTATTCCTAAAGCTCTCCAACCAAGTTTTACACGCCGATTAGTTTTTTCTTCGATGTTGCTCTCATTTGATATCTGTTGAAATCGTTTATTTCTAGAATTGCCTGATCAACCTCAAAATCTTCATTTTGTAACAACATAACATTTCAGATTTGTTTTCTGTAAGTTCATTTCTAATCCCACTTCTTTATTCTTGTCAATAAGATTCTGGATCTTGCTTTGCAGTTGTGACAGGAGATACTTGCAAAAACAGCTATTCGTCAGCGGAACGAAAGTCGGTTAAATAATGTTTATTAATCATGAAAGAAATACGGGATTACGCCATATAATACAAATTTTGAAGATAACAATCCGATTTTTGGCGTAAATGTGACAAGGATGGTAAGTCAGATAATATCCGAAAACTTGAAAAATTTTCTGGGAGACGCGGATTCGAGTCCCGCTCCAGGACGATAAAAATTTTCAAGTTTTCGGATATTATCTGACTTACCATCCTTGTCACATTTACGCCAAAAATCGGATTGTTATCTTCAAAATTTGTAATCTTTATTAATATTTATCTTCTTGTTTTACCAGTTCATCGAGTGAAAGAGTTTCTGCAATGAGTATTATAAAGTTTGGGAGACATGGTATTTTATGCTTTTTAAACTAGAAAGTTTAATGAGAGAAGATATACCTGCAAGTTCACCTCATTGTGTGAAGTACAAGCTGTTGTTTTCTGCAGCCTTCTGCCTACTTTCCACTGGACCCACGATCCCACGGCTGTACAACTCAGAAGATTTCGAGAGGAGGAACTCTCTGATTCCAAATTGTACAAGCTCAATTGAAGCGAAGTGCCGCCCTTGTGGGATGGCTCATAAACCTGAACAGTTGGTACTTGTATGGGGCAAGATCGGGACTGTATCTAGGGCTGGGTAGGTTATCAACCACTTCCAATTCATGTATTTTTCGGTGAACCACTCCAGAGTTGTGCCTTTGGGTATTATGACTTGCAGTAATGCCTGCTTCCATTTGATGAGTGCTGGGTAGCTATGGTGCCGAGCATCATGGGCTCTGCATTAGTACGGCATAGTGGTTTCCCTCCACAGCCTGACTATCTGGCACGAGTGCTCAGTGCACAGGACCTACACAATTTTATCAAATGTACAGCATTACTTAGTACCTCTCGTACAGTTCTCTTTGCAGCACTGGTTGTGCTTCCTCGCGTTGTCTCAGAAATTGTGTTCCAGTGCCAAGATAACGTAAGAATATCGTGTTTTTACGACAGAAAGCTGAAACAAGGACGTATAGAATATACAGGGCCATGGTATTAGAGAGATGAGATCTTTCCGTTAGTGACGTCACTTTCATGTTACATTGCCTGATACGTCGGTTTCTTGTTTGTCGTCATACACGACGACGTTGAAACCAGTCAGAAGCCTTGGTTTCCGTGTGATGTTACTAAAAGGGCAAACTGGTCTCCCTAATGCCATGGCTTTGTATTTTCTAGACGGCCTTGGCTGAAACTGTCATCCTGTGGATTTGACTGAAATCTGCTACAGTACCGAGAACGACAAGCTATTCAACTTGCTTGGGTGTCAATTCATTTAAAAGTAGGGCAAACGAAGCTCGTGCGGACGAATAATTACGTATGGTGGATTGGAAGGGCCATCTTCAGCTGCAATTGTCGTGTAGTGGTAGGGCGTTTGCGGACAGAGCCTCGACTGGAGTGTTATTGTTTTGTCGTCGTTGGACGTCCTGTCCTCGTCTCGTCTTCGAGACTTGTACCCCCAGCATTGTATTGTTGGTTTATGGCGACACATCAGCATCGAAACGCGGGAGCCATTTCCGTTTGCAGTGTTGCTGTCCACTGTTTCTTCGCATTAAAATGCACAAATGTCTTTCGCTGCTGATGCCGCAGTTATCCCCCATTTTTTGTTTGTGGATTTAGCGACCACCGTGATCAACTCCATCGGCTGTAAGAAGTGGTCCATTCCTAATTTGGGACCACTGGTTCCAAGGAAGGGAGAGGGCCAATGGCGTGAGACAAACACAACATCCATGTTTCAGAGGGATTTGAACCCGCACCTATTTTAGACTGACGGTCAGAAGCCAACGCTTATACTTCTGCTCCACTGGAACAACCCGTTTTCTCCCTACTGGCGTGAGAGCACCCGAACGGCACATTATCTACCTTCATCACCTACCCTATCCGATAACATCATGTTCTTTGTGTTAAATGCACGTCATCAGCCGCGTTTGTTCCATATAATAGCGGTACTCAGTAGACATTGGCGCGTATTTATGACAGTGGATGAGGCAAGCCCAACATTATATGTACACTGGCGTGCAAAAATTAAAAACGAGACGGTTTTTCGAATAAAACGTCGTGGAGAAGTACTCCACATCGACTCAAATCATACCATAAGATCCCCAAGATATAGGAATTTGGGACAAGTGAGCAAAACCGTCCAAACAAGGAATCCAATAGATACAAAGGCACTTTATTGAAAAAGTAGCTTCGAGCACAACTGGACAGAAGACAGAAACGTCCATGTGACAGGCGGCTGCCAAGGAAAATCCAGTCTCTAGCAGGAAATATGATCAAACCCTGACTGCGTTGCAGGATTTACAACGTCTGTCCATGCTGAGGACGAGGTTGTCAAGGAGCTGTTGAGGCATCGCAGCCAGTTCCTCTTGTAGCGCCAATCGCAGCTGAGGAATCATTTCTGGCGGCTGATGACGTTCTGCCAAGCGTCTCCCGAGAAGGTCCCACACTTGTTCGATTGGATTTAGATCCGGGGACCTTGCGGGCCAATCCATGCGTTGAATATCTTCACTCTCCAACAGCTCTGCGACAGCCACTGTACGATGAGGTGTAGCGTTGTCGTCCATGAAGAGGAACTCAGGACCCACAGACCTCTAAACAGACGCACGTGAGGCAGGAGAACTTCGGTACAATAGCGGGCACCAGTGACTGAACCTCCTTGGAAGATGTGGAAGTCGGTACGGCTACCAAGCATGATACCGCCCCAAACGAGAACTGCGCCATCTCCAAACCGGTCCCTTCCGATGATGTTGGAAGTGTGATTGCGTGTTCCCTGCTCTCTCCAGATGTGTATACGTCCAGAATCGCTCGTCAGACTAAATCGGCTCTCATCCGTAAAGAGAACTCGACCCCATTGCTGATGTGTCCAGTTTTGGTGTTCCTGGCAGCACATAAACCGCCGTCTCCGATGAGCAGGCTATAATGGCACACACCGTACTTATCGTCATGCAAATAGACCACCTTTGTGCAGCCTCCTGGCCACGGTAAAACGCGATAACGAACGTCCAGTTGTCTGTTGCATGTGTCTTGCGATTTCTCCTGCTGTCTGCCATCTGTCTCTTCTCGCCTATAGGACAATATACCGGTCGTCCACCACCGTGGTGGCTTGTGGACGACCACTGCTAAACACTCGGACAGCTGTTGTTATCGTTTGAAATGCTCTCCAAGCTCGTGAAACGATGCTGTGAGCGATTCCGAACTCCTCGGCCACACTAGTCACATTTCGACCTGCTTCGAACTTCCCAATGACGCGACCTCGGGTAAAGTTATCCAGATGTCGTCTACTGGATTGCCTGTTGGCCATATCACACGGTGGGAGCAACTCGACGTCGTTCAAACCGATGTACACCGTGCAATAGCTTTCACTGAATTGCTGAGCGTACACCGCCCGTGTGCTTTATACCCTTCCGACCCCCCCCCCCCTACGTCATGCTGCATATATGCAAATGCCCTACCGTACCGGACCCTATTCTATCTTCTGAGTGGTCTTTCGGTCCGTTCTGCCTGCTCGTTCCGCTGTTATGCTAATTTCTCCTCTTCGTCCTTAATTTTTGCACCCTAGTGTAGCTCAAAACGAGGCGTAATTTTGACTTACTCTGCTATATCCATTTTCTGGAGCATCTTATGATGTATTTTCGTTTAATGAAGGCTACTATTAGGAATCGGGACACCAAATAATTTATTTGGTTACTTCTTCAGCTTTATAGGTTTCATGATGACGTACTGCCCAAAGAGCTATCGCTGGGCTATTCGTATAATATCCATTATTATCAGTTATTCTTCCACAGTGTTGTATGTTCCTTTAAAGGCAGTACTGCTGTCTTTTACATAATCTTTCTTCCGCAAAGAGGCTTTTTGTGTATCAACAGTTTTTTTTTTCTTCTGCAATGGATATGGAACAACCTCGTTGTTAATAATTTGAGTGAATTAGATTGTTTTCTTAATAAGAATGTTTTTCGTGATTTACCATCTCAAAGATAAAGTATCTCAAAGAATTATGTAATGGATAATACACCCGTAGCGAAAGAAGTCTAGTAAGACATGGGTCTCGTAAACAGTTTTAATTCCACATTTGCCACGGAACAAGCTTGTTGTTAGTGTCCACAAATGTTCTGCTTTGCTAAGAAAGATTTGTTTATTTCGGGAACTACATTCTAAGATAAATGAAACAAATGGAGATTTGTAGCTAAAGAGTCTGGTGAAGCATGTGCATTTCAGCAGTTTTTTCTTCTTAAAGTCAATGCGGATTAACCTTTTTTGCTAAAAGCAGCATCAGTTAAATTTTATCCTTTCCAAAAATAATATATCTGTTTCTTGAACTGCATTTTCAGAGATAACCACAGCGGAAGAGTCCTTGTTCTTAGACGTGGAAGAAACAATCACGTACTAAGTTTGTTTTAATAGAGTTCTGAAGCTTATTTAAGCGTCTGTCCTAAAAAATAAGAGGAATAAAGAAAAGGAAACGCAACTTGTTTCCCTCCACATCTGAGTGCTTCCAATGCAGACTGATCTTAGCACAGACATCACGTTTTGTCACACTATTCGCTGAATTTAATTTATTTTCCTACACGATTATTTCACTTAATGCATTAAATTTTGCTCTCTCGCTGGTCACTCCTTCCGGGATTCTGCATACGCGCTGGGAAACTGAAATGAGGTAGGAAAACTTCTTGTAGTTTCATTATCTTTTATTTTTTGACATGATGATGAATTTATTTCCCCTTTCTTAATCACAATCTTATGCCTACCGCTATTTTTGCAGAACCTTCATTTTCGCTTCGTGCCGAGGTAGTTTCCCTGCGCAAATGAACACATTAAAAACGTAAAATTTTATAATATTATTCGATACACATGTCAGCTTGAAACGGGAGCGTAATTTCAAAACAGCGAGTAACTAGAAATCCTACTAATGCCTCCCGAGAAAAAGAGAAATATCTGCGTTTCTCTTATAAAAAGGGAAGAACTCTACCTTCATTAATCAAACTTAAGAATTTTTCAAAAACAAAATGCAGTAGGACTCGTTACACTTTATGATGTTCCTCGTCGCAGACCTGAAGTGAGAGACGTACATAAATATTCAACGGAACGTTTCAAAATTACTCTGTGGAAATTCAACGCTTTTTTAACAACGCAGAACGTCCCAAGAGTGGAACTGAAGAAGAAGAAGTACAAAAATCAGGAAACACATACCACAGAAACTTTTTCGATATGTCTTGCTGACGATTTCATTGAAAAGAGACGATAATGTTAGCTTGGTTCACATATTTCTTTCCTCTTCTGTCTTCCAGTTTTAAAGTATTTTCACCTAATCACAAATTTTGATTGCAAAAGTAATTGGTCATACAAAATATAGCACTGTAATAAAAACAATGGGGGAAATTAGGTCCAACTGGGATTGGAAACGTTTGAGTGAAAATGCGCAAGGAAATCTCTCACTTAAAAAAATAAATGAAAAATGCTCGGAAAAACCTGTTATAAATGGCCATCCACGTTTCAAGTCACACTAAAAAATCGCTACACGTGGACAAACAGCAGTATTTCCTTTGCAACTGGTTATAGACTGTAACTGAAACGCATGTGGATCTAACATTATTTTATTTTATTTATTCCTTTTTTTTCCGGTTCATGTCAGTGCTTCCCAAACGATATTTTTCGGCGAAACACTTTTCAGGTAAGAAAAATTTTGCATAACAGACACACGGTGATAGTGGAAGACCTTAGATATACACTGAAGTGCCAGAAAAACTGGTACAGACGAGCTTATGCAAAATACATAGCAATGTCACCTATGCGCGTTCTTGGTTGCGTCCGCCAGTGCGTATATAAAGCGATAGACATCCTCGCCAGCTGTCAGAGCTGTTTTCGGCATGAGAATGACAAGTAATAACGGTTTAAGCGATTTTTAACGCGGTGTCATAGTTGACGCTCGTGAGATAGGCCATCATAGTATTTCGGAGGTAGAAACGAAGTTCGATTTTCGCAAACGAACATTGACTACAAGAATTCCTGCAAAACCTCCAACTACGATACCAGTGTGGCCGTAAGAAGATATTGGGTGAACGTTACCATCATCGGCTGTCAAGAATCGTTTCACGCGATAGGCGTGCAATACTCTCGCAGGTATAATCGGAATTCAATGCTGGAGCCTCAACAAGCATCAGCGTCCGGACTGTGCAACGTACCCTGCACGATATGGGTTTGGGAGCCGGCGTTCATCTCGAGTGCCCTTGATGGGTGCACGACCAGAGCTATGCGCCTCGCTTGGGCACGGCAACACCGCCACTGGACACTTGATGACTAGAAACAAGTAGCATGGTCTGACGAGTCGCATTTCCAACTGTATCGTGTAGATGGAAGGATTCTTGTGTGGCGCAAACCCCACAAAGCCATGGATCCCGCCTGTCAACAGGGAACTGTACTGGCTTTTGGGGGTCAGTAATGATATGGGGTATGTTTAGCTGGACTTCACTCGTACCCGTGTTACGTCTACAAATGTCTGTGACCGGCCAACGCTATGTGTGCATCCTTTCTGACGAGGTACACCCGTTCATGTCCTGCATTCATGCTGATGGGTTGGGCCTGTTCCAACAGGACAATGCACCTCCACACAAGTGTCGGGATGATATATTATGGTTAGAGGAGGATCCATCTGAGTTTGGGGTGTTGCCATTCCCACTCAAGTCCCCAGATCTGAACGTGACGGAACGCATTTGGGATCCCATGCAACGCGCTATCGAACACAGGAATCCGAGATCTCGGAATACATCCGAATTGTGGAACGCTCTGCAGGGATCATGGTGTACATTGCTTAAAGAATATTTCCCTAGTGGAGTCCATGCCCCGTCGTATTTCTGCAGTCCTGCGCTCCCTTGGGGCCTACCAAGTATTAGACTGGTGTGCCAGTGTTTATGGCACTTCAATGTATATGGCTAGTTGCTTAGAAGAACTTTTCTGTAAATTTTCCTGTATTTTTAGTAGCAGTAAAAAATAACTCCAGAATTAGCAGCCAGTAAGTTCTGCCTTAGATTATTTTGCAGTCTTTTGCTTTTCATATAAACATTTCTTTCATATGTACAAAGGGCATCCTGAAAGTAATGCCTCGTCTCTCATAAGATTTTTATTTGTAGCAGTAAAAATGAGAAACTTGGTGCAAAATACTTGGACATATTGTTAATAATGATAGCCTATTCAAAGTATTGTCCTTCACTTTCTATACATTTCTGCCATCTTCGAAACCCTTGGTAAAATCCATTTTGGAAAAATTCCTGAGGCTGTGATTTCACCCATGAGTTAGTTCACAGCCAGTTTAACGTCTGTCACATCGTTGAAACGTTCCCCCCGAAGGGTGCTTTTCAAAGGAGCAAACAGGAAAAATACCGATGGAGCCAAATCAGGACTGTAGGGGTGCTGGGGCATCATCGTCCACCCCATTTTGGCAATAACCTGTGAAGTCTCCATTGAGGTGTGGGGACGTGCGTTATCATGGTGTAAAATAACAATATGAAGTGGAATGTCACGTCTTTTCCTTCTGATAGCTTCCTTTAGCTTCTTCAATGTCTGCACATAGTGAGCACTGTTTATTGTTGCAACGCATGGATGGTGACAGGACAATCAGCAGTGATGAGGTCTTTCACTCGTTGCCTGTCGGCATCTGTCACTGCAATTGCTGGTCTTCCACTTTATCGTTTGTCCGACAGTGAACTTTCTCCTTCTCAAAACCTCTTCATTTATCTTTGGACATTACTGATATCGATTGTGGCAGCTCCATACACCGCCAGGAGTCTTCTGTGTATTTCTGGAGGCTCACATCCCTCTTTTTCCACGAATTCAATTACGGCTCGCTGCTTTTCTCTGACATTCATACTCATTATTCCCGATTCTGAAAATCTTTTTTCCCACATTGGTAACAAATCATAGTACATGTCAGTGCAGTTTCATTAAAATCACTTCAAAACTTCAAAAGTTATTAAGGAGGAGGAATTACTTTCAGGATGCACCTTGTATGTACAAAAATATTTCAGTTAGTAAAACAAAGCAAAATACAAGCATAAAATTACAGCAAATATTAATTTAAAGCACAGAAGCATTTATAAAGGGAAAAAAAACAAATGAAACAGCCCAAATTTAAAAACGGTCCTACAAAGAAACTGAGTTTTTACATACATTCACATATAAAATATTTTAATGATATTAATATTTCTTCATTTTTGTATCACAAATTTGCTATATATTAGTTCAATGCGGGGCAGTTAAAAGCACAGTTCAGATGCGGTAGCTGGTCTACGTATTCCTTTATCAGGTTTGCGTTGCAGTATAAGACGAAAATATAGTTTCACACGTACAAAATTTAGGAAAACGAAGAAGCATTCCAAATGTAAGTTTGCCGCAGGCTGGCGTCCAATCGCTCACCCGAGATAAGCCCGGATGAGGCATGGGTAGTGTGCTTGTTTTAGGACACTGGATCTGTCTCTTCCCTGGAACCATTGGCCCCAGGTTGTAGACGGATTAACTTCTTATAGCCCATAAAGTTGCTCATCGTTGTCTTTAAACACCGGAATAATAATAATGAAAAAAAGGTGACACCGAATTTTTGGTTAACATGAGCACGTCTTTTGAATTATTTCCGACACGGAATAAAAATACTTTAAAGCTGGTTTTTAGAAAATTAAAAATTCATCGGAAAACAGAATTCACTTACACGGAATTCACATGCTTTAAAACACTCAGTGTGAATGGGGTTATGTTTAATATACTGAATGGAACCTGTCAAACAAAAGAAAGATGACACCGAATTTTTGTTTGAAATGAGCACGTCTTTTGAACCCTTCCCAACGCGAATAAAAATTTTCAAAGTTATTCAGGGTCAATAGAACTGGATACAAAAACAAACATCAACCAGATTTGAATTGTATTTGATTTACATAAATCTGTTCCGTACTCTCTTCTTAGAAATCGTGAAGCAGGTATTATTCAAAAGATCAAACACATCGGAAGGTAGTTGCAACGTGAATTGTCTTTTCAACCTTCGATTTTTTGTGTACTTTTTACTTACGTAAATATGGGTTGTTTCTTGTTATGCTTTTATACTGAACGTCACTTCTGAATTCTCTAGAGTTTTGTTTTTAGGTCATGCATAACAGTCAGTCAAGTCAAAATGAATATTATGTATGTATAAGGACCAAGGAGCTTATGACAGAACGGATTAATCTCTGCACCACGTCAGTGTTGCTCTCATTTCAGGGTTTTTTTTAAATTAAGTGATAATCCAGAAAAACTTATATAGCTGCTGAGGTACGTAAAATAATGCACTGAAAATTGGAGATCATACAAATTTCGCTGCACGACAGATTATTTCGCATCTACGTCTGCCGCAAGTAAGCCGGAATATGCAAATTAGGAGTACGTTAAAGAGACACGCGAGTCTACTCGCATCTTTTAGGTGTTCTAGGAAAAAATTGAAACAGGTCAGTTTCAGACCGAAGCCTCCATAGCATCGACTGCTCCATAAAATGTCCTGCCAAAACTCTGAAGACAGTTTCAAATGACAGGAGATGTTCGTCCCAGAGCCACAGTTGCTGCAGATGATCGCTATACATGTCTGACATCCGAACGGGACAGAGAGATGTCCGCTACCTAGTTCTGCCCGATACGATGGTTTCAAAGAATACTGTTTGTAAAAGACTTAGTAAGTCATGCCGTGATGCAAGGACACCAGTTCTTTCCTCAGCAAAAACAGTCTTGCTGGCCCAGTCCTATTATGCTGCTGCCGAACCGTCAATAAAATGTTCGGGCGTCAAACAGAAGGGCCAGCAGTTCAGGCCAACAGCTGGCCAACAGTTGGCACCCCATCAGTTGTCATATGTGACAACAGGGCCATCAGTTATCCATCACAGGCAGTAGCTGCCACAAGTGGCACTTCACCGGCCCTGCAAGCACGTGCCAGAAATGTTGGCTAGTCTAATGTGGTCCACTAGTTTGCCGGTAGTGGCAACCGGCAACTACGTGACATAACTGATGGCTTGCCGAATCTTGTCCGCCAATTACCCAGTAGCGGTAAAAAAATCAAGGATAACCGCAGTTTCCCAAAGCTATAACATTTTTTTCCCTTACGAAACTTATGAATTATAGTACTGCGCTGGAAAAATTTTCTCAACACACCAGAAAACCCCTGTTTGGATCTGGGTGGATACGAACCAGGGCTCTCGGCGTGGGAGGTGAGCTCTCTACTGACCGGACTAATTTGCAACGCACGAAGGTGCGCTTGAATCTGTCTGTTTCGTGCGGAATGTGTAATCGAATGGTTCTCTCTCTCATTTTACAGAATTGCGAGGTATTTTTCATAAAAGTCAGTTTCATATAATTCATAAATATATTTTTTGAACGTAACGATAGTTTTTTTTACCTTAAGGGGACTTCACTCATTTTCAAGGAGTGTACCAACTTAAAGTCGCTTTCCAAAGTTTTGTACTGTTTCAAAACCTCTACCATATACCTGGGCTCATGTCACATTCTGTTACATTTTTAACGTTGTATCTTTCCTTTCCGTTGTCCGAAGCGACATTTGTTTTAAAGAGGAAATATATTTTATTTTACGTCTCGTTATTTTTAGAAGCGAATTCCTCCCAGTCTTATGTATTCAACCCATGGATGAGTACATTATACCCACATAGCGTTGCTTTTTTTTTCTTTCAAATAATTAATAAATTTTGTTCGCGTATAATTCTTTTTTTTCCAACAAACGTTTTTTTTAATGTTTTTCCAGGACATTTGTTTCAAGCGGTTTCAAATTTTTTCTTCTCATTCACCCACTCCATTCCATGAATCGTTATTAATAGGAATGGAGTAGCCGTATTTCATGGCTTAATCTGATATCTTCGTGGACGTGGAATTTCATTAGTAAATTAAGTCGCCTCTCTACATATGGAATTTTTTTCTTAAAATCCACTAAAATAACACGATGGCGATAGCGTCGTCTTCTACTAATTAGTACCATGAGAGACACAACAAGTGTTGCTTCTGCGCATGCGCAGTCCCGTTGCTTCCACCTGCTGTGGGGGTTGCATTGGTTGCCAGCAACGGGCCACTAGTGGCCCTTGCTTGGAGGCCCACAATTCACGGCGATACTTAAGGGCCATCACTGGCTCGCCAACTGATAGCGCTGCCAGCAACGGACCGCTACCGGGCCGTAAGCAGGCAGATTTCAGCCAGCAGTGACTCATCACTGCCAGCTGGTGGCCAGCAGTTTCCCAGCACTTGTGTTTTTGCTGGGTTGTGTCACTCTAACTTCCGCCTCCCGGCGAGCTCATTTAACGTGCAGTTGCTAACATCTCACTAGGATTCTAGACCACTGGGCGAATGTTCTTTTCACATATTAATCGTGATTCAGCTTAAGTATAGATTCGCGACTTATTCTCATCGGAAGAGAACCAGATACCCGCATAGTCCTTCTAACCTCATAGAAAGGGATTACTCTGGTAGCAGTGACATGATAATCTGGGCTGGAATCGTGACGAACGGGGGTACAGACCTGCACGTCTTTCAAAGTTGCTCTGTTCCTGCCCTGAGGTACAAAGACCAAATCCTAAACCCATATGTCGGGCCATTCATGGGAGGCTTCGGTCCAATTCCATTCATATGGACGATAACGCCCAACCTAATCAAGGCCATTTGGCAAAGATTTTCTCGAAGAGGATGATATTTTAGCCGAATTGAGTGGTAAACCAGAATCCCTGACCACAGTCTCACACTGAGCATATATGTAATGCTCTATCGAGACAGATTGGTGGTCGGCACCCCCTGTCGGAGAACACTTCAAGCATTCAGAACCCGTCTTGTTGACGAGTGGTCATTAATCCCTCAAAACCTCTACCATATGCTCATAAAAAGTATGAGAAGTCGTTGTTTGGGCTGCATGGCTGTCAGGGGTGATCATACTCCATACTAAAAGACCACATGTCGTAAACAAGACTTTAAATATTGTTCCATGGGTTGCCCTTTCATCTAAATTACAAGTTTATGATTTTAACACGCAAATTACAAGATTATCATTTTCTTCCTCTTGAGTTGCATAAATAATGCAATAATACGCATATTTACTAAATTACATTGAATTTCCGCATAATTACTTCGCGTTTTGTGCGAATTCATAAATCATCCTTCAAAATCCAGCACCAGTGTATTAAGTCTGCTACGTGTTGCTCAAGTGCGATAGTGTTGTTTAAACTCCGGGAGTCATTAGTGCTGGTGTATGTATTATACATCTTCTATGAGTTGCAGTGGTGTTCAACTTTAGTTCATACGAGAAGGAATGAACCATTTCTGCGAGGATCTGACTGTTAGTGGCATTTTCTAAGTTGTTTGTTTTACTAGCAGTTCAGTCAACGCTAGAAAACATCACACGTTATTCAGCATTTTCCTTTTAATCGCACATTGTTAACAATTAATCAAAACAATGCCTCCTGCAGTTCAGTCAACACTAGAAATAATCATACATTATTGAGCACTTTCCTTTGAATTACACATTGTTAACAATTAATCAAAACAATGCCTCCAGCAGTTCAATCAACGCTAGAAAATATCACACATTTTGAAGATGACAATCCGCCGCCCCGGTGGCGCAGTGGTCTAAGCGATGGCTTTGTAAAGGTTGTGTTGACCTGTGCTCCGTGTTTGACCTGCGTTTATTGGTGTTCTTTTGTGTGTGTGCCGTCATTTTGTGTATCTCCTGTGTTGTGAACGTCTCCTGTGTCGATTGAGTCCGATTTTGGCGTCCTGTAAGTAAAACTTTACTTGTACTAACTCTTTTTCCGTCCTGGCTTTGCCCAGGGTCGGGTTTAGCAAGCCAGCCATTGCAAATGGCGGCGACCGCATCTGATAGGCCAGGTCTGAAGCTTGATAGCGAAGCTCCGCCCCACCTGGCCACGTTCGGTCATCGTCACTACCACACGCAGCTGGTTTCCAAGCCGCGTTATCTGATGTTACCACTTCTTCTTCCAACTTTATGGATGTTGATTTCCCGACCTTTTCCA
This sequence comes from Macrothele yani, assembly GCA_039090855.1. NCBI lineage: Eukaryota > Metazoa > Arthropoda > Arachnida > Araneae > Macrothelidae > Macrothele > Macrothele yani. The sequence goes on along the minus strand of CM077022.1, from coordinate 40,779,427 downwards.
CCACCGTGACGTCATTAACTTCTTCAGTATCCGTTGCCTCTGGTACTTCATCTGCTCCTGCGAGCACTGCGTCTCGACCTTCCCCATCTCCGCCCATTCCTACGGCAACTCTACCTTATGCTTCCGTTGTGAAGGGTACCAGTTCATCTTCCTCTACAGCGAAGAATCCATGTACAACGCCTCTTGATATGATTGTCACTAGAGACAACAAGAAATTACGCATCGAAATTCCGGAAACTTCAGCTGCTGGGCAAGAGGTTTTACGCACACAGAAACTTGGCATATGTTTTGATGCCCTCCCGGACACCAGCCTTAAGAAATACTCCTTAGCCGTCCGCCAAATCCTCCCTAAGGGAGCGATCACCCATATGGCGAGGAAGCCTAGGACTGTTCTCATCTATTTTGCGAAGCCAGAGTTTGTGGAGTGCGTCTTATCTGACGGACTGCATGTTGGGGATCATACCTTACTGGGAGTCCCGCTCACGCAGCGCCCCGTACTTGTTACGTGCTACCCCGTACCACCAGAAATCAAGGACCATTACTTAATGGCGGCCCTTTCCCGTTGTGGAAAAGTAGTTGGATCCATTTCCACTCTGTCTTCCGCACCAACAGACCCAGATGACAGGAACATCTTAGGTCTGCGTCGCCAAGCAAGGATCCTGTTTCCTACTGAAGATGCCATTGCTGATTGCCCTACTGACCTCACTGTGGTTGTAGGGAAGCAGATTTTCCGGATCGATATCGTTACTGCCTTGCATTGTTTTAAATGCAAGGCATATGGCCACATCCAATCACGTTGTCCACATGTATCTGCCAAGCCCCCTATTTCCATACCACCCAAAGTCAACACCCCAGCCTCAACACCAGTTTCTCTGGCCACACCAAGTTCGGCTCCACAGACGTCCTTGATCCCTTCTACTGTTGTTCCAGATGATTCTCCCCCAGCAAGTGATGATTCATCATCAGTCTCCAAGTCTTCGATATCTACTACAGGTACTTTGGCCACCTCTCCATCGTTGGACCCACTTGCTGCTGTGGTACCTCTACCTTCTTCGGAGGGTATTATCTCAGAAAAGGAATGGCAACCCCTCCGTCGTGTTGCTTCATCTTCTTCCCTTGGATCCCCTAATGTGAAGTCAGATCTAACTGTCCTACACCCACAAGCTTCTCCCGGCGTTCCCACGTTGAAACGTACCAGACAGAGTTCCATCTCGGCAGTGACGTCTTCTCCACGCTGCTCTCGTTCCCGTTCGCCAATTCGACAGTCTTTCTCTCCAACAGCAGTTCCTACATCTCTTAAGTCCAAAGCTGTTCCAAAATTGTTGGATCAAAAAGCTTTCGCTGAATATCTGGAAACTTTCCCTGCATTAGACGGGCCGCAGGCGCCCTCTGATCTTGCTCTCATTATACTCAATCAACCGTCACGTCCTCTCAAGCAGCTAGACTGCGTTCAATCACGTAATGCTCAGCTTCCCACTATTATCACCCAACTTCAGAATCTACTTGCTCTTTTGCCAAAAATTAACACAGTCACTAATGCGCAGACATCTAACTTAAAGAAACGTGTAACCAGTCTTCACAAAAGTGCTGATAGTAATATTCAACCACTACAACCTCTTTCAAGTTAAAATTACTTTCTTTCAACTGTAAGGGATGCTCCGTCCCTCCTACCAATGCGTTAGTGTTTGAAGACATTACACCGCATGATGCGGATATATTATTGCTACAGGAGACTAACTGCCATCCTAACACCCCATACCACCGGTGGCGAACCTGGCCATTTCAATTCTACCATGCCCATCGACTTAGTCTTCACGCAGGACTTGCGGTGGACATCAATTTTCGTCTTCGTTCTTTCATTACTAAAATCACGGTCAAACCGATTTATCGTGACCTCCTGCAGCTTCTGTCTTTCCGACTTCACAACTTACGATACCATATCTTCAACATCTATGTTTCCGGCAATCAACAGTATGCAGACTGTCTTTTTGAGCATTTTGTTTCCTGTGTTCAAGGTCTTCCGGCCTCTGATATTATCATCTTAGGTGGTGATTTTAACTGCACCCTTGACCCATCCCTCGACAGATCGGACGGTTCCACGGATACCAGGTATTTTCTTACCAGAGCACTTTCTACAGCCATCAACCAGCTACAACTCCAAGATGCTTTTCGACACCTGCACCCATTTCTTCGTTCGTACACCTGGCGCTCCTACTCCACTTCCTCCCCTACAACTGCCCGACTTGACCGGTTTTATGTTTCTTCAATTCTTGTTCCTTCAGTTATCTCCCTTTCTCACACACCGACAGTTTCTTCGGACCACAGCTGTGTCGTAATGTGTCTTCACATCGGTCCATCTCCTCGGCAATACTACCGTACTTGGACCCTTGATGATGATCTTTTACTTGATTCAACTTACGTAAATTCCATCCAATCGCAGCTCCAACAAGCCTTATATACGCTCCCTTTTGCTTCTTGTCCCTTGCAACATTGGTTAAATGTCAAATCCCAAATTCTTCTTTATACCAAGCAATATTCCCACGAAAAACGTACCACCGCCTCTATGAAGATTGATGCTGCACGCTCGATTTTTTCCACCCTAGATCTTGATTCTCCGCTGTTTTCTCATTACCAAGCTGAACTTCGTGCCTTGCTACTTCCTGTCTCCCAACAAGCTCTTTACCGCCTCAAGCTCCTCTATCTCCAGCCAAATGACTATCTATGTGAACAGGTTCAACAACTGGAATTCCACAAACGTACTGCTCATCACCTCCGTAATGTGAAGTTACCCGATGGAACTGTTACTAATGACCCCACTCTCATTTGCTCCGGTGTTAGAACATATTTCCAGTCACGTTTTGCTCAGTTCCAGTCAAGTTCTCCGCATGCTGATTCGATTCTTCGTGCCTTACCACATATTCCATCGCATCTTGTTACATCTCTTTCTATGCCTATCACCCCAGCAGAAGTAGTACAGTCACTTGCCTTACTTAACTGTCACTCGTCACCTGGTCCTGACGGGTTGACAGTTAATTTCTTTCGTACGTTTTCCTCTTTCTTACACCCTCTCCTATTGCCTTGCTTTACAGCTGCTTTTTCCTTATCTGTTCTTCCCCCGCTTTTACTCTAGCTCACATCATTCTTCTTCCAAAGAAGGGGTGTCTGCTGGAGTTGGATAACTGGCGTCCTATATCCATCCTTAATGTTGACTACAAGATTTATACTAAAATACTCTCTCTTCGATTGAACCCTGTCCTTCCCACCGTCATACATCCCGATCAAACGTACACCATCCCTGGCCGAAGCATTCATACTAATATTAATCTCCTCCGTGACTCATATTGCCTTGCCCACCTTTCCTCCGAACCTTTAGCCTTCCTCAATCTTGATCAGAGGCAGGCCTTTGATAACGTGAGTCATCAGTGGCTTGCCTCTGTGCTCTCTGCCTTCGGTTTCCCATCTGTCTTCATCACAGCCCTCCTTGCCCTGTACCAGGACTCAGTTGTCCATATCCGGACGGCCTCCTTCCTTACAGCCCCCATTCCGTTTCGTAAGGGCATCCGTCAAGGATGTCCTCTTTCCGGACAACTTTTCTCTCTAGTCTTTGAGCCTTTTCTTTGCTCTATCCGTTCTCTTCTACAACCTCCCCCTCCACCATTCAGCATAGCACCAGGCACCATTCTATCGTTCTTACTGCCTACGCCGATGATATCACAGTTCTCATCCGAGAAGAATGGCAATTCACAATTGTTCTTGCATGGTATCAAGTGTATGCTGCGGCTTCCGGCGCTTCGTTAAACCTTTCAAAGTGTACAGGCTTATGATGTGGCTCCTGGAGACATCGCCCAGATACACCGTGGGGCGCTCATTGGACTTCCACCAGTCAAAAGATACTTGGGGTGCACATTGGCAGCCGGGTCTCAGCAGCGGCTGCCACCTGGAGACCCCTCGTCAGGAAACTACGTCACACCGCTGCTTACTGGTCCAAGCTCAAGTGCTGTTTGACCTACCACAGTCGTGCACGGCTTTCTGGCACCCACATCCTCTCGTTAGTTTATCATTCCTGGATTGCACAACCGCCACCAGCCTACGTTCAAACTGCAACAACATCAGCAATGCTCAGCATTGTTTGGTCATCTACTCATTGGTTATCTTCCTCAGTATTGTCTCTACCTTCGACTTGTGGTGGCCTCAATATGCCAGAGATTACCGTACGTTATAAGGCTGTAAGAATTTTCAATTTCCTCCGTTTGACAGTTCAACCAGACTCTTCCGCTTCCATTCTTCTGCTTAATGTTCTGACTTCCCCTTAATCCCTGCCTCACCGTCCATCTTCTTCTCAAGATGGATATTCACACTGTCATTCCCCCCGTTTTCCTCTAGTCTACCATGAAGCTGTTCAGTTCCTTCTGTTCTTTACCGCTCATTCGTTTACCCCCTCTTCCACTCTTGATCTTCTTTCCGAGCCTCTTTTTTTCTCCTCCGTCCTCCACCCCCTACTGCCAACTTTTTCTTTTTCCCCGCATGGCTACACGCTGGTGTAGTCTCCGTTTCCCAACTGGTCCCCCCCGATTTTTCATGGAAACCCGTTTCCGAACTTTTTCCCACCCTACCACCCTCGCCCGAACTCTCTGATAACTTTCTCCAACTTAAACATGCTCTTCAATCACTTTTTCCTTCCCTAGTCGATTCCTCTGGCCTCCTTTCCGTTTCCTCTGCCTCTCTCCCTTTTCCGTTCTTCCTTTCCTTTTCCGGTGATCTCCTCCCTCTCCACAGTCTTTCCACTCGCACCCTGTACCGTTTTCTCCGTTCTTCTTCTGCGGTACCTTGCCCTATTCCCTCTGTTCCTTCTTTTGCACTAACCTCAGTCTGGTCTACTGCCCAACATTCACCGGCCCTCTCCTCAGAACTTAATGTGCATTGGAGGTTTTTGCACAATCGACTGCCTGTCCCTTAGACTTTGTTCCGGAGAAATATAGTATCATCAGATCTCTGTCCTTTTTGTAACGTCGTTGGAGACGTCTTACACATGTTTATTTACTGTCCGACGCTGCTCCCACTATTTCACAGTATGTTCCAACTTGCACATCCTTCTTGTACCAGTGATCTCACCCTAGAAGATTATCGTTTCCTCGGCCACAGTTCTACAAGTTTCTGCTCTATTTTACCAGTTTGTTCGTATTTATTTATTCTAGCTAAATATATTATTTTCTCTCACCTGCTACAGTTACAAGATCCAGATCCTATTACATTCTCTACCTCCTTGGTTGCACACTACCGCAACAGGGTTAAAGCCAGACTCACCCTGGAATATTCCTTGGCGAAAGATACGGCACGGTTACCTGCCTTCTTCGCAACATGGTCGCCGTGTCGTCCCTGGTTTCAGTTTTCTAGTGCCCAGACTGTTCATCTGCTGTTTTAATAAACCTACGTCGGAACTTTCAATTTTTACTGTTCCCTCACCATGTTTTCTCCTGGAACTGGATTGTGTTTGCTTCCTGCTGATGTCACCTTTTGTACACAGTTCTCTTCATCCGCACAGTGACTCTCTACCACCAGTGATTCCCATGTCACTAGAACTGCACAGATTTTTTCTGTAAATTTTTTCGCTCCAGTGATGTTCCAAGACTTCGATGAACATTTATCCCAGAGCTACTGCTGTTTACAGCAAATAATACAATGCCTGTCATTGCTCATCTGTACAATTATCATTTCATTGTAAATATCTACATTTTGTTTTATTTCTCCCCTTCTCTCACACTGCGTGTGAGGTTGGGGATGTTCTGTTGTAATTCTTTTACGTGAATAAAAGCGAATATTGAAACTAAAACTAAGCGATGGCCTCTGATCATTCGTCCGAAAGAGGGTCCGGGTTCGAATCCCGGTGAGGCATGGATGTTGTGTTTGTCTTACGGCACTGGCTCTCTCCCTTCCCTGGAACTAGTGACCCTAAATTAGGGACGGGCGACTGCTTATAGCCCATTGAGTTGCTCACGGTGGTCGTTAAACCTCCAAAAAAAAAAAAAAGATGACAGTCCGATTTTTGGCGTAAATGTGACAAGGATGGTAAGTCACATAATATTTGAAAACTTGAAAATTAATCAAAACAATGCCTCCAGCAGTTCAGTCAACGCTAAAAAATATATTACATTATTGAGCACTTTCCTTTTAATTACACATTGTTAAAAATTAATCAAAACAATGCCTCCAGCAATTCAGTCAACGCTAGAAAATATCATACATTATTGAGCACTTTCCTTTTAATTGCACACTGTTAACAATTAATCAAAACACTGCCTCCAGCAGTTCAGTCAACGCTAAAAAATATATTACATTATTGAGCACTTTCCTTTTATTTGCACATTGTTTACAATTAATCAAAACAATGCCTCCAGCAGTTCAGTCAACGCTAGAAAATATCATACATTATTGAGCACTTTCCTTTTAATTGCACATTTTTAACAATTAATCAAAACAATGCCTCCAGCAGTTCAGTCAACGCTAGAAAATATCATACATTATTGAGCACTTTCCTTTTAATTGTACATTGTTAACAATTAATCAAAACAATGCCTCCAGCAGTTCCATCAACTCTAGAAAATATCATACATTATTGAGCACTGTCCTTTTAATTACACATTGTTAACAATTAATCAAAACAATGCCTCCAGCAGTTCAGTTAACGCTAGAAAATATCATACATTATTGAGCACTTTCCCTTTAATTGCACATTGTTAACAATTAATCAAAACAATGCCTCCAGCAGTTCAGTTAACGCAAAAAAATATACTACATTATTGAGCACTTTCCTTTTAATTGCACATTGTTAACAATTAATCAAAGCAATGCCTCCAGCAGTTCAGTCAACGCTAGAAAATATCATACATTATTGAGCACTTTCCTTTTAATTGCACATTGTTAACAATTAATCAAAACAATGCCTCCAGCAGTTCAGTCAACGCTAGAAAATATCATACATTATTGAGCACTTTCCTTTTAATTGCACATTGTTAACAATTAATCAAAACAATGCCTCCAGCAGTTCAGTCAACGCTAGAAAATATCATACATTATTGAGCACTTTCCTTTTAATTGCACATTGTTAACAATTAATCAAAGCAATGCCTCCAGCAGTTCAGTCAACGCTAGAAAATATCATACATTATTGGGCACTTTCCTTTTAATTGCACATTTTTAACAATTAATCAAAACAATGCCTCCAGCAGTTCAGTCAACGCTAGAAAATATCATACATTATTGAGCACTTTCCTTTTAATTGTACATTGTTAACAATTAATCAAAACAATGCCTCCAGCAGTTCCATCAACTCTAGAAAATATCATACATTATTGAGCACTGTCCTTTTAATTACACATTGTTAACAATTAATCAAAACAATGCCTCCAGCAGTTCAGTTAACGCTAGAAAATATCATACATTATTGAGCACTTTCCCTTTAATTGCACATTGTTAACAATTAATCAAAACAATGCCTCCAGCAGTTCAGTTAACGCAAAAAAATATACTACATTATTGAGCACTTTCCTTTTAATTGCACATTGTTAACAATTAATCAAAGCAATGCCTCCAGCAGTTCAGTCAACGCTAGAAAATATCATACATTATTGGGCACTTTCCTTTTAATGTGCAAAAACCACGGCAAAACAATTCCTTTCTCCCTCTCATCTCAGCAGTATCGACATAAAACCTGTCACGAGTGATAACTGCTCCCTTCTAATCTTTTATAATTCTTGATCCAAGGGCATGATGGGAAGCGGCTTATAAACCATAATATAAAACTTATAATCTGCTCACCAAGGCAAGATGAAGAGCTAGTATTTATATCATGGACATCATGCCACTGGGTAGAAACAAGTACGTCTTATCTCTCCTTTCTTCGATTCGTCGCCAGTCTTATAGCCCTTTTAGAAAGTAATCAGTCCGAAAGGATTGCACTCCTCTAAAGGATTTGAATAACAAGCTAAGGAGACAGCAAATCTTTGTGATGCGCAGGTCTACGCGTTTTATCCGCGTTCCGCCCACTTCTTAGAAACCTAATATATTCGTTCTAGCAGATTTCAGCCCGTTCTCCTAACCCGAGTTAATTCGTTCCAGCCAGTTATGACTGAATATAGGAAATTTGAAAGATTGAAACATCTACATCTTTCTATCGTGTTCTGATCAGCGTAATATATAGGTAATTCGAAGCGCAGTTTTATTTTTCAAGAGCCTCTGGGTCAACGACATTGAGTGTTCTTCTGTTTGGAACCAAAATGAAGAGGTTTTTATTTTTACCAACTCGGGACCAACCAGCATAGAGATGGCCATGGGAAAAACATGAATTTTGCAGGTTGAATCCAACAACTTCATCAATAACTTTTAGCGATCGAAAACAGCAGGAAAGTGTTATCGTTTAAACTAAAACAGACGGTCTGATGGGACGATTGGAATGCGCGGAATAAAAGCATGGTCTCCTACATCATCGCCAGTCATGATAGTAGCTCCAATGTCATTTGACATTAGTTTCTCTTTCAGTTAGTCTTGTTCCATTGTAGAGTTCAGGGGATCCAGATTTCATGACGATAAACTAAATAAAACCTTAAGATGATGTGGGAGAACGCGCGAAAGGAGGAATATCAATATTGAACTTTGAATAAATGAAATGCGAGAAAATTCACATTTTCCTCTCATTTCATCCAATGTATTCAATTTATCTCTCATTAAAATATATTTTCTCTCCGCAAAATCGCAGACCTGCTGCTTTTTAAATAGTAGGACTACTGACTATACGTGCAGTAGTAGCACGTAGAAGAGCCGCTGTATGAAACCTAAACATACTCGCCGATAACTGCGGCGGAAATGTACACGCGAAACTTTGGAAGTCTAACACAGTAAACAACAAAATCAAATTTTAAATTGTAAATCGTGTGTGTTATGTCAAATTCGAAACAATGATTAAAGAAACCTAGTCAGAATTTTCCCGTCGAAATAACTTGGAACTATTTGTAGCCAGTAGTAATATGCCGAGACCTAAACAAACTCACTGTCAACTGGTACACATAATACTTAAGAAGTTTAACGCAGTAAACAGAAAGATCAAATTTCTAATTGCAAATAGGTCTCGATGTATCAAATTCGAAACAGTGATTGAAGAAATCTTGATAGAATCTTACCGTAAAAATAGCTTGGAACTGTACACCGATGAGCAATTACATTATGACCCCCTACCTAATTAGCTGTAGGACCTCCTTTAGCCCGCAAAACCACGACCACTCGACGAAGCATCGATTCGATGAGTTGGCGATAGATATTCTGGGGTATCTGGTACCATAAAGTCATCAGCAGTTCCTCCAGTTCCCGTACTTTCGGGGTGGTGGTGATGTCCCGCGAACCTTCTTTTCCAAGTCGAACCACAAATGTTCGATTGGGTTCATGTCAGGTGAATTTGGAGGCCAGGGCATTACCAGAAATTCACCAGCATGTTCTTCGAACCATACCTTGAAGATTCTGGCAGTGTGGCATTGCGCACTATCCTGTTGGTAATGACCATCACCAGCAGGGGACACAGTTGCCATGAATGGATGAACTTGGTCCACGACAATGTTCAGATACCTGACAGCTGTCAGAGATTGTGCTATTGGGATAGTGGAGCCTAAAGTGCTCCAAGAAAACATCGCCAGCAGCATAGCACCGCCGCCTCCGGCCTGTTTCCGCCCAACAGTGCATCCAGGTGTCATAGCCTCCGTTGGTAATCGGCGTATCCGCGCTCGGCCATCTACGTGGTGCACCAGGAATCTTGATTCGTCAGACCAGGCCACTTTCTTCCAATCATCCACCGTCCGATCTCGGTGATCTTGGGCCCATTTCATACGTTGTTGGTGATGACGTGCAGTGAGCATGGGGACCCGGCTGGGTCTTCGGCTACGCAAGCCCATGCGCAGAAGGCTGCGATGAACTGTGTGCTTTGACACATTGCCCGGACCACCACTATTTTTGCTGCTGGTGATTTGTCGCACTGTGGTCCTGCGGTCGCTACGAACAATGCGACAGTCTCCGCTCCCCTCTGGCATCAATGAGCTGCAAATGACACACGGCCGGACGGCGGTTCGTCGTTTGACCATCTGTGCACCACTTGTTACACGTACTCACTATAGCGGCACGTGAACAACCCACAAGCTGTGCCCTTTCCGAGATCGTAGTTCCGAGGCGCCGGCCATCACAATTTGTCCTTTATCAAACTTTGATAAATCGTCACCTTTTCCCATTCTGACTCCGAACACTACTAACCGTAAGCCGGTCCTTGGGTTGTATATAAATACTGCTCTGTAAACTTCACTAGTGCCACCGTTTGGTCCCCAGGGACGCTCATTTTTGTAGGCTGGAGGCGGTCATAATGGAATGGTTCATCGCTGTTAATACTGCATAGTACCGCAATGGGAACCGCGGTCTGAAACGAAAACAAAGCGTATGCAATTGCGGAGGAAGGACACACTTAGGAAGTCTAACACAGTAAACAGCAAGATCCAAATTTCCAATTGTAAATTCCACGCGATATGTCAAATTCGAAATAGTTGTTGAAGAAACGTGGTCAAAATATTTCCATAGAAACAGTTGGAGCTATTTATAGCGAGTTTTATAACAATTGGAGCTATTTATAGATTATCCGTATAACACACTGAAAAACGTGGTCTGAAACTTAACCAAACTCGACGGTAACTGCTGGGGAAGAATACACGTAACAGTTTAGAAGTCTAACTCAGTACATTGAATGATCAAATTCGTTATTTTAAATTGCGCGCGTTGTGAAATCCGAAACAATGGTTGAAGCAACCAAGTCGAAATCTTCCCACAGAAATAGCTTGGAATTTCTTATAGGGCATGACAACACACGGAGGGTTGCGGTCTAAATCGTAATCAAACCCGCCTGGAACTGCGGTGAAATCATATACGGCAGACTTCGGAACTGCTTCTAAAAGAATTTTTTTTTTTTTTTTATTGGAGGTTTAACGACCACCGTGAGCAACTCAATGGGCTATAAGCAGTCGCCCGTCCCTAATTTAGGGTCACTGGTTCCAGGGAAGGGAGAGAGCCAGTGCCGTAAGATAAACACAACATCCATGCCTCATCGGGATTCGAACCCGGACCCCTTTCGGACGAATGATCAGAGGCCATCGCTTAGACCACTGCGCCACCGGGGCGGCCTAAAAGAATTTCGGCGCAACTTATTAATAACGTTGTTTCTATTGAACTGTAGGGGCTTTTCTGCATAAGTTTGTGGTATTAGTCTTGTCTCGATAAAGCCACCCGTAGATATGTGAACGTTTGGCCCGTATAAGTTGCTACGACAATAAAAGTACGCATTTTTGCAAAGTCGTTTATCATAAATATTTAGCTTCAGGTTCTCTCAATTTTCGCAGATTGCGATGAGATATTGTTATGTTTATGTAAAACGCAAGGAGGTTACATAGATGGAGTAAGGGTGTGATCCTCCCATTCCCATCGTGTAATCAAAATAAAACCAGCGAAATATCACAATCATGACGTCACAGACTAGGGTCGCCAAGTTGGTGAGATGACTGAGATCAAAACATTGCACTGAGTTGTGAGTATAGAGCTGCCGTTTATCGAGTATTCGCTCGATAACTTTTTTTTTTTTTTTTTTTTTTTATTGGAGGTTTAACGACCACCGTGAGAAACTCAATGGGCTATAAGCAGTCGCCCGTCCCTAACTTAGGGTCACTGGTTCCAGGGAAGGGAGAGAAACAGTGCCGTAAGACAAACACAACATCCATGCCTCACCGGGATTCGAACCCGGACCCCTTTTGGACGAATGATCAGAGGCCATCGCTTAGACCACTGCGCCACCGGGGCGGCCTCGATAACTTTGAATTCTAAGGCGTGAATCAGTGAAAAACTGCAATTATTAGGTGAAATACAGTAAACGTTAAAGGTTTGCAATGACACATGTTTACTGATGTTTTTATACATGATTCTTAGATCATCAGACATGCATACATTCGACTTGAGTATTGTTTTCCTACGTATTAGGTAATGGCTCGTACCTTTGCAAAATCAATTCTTCAGAGCATACGAACTGCACAAAAAATATGGTTCAGTTAATAGAAAGTTTAGACATTTCGTACTTTTTCCTATGAACATTTCGCTTAAACGTTTATTCGAACTGATTAACGTAAAGGCACTAAATATAAGATCACTAATTTATCCGTTTACACTGGCGGAAAGTGAAAAAAGAACACCAAGAAGGAGACGTCTGATACCAACGAAATTTATACAGCATAATAACGGAATACAGATGATAACGTGATCAAAACATTATGGCAAAATACAGCTGTATTTGCTGGTAAACTTAAAAATAACATTTCCATGTAACATGGTTAGTACGAGGTTGAACCGCCATGAACTGCGTCACACTGTGCAATTCTGGCATAAAGTCTGTCGTACAGATGTTGGATGTACGTTTGGGGTATTGAGTTCCAACCATCCTCAACCTGGAAGCGTAAATCGGGGATGGTCGTGGCTGGCCCTGGAGACCGGATAAGTCGTTGTCCGATAAAATCCCACACGTGCTCAATGGGGGACAAATCCGGTGGCCATGGAAGTTGTCTCACACCCTGAAGTGCATGTTGCGTTGCACGTGCCGTGTGGGGGCGTGCGTTATCTTGCTGAAAAACATCACGATGGACCGACCTTACAAATGGCTAAACAACGGGCTGAATGATGTTGTTGATGTAGGAGGTGCTGTTTAACGTACCCGGTTTAAACACTAGTTGTGTACGGGAGTGATAGCTGATCGCTCCCCACACCAGGAGGCCAGGTGTAGGCCCTGTGTGTCGCTGGCGGATGCAAGAATGGTGGAGACGCTCCCCTGTGCGTCTGCGAGCACGCATACGGCCATCGGAGGCTCCCAAGCAGAATATGCTTTCATCGCTGAACACGAAAGATCGCCATTGCGTTCTCCAGTGCAGACGTTGGCGACACCACTGCAGCCGTTCCTGACGGTGGGCTGGAGTCAGAGGTACACATGCCAGAAGGCACACGTGCATGTAGTCCTGCATACAGTAGATGGTTGCAGATTGTTCGCACGGTCACCTCAGGTGCAACGGCAGCTCGGATTTGCGTCGCAGTGGATGTTCTGCTTGACAACACCGCTTTTCTTATGCGTCGATCGGTCCGCTCATCAGTCCGTCTGCGTCTCCCGGTTAAACGTCTTCTGGTGTGGGAATGTTCCTCGGACCATCTACGCCACCATCGTACCACCACCGATACATCCCGTCCAATTCGCTCCGCAATACGACGATACGACCACCCGGCCTCGCTGAGTCCGACTAGACGACCTAGCTCAAAGTCCGATAACTGCTGAAATCGTACACGTCTTCCATGTCCAGGCATTGCAGCTTCATCAGGGTCTTCGCACGTGTCCTTACGCTGACGACTGATTACATTCACTTCGCCGTACTCCTTAAATACCACTGACGAGAATTTGCATATTATGCCGTGCTGTGGCGTAAGGGCTCACCGGTTGGTCCCGAAATTAACATCACACCTACGTAAACTCGACCCCATTAACATATGTAAATTTTATGATCGTCCGCCAATTCCTTCTTGGTGTTCGTTTTTCACTTTCCGCCAGTGTATTTAGCATCAGGTTCTGTCAAGTTTCGCAGATTGCGATGAGATATTGTTTTGTTTATGTAAAACGCAAGGAGGTTACATTGATGGAGTAAGGGTGTGATCCTCCCATTCCCATCGTGTAATCAAAATAAAACCAGCGAAATATCACAATCATGACGTCACAGACTAGGGTCGCCAAGTTGGTGAGATGACTGAGATCAAAACATTGCACTAAGTTGTGAGTATAGAGCTGCCGTTTATCGAGTATTCGCTCGATAACTTTGAATTCTAAGGCGTGAATCAGTGAAAAACTGCAATTATTAGGTGAAATACAGTAAACGATTAATGTTTGCAATGACACATGTTTACTGATGTTTTTATACATGATTCTTAGATCATCAGACATGCATACATTCGACTCCAGTATTGTTTTTCTACGTACTAAATAATGGCTCGTACCTTTGCAAAATCAATTCTTCAGAGCATACGAACTGCAGAAAAAAAATGGTTTAGTTAATAGAAAGTTTAGACATTTCGTACTTTTTACTATGAACACTTCGCTTAAGCGTTTATTCGAACTGATTAACGTAAAGACACTAAATATAAGATCACTAATTTATCCGTTTATATTCAAATATTTCACAACCGGTTGTTTTCTCAACGGGTCTGCCTTTATACCCTTCATGCATTACGCAATAGAAGAGTGTTGTGTCATCAACGGACTTCTGCGAAGAGCGCGTGATCCCATACCCCGGAATGGTTACCATTTACAAGCATCATAAGTTTGCAGAATGTAGCATACATTAATTTTCTTCATGTGATGCAGTTTCTTTGAACATACTGTAAATACTGTCGATCCCCAATAATTCGTACTTCGACAACTTCCCTGTATGTTGAAAGGTGCATACAGTATCCCGTGACAATCTGCTGCATAAACAAGTTACTTTTTTCTTGATTGAGGATTTAACAACCACCGTGAGCAACTCACTGGACTATAAGCAACCGCCCTCCCTTAATTTAGAGCCACTGGTTGCAGAGAAGGGAGAGAGTAAGTGCCGTAAGACCAATACAGCATCTATGCCTCACCGGGATTCGAATCCGGACCCATCTCGGAAGAATTGTCAGAAGCCATCGCTCAGACCACTGAGCCACTGGGGGGCAAGTTAATTTTCATTTCACTCTGGTCATTCGATTAACGCTATCTTGAATTTTTCGGACTGTCTTAAATTTCGACTTACCGAGAATCGATTGCATCGTGATATCATGTGTGAATTTTTTTTCCATTATACTAATTTTTATATGAATGTTATTGATAAAACTTATTTTTTTAATACTAAAAAGATTAAAAAAAATTCTAAATGCTTTAAGAGATTCGTAAAACCTAGATTCAGTTCGTTTTCCGTATTATTCACACCTAGAGGCAGAAGCAACAATGTTTAGATTGGAGTAATCCATTGCAGTGTTTCCGAAACCAAAAAGTGCATCTTAATGGGTTTCAAAAACAGCTTTAACGAAGACAACTACGATCCCTTTGTATGTTTTTCTTTTCTACTGAATATGATTCCACATTATCTGTAATGTTAGCGATTTGCATCAGAAAGGCATATCACTAAAATGGTATGAGCTTCAGGTCATCGCTGCGTTTCAAATCTTCAGAGGAATGTAAATGTTGCTTTTCATAAAACCTGGTGTTATCATGTTTCGGAATGGCTGGCATAATTCATCGGAACTGTCTCATTTTCTTTCGCAAACCTTTCCCGTATCATATTCTAATTTACTTCGTACTCATCTTAGGAGAATTTCGGAAGCTTTATCTTGGTTTAATTTTAAGAATTACAAATATTCATCACTTCATTTATTACTATTGTCATTTCTGTATCTAGGAAAAAATACTTTGCCGGTTTCTTTTTGCTTATTTTACCATGAGACAGAAAAATAAACAAAGGCCTTACAATGGTGTGCAAAAATTAAGGACGAAGAGGAGAAATTAGCATAACAGCGGAACGAGCAGGCAGAACGGACCGAAAGACCACTCAGGAGATAGACTAGGGTCCGGTACGGTAGGGCATGCGCATATATGCAGCATGACATAGGGGGAGGGGGAGTGTCGGAAGGGTATTAAGCACACGGGCGGTAAACGCTCAGCAATTCGGTGAAAGCTATTGCACGGCGTTCATTGGTTTGGACGACGTCGAGTTGCTGCCACCGTGTGATGTGGCCAACAGGCAATCCAGTAGACGACAGCAGAATGACTTTACCCTAGGTCGCGTCATTAGGAAGTTGGAAGAAGGTCGAAGTGTGAATAGTGTGGCCGAGGAGTTCGGGATCGCTCACAGCCTCGTTTCACGAGCTTGGAGAGCATTTCAAAAGACAGGAACAGCTGTCCGAGAGTTTAGCAGTGGTCGTCCACGAGCAACCACGGCGGCGGACGACCGGTATATTGTCCTACAGGCGAGAAGAGACAGACGGCAGACAGCGGGAGAAATCGCAAGGCACATGCAATAGACAACTGGACGTTCGTTACCGCGTTTTACCGTGGCCAGGAGGTTGAACAAAGTTAGCCTTTTTGCCCGACGACCAGTACGGTGTGTGATATTAACGCCTGCTTATCGGAGACGGAGGTTTCTGTGGTGCCTGGAACACACGAACTGGACACATCAGCAATGGGGTCGAGTTCTCTTTACGCATGAGAGCCGATTTAGTTTGACGAGTGATTCTGGGCGTACCTGGAGAGAGCAGGGAACACGCAATCACCCCTACAACATCATCGAAAGGGACTGGTTTGGAGGTGGAGGAGTTCTCGTTTGGGGCGGTATCATGCTTGGTAGCCGTACCGACCTCCACATCTTCCAAGGAGGTTTAGTCACTGGTGTCCGCTATTGTACCGAGGTTCTCCTGCCTCACGTGCGTCTGTTTAGAGGTGCTGTGGGTCCTGAGTTCTCTTCATGGACGACAACGCTACACCTCATCGTACAGTGGCTGTCGCAGAGCTGTTGGAGGGTGAAGATATTCAACGCATGGATTGGCCCTCAAGGTCCCCGGACCTAAATCCAATCGAACACGTGTAAGATCTTCTCGGGAGACTCTTGGCAGAACGTCACCAGCCGCCAGCAACGATTCCGCAGCTGCGATTGGCGCTACAAGAGGAATGAGCCGCGATGCCACAACAGCTCCTTGACAACCTCGTCCTCAGCATGGACAGACATTGTAAATCCTGCAACGCAGTCAGGGGTGACCATATCCCCTACTAAAGACTGGATTTTTCTTGGTAGTCGCCTCTCACATGAACGTTTCTGTCTTCTGTCCAGTTGTGCTCGAAGCTACCTTTTCAATAAAGTGCCTTTGTATCCTTTGGATTCCTTGTTTGGACGGTTTTGCTCAATTGTCCCATATTCTTACATCTTGGGGATCTTATGGTATTATTTGAGTCCATGTGAAGCACTTCTGCACGACGTTACATTCGAAAAATCGTTTCGTCTTTACTTTTTGCAGGCCAGTGTAATTTAAGACATAGGCATTGTGACGTATACCTCTTATTTGACTTCCCTTTGAGTTTCATTTGCAAATTTTGTTCCTTCTCGTTAAAAGTTTTTCGGACTTCACGACACATTACTCTACCGACAAGTTTTCAAAGTTGGCAATAGTAGCATTGACCCAAAGGTCAATAAAGCTAAACTAAATGATAAAAAGTATCCAGACATATCTTTTGAGTAGTGGACTTGCCCATATACTACCTCACAGCCATGGATTTTACACGTTCAAAAAAGGTGTACGTGGCCTGAAAAATATCATAGACAAGCATTAACAGAAAATGGGTCGTACCGCAGAGCTCAATGTATTTGGACGTTGCACGGTCATAGGATTCCATCTTAGCAAGATGTCAGTTCATGAAATTTCTGCCCTGCAGCAACTACATCTATCAATTGTAAGTGATGTGATTGTGAAGTGGAAATGCCTAGGAGCAACTACCTCTCGCAATTGTAAGTCATGTGATTATGAAGTGGAAAAGCCTAGGAGCAACTACAGCTCAGTGGCGGCCTGGTAGTGCGGGACTTCCGAGTTCTGAAGGGATGGTGCCCTTCCTCAGTTGCTGCACTCAGCACCGAGTTAAAAATGTCTTTGCAAGAAATTCTAGCACCATAGCGTGTAGTCGAGAGTTTAATTTACTTCTTCGATGGCAGAGCAGCCGCACACGAGCCTAACATAAAGAAAGATCAACCGCAAGCGTCAGTTGGAGATTCTGGATGGGTAGGATACTAGGTGAATGCTACGTGTCCCACTGTGTTGTGCCAGATATGAAGTTTTGTGGAGGACGCATCATGCTCTGGGGACTGTCTTTCATGGTTTGGGCTGTGCCCCTAGTTCCAGCGCGAGAGAACCTTAACACTGCTGCCTATAATAGCTTTCTTTACGACTGTCTGCTTCCAAAATTATGGTAACAGTTCACTTAAGGCCCTTTCCTTTCCCAACGAAACAATGCATCCGTCCACAAAACGAAGTCCATCTAGGAATGGTTTTAAGAGATGGGCGTGGAAGAACATGACTGTACTGCACAAATCCCCAATCTCAACACCATGGTACATCTTTGGCATGCATGGAACACCGACTGCGAGCCAAGTCGAACTTCCAATATCGATGGCCGACCAGACTAATGCGCTTGTGGAATAATAGAAGGCAATTTCCCCAGTAAC
Source organism: Macrothele yani (assembly GCA_039090855.1). Taxonomy (NCBI): domain Eukaryota; kingdom Metazoa; phylum Arthropoda; class Arachnida; order Araneae; family Macrothelidae; genus Macrothele; species Macrothele yani. The sequence continues at coordinate 40,761,104 of CM077022.1, read as the reverse complement.
GCACCAAAATCTAGTGGAAAGCTTTCCCAGCAGAGTGGCGCTGTTGTAGCAGAAAACGGCGTGTCAACTCGATATTCATTTCTTTCTTGTCGCAGAAAGTTTTCATGTACGCAAATGCCCGGATAACTTTGATCAAATAGTGTACAGTAGTGGCCAAAATTGTGGAAACCTTTTGGAAAAAGTGTATGTTTGAGCTTTGATGGCTCATAACATAACTTTTATTTTGGTAATATCATAAAATTATATACCAATGGAAAGATAATTTCAGCAAAAATGCAATGAAACAAAGTTTCTTCAATTATCTGTATTCTACGAAAAGTTATAGCCAAATAACCAGAAAAAGGAAGCACAACTTGCTTAGGTTGATATGAAGTAGCTTTCCTTCATTTGAATGTATCCAATGAGCATGAAAGTTTAGAGAGCCAATCAGGTGCCATCACGTTTTGGCTATGAGCCAATCAGGTCACAGTAGGATTCAGCTATTGATGTCATGTATTGGAGCTGAGAGGAGGACATTTGTCAGTGTGTTATGTGATTCCTATCAAGTTGGTTGGTTTTTCTTGTGTTCTTTCATTTAGTGAGCTTGTAACAAGTAATAAAATTAAAGAAATGGCGCAAAGAGTTGACTGGTCACCCAGAAAGTGATGTGAAATAGTACTATTAAGTGAAAAAGGCTTCAGTAATGAAGAAATTAAAAGAAAAAGTGGTGGAAACTTAACCAAAGGTGGCATTTCTAAATTTTTGAAGAGGTATAAGAAGACTCAGTCACTACAAAACCAGACTGGTAAAGGCATGAAAAGGTGCACAACAGCAAGTGATGATAGAAGAATTAAGAGACTGTGCCTAGGTGGCAGAGGAAAATCATCTGGGTGTATACAAGATGAAATGGCGCAATGCAATGTGAAGTTGATTGCAAGGACTGTTCGGCGGAGACTGCAGGAATTTGGTGTAAAAGCTAGAATTCCACAAAAAAAGCCATTTTTATCCCTCAAACAAAGGTTGAAAAGATTTAATTGGGCTGAAACTCATGTCAACTGGACAGCGGAACAATGGGACAGTGTTATTTGGAGTGATGAGACCAAAATCTCTCTGTTTGGTAGTGATGGCATAAAATACGCAAGGAGAAGAATCGGAGAAGATTTGCATCCTGATTGCATTACATTTACCATGAAACACTCAGTTAGTGTTATGATCTGGGGTTGTATGACATCAAAAGGTGTGTGCTGAATTTGCGTGTTTAATGGGAATATAAATGGCCAAAAATACATTAATGAAATACTTGAGGCCAAACTGTAAACTTCCGCACGTGATCTTTTCCAAGATAATGAAGCATTTATATTTCAACAAGATTCAGCTCCATGTCATGTTGCTGCTGTGTGCAAAAAGTGGTTTCAAGATAATCATGTTCCACTACTGGAATGGCCTGGGAATAGCCCAGACCTTAACCCCATCGAAAATTTATGGAGCCGACTAAAGAAACTTGTTAGTCAAAAGCAACCGAGCAAGAAAACCCAATTAATAGAAGCAATAATTCAATATTGGTTTCACATTATAACAGCTGCAGAACTAAACAAACTTGGTTCACACCATGGGAAGGTGTTGTAAGGCCGTAATTAACGCTAAAGGTTACCGGACTAAGTAATAACTGGCATGGTGAAAGATTTTGTATATCTCATTTTTTCTATGAGTTTCACTTTTCTTTTTTTTTTTTTTGATTGAAGGTTTAACGACCACCGTGAGCAACTCAATGGGCTATAAGCAGTCTCCCGTCCCTAATTTAGGGTCACTGGTTCCAAGGAAGGGAGAGAGCCAGTGCGGTAAGACAAACACAATATCCATGCTACACCGGGATTCGAACCCGGACCCCTTTCGGACGAATGATCAGAGGCCATCGCTTAGACCACTGCGCCACCGGGGCAGCTCACTTTTCTTCTTTATAACTGCTGTTCTAATACAAAATCCTTCATAAAAGTTATTGCATTACATTCTTGATGAAATTATCTTTCCATTGATATATAATTTTATGGTATTACTTTAAACAAAAGTGGGGTTATGAAACATCAAACCTCAAAAATACACTATTTCCAAAACGTTTCCACAATTTTGTCCACTACTGTATGTGTAAGTGCAGTTTTAAGTGGGAGGTGAACATAAAGAGCGAGATAAGAGGCAACGTTAAGCTTACGATGTGCAGGTTGATTGTTAACGACAGTGAAACGTTACGAGAATATACTGCATATGTTGATCAAGATTTGTAAAGATAGATCGAGCAAACGTCTCGATAACTGTGTCTTGTCGAATTAGCGAGTGAGTAGTTTGAACTGCTTGTTGATATCTCCAATTTATAATTGTGAAGTGTTGCTCTTCGTTGATATGTCAATGTACGGAATAAAAGTTGGGACATTGAAATATTCTGTAATTTGGTGATTCTTGACGTTCACATAAGGGCGCATTTAAGTTTGACATATTACAGCTTCCACAATCAACGAGTTAAATTAAAAGTTAAGGACTCAACAAGTAGATTTAGTCAGTAATTCACATTTAAGTTTTCAAAGAGACATTTAAACATTATTCTTGTTCAATCACCAACCCTTATAGTTTTAGAGCATTAAACAAAGACTAATACTTAATTTAAGTAATTATTAAGGAAATCAAAATTTCGAGGGAAAGGCTAATTCTGGCTTTTCCAAAGTTCTTTTATAGTATCTATTAAAATTCCTTTCGGTTACCTGCCACTAAAAGTATTCTGAAATCTTTATTACGGTGTGTAAAGCATAGATTCTGCTGAGGACTATTTGTTTCGACCTTCGCTGGATGAACACTTAGAGCGTATAACACAAGAAACCTAAGGCTGGGATAAAATAAATAAAACGGGGTTGTAGCTCTCTCTCTCTCTCTCTCTCTCATATTTGGCTTTATTCCTACTTGTAGCCTATCCTTTTAAATGAACACTGTGGAAAATATAGGTAAACTATTATAGTTAGCTGGAGTTACAGTAGAGCAGAACTTGCAAAGTAACAGAACGGACATTAATTATGAACGATGATAACAATAGGTAGCGCAACTTGTAAATTCTAGCTTGCAAAGTTGATTAACTCTATCTACAACAATGCACCACCTGCAACAACCCATCCGAACTTTCGTTACTATCACTTTTTATGACTTCGTACGGTGACCTTTCACCGTTGTTAAATATGGAAAAGAATTTGGAATTTCAGAAGTTATAACGAAGTAAATTTCTCCGTCACTTTTGGTTCACGACGGGATTCGAACCCGAGTCCACTCATTCCGGAAAAAGTCGCTCTACCAACTGAGCTACGCAGACGTTCGTTCTTGCTGCTATCTGTCTTTATGTCGTGTGCGTCCTGCGGGGCAGGCACGTCCCCCCGAAAGAGGGCCGGGGCATGGCCCACGGGTCTGTGGTGACCACGAATCGTTGCAGGCAGCCATCCGCTGTAGAACGTGCACTTGGGAACTTCCAGTCAATCTGGTGTGTAGAATGCCACGTCACACACATTTATTTTTCGAAGCGCTGAAGAAGGGATTCTCATATTTTTCTTGTCTCGCGGTGTGGAGAGAACATCACACCATTGCGAGATCTTGAACGGCCGGGTCATCCGGGAAGTTCGGGCGCCATTATAACGAAGTAAATTTCTCCGTCATTTTTGGTTCACGCCGGGAATCGAACCCGAGTCCACTTATTCCGGAACAAGTCGCTCTACCAACTGAGCTACGCAGACGTTCGTTCTTGCTGCTATCTGCCTTTATGTCGTGTGCGTCCTGCGGGGCAGGCAAGTCCCCCCCCCGAAAGAGGGCCGGGGCATGGCCCACGGGTCAGCCGTGACCACGAATCGTTGCAGGCAGCCATCCGCTGTAGAACGTGCACTTGGGAACTTCCAGTCAATCTGGTGTGTGGAATGCAACGTCACACACATTTAATTTTCGAAGCGCTGAAGAAGGGATTCTCTCATTTTTCTTGTCTCGCGGTGTGGAGAGAACATCACACCATTGCGAGATCTTGAACGGCCGGGTCATCCGGGAAGTTCGGGCGCCATTATAACAAAGTAAATTTCTCCGTCATTTTTGGTCCACGCCGGGAATCTAACCCGAGTCCACTTATTCCGGAACAAGTCGCTCTACCAACTGAGATACGCAGACGTTTGTTCTTGCTGCTATCTGTCTTTATGTCGTGTGCGTCCTGCGAGGCAGGCACGTCACAAAGTGAAAGGCGCAATCAAGAAAAATATAACTTTTACAGGAAAGAAAATGCAAAAGAAAAGTTAGATCTAGAAGTAAACGTCACAGGTGCACCGAAGAGCCAAAACATTATGACCAGCGCGTCCTTACGCATAACGAAAGCAACAGCAGGCAAACGACGTCGCATGTGAAGGTCGTGAAGCATTATACTGTAAATAACACTTGATACTGAATGTTATTCATGTTTTTCAGATGGAAAAGGCAGTGGAGTTAGGCGAGTTTAACAAAGGCCAAATTGTAAAGACTAGGTGACGGGATCAGAGCATTTACGTGACGAAAAAGCTACTGGGGTGCTTATGGTCAACAGTAGTTAGTACCTTTAAAAGCGCTCCGAAGAGGGAAAAACACGAACCGCAGTAGAGTTGTGGGCCGACCGGGGCTCATTGATGTTCTAGGTGACTGAAGGCTATCCCGTATGGTACGAGCCAACCGAAAGGATACTGAGGTGCAACTCGCCGGTAATTTAAATGCAGGTGACCGGAGTAATGTACCACAAGACACAAGATATCGAACACTGCTGAAAACAGAGCTGCTTAGCTTCAGGCCGCTCCGAGTGCCCATTCTAACCTCGGTTCAGCGTCGAAAGCGCCTACAATGAGCACCGAACATCAAAACTAGATCTTTAACGAGTGGAAGAAGGTCGCCTGGTCCAATGAATTCTTGTTTACGCTTTCCAACCGTAAGTTGAAGAAGCGTATATGCTCCAGCTTTGTCCGTCCGTCCGTCCGTCCGTCCGTCTGTCCGCACAATAACTGGCGTAAAAATGGGTCGATTTCGATGAAATTTTAGTATGTGGTAGGGGACCACCAGGGGACGAACCCTATTGAAAATGGGACAAATGGGGTCAAAGGTCCCGACGTAGGAGCGGGATCATTCCATTATCCTTATGAGTCATAACTTGCGTAAATATGGTTCGATTTCAATGAAAGTTTACTATGTGGTAGGAGACAACCTAAGGACGAAACCTATTGAAAATGGGACAAATGGGGTCAAAGGTCGCGACATAGGAGAGGGATCATTAAATTACCCTTATGCGTCATACCTTGCGTAAATACGGTTCGATTTCAATGAAAGTTTACTATGTAGTAGGAGACCGCCTGGGGACGAACCCTGTTCAAAATGGGTGAAGTAGGATCAAAGGCCAGGACATAAAATCGGGATGCATTCCATTGCCCTTATGCGTCATAACGTGCGTAAAAATGGTTCGATTTCGATGAAATTTCAGTATGTAGTAGGGGACCACTGGGGACGAACCCTATTGAAAATGGACGAAATGTGGTCAAAGGTCATAACATAGGATTGCGATCCATTCCATTGTCCTTATTCCATATTATTAAGGTGGACGTCAAATAATTTTGCTTCCTATACTTCCAATGGAAAACCTCTTGTACACATTTCCTTCACAATTAATGTGTTCCCAAGGATGAGAATTTGAACATCGATTAAAATAACTTCATATTATAACTTGGAAAACTTAATATTTTCTAAAACATAACCATAGTTATATTATAAATCAATAACTTTTCTTTTGGTGGTGTTGAAACCAGAGAAAAGATGGCTCGATCTGTACTTTGATGACGTCAGTGGACAAAAAAATGTTGGATTGCATAATTACGGTTATGGGAGCGCATTAATTGTGAAGAAAATGTGTACAAAAGTTTTTCCATTGGAAGTATAGGAAGCAAAGGCCGCCCCGGTGGCGCAGTGGTCTAAGGCGATGGCCTCTGATCATTCGTCCGTAAGAGGTCCGGGTATGAATCCCGGTCAGGCATGGATGTTGTGTTTGTCTTACGGCACTGGCTCTCTCCCTTCCCTGGAACCAGTGACCCTAAATTAGGGACGGGCGACTGCTTATAGCCCATTGAGTTGCTCACGGTGGTCGTTAAACCTCCAATAAAAAATAAAAAAAAAAAAAAGGAAGCAAAGTTACTTGACGTCCACCTTAAAGTAGCAATTTTTTTTATGTATGTATGTACATTTTATTTTGAAACGGCTCTAAGAATTTTGATGAAAGTCGTTAACCTACCGTCTTCTGGTACTAGAAATCGATTTAGCTTGATCTCGACTTTAGAAGAATTCGTTTAGTGGGTTAAATAACCACCCCGAATTATAACGTTTTTAGTGATGGCGTTGTTCCATTAATGTTACCAATGCTTAGAAATCTTATGACGTCACAACTCACGTTTGAGAATGTTGGCGCGCGGTCATGCCCTCTATCTCATTACGTCACGCGTTGTTTGTGGATCCTATTAAAGATTTATGACGTAACACTTTGCTAGCAGATGGTTGCGATTCCCATCTGGCTCATTACATCACGCGTTGTGTGCGTATGTCCGTCAGCACGATAACTCGCGGAACAACCGTTGGATTTCGATGAAATTTTAGTATCTGGTAGGGGATCACCTGGGAAGGAACCCTATTTAAAGTGAACGAAATGGGGTCAAAGGTCAGTTCATAGGAGAGGGATCCATTCCACTGCTATTATGCGCCATAACTAACGTAAAAAAGGTTCGATTTTGATGAAATTTTAGTATGTGGTAGGGTACCACCTGGCCACAAACCCTATTAAAAATGGGCGAAATGGGGTCAAAAGTCAGGACATAGGAGAGGAATCACTTCCATCGCCATTATGCGTCATAACTAACGTAAAAATGCTTCGATTAGGATGAAATGTTAGTATGCTGTAGGGGCCTGCATGGGAACGAATTCTATTGAAAATGGGCAAAATGGGGTCAAAGGTTGGGACACAGGAGCGGGATCTATTCCGTAGCCCTTATGCATCATAACTTACGTAAAAATGCTTCGATTGCGACAAAACGTTATCATGTTATTTCGGAGGTATACTAAGCCGGTTCTGTTGAATATCATCGAAATGGGATCAAAGGTCAGGGCACAGGACCAAGATTTATTCCACAGACATTATTCTCATAACTTGAGTGATAACTTGAGCAATGATTTCTGTAATGTTCGAAAGCGTATTATAATCAATGTACTGCATGATTTTACTAACTTGTTTCCTTTTGCACCATGTGAACGACCGGGTACGTGCCCATCGTTTACCTGGCGCACTGTTGGTATCATGATGAACCGTGCGACGAAAACAAGCCGGTGTAGGAAGTATAATCCTTTGAGCAATTTTCTGCTGCGAAACCTTGGATCCAGTCATTTATGTACAGGAAACTATGGCGTCTACCACCTACCTAAAAGTTATTGTAGACCAGGGACATCCTTTCATGGCAGCAACATTATTTCAGAAGGATAATGTGCCATGTTACACTGCCCGAATTGTTCGAGAATGGTTGGTGGGATATGAGAAAGACTTACAGATATCGTCCAGGACTCCAAATTCCCCAGACATCAACCCAATCGAGGATCTGAGGTTTGTGTTAGGAGAGCCAATTCGATCAGCGGCAGCCCAACCATGTAATTTACAGGAGTTAAAGGACCTGCTGGTAAAGACATCTTTAAAAAATTTTGTGGCCTCAATGTCACGCCAGGTAAGAGCTGCTTTGGCGGTACGTGGAGGATCAAAGTCATATAAGGTAGGCGTTCATAATGATTTGGTTGCTCGGTGAATAGGTATGTATTTTTTAAACCTCGCAAACCCATTCAAACATACTGTGCATTTGACTTTATCTACAGTGAGAAGGGGTCTTCAGGAAGATTCCTAGCATAATTATATAGAACAGAAAATCTGCATACATAAAGGCTGGAAAGAATATTTTCCAGGTAACACTTGCGTCATCGCCCGGTAAGGGAGTGCTCCAGCAAATTAGCTATTGTACTATTCAAATTGCTGGTCGTATGCTTTAGTAACTACCGGTTATTTCTGTTGGATTTGTCCCAATATGCACTGCTTTTCTCATGACAACGTAATGGTTTATTAAGCGAAACAGATGGATGAAAATATCTTTATTAGGAGCTTCAGAATGCAATGTGGGTGTGGAAGAAACTCACACTTGAGGTTTTGACTTGTCTCCACTACTTTAGCAACTGATACCAGTTTCATTCGTGCTGATGAAGTATGAAAATAAAAGTTGCTGTCTTTAGCATGATATATTAAAACAATTTACCAAACCGTAAACAAATTTTACATTTTATTCACGATCCAAAACCGTTTAATGAAAGTGACAAGTACTTTCGAAGCAACAATGGCTTCATCTTCAGGCCGACAATGACACTGCACAAGAAACAAACCAGTCAATTTGTACTGCAATGCGAGGCGCATCTGTTCATGAGTTCACCAATCAGGTAGCGATGCCATCCCACTAAATCCTAAACGTAAAGTACAGAAATAAAACAAAATGTACAGTATTATACAAAATCCTGAAGACCCGTTTGTGCTCGTGAAGAATGAAGTATTCGTCTCCAGGGTCTGTGAATCACAGTTGGTAGTTCTATGTTGCAACACATTTCCCCGTAAGAAAGAATACAGAGACTTTCTAACAAAAGAATTGAGCGTTTGTCGACTGCAGATATTAAGAATTTAGTGTTGTTCCAGTCAGGGGTGTATCCATCCTGTTTTACTGCTACAGTGAGTGCGGTACTTATATTATCAGTACGTAGGGAATATTTATGTTCAGACAGACGAGTATTTAAGGTCCGAAGTGTAGAGCCCACATAGTACTTAACTTCACTGTAAGTATCTTCAGGTAATAAAGGTATACTATACACACCAGATTTATTGGGGGTTGGAACTTTGTCTCAATCATTCCTCACCAGTGAAAAAACATTCCTGGTACAAATTCCAAAGGAAAAATTATGTTTATGACATACTTTTTTCAGAATGGTTACATGTGGGGGAATAAATTCTATCTTACCAACAAATTGTGTAGGGGTAGTTTGAGTAGATAATGTGGTAAATCTCAGTCTCTGGAATTTTCGCAAAAGTCCTTGGAAAAGGTGGGGTGGGAAGCCGAACGATTGTGTCATAGACGAAATCCTGGTTAATTCAAGTTGTCGGGCTCTGCGTGAAGACGAATGAGTGAAGGCACGTTTTATCAAAAAGAGGAAGGAGGAGACCTTATGTTCAAAAGGGTGAGATGATGAATATGATATCATGCAAGGTATAGAAGTAGGTTTGCGGAACACAGATTAGTTGAGTTGGTGAGTTTTTAAGTCTCGAAGTAGTAAAATATCCAGGTACGGCAGTTTTCCTTGGTCTTCAATTTCACAAGTGAACTTAATGGCAGAGTACTGGTGTGACGTACCTGCCAGCAGGACGCACACGACATAAAGGCAGATAGGAATCAGAATAAAACGTCTGCGTAGCTCAGTTGGTAGAGCGACTTGTTCCGGAATAAGCGGCCTCGGGTTCGAATCCCGGCGTAGACCAAAAATGACGGAGAAATTTACTTCGTTATACTGGTTGGAAAGACAATCCGTAAGACGTTCTAGTAAGGACAAGGGGTGGGGCCAAAAGATTAGTAAGTCATCGACATACCGTAGAAGTAATAATGGTTGAACCGGAAATTCCGACAAAAATTTTTCTTCAAGAGTTTGCATCAGAATGTCGGCCAGAATGGGAGAGAGTGGGGACCCCGCTGGGGCTCCCTCCGTTTGCTGATAAATGACATTGTCAAACTTAAAATACGATCTTTTGGCTATTAGCTGAAGTGCCGCAATGACTGCGTTGGCTTCGAGAGGTGGAACAGAGTTATTCTCGTGAAGTTTTTTATCAATAATATCGTGAACCAAATGAAGAGGTACACTGAGAAACAATGACACAACATCTAAAGAAGCCATAATATATGGAGTTTCCTGAGAATCAAAAGAATTAATGTAATTTAATGCTTGGATGGAGCTATGAATAGACACTCTAAAATTCAGTGTGAGTGGTTTAAGGTACGTGGCCAACGCGGTTTCCAAAGTACGGGTAGGACTAGCGTACCCGGAGACGAGTAGTTTAAGTGGATGACCTGGTTTGTGAAGTTTTAATTTACCGAAAATTTCTGGAACCCTAGGGCCAACAGGGGGTTTCAAGTTGGAGGAGATAGATTGCGGGAGAAAACCACTGTTTCTCATTCTGCTCAATTCAGCAATTGTAGCAGCTGTTGGATCAGATTTTAAAATACGATGCGGGACGTCATCTATGGCTTGGAACATTTTGTAATGGTAATCTTTTTGATCAAGAATAATAATTTGTTGAGTTTTATCAGCTCCAATGATTGATAAATTAGGGTTATTTGCAATTTCCAAAAGCTCTCTCCCATTCTGGCTGACATTCTGATGCAAACTCTTGAAGAAAAATTTTTGTCGCAATTTCCGTTTCAACCATTATTACTTCTACGGTATGTCGATGACTTACTAATCTTTTGGCCCCACCCCTTGTCCTTACTAGAACGTTTTACGGATTGTCTTTCCAACCAGTACTCTACCATTAAGTTCACTTGTAAAATTGAAGACCAAGGAAAACTGCCGTACCTGGATATTTTACTACTTCGAGACTTAAAAACTCACCAACTCAACTAATCTGTGTTCCGCAAACCTACTTCTATACCTTGCATGATACCATATTCATCATCTCACCCTTTTGAACATAAGGTCTCCTCCTTCCTCTTTTTGATGAAACGTGCCTTCACACATTAGTCTTCACGCAGAGCCCGACAACTTGAATTAACCAGGATTTCGTCTATGACACAATCGTTCGGCTTCCCACCCCACCTTTTCCAAGGACTTTTGCGAAAATTCCAGAAACTGAGATTTACCACATTATCTACTCAAACTACCCCTGCACAATTTGTTGGTAAGATAGAATTTATTCCCCCACATGTAACCATTCTGAAAAAAGTATGTTATAAACAAAATTTTCCCTTTAGAATTTGTACCAGGAATGTTTTTTCACTAGTGAGGAATGATAGAGACAAAGTTCCAACCCCCAATAAATCTGGTGTGTATAGTATACCTTTATTACCTGAAGATACTTACAGTGAAGTTAAGTACTATGTGGGCTCTACACTTCGGACCTTAAATACTCGTCTGTCTGAACATATATATTCCCTACGTACTGATAATATAAATACCGCACTCACTGTAGCAGTAAAACAGGATGGATACACCCCTGACTGGAACAACACTAAATTCTTAATATCTGCAGTCGACAAACGCTCAATTCTTTTGTTAGAAAGTCTGTGTATTCTTTCTTACGGGGAAATGTGTTGCAACATAGAACTACCAACTGTGATTCACAGACCCTGGAGACGAATACTTCATTCTTCACGAGCACAAACGGGTCTTCAGGATTTTGTATAATACTGTACATTTTGTTTTATTTCTGTACTTTACGTTTAGGATTTAGTGGGATGGCATCGCTACCTGATTGGTGAACTCATGAACAGATGCGCCTCGTATTGCAGTACAAATTGACTGGTTTGTTTTTTGTGCCGTGTCATTGTGGGCCTGAGGATGAAGACATTATGGTTTCGAAAGTACTTGTCACTTTCATTAAACGGTTTTGGATCGTGAATAAAATGTAAAATTTGTTTACGGTTTGGTAAATTGTTTTAATATATCGTGCTAAAGTCAGCAACTTTTAATTTCATACTTTAGCAACTGTTTATGTACGAGCATTATCGTGGTGAAGCTTTTGACTACAATACTCTTGTTGCGAATAGCGCATTTCAACTAGTCTCTAAGCACTGCTGAATACATGGCACTGTTAACACTTTGCCCGTGCTTCTAATATTGTTCTGAAAAAAGCCCTTGCATACTCCAAAACACGATTAGCAAGATTATTTTTACAGAGTAGACATTTTTGAACCGCTGCTGAGAATTTAGGGTCTTTCCATTACACACTTTGTCGCTTGATTTCAGGGGGAAATGGTGCACACCGGTCTCCTCCACGGGTACAATCCCTTCTAGGAAATCTAGACTTTCTTCATAACTCCGCTAGTACTGGATCAAAATCTCCACAAACAGTTGTTTGTGTTGTCCGGTTGAATGTCTTGGGAGCCACCTGGCTAACTATTTCAGGTATCATACATCGTAATGTACCATTGTATAGAGAAACTATAGCGTACGTTTTCTTAACAACCACAACAAACACAGTGATCCGTCTATCATCTTGAATGAGAGAGTTCACACGATAGACAGGGTTTTGAGTTCGCCAAGATGACTGGCCCTGTGATATTTTTCCGTCAGACAGATTTGTTCAGCTACTTTTTAACTTTCTGCTCATTATGTAGAATTTTCTGTAGCCTACACACTTATTAATATACTATGCTACCAATCTTCTGTAAACTTCAGCGGGCTTGACTCCTTCTACTCAAGTAAACATGATTACGACACGATGTTCACCTGAATCCAATCGGAAATAGGAGATTTCATGTTTACATATTCTTTGCTGTAACCAGACTGAAGTGCAGCGTTCCGCGATTCAAGTTCGATTTTTGTCTAACTGCCATTATAACGTGTTACTATTGGTCACCTTCTGTCGCTTTAAGGATCACTTTAATTCACAAATTGCCTTTGGGCCTCCCTGGTGGCAGAGTGACCTGAGGCGATGACTTCAGACCACTCGTTGAAGACGGTCGAATGTAGGCTTCTCAAAGTTCGCACGAAGAATGTACGCATGAACTTCGGATGAAGCATGTGTGGTGCATTTTCATGGTGATGGCTATGTCCTTTATCTGGAACCATTCCCCCCAAATTAAAGACAGACGATTACTTACCAAGGTGAGTCAAACGTTCGTCCCGCTTTGAGCTAAACATACTTTTTGACTTCCATTCCTGTGCGAAACGCGCCAGAGTCTTCTGGGTACCGTGATGATATGGAACACACGAAGCAAATGACGTGAATTCGGCACAGAACCACTTTGCATTATCAGGTGAGCAGATGATGGAGGTCACTAAATGTACTCTTTGGGCACGCCAACGCCTTTTTTGGAGTAAAGGGGCAGTATCTGCGAGAGAAATTTGCAAAGCTGAAGGTAAAATGGTTCTGCGTTCCAATGCTGGGAACACCAGTTTCGAAGAGAGGGCAAGGTCAGGACGTCCAACAACCTCCAACACTGACCCCACGGTCGAAGCTGTTACAGCGAGCCCCGGTACCAATACATGAATGACAATTAAGAGCTGAGCTGGGGTACTTCCGATCTACCATCGTTAGTCACCTGCACCTGCTTAGTTTCTGCTTCAGGCCCCACCGAATGGTTAATGAACTGACATATCAGCACATGGTACAAGGTGTAGCTCTCTAAGACGATAGGTTTTGGTTTCCTATTGTTACAAATGATGAAAAGTGGATATTCCTGCTTTATCCTACCGTTGTGAACCCGTGGCTGAGGGCAGGTCAGGAAACACAGCCATTGGTACAAAGAGAGCGTTTCGAGGGGTAAGTCATGCTATGGATTTGGTGGAATTGTGAGGGTTCTGTGCACAGGGAACTCGCGCTAGATTTTCAGGATATGTACGGGTCCTCTACACTAAACAACCACAGCGAGTCCATAATGCTCTGCGGCAACACTACCGGGAGCTCAGCAATAGGAGGCGGGCTTTGTTACAAGTAGATAAAGATATCAATCACACGTCCAGAGGTTTCCGCCCAAAACTACAGGAATTGGAAGGGGTTAAGATTCAAACTTATCCTTGATACCGTCCAGATCTTTCCTCATTCGACTACTACTTATTTCTCTTCATGACCCATTTCCTACGGTGACGGTACTTCGCTTCAGTGGTGAATAGGTAATATAGTATCAGAGAGTTTCTATCCTCGTAACCAGCTGAATGGTACCGCCATGGGATTGTGGCTCCGGTAGAAAATTGGGAAAGGAGTGTACAACACAACCGCTTGTACATTAAAGGTTGGGGTAAACGTGTACGGATTTCTTGCATCGCTAAAGCATTCAGCTTCAAACGGAGTGAACCTTTAACTCACTCTGGTCCAAAGTGCTGATAATCGGGGTCATTAAAACCCGAAACAAAATTAGCATAAAGTTGCATTTGCTTCGTAATTTATCCACTTATCTGTGTCTCAGTGGCCAAGTGTTCTTGCCTTTTGTCCCAGATGGGCCTCAGCTCGAGCCTTGGATAAGGCGTTTATTTTCTTTTTATGAGCTTTAACGATGATTGTTAGCAATTAATTTGGGTCCACCTGTTCCAAGAATGTGAGAGAGCCCCTGGTGTAACACAAAAACTCCACCCACGACACTTCCTTGTCTCCAACTCGGGTCAATCTCGAACTAACTTTCAGAAGCCAGCGCTTGGACCAGTGTACCACCCAGTCGGTGGAGGAGTAATTAGTGCTGTGTTTGTCTGATGGCCCTGGCTCTGTCCCTTCCCATTAACCAGTCACGCAATCGGAGACGAGTGACTTCTTTTGTCCCTATGATTTTCTCATTGTGGGCGTTGATTTATGAGACACCTACTGTGTGATCCCACTTCATGAACAATCCTAATCGCTTAACTTCCTCAGTGTGCAGTAAATCGATCAACTGATATTCAGATTTTTTGTTTGTTTGGAGGTTTAACGACCACCGTGAGCAACTTAATGGCCTATAAGCAGTCGCCCGTCCCTAATTTAGGGTCACTGGTTCCAGGGAAGGGAGAGAGCTAGTGTCATAAGACAAACACAACATCCATGCCTCACCGGGATTTGAACCCGGACCTCGTTCGGACGAATGATGAGAGGCCATCGCTTAGACCACTGCGCCACCGGGGCGGCATATTCAGATTTAAGCATTTCACGTTAGTCTCTGAACTCAAATGCGAAACGTGTCCGAGTATTGCTCGCCCTTGTACGTACTTAAACAAGATTACCGCAAGGTAAGGTAGTACGTAGAAATCCTTGCTTAGAGAAACCAAACTGAACTTTGACTGAATCATAGCATGAAATCGAAACAAACCCTTTTAGAAGTCAGAAAAGTAAATGAGTACGATTTCGCTCTTAGGTCTCACTAAAAACCCAACTGAAAACCATTTTGTCTTATTCACGCAATAGGCATTTACGAGTATTTATATTTAGTGTAATTACATTAATAATGATATACAATTCGGGAAGCGATTGAATTTTTGGCTACAGTGATGCTGCTAAAGAATACCACATCGAGGAGGAAGCGAAATCCAAAGAACAAGCATGAGGAGTATTTCTCCTCAGATTTGGGAAAAGTACACCAATCGAAATTTCAAAACAGTCTTCTTAAGTATCCTAACGCAATTCTTATGGACTTGATAAGTAACCTTTCTAAAGGCTATGTTTCGGGAGAGGATCTTATCTGAAAGTTTGCCGTTTAAATTGCACCTGTGTTAAATGATACGCTGTGCTCATTGGTAGAATTTAACTTCGTTGCAAATACACTATCTACCAACAAGTAATTCGACACCCCTGCAATCGGTGATATCTGCGATCCTGATACACGTCACTGCCGCCGCCGTTAGTATTGTGTGGAAAACAACAACGCAACCAGTCGCATGCAAGATGACACGCAGTTCGGAGCACTCTGATTTCGAGAAAGGTGTAATCGTCGGCTATCACAGAAATGGCCGATCCATACGTGACATATCCAGCAAGTTGAAGTACCCAAAATCGACAGTGGCCTAAGTGATTGGCAAGTGAAAGATGAGAGGTGACTGTCGGAATGTGCCCCCACCCGGCAGACTCACAAAATTGGAAGTTAGTGACCGACGAGCGCTGACCAGAGAAATTCGAAAGAACCGCACCAAATCGGTGGGCCACATCCGCGAAGAGTTTCAACAGGCATCCTGGAGTGTTCTTTCGATGAATACCATCCGTAAGAAATCCCATCTGCTCGGTTATCATAGACGTGCTGCCGCCCACAAGCCTTTGAACACCAAGTCCAATAGCGCTGCTCGGCTAACGTGTTTCAAAGAACGTCGACAGTGGACCCTTGAACAGTAGTAACAGGTTCTCTGGAGCAACGAATCAAAGTTCACCCTCTACCGTTCAGATGTCAGGTTCTGGGTTTGGCGTCTGCCTGGAGAACGCCTCCTGCCGGAATGTATTGTGCCAACTGTGAAGTTCGGCGGCGGTGGAATTATGCTATGCGGGTGTTTCTCCTGGTATGGCACGGGACCCTTGGTTGTAAATCCTGGTCGACTCAACGCCGGCGACCTACTGCACCAATTTGGATGACCATGTGCTTCCTACATTGTGGCAGTTTTACGGGGTGGACCCATGTTTCTTTCAGGATGAAACTACCACCTGCTATGTTGCGAGGTCCACCATGGCTTGGTATGGTGACAATGGGGTTAATCGAATGGACTGGCCTGCGCAGAGACCAGATCTTAACCCTATCGAGAAACTCTGGGACGAGTTGGAGCGTCGACTTAATGGGTGCTCCCACCGTCCGAAATCGGTGAAGGAACTGACCTGTCTTCTCCAAGCAGAGTGGAAGAAAATACTGCTAGCCGTCGTACAACGCCTGGTTGAAAGTATGCCCCAGAGGCTCGCAGCTGTAATCGCCGCTCGTGGAGGCTCCACCAACTACTGATGGTGAATAAACTTCGTTTTCCTTTGCTATCGCAGTTGTCCAATTACTTGTTGGTAGATAGTGTATTACTGAATAGCCTACGAAACAGTTCCTTTCTAGTACGAATTATTTGCTGCTGTATTTAATAAACTTTCCTCCTGAACTACAATCATGTGTCTTGAATTGAAACAAACTCAAATTTTTACACTGTTAAATGCAAGTACTGAAAATTGTTTTGTGCTTCGGGATTCTTGTAATGCCAGCTGAAAAATGTAACCAAAAACTCAGTAATTATTCCAGTTATACCAGTTTCCCTACTGTTTTCAGCATTTTAATATCCTAACCAATTTCATTAGGCAGAAATGATTAAGCTGGAAAAATGAAGACATAATAGCAATATTCCGTATACACAGAGTAGTCATTGCATTACGACCAACCCTATGTAAAGCAAGCGAGTAACACCTGAATTTGCGTTATGAGGAGGTGCGCATGTCCTGTAGGTCAAAGGTGTATATATATATACAGTACATACAGGGTGTTCGTTAACTGTTTTGACAAAAGAAAAGGGGTGATAGTACCCATCAAGACGAACAATATTTACAATGGAACCTAGGGTCGCATTCCACTCTGAGTGTCAGAAAAGAGTAACTTCGCAATACGTACAGCAAGCACAAGTCGTCACCTCAGACGTCATTTCTTTCGTGCCGGAGAAGTAGCACATCGCCAGAACATCACCGTCAAGCATTTACCGTATGCAAACTGCCAGAGAAAAGACGCAGCATCGATAGTTGCAGCTAATTGGCTTATCAAGGTGCATTAGACATTACGTGAATGCTACATATTCCGCACGATGGATTGGACGTGGCGGACCTGTGGCATGGCCTCCACGCTCACCGGACATAAACCCACTGAACTTCTTCTTCTGGGGGCACATGAAATCATTGGTGTACGAGACGCCTGTGGACTCCGTGGAAGATCTCGTCGCGAGAATCGTTGTTGCAGCGAACAGGATAAACACAACACCAGGAGTCTTCGAGAGGGTGCGCCAGTCTTTCATTCGCCGGTGTGAATTGTGCAACGGCACCCGCGGCTGCCATATTGAGCATCTACTTTGAGTCTGTCCCTGATCTCCATAAATGGGATTGTGCAACTTATGATGTCGTTAATTCTCTTTCTTTGCACTGTTGAAAGTTCAACTTGGACATCTAACTTTCATCTTTTCTGACACTCAGAGTGAAATGCGACCCTAGGTTCCATTGTAAATATTGTTCGTCTGGATGGGTACTATCACCCCTCTTCTTTTGTCAAAACAGTTTAGGAACACCCTGCATACACACAAATACAAATTGGCTGGTGGTCGGTTGCGAGCAAAGTTACGGATGCTATTGTTCAAATTCAGGATTTATCGGAGTTTACGAAAGGAGAAATTATGCGAGCACGAGGGATTGTTACATCCATTTCAGAAACGGCGACACCTGTGTGTTCTCCGACGGCCTCCGTGATTTAAGTGTAACAAGAGTACTGCCAAAACGGTGAAACACCCAACTGACAACACAACTGCAAAAGGGTGGGGAAAGGGAGATTCCACAGGGTGCGGCGCCTTGTACAGGTAAACGGCGCAGCAGGGTTCCCAGGTATCGGCCTACTACAATATAGGTCAAACAGAAACAACATGCAGTGAGACTGGGAGTTGCGCGTTGGCACGGATGGACTACAAGAACGGACGCGGTGTAAGCCATGATCTCCTAACAGCAGTCCATCGACAAAAACTTCTCTCCTTGTGTTAACAGCATGCGGATTGAACGGTAGAACAATGGAAGCAGGTGTGCTGGTCCGATGTATCACGAAATGCTATCTATTCTACAGATGTTTGAGTCTTTCTTGGTGTCAGCAGCAAGAAGCTATGAATCCCTGATCTATCCAGGCCATCCAGGCCGGTAGGCGTGTTTTTTATGATGTGAGGCATATGTACCTGAGACGAAGTAGGACACCTGGTGCGTGTGAACAACATATGGAAGCAGGCTTCTACCAAGGACTGCTTGCGGACCATTTACACCACACAATATTGTACCTACACCCAGAATGGGATGGGCTTTTCCAGAACTATAATGCCCAGGTCATGGGTCTTTCAGGGATGGTTCGACGAACACAGTGCTGATATGGGACATCTCGAATGGCTCCCAAACTGCCCTGTTCTCAAACCAATTGAACATACGTGGGATCTTGTGCTGCTCCGGACGAGACATTTTAGACACCCCACCTTGCACCATACCGGAACTGTGGATCGCAATACTAACAGCTGGGTTTCAGATTCCCAAATAATTGTTCAGACACCTCATGGAGTCGAAGCCACGACAAGTGGCGGACTTTCAGCTGGGGAAAATTGGTAGCAGGGAATTTTGAGTAGCAATTGATTGATCACTCTATGCACGAGACCGTTTTAGTATCTTAATTTCCGTTCATCACACGATGCGAAAAATGCTTAATTTCTTTGCTTAAGGATACATTAAAATATATGATAGGAAAACCGTGTTTCAACACGATTTGGCTATCATCAGGGAAAAAGTGCTTTTTTCCCCTTGAAAAAAGTGAACGTGAGGAGCTACACAATCTTGAAGTGTTCATAGGCACACTATTTTTTGTCTCGAATCTAGGTGATATTTAAACACTACGCAATTGGGAAAAGTATTAACATGGCAATAACAATATACGTGAAGTCTTCGTACTAGTAGTGTCGCAACGGTCAAGTGACAAACAGAATGTTCATAATTACCATTTCCTGTGTGGCTTTTTCAAGAAAAAGCCACACAGGAAATGGACATGGAGACATCCAATTGGGACGACAAGTGAAATTGATTTTATTATGTGTAACAAAAAATTCGTCATCGAAGACTGCAGTGTGCTGAACAAGTTCAACACAGGTAGTGACCATAGATTGGTGAGATGTAAGATGCACCTCAACACTAAACTGGAACGTGGCAAGCTCATAAGACAAACAAAATGTATTGACATAACCAACCTTAAAAAACACCATAATACTTTCAAGTTGGAACTGAAGAACAGATTCTCTGCTTTAGAAGGCCTAACATCGGAAGAAGTGGATATTTCGGAAGTTAACAGAAAAGTAACCAAAGTTCTTATGGAAACAGCAACAAAATTAGCTGGGTCTAAGAACAAGTTGCATGTAAACAAATTATCAGGAAAAACCAAAATGTTGATGCAAAAAGAAGAGAGATGAGGACAACTAAAGGAGATGTGACTTCCAAAGTGGAATATATAGAGCTATGCAAGACAGCACGAAAAAGTATCACTGAAGACGTAAGGAAATTCAACTGTGAGCTAGTGAGGAAAGCAATTGAAAACAACCAAAGCCTAAAGATAGCAAAGGGACATCTCAGTAAGGGAAGAAAACAGATTATGGCTCTGAGAAAAGAAGATGGTTCTATAACAAGAAATAGAGGCGAAATTTTGACAAGAGTGAAATATTTCTACTCCAAATTATATGAAAGGGATGATACATGTACTCCAGACATCATGAAAGGTACCAGAGTTTTTCCAGTCCTCCCAGCAGAAGTTGCTCATGCAATCAAGAACATGAAGCGGGGGAAAGCTCCAGGAGAAGATGGAATTACTATAGACATCATACAAGAAGCAAGTGGAGAAATTGAAACAGTACTCGCCCAAATTTTCACTCGATGCCTTAATAAAGGGAAGATTCCTGAGGATTGGAACAATGCTACAATGATCCTGCTACATAAAAAAGGTGACATTGAGGATCTCAGGAACTACAGACCTATCAGCCTCCTATCAGTGGTTTATAAAATCTTCACTAAAGTTCTTTCACACCGCTTGAAGGTAACACTGGACATGGCTCAACCGAGAGAACAAGCTGGATTCAGGAGTGGCTACAGCACAATAGATCATATCCACGTACTGAGAGAACTAATTGAAAGAGCGAGGGAATATGAACTTCCATTGTGCATGGCTTTTATCGATTATGAAAAAGCCTTTGATTCGGTGAAACCATCAGCAGTTACCACGGCTCTGAAATCCTGCGGTATTGAAGATGCATACATTAATATTATTAATAACATCTATGAAAATGCAAGTGCAAAGATTCGGCTGTTTGAAAATACAACACACATAAAAATTGGAAAGGGAGTGAGACAAGGTGACACCATATCTCCGAAGCTCTTTAATGCGACATTGGAAAATGTCTTTCAATCACTGAACTGGGAAAACAAAGGGATAAAGATTAATGGAGATTATCTAACCCACCTTCGTTTTGCTGATGACGTAGTCATTTTTGCAACTACCCCATCAGAGCTGCAGAGTATGATCCAGGAACTTGCTGACAAGAGTAAAGAAGTGGGATTAAAAATGAACTTTCAGAAGACAAAAGTGATGTTCAATGCTTTTACAAGAAATGAAGATTTATCGATTGATGGAGAAAAACTGGAGATAACAGATACGTATGTTTATCTTGGACAGCAGATATCAAGTGAGGGTCACATTGATGAAGAAATTAATCGGCGTACAAAACTTGCCTGGAGAGCTTTTGGAAGAAACAGCATAATTTTCAAGAGCAATATGCCATTATGTCTTAAAACAAAAGTGTTTAATCAATGCATCCTTCCAGTGCTTACGTATGGTGCAGAGACGTGGACCTTAACTAAAAGAGACATACAAAGGCTGCAGACAACTCAAAGAAGCATGGAGAGGTGCATGCTTGGTATAACCAGGAGAGATAAGAAGAGGAACTCGTGGATCCGAAAAATGACGAGAGTGGAAGACATCATGATCAGAGTTAAATCCCTGAAATGGCAATGGGCTGGACATACTGCCAGAAGGACAGACCATAGATGGACAGCCGAAATTTTAGATTGGATTCCAAGGGACAGGAAAAGACCCAGAAAAAGACCACATGGGAGATGGGTGGATGAAATTCGTAAATATGCGGGAGTGACATGGAGGAGACTGGCACAAGACAGACCGTTGTGGAGGAAACTTGGGGAGACCTTCGTCCAGCAGTGGATTGATAATGTTGGACAATGGTGATGATGATGACACGTGCTCAGATTTTAACTTTTTGTGCTTAACTGAAACCTGATTCTGCACCAATTAAACAGTACTCATCAGTCCTGGAGTCACGAATTTCATCGACCACACACACACACACACACACACACACACACACACACACACACACACACACACACACACGCACATACACACAATTGTGCTTCATTTATACTCTGATAACTTATAAATATTAACATTTAAATACACTGACGGAAATAAAAATCCCAACACCAAGAAGGGGTTGTGTTAGATAAACTACAGTTGGTAGGCGGTGAGAGTACATCTGTAAGATGACGTCTATGCAAATTTCGAGCTCGGCGCATACGTGTGGCGCTAGTAGCGCCCCTCGGAACATGCAAAGCAGGTTTGCTGTAAATACGCGCTGTAACGTTCGTGAGCTTTAGTTGTCGTTGAGATTCGACGTAGGGTGTTGATGTTAGTCAAGAATGCCTTTAAGAAGACGAAGAAGCCATTATCAACAGCTCACGGAGTTTGAACGAGGTCGTGTTAGGGCTACGAGAAGGTGGATTTTCTTTCCGCAATATTGCAGAACGACTTGGCAGGAATGTAGCCACTGCGCATGATTGTTGGCAGCGGTGGTCAAGAGAAGGTACTGCCTCAAAAGACAGGGTTCCGGCCGGCCACGTGGCACTACTGAGAGGGAAGACCGCCGTGTAGGCGTATGGCCGTGGCGCATCGTACCGCGTCTGCGGCAGCAATTCAAGCTGCAGTTGCCACCACAGTGACACAACGAACTGTTACAAATCGGTTACTTGAAGGACAGCTCCGAGCCAGACGCCCTGTAGCGTGCATTCCACTTACTCCAAACCACTGCCGTTTGCGACGTCAGGGGTGTCAAGCTAGAGCTCATTGGAGGACGGAGTGGAGATCTGTTGTGTTTTCTGATGAAAGCCGGTTCTGCCTGGGTGCCAGTGGTGGCCTTGTGTTGGTTAGAAGGAGGCCAGGTGTGCGCCTGCAACCAACCTATCTGCGGCCGAGACACACTGGACCTACACCTGGAGTTATGGTCTGGGGAGCAATTTCCTATGACAGCAGGAGCACTCTCGTGGTTATCCCACGCACCCTGACGGCACAGTTGTGCGTCGGTCTGGTGATTCAACCTGTTGTGCTGCCATTAAAGAACAGCATTCAAGGGGGTGTTTTCCAACAGGATAACGCTCGCCCCCATACCGCTGTTGTAACCCAACATGCTCTACAGAGTGTCGACATGTTGCCATGGCCTGCTAGATCACCAGATCTTTCACCAATCGAGCACGTATGGGACATCATTGGACGACAACTCCAGCGTCACCCCCAACCAGCATTAACCGGCCACTGTATTGACCGACCAAGTGCAACAGGCATGGAACTCCATCCCACAAACTGACATCCAGCACCTGTACGACACAATGCATGAACGTTTGCGTGCTTGCATTCAACATTCTGGCGGTTACACCGGTTATTAATGTACCAGCATTTCACATTTAAAATGGCTCTTCTCGCGCTTACATTAAGCTGTGATCTTGAAACCTTAATCGATTACATATGTTACCTATACAAATGTATTGCCGCCATTTCATTTATCTACTACTTTTTTCGTGGTGTTGGGATTTTTTTGGTCAGTGTAGCTGCAACTTAAGCTGAACGTTTGAGTGTTTAATTTTGTCTCTGCTAATGTTGTAGTGAAAATCGTTATGCATAAATCACACTTTGTCAGAAATTATCCAAACGGCTAAGTGTAAAGAATGAGCTAGTCAGTTTACATTAGTACACTGGTTTATTCGGTAATCATTTGCATTTCAGGAAATGAAGAAAAACTCTTTCCAGGATGTGAACCAGTGGGCTTCAATCTTCCGTTCTACACACACCGGATACTGAATTAGAAAAATTTATGCTGATGTATACGCAAATGTCACTTACCGTAAATGCAAAATACGTAGTCACATGCGTCGTCGCGTGATCTAGGCATCTTTCTAAGATCGCAGCTCGTCAGTAGTGTCGATCACAATGGGAAGAACAAATGACCTTTTTGACAAATTTTGAAGATGACAATCAGATTTTTGGCGTAAATGTGACAAGGATGGTAAGTCAGATAATATCTGAAAACTTGAAAATTTTCATCGTCCTCGAGCGGGACTTGAACTCGCGTCTCCCAGAAAACGCCCAGGTATGCTAACCACTACACTACCCAGAACACCCGAGTTTCAAGTTATCGATCAATTTGAATTTAACCATCACAGGATTCGCTAGTTGAAGCAACCGGCATTCATGTTTAGCAAATCTGGAGGTTAAGTATCTTATCCCGTGTTTGCCCGGAGAAGCAGATAAATCATGAAAGAAATACGGGATTACTCCATATAATACAAATTTTGAAGATGACAATCCGATGTTTGGCGTAAATGTGACAAGGATGGTAAGTCAGATAATATCCGAAAACTTGAAAATTTTCATCGTCCTGGAGCGGGACTCGAAACCGCGTCTCCCAGAAAACGTCCGGGTATGCTAATTGATCGGAAACTTGAAAGTTGGTCGTTCTGGGTGGTGTAGTGGTTAGCATACCCGGGCGTTTTCTGGGAGACGCGAGTTCGAGTCCCGCTCCAGGACGATGAAAATTTTCAAGTTTTCGAATATTATCTGACTTACTATCCTTGTCACATTTACGCCAAAAATCGGATTGCCATCTTCAAAATGTGTATTTAATGGCGTAATCCCGTATTTCTTTCATGACCTTTTTGAGTTCAATAAAGGGTTTATTGTGGGTGTCTGTCTGACTGGAGCAACGTTTTTGGAAACAGGAGAGCTAGCTGGTTTCTCAAAAGGTGAGATATCCGTGATTTTTAGTCAGTGGAAAAATATCACACATTGCTTGTCGAAGCGGCGCAACTGTGGCGAGACGACAATCTGTCAGGTACGAGATCGCTGTCGTCTGAGAAGGCTAGTGTGGAAGAACACAACTTACCGTGTGCGGCAGTTGACCGTAACATTTAACATAGGCTGTTCCCAACCTATATCTCAGCGAACAGTGAACAAAGGATTGAAGTGGACCGGTATTGACAGTCGCATGTATATACGGAGACCACTTATTATAACTACGAAGCACCTGAAAGTCCGTCTACAGTGGTATCAGGAACAACGTGACTGGACACTGGGAGACTGAAAAAAGTCATGTGGTCCGACGAGTCATGGTATACCTTGTTCTGTACCAACAGTAGGCATAGTTTGGAGAAAGCCCTATGAAACAATGGACCCAGATGCGTTGCAAACACAACTCAAGGTTCTGGAGGTGGTGTCATGATGTGGGCACGCTCTGTTGGTACGGAACGGGTCCCCTGATATAGCTGAAAGGTTGCATGATCTCCAAGGATTATCTGAACATCGTTTCAGATCACGTCCATCTTGCAATGTTGAGCTTTTCACCAGCAGGTGACGACTGTTTCATGGACTATAATGCGACTGTCCATGTGTTCAGCAGTGTTTCAGCGAGCATGATAGCAACTTCTAACATTTTCCTTGAGCACCAGAAAGCCCGGATCTGAATCCCATTGAGAATGTATGAGATATGTAAGAAAGACACATCCGGAAGCAAAGTCCTCTTCCGTCCAATCTGAGTCAGTTAAAGGACTGTCTGGTGAACACCTGGTATTCTGTAGACGTAGATGCATTCCAACGTATTGTGGAATCAATGCGAAACCGCATTCGTTCTGTAATTCGGGCTAAAGGAGTTCCAAGCCGGTATTGAATAAGAGTTGCTGATTCAGTAGCCGGTATGTGTACTAACAACAACAAATCTCGTCACATATAAGTCTCTACAGCTCTATCGTATATAAATTTCTCTGCAGCACTCTATCTATTGTTACGCATCAACTAATTCGCTCAATTCCCTCTTTCTGCTACATCCCGAAGTATACATTAAATATTATATACTGTTCTGACTGACTGTCAATATTGCCAAGTTGAAAAGGCTGTTCGGGGTAGGAATGTGTCGGCCAGTTAGAAAACGTTTCACAAGAAGTAACGAAATTTACATAAGAAAACAAAAACTCAAAAAGAAAGTTAAATAGAGCTATACGTCCAAGAAATGTCCTACTAGCATTTTCTGTAATAAAACAATTCTCGCTGCAGAAGGCCAAAATCTTCTATAAAAGGTTATAAAATCTTCAATTTTGATAAACTGCAGAAAACATTTTTCGTATGGGGGTTTAACTACCACTGTATGCAAATCAATGAGCTATAAGAAGTCATCCGTACCAAATTTAGGACCGCTGGCTCCAGGCAAGGGAGAGATGCAGTGTCGTTAAACAAATATAATTCACACCGGATTCGGACCCAGATCCAAGTCGGGGAGAGAGCCAGTATCGTAAGACAAGCACGCCATTCACGCTTCACGCGGGATTCACGAAGATTTAAAAACCATCGCTTAGATCACTGCGCCACCATGGCAGTCAAATAACTATAAGCTCACTTAGAAAAACTCAGCAGTGATACCTAAACAAAACTTTAGTTGGGAAGTGAAGTTAAACAAATTGATTTACCCAAACCTTCCTTTATTAATGTCAAATATTCTTCGTTTTTCTGGATGATTAAATCGTACAAAATGCTTTAGTTTCATTAACAAATTGTTGGCTATCTGTATCTTCGCAGCTGGATGTTTCAAAATGGATGGAAAGGAAAAGTTCGGTCATAATTCACGGCACGATTTTCATCCATTCTGTTAGACGTTATATCCGGAATTTGAGATGAGTCTCTCTCTTTCTTTCCTGATATACCCTTCTCTTGAAGTTCAGGTCCTCTGAAATATCGTCGGCCTCACTAAAGTCCCACCTCACTCTGAAACACCTTGATCTTAGTGCCACTTTGCTTTTTTTCCCACTCACACTGACGGATGTCAATGCGTGAAGATGTGAAGCAAGCCATTTCCGCTTCTACAGCAAAAAGGAACACCGTTGTAAGAGATGGATAAAAGTGAAGGCCAAAGAGAGCAGAGATCAATTACCATCCATCTAATAGAACTTCTAACATGACGGCACTGAATTCTGACGGGAGAATTTCAATTCCAGATGGAGCGTAAAAAAAAAACCCTGAGAAAGCGATAGACTAAAGAATAGGAAATACGCCGATGATGTACACTGCCTGACCATTAATATCAGGAGAGCTGCTTATCTATAAATAATATTTATTTATAGAAAATTCAATATTGTTTGCTGACACTTTTGGCACTCATGGCGGCCTCTAGTCTTCGTGGAATACTCTCCACCAGTCTTTTGTAAATATCCACCGATATGTTCCGCCATTAGGCTTTCAAAATAGTGACCAGTTGAACTATGGTTTTGGAGTGATCCCGTTTCTATGGTTTTTGGGTGATACAATTCGTTCCCGATATTCTCTTTTGAATTCAGGCTAGAAAACTGGGATGGCCAGCCCAAGTTTTCGGCGCCCGTGTATTCAAATCAATCTGTAACAACGCGAGGATTATGATATCGCGCGTTGTTCTTCTGATAGAAGTTTGAGGCCCACCACAAAGTTTGTAGTGCAAACGTAGTGTGCTAGGGAGTTGTATAACGAAGTAAATTTCTCCGTCATTTTTGGTCCACGCCGGGGATTGAACCCGAGTCCACTTAATCCGGAACAAGTCGCTCTACCAACTGAGCTACGCAGACGTTCGTTGTCGCTGCTATTTGCCTTTATGTTTTGTGCGTCTTGCGGGGCAGGCACATCACATCTCACCCCTCCCCCAAAGAGGGCCGGGGCATGGCCCACGGGTCAGCTGTGACCATGAATTGTCGTAGGCAGCCATCCGCTAAAGAATGTACACTTGAGAATTCCCAGTCAATCCAGTGTGTGGAATGCAACATCACACACTTTTATTTTTTGAAGCGCTCAAGAAGGGATTCTCTAATTTTTCCTATCTTGCGGTGTGGAAAGAACATCACACCATTGCGAGATCTTGAACGGCCGGGTCATCCCGGAAGTTCGGGCGCCATTATAACGAAGTAAATTTCTCCGTCATTTTTGGTCCACGCCGGGGATCGAACCCGAGTCCACTTATTCCGGAACAAGTCGCTCCACTAACTGAGCTACGCAGACGTTCGTTGTCGCTGCTATCTGCCTTTATGTCGTGTGCGTCCTGTGGGACACGCACGTCACAGTTGAGATCCGTCGATTTGTGCAGTTGAAGCTACACTGGTGTGTAAAACATAAAGACGAAGTGGTAAAAGTAAAATAACGTAGTAATTAGCAGCAGCACCCAAGCACAAATTAACTAAAGACCATGTCTAGGAACATGAGCAAGAGCACATTAGTAGTAATGGAGCATGAAGTGTAATTTGCGTGACGCGAGAATAAAATGCGTTTAGGCAGTCCAATATCATCAGGTGAACGGAAGTTACCGGACGGTGTGCATAAGTGTTAGAGACGTCCGATTGCGTTTGTTGTGTGCTAGAGACGTCCGATTGCGTTTGTTGTGTGCTAGAGACGGTGAAATGGGCCGTCGAGAACGTCTTCGTGAGTTTACTCGTGGTCGAATAATTAGGAGGCTTGAGGAGGGACGAACTGTGATGAGTGTGTCTCATGAGTTTGGTATCGCTCATAGCATTGCATCGATTGCGTGATCTGCGTTCAAAATCATAGCAACAGCTGTGCAAAAGACCAGTGTTGGTCGGCCACCGAAAACCACGCCCAGTGAGACCGCTATCTGCTCCTACAAGCCAAGAGTGATCGACATCACAGAGGAAGTTACCTTGCAAAACAATTGGACATGAGCACAGGATGCATAATATCGCAGTTTACAGTAGTCAGGCGACTACACAAAGGCGGGCCGTTTGCCTGACGCCCAGTACGCTGTGTTCCATTAACAGGTGCTTACGGGACAAACCGTTTATGGTAGTCTAGAGAACATAAGGACTGGACAGCAGAACAGCGGAGTACGGTACTCTCTACTGATGAGAGTAGATTTCGCCTCTCTAGCGATTCTAGACCTTGCTAATCTGTCATGAGGTAGGCACTCGGCGTCGCCTCGAAAACATCTATGAAATACAGACATACAGCGGCAGCGGTGTTCTCGTATGGGGAGGTATTCTGATCAATGGACCTACTAATCTCCACATACTAGAAGTACGTACTAAAACCAGTGCATGCTATTGTAATCAGGTAATCGTTCCTCATGTTCGTCTGTTCCGAGGGACCATTCTCTCACAGTTCCTGTTAATGGACGATAATACCACACCATATCGTACGGTGGCTGTTGATGAGCTGTTGGAAAGTGAAGGCATTCAGAGGATGGATTGACCGGAAAGTTTCGCCGACCTAATTACCACACAAAACGTGTGCGACGCTCTGGAGAGTCGTTGTGGAATGTCAACACACACCGGCCAACTGTCCAACAGCTGAACACATCGCTGACGGAAGAATGGTCATTGTTGCCGCAAGAATTCATCAACAACCGCGAGCGAAGTATGACAGACGGTGCAAATCCTGCATCAACGTTAGGGGTTATCATATCCCATACTGAGGACCTCCTCTTTCCTTCGTACCGTCTGTGGCAGTGGTGCGTCATTACAATGGCACCAAGTGCTATGTAGCCAATTTTGAATAAAGCTCCACTATATCACTTAGTATCTGCAGATGTGCAGATGTTGTTTCCCTCATCATTTCTGTAGGTAATGTAGTTCCTATGGTTTGAGTTTCGCACATCCAGGCCGCTCCTCTGTGACGCTACAGGTCAAAACCTGTCTCGGCCTTACGTTTTGCACACCACTTTATATTACTGCGCGTCCATCAGTGTGTGTATTAACTAAAAACGTGATTCATCGAACCAGGCGACGTTTCTGCAGTCCTCAAGGGCCAGGTTATAGTGCTTCCCTGCTCACTGCAGACCAGTTTGTCGGTTTTTGGCAGTCACGAGTGGTATACAAAGGGCACGTCTTCTGTTACAGCAAATTTGTGGCAGGCTGCGTGTGCTGAAATTATCCTGTCGTTACCGATGTTGTACTGCTCGGTTACTTGACGCAATGCAGCTCTTCGTTTACCTCGTACTGTCTTCCTTATATGACTTTGCCCTCGAACATAGGCCCGTCGTTTCAACCAATAGGAAGACCGTTGACTGCTTCTTTTGTTGTTCTTGCACCTCTGATTATAAACACTGTCTACAGTTGTTCTTGCATAACATAAAAGTATTTCCGTTATTGAGATGTGTGACGTGCCTGCCCCGCAGGACGCACACGACATAAAGGAAGATAGCAGCGAGAACGACCGTCTGCGTATCTCAATTGGTAGAGCGTCATTTTGGTCCCGGCGTGGACCAAAATGACGGAGAAATTTACTTCGTTATAATGGCGCCCGAACTTTCCGGATGACTAGACCGTTCAAAATCTCGCAGTGGTGTGATGTTATTTCCACACCGCGAGATTGGAAAAATCAGAGAATCCCTTCTCCAGCGCTTCGAAAAATATATGTGTATGACGTTGCATTCTACACACTAGATTGACTGGGAGTTCTCAAGTGCACGTTCTACAGCGGATGGCTTCCTGCAACGATTCATGGTCACGGCTGACCCGTGGGCCATGCCCCCGGCCCTTTTTCGGGGGGGGAGGAGATGTGACGTACCTGCCCCGCAGGACGCACACGACATAAAGGCAGATAGCAGCGAGACGAACGTCTGCGTAGCTCAGTTGGTAGAGCAACTTGTTCCGGAATAAGTGGACTCAGGTTCAATCCCCGGCGTGGACCAAAATGACGGAGAAATTTACTTCGTTATAGATGTTTACACTTGACCACCGAGCCAACTATCCTGCTTCTTTCAATGTCGCCTAAATTAAAAAAATTCCAATATTTTTTGCCAGCTTCGTACATGTTCTAATCTGTAGCAGTATGAACTCTTTATAAAGATATCTTAACGTCATAGTTGCGTACGAAAGAGACTCGTTACTGATTGCTATTGCATGTTCCTAATAATTTGTGGTTCATTGTATATACACTAATGACCAAAATTGTGGAAACCTTTAGAAAAATTTGTATTCTTAAGGTTTGATGACCCATAACATCAGTCTTTTTTACAGTAATACCATAATATTATATGTCATTGAAATGATAATTTAATGCAGAATGTAATGCAACAAGCTGTGTTGCATTATCTTTGTTCTACCAACAGTTATAGCCAAATATACGTAAGTAGAGAAAGAAAACACGACAACCTTATGTAAAAAGAATTGGCTTTCCTTAACTTAAAACTGACCAATGAGACTGATTGTTGTAAGAGCCAGTCAGGTGTTATTATGATATATCAAGGAATCGATCAAGTGTTAGTGTGAGTCAGTTCTCATTTCCAGGTATCAGAGCTAAACGTAGAGTTCCTATTCAGTTGTGTGAGCGTAATCGAGTTGGCCACTGGTGTTTTCACGGATTTTTCTATTCCTTGATAACTTAGTAAGGTGACAAACACAGTGAAAAAGTTGACAGGTCAGCTAGAAAGTAATGAAAATATCAACTTTGCGTGAATACGGCTACACTTATGAGGAAATCATAAGAGAAAAAGGTGGAAATGTGATCAAAGGAGGTATTTCTCAAGTGCGCAAGAGGTATCAGTAGACTCAGTCAATTCAAAACCGAACTGGTAAAGGCAAGAAAAGGTGCACACCAACATGTGGCGGTACAATAATTAAAAGACTGTGTTGAAGTGACAGAATAAAATCATCTGAGTCAATTTAAAATGAATTCTCTCAACGTAGTTTGAAAATGAGTGCTAGGACTGTCAGACTCAAAGATTTTGGTTTGAATTCTAGAATTCCAAGGAAAAAGCCGTTTCTATCTCCCAAACAAAGAAGGAAGAGATTAGAATGTACTAAAATCATGCTAATTGGTCTGAGGAACAATGGGACCGAGTCATTTGGAGTGATGAGACCAGAATATTCATATTTGGTAGTGATGGAATAAATTATGTAAGAAAATGAAATGGAAATGATTTGCTGCCTGAATGCATTGCAGCTAAAATGAAGCATCCAGTTAGTGTCATGATCTGTGGTTGTATGACAGCAAACTGTGTGGGCAGAATTTGTGTGATTAACGGTACTTTAAATAACAAAAATACCCCATTGATATACAGGGTGATCATAATTAAAGTATCCCTAGTCAACACTCTGTGGAGAGATATCTAGCAGTCCAAACGCAACCGAATTTGGTATGCTGACAATTGAGGACATGCGGAAGAGATTTCCGAAAAACTAGGAGACTTCTGACGCTGCAAGCTGCGCTCTCTACTAGGAGACTTCTGGCGCTGCAAGCTGAGTTAATATAAATAATTTTCGGCTCTTCGTGGGAAACGACACAAAAAGTGAAGCAGAAATCAACACACGTGTTGCGGTCAAGACGTTTTATTGTCTGCGGTATTTAATTGCACAAGGGAGAGATTGTGCAATTAAATACCGGAGACACCTTAGCGGTGCAACCGGTACTGCTCAATGTGAGCTCCATTGTTAAATTGCAAAACCTGAAGTCGATGAGCAGTGTGTTCAAAGGCCGAACGTAACTGATCATTGTCTTTCATTTCAACAGATTCCACTGTTGAAATGCATGAAATGTTGACGGTTCCATTGAGGTGAAAATGTGCCTCGTTACTCCACCAGATCTCCCATGGCCACGCATCGTCCACTTCCATTCTGTCAAGGAAGGTAAATGCAAAGGTCAGTCGGGTGTCCTTGTCACCGTCAATCAACTGTTGGGTGTGGCTGATCTTGTATGGAAACAAATGCAACACCTTTCTCAGTACTTTCCACACGGTGGTGTAGGGCACATCCAGCTTCCGTGACACTGCGCGTGCATCACTGAAACCTGGTACACATTATCCATGGAGCAATCCACAAGCGCCGTGGTGATATCTTCAACCACTTCTGGAGCTATAGGTTTGCGCCCTCGCCCTGGTTGAACACGTAGACATCCAGTTTCCTCGAAACGAGCAATCATTCTTCTGAGAGCACATGGAGTCAATGGACCTTTCTTACGAAGTCGGAATTCTCGAAGCGCAGCGTCAGCATTGCTCGTGTTTTCATAAAACAGCTTCACAAAAAGAGCGCGTTCTGGCAAGGTGATACCCATTGCATTGCGGTTGATGGAATACGAATGGCATTCACCATGCCTAGGACAGTTTTATGCCATAGAGTCGCCCGTAGCGCGTGTGCCTTATGCAAATCATAGGCTTTCTTGTCGCTCGTAGCGCCACAAAAACTCATTTCCCTCGTAGAGCCAAAACTTGCCTATATTATCGCAGCCTGCAGCGCCTGAAATCCCCTAGTGGTGACTTTTGGAACTTTTTTGTTTTTTTGCGGAAATCTCATCCAAATGTCCTGAATCGTCAGCATACCTAATTTGATTGCGTTTGGACTGCTAGATCTCTCTCCAGAGAGCGTTAAATAGGGATACGTTAATTGTGATCACCCGGTATTTACTTGAGCCAAAACTGAAGCCTTTGGCACATGATCTTTTCCAGGATAATGAAGCCTTTGTATTTCAACACAATTCAATTGCTTGTCATGTTGCTTCAGTGTGCAAAAAGTGATTTCAGAAAAAACATCTTACACTGCTAGAATGCCCAGGTAATAGCCCTGACCTTAATTCATTAGGAAATCTGGGGAGCAATTAAAAAAAAAATTTTAGTCAGAAGCAACCAAGGAATAAAGCACAATTGATAGAACCAAATTTACAATGTTGGTTTCTCATTATGACATTCGATGAGCTGGTTCACTCCATCGGACGCCGTTGTAATGCTGGAATTGCGGTAAAAGGTTTCCCTACTAAATGCTAACAGAAATGGTGAGAAGTTAGGAAACGCGCTTTATCATGGTTTTCTGTGCATGACTTCTTTTAAAACGCCCCAGCAAAATCAGTCTTGCTGGGCCAGCACAGGGCCAATGCTGGCTGCCAGCACTGCCAGCTGTGGCCCAACACTCTGATGCCGCTGCCCAACCGTCAATAAAAAGTCCGGGCGGCCACCACATGGGCCAGCAGTTTGGGCCAGCAGCGGGCCAACAGTGGCACCACCATCAGTTGTCATATGCTAGAACAAGGCCATTAGTTATCCATCACAGGCAGTAGCTTCTACAAGTGGCCCCTCAGCGGCCCTGCAAGCACGTGACATAAATGATGGCTAGCCTAATAAGGTCTGCAAGTTTCTCGGCAGTGGCAACCGACAATCACGTGACGTCACTGATGGCTTGCCGAATCTTGTCAGCCAATTTCTCAGTAGTAGCCATAAAAGAAAAAAAAAGGATAACCGCAGTTTCCCAAAGCTACAAAAAAATTTTTTAGCCTTACGAAACTTCTGCATTACAGTATTGCACTGGGGAAGTTTTCTCAACATGTTGTGAAAAACTCCCATTTGGATCAGGGTGGAAACGAACCAAGGACTCTCTGCGGGGAAAGCGGGCGCTCTACCAACGGGACTGATTTGCCACACGCGAGCGTCTGCTTGAAGCTGAGCTTCTTCCTGCGGAATGTGTAACGAATGGTTCTCTTTTTAATTTTACAGTATTGCGAGGTATTTTTTCGTAAATGTCAGTTTCATATAATTCATAAATTTATTTTTTCAACGTAACGATTGTGTTTTTTCTTACCTTAAGGGCGCTTTACTCATTTTCAACGAGTGTACCAACTTAAAGGCGCTTTCCAAAGTTTCGTGCTGTCCTTGTCGTCATGAAAGGCGATTGTTGAATTAATATATTTACCTGTTCATGTCACATTCTGTTGCATTTTTAACGTTGTATCTTTCCTTTCTGCTGTCCGAAGCTACACTTGTTTTAAAGAGGAAAGGTATTTTATTTTACTTCTCATTATTTTTAGAAGTGAATTCCTCCAGTCTTGTGTATTCAACCCATTGGTAAGTACATTATTTCGACATAGCGTTGCTTTTTTGAATTTTTTCAAATAATTGATAAATTTTGTACGCGTATAATTCTTTTTTTCCCCCAACATTACGTTTTTTTTAATGTTTTTCCAGGACTTTTGTTTCAAGCGGTTTAGTGTATATTAAAACGAAATATTACATAGAAATTATTTCTAGTTATTCATGGGAATGGACTGAGTTTATTTCATGGCTTAATCTGATATCTTCGTCGACGTGGCATTTCATTATAGGGAATTAATTCGCCTCTCTACATATGTTGTTTTTCTTCTTAACATCCACTAAAATAACACAATGGCGATAACGTCGTCTTCAACTAACTGGTACCATGAGAGACCAGCACGTCTTGCTTCTGTGCCTGAGCAGTCCCGTTGCTTCCACCTGGTGTTGGGGTTGCATCGGTTGCCAGCTACGGGCCACTAGTGGCCTTTGCTTGGATGCCCGCAATTCACGGCGATGCTGCAGGGCCATCAATGGCTGCCAGCTGATGGCGCTCTGCCACCAACGGACCGCTACCGGGCCGTGAGCGGCAGATTTCAACCAGCAGTGACCCATCACTGCCAGCTGGTGGCCAGCAGCTTTCCAACATTTGTGTTATTTCTGACGTATTTTTAATAAAGTTTTCTGCATTACATTCTGCATGAAATTATCTTTCTGCTGAAATATAGTTTTATGGTATTATTCTAAAAAACACTGATGCTATGAAACATCAAACCTGGAAATACAAATTTCCGAAACGTTTCCACAATTTTGGCCACTAGTGTATGTATCTCTCATTCCTCTCTCCCCTGTCTTCTTGCACTTCATTTGTTTATTTTTCTTTGAAGAAACATCGATGTTATTATTTTTAAATGCAAATAGAAAGCGTTCCTTGCTCCCCCTCCCCCCCCTCTCTTTTTTCTCTGTTGGTCTTACAAGAACACAATACTTTTCCAGAGTTTCGGAACAACTACTTTTTAATAATAAAGGAGCTAAGATGACAATATTTTTTTTGAATACTTATGGAACTTACACGAACAAAAATACTTTGATGAAAAGAAACTTCCTCACTAAATTTTTCCCAGCAAGAGTTTTCAAAAGTAAACGAGAGAAATAATGGGTTTATAAAAATAAAAGAACGAAATAATGATTTTTCTGTAATGAAATGAAATAACGTCTAGAATTTCTTAAATATTACTCTTCTTCCACTGGAACTGAATGAGGGCTTTCTGGCAATATTTCTGTGATTCCAGCTTCGCAGTACGCCCTTCGGGAAGATGAAGAAGAAGCAGATGAATTGTCTTTTGTTTTTCTTAGATATGCCTTCATACAGTAAAGCGCACTGAACGATCTGTCAAGGGTAGCTCCAGAAGAGGTCACATCTCGACTTAAAACAATTAGACGAACTATTAGATCCAAATGTATGGGAACCTCGTAGGATGATTGATAAAAAAACTCGTGTAGTTGCACTGTCTCGTCGGTAACGGATAGAACGATTGTTAGCAGCACGAATCAAGCCATCCACACCGTTTGTGTGAGCTGATATCTCATGAAACCGTTTTGTTCCCATCGCGTCGAGCAGAATTTATCCCGTGTGTCAGCAATGGCATCAAAATTTTTTTAATACTCTATGGTTAATAACACAAGCTTACATGCATTTTCTTGTTTGGCAAATATTGACTGTTTTAGATCAAGCTGAGCATGCTGAGTTCGGTACTGACCTTATTTTTTGCCTATCACGTGCAGATTTTTTTCTAACTGACGTTTTTCGATAATGCAACGCATTTTTATTTTACAAATTAGTAAGGCGCTTTTTTAGAATGTCAGTTTTTGAAAATGTAGAAACTGTTGTTGAGAAATACTGAAAATATTAACTATAACTTATTTGCTACGAAATACATCTAGATGGCGTTAGTGGCGCAGAGTAGAAGAGAAATACAGGAACGTGCGCAAACAAGAACAACACAAACGCGCCAAAGTTGTTAGGTGAACGTTGTTAGCAGTATGTCCTGACGGGTTGTAATTTATTCGCACGTATTTCAATAGTCTTGAAGTTATGGCTAGCGATAGTAGTTCGTCTAGGAGACGCAAAAATGATCCCAATTCATTTGCAGAAACAAAGGAATAAAATCATTTTATTTGTGTAAAATGTGTATCGTTCGTACTTTGGCATGAAATTAGGAGACCAGGAGAAACCGTGGGCTCCGCACAGTGTATGTCGTTCTTGTGTTGAAAACTTACGAAACTGGTCCTTAGGCAAGTGATCATGTTTACCATTTGTGATACCCATGGTTTGGCCTGAACAGCGAATTAATTACGATGACTGTTATTTTTGCATGTGTAACATTTCGAGGTACAACAGGTGTAACAAATCAAAGATTGCTTATTCTAATTTGTAATCAGTTATACGACCTGTTCTTCATGCTGAAAACGTGCCTGTTCTTTTTCCTCCTCTTAATTTGGATGTACTGTAGATGTGTTATCTGATTCAGAACCCGACTTATGCAGTCAAGAAAAAGATGCACATTTCAGTATAAGGAAAAAAAGACCCCAACTGATAAACTAAACGGAATTAAACGATGTAGTCCTGGATTTAGGATTAACAAAATGCAATGCTGAAATATCGGGTTCCGGTTTGAAAGAAAAAACCTATTAAAAAGTGAAACTATTTTCATTTGTTACAGAAATCGTGAAAAAGAGTTACTACAATTTTTTACAAACCACGATTCCTTAGTGTATTGCAATGATATATCCAATTTGATTCTTCAATTAGGAGATTATCCATATAATTCAGAAGATTGGCGTTTGTTAATTGACTCAAGTGAACAAAGTTTAAAGGCTGTT
Source organism: Macrothele yani (assembly GCA_039090855.1). Classification (NCBI taxonomy): domain Eukaryota; kingdom Metazoa; phylum Arthropoda; class Arachnida; order Araneae; family Macrothelidae; genus Macrothele; species Macrothele yani. Next base: position 40,723,631 of record CM077022.1, on the reverse strand, counting down.
TTATTGCATAACGGAAATTAGTTGTCTTTTGTTCTAGTTGCGCATTCCATATACACAGTGTGTCAAATAATTTTTAGGACTGGGTCTGTAAAATGAAATAGAAACAAGAAATTATAATTTGCTTTGGTTTGTTATTCAAAATAAGTCCCTCCGGCTTCAATACACTTCTTACAGCGATTTAATAATGATTCGAATGCCTGTTCTTGCTCACTTTGCGGAATTGCCTCCAAAGCACGCGTCGAAGCTGTTTGTATGGTCGAAATATTATCAAAATAACCCCCTTTTAACGTAATTGTAAGTTTTGGGAACAAAGAAAAGTCACAGGGTGCTAAATCAGGCGAATACGGCGGATTTTTTGCCAAAAATCTACACAGACGTTATTTTTTGCCAAAAATCTACGAACAAGAAGTGAGGTGTGACTGGGTGCATTATCGTGAAACAAACACCAACTGTTTTCATCTCGATATTTTGGACGAATGCGACGAATTCTGCCCATCAAACGCCTCAAAACATTGAAATAAAACTCACCAGTAATTGTTTGTCCACTTGGAACAAATTCTTTGTGGATAATACCCTTACTATCGAAGAATGTAATGAGCATTGTTTTCATTTTCGATGGAACTTTTCTTGTTTTTTTTGGCTTGTGACGAGTTTTTTGACTTCCATTCCGCACTTTGTCGCTTTGTTTTAGGATCATATTGAAAACACCATGTTTCATTACCAGTAACAATCGATTTTAAGAAGTTTGGATCATTTTCAGCGACTGAAATGATGTCTCTGCAATCTGCACTTCTCCTTAATTTTTGTTCATCGGTCAACGTGTGTGGAACAAATTTAGCACAGACTTTTGTTTTGCCCAAATCTTCATGCAGGATGGTTCGAATCGTTTCTTTATTGATGTTTAAAGACTCTTCCATCATTCTTAGTGACGCACATCGATTGTTTGCCACGAAACCACGCACTTTTTCAATAATCTCAGGTGTCCTAGATGAACTTGGTCTTCCGGTATGCTTATCATCTTCTAGCGTCTCTCTTCTGTCCAAAAACGTTTGTGCCACAGGAAAACATTTGATCTACTTAAACAAAACTCACCGTAAACTTGTTTCATCATTTGGTACGTTTCTGAGGCACTTTTACCAAGTTTTGCGTTAAAGTTAATAACAGCCCTTTGTTCCATCTTAATATTTCAACATGAAAAAAATTGTACTTCTCTAATGAACGCCCGTTTCGTTTGAATTACTTTAACAACTGCGCAGTACTTTTGGTAGAAAGTAAGCAGATGGTCACGGTTTATAACGCATTCGCGATTACACTGGTGGCGCCACCGTAGGCTGAAATCTAGCGCTAGTCTTAAAAATTCTTTGACGCACTGTGTACATGAAGGAAACTTACGAAACAATAGAAATATTATTCAGAAGAATAAAATATAATGATCACAATTGGCCAATATGCGGGGACGTGAAAGTTACTGCTATACTTTTGGCTCAGCAAGGAGCCTATACAAAATTTTCCTGCTTCCTATACGAATGGGATAGCAGACAGCGAAATTTACATTGGGTCCAAGAAATATGGCAACCTAGAAATTCATTGATTCCAGGCACACAAAAAAAAATAATAGCTGAAAATTTAGTGAACCCACAGAAAGCACTGCTACCACCACTCCATATTAAATCAGGGCTAAAGAAGCAATTTCTGAAAGCTTAGGATTAAAGTGGGCAATGTTTTCAATACCTTGTGTCATAGTTCCATTCTCTGTCTAGTGCCAAGATAAAAGAAGGAATATTTGATAGCACTCAAATACTAAAACTAACACAAGATCGTCAGTTGAACAGCATGAGAGAGATGTGGAAAAAGAAGCACGAAATGGATTCAAAACTGTTATCAACAATTTTTTTGGGCAACACCAGAAGTTATAATTATAAAGAAATTGTAGGTGATATGTTACAGAACTCCAAGTTATTAGGATGCAATATGAGCATCAAAATTCACTTCCTGTATTCTCATTTAGGCTGTTTTCCGGACAATTTAGGTGCAATGAGTGAGGAGCCGGGTGAAAGATTTCACCAAGACATCAAAGAAATGAAACGAGGGTATCAAGGACGGTGGGATAAACATATGATGGCAGATTTTTGTTGGTGCTTCAAAAGAGAGACTGATGTAAGCAGCCACAAAAGGAAATCCCATAAAAAAACATTTCTTGCTCCAAGAAAACAGCTGAAATTGCTTTAGGGTGTAAATAGTACCTTTTTACACAGTAATAGTTTAAATATGTTCAACCTTCATTTGTAAAGAAACAGTACGTTGTGCAGAAAAAACAACGTCTGTTTTGTAAACAACGAATTGATATTTACATAAATCATTTAAAAATTGAAAACAATATGAAAAATGTTTTCATTTGTGAGCTGGTGTAACCCACGCAGAAAGTAATACCGATTCTTATACACTGCTGGCCACCCAAAATGCAACACCAAGAAGTACACGAGATAGCAAAGCCAGATTTACTGGACACATAACAACAGATACAATGATGAAACTATTGAGCTTACAAGCCCGTGCGACTTGCGAAACACGCAGGCATCAATAGTTCGTGTGGCCCCCATGGCTGGCAATAACGGCCGCTACACGACGCGGCATCGAACGAAAGAGGCTTTTGGTTGTGTGGGCTTGGGGTATGTCGGTCCAGGCTCCTTCCACACGTTGCCACAGTTCATCAGGCGTAGCCGCGGGTGGTGCTTGCCGGGCCACTCGGTTGCCGATCAGCGATCAGACGTGTTCGATGGGCGACATATCGGGAGAACAGGCGCGCCACGGCAGAAGTGACACCTGGTGGGCCGTGAAAAATTGTTGCACGATGCTTGCCACGTGCGGGCACTTTGTCCTGTTGAAACGTGGCCGCTGGCAGGTCCTGCAGGTAAGGGAGGACTACAGGCTCTAAAACGTCGGAGATGTAGCGGTGGCTGTTGAGTGAAAAGGCGATGCGTACCAGAGGGGTGCGGGTGTCATATCCAATTGCGCCCCAAACCATAACGCCAGGCGACGGACCGGTATGGCGATGCATAATGCAAGCTTCATACAGTCTCTCGCCGCGGTGCCACCACACGCGGATCCGACCATCGTGGTGTTGCAGGCAGATGCGGGATTCGTCGGCGAAGACAATGTCGTGCCATTCCGTAGTCCAGGTGCGGCGTTCAACTGCCTACTGCCACCGCACTCGCCGGTGGTGTAACGTCAATGGTAATCGAAGCAATGGGCGCCGTGCGACAAGTCCCCGCTCCTGCAGACGACGTCGAATGGTACGTGCTGACACAGGTTGTTGCGCAACACACCCTAATTCCTGCGCTAATGTTCGTGATGTGGCGGTGCGAGCCGTCAATGCCCGCCGCACAACATGCCGTTTCTCTCGTTCGGTGGTGTGCCGTATCTGCGGCAATCGCTCACTTCGGTCCGTCCGTCCCTCCTGCACCCAACGAATCCATACTCGCCTCACTGTGGCTGAATGTCATCCCACGCGGGCGCCGATGTCTCGGTACGATAAACCGTTGTCGCGAGACGCCACTATTCGTCATCTGTCGAAATCCGAAACTTGCTGGAATGACTGCCGTATTCTGCTCCGAGGCATCAGGAAGCTTCCCACGCACAGGTCTGGCCGCACAACACAATTCCACTACTTACACCCCGCCTTCTGTGCACCCTTCATGTAGTGCTTCTCGGTAGCGTGCCGGGCGCACATGATTTGCATATGCCCTGCAGTGCTAATCGTTTGCATGTCCTCTCGCGGGCGACGCATGCTGCGAATTTCAGGCCAATCGGATGCTTCCTTCTCGGTGTTGCGTTTGGGTGGCCAGCAGTGTAAGAAGGAATCTCAAATGGAAGAAAATAAAAAACAGAAATTCCAATTATTTTTCGGACTTATGTTCGAGGACATAATTAATATGTGGGTTCAACATTTCGTAGCCGCCCCGGTGGCGCAGTGGTCTAAGTGATGGCCTCTGATCATTCGTCCGAACGGGGTCCAGGTTCGAATCCCGGTGAGGCATGGATGTTGTGTTTGTCTTACGGCACTGGTTCTCTCCCTTCCCTGGAACCAGTGACTCTAAATTAGGGACGGGCGACTGCTTATAGCCCATTGAGTTGCTCACGGTGGTCGTTAAACCTCCAATCACACACACACACAACATTTCGTAGCCTAAAATGCCGAATCTGCGAACATAAACCCAATTTAAAAACAAATTCTTCTGCTACGGCATTATCCAGATTATGCTCGGAAGATAATCAAGAGCCAATATGGAACCTTAGTACTATCCTGGCTGCTCCAACAACACGCTTTATTGCTCTATTTCCTGAAAGCTTATGGATTTACAAGTAGGGACCTAAATATTGCAATGACGACACACCTGTTGAGATAACGCCTTTTTTGGAATTTTCTTCTAAAATGGAACTATGATATCCTAGTTGTTTAGAACTTTAATTGGTGTGTCTACTTTATGTAAATATGATTCTTTGATATGCGTAGTATACTTGTATCATGCCATCTTTATTCTGTATTTGAGTCACCCAACGTTTCGTTTCTATTGCTCAGTGTGTATGACCTGATGAAGGGACTGACGCGGTCACCGAAAGATTCCGTCCCTTTTCAATGTTTTAATGTGTGTTTTTAACATTATGTTTTAATATTAAAGAGTGGTTTTACCTGAAAATCGTGTAGAAACGAATTATTTCATGACTTTCCTTATTTAGCACGAAAACTTCACGACTTCAGGACCTAATTGAAAAAGCAAAAAATCGAGGGAGAAAATGCGATTGTAGCACCCCATTCGCAAATGTGTGCGTAGGAGCTGACTCCAATGACCCAGCTATTCTGATGTCATTGCTTGCATATTTTACATTGGCAAGATTAACTACGCACTTAAAACAACGGATAAAAACTATTTTTCTTGTTGGAATACCTTTTTTAATGAAATAAATTTTGCCCTTGTTTTCTTTTTCAAACGAGCATAGTTTTTCCTCTAGGGAATCAAATTTATATTTTGTGTTCCTCCGTAACTCTCTTTCTAATGCTCGGAGCTGAAAACTACCTTTTGTTTCGAATGTTTTGTATTATGTGAAATATTTTGCCGACAATTTGTAATTTTTTGCTAAAGTAAATCTCTGCTGCTAGTGGGCATAATTTTGTATTTCTGCTTACAAATGTTTTGCCGATTCTAATATCCCCGTTGATAAAATTCCTTTTGTCACTGGTTCAATTAGCTATGAAGGACATTGTGTGCATTGTGCATTTTGAATAACGTGCAGGCTTTTACACTAGTGTGCGCAAAATGCACTTTTGTTTCTCTGACGTCTGTATTTTCTAAAATCTTCTTTGGTTTGTGTGTCCGTGCGTATTGGATATGATTTAATGAATGTGGTGATTCCTCTCAATAATTCGAATTGTAATGTGGTAATTATATATAATAATTCGAATCATAATTTTGTATGTACTTTTATAATAAAACGTATATATAAAGACACAGGACAAAGATTAGTCATCTGCCGCAATACATGTAATTGTTTAATATGATATATGTCTGAGGTTATAATCAGAATTTTATTAAAGTTTTTCTGGGTTACATATAAAAATATAATACATATGTAATAAAATATGTGTTATTTCTTTCTACTGGCAAAAGTTTAAGCTGAAAGTTTTGAAAAATCAAAGTGACTGCACGGAAATGACCTCAGGTTCGATCCCATGCAGGTACGAACGCTCAATCCACTAAATATCCGCCGTGCGTCGGATGGGCACGTTCAGCCGTCGGACTCGGGGTACTGCCCCCCCCCACGGTAGTAAATAAGGGCGTCTTCTACCTCGCTTCCGTGTCACTCTCCTATCGGGCACCCTAGCCCAAATCTCCTAGCTTCCTATTTCTAAGGGTTGTTTAAGACCTGGGGTCGGACACTCCCTTCTTAAAATCCTCTACATATGATCATTTGATCATTGATCTGCGGTGTCGTAAAGCAGAACGCAGATCCATGCATCGTGGACCGATATCACGGGAGAGTTGTGGACAATGCTGCAACAGTCGTGGCTGGCATTACCTCCGTAAACACTCTGGAATCTGGTTTAGTCCAAGCCTTGGTGTGTAAAGGCTGTTATTCGCGCTGAAGGGGGCCAACACGCTATTAGGTAAGTACCTCTTTTTTGTCCTTGAGTACTCTCGCGCATGACGTCCGCGCAGCGACCAGTTCCCCTTTGTTTGTACAACTATCTTTTCTTCTAAGTACTCGGCGATACAATTGGACCGAAAGATTCTCAACAGAGCTCAAACCGTGTTTCTGAACTATCCACCACAACGTTGCGACGCAAATATCTCCAAAACAAACTATAAAAACATGAAGCGTATTACGTGGTGCGCTGTCCAGCTAATGAAGGCATGGACTTTCCACAAAGCATTCGTGTAACTCCATTTCTTAAAATCTGGGGTACATAAATTTCACGTACATTCTGATTGAAAAAATCATTAAAAATGCTGAACCGATCAATATGAAATATACTCAGTAAAACTACTCAACATCCCGGTGTTTGAATTTTCAGAAGCAGGATCATCTGGCTACTACACTGCTGGACAATTGCTAAGGACGGATCATAAACGGCTATATAGCGCATAAAAAGTAAGTGTGTTTGGATGCCAAGTGAAATAAAATAATGTCAGAATGCCAGGACATTACAAGAAACACAATTTATTGTGCTCTGAAATGCAGAAGGCTTTGGAACGTGTTCTAGGGACAAACAGGCCATTTTGTGCAGAATACGTAAACGTGAAAAAAATGCAACTACCGTCCGCAGGCGTTCCGGCGTAAGATGTCAATACGGGATATGGCCACCATGGAGGGCGATGCAAGATTCCACACGTCGTGTCACGCTTTGCACAACATTATCAAGCAGCTGTTGGGGTAATTTATCCCATTCCTCTGTCAGTGCACGGATGAGGGTGTCCTTGTTTATTGGAGGGCATTGGCGACCAGCAAGACTCCACCCGAAAGCATCCCACACATTTTCAATGGGATTAAGATCTGGAGAACGTGCTGGCCATACGAGGCGTTGAATAACCTCGCTCTCAAGACACTCCTGGACAGCGACTGTTCGATGAAATGTTGCGTTGTCATCCATGAAAATAAATATATCACCGACAGCACCACGGAACATGCGAACATGAGGTAGAAGAACATCATTAATGTATCGTTGGCAGTCATAGTCCCAGTCGGAAGCACATAGAAGGACGTACGGCCATTGATCATGATGCCAGCCCATACCATGACACTACATGTCGGATATCGGTCCCTTTCCTGTATGTTTGCTGGACAATATGCAGTACCACTATCACGCCAGATCAGTTGTCGTCGACAATCCGACGATAGACTGTATCTACTCTCATCTGAGAAGAGGACAGCAGACCAGTCGTTATCAGTTCAATTGCGATGTTGATGGCACCATTACAAACGGGCAGTACGGTGACGTCTGGACAATGGGATGCACACAACAGGACGGCGGGCGTATAGTCCTCCTTCATGCAAACGTCTGGCGACAGTTTTTCGGGAGATCCGCTTGCCAGTGGCAGCCATAAACTGATTTGCTACCTCACTAGCTGTGCTGCGCCGATGTCTTTTTGTTGATAGCACTATGTACCGATCTCCTGCAGGTGTCCTACTGCGAACACGACCTCCCCCGTGACGTTTGCTACACTCTCCATTTGTTTGAAATGATTTCCAAAGCCTTGAAACAACACTGTGGCTGACGTCGAACTCCCTGGCCACATCTGTTATTTTTCGCCCTTCTTTAATCTTGCCAATAATACGGCCACGCGTAAAATCATCTAGGTGATGTCGGGAAGACATACTGAAAAATGCAAGTTCGTCAATTGATTCTTTCGCTTTCAACTTTGCGTTTGAACAACAACGGTCAATACGCGTCAAATCCTTTATATCTCTTATCAGCGCTATGACGTCACGAGCAAGTTCGGCAATCCAAAATTTGCATACGCACAACACGTCTTACTGTATCCCGCACTTATGCTAATTTCCACATTTTCCTGCCTTCCATTTTATGGTTGCTATCGTTGCTATTGTCATCCGTCCTTAGCGATTGTCTGGCAGTGTAGTTGGAGTTGGACTCAGGTGCGAGTAGGAACACAAGTAGTGAAATTTTCGCCTAGATATTTTTGACTCACTTCCACGAAACCTGTGGCTCAGAATTGAGGACGGGCTACTCCTGTTGCCTCACATGCTCAAGCTGTCCTTACGCCTCCTAGAAAGGCAAGAAAGAAACTAAGCGGGCCCTTCATTAGCCCTTTAACCAGCTAGAAGAAATTAACTCAGGGGGTGCAAAGTAGGCTAAAAACAGCTCAAACGAATATTTTGTGTGTCTCTGAAGTAGGCCGAATGTTCTGCGAATTATTGAACTTGCTCATCAGAAAGCGGAGATTTCCTCTTAGCTTTCTTACGCTTTCCAACCGTAGGTTGAAAATGCTCACATGATCCATCTTTGTCCATCTGTCCGTCCGCACGATAACGCGCGCAAAAAAGATTCTATTTCCATGAAATTTTAGTATGCGGTAGGGGACCACCTAGGGACGAACTCTACTGAAAATGGGTGAAATGGGATCAAAGTTCATGACATAGGAGCGGGATCCATTCCATCGCCCTTATGCGTCATAACTTACGTAAAAGCTAGCTCCACTTTTCACTCGAAAGATACCATTAAGGCAACATGCTGTAGTTCGTCTTTACATTTAATACAGAAATATAATGAAGCGAAATTATAAAATGCACCGAATATTTTGTTGCCCAGCCTCTAGCTTTAATCACAGCTTTGCATCTTGTTGGCATACTGTGAGCAAGGTTCTGCAAAAGATTAGGTTGAACAATGCGATTCCAAATTTGAATTACTTCTTCAATGAGTTGAATTTCGGTTGTTGGATTCTTTTTTGATAGTTCATACGGCACTTTGAACCACAAATTTTTTATCAGGTTTAAGTCCTGTGACTGTGGTAATCAATCAAGGTGCTGAACATTTTTTCCTGAAACCACTTTTTCACTACTTTAGCATGATGACGGAGCATTGTCATCTTGCAAAATAAAATTGCAGTCATAACGTCTTCTAGATGATAGTAGCATCTTGTTTACTAATACCCGGATGTATTTCTGGGCATTTACCATACCATCGACAATATCGAGGCTCCCAAAGTCATGTGCCCACATGCCGCTCCAAACCATGATCTTCACTGGATGGTTAACAGTATTCACTAACAAACTTGATGGAATTCTTCATGCTTGAATCTCCTTATGTAGATACTACTCAGATTCCCATTAAGGCAAAATTCTGATTCATCACGGAAAAGAACATTTTCCCATTGCTTGTTTGCCCATGGTGCATATTGTTTTGATCACTGAAGTCTACGCTTTCTTTGATTTGCAGTCAACAGTGGTTTACGCCTGCATTTAAGCCACGTAAGTAATAGTGAAGCAGACTCCTCCTAACAGTAGATGTACTAACAGTAACATCAGTCATGTGAGACAATCTTTGAAGCAATTTAGGTGAATTGAGCCTCCTGTCTGCCATGCTTAGCTTTCTGAGCATTCTGTCCTGCGTGGGTTTAGTGGATCTGGACCTTCCATTACGACGCATATATTTAATATCAGCAGTGGCTTTTACTTTTTTCAGTTGCCTAATAACTGTAGATTTATTACAGCCCACTCTTTCAGCGATTTGCCATGAAGAATATCCCCTTTCATGCAGAACAGCTATTTTTACTCTGTTCGCTGTGGACAATTCCGCAGTTTTTACCAATATTGAGAATGTACACAAATTATATCCTAATAACAACGAGAAGAGACCCCTACAATGATCTCCTAGCCCGGCGTCAACCCTTATAAAGGCTGGAGTAGGATTAGGACAGTATTAGGTATAAGCCAATCAGGTAACAGAATGTCTTTAATTGGCTGTAACAAATGATACGCAGCTAACGTGAATTTCAATGTGTCTGTGAAATCTCATATTTTATGTCATATCTTAAGAACAGAAGTAGCTACAGGAAAAAAGCAGACATTTTTGAAATCCCTAGGCCTTTTAATCAGTTTTTAATCCTCCGATCTCATATTCATAAATATGCCGCCCGGTGGCGCAGTGGTCTAAGTGCTGGCTTCTGACCATTCGTCTAAGAGAGGTCCGGGTTCAAATCCCGGTGAGGCATGAATGTTGTTTTTGTCTTACGGCACTGGCTCTCTCCCTTCCCAGAAACCAGTTACCCATAAATTAAGGACGGGCGACTGCTTATAGCCCACTGACTTGCTCACGGTGGTCGTTAAACCTCTAACCAAAAAAAAAAAAAAAAAAAATAGATTCATAAATTTGTCATAGGAAATAAAATTAACGGTCTTGCAGTTTTACTCAGCCACATAACACTGATTAATAGGACATAAGAGTATGCCATTTTTGCAATGCTTAATACGGCATAATAATGTTCATGCTTGCATGACAAGGTAAGAAAACAATTTTGGGCTATTTAAAAATTTGTAAAAAGTCCTAGCTCGTATTAATTAATGTTTGGTGCCTAAGAAACAGTACAATATTTTTAACTTGGCTTGTTATACAAACTTTATGAATATTAACTCGACGAAATGAAAACTGTTAAAAAGGCCTAGGCCTTCAGCCTTTTAATTAATTTTCGTTGCCTGAGCAAAAACGTAATATTAAAAACTTGACTTATTCAGACCTAGTGAGTATGAGCAGGGCAAGCTAAAACTGTCAAAAAGGCCTAGATCTGGGTCCAATAAAATAATGTTTGGTGCCTAAATAAAAGAGCAATAGCATTAACTTGAAATTTTATGTCAAAAACATGAATATAGCTATGGCGGAATAAAAACTGTTAAAAAAGCCTAGGGCCTAGACCCTATTAATAATGTTGGATCTTACCTTTACAGGCTGATGTGGCTGCGGCACCAGGTGAAGTATCGTCTGCAGTGAAGCACATGATATCTCCACCAAAAAAAAAATAAAAATAAAAATAAAAGTAAAAAAAAACTAAAGAAAATTTTGTCAAAAATTTTGCCCTCCTCCTCTGCTGCTCGAGGCTAGCAAGGAGTTCCTACTTGCGTTGACAACCGAAAATTATTCAACAACAAATTAATTAGTTGATTCCCATAATTTAATAATGACCTCTCATAATTAATTATAACTAATTAATTATTAACCTCCCGCAAAACCCGTACCGCGATTGGGCGTGGATGCCTGGATTTAACTCCAGCACGTCCCAATCTACCGAAAAGTCACAGCAACGCACACACACACTCGGAAAGATACCCAACGCTCATTTCACGTACGCTTGACATTTAATATCCGACATTATATTATATACACTGCCAGCTTTATCCATGAAGTGGCACAAAAATCTGCTGAGATGAATGTATGGTGGGCTGCTCTAGCGGCAGCGTAGTTATGCACAATGATTTCAACACTTTATCACTGATTAAACGATAACACTGATTTAACTAACTCTGATTTAACAATTAACACTGATTCAAACACTGTTCACTGATGAAATTCTAGCATGCACAATAAACAAATAGAGCGAAGGAAACATATGTGAGAGATTACCCAAAATATTTAAATACACAGTTTAGAAAACGGGAATTTAGTACGAGCGTGAGTACCAGTGATTAAAATGATACAGTAAGTATCATGACTGCCGCAGTTTAGTTACAAGCTATATATATATCTATACCATTACACACACCTGCATAGGCTTGATGCCAAATTAGCAGGGAAGAGCTCTTAATACTTATGGCCATAACACAAAAAAAAACACACGAATAAAATGTGTTGGAGGCCTCCGCTTTCGTGCGTACTCCCTTTCACAGGGGAGGGAGTTCTATACGCTGTTCACTGTCCGACGGCACTTGTAAGTCGTGAGCAAATGTTCATATAAAGTCCACATACCTTAGCAATCTTTTTATAAGGTCCTTAGCGCAGAGAAGTGGCAAGAAATATCCTGCCTGTTTTCGTGTGTAGACAGCCTAGGCAAAAGTGCACTAATGTCGACCTAGTATCGGTCGAGAAGCCCCATGTCCGAGGGATTCCAATGTCGCTCATTTTTCCGAAGGGATCATTCCTTACTTGCTTCGCTCCAGGGACTTTCTTTTAGGCTCTCTCAGCGGTCAGATCTCAGGCCTTGGTTCCATGCACCTCGCTGATTCTTTTCTCGTGCGTGTGTTTTCCTTTGCCTTCGTCCTCAGAATGCCTCGCCGCTTGTTTTTTTTCTCCTCGGTTCTCTCCTCTTTGTCCTGTCACAGGGCTCTTCTTCGCCACTTGAAGAGGGATTTATCATCTCGTTTTCATCTGTGGATGGTAGTCGGTTCTCCGCTTATCCCGTTCAGTTCGGAGAAAAATGTAACCACCAGAATGTCTCTTGGCTTCCAGAGGGAATTTTGGGGGTGAGTTTTGCAGACTTTCGTTAGAGTTGAAAATGCACAAGACTGTTGCTATGAGTCTGAAATAGAGATGGTCTGTCACCATGTGGCCTTTCACAATTCTCGTTTGCCAGAAGGCTACGAAGTATGCACTTTTCAAATAATGAACCAATTTTAATAATGGCAGTGATGAACAAATTAGAGGATCAATTACCGTAATTAATTATGACTATGAGTGCCGCCTTGCAGTTATATCGAAACAAACATCTATCGCATAAATGAAATATAAAACTTTTCCACAAGTTAGGCTGCACCCTATAACAACAAATGTGTTGTCCTCGGGTAAAAGTGCACAACTATATCCTTGACTTGTTATCTATGCCTCATGAATAAGAACAGCGGCAGTTTTAAAATTTCTAAAGTGGCCGAGTCGTATAAACTAATGTTTTGCGCCTGAGTAAAAATGGGACATTATTATTTCTATTTTTCATATAAATCTTACTAGAACAAGAACTGCAGGTTCAAAGAGGCTAAACTAGCCCAACTCGAGGCTCATTTTATCACTGCCCGGGATGAAATGCAGCATTACCATAAGTTATTTTGACACAAACAATTAATTTTCCCATTAAACCAACGCGAAGTGACTACGGTAAGGTGACTGCAATAAAATTGTAGCCACTAATTGCCAATATAATTGTAGGTGGCGCAGGGGTCGAAGCGATGGCTTCTGATTATTCGTCCGAAATGTGTCTGCGTTCGAATCCCGGTAGGTATGGATGTTATGTTTGTCTTGCAGCACTGCATCTCTCCCTTTCCTGAAACCAGTGGCCCTAAATTAGGGACGGGCGACTGCTTATGTAGCCCACTGAGTTGCTCACGGTCGTCGTTAAACCCCCAATCGAAAAAAACAAATTAAGTTTAGATGTGACCTACGGGTAAGTGTACGAATGTGTGAAGATGGTACGACTACCGAGCGATGTTGTGGTCCCCTTCATGAAAGCGGACACGAATAGATAAAAAAATGCAATTTTCATACCGTTCAGTAACGCTTTTTTGTAACCAGTTGTCAGCTGTGTCTTTTAGACAAAAGATCATAAAGATCTCTTAATTTTTTTAATGATAATAAGGTATGAAGAAAAAATATTTCACACAACAATTACTCCGGTCGGGAAAAATATCAGAACACAATATATTTTTATGCAAAGCTATTTGATGGCTCTTAAACTGCATGTGTCTACTAACCCATGTGACCAAATGTCAGTAAGCCAATTCTCCAAACCCCACTTATACTCGTAATACTCGAAAAGCTTGCCCTGCGATGTTTCATCTTTCGGTGGTTTTGCTTTCGATGATTTTGCAGTCCATGATATCCCCTAAAGCTCTGATTGCCGAAAAGCTTTCCTGCGTTGAATTATCCGTTGATGGTTTCGTTTTCGATTTTTTTGTCTTCAATAAAAACACCTGAAGCGAACTCTAAGGATGTAAATAGTCGCCCGTCCCCAATCCGTGCGACTAGGTCCAGGGAAGGGAATGAGCCAGCGCCCTATGACAAATACATCCCCTATGTTTTATCTTGGGCATGAACCGGGACCCAGATAGAACGAGTAGCTATACACATACGCATCTGACCCATTTCATACAAGGGAGGCGAGCATTTCAGCTGACAATTCATAATACTAGTGAAAAAAGTGTCTGCAACATAACCGAAAATTATACCGCTCATTCTGACAGGTTGATGCCAGATCTGGACTTCATCGTTTTGAAGTACATCTCAATTTTGGAAAAACCAACTAAGATCCTTTATTATACATACCTGTACCATATACCTTGTTGGCAGAAAAGAGAGTGAATTTGTAATATGTTACAGGCAGCATTTGTTAAACAGGTTTGGAAAAGAACGCCAAAGAGACGATGTGTCTTCTATTTGTTTAAGGTGAAAGCAAAACAATGCAAACCATGTTTTTTCAGATGCCATGTATCCTGCGGTGTAACTTTTTAAAGGTAGCCTGCCGTTGTCCACCTAGTCTGCGGTTTACCCCATTCACCAGTCGCCGTTTTTATGCGTTTGTGAGTGGGGTTATATTTCAATGGGAGTTTATTTTTCTGTGAATTTGTGGTTTAAACATACACTGGTGGGAAAAAATTAAGGACGAAGAGGAGAAATTAGCATAACAGCAGAACGAGCAGGCAGAATGGACCGAAAGACCACTCAGGAGATAGACTAGGATCCGGTACGGTAGGGCATGCGCATATATGCAGCATGACGTAGTAGGGGGAGTGTCGGAAGGTATAAAGCACACGGGCGGTGTACGCTCAGCAATACGGTGAAAGTTATTGCACGGTGTACATCGGTTTTAACGACGTCGAGTTGCTGCCACCGTGTGATATGGCCAACAGGCAATCCAGTAGAACACATCTGGATGACCTTACCCGAGGTCGCGTCATTGGGAAGTTGGAAGAAGGTCGAAGTGTGAATAGTGTAGCCGAGGAGTTCGGGATCGCTCACAGCATCGTTTCACGAGCTTGGAGAGCATTTCAAACGACAGGAACAGCTGTCCGAGAGTTTAGCAGTGGTCGTCCACGAGAAACGACGGCGGCGGCCGACCGGTATATTGTCCTACAGGCGAGAAGAGACAGCCGTCAGACAGCGGGAGAAATCGCAAGGCACATGCAATAGACAACTGGACGTCCGTTATCGCGTTTTACGGTGGCCAGGAGGCTGCACAAAGGTGGTCTATTTTCACGCCGACTAGTACGATGTGTGCCATTAACGACTGCTCATTGGAGACGGCGGTTTCTTTGGTGCCAGGAACACAAGAATTGGACACATCAGCAATGGAGTCGAGTTCTCTTTACGGATGAGAGACGATTTAGTCTGACGAGCGATTCTGGGTGTAAACACATCTGGAAAGAGCAGGGAACACGCAATCACACCTCCAACGTCATCGAAAGAGACCGGTTTGGAGGCAGCGGAGTTCTCGTTTGGGGCGGTATTATGCTTGGTAGCCGTACTGTCCTCCACATCTTCCAAGGAGGGTCAGTCACTGGTGTCCGCTATTGTACCGAGGTTCTTCTGCTTCACGCGCGTCTGTTTAGAGGTACTGTGGGTCCTGAGTTCCTCTTCATGGACGACAACGCTCTACCTCATCGTACAGTGGCTGTCGCACAGCTGTCGGAGAGTAAAGATATTCAACGCATGGATTGGCCCGCAAGGTCGCCGGACCTAAATCCAATTGAACACGTGTGGGACCTTCTCGGGAGACGCTTGGCAGCACGTCACCAGCCGCCAGCAACGATTCTGCAGCTGCGATTGGCGCTACAAGAGGAATGGGCCGCGATGCCTCAACAGCTCCTTGACAACCTGGTCCTCAGCATGGATAGACGTTGTAAATCCTGCAACGCAGTCAGCGGTGATCATATCCCCTACTAAAGACTGGATTTCTCTTGGCAGCCGCCTGTCACATGGACGTTTCTGTCTTCTGTCCAGTTGTGCTCGAAGCTACCTTTTCAATAAAGGGCCTTTGTATCCTTTGGATTCCTTGTTTGGACGGTTTTGCTCACTTGTCCCATATTCTTACATCTTGGGGATGTCATGGTATGATTTGAGTCAATGTGGAGCACTTCTGCACGACGTTACATTCGAAAAACCGCCTCGTCCTTAATTTTTGTACGCTAGTGAATGAAACAGAAGCTCCGTGGCTATGCGAAAGTAAATGTTTTACCATAATTAGTTTACCAGATCATTTTAGTTGTGTTTTTAATGGTTTACTGCAAAAATCACAACGTGGATTATAATCATCACAGTTAAACAAGTTTATCATCTGAATTTTGATTGTCATCTGCGGACAATTAGGGCATCAAGTGGACACCGTATGTATGCTGCCTAACATGCTGTATAAATTCGACTCAGTGGCTGAAAGTAAAGGCTCGTGACCATTTGTGCGGGAAGTGTCCGGGTTCAAATGCTTGTGAGGTATGGTTGTTGTGTTTGTCTCACGGCACTGGCTCTCTCCAGTTTCTGGAACCAGGACCCTAAATTAAGGACGGCCGACTGCTTATAGCCCATTCAGTTATTCTCGGTGTTCGTTAAACCTTCAATAAAAAAACAGTAAAGAAGACGATGCCTCTGTCGTTCCAACTATCTGGCGTGTACTAACGGGTAATCTTTAGGACTGTTATCTCAGCCTAAGAAAAATTGAAGGGGTATTAAAAAGAAACCATTTACAGTAACCAGACATCCCATCTGCAATGAAACTGATGCCACACGGGTATATCGCTGTTCCATTTCCCCGACCTAACTAAGAAGATCTTATTGTATTCCCAGTAAAGAAGAGAAATACTGCATAAGCGATCCTTCTGATCCAAATTCTGCCCGGCAGTTTAGTTAACAACCGCATCAATTTTGGCAAAGTGAGATCAGTGATCAAATACGTGATCTAAACATGTAAAAACAACAAGCAAATCGTTTGTGATCCAGGTTGCAATAATAATATTTTATGGCTATAACTTATTATTTCATACTGGCTATAAGTTTCTAATTTCAAAACTCCTATAATATTTTTGAAATGAGAAAGACAAATGAAAAACTTCCACATTTTCATGGTACCCAAGGGTCCATCAATGAATTATTGTTGGATGAATTTTGATTGTTGAATTATAATTTCAACACAAACCTGAAGAACGTAGGCTACTTAGAGATTTTCCTAAAAAGTCCGAAGGCTGTTCTGTTGCCCAACGTAAACAAAAAGAAGAAAAAGAAACAACTCAGTACCTGCGGCTCATTTGGTTGGTGTGAAGGAAACGTGTGACAGCATACCTGCCATACTGAACGCATCAGATTAAAAGGAACAAAGTCGGCAGTTAGGCTATGACTTGAAGGTAATCGCACTGCTATTTGGATTGTAAGGTGGATTAACAAAGTTTTGCTGCTTCCTTTGCATATGGGATAGTTGAGCTAAACAGTAACACTACTCTGCATTACCATGAATGTCTAAACGTAATATTTATTTGCCGAAAATTTAATATTGTGTTCTGAAATATTTAGTCTCTAGTTTTCGTGGAATATTTTCCACCAGTTGTTTATAAATGCCAGCTGATAAGTTCCGCCCTTCGTATTTCAAAGCATTGCCCATTTCAGTTTTTTTCGTTGGAGGACCTCTTCTTCCACTCACAAGGCATTCAAATTTGTCCCAAAGATTCTCTATACGGTTCAGGTCAAGAGTATACGCTGGCCAGTCCAACCTCTCGACTACCATGTCCACCACTCTTAAGAGTTACACTTTTCTCCAGCGCGCAATGTCATCTTTTGGAAGACAATGCAACAGTATATCGTGTTTTAATGATTTGATGAGCACAAGGATTAAGTCTGACTGCTCCACTGCCATCACAGTCCTCTGATGTCAATCCTATTGAAAATGTGTCGGACATGCGGAAAAGAGCTGTTCAGGGTCAGTTTCTTATTTCTTCAACACTGAAAGAATTTTACGATGCTTCACTGCCGAATTGGCTCTCTTTGGACCAAAACTAGCTTAAGCACCTCAGAGAATTGCATGCGGTTCGTATACTTGCTGTCATTTACAACAAAAGTAGTCCGACTCGATACTATGTAGGGATTTGCATATTTTGGCTAATAATTTTACATAACCTTAGCAGAGTGGTCCCTATAAATTAAGGAAAAAAACAGAAAAATATATAATCGAGATAACAAAAAATACATGAAAAAATCTAACGAAATTTGGTGAAAACCTGTATGATATTTTACGTTAGTGTAAAAACCTAAAACATTTCGTAGAAACACTTTATCGCGACGCAAAGGATCACATACAGAACCAGGTGAAGAATAAGGTGTCAAAACTAAATAGTCGAAGTAGCTCAATAGGGAGTGTGGTCACCCTCACAACAATACAGGGCTAACAGAAATGTTTCATGCTGATGGGGTCCAGGAGCACAGTACATACCCAGATAGCACATCCTTGCAATTTAACGTAGGCCTAACACTGAGACACTGCGTGTTAGGAAAAGAAGACGGTGAAAATCTTCCAAATACGTGAAGACAATGTAAATACACAAAGTCATCGCTCTTTCCACGTTTTTCTTTTATTAACACACAGCAAACGAAAAATTGTACTTCGACACCGCCGTGATCGAACTCCAGACCACTCGATAACTGGTCAAGGGCGTTCACTTTACGCTACGGTGCCATCTGTCAGCATATGACTTTACAAATCCGTACGGGTGATTTCAGCAACTGAAACGTCTCCATCTGGTCTGGGGATCCCAGCGGTGTCGCAATACAATTTTTCGGTTGCTGTGTGTTAATTAAAGACAAACGTGGAAAGAGCGATGACTTTTTCTATTTAGGAAAAGAAGACTGTGGCTCAGTTTTTAGCCTACGTTAAACTGCAAGGCTGTGCTATCTGGGTAACAGCGACCATTGTTCGTGCAACGCTTATCAACGCCCTTCCATGTATCACGGAGAGTAGTGAGGGTAATAACAAGCCTCCCTAAAGCATCCCAGACTATGCACAAGCGTATTAAGGTCGGGAGATCTGGCTAACCAATCCATACGGACAATGGTCTCTTCTTGAAAGCACAGTTTTACCAGCTTCGCTCGGCGGGGACGAGCGTTATCGTCTTCTTCGAGAGATGTATATCCTATGGCAACTGCACAAGGGCAAACACAGAGGTCCAAAACATTATTCCTTTAGCGTCCTGCATTCATGGTCCCTCTTGGAAACACATGGAGCTCTGTGTGTCCAACTAATGAGATTCCACCACCAACCAGTATGTTGCCTCCACCGTATGTGACTTTTTACGGGTCACAGACAGATGTTAGCGTTGCCCTCATTCTTTACAGATAGTAGCATACTTGGAATCGCTTTGCAAAGCAAATTTGGCCTCATTTGTGAGAAGTACTGACCTCCACTTGTATTGAGTCCAATTGACGTGAAGTATTGCCCAATTCACGCCCTTGAGACAGGGGGCAAAGCGAACGCAGAATATTAGTCGCCTCACATAAAGTCATCTTTAATGAAACATTCTGTGCATAGTGGAAGCAGGTACCACATTTCCAATAGCCGCAGCAAGGGCAGATCGCAGTTGTGTCGTGGTAGCCGTCCTGTTGCTTCCTGAAGTTTATCCGGGATATTGGTAATTCACGGATGTTGTAGCTCTAGGCCTTCTTTCCCTGTACATATGGGGAGCTGATTACGTATTTTGAAATTGGTTCCAAAGAAGTACTCACGTGCAGCCATCTTGCAACTTTCACCTGACTTTGGCCTTTCTCTAGTCTTCCGATCGCTCGCCACCTCAGTTCATCTGTTAAACGATGTCTTGCATCCTAAACGACAAATATGATATCTCAGAATCCTTACACTCCGCAAACGTTGTGACGCACTCGACCTCAACGTACTCTCTTACCCTGAAGCTCTTTTGCAAAAACCGATGCCATGACCTCTCATTTGCATATGGTATCCTGACTCCACATTATATTTCACATCATACACCCACGTTTGCACATTTCCTACTCATCTTTCACGAATAATCGCGGGTTTTCTGGTTTTCCGTTAATTTAGGGAAACTAGTGTATTTTACTCACGTCTTCCATGAGAGGTAAATAAATTATCTTGAGAATTTTACGACAGGAAGTTAAGTTGCACTCTTGTAGAGGGCACATGACAGAATGTGTAATCTATTGAGGGACAAAATCGTATTTATACAGAGCATCTTTTTAATAAAGAATTATCGCTGTTCATATCATGCATATTACATTCCTTTTGATATACAAAGGAGGATTCTATTTTACTTAACAACCACTTTTCGCATATTAGCATTAAACTGCGACATATGTTTTTGTTTGAAGTCACGCGACAGTTTTCGCATGCACAGCTTCTTAGGGAAGCAGAATAAAAATGAGTTTTGTTTCTGCTCTAGAGATCTTCCTCGAAAGCAAACTTTCCTTTTTGAGCGCGATTCATTCTTTCGGTAGCATGCTAAAGAAACATTTTCTTACCACGAAATTGTAAATACTCATTAGAGTTATAAACTTCGCAATTGCGGAAAGAATCGAGGGTGGGGGTTGGAGGGGTGATAAAAGGATAAGTATGTTTGTATTTAAGTACGCTTGGAAATAAAACGAAATATCAACTCATAAATAAACACGCGACATTTATCATAACTACCTTTTTCGGTTGCTTAGAGTTTCATTAATACTCAACTTTGCTTTCAAAACCACCTAAAACAGAACAAAAAATGTACACCTTTTGCTTAAACAAAAAAAAATTGTAAAAAACGGAGCACCCCGAGAAATTCGTTCGATCCTGATGAACATGGAAAAAACTCAGAGCCGAATGTGCAAATTATAAAAAATAACGACCAATAACTAAATACTGGACTTAATACAGACAAGTGACTTGGACGAGGAACATCAAACAGAAGTCATCGCTCTTTCCACGTTTTTATAAGTGAGTCACTGAAAATGTCTCATCGGCCGCCACTGGGAATATAACTCGGGGTATTTTTTTTATTATTATTTGCGGTTTAACGACCACCGTGAGCAACTCAATGGGCTATAAGCAGTCGCCCGTCCCTAATTTAGGGTCACTGGTTCCAGGTAAGGGAGAGAGCCAGTGCCGTAAGACAAACACAACATCCATGCCTCACCGGGATTCGAACCCGGACCCCTTTCGGACGAATGATCAGAGGCCATCGCTTAGACCACTGCGCCACCGGGGCGGCAAACTCGGGGTCTTCCAGCGGCCTCGAATTTCTCCAGACTCACATCGACTAACTGCCAAGACACTTGGCAGGTTGCTTCTTCGAGCCCCTCAACAATGCTGGGGATTCACGAAAGTCTAGAGAAATTCGAGGCCGTTGTGCTACAGAGGAAGCATGTCCGGCGCGTAACTGGAAGACCCTGGGTTCGATCCCCGGTGCCGTCCGATGCGAATTTTTCAGTGGCTCACTTATAAAAACGTGGAAAGAGCGATGACTTCTGTTTGATAGATACTGGACCGCCACAGAATATTGGAACCGCGCATCGAGGAAAGTACATGAAGAGCAAAGCTCGCACGAAGGGACACTTGTGACAGCGGATTGCCGTTGCATTAATCTCCACGGAGCGTGAGGATGCCTTGACGTCGGATTAGAGCACAATACAAGCAGTTGAGTATCCAAAGTATGCAATGAGTTTGAGAGAGAATGTATAATTGAGTTTAGAGAGGCGGATTGATCAAGTTGCCTTATCGCCAGGCATTTGGGTTGGAGCGGCGCGGCAATCGAACAATGTTGGCGCCAATGGGTCGAGGAGAACACAACCCAGAGCACGCGGTCAGTGGATGGGCGAGGGCAACGACAGAAGGCGAGGATCGAGCGATTGTGAGAGCTGCACGAACTGAACCGAATTCGTCGCTCTGAATCATCTGCGGCCATGCTGCGTCATCTACTGGTACGAAAGTGGCCATCCATGCCTTTGCCAGTAGACTTGAAGAAGAAAGACTACATTTGAGGAGGTTACTTCGCCGGCTATCACAGACCAGCGGGCATCTCTGGCACCGGTTTCACTGGGGTCGTGCCTGATCAACGTAAAATGTGCGTCCAGTGGAGTCGTGTTTTCTTCACTGATGAGTCACGGTTTGCACTTGGCGCCGATGACCAGCGTATACGTCTCTGGAGACGAGCCGGCCAGCGCACGGACCCCACCTTTACCGTGGAACGGCACACGGCTCGCACATTGGGAGTAACTGTCTAGGGAGCCATTTCCTAAGATAGCCGGACACTCTTGGTAGTCCTCCGTACCACCCTCACGGCTCAACGGTATGTCCACGACATCGTACTACCTGCTGTGTTGCCATTCCTGTCGTAGTAACACCGTGCAATTATTCAACAGGATAACAACCGGAGCAAACGGTACGGCTCTCCTAGACTTGCCTCCGTAATGTCGACACCCTTTCATAGCCATCCCGCTCGCACGACCTCTCACCGATCGAACATGTTTGGGACATCCTTGGGACGCCACCTATGCTCATCCCAAAATGTCAGTAAAGAAGCCCATAATTTGGACACCTTCTTGCATGCTATACCTCACGACAGTATCCGCGAATTTTATGCGGCTATGCCACCCGAGTAAGCGCTTGTATCCGAGACAGAGGAATCGCTACAACGTACTGACTTGTTTCACTCGTACAGCTGTTTTATCCGAATAGTATTCTTCAGATACAGCATTTATTAAAGGAAGAGCTGGCTTATGACCATTCGTCCGAAAAAGGGTACGGGTTCGAATCCCAGTGAGGCATGGATGTTGTGTTTGTCTTACGGCTCTTTCCGTTCTCTGGAACCAGTGGCCCTGACGTAGGGACGAGCGACTGCTTATAGCCCATTGAGTTGCTCACGGTAGTCGTTAAACCGCAAATATATATATAAATATGTATACACTGGCGGAAAGTGAAAAAAGAACACCAAGAAGGAGACGTCTGATACCAACGAAATTTATACAGCATAATAACGGAATACAGAGAATAACGTGATCAAAACATTATGGCAAAATACAGCTGTATTTGCTGGTAAACTGAAAAATAACATTTCCATGGAACATGGTTAGTACGAGGTTGAACCGCCATGAACTGCGTCACACTGTGCAATTCTGGCATGTAGTCTGTCGTACAGATGTTGGATGTAAGTTTGGGGTATTGAGTTCCAAGCATCCTCAACCTGGACGCGTAAATCGGGAATGGTCGTGGCTGGCCGTGGAGACCGAATAAGTCGTGTTCCCATAAAATCCCACACGTGCTCAATGGGAGACAAAATCCGATGAACGTGCAGGCCATGGAAGTTGTCTCACACCCTGAAGTGCATGTTGCGTTGCACGTGCCGTGTGTGGGCGTGCGTTATCTTGCTGGAAACACCACGATGGACCGACCTTACAAATGGCACAACAACGGGCTGAATGATGTTGTTGATGTAGGAGGTGATGTTTAACGTACATGGTACAAAGACCAGTTGTGTACGGGAGTGATTGCTGATCGCTCACCACACCAGAAGACCAGGTGTAGGCCCTGTGTGTCGCTGGCGGTTACAAGAAGGGTGGAGACGCTTCCCTGTGCGTCTGCGAACACGCACACGGCCATCGGATGCTCCCAAGCAGAATCTGCTTTCATCGCTGAACACGACAGATCGCCATTGCGTTCTCCAGTGCAGACGTTGACGACACCACTGCAGCCGTTTCTGATGGTGGGCTGGACTCAGAGGCACACGTGCACATAGTCCTGCATCCAGTATACGGTTGCGAATTGTTCGCACAGTCACCTCAGGTGCAACGGCAGCTCGGATTTGCGTCGCAGTGGATGTTCTGCTTGACAGCGCCGCTCTTTTTATGCGTCGATCGGTCCGCTCATCAGTCCGTCTGTGACTCCCGGTTCCACGTCTCCTCGTGTGGGACCATCTACGCCACCATCGTACTACCACCGATACGTCCCGTCCAATTCCCTCCGCAATACGTTAATACGACCTCCCGGCCTCGCGGAGTCCGACTACACGACCTCGCTCATAGTCCGATAACTGCTGAAATCCTACACGCCTTCCATGTCCAGGCATTGCAACTTCTTCAGGGTCTCCGCACGTGTCCGTACGCCGACGACTGATTACATTCACTTCGCCGTACTCCTTAAATACCACCTACGATAATTTGCATATTATGCCGTGCTGTGGCGTAAGCGCTAACCGGTTGGTCCCGAAATTAACATCACAACTACGTAAACTCGACCCTATTAACATATGTAAATTTCATGATCGTCCGCCAACTCCTTCTTTGTGTTCTTTTTTCACTTTCCGCCAGTGTAGTAGGGAAATAGGGTGCCAGTTCTGCAAGTTAAGGAGATCACCTTTCTTGGGGAAAAGGACTACATATGCGGCTGTAAATCTCTTCGGGAGGGGGGGGAGACCGTAAAGGCAGCTGAAAAAGCAGAGAGGAGAAACGGAAGAAGTAGAGGTAGAAAAGTTTTGTAAAAGCAGAAAGTTAGGCCGTCCGGACCTGGAGCGGCACTGGAATTCAGGGAAAGGAATGTGGAGGAGAGTTCGGAAAGTGTGTGTGTGGGGGGGGGGGTAGAGAAGGAGAGTGGAAGCAAGATGGGGGGGGGAACTTGTGGTAAACTAGAAAGTAGAGATGACATAGCTGTGGGGGGATGGCGGAGGAGGTTCACAGAACTTTTCAGTATATTGCTTACGGAGATGAGAACAAAGAGTGATCGGGTCGTCTGACACCTCACCAGAAAAAAGGCGGAGGTGATGAAGTGCATTCGATGCTCGTCGTGTGCGTTCCACTGATGTAAGAAACTCATAATTATGCGCGTCTGGCGTCAGATGTTGAAGACGGAGTCGACACAGAGCTTGTTGGGCCAGTGGAAGTAGAAGAGATCGAAGTTCTGCTTGATACGAGGAGAAAGGAGGATCACGTAGGCTAAGAAGAGAGAGCATTGAGCGAACATGGTCAAAGACGCATGTTCTGAATCGTTTTTGGTGTAAAAGAAAGGTTGCGGACACGAAGAACAAGGTGTTGTTTGATCTCCATCCACAAAGTTAGACCACAGAAGGCAGATTGGAGATGTGGTCGTCTTTCCTCTAGGAATGATCGAACTGACGAGCAGAAATCTGGGTCTGAGAGAAGAGCATTATCAAAAACCCAAGGACGAATTGTCCTGAGTTTTGTCGGAGCAGTATGGACGGTGAGAGCAATAGCGCATTGATCAGAAGAGGCTGTGGGATGCATGCACGATTCCCTCACAGCTGGAAAAAGGGTACTTGAGGCATAAAACCTGTCAAGGCGGGCTGTAGAAGGGCTGTGGTCATGGGATGAGCGCCAGGTGTGAAGAGTCGTCGTCGGATGGAAGTGGAGGTGAACATCAATGAGTGAGCGGTTGAAACAATTGACTGTAGAAGATTCACCAAGGTGACTCGGATCTCTCTGATGGAAGGGGACCGATTAAGTTGAGTATTAAGGGTGCAGTTAAAATCACCTCCTATGAGAACGTGATCTGTAGGAGGGATACGAGATAAAGCACGACGAAGACGGGTGAATAGTATTGACAGGAAGGTTGTAGAACATGGAACGTAGATATTGAAAATACGGTAACAAGTTGACTCAATGGTGAAAGTTGCAAGCTGTAGGCGATTTCGACACAGGTTGCGAACTGAAAGGAGGTGGCAGTAGAGTTGAATGTGTTGCGGACGTCAATTGCGAGGCCACTATCAGGAGATAATCCAAATGCATGGTGAAACGTATAGTCCCACGGCCGCCATCTAGAAAAGAGAGTGGTAGATTTGCAATTCGTTTCCTGGAGTAGGAGAAGATCTGCCCCTAACGGGTTGAGGTCTTCATAAACCAAGGAATTATTTAGGGGGGATGCGAATTCCCTGTAATTAAGTGATACGATCTTGAATATGGGGTTCAGTTAATGCTTGCTGAAGATCTTTCAGGACTGGAGGGAAAGACTTGAGTCGGTTGAAAAGGTTTTCGCCCACGAGTGGGCAGGTATGGTCTGACAGCAAAAGTGTGACAGGTTACAGATCTCATCTGGCACGAGACGAAGTGAAGGATTTTTCATGGCTAAGGCATGTGCAATGGTGTAGCCGGTCTTGTTCGTTAAATATGCATGTTTAATGTAGATCTTCATAGGAGAGTGGTACGGGAGGTATATTGGGTTTCTGGAGAGATGCAGCAAAGTCTTCAACCGTGGGGAAGGAGACTTCAGCCTTGGATGGGGAGGTATGGCGGGTAGAACTGCCGGATCGGGGTGAAGTTTAATTCTGCTTCTTTGCTGATCGCCGACGGGAGGAATCGCGGGGCTTCAACGGATGCTCAGTCGAATCATCATCACCTTGGGACTCTCTGCCAATGGACTCTGTATCTGCTGCGACAAAAGTACCAGTAATAAAAGCGAACTGAAAACCCTCTGAGGGGGATTCAGAGGCCGAATGACGACGTTGGGGAAGTGTTGAGGCAACCGTTGGAAAATCCTATTGTAAATCATAGGATGCAGCGTGGAAGCTTCTCGTTGACCAACGGCTGTAAGTCGACGAATTTTGTCAGATCTCAGCTCTAGGGCTTGCTGTGCTGAGGTGGATGGTGGGGTTCGCTTCGAGGGAGGTGCAGAAGCTGATGAAGAACTAGTTGGAGCCGGTGGAACTTGATGATGGGGCAATGCACTCCAATATGAGTTTCGCCATGACATAGTGTGCAGTGTAGGGAAGTAATCACGTAGATTCTCCGACGTTGTTGTCCACAGCGGCGCACACTGAGGATCTTCGAGCACGCCAGCAGATGCTTATCCGACGGAAAGATGACGCGAGCACTACGACGAAACCCTCCAATGGTTTTGTCATCTGGATCTCTAGGCGCCGCTGAGAGAGTCGTCATCGGTCCCACTACTCGGCCAAATTTGCTAAGTAAGGTACACAGTGCAACATCAGAGACTTCAGGTGGAACTGGATGAAAAGTAACTTGGATAGGCCGCTGCGCAACAGGCTCGGGTAGAAGATGAACATCTTTCATGGACAAGCTGTCAGTCATTACAAGATTGGCATGTACCTTACGAGCAAAATACACAAATACGACCCGTGGTTTGCGGGCCATATGAGAAATATGGGCTCCAGCGGGAAGCATCTGCTTAAGTGCAAGACTGTACTCTTTGAGCTTCGTGTCAGGTAGGGCATCGAAACAGACGCCGAAGTCCATGGTAGACATAAATTGTTTTCCTGCTGGGCAGTCCTCCGCGATATCAATGGTAGCGGAATTGCCGTCAACACTGACGTAGGAGTCTGGAAAGACTGCCGCCACAAATTCAGAAGGAGCTTTCGCTCCGGAGGTAACCTTGGAATACGTACGAGAAGGAGAACTGACGAGAGGGGGCTGCGACGCAGCGCCAGTTGCTGGAAGCGGATTTTTGAACTGAGTGGAAGAGGAAGGCAGCGGATCTGCACCATCAGTCACATCCATGGCCTCGTCTGCAGTACCAGAGGCATGCGTCAAGGTGACGTCACTATCCTGGACAAGGCAAGCAGCTTGAGCCTTTACAGAGGAGTCGCGCGCCATATCCTGTGTGCGCACTACGTCACTGACAAGCATTGGAAATGATTGGTCTCCAGAGGTTGAGGAGGAGGTTAAAGGAGCCTTACTGATAAGGGCGTGAACAACACTCTTATCAGTTACCGCCATTGTTAATAGCGAGGGTCAACGAAAGAATCGAACAGCTCGATCGAAAATATAAATGCTGATTACAGAAATAATAAGTTACTCACCACCTTGTGAGACAAACCAAAAGAAAGCTCTCACCTTCGTCTTGAAAGGACACTAAACAGAAATGGACAACACACTCTGGAAACAAACACACTAATTCTTTTTTTTTTTTTTTTTTTTTGATTGGAGGTTTAACGACCACCGTGAGCAACTCAATGGGCTATAAGCAGTCGCCCGTCCCTAATTTAGGGTCACTGGTTCCAGGGAAGGGAGAGAGCCAGTGCCGTAAGACAAACACAACATCCATGCCTGACCGGGATTCGAACCCGGACCCCTTACGGACGAATGATCAGAGGCCAACGCCTTAGACCACTGCGCCACCGGGGCGGCACACACTAATTCAGGCACAATACTGGAGCACAAACAACGAGCAACTGAATGGGCTATAAGCGGTCGCTCGTCCCTTATTTAGGGTCACTGGTTCCAGGGAAGGGAGAGAGTTAGTTATGTAAGACAAACACAACATCCATGCCTCACGGCATTCGAACCCGGACCCCTTTCGGACAAATGATCAGAGACCATCGCTTAGAGCACTGCTGGGCGGCGTAGTAAATAGCGCCCTTTCTCCATGTTTCAAGTTGGCTGAGAAAGTCTCTGGTAGTAGGACCGATTCTCTACCCCAGATTCTTTCCGCCCCTCAGGTCTTAGATGGAGCCATCGTCGAAAGTGTACCAGGATTTATTAACCTGGTCATTTGGTAATACATGCATTATATTCGTTTTTTATACAATCTGTGTACATCTTGTTGTCAACGCAGTAAAAATAACTAGAATATATGAACACGGAGAACCTCAGTTACAAGTATCCATCAGGAGCAAAACATTATGACTTCCGCTGATCTGACGTTGAGACCGTTTCCGGCGAGGCAGAACAAACATGTTGGGTCAAGGGCATGTGCCGTGGCATACACTGAGTCATCACTGAATTATTACCACATGCCTAATACTTCGTATGTCCTTCTTTAGCTCTCAGTACAGCAGCTATCCGACGTGGCATTGATTCAATAGGATGTCGGAAGCAGTTGGGAAGTATAGCCAACCGAGCTGTGTGTAACGCGACTTTCAATGCATATATGGAGCTGATTGGTGTATCCAGACGCCTGATATGCTGTTCCATAGTGTTCTACAAGTGCTCTGGGGGATTGATATCGGGGGAGTTCGGAGGCCAATCGAT
This sequence comes from Macrothele yani, assembly GCA_039090855.1. Taxonomy (NCBI): domain Eukaryota; kingdom Metazoa; phylum Arthropoda; class Arachnida; order Araneae; family Macrothelidae; genus Macrothele; species Macrothele yani. The sequence continues at coordinate 40,694,731 of CM077022.1, read as the reverse complement.
ATGCTGGAAGTCTAAACTGCGTTCCTCAAACCATTCCTGCACAACATTGGACCCGTGGTTCGTCGTATTGTCATCTTGGAAGACACTGTCGCCATTTAAGAAAACGTGCAACATTTCTGGGTGTACAGAGACAGCAAGCAGTTGACGATGGTGAGCACCAGACATACGTTGTTCCACATGCTGCAGCAGTCCAAGTTCCTGCCCGGTAAACATGTCCCACACCATACAACCGCATCCGCCGGCTTGCACTGTGGAGACCGTGCAGGATGAATGGGGTGCCTTATATCATCCGCGCAGTGGAGTAAAAATGCAACTTCTCATACCAGAAAACTTTTTCCAGTCATGCGACGTTCAACTTGCATGATCTTTGCACCAAGCGAGTCTTTTGTACCGATGAAACGTGGTTAGGAGAGGATGTCGTCGGGATCGTTAGCTGATTTACCTTAGACATGCGAGCGCGCAACGCATGTTTCTGATAGATACTGATCCGGGTTTGCCTCTGTTGTATTGGACAGTCAACTGTCAAGAGTGCTGCGTCTGTTGGTCTGTATGAGTCGTCGGCACTGGCGCTTACCTCTCACATCAACCTTTTGTTGTCCTGTGCAGTTTTGCCTCCGGGTGGTTGTTTGACCATTTTCACGCCAGTTCTGATACACTTCAACATCCGCGGCTCGCGACAACCCACCAGTTCAGCCTTTCAGGAAATCGAGGCACCAACTCTCCGAGCTTACTAAAGTCCGATAAATCCTTACGTTAACCCATCACATCCAAATTTTACCACCTACTGCTCTACTCACACCTTATATATGCTGCGTCGGCCAAGTAATCGCTCCCTCTTGGAAATCACGTGGTCAACGGGAGCATCCCCTTTTGATAGGGGTGGTCATAATTCAGTGTTCATTCTGTGTATGTGATACGTGTAGTGTTAGTCGGAGATAAAAGGGTTGTTGTAATAAGTAAGAAACGAGATTGAACCCAATGAAAACCGGCATGATAATCGAATACAGAGCAGAGGATGTCCGTATCCGGCAAACGGTGACTTTTGTCGGCAGTTCACAGTCTGTCACAATTAAAGTGCACCAAGAATTCGTAGAAAGAGGCGTAACACATAACCGGCGAGCGGGTATTGGAAGACTAGTGTTGCATAATGTCAGGGGATAGGGCCGAGTCGGACACATTGTCCTGAAAATCTGACTGTCGTTAAAAACCAGGGAGCACGGAGCGGTTTGTCCACAGCTAGAGTGCAAATATTCCTGCAAAGTATAGGCCAATGGTGTAAACGCATGACCACAGCACCCCCTCAACACAGCATGTCATCAGTGGCAACGACTGGAGTTTGGCACTAAACATTGGGAGTGATCCTTGAATATTTGGAAGTAGGTTACTTTTAACAATGAAACTCGTTTCGTGCAGGAATGAATCTCGCTTTTGAGCGATGGTAAGAAAGCGTGCAGCTGCGGAGGCGATGGTACTAGATGCGGTTACCCCACGTGTACAGGCACGTGGTGGAGGTGTAATCCTGCTCGTGGTGTTTTCTTGTAAGCCACTCGATCCCCTGATAGCAATGGATGTACCCTTGAACTCCACGGCCTATGTGTCCATTACTGAAAATCAGGCTCAACCGTTTTTGGATATAATGTTTCCTGGCCAAGAGGAGGTGAATCAACAGGAATACACGCCGTATCGTAAGGCCCACATTGTTCAGGACTGATTCAAAGAACATCAGGATGATTTCCATGGACGATGTCATCGCTCTGTCCACGTTATTTTTTAAACAATGCATAGCGACTGAAAAATTGTATTCCGGCACCGCTGGGATCGAACCCCAGAACTCTCGATAACTAGTCGAGTGCGTTCGAATTTACGCTACGGCGCCAACAATTCTCAGCGCCATGCATGGTTTATCAGTCAGCATCTGACTACACGAATACGTATTGGTGTTCTCAGCAACTGAGATGGCGTCATCTGGTGGCATTTAACACAACAGCTATTTAATACGTATTCGTGTAGTCAGATGCTGACTGATAAACCACGCATGGCGCTGAGAATTGTTGGCGCCGTAGCGTAAATTCGAACGCACTCGACTAATTACCGAGAGTTCTGGGGTTCGATCCCAGCGGTGCCGGAATACAATTTTTCAGTCGCTATGCGTTGTTAAAAATATAACGTGGAAAGAGCGATGACATCGTCCATTTACATTATCTCCACGTATTTGTTATATATTAACCATTTCTATCGCCCTCTGAACTTATCAGCTACAATTAAATAGCTGTTGTGTTAAATGCCACCAGATGACGCCATCTCAGTTGCTGAGACCATCAATACGTATTCGTGTAGTCAGATGCTGACTGATAAACCACGCATGGCGCTGAGAATTGTTGGCGCCGTAGCGTAAATTCGAACGCACTCGACTAGTTATCGAGAGTTCTGGGGTTCGATCCCAGCGGTGCCGGAATACAATTTTTCAGTCGCTATGCGTTGTTTAAAAAATAACGTGGATACAGCGATGACATCGTCCATTTACATTATCTCCACGTATTTGATATATATTAACCATTTCTATCGCCCTTTGACTTCCATGTCCTCTCATGTAGCCCGACATGAACCTAACTCAACAGTGCAATAATGCATACCGTATACGCACATGTCGGTTAGGACGTGGTCTCTTAGTCAGTTACCTTCTATCGGCCGTTTGGGAAAGGTGAAATTTGTCGACCCCAGCTGAATCTCTGCTCAGTTATGGTTGCACTTAGATAGTCAAACTCTGTTCGTGTTTCGAATTTAGCCAGTTTAACTTGTAACTGTATGTTGAAGGCTCTTGTTGAAGTGATTTTTGAACATAATACCATGTATGCAGCACAGCGTAGAGATAGTGACAACCTTGACGTTATCTTTGATTCATGAAAAACACGTTGATTAGACGCTACAAATTGATTTCGCAAAATTTGCAATGATTTTCGACATGGTGAAGTTTAATTTTTTTATACGATGGCGTTCTGAAAATGGTTTAAATTAACGCCGTACCTATGGAAATCTTTGACCCTTATGATTTACTGTGATTTAATAAATATCTTATGACGATGTTGTGGGGGTGACAGTGAGCGAAAATATCCCTTGGCCCAGGATTTTAATTTTCGTAGTCTGGGACTCATAATGTGAAGCTACTTATGAAGAAAGAACTGCTCAAATTCTTGTGGATGGGATATATTTGGGCAAAGATCTGATATTTATATGCCAGTTTCTTTAGTGTACCTGCCCTCGTTGCATACATGGCTCACTCCAACACGTAAGACCTTACCATAATGCTGTACTTCTGCAGAAGTAAAAGAGATAGCTGCTAAGGCCTATGTAACCTTCAACAAACGTGCGTGCACTGCCAATTTCGCTTGAAGATGTTCCTGTCACCCTTGCATCACTAGAAGCAAGACAATTTCCGCTTTTTTGAGCATTGTTATTCTATCGGATGGTTGGAATTTTCAAAGTGAAAAGAAGATCGCGAAAAATGCGTGTCGCGCACCCTATATATGCAACACTTTCGTGACGGATTCTGGCACGTCACGAAACCGTGCATACCATTCGAAATATCTGCTGCGGGATGATGCTGTATCAACATACACTGAAGTGCCAGAAAAACTGGTACACCAGTCTAATACTTGGTAGTTCCCCCACGGGAGCACAGAACTGCAGAAATACGACGGTGCATGAACTCCACTAGCTTCTGGAAATATGCTGTAGGCAACGCACACCATACTTCCTGCAGAGCGTTCCACAATTCGGGTGTATTCCGAGGTCTCGGATTCCTGTGTTCGATTGCGCGTTGCATGGCATCTCAAATATGTTCTATCACGTTCAGATCTGGTGACTTGGGTGGGAACGGCAACACCCCAAACTCAGATGAATGCTCCTCTAACCATGATGTGGCGTCCCTACACTTGTGTTGTCCTGTTGGAACAGGCTCAACCCATCAGCATGAACGCAGGGCATGAACGAGTGTACCTCGTCAGAAAGGATGCGCGCATAGCGTTGGCGGGTCACCGACGCTTGTAAACGTACCAGGGGTCCCAGTGAAGTTCAGCTAAACACAACCTATACCATTAGGGACCCCCGCCCCCACCAGCCGGTACAGTTCCCTGTTAACAGGCGTGATCCATGGCTTCATGGGGTTTTCGCCACATACGAATCCTTTGATCTGCCCGATACAGTTGGAAACGCGACTCGTCAGACCAGGCTACTTGTTTCCAGTGATCAAGTGTCCAGTGGCGGTGTTGCCGTGCCGAAGCGAGGCGCATAGCTCTGTGTCGTGCACCCATCAAGGTGACTCGAGTTGGGCTTCGGCTCCCATAGCCCTTATCGTGCAGGGTACGTTGCACAGTCCGGACGCTGATGCTTGTTGAGGCTCCAGCATTGAATTCCGATTATACCTGCGAGAGTGTTGCACGCCTATTGCGTGAAATGATTCTTGACAGCCGACGATGGTCACGTTCACCCAATGTCATTTTACGGCCACACTGGTATCGTAGGTTGGAGGTTTTGCCGGAATTCTTGTAGTCACGGTACACCCTTGCAAAGGTCGTCCGTGAAAATCCGAACTTCGTTTCTACCTCCGAATTACTATCGCCCATCTCACGAGCGCCAAAATCATTTAAATCGTTATTACTTGTCCTTCTCATGCCGAAAACAGCTCTGACAGCTGGCAAGGATATCTATCGCTTTATATACGCACTAACGGACGCAACTGAGTACGCGCATAGGTGACGTTGCTATGTATTTTGCATAAGCTCGTCTGTATCAGTATTTCTGGAGCTTCAGTGTACGCTTCTTTTAACATTCTGTAAGTTTCAGTAGCTGATTTACCAAGTTTCCAACAAAAACCGATGTTTACTCTCTGCTCTTCCCTGGCTAAAATGAAATGGGACGAGGACGCTAGCCGTGACTCCTTTAATGTCCGTCTGCCGCCTGTCAGTGCCGGTATAAACCGGTCGCCATACGTTCGCTGATCGGCCGAGGACTGTTGTCTTCTGCCACACACGTGATGCTTTTATCCCACTACTGTGACGTCAGTTATGCGGTCAGGCGTGGAACTTATTGGACGATATTATCAACATTACGTGATACTGTTGATAATATCAGGTCAGAGCAGCTGATTTGATCAGTGACACTGGAAGAACAACGCGTTTGTTTTAATTTTTGTGCCTCATTGTAGTATTCAGAGGGAGTGGCACAAAGTCATTAGTGGACAGCAGTAGGACAAAATGTTCTATAGAAAATGGCGGTGCACAATTGAATGTAAGAATAAAAGAACGCAGAACATCCCCAAAAATGCCTTAAGATACATCGGTCGACGGATTTCGACTTCCGGACAAGAAGTCAAACAATGCATCCAAAAGGCAGTCTTTTAGTGTGAGTGTCAATGAGCTTTCCACACAACTGGATATCCTTGAAAGAACGGTTTGTACTGTGCGGACAGAAGATTTTGGCCTAATGAGCAAACCAGCGTCGTAGATACTGAACACACGAACCACGACACAATGAATCTCGTTTGGTACGCTAGGAATTGCACAGAGAAAACCTTGCGTGGTATCGTCGCAAAACTAAGGTGCTCACAAGGTTCCTCTGCTTAGAAGAAAGTTGCGTAGAATTTTATGAACTCAGGCAAGGACACTAGAATTTTATGTACTTAGGCAAGGACGTCCTTATTCTGCGTTAAACCCGGTATTTTGATGTCTTTCATTCAGCAGCAAGTGGAGTCTGCATTGCGCGTCAGCAGCGTTAACTGTGTATCCAATATGCATGGTATTAATTAACAATTCAAGGTTAATTAATACCATGAGGGGCCAGCACGAACTGGTATCCCTGGTGCGTTTGGACCAGTGTACAGAGGAAGAATGCCACTGACATTCCTCGTTGACTTTAAGTATGTAACTAAATTTACTTATCGGACAACGTTTTGCTCACTCATGTGTTATTTTCGGGTATCGTTTACTTGATCGAAGATCACTTGACCGAAAATCACTTCGCCGAAGATCACTTGATCGAAAGGTACATTTTACTGAAGGGTCACTTGACCGAAAAGTTCATTTCACCGAAAGGTCACTTTACCTAAAAGTTCATTTCATCGAAAGGACATTTAATCGAAAAGCTCATTTCAATGAAGGATTACTTTACCTAAAAGTTCATTATCATTTCACCAAATGGTCAGTTTATGGAAAACTTTGAATTTTGTTGTTAGAGATCTGTTGGAGTGTGGCCTGGGGTTTTTTGAAATACTGGCCACCTAAGAATTATTGGATTGTATAAAAAATACACTTTTAATTTCTATGAAACACCTCCACATGAGTAGGTTTTTCGAAATGCAACATTAATTGTAATGCTTAGATCTGTGCCTTTTTGTCAAATTTTAATCCTCCGAGCTCATATTCATAAGGGTTACATAGTAAATCAAGTAAATATAGTGTTCTACTTTTACTAAAACGCAAAACATAAATTTTTTTACCGTAGGCCTAGATGCAGCGCATTTTAACAGATTTTAACCCTACTAATATTCATAAGCATTACATAAAGTTTAAAGTAACTTTTTATGTAAACCTTATGAACATAAGCACGCACGGTTAAAATTTGCTAAAAAGGCCTAAGCCGAGACATTGGGTCCTAAAATTTATTCTTTTTGCCTGAAAAAATGTGCAACATTATTAACTTGACATTTTATGTAAAGCTTATGAACATGAGTTCGTACGATTAAAATTGGGTAAAAAGGCCTAAGCCATGGCCTAGGGACCTAAAGTTGATTCTTTTTGTCTGAAAAAACGTGCAACATTATAAATTTTACTTTTTATGTAAACTTTATGAACATGAGCACTGAACATAACTTCTATGTAAACCATGATTAAAATTTACTAAAACGGCCTAAGCCGAGGCCTAAGAACTTAAAATTAATTATTTTTGTCTTAAAACTAAATCTTTACGTTCTCTGTGACACGGGGAAATCAAAAGTGCAATTTGAGTATGATCCCCTAACGTTTCGGTAGTCTGTCTGGCGAACTTGCACCATGCTTCAAAAGATCCTGTAATGAAATCCAAAGTTTTCGATAAACTGACCCTTCGGTTAAATGACCTTTCAATGAAATGAACTTTTAGGTAAAGAGACCTTTCGGTGAAATGTACCTTTCGATCAAGCGACCCTTAGGTGAAACGAACGTTTCGATCAAGTGATCTTCCGGTGAAACAATCTTTTCGGTGAAGTGATTTTCGGTCAAGTGACCCTTCGGTGAAGTAAACGTCGGGCAAATGAACCAAACCCGTTATTTTCACTGCGAGCATTTGCTTCTCGAGACCATTTACGTATGTCCTGTGAACTTCGAGATATTTCATTGACCGCTTTGGATTATATTTGTCCGCTGTTGCCTTCCGGATTTTAATTTTGGACACCAGTGTGGTTTCTGTCGTTTTGTTTAAAAATCTTCCTACGCAAACTATTGATATCCCTTCTGACAATCTTCCCAATCAAGTTATAGTTTGCCGGCAGCACCTAAGAGAATAGCTTTTGCTTCAGGCATACTGCTTTGAATATTGACATCTCAGAAGCATGAGAATTTGAGGTTTCGATATTTAACTTTCATTTCGCACTAAATGAAAGCTCCTTGCATTAAAAGTATGGGCTTTTGAGTTAAGATAGTCATTGTTTTTGTTTGATCGGCGTATGACGACCAGCATGAGCAACAGGAAGAACTGTAAGTAGTCGGCCGTCCGTAATTTACGGCCTCTTGCTCTAGGTGACGGAACAGCCAGCGCCATTAGACGAACACAAAACCCAATCCTCGTTCGGGACTCAAATTCTTTCCCACCTTGGATGAATAGTCTAAGGCCTGCTCCACAGAACTCGGGCACTGGGGTGACATCATTATTTCCTGGACATAGATCGTACTCTCAGATTTAAGAATTGTAGGCTAATTTCCAGTATTTGCACTTAAAAGGTCCGCCGAATCCTATACATTGCGATTTTCAAATATGACATGTAAGGTACATTAAGATTAAATGCAAGCTGTGAAATTTGGATATTGCAGAAGTGAAATGTCGGATATTATAGGGAATGTTTTGGGGGGAGGGAGGTTGTAAGAAAATCCTGGATTTACTCACGCACATGAGTTCTGCGCACAATTGTCTGTGCATCATACTTGTACTTACGTCACTTAAACTCTTATCTAGACAGTATATATAACGAAGTTCTTTGTTAACATCTTTCAATGGTGCCTCCACCTGAAGATGCCCTTAACGTAAGGTCGAAAGATCTAATGGTTTTTAATTGTAAATATGTTTTTTAACCTATCGTTTTTACGAAATAAACATCTCATCTAAGATCATTTAGTGCCTTCATCTTGTGTATAGATCGGGCAAAAACGGCAAATTTCGACTATATTAGTTGCTATCTGCACGAAAATTAAACTTATGAAAAATGAACCATTTATTTATTCATGCGCGTGCATATACGTTTAGCACGCACGTTATTCTGGGGTAGAAATGGAAATTCCGCCCTGAAAGTTCACCGATTGGCCATTTAGAAATATGCCGCCCCGGTGGCGCAGTGGTCTAAGGCGTTGGCCTCTGATCATTCGTCCGTAAGGGGTCCGGGTTCGAATCCCGGTCAGGCATGGATGTTGTGTTTGTCTTAAGGCACTGGCTCTCTCCCTTCCCTGGAACCAGTGACCCTAAATTAGGGACGGGCGACTGCTTATAGCCCATTGAGTTGCTCACGGTGGTCGTTAAACCTCCAATAAAAAAAAAAAAAAAAAAATTTAGAAATATACTATCGAACGTTACATTTCATTTATACGGGCGGTTTATGAAACGCGTTCGGAAATAAATGAAGTTTGAACATCCGTTTCTCACAAGGAATTCGGGATTCCCTTAAACCCTTTGAAAAAAAAAAGAGTAGCATTTGAATTAGTTCACGCCGCCCCGGTGGCGCAGTGGTCTAAGCCATGGCCTCTGATCATTCGTCCGTAAGGGGCCCGGGTTCAAATCCCGGTGAGGCATGGATGTTGTGTTTGTCTTACGGCACTGGCTCTCTCCCTTCCCTGGAACCAGTGACCCTAAATTAGGGACGGGCGACTGCTTATAGCCCATTGAGTTGCTCACGGTGGTCGTTAAACCTCCAATAAACAATTAGTTCATCAATATTAGTTATTTATTGGTGATATATCATATCTTAATCACTGAGTAACTTAGATAATAATAAAAAAAATATGTATAGCATTTTTAATAAATATGTATCTAATATACACTGACGGAAAAAAATCCCAACACCAAAAAATGGTTGTGTTAGATAAACGACAGTTGGTAGGCAGTGAGAGTACATCTGTAAGATGACGTCTATGCAAATTTCGCGCTCAGCGCATACGTGTGGCGCTAGTAGAGCCCCTCGGAGCATGCAAAGCAGGTTTGCTGTAAATACGCGATGTAACGTTCGTGAGCGTTAGTTATCGTTGAGATTCGACGTAGTGTGTTGATGTTAGTCAAGAATGCCTTTAAGAAGACGAAAAAGCCATTATCAACAGCTCACGAAGTTTGAACCAGGTCGTGCAATAGGGCTACGAGAAGGTGGATTTTCTTTCCGCAATATTGCAGAACGACTTGGCAGGAATGTAGCGACTGTGCATGATTGTTGTCAGTGGTGGTCAAGGGAAGGTACTGCCTCAAGAAGACCGGGTTCTGGCCGACCACGTGTCAATACTGAGAGGGAAGACCGCCGTGTACGGCGTATGGCAGTGGCGCATCGTACCGCGTCTGCGGCAGCAATTCGAGCTGCAGTTGCCACCACAGTGACACAACGAACTGTTACAAATCGGTTACTTGAAGGTCAGCTCTGAGCCAGACGCCCACTTACTCCAAACCACTGCCGTTTGCGACGTCAGTTGTGTCAAGCTAGAGCTCATTCGAGGACGGAGTGGAGATCTGTTGTGTTTTCTGATTAAAACCGTTTCTGCTCTGGTGATAGTGATGGCCGTGTGTTGGTTAGAAGGAGGTCAGGTGAGCGCCTGCAACCAACCTGTCTGCGGCCGAGACACACTGGACCTACACCTGGAGTTATGGTCTGGGGAGCAATTTCCTATGACAGCATGAGCACTCTCGTGGTTATCCCACGCAACCGGACGGCACAGTTTTACATCGGTCTGGTGATTCAACCTGTTGGGCTGCCATTCATGAACAGCATTTAAGGGGGTATTTTCCAAAAGGATAACGCTCGCCCGCATACCGCTGCTGTAACCCAACATGCTCTACAGAGTGTCGACATGTTGCCGTGGCCTGCTAGATCACCAGATCTTTCACCAATCGAGCACGTATGGGACATCATTGGACGACAACTCCAGCGTCACCCCCAACCAGCATTAACCGTCCCTGTATTGACCGACCAAGTGCAACAGGCGTGGAACTCCATCCCACAAACTGACATCCAGCACCTGTACGACACAATGCATGAACGTTTGCGTGCTTGCATTCAACATTCTGGCGGTTACACCGGTTATTAATGTACCAGCATTTCACATTTAAAATGGCTCTTCTCGCGCTTACAATAAGCTGGGATCTTGAAACCTTAATCGATTAAATATGTTACCTATACAAATGTATTGCCGCCATTTCATTCCTCTACAACTATTTTCTCGAGGTGTTGGGATTTTTTTTCCGTCAGTGTATTTAATAATATATATATATATATATATATATATATATATATATATATATATATATCGAGTGAAAATTTGGGCGAGTACTGTTTCGATTTCTCCACTTGCTTCTTGTATGATGTCTATAGTAATTTCATCTTCACCTGGAGGTTTTCCCCGCTTCATGTTCTTGATTGCATGTGCAACTTCTGCTGGAAGGACTGGAAGAACTCTGGTACTGGTACCTTTCATGATGTCTGGAGTACATATATCATCCCTTTCATATAATTTGGAGTAGAAATCTTTCACTCTTGTCAAAATTTCTCCTCTATTTCTTGTTACAGAACCATATTCTTTTCTCAGTGCCATAATCTGTTTTTTCCCCTTACTGAGATGTCCCTTTGCTATCTTTAGGCTTTGGTTGTTTTCAATTGCTTTCCTTACTAGTTCACAGTTGAATTTCCTTACGTCTTCAGTGATACTTTTTCGTACTGTCTTGCATAGCTCTATATATTCCACTTTGGAAGTCACATCTTCTTTAGTTGTCCTCATCACTCTTCTTTTTTGCATCAACATTTTGGTTTTTCCTGATAATTTGTTCACATGCAATTTGTTCTTAGACCCAGCTAATTTTGTTGCTGTTTCCATAAGAGCTTTGGTTACTTTTCTGTTAACTTCTGAAATATCCACTTCTTCCGATGTTAGGCCTTCTAAAGCAGAGAATTTGTTCTTCAGTTCCAATTTGAAGGTATTATGGTGTTTTTTAAGGTTGGTTATGTCAATACATTTTGTTTGTCTTATGAGCTTGCTACGTTCGAGTTTAGTGTTGAGGTGCATCTTACATCTCACCAATCTATGGTCACTGCCTGTGTTGAACTTGTTTAGCACACTGCAGTCTTCTATGATGAATTTTTTGTTACACATAATAAATATGAAGGGAAAATTCCTGAGGATTGGAACAACGCTACAATGATCTTGCTGCATAAAAAAGGTGACATTGAGGATCTCAGGAACTACAGACCTATCAGCCTCCTATCAGTGGTTTATAAAATCTTCACTAAAGTTCTTTTACACCGCTTGAAGGTGACACTGGACATGGCTCAACCGAGAGAACAAGCTGGATTCAGGAGTGGCTACAGCTCAATAGATCATATCCACGTACTGAGAGAACTAATTGAAAGAGCGAGGGAATATGAGCTTCCATTGTGCATGGCTTTTATCGATTATGAAAAAGCCTTTGATTCGGTGAAACCATCAGCAGTTGCAATGGCTCTGAAATCCTGCGGTATTGAAGATGCATACATTAATATTATTAATAACATCTATGAAAATGCAAGTGCAAAGATTCGGCTGTTTGAAAATACAACACATAAAAATTGGAAAAGGAGTGAGACAAGGTGACACCATATCTCCGAAGCTCTTTTATGCCACATTGGAAAATGTCTTTCAATCACTGAACTGGGAAAACAAAGGGATAAAGATTAATGGAGATTATCTAACCCACCTTCGTTTTGCTGATGACATAGTCATTTTTGCAACTACCCCATCAGAGCTACAGAGTATGATCCAGGAACTTGCTGACAAGAGTAAAGAAGTGGGATTAAAAATGAACTTTCAGAAGACAAAAGTGATGTACAATGCTTTTACAAGAAATGAAGATTTATCGATTGATGGAGAAAAGCTGGAGATAACAGACACGTACGTTTATCTTGGACAGCAGATATCAAGTGAGGGTCACATTGGTGAAGAAATTAATCGGCGTACAAAACTTGCCTGGAGAGCTTTTGGAAGAAACAGCATAATTTTCAAGAGCAATATGCCATTATGTCTTAAAAGAAAAGTGTTTGATCAATGCATCCTTCCAGTGCTTACGTATGGTGCAGAGACGTGGACCTTAACTAAAAGAGACATACAAAGGCTGCAGACAACTCAAAGAAGCATGGAGAGGTGCATGCTTGGTGTAACCAGGAGAGATAAGAAGAGGAACTCGTGGATCCGAAAAATGACAAGAGTGGAAGACATCATGATCAGAGTTAAATCCCTGAAATGGCAATGGGCTGGACATACTGCCAGAAGGACAGATCATCGATGGACAGCCGAAATTTTAGATTGGATTCCAAGGGACAGGAAAAGACCCAGAAGAAGACCACATGGAAGATGGGTGGATGAAATTCGAAAGTATGCGGGAGTGACATGGAGGAGACTGGCACAAGACAGACCGTTGTGGAGGAAACTTTGGGAGACCTTCGTCCAGCAGTGGATTGATAATGGTTGACAATGATGATGATGATGATGATGATGATGATATATATATATATACAGTATATATAGTAAACTGGATTGCATGTACTAATATAATAATTTACACAATTCCACAACATAGACGGCGATAAAGCTCAGTAGTGTGATTCTATTACACGGCGTAACACGAAAACATTTATAGTAGTTTGTGGTAATGTGAACGAGAAAAAAAAATCGCTAAGTCCCTTAGGGAAGATATATCACTTATGTCGTGCCATGAAAACGGAGGTCTGCGGTATTTTTGCTGTCAAGGCGAAAATCCCAGATAGTGTTCATTGAAACGAAGGATTACGATTCAGGTCAGAGACCTGAAATGATGAAAGAAACGAGAGAAGCGTATATACGAGAACTGCTTTAATACAGCACATCCAAAAATAGGGGATTGGCAACCGAGTGATCTCGACTTAAAGATAGGAGTCGTTATTAATGAGTCGGTAGAGATTTATATTGCAGAAGTATTTGCGGACCCAGAAAGATTGATGAGATATTATCCACCAGAGGAATGGGAGGGAAAATGAGGAATAGTTAATCGAAATAGGTTTAAATAAATCAAAATAGCAAAAGTAAAAAAAAAAAAAAAGATTCCAAAAATTTTCACTTTCTTTTGCTTTTTGGATGAAGACGATCGACCAAATAAATGGGCCAAATCAAATCGATCCTTTCCGATGGCTCAATGCTGATCTCTGACCGTTTTTTTGAGAAGGTACTGACACTTTCTCTTCTTTGAACCAGTAGCCCCAATTAGAGACGGAAGACTACTTACATGTCTTCGAGTTGCCCACGATGTTTGTTAAACACCGAAACGAAACAATTAAATTGCAAAAGTATCTAAGCTAAAGCTTTATAACATCGCAACAAGAACTTCGTATTTTTTTCTGCTCCGGTAGTGAAATAATGCTGGCTGCTTTTTAACGCTTTGCAACCGTAGGTTGAAAAAGCGCATATGCTCCAGCTTTGTACATCTGTCCGCCTGTCCGCACGATCACTCACGTAAAAGTGGTTCGATTTCGATGAAATTTTAGTATGTTGTAAGGGACCACCTGGGGACGAACCATATATAAAATTTGCGAAAAGGGGTCAAAGCTCAGAACATAGGAGTGGGATCCATTCCATCGCCCTTATGCGTAATAGCTTACGTAAAAATGCTTCGATTGAGACAAACCTTTATCATGTTGTTTCGAAAGTATACTTAACCGGTTCTGTTAAATATCATCGAAATGGGGTCAAAGGTCAGGGCATGGGAGCGAGATTTTTTCTACTGCCGTTATCCTCATAACTTGAGTAATACACTATCTACCAACAAGTAATTGGACACCCCTGCAATCGACGATATCTGCGACCCTGATACACGTCACGGCCGCCGCCGTTAAATATCATGTGGGAAACAACAACCCAACCAGTCGCATGCAAGATGCCACGCAGTTCGGAACTCTCTGATTTAGAGAAACGTGTAATCGTTGGCTATCACACAAATGGCCGATCCATACGTGACATATCTAGCGAGTTGAAGTACCCAAAATCGACAGTGGCCTACGTGATTGGCAAGTGGAAGAAGAGAGGTGACTGTCGGAATGTGCCCCGACCTGGCAGACTCACAAAACTGGGAGTTAGAGACCGACGGGTGCTGGCCAGAGAAATTCGGAAGACCGCACCAAATCGATGGGCCACACACGCGAGGAGTTTCATCAGGCATCCGGGAGTGTTCTTTCGATGAATACCATCCGAAAGGAAGCCCATCTGCTCGGTTATCATGGACATGCTGCCGCCCACAAGCCTTTGATCACCAAGTCCAATAGCGCTCCTCGGCTAACGTGGCGCAAAGAACGTCGACAGTGGACCGTTGAACAGTCGAAACAGGTTCTCTGGAGCGACGAATCAAGGTTCACCCTCTACCGTTCGAATGGCAGGGCCTGGGTTTGGCGTCTGCCTGGAGAACGCCTCCTGTCGGAATGTATTGTGTCAACTGTGAAGTTCGGCGGCGGTGGAATTATGCTATAGGGGTGTTTCTCCTGGTATGGCATGGGACCCTTGGTCGCAATTCCTGGTAGACTCAACGCCGAGACCTACTGCGCCATTTTGGATGACCATGCGCTTCCTACGTTGTGACAGTTTTACGGGGTGGACCCATGTTACCTTCAGGATGAAAATGCCACCTTTCATGTTGCGAGGTCCACCATGGCTTGGTATGGTGACAATGGGGTTAATCGAATGGACTGGCCTGCCCAGAGCCCGGACCTTAAACCTATCGAGCACCTCTGGGACGAGTTGGAGCGTCGAATTAAGGGGTGCCCCCAGCGTCCGAAATCGGTGAAGGAACTGACCTGTCTTCTCCAAGCCGAGTGGAAGAAAATACCGCTAGTCGTCGTACAGCGCCTGGTTGAGAGTATGCCCCAGAGGTTCGCAGCTGTAATCGCCGCTCGTGGAGGCTCCACCAACTACTGAAGGTGAATAAACTTCGTTTTCCTTTACTATCACAGGTGTCCAATTACTTGTTGGTAGATAGTGTAACTTGAGTAATGATTTCTAGTATGTTAGAAAGCGTATCATAATCAATGCATTGCATAATTATTACTAACTTGCTTCATAAATCTGAGACCACCTCTAAAAGTATTATCCTTTTCTTCTGTTTCGAGGTTTAACTACCACCTTGAGCAACTACTAAGGGATGTGGCCACCTCGGTGACGCAGTGGTCTAAGCGCTGGCTTCTGACCATTCGGCAGAGGTGGGTCTGGGTACAAATCCCGGTAAGGTACGACATTGGTTCTCTCTCGTTTCCTGGGAACCAGTGACCCTAAATTAGGAACCAGCGATTGCTTATAATTTATTCAGTCGGTCACTGTGGTAGATTAACCGCAAAATGAAATAAAAAACTACAACAAAGGGCATTCGCCGGTCCCTAATTTGTTTCTGGCGAAGGGACAGAGCCAGTGCATAAGGCCAGCACACAGTCCAGTCCATGTCTCATTCGGATTTCGAGCTCGGCCTGTCTCGGACGAACGATCAAAGGTCAGCGTTTATACCTATGCTTTCAAGGGTAGACGTTTAGTATCCTTTAACAATAGGAACACTTACCTAATTACCCGTTGGTGCAACGTTCTGTGCACTCACGGCTCGCAGACACTTACGAAGACATTATACTAGGTGTCAACTACCCTCCATGCGTAGCTTTGACCAATGTCCGCTGCAGTAGCTCCGTCAGTTGACGCTCATTCTGTGGAAGAGGTTCAGGAGTTATCACACCTAGTTCTAGCATATCTCACAAATGTTCAATTAGGTTACAGTTAGGGGAGATTTCAGATTGGTTGTCGTGTTTCTCCAACCACTCAGTAGCCGTCCCGATCGCGCAGTGGTCTAAGCGATGGCCTCTGATCATTCGTCCGAACGGGGTCCGGGTTCGAATCCTGGTGAGGCATGGATGTTGTGTTTGTCTTACGGCACTGGCTCTCTTCCTTTCCTGGAACCAGTGACCCTAAATTAGGGACGGGCGACTGTTTATATCCCATTGAGTTGCTCACGGTGGTCGTTAAACCTCCAATAAAAAAACAAACAAAAGAAAACCACTCAGTAGTTATGTGAGCACGACGACACGGAGCGTTTCACTGTTGAATGATGGCACTTTGATCTGGGTAAACCTCCTGCAGACATGGATGGAGATGTTGGGCTAGCAGGTCCCTGCAGTGCTTGCCATTCAGTGTTTGGGGGATGATAACCAAAGGAAACAGCTCCTCAGACTAGACAACCACATCCACCAGGCTGTCGAACCCCAACTGTGCAACTAGGATATAGG
Organism: Macrothele yani; assembly: GCA_039090855.1. NCBI lineage: Eukaryota > Metazoa > Arthropoda > Arachnida > Araneae > Macrothelidae > Macrothele > Macrothele yani. The sequence continues at coordinate 40,677,984 of CM077022.1, read as the reverse complement.
GCTTCAGAGGACCTTCTTCTATCTGTCGAAAGATCCATTGCCAACATTACTTGGCCCATGCAATGCGTTGTTTGCGATGACTGGACTTCATCATGGGCACCCTCGTTGGTCTCGCGCAGCTGTAGACCAGTGTCTGGAACCCCACGCGAAGCAAGGTACGGCCCATGGTGCATGTGGAAATGGGTCGAACTGCATCGCTGTTCGACTAGTGGCTGATCTAATAGATTGTTGCACGTCGCTGCCGAGATACCAGTCCTGACACCGGACGCCCAGCACTAGGATCAAACGCACGTGGCTTGCCAATGTGAGCTCTTCTCCAGGATATCTGTCAAACGGTAATGCAGTCCTGGTACACCCTTGATACGGTAGTACGGAAGCAGCTAAGAAGTGTGGCTGTTTCCGAAATGCTGGCATTCCCCTCCTAACTGTCTGGTTGCGGTGAAATTGGCTGACTTTGCAACGTTTCCGCACTACTGCCAAACGTTCACTGCTTATGAACAGAGGATAGATGTGAACAATTTACGGTAGTCGCATGCGACGTTGATATCACGTGGTACTTCGCTATCACTACGAATAAGTGAAAGGGGGTGTTCCTAATTCAAAGCTACCCCAGTGTATAATGCAGACATTTCGCTAGCAACTGTTGCCTGTTATCAAGTGCATTGCTGTTAGCTGGTTAGTAATATTATATACACTGCTCGGCATACAAATTGCCTCACCCAGAAAGAGGTGTGCTACAAACATGCAAATCGCAGGGCGGGTGTACCCACTCGAAATATGCATATTGTATGAACCCGGAGCCAATGACGTCACACGTTCGTGAGACGAAGGTGCAAGCAGCAGCAGGAATGATAATGTGTGGTCTCTGGTGGAAGTGTCGTGTACGTTTAAGATTTGTTGCTTGTGTCAGGAAACTGTTCAGAAAATTCCTGGTACGTGGGCAGGTTTATCGCCATTTGAATGCATTTCAGAGAGAAAAAATTGTAGGCCTGTGTGAAGCGGGCTGGTTTACACGTCGTATCGGTCCGTATGTGCAACCAACTGGACGCACGAACTGTTGGATGCTGTTGGCACCAGTGGCTACAAGATGGTTCGCACGTGCGTCGGTACGGCAGTGAGGCAGTCCGATAGTCGTCAGCACCCCTGGACCGGCGGATGGTTCGAAACGCTTGTTCATCACCACGAAGCACAACCGTATAAAGGGTGTACTTTTAGACGAGAGAACTTTCCTATTGATAACGGAAAGGGCCATCACCCTACTGTTGCCGTAATATTGGAAGCACACAATTGTCTGGAATGGCATTATAGGCAGCAGCGTTAAGATTCTTGGCATTGGAACTAGGATACCCATCCCAAACCTTGGAAAAGAGTCCTAGAGTACATGATGCCTTCTACATCTAACTTCACAGCTGGCTGGCAGAGCACAATCGGTCAGATAGCGTTCACCAAGCATCCTCTACACCCAGACTCGTCGTTTGGTTGCCAAATGGTGAAGTGGGATTCATCACTCCAAAGAACGCGTTTCTATTGCCCCAGAGTCAACTGGCGACGAGCTTTACACCACTCTAACCGACGTTTGGGCTTGATCTTGTTGATGTAAATATGCTTGTGTGCGGCTCCTCGGCCATGACAACACACTCCCTTCAGCTTTCGATGAACCTCTGTGGTAATGGCGTTGCTTCCACAGCCATTTTCGAACTCGGTGTTGAGTTTAGCAACAGAGCATAGGGCGATTGTTTCGCATCACTTGCTTCAGCGCTCAGTGGTCTTGTTCTGTTACTTTACGTTGCTAACCAGGTCTCGTTTGCGTTGTTGTTGCTACTAGGCATTTCCACTCCGCAATAACAGCGCTGACACATAAACGGGGAAGCTGAAGTTCGGAAGACATTTCCCGAACTGATTTGTTGTATCCCTCCCTATGACCATTCCACTTTAGAAATTACCGAGCTCTGCCGGATGGCCCATTCTATTGCTCGTGCTTGTCTATGATGATTGCCAGGCTACGTGCGCCTTTTTATACATGCGTGGGCCATGACTGTGATGCACATGTGTAAATTTACTACTCGGAAGGGGTGTCCGGATACTGTTGATCGTATAGCACATTTTCTTAAAACTCTCAGGTGTTCATAATAAAGACGCCACTCAGTGTACATTAGTTGGACAAAAAGGGAAACTTTATTGTACATAGGAGCAAGGTTGCATATGATAATAAGTACGAATAATACATAGTTAAACACGCCAAGTTTACCTGTTGTGCACCTTTTTTGTGGACAGATGGCGCGGAGTCATGCAAGGTTACGTATCGCCAGCAGAGAACGCGCGATTGCTCCGATTACCATTGTTTCATTGTTCCCGGTACAATGGCGACGTTCAGCGGCACGAAAATAACGAAAAGCTTGTTTCACGAGTCGCATTCAGGAACACAAATGCAACGACATTTTTGCAGAGAATACGGGAAAACTGCAACAAAAAAGGGGCACGATTGTAACATGGTACACACGATTTACCCAGACTGGATGTGTAGCTCATCGGAACAGCGGCCAAGGCAGGTCTGGAATGGCAGTGGCCAAGGCAGGAGGATGCAGTGCGAGCAGCATTTCTGCGAAGCCCCATTACTCGACGGCACGAGAAAGTCTGGAGCTTGGAGTACTAAAACCAACAGTGACAAGAATCCTACGGAAACGTCTGCAATTTAAGCCCTACAAACTGCAGCTCGTTCAAGCTCTGAAGGATGGCGAAAAAGAAGCAGAGAGCAGATTTTTGCAGCGACATGTTAAGTCGCATGGCAGCTGATGATAACTTCTTGTCGCAGTTGGTGTTCAGTGACGAGGCGACCTTTCACTTAAATGGCAAAGTGAATAGACACCGTGTGAGGGTTTGGGTATCAGAAAATCCCCATACCATTTTGAAACATGAAACGGACCGTCCCAAGGCAAACGTGCGAAGAACTGATTTACAGATGAGACATTTGCAGAGTAACCAAGGGAAGCCATACCGAACATTTTTGAAAAAAGGTAAACTTGGTGTGTTTAACTACGTACATTGAAGTGCCAGAAAAACTGGTACACCAGTCTAATACTTGGTAGGTCCCCCACGGGACCGCAGGACTGAACAAATACGACGGGGCATGGACTCCACTAGCTTCTTGAAATATGCTTCAGGCAATGCACACCATACTTCTTGCAGAGCGTTCCACAATTTGGGTGTATTCTGAGGTCTCGGATTCCTGTGTTCGATAGCGCGTTGCATGGCATCCCAAATGTGTTCTATCACGTTCAGATCTGGGGACTTGGGTGGGAATGGCAACACCCCAAACTCAGATGAATGCTCCTCTAACCATAATGTGGCATCCCGAGACTTGTGTGGAGGTGCATTGTCTGTTAGAACAGGCCCAACCACCCAGCATGAATGCAGGACATGAACGGGTGTGCCTCGTCAGAAAGGATGCGCCCACAGTGATGACCGGTTACAGACGTTTGCAGACGTAACAGGGGTTCTAGTGAAGTGCAGCTAAACACACCCCATACCATTACGGACCCTCCACCAACCAGTACAGTTCCCTGTTGACAGGCGGGATCCATGGCTTCATGGGGTTTGCGCCATACACAAATCCTTCCATCTCCCCGATACAGTTGGAAACACGACTCGTCAGACCAGGCTATTTGTTTCCAGTCCTCAAGTGTCCAGTGGCGGTGTTGCCGTGCCCAAGCGAGGCGCATAGCCCTGTGTCGTGCACCCATCATAGGGACTCGAGTTGGCCGTCGGCTCCCCAAAGCCCATATCGTTCAGGGTACGTTGCACAGTCCGGACGCTGATGCTTGTTGAGGCTCCAGCATTGAATTCCGATGATACCTGCGAGAGTGTCGCGTGAAACGATTCTTGACAGCCGACGATGGTCACGCTCATGCAATGTCTTTTTACGGCCACAATGGTATCGTAGGTTAGAGGTTTTGCCGGAATTCTTGTATTCACGGTACACCCTTGCAATGGTCGCCCGTGAAAATCCGAACTTCGTTTCTTCCTTCGAAATACTATGGCCCATCTCACGAGCGCCAACTATGACACTTCGTTGAAAATTGCTTAAATCGCTATTACTTGTCATTCTCATGCCGAAAACAGCTCTGACGGCTGGCATGGATGTCTATCGCTTTATATACGCACTGGCGGACGCAACCGAGTACGCGCATAGGTGACATTGCAATGTATTTTGCATAAGCTAGTCTGTACCAGTTTTTCTGGCACTTTAGTGTATATATTATTCGCAGATATTATCATATGCATCCTTATAACTATGCACAATAAAGTTTTATGTTTGCCCAACTAATTTTTAACCACCTTGTATATGTACTTGTTTACACCAATAAAATGACGGATTGAAGCTTCTATTTTCGTATATATTTTAATTTTACTTTTCATTTCGGTTACTTTTTGCTTCTAGTTTCGTATATATTTTTATTTTACTTTTCATTTCGGTTACTTATTGCTTCTAGTTTCGTATATATTTTTATTTTACTTTTCATTTTGGTGTTAATTTTACTTTGCATTACGTTGCTTCTGGTTAACTTTTCTTAATTTAATGTAAGACCACCCAAGAGCTTAAATATTCGGAATTCCTGGCAGTCAGTCAAGTCAGTAAGACTTAGATAAAAGATCATTGCTAGAGGAGTTAGGGTGGCATGCGTGATTGAAATATCGATCTTGTGACTTGTTGCTTTTTATTAACAGGTTTTTATTCTTTAAGCCGTGTTATTGCTTTTCGCCGAAGCGTTTGCTACTATATTTAGTTTGGTTTTTAAATTAACTCGCTTATTCTCTATTGTTGTGTATAGAGACACGATTGTACCCCAAGTTTAACAACTTCCAAAATTTGTGTCAAAGGAGGTAATAATTGTATCCGCGAATTCGATAACGTACTTCCCGTTTTATATTGCAGTACGAAGTATTTCAAAATTATTTGTTCTTAAATCGTGCTATTTATCTTATCGATAAATTATCTTTTGAATATTTCATCAGAATTTTAAACATGAGTTTACATAAATTGTTCATAATAATTTTTCGGTAATGATATTTCGAAATTCTATGTAAAGAAAATCTGCTTTTCTCTCTGGGCCATGTAATTAACACCACACGTTTTTTTTAGAGTAACAACATTTCTTAATCCCCTCGCGGAAACTCTGGAAGAAGATTTATCATAAAAATGATTAAGTTGCTGTCATTCCAGACGCGCGCAATCCTTTACTGGGGTTACTAAATAGTTTTAGAATCAGCTGTGTCAACAAGCAATAGGATCTCTATACATGCGCCAATGTCATCAATTATAAGCAACGAACCCGTCGATACCTTTGAAGAAAAGGCAGTTAATCATTTGGAAGCAATGATGAACGGCCTTTCTTCAAAGGTATTGATGTGTGAACAGAAGTTCACAAGTTCACAATGTGTGAACAGAAAAATTAACGTAAGTTTTGTTTCTTAAATGTAACATTTTCCTCAAAAGCGCATGCTCTGTATTTCACGAGCCACAACTGCGTGGAAATCAAAATTAGAATAAAGATGAGAACGATCATTTCCATTTTTCAACATATCTCAGATACGCTGAAACATACTCATGGGATAATAATACGTGCATTTGAAGTAAGCTTCTGCCAGTGCTTTCAGTTTTAAAAATGAGCTTAATGATGTTCAAAGTTTAACTCTAATGTTGCACGTATGGGTTAATTGCTCACAACAATATAGAGACCTTTACAAAAGAAAGGATATTATCTTAAGAATGAACAAAGAATAGTGTCTAAGAAGGTAACGATTAGCAGTGTTTAATAATCGTTGTTTTTCAAGTTTCTAAAAATTGTTTAGCAACGCTTGCGACTGTATAATCAAGATACTTATGCAGGAGAGAAGGTATTGTTTTAAGAATGAAAAAAATGACGTCTAAGAAGGTAACGATTAGCAGTGTTAAATAATCGTTGTTTTTCAAGTTTTTAAAAAGTGTTTAGCAACGCTTGCGCCTGTATAATCAAGATACTTATGCAAAAGAGAGGGTATTGTTGTAAGAATGAAAAAAGATGGCGTCTAAGAAGGTAACGATTAGCAGTGTTTAATAATCGTTGTTTTTCAAGTTTTTAAAAAGTGTTTAGCAACGCTTGAGACTGTATAATCAAGATACTTATGCAAAAGAGAGGGTATTGTTTTAAGAATGAAAAAAAGATGGCGTCTAAGAAAATAACGATTAGCAGTGTTTAATAATCGTTGTTTTTCAAGTTTTTAAAAAGTGTTTAGCAACGCTTGCGACTGTATAATCAAGATACTTATGCAAAAGAGAGGGTATTGTTTTAAGAAGGAAAAAAGATGGCGTCTAAGAAAGTAACGATTCGCAGTGTTTAATAATCGTTGTTTTTCAAGTTTCTCAAAAGTGTTTAGCAACGCTTGCGACTGTATAATCAAGATACTTATGCAAAAGAGAGGGTATTGTTTTAAGAATGAAAAAAGATGGCGTCTAAGAAGGTAACGATAACAGTGTTTAATAATCGTTGTTTTTCTAGTTTCTAAAAAGTGTTTAGCAACGTTTGCGACTGTATAATCAAGATACTTATGCGAAAGAGAGGGTATTGTTTTAAGAATGAAAAAAATGGCGTCTAAGAAGGTAACGATTAGCAGTATTTAATAATCGTTGTTTTTCAAGTTTTTAAAAAGTGTTTAGCAACGCTTGCGACTGTATAATCAAGAAGATACTTATGCAAAAGAGAGGGTATTGTTTTAAGAATGAAACAAGATGGCGTCTAAGAAGGTAACGACTAGCAGTGTTTAATAATCGCTGTTTTTCAAGTTTTTAAAAAGTGTTTAGCAACGCTTGCGACTGTATAATCAAGATACTTATGCAAAAGAGAGGGTATTGTTTTAAGAATGAAAAAAGGATGGCGTCTAAGAAGGTAACGATTAACAGTGTTTAATTCTCGTTATTTTTCAGGTTATTAGCCCTTTAAGCGGCCGATGTATCTGGACCAAATAGTGCCCAAAGTGTTCTGCGCCGCAGAACATTTGTAAAACCCGGTATCTATGAAAAATGTTCACATAGCAACCAGTTTTACGAAAGCTACTTCCAAAAAATTACTTCACTTTCTCATCTCAGCAGTACCGGCCATAAACCTGGCACAGGTGATAAGGTATTATCTGCTCTACAACAATTCCAATCCACGGAAAGATGGAGATGGGTTAGTCCTTCCGACATCAAGGAATGATGGCGAAGGGCTAGTGCCCTTGACTGGCACGAATATCATGCCACTGAGTAGAAAATAGCGACTCGAACATCTCTCTCTCTCTCTCTCTTCTTTCTTAGGTTTGTCGCCACTGTTATAGCCCTTTTAGCAGGTAATCAGTCAAAAAGGATTAGCGTCAATCTTCCCCTAAATGACCATATTGAATAATAAAACTAACGGGAAAACAAGGCTTTATGATGCGCAGGTTCAGCATTCATTCCAGCAACGTTCGGCACACTTCTCAGACAGCAAATATATTCGTTTGAGCTGATTTCAGCCTATTTTGCTAAACCTGTGTTAATTCGTTTGAGCCAGTTAAATGGTTAAGAACTGTTTAGCAACGCTTGCGACAGCTATTTAGATCACTAGGTTATACATCTGACCAAAAAAACTGATTAATTTGAGTCCACTAGTATAGCACAATCATCGATAATTCTATGCACTTTTTAACTTCTGCTGCAGTGAATACAGTATTTTCGAACCTGGCAAGGCTTGTGTTTTTAGAGTCGTATTTAATGTCGATGCCAGTCTATCACATATTAGGAACAAACGTTCCTGAAACACGAGCAGAACTCATTCTAGCGTTGAGTTTCATGAAATACATTTAACTTAGAAACAAAGAAAACGGAAAAACAGAATGATCACACCTGGCATAATGTAATCGAAACTTGGCAGTGTGGAGATCAGCGAGTACGCAAAATAACTAACTACCCACCGTTATGATTGGTTGAGAGACAACTGCGTTCACATTATGTGGTAATTTTAAATCCATAACGTTATGATCACATACCAATACAGTGTTGTGCTGCATTTCACCTATATGGCACCACACCGTGGAAAGTGTCCTCAGAAAGTTTGTGCCAGCTGGACAACATGACGCCAAGATTTCAACGAAAGACCGAGATACTGTGTGAATTGCCGAATGCTAAGTTCCACTGCATTGCACAAATGTTCGATGGAGTTCAAGTCGGGGCTATTTGGCCGCCATGAGAACACACGTCATGGTTGGTCATGATGCACGAACCAATTCTCCGTGATGTGGGCCTTGCTACACGGGGCAATATCTTTCTGAAGGAGTCCACTGTCGTCCTAATACGCGGTCACCATGTAGGACAAAAAATGGTCCCAAAAGTCTACCCCTGTAATATCTCGGCGGCTAATTGCCCGGCGCTGCGGTATTCTAAATAATCGTTCGAGGTGCGATGAGGTTCGAGACCAAGGGTTCACTTTGTACAACATTTCCATGAACCTTGGATTTTGAAAGTTCACAGTTCTGGTGCTAGGTGGTATTTAGTTTTTGCAGCTCTATATCTCCGCTTCTAAAAATACTATTGAATAATTTCTTTTTTTAAATATGTCATTCGCTGCAGTAAGGATTGAGAATGCTATCCTCTTTAAATAATGCACAGTCGTTCCTTTAAATAATGCACAGTCGTTCCAAACATTTTTCTCGTTATACCTGTTCTGAGAAGACGTATTTGAAAAATTATTTCTCCTTAGCATGTCTTTCGCTACGAAGAACAATTTTCGCTCAATTTTTTTACATTTCCATTATTTAAAATTCTACCACCAGATGACATTAGCGTATATTTCTATTTGAAAGAGTCAATTCGATTCTAAAAACCCCTTAGAAAAGTTATGTTTAGGTAGGATACCCTTCATTATGAAAAACACTTTGCTCCCATTGTACCCATTTCTTTCTTTAATCAAGTTAGTAAAATCATGCAATGCATTGATTATGATACGCTTTCCAACAAACTAGAAATCATTACTCAAGTTATTACTCAAGTTATGAGGAAAATGGCTGTGGAATAAATCTCACTCCTGTGCCCTGACCTTTGATCCCATTTTGATGATATACAACAGAATTGGTTCAGTATATCTCCGAAATAACATGATAAAGCTTTGTCGCAATTGAAGCAATTTTACGTAAGTTATTATGCATAAGGTCTATGGAATAGATACCGCTTCGGTGTCCTAACCTTTGACCCTATTTCGCCCATTTCCAAGAGGATTCGTTCCCAGGAAGGTCCCTACAACATACTAACATTTCATCCAAATCGAAACATTTTTACGTACGTTATGACGCATAATGGCGATAGAAGTAATTCCGCTCCTATGTCCTGACCTTTGACCCCCATTTCGCCAATTTTCAATAGGGTTTGTCCCCAGGTGGTCTTTTACCACATACTAAAATTTAATCGAAATCGACCCTTTTTACTTTAGTTATGGCGCATAAGAGCAGTGGAGTGGATCACGCTGCTATGTCCTGACCTTTTACCCCATTTCGTTCACTTTCAGTAGAGTTCCTTCCCAGGTGTTCCCTACCACATACTAAAATTTCATCGAAATCGAATAATTTTTACGCGAGTTATCGTGCGGACGAACGTACGCACACAACGCGTGACGTAATGAGGCAGATGGGAATCGCGATCATCTGCTCGCAAGAGTGTGACATCATAGAACTTTAATAGGATCCACACACAACGCGGGACGTAATAAGACAGATGGCGTGACCGCGCGCCAACATCTAATGCAACGACGCCATGACACTACACTAAAAACGTGGTAATTCGGGGTGGTCATATAACCCACTAAACGAATTTTCGTAAAGTCGAGATCAAGCTAAATCGATTTCTAGTACCATAAAACGGTAGTTTAACAACTTTCATCAAAATCAAATTTACATACATACAAGAATTGCTCCTTTAAGGTGAACGTCAAGTAATTTTGATTCCTGTACTTCGAATGGAAAAATTTCTGTACACATTTTCTTCCCAGTTAACGCGTTCCCAAGGATGAAAATTTGAACATCGATTAAAATATCTTCATTTTATAACTTGCAATACTTAATATTTTCTAAAACATAACCATAATTATGCAACCCAACATTTGTTTGTCTACTGACGTCATGAAAATACAGGCCGCGCCATCTTTTTTCTGGACAATTAATGCGTTCAGAAGGATGAAAATTTGAACATCGATTAAAATAGCTTCATTTTACAACTTGGAATACCTAATATTTTCTAAAACATAACCATAATTATGCAATTCAACATTTGTTTGTCTACTGACGTCATCAAAGTACAGGTCGCGCCATCCTTTTTCTGGTTTCAACACCACCAAATGAAAAGTTACTGATTTTTAATATCATCATCATCATCATTGTCAACCATTATCAATCCACTGCTGGACGAAGGTCTCCCCAAGTTTCCTCCACAACGGTCTGTCTTGTGCCAGTCTCCTCCATGTCACCCCTGCATACTTTCGAATTTCATCCACCCATCTCCCATGTGGTCTTCTTCTGGGTCTTTTCCTGTCCCTTGGAATCCAATCTAAAATTTCGGCTGTCCATCGATGATCTGTCCTTCTGGCAGTATGTCCAGCCCATTGCCATTTCAGGGATTTAACTCTGATCATGATGTCTTCCACTCTTGTCATTTTTCGGATCCACGAGTTCCTCTTCTTATCTCTCCTGGTTACACCAAGTATGCACCTCTCCATGCTTTTTTGAGTTGTCTGCAGCCTTTGTATGTCTCTTTTAGTTAAGGTCCAAGTCTCTGCACCATACGTAAGCACTGGAAGGATGCATTGATCAAACACTTTTCTTTTAAGACATAATGGCATATTGCTCTTGAAAATTATGCTGTTTCTTCCAAAAGCTCTCCAGGCAAGTTTTGTACGCCGATTAATTTCTTCATCAATGTGACCCTCACTTGATATCTGCTGTCCAAGATAAACGTACGTGTCTGTTATCTCCAGCTTTTCTCCATCAATCGATAAATCTTCATTTCTTGTAAAAGCATTGAACATCACTTTTGTCTTCTGAAAGTTCATTTTTAATCCCACTTCTTTACTCTTGTCAGCAAGTTCCTGGATCATACTCTGCAGCTCTGATGGGGTAGTTGCAAAAATGACTACGTCATCAGCAAAACGAAGGTGGGTTAGATAATCTCCATTAATCTTTATCCCCTTGTTTTCCCAGCTCAGCGACTGAAAAACACCCTCCAATGTGGCATTAAAGAGCTTCGGAGATATGGTGTCACCTTGTCTCACTCCCTTTCCAATTTTTACGTGTGTTGTATTTTCAAACAGCCTAATCTTTGCACTTGCATTTTCATAGATGTTATTAATAATATTAATGTATGCATCTTCAATACCGCAGGATTTCAGAGCCATTGTAACCGCTGATGGTTTCACCGAATCAAAGGCTTTTTCATAATCGATAAAAGCCATGCACAATGGAAGTTCATATTCCCTCGCTCTTTCAATTAGTTCTCTCAGCACGTGGATATGATCTATTGTGCTGTAGCCACTCCTGAATCCAGCTTGTTCTCTCGGTTGAGCCATGTCCAGTGTTACCTTCAAGCGGTGTGAAAGAACTTTAGTGAAGATTTTATAAACTACTGATAGGAGGCTGATAGGTCTGTAGTTTCCGAGATCCTCAATGTCACCTTTTTTATGTAGCAGGATCATTGTAGCGGTGTTCCAATCCTCAGGAATCTTTCCTTCATTAAATCATCGAGTGAAAATTTGGACGAGTACTGTTTCGATTTCATCACTTGCTTCTTGTATGATGTCTACAGTAATTCCATCTTCTCCTGGAGCTTTTCCCCGCTTCATGTTCTTGATTGCATGTGCAACTTCTGCTGGAAGGACTGGAGGAATTCTGGTACTGGTACCTTTCATGATGTCTGGAGTACATGTATCATCCCTTTCATATAATTTGGAGTAGAAATCTTTCACTCTTGTCAAAATTTCGCCTCTATTTCTTGTTACAGAACCATCTTCTTTTCTCAGTGCCATAATTTGTTTTCTTCCCTTACTGAGATGTCCCTTTGCTATCTTTAGGCTTTGGTTGTTTTCAATTGCTTTCCTCACTAGTTCACAGTTGAATTTTCTTACGTCTTCAGTGATACTTTTTCTTACTGTCTTGCATAGCTCTATATATTCCACTTTGGAAGTCACATCTTCTTTAGTTGTCCTCATCTCTCTTCTTTTTTGCATCAACATTTTCGTTTTTCCTGATAATTTATTTACATGCAACTTGTCCTTAGACCCAGCTAATTTTGTTGCTGTTTTCATAAGAGCTTTGGTTACTTTTCTGTTAACTTCAGAGATGTCCACTTCTTCCGATGTTAGGCCTTCTAAAGCAGAGAACCTGTTCTTCAGTTCCAACTTGAAGGTATTATGGTGTTTTTTAAGGTTGGTTATGTCAATAGATTTTGTTTGTCTTATGAACTTGCCACGTTCAAGTTTAGTGTTGAGGTGCATCTTACATCTCACCAATCTATGGTCACTACCTGTGTTGAACTTGTTTAGCACACTGCAGTCTTCTATGACGAATTTTTTGTTACACATAATAAAATCAATTTCACTTGTCGTCCCATTTGGATGTCTCCATGTCCATTTCCTGTGTGGCTTTTTCTTGAAGAAGGAGTTCAAGATGAAAAACCCTTCTGCCTCTGCAAACTCAACGAGAGTATTTCCACGCTGGTTTCTGTTGCCGTGACCGAATTTACCTACTGAAGTTTCATTCTGTTGCCGTTGCCCTATTTTTGCATTGAAATCTCCCATAATTATTTTCAAGTGCTGCTTACCTTTATTATTTAGATGACAAATTTCCTCATAAAATTCTTCAATTTCTTCTTCAGGATGACTTGTGGTGGGTGCATAAGTTTGAATAATCTGAGCCTGGTATCTTTTCGAGAGTTGGATAACAAGTCGTGCAGCTCTGTCAGAGGAACTTTCAACTTCTACAACTTTATTCTTCAGTTTCTTGTTTATTATAAATCCAACACCACTAGTTCTGCCAGTATCTGTCCCACGATAGTAGAAGAGATGTCCACTTTTCAGTTCAATGAGATCTTCTCCTTTTCTCCTTATCTCACTTAGCCCCACGATGTCCCACTTGATCCTTTGTAGTTCCTCTTCCCATTCAAGAAGCCTTGAATCAGAAGATAGGGAGCGTCCATTGTACGTAGCCAAGGTCAGCATCAGATGGTAGCCTAGTCCGGTCCTCCGGGGATTCTTAGCACCCTCTGCCTTCATGTCGCACTGGCCGCTGCCTTGGCCAGGTACATTCCAGCTGCCGGAGACTGAGGGCCAAGATTTAAGTTGTGGAATCATTTTGGAGGGGTTTGGCCATAACTCACCACGCTGGCCAAGCGGGTTGGTGAGTGTGGGATAGCATTTCCTCTAATCCCGATGGTATAGTTATACCGCTATTGGCGGTCGTCAGAGCCCCTTTAGTGGGAACAGGATGCACCACGAGAAGGCGGGGTTGACATTTGTCAAGGAGAGGCTGGGATGTTACGCATCACCTGACCTTACATCCCGATTTTTAATATAATTATGGTTATGTTTGAGAAAATATTAAGTATTCCAAGTTATAATATGAAGTTATTTTAATCGAGTTCACATTTTCATCCTTGGGAACACATTAATTATGAAGTAAATGTGTACAAAAGTGTTTTCATTGGAAGTATAGGAAGCAAAATTACTTGACGTCCACCTTAATAATATGGGATAAGGGCGATGGAATGGATCGCAAACCTATGTCCTGACCTTTGACCCCATTTCTTCCATTTTCAATGGGGTTTGTCATCAGGTGTTCCCCTACCACATACTGAAATTTCATCGAAATCGAACCATGTTTACGCACGTTATGACGCATAAGGGCAATGGAATGCATTCCGATTATATGTCCTAACCTTTGACCCCAATTCCCCCATTTTGAATAGGGTTCGTCCCCAGGCGGTCCCCTACCACATAGTAAAATTTCATTGAAATCGAACCATATTCACGCAAGTTATGACGCATAAGTGCAATGGAATGGATCCTGCTCCTACGTCGTGACCTTTGACCTCATTTGTCCCATTTTCAATAGGGTTCGTCCCCTAATGGTACCCTACCACATACTAAAAATGCATCGAAATCGAACCATTTTCACGCCAGTTATCATGCGGACAGACGGACGGACAAAGCTGGAGCATATACGCTTCTTCAACCTACGGTTGGAAAGCGTAAAAAACGCATAGTTTTTCTACTAGGGGCGTGAAGCTATATTAAGTTATGCTATACATCTCTTTTTTTTAATTATTTGATTTGAAAATACATTTCTATTCTGATATCTTGCGCTTGGGAAACTTTTTGTGCACAACTTGTTAATTTTCGCAGAAAGCTTTTCACCCACTAGTGGGAGTAAAGCTTTCCTTTGCAACCGCCTGAAGAAGCCGTCCGTTGACGGGGGAAGGTTATATTTTTTCCTATACCAATAAATACGGATTGTATTTTATTTGTTTTGTTATAGCTATATATCTATCGATTGTAGAAGTGAAGTTAATTTTTTTTAACAGGTTCCATTCCTTACGAAACATATTGCTTATTACAAATTATGCGAAGTTTCTTTCCGAGGTATTCTAGGCTTATTGTTCTTTTAGCTGAATTTTTAGTTTCCTAGAAATATGCTTTGAGATATTTTTTTTAGTGCGGGAAACTCTTCAAAAGACGTGTTCATTACAACCGAAAATTCGATGTCATCTTTCTTATTTCGAATAGGTACCGTGTCATTGTTTTCTATTTCTATAAGGTTTCGTTACGAAACTTCTGTCTTCAGAAATATTGCGTATCTGTTAGGACTGCAGATGCTATTTCTATTCAGGTGCACCACAATCTACACAGAAAAATAAATTTATGGCAATATAACGTCTTTCACTGAGTTCAGCATTTAGGAGTCTTCATACTATAAAGTTTTTGTTAATTGAGGAGGCTACCTATTGAAAATAAAGAATATGACATTTATTTCAGTGTATTCAAATTCAGGAAGAAAATTTGATCTACTGCACCTTTTTCACCATGAGAACACAAATGTACTTAATAAAATTCTACTCTTTTGTTCGTCCCCAATTACTTCATTGAAATCACCATAACAAAATTTAGATGCTGCTTGCTATTACACTGCTGAGCAATTGCTAAGGACGGATCATAAACACCTATATAGCGCATAAAAAAGTAAGTGTGGTTGGATGCCAAGTGAAATAAAATAATGTCAGAATGCCAGGACATTACAAGAAACACAATTTATTGTGCTCTGAAATCCAGAAGGCATTAGAACGTGTTCAAAGGGACAAACAGTCCATTTTGTGCAGAATACGTAAACGTGAAAAAATGCAATTACCGTCCGCAGGCGTTCCGGCGTAAGATGTCAATACGGGATATGGCCACCATGGAGGGCGATGCAAGATTCCACACGTCGTGTCATGCTTTGCACAACATTATCAAGCAGCTGTTTGGGTAATTTATCCCATTCCTCTGTCAGTGCACGGATTAGGGTGTCCTTGTTTATTAGAGGGCATTGGGGACCAGCAAGGCTCCTCCCCAAAGCATCCCACACATTTTCAATGCGATTCAGATCTGGAGAACGTGCTGGCCATACGAGGCGTTGAATATCCTCGCTCTCAAGACACTCCTGGACAGCGACTGTTCGATGACACGTTGCGTTGTTGTCCATGCAAATGAATCTATCACCGACAGCACCACGGAACATGCGAACATGAGGTAGCAGAACATCATTAATGTATCGTTGGCCAGTCATAGTCCCAGTTGGAAGCACATAGAAGGACGTACGGCCATTGATCATGATGCCAGCCCATACCATGACACTACATGTCGGATATCGGTCCCTTTCCTGTTTGTCTGCTGGACAATATGCAGTACCACTATCACGCCAGATCAGTTGTCGTCGACAGTCAGACGATAGACTGTATCTACTCTCATCTGAGAAGAGGACAGCAGACCAGTCGTTATCAGTCCAATTGCGATGTTGATGGCACCATTGCAAACGGGGGTACGGTGACGTCTGGACAATGGGATGCACACAACAGGACGGCGGGTGTATAGTCCTATTTCATGCAAACGTCTGGCGGCAGTTTTTCGGGAGATCCGCTTGCCAGTAGCAGCCATAAACTGATTTGCTACCTCACTAGCTGTGCTGCGCCGGTGTCTTTTTGTTGATAGCACTATGTACCAATCTTCTGCAGGTGTCGTACTGCGAACACGACCTCCCGTGACGTTTGCTACACTCTCCATTTGTTTGAAATGATTTTCAAAGCCTTGAAACAACACTGTGGCTGACGTCGAACTCCCTGGCAACCTGTTATTTTTCGCCCTTCTTCAATCTTGCCAATAATACGGCCACGCGTAAAATCATCTAGGTGATTTCGGGAAGACATACTGAAAATTGCAAGTTCGTCAATTGATTCTTTCCCTTTCAACTTTGCGTTTGAACAACAACGGTCAATACGCGTCAAATCCTTTATATCTCTTATCTGCGCTATGACGTCACGAACAAGTTCGGCAATCCAAAATTTGCATACGCACAACACGTCTTACTGTATCGCGCACTTATGCTAATTTCCACATTTTCCTGCCTTCCATTTTATGGTTGCTATCGTTGCTATTGTCATCCGTCCTTAGCAATTGTCCGGCAGTGTATTATCTCACTGTTTCTTCAGTGGAATGAGCAGCGATGATAGTACAGAACTTAACTGTTTCTACATTATACACTGCTCGACTTAGAATATATCTCACTAGGAAGTATTTATCCGAACGTCATGTGAATTCGTGAGTATGGTTCGACAGTTGGGTAAGTAAATGATAAATTCGCGTAGTTTTTCTTTATAAGTTTAAGTCGAGGCATTCCGCGTCCGAGACAGCAAGCAAAGTAAATACAGCATTTGAGGAGGTAACAACTAACAAGCAGATTCGAATTCATCAAGCAGACATGACTTCGTTTTCTACCATTATTCCTGGGAATTACGGAAAGCGTTACCTGACAATTTTATTTCGGATCTTTACAAAACAAACCTGCCAACGTCGTACCTCTTTGGCCATCGTACCTCACAAAAAAAAATTAAAAAAAAAAGGAGCTTATAATTTAACGAGACCTGAAAACCACCAATTGCTTCTAACATCAGACAACATGATTTAAAGATGGCGGCTGAAGCAGACCCCCATAACGTCAGAAACTCTTCCTCACGCCGACGGTGGACAACATTTCGGAAGATCTCAGTGCCGTGTCTTTTCGTAGCTATTTAATCTGAGGATCTAAGCAACCTGAGTTAACAGTCGTGATATTATCTCAACACAGCCGTACGAGATTATTTATAGTTGGACTAGTCCTACAAGCGTATTTATACGTATTTAACATATTTATGCACTGTTTAGCTTTGCATTAGAAACATCTACCTAATAACGCGTGGGTTCACATTCGTACGCAATCACGGCTCGCAGACGCTTAGGAACAGATTCTGCAAGGTGTCGAACATGTTCCATACGTAACTTGACCCCCATGTCCGCTGCATCAGCACCGTCAGTTCAAGCTCATTCAGTGAAACAAGATCAGCAGTTCACACAGCCCGTTGTAGATAATTCAGGGGTGTTTGGTGGCCAAGGCAATGTGGAGATATCGTTGTCGTTTCCCTCAAACATTCAGTAGTTGTACAAGCCATATGACACGGTGCGTTGTCTGTTGAAAGACGGCACTGTGGTCTAGGTGTACCTCCTGCAGATATGAATGGAGATGGTCGGCTAACAGATCCCTATAGAGTCCATCATTCAGCGTTTGTGGGATGATAACCAGCGGCTGGCCAAGAAAAAGCACCCCAGATCAGAGCATCACCTCCACTAGCCTTTTAAACCACAACTGTGTAACCAGGCGGATAGTGTTTTATGCTGTTTACGTCATACACTGTAGAAATCCAGCCACCAACATGGTGCAGCAAGAAACGGGAATCATTACTCCAGATGACCTTTTTCCATTTGTTGAGAATCCATTTCCGACTTTCCTTGGCTATGAGAGGCGTTGTTGGTGATTTACTGGGTGTAATTATGGGTACTCGCGTTGGTCTCCGGCTGTGGAACTCCAGGCGAAGCAAGGTACTTCGCATGGTGCCTGTGGAAAGACTCTACTGTTTGAGAAAATTGCAACAATATGAAGGACTTCTGGTATTATCTACAAAAATTACAGGATATGTACAGCAGGCTGGAAAACGCAAATTATTAAAATGTCAGTGAAAATGCGATGCGGTTTTGGAGCAGTGCCGTCTGAACTGTCCGGTCTCGGGTATAAACAGCTGGCTCTAACGAGTTGTTGCAATCAGTGAAGAGGAGCCGACATTGAGTGGAAAGGGGGTTTCGTGTATCTCACTCTGCCTTGTCGCCGAAGAAGGTCGCATTATTAACACCTGACGGACTTTGGGCGAAGAAGGATTCTTTTGATCAGAGAAGTTAAATTTTCCTACCGCGAAATTGGCAATCGTACGGGAGGAAAGGACAGTACAGTTATGCGAACGTAGCGCCAAGTGGACAGACGAGGCTCAAATGCTCTGACGTCCGCGAAACGGACCACAAAATCGCACGACTGCACGGGATGACAGATACTTCTACAGCATGGCAGTGACCGATCACACAGCAACATCCACGGTGCTGGCGCAGCAGTGGAGCACTGTCACACGTCACGTTTTGTCTTTCAGCACAGTTCGACGTCGTCTGCTTAACAGAGGACAAGTCTCTAGCAGACCATTACAGCGCATTCATTTGACCCTTAACCACAGACGCCTCAGGTTGCAATGGCGTCTCGAACACAGGCATTAGCGCGCTAATTGGCAACATGCCGTGGTTTCTGATGAGTAACGATTCAACCTGATGCATCATAATGGTCGCATACGTGTTCGAAGAGATTCTGGTGAACGGCACCTTTTAGCGTGCATTTTGCAGCGTCATACCGGCCCAACGCGCTAAGCGTCATGGTTTGGGGAGCCATTCGGTTCAATTCGTGATTCGCCTGATACGAATTGAGGGAACCCTCAACCGTCAGCGATATATCAGCGATGTTTTAGAGGCAGAGGTGATACCCTTCCTTCAGAGTTGTCCTGGCGCTATATTCCAGCAGCATAATCCCCGGCCACATTTGGCCCGAAATTTCAATACCTCTTCCATGCACGAGAGATACAATTTCTTCCCTAGCCTGCACGTGAGCAGGATATGTCCCGGCTCGGCCATTTCTGGGATATTACAGCTAAACGATTGGCCCGTCAAGCGCCTACACCAGTCATCGCAAATGAACTCTGGTCTTGCATAGAAGCAGCTTGGCTGGCTGTTCCACAGGACGACATTCAAAACCTTTTCCAATCAATGCCACGCTATGCAGATATGATATAAATTTCAATTGAATAGCGCGATTCTTTCTTGGCTTTGCAATTTTCGTTTAGAGAAGTGTAAGATCGAACTGCACCGCTGTTGTACTGGTGAGTGAGCTGGGTGACTGTTGCATGTCGTTGCTAAGATACCTGTCGTGACACCCAATGCCCACGTCTAGTATCCCCCGCGTATGGCTGACCAATGTGGGCCGTCCGGCTGGATGTCTGTGCATGAGTGATGCAGTTTTGGTAGACCCCTGACACAGTAGTACGGGAGCAGCCAACAAGACCGGCTGTTTTCGAATTACTGGCACCTGTCATCCGTGCTCCACGTCTAGTATCACTCGCGTACGGCTGAACAATATGGGGCTTCCGGCTGGATGTCTGTGCATGAGTGATGCAGTTTTGGTATACCCTTGACACGGTAGTACGGGAGCAGCCAACAAGGCCGGCTGTTTCCGAAATACTGGCACCTGCCATCCGGGCTCCAACTATCTGACCGCGGTCAAATTGGCTTAAGTCGCCACGTTTTCCTATTATTGTCAAACGTTTTCTGATTACGTAAACAGTACTTCGTTATTCCTCTGAATATTTAAAACGAGGGTGTTCCTAATACAAAGCTAACTTAGTGTAGCTTTGCTTGCGTAGAATACTATAAATGGAGGTGTGTTTGGAAATTAATGGTTGAATAATGTACGTATTATTTGCTGAATACCTTTGCTGCCCAAAAGTCGTTTGGAATTTTATTTCACCTGCGATTCCTTTCACCACGAAGACCGTTTTTCGTTCAGTTTCTACTTAACCCTTTAACGACCATAGCCCCAAAATCTTGTATCACTCTGAATACTATAACGTCCGAAACTGCCGGTTATTTCACTTCTTTGTTAAACAACAACAATTGTGACCGAGGGTGACTCCTGCTGATCCCTCATAGGTCGAGAAAATTTGAAGATCAAGTAAGGGTAGGAAATTTGACTCACCCTAGACAGTCGTTTCGGGTGGCTATGGCAGTTTGTACGTACGGGCGTTTTGGGCGTTATGGTCGTTAAAGGGTTAAAACAATGCTTTTTCTTTCTAGGGGGTGTAACCATATCATACCTTTCCCGATATCTCTGCTTATAAAACTCCGATTTGAAAAACCTTTTTCCATCAGAATGAGTTCAGATTCTTCATATAATTTCCAATTTTTCAGAACACACAATTTTGCCAGTAGGAAGCATAAGTATATATTTCTTTCTGCCACGTATCTGCAGCGGGATCTACACATATGATTGTAAATATCGGTTTTTGGTCACACGCAACTCATTACGGAAAACATTTTTTGGGGAACTATGAGGTCAAAAAATAAAATAAAAAAATTTCCAGTTGGAAGCAAGAGTATACCTTTTGTAGACAACAATATTCGAACACCTCCGCTTCCAAAAATAAACGTGTAGTTGCAGGACGAGGACCACACGCGCGTATCGATTTGGGTACAGTATCTAAAGGGGAGTATCTGCACATGTGTCAGGTGGCATTGAAAGCCACTATGGCGCGCGGAGCTGAACTGAAGGAGTTTGAGCATCATTGCTGTTCTTCAGTGTTTCCCAAAACCCACTGTCGCTGATTTTCTTCATCAATGAAAAGGAAATCGTGCCACTACAGAATTGCCATACTCTAAGCAGCCGCACAAACTGAATGATTTTGCCAAACGGAGCTTTCTGCGGAATGTGAAGAAAGGACGCTCGTCCTTTGCCACAAACCAGTCTGGCAACGTTCCACAAGCCTTACGAACAGTTATTCCATATTACGTCACCTGCTCACGATCCCTGCTAGCATTGCTACAAAACGATCGCAGTGGTTCCACACTCGCCGTTCTTGGGCAACAGAAACTTGGATAGAAGAGAGTTGTGTGGAGAGACAGATCACACTTCTCACTCTTCTGTACGTGTGGACGTACATGGTGTGTGGCATTTGTCCTGGGAACGCTATCAGACGGACTGCACTGTCCCTGCAATCAAATGTGGAGGGGGATCTGCGACAGGTTTGGGTTGTTTCCTCTGGCAAGGACTTGGTCCTTTAGTTGTGGCGCCTACCAGTCACCAATGAGTAATTCAGAACATTTGTACAATGATGACCTTATTACCACCTTATTAAAAAGCTGTAGGACTCCCTTTAGCCCTCAAAACAGTCGCCGCCCGGCGAAACATCGATTCGATGAGGTGGCGATAGGTATCCTGGGGCATCTGGCATCATAATGTCAACAGCAGGTCTTCCAGTTCCCGTACATTTCGGGGTGGTGGTGATTTAGCTCGAACCCGTTTTTCCAAGGTGAGCCACAAATGTTCGATTGGGTTCATATCAGGTGAAATCAGAGGCCAGGGCATTAACAGAAAGTCACCAGCATGTTCCTCGAACCATTACTTGGCGATTCTGGCAGTGTGGCATGTCGCATTATCTGTTGGTAATGGCCATCACCCGAAGGAAACACAGCTGCCATGAATGAGTGAACATGGTCTGCAACGATGTTCAGATACCTAACAGCTTTCAGGGATCTATTGGGATAGTGGGGCCAAAAGTGTCCTAAGAAAACATTCCCCACAGCATAACACCGCCGCCGCCGGCCTGTTTCCTCTCAACAGTGCATCTAGATGCCATAGCCTCCGTTGGTAATCGCGTATCCGCGCTCGGGCGTCTGCGTGACGCACCAGGAATCTTGATTTGTCAGACCAGGCCACTTCCTACCAATCATCCACGGTGCAATCCCGATTATCTTGGGCCCATTTCATGCTTTGTTGGCGATGACGTGCAGTGAGCATAGGAGCCCGACTGGGTCTTCGGCTCCCCAGGCCCGTGCGCAGAAGGCTGCGATGAACTGTGCGCTGTGACACATTTCCCTGATCACGACTGTTGTAGCTGCGGGTGATTTATCGTACTGTGGCCCTGTGGTTACTGTGAACGATGTGCGACAGTCTCCGCTCCCCTCTGGCATCAATGAGCTGCGAACGAGACACGGCTGGGCGACAATTCGTCTTTTACCCATGTGTGCCCCACTTTTGATACGTACTCACTACAGTGTCACGTGAACAACCCACAAGCCGCGCCGTTTCCGAGATCGTTGTTCCAGAGGCGCCGTGTCATCACAATTTGTCCTTTATCAAACTCCGATAAGTCGGCAACTTTTCCCATTCTGACTTCGAACACTCTATTAACCGAAAGCCGATCCTCGGTTGGATATTTAATGCTCTATGAACTTCACCTGTGCCATCGTTCAGTCTCCAGGCGCGCTCATTTCTCTAGGCTGGGGGTAGTCATAACGTAATGGCTCATCTGCGTATAATTCCTATGTGAGTCAGTTCTTCTGCGCAGATCTCTGTCTTTTTCATAAAAACACAGCTCCTTGCCACGCTGGAAGGTCTCTCATGGTCTGGTTTGAGAAGCAGAACGCCCAAGTGCTGGAGTGTCCAGCCCAAAATCGGTGAGACGAGCTGAAACGCCGAATCCGATGCTCACTGATTAGAAGTTCATATACGACAACTCTGGCGGAAACTTTGCCGGACGAATGGAAAAAAAGTTCCGGTACTGTTCTACCGGCATCTCGTGGAAGGCATGCGTAGAAGGAACACTACAGTCCCCATGGCCAAAACTAGACAAACTATGCACTGATTTTAGATAATAAATCTCTTGTTTCCGTTCGACCTTTGTGTCCGATTAGTTTTGTAGCTAGTGTGTATCATAGTTTTCTCGATATCTTTGGTTCTCCGATTCGAAAGAAAATTTTTGCTTCCCATAGTGTTTACAATGAAAAATATTCTGCACATACACTGAGTTAGTTTTGCATTGGGAACACCCAGTGTTTTACATATTGGTAGCTAAAGCCAAGTAACACGTAATATGAACTTCACGCGCGGCTACTATAAACTGTGCACACCTATTCTCTGTACGTAATCGGTGAACGTGTGCCAGTAATGTAGAAACGTAGCGATGTAAGCCATATTGACAGGTGCCAGAGTTTTGGGGCTCGGAGGGCAGGTGCCAGCATTTCGGAAACAGCCCCACTTGGTGACTTCTCCCGTACTGTGATATCTGCTCCCATGCACAAGCATCCAATAGGACTCACATGATCCTAGACGTGAGCTTCGCGTGTCACAAACGACGTGCGCCAGTCACCCAGCTAACCCACCAGTACAACTGCGGTGCAGTTCGACCTATTTCCATGTGCACCAAGCGCCGTACGTTGCTTCGACTGGGGTTCCACAGCCGGAGACCAATGACAGTACCCATAATTACGCCCAGTCAGTCACAAACAATGCTTCACATGGACCAGGGAACCTAGGGAACGGACACTTGACGTATGGAAGAAAGTCGTCTGGAGTGATGAGTCCCGTTTCTTGCTGTACCATGCTGTTGGCTAGGTGCCTATATGGGGTAAAGAGCTATAAACCCTATCCCTTTGTCACACAGTTGGGGTTCAACATGCCTGTGAATGTGGTGTTCTGGTCTTGGGTGTGTTTTCCTGGCAAGCCCAATGTCAGTTGTTTATCATCCCACAAACATTGTAAGGTTTACCCGGACTACTTTTTGCCACTTTTCATCTAGACAACGCACCGTGTCATCAAGCTCATATACTCCTGAGTGGTTGTAGAAACACGACAATGAATTTGCTACATTGCTTTGGCCCCGAAACTCTCCTGACTGTAACCCAATTGAACATTTGTGGAGTATGCTAGAATGGGCTGTGAGAATTTCTGATCTTCATTCACGAAATGAGCGCGAACTGACGGAGCTGCTGCAGAAGACTCGGGTCAAGTTACGTATGGAGGATTTTTCCACACCTGGTAGAATCTGTTCCTTGGCGTCAGCGAGTCGTCATTGCAGAGAAAATTAGACCCACGCGTTATTAGATAGGTGTTCCTAATTCAAAGTTAACGCATTGTAAGTTTCAAATTTTCGCGGCTTGTACTATTTTTTACGCTTTCCAACCGTATGTTGAAGAAGCATATATGCTCCAGCTTTGTCCGTCTGTCTGTCCGCACGATAACTCCCGTAAAAATGGTTCGATTTCGATGAAATTTTAGTATGTGGTAGGGGACACCTGGGATGAACCCTATTAAAAAAGGCGACATGGGGTCAAGGGTCAGGGCATAAGAGCGGCATCCATTCCATTGCCTTTATGCGCCATAACTTGCGTAAAAATGGTTTGATTTCGATGGAATTTTTGTATGTGGTAGGGGACCACCTGGGGATGAACCCTATTGAAAATGGGCGAAATGGGGTCAAAGTTCAGATCCATTCCATTGCCCTTATGCATCATAACTTACGTAAAACTGGTTCGATTGCGACAAAACTTTATCATGTTGTTCCGGAAGTATACTGAACTGGTTCTGTTGAATATCATCGAAATGGGGTCAACGGTCAGGACACAGGAGCCAGATTTATTCAACAGCCATTATCCTCATAACTTGATTAAAAGTGCTTCTATTGCGACAAAACGTTAGTATGTTGTTCCGGAGATATACTGAACCAATTCTGTTTAATATCATCGAAATGGGGTCAAAGGTCAGGTTCCACATCCATTATCCTCATAACTTGAGTAATGATTTCTGGCATGCTGGAAAGCGTATCATAATCAATGCATTGCATGATTTTACTAACTTGTTACTTGGTATATTTGCTGCATTTTTTCTTTTCGTATTACATATCATTCACTATACGCGTTTAGACTTTTTGCACGATTCCCTTGCTAGAGATGTGTATGTTTAAACTGTTTACTTTAAATCTCTGCTTTTGGAAGTTGTATTTGAAAATACTTTTTCCGTTGTATAGCTACTTCTACGCAAAATATTTTTCGCATATTTTCTGCGTTTTCCTAACGAATAGTTTTGTCTCTAAGGACATTCGTGTTTATTTCTATTTTAGAGGTCATCTTCTCTTTCAGAATCGTTTAGAAAAATTATGTTCTTTGTTTGATACCTTTGAACACGTAGAACGCAAGTTTCCTCCGTATCTCTGCTTCAAATTGTACGGTTTGAAAATTTCCTTTGATATCATACTTTATGAGGAATATTTTGAGTCTGCTTTGTGATTTTTCGTAATAGCACCTTTGCCGCTAGTGCAAGCAATTTTCTTTTCCTGCTTGCAAAGAATTTACAAGTTGTATAAATCTGGTTGAAAAAATTCGTTTTTCAGCGGTTTCCATTCAACACAAAAAAACCCTGCACACACTGCGCATTTTAATTAATGCTTAGTTTTACATCTAGAAGGTGTTGATGCACCTCCTTTCTCGCTTATTTTGTCCTTTCCTAGACGTTCGCTTCGGACTTTTTTGTTTTGTTTTTTGTTTATGTGCATGTGTCCGAAGGATTCAACATATACGTACCTCATTACACCCGAGAATTCATTGCCATTCTTTTTTTTGCGATCTAGTTTTCGAGCACTAATGAAACACTGCTGTCTTCTATGTTGCCTGTTCCATTTTTGTTTTTACAACGTGTTACTTCAGCTCTGTGGAAAAACAGTATTTCGCCAATGCATTTATCCTTATGCGTTTTTAAGAGGAATTAGAATCCGCAGGCGACTGATTTCCTCTCACAAAACACATCGGGTTTATATTTTTATTGTGTTTGATTATTTGACATCATTAAGGAAAAACACTAGGGAACTAATTCCGAAAAAATGCATGTGCTCATTATTCATTTGCTCCAATTAAAAGTTCTGTTACGTTTACGGAGAAGTAGATTTGTACGAAAGATTTTCAAACGTGCTTTCGGTTGCGCAAGTGATAATGAGTTCCCTTAAGATTAAAAAATGAAGAAGGCGTTGATGTAGAGTAAAGGGTAATTACTGGAACTTTTTATCTAGTAAGCATGGGGAAATATTAAGAGTAAGTATTTGGTTTCAAAGAAATTGCGATGAACGACATCTGAATAAGGTAAGAATTATCTCAGAATATCATTGTTTATTTATTACACTACTTAGACAAAAGTCAAACGACAACTTTCCAGAATCCAGTACATAAACCATCCACGCATTATGATATGCAAATTAGTGTGGGGGTAAAGCTATCAGGGTTGTTCACTGTAAATATATAAGATTTTAAATGTCTCTTATCGACGTCTCTTGTTGACTTAATTTGTTGAACTTTCAAGTTTTGATTTAACTCCTTGCTTGAAGAAATTGTAGCTGTAATAGTTCAAGCCTAACTATACACTTGAATAGCGTTAGATCAAAACGGTTCAGATTCAAAAAACAACAAGTTACTTACTATCTCAATGTCCCAACTTTTATTCAGTAGACAGACACATCATTAAAGTACAACGTGGAATGTCATTTATTGAATAATAACGCGCACTTAAAACTCTTACCCGTTGATTCGACAAGACACAGTTTTCAAGAAGTTAGTTCGTTCTCGCTTAACAAATCGTAATCAACATACACTATCTACCAACAAGTAATTGGACACCCCTGCAATCGACGATATCTGCGGTCCTGATACACGTCATGGCTGCCGCCGTTAAATATCGTGTGGGAAACAACAACGCAACCAGTTGCATGCAAGGTGCCACGCAGTTCGGAGCTCTCTGATTTCCAGAAAGGTGTAATCTTCGGGCATCCCAGAAATGGCCGATCCATACGTGACATATCCAGCTTAGTTGAAGTGCCCAAAATCGGCAGTGGCCTACGTGATTGGCAAGTGGAAGATACGAGGTGACTGTCGGAATATACCCCGACCTGGCAGACCCACAAAACTGGGAGTTAGAGACCGACGGGTGCTGGCCAGAGAAATTCGGAAGAACCGCACCAAATCGATGGGCCACATCCGCGAGGAGTTTCATCAGGCATTCGGGAGTGTTCTTTCGATGAATACCATCCGTAAGGAAGCCCATATGCTTGGTTATCATGGAAATGCTGCCGCCCACAAGCCTTTGATCACCATGTCCAATAGCGCTCCTCGGCCAACGTGGTGCAAAGAACGTCGACAATGGACCGTTGAACAGTGGAAACAGGTTCTCTGGAGCAACGAATCAAGGTTCATCCTCTACCGTTCGGAGGGCAGGGTCTGAGTTTGGCGTCTGCCTGGAGAACGCTTCCTGCCGGAATGTATTGTGCCAACTGTGAAGTTCGGTGACGGTGGAATTATGCTATGGGGGTGTTTCTCCTGGTATGGGGCGGGACCCTTTGTCACAATTCCTGGTAGGCTCAACACCGAGACCTACTGCCCATTTTGGATGACCATGCGCTTCCTAATTTGTGGCAGTTTTACGGGGTGGACCCATGTTACTTTCAGGATGACAATGCCACCTGTCATGTTGCGAGGTCCACCATGGCTTGGTATGGTGATAATGGAGTTAATCGAATGGACTGGCCTGGCAGATCCCGGACCTTAAACCTATCGAGCACCTCTGGGACGAGTTGGAGCGTCGACTTAAGAGGTGCCCTCACCGTCCGAAATCGGTGAAGGAACTGGCCTGTCTTCTCCAAGCCGAGTGGAAGAAAATACCGCTAGCTGTCGTACAACGCCTGGTTGAGAGTATGCCCCGGAGGATCGCAGCTGTAATCGCCGCCCATGGAGGCTCCACCTACTATTGAGGGTGAATAAACTTCGTTTTCCTTTTCTATCACAGGTGTCCAATTACTTGTTGGTAGATAGTGTATATCTGGTCGCAAATTTTCACTGTCGTTAACAATCATTGTGTACGTAAGTCTACCGTTCGCTCTTAGCTCGTAACTCACTCACCTCGCTCCGCTCTCATCGCTCTGCTCAGAACTACACTTTCACATAACATTTGGCACACTTATGGTATTGCTAAACTTGAAACGTGTCGGGAAAATCAATGCGGTGTTAAGTCATAAAACGTTTAACGAGAAGAAACAAATTCACATAAGAATACAAAAACTCAAAAGTAAGGTTAAATTAGAGGTATATGTCACATGGGATAGCATAAAAGGAAGCTACTTCTCTTCCAGAAATTGTAGTCGAAGGCAGGATGTGAATACATGTACGCCCGGAGTTTGACAGAGGTACGATTGTTAAGTTCCACATTAGTAGAACTTAACAACCGTACCTCTCTCAAACTCGATAAAAGAGTTAGAAAATCGGTTAAGCTAAGGGTGTATCGTTGGCAGAGGAAATGTGTCCCACAACCACACAAGCGTTCCAGTAGACCCGAAAAAAATTGACAGATAGAGACCTTCGGAGGCTGAAAGTACAGGTGCAACACTACCACGGTGTAGGACAGAAGATTCGCGTTTAGGCTTTATCCCCGTTCATACAAGAACCATTTGCAGAGAGCTCCATGCAATGGATTTTCATTGTTGTGCCGCCGCCCACAAAACCCATATTACTCCACACAATGCCGCTGTTCGTTTGGTATGGGATATCAAGCGTTGGTCTTGGTGTCCAGAACAATAGAAAACGGTCCTATGGACTGATGAATCAGGTTACAGGACATTCCAGTCAGATAGCCGTGTGTGTACATAAAGAATACCAGGAGAAAAAAAGAACCACGTCTAAATTCAAGAAAGACCGGAAACCTTGGCTAACAAGGCACTGCCTTGCCGCTCCGGTGGCGCAGTGGTCGTTAAACAGACAAGTCGCATTTTTTTCGGCTCCTGCGTAGAAGTCAACGTTCGTTTGTTCACTTGTTCTTTTTGTGGTATTTCGTCGTTTTGTGTTTTGGTTGCAGTGTTTCGTACCGTCACTTCACGAGCAGTGAGGCTGAGTGCCGAGTGGGTGCTCATTTTTTTTTTTTTAATTTTCGTGTGTCGTCAGTTACGACGCATCAGTTTTGGTGGGCCAGTGGTCGAGATTGTCCACTACCACTGTGAATAAGTTACTGTCGTCTACAGCTGCTTCGTCGATTGCTGATATGTCTTCGCTTCATAGTTCTGTGTCTTCTTCGGGGAATGTTGCGTCGACTAGTGCTGCTGGACGTCCAGAGATTGTGTTTCTGGCCACCCGTGTGCCGGCTTCGTCTAATATTTCTGGTTCTGCTAGTTCTACTTCAACGTCTTTCGCACAAGCTGTGGGAAGTACCTCACATATTTCTAGTGATTCTGCACCACATTTCAAACGTGTACTTTCGGCGATGAAAATTATTCTTCCAAGTGATTCACCGCAAGGTAAGCAATTGTCGTCTGCCTTATTATTAAGTGTTTTCATTCCTGCTTTGCGTGACACCCCTTTCCCCAGTATCTGCATGCTGTGTCGAAGGTCGTTCCAGCCGAAAGCATTGTGTCCATTATTCGCTTGGATGGAGGGGTGGTTGTTCACTTCACCCACCAGCAAGCAGTAGATTTAATTATAGTTCATGGGGTTGATATTGGGTCCTTTCATCTACAACCTGTCGCTGCAGCCCAAAGACCAGTTACGGTGACCGTCTCTCCTGTACCAACGGCTGTTCCTGATTCTCTGTTGATTGATGCCCTCAACACGATGGGTCGTGCTGTGGGAGTGACCAAGATTCTTTCAGCTACAGCCCGTGATTCCCCCCTGAAACACGTGCAGGGTTGGGCGCCGCCAGTACCGGGTTATTTTTTCCAACTTCTCAGTCAATTGCGGAATACCCTGCAACTCTGGAATTAGTCACTGATACCCGGACGTACATTTTTAATCTTTTTGCAGGGGTTCAGTGCTTCCGCTGTAAAGGGGAAGGGCATCTCGCTTCTGCTTGTCCTCATGCTACTCCTGGTGCTAGATCTGATTCTTCATTAGCTACTACAGTTCCGGTGGCCGCTGCCCCTGCGGATGTTGTGCAGGCCGCTGAGTCACCTGCTCACATTCTACCTTCATTAATTTTGCCTGCTGTTTCTCCAGTCGTTCCTTCCCTCCCGGTTCCTATCGTCGTACTGGATGCTTTTGAGCCCTCCAATGAGGATTTTCTATCGCTGGAAGTGTCTGCACCTAAATCACAGCGTAAACGCCCCAGCTCACCTGGTGTTTCTACTCGCTCTTCCTGTTCGTCTCAACGTCTACGGTCCAAGAAAACAGCCCATTCTACCTCGGGTTCACCTGGCCATCATGAGCCAAATTCTGATTTACTAGTTGCGAACCGATTCTCATGTCTCCAGGATGATGATGTTGTGGAGACGGTCGACCCTGATCCTGATGACACTGCAATGGTTGACTCTGACGATGATTCTCCTTCTCCTACACTTCTTGACATTTCTACTATGTTTGAAGAACTTGCGGTGCCTTTGCACCCTCTTACCTTATCTGATCTGTATGCATTGACCACTCGCCAGCGTAAGGCGAAGTTGATCACACTACCTTGCATTAAGAGTAAGCTTCACTTGCTGCCTGAAATGATTGCACAGCTAAACCAGTTCCATGCATTTATAACTAATGTTACTTTGCCTGGCGGGACTGAGCAATATGCTCGCCGTCTGGGATACTTACTCAAGATTTTGAGGGCTGAACTGGAAGGCTGGATGCAACCTACCAGTGATGTCCTTGTTAACACTACTTAGCTTTAATTGTAGAAAGCTTGCGTCTTCTGCGGCGAATACTTTGGTTTTAGAGGACGTTCGTTACCTGGGGGCTAATATCCTCCTTCTCCAGGAGACGAACTGTTCCTTGGATGCCGGGTGTTTGCGCTGGAGACGCTGGCTGTACACTTTTTATCATAATTACCGGACCCATCTCAGGTCTGGTACCGCTATAGCATTTCATGTGCGTTTTCTTTCTTCCCTTTCTGATCTTGTTGAGTCACAGAGTCTGCTGGGTTCTTTTCAACATATTTCATTTTCTTTTTGTTCTAAACGTATTCATGTTTTCAATATCCATATTCTGCAATCTGCTACGGATGCAGAAACGTTCCTCCAACATCTTTCTTCTATCCTTTCGACCTTCCATCCAAATGATACAGTCATTGTTGCAGGCGATTTCAATTGCACTTTGCAATCCGGATTTGACCGACATGGTTCAACCGAAAGCCGTTCCGACCTTGTTTCCAATCTTACTCAACTCGTTGTTAATTTTGATTTGATTGATGCATTCCGTTCCCTCCATCCCCGGTCCAAGGAATTTTCCTGGTTCCTCCCGGCTGCTTCACGCTGTGTCGCAGCATGCCTAGATAGATTCTATGTTTCCAGTTTTCTCCATTCCTCTCTAGTTGAAGTTACTCATCATCCTTCCGTTTCGTCAGATCATCGCCCCGTTCTTTTAAAACTTTTTTGCATTCTTCCTCTGTTCTCCCTTCCCCAGTCTGGTCGCTCGACGATTCAGTTTTAACTGATCCTGTTTTCTGTGCTGAAATTCGCTCTATGATCTCGTCTTCTGTGCAACAACTTTCTTCGTCTGACGACCCAGTGGCTCTGTGGCTTTCCACGAAAATTTCGATTATTTCTTTTTCACGTCAGTTTTCTTTCTCTTCCCGTACTTCTCGCTTTCAAGATATTGATGTTCTCCGTCGTAAATTGCAGACTATTTCTCCTTCTGATCCTTCTTTTCCCGTGTTTCAAGCTCAACTTCGTCGTATTCTGTTTACTTTTGCTTCATCAGCCCTTACTCGTCTGAAATTCACTCACCTCCTGTTTCACGACGACCCCTTTTCTAGTTTGAAGTCCCTTGAGGAGTATCATGTTAAAAGCAACACAATTTCCTTTCTTTCACTACCTGACGGATCTACAGTTACCGACCCTTATCGTATCTGTGAACTTACTTTTTCCCATTATTCTGATCGTTTTCAACACCAACTCCTTTCTCCTGCAGATACCTCCCCTCTTCTTCATGTCCTCCTTCAGGTTCCACATTGTTTTTTTGATTCTCTTGTTTCTCCTATCTCTCCTTCTGAAGTCCGCTCTGCAATTTCCAGTCTGAATGACCGTTCTTCCCCTGGCGCGGACGGTCTTCCGCTCTCATTTTATAAGAAGTTTCTTCCTTCTCTCCTCCCGCTTCTGGTTGCTTGTTTCAATGCCGTTTTTACTTCTTCAAATTTTCAGTCTTCTGATTTCACTTTGGCTATTCTCCGTCTCATCTCCAAAACTGT
The DNA here is from genome assembly GCA_039090855.1 of Macrothele yani. Classification (NCBI taxonomy): domain Eukaryota; kingdom Metazoa; phylum Arthropoda; class Arachnida; order Araneae; family Macrothelidae; genus Macrothele; species Macrothele yani. The sequence continues at coordinate 40,645,566 of CM077022.1, read as the reverse complement.
AAACCTTGGTCTTTTTTCTAACTGGCGTCCTATCTCTATTCTTAATACTGACTACAAAACCTTTGCTAAAATTCTCGCTTTTCGCCTCAATCCCGTCTTGCAGCATTTAATATACCCCGATCAAACTTACACTATTCCCTCCCGTTCGATTACTACCAACATTTTCACCATTCGCAACTTATATTTTCTTGCTTCCCATCTTTCCGAACCTCTCGCAATTTTTAATATTGATCAGAAACAAGCTTTTGACTCCATTAATCACTCTTATCTCTTTGCTGTTCTTCGTCATTTTGGCTTTCCTACTATTTTCTGTCAAGCTCTTATTAATCTTTACTCTCACTCTTCTTTCCGTATCCGCATTTCCACATTCATGACAGCTACCATCCCCTTTGACAACGGGATCCGGCAGGGTTGTCCCCTTTCGGGTCAACTTTTTACGCTTGCATTTGAACTTCTCTTAATTTGTCTGCGTTCTCGTTTGTTTTCTGTAATTCCTCGCAGTATTGCTCCTACTCGTCACCACCGCATAGTGTTGTCTGCATATGCTGATGACCTCACTCTCTTTCTTCGCACTGAACGTTCTTTCGGTGTTGTCCTTTCTGCTTATCGTGAGTATGCTTCAATTTCCGGTTCCGAACTTAATCTGTCTAAATCTGTCGGTCTGTGGGCCGGATCGTGGGTGGCACACGGTGATCACCCTTGGGGTGCCCGTTGGTCATCCTCGGTCATTAAACTTCTTGGTGTGTACGTTGGAAATCCCGTGGCGGTTGCTGATGCCAGATGGATTCCTTTGGTTCAGCAGCTCAATCGCCGTCTTGCTCCTTTTTGCCGGTTCAAACCTTTTTTGTCCTTTTTTAGCAGAGCACATCTGGTTTCTTCCTTTCTTCTTCCCATTCTGACACATTCGTGGTTCGCTTATTTTCCCTCGCCCATTTTTCTCCAATCCTCTCAACGTTTGATTACTGATTTCATCTGGAATAAAGTTCACTGGGTTCATCGTTCTACTCTCGTCCTTTCTCTGTCCTTTGGAGGTCTTGCCCTCCCAGATCTTTTTCAAAAATCTAATGCTATTCATCTTCAGACCTTTCTCCGTTCTTTTTCTCATTCTCAGATTTCATCGATTACTATTATTGATACTTTACTTTTCCCTCGCAGTCCGTTTCTCACTCTCGCTACTTTCCTCCGTATGGATCTGTTCCCCCTCATTGCAGATCACTTTCCCGATACTTATCGCACTGTTTTTTACCTCTGGCATTCCCTATGTCCCGTCCGTCTCCCACCTACCTCAACTAATGATCTGCTTGCGGAACCTCTCTTTTACTCTTCTGCACTCCGTTCTCCCTCTTCACCGTACTTGTGCTTCACCACCTGGTTTGCCAGTGGCGTGGTACAGGTATCCCAACTTGTAGATGCTTCTCTCCGCTGGAAGTCTCTTTCCCAAATCGACCCCTCTCTTGCTGACACTCCCTTACATCGCGCCCAACTCCGGTTGCTTCATATTCAGCTTCAACGATTTTACCCGTCCCTCGTGAATTCTTATGGGTTAATTGTTTCTTCTTCGGCGTCCGCCTGCCCTCCCTTTCTGGTTTATTTGAATGATGTTCCCTTTCTGGTGCATCAAGGTACTGCAAAACTCTTGTACCGCCACTTTCTTACTTATTTTATAACACCTCTCGCTATTCCTTTTGTGCCACCTGATGAAACCTCTCTGACATGGATCGATTCACACACTTCTCTGGCTTCCCCAAAAGCTACTGATATTCATTGGCTCCACCTTCATTGTCGCTTGCTCACATCACGGACTCTTCATCGTTTTGGTCGCCTGTCTTCTCCCTTGTGTTTTTTCTGTTCAACGCTCGGTGATGTTCATCACGCATATGACTCCTGTTTAGTTTTACAGCCACTTTTTTCATTGATGTTTGCTCTTCTCTCCAAGGTCTGTCCTTCCTTTTACTCTGTTTTACATTACTATTTTCTTCGCCGTCATCATCCTTCCGCTGCTGTTCACAATCCAGTTTGCGCGTTTTTAATTTTGCAGGCCAAAGTGACTATTTATTTATACTATCATACCAGTGTTGATCGGCATGCTCTTCGTCGATATCATCTTGCGAGAGTTTTTCTGTGCCGTAGGTTTCGTTCCTCGATCAAGTCCGTCATCCAACTTGAGTACGAGGTAGCTCTGGCCCGGCAGTCAGTTCCTGCTTTCTTTTCGATCTGGTCCCCCCACCTCCCATGGTTTCGGGTTGAGCATGGTTTGATTCAATTCGTTTGATCAGTTTTTTTTTCTTGTTTTTGTTTTGGTATACTGGTTTCTTCACTTTGTTTGTTTTTGCTTTTTCGGGTTGTTGTCTTGTTCTGTTTTTGATTGAGCTGCAGGTTTTTTTTCCCTTGTATTCATTCTTTTCCTCTGATCCTGTTGTTTTTCCTTTTACATTTTTTACCGTTTTCCTTTTCTTGTTTTTGATGGCCCTTTGGTAATGTTGCACTGTTTTGCTTCCTTGAGATTCCGGTTGTTTTGTTGTTTTTTCCCCTGTGCTTTGTTAGCTCATTCTACTGGTCGGTATATTCTTTCTTGGATAGTGCTTTTCTATACTTTTCCTCTTACTAGCGGCCTCGGCCTCTTTGTCTGAATTTTCTTGCCGTTTTGCGCTGTGATTGGATGTTTTACAGCTAGTTGCTTTGATTTTTTCTGTCCGGAGTCCGTGGGCATTTGTGTTCCTGTGTTCTGTGTGTATTTTTTTCTGGTTCTTGGTGGTGCTGTGCAATCGGTTATTGTTTTTTGTGTCGGTATTTTTGTTGAGTTGTTTGTCTATGTATTATTGTGTGCTTGCTTTCTATGTTTTCGTCGGCCACAGTTGTTGGTCGACGCATTTCTTGTTGTGGTGTTTTGTTGTACTGGTTGGCCACTAATTGTTTGTGATCACTGTTATTGTTTGGCATAGTGTGATGCTTGTTGGGTGTTGTTGTTTTCCGTTGGGCTAGTCTGTGTTGTCTAGTTTTGCAAAATTGTTTTGGCGTGTTGTGTTTCTTTTGTGCTTGTTTGATTGTTGTTGTTCCTGATTTTCTTTTTTGTACTGTGTTTCCTGTATGTGGTATTCCCGTGTTTTTGTAATTGCTCTTGCTTTTTGCACGTGTTTTGTTTAGTTGTTCGGATGGCGGCTGTCCTACTCGCTCTGCTCCTGTGTGAGTTTTTTTTAATACTGGGATTGTATTTTACCTATACTGCTAATGTGATAATCTTGTTTTTTACTTGTTTGTGTATGTTCTACTTTCGTGTTTCAGTTGGCTCCGCAGTTTAGGGAGCCTTTTTTTTTCTCATGCCCTGTGCTACATGTTCACTTGTTTTGCTTTTTTATGAACTTTGAATTACTTAGTGTGGCCCTGCTGGTCTCGTTGTGTTTTTTCATTGAGTACTCAGCCTTATCTCTCGTTTTCTATACAGTGTGCTTTTCGTGCGTATTTTGTCTATTGGGTAACGTTGACCCAAGGAGTTGGTCAACGCACTATTTGCCTTGTGCTCATTTTTTTACTGTGCTTCTTGTGTTTTTTTTTCTTGACTGTATGCGACTACATGTGTAGTGAAGTTGTCGTTTGGGGCAGTTTTGTCTTTGATTATGTTTTAAGTGCACTTTTTGTGTTTTCGTTTTTGTGTTTCTTTTTACTCAAGCTAGGGTTCTACGTCTTGCTTCGTGTTTCTCCTGTCTGGGGTTTTCCTGTAATATTGTATTTTTTTTCGGCCCAGCCTTCTGTTGCCGTGCACGACTGGACGTACATTGTGTTGCTTTCAATGTGTTATGATGCTATGCGATCTTGTTTCCGCGTGATTCTCTCTATAGCGCCACGTCGGCTTTCGGGGTTTGTCAACGCGCGACTTCTTGCTTTGAAAATGAAATTTGAATTGAGTGCGATTTTTTTGTGAACCTCGTGTGCCTTTTTGGCTACATTTAATTTGTGTGATGCGGCGGTTTTTCCCCTTATTATCATGTATTCTTCTGTGCAGTGTTCCTTCTGACATACATGCGTCACTTCGTATTTCGTTTTTAGTAATAGCGGTTGGTTAACACCCCTCTTTATGTGCACGGTTTTTTGTTTCTTATGTTCTTCTAGTACTAATGTTTTGGCCGCTGCTGCATGTTTTCAGAAGTACAGTTTTGTTTCTCCTGTCACTGTCTTGCAGTGTCAGTCAATTTGTGTTGTGTTGTATTGTTGTTGTGTTTTTTACCAGTCATTTTTGTGTTCGCGCTGCTATGTACTAGTCTTTGGAATGTGTTTTCTTCCCTCCCTCTGGGGTTTGGGTTTTGTGATGTGTGTGTTTTTTTGTTTTTGTTTTCTGTGTTCCTTTTTTATCTGTATATATTTTAATCTTGTTCCGATGTTACCAGTTTTCTTTCCTCCTTTCTTTTGTGTTGAGACTTCTTGGCCTCGTCTCTTTTAATACAGTCTCATGTGACTGAAGCGTATCACATGTATCTTGCTTTTAGACTAATAAAGGTTTATTTTGAAGGCAGTGGTCTAAGCGATGGCCTCTGATCATTCGTTCGAATGGGGTCTGGGTTCGAATCCCGGTGAGGCATGAATGTTGTGTTTGTCTTACGGCACTGACTCTCTCCCTTCCCTGGAACCAGTGACCCTAAATTAGGGACGGGCGACTGCTTATAGCCCATTGAGTTGCTCACGGTGGTCGTTAAACCTTCAAAAAAAAAAGGCACTGTCTTAATCAGATAAATAAAAAAAATAAACTGTTCACAAAGTTCTTAAAATCAAGGTCACAAATTGATTATAATATTTTTAAGACATTTAGAAATAATCTTAACTCCTACATTAGAAAATTAAAAAGAGATTATTATTTTCATATTTTTTCTAAAAATAATCCAAAAGTAACCTGGAAGCACTTAAACATATTATTAGGTCGTAGGAATGTACCAAAGACTTCGATTCACCTCACTCGGGGTAACATCAGAATCACCGATCAAACTGAAATTGCTAATCAACTTAATGATCATTTTATTGTATCACCACAACGTATAATACAACAACTTCCTAAGCTGAACGATCAACAATTACCTCATTACTCCAACTCATGTACCTTAAATTCAATGCATACTTTGGAAATTACTAGAACCGAATTAATCTACCAACTGCAAAATATTAATATAAATACAGGACCTGGTCCAGATGATATTCTTCCCAAAATTTTAAAAACTATAACTTTTTTCATTGTTACTCCCCTATTATACATTTTTAATTCCATTCTGGCTACAGGTATTTTCCCAGATTCGTTAAAAGTTGCAAAAATTACTCCTGTCTTTAAAAAGGGTTCTTTGACAGATATTAATAACTATCGACCTATAGCTAAATTATCCATATTTGCTAAAATTTTTGAAAAATTACTATTTGTTAGATTATTTGCTTATATTGAAAAATACAAAATTTTGCACAAAAATCAATTTGACTTTTTACCAAATTCCTTAACAGAAATCGCCCTTTTACATTTAAAAGGTAAAATTCAATCTAATTCTATTAATAATAAATTTACATTGGGACTTTTCATTGATTTATCAAAAGCATTTGATAATTTAAATCACAACTTATTATTATCAAAATTATATGCAATTGGTATTCGGGGTACATTACATAATCTCTTCAGAAACTATCTCACTGGTCGCCAGGAATATACAGAAATTGAACATACCAAATCTAACTTACAATCAGTCATTTCAGGAGTCCCTCAGGGCTCGGTACTTGCTCCATTATTATTTAATATTTATATTAATGACTTCTGTACCTGTCTACGCAATTCAGATATTATTTTATATGCAGATGATGCAACCATATTATTACATGGAAATGATGTTGAGACACTGGTGCGACAACTACAAGGCCGTTTTATATCTATCACTAATTGGTTAACTAAAGATGATCTGGCTATTAATATTAACAAAACAAAAGTAATGATTTTTTCAAGTACGTCAACCCCTATTTCCTTAATTCAAAATATTAATTTACTCGGATCATCTGTAGAAGAGGTTCAAAATCATAATTATCTTGGTATCATTATTCAGCATGATTTAAAATCGAATTCACATGTTGACTACTTATCTAATAAGATCTCAAGAAATATAGGGGTTATTAGTAGTGCAGTGGCCAATTTAACCCCAAAACTAATGATTTTATTATTCTATACTTTAATTCGGTCTCATCTGATCTATTGTATATCTGTATGGGGATCGACTACCTTATATAATATGAAAAAACTTCAGTCGTTACAAAATAGATTCATGAGACTATTACAAATTGAATTACAATTAACTCAATTTTCAAATACAGTCTTTCAGGCTAGACTCGGTCCAAATGATTTTAATATACTAACTATTCAACAATTGCATATCCATAGTATAGGTAAACTGATGTTTTTGAGAATAAAAAATGGTTACTACCAAGATTTGATTTCAATAAGTACTCGTGGTCATGATTATTCAACGAGACATAAAACAACACTAATCCCCATGTTTCCACTAACAGAACGATTTAGATCGTTTATTAATTATACTGGTCCGGCATTTTGGAATACATTTCCTACTGATATTGTATCACTTAATAATATGAATATATTTAAACGAAAACTCAGGTATTTCTTACTGACCAAAAGCTCATAATATCACCTTTATTAATTTGTAGTACCGCCCTAGCTGTGTTTGATATTGTGTGGACTGTGAGAAGAGGGCACGTCAGGCCTATCAGGCCTTTTCCCTCCTCATTCCCTGTTGTTACAAAATTATAATGTGTGCTATATATTTATGATTGTGTAATACCATGTCTATAACAACTAAAATGCAATCAATGAAATGAAATGAAAATGAAAGAACTGTTCTTAGGCGAGTGTACTACTTCCCACACATAAGTTTGGCGGCGGCACTCTTTTTGTGTGGAGATTCTACTCATGGAGGGGACTCTGTCCATTGGTAGTGCTTCCAAAAATCTCTTCATGGGGAAGATTACCTAGATATCCTGGACAATTCTGCGCTTCTCACGCTGTGATACTACTGAAAAGATGAGTCCTACTGGTATTACAAAGACAGCGCACCTTGACACAGCACGCTTTATTGCTGACTGGTTTATGACTGAATGATTTTAATGTTTTCTCACTTACTGGTTTTCATGTTTTCTAACTGAAAAGGGGACATCACAGCTGATCACCAGCCGATTTTGGCGAATATTTTTTTTAAATGAAAGTAGATACAAATGAGGAAATATGTATCCAAGCATTTGATCAAATGCGTCTTATATTCGGAATAAAAAATGATAGCGATCCGTTGCTCACCGTTGCACCGTAGAAGCTGAAAACAGGCGGTTTGCCATTCGGTGGTTACGTGGTAAATTTAGTAAAAATGCTTCGCTGACAATAGTATTTTGTGCAGATATTGAAATGAATAAAATTCGTATTTATGTAGATATTTGTGTGGTACAGTTTTTGGCAGTAATACTTTCGAGACGAACGTTTAATCTTTAATTGAACAGATGCAATTTGGAGTAGCTATCATGTTAGATTGCTATATTAATATAACGTTCATAAAATATAGTACGTACTATAACGAAGTAAATTTCTCCGTCATTTCTGTTCACGCCAGGATTCGAACCCGGATCCCCTCATTCCGGAATAAGTCACTCTACCAATTGAGCTACGCGGACGTTTTATTCTGATTCCAATCTGCCTTTATGTCGCGTGCGTCCTTCTGGCAGGTACGTCACATCTCCTGGTACGTTACAGTACTCAGTCTATGCATGGGGTGAAATTACGCGGGTTTGTTAATTTTCATGAATTGATGTTTTGTGACATTTTTATGTTCTGTCATGAGTCATATATAAATTCTCGTCGGGGTTTTCAAAAGTCTAAGACTCTCCAAAATTATGCAAGTTGAAAGGCAAGCGCGCACGTCTCAGCTGTACAGAAGGACCAGATGAGGGTTCTCCCTTACCCGCTTCCCCGTAGCGAATGTCAGTGTAATAAACGAATGCGACACAATAACGTACGTTCCCGAAGGTTTAGAAGTAGTTGTAAATATTAATATTTGCAGAATAACGCGTCACTATCCTTCGAGCCCTCCAACAACGTAGTTGTGCTTCGGAAAAATGTCTGTGAAAAAATAATCTAAAAATGTTACTACATATTTCGGACGTAATGTATGAAATAAGTATGTAAACTGGCAATGCGTCGATGGCGTCAACAAGTAGAATAAATCCTGACGTAGATATTCCGAACTCCGTAGCCTCATATGAGCCGTAAGACACCGAAAATGCTCTGACAAAGTTTTTTACGGTTCTGGTGTGCGTTCTCTTTTGTCTATATAGTGCACATACATATGCTAAAAAACAGGTTTCAGGTAAAGCCATAACAACTGTGAATTAAGGAGCTGATTTTATCATTTTCCGCTTTTTACCTGAAAATGGTAAAAATAGTCAGCTCGGAAAAAACTCTCTAGTCACTTGAATTTGATTTTTAACAAAACAAAGGTTGTTAGTGTTATTTTACTATACAGTGGTTACTGCAGAAATCGTAAAATCAAAATCAAAAATGCCACCAAGTAAGAGTTGAAGAGTACCATTTATACAAATGCTTTTATTTTCTCTTAATTTTCCTACTCGAGATTCTTGGCACAAACGTACTCAGAGAATAACATTACCTTTGGTAGAATGATTAAGATCTCTCTTTCTATAGCGATTTTTATCCTTCAGTATAGTTTTTTGTACAGTATTTCGAAATGAATGGAGAAATAATTACAAATCTTTTGCAAAACCAATAATTTCTCTTGGTGTGCATTATTGATTTTCTATCAATCTTTGCAAAACCAATAATTTGAAGTCGTTGTAAATATTAATAAATAATTTAGAAGTCGTTGTATGTCTTCCTGTAGCAAAAGATTAGGTGAAGGGTATGAACAAAAAACATTGCTTTAAAGCACAAAATTAACAGTGATTAAGATGTTTATTTTGTAACTGGTTATTGTTTTACCCGAGGTCACGAATTTTTGGAAATTTTCAGTGTGACAGAATGAATCATTTTAGATGTAATTCTTCCATGCGCATTCTTGCTACATCATTTTTTAATAGTTCCTTAAATTCCGTGAGTATCTGAAGATATAGCAGGATTTAATTGCTACTAGCACCCATTTCCCCTGAAATTCTGTTTAGAAATGATACCACTGGAAGTACGTCAGAAAAATATTACATCATGTATCTCACTGGTGCCTCCCACGCAAAAGGATTGGCTAGGCAATGTAGTGGTTGTCATTTACTTAAATTCGAGTGCAGAGCTCCGTACAGAAGATCCAAAGGCTTCAAAATGATATTATACATCGTGCACTGAACCGGTGCCTACTACGCAAGAGGACTGGCTAGACGATGTAGTGGTTGTTTTCCCCTGAAATTCGAGTTCACAGCTCCGGACAGAGGATTCGTGTTCTTCGAGAGCACAAAGAGTGCGCAGTCTCGAGGTTCAAAGTTGGATCATCAAAATGGAGCAAACGTTTAGTTTGTTTAAAAATTTTGGTTTGGAAAATGCGCAGTTCTACGTACATACATAAAACAACATGAAACGAAAGAAATGTCCACCACAAAGACAAGCAACTGTACTAACTCAAAACACAGGTGTAACATAAAACAGAAGATACAGAAGACACACTGACAATGAGCGTTTTTAAGTCTACCCGGGGATTTCGGGTCGAATTATATAAAAGATAAAATAAAAAATTCAGCACGAACGCATCATGATACAGTGAAAGAGGCTGACTATTTCCTGTCGGACTTGCTTCGATGGTCCAAATGGTGAACTATTACCTCACCTTGCAATTTTTTATCGCATACGTATTTTACAGGGAACGGGGTTAGGGTTCCAAGCAACCCAACCTTTCTTTGCATTCTTTGAATAACTTTCCGACGCAAAGTTTTTACAATGTCAATTACTCGTACAGAGCGGACATTTATTTTGTCCGCACTCAGAATCAAAACAGGCTTCTGCGGAAATACCCAATACTTTTAACGTAAGCAAAAGCCATGACATTGTGACGCCAAGAAAGAGTCGCACCTAAAGTCGCACCCAAAGTCGCACTATGCACTGAGTGGCCAATTTATTATGACACACCCTTCAGTACTTCGTTGGGCCACATTTTGCTTTTAATACTGCGTTGATTCTTCGTGGCATGGACTCCACCAGATGTTGATAGGTGATTTGTGGAATCTGAGACCATGCTTGATGAACAGCACTTTCTAGGAGTGTGAGATTGCAGGGTTGTGAATCTAGCTGTTTGATGGCTCGTTCAACTTCATCCCACAAATTCTCAATGGGGTTAAAATTTGGAGATTGTGGGGTCCACCTAAGCAAAGTAAACTCACCGGCATGTTCCTGAAACCAATCCTTTGCAATACGAGCACTATTGCAGGATGCATTATCGTGTTGAAAGTAGCCATCGCCATTGGGATAAACCATCCACATGACAGGATGCATTGGGTCCGCAACGATGTTTAGATATGATGTGCCAGTCAGATGTTAATCAACACAAATTAAAGGGTCCAAAGCATGCCAGAAAAACATTCCCCAAATCATAACGTTGCCTCCACCAGCCTGAAGGGTTGTAGCAATGCATTTGGGGTCCATGCTTTCGTGCTGTTTCCGCCAAATTCTCACTCGGCCAACTGAAAACATGATTCATCAGACCACATAATTTGTTTCTAATTATCGACTGTCCAATCCTTGTGCTACTGAGCGAACTGGATACGTTTTGTCTTGTTAACTGCAGACAGCAAAGGTGTTCGAACAGGCGTTTGGCTGCCATATCCCATCCGATGCAGTGTACGGTGAACAGTGGGTGCAGAGATCATTTGAGGGGATCCTTGATTAAGACGGTCTGTACTTTGCTGCACTGTTGCCCTTCTGTTGTCTGTTACCAGTCTGGGACACTCTCCGTTCCGCCCGAGCAGTCACTAGTCGATGACAACTACACGTTGCACGTAGAGACCCAGTTTTTTGGCTGACAGTCCAGTCTTTAAATGCTTTAACAATATCTGCGCTGGAACATTTCACGAATGCGACGGTTTCGGTGATACTCGCTCCATGGCTCCGAGCTCCTACAATCATCCCGCGTTGAAAGTCCCTCAAATCGCATTTTTTACCCATCTCGTCACCCCAAAATCACTTCTACTACTGTCGTAAGCACCAAGCTTTTCCTTTTTATACTAGCCTCGCCCTCTGGCGGCAACAGCGTGCAGCAATAGCTCATTTGCTTAAAACTATCAGGTTGTCATAATAAAGTGGCCGCTCAGTGTATAAGTGGTTGCAAATGACCATTGGCGAAAATCCCAAAACCCAAAGAATATTTGAATACATTGTTGGAGTAGTAATTAACCTTTCACGCCATAGCTCACCAATATATGAAGCTATCGAAACGGTGTAAGTGTCAGGGGCACTAGCTAACTTCTCGCCACGAAAAAAACGCAAGACGATCTGCATCGTGCTGCCTTAAAGGTACGTTTCAAGTGAAAAGTGGGTTTCATTATCCTTCTAGAAGAAGCACGGATCTACCTTGACTTACAGCAGGGCTCGTGATTCACTTCACCAGTTCCATGAGGATGAGGGACACTAATTATCCTGAGGACAATCAACATAGCGTGACACATTTGCCACTACAGTGTCTTTTTGCCCATCCGTGCAGTCTGGTTGTAGGGGATCAATCAAATACGTTCTTTCCACCAGAATGTTGGAACTTGAATTCATGGAATCAGATTATTACTTCTCTTATGGTTCAATATTCTGTCACGGTGGTCAGGCTTCCACTGGAGACGGGCAACGGATGACGGTGAGTCGACGTGGCAAAATGAACTGGCCACCGACACTTTAGGTCCTCCTGCAAGAACATTTTCTAGATTATATGCTCAGAAACATTCCTGTGTGCGCCTTGGCTCTTGTTTGCCATTAATTCGGGTATCTTCAGCCGCCTGTTTACCGGAAATCACCTGCCAACCAGGGTTCATCTACACTATCCTAATGATCTCCTTTTTTGGTACGTAGTGTGGATGTATTTTCGTCTTTGAATCAATACCTTCATACCTCCACTACAGCGCACTTTGTATAGCCCACAATGACTGCCGTTTCTGCGATATTGGATCCCGCCTTCCTCGCGCAGAAAGTCATCCGGCGTTCAATTAACACCATGTTATTCCCTTTTTCCAATAGTAGTAGAAAATTTATTAGTAGCTGTTTAATTCTCTTTTGAAAATATTTTGGAAGTATGGTATGAAGAACTCACTACCAAGCCAAAAGAACACACTACTCTTAGCCAATGAATAACTACTCACTGAACAAAAACTCACTAAAACACACAACTCAACTTGAACTCACTACACACTACTTGAACTCACTACTCTTAGCCAAAGAATACTGAATACAACTTTTGTTCCAAAACAAAACTTTGCTTTCCGTCCTCTTATCTCAGCAGAACCAACCACAAACCCGTGACCAGTGAAAAGCCCTTGATGCGGACATCATGCCACTGGGTAGTAACAAATGATTCAAAAATCTTTATTCCCCCTTTTTTAGGTTCGTCTCCATTGATATAGCCCTTTAAGCATGTAATAAGTCAAAAATATTTGTGTTAATCATCTCCCTAAATGACTACTTTGAGTAATAAATTTGAGGGATTAATTAATAATGAGGAACTGCATACCAACTGAAAAAACGCAGGCAATTATTTTTCTAAAAAAGTGACAGACTCCAATCCAGACTTCGAAATGGAATTCTATGGGGAAAAAAATCCCTGGTAAAGGAAGTCAAGTACCTGGGTCTAACCAAGAATAAGAAGTAAAACTGTAATAAACACCTACCGGAAAGATTTGGAAAAGCTAGAGGACTTCCTGCCACCTAGCCTCTTTTTATTAAAAATAAAAAAAGCTGAGTCAAAAGCTGAATTACTGCTGTGTAAATCATGGTTTATTCAAGTTATAACTTATGGCAGTGAAAATTGGGTTACCTGTGCAAATACATAGGAAAAACATTACCTGTTTCCAAAATAGAATCCTCAGAATATTGACGGGTTTAGATGATAATATCTCTAATCATGTAATTAGAAACGTAGTCATTGTAAATGCTATTCAATGCACTATGTAGGAATTAGTCAAAAGATACTACGAAAAGTCTGAAGGTTATACAAGTCCATTAGTCAGATAGGCTCTTAACTATTATGTTAAGGCCCCAGTGAAATATTAAAAGCGAAAATACTCATTAACAAATACATCTGAAAAGAAAACCCTCTAAGCACTTCGCCAAGAATCCCAGCAGCAAACTGGGACTAAAGGATTTAGTAATTCCAGTTACTAAAAGAAGAGGGAGGGGAAGAGTTTTGTCTATGGGAGGAAAATGCTGAAAAATCTCTAAGTTCAAAAACTTAGAAACGTCCAGGTATCATGTCGTCCGCAACTCATTTTCGTACATGGCGAGCAAAGTTAGTTGGTGGCTGTGGAGCCTTCGGATGGCTGAGTGGTTAACGTTCGTTACTAACAGACGAAGGGACCTCGGTTCGATCCTGCGTGATGACAAATGTTGAATTCCATCTGAATGTCAACCGCGCCTCGGGCGAGCACGTTAAACCGACGTGCAATCCCCCCTCCCCTAGGTTATAAATTTAAGTGTGTCTACTTTGACGTCGTTTGATGTCACTCGCTCCTGCGCCGCATCCTAGTGGCTATATCTACTGTTCTCTGTCTACCTGCTACCCTATCGCGAGTCGCTAGACTCCACTTACCTACTTCCTCTTCCATCTGCTGCTCAAAAGCCTGTCCAGGCGTAACTAGCTTGTAGTCTAAACCTTCGGTGTGGAAGGAAGTCCTACAAGAAAATGGGTTGTTGAAGCATACGTTGTGCTGACGGGCACGGTTCACACTCAGTAAGAGCATTAAATTAGATTATCTCCTGGTAGTTGGAGACTAAAAAAGGGGGTACGGGGCTCATTCAAGGGCCGATTGTGAAAATCTTTTTGTTTCTTCCGATGTTATCTTGTAATTTATTTCACAAGTCCGCTTTCTCCTTGTTCCTTTGCCGAGTTTCCTCGCGCAGGCATGCTGCTACTGTGACGGCAGTTTGCAGCCAGGTAAAACTATCTTAGGACAGATTACAATTTCAACTCTTAATTGGGAACTCTATACAACTAAAAACTATATTTTTTCATTTATTTTCCATTGCGATCTTTTCTATCAGGGCACTCTGCTCCGTATCCCTTTATTCGCCTTTTCAAGAGACTCAACAAGTTGCATATCCAAGGTACTAAACCTACTTTAGGGTCGTCTAGTAGTACTACTCACAACAAAAGATTCAGCCGCCCCCCGGTGGCGCAGTCGTCTAAGCGATGGCCTCTGATCATTCGTCCGAAAGGGGTCCGGGTTCGAATCCCGGTGAGGCATGGATGTTGTGTTTGTCTTACGGCACTGGCTCTCTTCCTTCCCTTGAACCAATGACCCTAAATTAGGGACGGGCGACTGCTTATAGCCCGTTGAGTTGCTCACGGTGGTCGTTAAACCTCCAATAAAAAAAATAAGATTCAGACATGTACCAAGCGTAGATAGCAGCAAGATGTGAAAGATACCTGATTTAACCGACTTTGAAAGTGGCATGAGAGTTAGCGCAATGCAAGCATACAAGGAACAGCAAATTTTCTTGGCTAAAATATACACTACTGTTTGAGGAAGTTACAAAGCTAAGAACGAATCGCGCTATTCAAATAAAACTTATATCACATACTACACAAGATTTTTTCGCTTCAAAACTCAGTTTCGTGTGATGCCATCAAGAGCAGCAATAACATCATCTACACGGCGAGGCACAGAATGGAAGACGTTTTTGATATCATCCTGAGGAACAGCCTGCCAAGCTGCTTCAATGCAAGACCAGATTTCACTTGTGGTGACTGGAGGAAGCGCTTGGCTGGCCAGTCGCTTAGCTGCCCTGTCCCAGACATATTCGATCGGGAACATATCCGGTAAACGTACAGGCCAAAGAAGCGGTATCTGCCATGCACGGAAAAGATCTTCTACGTTCCGGATGACATGTGGTCAATCATTGTCCTGGTGGAATATAGCTCCAGGACAACTCTGTAGGAATGGTATTACCTCTGACCCTAAAAAGTCTCTGATGTGTCGCTGGCTGTTGAGGGTTCCCTCAATTCGTATCAGGCCAGATCGCGCACTGAAACCATTGGCGCCCCAAACTATGACGCGTGACGTTGGTCTGGCACGACGATGCGAGATGCCATTCACCACGATGTCTTCGAATACGTATGCGACCATCATGATGTATCAAGTTGAATCGTAACTCGTCAGAAAACACGAGCTATTGGCAATCAGGGCGCCAGTGTCTGTGTTTGGGTGCTCATTACAGCCTGCGGCGTCTGTGGTTGAGATGAAAGGAATGCGCAGCAATGGGCTGCTAGTGACCAGTCATCTGTTAAGCAGCCGACGTCGAACTGTCATGGAGGACAAAGCCTGACCTGTGGCAGTGCTGAACTGCTGCTCTAACATTGAGAATGCCTCTGTGCAATCGGTCACTGCCATGCGGGTTGGGTGTCTGTCATCCCGTGAAGTCGTTCGATTTTGCGGTCTATTTTCCATATTTCGGTATGCCCGAGCTCACCTGTCCACTGACGCCTTGTTCGCATCACTATACTGGCGTTTCACCCCGGACGAGGCGCACTTTCTCTGTAGGAAAATCCAGCTTTCCTCAACCCAACAATCCTTCCTAAGCTCAAAGTCCGTCAGGGGTTCATAATGCGACCTTCTTCGGCGACAGGACAGAGTGAGACCCAAGAAACCCACTTTCCACTCAATGTCAGCTTTCACTGATTGCAAGATATCGTTAGAGCCAGCTCTTTAAACCCGAGACCGGACAGTTCAGAGGGTATTGCTCCGAAACCGCATCGCATTGTCACTGACATTTTAATAATTTACATTTCCCAACCTGTTGTACATATCCTGTAAGTTTCGAGCTAATGCCAGCCATCTTTCATGGTATTCAAATTTTCGCAAACAATAGTGTGAAATTGGACCGAGGATACAAAATCAGCGGTGCACAAACAACAGATCAAGCAGTCAGAGGTCTTCCTATGAACGGGTATGGCTGGTTTGTGTTCGAGGCCAACGGCGGCTGTCGAGGGTTGTGCAAGTAAACAGTGAAGTTCCATTGCGTCAAGTAACCGCATAGTACAATAGTGGTATCGAGGGGCGTTAGTGGAATATGACAGAACGTCGTGTGGTTTCATGCTAAAAACTGACAAATTCGTCTGCAGTAGGCACGGGAGCACCAAAACTGGACACTCCAGGAAAGAAGAAATGCCGCCTGACGCACATTGGATTACATCTTTTTGTGCGCAACATATTCCACAATACCTTCATATAAGCTTAGGTTGCGGCTTCTGAAGCACTGGTTTTCATTCAACCTATAAATAAACGTAAGTCGCCCCGGTGGCGCAGTGGTCTAAGCGATGGCTTTGTAAAGGTTGTGTTGACCTATGCTCCGTGTTTGAACTGCGTTTATTGGTGTTCTTTTGTGTGTGTGCCGTCATTTTGTGTATCTCCTGTGTTGTGAACGTCTCCTGTGTCGATTGAGTCCTACCTTGACGTCCTGTAAGTAAAACTTTACTTGTACTAACTCTTTTTCCGTCCTGGTTTTGCCCAGGGTCGGGTTTAGCAGGCCAGCCATTGCAAATGGCGGCGACCGCATCTGATAGGCCAGGTCTGAAGCTTGATAGCAAAGCTCCGCCCCCGCCGGGCCACGTTCGGTCATCGTTACTACCACTCGCAGCTGATTTCCAAGCCACGTTATCTGATGTTACCACCTCTTCTTCCAACTTTATGGATGTTGATTTCCCGACATTTTCCACCACAATGACGTCATTAACTTCATCAGTATCCGTGGCCTCTGGTACTTCTTCTGCTCCTGCTAGCACTGCGTCTCGAACTTCCCTATCTCCACCCATTCCTACGGCAACTCTACCTTATGCTGCCGTTGTGAAGGGTACTAGTTCATCTTCCTCTACAGCGAAGAATCCATGTACAACGCCTCTTGATATAATTGTCACTAGAGATAACAAGAAATTACGCATCGAAATTCCGGAAACTTCAGCTGCTGGGCAAGAGGTTTTACGCACACAGAAACTTGGCATATGTTTTGATGCCCTTCCGGACACCAGCCTTAAGAAATACTCCTTAGCCGTCCGCCAAATCCACCCTAAGGGAGCGATCACCCATATGGCGAGGAAACCTTGGACTGTTTTCATATATTTTGCGAAGCCAGAGTTTGTGGAGCGCGTCTTATCTGATGGACTGCATGTTGGGGATCATACCTTGCTGGGAGTCGCGCTCACGCAGCGCCCCGTACTTGTTACGTGCTACCCCGTACCACCAGAAATCAAGAACCATTACTTAATGGCGGCCCTTTCCCGTTGTTGAAAAGTAGTTGGTTCCATTTCCACTCTGACTTCCGCACCAACAGACCCAGATGACAGGAACATCTTAGGTCTGCGTCGCCAAGCAATGATCCTGTTCCCTACTGAAGATGCCATTGCTGATTGTCCTACCGACCTCACTGTGGTTGTAGGGAAGCAGATTTTCCTGATCGATATCGTTACTGCCTTGCATTGTTTTAAAATGCAAGGCATATGGCCACATCCAATCACGTTGTCCACATGTATCTTCCAAGCCACCTATTTCCATACCGCCCGAAATCAACACCCCGCCCTCAACACCAGTTTCTCTGGCCACACCAAGGTCGGCTCCACAGACGT
Organism: Macrothele yani; assembly: GCA_039090855.1. NCBI lineage: Eukaryota > Metazoa > Arthropoda > Arachnida > Araneae > Macrothelidae > Macrothele > Macrothele yani. Next base: position 40,627,747 of record CM077022.1, on the reverse strand, counting down.
CCTTGATCCGTGCTACTGTTGTTCCAGAGGCTTCTCTCCCAGCAAATGATGATTCAACAGCAGTCTCCAAGTCTTCGATCTCTACTACGGGAACTTTGGCCACCTCTCCTTCGTTGGACCCATTTACTGCTGTGGTACCTCTTCGTTCTTCGGAGGTTATTATCTCAGAAAAGGAATGGCAACCCCTCCGTCGTGTTGCTTCATCTTCTTCCCTTGGATCCCCTAATGTGGAGTCAGATCTAACTGTCCTACACCCAAGAGCTTCTCCCAGCGTTTCCACTTTGAAACGTACCAGACAGAGTTCAATCTAGCCGGTTACGTCTTCTCCGCGCTGCTCTCGTTCCCGTTCGCCAATTCGACAATCTTTCTCTCCAACAGCAATTCCTACATCTCTTAAGTCCCAAATTGTTCCGAAATTGTTGGATCAAAAAGCTTTCGCAGAATATCTGGAAACGTTCCCTGCATTAGACGGGCCGCTGGCGCCGTCTGATCTTGCTCTCATCATACTAAATCAACCGTCACGTCCTCTCAAGCAGCTAGACTGCGTTCAATCACGTAACGCTCAGCTTCCTACTATTATCACCCAACTTCAGAATCTACTTGCTCTTTTGCCGAAAATTGACACAGTCACTAATGCGCAGACATCTAACTTAAAGAAACGTGCAACCAGTCTTCACGGAAGTGCTGATAGTAACATTCAACCACTACAATCTCTTTCAAGTTAAAAATACTTTCTTTCAATTGTAAGGGATGCTCCGTCCCTCCTACTAATGCGTTAGTGTTTGAAGACATTACACCGCATGATGCGGATATGTTATTGCTACAGGAGACTGTCATCCCAACACCCCATAACACCGGTGGAGAATCTGGCGATCTCAATTCTACCATGTCCATCGACTTAGTCTTCACGCAGGACTCGCGGTGGCCATCCATTTTCGTCTTCGATCCTTCATTACTGCTATCGCGGTCAAACCGGTTTATCGTGACCTCCTGCAGCTTCTGTCCTTCCGACTTCACAACGTCCGATACCATATCTTCAACATCTATGTTTCCGGCAATCAACAGTATGCAGACTGTCTTTTTGAGTATTTTGTTTCCTGTGTTCAAGGTCTTCCGGCCACTGATATTGTCATCTTAGGTGGTGATTTTAACTACACCCTTGACCCATCCTTCGACAGATCGGACGGTTCCACGAATACCAGGTATTTTCTTACCAGAGCACTTTCTACAGCCATGAACCAGCTACAACTCCAAGATTCTTTTCGACACCTGCACTCATTTATTCGTTCGTATACCTGGCGCTCCTACTCCACTTCCTCCCCTACAACTGCGTGACTTGACCGGTTTTATGTTTCTTCAATTCTTCTTCTTTCAGTTATCTCCCTTTCTCACACACCGACAGTTTCTTCCGATAACAGCTGTGTCGTAATGTGTCTTCACACCGGTCCATCTCCTCGGCAATACTACCGTACTTGGACCATTGATGATGATCTTTTACTTGTTTCAACTTACGTAAATTCCATCCAATCGCAGCTCCAACAAGCCTTATATACGCTCCCTTTTGCTTCTCGTCCCTTGCAACACTGGTTAAATGTAAAATCCCAAATAATTCTTTATACCAAACAATATTCCCACGAAAAACGTACTGCAGCCTCTATGAAGATTGATGCTGCACGCTCGATTTTGTCCACCCTAGATCTTGATTCTCCGCTGTTTTCTCATTACCAAGCTGAACTTCGTGCCTTGCTACTTCCTGTCTCCCAACATGCTCTTCACTGCCTCAAGCTCCTTTATCTCCAGCCAAATGACTATCTATGTGAACAGGTTCAACAACTTGAATTCCACAAACGTTCTGCTCATCACCTCCGTAATCTGAAGTTACCCGATGGAACTGTTACTAATGACCCCATTCTCATTTGCTCCGGCGTTAGAACATATTTCCAGTCACGTTTTGCTCAGTTCCAGTCAAGTTCTTCTCATGCTGATTCGATTCTTCGTGCCTTACCACATATTCCATCGCATCCTGTTACATCTCTTTCTATGCCTATCACCCACCAGAAGTAGTACAATCATTTGCCTTACTTAACTGTCACTCGTCACCTGGTCCTGACGGGTTGACAGTTAATTTCTTTCGTACGTTTTCCTCTTTCCTATACCCACTCCTATTGCTTTGCTTTACAGTAGCTCTTTCCTTATCTGTTCTTCCCCCCGCTTTTACTCTAGCTCACATCATTCTTCTTCCAAAGAAGGGGTGTCTGCTGGAGTTGGATAACTGGCGTCTTATATCCATCCTTAATGTTGACTACAAGATTTATACTAAAATACTCTCTCTTCGATTGAACCCTGTCCTTCCCACCGTCATACATCCCGATCAAACGTATACCATCCCTGGCCGAAGCATTCATACTAATATTAATCTCCTCCGTGACTCATATTGCCTTGCCGACCTTTTCTCCGAACCTTTAGATTTCCTCAATCTTGATCAGAGGCAGGCCTTTGATAACGTGAGTCATCAGTGGCTTGCCTCTGTGCTCTCTGCCTTTGGTTTCTCATCTGTCTTCATCACAGCCCTCCTTGCTCTGTACCAGGACTCAGTTGTCCACTTCCGGACGGCCTCCTTCCTTACAGCCCCCATTCCGTTTCGTAAGGGCAGCTGTCAAGGATGTCCTCTTTCCGGACAACATTTCTCTCTAGTCTTTGAGCCTTTTCTTTGCTCTATCCGTTCTCTTTTACAACCTCCGCCCTCCACTATTCAGCATAGCACCAGGCACCATTCTATTGTTCTTACTGCCTACGCCGATGATCTCACAGTTCCCATCCGAGAAAAATGGCAATTCACAATTGTTCTTGCATGGTATCAAGTGTATGCTGCTGCTTCCGGCGCTTCGTTAAATCTTTCAAAGTGTACAGGCTTGTGGTGTGGCTCCTGGAGAAATCGCCCCGATGCACCGTGGGGCGCTCATTGGACTTCCACCAGTCAAAAGATACTTGGGGTGCACATTGGCAGCCGGGTCTCAGCAGCGGCTGCCACGTGAAGACCCCTCGTCAGGAAACTACGTCCCACCGCTGCTTACTGGTCCAAGCTCAAGTGCTGTTTGACCTACCACAGTGGTGCACGGCTTTCTGGCACGCACATCCTCTCGTTAGGTTATCATTCCTGGATTGCACAACCGCCACCAGCCTACGTTCAAAATGCAACAACATCAGCAATGCTCAGCATTGTTTGGTCATCCACTCATTGGTTATCTTCCTCAGTATTATCTCTACCTTCGACTTGTGGTGGCCTCAATATGCCAGAGATTACCATACGTTATAAAGCTGTAAGAATTTTCAATTTCTCCGTTTGACAGTTCAACCAGACTCTTCCGCTTCCATTCTTTTGCTTAATGTTCTGACTTCCCCCTTAATCCTTGCCTCACCGTCCATCTTCTACTCAAGATGGATATTCACACTGTCATTCCCCCCGTTTTCCTCTAGTCTACCTTGAAGCTGTTCAGTTCCTTCGTTCTTTACCGCTCATTCGTCATCCCCTCTCTTCCACTCTTGATCTTCTTTCCGAGCCTCTTTTTTTCTCCTCCGTCCTCCATCCCCCTACTGCCAACTTTTTCTTTTTCCCCGCATGGCTACACGCTGGTGTAGTCTACGTTTCCTAACTGGTCCTCCCCGATTTTTCATGGAAACCCGTTTTCGACCTTTTTCCCTCCCTCCTACCCTCGCCCGAACTCTCTGATAACTTCCTCCAACTTCAACATGCTCTTCAATCACTTTTTCCTTCCCTAGTAGATTCCTCTGGCCTCCTTTCCGTTTCCTCTGCCTCTCTCCCTTTCCCGTTCTTCCGTCCCTTCTCCGGTGACCTCCTCCCTCTCCACAGTCTTTCCACCAGCACCCTGTACCGTTTTCTCCGTTCTTCTTCTGCGGTACCTTGCCCTATTCCCTCTGTTCCTTCTGTTGCACTAACCTTGGTCTGGTCTACTGCCCAACATTCACCGGCCCTCTCCTCAGAACTTATTTTGCACTGGAGATTTTTGCACAATCGCCTGCCTGTTCCTTCGACTTTGTTCCGTAGAAATATAGTATCATCAGATCTCTGTCCTTTTTGTAACGTCATTGGAGACGTCTTGCGCATGTTTGTTTACTGTCCGACGCTGCTCCCACTACTTCACAGTATGTTCCAACTTGCACATCCTTCTTGTACCAGTGATCTCACCCTAGAAGATTATCGTTTCCTTGGCCACAGTTCTACAAGTTTCTCCTCTATTTTAACAGTTTGTTCTTATTTATTGATTTATCCTAGCTAAATATATTATTTTCTCTCACCTGCTACAGTTACAAGATCCAGATCCTATCACATTCTCTACCTCCTTGGTTGTACACTACCGCAACAGGGTTCAACTCAGACTCACCCTGGAATACTCCTTGGCGAATGACAAGGCACGGTTACCTGCCTTCTTCAAAACATGGTCGCCGTGTCGTCCCTGGTTTCGGTTTTCTAGTGCCCAGACTGTTCATCTGCTGTTTTAATAAATCTACGTCGGAACTTTCTATTTTTACTGTTCCCTCACCATGTTTCCTCCGGGAACTGGATTGTGCTTGCTTCCTGCTGATGTCACCTTTTGTACACAGTTCTCTTCATCCTCACAGTGACTCTCTGCCACTAGTGATTCCCATGTCACTAGAACTGCGCGAATTTTTTTTTCTGTAAATTGTTTCGCTCCAGTGATGTTCCAAGACTTCAATGAACAATTATCCCAGAGCTACTGCTGTTTACAGCAAATAATGCAGTGCCTCTCATTGCTCATTTGTATAATTATCATTTCATTGTAAATATCTACATTTTGTTTTATTTCTCCCCTTCTTTCACACTGCGTGAGAATTTGGGAATGTTCTGTTGTAATTATTTTAAATGAATAAAAGCAAATATTGAAACTAAGCGATGGCCACTGATCATTCGTCCCAAAGGGGTCCGTGTTCGAATCCCGGTGAGGCATGGATGTTGTGTTGGTCTTACGGCACTGGCTCTCTCCCTTCCCTGGAACCAGTGGCCCTAAATTAAGGACGAACGACTGCTTATAGCCCATTGAGTTGCTCACGGTGGTCTTTAAACCTCCAATCATAAAAATAAACGAAAGTGAACAATTTTTCTCATCCTATCCGCAACGTGCAGGATCCACAGTAATATAATGTACGAAAGATTTCTGCTCAGAAAGAAAGCCTCGTGTTCTATTTTTTTATTGCGCAGAATGAATAGCAAGACTTTTGGAGCTTTCATTTTATTAGACAAAGGTCTGCAGGAATAGTTTATTCAGGAGAAGCGGAAAAAATGAAACTTGCAGCCTTTCGCCGTGTCTTTTCTAGGTTAAGAAAGCAAACTGTTAGTTTTTCCTTAAAATTTATCAAGAGAATCTGTAGCATTTAGATCCAAGGCCAATTTATCAGAAGAAATTTAAGAAAGAGAAATGTTTTGTTCAGTTTTGAAAGCATCGTTTCCATATTAAATAAAAAAAGACCATACCGTTGTTTTTTGCGTTTCCCAGTAGTAGTTTTGGAATAACATGAGGCAAAGATTCGCAACAAGAGGCAAAGATTCGCATTTTTGTTCAGAGCTACAAAATAATTGGAAATGTGAACTTAAGGATATACAAGAATGTACCTCAATGCCATTCCTTTCCCGCTGCTTCCAGAGCAAATGAAAAGCATACAAGGACTTGCTGTAACAACAGCTATATCAGTATGTTAAAGAAATGTTCATATTCCGATCGTTGATGGACCCAAGAAGTTATTTCAATCCCTCCAACAGTATTGTAAAAAATACCTATCGCTTTTTGGAGGACGCATGAATTCATCTCCCACGAGTTTCTGACAAACTTGAAAAATTCTAAAGAGCATAATCACATTTAATCGTGTGTTTTTGTCAACTATATCGATTTCCCAGGAAAAAGGTTTTATTTCAATTTCTCTGCGTTCTTGAAGTTTATATTACACGGTTGATGTTTCCTTCTTCAGGAAAAATGTATTCCTTAAATTCCTGTGCTCTCATCAGCAACAAAAATAAAAATTACCTTCTGGAAAGGATTTCTCCTGAAACCAACGTGCGCACGATGAAATGGGATTTTCAGTTTTCAGAAACGTCAATACAGCATGCACCCTACAAGAGCGGACAATGTCTCCTCACGCATTTAAACTATGTTGGTTTTATTTCTTTTCGCGAATCCCTAATCAACAATGATTCCGTTAAATCATTTTGGAAACCTCAGAGTCATTGCAAATATGCCCAGATGCGCTTGCATGAACAGTAATGTCTTATTACTGAAACTGCACCTGGTCCCTGAAGATCGATGTTTTCATTGCACGGATTGCAAGCACAACTAGGCTAAGACCACAGCCTCCTTAAGGTTAATTGATGGAGTTTAAGTTTCCAAAGAATAAGCTAATTAAACTTCTAAAAAGTACACTTCATTTTAAATGGCTGAACGAAACGGCTTTCTAATCTCTATTAGTCACCCCAGAGTTTTATCGACCATACTTTTGTGCTGCCCATAATTCCTCTAAAGAACCGCAAGCTTTTGATGATTACAACGTTGAGATAACCAAGTTTCCACGGGAGCTTTGACGCAAGATGAATAACTTTAGCCCAACGGAAAATATCGTGGCTCTTTGATGAAGATTATAAAGAGTTAGTGAGAAGGAATCTCAACAGGGGTACACACAAGCGCAAAATAAGGAAGCTCATTCTCCATCGACATCTAATCCCATCTAATTAGTTTGCTTTTCGGAGCAGCCAGGAAAAGATCAATTTCTTTAATTGCTCCTTGGATATCAGCTTATTACCGTACATTCTAGTAATTCCTGAATATATGCTCTCCATCCTGAGAAACAACTCAGCAGCAAAATATAATATATTGCTTGAATTTTTAAGCTTGTTCTGGGAGTTTATCATTACCCTACAAAATATTGTTTCAGATTTATCTCCAGTAGTAATTCATCCAAAGTTCCACGCAGTCTCAGTCGAATGCTCATTGAGAACAAAAGCATTACTCAAAACGAAACGACGTGTGGGAATTCTTAATTCGCTTAGAAAGATTATCGTTTTAACATTGTTAACGAAACTGTGAAAGAAAACGTACAGAAGTGGAAAGCAATTACTGAAATCAGCGAACAATCTGCTGTATTTCTCTTCTACAGGTGTTATATTTCATTTCCCTTTTAACTCATTTTTCATTAAAACATTATTCTGATTAGGGCGTAAAATAGCATCATAAATAATCAAAAATCATCAAGGCTATGTCTTTATTATTTTTTTCTCCAAACATTATGTTGCGAGCTCTTCTGACGTTAAAACCAAAAGAAAAGGAAAACGATTACAATAGAGTACGTAGATCACCTTTATTTTGACAGTTGATCCACAGAAATGTTTTTTTAAGATATGATTTCCAACTTAAAGCAAAGAATAATATTGATGATTTTTCTTTAATAATATATAATACCTTACATCATTCAGTCAATGATCAAGGCTCGGCTAAGACACCGAGGAGCCCACTGCCTACATCGAACCAAAATCTTCCATCAATGTACAGCGTTAGAGATGTTATGAGCTACACGCAACATTATTTATAAACATGCACTGCTATCCATAGAAAATTCCTCCCCAGGAAGTATCTGTCACAACAACATGAAATTCGTGGGTACACGTCAACATTTGGGTTAGGTAAATTATCGCAGTTGTGAAAGGATCATGGTGTAGTTAGGAAGATCAGCTCAGAGTAAGTAAGCTTCGTCGTCCTCATCTGGTTGTTTGTTTGGTTGTTTGATTTTAATGGCGCAAGGGCCATGTTTGGCCGAAGAGCACCCGTCCTCATCTGGACGTGGGGACTACTGTATCTGATTGTTGTCTGTGGCGAAAGCAAGTGTAATAAGTGATAATTCCTGGGCGACGTCATCGGGTATCCTACCGTCGGATCAGCACCTTTGCCAGAGGCGGCATCATAGGGTTACGTACGACTGGTTGTTCCCTGTATCGCATCGAAGCGGAAACGCATCAGTATGCACAATTGTCGGTCGAATGTGGCGACAGTGGATAAAGGAAGGTAACGTTCGTCGAGAAAGGGGTTGTCCACCATGTAGACGGTCATTCGAACGCCTCGATCACCACATTGGACACCAAATCGTTGCAGCCCTACAATTTACAGCGGACGCCATTCCACGAGGTGTAGAAGAAGCTATGGGCATCCCCGTACCCACACGGAATGTGAATCACAGATTAACTGAGGTAGAATTTTGCTGTTTCCAGCCATTTCTACAACTGCCTCTTACCGCAGCACATCGTCGCATGAGGATGTGATGGTGAAGTACCAGACATGCCTGACGATTCAAATGGAAGCATGTCGTATTTAGCGACGAGTCTCTCTACTGTCTCAGCGCATACGATCGCCAATTGAGAGTTTGGAGACGGCGTGGTAACCGGGATGATCTCGATGCCCTTTGTTAGCGTCATAGAGCTCTTCATTCTGGGGTTATGATTTGGAGCGCTATGAGTTAATAAAGCCGTTCACCGCTCCTATGTATAATTTGTACAGTGACAACCCGACGATATTTTGATAACGCGCTGTCACATCTCTGTGATTCTCCTCATGTCCGCTTTCAACAAGATAACACCCGCCCATAACTTACCTACATTACCAAATAGTGCCTATTAGGTGTCTAGGGACTGCCCTTGCCCGCATGATCCCCAAATTTCTACCAAGACTAAACGTGGGAGGGTCATTGGCTGACGACTCAACGCCTCTGCACGATACCCCCTAGCAGCGTCGAGGAATTGTGGACACAAGTCACACAACGATACACGGTCAGAGTGACCTCAGGACACAATCCAAATAACTTCCCGTTCGATGCCATGCCGTATTGACCAATGTATAACCCAGCATGGCGGTCATAGTGGCTATTGGCTTAAGCTTGTGAAAACACTAGTTTGTCCGAGACGGGCATCGAATTCGTGTCCCCTCACTCCGGAGAAAGTCACTCTCCTAACTGAGCTACGCGGACAGATTGTCTCGCTGCAGATTTGTCGTCTTGATACATGTTTTCATCTCCGTAGTACGTCACAAGCTACATAATACTATCTCTTCGCCCATCGCATTAATGCAATCTCTCAGAATGTAAAGCCCTTCCTTTAAACTTACTTGTCTATACGTGTGGTAAATTTTACTTCGTTTCGTGTATTATTTCGTGGTGTGGCATTTTCTTTATATACAGTATATATATTTCTTCACAGTTCCTTCCATTTATCTTTTCCATCAAATGAGGGAGCTGTTTCATGTTTCTCACTATATAGCAAATCTGATTGTGTAATAGCTGAAAAGTCGTAAAATTTGATTAATAATCTACGAATTCGTAATAGTAATTTTCCATAATCTTAGAATTTGTAATAAATGCTAAAATAATGAATGTGACCATGAAATGTGACTGCAATTTCAGAGAACAATAAACAAGGGTTTCGTGCCGCCCCGGTGGCGCAATGGTCTAAGCGTTGGCATATGGTCACTCTTCCGAGATAGGTCTGGGTTCAAATCCCGGTGAGGCGTGGATATTCTGTTTGTCTAACGGCACTGGGTCTCTCACTTCCCTGGAACCAGTGGTCCTAAGTTAGGGATGGACGACTGCTTACATCCCAATGAGTTGCTCACCGTGGTCGCTAAACTCCCAATCAGTCAATCAAGGGTTTCGTAGAAATGGAAACTACTCCTTTAATGAAAGCATAGGAGATTGAGTGGATACCCCAGCATGTTTAAAGTACACTGGCGTGCAAAAATTAAAGACGAAGAGGAGAAAATAGCATAACAGCGGAACGAGCAGGCAGAACGGACCGAAAGACCACTCAGGAGATAGACTAGGGTCCGGTACGGTAGGTCATGCGCATATATGCAGCATGACGTAGGGCAGGGGGGTGTCGGAAGGGTATAAAGCACACGGGCGGTGTACGCTCAGCAATTCGGTGAAAGTTATTGCACGGTGTACATCGGTTTGAACGACGTCGAGTTGCTGCCACCGTATGATATAGCCAACAGGCAATCCAGTAGACGACATCTGGATGACTTTACCCGAGGTCGCGTCATTGGGAAATTGGAAGAAGGTCAAAGTGTGACTACTGTGGTTGAGGAGTTCGGGATCGCTCACAGAATCGTTTCACGAGCTTGGAGAGCATTTCAAACGACAGGAACAGCTGTCCGAGCGTTTAGCAGTGGTCGTCCACGAGTAACCATGGCGGACGGACGACCGGTATATTGTCCTACAGGCGAGAAGTGACAAACGGAAGACAGCGGGAGATATCGCAAGGGACATGCAACAGACAACTGGACGTCCGTTACCGCGTTTTACTGTGGCCCAAAGGCTGCACAAAGGTGGTATATTTGCACGACGACCAGTACGGCGTGTGCCATTAACGCCTACTCATCGGAGACGGCGGTTTCTGTGGTGCCAGGAACACAAGAACTGGACACATCAGCAATGGGGTCGAGTTCTCTTTACGGATGAGAACCGATTTAGTCTGACGAGCGATTCTGGACGTATACACATCTGGAGAGAGCAGGGAACATGCAATCACACCTCCAACATCATCGAAAGGGACAGGTTTGGAGGTGGCAGAGTTCTAGTTTGGGGTGGTATCATGCTTGGTAGCCGTACTGACCTCCACATCTTCCAAGGAGGTTCAGTCACTGGTGTGCGCTATTGTACCAAGGTTCTCTTGCCTCACGTGCGTCTGTTTATATTGGTGCTGTGGGTTCTGAGTTCCTCTTCATGGACGACAACGCTACACCTCATCGTACAGTGGCTGTCGCAGAGCTGCTGGAGAGTGAAGATATTTCAACGCATGGATTGGCCCGCAAGGTCCCCGAACCTAAATCCAGTCAAACGCGTGTGGGACTTTGTCGGGAGACGCTTGGCAGCACGTCACCAGCCACCAGCAACGATTCCACAGCTGCGATTGGCGCTACAAGAGGAATGGGACGCGATGCCTCAACAGCTTCTTGACAACTTCGTCCTCAGCATGGACAGACGTTGTAAATCCTGCAACGCAGTCAGGGGTGATCATATCCCCTACTAAAGACTGGATTTTTCTTGGCAGATGCCTGTCACATGGACGTTTCTGTCTTCTGTCCAGTTGTGCTCTAAGCTGCTTCTTGAATAAAGTGCCTTTGTATATTTTGGATTCCTTGTTTGGACAGTTTTGCTCACTTGTCCCATATTCTTACATCTTAGGGATCTTGTGGTATGATTTGAGTCGATGTGGAGCACTTCCGCACGACGTCACATTCGACAAACCATCTGGTCCTTTAATTTTTGCACGCCACTGTAGTTAGTAAAAAGAAAATAATTTCATATCTAACATTTGAAGAAAGAAAAGAGCCACTTTAACATGGCTTTTTTTATGGTTCTTCAATAAGGAACCTACTCCGAACGGGGTCCGGGTTCGAATCCCGGTGAGGCATGGATGTTGTGTTTGTCTTACGGCACTGGCTCTCTCCCTTCCCTGGAGCCAGTGACCATAAATTAGGGACGGGTCGACTGCTTATAGCCCATTGAGTTGCTCACGGTGGTCGTTAAACCTCCAATCAAAAAAAAAAAAAAAAAATAAGGAACCTGCAAGTTTTTCTGGGAGGGCAACAAAATATAGACTCTCCAACCTTGATTTGAGCACAAGGATGTTACATAGGTCTCTTTCTCACTTTGTTATCTTTATATCTGGTAATGAAATCCTCGGCATCAAATTTCCAAGTAAAGTCACTTTCTGTTGTTAAAATAATAAGAAGAAGGTTATTTGGCAGAATTTTGATGCTGCGCATCTTACACGACAGTATAAAGTGAATCCCAAGTAAAAAATTTCGATGTGACGAAAATGGATAACGGTGCTTCATTGTCAAAACCATCGTTGAAATCTGACCGTGCCGTATGCTGTCCCATGAAATGACCCAACAAATAATTTCATTGTTACTCAACAATATAGTTTACTGTAGTACCGCGAAACATTATTTCATCACGTTATACATAAACGTAACAATATCTCATTGAAACTTTCGTAAATTACGAGAATCTGATGCTAAATGTGATAAAAGCCATTACAAAAATTCATTTTAATGCTATGCATCTTTCCCGAGAGTAGTAAAGTATTTTTATGCAACTTTTCCGAGAGTAGTAAAGTATTTTTATGCATCTTTCCTGAGAGTAGTAAAGTTCAGGGTTCGGAGTTTCTGTAAGAACCATAGGTGAAATGGTTTCTGCTGAATGTACGGTGCTTAATGGCCACACTTTCCTGTCGATAGTGTTGTACAAATATCCGTGTAAAAAGATCGACTGCATTGTAGAATTCGTTTATTTTGTACTTCTTCCTTACATATACAAGGGATCTGTTATAATGAAAAGTTCCAAAAATTATCTGTTGATGCCGATGATATTAGCCCGAGATTTCAATAGTAACTTTACTAAGTCAGAATCTAAACCCTTTGTCGATTTTCGAAACGAAAAGTTCGATCTGACAACTACTCTAGACTTCAATGTTTCTAAGACAAAGGGGGATACTACAATCAATGATGTTTTCCAGAGACACTTGGGAAGTCCTAGAATAATAAGTTTACACATCGTACTGTTGCGTGGTTTAATCCCCTGTAAAAGTAATTAGACGTGGACGGGACTAAAAATTTGCGATCGAAATTTGCAGATAATTTAATTGATGATTAGGCTAGTAAGTAAATATAATTAGGGATCAATAATCAAAGAATGGGAAAAGAGTTAAAAGGTATTTGCAAAAAGCGGTACAAATAAGAAATAAGTGTTTTGGGGGAATCGTTTATTCCCTTTGCTGGGTAAAAGCTTTCCCACCCACACGCGTGCATTGAGGGGAAAGTAACACCTAGGATTTTTCTCAAACTTGCAGTGCTTTGTCTCATAAACTTGTCTCTTCTGAAACATTAGCGTCACAAGGGAAATAGTTGACACCAAAATTATGGTTATTATGGTCGACCGTCACATACAGCAGGAGAAACAGGCAGGCGGCAGCATCCTGTTCCTGATGTGAAAAAGAACTCTAACAGAAGCCAGAAGGCCCCGTGAAGGCCTGGACAAAGAGCGAAGAACAATACATACTGGTCTGAAGGCAGTCAAAATATGATTCCCAAAAGTGTAGGACTTTGCATCCTGAAGTCCAGAAATGGCAACAGTCCGTTCAGTCAGAGAGGGAAAAGAACGGTTGCAAAAGGTAGAATGGGCGTTAAACTCTGGTAAGAGACGTTGGACTATTGAGTAAAAATTTCTGCGAAAAGCCCTTCCTCCGAAACGTGGAAGCAAGATCCTTCAAACAGCTCATAGTACCAGAGAAGCCTCCGAACGGAGGGTCACGATAAAGGCGAAAATAAAGATAAGGGAAATCCTGGACCCTGGAGAGGTCAGCATCCTTGCTGACGACACGGCGGTTTCTTCTGTTGATACCCCTGCTCATCCCAGCAGCCTAAAAAAGAGTGATATATCCCAGTAACCCTCCTTATTTCACCCCGCGGTTGCCGCCGAGTTCGTGAAGCAAATGATCTGTATGTGTGCACTTATTTCCTGCGAACGCTTCCGAAAGAAAACCGAAAGAGAGCGAGCGAATTGTGAGGGCTGGGAGAAAAGATTCCCTCTTCTCCTTTTCATAAAGGTACGAGTTCCTTCAAAGCATGGAAAGTGGAATCTGTCAACAAAGGAAGTGTCTTGTGAGTTTCCTCGAAAAAGTTCCACGTTGACCATTTTTAGTCAGTGCGTACAAGTATATGCATACCTGTGTGATTTAACACGGGCCAGCAAAGTCGTAGGACATCAAAAATCCCCAATAATTGAAGCGGACTCCTCCATGTAAGTACTTTGCTTTCTTATCCATTTCGCATGTACGATCAGATATTTTGGAAGGGATTCCAAACAGGCTTATAGGACGATAAAATTTAGAACTGATTTGAACTTTAGAACTGCGGGTGAGTCTGGCTCCGAGAGAGCCAAGATTAAATAGAACAGCGGGTGATTCGAACTGCGAACTTTAGAACTGCGGGTGATTCGAACTTTAGAACTGCGGGTGAGATTAAACGGAGCTGATGCATCCCTGCACATTCTGAGATTATTTAAGTGTAGTAATCATTGTTCATGTTCTTCCGTGTTGTTTATGAATAGATGTATTTGTATGTGCCAAACTTTAGTTCAATCTCTGTCTGACTCTGGAGGACAATTTTTACATTTCTAGTTCATTAGCGCCAGTTAATCCCTCGGGTATAAATTTCCGCGAATAAAGAATTCACGTCTCCTTAATGTTTTAAAGAAACTGCTCGGAAACATAAATATGCTTGTACTTTAGTTACCATAATCCTATTGTACCTGCTTTACTAGTTAAAGATGCAATGTGTTGTACAGAAATAAATAACTTTCACACCCACAAAGATCTTGGCATGCAAAAGATGCATAGCATAAATTATCTACAAGGAGTACCAGGGTACTCTCCCGATTATTTTTTAAAAGGTTTCCTCTGTTGAACTAGAGACAGAGAGATAATGAAATCCTGTTTATCAGGTTGAAGTACAAATGATATGATGGCGAAAAAAACAAAGCAATACACTGTATAACGAAGTAAATTTCTCCGTCATTTTTATCCGCGCTGGGGCTCGAAACCGGATCCCCTCACTCCGGAATAAGTTGCTCTACCAATTAAGCTACGCGGACGTTTAATTCTGATTCTTATCTGCCGTGTGCGTCCTTCTGGCAGGTACCTCACATCTCCTGATACGTTACATCATCTCCCCCTTATTTGTTTTTTTTTTTCGAAGTGCTGGAGAAAGGATTTTCTTATTTTTCCTATCTCGCGGTGTGGAAATAACATCACACCGATGCGAGATTTTGAACGGTCGGGTCATCCGGATAGTTCGGGCGCCATTATAACGAAGTAAATTTCTCCGTCATTTTTATCCGCGCCGGGGCTCGAACCCGGATCCCCTCACTTCGGAATAAGTTGCTCTACCAATTAAGCTACGCGGACGTTTAATTCTGATTCCTATCTGCCTTTATGTCGTGTGCGTCCTTCTGGCAGGTACGTCACATCTCCTGATACGTTACAACTGCAGTCATTATGTTAAAGTATACTCACACGTCTTCGTTGAAACAAAGTAAAGCTGGTTTACTAAACTATATTGTTGGTACTGAATACTTTATTCGATGTATTTTAAAGCGAAGTAATATAGACTTACCTTCTGCGACTTTCTGACGTTGGAATCACTTTTGGGGGAAATTTGGATTCACTGAATTTGGTAATTTGATGAGATGCATCATGTGAAGGGGAAAATTTAATTTTGTTAGCTGTGAGATTTGCAAGACCACTTTGAAACTTCAACGATTTTGCGTCATTACGAAATGGCAGTTCTAACTAACCCAACAAACTTGCGAAGAAATTAAATTTATTGGTCAATGGGTCTAGTGATCTGGGAGTTAAAATACTTAAAGCGGTGTTTGCAACATACACCCATTGTCATAAAAATCTGGGCGCCAAGAAGGAGGCGTTGGATGAAAATGAGATTTTAGTAGTCAGATGGTACATACCGAGGACAGAAGTGATTAAAATATCACAGCAGCACGACAATTTTCCGCGGACATACGGTACACATTCCGGTCAGCGTTGGAACTGCAACGGAACGACTCGCACTTGGATACATGCGGTGATACGGTCCAGCATGGAAACAAAGAGACGCCGTGTGTTATCCTGGGACATACTGGCCCACACTTCTTTCAACTGAGGCTCTAAATCACGAACACTGGGGCATAAAGAAAGCTGGCGTTCCATCTGGTCGCACACGTGCTTGATGGGCGAGACATTAGGTGATCTGACAAGCCACGTAAGCATCGAAGCATGACGTAGTCAGTCCTGGGAAACCAGAGTCGTGTGCGGACGGGCGTTACCTTGCTGGAAAATGGCTCCGCCCCACACCCTCGAGATAAGGCAACACATCAGGCCGCAGGAACTCCTTTACGTAGCGATGGGCTGTCAACGTCCCTCGGATCAATGCGACGGAAGTCCGGCTCTCATACGCGATGGCTCCACAGACCATCACGCTTGCAGTTCGGGACGTGTGCCGCTGTACAGGGAGGTTGGGATTCCAGAGCTCACGTGCTTAGTTCCCATACAGAAACGGGATTCGTCGCTGAACACTATACGTCGCCAGTCCATAGTTTTCCACGTTGCTCGCTGCTGAAACCACTACAATCGACGCCGACGATGGTCAGGTGTTAATGGTAGAAAACGTAAGTTCCGTCGAGAGTGCAGGTTCGCTTCTGTTAGGCGTCTGGAAATGGTTCTGGCGGACACAAGAGTTCCTTGTACAGCAGCCACATGTCTCTGGATATTGAACAAGGACGTCATCGCACATCGCATCTGTGCCCGCCGCACTCACGACCACACGGTGCTCTCTGCTGGTGGTGTGTCTGGGTCGTCCAGAGCCAGTCCGACGTGTCTGGGTGCCTTCCCGTGTCCATTGCTCCCAACACGATCGCACCGTACTGTCCGACCGGCCCAAATGGCTGCCGATTTGGCGCGCCGGCCACCTTGCCTCTCTCATCCCGACGATACGGCGTTGTTCAAACTCCGTCAGTTTCTTGTACGTACATCTGCGGCGGCTCCTCGGCATGTCTATCACTCAGGTATCTCGCTTGACTCTTACCGTTCACTTCGGCACGGATATGGGGTCCCCTGCACGGCGCCCTATAAGCTTCAAGGATGACGGTTACAGCGCCGGTTGTGGGCGCGCGGGCTTAAGGAATCACACGAATCTTTAATTATTTGCATGTCTGCCCTCCCCGTAGCTATTCGCCGAGTTTCGCGTTAATCGCACCGTGTTTTCTTGGTGCGCGGATTTTTATGACAATGAGTGTATTAAAATAAAAATAATTTGTGCACCTTGGAAAATACAATGAAATACAATACGTTAGCTTTGCATTAGGAACATATATCTAATAACACGTGGGTCCATATTTTTCTGTGCACTCCCGGCTCATAGACGCCTAGGAACAGATTCTACAATGTCTCGAACATCCTCTATAGTAATCTGACCCATGTCCAATGCAGCAGCTCCGTCAGGTCACGCTCATTCCATGGAGGAAGATCAGCATTTTTCACACCCCGTTCTAGCATATCCCATAAATGTTCAATTAGGTTACAGTCAATGGAGTTTCGGGGACAATGCAATGTAACAACTTCGTTGTCGTGTTTCTATAACCACTCAGTATTTCGAGTCCGATAACACGGTGTGATGCCCTATTGAAAGATCGTACTGTGGTTCGGGTTAATATCCTTTAGATATGGATGGAAATGGTTCGACTAACCAAGTGCGTTGGTTGTCATCACACAGTGATTGTGTGATAAAGTCACTCTGGTGGGTCTTCTGCTTCCATCCCCCATGGTCGCTAAATTACGCTGCACTGACCTGATGGACATGTCTCTGGTACCTCCTGCATTGAATGTGGATGTCATGTGAGCCTGTGTCGCTCGTCTGTTAGTATGGACAATCCCGGTCTGACGCCTCTGATCAGTGTCATTCAGCATCTGTGGTCGGCCACTGCCCTGCCCACGGTGGGTGAGAATGCCTTCCATGAGGTATTATTGGTACACATGTGACACCGTTGATTGAGGTATGTTGAATGTTCTCACAACTTCGGAAATTGAATTTCCTATCCATATGGCTCCCACTACCATGCCTCGTTCAAACTCCGATAATTCACGTCGGTTTGCCATAATCCTACTATCGGTTGTTCAACCTGCCTCACGAGATCACACCTCGCAATTGATGAAAAACGTGGCGTGCGTCAAATCCCTTGTACAACGGCAGCGCCAGTTAAAAATTAGCATACTGCTATTCCATGACTAAATGTACGATGGCATCGCTCTGTTCACGTTATTTTATTAACAACGAATAGCAACTGAAAAATTGTTCATCGACACTGCTGGGATCAAACTCCAGAATCTCGATAACTAGCCGAGTGCGTTCGCTTTACGCTCCGGTGCCAACAATTCACAGCGCTATTCGTGGTTTATCAGTCAGCATCTGACTACACAAATCCATATGGATGGGCTCAGCAACTGATGTGTCGACATCTAGTGGCATTCATTGAAGCAAGCTGTTTAACTACAGCTGATAAATCCAAAGGGCGATAGATATGGTGAATAAACTTTAAATACGTGGAGATAATATAAATGTACAATGGCATCGCTCTGTCCACTCATTTATCAGCTATAGTTAAACAGCTTGCTTCAATGAATGCCACTAGATGGCGACACATCAGTTGCTGAGCCCATCAATATGGATTTGTATAGTCAGATGCTGACTGATAAATCACGAATAGTGCTGTGAATTGTTGGCACCGTAGCGCAAAGCGAACGCACTCGGCTAGTTATCGAGAGATCTGGGATTCGATCCCAGCGGTGTGGATGAGCAATTTTTCTGTTGCTATTCGTTGTTTATAAAATAACGTGGACAGAGCGACGACATCGTACATTTATATTATCTCCACGTATTTGAAATTTATTCACTATTCCATGACTTGTGGCATTTCGGTGTGTAATTGTATCAGTTAAGTTGAAAAGTTAATACAGTATAACACTTGCAGTTACAGTACACGCAACACTACTTCGAGCGCTGTCGACGTCTTCTAGATGAGTGATTCCGATTCCGTAACTGTAGTTCCCTTAGTGTGCGGAAAAACGTCGTTTCTTTTCTGACGTGTTCCGATGCGAAATGTTCGTTTCTGTTGCGTAGGGTGTGGCGACGATCCTTAAGAGCTGGAGAGGTTTTATCGTAGGTGAGAGGTACCTAACACAAAGAGAATTTTTTCTATCGAGTTTTGAGGAGCTGCAAAAATATCCGAAACGAAATATACATTTACGCCACCTAGTGGAAAAACAGTTCTTTACCAAAAATTGGAAATCACATGCAGAACATTTTGCAGTTAGATTTGTATTAGTTGCAATGAGAAATTTTCAAATTGGTCTTCTAGAAGCAGGTATATCTGGGAAATTGGAATTCTACTTTACCCCATAGCGGGAAAACTATGCATTACTTAAGAAAAGTAACTATACCCAAAATAATGTTCGTTATAAATGCTATCAAAAGCATAAAATAGTTTTTCCAATCATATATTTAAAGGCAATGGTGTGGAATAAAATGTAATTTCAATTCGATAGTATTTGCATTTCCATCCTCTAGCAGAGATGTTGTGCCTCTATAATAAAAACCAGGAAAACAAATGTCATCGTTCTTACATTTCAGGCTCCCCAACGCAAAAATAAGTTTGTGAATGGGTCCCAGAGATATGGTTTCTACAGACGAACAAAGTGATACCATGAGCAAGTATATTTTTTACAAAAGATGTGCTAAAAAAGCGTGCAGATGAGTTAGCAGCAGAGCCGTACTCCCCAAAATCGTTCCGTGTGACACTCTCATGTTCAAGAGCGGGAAAACAATTGTGTGGGTGGGAAGATCTTATTTCGATCAGCTGAACCCATGATCGTTGCTTTTCTCGCAATAATGAACAAATATTGCTTACGTGACCTACATAAAATGACTTACGTATTGCTTACGTGACTTACATATATGGCTTGCGTGATATCTATTCTACATACCTAACAGTACCACCGAAACTCATAGAAAGCGCCCCGACAAATAATATAATTGTTGGCTATTCTTCACGATCTGGTGGTAACATTGTTTAAGCTGGCGAATATTTCTAATTGCTTAACCTAAAACCAGGGGAAAAATCATGAGCCAAATATCGTAGTAAACAAATTTCATAAACACAAAGCCGTTTTTCTGATAGTGCGGTTAAAATCAGTCAAAAGGAGCATCAAACTCAAAGAGTACTTATTTGTTCCTGATTTGGAACCATTCAGGTAAAGAAATGGAGGGAGCAAGAACAGAAAAGTATTCAATTTGGAATGTACCTGCGTACTTACATAGAAAACGAAGTGGATAAAATGAACGGGAAAGATGACACATGATTCTCGGTTGTAATGAGCACTTGTCTTGCATCCTTTGGGAAAAAGAATAATTTATCAGGTCAGGTTTTCTGGAAAATAAAAATTAGAGAAATGGAAAACGCATGTAAGCCCCCTATAAAAATTCGCAAATTATTTATTTAAAATGCAGCATGTTGTGCAGTCTTCTATATAGTGAACTGAGCCAATAACATTAAAGGACTTTTTCAACCAGATTAATACAAACCATAAAGTATTTGCATGTAGAAATATTGGGGTGTCCGAAAAAAAAGCGTCGTTTTTGCATAGGAGAGTTCCACGACGTAAATACACTATCTACAAACAAGTAATTGGACACCCCTGCAATCAACGATATCTGCGGTCCTAATACACGTCACGGCAGCCGCCGTTAAATATCGTGTGGGAAACAACAACGCAACCAGTCGCAAGCAAGATACCACGCAGTTCGGAGCTCTCTGATTTCGAGAAAGGTGTAATCGTCGGGTATCACAGAAATGGCTGATCTTTACGTGACATATCCAGCAAGCTGAAGTACCCAAAATCGACAGTGGTCTACGTGATTGGCAAGTGGAAGATGAGAGGTGACTGTCGGAATGTGCCCCGACATGGCAGACCCACAAAACTGGGAGTTAGAGACCGACGGGTGCTGGCCAGAGAAATTCGGAAGAACCGCCCCAAATCGATGGGCCACATCCGCGAGGAGTTTCAACAGGCATTCGGGAGTGTTCTTTCGATAAATACCATCCGTAAGGAAGCCCATCTGTTCGGTTATCATGGACGTGCTGCCGCCCACAAGCCTTTGATCACCAAGTCCAATAGCGCTGCTTGGCTAACGTGGTGCAAAGAACGTCGACAGTGGACCGTTGAACAGTGGAAACAGGTTATCTGGAGTGACGAATCAATGTTCTCCCTCTACCGTTCGGATGGCAGGGTCTGGGTTTGGCGTCTGCCTGGAGAACGCCTCCTGCCGGAATGTATTGTGCCAACTGTGAAGCTCGGCGGCGGTGGAATTATTCAATGGGGTGTTTCTCCTGGTATGGCACGGGACCCTTGGTCGCAATTCGTGGTAGACTCAACGCCGAGACCTAATGCACCATTTTGGATGACCATGGGCTTCCTACGTTGTGGCAGTTTTACGGGGTGGAACCATGTTACTTTCAGGATGACAATGCCACCTGTCATGTTGCGAAGTCCACCATGGCTTGGTATGCTGACAATGGGGTTAATCGAATGGACTGGCCTGCGCAGAGCCCGGACCTTAACCCTATCGAGCACCTCTGTGCAACGAGTTGGAGCGTCGACTTAAGATGTGCCTCACCGTCCGAAATCGGTGAAGGAACTGACCTGTCTTCTCCAAGCCTAGTGGGAAAAAATACAGCTAGCCGTCGTACAACGCCTGATTGAGAGTATGACCCGGAGGGTCGCAGCTGTAATTGCCGCTCGTGGAGGCTCCACCAACTATTGAAGGTGAATAAACTTCGTTTTCTTTGCTATCATAGGTGTCCAATTACTTGTTAGTAGATAGTGTATGTGCATTTTCTGCGCGCCAGTTTCCTGGATGACTGAAAACGCGTACTGTGGGGAATCAAACGAGGCGTGAAGCACATGTCGGACTAATGCGTTGAACTTGTATTGTGGTGAATTGTGAGCTGTCAGGGATTATACAGGGTGATTCAGAACTCGTGGGACAAATTTTAAGGGGGTAGAGCACACGGCAACAAATATGTTGTGTATAGGAATGTATGGGCGCAAGAGACGCGTTGAGGCACAAACACAAAAAAATAGACATGAAAGGAAACATAAATTGTTAACTTACAGCATCGTTGACAAGTGCTTCTTTACAGCAATGTTTACAATAATTGCTCAAAATTGCGTCCACCAACAGTAATACATGCGCGGCAGCGTCGACGGAGTGATTGGCGTACAGTTTCAAAGATGCCAGGTATTTCTCGTACACGTGCAGCCGCAACGGATATTCGAGCGACGAGGTCCTCAACAGAGTCATGTGGAGTATCGTAACGAGGGCCTTCAGATGTCTAAATAAGAAGTAATCGAGGCTTGATAAATCGGGCAATCGGGGTGGCTAACGGACTGGTCCACCACGGCCAATCCATCCTGCCCCAAAGGTTGCATCCAGGTAATTGCGCACATTAATGCTGAAATGAGCTGGCGCCACATCAGGCAGAAACCGCAGTCCTTGTCGGACGGTAAAACCTCTTCCAGAAAAGAGCAATTCTGGTAAAACCTCTTCCAGAAAAATACGATAACATTTGCCATCGAGTCGCGTTGGTAGTAGATATGGGCCAAGCTGGAAATCGTTCACAATACCCGCCCACACATTCACAGAGAATCGTTCTTGGTACGCATGCGGACGTGTAGCGTGTGGGTTAGAGGTTGCTCACACATTACAATTGTGCACATCGAAAACACCTGTTTCGGGCGATGAGGCGTTTTATCCCTGACAAGCAGTTGTCTGTTGTACTTTGGACGATGTCGATTGCGAGTGCCAAGAGCTCTTTGCCTCTAAACCTTGAGCTTGGTACCGTGAAGGAATTCAACAACTGCCAAACAGATCGGTACAAGCTATTAAGCATAATGGCATATACTTTGGAATTTAGCTTGGATTCCTCCAAGGTTATGGGTAAGTGAAACTGTTGTATCAAAAACACCGTTTTTTCCGGACCCTCCAATATCTGGGCTTACGCTCTCTAGAAGTAGTAATCTGCGTTACCGAAAATCTGATATTGTACGCTAAATGTTCCTTATACCTGAAGTACACGAAACAGAATTAATTTTTAAAGTTGAACAATTAAAAGCAGAAGTGCGCAGAACTACATAATGTACTTAGCTCTATTAATCAATGTTATTCTTTCTCCTCAGATGGGAAAGGCCGCGGACGTAAGCGAGTTTGATGAGGGACAAATTGTATTGGACAAACGAACCTCTCAGAGCATTTCCGGGACGGCAAGACTTATGGGATGCTCAGGGTCTGTCGTGGTTAATGCTTTTAAAAAGTAGTCCGAGCAGGGGAAAACCTAGAAGCGCCGGCAAGTCGTGGGCCGACCACGGCTCATCGATGATAGTGGTGAGCGAAGGCTATCCTGTTTGGTACGAAGCAACAGAAGGGGTACTGTGGCGCAACATACTGGTAATTTGAATGCTGGTGACGTCAGTAATATGCCACAACACACAGTGCATCGAATCCTGCTGGAAATAGGGCTGTGTACTAGCAGATTCCTCCGAGTGCGAATTTTAACTTAGGTGTGCACCGTCGAAAGCACCTACAATGGGCACACAAGCATCAAAACTGTGCCTTGAATTATTGGAAGAAAGCCGTCTGGTCCGATGAATCTCGTTTTCTGTTGCCTCATGTGGACGGCCGGGTACGTGT
Source organism: Macrothele yani (assembly GCA_039090855.1). NCBI lineage: Eukaryota > Metazoa > Arthropoda > Arachnida > Araneae > Macrothelidae > Macrothele > Macrothele yani. The sequence continues at coordinate 40,604,318 of CM077022.1, read as the reverse complement.
GAGTCGTTTATCTGGCGAAGTGTTGGCATCAGGAAGTCATCATAGGAGTAAAACAAGCAGCTGCAGGAAGTTTATTGCCTTGGGCAATATCCTGCTGAGAATCCCTGTGTCCAGCCATTCATATGCAAGAACCTATGACGTATACTACCTACCTAAACATCATTGCAGACTATGTACATTCTTTCATGGCAATTTTATTCCACTCTAGCAGTGTCTTCTTTTAAAAGGATAATACGCCATGCCACACTGCTTGGATTGTTCGAGTATGATTAGCGGAACGTGAGGAAGATTTGCAAGCATTGCCCTGCATCCAAATTTCCCAGATATTAATCATAAAAGTGCATCTGTGGTTTGTGTTGGAATAGCAAGTCCGCCCTGCGGCGGCTCAGCCACGTAACTTACAAGAGTTAAACAATCTGCTGGTGACGTTGTAGCACCAGATACAAGAAAACACTTTTTGGAATTTTATAGCGGGGAAATAGCTATATTGGCGGCACTTGGAGGACCAACTTCATATTAGGCAGGAGATCATAATGTTTTGCCTCTTTAGTGTATAATGTATATGCAATGCGACAGTATACACAGTGCGTCCAATAAGTTTTAAGACTGGGTCTGCAAAATGAAATAGAAACAAGAAATTATAATTTGTTTTGGTTTGTTATTCAAAATAAGTCCCTCCGGCTTCAATACACTTGTTACAGCCATTTAATAATGATTCGAATGCCTGCTCCAGTTCACTTTGCGGAATTGCCTCCAAAGCACGCGTCGAAGCTGCTTGTATCGTCGAAATATCATCAAACTAACACCCTATTAACGTCTTTTTAAGTTTTGGGAACAAAGAAAAGTCGCAGGGTGCCAAATCAGGCGAATACGGTGGATGATTCAACACACAAACGTTATTTTTCGCCAAAAATCTACGAACAAGAAGTGAGGTGTGGCTGGGTGCATTATCATGCAACAAACACCAACTGTTTTCATCTCGATATTCTGGACGAATGCGACGAATTCTGCCCATCAAATGCCTCAAAACATTTAAATACAACTCACCAGTAATTGTTTGTCCACTTGGAACAGACTCTTTGTGGATAATACCCTTACTATCGAAGAATGTAATGAGCATTGTTTTGACTTTCGATGGAACTTTTTTTGTTTTTTTGGCTTGTGGTGAGTTTTTTGACTTCCATTCCGCACTTTGTCGCTTTGTTTTAGGATCATATTGAAAACCCCATGTTTCATCACCTGTAACAATCGATTTTAAGAAGTTTGGATCATTTTCAGCGGTTGAAATGATGTCTCTGCAATGTGCACCTCTCCTTGATTTTTGTTCATTGGTTAACGTGTGTGGAACAAATTTAGCACAGACTTTTGTTTTGCCCAAATCTTCATGCAGGATGGTTCGAATCGTTTCTTTGTTGATGTTTAAAGACTCTTCCATCATTCGTAGTGAGGCACATCGATTGTTTTCCACGAAATCGCGCCCTTTTTCAATAATCTCAGGTGTCCTAGATGAACATGGTCTTCCGGTATGCTTATCATCTTCTAGCGTCTCTCTTCCGTCCAAAAAACGTTTGTGCCACAGGAAAATATTTGATCTACTTAAACAAAACTCACCGTAAACTTGTTTCATCATTTGGTACTTTTCCGAGGCACTTTTACCAAGTTTTGCGTTAAATGTAATAACAATCCTTTGTTCCATCTTAATAATTCAACATGAAAAAAATTTTACTTCTGTAAGGAACGGCCGTTTCGTTTGAGTTACTTTAACAACTGCGCAGTACCTTTGGCAGAAAGCAAGCAGATGGTCACGGTTTATAACGCATTCGCGATTACACTGGTGGCGCCACCGTAGGCTAAAATCTAGCGCCAGTCTTAAAAATTCTTTGACGCACTGTGTACATTTACGACCTCTACTTTCGCCCAGGTGGCGTAGTGGCCTAGCACTGGCTTCTCACCATTCGTCTGAGATGGGTCCGGGTACGAATCCCGGTGACGCATGGATGTTGTGTGATTCTTACGGCACTGACTCTCTCCATTTTCTAGAAGCAGTGGCCCTAAATTAGGGACGGGAGGCTGCTTATAGACCATCGGGTTGCTCACGACGGTCGTTAAATATTCAATAAAAAAAAGAAAGGAAACGCCCCCTACCAGTGCCGCTGTACGTTATTTCATGTAGGGGAAAGATATCGTAAAGTAAAATAACTTTTTAAATCTTTTTGTTTTTGAAGCAATTGTACAGATTATAATATATTTTGAATTTAATAACATGTGATATTACGCGCCCAATTGGCAAATTTATTTATCGGAAAAAGACTAAAACGTATGCTGTCGTTCTTGTAGTTCAGGCTTTCGATTTAAAAATAATTTTTCAAATCGGACAATTAATTGTAGAGACATTGTGTCCACAGACAATCGGACGAACATAGCGACACTATAAGGCCGTGGCTTTTTTTCAAGAGATATGCTAGAAAAAGCCACTGGAGAAGAAAAATAGAGATAAAATATGGATAACAAGAGATTTAGAGAAATAGTGAAGAAATGTTCATTTTCGTTTTAAGGAGGGTAGAAGAACCGTACGCACATTCTTCATAACGAGACACCTGAAAGATAAGTATGTGGATTAAAGCCGAAGCCTGTATGTTGTAGGTATTTTCAATTCTGAAAGAGCATAGAGGAATGCCACGTGAATTCCTGCACCTGGACTTGAGGAAGAAAGAAGTATCGGAGTAATTGGGAAGTGTTGTAGAAACAATGTACTGGCAAACTCAAAAACATCTGAAGTAGTGAGACTGATTATTTTGGTATAAAACTTGTCTTCCACAGGAGTCAGCTTTGAGTTCTTTTAATTTCGCAGCATGCTAAATGAAATTGTGGCCAAAGCTTCACCGTGGAACATTATGTTTTATAACGCCACGACTGAATCATTACGTCAGAGGCGGCTGAATTTGCTCAGCAAGATGAAAATGTTATTTGAAAAGGTTGGCCTGAAGATAATCAGGCATAAACAGAGATAATCATCAGTCAAGAAGTGAGCCAGAAAATGTTGGTGCGCGATGCAAAAAGTAAACGACTAATGGAAATACATTAATATAAGTACTCGGTCTCAACTTTAGAAGCAGCTCCCAGAAGGCGAGGATGAAACGAATGGGGTAGTGTAATAAATAAAAACAGGTGTCACGGTAATTTATGAAAAGAATGCCACAATAAAAGTGAAACCAAAGATATAAAAGACAGTTGTAAGACCTCCTCTTTTACAAGGATCGTAACTTGGTAAACCTGAAAAAATAGTGCAACAATTGGAAAGGATAGTAATGATGATACTTAGAAGGGTGAAAGAGATATCAAGGAAAGAACAAAAAAAAATGAGAACATTAGGAAAACGATTGCAGTTTGAGACATTAGTTAAAATTAAGAGTTTTTTATATCCGGACATGTCAACGAAACATGATGTGCCCGGAAACAGGAAATTAAAAAGATCAGGAAAGAGTAATTACGAAGAAATGGGAAACTTAAAGGAAGTCAAAACAAAAGTGAAGAATGAATAGAAAAGAAAAATCAAAACGGAGCAGACATGTTTGACCACAGACTTTAGGTCTGTTCTGGGGCGAATATAAAACTAGGAACGTCAGGGACGAATATGACTATAGACCTTTCAGGGACGAATATGACTATAGACCTTTCAGGGACGAATATGACTCTAGACCTGTCAGGCACGAATATGACTCTAGACCTGTCAGGGACGAATATGACTCAAGGGCTGTCAGAGTAGTATATAAGACTTTGCGACTGCCAAGAACGAAAGAGGGCCGGGGGCATGGCCCATGGGTCAGCCGGGACAATGTATCGCTGTAAGCATTCATCCGCTTAAGAACGTAAATTGGAGAAATTCCAGTCAATTTGGTGTGTGGAACGTAACATCACACACATTTATTTTTCGAAGCGCTGAAGAAGGGATTTCCTTATTTTTCCTGTCTCGCGGTGTAGAGAGAACATCACACCATTGCGAGAACTTTAACGGCCAGGTCATTTTTGAAGGGCGGGCGCCAATATAACGAAGTACATTTCTCCGTCATTTTTGTCAACGCCGGGCATCGCACCTGGGTCCCCTCATCCCGGAATAAGTCGCTCTCGCAACTGATCTACGCGGACGTATGCTCTCGCTGCTATCTGCCTTTATCTCACGTGCGTCCTGCGTGGCAGGCACATTTATCAATGAATATATTCTTACATTTACCAATGATTGATTATATACACTACATTTATCAATGATTATATTCTTCCGTCGATCACATTGATTCAATATCTTTTTATAATAACGTTCAACAATCTATATTCCAACAGCTCTCGTACACAAATCTCGACACATGTATTGCTATTTCTCTGTCGTATATATAAACCATATTGACAAAAATCACCGAACACCACTTCAAAAGCAAATAAACGGATCCGATGCGTTGTTAAGATGCACGGTACAGCTGAAAACGGTGTAGAAACACGCCAGCAGCTGACCACGATCAAATCGTGGTCTGAGGTTGAGTGAAAATGTCGCGGCGGGAGAGAACTGACTTTGACAAAAGAAAGGTTGTTGAGTGTTATATTAGTGGGTTGTCCATAAGAGAAACCGAGAGGCATTTAAACATACCCAAGTCAACTGTTTTGGATGTACTAAATAAGTGGAAGACACAAGGCGTGCCTGAAACAGCAAAACGTACCGGCAAGCCAAAGAAAATCAGTGATAGAGGGCGTCGAAGCTTCAGGAGAGTCGTTACAGCTAATCGACGAAGTACTGCACAAGACCTCAGTGTTTACAGGTGAGTAAAAATGTTGGAACCTTGGTATGTACACGTTCCATTCGCAGAGAACTTCATTCCATGGGTTACCGTGGTCATGCGGCTGCTCATAAAACCTTCATCTCCACTTAGAATGTTACTCATCGTTTAGCATGGCGCAAAGAAAATTTATCGTGGACCGTAGATCAATGAACACGGGTCCTATGGACTGATGAATCCAGATACACAATCCATCAGTCTGATGGCCGCGTGTGGGTGTGGGGGCAGCCAGGTGAACGCTCTTTACCGCAGTGTACTTTTCCTACGGTCAAGTTTGGAGCTGGCAGTGTACTCGTGTGGGGGTGTTTTTTGTGGTATGGTCCGAGCCCATTGGTCATCGTAGACAAACCTGTTATCCAACACGCCTACCTTGATATCCTGGACAATGATGCCCTACCAACTCTGTGGCAATACTATAGAACCGAGCCTTGTTGGTACCAGCAGGATAATGCACCGAGCCATAAAGCAAAAATTGTTACTACGTGGTTTGACGATAATTCCCTATCGTGTGTGGACTGGCCAGCACAGAGTCCTGGTCTTAATACCATAGAGCACATGGGGAACGAATTAGAGCGCCGCATAAGAAGTTTGGAACCAAAGCATACTACTAAGCAACAGTTAGCGGCAGCATTATGTACTGAATGGAAGCGCATACCTATCGCTGTGTTCCAAAACCTTGTCGAAAGTATGTCCGGAAGCGTCAGTTCATGCATTAAGGCCAAAGGTGGACCGACACCGTACTAATCTATGTCAATAAATGCTATGTTGTGTTTCTCTTCTTAGTGTCTGGTGACTTTTGTCAATATAGTGTATTTCTCGGCAACTGCACATCAATTGTATCGTATCAACTCGCTCTGCTGTATTCAATGTTGTCATTCTCATCTGTGTCTAACTAATTGTCAGTGTTGCAAAATTGTAAAAGCTATTCGTGGAAGTAACGTGTCATTCAATGGAGAACACGTTAAACCAGGAGTACCTAAAACTTAGAAAGAAGGTTATTTAAAAGTGCATGGTAGACATGCCTGAGAAATGTATTCTGACGTTTTCATTGCTTCAAATGAACGCTCTATCTTCAAAGAAATTTATGCTTCGTTTAAATACTTCGTTTAATACCTCTTTCACTCGCAAAACGACAGCAACATAGTGCAAAAGTGAATAATAATAAATAAATATCTTCAGCTGGTATCTGGGAATTATTACATGATTTTTTTGTCTTTTGGGTAAAGCTCCACATTTATGATGCCTGTTTGTTTTTCTGATTATCTTCCCAAAATACTATTGATATGGTTATCACTCCAAAAATACCAAAATTCCAGATACACAGTTCATTAAGCATCAGTAAATACCTCTTCGATCTCCTTTCTAATTTAAAAAAGCCATGTTTGCCAAAGATACATGGAACTCTTATTTCCGCAGCACTATGAATTTATAAATAGAAAAATTGCTGTGTTTCTCAGAGGTAAAATATTGAACTCATGTTTTTCCTAATTTATTTAATACATGGAATGGGGTCATCCGCTATGAAATGCAAGACCTGCATGTTATCCTTTGGACACCGATAAACCTGAAACGAAAGGTTTCATTCTTCACAAATTGGAGAGATCGAAGGAAAATGAAAGCTTTTTCATAAGCCCTAAGGAGGATTAACTTCCAAGTCGATAAGTATAATGCAAATTTAAATCCGCAAGACATTAATAATGAAATACTTATGAAAGTATGTTTCTCAACAATCTTGAGCCTGAAAAAGTATTTCGGAAAAGCAAACCCGTCGAAATATACTTGTCTCCTTTGAATACTTTTCGACGTCGGTTTCAGCTGATAAAAAGTCCCTTAAAAATATCTTAGAAGAAATAAATTACTTTAAATCCACCTTAGAAATGCTAAGAAGAGGCTTTCATACAGCATTAATCTTTCCAGAATAAACGTTTCGAAAGAGCGACAAATAGTTTTTTCAAAGAATTTACTTGAAGCATTCAAACACATTTGTACCTAGTCAAGTCAAATAACCATGGACCAAAAATATTAATGTTGAGAAGCAGAAAAAATTACTATACTTGGAAAAAGGAAGGAAAATATTAATTCAAACGAAGGTAAAATATCACATGGGGGAAATGTTGATCACTGAAATGTAGTTTCCGAGCTATGTGAAGTAGTTTTCCCACCCCTTAATGTGCCGGAGGTAGGAAAAAAAGGAATCTTATGGATAACACAATGTACTAAAAGTTATTATTAGTTCTTAAATGCAATGTGAAGAATTACCTGAAGAACCGTTTTCTGAAAGAAAATACTTGAATGATGTCTTCTCAAGAAAAAGCCGTCTTGTGAATTTTTAATTTACAGAACAATTATTGCTGCACTAAAGAACTGAAAAATGACTTAAAAATAAAATTATTTCGTTAGATGATTTCGGAACGCTAAATGTTTGGGAAGGTGTTTAATATTAAAAACATATTAATATCGTTAGATGATTTTGGGACGATAAACCGTAGAGAACATGACCAATCTATATACACTGCTGGCCACCCAAAATGAAACACCAAGAAGGACACGAGATAGCAAAGGTAAATTAACTGGACACATAACAACAGATACAAAGATGAAACGATTGAGCTTACAGGCCCGTGCGACTTGCGGAACACGCAGGCATCAATAGTTCGTGTGGCCCCCATGGCTGGCAATAACGGCCGCTACACGACGTGACATCGACCGAAAGAGGATTTGGATGTGGGTGTGAGGTATGTCGGTCCAGGCTGCTTCCACACGTTGCCACAGTTCATCAGGCGTAGCCACGGGTGTTGCTTAGCCGGGCCACTCGGTTGCCGATCAGCGACCTGACGTGGTCGTTGGGTGACATATCGGGAGAACAGGCGGGCCACGGCAGCAGTGACACCTGGTGGGCCGTGAAGAATTGTTGCACAATGCGTACCACGTGCAGGCGCGCATTGTCCTGTTGAAACGTGGCCGCTGGCAGGTCCTGCAGGTAAGGGAGGACTACAGGCTCCAAAACGTCGGAGATGTAGCGGTGGCTGTTGAGTTTACCGGCGATGTGTACCAGAGGGGTGCGGGTGTCATATCCGATTGCGCCCCAAACCATAACGCCAGGCGACGGACCGGTATGGCGATGCATTATGCAGGCGTCATACAGTTTCTCGCCGCGGTGCCGCCACACGCGGATCCGACCGTTGTGGTGTTGCAGGCAGATTCAGGATTCGTCGGAGAAGACAACGTCGTGCCATTCCGTAGTCCAGGTGCGGCGTTCAGCACTCGCCGGTGGTGTAACGTCAATGGTAATCGGAGCAATGGGCGCCGTGCGATAAATTCCCGCTCCTGCAGACGACGTCGAACGGTACGTGCTGACACAGGTTGTTGTGCAACACACCCTAATTCCTGCGCTAACGTTCGTAGTGTGGAGATGCGAGCCGTCGATGCCCGCCGCACAACATGCCAGTCCCCTCGTTCGGTGGTGTGCCGTGGCTGCGGCAATCGCTCACGTCGGTTGGTCCGTCCCTCCCGCACCCAACGAATCCATACTCGCCTCACTGTGGCTGGATGTCGTCCACCACGGGCGACGATGCCTCGGTACGATAAACCGGTATCACGATATGCCACTATTCGTCCTCTGTCGAACTCCGAAACCTGCTGGATGACTGCCGTATTCTGCGACGAGGCATCAGGAAGCTTCCCACGCACAGGTCCGGTAGCACAACACACTTCCACTACTTACACCCCGCTTTCTGTGCACTCTTCTTCTAGTGCTCCTCGGTGGCGTGCCTTGCGCACATGATTTGCATATCCCCTGCAATGCTAATCGTTTTGCATGTCATCTCGCGGGCGTCGCATGCTGCGAATTTCAGGCCAATCGGATGCTTCCTTTTTGGTTTTGCATTTTGGGTGAACAGCAGTGTATATATATAAAAGCGAAAGTTTGTATGTTTGTTCCGCATACGTTCCTAAACGGTGTGATGGATTTGCACCAAAATTGGCATACATACTCTTCATCACCCTGATTAAAATATAGGCGGAACGATTTTTAGAAATTGCACCCTTAATGGGGTTAATTGTGTTTTTACGTGGCCCTCTAGAGACTGGGTGCAAGTCGGCTGCTGCGGTATACTCCGCGTGTCAGAGCAACGGTAGTCAGGTGACGCCTCACACCTCGCAAGCTTCCGCGGTTGGCATACGGGGAAGAGTCGATTTTTGAAAACACAACGCACCGGTGGAACATATTGTCATAAGTATTTTTTTGTTTATGTTACCATGGCATTTTCTTTGTAAGGATTAGGCTTCATTAGACTCCAAGCCATTGGCGCAGGAGTCTGAAATATAGGTGGAGCTACAGATTTCCACCAATAGGCGTGGTCCTCTCAAATAGCATTAAGGCTAAGTTGAAGTTAAACCAGACGGTCTTCTTCATACATAAACTTTAAATACAAGATTAGTATTGATATTAGTATAGATAAAAGAAATAGCCTATGTCTACCGGAAAAAAGTAAGCTTCGCAACGGTGAAAGAATTATCCGAATTTGTTTAGTTTTCGAGCTTAGTAAAAAAAATCCCTTATATTATCGTGAACTACTTTCTTTCACGTTGGGTGTGATCAGGTTGTATATCTACACTCTAGAAAGCTGAATGCGGAGTGCAGGAAGTGCATTATTGTGCATGTTTGCTATGTCGAGTTTTTAGGGCTCAGAACGGCCATTATAAATTGGGATTTTTATTATAACATTTTCATCAAGTGTGGTGAAATGCCTCCAAAAAAAAAAAAAAAAACGCAAACCCATCGGACAAGTTCAGCCTAAAGCAAAGAAAGTAAAATTGCTTCGAGAGAGTGAGACAACTGAACAACGTGATCGAATACTTATGGATCAGCGAGAGAGAGCCAGTGTATCTAGGGAGGCAGAGATCTTGGAACAGCGTGGGGCCCGACTTGAGCTTTGTTCATCATGGTAAGATTTGTTTTATAGAGCGATGTGCATTGTTACTTGAAAACAAACTTTATGTCTATCCCGGGCAACGCCGGGTATCTCCGCTAGTATTATTTATAAAAGCCACAGTATGATTAAAACGTTAGAAAACATGTGAAGAAATAAATAAAATAGAACAATAAGTGAAAAACTGTTTCAGTATGACATTATAAAAGAAAACATGCTTAGAATGTAATGACATGTTTAAAATACACTCTTTGCCGAAAAAACAAAAAACAAAAACGAAGCACCCGGAGAAAGTCGTTTGATTCTGATGAAACTCCGCATCAAAGTACCTCACGGCCGAACATGCAAATGATTAAAAAATAACAACCAATGACTAAATAGCGGCCTGACACAGGACATAGGAACCAAAAATCGATGAGGGTATATCAAGAGCAAAGCTCGCACGCAGAGACAATTGTGACAGCTGATTGCGGCTGCATTAATGCCAACGGACTGTGAGGTTGCTTCGACGTCGAATCCGTACACACTACGAGCATTTGGGAGAGTTTGAGGAAGGACGTATAATTGGGCTGAGAGAGGCCGGTTGGTCAAATCGCCGTACTGCCAGGCCTTTGGGGCGGAGGGATACGGCTATTGGGCAATGTTGGCGCAAACGGGTCGAGGAGGGCACAACGCCGCGGCACGCGCTCAGAGGACGCTCGAGGACAACGACAGAACGCGAGGAACGAGTGATTGTGAGAGCCGCACGAAAAGAACAGATTTCGTTGCTCTATACCATTCGTGGCTATGTCACATAATCTACAGGTACGAAACTGGCCATCAGACCAATGTCAGACGACTTGAGACACGGGGACTACTTTCCATTCCAGGAGGCCACTCTGCCGCCCACCACTGACTAGCGAGCGTCAATGAATATGGTTGCAGTGGTTTTATCCGTGATCAACGTCCAGTGGCGGAGCGTTGACTTCTCTGATGAGTCACAATTTGCGCTTGGCGCGGATGACCAGCGTGTACGTGTCTGAAGACGAGCTGGCCAGCGCACGGATCCCGCCTTTACTATGGAACGGCACACAGCTCTTACACCGGGAGTAGTGGAAGCGATTTTCTAAGATAGTGGGACACCCTAGTAGTTCTCCGTATCACCCGACGGCTCAACCGTACGTCGACGACATTCTACGCCCTCTTGTGTTGCCATTCCTATCGCAGTACTACCGAGTAATTTTTAAACAAGAAAATGCCCGGCCACACATGGCACGGCTCTCCTAGACCTGCCTCTGTATGTCGACGTCTTTCCATTGCCAGCCCGATCGTCCGACCTTTCTCCAATCGAACATGTTTGGGACATGATGGAATGCCCCTTACGCCCATCCCGGAATGTTGGCGAACAGGCCCGCAATTTGGACACCATCTGGCATCCTATACCTCAGGACAATATCCGTGAACTTCATGTATCTATGCCAAGCCGGGTAACAGCTTCTATCCGAGCAAGAGGTGGCGCTACAATGCAATGCACTAACTTGTTCTACTCGTGCAGCTGTTTATTCCGAATAAATGCGCTGGTTCCAGGGATTCACAGCAGTTTACAACATCGCGCTCCGAAAGAATATAACGCTAAAATATATCCCACGTTCGACAAACAAGTCCGACTCTAGAACAAGGAATCGTAATTATTCAGTGAGATCGTGAGTGATCACTCAAGTCAGCGTGAATTCGTGAATCACTCAGATCCAATCTCTCATACAAATCAAATCCCCGATACATATCATAACAGCAACGCTTATCATCAGGTTTTGCATGCGTCATTTACGCGTTGTAAGATTGCTAAACACAAATTCGACGAGACAGAAAATGTAGTGTTTAGACTGCAAAACGCTGAACGAGAATAAAACCAAATTTATGTAGTACAGAAACTTAAAAGGGAGGTTAAATTAGAGTATACGTCACACAACATATTTTTGAGTCTGATTACTTCGACGCATAAGCTGGAGAATATATTCGCTTCGTGAGCACATATATGATATATTTAAAGCGAAATTATGACGCTGTTACACTTTTTTAACTACTTGTTGCAGGCAACATCCTCAGTTAACCAGTTATCGCATATTTGCAAAACATATTTTGAACTGGAACATGCACTCATATTCATAAAAAACAAAACACCTGAAACATTCGAGCTACGACTTTGATTTTTGCAAGATACGTTCATTGGGTAATACAGAACAAATGATCAGAAGCTCGGTGTCAATTGCACCAGGTGCGTCGATGTAGCCAATAATCCATACGCCAACCTCTGGCTTGTATCAATTGCTGTACACGCTGAAGCATCGAATCAAGTAATGTTTGAATGGTGTCCTGTGGAATAGCCACCCAGGCTGTATTGATCCGCATCCAAAGTTCATCAAGAGTTACTCCCAAACGGTCTCACCGCTGCACCTGTCCTTGAGCATGTCCAAAAGGTTTTTTATGAGAGATAAATCCGGCAATCTAGCCAGCCACAGCAGAAGTGGAACGTTGTTATTCCGGAAGAAGGCACGTGTTATCTTTGCAACATGCGGTTTGGCATTGTCCTTCTGAAATATATCCCCGGGGACGTCCTGCAGTTACGGAAGGGCGACCAGTCGTAGAATGTTGTTGACGTAACGGTCACTCGTTATGGTGATACAGACTCTAACGAGAGGTGATCTTCTTTCTTTCCCGATAGCACCCCAGGTCATAATTTCTCGTGTTGGTGCGGTATGCCTAGTGTAAAAACACTCTTCCCGAAGTCTCTCGCCTTGACCTCGGTGAAGACAGATGCGGCCACCATTTTCGCCGAAACAGAAGCGCGTTTCGTCCGAGAACACGATATTGTGCCATTCGTCATTGCACTCACCTCGTTCGATTCACCATTGCTGACCAGCAGTCTGTTGCTGCGTTGTCAAAGGTAGCCCGAGGAGGAGCCGACGACCCTGCAGTTCGAACTGTAATAACCTACGCGGTACTGTTGCAGCAGACAAGGGGAATGCGTCACAGTTCGCCATTGCTGCGCCAACGCCGTTGATGATGAAGAGCGGGCACTCAAAAACGTCCTCATCTGATGACGGTTGTCCCACGAAGCTTTCTGGGTACGACGTCCATAGTTTTCTCTATCCCCTTCTTCGTACCATTCCCTGTACTCTCTTTCCACGACGGACACACTGCGGCCCACACGGCCGATAATATTTCGGAGAGAAGCATTGCAGTCTGTCATGCTGATAATGTGACCTCTGTCGAACTCGCTGATGTAACTGTAGGACTCTCTTACACTACGACGAGGCATCATTACCTATTGCTGACCACGCACTGACATGCAGACAGAGCCACGTGGCACTTAAAATTGGAAAACCAGCTGGTTTCAGACCTGTGACGTTTCGACATTTGATTTGACTAGACACGAATTATTCACTTATGACGCCGAAATGCTAATTATTTCTGCGATATTGCCTGAGTAGCATATCCTATTAAAGTCGAAGTCGTAGCTCGAATCCTTTCAGGTGTTCTGTTTTTTATGAACACGAGTGTATCAATGCTATTTATGTTTTCAAATGCCAGACGGGTCAATGCTATTGTGAATGCAGGGGCTGTGCAACTGTATGTGCTTCGATTGATATGGAACCTAAATCCAATCCTGAATAACCGTTACACTGCATATGTACGTCTTAATAGAATAATTTAATTTTTTGTTTCGGTTTTTAACGATCACCATGAGCAACGTTTAGGGAGTAAGCAGTCGCCTTTCTGTAATTTCGGGCTGCTATTTTCAGAAAGTGAGCCAACGCAGTGAGACAGGCGCTATGTTGGTGCCGTGTACGAGGTTAAGGAACGGGACCAACGTGGAAGGAGTAGCCCATAACCAGCCTCTCTGACCAATCGTCTACCGGGACAACATAACAATATTTATTTAATTTCCCGCTAAGTGTCCTAGTGAGAACAACATTTTTCAGATATCTATATCTAAATTTACTGCTAATTTCTACATGTCCCAGAATGAGTGCATGAATTTTAAAGATTTCTTTGTTTGCTCACTGGTCATACTGTAATTATTACGCGTAGTGGATTTTGTCATGAGTTTTGATATGACAAAGAAGTTGTGTTTTCCTCCTGCTAACGGTTTTTTTTATTACCTAGATGTATTGTAGTAACATTCCCGATGAAGTATTACATGTTCCTTTATTTGTGGTATAGTATACTTTTAGTTTGAAATGCTTAACTGAATTAAAATATTTAAGTCCAGAAATGATAGTTAATAGTATTCATTCATTAAATGTATCATTTCACAGAACAAATAAAAGAAATAAAACACCGGACTGTACTGACGCCGTTCACAGTATGATATATTGCTCATTGAAATACAGCACAAAATTCTCGATTTATTCTACCGTCATGTCAGCGCAACAAATGTTACATGTTGTTTTCAACCTCATAAAAGCTGCTTAGAAGTGGGGAAAAAATTGACATTTTCTAGGGCTCGAAACTGCTTTCTGACGGACGTCACTTTTATATCGAAAAAAGATTATGAGCATGCCTTATGTCTGTCACTTTGTCCATGTAGAATAAAGTCAACTTTGTTGAAGAAGACACCGATCCACATACTCCAATATATTTTCCTCTGTCACAGATTTAAGGTGGACGTCAAGTAATTTCTTTCCTATACTTCCAATGGAAAAACACATTTTCTTCAAAATTAATGCGTTCCCAAGAATGAAAATTTGAACATCGATTAAAATAGCTTCATTTTATAACTTGGAATACTTAATTATTTATAAAACATAACTTTAATTATGCAATCCAACATTTGTTTGTCTACTGACGTCATCAAAGTACAGGTCGCGACACCTTTTTTCTGGTTGTTAACACCACCAAAGGAAAAGTTATAGATTTTTAATATAATTATGGTTATGTTTTAGAAAATATTAGGTATTCCAAGTTATAATATGAAGTTATTTTAATCGATGTTCAAATTTTCATCCTTGGAAACACACTAATTGTGAAGGAAATGTGTACAAAAGTTTTTCCATTGGAAGTATACGAAGCAAAATTACTTGACGTCCACCTTAAAACCAAACAATAAAATAGTCGAGTGGGATATTGGACGAATGAAAAGTTGACAAAGCCATGTTAACTCTGCTCTCAGTTGCTTAAAGTTATTTTTACTGTCTTAAAAGAAACGTGTGCAGGTTTTGCTGCTAAAAATGTTTTACCATGTTCACGAAGATGAATAAAATTAGAGAGTAATTCTTGTAAGAAATAAGGTCCATTGAGTCAACGTAAGAGTCTCCGGCTTTTCACGTAGGTGGCCATAAAAGCGAAACGTTCTGTCGGAAATTCTGGTTGAGGTGGCAACACTACCTTGAAAGACTCGTACTAGCGGACAGCGCACACGTACATTCAGTTGAGCTAGGAAATGGCGACCGACAAGCTGCGATATTCATCAGCGTCTGATGTCCATGTTTAATCTTGCGAAAACCACTGCAGAAGGAGAGTGAAATCTTTCGGAATACAACTAGATATTTGTAGGTGCAGGCATATGTTTTGAGTGGTTTGTGATGTGCGGAAGCCACGATGGCAGAGTAAAGGACAGTGGCAGCTGTCGAGGAAGATGCAGAACGCAAATTTACGACCTCTTATGGACAAAGATGCGGCCCACTAGATAACAGAACTGGAAATTCAGTAATGGCGTGAATCAGTCGACTGTTGTTTGACATTTGTGTGCCATGGAACGATTCAAAAAATGTAAAAGTGGGCTGAACACGACCATAAAACGCTGGAAACCAAAGAATAGATAAAATAATAACAAAGTCACTTTATACATGAAAATGGTGATTCCCATTTGGTCATTGCATTGTCCCATTGCAAAATGTAACCACAGTAACATATCTTATTCCGAGAGGTGACAGTTTTATGAACCTGGAGTTAGTCTTTGCCTCTTAAATTCCACTTCGATAAAATAAAGCAAAATCACACTGTGAAAACACAAAGTTGCTGGTGGCGGGAATCGAAACCGCATTTTTCTACTCCCGAGATAAATGCTTCCCCAATTAAGCTACACAAAAGAAACTAATCTCTGCAACTTTGTCGCCTTGACATGTGCTTTATTTCTGTAATACGTCACACGTGGATCCTGTTTAATAAATGGCTGGAGCGGAATAATTAGTTTTCGGATCAGCCGGTAAATCATGCTTGAAGTAGCTCGCTGAAGCACAAGAAACTCTTATTAATTCCAGACGATGTGTGGAACAAGCATTACACATTTTTAAACCGTTAAAGAAGGAATTATTATTAATTCCAGGTGATGTGTGGAAAGAACATCACATACTTTTCAAAGAACTCAACGGCCAGTAGGTCGATTTCTACAATCGGGCGTCAATGTGAAAACACAAATTTGTCGGATCCGCATCCTACTGCTCCGGAGCCCAATGCTTTCCTAATTAAACTACGACCGACGGAATTTATGGCTGCAACTTTGCTGTCTTGACATGTGCTTTACCTCTGTAGTACGTCACGACAAGTCTGAGATTAGGCCCTTTCCAATCGGCAGAATGGATAACATATCGTGATTCAACTAAGCAGCATGTCTGCTTCCAATCTTTAATCTTCGAATACGCATGCTATTGGTGCAAAGAGAGTCGTTTACGTAGATGGACTATTATTGTTAAAACAGAGTGATGCATAGGGAGTGTGCCCTTGCAGCCCATCCGTACCAGCGGGGGAGCATAGTCTAGAGGGGTATATATCTGGTTGATACATACTGTATATGGCCGCCAACTGCGAAAGTGTGCTTCGCCGATTTTCCTGTTCAGGGCAGCGTCGTATCGTTCACCTGTGTAATCCACCTTTCGCCGCCCTTACAGTTTTGTCGCCGGTTGGCTTTTTGCCATTTTGGCATCACTTCTAGTGCACATTAGCAACAAAACCCCATAAACAACCCATAAGTATCGTCATTTCCGCAATGGACGTAACAACCTTTCCTGTTCTGACACAATTTGCCCTTTCGTAAACTCGGATAAATCCTTGGTTTTATCAATATCGTCCGTATTTTTGCCCTCTTAATCAACCATAAGCCTCATAGATACACCTGTTAATCCTATAGACCACGCCCTTCTCGTTACGCCAGTATTGGTAGTAACTCACTTTGCATAGGGATGTCGGAATTAAGTGAACACACAATGTACATGTAAATGTCAAGACAATCATGGATGAAAGTTCACGCATGCAATAGTGCGCATGTTTGAACGTAAATCGAGAATAACCATTTTCCCCGTGTTACAGAGTCTAGAAGATTTAGAATAATGAAAAGGAGTAGGTAAAATACAGACCGGTGAATTAATCACGGTGGTGGGTATATTTTTTAATGTCAAACCTTCGAGGAATTCAAAGCTTTGTATGCAGTTCCAAATAAGCGGAATTGTCTCCTGAACACCACTTACTGACTATCCAAGACTGTAAGCCTTCCAATATGGCCGCTATATCGCACTGTTTGCCTGGCTCATTGGGAGAGCAAGAGCACCCAGTCTGCATTTCGACGTCATGGCAGAAAACTGAAAGCCAAGTATTTGTTAGTATTATGGACAGGAAGCTTAAAGTGTGAACTCTGTGCGCGTTGACTGCATGTGTGTGTCTATAGTTACATGCCAACAGCTTAATGTGATACTACAATCAGGTCGACTTAATCTTGTAATAGTTCCGTAACATCTTTGTGATTATACAGCCGCTGCGTTCAAGCATTCCGCTTGTCAGGCACAGTTATTTGGCGGTTCGTTGTGTAAGATTCATGCCCTTAGCTGAAAGTTCCTCTCCACGAAATCAGTATGATTTCTGAAACAGCTTTTAACAAAGCTATGAACATGTATATACACTACGCTTTACATTTCATTAGTTTACGTGTTACCACCCATCGAGTGCAAAAAGCTGCGTACTTCTCTCACGCTTATAACTTCTGGGTGTCTTTACTCTTACCCACGAACTCTCTTTGCCGGGGTCCGCCTGGTTGACAGTTCGTTAACTAATGTCTTTTTGGTATGCCTTCATGTGAAAGGTCATAGCATGTGGAGGGATAGCCAAACATGCCTTTTGCAGTTGAATTCAACTTTCTTGAAAAGTACGACACGACATGGCGTCCTTGAAAACAGTCCGAAAGGGACAGAATTGCACTTTCACATACAATGTGCATTATAACTGTGAATTAAATGCATATTCATCAATGTAACCCAAATTTGAATAATATGTAAAATAAAATTAACACATAATAAATACAATTTAAAGATTAAATAAGGTATCCCTTCCGCTGAGATCCAAACAATCGTGTTCAAGAAAAAGTAGCGTTTCCCGTTTTTCTCTCCAATTTTGTTCAAATGCTCATTTATCCCCTTGCGCATTATGAAAGTATACAGACTGGCCACTGAATTAGGAACATTTATTTAATGCTCCTCTAGCCCGAATTACAGGACATATGCGGTTTGACATACACTGAAGAGCAATTGAATTAGAGATACCTGTCTAGTAACGTGTAGCACCACCTTTCGCCCTGATGGCGGCAGGTATCCGTCTCGGCATGGACTCGACAAGACACCGGAAGCGTTGGGAAGCCATACGAATCCACGACCCATGAACAAGCTCCCACAGTTCACGAAGATTTGATGAGAGCCTCGAACATCTCTCTCGATGGCATCCCAGATGTGTTCGATAGGATTGAGGTCAGGTGACCTAGCTGGCCAAGGAAGCGAGGTCACGTCGGTGGAGTGTTCACCCAACCATTCGGATACAATTCGGGAGCGATGGCACGGTGCATTGTCTTGTTGCAGGATGAGGTCCCCAGTGGGATATTAAAGACGCACAAACGGGAGCAAATGGTCGTCCAGGATATTCCGGTGACGTTGACCTGTAAGGGACGATGTCACACGTACCATGGATCCCATTTCAGTCCACGTAAACAGTCCCCAGACGAGAATGCCACTCCCACCAGCTTGAAGAGTACCCTGATGGCAAGAAGAATCCATCGCTTCATGTGGTTTGCGCCGTACTCGTATCCTGCCATCCGCATGTACCAACGTGAATCTCGACTCATCAGTCCAGGCATCATTTTTCCACATGTCTAGGGTTCAGTGGCGTTGTTCCCGCGCTCATGCTAATCTTACCACCCTGTGATGTGCAGTCAGCAGCGGTACCCTCGTGGGACGATGGCTTCTGTACCCCATAGCGAGGAGATGGTTCTGGATGGTGTGGTTGCTTACAAGTTTTTGTGCACCAGCGTTAAATTGCCGAGTGATTTTTTGCACTATGGCCCGTTTGTCTATCTGCTGTTACAATGCGAGCTAGCCGACGATGACCCCGCTCATTGACACGGTGTTGTCCACGGCTGTTGGCCCTTGCAGGGATGGTTTTACCGGATTCGATGTACTCACGGTGCACCCGTGACCCAGCGGCTCGTGAAATTCCCAGTGCTTGCACTGCTTCCGAGATGAAGTGACGCATTCGTCGGGCCCCGACAATTTGTTCACGATCAAATGCGCTTAGATCCTTCGTATACTGCGTCCGACTCTTACTGATTCCCGTCGCATCACTCCTTATATTGTCGGATCGCTGCATACGTCGTGTCGTTTCCGTTTACAGAGCCGCCCACAGCGCCACATTTGCATAAAGATAGCTGTCTCTAATTCAATTGCTCTTCAAAGTAGATTCCACAAGATGTTGGAGTTGACTGGGCAGTCGCTTAACTAGCTTAGATTCAACGGAAGAGGACTTTTGCTCTCAGATCTGTTTTTCTAGCATGTCCTATACATTCTCAATTAGGTCCATTTCTGGGCTTTATGGGGGCCAGGGAAGATGGTGAAAGTCGGGATGGACAACAATATTTTCGTCCGTGAAACAGCCGTCTACTGCTCGATAAAATGTCAATATTGCAGGATAAATTTGATTAGCTGCGATGTTCAAAATATCCTTGGAGGACATGCAACCTTTCAGCATTATCAGGGGACCCGTTCCGTACCAACAGAACGTGCCCCACACAACGACACCACCACCAGGACACTGAGCTGTGGTTTCAAGGCAAACTGGGTCAATTGCTTCATGGTGCTCCAGCTAAACTATCTGCTTACAGTAGGTACAGAATAAGGTATACCGCGATTCGTCGGACCACATGACTAACTTACAATCTTCCAGTGTGCAGTCACGGTGTTCTTGACATCACTGTAGACGAAGTTTCCGGTTCTTGCAGAAATATGTGGCTCCCTTGTAGGGATGCGATTGCCAGTACCGATCCTCTTCAATTTTCTGCGCATAGCGCACTGAGATATCAGTTGGGAACAGCTTTCATCGACAAGCTTTCTTTGTCGATTGCGATCTCGTTCCCAACAGATTGTTGTCGCGCCACATTTACGCCTACAAGAAATGTGTGCTATTTTTCCATTGATTTAAGACCCAAGATACCTCATCTTTTTCGAAACCAGTCTGTTTCCAAAATCCCCACTGTAACCAGACGGGCACCCACAATCAGCCCTTTATCTAGCTCAGATAGATAATTTGTTTTTCCCATTGTGATCAACAATATTGGCGATTAGTGACAAGCAGCAGTCTCAAATATTTGTCTAGATCACGTGGTGTCGCACGTGTTCACGTATTTTGTGTATGCGCTGCATAAGCAACATCTAGGTACATCTTTATGAAGTTTTCTACACTGCTGGCCACCCAAAATGCAACACCAAGAAGGACACGAGATAGCAAAGCCAAATTTACTGGACACATATCAACAGATACAAAGATGAAACGATTGAGCTTTCAGGCCCGTGCGACTTGCGGAACACGCAGACATCAATAGTTCGTGTGGCCTCCATGGCTGGCAATAACGGCGCTACACGCCGCGGCATCGAACGAAAGAGGATTTGGATGTGGGCTTGGGGAATGTCGGTCCAGGCTGCTTCCACACGTTGCCACAGTTTATCAGGCGTAGCCGCAGGGGTGCTCCCCGTGCCACTCGGTTGTCGATCAGAGACCAGACGTGTACGATGGGCGACATATCGGGAGAACATGCAGGCCACGGCAGCTGTGACACCTGGTGGGCCGTAAAAATTGTTGCACGCATCGTGCAACAATGCTCCAAAACGTCGTAGATGGTGCGGTCGCTGTTGAGTGTACCGCCGATACGTACCAGAGGGGTGCGGGTGTCAAACCATAAAGCCAGGCGACGGACCGGTATCGCGATGCATAATTCAGGTATCATACAGGCTCTCGCCGCGGTGCCGCCACACGCGGATCCGGCCATCGTGGTTTTGCAGGCAGAAGCGGGATTCGTTGGAGAAGACATTGTCGTGCCGTTCCGTAGTCCAGGTGCGGCGTTCAACGGTAAACTGCCGCCGCACTCCCAGGTGGTGTAACGTCAATGGTAATCGGAGCAATGGGCGCCGTGCGACAAGTCCCCGCTCCTGCAGACAACGTCGAACGGTACGTGCTGACACAGGTTGTTACGCAACACACCCTAATTTCGGTGCTAACGTTCGTGATGTGGCGGTGCCAGCCGGCAATGCCCGCCGCAAAACATGCGGGTCCTCTCGTTCGGTGGTGTGCCGCGGCTGTGTCAATCGCTCACGTCGGTCCGTCCGTCCCTCCTCGCCTCACTGTGGCTGAATGTCGTCCCACACGGGCGCCGATGTCTCGGTACGATAATTCGCTGTCGTGATAAGCCAATATTCGTACTCTGTCGAACTGCGAAATTTGCTGGAAGGACTGCCGTATTCTGCGACGAGGCATCAGGAGGCTTCCCTCGCACAGGTCCGGCAGCACAACACACTTCCAATACTTACACCCAGCCTTCTGTGCATCCTTCTTATAGTGCTTCTCGGTGGCGTGCCGGGAGCACATGATTTGCATATGCCCTGCAATGCTAATCGTTTGCATGTCCTCTCGCGGGCGACGCAAGCTGCGAATTTCAGGCCAATCTGATGCTTCCTTCTTGGTGTTGCATTTTGGGTGGCCAGCAGTGTAATTCAGTTATCTGTGTGTAGATTTATATTCTATACTATAGCTCTTGTTCTGAAAGTTTGATTAAGAAAAGTTTTCGGCAGACAGTTAATAGGAGATAACAGGAAGTTGGTGGAATCGATTGTCGGAACATTTTCCAGCTATCCTAAGAGAACAGTTTATAGAGTAAGTAATGTAAACTTGAAATTGTATTTTGAAAGATCTCATTTACTACAAGGTGTGTAAAAAGCTACATTTTTGATTGATTCCGTTCTCCCTTCTGATGTAATACGTTCCTGTAATGTGATGAAAAAAAACGGCATGAACTAATGCATCAACCCACTATACCAGAATTGTCACGAGAACCGTCGTTTAAGTTAGTACATTTTTGTTAGACTAAATATCTTGGGTAAAACGAAATTCAGAAATACTTCATTGCCACTAAGCACAGCAATATTTTCAGCCTTTCTTAACTGCTGCAGATGAGGTGCAGTATAAGGTACGTTGGCAAAACTCTTAGAATCGAATGGGAAGCTCACAGTGTTTTCCCGTTCGATTCTAAGGGTTTTGCCTTTTTCAACAACACTGCTACTTTTGCACATCACCAAATATAGTGACATTTCTTTCCGGGCAACGTACAAAACAAAAACTTGTTTTTTTATTATCTCACCTACTATTGACATTAGAAATATAGACTCCTTTTCTCAGTTGCCATAATTATGATTTTATTTTGGCGATGAGAGAAACGAAATGGACGTTTACTTACATATCACTAGTTGATCTGTGAGTTTCAGACATTAACTCCTGAAAGCACGATCCTCTGCCAAAACAAAGTTACTGATAGTGTTTTACTTACGGCTTATAAATCCACATCGCCATTTTCAGCGATCTTGGCATACTACTAGGACTTCACTGGCATTTATCACACCGTCACATACGAGACCTTTTGTTCTTTATATTCATTATCTTTTCCTCATGAGAGAAAACATTTTTCACAACCCCGTAATATGAATAGAAGGGTAGAAACACACTCACACACACACACACACATAGCGCACATTTTAACAAATCCGAAACACCGTCTTGGTTGTAGTCGAAAGATATAAATTTCTGGTAAGTTTCCATTCGCTCCTTCTCTTGTTTTCTGTATATTTCACTTCTTTTCCCTCAGACTTTGACTTTCCAAAATTGTTTTCCTCTTTGCTTGATCCATTTCGTTGCGTACGCTCTTCAACCACTTTATAAATTATATTTTTATTTCAGGGCATGTTCACACATATACATATGCACAGCGCTGCCCCCCCCTTTTTTTATACTTCCTGAATCTTTCTGACGTATTCCACCTGCAATTGTGGTTTGGCATGCACGTGTGAGTTGGAAATAGCTGCGTTAATTACATGGATTGTATTTATCCCTGTGTACTTTCGTCCGTCGCAGTTCTTCGCCACTGAAGTTCCCACTACCACAACATATTCTTCAAAAACACATATTCATCTATTTCACTGGAGTTCCTTTAGGTATTTCGCACAAGGATTTCTTTGTACTTGATTCCTAGTTTGCTGTAACCCTCTCCGTTTTAATGAGTTTAAAAACCTTCTAGGTATGAAGTCAATATCCTCTTGACATTTAAAAGTTTTCGATGTTTTTCCGTGTAGGAGTTGTTGGAAAAATGATTTTTCTCTAAATTCAATAAAAGAAAGAATTAAAATTTAAGTGCATATGCTTGCTTTGAGAACAAAATTAGAGCAATGCCACTTAATTTCCAAGGAAATTCATTCTGTTATTGCGACTGAATTTCGTTGCCAACAAGAAACATTTGCTGCTCATATTGATTGATATTCGTTCCAGGATAATATATATCCCACGGCTTCTCATTTACTCCTACATGACGTTTTAAATACCAAAGAAAGGAGATATCAAAAGGAAGTACTACAGCTGAAGACTCGCTAAGCAAGCTTTTGAAACCCTAGACACCGATTTTCAGTTAGCTTTAGATTTAATTTAATTTTCTTCTTTACTTAATTTTGATTTCTCCAAAACTTAGGAACTCTAAAAGCAAAGACGGTCGTAGGCGGAAAATCATTAATTCCTGGTACTTGTACTGAACTGAAGAGTAGAGAAAATACACTGACGGAAAAAAAATCCCAACACCACGAAAAAATAGTTGTATAGGAATAAAATGGCGGCAATACATTTGTATAGGTAACATATTTAATCGATTAAGGTTTCAAGATCACAGCTTAATGAAAGCGCGAGATGAGCCATTTAAAATGTGAAATTCTGGTACATTAATAACCGGTGAAACCGCCAGAATGTTGAATGCAAGCACGCAAACGTTCATGCATTCTGTCGTACAGGTGATGGCCCCGCACGGGGATAACTGGTTTACCAGTTATTTGGGGAGCGGCGCCCCCACGGCCCGAGCTGACCTTGTGACTGGTCAACATCTGATGTCATGCCACCGCTTGTTTTTTATTTTGGTGCTGTTTTTGTTTGCAGGGACGGCTGTTCATCCAGCTGTTGGGGAGTCGCGGCCCCACGATCCAGAGCTGGTCTTGTGTCTCGCTTTTTTGTTTTTATTGATTTTCTCCACTGGCTAGTTGCCCGTGTTGTTTACTCTACTTAATCGCTACCACGTTATGTACTAACACCCCGGTCTTGTAGTTTTGTTACCCTCCACCACTAACTGTTTTATATTAACCGCTCAGTTCGTAGGTTGCTGAGATTCCGTTTAGGTTCCCTGCCAGGATTTGTCTTCTTTGGATTTCTTTTTTTCCTTTTAGCTGGTTTGGGTGCTAGACCTACCTGCATGTTTGCCGCGTGCGGAGACCCGTGAGGCGGAAATGGGATGTCTGGCGGCTGAGGTCGCAGGAGACCGGATAAGTGGCTCCTGTGTACCAACACTCCTCTTCGACATCGGCTTCGCTGTAAACGGGAGGCTGGAGACTAACCCACCTCTAGTCAGAAGTCTTGTTCCAAGGTGTGTACAGGGCTTTAGCGGCTTTTTTGTCGTATAGCACGGCAGGGTAAGCCCGGGGGTTGTGGGATCGTGCCAAAGGCGTTGGCATGACGGTACTCTGGAGGCCGAAGTGTCCGCCGAGTGCATGTGAACACAACCATTGGACTATATTTGCAACTAAGCTCTAGAACTGTGTCTTGCGTCATGTGTTTGGCTTGCGGACCTCCAGTTCTCCCCTGTTGGGCTCGATTGTGGGCGGAGTACGTTGCAGATGAATTCTTTCTTACTCCCATGGGGAAACATAAACTCTCCTCAAAATTTAAAAAACGACAGGATATGGTGATTGATCAGGCGCCAAATTTGCCTCAACCACCTCCCAAACATAACACACTGAAGAGAACTTTCGTTGAAGAACGACATCACCGCGACGTATCTTTAGATCCAGGTGTTGAGCCGTCAGCTCAGAAACGTCGCGTTGCACTTGCAGATTCGATACCTCAAGCTACTTTTCTCATCATTTCTTCTACTGACCAGATGTTGAAACTTTCCTCAAAATCTCCTTTTTTCATCTCGAAGGCACTTGCGGGTGTTGCTGGCTCTTTGAAGTCAGTAAAGAAGCTACGCTCTGCTTGTGCAAACTTGCACTCTCTCTCAGAGCAACTCTCTTTTGCAGTTGACCAGACTTCATGATATTCCAGTTGAAGTGACGGCACATCCGTATCTCAACACCTCCAAGGGAGTCATTTCTGAGCCCGACTTGTTGGTCTGCGATGAAGATGAACTTGTGTGTGAACTTGCTGATCAGGGTGTCATAGCTGCCAGACGCATGACTTTCAGGCGCGACGGCGCGCTGATCAAATCACGAAATGTTATTTTGACTTTTAACAGCCCGAAGGTACCTACTGAAATAAAGGCTGGTTACTTGTTGTGTGCAGTTCGTCCTTATATCCCAAATCCTCTACGCTGTTTTAAGTGCCAGAGGTATGGACATTCCCAGCGGTCCTGTAACAGTGCTGCGAGGTGCGCCACTTGTGGATCCCGAGACCACGAAGGGACTGGATGCACTTCAGAGCCCTGCTGTGTAAACTGTGGTGACTCCCACGCAGCTTATGCCCGGTCCTGTTCGAAGTGGAACGACGAGAAGGCGATCCAGCGCCTCAAGACCCTGGAGGGCCTCTCGTACCCTGCTGCCAAGGCCAAGTTGGGTATTCCCAACAACCGTCAGCGTACTTTTGCCGCAGTTGTTCAGTCTCAGAGACAACCCGTGCAGCCCTTTGTTCCGCGCCCTGTAGCTCTCGCCGCACTTGCCAAGCGATCTACAGCTGAACAAGCGACACAGGTGGATTTCCCCGAGCTCCAGATTTTTCGAATAGCTGAGTCTGCGCCTTCTCTTTTGAAGACGGCCGACTCTTCCAGTTCCCAGCAGAAGGCCTGCACGTGCTGGAGACCCGGCCCTCAATCCGCAAAGGTGTGCAGTGTCCATCCAAATGTCGCGGTCTACATGGCCGACTTTGCAACTGTCTCGGACTCAGCGAGGTCCCCACCCTCAATCAACGTTATAGAGGAACATGGGGGGAGGAGAGTGACAGTTCGTCCCCAACCTCACCCGCCATTGCAGAGGAACATGGGGGGAGGAGAGTGACATTTCGTCCCCGCCCTCGGCCAGCGTTGCAGAGGAGTGTGGGGGGAGGAGAGTGACATTTCGTCCCCGCCCTCGGCCAGCGTTGCAGAGGAGTGTGGGGGGAGGAGAGTGACAGTTCAGCCCCCTCCTGGTGACTCATCCTATGTGTAGTTGTGTTCGATTTCGTCATGTTTTTTCTCATTCTCATTCCTCAGTTTTACTTCATCGGCTTGTTTCTCACCATTGTACCTTGTTTTTCATACTGTTTGTTTCATTGTCTTTTTTGGCCCTCCCTTCGTACTCATGATTTGGTTTTACTTGGTCAGCCAGATTTTGCGATTTCTGCCACGTTTTTTATTTCTGTCTGTTTGTCTTGTGTCTGGCGCTCTTTGGCCAACCATGGCCGTTGCGCCAATAAAATCTAACCAACCAACCAACCAACCAGGTGATGGATGTCAGTTTGTGGGATGGAGTTCCATGCCTGTTGCACTTGGTCGGTCAATACAGGGATGGTTAATGCTGGTTGGGGGTGACGCTGGAGTTGTCGTCCAATGATGTCCCATACGTGCTCGATTGGTGAAAGATCTGGTGATCTAGCAGGCCACGGCAACATGTCGACACCCTGTAGAGCATGTTGGGTTACGACAGCGGTATGCGGGCAAGCGTTATCCTGTTGGAAAACACCCCCTGGAATGCTGTTCATGAATGGCAGCACAACAGGTTGAATCACAAGACCGACGCACACCTGTGCCGTCAGGGTGCGTGGGATAACCACGAGAGTGCGCCTGCTGTCATAGGAAAATTGCTCCCCAGACCATAACTCCAGGTGTAGGTCCAGTGTGTCTCGGCCGCAGACAGGTTGGTTGCAGGCGCTCACCTGGCCTCCTTCTAACCAACACACGGCCATCACTGGCACCCAGGCAAAACCGGCTTTCATCAGAAAACACAACAAATCTCCACTCCGTCCTCCAATGAACTCTAGCTTGACACCACTGACGTCGCAAACGGCAGTGGTTTGGAGTAAGTTGAATGCACGCTACAGGGCGTCTGGCTCGGAGCTGCCATTCAAGTAACCGATTTGTAACAGTTCGTTGTGTCACTGTGGTGGCAACTGCGGCTCGAATTGCTGCCGCAGACGCGGTACGATGCGCCACGGCCATACGCCGTACACGGCGGTCTTCCCTCTCAGTAGTGCCACGTGGCCGGCCGGAACCCGGTCTTCTCGTCTTCTTGAGGCAGTACCTTCCCTTGACCACCGCTGCCAACAATCATGCACAGTGGCAACATTCCTGCCAAGTCGTTCTGCAATATTGCGGAACGAAAATCCACCTTCTCGTAGCCCTATTACACGACCTCGTTCAAACTCCGTGAGCTGTTGATAATGGCTTCTTCGTCTTCTTAAAGGCATTCTTGACTAACATCAACACACTACGTTGAATCTCAACGATAACTAACGCTCACGAACGTTACAGCGCGTATTTACAGCAAACCTGCTTTGCATGTTCCGAGGGGCGCTGCTAGCGCCACACGTATGCGCCGAGCGCAAAATTTGCATAGACGTCATCTTACAGATGTACTCTCACCGCCTTCAAACTGTCGTTTATCTAACACAACCCCTTCTTGGTGTTGGGATTTTTTCCGTCAGTGTATATACATTTAACTACGCTGCTTGCCTTAGAAAATGCCACACCAGGAAGTACTTGTCGGAGTGCCATCCAAATTGGTGGGTGTGTCGACAGTTGGCTTATGTAAGTGATTGCAGTTGCAAACCAATCATGTGAAAATTGAGGGATCAAAACAGAAAAACAGCTCGGCGTAACCAAGATTGGTTGTCCTTGCCTGGGCGTGAAGACCGTTTTATCGGAGTCATCTCGGTTGCAAAAACACGTTTAAAGATTGCGAATGCCTGGGAGACGTCATCGGGTTCCTTCCCTCACCTGGACATCTTTACTAGATGATTTATACACTGGCGGAAAGTGAAAAAAGCACACCAAGAAGGAATTGGAGGACGATCATGAAATTTTCATATGTTAAAGGGGTCGAGTTTACTTAGGTGTGATGTTAATTTCGGGACCAACCGGTGAGCGCTTACGCCACAGCACGGCATAATACGCAAAGTATCGTCGGTGGTATTTAAGGAGTACGGCGAAGTGAATGTAATCAATCGTCGGCGTACGGACACTTGCGAAGACTTTGAAGAAGCTGCAATGCCTGGACATGAAAGACGTGTACGATTTCAGCAATTATCGGACTTTGAGCGAGGTCGTCTAGTCGGACTCCGCGAGGCCCGGTGGTTGTATCGTCGTATTGCGGAGCGAATTGGACAGGAAGTATCCGTGGTGGTACGATGGTGGCGTAGATGGACCGAGGAATATTCCCACACGAGAAGACATGGAACGTGGAGACACAGACGGACTGATGAGCGGACCGATCGACGCATAAGAAGAGCAGCGTTGTCAAGCAGAACATCCACTGCGACGCAAATACGTGCTGCCGTTGCACCTGAGGTGACTGTGCTAACAATCCGCAACCGTCTACTGGATGCAGGACTACGTGCACGTGTGCCTCTGGCATGTGTACCTCTGACTCCAGCCCACCGTCAGGAACGGCTGCAGTTGTGTCGCCAACGTCTGTACTGGAGAACGCAATGGCGATCTGTCGTGTTCAGTGATGAAAGGAGATTCTGCTTGGGAGCCTCCGATGGCCGTATGCGTGTTCGCAGACGCACAGGGGAGCGTCTCCACCCTTCTTGCTTCCGCCAGCGACACACAGGGCCTACACCTCGTCTACTGGTGTGGGGAGCGATCAGCTATCACTCCCGTACACAACTTGTGTTTGTACCGGGTACTTTAAACAACCCCTCCTACATCAAGAACATTAATTCAGCCCGTTGTTGTGCCATTAGTTAGGTCGGTCGATCGGGGTGTTTTCCAGCAAGATAACGCACACCCACGCATGGCACGTGCAACGCAACATGCACTTCAGAGTGTGAGACAACTTCCATGCCCTGCACGTTCTTGGATGTGTCCCCCATTGGGCACGTGTGGGATTTTATGGGACAACGACTTATCCGGTCTCCACGGCCAGCCACGACCATCCCTGATTTACGCGTCCAGGTTGAGGATGCTTGGAACTCAATACCCCAAACTTACATCCAACATCATTACGGCAGACTCCATGCCAGAATTGCTCAGTGTGACGCAGTTCTCGGCGGTTCAACCGCGTACTAACCATGTTACATGGAAATGTTATTTTTAAGTTTACCAGCAAATATAGCTGTATTTTGCCATAATGTTGTGATCAGGTTATCTTCTGTATTCCGTTATTGTGCTGTATAAATTTCATTGGTATCAGAAGTCTCCTTCTTGGTGTTCTTTTTCACTTTCCACCAGTGTAGTAGAGCTACCTGCGGCAGTCTGGTCCCTGCGTCCCTTCGCAGCCGAAACGCATCGGGATGCACCAATTGTCAACAGAATATGGCGTCAGTGGATGGAGGAAGGAAACGTTTAGTTAAAGGGCATCTGTTACAATAACCTAGTCCGTGGGATTTTAAATGAAGGGAAGGTATGTCTACTAGCAGTGAAATGATAATGAAGCCTAAAATCATGCACTGCCAGGTGTTTCGTCTGAATTTGCGGTAGAGGGTCTGTGTGACGTCATTAATTCAAGTTGGCAGCCGCTACGGATACTAATTTCATTTCTGAGCTGTAACTGCTTTTAGAGTGGTTCTATGAAACATTTTCTAAGTAGGTGTTTTGTTTAACATGACCAAAGGAATAGAAAAGTTCGTAAGGAGTTTTCTGATATATCTCATAGTTTTCGAGATACGTATAGTCTTGTCATTGCTAATTCATCGCAAACCTTCGACTGTATTGCTCACTAAATTAGAAATTTTGAAATAATATGCAACTTTTTCGTTGAAATATACTATTTATTAAAAGTACAATATCTATTTACATTTGAAGAGAGAAATCGTCGCCACACATTTACACGGTTATCTACATTTGAGTGACTAAGTTCGGCATTTGCAATGCCCAGCGCACTGTCCATTGACGCATGCACTCCGTACTAGCTGTATGATTGATTGTGGTGCACATGGAATGGTAGACATGGTAGGAAAATATTGCATCATAGTAGGTAAAGAGAATATTGATTATCTGCCTTCTCCCCTTTCCCTCTTTGAATTTTGATGGATCTGGGAGAATCAGGTGTTGTTGATCAGCTCTTCGATAATCCACCACCTGGTTATAATTCCTTAAGATGTATGGTATTATACCGGATCTTGTTGGCGGCAGATTTTTACTTTGCATTTCTGTTTTGGGAACATCCACCAACGCAGCTGACCAATATCCGAAATATTTGTTCCTGGCGAGTATACTTGACAAATGAATCGCTCTATCAACCGTTCATCTTCCTTCTTAAATTCGTCTACTCTTCCAAAAGCTTCAAGTATTTCTTTTTCTGAAGTCTTGAAAACTTTCCAGGAAGATAGTTTTACTTTCATCGTAAAGCACCGGTAACATCACACTCTGAAAGAGTATGAAGGCCTAGTAATGCGTGAACTTTTGTAGGTCCTAAGAAAGACACAGACGTTTCAGGTCTGTATATCTTCTATTAGTTCCAACTGCTGTGACAAACGTGCTGTCATACGAGAAAAATCATGATCCCCACAGTGAAAGGACAAAAATATCGGCGTCAGATGAAAAGATGTGGAGGACATTAACATGACGATGTGATACATAAAGGGAGTGAATTATCATTTTTGTGTCTGCCTCTTCTTGAGTGCTTTCCAGGTCTCTAGCATCATTACCATCGGACGACTTGGCTTCATTTCTTCAACTGGCTACCAGGCTTCTTTTTATCCTTTGTGCATGCATAATTGCTTTATTTGAGAGGTAAGCTGTTAACTCATCTTTAGTTTTAGAATGCAATAGGAGGGTTCTCATGGTACATTTTTCAGTATTTATAGAATCCACAATTTCGTACTCGAAAGCTTTGCTGCTCTTTTCCTTCGCAAGGAACTCTTAGGTGAATTTTCTAGGTAGTTATCAAGCACTAAATGAGTTTCATCATACTTCAGCAGATAAGGTCCTATTTTCTTGTTGAATTCAATTGCAAGGTTATGGCATGTCTACACGTATGATGGTTTCTGCCATTCCGCCAGCGACAGCTGCTGAATATGTTTGCTCTGGTACGATATTTCCTCAGTAATAAATGAAGAGCCCTCTGTCATGTTAGAAACCTCTGCATGCTGTTCTTCTTACAGTATCTTCATCAGCCTGCTTTTGTTTGTAGGTAAAATCAGTGATATAACTTCTTATAGGATTTTGTTGTCTAGAACCCTTTGGAAATGTTGCAAGACAGTACCTCAGACAGGGACTGAGGAATCTTTTACAGTGATCGAAGTGATGATGGTCCTGATATTTCAGTTGGGCTTAGGATATCTGACTCCTCTTTCTCCTGATAGACCAACATAAATGTACCCTGCAGAGTTCCTTTACCATAAGAAGTATCCTCAATGAAGTCGATGTTATCAGCAGCACAATAGACAAATCTACTCCTGACTAACTCTGACGGAACGTAAGATCCTCCACACTCATCCATGCGTTTTATTTCCTCTGTTGCTATCTGAGTCTCAAACCGAAAAACTCTGACGTAATATACAGAAGCTCCAATGCTGTGCAGAAATTGAATGATGCATTTGCTTCGGGTAGCTATGTACATTGTGAGCCCAACTGCCACGTGCAAGAGCATTTCGCGGGTATGACGTGTGGTAGAAGTGCTCGCGTAGGAAACTTGTGTCGTGGTGATAGAATTTCGTATATAAATATTTGTGACAATTTATGAGCCCTGTTCATTACAGTGGTATCACGCTTTTCTGAATTACTTTTTACATCCATCTGTCCTCGACAGCCTTTGGAGCAACATCTTCACTTCTACAAAACTTCCAGCAACTTTCCATTTTTCTTAAGTAAGTACAGTGTAGTAATCGTAGCTGCTTCAAGAAAGGTTCTCATATTTTTCTCAGTATCCTTACATTCTTCTTTTGCACGATAGAGTGCAACATCTGCTGTTACTTTCAGTGAGACTCGTTGTGGTTCGTTTACTCCTTTTGGGATTACTAAAAATAATGCCAATATATTCAAGCTCATCTTCTATGAAACTTTTGCTTGTTTTCTTGTTTTCATCTGTCATTCTTCTAAACAATTGTTAGCTGCAATTTTCCCGTAAAGATTTTCAAAATTTTCCTCATTCACTACACGTGTGTTCCACATAGCTTGTGATATGCAATTTTCCTTGGGTGAGGATCTCCAGGATCTGTACAATCGCTAAGACGAATCTTCAACGTGTCATTGTCAGACAGCTCTACTGCTCTCTTCAAACGGATACCTGCTGAATCAAATGCTATCAAATAAAATATAATTGATTTCTTCTTTTTCCTTCCTATTTGAAAAAGAAGCACTTATTTCTCTCGTACATAGGTGTTTTTGATCTTGGAGCGTAGCTTCGTTCAACTACCGCTTCATTGACTCACATAACTGCTCTTCATACAATCTTTTTCTTATATCCATCTTTTCCTTATGAGTACATTACTTGTAGCATTCCTAATGCTATGGATGCTTTTTTATTTTTCAATTCTTCAGGTGTTGGGTTATCTGATCGAAGACTTATGCTCAAGTTTTAGTTATTGTTCCACTCGGCTCTCTTTTTAATACGCTCTAAAACTTTTTCATAACATTTTGGATTAACCAACGGAGTTTTCTTTCTTTGTTGACATAAGATACGGAAAGAAAAGTCTGTTATCCGTTTCTTTTCTTGGACGATGGTGGAAGTTCTACTTTTAAATGACTTTCGATATCTCTAGGTATAGGCATTTTGAAAATTTTTGATTTCACTGGAAGACAGAATCAACTTTCACGCTTCAACTGCTATTAAATAATTTTTTAAGTTGTCTTCACAGAATAGTGTCAATTACCAGAACCAGGAGCAAAATAGAAGAGAAAAGAATTTTAGAAATCATGCAAAACGAACTGTGAACAGAAAGTTACACCGGAAAGCAAAATAATATGGATATAACTTCTAAACAACAAACGGTATCAAATTCTTTTAAGGACTTTCTTTATTCACTTTTTGCGGTGAAAAAAAAGGTCGTTAGAAAATATTTGATAGGATCACTCTAAAACGAGTTATAAATCAAATTCTGATTCATAAACTGTAGTTGCAGTTATCTTGGATTAATGACGTCACACAGGCCCTCTGCCACATATTCAGAAAAAACACAATAATATATCATTATATACTTCATTTGCAATGAACTCCGATATTCATAACTTCCCTTCATTCGAAATCCCACGGAATTACATATGCCCCTCAACTAGTAAACGTGCGTCGCTGTAGTGGGACTGGTGTATGCAGGCAGGTGTCTGAACATTTTTCAGAGCTGCTGCGGCTTGAAGTCGATTGCCACAGTAGACGGCGAGCCGTAGTAGCTCCACAATAATAGCGGACGACATTCGATGACGTAAACAGGCAGCTTTGGATATCCCTGTAACGACACGGAATTTGAATAACAGATTGGCTGAAGTAGGTTTACGCTCTCGCGAGCCATGAGAAGACTGCCACTCACATCAGCACATCGTCGCTCAAGACTGAAGTAGTGCCGCGTACAAGACGGGTCTGGTACGATTCGTCCAACGACAATTGATCCAATGCCGATTCGTCCAATGCCGATTGGTCCAATGCCGATTCGTCCAAAGGGACGATTCGTCCAATGGACAATTGGTCCAAAGGTACGATTCGTCCAATGGTACGATTGGTCCAATGCCGATTCGTCCAATGTCGATTCGTCCAATGGACGATTGGTCCAATTCCATCCTATCTGTCCGAAGTGCTACTCGTGCTATAAAAGTATCATCTGTTCTGATTCTATCTCCGATGTTATACGAAAGTACCGGTAGTCCAAAGAATATAAAATAATGTTACATTTCATACGTAATATTGTGGTTACAGATTTCTTTTTTTTTTTTTTTTTTTTTTGAATCGCGTTTCTTTGTTATACTGTCCTTACTGCCGTATAAAGTTACTGATGTACGAGCCGTTCAATCAACTTCAAAGTTTCTCTTTTGCATGAAATAATAAAAAATACTAGTTTTCCGTTTCTGTTTGTAGAATGCAATGGGGTTCCGCCAACTGCCCAATGGAAACAACTGGTCGGGGTTTGGACAGAGGCCTTTCCAACAGTTTTTATTCCAGCGATGCCATATCCATAACGTTTACATATCCAATAAAGTTAATAATATTGCGCTTTTACTTAAACACGAAATATTAATTCATAGGCCATAGGCCTAGGCCTTTTTAAAGTTTATATTCTACCGATG
This sequence comes from Macrothele yani, assembly GCA_039090855.1. NCBI lineage: Eukaryota > Metazoa > Arthropoda > Arachnida > Araneae > Macrothelidae > Macrothele > Macrothele yani. The sequence goes on along the minus strand of CM077022.1, from coordinate 40,569,633 downwards.
TAATATTCATAACATTTACATATTAAATCAAGTTAATAATACTGCGCTTTTACTTAAGCACGAAATATTAATTCATAGACCCTAGGCCTAGGCCTTTTCAACAGTTTTTACTCCAGCGATGTCATATTCATAACGTTTACATATCAAATCAAGTTATTAATATTGAGCTTTTACTTAGGCACGAAATATTAATTCATAGGCTCTAGGCCTAGGCCTTTTTAGGACTTTTTATTCTACCGATGTCATATTTATAACGTTTACATATTAAATCAAGTTAATAATATTGCGCTTTCACTTAAGCACGAAATATTAATTCATAGGCCTGCGGCCTAGGTGTCTTGCAAATACCTCAGAAATGATACGATGAGTGCCTTTTATAAAGTTTTATAAAATGTTTACAAATACCAAATATCTAGATTGTAACTTTAAATCTTCTAAAAAGGCCCGCGACCTAGGTGCCTGTTAGATAGCTGAGAAATGATACGATGAGTGTCTTTTATAAGGTTTTATAGAATGTTTACAAATACCAAATATCTAGGTTGTAACTCAAAATCTTCTAAAAAGGCCCGCGGCCTAGGTGCTTTGCAAACAACTGAGAAATGCTCCATTGAGTGCCTTTTACCAGGTTTATGTAAAATGTTTACAATTACCAAATATACGGAAATTATCTTTCAAAAGTATGTAAAGAGGAAAATAATTTAAATTATTATTCCTTTCCGGAAAATAAAAAAGTTTACCGTTGGTAAGATGATACTATTGGACGAATCGGCGTTGGACCAATCGTATCATTGGACGAATCGGCATTGGACCAATCAAGCCATTGGACGAATCGGCATTGGACGAATCGGACATTGAACCAATCGGAATTGGACCAATCGTCCCTTTCGACGAATCAGCATTGGACGAATCGGCATTGGACCAATCGTCGTTGGACGAATCGTCCAGGACCGGTGCAAGACATGCTTGGCGAGACGAATGGAACCATGTCGTATCAGAAGCGATGGGTCTCGCTTCTGTCTCAGCGTCGAAGATCACCAATTGAGAGTCGACGTTTTCACTGGAGACGATGTTTTCACCGGGCTGACCTTGCTGCCATCCATGTGCGCCGTACGGCTCCTAAGCATGATGTCATGGCTTTGGCCACACTCTCAGTTTCTTCAGTCATTCACCGCTCGTATGCATAATGGACTCAGTGACAGCAGGATGATACGTTGATGAGATGTTGCAGATCGCTGTATTCCTGATGTCTAGTTTCAGAAAGAAACTTCCTCCTGCACACTGCCAACATCAGCAGAAAATATCTACAATGTGTCGAGGTACTTCCGTGGGGCAGCGCCATCTCCAATGTCATTGGCATCTGCATGATCCCTTAGCAATGTCGATGAACTGAGGACACACATCAAAGACGTATGGACAGCGACACTTCAGGACACCCTCCGGGGACTTTTCCACTAGAAGCTACGTCGTGTTGCTAAATATATAGCCCAGTATAACGGTCATACGATCCATTGACTGAAGCCACATTACACTGTCTCCTCTGACGTCACCCTCACGTAATCCCTCAGAAATAAAATCGCTTCATTCCCAACTGTTTATCTACATGGGCGGTAAGTCTCGTCTAATTTCGTGCGTTCTTTCATGATGTGGCATGTTCTATGTCGAACAGTGTACGTCACATAAACCACTTGCAAGAAAGTAGTATTTGCGCAGGTGGAAGGCATGTTGATAAACAGAAGATCCGTATCCCCCAACTGAATATTAAAACTTGTAAATTTTTTTTTTGCATTGGGAAGCTTGAAATGTACGGATGATGATCCTTCCATTCCGTTTTTTTAACGATGCACATAATCGCCTCTAGAGGGGGTAAATGCAGAAGATATCATTTTCAAAATACATTTCATTCTATATATTTGCTTCTAAATATCCAATTGATAAAATCCTTTTACTTTTCGATTCCATTTACATCGAAGGCTATTTTAGGGAGAGTTACTTTTTCAAGTCATGTATAGATTTTTTGCTAGGGGTCGTAAAAGTAAACTGCTTTTTTCTCGAGGTCTCAGCTTCTAAAACTCCGATTTAAAAAAAATTTCCTGAACCTGATACAGCTCCTGATACGAAATGTTTTTCATATAACTTTAATGTTTGATAAAGAATGGTTTGGCCACCGGGGACGTAAAAGTTAATTTCTGCTTCTGATGTATTTGCATCAAAATCTGAGCTTCTAAAAGTTCGATTAAAACCAATTCCTTCATGGACCGATACCGCTCATGTCGGTAAACCTTTCGGAAGATTTTCTTCTTAAAATAATGCTTGGTTTCTTCACCAGGTGACGTAGATGTATATCTTAATTTTTGTCGATATCTTTGCTTCTAAGAATCCGATTTAAGGAATTCTTTCTTTGCTGGATAGCGCTTCCGATACGTAATGATCATCATATAATTTCAAAATGTTCAAGTAATGCATAGATTTTCCGCTAGGGGGCTTAAAGGTAAATTGCGTTTTCCTCCATATCACTGCTTTTAAAATTCCGATTTGAAAAATTCTTCCAGTATCGGATACAGCTCCTGATGGGAAATGTTTTACATATAATTTCCAAATTTTGGTAAAGGGCGGTTTGGCCACCATTGGGCGCAAGTGTTTATTTCTGCTTCTAATCTATTTGTAGCAAAATATGAGCTTCTGGAAACTCAACCGGAAAAAATTCTTCCCTCGGAAAACGTTTTAAGAATACTATCTTTTTAAAAAAATGCATTGTTTTTCCCGCCAGGGGGCGAACACGTATATCCGATTTTTGTCGATATCTCTGCTTCTAAAAGTCCGATTTTGAAAATGCTGTCTTTGTTGGACAGCGTTTCCGGTGCGAAATGTTTCTTATATAATTTAAAAGTTTTCTTAATGCGCAAGTGTACCACCAGAGACCACATTATCGTTTACAGCATTATCTGCGGGACTAAAAACCCGATTGAAAATCTTTTTTTCGGTCAGATACTACTAACAATGCAAACTCTGTGTGTGTATTTTCTTCCCAAAATAATGCACAATTTCGCCGCTAAGTGTGCAAATGCTTAATCTGTTTTTCTCAATATTTCTGCTTCTGCATGTGCGATTTAAAATATTCTTTCAATACCGGATGCCCTTTACCATGTAGAACACTTTATGTTAGTATATGAGGTGTTTGTAGTTCACAGTTCTGTCGCTTGGTGGCGTTTGTAGCTGCATCTCCACTTTTAAAAACTCTATTGAGAATTTTTTTTTACTATAGGCTATTCGCTGCTATAGAGATGGGCGGCATTATGTTCTTTAAATAATGCGCAAATTTCCCGCTAGGGGTAGTAAAGGTCAACCTTTTTCTCGCTAACTATGCTTCCACGAGACGTATTTGAAGATGGCTTTTTCCTTAGCACAGCTTTTTACATGAAGAATAATTTTCGCCTATTTTCAACTTTTCCACCATTATGCAACATTCTTCCGCTAGATGGCGTAGCATTATACTGTATCATGTTTCCTTCCACATGTATATTTGTTCTATTAACTGTTCCATTTGAAAATCTCTTTGTCGCTGATGCTTTTTAAGCGTCATTTGTTAATTTTCATAACATACTTTTTAGCCACTGGCGGTAGTAAGTAGCTGTTTCTATTTCTGGATGTTTTATCGATAGTAGAAACCGGGTTGATTGTTTTCCTAACCGGTTCTATTGACTTTAAATAACTTTGATGAATTTAATTCGCCTCAGAAAGAATTCAAAAGACTTGCTCAGTCCAACCGAAAATTCGGTGTCATCTTTCTTGTTTGTTGTTGTACACTGTATAAGGGATTGATCTCTATGACGATAACTGTTACCGCATCTCCGGTACATCATGTCTATGATGATAATTGATGCCATAGCTTGTCGTCAAATCTAAGTAAAAGACTGTAAGGCAATACTGTTAGAACGAGGGAGGTCCGCCGAACGTTAAAATTTTTTATGTCACTTTCGATCTCACAGGTGAGATAATGATTTTTCGTTCCCAAGACGCGACAGTTCTATTTATTGATTTCCCAAAATGAGTTAAATGCTGTTTTGTCAGAAAAATCGACCCCGTTCAGGTGTCTCCGTTGTATATTGGTCTCCAGCATGTGAATAGTGAATTATTTCGTTTTGTTGTTGTTTGTTTCGGGGTTTAACGACCACCGTCAACAGCTCGATCGGTTATAAGCAGTCTCCCTTCCCTAATTTAGGGCCACTGGTTCTTGGGAAGGGAGAGAGCCAGTGCCGTAAGACAAACACTACATCCATGCCTCACCGAGATTCGCCAACCCGGACACATCTCGGACAAATAATCCGTATACAGCTCCTACACCACTGCGCCACCGGTGCGGCTATTCCGTTTTGGTATTATCATTAGACGTTATCTGCTGAACCAGCTGGGTTTATATAGACAGCGATACACCGAAGAGCCAAACCATTTTGACCAGTGCATCTTTATGCAAATTGAATCAATTGCAGGTAAACGTCGGCGCATGTGAAAGTAATGAAACATAATAAATAGCACCTAAAACTGAGCTCTGTTAAACAATGTAATCAATACTGAGCTATGTCAATCAGTGTTGTTCAGACGACTGAGTCACATCTTTTCCGAGACTGCAAGGCTTGTGGAGTGCTAACGGTTAGCCCTGGTTAGTGCCTTCAAAAAGTGGTCCAATGACTGAAAAACCACAGACCGCCGCCGAGGTGTGGGCCGATCACGGTGATGCTAGAAGTGAGCAAATGATAACCCGTATGGTACGAGACAACAGACGAGATACTCTGGCAAACCTCGCCGGGATTTGAATGCTGGTAACCGGAATAAAGGTCACAACACACAACACTTCGAATTTTGATGAAAACGGGACTCTCCTAGTGCACTTGCAAACCTATGTTCACCGTTGAAAGCGCCGACAATGGGAACGATGACATCAAAACTGGGCCTTGAATAATTAGAAAAAGGTCGTCTTGTCCGATGAATTGCGTTTCCTTTTGCCCCATGTGTACGGTCAGGCACGTGTGCTTCGTTTACATGGGAAAGTATTGGCACTAGGATGCACTGTGGGTCGAAAACCAGCCGGTGGAGAAAGTGTAATGTCTTAACCAATGTTTTGCTGCGAAACCCTTGGTCCACGCATTTATGTGCAAGAAACTATGGTGTTTACCACCTACCTAAACATCATTGCAGACCAGGTAATCCTTTCCTGAAAAATGTATTCTCCTCTAGTAGTGCCTTCGTTCAGAAGGATAATGCGTCATCCCGAACTGTCCGGATTGTTCGAGAACGGTTCGCGGCATAAGAGAAAGACTCCCAGGTTTTCTCCTGGTCTCCAAATTCTCCAGATATAAATACAATCGAGCATTTATGACTTCTGTTGGAACAACAAATCCGACCTGTGGCCGATCGACCTCGTAACTTACAAGAGTTTAAGGATCTACTGGTAAACAAAAACGTGAACTAACGCCCTAGGTAAGTTTTTGTACCAGATATCAGAAGACACCTTTAGAAATCTTTTAGCGTCCACGTCTCGCCGGGGAAGAGCAGTTTCGGCGGCACGTGTAGGACTAACGTCATATTAGAAACGTGGTCAAAATCTTTTGAATCTTCGTTGAATAACAGTGTAAGCGAAAACTTTAGCAACATCTGCACATTTCGTTTCGATTTCCTATAATCTATGAAATTATATATTTTTAGCACGTCTTTTGTAAGAAAAAGATCGTGTTTATGTTAACATTTTGTCCGTTCGTCCGTCTGCCTTTGGACACCATATCTCTGCAACTATTAATCTGATTTAAAAATTCTTTTTGGATTGGAAGCTCAAAATGTGACAATAACAATTCGTGAATTTCGTTTTTCCTTTTTCTTTTTATGCACAACTTAGCCGCTAGAGGGAGTAAATGCAGACGATATCGAATTCAAAATACATTTTATTCCATATATTTGCTTCGAAATATCCAATTAACAAAAAACCTTTCTGTTTTCCATTCCACTTTCATCGAAAACTATTTTAGGTACAATATCTGTTTCAATTTATGCATAAATTTTCTGCTAGCGTGAGTGAAGGAGAATTGAATTTTTTCCCGATATCTCTTATTCGAAGAGTCCGATTTTAAATGTTCTAATGCGTAGAATACAGCTTCTGATGGGAAATGTTTTGCATATAAATTCTACTCTTTGGAAAAGAATGGTTTGACAACCAGGGGGCGCAAGTGTTTGTTGTTGTTTTTTTCTCCTTCTGACGTGTTTGCAGCAAAATATGAGTTTTTGAAAACTTGACTAAAAAAATTCTTTCGTGGACAGGCTACCGCTCACCTCGGAAAACCTACTGAGAATCCTCCTTTTTAAAATAGTGCATAGTTTTTCCGCCTGGGGGTGTAGGTGTACACCTTATTTTAGTCTATATTTCTGCTTCTAAGAGTCCGATTTTAAAAATTCTTTCTTTGTTCGAGAAAGTTTACGGTGCGAAATATTTCTCATATAGCTCAAAATTTTTCTTTGCTCACAACGGGGCCACTAGAGGGCGTTAGTTCACGCTTTTGTTTACAGCAATATCTACGGGTCTAATACTTGACTGTAAAAAGATTCTTTTTCTGTATGATACCACTAACTATGAAAACCATTTGTGTATATGTTCTTCCCAAAATAACGAAAACTGTGGCCTTTAAAAGGCCAAAATGTTTAATTTGTTTTTCTCAATGTCTGTTTATAAAGGATGTGCGCCGCCCCGGTGGCGCAGTGGTCTAAGGCGTTTGCCCCTGATCATTCGTCCGAAGGGGTCCGGGTTCGAATCCCGGTGAGGCATGGATGTTGTGTCTGTCTTACGGCACTGGTTCTCTCCCTTCCCTGGAACCAGTGACCCTAAATTAGGGACGGGCGACTGCTTATAGCCCATTGAGTTGCTCACGGTGGTCGTTAAACCTCCGAAAAAAAAAAAAAAAAAAAAAAGGATGTGCAATTAAAATAATATATTTTAGGACGGGATGCCATTTACCTTGGGGAGTACTATAGCTTTGTATTTGAGATTTTCTATAGCCCAAAGCTGTGTCGTTAGTTGGTGCTTGCGTACTTCGGTTTGCAGCTTTAGCTCCGCTTCTGAAAAAACCTATTGTGAAATTCTTTCTTTTAATGCATACCATTCGCTGCTATGAAGATGGCGAGCACTATTCTCTTTAAATATTTCACAGGTTTTCCGCTAGGGAGCTTAAAGTTCAAAACCTTTTTCTCACTATCCCCACTACTAAATTCTTCCGCCAGAAGGCGTAGATTTATATCATGTTTCCTTCCATATCTTTTTCTTTTAACTGTTCAATTTGAAAATCTCTTTGTCTCTGGTACCTTCTTTCTGCTAAGGAGACCTTTTGTGGTTCATTTGTTATTTTTCCTGACATGCTTTTTAGCCGCTGGTGAAAGTAAGAAGCTGTTTCTATTTCTGGATGTTTTACCGATTGTAGAGACTGGTTGATTTCTTTTTCAAACCGGCACCGTTGACTTTGAATAACTTTGAAAACAAAATTCGCATCGGAAAGGATTCTAAAGACGCGCTCATTACAACTAAACATTTGGTGTCATCTTTTTTGTTATTTTTTGCTTGTGGGCTTAAATTCCAAAGTGCAACGCTATAAGTACTCGTCTATCGCAAACGCAGCTATTGGAGGCTACGCCGAAGAACAAGTGCAATGTTTCATCATGGGAGCGAGTGCCGAATTAATGTACACTACTAGCCAAAAACTGTCTTCTCTGATCACTCCTTTACGGGGACGATTGCGACAGGTCATGGCATCAGCTGATTACAGACACCACGGTATTTACAAAAGTATTGCCTAGTTTTAAAAATGTTCCACTTTCGTCTCAGACATATAATTAATCTGTATAATTTTTCATTCTGCGTTCTTCAGTAAAACGCATATTTCGTAATAAGAAAACGCATATTTCGTAATAAGATCATTGAAATCAGAATTAATGACTACGATCTTACTACATATAACGGAAAAAAATACCATAAGCATTAAGGATTGAAATAAACTGGTGCCCAAAATTAACGTGACAAATACAAATTCCAGAATATGTCCAAAACAAGAAGACCCATTGTAAAACGTTTTCGTAGACCTGTGTAAGGGGTACCTAAGGAACATTAGGGAAATATGAAAATGATGACCACAGGTCAAAGAGCTGGCAGTCAAGCGATCTTTTTAAATGTGTTGTTCTGTACGCGGTTAGGCAATTGAAGCTTGAGTTGTACTATTAGTGGAAGAATTTCTCCGCTCCAACGTTTAGAAGACTCCTTACTGTGGAGAGCGATCAGTTGAAAAGAAGCAGGGTCATCTTAATCTCAGGTAGTAAATTAACTAAATATGTCGAAGCAAGTGAACTCCAAACTCTGAAGACAGATCCAGGAATACTAAATAATGGCTAAAAGACAGGTACAAGGACATCCGTGAGACAAAACAAGTCAAGACGAACGGTATTTGTCTCTGATAGCTCGCCACCATAAGTAGTCGACAGCCAAACAACTCTCGCGGGAGTTCTCCTCTGCTACGAGAACCACCATATCGATGCAAACAGTTTACAGAAGACTGACTCCACGAAAGATGTATCCCACTTGCAGTATCACACAGAAGGGTCCTCCTGTAGTGTGCCCGACAACAACACCCCTGGGCCCCTGATCAAGGTGCCTGTGTTCTCTTTAGTGACGAGTCGCGGTGCAGCCTAAACATGGATTCCTTTTCTGTTGTGTATTGCTGTGTTATCGATTTGTTTGTGTTCGAACCAACTATAATTAAACTCTGTAGCGGGGATTTTGCGTTATTCCTGATTGTGTGTTTGTCACGTTAATTTTGGACACCAGTGTACATGGTCATAGTCATTAAGGATTGAAATACATGGTCATACCAATTAAGGATTGAAATACACTATATTGACAAAAGTCACCGGACATCCTTTCAAAAGCAAATGAACGTATCCGCTGCGTTGTTAAGATGCGCGATACAGCCAGCTGCAAACTCTATAAAAACCAGCCTGAAGCTGACCGCGATCATATCGCACTGTAAGGTTGAGTGAAAATGTCGTGGCGGTAGAGAACTGACTTTGAGAAAGGAAAGATTGTTGGGTGTTATATCAGTGGGTTGTCCATAAGAGAAACCGAGAGGCGTTTAAACATACCCAAGTTAACTCTTTTGGATGTACTGAATAAGGGAAAGACACATGGCGTGCCTGAAGCAGCATAACGTACCGGCAAACCAAAGAAAATCAGTGATAGAGGACGTCGAAGACTCACGAGAGTCGTTACAGCTAATCGACGGAACACTGCACAAGACCTCGGTGTACAGGTGAGTAAAAACGCTGGAACCTCAGTAATTACACGTACCATTCGCCAAGAACTTCATTCCATGGGTTATCGTAGTCGTGCGGCTGCTCATAAGCCTTTCATCTCCACTCACACTGGTACTCGTCGTTTAGCATGGTGTAAAGAACATTTATCGTGGACCGTAGATCAACGGAAATGGTTCCTATATACTGATGATTCCAGGTACACGATCCATCAGTCTGATGGCCGTGTGCAGTTATGGCGGCAGCCGAGGGAACGCTATTTACCACAGTGTACTGTTTCTACGGTCAAGTTTGGAGCTGGCAGTATACTCGTGTGGGGGTGTTTCTCGTGGTATGGTCCCGGCCCATTGGTTATCGTGGACAAACCTGCTAACCAGCACATGTACCTCGATATTCTGGACAATTGTACCCTACCAAATCTGTGGCAATACTATGGAACCGAGCCTTGTTGGTACTAGCAGGATAATGCACCGAGCCAGACAGCAAGGAATGTTACGGCGTGGCTTGATGATAATTCCGTATCGTGTGTGGACTGGCCAGCACAGAGCTGTGATCTTAATCCCATAGAGGACCTATGGGATAAATTAGAGCGTCGCATAAGAAGTTTAGAACAAAGGCTTACTACTAAGCAACAGTTAGCGGCAGCATTGTGTACTGAATGGAAGCACATACCTATCGCTGTGTTCGAAAACCTTGTCGAAAGCAAGTCTCGAAGGGTCAGTTTTCACACAGTATTTATTAGAAGAAAGATACAGGAGATGTGCTTGAATAAATCATCTCAAATGATGTATGACAAAAAAATATTTACAGGTGCTTGTAGCTTACGCTACTGCTTATTTACACGGTTCTGTACATTGATGATAGTAAAAAAACAGTTAATTACACTCGAGTGTCAGGTGAGGCAACAAAAGTCTCTGACAAAGCAAAGAATAGGAACAATTCAGCTAGAAGAGCGTTATACAATATTAATTTTGCACAGTATTGATGCAAGGAATAATACAGAATTCGAGCTTGCAGACATAGATTCAAAAGACAGGTGATGAGAAATTAACAGAATGTGCAGCTTGCGCTACGTTAATTACAGGATTCGGTGCAACGTTTGCATGACAACAGTTAAGTGCAGTAGAAATCTGGCGAGGCAATATGAATCTCTTTTAATACAGAGAGTAAAATCAATCCAGAATGATGAGCACTATAGAGTATAAATTTTACACAATATTGATGAAGAAAAAAAAAAAAAGTTCTGACCGAAAGGTGATACATTGTGGGTGACCTGGAAAACCAGGAGTGTTGCAGGTGATCAAGGGACAAACATGAAATCGAAAGTTCGAAAGACAGATGATGAAAAATTTACAGATGAATGTGGCTCGCGGTACTACATATTACATACAACGGTGATATGAAAAATAGTTATATACAATAATTTTCCTGAGAATACAAAAGAAAAAATAATCTCTGAAAATACAGAGAGAAGACACAACTCATCACAGTGAGTATTGGAGAACACAAATTTACACAGCTGAAAAGTAAAATTACACTGTTGAATCAGGAATTGAAGGTAAGAATATACTGTAAAAACGACAAAGTTTACAGATGTCTGTGGTTCGTGAAACGACCTATATACATGATTCTGTACAATGAGAAGTTACAATTTATATATATTGATTTGTCAGAGGTGGTAAAAAGAAATAGTCTCTGACATCGCAGAGAGAATACATAATTCAGCAAGATGAGTAATGAAAAACAAAAAAATTTACACATGAGTTATACACGAAATGATACATGTGAAGAGGATGAGAACAGAGTCTTAAAAAAAGCGTGAAAAGAAATTGACAATTATAAGTAGCTCATGCTTCGAACAATTCATAGGATTCTATACAATAATTGATCTACTAAAAGTTATGTACAATAGTGAGACAAACAAAAAAATTCTGATAAAATAGAGAGTACAAATAATATAGTACAGTGAATGTTGAGGAACAAGATTGCACTCAGTTGCGAAGCAAGAAAAAAAAACAGGAAACTTGTATAGAAAAATCGTCTCAAAATGACACATGAAAAGAAGATTTACAGGTGCTTGTAGCTGACGCAACGACCTATTCACAAAGCTCAATATAGTGGTGAGAGAATACAGTTTATGTATGATAATTTGTCGGAAAAGACAAAAAATAGTCTCTGATGAAGCAGAGATTGAAGACAAATCAGCATGGCAAAAACTGTATCTATCAGGAGGTAGGTGAAACAAAAGTTCCGACTGTAAGGTGAAGCGTTGTGGGCGACCCTGCAAACCAAGTGGTTGCTGGTGACCAAGTTGATAGGAACTGTGGTTCACTGCAGCGTGCAACTGCAGTGGTAAGTTCCAGTCGAAGGCGGGAGAGTAGGCGATTACGAAAATGACAAAGTAACGCAGTACTGACTTTATTTATGTCAGTAGAAGCTTCGGGGGGACGCTGAAGATGATACACGTGAATTATATGTTTTACAAGCACGAAGATGTAGGAGCAGACTGCCGGAAGGTGAATAGGGCGAGAAGAGTTCAGAAGTAGTGTTCGGTAGGCGCTGAAGGTGAGGACGGTCTCACAGGATCGTTGCGCTAGCGTGAAAGCGAGATGGAGTATTGGCAATAATACTGTGCAATACATGAAGACATGCTGAACGTTAGCCTCCTCGCCACAATACGGACAGGAGGGTGAAGATAAAATGGTCATGCGATGTAAAATCGACGGCACAGGGAGGCGGTTGTGTAAGAAAAGCCAATGTGAATTGACTTCAAGGGGTGCTGAAAGTGGGGAAAGCGCAGCGGACCACACTGCGGAGGTAGAAGAAAGTGGAATACCAGAAATGGGAAGAGGTGCGGAAGAGCAAGAGAGAAAACGGTAGAGATCAGCTGTTGAGAAAGAGACAAGAGGAAGAGGTGGACCAATGGACGACAGAAAAAATGGGAGAAGGAGAGAGGCAGAGTGAACAGAAATGAGGCCTGAGGGAGTAGCAAGCTCAGGGAACAGGGAGATTATAGTAGAAATAAGAGAGTTGTGAACAAAGTGAGCGTTGGCATTGAAACGGAGAGCAGAGGGTAGAGAAGAGAAGGGGAGCCAGGAAAGATCGGTGTTAACAAGATCGCTGACAGTAACGACTCCAGCTCTGAGCCATGAAGGAAAAGCAAAACATGGGAGATGGGGAGGGTGTAGCAGAGAGAAGAAAAAAAGAGGTTCGGAAAGTAGGTCATTTGTGGAGGCAGGGAGAGAGCGAGAAAGAGGGAGGGAACGAAGAAAGGAGATAGCCTCTTTGTAGACAGGAGGAAAAAGTGTGAGAAGGGGACAGTGGTCCATGAGTAAGAACGAAAGGAGAGTAAAGCGTGGGTTATGCGGAGATACTATGACATCACGAGCAGCAACTGCAGAGGGAGCAGGTGCCGCAAGTGATCGTAAAAACGTAGACACACGATAAGCCTTGTAATAGGATCTGACGTCGGGTAGACCAATGCCTCCGTTGGAAGGAGACAGGCTGAGTTGAGGTGCTCCGACCCAGTGATGGCCGGGCCAGATAACCTGAGTTTGACAGCGGGTGAGTTCAAGAAGACGTAGTGCTGGTTGCTTCGAAGCCAACCAGGAATACGTGCACATTGAAAGCAGGTAAGTGTGCGTTAGACGTGCTCTTTGAAAGACGGAGGTGCAGAATTGTGCGCGCCGCCAGATTGCGACCGAGCGATGTAGGCGTGGCCGGAGAGTCGTCCAGGTGACGAGTGAAGCAGTTGCTGGTTTTCCAAGGTGGACTCCTAGGAATCGTTGAGAGGTGTTGGACCGCTCTGCTCCCCAAGGAGAGTCAGTGCGGTTAGTCCACGAACCGGTCCATAGGCCTGTGCTTTTCGTTGTGTTTAGCGCTGCTCCGGAACATGAGGCGTAAGTATTGTAGAGATTGTGGAGATCGTGAAATTGTGAGTCTTGCCGAATGCAGAATGTAATATCGTCGGCGTAGGCAACATAGGTAGCAACATGATGACGTGTGCTGGCTACCACCGGTGGTAGTGAAGCAAAGAAGGATCGATGGACTGCGCGTAAAAAAGGTTCTATTGCGAGGGCGAAGAGCTGCCCGGATAAGGGGCAACCCTGACGCACACCGCGACGAAAGGGTATGGGAGCTGTGAGAAGGTTGAGCAGCTTGACGTGGAAAACTGCGTCCCGGTAGAGGGAGATGAGAAGAGAAGCAAAGGAAGGAGGAAATCCGAAATTTAGTAATGTAGCAAGAAGGTAATCATGAGAAATATTATCGAACGCTGAGCGTTGATCGAGGGAAAGAAGAGCAAGGGGTTCTGAGCGAGAGCGGGCGAGGTGAATTAGATCATTAAGAAGCTGAATATTATGGGAGATGGAGCGCCCGGGTACAGTATAGGTTTGATTAGTGGAGAGAATATGAGGGAGTATGGGGTTAAGCCGGCGGGACAGAAATTTAGTATAGAGTTTATAATCAGTATTTAAGAGTGAGATGGGACGCCAATTCCCCAAGTCAAGCGGATCACCCTTCTTGGGGAAAAGTACAACATGTGCGAGCGTGAAACTCCTTGGAAGAGATGTAAGATGCATGGCAGTAGAAAAGGCACAGAGGAGAAATGGAAGGAGGGCAGGAAGAAAAGCCTTATAGAAAGAAACAGGGGAGACCGTCCGGGCCAGGTGAAGCCCGGGGTTGAGGGACGAGAAAGTGTCAGAGAGCTCAGTTAAAGTGGGAGGATGGAGGAGGCTGGCTGAAAGATGAGAAGGGACCTGAGGCAAAGAAGAGAACAGAAGAGCAGAAGCCGTAGGGGAGGGAGGAGGAGTTTCACAAAATTTTGAAATGTAGTAATTACGTACCACAGAACAAATTGGAACTGGTTCGGATGAAACTACTCCAGTTGGAAGACGAAGGTGCTGCAGAACAGAAGAGGATCGGCGAGTTGACTCAAGTGACGTAAGGAATTCGTACGAACAAGCATCAGGTTTCAGGTGTTGTAGTTTAAGGCGTTGAAGGGCTTGTTTTGCAAGTGGCACCAAAAGTGAATGTAATTCTGCCTGGTAGACTTGAAATAGGGGATCAGCAAGATTGAGCAAAGAAAGCATTTGCCTAGTATGATCAAGTCGCATCCTCCGTTGTGTCATGATCGAGTATGACAGGTTTCGTACCAGTAATATGAGGTGGCGTTTTACTTCCAACCAAACGTTGAGGGGGCACGGTGCAGAATGAAGCCTTGTACGCCAATCCGCAAGAAAATCTCGCACCGATGAGCAGAAGGCTGAGTCATCTAAAAGAGTGTCGTCAAAAGTCCAAGGCCGGATTGTACGTGGCTGTGTTGAAGTAGCAAAAACTGTTATGGCAATGGCGCAATGATCCGAGGAAGCAGTGGGTGTACAGCATGAATCTGACATTGCTGGTAGAAGAAGAGAAGTTGCATAAAAGCGATCCAATCTTGCTGTAGGAGGATCAATGGCTCTTGGTGCACGCCATGTATGTGTAGTCTGGGTTGGTGACAAATGGCGTTGAACATCTACTAGTGAGAAGTCTGAAGTGATAGACTGCAGGAGATGTACTACTTCCGTGCGGTGTTCTCTGGAAGAAGAAGAGCGATCAGTTAGGGGATGTAGAGTGCAATTGTAGTCACCTCCGATAAGTACCCGGTCGGTGATGGGAATACGTGACAGAGCCCGTCGAAGTTTTGCAAACAACTCTGGCACGTGAGTAGGAGTGCAAGGAACATAAATGTTGAATACATGAAATTTTTCAGCTGCGACGGTGAAAGAGACTCGTTGTAATAAGTCTCGACATAAGTTTTTCACTGAGAAGGAGGAAAGAGTTGAACGAAAACGTGAGTGAACACCAACTGCCATGCCACCACGCGACAGTTGGCTGTAGGCGTGATGGAAAGTATGATCCCACCGACGCCATTGATGAAATTGAGTGGTGGAAGTACAGTTTGTTTCCTGCAGAAGTAATATATCAGCATTCAGCGGAGCAAGATCCTCTCGTACCAGCGCATTCGCAAGAGGTGTCGCAAAACCGCGACAATTAAGTGACACCACCTTGAATGTCTAGGTTAGTTGTGGGATGCAGTAGGAATTGACTGGCTGTAGTGATGGAGTGGAGTCGACGGAGAAAACAAGCACTCCACGGGACCTCGTCCGCAGTGCGCCGAAGAGTGTTTTCAAGTGAGTGTAATTGAACCAGCACTTGTGGAAGAGCTGCTTCATACTGCTGAATGGAAGTGCGTGCTGAGGAAGGGCTAGAGGACCCTAAAAGGCAATCCAGCACGTCCTCGTATGGCAGAGGCTCAGCAGGAAAAGCATTTTCAGCAAGAAAAGTTGTGAATTCTTCTAGTGAGGGAAAGGCACCCTCACATGCTGTCTCAGAGGAAGTGTGTAGAGGCGACCTGGAGAACGGTCGTCGAGAGCTGACGGAGCGAGAGGATGAGCGGGTAGAAGAGCGAGATGATCTTCGGGATGCCAGAGTCTTTGCCTTCTTCGTCTTGGAGCGAGTAGCACCACTGCGTTTTCCAGCAACCACTAAAGCTTCATGATCGTCTGGAGAGTCTGAATCCGAAGCGTTACC
Organism: Macrothele yani; assembly: GCA_039090855.1. Classification (NCBI taxonomy): domain Eukaryota; kingdom Metazoa; phylum Arthropoda; class Arachnida; order Araneae; family Macrothelidae; genus Macrothele; species Macrothele yani. The sequence goes on along the minus strand of CM077022.1, from coordinate 40,553,727 downwards.
TGTGACTCGTGTCATGGAGCCAACGGTAAAAGCTGAGGAGTGGTCAACATGTACATCAGCAGTGGTTGTAAAAGTACAAGGGGGAGTCGATTTTGGAAGCCTGGGAAAATTCTTAGGATCAGCAGGAGGTGGAGGCATCAAAGTCGTTTGTTGACCAATGGCAGTAAGCTGACTTTTGGAAGATCTTGATTCCGCGACTTTCCTTGAATAGGAAGAAGTCTGTGAAGCGTTGGTGGACAAAGTAGAAGAAGATGTAGTGTGTGGAGCTGTTTGCAGGGAGGCACGTGGGCACTGAGCCCTTATGTGACTTTCGCTCTGACATATAGTGCAATACTGTGAAGTGATTATCTCAACTCTTCGGCGTTGCTGTCCACAGCGGATGTGCAAAACATTCGGAACCGCTTTCAGCTGAGCATCAGATGAAAAGAGGACTCGAGCAGTGCGGCGAAAACCTCGAATCGATTTGTCTTCAGGATCTCTGGGAGCCTCAGAGAGAGTTGTTATGGAGCCAACAACTCTGCCGTACCTGCTGAGCAAGGTGCAAAGTGCAGCGTCGGATACTTCTGGTGGTACGGGGTAGAAGGTCACCTGCACCGGGCGGTGCGCAACCGGTTGTGCTAACAGATGCACGTCATTGATGGTTAGACCTTCCGTAAGGACCTGGTCAGCATGCGCTTTATCCTTAAAATAGACCAAGACAGATCTGGGTTTTCGAGCTACAAAGTCTATTGCATCCTTCGGTAAGATAGTTTTGAGGGCTCGGCTATATTGCCACAGCTTAGTGTCGGGAAGCGCATCAAAATAGACGCCCCGTTCCATAGTGGAGGAAAAAAGGTGACCAGCTCGGGAATCCTCTGGTATGTCAATTGTAGCAGTAGAACCGACGACAGTGACATAGGATTCAGGAAAAGGCATAGCAGATGAAACTGGGGGTGTGAGGACCCCAGAAGTTGCAGAAGCATAGGATGCTTGGGCAGGCATGGGTCGAGAACTCGATGAAGCGGCTCTAGCAGTGAGGGCGGATCAGAAAGTTGATGAAAAGTAGAAGCTATGAGCTCAGTATCGCTGATCACGGAGACGTCATCATCTGCTGAGATGTAGATAGGAGACTTGGCACCACCGCACTTGGTGGGAAGGAGGAAGTTATTGCTGGAGAAGAAGAGGTATCCATGACGTCGCAATGACGCTCGGGAGCCACCTCATTTAGCTGAGCAGGAGCTGCCGCCGTAGAAGAAGAAGAGGGTGCTGGCTGATCTGCCAAGATAAGGATGTGGGCGTCACCCTTGTCTGCCTCCGCCATCGAAGCAATGGCGAGACTTTAACGAAAAAAGACCAGCTCGGTTGAAAAATAAAACAGTGAATAATGAAAAAATATGGCACTCACCAACCTGGGAGATACACGAACGTAAAGCGTGGACTTTCAACTTGAAGATACACGCAACCACAGAAACTAAAGCACTCAATAAACACCTTATAGCAACGAAAATCACGGAGCTTAAAACCCAACCACTGAGCTTCGAAGAGTCAGTGCATGCATTAAGGCCAAAGGTGGTTTCAGAATTGCTTTAATGTAACAAAACAGAGGAGACGAGCTACATGGAAACGTCGCAAAAAACAACAGGAATGATACAAACTGATAAAAGCGATGACATGTACATTGAATGAGTAATGACAAATTTACAACGTGATGCAAACAGAGCGATGCTTGAGGAAGAACAAAAAGATCACAGGCGGGCACCGCAGTGCGAAAGAACATCAAAACGTGAATGCAGAGTCTTAACTCACCGTGCGATGTAACGGACTTGGTGAAACAGCGACCCACGGGGTCACTGTCGACCACGTAGCATAGAAGGAGCTTTCACGGCTTGCGGAGATGGCAGTCTGATACTCCTGCTGTACCACCGTGCACGGAGTAACGTAGAGCAAGGTGAAAGGTGAAGTCCCAAGTGCGTCATCTCTGAAAAAGTGTCGAGGAGTGGCAGTTCGTCTCTTGCAGAAGGAGTAAGTCGGCCCCAAGAGGCGCGAGATCTTCCAGAACGAGAGCGTTAGCGAGGGGTTAGCAAACCATCTACAATTCAGAGTGGCGACTTTGAATGGGTAAGTCTGACGTCGGATGAAGGGCAGCTATGGCAGCTTTCTGGAATGTGTCAAGACGATTGATGATACCACGACACCACAAGATGTAGTCGGGTTGCTTGGCATTATGCCAGAGGAATTTGAGGATGGAGGTTGCTTGGTAAAGACCTCGGGAAGAACTGCTTCAAACTGCTGTAAAAAGATGTGAGAAGCCTCCCGATTTGTTTTATGAGTGAGAAACTCGTAAAGATCTTCAAAGGAGACAGGTTCTGCAGGAAGAAAGGCATATTGGTAAGCAGAGTCGAGAAATCTCCAAACGTCGGCAGAGGACCCTTGGACTTTGAAGAGGAATAGCTAGAACGTGTGTGACGTGCCTGCCAGCAGGACGCACACGACATAACGGCAGATAGCTGCGATAAAGAACGTCCGCGTAGCTCAATTGGTAGAGTGACTTACTCCGGAATGAAGGGAACCGGGTTCGAGCCCCGGCTTGGATAAAAATGACGGATAAATTTACTTCCTTATACGTGACAGGGGAGACTTGGAGCCTGCTAGACGGTTGGAATGATGTGGGCAGCCAGTCGGAGAAGGTGACTTCTTCTTTTTCCTCCGGGCCTCGGTACTGGGAGTAGAGCGACGTTTGCCGTGGATCGATGACACACGAGATGTGGAATCAGAGGAAAGGTCCACTTCATCGCCAGTAGCAAAAGTACCAACGGTGAATAAAGCTTGAAGAGTAGCCGTGACGCCCTCTGATAGAAAAAGAACAAGGGAAGGCAAGGAGGAGTCAAGCGGAGGAAAAGCTGACAGTGGAAAAAGCAACATCGGAAGACGCGTGTTGATCGAATGCTTTAATCAGATTTTCGGCACAACTGGGTCCAGGAGGTGCAGACGCAGGAGGAGACATGGCAGCAGAAACGGAGGAAGAGGTAGAATACTGCCTTGGAGCTGCAGGAGTCAGTGGCTCTGCATGGGGGCAATGAGCCTGCTGATGGCCGTAAGCTTTGCAGCGTCAGCAATGAGCAGAGGTGAGGAGCTCAATCCGGCGGCGCTCGTAACCGCAACGAACATCGAGGAACCGTGAAAACTTTAAGAGATGCTCTTCCGACGGGAAGATGATTCGAGCAGTTCTACGGAAGCCACAGATATATTTATCATCGGGGTCAGAGGGGGAAGAGCAGAGAGTCTTCCTGGGCCGACTACTCGGCCGCATCGAATTAGTGCAGCGCACAGCCTATCATCAGAGATCTCCGGGGGTACCGGATGTAGAGACACCAGAACAGGAAGCTGGCCGATGGATTCGGCTAAGAGGTGACAATCACCAATTGATAGGCCCCGAGACAAGACAAGCTCGGCATATTCTTTCTTCAAAAAATAAGCAATCATAGTTCGTGGCTTTCGGGTGAGGTGGGTGATGGCACCAGAAGGAAGCATCTTCTTGAGAGCGGAAGTGTACTGCTTCGAAGGAGTGCTGGGCAGCGCATCAAAACAAACCACCAACTCGAGGGTCGAATGAAGACGTTGACCAGCAGGAGAATTCTTGGGAATGTCTAATAAGATGGTGTCACTATTGAGAGTAACGTAAGAATTCATAGGGTGCAGACCAGACGAAGAGGAAGCCGGTGGAATACCGGAGGCAGCCGTAGAATACGTGCGTGCAGAAGCGCATCCTCTGGAAGGCATTGGCGCAACAGGAGACAATGTACTGGAAGCAGAGGCAGTAGAAAATGTAGAGGGCAGATCAGCGACGCCATCAGAGACGTCCATGAATTCATCATCGCCAGCAGAGGCCAGGGACGTCACATCCACGTTCTAAATAGCAGAGTCGGAGACCTGAGCAGGAGAAGGCGTGCAAATGATACGAGGAAAATTAAGAGGCACTCCAATAGCAAGCGAAGATGATTAATCGGCTGCGTCTGTCGTTGAAGAGGCGACGCGAGGAGCTGCAACGATGCGGGCGGGAACAGCGCTCTCATCGGCAGATCTCATAAACAATGGCAAGGGTTAACGAAAAAAACCAACCAGCTCGGTTTGTAAATTAAACCAGTGATAATGAAAAAATTGAGCACTCACCCACTTGTGAGGGATCTTAAACGAAAGCACAGACCATTATTTTCGGCACACACACAGAAGAACAATGATGGGACACACAAAACACGTACGTGAAGCACTCAAACACGGAGCTCGTGAAGACACGTGTAGGCCAAAGGTGGACCGGCGCCGTACTAATGTACGTCAATACATGCTATGTTTTGTTTCTCTTCTAAGTCACCGGTGACTTTTGTCAATATAGTGTACATGGTCATAGCAATTAAGGATTAAAATAATAAGACATAGCAAGGCATCTTACTAAGTCCTTAAACTTCCTTTAAGAGTTGAAAATTCATTAACTATCTGTAAGACCACTAACGGTTCATCCCGTGAGAAACAAAACAGCTATAACTAAAATATGTCTTTCCAAGAATCAATACAAATGTTTAACTATACGTTTTAACCTGTTTCAGAAATTCAAAGTACCTGCTCTTCGGTTATGAGAACAACAAAATGTATTTTTAAATCATTCTGCAGCGTTGAAAGGGCGTTACATTTAAAAGTTAATTACTGCTTATGGGGACTTAAGGACCCCCATGCGCAACTTATAGGGCTATAGGCAGTCTCTTGTTCCTGGTTTGGAGCCACCGATTTCGAGAAGAATACAGAGCAAGAGCCATAGGCCAAATTTGCAGGTCATATCGGGCTCGGACCCTTGACCATCTGGAACGAATGGTCACAGTGCAGCGCCTCAAATCACTCGCTCACCGGAACTAAAAAGTAATTTATTGTGATATTTGTCTCAAGAAAGTGAGAAAGATCACAATTTAAACAGATACATTCAGTTTTCGCCACATTCGAGTCGCAGCGAAAACCATCGTGAAATGGAAATGAACTAAATTGGGCGACATTTTCCTTCTAGAAACCTGGATTGAAAGTTTTTTTCGACAAAAAACGGTCATGCGTAAGGAAAGGACTAACAGATATAATGGTTGTCTAAATTTCATCTGATGATACGGAATTATATGTGTCCTACAAGAGACTGAAGGTCAAACTAAAATTTTGTAACGTATACCTGTAATTAAACACAAAAACATTCCGAAAGAACTACATGTCGCCGTGAATTTATTACAATACCGGATCTGCGCTTAAATGAATTTAAACAACGGTTCTTTTTGTTAAACAACAAAACTGATGGTCTCTAAAATGTTTATTCACACGAATTAATTAGTTTTTTGTTTGAGCTCAAATCCTCTTTCTTAATTTCAACCCCTAACGAAACGCAGAAGCAAAAGTGATAAACATTAAGAAAGCGGCTAACTACATTTCTCTGTGAAATACAGTAGCTCATTTTTAATAGATACGGCCGTTTACTGCATTTTAATTAAACAATGAGCAGAAATCAAAACATATCTGTTAACAAATCGCTTTTTATTTCAAGAAACTGAATACGCCATTGAAAATCTGAATGACTTTGGTTTCTTTGTCTTAAATTGATACAAATATTATGCTAGATTCAGATTTGTTGTCTTTTAATTTAAAGGATTTTCCTCAATAAAGAGAAAAAGTTTGTTTTGTATTTTCTTATTCACGAACAGGATATTTATTGCTTATTTTTTGCACCACTCTTTCGTAAGAAGCATTCGTTCAGCAGTCATCTAAGACGAGTAAATTTATGAGGAAAAATAAAGAAATTCTGTGTTCATAGTGAATATTTTTTTCTGATAAAGAAAACAACGTCCTTGTCTTTCAAATGACTTAATTGATCTTAAGAGTATTTCGTGTTGTATACTGGTTTGTGAGAAGATATATAGCTTACCTAAATAGCATTGACAGAATCGTACGACGGATCTTTGAAATCATCTGCTTTAATCAAGTAAAATATTGCAAGTAATTTTTTTAAACAATGTTTTGTTTCAGCGTCAGAAAAATTTCAATATTTCGGCCACTGGTTACAAAAAAAATATTTTTTTTCAAAGCATTTAACTCAACGTGCGCGAAAGGCAATCTTACGCGATCAAAACATCACATATATTAATTTACTAAGAAATAATTTACTACGTAAATTCAAATATCCGTCCCACTTTTCGAAATCATTCTAAAAACAGTTTCTTCTTAAATATTGGAAGATGTTACTATATTAATTTCTGGAATGCGAACAAAACATAATTTTCACAGAAATGTTTCAATGGTGTTAATCTGACCATGCTTTCCAAAATGGAAAGATGAATAACCTACTTGAAATTTTGCGGGGAGTAGGTATTTTGCTCCCTGCGCTAGGTAGGCTATTCACCTCCTTTACCATTGTATAGAAACTTTTCTCGCTATACAGCACGTATAAGGTATCTTTTAATTAAAAACTATTTCTTAATTCAATGTTCCGTATCGGTGTTTCGGCCTCCAAACCTGCCATTGTTTCCAACTAATGAAGTATACACCGAATATCCACAACATTATGGCCACCTGCGTAGTACGATGTTGGTCCTCGACGTGCGACAAAAGCAGCGGGAACCCGAGGAGCAATGGACGCTACATGATTTCTAAAGGTATCAACATGTCACCAGCAGACTTTAACTCTTGTGAGTTACGTAGTCAAGCGGCTACAGATCGAATTTCCTGTTTCAACACAAACCCCAAATGTTTTTTGGATTAATGTCTGAGGAATACCTGGAAGTCCTCCACATATTCAGTGAACCATTATCGAATAATCCAAGCATTGTGGCATGGCGCATTATCCTGCGGAAAGAAGGCATTACTAGAGTGGAATACCGTTTTCATGAAATGATATATATTGTGTGCAATGAAGTTTAGGTAGGTAGTCATAGTTTGCTGCACATGAATGAATGACTGGACCCAGAGTTTCCCAGAAGTATATTGCCCGAAGCATTACACTTCTTTTATCTGCTTGTTTTCGTCCCACGGTGCATCCTGGGGCCAACACTTCCCCAGGTACATGACGCACATATACCCTGCCGTCCACCTGGGGCAACAGAAAAGGAGATTCATCGAAACAGACGACCTTCTTCCAATCATTAAAATAACAGTTTTGATGCTCTCTTGCCTAGCGTAGGCGCTTTCGACTGTGAAACGAGGTTACCATGGGCACTCGGAGTGGCCTGCAGCTACGCAGCCACATTTTCTTAAAGGCTCGATGTACTGTGTGTTGTGACACACTTTTCCAGTCAGCAGCATTCAAATTACCGCCTAGTTATGACACAACATTCCTTCTGGCGGCTCTTACCGTATGGAATAGCCTTCACTCACATGCCTCTAGCATTGATAAACCGTAGTCGGAACACTCCTTGAGGGTGGTTTGCGCTTCTTCCCCCTCGGACTAGTATTTGAAGGTTCTAACCACGGCTGACGTGAGCACCCCACAAGCCTTGGCGTCTGGGAAATGCACAGACGCAGCCTTCCAGCCATTACAACTTTGACTTTGTCAAACTCGCTGATATCCGCTTCCTCTCCCATCTGAAGAACAAGAATAACACTGATTAACAACGCTCAATAGAAGTGCCATTTATACCGTTTACGGCCTTCAACCGCGCCATCGTTTAACTGGAGTTGCTTCGATTTGCATAAAGACGCGCAAGTCGTAATGTTTTGGCTCTTTGGTGTATGTTATTTAAATACGAATGTAATGGGAATTAAAATCATCAAATCATCGGCTTAAAATAAGGAGTTATTATTACTGTTAAACACGCTTATATTATGATGGCATACATTCATTGTATCCCGCAGTTGTTTAATAACATTCAAGGCGGTTGCTACGTTTTCCCTACTCGTTAAAGTTGAATGTTCCTTGAAGCGTATCCCTAGTCTCTGATTTCATTTCACAAATTTTTTAATACCAGATCTAAAGCATTAAATATCAGTTGATAATCATTTATTTCCCGAAAAGGGTTTAAATTAGGATAAAGTGAAATTTTACCACTTTATGCGATTTTCTCACATTTCGAGGTCATTCAAAGTCCGCACAGTATTTTCTAAATTAAGCGCAGTTATTCTTTATCCATTTAGTTAGATGAACGTCTCAAACTGCACAGAAAGATTCTTGTAGGAGCTCACAAAACTTTCATATGCTCCTTATACTAATTGCTTCCAGTATGATCGGGAAACGTTTACCGTTTTATCGTCGTAAGTGATGTATAATATCTTCGAGTGCCTGGAGGAATTATCCTAATAAACTGATCAAATTTTCTGAAGTCATTATGAAGACAGGCACTAAACTCTCTACATTTATGCAATTTAAAACTGTTAAAGCAGCCATTAAAGCATAAATAGATATTGCTTCAGCAGTAATATTATCTAAGGCGAATGCAATTTATGATCGTGCTTTAAATGTTATCATGTGATTGTACAAATTTCATTAACTAAGAAATGAACAAATATTTTAAAGGATTGCGTATTTTCTATATCTTTCTTTGACATACTTTTAATCATCCGTTTACACAATGCTATTACTCGCTTTTAACATATTGGATTATTTTCACGGTTTACTAAAGGAACTGATAGCACTTTTACTGTCGTGCCAAAATGATATTAAGCCGAAGATATGATGAAAAGTGCGTAGTCGACAGCTGTTACATCACGTGTGACGTATATCTCAAAATAAACCTTCCTTTCGAGTTAGTTCCTGTTCCTATGTAAATTATGTTACTTCTTCGAATTTCTTTTTAAATGACACACCGAAACCTCGAAGTTCCTTTATATCTTTTGGCAAAGGTTTACAGTGAGTCAGATTTAATAAAACGCCACAGCGAGTGTAAAGTGGGTGTCTGCAAGTAAGACAAGATACTGCTTCATTCAGAACCGCACGTTATCTTCTGTATTACTAGAATAAATGACGATATGTGCGTGTAATGAGTGTTAAAGTGCTATCTCAAGACAACAAATACGTTGCTGGGGTTATCGTGAATTTGTTTCCACAAGCTGCAAGTCTACAAATGAAGAAAAATGAAGTATGATTTAGAATATTCACGTAATTAATCTCTTAGTCGAATGAAGTCTGGTCTTTAGATTATTTGTCCAAGTGCTTGATATTTAAGTTGCTGTTTTACAACAAATAACCTACAGATGAAGCTATAGAAATCTTAAAACATTATGCAATACAATAAACTCAATGGGCAGAACATTAGAGTTACCTACCTTATAGCGTGTCGGTCCTCCTCTAGAACGAATAACAGCCTGTACATGCCGAGGCATCGACTCAACCAGATGTCGGAGGGTTGCCGGAGGTAAAGCAAGCCATGCCTCTTGCAGCATTGTCCACTACGCCGCCCGAGACATCGCCAGGCTACATGGATCTGATGCTTCACTCCACTGCATTCTAGAGAGCTTCCACAGGGTTTAAATCCGGGAACTTAGTAGCCACTGGATGGCTCGAAATTCAGATGAGTGTCCTTCGAGCCATATCTGGGTGGTTGCGGCTGGGTGAGACGCCGCAATGTCCTTCTCAAACAGACATAGACCGCAGGACACGCAAAGGCCATGAAAGTTTGTATGTGATCAGCCAGCACCTGTTGGTAGTGCGCAGTAGTTAAGAATCTCTCCCGGCACACTAAGAAACCTAATATGTCTCACGAGAAGGCTCCCCAAACCTTCACAGAACTACCAACATCTTAACCCTTTAACCGGCTGGAATGAATTAACTCGGGGTTAGCAAAATGGGTAGAAATTAGCTGAAATGGTTAAGAAGTTGGCCGAACGCGCTTGGAATGATTGAACTTGCTCATCAGAAATCGTTGATTTTACTTTAGGGGTTTCTTTCAAAGTGGTCATTTAAGTGGGATGATTGCCTACAATGCTTTCTGTCTAATTACCTTATTCACTAAAAATGCTATAATTATGGCGCCTAGAAAAGGAGAGAAAAAGTTGTTTGAGTAATTTGTTTTTACCTACTGGCATGATGTCTGTGTCAGGGGTACTAGCCGTTCCCAATCATTCCTTGGGTCATGGAGCAGAGAATAAAGGACTATGCGGAAATCAGACTGTAGAATATGAGACTAAGGATTTTAAGGGAATACCTAACACCAGCGAAAGATTTATCGTCGATACTGATGAGATGAGAGAGGGAAATGAATTACTTTGCCGTAGCTTTCGTAAAACTCGGCCGCTACGTGAACATTTCTGTTTGAGGATCGCAGAAAATTTTGAGTACCGTTTGGTTCAGGTACATCGGCCGCTTAAAGGGTTAAACAAAGCCTTCCTGGGAAGATAGGGCCATGATGGCTCCGTCGACGCCACACCCGCACTATCCTGTCATCTTGGTACAGCTAAAAACGGGATTCGTCTGACAACACGACACCGCAACACTATACGGAGATCCAGTATTAATGTTTCCGACACAAGGCGAAGCTTGTTATCCGATGACGAGCAGTCAACAGGTGCACATGAGCAGGGGCGTGGGCTCCCGTATCCCAGGGTATGCAACATGCGCCGTATCGTTTGCTCCCTGACGCTGCTTAAGCCTCCGACATTTAACCCGGATGGGATTTGCGTCGCAGTTGGAAAGCGTTCGGTCTGTACGAGCCTGGATAGTTTACGTCGCCCGGTCATCAGTGGCATGTGGTCGGCCATTGCTTGCTCTCTGTGCAATGGTATGTCCGTTAATGGTATATTAGCGGTACACCCTTGATGCGGTTGCACTCGGAAATCCGAGGGTTCTTGCCACTTGGGCGATAGAATGACCCATCTTTCTTGTGCCGACCACGATAAATGTGACTTATATCACCACGTTTACTAATGTCCGTCCATTACAATACACTGTTAAAAAGCCCTTCTGTCCGCCTATTTATCGCCTGCGATAGGTTGTGGTCTGTTCCACTCTACGCGGGGGTGCCCATGTTAACTGTGTCCAATACCACTATCTCTAATGTTTTGTTTACTAAGTGTATATCTTACCAGTTTGCTTGCTTTCCGTAGTAGTGTTTGTTAAAGTGAAAGGCTTATCATATTTATTTTTAAGTGGTGTAGCGTAAAAGTCTTTTCGACTTCTACGCTGTTTTAACACATCAACATACTAAGAAATAGTTCCTAAATGAAAGAAACCTTAACGGCCAGACGAAACATGTAAATAACAGAAGTCAACTTACGGAAAGCGGCTTTATTCAGGCTGTAGCACACACATCGTAACATGGTATATTATAGTGAACGCCCCACACACCACACATTACCACAACACTCCTATCAGTAATCAGTTTACAACCCAACGCACTCTCTTACAACGCTCTCGTACAACAATGCTCTCTTACAACCCTCTCTTACAAACCTCTCCAGCAATAGATCAGTCGTTGTTTTTATCTCTTGCTCTTATCAAGATCAGGCATACGTCACATGCATTCAATCTCAATTGTGTTGCCAAACGTATTCGTTTTGAGGGAAAAGATATTTCGTTAAGCGTGAAGAATACTGAGAATAAACTCAAGATTTACATAGGGAAAGAAACTAAAAAAGGAAAGTTAATCTGGAATATACGTCAGAGTGGACTCTCAAAATAATCATCACAAGTGGTTCTCCAAGATTTTGTAGATGGACTTACTTTCTTGCGTCATTGATGCATCACACATTTCTCTGTTGCTGAATGGTTTTAGAGATAACAAAATATGTTTTCAAATTTTCTCTGAAAACTCACCTTTCCGTGTTCGCTTGTCATGTTGGAGAAAACTCATACCAGGTTGAGTCAAACGTTCGTTCCGTTTTCAGTATGCATAATTTTGGGCCTCCATTCAAGTGCAGAACTCCTGCCATTAGAGAACGGCCACCAACTGTGACATCCTAGGCGAATCTGTGACAGAAAACCTCCATAACAATACATGACAACGGGAAGTTAATTTTGGGTCTTCCCAATCGTTCGTTACTTGCTTTAGCTCGGTTTCTCCTCCACGCGCCATCGAATGTTTCCCAAAGAACTGACACCATTGCAGGCAGCACAACATCGTTGCAGATCGCTGTCAAATCCACGGGACGATAGAGTCTGGCGTCGTATCATTACAAGGGAAGAAAAGTAGATACTCCTACGTTATGTTACCACTGGGAACCAGCGGCTGAGGCCATGCCAGTGGTGCATAGAGGGTGGTTCGAGAGCTAAATCATACTGTACATTTGATGGAACTGTGAGAGTCCTGTGCTCAGGGAACTTGTGCCAGGTGGTCAAACTGTGGACTGGAACCTCTATGCCAAACAACACTAGAAGGTCCATGATGCTCTTAGCCAACGCTTTCTAGCGCTCATCAATAGGAAACAGGCGTTGATGTAAGTGAAAATTACATCAAGTCACACCTCCAGATTGGCCCGTCCGAAAACTGCAGGAATTGGAAGGGGTTGAGATCTTTCAACAACCATCATACAGTCTGGACTTTACCCCATCAGACAACCACCTGTTTCGCTTCATGGCCCATTTTCTACAAGGATGGCACTTCACTTCCAGGGTGGGTGTGGAATGTGTCATCAGAGAGTTTCTGTCCTAGAGACCTGCCGAGTGGTAGCACCGTGGGATTGTGGCTCTGGTTCGTTGGCAAAAGACTAATGAAAACAAAGATCTGTACTTTACAGAATGAGGTGACCTTGTATGACGTTCTTGCGTCATTGAGGGTTTTAGCTGCAAACGGGACATTCTTTTGATTTTCCCCAGTACATTCTTAGATGAAATATGTTCATTGTAGAAATGATTTTAAATGAACTTCTCTATTGTTGGCAAAGCATGTAAATTTGCAAATAAATAAAACACTTTGATTTCTATTTCACGCAAGAGTACGTCGGTATTTAAAGTACGACCATCGAAATTGCACTAGGAGTTTAGTGGTGTTAAAGTTTTTTTCACTGCTTTTCCGTTAAAAAACACCGAAGAATTGGTTTTGCCCGTCTTCACGCTTTACAAAAAAATATATAACAAAATACTTGTTTTACTTTCTTGCTCAATCTCTAGTTTTCTTGCAGTGAGGTAACTCAAACAACATGAGAAAATGCTTGAATGCTAGAAGTCTTCGATTAGGAAGTTTTCCTTTCTGGATTTCCTTCTTTATCGTGTAATTCGTCACGTCGTAGGATCATTGATTTTAGAATTCGTTTATGCCTCGGGATAGTTGGTTCATCTTTAGAATATGCGTAGTTCTTTGGAATGTTTACCAAAGATATAAGCTATTGATCACCCCATTTCTGAAATCGGAAAGGGAGAAATATTTTTTCACCTTTAAAACTGCAGCACTAGCATAAAGTATAACATAAATCAGGTATTAATAAGCTCTTATTCAGTTGCTACTGATCTCGAAGACAAACGATAGAACACTTTAACATCCACCAGCTTCGCTGAATGAAACATGCACGGACAAAATTTGGTGCAATAAACTGTCTTTAGTCAGGAACCATACAGCTGTTGGAAGAATACGTAGAAGAAAAGAGAAAGGCAGTAAAGAATGTACGAAGATTTCTATTGGTCATCTCTTCTCTAACAGCTGCTGTCACCTCTTGCAGTATGTCGTTGGCCACCGTTTTCCTTTTCTCGTCGAAAGCAAACACCGACCCGATGTTACGTTTCTGGCAGAAATTCTCCAGTGAGCTTTCCACTACAAAAAGTATATATACATATGTATATAATAAAGAGAAAAATGTGAGAAATAAACAAATCACAAGTTTAACTAAACTAATGTTAAGTATAGAGGCATAAAAAGTACTAGACATGAACAATGTCAACCAAATAAGGAACAAAATGGAAGTATGAAGAAAATACGAAATATGGCTTTTTCAAGAACCACTAGAGCTTCCAATTTACTCATTTCTACAAAGACCTAGTTGAGCGTGGTTGCATCATATGTATATGCGGCACAAGTGCCATTCAAACCAAAGCCGCCACACTAAAATAATTTTTAAAATATACTTACCCTAGAATAGATCACCAGTTAAGACATAATTTGAAAATGGAATTTTTTTTTATCGCAAAACCTAGATTTTTCTCAAGAAACACACATACATATGTGACATACAGGCCCGACCCATCGTCTTACAAAACCCAATCCAACATATATTATAAAACATTACTTATGCAGTAAAATATTTGCAATATGTACAAAAATGTTGTAGCAATATGCTTCGTGAATCGACTAAATAATCAATTATATCTAAAAATAAAAAATACGATACGGAGAAAACGTGACCCAGAGGGACAAAAACATGCTACAAGAACGTAATAAAATACAAAACTAACACTTTGAATGCATCTTTAAGTAAAATACATAAATACAAGACCTCATTATCAGGTCAGAAAAAACAAAAACAATGATGTAAACTAAGGTAACTACCCCAAAAGGGACAACAATAACTTTAAAACAACTTACCAAGCACAATGTTTAACGCGCACTCTTCTAAACACAACGAAACCAAAATGGCTGTTTGAACATCCCACCCTCGCAGAAAGCTCCTTCTAGTACCCCAGTCCAAGGCAGGAGTTTCGGAGAGCAAGCCGAAGTGAGCTTCTTCACAAGTTCAACCAAACAGTTTCGTTAAACTTGTGATTTATTATTTTCTCTTACACCATTTTTCGAATTGTGAAGTTATTACTGGTATCCTTTCATTGTAACAATTTTCTTTTAGCATTCGTCTCTGCAGATCTTTGCGCGTTCAGATTTTCAGTGCTTTTAGAATTCTTTTGCAGTGTGAAGGTATTTTTTTCTGTTATACACACTGGGTGGCCAAATTATTGTGATCACCAGACCATTTAATGCAAAGTAGTTATTCCCAGATGCTGCTGACGCACGATGACTGCTTCGGTATAAAATGGGAACGCTCAAGGAATGCAAAGACTAATGAAGTGCATTGCTCAAGAAATAATTGGTAAAATACGCTATCTGACGGACTTTGTGCGTGGAATGGTCGTGGGTGCTCGAAGCATTGGTGCAAGCATTAGCAAAACGACTGCACTTGTGAAATGTTCGCGGGCAGCAGTTGTTAAAGTTGACAGAAGTGGACCACCAGTAAAAAAACCTGGTCTGAGCCAAGGAGTGTGGTCGTCAACGTCTACTGGATGCTCGAGCTGAGCGGAAAGTATTCAGACTTGTTCAGTCCAACAGATGGACAACATTTTGTCAGATTACAGATAATCTGAATCAGAGGCCTAGTCAAATGGCCTCTCAACGTACATTTCCCTGCGTATTACATCGTATGGGCTACAGAAGCAGACGACCATTGCTTGTCTTACGGACATTGGTTTCTGCAGCGAACAAGAAAAAAATTGGATCCAGTTCGCACAGGAACAAAAGAATTGTACAGCAAATGAATGGAAAAGGGTAATGTGGTCCGACGAGTCACGTTTTCAACTACACCATGCAGATGGAAGGGTGAAGATATGAAGAGAGCAGCACGAAAGCATGGATCCATCTTGCATCGTCACTACTCTTGAAGCTGGCGGAGACATCGTCACTACTCTTGAAGCTGGCGGAGACATCGTCACTACACTTGAAGCTGGCGGAGACATCGTCACTACTCTTCATGCTGGCGGAGACATCGTCACTACTCTTCAAGCTGGCGGAGACATCGTCACTACTCTTCATGCTCGCTGAGACATCGTCATGGTCTTGGGGTGTTTGGGCCCTTTGATTCGAGCAGAGTAACGTCTGACCGCCCAAAGGTATTTACATATCGTTGCCAACCAAGTCCATCCAGTTATGTTGATGGTTTATCCCATTGGAAATATATACTTCCAGCAAGACAATGCTCCGTGTCATGGTGCTCACATTGTAAGGAATGGTTTGAGGAGCATCGCGGAGACTTTTTCCCGCTTTCTCATTCCCCGAATCTCAATCCAATGGAGCATTTGTGTGATGAAGTCAAAAAGGGCATCAGAAAGCCGGATCCGCTGCCATCCAATTTTCAAGAGCTGTGCAATGTACAGGAAATAGTTCCAGAGCAGTGAGGTCATTTATATCAGATAAAACACCTACTCGAGTGAAACAAGTCAGTACGTTGTAGCGCTACCTTTGGCTGGGGGTACAAGCTGTTACCCTGCATAGCATAGATGCATGCAGTTCACAGATACTCTCCTAAGGAATTGTATGCCAGATGTGGTCCAAATTGCGAGTCAGTTCGCAGACATTCCGTGATCGGCGAAAGTGACGTCCCACCATGTCCCAAATGCCGTAATGTCGACACCCTTCTAAAGTCAGCCCGATCGCCCGACCTCTCACGGTACGATCGGTGAGAGGTCGGGCGATCAGGCTGACATGGACGGGTGTCGACATTACGGAGGCAGATGTGGGAGAGATATTAAGGAACGGTCAGGGAAAACATTCAAAAGAAAATTTCACCCAGCCTGCAGACAAAGTCACGAGCGGTGATTCCCAGCAAAAACACAAGTGTTGGGAAACTGCTGGCCACCAGCTGGCAGTGATGGATCACTGTTTGCTGAAATCTGCCACTCGTGGTACAAAAGCGATCCGTTGGTGGCAGCGCCATCAGTTGGTAGCGATTGATGGCTCTGCAGCATCGCCGTGAAACTACGAGCCTCCACGCAAGTGCCACTAGTGGCCCGTAGCCCGCAACCGAAGAAACCCCAAAAAGAGGAGGGCTCAGCAGGACTGCGCATTCTCTGAAGCAACACGTGCACAGTCTTTCACGGTAACAGTTAGTTGAAGACGGCGCCATGGTGTTGTTGTAATGGATGATAAAGTTAAAAAGTCATATGTAGAGAGGTGGATTAATTTCTTAATGAAATGCCGCGTCGACGAAGATTACCGTCGGAGGGAAATTATATAGATAAATAATGAACTGTAAGAGGTAGTCACTTAATTTCATGTATTTATAGAAACTCTTTTCGCAGCAAAATTTCTGAAACTAACACGCGAAGAATCGTGAATACAAACAGCCATGAAACATACTCACTCCATTCCCATGAATAACAAGAAATAATATCTGTATACTCTTCATACACTAAACCGCTTCAAACAGAATCCCGGAAAGACATTAAAAAATCGTTGTTGTGGAAAAAAATAAGAATTATACGAGTACAAAATGGATATTTTCGTTGCAAAATTATCTAGTGATTGAAAAAGAAAATCAACGCTATGTGGATATAATGTACTCATTTATGCGTTGAATACACAAGATTGGAGGAATCGCTGCTAAAAATAACCGGAAGTAAAATAAAATATCATTCCTATTTAGAACAAATGTAGCCTAGGACCGTGGAAGAAAAGATACAACGTTAAAAATGTAACAGAATGTGACATGAATGTGTAAATATATTAATTAAACAATCGCCTTTCAAGACCAGAAGGACAGCACAAAACTTCGGGAAACGTCTTTAAGTTAATACATTCGTTGAAAATGAGTTAAGTTCCCTTAAAGTAAAAAAAAATGTTACGTTGAAAAAATAAATTTATGAATTATATGAAACGTACATTTGTGAAAACGATCTCGCAATATTGCGAAATTAAAGAGAATCCTTAGTTTTACATCGCGCAGGAGAGAGGCTGACCTCCAAGCAGACGGTTACCCGTGGCAAACTAGTCTAGTACGGTAGACACTATAATTCGTGCATGAATACTAGTATTAAAAGAAATCCGTCTTGTTGCACGATGATATTTATTCAGCTAAAAAACGAAATCTATATACAGTTTAAAAAACACATGAGCACTTTCGGTGTCACATTGACACCTTCATCAGATGTGATTTCACCATGTGGTTACATGCTGGTCTTAAGTACGTGGAGTAGATGCATCATGGGAAAGGTAATGTCAATGTCACATGATATACCAGATAACAAGACAATAAAAAAAGCATAATTAGCCAATGAAGATCACTTAACAGAAAAAATTGCTATTGCGCTGTCCTTCCCAACAAGATTGCTCCAAGGTTCAGGTAAAACATAAGGATAATAGTCATTACAGCAACGTGTATTATAAGCCGAAATATAGAGGCTTTCTGTAAATAACAAGGAATAAACAGAGTTAGGTGTGCTTATGATCTTAGCGTTGTCCCAGTTTGGGATGGAGTTTCCAGCACTTATGGTTCTTGCAAAAGAGGTGCTTTGGTGATTCATGTTTAGATCATATCTGTGTTCATTTAATCTCAAATCCAAATTTCTTTTGGTAGAACCCACATAATGATTATTTAGTTCACCAGAGATAGTGTCGAGCATAGGAATAACATACACACCCTATTTTTTGGTGAACTAAATAATCATTATGTGGGTTATACCAAACGAAATTTGGATTTGAGATTAAATGAACACAGATATGATCTAAACATGAATCACCAAAGCACCTCTTTTGCAAGAACCATAAGTGCTGGAAACTCCATCCTAGACTGGGACAACGCTATGATCATAAACACACCTAACTCTGTTTATTCCTTGTTATTTACAGAAAGCCTCTATATTTCGGCTTATAATACAGGTTGCTGTAATGACTATTATCCTGATGTTTTACCTGAACTTTGGAGCAATCTTGTTGGGAAGGACAGCACAATAGCAATTGTTTCTGTTAAGTGATCTTCATTGGCTAATTATGCTTTTTTTATTGTCTTGTTATCTGGTATATCATGTGACATTGACATTACCTTTCCCATGATGCATCTACTCCACGTACTTAAGACCAGCATGTAACCACATGGTGAAATCACATCTGATGAAGGTGTCAATGTGACACCGAAAGTGCTCATGTGTTTTTTAAACTGTATGTAGATTTCGTTTTTTAGCTGAATAAATATCATCGTGCAACAAGACGGATTTCTTTTAATACTAGTCTAGTACTTAGAGCATCCGCTTAGCACACCAGCAGTACTTGGTTCACTGGCAGTCAGATCCATCGGACGATTTGCCGGACCTGTTGAGGAAATTTCCTGAGCGCCGTGATATCATGTAGGAGTTTCGTTGGGAAAAACAACAGTTGTGTGTGCCTTTGGTGAACTATGGTTACCTATTTGTTTTATACTACTGGGAAATTGACGGGCGACATTCGGCAAGCCATGATTTATGTCACGTGATTGCCGGCTGCCACTGCCTGGACACTGACGGACCACATTAGTATGGCCATCATTTATCGCAACGTACTTGCAGGGCCTCTTAAGGGCCGCTTATGGCAGCCACAGCCTGTGATGGATAACTGATGGCCCTGTTCTGACATATGACAACTGATGTGGTGTCAACTGTTGGCCAGCTGCTGGCCTGAACTGCTGGCAGATCTGGTTATTGACGGTTCATGTAACGGCAACATAATGCTGGGCCACTGCTGGCACCTAGCAGAGCCCCAGTGCTGGCCCACCAAGACTGTTTTTTGCTGGGCTTGATTGAAACATGTGACGCGTGGTATTGCATTTGCAGGAATTTGACGTGAAGTTACCCATCAGTCACCCGCATCACAGCCTTCATACACACGCCACATTATTGTCTGTTGTTGATGTTAAAGGCTCGACACTGCGTTTCTGATCCGCCAACTCATTGTGCTGATATGTGAATTTTTAGCACCATTCCGACACGCTCCGGACGCTCATGTTTTTAGAACCATAGACTAGACGTACACGTTCTCTGTTCACGGAAACCTAATCACCGCGCGCCTCTTAACGAGATTGTGTTTCTAGACGGGTCGTCATTTTCACTTGAATATGTTCTTCAGTACGCTGCCTTATTATTCAAACTCCATGTGCCAAACAACGTCCTCTAGACAGGCGAGTCTAATGACATTGAGAGACACCAATTTATACGCCCCTACTACGCCACTAAAGGTCAGCAGTGGCTACCAGTTGATCAGCCTAGGCATTAGGTCTGTGTGAAATTCCAAAGTCTTCAACACTGGAGAGATTCTCCAACTCCATTTGAATTGTACCCAAATTAGTCTTAGCAGTTGAGCCAGCTCAGCCTGTTAAGGAGTAGTTAATCCGGTTGACAATCCTATTGTGACTAACTACCTGTAGGAATTTTGTGTAGGAGGGCAATAACGCCTCTGTGTGTTTTTTGGAGTAATTCACTGCAGTGAATATTTTCCTAGAAAACTCCCAGCATTTATCTGATACTCGGCGGTCTTTCACCCGGTTGAAATAAGTTTACCGACATTCAGCTCTATTATAGTTTTGAGCTGAACAAATACCATGTAGACTCACCTTGATAATTTATTTCATCGTCATCGTTAACCCTTATCAATCCACTACTGGATGAAAGCCACACCCAACCTCTTCCACCACTTTCTGACTTGAAATAGTCTCCTCCATATCACTCCGGCAAAATGCATCCACCTATTTTCCACGTGCTCTTCTCCTCGTTTCGTTTTCTATCCCTTGGTATCCAGTCTAATATTCCTATTGTTCAACGGTGCTCAGTTCTTCTAGCAATACCTCCAGATCATTACCACTTGAGGGCATTTACTTTGATCATGATGTCATCCACTCGTGTCATTTTTCTGAGCCATGAGTTCTTCCTATCTATCCATTCTGGTTTCAGTTGTGCGAATGCGTTTTACGTCTTTTATAGTTCAGGTAAATTTCTCTGATCCGTAAGTAGAAACTGGTGTGATGCATTGATTACATACTTCTCTTTCAAGACATAATAGTAAATTTCTGTTTAAATTTTTTCCCGTTCCACCCAAACGCTCTCCAGCCAAGTTTTATACGCCAAATAATTTCCTCAGCGATATGGCTCTTGCTCGATATCTGTTAATACATTTTCAACCGAAACTGTGGAAATCTTTAATTGGTGAGATATCGTTTTAACATTCCTTCCTTCATTCTTTAAATACTGATCAATCAAATTCCTTTTGAACAGGACTCATCCTTTCAGTGTGCTTCTTACAAAAGGTCGAATAAAGATTTTCTTCGCGAAAACGTCTAGGTTTATTTCCTTCGGTTGCGGGTTAAAAATACTTCTTTCTTTGACAGAAAAACGGAACGAGCATATGTAGTGTACATAAGAGCGAAAAAGAAATTAATCATTTCTACAAGTAGGAATTACAGCGATCTCAGTAGTTTTACTCAAAAAAGCCGATATCTACTACCCGACTCTTAATGTTATTGTCAATATTTCATGAAAGTTCCCTTGCCATGTTTGGTTAGGGAGTAATTTGTTCTATCTTTAAAAAACAGCGAGAGAGGGAGACAAAGAAATGCAAGTAATAAAACTAATACGTATGAAATCTGATGCTCCCGTCACAACCGTGAGGCGAAAAAAAAAATAAAAAGAGCCTGCTGGGAAGATAACATCTCGTGTGTAAACTCGTATTTCAGAAGCACGTCACATTATGGTTCTGAACGAGCTGAGCGATTATCCAGCAGTTCTTTGGCACACTTTTAGCCATTTATAAGTCACGCAAAAATCTCGAAGACTTGAATTCTACAACCTGCTTTTAGATTTTTAGAAAGTTTCATTCTTGCGAAGCGCACGTAAGGTTTCAGTGTTTTTCCAATTGGAATCGAGTTTCAGTTGATCAATGTCTGTCTGAATGCTATCTAGATTTATCCATGTGAGTGAGTAAAGTCATACAAGACGATTATAGACGATATTAATTAGGATTCAAGATGATTTAACCTGCCTTTTTCAAAATTAATGTACGAGGGTAAGTGAAAATGTCGTCCCATTTTGAGCAACATATAATTTTGGTTCTCCAGTCCTGTGTAAAACAGGCGCTAGTGTCAACTGGGTACCGCGATTACGTGGAACACATGAGGCTGATGACGTGCATTTGTCGAGGAGCCACTCTGCGTTATCAGGTGAGCAGAGGATGGAGGTCGATAGACGTGCTGTTCCTGTGCTCCTAAATCATTATTGAGAAAAAGAGTTAAACGCGGGAGCAGCAACGGGAGAAATTTATGCAGTTGAAGGCGAGGAAACAGTGGTCAGCAGAACTGCACGAAAATGGTTATCGCGGTTCAATGCTGGGGACGTCACCCTGATGGCGCAGGGCTCTACGTGCTCTCTTCTGACCATTCGTCCAAGATCAGTTTGGACTCGAATCTCGGTAAGGCATGGTTGTCCTGTTTGTTTTACGGCACTGGTTCTCTCCGTGGCCTGGAATTAATGGCCCCTTAATTAGGGACGGGCGACTGCTCATAGCCCATTGAGTTTCTCACGGTGGCCGTCAACTCCTCCAAAACAAACACAAAATGCTCGGGACACCAATCTTAAAGACAAGCCGAGGTCAAGACTTCCAACGAATACCAACACAGACACCTGGTCGAAGTTGTAAGAGAGAACCCCAGTATCAGTACATGACAGGTGACAGTCGAGTTGGGGTCTTCCCAATCCATCGCTGTTCGTTCCCCGCTCAAACTTGGTTCCAGAGTCCAATGGTTCCCATTGAATTAACAACCCACCAAGCAAGACAAAGTGTCGCCTCCTGTCGCAAATTGTTGTCGAATCCACAGGACGATAGGTTTTGACGTTGTATCATCACAGGTCATGAAAAGTGGATACTCTACAATGTTACTCAACAACGGGAAACAATGGCTGAATCCACCGCCGGAACTACAGCCGATGACGCAAAGAGGGCAGTTCTAGAAAAAAGTCATGCTGTGTATTTGGTGGAAGTGTGAGGGTCTTATACACAGGGAACTTGTGTCAAATGTTTCCTGACGTCAAGAGGCACTTGGTGTGCCAGCGGTCAATTCTTGGTGCACCCTTACTATGGCTCCTCGCGAACAGCCCACGAAGTCTGCTGTTTCTGAGATGCTTCCATACTTGGCGCCGTAGCCAATGATCATTCCTTTTTCGAACGTCCGTCAAATCACAACCCCTACCCATTGTGCTGACATTACGCACTATGGCTCATCTGTCCCGGCCGGTAGCTTATGTCTCTGTGTGGCCGACCTTGACACGTGCGTTCTGTGACGCGGGTACACCGTGATTCTGGGGGTGGGGATATTATTCTTATAATACTGTGTATTGTACTGATTTCTTAAGATTATAGAAGTTACGGAATTTCTTACATTCATGTGTGTGTGTGTGTGTAGCGCTTCGATAGATTATTGTTGAGTTTCCGATGTTAGGTACAGGTAATACTTCAGATCGTTCTAACTAACCAAATAGCATTTTTATTAGCTAGTATAGCTCTGAACGTAAATTTTAGAACTCACGAAGTTCGAGTTTAATAACGTATGATTAGAAAAAGTTCAGTAGAATAAAATGCATAGGAAGTTTAATTATATGAAAATTGCTTCTCAACAGAATTCGTGATGTAAACGTTGTATCAAACTGACGAGTAAGCACCAAATAAACCTTTTTCATATCCTTCCCGATATAAATTTTCTGAAAATGTTGTTTACATGGAAATAGTTTCAAATGTGGTGTAACATGCACAGATTGCATCATTAATTGGCCCATTTGGCATTAATCTTCAGACTGCGACCATGTGTTACCATAATAAAGTCTTTGTCCGGATGTGTAAGAAACAAAATTGTAAAACAACCTAAAACGAACACGAACTTTCTTTTCCGTGAATCAATTATGTAAAAAGAAACGTTATAATTTCTAAATATAGTACAGAAACTCAGTTAAAAATCATAAAATGATCTAAAAAGAATTGCTGCATAACTACTGAAAATTTTGTAATAAAGAACACCACTAATAATTAAAGAGACAATAAATTCGCATAAATCTGCGAACTGGTGTATTTCGAAAAAGTATTTTAATGTGCCCAGCTTTCGCCTGCGAATGGAAGGCTTTGCCAAGGCAACTTACACTAGACGAACAACAACAACCGGGTTTTTAATTTTAAACTCCAAACGGAGTGTTGTTCGTCTAATATAAGTTGCTTTGATAAAGCCTCCCGTTTGGAGGCGATAGTTAGGCAGATTAAAATACTTTCTTCGAAATACACTAATTGATGGATTTGTGTGACTTTATTGTCTCTTACGTTATTGTTTGTACTGGGTGTACTCTATCCAGGCTATGTATTTCTAGTATTTATTCGTATTGCATGAAACCATGGGCACCTGACCGCTCTGACAATCAAACACCATTCTCCTTTATTCCTGAGCCAGAGAGAGTGAGAGAATCCTCCAGTCTTCTCCAATTCTACTGGCTTGCTGTCTAATATATGAGAATCTTCCTCCATCTTCCTTCAAGTGTTCTTTCGCAAAGAATACCTTAATTGATCTAGCTCAAACGTTCTTCCTCCTTCGTTATTGCAACATGACTAGACTACCTTTACCTACACATTTTAATCTTCTCTAGTCTCTTTACCACAGGCGAGGCGCATTTGGCAAGTCGACAGCCTCACGTGTGCGTGTTAGGCGACTACTGTTGGTTCGATTCCCACTGCCTGCCGCCCATCCAATTTGGGGTTTACTAGGGTTCCCATCACTATAACCAGAATGCGTGGATGGCTTCCGAAAGAAAATCAGTTCTGGACGTGGGAGAGACTTCCAGCGGCCGCTTCTGCGATCTGTATCGTTCAGCCAGCATTGGCTGGCTACCCAATCAGGAATATATTCCCGGCTGAAAAACCTTAATGAAGATCAGGACTCCATTTGGCGGTAGGGTATCTTGACAATCTGTAACGCCATATGAAGAAGATAATATTGTTACGAATGTGGGAATTCGGCTTTTCTGAGAGCCAAGATGAAACGTGACGACAGAGAAGTCAATTTTCATAGAAGCTGACTTTTTTTCTGTGATGACAACAAAACTGTTTTTTTTTGGTATCTCTCTACCTCGAGTGGCGTAATAGGGGTGTTTTCTTCTCCATTGTTTTGTTTATAGGAAAAGTCTGTTTAGTGCTGCTGAAACCGTAAACATTGTTCTGTCATGTTGGCAAAGGCTGATAATAAGTGATTCTTCGAGAGCAAAGCAGCATGCTGTTAACGACAAAGATCTTGTGACTGATTTTAGTTCGTGCTTGAAAAGAGGTACCAAATGATACTCAGAAAGAACCGTTAGTTCTGTGCTTGGACTCAACATGTGCGGAGCGGAATAATCTCGGACAGTAAAAGAAACAAAAATAAGAATACACAAGATTTAAAAGGTGAGCTGCGTGTTTATCATCGAAGCGGCAACTGGATAATCTGACTAAATATAAACTGTATTTAAATAGCTGTTTTTAGAAGAGGGAAAATTTTATCTTCTCAGATCTCTGAAGCACTCGCTTTGTTTTAAAATTGCATATGCTTTCTCTGCTGGATAATCTGACTAAATATGAACTGTATTGAAATAGACGTTTTTGGAGGAGGGAAAATTTTATCTTCTCAAACCTCTGAAGCACTAGCTTTGTTTTGAAATTGCATATGCTTATTTTGCTTTTTATGAGAATATTTGTTGTGCTCAAGTGCCGTTTCTGATAAAAAAGAATGATGGTTTGTTTAGCACGTCAACTGTTGAAAGTTTAGATGCAGACATTGTGCAAAAGCGAAGCATTTCAGAAACAAGCGAAAGCAAAATGAGGAATTCAGAAATTCCAAAACCCAGTGAAGATCATCATGTGCGCATTGCTTCCGGTGACACCAGTACTGTTCGTCATGAGAATGTTCACTGTCTACCCGTCTCTGCAAAGCATTTTTGGGAAGCAGAATATTTTAAAAGCATTCCCACCAAACATAATACAGAATTTACCCGAAAGATGCTTGGATATATAATTTTTTTTTGTATGTCTGCTTCCTATTTGAAAAATTCTTTCAACACCAGATACACTTCGTAGAAACTTTTGCACATATACTTAGATTTTTATGATGCACGTTTCTCACGCAATGTTGCAATGCATTAGTGCATTTACATACATATGTGTCCTTGTAACTTTCTCCAAGCATCTGAAAATTTTACAGTAAAATTCTATAGTACATGGCATTCACTGCAGTAAAGATTGCGAGCACACTATCCTCCTTAAAACTGTAGTTTTCCCCTGGGGCGTATATGTAAAGCATTTTTTTTCGCAACTTCTAACTGTCGGTCTTTTTCCGTCAGTTAGCGTTTGCTATAAAGAATATTTTGTGCCTATTTTTAACTTTTACATAGTTTACAATTCTGCCGTCAGGTGTCTTCGGTGTTTATTCATATTAAGAACTGTATTTCTGAATATAACAATTCCTTAGAAAATTTGTTTCGTGATATGCTATCCTTCGTTATGAGGAATATTTTGTCCCCATTTTCTTCTTGAAATAACGCGCGGCTCTTCTACTACAGATGGTAACGTTATATCATTTTTGAAACCATATCACTTATCAAAAATGGTTCGATTTAAGACATTTCTTCCATCTCTGATATCTTTCTTTATGTGGAAGGTTTTGTGTTCAATTTGTGATTTTTCGGAACACACAGAGCTAACGGTAGTCTGTGTTAGTAGCTATCTCTATTTGTGGATGTTTTAGCGACTTGTAGATTTCTGGTATATTTTTTTTCGATAACAGTAATATGCAAAGTTTTGTTGTTTTGAAACGAATAGGTGTATCGGAATGGATTTCTTGCGCAGATTTCGAAAATGACCTCCAAAATTCCGTATCACGTCAAGTTTTTTCACAAATGACGGAAATGTGAAAATTAAAAAAAACGTTATTTTTTAATGACATTGTTATATGGCAACGTTTGTAACGTGTGAACATGTTCTCTGGAGGGGCAGAATGATTGTTTAAGGAATAGATAAACATAAATATATAGCTGATAATGGAAATGCCCCTGTTTTATCTGTATGACGTCATGATTTGCGCCACTCACAAAGGCGGAACATGAGAGAATGTTATCTTGGCACGGCAGTATGACTCATACCTCACGCCACTGCTCCCTTCTTTCTATTGGTCACATGTGGCGCCATTCGGGGCAGATCGTGTTACACTAGTCAGTGCAAAGAAGAAACAGGTCTCGTTCGGTTGTTTCTTTGTGGCGTGTGCAATGGCATCATGTGGTTGTGTAAATCATCCAGACTTATTTTGCTACATATGTGGCTATTATACGACAGGAAAAAAACAGAGAAAAAATATTACGCCTTTCGTGAAAAATGCTTATTTTCAATACTTCGGCATTAAACTAGCAGATCAGGACAAAACTTGGTCTCTTCACAATCTGTGCCGTGCGTGTGTGGAGGTGTTGCGGAACTGGAAAAGTGGAAAAAGGGCATCAATGCCGTTCGGTGTACCCATGGTGTGGCGTGAGCCAAAAAATCACAGTGACGAATGCTACGTCTGCACAGTGAATATCGTGGACCATAACAGAACCAGTAAGCCGAACATTGTGTATCCCAATATCCCATCTGCCATAAGACCAGTGCCCCATAGTGAATCCATCCCTGTGCCATCCCCGTCCAACAGACACCGATTCAGACGGAGATACAAGTGATGAGATGTACCTACCGGACAGCATGGAGGATGAAACCCCAGTGCCATTTACCCAGCATGAACTGAATGATTCGGTTCGTGATCTGAATTTACCTAAAGACACAGCAGATCTTTTAGGATCACGACTTCAGGAAAAGAATTTACTATGTCCTAATACGAGATTCTCCTGGTACAGACACCGAGAAGCAGAATTGGTTCCGTTTTTGCTGAGGAATGTGGTTTGGTATAGTGTCGAGACATTCCAGCAGTCATGAAATACTTCAACATTAATTACAATTCAGGACAGTGGAGGTTGTTCATAGATGCCAGCAAATCCAGTTTAAAAGGTGTTTTATTACACAATACTAACATCCATCCATTCCAGTAGCACATTCTGTGACTTTGAAAGAGACATATGAGAACCTTAAATTACTGCTGGAAAGTGTGCAGTACAAGTTTCATGAATGGTCATTGTGCGGGGATTTCTAGGCGATTGGAATATTGCTCGGCCAACAAACAGGTTACACCAAATTTCCTTGCTTTTTGTGTGAATGGCACTCCAGAGCAAGGACGGAACATTGGGTTTGGCAGCAGTGGCCAGTCAGAAGTACATTCACACCTGGCGAAAGAAACATTTTTTTCACTTCCACTTGTTGATCCCTCGAAAATACTGTTGCCACCTTTACACATCAAACTTGGCTTAATGAAGCAATTCGTGACAGCTTTGAGCAGGGACAGTAAATGCTTTCAGTATCTTGGTGGTAAGTTTCCATCAATCACGTCTGAAAAAATTAAAGCTGGCATTTTCATAGGCCCTGAAATACGAAAATTAATGGCAGACAACATATTCGAAGAAACCATGAGTGAGTGCGAATTGCGAGCATGGACTGCATTCAGAAATGTGGTATACAACTTTTTGGTGAACACGAAAGCTTCAAATTACACCACTTTAGTCGAGGACATGCTGGAATCCTATGAACTGCTTGGTTGTAACATGGGTGTCAAAGTTCACTTTCTTCATGCTCATCTAAATTACTTTCTTAAACAATCTTGGTGAGCTTCCAGAAGAACATGGCGAGCGCTTCCATCAGAATATTAAAGTGATGGAAAAGAGATACCAAGGAAAGTGGACTGTACATATGATGGCCGACTATTGTTGGATGTTGAACAGAGATTGTACGGACGCACACCGAAGACAATCCCAAAAGAGAAAGTTTGAAGGGGAGCCCAGTGGCGAATGCTAGGTATGTTTGCTTTTGAATATGTATTTATGTTTATCTATTCCTTAAACAAACATTCCGCCCCTCCAGAGAACATTTTCACACGTTACAAACGTTGCCATATAGCAATGTCATTAAAAAATAACGGTTTTTTAAATTTTCACATTTCCGTCATTTGTGAAAAAACCTGACGTGATACGGAATTTTGGAGGTCATTTTCGGAATCTGCGCAAAATATCCATTCAGATACACCTATTCATTTGAAAACAACAGAACAAAGTTCAAAAATTGCAGATAAGTGTAATTGTTCTCATTTACTGTGAATAACACCTGCATGTATAAAAGAATGTGCAGTTTTTTCACTGCATGGTGATGCATTTTTTTCGTTTAACACTTTTTTTCTAAACATATACTTTGAAATTTCTTTTTGTTTCGTCCAACTGTATTGAAACGTAGCACGTTCATTGTGCAGGAAGAGATAAAGAAGTGATAAGAATATCATAGCAGTAGGACTTTTTATTTGAGAAGAGTGTGAATAAAACTGTTACAGATTAGCAACCTCGTGCAGCACCACTAGCTGCAATGCGCGTTGATATAGACCTTGCATGGAGGAAACGGTGCATTTGTGTGGACGGTATGTACAAGAGTGATTGAAGGCAGCACATTTCCATTGTGCAACAGCTCAACGTTGAGACTAATCTCAGGGCTGAGTCTATGAATAGTCGCCATTGCTTCTGATTGTGCCTGATGTTCATTGTTGCCACGAAGCCATTAATATTCTCAAAAGTAGGATGTCCACTCACCGTTTGCAGTACTGATGCATGTCGTTTTGTCTAGAGCGAAATGCAGCCACTTTCTCAGTGTCTTCAAAATGATACCGCTGCTGTAGAGTTGAGGACAATAGGTTTGCTTTATGTTTCGGCAGTTCGAGATCTTTTAATGGTCGTAAGTGTATCAGACGCGATCACGTTCGTACGAAATTCTGGATTTTTTTAATTAAAGGGATGGGGTGGTTATCCTGGTATATCAGGGTGTTCCGCATCACAGTCTGTGGGAGTGTTTTACCGTGATGCAGTTAGTGCAGAACAGATGGTACATTTAGGCATACCGTTGTCAACTTTTTCTTCCTGGCGATTCCTTTCCGATTAGAAGACACCATATAGAAATGAAAGTGTGTAACGTGATGTATCATCTTCCGCCATATCATGGGCATTAAAGAAGACATGGAACGTCCTTTGCGATTCGCCTGGGCATTGAGCTTTCACGAACAGGAAGTGCAGTGTACGCGCGTAGCACAGCTCTTCTCCTGGTTGCCTTGTTTCCAGACAAAGTACAGAAAACAGGCTTCTTTTTTTATGACTGGAGTTAAAGAACACTTCTTTGAAATAAACGTGTCCCCTCGACATATGTAACAGAAGTTGTCCCGCATTATACACGCACTTACGAGACAATATTTTTCCCGCCTAGGATAAAAGCTAAAAGAGACTCATCGAGAACAAGAATATCAATAAAACACTGCAAGACAGGAGCGTCTTCGACACAAATAACTGTTCATGTGACGCTAAAAGCGTCATAAACTTGGAATACGGTGATGCAATATCTGAGCTCCGAGAACGGTATCACTTACTCAGAACTAACTCGCTTAAATGGGATTCCTTCTGTAATTTTAATGTCAGTTATCGTGCTCAGTCTCCAATATTTTGTTAACAAAAGGTAATGTCGTTTTCAGAACGATTCGCAAGTTGAGCGGTGTAGTACAAAACACCATGTTTAAGTTTTTCTTTCTTAATTTAAAAGTAGATACGCTCAAGACAAGTCCATTTGACTTTAATTAAAATATTTGAAAGCTACAATTTAAAGGGAACAGTCTATTTTGTTATGATTTGGATATCATACATCGTAATGTCTTAAGTGCTCAGGAAAGCTGAAACATTCAACTAGTTAAACTGAAGTCATATAAATTCCTCTTGAGCATTTCTAATCTTACTTAGGACTAAGTGCACAAGACAAAGCCTTGTAGTGTACGCTGCATATATACAGACATTCCCGTTGGTAATAACTTGTTATGCGGTTACACCAACAAAGGAGGTAGTGCTCAACCAGCGACCACTACTATTGAAAATTTGAAGGACAAGATGTATGAGTCTGTAAAGGAATATTTTGATATCTGGAGATTTTCCCATGTCACCATATGTTTTTAACTAGGATTTTAAAAAATGATTTTGATCTCTACGGTTGTATTTAATGGGGATTTTAAAATACAAGTCACGAAATTTATGACTGCAACGCAACGTGAAATTACAACGGGCGTTCCATAAAAACTGATGTAAAATCACACAAAATAAAGAAATATAAGTACATCAAAATATACATTATTCTTTATCAAAATATCTTCCCTCGGATGATATGCAACGGTCCAGTCGCTCAGTCCAATTTTCAAAGCATTTGGCGAAGGCATTTTGTGGAAGCTGCTTTAGTGACCCATGCACAGCTTGAATAACGTCAGCATCTGTGTTGAATGTTGCGCCACGGAACTTGTCCTTCATTGTTGGAAAAAAGAAGAAATCTCACGAGGCGAGGTCAGGACTGCAGGCAGAGTGTGGCATGATTTTAGTACTGGATTCCATAAAAAACTGTTGAACAGAGGCAGCCACATGTGGGCGGATGTTATCGTGGTGTAGGGTCCACTTGCCCACCAGGTCCGGTCGCTTAATCGATATGCGTCGTCGCAGGCGCTTCAAGACTGAAATGCAATAGTCAGCATTGACAGTAATTCGTGGAAAAACGGCATGCTGGTAGACTGTACCTTTATAATAAAAGAAAATTATCATCATCACCTTCCCAGCTAATTTGGTTTGGTGGAATTTTTTTCGGAGGAGGTGAGCCTGTGTGTTTCCAGACACGCTGCGCGCTTTATGAGGGGGATCGAAATAGTGGACCCATGTTTCATTAGCAGTTATTACTGTGTTTAGAAAGTTTAGATCCTTTGCAATCATTTGTTTCCACTCATGCCACACCTGAACTCTGACTAACAATTGTTCTCTCATCAGGTGATGATGTCTCTATCTGGAGCACACACGATGCAGCAGTAATTTGTCGCGTAGAATGCGGAATGCCGACGTTTTTGAAATATTTGTTGACGCCGCTATGTCTTCACACATTATTCGCCGATCTTCTCGAAGGATGGTCCAAACAGTGTTAACAATACTCTTCGTAACAACACTTTCAGGTCGAACAGGCCTAGACAAAGAAAGTTCTGCCGATAAACGCCCTTTTTTGAAGTCATGGTGCCATCTAAAAATAGTTGATTCACCCAAACATTTATCTTTGTAAGCTTTTTTCCTGAAATCAAGTTTTTCTGGTGTCGTTTTACCCAAACGATAGCAAATTTTTATCGCACAACGCATTTCGCTTCTTAACTCTGAATCACTCACCTTCGTAGGTGTATGGCGAAATGCAGACGTACCTTAAGTAACTGCGCAATAACAAAACCAGAATGGTCTGCCACGGCTAATAACTGTTGCCATAGATACTTCCTTAATCTGGTTAGTTGTCTGCGTAGTTATTTTACCCCTTCGCAATGTTGCCAACTCAAAATAAAGTTGCTCTCAGTTATTATGGATCGGCCTTTGTAGATTTCGCAAAACTGAAGTTTCCCGAAAACCTTATTAGTGTCAGTGAAAAAGAGAAAAAAGAGAAATGAATGGATAGTTAAAAGCTAACTAAAATATATTTCGTGCAGAAGTACATCAATTAGAAGTTTAAAGCTGTCACTGCACGATATTACACATGTTAAAGAACCAACTCTTCACAAGGATTAAAAGATTTAATATGATAAAAATACAAGTTAAAAAACTGTACAAGATCTTTCGTGAAGGCTACCAACACATCATCAGGTACGAACTAAAGGGTGAACACAGGCCAACAATCCCATATGTATGTTCACGACGCAGTGAAGTAACTAAAGCGAAGTCTCATGGGGTTCATGAATAAGTGACGCACTTCCACAAGAAGAATTTAGAAAGTTTTTACTCACCAATGACAGGGGGTAAGGGTTGTTGATGGCACCTGGACTCATCCTGATGTATAAGGCGTCTCCAAGGCAACGGTACCTGTGAAGGTAGTTCATCATTACAACATTGTTTACTGTATTTGTGAATCAGCAAACTTCCTGCAAATAAAGTAAGTCTTTTAGTATTCGTGCAAAGTAGGATATATGCGTCCTTCCAGACCGGTGCGTGGGTACCTTCTCTTGCGGGCCGGGATAGCGCGGTGGCAGAGGACCGTTGTCTGGTGTTGCATTGTTGTTCAGACAATCTGACACCTAAGCTACGTAAGGTGGATCCAATGTACATTTTGTCATCAGCTGCTGGATCAATACACTTCATGGGAAAGCAATATACTCCACATTTTTTAATTCATCCACTCTGTCTCGGTCCTTTCTAATAAATGAAACAAGATTTGATGCTCAAACGTCAAAGTCCAAATTATGTTTTTTACATGCATTGTGTAAGAGAGGTGACACAGTTGGGAGATATGTCATTGATCCAACGTATCTCATTACAGTTGAACCATCATGTTTCATAGTTGTAAATTTACTACACTATCTACCAACACGTAAATGGACACCCCTGCAATCAACGATATCTGCGGTCCTGATACACGTCACGGCCGCCGCCGTTAAATATCGGGTGGGAAACAACAACGGAACCAGTCGCATGCAAGATGCCACGTAGTTCGGAGCTCTCTGATTTCGAGAAAGGTGTAATCGTCGGGTATCACAAAAATGGCTGATCTATACGTGACATATCCAGCGAGTAGAAATACCCAAAATCGACAGTGGCCTACGTGATTGGCAAGTGGAAGATGAAAGGTGACTGTCGGAATGTGCCCCGACCCGGCAGACCCAAAAAAACTGGGAGTTAGAGACCGACGGGTGCTGGCCAGAGAAATTCGGAATAACCGCGCCAAGTCGATGGGCCACATCCGCGAGGAGTTTCAACAGGCATCCGGGAGTGTTCTTTCGATGAATACCATCCGTAAGGAAGCCCATCTGCTCGGTTATCATGGACGTGCTGCCGCCCACAAGCCTTTGATCACCAAGTCCCATAGCGCTGCTCGGCTAACGTGGTGCAAAGAACGTCGACAGTTGACCGTTGAACAGTGGAAACAGGTTCCCTGGAGCGACGAATTAATGTTCACCCTCCACCGTTCGGATGGCAGGGTCTGGGTTTGACGTCTGCCTGGAGAACGCCTCTTGCCGGAATGTATTGTGGCAACTGTGAAGTTCGGCGGCAGTGGAATTATGCTATGGGGTGTTTCTTCTGGTATGGCATGGGACCCTTGGTCGCAATTCCTGGTAGACTCAACGCCGATACCTACTGCACCATTTTGGATGACCATGCGCTTCCTACGTTGTGGCAGTTTTACGGGGTGGGCCCATGTTATTTTCTGGATGACAATGCTACCTGTCATGTTGCGAGGTCCACCATGGCTTGGTATGGTGACAATGGCGTTAATCGAATGGACTGGTCTGCGCAGAGCCCGAACCTTAACCCTATTGAGCCACCTCTGGGACGAGTTGGAGCGTCGACTTAAGGGGTGCCCCCACCGACCGAAATCGGTGAAGGATCTGACCTGTCTTCTCCAAGCTGAGCAGAAGAAAATACCACTAGCCGTCGTACAGCGCCTGGTTGACAGTATGCCCCGGAGGGTCGCAGCTGTAATCGCCGTTCGTGGAGGATCTACCAACTATTGAAGGTGAATAAACTTCGTTTACCTTTGCTATCACCGGTGATCAATTACTTGTTGGTAGATAGTGTACGTCTGTATCGATTAATCAATTTTTTTACACAAGTTTCGTTGAAGCCATGTCTGGTGGCTGTGGTATATATTTTCCCCAGTACACTGGTAGACCTCCGTAACGTTACCTGTTATATGGGACGAGCTGCCGCAGACGTTCATCAATAGCGTCCTTGCAAGTATGCCTTGTAGGTTTCAAGACGTTCTTCGACAGAGAAATCGTGTTACCGGGAACTCAATTCCTGAGGTATGGACATTCTCCGAATTTATAATTTTTTCTATATTACAGTGCTACTTTGTTGTGTGCAGAAATTGCACAATAAATTGTTTTTGTAGGCGTACTCTTTATCCTTTGTGTTACATAGTCTCACTCATGTTATTTCAATGTGTGTTACTTGAGTCAGAAGCACACAACCTTCATTTCATGCAATATCCCTAAATTTTTGTGATAATATAATCCACTACTGGACATAGAGAATCCTAGACCATTTACGAATTCTCGAAGTGAGACGAAACGTACTACACATGTAGACAAGTAGATGAGAAATTATTAAATTTCTGAGGAACTACATGAATGCGATGGGTGAGAAAACAGTATAATATGGCATGAGTCAGTATGTTGTATGGGCCATGCTGGCCCGTACATTCGGCAACAAGCCGTGGCATCAGTGGCAAAGACCCCGTATGGAAGTGTACTGAGGTGTCGCTGGCCGTGTAAAAGTTAGTCCACAATTCTTCAACACTGCGAAGGGGTTTACCATAGCAGCCTTGCTCAGCGATGTGCTGCGGTGTGCTGCAGTCCCCGCAATATCTGACAATGGTGCGATTGACAGTTTTTGTCGATACAGTTATATCCATAGCTGGTTGGGCAGCTCGTCGAACGTTATCCGCTGTGGATTATGGGGATGCCACGGCTTCCCGTCGAATGCAGCAAACTAGGCGTTCGGTCGTCTTCCTGTTAGCACCAGAGCCCCTACTACAGCGAAGAACGTTATCCGCTGTGGATTATTGGGATGCCACGGCTTCCCGTCGAATGCAGCAATCTAGGCGTTCGGAGTCTTCCTGTTTGCACCAGACCCCCTACTACAGCGACAAACGTTATCCGCTGTGGATTATTGGGATGCCACGGCTTCCCGTCGAATGCATCAATCTAGGCGTTCGGACGTCTTCCTGTTTGCACCAGACCCCCTACTACAGCGAAGAATGTTATCCGCTGTGGATTATTGGGATGCCACGGCTTCCTGTCGAATGCAGCAATCTAGGCGTTCGGAGTCTTCCTGTTTGCACCAGACCCCCTACTACAGCGACAAACGTTATCCGCTGTGGATTATTGGGATGCCACGGCTTCCCGTCGAATGCAGCAATCTAGGCGTTCGGACGTCTTCCTGTTTGCACCAGACCCCCTACTACAGCGACAAACGTTATCCGCTGTGGATTATTGGGATGCCACGGCTTCCCGTCGAATGCAGCAATCTAGGCGTTCGGACGTCTTCCTGTTTGCACCAGACCCCCTACTACAGCGACGAACGTTATCTTCCACCAAGTACTGTTGCCACATTTGGCTGACAGTTGATGCATACCAATGCGTTTCTGTCGGAATACTAGGAAGTGTCAAACCAGCCTGACGTATGGCATACAGTATAAAGATGTTCAACTTCAAATTAGACGAAATCTTTACGATGAAGCCTCTGGTAGAAAGTGTCCGTACGATGGTAGGATTCCCAATGATGTCGCCTAGGCATTCTCACTTCCTACAAGCACTTTCGCCACCGAGATCACTTCGGTTCAGTTATCCACACACCCAGTTGTGCACGATCAAATTTGATCAAGAAATAAATAAATGCTTTTCCGAGAACTTGGTCGTAAGTGATTCGTATTTTTTATGTGACCTCCATAACACTACAGAAATATTGTGGTTAAAAACACAATCTGAATACATGTTGTAAGATTTATCTTTCATAAGTTACTCTTTTAGTAAAATAGTAAAGTTTAAACAAAATTAACTTAGAGTTCTCTCTATTTTTTTTTATTTCAGTATTCGTTAGGCATGCACAAAATCTTTTTCTTTTTTATTCCGTTTCTGTCAAAGAAACGTATTTAAGTTGATACCGCATTATTTGTTTCACGGGAAAGCCGTTTGCAGCTGTCCCTGTTTATTTGATTTGATTGGAGGTTTAACGACCACCGTGAGCAACTCAATAGGCTGTAAGCAGTCGCCCGTCCCTAATTTAGGGTCACTGGTTCCAGGGAAGGGAGAGAGCCAGTGCCGTAAGACAAACACAACATCCATGCCTCACGGGATTTTTTTTTTTTTTTTTTTTTTTTTTATTGGAGGTTTAACGACCACCGTGAGCAACTCAATGGGCTATAAGCAGTCGCCCGTCCCTAATTTAGGGTCACTGGTTCCAGGGAAGGGAGAGAGCCAGTGCCGTAAGACAAACACAACATCCATGCTTCACCGGGATTCGAACCCGGACCCCTTTTGGACGAGTGATCAGAGGCCATCGCTTAGACCACTGCGCCACCGGGGCGGCCATCACGGGATTCGAACCCGTACCCCTTTCGGACGAATGATCAGAAGCCATCGCTTAGACCACTGCGCCACTAAACGGCTGTCCCCGTTTCGGTGAAATCTGTAGAAATCTATAAACCGCTTCGTCGTGGAGACGGAATCCTACTCGCATTCAAACTACGGTTTCACTTTCGACAACGTTAACAAATTCGCTACTCACGACAAAGTCTTTTTTATACAACTGAACATTTTTGGAGGAAAATTAGCAACAACAACGAGAAAATTCGTATTCACTTTTCTTGAAAAAGATGGTATAACGCAATTACAAAGAGAAGAAAAGCAGCATAATGTAACTTTTGGACTTAATTGGAAAAAATTCGTCTGTGTACATGCGTGAGATCCATGTTGTGAGCATTACCGTTCTGATAATATCGGAAAAATGATTAAGTGGCACATTTTTTGTCCGACGTCTGGTGGGTATGGACTTCAAACACAATGGTGAAACCATCGGTTATTACTTGTGCCGTGCACAAACTGTGGAGTGCCGTGGTTATCTGAAAGAAGACGAAGATAAAAAGAAATAAAGGCAGTGGTAATGCTCTTTCGCACCCAGTGAAATGAAATCGACAGCAATGTTGCATTGAGCAACAACTTAGTCATTTATCATTCTTCAGAGAGAGAATATGATGCTGTCTATATTTGA
Source organism: Macrothele yani (assembly GCA_039090855.1). NCBI lineage: Eukaryota > Metazoa > Arthropoda > Arachnida > Araneae > Macrothelidae > Macrothele > Macrothele yani. The sequence continues at coordinate 40,516,172 of CM077022.1, read as the reverse complement.
TAACCTCTTCTGTAGTAGCACAATAGCGTTCACGGAATATTAAAATCTGCTTCATGACTTCATTCTTAGCTTGGTTTTTGCTCTCACTTTCTTTTCTAAAATACCATAAATACTGACTAAACAATTCTGACATTCCGTAAGTGGATACCCTTCAAATTTGAATTAAGATTTACACTCCGAATTTTCTTCTGTCATTTGTGGCATTCACGAAAGGTTTTTGGTCGTAAAGATGCCCGACAGCAAGCAACATTTAGTGTTTTATCAAATGAAACGGCTGGTTATATATGCAGTGAATTCTGAAAGAAAGTTGGAAATTTTCGCAGCCAGAAACCATCACCAGATAAGTTTGCCTTCATTAATTTTATTAATGATCTTTTGAATGCTTGGCTACATAGATAAATTGAGTCCAGGATTTGTAGGATACAACTATTAGCATTCCGAGGAATTTAAGTGCGCAGGAATGTAGCAAAAATGCAGAAATCAACTTTAGGAACACTGCATCACTAATTTGCGTCTGTCTCGAAGTAATTTTTTACTGTTTCAGTACTTCTCGTGTCTCTTAATAAAAGTGTATACTTTTTAATGAAAATCGCACAGTAAAATTTACCGACGGAGTTTTGTAAAGATGCATTCGTCATTATGATTGCAACTCTGGATATACAGGATGATCAAAAATTAGCGTAGCTCGAAGTCAAGATATATGCAAATTATTTCAAAAGAGTTTTAGTTGTTCTTCAAGCTACTACATACACCAGAAGTTAGCTGAAAGCTATCGAAGACGCTGCCTGCAGTATGACTGGTAACGGAAGTCGTCAGTGTAGCTTCCTTCATAGAGGAAGTGAGATGTCTTTTTTCAATGCAAAAGAGGATGTAACATTATTTTTTAGTCATTCGTATGCACGGGTTATGGAGGAGCTTTGGAAGAAGTATCTCACTACTACAGTTTCTTCGAACATCTCGAGGTTAGTAAAACGTCTTCGCAAAACTGGATCTGTTGAAAACAAGATACGGTTCTTGAGACTTTATTTTTAGATACGTTATATACATAGATCAAATTAGATACATTGTGAAGTGCCTACCCAGCAAGGCGCACACGACATAAAGGCAGATAGCAGCGATAACGAACGTCCGCGTAGCTCAATTGGTAGAGTGACCTATTCCGGAATGAGGAGACCCGGGTTCGGGCCCCGGCGTGGACAAAAATGACGGAGAAATTAACTTCGTTATAATGGCGCCCGAACTTCCCGGATGACACGGCCGTTCAAGATCTCGCAATAGTGTGATGTTCTTTCCACACCGCGAGATAGGAAAAATCAGAGAATCCCTTCTCCAGCGCTTCGAAAAATATATGAGTGTGACGTTGCATTCCACACACTAGATTGACTGGGAGTTCTCAAGTGCACGTTCTACTGCGGATGGGTGCCTGCAACGATTCATGGTCACGGCTGACCCGTGGGCCATGCCCCCCGCCCTCTTTCGGGGTGTGGGGGGAGATGTGACGTGCCTACCCAGCAGGACATAAAGGCAAATAGCAGCGATAACCAACGTCCGCGTAGCTCAATTGGTAGAGCGACTTATTCCGGAATGGGGGTGCCCGGGTTCTGGCCCCGACGTGGACAAAAATAACGGAGAAACTTACTTCGTTATAACATGTAGAAAGCGTTGCAGCAACTCTTAGGAAATAGCTACAAAAACTGACAGGCCAATCAGGAATATCGTGCGGAGCTCAGCAAGCATCGAAGCAGTTGCGCTTTCATCCATGGCGTGTTTACTCAGTTCAGGAACTGAAGAAGCCTGATAAACGAAACGCGGAATCTATTGTAGCTCGCCTCGGTCATTTGTTGAAGAACATGGAACATCCAAGCTTGTCAGAGCTTTTTCAGTGATGAAGCGCTTACTTTCACCTCAGTGGCTCTGTGAAGATTCAAAAAACAGGTATTTTGTTCTCCGAAAGACCAAGTATTTTATAAATAACCATGGCACGCTCAAAATATATACGCATGTTGACCGGTATCACGTTGTGGCGTAGTTGGATCCATTTTCTTTGAAATGACGGTAAACAGTGCGGTAAACTAAGACATCATCACACGTTCATTTATTTTCAAGAGATCTATGACCGCGGTTGCTGGTTGCAGCTAGATAATTCCACGTACCACACGTCCAAACTAATCATTCAGTTTTCACAATAGTTTTTCGGTGACCACATTTCTCAAACCTTGGTGGCCCATGATCATCAGATTTATCACCTGCAGACCTTTTTTTCTGGGTGTATCTGAAAGGAGTTTTATTACTAATTAATCCTCACACTCTATGGATGAACTAAAGATGGACATTACAAGAGCGATCGAAAATAACTTTTGCAGGTGCTTCACAAAGTGACATCACACATGGTGAAAAGAGTTTCCACAACAAGGAGGTTATTTTGAACTTACATTTTAATCATATTTATTTTCTTTTGTTGGAATGGTCTTTTCATTCCTTGTATCTGTAGATGTTTAATTTTACATGTGCTTGTCATTAACCTCTCAAAATATGTGTTTCCGTTGAGGGTTACCCAACTTTTGAATCACTCTGCTTTTAATGGAAGCTTGAGTTTCTCCATTTTCATGAGACATATAGTTCGGTAGACGTTCACGCAGCACGAAAATGTGGATAATGAACGAAGCAGCAAGAATTTAATTACAGTAATATTCAACATGCTCGTATGTTAAAACATGGAGATCCACTCAGAGAATAATACGCAAATCAGAACGGTCAACAAAGGCACTGCTTTGCATCACAGGCTATCAGTACGACGTGAAGCGTTTCAGCTCACCTCCAGAGCAACCACTTTCTTCATCATGGCCCAAAGAAGACGTCTAGACAATTCATAACGATAGCCATTGGGAAGTTAGAAACTTGAGTTTGAACCGTTTGTGATCTTAAGGTTCTGGAATCAATTTAAACAAATGGAACTGTCGTGATGATTTCTATTGTCAAACATCCAATAGATGACAGCCTCTCAAGATAGCTGCATGGAATTATTAGGTACATGGACTGGAAAAGAAGCAGCACCTCTTCTGCATTCGGTCTCTATTGTGTCCAGATGCTTCTATAACTGTCTACTCCATGATCGTACTCATGATACATGTATACGTGCTCAAAGCTAGTGTGATGACCATGTTGACTGGGCCTGTTTCGTGATGTCTTGTTCACGGAAGAGGTGCATGATTCTCTTAATTCCGATAGTAGACGTGTATTAGTCAGGCGTTAAGATGGAATCCCTTACACGAGTGTCATGGCTTTTTTATAAGGTGGCAGTAAAAGCTTCCATGTTTTAAAAGTCTATAGCGATTTAAATGTTTTTTTTTTATATTTTAGGTTAGTCTATTGAAATAATACTAAATGTTTAAAACAAAACTTAGGCGACCATTAATGACCTCAGGGATCTATGTAACAAGAAATGGAGCCCAGAACGACTTCTTATTTGCTTCCTGGTTGCTGACGTACAGCTTGTAATCAAAATTCCTCTTCAGAACTTCGTCAACTTATTCACAATGACAACCTCGTAGAAAGAACATACTCAGCAATATGTATATCATCAGGGAATTATGCGTCAGAACACAATCAGTAAATTATCTTTCTTCGACCATCACTTTTTTCACTCTGCACGGCTGTTTCATTTTCCTTCGATTCACGGGCAGTCGTTCCCAAAAATATATGACAATTCATGGAAATGAGGCTCCATTCAGAAAGAAACTCTAACGGAGAAGTATCATACTCTACCTGGGAACAGAAAATCAGAAAAGGAAGGTCAATTTAGAGATATACACGTAAGTATTAGATCCTGTATCTGCCGTAATGTATCAGTATGAGATTACTGATCCCTATGCAAAGATGTATGCCGATACATTTGGCGAGATTTCTTCCTAATAGATGATAACGCACGTCCTGATAGAGTTGACGCGATCCAGGAATACCTTGAGGCATCAACGTTGTCAGCTGTGTGTTGACGTGCGTTATCATCTAATAGGATAAAACTAGCAAAGAGGCTTTAACTTTCTCCTGATATCAGTAGAGCAGAAAGTGCTGTACTCCACCTCCACGATGCACAAGGGAGGAGTACTGCGGACCTATAGCCTTCTTCTCAAACTCTACGGCATTGCAAAACGGCCCTCGTTCGCCAGTGACATTTATTGCCTACATACTCGCTTCATTCTCACGTTTATGGTATGACTTCTTGTGCGAAACCTTCATTACTTCCATTAGAGACCACATTCCATATTCTGTAATGCAGGTATTTGTTTTAACTTTCCTTTTTAATTTCCTTATGCAAATTTTATTATATTTTATGTAGATTTTCCCTTTGAAAGCCACATCAGGACCTCCAAATTTCTCCGTACGTTCAGGGTACAGCTGGAAGCTAGTCAAAAGGTTAGTAAAATCTGATACTGTCGGAGTGTAGACGGTCAACAAAGATATAGTATGTAAAGACCAGAACGATGTGGTCTTATAAAAGGAATGTGTGACACATACCTCTAATTTAACCTTCCTTTTGAACTTCTCCGTTTCTTATGCAAATTTGATTTCTTCCCATTAAACGTTTTGTGACATAAGGGCAATATTTTACCAAAAGAGTTTTCAGAGTTTGACTGCCTTGACAGTGGGTCAGGAGTCAATATAACGTCAACGCTGAATGTAGAAAACATGCATTTTGCAAGGACAACTTGATAGTTTGATCTGCATTTCGAGAGAAGCAGATGGTAAGAGCGACTCGTTAGAAAGTAGCGTATTTTGAAAAGAGTATTTCATATATCGACCTGTTGGAAGTGCAGTTGGATATAGCGTCTCCATAGAAACGCATGTATTCTGAATGTTATATAAAATGAGGCCAGCTAGTTCGTATTCTCGCTGGCGTTGAACTACGTACTTGTCCTGAAATGCCATTGACAAGAGTAAAAGTTTATACATGCAAGTTGTTTCAGCTGATTCATTACCTTGGCTGTTGGGGATTTCCATATTAACTAATGCTTGATGTTTATTAAGCAACGTAAGCATTTTAGCAAAGTAAACCTCAAAGTTAAACCTTATAGCTGCTGGTTTAAACCTGTTATTACAGCATCTACAAGCATTTAAATATAATTAATATTTCACAAATTCTATCTGCTATTATGTGACGAGCAAGTGTGAACGTGCGAGTGTGTTCAAGCTGAGTCATATGAAAAGTGAATTCTGAAGTTAGATCGAAGAATGGAATAAGGAACTGTTAATTAAATTATTTCATTAGCCATTTAGTTTCTTGGCAGTTAGTGTTTTCTTCTTAGTATTAGCATGCAAGATATTACTGACTGTTTAACAGCAATCTATAACGAAGTAAATTTGTCCGTCATTTTTGTCCACGCTAGGGCTTGAATCCGCGTCCCCTCACTACGGAATTAGTCACTCTACCAATTGAGCTACGCGGACGTTCTTTCTGACTGCTGTGTCATGTGCGTCCTGCCGGGCAGGCACGTCACATCTCCCCTCTCCGAATAAAGAGGGCCGAGGGCATGGCCCACGGGTCAGCCGTGACCATGAGTCGTTGCAGGCAGCCATCCGCTGTAGAACGTGTACTTGAGAACTCCCAGTCAATCTGGTGTGTGGAATGCAACGTCACACACATTTATTTTTTGAAGCGCTGGAGAAGGGATTCTTTTTTTTTTCCCGTCTCGCGATGTGAAAAGAATATCACACCGTTGCGAGATCTTGAACGGCCGGGTCATCCGGAAAGTTTGGGCGCCATTATAACGAAGTAAAGTTCTCTATCATTTTTGTCCACGCCGGGGCTCTAACCCGGATCCCCTCCTTCCGAAATAAGTCACTCTACCAAATGAGCTACGCGGACGCTCGTTCTGACTGCTATCTGCCTTTATGTCGTGTGCGTCCTGCTAGGTAGGCACGTTACAAATCTAATAACAATTTAAGATTATAATTCACGGTGCACTATGTTATCAAAAGTATCCGGATACTTGCCTATCCCCAAACTCCCTGTAATAGGAAAGGAATTAAGAAAACGGTGGTCTACCAGTTGCTGCTAGCACAGGCTCCACTATGTTGGAAAGGATTTCCACTAGATTCTGGAGCTTTGCTGAGGTAATTGCCTTCCATTCTGCCACAGTAGCATTACTCATGTGGGTTGCCGATGTCGGGAGGTTTGGAGAGGCCCAAAGTCGGCGTTCCAATTCATCGCTAAGGTAAGATCGGGGGTCTGTGCAGGCCAGTCATGTTCTTCCACATCTTTTTTATTAAACCATTGCTGCGCTGCCCGGACCTTGTTTTGTGAACGGTGGCATTGTTGGTAAAGGACACTTTTTTCTCCGAACAGTTGACATATGTTGGGAGCCCAAAATTGTCAGGAATGTCATTATACGTCACAGCGTTAAGATTTTCGGACTTTGGCACTAGGGGCCCCATCTCAAACCATGAAAAACAGTCTCAGAACATGATGACTGCTCCACCAACTTTCACAGTTAACACATCAAAGTCAGGCTGGTAGCTTTCATCTGGCACCCGGCACATCCAGGCTCGTCCGCCGGATTGCCAGATGGTAAATGGAGCATCAGGTAATCCGGATGGACTCTTCACGGCATGCGATTTTGTCGCACGACTAGCGAGGGCAGGAGAGTTTGTCGCACAACCAGCGAGGGCAGGAGATTTTGTCGCACGACGAGCGAGGGCAGGAGATTTTGTCGCACGACCAGCGAGGGCAGGAGATTTTGTCGCACGACCAGCAAAGGCAGGAGATTTTGTCGCACGACCAGCAAGGGCAGGAGATTTTGTTGCACGACCAGCGTCAGCAATCGGCTGTCCCGTTCTATCATTTTGCGTGGCCTGTCAGGTCACGACTGCTACTGTTTCTCCTAGGCGTTTTCATCACTCAATATCATCATTTAGTGTTGATCGGGGCAGTTGCAGCATTTCAGAAATTTCACGAACTCTCTTGTTGCAAAAATGGCAACTTATGGCAGTGCCAAATCGAAAGGTAGTGAGCACTGCCGTACGGTCCATTCCACTGTTCATGCTGGTCAGATAACGTGCATCTTTTTATGCCTGAAGTAGATGATTTCTGTGACGTATATAGACGAATCCACTGTTCCAAAAGGGTGCCCAGATACTGTTGATCATATAGGGAGTATTTTCATACCAAACGCGCACATTATTGTGCGGTTGTATAATCGGGGAATGCGTTTGTCCGTCCAAAAAGGTTAGCTATAAATATTTTAAGTACATTTTGGAGTAAACTCATTCTCTTGTTTTACTTAGTACTGTATTTTAAAAACCGTAAGTTTCTTCTAGATTCAAAAAGAGATTATTAGAAGTGTAAAAGTCAGTTAGGAGGAACTTTTTAACGCTGCGAATGGAGGGATGCCCATTACATTAGTGTCGAAAGGGAGAGCTATTCCAATAATAACGCTTTCATGCTGTCACGTAAAGCACTTGAAACGGGTGCGTGCTTCTAAAGCACCAACGACACTACGTAAACATTCCCAAAAGGTACCTTTCAATTTTTGGAGGAAAATTGCTATCAAAGATGCATTTTGAAAAAGCCAGGATAAATTTTTAACTTCCCTAAAAATGCTTGCTTTCCCAAAATTCTATTCTAAATCTTCGATCTTGTTTTTTCAGCCTAACGCCGTCTCTCTGTGATTCCTATCACACTCTTCTGTTCTAAAGAAATATGCACTTAACTTGCGAATGGAAAATAAATAGAATATGATCCTGCTACTCGTTTTCAGCATATGCTGGGGAGAGAAGGAATTTTCAGAAAAAGAAGACGCGAGAGAAGCTCCTGAAAAAATGGTCTCGCCAGTATTATCTAAGTCATCTGTAAACACTTCTGCGGTTTACACGCAAATTCCATTGCGAAGATTCTTAATTTTTTTCACGGAAATTTATTATTTTCGGTCTAGGTAGCAAATAGAGTTATTAAAAAGTATCTCGAAGCTATATCTGTATTGAAAATCTCAGGTGAAATGTTTGTCCGGTTTTGAATAAGTATGTTAAAGGAAGTCTAGAATGCTTCAGTATGCATACGTTGCTATTATTTAAGTGAACTTTGTGATTGGTTAAGCATACGATACTATGGGATAATGTCCTAGTAAAACACGAAGGAAATGTTTCCGAATCTGTTATTTCTATTGCACAAGTGCAACGTATGAACTCTTCATTGATTCTGACTGATGATTGCCAATAAGGAATACTCTTCTAGAATAAGGAGTGATTTTCTGTAAGACTATCACTCCTTATTATATGAGAGTATACGTTAAATAGCATGAGATCTTACAGCTTGTGCAATAGAGGAAAACTTATAGTTAATGCAGGAATGCCTGTAAGAAATACTCTTGCAGCAAAAAGAAAGATTGCCCGTAAATAATGCTCTTATACAACCAGATGGGATTTCCATTTAAGAATATTCTCGTGGCATAAGGACTAATGCCCAGTAAAGAATGCTTTTATATCTTAAAAGGTGGTAGCCATTAAAGAACACTTTTATAGCATAAATCGTGATTACCTGTAAGGTATACTGTTGGGGCATAAAGAGAGAACGCCTGGACGAAACACACTGATAGGATAAAGAGTGTTCGCCATTAAGGAATGCCCTTATAGCATAAGGAGTGATTGCCTATAAGGCTATCACCCGTTGTTCTATAAGAGTACTCCTTATAGAGCGTAAGGAGTGATTACCCGTGAGAAATATTCTTATAGCATAAGGATAGTTATTTTTCATAGGCGACCCGGCCCGGCTTCGCACGGTAGCAATTTAGAATTTACGACAAATCTAAAGAGAGACGATTATTACGTTCAACAGGCGACTGTCTATCTCTTTGTAAAGCCATTCTTTGCCTGTCATTTGCCAATCGAGATTCTGTTTCTTGGAAATTTTAATTATGACGGGATAAACAAATTCTTTTAGCGTCAGATGTACTACGACCTATATTCGATTTTCGTTTCGCATAATATTAATACAATATTTAAATTTTAATTAAAGAGCTACTCAAAGAGATACATAGGTGTGGACGAAAACAACTACGCATTTAGTCTGTGAGAGCGCCGATAAACCAATTATTTCAGCGTCCGACGTAACTATGCATTTAGTCTGTGGCCTTACATGCTGTCAGATCGGCAGCCGCGCGTGCGGCTCGAGTCTTTTTCCTAACGACCTCCACGCATGCGCTTCGCGTCTTTTTCCCAGTGAGCAAAAAGTTTCGTAAACCGGTCGCCGCGCATCGTTGTTTGGAAGCCACGAAAGAATGTGAACGGCGGTTTTCTCTTTGACTTGTCACTAAAATCGTTACTGCTAGGCTCCCTTTTGTCTTAGATTAATGGTTCATACACCTAAACCTTCCTCGACAAAAGCTCTATGGAATGGTGAAAACCGCATCAAAATCCGTCCAGCTATTCTCGAGATTAGCCCGAACAAACAGACAGACGCATACTGGGGACTTTATTTTATACTATGAATAGATAAATGTCCGTTTCACATAATTCCTTAATTTATTTTTTCAACGTAACGATTGTTTTTATTTACCTTAAGGGAATGGGAATTTTACTCATTTTTAACGAATTTGCCCACTTAAAGACGTTTTCCAAAGTTTTGTGCTGTACTTTTGGTCTTGAAAGGCGATTGTTTAATTAATATATTTACCCGTTCATATCACATTCTGTTACATTTCCAACGTTGTATCTTTTTTTATTTCACGATCGGAAGCTACATTTGTTCTAAACAGGAAAGGTATTTTATTTTACTTCTGGTTATTTTTAGCAATGAATTACTCCAATCTTGTGTATTCAACCCATGGATGAGTACATTATACCCACATAGAGGGGTTTTTTTTGTTATTGTTGTTTTTATTCAAATAATTGATAAGTTTTGTATGCGTATAATTCTTATTTTCTCCAACATAACGATTTTTTTGTCTTTCCAGGAGTTTTGTTTGAAGCATCTTAGAGTATGTTAACGAAAGATTATACAGAAATTATTTGTTGTTGTTTATGGGAATGGAGTGGGTAAGTGCTATGGTTGCCTGCATTCTCCATTCTTTGTTGGTTAGTGCAGGAAATTTGCTATGAAATGTGTTTCTATGAACACATGAGAGTAACTGACTATTTCTTACAGTTAATTAATTATTTATATATTTTTCCTCCAACGGTAATCTTCGTCGCCGTGGCATTTCATTAGAAAATTATTTCGTCTCTTTACATATGGCTTCTTTTTCTTAAGATCCACTAACATAACACGATGGCGATGGCGTCGTCTTCAACAAAGTGGTACCACGAGAGACTGCGCACTTGTTGCTTGCAGTCCCGCTGCTTCCACCTCGTGTTGGGGTAGCTTCGGTTGCCAGATACGGGCCACTAGTGGCGTTTGCTTGGAGGCCAGCAATTCACGGGGATGTTGCAGGGACATCAACGTTTGCCAACTGATGGCGCTGCCACCAGCGGACCACTACCGTACCGTGAGCGGCATAATTCAGCCAACAGTGACCCATCACTGACAGCTGGTGGTTAGCAGTTTCCCAACACTTGTGCTTTTGCTGGGGTGTTAATAAATGTATATACACTCATCGTTAAAAAAGTAGTTGCACCCAGAAGGAAGCAACAGACAGGAATGAAACTTGGTGGGTAGATTTGGCATCGTGAGACATGCAAATGATTAAAGTAGCTCGCTCGGCCGCGCATGTGACGAAAGCAACGAGGGCTCGTAGAGCTGGGCCTGACCGGCTATATAAGGTAGTCCTGCTGCGCGTGCTTGCCGTTCTGACTCGTGCTGTTGTGTTGGTTGCGTTCTTTGAAAGTGAGGTATTCCTCGGAGAAAAGTTCGGAAGCAATTCGAGTAGTTGGAGGAGTTCGAGAGGGGCCCCATCGTCGGACTCCAGGAAGCAGGATGGTCTTATCGCCTTATTGCGCGCAATACCGGTCGTGCAGATATCACCATAGCACGCTGTTGGCGACAGTGGATAGGACAACGCACGCAGAAACAACAGGAAGGGTCAAAGAGACCTAGACGAACCACGGTGATAGAGGACTGGCGAGATGTGCGATATGCGCGGAGTGACCCAACAGCCACGAGTGCGGATATTCAGCGAGCACAAGTGCCCTCCATGTAACGTCCGATTAGTCCCAGCACCATTGGCTGACGGCTGCACGAACTAGGACTACACGCGCGCACACCGTTACGACGACTGCCCTTAACACCATTGCTTCGTCGCTAAAGACTGCGATGGTGTCGTGCCAGACTGTCATTGAGCCACTCAAAATGGCAGCGGGTGAACTTCAGTGACGTGTCCCGCTTTTGTCTTGGAGGGGACGACCACTGAAACCATGTGTGGACGCACCGTGGTCAGCGCCAAGGTGAACGGGTTGCTGTCGAGCGTCACACGTCCAGAAGGCCTGGTGTCATAATGTGGAGTGCAGTTACCTACGATGCCAGATCACCTTTGGTGTTCATTACAGGCACTTTGACAGCCCAACGTTTCGTTAATGAGGTCCTGTAACGAGTGGCCCTACCTTTTCTGAACGCTCACTCCAATGCGATATTCCAACAGGACAACGCTCGTCCGCATACTGCAGCTGTCTCGAGAGCTTTCCTACAAGGCACTAACACTCTGCCGGGGCAAGCCGCATCGCCAGGCCTATCGCCGATTGAAAATGTGTGGGATGCTATTGGACGCGCTATCCACACTTCACCCCTACCGCATAATCTGCAGGAACTGTGTGAGAAGATTCAAGCTGCATGGGATGGCCTATCGCAGGACACCATTAGGAGCCTGTACAATTCCATGCTGAGACATCTGGCATGCTATGTAAGCGAACATCGCGGCCAGACGGTATACTGAGAGACACTACTTATTGGCGTGTAGCTCCATCATAATTGCCCATATCAGTCTCAATGTTTAATAATTTTTGTTACTAGTAACTTTTACCTTCTTCCCGAATAGCACTGCAATCCGACACGTCCTTCTGTGTGCAACTATTTTTTTGACGATAAGTGTACGTTGTACTTTAATGAATCTAAATCAGAGCTCAAGGCAAAACCAAAGTGATAAAAAACTATGGAATGTTTTTCCTTATTGATTCCCTGTTAATGGGGTTGAAAAATGAAGGCGAATTCAGGTCTCACTTGATAGCAGAAAATTGGCAGACTGTGTTTTAGAATGAAAAGAAATTTCACTAACAACTTTTTTAAAACCAGAAAATAACAGATGCTCTGTAGAAACAGGGAAGGTAAAAGTGATATGAAAGGGAAAGGAAATGTTGAACAAAGAGTAATTATCAGAAAAATATAAAAACGAAAGGAATGCAGCGTCCTTTTTGTGCTGTGCGTTTTCTGCCACTGTTCTCAAAGTGAGAATACCCTAAGGAATTAAACTTAGTCTTTGTTTGAAAAGTCAAATGTTTTTCATGTGATTGTAGGACAAATAACACCCTTCAACCGTTTTCTACGTCATTAACGTTTTCCTTCCAAATGTCACTTACAAAAGTATTTAGGTCTTTGCTTAGTTACTGTTTTAAAAAAATATAAATGTAGTCATAGTATGTCAGCCACGTTGGAGAGTCGCTGTCTTATCAACGTTCGCGTCACAACAAAATCAGATTACTTAGTCCAACGAATAAGCCTTTCTGTTAACTAACAAATTGCTTTGTTTATATAATCAAATACTCCAAGCTTTAAGAAAGGAACACATTTTTTTGTTAAAATATCGAAATATTTGCCAAAACCGATATGCGTAATTGAGCAGGTATTGAATGGTGTACGAGCCTACGATTTGTGTGGAGTTACAGAAGGACCATAAGTAAACAATGAAGTTACTCGAAACACATTTGCAAGTTGTAGGTATACTCAGAATATGAATACCAAAAAATGAGAACAGAGGCACAAAATTAGTCAGACTTCTAAAACATGGACACGAAGTTATTGTCAGGGGAGTGCCGAAAGGAAAAGAGCGAAATGTTTAACAACAAATCATAAAAGAAATGAATAACTTATGAAGAAACAAAACACTGAAGGAAAAGCGATCTCAATCGTGAACAAGTGAAGCATTTACTCCGTGTTAGTGGAATTCAAAGCCACGGAAAGCCCTTTGAAACTCATGTCCGAACATTTTTCATGCCGAATTTGATTGAAGTTACGTTGAATGTGCCATTCGAACTTTTAAATCGCAGCCTTTATGAACGAGTACAGTTTGCCAAAGATTTATGAGGTAAGTTAGAGGACCTACGTCAATGTGTTGAACTACTGCCGAATACATAAACTGTAATAGCGTAGGTACCCGGAGTTGCCAGAATTTAACAAAAAATATATTGTACATAATTGCTACCTTGATGTTACATTCCGGCGATATTTAAGATTTTTGGTTTGGCAACGGCGTGGATGCGCAAGCACATTTATGCTATTTCACCGAAGCACTCTCGTAGTCGTATTTCCAAGTGCTACTTGGATATTCTTTTGTGATACAGTCGTGCTCGAGAAAGCTAGTTAGTTGAGTTAATATTTCATCCTTTTTTTTATGATTCAAGATCATCTGAAAATAAGTAATTGCTTTGATTATTATAAATTTTTAATTCTAAAAAGCATTTTATAAAATCTAAGTAGATGGCTATGTTTTTGTATTAGTATACTATACCAGCATGTTTTTCATTTTGTTTGAAGCTGAGAAACTTCATATTGGTAAGTATTTAGAGAAATGACGAATTTGATTTTCTCTCTGTTTTTCGCTGAAATACAGTCTATTCCACATGTATATTAAAAATTCGACACCCTCATTTGAGACCGATTTTTATTTCTTTTGTTATCAACATATAAATGCCGCCACTGTTCCCAATGGACAGCAGACTGCGTTGAACCTGTGAAAACGTAAACGACTCGTAATACGACTGTTGCTGCTTTTGAAACAGCTGTCGAGTGTAATATTTTTATTGTGATTTAACAAAGTTTATTAAAACTATAATGTTCAACGTAGTAAATAGGTAACAGTAATACACTGCCGGAGAATTGCTAAGGACGGATGACAATAGCAACGATAGCAAGCACAAAATGGAAGGCAGGAAAATGTGGAAATTAGCATAAGTGCGGGATACAGTAAGACGTGTTGTGCGTATGCAAATTTTGGATTGCCGAACTTGTTCATGACGTCATAGCGCTGATAAGAGATATAAAGGATTTGACGCGTATTGACCGTTGTTGTTCAAACGCAAAGTTGAAAGCGAAAGAATCAATTGACGAACTTGCAATTTTCAGTATGTTTTCCCGACATCACCTAGATGATTTTACGCGTGGCCGTATTATTGGCAAGATTAAAGAAGGGCGAAAACGAACAGATGTGGCCAGGGAGTTCGACGTCAGCCACAGTGTTGTTTCAAGGCTTTGGAAATCATTTCAAACAAATGGAGAGTGTAGCAAACGGCACGGGAGAGGTCGTGTTCGCAGTACGACACCTGCAGAAGATCGGTACATAGTGCTATCAACAAAAAGACACCAGCGCAGCACAGCTAGAGAGGTAGCAAATCAGTTTATGGCTGCTACTGGCAAGCAGATCTCCCGAAAAACTGTCGCTAGACGTTTGCATGAAGGAGGACTATACGCCCGCCGTCCTGTTGTGTGCATCCCATTGTCCAGACGTCACCGTACCGCCCGTTTGCAATGGTGCCATTAACATCACAATTGGACAGATAACGACTGGTGTTCTGTCCTCTTCTCAGATGAGAGTAGATACAGTCTATCGTCTGATTGTCGACGACAACTGATCTGGCGTGATAGTGGTACTGTATATTGTCCAGCAAACATACAGGAAAGGGACCGATATCCGACATGTAGTGTCATGGTATGGGCTGGCATCATGATCAATGGCCGTACGTCCCTCTATGTGCTTCCAACTGGGACTATGACTGGCCAACGATACATTAAAGATGTTCTGCTACCCCATGTTTGCATGTTCCGCGGTGCTGTCGGTGATAGATTCATTTTCATGGACGACAACGCAACATGTCATCGAACAGTCGCTGTCCAAAAGTATCTTGAGAGCGAGGATATTCAACGCCTCGTATCCCCAGCACGTTCTCTAGATCTGAATCCCATTGAAAATGTGTGGGATGCTTTGGGGAGGAGTCTTGCCGTTAAATAAATAAGGACACTCTCATCCGTGCACTGACAGAGGAATGGGATAAATTACCCCAAGAGCTGCTTGATAATGTTGTGCAAAGCATGACACGACGTGTGGAATCTTGCATCGCCCTCCATGGTGGCCATATCCCGTATTGACATCTTACGCCGGAACGCCTGCGGACGGTAATTGCATTTTTTTCACGTTTACGTATTCTGCACAAAATAGCCTGTTTGTCCCTTGAACACGTTCCAAAGCCTTCTGGATTTCAAAGCACAATAAATTGTCTTTCTTGTAATGTCCTGGCATTCTGACATTATTTTATTTCAATTGGCATCCAACCACACTTACTTTTTTTTTTGCGCTATATAGCCGTTTATGATCCGTCCTTAGCAATTGTCCAGCAGTGTATAATGATGCCACAAATATCTTTCAAATACGTAACAGTAACATGAAGTTGGTATCTTGAAGTTACAAATACTTTTCACTGTAACGTATCGGCTATGTTTCAAAGTTATATAACGTTTGAGGACATTTTGACATAACCGTAAGGTTTCTGAAACATTACTGTTACATTGCGCAACGTATCTGAAACGTCTACAGTAGCGAACAAAAGTATTTGGCAAAACACTTTTTCGACCATAATATTTTTTCTGCTGGACCAAATTGGGTCATATTGGGATATGATATGTGTTATTCAGTTGTAAACATGACCCATATGCAGATGGATCGGAAACCTTAACAAAGATCAGGTACCGAGCTTAATCGCAAAGATCATACAAATTGACCAACAAAGTAGGTGTGTATCACATTCATTTAATGCAACGATAACAGAAAACAAGTACGAGAAAACGACAAAACAATAACTAATGCTTAGTGGGATAACCACGAGACTTAATAACAGCTGCACAACGGGCAGGCATCGAGTCCAATAGCTTCTCGACGTTGACCTGCGGAATTCGCGCCCATTATGCAGACAGCTGGTCGAACATCTGGGCCCTATTCCGGCACGTTTTCTTCGCACATCGTCTCTCCAGCTCCTCCCACATGTGCTCGATGGAGTTGAGGTCTGGAGATTGGCTTGCCCAGTCTAGAAGTGTGACCTGTTGCTGCTGGAAGGCTGCCTTCGATACTCTGGAGGTGTGCTTCGGGTCGTTGTCTTGCTGCATGATCCATCCGAGAGGCATGTTCTGGTTTTCCCATGGGAAGACATCGTTGATGAGCATGTTCGTGTAGCTCTGGCCGGTCATTATTCCGTCAATCCTGATGATGGGGCCCATTCCATTGCGAGAGAAGGCGCCGTAAACCATGAGCTATCCTCCTCCGTGCTTGACAGTCGGCTGAATGAATTGGGGGTTGAACTCTGGCGTACGTATCGGACGCCATCACTTGCGAACATGTTGAACTTGCTCTCGTCGGTGAAAAGCAGCTTACTCCAGTCCGCCGCGGTCCAGTGTCGATGACGGCGCGCGAACGCGACTCTGGCTCGTCGATTCTCGACTCCGATGAGTGGTTTCTTGGCGGGGCTTCCTCCATTTAAATCACCTGCAATGAGACGACGGGAGATGGTCATTCGGTTGACATTCAGGTCGTCGCTGTCACGGAATTCAGTGGCGATGTCCACAGCAGTCAAGGTGGGATCAGCACGAGATCGACGGAGGATGCGTCTATCCTGACGCAACGTAGTGGAACAAGGCCTACCACATCGCGGACTGTTCTCGATGGTCCCAGTCTTCTTATAACGTTGCAGGATAGCTGAAATGGACTCCTGTCGGATCTTCAGGGCCCTCGCAATGTCGGTGATGCGCATTCCGGATTCCATCGTGTTCACTGCCGCCTGGCGAGCACCAACAGGGATCTCCGCCTTTTTACCCATTTCTGAAAACCTAAGATTGACTTATTATCACACTACACATCACAAAACCTACAAAATCACAAGAAAAACATTAATGCATTCAGCAAACAAATGGGTAATAATTGGCGACTCTTGAATATGGCCCATTTCGAAAGACAAATTCTCTCTGAGCGAAATACAAACTACGCGGCATTGTAACCCACGAATCAACGCATATCATAACCGAAAATGACCCGATTTGGTTCAGCAGAAAAAAAAATTATGGTCGCAAAAGTGTTTCGCCAAATACTTTTGTTCGCTACTGTATATGAAATATTCTGCGCTGTGTGGGTACATGAATCAGCTTTTGGGCCCTCGTTTTCCGAGCTTTCTTGAATTAATGAATAGGGTATATTGCACGGAAACATTTATCTGAAATATTTCCGGTAACGAAATTAAAAAAAAACAAAAAAACAGAACGAAATGTATACTTTTGCACGTACAGTTGGCTTAAACCAGCAGCCATTTCTGACTGTGAATATAAGAAATTTGGAATATCTGAAACATTTAATTTTTCTATTTTGTTGTGATTGACGAATTGATCATTAATTCGAAGTGCAATTAAATTCATCATTGGAGATCTTCTGGGTCAACGACGTTGAGTGTTCTTTTATTTGGAACCAAGATGAAGAGGTTTTTTCTTTTTTTACCAACTCGGGAGCAACCAACATAAAGATAAGAAAGGCGTGAATTTTGCAGATAGAGTGCAACAACGTTTAGCGATTGAACCTGTGTCTTGTTGATACTCATGACAAAACTGAGAACAACAGGAAACTATAGGCGTTTAAACTAAAATGGAAGATTAGATGGAACGATTGTAATGCGTGGAATCAAAACATTGTCTTCTGCAGCATGTAAAGCATGATGGCAACTTCGATGAAATTTTTAATGCATTTCTTGATAGTCAGTCGTATTCCATTGCAGATTGTTGGTGAATGCTGATTACGTCAAGATTTACAAAAAGAAAAGAAAGAAAGGCAAGATGACGTGAGAAAATAATGCGCGAATGGAAGAGTAACAATGTCAAGCGTTCAAGAAATGAAATGCAAAAAAATTCCCATTTCTCTCACTTTACATTTCTTCTATTCTGTTAGCATTTTATTGAAATATATTTCCTTCCTAAGAGAATCGGGTTGTTATTTTTTTTAAATCGTGGACCTATTTATAGCGCGTAGTAACACAAGTAGTGCCGCGGCCTGAAACGTACAGAAACCCGCTAGTAACTGCTCAGGAAATATACACGCATTGGAAGTTCAACATAGTAAACAGCAAGATCAAATTTCAAATTGTAAATCGCGCATGTTGTGTCCAGTTCGAAACAATGGTCGAAGAAACCTTGCTTCCCGTAGAAATAACTTGAAAGTATCTGTAGTGCGTTGTACCACACACAGAGAGCCGCGGTCTAAAACGCAAACAATATCACCGGCAACTGCAGCGAGAGGATGCACGTAGCATTTCGGAATTGCATCCAGAAATTTAAACAAAACCTATTAATATTGCTTCTTCTATTCTCCCGTAAGTATTTTGCCTCATAGGTTTGTAGTATTTGTCTGCCTCGGTAAAGTCAGCCATAGGTTTGTGGACGATTGACATATATAGACTCTATACGTTTCTACGTCAATAAAAAAGGGATTTTTGTAATAGCTTCTATCACGTTTGGAGCGAGTGTCCGCAGATTCATCTCGTGTAATCAGAATGAAGCCAGCGAAACGTCACCATAATAAATTATTGCCTCTACGGCCATGTTGGTGAGACATTTGAGATCAAAACATCACATTGTTTCGAGGACAGTACTGCGTTTCACTAAGTTTTTCGCTCTATATCTTTTAATTTCAGCATGTGGGTCATAAAAAAGTAGCGATTAATAGGTAACATGTAATACACTTTAAAGGTTCGTAATGTTACATCTTTATTGATGATTTAGAACATCAGGCGCATGCATTGATGTCTGGTGTTCTTAGGTTGTCAGTTATGCATACCTGATTATATTTTTTCTACGTATCAATTTATGGGTCGTACCTTTGCAAAATCGAACTCTTCAGAACATACGAAATGCAGCGCTTAATATGAAAACTGTGGTAGCCAATTTAAATTTTTGATATTTCGTAATTTTTACAATGAAAACTTCGTTTAAACGTTTATTGAAATCGGATACAAATGGCGATAAACGTAGGACCACTAATTCATTCCTTTATATTAAACATTTGTTCACTAAATTATATGCACGGATGTCTAAGAAAGATCCGCAGAGAAAAATTAGCCATTTTGCCGTGATGCACTCTCTCCGCAGCCGAAAGCACAGATCAAGGTCCTTATACATTAAAATAAGGATCTTGATCTATAACACTTTTAGAAAATAACAGAAATGTGAAAGTCACGTCGATTATTTGTAAATGAATATATTATTCTACATGATTTTTGAGGGTAATGTTATGCTAAATTTCCGTGTGCTAAAAGTTTGGCAAATTTCAAAACCAGCAGTTCCTATGTAAAATTACCGATGAAAATTGAGACCAGCTGGTTGATAAGTTGGAACTTTTAAATGCATAGCGCTATTCCATTTCAAAAAGAAGCATAAGTTTTTGACGATAAAAAGTGTTTTCCACAGTACCAGAATGGTGAAAAAGTACTCCTTAACTTTTCACTGGGCGAGACAATAAACTCAGCGTCGTCTGTTCAAAGAGCTTCACGTTTGGGACATCATCTTCTTCCAATCAATTCTAATGTCCTGGGGAGAGTGGTGTTCTTGTACTTTAAGCACTACAAAACGATCAAGTAATGTTGCGTTTCTTCAATGTGTTACAAAGTATTGCTGGGCAACATTCTAAAAGAGTTTCATATATTGTAACAAATGAAGCAAATTGTTGTTGAGTGTGCCTGTGGTTCAGAAATCTACAACATAAGATTTCAACAATCGTTGAATGCTATAAAAACTAAATAAATTAATTAAAAATCACCAAATTGGAATATCGAAGAAAGTGACAGCAGGGATGTACCACCCCGTTATGGTATTTTTTGTCTTCCAAATTTCAAGTATCTACGTTTGTAGTTTTCTCTGAAGGCGACTGACAGATATACAAACACCGTAATTGAATTAATATAAATAAAATTACTAAATAATAATTAAAGGCAATTTATTTCATTAATATAAATGTAATACTTTTATAATATAAAAAATTATAAATATGAATTTATTTTATATTAATATTTTTTTATATTATAAAATTAGTATAATTTTATTAAATAATAATTTGTAATATAAAAATATATTATATTTTGATTAGTATAAATATTATTTATTAGATAGGAAGACGAACTCATGGATTGGGAAAAGTTGCTGAAATTATATGCAAAGTAAAGACCCTCAAGTTGGAATTAGCTGGGCATATTGTTAAACTTCGTGACTACCGTCGGCCAACTGAATACTAGATTGAATATCAAGGAAGATTAAAGAACTGGAAGATCACATGGTAAATCGACGCATGGAAGTCGAAACTATGCCTGAGATACCTAGAACATTGTCAGGGAGACTTTCATCCGGCACTGGACTGGGAATGGAATGGTTGATGATTATTGTGATATAACAAGAAATTCCATGTTATTTAGTCACATACCCACCAGGAGCAAATTAGAACCGAAAATAAGGAAACAGTGACATCTACAGAAGGACACGAAGCTTCAGACAGGAAAAAAATAAGAAATAGAAGCCATTATTATTATTTGTTTTTGTGTGGGGGTTTAACGACCACTGTGATTAGCTCGATGGGCTAGAAGCAATCACCCGTCCCTAATTTAGGGCCACTGACTCCGGGGAAGGAAGAGAGCCAGTGCCGTAAGACAAATACAACATCCATGCCTCACTCGGATTTGAAGCCGGACCCATCTCGGCCACTGCGCCGCTGGGGCGGCAGAAGTCATTGCTGCAGCGATAAGGAGAAAAAGCAATTGTTTTTCACGATGCGAGATTATGAGAAAGGGTGGCTTTTACAGGCTTATTATTACCCTCCTATCAGGTGTTTACAAGATATTTATCAAGATACTGCTTGCCGCCCCGGTGGCGCAGTGGTCTAAGGCGTTGGCCTCTGATCATGCGTCGGAAGGGGTCCGGGTTCGAATCCCGGTGGGGCATGGATGTTGTGTTTGTCTTACGGCACTGGCTCTCTCCCTTCCCTGGAACCAGTGACTCTAAATTAGGGACGGGCGACTGCTTATAGCCCATTGAGTTGCTCACGGTGGTCGTTAAACCTCAAAAAGAAAAAGAAAAGGTACTGCTTTTCGTTTTCTTTTGAAGGTTGAACGACCACCGTGTGTAACTCAATGGGCTATAAGCAGCCGCCCGTCCCTAATTTAAGGTCACTAGTTCCAGGTAAGATCCAGTTCCGGAAGGCAAACACAAAATCCATGCCTCGCCGAGATTCGAGCCACGACCCTTCTCGAACGAATGGTCATAAGCCAGCGCTTAGACCACTGCCTTCAAACAAATCTTTATTATTAAAAGCTAAACACAACATACAACAAATCACGGGGAACAGAAGGTGCGCCAAGGCACACCGGCAACATAACACCGCAGCGCAAACAAAAAGCAACTACATCGCAGCATTCCAATACGTAACTAACAAAGATCAAGTAACATAGAAGAAAAACCAACACATAGACATAGTAAAAGGCAAAAAAGAAAAGAAGAGAAATGCGTTGACCAACGGCTTGCGGTCGACGTAAAACACAAAAAGAATACAGCGACAGACTTAGCTGCACACAAAACTAAAAAACCCCTAAAGGGACAAAAAAAAAACACCAAAAAATAAAATTGACCACGCCACAGTACATGAATACAAACACCAAAACAATGGGGAAAAAAACACACAAAAAAAATATCACACAGCACGAAACACAAGTCGGGAGCATAAACAACAAACATACGAAACGTACAAAAACGCATTAATTCAGGTGAAAACAGGGTAAAACAAGCAAAGCTGACAAAGATACAGAGAAAAGATACAAACGCAACACTGGGCAGTAGGCCAGGAAACCGACAAACAACGGCATAGAAACATCACAAAAAGTCACCACAGGGGTGCAGTCCAGGCAAGTAACAATAAACAGTTTAGGAGCGTAGGCGACGAAAGTCGTACAGGAAAGTCCAAAGGTCCTTACATGCAGTGCTACGATCAAGCCCTGGGTCAGGAAAAACCCAACATTCTTGTCTATCGAGCAGGAACACGTTGTTACAATAATCGAGGAACACCTTTGTAGTGTAGCGGAAAGTGAAATCAGGCAATTCCGGGCATGGCTGACGAGGACGCTGGGACACTCGCCATTAAAAAACGTAGCAAAGTGGCGCCAGATGTTCACACGATCAGCAGGATTCGCACAGAAGGGAAACCAAAGACGAAGATCCTTCCAGCTGAGTCGAAAAACCGCACAGAGAAGAAGAATAAAATCCGGAGTGGCAATTTCAACCGCTAAGGGAGGAATCTCGCTGGTATCAGGGAGCGCTGGGAAGCCGGAAGGGGCGATCGTCAGATCCACCAGGGCTAAGGTGCCCAACGCTTCAGCAGATGGTAAAACCTGTCGAGAAATGAACGGCGTCCAATTGTAGTCTGAGTTGGCAAGATGGGGAACCATCTCGGAGGTTTTTTTTTTTTTTTGATTGGAGGTTTAACGACCACCGTGAGCAACTCAATGGGCTATAAGCAGTCGCCCGTCCCTAATTTAGGGTCACTGGTTCCAGGGAAGGAGAGAGCCAGTGCCGTAAGACAAACACAACATCCATGCCTGACCGGGATTCGAACCCGGACCCCTTACGGACGAATGATCAGAGGCCAACGCCTTAGACCACTGCGCCACCGGAGCGGCATCATCTCGGAGGTAAGTGGAACAGAATGACGAAACGGGGGGACGGGGTCAGAAGCAGGAGACTCTGGGGAGGAAACAGCTTCCATGGGGTCCGTAGAAGAAATATCATCAGACACAGTAGCGGGCGCATCAGAAGGAACCGAACCAACTTGTTCAACCTGGTCCGCCCAGCTGGGGGGAGTAGGATCATGCAGTGGAGATGGTGGTAAGACTGAACCGGAACCTAGAAAAACAACAGAAGCAGTAGTAACTGGCGTTGTAAGAAGAGACGAGGGA
The DNA here is from genome assembly GCA_039090855.1 of Macrothele yani. Taxonomy (NCBI): domain Eukaryota; kingdom Metazoa; phylum Arthropoda; class Arachnida; order Araneae; family Macrothelidae; genus Macrothele; species Macrothele yani. The sequence continues at coordinate 40,493,027 of CM077022.1, read as the reverse complement.
GGCGGGGAAGCCGAGATAATCGTCGAGTAAGATCCGGTGCTAGAAGAAAGGGGGTCAGCAACACTTGATACCGGGCGAACTGCAGTAGGAGATGAAGCAGAAAACACTTCCAAGGAAGGAAGGGAAGAGGCAGGAGGTTCCGACGAAACAGGCAAAGCGGTAATAAGGGAGGGTTCCGAAGATGGTGGAGCACGTTGGGTCACAGAAGACGATCCAGGAACATCAGCCGACGCAGAAGCAGGTTTGCGTAGAGGGACGAGATGAGGGCACTGGGAACGGACGTGCCCAGTACCCTTACATTGGAAGCAACGGAGATCTTGGAACACTTCCACACGAAAACGTTGACTACCAATTACATATTCAAGCACCGAAGGACAGGAAGCAGCATCATGATCATTAGCAAAAACCATCCGCACTTGGCGACGGAGACCGAGGATAGATTTATCCTCTGGATCGTTCGGAGCCGCCGAAAGTGATCGGATCGGACCGATCACCCTCCCGCACTGAGATAGCGCATGGCGGAGCAAGACGTCAGAAAGCTCTGGTGCAACCGGGAAAAGCGTCAGGAGCACCGAAGACTGAGAAACCGGGACACCAAACAAAGTTCGGCGGCGAACGACAATCCCGGTCGTTTGCACTAGATCAACGTGAGTCATGGTCGAAAAGTAAACCACCACAGAACGTGGCTTACGAGCCATATGTGTCACAGAACCGGTAGGGAGAATGCGACGCAGGGCTGTCGAATACAGCTTTAAAGGAGTGTCAGGCAGGGCCTCGAAAACGAGGCCAAGTTGCTGGCGAGAAAGTAAATCCTTACCTTCTGCGGAAGAGTCTGGAACTGTGATGCGAAGAACATCTTGAACTCATCTTGACACACGAGACACCAGAACTAATAGCAAGGGGAACACGTGATGCAGTCGAAGTCGAAGAGAAGCTTGAAGCCACAGCAGCGTAATCCAGTTTAGCGCCGCGCTGAGAAGCCGAGGAAGATCTTGAAACAGTAGCAGGAAGAGTCGGAGACAGAGAAGGAAAATCAGCGGCGCTCTGAGAGCTCTTCATTTAAGTCAAAGGTGCAGGCGTAGTACCGTCAATGACGTCACCAACAGCAGAGCGAGACGGGGAAGACAATCGGTGGAACTTGGCAGGACGAGCGGACGGCGAGCAAGAACCCGCTAGAGTAGCGGCATCATCATCATCGGCGAACATCTGCAAGCTTTAGGCCTCGCACGAAAGGTAAACAAACCCAACGCGGAGGGATGAACTTAAGCGAAAGCAAAGACGCTTATCGCAAAACGAAAGCAGGACACAACACACGCAACGATTACCAACTCGGCAAGGTTGCAAAAAGAAACACTTGATGAGCGGAAACGCATAAGTCCAACACAGGCGTTGGTCAACGACAGCGTGTCGTCGAGACAAAAAATAAAACAGTCACAACACGTAAAAGAAGTATTTACAAGGCAACTCGCCAGGAGAAACTGGTGCACTAACCATTCAGATGCACAAAATAACAAAAATAACGAACGTAGAAACGGCAAATAACACACAAGCTCGATCCAAAGACGGGAGCGAGAAAAAACAGCTTCACCACCACTGCGCCACCGGGGCGGCAAGAGGCCGTCATATCCTTGAAGGAAACACTGCACATGCCTCAACCCAGCGAGCAAGCTTGATTCAGGAGTGGTTACATCACTATAGACAATGATCATATACTGTGAGAACTAATTGAAATTGTGAATGAGTATAAACTCCTCGAGTGTTGTTTTCATTGACTGTAAAAATAGTTTTGACTCCAAGGGAACTTCAGCAGTTATATCTTAAAACTCCTGCGGTACGGAAGGTGCATGGTTTAATATTATTAATACCATCTATGAAAACGTAAAAACGAAGTTTCGATTATTCAAGGACACAACACTCCTAAAATGTGGAAAGGGAGTATAACAAGCTGACGCCATGTTTCACAAGCTCTTCAATGCTACGTTGCAGAATGTAGTTAAATAAATAAAGTCAGAATTCTGGGAGAAAATATCGAGAAAAATAAGATGAACACTACATAGACAAAGGTATTGGGTCACTTCAACGTGTGCAAATAAATATGCATGTGCAGAACCAGACGCGCAAACTCGGTAGTGTTTGCTGCTGTATGTAAAAGGGAGCGTTAGCATATCTGTGAGACCGAATTCAAAGCGACAGGGATGTGAACTGAAGAAAAGGGGAATGATGGGTGGATGCGCTCTGAGTAAGCAATCAGTCAGTATCATTCCCGCTGTGGAATATTTCTGGGATTCCTGAAATCTACTGTTGCTAATGTTCTTCACACATGGAAAGCAAATGGGTACATTACAGGAAAGTCACGCACGGCGAGGCCGTATAAACTTAATGGTCGTGTCAAATGAAGCTTACTACGGAATGTAAAGACGGAACGCACGTCATCGGCCACAGACGTTGCACATTAGGACAACGTCACCATGTGCAATAGTTACGATTTTATTACTGAAATGACACTCCGAAATATGGATGACATTATTTGATATCTTAGGCTGACCAAAGAACCTCGAAGTTTGAAAGTTATAGGGAAAAATGATTTAAAAACACCCGCTTTCTCCATTTTGTAAATATAAAAAAATACTGTGTCACCATGTCATTTAATATCCCCTTTGAGTGTATATACACGGGTAAAAATTTAGCAGACGTGAGTTAATTTCTTAGGCTTCCTCAAAGAGCTCAAGATTTGTCATATTTCTCCAAAAATGGCATAAGTTATGTAAAGATGATAGACACCAGCCTTACCTAGTAGCATAACTTGAGGAGTGAGTTTATTTCACTTGGAAATCAGACTTTTTTTCAAAATTTGGCATCAGCTTCCAATCCAAAATTTTTGCTCTGATGAATCCATCTCTTGCAAGAAGGCCGCACACATGAGCAGAAGAATCTGTTACAATCTTAACCATCCTCTCTACTGCCTGAGAATGGCAGGGTATTTTTGTAAATTCGTGGCAAGAACTTGGATATTTATCCGACTGTAGTAATTCCAGAAGCTCATCGTCTTTCCATTTCCGTGTGATTAGTCTCAGTCACATTACACTCTTGCCAGTCGATTGGGTCGATTTAATCATTGCTGTGGAAATTCAGCTTAATAAAGCGAAACTTCCTAATGGTAGTTGTTTGTTCGGAAGATTTCCTGGCCTTCGTGATACGTCGAACAGCAAGCTCATGGGCATACCTTCTGTCGTCAAACAACATTGCAGCGAGCAAGTTTTCTGCATGGGCAAAATACGCGTTGTCTTGGACGACTCTTTTTACAATATCCTTTAAATTATCTGGAAGATACTGAAACCTAGATATAAAAAGCTGCAAATTTCTTGGACCATCTTTACAGGTACCGTTACATTTGATCGTGAACCACGATGGTGCATATACTTTCATTATGAAGGTGGCTAATGAGACAAGTTGTGGTGTTGGATCACTAGTTCCAACATACAAACGCAGAATGCGGTTTACGAGGATCAGCCAACGGGAATGTGCAAGTGCTCCAGGATCCCGATTTGCCAGATCTTATGGGCAATCACCTGCAGAGACTGCCTTACAAATGTCCCACAAATAAAGTTGATCCGAGCTAAGATCTCCATAGTTAATGTCAGACTGAAGCGAAAATTCAATTTTCTGGAAATTAACGATAGGAATTTTTACACACGTCTTCAGGCGCTTTCCAATAAATCCTCTTGAACCTGATGTTTTCTCGTCGAGTGCTTCAGTGAGGTGGCGTAAAGGCAGTTCATTAAAATGAAGTTGACATATAATCCAGTGTAAGGGAGAATTGAGCTTCTCTTCAAGGCGCCTAATTACACCTGCATTTGTGCCGGTATTAGTCACTTTCCCGTCACTTCCAATAAAGACTAACTCCGACAAGTCAAATGCCTTCTGGTTCAATAAGCTGAAGATACCGTCGGAAATGTCCCTTGCGCTCTTGCTCTTCGGTGCAAAATGTCCCAAATAGACTGAACCCGGTTCTTCAACAAGTGTAATATGCTCCTCCCATTCTTTTCGCTTGTGCCACTTGCCATCATCTGTCTGTGTATTCGTAAGAGTTTCATCCCTTCTTCCGTCCAAACATAAAGCTACAATCTTGCGACCAGTCAAGATTACCTCATCTTGAATTGTTTGACGGGTCTTTTTCCATTCTCGTCGTACTTTATGCCGGTCAATAACAAATACATTACTTTCTTCCGAATGAACCAGTTCACTTACATCATGAAGCAACGCCGAAGCAAGATCAGCTGCCCCTCGGTCGCTGATGCCTCGCTTATTGCACTTTCTAGAAAATGCAGACAGTATCATCTGGCGCTTAGGTTTCGAAAAACGACGTGGAGTGAAATCGTAATCATTCTCCAAGTATAACAAATGACTAGGACCCGGCTCGTCTGGTTTTGCTGCAGAATTAGTATTTGTATCCTCTTCTGAAGGATCATCCTCGACTCGCAGGGCCGATTTCAATGATACAGTTTTCTGTAATTTCCTACGGATATGCTCTTCCCTATCACTCTTTCGAGCTGATCTTTTCTTCAGTACACTGGTGGTTTTTGCGTCAAGCCGACCTACTATCATTCTTCTGTTTGTTCTCTGGTCCATCGGAAAGTTTTGCTCTTTCACGGGTACCTTTATTGCAGAGCTGCATTTCCAGGTTCTAAAAGATTTGCACTTGCATGAGCATATGTCAAAGATACGTTGCGAATCTGCACGAAATTGTTCATACTTCTTTCGGTAGGTTTCATCCATTCTTGCAGCGTGTTGTTTCAGCTTTCGGATTTCAGTGTTGTATACAGTAATACGCTTTGCAACAGATTTGTGGGGAGATGTCGGAAGAGATGCTTTCTTTCATATACTTAGCACTTTGTCCACGACAATACTTGCTATTTCTGCTGCAGCAGGCTCATAATTTGCACCTTCCTGCCTAAGAGTATTCCTCACAAGGTAGTAATGGCGCATTACATCTTCGTACGTAGGCAACACATTTTCATGCATCTCCTTATAACTCCCGAGGATAGGGCAATCAGCTTTATTTCTTGTTTCAGCCATCTTAAGTAGTTGGACGACGAAACGAAAATGCCGGTACGATCTAATCAACGTCACTAGGAGTGAAAGAAACTGTTGCATTATTATGACGCAAACCCGCCAACACTCTCTCGGAAACGGACCTGTGCGACTGTGATGAGATGACTCAGAGAGTTCGCAAATAGAGCTCCGCTGTGAGAGAGGGGCTGGGCTGAGATGAAAAAGGTAACAAAAACAAAGCAGAGCGCAAAACAGCAAGCTATGTTTCTGAAAATCAACAAGAGGTTTCCATAAAGTATGAGAGAGGGGGGATTGTTAATGTTAAGCCCAAATTAGTAACAATAACGCCGCTGTCGAACTTAATGTTTACGCAACTTATCATGCCATTTTTGGCAAAAATTGCATACTTAAAGGGATCTAGGGAAGCCTAAGAAATTAACTCATGTCTGCTGAACTTTTACCCGTGTTTATACACTCAAAGGTGATATTAAATAACATGCTGACACAGTTTTTCTTATATTTACAAAATGGAGACAGCGGGTGTTTTTAAACCATTTTTCCCTATAACTTTCAAACTTCGAGGTTCTTGGGGAAGCCTAAGATATCAAATAATGTCATCCATATTTCGGGGGTCATTTCAGTAATAGAATCGCAACTATTTCACATGGTGACGTTTCAAATTAAAAAAAAGTGTTGCACATGCCACTGGAACCGCTCTTTTCAGCAGAACAGTCCGCCGGGAATTGCATGCATGATCGCGGTTGCTATGCTAGGTCAGCTACCCACAACCCTACATTACTCCTGGCAATGCCAGACGACGACTGCACCAAAACTCGTAGACACGGAAAAAACTGAAAAGAGCGGTGTGGAGTGACTAATCACATCACGCCACTCACTCCTTCGGATGCATGTGGCGTTTGCACGACGAACTGCGTTGTACCTTGTGTACCTTCTCGTGGAAAACCTGTGATAGTGTGCGGCTGTTTTTACTGAGGACTCGGCCTTCGGCTGTGGTGAACTCCAGACTAACGGCTGCAAGGAATTCTACAGTACCCATGCTGTGGTGAATTCCAGACTAACGGCTGCAAGGAATTCTACAGTACCCATGCTGTGGTAAACTCCAGACTAACGGCTGCAAGCAATTCCACAGTACCCATGCTGTGCGGTACTTCGACACTCATATCTTCCTGTCTCAGCAAGATCGAGCGTATTGCCACAATATAAGACATGTCCAGTCGTGGTATAAGGAGCTGGATGATTTGGAATGGCCTGGCGAAAGTCCCTGTCTAAATCCAATAGATCATCTGGTAGACGAACTAAAACGCCTAATCCGATCTTTGCTGGTAAGAACTTCTTCTACGGTAGATATGGCAAAAACTTAGCGGAATATTGTCCGGGAAAGACCTTCGGTCATCTCGTGGAAAACCTGCCTAGAAAGGTAGCTGTAGCCATAAAGGCTAAAGGTGTGCAGAATATGTACTGATTTTGGTTAATAAATGCTCTTATTTCCATACGACCTAGGTGTTTGAATATTTTGTATATATAATGTACACCTACGCTTGTTGTCCGAAGAACGTTACGCACCTGTGAACAGTTAATTTCCGCCAACTGCTTTCTACCAGCATCGGACAAAATAATCTTTCTTTTTTAAATCGAGATTTTGAGAGCGCATGAACTGCTGGGAATAAGTCTGAAGTATAAATATATTAAAGTGCCAGAAAAACTGGTACAGACGAGCTTATGCAAAATACATAGCAACGTCGCCTATGCGCGTTCTCGGTTGCGTCCGCTAGTGCGTATATAAAGCGATAGACATCCTTGCCAGCTGTCAGAGCTGTTTTCGGCATGAGAATGACAAGTAATAACTATTTAAGCGATTTTCAACGCGGTGTCATAGTTGACGCTCGTGAGATGGGCCATAGTATTTCGGAGGTAGAAACGATGTTCGGATTTTTACGGACGATTATTGCAAGGGTGTACCGTGAATACAAGAATTCCGGCAAAACCTCCAACCTATGATACAAGTGTGGCTATTAAAAGACATTAGATGAACGTGACAATCGTCGGCAGTCAAGAATCGTTTCACGCGATAGGCCTGCAACACTCTCGCAAGTATCATTGGAATTCAATGCTGGAGTCTCAACAAATATCAGCGTCCGGACTGTGCAACGTACCTTGCACGATATGGGCTTTGGGAGCCGACGCCCAACTCGAATCCCCTTGATGGGTGCACGACACAGAGCTATGCACCTCTCTTGGGCACGGCAATACCGCCACTGGACACTTGATGACTGGACACAAGTAGCCAGGTCTGACGAATCGCCTTTCCAACTGTATCGGGCAGACGGAATGATTCGTGTGTGGCGCAAACTCCATGAAGCCATGGATCCCGCCTGTCAACAGGGAACTGTACCGGCTGGGGGAGGGTCCGTAATGTTATGGGGTGTTTTTAGATGGAATTCACTAGGACCCTGGTACATCTACAAACGTCTGTGACCGTCCAACGCTATGTGCGCATCTTCTCTGATGAGGTACACCCGCTCATGTCCTGCATTATTTTGATGTGTTGGGCCTGTTCCAACAGGACAATGCACCACCACACAAGTGTCGGGATGCCACATTATGGTTAGATGAGCATTCATCTGAGTTTGGGGTGTTGCCATTCCCACCCAAGTTCCCAGATCTGAACGTGATAGAACACATTTGGGATGCCATGCAACGCGCTATCGAACACAGGAATCCGAGACCTCGAAATACACTCGAATTGTGGAACGCTCTGCAGGAAGTATGGTGTGCATTGCTTACAGCATATTTCCAGAAGCTAGTGGAGTCCATGCCCCGTCGTATTTCTGCAGTTCTGCGCTCCCTTGGGGGATCTGCCAAGTATTTGACGGGTGTACGAATTTTTCTGGCACTTCAGTGTACATACTAGTATTATGCAAGCTTTGGCAAATTTATTCCTTACAAACATTTTAAAATTTCATTACAAACATTATCAACGTTCAATTTTATAATGTACAAAATTATTCTTCGAATTGGAATGTTAGAAACAGAAATATTGAGGAAAACCTAGTGTACACTGTTTGCCAATTAAAAAAAAATAAGAAAAGAAAAAACGAAGCATCCCGAGAAAGTCCTTTGATCCTTATGAAACCCCGCATGTAAGTACCTCAGGCCTCAATATGCAAATAATTAAAAAAAGACGACCAATGAAGAAATAGTGGCTCGCCACAGCGCATGCGAGCCGCACATCGAGGAAAGTATATTAACAGCAAAGCTCGCACGCAAGGACAACTGTGACAGCGGATTGTGGTTGCATTAACCTCCACAGACGGTGAGGATGCTTCGACATCGGAACCATGCACAGTACGCCCAGCTGCGAGTTTGAGAAAGAACGTATAATTGGGCTGAGAGAGGTATGTTGGTCAAGTCACAGTATCGCCAGGCATTTGGGTCGAAGCGACACGACCATCGGACTATGTTGCCGCCAATAGGTCGAGGAGGGCAGAATCCAGCGGCCCACAGACAGTGGACGGCCGAGGGCAATGAAAAGACGCGAGGATCGAGCGATTGTGGGAGCCGCTCAAACAGAATCGAATTCTTCGCTCTCAGCCATCCGTGGCCATCCATGTTTCGTCGTCTACAAGTACGGAAGTGGTCATCCGGACCGTTTCCAGACGACCTGCGGCACGGGAACTACATTACATAAGGCCCCTCCGCCACCTACCAGTGACCAGCGATTATCGCCTGCACCAGTCGCAATGGTGTGGGGCCCGATCAACGTGGGATAGTTTCCAGTGGCGTCGTTTCGTCTTCAGCGAAGTGTCACGGTGCCGCCCCGGTGGCGCAGTGGTCTAAGTGATGGCCTCTGATCATTCGTCCGAACGGGGTCCGGGTTCGAATCCCGGTGAGACATGGGTGTTGTGTTTGTCTTACGGCACTGGTTCTCTCCCTTCCCTGGAACCAGTGACCCTAAGTTAGGGACGGGCGACTGCTTATAGCCCATTTAATTGCTCACGGTGGTCGTTAAACCTCCAATCAAAAAAAAAAAAAAAAAAAAAAAAAAAAAAAAAGAAGAGTCACGGTTTGACACCGCATAAGCGCCTGGAGACGTGCCGAGGGGATGATACCGTGGAACGGCATACGTCTTGCACACCGGAAGTGATTGTCCAGGGAGCTATTTTTCTACGATAGCAGGACACCCTTGGAAGTCTTCGGTACCCCACTCACGGCTCAACGGTACGTCGACGACATTCTACGACCTGTTGTGTTGCTATTCCTGTCACAGCATATCCGAGTAATTTTTCAACAGGATGATTCCTAGACACACACGGCACAGCTCTCTTAGGCCTGCTTCCGTAATGTCAACCCTCTTCTATGTTCAGTCCGATCGCCCGATCTCTCACCGATCCAACAGGTTCGGATATGATGCGACGCTACCCAAGACCATCATGGAGTGTCGGAGAAGTAGCCCGCAATTTGGACACCATCTGGCATGCGTCTAGGCCATGCTGGATAACCGCTTGTATACGAGCCAGAGGTGACACCACAACGTACTGACTTGTTCCATTCGTGTAAGTATTTTATCCGAAAAAATAGCTGAACTGCTTTGAAATTACAATCACTTCCTTTCATATACACGTACTTTGCACATGCACCTACGAATTTTCATCACGATTGGATGATTCCTTCTGGGTGCTTCGTTTTTGCTGTTCTTTTTGGCAAAGAGTGTAATTTTATGGCTACCAGAAAAGCAACTATTTTTTTCTTTCCGTACTTTTTAGATCGTCGTTCTTAAAAGTACGGAAAGAAAATTAAATTATTTCTGTCTGGTTTTTAGGATCAATGGTATGGAATGGAGTATTTTTTCAATTCGATACTGCCAACATTTACGCCCTCTAGCGGCAACGTTATGCACCAGGAAAAAACCTAAAATTGGGCATCATAGTTCTCGCTGTTCAAAGAAGCACGAACAGTGTTCACGCTCCGCAATGCAAAAATACATTTTGAAATCAAGCGAACAGGTGCAGAGATACTGTGCCCATAGGCGAACTGACAGACATAGTGATAACATAAGCATGTCCTTTTTTTGTTCTTTTTTACAAAAGACCAGTAAAAAGCGAAATGGTCGCAAAATGTTCTTGACACTCAAAGGGTTTGTTTTTTCTGAGAGAGAGGTATTTTCCAGTAAATTGTTTAGAATCGTAGATGCTCTTGAAAATAAGAAAATAAGAAACACTGACGGAAGTTGCTGACAGATTTATGCAGTATGAAAACGTAGAGAATATTAAGGCTACCCAGAAATCAAGCTCCATTTTTAAGAAAAAACGATAAAAATATTGATAACTAATGTTTAATGTGCGATGAATTCTACATTCCTTAATTTACTTTTCAACATATTCCCCGTGGAAGTTCAAAGCATTTGCCATATCATAGCACAACTTTCTGGAAACCCTCCTCGTAGAAGACTGTCGCCAGGGTTTTGAGCAACCACTCAGAGATCGTCTTCAAGTCATAGTCAAGCGAATTATGTATTTTCATTGTAGGGACAGTTGTTTCGAATCAGGTGTGATGTGAGAGACTCAAGTCTCATTTTTCGTCACTATACCCCAGCAAAAACAGTCTTTCTGAGCCAGCACTGGCAGCGGTGAACCAGCACTATGTTGCCGCCGCCCAACTGTCAATAAAATATGTAGACGGCCACCACATGGGCCAGCAGCGGGCCAACAGTGGCACCCCCATCAGTTGTCATATGTCAGAACAGGGCCATTTGACATCCATCTCAGGCAGTAGCTACCACAAGTGGTCCTTCAGCTGCCCTGCAAGCACGTGCCATAAATGATGGCTAGCCTAATGTGGTCCTCTAGTTTTCCGGCAGTGGCAGCCGGCAATCACGTGACATAACTGATGGCTTGCCGAATTTTGCCCGCCAATTTCCCAGTAGTAGCCATAAAAGAAATAAAGGATAACCGCAGTTTCCAAAAGCTACAACTACCTTTTTTTTCACCTTACGAAGCTTCGGCTTTACAGCACTGCCTTGGGGAATTTTTCTCAACAGGTCCTGAAAAACGTCCGTTTGGATCTGGGTAGAAACGAACCAAGGACTGTCTTCGTGGGAAGCGGGGACTCGACCAACGGGACTGATTTGCCACGCGCGAGCGTTTGCTTGAAGCTGATCCTCTTTCTTGCGGGATGTTTAATGAATGGTTCTCTTTTTAATTTTACAGTATTGCGAGATATTTTTCATAAATGTCAGTTTCATATAATTCATATTTATTTTTTCAACGCAATGATTGTTTTTTTTTTTTTTGGTTTTTTTTTACCTTCAGGGAACTTTACTCATTTTCAACGAGTGTACCAACTTCATGGCGCTTTCCAAAGTTTCGTGCTGTCCTTGTCGTCTTTAAAGGCGATTATTGAATATATTTACCCGTTTATGTCACATTCTGTTACATTTATAACGTTGTATCTTTCCATTCCGCTCTCCGAAGCTACATTTATTTTAAAAAGGAAAAATATTTTATTTTACTTCTCGTTATTTTTAGAAGTGAATACCTCCAGTTTTGTATATTGAACCCATGAATGAGAACATTATATCCACATAGCGTTGCTTTTTTTTTCAAGTAATTGATAAATTTTGTACGCGTATAATTCTTCTTTTTTTTTTCAACATGATGTTTTTTTAATGTTTTCCCAGGACTTTTGTTTGAAGCGGTTTATTGTATGTTAAAACGAAAGATTACACAGAAATTATTTCTTGTTATTCATGGGAATGGAGTAAGTGTATTTTATGGTTGTAATCTAGTATCTCATGGCTTAAATTGATATCTTCGTGGACGTGGCATTTCATTATAGGAAATTAATTCGCCTCTCTACATACGTTTTTTGTTCTTAACATCCAATAAAATAACACAATGGCGACAGCGTCGTCTTCAACTAACTGGTACCACGAGAGACATAGAATGTGTTGCTTCCACCTGGTGTTCGGGTTGCATCGGTTGCCAGCCACAGGCCACTAGTGGCACTTGCTTGGTGGCCCACAATTCACGGCGATGCTGCAGAGTCATCAATGTCTTCAAACTGATGGCGCTGCCACGAACGAACCACGTATCGTACGAGGGACATCCAGTGACCCATCACTGCCAGCTGGTGGACACCAGTTTCTCAACACTTGTCTTTTTCCTGGGACGGCTTAAAAACTCATCGCCTTCTCCCCGTACCGCTCCCAAAATTCCTAAGCCAATCTCATGTACTTCATTTGAGTTCTTTAGTCAACATCTTGGGCACCATTGCGCACACACTTGGCGGTAGTGAAGCTTTTCTGTCATGATTTCGAAACTTCAGGGAAATGTTCTGAAAGATTAGAAATTGTGAAGCGTCAGTTCTCCCTAATGTTTTCATCCCCTCTCTCCACCAAATCTTCCGTGACAGAATAAGGCCTACCACGGCGTAATTCGTCATGAATGCTCTGTCGTCCTTCATTAAACATTAGAACCCATTTACTCCCCATTCCTGAACTCGTTGTGGTTTGTCCGTAATTTTCGCATATTTGCTGATGAATCTCACTTGATCTGACATTTCTCGCATTTAGAAATCTTCTAACAGACCAACTTAAACATTATTAACGCATACCACAGACTTTTAACGTAAGCACAATCACACAAAATAGTGTCAGAGCGTGACTAATGGATGACGCAACGCAACTCTAAAGCGAATACTTGCGCGGGAGTGATGGCGAACGGTAGTTATTTTCTGGATGGCCCTCGTACGATACAAATATGTTTCACAGCAGCAGCGTAGCAATGAAAAAGGATCATTACAAATACGTCTTTTAAAAGCAGAGATAAGAAAATAATATTGTACACATATATGCCCTCTTGGAGAAAATTTGCGTTATTCAAAAAGTGGAGATCACCACAATATACACTATATTGACAAAAGTCACCGGGCACCTAGAAGAGAAACACAACACAGCATGTATTGGCATACATTAGCACGGTGTCGGTCCACCTTTGGCTTAAGTCACGCTTTTCTGAGCTCCGTGTTGTGTGCCTATTTAGTGTGTTTTACCGTGTGGTTTGTCATTTCCCTTTCGTGTTCCTTCACGCTGAAGGTTCGTGCTTTGTTTTGATACATCTCCCAAGTTGGTGAGTAGTTTATTTTTTCTGTTATCATCATTTGAATTATCGACGCCGCCCCGGTGGCGCAGTGGTCTAAGGCGTTGGCCTCTGATTATTCGTCCGTAAGGGGTCCGGGTTCGAATCCCGGTCAGGCATGGATGTTGTGTTTGTCTTACGGCACTGGCTCTCTCCCTTCCCTGGAACCAGTGACCCAAAATTAGGGACGGGCGACTGCTTATAGCCCATTGAGTTGCTCACGGTGGTCGTTAAAGTTCTAATCAAAAAAAAATTATCGACCGAGCTGATCGATTTCTAAGGTAGCCCTCGCCATTGACAATGGCGGCAGCTGCTGATAAGAGCGATGTCCACGCCCATATCAGCGAGCCATTTCCTGCCGTCTTCTCCTCCTCGATACAAGACCAATCTCCTCAAATGTTCGAAGGTGACGTCACCCAACCACTAGAAGTGGAAAGTGACTTCTCTACTACAGCTCAAGCTTCTTGCACGCCTTCGACCAGTGAAGTCAGTGCAGCGCAACCCTCTGTTGCTTTAAGTGAAGACATGGATGTGTCTGACAGCGCTGCTAATTTACCCTCTACTTTTTTTTTTTTTGATTGGAGGTTTAACGACCACCGTGAGCAACTCAATGGGCTATAAGCAGTCGCCCGTCCCTAATTTTGGGTCACTGGTTCCAGGGAAGGGAGAGAGCCAGTGCCGTAAGACATACACAACATCCATGCCTCACCAGGATTCGAACCCGGACCCCGTTCGGACGAATGATCAGAGGCCATCGCTTAGACCACTGCGCCACCGGGGCGGCTACCCTCTACTTCAGCTCAGTTCAAACAGCCCGTTGCAGACAGCCGCGTTGCGTCGCAGCCCTCACGCTCGAGTCCTGCTCCTTAGGCATACTCTGCCGCTCTTACTGGAACAAAAGCTCCTTCCAAGTTTGTTGCAGAAATCCTACCAGACTCGTACGTCAGTGTTGATGGCACTACCGCCACCATAGATATTCCCGAAAATTCCCCAGTGGGAAAGCAATTCTATTCTACAATGGACTTCGGAGTGTGTTTTGATGCGCTCCCAAACACAAAGTTGAAAGAATATAGTATGGCTCTCAAGCAGATACTTCCAGCTGGAGCCAGTATTACTCACATGGCTCGAAAACCTTGAGCTGTGTTGGTGTACTTTGCTCTTAAAGAGCATGCGGATCTTGTCTTGGCAGAAGGTTTGTCCCTCAAAGACGTCCATCTTCTACCAGAACCTGTCTCTCAGCGTCCCATCCAGGTTACATTTCATCCGGTTCCCCCTGAGGTATCAGACGTTGCGCTGTGCACTCTACTCAGTAAGTTCAGCCGAGTTGTTCGGCCCGTTACTACTCTTTCAGCCACGCCGAGAGATCCAGACGATAAATCCATAGGGGGATTTCGTCGAAGTGCAAGAGTGATCTTTCCATCTGATGAACATTTGCTCGCCTGCCCAAAGGTGCTCAACGTTCGTTGTGGACAGCAACGTAGGAGAATTGAGGTGACTACCTCACTCCACTGCACTTTTTGCCACGGAGAGAATCCTTTACGTGTGTATTGCCTACATCTAGCATCACAGGCTCCTAATAATTCTCCTACAACTTCTGGCTCTCTTCTAAGCCGAGCAACATCTTCTTCCACTGCACAGAAAGCTTCAGAATCGAAATTTTCACAAAAGTCGACTGCAGGAGTTTGTCAACGCGTGTCTACGGACCCTTTATCCTTCGACCAGCAACTGGATTTTCCCTCACTTAATTGTTCGCTTCCCATGCGTCGGCATTCTGTACCGGAGTCCCTTTCATGGGGTTCCTCCACTGCCCTTATCATCGATACTTCTAAATCTGCTGATGACGGATTTTCTGGCCACGAATCTCGAGTTGATGAGAGCTAGACTTAGCCTTCGCTGAAACGTCGTGGTTCCTCTCGAAGACGCCCACCGAAGAAGCAGACTACCGCATCACCCCGTATATCTCCCCGTACTGGTAGTGCCTCTCATAAGAATTCACCATCAAAGGCTGCTACCTCTTCTGTCCAGGCCGACTAAGAGCCTCCTCTCAAATTTGAGGATTTTGTCGAATACCTTAAGGATGGCTCGGTTCCTACTGGGCAGATTTCATATGAAGATTTACATCAATACCTGTCACATAAGAAAGACCACTCCACAACGCATGCTTTACTCTCAAAGTATGCATCGTTTCTCCCTCTAGTGCTTGATCAGATCCAAGTCCTCAATCAATGCCTCTCCCGCCTTCGCAAGGAACATCCGTGGGCTTAAACCTATTTTAGTCGACTCAAATCATTTCCTCCTGCTGTGAAGGTTCTTCAGCAAGCATTAATGGAAAAAGTCTTCAAGATTGTATCACTTAATTGCAGGGGATTCGCATCCCCATTTTCTAATGCCTTGGTACATGAAGACCGCACTCCGTTAGGAGCTGATATTCTCTTACTACAAGAGACAAATTGCCAATCCACTATGATATTCTCACGATGGCGCCAGTGGAACTACACATTTCACCATGCCTACCAACTATCAGCCCATAGTGGTCTAGCTAGAGGTATCCGACATACTTTCAACTCCATTGTCACCTCATTTTCGGTTCGAAACTTATGTCGAGACCTATTACAGTGTGCATCATTCCCCATAGCTTCCAGATCTTTTCATATATTTAATATTTATATTCCAAGCTCTTCAACCCACTTGACATTACTTTTTACTCGCCTTCGTCGTGCCTTGTCTCTCATTCCCCCCATAGATCATGTTTTAATTGGAGAAGATTTCAATTGCACTCTGAATCCTACCCTGGACCGATCTCCTTCCACCAGAGAACGCAGTGTTAAATTGGTAAATCTTCTTCTGTCAGTGGTCTCCGACAACTCGTTCATTGATGTTCACCGTCACTTCCATCCTTCATCGACTGTACATACTTGGCGCTCGCAACATAATCAAAATCCGTACACAGCTCGCCTTGACAGATACTACGTATCTTCTACTCTTCTTACAGCTGTGACAAAATCTATTATCACTCCTACAGCTTCTTCTGACCATTGCGCCATCGTTCTTATTGTTCAAGCTGTTCCAGCACAACCCCGTACAATTCGCCCATGGACTCTTGCCGACACTCTTCTTACAGATCCAGACTTCTGTACTTCAGTACGCTCCTTCTTTGAGGACAAACGACCTCAACTTCAATCAGTTCTATGTGGTCTGACTTTTTGGTTGGAAATTAAACAGCAACTCGTTCTCCACGTTCGCAAACTTTCTTTTAAGGCAAAAACGCTTCAAAACATGCGTCTCAACCATATACGTTCCATGCTCTCTATCCTAAGCCTAAGTGACCCTCTCTTCTGCCACTATCAAGAAGAATTGCGATCAATCCTCCTTCCTTTGGCTCAACAAGCTTTACGACGTCTCCGGCTACAACATCTATCGCCAGACGCATCCAATTACGATTTCCTTACATCCATGGAAAAACATGAACAGCATCGAATTCAATTCGGCACCTTCGCCTCCCATCTGGAGAGGTGTCTAATGATCCACTCACTCTATGTTCCCAGGTCCAAAAGTACTATACAGAGAAGTTCTGTGAATCTCCTTCGCCATCCTCTTCAGCTTTGGCATCACTTCTTTCTAACCTACCACAAGTTCCTCCTCATCTTGCCTCTTCCCTCCTCCTTCCTCCCACGTTCTCTGAACTATCCTTTACGTTTTATTCTTTAAACTCTAGTGCCGCACCGGGTCCGGACGGCCTCACTTTCCTCTTCTATAAAACCTTTCTACCTCTCCTTCTACTGTTTCTCTTTTCTGCACTTTCTGCTGCTTTGAATCACTCCCCTCTACCAAGGCGATTCACAGTAGCATATGTTTTCCTATTCCCTAAGAAAGGTGATCTCCTTGACCCGGGGAATTGGCGCCTTATCTCACTCTTAAATCGAGATTATAAACTTTATACTAAACTTCTTTCCCAACGCCTTAACCCCATTCTCACTCACATTCTCTCCCCAAATCAAACTTACACAGTTCCCGGCCGTTCACTTTCTCATAACATCCATCTACTAAATGATTTAATCCATCTTGCCCGATCTCGCTCTGAACCCCTCGCCCTTCTCTCTCTTGACCAACAATCCGCTTTTGATAATATCTCACATTCCTATCTATCGGCTACACTCCTTCACTTCGGTTTTCCTCCTTCCTTCGTCTCTCTTCTTTTCTCACTCTATCAAGACGCCGTTCTCCAGGTCAAGCTGCCCACCTTTCTCACAGCGCCCATTCCCTTCCGCTGGGGAGTGCGGCAGGGTTGCCCACTCTCCGGACAACTCTTTGTAATCGCAATTGAACCATTCCTCCGCTCTTTACACCAATCCTTTAAAGCAGTTCTGCCACCACTCTCTGCCTGCACAAGACATCCTGCCACTACCTCTGTCGCATACGCAGATGATGTCCCCATCTGCATCCGTCATGACTCACAGTTTCCGTGTCTCCAACGTCTATTCGCAGCTTATGCCTCATGCTCCGGTGTAGCGCTCAACTCATCTAAAAGCACTGGTTTATGGTGTGGCTCATGGGCACATCGTGTAGCACCCCTTGGGGAGCAAGCTGGTCGTCCATCTCACAGCGCTTCCTTGGAGTTCATCTTGGTTCCTTGCAAGCTGCCCCCCTCTACACGTGGAATGCTATCCACCCACGCTTGCTCAGGTCAACTGCCTCGTGGAGGAGAGCCCAGTTCTGCTCATCATTCTTCCAGAGAGCTCGCCTATCTCGAACTTACCTAATTTCCTTGTGCACACACTCCTGGCTTGGTGTCAAGTCTCTACAACCCCGCCTTCATGAAATTACCCGATGTCTTCCTTCTCTGATATGGACCTACCACCACTGTGTCAGGGCCACAAAGCTTTTCCTCCCTCCGGATCACGGCGGCATCGGACTCATTGATACACAGGAGTACTACAAGGCCGTCAGAATTACTACCTTTCTCCGTCTCTTCACGTCGCCAGTACCCGATGCCGTTTCAGCTAGGGACGTCATCGCCTCCCCGAGCAACACTAGGTTTTCCTTTCTCTCCTTACTACTCATGGACCACCAACCCCTCACCATCATTAGACTTCCCCCTGTTTACCGTGAAGCTCTAACTTTCCTTCGTTCCCTCCCTCTTTCTCGTTCTCCACCTGATTCCACAACTGAGCTCCTTGCTGAACCCCTCTTTTATTCTTCGATTCTTCATCCCTCTCATCTTCCGTACTTTTCCTATCCTTCCTGGCTCCGAGCATGTGTAGTAACAGTTAAAGATCTCACTAGCCCTGACCTTTCCTGGCGACCCTTCGCCAGCCTCCCTCCCTCTCCTCTCCTCTCCTCATCCTCTCGTGACATCTACGACTCTATTCTTTCATCTATCATTTCTCAATTTACTCATCTTGCTTCCCACTCAGGTCTTTCCTTTGTTCCTTCTGCTTCTCACCCATTTTCTCTTTTCTTGCTTACTTCTGGCTCAGCTCGTCCCATTTCCTCTCTCTCGGTATCAGCTCGTCCCATTTCCTCTCTCTCGGTATCAGCTCTTTATTGGTACCTCTCTATGTCCCATTCTTCTGCTCCTCTCCCCATTCCTGATGTTCCCGCTGCTGCCACTGCTACGGTGTGGTCCGCCGCCCTGTCTCCTCTTTCTGCTCTTCTAGAAATTAATACCCATTGTCTTTTCCTCCATCGCCGCCTTCCTGTTCCCTCCGTTCTTTTCCGAATGTCTCTTCTCGATTCCCCTCTTTGCCCTTTCTGTGCTCGGGAGGCTGATGTCTCCCATGTCTATCAACACTGTGTTATATTACACCCAATGCTGAACTTGGCATTTACTATCGCCCAATGTTCCATTACAGCAGATCTTACATTTGATGCGTATCGGACTCTTCTGCTACAGAACACTCCCCCAGTCAAGCTTCCATCAGTCTGTGCCTATATTTTTATTTTAGTGAAGCATGTAATCTACGTGTTTCATCAACGCTGCAGAGATTTGACTACTACTCTGACTATGCATGAAGCTTCTGCGGCATTATTATGCCACTTCCGCGACCGCCTAACATCTCGACTTCGGCTAGAGTATTCTGTTGCAGTTACCCAGCGTCGGGAGAGCCAGTTCCTTGCCACCTGGTCACCGGCTGCCTCATGGTTTACCAGCTCGCCAGCGTCATTGTACCTGACGGTCGGCAGATTTGGTATTTGACCTTTTTGAATCAGAAATGCACATGTAATTTCAAAAATCTGTTTAAGAGATCTTTGCTCAGCTTGGAAATTTACCGCACTGTTTTTTTATAAAGGGCTATACGAGTTTACACAGTAAATTGTTTTTTGTGACACTCATCTTGTAATTTTTCTTACTATGACGTTCAAGTTTAGTTCGTCTTTCGGCTACATTTTGTTACATTTTATTCTACATTTTATTCATCGTGTGTTTTCTTATTCTACTTACATTTTCTATCTGGTCAACAGAATAGTGTTACATTTCTGTATATGGTCCTATTTTGATTTGTAACATGTTGACACTGTGCTGTATAATTGTACATTGTTTCTGAAAATTGCCGAACAGTTAATATATTCTATTTACACCAGGAAATCCAAGTTTGTTCTTCTCCTGATATTCATCATTTCATTGATTTGTCTTATGATCAGTTTGTCAATTGCTTTGTACTGTACATTCTTGTAACTATGGTGTGTTAAAACTCACTGTCTTATTGTACTTTTTTGCAAGAGAAACGTTGTCTCATGAAGCTCTCAATATTTTCTTGAACAAGTTTGTTAATCGCACAGCAATGCACTTATGAGCAATAAGTTTTTGTTAAAATCCTTCCTAATTTGGTTCTGCTGTGTTTGGAGATGCCCAGACATGCTTGTCGCTGATCATTTATCACGAGCTGTGAGTTTGCTCCATTTTTCAACTGGTGCACTATGCTGTATATTTGTATATAGATTTTAGGGGTTTAACGATCTTTGACCGTATTTTATTTGTATTAAGACGTCCTTATTAGTTCGTCTCCTGATTTCTACCTTGAATAAAAATATTTTGAAACCACCTTTGGCCTTAATGTGCATGCAGTCAGCCTTCGGGACGTGCTTTCGACAAGGTTTTGGAACACAGCGATAGATATGCACTTCCATTCAGTACATAATGCTGCCGGTAACTGTTGCTTAGTAGTAGGCCTTGGTTCCAAACTTCTTATGCGGCGCTCTAATTCATCCCATAAGTGATCTATGGGATTAAGATCAGGGCTCTGTGCTGCCCAGCCCACACACGATACAAAATTATCGGGTCGGGAGCATAACACGGAAAAACACCCCCACACAAGTATACTGCCAGCTCCAAACTTGACCGTAGGAACAGTACACAGTGGTAAATAGCATTCCCCGGCTGCCGCCGTACCCAGACCCGGCTATCAGACTGATGGATCGTGTATCTGGATTCATCAGTCCATAGGACCCGTTTCCATTGATCTACGGTCCACGATAAATGTTCTTTACACCATGCTAAACGACGAGTAGCATTCGGAGTGGAGATGAAAGACTTATGAGCAGCCGAACGACCACGGTAACCCATGGAATGAAGTTCTCTGTGAATGGTACGTGTACATACCGAGGTTCCAGCATTGTTACTCACCTGTACACAAAGGTCCTGTGCAGTACTTCGTCGATTAGCTGTAACGATTCTCCTGTGGCTTCGACGTCTCCTATCACTGATTTTCTGTGGTATGCCGATACGTTTTGCTGCTTCAGGAACGCCATGTGTCTTCCACTTATTCAGTACATCCAAAACAGTTGACTTGGGTATTTTTTTCGGTTTTTCATTAGACATCCCACTAATATAACACTCAACAATCTTTCGGGTTCTCTTATAGACAACCCACTAATATAACACCCAAAAATCTTTCGGTTTCTCTTATGGACAACCCACTAATATAACACCCAACAATCTTTCCTTTCTCAAAGTCAGTTCTTCCCCCCCCTCCCGCGACATTTTCACTCAACTCACAGTGCGATATAATCGCGGTCAGCTGCAGGCTTGTTTTTATACCGTTAGCAGCTGTACCGCGCATTTTAACAACGTAGCGGATCCATTCATTTGCTTTTGAAGGGGTTCCCGGTGACCTTTGTCAGTATAGTGTATATTATATGACACCGATCAAAAGAAACATTTTAAATCAGATTTCTAGAAAAAGAGAAAGTGTGTCGAATAAGAATGCTTACTCACGCTACCTAGTGGCGAAACTGTACAGCAGTATATGTAAAATATTTCCAGCAAAGAATACTTTCCGATGCAAAAATAATTTTTGAAGTTGGATATTAAGACGGGATTCCGAGAAAAATAGGATATGTATTAATGCCCCCTAGGGGAAAACTATGTATTAATGTTAGCAAGAAACATGCATAACATGTTTTCCGTAGTCTCTTGTACTTTACCAAAAAAGAATATCTTTGGTGGAGTTTTTAGACGCGTAAATACAGCTACAAAACTGTTTTACAAAGAATTATATACCTATAATGTTTTTGTACAACACCTAGTGGCAAATTGTTTCTTTACGAAAAATTAAAATTTCACAAAAATATTTCTCATTATAAACGCCATTGGTCACAAAAACAATTTTTGGAATCAGACATTTGAAAATAAAGTTTTGGAGAAAACAGTTATAAGCATTTTGATGTATTATTGTGAGCAGAAAATATGCTTAAAATCGTTTCCGTAATGAATAGTATTTAACTGATCTATTTTTAAATCGGGTTTTTAGAAGTGTACGCTCCAGAGTGGCAAAAAGTAAGCATCATGGAAAATCAGAAATTATACTCAAAATAATCTTCACTTCGATCAGTATCTGGCACAAAAGATAACCTTCAAATTCAGACGTTTAGAAGGAGAGATTTCGAGAA
The DNA here is from genome assembly GCA_039090855.1 of Macrothele yani. NCBI lineage: Eukaryota > Metazoa > Arthropoda > Arachnida > Araneae > Macrothelidae > Macrothele > Macrothele yani. The sequence goes on along the minus strand of CM077022.1, from coordinate 40,470,930 downwards.
GGATACGACATGAATTTGTTTTTCCCAACTGAAAATTGTGAAATATTTGAGAACCAAACTGCACCCAACATGGTCTTGTTTCAAAATTGTTTCTTTCGGAGTATTATCTGCAACAAAAAGATATTTAAAATTCAATGGAATCTGCATTTACGCCCTCTACCAGCGAAGTTATGCATCGAAAACAGTCCAAAAGGCATGCATCATCATTTTTACAATTCTTATTGTGAAAAGAAATTCTGCAGTCCGACTAATTGGTGAAGAGATATCGTGTCCTAAGACGAATGGACGGACTGGCATAATGATCCTAAAAGTACGTTCTTTTGATCAAAATGCGTCCTGAGAAGTACAATTATTGCTCACACCGTCGTTTTAAGTGAAGAAGCACGATTCTGGTAAAGGTTATATGGCACATATGGAAAATTTCTACAAATGAAGCGTGTTTTACTACAGTTAAACCCCACTTTAGGGAGAAAACGTCCGAGCTAACGAACCTGTTCTTTAAATTTAAATTACCTTATTCTTGAAGTATGGTGAATAATGGGGTTTGATTTAAGCGCTTTTGCTGGAATTTGTTAGTTTCAAAATTCAATTAATGTCGCTGGTTTTTGCTACCACTAATTCAAAAATTACCGCAACTATTAACTTAGCTATTCGTAGATAACGCTAGTGGCCTAAATAAAACGATGAAATCCTTTATGTTCCAAGTGAAATGCATTAAATTTATGGCTTTTTAAAACCTCAGACTTGACTTTAGCATTTTGCAAAATTATATCAATGGAAAACAACCAAAGTGGAAAGAATGCACAGTCATACCAAAATATTATGAACACCTACCTAATAATGGGAATAACCACCCTTGGCCCGGATTACAGCGGCAAGAGGGCGTGGCATGCAGCAATGAGGCACTGGAAGGTTGTCCCCACGTCGGACTGCAGAAGAGCACAAAGGTCCCGGAGATGACGTGGTTCTGGGTCGGCACGGCGAACCTGTCGATCTAAATAGTCCCACAAGTGCTCTATGGGAGTGAGGTAGGGCGATTTCGCTGGCCAAGGGAGAACGGAGACATCGCTGTTGTGTTCCTGGAACCAGTAAGCCACCCCTTAGCGACCCGGCAGGGCGCATTGTCTTATTGGTAGGCACCATCACCAACGGGGTAAGCGTCCAACATAATGGGATACATGTGGTCAGCGAGGAAGGACAGGTAGCCAGCCATTGGTGTTCAGGGACCCATTCATTGGTACCAAAGGAAAATCTCCCAGACATGCACCCTGCCACCGTCGGCCTGTACTTGACCGACAAGCGTATCCGGGTGTTTGTTCTTGTGTGTCTGATCTGCATCAGCCATCCCTCGTCACTTCTGTGGAGTACAAACCTCAATTCGTCGGAGAAGGCAACCTTTTCCCACTCTTCCACTTTTCAATGGCGATGGTCCCATGCGAACTGCAGGCGTAATTGCTGATGAACCTGGGTTAACATGGGTGCCTTGACGCACTGTCGACTCCGGAGACCCATGTGTAACAGGGTTCGCTCTACTGTTATCGAGACACATACCTGTGTGCCCCACCGTTCATTTGCCTGGTCAATTGCTACACTGTCGTGTGTCGATTGCCGTTTACCAGTCGACGGATGCGACGTTCTCCTCTGGGGTCGGTGGCGTTTGGGGCTCTACAGTTATGACGTCGGAAGGTACTTAGTCTGCCAGCGGTCCATTCTTGGTACACCCTTACTACAGCACCTGCCGAACAGCCCACTAAGTCTGCTGTTTCTGAGATGCTTCCACCCTTGGCTCGGTAGCCGATGTTCATTCCGTTTTGAACGTCCGTCAAATCACTCCCTCAGCCCATTGTGCTCACGTAACGCACTATGGCTCTTCAGTCCTGGCCGGTCGCTTATATTCCGTGTGGTCCACCTTGTTACATGCACTCTGTGATGCGCCTGGGCGGGTACACTCTGATTCTGAGGTTGGTCATATTATTCTGATACGACCGTGTAGATGCTTGACCATATATTATTCAACTTCCCACATGGACGTATCTTATTACAAAGCACTATCACCATCCCGAAAGCAAGGCATATATTCCCTCTCGAGAAACGTTCCATAGGTTGTGCATGCAGCCACTCTTTTTTACATTACCTTCTGAGCTACGTAGTCGGAATGAAGGCAATTCTATCGCAATGGCTGGAGTGATCCAAAAAGGGATAGCCCTTGAAAAATTCCCAGTTCCCTAACTGCATCTTCTGAAAGTTTAAGTGCCGCAGTTTTGTTCATCAAAGGTTTCAAGCGCCTCACGCAAATTGTGAGTAGCTGGTCGAAGGTTTGCTGCGCCTTGTGAGGAACATCCATAAGGAAATTGGTTTCGCTGCAATACGGATAATCAGTACAGTTCAGCGATTTCCATGGGTAGGCACTGCTGCGATTACCTTCAGTATAGACTGCCCGACATTGAAACTGTCCCACCCAAAAGGAATGAACCAAATAAGCCCCGAAAATTACCTCAGTCGTAGAATGTGAGGTGGATCCCAAGGCTGTACAAAGTTTGACAGACAGGATCACGTGAGCTGGAATAGCTTGTGTAAACACAATGTTATCCAAAACAATCAGATAAACGGCGGGGTATGGAGAAATTTATCATTCTGAAGGTTTCTTGGGGTATCGGGGACCACGGAAGGTTTCCCTAGTCACATAATGCAGCGTCATTGCGACACGGAAAAGGAGAGTCTGGGGAGCGTCGTGAATAAAGTCCCATACATGCTTTATGGGGGAGAGATCCGGAGATTTTGCTGTCTATGAAGCACGTAGCTCTCTTGTAAGCACGCTTGGGGATGTTAGCTGCGTTCTGCAGCACGTTATCTTGCTGTAAAAGATCCTTTAGAATACCACTAAAATATTGCAACAACACAGCCCCTGAAAGGTCATCCAGGTGCCACCGGGGTGTCACCGTGCCCGTTATGAATGTCAGATGTGACCAGGAAACGTAACTAATGGCACGTCACGCGGGGATGCCTGGTTGGCTGCCCCTGTGGCGTAGTGGTCTAAACGCTAGATTCTGACCGTTCGTCCGAGATGAGCCCCGGTTCGAATCCTGAGTGAGGCATTGATGAGGCGTTGTCTTACAGCAACAGCTGCCTTCCTTTCCTGAAACCGGTGGCTCCACGTTAGAGATGTGCGACTACTTATAGCCCATTGAGCGGGTCACATTGCTCGTTAAATCCCGGTTATCTAGCAGGGTGAAGTTCCTTGACAGTAACTGACCATTCCTGTTGTTACGTCGTCGCCGTACGCTAAGCCTACGGTCGTCGGCATCAAGGCAGAAGGAGGACTCATCACTCAGCACGACATGATATCATTCTTCTCTCTACCTAACTTTATTATGACACCACACCCGACGACCTCGGCGAGTTCCTATAGTTAGTGAAAATCGACGCAATGTCTTCTCTTTACGACTTGGAGTGTTCACTATTCCAGACATGACAGGGATGTCCATTGCTTGTCGTCGCTACAGCCCGTCGAATGGTCCCTGAAGTAGATTGTGTCTTCGTAAATTCCTGGTTAGGAATACACCTATTAATTAATATTTACATTTGCCTGATTGCACTGGTTGTTCTTGCATACACTGTTACCAATAACATGCAAATATTATTGAATTCTGGTTCATAAGGGCCGCGATTCGTTGAATCGACCAACCAGCTTCAGGGAGACCTAAGGCCTTGCCTCCCTCACGCATGTCCACCTGGTGATAAAGTTGGCGACGAAGTCTACGAGAAACCTTAGGTTCTTTGAAATGCTGAAAAAGCCCTCAACACTCCGTTAGTTTGTTCTATATAAGATGGTGGATGGGAAACGACAGGGCTTGGGAGGCCTGTGTTTAGCATATCATGACTCGCACGATTACTTGTGCACTAGAATTATTTGCATACCCCCTCCCTGCATACGCGCGCCAAATTGTATGCTAATAAGGCGACTCCTGACTGGCAGAATTTGTGTCGAGCAGGGTAATTTGGTTGTTGCAGGGTTAAACGATCACCAAGTGCATATCAGAGGTATCGAATAGAAGTCACTCGTCTCACTTTTAAGGAGACGGGTTCAAGGGAAGGAAGAGAGCCGGAGCCATTGGACAAACACACCACCCATGCCTCATCCGGGACATGAACTCGGGTCCGTCTCGGGCGAAGAGTCCAAAACCCACTGGGGCTGCCTGTGTGGCATCCAGTATTTTGCAGTGTAGATTGTTGGATATCACACAGAATCTTTTCACTTTTCATGTTTCATACAAATAACCTACGTGATTTAGAAAATAACACTGAAGCACCTAATTTTATACATGAACAAAAATTGCAGGTATCAATGTAATTCGTTATTTAAGAACTACGCTCTCTATGCATAGCTGTTAAGCTTTATGTTTCTGCAACTTAAAAGCTGTTCTTAAAAGACAGAGTACGTGCCACCAGATCATCTAAATACACACTTATAAGAACAATTTAATAAAACTTTGAGTGCTTTGTTCTTTAGTTTCCTTCATGTCTTTTATGCGCACGTGTACACGTGCCTAATCAGTTCTGCTCTGATTATCGATTAACGTTTCTAAACGAAAGGATGGAAATCTTCCATCGCCCTCATTGTTCATCGGAAATGTATTGATCGTTGCATTCATTTAATGCCAGCCTGCAAATGTAGTGACATCACGCTTTAATCCTCTCTCTTTAGCCCTCTTCTCCGAAAGCTAGAATTAATGTTAATCCTATTTTCAACCCTACGCAAGCCTAAGCACATTTAGAAAATATGCTGTGTCGTCCGTTATATGCTTTGTCACCTTTGCATCTGTTTCTCCAAAAGATGTGCATGTACATTTCAAGTCCAGTTAGAAATCATGAAGCATTTATTCCAGAGATTATTTGATTTCATCTTTTTGTGAATCAGTCGTAAGTGTGAATAAGATTTTATCTTGCAAAGCAGCTATTAGTACCTTAACGTATTTTTCCGACGAGGTGTGACAAATCACTTATGTTACGGATTTGTGTTCCATTTGTTCAGTAAATCGGCTAAGAATTATCCCATTTCAAAGTAAAGGAAGTATTTTGTTTTGATAACGCAAAATAGAATTTCCATTAGAAAATGGATTAAAGTTTCTGAATTATTTCAGAGACCTGTCAACTGGACTGTTTTGTTTCCAGTCGAATAATAAAACGCAAGATTTACTTGAACCAGTTACAATCGATACAGAAAATTATCAGTGATTTATTTTCTTCTCAAGAGGAAGCTTTATGAACAATCGTAGCCTTATTCTCCGTGATGCAACAATGCATACAGGATGTAATTCAGAAGTGTATAAAATATTTTGCGGGCTTACAGAATGTATCTGGTGCAGAATCTCCAGTGCACACTAGGGACGGGGATAAGAAAAAACGATGCTTTAAAAAAGTAGCAAAGCAGCATACCGGATATTTCCCCTTAATTTAAAAATCATATTTTACATAAAAAAAACAAAAAAAAAACTGATCATTATATGCCACAAGTGATGACACATACACTGAGTGGCCACTTTATTATGAGCACTCCCTCAGTACTTCGTTGGGCCATCTTTTGCTTTTAATACTGCATCGATTCTTCGTGGCATGGACTCCACGAGATGTTGATAGGTGGTGTGTGGAATCTGAGACCATGCTTGAGGAATAGCACTTTCGAGGAGTGTGATATTGCAGGGTTGTAGATCCAGCTGTCTGATGGCTCGTTCAACTTCACACCACAAATTTTCAATGGGGGTTGAGATATTAGGATTGTGGGGGCCACCTAAGCAAAGTAAACTCACCGGCATGTTCCTGACACCAATCCTGTACAATACGAGCTCTGTGGCAGGACGCATTATCTTGTTGAAAGTAGCCATCGCCATTGGGATAAACCATCCGCATGACAGGATGCACTTGGCCCGCAACGATGTTTAGATATGATGTGCCAGTCAGACGTTGATCAACACGAATTCAAGGGCCCAAAGCAAGCATGCCAGGAAAACATTCCCCAAACCATAACGTTGCCTTCACCAGCTTGAAGGGTTGTAGCAATGCATTTGTGGTTCATGCTTTCGTGGTGTTTCCGCCAAATTCTCACTCGGCCATCGACATGGTACAACTGAAAATGTGATTCATCGGACCACATAATTTGTTTCCAATTATCGACTGTCCAATCCTTGTGCTCCTGTGCGAACTGGAGACGTTTTCTCTTGTTAACTGCAGACAGCAAAAGTGTTCCAACAGGCCTTCGGCTGCCATATCCCATCCGATGCAGTGTACGGCGAACAGTGCGTACAGAGATCATTTGAGAGGATCCTTGATTAAGATGGTCTGTAATTTGCTGCACTGTTGCCCTTCTGTTGTCTGTTACCAGTCTGGACACTCTCCGTTCCGCAAGAGCAGTCACTAGTCGATGACGACCACACGTTGCACGTAGAGACCCAGTTTTTTGGCTGACAGTCCAGTCTTTAAACACTTTCACAACAGATGCTCTGAACATTTCACGAATGCGGCGGTTTCCGTTATACTCGCTCCATTGCTCCGAGCTCCTACAATCATCCCACGTTAAAAGTCCGTCAAATCGCAAGTGGGACATCGTGGGGCTAAGTGAGGTAAGGAGAAAAGGAGAAGATCTCATCGAACTGAAAAGTGGACATCTCTTCTACTATTGTGGGACAGATACTGGCAGAACTAGTGGTGTTGGATTTATAATAAACAAGAAACTGAAGGATAAAGTTGTAGAAGTTGAAAGTTCCTCTGACAGAGCTGCACGACTTGTTATCCAACTCTCGAAAAGATACCAGGCTCAGATTATTCAAACTTATGCACCCACCACAAGTCATCCTGAAGAAGAAATTGAAGGATTTTATGAGGAAATTTGTCATCTAAATAATAAAGGTAAGCAGCACTTGAAAATAATTATGGGAGATTTCAATGCAAAAAATAGGGCAACGGCAACAGAATAAAACTTCAGTAGGTAAATTCGGTCACGGCAACAGAAACCAGCGTGGAAATACTCTCGTTGAGTTTGCAGAGGCAGAAGGGTTTTTCATCTTGAACTCCTTCTTCAAGAAAAAGCCACACAGGAAATGGACATGGAGACATCCAAATGGGACGACAAGTGAAATTGATTTTATTATGTGTAACAAAAAATTCGTCATAGAAGACTGCAGTGTGCTAAACAAGTTCAACACAGGTAGTGACCATAGATTGGTGAGATGTAAGATGCACCTCAACACTAAACTTGAACGTGGCAAGCTCATAAGACAAACAAAATCTATTGACATAACCAACCTTAAAAAACACCATAATACCTTCAAGTTAGAACTGAAGAACAGGTTCTCTGCTTTAGAAGGCCTAACATCGGAAGAAGTGGACATCTCTGAAGTTAACAGAAAAGTAACCAAAGCTCTTATGGAAACAGCAACAAAATTAGCTGGGTCTAAGAACAAGTTGCATGTGAACAAATTATCAGGAAAAACCAAAATGTTGATGCAAAAAAAGAAGAGAGATGAGGACAACTAAAGAAGATGTGACTTCCAAAGTGGAATATATAGAGCTATGCACAGTAAGAAAAAGTATCACTGAAGACGTAAGGAAATTCAACTGTGAACTAGTGAGGAAAGCAATTGAAAACAACCAAAGCCTAAAGATAGCAAAGGGACATCTCAGTAAGGGAAGAAAACAGATTATGGCACTGAGAAAAGAAGATGGTTCTGTAACAAGAAATAGAGGCGAAATTTTGACAAGAGTGAAAGATTTCTACTCCAAATTATATGAAAGGGATGATATATGCACTCCAGACATCATGAAAGATACCAGTACCAGAGTTCCTCCAGTCCTTCCAGCAGAAGTTGCACATGCAATCAAGAACATGAAGCGAGGAAAAGCTCCAGGAGAAGATGGAATTACTGTAGACATCATACAAGAAGCAAGTGGAGAAATCGAAACAGTACTCGCCCAAATTTTCACTCGATGCCTTAATGAAGGAAAGATTCCTGAGGATTGGAACACCGCTACAATGATCCTGCTACATAAGAAAGGTGACATTGAGGATCTCGGAAACTACAGACCTATCAGCCTCCTATCAGTAGTTTATAAAATCTTCACTAAAGTTCTTTCACACCGCTTGAAGGTAACACTGGACATGGCTCAACCGAGAGAACAAGCTGGATTCAGGAGTGGCTACAGCACAATAGATCATATCCACGTGCTGAGAGAACTAATTGAAAGAGCGAGGGAATATGAACTTCCATTGTGCATGGCTTTTATCGATTATGAAAAAGCCTTTGATTCGGTGAAACCATCAGCAGTTACAATGGCTCTGAAAACCTGCGGTATTGAAGATGCATACATTAATATTATTAATAACATCTATGAAAATGCAAGTGCAAAGATTAGGCTGTTTGAAAATACAACACACGTAAAAATTGGAAAGGGAGTGAGACAAGGTGACACCATATCTCCGAAGCTCTTTAATTCCACATTGGAGGGTGTTTTTCAGTCGCTGAGCTGGGAAAACAAGGGGATAAAGATTAATGGAGATTATCTAACCCACCTTCGTTTTGCTGATGACGTAGTCATTTTTGCAACTACCCCATCAGAACTGCAGAGTATGATCCGGGAACTTGCTGACAAGAGTAAAGAAGTGGGATTAAAAATGAACTTTCAGAAGACAAAAGTGATGTTCAATGCTTTTACAAAAAATGAAGATTTATCGATTGATGGAGAAAAGCTGGAGATAACAGACACGTACGTTTATCTTGGACAGCAGATATCAAGTGAGGGTCACATTGATGAAGAAATTAATCGGCGTACAAAACTTGCCTGGAGAGCTTTTGGAAGAAACAGCATAATTTTCAAGAGCAATATGCCATTATGTCTTAAAAGAAAAGTGTTTGATCAATGCCTCCTTCCAGTGCTTACGTATGGTGCAGAGACGTGGACCTTAACTAAAAGAGACATACAAAGGCTGCAGACAACTCAAAAAAGCATGGAGAGGTGCATACTTGGTGTAACCAGGAGAGATAAGAAGAGGAACTCCTGGATCCGAAAAATGACAAGAGTGGAAGACATCATGATCAGAGTTAAATCCCTGAAATGGCAATGGGCTGGACATACTGCCAGAAGGACAGATCATCGATGGACAGCCGAAATTTTAGATTGGATTCCAAGGGACAGGAAAAGACCCAGAAGAAGACCACATGGGAGATGGGTGGATGAAATTCGAAAGTATGCAGGGGTGACATGGAGGAGACTGGCACAAGACAGACGGTTGTGAAGGAAACTTGGAGAGACCTTCGTCCAGCAGTGGATTGATAATGGTTGACAATGATGATGATGATGATATATATATCTCCGAAGCTCTTTAATGCCACATTGGAAAATGTCTTTCAATCACTGAACTGGGAAAAAAAGGGATAAAGATTAATGGAGATTATCTAACCCACCTTCGTTTTGCTGATGACATAGTCATTTTTGCAACTACCCAATCAGAGCTACAGAGTATGATCCAGGAACTTGCTGACAAGAGTAAAGAAGTGGGGTTCAAAATGAACTTTCAGAAGACAAAAGTGATGTACAATGCTTTTACAAGAAATGAAGATTTATCGATTGATGGAGAAAAGCTGGAGATAACAGACACGTACGTTTATCTTGGACAGCAGATATCAAGTGAGGGTCACATTGATAAAGAAATTAATCGGCGTACAAAACTTGCCTGGAGAGCTTTTGGAAGAAACAGCATAATTTTCAAGAGCAATATGCCATTATGTCTTAAAAGAAAAGTGTTTGATCAATGCATCCTTCCAGTGCTTACGTATGGTGCAGAGACGTGGACCTTAGCTAAAAGAGACATACAAAGGCTGCAGACAACTCAAAGCAGCATGGAGAGGTGCATGCTTGGTGTTACCAGGAGAGATAAGAAGAGGAACACGTGGATCCGAAAAATGACGAGAGTGGAAGACATCATGATCAGAGTTAAATCCCTGAAATGGCAATGGGCTGGACATACTGCCAGAAGGACAGACCATCGATGGACAGCCGAAATTTTAGATTGGATTCCAAGGGACAGGAAAAGACCCAGAAGAAGACCACATGGAAGATAGGTGGATGAAATTCGAAAGTATGCGGGAGTGACATGGAGGAGACTGGCACAAGACAGACCGTTGTGGAGGAAACTTGGGGAGACTTTCGTCCAGCAGTGGATTGATAATGGTTGACAATCATGATGATGATATATATATATATATATATATACCCACTCAAGAGGGACTTCAGCACCCCTTAAGTACAGTAATTTCCCCAGGATTTCGAACACGAGGGAAGATGTGTTTTTTACGGTGTTCGCGCGCGCGTGTGTGTGTGTGTGTGTGTGTGTGTGTGTGTGTGTGTGTGTGTGTGTGTGTGTGTTGGTGAATGGGAGGATCAGGCCGACAGGCAGAGTGTCTGGAAAAAGTACGGGGTTACCTAGACCCCTGGTTTTAATTTTTTAAGTAATTTCTGGAACAGAAATACGTAGTGAAAGTTTATTAAATTAGCCTATCAAGATTAAAACGGTGCGCGGACCGATGCATGAACATGGATATACATTTTATCGCAAGGAGCAAATGCAGCAAAATATAATTAAATGGTTAAGCTTAATAACTATAAGACTTCATAATCATTCATTTTACTTTCACTTGTTCCTGAAGTGTCTGTTTTTTTTAAATGACTACTTTTAATCTTTAAACAGCTGACGTGCGAAACAAATCATCATTCTTTTCATCAGAAACGGCAATTGAGCTTAACTGACTCTGCGCAAAAAGAACTGGTCGAGTTTTAGAAGTTCCTTCGAAGGGCTCTCCTTCTGTTTTCTCTCGCTGATACTGTATTCCAGTTCGATACTTTTGTGACATTTTGCAAATGGACGTCGTTCGCTTGTATATGAAAGTTTCCACACAGTAAATGAGATAGACATACTTACTATATAAGGAAGAACTAAAACCAACAGCAACGTTTAATTGTTTCGTTCAAACCTAAAGTAAATGGCTTGAAGAAATCGCCCTCTTATACATTTGCGGCTGATGTGACTAAATGTTGGCGCCTGTCGCGTACGTAATCCTAGGTGACTGACTACACATCCTCCACAAATACTTCCCATGTGGCCTCGCAGTTTTTTTCCACAGCAGCGTAGACAGAGGGTGATTTGAGAGCGATCGTATTATACACTAGTGTGCAAAAATTAAGGATGAAGAGGGGAAATTAGCATATCAGCGGAACGAGCACACAGAACGGACCGGAAGACCACTCAGGAGATATACTAGGGTCCGGTAGGGTAGGGCATGCGCATATATGCAGCATGACGTAGGTGGGGCGGGGAGTGTCGGAAGGGTATAAAACACTCGGGCGGTGTACGCTCAGCAATTCGGTGAAAGTTATTGCATGGTGTACTTCGGTTTGAACGACGTCGAGTTGCTGCCACCGTGTGATATGGCCAACAGGGAATCCAGTAGACGACATCTGGATGACTTTATCCGAGGTCGCGTCATTGGGAACTTGGAAGAAGGTGGAAGTGTGACTAGTGTGGCCGAGGAGTTCTGGATCGCTTACAGCATCGTTTCACGAGCTTGGAGAGCATTTCAAACGACAGAAACAGTTGTCCGAGAGTTTCGCAGTGGTTGTCCAAGAGGAACCACGGCGGCGGATGACTGGTATATTTTCCTACAGGCGAAAAGATACAGGCGGCAGACAGCGGGAGAAATCGCAAGGCACCTGCAACAGACAACTGGGCGTCTGTTATCGCGTTTTACCGTGCCCAGGAGGCTAAACAAAGGTGGTCTATTTGCGCGACGAGCAGTACGGTGTGTGACATTAACGCCTGCTCATCGGAGAAGGCGGTTTCTGTGGTGCCAAGAGCACAAGAACTGGATACATCAGCAATGGAGTCGAGTTCTCTTTAAGAGCCGATTCAGTCTGACGAGCGATTCTGGAAGTATACACATCTGGAGAGAGCAGGGAACACGCAATCACACCTCCAACATCATCGAAAGGGACAGGTTTGGAGGTGGCGAAGCTCTCGTTTGGGGCGGTATCCTGTTTGGTAGCCGTACTGAGCTCCACATCTTCCAAGGAGGTTCAGTCACTGGTGTCCGCTACTGTACCGAGGTTCTCCTGCCTCACGTGCGTCTGTTTAGAGGTGCTGTGGGTCCTGAGTTCATCTTCATGGAAGACAACGCTACACCTCATGGTACAGTGGCTGTCGCAGAGCTGTTGGATTGTGAAGATATTCAACGCATGGATTGGCCCGCAAGGTCCCCGGACCTAAATCCAATCGAACACGTGTGGGACCTTCTCGGGAGACGCTTGGCAGCACGTCACCAGCCGCCAGCAACGATTCCGCACCTGCGATTGGCGCTACAAGAGGAATGGGCCGCGATGCCTCAACAGCTCCTTGACAACCTCGTCCTCAGCATTGACAGACGTTGTAAATCATGCAACGCAGTCAGGGGTGATTATATCCACTAGTAAAGACTGGATTTTTCTTGGCAGCCGCCTGTCACATGTACGTTTCTGTCTTCTGTCCAGTTGTGCTCAAAGCTACCTTTTCAAAAAAGTGCCTGTGTATCGTTTGGATTCTTTGTTTGGACGGTTTAGCCCACTTGTCCCATATTCCTAAATCTTTGGATCATATGGTATGATTTGAGTCGATGTGGAGCACTTCTGCACAACGTTACATTCGAAAAACCGTCTCGTCCTTACTTTTTGCATGCCAGTGTTTACTATTTATTGCAAAATGATCGTATTACAACCTAGAGCCAAAGCACTGAATAATTTCAATCCGTAGGGCAATCAGTGTTTTAAAAGTGAAACTTGACATTTATTTAAACAAAACTAAATATATCTTTAAGGAAATTATGAATCGTTAGTTAATTATTTTTTATTTGTTTTTGTGCGTGTTCGGATTTTTTCATATAACTGTCAGCTGTAATACGCCCCTTTGTTACCTGCGCCCCCACGCAACTGCGGGGACTGCGGGGGTGGTAGTTACGCCACTGGCCGGCATTACCTAACAATGTCGGCTCCCTGATTATATGATCAGACGACTTTTTTGTATATATTTCACGCTGAGCTGATTCCTAGCGTTGGTGGTTTCCAATTTATACGGACTCTGTTGGTACCGACGTCACTGCGAAATAGTCTTGCGCTCCTTATGTTTGATCTCCAGTTTATATTTCGTTGTGGATATACCTGCATTTCCTCATTTATGTTTTCTGTACTGAAAATTTCAGTGATATCTCCTATGTTTGTAATTCAATTATAGCAATAAACTGGGTACCACTTTGGTACCCACAGTTACCAACACCAAAAACCATTGCCATTTCAGGGATTTTTCTCGGATCGTGATGTCTTCCACTCTTGTCATTTTTATTATCCACCAGGTCCTCATCTTATTTATCTTTCGTTGTTACACCAAGCGTGCATCTCTGCATGCTTTTTTCAGTTGTCTGCAGCCTTTGTATGTTTTTTTAGTTAACAAAGACCAGAAAAATACATATTTATAATACAAATAATAAAGGCATCTAAATAGCGTCCAACTACGCGCAGTAGGGACAGGGAAAAACAAATATATACATGCAAATAATTCAATAAAATCAATATATTCAATCAATAAGTACAATAACAAAAATGTCAAGAAATAAATACAAAATCTGGTAGTCAGCCACCGGGTATTAATAATCAAGGAAAGACATCCGGTGGCTCACCCCTAAATCAGACAGGTTTCATGTGGTTGCTAAATTTTGACCCCTGCCAAAATATTAAAAAAGTAATTAAGGCATGCAGCCTTTCCTACTTGTCCGAGGATAGCTAAATAACTTACCAGAACCACCATCTATCTCTATTCAGATCAACTTCCATTTTGCAAACAACATCGCACTTCCATTTTGTAAACAACTCTTGTTTACACACTGGAAGCTACTTTTTGTTTCCCTGGCTCAAATTAGCGCTGAAAAGGGAGAGATTTCCGGATATTTCGAACATTTCAGCGAACGTAACGACTCAGCTACAGACGATAACAGTGGGATACTTTTCCTTTGAATGGTGGGGCAGATAAGTGATAAAAGAGTTCACATGTAGATACAAGCACTAACTTTTGTGTGGTTATTAGTCATGGTCCAATAATTTGAGAAATCACATTAGCCACTTGAATTTCCAAGATGGCCGCCATATTCCAACATGGCTGCCATTCCCAGTATTTCTTTTTTTTTTTTTTTTTTTTTTTGTGATTGGAGGTTTAACGACCACCGTGAGCAACTCAATGGGCTATAAGCAGTCGCCCGTCCCTAATTTAGGGTCACTGGTTCCAGGGAAGGGAGAGAGCCAGTGCCGTAAGACAAACACAACATCCATGCCTGACCGGGATTCGAACCCGGACCCCTGACGGACGAATGATCAGAGGCCAACGCCTTAGACCACTGCGCCACCGGGGTGGCCCCAGTATTTCCCCCCAGAATTAAACCCATTGGACTTGTTTCAATTACTTTTATTGACTCCAATGTTTGTCACATAAATAGGGAAGTTAAATGTACAATTACGTATGAAACATCTTAAGTTCGTTTGTTAAATTCCTGACAATACACTAATTTTAGCAATGCACAAACTAATATAATTAAACCAAGCATGATGGAACGAAAAATGTTAGGAACACATTCTGGGCTCTTTGTGTCTGTTCATGGTGTGTTTTGTGTTGACCTTCATTCGCTTCAGATGAGGCCTCATAATGCGCAACCAATTGGCTAACTTCAGGACCAGCTACCATCCACATCAGTGCTGATGGATACTCAGTCAAGCCGATAGCACCCCTATCTGCCTTGGCAACAACATTTGATTGCTCATAAGCTTGATCTATGACCATAGCTGAGAACTCTTGCATTGATTTGTGCACAACGAATATTCCATTCTGAAACTCCTGCGTCACCTCAGGCTGTTTCCCTTTTAATGTCAACAATCTCTGAGGTGTATGGGTAGCCATCTTACATAGTTCATGTTGTTGTTCGCCAAAAAGTGTGGTAGCAGCTCAGACAGTGAGTAACAGTACTGGCTGAAATTGGCTTCCCAGAGTGACCGAATTATAAGTGAGATCACCAGCTCCATTGACAATACCAATGCCCATAAATGAAACTGGGGAACGTGTTTACGACTCTCACACCAATCTTCGAAGCTTAGGTTTTCCTCAGTGTTGCTAACTGTTCATTACAGTAGCCAGAGTAGGATTCCTTCAAAGCCTTGTACAAAGCACATGCTGTTACTTGGTGCATCTGCTGTGTTCTACTTGCGCTGGAGGCTGTTAAAATTATTCTTCAGTGCCGGTGGATGCTATTCCTGCTCCAACAAGAGCACCAGTCCAACCGCTGTCCTTCAGTATAGTAACGAGTGACTTCAATACAGCTGTCTGTATATGTAGGCTTTCAAAACATTATGACTAATTTGTCTTCCCCATAGTTCTCAGGCCAGTGCCACTGAGTTTTTTGGCTACTGCATAGATGGGTTGGCCAGCTGCAATAACAGGTACCTGGCCTGGATTCAAGATTGAAACTATGTCCTTGATTTTGTCCATGACATGTCTGACTGTAGCAACTGGGTGGGCCTGATATCGAAGCAGAGGTAAAAGTTAGGTAATGTTGACTTTAAATGCAGGGCTTCTCTTCTTTGATGCGTGGTGGGCTGACCAATTAACATCCACTGTGCCATCAGTCACATTTGACTTTTACATCCACTCATATTCCAGTGCCAATTGTGTTCTAAACAGACATGTTCCAGTATCTGTCACTGTCTTGTCTATCTCTGTAGTATCTGTGACATTTGTCTTTGGAGGTGAAATGTCCTTCTTGGTGAGGAAGGCAGAGCGGATATTTGTGAGTCAGGGAGTTCAGGAACTTTCTTCACTTTCTTCTCGCCGAACCTGAGCTTCCGACGATGTTCACCTTTGCTGTTTTCGGTTATGTGCTAAAAACAAAGATACTGGTACCATGGAAAGAGGTGTTTGCTGTTATTGCAGTAGGGTTATGGTCGATGTTCGCCATGACTGCTGTGGTGAGCAACTGTCTTTGCAAATCGTTGGACATACCAGCCCATCTTTCTCATATTTGATAACATCTGTATCACCTAGCTGTGCTGATATTTTTAAAGTTCTGTCATAGGAAATGTTGCGACCATGCTCATGAAGCAGATCCACCAACGATCTCTTCCTTGTCTTTGCATGGACAAGCATCCCCATGTAAGCAGGGAATGGTGTTTCATGGTTTATAGCGTATCCATGGTAGCAATTGTATTGCAACAACTGCTCTAATGCCAGGCTGTTTTTCGTGGAACCAACTGTAAGCTGAGATTTGATATCAGCCCCATGTTCAACCATGCCAACAAACTGAAGAAGAGTGGAAGGAATAGCCTCATCAACACAACTATCATGGAATGTCCCATCAAATGTAGACTTGTAGTCAAGCATGTGCCTTCGAAGAATTTTAGTAGCCTTACCCAGGATGCTGGCTTCACTTTAGTCTGAGACGTGTGATAAAGCGAAGCCAGTGTGTTCTGTAAAAGCCAGAAGAACCTCTTTTCTCTGTTTTTGATCTGCCAGCGCAGGCATTGCTTCCATCAAATTCTCCTTCAGTCTAGTGGAGTTTACATGAGGTGCCTTGACACTAAGCTACTGTAGCTGCTGCTGGTAATGATGAACCATGTCTGCAAGACGAAAGGTTCCAGGACTCCCAGTGCTGTATTTTGTTCCCATTATGTAGTTCATTAGTTCAGAAAAGGCAAGTGGTAAAGCTTCATGTTCTGGTGTCTGTCCCTTTTCCTGTCTTCTGATGTTTCTGAGGTGTATTCTGTCTCTGTTTTACAAGTCAGCAAAACATGTATTGCGGTACTTCAGCTCATGTGCAATGGCATCGCCACCAATCCCTTTCGAGAGAAGCTTTCCATCATTAAGACTGCTGGCACATTATTTCCGTCTTTGATTAAGATGCATTGTCATGACTTTCTCTGTTCGGATGTTGGAGCTTCGTTTTCACATAGGAAGCACTGAGATTCTTGTTATTCATGGCTACGTCTTGGGAGCTTGCGACTCCTACCTTCATCCTTAGTACTGCTCTCTGCATGCATTTTTCTCTTTCTTCCTCAAACAAGTTTGGTGTTGTTTAACAGATGATGGCAGCTCTGGTGGTACTGGGCTTCATTCCCTTTCAGTGTTTCTTCTATACCACCATCTTTATCCAGTGTTCCAGGATCCAGAACAATGGGTAAATGTATTGAGGAACATTAGTCGCAATCATGTTGTATCCATCATTTTCACAGATATACCGTGTTGGAGGTGATTTCAGTTGTTCGTTCTTGTTCTTTTGACACAAATAGCATTTGTTCCAGTCAGTTCGCCATGCTGGTTGGTGTTAATGGTGAAGTTCTTGAATTGTACGTCTTTCACTGTTAAAGATTTATTCTTTCACTACCGGAACATAAAATTGTAATTGAAGTTTCTAACGTTTTAAACAGGAAAATAATAAAAATATTTATTGGAATGTTCAAACATTAAACATGAGTAATATCCTCGTAAAGGTGTCGGCCATATTGAAAAATGTCGCCATCTTGAATTTTTGACTGTCTAATGGTCTATATGAAAAGCGTTATTTTCAATGATAAAGTTTATTACTTGCATAAATATTAGAACGATTTCATTGAAATATTCGGTTATCATGTGTCGGCCATCTTGAATGTTTGAGTGGCTAACGTTTTATATGAAAAGTGCGATTCTTTTTTTTGATTGGAGGTTTAACGACGACCGTGAGCAACTCAATGGGCTATAAGCAGTCGCCCGTCGCTAATTTAGGGTCACTGGTTCCAGGGAAGGGAGAGAGCCAGTGCCGTAAGACAAACACAACATCCATGCCTCACCGGGATTCGAACCCGGACCCCGTTCGGACGAATGATCAGAGGCCATCGCTTAGACCACTGCACCACCGGGGCGGCAAAGTGCGATTTTCAATGAGTATGTGTGTCAACTGTGGTACTTTTATTCCACATATGAAATATTCGTTCTGTGACGTACCTGCCAGCAGGACGCACATGACATAAAGGCAGATAGGAATCAGAATACATGTCTGCGTAGCTCAGTTGGTAGAGCTGCTTGTTCCGGAATAAGCGTACTCGGGTTCGAATCCCGGCGTAGACCAAAAATGACGGAGAAATTTACTTCGTTATAATGGCGCCCGAACTACCCGGATGACCCGACCGTTCAAAATCTCGCATTGGTGTGATGTTATTTCCACACCGCGAGATAGGAAAAATCAGAGAATCCCTTCTCCAGTGCTTCGAAAAATAAATGTGTGTGACGTTGCATTCCACACACCAGATTGACTGGGAGTTCTCAAGTGCACGTTCTACAGTGGTTGTCTGCCTGCAGCGATTCATGGTCACGGCTGATCCGTGGGCCATGCCCCCGGCCCTCTTTCGGGGGGGGGGGGGAGATGTGACGTACCTGCCAGCAGGACGCACATGACATAAAGGCAGATAGGAATCAGAATACATGTCTGCGTAGCTCAGTTGGTAGAGCTGCTTGTTCCGGAATAAGCGTACTCGGGTTCGAATCCCGGCGGAGACCAAAAATGACGGAGAAATTTACTTCGTTATAGTTCGAAAATATGTACTTATCTGCCTCACTAGAAGGCCAGTAAGGTAAGTTTTTTTGAAATATTACCTGTTGCTCATTTTTATCGTGCATTTCATTGACACACACCTTCTATAGAATAATAAATAGCAGTCCAAAACTTAAGAGTAAGGCACAGTTTGATCAGTAAAAATCGGAAAAAGTGATATCGACGGTAACAGCCACAGTAAAACACTCGACATGAAAAATCATGAATAATATGAGATAGAGATCTAAACTGGGCAAAGTGTTACGGAAGAGATACACGCTTAACTGTCGCCCAGTGACATTTTGCCATCATCTGCATACCCTTACTGCAGGGCGAATTCCGCAGTAGTGGATATGCCTATCCTCACCGCAATGCAAGTCTTACACTAATGTGTTATGCTTAGTACCAAAGGGTTTAGGCGCTTCAATTGTCTCTATCATGCTGGAGAGCCCTGGTAAATACCGGAATGCTGTTTGATGGAAGATGTTTTTGAGCAAAACGTTTCCTTAGAGGGTCCCATGCCTGTTCGATTGGAATGCGATCAAGGGGGAGCGCTGGATACGACAAATATCCTCAGCAGCCAATATTTCATCCATAACTGCTGTGCCGTGAAGATGGGATTTATCGTTCATGAAAATAAAACCTGAGCACACAGCACCACGGAACTGCCGGGATTGAAGAGGAATCACCTCATGGCCGTAGAATGTCCCAGTGATTTTCCCGCTATTCATCACCTTCAGTTAAGGTACGTTCATTGGTCATGATATCGCCCCATGCTACAACGACGCGACCGCCATCAGTACCGTTGAACGATGTTTCTGGCGCCACACGCAGTCTCACCTTCCCTCTAGATCAATTGTTGCTTAGATATCGATGACACTCTACAGCAGCTTTCTTTTCTGAACATTATCTTGGCCCAATGATCTGAAGACCAGTCAACGTGCAAAAAAAACAACAAAAAAACAACAAAAAAACAAACAAAAAAAACCATGATGGCCCTAGATAACGGTAGACAGCGTACAGTTATACGGACATGTAGTTTTCCTATATTTAGATGTCTTGGCACGGTTTGGTGCAAAGTTCGTGCACCTGTACTTGCTGGAAAACGATTATCCATTTGGCCTTCAATAATTTTGCAAACTTGTTTTGCAATTATTGTCAGGTCATTTAGAAACGGTCATCCCGCTGGCTCGTTCTTCCGGGAGGACCTCAACCAAAACATCTTACTGCGCTTCTGTGTCTCATGAAAGCCTAGATACTACACTGAAGAGCAATTGAATTAGAGATACCTGTCTAGTAACGTGTAGCACCACCTTTCGTCCTGATGACGGCGGCGATTCGTCTCCGCATGGACTCGACATGACACCGGAAGCGTTGGGAAGCCATACGAATCCACGACCCCTGAACAAGCTCCCACAGTTCACGAAGATTTGATGGACGGGGATCAGAGCCTCGAACATCTTTCTAGATGGCATCCCAGATGTGATCGATGGGATTAAAGTCAAGGGACCTAGCTGGCCAAGGAAGCGAGGTCACGTCGGTGGAGTGCTCATCCAACCATTCGGATACAATTTGGGAGCGATATTACGGTGCATTCTCTTGCTGCAGGATGAGGCCCCCAGTGGGATGTTGAAGACGCAAAAACGGCAGCAAATAGTCGTCCAGGATATCCTGGTAACGTTGACCTGTAAGGGACGATGTCACACGTACCAGAGGTCCCATTTCAGTCCACGTAAACAGCCCCCAGACGAGAATGAGTACCCTGCTGACAAAAGGATCCATCGCTTCATGTGGTTTACGCCCTACTCGTATCCTGCCATCGGCATGTACCAACGTAAATCTCGACTCATCAATCCAGGCAACATTTTCCCACATGTCTAGGGTCCAGTAGCGATGTTCCCGCGCCCATGCTAATCTTTGCACCCTGTGATGTGCCGTCAGCAGTGGTACCCTCGTGTGACGATGGCTTTTGTACCCCATAGCGAGGAGTTTGTACCCCATAGCGAGGAGATGGCTCTGGTTGGTGTGGCTGCTTACACGTTTTTGTGCACCAGCGTTAAATTGCCGAGTGATTTCTGTCACTGTGGCGCGTCTATCCGCTGTTACAACGCGAAATAGCCGACGATGACCCCGCGCATCCGCACGCTGTTTTTTACGGCAGTTGGCCCTTGCAGGGATGGTTTCACCGGATTCGATGTACTCACGGTGCACCTGTGACACAGTGGCTTGTGAAAATCCCAGTGACTTCACGACTTCCGAGGTGGAGTGACCCATTCGTCGGGCCCCGACAATTTGCCCACGATCAAATGCGCTTAGATCCTTTGTCTTACGCCGACTCTTTCTGATTCCCGTCGCATTACTCCTTATATTGTCGGATCGCTGCATACGTCATGTCGTTTCCGTTTACAGGGCCACCCACAGAGCCACATTTGCATAACGCCAGCTGTCTCTAATTCAATTCCTCTTCAGTGTATGTAGTGTGCTACTCCAAACTGTCTTGCGTCATCGGTTGAAGTCTCCCCTTCTTCACTTGGGTAAAATGTCCCTTATTATGCCTCCCAGACGTCCTTTTGTACCGGAGACACGCAGTTTATCGACCAGTCACTGAAACAAGTAAGAAACAGAATGAACAGGATGAGATACGATTCCGCCTAATGCTTATATGCAGCAAATTTGCATACACGCAGCGTATCATGAAATGTTTTCTTATGTCGCACCGCTATCGCTTGCATGTGTTGTAGCAAGTTCGGGTAGTCCCATGGTCCTATGGAGCTCTCTGTTATCGTCAGATTTCATGTTTGCCCTTAAGATTTGGATTACAGTGTAGTTAACAATTTTTCGTCACAAAGCTATACGCTATCAAGTTAGCTTGACATTGGTTACAGTCTCACCACTTATGTAAAACATTGATTTGTGTTTTTACCTGCCAGTTTACACATTTGATATGTTGCAAAAGCTGTATTATACAGATAAACTTTTGGGAGCTCAGATTTACGGATGTGTAATCCAAAACTAAAACAAATTGTTCAAGTTATTGCATCAAAAACAGAAAGTTACAATACATTATTCACTGGTCGCAAAAAGTTAGGGATATCGCATGAAATGAAGGATGTATGTATCGGACTCAAGTAACACTCGTTCAAATAACATCAGTGAGGCTACGTAACGCAAACGGCAGAGAGTGCGTTTACAAAAACAATTTAGTGTGCAATTTCTGCACACAACAAAGTGGTACTGCATTACAGACGAAATAGTGAATTCGAAGACTGTGCATACTTCCGGATTTCAGTACCCGATAGCACCACCTCTGTGACTAAGAACATTATGAGGCGTACTTGCATTGTCGTTATTGATGAGTGGCTAGGGCAGCTCGTACGTATTACATGCAACACGTTACGGAGGTCTTCCAAGGCGAAGACGTCGCTGTACAGAGACGTCTTCTCCCTGGACGTCTTTGCCCTTTTCCAGACGTCGCTGTACAGCGTCCCAAATGTTCTAAATAAGATTAATGTCAAGTTCCAGGCACGGTGACATCCTGAAGCAAGTTCCAGGCACGGTGACTGGCTGCGTTGTCACAGAAAAAATGGAATGCATATCCTTCAGTAGCAGCGTGAAACAGCGTCGCACAGTGGTCACGTCTCAGTATACTGAGGCATTCATGTTGCCTTGACAATCATATAACGAAATTTCTCCATTAGAACACACTCCTGCTCCGACCAGAACTGACTGCCGTTGGTAATGCTGGACGGACTGCATATAGTTTGGTTGCATTCATGTTCTGAATATCCTCCACACGTGTCCTCGTCGAATATCATGATAAACAGCGAAACGGGATTCGTCTGTGAGAAGTACATTGTGCAACTCTGTATTCCATGGCATGTACTGTTGGATCCAGGTACATCTTTGACGATGGAAAGCTACGTCAATGCTATACACCTCAGCGCCTCCCTACTCTGCGTCCGTACTCGTGAAGACGGTTTGTTACTGTTTGAATGCATACTGTGACACCCGAAGCAGCTCGAAGTAATTCCAGGAGTTAGCTACTGATGATACTAGGCCTTTCCGGAGAACTTACCAGTAGGTAGAGATCTTGCTTCCTAGTGGGTATCCTCGGTTGACCACTATTTGGTCGATCTGCAACATTTTCATGCCTTAGAAATCTTGTGTGTAGCAGATTTACTGCACTTTGCGGAACTCCTAAAGCAACAGCCACATCCATCTGCCGTGTACCTGCCTGTAACATGACAATATCCCTATTTCTTTTGTCAATCTTTAAACATCGTCTGGACATCATTTCAAGTAAATCCCACGCTGAAGGTAATACATTCAGCCAACTTCTAAATCAAGCGGTGAAACGACCCGTTTTCCACTTCTCGAGGGGTACTTTTATCGGAGCTCGAATGTTGTCATGATACTAATTTACATATGACTTAGCTACTCACGCTGATAGCCGATCTCCAGTGGCTAAATTCGCATATCACCAGTTTTTCCCTTCAAAACAGCAACACCCTTAACTTTTTGTTACCAGCGTATAAATCACAAACCAAAACTAAAGTGTTTAAGTAAAATGCAAACAAGAAACATTTTGCACATTCTTTAATTGGTGTTCAATTTGAAAACCGGGTAAACTGTTTCTTGTAACATAAATTTGCACGAACTCAGTGTTTAACTGGTGAATTTGTCCCAAGTAGATTCGAGGTATGGCTATTAAATAACGAGATTGACCTATAACTTTAGCTAAATAAAAAATATACGTTTTTAACTGTTATCACCTTCAGTGTACTTTCCTTCCTCATTAACAGACTGCTGCGTTCTGATTTGCCACTGGGCATAGCAGTGCTGTGGCTCATCTCCCTCTGAGAAGCTAAATCGTTCTCTTCTCAACGCAGCAATTGGTACAACTGGAGTCCTATTCCGTACCGCTTTGACGTTAGGGGGAAAACGTCACATGAGGCCAGAACTGGCTAGTTGCCAAGATGTTCAAGAACTCTGATGTATTTCTTGGCTAAAAACTGGCTCTGAATGAGCAAGCAAGCACGTTGTTCTACTGAAAGGTTAAGCAGCTTTTCAACAACTCTGGCCTTTTTTTTTTTTTTTTGGACTTGCTCTTTCAAAGTCACCAGAACATGTTTATAGTTATGCTGGTTCACTTTTGCTCAATCGGAAACCCGCTCCGCAAGAATTACACCCTTAATATTAAAAAAAAAAAAACATTTTTTTTTTTTTTTTTTTTTTTTGATTGGAGGTTTTACGACCACCGTGAGCAACTCAATGGGCTATAAGCAGTCGCCCGTCCCTAATTTAGGGTCACTGGTTCCAGGGAAGGGAGAGAGCCAGTGCCGTAAGACAAACACAACATCCATGCCTGACCGGGATTCGAACCCGGACCCCTTACGGACGAATGATCAGTGGCCAACGCCTTAGACCACTGCGCCACCGGGGCGGCAAAAAAAAAAAAAAAAAAAACAATTAACATGGCTCTTAACTTTGACTTGCTTTTTTCATCCTTGGTGGCATTGGTGTTTTCTAGAGTATCGACTGTCTCTTTGTTCAGTAGTCCATGAGCCAGGCACCAAAATTTTGAATTTTAGTACCAAAGAGGAAGAAAAATTCTAACAATGTTTTTTAGTTAGCTGTATGTATGTAGTGTTAGAAATATGTGATTGACTTTTTAAATGTGTAGCTAAATTATATTTTGGGCCCCATTTGTAAAAAATGGCTGTTCTTTTAAAATGTCATTTATATTACTCCCAAAAGCAATTGCAGCACCAAAATCTAAGGATCGGAGGCAAAAATCTGTAGACATAGAAGTTAATCAGCATGAAATTCTACATTTAATAGTGCATATTAGAATTATACAATGAAATATATTACAAAATATGTTGGTAGAAACACAGATAATGAGGCCACAAATGGGTATAGCTGACAGTATGAACACTGTCTTAGCCACCCCGGTGGCGTAGTGTTCTAAACGATGGCTTCTGATCATTCGTCTGAGATGGGCCCGGGTTCGAATCCCAGCGAGGCATGGATGTTGTGTTTGTCTTAGGGTGCTGGTTCTCTCTCTTGCTTGAAACCAGAGTGCCTTAAATTAGGGACGAGCGACTGCTTATAGCCCACTGAATTGCTCATGGTGGTCGTTAAACTTCCAATCACAAAAATAAAAAAATAAAAAATAAAACACTTTCTTAACTGATGACAAGATTAGATATTACTCATTTTCATCACTATCATTCGCATTAAAGTTTTCTATATCTTCATCATCTTCTTGTTCCATTTTTGAGCATGTTAGATGCGTACGGGCAGCAGTGCACTTCAGTCCATTAAGCACACACGAACAGTCAGATGAACAGCAAGTTCTTGCACACCTGTAGGATATCAGAGTGAGTACAACATCTGGAGCTGGCAGGCCAGTCATCCACTTAATAGTTAAATTTCCACCCACATTTACTTCCTAACCATGTCCGTATGTCGGTTTCGGAATGAGTGGACAATTATCTACACTGCATCTCCAGATAGCTTCTTGGTAATTTGCTTGTAACGTATGCTGCTTTAAAGTGTCCTCACAAGGTGCCAATTGACAGCATTCAATGCAACCCTTCTTTTCAATGAACATATAATGGTGCAGATCATTGACAGTAGTAATTTTGGTGTTTTTGCAATAGAGGTGACATGTAAATATCTGAATGCTGTTGTATATAGTTCCTCTGTTTGATCCTAAGAAGTACCGAGAGAAGCAAATGTTTCTTGGTAATCTATATTTATTCTGTAAAAGCTTAAGTGTTTTAATCTTTCCCTGACTCGCAAAGGCATTCACTGAACCACGTCCAGTCCAACTATGTAAGCCTGGGAGTGCTGAACAAACTTCTTTTCCCAATGCTGAAGTCAATTTTGTGACGTCAATAAGCCTGACACGAGATTTAGTACCACGCCTGATTAGAATTTCGTTTCTGATGAATTGGCTCAGGTGTTAAGAAATTATAAGAACTTCGGTGCCATCTACTACGCGTACTATAGTGTTGAAAGCTTCAGCAGCGTGCTTTGAATGTAAAAATAGTCTAGTGTCAGCTTCCTCGTGGTTTGATGTTAGTGCCCCAATCTCAACGATTTGATTGTAGGTAAGTTTGTAACATTTTTCGTCACTTGTCACATACAATGATTTATGACCAAATATTTTCCTTTTCGATTCACATTTCCAAGAATTGGCCAAGAATGGGCAAAGCTTGGATTTTGTTTCGCTACAAGCCAAAAAAGTCTCCAATTTTTTATTTTGTGATCCTGATTTATTTCATGAAATCAGACTCCTTGCGACCCTTGGCTAATTCGCTCTGCAGATTTTATTGATGCATGTCTATAGACACCAAAGATCACATCAATACGCTCCCTGTCGTTACCAGCATACAAGGCTGCTTCCAAAATAAAATAAGGTAATTCACTAAAAGAGCAGTTATCTCCATGACGTTTCTGTTGCACATGCCTCTGAAGCATCATCTGACGGATCTACTAAACCTTCATAGTGCTGTGCCATGGCTGCTTTATTAGTTTTCTTCATAATGCCATCAGTATTTGCAAGTGGCCAGGTGCCTAAGAGAGTGGAAAAAAATCTCTCCAGGTTTCTATTAGTTGCAATGAGTATCATAGTACTGAACAATCTTCTATCAGCAGTTAAAATAACTTCATTGCTGGAGCTATGTGCACTTTTCTTCTTTTTCTCAGCAAACATTTTAAAATTAGGTTTCTGTTTTCTGTCATAAAAGCCTACACCTACTTGCAGATAATCCGTTTGAAATGCCTGGTATGCTGTCTCATCTGTTTAATGTCCACATAGGAGATCATCAGTAACTGCTTAAGAAGCAGCTACTCCAGTCGATAAACTAATAAGATCAGAACTTTCAGCAAATGGATTGGTCCAGTCATTCTCAACCAAATCCACAATTGCTGCAACATCTCTTTCATCTTTTCTGATCCGTGTATTTTCAAGATCTGAATGCCTAAATCTTGTTGGGTCTGACTGAATAAATATCTCACATAATTGTCTTATTTCCACTGCTTAGTGTTCAGCATTAAGATAATATTTTGATATAGTTCCTGGTCGAAGGCTGAAACCTCGTGTCCCTCCTTACGTTTGAGTGTCCTTATGAATTGTTTCTCCAATTGTTTGATCAACTGCAATGCGACCAAAAGAATTCCCGCTTTTCTGCTGCACTCAGAAGTATCCTTTTTGGAAATGCTGATACAGTTCAGGAAAGGTGTTTCTAAGCTATGCAATTTGTGCTTAATAAAATAGTACTTTGCATAGTTAACTTTCCCTAAAACAAAACACCATGGAATAACTTGTCGAATACAAGGCAGATTCCTGTTCCCCTCCCTGTGTGCTCGCACTAACCTTAGCAATGTTTCAACCATGACAATGTATATCATCCAATATTTTGCCAAAGGTCCACTATTGTAGCGTAAATCATCTATATATAGTAGAAATAAATTTAAAACATCTGAACATGAATTATCATTCATTGCTGTATGCACAGCCTCATGACAGGTATTCGCATCTCTGCCTTGAAGAATACTTGTAGCTGTGTCAATTTTGAAGTACTGTTGTCAGTTTTGAAGCACTGTTAGGGTTACATAGTTGGACTGGATGTAATTCAGTGAGTGCCATTACGAGTCAGAGAAAGATTAAGTCACTTAAGCGTTTACAGAATAGTATAAATTACCAAGAAGCATTTGCTTCTCTCGGTACTTCTTGGCAACTAACAGAGGCAGCATTCAGAGGTTTATATGTCAGCTCTATTGCAAAAACACTAAAATTACTGCTGTCAATGATCAGCGCCATTATATGTTCATTGAAAAGAAGGATTGCATTGAATCCGGTCAATTATCACCTTGTGAGGAAAATTTAGAGCAACATACGTTACGAGCAAATTAACAAGAAACATTTCTGGAGATACAGTCTAGATAATTATCAATACATTCCGAAACCAACAGACGGACATGGTTACTTGTACTCACTCTGATATCCCGCAGGTGCGCAAGAACTTGCCGTCTATCTGACTGTTCGTGTATGCTTAATGGACTGAAGTGCACTGCTGCCTGTAAGCTTCTAACATGCTCAAATATGGAACAAGAAGATGATGAAGATAAAAAATTTATGAGAGTGATAGTGGTGAAAATGAGTAATATGTAATGTTGCAATCAGATAAGTGAGTGTTCATAATGTCAGCTATACCTATTTGTGACCTCATTATCTGTGCTTCTGCAAACATATTTTGTTATACATTTCATTGTATAATTCTAATGTACACTATTGAAAGTAGAATTTCATGCTGATTAACTTGTATGTCTACACATTTTTTGCTTCCCATCCTTAGATTTCATGCTACAATTGCTTTTTTAGTAATATAAATGGCGTTTTAAAACAACAGTCACTTTTTTCAAATGGGGCCCAAACAATAATTTAGCTACACATTTAAAACGTCCATCATACATTTTCTAACACTACACACATACAGCTAACTAAAAAACTTTGCTGGAATTCTTCCCACTATTTGGTACTCAACTTCAAACTGGCTGATGGACTGTAGGGTCGTATTGGAAGATTTAGGTTTCATCACAAACAATAACACTTTCTAAAAGTCTGGGGTTTTTCTGAATTTTCCCCAGAATTCCCGCAAAAATTCCAATGTGATTTGTTTGTATTCAAGAATGGGGAGCTTTGGAACCATCTTGGCACAAACCTTTGTCATGTTAAAAATTTCATGTCACGTTTGTCAAATAGTCTCTTCATCGATATTTACCATTTCTGCTATCATTCTAACACTCAGGTTTCTATCGTTTCGAAAAATTGGGTACATTTTGTCTTCTGATTTATAAGTGCTTAGGTGATCCTTATTGTCGCGGGATTCAATGTAATCTTTGGCTTCACGGTACCTCTTATGCCACTCAAAAGCACGCGCACGGGACTTGCATTCTTGTCCAATGCCTCGCTTAACATGTGAATAGATTCGGTAGGATGTTTGTTTTTTAATTTCACCGTAAATTTCACATTTAGCCATTGCTCAGCTCTTGAGTTCAGCATTTTCTCAAAGCCCGACGAAGAAGATATCAACTTTCATTGACACGTGTCACGAACTAGAGCAGAGAGTCAGGTGAACTCTGCATTTCCGGTTGCAGACAGGTCATTGTCAATGACCTCCCATTCACTTTGGAACTGCGCCACGTGTTTCATTCGCCACGAACGCAGTCTCTTTATTTCATAGCCATACATTGTACAAAATAAGTGGTGTGAATTGAACGAAATTTTCTGAAAATTTCATAGGGATATATTGTACAAAATAAGTGGTGTGAATTCAAGGAAATTTTCTGAAAATAGCATGAAAAAAGTTGCCGGTAGGTGTCCGTATTGTAACAAAATTTCCGTTTTTAAAAGTTCCTGTTTTCTTTAATTTCCGAATTTTCACATATTTTCCGTAGTTAGTAATTCTGTTTATTTCATAAACGTCCATTTCAGGAGTTACTGTATTTATACAGAAATTTCGCAAAAACGAAAACGCTTAACTTCGCAGCCCGTGCGCCAGAGAATCCATTCACACGGGTGGGACCCGAACCGATGTCGATTGGGTTGGCTCAACAGCAACTGAACCTCTTAACCACTGGGCCAGAAAGACTGAGGTGTCGCACATGTTCAAGCTTAAACTCTAAATGCTCGATTATGCATATTTTTTTACTTTAACGCCAGTGATTTCGTCATTTTATTTTCTGTTGGAGCTTATTCATGTTTTGAATACGTTGTAATAATTTTATTTTTTCTGTAGGAGAACACAAATTAAGTATTTTTTCATCGTAATTTTTCGGAGCAACAAAATACTTTGGAACTTGAGGTTTTTTTATACTGACAATGACAAATACTGTTTTAGAGTATTATTTCACAAAACTCCTAAATGTACAATTTACTTTTATAGATATAGATTTTGTCATAAGGACTCCCCAGGCTGATTCATAGACATTACCATCAGCTGTACAATCATTTAAGTACCCGGCGGTTTCTCACGGTGACAGAATATACACTATATTGACAAAAGTCACCGGACACTTAGAAGAGAAACACAACATAGCATTTATTGGCATACATTAGTACGGTGTCGGTCCACCTTTGGCCTTAATGCATACACTGACCGTTCCAAACATGCTTTCGATAAGGTTTTGGAACACAGCGATAGGTATGCATTTCCATTCAGTACATAATGCTACCGCTAACTTTTTCTTAGTAGCAGGCCTTGGTTCCAAACTTCTTATGCGGCGCTCTAATTCACCCCATAGGTGCTTTATGTGATTATGATCATGGCTCTGTGCTGGCCAGTCCACACACGATACGGAATTATCGTCAAACCACGCCGTAACAGTCCTTGCTTTATGGCTCGGTGCATTATCCTGCCGGTACCAACAAGGCTCGGTTCCATAGTATTTCCACAGAGTTGGTAAGGCATAATTGTCCAAAATATCGAGGTAGACGTGCTGGTTAACAGGTTTGTCCACGATAACCAATGGGCTGAGACCATACCACGAAAAACACTTCCACACGAGTACACTGCCAGATCCAAACTTGACCGTAGGAACAGTACACTAAATAGCGTTCTATGGGCTGCCGCCATACCCAGACACAGCCATCATATTGATGGATCCTGTACCGGGATTCATCAGTCCATAGGACCCGTTTCAATTGATCTATGGTTCACGATAAATGTTCTTTAAATCATGCTGAACGACGAGTAGCATTCCGAGTGGTGATGAAAGGCTTATAAGCAGCCGCACGACCACGGTAACCCATGGAATGAAGTTCTCTGTGAATGGTACGTGTGCATCCCGAGGTTCCAGCATTTTTACTCACCTGTTCACTAAGGTCTTGTACAGTACTCCGTTGATTACCTGTAACGACTCTCCTGAGAATTAACAAATTTTATTTAACTCTTAGGCATAAAAGAATACAGGCGTACCACAAAGTGGGAAAAACAATAATTAAACAATGAAAGAAAGTAATGACAATATCAACAGGTGAGTGCGGCTACACCGGTCAAAATAATATGAAAAATGCTAAAACCCATGAGAAAATGGTAAAATACACAATACACAGGGACAGCAAAGTACACGAAAGCAATTACAATTGGCAATGGCAATAGCCAGGAGTAGTCGAAGAACACATAACAACAGGAAAGGACATCCAACACGGCACTCTATTAACAATCAGGAAAACCAGAAATATAAACGATAAATACAGTAAGCACTGTACACCTACAGCGCGCAACAAACCCGGGAAAATTCACATTAATACCACTCCAGTGGGTGATTCTGAAGACAAGATCAAGGCGTGCCACACTGAGCGATGCTAAACAATGATAAAACAGATCTACAAGTGAACGGGCAGTACCACTCAAGAACATACAGGGAAAAACATAAAATTCATAAAGCGGTACAAATAAATATGAGACCAATGACACCGACTCGTACAGAAATCGCACGAGGTTGGAAGATACAATACAAAAAGCCAAAAACGCAAGGGTAAAACCCCCGGGGCACATCGGGGATACACAACAAACAAGAATTACAAATAGCGCGAGAACAGAGAAAATACGCGTGAGAGATAGTAGATAATGACAGCAAGCACAGTACCAGAGAATTAATGCACATTACGGTAAGTTACATGATACGTACTACAGGTGAATGGCAAGCGCCAACTAAAGAAAAGCAGAACAATAAAATTACAACTCACACCTGATGGGAAGCGCAATTCACAAAGATCAAAATTGATACAAAATGTAAAGTGTCTCTGGACTCAACCGAGGACCAAAGAATCACAAAGGAACTAGTACCAACAGAAATGCTGAAGAAAAAGTACAATATACAAGGAGTGTTCAAATGAAAAGGTACGAAACGACACTGTGGGTATAAATGAAGACTTTATTCAAAGTATACACCATAGGCCGTAGCACAACGATCCCACTGATTAACGAGCCGAAGGATTCCTTGTTCCCAGAATTCCTGTGGCCGTGACGAGACCCAGTCCTGCACAGCGTCCTTGAGTTCGTCGTCCGAGTGGAAGCGCTTCCCTTTCAGATGTTTTTTCAGGGGACCAAACACATGGAAATCGCAGGGCGACATGTCCGGGCTGTAGGGCGGATGGTCAAGCTGCTCCCACTGGAACTTGGCCAGTTCCACGTGTGTGACCCTGGAGACGTGTGGACGCACGTTATCATGGAGCAGAACCACACCCTCCGCGATGAATAGCGGCCGGTTTAACACCTTCCGCTGTCAGAAATCGGATAACGCCTCGCTGCTCCTCAATCGTCAAATTGTGCAATGTGAACGCCATCCTGTCCTCACACGCACTGCCGCGTCAATTGGACGGCGCTCTTTATAAGAGCCTCTGCTCTCTCCTGCGCATGCGGGCGCCCGCGCATGCTCCGATCCACGCCGGCGACTCCAATCGCATCCCTAGATGTGTCGCTGCGTTCTCCCAAAGCGGCATAGGCAAATATAACGGTTACGTTCTTATGACGTTTCGTACCTTTTCATTTGAACACCCCTAGTACATACAAGAAAAATAAAAAGCTGCATATATATTCATTAAACGCAAATATCAAGCACGAGGCATAACCAACACAGTACACAAACAATGTAACAGGGATAAAACCTTGCAAGCGAGTGCGAAAAGTAGAAACACAGCGCTCGCGGGAACCGGCGAAAGCATAAGGAAAAATTGTGTAAAACAATACAGCATTTACAGGTCAATGAGCTATCACCAACTGAAACAAATCGAAGAATGTGAAAAAGTATGCGGCAGGGAGACGTTCACATAGCACAAAGACATCAGGGGAATAACAGTCCAATAACGTGGGACTGGAACATAATCCCTGTGACCACTCACACTTAGTGATATGCTCAATTCACAAAAATCAACATTGATATAAAAGGTAATGAACCAGGACTCAACCGAGGACCAAAGAATCACAGATGAACAAGTACCAACAGAAATGCTGAAGAAAGTACACTGTATACATACAAGAAAAGAAAAAAAGCTGTACATATTCAATAAACACAATAACAAGAACAAGGCATAAACAACACGGTACACATTTTCAGCTGATCCGTGATGAACACCGCAAGTGAGTGTGAAAACGCTCGTGTAAACCGGCGAAAGCATGAGAAAGAAAATCGTAGAAACCGATACAGTATTCACAGGTCAATGAGCTTTCACTAACTCAAACAGAACGAAGAGCGTGAAAAATGTGCAGCGAGGTCACGTTCTCATACCACAAATACAACAGGGGAACGAGAGTCCGGGAACTTCGGACTCGAAGTTAAACCCTGGATTAAGCCGAACAATACATGACTGGGAAGAATAACAAAGAATGAGCACATTTGGTACACAGGGAAACAGAACATTCGAGTGAGAGGTACGAACCAGTATACGCTGTTCCTCGTTGCAGAACACTACATAATACACAGTACAATGGTCCAGTGAACAGGAACAATGTAAAACTTCAGTATGAATATACACAATGAGCATGCTATATAAATTACAAGCGTAGAGAACAGAATATCGCTGTCTCAGATAACAGTAGGGAAAAAAGAAGCAATGGACGAACAATTTACAATAAACAGGGTGCACGGCAATCCAAGGTGCGAAAAAAGTGACAATGTCAGAAATGATGTACAATGAAGATAGGTTACAACAGCATACAATTACAGGCAACCAACAATACCCCGCCTATTGACAGCAAAAAGGGGACCATAAGGAGATATGGTACATATATATCATAAAACATCAGGAAGAAAGTGATAAAAGGGGTACATGCAGCTTGGACCGGGTACAAACCTGTACCCAAACAAAAGAAAACTAGCCACATGAGTTAGCAATTCGCAAAACTTATGTCAAGGAAGGCACACCACGGTGGACAACAACATACTCCGCCATATGAGAGAACAGACACTAAGAAATGTAGATCCAACAAAATAACAAAATAGAATTACAAATATACACTGTATCTCAGCACGCACATGGAAAAGTAAGAGGAGAAAGAACAACGCAAGTAACACGAAAGATACAGCGTCGACCCGTCAACTCGGAACCACCCGGTTTCCTGCGCCCAGGCAGACCGGAAGGAAGCCAGAGATTGGAGGGTTGACGCTGCAAAGTACTCCAGCCAAAGACGAGCCAAGATGCGATTCCGGAAAATCCTCCGCAAAGCTGCACCTGCAGAAAGGATGCTAGGGGTGGCAGAAAGGGAACGTATAGAAAAGCGGTAAAGATGAATACCATGCTTCACAAGGACGAACAGGTAGGCAGAAGCATCCGGAAATTTAGTCGGGGAATGCTTAGTGAGAAGTAGCCATGGATTTGCTTGGAAAGGAAGATCCCTGGAACAAATAATGCCAGCAAGACGAAAAGCAGTATGAAGCAGCAGTAACAGAATGGGACAGTGACAATAAACGTGTGGAACATCGCCTTCAGAACCACAAAAAATACAGAGTGAAGAAGAAGGAATAGACATACGAAAGAGAGAGGAAGGAACGGGAAGGCGACGGTGGAGAAACCGCCAGTGAAGGTTAAGCTCCAGCGGGGAGGAGAGCGGCGAAAATGATGCAGACCAGATTGTCAAAGAAAGCATAGAAGAAACATCAGGGTGTGCGTGGGGAAAAGCGAGGGGTGCGCTGAGAAGAGTATAGATCGAACCGGGGGAAAAAGAAGAAATGGGAGCAACAGAGTCACGAAGAGGAAGGAAGAAAGGAATAGAGAGGCTAGGACCAGAAACGGAGATGAGACCAGAATCAAAAACAAGCGAAGGAACGGAAGAACAGTGAGTAGAACGAAGGAGATCATATTCGTCCTCCAGTAGGGGCGTAGAAGCGGGGAAGAAGAGGAAAGGGGCTTCCAGGAGAGGTCAGCAGTAACTAAAGCTTGAACAGTTAAGATTCCGGAGAGGACCCAAGGAAGGAAGATGAAGTAGGGATGATCAGGAGGGTGAATGAGAGATGAAAAGAAAAGTCTTTCTGCAAGAAAATCACGAGTAGTAGAGGGAGTTGCGCGAAATAGTGGAAGTCAGCGGAACAACGCCAGAGCTTGAGTAATGAGGGGTGGAAATTGATTAAAATAAGAAGGATAAGAGTCCATCCCAAGATATAAGAGAAAAGAAAAGGATGGATCTCGGAGAGAGATAAGAATATCAAAAGTAGAGCAGAGTGATGGAGAAGGAGTGAGAAGCAGGCGAAGGAATGAAACGATTCGAAAGACTCGGTAGTAAAGTCGTACATCCGGTAGGTGAATTCTTCCCAGTGAGGCTGGAAGAGTGAGAGTCGTAGCAGCAACCCAATGTTTCGCTGACCAAATTACGGAAGTGAAGATGCGGTTGATAGTAGAGAAACGAGCCGAGGTAAACACCGATGAGTTCCAAGAAAACAAGCATTGGGATAGAAGGTATCGCTGGACAATTTGCGCTCTCTGAATGTAAGATGCGAAAAAATGCGTGAATCGCCAAAACGCAGCTGAGCGTTGTAATCGAGGAAGGAGTCCATTCCAGGTAATAATTCCAGCAGTGAATGGATGTCAAATCTGGGCGCCAAGAATTTTCTGGGTCGAGGAGGACCACACCGCACCCCATGGGGCATCAGGGCGGCAAATCCAAGACCCACACCACAACCCGGGGCTCTTGAGCACGTTCAAGGACGCACCAGAGAGAGCTGCATACTGTTGATACGTGGAAAGTAGTATATCAAACTGTTCATCTCGTCGGAGACAGAAACTGACATCGTCTGCATAGGCGGAAACAAAACCTTTCTTGATTGCCAGCCGTTCATCTCTTGTTTCTGCATTGCCGTTGACCGTTTCTGCCTGGTGCTAGAAACGGTCAACGGCAATACAGAAACAAGAGATGAACGGCTGGCAATCAAGAAAGGTTCAAATTCGAGGGCAAAGAGTTGCCCTGAGAGGGGGAAACCCTGCCGAATTACTCGTTGGAAAGGGATGGGTGCCTTCAAAAATGAGACCACCCGAACATGAAAATGAGCGCCCCAACAAAGACTGAGAAGGAGAGAGACAAAAGGAGAAGGAAAGCCAAAATGGGTTAGAACAGCAGAGAGATAGTCATGGGAAACGTTATCAAAAGCAGACTGTTGATCAATATTAAATAGGACTAGAGGTTCTGAATGTTTGCGAGCAAAAAAATTGGGATTAGAAAGAAAAGAAATGTTGTTAGCGATAGACCGACCAGGCACAGGGTATGACTGGTCGGGGGAAGCAAGAAACGAAAGGACAGAGTTAAGACGTCGAGAAAAAAGTTTCGTGAAAAATTTATAATCAATATTAAGGATGGAGATAGGGCGCCAATTTGTCAGATTCAGGATGTCCCCATTCTTCGGCAGGAGGATGACATGAGCAACTGTTGATTCCGGCGGAAGCGCAGAAGAAGAAAGAGCACAAGAGAAACCAGCAGAAAGAAAAGGTAGAAGGGAAAGAAGAAAAGCATGGTAGAAGGACAGTGGAAAACCATCAGGTCCCGGGGAGGCATGGGAGTTCAGGGAAGAAAATGCCTCTCGATGTTCAGGCAAAGAAAACTCAGCAGTAAAGGAAGCACAGAGAGAAGGCGAGATCTGAGGGAGAGAAGAGAGAAAGGGAGAAGAAGAAAGATCAGTAACCTGCGCTACCACTCGGAACTTCTCCTGAAAGAAGTGACGGACTTGGGAGCAAATAAGAGATGTGTCGAACGTAATGGAACCATTAGGAAGGCGAAGATGTCGAAGCGAGGTTGACGCTCGTCTCGATGATTCTATCTTGGAAAGAACTTCAAAGGCTTGTGTCGATGGAGATAGATGCAGAAGTCAAAGTCGACGCACAGCTTGTTGGGTAAGCGGTTGTATGTGAGTGTGTAGTTCACCATTAACTACCGAATACTGTAGATCCGACGTTGGTAACGAAGAAAGCAAGCCCCGAAGATTGCTGATCGCCATCGCACGAGTGGTGGTGATGGAAAATGAAAGGCGTCGTACCAATAATAGAAGGTCTTTTTAATGTCGAGCCACAGGCGCAGGGCACTCGGAGTAGTAGCTAGCAGAGGGTTACGAGCAGAAAGGAATTGCTCAACTGCATCGCAGAAAGACCGATCTTGTAAAATTGTATCATCAAAACTCCATCCACGACGAGCCGAAGGTGGTGGTGGGGAGACACAAACAGATAAAGACACAGTGTTATGATCGAAGGACACTGTGGGAAGGTGCCGTGCCGAAGTAATAGTGGGAAATCAAAGAAGAGGCAACATAAATACGTTCCAATCCAGCGGAAGCAGAAAACTGCGTCGGCAAAGTAAATGAAATGGTTTGAGGATTTATCTGGTGAAAAGAGTCAACACGCTGAACATCAGCAATAAACTGTGTTAACGTGGAGACTAGATTCGCACGGTGTTGTCCGTGCGACAAATAGCGGTCTACAAAGCGCTGCACCGTGCAGTTAAAATCCCCTCCAAGATGAACAGAATCCCCGTTGGGAATCGCAGCAAACGCTGCACGTAGACTCCGAAAAAGTGGATCAACATACGATTCTTCAGTTGGTATATACACATTAAACACATGAAAAGTTACAGTATCAACACAGAACGTAAAGCATTGCAATAAATCTTAAGATAAGTTATTGACAAAAATAGAAGAGATACGGTACATCAAACGACGGTGTACACCGACGGCATTGCCACCAGACCTCGATTGGCGGTACGCATGGTAGAATGTGTAAGGCCACGACCGCCATCTGTGTGTCGGCGTATCAGTTGAACATCGAGTCTCTTGAAGGAGGAGGACATCACTGGCATCCGCCGCGAGGTCCTCGTAGACAAGGGCATTCACATCAGGGGTCGCAAAGCCGCGACAGTTGAAGGTCGTAACCGTGAAAGCTCCAAATCAGAGGGTGGAGTGAGCACCTTACGCAAGTGGTCTCGAACTTAGTGTATCGACGATGCATCATTTTCACAGCAGCAGCATCATCAGAAGATGGACTACGAAGCGCTTGATAGATGCAGTCCAACGCCGTCAACTGCGCAGTCACCTCCGGAAGCTGAGCCGTATGTGCCTGGACAAAAGGAGAGAATCCCCCAGGTAACGATGTCCGACAAAAAACGTCATATAACTTCGGATATGATAGAGGAGTTGACGGAAATACATGTTGTTGCAGTCTTTCAAGAAAGTCCTCATAAGGTAAGATATGGTCTTCAGGGTTTGAAGACCAATCACAGTCTTTCAGGCGGGAAGCCATCGTACGGAATCGAGTAGAAAGTGGCGACTTCCCTTGAGTCTTCCGCCACTTGGAGGAACCGCGGGGGCTTTTGGCGCTTCTCTTTTGTCAGTGCGGGACCGACCCATTACTTAAGAAGTGGTCACTGACGCTCTGGTAAGCGGTATCGGTGTCCGCATTGGAACTTTCTGTATCAGACAACACCCCACCATCAGCATCAGTAATGTCGCTAGGTGGTGCTGGAGCAAGGAAAGGCGATGTCGCTGGTAATTCGGGATAATGCTCCACAGAAGCAGGAGGTGGTAAGCCAGTCGACTTAGGAGCGAT
Source organism: Macrothele yani (assembly GCA_039090855.1). Taxonomy (NCBI): domain Eukaryota; kingdom Metazoa; phylum Arthropoda; class Arachnida; order Araneae; family Macrothelidae; genus Macrothele; species Macrothele yani. Next base: position 40,432,665 of record CM077022.1, on the reverse strand, counting down.
CTCCAAGTGAAGAGGATCAGCAGGTGCCGAAGATAGTGATGAGGCACCAGCAGGGGTGTAGTGAGTATCCATCAGTGGTGCAGAAGAACCAGATAATGGCCGTGCAATAGGACACCCTTTGTAGAAATGTCCAACTTCCTTGCACTGACTGCAATGGAATTCAGTCAAGAGATCAATTTGGAGAGTCTGACCATTGCACTTAACTGTGAAGTGAGTTGGGAGCTGAGCAATAGCTTCTTGGGAAGGAAAAACGACACGTGCAACTCGTCGAGCTCCACGGATGGTATCATGCATCGGGTCACTCTTTGCAGCTAAGTGTGTTTGAATCCCTGCAACGACTCGCCCCAGAGATAAAAGCACAGCATATAACATGACGTTAGTCACCTCTGGGGGTACATGGTAAAAAGAAACATTTACTGGTCGTTGGGGCACTGGTTCTGGAGTAAGTTGGCGATCTCCTATGGTCAGGCCTGTCGTCAGGAAAGACTTGGCATATTCAACCTTGGCAAGATAAACGACAACCGTCCGGCCCCGCCGGAACATATGCGAAATAGCGTCTGGGGGAAACAGGCGTTGAAGAGCATCAGCATAGATCCGCATCGGTGTATCTGGGAGAACCTCAAAACTAACTCCCTTAGCCAGGTTTTCAAAGAAAGCAGTCGCGCCTGGCGAGCCTGCTGGAATTTCAAAAAGAATGTTGTTTCCAGCACGATGAATATAAGTGTGCAAAGCTTGAGCGCTTGCATACAGATCCTTCGAAAGCTGTCGAGGAGTAGAAATGGCTGCAGCCTTAGATTACGTGGCAGACAACTGAACGGACACAGAAGAACTGAAAGAGGCTTCACCACCGGTAAGATCCATGGCTTCATCGACTGGAGCAGAAACTGAAAAGTTTGACTTAGCTGGGAAAGTCAAGGGATTGACACCCGAAAGGCTGCCGAACGTACCACCCGGAGAGGGTACTGCAGCAGTGCTAGCGATGGAAGACATCGCGGAGACGCTGGCATCAGTCGAAGACGAAAATGATGATGATGATGATGATGATGATGGGCCACCGGAAGCGAGGGCTGGCTCCGTCCCTCTCCGCCGGAAGTTGCCATTTGCAATTTTGATGAAGTGTGCACCGCCGACCGCTAGGTCGAACGTAAACAAACTGATAATAGCAAAAGAAAAAAACTCATCCGCTCTGGAGTAGACTTAAAATGATCACAGGACTTTCACGAATCGACGACGACAAACAGGTAAGGAAGAAACGCTTGATATCACACAACACAAACCCAATATATACGGAACTCACACGAACGTGACCGATGAGGCTTCGACGTCCTCTCTCACTTATTTTCTTTGTTCTGCCGGTACGTTTTGCTATATACTTCTGACACGCCATGTTTCTTCCACTTATTCAGCACATCCAAAAGAGTTGACTTGGGTGTGCTTAGACGCCTCTCGGTTTCTCTTATGCACAACCCACTAATATAACACCCAACAATCTTTCCTTTCTCAAAGTCAGTTCTCTCCCGCCGCGACATTTTCACTCAACCTCACAGTGCGATATGATCGCGGTCAGCTGCATCCTTGTTTTTATACTGTTTGCAGCAGTACCGTGCATCTTAACAAAGCCGCGTATCCGTTCATTTTTTTGAAGGGGTGTCAGGTGACTTTTGTCAATATAGTTTATAATAGATGGTGCACAAAATGGGTGAGAGCAAAAGAAATATATTGATACACAGTAACAAAAATCCGTGTCATGTGCTATCCACAATATCCAATCTCGCTTCAGAACTTCAAAATCTGTTCCTTCGCCAGACGATTGAAACTTAACAGGTAATCAAAGCTCAACTATTCCCGCAAATCTCTCCTATCACCGGAAATGTTTGGTCACATGGATAAGTAAAAAGGGACAACGGATTTTTTCCGGTAATATACGAAAGGAAGGGCGGAAAGGTTTCTGAAAATTCAGAAATTCCCCGGCGTACGAAAAATCTGTAAAATTCAGGTTTCTCTCCGTAATTTTAAGGAAAGGTTTTATCAGAAATATGCTTCGTTAATTTACGAAAGAAATCACAGAAAGCGAATTTCAGAATTTGTTTTACAGTGTACCTCGTATTATCAATTTCTTTGCAGAACTCCAAGAAATCTGTGAATATAGTTTTTCGAATACTTTTTTTCTGAATTGTTTTTAGTCTGGGCACATTGAAATTCGCGCGTGCATAAATGTTTTTAAAAAAAACAACAATGAAAAATCATTTTATTTTAAAAATGGATAAAGCTGTTAACTCAAAAGCTAATGACTGTTGTCATTAGTATTTTTGCTTCTTTTTATGCTTTTCCAAAATCGTTTCAAGATATGTTCACTTTTTTATAAGCTCATTGCAACTTCTATTATTAACAGGTTACTGGTTGGCGCATTAATCTTTGCGTGTTTGCCGTTGCATGAGACATTGCTGAATTGATTTCTCCTTTGTCTGAATGCCTTCTCATTTCTAGTTTTATTCTTATGAAACATTCTTTGTGCCGTGATGTCCTCATTCGTCTAAAGCGGCTCGCAAATGCGGGTGCTTCGGCACCGACTAGGAGGAAAGAATAAACGGGTTTGAACGGAAGAAAAAGGAAACTTTTGAATAAATTGCCCCACCGCAAATTAAATGCAGTGGAAAATAACTATTCGCAGAAAATGCGGTGCCAATATTCTCTCGTTAGATATTGCTACAGATGAAGAATTATTTTACAGACTGAATAGCTCAAATGTGTTCGTCACAGTGAATGCAGATTTGTTACAATTCCTTAACCAATTTTTCACGTTCCCGAAAACCTTTGTGGAAATAAAACTATTTAAATCAAGAAAATGGAAGAACGTATCAACACATAATAATTCATATCAGCAATGCTGTAAGTAAATGGCGTGAGATTTAACAAAGTAGGAATCCTGCCTAATGATGCAACATCAATGAACATTTCATATTTTATTCTTTCATTGTGACTGACAAATATGTAAGGCAAATGTGAATGATTTCAAAGACGCTCTAAGAAGTTTTGCAATAAGCTTTGAGATCCAATTACACTAGTGTCCAAAATTAATATGACAAACAACAAAATGATGAATAACGCAAAATGCACACGACAGAGATTAGTGACAGGTGGTAAAGACATACATTTATGTATCGATAACGCAGCAATGCACAACAGAAAAAGAATGCTATCACCGCATGAGAAGGAATCATGCGCATGGCAGTCTAAAAGTGATGCAACAAATAGGCGCAGATTTCGAGGGGCTAACAGGGAGTGTGATTACCCCGAAGAGCGATATGGCTCAGGCAACGAACCCTCATGCAATATGCAAGGCTGTGAATGAGAGTTTAACTTCTCCGCTAAAGCGCGTCGGTTACGCGTCAACTCGTCGCCTGTCAATTCGTCGAGGGTCAATTCGTCGCGGACAAATTCATCGCCTACGTCAATTCGTCGCAGTCAAATTCGTCGTGTTTCCAAATTTTGGTTACATAAATATCACATTCAGTTGTCTTTCCTTTCGTCTCACTTCCCTGCAGGAACGGTACTTAAGCTTCGAAATGTTGATCTGTTCGGTTTTTTTTTCTCATGGACGGAAAGAACTGTATAAGATTCCAGACATCATCTCCTTCCGGTCAGTATCTCTGTGTGTCCGTCCACAGAAAATAAGCACACCAGACAAAAAATTAGTCAACCCTAACATAACTACACTGACGGAAAAAAAATCCCAACACCACGAAAAGTTAGTTGTAGAGGAATGAAATGGCGGCAATACATTTGTATAGGTAACATATTTAATCGATTAAGGTTTCAGGATCACAGCTTAATGTAAGCGCGAGAAGAGCCATTTTAAATGTGAAATGCTGGTACATTAATAACCGGTGTAACCGCTAGACTGTTGAGTGCAAGCACGCAAACGTTCATGCATTGTGTCGTACAGGTGCTGGATGTCAGTTTGTGGGATGGAGTTCCATGCCTGTTGCACTTGGTCGGTCAATACAGGGACGGTTAATGCTGGTTGGGGGTGACCCTGGAGTTGTCGTCCAATGATGTCCCATACGTGCTCGATTGGTGAAAGATCTGGTGATCTAGCAGGCCACGGCAACATGTCGACACTCTTTAGAGCATGTTGGGTTACAACAGCGGTATGCGGGCGAGCGTTATCCTGTTGGAAAACATCCCCTGGAATGCTGTTCATGAATGGCAGCACAACAGGTTGAATCACCAGACTGACGTACAACTGTGCCGTCAGGGTGAGTGGGATAACCACGAGAGTGCTCATGCTGTCATAGGAAATTGCTCCCCAGACCATAACTCCAGGTGTAGGTCCAGTGTGTCTCGGCCGCAGACAGGTTGTTTGCAGGCGCTCACCTGGCCTCCTTCTAACCAACACACGGCCATCACTGGCACCCAAGCAGAACCGGCTTTCATCAGAAAACACAACAGATCTCCACTCCGTCCTCCAATGAACTCTAGCTTGACACCACTGACGTCGCAAACGGCAGTGGTTTGGAGTAAATGGAATGCACGCTACAGGGCGTCTGGCTCGGAGCTGTCCTTCAAGTAACCGATTTGTAACAGTTCGTTGTGTCACTGTGGTGGCAACTGCAGCTCGAACTGCTGCCGCAGACGCAGTACAATGCGCCACGGCCATACGCCGTACACGGCGGTCTTCCCTCTCAGTAGTGCCACGTGGCCGGCGGGAACCCGGTCGTCTTGAGGCAATACCTTCCCTTGACCACCGCTGCCAACAATCATGCACGGTGGCTACATTCCTGCCAAGTCGTTCTGCAATATTGTGGAAAGAAAATCCACCTTCTCGTACCCCTATTACACGGCCTCGTTCAAACTCCGTGAGCTGTTGATAATGGCTTCTTCGTCTTCTTAAAGGCATTCTTGACTAACATCAACACACTACGTCAAATCTCAACGATAACTAACGCTCACGAACGTTACATCGCGTATTTACAGCAAACCTGCTTTGCATGTTCCGAGTGGCGCTACTATCGCCACACGTATGCGCCGAGCGCGAAATTTGCATAGACGTAATCTTACAGATGTACTCTCCCCGCCTACCAACTGTCGTTTATCTAACACAATCCCTTGTTGGTGTTGGGATTTTTTTCCGTGAGTGTATGACAGTAAGAAGTTACCGGTTGCACAAAGGGCGCCGTGATAGCATTGTTGAGAGATAAATAGCACTGACGTGGCCTACAGGATCATTTCTGTCTGGTGCAGTTGTGAAGAGCAACGTGTGTGTTGAATTTCGTCTGCAATATGGATCGTAAGACAGACGTTACTGAATGACATAAAGGAGCCATCATGTGCATCCGAGCCTACGGATACAAAGTGAATAAAGTCGCCCAATTTATTTATGTGTCAAAGCGTATTGTCCAGCGGGTCTACAAACAATGGTGTAGTTCGTTGTCAACTGAAAATCGGCGACGTAACTGTGGCCGAAAAATGATTCTCACCAACAGGGAATGCCGCCATGTTTAACGTCTGGTAACTGCAAATCGGTTTCAAGCCAGGAAACAATTGCTCCAAACAGTCAATAAAAGTCCACTCCAATTAATTTCAGGAAGGACATTACGATGAGAACTGCATGCGATAGACATCTAGAGCAGAGTACCACGAAAGAGGCCTCTTTTAAGAGCAAGTCACAAAATCGCACGTTCAATAGGCTCGGAGGCACCAAAACGTTACTGTGTAGGATTGGAAACGAGTAATTTGGTCTGATGAGGCTCGGTTTTGTTTGTACTCCAATGATGGGAGGCGACGAGTTCATCGCAGGTCCAATGAAGCCTTTAATCCTGATTGTGTCGAAGGTATTTCTCAAGCTGTAGGGGGTTTTGTGATGTTTTGGGAACCACGGAATGGGTCCTCTCGCTGTAGTGGCGATGAATTTAAACCAGCGTGCGTATCTCAGCATTCTGAATGACGAAGTGTTGCCCTTTGTCCTACATCTCCAGGAGCAGCATCACACTGCTACTCCTGACTTCCAAGACGACGATTGTCGTGTGCACAGGGCTAAAACTGTGTCTGAGTGGGCACGACGTACAATCAGAAACACTGTCTCACCTCGACTGGCCGGCCAAAATCGCAGATTTAAATCCTATTGAAAATCTATGGGATCATTTGGAACAGAAGATGAAACGCCGGAATAGACACCCACGTACTCTGCCGGAACTTCAGGACCAGTTGACGCACGGGTGGCTGCAAATCAATGTTCAATTCATCCACAATGTCGTGGAGTCTCTACCACACCGGTGTCATGCTGGTATCTAAGCAAGAAGCGCACTCACCGGTTTTTAGGTAAGTTCTGCCAGGGATGACAAGTTTTTTGTCCGGTGTGCTTATGTTTTCTGTTTCTAATGGCTAGGGAAGAAATTCGGTTTGTGACTGACAGATACAGGCATGTGTACAAGATTATCGCTGTTTATCCGTACGCCTGTGCATCTGGCCGTCCGTCCGCCGAACCTATATCTTCCTTCCTTACAATCAGATTAAAGCAATTCTTTCTGCGATTTACTCTGTGTGATGAGAGACAGGCAAGATTGCCGATGTCTGTTCGTCCGCTTGCGCCTGTCTGTCCATCTGCAGAAAGCCGCCCCGGTGGCGCAGTGGTCTAAGCGATGGCCTCTGATCATTCGTCCGAAAGGGGTCCGGGTTCGAATCCCGGTGAGGCATGTATGTTGTGTTTGTCGTACGGCACTGGCTCTCTCCCTTCCCTGGAACCAGTGACCCTAAATTAGGGACGGGCGACTGCTTATAGCCCATTGAGTTGCTCACGGCGGTCGTTAAACCTCCAATCAAAAAATAAAATCTGCAGAAATGACACTGCCGCTCAAAAATGTAGATTAAAAGAATTGTTTCCCCTCTTCAAGAACGAAAACATTAGCAAAACATTTCACAAATCTGTCCTTCCATCCTTCCTATCATCCATTCCTCAGTTTGTATGTATGTGGGGCCACGCGTCCGAAGAAATTCAGTCTGTGCTTCTGATGGTCAGTTCAAAGAAATTCGTTTAAACATGATATTGCCAATGTCTGTCCGTACGTCGCTCGGTCTGTCCATCCGTGAGTACATACGATATCTCGTCTTCTAATTATCGGATTGAAGAAATTCTTTCTTTAAGCTGTAGCGCAAAACCTGAGCGTAAGATGTCACAAATCTCTCCCTCCATCCATCGATTCCTCATTTTGTCCGCCCCTCCGCAGAAATTTAGACTCTGCTTCCGAGGGCTGCATCGAAGAAATTGGTTTTGTGATTTATAGAGATATGCATAGTATGGTATTGCCAATGTCTGCCGCCCCCTCCCCTTTACGTAGTCTGTCTGTTCGTCAGTAGGAACAATATCTCTGTTTCTGAGGATAGGACTGAATAAATTCCCTATTCAATGCAGAAGATATGTGCATAAGATTTTCGTCAGTAATAAAATACTGAAGAACGTCATGTATAGGACAAAAAGAACAATGCTTCTGTTTTTACCATGTCTGTCGTTTCGCCTTTCCATCGGTCGAGATGTCTGTCAAAAGACCCAGTGTATATTCGTGTTGAGGCCAGATAAGCTGTTTCATATACGCTCATGGACAATGAAATTTTCGCACCTAGAAGAAAACATGCTACAACAGCGAAACTTTGCAAATAACTAGAGTGCGTGCTGGTATGCAAATGATCCACGTTTGGTGCAATTGCGCATGTCCGCACAGCCTGTGGTGTCACTGCAAGCACGAACCGGCAACCTTATAAACCGTCGTGTAGTCGATGCCCCATGAAAGCGAACAGCACCGGACGACGGAAGTAAGAGTACAGAGTGAAACGAATGCCGGGTAGACGCCAGAGACGTAGATTTACTTTGAGAGAGGCCTGATAATCGAGCTGACAACCGCAGGGCAGTCGACGCGCCGTTCTGATCATACCGTCCGACTGTGTTGGGAGCAGTGGACACGTGATGGCAGGTGGAGCCGCTCCGGGCGGACCAAGAGGACCACCGGTAGAGAGGATCGACGGAACGTACGCCAGGCACGAACGGATCCCACGGGTACCCGGTGTACTATACAGGCAGATGTAGCGACACCTATGTGGCCACGAATCATTTTCCGACGCGTCGAGGAAGAACATTTGCGATCCCAGCCCCTCTTACGTGTGCCGCCATTAACACCGGATCATCGCCGGCTCCGTTTGTAGTGGTGCCAGGCCAGAGCGACGTGGAACTTCACAGACTGGCGACGTGGTGTGGTGTTTAGCGAAAAGTGCCGCTTTGTTTTGGGGACAAATGATCATCGTGTTTGGATGTGGAGGTCCCAGGATCAACGGCACAATCCCAACCTGGCTATCAAGCGCTACATCTCTTCCAATGCAGGCATTATGGTCTGGGGAGCCATTGCCTACGATAGCCAATCAGTTCTAGTAGTGGTACGTGTATCACTGACGGGCCAGCGGAATATGAATGAGACCTACGGTCCCATGTGCTTCCAGTCCTGACCGGGATTCCAGGTGCGTTATACCAGCAGGATAATGTCCGCCCGCACGCGGATCGGGTTGCCTTGGACTGCCTACATCATGTCCAGACACTTCCATGGCCTGTCCGCTCCCGGGCATGTCCCCTATTAAGCGCGAGTGAGACCGGAGCACACCGTCCAACACGTGTGGGCCAATCTGCTGCAGGACAACATAAGGCGTCTGTTTGCCTCCATGCCTGATCGTATTGCATATGTATCGCCGCACGAGGCGGTGCGACGCGCTATTAAAAATGACCGGACTGCGTGCCACAGATCCATCTGTAAATGTCCTGCAGCTCAGTTTTTGCCCTCATGCATCATTACGTCCATAAAATTTCAGTTCAATCCGATGCTTCCTTCTTGCTGCGCAAATTTCATTGTTCGTGAGTGTATATACGGGATTACTGGCCTCTCCCGGATATTTTAATGGAAAATGTTTACGAAAACTTTCTTTTTGTGAAGGCATGCCAAATCAAACCAAATGCCTTGTCGATAAAAGAAGTTCCGCGTAAGAATGAAAGAATATTAAATACCTCTTTGTGGGGTTCCCATGCAAATATCTCGAAATTTGCGCGTCATGTCGCTAAATTTCATTCATATACACTGCTGGACACCCAAAATGCAACACCAAGAAAGACACGAGATAGCAAAGCCAGATTTACAGGACACATAACAACAGATACAAAGATGAAACGATTGAGCTTACAGGCCCGTGCGACTTGCGGAACACGCAGACATCAACAGTCCGTGTGGCCTCCATGGCTGGCAATATCGGCCGCTACACACCGCGGCCTTGAACACAAGAGGCTTTGGATGTGGGCTTGGGGTATGTCGGTACAGGCTGCTTCCATACGTTGCCACAGTTCATCAGGCGTAGCCGTGGATGGTGCTTGCCGGGCCACTCGGTTGCCGATCAGCGACCAGACGTGTTCGATGGGCGACATATCGGGTGAACAGGCGGGTCACGGCAGCAGTGACACCTGATGGGCCGTGAAGAATTGTTGCACCATGCGTTCTACGTGCGGGCGCGTTGAAACGTGGCCGCTGGCAGGTCCTGCAAGTAAGGGAGGACTACAAGCTCCAAAACGTCGAAGATGTAGCGCTGGCTGTTGAATGTACCGGCGATGCGTACCAGAGGGGTGCGGGTGTCATATCCGATTGCGCCCGAAACCATAACGCCAGGCGACGGACCGGTATGGCGATGCATAATACAGACGTCACATAGTATCTAGCTGCGGTGTCGCCACACGCGGATCCGACCATCGTGGTGTCGCAGGCAGAAGCGGGATTCGTCGGAGGAGACAATGTCGTGCCATTCCGTAGTCCAGGTGCGGCGTTCAACGGCCCACTGCCGCCGCACTTGCCGGTGGTGTAACGTCAATGGTAATGGGAGCAGTGGGCGCTGTGCGACAAGTCCCCGCTTCTGCAGACGACGTCGAACGGTACGTGTTGACACAGGTTCTTGCGCAACACATCCTAATTCCTGCGCTAAAGTTCGTGATGTGGCGGTGCGAGCCGTCAATGCCCGCCGCACAACATGCCGGTCCTGTGGTTCGGTGGTGTGCCGCGGCTGCGGCAATCGCTCACTTCGGACCGTCCGTCCCTACTGCACCCACCGAATCCACACTCGCCTCACTGTGGCCGGTTGTCGTCCCACACGGGCGCCGATGTCTCGGTGCGAAAACCCGCTATCGCGATAAGCCACTTTTTGTCCTCTGTCGAACTCCAAAACGTGCTGGAATGACTGCCGTATTCTGCGACAAGGCATCAGGAAGCTTCCCACGCACAGGTCCGGCAGCGCAACACACTTCCACTACTTACACCCGGCCTTCTGTGCACCCTTCTTATACTGCTTCTCTGTATCGTGCCGGGCGCACATGATTTGCGTATACCCTGCAATGCTAATCGTCTGCATGTCCTCTCGTGGGCGACTCATGCTGCGAATTTCAGGCCAATCGGATGCTTCCTTCTTGGTGTTGCGTTTTGGGTGGCCAGCAGCGTTGTTTGTGAAGAAAATGTGTACCGTCTTTCTGACGCATAATGGTTATTTCAAACAATTTTTCAAGGTCGCTTCTTTAGATTTGTCAGTGCTTTCATTTAGGAAACAATGAAAAGCTAAGAAAGCTAGTACAACTCTCAGTTATGATTTTTTGTTATTACACATACAACTTCTAGGTAAACTTGTGTTTGTTTATTTCGGTAATCTTCTGTAAATATAGAATAAAATGGCACCTCCTCTCCTTATCTGATGGATCAGTTGTACTCAAAAAAGAAACAACAATAGCAATCAACTGTACTCCTCCACCTCGCCCTTTCTTACTATATAGGCCGCGTATGGCCTAGAGGTCAACGTTCGTGACTGCCATGAAGAAATCTGAGGTTCGATCCCAGCGGGAATGAACGCTCGATCCGCTAAATATCCGCCGTGTGTCGGGTGGGCACGTTAAGTCGTCGGACCCCGGGAATTGGTCTTCCAGTTATAAATAAAGGCGTCTTCTTCCCGTTTTTATCTCGCTTCCGTGTGACTTTCCTGTCGGGTACTCTAGCCCAATTTTTTTTTTTTTTTTGCTGCGTCATACCGGCCCAACGCCAAGCGTTATGTTTTGGGGCGCCATTCAGTTCCTTTTTTTTTTATTGGAGGTTTTAACGACCACCGTGAGCAACTCAATGGGCTATAAGCAGTCGCCCGTCCCTAATTTAGGGTCACTGGTTCCAGGGAAGGGAGAGAGCCAGCGCCGTAAGACAAACACATCATCCATGCCTGACCGGGATTCGAACCCGGACCCCTTACGGACGAATGATCAGAGTCCGGCGCCTTAGACCACTGCGCCACCAGGGTGACTAGCCCAAATTTCCTAGCTTCCTATTCCTAAGGGTTGTTTAAGACGTGGAGTCAGACACACCCTTCCTAAAATCCTCTACATATGATCTGATCTGATCGCTTTCTTACTATACTAAAGGCAAACCTGAGTGAAATCCTTTTCACGAAAAAAAGCTGGTGGAATTTCAGAGCTTTTCCCCATTTGTGGTCTGAAACCATATCTTAAACCTTTAAAGTGTATCACTACAACAAAAGGCTGAACAAAAGAATATCCCTTGTTAATCCTTCTATCAACTCTTTGCCCATGAGGAAGATAAGAGCAAAGCTTATTTCCTTCAAAACCGCCTTAACAATTCAAACAGTTACCATCATTAGACAACCGTAGCAAGCTTTCTTCATTTACTAGTCAGGGCAAATCAATTTTTTAAAATGCCTGAAATGGATCAAATGGCACAAAATTCAATAAGTGTGTAACGATAGTCATAGTTCGAAGACGTCTGTCCTTTCTCTGTACAACTTAATGCATGTAAAAGCTTTTGCCATTGTATGCGATATTTGTAGAAGATTCTCGAAATAAACAAACAGACGTTCATCTAGAAGTTGTATGTGTCATAACAAAAATTCCTTAACTAAGAGTTTTACTAGTTTTCTTATCTTTTCATTCTTTCCTGAATGACAAATCTAAAGAAGTGAATATAAAAAATTGTTTGAAATATCCATCATGCGTCAGGCAAGAGAGTAGGCATTTTCTTTACAAATTATATGAAAGCAATTTAAAGACATGACGCCAAGATTTCTAGATGTTTGCACAGGAACCCCGCAAAGAGGTATCTAATATTCTTCCATTTTTACTCGGGATTACTTTTATCGACAAGAGATTACTTTTCATTTGTTATGCCTTCACGAAAAGAAAGTTTTCGTAAACATTTTCCATTAAAGAATGGGAGAGAGGCAAGTAATCCGGAATATATATGAAACAGCTTATCCAGCCTCAACACGAATATACACTGGGTCTTTATACAGACGTCTCGACCGACGGAAAAGCGAAAAGACAGACATGGTGAAAACTGACGCACTGTTCTTGCTGTTCATGACCATTTTCCAGAATTTTATTAATGCCTAAAATTTTGTGGACATGCTTTCCAAATCGAATAGGGAATTTCTTCAGTCCCATCGTTAGCAGCAGAGATATCGTTCCTGCTGACGAAGAGACAGACTACGTAAGGGCAGCCAGACATTGGAAATACCATACTATGCCTTTCTCTATAAATCACAAAACGAATTCCTCCGATCCAGCCCTCAGAATTAGAGTCTGAATTTCTGCTGAGGGACGACAGGGCCGACATACAGACGAAATTAGGAATCGATGGATGGACGAGAGATTTGTGATATCTTACGCTTAGGTTTTCCACTACAGCGTACAGAATAAATTTCTTTAATCCGCTTTTAGAAGCGGAGATATCGTATCTATCGGACGGACGGACAGATTGATGGACAGACAGCGTTAATCTTGTATGCATGCCTGTATCTATCAGCCGCAGACCAAATTCCTTCCCTTGCTATTTGAAACAGAAATATATGTTCTGTGGACGGACACACACAGAGGTAATGACTAGGAAAAAGATGGAAGGAGTGGTGTCTGGAATGTTACACAATTCTTTCCGTCCATGAGACAGAAAATATGAGCAGATTAACATTTCAAAGCTTAAGTACCGTTCTTGCAGTGGAGAGAGACTCAAGGAAAGAAAACCGAAATCGTACGTTTTCCTGCATGCGATTTGTATCTAACCAAGGTTTGGGAACGCGACGAATTGATGTAAGCGAAAAATTCGTCCGCGGCGAATTGACGCTGGTGACAATCTGAGGTGACAACAAAGAGAGGGGAGGTTTTGGGAGTGGGCTACCGTATCGCAATTGCTCTTCCCAGGTTATCCCAGACATGCTGTTCAGGGATTAGGTTCGGAGATCTCCGGGGCCAATATAGTGAATATTCTCACTCTTCAAGTATTTATCGACTAGCAGAGCTCCATGGGTATGGGCGTTATTGTCCATAAAACGGAAGGGGTCAGAAGCTCCTCTGAAAAGCCATCAATATGGCTCTAGGATGTCATCCCTGTAGCGTGCAGTACCCCTTCGAAACACGTGCAGTAGCTTGGTTCCCCCCAACATAATGTCTGCCCAAATCAGAAGTCCTCTACCACCGAAGTGGTCAATTTCCCTAATGCTGAAGGGAAGTTTTCGGCTTCCCACCTCTCTCCAAACGTGTGCACGTCGAGAATCCGTGTTTAGGGTGCACCGCGACTCGTCACTGTAGAGACCTAAGGCCCTAAACTGACCAATATGGACCAAGCGTGATGTTTTCGGACCTTCGGGCACAATTCAGATGGGCACTTTTGTGACGTACCTGCCAGCAGGACGCACACGACATAAAGGCAGATAGCAGACAGAATGAACGTCTGCGTAGCTCAGTTGGTAGAGCGACTTGTTCCGGAATAGATCAAAAATGACGGAGAAATTTACTTCGTTATAATGGCGCCGGAACTTTCCGGATGACCCGACGGTTCAAAATCTCGCATTGATGTGATGTTATTTCCACACCGCGAGATAGGAAAAATCAGAAAATCCCTTCTCCAGCGCTTCGAAAATGAAAATGTGTGATGTTGCATTAAACACACTAGATTTACTGGGATTTCTCGAGTGCACGTTCTACAGTGGATGGCTGCCTGCAACGATTCATGGGCACGGCTGACCCGTGGGCCGTGCCCCCGGCCCTCTTTCGAGGGGGGATGTGACGTACCTGCCAGCAGGACGCACACGACATAAAGGCAGATAGCAGTCAGAATGAACGTCTGCGTAGCTCAGTTAGTAGAGCGACTTGTTCCGGAATAAGCGGACTCGGGTTCGATTCGGGGGCGTAGACCAAAAATGACGGAGAAATTTACTTCCTTATACTTCTGAGAGATACGGCGAGTGGGTTACAGACCATTGGCTTTCTTGCATAGAGACCTCTCTCGTGGAGTCTTCTGTAAACTGTTTGCCTCGATATCGCGGTTCCTGTAGCAGAGGAGACTTACTGTGAGAGGTGATTAGCTGTCGACTCCCTGCGGCTGGAAGCTGTTAGAGACAAATACCGGTCGTCTTGAGTTTTTGTGGTTCGTGTGCGTCCCTGCTGTGCTTTCTGGCTATTGTTCCGGTTTCCTGGACCTGTTTCCAGAAATTTGAGACCACTTGCTTTGACACATGCATCCATCTCTCTTCCTCAACTTGCGATCTCATTTCTCCCACTCTACCGATTGCGTTCCACCCTAAAGGGTCTTCTAAGCTCTAAGCGATGATGCGGAGCCATTCTTCCGCTAACAGTTCAACTCAAGCTTCAACTGCCGCACCCTGCTCAGAACAACGTTTATCAAGATCGCGTGTCTGCCAGCTCGACGAATTACTGTCGTGATTTGCATATTTATATAGGAACTAGCACAATGTTGCTTGGGTACTTCGACCTGGGAAGAGCGATGACTTCAGTTTGGTTTTCCTGATCTACGTCGAGTGTATGAATTCATAATTCAATCGCCTCCTAGTTATTTGTTCAGTTGCTGCTTTCCATCTTTGGTGAATCCCCAGCACTGTGCGGGGCTGCATGAAGCAAACCTGGCATGTGGTTTGGCAGTTAATCACTTGTGAGTCTGGAGAACTCGAGGCCGCAGTGGTAGCTTGTCCGGCAGTAACTGGAAGACCCTGGGTTTGATTCCCGGTGATTGGCGGCCGTTGATAATTTTTCCGTGACTCAGTTATTCACTTATCTGCTGTTTCATGTGATACTGATGACTTCCGTTTCCATTTTGAAGAACTCAAAGATATCCATATCTCGAAGACTTGTGAAACTTCCGTCCGAACGAAGATGGATTTTCAGGAAAAATCTAATCGTTCTTCTTCCTGGTTTCTTTGTCTTGAAAAACAGCGCCACTCATTTACCAATCTAACTACAGTACGCACCGATGCCGGTGCTAACATTAGTGAACATGACGTTGTCTGCTGCTGACATGTGCACCTTCATTTTATGAATTACTTTGCTGCACCATCTTTCGTGGCACGAGGCTGACTTGAGCTTTTCTTAGACATCTGCTATTTGTCATAACTTGGGAAACGTCTTGATTCAACTCATCAATCCTGATGAAATCAAACTGCTCTTTATTGCTTTCCCACCACCAGCGCTCCCGAATACAATGGATTGCGTGTGGGACCTTATCGTTTTAAATGCAATGGATTGCGTGTGTGACCTTATCGTTTCAAATAACCTTCCTTCCTTCCTTCCTTTCTTAATTCCTGTCTTGTTAATTGTTTTATTCCTATTCTCTAAGGGAACTCTCTCCCTGCTTCTTTTCTTCATGCAATGTTCAGTCTTCTCCACAAGAAGGGAGATATTCTCAGTCTCTGTAACTGGCTGGCAATTACAGACGTTAACATTGATTACAACTCTTTGTTAAAATTTAAAATACTGTCTTTTCGCTTAAATTCCATTTTCTCTTTCATTATTCATCTCTCACAAGCTTACGCTACTCCAGGATGCACGATCTTTGACATCATTGCAGTACTGCGTGATGTAATTTTCCTGACCAACCAACTTGATGAACAGCGTGTTCCTCTGAAACTCGACTAGAAACAAGCTTTTGACAAAGTATTTCATGACTATCTTTTTCACGTTCTTATTAAAGTTCTCTTCCTTCCGGTATTTATACAAGTCATTTATAGAAGTCACCTTACAGCAATTTCTCTGTTCTTATTAAGTGTGCCACTGCTCTCACTCCTGTTTTATTTAAATCTGGTATGCGACAGGGCTATCTCTTTTCAGGACAGCTTTCCTCCTTGGCATTCCAACAATTTCTTTCCTGCTTTTGACATCATATCGCAGCTCCGTTCGTGGTTATGTCAACGAAATCTTCATCAACATTCGTCAAGAAGCTGCATTCTGATCTGTTTTCACATTCTACGCTATATATTCCGCTGCTTCTGAGGACTGCCTCAACTCAACTAAGTACCCGACTTTGTGCAGTCAATCTAAAGGTCGTACTTTTGCATCGCTCAAGGTCCTCTGGTCTCCTCTCTCCCAAAAGATCCCACCCTGCACCTGTTTCGCCCCTCACTCAACACGCTGTTGATACAACAATGCGTTTAGGCCAGGCTTCGTTCCTGGTCGTAGGTCCGCTCTACCTCCTCCATCCGCGTTTGAACCGTACTCGTCAACCATGTGGTCGCTGCGATGCTTTGGCATTTCCACCATGTTCTTTCCCAGCCTTGGAAATTTATGACCACAGTGCAATAATTCTTCATCAACTTTTTGCCGAACTTCGTGCACTAGTTTTCAGCTGCCACTCTCATTATTCCTATCAGTTCAAAGAGGTCAAGCTGTTATTTCATTACAACATGAACTAAAAGCCTTCCATAGTGGAGGTCACATCCGAAGAATCAATCATCCGACTGCCGATGCTTCGGTGTTCTTAGGCGGCATTTTCTTCTAACGTTCTCCTGTCATCACCACCTCTCTCTTCATCAAGATGTCCTTTTTCACCATCATTCCTACCCACGTTGACCCTTCTTACCATGTCTGTCTTTCCTTCTGGAGTTCTGCTGCTATCGCTCTGGCCACCACTGTCTCTTCTCTTCTCTTCTCCACTCTTGTTTTTCTTTTCTCCACCCTCTAATCAATTGTCCTTTGCCTTTTCCATCCGGGTCTCCTCCCGCCTTTTCTCTGTTTCTCAGTTTTTTAAATCACGCCGCTGCTGGCTCTCACTTTCTGAAATCCAGATGCCCCTCAAACTTCTTCTCTTGCTCAACTCCGCTCGTTTCAGTCCATCTTTACTTCTCTTTATCCTTCTCTCGTCATCTTCACCGGATGCATCTCCGATTACTTTCCCTCCCCCAGTCATCTATTTCACTGGCCTTTGCTTTTACTGATCTCCTGTTCTCCGCATTCATCCTATCCGTGCTCTCTATTAATATTTACTCCTCCACAACACCGCTCCTCTTCCCATTTTACCTTTCAGACAGGTCCTCCGCGTTCGATACACTCAAATCCCCTCGCGAGTGCGAACGTACAGTGACATTACCTGCACGGACGCCTTTCCGTTCATTGTACCGTTCACCACTGGGTATGGTACGATTCGTCCAACGACGATTGGTCCAATGCCGATTTGTCCAATGCCGATTCGTTCAATGGACAATTGGTCCACAGGTACGATTCGTCCAATGGACAATTGGTTCGCAGGTACGATTCGTCCAATGGTACGATTGGTCCAATGCCGATTCGTCCAATGGACGATTGGTCCAATGCCGATTCGTCCAATGGACGATTGGTCCAAATCCGTTATATCTGTCCGAAATGCTACTCGTGCTACAAAAGTCTCATCTGTTCTGATTCCATCTCCGATGATATACGAAAATACCGGTAGTCCAATGAATGTAAAATAATGTTACATTTCATGCGTAATATTGTAATTAGAGATTTCTTTTTTTTTTTTTTTATTTGAAATCGCGTTTTCTTGTTATACTGTCCTTGCTGCCGTATGAAGTTACTGATGTACGAGCCGTTCTATCAACTTCAATGTTTCTCTTTTGCACGAAATAATATAAAATACTAGTGTTCCGTTTCTGTTTGTAGAATGCAATGGGGTTTTTCGCCAACTGCCCAATGGAAACAACTGGTCGGGGTTTGGACAGAGGCCTTTTCAACAGTTTTTATTCCAGCGATGTCATATTCAGAACGTTTACATATTAAATCAAGTTAATAATATCGCGCGTTTATTTAAACACGAAATATTAATTCATAGGCCCTAGGCCTAGGCTTTTTTAACAGTTTTAATTCTACCGATGTCAGATTCATAACGTTTACATATCAAATCAAGTTATTAATATTGAGCTTTTACTTAGGCACGAAATGTTAATTCATAGGCTCTAGGCCTAGGCCTTTTTAGGACTTTTTATTCTGCCGATGTCATATTCATAACGTTTACATATTAAATCAAGTTAATAATATTGCGCTTTCACTTAAGCACGAAATATTAATTCATAGGACCGCGGCCTAGGTGCCTAGCAAAGACCTCGGAAATGATACGATTAATGCTTTTTATAAAGTTTGATAAAATGTTTACAAATATCTGGGTTGTAACTTAAAATCTTTTAAAAAGGCCCGCGACCTAGGTGCCTGGTAGATAGCTGAGAAATGATTCGTTGAGTGCTTTTTATAAGGGTTTATAAAATGTTTACAAATACCAAATATCTAGGTTGTGACTTAAAATCTTTTAAAAAGGCCCGAGGCCTAGGTGCCTTGTAAATACCTGAGAAATGGTACGATGAGTGCCTTTTGTTAAGTTTTATAAAATGTTTACAAATACCAAATATTTAGGTTGTAACTTAAAATCTTCTAAAAAGGCCCGGAGCCTAGGTGTCTCGTAAAGACCTGAGAAATGATAGGATGAGTGCCTTTTATTAGGTTTTATAACATATTTACAAATACCAAATATCTAGTTTGTAAATTAAAATCTTCAAAAAATGCCCGCGGCCTAGATGCTTTGCAAACAGCTGAGAAATGCTCCATTGAGTGCCTTTTACCAGGTTTATGTAAAATGTTTACAATTACTAAATATACGGAAAATTATCTTTTAAAAGGATATAAAGAGAATAATTTAAATTATTATTCCTTTCTGTAAAATAAAGAAAGTTTACCGTTGGTAAGATGATAGCATTGGACGAATCGGCGTTGGACCAATTGTACCATTGGACGAATCGGCATTGGACCAATCGTACCATTGGACGAATCGGAATTTGACGAATCGGACATTGGACGAATCGGACACTAGACCAATCGTCATTGGACCAATAGTCCCTTTGGACGAATTGGCATTGGACGAATCGGCATTGGACCAATCGTCGTTGGTCGAATCGTCCGGGACCGTTCACCGCTATCGTACGTTCAACGCAATCGTGCCTAGTCCTCTTTTTACTGTGTACACCATTTTATCCCAGGTACTGTCCTTCACATGCATGTTTCCTGTATCCTTCTTACTCCCCTAATCCAACTTCTTTTTAGAATTCTTTCGTGCAACTTTAGTTTGCCGCATTCCTCTGCCTACTAACAAATGTCATGATCCAACAGAAGACATTCAGCTACATGGTATTAAGAGTGTATTGTGATGAAAGCTGTCATCTAAACATGTCATTTAAATCACGGGCATTCTTCATACCAGTTGTATTTCGCTCATCGCATCTTAACAGCACAATTTACACACATCGTCAAAATTATATTTGCACCCAGAAGGAAGCAACCAACAGGAATGAAACTTGGTGGGTATTTCTGACATCGAGAGACATGCAAATAATTCAAGTATGACGCTCGGCAGCGCATGTGACAAAGGCAAGGAGGTGTCGTAGCACTGTGTCTGACCGGCTATATGAGGTCGTCCCGTTGCGCGTGCTTGAAATTCTGACTCGTGCTGTTGTGTTGGTTTCATCCTTTGCAAATGAAGTATGCCTAGGAAAAAAGTTCGGAAGCAATTCGAGCAGTTGGAGGAGTTCGATAGGGACCGCATCGTCGGGCTCCGGGAAGCGCGATATTCTTATCGCCTCATTGCGCGCCATGCCAGTCGTGCGGATATCACGATATCACGCTGTTGGCAGCAGGAGATAGCACAAGGCACGCATCAACAACAGGAAGAGTCTGGGAGACCTAGACGAACCACGGAGATAGTGGACTAGATGTTCGACAGGCGCGGAGTGACCCAACATCCACGATTGCGGATATTCAACGAGCAGTGGTGCCCTCGATGCAACGCCTAATTAGTGCCAGCACCATTGGCAGACGGCTGCACGACGTAGGACTACACACACACACACATACTGTTACGACGACTGCCCTTAACAACAGTGCATCGTCGCCTAAGACTGCAATCGTGTCGTGCCAGAATGTCATGGAGCCGAGTCCCGCTTTTGTCTTGGAGTAGACGACTACCGAATACGTGTGTGGAGACACCGTGGTCAGCACCAAGGTGAACGATTTGTTGTCTAGCGTACAAGGCCTGGCGTGATGGAGCAATTGCCTACGCTGCCAGATCACCTTTGGTGTCCATTACAGGCACTTTGACAACCCAACGTTACGTTAATGAGGCCCGAAAGCCATTGGGCCTAACTTTTCTGAACGCTCACTCCAGTACGGTTTTCCAACAGGACAACGCTCGTCCGCTTACTGCTTCTGTCTCGAGAGCTTGCCTTCAAGGCACTGATACTCTACCATGGCCAGGTGAATCGCCTGACCTATCGCCAATTAAAAATGTGTTAGATGCTATTGAATGCGCTGTCCACACACCACCCCTACCGCGCAATCTTCTGAAACTGCGTGAGAAGGTTCAAGCTGCATGGGATGGCTCATCTCAGGACACCGTTAGGAACCTGCACTGCCCCATACCAAGACGTCTGGAATGCTGTGTGAGCAAACATGGCAGCCCGACCTCACACTGAGAAACACTTCTTATTGGCGTGTTGTTCAATCAATATTGCCCATGTCAGTCTCAATTTTTAATCATTTAGTGTTCCTCGTAACCTTTCCCTATTTCCTTAATAGCATTGCAATCCGACACGTCCTTCTGGGTGCAACTATTTTATTGACGATGAATGTATTTTCCGATTGCGAGGCCGACTCACAAGTGAATTACGAAACCATCGGAGTCGCAGGACTTTACCTGCCTTCCATGAACTTTGGAATCCAATTGGCAAGTTATTTACTGTCTTAAACGATACGCAGACTTTGCACTATGTTTTGTTGTACAACGTATTATTACTGTCTGCCTGATATAACTGTTTTGTCATTCAACCGTATTCCGTGTTTATTCCTGCTCCTATATCACAGCTTCTCTATGTAAACACTTTTAGTTGGGGGTTATTTTGTATTTTTTCTATTTAAAATGTTTTTAATAAAAAAAGTTTAACTCTTTCTCTCTTTCTCTCTCAGGTGAAACTTGACGAGTGAATGGCATTCATTTGTATGGTATGTCCCAATTGTTTGCCACGAGCCGCTTCAGGGCGAATAATTCATCGTGAATGGTGATCGGTGGAGAGCACCGCTCTTTTGGGCAGTGTGACAAAAAGTGCTGTGGCGTTGACGGCTCTTTGATCGTAAACATGGGTTCGCTTCAGCGAATGATTTACTAACTGAGCGTAGTGACAATTCGGGAATTGAATGTCATTTTGTTCAGTTAATCATTCGTGGATGACTCATTTGCGTGAAAGATAAATGAGCTTTCAAGAAAAAATAATTTATGCCATCTCTACAAGGATAGTTGCATCGAGTTCATGGGCACATGGGCATATTTTAGAATCCTTTCAGGCGCGAAAAATGTTTGTGAACGCTCACTTTCAGAACAAAAGGAAAACAGTGAAAAAGTGCCTTTATTCCACTAAAATAAAACATTCCTCATTATTTAAAATACACAGTGTGCGCAGTGTTATTCGTAAGGAATCAGAAATAAATTTTTCAACCAGAATTACAGAATCGGTAAAACACTTGCAAATAGAAATGATATCGTAGCTTATCTTGTTGCAGCAATATTCTTTAGGAAAATTCACAAAATATTTCCTCAAAATGAAAAAAATCAGAGCCAAAAAAAGTTTTCAAATCAGAAAGGAGACGTCAAAAAAACCTCAATGTAACTTTACTCTCCCTCTTGGGAAAACTGTTTTATTTGAAGGAGAACACAGGCTCAGGGCCTTTTCCTTGGTCAGGGAAAGGATTATCAAAGGAAGGATTTTTAGAATCGGAGCTAATTTTCCAAATAGAAATACACACTGACGGCCTCTAGCGACAGAATTGTTCATCATACAAAATTAGAAAATTATGCGCCAAAAAAATTGGCATAGCAAGAGGTATAAGATGGAAAATCTTTCTATAAAAGGAGAGATATCCAGGGAACGGCTGGCCTGAATACCCTGAATTAATTGAAGTGGATAATATTCGCAATCTCTATCACAGCTAATGGCATAAACTTCGAAAAGAAACTCTTCCGCCAGAATTTTAGATGGTTTCATAAGTTTGCTGTTGTTGCACAAACGTGAGTGCAAATTTACTCCGCGACAAAATTGTGCATTATAAAAAATTCAATAACATGCGATTTTTCGAGAAATTAATAGTATGCTATATTTGTCAAATCAGACTTCAGGAAAGTGAGCAGTGATATACATAGAATATGCATTTGCGCTCTCTTTGCGAAAAAAACGTGCATTGTTTTGAACAAGGACTGCACCTTAAATCTTTTACACAGTGAGTGGTAAATTACCTAAAAGTACAGTATTTTTAATAGTATCTTTTGATGCACAAATGCGCATGCAAAATTTATGAAGAGCGAAACATACCATTACGCTACGCAGTGGCAGTAATGTATTTAACAAGTTCCATTTAAAAATTTATTACAAGCTGCATACCAATGATTCTTTTCTCTGAACGTCATCCGACACCTTTAAAAATATTGTTTGGTATATTCAGAAAAACCATAATTTCTCTCAACGGAAAAATTGAATTATTTGGGTAGAAATGGTGAAAGTACTGTAATATGTATGAAGCTAACAGTCGGATTTTTAACATCGTTATCGGCAACTGTTGCCGCTGCGTCTTTAGCTTCTATAAAGTCTTATAATACGGCTTTAAAGAGTCCGCAATATTTCGGTTTATTTTAAAGCTACATTCCATAGAGAGATCGTAATTAGAAATTAAATCTTTCAAGTGCTTTGCTGCTTGGAAAATTTCGGCAAACTTCTGCAGATTACCGCTGCCAGTTTCATCTTGTTTGTCGGCGTCGTCATCAGCATCATCTTCGTCCGAGGTAGTTTTCACAAGTTTTCCTTACTCATCAATTGTCAACGGTTCTTGATGTCCAATCAAATCTGTTATTTCTTCTTCCAGAATATCGACGAAGCCTTCACCCCCAATCTGCTTGGCCATCTGAGTGATATGTTTTGCTTCCTCGTTAATGGTAGGAAAACCTTTAAAATCATTGACACAGTCACACCACAGGGGTCGCCAGCACGTATTGATTAATTCTTTCGTAGCTCCATTTCCCGTGTGATATGAATCTAGCAGTGACCGCGTATTATTGAATCCGCGTAAAATGCTGCACCACAGTAATAATATGGAAAACATTATTTTAGGAGGCATCTGCATTTACCAGGTACAGTCAAAGGCTTATCCCGATATGAGCTGCACATTATGTTGGGTCTCTATACCTGTGCTAAAAACTCGTGCCAGCGTCGACTCGATACCCCCGAAGACGGGGAACATACCAGGTTGATGACGTGCATTTGGCACGCAGCCACATTACTTTATCAGATGGAAATAGGATGTGAGATAGAGGAACCTACTTGCTGGTCGATTGCTCCTACGGCTTTCCAGAAAAAAAAATTGTTAAACGAGGTACGAGCAGCTAGAGAAATCTTTGAAGTTGAAGGCGGAGAAACAGTGAACATCAGCACTGCACGGAAATGGTTCCACCGTTTCAATGCTCTGTATACGAGTCTTCAAGACTAAGTCACGATGTCAAACGACTACCAACACTGACACCCTGGTCGCAGCTGTGAATTTGGGTCTTCCCACTATACAATCGGTCTTCACCTGTACTTGTTTGGCTTCTCCTCCACAGGTGCCATTGAATACACTCATGTTTATAAAAATAAGAATACCTGACAGGGGTCTAGCTACGATTTTGATTTTTACAGGGTATGCTAATCACGCAATATGACAGACATGATTAGTATTTTGGCGTTATAGGTGCGGGCGTAAAGCGTCTAGGTAAATTCGATCGCACAACGTCACGGAGCGGAAACCGGCCATTTTCCTTTTAAAAGCGCCCCGTGACTCGTTCGCAAGTGAATGCTTGGTCACCAGTGGGTAAGGATGCCTGGACGTCGTGTAAGACAGTCGTTCAGTAACATGAGCGAGTTCCGCAGAGGTCGTGTTATCGGCGTGAAAGTCTGCAATGCTTCTCTCCGAGAGATTGCTGCTCGTGTGGGGCGCAGTGTGTCCTTTGTTGCAGGTGTGTGCAGGGAATGGTTCGAAGAAGTGCGTAGGACACGAAGAGAAGATTCTGGACATGCTACACAGACAACGCAGAGGGACAACCCTCATCTCATGAGAATGTCTTTGAGTGACCGTTCTGCATCATTAACCCGCGATAGCGAACTCTGGCGTATTCTCTCATGTCAGCTGCAATAGTACGTCGTCAGTTATTACAGTTTGGCTTGCTGGCTGTTTGGTCCATCCTGACATCGCAGCAACGGACTGCCAGGCTGCAATAGTGCATCGCACGAAATGAGTGCCGTGACGTATAGCACAATATCACTTTTCTCAGATGAAACGCGCGTGTGTTTAGGTGAGAATGATGGCCGCGTCTGTGTCCGACGACGACAGGGAAGAAAGTATTCGCTCTAGGCAGGCTGCACGAACTCGTGGCATTATGGTCTGGGGAGAATGGGGTACGAAAGCAGATCACCTCTCGTGAGTGTCCGTACTACCATATCGAGTTCTCGTTACGCGAGGGATATTCTTCCGTACTTTCAGTACGTTCTTAGGGCCATATTTCAACAGAACAATGACACACCGCATGTTGCACAGACAACACGTGCCTTCTTCAGGAATAAAAAGTTCCACTTTAGCCGTGGCCGGCTAAATCGCTGGATTTATTACCCATAGAAAATATCTAGGACACGCCTAAACGAAAGGTGCAGCGGTACGACTATCTTCACAAATTTTGGACGAGAGTCAATACAGCCTGGATGGCTATTCCACAAGACATCATTTCCACATTACTTGATTCGATGCTTCAACGCGTACAGCAGGTAATACAAGCCAGATGTGGCCACACCGATCATTAGCTATATCAACGCACCTGGTACGTATGACACGGATATTCTAATCATTTGTTCTGTATTGTTTAATGAACATATTCTGTATAAAGTTCTAAGTCTTAGTTCGATTCTTTTCAGATGTTCTGTTGTTTTTTTTTATGAACATGAGTGTAGTTGCCCATGTATTAACACCACAGCAGGCGGGAAACCGTGTTTCTGTCTGACTCAGAGTGCTGTTAAATCGACAAGACGATAGGTATTGACGCCGTATCGTCACAGGTTATGAAAAGTGGATATTCCTACGTTATTCTACCACTGGGAGCCCTTTGCTGGAGTTCACAATTTCTGTGTTTCGTGGAATTATGAGGGTCCTGTGCACGGGGAATGCGTGCCAAATGGTCATGCTGTGAACGAAAACCGCTATGCCGAACAACTGCGGAGATTCCGTGATGTCCTACCCCAACGCTACCTAGCGCTCATCAATAGAAAGCGCCAGTTACTGCAAGTAGATATTGCAGAAATTTACGCCTCCAGAGTGGTCTCCCGAAAACTACAAGAATCGGAAGGGGTTGAAATCCTACCACATTCTCCATAAAGTCCAGAACTTGCTCCGTCCGACTACCACATGTATCGCTCCATGGCCAATTTACTAGAAGGACCAACTTTGCTTCAGTTGTGGACGTGGAATCAGGCATCAGTGAGTTTGTGTCGTATAAACCTGACGATTGTTACCGGCGTGGGATCGTAGCTCTGGTGGACTGTTTGTAAAAGAGTATAGCACATAACAGCCTGTACTTTGAAGAATGAAGTCAACGTGTATGGGTTCCTTGCATCATTATACTTTTTAGCTGCAAACAAGACGAACTTTTGACTGGATCTGGTATACTCCTTGCCAGAGAAATCATGTCATAGAAAAAAACAAATACGCCAAGATTGTCGTTCTCTCAGTTCAGGCAGGAAAATGCATGAACTGCGAAAACGATAATATGTGCATAAAATAATTTTGCAGTTCTGAGACATGGTGTATTCTGAGACAGACTGACGGACGGGCGAATATTATAAGCACAAGCCTGTTTTTTCAAACACTAGGCGAAAAACTTAGTTTCAGCTTTCTGTTTGTATATAGTCTGCATTTTTCACCAAAATGTATTTTATCGAAATATTGTGTGTCGAATTCCAGTTACCTTTTGATGATTCTGAAATGTGGAATTGCCATTTCATTTAACTCTGACTGTGCAGATTACCTTTCTCTTATTCGATTTCAAAATGTCGTTCATGAAGTAAAAGAAGCTAAACCCTCTTTGCATGCGTGAAACAGTTTTTGCGAGTCAGATAAGTTCACTCTTCAACCAACCTAAGTGCTTTCGAGCTTATCAGCTTCTTTTCATATCGAAAATGCTGGAACGAATTCTCGAAAGAAGCAGATTGTTAGTTTTACAGCGGAAATTGATTGCATTCAGAAGAATAGACTAAGCCACTTTTTTTCAGCGAATTGCTGTCAGGAGGCAAGACGAAGGTTCAAGGCACTCTAAACATTCCGTGTAAGTGGATTTATTAAGATGTTCAACAAAAATCCTTTTTCTTTTTATTCGCCGATTCTACATCGTTTATGAAAGCTAAGAATTTCTTTGACGGCATTTATTTTCGTAATTTGAATACCATCTGATTTACAAGTTTTTAGAAAGATTTAATTCAAAAACATTCTTTCAAATATTCCCTTTATCAAAATATGAGTAAAATAAATTGAGGGAGATTTCATCTAATCTTCGTGTTCCAATCAGTACAGTTGCAAAAGTCAAAAGGGGCTTAAACTTTATTTTACTTTTAAGAGAGAAAATGTGTTGCTGAAACACACAGTACCATATATCACCACTGAAATATGCAAATGCTATTTATTTGATTTTGAAGATTACAATCAGTTTTTTGGTGTAAATATGACAAGATTGGTAAGTCAGATAATATCCCAAAGCTTGAAAATTCCGTCATCTTGGAGCGGGACTCGAACCCGCGTCTCCCAGATAGCGCCCGGGTTTGCTAACCACTACACCAGCCAGAACGACCAAGTTTCAAGTTTCCGATTAATTTGAATATAACCATCACAGGATTCGCTAGTCGAAGCAACCGGCAGTCATGTTTAGCGAATCTGGAGGTTAAGAATCCTATCCCGTGATTGCCCGGAGGAGCAGATATATCATGAATGGAATACGGGATTACACCAGACAATACAAATTTTGAAGATTATAATCCGTTTTTTGGTCTAAATATGGCAAGGTTGGTAAGTCAGATAATATCCGAAAACTTGAAAATTCCGTCATCCTGGAGGGGGACTCGAACCCGCGTCTCCCAGATAGCGCCCAGGTAGCATACCCGGGCGCTGTCTGGGAGACTATTTACAGCAAAAAACGGACTGTAATCTTTAAAATTTGTATTGTATGGTGTAATCCCGTATTACACCATAAAATACAATATGGTGATTCTTAACCTCCAGATTCACTAAACATGAATGCCGGTTGCTTCGACTAGCGAATCCTATGATGGTTATATTCAAATTAATCAGAAACTTGAGACTTGGTTGTTCTGGTGGTGTAGTGGTTAGCAAACCCGGGCGCTATCTGGGAGATGCGGGTTCGAGTGACGCTCCAGGATGACGGAATTTTTAAGTTTTCGAATATTATATGACTTACCAACCTTGTCATATTTACACCAAAAAACGGATTGTAATCTTCAAAATTTGTATTGTATGGTGTAATCCCGTATTCCATTCATACTATTTGATTGTTTTCGTTTCAGATGCACGAAGATAAAAAAGGTCAATTCTTTAAGAAATTACGAATTTGAGAGAGAAGTTCCGATATTTACTTAGTCAGGCACAGGCCGCACAGGCGTAATTTTGTTCGCGATGGAGTTCCTCAGGTGTTATCTTTAATGATGTGTTTTAGAATTCAAGCAAAAAGGACCATAACAGTAATGTGTTTTAGAATTCTAGCAACAAGGACCATGACGGTAATGTGTTTTAGAATTCTTGCAACAAGGACCATACCAGTAATGTGTCTTAGAATTCTTGCAACAAGGACCATACCAGTAATGTGTTTTAGAATTCTAGCAACAAGAACCATAACAGTAATGTGTTTTAAAATTCTAGCAACAAGGACCATACAGATTATTCGCCGATTCTGGATCGTTTATGAAAGCTAAAGAATATGCAGATATGCCAGTTGCAATAAATGAAGAACGGATTTCAAATAATTATTAAACTTAACGTTATTAATTATAGAATTTCCCACTCATCCTCAAAATTAAGAAGTTTGAACATTAAAAGTTATCGGTAAAATCATCCGCATTTACAGCGTCACTGCCATTTAGCGGTATTGAAGGTGCTTATGATCATATCATTAGTAACATCCAAGAAAATACAAAAGATCATATTCGTCTGTTCGAGGAAACCACATGTAAAAATTTCGAAAGGAAGTGAGACAAACTCACACAGTATCTCCCAGCTGTTATACGTTACATAATGTCTTTCAATCATTGAACTGGAAAGATAAGAAGATATGGCTTAATGGAGGTTGTTCAACTTCTCTTCTTTTTGTTCATGACACAGTCGTTTTTGCAAGTATCTCTTTAGAATTACAAAGTACGATCCAGGAACTTTCGGAAAAGAACAAAGAAGTCGTATAAAAGATGAACTTACAGGAGATCAAACATGTTATTACATGAATTGAAGATTTAGCAGCTGAAGGAAAAAATTTAGAAGTAAATTTTGCCAGCATCTACCAAGGTCAACAGATATCAATCCAGATCGAAGAAGAAGGTACATACATACACACATATATACATAAATACATACATACATACATACATACATACATGCAAACATAAATACCACTGAGCTGTTCTCTGAGATTCAGAGGTTAGCTCCCCAAAGAACTACAAACCACCAGATAATTTTTACTTACTGTTGCCATATCAAACTTCTCCATTTACAGCGATCTTGACATACAACTCGGGCTTCACTGACATCCATCACACGCCGTACACAAGTTCTTCTATACATCATACTTATAATCTTTTTCTCGTGCAGACACTCCCGAATCTGATCCTCCCATGACTTCCTTAGTCTTCCTCTACGTTTCCTTCCTGCCACTTGGGCTAAAAAGATTGTCTTAGTAAGCATGTCATCACTCATTCTTTCAACATGGCCAAACTACCGAAGCATATTTGTCTCCACTTTGCTAACAACATTTTGCTTCACATTACACAACTGCAACACATCAAAGTGTCTTGCCACAAACCTTCCGTAGGTAACGCATTTCTCCAGCACACAAACTTTCAAAATGTTTTATTCTGAGCGAAATTTACAGGGAACGAAGGCGGTAGGCGGCATGTGCCTTTACAATGCCTGAAATCATAATAACAGGAGTCAGATATATACAAAGTGTGTGCAATTTACATTATGCAATGGGGTATATACAATGCAAGTGAAATAGATGAGCGGATATATAAATAGATACCGAGTATGTATTCATGAAGTGCGCTATTTACAGTATAAGAGGTGTATATATACAGCGAATGCGCAAGTTACAGTATGAGAGGTGTATATATAATACAGTGCTAATGAGATAGATGAGCTATGATACAACATAAGTGCAACAGTACAGGGTGTGATAATGGAAAAGATATACGTGAGACTGAATAAATGTACAATTTAGGCGAAGTATATACAGATGTGCGCGAAGCCATATAGGAATAGGGAACGAACTATGTGCAGCAAGTGAGATATACATACAATGCAATGAAAATATAAATACAAATGACGCAGAACATAATGATGCAATTGAAATGTGTATTATATGCAGATGTGTACAAAAAGTGCATTTCTGAGATATGTAAGATGCAGAGAGTAAAGAATGAGCTTGTACGACGGCTCCAAAACGGAGCATACACAGTACTAAGGAATATGTATATGCACAGAATGAACAGCGAAATATACAGGATGTGTATGTGCAATTTATATGAGGAATATGACGAACAAATGAGCAGAAGATATATGACGAAAAAAACATTGAATATACAGGTACAATGTGAGGCACACAGAAAAACATCACTAGAAAAATCACTTATTCAGAACAGGGCACCACAAAGTAAGTGCACGTGAATAACCTGCAAACGCTAACAGTAAAAAGATAAACTGGAGATGGGAATAAGAAGAATGTACAGAAGAACTAAGTCTGACAAGCTTAGGGAGACACTCTCCGGATCCGGTGAGCCTCTCCATGGTTCATCACAAAGATCAAAGTGGGGAAGGTCCCGGCGTAGAGGATGGAAGTCAAATCAGAAGATGTAGGTCTGCAGAAGGCTCAGAAAACCAGCGGTGTAATGGTGACCAGACACTCAGGAACTGCAGGCTCTGTTCAGTGGCCCTGGCAGCGGTAAACGCCAATCGGAGCCTGGAGGTCAGCCGGTTGCGGAATTGCGCACAGAGGGTATCTCCTGCTTGAAGGAGCGTAGGCACATTAGAGGTATGACGGAGTTGCAGATAGAAGCAGCAAATCACATGTTTTGCGAGTACAAAGATGTATAGATAAAGGCACCCGTGGCGAACAAGAAACCAGCAGCGTACTGTATGAAGAAAAAGGCAGCTCTTTGGCACAGAGACACTTGGCAACGGTAAAGGCTAGGTGTAGTAAAGGAAGGATCGCCGGGCAGTACTGGTAGATGTGTAGAACATCAGCATGCTCAGAACAGAAGATGCAGGTGGGTGCGGCTGCCAGCGTCATCCGAAATAACGTGGCCGGCACTGGAAGGCGGCGGTGAAGGAAGAGCCAGTAAATATTCCTTTCATCTGGTTTCGAGATGGGTGAAGCTGTTGCCGACCACACACTCGGAAGAGCGGCGGGCGGCACTCCTGAAATGAGTTGGGGTGCGGGTGGCGATGGATCCAGAAGGAGAAAACGATAGAGAGTACGGACAGTGAAACTGGAGATCGGAAGAAAAGAGCCACGAACAGGGAGAAAAAAGGAAGGGGAAGAGAAGCAGAAGAAACGAGAAAGAGGCCAGACGGAGAAGCGAGAGCAGGAAAAAGAGTAATGATCGAGGAGCGGAGAGAATCGTAGAGTGCAAGAGAGGCAGAGGTGCGTGGAAGGAAAGGAGAGAGGTCGGAAAAGAGTTTCCATGTTAGATCGGAGGAAGTAAGTCTCGGACGGATACGATCCCAGCGGGGAGCCAGGAAAGGTCAGTGAAATACGGTGCGTTAAGAGGATGGAGGATAAAGGAATAGAAGAGGGGTTCAGTTAGAAGTTCTGAGGTGGAAGCGGGTGGGGCACGGAGTAGTGGCAGAGAGCGAAGAAAGGAAAGCGCCTCTGAATAAAAGGGGGAAAGACGGGAGCGGAGGAGAGAACAGCGATCAATCAGTAGAAAAGTTGTGAATTTGAAGCGGGGGTTCCGGGAAGAAATCATCACGTCTCGGAGAAGAGAGGCTGCGGATCTTGGTTCACAGAGTAGACGCAGACGGGATACTATCCGGTGTGCTTTGTAGAACTGGCGGACATCCAGGAGCGCAATACCACCAGTGGAGATCGGACGACTTAGAGTTGAGACTTGTATCCAATGATGAGCTGACCAGATCATAGTAGAAATGATCCGTGTGACTTCAGCAAGATAGTAAGCTGGCATGCAAGCAGCTGCCCACACACGAAGACAAGGAGACAGAATATATGTATGAGCAAGGCGTGCCCGGGTGACGTAAGAGGCGCTGAACTGAGGTTTTCGCCAGAAGGCAGCCGATCGAGCAAGGCGATAACGGAGAGCAGCCCACGTGTTGTTTCGGGCAGCTATGGGAGCTCCCAGGTGTGCACCAAGAAATTTCTGAGAAGAGGCAGTCCAGGAGGCGCCCCATGGGGAGTCCATCCTGGACTCCCAGGCACCACACCACAGGCCGGCACTCTTGGTAGTGTTGAGCATCGCTGAGGAGCAAGAAGAGTAGAGTGCATATACATGAGCGAGGGTAATAAATTGCAATTCCATCCGAACGCAGAAAGTCGCGTCGTCGGCGTAGGCGGAGTAGGTTATAGAGAAGTGCCTGGTGCTTGCCGTGGGAGGAGGAAGAGTCGCAAGAAATGCACGATGTACTGTGCGTAGAAAAGGCTCAAACGCCAGAGCAAATAATTGCCCAGAAAGTGGACACCCCTGTCGTATTCCACGACGGAAAGAAATGGGTGCTGTCAGAAAGGCGGCTGTCAGAAAGGCGGCTGTGTTGACCTGAAAGACGGCGTCGCGATAGAGAGCAAGAATAGTGGTAACGAAGATAGGAGGAAAGCCAAAAACGTGTAAAGTTGTTGAGAGAAATGAATGGGAGATATTATCAAAAGCTGCACGTTGGTCTAAATTTAGTAGGGCAAGAGATTAAGAATCAGTTCGGGCAAGACACAGAAGATCACGAACGAGGTGAAGGTTAGTAGCGATAGAACGACCAGGTACCGTGTAGGACTGGTCGGAAGAGAGAAGATACGGAATAACTTGATTTAGGCGGCGAGAGAGAATTTTAGTGAACAGTGTGTAATCAAGATTTATCAGTGAAATCGGACGCCAGTTCCCCAGGTCAAGGAGGTCACCCTTCTTAGGGAAAAAATACCATGTGAGCAACAGTGAAGCCCCTCGGAAGGGAGATAGATGCAAAGGCAGAAGAGTAACAGCGAGAAGGAAAGGAAGGAGAAAAGGTAAAAAGATAAGATAAAATGATAGAGGAGGCCGTCAGGACCAGGGACGGCTCGGGGATTGAGAGAGGAAAGTGCAGTCCAAAGTTCAGATCGAGAGATATTCTGCAGAAGAGAAGCGGATAGGTGAGAGGGGACTTTAGGGAGAGAAGAAAGTAAAGTATTACACGCAGAAGCAGAAGGTGGAGGGGTATCACTGTACTTGTCGGAGAAGTGTTGACGAACATGGGAGCAAAACACATCTGGGTCCGAAGCCACATGACCGTAAGGCAGACGCAGCACACGGAGTTGATGAGAAGAACTGCGCTGATCCTCTAACGAAGACAAGAACTCAAAAGAGCAGTCTTCGGGAGACAAGTGCTGGAGACGAAGTCTTAAAATGGCCTGGCGGGCTCGAGGTTCCAGAAGAGCACGGAGGTCTATCAAATATGCTGGATAGAGGGGGTGAGAGGCTCCAAGCTCGGCGAGAACTTGTCGGAGATTGCGTTCTTCCATGGTGCGCAGATTGGCAACTGTGAACGAATGGCTCTTGAGAAAGTGGAGCAGGTGTGACTTGACCTTTGACATCCAGCCAGTAACTTAGTGCACAGGAAGCAGTGGACAGTCCAGGGTGATAAGAGTGAAGGAGATTCCGGACGTTCAAACACAAAGCCTGGTCATCCAGGAGAGAGGTATCTAATGTCCAGGAGTGAAACTCGGAGCGTTGACGGAAAGAAGAGGTGAAGGTGGCCACAACGGCACAATGGTCAGAAGAGGCGGTGGGTAGATGCTGACAGTCCATGACCACGGGCAGAAGGGCAGTGGTTGCGTAGAAACGGTCAAGTCTAGCGGAAGATGACGAGGTGGCAGCTGAGGACCTCCACGTATGGGAGACCGTTGTAGGATAAATTTGACGAAAGATGTCCCGAAGATCAAACTCCGTGATGAGGGAGTGTAATTGCTCTACAAGACGTAAGCGAGTTTCCTTATGAATTGGAGCACGAGCAAGATCAGGGTCAAGCGTGCAATTAAAATCGCCGCCGATCAACACGTGATCCGACGGCAACGTTGACTGAAGAGCTGAATGGAGCGCCATGAAAAGGAGGGTGTGATGTTGAGGTGTGCACGGAACGTAGATGTTGAAAACGACATAACGACGGTCGTCCAGAACAAAGGTAAGGCACTGAAGCAAGTCACGGCGGAGAATCTGCACCGTCACTGAAGATAGAACTTGACGGAACTGAGTGCGGATGCCGATGGCCATACCGACGATTGTAGAATGTCGGAAAGCGTGGTGGAACTGATAGTTCCACGTACGCCATCGATTGAAGGGCGTTGTAGACAGACAATTTGTCTCTTGGAGCAGAAGAATGTCTGCTGTGAGGTGATGGAGATCCTCACGAGCAAGCGAGTTCACCAGAGGGGACCCAAACCCCCTACAGTTCAGTTTCGTTATCTTGAACGGAAATGTCCGACGGCGGTTCAAGGAGCTTGTCAGCGGCACGTTGGAGCCGAGAGAGACGATCACAGACTTTCTTGAGACAACCGCTTTCACCGAACGATGTGGATGGTAAGGCTTGGAGATGAGATCGAACAACCGCCACTTGCGTCATAGTTGCTGGAAGCTCCGTGAAATAGGATTGGAGAAAATCATGAGACATGGTTTTGCTACGAGGACCGATGAGATAGGAGTATAACTCCGCACCAGAAATCGGTGTCTGTGGTAGTGAGGAATCTTCCAAGTGCTGCATGAAATCCTCTAGAGTAGGTGGGACCAGTGTGCTGTCGTCAGAGTCGGAGATGGAGATGCTAGAAGCGTCAGACGTGGGTGAACGACTTTCCGAGCAATCACGTCCTCCTTGAAAGGTGGGAGATGTGCGTGTCTTCTTATTGCGACGTCGAGTAGTCCGACGACGCTTCGAGCGTACACTCTGTTGCTCGGGACTAAAGGCAGGATTGTCTGGCACTGTGAAGGCACCAGGCGCATCAACCCGATTATCGGGCTCTGAAGGGTGCTGTGGAGAAAATGCAGAAAGCAGAGGAGAGTTCAACTGGTCTCCGGTCGAAGAATTCTCCTGCTGTGGGCATGTTTGGAGTACAGAAGCTGAGTTGGAAGTGGAAGGTTGCGACGAAGTCACGCGTTGACCAACGGTTTTATGCAGACTTTCGGAATAACTCGATTGCCGCTGGTCAGAGGCGTCAGATGAAGATGCTGGGGGTCCAGTTGACCGTTGAGTAGGCTGTTCTGAAGATTTGGGGGCAGTAGCTGCCCGATGAGGGCATAGCGCACTAGGGTGACCAGTTTTTTTTTGTTTGTTTTTTTTGATTGGAGGTTTAACGACCACCGTGAGCAACTTAATATGCTATAAGCAGTCGCCCGTCCCTAATTTAGGGTCACTGGTTCCAGGGAAGGGAGAGAACCAGGGCCGTAAGACAAACACAACATCCATGCCTCACCGGGATTCGAACCCGGACCCCGTTTGGACGAATGATCCGATGCCATCGCTTAGACCACTGCGCCACCGGGGCTGCAGGGTGACCAGTGCTCTTACATACCGAACATAGGGTGCCCACAGTGATGTCAATGCGCCTAAAATGAGTGTCACAGCGTTCATTGAGTACCGATGGAATACGTAACATGGCTTCCTCCGAGGGAAAAATCACACGTACGTTACGGCGAAATCCTAAGAAATAACGGTCCTCCGGGACTTCCGGAAAGGAGGAGTACGTAATGACCGATCCGACAGTACGTCCATAATTCTGAGCCACGGAGAGCAATAGGTCGTCATGTACTTCCGGAGGAGCAGGGGCGAAACTGACTGTAGTAGATGCTTGTGTGAGTGGGGTCGCAAGGAGATGGCGATCGCCGATGGAAATGTCTTCGGTCAGAACTCGAAGAGCGAAGGCTGGAGTTGCAAGATAAGCAATTACTTGACTGGTTCTTCTACCCACGTGAGTAACAGCCTCTTTTGGAACAATTTGTCGAAGAGCAGCGCTGTACGCCGTCAGCGTTGTGTTAGGGAGGCTGCGGAAAAATACACCCAGCCCGATTTTATCAAGAAAGAGCTGACCTTGAGGGCAAGTAGTCGGAACATCCACGTAGATCTGGTCTGTACCATACGTCATCTGATAAGGGCACTTTGAAGAAGGGGGCTTATGAGAAGAAGAAGAAGTTGACGCACCTGAGGTGACGGCAGCATACGTCACACCTGGCACGCGTTGTGATGACGCGGAAGTGGCTGTTGGAAGTGTGACGTCCATGGCGTCGTCAGAAGGCACAATGGAAGGCAATGGTTCACCACTCTTCGTCAGATGGGAAGGAGATGACTCCATGGGCAAGGCAACTTTGTCACGCTGCGGAGAGGAGGGGCTTATCAAAGGAAGCCCTCCATTGGCGGATTGCTGCTGAGCAGCTGAGAGGGATAAAGAGTCACTTCCGGAAGTGAGGATAGAAGCTCCGCTACCCCCGAAGGCGCTATTTGCAATGGCGATAAGATTACGAGCTTTGGCCAACTCGACCAAAGCAGGAATATGAGGAATGCAACACAGAAAGGGCACTTATCGACCTGGTAAATGGATCAGAAGTAGGACGGTACTTTCAACAACGCTGCATACACAAAATTATGAGCTGTAGACTCGGAAATTATTACAAACGGAACAAAATACGAGCACGAAGTAAACAACGACTGTCGTCCAGCACACAAACGACTCCTATGTTTCTTCTGTAGTACCCAGGTTTCACTGCCATACATCAGAGTAGGAACAATTACACTTTCATACGCAGGAATGCGGGACTCTCTAGAGAACCCATCATTCCTGTGAAAGCCTCCCAAAAGCATCCATGACCTTCAATGAAGAATTCACTCGCCTACTAATTTCCCCATTCAATTTGTTCTCTCTGTCAAACAGAAGAAGCTGATAGGCGTATATTACTTATTCTGAGTGTACTTGGAAGAAACAGTTCGATTCTTAAGATTAGTTTATCATTAAGTCTCAACTCTTTGGCATGCCAGAACGAATTAACTCGAGGTTAGCAAAATCTGTTGAAATCACCCATGAATCTATTCGCTGTCTAAGAAGTGATCCAAACGCTGCTGGGACGAGTGCGCGTGCATATAAGAAAGTGGTGATTTTTTCAAAGCTTTTTAAATCAAAGTGGTCATTTATAGGGGTAATTGACACTATCCCTTTTAGCGATTACCTGCTAAAAGGACAATAATAATTTCGAAAAAATTAGGAAAGGAGAGAAAATATTTTTCAGTTACTTGTTTCTGCCGGGCTGCATGATATCTGTGTTAGCGTAACTAGAACTTCCCCAACATGCATTGGGTCATGAAGCAGAAATAAAGGACTGCAGGTTTATGGTCGGTAATACTGAAGTAGAGGGGGAAAGTAATTGTATTTCCTTAATCTTCGTAAAACCCCGCCGCTAAGTAAATATTTCTGTTTGGAGAGCGCAAAAAGTTTTCGGCATAATTCGGATTCGGTACATCGATCGCTTAAAGGATTAAAAGAGAAGTATTTAGTCAAAGCATCCATCCAGTTTTACTTATGGATCAGAGACATGAACCTTAATTGAAAAATGCATTCCTAGGCAGCGGCACCTCAAACAAGCATGGAGAGATGCATGCTTCGTGTAACTAAGAATCATTGGAAAAAGGAACTCGCGGATCAAGAAAATGACGAGAGTGGATAAAACACAGTTCAGTAGTGTGACTAAATTATTTTTAAAATCCCGGTAAAACACACTTTCCGGGAAGGCATGGTTTTTTTATAAGTAAATAATCAGCTTTGCAGTGGCAACAGCGTTTGTGTGAGCATTGGGCAGATGATTATTTACGCTGTGCACGACGTCATTCGGTGGAAAAACGTTGCCACAGCTCTGTCATGGAGCAGAGAGCAAATATCTGGTTCTTTTTTTTTTTTTTTAATTGGAGGTTTAACGACCACCGTGAGCAACTCAATGGGCTATAAGCAGTCGCCCGTCCCTAATTTAGGGTCACTGGTTCCATGGAAGGGAGAGAGCCAGTGCCGTAAGACAAACACAACATCCATGCCTCACCGAGATTCGAACCCGCACTCCGTTCGGACGAATGATCAGAGGCCATCGCTTAGACCACTGCGCCACCAGGGCGGCAATATCTGGTTCGGTTTGAAAATCGGTAAAACTGCATCTGAGAGAGTTGAATTGCTGTGTGATGTGTACGGAGCTGATTGCCTATCTCGTGCACGAATAATCCGATGGCATGCACATTTCAAGGATGGGAGGGAAAATTTAGAATATGACGAAAGACCCGGACACCCTATTTCATTGCACACGTCTGAACTCATTGCAAAAGCTCGTGAAAGGATAAAATTTTATCGTTGTGGTACCTTGAGGATGCCGGAATGTGAGCTCCATGTTAATAAGGAGACGATTCCTCAAATTTTAGTGCAAGATTTGGGGAAAATAAGTTTGTGGCCGATTTGTTCCGCATGCTTTGTCAGACGACCAGAAATATGCACTAATGGAGTACGCAAAAGACATTCTGTAGACTGCAGAAGCAATGCAGAATTTTTTATAACAGTGCATTGTGGCAGGACATGGTGTTTCAGTTTTGATCCTGAAGCGAAGGGTCAGAGTGTTCAGTGGAAGTAGGCACAGCCACACAAAAGAAAGAAGATCAGGTTACAGAAGTCCAAAATCAAGACAATGCTTGTGTGTCTTTAGGACAGCAAGGGAATCCTGCATCACGAGATTTTTTTTATTGGAGGTTTAACGACCACCGTGAGCAACTCAAATGGGCTATAAGCAGTCGCCCGTCCCTAATTTAGGGTCACTGGTTCCAGGGAAGGGAGAGAGCCAGTGCCGCAAGACAAATACAACATCCATGCCTGACTGGGATTCGAACCCGGACCCCTTACGGACGAATGATCAGAGGCCAACGCCTTAGACCACTGCGCCACCGGGGCGGCCATCACGAGTTCATTCCTAACTGTAGAACTGTTACTGGCAATGCTTACACAACCAATTTTGGAACAACTGCGTAAGTGTCTCTCAGATCTGAGTACGAAAATGGCTATGGTTCCTTCTTCACGATAACGCCCCCAAACAGAGAGCAGTCAGTGTGCAGCAATTTCTGGCACGAAAACAAGTGTGTGTACGCAACCATTCCCCTATTTTCCAGATTTATCACCCTGTAACTACTTTCTATTCCCTAAACTAAAGCTGCCTTTAAAGAAAAAAATTTCAAGACGTTGAAGACATACACTGGTGTGCAAAACTTAAGGCCGAAGAGGATAAATTATTATAACAGCGGAACGAGCAGGCAGAACAGACCGAAAGACCACTCAAGAGATAGACTACGGTGCGGTACGGTTCGGGCATGCGCATATATACAGCATGGCGTAGGGGGTGTCGAAAGGGTATAAAGCACACGGGCGGTGTACGCTCAGGAATTCGGTGAAAGCTATTACATGGTGTACATCGGTTTGAACGCCGTCGAGTTGCTGCCACCGTGTGATATAGCCAACAGGCAATCCAGAAGACGAGATCTGGATGACTGTACCCGAGGTCGCGTCATTGGGAGGTTGCAAGAAGGTCGAAGTGTGACTAGTGTGGCCAAGGAGTTCGGGATCGCTCACAGCATCGTTTCACGAGCTTGTAGAGCATTTCAAACGAGAGGAACAGCTGTCCGAGAGTTTAGCAGTAGTCGTCCACCAGTAACTACGGCGGCGGACGACCGGTATATTGTCCTACAGGCGAGAAGAGACAGACGGCAGACAGCGAGAGAAATCGCAAGGCACATGCAACAGACAATTTGACGTCCGTTATCGCGTTTTACCGTAGCCAGGAGGCTGCACAAAGGTGGTCTATTTGCACGACGAGCAGTACCGTGTGTGCCATTAACGCCTGCTCATCGGAGACGACGGTTTCTGTGGTGCCAGGAACACAAGAACTGGGCACATCAGCAATGGGGTCGAGTTCTCTTTACAGATGAGAGCTGATTTAGTCTGATAAGCGATTCTGTACGTATACATATCTGGAGAGAGCAGGGAACCCGCAATCACACCTCCAACATCATCGAAAGGGTCCGGTTTGGAGGTGGCGGAGTTCTCGTTTATGGCGGTATCATGCTTGGTAGCCGTACTGACCTCCACATCTTCCAAGGAGGTTCAGTCACTGGTGTCCGCTATTGTACCGAGGTTCTCCTGCCTCACGTGCATATGTTTAGAGGTGCTGTAGGTCCTTAGTTCCTCTTCATGGACGACAACGCTACACCTCATCGTACAGTGGCTGTCGCAGAGCTGTTGGAGAGTGAAGATATTCAACGCATGGATTGGCCCGCAAGCTCCCCGGACCTAAATCCAATCTAACACGTGTGGGACCTTCTCGGGAGACGCTTGGCAGCACGTCACCAGTCGCCAGCAACGATTCCGCAGCTGCGATTGGCGCTACAAGAGGAATGGGCCGCGATGCTTCAATAGCTCCTTGACAACCTCGTCCTCAGCATGGACAGACGTTGTAAATCCTGCAACGCAGTCAGGGGTGATCATATCGCCTAGTAAAGACGGGATTTTTCTTGGCAGCTGCCTATCACATGGACGTTTCTGTCTTTTGTCCAGTTGTGCTCGAAGCTACCTTTTTAATAAAGTGCCTTTGTGTCCTTTGGATTCCTTGTTTGGACGGTTTTGCTCACTTGTCCCATATTCGTACATCTTGGGGATCTTATGGTATGATTTGAGTCGATGTAGAGCACTTCTGCACGACGTTACATTCGAAAAACCGTCTCGTCCTTAATTTTTGCACGCCAGTGTATAAAGAACTGTGATATCAGCTATTCACTTCACACAAGAAGATGACCTCTGCAAGACTTTCCTTTCGTTAGCTGATCGTCCATTCCTTGTATTAACGGAGGAGGAATGTAGTTCTTTTGAAATATATTCAAGTAAGTTTTCCTGCTTTTCCACTTTTAAAAAAATTCAGTCTCATTACTTACTTGCCACACTGTGTATCATGATTGAAGTAAAGATCTTTAAGTGGCATGGACATGTTGCTAGAAGAACTGACCACCGTTTGATAACTGAAATACTTGACTGGAGTTCAAGTGACAAGTAGACACAATAGAAGATCATTTGGCTGGATGAAATTCGAAAGCAGTCAGAGTGATATAGATGGTTTCTTTTGCCTCGGCTATCTTCTGCAAACAGTGTAAAGCTCTAACGAGATCGCAGTATTTGCTCATGAATTTCCAAGTGTTTCAGTGTCATGCTGAGTAGCACATACGATGAAGATAAAATCAGAAAGGCTTTTTAGTCAGACTTATCTAGCAGGCAAAGCGTTTAACACCCATGTCAGCAGGTTTATTGATAAAAAAGACAAGAGGATTTCAAAACAATAAGGATGCGGAAGGTTTGTAACACCCGAGGTTTCAACAATCTTATACATATTGAAAGGCATGGAGTAAGTTTTCTAAATATCCCCATGTGATAAAAATCATAAACTTTAAAATCTTAAAGAATTATTTCCCATCTTTCAAACATTCGATCCACCGTACTTCGAAAATAAATCTTGGAGAAATTAGAACAGATAATTATGATTTGTGTCACTGAAAAAATGATAGGCACGAAAGATGGATTTCTTCGGGGTCAAAATTTATTCTTACAGCATTTCGTTAAGACTGCAGAAACCTGCTACGCAACACAACCAGAGAGAAAGAGTGAAGCAGATGTCAGGCAGTCCTCTTTTGCATGTCGCGATATCTCCTTTGGCCTTGTGGACTGAGCAAACAGAATATTTTTTGATGTCTCCATCTTTTTGTGTGTAAGATAAACACATCGAAGTTAATATGCTGTGTGACTCGTGCGTTCTATGAATACATAATTTCGCTTAGGTAAACCTTTTAATGTTGAAAGAAGCCATGTTTTGAATTTGGACGGAGTCAGCCCTTACTGGGTCTAAAGAGCTGTTTCTATTATATGCAAGAATTCAGCTGTCTACCTGTGCGATAAAACACCATACCATAAGTTGCAAATTAAAATCACTTTATTTACAATCTAAAAGTAATTTGAAAAACAGACTAGCGCTTTCGGGGATCCCGTTGTCCCCATCTACGGGCCCAAAGCACCACGGGGACACGATAAAGGCAGTCATTATATACAGATAACCCCGCCCCCGTACACCACGTCACCAACATTTTAGTGTTGCCAACATTTAAACAGAAAAAGTCGTACATATTATTAACAGCTGATATTATACTAAGTATAAGAAATTACAAATGACACTAGGCAAGAAGTGCAGATTAGCCATTGGACAAAGTCTCTGTCGGGGCAACCAATCCACGCCAAGGTCCCGGTACATATGCGGGCAAGTCCAAATTACAACAGCCGTCCCGGTGGCGCAGTGGTCTAAGCGATGGCCTCTGATCATTCGTCCGAAAGGGGTCCGGGTTCGAATCCCGGTCAGGCATGGATGCTGTGTTTGTCTTACGGCACTGGCTATTTCCCTTCCCTGGAACCAGTGACCCTAAATTAGGGACGGTTGACTACTTATAGCCCATTGAGTTGCTCACGGTGGTCGTTAAACCTCCAATCAAAAAAAAAATTACAACATCTGTCACCATAAGCAAAAATATTCAGGCTTTCGGAAAGGAAAGCCCCGACAGAGACTTTGTCCAATGGCTAATCTGCACTTCTTGCCTAGTGTCATTTGTAATTTCTTATACTTAGTATACTATCAGCTGTTAATAACATGTACGCCTTTTTCTGTTTAAATGTTGGCATCACTAAAATGTTGGTGACGTGGTGTACGGATTGTTGGTGACGTGGTGTACGGGTAAGGGATTGAAAGATTGATTGTTTATCTCAACATTAAGCGTAAACGGCAGTGGCTTCCCAAACGGAATGTGCCTGCAGCAGTGGCTAAACCAGGACGTTTCCCACAAAAGGTTTTGATGTCTGTGTGGTGGGATATGCAAGGCATAATCCATTACGAGCTGCTGCCACCCAACAAAACTATTACAGGGGATGTCTACTGTCAGCATCTGCAGCGTCTATGCACTGCTTTGCAGGATA
Source organism: Macrothele yani (assembly GCA_039090855.1). NCBI lineage: Eukaryota > Metazoa > Arthropoda > Arachnida > Araneae > Macrothelidae > Macrothele > Macrothele yani. The sequence continues at coordinate 40,389,715 of CM077022.1, read as the reverse complement.
AATATCCAGCACTCGTGAATCGTAAAGGCGTGCTGCTGCAGAAGGACAACGCTAAACCACACACAGCGAAATTGAATAGTGCCACGTTGCAGGACTTCGGATGGGAAAAAAAATCCGCATCTAGCATATTCCCCTGACATCGCCACATCCGATTACCACCTCTTTCGCAGCCTACAAAACCATCTTGCTGGGACTACACTTCGAAATATGGAGGAGGTACGGCGAACCCTTTCTGCCTTTTTTGCATCGAAACCCATGGAATTCTAGAAGTCTGGGATTCAAAACCTTGTCGGTCGATGGGTGAAGGTTGTAACTACCGGGGGCACTAATTATATGGATTAAAACATCTGTTCCAGGTACGTTGTTCTATCTTTTCTTCACACGTTGACAACACGACAGTATGTTTGGGATTACCTGATACCAATTTTCATCTCGATTGGGATAATTCATTCTGGGTGCTTTGTTTGAGTGCTTTTTTTTCAAAGAGTGTATCCAGCAAACAAGTAGCTCTGAGAAAGAGACGAAACTACCATTGCGAGTCAAAAGTTCGTCCCGTTTGTTCCTAAAAATTTAATGATGCAAGAACGCGGTCCTCATTCTGCAAAGGGTAGTCCGTTGTTTTCCATACTCCTTCACAGTCGTTCCATCAGAGCTACGTGCCCATGATGTTAACGCTCTGCAGGTGTCAAGAACAAAAACCCTCCGGTGCCAGATTTCATATCCAAAAGTGAAGCAAAATGCCGTCCTTGTAGGGAATGGGCCATAGAGGGAAACAGGTTTTAGTCGGAAGGTAAAAGACCAGACTGTACCGCATAACTGGCTCTGAGTAGCGTTAGCACAGAGCATTATGTACCCGCTTCAGTTGTTCTGCATAGAGGTTCGTGTCCACAGCCTTACCATCTGGCAGTAGTTTCCAGTGCATGAGTTCCCAGTCCCAGCGCCTGGAACAATGCAATGTTTTCTTAGTCCCATATTTTAGTGCCATTCAGGAGTGACCGATGAGAAGCATGCAAAGCTTCGTCCAATGAGGTCCCAGACATTTTCGGTGGGTGATAGCTCCGGTAATCGCGCTAACAATAGAAGCATATCGGCCCCTTGTAGACACGCTGTAGAGATGTTAGCGGTGCGTGGCTGAGCGGTATCTTGCTGTAACCCAGCCTTCAGAAAACCACTCAGAAATGGCAACAACACGAGCTGATAAACGTCATTCACATATCGCTTGGATACCAATGGTCGGTTATGCCTATAAGAGTTGTCCGCCAATCGTAACTAATGGCTCCTCATAGGAGGACGTTTGCATGGCGAGTAGTCTGCTGTTCACGGAGAAAAAATGGACACTGGCCGTGGCCATACCGCCACCTGACGTGTACTTGACGAAATAGGCCCGGCCGCAGAATCAGAACTCATATCTGAACATAATTTGATGTCATTACTGTCTCCACGCAACTCTACTACTACGCCCAGCTAGTTGAGTTCGGCGACATCGTACGGTCAATGGCAGTGAACGCAATAACTGCCGGAAAAGCAGACCTGATTACGCCAACATTTGGTTCACCGTCAGAGTCGTGAATCGCGAATGCCAATAGTCTTCTCTAGAGCCATGCAGTAGCTTGTGGCTCGGCAATAGCTTGGAGACGAATATGCTAATCGATGCGTTCTGACATCTGCCTGAGGGCGCTGTTACTGCTACTGTTACAGGCCGTTCCTTCTTGTAAATACTGTTACCAACAACGTTCAGCAATTGGCATTCCGGTGCACATGGGCAGCGATTCAGCGAACCGACCAGCCAACTTCACGAAGGCCTACACTCCTGCCTCTCTCAAACGCGTCCAACTGGCGATATGGTTGACAACGATGTCTACGAAACATCTTTGGTCCTTGAACGTTCCGAAACAGCCCTCAACACTGTTTGCCTTCTTCCGTACGAGCTAGAGCTCGAGGCATGACATGGATTCGGTCGAACACGTTTACCTTTTGTCTTTCACACATCTCATGTGATTGGTTGCGTACTCGAATCATTTGCATATCTAATTTTCATGTGTACACGTACTGATTAGCATGCCGATACAATTCCTTCTGCGTGTGATAATTTCAAAGACACGCAGTGGAGATTATAAAATATTATAAAATAAAGAAATTTCAGAAGTGAATGTCGAATATTTCTGTATTATCAGTAAAGAAAAGTAGCATTGTTCACCTGAAATAAAGTAAAATTTGAGAAATCTGACACCTATAATTGTTTCGCAGAGCTTTCCGTAAATTTTATTGTCTTTCAAGATTTACATTTATCCCAGGAAAAACAGTGAAATGACTTCGTAAAAACCGAAACAGTTAAATCGGAGGAAATTCCGATAGAAATTTTCCGCATAACATTGCAACATTTTATAGGATTGTGTATGCGTGTCTCTTTAGTTGTTGTGGTTTTATTGTAACATACTTTTGAAGAGTATTGGGCTTTGAATTCTAAAAAAAAACTGCATTGCAACGAAAGTTACACCTTTTTTAAAAACAAATTTATTCTTCCCCGTGTTAGAAGTTTCTGGAACTGTGAGAAGAAAGGGGGTTAGTTTTTAAATTCAGCGCAGCATAGAATTCCCTACATCTTTTGTTATTGCCGCTTGTACAGAATTGAATGTTACTTAATTTTTTTCAGATGGTGTTATTTGATCATCTTGCTCGTACTTGTTACATACATTCGCTTTCATGAATAATTTATTTTTGCTCAATAGCAAGGGAGTGTTTCTTTTTTCTTCTTCTTTGGCCAAACCAATCGGGCGTTTCCTTTAGTTTGATATTCGCTTAAACAGACAATAAAAGATTCGATACTTGTATGTCAGCATTCTGTATGTAGGAGGAAGAGAAGGAGAAAATTACAGAATCTCCTTAGAGGATTCTTCAGAAGTTCCTTGAAACGTCTGCGCCTTTGGAGTCTTTAAATGTGTAAGAGATCGAGTTGTATCTTAAAGAAGTGCGTATTATATATTGGTTTCTTACTTTTCAACCTTCCTTAAAGCATTGTAAAGATGGTTCGAAGAAAATAGAAAGGGACTTTCTTAATGCTTTTGTTCCAGTATTTCGATATGACCGTTTCAATAACAAACAAGCAAAATACACATCGAGATAAACAGAAAATTGCTTTTATGTATTTGCTGCTTTACCGAAATGCTTTACAAAAAATTTCAACCCTTGCAAATGAAGAAAAATATAGTACAATGAACACACCAGCAGAGCTGTCGCAAGAACTCTACATAGAAGTTTCAGTTATGAAATACGAGATTTGGTCATGATAAATACGTTTGGTTGATTTTTTCACGCATCAGCTATTGAGGTATTAGAATTGAGACACGATTTACTGAAATAAATGATATTAAACAAAAAAACTACTGTTGGGTGTGTACAGTAAACATTTCTGAAAATGTACTCTGAGACACAACTGCGTGGATTATTATTTCGAAAATGAAAATCCAATGAGAAAAGGAAAGGGAGTAGTACAACATGCAAAAATCTCTGCAGAACTGAAAATAAAAATGTTTGCCGTATGAATGAAACATCTATATATACACTTTTAATTAATTTAGTTTCTTTCGGCCTCTTCAGTTTTACATAAGTGATATTCTGAAATTTGAACTGGTAAAGTTTATGCAAAGTGCATGAGCATATGTTGTTTGAAGCACAAATTTGGTGAACGTGTATTTTTTGTCCTGTTTATTGATGCATTTCTTGCATTTATAGGACTTATTTTTTTTAATTCTTGTCTTCAGCGTAGCAATGGCTTTTTAGAAATGACGAACCCGTTTTTGAGCATGATTATCTTATACAGTGGTTTATCACAGAAACAGGCTTTTTTGGGGTGCTCCAAAAAGCTCATGAACATCGGTAAATTAAGGTAACCATCCACCTTGTAGTTTAAAATATGTGGACTCAGGTTAGGGAGCGATTGGGACATAAGGAAAATAATATACAAATTTAACTCTTGACAAATATCCAATTCCTCGACGTCATTGAGATTTTTGAAACCAAATCCTGACGACGCACTAACGCAGACACTGCAGCTCTGAGGGGTACTTGCAAACATAACTTGTGAAAACACAAATTTGCCGGACTCGATTCTGCATCCTTCTGCTCCGGAACCAAATGCTTTCCCAATTAAGCTACATGGACGAAGTTTATCGCTGCAACTTTGCAGTCTTTACATGCCGTCACTTCTGTAGTACGTCTCACACTTTGTCGTCAGTAAAAGGCAGGTGGGTTAAAGGATATCCTTGGTATTTATTCCCATGTCTTCACAGTTCAAAGATTAAGAGACATTCTGCAGTGTGAAACTCAAAAGCATGAAAGGCATGCTGTCACCTTATCTTGTCTCCCATTCATATTTTTAAACCTGATGTGTTCCTAAACAGCATAAAAGTTGAAAAGGGGGTGAGACAAGGTCACATCACATCAACCAATGCAAGAAGCGTATTGTTGTACCTTCCATGCTTCCTAGAATCGTCACAGGAGTGGTTCTACTTAAAATAGAAAAGCGGTTAGGACTCCACTGTTTCCACATACACATACTTTACAATCACTTCCACGCTCAAATCGGCAATTGCGTCTTGCGAACTTAAGAGCAGTGAACTGGAGAGTTGTGTTGATATATCATACACACCACGCGTGCAAAATATGGTCTCTTTGGGGCAATGTTTCCTTTCAAACGATCCCTGAGTATATGTGCAAACTATGAACCGCTGCCATTATATCCTTGTGGAATGCAGTGGTCGTAAATGACACTTATTTTTTTTTTAATAAAATTACCAATAACATCACTTCTCCAGAAGTGGGATGCACTGACTTTCTTGGATGGAAGGCTTCCTGAGAGTTTCCACTGCAAAGAGTACCACTTTGTCTCAGGGATGTTATCGTGAACAAATGTTCGATGGCACGATATAACCCTATCTTGGAAAAGCAGGATTCTTTTTCACTTTCCTTTTCTGCTACTGCTTGGAGAAGCTGCGATGACTTTGTTGTTGTGGCACCAACTTGGTGGCAATTTACCGATAACGAAGAGGGTCATTAATAACCTCTTGGTCACGTACCATGCCGATATTGATCTTCTGAAAACTTTAATTGAATATATTAGACCTCGATCTTTTCGTATCATAATGCCAATCGTTATAATACGAAAATATTCCATTTTTGTCCATTTTTGAGGCGTGGAGTCTCTAGTTCGTGGCTCACCTTTTCAGGTTTCCGCAATACTTGAAAAATGCTTGCGCCACCTGAAAGCACTAGCGCGAGATACAGCCAACGACGACGACGACAATGAGCAAATCGTAGGGATATTATCTGTCTCGCGTCCTTAATGTAGGGCCACTGACTCATTAAAGAGATAGGGGTAGGGATATTATCTGTCTCGCGTCTTTAATTCAGAGCCATTGCCATAAGACAAAAGCAAACAAATTTCTCATCCGGAACTCGAATCTTGGCCCACTTGGAAGAACTATCAAAAGCCAGCGTTTGCACTGCTGCCCAGCAGCATCAGCTCAACGCCCTTTTTTTATCAGGAAAATTGTTTCGTTCAGGGATTTTCCCAGGGTGGCGCATGATTTTGCCCATTTGTTCGAGATAAGCCCGGGATCATGTACTGGAGGAGACACGAGAGATGTATGTGTCAGATTTCTCTATCTGGCTCTATATCTTTCCTGGAACTTGTGACCCTAAATTAGGGATGGACGACTGCTTATATCCCCATATGTGTGTGTGTGTGTGCGTGTGTGTGTGTGTGTGTGTAAACAGCAGGTATAAACCTAGCTGAAATAACAGGAACTAGTAGGAAAAGTAAAAAAGGAAATGGATGCAGAAATTTCAAGATTTCTAGCCATGGCTTTTTCACTCTTTTGTTTCTGCAAAGACCTAGTGAACTTTTGTTCAGCTGTTTTTGCGCTGTTAGATTCTCATGGTTTGAATATATAGATATATACGTGCTGTCTGAGCTGTCAGAAAAACACCTTTGAGTCGCCTGGCAACATCTGTTACTGTGTACTTTGGGCATTTTCAAAACTTTCGTAACACTCCTCTTAGGACGCGTTATTGCTAAAGATAATGCTGTAATTTCCGCCTTTATAATTGTTTCCGATGCAGATGAGTGTAACACTTCATCGGAAGAGTGTTCTTGGGAAACCAGGGTTTAGCTTGGAACCCACTATGAAATTTCATACTGTCCAGAATACCTGTTGAGTTGACTGATGATTCAATATTCCGGTGTCTGCTGCCAGTTTCACTAAGACGATGACGGCATTGCTTTGTTTTGTAACTTCTCATTCTTATTGTTGCTATTACTCAGAGTAATCTAACGCTTTATTATCTGCATGCATAGCTCTCACTACATTACAGCTAGATTGAATGGCTTCTTATCAAAATATTGTCCCTCAAACTGCAATAGGCTAGACATACTGCGAGCAGAACTGACCACTGTTGCACAGCTGAAATACTTAGACTGAAACCAAGGGTCAGAAACGGATCCTGAAGACAAACACGTAAGATATTGGTAGATGAAATTGAAAAGAGTGCGGAGTGGCATGGAAGGAATTACTTAGAACATATAATTGTGTGGAGGAGATATGGGTGGACTTTCATCCAACATTAGACGTAAAATTGTTGATGCTGACGGTGATGGAATTACAGGTAAATTTAGAACAGAAATTCTTAGTGCACTTACTTGCTGGAAGATTTTGAGCTCACAGAAGCTCTTTTGTATTAAAATCAAAACCTTCAAGCCGTTCCCGCAGCTAAATGGTCATATTTGTTGGTTTCTGGCTGGCCGCATAAACTGGGCCTTGGCGTGAGCCCCAGATATACATATCATGATTGGTGCGTTTATCTTATGGAGCTAGCTCTCTCTCATTCGTGAAGACAGTGGCCTGGAATTAGGGCCAACCGACAGCTTGTAGCCCTTATCTTTCCCACTAACCTAAGAAAAACAACTTTTTGGTCAACCATGATATTCAGATGACTGTCTTTAGCAGAAAACCACGGTACCAAGTTCTTTCATATGTTCTTCTTCAAATATCACATAATTTTATCTGCTTGAATGAAGTAGAAATTGATCCTAACATATTCACCAAAGTCCGTATAATTAAATACGTAGAGGTACTTACTTCTCTTTCTTAATAGTCTTAAAAAAACTCATTTGGTAGAACACCTGTTCTAATCACTGCCACACACCTACAATGATTTAGTGGTGTCCAGTTTTCGAAATACTATTTTACACAACTACAATTTATTTTCGCAGTATACTTTATGACTACTTTGTTAGGGAGACTGATTTTATTCCTTAAAAAACTTTTCTTTCTCTACCTAGGTAACCACTGCCACACAAGTCAAGAACATGGAATTTGCGACAACCCCAAAACGAATGTTAAGTCTACCATAGTTATTATTAATAAACCAAAAGCAATGAGGCGGCGACATACACTGTTCTACCGAAAATATCCAAACAGCACTCTATCGATACTGAATTAGATCCTACGCAAGCAACCACGTCACAAACCCAACTACAAATATGCTGTGAGCTCATATGATACAATAACGCGACTGTAAATGATTGTAAATACAAGATCCCCCGACCAAAAGAGTTAGTTTATTTCCAACACGGATTTACTTGTACAATAGGATGCTACATAAGCAATATCTAATTACTTAACATTTCAGCTGCACTAATGTTCCCTAGTTTGATGGTTGGTAATGTAACATGTAATTTGCAGGGAACTGGAGCTGAATCCGCCGAACGTTCTGGTATAACTTTCGAAGCAGACATCACGTGGCAGGAGAGCTCTGCAAAAGGCTGTGTGCTCAAATCGTAAATCAGCGTTGTCTCAAATCCTGAAGACCACATGTAAGACCATTCAGGCTAATGGTGGCACAAGTACAGGGAGCAGGTCGCTGCACAACATGTATTGACACGGACGAGTAGCCATTCACAAACCGCTAATCACTTGGACTGCCACACGTCTGTTAGCATGGAGAAATTAACGTTAATCTTGGACCGTAGACCAATAGCAAAACATGCTTTGGACTGACGAGTCACGGTATACACTCTACCAGTCTTGTGGTGGTGGTTGCTGGATGCGGCGAATGCCGGGAATGAACTACCTTCCGGTCTGTATCGTTCAAGAAATAAAATTTGGTGGAGGCAGGGTAATGACATGGAGCTGGGTTTTAAGGTTCGGCTTGGGCCCATTAATCGCTCTGGACAAAACCACGAATATTGAGCTCTACTTAGACATCCTGGAAAAGTATACACTACCAACGTTAGTACTTTAGGAGATGCCCGTATTTCTATCAGCTGGAAAACGCACCATATCATGCTGCACAAGTCGTAAGAATGTGGTTCGACGACATCGTCGTCGAAAAGTTGGACTGGCCAGCCTAGATCCCTGGCTTGAACGCCATTGCAAATTTTTGGCAGAAATGGATCATCCGGTGCGTAGGAGAAAGGATTTCTTAACAAACAAAGCCCAACTGGTCTCCCTTTTGAAGGTCGAACAGCGAAACATGTCGGCGGGCATTTGCGAAATACTGGTAGGGAATATTCCACCAAAAATATTATATAGGATTTATAATGACCAAAGGTTTTCCCGTTCAATAATTAATTTTCTGTAAATGATGATTATTTGTAGATATTGAGGTGTCCGTATATTAATGGCAAGACAGTGTATACAACTGATACATTCGTTTTTTACTATGTGACGTGCCTGCCCCGCAGGACGCACATGAGAGCAGATAGCAGCGTAGTATAGTGGATAGCACTAGGAGCTCCGGAGCCGACAGTTGTGGATTCGAACTCCGCCCCTGGCATAAAAATGATGGAGAAATTTACTTCGTCATAACTAGGATGCTGGAATTTGAATAAATTGCTTCAGAGACCTTATATCCCCAGAAAAAAGAAATTATGACTTCTGATTTTGTCAGGAACATAACTCTGTTTCACCCTGAATTTCTTCAGGGTCACTAATCTTATGCATCATCTGTGTCTTCCGTTCTTTCGACAAATTCTGGTTCCCCTCCTGGACCTCAACATTCCATTGCATTGGGGAAAGTTCGGATTAAGAACACTTCTGGTGTCAATTTCAGTTTCTACAGAGACGACACTTCTCAAAATATTCACCGTATCTCACCCTTTGGAAACAATCGGAGCATCTAAAGAACCTATAAAGACAAAAAGATTTTTCAAGTATATACTCACAGGGCTTCCTCCTCCATCTCGGTTGAGGAATACTTCAATTCTTTAAAGTCACAAGGAGTTCTATGTACACTTCTGGCCACCCAAAATGCAACACCAAAAAGGACACCAGATAGCAAAACCAGATTTACTGGACACATAACAACAGATACAAAGATGAAACGACTGAGCTTACAGGCCCGTGCGACTTGCGGAACACGCAGACATCAATAGTCCGTGTGGCCCCCATGGCTGGCAATAACGGCCGCTACACGCCGCAGCATCGAACGAAAAGAGGCTTTGGACGTGGGCTTGGGGTATGTCCGTCCAGACTGTTTCCACACGTTGCCACAGTTCATCAGGCGTAGCCGGGGGTGGTGAATGCCGGTCCACTCGGTTGCCGATCAGCGACCAGACGTTTTCGATGGGACAACATATCAGGAGAACAGGCGGGCAACGTCATCAGTGACACCTGATGGGCCGTGAAGAATTGTTGCACGATGCGTGCCACGTGCGGGCGCGCTTTGTCCTGTTGAAACGTGGCCGCTGGCAGGTCCTGCAGGTAAGGGAGGACTACAGGCTCCAAAACGTCGGAGACGTAGTGGTGGCTGTTGAGTGTACCGGCGATGCGTACCTGGGGGTGCGGGTGACATATCCAATTGCACCCCAAACCATAACGCCAAGCGACGGACCGGTATGGCGATGCATAATGCAGGTGTCATACAGTCTCTCGCCGCGGTGCCTCCACACGCGGATCCGACAATCGTGGTGTTGCAGACAGAAGCGGGATTCGTCGGAGAAGACAATGTCGTGCCATTCCGTAGTCCAGGTGCGGCGTTCAACGACCCACTGCCGCCCCGCTCGCCGGCGGTGTAACGTCAATCGTGATCGGAGCAATGGGTGCCGTGCGACAGCTCCCCTGCTCCTGCAGACGACGTCGAACGGTACGTGCTGACACAGGTTGTTGCGCATCAACACACCCTAATTCCTGCGCTAACGTTCCTGATGTGGCGATGCGAGCCGTCAATGCCAGCTGCACAACATGCCGGTCCTCTCGTTTAGTGGTGTGCCGCGGCTGCGGCAATCGCTCACGTCGGTCCGTCCGTCTGTCCTGCACCCACCGAATCCATACTCGCCTCACTGTGGCTGGATGTCGTTCCACACGGGCGCCGATGTCTGCTAAACGTGCTGGAATGACTGTCGTATTCTGCGACGATGCATCAGGAAACTTCCCACGCACAGGTCCGGCAGCACAACACACTTCCGGTACTTACAGCCCGCCTTCTGTTCACCCTTCTTATAGTGCTTCTCAGTGGCGTGCCGGGCGCACCTTATTTGCATATGCCCTGCAATGCTAATCGTTTGCATGTCCTCTCGCGGACGACGCATGCTGCGAATTTCAGGCCAATCGGATGCTTCCTTCTTGGTGTTGCATTTTGGGTGGCCAGCAGTGTGTTAAGGCTTTCAGAATGAGGCACCCAGTCAATGGGAGTTTCACTGCATTTTTTATGATGTATTCTTCATCCTCAGAAACTCCAGAAGTCTCTGTTCTACTAGTTTATTCCGTTGTTATAAAGAGATTTATCAAATCTGTCTGGGAACACACATTCTGTGTTAAATCTTTAAGTGCTCCCTCACATCAGGTTCTTAACCAGCTACTTCACAATATCGTTCTCGAAAGGACTTTCCCAGTCGTTGCAGAGGAGATCTCTTCCCTCCTCTTCCGAGGAAGAAATAGATGCTACTCTTAGCAAATTAAAGAACTTGCTGTCTCATAGTAAGAGGAGGTGTTAACCCCTAAATTAGTACCATTCATGAAAGAAATACGGGATTACGCCATATAATACAAATTTTGAAGATGACAATCCGTTTTTTGGCGTAAATGTGACAAGGATGGTAAGTCAGATAATATCCGAAAACTTAAAAATTTTCATCGTCCTGGAGCGGGACTCGAACCCGCGTCTCCCAGAAAACGCCTAGGTATGCTAACCACTACACCACCCAGAACGACCAAGTTTCAAGTTAGACGCGGGTTTAGACGATGAAAATTTTCAAGTTTTCGGATATTATCTGACTTACCATCCTTGTCACATTTACGCCAAAAAACGGATTGTCATCTTCAAAATTTGTATTAGTACCATTCATTGGTGCTTTTACTGAGGTAGAGCGATGTACTCTTATTCCATAGGATTTGGTTTGTTGAGTTCGGCGTCTTTCCCGTTTCTGTTTACAAAATTTATCAGGCAAAATTTTGATTCAGGTTTCCTAGCAATTTTGTTTGCGTTTTTGTAGGCTTTATTCATTCGAGACATCTCGAGCTCACTACCTAATTTGTCTTTTTCGGCTGCAGAGAGCCTTCAGCTAGCCTTTTTCTCGAGCCCGTTACTTTATAATTTATTTTTTTATTATTTTTATGGAAATTTTGTTTTATTTATTTTTATTTTGTTCTCCATTTCATTTTAAAATCCATTTTACGGATACTACTAATATCTCTAAAAACCTTTTTTCCTCGAGAGGAGGGCTTAATGGCAACTAGGAGCAAATCTGGGGCCATGAAAAATCGTCAGTTCTAATTTTATGGACGCTGGGTCCCGGGAGGGAAGAGAGCTAAGGCCGTAAAGCAAGCGCACCAGCATGACTCATCCTGTTCTCGAAGCCCGATCCTAACTCAGATAAGTGGTCAAAAACCACTGACTCTAACCTCTCGGCCACTTGATTGGTTATTTCTAAATGTTTTTTTTACAAATAAAATTCACATGGGAGCACGCTGGCGTAAGAACGCTAAGAAAGCATAATAAAAGTGGGCGACATCAAAACCTAATGATAATGTTTTAGAAATGCAGAAAAACTGAACATGTAAAATATATCGCAACGTCTGCCGACGTCACCACTGTCACTAGACAGATGGAGAAAATTGGGAACAACGGGAATGGGAAAATAGAAAGAGGTAACAATAAAGTTATTATTTGTAGATCACGCTAGTCAAACGAATACCGAAAATTATTTTATGTAATACTGTATCAATGGGAATTCACGCTTGTGCGTTTTGTATTACATAAAATTAAAGATAAATACTATAACGAAGTAAATTTCTCCGTCATTTCTGTCCACGCCAGGATTCGAACCCGGTCCCCTCATTCCGGAATAAGTTGCTCTACCAATTGAGCTACGCGGACGTGTTATTCTGATTCCTATCTGCCTTTATGTCGTGTGCGTCCTTCTGGCAGGTACGTCACATCTCCTAGTACGTTGCATCATCTCCCCTTCATTTTTTTTTCGAAGTGCTGGAGAAGGGATTCTCTTTTTTTTTTTTTTTTTTTGATTGAAGGTTTAACGACCGCCGTGAGCAACTCAATGGGCTATAAGCAGTCGCCCGTCCCTAATTTAGGGTCACTGGTTCCAGGGAAGGAGAGAGCCAGTGCCGTAAGACAAACACAACATCCATGCCTCACCGGGATTCGAACCCGGACCCCTTACGGACGAATGATCAGAGGCCATCGCTTAGACCACTGCGCCATCGAGGCGGCTCTCTTATTTTTCTTATCTCGCGGTGTGGAAATAACATCACACCATTGCGAGATTTTGAACGGTCGGGTCATCCGGATAGTTCGGGCGCCATTATAACGAAGTAAATTTCTCCGTCATTTTTATCCGCGCCGGGGCTCGAACCCGGGTCCCCTCATTCCGGAATAAGTCACTCTACCAATTGAGCTACGCGGACGTTTTATTCTGATTCCTATCTGCCTTTATGTCGTGTGCGTCCTTCTGGCAGGTACGTCACATCTCCTGGTACGTTACAATACCTTTCTGAAAAAACGATCTTGAGGTAGAAAAAAATTAGTTTTCATCTTGTGCGTCTCGTATTCAGTTAAAATTAGGAGGCATCAGCATTTTTATTACTTATAGGAATTTATAAACACTCTAAGGGAAAGAATAAGTTAAACCAATCATAAAGATGTCTTTCGTAGTTCAAATTTAGAAAAAAGCGGCTCTTTCGTGTCATAAAGCGAATACATATTTTTCAATTTCTTTCCAAATCTGGTGAAACGGGAATAACAAGTATGAGTTACTTTTTTTAACTTTTCTTGCTTTGGTTTTAACATTCTTTTAAAAACTTTCCCTTGAGATTTTTTTATCACACGTAAATAAGTTCAAGATGCGATGATCTTATTTAAAAGTACTGTCGTCTTATTTGCATTTATTTATTCTTTTAAGCATACCCGCTATGGTATATAAATAATTGATTCGGTTCATTTCGTTGAAGGTTGAAGAATCACTTCTGGATAAAGTAAAAACGTGTTATCAGAAAATTACAGACAAGGCGAATCGATACCATGAGCTTTACTGGAAAGGAAAATCGAATCCATTGACTCCATTGGCCGCAAACTCGTGGGTGCCGAAATTCATCAGTGCAGCAAAGTCAGCCAACATGATTCATTTTCATGGTCCCTGTTCCACCCAGTAATCATGAAACCACTAATTTCAGTTTAAACAAAACTTTAGAAGAAAAGAAATGAAAAAGATAAAATAATAGGGGGAAGGACATAATTATAAATTGTGGAGTATGCAATCTTTTAGGAAAAGTTCTGAGAAGATAGGAAATACCCGAGGTTCAAAATAAAAGACAAACTACTAAATTAAAGGAAGAAACAGATTTCGCAGGGTGGGAAAAGCATTAAACAGGTTATTAACAAACTACGGCAGAACACGTCCTGTGCTAGCAGAAATTGGATTTTAGTGACTGTGTGTGAGTGCAGGGGAATAGTGCGATTAAATCAAGAAATTAAAACAAAAAGCTCGAAAAATCCTGATGGCATCACGGGAAAAAATGCCCTCAAAAATATCAGATTGGTGACTTCTCAAATCTTTATAAAATGTAGGCGTTAGGTTTAATGACTTTTTTGTTTAGCGACTTTTTATAACATACCCTATTTTTGTGTTGTCATTTCTCTAAACATCAGTGTATTTTGAAGTCTCTATACGTATGAGCTCTCTCTCTCTCTCTCTCTGGCCGAGGAATTTACTGAGAGATACTTGGTTCTCTTGATTGGGTATTAGCTAATATTTTCCCTACATCACTGAGTAAAACGCTGAATTTATCGCCCAGACAGCTGGGAGTTCACAAGCCTGGGTTGGTTTCTAATCGTTTGTAGTTGGGCACAGGCATGAGACTTTGCCTAATCCCTGGAGCTGGGAGCCGAACTATAGCGGTTAGGCAGAACGGACATCTGCCTAGCCGCTACAGTTCGCCACAGTTCCAGGCTTGTGATGAACTATTCCAGTTGGGCACACATCCGGGATTATGCCTAATCTCAGGCGTTGAACACAGGTCCAGGCTTCTGCCAATCTTTGGAGTCAGGAACAGGCCAAGGTTTCTATCTAATGTTTGAGATTGGCACAGTAACAAGTTGCTACACATTCGTTAGTATTCGACACAGGTTCAAGCGCCTGCATAATAGTTGGAGTTGGGCACAGTAACAGTCTAATTCTACCTACTTGTTCGAGTTGGACATAGGTTCGTGCTTCGGCCTGATCATTGGACCTGTCCACAGTCCTTGGTTTCTGCCTACTCGTTGGAACTAGCAACAATTCCAAGCCTCTATCTACTCGTTGGAGCTAGCAACAATTCCATGCTTCTGCCTACTCGTTGGAGTTCAGCACAGGAACGGGCTGCTGCCTACCCGGTGGACTAGGCAACACGCCTAATCCATATTGAGGGGGAAATGATGCGCCCGTCCTGAGACACTGCCCCCGCCATGAAATAGGGGCTAATAAGTGCAATGTTAAGGTGGTATACCCCTGGTATCCTTAGCCTTTTACGAGAGTCTCTACACCTCAATGCAAACAAAGAGGCGCTGAATTTGCACATAAAACCTACTGTCATTCCTGATGAGATGCAGACTTTAATCAACAGTGTATTACGCCACTGTTTGTGAAAATTTCCACACGATGAAGGACAGTTGATATTAGCTTGAAACTTACAGGATATGCACAATAAGTTAGGGCATGCAAATGATTAAAATGCCAGTAAAAATGCACATCCAGTTTCAGAGCAGCGCCTTCTGAACTATCCGGTCTTAGTTATAAACAGCTTAAACGAGACGTTGAGATCAGTAAAGAGCCGACAGTGAATCTAAAGCGTGTTTCTTATGTCTCACTATGTCCCGTTGTCGAAGAAGGTCGCATTATGAACACCTGACGGATATTGAGCTAGAAAGGATTGTTAGGATGAGAGAAGCTGAATTTTCCTACCGCGCAATTGTCACTCGTACGGGACGAAACATCATTACAGTGATGCGAACGTGGCGTTAGTGACAGATGAAACTATGACGCACAGAAATCCTGGAAGAGGATCGCAAAATTACACTACTGCAATGGATGGCAAATACCTCTACCGAATGGCAGTGACCGATCGCACAGCGAAACCCACGGTGTTAGCGCAGCAGTGGAGCACTATCACAGGTCAGGCTTTATCTTATAGCAGAGTTCGGCGTCGTCTGCTGAACAGAACACCCGTCGCTAGCATCCCATTGCTGCGCATTCCATTGGCCCTCAACACCTTAGGCTGCAATGGGACCTCGAATACAGACATTGACACGCTGATTGTCAACAGATCGTGTTTTCCGACGAGTCACAATTGATCTTGATGCACCCTGATGGTCACATACGTGCTGCAAGACACTGAGGTGAACGACACCTTGTAGCATGCATTTTGCTGCGTCATACCGGCCCAACGCCAAGCGTTATGTTTTGGGGCGCCATTCAGTTCTTTTTTTTTTTGATTGGAGGTTTAACGACCACCGTGAGCAACTCAATGGGCTATAAGCAGTCGCCCGTCCTTAATTTAGGGTCACCGGGTCCAAGGAAGGGAGAGAGCCAGTACCGTAAGACAAGCACAACATCCATGCCTCACCGGGATTCGAACCCGGACCCCTTTCGGACGAATGATCAGAGGCCATCGCTTAGACCATTACGCCACCGGGGCGGCCCATTTGAGTTCAGTTCGCGATCTTGCATGATAGGAATTGAGGTAACCCTCAACATCCAGTAATAAATCAGGAATCTTTTATAAGTAGAGGTGATGCCCTTCCTTCAGCGTTTTCCTGGCAATATACAATGGCGGAAAGTGAAAAAAAACACCAAGAAGGAGACATTTGATACCAACGAAATTTATACAGCATAATAACGGAATACAGAGGATAACGTGATCAAAACATTACGGCAAAATACAGCTGTCTTTGCTGGTAAACTGAAAAAGAGCATTTCCATGTAATATGGTTAGTACGAGGTTGAACCGCCATGAACTGCGTCACACTGAGCAATTCTGGCATGAAGTCTGCCGTAATGAGGTTGGATGTAAGTTTGGGGTATTGAGTTCCAAGCATCCTCAACCTGGACGCGTAAATCGGGGATGGTCGTGGCTGGCCGTGGAGACCAGATAAGTCGTTGTCCCATAAAATCCCACACGTGCTCAATATGGGACAAATCCGGTGAACGTGCAGGCCATGGAAGTTGTCTCACACCCTGAAGTGCATGTTGCGCTTTACGTGCCGTGTGTGGGCGTGCGTTATCTTGCTGGAAAACACCACGATGGACCGACCTTACAAATGGCACAACAACGGACTGAATGATGTTGTTGATGTAGGAGGTGCTATTTAACGTTCCCGGTACAAACACTAGTTGTGTACGGGAGTGTTAGCTGATCGCTCCCAACACCAGGAGACCAGGTGTAGGCCCTGTTTGTCGCTGGCGGATGCAAGAAGGGTGGAGACACTCCCTTGTGCGTCTGCGAACACGCCTACGGCCATCGGAGGCTCCCAAGAAGAATCTACTTTCATCGCTGAACACGACAGATCGCCATTGCGTTCTCCAGTGCTGACGTTGGTGACACCACTGCAGCCGTTCCTGATGGTAGGATGGAGTCAGAGGTACACATGCCAGAAGCACACGTGCACGTAGTCCTGCATCCAGTAGACGGTTGCGGATTGTTCGCACAGTCACCTCAGGTGAAACGGCAGCTCGGATTTGCGTCGCAGTGGATGTTCTGCTTGACAACGCCGCTCTTCTTATGCGTCGGTCGTTCCGCTCATTAGTCCGTCTGTGACTCCCAGTTCCACGTCTTCTCGTGTGGGAATATTCCTCGGACCATCTACGCCACCATCGTACCAACACCGATACTTCCCGTCCAATTAGCTCCGCAATACGACAATACGACCACCCGGCCTCATGGAGTCCGACTAGACGACCTCGCTCAAAGTCCGATAACTGCTGAAATTATACACGTCTTCTATGTCCAGGCATTGCAGCTTCTTCAGGGTTTCCGCACGTGTCCGTACGCCGACGACTGATTACATTCACTCAGCCGTACTCCTTAAATACCACCGACGATAATTTTAATATTATGCCGTGCTGTCGCGTAAGCGCTCACCGGTTGATCCCGAAATTAACATCACACCTACGTAAACTCGACTCCATTAACATATGTAAATTTCATGATCGTCTGCCAATTCCTTCTTGGTGTTCTTGTTTCACTTTCCGCCAGTGTATTACAGCAGGATAATACTAGTCTACATGAGGCGCGTTTGTCCAAGACCTCTTTCATGCATGGCAAATATCGCTTCTTCTTGGCCTGCATGTTCGCCCTATGTGTCCGCGATCATACATGTCTGGTGCATAGTAGCTAAGCGAACGACCCGTCAAGCGCCTGCGCTAGTCACCACAAATGAACTCTAGTCTGGCAGGCTATTCCCCAGGGACGATGTCAGAAGCCTCTTCCAATCAATGGCTTGCCGTGTAGAGGCTTTTATTGTTGCTTGCGGTGTCTTCACACGATACTGAGTTTTAACCCGAAAAAATCTTGTATGCTCTACAAATGTAATGAATGATCTCCTGTAACATGAGGAATCAGTGATATAAATTTCGTTTGAATAGCTCGATTCTTTCTTGGTGTTGAATTTTTCACAAGGAATAGTGTAATTTTATAATTTGCAGTAAGGAACGCCTTGTTAATTATTTTGCAATTTTTTAACAATTCAGTGAGGAGGCACCCAAAGGATTCTATGGAAATATTGCGATTTATCCTCTGATGTCCGAACATTTGCATGTCTGCTGACAATCTTTATTTATAGGAAATCTGATCTTGTGTACTGAGAGAGGGAGAGCGAGAGAGAGAGAGAGAGAGAGAGAGAGATAGAAATATTTGGTCCTTAAGAAGGAATCTAGTCTTCTAGTTTTCATTTAATACTATCCGCAAGTTTTTTGCAAATGTCCGCTAACAAATTCCGCCATTGGGTCAAAATGCAGAGTCCATTTCGGCTTTATTTTTTGGGTAATGTCTAAACCTCATTTGTTGGAAGAATTCCTACGAGAAATAGCACATTTATCTGCGTTGCTTTCAGTTTACTACTGAAGCAGTTTAGCGCAGTAAAGCAGTTTTGTGTCTCAGGCTGATGTCCTGCGTTATCTGCAGTAAGTGGTGGAGAACTGTGGACGAAAGTCTGAAAGCTGGGATAGAAGAAACCGGCCTGGGCTCGGGCAGGGCCGGGATTTCTAAATTAAGGGCAGTGCTGACCTCAGGTATAAGCTCAATGAAAAGCGTGAGCCTGAAAAGTTATCCCGAGCTCGCCAGAGTGGGCCGTTTGTAATAATACGGTTGCTCAATGGTGGAAAATCAAGGCCATGAAATAGCCATTAAAGCTGCTCATTCACTACAGAAATCCGAGGCTTGTCCCAAAAACTGTATGGAGCTACTAGTTCTCTAATTCTGCGATAATAAGTTATGTAGAAGGCATTTGGAACCCTATAAAACTCATTGAAAATGAAATAGACAGTTTCAACATTTCATGAAACCAAAACTATTTTATATATTTACACTCACATTGCTTACTGATATTCGATGTGTGCAGCCTTGACCACAAAGCATATATAAACTCGGTAGTTGAATTCTTGCCAAATACGCGTTGATATGCCTTCATTAACTCCAGCAATAATTGTTGTGATACGTTGTTTCAGATCAGCTTAATCAACAGGAAAGTGAGAGACGGAGATCTAGCGTTTGACATACCAAAATTTGCAGAGTCTTATATCCAGCGCTGTGAAAGATTTTCATCGAAGGAATTTTTAACTTCCCGATCCTGTTGGAAAGCGAAGTTGTTACTGTATTCGTGCAGTTCACGCATCAATCAAATATTTAGCATATCATGATAAGAACTTTCCGTTACGGTGTTTTTCTTGGAAAAAGAAGGGGTCATACACTTTTTTAACTTTGGGGATTCCCTCACGTGCTCCACTGTTTTTTCAGTCCCCCATGTGCGAAAGTTATATTTCTTAGTTTTCCCACTTAGGGGATGTGGAAAGTCGATTCGTAGCTGAAATTAGATGATCTCTAAAACCATCTTCATCAAAATGCTCCGGCATTTCTGTTCGGAAATCACGACGGCGGTTCTGTGTTACCACTTTGCTACAGCTGCAATTTGTAGGGAATCATTTTCAGCAGCTTCCTTAAAAGTTTCCAAGCAGTGCGTTGTGTTTGTAACTCCCGATATGCCATCTTTGTGGCTTTCCTTCTGGTGCGTTGTGTAGCGTAAAAGTCTTTTCTACTTCTACGCTGTTTTAACACATCAACATACTAAGAAATAATTCCTAAATGAAAGAAACCTTAACGGCCAGACGAAACATGTAAATAACAGAAGTCAACTTACGGAATCCATAGCTTTATTCAGGCTGTAGTAGCACTTCCATAACTGAACGATAACATCACAATGTACTCCACACACCACACATTATCACAACACTCTTATTAAAAATAATCAGTTAAATAATCAGTAGGAGATTTTCGAGAGATTCAGTTCTCTCCTGTATGCTGAACGAGCCTTTTTATGCACTTCTGTGCACTCCCTGTCTTGCGGAGTAGCTTTTGCTCTTTGCAGAGCTTTCCTACTCCGCCTAGCTCTCGCCCTAAGAGCTTTTAGTTTCTCCGACCACCAGGGGTGGGGGTCCTTGGCTCCCCTTTTATTTCCCCTACTTCTCTCGCATAGCGTTGTTATTTGACTGGTAAGTTCTTCAAAGAGGGAGTTGAGGTCCGACACTTCTGCGGCCTCTTCTTCCCTCCTACCTCCCAACAAGGTAGTTAACTTGGCTTTAAAAGCCCACCAGTCTAGATTCTTCATTAAGAATCTTTTGCGCTTGGGTCGGATGGGCTTTTCCGATCCCAAAACGAAAGATAGCGCTAGGTGGTCACTGCAGCTCTCGTCGTCCAGTACTTGCCAATCCTCAGGCTGTAGTAGCACTTCCATAACTGAATGATAACATCACAATGTACTCCACACACGACACATTGTCACAACACTCCTATTAATAATAATCAGTTTACAATCCAACGCTCGTAATAATCGCTCTCTTACAACGCTCTCGAGCAACCCTCTTGACGGTACAACGCTCTCTCTTACAACGCTCTCGAGCAACCCTCTTGACGGTACAACGCTCTCTCTTACAACGCTCTCGAGCAACCCTCTCGACGGTACAACGCTCTCTCTTACAACGCTTTCGAGCAACCGTCTCGACGGTACAACGCTCTCTCTTACAACGCTCTCGAGCAACCCTCTCTACGGTACAACGCTCTCTCTCTTAAAACGCTCTCGGGCAACCCTCTCGACGGTACAACGCTCTCTCTTACAACGCTCTCTTGCAATATATCAGTCGTCGTTTTTATCTCTTGTTCTTATCAAGATCAAGCATACGTCACGTGCATTCAACCTCAATTGTGTTGCCAAACGTATTCGTTTGAGAGAAAAGATATTTCGTTAAGCGTGAAGAATACTGAGAAAAACTCAAGATTTACTTTGGGAAAGAAACCTAAAAAAGATAGTTAATCTAGAATATACGTCACATCATCTCCCTCGTAATTTTTTTCTCTTGTTCTTATCAAGATCAGGCATACGTCACGTGCATTCAACCTCAATTGTGATGCCAAACGTATTGGTTTGAGAGAAAAGATATTTCGTTAAGCGTGAAGAATACCGAGAATAAACTCAAGATTTACATAGGGAAAGAAACCAAAAAAGGAAAGTTAATCTAGAATAAACGTCACAGTTGGTAAATGGAACGAACATGCTCCACTACCTCTACACAATCATCGTGTTGTTTCAAATTTCTTCTGCCAGTCGTAGATCTACTGTCGTCGGCGGTGATTTCTTGAAACGTGTTGTAAAAAGCCGTTGCACAACAGTAACAGAATTCGTTTTGTTTAATTCCAGAACACAGAGCGCCTTCTACAGAGCATTTGCGGATATCTTGCTTGACTGATCACGCGACGATGAAAACGTCTAATCTTTTAGTGACACCATCGGTATTATAAACTGGTTACTATTTTCGATAGAAAGGGGCATCCTGAGTGTCAATATCTTACATAGTTTTGGTTTCATAAAATGTTAGAACTGTCTATTTCATTTGTAGTATCGCTTTCTGTTACAAACACGTTGTACAATTTAAATTTGTTAAGGAATTTTCGATGCTTAGAATAAAGCTTCAAATATGCCCGCTGTATAAAACTGAAGGACGAACATGAAATTTGACAATTATATAGCATCATGAGGCAAAATGAGCTTGCTAACATACGCACGTGGTGCGACGTATGAAGACATTCCATGATGCGCAGCCCCTATGCAAATTTTCTGTGAACACATGACACCTGCCGAAGGTGTTTAAATGGCCGAGTCGTGTTTCATATGATTTGATTCTTTCTTTTTAGGTATTTCAACAACGGAGCAAAAACTGACTGCGCGTCTGATATATCAAAAGGACGTCTTGCAGACATCAAATGGATGATTTTACCCGATGCCGAATCATCGGTGTAAGAACTTTATTCGTGCATAATGAATATTCTATTTTTATTTATAAAACACACATGTCAGTGTAAAAATCTAACAGAAAAGGTTTAAGGCGCTGTTTGTATTCCTGGGAATGTGTGTATACTCCTAGCTTATGGTGTTACCAAAATGTTTCGAAGTTACCTGATTTTGCCGTAGGAAACGCGAAATCTCGAAGAGATGCACATCGGAAAGACGGAGTGGAAGGAAGTCACTTCCGGAAGCCTCTTCCGGAAGCGGAAGTCCACGGGAGACAGGTGAGGGCATCGTAGTAGCGGACGCGTCCCCATGTCCTGAGAGTGGATAAGCCGAGCCAATGGAGTTAACTATTGGGAAGAGCGAAAAAATTGTGTGAGTCACAAAATCTGATTTTGTCTGTGGAAGACTTGGTCTTATTTGGCGCAAAGCGATTTCTTGTCTTTCTCTGACAGAATATTCGTAAGTTATAGACAGCTGGAGCGCAATAGCTAGAAAGGACCTGAACAGCAACTTCCCTTTAATTGACAAGCTCGAGGAAGGATGATCAGTGACCGACGTTGCCAGTGTAAGTTGAACACAGCGTATAGTGTCGCGTCTGTGTTCAGCGTTCAGGAGACAGAATCTCTGCCAGATGTTTTGCTGGCGGACTTATCACCAGCACAAGACAGTAAGATCGCCGATACCTGGCAATAATGGCAAAATGGAGTTAGAAAATTACTGGGGCGAGCACAGGCATTTCGTGCCAATTTGTGTCAAGACGTCTAAATTAGCGATGCCGTAAATCATTCTTCATTCACGCAAAAGGGTCTTTGACGAATTTATCATTCAAACGAACAATCCAATTTCCAGGTTGTCACTACGCACATTGAGTAAATCAGTTGTTCCAGTGTTCTCGTGTTGCGCTTTCAAGGACACAGATTTTTTTCGCAAACTGCCCAAGAGAGCGCATGCTCTTCATTATTAAACGTTCACGATGAATAATTTAATCGTGAAGTACGATTCGGGAACACCATTCAAATGAACTACCTTCACGTATCATGCCGATTCTTAAGTTTCAACGTTATTTCATGGCTGACTGCTGATTGCTCACTCACATAGCAGTTGGCACTTACACTGAGTTAACTTTGCATTAGGAACGCCTACTTATAACTCGTTGGTCCACCTTTCTTTGAAATCACGGCTCTCAGTCGCCTATGAAAAGATCCTACAAGGTGTCGAACATCATCCACGCGTAACTTGATTTATGCCCGCTTCAGCAGCTCCATCAGTTCATGCTCATTCCGTGGAGGAGGATCAGCAGTTCTCACACCCCGTTCTATCATACCCCACAAATGTTCAATTGGCTTACAATCTGGGGAGTGTAGGGTCTAAGATAAATGTCGCAAATTTGTTGTTGTGTTTCACCAAGCACTCAGTAGTCATACGAGCCTGATGACACGGTGGTTGTATAACGAAGTAAATTTCTCGGTCATTTCTGTCTACGCCAGGATTCGAACCCGGATCCCCTCATTCCGGAATAAGTCACTCTACCAATTGAGCTACGCGGACGTTTTATTCTGATTCCTATCTGCCTTTATGTCGTGTGCGTCCTTCTGGCAGGTACGTCACATCTCCTAGTACGTTACATCATCTCCCCCTCATTTTTATTTATTTATTTATTCTTTTTTTTCGAAGTGCTGGAGAAGGGATTCTCTTATTTTTCCTATCTCGCGGTGTGGAAATAACATCACACCATTGCGAGATTTTGAACGGTCGGGTCATCCGGATAGTTCGGGCGATATTATAACGAAGTAAATTTCTCCGTCATTTCTGGTCTACGCCGGGATTCGAACCCGGATCCCCTCATTCCGGAATAAGTCACTCTACCAATTGAGCTACGCGGATGTTTGTTCTGATTCCTATCTGCCTTTATGTCGTGTGCGTCCTTCTGGCAGGTACGTCACATCTCCTAGTACGTTACAGTTGTTAAAAGATGGCATTGTGGTCCAGGTAAGCCTCCTGCAGATATGGATGGAGATGGTCGGCTAACAGCTCCCTGTAGCGTGCAATCAGAAGATATGGCTTCGTGCTGTTTACGCCATATGCAAACCCGGCCATCAGCATGGTGCAGGAGGAAATGGGACTCATCACTCCAGGAGACTTTCTTCTATCTGTCGAGGGCCCATTGCCGACATTCCTTTGCTCATACGTGGCGTTGTTTGCAATGACTGCGCATCATCATGGGTACCCTCATTGGTCTCCTGCTGTTGAACCCCAGGCGAAGGAAGATACGACGCATGGTGCATGTAGAAACGGTTTGAATTGCACCACTGTTATACCGGTGGGTGAGCTGGGTGACTGTTGCACGTCGTTGCTGAAATACCAGTCGTTACATCCGACGCTCACGTCTTGGATCAACCGCGTCTGCCTGACCAATGTTATCCACTGTTCTGGATACCTGTGCATGGTTAACCCAGCCTTGGTACTTTCTTGATACAGTAGTACGCAGCCAACAAATGCGGATGTTTCTGATCTATTGGCACCTGCCCTCCGGACTCCCAACTATCTGGCTGCTGTCAAATTGGCTTACGTCAACCGTTTCCCCATTACTGCCAAACAGTTACTGATTACGTACAAAGGTCAAGTATGCCTAATTTACAGTAGCCACACGTGATTTCGATATCGCGTGGCACTTCGTTATCGCTCCGTATATGGAAAACAGGGGTGTTCCTGATTCAAAGCTAACTCATTGTATTAATTCTAGACATTACTTTACTTGTTGGAAATTCCTTTCCGAAATCATGCTGGCGGAAGACATTTAACGCGCGACTACTTCATTGTGTGCCCCTGTAATGGAGGATTGAATGATCATTCACAACGATGAGTGAGAAACATTCACCATGCATCGTCGGAGTTATTCGTTGTGAGCCAATCTGTTACGAATGATCCATCACTAGTCTAAATACACAAGATTATATGTTCAGGAACGCGCACGCTGTCTACCAATATCCAGGGTGCATCATACATCTCGCCACCAGCGGTGTGTCTCACACGTTGACTAGTCTTCAGATGGCTTAAATATTTGGCTGTTCTTAACAGCATTGGGGTTAACCTTTGAACCAGAGTATTAATCTGTCCCGTACTTAAATTCGGCAACTTACTTGAAAATTCATATTTCCTTCGCATTTATGCCTGCACTTTTGCACAGGGATGAATGCTTAGCTATTTGATTGATTACCGTCCGGATTTGTGTTTCATTACGATTACCAATGTCTTCACGAGTGGGCGCTTCGCACGTCACGCAGCTGTGACAAGACCAAACGCATAAGATACACTGCCTGACATAGAAAATGCCACACAATGAAGGAATGCTCAAACACAGACCAAACTACACACACAGATAGCCAAGTACGTCCTGGACAAATGATTGACACTGCTGACCACCTAAAATGCAACACCAAGAAGAATGCATCCGATTGCCCTGATATTCGCAGCAAATCATGCGCGCCCGGCACGCCACCGAGAAGCACTATAAGAAGGGTGCACAGAAGGCGGGGTGTAAATAGTGGAAGTGTGTTGTGCGGCCGGACCTGTGTGTGGGAAGCCTCCTAATGCCTCGTCGCAAAATACGGCAGTCATTCCAGCACGTTTCGGAGTTCGACCGAGGACGAATAGTGGCTTAAGCGGTTTATCGCACCGAGATATCGGCGCCCGTGTGGGACGACATCTAGCCACAGTGAGGCGAATATGCATTCGGTAGGTGCAGGAGGGACGGACGGACCGACGTGAGCGATTGCCGCAGCCGCGGCATCCCACCGGATGAGAGGACCGGAATTTTGTGCGGGGGCTTGACTGCTCGCACCGCCACATCACGAACGTTAGCGCAGGAATTATGGTGTGTTGCGCAACAACCTGTGTCAGCACGTACCGTTCGACGTCGTCTGCAGGAGCGGGGACTTGTCACACGGCGCTCATTGCTCCAATTACTATTGACGTTACATCACCGGCAAGTGCGGCGGCAGTGGGCCGTTGAATCCGTACCTGGACTACAGAATGACACGACATTGTCGTCTCCGATGAATCCCGCTTCTGCCTGCAAAACCACGATGGTCGGATCCGCGTGTGGCAACACCGCAGAGAGAGACTGTATAACGCCTGCATTATGGATCGCCATACCGGTCCGTCGCCTGGCGTTATGATTTGGGGCTCAATTGGATATGACACCCGCACCTCTCTGGTACGCATCGCCGGTACACTCCACAGCCACCGCTACATCTCCGACGTTTTGGAGCCTGTAGTCCTCCCTTACCTGCAGGACCTGACAGCGGCCACGTTTCAACAGGAGAATGCGACCCCGCACGTGGCACGCATCGTGCAACAATTTTTCACGGCCCACCAGGTGTCACCGATGCCATGGCCAGCCTGTTCTCCCGATTTGTCGCCCATCGAACACGTCTGGCCGCTGATCGGCAACCGAGTGTCTCGGCAAGCACCACCCGCGGCTACGCCTGATGAACTGTGGCAACGTGTGGAAGCAGCCTGGACCGACATTCCCCAAGCCCACATCCAAAGCCTCTTTAGTTCGATGCTGCGACGTGTAGCGGCCGTTATTGCCAGCCATGGAAGCCACACGAACTATTGATGTCTGCGTGTTCCGCAAGTCGCACGGGTCTGTAAGCTCAATCGTTTCATCTTTGTATCTGTTGTTATGTGTCCAGTAAATCTGGCTTTGCTATCTCGTGTCCTTCTTGGTGTTGCATTTTGGGTGGCCAGCAGTGTAGTTGTCACATATAGATTTAGGCTCCATCGGCCAAATATACAGGATGAACAATAAGGAGTGTGGCCACCATTTTGGGTGATGCAGCGTTGAATCCGACGTGGCATTGAACAATGAAAGTCCGAATAGAGTCCTGGGGTATCGTGGACCATGTGGTGTTGAACAGAGTCCACAGTTCCTCCCCATTTTGCGGGGCATGGGAGGGTACTCAACCTACGTCCAGTCATGTCCTACAGATGCTCCACGGGTGAGAGGTCGGGGGATATTGCTGGCCACAGGAGCATCCGCACACCGTGTAAAGCTTTCAGGCTGATCCGAGCGGTATGCGGTCGGGTGTTATCCTTCTGAAAAACGGGGTTTGGGATGCCCTACAATTAGGGTAGGGTACGGGAATCAGCACCACGTCAACATCGCGGCGTGCCGTCAATTTGCCAGTTATTCGCACCAGCAGTGAGCGGCTGTTGGCGCTGATAGTATCCCATACCATGATTTCGCTTTGCCGGGCCGTGTGGCGTTCCACAGTGGCAAAGGAGTCCGCCCGTTGGCCACGTCGTCTCCAGACTCTCACAAGGCAATCATCTGTGGTGAGACAGAACCACGATTCGTCGCTGAACACCATGTTACATTCGGCACTCCACACAGCTCTGGAACGACACCACGCCAAGCGGTGGCCACGATGGCTCGGTGTTAAGGTTAGCCTTGGAAACGGATTGCTGGACAGCAAACCAGACGCAGCCCATCTGCGCGACACTGTCCTCGTCGATATCGGAGCATCCAAGCCTCACCGTACACTCCGCAAAATGTCACCCTTTGTGGCCTGTGTGTCCGCTACGGCATGACGATTGGTGCGCTCGGACATCCGTCTCCATGCTCCGGTCCCCCTAAGACGTTGCACAGATTCTTTCTGAGACCAATCTCTCCTAATGCGACCGACGGTTGTGTCATCACGTTCCGTTTCTGCCGCAATACGACGCACGGACCATCCGGCGGCACGAAGACCTACAATGACGCCTCTCGTGAACTCATCCGTTTGACGAAATCTCGTACGACGGCGTCATAACGGCATTGGTACCCTTTGTTCATTCTCCAGACACAGTTACCGCATAACCACTCACTTCTCGCGGCCGTGATGTCGTCTCGACTGATGGCATCACGGGCTAGTTGTCCTCTTATATCCCGCGCGCCGTTCGTGCGATTGGCCTGCAAATGCAATTATTTGCATAACGTGTACGTCTGCACACACCCTGCAATTTCCATGGCGCTACGTTCACGTCTTCGTGGTGTGGAATTTTCTCTGTCAGGCAGTGTACATGCAGGCGTCAAAAAGAGGGATTGATCTGCAGTACGAAGCGCGTTTAATGTGGAAAAGGAAGGTCGTGTAAGAAGGTGAATGGAAAATGGCTTTCCGTGCGACGAATTAGGTTGCCAGAATTTCAGTAGACGCAGAAATGGTTTTTTCTTCGGGGGTCAAAGTACTGAAGGTGGGGCGGAAATTGTCCTAAAATGGACACATATCATCTGAAAATGCCGGAAATGGTAAATGAGAGAACACCGCAGGTTCACAGTCGAGGTGGACTCCGGTCAGTTCTGTCTTCCCGGAGAAACACCTGGTTCACGACACCTCAGTTAATGACAGCTTAAAACCACGGCTCACAGAGAAACGTTTCTGATAACACAGTCCAGTAGATGTGCATGCATATGGGCCTTAGAATTCGTCGACCCATTTATGATTACATTGTTGACTGACTGTCATTATCCTGAAACAAGCAGGGTGCGACTTTTATTGGACATTGGAGGATTGGCGGTGTGTCGCTTGGTCCGGTGTGTTTAGATTCCAGCTCCAACGTGCCGATGCATGGCTCCGTACTCGACGTTGCTCTGGTGAATAGCAGAAATTAGACTGCCGGAGGTGCCGGTTTCATGGTGTGGAGATTGTTCTTATGGCAGCAATGTAGTTCCATCATGTTCTTATAGACAGACCCTTATTGCTAGATCATACCTTGCAGTCGTTTTGGACCAACCGTTACTTTACATGGCGACAATGTACCGTATATTTCAGGGTTCTTTTAAACATACAACTCCGGTGTCACAATACCCGTATTATTCAGGAACGTTTCTCGGATTGTGTCCGAGCATCCTCTTTTGTGTTCCTCTTATCTCCGAATTCCCCTACTCCAAACCAATGGAACATTTGTAAGATGCAGTGGAAAGCAACATTCTTGAATCTACACCAAGACAGCGCTAGGTTTCTGAATTCCTCGCCAACTTTTTGTCCAGCTAGTAGAGAATACCTAAACACGCCTTAATGATATGCCTCAAGCAAGCGGATATTGAGGCGTAAGGCGGCACAACACGGCACTAAGTGGGGCACCATAATGTTATGATTCATGAGTTTATGCACAAATGTGATCGAACTGAAACAGTTTGGGATTTTTATGTCGTTTAAAAAAGCAGACAAAACGCAAAAGCATAACTGTCCTTTATTTCTCGTTAAATGTGCCGAAAATCTTACGTGGTTACACTTTACTTGATAATTTTTTAAAGAAATTACGCTTTCGTTCACACTGCTGAGTCTATATGCCTAAGTTTTCAGCGCTACACCTAGCGGTATCTAAAATAGAAACGATAGAATTTTGATCAGGATTTCATGCTGTAACGGTAATGTGGCAACACTGCATCGAACGACACGTGTTAGAGGACAACGCACTGGTGAAGTTATTCAAACTAGGACATAGCGACAGATAATGTGCATATTCGTCACTAACTGTTGTTCAAGTTTAATCTCGGGAAAACGCTTTAGAAGAATGAGAATGGATTTGTTCGGCCTACGGCGATATA
Source organism: Macrothele yani (assembly GCA_039090855.1). Lineage (NCBI taxonomy): Eukaryota > Metazoa > Arthropoda > Arachnida > Araneae > Macrothelidae > Macrothele > Macrothele yani. The sequence goes on along the minus strand of CM077022.1, from coordinate 40,360,077 downwards.
CACTGAAGTGGCAGAAAAATTGGTACACCAGTCTAATACTTGGTAGGTCCCACACGGGAGCCCAGGACTACAGAAATACGACGGGGCATGGACTCCACTAGCTTCTGGAAATATGATGTAGGCAACTCACACCATACTTCCTGCAGAGCGTTCCATAATTCGGGTGTATTCTGAGGTGTCGGATATCTGTGTTCGATAGCGTGTTGCAAGGAATCCCAAATGCGTTCTATCACGTTGAGATCTGGGAACTTGGGTGGGATGGCAACACCCCAAACTCAGATGAATGCTCCTCTAACCGTAATGGGGCGTCCCGACACTCGTGTGGAGGTGCATTGTCCTGTTGGAACAGGCCCAACACATCAGCATGAATGCAGAACGTGAACGGGTGTACCTTGTCAGAAAGGATGCGCACATAGTGTTGGCCGGTCACAGACGTTTGCAGACATCCCAGGGGTCCCAGTGAAGTCCAGCCGGTACAGTTCCCTGTTGACAAGCGGGATCCATGGCTTCATGGGGTATGCGCCACACACGAATCCTTCCATCTGCCCGATACAGCTGGAAACGCGATTCGTCAGACCAGGCTACTTGTTTCCAGTCATCAAGTGTCCAGTGGCGGTGTTGCCGTGCCCAAGCGAGGCGCATAGCTCTGTGTCGTGCATCCATCAAGGAGACTCGAGTTGGGCGTCGGCTCCCAAATTCCATATCGTGCAGGGTACGTTGTACAGTCCAGACGCTGATGCTTGTTGAGGCTCCAGCATTGAATTCCGATGATATCTGCGAGACGGATGCACGCCTATTGCGTGAAACGATTCTTGACAGCCGACGATGGTCACGTTCACCCAATGTCATTTTACGACTACACTGGCATCGTAGGTTGGAAGTTTTGCCGGAATTCTTGTAGTCACGGTACACCTTTGCAATGGTCGTCCGTAAAAATCCGAACATCGTTTCTACCTCCGAAATACTATGGCCTATCTCACGAGTGCCAACTATGACACCGAGTTGAAAATCTCTTAAATCGTTATTACTTGTCATTCTTAGGCCGAAAACAGCTCTGACAGCTGGCAAGGATGTATATAGTTTTATATACGAACTGGCGGACGGAACCAAGTACGCGCATAGGTGACGTTGCTATGTATTTTGCATAAGCTCGTCTGTACCAATTTGTCTGGCACTTCAGTGTAGATGTAGGTGCAATCACGTTTGGTGAGTGGTTTGTGAAGTTTAGAAATGGGATTGATGCATGAAGGGCGAGTAGTGTAGAGAACGGCCTAAGGAGATGCAGGGCACATACGAAACGCTTCAGAAGAATGAGAGTGGATTGTTAACGTATTTACGTCTCCTTGTGTCGTGAAGAAGGATTTGCTGAAAACAGACATACTTCAGTGATGATTAAACGTGATCTGCTTGTGTAAGTAAGTACGATATCTATTCTATCATAAAATCTTGGAAACGTACGCGCAGACCTAATACTATGTTGACATCTACATATTTTGATAACCTCGGCAGCAGCATTATTGTTTTACCAACATTATATCATAATATGGACAAAGTTTACAGCTCACACACAAAATAAATGCCACTTGTTTAATATTTGCAAGTATAGTATGAGAGTCATGGCATCTAGAATGGATGAATTATGACACAAATGTGTACTTACAGATGTGTGAAATTATTAATAATTACGTAGCAGCATTTTCCTATGAAGTACACAAATTGATGGAGTGTTTGCCCAAATGGTGAGACAAAGAATTAGTGCTTTGTCAGATTCTTATCTAATACAGTATAAGTATTCTACAAAAAAGGTTTGTCGCGATTGAATGGAAAATTACAATAACTCAGAGCTAATTCCATATTATAGGGCAATGAACTAGAACGATGTGAGAAATCCCTCGTAAATAAACGTAACTGCTTTAGATTAAAATCATTTGGGCACGTTCTACAAAATTTCAGCTATGTATTCTGATAGATTTCGTAAAGTCTGCCGCTTACTTCAGTCCAGAATTTTCCGAAGCTTCTTTCTATAGAAGCCCTCAGGAAGTCAAAAATGACAAATCCAAAACACAAATGCCATCTTACATTTCGTAAAGTGTATCCCTTCAGAATATATTCATACAGGAATGTTACATTCATCTGTTACATGCTTGTTTCTTAAGGAGCGAACATTAAACAAATATCCGTCTTATGTGATATGAAAATAACGATTTCCAGGAACTTCCATTACGTAGGCTTGTCCATTTATAAAACTCACGTCGTCACTAACTCCCATTTGGGTTGGTTTTTGTTTTGTGGAGGGGGTGGGTGGGAGGTTAATGACCACCGTCAGCAGTTCAATGGGATGTAGGCAGTCTTCTGTTCTTAATTTTGAGCCACTGGCTCCGGTGGAGAGGGGGTTCGTTGCGGTAGGGCAGGTGTTCCACCTATACTCTCCTGGATGAGCGTTCAGAGTCCAGCGCTCGGACCACTGCGCCACCGGGGTGGCCACTTTGGGTTGTGAGTCTATAAGCATTGGGCAATGTTCCTCAGTTTGTTGGCTCTTTTCATTATTGAAGCACCTTCTGCAACAGCCCTTTCACTGAAGTGACCAATTCCAAGAGCAGATGCTAAAATTTTAGTCTGTTTGTCTGGGCTTTCTACAAAGGGATTGACGCTGTAATTTTCTTCACAAGGTGGATAGCGACTGCGTCAGCTTTCGTTACGGACAGCTGTTTCACCTGTGTTTTTTTCGGGAGGGGAGGCCAGCGACAACCGTGAGCAACTCGATGGGCTATAAGCAGTCGTCTATCCCGAATTTAGGGCCACTATTTCCAGGGAATTGAGAGAGCCAGCGCCGTAAGACAAACGGAATATCCACGCCTCACCGGGATTCGCGAATCCGGACTAATCTTGAACGAATGGTTAAAAGCCAGCACTTAGAGCACTGTGCAACCGGGGCGGCATTAAACCCCCAATCTTGCCCAGACTACAGTATCGTGTATACATAGTAAGCACTTTCTCGTAGTAGAGGCTCAAAGCAGCCTGCAAATAAAGAAGGGAGTCATAATCCCTATGATATTTTCTCCAAACAAGTTCTCTTACCATTATGTGTATTAGTTAGATAATTCGCGCAGGGGAATTTACTCCTTAGCTCTGAAATTCTACGAACAGTAAAAACCATTTTGCAGGAACGTATTTAAAGGAAGGCTCTCAGGGGTGCCCTCCCCTCTCCCGTTTTTTTGTTCATATAAAATTTGACACTGGTTTTATGTAGATTGTTCATGGCACATACTTTTTCACTGTGTACAGTATAGTTATTCTGTTGTTCACTGTTGTTCTATTTTTCGCAATATGAATGTGCTTAAACTGCATTATATATATTAAGTACGCAAAGTATTTTCCTGAGACTAAAAGTAAGTTAAAATGCTTTTACAAAAACTGAAAATTTGAAAGTTAATGGAGCAAGCAAATCTAGCAGCAGCCGATGCCTAAACTTAACTTCGACAATTTATTTGACATATAAAGCGAGGGCCACATTGAAGAAGAAATATGTAGGAGTACAAATCTTTGTTGGACAGCTTTTGGAAAAAACAAAACATTTTTCAAGAGCAATTTACCATTATGTATTAAAAGGTAAGTGTTTAACTAATGCATCCTTCGAGTTCTTATTTATGGATCAGAGACATTGACTTTAACTAAATTAGGTCGTACTGGGGCTGGGGACAAATGAAAGAATCATGGAGAGATGCATGCTTGGTGTAACGAAGAAAGATATGAAGAGCAATGCATGGAATAGAGAAATGACGAAATAATGAAATGATGATCAAAGTAAAAGTCCTCAAATGGCAATGGGCAGGACAATAAGTCTATAGCACATAGCACATGGAAGAACTGACCTCCATTCGACAACTGAAATGATAGACTAGATACCAAATTAGAGAAAAAGGCCTAAAAGATGACCACTTGGGACATATTTGGATGAAATTCAAAAGCATGACTGAGCCCTGGAAAAGGACTGTTAGAGACAAAGAGGTGAAGGACGCTTGAAGAGGCCTTCATTCAGCATTGGATTCAGAATGGTTGTAGATGGTGATGATGAGGTAATTTCATACGTTCGTTTTCCATTTGTGCCTTACGTCGCCTTCTCTCTTGCTCTCGGTCTACTCATGCGAATATCTTGCGGACGGTATGCGAGCATTGCTTTTGGTGACTTCTCACTGCCTGGTATCACAACAGTAAAATGGAGGACAGCATTACCTGCTGCATCCAATTTCTATTCAAAGATCAACAGCACCGCGTTTTCTTAACCGATCAATCCCGGTAAAATGAGAGCTTCGTTTCGCGGAAATGTAAAACTCCATCTACTGAAGAACTCGTGTTGATCATAAAGGAAATGAAAGATTTCGCATTCGATTAAGGTGTATGCGCATCGAGTACTAGCAGTCAGCTTTTAACCGAACTATGTTTGTCCACTAGGGCTGGTTGGTATAAAAATGCACCCTACGGAAACAAGGAGTATGTGAATTTAGCCATCAATAGTGTAGCAAGTAATGAGGCCCTATCTAATAAATAACCAATAATCGGATCAACATTAAGGAAAGACCTCCGTCTTGTTTAATCAACACTGAAGGACACATGGTTACAGAGATATCTGTTACCAAACCACTGACTATGTAGCTGCCTACAACGTATGGCGACATGTGAACGATCGACGCGACATTGCGTAGAAACCAAGCATCGTCTCCGACCGTTGGGGAGATTAAACGCGCCGCATCGCACATAAGGACCCTACTCGTAGAATACGACTCAAAGGATGGAAAAAGAAGGCAGGAAAGACACAAACTCGCATTCTCGGGATTATTTTCGTAATAATTATAATAAATGATTCAACCTGACGACGGGCGAGTGGTATAATTATCACGCAATAATGCATGATAAATATATTACCATTTTGTTCCGTTGGATTAATGTGAGATGTTTGTGTTTTCACCTTTGAGAATGTCATACAAAAGTCTTTGTGCAAAAACACAGAGATCGTAAGATAATTGCGTGGTATTATGATCAGTTTTTAGCACGTCTTTTGTAAAAACAAGATCGTGCTTAGGTTATCGGTTTGTCCGTCCATTCGCCTGTAGACACGATATCTCTGCAACTATCAGTCCAATTTAAAAAAATCTTTTAGCATTAGGAAGCTTGAAATGTACGAATGATGATCCTTCATTTCGTTTTTTTTTACGATGTATAATTTCGCCGCTAGGGGGCGTAAATGCAGATGATGTCGAATTCAAAAATACATTTTATTCCACATATTTGCTTCTAAACATCCGTTTGAAAAAATTATTTCACCTTTCGATTCCATTTATGTCGAACAGTATTTTTTATATAGTTACTTTTCCAAGTTATGCATAGATTTTCCGCTAGAGGGCGTAAAAGTAAATTACGTTTTCCCCGATATCTCTTCTTCTAAAACTTTGATTCGAAAAATGTTTTCTTTAGCGGATACAGCTCCTGATGGAAAATCTTTTGCACATAATTTCAATTTTTTGGTAAAGAATACTTTGGCCACCAGGGGCGTAAGTGTTCATTTTTGCTTCTGGTGCATTTGCCATAAAATCTGAGTTTCTAAAATATCGATAGAAATATTCCTTCGTTAGCCGATGCCACTCATATCGACAAACTTTCTCTGAATATTTTCTTTTAAAAATATTTCATGATTTTTTCCTCCAGGGGGCGTAGATGTATATCTCAGTTTTGTCAATATCTCTGCTTCTAATGGTCCGATTTGGAAAATTCTTTCTTCAAAAAATAGAGTTTCCGGTGTGACATGTTTTTCAAATAATTTCAAAATTTTCATGTAATTTATAGACTTTCCGCTATAGGGCGTGAAGGTAAATTGCGTTTCCCCCTTTATCTCTGTTTCTAAATCTCTGATTTGAAAAATTCTTTCTGCAAACTGATACAGCTCCTGATGGGAAATCCTTTGCACATAATTTCTTATTTTTGTAAAAAATGGTTTGGCCACCAGGGGACGTGAGCCTTAATTTCCGCTTCTGGTGTATTTGCAGCAAATTATAAGCTTCTAAAAACTTGATTGAAAAAAAAAGTCGTTTGTGGACCGATACTACTCATGACGACAAACCTTTTAGGAACATTTTCTTCTTAAATTATGCATGGTTTCTACGCTAGGGGGCGTAGATGTATATCTTATTTTTGTCAATATCTCTAATTCTAGCAGTCCGATTTGAACAATTTCTTCTTTGTTGGATAGTGTTTTTCTTATAAATTCAAAATTTTCAAGTAGTTTATAAACGTTCCACTAGGGGGCGCAAAGGTTGTTTTTTTTTTTTTTCGTCATTTCTGCTTCTAAAACTCCGATTTGAAAAATACTTCCTGTATCGCGTACAACACCTGATGGAAAATATGTTTCATATAATTTATAATGTTTGGTAAAGAATCGTTTGGCCACCAGGGGGCATAAGTGTTATTTTCTCTTTCTGATGTATTTGCAACAAAATCTAGGCTCCTGAAAACTCGACTAAATTTTTTTTTCTTCAACCGATACCGCTCATATCGAAAAACCTTTTTAAGAATACTTTCTTCATAAAATAGTGCATGGTTTCCCCACCAGGGAACGTAAAGTCACATCTCACTTTTGCCGTTATCTTTGTTTCTAAGAACCCGATTTGAAAAATTCTTGCTGTGTTGGAAAGCGTTTCCGGTGCAAAATGTTTCACATATAATTCATATTTTTCTTAACGCACAATTCTGCAACCAGAGGGCGCAAGCTCACGATTCTGTTTACAGCATAATCTGAGGGATTAAAAAACCGGATTGAAAATTTTTTTCTTCCGTAAGATACTATTGTTTTCCATATCGGTTCCATTGACTTTGAATAGCTTTGATAAATTTAATTTGCGTCAGAACGGATTCAAAAGACGTGCTAATTACACCCGAAAATTCGGTGTCATCTTTCTTGTTCATTACAACTTTCATCCTTTCCGCAGCTTATCGTTGTCCAGCAGTAGGCCCCTCAAACGGCTGAACTCTAGTGCAACTGCACCACCTCGCCCTGTTGTAGGTACGCCACTGGTAGTTATCTATCTTCCAAGTTCTGTGCAAAAGTGTATGTTAATCTTAAAACCAATAAGAATAAAACCATATAAAAACATGTTCAGACAACTCTGTGCTTCAGACAAAACTTTAATTTCAAATTCCTATGTTGGCCACTGAACGACAGCCAAATAATTTTCATTTCGCTGCGGGCCTGAAGTGCTAGCTTCTGACCATTCTTCCGAGTTCGACTCGGATTAGATTACAGGACGCAGCACGGTTTGTGTGTTTATCCGACGGCGCTGGCTCGATCTCTTCCCTTGAACGAATAGCAATAAATTAGAGGCGGACGGCTGCTTATAGTATACTTGCAGTTATGTCAGTTCTCAGAATGGTGAATATTAATTTTTTGAACATAAAATTAAGGAAAGGGAAAAATAATTAAGGGAAGAAATTAATTTAAGATCCGTAATTGCTTTACGAATTTAGAATAGGCTCGTGATGTCACGGCATACGGTTTACCGTAACACGGAGCAAGCTTTAACGCCCCTTAATTTTAAATCAAAATTTCATGGAATGTTTACTGCTTTTCAACGTTTCTGGCATAATTATCTTTAAACCTATAAGCATTTTGAACAGTAAAACTAAACTTCCCTTTTGAATTTCTTGGTTTTCAGACTTTTCTAGGTGTAGAACTGGTAAAAAAATTCAAGCAGAAAATTTTCCAACTTGCTGCTCCACGAACAACATATCAGACAAACACTATATTGACAAAAGTCACCGGACACCCCTTCAAAAGCAAACGAACGAATCCGCTGCGTAGTTAAGATGCGCGGTTCAGCTGCAAACGGTATAAAAACAAGTCTGCAGCTGACCGCGATTATATCGCACTGTGAGGTTGAGTTAAAATATCGCGGCGGGAGAGAACTGACTTTGAGAAAGGAAAGATTGTTGGGTGTTATATTAGTGGGTTGTCCATAAGAAAAACCGAGAGGCGTTTAAACATACCCAAGTGAACTGATTTGGAAATACCGAATAAGTGGAAGACACATGGCGTGCCTGAAACAGCAAAATGTACCGGCAGACCAAAGCAGCAAAACGTACCGGTAGACCAAAGCAAATCAGTGATGGGGGTCGTCGAAGCCTCTAGAGAGCCGTTACAGCTAATCTACGGAATACTGCACCTCAGTGTACAGGTAGGTAAAAATGCTGGAACCTCGGTATGTACACGTACCATTCGCAGAGAACTTCATTCCATGGGTTACCGTGGTCGTGAGGCTGCTCATAAGTCTTTCATTTCCACTCGGAATGCTATACTCGTCGTTTAGCATGGTGTAAAGGACATTTATCGTGGACCGTAGATCAATGGAACCGTGTCTTATGGACTGATGAACCCAGATACACGATCCATCAGTCTGATCGCCGTGTGTGGGTATGGCGGCAGCAGGGGTAACGCTATTTACCACAGTGTACTGTTCCTACGGTGAAGTTTGGAGCTGGCAATTTACTCGTGTGGGGGTGTTTTTCGCGGTTTTGTCCCGGCCCATTGGTTTTCGTGGACAAATCTGTTAACCAGTACGTCTACCTCGATAATCTGGACAATTATTCCCTACCAACTGTGTGGCAATACTATGGAACCAAGCATTGTTGGTACCAGCAGAATAATGCACCGAGCCATAAAGCAAGGACTATTACGGCGTGGTTTGACGATAAATCCGTATCGTGTGTGGACTGGCCAGCACAGAGCCCTGATCTTAATCCCATATGGGATGAATTAGAGCGCCGCATAAGAAGTTTGGAACCAAGGCCTACGACTAAGTAACAGTTAGCGGCAGCATTACGAACTGAATGGAAGCGTATACCTATCGCTGTGTTCCAAAACGTTGTCGAAAGCATGTCTGGAAAGGTCAGTGCATGCATTAAGGCCAAAGATGGACCGACACCGTACTAATGTATGTAAATAAATGCTATGTTGTGTTTCTCTTCTAGGTGTCCGGTGAATTTTGTATATATAGTGCATACCTACTTGCTACTCCACGAACATCTTATCTATGCGACGTTGGTCGACTAATCGCGCTCTTTTGGAAAGTACGTGGTGAACGTGCCGCATTCACTTCTGATAGGGGTGGCCATAATTCAGTGATCACTCGGTGTGCATTTAACCACCGATGTGGCCTGAAACAAATACATCCCATAATTTTCTTCGCTTCCCATATAGAAATGCTCACATAGGGGAAAGAGTTTACGGTAGCTACGGCAGAACAATTCCTCCTTTCACCATCATCACAACAGTAGGAACCATGAACCTTGCAGTCGCGATAAGCTCTGCATTTTGTTCATTTACTCTCTGCTCTGTTACCCAAGGCACGATGGGAAAGGGCCAGTACCCTTCACACGTACATCATGCCATTGGATAGAAACAAGTGACCGTAGCATCTTCACTCTCTTTTCATAAATTCGTCGCCATCGCCTTTTAGCCGATAATTAGTCAGAAAGGATTAGTGGCAATCGTTCCCCTAAATGACCACTTTGAATAAAAAAAAGTTAAGGAGGAAAGCAGTACTGTCTGACGTTCGGATTCAATTGATCTAGCAGCGTTCTGCCCACTTCTTAGGCAGCGAATATATTCGTTTGAGCTGATTTCAGCCGACTGTGCTAACCACGAGTTAATTCGCTCCAGTCCATTAAAGAGTTAAAATTCTGAAAATGATATTTCGTTTTGTAAGATGAAGAAAAAATAACTGCAAAAGAATTAATAAATTTCTTAAAATACATCCAGTACAAGAAGAACATTATTTACATCGCGTACTAAACAGGGCACACTGTGAAATAATTAGAGTCGAAATCATATAAAATATTTTATTTAAAACTTCCACTCCTCTTTTTAACGTTGACATGAACACGGTAACAAGGAGATTTCGCCATGGTGAATATGTAATGAGATTACACGAGTTCTCCGTACTTTACAAATCTTTTTTTAAAATAAAACAAGATGTACTTACGACATTTTCCATTTGTTTACGTAAACATCTTACACATAAATTGGAACAACGTGAACTGGTTAACATCTAACAAGTAGCCATCGGATATCTTATCTACATGACCAAATTCCAAATCAACATAACATCTGCTCCAAAATTACTTCAACCACTTTACAAAACGAACACATAAGTCTAAGGAATGTGGGTGCGGTGTACTGATATGATCAAAGTGAATGAACATGTTATCACTTAAAGAAAAGAAACCGTATAAATTCAACAAATTGTGCGCTTCTAATTTAGCAATGGCATTAATACCTACTAAGGATAGAGAGCTTAATTTGTTACACGCTGACGAAACGACTTTGCCTACTATTTCATTTGTATTACTGTAATTCTTCTTCTAAACATATAGAACGGTTCAACATTGTTGTAACTGATTTTAAGGTTTATTTTTTTACAAAGTCATAAAAAAGATGCAAGCACAAATATAGAAAGTGGAAAAAGCTAATGAGCCAAGGGCTCAATGCTTTAAGATTAGTAACTAAGTGGAAATATGAATGTATGATTTCAAGCTGTTATGACAAAGTTGTAAAATATTGCATGAGTAATTGAATAAAAGTACCACTAACGTTTTATACTGGAGACAAAAACTTTCTATCAGCAAAAGACAAAACCCAGTATCACTATATAAAGCACGATTATGTCACAGATTCAAAAACCACTTTGGTTTTGAAGTTGATTGAAAAGCTGCAATTTTTTTGAATTTCTGTCACATGTTTTTCTCACTTTTCTTAGCAGTTGTGAAAACACAAATTTGCCTGTAGCGGTGATCGAAAGCGCATCCTTCTGCTCGGGAGCCGAATGCTTTCCTAATTAAGCTATACCGACGGAATTTACCGCTGCAATTTTGACGTCTTCACATGTGCCTCACCTCTGTAGTACGTCACACAGTAAGGGTCTCTTAGATAACTACATACAAATGTATGATTGTATGGCCCATAAGGAATGTTAACTTGATAATCGACTCACGTTTTAGTCAACTATACATACACCGGTATGTTAGTTTATTACGCACACCTACCCTCGTCACACAAAAGGCTCACTCTAACACGTAAGACGGCATAAATCATGCAGATCAGCATCGTGCGCTAGATGGGATTCTATTGACAAACAGGATGGGGGCAAAGCCAGTGATTTAAGAGACTTTGAACAAGACTTTGAACGGCATTTTAATAGACGTCAAGCGTGCTGGTTCAAGTACCTCTCAAACGACCGTATCTCTTGCCTTTTCACGCACTACACTATAAACAGTATGCCGTCAATGGTGAACACACACAAAGCTTCCAGCAATCGACGATTCATCAAACAGAAGTCATTGCTCTTTCCACCTTTTATAAGTGAGTCACGGAAAAATTCTCATTTGTCGCCACCAGGAATCGAACCCAGGGTCTTCCAGTTACGCACCGGACATGCTTCCACTGCACCATAGCGGCTTCCAATTTCTTCAGACTCACATACACTAACTGCCAAGCCACATGGCAGGTTGCGTCTTGGAGCCCCGCACGATATCCGGGGTAACTGAAAGACCCTGGGTTCGATTCCAGTGGAGGTCAATAATAATGTTTCCGTGACTCACTAATAAACGTGAAAAGAGCGACGACTTCTGTTTGATGTTCCTGGTCCACGTCAAATGTCTGTGTATTAATCGACGATTTTGTGGACGAAAATAGCTAGTGGATCAGAGGGGTCAAAGGAAACTGGCAATGTGATCACCGGCTGCTGTAGCAAATTGGCGATATTAGCCGATTCATGGGGCTTTCGGATATGATCCTCGGCACAGTTGAATTCTGCAGTGATTTGTCCGTATGTAGCCCACACGTGAGGTGATCAAAAAGTAAGGTGAATGGAGTCGCCCTTGTTGGGGTAGAAAAGGAGAATTGTCTAACGTAAGCTGTCGCTAACCTCGCCCCTCGCACGTATCGCTTCACCACAAACTGGTTTTGCAGCAAATGCCAGTAGTCCTCTAGAAAACAAAAAGTGTACCCGCGCGTTTCTCATTTCTTAAACGCTATCGGGATGTCGAAGTTCGAGCATAGCGCACACCTGAAATTCTGTTTCCATATTCGGTGAGAGAAACGCATGAAATCACGACAACTGTTTCTGGTGCAGGTGCTGTGACCCAAAAGACAGTATTTAAGTGCTTTTCCACGTTTAAAGATGGCTCTGCTTCCATCGAAGAAGAAACTCTTTGCGGAAGACTATCACCGGCTGTAACCAACAACAACGTCATGGTAATTTGCGCTATGATCAGGGACGATCAACGCCTCACCATCGCGAAACTGCCTTAGAGACTGGTCTGCTGTTTAGTTCTGTTCAAGCCATCCTCACTGACAAATTGAACATGAAACGTGTCAGTGCCGAGTTCATTCCTCGTCTTCTGATCGACGACCAGAAACGCAATTGTGTCACAATTTCGTCTGAGTTGTTTCAACGAGAAACAGCAGGCGCAAACGTTTTACAAACAATTATGACGGGTGATGAAAGATGGGTTCATGGTTACGATTCTGAAATAAAGGTCCAAAACTGTCAGTGGAAAGCTCCCTTCCTCCTCAAGAACAAAGAAAGCACGTCAGTCTCGATGATACGTTAAAGTTCTGCTTGTGTCATATTTCGATATCGAAGGATTGGTGTGCGAATTCCCACCATGTGGCTCCACTGTTAATGCTGCACGTTACTTGGAAATCCTGAAACGCATGAGGAATGCAGTCTATCACAAGAGACTAAAGACCAGTAGATGGATGCTTCACCTCGATAACGCCCCAAGTCCCACTGCTCTGCTGATCATTCAATTCGTGGCTGCAAAATCCATTCCGGTGCTCACTCACCTCCCTTTGTTCACTGGACTTTTCATCAAGTGACATTTGGTTGTTCTAGATATTTAAAACAGTTATGAAAGGTAAACATGTTGACTCTGTGAAAGACATGAAAGGTAATGTAACGAGTGTTTTAAAGGACATTCCGAAACATGACTTTTATGTGTGTTTCCAACAAAGGCAAAACCGCTGGAATAACTGTGTGTGCGCGCGCTGAGGGGGATTAATCTGTGTAACTCTACTATTAAATTTCTGTCTTCGGTAAAAACATTCACCTTATTTTTTATCACACCTTGTATGTTCGCTTGTAGGATTTTAGCTAGATTCATTTGCCCCCTTTAATCCACCAGTTGTTTTCATCCACAATATCGCTGATCGATGGAAGTTATTTTGCGCGTCGCGACACTCAAGATAGCCACCCCGGTGGCGCAGTGGTCTAAACGATGGCCTCTGATCATTCGTCCAAAGGGGGTCCGGGTTCGAATCCCGGTGAGGCATGGATGTTGTGTTTGTCTGACGGCACTGGTTCCCTCCCTTCCCTGGAACCAGTGACCCTAAATTAGGGACGGGCGACTGATTATAGCCCATTATGTTGCTCATGGTGGTCGTTAAACCTCCAACCAAAAAAAAAAAAAAACAAAAAAACACTCAAGATAAACGGCTGCTAGGTTTTGCGGGAAAAGCACAGGGGAACGGCCGTTTGGGTAATGCTCAAGCCGGCATGTCTGACGTCAACTATCATGTCACGTTCAAAGTCGCTGAGGTCATTTCTGACCCTCAATTCCGAGTCTCTGTCGAACGCTAACTCATACTCGACGAGCTAGTATGCCTGATTTATACCGTACACAACGCTCACCTGCAGTATTACGTAATGGAGTGAACCATCTATATGGCGAGGACAGGTGCACCTTATTGACTAGTATCTCAGTGCGCATCCTCATTTTTCAAGTCGCGCCACACTTTCTGGCGCTACTTCAATGTTTCTGAAAATCTGTTTTATATTTAGTTCGAAAGCTTTCAAATTTGGGTTGTTTTTTTTTCATCCAAGCCATGTTACGAGCTTCCTTATAAGTGATAGGCCCGTTGTAAGACTTCTAGGGAAGGCGGTTCACAAAACCGCTTCTCCTAATCAAGTTTCTCGGATTTTGCAATTTCTAATTTGAGAGATAGGAAGTTCTGATGAAGAAACTATTATTTTCATTCAAAAAATGAGGATTTCTTGTCAAAAGTTGGCACTCCGTAAAGATGTTGAAAATATACAGTAGGTGTTATTATTTTATTAGGACTTCCTCCTTTGAAACTAGGTTCTATTCTATTACTACAATGTGGCGATTTCCTCAGAACTAAGATATTATAAATCCCTTTAAATGTTACGACACAACACCCACGTTAATGCTCCATATAAAAACGGTGCTGGATATCTACAGGAATGAAATACAAGTATCTTGTTAAAATGTGTCTGGAGGTAATTAGTGTGAAGTGTATTTTCCGAGTTAGATTTTTCTTATTTTTCGTCCGTTTGAAATGTTGATGGATTCTGCAATTAATCAAACCAAGTTATTAAGTTAGTTGTCTCAGTTCGCTGATAGGGCTGGTTCCACCGTAACTTTATACAGCTCTCCGTTGATTTTAATGTATCTAACTGACTGTACATAATGGGTGAGGTTGTAGCTACCAGATCTACAAATCAGGAAAAACGAGGACACTTCTTGAAAACCGTGTATCTGTTCTTATATGTGTGTGGAATGTTTATTTTCCTTACATACGCTCTGTTAATTGGAAACCTTCTAAAATTTGAGGGCCACCCGGATGGCCGAGTGATCAGAGCTGCAATTTTCTTGTTGAGTGAGTTAGGCCTGTGCTCGAATCCCGCATGAGGCATGAGGGGTGTGTCTCTCTTAGACCTGAGCTCGAATCTCGAATGAGGCATGAGGGGTGTGCCTCTCTTAGGCCTGTGCTCGAATCCCGGATGAGGCATGAGGGGTGTGCCTCTCTTAGGCCTGTGCTCGAATCCCGGATGAGGCATGAGGGGGTTGCCTCTTTTAGACCTGTGCTCGAATCCCGGATGTGGCATGAGGGGTGTGCCACTCTTAGGCCTGTGCTCGAATCCCGATGAGGCATGAGGGGTGTGCCTCTCTTAGGCCTGTGCTCGAATCTCGGATGAGGCATGAGGGCTGTGCCTCTCTTAGACCTGTGCTCGAATCTCGGATGAGGCATGTGGGTGTTTTCCTCTCCTAGGCCTGTGCTCAAATCCTGGATGAGGCATGAGGGTGTGCCTCTCTCGAATCTCGGATGATGCATGAGGGGTGTGCCTCTCTTAGGCCTGTGCTCGAATCTCGGATGAGGCATGAGGGGTGTGCCTCTCTTAGGCCTGTGCTCGAATCTCGCATGAGGCATGAGAGGTGTGCTTCTCTTAGGCCTGTGCTCGAATCTCGGATGAGGCATGAGGGGTGTGCTTCTCTTACTACAATAAATCTACCAGTTTTCAGGAACCAGCGACTCCAAATTGGAGGCAGCGGACTGCTTGTTATTATCATTTTTATTATTATTTTGTTTAGGGTTTTAACGACCAGCATAAGTAGCCGGTTGCGCTCTAAGCATCGGTTCGTGCCTATTTTAAGGGTGCTGCTTCCAGAGACAGGTTGGTTGGTTGGTTGATTGATTTTTATGGCCCAAGGGCCATGTTTGGCCAAACAGCGTCAGACACAACACAATCAAAGAAAGACATCCAGGGACAGAAGAAATCCATCATCGTAAGGCAGACACACCACCCGCGTCTTATCCTCGACTCCGGCCCTTGCCCAACCAGGACGAATGATGAGAAGTCAGCGTCTCAAACCCCTCGGTCAGCGTGGTTGACGGGCAACTTCTTATTTCCAACATACCCTACCAGAGGTCAGTTATCATCCTCAAAAAGTAACTTTTTGTTGTACAGGTATGCATATTATTGTATAGCATATCGCATCATGTGCATTAAATGATAATATTGCATAAAAATTCGCTAATGGGCTTTTTCTTATCCATATTACTGAATATTCTACTGTATCTTACATCATATTCTACGTTCAACAACGTGAGAAATACATGTGTGTGTGTGTATATTACTACATACCTACTCTCAAGCAAAATGTGAAACAGTGGTGTCAGGAACACCGTGGCTGGTCACTAGAATTGAGGGAAAACGCCCTCTGGTTTGACGACTCAAGGTACGCCTTGTTTTGCTCCAGCTTTTTGACGTGCCTGCCCCGCAGGACGCACGTGAGATAAAGGCAGATAGCAGTGAGATCACATGCCATTGTAGTATAGTGAATAGCACTCGGAGCTCCGGAGGCGAGAGTTGTAGGTTCGAATCCCGCATAAAAATGATGGAGAAATTTACTTCGTCATAACTTGCTTTGTAAACACAACTTAAGGTTCTGGAGGGGATGTTATAGCAGGAAGTGCGTTATATTAGTAACGAATGGATCCCCTGATGTTGTTAAAACGTCGGGCGTCTTCTAAGGATATCTGTACATTGTTGCCGATCAAGTCCATCGTGCGATGTTGACTTTCTACCTAGCAGCTGTCTCGTGGAACACAATGCTACTATCCATCACGTAAGTTGAGTTCAGCAGTGGTTCAGGGAGCAGGACTGCGACTTCCACCTTCTTCCCTAGCCACCACAACTCCCGGATCTGAACCCTAATGTGAATGTATGGAACATATTAGAAAAACAGATCAGGAAGAAAAATCCTCTTCCGTTGAATCTGAGCCAGTTAAAAGAATGTCTGTTGCACGCTGGATATGCTGTAGACGTAGATACACTCCAGCACCTAGTGGAATCTATGCCAAACCTTATACGTGCTGTAATTCCGGCTAAAGGAGGTCCAACCCGGTTAGAATAAAAGTTTCTATCTCAGTGGCTGGTATGTGAAGATTGAAATGCTTCAGGAAAAATAAAAGAAATGCTTCTATTAAAGACAGTCAGATTTTACAGAACTTCGATAATTCTAATACTGATGCTAAGCGGATCACGTTGTTCCAGGGGAAGTTTTTATTGTTGCTCATAAACGCCAAATTGCGCACTCCTAAGCACCTGGAGGGCGATAGGGAACTCGTAGAACGTCTGAATGATGTGCAAAGTTTTAGGGATTAGGTCTTTGATTCGTCATACGTTCGCCTGGATGGAATCTCTTTAACGAAATCAATGTCGCGGTAGTGCTTTTTCTTGAAAACTACCAGCCCTAAATTAAAACCGAAGAAAGTCCTCTTTTTCTTAGGATTTAACGACCAACTTAGACGCTTTAAACAGTCGCCGTCCCTAATTTTGAGCTACTGGGAAGGGGAAGACCCAGTGCAAAGGTTTTACCAGCACCTCATCCGGGACTCGAGCCCGTGACCAGATTGGACGAATGATTAAAAGATAGGGCCTTAGACCATTCGGCAACCGAGCCTGTAGGAATCGAAAGTAAAGAGTGAAGGGGTTGACGATCCAATATAGCAGCAACTGTTCATTAATGAACTACTCTAAGAATGTTCTCTGATCTATCTAGTGGATGTTGCTTTCATACGTTCAGAACAGAAATCTCAAAAAACAGCTTTTTCAAAAGAGATCGTGCACACATTGAGTCCAACGACTAATTATGCACATTTAAAACCATGCTTCCTCTACTTTTGTCTATGAAGCTGCCGCTCCCTCTGTCTGTGCAAAAGATCATATTCTGTCTGTGTGTAAAATTCAAAAGATTTTGATTTTCTATTTACAATTACTGCTGCATCAAATTGTGTATTTCTCGTGAATGATATTGTCAAACAAGGAATTATAACTGGGAAAAAGCTTTCCAAGTTATGACTTCTTGTTTGACAATATCAGGTAGAAATAGTATGCCAGTTAGCTGAAAAATTTCAAGCACATGCTACTGATTGAGAAAATGAGTTGTTAAATTCCCCATTTGCGCATTTTGAAGTCTTTAATGAAAGCAGAAGTAATTTTTTTTTCAAATGCACGTGATGCAAATTACGATAGCTCGCACACGCTAGGAGGAACTTTTTCAGGCGGAGGGGTAAACGACTTGAGGTCAGTGGGCTTTAGGCAATCGCACGCACCTAATTTGGAGCCACTGGCTCCAAGGACGTGAGAAATCCTGTGCAGTGAGACCTAACACGCCGTCCATGCTATAGCTGGGATTCGAACTCGGACAATGAATAGGAACCGGCGATTCGTACCACTCTGCCGCCAGTGCTAAAATCCAACAATTAATCCTGGACTATGATTTACGAGAAACTACAAATTAAAAGAGATAAAAAAGCGCATTGGCTTCAAGAATGCTGTTGGAAATTCTTCGCAAACAAAAAGATTCGAATTGTGAGATAGTCATGGAACATACACTTCGGAAAGATCAGAAAGCTGGTAGGAACATAGAAAGCAGTTTCCGCTTTTTGTGCCTTTATCTGGATTACTTTGGTTAACATCTATCTACACAACGCAAGAGAAGAATTAAAAATATCGTTTGGGTTGCTCATGTGTTGATTGGCCAAAGGCAGTTGCTTCTGGCTAATCGTCCGAGTTAAGTCCTGGTTCAAATTCCGGATGATGCATGGATGGTGTGTTTGTCTCACGGTACCGCTTCGACCCGTTTCCTGGAATCAGTTGTCATAAATTAGGAGACGCAAAACGAATAAATATTCTGCGTGTTTGTCAAGTGCCACTCTAGCAAAAATATTGAATTCAAGAAAAACGCTCCCAATGTCTCGAGTAAAAATAAAGTGGTCATTTAACACTTATTAAGCATAGAGAAAACCCGACTAAAAGCACTTTGGAGAAATAAATTACAGTCATTGAGGAGAATTTGGAGATATTTTGTTGCCGAAAAACGACATCAGCTCCTATATTATCTATGAAATCAACAAAACAGAACTTGTGCTCGATAGCATTTGTTAAAGACATTGCAAATATAAACTACGATTATATAGAGCTACAAGGAGTTAATAGAAATAAATAATTATAGGTGGAGACCGAAATGCAAATATTACACGGAATTTACGCCAAAAAATTGGGCAAGCTTCATACAAGAAAGGGGCTCATTTGAGGTCGTTTTGAGGTGAAACGTTTGTTAGAAAGCATCCCGACATATATTTTATAAATACATTCTTAACCAAAACAAACAAAGCACCCCGAAGAAGTCATTCAATCCTGATGAAAATCCGCATGCAAGTACCTCAGAGACTATTATTCAAAATATTAAAAAATAACGACCAATGACTAAATAGTTATCCCCCACAGCGCAAGGGAAACTGCGCATCGAGGAGTGTATATCAAGAGCAAAAGCTCGCATGCAGGGACATTTCTGACACCGGATTGCGGCTGCATTAACCTCCACAGACGGTGAGAATGCCTCAACATTTGATTCGCGCACAATACAAGCAGTTGAGCGAGTTTCAGACAGGACGTACTGTTGGGCTGAGAGAGTCCGATTGGTCAGTTCACCGTATCTCCAGGCATTAGAGTCAGAGAGAACCGGCAATTGGACATGTTAGCACCAATGGGTCGAAGAGGGCCCAACCCAGCGGCACACGGGTGACGAACGGCCTAGGGCAACGACAGAACGCGAGGATCGAGAGATTGTGAGAGAGGCAAGAACAGAACCGAAATCATCGTTCTCAACCACCCGCGACCATGTTGCGTTGTCTACAGGTACGGAAGGGTTTATATTCGAGGAGGTCATTCAGCTGCTTACCACTGACCAGCGAAAATCGCCGGCTTTGGTTGCAGTGGTGTGGGGCCCGATTAACATGGGATACTGTCCAGTGGCGTTGGGTTGTCTTCAGTGATGTGTCAGCGCAAACGTGTCTCGAGACGACTGGCCAGTGCACGGATCCTGACTTTATCGTAGAATGGCAGACGGCTCGCACTCCGGGAGTGACTATCTGGGGAGCAACTTCCTACTATAGCTGGACATCTTTGGTAGACATCTGTACCACTCTCACGGCTCAACGGTATGTCAACGACATTCTACGGTCTATTGTGTTGCCATTCTTGTAGCAGCATCAGCGAGCAATTTTTCAACAGGATAATGCCCAGCTGCATAAAGTACGGCTCTTCCATGCTTGCCACCGTAATGTTGACATCCTGCCATGGCCATTCCGATCGCCCGACTTCTCACCGATCGAACATGTTTGGGACATGATGGGGGTCTCTGGCGCCCGTCTCGGAATGTCGGCGTACTGGCCCACAATTTGGACACCATCTGGCATGCTATACCTAGGACAGTGTCCGTGAACTGTATTCGTCTATGGCACGAGGTGGCGCTACAACGTACTGACTTTTTCCACTAGTGCAGATGTTTTATCGGAATAAATGCCCCAACTGATCTGGAATTGCATTCCTTTTCATTCATGTACATGTACATTGCGGATACCAATTTTCAACTCGATTGGATGATTCCTTTTGAGTGCTTGGTTTTTCTTTTTATTATTCATTTTTGGTAGAGAGTGTATATGTCTGAATTAGGAAATGATTCCAGTAATACTCCTTATAGATAGTTACAAAATTTCATATTCTTGTTGTAAATCATTGAGAAACATTGCTTTGGATATATTGCAGCAACAACGTAATTATTAGGTTTAAATAAGAGGGGAACTTTTTTAAAGAAATTTACCACGGCGACTAGCAAATTAATATCACATGAGCGTTTTAAGGTAAAACATCAGTCAGAAAAACATACACGGTGATATATTACTTTTTAACATTTGCTGTTGATTAGAAACCTTCAAGAAATATTGTTTTCATGGATAGTTACAAAACGAAATTGCGTTTATTTATGACTGAAGTCAAAACCTCTTTTATTTTCATTGTGAAAACATTGCTCAGGACAAGGACTCCTTAAAACACAAGAACCACCATTTTGGTAATTCACTGTGCCATAAATACACTCATCTGGGGAAACTAGGAAACAATAATTTTTTTCCTTACAGCAAATTCCAAAACTGAGATTTTAATTCAGCAGAAAAAAATCACGGATAAAACTACAAAATTGAAGCTCTTGTTTTTTTTTCTATTTGTAAAGGGATAATTATGTTCCCCATAGACTGGAATTTTCTTTATCATTTGCTGTTGTTTTCATTCGGTTTTCTGAAAATGTTCATAAATTCTAAAATTGCTCTCTTTGACAGCTTACCTGTATCAAAAGGATACCTAAATTCTGTTTAAAATAGTAAAAGAAATGTGAAATCGATTTAACAGTGAAACAGTAACTATATGTAATAAAATCAGATTTTATTCTGTTTTAACTAAAATCTGTAAGATTTTCAGAATTTTGTAATAAAAGCTCGAAATATATGTTTCATATTTACTTTTCTGCATTCTGTTTCTTTCTATCATATTATATATGTTAATATTATGCAAATATTATGCAAATCGATGCTAACTGGTTATTTTACTACTTCGCAGTACATTTTGCCAAGTAGATAACATACTCACAAACAGAAAGAGAGAAAACATTCAACACAAATACGTAAACCACAATACCTTTGAACAATTTTCACAAAATTTCCAGTTTAAAAATATTAATAATAAGGAATTCAGAGCTGCAAATATATCAAGACTGAAATTTAGTCTGAACTTTAAGGAAACTGTAAGGAAAATTTTGAGCTCTTGGATTCCGTAGGTTCTCAACACTTCCTGTGTACTGTAAACCGTTGGTTTATCTCTGAAGGAATCATGTTTACCTAATCAGAATACAAGATATGCATTTCAGAAATATTTTCAGTGCTGCTTTTTTTTTTACTAAATCTCTCCAATATTACTTGTTGAGACATTTTGTCCACTTTCGGACATTTTACAGGTTTAAAGAAAAAAAAACAGGTATGATTTCAGAACACTAAAAATATACATCGGTTGCTTGTAGTGGTTTGACAAATCACTTGAAAAAGTAAAGCAAACTTATTCGGTATTGTTATATTTTTGAAATACCTTTGGATGGCCACGGGAAATTCTGGGTAGTTATATTAATATAGAGAGGTTGTCCAAAACAATGGAACACCTCGCTGAAATCAATGACTTTGGTATGTGCTGCTTTTTGAGTAAAACGAACATGTAGCTACAATTTTTTTGTAGAAAGGTGTTGTTTATAGTCTCAAGGGTCTGTGTGATTGCATTGTAAATCGGTGTTTGCATAATGTCGTTCAAGTATAACGAAGTAAATTTCTCCGTCATTTCTGTCCACGCCAGGATTCGAACCCGGATACCCTCATTCCGGAATAAGTTGCTCTACCAATTGAGCTACGCGGACGTTTTATTCTGATTCCTATCTGCTTTTATGTCGTGTGCGTCCTTCGGGCAGGTACGTCACATCTCCTGGTACGTTACATCATCTCTCCCCAATTTTTTTTTTTTTTCGAAGTGCTGGAGAAAGGATTCTCTTATTTTTTTTTCTCGCGGTGTGGAAATAACATCACAACAATGCGAGATGTTGAACGGTCGGGTCATCCGGATAGTTCGGGCGCCATTATAACGAAGTAAATTTCTCCGTCATTTTTATCCGCGCCAGGATTCGAACCCGGGTCTCCTCATTCCGGAATAAGTTGCTCTACCAATTGAGCTACGCGGACGTTTTATTCTGATTCCTATCTGCCTTTATGTCGTGTGCGTCCTTCGGGCAGGTACGTCACATCTCCTGGTACGTTACACAAGGTGAAAGCACAATGAGTGACCTGTCGGAGTTCCAAAGAGGGTAGATTGTAGAAGTCCATCTGGTTGGTTTGTCGGTAACCACAGTGGCACAGGTATTGGGGGTATCGAGAGGTACCGTGTCGAAGGTCATGACAGCATACAGTGTTCACGGCACAACATCATCTGCGAGACAAAACTGTAGAAGGAAAACCAAACTCACTGCGAGAGACAGGAGGATATTAAACAAGATTGTGACTGCAAGGAGGAAGACCACAGCAACGAAAGTGACTGCTGATCTTATTGCACATCTCCAAAACCCAGTGTCGACCCATACCGTGCTAAGGGAATTGCATAAGCACAAAATTTACGGCAGAACTGCGATTGCAAAACCCCTGGTGTCACAGGTGAATATGAAACGGAGACTACAGTGGCGCCAGGAACATAAAACGTGGACTAAGGATCAATGGAAACATGTCTTGTTTTCCGATGAATCAAGTTTCTCACTATTCCCCAACCACAGGAGGGGTTTATGTGTGGAGAACCCCCGCAGAAGCCTACAACCCAGACTGTCTTCTTCCTACAGTGAAGCATGGGGGAGGTTCCGTAATGGTTTGGGCCATGATCTCGTAGTTTGCAGCAGGTCCCATTATCACCTTACAAGGACGAACCACTAGCGGTGACAATACCACTCTTTCGGCCGACCATGTGCATTCAATGGGGCGACATTGTTTTCGTCAGAGGATTGCAAGTTTCAAGTTGATAAAGCCCAGATTCACAGAAGTCGAACTGTTCAATCATGATTTGAGGACCATGAGGATGAAGTTGCACACCTTCCCTGGCCTGCACAATCACAGGATGTAAACATCATTGAGCCCGTGTGGTCTGTGTTGGAAAACAGAGTGAGATCCCGTTATCATCCTACGGCGTCTTTCAAGGAATTGGAGCAGTTTCTGAAAGAAGAATGGTACAACATGCCACTAACCACCATCCAGGACTTGTATGCGTCCATTCCAAGCAGGATTCAAGCAGTCTTAAATGCCAATGGTGTTCCCACACCATATTAGGTGCGTAACACCTATTGTTTCAAGGTGTTTCCATTATTTTGGACAACCCCTGTATGCAGAGTGAGCGTAGTTTACGTAAATTGAAATGATAGCTGCAGCTGTGATGTCTAAGATTATTGTTTTCACAGATATCCAAATAACGGTGGTAGGACAAATGGGGCTATAGCTACCGTTTTTGACGGCACACAATTTAATGCTATTTCATTTTACCTCGTAATTTATTGAATTCACGCTAAGTGAACGTGCAACTTAGCATCTGTAGTTTTGTAAAGATTTAAATTTTCGTAAGAGGATAGAAGAATTTGTTTTAAAAGTTTAAGGATATAGAAATTTATGAATTTCCGCAGAGTGATAAATTCAGCAAATATAAAGGTACAAGACTATGACAGCAGCGACAGATATGCACGAACGAGCAAATTAAAAGCTGGTTTAATTTAAAATTATCGACAAAGCATTTAATTCTTCCTGAAAATTTGTTCTGCTTGAATTATTTTTTGGGAGATCACCTGAGACTAGTAACCAATACACTCTCTTTTTCTTCGGTTATCGCTTAATCATTGCAATTAAAACATTTGGAAACTATTTAGGAATGGTATTCAATATTCACTCATGTCCTCTTTTATAATTACGTTCTGCTGTACAAAAAACTGTTTTCTTTAAATTATGCTTGTAACTGTTGAATCTGCAGATGTCTTGTAAAAGTGATAGCAAGAACTTAAGCCATTAACGCTTTATAGGACTTGTCTAAAACACCACAATAAATGCTCGTTCTATCCTTTAACTTTTTGATTCATAGGATCTATAGGGAAACCAATCGTACAAAGACTCATTATAATTAAAAATGGCGAAATTTGACCCTGCGTTAGAGAAACAAACTCAAGTCGAAAAGATGATTCATACTCTCCTCGTTTTACTGATTTCTCTCCATAAAGCTTATCATGCCGTGCTGTCAACGAGAAACCATAGAAGTACCATTATACTTTCATTTGTTTTAAAATAACACTGGATACAATAATTTTCTTTATTTTGTCACACTAGATTATACTTTAAAGAACTTACAATAAGAGTGAAGCAAGTTGTTATGGTGCATACAATTAATTAAAAAAATGTTTTTATAAGTGTGAAATTATATGGAACGCTATACTGAATAATGTTGCCATTGTCGGAGTAATAGTACCGCCAATATCTGAGGATGAACGACTTTCATTTTGTTTTCGTCAGTAGTAAGAGTACCATTGACTCTTACAGAATTCATACTTTTATTTAAATACACATATGTACGTAAAATATTGGTTGATGTTTCCCTTGAACGTTGCTTTCATTCATATGTTGATCCACCGAACTTTTCTTGTAATACTTATGACTTACAAACGGAAATAACAAAGTATTACGAAAACCCAATAGAAATGAGGCACGGGCCATATCCTCACGTACGCACACAACTGTTACGTTGAGATGGTTTTTCGAACAACTCACACTAGAAGCAATTCAGACGTGTAGGTAGGCAGGAGCAAACATTTCGAAAACGACAACCTTCTCGGGTAAGTCAGAACAAACGTATAGAGAGTGCAAAATGAGTTGTCCGTAGAACAAAGCAATCAGCCGGAGATCTTCCTGTGGGTGTAAAGGACTGGTCGTTTGAGAGTAATGGGGATTGGAGAGAATTGCGCAAGGTAACAGACGAGTCCGATTGCGTCAAGTAACCGCGCAGTACAACGGTGGTAAAGGTAGGATAATTCTAGCTTACACAGTCCACCGAGCATTGGCGCAAATGGACCAAAACAGCAGATATCTCATTTCTGTACCATTCGCCTTTGATAACAACCGACAAATTCGTCTGAAGTGGACACGGGACTATCAAAACTGAACCCTTAAGACACGAAAAGGTGTATGGTCCGATGAATCAAGTTTTCAGTTAATACACGCCGATGACGAGCCAGAAAATTGCGTCAACAGTAAGTATATCGATGGATATAAGTGCCTAGCGTTAGCTGTACGAGTTGATGGAAGCGATGTAATGGCCACATTTGATTCTTTTATTCCTCTGGAGCAATATTTGGATGTCACGAGGTATCTTCACATAGTTGCGGACATGATGTTTCCTGATGGAAATAGCTACTTCCAGCATGGTGATGCACCATGCCAAAAGGCTTGACTCATCACATAGTGGCTCCAGGAGCAGGACAGTGACTTTAAAGTGCTAAACGGACCCGCACCGTCCCCAAAAAATCAACCCAATTGGACATCTGTGGGACCAGGTAGAGAGAGCCATTCCTAACAGATAATCTCCTCCAGGGAACATTCGAAAATTGAAGGATACCACTGGATCCGCTTAGTTGATTATACTCACAAAGCGATTTAACCACCTTGCTGAATCCATACCATATCTAAATCCATGCCCAGGCTTCTTGAAGGCCAAGGGGGGGACACGTTGTTAAATAGATGTTCCTAAAAATTTGTTCTTTCAGTGTATTTCAGGACGTTGACGTTTTTCGTAAATACTTCATTTAGTACTGTTCTGTACCTTAAAGTTTTGAATCTCACCCTCTGTAAAAATAAAGAGCACATCGAAAATAATACATATAGTACACTGACATCCAAAGCGGAGATTTCTGAATCTTAAAATATAAAACATAAGAAGAAAAATTCAAAACATGATATTTATATTTCGCTCGTGGCAATCAATTTTATTGAAAAAAAAAACTTGAATCTATCACGAAATCGGTAAACGCATCATTCCTTATGACAAATTTGGAATATGTCGGTGAAAATGAGACAACTATTTGTGTCTCAATCATTAATTTTAATAGAATTTAGTCATTACTTGTGCTAGAAATATTATTTTGACACATGACATTATTACTGCTAGTACAATAGTAAATCACAAAACTAAAAAACAAACAAGTAGCTAAACAAGTAGGTAGGAGTTATACATTAGAATTTTACAAAATATACATTTGATATGTGACAGCAATTTAGAAAACGGGGATATTCATATTTAGTACCTTTTGCGAAATTGCAATTGCAACATCAAGAAGAATGTTAATGGAATATAAGGGGTACGTTTAATTCATCTGAGAAAGGTGTAAATTGTCAAAATTAATTCGCACTTTACTGCAAAGACTTATTGTGAAACCCAAAGAACACCCTGATGACTGGTATGACAAACTGTAAAACCCCAAGAACTGGGTGATGACCATTAACCACCAAAGGCACTAAAGACTGTTGACTTACGGCATTCCGTTTTTTGCCAATAACTATAAATACCAGTGAACTAAGATAATGAAATAAGAAAGCTAACTGTGCGGTACATAACTTATACTTTATGCTGTAAGAAATTTGACCATGCTACAAGATTATGGTAGGTTACAATAGCTGTCAGGAGCCACTAAATAGAGAAAAACTGCATTGGTTAGGTTCACCGAAATGCGACTGGTCAACTTCAATAAACAGCTCATCAGAAGTTCGACATAAACTTACATAACTCTGCGTTCTTGCATAATAATACAGTATCATGAGCTACCCTTTAATGAATTTTTAGTATCAATTGCTAGAATGCCGTCGTTGCACGATATAAGATGAAATTCAAATTTAACGATGGAAAATTGATTTTTTATTTACACTGAATCAAAAGCTAAAAGTCAAAATCACATCACTAGATCTTTCATGCTGGCTCCCATCACATCCTCAGGTGAATTCTAAAACAGGTATCGTAAAATACCTGTTTTACGATGTTATTGGCACGAATTTCGTCAACGACTTCAGAATTTTTAGTATAATGCGCAGAGTTGTTGCTCGAAATCTGAGGAAGGATTCACTAAAGCGAGGAATGATTCTCTTTCCGCCTCAATTCCTAGTTTTACGAACTAGCCCGGTAATTAACAAAATAGTAGCTCGGGTGTGGTTAATCATGCCAATTAGCGAAATTATTAATCAGCTTGGAGGCGCTGCGAGGGTTTAAATCCGAAGTGAAGATTACACCTAGTTAGAGGAACGTGTCAACTAGGGAGGTTTTCTCGATATGAGTGCCACAGACGTCGTAAATTTGCCCTTTTCCCTTTGCCGGAGAAAACCATTTTGCTGCATACACACTACACCCTGTGATATACATGTCACAAAGTCGTAGGACCGGATCCGAGATTAGAAAAATGGGTCGTTAGCAGATATTCCACGTAAGAAAAAGGGAGATAAAGTTCATTACTGCCCATATCTTTAGCACTGAAGTGCCAACAAATGGATTCTAAACATTTGGTGTTCTTTTACTCCTGTGAGAAAAAATAAGAGTGAAAGAGGAAGGAACTGGAAGACGTATCCTAGGGACGTAGAGAAGAAAACACGCAGGAGTGTACTTCTGGTGCATGGAAAATCTAGACAACTCGCGTAAACTACGGTAAAAGAAGAAATGCCAAAAGAAGATGCGTTATGCCTAATTTTATGTGTGTTCAAGTAACCTACTAAAGAGAGCTTGAGAGGAATTGGAAAGATCTAGTGTACAAATTGCTGACCAGCCTGATGAAACTGAGAAGTGACAAGTGACCACGGAGATCATTCACCTTGCATCCTAAATGCTGAAACAGAAGATTAATGCCAAAGGGTTCGCTCCGAGGACACGGAGAGTAACTCCAAAGAGTTCGTTCCGTGATCTCCTTTCTTCCACTCAACTCCATATCGCCGACACTATGATAAAAGAAATGGGTGTTAGATAGGTGATGGCGCGAGCAGCAGTGTTTCGACCCGAAAATTCAACATCTTTCCTAGGCGTCTGAGTCTGTATCAAGCGTGTCGTAGGTCAGTCGGAGAGACTCCGACATGTTGGCTTCAACTGTTTAGGTTTCGGAGAAAACAAATCGATGCATGGAATACACATGTCCCTTAAAATATGTTAATACAAGAATCATCGCCAACGAACTAATACGGAGACAACAAAGCAATGCAAGTACAATCGTATAACACTTCTTCTCTGCCGTATTCGACCAGAGCCAGAACTAATTTGTGTCATACATTGGTACGGAAGATTTGGGGAATTTTTTAGAAGTGCTCATTGGACAGGAGGACAAATTAAAGTTTAATGTCAGCGACCAATGATCACTCGAGCCATTGCTTTATCCGTTAAGATAACATCCTGTAAATACTAGTGTCATCTAAATAAATGTACCTGTTTGTAATGCCAATAACCTCTCAATGGTTCATTTTGGATGCTGGAAAATTCGTAATAAAATCTGAGTGCTAACCTTCCTACACTTTCCCCGGCGTATGATCCTTGTCGCTTTATTGGATCCAACGTATACATGGTGTGCACCTTGGAGCGCACTTTTAGACCACGAAATCTACCAATAGTTTCATAGCCGCCCTTACAGTGTAGCAACTTACGGGTTTTATCGAAAACATTTGTGCTTCGGGCCAGCCAATAATAGAAACAGAATTCAAGCATAAAGTAAAATAAACTGTAGTGTGGAAAAACTTCGTATGTCATGGATATATTAGAGATGGTAGAGTAATATTATGGTTCATGTTCACCCAAGAAAATAATATGATATTATCATTTTATAACAACTCATATTCCTTTTCCGTATACAAGAAAGAAAAGAAAATACTTGCAAGGCTATAAGAAGCATCAACACGGCAGAGTCCTTCAAAAATATATTCAGATATCGTAATATTCACGTGTGTAGTACAACAGCTGTAATCAAGCGTGGCCTTAAAACTGACATGACTTTGAAGTAATCGCATGACATCTAAAATATGCATATCTTTGTTTCCAATCTAGGCCTTGAAATAAATTGGAGCTCTTACTTTAGAATATTTTAGCATTTATCAATATACTATTTTGAAAAATACACTAAGTGCTCAATGAATTACGACCACTCCCATGCAAAGTGAGTTACACCCATACTGGAGTAACGAGAAGAGCTTGCTCTGTAGGTTAAAAGGGTGAAAATAAGAGGTTGGTGGTCCTTATTGAGAGCAAAGTTATGGACATGATGAGGAAAACCAAGGGTTTATCGGCATTGAGAAGGTTGGTGCTTTTATTTCGGAAAAAGCGATCCTTGTGGGTTATTGGAGAGCTTCCGTGGTTAACGTATATCAGGAGCGGTGCGGAAACTGCAAACCAATCAACAGGCGACACAACTCCAAAAGGCAGCGAATGGTGGTTTCCAGATTTGAACGATCGTTACGTCGCGTTGTAGAGGGTAGTCGATGCAGCACAGTCTCGCAGTTGACTTCCCAGTACAACATGGATCAACTATAAAAAAATATCCCGCACGACTGTGCATCCCATACTGACACGGATGAGTTAAACGAGCAGAGTCGGTATACGCCACCTTTTCCTAACAACAGTCTGCCGACGTAAAGGACTCTTCTAGTGCCAGCAGAATGCGGATTGGACGATATAATATTGGAAGCAGATGTGCTAGTCCGGGGAATCACGATATGTATTTCGTTCTGAAGATGGTCGGGTGCGTATTTGGAATCAGCAGCAAGAGGCAATGGATTTCTCATGTTTGGCACCGACTATCCAGGCTGATGAGAGCGGGTGTATGATATGGGGAATGCTTAGGTCGCATGAACTTGTACGTCTCTTACGTGTAGACTAAACTATGGATTCCGGCTATTTTCAACGATTGCATGCCGAACATCTATGTGCCACTACGTTTTAGCTCCACGAGTAAGAGGATAGTTTCTTCCATTGGAATAACTCCCCATGCCATCATCATGCCCGCCTCGTGCAGGAATTCTTCGAAAAACACACTGCTGATATGAGACACCTAGAATGGCCCAAAACTGGCCTCATCTGTACCCAATTGAATATCTGTGGGATGTCATGGAACGCCAGGTGAGCCAGCTGGATACATCACTCCGCTCCATAGCCAAAATGTGAACCACAATAAACACAGCTTGGTTGCAAATCCACACACAACTGTACAGAATCCGCGTGGAGTCAACGCCAGTTTGCTCGGAGAAAGGAGAGCCCACAAAGCAATGGCTAGGTGGTCGTATTTCAGTAAGCGCATAGTGTACGTCGTGAATGGTTTTACTGTTTACTCCACGTACAGTTCATTTCAATAATTCTTTTAAAATAATGTGTAAAACTCTTTAGCCTATGTATACCCAGTAAAAAGGTCACTTGCATTCCTTTACGAAACACTATTCCTTGCTTTTCGCATATTCCCATTACCGTGTTGAACACGTAACCATGGGCACACGTCTACTGAATAAATACGTAATTTTACCACCACGTTAAGGTGGACGTCAAGTAATTTTGCTTCCTATACTTCAAATGGAAAAACTTTTGTACACATTTTCTTCACAATTAGCGTGTTCCCATGGATGAAAATTTGAACAACGATTAAAATAACTTCATATTGTAACTTGGAATACTTAATATTTTCTAAAACATAACCATAATTATATTAAAAATCAATAACTTTTCCTTTGGTGGTGTTGAAACCAGAAAAAAGATGGCGCGACCTGTACTTTGATGACGTCAATAGACAAACAAATGTTGGATTGTATAATTATGGTTATGTTTTAGAAAATATTAAGTATTCCAAGTTATAAAATGAAGCTATCTTAATCGATGTTCAAATTTTCATCCTTGGGAGCGCATTAATTGTGAAGAAAATGTGTACAGAAGTTTTTCCATTGGAAGTATAGGAAGCAAATTTACTTGACGTCCACCTTAATATAATCTTGCTGTTGCAATTGCGACTTTTCTCAGCACAAAAATGAATGCTGTGTAAGCCTCCAATAAAGGTACTAAACTGATTCCGATGTATATTCTTAGAGAAAAATGCCAAATTCATTGCATTGTTTAAAGTAAATTAACACAGTAAGAAACAGTCTCTGATGACACATAATTCTGTAACATTTTACATATATGATAATGTACATATACATCATTTGGATATGACTTTGCTTCAGTCTGTGACGTGAAGCTAATGTACGACTTCAGAACAATTAAACGAAAGTACAAAACACCGCAGAATGTCACGCAATCTTTTATTTCTTCATTGAAGAGTACTTCGTTGGTCCCCTGTTTAACTGACTCAAATTGGGATACTGACAATTCTGGGAATCACACACATGGTTGTATATTTATACCTGTCACTGCCATCGTTAGAAACTGCACGTGATACTCCATGTCCAGAGTGAAGTTACATAGGCATCCTACCAGCCCAGTGCTGTATGTCTTAGCGCTTTGATGAATTATGTCTGGCATTCCACCTAAGAAAAACACACAGTGTGACACAAGGAATTTCAAATGACATTTGCAAATTTAAAATTGTGTTAAACTCTTGATAAAGAATTTGTAAAACGATCAAAATGAAAGACAAAAAATCTAATAACTCTGTAGTACAATAAAACATGCAACTTGTATCTCTAATTTAATCCCCCTTTTGAGTTTCTGTTTGTAATGTAAATTTGGTTTCTTTTCATTAAATATTTTCTGATTTAACGCCACAAAGTTTCTCTCGACGAGCTGGTAAATTTCGGTAGCCTGGCATTGGTTCAGAGGGCAATCAAAAAGTAAATATAGGGTATTGAATGTTCAGAACAAGGAGCAATGGTCAGATTAGCAAAGTCAGAGAGACAGATGTGAAGAGCGATATTCAATGTGCAGAATGTAAGAGCCAATCATATGAGTAAAGCCATGTATTATGTGTAGAGAGATACACCAAACAGACAAAACATTATGACCACCAGCTTAAAATGATGTTGGTCCTCCACCTGCCGGCCAAAGAGATCTTACCTGGCGAAGCATAGACGCTATAAGATTTCTAAAGTGTCCAGTGGTATCTGATACCAACACATTACCAGCAGATCTTCTAAGTTTTGTAAGTTACGTGGTTGAGCTGCCGCAGATTAGTTTTCGTGTTTCAACATCAATCACAGATGCTCAATTGGATTGATGTCTGGAGAATATGGAGGACACGGCAATAATTCGAAGCCTTCCTCATGCTCCGTGAACCATAATCGGATAAGCCAGTGAGTGTGGCATGGCTCATTCTAGAAAGCGCCATGCCACACTGGCCGGATTGTTCGAAAGAAAGCACTACTACACTGCTGGCCACCCAAAATGCAACACCAAGGAGGAAACGAGATAGCAAAGCCAGATTTACTGGACACATAACAACAGATACAAAGATGAAAGGATTGAGCTTACAGGCCCGTGCGACTTGCGCAACACACAGACATCTATAGCTCGTGTGGCCCCCATGGCTGGAAACAACGGCCGCTACACGCCGCGACATCGAACGAAAGAGGCTTTGGAGGTGGGCTTGGGGTATGTCGGTCCAGGCTGCTTCCACACGTTGCCACAGTTCATCAGACGTAGCCGCGGGTGGTACTTGCTGGGCCACTCGGTTGCTGATCCGCGACCAGACGTGTTCGATGGGCGACATATCGGGAGAACAGGCCGGCCACGGCAGCAGTGACACCTGGTGGGCCGTGAAGAATTGTTGCACGATGCGTGCCACGTGCGCGCGCGCATTGTTCTGTTGAAACGTGGCCGCTGGCAGGTCCTGCAGGTAACGGAGGGCTACAGGCCCCAAAACGTCGAAGATGTAGCGGTGGCTGTTGAGTGTAGCGGCGATGCATACCAGAGGGGTGCGGGTGTCATATCCAATTGCGCCTTAAAACATAGCGCCAGGTGACGAACCGGTATGACGATGCATAATGCAGGCATCATACAGTC
This sequence comes from Macrothele yani, assembly GCA_039090855.1. Taxonomy (NCBI): domain Eukaryota; kingdom Metazoa; phylum Arthropoda; class Arachnida; order Araneae; family Macrothelidae; genus Macrothele; species Macrothele yani. The sequence goes on along the minus strand of CM077022.1, from coordinate 40,326,787 downwards.
TCTCGCCGCGGTGCCGCCACACGCGAATCCGACCATCGTGGTGTTGCAGGCAGAAGCGGGATTCGTCGGAGAAGACAATGTCACGCCATTCCGTAATCCAGGTGCGGCGTTCAACGACCCACTGCTGCCGCACACGCCGGTGGTGTAACATCAATGGTAATCGGAGCAACGGGCGCCGTGCGACAAGTATCCGCTCCTGCAGACGGCGTCGAACGGTACGTGTTGACACAGGTTGTTGCGCAACACACCCTAATTCCTGCGCTAACATTCGTGATGTGGCGGTGTGAGCCGTCAATGCCCGTCGCACAACATGCCGGTCCTCTCGTTCGGTGGTGTGCCACGGCTGCGGCAATCGCTCACGTTGGTTCGTCCGTCCGTCCTGCACCTACCGAATCCCTACTCCCCTCACTGTCGCTGTCGCGATAAGCCACTATTCGTCCTCTGTTGAAACGTGCTGGAATGACTGCCGTATTCTGCGACGAGGCATCAGGAAGCTTCCCACGCACAGGTCCGGCAGCACAACACATGTCCAATACTTACATCCCGCCTTCTGTGCACCCTTCGTATAGTGCTTTTCGGTGGCGTGCCGGGCGCACATGATTTGCATATGCCCTGCAATGCTAATCGTTTGCATGTCCTCTCGCGGGCGACGCATGCTGCGAATTTCAGGACAGTCGGATGCTTCCTTCTTGGTGTTGCATTTTGGGTGGCCAGCAGTGTAGAAGGGAGCACCGTTGCTATAAAAGTCTTCGTTTGCAGTGACATTTACATAGATGGAAGACACCATAGTTCCCTGCACATGAATGACGGGACACCGGATTTCCCAGCAGAACATTGCCCAAAGCATGACACTTCGTCCACCGCTTTGTCTTCTTCCCACAGTGCACCCTGGTCCCAACACTTCCCCAGGTAAGCGACGCACAAGGCGGACGTCTACATCGTGCAGCAGGAAAGGAGATTCGTCGTACAAGACGACCTTCTTCCAGTCATTCAAGGTTCAGTTTCGACGCTGGCGTGCCAATGTAGGAGCTGTCGACGACCAACCGAAGCTAGCATGAGAATTCGGAGCTGCCTGTCGCTACGCAAACCTATTTTCAGCAGGGTTGGATGTGCTGGTTGTTGCGACATTTTACTTCCGCCACAAGCATTAATATTACCAGCGAGTTGCGCCGCAGTATCCCTTCTAAACTGGCGTGGAAAAATTATGGACGAGACGGTTTTTCGAATGTAACGCCGTGCAGAAGTGCTCCACATCGACTCAAATCATACCATAAGATCCCCAAGACGTAAGAATATGGGACAAGTGAGCAAAACCGTCCAAACAAGGAATCCAAAGGATACAAAGGCACTTTATTGAAAAGGTAGCTTCGAGCACAACTGGACAGAAGACAGAAACGTCCATGTGACAGGCGGCTGCCAAGAAAAATCCAGTCTTCAGTAGGGGGTATGATCACCACTGACTGCGTCGCAGGATTTACAACGTCTGTCTATGCTGAGGACGAGGTTGTCAAGGAGCTGTTGAGGCATCGCGGCCCATTTCTCTTGTAGTGCCAATCGCAGCTGCAGAATCGTTGCTGGCAGCTGCTGACGTGCTGCCAAGCGTCTCCCGAGAATGTCCCACATGTGTTAGATTGGATTTAGGTCCGGGGACCTTGCGGGCCAATCCATGCGTTGAACATATATTCACTCTCCAACAGCTCTGCGACAGCCACTGTACGATGAGGTGTAGCGTTGTCGTCCATGAAGAGGAACTCATGACCCACAGCACCTCTAAACAGACGCATGTCAGGCAGAGAACCTCGGTCCAATAGCGGACACCAGTGACTGAACCTCCTCGGAGGATGTGGAGGTCAGTACGGCTACCAAGCATGATGCCGCCCCAAACGAGAACTCCGCCACCTCCAAACCGGTCCCTTTCGATGTAGTTGGAGGTGTGATTGCGTGTTCCCTGCTCTCTCCACATGTGCATACCTCCTGATTCGCTCGTCAGACTTAATCGGCTCTCATCCGTAAAGAGAACTCGACCCCATTGCTGAGGTGTTCAGTTCGTGTGTTCCTGGCACCACAGAAACCGCCGTCTCCGATGAGCAGGCGTTAATGGCACACACCGTACTGGTCGTCGTGCAAATAGACCACCTTTTGTGCAGCCTCCTGGCCACGGTAAAACGCGATAACGGACGTCCAGTTGTCTGTTGCATGTGCCTTGCGATTTTTCCCGCTGTCTGCCGTCTGTCTCTTCTCGCCGGTAAGAAAATAATACCGGTGGTCCCTGCTAAACTCTCAGACAGCTGTTCCTGTCGTATGAAATGCTCTCCAAGCTCGTGAAACGATGCTATGAGCGATCCCGAACTCCTCGGCCACACTAGTCACACTTCGATCTTCTTCCAAATTCCCAATAACGCGACCTCGGGTAAAGTCATCGAGATGTCGTCTACGGGATTGCCTGTTGGCCATATCACACGGTGGCAGCAACTCGACGTCGTTCAAACCGATGTACACCGTGCAATAGCTTTCACCAAATTGCTGAGCGTAAACCCCCCGTGTGCTTTATACCCTTCCCCCTACGTTATGCTGCATATATGCGCATGCCCTACCGTACCGGACCCTAGTCTATCTTCTGAATGGTATTTCGGTCTGTTCTGCTTCCTCGTTCCGCTGTTAAGATAATTTCTCCTCTTCATCCTTAATTTTTGCACACCAGTGTATTTGCTTGTACCATACGGGATAGCCTTCGCTCACCACTACAATCGATGAACCCTGGTCGTCCCACACCTTGACGCTGGTTCGTGGATATTTCCTCCTTGGAACACTTCTTGGAGGGACTAACCACGGCTGACCGTGAGCATCTCACAGGCATTGTCGTATTGGAATTGCTCTGACATTGTCGTCTGGCCATTGTCAAATTCGCTTAAGTCCGCTGCCTTTCCCATTTGAAGAACAAGAAGAACATTGATTAACAGAGTTCAATATCAGGTATTATATACCCTATATTGACAAACGTCCCCGGACACGTAGAAGAGAAACACAACATAGCATTTATTGACATACATTAGTACGGAAGCGGTCCACCTTTGACCTTAATGCATGCACTGACCCTTCGAGACATGCTTTCGACAAGGTTTTGGAACACAGCTATCAGTATGCGCTTCCATTCAGTACATAACGCTGCCACTAACTATTGCTTAGTAGTAGGCCTTGGTTCCAAACTTCTTATGCGGCGCTCTAATTCATCCCATAGGTGCTCTATGGGATTAAATAAGGGTTCTGTGCTGGCCAGTCCATACACGATACGGAATTATCGTTAAACTACGCCGTAACAGCCCTTGCTCTAAGGCTCGGTGCATTATCCTGCTGGTACCAACAAGGCTCGGTTCCATAGTATTGACACAGAGTTGGCAGGGCATAATTGTCTGGAATATCGAAGTAGAGGTGCTAGTTAACAGGTTTGTCAACGATAACGAATGAGCCGTGACCATACCATGAAAAACACCCCCACAAGAGTACACAGCCAGTTCCAAACTTCACCGTAGGAACAGTACATGTGGCACTACCGTTCCCCCGGCGGCCACCATACGCACACATGGCCATCTGACTGATGGATCCTGTGTTTGGATTCATCAGTCCATAGGACCCGTTTCAGTTGATCTACGGTCCACGATAAATGTTTTTTACACCATGCTAAACGACGAGTAGCATTCCGAGTGGGGATGAAAAGCTTATTAATAGCCGTACGACCACGGTAACCCGTGGAATGAAGTTCTCTGCAAATGGTAAGCGTACATACCGAGGTTCCAGCATTTTTGATCACTTGTACTCCAAGGTCTTGTTCAGAACTCCGCCGATTAGCTGTAATGACTCTCCTGAGGCTTCGACGTCCTCTATCACGGATTTTCTTTGGTCTGCTGGTACTTTTTGCTGCTTCAGGCACGCCATGTGTCTTTCACTTATTCAGTACATCCAAAACAGTTGACTTGGGTATGTTTAAATGCCACTTGATTTCTCTTATGACAACCCACTATTATAACACCCAACAATCTTTCCTTTCTCAAAGTCAGTTCTCTCCCGCCGCGACATTTTCACTCGACCTCACAGTGCAATATAATCGCGGTCAGCTGCAGTCTTGTTTTTATACAGTTTGCAGCTGTACTATGCATCTTAACAACGCAGCGGATTCGTTCATTTGCTTTTGAACGGGTGTCCGGTGACTTTTGTCAGTATAGTCTATATATTTTCATGACCTTTATACGCGCCGTCGTTTCCTTGCAGTTCCTTCGATTTGCATTGTGACACAGTGGTCATAACGTTTTGGCTCTTCGGTCTACATCAGCGTATGTAATATTACACGAAATCGTTGAGTGAATTCGATTCAGTGTGGTGTTGCAAGCGAAGGGGTTACTGGATATTGACGGTTTTGGATAAACAACAAAAGCACTTGGACATCGTAAGTTTCATTCTTTTGTTATTGAATCCTAGCTATATCTATAAAGTGATCTGCATGTTTTTTTTTAAATTTCAGCATTTTCAAGCATCGATACGTACAATTTAGGATAATCCGGGAAAATGACATTTAAGTACTCCAGATACGTTAAGGCATTAAATTTAAGTAAAGTTGAGTTAAGCCTTAAACGTAAACATAAATCAGGTGTCAAATAAATTTTAAAGGTGTAATTTCGTTACATTACGCCAATATATCGATAACTGCTTTGAATACTTAGAATGTCACCATTATTTTTTCTTCGGTTAATCTGCAAATCAAAAGCAAGAATTTGTCTCATCCACCTTACATTGTTCATACTTTTACTATAATTTGGTTTAACGTTCACAAATGTTTTCCTGGTTTTAATGATTTGGGCCTTTATTTCGAAGATCTAATTTTGCTTCTTCGTTGGTAGTTTGCGACCACTGTGAGCAACTCAATGGGTTTAAGCAATCGCCCGTCCCTAATTTAGGGCCACTGGTTCCAGGGAAGGGAGAGAGCCAGCGCTGTAAGACACACACAACATCCATGCCTCAAGGGATTTGAACCCATACCCCTCCCCGACGAATGATCAGAAGCCATCGCTTAGACCACTGCGCCACCGGGACTGCAATTTAAGTTTAGCTTAGTAGTTAGTCTTGCAACACAGGGTCACGAAATGGCAGGTTTTACATGAACTAAAGTATTCCATATAAAGTAAAATTTGCAAAACTTTTATTAGTAGTGTAAACCCATTAACAACACTTCAGTAAATACAAGTGCGCCATTGTTGTATATGTGGTGTTAACAATTAAAACAAACTTGCTGCTGAAAGCGAAATTAGGACACTAATGCAATTTTATACAACGCTATCATTTTCGGCAAAAACTAGACCTTTTGAAAAAATACATGAAGTCCAAGAAAATCTGTGAAAGACGAATTACATTCACTACCATGGGAAATAAACTGACGTTTTCTAAATTGCCTTGCCATTAGAGGTGCATTTTCAAAAATTGCAGGTTATTGTAAACAAATTTGTATTTAATAGTCTGATTTGATATTTGCGAAGATCATTGTTTTTAGCATTAGTGATTAATTCATTCAAGAGGAATATGTTTTACATTCCTCAAAAGTGGCATCCATTCGAATGGATTATAGTTACATTTATACCAATTTGTATGGAACTGGAAGACAGAGATTTACGCAAACGAAGGAAAATATTTTTTTTGGCTAGGAACTTAACGACTACCATCAAAACTAGACCTTTTGAGCAAGCAGCGTTCCGTAATTTGGGTCCACTGATTATAAGGAGGGGGAGATATAGGGGCGTAAGTTAGGCACACTATCCGGGAGTCGAATCAGGCCCATGTTCAGACGACTGGTGGGGAAACGACGTCTCTGGTCACTCGACCAACGGGGTGGTGACGAACAAATCGCAAATCTGGTAATACAGTGGATCCCACTTAAGAAGTTCCCGCTTAAGAAGTTTTCCCGTTTAGGAAGTTCTATTTTTAGAGTCCCGATTTTTTTCCCATAGTGCTCATGTTAATTTTTCCCACTTAAGAAGTAACGATGTTTCAAGTTTTCCCGCTTAAGAAGTTGTAAGTGTCACAAGTTTCTAAGTAAAAACATACGATTTTGGAACTCGTCCAGCAGTTTATTCACCTTAAATAGTTGGTGGAGCCTCCACGAGCTGCGATTACAGCTGCGACACTCCGGGGCATACTCTCAACCAGGCGTTGTACGACGGCTAGCGGTATTTTCTTCCACTCGGCTTGGAGAAGACAGGTCAGTTCCTTCACCGATTTCGGACGATGGGGGCACCCCTTAAGTCGACGCTCCAACTCGTCCCAGAGGTGCTCGATAGGGTTAAGGTCCGGGCTCTGCGCAGGCCAGTCCATTCGATTAACCCCATTGTCAGCATACCAAGCCATGGTGGACTTCGCAACATGACAGGTGGCATTGTCATCCTGAAAGTAACATGGGTCCACCCCGTAAAACTGCCACAACGTAGGAAGCGCATGGTCATCGAAAATGGTGCAGCAGGTCTCGGCGTTGAGTCTACCAGGAATTGCGACCAATGGTCCCGTGCCATACCAGGAGAAACACCCCCATAGCATAATTCCACCACCGCCGAACTTCACAGTTGGCACAATACATTCCGGCAGGAGGCGTTCTCCAGGCAGACGCCAAACCCAGACCCTGCCATCCAAACGGTAGAGGGTGAACCTTGATTCGTCGCTCCAGAGAACCTGTTTCCACTGTTCAACGGTCCACTGCCGACGTTCTTTGCACCACGTTAGCCGAGAAGCGCTATTGTACTTGGTGATCAAAGGCTTGTGGGCGGCAGCACGTCCATGATAACCGAGCAGATGGGATTCCTTACGGATTGTGCTCATCGAAAGAACACTCTTGGATGCCTGTTGAAACTCCTCGCGGATGTGGCTAATCGATCTGGTGCGGTTCTTCCGAATTTCTCTGGCCAGCACCTGTCGGTCTCTAACTCCCAGTTTTGTGGGTCTGCCGGGTCGGGGCACATTCCGACAGCCACCTCGCATCTTTCACTTGCCAATCACGTAGGCCACGCCACTTTAGATTTTGAGCACTTCAACTAGCTGGATATGTCACGTATGGATCGGCCATTTCTGTGATACCCGACGATTACACCTTTCTCGAAATCAGAGAGCTCCGAACTGCGTGGCATCTTGCATGCGACTGGTTGCGTTGTTGTTTCCCACACAATATTTAACGGCGGCGGCGGCCGTGACGGGTATCAGGACCGCAGATATCGTCGATTGCAGGGGTGTCAAATTACTTGTTGGTAGATAGTGCATTTCCTAATACGTTAAATTTTCTTTCAGTTTCGCTTTCTACTATATAAAAATTAGTTGGATTTTTAAACGTTTGAAATTATAATCCTAAGAGTTATAATATCTCATAAAACCCACTCTTGCATATGGTTAATATCACAGCTTTTTGCTAGGGTAAAACATTAAGTGATACATGTGCTTTCACCAAGGGTCACTCATTACAAAATAACAGATTTTAAATAAAGTGTGACCAAGTTTTTTTGCTGGTCTCCACCCTTTTACTCAAACAACTCGATGCTTTTTATCAGTTCGTATACTGTACATCTTATGTTTGTATTCCTATCCACTGTCGTTGCACAATGTACTTCCAAAGACATTCAAAACCCTTTTAATAATATTTTTTTGTATACAATACCTCTCTTTTTTTTTTCATTTTTTTTTTCTCTGTTAAGCTGCATGTAGTTTAATACACTGACAAATACCTACATATTAATTGGTTTTTGGTAACATTTCAAACCTTGTCTGTGTCTTGTTATTAAATAGAGTAAAATTCTCATACACTGCTGTAATAATATCATTTGCTGAAAAATAGTTAAAATTTAGTTATATACATACAGTTTTCTTGAAACGTCGTTAGGAAATCTCACACTCATGCCACGGACGTCTCCTTTGTTACTCCGTTTATTTACACATGTAGATAAAAGCAACGCACTATATATGTTTATTTACACCATGTATATTCGTATAAGCCTTGAGTGAGACATTGAGCAGTATCCAAATTACACGTATAATCACGTACACAGTGCGTCAAAGAATTTTTAAGACTGGCGCTGGATTTCAGCCTACGGTGGCGCCACCAGTGTAATCGCGAATGCGTTATAAACCGTGACCATCTGCTTGCTTTCTGCCAAAAGTACTGCGCAGTTGTTAAAGTAACTCAAACGAAACGGCCGTTCATTAGAGAAGTAACATTTTTTTCATGTTGAATTATTAAGATGAAACAAAGGGCTGTTATTAAATTTAACGCAAAACTTGGTAAAAGTGCCTCAGAAACGTACCAAATGATGAAACAAGTTTACGGTGAGTTTTGTTTAAGTAGATCAAATGTTTTCCTGTGGCACAAACGTTTTTTGGACGGAAGAGATACGCTAGAAGATGATAAGCATACCGGAAAACCAAGTTCATCTAGGACACCTGAGATTATTGAAAAAGTGCGTGATTTCGTGGAAAACAATCGAGGTGCGTCACTAATAATGATGGAAGAGTCTTTAAACATCAACAAAGAAACGATTCGAACCATCCTGCATGCAGATTTGGGTAAAACAAAAGTCTGTGCTAAATTTGTTCCACACACGTTAACCAATGAACAAAAATCAAGGAGACGTGCAGATTGCAGAGACATCATTTCAGCCGCTGAAAATGATCCAAACTTCTTAAAATCGATTGTTACAGGTGATGAAACATTGTGTTTCCAATATGATACTAAAACAAAGCGACAAAGTGCGTAATGGAAGTCAAAAAACTCATCACAAGCCAAAAAAAACAAGAAAAGTTCCATCGAAAATCAAAACAATGCTGATTACATTCTTCGGTAGTAAGGGTATTATCCACAAAGAATTTGTTCCAAGTCGATAAACAATTACTGGTGAGTTTTATTTAAATGTTTTGATGCGTTTGATGGGTAGAATTTTCGTCCAGAATATCGGGAGGAAAACAGTTGGTGTTTGTTGCACGATAATGCACCCAGTCACACCTCACTTCTTGTTCGCAGATTTTTGGCAAAAAATAACGTCTGTGTGTTGACTCATCCACCGTATTGGCCTGATTTAGCACCCTGCGAATTTTCTTTATTCCCAAAACTTAAAATGCCGTTAAAATGGTGTTATTTTGATGATATTTCGACCATCGACACGTGCTTTGGACAAAGGCAATTCCGCAAAGTGAACTGGAACAGGCATTCGAATCATTATTAAATCGCTGTAACAAGTGTATTGAAGCCGGAGGGACTTATTTTGAATAACAAACCAAAACAAATTATGATTTCTTGTTTCTATTTCATTTTACAGACCCAGTCTTAAAAATTCTGTGCCACACTGTGTATATTACTGTCAACTTAAAATTTATGTACAGCACAAAAAATCCCTTTGAGCAAAGTAGATAACACACTCCAACAATATATGTACTCGTTAACGTTTTCGAACACAACCATGTTCATCTTCTGACGCTACTTTGCTCAAGGGATTTTGTGCTGTACATAAATTTTAAGTTGACAGTAAGTTACGTGGTTATAAGTGTATTTTGGATAGTGCTCAATGTCTCACTCAAGGATTACACGAATATACATGGTGTGAATAAACATAGTGTGGTGCTTTCAGCTACATGTGTAAATAAACGGAGTAACAAAGGAGACGTCCGTGACATGAGTGTGAGATTTCCTAAGGACGTTTCAAGGAATCTGTATGTATATAACTAAATTTTAACTATTTTTCAGCAAATGATATTATTACAGCAGTGTATGAGAATTTTACTCTATTTAATAACAAGACACAGACAAGGTTTGAAATGTTACCAAAAACCAATTAATTTGTGGGTATTTATTTGTCAGTGTATTGAACAACATGCAGCTTAACAGAGAAAAAGAAAAAAAGGAAAAAAAGATATTGTATAAACTGAGTGTCCACTTTATTATGACCATCTGACAGTTTTAAGCAAATGAGCTATGGCTGCACGCTGTTACCGTCCTAATATAAAAAGGGAAAGCTTAGTGCTTGCGACAGTAGTAGAAGTGATTTTTGGGTGACGAGATGGGTAAAAAATGCGATTTGACAGACTTTCAACGTGGGATGATTGTAGGAGCTCGGAGCCATGGAGCGAGAGTCGCCGAAACCACCGCATTCGTGAAATGTTCCAGAGCAGCTGTTGTTAAAGTGTTTAAAGACTGGACTGTCTGCCAAAAAACTGGGTCTCTACGTGCAACGTGTGGTCTTCATCGACTAGTGACTGCTCGGGCGGAACGGAGAGTGTCCAGACTGGTAACAGACAACAGAAGGGCAACAGTGCAGCAAATTACAGACCATCTTAATCAAGGATCCCCTCAATTGATCTCTGCACGCACTCTTTGCCGTACACGGCAATGGATGAGATATGGCAGCCGAAGGCCTGTTCGAACATCTTTGCTGTCTGCAGTTAACAAGAGAAAACGTCTCCAGTTCACACAGGAACACAAGGATTGGACAGTCGATAATTGGAAACAAATTATGTGGTCCGATGAATCACGTTTTCAGTTGCACCATGCCGATGGCCAAGTGAGAATCTGGCGGAAACAGCACCGAAGCATGGACCCCAAAGGCATTGTTACAACCCTTCAAGCTGGTGGAGGCAACGTTATGGTTTGGGGAATGTTTTCCTGGCATGCTTTGGGCCCTTTAATTCGTGTTGAACAACGTCTGACTGGCACATCATATCTAAACATCGTTGCGGACCAAGCGCATCCTGTCACGTGGATGGTTTATCCTAATGGCGATGGCTACTTTCAACAAGATAACGAGGGGGTGGTCATAATGAGGTGGCCACTCAGTGTATAAAACAAATATATTATTAAAAGGATTTTGAATGTTTTTGGAAGTACATTGTGCGACTCTGGGATAGGAACACAAACATAAGGTGTACAGTATAAGAACTCATAAAAAGCATAGAGTTGTTTGAGTAAAGGGGTGGAGACCTCCAAAAAAACTTGGTCACACTTTATTTAAAATGTGTTATTATGTAATGAGTGACCCTTGGTGAAAGCACATGTATCACTTGATGTTTCACTCTAGCAAAAATTTGTGATGTTAAGTTGGAGTTTTAGTTAATACGTTTAAATTCCAATGGACGTCCGTAACATTATGATGGAAATCCGGAGATTGTATTGCCGAATTGGTATTTTAAACACACCTGGCCTTTTCAGTGCTCTGCATCACTAAAAGAATCAGTTGATGCTTTGTATTTCTGAAATTTAATTCTTTTCTGGCGATTAAAAGCTCTCTTTCGGCGATGTGTTTGAGAGCAGACTAGCCCTGACTTAGGTCAATTGGTCCCATGCAAGTCCGCACTTTATATCACTGATGTCAGAATTGTAGTGCCCCACATGCTTATTTAAATTATATCACTGATGTCAGAATTGTAGTGCCCCACATGCTTATTTAAAATTCAATTTTCCTCTGAAGTAGTCCCTCAATGGTTTGTTCCTTTTTTTTAACTTTCTAAACTTTTTGTGTTATTAAAACTTATTTTGATGAAACATATAGTTAAGTAAACAATTTATATTGAACGTGATTCGTACATGGCAAAACTTACCAAGATATAGCTCGCTCCTGATATTGAGTTCCTTAAGAGGACCAGGCGATATGGCAGTGACTGGAATTTTATCATCGACAGATATCGATCCTCGCTGCTTAAATCTGTAACGCAGAAAAAAAGAAACAAAATAGTTTCAATAATATGGAGCACAAATAGTTAAAAACATTCTAATACTTTTTAGTGGATTGGAAAGTGGAAGAAAGAACTTCTTTTCTGATACCCTACGTCAAAGCTCATTTGGGATTCAAGCAACGCAAATACAAATTCCCAGTAAAGAGAGTGTATAGAAAAGAATCGAAGTTGTTCCATAGCAAATACCAACTCAGGAGGCTATTGAAATTCAGGAAGCTAGCAGGCTGTATCCAGGCAACGTGATTTTTCCTTAACATAAATATACACAGAAACGGAAATATGATTTCATTTTTAATTCTCTCCTTACGAAACCTTGCCTTCTAGTTTGGCTAAAATAACCCTTTTCTAACGAAATTGATAATGGAATCCAGGAGCTAAGTTGTGTTTCTAGAACTGCATTTTTAAAAGGGACTTAAATTGAGTCGTTCTGCATTGCGACAAAATGTGAAATATTTTGTCACGTCTTTAAATATTATGCAATCGGCACTCACTCAAGCCGCTGTGATGTCATCATATCACAGATTTTATGTTTAAGCAGAATTTTGTCCAACTTTTGGGGCGTTACGCGATTCCCTTACGAAAGGGAACTAACCAAAATTAAAAAGGAAATTGATGTTGTGGGTTAAGGAAGCGCAAATTTGTAATCGAATATTGGTTGAAGAAGAAATTAATGGAAAAAGAGAAAACATCGTCAATGAAACTGACATGTTAATCTGTCTCTAACTCGGAACTACATCGCGTTGTGGCCATGAGTTTTTGCCAGTCTTTATTGGCCTTGTTTTGAAATGATTCGGGTTAGTTACAAGAAATCTGCTGGCATCGTCACAATGGTAGCATTTCTGATGACATCCTCGAAATGCCATAGAGTCCACACAGATTTTTCTCCAAAATATTTTCTTATGATGAAGCCTAGATTCAGTCTTTGGACATTTAAGAATTTCAGAGGTGTTCATGACCACAGCACAATTTCGAATCCGTTTTGGTCACATCTCCCTCAGTGCATTTCATGTCGGGATTTGGAAAAAATTCTCTTGGTCTAGAGGTCACCAAAAAACCCCCCAAAAAATAGCCGTTAGAGGTGGATATGCTGCTGTGCTATACAGTGTCAGAGAAGCAAGACTAATCCAAGCAGCTTTCTACCAAATACTAAAGATATCGCCATACATATTTCTCCCATACTGTAAATTTCTAATCCAAATCAAGCCATGATAATAGGAAACCAATCAATTTAGTTAATTTCAAAAAAATATACAGGGTGATCTGTTTGAGTAGGGATAATTTAAAAATGCTGTGGTATAGTTTGTAACAGATATAATAAGTCAATATTAGACAGAAATTACCTTTATGGAAGGGAGTTTGTCTGCGCCTCTACATGACCCCCTTTGCGTATTCGGCAGAGTTCATATCGGGCGCTCAGTTCTTGCCACGTGTTTTCTAACATCTGCAGAGTGATTCGTGCGAACGCTGCAGACATTTTCACCTTCAAGTCATCCATTCTTTGAGGTCGTTGTGCGTAGACGATGTTCTTCACAAACCCCCACACGAAAAAATCGGAGAAGTGAGATCCGCGGAGTTTTCAGGCCAAGCAATAGGGCCATCGCGGCCACACCAATGGTCATTGAATGTGTTATTGAAGAAGTTCCGGACTTCCAATGATTAATGGTGTTGGGTCCCGTCTTGCTGTAAAAGGCCCCGTCTTGCTGTAAAAGGTCCCGTCTGTGCTTATCGAAGTTCCGGACTTCCAGAGACTATGGTGTGCGGTTCCGTCTCGACAAACTCCCAACTATAAAGGTAATTTCTGCCAAATATTGACTTATTACATCTGTTACAAGCTTATAACACAGCATTTTTGAATTATCCCTATTCAAATGGATCACCCTGTATGGTAAAAGTTTGGAAATGTGAAAGATATATGGTGAAATTTTCTCAAGAAAAAGTACAAGTCAGATACAACGACCGAAAAACCAAATTATACATTTTTCCTGTGGCGATTTTAACGACCGCCATAGGTAACGCTATGGGCTAGAAATAGTCGGCTGTTTCTAGGTAATATTGGGCCATTGGTTCAGGGGACGGGGCCGGAAATGAACTCCATTAGACAAATACACCAAACATGCTTTGAACTCGGACCTTTGGTTCGAAGTCAGCGCTCCGGGTCACGTGACCATCGGAGCGGATAAACCATCTTCGATGACATTTGGTAACTCGCATTCGTGTTGGTAAGGAACAGGTTTATTGCAACAGTTTTAAATAGCTTTGAACCAACAGGCATCGAATTACGAGGGTCGAAGAAATATATATATAATTTTTTCCTTGAAACACGTGCACCAATCATAATCTTGTATAGATGAAACTGTTTTTTACCTGGTGATTTTCATTTTATGCCACAGTCCGTCATCCACTCTGCTGTAGTTGTAAAGCAGCGTTATTGGTCCAGATCCTAAGTTGTATTCCAGACGAATGTAACCGTTGTGAAGGCCAACAACCAAATAGTCTGAAGAAGTTATTACTTCCCTAGACCCTGCCCACAGAACAAGACCAAAAGGTGAAAGAGCTCGAAAGGTCATTGATAAGTGAAGGCTTTGCCCCCGAAATCTGAAACGAAAGCAAAAATGTACCATCAATCTCACCATTAACGGTGTTTAAATGCAGAAGTTACATAATGAAATATTATTTCATATAGGCAGGTCAAATAAATAAATGTTTTTGGGAGGGACAACGGCTTGGCTTTAAAACTTGAGAGCAAAGTTTTAAAGCCAAGCCGTTGTTCCTCCCAAAAACAAAATTTAGTTTTTTGTAATGATTACTTTGACTGACGACATCAGATGAAACACTGATCGATTGATATGACTCTTTATTCCGAAAACGTAGATTTTGCAGTTGCACGAACTCTGCGAATCTTTCCTACTGGGACATCAGTAACAGAATATTTTTGTCTATTACTAGCAGCCTTGACTTGAGATTCCTAAATAGTGTTGCCAACATATTTTATATATCTTTTCAGCCACAAGAGATGACTATGTAATAATATAAAAAGAAAGACTTCCGTCTTTTAGACGCTTTATTATCGTGATGCTTTGTGTTTCTGCAAGTTTAAATAGGATACATAGTTTTTAGTGTCTTCATGTGCATATTTTGTTAGTTATTGTAAGAAATGCGATATTAATACATCATTCTAGGCGATTCAAAACATGCCTCCTGGCGATGTGTATTCAACGCTGGCATGACATGAACGATTTTATTTTTAATACCTTTTAATGAATCAAACTAAACATGCTTTCGTGACACCAGTAAGGAAACTGTAAACCTTAAATCATCAACCGGTGTGTATTTAAATAAGTAATATGATAAACAAATATTAAAGTTAACCCCTTAACCGGCTGGAACGAATTAACTCGGGGTTAGCAAAATGAGCTGGTATCAGCTTGAATGAATGAATTCGCTGTCTAAGAAGTGGACCGAACGAGGCGGCTGAAACGAGTGATCTTACCCATCAGATAGCGTTGCATGTTTGAATCATTCTACCCAATGGCATTATGTCCACACCAGGGAAACTAGCCGTTCTCCATCGGGACTTCAGTCATGAAACAGGGAATAAGGTTCTAGAACAGAGAGAGAGTGAGAGAGAGCGAAAGAAAGACAGGGAGAGAGGGAGAGGGAGAGAGAGAGAGAGCGCGAAAGAAAGACAGGGAGAGAGAGAGAGAGAGAGAGGAAGAGAGAAAGAGTCAGAAAGACGGGAGAGAGACAGAGAGAGGGAAAGAGAGAGAGACAGACAGACACAGACAGACACAGAGAGAGAGCGTCAGAGAAAGATAGAGTGAGAAACAGAGAGAGAGAGAGAGATAGAAAGAGACAGTGAGAGGGGAGAGAGACACAGATAGATAAAAAGAGTCAGAGATATAAAGAGAAACAGAAAGAGAGAGACGAAGAGATGCAAAGACAGAGTGAGGCAGAGATAGGGAGAAAAAGACGGAGAGACAGAGAGAGAGAATTTACGACCAGCGACAGGTTTGTGGTTGGTACTTCTCAGATGAAAAGGTGAAAGGAATCGTTTTGTCAGCTTTCGTAAATCCAGATCTCTATGAGAACATATAGGTTTGGGAAGCGTAGAAAAGTGTGGGCAGCATTTGGTCCAGATACATCTGCCGTGTAAAGGGTTAATAAAGAAAATTCGGAATTGGCAAATATAATGTGGTGCGGGAAAGGCTAACAGTTTTCCTTTATCTAATATCCTAAGAATTCAGGAATTACAGTAAACAGTCCCGAGTTAGTAGAAGTTAAAGCGTTATCACCACGTGAGATCGTCACTATCCAAAACGATGAAGAAAATTTATCATGAAGCGCAGAAAGCTCAACGAACTAGCTCAAAGTTTGATCTAAATTTCTTTAAAATTGTTCTAAGGATTTAGAGATGACAATAAAAAACCACAGGTGAGCAAAAATAAAAGCGTTGCCGCTATGTGAGATCGTCACTTCCGAAAACGTCAAAGAAATTGTCTCACGAAAAATGACGCAGAAATCTCAACAAAATAACAAAAAAATTGTTAGAAAGGTATTCAGAATTCCCTTTGAACTTTAAAGAACAACATTCTTAACAGGTTTTCTAAAAGGCGAATGAACACGTAGCTAATGGACTTCAGTAAAACAGGGATAGCGAGTTGCGCAAGAGTCAGCTAATCGACCTATAAGTTGTTCCTGCAAGAAACCAGTGAACACAAGCGCCCGCAATATTAATGAAATGCAAATTTTATTTAAATGCAAGATTCTGATGACAAAGAAAAGAATGTCTTTGCATGAGCGATGCTAAGATGTTTTAAATTGGAACAATGAGCTGTAATCACAGGTCATAAACCAATTTAATCTAACTTAATGGCAGAGCATACATAATTGAAGAAGGCCGAAGGAAACGTAATAATCAGAAATGGCATGATGTGATGTATTGCACTCATGTAATCCAAGGGAAACAACGCGGGTGTGGTTTACTTGGTAAACAGCTGAATTTAATCAGAAAATTAAAATCTAGAACGTGAACTGATTTGGTTAAAATCTAAATAGAGCATATTCCTGATACAGGAAAACTCGACGACGGTGTAGAAGAGAGCTGTAAGTAGTAGTATATTAGCCACAGGTAATACTACTCTGAATACGAAGTAGTAACGTATAAAACTTTTATAAGTCTGTTCCAATGTATGTGATTTAATGAGAAATTCTCTCTCTCTCTCTCTCTCTCTCTCTCTGACATGTCCTTTAGCAATTAAAATCATGGTAAGTCATCTTTCGACCGATATTATGGCAGAAGTGTCATTTCCGTATTCCTGTAGTATGATATCAGTGTATGATTCCATTCAACACGTATTTTTCCGTGTGGCATTAATTTTCCATGTTGAGTTTGTTTCTTATGTCAATTTCTTTAGGTCCAGGTTAAGGAATTTCTCACTGAACTGTACATTACTTACTCGAATTGCTTGTGCATTTTGGCAAGGCTGACAGTGAGTCAGAGAGAAATAAATGGACGATGATGAATGTGAAGTATGAGTGGATCGTGGAGATTGTGAGTAGACTGTGTAGAGCTGATATAGCCAAAGATATTCAAGATTGTGGGACATCTATATGAATCGATGAATAAGTATTGTTGCTAAATTATTAAGACATATTTTAATAAAAGAGCTGTTTAATGTCAGTGGTTAAATTACAACATGAAAATGTCATTGTATTGATGACCTAAAATTCCAGTTCGTAGAAAAAACAAAACAAGTTGTTCTTACAAGTCCATTATGATAACTTCTAAACTTGGCCTTTATTATTATTCTGTCAGCTATTTCAGAACTGAGATTTATGATCAACATGTTATCTACGAACATTGAATTAATTTCTTAAACTATTGCTTCAAAAATTAAAAATGCTGCATCCGTTCAGAATTGGCAGAGCATCTAAAATTAATTTCAGCACAAAATTGGCAGAGCATCTAAAACCGATTTCAGCAAAAAATGTGGAGAACCAGATCAGAAATAGTAACTTAACATCCATGTCTTATCCTTCACTTTAAAAGAAAAACGAGCAGTGCAAGAAGTCTTCGTGACAGCTTGTGATTCATCAGTGTTATGTGTGCATTGATTTTTCATAGAATCATTAGCTATTGCACTGGTTTACAAAATAAAAAACAAAATTTTGGCACACATGAAAAATTGTCGGAACTTAATAGCACTGTTTATGCTGAATTCAAATATGTTACTAGTTTTCCTCTATCCCGAAGAGATTTTTAGTGACAAACAGGTAAAATCTGAAAAAATTGTACATTTACGTACATTTATAACGGTATTCGTATTATCTAAAAACTGGCAGCTTATGATAACGTTATTTTAATACACCACAATGTGATTACTCAAGAAAAGCATATAGCTAATTAAATCCGTTTATTTTTATGGCGTAATAAGCAGAAAGATTCGCACTCCACTGGGAGGCTTTTTCAAGGCAGTGGTAGACATAAAAATGCAGGGAATTGGAACACGTAAGGAACAAAGATGATTTTTGAAAATAACGTGGGTCAAATCACGACCATATTACATGAAATGTTAGCACGTAATTACACGAAAAGTCGCGACATGTTCCCGTTTTTTAATAACGCATGCCAAACCATTGGTTATTCAGTAGAGATCATATCATTGCATGCTGCTTTGCTGGAGAGGATTTCGACAGTTTCCCTGATCGAAATCTCTTTAAAGTTCGTGTAAGGGGCAATTCTTCTAATACTATTCCATACTGGAGCGGCCAATGAATGCCTGAATTCTCTAGCGAAGGCTGTATTCTGCATGTCCTGGTTGACACTTCGCACGTGTTCTTTACATCTAGGGTCCAAGGATCGCTTTGTCATTCCGATATATATCTTTTCCGTGTCGTCAGGATATACCAGCGGTATAGCGTACACACCTGCCGTTTCTTTTCACACTGTCCCTCTTTGCAGCTTGATACTATATGTGATAATAGGATCGGGGACTTCATTCCTATTAATATGTTGTATTTGCGTAACACATTCATTAACCAATATGCAAAGCCTGGGACATATGTGATAGATCCTGCATATCTCATTGTCTTACTAGGTGATTTTGTTATTGCTGACATTATACGATTTCTTACAGTTCTGTGTATTCTGTCTATTTCATCCTTCTTATATCCAGCCTTTAGATCTTTGCTATAAATATTATGTTTCACAATCGCTTTATTGGAAGACTAAATGGTACATGGGAGTCTGGCAAGTACAGTGAAGATAAACATATCCAGACATGAGCAAAAAATACAATGAAAATTGTGGGGCAAATGTGAGATAAATAGATACACACATGGAGCAAAGGGCAACTACAATATAGGCACACAGAGTCGTGAGCATACAAGAGCACAGAAGCACGAGCAAATAAGCAAAAAACCACGGAAAAGTCATAGGCGATCACATAGAGCATCTATGGTGAAATAAGCATACAGGAAACGCAAGCTCGTAGGCCACACTCATAGAACATGTAATAATACATGTAGTTCCGGATAAATATACAGGAAGTGAAGGAGAAGTGAGAAGCACTGGAAATATCCCACATAAAGTTCAAGGATATGGCGAACGGGTCGTACTGAATAGTAGTACAAGGAAGCAGAAAAGTTCAGCCCTGGGCGAAGTCAAACTAGTAGTACAGGTCGGACCAGTGGAGATCTTCTCAAGTGGTTGAGGCATCCACGTAGTCGTCATAAATGGCAAAGTCCTTGGGAAGCGATTGTGGAGGAAGAGGAGAACGTGTCACAGTACTTGAGCGGTGAAACGTTGAGCAGCTGGGACAAGAAATGCCTCGGAAGACACTTGATTTTTGGCACGTCGTTTCCGCGTGCGTTGAGAAGAGCGACGGGAGCGTTTCTTAGGAATTACGCCAGTTGAGGACGCAATGGGAGAAAGCTGTACTGTAGACGGTGAAGTGAGAGCTGGAGAAGACCGTTGGACAACAGATGGTGTCGGTGATGAATTAGGGAGATGCTATAAATACACTGCTGGCCACCCGAAATGCAACACCAAGAAGGACACGAGACAGCAAAGCCAGATTTACTGGACACATAACAACAGATACAAATATGAAACGATTGAGCTTACAGGCCCGTGCAACTTGCGGAACACACAGATATCAATAGTTCGTGTGGCCCCCATGGCTGGAAATAACGGCAGCTACACGCCGCGGCATCGAACGAAAGAGGCTTTGGATGTGGGCTTGGGATATGTCGGTCCAGGCTGCTTCCATACGTTGCCACAGTTCATCAGGCGTCGCAGCGGGTGGTGCTTGCCGTGCCACTCGGTTGCCGATCAGCGACCAGACGTGTTCGATGGACGACATATCGGGAGAACAGGCGGGTCACGGCAGCAGTGACACCTGGTTGGCCGTGATGAATTGTTGCACGATGCGTTCCACGTGCGGCCCCGCATTGTCCTGTTGAAACGTGGCAGCTGGCAGGTCCTGAAGATAAGGGAGGACTACAGGCTCCAAAACGTCGGAGATGTAGCGGTGGCTGTAAAGTGGACCGGCGATGCGTATCAGAGGGGTGTGGGTGTCATATCCAATTGCGCCACAAACAATAACGCCAGGCGACGGACCAGTATGGCGATGCATAATGCAGGCGTCATACAGTCTCTCGCCGCGGTGCCACCACACGTGGATCCGACCATCGTGGTGTTGCAGGCAGAAGCGGGATTTGTCAGATAAGACAATGCCGTACCATTCCGTAGTCCAGGTGCGGCGTTCAACGGCCCAATGCCGACGCACTCGCCGGTGGGGTAACGTCAATGGTAATCGCAGCAATGGACGCTGTGAGACAAGTCCCCGCTCCTGCAGACGACTTTGAACGGTACGTGCTGACACAGGTTGTTGCGCAACACACCCTAATTCGTGCGCTAACGTTTGTGATGTGGCGGTGCTAGCCGTCAATGCCCGCCGCACAACATGCCGGTCCTGTAGTTCGGTGGTGTGCCGCGGTTGCGGCAATCGCTCACGTCGGTCCGTCCGTGCCTCCTGTAGCCACCGAATCCATACTCGCCTCACTGTGGCTGGATGTCGTCCTACACGGTCGCCGATGTATCGGTACGATAAACCGCTGTCGCGATAAGCCCCTATTCGTCCTTTGTCGAACTCCGAAACGTGCTGGAATGACTGCCGTATTCTGCGACGAGGCATCAGGAAGTTTCCCACGCACAGGTCCGGCAGCACAACACACTTCTACTACTTACACCCCGCCTTCTGTGCACCCTTCTTATAGTGCTTCTCGGTGGCATGCCGGGGGCACATGATTTGCATATGCCCTGCAATGCTAATCGTTTGCATGTCCTCTCGCGGGCGACGCATGCTGCGAATTTGAGGACAAACGGATGCTTCCTTCTTGGTGTTGCATTTAGGGTGGCCAGCAGTGTATTATCAGTTACCTTGTTATTTAGGTAGTCGGGTTTGCATACGTTATTAGCTCTACAAAACCATGCTCTAAAGGCAGAAAGTTTGTACTCTTTTGGGCAGTGTGAATCAGGAGGGACAAGGTTCGGTACTGCGGTCGGTTTATAATAAACGTTAGAATCGAAGCTGGATGTTCTACTTCTTCTGAGCGCGACGTCGAGGTAATTCAACGTTTAATCCACTTCAATCTCCATGGTGAACTTTATCGTATTGTGTAGATTGTTTATCTTATGCATGGAATCCCTTAATTCGTCTACTCTATGTTCCCATAGGAAAAATATATTCTCAGCGTAGCGGATCAACACTCGGGGTTTCTTGATACAATTTAGAAAGATTATATGTTTTAGCGATCTAGGTACTGCTTTCCGCAAGTACTGCAGATAGATGGGAACCCATCGGTGCTCCTTTAGTTTGTTTGTAAATGCATCCATCCAATTTGAAATAGTTAAGAAGCAGTCTAGTGAAATTTTAAAGGAGGAATAATGAAAAAAGGAACATTAAGAAAAGGGGCAGTCAGATTAAGAAAGTTTTATCGAACCAGAGTATCAATTACCCTAAGAGACAAGTCGAATCAGATTGTCGTTATGAACAGGTGTGATAATGTTTGAAAACCTAAAGAATTTGCTGATCAATCGGACTCAATTCTACAGTCGAAGAATCCTATAAATAGCATAATACGGAAAGTACAAGCTATAGCCAGGAACAAAGATCTACCGGACACTATTAGAAGGGCAGCAAAACTTCGTCCGGGCCATACAATTCCACCACTTTTTGGACAACTAAAGAATCATAAACCGGGATCTGCCCTTAGACTTATAGTGACGAAAAACAAATCTCCTGCATACGTATTAAAAAAATCCCCAGCTGGATTCTTCTCTCAATGTTTAAAAAACTCCGATTTCGTAATCAAGTCAACAAAGGAATTTGTGTAGCGCGCAAGAAAGTTGAATATATTTGATAGTGATATAATGGGAAGTTTCGACATAGTGTCTTTATATCGGCCTTGAAAAAATAATCGCAACTTCCCGTGAATTCACATCGATCCAAACAAAGAAAATTATCGGCTCCCTTAACCTATTTACTAACCAACAACTATTTCAAATTGGATGGAGGAATTTGCAAACAAACAAAAGGAGCACCGATAGGTTTCCCTCTGTTTGCAGTACTTGCGGAAGCAGTACTTAGATCGCTAGAAGATAACATCTTTCTAAATTGTATCGAGGAACCCTCAGTGTGGATCTGTTACGCTGACGATATATTCTTCATATGGGAACATGGAGTAGACGAATTAAAAGATGTCATGTATAAGATAAACAATCTACACAATACGATAACGTTCACCATGTAGCTTGAAATGGATAGAACGTTGAATTATCTTGACGTCGCGCTCAGAAGAAATAGAACATCCAGCTTCGATTTTAACGTTTATTATAAACCGACCGCAGTACCGAACATTGTCCCTCCTGATTCGCACTGCCCAAAAGAATACAAACTTTCTGTCTTTAGAGCATGGTTTTGTAGAGCGTATAACGTATGCAAACCCGATTACCTAAATAACAAGGAAATTAATAATATTTATAGCAAAGGTCTAACGGCTGGATATATGAAGGATGAAACAGACAGATTACACAGAACTCCAAGAAATCGTATAATGTCAGCAATAACAAAATCAACTAGTAAGACAATGAGATACGCAGGATCCATGACATATGTCCCAGGCTTGTCATATTGGTTAAAGAATTTGTTACGTAAATACAACGTATTAATAGCAATGAAGTCCGCGACCCCGTTATCACATATAGTATCAAGCTCCAAGGAGAGACAATGTGTAAAAGAAAAGTCAGGTGTGTACGCTTTACCTTTGGTGTATCCTGAAAACACGGAAAAGATATATATCGGAATGACAAAGCGATCCTTGTTCACTAGATGTAAAGAACATGTGCGAAGTGTTAAACACGACATGCAGAATACAGCCCGCGCCAGAGAAGTCATGCATTCCTCGGCCGCTCCAGTAGGGCATCAGGGAAACTGTCGGAATCTTCAGCAGCAAAGTAGCATGCATAGGTATGATTTTCCGGGTTCGGATCCCGGTGTGGCATGGATGTTGTGTTTGTCTTACGGCACTGGCTCTCTCCCTTCCCTGGATGCAGTGACCCTAAATTAGGGACGGGCGACTGCTTATAGCCCATTGAGTTGCTCACGGTGGTCGTTAAACCTCCAATCAAAAAAAAAAAAAAAAAAAAATAGGTATGATTTCTACTAAACTACCAATGGTTTTGCATGCGTTATTAAAAGACCGGAACATGTCGCGACGCGCAGTGTTATTACGTGCTTAAATTTCATGTAATAGGCTCGTGATGTGACCCACGTTATTTTCAAAAATCATCTTTGTTCCTTACGTGTTCCAATTCCCAGCATTTTTATGTCTACTATTGCCTTGAAAAAGCCTCCCAGTAGAGTGCGAAAGCTTGGCGAATCTTTGTGCTTATTACGCCATAAAAATAAACGGATTTGATACGAGAAATGCGTTTCTTGACTGTTTATCATTTTCTCCTGTATATGGCGTCTGGAACATCCTTCTTAAGTGACCAACAGTAGTCACCATACATTCTAGAACTCCGCTTTTCCTGGTACACCTCTCTTCGATGATCGAGATGCCTTGGTGCAATCTCTCGCCATGTTCGGCTTTGACAGATTCTTGGGGAAGAAATCCAAGTGCGAGTCCCAGAAATGAATTTTAAGGGACATATTGCACCCCATATCTTTGAATGAATATAGTAGTGCACACACGATGGCAAGGTAGTTCTTTGTTTTACTATTTCCCTAAAACTATTCCGTAACACTTTTGAATGATCTCTATGTTGTTTTTTCCACTTGGAGAAATAGATCTTCGAATTTTCCATCTTGAATCAAAGCTCTTATTTTAGGGGCCCACAAAAACGCATTCTTTAATTTTACTACCACTTATTCGAGGAAACGTTTCCTTCAAATAAGCAAACCCAGCACCATTTTGATCTATGGCCTTAACCAAGTTCTTAACGAGCCCTAATTTTATGTAAAATGGAGATAAAAAATACTTTCAGAGTTGACGAGTGTGAAATGTACAACAGTTTTCTGTCGAGGATTAAGTGATTCACGCTTTAGTCATTCCTCCTTGAATTGATGACATTTCTTGTCTCGAAAGTCTAATTTGCACAATAAGCAATAAAATTTAGTATATCTGAATTGCAAACCAAGTAACAGCGCAATGACTTTTAAAGCGCCACAGATGTTCCAATTGCACTTGTCATACTGATTTTTTTTTCCAAAAGAAAAGGTACGTTCTCACTGTACGAAACTGGCCTTATAGCCGATGGCAAAATTGGGCGTATGACAGTGTGTTTGGATTCACTTGCTATTCCTTTCATGCTTTCATGTTTGTTAAACAAAACTAACAGTCTGATGAATGATCTTTGAGTTTCCTTCAAACCATGGAAACTGCAAAAGTTAAATGTCGGGAACCGTTTACCCATTCTGTCAGACGCTTCATACACGTCGAAGAGCAGTTCTTATCTTGGTCACTACCTTTACAACCGAAATATATCTCAGAACATTTTTTAACGAGTCGAGTGAAATTTCGCAGTTGATATTTAAATGTAAATCCCACACAAATAACAGAAGACATCTGAATGATTTAAACACTTTCTTGACAGAGTATCAACCACAACACAGTTGCACAGTAAGCAAATCACTAGACAGAAGAGAACTCAAACTCTTTCAGTGCGTACACAGTGAATGTCAGTTCATTACTGCGTAGATTGCTCAGACCAGTAACGTATTTGTGACGGGACACGCTGCATAACTCCTCTGTCTGCCGCCTGCCTGCTAGTCAGTCTGTCTGTCAGCCACCTGTATATACTAAAATGTCTGTGGAAAAATTACATAACCAACTGTAACAAAGTAGGTCAAATCTTTCAATATATTTATTAATAAAAAGCTTCGTCGCAGAAAAACTGTGGGAGATCCAGAAACTCTGACTGCATATTTGAAATCAACGTGAAAAGTTATATTTGAAACACCTCCATCGTTCCATATGCCAAAAAATCGTGTTGGCCAGTGTATTTATTAAACTACACACATTATTAAGCATGCTAAGTTACAGGTACTCGCAAAACAAAAAAGATTATTGTGAGGAGTTCATTATAACACTATGCTAGAGAATGTTACTCATTAAAAGTTGTATCAAGTGTGTTGGCCGCAACTGAGAACATATTTGTGATGCTGATTGCAAATGTGATTGTATCATTTAAGTTTTTTTTCACAATATGATGCAGCACTTTGCGCAGAGCATTCGTAAAGGAGTAGGTTCTCAAATATAGGAAGAATGTGAATAATTAATTTTAATCATCGAAGGTGTAATCATTGCATTTAAATCATTTGTACATACACTAGCTGATCAAAAGCATTGGGACAATTGCCCTTCCACAAAATCCCTGTAATAGGAAATGAATTATTATCGAGTTGGTCCCCATTTTGCTGCCCTCATAGTCTCCACTCTATTTGGTAAAGATCTTCACTAGATTATTGTATGTTGCTGCGGGAAATGTTTTCCATTCTGCCCCAAGAAAATTCGTCAGGTAGGTTACCGATGTCGGGCTGTCCTGTGTGGCTCTCAGTCGGCTTTCTAATTTCATCGCAAATGTGTTCCATGGGGTTGAGATCCGGACTATGTGCAGGCTAATGAAGTTCTTACCCACTGATCATATCAGACTATTCCTTCACTGACCTCGTTTTGTGGATGGGCACGTTGTCCTGTTCAGAAAAGAAAGGGTTCTCACCGAACGGTTGCCACAGTGTTGGGAGCACAGAACTGTAGACAATGTCATTACGGGTATAGGCTGCAGCTTTAAGAATATGGACCCTGGAAGTAGGGAGGCCCAGCCCAAATCGCGAAAATCAGCCCTAGATCATGATACATTTTCCACCAAATTAAATCTGGCACAACGCAGTCCGATACCCTGCACACCCAGACTCGTCCGTCGAACTTCTTGGTGGTGAAGTGTGATTTATAACTGGCAAGAACGCGTTTCCACTGCTCCATAGCCCGTTAGTGCCGAGCTTTACAAAACTCCAAACGATGCTTGGCTTTGATTATTTTGACCTAAGATTCGAGTGCGGCTTCTCGGCCATAGAAACTCTTTCCCTTCAGCTGTCAACGAACCGATGTGGTTCTGGCGTTGCTTTCAGAGGCATTTTAGAACTCAGTCGTGGGTGTTGCAATCGAGGACAGGCGATTATTTTGCACCACCCGCTTCAGCTCTCGGCGGTCCCTCTTCGTCATTTTACGTGGCTTACTGGGCCGCGATTGCACTGTTTTTGCTCCTTGACGTTTCCACTTGCCAATTAGCTGCTCACTTACAGTTGAACACTGGGGTCAGCTGCAGAAAGATAGAAATTTTCCAAACTGACTTGTTGGTAAGATGCCACCTTATGACCGTACCAAACAAGTCACTGAGCTCTGCTGTACGATCCATTATACTGTGCATGCTTGTCTATAATGTTTTACAGGTCTTGTGCTTCTCGTTCTCCCTATACCTGTATGGGCCATGGCTGTGACGTGTATACGCAAATGCACTTCTCAAAAAGGGTGTCAGGATACTTTTGACCATATAATTAATCTTTAATTAATACACACAATTGACGTGGATTAGGAACATCAAACAGACGTCATCGCCCTTTCCACGTTTATAAGTGAGTCACGGAAAAGTTATCATCGGCCGCCACCGGGAATCGAACCCAGGATCTTAGTTACGCGCCGGACATGTTACCACTGCACCACAGCGGCATCGAATTCTCTAGACTCACATATGACTAACTGCCAAACCACATGGCAGGTTGCTTCTTGGAGCCCCGCGCAAAGCTGCGGATTCACCAAAGATGGTATCGAACCCAGGGTCTTCCAGTTGCGCTCCAGGCATGCTACCACTGCACCACAACGACCTCTCGATTCCCGGTGGCGGCCGATGAGAAATTTTCCGTGACTCTCTTACAAACGGGGAAACAGTGATGACTTCTGTTTGATATTCCTAATCCACGTCAATTCTGTGTATTAATTATTCATTTGCCTCCTAGTTATTTGTTCAGTTCATGCTTACCATCTTTGGTGAATCCCCAGCATTGTACGGGGCTCCAAGAAACAACGTGCCATGTGGTTTGTCAGTTAGTCTCATGTGTGTCTGGAGAATTCGAGGCGGCTGTGGTGCAGTGGTAGCATGTCCGGCGCGTAACTGGAAGACCTGGGTTCGATTCACGGCGGCGGCCGATGATAATTTTTTCGTGACTCACTTATAAACGTGGAAAGAGCGATGACTTCTGTTTGATAATCTATCTTTAGTTCTCTTTGTAGTATCTAATGAGTTTCAGACTCCTTGTAAAATCGAAGGCTTTTCCCTTGAAAACTGTTCTTATACTTTAGTTCGTGCGTTCCTTGTGCGACACCCAACAGCAGTAGCCCCACGTGCTGACATTCCATTTTCCTTTGTACCTTCTTCCCATTTTCTTTATATCTCGATGAAACCTATCACCTTGCATTTGTTTTATTTCCTGATGTAACCTTTCACTTCAAGCTGCCAGATTCGTCATTGCTCTCTTGCTAAGAGCCTGCATATTGGCACTGTAGTACAACTGGTCCATGCGTAACAGGTCGTGCAGCAAATGAAAGTTTTGGGTTTGAGGTCTTTTTACTTTTAGTGTTGTACACTTGTACATTAGAAATACTAAAGTAGCTGCCATCACTAAATATATTTTTATGTTTCCCTCCAGAACCTCGGTGTCACAAAACGAATGCATTTTTACTTACCTTTTGTCCACTACCTCAGGTTGTTAACATAAATAGCACATATCTTATTGGGATCCAAGGATTTGTTATGGTCTCTAAGTTTAACTCTAACGTATGCGCAATAAGCCTTTTTTTACAAAGTTTGAAATGCTTCTCTGTTGTTAACATAAACACATTTCCGTCAAATATAACAGAAAATGTCCGTAGAGTTAACTGACCCTCATGTAGCCATTTTCACAAAAACTATGATTAACTATATTAAAATCAAACACAAATACAATGTCCAACTATTTGAGAACTGTTCAGTGCAATGACGCAACTCCAAGTGGCAGCTTCCAGCGTCATACTACAGAGATAGAAATGAGCTCAACTGGAAGTTCAAACAGGTTTGAAACCGTTTTGCACATGTCACACCTCTCAATCTGTTATCCTTCCCTATCTCAGTACTTCTTTTGTCTCATACTTACGTTCAGGCTTGCTACACAAGGAGTTTGAATGGTAACGTTATTTTACAGGCAATCGGACTCAATCGGTAATTTAATAATTTTTTTTACTTAACCTGAGGGTTTAAAAATTTCCTTTTGTAAATCAGTACATGATAAAGAAACTGGACTATCATTTTTGAATTTAAAATATCGAAATTAATAAAGAACGTTCAACAAATCTAAAACTCAAACAGTAAAACAGTTGTAGACCAGTGTGACCAACAAAGGTCAAATTATAAAATATTTTCTGCCAAAAAAAAGAAAAACAGAAAACAAAACGAAACACCCCGAGAAAGTTGTTCGATACTGATGAAACCCCGCATGCAAATACCTCAGCAAGGAATATACAAATGATTAAAAAATAATGACCAATGACAAAAATAGTGGCCCGCCACAGCGCGCGTATCGAGGAGGGTTTGTCAAGAGCAAAGCTCGCACGAAGCGGAAATTATGACAGCGGATTGCAACTGTATTAACATCCACGGACTGTGAGGAAGATCCGAAGTCGGAATCTGCACAAAAATGAGCAGTCGAGCGAGTTTGAGAACGGACGTATAATTGGGCTGACAGAGGTAGGCCGGCTGGTCAAGTCGCCGTATCGCCAGGCATTTGGGTCGGAGCGACGCGGCAGTCGGACGATGTTGGCTCCAATATGTTCAGGAGGGCGTAACCCAGGGGCACGCGGGCGGTGGACGGCCCAGGGCAAAGACACAACGCGAGAATCGAGCGATTGTGAGAGCCTCACGAACAAAACCGAATTCTCAACCATCCGTGACCATGCTACGTCGTCTATAAGTACGGAAGTGGCAATCAGTGCCGTTTCCAGACGATTGGCGGCACGGCAACCACATTCAAGAAGGCCGCTCCGCCGCCTTTCACTAACCAGCAAGCATCTGCTGCACCGGTTACAGTGGTGTCGACACCAAATCATGTGGGATGGTATCCAGTGGCGTAGCGTTATCTTCAGTGATGAGTAATGGTTTGCACTTGGTGACGTTGACCGCGAATACGTGTATGGAGACGAGCCGGCCAACGCACGGGTACAACTTTTAGCAAGGAACGACACACGGCTAGCCCATGGGAATGACTGTCTGGGGATCCATTTCTAACAATAGCCACACACCCTTGGTTGTCCTCCGTACCTCCCTCACGCTCAACGGTAAGTCAAGAACATTATAAGGCCTGCTGCATTGCGATTCCTGTCGTAACTTCAAGCAATTTTCGGACGAACAATGTCCGGCTATACACGATGCGGCTCTACCAGGCCTGTCTCTGTAATGTCGATACCCTTCCATGGCCAGCTCGATCGCCTGACCTCTCGCCGATCGAACTTGTTTGGGACATAATGCAACGCCATCTACGCTCATCTCGGAATGTGGGCAAGCTGGTACGCAATATGGACACCATCTGGCATGCTGTACCTCACGACAGTCTCGGTAAAATATATGCGTCTATACTACGGCGTGTAACCGCATGCATCCCATCGAGGAGCTACAACGTACTGACTTGCTGCACTCGTGTAGCTGTTTTATCGGAATAAATAACCCAACTACTCTGTAATTGCAATCATTTCCATTCCTATACATGTAAATTGCACTTAGGAATTTTCATCTTGGTTGGATGATTCCTTCTGGGTGCATCGTTTTTTTGTCTTTCTTTTTTTCGGAAAAGAGTGTACGCTATATTATCAAAAGTATTCGGACACATCCAAATATTTGCATAAGTGCAAAGAACGGTTGCGCAAGAAGGTGCGCTGTGAGTAGAGAGGTACGTATTTAAAGCTGAGATCTTCTATAGCGTTATCAGAAACTTTGAAGCGGATATGACGCGTGGACGTGAACTTTCAGATCTCCAGCTTGGCTTGGTCATTAGATGTCATATGAATAACGCTTCCATACGGAG
Organism: Macrothele yani; assembly: GCA_039090855.1. NCBI lineage: Eukaryota > Metazoa > Arthropoda > Arachnida > Araneae > Macrothelidae > Macrothele > Macrothele yani. The sequence continues at coordinate 40,296,377 of CM077022.1, read as the reverse complement.
CATTGCAGCTAAATTAAGCATACAAAAATCGCCTGTAAGTGATGTCGTGAAGAGATGGAAGAAGGACGGTGCTGCTACATCAAATAAACGGTCAGGAAGGCCGTCTAAATGACGGAACGTGACATATTAACCATGGTAAGAAACGTTAAGAAATCCCGTCCTTCCGCTGCCGTTTCCATCGCTGCTGAAGTAGGAAATGCTTCTTATTGCTCGATTAGTACCCTAACTATTTGAAGAGAGTTGAACAGTATAGGTTGTAACGGTAGAGCTGCGGCACAAAACCACACTTCACTCCGTGAATGCGAAACTCCCATTAGATTGGTGGCCTCCCGTCGTTCCTGGACTGTGGGCGACTGGACAGCTGTTCTTTGGAGTGATGAGTCACGCTATTCACTCTTGCAACCTGAAGGGCGTGTTTTGCATTGGCGATTAGAGTGGTGTGAGTGCCTGAAATTGCACCATAATGTGGCGCAACGTTGAACCAAAATGTTTGACAGGGCATTTGTCCCAAACCATTGTGGTGTTCGAATATTTATGATAATTTAGTGTATATTTCGCAGATACTTCATTTTCTAAAGATACAATTTGTTTTCATGCAGTACTTGTTTCGCCGCATTGTTCACTAAAAATTAATTTTCTTGAGTAAGCATCCATGGCGTATAACACCCATGTACGTACACATGATACAAAGTAGTAAAAAAGTTTTCGATCCTTTCAGAATCCGATGTCTTCATTCGATTTGAAAAATATTATACGCTAGATGCGCCTTCCTATCGCGCAAAGAAGTATACACCACATTGACAAAAGTCACTGGACACCCTTTCAAAAGAAAATAAACGGATCCTCTGCGCTGTTAAGATGCGCGGTACAGCTGCAAACGGTACAAAAACAAGCCTGCAGCTGACCGCGATCATATCGCACTGTGAGGTTGAGTGAAAATGCCGCGGCGGGAGAGAACTGACTTTGAGAAAGAAAAGATTGTTGGGTGTTATAATAGTGGGTTGTCATAAAAGAAATCAAGTGGCATTTAAACATACCCAAGTCAACTGTTTTGGATGTACTGAATAAGTGAAAGACACATGGCGTGCCTGAAGCAGCAAAACGTACCGGCAGACCAAAGAAAATCAGTGATAGAGGACGTCGAAGCCTCAGGTGAGTCATCACAGCAAATCGACGGAGTACACGCACAAGGCCTCGGTGTACAAGTGAGTACAAATGCTGGAACCTCGGTCTGTACACGTACCATTCGCAGAAAACTTCATTCCATGGGTTACCGTGGTCGAGCGGCTGTTCACAAGCCTTTCATCTCCACTCGAAGTGCTACTCGTCGTTTAGCATGGTGTGAAGAACATTTATCGTGGACCGTAGATCAATGGAAACGGGTTCTATATCTATAGACTGATGAATCCAGATACACGATTCATCAGTCTGATCGCCGTGTGTGGGTATGGCGGCATCCGAGGGAAACACTATTTACCACAGTATATCGTTCCTACCTTCAAGTTTGGAGCTCGTAGTGTACTCATGTGGGAGTGTTTTTCGTGGTATGGTCCCGATGCATTGGTTATTGTGGACAAACCTGTTAACCAGCACGTCTACCTTGATATTCTGGACAGTTATATCCTACCAACTCTATGTCAATGCTATGAAGCCGAGCCTTGTTGGTACCAGCAGGATAATGCCCCGAGTCATAAAGCAAGGAGTGTCACGGCATGGTTTGACGATAATTCCGTATCGTGTGTGTACTGGCCAGCACAGAGCCCTGATCTTTATCCCATAGAGCACCTATGGGATGAATTAGAGCGCCGCATAAGAAGTTTGGAACTAAGGCCTACTACTAAGCAACAGTTAGCGGCAGCATTATGTACTGAATAGAAGCGCATACCTATCGCTGTGTTAGAAAACCTTGTCGAAAACATTTCTCGAAGGGTCAGTGCATGCATTAAGGCCTAATGTGAACGGACACCGTACTAATGTATGTCAATAAATGCTTTGTTGTGTTTCTCTTCTGGGTGTGCGGTGACTTTTGTCAATATAGTGTATGTACGTGAACACGTTGGCAACGCATCGATAGTGGATATTCAAATCAAGACAAGTAAAGTAAGAAAACATTAATTGACGGTTTTATGTGCGATGATTGTCATAAAAGTAATGCCACTTTGCGAATAACTTCTCTGTCAGTTGAAACAATTTAGTGAAATTTGTTACAAAATTATATTGAAATGTGTTAAACGTAACTGTGTCACTAAAAGCAGTCCCGCGCTGAAATCAAGCATATACGCCATCATTCTATCTAGCATGTACAACCAGTTCGGCAATATTCTGCGGACTTTTGTTTGGCCCTGGATCTAACAGCCTGTTTAACTTAATATGCATCCCCAATATCTTTACCACGGAGAGTTTGCTTCATTATGGCCAAACAGTTGAAAGTCAGAAAGAGCCAAGTGATGGTTGTATGGAGGATATGGAATTACTATCCAGCCCATTTTGGCAATGGCCCGAGATATTTCAGGTGATTTCTAAAATCGGGCATTGTCGTGGTGCGAGAGGACAGAACGAAGAGACATGTCATGTTTGCTCCTGAGGATAACTTCCCTGAGTTTCGTTAGTATCTCAGTATAGCGAGAACTGTTAACAGTTCCACCTTGTTCACCAAAGTCAACAATAATGGTTCTTTTGACATCTAATAATTGATAATATTACGTTTTTGTTCAACATTGTGTTTTGAACTTCTTAGGCATATGTGAGGTCTCGTATCGCCATTTTTCCTCAGATTCAAAAGGCAGACAGCTGCTGGATGTACCGAAGGTCCACGGTTGCCCGTTGGGGACGATTTCGTTCGAGGACACAAAGACAGGCCCAAAACTTACAAATCTTTGTGATAAGAATAGTCACCGACAATAAATGCTAATCTATGGAAATGTAACACTCACATGGGCTGGTGACTTTTGCTTTGCCCTTTTTGAAGAGCGTACATATAATTCGGTTGCATCAAATCTTGCAAACGTGGGAAAAATCCAGGATCTGCTAGAATTCGAGAAAAGCCTGCCTGTATGTGTACATTTAGTGGAAGTTAGGGTTAGCGAAACAAAGCCTTCTCGGTGGCCGAGTGGTTCGTGGCTTTGGCTTCTAATTATTTGTCCGAGTTGAGTCCTGTTTCCAATCCCGTGTGTGAAATGCATGGCGTATTTGTCTTACGCCACTGACTCTTTCACTTCCATGGAACCAAGGGATCAAAATTAGGGACGAGAGACTGCTTATATCCAATTTTATTGCTCACGGTGGTCCCCTCCTCCAAAGTAACAAAACAAAAAATTACTGCTTACTCAAAAGCAAGCATTTCAAAAATGTTTAACAACTAAAAGACAGACAGGCATTCCATGTTTAAAAGACATAATGTGTCCGCAAAACTAGACGAAAAGCATGATCGTCTGGCTGTGAGGAGCACTTTACGGTAGAACAGGTCTTGTAGTGTGCAAGAACCGACTTCTGAGTTCAACTGAACCCAAGAGCAGCCGATTTTGACATGAATCATGCGTGAGGAGTTAGAGAAATCCAGTTATGGAGACTGTCAGCCTAATCTACGACGTAAATGGACAATAGAGCCGCCCCGCCACTCCGGTGGCGCAGTGGTCTAAGCGATGGCTAGTGATCATTCGAACCAGAGGGGTCCGGGTTCAAATCCCGAGAGGCATGGATGTTGTGTTTGTCTAACGGTGCTGGCTCTCACCCTTCCCTGGAACCAGTGGCCCTAAATTAGAGACGAGCGACTGCTTATAGCCCATTGAGTTGCTCACGGTGGTCGTTAAACGTCCAATAAAAAAAATAGACAGTAGTGCAGTGAAAGAAAGTGGTGTAGTCAGACTAATCACGCTTTACATTGGTGGTCAAGAGAGAGTATTGCGAAAACCTCCAAAACAATGGGCCTAACTTGCCTTGTGAACACAATGCAAGAAGGTAAAAGTGGCATCATGCTATATGAGGGATGTTCCCTTGGAACAGACTTTGTCCGCTGGTTATCGTGGAAGGTAAAAATTACATCTAGGGATACCTAAGTGTTATAGCGGACCATGTGCATCCGGCAAAGTAAACTTCCTTCTTGCATGTAATGACATACTTTGGGATGACAATGCAGCAGTGCATCGTCCTAGAATCGTGCAAGAATGGATATTTGAGGACAAGGTGGACTTTCTTCATCTCCCTTCGCCTCTACAGTTTCTTGAACTAAAACGCACTGAACATGTTCACACTGTGAAGCGCCGTTCGGCGTCAAAGTCCTTTTTCGCCAACTCTGAGAGAGGTGCGCGATATTTCCTATACAAATTGCTATCGTTGGTCCAAAATAAACTGAAACACCTCCGAACCAATGCCACGCCGAATCCATGTTGTCATGCTCAAGAAAAGGGGTACTACTAGATAATAAATAAAGGTTGATTTCGTTTTGGTTAGTGAATGTACCTGGCAGTGTACGGTGTCGTAGAAGGCGTTGAATTGCACTCAAATCGTGTTTACTTGTTCATTAAAACATGTTTCAATGTATTTTTGCCAGCACCACTATTAAAGTGTGTAATAAACTTATTTAAAAGCATTACTTGTTATTGCCATCGTTTTTGTATATATTTCCGAATGTGTCTGCACAACTACATATGACAATATGTATATTACGAACAGTAATCCAAGTTTCCATAAACATTGTAATTCAATCACTATAGCTCACTTTGGTTTTCCGTATTTTCTGGACTAGGGGCACTTTCTATACTATAATCGATCACGTTGTGGAATATTTTAAGAGAAGAGACGCAGTAGCTAAAAATTCCATTACACAGACAATAATTAAAATATAACGGTAGTTTTGCTTTAGTCAGGCTGCTCTGAGATCTCCGGAAAGCCAATACAAAGGTTCGTGAATGGTAAAGAAACTCTTCGTTTTCCTAAATGCACAAGTTTACCTGAAAAGTCAACATTCGTTTCCCTAAATGGTCAAAAAGACGACCGACAATTTTATATGAGCAGTCTGCTCAGAAATAATTAAAAATCAAGGAAATCCCATGTTGAAATTCACTTATTTCCTCATTATTATATGGAAAATTGCAAACAACACTTGAAAACTCCAAACTTTTCATAGAGTTATTAACCTAATAACATAAAAGTTATTTAATGGTTTGTTTAATTGTACTACATTAACTTCACTTAAATCTTAATTTAAAAATCCTTGAGTTTGGATTATTTCTTAGCTTAGTGTATTAACTTCACTTTCATACCCGAATAATTCCAACTTCTTCGTTGCAGATTAAAACTTGACTAACCATAAAATCTGTAAGTAAGTACTTTAAGGTAATGCCAAGGTTCAATGGTAACATAAGTCTACTTACGCGTATCCAAACTACTTTCTTTATTATTTAATAAAATTCGTCCAAAGTCTATAATCAACAAGTCACCAACATACACACGTCTTTCGCAATACGTTGCACAGACTTCAATAGTTAATTTTTAACTAGATGTATGAGTCTACTTTCTCAATACAAAACATTTTCACAATATTATCTCGTTTTCTGCTCGTCTCTATATTTCATATCATGAATCGCTTACCTAAAAAAATACGCGTGAATCGTTCAACTACATTGCTCGCAAATCGCTCATCTAACATTGTACATTAGACATTGCTCACAGAGCTCTTGTTGCAGAAGTCTTTATTTACGTTGCTCGTCCTTGTACTCGGTGTCAGGATTTTCAACTTCGAATTCATCAGCTGGAACTTTGTGCGTTAAATTTAGAAAATATTGAACAATAAGAAACTAAATTAACATAAAAACACAAGAAAAAGGGAGATAAAAAGTGCACGTCACGACTTCCTTCATTCATGACGACGCGAAGAGCCCCGGTCCTAAGGACTTACAGTTCACACATTTTTAAAACGTCAAAAAAGAACCAAAAATTGAAACTGGCAACAGCGTGTTTCCTGAGCACGAAAGAAACATCTGCTGCAGTTAGATGTCGGGTGCTAAGAAAATGGCGCACATAAACAAGCTGTGGGTAGAAGGTTTTGTTTTTGCTCTTTACGAAGAGAAATATTCGCACTCTGTAATTGAAAAAACGCTGTGAAAATCATGGAATTAGCAATTCTAAATGTAAAATACGCAATATTATTAATAATAGAGGGAAAAATCGCCAAACATTGATTTTAACAAGAAAAAGAACACCAAACGAGTATCCAAAGAAGGTATGTACTTTTACGACTATTTCAAAAGCAAAGTCTTTGATCTTAAAAGAAAATCCACTGACCCAAAGAGAAATTGCTGAGTCGTTAAAAAGCTGTGTATCAACTGTAAAACAGATAATAAAGAAAAAAAGAAAAATTTAAATATGAAAAAAAAAAAAAAAAACCATAATGTTCACCACCTTTTTTGCCTAGGCACGAGGCTGACTTCTTAATGAAAATCACTTAGCCGGAGACAGATACAAATTTATTATAACTACTGATAAAGCACGGATCTACCTATACGTTTAAGTGTAACAAAAAATCAATATACTACCGCAAAAGTGCAGAAAAAGACTTAGTTCCAAGAATTCAAAGAAAGTTTCAGAAAAGGATTAATGATTATTTCTGGTCTCTTTGTACAATGGGAAATTAAAGTTAACAAAAGTTGAAAAAATGTTAAACACAAGTCCAAATATTATCAAAATAATTTTTAAACTCCTATATTTAAAGAAGAAATATGTTTACTTTATCTACACAGCCTTCAAAGAGTAGAACTCAATCAGAATAAGGCAAACAGTCATACATACAAATCTACCATTCTATTTCTTGAAAAAATGAAAACAGAGACTGGAACTAAGTCTAAACCTTTTGCTCATATTCCTCCAAAGTTCCCTGATGTGTCACCAACGGATTATTGTGCCTCTAGACTGCTAACAAGAGCACTTTCTAAATGCCGCCTCGAAACCACGATTGGATTATGGTAAGCAATGGAAGAAGAGTAAAATAAAATAGCACTGACAATTTAAGGAAATGCCCTGTTATCTTAGAAATCTAGATTTAGGTTCACCGTCCAGAGAACCGCCTCGGTGGTGTAGTGGTCTAAGCGATGGCTTCTGATCGTTCGTCCCAGATGGGTCCGGGTTCGAATCCCAGTGAGGTAGGAATGTTGTGTTACGGCGCTGGCTCTCTCCCTTCCCTAGAGTCAGTGGCCCTAAATTAGAGAAGCGCAACAGCGTTTACAGCCCATCGAGTTCCTCACAGTGGTCGTTAAACCCCAATAAAAAGTAGTATAGAGAAAGGGCTATCAGGTAGAACATTTAAGAAAGACAGAATTTTAGTTCCTCACAGTGGTCGTTAAACCCCAATAAAAAATAGTCTAGAGAAAGGGCTATCAGGTTGAACATTTAAGAAAGAAAGAATTTCAGTTCCTCACAGTGGTCGTTAAACCCCAATAAAAACACAGTTTAGAGAAAGGGCTATCAGGTAGAACATTTAAGAAAGAAAGAATTTCAGTTCCTCACAGTGGTCGTTAAACCCCAATAAAAATAGTCTAGAGAAAGGGCTATCAGGTAGAACATTTAAGAAAGAAAGAATTTCAGTTCCTCACAGTGGTCGTCAAACCCCAATACAAAATAGTCTATAGAGAAAGGGCTATCAGGTAGAACATTTAAGAAAGAAAAAATTTCAGTTCCTCACAGTGGTCGTTAAACCCTAATAAAAATCGTCTAGAGAAAGGGCTATCAGGTAGAACATTTAAGAAAGAAAGAATTTCAGTTCCTCACAGTGGTCGTTAAACCCTAATAAAAAATCGTCTAGAGAAAGGGCTATCAGGTAGAACATTTAAGAAAGAAAGAATTTCAGTTCCTCACAGTGGTCGTTAAACCCTAATAAAAAATAGTCTAGAGAAAGGGCTATCAGGTAGAACATTTAAGAAAGAAATAATTTCAGTTCCTCACAGTGGTCGCTAAACCCTAATAAAAGTCGTCTAGAGAAAGGGCTATCAGGTAGAACATTTAAGAAAGAAAGAATTTAATTTTAAACATTAATTATAATGTAGGAAAGTCGTTCTAAAAATGTGTGAACATTCCTTGCAGATACTATAACGAACATAAAAACTTGCTCGGTCTCAGACACTGAGGTTGTTACATTTTACGTTTACTAGTAACATTATTAGTTTTCTTTTTTCTCTGAAAATAATTCCATTAATACGGAAAAGGATAAAAAAATATATTTTCGCACACACCGAAGTATGAGAAAGTAAACGATCCGACATACCTTTTTATCTTTTGCAGTAACCGTACTCTAGAGAAAATCCAAAACACAAGAGACGAAAATAGTTCTGAAATTTAACTCATTATCAATTCAGCGTTTAAAATGATATGATATATTAACAATTACAAACACTATATCACCAAAAAATAAAAATCAGTTACTTGAAACGTGAATGAAACTTAAATAATCAAAGGTGCATACTGCTTAAAAGATAAAAGAGGTGAAACCGGTGCTGCGTTATTAAAAATGTTAAATTTCGCGTATTTATCTTTCTATGTCATCACGGCTCTGATTAAAAAGTAAAATTCCATGAGTGTCACGATTCCGGTTGAATAAAATACTTTAAAATGCTCTGATATGCACACATTTGTAAAAGAACAATTTGTTGACAACATTTTAACCAGGAAATTGAGGACTGAAATAGATTTCTGATGATTTAATTAAACAGCTGTTGTTAGGTTTTAAACTGGCTTCATAATATTTATTATCAGTATTTAGATCAGCACATAGAATTAGCACAATGGTGTGCAATAATCAGGAAAGCAAATATTTAGTCCCCGTTATTAAAAATGATAAAAAGGGTCTTTAAAAATAAAAATATAAGTGTACATTAGTGGTATACGTGACATAACTTTAATAAAATATCTTGAATGAAATCAGCAAAACATGGGTTCATGCAGTACAGTTTTACGTCGAATCAATACCCTCCTGTAAAGTTTTGCTTTTTAAAAGATTTACCAATTTCAATCTCCACACTTTTGATATAAAAAGAGAAAACAAAAGTACCACAGATACCATCTTTAAGAATATTTAAAAAGGCATTAAGTGAAGTACACTTTTGGGAAATGATACGTTATAAACTTTCCACCACATTCTCTTAAAAATTTTTGGACTGAACGTATGACATGTTGTGTCTGAAAGCGAATTGTGCAGATCTTCAAAGAAACAAATATTGGTATCTAGAACATATAAGAATTATGAATCTGCTACCAGAGGGTAACACAGATTTCGGAAAAAAAATGCAAAGAATATAAACTCAGAAAATTTTTCAAGCACCACATATTACTTTTTCAGTATCACATCAAAAATTTTTCTAAAGGAACTCTACTTATCAGTAAATTAATTTACGAGCAAATTTCGTATCACGCCAAACACACCCAGGAATAAATGCGGGAGAGTGATTTAAAAGGTCTACATAATAAACTGCACTGACAGCTCGAAATTGCTTTGGTTACATACTATTATGTTTAGAATTTTAGCCTACTAAAATATTGATGGCTTAAGGTGGACGTCTAGTGATTTTGATTCCTATACTTCCAATGGGCAAATTTCTGTACACGTTTTCTTCACAATTATTGCGTTCCCAAGAATGAAAATTTGAACGTCGATTAAAATAACTTCATATTATAACTTGGAATACTTAATATTTTCTAAAACATAACCATAATTAAGCAATCCAACATTTGTTTGTCTACTGACGTCATCAATGTACAGGTCGCGCCATCTTTTTTCTGGTCTCAACACCACCAAAGGAAAAGTTATTGATTTTTAATATAAGTATGGTTATGTTTTAGAAAATATTAGATATTCCAAGTTATAACATGAAGTTATTTTAATCGATGTTCAAATTTTCATCCTTGGGAACGCATTAATTGTGAAGAAAATGTGTACAGAAATTAGCCCATTGGAAGTATAGGAAGAAAAATCAATAGACGTCCACCTTAAGAAAACAATTATTTAAAAGAAATGCACATGCATGGAAGCACATTTAACAGCACACACACAAGCAGGTTCCGTACTTTTTCATTTGGGAGTGGGCAGTAGATTTCTCGAAAGAGAACTTAACAAACATGTACGTTACCGAACCATTAAAATCCGGACGTCTATTTTTCTACAAATGAGCATTATTTTCAGAAAATTTAATATTGTGCTAAAACCTTCGGTGCTTGTGGCGACCTCCAGTCTTCGTGGAATTCCCTGCATCACTTCTCTGCAAATATCCGGGATATCTACGGTTATTTGGCCTTCAAAACAGTGACCAGTTGAGATTTGCTTGCTATGGGATATCTTCTTGCACGCACCCGACAATTCAATTCTCCTCAGAGATTCTCTACAGGCTTCAGAATAAGACAAAGTGCTGGTCAATCCAACGTTTTCGACGCAAATGTCCTCAAACCAATCTCTAACAACGCAAGTAGTATGACATGGTGTCTTATCCAGTTGATACAGGTATGGGCCTTCTTCAAAGTATTGACACATCGTTGGTTTTTGGTAGTGTATAATTGTCCAGGTCATCTAGGTAGAGCTCAGAATTCATGGTTTAGTCTCAAGCAACTAATGGGCTCAAGCCGAATCACGAAAAGCAGCTCCATAGCTTCAGGCGGCCTTGAGAAAACTTCATTGTAAGGGACAATACAATCTGAAAGGCATCTTTCTTTTGATATCTGCCACACCTAGAAACGACTGTAAGAACAGTGGACCGCGACTCGTAAGTCCAATTCACGCCCAAGATCGAAGTTCCTAACACCACGCTAGTCGGCGTGTGTCATTAGTCGAAGAGATTAGAGGCTTGTGGATGGCTGTTAGACAGTGGTAGCCCATGTCGTGCAGCGTCCTGCGCATTGTAATAGCTCTTTCAGTCGCAATAGTCTCACAAAGGGTTTGTATGATATGTGGCAATGTTTGTTTGCTTTCTGGGTGCACAGTCCTTTCTCTTGTCACGTTCTGTTAGTTTTAAAGGTTCACGTGGCCATTTCTTGAAATATTCAGCGCCAGTTTGCTGCCACTTGCATATCTCATCACTACGCGCCGACCTAGCGAACTTCAATGCCACTGAAATGTCACTGACGGACCAATTGCTTACGTGTCACATTGTTATCAATTCGCGCTAGGAATCAGTGAAATGTGTCTATCGAGACATCTTAAATTCAGATTCGTGTTATTACCGCCTCATAACCCAACAGGAGTATTTATAGTTGGGTCTGTGACGTGGTGTTGGGGTAACACCGAATTCACTAGAAATTGATAAACGTCCGGATATTAATGATAGAGCAGCGTATTAGAAAAGAAGAAAAAAGCAAGGTGGTAGCATTGCAAAAACCCAGTGTGGAAAAGTCTTTCTTCCCGTAAGCAGTCACTAGTACTTACCTATTAAGGATATCATCGTTGACGTAATGTAAATAGCTATTTCCGAAAAACATTGGTTTCGTTACCATGTCCACAATCTCTGAAAAGTAAGAGAGGAGAGTCAGAACCTTGCGGACCTGGAACTATCTTACACATCCGAAATGACCATGCAAAATCATAATCCAGTTGCAAAATTAGAAACTTTCAGAAGAAATGTTGGCTTACTTTATTCTTTCGTACAAGGCTTGATCATAGCATTTTATGTGAGGAGGAAAATATCAAGAACAAGCAGATACAAGTCATGTAAGCCAGTCATTCATTTTACTTCCTCACAAAATGGCGAGATATATATCCTCACATGTATTAACACAATGGTTACTATTCTAAGTAGGGGTGACATTGGTTTTAGTAAAGGTAGCAAATATGAAAATATTTTTATAAGTAGTGGTATCTGTAATATGAAAGACAATGGACTGTTAACATAGGATTAACGATAACAACGTAATTATTAATATTATTACTGTAACATTGGTGAACGATAGATATAATTAGTAGTAATAGTTACTTTAAATGCAATTAATGTTAAAATTAGTATGGCATAAACATAGCAATTATGTTTTACGATAATAAAACAGGGAGTTTTGATACATAAATAAAATGCGAGAAGTAATTTGTCTTTCAACTAATAACATGATTTGAAATCATTTTCAGTGAATGTAATTATTATTGTTATTAGGTTTAAGCATTAGTCTCCAAATGTCTCAAATACACAAGTAGGTCGGATTTAACCGTGTTCGAAATATATGTGCCCTGTGCTATTACACTGCGCGGCCATCTATGCGTTAACTGGCGAATGCCTTCGTAAAAGAGCGAAGCCGGTTTCTATGCGATGATGTAGTCGATGCATGTTTTGAAATCCTCAAGTTTTGCAAACCGCTTGCTGGCCAAGAAGTGTTGCATGGAGCAAAACAAGTGGAAGTCCTACGGAAATCAGTCTGGGTAGTAGAAGCACGAAAAAGGAACTTCTATCCCAGTTGCATCATTGTTTCCTGGGTGGCCGTAGTGACGCGAGGTCGTGCGTTATCATGCAACAGAATAATCTACCGAAGCCCGTGTCGCGAAGATGGTATTTTACTTTGCAACCTCCTCGTTCAAAGGAGCAGTTAGATATTGTAGGATTCTGCAGTCATTGTTCGTCTTGGTGCCATACGCTCATGATACTTCACATCTTGCATGTCTTACTAGCCACAGAGAACTTTCATAGCGTAGGTGTTGAACATCGCTGTTGATGTTTGTGACTGCGGTCTACCCATATTCATATGCACTGCGGATTGTCACAGTGAACCCATTTATCCTCACCGCTAATGATTTTACTCATGAAGTCCTTTTCCCGATGTCTGCTAAGCAATGAAACACGTGTGTTCAGAATCGAAACAATGTAGCGCTCGACGTTTTCGTATGGGACCCAAATTCCGACTTTTCTGAATTTTTCGCATGCCATGGAACTGTTGAACCACGGTTGAGAGTTTCACGCCTAACTTTATTAGCAATACTTGGCCGACTAGGCAGCATCTTCTTCCAGAAGAACTTGCAGACCTGCGGCCTATATCTTTTTCGACTGTCCGCTACACTTCTTGTCCTCGCCGCCCCGGTGGTGCAGTGGTCTAAGGCGCTGGCCTCTGAAGATTCGTCCGTAAGGGGTCCGGGTTCGAATCCCGGTCAGGCATGGATGTTGTGTTTGTCTTACGGCACTGGCTTTCTCCCTTCCCTGGAGCCAGTGACCCAAAATTAGGGACGGGCGACTGCTCATAGCCCGTTGAGTTGCTCACGGTGGTCGTTAAACCTCCAATCAAAAAAAACTTCTTGTCCTCGGCGCTGCTGTCACCGCTTCTGAGCTTTGCAAACCACTCTTCACACGTGCTTCCACCTACATATTCTTCACAGTAGGCCAAACATTACCACTCCTGTGTTTCTTTAGCGGATTTTCCGATATTAAACATGAGCAACTGATAGTGACGAACATACACCTTGTTAGTCTCATGTCATAGATGAACTAACCGCACGTGTTGGCTAACTGCCGACACGTTTCCATTGTCGCAGTGTAAATCACAAGGCCTAGATCGCAACGGAGCAGTGATGGCTTTGTTGATCCAGAGTTTTCCAGTTTCAATTTTTAGGGCCCAACATTTTGTTTTCCTTTATAGCTATTCCACCTCAAATACACAGTCACCTGAATTTTCCGCATTAACTGCCTCTTCTTGCGCCCTAATTTTCAAGTGTAATACTACACAAATATTGCTACACCATGAAGGACTTCTGATATTAGCTTGAACTTATAGGATATGAACAACAGGTTGCGACATGAAAATGACTAAAATATCAGTGAAAAAGCGCATGTGGTTTTGGAGAAGCTCCGTCTGAACTGTCCGGTCTTAGGGGTAAAGAGGTGGCTCAAACGAGATGTTCCAATCAGTCAAAAGCCGACACTGAGTCGAAAAGATATTTCTCGTATCTCACTATGCCCCGTCGTCGACGAACGTCGCATTATGAATACCTGACAGATTTTGAGCAAGGAAAGATTGTTGGGATGAGAGAAGCTGGATTTTCCTATCGCGAAATTGCCACTTGTACGGGAAGAAACGCCCGTACAGTCATGCGAACGTGGCGTCAGTGGACAGATGAGGCTCAGACGCAGAGAAATCAGGCAAATGGACCGCAAAGTCGCACGATTGCACGGGATGATATAGGCGCCTCTACCGAATGGCAGTGATTGATTGCACAACGATATCTATGGTGTCACGCAGCTGTGGAGTTTTGTCACAAGTCAGGCATTGTCCCACAGCACTGTGCGACGTCGTCTGCTTAACAGAGGACTAGTCGCTAGCAGCCCATTGCTGCTCATTCCTTTGACCTTAAACCACAGATGCCTGCAGTGGGGTCTCGGACACAGACATTGGAGCGCTGGTTGGCAACAGGTAGTTTTTCCTAACGGGTGACGATTGAACTTGATGCCTCATGACGTTCGCATAGTGTTTGAAGGTACCGTATTGAACAGCACCTTGCAGCGTGTATTTCGGAGGGTCATACCGGCCCAACGCCAAGGGTCATGGTTTGGGGCTCCACTGGATTGAATTCGCGATCTCGCCAGATAAGAATTGAGAGAACTCTCAATTACCAGCGATACATCAGGGATGTTTTAGAGTCGGAGGTAATACCTTTTCTTTAGAGCTGGCATGACGCCATATTTCAGCAGGACAATGCTCAGCCACATGTGCCCGGAATGTCCAAAACCTCTTCCATGTACGGCTTATACCGCTTCTTCCCAGGCCTGCACGTTTGGCACGTATGTCACTGATGGAACAGGTCTGGGATATGGTAGCAAAGCGACCGACCCGTCAAGCGTGTCCATCACTCTCCACAAATGAACTCTTGTCTCGCCTTGAAACAGTCTGGCAGGTTCTTCCATTCAATGCCACGTCGTGTCGAGGCTGTTTTTGTTGCTAGAGGTGTCTTCACACGATATGGAGTTTTGAAACGAAAACATGCTTTATAGCTCTACAAATGTACTCAGTTATCTCGTGTTACATCAGCTATATGTGATATAAATTTCATTTAAATAGCGCGATTCATTCTTGGTGTTACAATTTTTTACGCTTTCCAACCGTAGGTTGAAGAAGCGTATATGCTCTAACTTTGCCCGTCTGTCCGTCCGCACGAGAATTCACGTAAAACTGGTTCGATTTCCATGAAAATGTAGCAGGTGATAGGAACCCTATTGAAAATGGGACAAATGGGTCCAAGGTCACGACATAGGTGCGGGATGCATTCCATTGCCCTTATGCGGCATAACTTGCGTAAATATGGTTCGATTTCGATGAAATTTTAGTATGTCGTAGGGGACCACCTGGGGACAAACCCTATTAAAAATGGGTGAAGTGAGGTCAAGGGTGAGAACATAGCAGCGGGATGCATTCCATTGCCCTTATGCGTCATAACGTGCGTAAATATGGTTCGATTTCGATGACATTTTAGTATGTCGTAGGGGACCACCTGTGTATTAACCCTGTTGAAAATGGGTGAAGTGGGGTGAAAGGCCAGGACACAGGATCGGGATCCATTCCATCGCCCTTATGCGCTATAACTTACGTAAAAATGCTTCGATTGCGACAAAACTGTCGTTCTACGTGCCCTCTCGATCTCTTCACGTTTTGCTCAGTTTGTTCTTAGTTTCCGACGACAGGATCTCGTCGTGTTTCCGGACGAAGCTTCGATTATTTCCTGTCCTACCACATTCCAAGTAGTCTGTGGTAGACATGTTTGTGCTGTGAATGTTTATACTGCTCTTCATTGCTTCATATGTAAATCACCTACTCATCTCCATGCTTCTTGCCCAACTAAAAACGTTGCATTCTCACCTGCACCTCTTGGCTCTTCTGCTCTCACTACGTCATCTGCCAAGCCTTTTCAGTCTGCACCTTAATTGTCTTATTCCACTGCATGTACTTTACCCTCTGTACCAGGTGGGTTGTTACATCCTCTTGTGTCACATTCTCCACTCTCTGTGGCCTTGAACTTCAGCACTTCGACAAGTTCTTCCTTACTCTCATCATACCCAGCTTCTTTCCCTCGACCGCTGCTTTCCAGTTCGGGTTCACCGATTTCTTCTGTGAATACTGTTCCTCTGGCCTACAAATCTTCCACCACTGTGTTTCCTCAAGACTCTTCAGCTCTTTCTCAGTTCAACAATTTGCCGTCTCTACCTGTTCCTTTCATTGCACCGCTACAGGACTATTCCAGTTTGTTGCCTCCGCCTGGTTCCTCCACCGTTTTGCACCAGGATTTTTCTACAATGCCTGCTTCATCTTCAGCTGTTACGATCTCCACTGTGCCCTTTGTGGACTCCCCGGCTTTTCTTCTGCAATCACCCCTGGACACGTCCCACTATGGTGAGAGCACATCTGTGATCTCCCTTCCGCCGAGTACGGAACCCATCACCGTCGGCCCTGACTTGGCTTCGGCCATTGTTCCTTCTCACTGCTCTTCCGACCCGTCGTTACCAGCCTCTGGTTCTTCACCCATCATCTCCGCATCACTTGACGACACACTAGTACGTTCATCATTGCCCGGGTTGCGCCGCCGGTTCTTCGAAACATTCTTCAACTGCTTCTTCCGCAGTTTCCTCGGACACTTCTTCAGCTACGGACTCAGATTCTGATCCTACATAGTACTCGGATACTTCTCTGCCTCCAAACTACTCAACACATCTTTCTGCTTCCGAGTGTCAATTTCTTTGTGCTAAGCACCCCTATGAGACTGCTCCGGCTGATATCAAGAAAGATCTCCATTATCTCACCTTAATTAAGATCCCTGTACCATTTCATGAGAATTGTAGCTCTCGAATCATTTATAACAAAGCTCTAGACTCCTGGTGTTCTGCCAGATCGTTCTTCAACCTCCCGTACACAGCAGATAGGGACTTGGTGATGGCTCGGCGATTTGATCATCTGCGTCCGTTCTCCAAGCCCTCTGTCACGCCTTCGTCGACTGCATCTGTAGCTCCGTCCGTGCCTATTTCCGTTTCCATTTCAACCGTCTCCGCGTCCCATTGTTGCACCACCTCCGTCCTCTGTTGTTCTACAATCTTCATCTCCGTTCCACCTGTCGTCTTTCGCTCAGCCCTCTATTTCGGCGCCCTTAACAGGGGCCATTCCAAAGAAACGTGCACGTCGCTCCTCTCAGCGCACGCGGAAACGTCGTGCCAAAATCAAAGTTTCTTCAGCTGTTCCTGCTGTGTCTGTACCATGTTCTCCACTTCCACCACAGCCATTTCCACAAGACTTTGCCAATTATGATGACTTCATTGACGCCTTCACTCTTTGGGAAGAACTACATTCGTCCGACCTTTACTATTAGTCTGACTTTGCTCCTGTCTAGGCGTTCTATGTACTATCGTTCTGGTTTTCGGATTTGTCCTACACCCGTCATTTGAACTTTATGTGTATTATTCATCGTGTTTATTATCTTTTTGTATTGTGTTGCTCCTGTTCTATGAGTATCGCCTGCGTGCCCACGTTGTATTGTATCTTTCTTATCTGATGCATACTTCATGTTCTTCCTGTTATAGTGTTATAATATCATGCTATGGCCTGTCGCTCACTATGCACTTGTTGTATTATGTTGCCCCTGTACTAGGAGTGCGGCCTGCGTGCCCATGTTCTCATGTTTCTCCTTACTCTGTGCATACTCCATGTTATACCTGTGTATCGCCCGGTTTTGTATGTGCTATATTGGTTTCTCGATTTTGCTCATACTTCTTCGTTTACTATAGTGACATCACCTGTAGTATGTGTGTGGAGCCGAATTATGTATACTCTTGTTGTTTGCCCTGCATTCATATGTACCATTTACTGTATAATTCCTCGTGCTTTCCTATTGTTTTCTTGTTCGCCCTCGTTTCTTGGGACTGGCCTGCGAGCCCACGCGTTCATTATGTATACTTCTTTTCCCATGAATGCTCACGCAATTGCCTGTGACTCCTCCGTGCTATTGCCTTGATATTATCTCTTGTTCTCAGCCCTGGTGTTATTGTATACACTCAGTATTTTATAATACAAGTACCCACGATTTCTATTTCGTTATCTTTAGTTCCCCCAATGTATGTTTATTGCCTGTGATTTTGTCCGAGTGTCATATGTCCTTAGCTCATGTTTTTATGCCCTATTTTATCGTATACTCCTAGTTGTACAATAAAGCGACTCTGAAAGACAAAACCGTATCATGTTGTTCCGGAAGTATACTTTACCGGTTTTGTTTAATATCATCGAAATGGGGTCAAAGGTCAGGTCATAGGAGCGAGATTTTATCTACAGCCATTATCCTCATACCTTGAGTAATAATTTGAGTAGTGATTTCTGGTGTGTTGGAAAGCGTATTATAATCAATGCATTGCATGATTTTACTAACTTGTTAAAAACAATAGTGAATTTTGATTTCCAGATTTTTAATGGTCTTTCTACTATACATTTCCATAAGTTGCTAAATGTACCGGATCCTTATTTTTCGGAGATCGACAGTTGTCATTCGGTGGCGAATGGTCAAAGGGTCGTGGGCTACTGGCTAAGCGTCCGAGCTGGACTCGGGCTTACGTCCCGCATGAGATAAAATTTTTGTTCTTTGCCGTACTAAAACGTCCCTGTCCTCTCCCTAGGATCAGTGACTCAAAACCTGGAACGAGAATCACCTCATATCCATAGATATTGATCACAGGGGTTATTAAACACCTAAATAGATTGAAAAGAATAATCCCCAGGGTGAGCATTTAGATGTCGTATGATAATGCTTTTATACAGTGATGGACAAAATGAAGGTGAGTATGATTTTATCAAATTGTTTAAAGTTATATGCATACTGGATGATAAAAAAGCGAGAGCCTAGGTAAATAGGAATGCAAAGTCAGAGTATTTATTCAGAACCGTCCTGCAACTCCGTGGTACATTGCAACATACAAATAATACTGTCTATGAAAGCAGAAGGTGGATACTATAAGATCAAAGCTTTCTCAACTCTCGCTTGGAAGCAGTGTAAATTTCACAAAACAATGTTGGCTTTTTAGAAATGACAACCTATCAACGTTTAGATGATTATATGCGATGGAGGGCGGTAGGAAGACTAGAAGCAGGACATTCACAGGTAGACGTGGTCCATGGTTAAACTTGTCCCGAAAAGTGATTTTGGCATTATGGAAAAAATTCCAAGAGACATGAGACATTCACAAGTGGAGGGGGTCCTATGGTTAAACGTGTCCCGAAAAGTGATTTCGACTCTATGGAAAAAAACTTTAAGAGATATAGGACCAATGCCAGGAAATAAGGACTAGGTTAGTCGAAAGTTACGACCCCCAGAGGTCGGCCAAAAGTTATGACGCAGTGGTTCAAACGATGGCTACTAACCATTCACCCTCAATGGGTCCGTGTTTGAATACCGGTGAGGAAGATATTGTTTTTGTCTTACGGCACTGGCTCTCTCCCTTACCTGGAACCAGTGACCCTAAATTAGGGACGGGCGACTGCTTATAGCCCATTGAGTTGCTCACGGTGGTCGTTAAACTTCCAAAAAACAAAAACGGGGAATTTGGGAGGTTTATAAAAAATGTTCGTAGGAAAGTTAAACTGTGTATTAGGATTGACATTATACATGCAGATGTAGCAGCTCCTGTGTGCTCACGAACCATTTCCCGAAGCCTCGCGAAAGCGAATCTGCAATCTCAGCGACCCTTACGTGTGTTGCCATTAACACCGAAACATCGCCGTCTCCGTGTGCAATAGTGCCAGGCCAGAGCGACGTGCAACGCCACAGACTTGCGAGTTGTGGTGGTTAGCGATGAGTGCCGCTTCGTTTTGGGGACAGATGATCGTCCTGTCCGGGTGTGGAGGTCCGTGGGTCAACGGCACAATCCCAAATCGCTATCGAGCGCCACACCTTCCCCACTGCAGGCATTATGGTCTGGGGAGCCATAGCCTACGACAGCCGAAAAGATCTAGTAGTGGTACGTGGATCATTGACAGGGCAGCGGTATGTGCATGAGATCCTACGGCCCCATGTGCTTCTATCCCCGGCCAGGATTCCAAGTGTGCTGTACCAGCAGGATAACGCCCGCACGCACATGGCTTGAGTTGCCCAGGACTGCTTACGTCATGTCCAGACATTTTCAAGGCCTGCCCGCTCCCCGGACATGTCCCAGTTGAAACGCTGGCTGACGCCCTGCCGCACTATTCGGGATTTGGAGCACACTATCCAACACGTGGGAGCCAGTCCGCCGCAAGACAACATCAGGCGTTTGTTCGCCTCCGTGACGGACCGTATTGCAGCATGTATCGCCGTACGAGGCGGTGCGACGCACTATTGAAGATGACCAAACTGCGTGCCACAGATGACTCTGTAATTGTCCTGCAGGTCTGTTTTGGCCATCATATGTATCATTCATCTGTATCATTACGTCCATAAAATTTCAGTTCAGTCTGTTGCTTCCTTCTTGGTGCGCAAATTTCATTGTCCGTTAGTGTATATACATGTATATACACTATCTACAAACAAGTAATTGGATACCTGTGATAGCAAAGGAAAACGAAGTTTATTCACCTTCAATAGTTGGTGGAGCCTCCACGAGCGGCGATTACAGCTGCGACCCTTCGGGGCATACTCTCAACCAGACGTTGTACGACGGCTAGCGGTATTTTCTTCCACTCGGCTTGGAGAAGACAGGTCATTTCCTTCACCGATTTCGGACGGGGGGGGGGGGAGCACCACTTAAGTCGACGCTCAAACTAGTCCCAGATGTAATCGATAGGGTTAAGGTCCGAGCTCTGCACAGGCTAGTCCATTCGATTAACCCCATTGTCACCATACCAAGCCATGGTGTACCTTGCAACATGACAGGTGGCATTGTCATCCTGAAAGTAACATGGGTCGACCCCGTAAAACTGCCACAATGTAGGAAGCGCATGGTCATCGAAAATGGTGCAGTAGGTCTCGGCGTTGAGTCTACCAGGAATTGCGACCAAAGGTCCCGTGCCATACCAGGAGAAAAACCCCCATAGCATAATTCCACCGCCGCCGAACTTCGCAGTTGGCACAATACATTCTGGCGCAGGAGGCGTTCTCCAGGCAGACGCCAAGCGCAGACCCTGTTATCCGAACGCTAGAAGAAGAACCTTGATTCGTCGCTCCAGAGAACCTGTTTCCACTGTTCAACGGTCCACTGTCGACGTTCTTTGCACCACGTTAGCCGATCAGCGCTATTGGACTTGGTGATCAAAGGCTTGTGGGCGGCAGCACGTCCATGATAACTGAGAAGATGGGCTTCCTTACGGATGGTATTCATCGAAAGAACACTCCCGGATGCCTGTTGAAACTCCTCGCGGATGTGGCCCATCGATTTGGTGCGGTTCTTCCGAATTTCTCTGGCCAGCACCCGTCGGTCTCTAACTCCCAGTTTTGTGGGTCTGCCGGTTCAGGGCACATTCCGACAGTCACCTCTCACCTTCCGCTTGCCAATCACGTAGGCCACTGTCGATGTTGGGTACTTCAATTCGCTGGATATGTCACGTATGAATCGGCCATTTGTGTGATACCCGACGATTACATCTTTCTCGAAATCAAAGAGATTCGAACTGCGTGGCATCTTTCATGCGACTGGTTGCGTTGTTGTTTCCCACACGATATTTAATGGCGGCGGCCGTGACGTGTATCAGGACCGCAGATATCGTCGATTGCAGGGGTGTCCAATTACTTGTTGGTAGATAGTGTATATGTAATTTGCTCTTCGATGTGGTCCTTGCTGAATATATCATGCCGAAGGTAAATAAATGTACGCATCAGTAATCCTACATTTTCCTCATCAGCCACTGAATCTTCAGTTTTTGTGGGAATATTGTAAATCGGTTTTGTTCTCTCTAATTTCTTTTTAATCCAACTTTACTCTTGCCAGCATGTTCCCGGTTCCTATTCTGCAACACTGAGGGGTACTTGCTAAACTTACTACGTCACCAGAAAGCAGAAGGGGGGACGGCAGACGTTATCTAACCTTCTTTAACACCTATCAATCACAGAATACGATGCATCTCTAGCACTTGACTTCCTTCTAATGTAGAGAGGAATCACGTATTTAACCTCATTAAAGACAAGACTTCGACGATATCTTAGCTACAAAGTCCTGTCCCTTCAAATGAGTGGCTCACGGCGACTTAAATTTAGGCTCCAGTGGTGATTTAGCCCCTTTAAATTCACAGTAGAGGTTGTACCTTTTAATTGAAACGAATTGGAACATTTCTACGGTAGGACAACATATTTTCCAAAAATCACGAGTTGAGGAATGGTACTACGATGACTCATAATTTGAACTTTTCTAAGATTTCCTAGCGTGGTACCCCCGCAGGTATTAGGTACCCAGCTGGTGTTGGGATGTATACACTGAAGTGCCAGAAAAACGAGTACACCAGTCTAATACTTGGTAGGTCCCCCACGGGAGCGCAGGACTGCAGAAATACGACGGGGCATGGACTCCACTAGCTTCTTGAAATATGCTGTAGGCAATGCACACTATACTTCCGGCAGAGCGTTCCACAATTCGAGTGTATTCCGAGGTCTCGGATTCCTGTGTTCGATAGCGAGTTGCATGTCATCCCAAATGTGTCTATCACGTTCATATCTGGGGAAATAGGTGGGAATGGCAACACCCCAAACTCAGATGAATGCTCCTCTAACCATAATGTGGCGTCCCGGCACTTGTGTGGAGGTGCATTGTACTGTTGGAACAGGCCCAACCCATCAGCATGAATGCAGGACCTGAACGGGTGTACCTCGTCAGAAATGATGCGCACATGGCATTGGCCGGTCACAGACGTATATAGACGTACCAGGAATCCCAGTGAAGTCCAGCTAAACACACCCCACACCATTACGGACCCCCTACCAGCCGGTACATTTCCCTGTTGGCAGGCGGGATCCATGGCTTCATAGGGTTTGCGCCACGCACGAATCCTTCCATCTGCCCGATACAGTTGGAAACGCAACTCGTCAGACCAGGCTACTTATTTCCAGCCATCAAGTTTCCAGTGGCGGTGTTGCCGTGCCCAAGCGAGGCGCATAGCTCTGCGTCATGTACCCATCAAGAGGACTCGAGTTCGGCGTCGGCTCCCAAAGCCCATATCGTGCAAAGTACGTTGCACAGTCCGGGCGCTGATGCTTGGTGAGGCTCCAGCATTGAATTCCGCTGATACCTGCGAGGAGAGTGTTGCACGCCTATCACGTGAAACGATTCTTGACAGCCGACGATGGTGACGTTCACCGAATGTCTTTTTACGGCCACACTGATACCGTAGGTTGGAGGTTTAGCAGGAATTCTTGTAGGCACGATACAGCCTTGCAATGGTGGTCCGTGAAAATCCGAACTTAGTTTCTACCTCGGAAATAGTATGGCCCATTTCACGAGCGTCAACTATGACACCGCGTTGAAAATCTCTTAAATCGTTATTACTTGTCATTCTCATGCCGAAAACAGCTCTGACAGCTGGCAAGGATGTCAATCGCTTTATATACGAACTGGTGGATGCAACCGAGTACGCACATATGTGATGTTGTTATGTATTTTGCATAAGCTCGTCAGTACCAGTTTTTCTGGCACTTCAGTGTACTAGTATATGTAATTTTCTCTTCGATGTGGTCCTTGCTGAATATATCTTGCCCCAGGTAAATATACGCATTAGTAATCCTAGATTTTCCCCATCATCCACTGAATCTTCAGTTCTTGTGGAAACATTGTAAATCGGTTTTGTTTTCTCTAATTTCATTTTAATCCAACTTTGCTCTTGCTAGCATGTTTCTGGATCGTACTCTGAAGCACTGAGATGTACTTGCTAAATTTACTATGTCATCAGAAAGCAGAAGGGAGTGGGTGGGGGATAGATAACCTTCTTTAACACCTATCAATCACCGAATGCGATGGATATTTAGTTCTTGATTTCCTTCTAATGTCGAGGGGAATCACGTATTTAACCTCATTAAAGACAAGTCTTCGACGGTATCTTAGGTATCAAGTCCTGTCCCTTCAAATAAGTGGCTATTGACGACTTAAATTTAGGTTTCTCTGTTGATCTAGCCGCTTTATATTCACAGTAGTGATTATATCTTTTAATTGAAAAGAATTGAAACATTTTTGCGGTAGGACAACATATTTTCCAAAAATCACGAGTAGAGGAATGGTACTACGATGACTCATAATTTGAACTTTTCTGAGATTTGACAGCGTGGTACCCCCGCAGGTATTAGGTACCCAGGTGGTGTTGGGATGTATAGTTTTTTTAAATAGTGTTGTGTAATTTCGGCAATCACACACAATATCATTCCGCTCATTAGGTTATTTTTGTTAAGGGCTTAATATTAAATATTAACATACAATCTTTCTCCCGATCGCCTTTTTTCATGTCCCAGATTTATTCATGTAAAGATATGCCGTAAAGTTGCATTTCGTGGAACATCCTTAAAGATTTGTTAGTGATATGGGCAGCTGAAAAATAAGCGTCCATATAATTAATGTAATCAATTGATGAGACAAACCTAGTCATTCAAACAAAGTTATCCACAGATAGGGTTGCTTGCGTTTTTGTCAAGTCGGATAGATGCAAACTGATGTAGCAATTAATCATAAACGCCCAATAGGAATCAGACACTTGCCATCCTCACTCACCTACGCAAATGTGGCGTTCAGATGGCTTTATATACAGCCCCCTGCAATGGATTCATACGTGCACGAAGCATTGATAGCAAAAATATGTGAGAAATTCCTGATTTAAGAGACTTTGAAAGAGGCATGGTAGTGGTCTTTCTCGGGTATAAGCAATCATCTCAGAAACGGTAAACCTTCTCGGTTCTCCAAGAGCAACTGTATCGAGGGTGTGTGAGAAACAAGAAAACAAGAAATCAGCAGTCTTCCTCTGAGAGGAAACGACAGGTTCATATTCGAGGGCAACAATGGCAGGAGAGGATTGCACGTGGTAGCAGACCTGCTCCTTTTCGTTAAGTAACCTCGCAGTGCAACAGTGTTACAGAGAGGAGAATTTCAGCATACGCCGCACATTGGCGCGAATGGGCTATAACAGCAGACGTTCCTCCCGTGAACCACTCGTTTTTCCAAAATTCCGCGAATTTCGTCTGCAATGGACCGACCTTTGAGGACAGGAAAGTTCTCTCCTGAACGACGAATCGCGTTGTCAGTTTAAACACGCCGATGAACTGGACATAATATAGCGTCAACAAAACGAATCGATATATCTCAGCTCCCTAGCATTAACTGTACAAGCTGGTGGAGGCGGTGTAATGATTGGGGTCTGTTTCACGGCGGGCATTGGGTTCCTTAATAAATCTTCACCAGCATTTGAATGCTTCGAGGTATCTCAACTTCACTATTGATTAAGCGCACCCTTACATGTGTGTAGCATTTCCTGATGATGCGTAGTACCTCAACTCTCGGATCGTCACACAGTGTCTGAGAATCTCATCTTGACTTTGAAACGCAAGAAATGGCCCCACAGTCCCTAGAACGTAACCCAATTGAGCATCTGTGGGAAGAGAATGAGAAATAAAATGTTCTTCCTACAGCGAACATTAGATAATTGACAGACGTCATCACATCCGCTTGGCTTAACATACCAATAGAATAGTATCACCACCACGTTCGATCCATGTCACATCGAATCGAGGCTGTTCGGAAAAGCGAAGGGCGACCCAACACCTTATTAGGAAGGTTTTCCTAATAACTTCCGACTTCAGGGTATTTTCATAATAAAGCGTGGCACAAAACGAGTACAGCCGAGATGAGTCTAACAACTTTAGTTAGTTCTCCGAGGTTCTTTCATAATTTGTCAGGCATCGCGACAGTTAACGTAATAACAACAAGGTTCTCCCGTGGTGTGTTTCATTTGCACGGTTTGTTGGACTCCTACTCCTAGTCTTTTATATACTTGAAGAATATTTTCCGTATTAAAATCAATAAATGGTAAAAGTTTTCTGAAATGCGATAAAGAATATTTCTTGTAGATCCCTGTCAGAGGAACTACTATGTCAATTGTGCTCTTCTCACCTTTTTATATCATAAAAAATTCTGTATAAACGATGTAAATTTCATATTTTTGTGTTCAATACGTTTTGCGCTGCGAGCTAGGAAAGCAAGAGTGTCGCGAAATTTCTAAAACAGCGGCAGTTACTTTTTCTAGAATAGAGAGAAATTATGATGTTTTAGGAGTCGTGGTATACTTTTGAAAGACAGGTTTTTACCAGTGCACAGCAGAATTCTGATTTATGTAAATAGCCAAACTAGCTGTTGGCTCCAAATTAAGGTGGAAGTGAATATTGACTCAGACGTTGTCACAAACATTTGATTCAGAATCTTAGACACGTGATCATGTCGCTACATGTGATTCGCTCGAGAAAAGTGAAAACTGTCAGCTATGACATGGTATGTAGTTTCAGCATCACTGTTGCATTCCTATCGATTTTTAATCTCGTTAATATTCAGTACAATTGCTGTCG
The DNA here is from genome assembly GCA_039090855.1 of Macrothele yani. Taxonomy (NCBI): domain Eukaryota; kingdom Metazoa; phylum Arthropoda; class Arachnida; order Araneae; family Macrothelidae; genus Macrothele; species Macrothele yani. The sequence goes on along the minus strand of CM077022.1, from coordinate 40,269,916 downwards.
AGATTACTTAAGCGGTCCATTGCACATGTTTTGCATAATGCAAATGAGACATAAATCTGATGTCCCTTCCTTAGCTCTTGCAAACATACTTGCATTGTACTTCATTTAACAGAAATACTTTCTCATTACTAACACAAATAAATATACGTATACAATTTTTCGTAAAATGGTTATTCAGGCTTACAGCGATAGAATGAAAAAAATACACCCAAAAGTTACTTGATAAAAATAAATCCATGAATAACGCAAAATCCACTCATCAGAGTTTAATGACAGTTATTACGGGCATAGCTATATAAGATAACGCAGCAATACTCGACAGAAAAGAAATGGGATCACCACATGAAGAAGAATAATGCGCGTGGTAGCATGGTAGTTTAAATTTGATGCAGTAAGTGGCTCGCATTTCGAGGGACCAATGGGGAATATTATTACCCGAACAGCGATAGAGGTTGCAAAACGAGCCCTCATGCTGTTTAGAAGGCTGTAAATGAGCGTTTAGGGCAATAAGTGCGACCCCTCCACCAAGGTGCGTCAGAGTTGTCCCACGACGGCTGTGCGAGGGAGCTGCCGGCTTGCAATTGATTTTCCCAAGGGATCTTAGACATGATCAAAAGAGTTGAGGTCCCGAGATCTAGCGGGCCACTCTATCGTGTGAATATCCTCACTCTCCAGATATTCATCCACTAGCCAAGCCCGATGGGGACGGGCGATATCGTTCACAAAAAGGAACTGGAGGCCAACAACTCCCCTGAAAAGCTGTACACAGGGTTCTGGGATGTCATCCCTGTAGTGTATAGCACTCAGGGTGCCTACTGAAAACACATGCAGCTGAGTTTGTCCGTCCAACATGATGACATCCAAACCAGTGGTCCTCTACCACCATAGTGGTCAATTTTCCTAACGTTCGATGTTAGATTTTGATTTCCCGCCATTCTCCAAGTACAGACAAGTCGAGAATCCGTATTTAGGCTCTACCACTACTCGTCCTTGAAGAGAACACAGGCCCATTGATCAGAGGTTCAGGAGTGATGTTTCTGGGCCCAATTCAGACGGGCCCTTCTGTGCGATACGACGAGTGGGAAACGGACCATTCGCCTTATTGCATACATACCTCTCTCTTGGTGTCTTCTTAAACTGTTAGACTCGACATCGCGGTTCCCTCAGCAGAGAAGATCTCCCCTGAGAGTTGCCTGGTTGTCGACTCCCTATAGCGATGAGCTGTCAGAGACAAATGCTGGTCGTCCTGACTTGTGGCTCGTGGGCGTCCTTGTACCGGCCTTCTGGTTATTGTTCCGGTTTTCAGGAACTGTTTCCAGTGACTGGTGACTACCTGCCTCGACACATTCATCCATCTTGCTACCTCAGCTTGAGGTTGCCCTGCTTCATATCTACCGATTGCTCTCCACCGTCAAGAATCTTCTAAGATATGCAGTGGAACTATTTTGCCACTAACAGTCCAAATAAAGCTTCAATGGCAGCTAGAACCACTTTTACCAAGATGGCGTGCCTGCCAGTTCCATGACATACACTATCTATCAACAAGTAATTGGACACCTGTGATAGCAAGGGAAAACGAAGTTTATTCACCTTTAATAGTTGGTGCAGCCTCCACGAGCGGCGATTACAGCTGCGACCCTTTGGGGCATACTCTCATCCAGGCGTTGTACGACGGCTAGCGGTATATTCTTCCACTCGGCTTGGGGAAAACAGGTCAGTTCCTTCACCGATTTCGGGCGGTGGGGGCACCCCTTACGTCGATGCTCCAACTCGTCCCAGAGGTGCTCGATAGGGTTAAGGTGCAGGCTCTGCGCAGGCCAATCCATTTGATTAACCTCATTGTCACCATACCAAGCTATGGTGAACCATGCAACATGACAGGTGGCATTGTCATCCCAAAAGGAACATCGGTCGACCCCGTAAAACTGCCACAACGTAGAAAGCGCATGGTCATCGAAAATGGTGCAGTAGGTCTCGGCGTTGAGTCTACCATGAATTGCCACCAAGGGTCCCGTGCCATACCAGGAGAAACACCCGCATAGCATAATTCCACCGCCGCCGAACTTCACAGTTGGCACAATACATTCCGGCAAGAGGCGTTCTCCAGGCAGACGTCAAACCCAGACCCTGCCATCCGAACGGTAGAGGAAGAACCTTGATTCGTCGCCCCAGAGAACCTGTTTCCACTGTTCAACGTTCCACTGTCGACGTTCTTTGCACCACGTTAGCCGAGCAGCGCTATTAGACTTGGTGATCAAAGCCTTGTGGGCGGCAGCACGTCCAGGATAACCGAGAAGATGGGCTTCCTTACGGATGGTATTCATCGAAAGAACACTCCCGGATGCCTGTTGAAACTCCTTGCGGATGTGGCCCATCGATTTGGTGCGGTTCTTTTGAATTTCTCTGGCCAGCACCCGTCGGTCTCTAACTCCCAGTTTTGTGGGTCTGCCGAGTCGGGGCACACTCCGACAGTCACCTCTTATCTTCCACTTGCCAATCACGTAGGCCACTGTCGATTTTGGGTACTTCAACTCGCTGGATATGTCACGTATTGATTGGCCATTTGTGTGATACCCGACGATTACATCTTTCTCGAAATCAAAGAGCTCCGAAGTGCGTGGTATCTTGCATGCGACTGGTTGCGTTGTTTCCCACACGATATTTAACGGCGGTGGCCGTGACGTGTATCAGGACCGCAGATATCGTCGATTACAGGGGTGTCCAATTACTTGCTGGTAGATAGTGTATATTGATGAGCCATTCCATTATGACCACCCACAGCATAGATAAATGAGCGCGCCTGGAAACAGAAAGTTGGCGCAAGTGAAATTCACAGAGCAGTATAAATACAACCCGAGGACCGGCTTTTGGTTAGTAGAGTGTTCGGAGTCAGAATGGGAAAAGCTGTCCATTTATCGGAGTTTAATAAAGAGCAAATTGTGATGGCACGGTCCCTGGAAACTACGATCTCGGAAACGGTGTGGCTTGTGGGTTGTTCACCCGCCGCTGTAGTGAGTACGTATCAAACGTGGTTCATAGAAGGCCAAACGAGGAACCGTCGTCTAGCCATGTGTCGTCCGCAGCTCATTGATGCCAGAAGGGAGACTCTCGCCCATTGTTCAAAGCGACCAGAGGGCCACAGTGCGACAAATCTCCCGCAGCTATGACAGTGGTGATCAGGGCAATGTGTCACTGCACACCATTCATCGCAGCCTTCTGAGCATGGGCCTGCGTAATGGAAGACCCAGCCATAGGGACTCGGCTGCACGTCATCGCCAACAACGCATGAAATGGGACCAAGATAATCGAGATTCGACTGTGGATGATTGGAAGAAAGTGGCCTGGTCTGACGAATCAAGATTCCTTGTGCATCACGTACACGGTCGAGCGCGGATACGCCGATTACCAACGGAGGCTATGGCACCTGGAAGCACTGAAAGTAAACAGGCCGCCAGGGACGGTAATATGCTGTCGGCAAGGTTTTCTTGGGACACTTTATGCTCCATTATCCCAATAGCACAATCCGTGGCAACTGTCAGATAGCTGAACATTGTTGCGGACCAAGGTCCCCCATTCATGGTAACTGTATCCCCTGCTGGTGATTGCCATTACAAACAGGAAAATGCGCTATGCCACACTGCCCGAATCGTCAAGGAGTGGTTCGAGGAACATGTTGGTGCCTTTCTGTTAATAACCTGGCCTCCAAATTCACCTGCCATGAACCCAATCGAACATTCGTGGTTGGACTTGGAAATGCGAGTTCGCGCTAAATCACCACCACCCCGAAATGTACGGGAACTAGAGGGCCTGCTGTTGACATTATGGTACCAGATACCCCAGGATACCTATCGCCACCTCATCGAATCGATGCCTCGCCGAGTGACCGCTGTTTTGTGGGCTAAAGGGGGTCATACAGCTTATTAGGCAGGTGGTCATAATGTACTGGCTCATCGGTGTATTATCGTCATTTGCATATTTCCATAAGAGCTTGTATAATGTTGTTTGGATATATACGTAGCTTTTCTCCTCGCAGATGTTTTTGTATCTTTTCAGTCAGGTCGTCTTGTTTTGGACATATTCTAGAATTTGTATTTGTCTCGTTAATTTTGGACACCAATTTATTATATACTGCTGGACAATTGCTAAGGACGGATCATAAACGGCTATATAGCGCATAAAAAAGTAAGTGTGGTTGGATGCCAAGTGAAATAAAATAATGTCAGAATGCCAGGACATTACAAGAAAGACAATTTATTGTGCTCTGAAATCCAGAATTCTTTGGAAAGTGTTCAAGGGACAAACAGACCATTTTGTACAGAATACGTAAACGTGAAAAAAATGCAATTACCGTCCGCAGGCGTTCCGGCGTAAGATGCCAATACGGTATATGGCTACCATGGAGGGCGATGCAAGATTCCACATGTCGTGTCACGCTTTGCACAACATTATCAAGCAGCTGTTGGGATAATTTATCCCATTCCTCTGTCAGTGCACGGATGAGGGTGTCCTTGTTTATTGGAGGGCATTGGCGACCAGCAAGACTCCTCCCCAAAGCATCCCACACATTTTCAATGGGATTCAGATCTAGAGAACGTGCTGGCCATACGAGGCGTTGAATATCCTCGCTCTCAAGACACTCCTGGACAGCGACTGTTCGATGACATGTTGCGTTGTCGTCCATGAAAATGAATCTATCACCGACAGCACCACGGAACATGCGAACATGAGGTAGCAGAACATCATTAATGTATCGTTGGCCAGTCATAGTCCCAGTTGGAAGCACATAGAGGGACGTACGGCCATTGATCATGATGCCAGCTCATACCATGACACTACATGTCGGATATCGGACCCTTTCCTGTATGTTTGCTGGACAATATGCAGTACCACTATCACGCCAGATCAGTTGTCGTCGACAATCAGACGATAGACTGTATCTACTCTCATCTGAGAAGAGGACAGCAGACCAGTCGTTATCAGTCCAATTGCGATGTTGATGGCACCATTGGAAACGGGCGGTACGGTGACGTCTGGACAATGGGATGCACACAACAGGACGGCGGGCGTATAGTCCTTCTTAATGCAAACGTCTGGCAACAGTTTTTCGGGAGATCCGCTTGCCAGTAGCAGCCATAAACTGATTTGATACCTCACTAGCTGTGTTACGCCGGTGTCTTTTTGGTGATAGCACTATGTACCGATCTTCTGCAGGTGTCGTACTGCGAACACGACCTCCCCCGTGACATTTGCTACACTTTCCATTTGTTTGAAATGATTTCCAAAGCCTTGAAACAACACTGTGGCTGACTTCGAACTCCCTGGCAACATCTGTTATTTTTCGCCCTTCTTCAATCTTACCAATAACACGGCCACGCGTAAAATCATCTAGGTGATGTCGGGAAGACATACTGAAAATTGCAAGTTCGTCAATTGATTCTTTCCCTTTCAACTTTGCGTTTGAACAACAACGGTCAATACGCGTCAAATCCGTTATATGTCTTATCAGCGCTATGACCTCACGAACAAGTTCGGCAATCCAAAATTTGCATACGCACAACACGTCTTACTGTATCCCGCACTTATGCTAATTTCCACATTTTCCTGCCTTCCATTTTATGGTTGATATCGTTGCTATTGTCGTCCGTCCTTAGCAATTGTCCGGCAGTGTATTACAGGCTTTGAACTTTCTGGATTCTCAAAAGAGTGTAATTCAGCGAAAGGTAGCCAAAGATACCTGTACTTCCTATGTACAGCAATGTAACTCCATTTTTAAAATTTGTGCGTTTATCGATAATATTATTAAAGTTAACTGCACTTGATTTCACAGAGAAATTTTTGATTTCAAAATTAATTGCGTATGAAATTGGTTTATACCTGTCCAAGTTGATTAAATAAATTCGGAAATTTTCTCTAGTGCGAACCTCTTCATTGATTATGACAGGTTAACGCCTTCGCGATAATTTTAGTAATTACTCCGGCATCAATGTTATATCATCATCATCATCATTATCATTGTCAACCATTATCAATCCACTGCTGGACGAAGGTCTCTCCAAGTTTCCTCCACAACGGTCTGTCTTGTGCCAGTCTCCTCCATGTCACTCCCGCATACTTTCGAATTTCTTCCACCCATCGCCCATGTGGTCTTCTCCTGTCCCTTGGAATCCAATTTAAAATTTCGGCTGTCCATCGATGGTCTGTCCTTCTGGCAGTATGTCCAGCCCATTGCCATTTCAGGGATTTAACTCTGATCATGATGTCTTCTACTCTTGTCATTTTTCGGATCCACGAGTTCCTCTTCTTATCTCTCCTGGTTACACCAAGCATGCACCTATCCATGCTTCTTTGAGTTGTCTGCAGCCTTTGTACGTCTCTTTTAGTTAAGGTCTCTGCACCATACGTAAGCACTGGAAGGATGCATTGATCAAGCACTTTTCTTTTAAGACATAATGGAATATTGCTCTTGAAAATTATGCTGTTTCTTCCAAAAGCTCTCCAGGCAAGTTTTGTACGCCGAATAATTTCTTCATTAATGTGACCCCTAAATATTTTCCACAAGTCAGTAACTTCTGTCTATGATTTTGTTTCGTGGTTTGTTAAGTTGCAAAAGCTTTGCGTGCTTAAAGACAATAAACTAGCTATAACTTATAATTTTTCGCAATTCTTTTAATACTGTAATGACGCACTTTTTTCTTTTCTTTGCTTAATTGCAGAAAGGTTGTCCATCAGCTCTGTAATTCTTCTTCGCTGTTCCACTGAAACTCAAGTTACGTTCCCTAAATCCTGTTTTTCCGTCATGTTCTCCTGTCTCCTTTCTGCCCCTGCGGAGAAAAACTCCTTTCCCCGCTCAGCTTGAGACCTGCTCCCCAAAACCTGAGGCCTTTCCTCCTCTACTCCTTGTGACTGTTCGCTTCCAAATCCTAGAAGCGACTGCCTCAGCCCCTCCCCACCCCTTTGTTTCCACCAAACTCCATGGGTGAGAAACGCCTGCATCGGCATAACAAAGCCTCAAGGTAGAAATTAAGAGGGCTTGCGCTATCAATCGGCTGCTTTGAAATAAAGAAGGCAAAAGATTAAGCGAGCACAATACTAATCCGTCTACAAAATACAAAGGTGCAGGCTCTAAAATGAGGCAAACTGGCGTCTCTAAATAAACCGTGTGTCCGATGTTTTAATGTGGAATGAGACAGCAAAATTTCTCTAACGCTTCCTGGAAACAAAGGAAAAAGAGTACTAAAGCGAAATAAAAGTTGAGAAATGAGATTTAATATCTTTTGCCTAAATTCTTGTATTAAATCTCCGTAACAATTTTTTCAAATTCTGCTTCCCCATGACACTATTTTAAACGCCAATACAAAGTCCTTCAGTTAGTAGCTGCAGCTAGATGTTTTTAGGCATTCTATGTAGAGTACGTTTCTTTACTTTGAGTTGATAGGGTATTAAGATGTTTTTCATTTACATTTATTTCCAAATGTCAAGCAGTACCTTGAGACATACGATAAGGATATATAATTTATTTTGTTGTTTCTGTAGTTAGGTAACTCGCATTCAAGAGACGCATTTCCAGTTCCATATTATATATTCAAAGATTTTTGGTGCTATTCCATTTGCTCCTACCGAACTGATAACACTGAATGAAATTTAGATTAACTTTCATTTCTTTCAACGCAGATTGATTTTAGCTGAAATTCCTTTTGAGTAACATTGTTCAAGTTTTATTTCATTGTTTATTTTTATTTCCTTTAGAACTCGCTGCGGTTATGTGCCTCATTGTTTTGAGAAGTATAATTTTTCTTCTTTAGTTATTTGAGTGCATATAAAACTGCTTTATTTGTGAAGAAATATATCTTAAATTACAAAAAAAAAAAAAAAAAAATCCAAGTGCACCATGTTATTAAATTTATACTTCGAGAATTCGTTTCTTACTCCATCTCTGTTATTTTGATGTAATTATAGATTCGTCCCATTTATCCTAGAGAAAATATTTTTAATGACAATTTTATTATGTTTTTAATAGGTTTTTGAAAAGTAGTGTAACGTGACAATGATATCGGAGTTGGGCCATCCACATTAGAACTTGTTACTAGGGAATACTGATAAAACGTAGTATCGATTGGTCTGTACTTACGACATGCCAATGGAATAAAGTTCATACATGGCAGGTTCGCGGAGGGAATAGTGATCAGAGTTCCTGCCTACTGATGGATAGGTCCTTTGCTCTACACCAGGTATGTTAGAAACGTTGAAATCACTAATGCTAGACTTGGGCACGTTAAGCCGTCTGACCCCGGATTCTGGTCCCTCGGTTAAAAATAAGGACGTATGGTCCTCCTCCACCTCATTCTCTCTCCCCCACTGCTAGTGTAGACTATGACATTGTGTGACGTCACCAGCGCTCACTAGTAGCTAGGCTTTCTGACTCCTCACTGTCTATCCACTTTCCTATCATGAGACTCTAGGTTCCACTTAATGTCATACCGTTTCTCGTACTCGGCTCGAAAGACTGTATCAGGCATGGCTATTCTAATATTCCTTCTCTATGGGTGTAAACCGTACAATATGATCTTTGGGTCAGGGCTGGTGGTAATCCCGTTGCGATCTTTAGTCAGAGTTTTGTCCTGCTCATGACCGCGTGGATCCATAAAATGAATGACAGTTAGTTCATACATAGGAGTAAAGGTTTTCTGTAAGTAATCATTTTTGGTTTTGTTCTTTAAGCCACTTCGTAATCCATGAAAGTCTACGGGGATTCACACATGCCAATGTAGGATGCATGGCTCCTATTAAGTGGAGGAGGAGAACCTATACATAATAGTAAATTAAACGCTATTCCTCTCCCTGTATCACAATGAAGTCTCTCAAAGAGACAATTAAGCTTCTGAAACGGTCATCCGTTGGACAATCATTAATGCAATTAGAGAAATGCAGCTTCGAAGATAATTGCTGTCAAATAATGAGGATTGTACATTCCTCAGTGGCTGTCAACAACTTCAAAACTGGAAGCATCCGTTTGTGACTGAAACCTTAGTGTATAGAGAAACCTTAAATAATCCTAACGGTGTAATTCCGATCTTCTCTTTCAATTATAAAGAAGTAAATTTCTCCGTCATTTTTGGTCTACGCCGGGATTCGAACCCGAGGCCGCTTATTCCGGAACAAGTCGCTCTACCAACTGAGCTACGCAGACATTTATTCTGATTCCTATCTGTCCTTTATGTCGTGCCGGCAGGTACGTCACATCTCCCCCCGAAAGAGGGCCGGGGGCATGGCCCGCGGGTCAGCGGTGACCATGAATCGTTGCAGGCAGCCATCCACTGTAGAACGTGCACTTGAGAACTCCCAGTCAATCTGTTGTGTGGAATGCAACATCACACATTTTTTATTTTTCGAAGCGCTGGAGAAGGAATTCTCTGATTTTTCCTGTCTCGCGGTGTGGAAATAACATCACACCGATGCGAGATTTTGAACGGTCGGGTCATCCGGATAGTTCGGGCGCCATTATAACGAAGTGAATTTCTCCGTCATTTTTGGTCTACGCCGGGATTCGAACCCGAGGCCGCTTATTCCGGAACAAGTCGCTCTACCAACTGAGCTACGCAGACATTTATTCTGATTCCTATCTGCCTTAATGTCGTGTGCGTCCTGCTGGCAGGTACGTCACACAATGACCGTGCAATTTGGGGCATCTTCCAGTGATTCTTCTCCAATCTTTAAAATCTGCATGACTAGCATGGCATAGTTCTTCTGAAAACGGTTTTTATAAATAGTGTTAAAAATGCGACGTTCCTGCATTACTCTTTCCTGGCTTGCAACAGAAGTTTGTATTTTCTCTTTATTGAAATTACGACCCAAGGACAGACGGTTTGTATTCGCCTTAACACAACCAAGCTACTGCTCGGCTGAGGCAGTACCACCTGCTGCCTCGTCATGGATCAACTTCGTAAGCTCGACATTATCGCACTGTACCAACCATGTCGTTTCGATTTGTTATCGACATGTACCAACCTCGTCGTTATGAATTCCATCGCGCTGTATCAAACACATTCTTGTGGGTTGGTATCGCACAGTAGCAACCACGTACTTGTGAATTGTTATCGCGCAGTAACAGCCACGCACTTGTGAGTTGTTATCGCGCTGTGCTAACCATTCTTGTGAATCGTTATCCCACTGCACTAACCACATTATCCTAAATTGTTAGCCCACTGCACCAAGCACGTTTTCCTGATTTGTTATCGCACTGAACCGATCACTTTCCCGTGAGTTGCCTTCCTTTCGGCTGTAGCAACCACGTTTTTACGGGTTGATACTTCACAGCACCAACCATGTACGTGTGAGTGGTTGTATCAAGTATGTTCTTGTGAGTTGTATTTCTCTCCACCAATCACGTTCTTGTGAGTTGTATTACCCTGCACCAATCACGTTCTTGTGAGTTATTTTCGCACTGTACCAACCACGTTTATGTGAGCTGTTTTCCCTTTGAATCAACCAAGTTCTTGTGGGTGATTATTGCGCTGTACCAACATGTTCGTGTGAGTTGCCACCCCGCTGAACAAACCACCCTCTTGTGAGTTTTGTGGGTTATTACCGCGCTGTGCCAACCATGAATTTGCGAGTTGTTAGCGCGCTGTACCAACCACATTCTTGTAAGGTGTAATGAGAATGGTCGAACCTTTGACGTACCCTCCTTACAACAATAGCACTTTCCAAAATATTTTGGTAAATATATATATATACGTCAGTTTAAAAGCTGTAGACTGTCTCAGCGATACCAGGAAACAGAAAATCGCATTGACAGGCTCAAAGAAAAACTGGCACTATAGGAGTGTTTAACCACAAGACACGTTCAACGGAACTAATAATTTCCAAGACCAAAAGTAATTAGGCCCATCGCAGTGTAAAATGCTTTGCATAATTTTTTGAGGGGATGTATCTAAAATCAGGAGGTTAAGTGAGTGAAAGAGAGGTAGCGATTTCTAATTCGGGGAAAAGGTAGATTAGGTGTTCATAGTGCCAGATACAAGATGGATTAAATTGATTGAAACCTTGACAACGGGAGCACAACCATCCGATTGTTGGTATACCACATAACTCTGTGCAGTGATGAATACTGATGGTTGATTATTTACCTCTGAACTAAGCTCCTGTGAGCATTTCTAGGAAAATAAAATCATTGTATTGTTCCAGATAAATGCTCCGTCACTAACTTTTGCAATTAAATGCTACGAATTCCACTCCTGTGTTAACCGAGATCCTCTTACTGACCCCCCTCCCGAAATCTGGGGCACAGATTAAGTCACTATTCTGAAACCTTTAATTGGAAGCTCAAAAAGGAGCAATGCTTACAATAAGATACCATTCTGATTAAAATAAATACTAGGCCTAATTTCAGCTATAATGACATATTCTCACCTGGAAAACACAAACAATCATTTCCTGTTCATGATCGATAGAAATATAAATACCAAATTTCCTTTTCTGCCCTTCCTCATAACAGCGACACCAGAGCTACAAGTTATTGTTTCTTTTAGCGTTCTCTGTGCGAAAACTAACGTTAAGTTATAGAGCTTCCTGTTCAGGGAACACAAACTACGGGAATCCTCTGTGTGCTCTGTCTGATACCCAACGTGCATCTCTTGTAACAGAAGACATTTTAATCTATACTTACAGGCAATATGCCTTCAGTGGGAATTTCAGGTCTCCCTCACTCTCTCTCTCTCTCTCTCTCTCTCTCTCTCTCTTGATCTTCAGTCAAAAATTACACAACTTCGTATAATCCGTTTCCACCTGTTCATCCACAGTCGGTAAACTCCATCATATTGTAAAATGCAGTTCAATGTAATTTATAATTACCGCATTATGATAAACTGTTTTATGTTTACGCATATTCGTAATTTCCCAAGCATAGCTAACTATTTATGGTATAACTGTTTAGCGAAGCCAGTTAACTTAACTTCTCTTATTTTTCCTCCTTTCGAAGGAAGAATAAGAAAAGTCAATTTCCTAAATTAAAAGCTTCAGCTTGTTTTTTAGCGCACAGGTTAAAAACCGATATTTTTACTACAAGAACTTTAGTTTCCTTTCTAATTCCCCTATCTTACGGAACTAGGTGTAATTATGTATAAGTTCTGCATGTTGAATTGCAAGCTTCATAGCTTTTCTCTGAATTATTTAAATTTCTACTTTGCATTTCTCCCAAGGCTGTATGCTGACGACTCTCCTCTAACAGGACGTCACCAACCAACGGCCAACTGTATATAACGTTCCTGCTGTCTGTATCCTACTTTGTATTTTATCTGAAGATGGGCACGTTTGACGGCCAGAAAGATCTCGTAGATTTTACTTGTAAATAATATATTTTAATGTAGTAAACCTTTAATGTCATCTTGTTTTATTTTTAATCGTGAAATGACAGTGTCGATTATTTTTGGATTATTTGAGTGGTGCACGACAACTGATTCTGAAGGACACAGTTCTGTTAGAGGAGAGCACAAGCAAATTAGAGAGTGTGTCTTCCCGGTTGTACGAAGTCTGTACGAAATTCAAACTGCTTATAAATAAGAGAAAACCTAATGCTATGGTGTTTGAGCGAGGTACTGAAAGTACTGAATGCAAGATCGGTCTAAATGGTAAAGAGATAGACCAAGTGAATGCATTTATACATTTAGGAAGTATGTTTTAAAGAAAAACACAGACTACATGGTTAAATTAGTAGGCCAGTTAATTCATTTTGAAAATCAGAGCTACATTAGGAGGCTTTCACAGGACTGACGGGTACTCTAAAAGGCCCGGAATGCTTGTGTATAAAATTGTAATCTTTCCTATTTTGATTTATTGCAATTAAACTTGGGACTACAGAAGGGACATAGGAGATGTTATGCGCTGGAGAAGTGAATTACTTACGGAGGTTTTGTGGCAAAAGACAAAGTTCTGATCATTTGAGGAACGGAGATGTGTTGTCGATCTGCGATGTGAAACAAAATGTTATTTGTGAGGTGGAGACAAATATTCTGAGGAGATTGGGTCATTTTAAAAATGAGTGGTAATATAGCAAGAGAATTTATTCAGCACAAGTGCGGCTAAAGAAAGGTGAAGCAAAGCCAAGGAAATCATGGGAGGATCAGATTCCAAAATGTCTGCTCGAGAAAAATATGATGAGTATGAAGTACAAAAGGCCATATGTGAGGCGTATGTTGGATGCCAGTGAATCTTACGTTTTGTGCTAAGATCGCCGTAAATGCAAACTTTTGTTACATCAGCAGTTAAGTAAAATCCAGCAACATCAGAAACTTTTTTTTTGGTAGATGAGGCTTCTTTGAGTAGCTAACATCCAAATCTCAGGGATCAGCTTTGTGTTGGGTATTGAATATATTCATGAATCATCTCCCAGTGTGACGGTATTAATATCCTCAGGACCATTTTTTTCATTCTTTTCTTTTCCTTTCCTTAGTATTCTCCAGAGGACTCGAGTCTAACTTTGCTATCTCTCACACTTCCACAGAATGTTAAACTCCGTTATCCCCGCTATTATACTGTACTTCTAAAATTATGGTGGTCAGCACAAACTTCTGCTTAAAGAAGTTGCGTAATATTGTTGAAATATTATTCTTATCACGAATTTTACTACATATATACTGTTTGGAATATGCATCAGAGACAAAAATGTCAGTAGGTGAACTTGGTAGGAAGCTTTGCTTTTCACCGCATTGAATGTGTAACATTTGTTGACAGAGTTGTCATGATTAAAGTGCAAAGAGAAAATTACAGAACATTCCGCCAAATCATTAGGATTATCTTCTATTTTGGTGGAAGACAAAATAATCAACTGCAATTGATATAAAGATCAATGTTTTATCATGACCGAGCAGAATGTAAAGAATTCGGAAAACTATCGTTAACATTTGGCACCATTTGATCTTGTTTATTCTGGGTTTTTCTATAGCTTCTGAAATTCATTTTAAAAAGAGCCTCTTCCTCCACGTGATTTCTTTAACTGCTGAAAGATATTGAAGCATCTTCTGTCGATCTATGTGTTGCTGATATTTCTCTTCTATTCAGCCAGTAGATGAGATTTCAATTCAACGGCGGCACTTGCTCGGAATAACGATTTTGAACATTATAGAGACGTGCTGTTTTTTAATCTTGGCTTTTGCGTCATTGTGAAGCTATTTCAGAAAATGTCGCTTGACTGGCTCATGCCTGATGTCGTGAGATGCGATTTCACGAATTACACTCAAGGTCGAGGCAGATCATTCACGAACCGTCTCTCGGCGATCAGTGATTTTATTAGCAGAAAAACGTGCTAACACAGCAGACGCTGCAAGAAAAGAGGAAACACATCTAATTTTGTGAGTAAACAGGCGTTTTTCAACTGTCAGCCACCACTACTCTCGAAAGTTGCTTTATCGGTTACGTCCTTCTCCGTCATATGCATCGTTGCCTTAGGAACCTAACTTCATCATTCTTTGACTGAACGATATCGTACGGATGTTTCTGCAAAATATCTCTTTGATTCTCATATAACGGAGAGTCTTTGTCTAAAATTTTTATTTTGTAATTATTGAGCTCCATAGCAAAAATGGAAGAGTGTTATTATTATCGTTAACGTTTAGCAAATGAGAATAAAGAGCACTGTTTTAATATCTCGAATGACTACTATTCGACTTGATTCAACACGCATAGATACGACTCTGTGCAATCCTATATTGTGGAGGCTATTATGATAAAATGATGAACTTTTCCTTGAACTACTATCCTCAATGTTCGATATATACACCGAAGAACCAAAGAATTGTGAAAACCTGCCTAATATGATGTTGGTCTTCCACGTGCCACCAAAACAACTCTTACCCGGCGAGTCAAAGACGTTATAAAATTTCTAAAGCTACTTTGTGGTATCTGGCACCAACACGTTACCAGCAGATCCTTTAGCTCTTGTAAGTTATGTGGTTGAGCCGCCGAGCCGCAGCACAAGTAAACATATTCTGTTCAACTTGCTGTTAAAACACAAGCAACTTATTCTCCAATGATTTAATATCTGGGGAATTTCGACGTCAGGGCGATACCTGGAAATCATCTTCATTTCCCGCTAACCATTCTGGAACAAATGAAGCAGTGTGGCATGGCGAATAACCCTGCTGAAAAAAGGCATTGCCGTAGGGGAATACCGTTGACAGGCAATGATGTTAAGGTACGTAGTAGACTTCATAGTCTCCTGCACATGAATGTCTGAACCCGGGGTTCCACAGCAGAACATTGCCGAAAGCATTAAACTTCCTCTACCGGCTTGATTTCGGCTCACGGTGCATCCTGTTGCCAACATTTCTCCAGGTAAACGACGCACATGTACCCGGATCTCCACATGGTGCCACAGGAAACGAGATTTTTCAGACCAGACACCTTCTTCCAATCATTTAAGTTCCAGTTATGATGCTTGCTTCCCATCGTAGAAGCTTTCGATAGTGAACTGGGGCTGTCACAGGCACTCGAAGTAATCTCCGGCTACTCAACCCAATTTTCAGCTGTGTTTGTTGTACTGTGTGTTGTGACACATTATTCCCCTCTCCAGCTTTTAAATTATGGGCGAGTTGCGTCACAGTATCCCTTCTGTTGGCTCGTACCATACGGGATAGCCTTCGCTCACCACTCGAACAGATGAGTCGTGGATGGCTGACAATTTGCAAGCGGTTCATGGTTTTCCCCTACAGGGTTCACTTTTTGAAGGTACTACCCACGGCAGATCGTGAGCACTCCACATGCTTTAACGTCTCGGAAATTCTCTGAGCCAGTCGTTTGAACATTATAATTTTGCCTTTGTCAAACTCGCTTAAGTCCCCTGCCGTTCCCACCTGAATGGCAAGAATAACACTGATTGACAGAGCTGAGTATCAGGTGTTAGTTATACCGTTTCATAACCTCATAACCTTCACACGCGCAGTTGTTTACCTGCACTTGCTCCAATTTGCATAAAAACAAGCTGTTCACAATGCTTTGGTTCGTCTTTGTCAAAGAAACTACTTCCACCGTTCTGCTCTAGAAATCCGGCCTGCCTTTTAACTGCTAACTGTAAGCCACTTGCTACGTTCTTGATAGTGAAATATTAATTTGGCATGCCAAGTATATGTTTTTGGTTTCGGCGTTTAACGACTACCAGCAGCATCTAAATGTGTAAGATGACGCTCGTTTCGAACTTAGGGACACCCATTTCAGGGAAAGAAAATAATCAGTGCGTATGAGTTCCTTAACGTTCATATCTCATCTGGGAAACAAACCCGCATTCATCTCGGGTGATTAGCCAGCTACCGTGCCTCTGAATTCCCTGTCACCAGATGGGCGTGTTGCAGAATTAAGGCGCTAACAGTTGCGAGGACCTTTTGGAGTAGTTTGCTATATGAAGCCTACAACGATACCATAACTTGCATTTTCCCTATTCTTTTAGGTATACAAATAATTTGTGGCGCATATTCTAACTTTACCTTTCTTTTTCCGATCCTGTTCTCTTAGGTAAATTTTGGTTTACTTTCGTTAAGCGTTTTCTAGTCTCAGCGCTACAATTTCTCTTTTTCTTTTTTTTAGATTAAGTGTTTAACGACCACCGTCAGCAACTCAATAGGCTATAAGCAATCACCCATCCCTAGTTTAGGGCCACTGGTTCCAGGAAAGGTAGAGAACTAGGGCCTTAAGACGAATACAACATCCATGTCTCACCGGGATATCGGACAAATGGCCATAAGCCAGCGCTTATACCTCTGCGCCACCGGGGAGGCACAGTTTCTCTCTCGCCGAATTTGTGTTGTTGCATTTTGACGACTGGTCAGTAGAAAAACATATGCTAAAGACAAGAATAAGAGTACTGTTTCCAATTGTATCAGTCGGATTGGTGATTGTTGATTTGTACGAACTTTGATTTGAGACACTAACGCTGAATGTTACGCTACATTGTTCGATAAGTTGCAATTGTTTGTTGAGTGTTGACGATAATTTACGATTATTCTATGTCAGGGACACTTGATTATACTGATGTTGAAGATATAGTGATTTAAGAATTGGAATTATGTTATGCATTTAATTATTTCTAAGTGTATTTACAAAGGACCAATAAAGAATGTTATGAACATCGTAAGTAAGCATTTTCTATTCACCTGCATATTTTTATTCACTGCCTAATTAGCTATTGAGTGTGTAATTAAGCTATGTGGAACACGATGCTAGAATGTATATCCGGAACATTTCAGTAAGCTTTACAATAAAGCGAGATTGCGGTCTTTCCCGTATTGAATAACCTGCGCCAGTGAACTTCAACGAACCAACAGTTACTACGTAAGAAGAGTGTTTTACAGTGAAGTTCTGTTGTATTTATAATTCTACTATAGACCACTAACAATATTCAATTCATTTCCAGTAAAACTCTGCAAATTGCTTTAGGTTTCTCAGCGGTTCCTTATAGGTCATTTTCAATGTTTTGCCGTGTTTGAATTGTTGAACCATTGTAAATATTCGAAGCAATTGCAAATATTCGAAGGAGATATTCAAGAGCAAGTTAAACATTCTCTAGTGCTACTTCAAAGTGTAAATCCTTCCCGTAAAATTATTTTACAAGGTATTGTCCTTAGTTTCACGTTGTGTCTGTATTTGTGTAAACAATTAACCTAAAAATACCTTCTTACATTGGCCTATATTGAATTCTCATATTTCATTCTGCGATGCTATGAGAAATGTCATTTTCCATTTTTTTCCATTTCCTACTGAAGAATGATATTTTCAATCAATACTGAAGATTTTTTGCATCTTAAACAGCCACTATATTTTCTTGAAACACGAAGGATTGATTGACCATGTTTTAAACTACCGCGTACAAATATATACTCCGCTTTGCTAACATTGCAGAGAATATCGCGCTTTGATTCCAATACTCCGGCCGTAGGCCTCAAAGTACACTGCACGAGATAGAAATTGCCCCATCCAGAAGGAATGAAGATAGAAAGCTGAAATTCAGCATGCAATTAGGAATACATAAGGGTTTACCTTGATGTTATTTTCAGCCACGTACAGTGCTTATCAGATGAGATAATGCAGCACAATGGGTACGCCTCAAGAAATGGTTACACCGCCGCGAACGGAAATATAGGCAGCAATACGGCGTGGCAATGTGTTATACATTCGACTGATATCGTTCTGAGGAATGGAACACCAAGCACGGTTGAATTGCTCCCATAATTCAACGAGATTGTGTTCAGGCCGAATCGATTGCAGACGACGTCTGATGTGCTCCCACAGGTTTTCGATTGGGAATAAATCGGGCGATCTTGCTGGCCATGGCAGTGTTTGAATATGTTGCAAACATTGTCTGGAGAACCTAGCGGTGTGTACACGGGCGTTATCTTGCTGGAAAATGGGGTGCTGTAGGCCATTAAGGAACGGTATCAAAACGGGCTGAAGAACCTCGCTCACGTATCGTGCAGCTGTCAGTGTGCCCGTGATGCGCACCAGAGGTGACCTACTGCCATGAGCAGTAGCACCCCATACCATAATGCCTGCCTGACGGGCGGTGTGGCGGTCGCGAACGAAACCGGGATCCGTCAGCTTACCAGGTAGTCGCCAGACACGGATATGTCGATCGTCAGCACCCAGATCAGACAGAAACGGTTTGATCGCTGAAGACCATTCCTGACCCCAGTTCGCATGGCTTCGGCACCAAGCCAGACAAGCGCTGCAATGGCCTCCCGTCAGTGGCAGTCGACGTAACGGTTGCCTACTGCGCAGGTTTGCCACGTGCAACTTTCGGTTTACAGTTCGGATCGTCATGGCGATGTCCATGGCCGATGGCACAGTACGTCGGATATAGACTGCAGTGCTTTAATATGACGAACGAGTGCGTCGAACAATCATCCGGTGAAGGCATGCTGACGTCTGTCGGACTGCACCACTGCCTCTCCTACGCACGTACGAACCTTTCTGTAGCCATTGGTGCAAACAGCGTCCAACAGTTCGTGCATCCCGTTGCACATGCGCAGCGATACCACGTGTAAACCAGTCCCCTTCACACAGGCCTACAATTTTTTCTCTCTGAAACGCATCCAAATGACGATAAACCGCCGAAGGTGTGTACCCGCACTTTCGGCCTTCGCTGAACAGTTCCCCAGCGCAAATAACACATCTGAAATGTCCGTGACACATCCACCGGTGTCCTCACTTTACCATCCCTGTTGCTGCTGGCACCTTTATTTCACGAACGTGTAACGTCCTATGCTCTGGTTTAATATAATTTGCTTATCTGGAGTGGGAACACACTCCCGTCGATTTGCGTGTTTGTTGAGCACATCCTTCTGGATGAGGAAATTTCTATGTCTAGCAGTGGGTTATGTTACATCTGATTTGACGTCATATGCCTCATTGGATGTATAAGAATAGTTTTTTTCTCTCAGTGGAATACTCTTAGGCGAAACATGTAAAGCATATGGACTACACACGACGATCAGAGTAGCCCGAGATGTAAACAACAATCAGAAGTCGACATTACAAACAACTGAATTCATCGTCGGAAGAGAAAAGCATACAGATTAAAACATTAGTTTCAGGATCTCAAACCAAGGGTTATAGCTATCTGTATGTCCACCTGTATACCTCTAGTTTATAGTTTGTGAGTAAAATATATATACACCGGGATGTCTTTACGGAAGAAATTGAGCTATGGCACAACGGAAACGGGTAAGGAGGTCAGAAAATCAGGCCACACATTGTTTTAAACCAACGGACATATGTGATTATTTGGATGAACCCTCAAATAGCAATTGACTGCAGCCGCATTCTGTGGCTTGTTCTGGTTGTCGATGGTGCTTTACTCTTTTGGGTAAAGTTTGCTTGGAATGGCGCAGCTCTACTTCTCATTCTGAATAGACCTTCTACCTCCAACCTCAAAGTAAACCTTCTGGTGGATTATGCTCAATCTGCAATAATGGCGTTGTATCCGAAAACCGTAGCCAGACGATAATACAACAGCACACAATGAACTTGGTTATCATTTTAATTTAACTTCAACATCACCTATGGCCCACGTTTTTGGATGATATGTATGCTATCAAGAAAATGTGAGGACACCTGGAAAGACCCATCTGTACAGGACCACAATAAAAGAAAAACCTGATGTACATGAAAACAATTCTACGAGTATTATGGATACAGCTGAAATTACTTTAGAGCAACTGTTCGGCTGTGTTCTCGATGAAGACATGTGATCAAGTTCTTCGTCTACCCACTCCATACAGACTGGCTATGTAGTAAGATCATAACCTCGAGCCAGCGGGACGAATTCTACTTGATTGTCTGGCAACTTTATAAAGGCAGTAACGATGCGCGGCCGAGCATCTCCTTGGATGTAATTATTCGTTCTTTGAAGAGCTGCACGATTTGAAAGGTATTAGACAAAATGAATGCTCATACTTTACATCATGAGAGTGATACGGAACTTGCAAGTCACGAACTTTCGCCGTTAGACTTTCTTCCGGACCGGACGGACACCCCATCATGCCCGAAATGAAGTCTAACGGACATCTTGCCTCTTAGAATTTTACTTAGCTCCTTCGGTACTTCGGCGAGGTAAGTAAGAAGGGGGAAAACAATATGGCTAAAGAAACTGTCTCATGCAGGATGTGTTGCATTACTGCGGACACAATTGTATACTTAAGTAAAATAAATGGAGTTAAATGTTAGGTCAACGGGTGACAGTATTCACTTGAAGCGAGATCTATCTCCAACATATGCTTCAACCCCCTCCACGGAGGTCGTCGAGCGTGAGTGCTGGTGCTTAGAATTTTCCCGTGCTGTATCTCTTCCTTTGGTCCCTGTAGATTCTGATGCTGCTTTTGCGTACCCTGCTGCTAATTGCAGTTATACTTCACTGTCCAAACTTGTTCTGTTTGTTTTTTTCTATAAGGTACCCTAACTCTTATCTCCTAACTTGCTATTTCTTAGGGCTCTTCAAGACAATAAGCCAGACACTGTCTTCCTAAAACCCTCTACACCAAGATTAATTGACAAAATTTAGCTGTATGTCAAACAAATCTAGCGAGCAGTGAGAGGATATAAGGAGAAAAACTCCTGCATTTACGCTGCTCTGCTGCTTCAACAATTCAGCTAAAAATGATTAGTTGTAGTTTCTGTTCTAAATCTCGATATTTTCGCTCTTGAACTAAGCTCAATATTCTGTACGCTGACATTAGGTAGTTTGCATCCTATGCTTTGCATCGCTACAATCGCTGACCACATTTGTCTTAAATCCCTCATTGACTTACAGGGTTTGCTCAGACAGAACGAAACTGAAAAACAATATTAATTTAGCCCTGGTCTCCGAAGAATGGCTACCTCCAAGTAACAGTCACGTTTTTCTGTTCCAAACAGTAATCGCTATTCAGAGGGTTCACTGTAATAGTAGCTAACCAGGAAAGTTATTGAGAATTTTTAATCTGATACCAAGAAAAGATGAATTTCGAAATTCTCAATTGCGAATTTTCTAATTTTATCTGAGGGCTTATTTGTTCCAAAACGTATGCTCCTACCTCGCCTCCCCTCCTAAAAAATCAACATTATGTTTTAAGTTTCTGTCATACATACAAAAATTGTGTTATCGATCTCAGTTACGATTCTTACATAATACTTGCGCACGACGAATATACGAGTAAGTGAATTGATGAAGCAGAAGAACTGATTTCTATAAATCGATAACATAACTGTCATGGTATATTGCATTATAAATTTTTTATATTATTCAGTTTTACGTTCACGAAACAATTAATAATAAGAATGTGATAATTAATTAGTGATTTAATACGGATGCAAGTTAAAATAATCTAAATAATAAAATTATCATTGCAATATAACATTAATTGTTGTCATTATCACAGTAAGAAATAACAACACTAAGAATCATCATAAAATTTTTTATAGTAGTTAATTGTCAATGTCATCAAATCAGTTTTTATCATCATGCTTTTACTCATTATTTGTAGTCTCTTTTGCTATTATAATTAGTAGTGTTATTTTTTGTTTAGATTTTTAATGAACAGTTTTCAAAAAGGCCATGCTATACATTATTAAAATAACGTATGAGCCAAGAATTTTAGAGTATTGTTCTGAAAGTTTCCATTTTTAAATTTTCTTAAGGAAAAAATTAAACATTTTCGGATTTCTAAAACACTGATCACACACATTTTAAGCTTTTGCTCTGGTTCATTACCATTGATGGAGATCGAATTTAAACAGTAGTTTTCACGATAAGGATATATTAATTCATTTGAAGTTAAAATTTTACAAAATTCTATAGTTCATTTCTTCAACTGTAGAGAAGAAAAAAACGGGAGTTCAAAGGTATAACACAGTTCTTTTGTTCTTGAGCACAGTTATGTCTCGATAAAATATTACACTAAACCGGCAGTCACATTTCCAAATCTTATTTTTTTTTGTTAATCTTAAAAACACTTTTGTTAATTTTTGAGAAGTCGGTTATGATTGCTCCACCACCTGTGGTGAATTTTTCAGGACGAATTTTTGGATTACCTTGAATTTCTTCCTTTTCCTTTTGGGCAGTGCAGCACTATTCTGTAATTTAAAGTAGATCTATTTTGTGCAGATATGCAAATTAACTGTTCCAGGCAAATGATGATTCCAGCTGTATAATTATTTATTTTTGGATGCATCTGTTGGAAATTGAGTACATATATTATCCGCATAGTTTTGCCAAAACTATTAAACTGGGTCCATAAGAAAATATTTTAATTCTTTCATTTCCCTTGGACGAGACTGTTGACTGATCAGTTTGTAGGTATAGAGTGAAACGAAGAAATTTGATTCTGGTCGAATCACGCTCATAGCAGTGTAAAAACTTTTCGTACAATGTATGTGATTCATTAGCATAATAAAACAATCGACATCGAAATGTCTCACCATTATATCTTTAGAAAAATGATGTTTTTTCTTTGCTGCTGTACTGCCTGTTCAGCTTCAAATTTCCACTAAGAAACTAGTGACAAAACAAATTTTTCCATGAGAAGATACCTAAAAGTTTAGCGCAAGTTAGTTTGTGTTTTAACATTGGGTATGTAACTAAAATGAAAAAGATGTAATTGGATTTCAAGCAGTAAGATGCTTATCAAATTAAGTATGCAACTACTTCCTGTTGTAACCTTTTCATCCATTCTTCTTTCAGTATGAGTAGTGTTACTTTAGTTTGGAAAGTTTCGTTTGCAGTGACTTTAGAGAAAATTATAGTTTCATTGAAGAAATCTTCCCTACCAAACTGCAGGGCTGAATTTAGTGCTGCGAGGATGATTAAATTTGCATGAAGAAGACCGCGAGACTTAGAATTTGTATAAACAGTAAACGTTTTACCTTCCTTTCTTCACTGAAGAAACTTTTATGTTTTCTGGATGCGTATAAAGATATATATTCTTTAATTGCCACTGTAAAATCAAATCAATTCGAGGCCATGGAAGAAATGGGAATGCTATCGAATTATACGAGTAAAACACTATATAACTCGAATTATCAAACTTGGAAAATATTTAAAATCTAAATAGCTTTTCAGTGACTTGAATTTCCTCTGAAAATAAATGGATGGAATTTGGGTAAATGCAAGTGAAAGAGGGACTCTTAACCAAAAAACATATCTTGAAAGATCTGTCAGACGTAATCAAGGAAACTAAAGATAGTAATTTGAAATGTCAACTGCTTCTACAAACATGACTGATTCAGGTTTGTAGGAATATTATTGTATAATATTATATTACACTTTCATTTAGATCATCTTGAATATATCAAATGTCTTCGAAGTTTTAACTTCTGTGAAGCAGATTTATCTTAAAATTGAGGGTAAATAGCTTTTTTTTTTAGACCCTTCTATTTTTGTTCAATATATGTTTTGTCACTCTCACAAAAACTAACTTGATGTTTTGTTGAAATATACGTACTATTAAAATTCTGTTTAATTTATAGGTAAAGCAATGGCCAATTGACACGTGACGCGAGCTTTCAGCATTCAAGGATCGTGCAGGATATATCGTCATCATTATTAATCTATGGTGAAAAAAACATTTATTGGTCTCATCTATTTTTGAAAATTTAATTTGTAAGCAGTAAATCCGGACTATCCTTTTCCCTCTCCTGTTTCTTCAATGCATCGTATTAATAGATTCATTAACTTTTGCAGAAACTTAGGCTTCTTCTGCCTGTTAGATCTCGTTGCTCTAATGATACTCTTCCACTCTGTGGTTTCAGATTTTGTAGCAGCAATGGAAACTGCAGAAAGGTATCTTCGTTTCAAATAATTACCTTTTCTTGTTCTTGCTTCTGCCTCGGAGTAATCATGTATCACCAATTTTTAATTTAATATTTTGTTGGTTTTGTTGCTATATGTAACGTCTTACATCCTTAAGCAAAAAGAAGTTAGTTGTATTTATTGATTCTACCTTTTACACTTTCATAACACGTACATCTAATCAAATCAAACTTTTCGTGTTCAGAGATGTTAACATACATCCGACTGGCAGATAATCACCAGCTCTTCTTTGAATGTAGTTTTCTTTCTTCTTTCATGGAATATGTGACGCCCCCTACCGTTGCATATATGCATTATTTCCTTCATTAAGTACCTTTGAGATATCCCGAAGGACAGATGATCGAGCTGAAAGCATTCTATGTAGAGTAATCAAAAATGAAAAATATTTTTAATAATTTCCTATCTCTATTACTAATATGTGCTTTCTGATATTCATGTATCAAAACTAATTATAACACTTAATGCGACTTTACTAATACCTCTGTCTGCAAGAAATTAATGTCTAGAGTTATGGTAAAAAATATCCAAATAATTATTTTCACTATCTATTTTGCTGCAAAACTTGCTTATTCTGAATTATTTGCTCCATGGTTCATTTTTAACACTTTTTGTGCAACACATGTTTGTTATCATGAGGAGAAAATATTTTTTCGTTATTATGAATTTTCGTTAGATTTTTTTTATTTAAAATCCAAACCTCTTTTTCGTGGAATACACACCGGATATCTGAAGAGAAACGAAAATCCGTTTGCTTTTCTTTTTCTGTGGCAAGAAGTAGTGAGCATTTTTAATTTAGGACGAAACTTAAGAAAACCATTTTGTTTTTAGCACGTCTTTCTAAAAACAACGTACACGCTCATACTATCGCTATGAATATCTTACCTGTTTGCGGAGAATACCTGCCATGGTCAGCCCGATCTTTTGTTTTTTTAACCTGAAAACTTGAATTGCGAAAACGACGACCTTTGCCCTTTAGCCAACTTTTCGATGCACTTTTTCAATAGATGCGTTAAGTGCCAGTGCTGTCAAGTTCAAAATATATTTTATTCCATATCTTCGTGTCTGTAAAAATGAAACAGTTCTTTGTTTCTCTGATACCTTTTAACACAAAGATCATTTTCCTTATAGTTTCTTCTTCGTTCTTCGAAAAATGCACAGTTTTCCCACAAGAAGAGGGAAATGTGCATCGTATTTTCACAGATATCTCTGCTTCTGGAAGTCTGGTTAGAAGTTCCTCTTGCGTCTGTCAGCTTCATGTTTTGGACGTATTTTTTTTCAGTTCTTCTAATGTGCATTTCTCGCATTAGGGCAGTAAGTGTATGTTTCTGTTTGCAAAATATTTGCAGCCGTATATATGCTTCTAAAAGCGCCAATGAAAAATTTCTTTTTAGATCAAACACCCCTCCCAGTGGAAAACATTTCGCATATTCCTTCAAAATAACACGCATATTTTCGATGAATATTGTATTTTTCCCATATCCCTACTTTTAAAAATCTGATTTCAAAAATTATTTTTGCGACGTATAGTGTTATGAGAAAATTTTGCACATAACTTACAAGGAATGCACATTTTTTCTGCTAGAGTAAGGAACCGTATATTACTGTTAAAACATATTTTCAGCCGCATGGAAGCTCAGCTATAAATATTTGGATAGCTACTGCTTACTACAGGAAATATTTTAAATCCGCGTAAAATAATGCATAATTTTTTCTCAATGGGGCATGCAAATATATTTCATTTTTTACGATATCTGTACTTCTGAAAGTTTGATTTAAAAAATCCCATTTGCATAAGATAACATTCATCTCGGAGAAAAGTTTGCATACATTTTTCATAATGCAGAATTCTGATGCTACTTGGCGTAAGTGTGTGCATTTATGCTTTCAACTTTATCCTCGCTTTTATAACTTCCATTGAAAGAATTCCCTTTGCACTGCAAGCTATTCACTGTGATAACGGTAACAAACATTATTCACTTCAAGAAATGCAAATCATTTATGCTACGGCGGTGTATATGCATGCAACTTTATTGCTGCTTCTGAAAGTTCAATTTGAAAAGTTATTTTTTCATTGCATATCTCCCACTATGAAGAACAATTTGCACACGATTTCTTTCCTTTTTTCGGTTTGCATTAGTCTGAAGCTAGGGGGCTTCGGTATATATTTATATTTGCAAGAGTAATTTCGATTGTGCAAATGCGATGGAAAAATCCTTGTTTGGTAGGATACCGTTTATATTATGAACAATATTTTTCACCCATTTTTTTTCTGGAAATGAAACACTGTTTTCCCTCCGGGATTACTTTTCATATTTCTGCTTCAAACTCTTCAATATTTAAAACAAATCCTGTTTCATCTGATACGTTCTGGAGTGCAGGAGATCATGCCTACGGCTTGTGATATTCCGTAACGCCCTTTTACGCCAACAGTTGGAGCATATTTATATCCTATTTGTAAATGTTTTACCGCTTCAAGAAGCCCGGTTGAAAAAAATTAAAACTGGATGCATTCACTATGCAAAGCAAAACGTATTTTCAATATTGCGCAGTTTCTCCTCTAGGGGACATAATGCATTTTGTTTTTCTAAGAATTTCTTCTTTTCTAAATATTCGCTTTGAGATATTTTTATGTGTAGGAATGGATTTAAATGACGCGATGCTTACATTCGAAGCTTCGGTGTCACCTTTTTTGTTTAACACAGCGAGCAGCACTACTCAGAATTTTTTTTTAGCATTTACCACCATAAAGAACAACTTTCATGTTCACTTGCACCTTGTGAATTGTATGTTTGGAACCTAATGTCCCGAATTGTGAGGATAATGTATTCACTAAATATCTTTCTTAGGCCACATTAGTAAAAATTGAGGCTTTTAATAATTTATCTGTAATTGTTGTTTTACGTGATGTTATTTCCCTTGGAATTTCTTCTGTTAATTTTTTTTCTGTTACGTAATATTATTTCGCTTGTAATTTCTTCTGCTTATCATTTCTTCTGTTAATTAACATTATTTCCATTGGAATCCCTTCGGAAGCTACAGCGTAAAAATTCAAATTATATCTACCTTTCTTGCATATTCATTGGCAACTCTTAGTTCCTACGAATGGTGAACATTGGAAATAAAAGTCATCGACAGCTCAACGGGAAATATCCTACAAGTAATCCAAGCACAGGATTACGCTTTTCCCGGTTATATTGTAAACTTTCGTCCGTTGTTGTTTTAAAAAAATCTAAGACCACTCGGTATTTATTCTCCATAGCAGTGTATAGCGTACTTATAAATATACAATAAAGCAATTCAGAGAAAACAAAATTTCGATATTCTGAATGACTGTTCTGCAGAGAGCAAAAGAAATTTCACAAATTACTGCTTTTTAATATGGTAAAAAAACATGCAGAAAAAAGTCTTACCTTTATCTTGTCTAAACGTTGCTATATTCATGAATTTGACCAAGAGTCACAACAAAAGCACAGCAATGCGAAACGAAAAAAACAAGCTTTTCAGCATAAATGAGAAATACAGTCGAATATTTAGTTCTATGTTCAAATTCCTACGGTGTTTGGGAGACATCCTGCGCGGAATTACAATCTCAAAGCAAAAATTCACAGACTATGCACAGAGCTTTATTTGAAGTGAAGTAGTGTGAGATTAATTACATGGAAAGTCAATAACAAGTTTTACGCCATAAATGCATAAAAACATGATTATCTTGCTCATATTGCATATGAATAACCCGATAAGAAAGCAGCAGAAGCACTACAGTTTGTAAAGCATCAGTTTAAACGAGTTTAACAAAAAATATTCTTACCTTTTCGTCTTGAAACAAGAAAATTAAAGGTTTTGACTGAAAGTACTTACAAACATGCCAGCTGGGAAAAGGGATTAAAAAACATAACACACTTGTTAATAGTGAAAAGAAAGGTAACTGTCGATAGTGTACACGGTTAGTACTTATTTTGCTATTTTGAAAAATATTATTAAGCGGGAGACAATGACTTACTCGAAGTTAAGTGTTCTCTTTCTGCCATGAAATAGTGTAAACATTTCGCAGCTTGGCACGTGGATTTATTTCCATATCAGAAGGAACATTTTCACTGTTTTCGTGTAAAGCAATCTGTAATCGTGAATTTCAACGCTCTGCAAAGGGCGAATGAATTAGAAATATGACTGATATTAACGCGAAAAGAACGACAGATTTATGATTCTGAGGACAAGGATGGAACTAACACCTCGAGAAAAATCGAGGACACTTCAGGCTTATTATTTACTTACCTATCTGCATAGTAATTTCCTTCTGAGATTTCACTCAGGAGAACCTTTGGTCTGCTCGAACCATTTTCCCTTCTCGAAATATCAAAGAACATTAAGATTCTGTCTCATAGCATAGGTGCATTAAAGCAGGCCAATATTTTCTAATGCAACCTTTGGAAGTTCAGCTGTTATGTTCTTTAAAAAAAGCCATCAAGTTCAGATTCTGCAACGTTAGCCCCATTTCTTGCTTAATTGCATGTTTTAACAGCAAGTTCTCGATAAATTCGAGAACTTCTGAAATTTACCTTGAAGAAAGTCTATTAGAAAAATACCATATCAGCTGGAGCCATTTTAACGTACATAATATCGACTGTAGCTCAAAAGGAACTAGTACTGTACGGGAAAAACTTCAGTAGTCGTAGAAAAGTGTTGCAGTATATGCAAAAACAAGTATTAGTCAGTCAGTATCTAAGACGTGTGTTGATGATGGGTCCTATGGTTCTCGCAAGCTACAAAGATGTATTAATAGTTCTCGCACTGACCACACGATCTAATTTCTCTAAAGGACTTTGCAAGATGTGCAGCAAATATATAGTAGAAAAAACAACCAAAATAATCGTAATAACAACCCTATTATTCTTCCATAGCTATGAAAATTACTTCTAAATTTGGAAAAAAATTAAATTGAGTATATCGGTAAACCAGCAGAGTACGTATACATAATCAACATAAATGAACTCATTGGTTATTAAAGTCCTAATATGGGAGACCCCATAATGTAAAAATAAACAAGATGTCCTTATGGTAAGGCTCCCATACTGAGAACCATGGCGATAGATTTAATTGTGCTTTCGCCCTGATGGAGGCCGAACAATAGGTGTCGACACCGTTAAACGCAATTCCTTCTAATCAGACATATCCATAGCGCATTTTAACCCTCATTTAATATTGTGTTTTTAGTTTATGGAGATCTTTATAGGTTTACGGCACTTTGCACGAACCTCAACTGTCTTATTCCATGACCCGAACTTCTTTTATTGCATAATGTATATTCATTTTATTCTAAGACTCAAACATCAAACTAATGCATAATGGATTTTAAAACCACCTAATAAGTTTTTGGAAAGATATCACACAAAAATATTACTGACCTAAAATTTACCGCATTTCCAGTTGAAGTAAAAATTTGACGATGAAGCTGTTGAATTCTTGTTCATTTTACGGTTTGCCCATTCGGAGGTAAAAACGTGTAAAGTGTATTAATTTTAGAGTTTTACTGCCTACGTACAGTGTGGATCCTTTGCATGTTATATAAAAATACATCTATTTATGATTTTTTTCTTGTAAGGTATGATCCACATGGTATCATGAACTCATTTCGAAGGAATACCATCCCTTCATTTCGTGTTCACTTCTAACGAAAATTGAAACCCATTCTAGAGACTAAGGCACCATTAAGATTCATTCATTTTTATGCTTTAATCTTATACTGCCCCACATGGTATTCAGTAATAAATCGATTTCGCAGATATTGAGGATAACTATTTTTTTCACATGTGGTATATAAAAAACTTTTCAAATTTTGCTCCTCAACTTTCAGTACATATTTTCTGTCTTTTGAAGATACACACTGCCCGACAGAGAAAATGTCACACCACGAAGACGTGAACGTAGCGCCATTCAAATTGCAATGTGTGTGCACACTTTCAAGTTTGGCAAATTATTGCATTTGCAGGCCAATCACACGAACGGCGCGCGGTATATAAGTTGACAAGCAGCCCGTGAGGCCATCAATAAAGACGTCGTCACGACCGCCAAAAGTGAGTGGTTCTTCTGTAACCACGTGTGGGGAACGAACAAGGGGTGCCAATGCCGTTAAAACCCAGTCATACGCGATTTTGTCAAACGGATGAGTTCACTAGAGGTGTCATCGTAGGCATTCGTACCGCCGGATGGTCCTTGCGTAGTATTGCCGAAGAAACCCAACCTGATGCCACAACCGTCGAAGCATTTCGAGAGAGTGGTCCCAGGAAGAATCTGTGCAACGTCGTAGGGGGACCGGAGCACGTAGACGGACTTCCGAGCTCACCGATCGTTGCATCCGACGTCACGCCCTAGTGGACCCACAAGCAACAACGGGCGGCATTTTGCGGAGTGTACGGATTGGCTTGGATGCTCCGATATCGACGCGGCCAGTGTCGCGCCTATTGGCGGAGTCTGGTTTGCTGTCCATCCGTCCATTTCTAAAGGCAACCCTTAACAGTGAGCCATCGTTGTCACCGCTTGGTGTGGTGTCGCTCCAGAACTGCGTGGGGTACCGAATGGAACAGTGTGGTGTTCAGCGACGAATCGCGATTCTGTCTCTCCACGGATGATCCCAGTGTGAGAGTCTGGAGGCTACGTGGCCAACGGGTGGATTCCTCTGCCATTGTGGAGTGCCACACGGCCCGGCAACGTAGAATCATAGTGCGGGGTTCTATCAGCGCTAACGGCTGCTCACCGCTGGTACGCATTACGGGCACATTGACGGCACGCCGCTATGTTGACGAGGTGCTGCTGCCCGTGGTACTACCGTATCTTCAGGGAATCCCAAATGTTGTTTTTACAACAGGATAACGCCTGAACCCATACCGCTCGGATCAGCCTGAATGCTTTATACGGTGTGCGGATGCTTCCGTGGCCAGCACGATCCCCCTACCTCTTGCCATCGAGCATCTGTGGGAAACGATTGGACGTCGGTTGAGTACCTTCCCACCCCCGCAAAATGAAAAAGAAACTATGGGCTCGGATCAATACTACATGGTCCACGATACCCCAGGACTTTATTCGGACTCCCATTGCCTCAATGCCACGTTGGACTCAACGCTGTATCGCCCAAATTGGGGGCCACACTCCTTATTGATCATCATGTATATTCGGCCACTATAGCCTAGTCTGTATGTGAAAATTAAATCATTTGTTCAGAACCTACTTGGCTACCTGTGTGTGCAGTTTGGTCTGTTTTCGAGCATTACTTCATGCTGTGGTACTTTCTCTATCAGGCAATGTATAATGGCATATACTATCCCTTTCTCTTTGTCCTGAGATTCTAACATCATTAGCTAGTGCTTTAAGTCTTTTAATAATGATTCTTCAGGATAGAACTATTGAATGCATTCTCTTTGCAACTCGCGTACAGAGACATCAAAATTAATAATGTTCGCGGTTTAGAAATCGAACATATCTCGCGACTCAGAGGTTGAGTTCATTTCTGAGGGTGATGGGTTTACCAACCACGACGAACAGCTCATAAAATTATAAGGAGTCGTCCGACTCTAAGTTAATGCCATTGCTTTTATGAAAGAGACAGAGAGAGAGAGAGAGCCATCGCCATCAGACACACATTCATGCTTCGCTCGATACTTTGACCTCGACTCATCTCAGACGACTAGTTATAAACCTGCGCCTTGGACCATTCCATCTCCGGGTCAGCTCGTTTTGTTTTACAATTTGGCCTTGTTAAGAAGAACCACAACGATGTAGCTTGAAATCGCAATTTTCATGGGTTCTTTCGGAACTTCTATGCTTCCTAGTTTCTTCAACGCTACTTTTGCTTTGCGTCAGAAACTTTTGTTACGAAAAAAATATTAAAGACCATATTGAGCTACTGTAAAAGCTATAAGCAATCACCCGTCCTCAATTTGGGGGCATTGGCTCCAGGAAAAGGAAAGAACCAGTTTCCTAAGATAAGCACACCACCAATGCTTCATCCGGGATTCAAGCTCAGGCCCATCTCGAACGAACGGTCAGAAGCCAGCTCCCCAAACCATATAGCCTAGCAGCTCTGAAGTTGAATTCATAAAAAGCTGTTTTTTTCGTGGTGGTGGTGGTGGTGGGGCGGGAGTTAATGACCCCCAGGGGCATCTCGTAGTGCTACAAGACATCGTACGCCCCCTTATACAGGGTCACGGATTCCAAGGAAGGAGCAAAGTAAGTGCCATCAGTCAAACGAACTATCCATGCCTCATCGGGACATGAAACCTGGCACATCTCGGAAGAAATAGTCAGAATCCAACTTCTAATTTAAGAGTTCTTGTCTTTCTTTTCTTTTTATTATTGATTGATTAGGGGTTTAACGATCACCATGAGCAACTTGTTCGGATATAAGCAGTCGCACGTCCCTAATTTAGGGTCACTAGTTCCAGGGAAGGAAGAGAGCCAGTGCCGTAAGACGAAGACAACATCCATGCCTCACCGGGATTCTCACCTGGATTCACATCAGACGAATGGTCAGAAGTCAGAGCTTAGACAACTTCGCCTCTGGGGCGGTAGTGCTTGTCTTCAACTACCAAGCTAGACAGCGGTGTAGCAAGCGACCAGTTATTTTTGTTTTTTTTGTTTAGGGGTATAATGACCACTGTGCGCCATTCAATGGGCTATAAGCAGTCACCTGATCTTAATTTAGGGCCATTGTTTCCAGAGACGGGAGAGGGAGAGCTTCAGCGGTAAGATAAACACATCACCCATGTTTCAGCCGAAATTCGAGCCTGGATCCATCTCGTACGATTGATTGGAAGACAACGCTTTATATTACTCGGCTACTGGGGCGCGACCAATTCTCTCTCCAATTTTTGGAACCTGTAATTTTAAATTAGAAATGTACGACTACTGAGGGTAGTTTTTCCTGTATGTTCGTGGTTGCCCGAATACAAAGACGCACAAACATACATACATAAAAAAAAAATCACCGCAAACGGTTCAAGTAAAAACAATGAAATCACTAATGCATCTTGCTAAGGTGGCGCACGTTTTTGAAATATTAATCTCATGGTGATGCCCTATTTTCATTTATGGAATCTGCTTTTTTCTCGTCATTATGCTAAAGTAAAATGTGGTTTACCTAGCTCCACGGCGTTTAATACGACGGTACGAAGATATTTGTCAAATGTCGGTAGCGCTGTGAAGTTAGATGCAGAGGAATGAGTTTTTAATGATATTACACATGCGCCCATTGCTTTTACATACATAAAAGGCATACTAACCATTGATGGCTTGGCTGTGATGTCTTTCTTCGACTTGAAAATCAGTTACGTGACTGGACTTTGCAAATTGCATCATGTGAAGCTCCCTTCATTTCCACTGATAATACTACTTAAAATTAGCTTTTGGTGGATTATTATCCACAACGCGTAGGAAATGCGAGGAAAATATATTCTGAACACGATGCCATGTAAAAAATGCATAGTTTAGCTAACAGCACAAATAATTCAAAGCAAATGTCATTTCCTGAGAAATACCGACTTTATTCACGAAAGCAAATGAGATGGAAACGGTTTAATGACAAAAAAAAAAGCAACTTTTGTCTCACATTTTGGGAAATCTGCAGCATATCTCAATTCCTTTATTTTTATTTCCCATGCGGCATGTAGTACTTAGTGAATGTTAGTTGTTTTATGCTTTTAGTAATTTGATTTTAATAAGAGCACGCGAACTCTGCACTTCGAACATGCTATAAGCTTCAAAATATGTTTCTAATAAACGCTTTAAACGTCGGGAATATTTGCGTCATTCACATTTTTGCAGCACTTCAATTTTATTGTACAGTAATGCACCGTTTATATGTTTCTCAGTTATACGCCTTTTACATGTATACGTCGTTTCAGGTCGGTCCCGATTAATTCCTATTCATTTTAATAGTAAAACACTTCGTTTATACAACGCGTAACTTCGATTATACGTCGTCGTTTTCCCTCATTCGTTATTCGTCACTGAGGTCAAATATTTCTAATCTGAGTCTTTCTTTGACACCCTTTCCGAACGCAGACTCGAGGCCTGTTTCTTCAGCAGAGACAAGAACCGTCCACTTACCATTGGGGACTACGAAGATAGGGGGTATACGCGAAGGTGCGGGTCTCCCCTTTTCCGTCAGAAGACCCTGAATGAGGGGGATCGGATTTCTCCTCACCAGCAACAGTTACGAGGAGTCGAAAAGGAATGGACAGACTTTTGACCTCACTGGACCAGTTTATTGATAGAACACCCTCTATATAGCACATCCATTTTAGATGCCTTTGGGTAATTGCCTTTCTACGATTGCTTGTTGCTCCCTCTAAGATTGATGTTAAAAATGTCCACAAAACGAAAGGCACT
Source organism: Macrothele yani (assembly GCA_039090855.1). Classification (NCBI taxonomy): domain Eukaryota; kingdom Metazoa; phylum Arthropoda; class Arachnida; order Araneae; family Macrothelidae; genus Macrothele; species Macrothele yani. The sequence continues at coordinate 40,235,211 of CM077022.1, read as the reverse complement.
TTCATTAACAGATAATGTTAAAATTTTAAAAGAATTTGACAAGAATACTGGATTGACTAAAGTAAAGATTGCAAAAATGTAGAATGTACCTGTGTCAACACTGAAAACCATAGTGTACGACAGAGAGAAAATAGAAGGCAAAGCTGCAGCTTGTGGAAAATCTGCTTCGCAGAAGTTGCGTGTCCAAGATGGGAAATTCCTAGAAGTCTAAAACATTTTGTTGCAGTCCTTTGATCGATGCCGTGCTTCGAATATCTCCGTCAGTGGGCCAATGCTGATGGAAAAGCCACAAAAGAAATTGCGCTGAAACTGGATGCGAAGGACGCGTGATTTTCTACAGGGTGGTTACACAAATTCAAGTTGCGTCATGGAATTTCATCCCAAGTTGTAAGTCGTGAGTCAAAAGATGTTCCATCAGAGTCTGTAGAAGATTGGTTCCAGGATTTATCCAGAAAAATAGATGGGCAAAAGCTACAAGACATTTTTAAAGTTGATGAGATGGGGTTATTCTTTCATCCGATGCCTACAATAACTTTAGCATTTAAAGGTGACCGATGTAAGAGAGAGTAAAAGAAAGAAAGATCGGCTCACTCTTTTACTTTGCACGAATGCTGTGTGACGTACCTGCCAGCAGGACGCACACGACATAAAGGCAGATAGGAATCAGAACAATCGTCCGCGTAGCTCAGTTGGTAGAGCGACTTGTTCCGGAATAAGCGGCCTCGGGTTCGAATCCCGGCGTAGACTAAAAATGACGGAGAAATTTACTTCGTTATAATGGCGCCCGAACGATCCGGATGACCCGGCCGTTCAAAATCTCGCATTGGTGTGATGTTATTTCCACACCGCGAGACAGGAAAAATCAGAGAATTGCTTCTCCAGCGCTTCGAAAAATAAAAATGTGTGATGTTGCATTCCACACAGCAGATTGACTGGGAGTTCTCAAGTGCACGTTCTACAGTGGATGGCTACCTGCAACGATTCATGGTCACGGCTGACCCGTGGGCCATGCCCCCGCCCTCTTTCGGGGGGAGATGTGACGTACCTGCCAGCAGGACGCACACGACATAAAGGCCGATAGGAATCGGAATAATCGTCTGCGTAGCTCAGTTGGTAGAGCGACTTGTTCCGGAATAAGCGGCCTCGGGTTCGAATCTCGGCGTAGACTAAAAATGACGGAGAAATTTACCTGCCAGCAGGACGCACACGACATAAAGGCCGATAGGAATCGGAATAATCGTCTGCGTAGCTCAGTTGGTAGAGCGACTTGTTCCGGAATAAGCGGCCTCGGGTTCGAAACTCGGCGTAGACTTAAAATGACGGAGAAATTTACTTCGTTATAGCTGATAGAACTAAAAAAGTGATAGCTTTAGTTATATGCAATTCACAGAATCCATGATATTTTAAAAATAAAAAAGCTTGTCATTATCGTATCAAGCAAACCAAAAAGCGTGGACGACGAGTGTCGTTTTCACAGAATGGCTCAAGAACATAGACAAAACGATGAAACGTCAAAACCGAAAGATTTTTATGTTAATGGACCAATGCACCGCCCATCCTCAAGTGACCGGATTCTTGCAAAACGTGAAAGTTATTTTCTTTTCCCCAAATAATCCAGAACTTTGAAGTGCACTACAGAAAGAATTTTGTTCAACTTGCAACTCAAAACAGCAATGCAGGAAGTGTTCATCAAAAGATAAACATACTTGACGCAATGAACATGACATCTCTGGCATGGGCTCAAGTGCGGATTGGAAATTCCTGGGAGTAGACAACCTTCGAGGAGTATGTAAATTGCGATGCTGATATGGTCAGTTCAAAACTACGCACAGTAGAAGAATTATTAGACGCTAATTTGGAGAATAAACATTCCAGCAGCAGTCATGAAGAAAGTGAAGAAACAGTTCGACCCTCCTTTCAAGATACAATGCGTAGTATTGATACACTGGTGTGCAAAAATTAAGGACGAAGAGAAGAAATTAGCATAACGGCGGAATGAGCAGGCAGAACGGACAGAAAGACCAATCAGGAGAAAGACTAGGGTCAATTGCGGTAGGGCATGCGCACATATATTCAGCATGACGTAGGGGGGGGGAGTGTCGGAAGGGTAGAAAGCATACGTGTGGTGTACGCTCAGCAAATCGGTGAAAGCTATTGCACGGTGTACATCGGTTTGAACGAGTTGCTGCCACCTTGTGATAAGGCCAACAGGCAATCCATTAGACGACATCTGGATGACTTTACCCGAGGTCGCGTCATTGGGAAGTTGGAAGAAGGTCAAAGTGTGACTAGTGTGGCCGAGGAGTTCAAGATCGCTCACAGCATCGTTTCACGAGCTTGGAGAGCATTTCAAACGACAGGAACAGCTGTCCGAGAGTTTAGCAGTGGTCGTCCACAAGCAACCACGGCGGCGGACGACCGGTATTTTGTCCTACAGGCGAGAAGAGACAGACGACAGACAGCGAGAGAAATCGCAAGGCACATGCAACAGACAACTGGACGTCCGTTACCGCGTTATATCGTGGGCAGGAGGCTGCACAAAGGTGGTCTATTTGCACGACGACCAGTACGGTGTGTGCCATTAACGCCTGCTCATAGGAGACGGCGGTTTTTGTGGTGCCAGGAACACAAGAACTGGACACATCAGCAATGGGGTCGAGTTCTCTTTACGGATGAGAGCCGATTTAGTCTGACGAGTGATTCTGGACGTATACACATCTAGAGACAGCAGGGAACACGCAATCACCTCCAACGTCATCGAAAGGTGCCGGTTTGGAGGTGGCGGAGTTCAGTTTTTTGGGCGTTATCATGCTTGGTAGCCGTACTGACCTCCACATCTTCCAAGGACGTTCAGTCACTGGTGTCCTCTATTGTACCGAGGTTCTCCTGCCTCACGTGCGTCTGTTTATAGGTGCTGTGGGTCCTGAGTTCCTCTTCATGGACGACGACGCTACACCTCATCGTACAGTGACTGTCGCTGAGCTGTTGGAGAGTGAAGATATTCAACGCATGGATTGGCCCGCAAGGTCCCCGGACCTATATCCAATCGAGCACGTGTGGGACATTCTCGGGAGACGCTTGGCAGCACGTCACCAGCCGCCTGCAACGATTCCGCAGCTGCGATTGGCGCAACAAGAGGAATGGACCGCAAAGCCTCAACAGCTCCTTGACAACCTCGTCCTCAGCATGGACAGACGTTGTAAATCCTGCAACGCAGTCAGGGGTGATCAAATCCCCTGCTAAAGACTGGATTTTTCTTGGCAGCCGCCTGTCACATGGATGTTTCTGTGTTCTGTCCAGTTGTGCTCGAAGCTACCTTTTCAATAAAGAGCCTTTGTATCCTTTGGATTCCTTGTTTGGACGGTTTTGCTCACTTGTCCCATATTCCATATTCTTACATCTTGGGGATCTTATAGTATGATTTGAGTCGATGTGGAGCACTTCTGCACGGCGTTACATTCGAAAAACTGTCTCGTCCTTAATTTTTGCACGCCAGTGTACAATGAGAAATGTCTTTGTTTTTCATGCCAACACCATTTTCTCAGAAAAAAGCGTTTTTCTGAGAAAAATTTTTTTCAAATTTTCCGAGGAATTTTTTTTTTCAAATTTTTTGAGGAATTTTTTTTTCAAATTTTCTGAGGAAATTTTTTTTTTGGAAAAAATTTGAAAAAATTTCATCAGAAAATTTTCTGAGGAAATTTTTTTTTTCAAATTTTCTGAGGAATTTTTTTGGGAAAAAAATTGCAAAAAATTTCCTCAGACAATTTTCTGATGAAATTTTTTTTTTCAAATTTTCTGAGGAATTTTTTTTTTCAAATTTTCTGAGGAAATTTTTTTCAAATTTTCTGAGGAATTTTTTTTTTCAAATTTTCTGAGGATTTTTTTTTCAAATTTTCTGAGGAAATTTTTTTACAAATTTTCTGACAAATTTTCTGAGGAAAAAGAAAAGCAATTTTTTTTATCAGTGAATAACTAAAATCTTCAAGAAATCATTTTCGCTTTAACTTATAAAAACTGGGTGACGGAAAAAACAGCTATTCCAGAGCACTTGAGGCTCCTTTTCGCAGCCATAGCAAACATCCCTATACATATATACACTATCTACCAAAAAGTAATTGGACACCTGTGATAGCAAAGGAAAACGAAGTTTATTCACCTTCAATAGTTGGTGGAGCTTCCACGAGCGGCGATTACAGCTGCGACCGTCCGGGGCATACTCTCAACCAGACGTTGTACGACGGCTAGCGGTATTTTCTTCCACTCGGCTTGGAGAAGACAGGTCAGCTCCTTCACCGATTTCGGACGGTGGGGGCACCCTTTAAGTTGACGCTCCAACTCGTCCCAGAGGTGCTCGACAGGGTTAAGGTCCGGGCTCTTCGCAGGCCAGTCCATTCGATTAACCCCATTGTCACCATAATAAGCCATGGTGGACCTCGCAACATGACAGGTGGCATTTTCATCCTGAAAGTAACATGGGTCCACCCCGTAAAACTGCCACAACGTAGGAAGCGCATGGTCATCCAAAATGGTGCAGTAGGTCGCGGCGTTGAGTCTACCAGGAATTGCAACCAAGGGTCCCGTGCCATACGAGGAGAAACACCCCCATAGCATAATTCCACCGCCGCCGAACTTCACAGTTGTCACAATACATTCCGGCAGAAGGCGTTCTCCAGGCAGACGCTAAACCCAGACAGTGCCATCCGAACGGTAGAGGGTGAACCTTGATTCGTCGCTCCAGAGAACCTGTTTCCACTGTTCAACGGTCCACTGTCGACGTTCTTTGCACCACGTTAGCCGAGCAGCGCTATTGGACTTGGTATTCAAAGGCTTGTGGGCGGCAGCACGTCCATGATAACCGAGCAGATGGGCTGCCTTACGGATGGTATTCATCGAAAGAACACTCCCGGGTGTCTGTTGAAACTCCTCACGGATGTGGCCCATCGATTTGGTGCGGTTCTCCCGAATTTCTCAGGCCAGCACCCGTCGGTCTCTAACTCCCAGTTTTGTGGGTCTGCCGGGTCGGAGCACATTCCCACAGTCACCTCTCGCCTTCCACTTGCTAATCACGTAGGCCATTGTCGATTTTGGGCACTTCAACTCGCTGGATATGTCACGTATGCATCGGCCATTTCTGTGATACCCGACGATTACACCTTTCTCGAAATCAGAGAGCTCCGAACTGCGTGGCATCTTGCATGCGACTGGTTGCGTTGTTGTTTCCCACACGATATTTAACGGCGGCGGCCGTGACGTGTATCAGGACCGCAGATATCGTCGATTGCAGGGGTGTCCAATTACTTTTTGGTAGATAGTGTATATGCACAACTATCTAACAAAAGAATGTGAATACAATATCAGTTGAACATATGAATGTTTTATATCGATGTGAACAAGGCGTTATATATTGTACCCGTTTGCACGTAACTACGTATGCTTCAGAATCTAATGAGCTAAAAGATGTTCTTCGAAGGAAAGAAAAAACCAGAGACTGACATTTTTTATAACATTTTACTGTACGGAAAAACGTTGTGACATTATTTTAAATGTGATTTCTATATTCAAAAGTAATACGTAATTTTACACTTTTTCGTGCCACAATTCTTAAATATTACTTTTTTATTTTCATACTTATGTTCTGTATTTTCCTATAAATCGGGAAAAGTTATTAGACACTGTCACACGGCCGTTACGTGTTTTGTGTGTTATGACCGTGGGATATTTGAAAGAAGTTGGCCTTAGTTCTCTAAAAGTGCACAACTTGCAGAATATGATTAATTTCGGAGTACGTGTCTTGTAATACCTTTTATTGGTGTAAAACTAGGGCAGTCATTTTAATCACAACGTGTACCTTTGTGTTACACGCAATAAAATGTAACAATTCTGGTTTTTCGAAAAGTACCTATAAATTCCAAAGAATTTGAATTATTAGCATACCGGCACAACCTACATAATGCAGAATTCAAATATTTCTGTAATTTAAAGCCAAATATTAGGTGTACAAATAAGTTTTAAAGCGTTTTTTGTGTGACGTATAACACTAATTTGCATATCGGACATTCCCCCGCGTTGTTGTCATGTGACTGTAACTGGTCCTGAGTATAAAATGTCACACAAAAGTTTGCCCAACAGTCAAACGCACTTGCACATCGGTAGGTGAAAGATGGCAAGCGATACAGATTCGACGCTGCATTCGTTACGAATTTCATCGAAGAAAACGTGCTGCAAAAGCAAGTGCATTGACGTGTTCTGTTCTGGGGGAGAATATTGTATCGAAAAGCACGTGTGAGGTTTGGTTAAGACGGTTTAAAGCAGGTCATTTTGATGTTAGCGATCGAGGACGTAGCGGTGCCCCGCAGAAGGTTTCACACGAGGAACTGCAAGCACTGCTGAACAACTGGGGATAACTCATCCAACCATTTCCAATCGTTTACGCGCAATGGGAAAGATTCCGCTGGAAGGAAAATGAGTGCCACCTCACCTGAGCCAGAGGAACAAGGATGAGCTTGTCATGAAGTATTTGAATCTGTTGAATAAACAACACAGAAAGTCTTTCTTGTGGAAATCATTACGGGTGATGAAATGTGGATATGGTACGACAATCCCAAGCTGAGACAACACTGGGTAGACCCTGGTGAAGCAAGGACTTAGGCACCGAAACGCAATATTCACTACAAGAAAGTTCTGCTCTGCATCTCGTGGGATATGAAGGGCGTGCTCTATTATGAACTATTGGAATACGATCAAACTGTTACTGCTGATCGCTACAAGCAAGAATTGCTGCGATTGGACCAGGGAATCTGTCGGAAACGTCCATTCACAAGCAAATGATTGGGTCCCGTGAAATTACTGCATGACAACGCTAGGCCGCATGTCGCGAGATCGGTCAAGGAAACGTTATTGACGCTTGGCTGGAAGGTTTTGGAGCAGCCGGCGTATAGTCCTGACAAAGCCCCTTCAGACTATCATTTGTTCCGATCGATGCAATATGGTTTGCCTGCTGTACGATTCCGTACATGGGACGAAGTGCAAAAATGGGTTGACGACTTCATCGCGTCACACGAAGAAGTATTCTTCATGGCTGGAATCCGTCAGCTGCCTGACCGATGGCGGAAAGTGATAGATATTGACTGCGCATATTTTGACTCTTAAAAGTATTGTTTTTTTCTCTCAAATTACATATTGCGTATGTCTTAAAACGCTTTAAAACTTATGTGTACACCTAACAAATTTTCGCAAAAGGGCCTCGAAGATATTTTTTTTGCGGGAGAGCTAGGATTTTTCGAGTACGCCACTGTTTGCGCGGCCGTTGCTAAGCGGTTTGTCTGTAAGAGCCTGGATAGTCTACGTCGACCCCGGACATTAATGGCGTGTGGTCATCAACCGCTTGCTTTCTGGGCACTGGTACGTCCACCGGTGGTATACTCGCGGTACACCCTTGTTACTGTTGTCCTCGGGAACTCTTGGGGTCTTACCACTTGGGCGATAGAATGACCCATATGTCTTGCCACGACAACGATCAAAGTCCTCAGAACACCACGTTTAACCATGTTCGTCGATTGCGATACACAGTTGGGAAGCTCTGCTTTCGGTTTGAGTTTGATTTACTCTGCGCGGGGGAAGCACATATCAGCTGCTCATCACACCTGTCTCTGATCTTTTGTCTACTGAGGGTATTTAATTTAGTCCTACGCGTTAACAGATAAATTTGCCGTTGTGACGTGTCTTCCCCGCAGGACGCACACGACATAAAGGCAGATAGCAGCAAGAACGAACGTCTGCGTAGCTCAGTTGGGAGAGCGACTTCTTCCGGAATAAGTGGACTCGGGTTCGATCCCCGGCGTGGACCAACAATGACGGAGAAATTTACTTCGTTATAATAGCGTCCGAACATCCCGGATGACCCGGCTGTTAAAGATCTCGCAATGGTGTGATGTTCTTTTCACACCGCGAGATAGGAAAAATAAGAGAATCCCTTCTTCAGCGCTTCGAAAAATAAATGCGTGTGACGTTGCATTCCACACAATGGACTGACTGGGAGTTCTCAAGTGCACGTTCTACAGCGGATGGCTGCCTGCAAAGATTCATGGTCACGGCTGGCCCGTGGGCCATGTCCCCGGCCCTCTTTCGGGGGGAGGGAGATGTGACGTGCCTGCCCCGCAGGACGCACACGACATAAAGGCAGATAGCAGCAAGACGAACGTCTGCGTAGCTCAGTTGGTAGAGCGACTTGTTCCGGAATAAGTGGACTCGGGTTCGATCCCGGCGTGGACCAAAATTGACGGAGAAATTTACTTCGTTATACAATTTATAACGTGCATCTGATACGGAGCGCTTGCATATCGTACAGACGCCTTTTTAGTCGAGTCTGTAGCTTGGTGGCTGTTGCTGATAGATGACATGCTGGCTTCTTGTTTCCTTTTATTGCTTGCATATCACCGAGCGCTTGCATATCACCTTGCCTTTTTGGTCGAGTCTGTAGCTTGGTGGCTGTTGCTGATAGATGACATGCTGGCTTCTTGTTTCCTTTTATTTGTGTAGAGTTGTTTCTTTTTCCCATTTGCTTCTACTGAAAGATCAGTTTTACATTTTAGGAGCGTGCGCACACGTTGACACTTTGATTTCTTCAGATCTTGTTATATTTTAGAACTGACTTCGAGATGGGAGTCGTCTTCATTTACGTTTCTTTTACGCGTCTTACTTGATTGAAAACGCCGGTTGCGGTCGTAACAATCTTCGTTCTTTCTCAAAGTAATTCTGTATTTTATATCTGATTTGTGATTAGAATGTGCTTCCTGACATTGAATTTACAGGTTGGCAAATTATTATTGTAATTTTTGTAAGATGCTTTCTCTACGGTTTTAGAAAGTCAGCTGTCGTTAACCTTAATGTGTTCAACTACGTGCAAATATTTTCTTCCAGCCGAGTTGTGCTTGGCTTTTGATACAATCAATAAATCACTAATGCTGAGATTCTTAATTTTTGGTTCCAGTTCATGGTATGTTCTTGTAATCTAGTATTAAATTTTTGTGCTACCGGTGTACAGAAGGAAGTGATCCAATTTATTTTTCAAATGGAATTTTTTACAGGCCTGGTATTCTTAGTTTCGATGATTTTTTATAAACGTGATTTGAGGAACATTGTCGCAGTCAGACCCTCCCTGTTCCAAGTTTTGTATTTCCCAAACACACAGTGCCGTAGTATTTATTTTTTTCTTTTGCAGGTACGCCACTGTTTGCGCGGCCGTTGCTAAGCGGTTGGTCTGTAAGAGCCTGAAGAGTCTACGTCCAGCATCGGACATCAATGGCGTGTAATCATCAACCGCTTGCTTTCTGGGCGCTGGTACTTCCGTCGTGTAGAGAGGGTGTAACTCGAGGTGGCTTCACACGATATTGAGTGTTGAAACGAAAAATCTTGTATAGCTCTACAAATGTAATCAGGTATCTTCTGTAACACGAGTAATCTGTCATATACGTAAATTTCATTTGAATAGCGCGATTTTTTCTTGATGTTGCAATTTTTACAAACGCCTAGTGTACTTCTTTGTTAAATATACGTATATCCAATATAGTAAAGTAAAATCATATATTATAGGACCATACACTTAAGTGCCAGAAAAACTCGTACAGGCGAGCTTATGCAAAATACATGACAACGTCACCTATGCGCGTACTCGCTTGCGTCCACCAGTGCGTGTATAAAGCGATAGATATCCTTGCCAGCTGTCAGAGCTGCTTTCGGCATGAGAATGACAAGTAATAACAATTTAAGCGATTTTCAACGCGGTGTCATAGTTGGCGCTCCTTAGATGGGCCATAGTGTTTCGGAGGTAGAAACGAAGTTCGGATTTTCACGGGCGACCATTGCAAGGGTATACCGTGACTACAAGAATTCCGGCAAAACCTCCAACCTACGATACCAGTGTGGGCGTAAAAAGACATTGGGTGAACGTGACCGTCGTCGGCTGTCAAGAGTCGTTTCACGCGACACTCTCGCAGGTAGCATCGGAATTCAATGCTGGAGCCTCAACAAGCATCAGCGGCTGGACTGTGCAACGTACCCTGTAGGATATGGGCTTTGGGAGCCGACGCCCAACACGAGTCCCCTACTGGGTGCACGACACAGAGCTTTGCGCCTCGCTGGGGCACGGCAACACCGCCACTGGACACTTGATAACGGGAAACAAGTAGCCTGGTTTGACGAGTCCCGTTTCCAACTGTATCTGGCAGATGGAAGGATTCGTGTGTGGCGTAAACCCCATGAAGCCATGGGTCCTGCCTGTCAACAGGGAACTGTATTGGGTGAAGGCGGCGGGGGGGGTCCGTAATGGTATGAGGTGTGTTTAGCTGGACTTCACTGGGACACCTGGTACGTCTAAATACGTCTGTGACCGGCCAACGCTATGTACGCATCCTTTCTGACGAGGTACACCCGTTCATGTCCTGCATTCATGCTGATGGGTTGGGCCTGTTCCAACAGGACAATGCACCTCCACACAAGTGTCGGGACGCCACATTATGGTTAGAGGAGCATTTATGTGAGTTTGGAGTGCTGCCCTTTTCACCCAAGTCCCCAGATCTGAACGTGATAGAATCCATTTGGGATGCCATGCAACGCGCTATCGAACACAGGAATCCGAGACCTCGCAATACACCCGAATTGTGGAACGCTCTGCAGGAAGTATGGTGTGCAGTGCCTACAGCATATTTCCAGAAGCTAGTGTAGTCCACGCCCCGTCGTATTTCTGCAGTCCTGGGCTCCTGTGGGGGATCTACCAAGAATTAGACTGGTGTACCAGTTTTTACGGCCCTTCAGTGTATATTTCAACAGGTACATAACAGCTTACTGCTACTGTCAACTTTTTTGATAAGCTGCCGAAATTGGATGAACATATATATTTATGTTACACGCACGCCTCTTGTGTGAATGTGTTTGTTTCATTTTTTCCGAGGTGCCTGTCTAAAAGAAAAGTGTTTCTTCGACGCTTGGAAAGAGTCGAACCAATGAGGTCTGTGATCGAGAGTACACCTGACAAATGTGTTTCAGTTCGGACCTACTATATTTACGTGATTGATCAACTATCATTGGCCATATGTCTGCAGGGTCCTTACCCAGTGATTCTTGCTAGAGCGTTGAAAAAAACAACAAGACAATAACATTTATTACATTTATAGGACATTTGACATTTATTGGCACAACACAAGGACATTTGTTCTGAGTGCACAATTTATTTTCAGGACATTTATTCTGAGTGCACAATTTATTTTCATTACATTATGAAAATAAATAATTAGATGGCTTGAATTGTAATTAGTCGCTGGGATCAGCACCACGATTTGTTTCATCTGGTTTTCCAATTAACAGGTCCATGAAGTTAAGAAGAAACGCCTTACATGGGTATTCTATTTAATTTGTCTCTGTCCAGTTTAGATAACAATTACTCATTCATTGGGAAAGAATACATATGTAAACTGCAATACTCACTATTTGATGCTCAAGGTAAATACTATCGTACACTGCACTTTCAACTGAAAGTTCTTTAAAGGTATTTACAGCTCACTCCTCTGATAACACTGTACAACAATTTTGAACGAAGTTCATGATTCCGAGATAAAAGTAGCAAATTCTGAATTAATTCGATGCGCTGAACACGAATATGACCATAAAAAAGCTGAATTGACTGCATTTCCTTGCATATCAGAAATATATGTATACAAAAACAAATTAAATTCATTGTATTATAATATAAAAATAAATATAATAAAATATAATGAATTTATTAATTTGAGATTGTATTGATTAATTTTATTGATTTTTTCTTAATTTCTTTATTTTATTAATTTATTTTATTTATTTATTTAATTTAAGAATATATGTGCAGGAATTTATACATGTCAATTAGTTACCTGTTTATGGCGTTCGAATTCGACTTGACTTTCGCTTGTATTCCACCTGAGGGGCATATCTGAAGAGCGTCCAACAACAGTCCGCCAGCATCGAGGCGGACCACTTTCCTTGGTATCGTTGCTCAATCACAGCTACGTCCTTGTGGAAACGTTCACCGTGCTCATCACTGACCTTTCCGCAGTTATCATGGAAACAGGAAAGGGCATCGTCTTTTAATCATGGGAACAGCAAAGGGCATCGCCTTTCAATCATGGGGACAGCAAAAGGCATCGCGTTTTCTTCTGCCATTAAGCCACTGTGAAGGATTCGTTGCACACGTGCGGCAACATATGTGTCGAGCACAGTCTTTATCTTGGTCGCCTACCTTGCAGCCAAAATACAGATGATAAGCTTTTTTAACTACCTTAATGATGGAATTTTTCTGTGCAGCAAATGTAATTTTCCCGCAAATATAACAAACATTATTTGCAGTATTAACACACGTACGTGGCATTGCTACTGCTGATTTTGCAGTGCAAGGATCACTTGTATAGGTTAGTTCTTCGAAGTGAACAGCAGAGCACGCTCCCCGACGAAGTGAAAGAAACTGACTCAGGGCGCGCCGTCTCGCCTATAAAAATTAACGGAATCACCAACTGGCGTCATAAACAGGAAGTCACTGTCACTCTAGACGTAGTACAGGAGGATGACGCAATAACTTTTCGGCATGGGGTAGCAAAGGGATGATGAAATATCAGGCGAAAATTCGTAACTTTGTATAATAATAATAATAATAATTAATTAATTTTATTAATAACTTATATTGTACTAATAAATAAAAAAGATCATAAAGATCATATTAATTAATATTTTAATAAATATAATTAAGAAATAATAATAATTATTAGCATAATAATAATTAATATTTTAATAAATATAATTAAGAAATAATAATAATAATAATAATAATAATAATAATAATAATAATAATAATAATAATAATAATAATAATAATAATAATGATTAATATTTTAATAAATATAATTAATAAATAAATAATAATAATAATTAATATTTTAATAAAAATAATTAACACATAATTATAATAATAACTAATATTTTAATAAATATAATTAATACATAATTATAATAATATTTAATATTTTAATAAATATAATTAATAAATAATTATAATAATAATTAAAATTTTAATAAAATACCTTATTACTTAATATTATAAATTATAATAAGATTTTTAATCACACTATTCAGTGGATTACATTACTGGAAACACCCAATATCTCTGAAACTAGAGCCAATAAGACTTTTTCATGGCGATTTTCGTGTTTAGCACGTTAAATTGATAGAGGATTGCACACTTTCACTTCAGAAGCAATTCCTTTTTAGAGCACGTACTATACATGACACACCGGAAAAGCTCAGACACGGGCCGAGCCACGGCGTACTTAGAACTAAGGGCTCAAAGTGAATGACCTGTTACCGGAAACGCCTCTCGTTTCCAATGTAATAGGGCTAGGTATGAAATTTCCACGCCCAGACTTACTTATCTCCCTCCCTTCTCGTAATATTACTTAAGCACACAAGAAGTTACACATAACTTTTTCTGACATGTTTCCTTTGCCGTAGTTTACACAAGCTTCTTAACATTACGATGCGAACGGGGAACTCATCTGCTTTTCCTTCCGTTGAACTATAGGTTCCACAAAAGAACTTTTCTGCCACGGGTCCCAGCAAGTAACTGCCCAGCAAAACCAGTCTTGCTGGGCCAGCTCTCAAGCCAGCACTGGCATCCAGCATTGGCCCAGCACTATGTTCCCGCTGCCTCCACGTCAGTAAAATGTCATGGCGGCCACTACATGGGCCAGCAGCAGGCCAACAGTTGGCACCCTCCATCAGTAGTTATATGCCAGAACAGGTCCATCAGTTACCCATCACGGGCAGTAGATGCCACAAGAGGCCCTTAAGCGGTCATGCAAGCACGTGCCATATATAATGGCTAGCCTAAATTTGGTTCACCAGTTTCGCGGCAGCGGCAGTCGGACATCGTGTGACGCAACTGATGGCTTGCCAAATCTTGTCCGCGAATTTCCCAGTAGTAGCCATAAAAAAAAAAAAACTCGATAATCACACGTTTCCCAAAGGCACAACTCCATTTTCTTCACCAACGAAATTTATCTGCATGACGTCAATGCGCTGGGTAAATTTCCTCAACAGGTCCGGAGAAACTCCGTGGATCAGGGTAGCATCGAAGTTTCGACAGCTTGTTCGCGAAGCGGACACTTTAACCGTTACACGAGGTTGCCACGTGCGACAGGTTGCTTGAAGGTGAGTGTCTTTCCTGCGCGATGTACAACGATGGGTCCACTTTTTAATTTTACAATAATGAGTTATTTTTCAGAAATGCCATATAATTCATACATTTATTTTTTTCAACGTAACAATTTTTTATTTTTTAAGAGAACTTCACTCTCAACGAGTGTATCAACTTAAAAACGTTTTCCAAAGTTTTGTGCTGAATTTGTGGTCTTGAAAGGCGATTGTTTAATTAATATATCTACCCGTTCGTGTCACATTCCGTTACATTTTTAACTTACTTGTATCTTTTTTTCCACGGTCGGGAGTTACATTTGTTCCAAATAGGAAGGATATTTTATTTTACTTCTGATTATTTTTAGCAGCGTATTCCTCCAATCCTGTGTATTCAAACCATGAATGAGTGCATTATATTCACATAGCGATGTTTTCTGGGTTTTTTTTCAAACACTTGATCATTTTATAATAAAAATATCCATTTCGTACGCGTATAATTCTTATTTTTTTTTTTCCAACGTAAGGATTTTCGATTTTTCAATGTCCTTCCGGGACTTTTGTTTGAAGTTGTTTAGTGTATGTTAACGAAAGATTATAAGGGGCCCCTCGCAAAAAAGGAAAATTTATTTACTATGTTTTCAGAAATTATTTCTTGTTACTCATGGGAATGGAGTGGATACGTTTCATGGCTGTAGTGTTCGTATTCTCGATTCTTCGCGTGCTAGTGGAGGAATTTCGATACGAAATGAGTTGCTATAAATACATGAGAATAATTGACTATTTCAGGAAACTAATTTGTATCTCTCCATATGTTTTTTTCTCCTTAACTTCCACTGAAATAACACGATGGCGTCGTCTTCAACTAACCGGTACTACGAGAGACCGTGCACGTGTTGCTTCTACGCATGCGCAGTCCCACTGTTTCCACCTAGTGTTGGGGTTACCGGCTACAGGCCACTCGTGGCACTTCCTTGGAGGCCCGCAATTCACGGCGATGCTGCATGGCCGTCAACGGCTGCCAAATTATGGCGCTGCCACTAATGGATCGCTACCGTACCATGAGTGGCAGACTGTAGTCAACAGTAACCCATCATTGCCGGCTGGTGGCCAGCAGTTTCCCAAAACTTCTGTTTTTTGCTGGGTTTAGCAGAATGATTAACATTAATCCTTTGACTGATAACTTCTTAAAAGGTATATAACAATAGAGATAAACTAAGAAAGAGGAGTGATGTTTGAGTCATTTGTTTCTACCCAGTAGCATGATGTCTGTGTGAGAAGGACTAAGCCTTCCCTATCATGCTTTGGATCTTGAAGCAGAGAAAGAAGGACCAGAAGGAACATAGAGAGATCTTATTACTTTGGTAGTGCTGAGATGAGAAGCGGAAAGAGAGGAATTGTTTTGCCACCATTAGCTTCATGTATTTATAACAAGGAACTGTACACCAATTACACTTAAAATATGAATAGTACTACTGATCCGAATTTCTTGGCGTACAATATAAATCAAAGTTTGCAAGCTTTCGAATATCAACCAGATGGCTTTTTCAAGGAAGGTAGACAGCTAACTGCTAACTGGATAATGGAACACTTCAACAATTTGAACGTGGTGACTTGACTAAACAATAAATGAATAGGCGCAAATATGATCAGACATTCGAAGAAACGAGGTCACGTTGGTTGGGCGCGCGGTACTGTGGTAGAAAACACAGCATTATTTAAAGAATTGATTACAAATGCGTGGGAACTCGAGAGAGACGCTACCATTGCAAGCCTCGCTGGTGGTCAGGAATTCCAAGGTTTGGCGAATGGCAGTACATTTGGGTGTAGAGTATGAAGCTAATTTTTTTATATTATTCCACATAGGATCAGCAGACTTTTGACTTCTCTTGTTAGGGAAGTAGTTATTTTACCGCTTCTTGTATCCCTTTTATGTTCGTTGATTCTAATTTCAATGAACGTTTAGTCATTCTGATGTAGTACCGCCTGGAGCTGTCCGGATATTGTAGTGGGATGTCATAAACACCTGCCTCATTAAGAAGGCTTGTCAATATTTTCTTTGAAGCATCGTATATAAAGATGTCGGATACCTCATGCCGACACCGAAGCTCATCCTCCTGAGCACGTTTTTGAGTTGATAGGAAACTTTTGGTATGTAGGGAATAGAGTCCAGGTAGCGACGCTGCGACATAGAAAATTGACACGGCTGGTTCTGGCTTTTTCGATAAAGTTATGCATGTCGTTCGACGTATATCTTGCCTCAGTGGCCAATTCGACGATGAAAAGTTCCGATTCTGTAGAACGAACATCGGAGGAGAGGGCGAAGGCTCTTCTAATTCGAGAACGGAAGAAGGCCGTTGTGTAATTATCAGGGCAGAATGAACTGCGGAGCATCAAGTTGGGACAAGATGTGGGTTTATAATAGACTTCCGTACGAAGGCGATTTTCATGCGGTTTTCTCACTAAAATGTCGAGATAAGGTAAGGTACCACTGCGCTCAAGTTCTATAGTGAAATTGATAGTAGGGTGTATATAATTGAATTTATCAAGGAAAGATGGGAGAGTCTCTTTTCCGTGAGGTCATATGAAAAATACATCGTCCGCATATCGCAGCCAGGTGGTAGGCCTTGGAGTGATGTTAGTGAATATATGTTGCTCAATGGGGCGAAGTATTGCTTCTGCGAGGTCGGCTGAAAGCGAAGATCCTATCGGAACGCCATTTACTTGCTTATAAACTTCTCTTGGAAATTGAAGTAGCTGGAATTTCCGACCAAGTCCATTAATTTTAATATGCTGAGGCAAGACTCTTCGAATAAAATGATTAATAATTAGTGTTTATTCCATCCCACTACAATATCCGGACGGCTCCAGGCACATCGGAATGATCAAACGTTTATTTGGAATTAGAATCAACGAACGTAAAAGGACCAGCAGCAAGGCTTGCAATGATAGCGTCTCTCTCGAGTTGCCACTCATTTGGAATCAATTCTTCAAATAATGCTGTGTTTTCTAAAACAGTACCGCGCGCCGAACCAACGTGACCTCGTTTCTTCGAATGACTGATCACATTTGCGCCTATTCCTTTATTGTCTAGTCAAGTCACCACGTTTAAATTTCTGAAGTTTTCAGTTAGCTGTCCGTTATCCAGTTCGCAGTTAGCTGAGTACCTTCCTGGAAATTGCCATCTGGTTGATGTGCGAAAGCTTGGAAACTTTGATTTATATTCTACGCCAAGAAATTGGGATCACTAGTACTATTTTAAGATTCAGGTATATTAAATAAATTTCAGCAATAGTTGTTTAAATTTAACCAAAAAATGATGAATTTTAAGCAGTTGACCTAATATTTGGACAACACAAGAAAACACGCGAGGGGTCAGAGCTAAAATGTTAAAGTCTTACAGTCAGCTTCTTTTATTTATTTATTTTTGTTGTTGTTGGGATTGGAGGTTTAGTGACCACCGTGAGCAACTCAAAGCAGTCCTCAGTCGCTAATTTATTGCTAGTGTTTCTACGGAAGGAAGATATCCAGTGCCATAAAGCAAACACAACATCCATGCCTCATCGGGATTCGAACCCAGACCCATCTCGGACAAATGGTCATAAGTCAGACCACTGCGCAACAAGAGAGGCCCAATCAGTTTCAAAAATACAGTATTTAGACGTTTTTATGGATATTTTACACATATTATTCGCGAGGAGAGATAGCTCGAAAATAAACACTAGAAACTAAGAACAGTCCTTCCACCTACAGTTCCATCGTGAAGCAAATGCGCGAGTGTCTCAGGAAGGTTTCATTGGAAACAGTTATTCTGAGTGAAACTAACTTATTCATAACTAGCAAAGGGGCCTGCATTGCTTGGATTAAACTAAAATTACTCGGTTTGTCTTATGGGCCAGCGTTGTTCTGGTTTTCCAAAAAATATCAATAAATACTTTTTACTTAACCATTTAATTGTACTGTCTTCCAATGAGCAAAGAAATAAGAAAAAATAGCTAAACTCATTTAAGCACAGTTGCGTGACACCAGAACTATGATATGTAACCTTATTAATGACGGATGTTTTTTTTAAACCCAGATGTGTGTTCACCTCCACCCTAATTTAACTGCATACAATTCTTTTTTTTTTAAAGTGATTGAAATCAAATCATAAAATATTGTTCTCACAGTATGTCAGAGCACAATCGAGCAACTGCTGCCTATAGCCGTGCAATTTCTCTACAAACGTCGAATACACATATGGTGAAACACAGAATGCGTCGAAGGGAGTGAAATCTTCTGAATAAGCATAAGGTTCACTACACGGGGGTACCCAAGCACGGTGCAGGGAACATCAAGCCATGAGATCTTGTTCACACAGTATGACACACCAAGATAAATTAATTACTTTTCTTTTAAATTAACGTACACATTAATGTCTATTTTGAAACAGGAAGTAAAATAATTAATAGGATTTTCCGGCATGAGTGCCCGAGATCATCTTGAAATTGCCAAAACATCTACTTACAAATTAAGCTTGCTTTTCAAAATAAGGGCTCCAAAGTGGACCCACCAATGCATTTTTATGCCAAATACTAATTTCTAGCTCTTTCTGTTGCTGATCGACAGGCACACGGACCATTTTATTACTAGAAAGATCTGGAAACTGTTTTGTATCCGTTGTTATTAAAACAGTAAGCACTGAATGAGACACTATAAAGAAGCAAGGTACCTGTGCTGCAAGAAGGTCCTGTGTACCCAACTGGACAGTGACATGAGTATGAATCAAAATTTGGCTCGCAAGTTCCTCCATGACGACAAGGCTTCTGAACACATGCGTGTTGGCAGTTGTTTATATTTGCCCCGGAAAGCGCTTGCTCAACAAGTTTCACAGACTTACCGTTGATCACCAGCTGAAACGAAACGTAAAAATATAAAAAAATCATTAATTGCATAACTTTACAATAAGGATTAAACATGTTAAATCATTCAACACATGGATTACGAAGTTGCATCCAATGAAAAAAAGACTATTTAATTTCTTAATGTACAATATATTTAGTTCAGTGGATTTCTTTGAACTCACATGCAGTTTATGCTTTTACCCTTCCGCAAACTAGTTTTTAGATATCATGCCCAGTTAGATGAGGCATACATGCCGTTTTGCTTTAGTTAGCCACAGTCGGTGTTCCGCACAGATTGCAAAGCAGCGCGTGTACATAACGTTCTGGGAAAACCTTGCAAAATGTTTCCTAAGTCATTCAAAATGCAGTAAGAAGCTTACAGTGACACATCTTTATTCTCATAAACACGGTTTTTTTTTCTGTAGGTTTAACGACAATGTTGAGTATCTAAGGTTATAAGCAGTCACCTTTCCCTAATCGAAAGCCACTGCTTACAGGAAACACGAGAGCAAGCACAATTAGAAAAACACGCTATCCATGTCACATTAAGAACGCGAACACGGACTCAAGTAAGACCATTGTTCAGAAGCCCTCCACTCATACCACTCGCCCACATGGCCGGCCATTTTTTGGTTGGAAACTACGCTTTCCAGAAGGAAGGGAAAGTGTTACTGACAATTCCGAGGTTGTGGAGTCCTTCAAGTGCAAGGTTGAGTCAATCCATTGCTGATGTCAGTGCGAATTTGTAAGATACTAGCCCCAAAGTTCATCCTTCTCATTCTAGCACCAAAGTTGATCCTTAGCATAAGTATGTGCTTTTGGATTTACCAGCAGATTTGGAGAAAAGGAAATTGGGAAAGAATCCCCCTTCGTCTCCCTCACAGCGGAACAAACGGACTTTTTCTTCAATTTTTTTCTGGAGATGAAACTTGGTACTGCTACTGTGACCTTGGAGGGGATTACCGAGCCTAGAGTAAACAGGAGCTCACTTGTTTACCCCACTCGATGGAGAAGTGCGAATCTCTGCAATGAGAAAAAACAAAAGGGAGCAGGCGAATTTAGTAGTGTTTTATTTGGTCCAACAGGTCTGAAGCGCTTGCTCCTGGTCATTTGTCACAGTTGGGCCCGTGTTTTAGCCCAGGTTGAGGCATAGGTTGGGCACTTGTATGATAGCAATTGTTTTATTCCTTCCCTCGCTGGAACGACTGGCCGTCTCAGTTTGGGACGGACGACTGCTTATATTCCTTAGATTAGCTCGCAGAGGTGGTTGAACCCAGAAACGAAAGAAACTCTCATTTTACTGAGAGTTCGGATTTAAGAATTGCTTCTTTGCAATACGACCTCCAACACATGTCTCAACACAGCATCATGATGAACATTTTGCAAAAGAATCCAGGTGTTCAACCTTTATATTCACTCTTCTGAGTTGCGTGCTTAACTTTTGAAGGACAATGCATCTTCCCTGTACTTGAACTAAAACCGAAAAGTCTTGTATAGCTAATAAACATCTCTATCAAAATTATATACAGAAGTTTCGGCGCAGACTTGCAATCTATTAATCAATGAAATTATAAGTAGCTCGAATATCAAGACAAGCAATTCTTATCTAAGAATATCTACTTTTCGCACTCAACAGGAGAAGATGAGGTATGACATTTGAACAATAACTTCTCCAACTTTCTTCTGCTCCTTGAGACTATCCAGTTTTTGAGTCTAGCAATCTTGAGTTATACAAAATAAATACTGGAAATGCTGACGTGATGCATGCCACCGAATTTCGAGAATAATGGTAACATTATTGCAAAAGTGGGGAAACTTGCTGCGCTAAAGGCACTTCGAGGTTCACTTCTAAATTCTGACTACACTTTAAATTGTGCTGACAGAAGTATTTCAAAAGGTATTTTATTTAATTCACGTAAGGAAAATATCAAAAAAGCTGGAAAATGCATGAAAAGCCTTCTGCTTGGCTAAGTAACGGAACGTAAAAGAAAAATGATTAAAGTAAGATCCACTAAAGCTCAAATGCAGCGACAAAGACATATGTGTTGCTACTGTCCGTTCTAGGAATATGATTCATCTGTACAGTCAGAAATTGTGTAAATAACATCAAGTAAGTTAGAACTAACTCATGTCTAAATAATTTTCCCAATCCCGCATGGAAAAGATGGCGTATCGCCTAATGAAGAATCGATACTCACGCTCTCTAACAAAAAATATTTAGCATCAAAATGCTAGATATAAGGCATGGAAAATTGTAACCAGGTCAACAGGAACCACATGAAAGAAAAAGAGTTTTTCAGATTGGAGTTAACGATTCTCGTGTGCGTTCTAACTTCGTTTAAATAAATAGTTATTGGCGTGTTTGAGCTCAAATTTATTAGCTCAAATGAGCAGAAAATCACCATTTCAGAATGTATCAAATATACACTATATTATAAAAAGTATTCGGACACTACCAAATACTTGCTTAAGTGTAAAGACCGGTTGAGCATGAAGGTGCGCTGTGATTGGGGAGGTACGTATATAAAGCTGAGATACACTATATTGACAAAAGTCACCGGACACCTAGAAGAGAAACACAACATAGTATTTATTGACATACACAGTGCGTCAAAAAAATTTTAACACTGGGTCTGTAAAATGAAATAGAAACAAGAAATTATAATTTGGTTTGGTTTGTTATTCAAAATAAGTCCCTCCGACTTCAATACACTTGTTACAGCGATTTAATAATGATTCGAATGCCTGTTTCAGTTCACTTTGCGGAATCGCCTCCAAAGCACGCGTCGAAGCTGTTTGTATGGTCGAAATATCATTAAAAAAACACCCTTTTAACGTCATTTTAAGTTTGGGGAACAAAGAAAAGTCGCAGAGTGCTAAATCAGGCGAATACGGTGGATGATTCAACACACACAGACGTTATTTTTCGCAAAAACTCTACGAACAAGAAGTGAGGTGTGACTGGGTGCATTATCGTACAACAAACACCAACTGTTTTCATCTCGATATTCTGGACGAATGCGATGAATTCTGTCCATCAAACGCCTTAAAACATTTAAATAAAACTCACCAGTAATTGTTTGTCCACTAGGAACAAATTCTTTGTGGATAATACCCTTACTATTGAAGAATGTAATGAGCATTGTTTTTATTTTCGATGGAACTTTTCTTGCTTTTTTGGCTTGTGGCGAGGTCTTTGATTTCCATTACGCACTTTGTCGCTTTGTTTTAGGATCATATTGAAAACACCATGTTTCATCATCAGTAACAATCGATTTTAAGAAGTTTGGATCATTTTTGACGGCTAAAATGATGTCTCTGCAATGTGCACTTCTCCTTGTTTTTTGTTAATTGGTTAACGTGTGTGGAACAAATTTAGCACAGACTTTTGTTTTACCCAAATCTGCATGCAGGATGGTTCGAATCGTTTCTTTGTTGATGTTTAAAGACTCTTCCATCATTCTTAGTGACGCACATCCATTGTTTCCCACGAAATCACGCACTTTTTCAATAATCTCAGGTGTCCTATATGAACTTGGTCTTCCGGTATGCTTATCATCTTCTAGCGTCTCTCTTCCGTCCAAAAAACGTTTGTGCCACAGGAAAACATTTGATCTACTTGAACAAAACTCACCGTAAACTTGTTTCATTATTTGGTACGTTTCCGAGGCACTTTTACCAAGTTTTGCGTTAAATTTAATTACAGCCCTTTGTTCCATCTTAATAATTCAACATAAAAAATGTTACTTCTCTAATAAACGGCCGTTTCGTTTGAGTTACTTTAACAACAACTGCACAGTACTTTTGGCTGAAAGCAAGTAGATGTTCACGGTTTATAACGCATTAGCGATTACACTGGGGGGCGCCTCCGTAGGCTGAAATCTAGCGCCAGTCTTAAAACTTCTCTGACGCATTGTGTACATTAGAACGGTATCGGTCCATCTTTGGCCTTAATGCATGCACTGACCCTTCGAGACATACGTTCGACAAGGTTTTGGAACACAGCGATAAGTATGCGCTTCCATTCAGTACATATTGGTGCCGCTAACTGTTGTTTAGTAGTAGGCCTTGGTTCCAAACTTCTTATGTGGCGCTCTAATTCACCACTTAGGTGCTCTATGGGACTAAGATCAGGTATCTGTGCTAGCCAGCCCACACACGATACGGAATTATCGTCAAACCACGTCGTATCCTGCTGGTACGAAAAAGGCTCGGTTCCATAGTATAGCCACAGAGTCGGTAGGGCATAATTGTCTAGAATATCCAGGTAGACGTGCTGGTTAACAGGTTTGTCCACGATAACCGATGGGCTGGGACGATGCCACGAAAAACACCCCCACACGAGTACACTGCCAGCTCCGAACTTGACCGTTGGAACAGTACACTGGAGTAAATAGCGTTCCCCCGGCTGCCGCCATACCCACACACGGCCATCAGAATGATGGATCGTGCATCTGGATTCATCAGTCCATAGGACCCGTTTTATTGATCTGTGGTCCACGATAAATGTCCTTTACACCATGCTAAACAAGAAGTAGCATTCCAAGTGGAGATGAAAGGATTATGAGCAGCCGCACGACCACGGTAACCCATGGAATGAAGTTCTCTGCGAATGGTGCGTGTACATACCGAGTTTCCAGCATTTTTACTCACCCGCACACTGCAGTCTTGTGGAGTACTTCGTCGATTAGCTGGGACGACTCTCCTGAGGCTTCGGCGTCCTCTATCACTGATTTTCGTTGGTCTGCCGGTACGTTTTGCTGCTTCGGGTACGCCACGTGTCTTCCACTCATTCAGTACATTAAAAACAGTTGACTTGGGATTGTTTAAACGCTTCTGCGTTTCTCTTATGGACAACCCACTAATATAACACCCAGAAATCTTTCCTTTCTCAAAGTCAGTTTTCTCCCGCCGCAACATTTTTACTGAACCTCACAGTTCGATACGATCGCGGTCAGCTGCAGACTAGTTTTTATACCGTTTGCAGCTGTACAACGCATCGTAACAACGCAGTGGTTCCGTTCATTTGCTTTTGAAGGGGTTCTGGTGACTTTTGTCAATATAGTGTATTTCGTGCTTTCAGTAACTTTGAAGCGGATATGCCGCGTGGACGTGAACTTGACGAATTCCAGAGTGGGCTTGTCATAGGATGTCATTTGAGTAACGTTTCCATATGGAGCACTGCAGCTAAATTAAACATATCAAAATCGACTGTAAGGGATGCCATGAAGGGATGGAAGCAGGACGGTGGAACGACAGCAAAAAAGTTCAGTAAGGCCGCACAAACTGACGGAACGTGGCAGGAGAATCATGGTAAGAAATATTAAGAAATCCAGTTCTTTTTCTCTAACGTTTTCTTCGCTTGTGAAGAAGGTAATTCTTGCAATGGTTCGGTTAGTACCATAACTATTCGCAGAGAGAGGGTTGCACAGTATGGGTTGTTATGGAAGAGCAGCGGTACACAAGCCACGCATCACTACCGTGAATGCATGCGAAGCTCTGTTTGGTGCGGTGTATCTCCCGTTGTTTCTGGACTGTGAAAGCCTGCAAAGCTGTTCTTTGGAGTGATGAGTCACGCTGTTCACCCTTCCAATCTGATGGGCGTGTTTGGATTTGACGACATCCCGACGAACGATTTTCGCCTGATTGTGTTCTTTTTTTATTGAAGGTTTAACGAGCACGATGAGCAACTCAATAGGCTATCAGCAGTCGCCACTCCCTAATTTAGAGCCTATGGTTCCAGGAAAGAGAGAGAACCCTGGCCATAAGACAAACACAACATCTGTGCCTCACCAGGATTCTAACCCAGACCCTTCTCGGAAGAACGATCATAACCCAGCACTTAAAGCACTGCGCCACGGAGGAGACACCGTGTTCTTCCAACTGTTAAGTTTGGCGGACGCTCCATCCTGGTATAGAGTTGCTTTACGTGGATGGGTCTCGGCACTATTCCACAAACTATGAACTCTGAAATTTACCACGGCGTTCTGAATAATTCTGCCCTACCGACAATGTGGCAGTATTATGGAAATGACCGTTGTCTCTTCCAACACGATTGAGCTCCCTGCCACACTGCACGGCGTGTGCAGGACTGGCTTTTTGCAAATGAGATGAAATTGTTAGACTGGCCTGCTCAGAGTCATGATCTTAATCCCATAGAACACCTCTGAGATGAGCTGGAGCGACCGATACGAAATCGATCAAAACGATCGTATTCTCTCTCCACTTTGGCAGTAGCTTTGCAGGACGAATGGTGAGCCATTTCTGTCCAGACGTACCTGAAATTGGTTGAGAGTATACCTCGACGTGTTGCCGCTGTCATACAAGCTGCAGTCATACAAGCGTGTTGCCGCTGTCATACAAGCCATTTGTTCCAAAACATTGTGATGTCCGAATATTTTTGATAATATAGTGTAGTCAGGATAACTGAAATAGTAGATAAGTGAAGTAGAATACAGGTACCTATTTCTTTGCAAATATTTGCGACAAGGCGATTTCAAAAAATCAAAATCAAAACAGCAGAACCTGCTGTTCCAGTGAACTCAGCTGGTAATCCTAGGCTTGCTGTGAGACGATCAATGTCCCTTTTTTAATTCTTCTCTTCCCGGAATAGTGCACTTGGACATTGCAAAAGCATCGCTGATGAGAACGTTAATGCTATCTAAGTACCTACCACAAAGCACAATATCTCTAACCAAACCTATGTACTAAGATGTAATTTCAGCTTTTTTCTTTGTAGTTTAGCAACCATCATGAGCATCTCTAGAGGCTATAGGCAATCTCCCGTCTCACACCATTCGTGTCTCATCCGGTTCTTTGACACAGCTAGGACGACTAACGAGAAACCCATGTCTGTGACCAGTCGGGACGGCCACTGCAACTTCCAAAAGTCATCTCCAAATGGTTTTTACTCAAATGGTTATGGATACTGATGGAGAAGATCATTTTTCTGCGAAATACATATATTTAGACATTTAACATCAGGAAATTGATTGAACGCATTGGAGATGCAAGAGCAGACGTTTCATAGTCTTGCATGATAGAATGTTGAAAAGGATTTGGATCGATTTCACAGACTCTCATGACATCAATCCTAAAGCACAGCTTTCAGTTCAAGGCATGGCATTACCAGCACTAGCACTGCAAGGACAATTGTATTGAAGACGTAGGTGAACGCAGTGTAGGTGAGTTGATTTGATTCCATGCAGAAAAACACACCAGCAAAGATCCTCTCGATAAAGATCTAAACGACGAAGATCCTGATATAAATGAACATCTCTTTTATAGGTTCAACCCTTTGTTGTTGAACCTATTGAACAACTTCGAATAATGGATTGAAACCTTTAAGTCCATTTACACACTGCCATTAGCACCATTATCGAGACTGTTCCCAACACACTGAGGAGACCAATATTGCTAGAGAGATTCATAGTTGTTTAGCTTGGTAAAAAGAACTCTGCTGAGCGAGTGAGTGAGGGAGAGTGAGAGCATAAGCGAGAACTCTTCCTGCCGACCCTTTCCCGACTACTTCTGTACTGTAACACAGCCACATATCGTCAGTCTGAAGCCACAAGAACTTCAGTTTAGGGGAGAGAGAAATTGACGGCCCAGATTCATTTATATACGTTGATCCATTTTAAGATTAAATGTATTACATTATCAGTGTATTAACAGTAGAAAAAAGTAAGCAGATGCATTTCGTTACAAACTTTTTATATGTAGTTTCTTCCTTTTTCTTGCTTTCTTGTAAAGTGGCGATTTTTCAGGACCAATTTATCACGTAACATGAAAGATTTGTGTATACCAAATGGTCGATATGTGACTTTTGAAGATTATACAGGGGAAACAAATTATTTGTTTTTGTGTTTCGGTGTTAATGACCACCATGAGCAACTCATGGGATATAAGCAGTCAACAGTCCCTAATTTAGGGACACTGGCTCCAGGAAAGAGAAAGATCCAGTACATTAGGACAGGCACATGAGCTATGCTTCATTTGGGGCTCGACCAGGGTGATAAAATGATCAGCCTGATACCGGGGTCACTGAATACTGCGCCACCGTGGCTTCAAGAAAAAGAAATGCACTGAAAAGAAACTGAAATCCACGTAACCCATCTACAGCTCCGAAATATTGTATCACTTAGTCATTAAATTGGAAAAAGTAAGGTACTTCTCTTGAGAAATCTTGAAAAGTAAAAACTACAAAGACGTCGTCGAATTTTTGTTTGTTATGAGTAAGTCTTTTGAATCCATTCCAACCTTAAAACAAATATTTTAAAGCTTATTCTTGGATAAACTGAAAATACAGCCAAAAGGAGTATACACTTACTCCATCTAGAGAAAAACTGCACATAATTTAAAATATGAGATGTGAGTTGGGTTTTTCATCATGAACCAGGTTTCTACGACGAATTAAGTATACATAGCTAGAAATAGTTACTTATTACCAACAGTAGCTGAAAACCATGTTGCAAAAATTAACGAATTCTGCACAAAGAGACAGAGGTGATTTTTTAATCTAACAGATCTAACAGCTTGAGGAACACTCTTCAAATGAAGAGTGTCCTACAAAAAGAGACATTCCAAAGGGATATTTAGAATCGAAAAAACTATTTCAAATAGAAACAAACGTTGACTCCCCCTGGCTGAAGATTTTTGAATAATGGAAGAACAGAGAATTTGCAAAGACTATTCACCATAGCATAACCTATGCCAAGGGAAAAAACAAATACATCTCCTTGTAGCACAGCTAGCGAGAAATAAGTTTTGATATTTATGGCACCTAGTGGGAAAACTTCGCATTATTCAAAGAGGGTAATATTCCCAATATTCATTGTAGCGAACGGCATAGTGTATTAAAGGGATTTTTCAATAGAAGTTTTAGAAGCGGAGATACAGTTGCAAACAGGTATATAACAGCCAGAACTGTAAACTACAAAATCCCGCGAGTACATGCATAATATCCCGCAAAATGAATGTTATCCAGTGATAAAAAATACATTTTTTAAATTGAAATTTAAGAAGCAGAGACATCGGGAAAAACAGATTAAATATTTGCTCCCCTGGCGTGTAAATTGAGTATTATTTTGGGCACGATATGGGCTTAAAGTGTCGTCGTTATTAGTGGTATTTGACGGAGAAAGGATTTTTCAATCGGGCAATCCGCGTGTAGTTATTGCTGCATATATGGTGTAAACGGAAACGTGAACTTATGCTTGCTAGTACCGAACTTATGCTTTAAGAAAAATTTGAAATTTTATGGGAAACATTTCTCAGTAGAAACACTCTCAGTAGAAACACTCTCAGACAATGGCGTAACTCCTATGGAAATCCCCTTGATACAGGATGAGGATATGGGTAGGGTTTAGCGAGAAGAAAAAGTCTTCCCAGAAATAGTGTTGCAGGCGGTTTGTTTTAAAAGACCACTAAGGAATTTTGATTAATCAGTTAAAATTTTTAGTTGATTCACACACCAACAATGAACATGATACTCAATTTTAATTGTTAAATATAAACAACGTCCCATTACAGTTTGAGATGTTTATTTCTGGACTTACTTCAAACGTAACTAAATTCGATGTGCATTTTTAGACTGTCCATTAAGTACACTGGTGTGCAAAAATTAAGGACGAGACGGTTTTTCGAATGTAACGTCGTGCAGAAGTGTTCCACATCGACCCAAATCATACCATAAAATCCTCAAGATGTAAGAATATGGGACAATTGAGCAAAACCGTCTAAAAAAGGAATCCAAAGGATACAAAGGCATGAAAAGGTAGCTTCGAGCACGACTGGACAGAAGACAGAAACGTCCATGTGACAGGCGTCTGCACAAGAAAAATCCAGTCTTTAGTAGGGGATATGATCACCCCTGACTGCGTTGCAGGATTTACAACGTCTGTCCATGCTGAGGACGAGGTTATCAAGGACCTGTTGTGGCATCGCGGCCCATTCCTCTTGTAGCGCTAATCGCAGCTGCGGAATCGTTGCAAGCGGCTGGTGACGTGCTGCCAGGCGTCTTCCGAGAAGGTCCCACACGTGTTCGATTGGATTTAGGTCCGGGGACCTTGCGGACCAATCCATGCGTTGAATATCTTCACTCTCCAACAGCTCTGCGACAGCAACTGTACGATGAGATGTAGCGTTGTCGTCCATGAAGAGGAACTCCGGACTCACAGCACCTCTAAACAGACGCACGTGTGGCAGGAAAACCTCGGTACAATAGCGGACACCAGTGACTGAACCTCCTTGGAAGATGTGGAGGGCCGCTCCGGTGGCGCAGTGGTCTAAGCGATGGCCTCTGATCATTCGTCCGAACGGGGTCCGGGTTCGAATCCCGGTGAGGCATGGATGTTATGTTTGTCTTACGGCACTGGCTCTCTCCCTTCCCTGGAACCAGTGACCCTAAATTAGGGACGGGCGACTGCTTATAGCCCATTGAGTTGCTCACGGTGGTCGTTAAACCTCCAACCAAAAAAAAAAAAAAAAAAAAAAGATGTGGAGGACAGTACGGCTACCAAGGATGATACCGCCCCAAACGAGAACTCCGCCACCCCCAAACCGGGGTCTTTGGATGATGTTGGAGGTGTGATTGCGTGTTCCCTGCTGTCTCTAGATGTGTATACGTCCAGAATCGCTCGTCAGACTAAATCGGCTCTCTTCCGTAAAGAGACCTCGACCCCATTGCTGATGTGTCCAGTTCTTGTGTTCCGGGCACCAGAGAAACCGCCGTCTACGATGAGCAGGCGTTAATGGCATACACCGTACTGGTCGTCGTGCAAATAGATCAACTTTGTGCAGCCCCCTGGCCACGGTAAAACGCGATAACGGACGTCCAGTTGTCTCTTGCATGTGCCTTGAGATTTCTCCCGCTGTCTGCCGTCGGTCTCTTCTCGCCTGTAGGACAATACACCGGTCGTCTGCCGCCGTGGTTGCTCGTGGACGACCACTGCTAAACTCCCGGACAGCTGTTCCTGTCGTTTGAAATGCTCTCCAAGCTCGTAAAACGATGCTGTGAGCGCTCCTGAACTCCTCGGCCCCACTAGTCACACTTCGACCTTCTTCCAACTTCCCAATGACGCGACCTCGGGTAAAGTCATCCAGATATCGTCTACTGGATTGCCTGTTGGCCATATCACACGGCGGCAGCAACTCGACGTCGTTCAAACCGATGTATGCCGTGCAATAGCTTTCACCGAATTGCTGAGCGTACACCACTTGTGTGCTTTATACCCTTCCAACCCCCCCCTCCCCTACGTTATGCTGCATATATGCGCATGCCTTACCGTACCGGACCATAGTCTATCTCCTGAGTGGTCTTTCGGCCCGTTCTGCCTGCTCGTTCCGCTTTTATGCTAATTTCTCCTTTTCGTCCTTAATTTTTGCACACCAGTGTATTATATCAGTTGTAATCGTCATATCTCAATGAATATTTGATACTGCAGATCCATTTAATCGATTTTCACTAATTGTGTTTCGAAGATACGTTTTGAGTCGTCGTGGCGTTGAGAATAATCATTTACGTACTGCGGTAGCTGCTGGCAACGTTGTAAGTATTTGTAGAAGTTTTCTTACTTTCGGAAATACAATTTAATCGCATATGAGACATGCGTCGTGACAAATTCTCGGAATATTTTCAATATTGAGAACATGCCACCGCCAAAAGCTTGAGTTCTCTGACAGCTTCCTCTATGCTACGTAAAATCAAGAATACGTCCGTATATTTTATACGTTTATTTGGCGCTATTTTCTTGCTGAATGGTAAAACTTGTCTTATTTGGCAAAAGACACACTACACTTAGTTGTTCTTGAGTAGTCGGCCGTGAATTTGGTTTGTGACAGAATCATAAAAATGAAGATTGCGATGCCGTAATATTCCTCCCGAGTGTCCTTCACAATATCACAGCGATGGATTTGCCTTCCAGCGCGACATAGAATACGTACTTCTGCCTCGTGGTGGATACTCAACAGATGAAAAAACAATCAAACTTACTTCTTTTTAAATATTTTTCACTTTAGTTTAAATTGAGATACGCTCGTGAAAGTTTGTGTGAACTTCGAACTTCCACCATAATAGTAATACATTTTTGAAATTTAAATTTCATCTTTTTTTATCAAATTACTTTTTTTAAACAAAAACACCGAGTCGCAGACCAACAGAGGAGTTGTTCAGACCGCAACTAACCCCTATGTGAATACGCCACTTCTCTCAGAAAACTATTTTTTCAAATCTGTCTGTTTGAAAAAGAGATATCGAAACAAATATGATATCTATGTACGCTCCCTGGTGGAAGAACTGTGCAATACTTTAAGCACAGGACATTCACGAAAGGCTCTCCGTGCTGAGCAATATCGGACTGCAAATAATTTTTTTCAATCAAGTTTTGTGAAGTGCAGATACTGGTGCTGATAACTGTTCTTTATCAGAAATTAGATATAATGGGGATCATTTTCCCAGTGGTAACTCCATCCGACGAAAAAAGTATCTCTTGAATCGAACATTTGTAACGTACCAGGAGATGTGACGTACCTGCCAGAAGGACGCACGCGACATAAAGGCAGATAGGAATCAGAATAAAACGTCCGCGTAGCTCAATTGGTGGAGTGACTTATTCCGGAATGAGGGGATCCGGGTTCGAATCCCGGCGCGGATGAAAATGACGGAGAAATTTACTTCGTTATACATTTAACATATTTAAAAGCATAAATATCCACCAAGTAATCGCAATTTACTTTCACGCCATCTAGCAGAAAAACTGTGCACTACTTTAAAAAGAAACTCTGCCCAAAATAGGTTCTTTGCAAGTGGTGCCGAAAGAAAGAAATATTTTTTTCAATCGGATATTTGCAAGCATGATATGGAATAAAATGTACGTGTTTGCAATTCGATAACAACTGAATTTACGCCTTCTAGCGGCAAAGTTGTGCATCCACAAAGGGCCGGAAAACAGGGGCATTTGTTCTCATTTCTCGGGCTTCCCATTCCAAAAAATATTTTCAAATATGACTGATAGTTGCAGAAGTATGGTGTCCATACACTGACTGATAGAGAAGGTGATGCTATAAGCACGTACTTTTGTTTTCAAAGGATGTGGTAAATCTAGGTGTTTTCACCACGTACTATCACACTTGCAATGACTTCTCTGTGCCTTTTATTGTGTTTTGCAACTTTAGTAATGGAATTTGGGATACAGAACGGATTTAAAATGCAGGACTCACACATTATTGCCATGTGCTAAATATGTGACGACAAACTGAAGTATTCTAGATGAATTTTTCTAGCTGAACATTTTTAAGCACAGATTTACAGGAAACCACTTCAATAATAATTCTATCCCTTGAGATTTCATTCCATCAGATTAATGATGTACTCCTGTACAAAGGTAAAATTTAAGTGTCTACTCAAATGTCACCAATCATATCTGAATTACCCACTCCCCCAATTATCTTAAAACGATATTGAAGTAAGTTCCGTTTAGGTTGAAAGAGTTAATTCTTAAACGTTTACAAGTTCGGAATATTATTATTATTATTATTATGAATTTTAATTCAATGATCAGTTATTTCATTTCATTTCATTTCATTTATTTCGTCATGGGGTTACATTTGACTATGTTACGTTTCAAATTTAATTTTATGATATATAGCATTAAGAAAAACCACATATATAATTATTATATATAAATAATGTGAATACACAGAACAGGAAATTGAGTAAAAGGCTACATACACTGAAGATCTATTGAATTAGAGATACCTGTTTAGTAACGGGTAGCACCACCTTTCGCCCTGATGAGGGCGGTGATTCGTCTCGGCATGGACTCGACAAGACACCGGAGGCATTGGGAAGCCATACGGATCCACGACCCCTGAACAAGCTCCCACAGTTTACGAAGATTTGATGGAGGGGTGTCAGAGCCTCGAACATCTCTCTCGATGGCATCCCAGATGTGCTCGATGGGATTGAGGTCAGGTGACCTAGCTGGCCAAGGAAGCGATGTCACGTCGGTGGAATGTTCATCCAACGATTCCTACACAATTCGGAAGCGATGGCATGGTGCATTGTCTTGTTGCACAATGAGGTCCCCAGTGGGATGTTGAAGACGCACAAACGGGAGCAAATGCTCGTCCAGGATATCCCGGTAACGTTGACCTGTGAGGGACGATGTCACACGTAGCAGAGGTCCCATTTCAGTCCACGCAAACAATGCCCAGACGAGAATGCCACCCCCACCAGCTTGAAGAGTACCCTGCTGGCAAGAAGGATCATCGCTTCATGTGGTTTGCGCCGTACTCGTATCCTGCCATCCGCATTTACCAACGTGAATCTCGGCTCATCAGTCCAGGCAACATTTTTCCACATGTATAGGGTCCAGTGGCGATGTTCCAGCGCCTATGCTAAACTTGGCACCTTGTGATGTGCGGTGAGCAGCGGTACCCTCATGGGACGATACCCCACAGGGAGGAGATGGTTCTGGATGGTGTGGCTGCTTACACGTTTTTGTGCACCAGCGTTAAATTTCCGAGTGATTTCTTGCACTGTGGCCCGTCTATCCGCTGTTACAATGCGAGTTAGCCGAAGATGACCCCGCTCATCCACACGCTGTTGTCCACGGCAGTTGGCCCTTGCAGGGATGGTTTTACCGGATTCGATGTACTCACGGTGCACCCGTGACACAGTGGCTCGTAAAAATCCAAGTGCCTGCACGACTTCCGAGATGGAGTGACCCATTCGTCGGGCCCCGACAATTTGCCCACGATCAAATGCGCTTAGATCATTCGTCTTACCCATATTGCGTCCGACTCTTACTGATTCCCGTCGCATCACTCCTTATATTGTCGGATCGCTGCATACGTCATGTCGCTTCCGTTTACAGGGCCGCACACAGCGCCACATTTGCATAACGCCAGCTGTCTCTAATATAATTGCTCTTCAGTGTATATTAGCCTGAGTGAATCCCAATTGCCCTAAAGTACGTAGTCAAGTCAAACGTCCGGCACATATATAATTTACTCATATGTGGTCTGATTAATAAATTTTAACATAGAATTTTATATTTTAATTTGTTAGCAAATATTTTTTAGTTGCTTTCGAAAATACACTGACGGAAAAAAAAATTCCAACATCTAGAAGGGGTTGTGTTAGATAAACGACAGTTGGTAGGCGGTGAGGGTACATCTGTAAGATGACGTCTATGCAAATTTCGCGCTCGGCGCATACGTGTGGCGCGAGGAGCGCCCTCGGAACATGCAAAGCAGATTTGCTGTAAATACGAACGCTGTAACGTTCGTGAGCGTTAGTTATCGTTGATATTCGACGTAGTGTGTTAATGTTAGTAAAGAATGCCTTTAAGAAGACGAAGAAGCCATTATCAATAGCTCACGGAGTTTGAACGAGGTCGTGTAATAGGGCTACGAGAAGGTGGATTTTCGTTCCGCAATATTGTAGAACGACTTGGCGGGAATGTAGCCACTGTGCATGATTGTTGGCAGCGGTGGTCAAGGGAAAGTACTGCCTCAAGAAGACCGGGTTCCGGCCGGCCACGTGGCACTACTGAGACAGAAGACCGCCGTGTACGGCGTATGGCCGTGGCGCATCGTACCGCGTCTGCGGCAGCAATTCGAACCGGCGTTTGCCACCACAGTGACACAACGAACTGTTACAAATCGGTTACTCGAAGGACAGCTCCGAGCCAGACGCCCTGTAGCGTGCATTCCACTTACTCGAAACCACTGCGGTTTGCGACGTCAGTGGTGTCAAGCTAGAGCTCATTGGAGGACGGAGTGGAGATCTGTTGTGTTTTCTGATGAAAGCCGGTTCTGCCTGGGTGCCAGTGATGGCCGTGTGTTGGTTAGAAGGAGGCCTGGTGAGCGCCTGCAACCAACCTGTCTGCGGGCGAGACACTGGACCTACACCTGGAGTTATGGTCTGGGGAGCAATTTCCTATGACAGCAGGAGCACTCTCGTGGTTATCCCACGCACCCTGACGGCACAGGTGTACGTCGGTCTGGTGATTGAACCTGTTAAGCTGCCATTCATGAACAGCATTCCAGGGGGTGTTTTCCAACAGGATAACGCTCGCCCGCATACCGCTGTTGTAACCCAACATGCTCTACAGATTGTCGACATGTTGCCGTGGGCTACTAGATCACCAGATCTTTCACCAATCGAGCACGTATGGGACATCATTGGACGACAAGTCCAGCGTCACCCCCAACCAGCATTAACCGTCCCTGTATTGACCGACCAAGTGCAACAGGCATGGAACTCCATCCCACAAACTGACATCCAGCACCTGTACGACACAATGCATGAACGTTTGCGTGCTTGCATTCAACATTCTGGCGGTTACACCGGTTATTAATGTACCAGCATTTCACATTTAAAATGGTTCTTCTTGCGCTTACATTAAGCTATGATCTTGAAACCTTAATCGATTAAATATGTTTCCTATAAATGTATTGCCACCATTTCATTCCTCTACAACTAATTTTACGTGGTGTTGGGATTTTTTTTCCGTCAGTGTAATTATAATTATTAATATGTGTTAATTGACAAGGTAGGTTATTCCATAACATCAATCCCTGGTAATCAAAAAATCTTTTTGGGTTAAAATGTTAGGCATTGGTAACAAAAATGCATTTCTATCTCTTGTTTGATGGTCGTGACCTACAGTGTTCAGTTGAATTAAATGTTGATACCTATTCTCTTTTATTCTCTTATACATGAATCCTAATAATCTAAATTGCCCTAATTTCTCATTATCTAAAAATCCATAAGAATTCATCCGTACCCTCATATTCAAGTTAGTTCCCCTAAAATTATTTAGAATTCTGACCATCCTATTTTGTAATGATTGTAATTTATATAAATTAGTCTTAGTAGCTTGCCCCCAAAACAATAAGTCAAGCATGGATAAATCAGACTGTAGTACAACATTTTTAATGTTTTAATTGTTAAATTATTTGAAACCAAATACCCCGAAAGTTTGTTTACAATATTTTGAATATTTATATTCCATTTTAGATTATCCTCGATTATTATTCCCAAATATCTAATATTATTTACTATTTCAAGGGTACACTTCTCCACACAAATAGATGGTGGCTTAATCATCTATCTATCTCCCTGTTTAAAAATCATAATTTTATTTTTTACAATATTTAAACACAGAAAATTTGTGTCCAGCCAATCCATCAATTTTTCAATAAATTTATTACATTTTATTTTTGCCTCATTTATATCAGCACCCGTAATCAGAACCGTGGCATCATCCGCAAATAAAATAAAATCCTCATTAGGTTTAATGTTAAAATGATCAAAAAATTAGACAAAAGACTTAAGGACATATTTACATTTGACTTAGCGAAGGGAGAGTTAGGAAACTCTTCTTGCTTAAGGAGATGACCCGAAGATCGTCAGGTGTGTAATGCGGTTTGCATTTTTAAAATTTTTAGTTATAGGTGTTTTTCAAGAGTGGGTTGCACTCTATGCACCTGGCCGCCCCGGTGGCGCAGTGGTCTAAGGCGCTGGCCTCTGATCATTCGTCCGTAAGGGGTCCGGGTTCGAATCCCGGTGAGGCATGGATGTTGTGTTTGTCTTACGGCACTGGCTCTCTCCCTTCCCTGGAACCAGTGACCCTAAATTAGGGACGGGCGACTGCTTATAGCCCATTGAGTTGCTCACGGTGGTCGTTAAACCTCCAAAAAAAAAAACTCTATGCACCTATATTGGGCAAGGACACTAATTGGACGCTCAGATACCTTTGGTCTGGTACGCTGAATTTGGGGTTCCTGGGGCGAACCTTTCTCCTTATTTTCCTTAATCGCCCTTATAGTATGCTCTCTCTGTCTCCGAAGCCTGACACCCAGTAGCGTTGCGACCGCAATGAATCAGACGAACCACTTAACGCGCAGACAACACATAGGAACTTATATTCACTCTGTTCCTTGTTAAAATTCCGGCAGCTATAAAACAAACCGCTTGGCTTCAATACTGTTGGTATACGGAATCTATTGCTCGTCCTAACGAAAGCCACCAATAAAAATCCTCCTAAACAGAAGACAGGAGAGCCCACTGCAGCGATGCTCGACATTCCTCGCCGCAGCAAAGTAGCTGGGTGCCAACTCCGAATTCTCAAAATCCGGCCAAAAATGGGGAAAAGTTCAACATTTAAATAACCTTAATAATAAAATTGTGTTACTCAAGCTAAAAATCTCGGGGTTGCATTGATTGCATGTGAAATCTAGTTAATCAAATTGATTATTTAAAATTTAAAACGCGATTAACTTAAACGTGACAACTATCAATTCGATTTCTGTAGTTTTATTTTTTTATTCGTAACGGAACAGGGAAGGCTGGGTGAGTAGGAGGTAGTAAAAAAAAATAAGCCTTGTTCAG
Organism: Macrothele yani; assembly: GCA_039090855.1. Classification (NCBI taxonomy): domain Eukaryota; kingdom Metazoa; phylum Arthropoda; class Arachnida; order Araneae; family Macrothelidae; genus Macrothele; species Macrothele yani. The sequence goes on along the minus strand of CM077022.1, from coordinate 40,197,717 downwards.
AAAACATTAAGCCTTAGTGTAGCGGCGCCCCTTCCCCAGTGACTTTTAAATTTCCCCTTGTTGGATTATGGATTATGTAAGTAACTGTCTTGTGCTATTTATTCCACATGAATTTATTTAGTACAGCATGGTCGGCCTAGAGCGCTTAAACTTTTAATTAAATATGCGAAGAGTGAGTGAGTATTTAATATGGAGGCTTCAAGAGAACTTCTTGAAGTTCCGTTGGTACGTAGTGTCGTTTCCACATAAGGTTAAGAACCCCTTTGAAGACATAGAAGTTAATAGATTGAGTACCGAATTAACATGATAGGAATACCGCGGAGTGAAGCAAAAGAGCTTTCTGCAAATAATAGTCACCTAGAAATTTGCCGCAGGCACGACAGATTTTTGACAGTAATAGCTATAAACTTGACCATTCGTTTACCAATCCGTTCTCTTTTTTATTGAAGGTTTAACGACCACCATCAGCTAGTCAGTGTGCTATAAGCAGTCATCAGTCCCTAATTTTGGTCTACTGGTTCAAGGGACGAGCGAGAGCCAGTGCCGTAAGACAAGCACAACATCCATGCCTTAACGATATTCGAACCCGGACCCTTCTCAGATGAATGGTCATAAGCTAGCGCTTAGACCACTGCGCCACGGACACAGCACCCGTTATTCAGTGGGCAAGTGTTTTTGCCAGAATGGTGCTTTCTGATTAAGAAGCAACCTAGAGTAGTTAATTTAATAGTCTTCTGCTCTAATACAAAGCGCAGTGGTTAACGTTAATACGATGCTTATGTGTGCTTTTTTCAATTTTTCGTATTCAGGTTGACGACCACCATGAGAAACTGCAAGGTTTATAAACAGTCTCCTGTCCCTAATTTGAGGCCATTGTTCCAGGCTCGGGAAGGGAGCCAACGCTGTGGAACGATCGCCAATCTATGCCTTATCAGGTACTTGAAACTAGCTCCTTTGGCTACTCTTCCACTGTAGCGGCCATTGCTGCAGTAAAATGCTATAATAATGCCTTATATAAATAATACCGGGTGCGCCATATAAAAGAGGCCCCGTGGCCAGACGTTGTTATGCGGGTTAAAGTTGTTTGGCGGGTTTCCAGTTAAAACCGCTTTGTTCCACTTTTAACCGGTTTCTGCGTGTACAGCTGCAAAGTAATTCTCCGGAGTGGTTAGTCACAGCCAGAGCAGTGTAGGTACGCGGTCATAAGTGTAAGTGAAGAGAGAACAATGGCAACGGAAATGGTTTTAAGTACGGAACGGCGGATTTTTATTGTGGAACAGTATTTCAGAAATAACTCATACAAGGTTTTAAATGAGTTCTTTACAGAAAAAATTCCACATTGTGCACCACCGGCGAAATCAGTGGTACAGAAGTTAGTGCGGAAATTTCGTGAAACCGGCACGGTGTGCAACAGGAAAAGAAACAAACCCAATATAATTCGTACTGAAGACAATATCAAGGATGTGTACACAATGGTGTTACAAAGCCCTCGGAAGTCAATTCGCCGATTATCGTCTGCAACGGGAATATCTGCCACGTCATGCCGACGCATACCTAAGGTGGATTTGCATTTTCGGCAGTACAAAGTTATGGCGCTCCAAGAACTTAAAACTCCTGATTATGCAAAACGGATGCAATATTGTAAGTGGTTTCAGGAGACCATTGTCAGCGTTGAAATGGACCCAACACTTTATTACATGACAGATGAAGCATGGTTCCATCTGTCCGGGTATGTCAAAGCGCAAAACAGCAGGATTTGGACCTACACGAATCCCAGGCGCATAATGGAGACTCTTCTGTACGAACAAAAGATAGGCGTTTGGTGTGCTGTGTTTGCGAAGGGAATAGTCGGCCCATTCTTTTTCACTGACACCATCAACTCGGAGCGCTATGTTCAGCAACTGTTTAACCCATTTGTTACCGCACTTACAGAAGAAGAGCGAACATATGCTTTCTTTCAGCAAGATAGTGCAACGGGGCGGAATAATCTACGTGCTGCGCATGAAGTGTTTGGGGAGGACAGAACTGTATCGAAGGGACTGTGGCCACCCAGATCACCCGATCTCTTCACCTGTGACTTTTATCTGTGGGGAGCAATGGAAGGGAAATTGTACGCAACTAATCCGCACACGCTTGATGAATTAAAAGTGAACATTACGGATGCCACAGCCCAGATTACTGCAGATGAGTTGTAGCGCGTTACGAACAACATATTCCGTCGTGTGCAGCTGTGTCTTGATGTCGGAGGATATCACTTCCAGCAATTATTTTAAGTTAAATTACTCCTGTTTTCTGTCATTTCGACTATTCTTTACCATGTATAGTAACATTGCCCAACTGTTGTGGTTCATTTTACTCAGACCTCTTTTATATGGCACACCCTGTACATCAAGACTCTTCATAAACTAGGTTCAACTTCTATTCTCACCCAAGAAATGCCATTTGAGTAAAGCATCAAAGTGCCGCAAACGATAAGTTTAATGCTAAAACATCCTATCCTTTAAGTAAGGAACATGTAGGTACCTGGAAATTCTTGCATTTAAAACGGTAAGCGAATGGCCGTGAAGACTGTAATACAACACCATCAATAAATAACAAAGGCTTTTGCTCTATCTGAAGAAATTACCGGCACTGCACGATATTACACATGAACTTCCAAAGCATTTATTTCGCACGTTTAAAGTACCATACGTTTAATTAACACCTGATGATGTGCCAGGAGCTGGCACGAAAGATCTTGTGTCGTGATATTTTAACTTTCAGTGTCGTGATATTTTAATGATCATTTTTATTGGAATTAAAGTCATTAACATCATTCACTGTGCTTTGGAAGTTTATGCGTTATATCGTGCAGTTACGGCGATTTTCTTCAGATAGAGAGATAACAGAACGAATTATTTTCAACAACCAAAGGTTTTTGCTTATAACACTTTCCCTTTAAACTCTCGAAATCTTTTTCCCATGCAATCTATACACATTTTCCCCAAATACACAGTATAACGTAAATGTCGTTTCGTACTGATTCTTTGACGCTCTTCTTACGTTATTTTAAAACATTACCATACGATGAAATAGTTCCTACATTAAACCTTAACGGCCAGACGAAACATTTAAATAAAAGTCAAACTTACGGAAATTGGCTTTATTCCAGATGTTTTCACTAATACATCATAGCACTTCACAGTTTACATAACAAATCAGTATCATACACATTCAACACTCCACACTCCACACGAGCAACTGTTGTCTCGTAGTTTATATCTCTGGTTCTTATCTCATAACAGGCATACGTCACGTTCATTCTATCTCAATTATGTTGTCAACAGTATTCGTTTGAGAGAGAAGATATCACGTTAAGTGTGAAGTACAACTGAGAACAAACTCAAGATTTACATTGGGAAATAAACTAAAAAGGAAAGTTAATTTAGAATATACGTCACAATAGCATTGTAATTCAGCATGACTTACATAAGAGAAAAAGAAGAAAGTAAATATTTCTCATAAATATATTAATTTCATTTATTGTTCTACCAGGGTGAGTGAACGTTTTGTCCCGTTTGCTGGTAGAAAGTTTAAAGCAGCAAGAAAGCCATACACGCTTACCTTAGTCTGCAAAGTACAGGCGGTTATTTTCTATAGCGCTTTGCATACGTTTCACCACAGCCAAGATTCCAACGCGGTACCGCTCGGCAGCTTTCAAGGACAGAAACTCTCCGACGCCAGATTCCATATCGACCACTGAAGCGAAGCGCCGTTTTTGTAGGATACACTCCATGGAGCGAAACAGGTGGTGGTTGTTGGATGGGTCCGGAGTGTTTCGAGATGAGGTAAGAACATATCCCTTCAATTATGTTGTTTTTGGCTAACCACTCTGGAGATGTGACTAGGGGCATTATACATTTACAGTAACTCCCGCTCCCTATTAATGAGCGCTAAGTAGTGCTGGTGCAGAGCAACATGGACCCGCTGCAGTTGTTCGGCATAGAGGTTCCCGTCCACAGTCTGATCAAGGCTGAACTGGATCACCTACGAGGATGTAACATTAAGCGAAAACAGAAAGAACAAAAGTTAGGAGTTGGGACGCAGCGCCATCTATTGACGTTTGACTTAGAAACAAACTTGTTGTTTCTGTATCATTATTTACATTATTTGAACACACGGATTTTACTAACATTCTGAACTCGTATCATTCGGCGAATGGAAAATATGTCTTCGTTTAATAGGTCATAAAACTATTACATAGTTTTCAGAATGAAACACGCAAAGTGGCCACTTTTTCTATAAAATGCATTATCATTCTAGCTAGGCCTAACATGGCTACTGATTAAAAATACATGATAAAATATGGCATTAAAATAATACCTGGCACTATTTACAAAATGAACTAATAACTCTGTATTATGCAAGTATATTATACTTCCTTTTTCCATTTTTGTCTAGTACAGTAATCTGCGGTATCACTCCTTCTCTTAAGAACACGTCTGCTATTTTTTGTAGGAGCTACTTTCTATATGATGTGAATAACTTGGAAATGTAAGGATGGTACATCTCCCTTCAGTCGCTTGTACCACACGCTTGGTACGTAATTATCAGGTTGAAAATGCTTACCACAAAAAAAACAAAAAAAACACTGGATGATGATTGTCATTTGGCTAAACATCCTGCCGAAATATTACTTTCAACCCTAGTCGCTTCAGGCCTGACCTGAAGGGAATTTGTGTAACGACATACCCACATTTTTCTGTTTTGAAGACTTGCACATCGGCAAATAGCGTTAAACCGTATTGAAAACGGATTATATTTTGCGGTAAAAACAAGGCATTGTTTTAAATCTGCAGTGGAAATTTCTTAACAAACACAACCTAGCCATTCAAATAACACAGAAACGGCATTGTTTATACCTTGGGACGCATTGCCATCTAACGGCAGAAATTACTCACTTGCAAATCACCTAAAGTCTATTGTCTTTAAGGTTAATGTTATAGCCTGTTCTTCATAGAGTTCAGCCTTTGTCTGACCATCTGGCACGAGTTCCCAGTGCAGAGAACCCTCATAATTCAGCCAAATGCACAGCATGGTACATCTCCCTTCAGTCTTATTTTCGAACAGCCCTCTATACTTATTTTCGAACAGCCCTCTATACTTATTTTCGAACAGCCCTCTATACTTATTTTCGAACAGCGCTCTGTGCACTACTGGCTATACTTCCTAGCCTGGCCTCAAACACGAGTTGCCAGCGGTCGAATATGGTAGGAATATCCGCTTTTCATCAACTGTGAATATAAGACACTATTGCTGAAAATTTCTGTGAATTTGAAAGCAATCTGCCACAGCGAGAGATACGCTGTTCTGCCTGCTGGGGTGTCAGTTCACGGGGAACCATTCGATGGCAGTGTTAGTGGTTGTAGGACGTCCTGACCTCGGCATGTCTTTGAGAATGGTGTCCCCGAAATTAAAACGCGGTAACCATTTTCGTGCAGTTCTGCTCTTCTTTGTTATCTTGCGTTCAATTGTGCAAATTTCTCAAGGTGCTGCTTTTAAACCTTTTAATGCTACGCATCGTTCCCGACGGTAGCAAAGTAAATCCCAAGTGAAAAATTTCAATGCAAGGAAAATGGGCAACTGAAGTAGTCAAAACCATTGTTGAAATGTGGACGTTCAGCATTCTATCCCATGAATTGGCGCAACAATAATCAATTTCATTATTACTCAACAATATATTTTTACTAAACCAATGCCGAATATTATTTCATCACTTTTTATATAAACGTAACAATATCTCATTGCAATCTGCGGTAATTACGGGAACCTCATGCTAAATGTATGTAATAAAAGCTATTGCAAAACTGCATTTTTGATGCTATGAAAACGATGCGTCGTAGAGAAATTTGGCTTCCTCTTGACTCCCCCAAGGAGGAGGAGTGGAGGTTACTTGATATTAAAGAGAGCTTTAAAATGATGTATAACACGATGTGGTTGTAACCTGTATATCCCAGACCAAAAGTTACCAATGCTCCTCATTAAAACACTTCGATTCAGCTTTTCTATTTGGAGGTCAGATTTCATCTTGCACGTGTGAAGATGAACATTCGTAGCTACATCAAATTTCATTGGTGTCAGGGTCGTTATTTTACGTTCGAATAAATCTGAATATATACTAATAAAAACAAATATTTTTTCTGGAAAACTAAACAGTTGAATTATTTACAAAGGCATCGTTCTTTCTACGTTTTTCTTTGATTAACACACAGCAACCAAAAAATTGTATTTCTACACCTCTGGGATCGAACTCCAGATCTCTCGATAACTAGCCGAGTCTACGGTGCAAACAATCCACGGCGCTATATGTGTTTATCTGTCAACATCTGACTTCACAAATCCACGTATTTGGAAGATTTTCACCATTTCTCTCGCCCTTTGGATTTATTAGCAATATTTAAATATAGCTTGTGCCGCTAAGCCCCACCAGATGGAGACGTCTCAAAAAACTGAGCCCATCTCTACGGATTTGTGAAGTCTGAGCTGACAGATAAACAAACATAGCGCCGTGGTTTGTTGGCACCGTAGCGTAAAGTGAACGCATTCCGCTAGTTATCGAGAGATCTGAGGTTCGATCACAGCGGTGTCGAAATGCAATTTTTCGGTTGCTGTGTGTTAATTAAAGAAAAACCTGGAAAGCGCGATGATTTTGTCTATATACATTTTCATCATGAAATATTTACGATTGCCGCCGCCATAGTTTTAGTAAATACTTTTATGGCCCACGCATCTTCTTTCATTTGTTTTACGACAATAACATTCGTCAATCCACCTACCTAAGTACCGCCCAATGTCAGAAATTAGTAAACCTCATTGTTCGTTGTTATGATTCAATTCCGCTCTATATATACTGGACTGTGGCTTGGTGTGGTAGTGAATGACGCCAATGATTGCAATGTGTTGTACATAGATATGTGTATACTTACGGATCATTCGTTTTATTTCATACCCACAAAGATCTTAGCATGCGAAAGATGCACTGCATAAATTATCTACAAAGAGTACCAGGGTACTCTTCCGATTTTTTTCCAACAATTGAGTAGGAACACCCGAACAGTAGGTTTATCGACTTCCATCGTTTGCTCTAGAGATGAGTTCGGGCTCAATTTTAGGAGACCGGGACCGCCCGGGCCCAAAGGCCTAGAGACCGGGACCGCCCGGGTCCAAAGGCCTAGAGCCCGGGACCGCCCGGGTCCAAAGGCCTGGAACCCAGGCCCGGCCTGCTCTCTTTGATTACATCTGTTTTCTGAGCCCGGGCTCGCCCGGGCCCGGATTCTTGGAAAATTTTGCTTATTAAGGTTTGCTATTATGCGTTATACACTGGCCAAAGATATGGCCCAAGCAAGGATTAGTTTAAAAATCATTAGTTTAAAAAGTTTAGTTCAGTTAACTAACTTCACAATATTAATATCTTTTTAGAAATACTATGCATAAAGCCAAATGTTCTAAAATGTAGATTTGAAAATAAATAAATAAATAAATAATCAACGTGCCCTTTGACCGTATCAGGGGAATCAGTAATTTTGGTAAAAGCTGAAGAAAAGAAAATCGTTTTGAAACAAAAATTCCATTCGTTATTTCTTTTTGAATTCTAAATTTACTTTTATTTTGAATAAATTGCATTATAAAACGTACAACGCCGTACAGACAGTTGCAAGTGTTTGAAATTTTGACTGTAGGAAACTAATCTTCGCAATATAATTTACATATATGCTAATTGTGATGTAGTAGACTATAAAAAACGCATGTAGGGAAATTTCCAAAATTAAAATAAAAAGAACGTAAAAGCATTCCAGACCAGATTATTGTGCATTTTGTAACATTAACAAAGCTTTGCGCTTAATAGTATAATAATCACAATATTATCATATGTGTGTGCAGTTTCCAGATCAAGTCCATCATGAAAAAAGAGAGAGAGAGAATTGCATCTAATGCCTCAGCGCTTCAACTTGATCTTATTTTCTCTAAAACTCGACCTGCTGCACTAAAAACCAACGTCACCCCAAAAATCGCGAGAGTGAGGAAATTTTAAAAAATAAATAACAGTACTTTTAACTGCACAATTTTGGAAACTAATACATCATTTTAAAGATCAGATTCTTTATTTTTAATAAAATACAAAAAATGGGAATGTGATTTTTTCCCAGTTTTTCGATACCAGACCTCCTTAAACTAATCCTTGCTTGGACAATGGACAATGCATAATGCAAGTCTTGCTAAGCAAAATTCGTCTTGCAATGGCAGCTAGCTTAGGAAATAGAAAATCCTTCCGCTATGGTAACAAATCCACACTGAAATTCAACATGTGTAATTCAACCGGGCTCGGAATTACACGTGTTGAATTAATTACAGTAATGAAATTCAAGACGTGTAATTCCGAGCCCGGGACCGGGTTTTTAGGTAGTTAAAGAATTCTGAGCCCATCCGAGCCCGGGCCCGAGCTCATCTCTAGTCTGCTCACCTGACAACGCAATGTAGCTCTGCGCCAGAAGAACGTCATCAGCCTCGTATGTTTCGCGTCATCGTTGTACCCAGTCGACGCTGGCGGGCATTTTCGCAGAGGAATAACGGCCCAAAATTATGTGTCGCTCACAACCTGACGAACTTGTGAGTCACCCTGGTATTGTTGCTGTGAATATGATCATTGCAACTTTTAAAGTATAAATTTTAAGCTTGTTTAGGAGATATCCATACCTTTTGCACACAGCCAACAAAAGAGCTGTTGATCTGAGCCCTTTCTGAAATTTCTTTGAAATTCGATGCACCGCCCACATACAGGTTCAAGGGTAAGGACAATTGTGAATATCCACTGGGAGAAGTTCGACTCACTGACAACTGATTATCAACTTTTAGTGTTGCCAGCCTCCCTGTTCTTGTGATAACCACGGTGTGCCATTCCTGGAGAGAAACGGAATCTAAGCTCCTGATAAAAAGAAAAGAAGAGAGAGAAAAATATCCATCAGTGTCGTGCTGTCTGTTAGGACACAACACACTTTTATATAAATAGAAAAAATTGAGTATGTTTTGACTAACATAAGATATATAAACACATGATGATGATACACTCAGTTAAAAAAAATTGTAAATACCAAGAATGAGATTAGCATGCAAATCAGTAGGCAAATTAGATAATGTAAATTCATTCACTGTGGAACCCATGCAATAAAAGCCGAAGCAGCTACAACAACAGTATGCATGTTGCAGTCCGCTAGCATGGGAACGACATTTATATACGGCTATTGAGTTACCTTGTTACGAATTGTTGAAAAGTGAATCCTGGCGGAAAACCAACACAGATAAAATGCCGAAAACTCGTCGGAGTAGTGATTGATAATCAGCTAACGGACTTCGAAATAGTTGGCTCTTCATAGTTGTTCTGTATTTCATCGGGTGGTCTAGTCTGCAAAATGCGTCACATGTTGGCGACCACAACCCCACAGTCCATCGCTGTTGTACACGGTGGATAGGAAAAAGTATGCATAGTAATCGGTTGGGAAGAGGTCGATCTAGGGCGACAAAAGGGAGAGAAGACCGTTTCGCTCAGTGAGAGAACCTTTACATGACAGGATCTTACGCCTGAGAAAAGTGTTGATGCGGTGCATCCATCACCCAATCTCACAGCAAACCATTTCAAATCGCCTACAAGAAGCAGTTTTGCACTCACGGTTTCCATCGCCTAGCCCGCCTCTAACCCCTAAACATAGCGCTTGGAGTGGTGCTGCTTCCGAGTAACCTGGGTTGAAAGAAAGGCATCGCGTAGTGTACAGCGATGAATCTCGCTTCTGCCTTCAACAGATCTTCGGATGCACGTGTGGCACCGATGTGGTCAGTGCAACAATTCAATAAATGTAATCTAACAACACACCGCTCGAACATTATGGTTTGGGGTACTACATTCTTTGCCCCCAAAAAAGCAAACAAACAAACAAACGAAACATCCAAAAGGAATCATCCAGTCGAGATGAAAATTGGTATATGCAGGAAAGGAAATGATTCCAATTCCAGAGCAGTTGGGCCATTTATTAGGATAAAACAGTTACACGAGTGAAACAAGTCAGTACGCCGTAGCGCCACCTCTTGCTCGGATACACGCGGTTATCTGGCGTGACATAGACGCATACAGTTCACGGATACTCTCCTGAGGCATAGCATGCCACATGATGTCCAAATTGCGGGCGAACTGGCCCGTAGTTAGGACATCATCTGGCCTGCTATGTCTCAAACATGTTTGGTCTGTGAAAGCTCGGGCAAACGGGCTGGCCACGGAAGGATGTCGACATTACGAAGACAGGCCCGGGAGATCCGTGCTGTGTGCGGCCGTGCATTATCCTGCTGAAAAATCCCTCGGTGATTTTCAGACAGGAATGGCAGCACAACAGGTCGTGGAATGTCATCGACTTACCGTTGAGCCGTGATGGTGGTAAGGAGGACTACCAAGGGTGCCCAGCTATCGTAAGAAATGGCTTCCCCATACGGACACTTCCGGTGTGCGAGCTGAGAGCCGTTGCGCGGTAAAGACAGGATCCTGGAGCTGGCCGGCTCCTTTTCAGGCACGCATACGCTGCTCATCTCCGCCAAATGCAAACCGTGACTAATCACTGGAGGCAACACGGCGCAACTGGACACTATTCCACGTTGATCGTGCACGACACCACTGCAACTGGTGCCGCCGATGTTCACTGGTCAGTGGTAGGCGGCGGAGTGGCCTCCTCAAAGGTAGCCCCACTGCCGCAAGCCCGCGGGCTACGGTCCGGATGTCCACTTTCGTACCTCTTGACGACGCAAAATGGCAATGGATGGTTAAGAGCAACGAATTCGGTTCTGTTCGTGTGGCTCTAACAATCGCTGGATGCGTTCTGTCGTTGACCTCGGCCGTACACTGCCCGAGTTCTGCTAGGTTGTGCCTACTCCACCTATTGGTGCCGACATCGTCCGATTGCCGCGTCTCTCCGAACCAAATACCTGTCACTACGGCTACTTGAAAAACCGCCATCTCTCATTCCATCCTGTCTGAAACTCGCTCAGCTGCTCATATTGTGATCGGATTCGACGCCGAAGACATTAACGTCAATTAACGTCCACGCTGGGAAATTAACGTACGTTGCATTAACTTTCACGATGAGCCCGTGGACGTTAATGCAACCGCAATCTGCTGTCACAATTGTCCCTTCCGTGCGAGCTTTGTTCTTGATAAACGCTCCCCGATGCGCGATTCCCATGCATTGTGGCGGGGCATTATTTCTTCATTTGTCGTTATTTTTTAATTACTTTTATAATCGGCCGTGAGGTACTTTCATGGGTAGTTTAATCAGGATCGAACTACTTTCTCGGGCTGCTTCGTTTTCTTAGAAAAGAGTGTATAGTCTGTGATTCGGGCTTGGTGTTTGCTACAAGAAGTCTGATGGGTGTCGAAGAAATCTTGGAGCCCGTTGTAGTACAGTTGATGACAGGTTTAGGCAACATATAGGTAATGTTCACAAGGTGTCAACATATTTAAAATAATATAAGTATACTAGTAATCCGAATTCTTTGGCGTAGAATAGAAGGCAAAGTTTCCAAACTTTCACACATCAACCAGATGTTTTTTTCAAGGAAGGAAGACAGCAAGTATAATTGGTGTACAGTTCCTTGTTATCAGTATGTTGTCAACATACCACCATGGCGCAGCTCGATACCCAGATTTATACCCTATTGAGCACGCATGGAACAGTCTACGACAACACCTGTAGACTTTACGTCAACAACCTACGACAGTTGATGCCCTGCGAATCCATGTCGACGGCGAACCGGACAGCTCCTTGGGAGTGTTCTGCTAATCAGGCAGGATCTACTTCATACCATCATCATTTTATAAGCCTTAAATTTTCAAAAATGGTTGAATATTTTGTTGCACAAGATACGTATTTCTGTCACTCGTATTTGAGTTCTGTTTGTGCCTGAGGTAATCACCATTCCAGTGTAATCAAACGTGTATAGCTACGTTTCCTAATAAAAATCTGTGTTCACGGAACGTTAAAGGTAATAATAATACACTTGCAACCTTTTAACCCTCTTCCCTTTTAAGTAGTGCTATATTCTGAACGAGTAACTATTATTGTGATAGTTAATTTACCTAGGTCGCCCAGGTGGCGCAGTGGTCTAAGCGATGGCTTCTGATCATTCGTCCAAGATGGGTCCGGGTTCGAATTCCGGTGAGGCATGGATGTTGTGTTTGTTTTACGGCACTGGCTCTCTCCATTCCCTGGAACCACTGGCCAAAAATTAGGGACAGGCGACTGCTTATAGCCAATTAAGTTGCTCACGGCGGTCGTTAAACCTCCAACCAAAAAAAAATCTCTAGCAATTAGAATACTAATATCTTTCACGTGTGGGCTGGATTTCAGTCTCTTCTGTTACGTGGGAAAAGCGAGTTTCTTTGGTCTTCAGACTTGATTTGGAGGTTCCACTGACATATCTGTAATAACAAAGAGAATGGCTGTGGCACCAAGAACTCATTATGAAAACGAGATAAACACTTCAAACATTAATAAATGAAATACGGGATTGCACCAATGTTCAATGCAAATTCGGAAGATGTGAATCCGTTTATTGGTGTAAATATGACATGCACGTTAGGTCAGATAACATCCGAAAATTTAAAAATGTCGTCGTCCTGGAGGGGGAATCGAACCCTCGTGTCCCGGATAGCGCCCGATTATGCTAACCACTACACCACCCAGCACGACCAAGTTTCAAATTTCCGATTAATTTGAATACAACCACCACAGGATTCGCTAGTCGAAGCAACCGGCATTTATATTCCTCCGGGCAATCACAGGAATGAACTAAAAACCTCCAGATTCGCTATACGATGAAGTGCCAGAAAAATTGGTACACCAGTCTAATACTTAGTAGGTTCCCCACGGAAGTGCAATACTGCAGAAATACGACGGGACATAGACTTCACTAGCTTCTGGAAATATGCTGTAGGCAATGCACACCATTCTTCCTGCAGAGCGTTCCACGATTCAGGTGTATTCTGAGGTCTCGGATTCCTGTGTTCGATAGCGCGTTGCATGGTATCCCAAATGTAATCTATCACGTCCAGATCTGGGGACTTGGGTAGAAATGGCAACACCCCAAACTCAGATGAATGCTCCTCTAACCATAATGTGGCGTCGCGACACTTGTGTGGAGGGGCATTGTATGTTGGAACAGGCCCAACCCATCAGCATGAATGCAGGACATGAACGGGTGTACCTCATCAGAAAAGATGCGCATATAGCGTTGGCCGGTCACAGATGTTTTTAGACGTAGCAGTGGTCCCAGTGAAGTCCAGATAAATACACCCCATACCATTACGGACCTTCCACCAGCCGGTACAGGTCCCTGTTGACAGGTGGGATCCATGGCTTCATGGGATTTGCGCCACACACGAATCTTTCCATCTGCCCGATACAGTTGGAAACGCGACTCGTCAGACCAGGCTACTTGTTTCCAGTCATCAAGTGTCCAGTGGCGGTGTTGCCGTGCATAAGCGAGGCGCATAGCTCTGTGTCGTGCACCCGTCAAGGGGACTCGAGTTGGGCGTCGGCTCCCAAAGCCCATATCGAGCAGGGTACGTTGCACGCTGATGCTTGTTGAGGCTCCTGCATTGAATTCCGATGATATCTGCGAGATTGTTGCACTCCTATCACGTGAAACGATTCTTGACAGCCGACGATGGTCACGTTCACCCAATGTCTTTTTACGGCCACACTGGTATCGGAGGTTGGAGGTTTTTCCGGAATTCTTGCAGTCACGGGCTCACGGTACACCCTTGCAAAGGTCGTCCGTGAAAATCCGAACTTCGTTTCTACCTCCGAAATACTATGGTCATTCTCACGAGCGCCAACTATGACACCGCGTTGAAAATCGCTTAAATCGTTATTACTTGTGATTCTCATGCCGAAAACAGCTCTGACAGCTGGCAAGGATGTCTATCGCTTTATATACGCACTGGCGGACGCAACCTAGTACACGCATAGGTGAGGTTGCTATGTATTTTGTATAAGCTCGTTTGTACCAGTTTTTCTGGCATTTCAGTGTATATGATTCAAATTAATCGGAAACTTGAAATGCGGTCGTGCTGGGTGGTGAAGTGATTATCATACTCGTGCGCTATCTGGGAGATGCGGGTTCGATTGCAACTCTAGGACGAAGAAATTTTCAAGTTTTCGGATATTATCTGACTAAACATCCATGTCATATTTACACCAACAGACGGATTCACATCTTCTAAATTTCTATTGTACATTGGCGTAATCCCGTATTTCATTGATTGATATTCTGCTCCACCGGACAATCACCGGAATGAATTCAAATCCTCCAGATTCGATATATATGAATGCCGGTTGCATCGACTAGCGAATCCTGTGATGGTTATATTCGAATTAATCGGAAACTTAAAACGTGGTCGTGCTGGGTGGTGTGCGTCAAACCTGCGTCTCCCGGACGATATCCGGATAACGCGGATTCGATTTCCGCTCCAAAACGAGGTAATTTTCAGGTTTTCGGATATTATCTGACTTAACTTCAAACATTGACTGACTGTTTTCCAGTTGCAGTGCTAGATTTCAAGTGAAATGCAAGATGTGCAACTTATTAGAAGCAAAAATATTTGCCATACCATTTCTATGGGAGCCTGAAGGTTTTAATGAGACAGCTGGTAATTAGTAAGTGATCTTGAATGTCATCATTCGCATCTGCACATAAACATTCTTATCAGGCGTGCACCAGAAGTAAAAAGCAACATCTTTTATTTAGGCAATATCACTCCAACGTTGGCCGGAGTTCTTTCTGGCGATGAATGTACATCGGTCTTCCGATGCACGGAGTGATTCGCTTCCAGTACCGAGTTGGATAAAACATTTTACGTATGGTTCATAAAGGATTATACAGGATGTGCTTGTGAAACTGATTTTATTGACGTTTTTTTCTGAAAGAGGAAGTTAGTATTTTCAGCTAGAGCTACAGAAGCAGAAGCGAACCAGTGGAGATAAGAAACATTTCAGTAGCTAATGGAAAAACGATGGGCTATTTTTTAAAGAGCTATTATGAACTTAATCCTGAGATCTTTTCAGCTATCATTTCTAAAAATACACTGGCGGAAAGTGAAAAACGAACACCAAGAAGGAGTCGTCTACCAACGAAATTTATACAGCATAATAACGGAATACAGAGGATAACGTGATCAAAACATTATGGCAAAATACAGCTGTATTTGCTGGTAAACAGAAAAGTAACATTTCCATGTAACATGGTTAGTACGAGGTTGAACCGCCATGAACTGCGTCACGCTGTGCAAATTATGGCATGGAGTCTGTCGTACAGATGTTGGATTTAAGTTTAGGGTATTAAGTTCCAAGCATCCTCAAACTGGACGCATCAATCGGGGAGGGTCGTTACTGGCCGTGGAGACCGGATAAGTCGTTGTCCCATAAAATCCTACACGTGCTCAATGGGGGACAAATCCGGTGAACGTGAAGGACATTGAAATTGTCTCATATCCTGAAGTGTATGTTGCGTTGCACGTGCCGTGTGTGGGAGTGCGTTATCTTGCTGGAAAACACCACGATGGACCGACCTTACAAATGGCACAACAGCGGGATGAATGATGTTGTTGATGTAGGAAGTGCTGTTTAACGTACCCGGTACAAACAGTAGTTGTGTAGGGAGTGGCAGATGATCGCTCCCCACACCAGGAGACCAGGTGTAGGCCCTGTGTGTCGCTGGCGGAGGCAAGAAGGGTGGAGACGCTCCCCTGTGCGTCTGCGAACACGCATACGGCCATCGGAGGCTCCCAAGCAGAATCTGCTTTCATCGCTGAACACGACAGATCGCCATTGCGTTCTCACGTGCAGACGTTGGCGACACCACTGCAGCCGTTCCTGACGGTGGGCTGGAGTCAGAGGTACACATGCCAGAGGCACACGTGCACGTAGTCCTGCATCCAGTAGACGGTTGCGGATTGTTCGCACAGTCACCTCAGGTAAAACGGCAGCTCGGACTTGCGTCGCAGTGGATGTTCTGCTTGACAACGTCGCTCTTCTTATGCGTCGATCAGTTCGTCTGTGATTCGCGGTTCCACGTCTTCTCGTGTGGGAATGTTCCTCGGACCATCTACGCCACCATCGTACCACCACCGATACTTCCCGTCCAATTCGCTCCGCAATACGACGATACGACCACCCGGCCTCGCGGAGTCCTACTAGACGACCTCGCTCAAAGTCCGATAACTGCTGAAATCGTACACGTCTTCCATGTCCAGGCATTGCAGCTTCTTCTGGGTCTTCGCACATGTCCGTACGCCGACGACTGATTACATTTCACTTCGCCGTACTCCTTAAATACCACCGACGATAATTTGCATATTATGCCGTGCTGTGGCGTAAGCGCTCACCGGTTGGTCCCGAAATGAACATCACACCTACGTAAGCTTGACCCCATTAACATATGTAAATTTCATGATCGTCCGCCAAATCCTTCTTGGTGTTCTTTTTCACTTTCCGCCAGTGTATTTTGCCACATAAATGGCTCACTCCAACATGAAAGATGGCATGTGAGCGCGATGTCTTGCATAAATAAGGCAGAGTAGATTGCCCAGAATCAGGTAGCGTTCGACTGAGAGTCAAAATTGGAAAAACAACTCATCTGAGGAATATACACCGCTGGCCACTCAACATGTAACACCAAGAAGGAAGCATCTGATTGGCCAGAAATTCGCAGCATGCGTCGCCCGCGAGAGGACATATAAACGATTAGCATTGCAGGGCATATGTAAATCATGTGCGCCCGGCACGCCACCGAGAAACACTATAACAAGGGTGCACAGAAGGCGGGGTGTAAGTAGTGGAAGTGTGTTGTGCTGCCTGACCTGTGCGTGGGAAGCTTCCGGATGCCTCGTCGCAGAATACGGCAGTCATTCCAGCACGTTTCGGAGTTCGACAGAGGACGAATAGTGGCCTATCGCGACAGCGGCGTATCGTACCCAGACATCGGCGCCCGTGTGGGACGACATCTAGCCACAGCTAGGCGAGTATGGATTCGGTGGGTGCAGGGGGACGGACGGACGGACGTGAGCGATTGCCGTAGCTGAGGCACACCACTGACCGACAGGACCGGCATGTTGTGCGGCGGGCATTGACGGCTCGCACCGCCGCATCTCGAACGTTAGCGCAGGAATTAGGGTGCGTTGCGCAACAACCTCTGTCAGCACGTACCATTTGACGTCGTCTGCAGGAACGGGGACTTGTCTCACGGCGCTCATTGCTCCGATTATCACTGACGTTACACCACCAACGAGTGCGGCGGCAGTGGGCCGTTGTACGCCTCACCTGGACTACGGAATTGCACGACATTGTCTTCTCCGACGAATACCGCTTCTGCCTACAACACCACGATGGTCGAATCCGCGTGTCGCGGCACCGCGGCGAAAGACTGTATGACGCCTGCATTATGCATCGCCATACCGGTCCGTCGCCTGGCGTTATGGTTTGGCGCGCAATTGGATAAGACACCCTCACCCTTCTGGAACGCATCGCCGGTACACTCAACAGCAACCGCTACATCTCCGACGTTTTGGAGCCTGTAGTCCTCCCTTACCTAGAGGACCCGCCAGCGGCAACGTTTAAACAGGACAATGCGCGCCCGCACGTGGCACGCATCGTGCAACAATTCTTCACGGCCCCCCAGGTGTCACTGCTGCCGTGGCCCGCCTGTTCTCCCCATATGTCGCCCTTCGCTGATCGGCAACTGAGTGGCCCCGCAAGCACCACCCGCGGCTACGCCTGATGAACTTTGGCAACGTGTAGAAGCTGCCTGGACCGACATACCCCAAGCCCACATCCAAAGCCTCTTTCGTTCGATGCCGCGGCGTGTAGCGGCCGTTATTGCCAGCAATGGGGGCTCAACGAACTATTGATGTCTGCGTGTTCCGCAAATCGCACGGGCCTGTAAGCTCAATCGTTTCATCTTTGTATCTGTTGTTCATTATCATCATTAACCATTATCAATCCACTGCTGGACGAAGGTCTTCCCAAGTTTCCTCCACAACGGTCTCTCTTGTGCCAGTCTCCTCCATGTCACTCCCGCATACTTTCGAATTTCATCCATCCATCTTCCATGTGGTCTTCTTCTGGGTCTTTTCCTGTCCCTTGGAATCCAATCTAAAATTTCGGCTGTCCATCGATGGTCTGTTCTTCTGGCAGTATGTCCAGCCCATTGCCATTTTAGGGATTTAACTCTGATCATGATGTCTTCCACTCTTGTCATTTTTCGGATCCACGTGTTCCTCTTCTTATCTCTCCTGGTTACACCAAGCATGCACCTCTCCATGCTTTTTTGAGTTGTCTGCAGCCTTTGTATGTCTCTTTTAGCTAAGGTCCACGTCTCTGCACCATACGTAAGCACTGGAAGGATGCATTGATCAAACACTTTTCTTTTAAGACATAATGGCATATTGCTCTTGAAAATTATGCTGTTTCTTCCAAAAGCTCTCCAGGCAAGTTTTGTACGCCGATTAATTTCTTCACCAATGTGACCCTCACTTGATATCTGCTGCCCAAGATAAACGTACGTGTCTGTTATCTCCAGCTTTTCTCCATCAATCGATAAATCTTCATTTCTTGTAAAAGCATTGTACATCACTTTTGTCTTCTGAAAGTTCATTTTTAATCCCACTTCTTTACTCTTGTCAGCAAGTTCCTGGATCATACTCTGTAGCTCTGATGGGGTAGTTGCAAAAATGACTATGTCATCAGCAAAACGAAGGTGGGTTAGATAATCTCCATTAATCTTTATCCCTTTGTTTTCCCAGTTCAGTGATTGAAAGACATTTTCCAATGTGGCATTAAAGAGCTTCGGAGATATGGTGTCACCTTGTCTCACTCCTTTTCCAATTTTTATGTGTGTTGTATTTTCAAACAGCCGAATCTTTGCACTTGCATTTTCATAGATGTTATTAATAATATTAATGTATGCATCTTCAATACCGCAGGATTTCAGAGCCATTGCAACTGCTGATGGTTTCACCGAATCAAAGGCTTTTTCATAATCGATAAAAGCCATGCACAATGGAAGTTCATATTCTCTCGCTCTTTCAATTAGTTCTCTGAGTACGTGGATATGATCTATTGTGTTGTAGCCACTCCTGAATCCAGCTTGTTCTCTCGGTTGAGCCATGTCCAGTGTCACCTTCAAGCGGTGTGAAAGAACTTTAGTGAAGATTTTATAAACCACTGATAGGAGGCTGATAGGTCTGTAGTTCCTGAGATCCTCAATGTCACCTTTTAATGTAGCAAGATCATTGTAGCGTTGTTCCAATCCTCAGGAATTTTCCCTTCATTAAGGCATCGAGTGAAAATTTGGGCGAGTACTGTTTCGATTTCTCCACTTGCTTCTTGTATGATGTCTACAGTAATTCCATCTTCTCCTGGAGCTTTTCCCCGTTTCATGTTCTTGATTGCATGTGCAACTTCTGCTGGGAGAACAGGAAGAACTCTGGTGCTGGTACCTTTCATGATGTCTGGAGTACATGTATCATCCCTTTCATATAATTTGGAGTAGAAATCTTTCACTCTTGTCAAAATTTCGCCTCTATTTCTTGTTACAGAACCATCTTCTTTTCTCAGTGCCATAATCTGTTTTTTCCCCTTACTGAGATGTCCCTTTGCTATCTTTAGGCTTTGGTTGTTTTCAATTGCTTTCCTTACTAGTTCACAGTTGAATTTCCTTACGTCTTCAGTGATACTTTTTCGTACTGTCTTGCATAGCTCTATATATTCCACTTTGGAAGTCACATCTTCTTTAGTTGTCCTCATCACTCTTCTTTTTCGCATCAACATTTTGGTTTTTCCTGATAATTTGTTCACATGCAATTTGTTCTTAGACCCAGCTAATTTTGTTGCTGTTTCCATAAGAGCTTTGGTTACTTTTCTGTTAACTTCAGAAATATCCACTTCTTCCGATGTTAGGCCTTCTAAAGCAGAGAATCTGCTCTTCAGTTCCAATTTGAAATTATTATGGTGTTTTTTAAGGTTGGTTATGTCAATACATTTTCTTTGTCTTATGAGCTTGCTACGTTCGAGTTTAGTGTTGAGGTGCATCTTACATCTCACCAATCTATGGTCACTGCCTGTGTTGAACTTGTTTAGCACACTGCAGTCTTCTATGACGAATTTTTTGTTACACATAATAAAATCAATTTCACTTGTCGTCCCATTTGGATGCCTCCATGTCCATTTCCTGTGTGGCTTTTTCTTGAAAAAGGAGTTCAAGATGAAAAACCCTTCTGCCTCTGCAAACTCTACGAGAGTATTTCCACGCTGGTTTCTGTTGCCGTGACCGAATTTACCTACAGAAGTTTCATTCTGTTGCCGTTGCCCTATTTTTGCATTGAAATCTCCCATAATTATCTTCAAGTGCTGCTTACCTTTATTATTTAGATGACGAATTTCCTCATAAAATTCTTCAATTTCTTCTTCAGGATGACTTGTGGTGGGTGCATAAGTTTGAATAATCTGAGCCTGGTATCTTCTCGAGAGTTGGATAACGAGTCGTGCAGCTCTGTCAGAGGAACTTTCAACTTCTACAACTTTATCCTTCAGTTTCTTGTTTATTATAAATCCAACACCACTAGTTCTGCCAGTATCTGTCCCACGATAGTAGAAGAGATGTCCACTTTTCAGTTCAATGAGATCTTCTCCTTTTCTCCTTACCTCACTTAGCCCGACGATGTCCCACTTGATCCTTTGTAGTTCCTCTTCGAATTCAAGAAGCCTTGAATCAGAAGATAGGGAGCGTCCGTTATACGTAGCCAAGGTTAGCATCAGATGGCAGCCTAGTCCGGTCCTCCGGGGATTCTTAGCACCCTCTGCCTTCATGTCGCACTGGCCGCTGCCTTGGCCAGGTACATTCCAGCTGCCGGAGACTGAGGGCCAAGATTTAAGTTGTGGAGTCATTTTGGAGGGGTTTGGCCATAACTCACCGCGCTGGCCAAGCGGGTTGGTGAGTGTGGGATAGCATTTCCTCTAATCCCGATGGTATAGTTATACCGCTATTGGCGGTCGTCAGAGCCCCTTTAGTGGGAACAGGATGTACCACGAGAAGGCGGGGTTGACATTTGTCAAGGAGAGGCTGTGATGTTACGCATCATCTGACCTTACATCTGTTGTTATGGTCCAGTAAATCTGGCTTTGCTATCTCGTGTCCTTCTTGGTGTTGCATTTTTGGTGTCCAGCAGTGTAGAAGGTGGCATGATAGTTGGAGCTATGCGTACCGCCTATAGTATCTCTCAAATGGCCGTCCTCCACAGCGTTTCACGCAACATCTTATCAAGGGTTTACCTTCAAAGGGATGAGACACCCTAAAGAAAACTTCCAGCAATCGACGATAACGTGAGCAGAAACAAATAAAGGATCAGCGGAGTCAAAAAGAATTAGCGACATGGTCGTCGGCTGCTGTACCCCTTTCGCGACATTTTCCGATACGTGATGATCCCAGAGATTAGCCTGGGCACAGCAATGTTGAATTCTGCAGTAATTTGAGGGGTTGTGGCGTTACATCTGAGACACTGAAAGATTATTAGGTCGTGACGTCATTTTCAGGGACGTTACACCTCGTGGATCTACTGATCAAACAGTCCGTCTATGCATTACCACGCTACGCCTAACGGTGTGACTTGTGATGTTTATAGTTGTCCATGGTTGCGTGAAATTAACAGTGTTCCTTTCCTGTGGTTTGCTTCAACTAACATTTTAATTACAGTTTTCATATACCGGTAACTGAATGAGATAGGTATTTCATTATGCCACATCCGTGTTGTGTTCCCGGCTGCAGTGGAAATTATTAAAGAGAAACCAAAGATCGTGTGTGTGTGGATTTCCAAAAGACCAAGATTTGTGTTCTAAGTGGATTCGTGCCTTTAAAAGAGATAACTTCACAGTTACACCACATAGTCAGGTATGTACACAGAACATTGTTTAATCGAATTTAAATACAAGACCTTAGTTAATAACACAAGAACTTAATTAATTTGGCCAAGCATTTGGAAAAAAAGCATTGTAGCACATGGATATTGTTGAGGTCTACTTTAAAATATAACAAGAGTGAACACTTCTTATTTCTTATTCATCTTCTGGAGGAATAATATATATATATATATATATATATAAAATCTTCATTAAAATCTTTACTAAAAGTCTTTCACGCCGCTTGAAGGTGACACTAGACATAGCTCAACCGAGAGAACAAGCTGGATTCAGGAGTGGCTACAGCACAATAGATCATATCCACGTACTGAGAGAACTAATTGAAAGAGCGAGGGAATATAAACTTCCATTGTGCATGGCTTTTATCGATTATGAAAAAGCCTTTGATTCGGTGAAACCATCAGCAGTTACAATGGCTCTGAAATCCTGCGGTACTGAAGATGCGTACATTAATATCATTAATAACATCTATGAAAATGCAAGTGCAAAGATTTGGCTATTTGAGAATACAGCACACATAAAAATTGGAAAGAGAGTGAGACAAGGGGACACCATATCTCCGAAGCTCTTTAATGCCACATTGGAAAATGTCTTTCAATCACTGAACTGGGAAAACAAAGGGATAAAGATTAATGGAGATTACTTAACCCACCTTCGTTTTGCTGATGACGTAGTCATTTTTGCAACTACCTCATCAGAGCTGCAGAGTATGATCCAGGAACTTGCTGACAAGAGTAAAGAAGTGGGATTAAAAATGAACTTTCAGAAGTATAACGAAGTAAATTTTTCCGTCATTTCTGGTCTACGCCGGGATTCGAACCCGAGTCCGCTTATTCCGGAACAAGTCGCTCTACCAACTGAGGTACGCAGACGTTCTTTCTGATTGCTATCTGCCTTTATGTCGTGTGTATCCTGCTGGCAGGTACGTCACATCTCCCCCCTCGAAAGAGGGCCGGGGCATGACCCACGGGTCAGCCGTGACCATGAATCGTTGCAGGCAGCCATCCACTGTAGAACGTGCACTTGAGAACTCCCAGTCAATCTGGTGTGTGGAATGCAACGTCACACACATTTATTTTTCGAAGCGCTGGAGAAGAGATTCTCTGATGTTTCCTATCTCGTGGTGTGGAAATAACATCCCACCATTGCGAGATTTTGAACGGTCGGGTCATCCGGATAGTTCGGGCGCCATTATAACGAAGTAAATTTCTCCGTCATTTTCGGTCTACGCCGGAATTCGAACCCGAGTCCGCTTATTCCGGAACAAGTCGCTCTACCAACTCAGCTACGCAGACGTTCATTCTGACTCCTATCTGCCTTAATGTCGTGTGCGTCCTGCTGGCAGGTACGTCACAGAAGACAAAAGTGATGTTCAATGCTTTTACAAGAAATGAAGATTTATCGATTGATGGAGAAAAGCTGGAGATAACAGACACGTACGATTATCTTGGACAGCAGATATCAAGTGAGGGTCAGATTGATGAAGAAATTAATCGGCGTACAAAACTTGCCTGGAGTGCTTTTGGAAGAAACAGCATAATTTTCAAGAGCAATATGCCATTATGTCTTAAATGAAAAGTGTTTGATCAATGCATCCTTGCAGTGCTTACGTATGGTGCAGAGACGTGGACCTTAACTAAAGGAGACATACAAAGGCTGCAGACAACTCAAAGGGACATGGAGAGGTGCATGCTTGGTGTAACCAGGAGACATAAGAAGATGAACTCGTGGATCCGAAAAATGACAAGAGTGGAAGACATCATGATCAGAGTTAAATCCCTGAAATGGCAATGGGCTGGACATACTGCCAGAAGGACAGACCATCGATGGACAGCCGAAATTTTAGATTGGATTCCAAGGGACAGGAAAAGACCCAGAGGAAGACCACATGGGAGATGGGTGGATGAAATTAGAAAGTATGTAGGAGTGACATGGAGGAGACTGGCACAAGACAGACCGTTGTGGAGGAAACTTGGGGAGACCTTCGTCCAGCAGTGGATTGATAATGGTTGACAATGATGATGATGATGATGATATATTATTTATCTTCTGGAGGAATAATATATATATATATAGTTTTCTTTACAATTACAGATATTTTTATAACAGCTAAAACAATGACGTACTCTTTGAAAACATCCTCCCACGATCGTTCATTCCTGTTACTAAAGTTATTGACTGAAAAAAAAGAAAGAAAAACATACGGAATCCGCAAATGGATTTTAAGATTTAAAAAACGGGAGCTACAACCGCGTAATAATTTTATTTCTCATTCTTTTAATAAAAATAATATGTTAAGCATTTGTAGTGATATGTCATATTTGTGATGCAATTTTTCACTGTAATACTGAAATGCTAACACAACGATCGTGTTCACCGGATGGTCCGATGCCAAAACATTCTCCCACGATCGTTCATTCCTGTTACTAAAGTTATTGATTGACAACAACCACCAAAAAACATACAGAATCCGCAAATTGATTCTCAAATTTAAGAAATGGGAGCTACAACATCGTAAATACGTTAAGATTTGCAGCGATATGTTAGATATGTCACGCAATTTTTCACTGTAATACCGAATTTCTAAAACAACAATCGGAAATATGCTCCGATTCCCCCGGGCTCTCTCTCTATCTCTCTCCCTCCCTCTAATGGGCTGCGACGATCCACCGCTAGTGATGTCACAAACCTGTGCGATGGCCTTCTCTTTCCGGGGGTCACGGTTGGGCCCCTTAGATCCTGTGCCTGAGAATCCTAACTCTACTGCCTATAATGACATTCTCGACAATTCTGTGCTCCTAACATTATCGCAACATTTCGTGAAAGCCTTTTCCTTTACCAACACGATAATACCCTCGTCCACAAAGCGAGGTCCGTGCAGGAATTGTTTGATACGATGGATGTAAAAAAAAACAACTTTACTGGCCTTTCCAAAGCCACGATCTTAGCCCCATGGAACGCCTTTGGGATGAATCGGAACAACTGCGAGCCAGGCCAACCCACCCGACATCCGCTAACAAGCTGACTAATACTCTTGTGGTAGATTTGAAGGCAATTCCCACAGTAACTAACCCAAATCTAGTGGAAAGTATTCCCAGCAGAATGAAGGCTGCAATAGCACCAAACTCTAATGCTAATTCTTTTTTATTACAGGGATTTCGTGGATAAGTGAGTGTCGGGATACCTTTGATCAGGCAATGTATGTAGGATAATGATGTAGCGCCAGAACAAATATACTGTCCAATCTGTTACCCTTTTTGGAGAGATCTGAGTACTTTACTAGAGGTCATTTTAATTTTGATAGCTGAACCCAGCCCAATTATTTTGGGATACCCATTCATTGTCAAATCGTATTATAATAGTAATGCCAGTATAATATTTTCAGCTCTTCGTGTGACTCGATATACAAAATAGAAATTACCGAAGAAATCAATAAGTGAATACAATTCAATAAATTTCGTTGAATGCTTCGGGAATCCTAATATATAATTTAATGAGACCTCCTCCTCCTCCGTGCCACTTTTTAAGTCGTCATGGCAAAAACCGAGAAACAAATGTGTGTGACGTCATGCTTAGCTTTTCGTGTAGGGGACGTTATCACCTACACGTACACAGTCCACATATCACTTTGTTCTGTTGTCATAGCAACAAAGAAAACAGCTACTGGTGTGACGGCATCTAATCTAAATCAATCTCACATGACGTCAGGGATGCGTTACGTCACACGGTCAACTGTTTAGAGATACGAAAATTTAGCCGGCCCGGTGGCCCAGTGGTCTAAGCGATGGCTTCTGATCGTTCGTCCGAAAGGGGTACGGGTTCGAATCCCGTGAGGCATGGTTTTTGTGTTTGTCTTAAGGCACTGGCGCTCTCCCTTCCCTGGAGCCAGTGACCCACAATTAGGGACGGGCGACTGCTTATTGCCCATTGAGTTGCTCACGGTGGTCGTTAAACCTCCAATAAAAAAAAAACAACACTTTACCTCAAGAATTTTGGTTCACTCCTGAACCGTTATTTAGCCATCTGTATGTGTCAACGTCAAGAGTACGACGATCTGACGACGTCAAGATAAAAATAGTTCACGAAAAAGAACAGGGGAAATTGATACAGTGTTCACAGTTAGTGTATACGAAAAATGTTGTGTACAACGAAGTGTTGACGAAATAGGGACTAAAGGTTTTACAAAACACATAACAAACAGACAGCCCGTCGTATCAAATTCCATAATCGACTGCTCGGGAAATTTTCAGAAATCTGTGAGCCAACGTCCTCAAAAACTCAATATCATAAATTTTAACTCAAACACTTCTGTATCATAAATTTTATTTTCCCCCGTCATTATTGACGGGCTTTCATCTAGTTTATTTATATTTTCTTACAATGCTCTCAAAAATGCAAATCCTAGCAGCTGGAAATTGCGTAATATCCAATTTTAGAAATGAAACTACTTACCGAATGTGATTTACACCTGTTCCTAAGTCAAATTTTAGTTCTAAATACCCAGAAACAAGGCTCAGGGAGAGAAAGTCGCCCGATCCATTCATCCGGTACCCATTGTAAAGAAGAACTCCGTCTTGGAGGTAGGGCAGGAACACAATCTTGATTTCGGTGTATGTAAGACTGGATGATGCAAGTCCAGGAAACTGCAAGTGCGATGTTCCATCGAAAGCAGGCACCACAATCTCCACAACTAAAAAATAAAATAAGATGTTATGGCAGCGTGAAAATATTTATTCACAATCACTTTCCAAAATTATCACGCTTTAAATAAACTGAAATTGAAGCTATTTCTATAATTGAGTACTGAATATGTGTTCTAGTCAAACTGTCACTTTTGCACGGTTGTTAAAATTGATAAACGTTTTCAACAATTTCTCGCCAGCAGACCGTTTTTAGATACAAAAACACTCATTCACGCATATTCGGTTTTATGTTCTTAACAAGAGCTGCGGTTACTTGTTTTAATGGCGAATTTGTAGTATATTATCCTCCACACAAATATGCAATAGATATATACTGACGGGAAAAAAATCCCAACATCAAGAAGGGGTTGTGTTAGATAAACGACAGTTGGTAGGCGGTGAGAGTACATCTGTAGATGACCGCGATTCGTCAGACCAGGCTACACGTTTCCAGTCATCTTCAGTCCAGTGGCGGTGTTCCCGAGTCTAGGCGAAGCGCACAGACTTGTGTCAGCAATTTCACTCGGGTGGGCCGTCAGCTCCGGTACCCTATAAGACACAGGGAACGTTGTACTGTCCAAACGGATGCTACACTACTGGTCGTAGCATTGAATTGCGATATGATTTGCGGCAATGTTACACGACGGGAGGATGTTACAATGCGTGCCAGACGATACTGTCTACGATCGTCAAGCTCTTTTCTACGACGACACCGGTCTCGCACTCCGGATTTTGTCCTTGAGTTGGTGTAGTCCAGGTACACCCTTGAAATGGTTTACTGTGTAAATCCAAATTTCGTGGTACTTTCCGAGATGGAATGCCACATTTCCCGGGCACCGACTATCATATCACGTTCGAAATTGCTTAAATCCTGATAAGCTGCCATTTGAACTGCTAATGCTACTATCTGAGCTTTCGTAGATATCTGGCTCTGAAGTGCCAGAAGTACTGGTACAGACGAGCTTATGCAAAATATATAGCAACGTCACCTATGCGCGTACTAGGTTGCGTCCACCAGTGCGTATATAAAGCGATAGACATCCTTGCCAGCTGTCAGAGCTGTTTTCGGCAGGAGAATGACAAGTAATAACGATTTAAGCGATTTTCAACGCGGTGTCATAGTTGGCGCTCCAAAAATGGACCATAGTATTTCGGAGGTAGAAACGAAGTTCGGATTTTCACGGACGACCATTGCAAGGTGACTACAAGAATTCCGGCAAAACCTCCAACCTACGGTACCAGTGTGGTCGTAAAAAGACACTTTGGTGAACGTGACCATCGTCGGCTGTCAAGAATCGTTTCACGCGACACTCTCGCAGGTAGCATCGGAATTCAATGCTCGAACCTCAACAAGCATCAGCGTCCGGCCTGTGCAACGTACCTTGCACGATATGGGCTTTGGGAGCCAACGCCCAACTTGAGTCCCCTTGATGGGTGCACGACACAGAGCTATGCGCCTCGCTTGGGCACGGCAACACCGCCACTGGACACTTGATGACTGGAAACAATTTCCTGGTCTGACGAGTCGCGTTTCCAACTGTATTGGGCAGATGGAAGGATTCGTGTGTGCACAAACCCCATGAAGCCATGGATCCCACATGTCAACAGAGAACTGTACCGGCTGTTGGGGGGTCCGTAATGGTATGGGGTGTGTTTATCTGGACTTAACTGGGACCCCTGGTACGTCTACAAACATCTGTGACCGGTCAACGCTATGTGTGCATCCTTTCTGACGAAGTACACCTGTTCATTTCCTGCATTCATCTGAGTTTGCGGTGTTGCCATTCCCACCCAAGTCCCCAGATCTGAACGTGATAGAACACATTTAGGAGGCCATGCAACGCGCTTTCGAAAACAGGAATCTGAGATCTCGGAATACACCCGAATTGTGGAACGTTCTGCAAGAAGTATGGTGGGCATTTCCTATAGCATATTTCCAGAAGCTAGTGGGGTCCATTCTCCATCTTATTTCTGCAGTCCTGCGCTCCCGTGGGGACCTACCAAGTATTAGGCTGGTGTACCAGTTTTTCTGGTACTTCAGTGTATATGTCATTTACCGCATGTGTGTGGTGTCATGTAATGGAAATGGTAGCACCCTTCTCAGTTTTTTTTGTTTGTTTTTTTGCACCGCAGTGTATTTTCCAGCAGTGGTTATACTGATGTCCTGAAGAACAAGTGCTTGAAGTACTGAATGAATTATTGGTATTTTCGTAAGTTAAAAGTTGATACTTTTTTCTGGTCTTTAGTTACTTGTTTATAAAGTGTGATTTATGTGCTACGAAATTGCCTACGAACATTAGCCAACTAGCTTGCTAATCAGTTAACCATTTAAATATACACTATGTAAACCCATCTTTACCTGAAGCACGGATAAGGTATCAAGGCGACTGTCAGGGAAGAGTATGTATTAACTGAAATATGCATGTCTGGTAAAGGGATTATGCTCTCCGTATGTTGTCCTGTTTTACGGCGATTAGCGAGAAAGAACAAAACAAAGGTTTTCAATGTATTGAATGCTTCGGTGAAAACACGTTGAACTCCTTAGTTTTTATATCGATTCTAGGATTATATGAGAGTAATAATTAAAAATCGGAATTTACAATATTTTACAAAGTATACGTAGCGTATCGACTTTTGAGACATCCAGTTAAATGTTTCCAAACAAACTGGTCAAGAAGAATTTACACAGGCGAAATATTCACGTGAACTGGAATTAGGTTGTACTACTAAAAGAGACACTAGATTAATCCTGATTTCTCTGTGAAATCATAAGAAAACATTAGCACTTAGGTCATATTGAAAACCCACTAATCAGTCATATTGAAAACCGAACGAAATTTGTTAAACAGCAATAAAGCGTAAAGGGGTTAAATTAAACAACCTTATCGCCCAAAATGCACGTACATACAAACGGCCATCAGCATACAAAAAGACTGTCAAGAGTGAGTAGAATTTCCAACCCCTACATTGTTCTTCGAGTTTTCACGTCCTCTGCGGGCATACAGATCGGAAGTTGCGTGTGGTAAACCGGTAGTAATTCTTCATTTGTCAACTTGTCAAACGGAGACAGAAATTCAGAAAAATTGAAACAGACAGCTTCGGATTTTATATCGTATTCTGGGTGACACACGATTGTAGGGTCTTGGGGTCCTTAAAGGGTTAAACTGGGATTACTTTAGTAGTCGGGACATATATAAACGGAATCGTTCGGTTGTCTCAACACACTGTTGCTGTGTTGCGACAACCCCACGATAAGTCTTAATTACATGACTGATGTTTCAAAAGCATTAAAAGACAAAAGCAACCAAAAATTTTAAATAATTTTCACCCTAATTGCATGCGCGTAATTAAAAGGGGTGAAGTTTCTAAATTTGAAAACAAATTGTACCTACGACGGGATAAATGAGATGCGGCATAGAAGAAACTTGGTAATCAATACATTTCAGTCTTTTAAGCTCCAAGATGTAATGAAGATTGTATTTTTGATTGGTGATAATAAATAAGATTTAAGAATAGCATAGCAAAATATTATCTCTATTTTCCAAAGTAACCTTAGTGCTTGGCGCATTTTGGCACACTGAGGCGTTTCAGCCACTAAACTGAAATAAGCATTCAATGAAAGGATATACACCTATGAGCCATTCCATTATGATCTCCCCCAGCCTAGAGAAATGAGAGCTCCTGGAGAACGAACGGTGGCGCAGGTGAAGTTCACAGAGCAGTATATATATACAACCCGAGGACCGGCTTTCGGTTAGTAGAGTGTTCGGAGTCAGAATGGGAAAAGCTGCCGATTTATTGGAGTTTGATAAAGGACAAATTGTGATGGCACCGGCCCTCCGAACTATGATCTCGGAAACGACATGGCTTGTGGAGTTTTCACATGCCGCTGTAGAGAGTACGTATCAAAAGTGGTGCATAGATAGCAAAACGACGAACCCTTCGTCCAGCGTGCACAGATGGCAAAACGACGAATCGTTCGTCCAGCGTGCACAGATGTCTAACGACGAACCGTCGTCCAGCTGTGCGTCGTGCGCAGCTCATTGATGCCAGAGGGGGCGGAGATTGTTGCGCACTGTTCACAGCGACCGCAAGGTCACAGTGCAACAAACCACCCCCAGCTAAACAGTGGTGATCAGGGCAATGTGTCACAGCACACAGTTCATCGCAGTCTTCTGCGCATGGGGCTTTGTAGCTTAAGACTCAACCGGGTGGCCATGCTCACGGCACGTGATCGACAATAACGCATGGAATGTGCCCCAAATCATCGAGATTGAACGGTGGATTATTGGAAGAAAGTGGCTTAATCGAACTAATCAAGATTCTTGGTGCATCACGTAGACGGCCGAGCATGGATACGCCGATTACCAACGGAGGCTATGGCACCTTGATGCACAGTTGTGCGGAAACAGAGCTGCAGCGGTGTTAAGCTGTGGGCGATGTTTTCTTGGGAAACTTTAGGCCCTATTATTTCAATAGCGCAATCCCTGAGAACTGTCAGGTACCTGGACATTGTTGCGGACCAAATTCACTCATTCATGGCAACTGTGTTTCCTGCTGGTGATGGCCATTACCAATGGGATAATGCGCCATGCCACTCATCCAGAATTGTCAAGGAGTGGTTCTAGGAACATGCTGGTGACCTTCTGTTAAAGAATTGGCCACGCAATTTACCTGACATGAACCCAAACAAACATTTATGCTTCGACTTGGAAAAGCGGGTTCACGTTAAATCCCCACCACCCCGAAATATACGGAAACTAGAGGAGTTCAACATTTTATTAAAGAAAAAGATAGAGGCGCACCATCTTAGGTGAAAACAGGAGAAGAACAATAAATGATCATATGTACAAGGTAACGCCCACAAAATAACACGAAAAATGCTAAAATCACTGAAAATGGTACACACCGTTCTAAAGTAAACAACACAAACATGTACACAGAAAACTAGAGGGTATTCGGCAAAAGCAAAGACAACTGTAGGTGTAATGAACATGGGCAAGAACTCGTGTGATGAAGAAGCTTACAATAGGCATAGCAATCAAGCAGAGGGAAAGTCGGGAAGTACAACACATCAAGCTTACAGGCAAAGAAAACAGGCTATGAAACAGATACAGACTAACACGCTAAGTTGTAAACAGGAGAAGGTGAAGAGTGAATAAATGAAAAAGACAAGCAAACACAGTCCCAAGACAGAACACATTACGGTGATGACAATTGATGCACACTTGAGAAGTTGGGACATAGAAGAAAAGAAAATTAGAAGCTTACACAATGATAAAACAAATGCAGGAAACAACACGGTACACTGCAACAAATAGATCAAAGTAGTAAACTATGAGCGAAAACGAACGCAGAAATGCAAATCAAACACTGATCAAGAGTGTAGTGAAATAACAGAGATATTAATAAACTTATACTATAGTAAGAACATGCCAGAAACAACATGGTGCACTTTTACAAAATAAAGCACGTGACACACTGCATGCAAAACGTACACAATAAAATATAAAAACTCACTTCAACCGGCGAAATTAAGATGAAAAGAAGGTAGGGGGATATGCAAAGGTATCTAGTAAGCAGACAACTCAATGTTTACAGTAGAACAAAAGCCATAAGGTAAGTAGCTAAGCAGCATTCAAAAACACAAAGGAATAAGTAGAAACTAGAGTCCGATTACCTTAGACTCAACCATAGACCTGTGTAAAGCCATGCAAGACAACAGGAATATAAAACACATTTACAATGCAGCGATCGTGAAAGGAAGCGAAATATGCAGGTAGAATATGCATAACTATCATGTAGTTAACAACTTAACACAACAGAACATTTTACTCAGGATAACTTGCCTGAAAGTAGGTACACTGTTATACCAAAATGAAAAATTATACACAATACCACACAACGCGTTACACAGATACACGATGCGATATGAGAATATGGGTCTTTCATCACAAAAGATAAAGCGTCGAACCATCAACGTGGAACCACCCTGCATCTTGCGCCCAGGCAGACCGGAAAGAAGCCATAGATTGAGGAGTAGACGCTGTGAAGTACTCCAACCGGAGCCGAGCCAAGATGCGGTTCTGAAAGATCTTCCGTAAAATCCCTCCAGCAAAAACGATGCTGGGTATAGTAGAATTGGAGCGTAGAGAGAGGCGGTAAAGGTGGATCACATGTTTCGCGAGAACAAATAAGTAGGCACAGACATCAGGAAGTTTAAGTGGTGGGTGCTTTGTGAGAAGCAACCAGGAATATGCTTGAAAGGGGAGATCTTGTGAGCAGATAGCGCCAGCAAGTCGAAAAGCAGTATGAAGCAGCGGCCACAAGATCGGGCAATGACAATATATGTGCTCGATGTCACCTTCGGAATCACAAAAGCAACAGAGTGGAGAAGCAGAGAGGGACATATGGAAGAGAGAAGAAGGAACAGGAAGGCGACGGTGAAGAAACCGCCATTGAATATTACGCTCTAGCGGGGAGGAGAGAGGAGAAAAGGAAGCATTCCAGATAGTCGGAGAAAGAGAAGGAGAAACGTCTGGGAGTGGGTGTGGAAGAGCAAAGGGTGTTCGGAGAAAATTGTAGATCGAAGCAGCATTTAAAAAAGAAATGGGGACGGTGGAATCTCGAAGAGAAAGGGAGAAAGGGAGAGAAAGGCTAGGGCAAGAAACGGAAATAAGACCAGTTTCAGAAACAAGGGAGAGGAAGAGGAAACGGAGGGTAGAGCGAAGGAGAGCAAAATCCTCCTCCTCGGAAGGAGTAGGATCAGGGAAAAGAGAGGAGAGGGGCTTCCAGAGTAAATCGGTAGTAACCAGAGCTTGCACAGTTAAAATCCCAGAGCGGACCCAACAGGGGAAGATAAAGTAGGGTTGGTCGGAAGAGTGAATCAGAGGGGAAAAGAAAAGCGGTTCGGCGAGGAGATCGCGGGTAGTAGAAGGTGGTGCACGGAGAAGTGGAAGTGAACGGAGAAACGCTAGAGCTTCAGAAAGAGTGGGTGGAAAATGGTAAAAGTAAAAAGGATAGGAATCCATTAGAAGAAAAAGGAGAAAAGAAAAGGATGGATCGTGAAGAGAGATAATAACATCGAAGGTAGAGAAAAGTGAGGGAGAGGGGGAGATAAGAAGGCGTAAGAAGGAAACAATGAGAGAGGCGCGGTAATAAGAGCGAACATCCGGTAGATGAATTCCACCTAAGGAGGCAGGGAGAGTAAGTGTCGTAGCAGCCACCCAATTTTTTGCAGACCAGATGACTGATGTAAAGATGCTATTTATAGTAGACTGACGTCTCAGGTTAAACACCGTTGAGGTCCAGGAAAACAAGCATTGAGAGAGAAGATATCGCTTGACGATTTGCGCCCGTTGTAAGTAGGACGCAAATGAGTGAGTGAAGCGCCAGAAAGCTGCTGTACGTTGTAGACGAGGAAGAAGATCTTGCTAAGTAAGATTACCTGCAGTAAATGAATGACCAATATGGGTGCCAAGGATTTTCTGGGACGTGGAGGACCACAACGCACCCCACGGGGTATCAGTGCGGCCCTTCCACGACCCGCACCACAACCCAGTGCTCTTAAGATCATCCAAAGACGCACCGGAGATAGTTGCGTATTGCTGGTACGTGGAGCGGAGAATATCAAACTGGTCATCTCGGCGGATGCAAAAAGTGACATCATCTGCGTAAGCGGAGACAAAAAATTGGTGATGCCTGGTGCTTGAGACGATCGGTGGCAAGGAAGAAAGAAATGCTGATCGGCAGGCGATCAGAAAAGGTTCGAATGCAAGAGCAAAGAGTTGCCCCGAAAGGGGGCAACCTTGCCGAATTCCACGCCGAAAGGGAATAGGTGCCGTCAAAAATGTAACCGTCCGAATATGAAAATAGGCGCCCCGGTAGAGACTGAGAAGGAGAGTGACAAAAGAAGAGGGTAAGCTGTAGTGGGTTAAAACAGTAGAGAGATAGTTATGAGAAACATTATCAAACGCGGATTGTTGATCAAGATTAAACAGGGCGAGAGGTTCTGAATGTTTATGAGCAAGGAATGTGACATGGAGAAGAAAAGAAATATTGTTAGAAATAGAACGACCAGGCACGGTGTATGACTGGTCGGGGGAAAGGAGAAACGGAAGAATAGAATTTAAGCGGCGAGAAAGAAGTTTAGTAAACCATTTGTAATCAATGTTAAGAATAGAAATAGGGCGCCAATTGGTCAGATTCAGGGGGTCTCCCTTCTTCGGCAGGAGGATGACATGAGCAACCGTAAATTCCGGCGGAAACGCAGTGGAAGAAAGAGCGCACGAAAATCCAGCGGAAAGGAAAGGTAGGAGAAACGAAAGGAAAGCACGGTAAAAGGACAGTGGTAGACCATCAGGTCCAGGAGAAGAGTGTGAGTTAAGAGAATCAAAAGCTGCCCTAAGGTCAGACAAAGTGAAGTTAGCAGTAAGAGGAGAACACAGAGAAGGCGGGACCTGAGGAAGAGAAATGAGAAGGGGAGAGGAGGAAAGGTCCGAATCCTGCGCAACAGCACGGAATTTCTCCTGAAAGAAGTGACGGACTTGAAAGCAAATAAGAGAAGCATCAGAAGTAACAGAGCCATTAAGAAGACGAAGATTGCGCAGTGATGTCGACTTACGCCGCGTGGTTTCCATCTTAGAGAGAATTGGAAAGGTTTGTAGTGTTGGCGAGAAATGAAGAAGCCGCAGTCGACGAACAGCCTGTTGGGCCGATGGTAGGAGATGAGCACGTAATTCTTCTTGAATCACTATATACTGCGGCGGGTCTGTCAGCGGAAAGGAAGAAAGAACACCTCGGAGATTGCTGACCGCCATCGACCGAGTGGTAGAGATGGAAAATGAGAGTTGGCGTACCAAAATTAAGAGATCGCGCTTAGTGTCTAACCACAGGCGGAGTGCGCTCGGTGTAGTAGCAAGGATGGGTTTCCGGGCAGTAAGAAATTGCTCAACTGCAGCACAAAAAGAGTGATCTTGCAACATGGTATCATCGAAAGTCCATCCACGACGCACAGAAGACGAAGACGGAGAGACACAAATTGATAAAGACACGGCGCAGTGGTCTGAAGACACAGTTGCAAAATGCCGCGCAGCAGTGATTGCAGGAAGCAAAGAAGAGGAAACGTAGATACGGTCAAGTCTAGAAGCAACGGAGCCTTGCGCTAGAGGACCGACTCTAGTGAAAGAGATGGTATGCGGGTGTAGCTGGCGGTAGGAATCAACAAACTGGTAATCACTTAGAAACTGAGTTAACTGAGAAACCAGACGTGCACGATGTTCGCCATGCGAGGAACGGTCAATGGATGGTTGCAGAGTACAGTTAAAATCACCCCCGAGGATAAAACCCTCTGCAGAGGGGATCGCATCAAGCGTGGAACGTAAGCTCAGAAAAAGAGGAGTAACATACGAATCATCAGTTGGGATGTACACATTGCCGCCCCGGTGGCGCAGTGGTCTAAGGCGTTGGCCTCTGATCATTCGTCCGTAAGGGGTCCGGGTTCGAATCCCGGTCAGGCATGGATGTTGTGTTTGTCTTACGGCACTGGCTCTCTCCCTTCCCTGGTACCAGTGACCCTAAATTAGGGACGGGCAACTGCTTATAGCCCATTGAGTTGTTCACGGTGGTCGTTAAACCTCCAATCAAAAAGAAAAAAAAAGTACACATTAAACACATGAAAAGTGACAGCAGCAGTACAGAAGGTAAGGCATTGCAATAAATCTAAATACACATTTGTGACAGAAACAGAAATCAGACGTTGCATAAATCGGCGGTGAACTCCGACGGCAGTTCCACCGGACCGCGACTGTCGGTATGAGTGGGAAAAGGTATAAGGCCATGCTCGCCAACGATGAGTCGGCGTATCTGAAGAACAATGAGTCTCTTGAAGGAGGAGGACATCACGGTCAATGGCTGCAAGATCCTCGTAAACAAGAGCGTTCACATCGGGTGCCGCAAACCCGCGACAATTGTAAGTCGTCACTGTGAAAGCGGCAGATCAGAAGCAGGAGTGATTTTCTTAACCAGATGTTCTCGAAGATTATTAACCCGGCGATGAATGTTCTTCACAGCAAGTGTGTCATCAGAGGACGGACTACGGATAGTTCGGAAGAGGATGTCTAGCGCCTGCAACTGTTCAAATGCTGCCGGAAGATGATCCTGATGAGTGGTGATAAATGGAGGGAAACCGCCAGGCAAGCGTCTCCTGCAGGAAATAATTTCAAATAATTCTTGATACGACAACGTAGTAGTTATAAAATCTTGTTGCTGCAATTTCGCAACGAAGACATCGTAAGGTAGTAGATAGTCCGCAGAAGATGAAGTCAAATCAAGGTCTTTCAGAGCAGGCGGCAACGAGTGGCGTCGAGAAGACGAAGCAGGTGACAGTCCGGGTGGCTTCCGCCGCTTGGACAAGCCACGCGGAGCCTTTGGAGCTTCTCTCTTTTCAGTGCAGGAACGGGAGGTCGCGTCCGACCCCTCAATCAAGGTGTGGTCACTAACACCCAGGTAAGCGGTATCGGTATCCGCGTTAGAAGTCTCGGTATCAGATACATTTCTATCATTAACATCTGGAACGTTGGTAGGATGGTCAGGAGATTTGAAAAGGGTGTTTGATGACAGGGCAGGATAATTTTCCTCGGAGGCTAGAGGTGGAGGGGAAGCTGACGGGAAAGTAGCCTCCAGACGGGGAGGATCATCAGTTGTCAAAAGTGTAGAAGAAGCTCCAGTAGGCGGGTATAGAGGACCCACTCGGGCGTCAGGCAGAGCAGAAGTCGCGTGCTCCTTAGGACACTGTGTGTAACGGTGTCCAATCTCCTTGCAGCGATTGCAATGATATTCCGTCAATAGATCAATATGCCGGATCTGGTCTTTGCACTTGACTGTGAATTGTGTTGGGAGCTGTGCAATAGCTTCCTGAGTTGGAAATACAACTCTTGCGACTCGACGAGCACCACGAATAAAGTCATGCTGCAGGTCATTCTTCGCTGCTGAGTGGGTGAAAATTCCACCAACGACTCGCCCCACAGACGATAGCACAGCATACAACATGAGGTCACTTATCTTTGGGGGAACAGGATAAAACGAGACGTTCACAGGTCTTTGGGCGACAGGCTCAGGAGAAAGTTGACGATCACCGACGGTTAGACCGGTCGCCAGGAGAGTCTGTGCATATTCAACTTTGGCAAGATAGACAACAACTGTCCGGCCACGCCTGTACATATGCGAAATGGCTTCAAGTGAAAACCTCTGGATAATGGCGTCTGCGTAAATTCTCATCGGAGTATCCGGGAGAGCCTCGAAACTAACTCCCTTCGCCAGGTTTTCAAAGAAAGTATTTTCTGCTGAAGAGTCAGCTGGGATTTCAAGAAAAATGGATTTACCATCTCGACGAATATAGTTATGCAACGCCTGAGCGCCCGCATACGGCATCTTGGGCTGCTGACGTGGCGCAGAAGAGGCAGCGATAGCAGAATACGTGGACAAAGGCTTAAAGAGCATCGAGGAGCTCGTGGAGGCTGCAACTCCAGAAGTATCCATGGCGTCATCACTATGAGTAGAAGCTGAAGAATTCATGTGGGCAGTGGAAGGCAACGGGTTGACACCGGCAGGATTGCTGAACACACCACCCGGAGAAGGAAGAGTGCCATAGCGAGCTGAGGAAGACAGCGTAGTAACGCCGACATCAGAAGAAGTAGATAATGATGATGATGATGATTGATGACCGGAAGTGAGGGCTGAAATCTTTTCCTCGCTCCCGGAAGCCGCCATTTGCAATGGCGATGAATCAAGCCACGCCGACCGACGGGGTCGAAACGTAAACAACACAGAAAACATGAAAGGAAAGCAACTCACCCACTTGAAAGCAGACTCAAACGGAACACTGACCTTTCACGGAATGACGAATGTAGACAGGAACGAGAACACACTCAGGAAATGTACAAAACAAGACAACCCAACAGGGAGGACCTGCTGTTGACATTATGGTTCCAGATACCCCATGGCCGCCCCGGTGGCGCAGTGGTCTAAGGCGCTGGCCTCTGATCATTCGTCCGTAAGGGGTCCGGGTTCGAATCCCGGTGAGGCATGGATGTTGTGTTTGTCTTACGGCACTGGCTCTCTCCCTTCCCTGGAACCAGTGACCCTAAATTAGGGACGGGCGACTGCTTATAGCCCATTGAGTTGCTCACGGTGGTCGTTAAACCTCCAATCAAAAAAAAAAAAAAAGATACCCCATGATACCTATCGCCACCTCATCGAATCGATACCTCGCTGAGTAGCCGCTGTTTTTCGGGATGAAGGGGGTCCTATAGCTTATTGGGTAGGTGGTCATAATATAATGGCTCATCGATGTATATGGTATTTTATTGCCTCTATATAAGCAGCGGACTAACGTATCTTTAAAGAAATTTGAAATCAGATATCACTGCATGGTATGAGTGAATTTTTGATCTCATCCTTAGCCGACATTCTTGGTTAGTTCGCGATGACATAATGAGAAGTTAAAAAAATTGTGGACTCATTTATTGCATCATGATGTTGCTACGACCTTGCTGTACGTGTGCCTGCCGCGGTGTAAACGGGAATTTTTTTATATCGAAGGCCAGAGTCTGAGATAATTTTAAGCCTGTGGCCAGTCAGTGTCGAAATGACCATACAAGTCAATTAAATGCGAGCCCATAATTTTAACCACAAGCACAGACATATAATTCTTTAATTAAATTCACGTTACACAAAGACTAAGATTTTTGACGCAGAGAGTGAAATAAGGACTGGAATTATCATTTTTACAAATGAAATTCTCAAACACCAGCCACCAATGACACTTACATGAAAACTCAGTCCTTTCAATATAGTCCTGATGATTAGCTACCGCACACTAAAATTTGAACAAAACAAAATATCTTGGTGACTGTCTTTCCAGGCAACTAACGAGAGAGCATAAGCCGTGAAGCAGAAGCACCAGGATACCAACTAAAGACTTAATCGGACTCTAACAACTCTGCCGTAAGGCCCCTTTGTGTATCACTAAATTTACACAGTCGAGTCACATTATTGTGACAACCTCCTACTTTTGACGTCAACAACGCGTAGCCAATGAATGAAGACACGTGTCGTGAGCTATTATCGGCTTTCGGGCCAAGGGTGGCAGTATTTCTGAAACAGCGCAGTTTGTGAACTGTTTGCGCGCTGCTGTGCTTAAAGTGTATCGTGATTGGAGAAATGGCACCATTGCGAATAAGCGACGTGGGAACAGCGGAGCACCACGTGCCATTGAAGTGAGAGGTGAACGTCGGCTTCGAAGTTGCGTGAGGGCCGATCGACACCCTACAATGGAGCAACTCATTCGCCAAATGTACCATGGGGCTACCAGAATTGTGTCTAGAACAACAGTTTAGCGGACCCTCCTGCGTATGGGGCTCCGATGCAGACAGATGGTCACTGCACTTATGGAAACGAAAGCGAATCGGCAGCAAAGGCAGTATCGAAAATTGGACATCCGCTGATTATCAAAGAACTGCCTTCTCCGATGAGTCAGGTTTTCTGCTTCATCAAGCGGAAGGACGTTGGTGTATAAGGCGAGAAACATCGGAGAAAAAACACTTTTCAACCACTGCTGGAAAAACACAAGCTGGTGCGGGCAGCGTTATGGTCTGGGGAATGTTTTTGTGGTATTCTCTGGGTCCACGCATACCTGTGGAAGGCACTATAAACCGAACTCCTTATGGATCCATCTTTGCAGCCCACGTAGACCCATACATGCTGATTGTCTTCCCTGGGGTGGTTGAGATCTTCCAGCAGGACAATGCGACGTGTCACACAGCTGGAAATGTCCGAGAGTGGTTGGAAGAGCACGATGAAGACTTCAAAGTACTGCCCTGGCTCCCTTATTCCCCAGACTTAAACCCAATTGTGCATCTGTGGGACCACCTTTATCGTGTTGTTCGTTCTAAGGATCTTCACCACTCACCCTCCAGCAGCTGTCAGATGCCCTGCAGTCAGCATGACTCCACATACCTGTGAACACCTTCCAGTACCTTATTGAGTCACTCCCAACCCGTCTAGCTGCTGTCTGCGCTGCACACGGCGGTTACTCTGGATATTAGCTGGTGGTCACAATAATGTGACTCGACAGTGTATCTCTTATATGCAACAAATAAATCATACAAAGAGGAACACACTTAGAAGGCAGAGGTTTCATTCGCAACGGTCTCACTTTGACGAAGAAAATATCTGAATATCATTTCATTACACAAAAATGTCTAATCGGTATCTACTGCTTTTCACATCTTAAGGACGAGGTAAATTTTGACCAGTCAAAACCGAAATAAGCGGCTTTACTCCTGTAAGTGGTATCGATGGAAATTACAGTTGTAAAATTTAACGCACAGCATCCAAAATTATGAGTAATTTGTAATATAGATCAAAACAGAACAAAATGTTACACAGTAAGTACAGGCTCACTTGTAATCTAGTGAAACTCTTTCACCGTCACTGCGAAAACAGGCTACAGGGAGAAGTTCTTAGTTATGATATGTCCACTCCGCAGAACATTGCGTGTCTGGCACTAGTGTGCGACACGCAATGGGGGTAAATTGTCCAACTGCTGCTGAAGAACCCCGAAAAATGCTGGAATGGTTTCTGGTGGGAGATTCCTTTGCGCATCATGTCTTCCCAGGTTAGCCTAGACATATCTGATTAGATTGAGGGGGAAAGAACTGTTCACTCAATACAATCCAACGGATATCCTAACTAGACAATACTTCATCCACACATGTTCTGAGGGGGACAACGGGTGTTACAACAAATTAACGTATCTAAGAATCACATCACTGCAGTACCTCTGCCTGATGATTCATAAGTTCCGTGCGACCACTGACAGTGGTACGTACCGACACCATATCTCCGAGTCCGCCGTATCTATCCCCTTCAACGAAGTTCCTAGCCATCATACGCCTCCACATTCTCCCTCAAGATCAATTGCGTCTTGGAATTTGACGAAACACTAAAGCTATACTTTCATCTCAAAATATTTCCTCGGACCACTGATCCGAGGACCCGTCGAGGTGAGACATACGCAACTGATGTCCGGCTGTACGATGTGCCCTGGTAGACATTTTGTCACGGTTTGGTAAACGAAATTTCCAAAGATGTGCTTGCTTTAAGACTACTATCCAATTGTGCTTTAGTACTTTTCCGACTCCGTTTTTGCCATTATAGCCAGGCAAAAATTATCCCGCTGGCTCGTATATAGGTAACGACCTACAGTAAGAGTTCTAGCTGAAGCTCTGGGTATCCTGATCACTGTCCAAAGCCGGACACTGTGCTATGTGCTACTCCAAACGTTCTGGCGCTATCTGTCCGAGTCTGGCCTTCTCTGAATTTGCTGATAATTTGGTCTCAAGGAAAATCCTCCATATGATTTCTGCGAGATTTCCTTTTATTACCTTGGATACGCAGTTTCTAACTCCGTCCCTGAACCAGATGGAAAAAAAGAAATAACTTATATGGGACACGACACAGCCTCCTATATTGTACACCTTTGGTAGCTGTCACGTGCTCGTGGAAAATTTGCATACGGGATGCACATCATCGAAACGTCTTTATACGTTCCACCGCACTCGTGTGCGTATGCTAACAAGCTATTTTATCCCCATAACGTTATGTAATCCTCAGATTTCATATTTATTCTTAAGTTTTGGACAGCAGTGCATTCGACGTAAGAAATGCACTTTTGCAGCTGTTTTAAAAATATGAATTCATCGCTAGGATTTTGCCCGTCGTTTTTTCAGTATTTCTAAAAATACATTTTTTCACTGTGATATAGATAAAAAATTAATCGGGCATTACATTCTTCTTTAACTTTCTCCTATTTTTAGGAAGTTTGCATTAAAAGGATGGTCTTCAATACCGAGTTCTGATATATTACTACCTTGAAATATTGTGTATATATACAAAACGTTTGTATGATACTTACTGCTGCCACAGCGTTCCCCGGTGAACCCAAGTGGGCACAAGCAAGTACCCCAGTCTGGCCTTATTGCTGTACATTGTCCTCCATTAAAGCACGACACCATATTGCAGACACCTGGTCGACATTCTTCTGAAATGTGACAAAGATTTTATAGTAAGATATGGCCTCTGTAAGGAAATTTTTAAATATACTTATGAAATATCTGCTTTTCACATAAAATAAAAGCTGAAACACCCTTCTTCATAACTTTACATAAAAATTCATGTGATACCTGTTATTCACGCCTTTCCGGGAATTACTTATGGAAAAAATCGTACTAAATACCTATTACTTCATAAAAGTAGGAAAAGTCAGTTTCACTTGCGCTTCAGCAAACAGCTGATGCAATGCTAATGCGAAGAAATACGTATTAGGTAAACTCATAAATACAGCGATGGTTCGAAGTAATTTTAAAGTAGCATGAAGGAGAAAAAATACATAGGTATGTCTACTTATCGAGAATACTCGAGATAAAGGAGATTCCTGGAAAAAAGGAAACATTAGCTGCGCAACGAGTGTATCTTTAGTGATGCATAAACGGAAGAAAAACGTCATTATGAAGACGTTCCCATTACTAAGTGAATTTAAATTATTTCAAAAAAGAAAGGCTGTTCCCTGTTATAAATATTTTCTGGTCAGAAGGAAAAAGTAATTGTTAAAAAGTCGAAAAATAAAAAATAAAGGGAATGGGAGGAAGAAAGCGGGGCACACACACACAAATTACTCAAGAATAAAATCAAAGGTTGCGCATCTATTGAGCAAGAGCAAACCTTCTTGCCGTTTGGAATACATGGAAAAGAAATATGCTTTTTACTTACACAAGGTTTTATTTCAATCTATTGCATAGTCTCTGTTATTAGCGATGGCCTGTTCCCATCGCGTTACGTTATCTATTTAACTCCCCTACCAAAGGAAGTAGCGTCCTTGGAGTCAAAATGTGTATGATTCGCCGTTTTGTTTTCTAAATGATATTTCAGTGTTTTATCAAACATACGGATTTGCACTGACAGGAATAAATGAAAACTTTTTCGTTGTAAGTCAGTGAAATACAGCGATTGGGGCGACCATTTCCTAGCGAAGTTCCTAAAATTTGTGCTTTATTACCATGAAAGAAGACACCGTTCTGATTCACCAAACTAGGAGATTTAGACTTCAAACCTCGTTTGCTCTGTCAACATGATGACAGTAAATACTCCCAGTGATCGTTTAGTTAGATGCCAACAGATTATGATGAATAACCTTATAATCACACAACATGCAGAGAATGACCTGATTTTTGGGAAGACCAACTTTTGGTGTTGTTCCTGAGGCTTTCCGTTTTTTGCAAAATTATTTGGTGTGTTTAATACTCCTGTATAGCACTCATTCATCTCCAAGAA
The DNA here is from genome assembly GCA_039090855.1 of Macrothele yani. Classification (NCBI taxonomy): domain Eukaryota; kingdom Metazoa; phylum Arthropoda; class Arachnida; order Araneae; family Macrothelidae; genus Macrothele; species Macrothele yani. The sequence goes on along the minus strand of CM077022.1, from coordinate 40,153,598 downwards.
CCATTCGGCAGGAGAACGGATTGGTTTTGTATCGTCCTTTTAGAAATGCACTTATCAAGTCCTCTATTCATTCGGATATTACCAAACAATTGCTGGGGTACCCATTGATCTAGTTTTAGGACCATTGCGATAGCCTGAATTCTCCTCATGGTAGTTTTACAACGAAGCGCAAGTCTATCGGCAACATACTGTTAGGTTGCATGAGGCTCGACCCAAGGCTTTCAACAAAATATAAGGTCATGCCATTAGAGAGATGAATTCCCTCTTTCAGTGACGTCACGCAGAAACTACGGCTTCCGACTGGTTTACAACGCTATCATGTAGAATGCCAAACACGACACAGACGTATGAGACCATGTAGCACGAGTGTAACTTCATAAATGTAGGGACTCATCTCTCTAAGCCTTGTACTTTCTAGACGGCTTGTGTCAAACTCAATTATTGCCAATATTTCTTCCTCACAGAAATCAGAAGAAGGTAATGCGGCTTATCTTCAGTAGTCCTATCACCTAACGAAACTTCGAGAATAATAATCATCGGCATATACGTTCACTTACAGAGTCTGACCCGTACACAGCGCATACGACCCAATATTCCTCGGCGTTCTTACCTTATTAACAAACGCAAAAAGCGACAAATGGCGAATTTGAACTATATCCAAACTCATGTAGCCTGAATTCTTTGAATGAGTTACAGCTGCAAAATCTGCTATTTCCAAGGCAACGAATCTTCAGCCTGCTAATTGCATAGGCTACCACCTGCTCTAATATGGAAGCCTAATACAAAGCGTCTATGTCAGGCAACCCAAACCTGCCGCCCCGGTGGCGCAGTGGTCTAAGCGATGGCCTCTGATCATTCGTCCGAACGGGGTCCGGGTTGGAATCCCGGTGAGGCATGGATGTTGTGTTTGTCTTACGGCACTGGCTCTCTCCCTTCCCTGGAACCAGTGACCCTAAATTTGGGACGGGCGACTGCTTATAGCCCATTGAGTTGCTCACGGTGGTCGTTAAACCTTCAATAAAAAAAACCCCAAACCTGTTGGAATTTATGAACTTCCCCAGTAATAAGTGTTCTCTCAGTAATCTCTCCTTCTCTCTAATCCCAAATCTGATCATGTGAAAAGGGTCCGATAAAGCTGTAAACTCAAACTTAAGATTCGGGATTTGAGAGATGGAGAATGACTACAAAACACAATATATTGCGAATAACAAGGAAGAAGCTCAATATCGTGCATTGATAAAATGAGGCTTAGAGAGACTGATAGATTAACGTAAGATAATTTTTGAATAGCCGCCCCGGTGGCGCAGTGGTCTAAGCGATGGCCTCTGATCATTCGTCCGAACGGGGTCCGGGTTCGAATCCCGGTGAGGCATGGATGTTGTGTTTGTCTTACGGCACTGGTTCTCTCCCTTCCCTGGAACCAGTGACCCTAAATTAGGGACGGGCGCCTGCTTATAGCCCATTGAGTTGATCACGGTGGTCGTTAACCCTCCAATCCAAAAAAAAAAAAAAAAATTTGAATAACTTGGGAAAACTACCCTCTTGCTTGAGTCAGCTGGCTAATCTCCTGCATCATTTCTACCACGTTTGGCGCAGTTGGGCAACTACAAGCCTTGTGCCTGTGTTGTAGGTGCCCGTTACGGGTTGAAATCTCGTGATACCGATCACGTAGTTTGCGAATACCCAGAGTTCCTGAGAATGCCTAGATAAGACACTTAAATAGGCCATTGGACGTGGCAAGCCACTTCTGGCAGTTGCACCTTGACATTTGACAAAGGCAACGGGAAACTTGTAGAATAGATTACAACGCTATTGAAGATGACCGGACTGCGTGCCACAGATCCCTCTGTAGTTGTCCTGCAGCTCTGTTTTTGCCATCATATGTTCCATTTATCTGTATCATTACGTCCATAAAATTTCAGTTCAATCCGATGCTTCCTTATTGGTGCGCAAATTTCCTTGTCGGTGAGTGTGGGCTTACCTGTTATCCAGTGACACTCTTCCATTCACTCTTTGTTTTCGCAGTGTTTTTCCACGCAAAAACAAACTACAGAGCGAAGTCCTGAGAATGGAGTATATCCACCCCTCCACCGGAATGCATGTGTGATGCCGTGTGTGTCATCTTTAGCACCAAGTGGTTTAGAAACTCTGGAGAGACCTGATAAATGCTAGAATGATTTTTGTGTGGGGATTCATTTCGCTGAACACGTCTCCCTCCTGAGTACGGTGCATATTCGATTGGATTGAAATCAGGGAATCCCGCTCGCCACTCCGTTTGATGAATAACCTCATTAGCCAATACTTCATTCACAGAAGCTATGCGGTGAGCGCGGACGTTTTCATTTTCATAAAAATGAAATTTGCGCACACAGAAAAACGGAACAGAAGTACGTGGCGAATAATCACATCATTGCGGTACTGTTCCCAGATAATTGTCCCTTGAGCCATCACCTGAAATTTGATAAGCCAATTGATCATGATATACACTGGCGTGCAAAAATTAAGCACGAAACGGTTTTTCGAATGTAACGTCGTGCAGAAATGCTCCACATCGACTCAAATCATACCATAAGATCCCTAAGCTGTAGGGATATGGGACAAGTGAGCAAAACCGTCCAAACAAAGAATCCAAAGGATACAAAGGCACTTTATTGAAAAGGTAGCTTCGAGCACAACTGAACAGAACACAGAAACGTCCATGTGACAGGCCGCTACCAAGAAAAATCCAGTCTTTAGTAGGGGATATGATCACCCCTGACTGCGTTGCAGGATTTACAACGTCTGTCCATGCTGAGGACAAGGTTGTGAAGGAGCTGTTGATGCATTGCGGCCCAGTCCTCTTGTGGCGCCAATCGCAGCTGCGGAACAGTTGCTGGCGGCTGGTGACGTGCTGCCAAGCGTCTCCCGAGAAGGCCCCACACGTGTTCGATTGGATTTAGGTCCGGAGACTTTGCGGGCCAATCGATGCGTTGAATATCTTCACTCTCCAACAGCTCTGCGCCAGCCACTGTATGATGAGGTGTAGCGTTGTCGTCCATGAAGAGGAACTCAGGACCCACTGCACCTCTAAACAGACGCACGTGAGACAGGAAAACCTCGGTACAATAGCGGACACCAGTGACTGAACCTTCTTGGAAGATGTGGAGATCAGTACGGCTAGCAAGCATGATACCACCCCAAACGAGAACTTCGCCACCTCCAAACCGGTCCCTTTCGATGATGTTGGAGGTGAGATTGCGTGTTCCCTGCTTTCTCCAGATGTGTATACGTCCAGAATTGCTCGTAATACTAAATCGACTCTCATCCGTAAAGAGAACTCGACCCCATTGCTGATGTGTCCAGTTCGTGTGTTCCTGGCACCACAGAAACCGCCGTCTCCGATTAGCAGGCGACAATGGCACACACCATCTGGTTGTCGTGCAAATAGACCACCTTTGTGCAGCCTCCTGGCCACAGTAAAACGCGATAACGGACGTCCAGTTGTCTGTTGCATGTGCCTTGCGATTTCTCCCGCTGTCTGCCGTCTGTCTCTTCTCGCCTGTAGGACAATATACCAGTCGTCCGTCGCCGTGGTTGCTCATGGACGACCACTGCCAAACTCTCTGACAGCTGTTCCTGTCGTTTGAAATGCTCTCCAAGCTCGTGAAACGATGCTGTGAGCGATCTCGAACTCCTCGGCCACACTAGTCACACTTCGACCTTCTTCCAACTTCCCAATGACGCGACCTCGGGTAAAGTCATCCAGATGTCGTCTACTGGATTGCCTGTTGGCCATATCACACTGTGGCAGCAACTCGACGTCGTTCCAACCGATGTACACCGTGCAATAGCTTTCACCGAATTGCTGAGCGTACACCGCCCGTGTGCTTTATACCATTCCGACACTCCTCCCCCTCCCCCTACGTCATGCTGCAAATATGCGCATGCCCTACCATACCGGACCATAGTCTATCACCTGAGTGGTCTTTCGGTCCGTTCTGCCTGCTCGTTCCGCTGTTATGCTGATTTCTCCTCTTCGTCCTTAATTTTTGCACACCAGTGTAATACCATAATACCGTGACAGCTATATCCGTCTCGTTCAGCGATGTCCCTGGCATCATACGCAGACCATACTTTCTCTCCACTTCAATTGCCCTCGGAAAAAAGTCAAAAGACCAAAGTGGCTTTTGTTTCTGAACATTGCTTTGGCCCAGTGATTTGAAAACTAGTCAGAATGAGACATAAAACACGAATGGCTGGCGGTACGAAGTTCCCGGGATAATGGTACACAGCGTACGGGTTTCCTGGCGTATAGTCTTGCCGCATTTATACGTCTTGACAACGTGTGGCACGGCGTGCTAGTTTGCCAGTATGAAGGCCGAGCAAAGAGGAAAGGGAAGGATTTGTCTGAGTTTTAACGTGCAGTGTTTATATGCCCGAGGAAGGCAGTGGTCAGCATCTCAACAACATCAGGTATTCTCGGTTTTTCGAGGGCCTGCTGTGGAGGGAATGATCCGAATAGTTAGACATGCACCAAACGTGACGGTGAGGAAAGATCACCACTGGTGCACAGTTCAGTTGAACTGTGCACCAGTGAGGAACGTTTTGTCAGGTACAACTGATTGCTCATTTTACCAGGGCGCACGGCGAAAATATCAGCATAGACAATTAAAAAAAATGTTCTTGAGGATAAGCCAAGTAGTTAACGGTGCGTTCATGTGTCCATGGTGACCGACGGTCTTCAACAGCTCCACCTGCAGTGGGCAAAGGACCAACATGACTGGACACTTGCCGCCGTCAAAAAATCACTTAGTATGATCAGTCTAATGTCCAGCTCGAACAACCAGTTGGAAGGGCCAGTATTCAGCACAGCGTGGGGGAACTGCTGTAAACGTACTGTTCGATTGGACTGAAACAGACTGCCGGTGACGGCAACATGGGGCGGTTCATATGTCGGTGGTGCTGGTGAATTGGCTTACGAACTGTTTCCATCGACATCACTAGTTTTCGTTATCCCTATAAAACAGATATTCACCGTCAGATCGCGCATTATTTCTGACCAAGAGTTTCCCTGCACGTTGTCCCTGTATCCAAATGGAACTGTAGATTTTCAGTGAGATTGTACATTTTCGTGTCGCAAAGATCGCATTTAGCAGGAATGGTTGGAGGATCATGTCAAGTATTTTGTGTGGATACATGGAATGCTTGAACGTGATCGCCTGATTCCTCCGAGTTCAATCCCATCGAGCATTTGGGGGATGCCGTGGAACACATAATTAGACAATGGACACTGGTGCCTGTCTCCTTTGTTGAATTTTGGGATACCATTCTGTCCCTCTGGTGGAGAATACCTTAAAAAGAAGATGTCTTGTCTTACTTCTACGTTAATTTAAAACATCAACATACTGAGAAATAGTTCCTAAATGAAAGAAACCTTAACGGCCAGACGAAACACGTAAACAACAGAAGTCAAACTTACGGGAAAAGATGCTTTATTCAGGGTGTAGCAAACACATCGTAGCATAGCATATTGCACTAAACTCTCCACACACTACACAACGCCCTTTTGAATAATCAGTTTACAACCCAACGCTCTCTAGCAATAGATTAGTCGTCGTTTACAATCCACAAGCCGCACCGTTTCCGAGGTCGTAGTTCTGAGGCGCTGTGCCATCACAATTTGTCCTTTATCAAATTACGATAAATCGGCAGCTTTTCCCATTCAGACTCAAAACACCACTAACAGAAAGCTGGTTCTCAGGTTGTATTGACACTATACTGAAAAAAGTCACCGGACACCCCTTCAAAAGCAAATGAACGGATCCGTTGCGTTGTTAAGATGCGCGTTACAGCTTCAAATGGTATAAAAACAAGCCTGCAGCTGACCGCGATCATATCGCACCGTGAGGTTGAACGAAACTGTCGTGGCGGGAGAGAACTGACTTTGAGAAATGAAAGATTGTTATATTAGTGGGTTGTTCATAACAGAAACCGAAAGGCGTTTAAACATACCCAGTCAACTGTTTTGGATGTACTGTATAAGTTGAAGACACATGGCGTGCCTGAAGCAGCAAATACGTACCGGCAGACCAAAGAAAATCAGCGATAGAGGACGTCAAAGCCTCAGGAGAGTCGTTACAGCAAATCGACGGAGTACTGCACAAGACCTCAGTGTACAGGTTAGTAAAAATGCTGGAACCTCGGTATGTACACGTACCAGTCGCAGAGAACTTCATTCCATGGGTTCCCGAGGTCGTGCGACTGCTCATAAGCCTTTCATCTCCACCCGGAAAGCTACTCGTCTTTTAGCATGGTGTAAAGCACATTTATCGCGGACCGTAGATCAATGTAAACGGGTCCTTTGTACTGATGAATCCAGACACACGATCCATCAGTCTGGTGGCCATGTGTGAGTATGGCAGTAGCCGGAAGAACGCTATTTACAACAGTGTACTGTTTTTACGGTCAAGTTTGGAGCTGGCAGTGTACTCGTGTGGGGTTCTTTTACGTGGTATGGTCCCGGGCCATTGGTTATCGTGGATAAACCTATTAATCAGCTCGTCTACCTCGATATTCTGGACAATTATGCCCTACCAACTCTGTGGCAATACTATGGAACCGAGACTTGTTGGTACCAGCAAAATAACGCACAGAGTCAAAAAGTAAGGACTGTTACGGCGTAGTTTGACGATAATTCCGTATCGTGTGTGGACTGGCCAGCACAGAGCCTTGATTTTAATCCCAAAGAGCACCTATGGGATGAGCTAGAGCGCCGCATAAGAAGTTTGGAACCAAGGCCTACTACTAAGCAACAGTTAGCGGCAGCATTATGTACTGAATGGAAGCGCATACCTATCGCTGTGTTCCAAAACCTTTTCGAAAGCATGTCTCGAAGGGTCAGTGTATGCATTAAGGCCAAAGGTGGACCGACACCGTACATATAATGTATGTCAGTAAATGCTATGTTCAGTTTCTCTTCTAGGTGTCCGGTGACTTTTGTCAATATAGTGTATACTGCTCTGTGAACTTCACCTGAGCCACCGTTCAGTCTCCAGGCGCGCTGATTCCTGTAAGCTGGGGGTGGTCGTAATGTAATGGCTCGTCGGTGTATTTTTTCTTTCGATATATGCTCATCGGAGCTGTTAAACTCCGAAACAAAAATAGAAAAGAAATGCAGTTTTATCTTTTGCTGGGAAAGCAAATTGCCAGGTTTTATAGGCACATTTTATAATAAGGGAAAGCAAAAGTCAAATTATCAGTGTTTTGACAAGTGTACTGGTAATTAAAGTGTACAAGACTAGAAAAAATCCACGCTGACAGAAAGAAAAAATAATGTTAAAATCGATCCAAATGAAAGTATTATAACGCTAAAAAAGCAATGTGACTTCATTCGTATAGACAGTGAAACAAATGGATATTCGCATACAAAATACCGCACCATAAAGGAATGCACTAAGTGAAACGAAACTTATCACACATGTATACAAGCAAATAAGGGATTTTATTTGTGAGGGATTCCATAAATGTGATGGTGAGGAGACAATATAATGTGACTTTAGTCAGTAAGTCCTGTCGTCGGCATGCTAGGCTATACATTCGGCAACACGGCATGGCGATGAGTGGAAAAGTCCTCGGATGGTGTCGTGAGGTATCGCTTACCATGCGTCGTTGACCGGTGTCTACAATTCGTCTACATTGCGAGAAGGTCGTGCAAAGGAGATAAACCGTCCAATGACGTCCCATGGGTTTTCTATTGGGAATATTTCTAGGGCTCGCGCTATCCTCGGCAGCACCTGGATAAGTAGGCACTGTCTGGTGATGATGGCAGTGTGCGGGCGAGCGTTATATCTTTTTGAAACTGGGCATCGGGAATAACAAGAAGGTACGACAGCAAAACTGGCTGCAGCACCTCATCAACAAATCGTCCTGCTGCCATTGTTCCCACTTTGCGTAAGACCGGTGAAAGGATGTCGAAACTGGTAGCGCCCCAAACAACAACACTAGGCTGAGGAGTCGTATTCAGTTCGTGAATGGCAGTAAGATCCGCTCGGTGACCGTATCGTCCCCAGACCCTCAACTTACGATAGTCGGCACTGGTACAAAAGCGAGACTCGGGCTGAATACCGCATGGTTCTATTAATCCAGCCATGCACGTCTAGTACGGTGTCCCTGCAACCTGGAGCGACGATGTGCTGCTGAGAGTCGTCACAACAGCTGACGAGAGCGCAAACCTGCCTCAGCCAATCTGCGATTTAAACACCGTGTCGATGCGGGGATATCCATGGCTGCGTCTGTTGTGGGCCGTGGGGCAGATACGGCTTGCACTCAGACTCGGCGATCTAGGTATTCGGACGTCCGCCGACGTACAGCAGTTACACTACGGCGACGCACGATACCTTTCCCTAACAACTTTCGTCCAATTCGGCCGACAGTTGTTGCATCCCGATGTGTCCCCACTGCAATGTGACGCTGGGACCAACCAGCCGAACGAAGCCCTATGATGAAGCTGCTTCTGAGGGTGTCATGTGATGATAGGATTTCCGATACGTCGTTCAGGCATTTTCACTCCTTAGGCCCATTCTACTCGAGCTCTCCAAACACGGCGGTTGAGACGCTCCATTAAACACGTGGCTGCGCCAACAGAACAAAATCAATGAGCAAGTATAGAAAAACGCGGGCTCCAATCTAGACGAGAGCTTCTGACACTTACAGTGGCGGCATTAGCCCAGCGTGAGCGACGCTAGCGCTCGTAACGTTGTTCAATCTACACGAACGTTCATCTCGGCTGTTCTAACACGGCAGTTTCCACGGACTACTGAAACGCGATGTTCAACCGCACGTGTAGAATGAACTCGCGTTTCCTGGCAGTTCACAGCGTGCGGTTGGAACGCTACCGTGTAGAATAACCCCTGAAAAGGGGAGCAGCTTGGGTCTCAACCGCCGCGTTTCGAGCGCTACTTTAGAATGGGCCTTAAGTTCATTCTACACGAGCACTCGAAACAAAGCGGTTGAGACGCTCCATGAAACGCGTGGTTACGCCAACCGAACAAGTCAATGAGCAAGTATAGAAAAACGCGGGGTCCAATCCAGACGAGCGCTTCTGACGCCTACATTGGCGGCGCTATCCCAGCGTCAGCGCTTTCAACGACGGTACGGAGCGTTGGCGACGCGAGCGCTCGTAACGTTGTTCAGTCTACACGGACGTTCATCTCGGCAATTTCAACGCGGCGCTTCCATAGTGAGGTAGTCATTGCGTTCAAGTTTTGGTATTAGTTTTTATTGGATACATGTTTGACACAGAAAAATTAATTTGAGAAATCGAGATGCGTCCATCTTTATACAATCATGACGGTATCTTGTTTCAAAATATCTTCGCTTAGTAAGCGCAGTAATTCGTGGAAAGAAGTAACTGGCATCCTGTAGGTTTTATTGGAAGAATTTCTCCGCATACATTCTGTGGTAGTAGTGGAAGGAAGTATGAAAATTACCTATTGAAAGACGATCTGATAGTGTAGAATGAGTCCGCCAACGCTTCTTCCGACTAGTCTTTTTTTATTTTAGTTTCAAAATCCTTCAAGAATAAAAGCCTCGCAACACATCCTACCTGAGACTCCCTTATTAACGTGGAAAGAGCGATGATTTCTGTTTGTTGTTCCTCATCCACGCCGAGTGTTTGAATTAACTACCTGAGAAGTTTTCATTTGGAAACTGAGCGAACTACTGAAACGCGCTGTTCAAACGCACGTGTAGAATGAACTCGCGTTTCCTAGCAGTTCGACAGCGTGAGGTTGGAACGATACCGTGTAGAATATACACTGGCGAGGGGAGAAGCTCACGTCTCAACCGTCGCGTTTGGAGCTCTCGTGTAGAATGAGCTTTACAAGTGCTTTCGCTATGGAAATAACTCTGACGCAGTAGTGCACGCGCCCAAGTGAGGACTGAAATCATTTACATATCCCAGCGTTCGATACCCACCCGCAATTTTTCATGGCGTGTATTGTTCCTAGGTTTTAAATATGTTTAATACATACCCGCAATATTGTTCCTAGGTTTTAAATGTGTTTAATACATACCAGCGTTCGATACATACCCGCAATTTTGCATGGCGTTTATTATTCCTAGGTTTTAAATGTGTGAAGCCAATTCAACCTAAGAAACATGTCTGTGAAGTCAATTCAACCTAAGACACATGTGTGTGAAGTCAATTCAACCTAAGAAACATGTGTGTGAAGTCAATTCAACCTAAGAAACATGTCTGTGAAGTCAATTCAACCTAAGACACATGTGTGTGAAGTCAATTCAACCTAAGAAACATGTGTGTGAAGTCAATTCAACCTAAGAAACATGTGTGTGAAGTCGATTCAACCTAAGAAACATGTGTGTGAAGTCAATTCAACCTAAGAAACATGTCTGTGAAGTCAATTCAACCTAAGACACATGTGTGTGAAGTCAATTCAACCTAAGAAACATGTGTGTGAAGTCAATTCAACCTAAGAAACATGTGTGTGAAGTCAATTCAACCTAAGAAACATGTCTGTGAAGTCAATTCAACCTAAGACACATGTGTGTGAAGTCAATTCAACCTAAGAAACATGTGTGTGAAGTCAATTCAACCTAAGAAACATGTCTGTGAAGTCAATTCAACCTAAGACACATGTGTGTGAAGTCAATTCAACCTAAGAAACATGTGTGTGAAGTCGATTCAACCTAAGAAACACTGCTTGAAACTTGTTCTAACTAATTTACTATACATGAAAACCCTGGAAAGCTGACTACACCTAGAAGAGTAACTTCAAAAACTTATAAAAGCAACTACTTACTTTAACAATACTAGAGTTTTATTCTTCATCAACGTTCGGTTGTCAGTACAAGATATCAGTAATCATGCATAGCAATTCATACATAATAACTTCGTAGAACAAAACTCAAATTTTTTTTACATATAACTCTTAGTCATGAAGAGGGTAACACATACAATCGCGAAACATGTACTAATCTACTCTCCATTAACATTGCTTGCTCCACACATTATACACTGCGACGTTCTCAGCTTGTCAAACAAGTACACGTCATGCACTATTTACCTCAAGACTGTTGCCCCGTAACATTCAGTGAGTGAGAGTATAAACGTATCGATAACTTCAATGAATAAGACCAGTGCCGCCGCAGGCTTACGCGAGGCCCCTGTGCAAACTCTCACTGCGTGACCCTCTGGCTAACTAATAATTTTTGCTAAATGAACCTGGCTAACGGTATTTTCACACGTACGCAATAGAATATTTTTATTTTCTGATAACGTGATGATAAGCTTTTCACTCATTTATTTGTTATAGAAGGAACTGATATTTTTCTTAAACTTGTAACTGTAACTGCTATTATTATTAAGCTCAACCGTCGTTTCACTTTGCAAAATAAAAAAAAAGAAAGAAAATGTTAGTAAAACATTATGCAGTATGAACTTCTTAAATCCGTTTTACTATAGCTGTGTATTTTATAAGTGAAACCTAACATGCCCCTATTTGTGTTTCCGAATAATTTACAGCAAAAAAAGAAATATTTTTTCTTTGAGTAAATCAACCAATTCCTGTCGACTGTTTCTCCGTTGTGTAAAATAGGCTTATAGTGTTCGGGCAAAAAATGCCGCTTCTTGTCATCACTTGGGAAATCCTCGTTTACCACACAAATGGGGCCATTTTGCAAGATTACATCAAACTGTGTGATGTTTAAAACAGGAGGCCACCACTTGGATCTAACAGTAGAACAAATTCTTCACTTGTTTGAAATGATGAATCACATTCCCTCACATCAGATGTAAGCTGGTCAGAGACACTCGCAACATTGTTATCACTTGCTCTGACTTGAACCACATCCACATTAATATCACAGGATTCTTTATCTTCGATGCAATTTTGAGCAAACGATGAACTGCTGGCCACAGGAACTGAAGCTGAAGGCCGTAAAATTTTATCAAAGGCACGTTCCTGACTTCGTAAAAACATTTTTCTTCTCTCCCTTTTCCTTGCTTTTCGATAACCTGATTCGAATTTACGGTACTTATCCCGTTCTCTAGACATTTCAACTCAACTCACTTAACGCAAACTCTATTCTTAAAAAAGTTAATTAGTTACATTCAAAGTTGAGAAGTGAACCTGGTTAAAACAAGCACGAATGAGCAACCGAAGAAAGTTAATAGATCGCCAAACACAGCGGACAGTTGACTTGACACACACACACAACTGTTTTTGCTTTGAAAAAACAGCTTGGGAAAATCTACAAAAAGTAGATCCCAAGAGAGGAGGTAAAACTCAAAGAATGTCGCGTCGTGATGTCCACTCACACCCGTCAATCATAAGAGTTTCCAGCGGTGAGAAGAAAATACATATATTGCTGTCGGCGCTGCGGCGTGTGTTGGACTTATCAAGGTAACACCATCGGCCCGGCCCACCAGACTCAAGATCTCTCAAAGATATAGAAGCACCGATCTTAGTGTGCTGCACTTTGAATCAGAAAGGGAGAGCGTATGTATGACAACACTGTGATGTTTGTGCATGCGGTCTCGCGGAGAACTGGGATAGAAATTCATGTGTTTTGAACTATCGGATTTGTTTTTGTCTGGGTACTTAATGTTATATTTTTCTTTCTTTCTCTCTTTTATTTCATCTTATTTATCCACCAGCGCGAGGCCCTGTGCGGTCGCACGCGCCGCACACCCTTAACGGCGGCCTTGAAGATGACTAGGAAATATCTGAACTAACTACAACAAAATACGTAGAAAGTTAAAATCGATTCAGTTGAATTCATTGTAAAGCTATAAACGCAGCGTGACTTGCATTCGTTAGTGAGTGAAGTGAATGCAGGTACATTTTACCTAAGTCTTCATAATAGGAATAAAGTTTGCATACGCCAAGGAGACATATTGATAAATTTTAAACAACTTGGAAATACACTGACGGAAAACAAAATCCCAACTACACGAAAAAATAGTTCTAGAGGAATGAAATGGCGGCAATACATTTGTATAGGTAACATGTTCAATCGATTAAGGTTTCAAGATCTCAGCTTAATGTAAGCGCGAGAAGAGCTATTTTAAATGTAAAATGCTGGTACATTAATAACCGGTGTAACCGCCAGAATGTTGAATGCAAGCACGCAAACGTTCATGCATTGTTTCGTACAGGTGCTGGATGTCAGTTTGTGGGATGGAGTTCCATGCAGGTTGCACTTGGTCGGTCAATACAGGGACGGTTAATGCTGGCTGTGGGTGACGCTGGAGTTGTCGTCCAATGATGTCCCATACGTGCTCGATTGGTGAAAGATCTGGTGATCTAGCAGGCCACGGCAACATGTCGACACTCTGTAGAGCATGTTGGGTTACAACAGCGGTATGCGGGCAAGCGTTATCCTGTTGGAAAACATCCCCTGGAATGCTGTTCATGAATGGCAGCACAACAGGTTGAATCACCAGACCGACGTACAACTGTGCCGTCAGGGTGCGTGGGATAACCACGAGAGTGCTCCTGCTGTCATAGGAAATTGCTCCCCAGACCATAACTCCAAGTGTAGGTCCAGTGTGTCTCGGCCGCAGACAGGTTGGTTACAGGCGCTCCCCTGGCCTCCTTCAAACCAACACACGGCCATCACTGGCACCCAGGCAGAACCGGCTTTCATCAGAAAACACAACAGATCTTCACTCCGTCCTCCAATGAGCTCTAGCTTGACACCACTGACGTCGTAAACCGCAGTGGTTTCGAGTAAGTGGAATGCACGCTACAGGGCGTCTGGCTCGGTGCTGTCCTTTAAGTAACCGATTTGTAACAGTTCGTTGTGTCCCTGTGGTGGCAACTGCAGCTCGAATTGCTGCCGCAGACGCGGTACGATGCGCCACTGCCATACGCCGTACACGGCGGTCTTCCCTCTCAGTAGTGCCACGTGGTCGGGACGGAACCCGGTCTTCTTGAGGCAGTACCTTCCCTTGACCACCGCTGCCAACAATCATTCACAGTGGCTACATTCCTGCCAAGTCGTTCAGCAATATTGCGGAACGAAAATCCACCTTCTCGTAGCCCTATTACACGACCTCGTTCAAACTTCGTGAGCTGTTGATAATGGCTTCTTCGTCTTCTTAAAGGCATTCTTCACAAACATCAACACACTACGTCGTATCTCAACGATAACTAACGCTCACGAACGTTACAGCGCGTATTTACAGCAAACCTGCTGTTGCATGTTCCGAGGGGCGCTACTAGCGCCACACGTATGCGCCGAGCGCGAAATTTGCATAGACGTCATCTTACAGATGTACTCTTACCGCCTACCAACTGTCGGTTATCTAACACAACCCGTTCTTGGTGTTGGGAATTTTTTTCCGTTAGTGTATGTGAAGTGAGAAAGCACTTTTTGAAGGAATGTTTGATTAAAATTACACGAACGCAGTATTGTATTGCACTCTAGTTTCTAAACACAGGCCGTAAATCCCAGAGATATAAGTCTGAAAAGGTACTAACCACTTAATAATAATATAAATCACTATTTCATCTATCAGAGTTTGCATTGCTGTGGACAGCAGCTTGCAATAATTTGTTCAAGAACTGCAAATTGCGTTTCGACTCATATTATTTAGAATAATTTTACATTTTTTGGCTAATAGGTATTCATAAAATTAGAATTTACAACTATTAATTATGATATGCTTTATCACAGATTTATGTGACGTATAATTCTTCTATGTGGTGCCAATTCTAAGAGTTTGTTTAAGTCAAAAAACAAAGTGGACCCTGCCGAGTACCACCGAAGACAAATTGCGCGATGTCAGACATTTTTCTTCTCCTCCCCGCTGTTCATTGTGAAGAGGTGAAACACACTGTGCCTTTGTGGATCTGCATATGTGAAATGGCCTGGGCGGATGGAATTTTGTACCGTAATTTTTGATTGATGATCGAACCTTTTTCGAATGACCCCACGTACTGAAAGAATCAAGTCTACAAAAATAAAATCCTCGTTATACTTCGGTTCAAGACCCGAAATTCTTTTTAAATTCGCGTTATTTATGCCGTTCATCATTTTTTTTTTTGCTCTTGAAATGACCATGTGACTAACAGTCATGTCCTGCCCTTTTGGTTTACGCCCATATCATTGGACTCAAACAAGGATTTCGCACAATAAACCCTCATAATCAATCAATTTTTGCATCTACTCTTAAATTGGCTTTTGTAATGGGAAAAACGTTTCAAAATGACTCTACTACATCATGAAACAGAAAAAAGGCTCTTAAAATATTTTTATTAACATTATTTTTCAAAACAGGGCATCTAATTTTTTCAGATTATACACGCATTTTCATGAAAGACAGAACACCTAAAAGTAGTCAAGCTACGACTTTGATTTTTACAGAACATGTTTATTAGGCAATATAAAACAAATGATTAACATCTCGGTGCCATACGTACCAGGTGGGTCGATGTAGATAAGAATCGATGTGACCACCTCTGGCTTGTACCACCTGCTGCACGCGATGAGACAACGAATCAAATAATGTGTGAATGGTGTCCTGTGGAATATCCACAAAGGCTGTATTGACCAGCGTTCAAAGTTCATCAAGCGTTGCTGGTGGATGGTCGTACAGATACACCTGTCTTTCGAACTTGTCCCAGGGATTTTCTATAGGCGATAAATCTGGCGATCTAGTCAGCCAAGGAAGAAGTGGAACGCTACTATCTCTGAAGAAGGCTCGTGTTGTCGCTGCAACATGCGGCGTGGCAGAGGTCTTGCAGATACGGAAGGGCGACTGGCCGTAGAATTCGTTGACGTAACGGACATTCGTTATGGTGGTACGGACTCTCACGAGAGGTGATCTGCTTTGGTACCCGATAGAATCGCCGGACATAATGCCACGTGTTTGTGCGGTGTACCTGCTGGGAATTCATTCTTATCGACCTTCTCACCTTTCTTCGGCAGACACAGATGCTGCCATCATTATCGTCTAAACAGAAGTGCCTTTCGTCCGAGAACACGTTATTGTGCCATTCGTCACGGAACTCTCTTCGTTCGATGCACCATTGCAGCCCGGTAATTCGTTGCTGAGGTGTCAAACGTAGCCTGAGGAGGAACCGACGAGCCTGCACTCCGTACTGTAATAACCAGAGACGTATTGTTACAGCTGACATGGGAGAATGCGTTACATTTCGATACTTCTGCGCCAACGCCGTTGATGATGCAGAACGGTCACTCAAAGACATTCTCATGCGATGATGGTTGCCCCTCGGTGTTTTCTGTGCACGACATCCAGAAACTTTTCTTCGTGTCCTACGCCTTTGTTCGTAACATTTCCTGCACATTCTTGCCACGACGGACACACTGCGCCCACACGACCGGCAATCTCCAGGAGGGAAACATTGCAATCCCTCATGCCAATAATACGACATCTGCCGAACTCTTTAATGTGACTGCACGATTGTGTTACACGACGATGAGTCATCCGTACCCACTGCTGAGGAAGCACTGACATGCCGACTGAACAAAGTGGTTTTTATAACAGCAAAATGTCCGGTTTCCCGTCTGTGACGTTACGGGATCTTATTTGCTTAGACGAGGTACGCATGCACCTAGGCGCCAAAATGCAAATCACTTCTGCGATATTGCCTGATTAACACATCCTGTAAAGATCAAAATTGTAGCTCGACTCCTTTCAGGTGTTCGGGTTTTTATGAACATGAGTGTATATTATTGCAATATATTGAGCCATAAATTTAGAACGACACTGTCTGTCTGTTGCATCATACAATGCTGGCCACCCAAAATGCAACATCAGGAAGGACACGAGAGAGCAAAGCCAGATTTACTGGACCCATAACAACAGATACAAAGATGAAACGATTGAGCTTACAGGCCCGTGCGACTTGCGGAACACGCAGACATCAATAGTTCGTGTGGCCCCCTTGGCTGGCAATAACGGCCGCTACACGCCGCAACATCGAAAGAAAGAGGCTTTGGATGTGGGCTTGGGGTATGTCGGTCAAGGCTGCTTCCACACGTTGCCACAGTTCATCAGGCGTAGCCGTGGGTGGTGCTTGCCGAGCCACTCGGTTGCCGATCAGCGACCAGACGTATTCGATGGGCGACATATCGGGAGAACAGGCGGGCCACGGCAGCAGTGACACCTGGTGGGCCGTGAAGAATTGTTGGACGATGCATGCCGCGTGCGGGCGCGCATTGTCCTGTTGAAACGTGACCGCTGGAAGGTCCTGCAGGTAAGTGAGGACTACAGGCTCCAAAACGTCGGAGATGTAGAGGTGGCTGTTGAGTGTAACGGCTATGCATACCAGAGGGATGCGGGTGTCATATCCAATTGCGCCCCAAACCATAACGCCAGGCGACGGACCGGTATGGCGATGCATAATGCAGGCGTCACACAGTCTCGCGCCGCGGTGCCGCGACACGCGGATCCGACCATCGTTGTGTTGCAGGCTGAAGCAGGATTCGTCGAAGAAGACAATGTCGTGCCATTCCGTAGTCCAGGTGCGGCGTTCAACAGCCCACCGCCGCCGCACTCACCGGTGGTGTAACGTCAGTGGTAATTGGAGCAATGGCCACCGTGCGACAAGTACCCGCTCCTTCAGACGACGTCGAACGGTACGTGCTGCACAGGTTGTTGCGCAACACACCCTAATTCCTGCGCTAACGTTCGAGATGTGGCGGTGCGAACCGTCAATGCTCGCCGCAACACATGCCGGTCCTGTCGTTCGGTGGTGTGCCGCGGCTGCGGCAATCGCTCACGTTGGTCCGTCCGTCCCTCCTGCACCCATCTAATTCATACTCGCCTCACTGTGGCCGGATGTCGTCCCACCCGGGCGCCGATGTCTCGGTACGATAAACCGCTGTCGCGATAAGCCACTATTCGTCCTCTGTCGAACTCCGAAACGTGCTGGAATGACTGCCGTATTCTGCGACGAGGCATCAGGAAGCTTGCCACGCACAAGTCCGGCAGCACAACATACTTCCACTACTTACACCCCGCTATCTGTGCACCATTCGTATAGTGCTTCTCGGTGGCGTGCCGGGCGCACATGATTTGCATATGCCCTGCGATGCTAATCGTTTGCTTGTCCTCTTGAGGGCGACGGATGCTGCGAATTTCAGGCCAATCGGATGCTTCCTTCTTGGTGTTGCATTTTGGGTGGTACTAGCTTTGATTACAAAATTTCTTCTAAAAGTTCTAGCGCGAATAAAATAAAGATTGCGACGCCATACAGGGTTTACAGTAAAACATCGCACCAGACGTTTCCTAGGCGAACTAAAGAAAAGGACGATGTGGAACCAACGCGATTGATGTACGTGCCAGAAGGCCGAACCTATCAGCTCGATATCGGCGGACAAGCTGCGTGTTAGCGAACTTAGCTCACCGAACTCCGAAACTATGGCAAATAGAGCAGAAATGTTTGTTGTAAAGTTGGATTGCTACATTGTTTTGCTACGAAGGAGAGAATACATGGACGCATTGGAATCTCCCTTACCCGTTCTACGAAACTGTGGTTTCGACGTGCTAGCGGATTGAACTGCAACTGACAAAAGCAACCCGGTAGTTGCGTAGGAACGTGGAGTGGGGATTCCATTGTCACGATATATCCTCTTCTCCGTATAGAGGTTCTTCCATCGGTCGACAGAAGCTCAATGATATTTCACGGCTTGTAAATGCCCTTGTATGTTTTTGCTTCGTCAGTTTACAGCCTAAACTCTTCTGTATACTGTAACTTTTTACGGCCGATTTTTAGCCAACAAAAAATGCTCTTCAATTTTGTAACTGTCATGTTTGCTCTATCTATCATATTTTCGGATTTTAGTAAGCTAAAGTTGGGAATTAGGGACGCTGACAACGAGCTGATAGCATCGTCTCTTTGGCGCTTACAAAATTTGCGTTGGTTCCAAACCGTTTCTCTTTCTGTTTGCCGGTGAAGCGGTTACTGCGCGACTTTACTATACACCCTGTGTAACATTTCTATTGTACTTTTCCCCACAAAAAGATTATGGATCATGAAAGCATAAAATAGTAGGGCTCGTAAACTCTCTTATCATATTATTAAGGAGAAAATATCAATTTAGGCATGCAGTATGTTCTTGGTAATGGGTGAACTAAACAACAACAACGCACACACACACACACACAAACACACACACACAACAGATCTGAATAGAATCTATTTATCTTTACCTAGCGTTGAATTGACTGTAATCCAAGAATCATATAAGCCTAAGTAGGTAGTTTTCTTATTCGACTTTTTTCTTTCAGGTATGAAAGCGTAATGGCTGCGAGACATCATTTAACAGATAAACTGAGTTGGGGAATAATCAGAGGGAACTGAGTTGGGGAATTTCAGGACAAAGTCAGGTGGAGGTTGCAAGATGCCTCAATGTGAAACCGTCTGTGATCCACAAACTGTAGTACAGATTTCAAAATACGCAATCAACTTCCCGAAGATAAGGAAGCTCTAGGGCTTACAACATCAGTGAATGGCAGATATCTCCTATCAACTCCGATGAGGATATGAGGAACAGGACTGCTGCCCCGACACATCTGCGATCTACCCTTGCTGTGGCTACAGGAATGGTAGTATCTGCTTCCACTGTGCTCAGAAGGCTTCACGAAGGAGGTATTTATGCTAGGTGTCCAATACTCCCAGCGAGTGTTCCTTACCCCCGGTCACAGAGGAGGACGTTTGTATTGGGCTTGAATTTGACTGAAAAGTAATGGATGTCACGTCAATTGAATTGAACACTAATCTAAGTCAGTACTCTTCACATAGGAGTCCAGATTTACTTTGCAGAGCCATTCTAGGCGGGATCGGATCTAGAGAGAACAAAGGACACTCTATCATCGCTACATGACCCATGAAATGGACTTATGGTGGTGGTATGATGCTGGTTTGGGGATGATGTCTTGTACTCCTATGTTTACCCTTATGCTGGTGCCATGAGAGATACATTTCTTCTACAAGACGATAAGGCTCGTCCCCACGGAGCAAGGCTGGTGGAGCAATATCTTCAAGAGATACCATTGCCCGTATGGATTGGCCAGTCAGGTCTTCCCACATTGATCAAATCGAGCGTGTCTGGGGTGCTCCAGAGAGGCGTACTGTTGTCACAACAGCCTTCTGCAAGGAGAAGTTTAGACAAGCTTTGCACGACCAATGGTCGTTGCTATCTACAGAACTCCTGGACACCACAA
Organism: Macrothele yani; assembly: GCA_039090855.1. Classification (NCBI taxonomy): domain Eukaryota; kingdom Metazoa; phylum Arthropoda; class Arachnida; order Araneae; family Macrothelidae; genus Macrothele; species Macrothele yani. Next base: position 40,133,401 of record CM077022.1, on the reverse strand, counting down.
TCAACAGCGTAAACAACGTTGCGAGACCTGCTTTGCTGTGAGGAGCGACCGCACTATCCATTGAAGTACTTTGGCTGTTTCATTTTGACATCTTATTTTTCACCTGGTTCGGTATGTGGTTATCTTTGTCGGAATGAAGTGTTTCTCTCAAAATGTCTTAGGGACTTTCTCTTACGAATTTTATGAAACAGGTTTTTACCAAATTTCATCATGTATTTTTTTTTCATCATTTATTTTTTCCCTTAATTTATGGAAACCAGTGTATTTTTTACCAAATAATCAACGACAGAAGTTCTAACTTCTACAAAAAGTATTTGTACAGCTGCAAAAAAAAATGTTTTTGCCATTGAAAAAGAGAATTACCCCTCTAACTGAGGTTTTTCATGAAACAAAGTTTTGCTAATGCATTTTCTTTTAAAATGAAGATCATCTGAAGAATCAATTACCTAATGGGGACAGCAAAATATCGCCAGTTTGTGGCAAATATTTCTGAAAACGTTGATAGAAAACATTTCAGTAAGAGGTGCTAAATTTATATTTTGTCTTATTGTGGATGTATGTAATTTTCGATTTATAAAATGAACGATGAGAAATTTGCTTTACGTACCTTTCTTTCTGCTCAGGTTGTTTTAATAAGAATATTTTAAGTAAATGCTCTATGACAGCGTTTCCTAAAGGTGTGTTGCAAGCCGATTTTTAGCGTGCCGCCAAAATGTTTTCAAATATGAAAATTTTGTAATTATTTTAAAAAAGGAAATCATGAAGAAATGGGAAAGTGAAAAAACGAAAAAAAATAATAATAATAAAAGGCGAAAATATATGGATACGGGAAACGATGTTCATGTTCTTTCCTGTGGCGCCATCCGAAGCATTGTAGGCATTGTGCCACGGCCCACTACTGTTGCCATCCAACAACAACAACGCAAATCTACAGAGGAAACAAGTCACGCCTCAGTGCTGTCATCTATCGAACACAGCGCGCCTCTAGTTCGAGAACCTACTGGAAACTTCTATTTCTTGGTGTTTCCATTTCTAGAAGTTCCGAGCTTCTCTCAAGCCCAATCTAGAAACAACAGTGCGAGCGTTAACTTTAAAGCTATTTAAACCAAAATTTATCTTCTTTGCAGAAGCATAGGACACATGGATAAGTGGTTGACGAAGTAGCCTACGACGAAGCGAATGGTGGAGTTGAAGAAAAATCAGAGAGAATCGCGGAGGTCAAAACGACCAATCAAAGAATAATTTCTTAAATGTTATCATTATCACCTATCACAATGTATTAAATATTTGGCTGTCCTTCTTGAAACATTTATTTTGCATTACAGTCTCTCTGCTCTCAAAACCTGCAGTATATCTCAAAATAATTTTGCTCCTTCACGTGCAATTTTTTGCTTCGTATCGATCGCCTCCAACCTTATTTTACTCACATGGATTCTCAACTCTGCTGGTGTTACTGACTTAGGGAAGCAGATATGACATTACTTCTTACGACGCATGCGCACTGAAGACGTACTTCAGCTCGTCTTCTTTGGAGGCCACAACAGAATACCATTGTTTAGCTTAGCACGGCTAGCTATATGCTGGTTCATGCGCACATATCACATAAGTCTGGGAAACAGGAATCCTACTGCATAGTCCGCGTCTTCTCTCTGTCGTTTAAGACATTTTTTCTTCTTTTGGGCTACTTTTTTGCAGACGGAAGTGTGAAAGCTTGTAAATTATTACTGCATTTATTATTTTATTCATGAAAGTTATTTGATCTGCGTGAATAAAGTCTACTTTCACAGTACACCATATTATTTCTGTCCGGCGTTTAGCTAATGCATTTCGGTATGAGGAAAGAATACCCACGGAAAAAATGGCCACGGAAAATATGCCCACGGAAAAAGCCCACGGGAAAATGCCCACGAAAAAATGCCCACGTCTCGAAAATAGGAAAAAATGCCCACAGAAAAAGTGAGGTCTTTCTTAATGTCATGAAAAAATACCTTAATTTCAATTAAGCAATAGAGAAAGGTAATCGTAATACTTCCTCCGCTCAACCATATAACGTTATCCAGCAATATAAGGTCATCGTAGTTTGTTTTCAAAATGGCGGAGACGTCCATTGTTCAAATGAACATGTGTGTGTGTGGCGTACGCTTCGCTATTTCAAGAAGAGTAAGTACGCTCATGGCAAAGTATCTCCAGCATTCTTTTCACGCGGGATTAGGGAGTGGCGCATAACAGGGAAAGCAACTGTAACAAAGTCCCTGGACTGTATGAAGCTCAAACACACGGTAAAATAAATTAAACTCACAAACGAGGCATCGCATAGGCTAAGTACTGGTGTCTGGGTGCACCAGAGGGGTGTAGAAGAACTGGCCACCAAACATTTTAAGAGGCCGTATAAAAATTTCGATTTAGATAGCTTTGTGGTCACGTCCCCAGAGGTTGGTTATCTGAGTCGGCCCAGTAAACGGAAACGCCATGACGTATGCAGTGATACTACAATATAAGGAGTGATGCGACGGGAATCAGTAAGAGTTGGACGCAGTATGGATAAGACGAAGGATCTAAGCGCATTTGATCGTGGGCAAATTGTCGGGGCCCGACGAATGGGTCACTCCATCTCGGAAGTCGCGCAGGCGCTGGGATTTTCACGAGCCACTGTGTCACGGGTGCACCGTGAGTACATCGAATCCGGTAAAATCATCCCTGCAAGGGTCAGCTACCTTGGACAACAACGTGTGGATGAGCGGGGTCATCGTCAGCTAGCTCGCATTGTACCAGCGGATAGACGGGCCACAGTGCAAGAAATCACTTGGCAATTCAACGCTGGTGCACAAAAACGTGTAAGCAGCCACACTATCTAGAACCATCTCCTCGCTATGGGGTACAGAAGCCATCGTCCCACGAGGGTACCGCTGCTGACCACACATCACAGGATCCAAAGATTAGCATGGGCGCGGGAACATCGCCGCCGGACCCTAGACATGTGGAAAAATGTTGCCTGGACTAATGAGTCGAGATTCACGTTGGTACATGCGGATGGCAAGATACGAGTACGGCGCAAACCACATGAAGCGATGGATCCTTCTTGCCAGCAGGGTACTCTTCAAGCTGGTGGGGGTGGCATTCTCGTCTGGGGACTGTTTACCTGGACTGAAATGTGACCCCTGGTACGAGTGACATCATCCCTCACAGGTCAACGTCACCAGGATATCCTGGGGGACCATTTGCTCCCGTTTGTGCGTCTTTAACATCCCTCTGGGGACCTCATCCTGCAACAAGACAATGCACCGTGCCATCTCTCCCGAATTGTATCCGAATGGTTGGATGAACACTCCACCGACGTGACCTCGCTTCCTTTGCCAGCTAGGTCACCTGACTTCAATCCCATCGAGCACATCTGGGATGCCATCGAGTGAGAGGTTCAAGGCTCTGACCCCCTCCATCAAATCTTCGTGAACTGTGGAAGCTTGTTCAGGGTTCGTTTATCCGTATGGCTTCCCAACGCTTCCGGTGTCTTGTCGAGTCTATGCCGAGACGAATCGCCGCCGTCATCATGGCGAAAGGTGGTGCTACACGTTACTAGACAGGTATCTCGAATTCAATTGCTTTTCAGTGTAGATTATAAACATTTGTTTTAAAAAATTACGCTAAATATCGCAATTAAGAAAACACGAAATTACGGAAACTTTATGTGACTTAGATAACCAACCACTGCGGACGTGGCCACAAAGCTGTCAAAAACGCAATTTTTTATGGTCACTTAAAATTTTGTGGCCAGTTCTCCTGAGCCACTTTTCCTACACCATTTTCGTAAGTGAAGTGGCCAAGAAATCGTAATATTTATACGACCCCTAACGCTTGCTTTTGTGACCAGCTGTCCGACCTACGTTTATAACAGACATAGAAACTTATCAGTCGACAGTTGACTTTTTTTTCTTGGACATTTTTTCCTATTTTTGAAAAGTGGGCATCTTTTGTGTGGGCGTTTTTTTTCGTGGGCATTCTTTCATACATTCTGCATTTCGATATTGCTACTTTGATCTTGGGCAACGATTTTCTATTTAAAGTAAAAACAATAGTCTGTGATGATGTGGAGTACTGGGATGAATACAAAAATTAAGAAACAAAAAATACCGTTTTAGTAAGATGCCTTACTAAATGCTGAATCCCTCCCTCCAAAAAAAAAGGGGGAGACTCCGCAAATGGATAGTGGGACGCCATTTTATGTTAGTAAGAAGGAAGCAGACGGCCATGTTTTTCACAAAGGTCACAACAAAGAAGGAGGCGTGATCTTAGTGCTTGGAATGTGTCATTTGGAAACTGAGAGAACGCCTACCAATAAGTAAGGGCACTGCATGTGGCGTACTGATGGGGGAGGAACGCAGGAAGCAGAGAGAGAGGCCCAAAAAAAGGTGCAACGTGCGAACTTCTGATTGGCTGTGCAAATTCTAAGTTCGGAGAAACTTTAGAAGACACTTGAACATGAGGAATATTCGGAGCACTTTTCTTCCATGGGATAGTTGGAACGGGTGTTGGGTCGATCACAGGAATTAGAATTGGGGACATACATAGTTAGCTCTCAGTTATAGCTGAGTAACTTAGGTGGATTTAAATAACTCCAGTTAATACTCCTATAGTTAGGTACTATTAGTCATGCTGCGGTTCAGACACTTGAGGTGATTTACCAAATAAGATCACACGTCATCCAGTTTCACTATCTGTAATGTCGATTAACTTGACTGACTGTTGTTGAACCGAAAAAGAATTCTGCACCAAGGTATGCTGAAAAAGAACTGTGTCTCAGAACTCTAACTGTATGGTGCCACCTACTCATGCGAGCACCAACCATGCATCACTAACCATAATTCATCATCCAGCAACTTAAGGCTATGCATAACACAATATCCTGTAAGAGGAATAGATCTCTATTTTTGTTTTCAATAATATCAGCTCTGCTAAAAGATCAGTTTGAATCCTTAACCATGCCTCGAAAGAAAAATAGGATTTGAATCTGGTTGTATATGCTTTAACTTCATGCTGAACTTGTGGTAGCGGTTATTAATTTCACGAACATTCTTTGGATTACCATACAAGGTAAAATTCTGACGAAATGTTGAAATAATCAACCCCATCACACTCGTCACGACCCCCAAATTATCACAGTGGTAATTCACCACGCAAATTATGACAAAGCTCTTTTTGTTTCGTGGCTCTTTTCTAATTATTAACTCAATATTTGTAAATATTGATTAATGAGTCTCACATATGTGTCACAGTGGGGTGTTTTCCTTTTATTTTTTCAAATGTACGTGACCTTAATTTGATTTAATTTTTAAATAATAAGCAAAACTATTTCTGTGATAGAACAGTTGTAAAAAGTCCATTTTGACGAAAGATCTTAAATAAGCGTTGGCTTCTGACCGTTCGTCTAAGTGGATCCGGGTTCGAATACCGGTTAGGTATGAATGTTGTGTTTCTCTTACGACCACTGGCTCTCTCCCTTTCCTGGAACCAGAGATCCTAAATTAGGGACGGGCGACTACTTATAGTCCACTGAGTTGCTCACGGTTATCGTTAAACTTTCAACCAAAAAAAACAACAGAAAAAAAAGAGTAGTTTGTCATTAATACTTATATTTTTTCATCGTCATCAATCATTATCTACTCAATAGTGGATAGTCTACCCAAGTTTCTTCCGCGACTTTCTTTCTTGCACCAGTCTTCCCCATGTCACTCTAGCATACGGTCGAATTTATCAACCCATCACGCACGTGGTATTCTGCTAGACCTTCTTCTAACTTTTGGTATCCAGTCAAGTATTTAAGTTCCCCAAATGTGATCAGTCATTCTTGCAATATGTCCAGCACATTGCCACTTGTGGGATTTTATTTTGATCGTGGTGTCATCTGCTCGTGAAATTTTACTGATCCATGAGTTCCTCTTCCTATCTTTCCTTGTTACACAAAGAATGTACTCCTCAATATTACTCTGCAGCAGCTGTATCTTTTTTAATTAAGGTCCATGTCTCCGATCCATTTGAAGAATTCGAAGAACACATTAATTAAACACATTTCTTTTAACACTACCCAGCAAAAACAGTCTTGTTGGCCCAGCACTATGTTGCCACTGCCGAACCGTCAATAAAATGTCCGGGCGGCCAACAGAAGGGCCAGCAGTTCAGGCGAACAGCTGGCCAAAATTTGGCAGCCCATCGGTTGTCATATGCCACAACAGGGCCATCAGTGGACCATCACAGGTAGTAGCTGCCACAAGTGGCCCTTCAGTGGCCCTGCAAGCACGTGCCAGAAATGATGGCTAGCCTAATGTGGTCCGCTAGTGTGCCGTTAGTGGCAGCCGGCAACCACGTGACGTAACTGGTGGCTTGCCGAATCTTGTCCGCCAATTTCCCAGTAGTAGCCATAATAATAATAAAAAAAAAGGTGACCGCAGTTCCCCAAAGCTACAATTTTTTTTCATACCCCTACGAAACTTGTGAATTAACGCACTACGCTGGGGAAATTTTCTCAACAGATCGGAAAAACACCCGTTTGTATTAGAGTAGATTTGAACCTAGGCCGTAATAGCTGAGCTCTCTACCGACCGGACTAATTTGCCACCCTCGAGCATATGCTTACAGTTGTTTGTTTGGTATGCAATGTGTAATATAATGCTTCCGTCTTTCATTTTACAATATTGCGAGGTATTTTTCATAAAAGTCAGTTTCATATAATTGATAAATTAATTTTTTCAACGTAACGATAGCTTTTTTTTTTTTACCTTAAGGGAACTTCACTCATTTTTAAGGCGTGTACATACTTAGAGTCACTTTCCAAAGTTTTGTACTGTCCTTGCCGTCTTGAAAAGAGATTTTTGAATAAATATATATTTACCCGGGTTCATGTCACATTCTGTTACATTTTTAACGTTGTGTCTTTCCTTTCCGTTGTCCGAAACTACATTTGTTTTAAAGAGTAAAAGATATTTTATTTTACTTCTCGTTATTTTTAGAAGCGAATTCCTCCCAGTCTTGTGTATTCAACCCATGGATGAGTACACCACATAGCGTTGCTTTTTTTTTCTTTCAAATAATTAATAAATTTTGTACGCGTATAATTCTTTTTTTCCAACAAACGTTGTTTTAATGGTTTTCCAGGATATATATTTGTTTCAAGCGGTTTCAAATGTTTTCTTGTTATTCATCCACTCCATTCCATGAATTGTTGTTCGTGGGAATGGATTGGGTGTATTTCATGGCTGTAATCTAGTATTTCACGGCTTAATCTGATATCTTCGTCGACGTAAAATTCAATTAGGAAATTAATTCGCCTCTCCACCTATGGATTTTTTCTTAACATCCACTAAAATAACACGATGGCGATAGCGTCGTCTTTAACTAACTGGTACCATGAGAGACACATCAAGTGTTGCTTCTGCGCATGCCCAGTCCCGTTGCTTCCACCTGCTGTTGGGGGTTGCATTGGTTTCCAGCAAAGGGCCACTAGTGGCACTTGCTTGGAGGCCCACTATTCACGACGATGCTGCAGGGCGATCAATGGCTCGCCAACTGATGGCGCTGCAACCAACGGACCCCTTCCGGGCCGTGAGCGGCAGATTTCAGCGAGCAGTGACCCATCACTGTCAGCTGGTGGCCAGCAGTTTCCCAGCACTTGTGTTTTTGCTGGGTAACAGTAACCTCCTCTTTCCGTTTACTTTCTCTTATTTCATTTTTTATCTCTTGTTTTGTTTTCCATACTGAATTTTACATCGGAACTCGCAAAAACTTTATTCTTCAAGACACACTGGCAGTCACTCAAGTAAAGCAGACGTAAATATAAGAAGGTCCGTTGATCCTAAAGAAGTGTGTTTGCTGTTATGTGTGAGAGCTATCAACTAGATCACTGCGATCGATATTATTTTTTCTTTTTGATTGGTAGTTTAACGACCACCGTGAGCAACTCAATGGGCTATAAGCAGTCGCCCGTCCCTAATTTAGGGTCACTGGTTCCAGGGAAGGGAGAGAGCCAGTGCCGAAAGACAAACACAACATCCATGCCTCACCGGGAATCGAACCCGGACCCCTTCGGACGAATGATCAGAGGCCATCGCTTAGACCACTGCACCACCGGGGCGGCACCCGATCGATATTAACTTCGTCTGTTGATTGCTTCAAGACGAGTCTTGAGAATTGCCGTCTGATTATTCTGAGGGCGTGGCCAGTCCGAATCATCGAATAAACATCTCCTTTTTTTTTTTTTTTATTGAAGGTTTAACGACCACCGTGAGCTACTCAATGGGCTATAAGCAGTCGCCCGTCCCTAATTTAGGGTCACTGGTCCAGGGAAGGGAGAGAGCCAGTGCCGTAAGACAAACACAACATCCATGCCTCACCGGGATTCGAACCCAGACCCTTTTCGGATGAATGATCAGAGGCCATCGCTTAGACCACTGCGCCACCTGGGCGGCCATCTCGTTTTGCACATCACCTTGATTCCTTTTTTGTTTCTGGGTTCAACGACTACTATGAGGGACACATTATGCTGCATGAAACGTTGGTCCCTAATTTAGAGCCATTGATTCCACAGGGAGAGATTCAGCGCCGTAAGACAAGGAGCTCACCACCCATGTCATATCCGGGACTCGAACCCGCTCTCGACACGGACGAATGATCCCATTCTTTTAAATTCTGCCATTCTTTTCAAGTGTTGGACCCTGAAACTTGTAAGATGTAAAAAATTGTAATAAAATATTCTTCAAACTGTGTTTTGGACTAAGATCATCAAACTGTGTTTCAGACTAAGATCATGAGCTTAGATGCCTGCGCCACTGGGGTGCCGCCCCAGTGACGCAGTCGTCTAAGCTCTGGCTACTGACTATTCGTGAAAGAGGATTCCAGGTTCGAATCCCGATGCGACATGGATGTTGTGTTTGTATTGCGGCAGTAGTTCTCTCCTTTCCTTGGAACCAGTGACCCTAAATTTGGGATGGGCAAGTGCTTATTGCCCATCGAGCTGCTCACGGAGGTCGCTGAACGCACAAATAAAAAAAAGAAAGAATATATAAATGCAAAAAAAAATTAAATATTCGAGCTGTGACAAGTGCTGTTTCGACGTAAATATTTCTGTGAATACATTGACATGGGCATTTATAAAAACTCCTAGTTGCATACCCAGATGCAAAGGTGAGTGAATTTCACGGCTGAGAAGTAATTTCGTATTCAGCACCATGTCTAACATACCTATGCTTTAGGGTGGAGCGAAGAAAACCAAAATTGCATGAGCGGAAACGGGTACCCATCAATAGTTGTGTATTAGGACTAACATTTCTATAGGAAAGCAATCCTTATTTTGCTGTTTAATCTCATGTAATGACGTAATTGTTCATATGCTATTATGTTTTATTTATTAAAGTCAAGTGAGATTTGTATATATTACGTCACGCATTGTTCTCGTGACAAGCACTATTGATATACGTGCTGTAACGGCAAAATGTATCTTCAGAGAGCTGTTGTTGCCTTCCTGGCATAAGGTTGAAGTCAGTAGTCATACTCGTGTGCTATTATTATTTTAAATGTTTACAACTTCTTATGATTTTTATAATGTTAATAAATAATAAATTTGACTGCTCAATCATCTCTTTAGTTTGGCGACTATCTCACTGTGCAATGTATAGCATTTACAATGCTCCACAAAATCTCCCACAATTTCTCCGAATTTTTCTTTTTTTTTTTTTTTTTTTTGGAAGTCGTTTTCAGTCTGGCTTAAAGTTTACAATTTCTGCTTAAATTTGTGACTTTTCAAATTTTTTTCTACCAGTTAAATTTGATAAACAGTTTGTCTTAAAGTTTTAATAACAATCCAATCCTATTTCGACGCTTTAAGTTACGGTAGTATTATGAATTTGAACAGTACACAATCCCGACAAAAATTACGAAAATATGCAAAAAATCTGATATTTTGACCCAAATGCGTAAACTGAAGATGTATAAACTAACGGTAGGGAAAAATTTATGTTGTTTGCAAGGTCTTTCTCTAGCATTTTATCACTACCCAAAAACTGTTTATCAAATTTAACTTGTAGAAAAAAAATGTTGAAAAATCTTAAATTTAAGCAAAAATTTCAAACTTTAGGCCCATGCGCAGACTGAAGACGACTTCGAAAAAAAAAATCACAGAAATGTTAGTGAGCTTAATACACAACTATTAATGGGTACCCGTTTCCGCTTATGCAATTTTAGTTTTTTTCGCAACACCCTACTATACATGGTATTCAAGATAACACTGGAGTATTTCTTTTCTAGTTAGGGATTTAATGCCCTTAGCACATCTTTATTCCAGTTTTAAGTTATTTTTTCTTGGAAATAATAGTCTTTCTTGAGGCTTTTAAAGCAGAAATGTATGGTTTTCTTAAGCTTTTAATCTCAGTTTATGAAACAGAGGAATACTTTTCGGAGAAGAAATAGATCATTTAGAAGTGTGACGCAGGATGTTGTTAAACCTCCACCGACTTATTATTTGTAAATGCAACTCTTTTCTTTCTTTCAAAATGTAATCACAACATATGTGTTCACAAATGCCATTTTCCCCGCTGTTGGCATCTGGTTTAACGAATAAACATTTATGAACACCAGGAACTGACATCCAACAGAAATTGTGTAGCTATTTCGTTCTGAAGAAATATGGTGCAATACTTACAAGCACAACACACATAAAAATTGGAAAGGAAGTGAGACAAGGGGACACCATATCTCCGAAGCTCTTTAATGCCACATTGGAAAATGTCTTTCAATCACTGAACTGGGAAAACAAAGGGATAAAAATTAATGGAGATTATCTAACCCACCTTCGTTTTGCTGATGACGTAGTCATTTTTGCAAATACCCCATCAGAGCTGCAGATTATGATCCAGGAACTTGCTGACAAGAGTAAAGAAGTGGGATTAAAAATGAACTTTCAGAAGACGAAAGTGATGTTCAATGCTTTTACAAGAAATGAAGATTTATCGCTTGATGGAGAAAAGCTGGATATAACAGACACGTACGTTTATCTTGGACATCAGATATCAAGTAAGGGTCACCTTGATGAAGAAATTATTCGGCGTACAAAACTTGCCTGGAGAGCTTTTGGAAGAAACAGCATAATTTTCAAGAGCAATATGCCATTATGTCTTAAAAGAAAAGTGTTTGATCAATGCATCCATCCAGTGCTTACGTATGGTGCAGAGACGTGGACCTTAACTAAAGGAGACATACAAAGGCTGCAGACAACTCAAAGAGGCATGGAGAGGTGCATGCTTGGTGTAAACAGGAGAGATAAGAAGGGGAACTCGTGGATCCGAAAAATGACAAGAGTGGAAGACATCATGATCAGAGTTAAATCCCTGAAATGGCAATGGGCTGGATATACTGCCAGAAGGACAGACCATCGATGCGCAGCCGAAATTTTTGATTGGATTCCAAGAGACAGGAAAAGACACAGAAGAAGGCCACATGGTGGATGAAATTCGAAGGTATGCGGGAGTAACATGGAGGAGACTGGCACAAGACAGACCGTTGTGGAGGAAACTTGGGGAGACTTTCGTCCAGCAGTGGATTGATAATGGTAGACTATGATGATGATGATGACTTACAAGCACTGCCAGAATTCGAGGGCTACTGAATCATAGGCTGGCTTACGATACATAGAAAGTTATCCGTAGGTTGCTTCGGAACTACTTACCTAGCATTGCCTATTTGCAGCAACGATTTTCATGTTGCTGTAAATAAAATTGGCTCTATGATTAATTATTGTGAATCAGTTTAGTTGACATATATCAGAACATGTACAAAGAAACATTTTCAAGGTGATTATACGTACTTACCTACTTCAGAGATACCAATGATATCTCCCTCAACAGAGCTATTGAAACTGTACGGGATAGAATTTATAGATAAGTGGCGCACACATCCCTGAAAACCCTGTATATTATCACTTGCCGATTCCAAACGAGAAAGATTTCTGTAAGCCCCTAAGTATACGATATGCTCTGAGTCAATTTTCAAAGACATTTCCTGAAACAAAAAAAAAACAAAGGAGAAAGAAAATATTAAACTATTTTTAAAGATTGTTGTGACAAAATATACTGATATTTGAAAGTTTTTCTCGTGTTTCTTTCTTGTTTTTTTACAAAATCTATTACTTTACTTTTTAACAAAGAAAATGATTCTATTACAGATTTTTCAGTTCCCACTAGTCTTCGCGAAAGATTACTTTAGTGCTCTTATCGATCCTAGCATAATTCGGAAACCTATGAGATCCTTTTGATGTAAGTTCAATGGTATTTTAAAATATCCACTAGCAAAACTTAAAAATAATCAAATATATTTTTGCTTAATTTCTAAACTTCAACAACGATGTTGAGATTCCTTCTAGTGGGAAGCACATTTGTTATCAACGTATTCGTACGTAATCACAATTTATTATCGCAATCAACTAAAGTGGCTGTCTGAATTCTCTCCTTCATTACAACGGTGTGATCTATCACAAGTATTTAATTTCCGGAGAAATATAAAAATACTTTAAATAGTCCTTCCTCGCTGTTTGACTGAATTGTTTTAAAATGAGAAGCAGTTTTTCTTTAAGTAAGAGGAAAGTACATACTTTATATTGACAAATAATGATTCCTAAACATAACACACTAGGAAATTTATCTTCATGATATTCCAGAGTTAATATATTGAAGAGTCACAATACATCACAGCCTACAGATTTGATAACGACGTAATTTTCATTCAAGAAGGGAAAAGAAAGGATATCAGAAGGAAAGAAAAGAAAAGAGAAGAGAACTGAAAATAAATAGTTCCGTCATTTTTGTAGTTTTCAGACCCAAAATATTTCCTCAGAAAAAATAATTGTTCAGCAGAGGAAAACGTTATACCTAGCTTCCTGGAAAAGTTCGTTTTTCAATTTTAAGAGTTAAGTCGACATTACGTCATCAAAAGAACAACAGACCATTGCACAAGGAAACACAGACCAACTTCACTTACTTTTAATAGCATAAAATGGATGTCGACGCTCTTTCTGCGTTTACAAGTGAGTCACGGAAAAATTTCTCATCGGCCGCCACCAAGAATCGAACCCAGGGTCTCCCAGTTACGCGCCGGATATGCTACCACTGCACCACAGCGACCTCGTAATTTTCTCTCCTCACAAACGACAAACTGCCAAACCACATGGCAGGGTTGCTTCTTTGGAGCCCCGCACAATGCTGGAGATTCACCACAGATGAACAGAAGGCGAATGAATGATAAATACGCAGTTGACGTGGACCAGGAACATCAAATAGAAGTCATCGCTCTTTCCACGTTTATAAGTTAGTCACGGAAAAATTTCTTATCGGCCGCCACCGGGAATCGAACCCAGGGTTTTCCAGTTAAGTAATGTGTGCAAATGCAAGGCGTAACTAGAAGACCTGGGTTCCATTCCAGTGGCGGCAGATGAATAATTTTTCCGTGACTCACTTATAAACGTGGAAAGAGCGATGACTTCTACTTGATGTTCCTGGTCCACGTTAACTGTGTATTTACTTTTCATAAACCGTTTCCTATCATCTCAAAGACATAGAGGTTTAATGGCAATTATATCACTACAGAGGTGACGCACAGTGATAAGCACTTGTCGTTCCCATGTAGCTAAATTGGGAAAACATTCCGCTCCGTAGCAGATGGATGCAAGTTTGAGTCTCGCCACCAGCAACTTTAGCAACTTTTTTGTATGATGTGCAGAACTACTGGGATGGAAAGAAAGTAATGTGTACAAATGCAAGGCAACAGAAAAGTGCTAATTACCGTATATACAAGTACAAATCAGTGCAAAATGTAGTCGCCATCGTTTGCCACGATGGATACCGTCCTTGTAGAATTGAGCCCTTGTGGAATTAGATACCGTCCTTGTAGAATTGAGCAGCTAATGGACACCGTCCTTGTAGAATTTTGACGTCATAGACGCAAAAAAGAGAGTAAGTTCGCTTTCGATATCGTCGCTGTTGGTGAAACACTGTCAGTTCAGGAAATGCTGCAACGACTGGAAAAGGTGGTAATCGATTGGGGCAATGTCCGGGACATAGGTTGGGTGAGGTAGCAGTTCATAGCCCAGGTCCCGGATCTTGTGACAGGACACTCGTGCTGAGTGAGATCTCGCTCCATCCTAATGTAGGAGAACGACCTTGCGGTTCAGCAAAACTGGTCATTACGACCTCAGCGATGCGTGCAGTTCATTGAGCTGACGAGAATACACATTGACGGTGATAGTGGTGTTTTCCGGCAGCAGCTCAAAAAACACAATTCCCCGCATATCTCACCAACTATAGAGCATTACTTTACGTGGGGGTAAGCTGGCTTTAGGAGTCGGCATGTGCTTCTGTTTTGGGTCCAACCATTGTTTCTGGGCACTGACATTGTGACCCATTTCTCGTCACCTGTCACAATGCGGTCCAAGAACGGTCCAACGTGGTCACATGCAAGTAGGGAAACGTATACACACAAGCGATTTGCTTTCTGCTCACCTGTGAGCTGATGGGGTACCCAAACTCCTCTCTTGTGCACCTTCCCAATTTGATGCAAGTGCGTGATAATACTGGTATGGGTATTTTCCTGCTGTTTGGCTAACTTCCGCGTGATCATACGTGGATCGGCCTCCACTGAGGTCTTCAGCATGTCCATATCTACTATTGCTGGACTTCCGGCTTTGGGACGGTGTGACAGGTCAAAATTTCCCTGTCGAAACCGCTAGAACCAAGGACAACACAGATGATATGATATGGCATTGGGGTACACACTACTAATATTCTTTACAGCACTTGCGCAGCTGCTACCGCGACGAAACTCACACAGCATGCAATGTTGGATGCCCTCCTTGTCCACTTCCATGTTGGCTGGCGCTTGCACTCCTCGCCTTCTGACGGTTAACTACCAGTTAACCGTCAGCAGATAGGTAGCTTAATTCTGTGGCCGTTAACTGACACGGAATTAAGCCACCTACCTGTTGATGTTCTGACGGTGCATTGCGCAATCTCAGTGGCTAATGTGCGACGTGGCGGGGCTTCAACTTAGGGAACCTCGCCATTGGACATTACTTTCTTTCGAACCCAATAATTTAACTTTTCTTTTGAGTTTTTATCTTTTATGAAAACTTTATGATTTACCTTTTAGTGATTTCCTTACTGAGCGGCACATTACTTCCCAGGATAGCTGGTACGTTTTGGCAACGGTGACAGTGAGCAAAATGGAAATAAATAGCTAAGACGAGAGTGTTGAGAGTGGAGAGATTAAAAGCGTGTTGTGGGTAGATATATGTGCAGACGTGGAAAACGTATTGTAGATACACCGAAGAGCTAAAATATTGTGACCAGCTCGTCTTTATGCAAATGCAGGTGAACGGCGGAGCGTGTGAAGGCCATGAAATTCTGTAAACAACACCTGATACAGGGCTCTGTTAATCAGCCTTATTCTTGTTCTTCATATGAGAAAGGCAAAGGACTGAAGCGAGTTTGACAAAGGCCAAAAGTGTAATGGCCAGAAGAGTGGGTCAGAACATTTCCGAGATGGCAAAGCTTGTGGGGTTAACAGGGTCAGATATGACTAGTCCATTCAAAACGTGAACGTGGTCCGAAGAAGAAAAAAACACGAATTGCCGGGAAAGGGGGGGGCGACCATAGTTCATCGATTCTAGAAATGAACGAAGGCTATTCCGTATGGTATGAACCAACAGAAGGGATACTGTGGCTGAACGTGCTGGTAATTTGAATGCTAGTAGCAGGGGTAAAGTGTCACAAAACACAATACTCCGAACGCTGCTGAAAATGGCAGCTTCATATGCGCAGGCCGCTTCGAATGTCCATCCTAACTTCGGTCCACCATCTAAAGCGTCTACAATGGGCATACGGGTATCAAAACTGGACCTTGGATGATTGGAAGAAGATCGTGTTGTCCGATGAATCTCTTTTCCTTTTGCACTATCTTGATAGCAAAGTTGGTGTGCGTCGTTTATCTGGTGAATTATTGGCATCATGACACACTGTGGGACGAAAACAAGGCGGCTGAGGAAGTGTAATGATTTGGGCAATGTTCTGTTGGGAAACCCTGGGTCCAGTCATTCATAAGCAGGAAACTATCAATTCTACTGCCTACCTTAACATCATTACATACCAGGTATTCCTTTCATGACAATGGTATTATCCTCTAGTAGATCTTTCGTTCAGCAGGATAATACGTACGTATGCCACATTGCCCTGTTTTGATCGAGAATCGTTCGCGGAACATGAAGAAGACTTCTAGGTATTACCCAGACCTCAAAGTTTCCCAGGCATCAATCCCATCAAGGATCTGTGGTGTATGTTGGAACAATAAATCGAATCTGCAACAGCCAAACGACTTAACTTACAAGAATTAAAGGCTCTGCTGGTAACGGGTTGCCACCAGATTCCACAAAAGACTTGTAGAAATCTGGTAGTGTCAATGCCTCGCCGAGTAAGAGATACTTTGGCTGCACGTGGAGGACCATTATTATATTAGGCAGGTGGTTATAATGATTTGGCTCTTCAGTGTATATTTATACAGTTGGAAAACGTGTTGTAGATATATGTAGAAAGATGAATAACGTGTAGTAGACGTATGGTGGACATTTCTATGTTTGTGAAAAATACGTAACCTCGCTGTTAGTTGTCATCTGATGAATTACGACTTGTTGATTGTCCGCTAAACGTGAATTGGTGACAGCAACTTTCTTTTCGTAAGAACTAAGTGGAAAATAAAATCATTTCACGTTTACCTAAGTGCTGATTCGTTCCACCCTGTCCGCTTATTTCATCTGAGGTATTGGGTTGTTGGAAAAGTAATGACGTACTTTGACACCCGATGGCGGTTGGGCGGTTTTGGAAGTACTAGAAGCATGCGCTATGGCATTCGACAGGTGCCAGTTCTAGCTGCAGTCTAAAAGGAATAGTGAGCGATTTGGTTGATTTGCGGAGATTTGACATCAAGTTGAAGATGGAAGACCAAACTGTGCATTATCACCATATTTTACTGTTTTACTTCCGTAAAGGGAAGAACGCGCGTCAAGCTTGTGAAAAGTTGCGTAAACTGTACGGTGATGATGTTCTACAAGAACATCAGTGGCAGCGGTGGTTCGCAAACTTCCGTGCTGGTGATTTTGACTTCAACGATGCTCCTCGGTCCGTGAAGCCAAACGAGGTTGATGACGACCAAATCAAGGCATTGATCGAGTCAAACCCACATTACACGACACGAGAGATTGTAGACACATTGCACATCCATCATTCAAGCGTTCACGACCACCTCAAGAAGCTGGGATACGTAAGCAAGCTCGATGTGTTGGTTCCTCACGAACTCAAAGAAGCTCAATTGACGGCGCGTACAAACATCTGCAATATGCTCATTAAACGTGAGGAAAACGATCCTTTTTAGAAGAGACTGTTAACTGGTGACAAAAAGGGGATTGTGTACAACAATGTGCTGCGCAAACGGTCTTGGTCCCGACGTGCTGCTTCGCCTCAAACGACATCCAAATCAGACATTCATCAGCGGAAGTTTCTGGTCTCAGTGTGTTGGGATTTTAAAGGTGTCGTGTTTTTCGAGCTCCTAAGACGGAACCAAGCAATCAATTCGAATGTGTACTGTCGGTAATTGGACAGTTTGAACGAATCTATCATCCAGAAACGTCCAGAGTTCATTCATCGTAAAGGTGTTGTGTTCCATCACAACAACGCGAAACCACACACAAGTTTGATCACCCGCCAAAAATTATTGGGGCTTCGGTGGGATGTGTTGCCACACCCAGCATACTCGCCTGACCTTGCGCCGTAAGACGTCCACTTGTTTCGCTCTCTGCAACAGTCTTTGCGTGGTATAATGTTCAATTCAGATGGGGCTGAAATTTTGCACCTTGTACAGTTTCTCGCCACAAAAGACAGGTTTTTCTATGAACGAGGCATTCTGCAGCTCACTGACAGATGGCAAAAGATCATCGAACAAACCGGGCATTATTTCATTGATTGATCTTTGTTCTTTCTATCAATAAATTACCTTTGCAAAACATGGCTAAAATACGTCATGACTTTTCCGACAACCCAATATTTAGTGTTTTCGATGTTCAACAAGTTTAGTTAAGTGCACCAATTAATTACTTAAACGCTTACTTCAAAAGATAAAGACATTCCACTATCTATATATTAATTCTATAAGGTTTTTCACTGTGAGTCATATTTTGAGAGAATGGCTGAACGTAAAGATATGGTTGAGGTATCAAAATAAAGGTCTTACCATATAGATGTGCCAGTCGAAGAGAAACATGATATTTGGGCAACAGTTCGAGCATAGTGGGGCGGCAAAGTTCCCATGTAAAGTCTATGGAAGAAGCGTGCGGTTGACTCACGCGCTGTTGAAGGCGGAGCATGGAGGGACTTAGAAAATCCAAATTCCGAAGCCTTACCTTTTATAAGTGAACGTTGGGCAAAGCAACGCTAGCAGGCATTCCTATTAAAGGTCTTCTCATCGGAACAGCGAACACTCTCGAAGACCTAATTGCATTATGCCGTTGGATTGTGTGATGCATATATAAAATTTAATATTCATTCGATCCAGTTCATTCACGTAGGTAAGCCGTTTTCCATTATGTAAAGATGCAAATAAACATTAGACTGACCATTTTTAGTGAAAATATTACGGGCGACTGCTTATAGACCATTGAGTTGTTCACGGTGGTCGTTAAACCTTCAGCCAAAAAAACAAAAATTCACGAACCTGGACTATTGTGTTTACTGAAGTGGTTGAATGAATTTGTCAATCAAATAAACTTTACATTTGTTGTTTCATACGGGTTTATTGTTTTCAAAAAAACAAAAAAACTAACCGTCGATTCCGACGGATGAAGAGTATTCGCAACGCGAATCCCATGCCAACAGCAGTTACAAACACAGTTGTGAATGAAGAGTGACGTACCTGCCAGCAGGACGCACACGACATAAAGGCAGATAGGAATCAGAATAATCGTCTGCGTAGCTCAGTTGGTAGAGCGACTTGTTCCGGAATAAGCGGCCTCGGGTTCGAATCCCGGCGTAGACCACAAATGACGGAGAAATTTACTTCGTTGTAATGGCGCCCGAACTATCTGGATGACCCGACCGTTCAAATTCTCGCAATGGTGTGATGTTATTTCCACACCGCGAGACAGGAAAAATCAGAGAATTCCTTCTCCAGCGCTTCGAAAAATAAAAATGTGTGATGTTGCATTCCACACAGCAGATTGACTGGGAGTTCTCAAGTGCACGTTCTACAGTGGATGGCTGCCTGCAACGATTCATGGTCACGGCTGACCCGTGGGCCATGCCCCAGGCCCTCTTTCGGGGGGGGAGATGTGACGTACCTGCCAGCAGGACGCACACGACATAAAGGCAGATAGGAATCAGAATAATCGTCTGCGTAGCTCAGTTGGTAGAGCGACTTGTTCCGGAATAAGCGGCCTCGGGTTCGAATCCCGGCGTAGACCAAAAATGACGGAGAAATTTACTTCGTTATAGAAGATGAGAGTGAAAGAGTGCGCTATCCAGTTGAATGTTTGCACAAGATCGAGATGAGTTGACTTCCACCTCACATTTTACGACTGAAAAAGGGTGCAGTCGTGATGCTCATCACAAACCTGGCCGCCCCTGTGGCGCAGTGGTCTAAACGCTGGCTTCTGATGATTCGTTCGTAAAAAAATCCATGCCTCACGGGTTCGAATCCCGTGAGGCATGGATGTTGTGTTTGTCTTACGGCATTCAGTCAAAAAAAGAAAAAAATATCGTCTTTACTGAAGTGGTTGAATGAATTTGTCAATCAAATAAACTTTACATTTGTTGTTTCATACGGGTTTATTATTTTCAAAAAAAAAAAAAAAAAAAAAAAAAAACTAACCGTCGATTCCGACGGGTTTCATCTAGTATAAAATTAAACGCTGTTGCTGTATGGATGTAGTTGCTTGGCCCTCAGTAATACGTACATGATATTATTTGGGGAAGCAGAGACAGAATTAAAATTATTTCTTTCAACACGTAGTTCCATGCAATGACATTCCGCATTATAATTAACTTCCCCTGAGATTATTCTCCAAGCACATTTTTTCCTTGAAGGTATTACTACTGAAACGCGGTAGGTTCTCATGATTCTTTCGACAAAGGTTAAAGGGAAAGTGTTTCCAATCTTGTGCTGTTTTGCTAAATTTAGAGTAGGATGCCGCTGTGCTGGTGATTTCCTAATCAAGTGCCATTTCATTACAGTGGCAAGCAACCCGAAGCATGTGAACACATGGTACCATCATAAAAGAAGCTGCGTACGAAAAAAAATACCATACTACCTTATTTAAGATATTATAAAAAGCTTCCTGAAAATTAGAGATTTATTAAAAGTCTACCATTAAATAAAACGTAGGCCATATTAAATGGAGAATACTATTCTTAGAAAGTTTACTGATCCATTCACGCTACTGATTGTAATGGTGTTTGAGTAGAATTATAATTCACTGCATTAAAGATGACTGATTTTCGGGCGACATGTTTATTCCTGACTGTGATACTGATATAACATTGAGTCTCATCTTAAATCAAATAAATATATTGGCACACATTAAAAGAACTGAAAACTGCGCAAGATTTAAATACATGTGTACAAAGTTGCCACTTGTACGACACACAGATGGTTACATGAGGCGTATTAGTATGACCTATAACCTCGCTCAGCGGCGAGGGAGAGTTTAAGCCATACTATTATGCCCTATACCCCCCCCCCACACACACACACAGAAACGTGTGCACTTGTCGGCGTCGGACACTAGACACAGGCACTACCACCGGACCTCCCGCATCTGGTCTTCCAGGGTAAATTTTGTTTGCAATGGATGCAGGTGCTCCTAAAGATGCCAAGATGCCCGATTGTGTACCACCCATGTTCTACTGGGAACAAATCCGGTTATCTGGCTGATCACGGCTACAGAGTCAGGCTTTAAAGGTGATTGTTGGTGATTGTTGCATTGGAAAGTTCCATCGCCAGCTTTGCTTCCACACGTGTGCTTCAATTAGTTTACTTTGTTGCCTTGAAAAAGTTGCAATGACAGGGTTGCTTACACACTTATTTTTACCAGTATGATTTCTTGAAACAGAAATTCAATGTTACATTCCTAATAAATTTCAGTAGGTACGTCACATCACCTGGTACGTTACATCATCTCCCCCTTATTTTATTATTATTATTTTTTTTCGAAGTGCTGGAGAAGGGATTCTCTTATTTTTCCTATCTCGCGGTGTGGAAATAACATCACACCAATACGAGATTGTGAACGGTCGGGTCATCCGGATAGTTCGGGCGCCATTATAACGAAGTGAATTTCTCCGTCATTTTTATCCGCGCAAGGATTCGAACCCGGGTCCACTCATTCCGGAATACGTTGCTCTACCAGTTGAGCTACGCGGACGTTTTATTCTGATTCCTATCTGCCTTTATGTCGTGTGCGTCCTTCTGGCAGGCACGTCACATCTCCTGGTACGTTACATACTTTTATTTAGAATATTACAGTATGACGAGCCCTTTTTCTGGCGTAATGCCCTGGAATGGAGTCCAGATATTTTTTTTGTTCAAAAAATGCTCGGGTTCTAGTTTTAGAATAACTAATTAACGAAAGTACCGTAATAACCGAAACATGCAAGAAAACTAAATTGCCTCAAAACGTGTAAAAGAAAGAGAGAGAGAGAGATGGCTGGTGTTTACCCGTCACGTTTGATTTTTAACAAGTTCTATACGAAAATATTTCTTTTCTGTATATAGTGTATCGCTGGGTAACATTTGTACACTCAATGGACAAAACATTAGATATACTTACCAAATACCGTGTTGGTACACTTCTAGTTCGAATAACAGCCTGTACATGCCGATACATAGACTCTACCAGATGCTGGAAGGTGTCCGAATGTAATGCCAACCATGCCTATTGCAGTATTGTCCACAACTCCTCCAGAGACTTCGGTCCAGGCTCCATGGATCTGACGTTCCGCTACATGGCATCCAAGAGAGCTTCCACAGGGTTTAAATACAGGGACCACGAGCCCCACTGGATTGTTCCAAACACAGATGAGTATTCCTCAAACAATGGCTGGGTGGTTGCGGCCACGTGAGGCGGAGTATTGTCCGGCTAAAATAGACCATCTTCTAAAGCAGGATGCGCGAAGGACATGAAAGCGTGTAGGTGATCAGCCAACACATGCTGGTAGCGCGCAGAGGATAAAGAACTCCGCAAACATACTAAGTCACCTAATCTGTCCCGTGAGAAAGCTCTCCAAACCATTACATAGCCACCACCGCCTTTAACAGAGCCGACCTGCCACGAAGGGCCATGGCCCCATGGACTCGACGCCACACCCTCATCCTCCCATCAGGAACAACAAGAAACTCACTGAGTATTTGTCATTTTCTTGTATAACTTCCGTCCACAGTGAGTAGAGTTTAGGTCCCACCCACCTACAGCGAGATCGCCTTTTGGGCAGGACACAGAAACGGAAGGAATGAGGGCAAGTCTAGCGACTTTGACAGAACAGTTTGTAGTGAGATTAGAGTACAGCAGATGGCGCCACCGTACAAGCACGATGTTGCACACAGAGGGGTGAGAGAATTTGGGGGGGCATAGGAAAGGATACCCATTTAAACAGTGGGTCCAGCCAGGGGGCCGTCGTTTGACGCGCTCGTCCGATGCACGGCGGATATTCAGCGATTGTTAGTAAATCACATCATCTCTGAAAGATCAACCCAGGTTCGAACCTGAGGACTTTGCATTGATAGTCTGAATCGCTAACGTCTAAGCCATCCGCGGCTCCATCCTCCCAACCGACCCGGTACAGTTGAAAAGTATATTCATCAGACCACACGACGCGGCGCCACTCTGAAGCTGTCCCTTTTTGATGTTCCTGGCACCAGGCGAAGCGTAATGTCCGTTGACGAACAGTCAACAGTGGCACACGAGTAGGACGTCGGCTCCCGTAGTCCAGTGTATGCAACGTGCGCCGTACCGTTCGTTCGATAACTCTGCTTGGGCCTCCGACATTTATCCTGGATGTGATTTGCGCCGGCTTTGCCGAGCTACCAATGTGGACAAGACTGAATAGTCTACGACGACCCCGGTCATCAATGACGTGTGGTCGGCCACCATTTGCCCTCTGGGCGTTGGTATTCGCTTGGAGCGAATGAAATGTCCGGCAAAGAGCCAGCACACGTGGACGGTGAGAACGGAAATGTAGGACAACTTGCCTAGGCAAAATAATCCCCCTAGGCACTGACACATAGTTGCCATCTGTCTGGCAAGGTCATGATCAAGGAAGGAAAAACTTCTAGTAGCTGAGACTCGAAGAAGTCATCAACTGCACGTTGAACACCGTTGTCTGTCGTGAACTGTTTCCCGGACAGGAAGTGATCCACGCGACTAAACATATGTTAGTCTGTCGGAGACATGTCCAGCGAATAGGCAGTGCTTCATAGCCCAAGGCACTTAGTGTCAGCATCGTTTGTTGTGCGACATAAGGGAGGGCTTTGTCCTGGAGCAGAAGAACACCATGTCTAACCATGAACTTTCCGGTGCGTCTGGTGTAATTCAGAACAATAACGTTCTGCAGTGATGATTTGGCCTATTGCCAAGAAACTCTGATGATTTATCCCGGCTGTGGACCAGCAGTCAAGAAGCATCATCTTCTTGGTGTGTAGAGGTGGCTTAGGATGCCGTCCAGCAGGCTATGCCTTGCTTAACCATTATGCAGATCGTTTCCGATTGTCATAAAGGAGCAACTTCTCGTCTCAGGTTACGATTCGATGCAGTAGAGGTTCCTGTTTATTCCTGGCAAGCAGCGACGTGCAGACTTCCAAACGCGTGGTCTCGTTCGCAGTTGTCAACTCATCCGGCTGCCACATGTCCAGCTCTTTGACCTTACCCAGCGCAGCCAGACACCGAACAACTGTCGTGCGGTGGACACCTACCTCTTCCGCTATCTCAAGACACATTTTTCGGGGGTCCGCTTCAACCACAAGTAACACAACATCGTCAGAAACAGCAACAGGTCGGTGACCACGTGCTTCGTTTTGCAGGTTCGTATCTCCACTTTGAGGCTTCACTAACCATCGCCGAATGGTTCGTTCGTTGGCTATATTCTCTCCAAACGCGTTGTTAACGTTCCAAGTGGCAATTCCTGCAGAATGGCCCATTTTGAATTCATACCATTATGCAGATCGTTTCCGATGGTCATAAAGGAGCAACTTCTCGTCTCAGGTTACGATTCGATGCAGTAGAGGTTCCTGTTTATTCTTGGCAAGTAGCGATGTACAGACTTCCAAACGCGTGGTCTCGTTCGCAGTTGTCAACTCATCCGGCTGCCACATGTCCAGCTCTTTGACCTTACCCAGCGCAGCCAGACACCGAACAACTGTCGTGCGGTGGACACCTACCTCTTCCGCTATCTCAAGACACATTTTTCGGGGGTCCGCTTCAACCACACGTAACAGGACATCGTCAGAAGCAGCAAGAGGTCGGTGACCACGTGCTTCGTTTTGCAGGTTCGTATCTCCACTTTGAGGCTTCACTAACCATCGCCGAATGCTTCGTTCGTTGGCTATATTCTCTCCAAACGCTTTGTTAACGTTCCAAGTGGCAATTCCTGCAGAATGGCCCATTTTGAATTCATACCATTATGCAGATCGTTTCCGATGGTCATAAAGGAGCAACTTCTCGTCTCAGGTTACGATTCGATGCAGTAGAGGTTCCTGTTTATTCCTGGCAAGCAGCGATGTGCAGACTTCCAAACGCGTAGTCTCGTTCGCAGTTGTCAACTCATCCGGCTGCCACATGTCCAGCTCTTTGACCTTACCCAGCGCTGCCAGACACCGAACAACTGTCGTGCGGTTAACACCTACCTCTGCCGCTATCTCACGACACATTTTTCGGGGGTCCGCTTCAACCACACGTAACAGAACATCGTTAGAAACAGCAAGAGGTCGGTGACCACGTGGTTCGTTTTGCAGGTACGTATCTCCGCTTCGAAACTTCACAAACCATCGCCGAATGGTTCGTTCGTCGGCTGTATTCTCCCCAAATGCTTTCTTAACGTTTAAAGTGGCAATTCCTGCAGAATGGCCCAGTTTAAATTCATACTGGAAGATGACTCCCAAATCCGGCGTCTGCACGTTTCCTTTTCAAGCCACGTTACGTCCAAACAAATCACGCCTGAACCTTGCTCTTCACACACGTGCTAGCTATTTATAGTGACTCTGCGACGTAATACCCGTAACACCTGTGGGTGGTTCCATTCCGCTGTGGTGGGGGGCCTGTCTCCACTGCTCGTTCGATTCCCGGATATTTCATTCCCACATACCCAATACATCCGTCCTCGGGAAGCCTTGGGTTCTTACCACTTCTGCCATAGAAGGACCCATCTGTATTGCGCCAACAATGGGTCCACGATAAAAGTCGCTCAGATCACCACGTTTACCCATGCTTGTCGATTGCGATAAACGGTTGGGAAGTCCTTCTGTCCTCTTGTTAATCGCCTGCTTTCGGTTTGGGTCTATTTCACTCTGCGTGGGGATGCCCATGTCAACTGCCCATTACTCCTATCTCTAATGTTTTGTCTACTGAGTGTACACTATACCGTGTGCAAGAAATCAGGAAGTTATCTAACAGTAATGATTCATGATTTTAGAGAATATCTATTACTTCTAGGAAACGGAAAACCTTAGCAGCCTGACAGGTAAAGTGAACTTTTCAAATTATTGCTGTATCCTCTAACGAAAGTGAAGGGGCATTTTCTCAGATAAATATGCTTATCATCCCAGTTAAGCCACTTTGAATCGCAGCAGTAACCTCATTGATATTCATAAAGATTGCTGAGCGTTTGCCAACCCAACTGAATCTGACAAAATGCGTCCAGTCGTGTACATCATCCCCGTAGCGCATGCGAAAAGCAAAGAGCTAAGGATAACTATACATTTCTCAAGAGTTGAACAAGGTTTGCACTGTAATTTGGGACGAAAATGTGGTTTCCTCTCGCTTATGTCATCCAACACACAAATTTCACTCTCACGTGTGGGTCAGCTTGACAAAGATTTCAATTTCCGCATGTGCTATGTATTATACACAGTCGTGTCACATTATTGTGACCAGCAGCTAATATCCTGAGTAATCGCTGTGTTCAGCGTGGACAGCAGATAGACGGGCTGGGAGTAACTGAATAAGGTGCTGGAAGGTGTTCACAGGTATGTGTAGCCATACTGACTGCAGTGCATCTACCAGCTGCTGGAGGGTGCGTGGTGGAGGATCCATAGAGCGAACAGCACGATTGAGGTGGTACCACAGATGCTCAATTCGGTTTAAATCTGGGGAATTAGGGGGCCAGGGAAGTACTTGAAGTCTTCATCGTGCTCTTTCCAATACTCCCGGACATTTCTAGCTGTGCGACACGTTGCATTGTCATGCTGGAAGATCCCATCCGCCCCAGGGAAAACAATCAGCATATATGGGTGTACGTGGTCTGCAAGGATGGATTCATAACGAATTCGGATCATAGTGCCTTCCACAGGTATGAGTGGAACAAGAGAATGCCACGAAAGCATTCCCCAGACCAGAACGCTGCTTCCACCAGGTGGTGTTCTTCCAGTAATGGTTGAAGAGTGTTTGTTCTCCGATGTTTCTCGCCTTATACACCAACGTCCTTCCGTTCGATGAAGCACAAAACATGATTCATCGGAGAAAGCAATGCTTTGCCAATCAGCTGAGGTCCAATTCCGATACTGCCGTGCAAATGTAAGCCTTTTCTGCCGTTGCACTTTCGTTATAATAAGTGCAGTGACAGTCCGTTTGCATCGGAGTCCCATACGCAGAAGAGGTTCGCCGAACTGTCGTTTTAGACTAATTTTCGGTAGCCACCTGGTACATTCGGCCAGTGAGTTGCACCACTATAATGTGTCGAACGGCCCTCACGCAACTTCGAAGCCGACGTTCACCTCTTACATTAATGGCGCGTGGTGCTCCGCAGTTTCCACGTCGCTTATTCGCAATGGTGCCATTTCTCCAACCACGATACACTTTAACCACAGCAGCACGCGAACAGTTCACAAACTGCGCTGTTTCAGAAATACTTCCACCATTTTCCCGAAAGCCGATTATCATCCCTTTTTGCAAATCTGTTAAATCGCTCTTTTTATCCATGACAGGAACGAGTGATATGTTTCCAGAATGCCTACACCACACGTTATATACCCTCCAAGCCAGCTCACGACACGTGTCTTTATTCATTGGTTACGCGCTGTTAACGTCAAAAGTAGGAGGTGGTCACAATAATGTGACTCAACTGTGCAAAACTATTATGGGATGATGGATTTTTGAGATAATAATTCCGTACAATATGAGCATGTAAATGTTTTTGCATTTTGAACCATGCAACAGTTACAAGGCTGAAATAACAAAGTTGAAGAAATTGATTTGCTTTTTACTAAGTCAATCATCCCATTTTCTTCAGTGACGTACGTCTAGTAGTTCCGGTACCTTTTTCTCTATAATAAAAGCACTCATTGTATGTATACTTTGTGTTTTTCTCAAACACAAACAGAAGGATCTGAGGGTTTGACATATTCATGGCCGACCATATTCCTATGCAATTTCGTGAATCCTCCAAAAATTTAGATCTTCAAACTGAATCTTTAGAACCAGAGAAACTAATTTTTTAGACTTGCAGCGTATTTCGAAATTGAGGCTTCAGAGCTATAGAAAGCCTTAAAATAATGTCCTGAAGCAAAATTAGAATAATGCATTTATCCTCTCTTAACGGAGGAATTACAGTGTGGTAGAAAAGCCATACCCTATTTTTAGAAAGTTATTACAAAGTAGCTTCCCCAGTTATAGATTTGCAAGATTCGCTGCCTTTGAAAGGTAAACAAAGTAATACATAATACACCTCTTTACTCCCCTTCACCTAAATCGTGCAAAAATTAAGGACGAGACGGTTTTTCGAATGTAACGTCGTGCAGAAGTGCTCCACGTCGACTCAAATCATACCATAAGATCCCCAACATGTAAGAATATGGGACAAGTGAGCAAAACCGTCCAAACAAAGAATCCAAAGGATACAAAGGCACTTTATTGAAAAGGTAGCTTCGAGCACAACTGGACAGAAGACAGAAACGTCCATGTGACAGGCGGCTGCCAAGAAAAATCCAGTCTTTAGTAGGGGATATGATCACCCCTGACTGCGTTGCAGGATTTACAACGTCTGTCCATGCTGAGAACGAGGTTTTCAAGGAGCTGTTGTGGCATCGCGGCCCATTCCTCTTGTAGCGCCAATCGCAGCTGCGGAACCGTTGCTCGCGGCTGGTGACGTGCTGCCAAGCGTCTCCCGAGAAGGTCCCACACGTGTTCAATCGGATTTAGGTCCGGGGACCTTTGTTGCGGGCCAATGAATGCGTTGAATATCTTCAATCTCCAACAGCTCGGCGATAGCCACTGTACGATGAGGTGTAGCGTTGTCGTCCATGAAGAGGAACTCAGGACCCACAGCACCGCTAAACAGACGCACGTGAGGCAGAAGAGCCTCGGTACAATAGCAGACACCGGTGACTGAACCTCCTTGGAAGATGTGGAGGTCAGTACGGCCACCAAGCATGATACTGCCCCAAACGAGAACTCTGCCACCTCAAAACCGGTCCCTGTGGATGATGTTGGAGGTGTGACTGCGTGTTCCCTGCCCTCTCCAGATGTGTATACCTCCAGAATCGCTCGTCAGACTAAATCGGCTCTCATCCGTAAAGAGCACTTGACCCCATTGTTAATGTGTTCAGTTCTTGTGTTCCTGGCACCACAGAAACCGCCGTCTCCGATTAGCAGACGTTAATCGCACACACCGTACTGGTCGTCGTGCAAATAGACTACCTTTGTGCAGCCTCCTGGCCACGGTAAAACGCGATAACGGACGTCCAGTTGTCTGTTGCATGTGCTTTGCGATTTTTCCCGCTGTCTGCCGTTTGTCTTTTCTCACCTGTAGGACAATATACCGGTCGTTCGCCGCCGTGGTTGCTTGTGGACGACCACTGCTAAACTCTCGGACAACTGTTTCTCTCGTTTTAAATGCTCTCCAAGCTTGTGAAACGATGCTGTGAGAGAATTGGGAGAAGACCTCGGGTATAGTCACCCAGATGTCGTCTACTGGATTGCCTGTTGGCCATATCACACGGTGGCAGCAACTCGACGTCGTTCAAACCGATGTACACCGTTCAATAGCTTTCACGGAATTGCTGGGCGTACACCGCCCGTGTGCTTTACACCCTTCCGACACCCCCCCCTCCGTCATGCTGCATATATGCGCATTTCCTACCGTACCGGTCCCTAGTCTATCTCCTGAATGGTCTTTCGGTCCGTTCTGCCTGCTCGTTCCGCTGTTATGCTAATTTCTCCTCTTCGCCCCTAATTTTTGCACACCAGTGTATAAACCAAAGGATCAGTTAATCATGTCCATCCCAATCAAAATTGGATGCGTCCCGTTGACCGAGTGATTTCCGAGAGGGCGCGATTAGTCTACCAATGTAGCATTTATAAGGTGTGAATGGAGCAGTAAGCAGTAAAATTCGGATCGTGATGAGTAAATGGACAGATATATCGGACTTTGAAGGAGGATAGATTGAGAGAGTTCGGAAAGATGTGCCTCGATTTCCTAAACGGCTGAACTGGTGGGTTGTTCGCAAGCCGCAGAATCAAAGTGTATCAGGACTCGCGTACAAATGGTCAAACAACGACCCGGAGGCAAAACTGCACAGGGCAGCGAAAGTTTGATGTGAGAGGTGAGCATCGGGTCCCAAGACTCGTACAGGTCAACAGACGCAGCACTCTTCAATAGTTGACTATCCAATACAACAGAGATCAACCCGGAACAGTATCTTTCATGACCATGCGTCGCAAGCTCACAGGTATGGGTTATAACAGTAGACGACTCCAACGACACCCTCTCCTACCCACTGTTCATCGGCGAAAAACGCTCGCGTGGTGCAAAGATCATGCAAGTTGGACGTCGGATGGTTGGAAAACAGACTGCGGGTCAGACGAGTCGCATTTTTTACTACACTCCATTGATGATCGTGTACGTATTTGGCGCAAACAACATAAGGCACTCGATCCATCCTGTATTGTCTCCACAATGAAAGCAGGTGGAGATGGTTGTGAGGTGTGGAACGTGAACTCCTGGTGAATATGCTGGCTCGTGGGCCCCTGGTGAATGGCAGGCACGTGGAACCCTGGTGAATGTGGAACTACCTGAGACTGGCGCCCACTATCAAAAATTGCTTGCTAACTCTGTATACCCAGCAATGTTGCATTATTTCCCGAGTGGCGACCATGTCTTCCAAGATGACAATTGCCAAGCCACAGGTCAATGTTGTGCACCAATAGTTTGAGGAACACAGTTGAGATTTCCAGAATATCGATTGGCCTCCGAACTCCCCCTATATCATTTCCATGAAGCCCTTATGGAACACAATGGAATCACATATCAGGTGTCTGGATACACCAGTCCCCATCATACCTGCATTGAAGGCCGCATTACACCCAGATTGGTTTGTCATTCCTCCCAACTGCTTGCGGCATATTAATGAATCGATGCCACGTGAGATAGCTGCTGTAGTGAGGGCAAAAGGAGTACTTACGAAGTATGAGGTAGGTGGTCATAATACAGTGATCCCTCGGTGTATTTTTTTTTTTTTTTTGATTGGAGGTTTAACGACCACCGTGAGCAACTCAATGGGCTATAAGCAGTCGCCCGTCCCTAATTTAGGGTCACTGGTTCCAGGGAAGGGAGAGAGCCAGTGCCGTAAGACAAACACAACATCCATGCCTGACCGGGATTCGAACCCGGACCCCTTACGGACGAATGATCAGAGGCTAACGCCTTAGACCACTGCGCCACTGGGGCGGCCCTCGGTGTATGAGTCCCGTAAGTTGCACGGATGATGACTATTCTGTATTCCATTTCTTTCTATGCCCGTTGTAATAAATCCATATTCATAGCAACAATGGCGCTCATGATCGCTTCCGTCTCTCCTCTGAGTCCTTTAAATCACTCACTATTGTTCTGTATGATCTGCGTATGACAACTCCCAATAAAAAATACGAATGGAAGTGAACCAGGAGAACAGGCTGTCGACAGAATAGGGCTATCTCGACCAGTCCAGCTTCCTAGAGGCACAATATCCACGTAGTAGTGAGCACTTGTTCCCCAGTTGGGAGAAGTTCTGTCTTGTTAAAAGTATTTATCTCACTGAAGGTCTTTGACTTGTGGCACAGCAAACTGTTGCAGCACGTCTAAGTACACATTTTTGTTGATAGGTGTTTCCATGAAGAAAAAAGGGACAGTAATGAAGCCCACACCAAATATGAACTTTCGAACAACTTCGTAGGCTACAAGCAATCGCACGTTCCTAATGTAGGGTCACTGGTTCCAGGGAAAGGACTGAGCCAATGCCGTAAGGCAAAACACAACATGACCGGGATTTGAACTAGGACAAACTTCCGATAAATGGGCAGATGGCAGCGCTTGGACCACTGCATCACCGGGGCGGCTTATCAAGAATACGAGTTTGCAAGATATGTGTGTTCCCATATGTACACTGCTGGCCACCCAAAATGCAACACCACGAAGGACACGAAATAGCAAAGCCAGATTCACTGGACACATAACAACAGATACAAAGATGAAACGAATAAGCTTACAGGCCCGTGCGACTTGCGGAACACGCAGACATCAATACTTCGTGTGGCCCCCATGGCTGTGAATAACGGCCGCTACACGCCGCGGCGTCGTACGAAAGAGGCTTTGGATGTGGGCTTGGGGTATGTCGGTCCAGAATGCTTCCACACGTTGCCATAGTTCATCACGGGTGGTGCTTGCCGGGCCACTCGGTTGCCGATCAGCGACCAGACGTGTCCGATGGGCAACATATCGGGAGAACAGGCAAGCCACGGCAGCAGTGACACCTGGTGGGCCGTGATGAATTGTTGCACGATGCGTGCCACGTGCGGGCCCGCATTGTCCTGTTGAAACGTGGCAGCTGGCAGGTCCTGCAGATAAGGGAGGACTACAGGCTCCAAAACGTTGGAGATGTAGCCGTGGCTGTAAAGTGGACCGGCGATGCGTATCAGAGGGGTGCGTGTGTCATATCCAATTGCGCCCCAAACCATAACGCCAGGCGACGGACCAGTATGGCGATGCATAATGCAGGCGTCATACAGTCTCTCGCCGCGGTGTTGCAGACAGAAGCGGGGTTCGTCGGAGAAGACAATGTTGTGCCATTCCGTAGTCCAGGTGCGGCGTTCAACGGCCCACCGCCGTCGCACTCGCCGGTGGTTTAAAATCAATGGTAATCAGAACAATGGGCGCCGTGCGACAAGTCTCCGCTCCTGCAGACGACGTCGAATGTTACATACTGACACAGGTTGTTGCGCAACACACCCTAATTCCTGCGCTAACGTTCGTGATGTGGCGGTGCGAGCCGTCAATGCCCGCCGCACAACATGCCGGTCCTCTCGTTCAGTAATGTGCCGTGGCTGCGGCAATTGCTCACGTGTGTCCGTCCGTCCCTCCAGCACCCACCGAATCCATACTTGCCTCACTATGGCTGGATGTCGTCCCACACGGGCGCCGATGTCTGGGTACGATAAACCGCTGTCGCGATAAGCCACTATTCTTCCTCTGTCGAACTGCGAAACGTGCTGGAATGACTGCCGTATTCTGTGACAAGGCATCAGGAAGCTTTCCACGCACAGGTCCAGCAGCACAACACACTTCCAATACTTACAGCCCGCCTTCTGTGCAACCTTCTTATAGTGCTTCTCGGTGGCGTGCCGGGCGCACGTGATTTGCATATGCCCTACAGTACTAATCGTTTGCATGTCCTCTCGCGGGCGACGCATGCTGCGAATTTCAGGCTAATCGGATGCTTCCTTCTTTGTGTTGCATTTTGGTGGCCGGCAGTGTACATGCTATGTACTTGAAATGTCGACCAATCTCTAAAACTAACATGCTTAAGAAGGTGTTTTTTTATTATCTAGTCGATCACTAAATTACAGGCAAATTCGAAACGGAGAGGCTTATGGTTCTCCTCTAACTGTTGAACAATTTGGATTTTATGTGCGTATAACTGTAGCGTTTTATACAAAATTTGTATCATTGTTGTGCGTAGAATCTGAATTTTGCAATAGTTTTTGGTGTTGAATTCCTGGGCACCGGGAAAATACTTTCCCTACTCGTTCCATGGCGTCTTTTGGAAGCATTGGGAGTCCCACTTCTCCAACACAAATCGAGAGAGTTTCTATAAATTTATCTTATCAGTGTAATTAGTAAAGCATCTTGAGGAAACCTGCCCAAACGTGGACTGAAATTTCATTGCAATTTAATTATTGATTTCTTTTGAATAAAAAAAAACCCCGAAAAACACGCGACACAAATCGCTTTTTCATGCACATCCGCCATTGTAACTTGGAGCTATGCACAGGAAGAACAAGTTGTGCCATCTGATGCTTTGTTGCAAGACCTCAAAACATCAGTTCTTATCTTTCAAACGCTACGACTCTTCTATCTGTAAGCTGTACACATACACTGCCTGACAGAGAAAATGCCGCACCATGAAGGAATGCTCGAAAACAGACCAAACTGCACACACAGATAGCCAAGTAGGTCCTGAACAAATCATTTAATTGTCACATACAGACAAGGCTCCCGTGGCCGAATGTACAGGATGATCAATAAGGAGTGTGGGACCCAATTTGGACGATGCAGCGTTGAATCCGACGTGGCATCGAGGCACTGGAAGTCCGAATAAAGTCATGGGGTATCGTGGACCATGTGGTGTGGATCCGAGTCCACAGTTCATCTTTACTTTGCGGGGATGGGAGCGTACGTATCCGACGTCCAATCGTGTAACACACATACTTGTTGGGTGGGAGATCAGGGTGTCGTGCTGACCACGGAATCATTCGCACACCGTGTAAAGCATTCAGGCTGTTCCGAGCGGTGTGCGGCCATGGATTATCCTGTTGAAAAAACGGCCTTTGGGACGCCCTGCAGATACGGTAGTGCCACGGGTCGCAGTACCTCGTCAACATAGCGGCTTGCCGACAATGTTCCCGTAATGCGTACCAGCTATGAGCGGCTGTTGGCCCCACACCATGATTCCACGTTGCCGGGCCGCGTGGCGCTCCACAATGGCGAAGGAATCCGCCCTTTGGCCACGTCGCCTTCAGACTCTCACACGGCGATCATCCGTGGTGAGACAGAACCGCGATTCGTCGCTGAACACCACACTGTTCCATTCAGCACCCCACGCAACTTTGGAGTGACACCCTGCCAAGCGGTGACGACGATGGCTCGCTATTAAGAGTAGCCTTCGCAACTGACGGCTGGACAGCAAAACAGACGCAGCCAATCGGCGTGACATTGTCCGCGTCGATATCGGAGCATCCAAGACTCCCCGTACACTCCGCAAAATGTCGCCCGTTGTGGCCTGTGGGACCGCTACGGCATGGAGTCGGATCCGACTATGAGTGTGCTCGGACGTCCGCCTCCGTGCTCCGGTCCCCCTACGACGTTGCACAAATCTTTCCTGGGACCACTGTCTCCAAATGCGACGACGGTTGAGGCATCACGTTGCGTTTCTTCCGCAACAAGACACAAGGACCATCCGGCGGTACGAGGGCCTACGAAGACATCTCTTGTGAACTCATACGTTTGACGAAATCGCGTACGACGGCATTTTAACGGCATTGGCACCCCTTGTTCGTTCTCTAGACACGGTTACGACAGAACCACTTATAACGAAGTAAATTTCTCCGTCATTTTTATCCGCGCCAGGATTCGAACCCGGGCCCCTCATTCCGGAATAAGTTGCTCTACCAATTGAGCTACGCGGACGTTTTATTCTGATTCCTATCTGCTTTTATGTCGTGTGCGTCCTTCGGGCAGGTACATCACATCTCCTGGTACGTTACATCATCTCCCCCTTATTTATTTATTATTTTTTTTAAAGTGCTGGAGAAAGGATTCTCTTATTTTTCCTATCTCGCGGTGTGGAAAGAACATCACACCAATGCGAGATTTTGAACGGTCGGGTCATCCGGATAGTTCGGGCGCCATTATAACGAAGTAAATTTCTCCGTCATTTTTATCCGCGCCGATATTCGAACCCGGGTCCCCTCATTCCGGAATATGTTGCTCTACCAATTGAGCTAAGCGGACGTTTTATTCTGATTCCTATCTGCCTTTATGTCGTGTGCGTCCTTCGAGCAGGTACGTCACATCTCCTGGTACGTTACACACTCACTCGACTGATGGCCTCACGGCTGGTTGTCCGCTTATTTCCCGCGTACCGTTTGTGCGATTGGCCTGCAAATGCAATCATTTACATAACTTGTACGTGTGCACCCATCCTGCAATTTACATGGCGCTGCGTTCGCGTCTTCGTGATGTGACATTTCCTCTGTTAGGCAGTGTATTTTTTATTAATTTTCGAAATATAGGGTAAGACTTTTGTACCACGCTGTGTATATGCCAATGTGCATCTTTCATTCAGTATTTGACAGTAATGTCTGCGACTAAAGGACTGTAACTAATGTAATCTGAAACAGTTTTAACAAAATCAAGTTTTCTGTTAGAACACTCCTCAGTTGAACCAAGATGTATAGCAAGGCACACATAAATGTAAAAATCATAAATATACTGGCGCAATAATATACTCATATTATTTTACAATGCGGATATGTTCAACTGAGAATTATGGGAGCAAGGAACTTAATTTTCTTAAAAGTACTGAAGCAGACAGAAGTCACAACTCTTCAATTTTATTCACTGATACCAAAATTGCTATTGAACAGATTGCACAATTACACGTATAGTCCCATATTTTATTGCAGCTGAACTTATTTTTCTTCTTTAAACAGAAATCGGTTGGGCACTTTAGAAGCCTTTTACATCCTCCATAGTACTCACAACCCGTTAATGATACATCTTCTGCTATCCCCTTTAGTTCGTGAAAAAAATTCGCAAAATCGTATCCAAAAGATTGACACCTGAAATGTTAGGTGGCTTTTGGGCTCTTGTCTTTATTAAATCTCGTGGGGAACTTAATATTCATGCTCCGATTAGGGCTCATAAACTATCTCATACAGCATAGCATTCTACAAAACGTAAGCGGAAACGACATATATGGCCAACTTTAACAAGTACCTCGTAAGAGCAATTTTCTGAGTGAAATTTCATGTGCGGAAGTCAGTTGGTATTTTTCTTTTCAGAGAGCGACGACTTGTGTCATTCCCCTTTTACGCCATTTGGATTTTTTAGGATTTGAAAAATGCACCTTAAGTTTTCATAAATGTACATTTTGACGGAATTCTTTGTTCCATGTCAACTTCGTAAGATGATTAATTGTCAACTCTGAAACGTATCAAGCTTGAAGACGACATCTGTTAAAAAAAGCTATTTGTAAATGCATACAAGGCGTTAAAAAACATTGCAAATGCGTACACATAAGAAACACCATCTTCGTTCAAATAGTAACAAAGAGTTCTACTGTTAAATCACGAACACAATTTCCGGGATAAAACTGTGTAATATAGATGTAACCTTCACGCTTTCTATTTTCTGCACATGAAAACTTCTGGTAATCTATTTTAGTTCTTTATTTACGTTTTCCAATCGTAGGTTGAAGAAGCGTATAGGCTCCAGCTTTGTCCGTCTGCCCGCCCGTCTGCACTATAACTCGTGTAAAAATGTTTCGATTTCGATAGAATTTTAATATGTGGTAGGGCACCACTGGGGATGTACCCTATTGAAAACGGATGCAATGAGGTCAAAGGTCAGGACATAGGAGAGGGATCCATTCCATTGCCCTTACGCTTCATAACTTGCGTAAAAATGGATCGATTTCGACGAAATTTTAGTATGTGGTAGGGGACCACCTGGGGACGAACCCTGCTGCAAATGGACGAAATGGGGTCAAAGGTCAGGGCATAGGAGCGGGATTCATTTCATTGCTTTTATGCGTCATAACTTGAGTAAAAATGGTTCGCTTTCGATGAAAGTTTAGTATGTGGTAGGGAACCACCTGGGGACAAATCCTATTGAAAATGAGGGAAATGGGGTCAAAGGTTAGGACATAGCAGCGGGATCCATTCCATCGCCTTTATGCGTCATAACTTACGTAAAAATGCTGCGATTGAGACAAACTTTGTCATGTTGTTCCGGAAGTATACTTAACATGTTCTGTTGAATATCATCGAAATGGGGTCAAAGGTCAGGGCATAGAAGCGAGATTTATTCTACAGCCATTATCCTCATAACTTGAGTAATGATTTCCGGTGTGTTGGAAAGCGTATTATAATCAATACATTGCATGATTTTACTAACTTGTTTTCGCTGGTCCCTAATTTAGGTACGAACGAAGTCATGTTCCAAGGAAAGGGCAAAACTATCTTCATAAGGCACACACATACACATGCCTCCTCCTTGATTCGTCTCGGATACCATCTCAAAGGATTAGTCAGATGTCTGCGCCTCTGACCACTCCGCCAGCGAAGGACTGATTTATTACACGCTGTTTATGACATTGAGGAAATACAGAAGATCAATACCACGTCATCCATTTTTCATTTCGTAGAATAAACCTTTAAATTTGGTGATTATAGTGCCAGAAACACGCTTATCGTGTTGACAATTTCAGTTAATATTTGTTCCACAACATACTTTAAAGCTTCTTTCAAAACCTAAAATCCTATATTTTGAAGACACGACTATTTATTTTCGTAATAAAACTTAATGTCAAATTTATTCACCGTAGAACGATTTTGTTAAACTTTAGGATAATCATTTAAAATAGTTGACATTTTTGCTAAAAGTGGAGCTAATAAGCTCTGTTTGTTCGTGCAGAGATAGTAACTTCATAAGGCTGTCTTTCAATGAGTGTTAAGGTTCATCTTCTGCGCTAGATGGCGCAAAAAATAACTCCTTGGGCGTGGGTTTTACGGCTTGAGGGACTGTCCCAGGAGTTGGCGTCAGCGAATCACTGCAGACCTCACCATATCCAGAATGGCAGCGGCATCTCGTTGGCTCTCCACAATAAAAAGACAAAATACACGCTGTTACGTTTTAACCAATGATGTTATTTGGGGGTGGAGCTCAGTAATTACGTAGAGCTTAGTAAGTAGGCGGAGTTTCTACAGCTAAAATTTTCAGGGGTTCTCTACTAATGTACACATTTTCTCTTCAAATAATGAACGTTCAGTAGGATTTAATATTATTAGTGGAAGACAAGATTCCAGTCTCGCTTTTGGCCCTATTCAATGATTTCTATTTGGCCTAGATAATTGAACAAAATCAGACAGAAGTGAGATATATCGTTTCTCCCAAACAGAAACACTGTTAAGCTAACTTATAGTGGCATCTAGCGCCGAATTGGAATACTTTCGAGTCAGATAAAATTAATTAAAAAAAAATCTAACACTTTTTTCGCAATAATAACTGTGGCACGCATTAGCTATGGGTCGTTTTTATTTGTGCTCAAAATTTCAAATACTGCAAAGTAAGAGTCTTAGAGAAAATGTGTACAAAATAACTTACGTTTCAGATATAGGATAGAATTTCTCTTACATTCATTCAAAGATAGCCTTAGGCGGCCAATGCACCTGAACGAACGGTGCCCCAAATTTTCTGTATCCGCTAAACAGAAATGTTCACGTAGCGGCTGGAATTTTCGAAAGCTACTGCAAAACAATTCCTCTCTCCCTCTCATTCCAGCAGTACCGACTGTAAACCTATAACTGTTGATAACGGCGCATTATCCCGAAAAGCCAGTCTCCCAGACACAGGCATCAGGCCAGTGACTTAAAAATCCTCGGTTTCGTTTAATTGTTAAAGCCGTTCAGTAGGTAATCAGTCAGAAATGATTATTATCGATCATCACGCTAATAGACAATTTGCATAACAAAGCTAAGGGGAAAAGAGTTGTGACGTACCAACCAGC
Organism: Macrothele yani; assembly: GCA_039090855.1. Classification (NCBI taxonomy): domain Eukaryota; kingdom Metazoa; phylum Arthropoda; class Arachnida; order Araneae; family Macrothelidae; genus Macrothele; species Macrothele yani. Next base: position 40,094,308 of record CM077022.1, on the reverse strand, counting down.
AGGACGCACACGACATAAAAGCAGATAGCAGTCAGAATGAACGTCCGCGTAGCTCAATTGGTAGAGTGACATATTCCGGAATGAGGGGACCAGGGTTCGAGCCCCGCGTGGACAAAAATGACGGAGCAATTTACTTCGTTATAATGGCGCCCGAACTTTCCGGATGACCCGGCCGTTCAAAATCTCGCAATGGTGTGATGTTCTTTCCACACCGTGAGATAGGAAAAATAAGAGAATCTCTTCTCCAGCGCTTCGAAAAATAAATGTGTGTGACGTTGCATTTCACACACCAGATTGACTGGGAGTTCTCAAGTGCACGTTCTACAGCGGATGGCTGCCTGCAACGATTCATGGTCACGGCTGACCCGTGGGCCATGCCCCCCGCCCTCTTTCGGGGGGGGGAAGATGTGACGTACCTGCCAGCAGGACGCATACGACATAAAGTCAGATAGCAGTCAGAACGAACGTCCGCGTAGCTCAATTGGTAGAGTGACTTATTCCGGAATGGAGAGACACGGGTTTGAGCCCTGGTGTGGATAAAAATGACGGATAAATTTACTTCGTTATAGAACACTTTCTGAAGCCCAGGTTCACTCGTTCTCGCGGCGTTTAGTCCACTTTTACGGCAACGAATATGTTCGTTCGAGTTGACTTCAGCCCACTTCGCTAACAACGAGTTAATTTGTTCGAGCCGTTTAAAAGTTTAATCTGAAGCAACGTCAAGCTGGTAATCATTTTCAGAACACTAAATCTTTGCGCTAGGAGAAATACTATGTAACAAGAATATCTTTAGCAAGCATGACTTTTGAACAAGTTCTGAAGTGATTTACCCTATGAAAAAGAACATGTGATTACGGCCAGTTAAACGCGACAATTCAGTGAACCACAATGAGGTGAAAATTCTGAATCTGTGCGAGATTTGGAGTTCTTTCTACATTCAAATTGAAACTCCAGTTATTACGCGAAAGGATGTTACTGATCTCTTGCTGCAATATCGAAAATTTGTGTGTAGTTATGTTGTTCAGAAACAGAAATATTCCGCTATTCAGTTGAAATTCAAAAATTATTTTGGTGACACCACGGATTAGGCGATCGTCAAAAGGAATCGAATCCGTTATGACGCGCTAAGAGTGTACTGCAAATAAGAGTCGAACGCGCTGCAAACAATTTAAATTCCCCTTAACTCCAAGAAAAAACACATTGCTGAAAAACGTCAATCAGGCCATTATACGTAGTCAACTAACGCATTAGAAAAAATAAGCTCTTTAATGTTAAGGGAAAACGTTGTCTCACCATTCGGGATATCGGATTCGTTATTGAGACGGGGCGTATAGAAAACCTGTATTGATAATTTACAAAACGCAAACATTAGTAGGAATTTTGCTTGCAGGATGCGTGTTCTAATAATGTTCAGCTTATTCTGCATACTTGTAGTTTCTTTCTCCCATGTACTACGTAATTTTAGTTAAGTGGTTCAGTGAACTCAACGTTCAGACAGACTGTTTGCCTTTAACAAAACAATAAAACTCAGAGTAGTTGTAAAAGTACTCACCTTCAAATTTTTCTTAACGCTCGGCCCATCGTTTATTTTGAAAAGTGCCATTTTCTTTTCGATAACTATAGTTGCACTGTTCCAAGAATTCAGAATCACAGGCTGTTCAGTATTCCAGACATCAGCATGAGTTCCTTGATACATTCTGAAAAGTAAGCAACAGCAGAAAAAGAAATACTTTAAAAACCTTCGGCTGTGGTTTACGGCAAATGGTACTATCAAGAAATTTTCGGTTTTGCTTGATGAAACTTCGTAAACCTCAGCGTTGTAATGCAGTAAACCACAAATATAATATTCTTTTTAAGAAATATAGGGTTAACATACAAAACAGAAAATACAATTTATCAGATATTCTTCATTTTTTATCGATGCTTAGCAAGCGAATGAAGGATAATTATTTACATTAATTGAATTCGTTATGGCTCTTTGAATGCTACAGAATCCACGGGTTAAACTTTGGTGTTCATTCACGAGAAAAGTATATAAAAGAGCTCATGTTGTCTCTTGAGTTGACATCCATAATATTGGTATCATAAATGCGCATTGCTCAAACTGTTCATTAGTAGTTTGCTGCGAGTGCAACGGACGCCGAATTACTTTCGTGAATCATTTGCCAGACCAAGAACGCTTATCGTACATGCACATCGTGTAACAACACAACCATTATTTCCGTTAAGAACAATTCAAGGTCACTTCGTTTAACTGTTTCGCTGACCAGGAACGTCTAACAGCTATATTTAACTTAAACATATAATGTATTGTGACGTATATTCTAAAATAATTTTCATTTTTAGTTCCTTTTCCTATGTTAATTTGAGTTTGTTCTCTTTTATACTTCCAAACTTAACGTGACATCTTCTGTCTCAAAAGAATGAGGTTGGAAACACATTTGAGGTCAGAGAGAAAGTGACGTATGAATGTGATAAGAACGATAGATAAAAAGGACGATACAACAGTTGCTCATGTGGATGTATGTAGACGCTCGATCGCTAAGAATAATGTTAAGTTTACCTGCTGTGCTATATGTTGGATCTATTGACAGATTGTTGGACCAATAAAAAGTTATCGTAAGTTGACTTCTGTTTATGTTTCGTCTGGCAGTAGACTATGGCATCGCATTCTTATTTAATGGTTTTACACTTAGCCTAACATCAATCTTGCTCACAGAAAAATACATTACGTTATAGTATCGACATCTAACATAAAAGATGCTATAAATATACACTGAAGTGCCAGAAAAACTGGTACAGACGAGCTTATTCGAAATACATAGCAACGTCACCTATGCGCGTACTCTATTGCGTCCCCTAGTGCGTAAAAAAGCGATAGAATTCCTTGCCAGCTCTCAGAGCTGCTTTCGGCATGAGAATGACAAGTAATAACGATCTAAGCGATTTTCAACGAGGTGTCAGAGTGGCGCACGTGAGATGGGCCATAGTATTTCGGAGGTAGAAACGAAGTTCGGATATTCACGGACGAATCATACTACTCAATCTTTCATTGATATGAACATATTTCAATGTGGCGTTTTCCCGAGGAAAGTTGTTAGGTGGACTGCTTTGCCCCTACAGTCACTTTTAGAGGAAGACCTGTGATGGAGTGGGGATGTTTCCACCGAGAAGGGCACGGTTTATGCTCAGAGTGTTGGCAGACAGAGATAGAGTGTTTTATCAAAATCAACGCGCCATGTGATAACACTGGTATCGGTCAGGACGTGTTCGAGGAACACATCGGTGAATTCCATTTCCCCGCATGCAAACCCAATTGAATATACACTATCTACCAACAAGTAATTGGACACCTGTGATAGCAAAGGAAAACGAAGTTTATTCACCATCAATAGTTGGTGGAGCCTCCACGATCGGCGGTTACAGCTGCGACCCTCCGGGGCATACTCTCAACCAGGTGTTGTACGACGGCTAGCGGTATTTTCCTCCACTCGGCTTGGAGAAGACAGGTCAGTTCCTTCACCGATTTCGGACGGTGGGGATACCCCTTAAGTCGACGCTCCAACTCGTCCCAGAAGTGTTCGATAGGGTTAAGGTCCGAGCTCTGCGCAGACCAGTCTATTCGATTAACCCCTTTGTCACCGTACCAATGCATGGTGGACCTTGCAACATGACAGGTGGCATTGTCATCCTGAAAGTAACATGGGTCCACCCCGTAAAACTGCCACAACGTAGGAAGCGCATGGTCATCCAAAATGGTGCAGTAGGTCTCGGCGTTGAGTCTACCAGGAATTGCGACCAAGGGTCCCGTGCCATACCAGGAGAAACACCCCCATAGCATAATTCCACCGCCGCCGAACTTCACAGTTGGCACAGTACATTCCGGCAGGAAGCGTTCACAAAGCAGACGCCGAACCTAGACCCTGTCATCCAAACGGTAGAGGGTGAACCTTGATTCGTCGCTCCAGAGAACCTGTTTCCACTGTTCAACGGTCCACTGTCGACGTTCTTTGCACCACGTTAGCCGAGCAGCGCTATTGAACTTGGTGATCAAACGCTTGTGGGCGGCAGCACGTCTTTGATAACCGAGGAGATGGGATTCCTTACGGATGGTATTCATTGAAAAAACACTCCCGGATGCCTGTTGAAACTTTTTGCGGATGTGGCCCATCGATTTGGTGCGGTTCTTCCGAATTTCTCTGGCCAGCACCCGTCGGTCTCTAACTCTCAGTTTTGTGGGTCTGTCGGGTCGGGGTACATTCAGACAGTCACCTCTCATTTTCCACTTCCCAATCACGTAGGTCACTGTCGATTTTGGGTACTTCAACTTGCTGGATATGTCACGTATGGATCGGCGATTTCTGTGATACCCGACGATTACCCCTTTCTCCAAATCAGAGAGCTCCGAACTGCGTGGCATCTTGCATGCGACTGGCTGCGTAGTTGTTTCCCAGACAATATTTAACGGCGGCGGCCGTGACGTGTACCAAGACCGCAGATGTCGTCGATTGCAGGAGTGTCCAATTACTTGTTGGTAGATAGTGTATTTGGGACCACATAGAACGGCCACTGCGACGTATGTACCTTCTACAATGGACATTAGGTGAACTACGGCATAGCTTATGTGGATACGATACAGTATATCAGAGCACACCGCCCAGGCACTTGTCGAGACCATGTCTCCTCACATGGCTGCGCTAGTGTCGACTCACGGAAAATGTACACAGTACTATGTACCTGGTCATGATATTTTGTTTGTTTTACATTCCGTATTTATTATCATAAAATAAAATTAAAAAATTAAAGAGATGAAATTATGAAGTACAGACCTCAAAAATCGAAAAATTATTAGTATATTAAACCCTTGGAACATATTCGCCAATTATTCTCTTATTTCTAGCAGAGTTTATTATTTAATGACTTGCTCTGATTAAGTCGCATGCGCTTGGTGTAACCAGGAAAGATGAGAGGAAAAATTCTGAATTAGGTAAATGAGATAAGTAAAAGACATCATTATCAATGTAAAATCCTTGAAATGGAAATGGGCTGTACGTACTGCTAGAAGAATTGAAGAACTGTTCACCGATGGGAAGCTGAAATACTTGACTGAACGCTAAAGGGGCAGAAAAATACCCAGGAGACCACGTGGGTTACAGGTGGATAAAATATAAAAAAAAAATAAATTCGAGCGTATACCGGAGTGACATGGAGGACACTGACCCAAGGTAGGCAGTCGTTTTAGAAACTTGCAGGACACCTTCGTCTAGCAATGGATTTGAAATGGTTGATAATGATGATGATGATGATATATGCACTGAACACACAAAACATTATAACCAGCGCGACTTTATGCAAATCGAAGCAACTGCAGTTAAAATACGTTGCGCGCGAAGGCTACGAAACGGTATAAATACACTGGCGGAAAGTGAAAAAAGAACACCAAGAAGGAATTGGCGGACAATCATGAAATTTACATATGTTAATAGGGCCGAGTTTACGTATGTGGGATGTTAATTTCGGGACCAACCGGTGAGCGCTTACGCCACAGCACGGCAGGAGATGCAAATTATCGTCGGTGGTATTTAAGGAGTACGGCGAAGTGAATGTAATCAGTCGTCGGCGTACGGACACGTGCGAAGACCCTGAAGAAGCTGCAATGCCTAGACATGGAAGACCTGTACGATTTCAGCAACTATCGGACTTTGAGCGAGGTCGTCTAGTCTGACTCCGCGAGGTCAGGTGGCCGTATCGTCGTATTGCGGAGCGAATTGGACGGGAAGAATCGGTGGTGGTACGGTGGTGGCGTAGATGGTCCAAGGAAAACTCCCACACGAGAAGACGTGCAACCGGAAGTCACAGACGGACTGATGAGCGGACCGATCGAAGCATAAGAAGAGCGGCGTTGTCAAGCAGAACATCCACTGCGACGCAAATCCGAGCTGCCGTTGCACCTGAGGTGACTGTGCAAACAATCCGCAACCGTCTACTGGATGCAGGACTACGTGCACGTGCGCCTCTGGCATGTGTACCTCTGACTCCAGCCCACCGTCAGGAACGGCTGCAGTGATGTCACCAACGTCTGCACTGGAGAACGTAATGGCGATCTGTCGTTTTCAGCGATGAAAATAGATTCTGCTTGGGAGCCTCGGATGGCCGTATGCCTATTCGCAGACGCACAGGGGAGTGTCTCTACCCTTCTTGTATTCGCCAGCGACACACAGGGCCTACACCTGGTCTCCTGGTGTGGGGAGCGATCAACTATCGCTCCCGTACACAACTAGTGTTTCTACCGGGTACGTTGAACAGCATCTCCTACATCAACAACATCATTCAGCCCGTTGTTGTGCCATTTGTAAGGTCGGTCCATTGTGGTGTTTTCCAGCAAGATAACGCACGCCCACACTCTGCACGTGCAACGCAACATGCACTTTTGGGTGTGAGACAACTTCCATGGCCTGCACTTTCACCGGATTTTCCCCCATTGAGCACGTGTGGGATTTTATGGGACAACGACTTATTCGGTCTCCACGGCCAGCCACGACCATCCCCGATTTACGCGTCCAGGTTGAGGATGCTTGGAACTCAATACCCCAAACTTACATCCAACATCTGTACGACAGACTCCATGCCAGAATTGCACAGTGTGCCGCAGTTCATGGCGGTTCAACCTCGTACTAACCATGTTACATGGAAATGTTATTTTTCAGTTTACCAGCAAATACAGCTGTATTTTGCCATAATGTTTTGCCTACGTTATCCTCTGTATTCCGTTATTATGCTGTATAAATTTCGTTTGGTATCAGACGTCTCCTTTTTTGGTGTTCTTTTTTCACTTTCCGCCAGTGTAACACCTGATACTCAGCTCTGTTGATCAGTATTATTGTTACTGTTGTACGATCGTTTCTGCTGTCTTAAGCACGATAAACAAGACACAACAAATTTCAACACAAAGTAACCAAGGCAAATTTATCGCAACCTGTGAATCACCTTTACTTTCAAAAATAAATCTTGTTTAAAAGGTTAAAAATGATAAAAAATGGTTTAAAAACCAACGTGCGAGATCTTTCGGGTCCGTCACCACAGACCCATCTTCAGAAACAACGAGAACTCACACGGGGCACGTTGGATTTTATACACACCTATATGCATCGAAGAGATACAACGCATACGCCACACTAAAAGGTTTGATATGCTTTACACAAAGTAACAATAGAAATGAAAATATGTACAAATGCATAAAAAACGAATAATTAAAATACAGTAAATAAATGGTCAAAACATCCTTGCAGTGGAAGAGGGATTCTTCAGCAGGAACCTCCAAGGAGAAGGTATGAATTGTGGGGTTTCTTCATTACAGCACTGTTCGGCAAAATCCAAAATGTACAAGCTCTCCAAGAAGAGCACTGCAGTTTTAGTTCTCGCCGAACCCAATAATTTAACGTCATTCCATAGTGGTAAATAAGCCGCCCCGGTGGCGCAGTGGTCTAAGGCGCTGGCCTCTGATCATTCGTCCGAACGGGGTCCGGGTTCGAATCCCGGTGAGGCATGGATGTTGTGTTTGTCTTACGGCACTAGTTCTCTCCCTTCCCTGGAACCAATGACCCTAAGTTAAGGACGGGCGACTGCTTATAGCCCATTGAGTTGCTCACGGTGGTCGTTAAACCTCCAATCAAAAAAAAAAAAAAAAAAAAAAAAAGTGGTAAATAATCGCCCTTGTTGACTGTTCGCCCTAAGGCCGTTGCGGATGAATAGTTGCGAACATTGTATTTATGATCGGAAATTCTCACCTTGAGTGACCGACAGGCTGATTCGATGTAGGCCCGGCCTTCTCCAAACAGGGGCCCGGGTGCAAAACAATTTGGGGGCCCTAAAATCTGAATAATAAGAGACATGAATAAAATGAACAAAAAAAATTTTATTCGTAGAGACTCGTTCTCAGTTTGGATGTGTCAAGAGGAACTCATAAAAATAATGGGCTGTTATTTAGATTCGGTTCGTTAGGTTTGCGAGTAAACAGGAACTTTAAAGAGCCCATTGAATTGAGTTTCTAACAATATTAATTGATTCAGTTTCTTACAGAGATTTCTGTAAAACACGATAAGTAGAAAATAGCAATTAGCTATTTGTGACCTCGGTGACGAAAGCTCTTCTGCAGTTGTTAAAAAACTAAAACAGAGTTCGAAAAGCATCAATAAAAATATCTCATAGCCAGCTTAAAACGTTTATTATATGTTACCTCATAATCGCTAGCTTTTTTTTACTGACCCACATACTGAATGTAAAGATATAGATTGAAAGAGGTGGCCACATTATCACTGCTCAATGTGAAGTTATGAACTCAGTCGTCTCACTGCGTCTCACCAACATGGCGGCGAAGGCTGTGACGTTTCGCTGGTTTCATTTTGATCACACTATAAAATACAGTAATAAAAATACAGTAAGTAAAGGCGGACCTGTTTTCCATCTATTCTAACCTCCTTAGCTCACCCTACGTAATTTCAGAAGAAAGTGCATGCAGACGTTAACAAACGCCAGTTCGGTTACGGGGGCCCGCTTGATGTTTCAACAATACAGATTGAGATTATAACTTAATTTTAACCAATTAACTTCATTAAAAAATTTTATTTTCAATTTTCTTCGGTTTCATCATTTCCCCCTTCTTTTCCATTTTATTGGGCCCTGCAAATCCCGGAGCCCGGTTGCCTCGCACCCGCTGCACCCGCCTTGTGGCCGGCACTGATCCGATGTAGGCTGTCATAGGGAGAGAGTTATCAACCAGTTGTAGTGGCACAAAATATACACCATATTTTTCCATAATCCTAAGGTATCAGACTTGACCAGGTTGAAAAGGCCGACGTTATTCGGAGGAAATACCGACGTTATAGTTGAACTTACTGTAAAGTAATGATGATACGGTGGGGTTGTAAGGAATGAAGCCAACACACCGGGTAACAGGCAGCTAACGTTGCAGTTGAAGTGTTTTGGAATTAATAGCGTTGAAACTCGTTGAGAATTTATTCTTGTTCTTCAGATAGAAAAAATAGCGAACTTAAGCAAGTTTGACAAGATGGCCCAGAAAACTCCACGAAAACTTCACACCGTCATAAGGGCCAAACGTTTCAGCATATATTATTATACCTTCTGTAAAAAAGATCATTTGTTCACATGCAGGTGTCCGGATACTTACGGTAAGAAAACATCCAATTTTTAACAAACTTGAAACTAAATGAAACTGCATCTTCACTCGATTTTCCTCGATTTATAAACTTAACGTTTTCGCCACATGTTGAGATCCGGTCAGGCTGCATCTTACGAATTTTAAAACTTTAATATTTTCTAATCTAAATTTTCTCAATATGGCTTCCATTCATGTATCATTTTGCACATTTGGTACAGATATGAAGTGCTCCTAGGAATGTGAGCAGCATATTCTCATAAAATATGAATGCGTCTTATTACATTCAATACCAAAACCGTTCGTACTAACCAACCACTTACACCAAAGAGCTAAGATATTATGACCAGCTTGTCTTTAATCGAAGCAACTGCAGATGAACGACGGAGTGTGTGCAGATCATGAAACGGTATAAATACACGATCTACCAACAAGTAATTGGACACCCCTGCAATCGACGATATCTGCGGTCCTGATACACGTCACGGCCACCGCCGTTAAATATCGTGTGGGAAACAACAACGCAACCAGTCACATGCAAGATGCTACGCAGTTCGGAGCTCTCTGATTTCGAGAAAGGTGTAATCGTCGGGTATCACAGAAATGACCGATCCATACGTGACATAATCAGCGAGTTGAAGTACCCAAAATCGACAGTGGCCTACGTGATTGGCAAGTGGAAGATGAGAGGTGACTGTCCGAATGTGCCCCGACCCGGCAGACCCACAAAACTGGGAGTTAGAGACTGACGGGTGCTGGCCAGAGAAATTGGGAAGAACCGCATCAAATTGATGGGCCACATCCGCGAGGAGTTTCAACAAGCATCCGGGAGTGTTCTTTCGATGAATACCATCCGTAAGGAAGCCCATCTGTTTGGTTATCATGGACGCGCTGCCGCCCACAAGCCTTTGATCACCAAGTTCAACAGCGCTGCTCGGCTAACGTGCTGCAAAGAACGTCGACAGTGGACCGTTGAACAGTGGAAACAGGTTCTCTGGAGCGACGAATCAAGGTTCACCCTCTACCGTTCGGATGGCTGGGTCTGGGTTTGGCGTCTGCCTGGAGAACGCCTCCTGCCGGAATGTATTGTGCCAACTGTGAAGTTCGGCGGCGGTGGAATTATGCTATGAGGGTGTGTCTCCTGGTATGGCACGGGACCCTTGGTCGCAATTCCTTGTAGACTCAACGCCGAGACCTACTGCACCATTTTTGATGACCATGCGCTTCCTACGTTGTGGCAGTTTTACGGGGTGGACACATGTTACTTTCAGGAGGACAATGCCACCTGTCATGTTGCGAGATCCACCATGGCTTGGTATGGCGACAATGGGGTTAACCGAATGGACTGGCCTGAGCAGAGCCTGGACCTTAACCCTATCGAGCACGTCTCGGACGAGTTGGAGCGCCGACTTATAGGGTGCTCCCACCGTCCGAAATCGGTGAAGGAACTGACCTGTCTTCTCCAAGCCGAGTGGAAGAAATGACCGCTAGCCGTCGTACAACGCCTGGTTAAGGGTATGCCCCGGTGGGTCGCAGCTGTGATCGCCGCTCGTGGAGGCTCCACCAACTATTGAAGGTGAACAAACTTCGTTTTCCTTTGCTATCACACGTGTCCAATTACTTGTTGGTAGATAGTGTAGCACCTTTACTGAGCTGTATTAACCAGTATTATTTTTGTTCTTCAGATGGGAAAGGCTGCAGACTTCAGTGAGTTTGACAAAGGCTAAATTGTAATTGTTAGACGACTGAGTCAGAGCGTTTCAGAGACGGCAAGGCTTGAGCAGTGCTCAAGGTCAACCGTAGTTAATATCTAAAAAAGGTGTCCGATTAGGAAAAACCACGAGCCTCTTGCAAGGTGTGGACTGGTCACGAATAATCGATGCTAGAGCTGAGCGAAGGCTATCCCGCTTTGTACGATCCAACAGAAAGAATACTGTGAAAACCGCGCAAGTAATTTGAATACTGGTGACAAGAGTAATGTGTTACAGCACACAGTACATAAGACCTTGCTGAAAATTGGACAGCGTAGCCGGAGGCCGCTCCAAGTGACCATACTATCCTCGGTTCCAAAATGGACACGCGAGCATCAAAACTGGAACTCGAATGATTGGAAGAAGGTCATCTGCGCCGATTAATTCCGTTTCCTGTTGCACTATGCTGACGGCTGGGTACGTTTCCGTCGTTTACCTGGGGAAGTGTTGGAACCCACATGCACCGTGGGAGGAAAACCAGTTGGTGGATTAAGTGTAATGCTTTGGGTAATGTTCTGCTGGGAAACTCCGTCCAGTCACTCATGTGTAGGAAACTATGACGTCTACCGCCCACCTAAAAGTCATTGCAGACCAGATACATCATTTCATGGCAAAGGTATTATTACCATCTAGCAGTGCCTTCTTTTAGCAGAATAATGCGCCATGAGAAACTGTACAGATTGTTTGAGAAAGGTCTACGGAACATGATGAATAGTTCCAGTTATTTCTATGGCTCCAAATTCCACAGACATTAATCCAATTGAGAATCTGTGGTTTGTGTTGGAACAGCAAATCTGATCTACGGCGGTTCAACCACGTAACTTACAAGAATGAAAGGATCTGGCAACGTGTTGGTAGTAGAGTTGGGCAAAATCGTAATTGAATTAATCCGTAATGCATTACAGCGTAATGGTAATGGGAACAAGAACTTAGCGTTACCATTGCATGGCAATGGTGAACTGGTCATTAGAATTACATGGTAATTATAATGGCATGTAGCAGTTACCCATTATAATCGTAATCGTTAATGGTTAACTATATGTTGGTAATTAACCAATAACTTATGGGTAAAAATACAACGTGAATAAACCAGCAACCAGTACACCCTTACACGTTGTGTAGGTTATTGACAATTGTTTTACCCCTCGGACCTCAAATGCGTGTATGTAGTTATTGGAGATTGTACGTGTATTACATGAGTAGTTTCCCCGTTTTGGCCAAAAATAAAGTGATTTGAACGAAATAATACATATGAAGTGAGTACGAATGGGATGTTTATTTCGGTTAGAGATACTCATTTAGTCCATCTCCAGTACAGTATTCTCGTCCATTACATACGTTTCATTGTCCAAAGTAATTACCCCACAATAGCCACAAGCACATATCAGCACTACACTCACAGTACATCAACTCAGGGTGCACTGCGGAATATTACAGAAATTTGCGAGCTCTTGACATTTTTGCCGTACTTCTCATGTGCTGTTATCCATTACTTGTCCGATACGAACACTGGACTAGCGAGCGACTGACTCCTTTCTATATACTTCACGACAGGACCTGAACCTTCTGGAATATTCTTGATTTACATAATACACTCCACTTTACCACTGCGCGAGCATTCTGGAACATTCTACAAACGTCTAACCCATTCTTGCCGCTTCTAGAACAATCTGCACGACACTTCGGTCTCAGCTTGCTATTTTATATGGCAGACCTTTCAAGACATAATTTTAGGCACGTACATTTCTATAAACTATTAGTATGTAATTATTATTTGCAAATTGTGTAATTTTATTACCAAATACACTAAAGTGCCAGAAAAACTGGTTCAGACGAGCTTATGCAAAATACATAGCAACGTCACCTATGCGCGTACTCGATTGCGTCCGCTAGTGCGTATATAAAGGGATAGACATTCTTGCAAGCTGTCAGACCTGTTTTCGGCATGAAAATGACAAGTAATAACGATTTAAGCGATTTTCAACGCGGTGTCATAGCTGGCACTCGTGAGATGAGCCATAGTGTTTCGGAGGTAGAAAAGAAGTTCAGATTTTCACGGACGACAATTGCAAAGGGTGTACCGTGACTGCAAGAATTCCGGCAAAGCCTCCCACCTACGATACCAGTGCGGCCGTAAAAAAACATTGGGTGAAAGTGACCATCGTCGGCTGTCAAGAACCGTTTCACGCGATAGGCGTGCTACACCCTCGCAGGTATAATCGGAATTCAATGCTGGAGCCTGAACAAGCATCAGCGTCCGGACTGTGTAACGTACCCTGCACGATATGGGCTTTGGCAGCGAACGCCCAACTCGAGTTCCCTTGATGGGTGCACGACGCAGAACTATGCGCCTCGCTTGGGCACGGAACACAGCCACTGGACACTTTATGACTGCAAACAAGTAGGCTGGTCTTACGAGTCCCGTTACCAACTGTATCGGGCAAATGGAAGGATTCGTGAGTGGCGCAAACCCCATGAAGCCATGGATCACGCCTGTCAACAGATAACTGTACCGGCTGCTTGGTGATATGTAATGGTATGGGGTGTGTTTATCTGGACTTCACTGGGACCCCTGGTACGTCTACAAACGTCTGTGACCGGCCAACGCTATGTGCGCATCTTTTCTGATGAGGTACACCCGTTCACGTTCTGCATTCGTGCTGATGGGTTCGGCCTGTTCCAACAGGACAATTCAAGTGTCGGAAGGCCACATTATGGTTTGAGGAGCATTCATCTGAGTTTGGGGTGCTGCCATTCCTCCCAAGTCCCCAGATCTGAACGCGGTAGAACACATTTGGGATGGCATGCAACGTGCTATCGAACACAGGAATCCGAGACCTCGGAATACACCCTAATTGTGGAACGCTGTGCAGTAAATATGGTGTGCATTGCCTACAGCATATTTCCAGAAGCTAGTGGAGTCCATTCCCCGTCGTATTTCTGCAGTCCTGCGCTCCCGTGGGGGACCTACAAAGTATTCGACTGGTGTACCAATTTTTATGGCACTTCAGTTTAATTCCATTGCATTTAAATGACATTATTAAATAACTGAATTACATCCTCTTCATTGTAATGCATTACAGATTAATTCCATTACCTTGTGCAAACCATACTTGGGATTACCTTGTAATGCATTACACCTTAATTGTAATCTGTGCTTCCATTACTTTGTAATGCATTCCTGCCCAACTCTGGTTGGTAGCAGATACCGCAAGACTGCTTCAGAAAACTTGTAGTATTTATGCCTAATAGGGTAAGAGCTACACTGACGGAAAAAAAATTCCAACACCAAGAAGGGGTTGTGTAAGATAAACGACAGTTGGTAGGCGTTGAGAGTACATCTGTAAGATGACGTCTATGCAAATTTGGCGCTCGGCGCATACGTGTGGCGCTAGTAGCGCCCCTCGGAACATGCAAAGCAGGTTTGCTGTAAATACTCGCTGTAACGTTCGTGAGTGTTAGATATCGTTGAGATTCGACGTAGGGTGTTGATGTTAGTCAAGAATGCCTTTGAGAAGACGAAGAAGCCATCATCAACAGCTCACGGAGTTTGAACGAGGTCGTGTAATAGGGCTACGAGAAAGGTGGATTTTCTTTCCGCAATATTGCAGAACGACTTAGCAGGAATGTTGCCACTGTGCATGATTGTTGGCAGCGGTGGTCAAGGGAAGGTACTGCCTCAAAAATCCCGGGTCCCGGCCGGCCACGTGGCACTACTGAGAGGGAAGACCGCCGTGTACGGCGTATGGCCGTGGCTCATCGTACCGCGTCTGCGGCAGCAATTCGAGCTGCAGTTGCCACCACAGTGACACAACGAACTGTTACAAATCGGTTACTTGAAGGACAGCTCCGAGCCAGACGCCCTGTAGCGTGCATTCCACTTACTCCAAACCACTGCCGTTTGCGACGTCAGTGGTGTCAAGCTAGAGCTCATTGGAGGACGGAGTGGAGATCGGTTGTGTATTCTGATGAAAGCCGGTTCTGCCTGGGTGCCAGTGATGGCCGTGTGTCGGTTAGAAGGAGTCCAGGTGAGCGCCTGCAGCCAAACTGTCTGCGGCTGAGACACACTGGACCTACACCTGGAGTTATGGTCTGGGGAGCAATTTCCTATGACAGCAGGAGCACTCTCGTGGTTATCCCACGCACCCTGACGGCACAGTTGTACGTTGGTCTGGTGATTCAACCTGTTATGCTGCCTTTCATGAACAGCATTCCAGGGGTGTTTTCCAACAGGATAACGCTCGCCCGCATACCGCTGTTGTAACCCAACATGCTCTACAGAGTGTCGACATGTTGCCGTGGCCTGCTGGATTACCAGATCTTTCACCAATCGAGAACGTATGGGACATCATTGGACGACAACTCCAGCGTCACCCCCAACCAGCATTAACCGTCCCTGTATTGACCGACCTAATGCAACAGGCATGGAACTCCATCCCACAAACTGACATCCAGCACCTGTACGACACAATGCATGAACGTTTGCGTGCTTGCATTCAACATTCTGGCTGTTACACCGGTTATTAATGTACCAGCATTTCACATTCAAAATGGCTCTTCTCGCGCTTACAATAAGCTGTGATCTTGAAACCTTAATCGATTAAATATGTTACCTATACAAATGTATTGCCGCCATTTCATTCCTCTACAACTAATTTTTCGTGGTGTTGGGATTTTTTTCCGTCAGTGTATTTTGGCGGCACGTTGAGGATAAACACTCAATGGACAAAACATTAGAGGTACCTATCTAATAGCGTGTTGGGGGTCCTGTAACGCAAACAATAGCCTGCGCTCGACAAGGCATCGACTCCACCAGAGGCCGGAGGGTTTTTCAGAGGCAGTGATAGCGATGCCTGTTGCAGCATTGTCCACAAATCCGCCTGAGGCGTCGGTCCAGGATCCACGGATCTGATGTTCTGCTCCACGGCATTTAAGAGAGCTGTCACGGAGTTCGAATCCGGGTTCCTTGGGGGCCACTGGATGGATGCGAAAAAGGCCATGAAAGCATGTAGGTGATCATCTAGCACACACTGATAACGTGCAGTGGTTAAGGATCTCTCCAGGCACACTAAGGGATCTAATGTGCCCCATGAGAAGGCTCCGCAAACCATCACAGAGCTACCACCGCCCTGAACAGAGCCTCTCCCTGGGAAGACAGGGCCATGGCTTCCTGCTGTTGGCGCAACACTCGCATCCTCCCGGTTTAGTTTTGATGTTCCAAGCACCAGGAGAGACGTAATTTTCGATGACGAGAAGTAAACATTTGCACACGAATAGGGCGTTGTGTCTTGTAGATCAGGGTATGCAGCCTACGGCCTACCGTTCGAATGCTGACGCTTCTTTGGCCTCCGACATCTAGCTGGATTTGAAAATCGCGTCTGTTTCCAATCATTCAGTGGGTACACATCGACCCCGATAATCAACGGAGTGTTACCAGCCACAGCTTGCTTGCTGGGCTATGGTACGTTCGTCCGTGGTATACTCGCAAAATGCCCTTGATACGGTTGTCCTCAGGAAACCTCTTACCACTTGGGCGATAGAATGACTCATCTGTCTTGCGTCGACAATGCATCCACGATCAAAGTTGCTCAGATTACCATGTTTACCCTATCCGTTGATTGCGATACACTATTGGGAGGCCCTGCTGTCGGCCTAATTATAGCCTGCGTTCCTGTTGGGTCTGTTCCACTCTGCGCTGGGGATACCCATGTCCACTGTCCATCATCTTTGTCTCTAATGTTTTGCCTACTCAGTATACATATGTTATCTGAAATTTGATTCTCAAAGATAACAAAATGCTACTTCCTTCTTGGCTATTGGAGAGCACTGGTTTACAGCAGAGAGACTTGAACTGAGGTCCATTGATCTCTTCGGAGACTGTGAGGATCAAGCTTGGCGTGCTTTAAAATAACATTATCTAGGTAGCTAGGTAACAGGTATCTTTAACTTTCGACAGATTCGTAAAAGAATCCGTTGTTTAGAAAGGGTTACGTTCCTCTGGCTTCGATGCTTGTTGCATAATTATAACTTATCATCGATTTCCTTATGGTAATTTAAAAGTATTGTGAAGTAGAACATTGAAATGGGCATGAGATCTGACCTTTTTTGAACTGATATTATGGAACAGACGGATTCTGTATACTTCATAAGAGTATTAACTGGTGTTTTACAAGACATGCTGTGGCTCGAATTCATGAACAATTAATGTCAGAGGAGTTTCCCACTAAACAAGTTTGAACTTATTTCTTTAATTATGACTTCTTCATCTTCCGTTGGATTTAATACTTGCATTATAGAGTCCGCACTACGGTTTCCGGCAGGTTTTTGAAACTAATTTTCGGCAATCTATTCCAAATTTTCACAGACGACCTATTTCAACAATCTGAAAATAATTTTTTGGGTCAAATAATGCTTTCAAATAAGAGTAATCAGAATTTCGGATGAAAGTAAAATTGGTTGCATTACTCACTTGCATTGCAGTATTCCGTTTCTCAAAATCAAAGAGAAGGAAGCTGATTCATCAGTATCGTCTTGAGGATCTACTATTGATAGGATCATGCCTTCGTAGAGCTCAGGCCGGAATTCTAATTCCAACTTGAACGCCTGATGTTCTTCAATTTTCATTCGTAGAGCCAAGTATGAATAGCTCTTGAATTTTGGAAATCGAAAGGCTTGTACTGAAAATAGACAAGGAAAATATTTAAAATAAAACTGGATAATACATACGTACATAAAATGTTATGATATTTCCTGTTCATGGATGATAACGTGAGCCCCGGTAGAGCGGCTATCGTCGATGAATATCTCGAAATTGAAGATATTAACCGTATGCCATATCTAGCGCATTCCTCAGAGCTCAGCCCAATAGAGCATGAGTGGGATGCATTGCTGAGACACATTGCAGGTAGTAAACCTCGTGCCAGAATTCTCGAGGATTTCCGATCTGCTCTTGTTCAGGATTGAGATTTACTGCCACAGATGCTTCTTGTTTCCCTAGTCATCAGCATGAGACATCGGCGTGACACTTGTATCGTTGTAAGATGAAACTTACTTAAACCGTTGTACAAAATCAGATACGCCTCCTGAAAATTTTTGCTGTTTTCACCATTTTGGATTATTAGTACGTTTTGCTGGTTGCTGATTTTTTTATGTGATTTGTACCGCGCATTAAGTTCCTTACTAAGATACTATCGTGCAAATTAATTAAGACAAGCTATTTTATTCTCAGAATTGCAATGTGATCGCCAGTTGATGTCGGAAACCCACGTAAACTGGTTTTATCAGTTGTGAGGTGGTGTGACTGTTAGAACTTGATAGTAAGAATGTGGTTTGACCGGTTTTAAACAGGAAATAGCACTTCAACTTCAGTTGTGAGCTTTCGTGGGTGACAGGTGGATGTTAGTTTTTGCTCTCTGTGAGTACCTGTTGCTTTCGTGTGTGACAGGTGGATGTTAGTTTTTGCTCTCTGTGAGTACCTGTTGCTTTCGTGTATTGAAAATTGGATATTTCCTAAGGAAGTGTGCAAAAATAATTGCTCTGAAGGATCACACTTCTATGACAGTGAGAGATATCGCTTTTGCAGTTGGTGTAGGCAAATCAAGTGTATCAAGACTGCTTACGCGATACAATGAATCTGGATCATCGTCTCCAAAAAAGGAGAGGTAAATGTGGAAGAAAACGAAAAACAACTCCACGAACTGATAAATATCTGATCAGAAATAGAAAAATCAATAAAAAAAAACAAAAAAAACAAAAAAAAGCACCAACCTTCAAAGAGATTTATTGGCTAGTGGTTGTGATGTTAGTGATTCAACTGTACGCCGTAGCCTTCTGGAAGTTGGCCGGAAGGCAAGAAGACCAACCAAAAAACAATATTTGAATGCAAAAATGAAGATAAAACGTTTAGCATGGGCCAAAAAGTATAAATCATGGACTACTAACGACTGGAAAAAGGTAATTTTCAGTGATGAAACTCCTTTATTTGTGCAGGGTTACCAAGCAAATGTCGTTAGACGAAGCAACTGCGAACCCTTAAGACCTGAGCATGTCAAACAAACTGTAAAACACCCTCATAAACAGATGTTTTGGGGTTTTTTCACATCAAATGGCACTGGAAGCTTATTTCCTGCTCAAGGTATGATGAATTCAGCCAAGTACGTAGAAATATTACAACGTAGGATTGTTCCATTCTTGCAACTTTTTGACGGGACATTTCAACATGACTTGGCCCCATGTCACAATTCGAAATTGGTCAAGAATTTCATGCTGGAAAATCAAATTCATTTGCTTGATTGGCCTAGAAATTCTCCAGACTTAAATCCCATAGAAAATTTGTGGAATATTTTGAAGAGACGTTTATGTAAAATGGACTGTACAAACAAAGAACGAATGATAACGAATGCTATAAAAGTGTGGTTCCACGATTATGAAGTCAAAAATATGTGCACTCAATTAGTGGAGTCAATGCCAAAACGAATTCAAGAGGTCATTTTTGCTAAAGGTGGACATACTTTATACTAATACTGGTATTTATCAGTGTGTATCAAGGCATTGAATGATATAAAGGCATAGTTTTGGAAAAAAGAGTGATTTTTTATATTGTTCCAATTAATTTTCATAGTATAGTATCTATGTATTGTAAATAGGCTATTTCATTGTGCCTTCTTGTTTTTCTAATTTAACGCTCATTGTTGATTATAATTAACTTTCAAACATCGGTGTATTATTGATACTGGACTTGAACGTGCCTTTTTTGCGAATAAAAAAGTATATACCTGTTAATAAACTTTATATTCACGGAATCCGAGCCGTATTGTTGAAGACACATTAATATATTTAGTTAAGGCTTTTAGCTGCTACACGCGACTGATAGGTAATCTGGGTTTTACAGTAAGGTAAATTCACTAAATCTACAAGCTGAACTAAGCTTTTAATGTTTTGCAGTGAAGTAAAGTTAACGTAAAAGTTCACATCAACAATCAATTGATACCAATTATTTGATAACCCCGAAACAAAAAACAAAACCTATAAATATTTGAAATGCATATCCAGTGGTAACGACTGCAACAAGCGATTTTGAGACTGAGGTAACCGCACCATTAACTAACATTCCAAAACTGAAGGGAGAGAAAGTACCCAGTGTGCTGTCAAAAGCACTACAGGAAAGTAAATACACAGATGACTTAAGAATGCAGTAAAACTTACCGACCTTAAAATAAATTATGTGAATTGATACAGTTATTAGAAAAAATGAAGTAAACGTTTTTTTTTATGAATGCTTCACCACAACGTTTCGCACAACGCACTCATATCAAAACTGATGCGACATCCACAAATTACCTATTCATAAAGTAATGGTTATAGTTTACAGCAGTTACGGCAAGGTGTATGAGAAAAAATAAAACATACATTTCGTTTAGATCATGTCATTTTAAAATCTGCACGGTACTAGGTTTTGGTAATCAAAATTTTACTTTGATTAAAGCTTAAATAAAGTTGTCGATCATTGGAATGTGTACATGTCTTTTTGTTTCGGGGATTAACGACAGAAGTTAGCAACTCTAACGGCAATATAGCTCATTCCTTATTTGGGGTTGCAGGTTCCTGGGGGAATGGTGGCTGGGGACGGGAGAATGGTGACTCGAACCCGCTCGGTAGAATGGTCAGAGAAATGCGCTTAGACCACTGAGGGAGCAGAGCGGTGTATGAATATGATCAAGAGAAATTAGATAATGGAAAAAAAGAAAAGAGCAACTGTTTCATCTTTCTATTTCTTTTACTAAGTTGCCCGATTAGATTACACTTGCATGTGGCTGAGACACGACGTTCCACAAAATATTTATGTTTTAAATGGAATATTTTTTACATGAGGAATCGCTTTGTACTGTGCAAATAACCAAAATTTCCGGGAAAGCTTTTTTAACTTCCTTCTGCTATTGACTCAGTGTAGGCATTCCCTCCTGTTGATGGTTCTATTCTCATTTTAAGCAAATATCAGAGTGTATGAGGTGTTCTATTGCTCCGCGTAAACACAAAAGGGTAAAAAAAAAATCAAAGCTGTTCCACAGGCATAAATAATTCATGATCGGTTTCTAGAAAGACGACCAAGTAATAGGAGTTGAAATAGCTGCATAACATTCAACGATCCACACTTAGGAATCGTATAAGAAAAAGACTTAAAATCGGTAGCACAATCGAATTTCAGATCCCTTCTCTGTCTTTCCACATTCCGAAGAATCGTGAAACAAAAGGTTGAGTACGATTTGCTTTTATGTGGCGTCTTTGGTTTGTTTTCCCGTGATTCACTGCGAAAAAAGTAGCGTAAGAGTGTGATGCACTTTTGTGAGAAGAAAAAAATATATCTGTCTGATTCAAGACAAAGCTGTCATGGATATTGAATATTTACTGCTTACAAAAGCAAAGCCCAAATAAGGAAACTTGATAAACCTCGACAGTTCATATACGAGTAATAAAAAGTGACAAACATTTGCTCTGCATTTGGAAATGATTTATCACAGGACTATCTGAATCAGAATACTAAATTTGCGATACATTATGTAGTGCAGTGTTAGAGAAATTTATGCACCTTGTAATCATGAAATTCTACTGGTGTAAGAAATCATTTTTTAAGGAAATTGCATTATACTCTGCTGATTTGACGAAATATTTACAAAATGTGTACCTAATGAAAATTTAAGTAGACCGGGTACTGAAAGATGCGTCTGAGTTACCGCAATCTTGAAAATTTGAAATTTTGTTTTAAAGATTACGTAACTGAGTATTAATAGACATAGAAATATTCCATTTATAAGAAAAGTATCGATGATTCATTTTACATAGAGACGTTCCAGAGGAACGACAGATAGTTAAAGACTTCATACCTGGAAACGTCGTCAAACTACACAGTGCGTCAAAGAATTTTTAAGACTGACGCTAGGTTTCAGCCTACGGTGGCGCCACCAGTCTAATCGCGAATGCGTTATAAACCGTGACCATCTGCTTGCTTTTTGCCAAAAATACTGCGCAGTTGTTAAAGTAACTCAAACGAAACGGGCGTTCATTAGAGAAGTAAAATGTTTTTCATTTTGAATTATTAAGATGGAACAAAGGGCTCTTATTAAATTTAACGCAAAACTTGGTAAAAGTGCCTCGAAAATGTACCAAATGATGAAACAAGTTTACGGTGAGTTTTGTTTAAGTAGATCAAATGTTTTCCTGTGGCACAAACGTTTTTCAGACGGAAGAGAGACGCTAGAAGATGATAAGCATACCGGAAGACCAAGTTCATATAGGACACCTGAGATTATTGAAAAGGTGCGTGATTTCGTGGCAAACAATCGATGTGCGTCACTAAGAATGATGGAAGAGTCTTTAAACATCAACAAAGAAACGATTCGAACCATCCTGCATGAAGATTTGGGCAAAACAAAAGTCTGTGCTAAATTTGTTCCACACACGTTAACCAATGAACAAAAATCAAGGAGAAGTGCAGATTGCAGAGACATCATTTCAGCCCCTGAAAATGACCTCCAAACTTCTTAAAATCGATTGTTACTGGTGATGAAACATGGTGTTTTCAATATGATCCTAAAACAAAGCGACAAAGTGAGGAATGGAAGTAAACAAACTCGCCACAAGCCAAAAAAGCAAGAAAAGTTCCATCGAAAATCAAAACAATGCTCATTACATTCTTCGATAGTAAGGGTAATATCCACAGAGCAATTCCGCAAAGTGAACTGGAACAGGCATTCGAATCATTATTAAATCGCTGCGACAAGTGTATTGAAGCCGAACAGACTTATTTTGAGTAACAAACCAAAACAAATTATAATCTCTTGTTCCAAGTGGACAAACAATTACTGGTGAGTTTTATTTATATGTTTTGAGGCGTTTGATGGGCAGAATTCGTCGCATTCGTCCAGAATATCGAGATGAACACAGTTGGTGTTTGTTGCACGATAATGCACCCAGTCACACCTCACTTCTTGTTCGTAGATTTTTGGCAAAAAATAACGTCTGTGTGTTGAATCATCCACCGTATTTGCCTGATTTAGCACCCTGCGGCATTTCTTTGTTCCCAAAACTTAAAATGACGCTAAAAGGGTGTTATTTTGATGATATTTCGACCATAAAAACAGCTTCGACGCGTGCTTTGGAGGCAATTCCGCAAAGTGAACTGGAACAGGCATTCGAATCATTATTAAATCGCTGCAACAAGTGTATTGAAGCCGAACAGACTTATTTTGAGTAACAAACCAAAACAAATTATAATCTCTTGTTTCTATTTCATTTTACAGACCCAGTCTTAAAAATTCTTTGACGCACTGTATATGAAAACCAAAATGATTTACTGCGAAAATATAACTAACGCATTACAATATAGTTGCTATAACCCGAGGTACTCTGGACAGGAATCAACGCGAATTACTGAAAACGCGGATTCAGCGAAATAATAAAATATGAAATACAGAAACTTTACGGGCGTGTATACTATACGTATAATATACTTTTTAATAAAATGTTTCTCAATTCGCTTTAATCATTTTGTTTTTATTTGGGAGTTTAACAACAACTGAGAGAAACTTGATGGGATATACGCAGTCGCCCGTCTCTAATTTAGGGCCACTGGTTCCAGGAAAGGGAAAGAGCCAGTGCCGTAAGACAAACACCACATCGATGCCTCACAGGGATTCGAACTCGGACCCATCTCGTATGAATGGTCAGAAGCCAGAGCTTAGACCACTGCGCCAGCGGGGCAGCCTCCTTTAATAGTTAAAGGAATAAAAAACTTTATATTAAACAATAAAGTGCATGTTATATTAGGGCGTTAGGGAAGTAAGCCGACAAGTGCAACTTACGATAGCTCCTGTAATACCAAAGCAATAACCATAATATTTTAGGGTAATTATCAGTAGTTTCCCTCATTATCTATAATATGTTCCCCAACTATGGGCAGTTCAGGAACACTATTAAATGTGTCAGTCTCATTAAGTCTGCGGAAAATGCCTGTGATTCAGAGCTTCAAATACACATATTTGTTGTAACGAGTAGCAGAAAACTCCCTTTTCAGATGGTAAACACAACTGAAACCACAGAGATGTATTTCCGGTGAATACGGTCGATTGGGCAGCTGCAGCTCCTTCTGTTTAATGAACAGCCCAACGATCCGGGATTTGGGCGGCAATGTGTTGTCGTATACGTGAAGAGTTGATTGTACATCACATCGCAGTGCCCATGACTGGATATGATTCCAGTCATACACCACCATGACATCGATGCAGTGCAAGTCATTTCTAGAGAAGATGACTCCTCTAGAAATGACATGCACTGCATCGATGTCATGCTGGTGTTCTCGTCATACATCTTCCTAAAAACTGCACCACGATCATCCATGACAACGATCAGTACGATATTACGCTCATTCGAATCTGCACGAGGTAAAGGCGCAGCGGATGTATTAAGTTCGACCCTGGACCATGACTGGTGGCTTTGCCCGCGTGCGTAAAATTCCACGAAACTTTCATCTAAGCAGAGGATCCTTGTCAGCCCCTTACTTTTGCAAAAATACCACGTAAGCTTACTCCGAGCAATTTCTTAGTGGGATTTCTTCTGTATCGTGGTTAATGTGTTTTGTACCCAAGTCACTACTGTGTTAATCAGGCCTGAATCTTCTGTCAGCACAGCATAAACAGTGGTGTGGGTGTTATCCACTTGTGTGGAAAGGTCAGGGACACTCACCCTACAAGGCTTCTCTAAGGATGCACTGTTTGGCTTTTTGTCTAGGAGTCGAAATCGGTGGACCTCTTCTTAGCGTATCTGTGGGTGACCTCCTACCTTCCTTACATGTCCTTTCATCTATTTGTGCACCACCGTTTTCTTAATATCGTTTTGATCTACTTCTGTCGGCAGATGACTTTGTGTAACAAGACAGAAAACTTCGAAAAACAAGATGTTCTTCCGCTGTCAGTAGTCGTCTCAGTTGTTCCATCGTTGTGGCAACATTAACTACTTGACTGGCAGGCACGAGCTGAGCCGCAGGCACATACTACGGTGCCACCGGACATCCTGCGTGTTGCCATTTCAAGTTCTCAACTCTCCACCTTTAGAGACATTGCCAAAAACAACAAATAAACCACTACCACCAAAACCACCCCTAACGCAGTCGATAATAGAAAATTAAATTGAATTGTACGCCAATGAAAGTATAATAGTACTCTTCGAAAGGCCAAATAAGATCTACACGATGCAAAAATTTAGCAAGAGTCTTTTGTTTTCTTTCTAAACATCGTTTATGGCAGCGCTACGTCGTAATCTTTTTGTGAAAAGAACATGAGATAGTGACGATTAGGGTTGCTGCTCCATGTACCTTAGGACCGCCTCTAATGACACGGGTTCTTTCGCATGAGTGTATCTTTTTTTCTTGTTAACAGGCATTTTTTCGTCGGACTCAAAATTCGGGTCTTATCGAATTATGACAATGATTCATCTGTAACTTTTCATCGTCTTTTATGCGAACCAGGTAAAGCCTGAATGTTTTTTTTTTTTGGGGGGGGGTTAACGACCACCGTGAGCAACTCAATGGGATGTAAGAAGTCGCCCGTGTTTAATTTAGGGCCACTGGTTCCAGGGAAGTGAGAGAGCAGGGGTAGTAAGGCAAACACACAACCCATCCCTTATTCCGGACTGGAACCTTTTCCCACTCAGACGAATGGTCTGAAGCCAGCGCTTATACCACTGCTCCAGCCTGGCAGCAAGCTTGAATTGGAAAACTATCAAATGTCCGCGGGTACTTTGATTTCCCCAATCGACATCCAGCCCCCAAAACCGTCTCTCTTCCCTAATTTAGGGCTGTTGACTTCAAGGAATGGTCGGAGACAGCGCCATCAAACTAGCGCATCCGTTGTGCTTTTTCCAGAACTCGCGTCCAGATCACCTTGGATGAATAATCAGAAACCAACTCTTAGACCACTGCACCACTCGAGTGGCAGAGCTTGAACTGGAACATTATCAAATGCGCGCGGGCGGGTTTCTTGAATTGCCAATCGTCACCAAATTCAAAGCAGTCCTCCTTCCTTAAGTTAGGGCTACTGCTTCTAAGGAATGTACGGAGATACTGCCAGTCATACCTCATTCGTGAGTTCATTACATTGAATAAGAACATTGTATTTGAAGAGTGATAAGATCCACGTTTATCGTCAGACATCATTAATTGAGTTCTATTCTGCGCATTGTGTAACAAAAAACTTATTTATAGCAGACTGTTTTGACGTGCCTGGTTACTATTAAAAGGATTTGAACCCTGTAAGTAGTGATGTATTCAGGCATCTTTTCGGCGGGGCTACGACCCGAAAATCCATGAACCAACCCCCCGTATGTTTTTGGACGATCTTCTCTTATATTGAATCTAATTGTTTTCGTTTATAGCTGCATATTTGGAGATATTAATTAAAAGGAAAAACTTAAGAAAACGAGGGAAAATTTTAGAATAATAAAAGAACAACATCCACATTTACTTCAGTCTGAAATTTCTATTATCCTTCAATAAAAACTTAAATAGTTCTCGCTGAAGAGGCTATTCTTCAAACACTGACAACTCAGACTACCTCAGCAATAATAACCCAATGCCACAGGGTAGAGATACTTGCACTGCAATACATCATCATATTTTGGAAGCTGGCATTCAGCTTTATTTCTGTCTTCTGGTTGCCGACTTTTCCATGTACATATACGGTTAAGCCTCAGTTTAGCTAACGTGATGCTAGTGCTTCTAATACAACATAATATTTGCTAACTAATTTTTATCAATAGCAAATTAAGAGAACTTGTTCCCATAAAAAGGGGTTTTTTTTCATGGCCGGAGGGTGATTTACGCCCTGTGACAAAAAAATAAATAAATAAAGGCACCTCAAACTGTCATCCACACATACAAATGGTTAGTTAGTGTTTTTTTTTACTATGTGCTAATCTAAATAATCTAAAGGGGCTGAAACCAAATGGCAGGGGAATGGTTTACACCATACGTTTTCAGGTAACGCTGTAATGATTCCTTAGTAATCAGAAACACTCTTGTAGTACAGCGAGGACATTTTTGCCACTCCTAATGTTGGGAGAGGGGGATTTTCTCTAGCACAGAATTATCTTACTGGCATCCTCAATATTTTACAGCACCCCATGGTGAAATCCGTGGTGCGTTACTGAATTAAAACAAAGGTATAGCATTTTTACATTTTTAATCATTTGTATGGGTTTCTTGGAATTCGCATATGCGATATAAGGAGCATAAGAAATTTTTTATACTTTATTCAAAGTGTTTATAGGTCTTAATATTTTTATATAAATAACAAAATTTTAATTACATGTATATAAATCAGTCAACAAGTTTCAGCACCTCTCCAAAAAAATTGTGTAATTGCCCCCCCCCCCCCCCCGAAAAAATGAAAAAATTATCTGAATGCAACACTGACTGTAAGTAAAATTCCGTTGTTGAACACTGGCTGTTATCAGAAAGTGGTATTCATGTGTAGGTAATACACTATCTACCAACAAGTAATTGGACACCCCTGCAATCGACGATATCTGCTGTCCTGATACACGTCACGGCCGCCCCCATTAAATATCGTGTGGGAAACAACAACGCAACCAGTCGCATGCAAGATGCCACGCAGTTCGGAGCTCTCTGATTTCGAGAAAGGTGTAATCGTCGGGTATCACAGAAATGACCGATCCATACGTGACATATCCAGCGAGTTGAAGTACCCAAAATCGACAGTGGCCTAAGTGATTGGCAAGTGGAAGATGAGAGGTGACTGTCAGAATGTGCCCCGACCCGGCAGACCCACAAAACTGGGAGTTAGAAACCGACGGGTGCTGACCAGAGAAATTCGAAAGAACCGTACCAAATCGATGGTCCACATCCGCGAGGAGTTTCAACAAGCATCCGGGAGTGTTCGTTCGATGAATACCATCCGTAAGGAAGCCCATCTGTTCGGTTATCATGGACGTGCTGCCGCCGCCCACAAGCCTTTGATCACCAAGTCCAACAGCGCTGCTCGGCTAACGTGGTGCAAAAAACGTCGACAGTGGACCGTTGAACAGTGGAAACAGGTTCTCTGGAGCGACGAATCAAGGTTCACCCTCTACCGTTCGGATGGCAGGGTCTGGGTTTAGCGTCTGCCTGGAGAACGCCTTCTGCCGGAATGTATTGTGACAACTGTGAAGTTCGGCGGCGGTGGAATTATGCTATGGGGCTGTTTCTCCTGGTATGGCACGGGACCCTTGGTCGCAATTCCTGGTAGACTCAACGCCGAGACCTACTGCACCATTTTGGGTGACCATGCGCTTCCTACGTTGCGGCAGTTTTACGGAGTGGACCCATGTTACTTTCAGGATGACAATGCCACCTGTCATATTGCGAGGTCCACCATGGCTTGGTATGGTGACAATGGGGTTAATCGAATGGACTGGCCTGCGCAGAGACCGGATCTTAACCCTATCGAACACCTCTGGGACGAGTTGGAGCGTCGACTTAAGGGGTACCCCCAGCGTCCGAAATCGGTGAAGGAACTGACCTGTCTTCTCCAAGCCGAGTGTAAGAAAATAGCGCTAGCCGTCGTACAACGCCTGGTTGAGAGTATGTCCTGGAGGCTCGCAGCTGTAATCGCCGCTCGTGGAGGCTCCACCAACTATTGAAGGTGAATAAACTTCGTTTCCTTTGCTATCACAGGTGTCCAATTACTTATTGGTAGATAATGTATTTTCCAAAAAGGTACGAGCGACTGCGAATAATCCGGGTATCAATGTGAAGCTAACTCAATAAATTGAAGTTTCAGTTTCGATTTAATCTTTAAATGAAATTAACGTCAAGCGCAGTTCTAAGGAGCCAAATAATAACTCTTGTTCTATGACACAGAGGAAAAAATGTATAAAAGTAGAACTACTAAACCTAGCCTCAAGGCATCTGCAACTGTATTATTGGAACCTATTTAAAATTTCATTTCAAAACGGACTTGTTTAAATGACACTTATTTATGTTAGATTTGTTTGATATTTACATTGTCGTTTCTCTACGCTTGTCTTTATTGTTTTCAGAAAAAAAGGAAAGAATGGAAAACATTTTGATATCTAAACTAACGACCAGGACTATCAAATTCGAGAGACTACAAATTGTTGGAGTCCAGAATTTGTGTGGTTTTAAAATATGCAATTTTAGAATTCTCATCTTTTCGCCCGCCCACTTTCTTTACTTTTATATTTATTTGAACTCTTTCTAGATTTCTTTGTTACATTATTTCACTTTTCCTGTCACTCTCACTGTATATAATTCCATTCTTATTTTGCCCCCTTTCTGAGTGATCTACTTTGGTCACAGAATTTACTGATGAACAGTATTAGTTTAATGGATGGGCACTATTTCACGAAAGTACGAAATAACTTCGTCTTGTCAGAATCGATTGAGTAAGAAAGCGAAGGTCATTCTATTACCACAGACATAGTTTTGTCTTTTCTGTTCCGTCCGGCTGGGAAGTTAATAAAGCTTATTACTTTGTGCACTGATTCTTCTTTTCCTTGGAAATCGCAACCTTTTCTATACTACACAGATTCTGTGATTTCTTTTTTCAAAATACTGTGCTGGTATTTCCGAACTTTTCACTTGTTATTAGAAGGTTGGATGTCGTAAAAGTGTAGCTTTGGGCAAAATTTCAGTGTGTTTTAGTTCTGCTGTAGAGATTTTTTTCTGAAAATTGGAACGCCAATAAATTTCACTTTATGAAACAGGGTGGTCTTCTGTCTTCGGAAAATTACTGAAAAATTACGTACACTACTTAAAGGCATAAGATTTTCTGCGTTTGTAAGGTAAGCATCAAAAGTTTTTACGACACAAACTAAGGCACTTCTATTCGTACTCCCTTAGTTGTAAGGATGATGTCGAACCTGTATTGAATATATCAACATATCCGTTGTAATAAATCCATGTCAACAGCAGTAATGGCGTTTACGATCCCTTTCTTTAGGTTATTTATATCACTTAACTTCGGTTTCTGAACTGTCCTTGACCAATTCCCATAAAAATCCAATGGGGTTAAATCAGGCGAACGAGCTGACAAAAGAAGCGGGCTATCTCGGGCAATCGAGCGTCCTGGCGGCACAGTATATCAGTAGTCACGAGTACTTGTAGCATATCGGTGAGAAGCTGCGTCTTTTTGAAAGATGACAACTGGCTAAAAGTCTTCGACTGATGTCACAGCAAAATATTTCAACATATCTAAGTAGACATTTGCTTTAACCGATTTTTTCCACGAAGTAAAAAGGACCAATAATGCAGTTGTACATAAGTCTACCCCAAACATTAACTTTAGAGGTATTAACGAATATGAGTTTGTGAGTCACGTGGGTTTTCCGAGCCCCATATGCACACGATATGTCCATGAGCTCTCCATGATAGGTCAAATGTCGACTCATCACCAGTGGTGTAGCTTTAATTGAAAAAGTACACGAACGCGCGGTGCCTTTACATTTTCAATACCTTTCCCTTCTTAGCCCTCCCCCTTTCTTCCATTTCTGCCTCTTCCCTTTTTACTTTCTTATATTTATAGCATAAGAAAGTTTAGTGATCGGTCAAAATCACACTTCCGGATTAACACGTTTTGGGAAACCTGGACGAAGATTTCACCGTTTTGGGCAGAAAACACTGAAGTGCTGGGGGCCAAATTGGGGCGGTATTGGGGTGCAACAATTAATATCAACCCCATATTATCGGGTAAAATGCCGTTGGGAGCTGAAACTAATTTAGCGTGCCATAGTGAAAGTCATTTATTACTGAGGGTCTTAGTTCTCGAAATATTTGGATAGGAACAGTTTGGGCACAGCACAAAACAAATTTAAGTAACAATTATCGAGTAAGATGTTTTAAGCAACATTTTATGGAGAGAGCAATGGCTTTTTTTGCCTGTGTGAAACGAGCCTAAAGCTCCAGAGAGACAAATAATCTCCTCTGCTTCAAGCGCAATTAAAGGGCACTCGTAACTGGACTAAATTTTCCAAAACTCACAATTATACTCCTTAATAATGACTAGATTAATTAAATTCCCAATTACAATAATTTCCCCACTGCAATATCCCAACCTCAACGTTCTTAGAAAAAGGAGTTTCAAGAGACTGCCAAGTGAGAATGGATTTAGAGACTAACTCTACCTTCAAACAAACCTGGGATGTTAAATCCACTAACTGTGGAGTTTTTCTGTTGCATTCTTTATACCGGAAAATAATTATAGGACATTCACATTTTAAAACGAAAGCAAATTATGAAGTATAGGATTTTCCGGAATGCGTGCCGGCTAGAAAAAGTACTGGAACGCCGTTTCGGCCCCACTACTCCACTGCTCACCACTAAAAGGTACATGTTCATGGAAGTGTCCACTATTGACCAGGCAATCCGTTAAATTACAGGCAAATTGGAAACTGCGGTGCATATCATTGTGCTCCAAATGTTGAAAAATCTGGACTTTGTATGCGTATAATAGCAGTCGTTTATGCAAAATTCGTATCATTATTTAAAGTCAAGCACCTCAGAGAAGCAAGGTCTGTGTTTCACTGGGCTCTGTCAAGCACCTGAGAAATTGGTACATTTAGTACTGATTAGGGTATTATATTTCAGCAGAAAAATGTTCCTGTATACAAACAGTGCTTTGGTTCTTTATCAGTTCTTTTTCATTTCTCGATCAGCTAATAAGTGTGTGAGTATGGTTCTGCACTTCGTTCGAGTATGTATGTGGTAGATCTGAGACGGGTGAAGCCTAAGCCCGAAAGCCCGAAGCAGAGCCCGGGCCCGAATAGGACTCGGGTTGTAGAATATTTACTGCGGTTCGGGCTCGGTCGGGCTCGGGCTCTTAGAGAGAAGGAGAGCGAGAGAATTTCTTTATATATAAATGATTTTATATGATTCAGCACACGATGCCCTTTATAATCGGTAAATGGAATTCTTCGGCAACTGGTTCTGGTTAGGGAGCGGGCATTCGAGATGGCTATTTATTCCGGGCTTGGGTAAAAAATGCCATAGGCCGCGCATTAGTGTGTTTCTGCAGAGAAGAAAAAGCTTTTTCAAGAACTATAGATATTGGATAGTTGATAGCATGCCGACAATAATTTATTCCCTATCTCCACGCAGCAGCTCCCTGCTAATTCTATTTAGCAACGTACATATTGCAGGGCATTATGGCTCGATAATAATAGCATTATTTGAGCAACATGCAATTGCAGCACCGACTGATCATTTTGGATGCCCGGCCGCCCGAAGCACTTCTGGTGGAAACGAACGGTCAAAGAAAATCGTACAGTTACACTGTAAAAATAGATAGAGGTCCCTTCCAACCATTCCCTATTTAAGAAATACGTTGGTTAATTGCAGGAGGAGAAGAGAGTGCAAGTGTGGAAAAGGAGATTTTTTTATTGATAGTTGAACAGGTTAGCCAGTTTTTGGACTCGTTCTATCTTGCAATATAAAATTCGGGCTCGGATGGGTTAGGGCTGATGTACCACGGGCTCCGAACTCAGCTCTAGTATGTGGTTTACCTATGTGCCGCCATCTGTGAAATCTGTGATGTTCCACTAACTGCCACTTTGGAATATCGTGTTCTGCTACAGTGTTTGGATTGCTGTTGTGGTGCCCTAAGGGTTTGAGTGTTTCACTTTTTTTCATTTACATAGTTATTTTCAAGTTCTTAGTTGTGCTACTAGATAAATGGAATTGGTTACTGTGCACACCCTGCTTTCTAAGTGAGTGGCCGCTGAGCAATTTATGTGATTCTTTTTTTCATTTGCTTTTGCTCACTGATATATCCGTACATGGAGTTCATTAAACGTTCATTTGAAGAGGTTCATTCTGGACTATGGCATATTTCTGAATTTAAACATGAACTTAAACAAGAACCTATTGATATTAAACTCTCTATTGTAAATCTTAAGGACACATTAAACTCTATTGTTAATTCTGATGTGTTACAAAAATGTAATGACTTGGAGGTAAGAAATAAATCCCTGCAGACTGAGTTGAATGATATGAAGGAAAAGAGTCTACAGCAGCAACAGGAGTTCCTTGTCCTTAAGAAAGATTTGAATGACTTGAACCAGTACAATAGGAACATAAATATTGAGATTCATGGCATTGACTTGTCTTACATTAAAAGTGCTGCTGACCTAAGAGTTCATCTGGGTAAATTTGCAAAAGAATTACAGATTACTAACTACCAGGACTCTGACAGTGATGTGGCGCACCCTTTGTTTAATAGTACTGGAGATTTGAAAAATTATAGGGTTAACATCTAGTTTGCTACTAGAACTGTAAGAAACTTGTAGTTGTCTAAAAGGAAAATTACGGTTACTTTGGACAGTAATTTACGTAATACAAAGTTACAACTCAATGAAAAGTTAACTCCTCAAAATAGATATATTTACTAGCAGTCGAGACTGCTGGTTAAGCAGGGTAAGATAAAATCTGCATTGTTATGGAATCGTGATAAATTTATTAAGGTTACAGAAGCTGACCATAAAAAGGAAGTATTTTCTTTTGAACAGTTGCAACAGTTTGGATTTGATAAATAATTGACTTCTACCTAATAATATCTGCTAACTATTATTCTGTTAATAACCTAAATTAATTGTAGAGTACTAAACACAGTAACTTTATTTCAATTTTTCATATCAATGCAAGGTCATTATTGAATAAGGAAACACTTTTGGAAGTTCTCATTCAATCGGGTTTTTTCAAGATTGATTTTTTTGTTTGTTACAGAGACTTGGTTTCCAATTGCTGAATTTAATATTAAATTTTCAAACTATGATATTTTTCATTTAAACAGAATATACTCTATGGGTGGGGGTGTTGCAATTTATGTAAATAATCAAAACTCAAATTTTGCCATTGTTCATAACTTTACTATTATAAATCAAAATATATAGAACTTTTGGCTATACAAAATCAATACTACATTATCTCTGTTTGCTACAGACCTGCCGATTCAGATTGTTATGAATTTTGTACCACTATTAATGATTTACTTAGCTTTGCTAATTTGGTTGAAAAAAACTTTCTTCCTGAGTGATTTTAATATGGACATTTCTCAAAAACATCCCACAAGTGACTATTTCAAAAATGTTTAGATGTCATCTGGATTTTATAATACAATATCCCTACCGACAAGAATTACTTCTACTTCAAGCTCTGTACTGGAGGAAATTATTGCTTCTGGTGTTTTAAGATACGATATTAGTGACCACTGGCCTAATTTCATAACTCACCCCATTTCCTCTGTTAAAAAAATTAAAACAGTTTCTTACTCAGCAAGATTAATTAAGAAGATTACACAAATTTTGAAGAAGTGTAAATGTGACTAGGATGGTAAATAAAGAAATTCCGAGATCGACTTCAGGAAATTGACTGGAAAAATGAGTCGACCTATCCTTCGCCTAACACTACATTTAATGTGTTTCTAACAATATTAAAAGACATATGTGATAAAATATTTACTGTTTCACAGAAATGTAAGAAAAATAACAAAACACTTAGGAAACCTTGGATAGAAAACTCTCTTATACACAAAATAAATATTAAGAATAAATTATACACCAAATTCTTAAAGTCTAGATCACACGATGTCTTCACTGTCTTTAGGAAATATAGAAACTACTTGAATTCGAAAATTAGAGCAATTAAAAGAACTTATTATTTAAACATTTTCTCACAGCAGCGTATAGTAAATCAATTTAATCACTATTTCGTGACTGCTCCTCGAGTTACAGTGCCTAGCTCTGTTAAAACTAACCCTAATCATATTGTCTCTGTTAATTGAGTTCAAAGGCCTGATAGCTCTTTCTTATTTGAGCTTACTAAAGAAGTACCGCTAAGAGAACTTAATAATATTAAAGCTGGCACAAGTCCTTGTCATGATAACATAAGTCCGGTTGTTGTAAACGCAGTTTCTGATTTATTGATCGAACCACTGTTTTCCATTTTCAGTCAAGTGTTTGACACTGGCATTTTCCCTGATGCTCTTAAAGTTGTAAAGGTATCTCCCGTATGTACATCTGGTTCTAAAAACTGTAAACATAATTACAGACCTATTTCTAAAATGATTATCTTTGCTAAAGTGCTTGAAAGGTTAATATGTAAAAGGCTAACAGCTTATTTCATAAACATAAAATTATAAATACTAACCAATTTGGTTTTCAGACTCATAAGTCGACTGAGAAAGCTTTACTTTTCATTCAAAGCTTTATTCAAAACAACATGGAAAGAAATAAAACTAAATTGGCATTTGACCTTGATT
The DNA here is from genome assembly GCA_039090855.1 of Macrothele yani. Lineage (NCBI taxonomy): Eukaryota > Metazoa > Arthropoda > Arachnida > Araneae > Macrothelidae > Macrothele > Macrothele yani. The sequence continues at coordinate 40,059,062 of CM077022.1, read as the reverse complement.
TAACTAAAGCTTTTGACACATTAATTATAACATTCCTCTTAGATAAGTTATATAGCATTGAGATTAGAGGATTGCCTAAAAATATTTTTAAAAGTTATTTAAAGAATAGACTTCAATATACACAGATTGATCAAATTATTTCACCAATGGAATTTTTACACGTGGGGTATCCCAGGGCTCTATTCTGAGCCCTGTATTGTTTAATGTACACTGAAGTGCCAGAAAAACTGGTACACCAGTCTAATACATAGTAGGTTCCCCACGGGAGCGCAGGACTACAGAAATACGACAGGGAATGGACACCACTAGCTTCTAGAAATATGATGTAGGTAATGCACACCATACTTCCTGCAGAGCGTTCCACAATTCGGGGGTATTCCGAGGTCTCTGATTCCTGTGTTCGATAGCGCGTCGCATGCCATCCCAAATGTGTTCTATCACATGCAAATCTGAGAATTTCGGTGGGAATGGCAACACCCCAAACTCAGAGGAATGCTCCTCTAACCATAATATGGCGTCCCGACACTTGTGTGGAGGTGCGTTGTTCTGTTGGAACAGGCCCAACCCATCAGCATGAATGCAGAACTTGAACGGGTTTACCTCGTCAGAAAGGATTAACACAAAGCGTTGGCCGTCAAAGACGTTTGTAAACGTACCTGGGATAACAGTGACGTCCTGCTATACACACTCCATACCATTACGGATCCTCCACCAGCCGGTACAGTTCTCTGTTGACAGGCGGGATTCATGGCTTCATGGGGTTTGCGCCACACACGAATCTTCCATCTGCCCAATATAGTTGGAAACGTAACTCGTCAGACCAGGCTACCTGTTTCCAGTCATCAAGTGCCCAGTGGCGGTGTTGCCGTGCCCAAGCGAGGCGCATAGCTCTGTGTCGTGCACCCATCAAGGAGACTCGAGTTGGGCGTCGGCTCCCAAAGCCCATATCGTGCAGGGTACGTTGCACAGTTCGGACGCTGATGCTTTTTGAGGCTCCAGCATTGAATTACACACCTACGAATGAAGCAAAATTTAGTTTTCAAACATTTTGCTAGAGTACACATTGGCAAATATGATGATACCTGCGAGAGTGTGGCACGCCTATCGCGTGAAACGATTCCTGACAGCTGACGATGGTCACTTTCACCCAATGTCTTTTTACGGCCACACTGGTATCGTGGGTTGGAGGTTTTGCCGGAATTCATGTAGTCACGGTACACCCTTGCAATTGTCGTCCGTGAAAACCGAACTTCGTTTCTACCTCCTAAATACTATGGCCCATCTCACGAGTGCCAACTATGACACCGCGTTGAAAATCGCTCAAATCGTTTATTACTTGCCATTCTCATGCTGAAAACAGCTCCGACAGCTGGCAAGAATGTCTATCGCTTTATATACGCACTGGAGGACGCAACCGAGTACGCGCATATGTGACGTTGATATGTATTTTGCATAAGCTCGTCTGTACCAGTTTTTCTGGCACGTCAGTGTATATATAAATGATATTCTCGAAATCTTACTTAACACTACTATAACATTATATGCAGAAAATCCTGTTTTTTTTTTTTTTTTTTTTTTTTTTTTTGGTTATGATATACAACAAATTGTAACACATTCCACTGAACAACTTTCCATCTATTCGAGTTGGATTTCGGTAAATTATCTTATAATTAATACTAATAAATCTAAAGCATTAATATTTTCTACGCAAGCAATTGAAGTATCGCCTGTATTACAAACAAAAGCTGAGAACAGGGTTATTGAACATGTGGACAATATTAAATATCTTGGAATTATACTTCAAAATAATTTGAAATGGAACCTACATATTGACCATCTTGTTGTTAAACTTTCGAGAAATTTAGGTGTAATTGGTTCGATAGTCTCAGTTTTGTCACTCAGGGTTCTAAAGTTATTATATTACTCATTATTGCAATCTCACCTTGACTATTGCATTCTGGCATGGGGGCATACCACTTTGGTGAATATTTCCAGAGTCCAGATATTACGAAATAAATTTGTCAGACTTTTGGAATTAAAAAATAATTTCACACCTACGAATGAAGCAAAATTTAGTTTTCAAACATTTTGCTAGAGTACACCCTGGCAAATATGGGTATCTGACTATTAGCCAGTTATGTTACTTTAATTTGGGTAAGATAATGTACAAAAGGATTAAAAATAGTATTAATAATGAATGTATACTTATCTCTAAATCTGTACTTAGCTACAATACCAAGAATCAGGGCTTACTGTGACTAGTCTTTCCCAGAACTAATTATATAAAGCAAAGTGTAAATTACATAGGACAACAATACTGGAACTCTTTATCTCATGAGATTACTGATTTGAATAATTTGAATATTTTGAAGATAAAATTAAAACTTCATCTATTATATAAAAATTCGAAATAATGGGGGGGGGGGGGGGATTGTTAATATGTGAACATAGGGAAAATGTGAGCGATGAAGTGAACGCATTGGGTGTTAAAGGGGGGAAATACCTTTTCCATTTACATCACTTTTTTAATTAATTCAACATGTTAACTAACTTACATTTAATAATTCGGCTTGCTGTCTCTGTGGTTCTTGTCTGGATGTGTGTATATAGGGAGACTAGGGCTATGTCAGGTCTGTGTTTGGCCATTTCCCTTGTCTTCCTAGCTGTTTCTATTAATAATTCTAATAATGTCAATTTATTTTAAATGCATTTGTATTAAAACAGCTGAAATAAAATAAATAAATAAATAAAATTTGCAATCTCTGTTGCGCATTATCTTGTTTGGTTAACTTCCTTCTGCTGCAGAGAAATGATTTCCGTACTCGTTCCTTCTCGTCTTCCGAAACACTGCGACGTCCACTTTTTGGTTTTTCCAACACACTCCAAGTTGAAGAAATAAAATAAATAAATAAATAAAATGTGGCGATCCCTGTAACGCGCTCGGCTAGATATCGAAAGATCCGGGATTCAATTCCCCGTCGGCGGCCGGATAACAATTTTTCGGTTGCTGTGCGTTGCTAAACGTGGAAAGAGCGATGTATTTGTTTATTCACTGACGTCACGTATTTGGAGGATTTTGACTTAGGATTTAACTGCTATAACTAATATATTGCCAGTGCCATTAATGCCCACCAGATGGAGACGTCTCAGTAGCTGAGCCCATGTTACGGATTTATAATGTCAGATGCTGACAGAAAAAACGCACATAGCGCCGTGGATTGTTGGCCACCGTGGTGTAAGGCTAACACGCTCGGATAGATATCGAGAGATTAGGGATTCATTTCCCCGGTGGCGGCCGAATAACAATTTTTCGGTTGCTGTGCGTTGCTAAACGTGGAAAGAGCGATCGATGTCTTTGTTTATTCACACTCTAAGTTGATAGGAGTTTATATTTCCAATACTTAATTAATTTAGTATCAGGAGGATTCCTGCTGAAACATATATAAAAATGTCTTTGCACTTCAATTACTAATCTCGTTTAAAAAAATGAGGCCCATACAAATAACTTTTTCCTGTACATTCGCCATTACAGCTTGTAGTTATGGACAGGAAGAACAGCTGGCGCCATCTACACGGAATGATAGATAAAAAAGCTTCAGATATTTATCTTTCAAACGCTGCAAATCTTGTTTATGCCAGCAGTGCAGTTACTTTTTATTAATTTTTTTAAAGTACGGTTAGACTTTTGGATCACCCTGTGTTTATCAAAAATACCAAATTGATACACTGTGATGGATAATAAAAAAAATGTGGATTTTTTTATTACTTAGATATGTTTATTTTACTCTGGCGAGCAAATGTGAGAAAGTTGCAAGGAGTTTCTCATCACCTGTAATAGTTTTAAAGAAGGGGCTGTCAGTTTGGAAACGCTCGCGGAAATCGCAAAATACAGACGACCATTTTTATTTCTTCATCACTGTCAGAATCTCCGAAAAGTCTTTTAGCAGCCACAACTTATTCAAATATTTATGGATAGACAGGATTTGAACGGCCAGCCTACTGTTTCACTTCTTGAACCATCTAACTCCTTTCATATTCGTTTTGCCACAAATTACTTGAAGCAACAATATATCCTTCTCTTGTTATTGTTTACACGAGTCCAGACATCTCGTCTGTTCTATTTGACGCAAACGACGTACTTGAAAAATCGTGTGCGGCTTAATTTGTCATCTCTCGTTTCCATTTTTGCACGAATATTTACTCCGTAATTTGGGAAACGGTTAAATTCGACGCTTGACAAGAGCATAGTCAATTTAACAAGAAAGATGGCACCGATGCCTCCGTTGTATAATGAGCACGTCTTTTCACAAAAATATGAAACACACTATGAAAATTTTAAAGCACTTTTACTATTTTGAACAACTTCGATCAATAGACTTCTCTAAAAATTTGCTTTAAATGACTCACAGAGAAAATTTCTTTTCAAAATCTTTAAAACTAGCATGGATAATTTTTGTCGTGATAAGAGGGAAACATAACACATCTAAAAACTACTTTTAGAAGTACAAATGGGCAAAAGGAAATATTAGAGTGATTCGAAAGTCATTGCCGTTTTAAAGAGTCGTCCTGTGTCAGGTAATTCCTCAGTGCGCATGCGTTATGTAAATAAGAACAACGCATCACCGGAAATCTGGTATCGTCCAGTTGGTATAAATAGGAGCTCGCCATGCCGTGATCTAAGCAAAGGCAGAGTGATTGCTTTCTGAAATGACTTGCTTAGCTTGCTTCATTACTTAGCATTCAGCTTTAGCGATGCCATACACTCTCATTCTTCTCTTCACCTCCTTTTCTTTCTGATCTTTCCTGTGGAACACCTGCTCCTTCCTCTTTTCTAAAGGCGGCTGGACCTACGGCTCAAGTCTCCCAACTGAGAAAGCTGTTGCCTAGCCTAGATCCAGTCAACTAATCTATGGGTAGGGGCAAGATACGTGAACCGTATGTTAGGTTCTGAACGATTGGGATTGCCCCAATGTTTGACCCTTCGGTTCGTGTTCTTTTGTATTCGATTCGTGATTTATTGGAACGTTTTTCTGAGAAAAGTTCTAAGTCATGTCAAACATGTTTTGGAAATTCATATCAGACAACTTCGTAGGGCCAAGGAAGGATTCGAAATCATATGCTTGAATTGTGACGAAAAGCTAACAAACTTTCTTCAAGTCATGCACATTCCAGTGCTTTTTGACACCACGTCATCCTTCATTGTTGGAGTTGACAAAAGGATTCAAATGCGACATCACGTCCTTTGCCCTAACCGTTATGGAGAGCGACACAGTCTTCTAGTGGAATTTGATATGTTGGGCCCCTCATTGTACTCAGAGGTCACGGCGTTCATGCAGGTCCACGTATTGGTACAGAACATCAATTCCATTCAGTAATCGCCGTGTGCTGTCACTGTCTGTGTTTGCTATCCGAGTGTTGCATTTTTTTCCTTTCAGTTTTCAGTTCTTACAACGCTTCGCCACCGTAAATCGTGCAGAGTCATTGTGAGGTACAAGGTTGAGACAAAAGTTCGTTCCAATTGCAGCTGAAAAGTTTTATGACGCAAGAAACATTTTTACGCTCACCATATTCTGCAAAGCACAGGCCGTTGTTTTTTTTTATAATTCTTTGTCAAGATTCCACCCGAGCCACGATCACATGGCGGTACCGCACGGCAGGTTTCCAGAACTGAAAATCTCTGATGCCAGAATCCTGATCCACCACTGAAGTGAAGTGCCGTTCTTTTAGGAAATGAGACATGCGCAAAACAGGTGGTAATCGGATGGAGTCAGCTCCGGCTGTGTGGCTGATCAGGAAGGATCTCAACCCCTTCCAATCTTTTGTAGTTTTTGGCTCACCACTTTTGAGGTGCGACTCGGGCATTATCCACTTGCTGCAACGATCTCCTCCTATTAATGAGTGCTGAGTAGCGTTGGCACAGAGTACTATAAAACGACTGTAGTTGTTTTGTACAGAGGTTCCTATTCACAGACTGGTCATCAGGCTTAAGTTCTCAATTAACACGAACCCCACAGTTCCACAAAGTGCATAACATGACTTTCCTTTCAAACCGCCCTGTTTACACTACTGGCTGTGTTTCCTAGTGTGGCGTCAGCCACTGCTACCAAGTGGAAGTAAAACGTAGGAATGTCCACTTTTCATTACCTATTACAGTACAACGTTAAACCCTATCGTCGTGGGGATTTGACAGCAAAATCCTGCAGAGGGCGACGTGTTTTTGGAATTTCAATGCATGGGACCCATTTGATGTCCTCCGCAAGAGAAACCAAGCTGGTACAAGTGACGAGCGACGGTTGATTAGTACGACGTCATCTCAGTTGCCAATTGTTTTGTACCGATTCCGGGGTCGTTATCACAGCTTCTACTAGAATGTCAGTGTTTCTCGTCGTTGGGCGTTCTGACCTACCTCAGCTTTTCTTCGAGACTGGTGTCCCCAATTTCGAAACCACGGAACTATTTTCGTGTAGTGCTGTTGATCTCTGTTTCCTTACCTTCAACTACACAAATTTCTCTCGCTGCCGGCGGGTTTAATCCATTTTTCCAGTAATGACGAAGGAGCACCTGAACCGTACGCTTATCAACCGCAATCTTCTGTTAACTTGCTAACGCAATGTGGTTCCGTGTGAAAGGCACATCACTAGCCTGGTGTTTTTTGTTTCTTGATTGGAGATTTAGCAACCACCGTGAGCAACTCAATGGGCTGTAAGCAGTCGCCCGTCCCTAATTTAGGGCCACTGGTTCCAGGAAAGGGAGAGAGCCAGGGCCGTAAGACAAACACAACATCCATGTCTCATCGGGATTCGAACCCGGACCCCTTTCGGATCAATGATCAGAAGCCATCGCTTAGAACACTGCGCCATCGGGGCGGCGGTGTGTTTGCACATCATCTCGGTACCAAGTGGGCTCTGGCGCTCGTTTCGTATATAGGTTCAACATTATGTGTAGCTCCAAACGAGGCGAACGTTTGACTCATCTTGATACTACTTTCAATTTGACGCATCGGAAATGTGCCCAATGTGAATCAGAGAAATACGTTAGATTGTGTTTCTTCCTCGTATTTATCCCTCAAATCTCCCAAGCTGCCGCAAAATGTGGCTAACTTTTGCAGCTGGAACTTGAGCTCAGTACGATGATGAATTGTCCTCGCGAAGCTTATTCTGTTCGGACAAGCTTGATGACCACAATGTTTGTAAATCTCAATTAACAAACTCTTGAAATTTGCATAATTACACTGAATGTACCGAAACATTCATTTCCCAGTTTTCCAAATACAGTCAATCATCGTTAAACCGTCATATACGTAGTGCGATCAAAATGTTCCGAGACTAGGTACGTAGCTCGCCAATGGATGGCAATACGCGGATGCGCGAGCAGCAGTCGAGGGCAGTGACCTTCATGAGTCATTGTGCCGCGTGGCGTCGTTCTGTGAATATCTGGAACTGTGCTACACGATATTTGGTGACCACGTGCATAATACAGTTGTGATTTCGGTATGGACTGCAAATTAGAGCAGCGAGAGAACATCAGATTCTGCGTCAAACTCGGTAAATCGAGAACGGAGACGCATGAAATGTTGCGGCAGGCTTATGGCAATGAAGCAATTTTTTTTAATTGGAGGTTTAACGACCACCGTGAGCAACTCAATGGGCTATAAGCAGTCGTCCGTCCCTAATTTAGGGCTACTGGTTCCAGGGAAGGGAGATAGCCAGTGCCATAAGATAAACACAACATCCATGCCTCACAGGGATTCGAACCCGGACCCCTTTCGGACGAATGATCAGAGGCCATCGCTTAGATCACCGCGCCACCGGGGCGGCAATGAAGCAATGAGTCGTGCAAGGTGTTTTCAGTGGCACTCGTGCTTCAACAGCGGGAAAACGATACTGCAAGATGACGAGAGGTCAGGGCGACAGTCCACGAGAACACCCCCGAGAATGTGGACAAATGTCGACATTCGTGGAATGGTGCACCGTGAATTCGTCCCCCAGGGCCAGACCGTCACCGCCCTTTTTTCTGCGGCGTCTTAGGCAGGACATTCGCCGCAAATGACCTGAAATGTGGCGCAGGGGCGAATTCCTGCTCCATCACGACAATGCAGCAGCTCACAGAGCGTTAGCAACACGCCAGGTTTGCAACCGCAACAGCATAACTACCCTTCCTCAGCCGCCTCTCTCGCCGGATTTAACACCCTGCGATTTCTTTCTGTCCTCGAAGATGAAGCTGAAGCTCAAGGGTCGCCGTTTTGAAACCATGGGGGAGATCTAGCGCGAATCGCAGACGGTACTTGATACGATTCGCGAACAGGACTTCCAGGGAGCGTTCCAACAGTGGCAAAAGCGCTGGCAGCGGCGTGTCGCTGCCCAAGGATACTACTTGCCTCTATGGAAAGGTAAGAGCAGCAGCAGTTAAGCTATTTTTGTTTTGGCAAATCGTAAATGGAACCACAAGAGCAGGGTAATTAAACCCTACCTTTCCGTTTAGTAAACTTCTACATTTAACAGAACACACACACGCACACCAGTCGCCTGCCTTCTGCCAGATGCAATAAATCACAAAAGAGTCTGCCCATGATTTTCAGTAGCTGATTACACATTGCTAACGGCACTATTCTTTTCTCAAGGGAGTTGGCCTGCTGGTCCCTGTTATCTCACTCAATCTACAAAACTTCTTTGAGGTGGAGCCATCTAACATTCTTTTCTTTTGGGAAACACTTAAGAATATTAAGGTGGCCGATTCGAAGTTTCCGCTGCGCAAGTGAATATTTTGAGAGGCAGTCCAACTGGCCATTCTCTATGAGAAACATTAAAATGCCGCCATGTCTTCGATTGTGGCGAACAGCGAGGTAGAGGTTTAAAGGAGGAAATTTCTATTTATTAGGTGAACAAATAAGTTTTAAAGCGTTTTCTGTGTGACGTATACCGCTAACCGTAACTGGTCCAGAGTGTAAAATGTGATACAGAAGTTAGCCCAGTAGTCAAACGCACTTGCACATCGGTAGGTGAAAGATGTCAAGCGATACTGCATTTATTCGACACTACATTCGTTACGAATTTCATAAAGGAAAAAGTGCTGCAAAAGCATGTGCATCGGCCTGTTCTGTTCTGTTGCAGAATATTGTATCGAAAAACACGTGGGAGTTTTGGTGTAGACGGTTTAAAGCAGGTGATTTTGATGTTAGCGATCGAGAACGTAGCGGCGCCACGCAGAAAGTTGCACATGAGCGATTGCAAGCACTGTTGGATGAAGATTCTTCTCAAACGCAAAAATAACTAGCTGAACAACTGGGGTAATTCAACAAACCATTTCCAATCGTTTATGCGCAATGGGAAATATTCAGAAGGAAGTAAAATGAGTGCCATCTGACCTGAGCAAGAGGAACAAGGATGAGCGTGTCATGAAGTGTTTGAATCTGTTGAATAAACAACACAGAAAGTACTTCCTGTGAAAATTCGTTACGAGTGATGAAAAGTGGATATGGTACGACAATCCTAAACGCAAAACCCACTGGGTAGACCCCGGTGAAGCAACGTCTCGACACTAAACGCAATATTCACTCTAAGAAAGTTCTGCTGGGCATCAGGTGGGATATGAAGGGTGTGCTCTATTATGAACTATTGCAACAGGGTCAAACTGTTACTGCTGATCGCAATAAGCAATAATTCCTGCGATTGAACCAGGAAATCTGTAGGAAACGTCCATTCACAGGCAAAGGATTGCGTCCCGTGAAATCACTGCATGACAACGATAGGCCGCATGTCGCGAAATCGGTCAAGGAGACGTTATTGACGCTTGGCTGGGAAGTTTTGGAACACCCGGCGTATAGTCCCGACATAGCCGCCCCTTCAGACTATCATTATTTTCGATCGATGCAACATGGTTTGTCTGCTGTACGGTTCCGGACATGTGACGAAGTGCAAAAATGGCTTGACGACTTTATCGCGTCACACGACGAAGTATTCTTCACGGCTGGAATCCGCCAGCTTCCCGACCGATAGCGGAAGGTGATAGATAATGATGGCGCATATTTTGATTCGTAAAGGCATAGCTTTCTCTCAACGTACATGTTGCGTTGTCTTAAAACGCATTAAAACTTATTTGTACACCTAATAGTTCAATAGGATGAGATTTGTGACCCATGAACCGTGGGTGTAAGGTGGGGGTCGCGGTTTAAAGAGGCAGTTTATTGAGGTTCGACTATACTTGGTTTCTATCATACATAATATCTTCATTTAAAAACATAATGTAGTGGCTTTGAGAAGATATATACCAGTAGCGGGCGGCCGTTTTATGCAACGCATGCATTATAGGCTCTAAATAGGTGAAAAAAAAATTGATCTATGAAAAAAAGGAAAGAATTGCACGATGAAAATCTTCGTGCTCCAGTACTACTACGGGAAAATTTAAACTACACTATCTACCAACAAGTAATTGGATACCTGTGATAGCAAAGGATAACGAATTCTATTCACTTTCAATAGTTGCTGGAACCTCCACGAGCGGCGATTACAGCTGCAAACCTACGTGGCATACCCTCAACCAGGCGTTGTACGACGGCTAGCGGTATTTTCTTCCCCTCGGCTTGGAGAAGACAGGTCAGTTCCTTCACCGATTTCGGACGCTGGGGGAACCCCTTAAGTCGACGCTTCAAATCGTCCCAGAGGTGCTTGATAGGGTTAACGTCCGGGCTCTGCGCATGCCAGTCCATTCGGTTAACCCCACTGTCACCACACCAAGCCATGGTGGATTTCGTTCGCAACATGACAGGTGGCATTGTCATCCTGAAAGTAACATGGGTCCACCACGTAAAACTGCCACAACGTAGGAAGCGCATGGTCATCCAAAATGGTGCAGTAGGTCTCGGCGTTGAGTCTACAAGGAATTGCGACCAAGGGTCCCGTGCCATACCAGGAAACACCCCCATAGCATAATTCCACCGCCGCCGAACTTCACAGTTGAAACAATACATTCCGGCAGGTGGCGTTCTCCAGGCAGACGCCAAACCCAGACACTGCCATCCGAACGGTAGATGGTGAATCTTGATTCGTGGCTCCATAGAACCTGTTTCCACTGTTCAACGGTCCACTGTCGACGCTCTTTGCACCACGTTAGCAGAGCAGCGCTATTGGACTTGGTGATCAAAGGCTTGTGGGTGGCAGCACGTCTATGATAGCAGAGCAGATGGGCTTCCTTACGGATGGTATTCATCAAAAGAACACTCCCGCAGGCCTGTTGAAACTCCTCGCGGATGTGGCCCATCGATTTGGTGCGGTTCTTCCGAATTTCTCTGGCCAGCACCCGTCGGTCTCTAACTCCCAGTTTTGTGGGTCTGCCGGGTCGGGGCACATTCCGACAGTCACCTCTCATCTTCCACTTGCCATTCACGTAGGCCACTGTCGATTTTGGGTACTTCAACTAGCTGGTTATGTCAGGTATGGACCGCCCATTTCTGTGATACCCGACAGTTGCATCTTGCATGCGACTGGTTGCGTTGTTGTTTCCCACACGATATTTAACGGCGGCGGCCGTGACGTGCATCAGGACCGAAGATATCGTCGATTGCCGGGGTGTCCAATTACTTGTTGGTAGATAGTGTATGTACCTGGTTTCAGAAATAAAATTCGCTCATCGTCAAAAGCAGAAATGCACCCAGAAGGACGTGTCGGATTGCAATGCTATTCTGGAGGAAGGTAAAGATTACCACGAACAATAAATGAATAAACATTGAAACTGATATGAGCAATATTTATTGAGCTACACGTCAATAAGTAGTGTCCCTCAGCATGGCGTCGGCTTGCCATGTTTGCTCACACAACATGCCAGACGTCTCGGCATGGAGTTGTACAGGTTCCTAATGGTGTCCTGCGATAAGCCATCCCATGCAGCTTGAATCTTCTCACGAAGTTCCTGATTGTGCAGTAGGGATAGAGTGTGGATAGCACGTCCAATTGCACACCACACATTTTTCAACCGGCGATAGGTCTGGCGATGCGACTGGCCATGACAGATTGTCAGTGCCTTGAAGGCAAGCTCTCGAGACAGCAGCATTATGCGGACGAGCGTTGTCCTGTTGGAAAATCGCACCGGAATGAGCGTTCAGAAAAGGGTAGGGCCACTGTTTGCAGGACCTCATTGACGTAACGTTAGGCTGTCAAAGTGCCTGTAATGAAAACCAAAGGTAACCTGGCATCGTAGTCAATTGCATCGGACACCATGACACCACCATGACACCAGACCTCCTGGACGTGTGACGCTCGACAACAAACCGCTCATCTTGGGACTGATCACGGCTTCTCCACACACGGATTTGTTGATCGTCGCCTTCAAGACAAATGCGGGACTCGTCACTGAAGATCACCCGTTGCCATTCTGCGTTTCTCCATGACAGTCTGGCACGACACCACTGCAGTATTTGACGACGATGCATTGCTGTTTAGGGCAGTCGACGAAACGGTCTGCGTGCGTGGTATTTTGTCGTTGCTTCGTGTCTTGTTGAATCCACTGCCGCCAACGACTGGTATGGCGCTCAATACGGCGATGAGTCCATCCCACTTTCCGAAGACCGGCGATGCGGCTCCTCTCGAACTCCTCCAACTCCCTGAATTGCCTCCGAGCTTTTCTATGAGGCATACTTCACTTGCAGAAGATGCAACCACCACTATAGCACGAGTCAGAATGGCAAGCACGCGCAACGCGACGCCCTTATATATCCGGTCAGTCACAGCGCTACGACCCCTTCTTCCTTGCGTCACATGCGCGGCCGAGAGTAATACTTGAATTATTTGCATGTCTCACAATGTCAAACCTACCCACCAAGTTTCATTCCTGTCGGCTGCTTTCTTCTGGGTGCAACTATTTTTTTGGCGATGACGAGTGTATTTAAAACGAAATTCAAGTATTTGTATTTTTTTTAGAAACAAAGCGCGAATGCGAAAACTACTGAAAAAGTCCGAATGCGAAAACTACTGAAAAAAGTCCGAATGCGAAAACTACTGGAAAAAGTCCGAATGTAAAAACTCCTGAAAAAAGTCCGAATTCAAAAACTACTTAAACAAAACGCGAATGCAAAATCTATCTTCGCATCGTCATGCCTATACTCATAGATTGCTCAGTGTGGAGCAGCCGCCGGTCCTAGGCGAGGAAGTGCCAACAGCAAAGAGGAAAACCACTGTGATGAGAAGTTTCTTGTGGCATCTATTTTCCGGTAGTTTTATTGTTGGTTCTATTTTCTTGTACGTTAAGTGCCGCTGGAAAACTTGCTGAAATGCGAAATATCGTATTGCATAAACAAATGGAAAATAGAATTTCTTTCGATGGTGACGTTACCTGGGATTTCTCTCTCATATGCGGTTCGGAAAATGCAAGGCTACTTTTTGTATATTCCCTGCCTTTCTAAAGCAGAAAAATGCTTCAAGATAATTTAAGCAAACTGCAGAAGAAAATAGGAAAATGGACGATACAATATTATAAGCCTTTCGAAACCTTAAGTTTCACGGGAAAATCCGAAAGTGTAAGCAAAGAAAAACCAACCTCAAACCGGAGTCGCTTAAATTCGTCGTTAAGTATACAAGTAAAACATACGAACTTATTGCATATTTCAACACTTCTATTTACCAAAGATGATTTGGAGCGTTTTAAAACTCCAAAGCTTGTTTTGTTATTGTTTCGTAATGAAAATCTGAGAAACTGTTAGCCTTTACTAAAATAACTAGGACAAGCCGCCAACGGTAACCGGTATCTCGGGCACAGTTGGCAAATTTTGAGCGAAGCTATTGCAAAAACTAAGCTCATTAAGGCGTCTATTATAAAAAGGTTATATATTGTAAATTTCTATATATTATATATTGTAAATGTATATATATATTATATACTGTAAATTTATATATATTATATACTGTAAATTTATATATATTATATATTGTAAATTTATATATATTATATACTGCAAATTTGTATATTGTAAATTTATATATATTATATACTGTAAATTTATATATTGTAAATTTATATATATTATATATTGTAAATTTATTTATTGTAAATTTATATATTGTAAATTTATATATATTATATATTGTAAATTTATTTATTGTAAATTTATATATTGTAAATTTATATATTGTAAATTTATATAATGTAAATTTATTTATTGTAAATTTATATATTGAAAATTTATATATATTATATATTGAAAATTTATATATATTATATACTGTAAATTTATATATTGTAAATTTATATATTGTAAATTTATGTATTGTAAATTTATATATATTATATATTGTAAATTTATATATATTATATATTGTAAATTTATATATATTATATATTGTAAATTTATATATTGTAAATTTATATAATGTAAATTTATATATATTATATATTGAAAATTTATATATATTATATACTGTAAATTTATATATTGTAAATTTATATATATATTATATATTGTAAATTTATATATTGTAAATTTATATATATTATATATTGTAAATTTATATATATTATATATTGTAAATTTATATATTGTAAATTTATATATATATATTATATATTGTAAATTTATATATATTATATATTGTAAATTTATATATTGTAAATTTATATATATTATATATTGAAAATTTATATATATTATATACTGTAAATTTATATATTGTAAATTTATATATATATTATATATTGTAAATTTATATATTGTAAATTTATATATATATATTATATATTGTAAATTTATATATATTATATATTGTAAATTTATATATATTATATATTGTAAATTTATGTATTGTAAATTTATATATTGTAAATTTAGATATATTATATATTGTAAATTTATATATTGTAAATTTATGTATTGTAAATTTAGATATATTATATATTGTAAATTTATATATTGTAAATTTATATATATTATATATTGAAAATTTATATATATTATATACTGTAAATTTATATATTGTAAATTATAAAAAATTATATATTGTAAATTTATGACTTCCAAAACAAAAGTACGAAACATTCTTAAAACGAAATGCCTAAATTTATCATGAACTACTTTCCTTCACGCCTTCACGTTGGTTGTGATAAGGTTGCATGTAAACAAAACGCAAAGACACACTGAGATCGGGAACCACGTTTTTCATTTTATATCTCGAAAGACACACACATACACATACACATGCGCGCGCGCTCATACACAAACTTCCTTTTATTATTATAGATTAAGCAAGTGTTGAGGTAACAGACGGAGTGTTTCCATTTCTTCGTTTTTCAATTCAAAAGATTTTTTTTTCAAATTAATGCTAGTGAGCCGACTTTCGCGAAACGGTTCAGGTAAAAGGTCATCTAGTTTTAACTGAAATTCCTCTATGACACAAAATTTCGAGAATCGGAAGGCATCAAAACCTGACCATGGATAATGTCCCATCGCATGCCAAAAATCACGCTGATCGGATGTTTCATGTCGTAGCTATGCCCGAACAACTAATTGTCCCGAGTCTCGTATACAGAGCGCATATTTTCAATTATAATTAAAATTAGTCAGTTTTTGAATGGTCATTATTTTTATACTACATGACCAATCACCATGATGCCAACCCCATGTCACTCACCATGTTCTTCCCTTTCTCCGTGGCAAATGTCGCCGCGATCGGCTGAAGATCTTTGGAGAAGATAGGTAACAAACGACCCCTTCTCAAAGCCCGGAAAACCCCTAAAAATGCAAGTTTTTGGACGATTATTCCTCAACGACACGGAATTTCTGGAATCGGAAGCCGTCAAAACCTGACCATGGACGATGTCCAATCGCATAAAAAATCACGGTGATCGGACATGTCATCTCGTACCTATGCCCGAACAAGGAGTTGTCTCGTTTCTCGTAAAGAGAGCTCCGCTCGGCTTTCGGCCTCGCTTCGCTCAATGATGTAAAACTCGAAAAATACTCAGAATTCATGTAATGTTCATTTTTCTTTCACTTATCTTAAAAGTGTATTTCAACATTCCACATTCTACAACCCCCCCCCCGAGGGTAAAATCTTTGCCTCTGGTAGTTTTCAAATCATAATCATTCCCTATAACTCACCTAAATGGAAAGCTTATGGGCTCAAAAAATTCTGATACAAAAAGCATTGGGTTTCCCTAAGAGAACCTGAATTCACTCAAAGAAAAGTATCTCCTCGCTTTGATTACGCAATGTTAAAAAGTGAATTAAGTGGAGTTTTTTTACCCTTTCTCCTGGATTAAGCAGCAAAACGATCTGAAAATTGATCAAACCCCGAACGTAATTGGTTTGGATCAACGTCTTAGAAAGCTAATACGTTGTGCTATTAAATTGTGTGAATTAAAACCTGTTTACGTAGTAAACGCGAAGACTAGAATAGGCAATTCAAAAAGTTCTGCTGAAGTTTTCATTTCATTTCATTTATTCTTTATCACACCTTTTTAAAAAAAAGATCGTGCTTCTGTTATCAGTTTGTCCCTGCGTCCGTCCGGCCGTCCGTAGACACCATATCTCTGTAACTATTAGTTCGAATTGAAAATTTCCTTTTGCATTGGGAAGCTTGAAATATGCAAATGACGATCCTTCATTTCGTTTCTTTTTTACGAAGAACAGCTTTTCCGCTGGAGGGCGTAAATGCAGATGATATCAAATTCAAAACACATTTAATTCCATATATTTGCTTCTAGACATCCGATTGAAAAACTTATTTTATCTTTCGATTCCATTTATGTCGAAGAATATTTTTGGAATCGTTACTTTTTCAAGTTACGCATAGATTTTTCGCTATGGGGCGTAAAAGTAAATTACGTTTTCCCCGATATCTCTTCTTCTAAAACTCCGATTTGAAATTTTTTTTTATCAGCGGATATAGCTCCAAATGAAAAATCTTTTGCATATAATTTCTAATTTTTGGTAAGGAATGGTTTGGACACCAGGGGGCGTAAGTCTTAATTTCGGCTTCTGATATATTTGCAGCTAAATCTTAGATTCTAAAATCTCGATTGAATTAAATTCGTTTTTGGACCGATACTATTCACGTCGACAAACCTTTTAGGGATATTTTCTTCTTAAAATAATGCATGGGTTCTACGCCATGGGGGTCGATGTATATTTTATTTTTGTCAATGTCTCTACTTCTAGGAGTCCGATATGAAAAAATTATTTATTTTTTTTTTTTTGGATAATGTTTCCGATGCGAAATGTTTTTCATATAAATTCAAAATTTTCAAGTAAATTATAGACTTTCCGCCAGGGGGTGCAACGGTAAATTGCGTTTTCCTCGATATTTCTGCTTCTAAAACTACGATTTGAAAACTTCTTCCTGTATCGTATACAGATCCTGATGGAAAATGTTTTTCATATAATTTTTAATATTTGGTAAAGAATGGTTTGACCACCACAGGGGGCATAAGTGTTAATATCTGCTTCTGATGTATTTGCAGTAAAATCTAAGCTCCCGAAAACTCGACTAAATTTTTTTTTCTTCGACCGATACCGTTCACAGCGAAAAACCTTTCGATAATACTTTCTTCCTAAAATAATGCATGATTTTCCCGCCAGGGGGCGTAAATGCATATCTTATATTTGTCTAAATATTTTCTTCGAAGAGTCCGTTTTGAAAAATTATTTCTTTGTTGGAGAGCGTTTCCGCTGCAAAATGTTTCTCATATAAGTTCAAAGTTTTCTTAACGCACAAGTCTGCAACCAGAGGGGGTAAGTTCACGATTCCGTTTACAGTAATATCTGCGGGATTAAAAACTCGATTGAAAAACTTCTTTCTTCTGTCAGATACTATTGTTTTCCGAACCGGTTCCATTGACTTTGAATAGCTTTGATAAATTTAATTTGCATCAGAACGGATTCAAAAGACGTGATCATTACACCCGAAAATTTGGTGTCACCTTTCTTGTTCGTTATGGAGTTACATTTGACCACGTTGCATTTCAAAATTAATTTTAAAATGTAAAATGTTAAGAAGAAAACATATATAATATGTACACATATGTAATATGTATAATTAATACACACAATTGACGTGGATTAGGAACATTAAACAGAAGTCATTGCTCTTTCCACGTTTATAAGTGAGTCATGGAAAAATTCTCATCGGCCGACACCGGGAATCAAACCAAAAGGGTCTTCCAGTTACGCGCTGGACATGCTACTACTGCACCACAGCGGCCTCAAATTCGTCCAGACTCACAAACACTAACTGCCAAACCACGTGGCAGGTTGCTTCTTGGAGCCCCGCACAATGCTGGGGATTCACCAAAGATGGTAAGCAGCAACTGAACAAGCAAGTAAAAGGCAAATGAATAATTAATACACACAATTGACGTGCGTTGTGCGGGGCTCCGAGAAGTAACCTTTAGACCTGGGTTCGATTCCCGGTGGCGGCCGATGAGAATTTTTCCATGACTCACTTATAAACGTGGAAAGAGCAATGATTTCCATTTGATGCTCCTAATCCAGGTCAATTGTGTGCATTAATTATTCATTTGCCTCTTAGTTGCTTGTTCAGTTACTGCTTACCATTGGTGAATCCCCAGCATTGCGTGGGGCTCCAAGAAGCTACCAGCCACGTGGTTTTTGGTTGGTTGGTTGGAGGTTTAACGACCACCGTGAGCAACTCAATGGGCTATAAGCAGTCGCCCGTCCCTAATTTAGGGTCACTGGTTCCAGGGAAGGGAGGGAGCCAGTGCCGTAAGACAAACACAACATCTATGCCTCACCGGGATTCGAACCCGGACCCCTTTCGGACGAATGATCAGAGGCCATCGCTTAGACCACTGCGCCACCGGGGCGGCCCAGCCACGTGGCTTGGCAGTTAGTGTTTGTGCGTCTGGAGGAATTTGAGGCCGCTGTAGTGCAATGGTGGTATGTCCAGCGCGTAACTGGAAGACCCTGGGTTCTATTTCCGGTGGCGGCCGATGAGAGTTTTTTCATGACTCACTTATAAACGTGGGAAGAGCAATGACTTCCGTTTGGTATATAATATGTACAGGGTAACCACAGAACAGGAAATTGAGTATATATATATATAGCCTGAGTGAATCCCAATTCCCCTAAAGTACTTAGGCAGGCCATACGTCCTGCACATATGAAATTAACGCATATGCGATTTGATTAATAATTTTTTACTCTTAAGTTTTATATTTTAGTGTGTTAGCAAATATTCTTTAGTTGATTTCGAAATTAATTATAATTGTTATTATGCGTTAGTTGGCATGATAGGTTATTCCATAACACCGATCCTTGTTAATCAATGAATCTTTGTTGGGTTAAAGTATTAGGCATTGGTAACAAAAAGGCATTTCTGCTTCTTGTTTAGTTGTCGTGACCCACAGTGTTTAGCTGAAATAAATGTAGATACCTATTATCTTTTATTCTTTTACACATAAATCTTAATAATCTATACTGCCATAATTTGTCAATATCTAAAAATCCATAAATATTAATCCGTACCCTCATATTCAAATTAATTCCACTAAAATTATTTAAAAATTTGACCATCCTATTTTGTGATGATCGTAATTTATATAAATTAGTCTCAGTAGTTTGACCCTATATTAATAAACAATAAGTCAAACACGGACAATTAAAACATTAAAACGACAGCATTTTTAATGTTTTAATTGTTAAATTATTAGAAATTCTCGTAATTAAACCGATTACCCTTGAAATTTTATTTACAATATTTTGAATATTTAATATTCCATTTTAAATTATCCTCAATTATTATTTCCAAATATATAATATTATTGACTATTTCAAAGGTACAATTTTCCACAAAAATAGATGGTGGCTCAACAATCTATCCCCCTTCTTAAAAATCATAATTTTAGATTTTTCTATATTTAGACACACAAAATTTGTATCTAGACATTCAATCAATTTTTCAATAAATTTATTACATTTTATTTTTGCCTCATTTATATCTGCACCCGTAATTATAACTGTGGCATAATCTGCAAATAAAATGACGTCGAAACCGAGATTTTAAGACAAAGTAACAGAAGAATAAAACAAGAAAGATGACACCGAATTTTCGGGTGTAATAAGCACGTCTTTTGAATCCGTTCTGACACTATCCAACAAGGAAGGAATTTTTCAAATTGGACTTTTAGAAGTAGAGATATTGACAAAAATAAGATATTAATCTACGCCCCCTGGCGTTGAAACAATGCATTATTTCAAGAACAAAATGTTCCTAAAAGGTTAGAAACAGAGTTATCGACAAAAATATGATGTGACTTTACGTCCCCTGGTGGGAAAACCATGCATTGATTTAGGAAGAAGGTATTCTCAAAAGGTTTTTCCATATGAGCGGTATCGGTCCAAGAAAAAAAAATTTAGTCGAGTTTTCAGGAGCCCAGATTTTGCAACAAATACATCAGAAGCAGAAATTAACACTTATGACCCCTGGTAGCCAAACCATTCTTTACAAAACATTACAAATTATGTGAAAAATATTTTCCATCAGGTCTTGTATACGATACAGAAAGAATTTTTTAAATCGGAGTTTTAGGAGCAGAAAACGCAATTTATCTTTATGCGCCCTAGCGGAAAGTCCTAAATGATTTACGTGAAATTTTTGAATTTATAGCAAAAACATTTCGCACCGGAAACACTATCAAACAAAGAAGGAATTTTTCAAATCGTACTCCTAGAAGTAGAGATATTGACAAAAATAAGATAAACATCTACGCCCCTGGCGTAGAAACCATGCACTATTTAAAGAAGAAAGTGTTCCTAAAAGGTTTGTCGACATGAGTAGCATCGGTCAACAAAATAATTTTTTTTCAATCGAGATTTTAGAAGCTCATATTTTGCTGCAAATACATCAGAAGTGGAAATTAAGATTTACGCCACTTGGTGGCCATACCATTTTTTACAAAAATTAAAAATTATGTGCAAAGGATTTCCCATCAGGAGCTGTATCCGGTGCAGAAGCAATTTTTCAAATCAGAGGTTTAGAAGCAGAGAAATAGTGGGAAACGTAATTTACCTTTACGGAAAAGCTATGAATTACTTGAAAATTTTGAATTTTTAGGAAAAACATGTCACACTAGAACACTATCCAACAAAGAAGGATGTTTTTAAATCGGACTCCTAGAAGTTGAGATATTGACAAAAATAAGATATACGTCTACGCCCCTGGCGCAGAAACCATACACTATTTTAAGAAGAAAATGTTTTGTAAAAGGTTTGTCGACACGAGTAGTTCGGTCTGCAAACAACGTTTTTTTCAATCAAGAATTTAGAAGCTTATATTTTGCTGCAAATACATCAGAAGAGGAAAGTAAGGTTTATGCCCCTGGTGGCGAAACCATTTTTTTTTTCACAAAAATTAGAAATTATGTGAAAACGATTTCCCATCAGGAGCTGTATGCGGTGCAGAAAGAATTTTTCAAATCGAAGATTTAGCAGCAGAGATATAGGGAGAAATGCAATTTAGCTTTTCGCCCCCTAGCGGAAAGTCTATGAAATACTTGAAAATTTTGAAATTATATGAAGCACATGTCATACTGGAAACAGTATCCAACAAAAAAGGAATTTTTCAAATCGAACCCCTAGGAGTAGAGATATTGACAAAAGTAAGATATACATCTAGGCCCCCTGGCGTAGAAACCATGCACTATTTTAGGGAGAAAATGTTCCTAAAAGGTTTGTCGACATGAGTAGTATCGGTCTACAAACGACGTTTTTTTTTATCGAGAATTTAGAAGCTCATATTTTGTTGCAAATACATCAGAAGCGGAAATTAAGATTTACGCCCCCTGGTGGCCAAACCATTTTTTTTTACAAAAATTAGAAATTATGTGCAAACGATTTGCCATCAGGAGCTGCATCCGGTGCAGAAAGAATTTTTCAAATCGGAGATTTAGAAGCAGAGATATAGGGCGAAACGCAATTTACCTTTACGCCCCTAGCTGAAAGTCTATGAATTACTTGAAAATTTTGAAATTATATGCAAAACATGTCACACGGAAAACACTATCCAAAAAAGAAGGAATTTTTCAAATCGGACTCCTAGAAGTAGAGATATTGGCAAAAATAAGATATACATCTACGCCCCCTGGCGGAGAAACTGTCAGATATTTTAGGAAGAAACTATTCAAAAAGGTTTGACGATGTGAGTGATATCAGTCCACGAAAGAATTTTTTCAATCGATATTTCAGAAGCTCACATTTTATGGCAAATACATCAGAAGCAAAAATTAACACTTGCGCCCCCTGGTGGCCAAAGTATTCTTTACCAAAAATTCGAAATTATTTGGAAAAGATTTTCAATTAGGAGATGCATTTGCTGAAAAAAAGATTTTTCAAATCGGAGTTTTAGGAGAAGAGGTATCGGAAAAAATGTAATTTACTTTTACGCCCCCTAGCGAAAAATCTGTGCGTAATTTGAAAATGAAATTATATCTAAAACAGTCTTCGACATAAATGGAATCGAAAGATAAAATAATTTTTTCAATCGGATGTTTAGAAGCAAATATGTGGATTAAGACGTAATTTTGAATTCGACATCATCTGCATTTACGCCCTCTAGCGGCAAAATTTTGCATTGTAAAAGAAAACGAAATAAAGGATCATCATTCCCATATTTTAAGCTTCCGAATGCAAAAAGAATTTTTCAAATCGGACCAATAGTTGCAGAGATACCAAGGGTACAGACAGACGGACGGACGGACGGAGAAACCGATAACAGAGGCACGATCTTTTTTTACAAAAGACGTGCTAAAAATGTGATTTAATTTTGTTGCTGAGCGTGTGTATGTTATTGCAGTTTTGAGGATTTCCTGATTTTCACGTGCTGAAAAAAAGGAAGCCTTGTGTCATTTAAAAACATTCACAATGATATTTAACAATTGCACATCAGGCAACTCTATTCAAAAGTACTGATGTGATTACAAAAATTCCAAAAAAATGCTATAAGGTCAAGAATGAGCCAATAACTAATTTTATCGTTGTTTACATACCTTTGTCACATTTTAAACCTTTCCATCCAAGTGGGCAAAGACAATGAGGTCCCGTTTTCTGTTCCTCCGAAAAACAATATTGTCCACTCTCGCAGTATGGGTTCTTGCAATATTTCGTTGGGTAGTTCACTGGGATCTCCAATAGGTCATCACTGATCGATTCAGGAGAGAGGTTTTTGTTTGTCCTCAATTCGGATTCCAACATAGGTGCAGTACTCAGAGCCACGTTTCCAGACTTCAGAAGAACATTTACCCAGTTTGATGAAGTTGCAGGTCTCTTCTATGGAAAGTAAACAAATCACGTATAATAGTATGAAAATGTTTTCCAGTTATGTCCATAATAAGATCTTAAAAATGTGGAAGGCAATGAGAGCATTAGTCAGCCTACACTGGTGAAAAAAGCTAAGTTACAAAGATAAAGTTTGATATTAAAACAAAATGACTGCCCAGAAAGCAATAAAATTCAGTGTGGAGAGGTGCATCAATCCATGACAAAAACATAAAGAAAAAACAAATGCTTCATGAATAGTTCTTGTGAACACAAATGCAAAATTCCACGTACAAAAAGCAGGCATAAAAGTTAGCCGTGATAACTCACTTGTTTCAACATGGTCATCTTGCAGGAGGTGATTGGCTTTGGAACAAGATGTATGGAGAACATGCAGAAGAACACCGGGAGCCGCATCGGCGATTGGGAGAGGTAAATTGCCATTGCAAAGATCTTAGCAGGACAAACACAAACTGATGTAGGCATATGATGTCTCCAGACGGTCATTTCCAAACTTCCGCGGAAGTATCATGAAGCCAGAAATGTGTAGCTACGACAAACTCCGGTCCGGCCAAGTGTTACAATATTCCAAGAGGACTTACCAGGGTGAGTCAAAAGTTTGTCCCGTTTTTTCCAAATATTTAATGATGCAAGAAACCCATACAGGCGCACCTTATTATGCAAAGTACAGGGCGTTGTTTCCTATACCCCACTGAAAACGTTCTATCGGAGTCATGGTCTCACGGCCGAACAACTCGGCAGATTTCGAGGACAGAAACTCTCTGATGTACATCCACAACCAAAGCAAAGTGCCGTCCTCACACTAAATGGGTCATGCAGCGAAAAAGGTGGCAATCGGATGGGGCAAGTTTCAGATTATATACATGATGGATAGGGTCTCAACCTCTTCAAATGTCTGTAGTTTTCGGAGAGCAACTCAGGAGATATGACTCGGAGCATTATGTACAAACACTAATGCCTGCTTTCTATAGGGGACCGATGGGTAGCTTTGGTACAGGGAATCACAAAACCACACAGTTGTTTGGCATAGAGATCCCCGTTCACACCCTGACCATCTGGAACGAGTACCCACTGAATATGAGCCTCACAGTTCCACATAATGCCCATCATGAATTTCTTCTCAAAGCGTTCTATTTGCAAAACTGGCTGTGCTCTTTGGCGTGGCCTCAGCCACTGGTTCCCAGTAGCAGGAAAACGTTGGAATATTCGCCCTCATCACCTGTGACGGTATAATGCCAAAACCTATCGTTCTGAGGAATTTACAGAAATCTGCGACAGAGAACATTGTTCCGACTGCAGTGGTGTTGATTTATGCGAAACAACTTGATGATGCCTAGAGGAGAAACTAAGCTGGTGCAGGTGATCGTGGATTGTGAGACACTACGTCAGCCGCCAATTGTGATGTGCTGGTACCGTGGCTCGCTTCACAACTTCTACCAAGGAGTCAATTTCTCTGGTGGGTGGAGGTCGTCGCCTCGGCTTGTCTTCGAGACTGCTTTCCTCAGAACTGAAACGCCTGAATCATTTTCCTGAAGTGTTTTTGTCTGTTGTTTCCTTGCCTTCGACTGCACAAATTTCTTTACCTGCTGCTTTAACCCTTTTTTACAATAATGGCGTAGAAGCACCTGAAAACCTCCATCCTCAGACTCGTATGTTCCTCGTCATCGCGGTACGCATTCGGCGCTGGCGGGCGTTTCTCACAGGGATGGAGGCCCAAAACTACGTGTAACTCAAAACGGGACGAACTACTGGCACACTCGTACATCGGCCCTTAACAGCCAGAAAGTACAACTCGGCAGATTTCGAGTTGAACTTTCTGGCTTTTAAGGGGCCGATAAGGAGATGGCAGCCAGAGATCTGGTTGTCGAGCTGGACTGTGCTTTTGGCACGATGGCGACAAGTAGAACTGTGCCCAGAAGACTTTCGGGTGGGGTCATCATGCTACGAGTCCGATGGATTGCTTCACAATCCTCCTCGCAAAGACGAGCTGGAAGAGCACCTTATTACGTATTCCTGAATTTTCATCTTCTGGAGAGAACGCAGTACATTCAACTCGCAGCTCAGAACATCAGGGAACGTGGTCTCTATGAAGGAGAGTGTCTTCTTGTGTAAGTAGGCTCGATGAGTTTGAGGGTGGCACAGTGCACGCTGCAAAGCACATAGAGGAGAACCCTGAGCCGTATGTAACAAAAAGGGAACTTTTCAGGGGAGATGGGTGTTCTGAGTTCACTTTCATGCGTGATACTTTCCATACTCATAGCCCTCGGAAGGTCGATTTTCACTTCGAGTGTGAGGGTATTCACAGGATCATGTGGCCAGCAAAGTCAGTTAATTAGAATCTTATTGATCACGCCTGGGACCCTTCGGGCAGGTGAAACGTTGCTCTTCAGTCTCCATCTGGTGCTGCAGATCTGCGATAACGGAAGAGTTGTGTTCATTGCCATTCTACCTGAATAATTGTACTGAATAACATAACTATTCATTAATGGCGGGAAATCGTTCAGTGTAGCCAACGCCCCGGGTAGACTGAGGGCCTGTTGAAGGCCGATTCACCAATAACTATTTTAAATTATTATCTGAACAATTATTTATTCCCAGGCGCTCCTCCCTTCCAGGACCCACATCTTTTCTTGTTTGTCAGATCTCTATGTAGACAGCGTCCAGTAATTTCATCTTCATCCGTCTATGGAATCCAATATCATCCCTCCACTCTCTGGCGTTAAATCAGCCGCAGTTTCTGATTTAACTAGACAACACGTTCTGTCATCAAATACGTCAAACTCAAGACTAACGCCAACCGTCGGCTAAAATGTTGTAAAGTTTAGAGTCAGTGTACTCTGGAGCAGTGCAAAAAGTTCTCTGGAGTGATGAATCACGCTTCACCATCTGGCAGTCCGACGGACGAGTCTGCGTGTGTGGACGATGCCAGTGATAGCTGCCCGACTGCGTTACGCCATGTCAATTGTAAAGATTAGTGGATTAGGCATTATGCCCTGCGGCTCGTTTTCAAGGTTTGTGCTGAGTCCCCTAGTTCTAATAGCAGTAAATATTAACGCTGCTGCGTATAATACAATTTTCGACAATTCCGTGCTCCGAACATTACGACAACAGTTAAGTGAAGGCCCTTTCTTTTACCATACAGGCAAAGCCCTCATCTACAAAACAATGTTCGCGCAGGAATGTTTCGTGAGTTGTGTGCAAAAGAACTTGACTTTTCTGCACAGATACCCGATATCAACCCCAGGGTTGAAACTGAACGCTGGCTGCTAGCCTGGTACAAACGCAAGACATAGGAGACCGACATGACTATTTCCATCTAGGCAGAATGTGAGGCAATTCCCGCAGCGACGTACCAAAATCCAATGCAAACCCTTCCAAGTAGAGTGCAGACTGTGTTAGCCGCAAAAGGTGGAGCACCGTGATATTATTAACACTTTCCCTATCACAGGGAATTTGTAAATAAGCAAGTGTCCTGTTACGTTTAAGCAGATAGTGCAGCTTTGTTGTATAAGTCTTGAGACTGTTTCCAAAAGACCTCCTACAGTACGTTATAACGAAGTAAATTTCTCCGTCATTTTTATCCGCGCCAGGATTCGAACCCTGGTCCACTCATTCCGGAATAAGTTGCTCTACCAATTGAGCTACGCGGACATTTTATTCTGATTCCTATCTGCCTTTATGTGGTGTGCGTCCTTCTGGCAGGTACGTCACATCTCCTGGTACGTTACATCATCTCCCCTTATTTCTTTTTTTTTTTTTTTTTTTTTTTTTTTTTTTTGAAGTGCTGCCCTTATTTTTCCTATCTCGCGGTGTGGAAATAACATCACACCATTGCGAGATTGTGAACGGTCGGGTCATCCGGATAGTTCGGGCGCCATTATAACGAAGTAAATTTCTCCGTCATTTTTGGTCTACGCCGGGATTCGAACCCGGGTCCACTCATTCCGGAATAAGTTGCTCTACCAATTGAGCTACGCGGACATTTTATTCTGATTCCTATCTGCCTTTATGTGGTGTGCGTCCTTCTGGCAGGTACGTCACATCTCCTGGTACGTTACAACGTGTTGTCCGCGAATTAATCTTCATAGCATTTTTCACTTCTGAATCGCAGTATTAAAAGCTGATGTCATGTTTAGAGATTCTTATAAATTTGCAGATTAATTTATCCTCCTGTTACTCCTATTTTATTTCTTCTTAATGCACCTATACATGACCTAAATACTGTAAATATGCAGCTTTACGATAGAAATACATGACTTTATTTTGCCTCCATAACCACGAAAAACCATTTTTTGTTGTTTCGCGATTTAACGACAATCATTAACAAAATTTAGGGAAGCAAGCAAGCAGCCGCCTATCCCTAATTTAGGTTTATTGGCTCCAGTGCAGCGACGTCTATTGAAACAAATAGAGATGGAAAAAAACCCTTTAGGTTAGTTTCGTGCCAAAGCGAAAAATGTTGGTTTCTATATTTGTAATACCTAGTTGTGGTAATTGGACCAAGTGTAGAATCTCTTAAAATTTGGGTAGATAATTTTGAGAAAGTGAAGATTTAAATCTTCAAATTATAGGCAATTGCAAAGGTGATTGAGTAACCGATATATACGTGAGGCAAATTATCCCTTTTTTTTTTGGTTCTTTTACTGATTACTGATTCCCTTTCAAACTCGACTGTGCGGACAACATTGTCCACTTGACAGCTTTACCCGGGCAAAGGCTACACCCAAATTTGTCCATCCGAACGAAAGTGCAAGTAGCGTGGTTTCATACGACCTTCTTCCAGTCTTCTATTATCTATGAACGGCGAGCGAAGAACTAGTGCAGTCGTCGTCTGACATTGCATGGAGGAATTTAGTACTTGTGCTTAGATAACAAGCACGATAACGGTAGTCATGCAGTTCCCGATGTAATGTCTAAAGTCAAATAGCTGTTTCAGTGCTTCGCGCAAAGTCGCTGACCAGGCCTGTGGTGCAGGACGTTTCACGCCGCCCCGGTGGCGCAGTGGTCTAAGCGATGGCCTCTGATCATTCGTTCAAACGGGGTCCGGGTTCGAATCCCGGTGTGGCATGGATGTTGTGTTTGTCTTACGGCACTGGCTCTCTCCCTTCCCTGGAACCAGTGACCCTAAATTAGGGACGGGCGACTACTTATAGCCCATTGAGTGGCTCACGGTGGTCGTTAAACCTCCAATCAAAAAAAAAAGGACGTTTCACGTTCCTCAGTAGGCTTCATTTGTTTCGATCACTCAGTTTCTGCAGCCTCTCAGAACACAGCTTCGATGTAGTGGCATCATCTACGTCCCATCGTTGAAGAATATTAGTCTTTGTGGATTACAGAAATTTCAGAGGAAAAGCAATGGTGTGCACTGATTACTCACTCAAGTGAACTCAGGTGGCAGACAAACTTTTCAAAGTTCGTAACTTCAGCTACTAGCGGAATAGTTGCTTCCAGTGCGCAGCTGCACAATAGTTTGACGGAAACAACAATTCCAACGCCAATTACAAGAAATAACAGAAATACGCTGTCTCAAAAATATAAAGATTTACTAGTTATGAGCACTTCCGGTACGAATAGTGGAGCCGTTGTTCCGAAACCCACTGCAAACCCGATCGGGCATGCTGTCCACTAAGTGATGTAAGTTTTCTGGACAGAGTGCGTACTAGCTTCGTTAAATCTGCTCTTTCAACGCCATTACACTTGAGAACTGCCGTCCATTCGCATACACATCACGAGCGAGGATACCCCAGAGGTTTTCAAGAGGGTTCAGATCTGGACTGAGTGCTGGCCAATCCATTACGGTCACATGATGAGTGTTAAACCAGCTTTTCGTTGATGCAGACCGATGGATAGATGCATTGTCTTGCTGGAACAGATGATCAACACCCGCTAGAGTTTCGGTAAACGGTAGAAGGTGGCTTCTGAGTATGTCCTGATACGTTTCAGAGCTTTGTCTGCCTTGCAAGAAAGCGATATCCGTTGTCCCATTGAACTCAAAACCTCCCCAAACCATCATCAGATCCCCTATCCTTTCTGTCTGCTGAAGAAGGTGCATTTTACGGAGCACATAGCAGTTCCATCCGTCAGGGCCGTCCAGGTTGAACTTTTTCTCATCGGAGAAAATATTTGGGATCCACTCGTCCGTCCAGTGCATGTGGCTGCTTGCCCATAACATTCTAGCTTCCTTGTGGCGCCGCGTGTGGTGTGGCAGACGACGCATTTTACCGATCACAATGTTGCGACTTTCCTAGATTCGTCGATAAACTGTGTCCTTTGAGACGGTGACACCAACAGTCCGAGAAATATGACGTAGTGATAACCTTTGGGATAAAACTAAACGCATGATGTCACGATCATCTCGTCTGGTTGTTATTCGAGGCTTTCCAGGCCGGCTGGCAGTTAACACACCGCGTTTCGATAAAGTCTTATAAATGACTGCACTACTCCTCCCCATGGCTTTACAAATTTTCGCTACAGGCAATCCATTTGCTCTCGGTCTCCAAATCTTCTGCACCTCCTCACCACAAAGTTGACTGTTGCGTGGCATTTCGGCAAATGAATGTCTGACGGCAGGTCCGCTGTCTTTTGTAGGCTGGACCGAATTACGGCCCATGCGAGTGCGTATAACATGCTAATTTGTACATATCATTTGCATGTGGCTACTTTACATAGTTGTCTTTAAATTTATGAGACACTTAAAATTACACTATTTCACTCTGTGGTGTTCTTTTCACACAATCCGGTCATCTCGACGGATCGAAACGTTTGTTCTAATTAGGTACCACTTCAGTTTCCTACCTATATTCACATTGCGTTCACGGCGCGAAATAGACTGTCTCTATATTTATACGACGCACCTCATGTGCATATGTGAAGTGTCCGAATAGTGTATCTGCAGATGATTGATTAACTTTCACTGTGGCTACTCGTAATTAGGAGGGCATGAATAAAGTCACGGCAAGAATATGTAAACTTCACGACATAGAAACGCCACACCAGGAAGGAAAGCACTAAATCAAGGGAAACTTACCACACATGTACACTGCTTGCCACCCAAAATGCAACACCAAGAATGACACGAGATAGCAAAGCCTGATTCACTGGACACATAACAACAGATACAAAGATGAAACGATTGAGCTTACAGGCCCGTGCGACTTGCGGAACACGCAGACATCAATAGTTCGTGTCGCCCCCATGGCTGGCAATAACGGCCGCTACACGCCGCGGCATGGAACGAAAGAGGCTTCGGATGTGGACTTGGGGTATGTCGGTCCAGGCTGCTTCCACACGTTGCCACAGTTCATCAGGCGTAGCCGCGGGTGGTGCTTGCCGGGCCACGCGGTTGCCGATCAGCGACCAGACGTGTTCGATGGGCGACATATCGAGATAATAGGCTTGCCACGGCAGCAGTGACACATGGTGGGCCGTGAAGAAATGTTGCACGATGCGTGCCACGTGCGGGCTCGCTTTGTCCTGTTGAAACGTGGCCACTGGCAGGTTCTGCAAATAAGAGAGGACTACAGGCTCCAAAACGTCAGATATGTTGCGGTGGCTGTTGAGTGTACCGGCGATGCGTACCAGAGGCGTGTGGGTGTCATATCCAATTGCGCCCCAAACCATAACGCCAGGCGACGGACCGGTATGGCGATGCATAATGCAGGCGTCATGCAGTCTCTCGCCACGGTGCCCCCACACTCGGTTCCGACCATCGTGGTGTTGCAGGCAGAAGCGGGATTCGTCGAAGAAGACAATTTCGTGCCATTCCATAGTCCAGGTGCGGCGTTCAACGGTCCACTGCCGGCGCACTCGCCGGTGGTGTAAAGTCAATGGTAATCGGAACAATGGGCGCCGTGCGACAAGTCCCCGCTCCTGCAGACGACGTCGAACGGTACGTGTTGACACAGGTTGTTGTGCAACACACCCTAATTCCTGCGCTAACGTTCGTGATGTGGCGGTGCGAGCCGTCAATGCCCGCCGCACAACACGCCGGTCCTCTCGTTCGGTGGTGTGCGGCGGCTGCGACAATCGCTCACGTCGATCCGTCTTTCCGTCCGTCCCTCCTGCACCCACCGAATCGACACTCGCCTCACTGTGGCTGGATGTCGTCCTACACGGATGCTGATGTCTCGGTACGATAAACCGCTGTCGCGATAAGACACTATTCGTTCTCTGTCGAACCCCAAAACGTGCTGGAATGACTGCCGTACTCTACGACGAGGCATCAGGGAAGCTTCCCACGCACAGGTCCGGCAGCACAACACACTTCCACTACTTACACCCCGCCTTCTGTTCACCCTTCTTATAGCGCTTCTCGGTGGCGTGCCGGGCGCACATGATTTTCATATGCCCTGCAATGCTAATCGTTTGCATGTCAACTCGCGGGGGACGCATGCTACGAATTTCAGGCCAATCGGATGCTTCCTTCTTGGTGTGCATTTTGGGTGGCCAGCAGTGTATACAAGTAGGTAGAAAAGAAATGATTTAATTCTAAGGAATTACTCTAAAACGATGGGTGAGAAGACAGTATGATATGGTCTTTGTCAGTTGGTCGTGTGACCGTCGTGCTAGGCTATGCATTCGACAAGACGGTACGGTATCGAGTGCAACAATACCAGGTTGGTGTACTGAGTTATCTTTGTCCATAGGTCATTGACGTGTGTGGATAATTCCTCGACATTTTCAGGAGTCGTGCTGAGGCATCATTAGTTCGTCTGCAAATGACGTCCCACACGTTCCCTACTCGGCAGAAATCTGGGGATCGTGTTGGCAGGCTAGCACCTGGACACCTTTCAGGCACTGTATGCTGATGTTGTCAGTGAGTGGGCTGGAGCTATCTTCTTAGAACCGGGTATCAGAGATAACACGAATAAAAGGAAAAAAACGGGCTGAAGCACCTCAGCGAGCAGTTGTCGTGCTGTCATTGTGTTCGCTATGCGTGTAAGTGGCAAAGGATTGTTGAAACTGATACCGCCTCAAACCATGACACCCGACATAGGAGCCGTATGACGCTCAAAGATGACAGCAAGATCCCCCCGATGACCACGTTTTCTCCGAACTCTTAGTCTGCGATCGCCGGCGGTGAGACAGAAGCGGGGCTCGCCGCTGAATACTACATGGTTAAATTATTCCATCCACGCACATATGGTATAGCACCACTGCAATCTTGCGCTGCGAAGTGATATGGTGTGTGGCAGTCGTCGCAATTGCTTGCAAGAGCACAATCCTGCCTCATCCAGTCTAAGATTCACAGTACATGTCGATACGAGGATTTTTATAACTGCCTGTGCTCCTTGTCAGTTCTCGTCCGCTGTGGATTGTGTGGCTGCTATGGCTTGCATTCGAGTGTGGTGTTCGAAGCTTTCGGGCGCAATGCGATGCAGCTTCCAATCCTCCGTACGTAACCGCATGACGAAGACCCTGATAAAGTTTCCATGTGGTGGTAGGATTATCGATGACGTCGTCCAAGCATTCTCACTCGTCACACGTTCTTTCGGAACTGAGACTACCCCAATGCACACGTCCAGGTGAGGACCACCAAACTTGCCTTTGCCGAGAAGTCCTGGCAATTTACTTTCTCATCTAGCACATGATTTGTTCTCAACTGCAATCAATTACACAACCTAACTGTCAACAAATGCCAGTCAGTTTTCATGGCGCTTTGACAAACACTTTCCTGGTGTAGCATTTTCTTCGTCGATCAATGCATTCGAAATGCGGCGTCATCAAAGAATGCTCAGGGTTTCTTTTTGGGAGAAGGAAACAAATAATGAGGTTTGAGGGGGTGGTGGGGGTGGAAAATCATGTTTTTTTTTAATCCTAGCAGAATAAAACTTCTGAATTTGGCTATATGTGTGCTTCTTTGGATAAAACAAAGCAAGAAACTGGACCTGAGAAACAAAATTGTAGTCGTGTCGGAAGCCAGATTGAAAGGACGGAAATAGTTATCTCCACAAGATGGAGCTCTCACGTATCGTACCTAAAAAACAAAGCAGCAGCAGTAGCTGGAGAGGCTTTTTACGTTACCACAACAACCTCTCAAACAGTTACGTGAGAGAATAGGAAAACAAAAGAACATTAAGCAAATCCTTAAACCTAAAGATGACTTTGCTTCGTTTCGTCCTTATTGAACTGCACTTTTAGTGTTGTCGGAAAATTCATTCTCGCATTCTGTTCTTGTGCCCCATCGTGTATTTTAACTTGAGCTAATTATTCCTGTTGACCTGAGGAAGACAGCTCGAAAGATAGGGATGAAAGTGAACGGTTTAAACTCGTTTCTCTACGTCCTAATCTCTTGCCTTCTTTCGTCCGAATCTCCGTGAAGCAAATTAATATATGTTGAACGCCCATAGCCATCTGGCTGTTTGTCGGGTAATATAATTCTTCCCAGACATTTCACGCTATTTTAAGAGCTAAAACTATATGATTCAACTTCAAAAGAACTGCAATTGTTTTTATTAAATGCATCGTTCTGGGTCAGGCAAGGTTTTTCGAAAAATCAGTGATGAATATTTTAGTAACTAAATCGGGGACATTACCGTGGTATTCAAATCCTGTTCCAGAGGTAGTAAAGGCATGCTGCTATCCCACAAAACATATTCCACACCATTACACTACCTCCATAACACGTACAGCTAATTAAGTAATAGAACTGTTGCTATACCAAGTATGTACAACTAAGGTAACTATCGATTGATTAGAGTCAGAATTCAAAAGAAATTTTATCAAGCTTTCACTCATAAACGGATGGAATTTCCATGGCTAACAGCATAGAACAAATTGAACATCAGAACGTTTTAATTTAAAGATGAGTAGAATTTAACAAAACAAATAATGATAAAATACAGAACGTGTTTTAAATTTTAAAGTCACGAGGAGTGCTGGCTGTACACGTCGCAATTTGTAGGGGGAAATCATAACTAAAGCATTGGATCCAAATTGTTGGCAAAGGCAGAGAGACGCTGTCGTTGCACGCGTCTCAATTGGTGATGATATCCATGGTTTCTCGGAAAGTTGTTTCTTTGGGGTTGGAGTAGAGAGGTATTTTCTTTTTACTGTCCCACACAGGAACTGTGGACTTGAAACTCACTTCTCCGGAGAGATACTTGGATGTTTTACCTTTTTTAGAGTTTTTCGATGATTCTGGTCCCTAACGAGCGTTTAGTCATTCCTATGTAACATCGTGAAGTATCATCAGGGCATGATACACTATCTGCCAACAAGTAATTGGACACCCGTGATAGCAAAGGAAAACGAAGATTATTCACCTTCAATAGTTGGCGGAGCCTCCACGAGCAGCGATTACAGCTGCGACCCTCCAGGGCATACTCTCAACCAGGCGTTGTACGACGGCTAGCGGTATTTTCTTCCACTCGGCTTGGAGAAGACAGGTCAGTTCCTTCACCGATTTTGGACGGTGGGGGCACCCCTTAAGTCGACGCTCCAACACCTCCCAAAGGTACTCGATAGGGTTAAGGTTCGGGCTCTGCGCAAGCCAGTCCATTCGATTAACCCCATTGTCACCATACCAAGCCATGGTGGACCTCGGAACATGACAGGTAGCATTGTCATCCTGAAAGTAACATGGGTCCACCCCGTAAAACTGCCACAACGCAGGAAGCGCATGGTCATCCAAAATGGTGCAGTAGGTCTCGGCGTTGAGTCTACCAGGAATTGCGACCAAGGGTCGAGTGCCATACCAGGAGAAACACCCCCATAGCATAATTCCACCGCCGCCGAACTTCACAGTTGGCACATAACATTCCGGCACGAGGCGTTCTCCAGGCAGACGCCAAACCCAGACGCTGTCATCCGAACGGTAGAGGGTGAACCTTGATTCGTCGCTCCAGAGAACCTGTTTCCACTGTTCAACGGCCCACTGTCGACGTTCTTTGCACCACGTTAGCCAAGCAGCACTATTGGACTTGGTGATCAAACGCTTGTGGGCGGCAGCACGTCCATGATAACCGAGCAGATGGGCTTCTTTACGTATGGTATTCATCGAAAGAACACTCCTGGATGCCTGTTAAAACTCCTCGCGGATGTGGCCCATCGAATTGGTGCGGTTCTTCCGAATTTCTCTGACCAGAAACCGTCCGTCTCTAACTACCAGTTTTGTGGGTCTGCCGGGTCGGGGCACATTCCGACAATCACCTCTCATCTTCCACTTGCCAATCACGTAGGCCACTGTCGATTTTGGGTATTTCTACTCGCTGGATATGTCACGTATGGATCGGCCATTTCTGTGATACCCGACGATTACACCTTTCTCAAAATCAGAGAGCTCCGAACTGCGTGACATCTTGCATGCGACTTGTTGCGTTGTTGTTTCCCACACGTTATTTAACGGCGGCGACCGTGACGTGTATCAGGACCGCAGATATCGTCGATTGCAGGGGTGTCCAATTACTTGTTGGTAGATAGTGTAGCTGTATTGCATAAACACCAGCCTCATTTGTTTTGAAGTGTGTCAGAACGTCTTGTAAGCATGACGTATAACGATGTTGGACACCTTATGCCTAAACCGAGTCCTATCTTTCTTAGGGCATTTTTGGGGATGTAAGAAACAACCGTAACAGAGGGTAATGACCCCAGGCACTGGAGTTGAGTGGACGGATTTGTGTATTTACGTAGCGGCGTGGCTCTGGTCCTCTTGATGATGGTGAGTATATGTTTGTAAATGTACCCTACTTCAATGGCTAGATTTATAATTTTATCTAGTTCGGACTGCCTGGCGAAAACATCAGAGCAGACAGCAAAGGCTCTTCGATCTTGTTATTTGAAAAACGCTGACTTATATTCAGATGGACACAATGAGCAGCGAAACACCACGGTTGGCATTGACTTGGGTATATAATATGCTTATGAGCGGAGGTGGTTGTCGCCATGGTGAAACTCATCGAAGAGTGTGTAGAGTTCATTTCGTCTAGGAAGAACGAAAAAGTCTCTTTCCGCCGCCCCGGTGGAGCAGTGGTCTAAGCGATGGCCACTGATCAATCGTCCGAAAGGGGTTCGGATCCCGGTGAGGCATGGATGTGGTGTTTGTCTTACGGCCCTGGCTCTCTCCTTTCCCTGGAACCAGTGGCCTTAAATTAGGGACGGGCGACTGCTTGCCCACTGAGATGCTCACGGTGGTCGTTAAACCTCCAATCAAAAAAAAGTCTCTTTCCCATGAGGCCATACGAAGAACATGTTATACGCATATTTTATCCAGGTGGAAGGTCTTGGGTTAATGTTGGAGAAAATATGGTCCTCCATAAGGAGGAGCACGTCTTCGGCAAAGGTAGTATGCGTATAAATTTTCCCTTGAAAACTGAAGAAACTCGAATTATTCGTGACCAAGACTATTAACTTGGCGAAGCTGAGAAAAGAGTTCTTTGGATAAATGGGAAAATTAGAAATAGCTTCCGTTAAACTTCTAATGACATTTGGCACAGATACAGATGGATAAAAAATGTAGAAACTGCCAGTAATGTCTTCTTGTAGGACGTTTAGCTGTTTAGTTCTCGTGATAAAGTCCTTAGTAGAAATGATTGCGTAGTCCGATTTAGGGAGAAAAGTAGCTAAGAATTTGAATAGGGCTCTCTGCGGTGTTATAGGTCGGCACTTACGTCTTACATAGGATGTGTCTCAAAGTAAAACTCTTCATCTCAGAATAAGTTTCTACAATTTGGGGAGCTGACTCCCTGAATTCCAGGATTCCCCGAACAAAAAGAACAGCCAGCCTAATAGCACTTTCCGTTGAACTAAAAAAGGAGATCAAATTGTGAGCAAGGGGCACAATCCCTAGGCTGTTTAGAAAACTAAAGCATCACAAGCCAGGCAATACCAATACTTTGACACCCATCGTATCTAGGAAGTCTGGGACAACCCACCACTTTGAGAAAACCATGTCCAAATTCCTTGCTTATTTTCTCCCTAAATCGGACTGTGTACCCGATTCTACTGAGGAATTCATCACTAGAACTATAGGGCTAAACGTTGTATAACAAGACATTATTGGCAGTTTCGTAGTTTCTCTTTACCCATATATCCTGTTCCAGAGATAATTAGAAATTTAAAGAAAGCCATATCTAATTCTTCCATTTATTCAATGGACTCTTTTCTCAGCATCGGTAAGTATAGTTTGATACAATGCTGGCCACCCAAAAAGCAACACCAAGAAGGAACCATCCGATTGGCCTGAAATTCGCAGCATGCGTCGCCCGCGAGAGGACATGCAAACGATTAGCATTGCAGGGCATATGCAAATCATGTGCGCCCGGCAAACCACCGAGAAGCACCATAAGAAGGTTGCACAGAAGGCGGGGTGTAAGTAGTAGAAGTGTGTTGTGCTGCCGTTTTGGTGATTCCTCTCCGTCTGCAGACGGCCTTGTCCGATTTTAGAAGATACGAGTGGAAGAGGAAAGGGACGTCTCTAGTTAGGCTATTCGTGCTAGTGTGCATCGGGCTGTGCATGCTGAAATTCCTTTCTCGATACCACGTTTGTACTGCACTGTTACTTGGTGCGATATGGTTCTGTAACCTCGCACAATCATCTCCAGCCGCTATTGAACTCGAATAAGTGGTATCGTTTCCTCTTACAGGAAAACCGACGAATGTAGTTTTTCTACTTCGATGTAATTTTCCTTGCGTAACCGAGATTTGCCGCTTCTGAGATACTTGCATCTGCCCTCTTAGTGGCCACTATACGCAAATGAGCCATTACATTATGACCACCCCTAGCTAAGAGAAATGCGCTAGCCTGGAGACTGAACGGTGGCGCAGGTGAAGTTCGCAGAGCAGTATATATACAACCCGATGACCGGCTTTCGGTTAGTAGAGGGTTCGGAGTCAGAATATGAAAAGCTGCTGATTAATCGGAGTGTGATAAAGGACGAATTGTGATGGCATGGCTCCTTGGATATACGATCTCGGAAACAGCGCGGCTTGTCGGTTGTTCACGTGCCTCTTTAGTAAGCATGTATCAAAGGTGGCTCACAAATGGCCAAACGACGAACCCAGCGGTGTGTCGTCCGCAGCCGATGGATGCCAGAGGGGGAGCTGAGACTGTCGCACCAAACACAGGAACACAAATTACCCACAGCTACGCACAACAGTGATGGTCAGGGCAATGTGTCACAGCACACATTTCATCGCAGCCTTTTACGCATGGGCCTGCGTAGCCGAAGAACTAACCGGGTGCCCAAGCTCACTGCACGTCATCGCCAACAACATATGAAATGGGCCCCAGATCATCGACGATTGGGCCGTGGTGATTGGAAGAAAGAGGCCTTGTCTAACGAACCAGGATTCCTGGTGCATCACGTAGACGGCCAAGGGCGGATACGCCGATTATAAACGGAGGCTATGGCACCTGGATGCACTGTTGGGCGGAAACAGGCCGGCGGCGGTGGTATTACATTGTGGGCGATATTTTCTTGCGACACTTTAGGCCCCATTATCCTAATAGCACAATCCCTGAGAGCTGTCAGGTATCTGAACATCGTTGCGGGCCAAGTTCTGTGCTTTTTGCTGGTGAGGCCCATTACCCACAGGATTATGCGCCATGCCACACTGCCAAAATCGTCAAGGAGTGATTCAATGGACATGGTGACTTTCTGTTAATGCCTTGGCCTCCAAATTCACGTGACATGAACCCAATCGAACATTTGTGGTTCGACTTGGAAAAGCGAGTTCGCGCTAAATCACCACCACCCCGAAATGTACGGGAACTGAAGGCATTGCAGTTGACATTGTGGTACCAGATACCCCAGGATACCTATATCGCCACCTCATAGGATCGATGCCTCACCGAGTGGTCACTGTTTTGCGGTCTAAATGAGGTCCTACAGCTTATTAAGTAGGTAGTCATAATGCAACGGCTCATCAGTGTAATGGGTCTTTCAAAGTCGCTTAAATCATGAGTCTTTCCCATGCTGTCGCTGTTAATGCTTCGTTATTGTCTGAATCCTTTGCTGTGAGCATTTTATAAAGTCACGACCACGTTGTCGTGACGAAACTTGATAGGATACGCATGGGAAAACGAATTGACGAGAAAACATTTTCTTGAAAATTGCAACCGTAAAGAGTACCGTAAAGAGTACTTTCTTTCTGTTTTGAAGATTTAACGAACACAGTGAGCATCTTGATGGGCTATAAGCACTCGCCCGTTTCTAATTTAGGGTCACTTGTTCCAGCGAAAGGAAGACAGCCAGATCCGAAATGCAAAATAAACATCCAAGCCTCAACGGGATTCAAACCCATCTCGTGCCGACCCAGTGGCGCAGTGGTCTAAGCGATGGCCTCTGATCATTCGTCCGAAAGGGGTCCGGGTTCGAATCCCGGTGAGGCATGGATGTTGTGTTTGTCTTACGGCACTAGCTCTCTCCCTTCCCTGGAGCCAGTGACCCTAAATTAGGGACGGGCGACTGCTTATAACCCATTGAGTTGCTCATGGTCGTCGTTAAACCTCCAATCAAAAAAAAAAAAAACCCATCTCGAACGATTGATCAAAAGCCAGAGCTTAGACGACTGCGCCCCCAAGGCGGCTAGAAGGAATTGCAGGACGTATACAAGGAAAGTTATGTATACAAACATCTATAACGAAGTAAATTTCTCCGTCATTTTTGGTCTACGCCGGGATTCGAACCCGAGGCCGTTTATTCCGGAACAAGTCGCTCTACCAACTGAGCTACGCAGACGATTATTCTGATTCCTATCTGCCTTTATGTCGTGTGCGTCCTGCTGGCAGGTACGTCACATCTCCCCCCCGAAAGAGGGCCGGGGGCATGGCCCACGGGTCAGCCGTGACCATGAATCGTTGCAGGCAGCCATCCACTGTAGAACGTGCACTTGAGAACTCCCAGTCAATATGCTGTGTGGAATGCAACATCACACATTTTTATTTTTCGAAGCGCTGGAGAAGGGATTCTCTGATTTTTCCTGTCTCGCGGTGTGGAAATAACATCACACCAATGCGAGATTTTGAACGGCCGGGTCATCCGGATATAGTTCGGGCGCCATTATAACGAAGTAAATTTCTCCGTCATTTTTGGTCTACGCCGGGATTCGAACCCGAGGCCGCTTATTCCGGAACAAGTCGCTCTACCAACTGAGATACGCAGACGATTATTCTGATTCCTATCTGCCTTTATGTCGTGTGCGTCCTGCTGGCAGGTACGTCACACATCCACATGCAAATTTGAGATGTTACGTCTGGCTGGGTAAACACGTCAATTACCAGGCTGCCGGAAGACACGATAGCTCTTGCGAAGTACACGTACTAGTGGCAGAATTTTATTAACAAAATCAGATTAATGCCAATAATGCACTACGCCAGTATCAAAGAATTAGGTGGATAACACCTTACACCCGCGGAATTTGAGGAAAATGGTAATGAATTTCGAAGACACTGCAGAACTGGGTTCAGCGTCGAAAAGAGGAGGTCCGCTAATTTCCTGAAATGTCGTGGGTGAAGTTGCAGTCACTAGAGTCGACAAGGGAAACAGCAATGCACTCTCACACGGCAGTGCTAGGAGAACTGCCCAGTCGATCATTCGGCAATGAACGCATAATTTCTAGGGCGTTTTCGAAATCCTGGTCAGCACACTCAACGGATCTTACTACTTGTGATTTCTGCTTTTTCGTATACCAGAAAGACAGAGTTTATCGGGACGGCATACGTTGTTTCTCAGATCTAAAGACCAGTATTAGACGTGAAGTGATCAACATCAACCGCGACATGTTGGCAGCAGCCATATTACATGTTATTCGTTCGCAACATGTCCTATCTTGCATAGTGCGTCGCAAAAATATAGAGACAGAACATATTCTCGAATAAAAAAGAAATAACAACGAACTGAAATGTACACCTCATATTTATAGCAACAATAGCATGGGACACGTTGCTGCACAGCAGTTTGACGGAAACATAACAAATCCAACGCCAAGTACAAGAAAAAAACAGAAATACGCTGTCTCAAAAATATAAAGACTTACTAGTTATGAGCACCTCCGGTACAAATAGTGAAGCCGTTGTTCCGAATGACCCTGAAAACCTGATTGGGCATGCTGTCCACCAAGTGATGTAAGTGTTCTGGGCGGAGTGCGTACCAGCTTCGTTCAGTCTGCTCTTTCAATGCCACCACACTTGAAAACTGCCGTTCGTTCGCATTCACATCACGAACTAGGATACCCCTGAGGTTCTCGATAGGGTTCAGATCAGGACTGAGTTCTTACCAATCCATTACGGTCACATGATGAGTGTTAGACCAGCTTTTCGTTGATGCAGACCGATGGATAGAGGCATTGTCTTGCTGGAACAGATAATTAACACCCGCTAGAGTTTTGGCAAACGGTAGACGGTGGCTGCTGAGTATGTCCTGATACGTTTCGGAGTTTTGCCTGCCTTGCAGAAAAGCGAAATCCGTTGTCCCACTGAACACAAAAGCTACCCAAACCATCACAGATCCTCCTCTTTTCGGTCTGCTGAAGAAGGTGCGTGGCTCGCGTCGTAAATCATGCCAATAGCAGTTCCTACCGTCAGGGCCGTCCAGGTTGAACTTTTTCTCATCGGAGAAAATAGTTGGGATCCACTCGTCCGTCCAGTGCATGTGGCTGCTTGCCGATAACAATCTAGCTTCCTTGTGGCGCCGCGTGAAGTGTGGTAGACGGCGCATTATACGCAGCACAATGTTGCCACTTTCCTTGATGCGTCGATGAACTGTGTCCTTTGAGACGATGACATCAACAGTCCGAGAAACTTGACGTAGTGATAACCTTTGGGATTAAACTAAACGCATGATGGCACGATCATCTCGTTTGGCTGTTATTCGAGGCCTTCCAGGCTGTTTTCTGGCAGTTAACGCACCGCGTTTCGATAAAGTCTTATATATGACTGCCCAACTCCTCCCCATGGATTTATAAATTTTCGCTACAGGCAATCCATTTGCTCTCAGTCTCCAAATGTTCTGCACCTCCTCACCAGAAAGTTGACTGTTGCGTGGCGTTTCGGCAATTGAATGTCTGACGGCAGGTCTGCTGTCGTTTGTAGGCTGGACCTAATTACGGCCAATGCGCGTGCGTACAACATTCTGATTTGTACATCTCATTTGCATGTGGCTACTTTACATAGTTGTCTTTGTATTTATGAGACACCTAAAATTACACTATTTCACTTTGTGGTGTTCTTTTCACACAATCTGGTCATCGGATCGAAACGTTTGTTGTAGGGTTATGTCTAATTAGGTACCCCTTCTACTTCCTACCTATATTCGCATTGCGTTCACGGCGCAAAGTCGACTGTCTCTGTATTTATGCGACGCCCCTTAATAGCCATCATATTGAGTAGTTATTGTCCTGGAAGTTTGTACTGGGAATAAACAGCTATTTCACTCACGAACTTTTATGGCGTCTGCCACGCCACTGTTTCCTTAACGGCGCAATTTTTAACTGACTTTCTTTCCACTAAAGCGTTTTCTCCTGCCCTCAAAAATTACTTACCAAGTTTTGTTGCGATACCTCAATTAGTCGCTTTTGTACAAACCGTAAAGTAACGATACTTAAGTATTTTCTACCCACCCGGTATGTTTCAGTTTCATGGGCAGAAAAATCCGTATTATAATGGAACAATTTTACAAAAAAATATAATATTGGGTTTTATCTCAATCTTGATAAACTAGTCATATGTTCAAAATATACCGCAGAGTTGTTCTCAGTAAAAGAAATACTTACATATCTGTGACGTTCTTCGCCGTTGTACGAGGTTCGAAAAAGGTCCCTCTTGAAAAACGTTGTCGCGGAATCGGCTTTCGGTCCATGAGTAAACCTTTTATGATGTATGTTATTATTACCCATTCTCCGGGATTTCAGTTCGTATAAATCTGTACTGTGTTCTGAAGTGTGATTTTTCATTCTCCTGTTTCCAATTTTAGACAGGCCGCTCTTCAGATTTCTATTTCCTTGTTCCAGTGAATTCGATAAATTCAACTTCTGGAATTGTTCATATTCTGAGCTTTCTGAAATTGAAAGGATATATACATATACATACGACTCATGTTTTAAGTAAAATATCACACGATATCGATTACGGGAAAAGATATACAGGTGTGGGACAAAATAATGTGAACAAAATCATGATAGGGATTAATGTTTTCCTGTAGGTTACACTGAAAAAACAAATGATGTGATTATCTTTTGCGCATCTTTTTTCCTGTATATTCTCTGCGTTGCATGCCAGTGTAATTCAAGTTGTGTTTAGCAACGGTTCGTGTTCAGAATACAGTGTAACTTGTCTAATTTGAACTTTTTTATTTCGAATTCTTGGTTAATTAGAACTTTTTTATTTCGAATTCTTGGTTAATTCGAATTTTTCATTTAGTGCCTTGAATTTTCTATATAAATAATGTTAAAAAAAACCTTTAATTCGAACTTTTTTTTGTTTAATTCGAAGAAAACCCCATTTTCGTATTCTCATATTTTAAACAATTACCTTTTAAAATGGGTACGTACTGTTCTGGATGAAGCAACAAGTTAAACCTGAAACTATAGCAAACTGCTTCGTAAAAGCAGGCTTCCAGCACCCCGGTGATGAGTCTCAACTACATCAAGGTATTGGTGGAGAGGAGATCATACCCACTGTGGAGTACACGGGAAGACGTAGACCGAGATGTACAGTATGAGGCTTTTGTGAGCGTTGATGACAATATAGCTTTTGTGGTGAGCTCACAGATGATGAGATCTTGGCTGATGTTATGAATAAGAAGACCTGCTCTGTATATTCAGATGAAGAACTGGAACTGCCAGAATTTCCTGAAGAGCGCCTTCCAAATTCAGTAGAAGCCTTGGTTCACCTCT
This sequence comes from Macrothele yani, assembly GCA_039090855.1. Taxonomy (NCBI): domain Eukaryota; kingdom Metazoa; phylum Arthropoda; class Arachnida; order Araneae; family Macrothelidae; genus Macrothele; species Macrothele yani. The sequence continues at coordinate 40,014,958 of CM077022.1, read as the reverse complement.
AACAGTTAAGGAAGTTTGTTGAGGGACAGCTGAATGTAAGTGACTCTCTATTTCATTTACTTGATAAACTTGAGGAATTTACACTTACCCATAACATAAATTCTAAGAAGCAGGCCAAAATTTCACTTTTTTTAACAAAACAATTGTAAATTTAACGTACTGTACTTATTTTGTATGTTATGAATAAATATGTTGTTTTTTACAGTACTTGAATGTGCCCATATTCAAACTTGCCTAATTCGAATTTGTCGATAATTCGAATCATTTTTGTGGTCCCTTCAGCTTCGAATTATCCAAGTTACACTGTATAGGTTTATTTGCCCGAAAAATTAAAATACAATGAGAAAAATACAATATGATGGAAAACAAAAGAAAACGCGATGATGAAATTACATGCAATGCATGCACTGAAGAGTAATTGAATTACAGATACCTGCTTAGTAACGTGTAGCACTACCTTTCGGCCTGATGACGGCGGCGATTCGTCTCGGCATGGACGCGACAAGACTATGGAAGCGTTGGATCCACGACCCCTGAACAAGCTCCCACAGTTCACGAAGATTTAATGGAGGGAGGTCATCTCTCTCGATGGCATCCCAGATGTGCTCGATGGGATTGAGGTCAGGTGACCTAGGTGGCTAAGGAAGCGAGGTCACGTCGGTTGAGTATTCATTCAACCATTCGAATACAATTCGGGAGCGATGGCACGGTGCACTGTCTTATTGCAGGATGAGGTCCCCAGTGGGATGTTGAAGACGCACAAACGGGGAGCAAATGGTCGTCCAGGTTATCCCGGTAACGTTGACCTGTGAAGGACGATGTCACACGTACCAGGGGTCCCATTTCAGTCCACGTAAACAGTCCCCAGACGAGAATGCCACCCCCACCAGCTTGAAGAGTACCCTGCTGGCAAGGAGGATCCATCGCTTCATGTGGTTTGCGCCGTATACTCGTATCCTGCCATCTGCATGTACCAACGTGAATCTCGACTCATCAGTCCAGGCAATATTTTTCCACATGTCTAGGGTCCAGTGGCAATGTTCCCGTGCCCATGCTAATCTTTGAACCCTGTGATGTGTGGTCAGCAGCGGTACCCTCGTGGGACGATGGCTTTTGTACCCCATAGCGAGGGGTTGGTCCTAGATGGTATGGCTGCTAACAAGTTTTTGTGCACCAGTTTTAAATTGCCGAGTGATTTCTTGCACTGTGGCCCGTCTATCCGCTATTACAATGCGAGCTAGCCGACGATGACCCGCTCATCCACACACGGTTGTCCACGGCAGATGGCCCTTGCAGGGATGGTTTTACCGGATTCGATGTACTCACGGTGCACCTGTGACACAGTGGCTCGTGAAAATCCCTGTGCCTGCACGACTTCCGAGATGGAGTGACCCATTCGTCGGGCCCCGATAAGTTGCCCACGATCAAATGCACTTAGTCTTACCCATACTGCGTCCGACTCTTACTGATTCCCGTCGCATCACTCCTTATATTGTCGGATCGCTGCATACGTCATGTCGTTTCCGTTTACAGGGCCGCCCACAGCACCACATACACTGAAGAGCAATTATTGCCACATTTGCATAACGTCAGCTGCCTCTAATTCAATTGCTCTTCAGTGTATGTACATGCTTCCTCCTGAGCTTTAGGAGACGAAATAGGGAGGGTGAACTATATACCCTCAGTATGTTTGATTAGCATTAAAGAACAAAAAGGCGAGAAATTACGAAATTACAATAGCTGATGATAAAACGTACAACAGCAATAATTTTCGCAGAAACTGAAAAAAGTTCAGCAGTCAATTGACAGGAAAAAGGTGCAATTATAAAGAAAGTGAAATATATGCCGAACGCATTCATCGCATTCGTGAATAATGGTGTTGATCGAACATAAAACATTCTACAAGTATTCGTTGAATTTTGTCATAAGTGATTGTAAACCATACGTGGTTCCCATCCTAGAGAGCGTTCAACAGTTGGGAGGAAGCTGAATGTTTAGATGCTGCACAGTCATTCTTAAGACGGGATTGAAAGTGTGTTTTAAAAATAGTGCGAAGTTTGCGCTTGGCACGATGAGTATCATTAAGGGTATGGTATCCACATGACGAAGATTAAAGAGGTAATACATTTTGCTAACACAAACGGGCAGACAGGGGAGTGACGAATTGGAGATGATTGTGCACAGGAGTGAAAAGGTAGCGCTTGATGGAGTGCGGGGACGAGCATGAGACAGTATTAGAACTGAACATTAACGGCTCTGTCTCTATCCCTTCCACATCTTCTAGACGATGAAGTATGCGTATATGAGCAACAATTTCGTTACGTACAGGATGAAAAGCAGTAGTATAATCAGCTGCAGAAGCAGCACCAGCAAACTGAGTTGAAAAATCACAAAGGCAAGATTTCGTTTATTACGTTGAATGCAAGGTAATGAAGGTAATGGTGTATTACACGAGGTCTCATACGAACAATACATTGAACATCTTGATTAATAAGAGGACAAGGTGGTAAATCTCGGAAAATTCTGAGCATATCAGCAGTAGAAATGGAGATGTCCACCTTATGAAGTAAATCAGACTCGACCTTTGTTTCACTATCAGAGATGAGGTCTTCACTGGGCAGCGTTCTTACATCTTGAACAAGAAGATTATCTGTGGAAAACTAGGGCGAAACGACATCTGGAGTAAATAAACCAAGACATCGCTTTTTACACGTTTTAGCAACACATAGCAACCGGAAAATTGCTATCCGGTCACCGCTGGGAATCCGAACCACAAATCTCTCGATATCTAGCTGAGCGCGTTAGCCTTACGCTAGGGTGGCCAAAAATCAACGGCACTATATGTGTTTTTCTGTCAGCTTCTGACATCATAAATCTGTAAGATGGGCTCAGCTACTGAGACGTCTCTATCTACTGGGCATTAACGGCACTGGCTATATATTACTTATAGCAGTGAAATCCAAAGTGATGGATCTGGCCCTGCAGTGCATCTGACAGCTGGTGGATGCTACGTGGTAGAGGATCCATAGAGCGAACAACACGATCGAGGTGGTTCCACAGATGCTCAATTGAGTTTATGTCTGGAGAATTAGGGGGCCAGAAAAGTACTTTGAAGTCTTCATCGTGCTCTTCCAAACACTTTCGAACATTTCTAGCTGTGTGACACGTCGCATTGTCGTTCTGGAAGATCCCATCAGCCCCAGGGAAGACAATCAGCATGTATGGGTGTACGTGGTCTGCAAGGATGGATTCATATTGTATTTGAATCCATCCTTGCGGACCACGTACACCCATATATCTATCGTATTTTTCATTTTTTAAGTTGTGAACATTTTTTCCTATTTTCGAGAATTAGGCATTTCCCTGTGGGCATTATTTCCGTGGGCATTTTTCTGTGGACATTTTTTCCTCATAACACACTGTAGAGACATTTTCAAGCCCCTCAATATTTGCGCTTGGTATATAAAAAATAACTATACGGGCAAGCACGTTTTTCAATTTTACTTCCAAATTTGATTCAAGAGTGTAGAAAGATTTTCGTTTTCCATCTGTGTTGGTTCTTAGGAAAAAGGAAAGATATTTTTTCATAAATTTTTTAAAATTTTTACATAATTCTGCCATCTATTCGAGATTTTTTGTTTATGATCAGACCCGTTTCCTTATTAAAAAATTGGAACACTATTGTGATAGCTGCAAAGGCATTATCAGTAGTTGTTTTTTCGCCAATAATTTAATCGTTAGCCATGTTTCTTAGAAGGCTAAAAGGAGCAGCGGTGGCTAAAATAAACATCACATCTTATGTTCGTTTAATGTAATTTAAAAGATAACGGTAGAACTTCTTTTCGAGAGGGTGAAGGAAACATTTGAAAAAGTGTTGCGACAAAGACAAGAAAATAAGTACTTCGGAGAGAGGGAAACATTAAACAGCTTTGCACTGAAGAAACTACTTTAGAGCTTATTAGACTGGAGATAAGTGAAATAGCTGGGAATATAAAAGTAGAACGAGGAAACAATAAAGAGGATTACACGGAAAGGAAACAGAAGACTTTAGTGCTTTAATGACGGAAAGAATATTTAGTGTTTAATTGAATCAAAAGTTTTCTGAAGGAGCTAAAAGTCAAACTTAAGGGAAAGTTCTGCATTAATACTGAATGTGACAGAAAATCCGATTTCAGAGAATTATGCAAAGCAGAATATATATTAAAAGCTTTCTGTGATAATGCATTTGGTACAAATGAGACTTAAAAGAAATCGGAAGTATCTGAACGAAGAATCCGATAAAAACCTTCCATTAAAAGAAGAGAAGGCTGGGTCTAAACCAAAACATGAAAAAGCTCGGGTAAAAAATGTGAGAAGTCCGTCTACAGATGTTTTAATAATTATAACACTGTAGCTTGCATAAAAATCTCGTATTTCGGTTGAAATAGGTACATCATTTGAATCATTTCCCACACGAATAAAATTTATCAAAGTTGTTCATAATCAATGGAACCAGTTAGATAAAAAGTCAACTGGATTTCTATAATCGATAAAACATCCGGAAAGAGAAACAGCTACTTCCTCCCACCAGCTTCAGAAAAGTTTGTAATGAAAATTAACAAAGGGTGCTCAGAACGTTTTTCATAGCAGAAGGAGGATAGCAGAGACAAAGAGATTTTCAAATCAAACAGTCAAAAGAAGAAATACCTATAAAATAAACTACGATATAAACCAACCCCTCCTAGCGGAAAATATTTGCGTAATGGAAACTTTAAAAATACGCGAAACGTGTTCTTCATAGTAAAAGCTATGCTAAAGAAAAGGAACTTTTCAAATACATCTCCCGGAAGCGGAGATAACGAGAAGGTTTTGACCTATAGCAACCTAGGGGGAAATTTCTGCATTACTTAAAGAGGATAATGTTCCCCATCTTTATTGTAGCGAATGGAAAAAAATTAAAAAAAAAGAAATTTCTTAATAGTGTCTTAAGAAGCGGAGGTACAGCTATAAACAGAAGTACATAAACACCACCTATTGACAAAATTGTGAACTATATAAAACTCCTCAAGAAGGTGCAATACCTATAAGTATTCCATAAAGGAAATGGTGTCCGGCTTTAAAAGAATATTTTAATCGGTCATTTAGAAGCAGATATATCGAAACAAACGGATTAAATATTTAAGACACCTAGCAGCGAAAATTATACAATATTTTGGGAAGAAAATACACACAAAATGTTTTCATACTTAGTCGTATCTGACCGAAAAATATTTTTTCAATCACGATTTTTAGTCCTAGAGACAAAAGTGCCAGTAAAGGACGTAAGTTCACGTTTCCGTAAACGGAAACGTGAACTTACGTCCTTTACTGGCACACTTATGCGTTAAGAAAAATTTGAAATCATATGAAGAACATTTCGCACCGGAATCGCTCTCAGATAAAGAAAGAATTTTTCAGATCTGACACTTGCAAAGACATCAAGAAAAATAAGAATCTACGCCCTCTGGCGGAAAACATTTGCACTATTTTAAGAGGAGGTATTATCCACAAGTTTTCCGCGGTAACCGGTATCGGTCCACGAAATATTTTTTTTCAATCGAGTTTAGAGGAGCTGAGATTTTCCTGCAAATACATCAGCAACAGAAATAAACGTTTACCCCCTTATGGCCAAATTATTCCCTGCCGAAAATTAGAAATTATAAGTAAAATATTTGCAATGAGGAACTGTAACTGATATAGGAATAATTTTTCAAATAGGACTTTTAGAAGCAGAGATACCGGGGAAACCGCAATTTATCTTTACACCCTCTAGCGGAAAATTTATGCGTTACTTGAAAAATAAAGTGTTACTAAAACCAGACTTTGTTATAATTGGCATCAAAGGGAAGAAACAAATTGCTTAAATCGGATATTTATAAGCAAATATATGGAATAAATTGCATTTTGAATTCGAAAGCGTCTGCATTTACGCACTCCACTGGCGAAGTTAGGCTTCGGAAAAAAAACCGGAAAGCAAGGATCATGTCCTCACATTTCAAGCTTTCGAATGCAAAAATATTTTTGTTATAATATCGGACTAATAGTTGCATAGATATGGTGTCCACAGACAGAGGGACGGACAAAGTGACACAATGAGTACGTACCTTTTTTTGCGAAAGAAGTGCTAAAAATTTATATAGCCTTCCATCCATGAAGAGATTGAATTATTTTTTCTTTTCACTGAAGGTACCAATTAGTAGGAATTAACCTTCCTTTTTGGGTTTCTGTATTCTTATATAAATTTGGTTCCTTCTCGTTAAAAGTTTTGTTTTTGACTTAACGACACATTTATTTCTCCTAATGAGTTTTTTAAGTTGACATAACTAGCAGTGAGTCAAAGGTCAATATAATGATACGTTGCGTGCAGAACGAAAGTTAGGATCAATAAAGTGACGGCGAAGTGAGCAATTTGTTACAAAAGCGATAGGTTGCCGGAAAATATTTCTTGTTAACGATAAGAGCAGAGTTGATATGCTCACAATAACAGCAATTCCTTCGAATTGTTACAAAGCAATATCTGCTAAGTGAAAGATTTTTTTTACCGGAAGATAGATAACGTCTTGATATTGTTTGAAGTGCATGTTGACATCAGCATTAATTGTAGTGAAGTGAATAACATTCAGCGTTGTGCTGCCAATCAGAGAATAAAAAGGGATATTGAAACGTGAGTACTACTTCTGACTCACTGGCAATGGGCTGTTTAATCTAAATGCACTCAGTAGACAAAACATTAGAGATAGGGGCGATTGGCAGTTAACATGGGCACCCCCAGGCCGAGTAGAATAGACCCAAACCGAACGCAGGCAATAAATAGTCGGACACCAGGGCTTCCCAACAGTGTATCGACGAACATGGGTAAACGCGGTGATCTGAGCGACTTTAATCTGGGACGCGTTCTATGCGCAAAATAGATGGGTCATTCTATCGCCTGGTAGTAAGAACACTAGGTTTTTCGAGGGGAACAGTGTCAAGGTTGTACGGCGAGCAAACCATCGACGGACCTATCAGCGCCCAGAGTGCAAGAGGTGGCCGACCACACGCCACTAATAGTCGGGGTCGATATAGACTATCCAGGCTCGTACTGACCGACCGCTTGGTGACGTCAGCGCAAATCACATCCAGCTTAAATGTCTCAGGCCCAAGCAGCATCAGCGATTGAACGGTATGGAGCGCTCTGCATATCCTCGGCTACGGAAGCCAACGCCTTACCCGTGTGCCACTGTTGACTGGTCGCCATTATAAATTATGCCTCGCCTTGTGCAGAGAACATCAAAACGTGACCTCTGTAGAGCGGCGCCGCGTTGTGTGGTCAGATGAATCCCGGTTTCAGCTGTACTGAGCTGACGGGAGAGTGCAGGTGTTGCGTCGACACCTTGAGGCCATGTCCCCGTAGTGCCAGTTCGGCAACGATTATGGCTCAGTGATGGTTTGGGGAGTCTTTTCATGAGACATATTAGGTTCCTTAGTGTGTCTGGAGAGGTCCTTAACCACTTAGCGCTACCAGTATGTACTGGCTGATCACCTACACGCTTTCATGACCTTCGGGCATCCTGTGGCAGATGATGTGTTTCAGCAGGATAATGCAACGCCCAACCGGACCGCAAACACCCAAGAATGGCATGAGGAACACTCATATGAGGTTGGAACCATACAGTGGTCCAAAGATTCCCGGATTTAAACCCTAAGCAAACTCTCTGAAATTCCGTGGAGAGGAACATCCCATCCATGGATCCTGGTCCGACGTCAAGGACAGAGTTATGGACAATTCTGCAGCAGGCATGGCTGGTATTACCACCAGAAACCTTCCGGCATTTAGTGGAGTTCATGCATCGACGTGTGGAGGCAGTTATTTGGGCTAGAGAAAGGAACAACACGCTATTAGATAGGTATTTCTAAAGTTTCACCCATTGAGTGTACATGCACTGAAGAGCAACTGAATTAGAGATACCTGTTTAGTAACGTGTAGCACCACCTTTCGCTCTGATGACGGTGGCGATTCGTCTCAGCATGAACTCGACAAGACACCGGAAGCGTTGGGAACCCATACGGATCCACGACCCCTGAACAAGCTCCCACAGTTCACGAAGATTTCATGGAGGGGGTCATCTCTATCAATGGCATCACAGATGTGCTTGATGGGATTGAGGTTAGGTGACCTAGGTGGCCAAGGAAGCGAGTTTGCGTCGGTGGAGTGTTCATCCAACCATTCAGATACAATTCGGGAGCTGCATATTCTTGTTGCAGGATGAGGTCCCCAGTGGGATGTTGAAGACGCACATACGGGAGCAAATGCTCGTCCAGGAAATCCCGGTAACGTTGACCTGTGAAGGTCGATGTCACACGTACCTGGAGCCCCATTTCAGTCCACGTAAACAGTCCCCAAACGAGAATGCCACCCCCACCACCTTAAAGATTACCCTGCTGGCAAGAAGGATCCATCGCTTCATGTGGTTTGTGCCGTACTCGTATCCTGCCCTCAGCATGTACCTACGTGAATCTCGACTCATCAGTCCAGGCAACATTTTTCCACATGTCTAGGGTCTAAGTGGCGATGTTCCCGCCCCCATGCTAATCTTTGCACCGTGTGATGTGCGGTCAGTAGCGGTACCCTCGTGGGACGATGGCTTCTGTACCCCACAGCGAGGAGATGGTTCTGGATGGTGTGGCTGCTTACACGTTTTTGTGCACCAGCGTTAAATTGCCGAGTGATTTCTTGCACTGTGGCCCGTCTATCCGCTGTTACAATGCTATCTAGCCGACGATGACCCCGCTCATCCACACGCTGTTGTCCACGGCAGTTGGCCCTTGCAGGGATGGTTTTACCGGATTCGATGTACTCACGCTGCACCCGTGACACAGTGGCTCGTGAAAATCCCAGTGCCTGCATGACTTCCGTGATGGAGTGACCCATTCGTCGGGATCCGACAATTTGCCCACGATCAAATGCGTTTAGATCTTTCGTCTTACCCATACTGCGTCCGACTCTTACTGATTCCGGTCGCATCACTCCTTATATTGTCGGATCTCTGCATACGTCATGTCGTTTCCGTTTACAGGGCCGCCCGCAGCGCCACATTTGCATAACGCCAACTGTCTCCAATTCTATTGGTCTTCAGTGTATTAAGTACTGTATTCTTACTTAAAATAATTTGTTGTTAGAATCGTTGTTTATATCTTATTTTATCCCAATTCAATATTACTTGTGTCATTTTATTCGCTCTGTTTAGATAATCTGATGAAATAAACTAATAATCATTTAAATTACTTAACATCGTATACGCCTGGCGGAATTATGCGAGATGGACTTCCGCGATGTCTGAAGACCTGATTCAAGGGTTTCGCGATGTCTGAAGGCCTATTCAAGTGTTTCGAAAGTAAAAAAATGAGAAACACTGTTCTAGGTAGTAGATATCACTCCTTCAAAATTTCCCCCTCCTTTACTTAGCAGCTCCCTTCTAATATTATTGAGCAAGATTGCAGCGCATCCCGATTATACTGGAAGACCAGCAGCCGGAAGCCGGACATCCAGTACAATCGGGTTGCGCTGCAATCTTTTCATTAATGCCAAAACTGGTAGGTCACCGTTTTCTGGCTTGAGCTATATTTCGTGATGTAAAATTCTGGCTCGCGATGACATATTTTGGGCTCAAACCAGTTCGGACTCTTAAAATGTAGCCCGAACTCAGCACTGACGTCCGTAGTAGCCACTGTAGCACGACGAATTCTTTTTGCAGAAGCTTGTGACCCCGCAACTGACTCGCAATGAATACGCCGATCCTTGAGTGCTGACGTCCACGTGACTTCACCGGTTCTTCTGCGGCGTCTGCCAGGGCCTTCTCGTAACCACTGCTGCCGACAATGTCCAACTCTTCTGGCAGCCTGATGAAATTTCGCTGCAATTCGGAAATGTATTTACTAGCTTCAGGGAGTCCTACGCTGATAGCGTTGGCTAAAATGTCTACAAGATATCTTTGACTTTTGGGCATGCTGTAGTAGTCTGAACACTCCGCTGCTTCGTTCTGTAAGACTTGGAGCACGGGACACGACACGGCATCGGTGGCCGTATCTTGCGCATCTCACGCGATTGGTCGCGTACTGGAGTGATACGCATATCTCCTTTGCTTGCACATGCCAACCAATTCTCATGCCGATACGCCGCCTGCTTTTCAGCTTGTCAATTTCAATGTCGAGTAGTGTACTTTGGTGTAATTCGTATTAGTGGAATTGAGTACGTTTGGTTCTGTAAATACACTAGTATGCAAAACTTAAGGACGAGCAAGTATGGACCTGTAGCGTCGCACAGAAGAGGCCTGGATGTGTGAAATTCAATCCGTAGGAACTCCATTACTTATCAAGATGATGATGGAAACAACACCGGTACAACTGCAGATACTAATGGAATAGTAGAGATTTATTCTGAATTGGCTACATTGTACGGAGTGCCATGATACAGATGCATCACTGCCAAAGCCGGAACGAAGGGAAGGGGAGGTCCTTAGTAGAGGGCATGATCACCCCTAACGTTGATGCATGATTTCTACGGTCTGTCCGTAATTCCAATTAGGTTGTGACGAGTTCTTGCGGTAACATTGCCCATTCTTCCGTCAGCGCCGTCTTGCGCTGTTGATCAGTTTCCGTTGTGTATTGACATGCCGCAATGCGTCTCCCTGAGAGCTTCCCATACGTGCACCATAGGATATACACTGCTGGCCGCCAAAAATGCAACACCGAGAAGGACACCAGATAGCAAAGCCATATTTACTGGACACATGACAACAGATACAAAGATGAAACGATTGAGCTTACAGGCCCGTGCGACTTGCGGAACAGGCAGACATCAATATTTCGTGTCGCCCACATGACTGGCAATAACGGCCGCTACACACCGCGGCATCGAACGAAAGAGGCTTCACTGTGGGCTTGGGGTATGTCGGTCCAGGCCGCTTCCACACGTTGCCACAGTTCATCAGGCGTAGCCGCGGGTGGTGCTTGTCGGGCCACACAGTTGCCGATCAGCGACCAGACGTGTTCGATGGGTGACATATCGGACACGCGACCAGACGTGTTCGACCAGACGTGTTCGATGGGTGACATATCGGACACGCGACCAGACGTGTTCGACCAGACGTGTTCGATGGGTGGCGTATCACGTGCGGGCGCGCCTTGTCCTGTTGAAACGTGGCCGCTGGCAGGTCCGGCAGGTAAGAGAGGACTAAAGGCTCCAAAACGTCGGAGATGGTGGGGAGGATGTTGAGTGTACCGGCGATGCGTGCCAGAGGGGTGCGGGTGTCATATCCAATTGCGCCCCAAACTATAATGCCAGGCGACGGACCGGTACGGCGATGCATAATGCAGGTGCCATACAGTCTCTCTCCGCGGTGCTGCCACACGCGAATACGACCATCGTGGCGTTGCATGCAGAAGCGGGATTCGTCGCAGAAGACAATGGCTTGTCATTCCAAAGTCCAGGTGCGGCGTTCAACGACCCACTGCCGCCGCACTCGCCCGTGGTGTAACGTCAATGGTAATCGGAGCAATGGTCGCCGTGCGACAAGCCCCGCTCTTGCAGACGACGTCGAACGGTACGTGCTGACACATGTTGTTGCGCAACACACCCTAATTTCTGCGCTAACGTTCGTGATGAGGCGGTGCGAGCCGTCAATGCCCGCCGCACAACATGCCGGTCCTGTCGTTTGGTGGTGTGCCGCGGCTGCGGCAATCGCTCACGTCAATCCTTGCGTCCCTCCTGCACCCACCGAATCCATACTCGCCTCACTGTGGCTAGATGTCGTCCCAGACGGGCGCCGATGTCTCGGTACGATAACCCGCTGTCGCGATAAGCCACTTTTAGTCCTCTGTCGAACTCCGAAACGTGCTGGAATGACTGCCGTATTCTGCGACGAGGCATCAGGAAGCTTCCCACGCACAGGTCCGGCAGCACAACACACTGTGTATTAACAACACACTTCCAGTACTTACACTCCGCCTTCTGCGCACCCTTCTTAGAGTGCTTCTCGGTGGCGTGCTGGGCGCACATGACTTGCATATGCCCTGCAATGCTAATCGTTTGCATGTCCTCTCGCGGGCGACACATGCTGCGAATTTAATGCCAATCGGATGCTTCCTTCTTGGTGTTGCATTTTTGGTGGCCAGCATTGTAGGTCAATTCAAACCGTGCTGTCCAATTCATTCACAGAATTTTTACACTTTCCAAAAGCTCATATTTCCAAAAGCTCACTTTCCAAAAGCACACTACAATGGAGTGTGACGTTATCGTCCATTAACACGAAATGTGGACCAGTGGTACCTCAGAACAGATAAACATAAGGGAGTATTAACGTATTCCATTAGCACGCACAGGTTACAGTACCTCCTTTCAGTACCTGGAATTCCGTACGTTCATCAGTCAGAATGCCTCCCTATATGCGAACATCGCGGTTGCCATATTTAGTGCCTACCTCACGCCATATTATCTGAGTCCAGAGTCGAAAAAGAGACTGTTCTGCTGTCCAGTACTTATGCTCTTTTCACCACTCTAAACGGTGTGTCCGGTGAGCAGTTGTTAATAGAACACCGCGTATTGGACGTTAGGCAAACAGTCCACCTTTGTGTAGTCGCCTGGCCACTGCAAACCGCGATATTGTGCATCCTGTGCTCATGTTCAATTGTTTTTCAAGGCAACTTGCTCTGTGATGTCGATCTCTCTTGGCTTGTAGGAGCAGATAGCGGTCCCACTGGGCGTGGGTTTTGGCGGCCGATCAACACCGGTCTTTCGCACATGTGTTGCTATAATTTTGCAGACCGATCACGCAATCGATACAATCCTATGAGAGATGCTGGACTCATGGGATACTGAACGCTTCTGAAGCCTCCCAATTATTCGACCACGAGTAAAATCATCCAGATGCTCTCGACCAGCCATTTCGTCATCCGAAGCGCACAAAAAAACACAATCGAACGTCTGTAACATTTATGCACACCTTCCGGTGACTTCCGTTCACTTGATGCTATTGGACTGCCTAAAAGCATTTTGTTCTCGCGTTACTCAAACCACACGTCATGTTCCATTGTTGCGAATGTGCTTTTGCTCCTGTTTCCACACACGGACTTTAAGTTACATTGTGTTTGGGTGCTACTTCTAATTACGACGTTATTTTACTTTTCACACTTCGTCCTTAAGTTTTGCACATCAGTTTCCATCTCAGAATTTCAGCATTTAATCATGTGCAAACTGGTTCTGTTCCCTTTGTTGAATGATATAACGGAATTTTTTTGTATCTCAGTGGCGGCTCGTATTTGGAAAAATAGGTGAAGAGGTACAAGAGCAGTATGAAAAGATATCTACTGTCTACAATGAAAATCCCTTAATGAGGACTTACCTATTTTTCGTATATTAAATCAATTTTTCTTCCTTTTAAAGCTGCAAATTTGTCGATTATGTCGTCATAAGATGGTTAGATGGTTGTTTCTTCGTGAGCATCAATATGAATAGAAATATTTGCCAAAGAAGCAAGTCTATCTTGGGAACTCGTATTTCTTGAGCAAGTTTGTTTCTTTTCACAAAACTTCTTTCCACTGGCACACTTGTAGATGGAATTGTTAAACTGAGGAAAACCAATTTGTAATCTTCTGTACAAATGCATTTGTCTCCGTGAAACACTCGAAGGAGTTCTTGAGTCAATATATTCCTTAATTTTTCATCGGCATATACAAGACTCAGTTCATTTTTAAGGCGCTGTGTTTAGTAAATATGTTTCCGTAAAAATGTAGATTTTCAAGAGCGCTAGTGGGAAAGCATGCATTAAATTATTCAAACTTGGTTGTGTCAGCAAGTCAGACAAATTGAAGTTTCTTACAGTCTTGAAATCTTATATCCATTTCCATAAGAATATGGTCCAAAATTTCAAAATACAATTGCTTATAATTTTGAAAAATTGTTTCCTGTGTAAGAGCAGCATATTCCCGTGCTTATTTCTGTGATTTTGCTAGCTTTTCCGAACTGTGTTTCAAATAACTCATCGTTCCTTTTATGGCTCAAAATTTCACGAGTTTTTTGGTTGTTTTTTTTAATTTGAGTCACACAGTAGTTTATGTTTAGTAATTTTTTCTTCAAAAGTTCGAATAATAGATCGGTGGAGCCAAAAATGTAAATTCCGAAGTGTTCATATAATTCAAAAACCCCTTGGCAAGATGAATTGATTTTTTTGTCTGATTATTCGCTATTGGTCAGAAATCCGAAAACTTCTTTCAATTTATCCCAATCTTCAACAATTACACTTACTAATTTCGAAGTGGAGGACCATCAAATTTGCGTTATGGTTGGTCTGCGTCTTGCGGTTGTTGATATAGGTGTATAAGACCGCTTCGCAGAATGGTGAACAAACGAAGCAATTCCACTGAGGCTTGCAAAAAGTATTCGACACTTAGAAATTTTAGAAAAACTCTGGTGTAATACAAGATTCTAACGATGAACTAAGCAATGAACAAAAACAGCTTGAGAAGCTTTATCCTTGACTTTTTTTTCTGTAGCCCATTTAAGTGTCCAGGCATTATACTTGCCCCATCGTAACATTGTCCTATTTATTCGTGTTGGTAATCAGACTGTTCCAAAATTGTGTCTAGAATTTTATATAAAGCTCCTGACGTTCTATCTTCATTCACATCATGGAAACCCAAACATCCCTCAACAATCAAACATTATTTAATTTTTGACATGATCGTTTATAAATTCAGAAATACATTCAATTAATTCATTTTGAATAGTGTTTTATCCTTTCGTATTGATTTTCAATTTCTAAAGAACTTCTTCATATCAACAATGAATGTAATTCCATGAAATTTCCACGATTTATCGAGCCCATGCTTTCGTCATGGCCATGGAATGCTAGTTCTTGTTTGCTCAAATACAGTATAGACTAATACTGCATCAAGCACTGTCTGGAGGAAAAGTCTATTTAAACGAACGTTTTCGTTAAAATGCGTTTTCAAAAGCCTGTCATTCTTCTTCAGGGCATCGGCAATGGTGTTTTGAATTTTTTCAAAATTCCTTAACATTAATCCGCATTTCAGGTGTTCGCTAGAATCACGATGTTTATGAAGTGACCGTGTTACGCTTAATAAATTTGAGAATTCGTCTTTATTCCACGCCGAATGTTTATTACTAAAAAGTAAGCAGAGCCAAAAAAAAAAAAAAATAACACAGAAGTGCTGCAAATCCATTTATATTCAGTAAACCAACAGTTTTTAAAATTACTATTGTTAGATTTACCGCTCTTCTTGATTTTGTTCTTGGCAACAATTGTCAGTGAATCCGTCGGTCGTCCTTGAAGCAAAATGTCTCTTTTGTCTTCATCTTTCCACATATTAAATGGAGTTTGCAATAAATTACAAACAATGTCTTCCACAGGATGCATACTAAAAACTATCAATATCAGTTAAATTGTACTCAAATCTAAAATATCAGTTAAAGCTTTCAACAAATAATCACAAAGCACGAAAGAAACAAATTCCTTTCGGAAAATAATGTACCACAGCACCACAAGGAAAACGCCCTAGTAGATTGCAAGGTACCCTGCTAGTCCGCCCGCTCCACCGTGATCTCTCACGACTTTACGCTCAAAAACTGAAAGATGCAGATGTAAGACGCCTGAAGCTGGAACACTTCACTTGAGCGAGCAGATTAGGGAGGGTGACGTCACGGTTACCATGACAACTCGGCGGAAAACTGCAGACTTCCAAGCATTCTCATTTCGGCTCTTCACTTGCACTGTTTTGCGTATAAGAATTTGTTTTCCGTATTGAGCGCTGCATGTGAATTAATATCTATTCAAAATGTTGAGTATTTTGGAATTGAATAACGGCAAAAAAGAATATATTATAAAAAATACTGAATAGAACTTTATTTTGTGTAAAATAGGCGAAGAGGCACTTCACTTACTTTACCTGAAAAGCCGCCACTGTTGTATCTCAAGATATTAAACATCAAACTCATTTAAAATACACTAAGCTCTCAAATGTCCATTCACCAGTTTTTACCATTACGCCTCCTGCTTTGTGGAATACTTAAAAGTGTCCTAGTGAATTTTTACCAAAAAAGAACATACACAAAAATCTTCCGAAAAATTAAAACGAAATCCTAAATTTATAGCCAAGTTCTTTCCGGTACTACGTATTGATTTTCATAAGAGTGGAACCTTGCTTAAAGCATAAAAATGCTTCGTGTTAATATCAGATTAGGAAAAGAAACAATGTAGTTGGCGAGAAAGAAAAGAGGGAAACAGCATTATGGGCTATCAAGTTACCTTCACGAAAAGTAGCAATGAAGTCCCGCTATCGATTTGTAACGTCATGTATGACACTCTCGTTGGGCACTGTGCTTCGGAACTCTGATGTAAAATTAAAGGAAATCGAAGACAAATCTTCAGTTTTTTTATCTCCTTCTCTAAGAAAATCGAAGAATTACGCCAAGAGAGAGAGAGAGAGAGAGAGAGAGAGTGAAAGAGGGGGGGGGGGGGGGGGTGAGGGAGTGGAATATTCTCACACCTTATTTTATTGCAAAGAGGAAGTCCTATCGATATGTAAAGAACTAGATCAATTCTACATTTGATGCCAAACGTTTCTTGATCTTCTTAAAAATATAACTGTATTAAATGCCAATTGAAAGTAAATGTGACTTCAATGTTACAGCTTTGGTGACACGGTATTATTTCCTCCACTTCCGCAGAGTGCTCAGAAAATGTCTTTGTACTGCGCAATTAGCATTTTTTCTGCTCCACTAAATGAGGTAATCTTTATTCTGTTCATTTTGAATCAGATATTGCTACAGAAAGCACGAACTTTCCGTCCCAGATATGCAAGATTAACCAATAAGCAACTGCGGAAACAGAAAGATGTGTTTTTCGTATAATTTCCTCCTGTTTAAGGAATTCACTAGAGTAGCTAATTATTGGGAGCATCTACTAGCAATCAGATACGTGATATCCTGACTTACGTGCATCAATGTGACATTGAGATGACTTTACATACAGTTCACTGCAAAGACTTCAGACGTGTACGAACCGTAGTAAGGGGCATTATGTGAGACTCCTTACCTATGCGAGTCTAAATGAAATAGGATAGTGGGCGCTACGCAACCACATCATAAATATTGAACCTTCTCAGCTATGCAAGAACAACTGTACCAAGAATGAACAGATCTCAAAATTAAAATCGAGTCCTCCCCCGATCACTTAACTTCGGAACCGTCTGCCGTATGTAAATAGGTAAGGTACCTTTGGAAGGCACTTGAAGGGAACTATCATGTGATGCTAAGAGATATGAAAATTAAGCTCATTCAAATGCTAATTAGCTCTCTATCTCCGACTTTTTCCATATAAGAGGTATGTTATTTTATGGCCATTCTATTTAGCGCATGGAAAAACCCCTAATTTCGAAATTTCATACGAATCGGGAACTAAATCCTTTTACTGCATAGTGTGCGACGGAAAAAAGATGCAGCTAATGTAAACCTACGAAAGTCGTTTTTTTTTTGCTTACCAACCGTAGGTTGAAGAAGCATATATGCTCCAGCTTTGTCTGTCTGCCTTTCCGAACGATAACTCGCGTAAAAATGGTTCGACTTCGATGAAATTTTTGTATGTGGTAGGGGACCACCTAGGGACCAACCCTGTTGAAATTGGGCGAAATGGGGTTAAAGGCCAGGACATAGAAGTGGGATCCATTACATTGTCTTTATGCGTCAAAACGTGAGTAAAAATGGTTCGATTTGGATGAACTTATATAGCATGTGGTATGGGATCACCTGGGAACGAACCCTATTTGAAATGGGCGAAATGGAATCCAAGGCCAGGACATAGGAGCGGGATTCCATTCCATTGTCCTTATGCGTCATATCTTGCGTAAAAATTGTTCGATTTCGATGCAATTTTGGTATGTGGTAGGGGACCACCTATGGATGAACCCTATTGAAAACGGTCGAAATGGGGTCAAAGGTCAGGACATAGAAAAGAGATTTATTCTACAGCCATTATCCTCATAACTTGAGTAATAACTTGAGTAATGATTTCTGGTATGTTGGAAAGCGTATCATAATTAATGCATTGCATGATTTTACTAACTTTTTTTATTTGTATCAATTAATCGAGAACAGATGCGAATGATTCTGTGTTACAACAGTAACACACAAAGAGGCTAAGATATAAGTGAAAATAAACATGCACGAATTAGGGGACCATGCGTTACAAATATAATTTCGTCTATTTACTGTAAAAAGGTTTACTTCGCAATGCTTTAGAAACACACTGAGAACAAAGGGTTTCGACTTGACATGTTCGATGCTGAGGAGCAGGATAGTTTATTCCAAGATAACAATTACGCGCAAGGCAGAGACCATGGGATGCCAAATATTATTATACCCTTAAATTCGAAATTGCGATTATTTATGCTGAATAATATAAGTTAGTAATTTTGCACACAAATAACTTATCTTTCGAAATATGCAAAACACTAACATCAGAAATACGTATATTTCGGTGCAGTTACATATTTCGCTTTATCTATTAGTTACATTGCTGCCTCCTGTATATTGTTTAATTCGGGAACGCAAATAAACAGTAAGTATTACAAAACGAAAGCTTCGTGTAAAAGTGTTTGCTATATATTTCTTATATTGATGACTTTACAGTTTCGTGAAATTATGAAACTGCGATCATGCAAATGTAAACTGCGAATCGTTGCCTTCGAGACTGAATCTGTGTGCCTGATTTTTCTTTTACGAGTATATTGCACATTTGTGTCCGTTCAGTCCCTCATTATGGTATAATCAGCAATATTTGATTATGGTTCTGATTTATTGATATATATCATTGCAGTTTTATTGCTAAAACTGTCTGTACTACAGAAAACGGAAACGCTGTGACGCTACAATACAGAAGCGGAATCCATGTGTGTAGCTGTGATCTCTTCTAATACAGCCTGTCATGAACTAGACGTCTTTGACTATCGGTTAAGAAAACAACCGTAACGACTCAACCACTCATGTGTCATCTCACTTCTAATGTATATAAATACACTGCCGGAATGTGAAAAAAGAACACCAATAAGGAGACGTCTGATACCAACGAAATTTATACAGCATAATAACGGAATACAGAGGATAACGTGATCAAAACATTATAGCAAAATACAGCTGTATTTGCTGGTAAACTGAAAAATAACATTTCCATGTAACATGGTTAGTACGAGGTTGAACCGCCATGAACTGCGTCACACTGTGCAATTCTGGCAGGGAGTCTGTCGTGCAGATGTTGGATGTAAGTTTGGAATATTGAGTTCCAAGCATCCTCAACCTGGACTCGTAAAGCGGGGATGGTCGTGGAGACCGGATAAGTCGTTGTCCCATAAAATCCCACACGTGCTCAATGGAGGACAAATCTGGTGAACGTGCAGGCCGTGGAAGTTGTCTCACACCCTGAAGTGCATGTTGCGTTGCACGTGCCGTGTGTTGGCGTGCGTTATCTTGCTGGAAAACACCACGATGGACCGACCTTACAAATAATACAACAAAGGGTTGAATGATGTTGTTGATGTAGGAGGTGCTGTTTAACGTACCCGGTGCAAACACTAGTTGTGTACGGGAGTGATAGCTGATCGCTCCCCACACCAGGAGATCAGGTGTAGGCCCTGTGTGTCGCTGGCCGATGCAAGAACGGTGGAGACGCTCCCCTGTACGTCTGCGAACACGCATACGGCCATCGGAGGCTCCCAAGCAGAATCTGCTTTCATCGCTGAACGCGACAGATCGCCGCAACCGTCTACTGGATGCAGGCACACGTGCACGTAGTCCTGCATCCAGTAGACGGTTGCGGATTGTTCGCACAGTCACCTCAGGTGCAACGGCAGCTCGGATTTGCGTCGCAGTGGATGTTTTGCTTGACAACGCCGCTCTTCTTATGCGTCGATCGGTCCGCTCATCAGTCCGTCTGTGACTCCCGGTTCTACGTCTTCTCGTGTGGAAATGTTCCTCGGATCATCTGCGCCACCATCGTACCACCACCGATACTTTCCGTCCAATTCGCTCCGCAATACGACGATACGACCACCCGGCCTCGCGGAGTCCGACTAGACGACCTCGCTCAAAGTCCGATAACTGCTGAAATCGTACACGTCTTCCATGTCCAGGCATTGCAGCTTCTTCAGGGTCTTCGCACATGTCCGTACGCCGACGACTGATTACATTCACTTCGCCGTACTCCTTAAATAACACCGACGATAATTTCCATATTATGCCCTACTGTGGCGTAAGCGCTCACCGGTTGGTCCCGAGATTAACATAACACCTACGCAAGCTCGACCCCATTAACATATGTAAATTTCATGATCGTCCGCCAATTCCTTCTTGGTGTGCTTTTTTCACTTTCCGCCAGTGTATATACACTGAAGTGCCAGAAAAACTGGTACAGACGAGTTTATGCAAAATACATAGCAATGTCACCTATGCGCGTACTCGGTTGCGTCCGCCAGTGCGTATATAAAGCGATAGACATCCTTGTCAGCTGTCAGAGCTCTTTTCGGCATGAGAATGACAAGTAATAACGATTTAAGCGATTTGCAACGCGGTGTCATAGTTGGCGCTCGTGAGATGAGTCATAGTATTTCGGAGGTAGAAACGAAGTTTGGATTTTCACGGACGACAATTGCAAGGGTGTACCGTGACTACAAGAATCCCGGCAAAACCTCCAACCTACGATACCAGTGTGGCCGTAAAGAGACATTGGGTAAACATGACCATCGTCGGCTGTCAAGAATAGTTTTACGTGATAGGCGTGCAACACTGTCGCAGGTATCATCGGAATTCAATTCTGGAGCCTCAAAAAGCATCAGCGTCCGGACTGTGCAACGTACCTTGCACGATATGAGCTTTAGGAGCATACGCCCAACTCGAGTCCCCTTGATAGGTGCACGACACAGAGCTATGCGCCTCGCTTGGGAACGGCAACACCGCCACTGAACACTTGCTGGCTGGAAACAAGTAGCCTGGTCTGACGAGTCGCGTTTCCAACTGTGTCGGGCAGATGGAAGGATTCGTGTGTGGCGTAAACCCCTTAAAGCCATGGGTCCCACCTGTCAAAGAGGGAACTGTGCCGGCTGGTGGGGGGTCCATAATGGTATGGGCTGTGTTTAGCTGGACTTCACTGGGACCCCTGGTACGTCTAGAAACATCTGTGACCGGCCAACGCTATGTTCGCATCCTTTCTGACGAGGTACACCCGCTTATGTCCTGCATTCATGCTGATGGGTTGGGCTTGTTCCAACAGGACAATGCACTTCCGAGACGCCACATTATTGTTAGAGGAGTATTCATCTGAGTTTGGGGTGTTGCCATCCCACCCAAGTACCCAGATCTAAACGTGATAGAACACATTTGGGATGCCATGCAACGCGCTATAGAACACAGGAATCCCAGACCTCGGAATACACCCGAATTGTGGAACGCTCTGCAGGTAGTATGGTGTGCACTGCTTACAGCATATTTCCAGAAGCTCGTGGAGTCCATGCTCCGTCGTATTTCTGCAATACTGCGCCCCCGTGGGGGACCTACCAAGTATTAGAATGGTGTACCAGTTTCTGTGGCACGTCAGTGTGTATATACAGATATATACAGTATATTGGAGGTGACAACTTTTATTATTTTCACAAAGAACCTTTCCACAGTTCGGTATATTAGAGTTGAACATAATTTATAAGGGCAAGCAAAATGTAAGTACACCAGCCTTCCTCACGTCTGAATGGTTGTGCCCACTGATCTTGACACATGTTTGCCAGAGGTAGTTGTCTGTCAGGTCAGTAGTGGAGGCGCGGTTGTGAGGAGAGGTACTGTAAAATCTGAGTTGCATTGGTTTCAACACGGGCCTGCACTGCAATGGACGCTCCAGCAGAACAACAGCGTAGTGTGGTTAGATTTTTAACGGCTGAAGGTGTTTCACAACACGATATTTATCGCCTCATGTCAGCAGTTTATGGTGACCATTTAATTTGATTGTCCACAGTGAAGCGATGGATCAGACGTTTCAAGGAAAGACGTAAAATGCTGCAGCTACGACCACAGACCAGGACATAGCCAACTTAGCCTCACACCAAACACATTAGCACAGATGGATGCGTTGATCAGACAAGATCAACGCCGGGATATTGATGAGTTGGCCGCAAGTGTGAACATCAGTCACGGCTCGGTGCACACCATTGTTCGTGAACATCTGAAGTATCGGCTCCTTTGCGCTCATTAGATTTCGAAGGTTCTCATCGAGGACCAGAAGAAGCAGAGACTAGGCGCCCCATTGACACATCTTCTGCGGTATCACCGAGGAGGAAATAAGTTCTTGAATGGCATTTTCTCCGGCGATGAATCGTGGTGCTACTACTAAGAGCCTGAAACACGACGGCAAAGCCTGCAGCATCCTCTATCTCCACTCCCAAACGAGGCGAAGAAGAGCATCTCTGCTGGATAGGTAATGTTGACTTTTTTTATTTTTGACCGTGAGAGACCATTACTGATCGAATATGCTGAGCTTCGGGAGACGGTCGATATTGCCCGCCATTGTACGACACTGCAACTCCTGTACAGAGCTATCAAGAAACAGTGCTATGGCTTATTGTCGAAGGGCATCACGTTGTTGCACGACAATGTGCATCCCCATATGGCTGTTACCATGGAAACGGTGCGGCAGTTCAAGTGAGAAACCCTTGAACACCCCCTCTACAGTCCGGACTTTTCGTCTTGTCCCTTTCACATTTTCAGTGAGTTGAAAAAGCTAAAAGGTAGCAGATTTCCGTCGGACGCTTAAGTGCAGAAAGCAGTTACACAAATTCACTATTATTTTACACTATTACTATGAGAGTGGAATCACCAGACTCGTTAATCAGTAGGATAAATGCCTCAATGCCGGTGCTGACGTTTTTGACATAAAAGTAATGCTTTCCGGCATAATCGCCTTGGCTCACTTTCATTGGACTCGCCTTCATATATTGGCGGCTGCACTTCATTAGATCGCCCAGCTGCTACCAACCTTGTTCACTTGTGACTGTGCCTGTGGACTTTTCCGCCGGTCTTTTTTTCTGGCAATACGTGGCCAGCGTTAAGCAGCATGTAGTTTCATATGTACTTCCAGTTATACTGTATATTTATATTGGTGATTTCTGTATTTGTGCTTTCCAAATATTTGAATAAAAAACCACTGTTTTGCCAAGAATAGACACATGGAAACGTTATTGACAACAGCAACGTACTGTTACTACAGCAATCAACAAACCGACACTACGAAATTTGCCTACGGTGACTATCCCGCAGTAATTGTGCAATCCCTTCCTCTCCTAAAAAGACGAATTACTCCCATCATCATAGACTGTATCAGTAATCTCTGTAATCCTTTCGCGACCGTAGCGCCCCATGTGCCCTTACATGTAAACAACCAGAAGCGCCCGAGTCTCCCGGATAGCATGAGTAGGATTTTCTATCCCCCATGTTCTTTGAATTTTCACGGCGTCCAAGGGATTAGCAGAAGTCACCCTCAGTCGTCATTTTTGTTGCAAAACGAAGAAGTGAACCAGGAGCTGGTTTGTCCTGGGGCTCTATCATTCAGCCTTCTGACATCGCTCAGCATATCACTTAATTTGTTGACACGTGCTTCGTTTGTCTGTGACATTTTGCATTGTCCCCAAAGCGGAGTTTATTGGGGAAAATTTGTCGTAAAATTTCTTTTATTTTGCTAAACCCAAATAAATAGATTGAGAGCCTATATTATACAAGAAAGAACAAGAAAAGGGGAAAGTATACAAGATTTTCGAGCTATTCACCCACTCCCTCTTATCTGCCTAAGGCTTTCAGTAAAATATTGCAGATAGTCCCTGGGAAACCTTCGAAGGTCAGCGTCGGTGAAGCCTAGACATTAGAAGTTTCGGGTTGTGACCCAGCACTAAGCCTTCTTTTGTTACTGCAAATGGGAGGGAGAATGAATTCGGAAAGAAGCGGAAGACATTTTCGGACGTTCTGGTATTCTGAGCGATGAAACATTTTAGGATCGTGATGGTTAAAGGGTTAGTAGTAAACTCAACAATTACTTATCTTCCTATTTTGCTTATTTATCAGGTTTGTTTTCAAACCTACATGGCGAGATTTGTTTTGTGTTTATATTTACCTACTTAAATTTATTATATTTTGCGGATATCCTGAAATCTGATTTAATAAAAAAAATTGATTTCGTGGTTCCGTTTCAATTTTCTCTTAGGAAACATCTTTCCAGTGATACGCGAACACTTATTACTTTGACAAAATGTAATGATTGAAAACAAGAATTTTCAAAACAACTTTCAGCTTGCACAGATTCGAGTTTTCCATTGTTAGAAAATACAAACTCGTTATTCTAACACTAATTCAAGTCATTAGAACGAACAAATGAAGCTGTTGTAAAGGAAAATGCAAGAGTAAATGAAACCCGTCCCTGGATGGGTTTCATTTACTGACCGTGATCAGAGCCATAAGGAAAGGCCTTGATCGCGGTCAGTGCCTTTACTCATCTGTGCTGTGTATACAATGCAATGATCGATAATTCGCATTGAATTACAAAAGCAATGAAGATTTATCGAAGGCTCGGGCAAGATGCAGACTTTCGAGTATCATCGTTTTTCTTGCAGGAAAGAAAACATTCCAAGTATGTTTCCCAGATGTAGATATATGGATGCTCCCTCTAACTTTGTTTTCAAATATCTTTGCTCTCGATCATCCGATTTGAAAGTCATTAATTTTTAGGGGTTTTTTCATGTGCTAAATAGAATGCTCATAAATTGAAAATATATTACATGGAAATATTCGGAGATATTAGCATGTTTCTTCGCATCACGTGATAGTTACCTCTAGGTGCTTTCAAACTGTACCTTATTTGTTCACATGCGGCAAACCGTTCCAAAGTTAAGGGGATTGGCTCGATTTTAATTGTGAGGTATGTACAATGAGTGGTGCACAAATAGCAAATCAAGCAGTCAGCGGTTTACCTGTGGGAGGAAAAGACTGGTCGATATTTTAGGGCAGGGGATTCCAACTGGCGGTCCGCAGGCCGCATGCTACCCGTGATACCCTTTTGCGGCCCAGAAAGTTTCTTCGAAAAGTAATCTACTGTAGTAAAATTGATGTTTTTTATTCGAGAAATGGTGAAGTTTTGACTTGCGTGGGAAAAATTCATGAAAGCTCCAACTGATATTCAGTAATAAACTTAACTGCGCTCTATTTTTACGATAACTTGTGTATCCTCGTGAGTCCTATTTCCTTCCACCCCTATGATCGATTAAGTAGACCCGTTCGACCAATTTCCTTCCACAATTCCGCTAGACTAAGTAGACTTCTTCCGGAAGATGTGATTCACACATACATAATATGAAAGTGTTTTCTTCACGCTGAAGTTCATCAAGAATCACAGCAGAAGTCGCCTCACTGTTTCTTCTCTGTGTCACCTCCTGAGACACGAAAAACGGAGCTCGAGGTGGACATTCCTGCTTTAGTGATTGCAGCAGAACGACCT
This sequence comes from Macrothele yani, assembly GCA_039090855.1. Taxonomy (NCBI): domain Eukaryota; kingdom Metazoa; phylum Arthropoda; class Arachnida; order Araneae; family Macrothelidae; genus Macrothele; species Macrothele yani. The sequence goes on along the minus strand of CM077022.1, from coordinate 39,989,372 downwards.
CAATTAATTTTCACATTGAAGATTTTATGTATACCGAAGCTGAATTTCTTTCTTACATCTGCTGTATTATATTGACGCATCAAGAAACGCATCAAAATTCGTTTAATACGTAATTAAACATGTTTAAGTTATCACTTCATATTTCATTCACGATTAAATACCTGTTCTCGTTTTTGCGTAACTTGACAAAAATTAGTCCATTATGATGCGGCCCGCCACTAGACTCGTGGATCCAGTTGTGGCCCTCGGTCACTTTTCATTTGGAAACCCCGGTTCTAGGGAAACTGCGATTGGAGAGAATTGTGCGAAGCAAAAGACGAGCTTCATTGAGTCAAGTTATCACAAAGTACAACAGTGTTACCGAGAGGGTGGTTTTAGAGTACACAGCACGCAGCACATATGCGCGAATGTGAATGTTCTCCTTCGTGTGCCGCTGTGCTGAGCTAGAAATCGAAACATTCCTGTGCAGTGGCCACTGGAGTACAAAAACGGGACACCCGGACATTTGAGAAAACTGCCTGGTCCAATAAAGCACGTTTTCAGTTAATAAACGTCGATGGACAGGCTAGAATATGGCGTCAAGAGCACGGATCAATAGATTCTAGCAGCCTGTCGCTAATTGTGCAAGCTGGTGGATGCGTTTTAATGGTCTGGAGTCTGTTTTCATTTAGAGCAGTGGGTTCGTGAATACTTGCGCAACAAAAGGTGACTGCCACGAGATATCTTAACGTCATTGTTCACCAGGCAGTGCACGATGTTTCTTGATAGGAAAGGCTATTTCTAGCAGAATAATGCGATATGCCACAAAGCTCGGATCGTCACAGAGTAGTTCCGGTAGCACGACAGTGACTTTAAAAAGCTAAAATGTCGCATACATTTCTCAGATCTTAACACGATGGACCTCCTGTGGGATGATACTGAGAGAGATATTAACAACAGAGATCCTCCTCCAGCTAACATTAGGCTGTTGACTGAGGTCATAACATCTGCTTTACTGAACAGTCCCGTATAATCATATCAAGACCTCGATGAAGCCATGCTAAGTCGAATAGAAGCTGTTTAGAAAGCTAAATGCGGCTCACAACATTACAAAAAAAAATTCCTAATAACTTACTACTTCAGTGTATGAAGCGCTGCTTCTTTCCGCTCGCGTCAGACTTTAGATTACTGTCCGTGTTTTAATCTAATTTGGGCCATCCCAGTAGCCATGTGGTCTGAGAGTCTGAATGCTGACCATAAATCTGAGGCGGGTTAAGGTCCGAGCCGCTGACTACGCATCAGCAGTCGGGCTGCCTCGTGGAATATGTTTCATTATTTTGGCGTTTAAAAACCACCATTAGCAACTCGATGGACCATAAGCAGTCGCCCGTCCTAATTTCGGGAAATTGGATCCAGGGAAGGGAGGAAACCAGTGTCTTAGGACAAACACAACATCCATGTCTTACCGGAATTCGACCAGTGCCCATCTCGTACGAATGGTCAGAAGCCAACACTTAGACCCCTGCGCTATCGGGGCGGGCTCATGGGATTCGCTCTTACCCCTCCCCAGAGCCAGTGGCTTTAAGTTGGAAATTGTCGACTGCTTATATTCGCAAAATTTACTCATGTTGTTGTTCCCAATCTCCGAAACAAAAAAAACCCATAAACCATTTGATGAATCCTCTTCTCTCATCATATCAGTTTCAAATAGATCTTCCCTAGCTGACATCACCTTCTCACAGATCAACTGTACTGCACTTTCGTTATTGATTAAATCAACAACGTTTATTCGCAATAAAATATTGTATTTTAAGATCTACTATACACATTTAAACGTTTTGTAGTAGGTTGCACCAAACCGTGGTGCTACAGCAGCAGCACCAATTTTGGGGCAAAGAAAAACCATTGCGTGCTGCATGAAATACACAAAAACATGATGCAATGATGCACCAAGGTATGGTAACCAACCTAAATGGTGCGAAGTTGTCCGCATTGCACCATGTCTATGCATGTTTCATGCAACACACAATAGTTTAATTTTGCCCCAAAAATGTGCAACACACAATAGTTTACTTTTGCCCTAAAAGTGTACAACACACAATAGTTTACTTTTACCCCAAAAGTAGCACCAATTGGTCGTGCAACCTACTACAAACTTTTTAACAGTGTAGTTTGGCTTAGCTTCCATAGTAGATCTTAAAGTATTGAATGGTTAATAAACATTGTGATTTAATCTATGGCTTGTCGTTCTTCAACCTTTTTATTCATTTCTCTTCCAAAGATTTCTGGTCGATGAGAGTACCACAATTTGTTCACTAGATTTTCAGTGTCTGAGAAAGAATCGTTCCGCTACTTTATATATTATTTTTCTCATCATTTTAACGTTATTACTGAGTGCTTGCAATTTGATCAAAAATTTCAGTCTTAATGACTGTACGTTTCGGGGATCAGTATTATGTTAGTTTCAAAGCCAGTTTTATTTGTAAATTCTGAGTAACTAAAATCATAATGTTCAGGACAATTAAAGAAACATTTATTTTCTGGAACAATAACTATTAAATAATGATTTCAAACTCTTCAATTATGTATTGAATCCCAAAGTACTATTTACGTTGCACACCATATGAGAATACATTTGTTTATGAAGCCTTTTAGCCCCGTTTTTGAAGTCGCTTCTCGAAACATAAATTAAAAGCACCGCGTTCAAAGCTGATTTTAAATCTCCTGTGATATTATTTTTATGCGGTTGGCTTTTGTAGTTATTATTCTATCCTGTTCCTAACCTTCCGCGTATTTCTCATAGAAAACGTGCGAAACATAATTTCCTCTCATCACTTTTGACATCGTTTACGAGATAAAAACTTTTACAACGCATTCACCACAGTTCCACGAAAAGTTCAATCCCCTCGAGCTTATTACACTATCTCTAGAAATGAAATTCCCTGAAGAAACTGGAAGAGATAACAGAATTCAGGCTCTCCGGGTGAAAATCGATTACACAGCAATGAGGATGAGTTTACCAAATTTATTTATTTCTACGTAATCACAAGTTGGTTGTGCTTCAAGACGGCCTTTGGAAGTATGCCGATTTTCTTCTCTGGATCCTCGTTTTGTTTCGGGTATTTGGCCGTAGCGGAATGCGTGAAATGCACTTTGTCTGACGTCTAAGTGAAATTGTTCCCTCCTTAGCTCCGGGCCACTGTGAACAATGGAAAGAAGTTTCTTTGAAGATATTTGCTTTCATTGCTGCCGTTAAGCGTGTAGGTGACGCAATATGTTCTACTCTGGTTTCAACTTCAAGCCCTTTGAAAGAAGTTGATACACTACACAAAAATTACTTTCGATTAACGTAGGAAAAACCGGTCAGTACTTTCGGTATTAGATGCGTCAAATAAGAATTAGGAAGCTGGTGTGAAATATATTTATGTAATCTATCTATCCTCAGGATAAAACATGAAATTTTCGTTTATCACACGTATGGGATAACTTTGACGACATGGGTTGCAGGGGAAAATTTGCTACTACGCCAAACTAGGCTGCGATCTAGTGCCGACGGGAAGCAACTAACTCCAATACTTTCTAACCTGAACATTGCGTTAAAATTTTTGATGAATTCCAATGCATCTGATGAAAGATCTTTTAGTGTTAAGAGAGTAACGAGTTATCTTAGGAACTTCTCCACGTATTTGTGACTCTAAAGTTTTGCTAGTTTTCTTGCAAATGCTGAACTTGCAAAAGAACTTGATTTTGAATAAATCATCAAACACTTTTCTGCCATGGAGCTGTCAAATTGTCTTCTAAGAAGAGGTGATATTAAAAAAATTCTTTTAATGCTGGTAATAATAGTTCAAAGTGAATTTTAAAATTTTAATGCAGTTATAAAATTTTCAGTTGGATTTTTTGTAAATAAAATTATTGCAGGTAGCTGATTTATTAGTATTTTATTTAAATATAGAAAAGCATATTTACCGTATTTTTCGAAATACACGACACACCTTTATTTTTGAAAAAAAAAATTAAAAAACAAAAACAAAATGGCATTTTAAAGATTTTTATTAGGAACAAAATTTTAATTTTATGCATAAAACCAGCAGCTTATGAATCACGGAATCCTTGCGATTTGTGAAATCAGTAATGTGCGATTCATATGACGAAAATAACGTAGAGGAATGGCCTTCAGTCCATCAGCGATGTCACACCTTCATACAGTCAATGCGTTTGTTATTGGTTCGGATGGTCATCCTCGTCGCATGATTGGTGTGTCAAAGTAAGATAACGTTGGTTGAAGTCCATCGACATTCTGTAGTACACAAAACGCTCTTGGGAGTGGGGATTTTTTTAAATCTAAAGCTTGCCAAAAACTGTTCTAAATAAAAAATATCCTCAAAGAAGCGAACGGGATAACATCTGCACATTGTTAGTGAACATCAAGGAAGTGAAACTGTCAGATGTCGCTGCGTCTGCCGCCGTAAACTGTAAACAAAAGTGAGTTCCTCCTTCTAAAGTTTAAACAAAATTTGAATGTTTCACGAATGGATGCTTCCGAAAACTACGACTCCACAGTATTTATGTTACTGGAAAGAAAAAAGATTTTTTGCGTTTCGTGCATAAACGTTCTGCGTAAAGTGAAGAATTTGCAGCAGCAATAATGACGCCGACGCTAATGCGTTTGCAACCTAAAATTTTCTGGTGGATGTCTTAATCGTCTGTTGTGATTTTTACTGCTGAGATCGGGTTCTTTTACTTTGCTTTTTGAAAGAATCATGACAGTGCTTCTATGTCCGTTTCAGATTGCTAAGTAAAACATATTTATGAGTTTGTGCTTAAACTGTGTTTTACATCATTAATTCAAGAACACACGGGTATGAACGGGCATAACTACACATGTTTAGCAAGATAGCAAGCCCGGCTCTTGAAACACACACATACACATATAGTTGGCAACGAATGAAAATAAAAGTATAGCATATACACTTATTCACGATATAATGTCGCTGTAGAAAAAGTGCAGAAGATTGTCAATTACTGTACCTAAGATAAATCGGTAACACTTTAAACTCATTCAGCAATCTTACATTCCGAAGAATATGGTAACTATTTTCTTTTCCTCTGTTTTTTTTATGATAAAATGCATTCATATGCAATTTTAAAGAAGGTTACGTAAAAGGAATCGTAAATAACATAAATGATCAGTGATTTACTTAAGTTTGATAAATGGTTCTATGTTGGCAGCGGGTTCTACAAGCTAGGGCCCCAAACATTTAAATCCGCCACTTATTGGCTGAGAAACACTTACGGATATAAAATGAAAAAATGCCAACCACGTTGCACCTTCGAAAATCAGAAAAATTCATCATGAGAAAAAACAATAATTATTTAGGTAGAAAAACTACTGGTAGCTTTTCAGAATTCACGCACAATACATTTGTAAGTGCACTGTATTTTACTTTTTTAAATAGCAGTAAGTGTGCAAACAGGATATTTGGCATGTCTTATGAAAATAAGTTAGTAAAATCATGCAATGCATTGATTATGACACGCTTTCCAACATACCGGAAATCATTACTCAAATGATTACACAAGTTATGAGGATAATGGCTGTAGAATAAATCTCGCTCCTGTGCCCTGACCTTTGACCCCATTTCGATGATATTCAACAGAACCGGTTAAGTATACTTCCAGAACAACATGATAAATGTTTGTCGCAATCGAAGCATTTTTACGTAAGTTATGATGCATAAGGGCAATAGAATTGATCCCGCTCCTATGTCCTGACCTTTGACTCCATTACAATCATTTTCAACAGGGTTCGTCCCCAGGTGGTCCCCACGACATATTAAAATTTCATCGGAATCGAACCTTTTTTACGTCAGTTATCGTGCAGACAGACAGACGAACGGATAAAGCTGGAGCATATACGCTTCTTCAACCTACGGTTGGAAAGCGTAAATAAAAAGAGGAAATTGTTTATGTTTTTACTGTTTTCGTCCACCTGTGGATACCACACAGGGCCGTAGTCAGGGAGGACCAGGCCGGGCTGAGCCCGACCTGTGTTTCCTTTTGCCCGTCCTAGAGACTCACACAACAGTATAGTGCCCGACCTCTTTTACATTTTTGCCCGACCTCTTTTACACTTTTTGCCCGAGCACTTTATATCCTTCTCCCGATCTCAATCATCAGCCGCCCCTACCAACTTGCTTGTCTGGCTACGGGCCTGATACCATATCTCTGCTTATACAGACATGTTTAGAACGTTTTTGATAAGAAGTTACAGAAAGTAAAAAAAGTTCAAAGAACTGAAACTGGCAACAACGTAGTAGATGAACACGGAAGAAACATCTGCTGAAATTAAATATCGTCTGCTAAGAAAATGGCGCACGTAAACAAGCTGTGGATAGAGGGTTATGTTTTTGCTCTTTACGAAGAGAAATATTCGTATTCTGTAATTAGAAAACGCTGTGAAAATCATGGAATTAGCGTTTCTAAATGTAAAATAAGTAGTATTGTTAATAACAGAAAAAAAAATCGTCCAGCACTGCTTTTAACAGGAAAAAGAACAGCAAAAGAATATCCAAAGAAGGTACATACTTTTAAGACTATTTCAAAAGTAAGGTCTCTAGTCTTAAGAAAAAATCCATCGACCAAAGAGAAATCGCTAAGTTGTTAAAAAGCTCTGTATCAACTGTAAATAAGGTAATCCTAATATATAATTTGCTAGAGTCTTCCTCCTCCGTGCCACTTTTTAAGTCGTCATACCAACAACCGAAAAACAAATGTTTGTGACGCCACGCTTAGCTTTTCGTGAAGCTGACGTCAGCACCTACACGCGCACAGATCAAGGGAAAAATCACTTTGTCTTGTTGTCATAGCAACAAAGAACACAGCTGCTGGTGTTACGTCATCTAATCCAAATCATTCTCACATGACGTCAGAGATGCGGTACGTCACACGGTCAACTGTTTAGAGATACGGAAACTTTACATAAAAAATTTTGGTTCACTACCTGAACCGGTGTTTAGCCATATGTATGTGGCAACGTTAAGAGTACGACGATCTGACGACGTCAAGATAAAAATAGTTCACGGAAAAAAACAGGGGAAATTGATACAGGGTTCACATTCAGTGTATACGAAAAATGTTGTGTACTAGGAAGTGTTGACGAAATAAGAACTAAAGGTTTTATACAAAACACATAACAAACAGACAGCCCGTCGTATCAAATTCCGTAATCGACTGCTCGAGAAATTTTCAGAAAGCTTTGAGCAAACGTCGCCATCTACTGACGTGGAGCTCAAAAACACAATAAATAAATGTCAATAATTATCATAAATTTTATTTTTCCCCTTCATTACTGACGGGCTTTCAAAGAAAGTTTCAGTAGATGATTCATGATTATGGCTGGTTTCCCGTACAATGGAGAATTAAAGCTAAAAAAGGTTGAAAAGAATGTTGAAATCATATTACCAAAAATAATGTTTTAATTCGTATATTTAAAGAGGAAACACCATTCCTTTATCCACAGGGCCTTCAAAGAGTACAACTCCGTCAGGATAAGGCTACCAGTCATACATTCAAATCAACCACTCTATTGCAAGTAGACATGCCTCAGAAAACTCATTGTCCTCGAACGAAAATCGAACCCTCATCTCCCGGTTTATGTTCGAGTATGTTACCATTACCTGAAAAAAGCGCTGCGTATCAAGTCTATACTTTTACTTTTTGTTAATATTTCTTTAAAATCACCTGATGTGTCACCAATTGGCTATTGTGACTTTGGACAGCTAAAAGGAGAGTTTTCTAAACGCGGTGGAAGACGAGTGGAATAAAATACCACTACCAATTTTAGGAAGTGCCCCGTTATCTTGAAAATCTGCATGTAGGTTCATAGTCCAGAGAAAGAACTATCAGATATGACATTTAAGAAAGAAGTACTTTTATTTCTAATAACTAGGGGCTGCGCCTCTAGGCTCTCTACGCTCGTTTGCAGAGTAGCGTTAGGGCCCTGCAACCCGATCTCCAAGTATATCACATGAAATAGAAACGGGAAAATTCATATAAATTTCAGTTTTTATTGCATGTCTAAGCAAATAAGGCTTGTTATTCCGAAATTTTAGAGTTTTTTTACTGTCTTTAATTTTTGGAAGGTCGGACTTTTGTCGTTTGAACTTATGGCACTTACTAAATTTACCACTAAGGAAAACAAAAGCGGTCCAAAATGCATTTTCGTAAAACGTTATGCTAAACCGTTAAGGTGGACGTCAGGTAATTTTGCTTCCTATACTTCCAATGGAAAAACTTTTGTACACATTTCCTTCACAATTAGATTAGTGTGTTCCCAAGGATGAAAATTTGAACATCGATTAAAATAACTTCATATAATAACTTGGAATAATATTTTCTAAAACATAACCATAATTATATTAAAATCAATAATTTCTCCTTTGGTGGTGTTGGAACCAGAAAAAAGATGGCGCGACATTTACTTTGATGACGTCAGTAGACAAACAAATGTTGGATTGCATACTTATGGTTATGTTTTAGAAAATATTAAGTATTCCAAGTTATAAAATGAAGCTATTTTAATCGATGTTCAAATTTTTATACTTGGGAACGCATTAATTGTCCAGAAGAAAGATGGCGCGACCTGTACTTTGATGACGTCAGTAGACAAACTAATGTTGGATTGCAAACTAATGTTGGATTGGTTATGTTTTAGAAAATACAAAGTATTCCAAGTTATAAAATGAAGCTATTTTAATCGATGTTAAACATTTCATCCTTGGGAACGCATTAATTGTGAAAAAAATGTGTACAGAAGTTTTTCCACTGAAAGTATAGGAAGCAAAATTACTTGACGTCCACCTTAAACAACTGAGATAGCTTTAGCAACAAAGCATATGTACAACAAATTATCTGCGTCACCGTATTATCTTTGATGACCTGCTGCCACGGTCACGTAACCTGCTGTCACGTCACCGTGGCAGCAGGTCACGTGACCAGAACGTTCCTCTGTGGTTGAAGACAGAGGAGCCGTTCGTTTCTTTCCTTTGCGTCTTAAAAAATGCTTAAAAATCAGTAAGTGACTTTTCCTTAATTTTTTTTTTTTTTGGAAAAAAAGGATGAGAGTTGTAAGTTTATGCTGTAAACATTGCAAAGCGTTATGATTTATAGTTTGCCGTATATCTGTTTTTTTTAATGGATTCCATCGCGAATTAGAGAATGTTGTGAAATTTAGAGATTGAATTTCTCGTAAACTAAATCGAGATTCAAAAAAAGGGCGACGAGGTGCAAAAATTCGGTCATGGCACTACATACCTACAACGTTTCGTGGGTCTGTTGCTGTTAGTGTGTCCGGAACGCGACCTGAAAGCACCTTTTTGCTTACCTTAACTTTGAAATACAATAGCTCTTGAAGTATCTCCAGAATAGTAAAACGGTTTATTTCAGCGTGTTCTCCAAACAATTCTCTACAAACGATGTACATTTCGTGTTTTTGTGTTCAATACGTTTTGCGTTGCGAGCTAGGAAAGCAAGTGTGTCGCGATATTTTTAAAACAGCGGTGGCAGTTACTTTTTTTTAGAATAGAGAGATAATCATATTTCTGAAAAGTCATTCTAAAAAAGTGTGAACATCCTCTGTGTGAGTCCGACTTGAAATATTAGCAGCTATTTGGAAGCCGGGAAAGTGAAAACAGTGGTCCTTGCAGATGAAAAACTTTACCGCTAGGGGGCGCAAGATAACATACTATTGAATCAAAATACACATTAATCGACGTCATTGCTCCTAAAAATCCGATGGAAACAATTATTTTTCCCTTCAACACATTTTACCATGAAGACTTGAGATGTATATCTATAATTATCATTTCTGTTAGAAATTTCTTAAATTATGTAAATTATGTTACTTCTCTGTTATGTTTCTTTCTGAACGGCGCATCAACTTCTCCGAATTACCTTATACGACGACTAACAGCTAGTCGAAGGTAAAAAAGATATCCCCAGTGTATGTGTGGTGAGGCGTATCCGTAATGTGACATAATGCATAAAATAAGATCGCATGTTATCTTGATAATAATACGAACAAGTTTTATCTACGAGACTGACAATATGATTGAGTCTAGGAGTCCGCTTTAGCTGCTCAAAGAGCAATTGTGTTGGTGTTCACGAGCTGCAAGTGAACAATCAGAAAGCAGATTAAACAAGTCCTTTAAATTTCATAGGAGTTCCATTTATTGTTATACCACTTCCTGTGACCGTTGGTGGTTATCTAAGTGTTAGTGTTAAGTATTTAGTATATAAGTCACAAATGTTTCAACAAACAATCAGCAAACCAGAAGCATTAAAATATAGACAATTTTGCATGAGGTTCAATCTTCAAATAACTCAGTTTTTGCCCTAGAGGGCGTAAGCATTCATCGTATTTTACTCGACACCTCTGCTTAGAAAAATCCTTTTGCAACGGATACCGTGCACGGCAAATAATATTAGGTCGTTTTGGGAGCAAGTTAACACTTACAATTTACTGTAATTCCTGAAATAGCAAAGCAAGGATCACAATATTTGAGGTGAATTATTAGCGATTTCTCTCATTATCAATACCTCCCAAACTGTGTGCAGCTGACAAACACCATTAAAAGTACCAGTGTTATTTAGTCTGTGATCCGGAGATTCAAATCCTGTTAGTTGTTGTAATGATTAGCAGACATATATTTTTTTAAATTGCCGAAACAGTTGAAATCACAGGCTTTCATATATGGTGAAAACGGTGGGTAGGGCAGCTCCACCCAACCGTATTGTTCAAAGAACAGCCAAAGTATTCCGGGATTCTTGCGGCCATACGTTGTCGTGTACGAGGACACATGATGACGCAGTACATTGTACATGATTGATATATGATTGTACATGATGACGCAGTCTGGGATGTGAGCCTCTAGAAACTATTGATAATGCTCCGATATCAGGGCGATGTTCTCGTCATACGTCTTCCAAAAAGACACTCCGCAAACATCCTGCCCAACGACTAGCAAGATTTTACGCCAAATCAACTCTGCACGAGGTAACGACATCGCGGAAATGCTTTTTTGTTTATTGGGGATTTAACGACCACCGTGAGCAACTCAATGGGCTATAAGCAGTCGCCCGTCCCTAATTTAGGGTCGCTCGTTCCAGGAAAGGGAGAGATCCAGTGCCGTAAGACAAACACAACATCCATCCCTCACCGGGATTCGAACCCGGACGCTTCACGGACGAATGGTAATAAGTCAGCGCTTATACCACGGCGCCACCGGGGTGGATACTGGGTTCAACACAAGACTGTGACTGATGTCTCTGCTTGGGTGCGTAAAACTCCTCCCAACTTTCGTCTGGATAGATAATCCTTGTGAGCACCCTACTATTGCGACGATACTAAGTAAGTTTCCTCCGTGCAATTTCAAATCGGAGTTCCTCCTGTGTTGTGGTTTGTGTATGCGGTGCCCATGTCGCTAGTTTGCTCTTTAGGCCTCAACCTTCTGTCAGGACGGTATAAGCCGTTGTATGAGGGATATCGTGCTATGTGTTGAGCTCATCTGTACTCTATAAGACAGATGTATGGGTACTTAGATGCGTCGTTTGGCTCTTTGTCTGGGAGTCGAAATCGGTCAAATGCATCTCGGAGCGTCTTTGGGTGATGTCCTTCCTTAATCCTTTCATTCAATTATGCACCGCAGTTTTAAGGGCATTTTGACCTAATGCTGTATGCAGAAGACTTTGTGCCACGTCCTCTGAATACTGCAATAAGACGCAGAACTTTAAATCACGCTATCCTTCCACTATCACTCATCGTCTTAGCGGCTTCATCGCTGTTTCAGCTTTCACTAGCCTTTCGGTAAGCACGAAATGAGCCCGTGGTACATACTACGCAACCTCCGGACATCGTCTATGTTGCCACTTACGGTTTCCAAAATGTGCGATAATGAAAGTGTTTGAGTACTCGCAAAACGACGATATATGATGTTTCAAAGAGATAATGGACATCCTCATGCTCCAATATTACGAAACTGGCTTGTGTAAATGTATTCCCATAGCCTGAAAGATCACTACATGTATACCACAAAACAGATGCATAAGACCAGACTTGAAAGCGACTGTCTCCATACACTATGCCAAAACCTTTTATCGCCGTATTGGGATTTCAAACGGAACATACCGGGAATAACACGTCTTAAGTGCAAGGCAATATCCCTTAGACCAAATGTACGCTGGATATTTAACTGTTTGTATTCAATCACGAAGATATGACCTCATATATTAAATTGCAAAAAATGTAAATACACTATATTGACATAAGTCACCCGACACCTAGAAGAGAAACGCAGCATAGCATTTATTGACTTATATTAGTACGGTGTCGGTCCACCTTTGGCCTTAATGCATGCACTGATCCTTCGAGGCATGCTTTCGACAAGGTTTCGGAACACATCTATAGGTATGCGCTTCCATTCAGTACATAATGCTGCCGCTAATTGTTTCTTAGTAGTAGGCCTGGGTTCCAAACTTCTTATGCGGCGCTCTAATTCATCCCATAGATGCTTTATGGGATTAAGGTCAGGGCTCTGTGCTGGCCAGTCCACACACAAAATGGACTTATCGTCAAACCACGCCGTAACACTCCTTGCTTTATGGCTCGGTGCATTATCCTGCTGGTACCAACAAGGCTCGGTTCCATAGTATTGCCACAGAGTTGGTAGGGTATAATTGTCCGAAATATCGAGGTAGACGTGCTGGTTAACAGGTTTGTCGACGATAACTAATAGGCCAGGATCATAGAACGAAAAACACCCCCACACGAATACTGCCTGCTCCAAACTTAACCGTAGGAACAGTATACTATGGTAAATAGCGTTCCCCCGGCTGCCGCCACACCCACACACGGCCGTCAGACTGATGGATCGTGTATCTGGATTTATCAGTCCATAGGACACGTTTCCATTGATCTACGGTCCACAATAAATGTTCTTTGCACCATGTTAAACGACGGGTAGCATTCCGAGTGGAGATGAAAGGCTTATGAGCAGCCGCACGACAACGGTAACTCATGGAATGAAGTTCTCTGTGAATGGTACGTGTACATACCGAGGGTTCAGCATTTTTACTCACCTGTAAACTGAAGTCTTTGCAGTACTCCGTCGATTAGCTGTAACTACTATCCTGAGGCTTCGACGTCCTCTATCACTGATTTCCTTTGGTCTGCCGGTATGTTTTGATGTTTCAGGCACGCCATGTGTCTTCCACTTATTCAGTACATCCAAAACAGTTGACTTGGGTATGTTCAAACACCTCTCGGTTTCTCTTTTGGACAACCCATTAATATAACACCCAACAATCTTTTCTTTCTCAAAGTCAGTTCTCTCCCGCCGCGAAAGTTTCACTCCACCTCACAGGGCTATATGATTGCGGTCAGCTGCATGCTTGTTTTTATACCGTTTTTAGCTATACCGCGCATCTTAGCAACGCAGCGGATCCGTTCATTTGCTTTTGAGGGGGTGTCCGATGATGTTCTTCAATATAGTGTATATTTCTTTGGTGTATGATGTAAAACTTATTTCAATATAATGGAATTTCATTAATTTATTCCTACTGTCCTTTTTCACACGATCACAAACTGTTAATATAAACAAAATCCAATCATCCTTCATGCAGTTCCGATTTCAGATTTCCTTTTGCCGACTCGGACTTTTTTCAAAATAAATACATGTTCCATCCGAGAATTAGGCGGCACCTTCTTTGTTTAATCTGACATTGTTTTCATCCTGTGATCAATATATTACATCACCAATTTTATTGTTGACAGTATGAGTACAATTTTACTATCAAAAAAGCAGTAAACTGCGTTAACATTGCATGTACTCTGTGACAGATAGTCAAATCTCTCTGATAAAATAGTCCTTCAACAGTGAAACTCGACATGCAAGTACCTTCTGGACAGGCATGCAAAATGATTGAAAATTTGACGCCAATAAAGACCCGTCACAGCGGTCATGGTAAATGCGCATACAGAGGCAAATGCAAGAAGGGTTCTTGAGGTGACCGCTGACATCAGTAGACTATTCTGACCGCTGTTGCGTTGACATCAGTAGCTGATGATGATGCTTCGACGACGAACGGGACAGCCGTACAAAAAACTCAGCGCGTTGTAGAGGAGAGGTATCGTGGGTTAAATCGAAGCCAACCCATACCTCCACATAGGACGTATTTGGGTCGGCCCGCAATAGAACGATGCTAGCAGCATTGTGCCAAGGAAGGCACACATCTCGCTTTTGCCTAGGAGTAGCAATGTGTATGGAGGGGGTCGGCCGAGGGCTTCGATCCGGCCACCATAGTGTGACCATTTTGTAAGACAGCCAGCTCCACTTAGTAGCACTAAGTGCTACTTCATGACTACCGTGGTACATTGACAACATCCTGCGACCAGTCGTGTTACCTTTGCAGTCACACTATGCAGGAAACATAAAACAGCAAGAAAATGTAATGTCACACACGAATCACCTCCCTCGGGAATGTCTCCGTGGTTTTTATATGCTCCCATGGCCAGCCAGGTCTCCAGATCTCTTACTAAACGAGCACGTAGGAGACATAATGGTCGTGCATTGAAGCCATCCTGGAATGTTGACGAATTAACTCAGCAGTTTCAGTATATCTGACCGAATCTGCCTCTGAAGAACATCCGAGTGTATTTTGACTCAATGCTGCACCGGATATTGCCATGATCGGCACTAGAGGCCGCTGTACTATGTACTAACCTATGCATTTATAGAGCCATCGTTCTACGAGAAACGAACCTGTTGCTTTGAAACTGTACTCACTTTTTTATCCTTACACATTCACCGCACATGCGATCGGATCCCTCCTTTGTGGTGCACCGATTTTTTTTCACACATAGTTTTTCCACTGACATACAGTTACATTGTCCGACTCCCATTCTGGAGCAAAATTACTGCTTTTAAGTTTTAAAGACTATCCAGAAAACATGTGATCCACACTATCTACCAACAAGTAATTGGACACCCTTGCAATCGACGATATCTGTGGTCCTGATATACGTCACGGCCGCCGCCGTTAAATATCGTGTGAGAAACAACAACGCAACCAGTCGCATGCAAAATGCCACGCAGTTCCGAGCTCTCTGATTTCGAGAAAGGTGTAATCGTCGGGTATCACAGAAATGGCCGATCCATACGTGACATATCCAGCAAGTTTAAGTACCCAACATCGACAGTGGCCTACGTGATTGGCAAGTGGAAGATGAGAGGTGACTGTCGGAATGTGCCCCGACCCGGCAGACCCACAAAACTGCGAGTTAGAGACCGACGGGTGCTGGCCAGAGAAATTCGAAAGAGCCGCACCAAATCGATGGACCACATCTGCGAGGAGTTTCAACAGGCACCCTGGGAGTGTTTTTTCGATGAATACCATCCTTAAGGAAGCCCATCTGCTCGGTTATCATGGACGTGCTGCCGCCCACAAGCCTTTGATCACCAAGTCCAATAGCGCTGCTCGGCTAACGTGGTGCAAAGAACGTCGACAGTTGACCGTTGAACAGTGGAAACAGGTTCTCTGGAGCGATTAATCAAGGTTCACCCTCTACAGTTCGGATGACAGGGTCTGGGTTTGGCGTCTGCCTGGAGAACGCCTCCTGCCGGAATGTATAGTGCCAACTGTGAAGTTCGGCGGCGGTGGAATTATGCTATGCGAGTGTTTCTCCTGGTATGGCACGGGACCCTTGGTCGCAATTCCTGGTAGACTCAACGCCGAGACCAACTGCACCATATTGGATGACCATGCGCTTCCTACGTTGTGGCAGTTTTACGGGGTGGACCCATGTTACTTTCAGGATGACAATGCCACCTGTCATGTTGCGAGATCCACCATGGCTTGGTATGGTGACAATGGGGTTAATCGAATGGACTGGCCTGCGCAGAGCCCGGACCTTAACCCTATCGAGCACCTCTGGGACAAGTGGAGCGTCGACTTAAGGGGTGCCACCACCGTCCGAAATCGGTGAAGGAACTGATCTGTGTTCTGCAAGCCGAATGGAAGAAAATACCGCTAGCCGTCGTACAACGCCTGTTTGAGAGCATGCCCCGGAGGGTCGCAGCTGTGATCGCCGCTCGTGGAGGCTCCACCAACTATTGAAGGTGAATAAATTTCGTTTTCCTTTGCTATCACAGGTGTCCAATTACTTGGTGGTAGATAGTGTATTTCCGAATTCGTTAATGAAATTAAAATGAACATTTTTTCAGCCCATACTGAATCTAACTGCTAGGCAAATTCTTTCTTGACTCCTAGCTATATCTGAATAGTAGGCAGCTCTGGCTTCTGGCTAATTGTATGAGTCAGGTCAGGATTAAAATCCCGGAGAAGGCATGGGTGGAAAGCTTGCTCTATGATATCTGCTTCCTGTCTTTCCTGGAATGAACGGCTCTGAATTAGGGGCTGGCAACTGCTTATAGCCTTTGATGTTCAATGTGTCATTAAAGCCCGAAAGAAAAATGTTCCTCTTGTGTTTTTCGTCTGTTCGAATATAAATTACTTTTCCTACGATGCACAATGTTTTTCAATATAAAACATATCTGAAGTTTGTCTTTTGTGTCTATCGATGTTATAACTGTATGCTTGGCTTAACAAGTCCGATCAAAGTTCCTCATATACTCATGTTCATAAATAACAGAACACCTGAAAGGAGTCGAGCTACGACTTTGATTTTCACAGGATACATTCCTTAGGCAATACAGAACAAATGATTATCATCTTGGTGCCATACGTACCAGGTGCGATGATGAAGCTAATAATCGGTGTGGCCATCACCTACTGTACGCCCTGAGGCATCAAATCAAATAATGTGTGTATGGAGTCCTTGACATCCATACTGTATCTACCCGCTTTCAAAATTCCGCTGCACATGACGTATAATCATGTCCCAGAGATTTTTTATGGGTGATAAATCCGGAAATCTTGCCGGCCACGGGAGGAGTGGGATGTTTTTATCCCTGAAAAAGGTACGTGTTGTCGCTACAACGTGCAATGGGGCATAGTCCCGCTGACATATGGATCCGGGAACGTCCTGCAGGTACAAAAGGTCAACCAGCCGTAGAATGCCATTGACGTAACGGGCACTCGTTATGGTGGTATCCTAAGTCGTAATACCTCCTGTTGGTGCGGTATGACTGGTACGAATTCACTCTACCCGACGCCTCTCCCCCTGTCAGTGGTGGACAGAGATGCGGCCATCATTTTCTCCTAAACAGAAACGCGTTTCGTCCAAGAACACGATATTGAGCCATTCATCACGCCACTCCCTTCGTTTAATGCACCATTGCAGTCTGGCATTTCGCTGCTACGGTGTCAAAGGTAGCCTGAGAAGGTCCAGACGAGCCTTTGGTCCGAACTGTAATAACCGGCGACGTACTGTTACAGGGGGTATGGGAGAATGTGTCACAATTCGCCACTGCTGCGCCAACGCCGTTGATGATGCAGAACGGTCACTCAAAGACATCTTAATGAGATGGCGGTTTTAGCGTTGTCTGTGTACGACGTCTAGAACATTATCTTCGTGTCGTGCGCCCTGATTCGGGCTATTCCCTTCACATTCTTGCCACCACAGACACACCGCGGCAGTCTCCTGGAGGGAAGCATTCCAGCCTCCCATGCCGATAATGCGACCTCTGTCAAACTCGCTGATGTGACAGTACGACTGTCTTACCGGACGAAGAGGCATCCTTACCCACTGCTAATTAGCCACGCACTGGCAGTGTAACGTACCAGGAGATGTGACGTACCTGCCAGAAGGACGCACACGACATAAAGGCAGATAGGAATCAGAATAAAACGTCCGCGTAGCTCAATTGGTAGAGTGACTTGTTCCGGAATGAGGGGATCTGGGTTCGAATCCTGGCGCGGATAAAAATGACGGAGACATTTACTTCGTTATAATGGCGCCCGAACTTCCGGATGACCCGACCGTTCAATATCTCGCATTGGTGTGATGTTATTTCCACACCGCGAGATAGGAAAAATAAGAGAATCCTTTCTCCAGCACTTCGAAAAAAAAATATGGGGGAGATGATGTAACGTACCAGGAGATGTGACGTACCTGCCAGAAGGACGCACACGACATAAAGGCTGATAGGAATCAGAATAAAACGTCCTCGTAGCTCAATTGGTAGAGTGACTTATTCCGGAATGAGGGGATCCGGGTTCGAATCCTGGCTTGGACAAAAATGACGGATAAATTTACTTCGTTATAGCAGGCCGACCAAGCCACGATTCGCTTATAACAGAAAAACAGCGAGTTTTTGGTCTGGGACGTTGCGCAATCTGATTTGTTTAGATGCGGAACGTATGCACCTACAGCTATGACGCCGAGATGCTAATCATTTCTGCGTTATTGCCTGATTAACATATCCTGTAAAAATCAAAGTCGTAGCTCGGCTCCTTTCAGGTGTTCTGGTTTTTATGAACATGAATTACTTCGGTACATCAACGAATCCCTCGTTTCTCATGATGATTTAAAATTAGAAATTTTGGGAGTTTAAATGGCCATGTCAAATACTGAAATATCCGTGGGATGCCTACTTTCTGATTGTATGAATTCGATGACTTTTCGAATTAAGTACTTGTATAAAATATGGAAGGCATGAAATTGTAATTCGTGTTTTTTTTTTGTTTTTCGGTTTGACAACGACCATGAGCAACTCTATGGGTCATAAGCAGTCTCCCGTTTCTAACTTAGGACCACGGGTTCCAGGGCAGCGAAAGAGCCAGCGCCATCCGGCAAACGCCTCACCTGGGACTATCTCAGAAGGGTGAACAAAAGCCTCACCCTGGACTATCTCAAAAAAGAGAAGATACGCCTCATTCGGGATTTTTAGGCCACCAGGGCAAGGATGACAAAAAAGTAAACATTAATGTAAACATCTGAACTGACCAAATAATGTATACTAATATAAAATACATCGAAAAGAAACCCAGTAGGGTATTTTAAGAACTGAATTGTTAAAAGAGTAATACCGAAGTACTTATTTCCTGTCTTTCATTAGTTCAGAAAAGAAAAGCTCGTTTAACACCACATACACTATCTACCAACAAATAATTAGACAACTGTGATAGCAAAGGAAAACGAAGTTTATTCACCTTCAATAGTTGGTGGAGCCTCCACGAGCGGCGATTACATCTGCGACCCTCCGGGGCATACTCTCAACCAGGCGTTGTACGACGTATAACGAAGTGAATTTCTCCGTCATTTTTATCCGCGCCAGGATTCGAACCCGAGTCCGCTTATTCCGGAATAAGTTGCTCTACCAATTGAGCTACGCGGACATTTTATTCTGATTCCTATCTGCCTTTATGTCGTGTGCGTCCTTCTGGCAGGTACGTCACATCTCCTGGTACGTTACATCATCTCCCACTTATTTTTTTTTTTTTTTTTTTCGAAGTGCTGCTCTTATTTTTCCTATCTCGCGGTGTGGAAATAACATCACACCATTGCGAGATTGTGAACGGTCGGGTCATCCGGATAGTTCCGGCGCCATTATAACGAAGTAAATTTCTCCGTCATTTCTATCCGCGCCAGGATTCGAACCCGAGTCCGCTTATTCCGGAATAAGTTGCTCCACCAATTGAGCTACGCGGACATTTTATTCTGATTCCTATCTGCCTTTATGTCGTGTGCGTCCTTCTGGCAGGTACGTCACATCTCCTGGTACGTTACAGACGGCTAGTGGTATTTTCTTCCACTCGTCTTGGAGAAGACAGGTCAGTTCCTACACCGATTTCGGACGGAGGGGGCATCCCTTAAGCCGAGGCTCACTCTCGTTCCAGAGGAGCGCGATAGGGTTAAGGTACGTGCTATGCGCAAGCCAGTTCATTCGATTAACCCCATTGTCACTATACCAAGCCATGGTGGACCTCGCAACATGGCAGGTGGCATTGTCATCCTGAAAGTAACATGGGTCCATCCCGTAAAACTGCCAAAACGTAGGAAGCGCATGGTCATCCAAAATGGGGCAGTAGGTCTCGGCGTTGAGTCTACCAGGAATTGCGACCAAGGGTCGAGTGCCTTACCAGGAGAAACACCCCCATAGCATAATTCCACCGCCGCCGAACTTCACAGTTGGAACAGTACATTCCGGCAGGAGGCGTTCTACAGGCAGACGCCAAACCCACACCCTGCCATCCGAACAGTAGAGAGTGAACCTTGATTCGTCGCTCCAGAGAACCTGTTTCCACTGTTCAATGGTCCACTGTCGACGTTCTTTGCACCACGGTAGCCGAGCAGCGCTATTGGACTTGGTGATCAAAGGCTTGTGGGCGGCAGTCCGTCCATGATAACCGAGCAGATGGGCTTCCGTACGGATGGTATTCATCGAAAGAACACTCCTGGATGCCTCTTGAAACTCCTCGCGGATGTGGCCCGTTGATTTGGTGCGGTTCTTCCGAATTTCTTTGGCCATCACCCGTCGGTCTCTAACTCCCAGTTTTGTGGGTCTGCTGGGTCGGGGCACATTCCGACAGTCACCTCTCATCTTCCACTTGCCAATTACGTAGGCCGCTGTCGATTTTAGGTACTTAAACTCGCTGGATATGTCACGTACGGATCGGCTATTTCTGTGAGTACCGACGATTACACCTTTCTCGAAATCAGAGAGCTCGGAACTGCGTGGCATTTTGCATGCGACTGGTTGCGTTGTTGTTTCCCACACGATATTTAACGGCGGCGTCCGTGACATGTATCAGGACCGCAGATATCGTCAATTGCAGGGGTGTCCAATTACTTGTTGGTAGATAGTGTATATTTTACTTTTTTACTCACTTCGTATATTACAGGAATTGGAACAGAAATGGATTTGTTCCAGCGGAAAACCTCACCTTGTGTGTTGCTGTTGTTTGTGTTTGTGTGCTGTATAAAATATTTTCTCTGTACTTACTACAACGTTTTAAGGCATTCTCCGAACAATTTAGTAAATGGATACAATGTGAATCAGTCACACAGCAAAGCTAGTCTTGAAAATGACTTACTCCTTGGTGAAGAAAATAATCACTTTTATCTAAATTGCAATGGTTCCTCAAAAAGAAAATATAAAATTTTAAATTTCGGTCTTAGTTTGTTTTGCGGCCCGTAGGTAAATACAAGAGATAATGACCCGTTTCCTTGCGAGACGGATCCCGACTTCTGTGTGAGTCTTGGATGCTCTATTTTTTACGCTTTCCAACCGTAGGTTGAAGAAGCGTATATGCTCAGCTTTGTCCGTCCGTCCGCACGATAACTCACGTGAAAATGGTTCGACTTCGACGAAATTTTAGTATGTGGTAGTAGACCACCTGGGGACGAACCCTATTGAAAATGGGAAAAACAGGGTCAAAGTTCAGGACATAGGAACGGGATTCATTCCATTGCTCTTATGCGTCATAACTTGCGTAAAAATGGTTCAATTTTGATGAACGTTTAGTATGTGGTAAGTAACCACCTGGAGACGAATCTTATTGAAAATGGGCGGAATGGGGTCAAAGGCCAGGTAATAAAAGCGGTTATCCATTCTATTGCCTTTATGTGTCATAACATGCGTAAATATAATTCGATTTTGATGACATTTTAGTATGTAGTAGGGAACCACCTGGGCACGAACGCTATTGAAAATAGGCGAAATGGGGTCAAAGGTCAGGCAGGGCATAAGAGCGGGATTTATTTCATTGCCCTTATGCGTCATAACTTGCGTAAAAATGGTTCGATTTCAATGAAATTTTAGTATGTGGTAAGGAACCACCTGGGCACGAACCCTATTGAAAATAGGCGAAATGGGGTCAAAGGTCAGGCAGGGCATAAGAGCGGGATTTATTTCATTGCCCTTATGCGTCATAACTTGCGTAAAAATGGTTCGATTTCAATGAAATTTTAGTATGTGGTAAGGAACCACCTGGGGACGAACTCTATTGAAAATGGGCGAAATGTGGTCAAAGGTCAAGACATAAAAGTGGGATCCATTCCATTGCCTTTATGCGTCATAACATGCGTAAATATCGTTCGATTTCGATGAAATTTTAGTATGTGGTAGGGAACTACATGGGCACAAAATCCTATTGAAAATGAGCGAAATGGGGTTAAAGGTCAGGACACTGGAGTGGGATCCATTCCATTGCCCTTGTGCATCATAACTTACCTAAAAATGCTTCGATTGCGGCAAAACGTTATCACGTTATCATGTTGTTCCGGAGGTACAGTGAACCGGTTCTCTTGAATATCAACGAAATGGGGTCAAAGGTCATTGCACAAAAGCAAGATTTATTCAACAGGCATTATTCTCATAACTTGCGTAAAACTGCTTCTATTGCGACAAACCTTTAGTATGCTATTCCTGAGGTACACTGAACTGGTTCTGTTGAATATCATCGAAATGGAGTCAAAGGTTAGGATAGAGGAGCGAGATTTATTCCACAGCCATTATCCACATAACTTGAGTAATAATTTCTGCTATGTTGGAAAGCGTATCATAATCAATGCATGGCATGATTTTACTAACTTGTTTTGTCTTTAGATCTGATTATCTTGTTTTACTACATCCTGTAACTCGAAAGAATGGGCCAGTCCACCTAGCCTTCTGGTAATCATGTGGGAGCAAATGCTAGCAAAATACCATAATATCATCTATACCTTCTAATAGTTCTTTAAAACTTCTGTTTCAATTTTAGGTTCTTTGAAAACAGAAGTGTTTGCAAGTAGATCAAATTTCCCAAAATACAGCTTTCTGCCAATGAGTTAGTCTTAATTTAGTTAAAATACAGCTGGCAACAACCAAAGGTGAAAAACAGAAAAACGATTACATTACGTAATTCATTCAACAGCTTTACGAGTTAAAGTCGGACTTTAGGAACAGCCAATGGCTCCAACAGCTTTTAAGGATTAAAAATACAGAGTAGTGTTCCGTGGTGATTGTTTGACAATTAGATCCTTTTAATAGTTCCTTCTGTTTTTCTTGTTTTGTTTTTTCGAACGAACATCGTCTGTATTTGGTTAAGTGGTCAAATCGCGATGTTTTGCTAATTATAAGTGTTGGGACTGGTTGGACGTCCTGGCAAAGACATAGGTCTGTCCTATTTGTCCAACGCCTCGCAATTTTGCACCTTTCCTGAAAACACTGGTTCCAAATTAGGGGTGAGTTACCTGTTACATCCTTAGATACTCACGGGGTTGTTAATCCTCGAAAGAAGCAAACGTCATTGTTCGCAATGAATGTTCTTCAGGTTGTCCAGTCCGTAATATAAGCGAAAACCCCAATTTTAATTTGTTTCTCTTACCTTGAAAGTGTCTGAAGTTTTAAGAGTTTTTCTCTGCTTGAGAAAGCATTCAGTTTTTATAAAGCATTGACTATGTATTATTGAAGAGCCCTCAACACAAAAAGGGATAGGAAATGCACACGGACAATATAAACTTTAGTGAAACAGCCAATTTAAATTGCTACAACAATCCACACTTACTAAACAGGAAACCAGCTGACGCTGTGCTGTCAGCTTGAAGATACACTAAACGAGCAAACTTGAATCCAATATTTTTATCCACAAACAAATTTAAAACACCAGCAGTGTGCCTTAAGTCACGTGCACATACATTTATCCTTCAGATAAAATAATTTGGAATATCAGTCACATTAAAATCTCACGAAATCACTTAAACGCCTTGATTAAATCAAACACCGTTTGAATTCTCAAGTATATCGACTAAACGTAAAAATATACCTCTTTTTAAGTACGTTATTCCGTTTTGCAGTTTACTGTTTGCTCACGATCCGAACAGCATCTTTGTTCAATTTGCTCGACATAGAAAATGCCACACCGTGAATGAATGAATGAAATGAGACAAATCTTACCACACAGGTAGACAAGTACATGGAAAACACGTTATTTAATTCCGGAGGGATTACTTGAATTCGGTGGGCAAGGAAACAGTATAATGTGGACTGAGTCAGTAGGTCGCATGACAGACGTGCTGTGCGATAGCAGCAAGCAACACGGCATGGCATCGAGTGGAGAATTCTCCCGGAGGTGTCCTGAAGTATCAATGACCATGCATCGTTTACCTGTTTCCACAATTCAACGACAAAACGAAGGCATCGTGAGCAGGAATCAAGCCGTCTGCCAATGATGTCTAACACGTTCGCGATTAAGGATAGATCTGAGGATCGTGCAGGCCAGGGTAGGAACCAAAAAATTATAGGCCCTGTCCCCTGATGTTGGTAACTTGCGGGAAAGCATTATATTGCTCAAAATGTGTATCAGGAACATAACGGAGATACGCCAACAAAACTGGCGGCAGCACCACATTGACATGTCATCGTTATGTTATTGTACGCACTGTGCGTACGAGCAGTGACCGTTGTTGAAACTGATAACGCCAAAAATCATAACACCAGGCTGAGGAGCCGTATGGTTTCACGGATTTCATGAAGGTTTTCCCGGGGATTCCGTCGTCTCCAGGCTCTCAGTCACCGATCATTGGAGCTGGAAAGAAGCGAAACTCCTCTGTGAATGTGATGAAGTTATATTCGTCCCGCCACGTATATCTGGTACGGCACCTCTGCAGCCTTGCGTGAAGATGTGCTGCACTGAGTAGCAGACCTTGCAAAGGCTGACGAGAGCTCAAATCTGCCTCATCCAATCTACGATTCACAGTTCATGTCAACACGAGGGTGATCCAATCAAATCATTCGGACGTCCTGCTACAGTGACGCGCGTTGCTTTTCTCCAACCACTGCTGCCACATTAGGCAAACGTTGTGGCATCCCGATATGTATCAGCCGTGATGCGACTCACGGACCAACCAGTCGTACTTAACCATACTCTGAAACCTCTGGTAAAGGGGTCAGAGTGTGGTAGGATACCCTCTGACATCTCCCAGGCATTCTCGTTTCTTATACGTGCTTTCCCCACCAAGATCACTCCTGTAGAGGAGTTCTTACGCCCAGTTGAGAACGACCAAATTTAGGTATGCCGAGCAGTTGTGCCCTTTTATCTCCCTCACTTATGACGTGATTGGTTCTCAACTGCAATGATTTACATAATCCAACTGCTAACATATACTCACCGTTTTGCATGACGCTTCGAATAATACTTCCAGGTTTGGCTCTTTCTTTGTCAAGTAGTGCATTTGCTTTAGTACGGAATTATTTCGATTCGTATTTACTTCCTGACTAATTATTCCTTATTGCGTTGCTTCGTAGAATCGTCACTGGTTGCTGAATCATGCTTACTGGCTGACTCAAATTGAATACGGTTCTTGATTATTTACTTACCGATGAATACACTTTCCATGCAATTTAGTTACCTTTGAGGTACCTATTCTCTTCCCAGAGAAACAAATTTTTATTCATTTACTGATGAACATACCTACCACAGCATTTATTCACTTAGGTATTTCATTCTATTGGTACTTACCTGCCTAAAGTAAGGTTTTAACTTGCTGGAATTCCTAATATTTATTGACCGAAATACTCAACTGTTTACCTATATAGTTACTTACTGATTAGAATACTTTAGGGAAAATTCTCAAAGACGTGGCGTCAGTGAATAAACAAAGACATCGCTCTTTCCAACGTGGAAAGAGCGATGTCTTTGTTTATTTATTAGAATACTTTATTTCGTGAAGGACTTACTCTTTGTGTTTCTCAGCTCAAAATTCTGAACTCACCGTTATGCATACGTGTCATTGATGGCGGCATAAGACCATTTAGCCGAGAAATTTGTTCAATCAAGTCCCTAATGAGGCATAGGAGCTGAGTGTAATCCGTGATTCTGATTTTCGTGCCAGTTATCGGTTCTTCTGCTCGAAGACCATCATGCAATTAAGAAAACTACTAATTAAGAAAAAAGTAAGAAAGTGGGAAAAAAGGACAGAAAGCAATATATGGTCTTCAAGGCTTTCAGGATGCAATCTCGTTTACTTGACGGCTTCTTTCATGGCTTCCTGAAAACACTAAATGTTTATCGCCCTGCTTAATCCTGGTCCACTGAAAATACAAACGGTTAAAAATGTGGTACAGGCCTCTTACTGCATTGAAAATCTTTTCGCGCTGCTGAATTGATAAGAATACCTGTTAGAACATGTTGAATAAGTCTTAAAAGTTTATGTGATCTCATTTTTGAATAGATATAAATTTTCAAAGTTCAAACACTCAGTAAGCTATCAAAACAAGAAAGATTTCGGCACAGAAAACGTAACGAGAGATAACAGAATTTTTTATAAGAGAAAGTCAACCAAATGGATAGATAGTATAGGTCAAATGGTTAACTAGATAATATACGCTCATAGTTTCCTTCAGATTAAAAGCAGTGGTTTTAATGGTTGATAACCTCCTTGAATTCTAATTTGAGGAGGATTGACTTAAAACTGGGAGTTCCATTTTGAATTTATATATATTGACACTTTCACTTATATGAAGCAAGGTAATTTGAATTATGTATCTTGTATCGCATGTAAGTTTTAATACAGTGCGGAAATCTAAAACATCCAGTAGAACTGCAGTATCTGTTCTTGCCTTATTGGTATTATATCGTTTAGTAGTGGAAAACCTTAAGAAGTATATTAATGAAATCGACGCACACTGGATCTTTAATAAGTTTCAAGTGCATCTTTTGTGTGGTTGAGAATCTATGATCACGGATGCTGATTAACCCGTCATCTGTGATATACTGTTGAAGTAAACTAATTCTCTTCCATCGTTTTCTGATCACCACCGTGGACAACGAGTGGTGTCATGTGGCGTCTTCTAAACATTGGTATTCGTCTGAGATGGGCTTTCGTTCGAGTCGCGGATAAGGCATGGGTGGTGTGATTCTTTGGATGGCGCTGGCTTCGTCCCGTCCCAGGAACCAGTGGCTCTAAATGACAACGGGCGATTGATCATAGTCTAAGAGTTGCTCATGACTGTCGTTAAACCGTGAAGCAAAGAGAAATGTGATCGCATGGTTATCATTCACCTACTTACGAAACGTCCAGGATAACGTGGTTATGACACACTCACTTTGACTTCGTAAACATGAAGACAACTTTGAATTCTAAACAAGGGATAAAATGTGCCTTTTTCTTTTACCATAGATTCTTATTTCACAGGGGTATCCAAAACCACTTTTTTGGGGAGTTAAATGACTACCACGAGCAAATCTATGAGTTGTAAGCTGTCACCTGTTCCTTATTTGGGCCAGTGGTTTAAGGAACGGGGAGGGCGAGTGCCGTAAGAAAAACGCGCCACCCATGATTCATTCTTTGAGTTTCTCAATTCTTACGTAAATTTGGTTTATTCACGTTAAACGTTATTCCGACTTCTGGGAAATATGGAGGCCAGGGCAATACATGGAAGTCTTCCTCATTTCCGTGGGCCATGATCTAACAACCCGGACACTATGGCAGGGCGCATCATTCTGTGAAAGAAGGCACTGTTAGAGGGGAATTCCCTTTTCATGAAAGGATTACCTGGTCTGCAACGATATTTAGATATGTGGCAGACGTCGTCGTTTTCTGAAAATAAATGACTAGAACCAGGGTTTCCCAGAAGAAGATTGCCCAAATTATTCCACTTCCTCCACCGGCTTGTTTTTGTCCCATGGTACCCTGGTGCCAAGACTTCGCCAGGTAAATGACGCACACGTACCCTGCTGTCCACACTGTGCAACAGAAAACCAGATTCATCAGAGCAGACGACATTCTTCCAATAATTCCAGGTACAGTTTTGATTAGGCTGTTTCGATGGTGCACTTACGTTAGAATGGGCACTCGGAGAAGCCTGCGGCTACACAGCCCTATTTTCAGCAGGGTTCCATGCACTGTGTGTTGTGGCACATTACTGCCGCTACCAGCATTCAAATTACCAGTAAGGTGTCCCATAGTATCCCTTTTGTTTGCTCATACAGTACGGGAGAGCCTTCTCTCACCACTATTATCGATGAACGGTGGTCGACCTACGCCTTGCCGGCGGTTCATGGTGTTTCCTCCTCGGACCCTTTTTTGAAAGTATTAACTACGGCTTACCCTTAGCACCCCATAAGTCTTGTCGTCCCGAAAATGCCCTGACATATTCGTCTGTCCATTACAATTTGGCTCTTGTCGAACTCGCTTTAATCATCTACAGTTCCCATCTGAAGAACAAGAATAGCATTGATTAACAGAGCTCAATATCGGGGGTTATTTTCATAGTTATATTACCTTCGCATGCGCCGTCGTTTACATGCAGTTTCTTGGATTCGCATAAAAACGCGCAAGTATAATGTTTTGGCTTTTTTGGGTATATGAACTGTTAAGGTTAAACCTAACAGCTGCACAAGCAGCCACATGTCTGCACCAATGACAATGTCATTATACTAGTCAGGGTGACTAATATGGAGATCCACAAACTTGTCACTGAAGTAATTATTCTCTAAATGTACGATGTCATCGCTCTGTCCACGTTATTTTATAAACAACGAATAGCAACTGAAAAATTGTTCGCCGACACCGCTGGTATCGAACCCCAGATCTCTCGATAATTAGCCGAGTGCGTTCGCTGTACGCTACGGTGCCAACAATTCACAGCGCCATTCGTGGTTTATCAATCAGCATCTGACTACACAAATCCAAATTGATGGGCTCAGCAACTGATTTGTCGCCATCTAGTGGCATTCAACAAAGCAGGCTGTTTAATTAGAGCTGATAGATCCAAGAGGCGATAGAAATGGTGAATATAATTTTAAATACGTGGAGATAATGTAAATGCACGATGGCATCGCTATTTACATTATCTCCACGTATTTAAAATTATAATTATTATCTGTTCTACTTCAGTGTTATTATCACCCATTAAGTTTGCTATGTTCTTTTGTTTTGGTTTTATTTCTATTTCGGGGTTTAATAACTACCATGGGTAACTGTAAGGGCTATATGCAGTCCCCGTCCCAAATTTAGGGTCACTTGTTTCTGGGAAAGAACAGCGTCACCGGACAAACTCATAACCTATCCGGGGTTCTAATCTGTAGCCCATTTTCATAATAGCGTGTGGGGTGTTATGCTTATACATATATTTAATATACTTGCTTATGGTAATTCGCTGCCACCAGACCAGGATACCACTGTCCCGGTCAACTTACGCTGTTGTGTTGCTCCTCAGAGGCATGGTGAAGGAAAAGATGACTTGTACAGTACAGAACTGAGCAGTACTACTTTAGATAGTCCTTTATTTACAGCTTGGTGATGAGTATGATGAAGATACATGTCATACGATAAAAACGGTTTTTGAACTTGAGAAAGTCGACATTACAGCACGATCATAGTTCATTCGCAGTCCAGTCTTTGCATTATACGTGTGCACATATCATCAAGAAGTTATTTATACATAGCAATTATATGCTCTTCACAGGTGGCTAGATTTCTCAGGGGGAGGATTTCCTTGGCAGACCGCAGTCTGACATATGCTTAGTATTATTACCCAATTACCCACAGGTAATGCAATGTATATACTCTAGTGGCCTTAACCTGCAGGTAGGCACCTAATTAACTCTCTAGTCAGCCGCAACCGACTAGCATACGTACATCTCGAGCGACGCCTACAAAACGACCGTCCTCTTCCTATTCGAGCAAAAAGAAAAAGTGTCCTAAAAGTTCGTTACAACTTTTTCCCGCTTAAACTCTCAGCAGCCCGGACTGCGCACAGCCAATCCCGTAAGCGCACATCTTCGGAGCAAGAGGCCATGTGGTAAATCTCTCTTCCTTACTCAGATGTCTCTAGCTGCTTGAAACTTTTTGCGCTAGGAAGACATCCCCATGTTCTGTGAACTCCTGCCTCATCGTGGAATTCACATGGAAAGAATTTCCTTCTCCTCTCCGTGGGACCCAGGGCACACAATATGGCCGACCTGAAGTCATTTTTCTTTCTACAGGAAAAAATGGCGTTCCACCTCCCATTTTGGATTTTTTTCTATTTTCCCTGTCTTCAATATTTTTGCATCATCACACCCATCTTGTACAAATGATCTGAAACCATCACCTCAGACCACTGGTCCATTAAGGTCGTTAAGTCTGCAATGTGATTTTTCAAGTTCGACAGTGTTTAAACTTAGAGAATAATCAGTGTTGGTGTGTGTCTCAACGGTACATCTTCTATGAGCAGGAGTGATGTTCAACTTCAATTAACTGAAGAGGAAATAAACGATTTCTCGGAGTACTCAACTGTAAGTAACTTTTTGCTTTGTTGTTGTGTTACTGGTATTTCCGTGAACTCGAGAAAACGCCAAAATCTGTAGAATAAAAGGACGACACATTAAAACTCCTTAAATAAAGGCATTTTGACTAGTTCAGAATACGAGGTTATCACAGTGCTCAAGCAATTTAAACAACGTTCCCTTGTGCTTAACCCTAAAATGGGTTTACACGTCAGATCCGGGTTTCCTCACCTCCTTGCCCCTGAAGTAACTAAATTAAGGATCGGCTACTTTTCTTTTTCACGATATTCATGAGGATCTGAAAACTAAACAGACAGAAAATGTGCACGAAGGAACAGCTGCTAAATTAAGCAAATATACAGTAGTTAAACTGCAAATATACTTTGTCGCAATGAATAGTATTACATCTCTGCAAACACATGTATCATAATAGAGCAGGAAAACAATTACCGTGATAAACAGTTTAAGTGAAACAGCGAACTTAATACATATTTTTGTCAAATAATTTTTCTTCGTAAGACGACTCCTTCCTGAGTGATTGCTCCACCTTTGTGAGATGCATGCCTCATAAGTTGCAGCCGAAAAATAATGTAAGATCCCTTAAGTCGAAAAAAAAATGTAAGATCACTTAAGTCGGAAAATAATGTAAGATCACTTAATTCAAAAATAATGTAAGATCAATCACAAACGCCTTTTATAAAATCCTCAAGAGATAATGTATTTTATTGTGATATAGCCAAGATAGGAGTGACACTAAATCAAAGATAGCGCTAACATTCATAAAGTTAAATGAGAATTATTATATGGCATCTCGAGGAAACCTACGCAATGCGAAAACTGTTGAGTTTGTTCCAACTATATATAAAATTTAATTTGGAATTCCAGTATTTCGGACTTTCTGAACAGTCGTATGTTTCGGGGAAGAATTAAATGCCATATAGAGAAGTAACATTTCAGTACCTATCAAAGAAATCCTTTTAATCAATGCATACTCTCAATTTTAGCATATGTTTGAGAGATATAGCCACTCAATGCTAAGGAGTCTAAAGATATACAAGCTACACCAGGGAAGGTGGAATGATGCCAGGTTTATTTCTCTAAGATAAGAAGAGGGTCACTTGGATAAGAGAAGCGAAAAGGTTCGCCAATGCTCATCAATTTAATGAAATAAAAATGGGTAGGTCTTTTACTCCGAATGGGATGTCGGAGGTGATGAAGTGTATGACTATACAGAACCTTGGACTGGGACACCGAAAACGAAGACCCATACTTGGATGGGTAGTTGAAATAAAGATATCACTAGGAAGACAACCCATATCAAAAGCGGAAGACAGCAGCAACTGGAGAGAAACGGAGCAGGTTATCGTCCAAGAGCGGAACGAACTAGCTGA
Source organism: Macrothele yani (assembly GCA_039090855.1). NCBI lineage: Eukaryota > Metazoa > Arthropoda > Arachnida > Araneae > Macrothelidae > Macrothele > Macrothele yani. Next base: position 39,957,789 of record CM077022.1, on the reverse strand, counting down.
TAAGAAGAAAAAGGAGATATTAGAAATTAATTTGATTTACATCGAGTTTTTTTTCTTTTGTTTTTCATATGGCACTTTTTAAAAATGCTTTTCGACATCTCCCAGAAGTTAGGTAGTCGACGGTGTGGGTTTTTGGCTTCTAGAATCGGATTCCGAATAAGACCACGGCCAACAAGATGTTATAGGACAGAGAAGCTGAATTATGATGTTCGACGATGCCCTTTCTTATGGCGCTTATCCTTAGCCCCCACACTTTCGTCAGACTGCTGTAAATCACGGAAATACATTGTTTCTAGTTTTTCGAGATAATCTGCCATTCCGAGTAGCACGTTAATGTTCTTATTTAGAACAATGTGAAACACAAATAGATAGAGCACGCTCTTATAATACACTCGTTGCCAAAAAAAAAAAAAGAAAAGAAAAAAACGCAGTACCCAGTAGGGATACAAAATGGTACGTGTCGAGATGAAAATTGGTATGTGCAATGTACACTGCTGGCCACCCAAACTGCAACACCAAGAAGGAAACATCCGATTGGCCAAAAAATTCGCAGCATGCGTCGCCCGCGAGAGGACATGCAAACGATTAGCATTGCAGGGCATATGCAAATCATGCACGCCACCGAGAAGCACTATAAGAAGGGTGCACAGAAGGCGGGGTGTAAGTAATGGAAGTGTGTTGTGCTGCCGGACCTGTGCGTGGGAAGCTTCCTGATACCTCGTCGCAGAATACGGCAGTCATTCCAGCACGTTTCGCAGCTCGACAGAGGACGAATAGTGGCTTATCGCGACAGCGGTTTATCGTACCGAGACATCGGCGCCCGTGTGGGACGACATCCAGCCACAGTGAGACGACAACGGATTCGGCGGGTGCAGAAGGGACGGACGGACCGCCACCAAACGAGAGGACTGGCATGTTGTGCGGCGGGCATTGACGGCGCCCACCGCCACATCACGAACGTTAGCGCAAGAATTAGGGTGTGTTGCGCAACAACCTGTGTCAACACGTACAGTTCGACGTCGTCTGAAGGAGCGGTGACTTGTCGCACGGCGCCCATTGCTCCGATTACCAATGACGCTACACCACCGGCGAGTGCGGCGGCAGTGGGCCGTTGAACGCCGCACCTGGACTACGGAATGGCACGACATTGTATTCTCCGACGAATCCCGCTTCTGCCTGCAACACCACGATGGTCGGATCCGCGTGCGGTGGCACCGCGGCGAGAGACTGTATGACGCCTGCATTAGGCATCGCCATACCGGTCCGTCGCCTGGCGTTATGGTTTAAGGCGCAATTGGATATGACACCCGCACCCCTCTGGTACGCATCGCCGGTACACTCAACAGCCACCGCACCATCTCCGACGTTTTGGAGCCTGTAGTCCTCCCTTACCTGCAGAACCTTGCAGCGACTACGTTTCAACAGGACATTGCGCGCCCGCACGTGGAACGCATCGTGCAACAATTTTTCACGGCCCGCCAGGTGTCACTGCTGTCGTGGCTCGCCTGTTATCCCGATATGTCGCCCATCGAACACGTCTGGTCGCTGATCGGCAACCCATTGGCCCGGCAAGCACCACCTGCGGCTACGCCTGATAAACTGTGGCAACGTGTGGAAGCAGCCTGGACCGACATACCCCAAGCCCACATCCAAAGCCTCTTTCGTTCGAAGCCGCGGCGTGTAGCGGCCGTTATTTCCAGCTATGGGGGCCACATGGACTATTGATGTCTGCATGTTCCGCAAGTCGCACGGGCCTGTAAGCTCAATCGTTTCATCTTTTTATCTGTTGTTATGTGTCCAGTAAATCTGGCTTTGCTATCTCGTGTCCTTCTTGGTGTTGCATTTTGGGTGGCCAGCAGTGTATTTGTATAGGAAAAGATATGATTGCAGTTCAAGAGCAGTTGGGCCCTTTATTCCGATAAAAGAGCTACATGAGTAGAACAACTCAGTACGTTGTATGGCCACTTCTGCAGGTTACCCCGCGTGGCATAGACGCATACAGTTCACAGATGCTGTCCTGAGACATAGCGTACAAGATGGTGTCCAAACTGTGGGCCAGTTCGTCGACATTCTGCGATGGGCGCAGGTGGCGTCCCATCATGTACCAAACATGTTCGATCGGGCTGGCCATGGAAGGGTGCCAACATTACGGAGGCAGGCCTGGGAGAGCCGTGCCATGTGCGGCCGGGAATTATCCTGTTGAAAATTTGCTCGGTGATCCTGCGAAAGGAATGGAAACACAACAGGTCGTAGAATGTCTTCGGCATACCGTTGAGCCGTGAAAGTGGCACGGAGGATCCCCAAGTGTCTCCGGCTGTCGTAGGAAATGGCCCACTAGACCCTCACTCTTATAGTACGAGCCGTGTGCCATTGCAGGATAAAGGCAGGATCCGTGCGCTTGCCGGCTCGTCTCAAGATACGTATTCGCAAGTCATCGGCGCCAGGTGCAAACTGAGACTCATCACTGAATGTAACACGGTACCACTGGACACAATCCTACACTGATCGGGCTCAACATCACTGCAGCCGGTGCCGGCGACACTCGCTGGTCAGTGGTAGGCGCTGGATTACCCCCTCGAATGATGTTGCCCCACAAATCATCTGGCAACGGTCCGGATGGCCACTTCCGTACCTGTAGACGATGACGCAACATGACCACGGGTGGTTAAAAACGACGAATTAAGTTCTTTTCCTGCGGCTCTGACAATCACTGGATCTTCGCTTTCTGTCGTTTCCCTTGGCCGTCCGCGGCTCCTGCCGGTGGGTTGTGCCCTCCTTGACCCATTGGAGCCGTTGCGATCGAATACTAAGAAAACGTGTCATTCAAATTTTCAGAAACCTCATAAGCTTCAAAAAAAGATATTTTTAAGAGATATAGATTAATTACTATGCATTTTGAAGTGAAAATCATTCAGGTACTGTAAGTAAATAGGTACAGTTTTCTTAATTTAACATAATTCACTCCTTTATAGTGCGCTTCGCTAGAGATTTCGTGTTTGGTTATCACTAGAGTTCAGCGATATTCTTTCGGTTTCGAACGCAAATGCAAACATGTAAAACTTGCAGGAATGTATAGTTTTAGAGATTATCAGCTTGAAATGTTCACTTTAAGATTACCTGCTTACATTGGTTATCTTGTTGACCCTTGATCCAGATTCAGTTAATACCGACTGCTGTATAAATGCTTGTGTTATTATTGTATTCTATTTTTAGGAAATTCAGTAAAATGTTTCAAAGAACGCCTGTCCCGATGGATGAACACTTATCACCTTAAAATAAAGATTTAAATGTTCGCAAGTAAGACGTTTGACTCACCTTAAAAAATATTTTCCAAAATCCATAATTTAATCACACAATTAAGTTTTGTGTAAATGATAGAACGCACATACAAGAAAGGAGGAACATTTCAAAGTATTACACTGAGCAAACACGACGCACATTTTAACTTTCGGTTTCGGAAGCGATGTTAGGGTTTTAAATTGTTGCATTCCAAGTTAACTTCCCATTCATGAGATTTATTCAGCCTCATAACCTACATTGTGGTATAAATGTTTGTGTACAGATCTAAGAAATAATGGTGGTAGGTACATGCTTTGTCATGAGTGCAAAAATAATATGTGGTATAAATGTTTGTGTACAGGTGGAAAGAAATAATGATGGTAGGTACATGCTTCGTCAAGAGTGCAAAAATAATATGTGGTATAAATGTTTGTGTACAGGTGGAAAGAAATAATGATGGTAGGTACATGCTTCGTCAAGAGTGCAAAAATAAAGGGCATCATAAATATGATGAAGAGCCACTAATGAAGATTTAAACACCTACGTCAGGTATACTTTGGAAAGCACAAACGGGAATAAAAAGAAAAACACACGGATTATACCGTCTATATAGACCACGGATGGCGAACCTTTTCTCACTAGTGTGCCACTTAAAATTTGCTTTACTGCTTTCAAGTGTCTAGTGTGCCCTCTTCAGTCACATAACCTACATTGTGGTATAAATGTTTGTGTACAGATCTAAGAAATAATGATGGTAGGTACATGCAAAAATAATATGTGGTATAAATGTTTGTGTACAGGTGGAAATAAATAACGATGGTAGGTACATGCTTCGTCAAGAGTGCAAAAATAATATGTGGTATAAATGTTTGTGTACAGGTGGAAAGAAATAATGATGGTAGGTACATGCTTCGTCAAGAGTGCAAAAATAATATGTGGTATAAATGTTTGTGTACAGGTGGAAAGAAATAATGATGGTAGGTACATGCTTCGTCAAGAGTGCAAAAATAAAGGGCATCATAAATATGACGAAGAACCACTAATGAAGATTTAAACACCTACGTCAGGTATACTTTGGAAAGCACAAACGGGAATAAAAAGAAAAACACACGGATTATATCGTCTATATAGACCACGGATGGCGAACCTTTTCTCACTAGTGTGCCACTTAAAATTTGCTTTACTGCTTTCAAGTGTCTAGTGTGCCCTCTTCAGTCACATAACCTACATTGTGGTATAAATGTTTGTGTACAGATCTAAGAAATAATGATGGTAGGTACATGCAAAAATAATATGTGGTATAAATGTTTGTGTACAGGTGGAAATAAATAACGATGGTAGGTACATGCTTCGTCAAGAGTGCAAAAATAATATGTGGTATAAATGTTTGCGTACAGGTGGAAAGAAATAATGATGGTAGGTACATGCTTCGTCAAGAGTGCAAAAATAATATGTGGTATAAATGTTTGTGTACAGGTGAAAAGAAATAATGATGGTAGGTACATGCTTCATCAAGAGTTCAAAAATACTATGTGGTATAAATGTTTGTGTACATGTGGAAATAAATAACGATGGTAGGTACATGCTTCGTCAAGAGTGCAAAAATAATATGTGGTATAAATGTTTGTGTAGAGGTGGAAATAAATAACGATGGTAGGTACATGCTTCGTCAAGAGTGCAAAACTAATATGTGGTATAAATGTTTGTGTACAGGTGGAAATAAATAATAATGGTAGGTACATGCTTCGTCAAGAGAGCAAAACTAATATGTGGTATAAATGTTTGTGTACAGGTGGAAAGAAATAATGATGGTAGGTACATGCTTCGTCAAGAGTGCAAAACTAATATGTGGTATAAATGTTTGTGTACAGGTGGAAAGAAATAATGATGGTAGGTACATGCTTCGTCAAGAGTGCAAAAATAAAGGGCATCATAAATATGATGAAGAGCCACTTATGAAGATTTAAACACCTACGTTATGTATACTTTGGAAAGCACAAACGGGAATAAAAAGAAAAACGCACGGATTATATCGTCTATATAGACCACGGATGGCGAACCTTTTCTCACTAGTGTGCCACTTATAATTTGCTTTACTGCTTTCAAGTGTCTAGTGTGCCCTCTTCAGTCACATAACCTACTTTGTGGTATAAATGTTTGTGTACAGATCTAAGAAATAATGATGGTAGGTACATGCAAAAATAATATGTGGTATAAATGTTTGTGTACAGGTGGAAAGAAATAACGATGGTAGGTACATGCTTCGTCAAGAGTGCAAAACTAATATGTGGTATAAATGTTTGTGTACAGGTGGAAAGAAATAATGATGGTAGGTACATGCTTCGTCAAGAGTGCAAAGATAAAGGGCATCATAAATATGATGAAGAGCCACTAATGAAGATTTAAACACCTACGTTATGTATACTTTGGAAAGCACAAACGGGAATAAAAAGAAAAACGCACGGATTATATCGTCTATATAGACCACGGATGGCGAACCTTTTCTGACTAGTGTGTCACTTAAAATTTGGTTTACTGCTTTCAAGTGTCTAATGTGCCACCTCTTGTTTGCGTGTTTTTTAAATTAACATTTCGTCATGAAGTTGGTTTGCGAATACCGTAAAAATCACAATAGACTGGGTAAGTAGATGAGTTTTAAGACTAAAATAATTTCAATTTGAACCGGATGTAATTTGTAGGAAGGTAATTGAAAAATCATACTTACATAATCACATTAGTGTGAAACTTTTTGCTGAATACTACTAACCAAGGCATTTATGTTTGGTTCATAACCTGTTGTCTTCAACGTCACGCAAGGTGCACTTAAATCTGAACCAAGACGGTTTCTGGCCGTTGACTTTCCAAAGTTCATTGTAGAAAACAGCTACTCACAGCCGTATGATGATCCCAACAAAGGAAGTGGCACTATACCAAGTCTCTTAAATGGTCGAAAATTTCTATGAGTGGCTGCTCCACTGTTCAAGTATCAAGTTCTCTGGCTTTTGAGTAAAGTACTCAGCATCGACAGCACATTCGATTTCCTCCAATGCTTCGCCAAGTTTGACGAATTTGTTCATCCTCGTAGAGCTCTCCTGAAATTCTATAAACTCCATTTCCAAATTGTCAATATACTGTATGGACACTCGAAAGAAGTCAAAATAAGGTCACTCATTTTAGCAACATGCGTCATTGTGATAAACTGCAATGTTTTCTCCAAATCTCAAAACTGAGGAAATCGCGCGGATATTATTTCTTCTGAATTTTCTAAAACGTCTAAATACCTCTTACGGATGCTTTATGTGTCTTCCGGAGCGAGGTTATCAGCGAAACGTGAGTGTAATCTAAGAGAGGGAGAGTACTTAAATTTCTTTGTTTCAACTTCTCTGAAGAATACTTCAAGTTTGCGCTTAAATGACTTTATAATCTCAAACAATCTATGTTCAGTGTGTCCCATTCCGTGAAGTTCCTTATTCAAATCATTGTAAAATTCTTTCAAATCACTGAGAAACATCAAATCGCACAGCCAAATTGCAGCCGCGAGTTTTGCGAATTCTTGCTGCTTTTCTATAAAGAAGAAGCGAATTTCATCCAAAAGCTCGACAAACCATTGCAGTACATGCTCACGACCAAGCCAGGTAACATTATTGTACAGACCAAAAAAAGAACGAGCCACCCCCTTAACTTTCAAACCATTTGCCACAGATAAACAAGAATGGTACCGTTGGAAAACACTCGAAGGGAACTATCACGTGATGTGAAGAAAAATGCTAATTAAGTTAATTAACATATTAATTAGCTCACTATCTCCGAATTTTTCCATATAATGGGTGTCATTTTATGCGCATTCTATTTAGCACATGGAAAAACTCCTAAATCTTAAATATCGTCCAAATCGGATGATTAATAGCGAATATATTTGCAAATGAAGGCGGCATTCATATGTCTACATCTGGGAAACTCACCTGGAATGTTTCCTTCCATGGAAGAAGAGTGATAATGCTGAAAAGTCTGGGTCTTGCGCGAACCTCCGACAAATTGAATGCAGAGTACAGACGAGCAAAGGCCCAGGAGCGGAGTTCATTTACTCTTGCCCTTTCCTTTATAACAACTTCATTTATTCGTGCTAATGCCTTGAATGGATGTTATAATAAACAGTATGTATTTTTCTACAAATGGAAAACCCGAATGTATGCAAACTGAAATTTGTTTTGAATATTCTTGTTTCCGATCATTACACTTTCTCGAGGCACTAAGTATTCGCGTATCACCGAAAGGTTGTTTCGTAATAGAAAATTGAAGCGGAAGCACGAAATCCGATTTTTTAGAATGTCTTTTGTAAAAAAAGATGATATTTGTGTTATTGGTTTGTCCATCCGTCCGTCTGTGGATACCATATCTGAAAAATTATTTTGCATTGGGAAGCTTAAAATGTGCGAATGATGATCCCTTATTTCGTTTTTTTTTTTTTTTTGTACGATGTGCAGTTTCGCCGCATTTGCAGCAAAATCCACCCGAATTGTGGAACGAATTGTGGAACGCTCTGCAGGAAGTACGGTGTACATTGCCTGCATCATATTTCCAGAAGCTTGTGGAGTCCATGCCCCGTCTTATTTCTGCAATCCTGCGCTCCCGTGGGGAACCTACCAAGTATTAGACTGGTGTAAGAGTTTTTCTGGCACTTCAGTGTATGATGTCTATGTATCAGTCTGCGGACCCCTTAGCATAAAAGCTATCGTAGCTATCAAGAGTAAATTTTATATTTAGGGGTTTTGTGAAAACATACTTACGAAGAAGTGCATTTCACCTTTTCTTAAACGTAATTGAAAGTTATTGTCAGTATAAAAACATCGTGAGTTCCAAAACATTTTGTTGCCTTGAAAAACCATGATGAAAAATATGCAATTTCTGATAAGTCCTCCGACAGAAATAACAAAATTATTATAAAACTATTCAGAAAAATAATAAGCTCCTACAGAAGATAAAATGACTAATTTTCCAGCGATCACAGCAAAAACATTTCATCATTGACCGAAACTAATCCTCTTAGTTTCTACAACGTCAGCTTATAATAGATGTCTTGTCAGCTCAGTACGTGCCGAAATTGTTTGGTGTTCAAGACATGGCATGCTTGATCGCCGTTCAGGGCAAGGGGTAAGATCCCTTTACTTCATACGCAAGAAAATTATCTAACAATGCTGCTGGTGCATATAGGCTTTTAAACTATGGAAAAAGAAGTATCTTCTGTAAAGGGACTGAGAAAACCAAATTTCTCGGGAAATTTATGCATAAAAACGGGAAAACCCGAAACTCACATTTCTTCAGAAAAAAAAACAGCATTAGCGACAGTCTTTCTAAGTACTCACGTTTTCCCAGGAAGTTTTCCTAAATGAAATTCCACAGAAAGTCGGAGACCTATTGCGCAATTTCCTGCACATTATTTGTAGAAATATCCCATGTTCCACATTATTTTTTAGCACGTGTTGATGTGCCTGCGCCGCAGAACGCACATGAGATAAAGGCAGATAGCAATGAGATAACATGTCGGCGTAGCTCAGTTGGGAGAGCGATTTACTCCGGAGTGAGGGTACCTGGATTCGATGCCCGGCGTGGACAAACTTGTGTTTTCACAACGTCTTATGTAAAAAAGATCATGCTTATGTTATCACTTTGTACGTCGCTAAATTTATTTCGCGTCGGAAGCGATTCATAACACGAGCTCATTATAACCGAAAATTTGGTGTCATCCTTCTTGTTTTACGGTGTAGATTTTCAAGTCTGAAGGACTACTGTTTTTACCCCCACTTGGACAGATAGTGTTGTTTATAAAAAACGCCCTGAATTTAAAAGGACACAAAGAATTATAGTAATAAAAAACCCTTTCATTATTTATAAAAATAAGTAAATCATAAAAATAGTAAATTCTCTTTTATTATTTATTCTGCGTACCATTAATTTTGTTTCATATTTAATTTTCGTTACTTAAATAAGGCGATGTTTTTCCTTTATATTGTGAATTAAATAATTTGCCATAGATCAATTTATTATATTAGGAATCAGAATTCATTTGTTTCTTTTTCTCTGAAGGCAAGTGAAAGTGTAATGGTTTGAAAGAAAGTACCGAAACTATGCCCTCAAGGTAGACAGCAAGAGTATCACTCGATATATATATATATAAATCGTGTTTTTAAAGAAAAAATGGGAAGGAAGAAAGAAAGAGGAAATGTCTTTTACCCCTAGGGAGAAATTCGGAAATGATTCACTTAAAAATATTGAAAAGAGCTGATATTTGCATTATTCCTTAGAGAATTTTTTTCTAATTTTTATGATCGCGAAGTTTTTCAATGAACACTGAAAAAATCACGCAAAGGGTGTTGCCACCAGTTTCGCGCGTCCAATTTAAATATTTCCCTGAAGAAATTCTGGAAAAAGAAATGGCGAAACCCCAAGGCATCAACACGTGCTTTTTGAAACGGAAAAGCCTACCAGGGGGAAAAAATACTGAGGAAAAACATGATAAAAGTTCCGAAGAAAATAATTTAAAAATTGACACAAATTTAATGAAGACGCCTGTTCCGGGGAAAAGCCTGAGGTAAGGTGTCTTCAGATGAAATATCTCATTTTTTTTAATTAAAGGAGTCATCTAACGAAGCGCCCAAATGTATTAATTTGAAATATTATTCGTGTCGTAGTTCGGACTGATTTTTTTAGAAATATCTTATTTAAAAATAGTTTTGCTTTTCTAAATCGTTGGATGGAAAAATCAATATGTAAAACTTCCTAATTGGTCTAATTTAAAATGCCCAGAGGATATCTCACGTTCCTTTGGCTGTGCCACATAGACATTTTCACAGTACGGCAACATGTTAAAATTTGCTCCAGGGATTTTTCTTTTGCTTCATTGTAAGTAATCCGTTATACTCACAGAACACCATTTCATTTCCTGATAATTTCGTAATTGAAGTAACAAATGTCCTCTTATGTGTTGCTAAAATATGCAGCAAGGAGGATAAACAGATTTCGATTTTTTGTAAAAAAGCGTTTGGATACATTGACATGAATTTTAGACAAAAAAATGGTAAGGCAATCACGCAAACCCTATGTGAGATATCATGTATATCTTTAATTTGACCTTCCTTTAGAGCTTCTATTTTTTACATAAATAATATTACTTCTCAGGTTTTCTATTGAACGGCGTATTTCTTCCCATAATTTTATTGTACGTTTGGCAAAGCTGTGGGTGAGTAAAATGAAAATAAAAATCTACGTGGAGTGCAAATGGAGTAGAGAGAATGGAACGAATGTCGAATGCTAGGACTGTACGAAGATGATTCGAAGGTTCGTCCCCTTTTGAGCTGCACATAATGTTGGGCTTCCATTCTTAGATGAAACGCGCACTAGAGTCGACTGTGTGCCGCGGTGACGTGGAACACATGAAACTAATGACGTGCACTTGGAACGTAGACACATTGTGGTATCAGGTGATCAGAGGATGGAAGTTGATAAACTTGCTGTTCGGGTGCTCATACGTCATTATTGGAAAAAGTGTTAAACGTAGCAGCAGCGAGAGAAATGTGAACAGTTGAAAGTCAGGAAAGAGTGGACAGCAGCACTGCACGAAAATGGTTCTAGGGTTTTATTGTTGAGGATACCAGTCTCTAAGATACGTCGACGTTCGGAGGTCTAACGACCACCAATACTAAAACATTGGTCCAAACTGTGACAGTGAAAGTCCATACCAGTTTGCTGTCTACATTCCTTGAGAAAGCCATCTGGTTGATGTGCGAAAGCTTGGAAACATTGATTTCATCTACGCCAATAAATTTGGATAACCAGTATAGTTCTAGTATCGTATGTATAGTTGGTGTATAGTTCCTTGCGTTATTATTTAACATTACTGTTACTTACACCACATTTCCTTTGAAATAATTTCCTTCCCAGTGGTTGAGGCTAATCCAGGAAGCACAGCCATTAGCGCAAAGAGGCGGTTCTAGAGGAAACTCTCGCTGTGCATTTGGAGGAATCGTGAGAATTCCGTGCACTGGGAACTCGTGCCAGATACACTGCTGGCCACCAAAATGCAACACCAAGAAGGACACGAGATAGCAAAGCCCGATTTACTGGACACATAACAACAGATACAAAGGTGAAACGATTGAGCTTACAGGCAGCTGCGACATGTGGAACACGCAGACATCAATAGTTCGTGTGGACCCCATGACTGGCAATAACGGCCGCTACACATCGCGGCATCGAACGAAAGAGGCTTTGGATGTCGGCTTGGCGTATGTCGGTCCAGGCTGCTTCCACACGTTGCCACAGTTCATCAGTCGTAGCCGCGGGTGGTGCTTGCCGGCCCACTCGGTTGCCGATCAGCGACCAGACGTGTTTGATGGGCGACATATCGGGAGAACAGGCGGGCCACGGCAGCAGTGACACCTGGTGGGCCGTGAAGAATTGTTGCACGATGCGTGCCACGTGCGGGCGCGCATTGTCTTGTTGAAACGTGGCCGCTGCCAGGTACTGCAGGTAAGGGAGGACTACAGGTTCCAAAACGTCGGAGATGTAGCGGTGGCTGTTCAGTGTACCGGCGATGCGTACCAGAGGGGTGCGGATGTCATATCGAATTGCGCCCCAAACCATAACGTCAAGCGACAGACCGGTATGGCGATGCGTAATGCAGGCATCATATAGTCTCTCGCCGCGGTGCCGCCACACGTGGATCCGCCCATCGTGGGGTTGCAGACAGAAGCGGGATTCGTCGGAGAAGACAATGTCGTGCCATTCCGTAGTCCAGGTGCGGCGTTCAAAGGCCCGCTGCCGCCTCACTCGTCGGTGGTGTAACGTCAATGGTAATGGGAGCAATGGGCGCCATGCGACAAGTCCCCGCTCCTGTAGACGACGTCGAACGGTACGTGCTGATACAGGTTGTTGCGCAACACACCCTAATTCCTGCGCTAACGTTCGTGGTGTGGCGGAGCGAGCCGTCAATGCGCGCCGCACAACATTTCGGTCCTCTCGTTTGGTGGTGTGCCGTGACTCCGGCAATCGCTTAGGTGGGTCCGTCCGTCCCTCCTGCACCCACCGAATCCATACTCGCGTCACTGTGGCTAGGTGTCGTCCCACATGGGCGCCGATGTCTCGGTACGATAAACCGCTGTCGCGATAAACCACTGTTCGTCCTCTGTCGAACTCCGAAACGTGCTGGAATCACTGCCGTATTCTGCGACGAGGCATCAGGAAGCTTCCCAAGCACAGGTTCGGCAGCACAACACACTTCCACTACTTACACCCCGCCTTCTGTGCACCTTTCTCATAGTGCTTCTCAGTGGCGTGCCGGGCGCACATGATTTGCATATGACCTGCGATGCTAATCGTTTGCATGTCCTCTTGCGGGCGACGCATGCTGCGAATTTCAGGCCAATCGGATGCTTCCTTCTTGGTGTTGCATTTCGGGTGGCCAGCAGTGTAGTTTGGCTGTGGACGAAAACCTCTATGCCGTATATCTGCAGTGGCTTTGTTTTCCTACGCCAAGGCTACCCAGCGCTTATCTATAGGAAGCGAGCGTTGCTGCAAGTGCATAATGCCCCAAGGCACGAGGACGGCATTTCGCTTAATTGGTGGACGTGGAATCTGCCATCAGAGTTTCCGTTCTCGAACCTTGTCGAGTGGGTCCGTCGTGGCTTCTTGGCTCTGGTGGAACGTTTGCAAAGAACTGTAAAAAACAACCATCTGAACTCTGCAGAATGAGATGAGCGTGGAGTGCATTCTTGCATCATTAAACGTTTTAGCTGCAAACCGGGTAAACTTTTGTCACACCATGGTAAGAGCGAGCTGAATATTTACGTCAGAAAACTATCGTCAGAAGATTTACGGATTATTATTGCCATTTAGACAACTACGCAAGTATAAAGCGTATCTTTGATTATTTGTGCATATTATCTAAGCGAACGCGTTATCCTACACTAACTGCAATTCTTTGGCGCTTTAAGGAATCCGTTATTTTTCGGCTGAGGGGGAAAGGCTTCTTTTTTTTTTTTGCATGGCTCAGAATTTGGGTACGATTTTGACGTTAGGTTTCTAGTATTTTTGTTTACATTTTAATTAGGCATTTTACTTTTACTTGTTTGAAACATTCTGAGCTCACTTACCATATTTTCTTATCCCTGGTTCAGAGAGCCCTGCGCCTTTCTCGAGTTTAGTAATTTTAAATTGTATATCCTGTTATTTGCTTAAGAGGATTTCTTTAGTTTTATATTTGTCAGTAAATGCGGGATCTTAGATTTTCTCTGTTTTATTTTAAAGGCCGTTAATTAACAGTTAACAGAGTGCTGCATATTCGTGTGATGATAAAGTCTAGAGCAGGGGTTCTCAACCGGTGGGGAATTCCCCCTAGGGGGAGTTTCGTAGTTTCAAGGAGGGAATGCGGCGCCAGCTTGGCACATCGCCTTTTCAGTCCCCTGACTTCACCGCGACACTCGCTGCTGCATCCCAAGTGAAGAAAAGAAATATGAAGAACCGAGAGAGAAATCTGGCGTGCTGCCAAAGTCGCCGTTCGCTCGAAACCGGTTGGAAGAGCTTTTATTGCACAGAAGGAACAGCAAGTTTTTACGAACTCCTACATTCACATCACCCTGTAACGTCGGAGCTTGTTACTGCGCGTTCATTCTTTGCAAGGAAGTTGTAGTTGAGGCAGGGGATTTTTGTCGCTTAAGGGCTTGTGATACTATTTCCTCGTGAACTTTTTTATTTATCAATAGTAGAACAGAATGAGTGTCAAAAAAAAAAGAGCGTATGATAATTCATATATTCAATATGGATTCACATCCGTTAAAGTCAATGGAGAAGACAGAACTCAATGTGTTATTGGTAGCAAAGTTTTGTCAAATGATTCCCTGAAACCAAGCAAGTTGAATCAACATTTGCAGAATGTGCATCCTCAAAACAAGAACAAGGACAAAAGGTTTTTGAGCGGCATGGGAATGCTCTCAAAAAGATGAAACTGGATTCAACAGGGGCATTTCAAGATATGAACCACAAGGTTACCGAAGCTTCTTACGTCGTAGCATTGGAGATAGCAAAGCAGAAAAAAACCACATACAATTGGGGAAACTTTGATCAAACCTTGCGCTCTCAAAATGGTGGAAATTGTGTTGGGAAATTTGCTTATTTGGTTGATATTTTTGAGCACCTGAATAAATTGAATCTTCCGATGCAAGGAAGAAATACCAACATCATAAAATTCATTGATTCTTTGAAAGCTTTTATCAGTAAACTAGAAAATTGGAAAAGAAAGGTCAACATGAAAAATGTTGCAATGTTTGAGAAATTGTCATCAATTCTTGTTACTAGTGGTAATGACGAAGTACTTCCAGAATTTCCAAAAATCAAATTTTCCAGCATTTGACAGCACTAGAAAATGAATTCAGCCGATATTTTCCTGAATTTTGTGATGAGGAGTTGGACTATTCATTCCATTCAAATTATCATTCGAAATCCATTCAAATTATCGGTTGAAAAAGTTCCTGATGCTTTTCAAGATGAATTTCGGGATCTGACGACTGATTCGCGAGCAAGAGATATGTTTGATGAGAAACCAGTCACAGAATTGTGGCCTCTGATGTGTGACCCTACCCAAGAGTGGCTGAGAGAGCTATCCGTGCATTGCTTCCATTTGTGTCGACGTATCTTTGCGAGCCTGGCTTTTCAACTCTGTTGCAAATGAAAACGAAACAACGAAGTAGATTGGAGGTTGAAAGTGACCTGCGTTGTGCTCTTTCAAGCATTCCTCCGCGTATCCAAGAATTGGCAAGGAAAAAACAATCACAGGTTTCTGATTGAATATAAAATGGATTACAATATCCAAGGCATGTTATTGAATTTTTTTTTATTGAGGTATGTGTCATTTTATTAAGCCAGGTTTAAGTATTTAGTATACGAATATAAAAAACTAATTTTATTCATGTTCTAAAATTCATCAACATTTTGTAATGCTGTTTATAAACCTCTGCTATAAAAATAATCTAAATAAATAAATATGTACTAACATAGACAAAAAAAGATTTTCAGTGGTATATTAATTAAATTTGGTAATCCATATTTCGCAGTTTTGGAAAGGGGGAGGGGGAATGACCTTTCTGACATATGGTGAAAGGGTGCATAGGGCAAAAAAATGTTGAGAACCCCTGATCTAGAGGAATAAAAAAAATGGAAATGTTACCGTAAGTTGCTCATTCTTATGACCTCCAGCTATTATCTTTTTAGCCAGACTTAAGTGATCATATTTTATGTTTAACAAGTGTTTTGGTAACGTCTACGACAACTTTAAAATATCTAAATCATTAAAGGGACTATTGGAATTGCTGTTAGCAACAGTGCAGCGTAAAGGACGATGCACGACATAAGTTAACGTGTCTGAGCAAAAAGACAGTAAACAAAAGACGGTATCCAGAGGACGGTAATCACGTCACCTGAAAAAAAAAACACTCTGTTCAACTAAGAATTGCGATTTAAAGAAAACCTTGAAGTTACTTGAATATTTTGCCCATATAGCGAGAGCTTATGACTTTAAACACACGGAAGTGTAAAAAGAATGGGAGACGACGTTGCAAAATGTTTTAAGTTACCATTACGGCAAGAAACATCTGTTCAGGAAAAATTACTCAGACTGCCATGGAAGAGAAGTAGGGTGATCAAGAATTTCAGAAGAACGCAAGACAAACCTGAACACATACATCCTTAAAAGAAACTAAACAATTTTAATCTGCATGCAACTGCCAGTACAATGTTCTCCCAATCTACGCGACTAAGCAAACCTTATGCATACAGTTTGTAACATATACTGTAATATAGTTTTCATTTTTGGTAAAGTAATAAGAATTGTAGTTGTTCTCTTTAAGCAATTTCCAAACTTAACGTTTGCATTTTCTCTCTGACCCGAACGTTTTTGGCAACGATAAATGAAGTCGAACGTTGAGTGACGTATGTAAAAATATGAGCAAAGAAGGTTCTTTTTTGATGTATGCTCTCTGGCTTACCAGCTGTGAGGCTGGTTTACAAACGGGAAAGTCGGTTTCGTAAAGGTAGCTGACATTTTTATCTATCTACTGTTTTGCGTTAAATTTTTTCGAGATGTGCTTAAGACATCGAGTTCGATGTTTTGAGTCTTTCTTCGGTAAATTCGAGTTCATTAGAAACTGATTGATATAGCATTTAACCAGTTTACACTCATCGTCAAAAAACTAGTTGCACCCAGAAGTACGTGTCGAATTGCAATGCTATTCTGGAGGAAGGTAAAGGCTACCAGGAATAACAATTAATTAAACATTGAGACTGATATGGGCAATATTTATTGAGCTATACGTTGATAAGCAGTGTCTCTCAGTATGGCGTCGTTCCGCCATGTTTGCTCACACATCATACCAGACGTCTCAGCATAGGATTGTACAGGTTCCTATTTGTCTCCTGCGATAAGCCATCCCATGCAGCTTGAATCTTCTCACGCAATTCGTGCAGGTTGTGCGGCAGGGGTGGAGTGTGGATAGCGCTTCCAATAGCATCCCACACACTTTGAATCGGCTATAGGTCTAGCGATGCGGCTGGCCATGGCAGAGTGTCAGTGCCTTGAAATCAAGCTCTCGAGACAGCCGCAGTATGCAGATAAGCATTGTCCTGTTGTAAAATCGCATCGGAGTGAGCGTTAACAAAAGGTAGGGGCACTGGTTGCAGGACCTCATTAACGTAACGTTGAGCTGTCAAAGTTCCTGCAATGAACACCAAAGGTGATCTGGCACCTCACCCCATGACACCAGGCTTTCTGGACGTGTGACGCTCGACAACAAGCCGTTCATCTAGGCGCTGACCATGGTGCCTCTACGCACGGATTCGGTCGTCGTCTCCTCCAAGACAAAAAGCGACACTCGTCACTGAAGATCACCCGCTGCCATTCTGCGTGGCTCCATTACAGTCTGGCACGACACCATTGCAGTCTTTGGCGAAGATGCACTGTTGTTAAGGGAAGTCGTCGTAACGGTCTGCGTGCGTGTAGTCCTACGTTATGCAGCCATCAGCCAATGGTGCTGGCACAAATCGAACGAAGCATGGAGGGCACCATTGCTCGTTGAATATCCGCAGTCGTAGTTCTGGTGCCACTCTGCGCATGTCGGACAATGCGTCTGTCCTCTCTCTCTGTGGTTCGTCTAGGTCTTCCAGACTCTTCCTGTCGCTGCTACGTGCCTTGTTCTATCCACTGCTACCAACAGCGTGCTATGGTGATATCCGAACAACCGGTATGGCGCGCGATACGGCGATAAGACCATCCCGCTTCCCAGAGCCCGACGATGCGGCCCCTGTCGTACTCCTCCAACTGCTCGAATTGCTTCCGAACTTTTCTCCGAGGCATACTTCACTGCAAAGGATGCAACCAATACAACAGCACGAATCAGAATGGCAAGCATGCACAACGGGACGACCTTATACAGCCGGTCAGGCACAGCACTATGACCCCTCCTTGCTTGCGTCACATGCGCGGCGGAGGGGGATATTTGAATCATTTGTATGTCCCCCGGTGTCAAACCTAAACACCGAGTTTCATTCCTGTCGGTTGATTCCTTCTGGGAGCAGTTTTTTTAACGATGAATGTATTTTAATGGTGTGTCACGCTACTAGTGATATGATGTATTGTGCTCACTAGTTCTTAAAGGACGGACTAAAACGTTAAAAGTTAAGTACAGACTTATTACTTAACTGCACTTTCAGTCAATCTATGCTTAATTAAGGATGTCGAGTATTAAGCTGTCCGAGGTTTTTAATAATTAATCAAGATTTACTTAATGTTGGTGTTGTAGGTAAACTGACTTTGCACATATTGTTACACTCTTAAAACCTAAGAGCACTACAAGTTTATAAGATGCATTTATATACACATATTCCATGAATTGAGCGAATGGACTGATCATAGGCTTTATACGGCTGGAATCGGATTTTAATCCATTGTATGACATAGCTATTTTTAGCACGTCTTTTGTAAAAAAAGATCGTGCTTATGTTTTCGGTTTGTCCGTCCGTCTGTCCGCCTGTACCCACGATATCTCTGGAACTATTAGTCCGATTTGAAAAATTATTTTTGCATTAAGAAGTTTGAGATATGAGAATGATGATCCTTCATTTCCTTCATTTCGTTTTTTTGCGATGTACAATTTCGCCGCTATAGAGCGTAAATGCAAATGATGTCGAATTCAAAAATACGTTTTATTCCACATATTTGCTTGTAAACATCCGATTGAAAAAATTCTTTTATTTTTCGATTCCACTTATGTCGAGGAGTATTTTAGATATAGTTACCTTTTCAAATTTACGCATAGATTTTCCGCTAGGAGGCGTAAAAGTAAATTACATTTTCCCCGATAACTCTTCTTCTAAAGCTCCGATTTGAAAAATGTTTTCTTCAGCTGATACACCTCTTGATGGAAAATATTTTGCATATAATTTCTAATTTTTGGCATTAAATACTTTCACCACCAGGGGGCGTAAGTGTTCATTTTTGCTTCTGATGTATTTGGCATAAATACTGAGCTTCTAAAATATCGATTGAAAAAAATTATTTCTTGGACTGATGCCACTCACATCGATAAACATTTTCGGATTATTTTCTTTTTAAAATATTCCAGTTTCTCTGCCAAGGGGCGTAAATGTATATCTTATTTTTGTCAATATATCTACTTTTAGGAGTCCGATCTGAAAAATTCCTTCATTGTTGGATAGTGTTTTCAGTGTGACATGTTTATCATATAATTTCAAAATTTGCAAGTAATTCATAGACTTTCCTCTAGGGGTCGTATAGGTAAATTGCGTTTCCCCCTATACCTTCTGCTTCTAAATCTCCGATTTGAAAAATTCTTTCTGCAACGGATGCAGCTCCTGATGGGAAATTCTTTGCACGTAATTTCTAGTTTTTGTAAGAAATGGTTTGGCCACCAGGTGGCGTAAGTCTCAATTTCCGTTTCTGATGAATTTGCAGGAAAATATGAGCTTCTAAAACCTCTATTGAAAAAAAGTCGTTAGTTGACCGATACTATTCATGTCGACAAACCTTTTAGGAACATTTTCTTCTTGAAATAATGCATGGTTTCTACTCCCGGGGCGTAGATGTATATTTTATTTTTGTCAATATCTCTACTTCTAAGAGTCCGATTTGAAAAATTCCTTCTTTGTTGGATAGTGTTTTCGAAGCGAAATGTTTTTCCTATAAATTCAAAATTTTCAAGTAAATCATAGACTTTCCGTTAGGGGACACAAAGGTAAATTGCGTTTTCTGCGTTATTTCTGCTCCTAAAACTCCGATTTGAAAAATTATTCCTGTATCGCATACAAGACCTGATGGAAAATATGTTTCACATAATTTCTAATGTTTGGTAAAGAATGGTTTGGCTACCAGGGGCCATAAGTGTTAATATCTGCTTTTGATATATTTGTAGCAAAATTTGGGATCCTGAAAACTCGACTAAATCTTTTTTTTTTTTTTTGGACCGATACCGCTCATATGGATAAACCTTTTGAGAATACTTTCTTCCTAAAATAGTGCATGGTTTTCCCACCAGGGGATGTAAAGTCACATCTTATTTTTGTTGATATCTCTGTTCTTCAGCAGCATAGTCCGATTTGAAAAATTCTTTCTGTGTTACTCATATAAATTCATATTTTTCTTAACGCTCAAGTCTGAAACAAGAGGGCGTAAGCTCACGATTCCGTTTACAGCAATACCTGAGGGATTAAAAACCCGATTGAAAAACGTCTTTCGTCCGTCAGATACTATTGTTTTCCATACCGGTTCCATTGACTTTGAATAGCTTTGATAAATTTAATTTGCGTCAGAACGGATTAAAAAGACGTGCTTGTTACATCAGAAAATTCGGTGTCTCCTTTCTTGTTTATCTTGCACTGGCTTTCTACCTTACTAGGAGACTTTTGCCACAAAGTCGGAAAAGATCACATCGCTGGACTACAATGCTCACGGACTCAAATACAATAATGTTGTTTGAAGGGCGCAGTTGCTTTTAGCAATAAAAGAATACTGACTAAGTAAATTTTGACACAAGCTTCTAAACATGACGACACATTAATGAAAACAAAAATTAGCTTTATCTGAATCTTAAATGAATATAACATATATGTACAGTTGGCCTAAGCTATACACTCCTGTAGCCATGTTGTAACTCTTAAAAAAAGAAGGACGTTCAGTTGAAATGACCGATAAAACATATTATACAACACACTATTAGAAAGAGTTCAAATTTAACTTTGTAGAAAAGATACTTTAGGCTTACTGTTTTTAGAGACATTGGGAAGACAGTCACTTGTCACATTGATCGGGAAAAACTCCGCTAGACACTTGATCTGAATCCGTCGTCATAATCCAACAGCGGCAGTATGCAGTGCATCAACTGTTGTCTTATCCATAGCAGATCCTCGTAGTTGCGTCATTAATTCCTTCAAACTCAGACGACATCAGACTTTGTCGACATCTAACTCGGACTCTTCAGGTCGTTCTCCATAGGTCATAGACAGAGATATACTCCTGGATATACGACGCCTCTATGCCTGCTATAAAGAAAGCTCGTCCCAGCAAAAAAACAAGTGCTGGGAAACTGCTGGCCACCAGCTGGAAGTGATGGGTCACAGCTGGCTGAAACCTGCCACTCCCGGCCCGTTAGCGGTCCGTTGGTGGCAGCGTTATCAGTTGGCGAGCCATTGATGGCCCTGCAGCATCGCCGTGAATTGTGGGCCTCCAAGCAAGTGCCACTAGGGGCCCGTTGCTGGCAACCAATGCAACCCCAACAGCAGGTGGAAGCAACGGGACTGCGCAAGCGCAGAAGCAACTCATGGTACCAATTAGTTGAAGACAACGCTATCGCCATCGTGTTATTTTAGTGGATACTAAGAAAAAAAATCCATATATAGAGAGGCGAATTAATTTCCTAATGAAATTCCACGTCCACGAAGATATCAGATTAAACCATGAAATAGTAGATCACAGCCATGAAATACACCCACTCCAATCCCATGAATAACAATTCACGGAATGGAGGGAGTGAATAATAAGAAAAAAATTGAAACCGCTTGAAACGAATGTCCTGGAAAACCATTAAGAAAAAGTTTCTTGAAAGAAAAAAAGAATTATACGCTTACAAAATTTATTAATCATTTGAAAGAAAGAAAAAAAGCAACGCTATGTGGATATAATGTACTCATCTATGGGTTGAATACACTAGACTGGGAGGAATTCGCTTCTAAAAATAACGAGTAGTAAAATAAAATATCCCAGCAAAAACACAAGTGCTGGGAAACTGCTGGCCACCAGCTGGCAGTGATGGGTCACTGCTGGCTGAAATCTGCCACTCACGGCCCGGTGGTGGTCCGTTGGTGGCAGCGCTATCAGTTGGCTAGCCATTGATGGCCCTGCAGCATCGCCGTGAATTGTGGGCCTCCAAGCAAGTGCCACTAGTGGCCCGTTGCTGGCAACCAATGCAACCCCCAACAGCAGGTGGAAGCATCGGGACTGCTCATGCGCAGAAGCAACACTTGCTGTGTCTCTCATGGTACCAGTTAGTTGAAGACGACGCTATTGCCATCGTATTATTTTAGTGGATGTTAAATTTTTTCTTGGTATTCATCCACTCCATTCCATGAATTGTTATGAATAACAATTCATGGAATGGAGTGGATGAATAACAAGAAAAATTTGAAACCGCTTGAAACTCATATCCTGGAAAACCATTAAAATAGCGTTTGTTGGGGAGAAAAAAGAATTATACGCGTACAAAATTTATTAATTATTTGAAAGAAAAAAAAAGCAACGCTATGTGGTGTACCATGGGTTGAATACACAAGACTGGGAGGAATTCGCTTCTAAAAATAACGAGAAGTAAAATAAAATATATTTTACTCTTTAAAACAAATGTAGTTTCGGACAACGGAAAGGAAAGACACAACGTTAAAAATGTAACAGAATGTGACATGAACCCGGGTAAATATATATTTATTCAACAATCTCTTTTCAAGACGGCAAGGACAGAACAAAACTTTGGAAAGCGACTCCAAGTATGTACACGCCTTGAAAATGAGTGAAGTTCCCTTAAGGTAAAAAAAAAAAAACTATCGTTACGTTGAAAAAATTAATTTATCAATTATATGAAACTGACTTTTATGAAAAATATCTCGCAATATTATAAAATGAAAAAGGGAAGCATTCGATTACAAATTGCATACCAAACAGATAGCTTCCAGCACGTATCCGTTCGTCGTGAATTAGTCCGGTCGGTAGCGAGCGCGGCTTCCACGCAAACGGCCCAGGATCGAATGTCGAGAAAATTTCCCCAGCGGCGTGCGTTAATTCACAAGCTTCGTAAGGGTAAAAAAAATTGTAGTTTAGGAAACTGCGGTTATCCTTGCTATTATTATTATGGCTACTACTGGGAAATTGGCGGACTAGATTCGGCAAGCCACCAGTTACGTCACGTGGTTGCTGGCTGCCACTATCGGACCACATTAGGCTAGCCATCATTTCTGGCACGTGCTTGCCGGGCCACTGAAGGGCCACTTGTGGCAGCTACTGCCTGTGATGGACCACTGATGGCCCTGTTGTGGCATATGACAACTGATGGAGTGCCAGCTGTTGGCCTGAACTGCTGGCCCTTCTGTTGGCCGCCCGGACATTTTATTGACGGTTCGGCAGCGGCAACATAGTGCTGGGCCAGTGCTGGCTGCCAGCAATAGCCCAGCAAGACTGTTTTTGCTGGGATCTTTCCGTTTTAAAACAAGTGTATCTACGGACAACGGATAGGAAAGATACAACGTTAAAAATGTAACAGAATGTGACATGAA
Organism: Macrothele yani; assembly: GCA_039090855.1. Lineage (NCBI taxonomy): Eukaryota > Metazoa > Arthropoda > Arachnida > Araneae > Macrothelidae > Macrothele > Macrothele yani. The sequence continues at coordinate 39,934,632 of CM077022.1, read as the reverse complement.
CCTAGGTAAATATATATTACTTCAACAATCTCCTTTCAAAACGACAAGGACAGTACAAAACTTTGGAAAACGACTCTAAGTATGAACACTCGTTGAAAATGAGTGAAGTTCCCTTAAGTTAAAAAAAACTGTCGTTACGTTGAAAACATAAATTTATGAATTATATGAAATTGACTTTTATGAAAAATACCTCGAAAAATTGTAAAATGAAAGATGGAACCATTCGATTACCCATTCCCCACAAAACAAAGAACTTCAAGCACACTCTCGGGCGTGGCAAATTAGTCCGGTTGGTAGAGAACTAGCTCCCACGCCGATGGCCCTGGTTCACATCCAAATGGGCGTTTTTCCGGTCTGTTGAGAAAATTTCCTCAGCGCAGTGTTATAATTCACAAGTTTCGTAAGGGTAGAAAAAAAAAGTTGTAGCTTTGGGAAACTTCGGATATCCTTGAAATTTTTTTTATGGCTACTACTGGGAAATTGGCGGAAAAGATTCGGCAAGCCACCAGTTATGTCAAGTGGTTACTAGCTGCCACTACCGGCAAACTAGCGGATCACATTAGGCTAGCAGCCATCATTTCTGGCACATGCTTGCAGGGCCGCTGAAGGGCCACTTATGGCAGCTACTGCCTGTGATGGACAACTGATGGCCCTGTTGTGGCATATGACAATTGATGGGGTGCCAAATGTTGGCCAGCTGTTGGCCTGAACTGCTAGCCCTTCTGTTGGCCACCCGGGCATTTTATTGACGGTTCGGCAGCGGCAATATAGTGCTGGGCCATTAAGACTGTTTTTGCTGGGGTCTTTATAGCGGCTTAATGACGGTTTGTGACGTGATACGTCAACGTCGCTGCTTTTCATGATTGTGAATGTTTTTTTTTTTTTTGGCGGGCTGTGAAGTACTGCTAAAATTCACTATTTCCAACAAATGAACTGTAGAAGATTTGATTACGGGTTATACGCCACTTATAATAACACGATATAATACATTAATATGCATTTTATTTTGATCCGTTAACAGGCGTAAAAATTGCAAAACATTCGCAAGCTTTCACTGCCAACGGGAAGCTTCTTCAGGCTGCTGAATACACAGTTAACAGAACAGGTTAAGAAAAAATGCAAATGTAAACAATTTGAAATCACTTATAGCATGAGATTTATAAAGCTAAAATGCATGAGATTCATAGATTATGAATATAATACTATACGTGATTTGAAATTGTTTAGATTTGCATTTATTCTTAATCTGTTCTGTTAACTGCTTATATTCAGCAGCCTGAAAGCTTGCGAATGTTTTGCAATTTTTACGATTATTAACGGATCAAAATAAAATGCATATTAATGTATTATATCGTGTTACAATAAACCGTTCTTATTCATGTCTCCCTCATTCATGATTTAGTTTAATAATATACCACTTTCGCGTATCAGCGACTTTTAAATTTTTTATTAAATTACTATCATCTACATTTCGACGATTGCCTTGTCTCTGAAATATGAATACAGTTCTTTAAATCAGAAACCCCTGTGAACTGATGAATATACAGTAGTGCTTGGCAGTAATGCGCATTTCTTCAGCAGCATAAAAAAGACGAGGAAGATATTATATAACATTGGATGCATCAGGTTTTGTACTTCTGCAAATTGAACAGTTATATCGACCGGTAATGGGAGTGTTAGAACGTGAGGCCCTAAGATGTGGCTGAATTTTTAACAAATGAAATACGTAATTGTGCAGGATATTGTTAATGAATACCTTGTTGGAGATTATTGAAATTTTTGTCATCCTAAGTCAGATGATCAATGTAATACAAACGAGACATCACTTGGAGTTAACCTTTCAGATCGGCGATTTTAATAAATCACCATAGCAAAAGAAAAATATTGTAGGGCAGAGGTGGCACATCAATAAGAGCAGAGGACCATGTGCTGTACCCATCATTTTTCAGGAAATTTTATTATATTAAAAAATGTTTGATTAATAAAAGTCTGCGAGCATGAAAATTAAATTGAAGATCTATTGAATTAATATATTACTATTTGTTCTGAAAAGCACCATTACGGCAGTGAAAACATATTGCGTTTCCTTGCAGTTAAACATTCAAGGTTTTGCATCGACAGATCATGTACATACAACCTTTAATTCTTCTTCCTGTGAGCTCAATCTCCTGGTGCTCCGGCTCAGCGGTATGCCAGCATGCGCAGTTTAACAAACTGCTGAAAGCTAGCCGGCGCTTGGTAGAAAATGATCGGGGCAGCCGTGCAGGGTTCCCATTCTTGTTTTCTTACCGGGAAAAACGATATCGTTCTCTTTGCTGTGTATTGCATTAGTTACTGAATTATTTTAGTGTCACTCTTCTATTTGATTGGTGGAACAGTGTCAGTGATAACTTACTATCCTTAAACACACCGGACAGAAAATTAAGGAATGTTAACTTTATTATTTAATATGAACTAATATCACCACCTGCTTCAATTACAGTTTTAATTTTGTTTGGCATGTTATCAATATTAATCCGTATCACATGCGTATCAAGTTTATTCCACTCCATGCTCAATACATCCTTCAATCTCGCCAGAGTTTCAGGGTTATTTTATCTTCTCCACGGACCTTCCTAACACGTGTAGAGTTTTTCCAATCACATTTAGATAAGGTGAATTTGTAAATTTCGATCGGTTATTTGGAAAACAAACATGAGATGGGAAACGTCTCTCTCATGTTTTCAAACCAATCCAGCACAATTCTAGCTCGACGGACACTTCTTGAAACACAAAATCCACTGTGTGCTTCTTGTTCCACAAACAATACACATGGAAATAATGCATTATTTAAAAGTAGCGCATAATCCGTACATTTTGTGCGACTGGACACCTCAACGAATGGTCCAACTTTAGTACTTGAAAAACAGCCCTAAAACATAACACTTCCACCTTCTTTTTGAACAGCTCTTTGGACACATTCTGTGTTAAATTCATCTCCAGCCTTCCGCATGACTTTGGAACGACCATGATTGGAATACTAGCAGAATCTGGATTCGTCGGACCATTTTATTCGTCGTCACTATTTAATGGACCAGTGACGATACCATTTTGCTCAAGCAATGCAATTTTTCTTCTGGACAGTTGCTAACCACGGACTTTTCCGGACAACACGACTGAAAATGCCCAAGCCATGCAGTTCTCAATATATCTTTCGTTCTGAGACTGGTTTACTGGGTCCAGCATTGTACTGCTGAGGCAGTTCTAGACGAGTCTGGAAACGTGCAGCAGTTGCTTATCTTTTAAAACGCCTGCGATCACAATTTGTCGTCATAGAGCTTCTACCCATAGTTGCTCTGCATACAGTGATAGCTTCCATACTTCCACTGGAAATGGACACTACTACTAACTGTTGACTCGGACAGTCCAACAAACTTTGCCACCTCTTTAAATGAGTGAACATGTTCTTGGCCAAAAACAATAGCCCCCTTTTGCCACTCGGTAACGTCACCTTTACCACAGATAGTTTTATCAGTAAATCGATATACAGAATTCTACAGATGCTTTAGACACACACCTCAGACTCCCAGAGCAATAATCAAGCAGTTTCACTTTCCATATTTATTAAACTCGTTACATCTATCAACTTTGTACTTATGTGCATGCTTCAGTCAGCATTCCGTATTTATTTTTCCGGTACGTTTATATAAATAAGGAAATGTGGGAAGCTAAACGTTTGCCTTCTTAATGACAAATACAGCTGATTATTTGCTGAATCATCTGTTCTTCTCACATTCGTTGGAACAAAAACTGGAAATTAAAAAGATTGTGAAAACCTACGCCAGTAAATATTGAAAGATAAAAATACTGAGCGAATCAAGAAATTCAGTTCTGTAACACATAAGGAAAATGGATGAACATGCGGCTGTGAAAGGAAAATGCTATACTTTGCTTCCTATGTTTATGATATTTTGCGGACAAACATCAGAAAAATGATATGTCATCTGCATACAAGGATAATGCGCTGATTTTGATTGTACTTGGTCGAGCAAACATAAGAGAGCAACTAGATTCTAGTCATAGGTGACAAATGCATCAGTAAAACGAAACAGTAAAACCCAAATGGCATTTGCTGCCACATCTTATAAACTGTATTCGTTTTTGTGATGCATTTGTGCTTGCTCTGAAAGAACATGATAAATTGGACTAAAGTCCAATCCCGGATTTTTTTTTATAATTTGTTTTTTGAGGTACTTTAATACCTTTGTGGAGTATAGAAAAATATTGTGTGTTCTTCACCTGCTTGCTAAATCACGAGGTGCCCCTGCTGTAGGGTCGAGCAGTTTATGATGAGAAATCTCCGTGTGAAATTGGATTGCACCGGTGCGGAACTGAGGTTAATGTGAATAGCGGAAACTCTTCTACTCTGATTTTTAAGCCTGGCTACAGCTTGTGAAAAATAGGTTCGAAGAATGTTGAAGTCAGAACAAAGAAGCACAGAGTTGCTTAGGTTTCTCTCTCAAAGTATCAGTTCCAGCAAATTCCTTGTCTTCGCATTCTTCAGACCTCTGTCTTATTGACTTCTTTTTCATGTTTCGTAATATGAAAAAGATCACCTTCCGTAAGTTACGTTTCAGAAGCAAAGAAATGCACGGATATTTCACAGCGGCATGTGTTGCTGTACATGGCGAAGATTTTCATTACAAAGCCCATGTGTGTCATCTCGAGGAAGCAGTGGCCAGAACTGTCAGTTTCCGGCTAACAGGACGACTTAGGCCTGGGATGCACTCCAAAATGAGTCATCGATGGTGCATTTGTTCCTCGACGCTCTTTATTTACTTATTTGCTTTCAGGATTTAACGACTGCTACCTGCAATAACTGCTACTCGCAATTTGTTCATCTTTCATTCGAAGAGCTGCAGGGGAAAGAGATAGCCAGTACTGTACGACAAACACAGCATCCATGCCTCATCCGGGAATCGAACACAGACACTTTGAAACAACTCTCCAGAAACGTACACCGATGATCAGTTAGCCCTGGTCATTTCCTGGAAACCGATTTTCTTAATTTAGAAAATTACACTGCTAATACAAATTGTATTGCATCCACATGAGGACAGGTAAGATGTACCTGAGTATCTAGGTTCGTTAAATATATGATATATATCCTTGTTTTTCGTATTTTAATCTATACTTCAATAGCCCAATCACCAGAGGAATGTAAAGGCAACAGTGTATGCAAAACGTGTGTGTGTGTGTGTGTGAGTGCGCGCGCGTGCTCTGTTGGGTTTAAGTCTGGGGAATTAGGGGGCCAGGGAAGTACTTTGAAGTTTCATCGTGCTCTTACAACCACTCTCGGACACTTCTAGCTGTGTGACACGTCGCATTGTCGTTCTGGAAGATCCCATCCGCCCCAGGAAAGACAATCAGTACGTATTCAGGGTGCTCCGAAAACAACCCTTTTTTTTTCGAAACCGTGCTCCCTGGCCATTTTCCCATTTCTATAGCGTACATGAGATCTCACAAAAAATTTGAATATGCTGTGCGTTGCTAAAACGTGGAAACAGCGATGTCTTTGTTTATTTATTTATGATATCCATGTACATAAAGCCAGAGTTCATTTTCTGTAACCAAGGTTTTTTTTGCTTGTTTGCAATCGTTTTTCGTGAGAAGGATCGTAGTGAGTAACAGCGGTTCGATTCACTTCATGTTTTTTTGTTGTTGTTTTTTTGGTATATTTCTCAGCAGAGGCCCGATGCACTTCTGGATAGCTTTTCGTGTATTTTTCAACAGCTGCCCGATTAACTTGTTTATTGCTTTTCCTGTATTTTTCAGCAGCGGCCCGGTGTACATTACGATTTTTTTATAGCATACATTGCTGATGCTTTCCTCAGTATTTTTTTCTAGCGTTATCTGAAAAGCGAGCACGTCCTTTAGAACCTCTTCTGTTTCCAGAATTACTATTTGACTGCTCAAATGGGCTTGACTGAATGTATGAAAGGGGGTTTGCGAGTAAGCGATTCCTCAATAGATAGAAGATTTGAAGGATAGTCTATTCTGGATACATTAAAAAGAGTTATTTGTGCCTCCTCAAATTGTTGTGAATCAAACTTTCCTTGAAAAAGAAGAAGCGTTGCTAGAGCTTCCACTGTAATGAATTTAAATAATCGTGCCACACTCCCTTCTTGCCATCTTCCCTTGTCATTAACTGGATGAGAATTGAAAAAGTTGAATCAATCATCACCTTTCCAGAAGGATACAGTTTGACTGTGACTAGTAAAGAGAAATCCTATATTACTTTCCTCTTGCTGTAGCAACCCATTTAATCTGCTAACCAACTGTTTCACGGTATTTTTTGAAAGAGATTTCGGTTGAAGGAAATAGCCCAGAAAACTGATACACAATTTCTATACGTAACACGGCACAGTTCAAATGAACAGTAGGAATAATATCTTCAATAGAAAGAAAAGGATGTCTTACTTGATTAATAGTTTTGCACTCCATGTAAAATTGGTGACCTCTCCTTAAAATAAAATCTAGTTGGTCCACTGAAAAGAAAGATTTTGATAAACCTACACCGTAACAAATTGCGACAGTTGAAATGGCCATACACTGCGTATTTCTTCGCTCTTTTGGGAAATACATGTGTTTCTGACTTATCTGCTAGACGACACATAAGCAATTTCGTTCATAACTGTAAATTTAAAACTTCAAGTCTGCACGAAACAAATCAAAATACGACGTTACTCTTCACTTTCATCGATAAAATATTAATAGACAACACAACAAAATAATAATAGAAAACAGAACAAAATACATTGTTACTTTCAGCATAAATGTAAAAAGAACCTTGCCTATAAACAATTTCTTTCGAAACTGTTCATTTAAAAGCTAGCAAGTCGCATGCTTTTGAAAGCGTGAGCAAAATTGTGTTACCATCGCTAATATCTCAAGGGGAAACTTTTTTTTTCAAATTTCAATTACTATGAAAATCTACTCGCATATTTTTTTATTGCAGTCATCTTACCACTCATATGACGTCACCGTTGCTTCGGTGAAAACGAATGTTGGTAATTTGATTTTGACTCAAAACCCTTGACATTCGATATGTCAAACATAACATAAATGTTTAAATGCAAAGCATATTATGATATAGCGTTTTTTACGTGATATTTTAAAGCTTTTTTGTTAAATAAATTCAGAACAAAAAAAATTTAGGACAAAATATATACTGAGCAGCTCAACTCAAGTCATTCAAAACTTAGGGCGGGTCTTCAGTTGTTGGGCAAGAATGCCTCGATCTTTGCAAAACGTCCTAGCGTTATCAAAGCTGGATTATTTAAAAAACCCATTTCGACCCACTTAAAGTTATCGTAGAAAATAATCCTTTCTTAGTGCGCCTTTTAGCACCTCTTCTGTTCTTGGAAGAAGATATCTGGGGTTCGATATCTTCTTCCAACAACATCTTTGGCAGAAATGGAACATTTCTGCCAAAGATGAAAGTTCTAAGTTCAGTAGTTTCTGAGATTCAGTGATGAGTCTGTGAGTGATTCAGTGAGGGCTTTCAGTTTTATATGTACAAATATATACACTGAAGAGCAATTGAATTAAAGATACCTGTCTAGAAACGTGTAGCACCACCTTTCGCCCTGATGACGGCGGCGATTCGTCTCCGCATGGACTCGACAAGACACCGGAAGCGTTGGGAAGCCATACGGATCCACGACCCCTGAACAAGCTCCCACAGTTCACGAACATTTCATGGAGCGGGGTCATCTCTCTCGCTGGCACCACAGATGTGACCTAGCTGGCCAAGGAAGCGAGGTCACGTCTGTGGAGTGTTCATCCAACCATTCGGATGCAATTCGGGAGCGATGGCACGGTGCATTGTCTTGTTGCAGGATGAGGTTCACAGTGGGATGTTGAAGACGCACAAACGGGAGAAAATGGTCGTCCAGGCTATCCCGGTAACAACGTTGACCTGTGAGGGACGATGTCACACGTACCAGGGGTCCCATTTCAGTGCACGTAAATAGTCCCCAGACGAAAATGCCACCCCCACCAGCTTGAAGAGTACCCTGCTGGCTAGAACGATCCATCGCTTCATGTTGTTTGCGCCGTACTCGTATCCTTCCATTCGCATGTACCATCGTGAATCTCGACTCATCAGTCCAGGCAACATTTTCCACATGTCTAGGGTCCAGTGGCGATGTTCCCGCGCCCATGCTAATCTTTGCAGCCTGTGATGTGCGGTCAGCAGCGGTACCCTCGTGGGACGATGGCTTCTGTACAACATAGCGAGGAGATGGTGTGGCTGCTTACACGTTTTTTGCACCAGCGTTAAATTGCAGAGTGATTTCTTGCACTGTGGCCAGTCTATCCGCTGTTACAAGCAAGCTAGCCGACAATGACCCCGCTCATCCACACGCTGTTGTCCACGGCAGTTGGCCCTTGCAGGGATGGTTTTACCAGATTCGATGTACCCACGGCGCGCCCGTGACGCAGTGGCTCGTGAAACTCCCAGTGACTTCCGAGATGGAGTGACCCATTCGTCGGGCCCCGACAATTTGCCCGCGATGAAATGCGCTTGGATCCTTCGTATACTGCGTCCGACTCTTACTGATTCCCGTCGCATCACTCCTTATATTGTCGGATCGCTGCATACGTCATGTCGTTTCTGTTTACAGGGCCGCCCACAGCGCCAAATTTGTATAACGCCAGCTGTCTCTAATTCAATTGCTCTTCAGTGTAGTATGTTGATAAACTTACTCAGACACGTTGGCCAAACGGAAACATGAGCATTGACCAAAATCTATACATAATCGTTCTACTTTTGGCCGTTGTTGCCGTAGTGACATTTCAAGGCATGCTTTCCATGAGATGCCCATAGGTCTGTACCGGAATTTTTCTGCATTCATCCTGGAAAACTGCTGTAGAGGAAGGCCCGAGATAGGATTTGGCGTTCCAAATGGCCCCATAAGCCTTCAAATAAATCTGCCAGTAGATTGGTGTTTTGGGCCGGTCAACACACTTTGACGTTCTATTTTTGAAACATATCCGGAAGAGATCTTGCTGCACGGCAAGGCATTCGACCTTACTGGAACATATAGGGTTCTGTGCTGAAGTACTGCTACAGCGTAAATACTGCGACGTTGTTCAGAATATCTTCGTACCATTGAACCGTTAGGCACGACGGGTACCACAACCGAAGAACCGAGCCCTTTCCTGCAGAAACCTTTTCACACCAACCGCAGGTCCACTTTCAAACCTGACTGTAGAAGCAACACAGTTTACCTGACAGCGTTCTCCTGGCAAACACCACATAATTTTGCCAATCCAAATAAGAATGGGATATTACTGTGATTCTTCACTTCACACGACCCTCTTCCAATCACTTGTTCTCTACGGAAGAATCGTCGTCTGGAATTGCGGAATGTAAAGCTTGTGCATTGCTGACTTAGAATGGTAACAGTTGGCATGCAGTTTCCGAAGGACTGTTTTGTTGCAAATGGCTGTTCCAGTGGCATGTGCGACGTCGCTGGCCAGTTCAGCGTCAGAAGACGTGATGGCCTTTTTCCCATTCCAGAATAAGCTTCGTTTGGCACGATCAGTCAGATTGTGCTGCCTCCCAGAGAGCGATTTCACTGTAACGGAAGTATCTGCTTTCTACCGATGGAGACTTAAGCGACAGTGGATATTGGGAAACTCAGAAGAAGGGCAATGCTGCACACTGTTTGCTTACTGAGGTGGCATCCAACCACCATGTCCCTTTCAAAGTCCGCCACATCACCTTCGCCGTACAGTCGACTCCCATGTGGTCTGACAGTTATGCCAATGCACTATTTTATATGCAGCATAAAACATACTCCACGCATGCCCATCTGGTTCAGTAAATTCAAGTCTATTCCATAGATAAAAGTGTCCCAATACTTATATGCAGCATAAAACATACTCCACGCATGCCCATCTGGTTCAGTAAATTCAAGTCTATTTCATAGGTAAAAGTCTACGTAGTGTATCTAGTGACTCAAAAGAATATAAACACATGTTTAAAATATTATCTTAATCAAAATATTGCAATCGCATTTTACAATGCTCGAGATTGATGTTACTATATTTTGGGCAATCCAAACGGCATGTGAAAGGATATTAGTTTATTATACCCGAAGATGGTATAATAAACTAATATCCGATAAACTAATATCCCTGCCGATGGAAAAATTATACACCTGTCCTGTATAATTTTTCCATCGGCAGGGATTTTCAGATGAGAATAGCTCTTCATATGTATGAAAAATGAACATCACTTGCCCATGTTTCCAGAAAAGCCATTCAAATCTACTAACTCTGTACGTGTTTATTATATCCTTTATTATACACTCACGAACAATGAAATTTGCTCCCCAAGAAGGAAGCATCGGATAGAACTGAAATTTTATGGACGTAATGATACAGATGGACGATACACATAATGGCAAAAACAGAGCTGCAGGATAATTACAGAGGGATCTGTGGCACGCAGTCCGGTAATCTTCACCAGCGCGTCGTAGCGCCTCGTACGGCGATATATGCTGCAATACAGTCCGGCATGGAGGCAAACAGACGCCTGATGTTGTCCTACGGCAAACCGGCCCACACGTGTTGGACGGTGTGCTCCAAATCCCAGATAGTGCGGCATGGAGGCAACTGGCGTTTCAACTGGTCCCACACATGAGCGATTGGAGACATGTCCGGGGAGCGGGCGGGCCATGGAAGTGTCTTGACCAGACGTAGGCAGTACTGGGCAACCCGAGCCGTGTGCGGGCGGACATTATCCTCCTGGTATAGCGCACCTGGAACCCCAGCCAGGAATGGGAACACATGGGGCCGTAGGATCTTATCCACATACTGCTGGCCCGTCAATGATCCACGTACCACTACTAGAGCTGATCGGCTATCGTAAGAAAAGGGCTCTCCAGACCATAATATCCGCAGTGGGAGAGGTGTGGCGCTCGATAGCGAGGTTGGGATTGTACCATTGACACGAGGACCTCCACACCCGGACACGTTGATCATCTGTCCCAAAAACAAAGCGGCACTCATCGCTAAACACCACACGTCGCCAGTCTGTGGCGTTCCAAATCGCTCTGGCTTGGCACCACTACACACGGAGCCAGCGATGTTCCGAGGTTAATGGCAGTACACGTAAGAGCCGCTGGGATCGCAGATTCGCTTCCGTGAGGCGTCGGGAAATGGTTTGTGGGCACACAGGAGCCGCTACATGTGCCTGTATAGTGAACCGGGTCCCCGTGGGATCTGTACGTGCTTGGCGCACGATCCGTCCATCCGCTCTACCGGCGGTCCTCCTGGCCCGTAGTGCCGTCACGTGTCCACTGCTCCCAACACAGTCGGACGGTATGGTCAGAACGATCCTCGTAGCGTGCTATACGGCGCTCCGACCACCCTGCGGTTTTCAACCCGATGATCAGGCCTCTCTCAAAGTCCGTAAGTTGCGTAAATCGGCGTCTATGGCGTCTACCCGGCATTCTAGTCACTCTGTACTATTGCTTGCGTCGGCCGGTGCTTTTCGCTTTCATGGGGCATCGACTACACGCCGGTTTTAAGGGCTGCCGGTTTTAAGGGCTGCCGGTTCGTGCTTGCAGCGGTACTACAGGGTGTGAGGTCATGTGCAATCGACCCATCCATGGATCCTTTGCATACCACCGCGCACTCTAGCTATTTGGAAAGTTTCGCGGTTGTAGCATGTTTCTTCTATGTGCGCAAATTTCATTGTCCGTGAGTGTATAATTACCTAATCGATAATTCCTTCAAAATTTCTATGGATATCAGTTAGTCTTGAAATGCATTGTTCTTTAAAGAATCTGTCCTACATCCATAAAGGCAAACAATAGTTATTTAAATTTATGGTACTTGCGTAAAACTTGAAAAATGTGACAATTCTGGTAGCTCCACCAAGAAAACTCAACTACTCTCCAAAGGGACCAACAACCTCGTAGATATATAGGTTCCATAGATTATTATTCAACCATAACACCTGTTCTCAAAGCCATTTGCAGAAACTTTCACCTGGAATTTGGAATACGTAGTACAAACATTTTCCAGTTAATTAAAAAAGATCGAGACCAGGTAACAAAGCTAAACAAATTTGGCGTTTACAGCATCCCCTTAAAAAGTATTGATGATGACACTCCAGATAGTAAATATATAGGATCTACAAAACGTACACTAGCAACAAGACTGAATGAACATAAATACGCCGTAAAGAATGGACTTAAAAATTCTGCATTGTCTCGACTCGTTTGCGATGGCCTTCACTATCCAATTTGGAATGATGCTTCCATCATCGTAGCACCTAGTACTGTCTCTTCATTGCTGTTCACTGAGAGCCTTGTAATTGCTACTCAGAGACATTTATGCTGTAATGACAATGCTCCAGTATCTGTACCTACAATCTGGAAACTATTTACAGTTCCGAATACGAGGCAAACTGAGGACGAAATCACTTAATCTCGATTTCTGCTGTAGTGATCTTTGTTGTGTCTCCTGATGAGAACAACACAATTTATACCTAATAACCTTCCTTTATTTTTACAATGCAGTATTCTATGTATACCTGCATTCTATTTCCTTTATTTTCTTTATTTAATGATACATGCCACGTCGTTTGACAATTTGATGCCACGTGACATTATGTCATATTCATATCTGATATCTATATTATGTTCACGTAACACTTTATTTAAATTCATTCCTTCTCCTGTATCTGATGATCGGTTCTAGGGAAACCCGAAAGTTCTTATATACAATAAAATCTTTAAATTCAGCCAATGAATTTAAATTTGTATTGTGAGTGACTCTTGTTTTTTAAGATCGTGAATTGAAGGCAACTACCTCGATCACTTTGGACTATTTCTGCACGAATTTGAATTTTCCTAATACTTCCGTGTAGTTTTGCTTTCGTCTTTATGAACCAAGGTGAGCAACGTTAAGGGCTATAAGCAGTTGTCCGTCCCTAATACAAGGCCGCCAGGCTCCAGGAAAGGGATAGAGACATAGAAATCATACAGACACATCACCCATGCTCTGTCCGGAAGTCGAACCTGGTCGCATCTCGGATGAATTGTCAGCGGCCAGTGCCTCAAAACGCTTGACCAGCGGTCCGCCATTTGCGTGCTCTATCTCTGCTAAAATACTTGAATGCAATACCCCCACTATTTTAAAGTATTTCTCCTTTGTGGTATTTGACCTGCATCATTGCTGTAGAATTCTTCTTCGACTACGGATCATCATTGCTGTAGAATTCCTCTTCGGCTGATCAAGTGGCATGAGGATCTGGACCCTGGTGATAAGCCAGATATGAGCCCGGGCTCTGGCAATCTCTGGCGTATGGCCACGATCCAGATCCTGATGCCACTGGGTCATCTTGTCTCTTTCTTGGAAACAATGGCGCCAGATTAGGGCCAGGTGATCTCTGATAGCCCTAAGAGTGGTTCACGGCGGACGTTGAACCCAAAAAAGAAAACAAAAATTCGTTTTTGACAATACAAACCACATTTAGCAGCGCTACGTTACAGATTTACCTATGTTACTGTTTCCAGCTCGAGGCTGTTAGGTTCCCAATTACTTCCAGGGAGAATAAACTTATGATATTAACTTCTGCTTCTGTGGTAAAATATTGATTTCCGGATATATTATTCCATTCACAGAATTCATTTCTTTATAGAATACACGTTTATTCAGAAGTCTTCGCAAACGATAACTTGAGTATATTGCATATCCCAAATCACCATTCTTAGGGGGAAATATTTTCGTGCCTAATGTAAAATTTTTAGACAAACATGAAAAAGAAAAAAGAAACATTTCGTTTTGAGGGGCATTTTGGCATATAAACTCAGCGTGAGTCAACAACTCTTGATTTATTGCTTTACGTTGTCAGCAGTGTTCTGATTAAAGCCTCAGAAGCGAAGGTTTTGAAAAACGCATGCATGTTATCCTTAAAGAATCTGGTAAATGTAAGCAGCGAACATTTCAAATCTTTTACGTTCGAACGACTATGACATGGAAAACATTTTTATGACTTCTCTTTTATTTATGCCAAAGGTTGGCCCGAAACTGTAGAAGGAATTCCTTTATTGGAAAAAAAGGTTAAACTATCTTTCATGTATGCTGAAAGTTAAATTTCAAATCAGAGCTCACAACCTAAAATCTTTATATTCTTTTTTTTGTTTGGCGGTTTAACGATCACCGTGAGCAACTCGATGAATTATAAGCAGACATCTGTCCCTAATTTAGGGCCACTGGTTCCACGGAAGGGAGAGAGCCAGTGACGTAAGACAAACACAACATCCATGCCTCCCGGGATTCGAACCCGAATCCACATCGGACTGATGGTCAGAATCCAGCGCTTAGACAACTAGGTCACCGGGACTGCTAAATCTTTCTATTCGAAACTTTAAAAACCTGTCCATATGCAGAACAATTGTCTCCGTAATTTTGTAGCTAATAAACAGTCATCACGATGTACAAGCATGTACATCGTGATGACTGTTTATTAGCTACACCTGCTCTCGTCACATAAATGGCTCCCTCCAACACGTGAGATGGCACGTGACCACATTGTGTGGCATGAATCTGGTAGACTACTTTGTCGAGAATCAGCTGAAGATCGGAATGGGAAAACTAGTTTTCTGAACGACTTTGAATGAACGTGGCATGAGAGCTCTTTTTTCGTTTAGGGACTTAACGATCACTGCGAACAACTCCATAGGGAGTCGTCCTTTCATAATTTGGGGCCGCAGGTTTCAGGGAGGGAGAGAGCGAGTACCGTAAGGCAAAGACAGCATACATGCTTCACCTGGGACAAGAACCCAGACCCATCTCGGACGAATGATCAGAATCTCACCTGGGCGGCAATGAGGGTTTGCGCTATGTGTGCCAGTTCGCGCATCTGCCACACGTCCATTCTCCTGAGATTTTCACGCATAACCACAGCAAGAGTTTACAGTGAATGTTATTTCACGCAAATAATAATAATAATAACTTCCAGCAAGCGGCGATGCTGTAGACGAAAACAGCTGTTCGATCAAAGAACTCAAAGGAGACTGGTGAAGATCGTGCAAATGACCAGACAGTTCACAACCCGGCAAATCACAGCAGAATTCAACAATGGTGCGCCAATTATCATCTCCGAACACAACACGTATCGGATCATGTCACAAATTGGCTACAATCATCAACGAACGTGTCGCCTCTGACTCACTAGTTTTAACAGGATCGCCGAAAATTGGAAGCATTTTCTGAATGTTCTACCATTCTGCTAAGGCTCTGTGCAAAAGCCCAGGGAGATGGCCTCTTGGAAGATGGTCGGAAAGACGCGCCTGGTGCCACCTACCATGCCGCGCTTCAAGGTACCAAGACCACCCTTTCTTCTCAGTCCTAACCCAAATGGAAAGACAGTTGATGCTCTACGAGCAGGTCCGCTTGATTTATACCATACACTGCGTTCGCGTGCCGTCTTACCTGTTGTAGTTAGCAATTTATGTGACGAGGGCAGTTGTACATAATAAACTGTCATCTCAGTGTATTTGTTTGTATCAATATTACGGTGTCGTGATTTTTTTCACAAAGACATATTTTTAAAGTTCCGAATATAAAGATTTGGGTTGAAAATTTTGATGTGAAATTTAAATTTTCAGCCACATGTGAGCTAGCGTTATCATGGGGTCGGGCCCACTTACCCTTCAGTTCCGGTCGCTTAATCGATATGTGTTGTCACAGACTCTTAAAGACTGAAATGCAATACTCAGCATTGACAGTAATTTGTGGAGGAACGGCATGCTTGTGGACTATACCTTTATGATCAAAGAAAATTATCATCATCACCTTTCCAGCTGATTTGGTTTCGCGGAATTTAATCGCAGGAGGCGAGCCTGGGTGTTTTCAGACAAACGTTGCGCCCTTTGTGAGCTGTCGAAATAGTGGACCCATGTTTCATCAGCAGTTATTACTTTGTTTAGAAAGTTTGGATCCTTTGCAATCACTTGTTTTCACTCACGATACACCTGAACTCTGGCTAACAATTGTTATCTTGTCAGCTGATAAGGTTCCCATCTGGAACGCACACGATGCAGCAGTAATTTGTCGCATAGAATGCGAAATGTCGACGTTTTTGAAGTATTATTTGAGGCCGCTATGTCTTCACACGTCATTCGTCGATCTTGTTGAAAGACTGCCCAAACAGTGTTAACACTGTAACAACACTGTCAGATCGACCAGGACCAGGAGCGAGCTCTGCCGACAAACGCCCTTTTTTGAAATCATGGTGTCATCTGAAAATCGTTGACTCAACTAAACATTTACCTTTGTAAGCTTTTTCATTAAATCAATGTTTCTGGAGCAGTTTTAACCAAACGATAGCAAAATTTTATAGCACAACGCATATCACTTCTTAACTCTGAATTACTCACATCCATAGCTGTATGGTGACATGCAGACGTACCTTAAACAACTGCACAATAACAAAACCAGAATCGTCTGCTATGGCTAATAACTTTTGCCATACATACTTCCTTAATTCAGTTAGTCGTCTGCGCGGTTATTTTCCCTTTTCGCGGTGTTTCCAACTCAGAAAAAAATACTCTCAATTTATTATGGAACGGCCTTTGTAATAAAATAATTGTCAATAAAGTGAAAATATTTGAGCCGCCCCGGTGGCGCAGTGGTCTAAGGCGCCGGTCTCTGATCATTCGTCCGTAAGGGGTCCGGGTTCGAATCCCGGTGAGGCATGGATGTTGTGTTTGTCTTACGGCACTGGCTCTCTCCCTTCCCTGGAACCAGTGACCCTAAATTAGGGACGGGCGACCGACTGCTTATAGCCCATTGAGTTGCTCACGGTGGTCGTTAAACCTTCAATTAAAAAAAAAAATATATTTCAATATTATTTTCCCGTTAGTTTCATCAAAAAACCTCTGTATCTGACAGATACATTGCGCCCACGTACGTTCCTGTGAACGACGAAGGTTTAAGCATTATTTCCAATAAAAATATCCCGTCTTCAGTTTCTTGTCAAAGGTTGCCATAACTAAAAGGGAAGTCACAAAACATTTTTATATGCCATAGTCGTTCGGAAGCAAAGGATTTGAAATGTTTACTCCTTTGTGATTAACATACTGTATATCACACACTGTGAGGAAAACAGGCGTGCCTATTACAAAAAATTCACTTTTTTGAGCTTTAACTGAGCAGTTAATAATGAGAACATTTCTTACAACGAAAAACAATAAATAAAAAAATGTCGATTCAAGTTTGGTTAGCATTAGCAAAATGCCTTCCAAAATAAGATGTTACCTTTTTCACGTTTGCCTGAGGAATTTTGTGTTGGGAACAAAAATACATTTTCCCTGAGGACGGTAATTCGTGATGTGCATTATACTCACGTAATCATTCGCGAAATTCTCTGAGTAAGCGTAATCTATAAAGAAAGCACTTATGAGACTGGAATAGCATTTCGGGAAATTTTACCATTGAAGCAGAAGATATATCACAAGCGCATTCTCCATTGTGACCCTAATCGGGTCGCGCTAGAAACAGTGACATAGGTATATCTGTAACAGAGTCGTGCTAAATATGATTTGTATTACCGTAAAGGATTTTTTTGAATCCGGTTTGAACATCCGCAGTTAACCGCTCTTAAGGGTGTAAGCGGTCGCCTAGCCTTAATATAGAGCCATTGGTTGCAAAAAGTGACGGCGTTAACACCATCAGGCAATCGCACCACCCATTCGTTAATCCGGAGCCCAGTCCCGATTTGAACGGCAGTATTTCGGCAAAAAGCTCATGCTTCAATAGATAAACGTTGGGACACATTTCACGCACCCGACATCTGTCACGGTTCTCGGTTGAACACGGTACTTCCGCTGCGTCTTTATCCGTGCAGCGTTGCATGAGCATAAAATCTGACTGGACTTCATGCATATTCGCGCCTTGGCTCTTTGGAAAATGTAAGATGTGAACATCACCTGCGAAAACGCAAGGTTTTCCGCTATGGCCATCATATATCCGTGTCCCCTCACTCCGGAGTAAGTCGCTCTCCCAACTGAGCTACGCGGACAGAATGCCACACTGCAGGTTTGTCGTCTTGACACATGTTTTCACCTCTGTAGTACGTCACACACCATGATATCGCAGCGGTATAAGCCATTTCTAGAGAAGCACATCCCTGAGTGGGCAATGCGACATCATGCAGAGCCACGTGTCCTCGTAAATAACAATAGACGGCCTCACAACGCTCGGCTTGTTCGTCTGTTCATCGAACAGAACGGTTGGGTGGAGCTGCTCCACCCACGTTATTCTCCCAAAGTGAACACCTGCGATTTAAATTATTTAGGGATTTGAAACGGGAGATATGTGATACTCGCTACAATGAGAAACAGGATTTGGATCTCCGAATTAAACATTTTCCACAGATTTAATCACAAGTACTTTTAATGGCGTTCGTGAACTGCCTACTGTTTGGGAACGTAATACTGATAATGAAGGGAATTGCTCTCAAATACTGTATAACATTACTTTTCTGTAACAGGAATTATAGCAAGTCCAAAATATTCATTTATTAGGTGTGCAACTTAATTCTCGGCTCCTAACCGAAAGTTGCCGCCCCGGTGGCGCAGTGGTCAAAGCGATGGCTTCTGATCATTCGTCCGAAAGAGGTCCGGGTTCGAATACCGGTGAGGCATGCATGTTGTGTTTTGTCTTACGGCACTAGCTCTCTCCCTTCCCTGGAACCAGTGACAATAAATTAGGGACGGGCGACTACTTATAACCCATTGTGTTGCTCACGGTGGTCGTTAAATCTCCAATCAAAAAAATAAAAAATAAAAAAAAATAACCGCAATCGATCATAGAACGTCGGCAAATGCAAATAGCTGTGTGCGATAATGGCTGACTGCAGCGCCATCCAACATCCTTTCAGGCAACTGTAACCGATCACAGCTGTAGTGAGAGAAGGGACGAAAGTTGACGGTGAAAGCAATGTCGTTCGCGAAGCAACATTTGAGGCACTGCCTCTTGTTCGCGTTTCAGCTGAAAAAAGTGTCGCGGAAGCCCAGCAAATGATCTGTGCTGCTTTAGGTGAAGCTGCTGTGTCCTGCAGTACGTGTAAGAAGTGGTTACAGCGGTTTAAGCAGGGAAATGTTGATATCCGTGATGTAGAACTCCCGGGACAGCCACAGAAAGTTGACGATGAGGAACTGGAAGAACTGTTGGACGCAGATCCCTGTCACACACAGTCAGAGCTCGCCCGGGAACTCGGAGTAACACGGCAAGCCACTGCAAAGCGCCTGCACAAGTTTAGACGGATTCACAAGAAGGGCCGTTGGGTGACCTACTAACTCACAGCTGCGAACATGTCTAGGTGCTACGATGTTGCTGTGTCCTTGCTCTCCAGATTCAAGAAGGATTTCCTCCACAAGATTTTGACCTGTGATGCGAAGTAGATCCTCTACGATAATCCTAAGTGGCGCAAATCCTGGGTTTATTTAGATCAGCCTACCACCAGTACCAAACCAAATATCCATGCCAGGAAGTTGTTGCTGTGCATATGGTGGGATCAGCGCGATGTCGTACACTGTGAGTGGCTCAAACCTGGAGAAACGGTCAATGCTGAGCGTTATTGTCAGCAACTCATCCGTGTGAGTGACGCAATGGAGGCGAAAATGTCATACACCGGCAAGGGCAGAAGGTCGGTCCTGTTGCTTCAGGATAACGAGCGTCCTCACGCCGCGAAAACGACTTTAAACACGATCACCGTCCTGGGATGGGAGATTTTGTACCACCCGGCGTGTTCTCCAGACTTCTCCCCATCGGATTATCACTTCTTTCGCTCCCTGCAACATCACCTGAATGATACGCACTTCCTTTCTGTCGAGGAGGTCCACACAGGTATTGATGACTTTATCAACTCAAAACAGCCCTCTTTGTTCCGCAGTGGCATTCGGCAGCTCCCTGACAAATGGCTCAAATGTATCCAGCACGACGGGGATTATTTACCTGATTAGATACGTACTCGATCTGCTATACTTTTCTGTCAATGTGTTGTGCCTGTGGCCGAGAATTAAGTTGCACACCTAATATTTCCCGAACGACCTAATATTTTGGCAAATACACGGTAAAAAGCTGTGGTGTTAATTCATGGAAACTTTCTGGAAATAACATGCAAACAAGGTTGCCAGTAGGTGTGTGTCTTTCAACAAAATTTCCGTTTTTAAAAGTGTCCGTTTTCTTTATCTTCAGCATTTTTACAGATTTTTCATAAACCGAAATTCAGTTTATTTCAGGAAAGTCACTTTTAGGTTTTATCGTATTTATACAGAAATTTCGGAAAACCGAAGAAGCTGAAATTGTCAGCCCTTTCACCAGATCCTCCTTTCGCAGCCATGGGGATCCGATCGACGTCGTTTGGGTATGGCCAACACAATAACGCGCGTTTTAACTACTGAGCCAAAAACCCGGAAATCTGAATCACAACCGTGGTAAAACTAATTGCGCTATGATGATATTTTTAGCACGTCTTTTGTAAAAAAGATATCGCTTATGTTACCGGTTTGTCCATCCGTCCGTCTGTATCCACGATATCTCTGCAACTAATAGTCCGATTTGAAAAATTCTTTTTGCATTGGAAAGCTTGAAATATGCAAATAATGATTCTTTATTTCGTTTTTTTACGATGTACAATTTTGCCGCTAAAGAGCGTAAATGCAGATGATGTCGAATTCAAAAATACGTTTTATTCCACATATTTGCTTCTAATCATTCGATTGAAATTTTCTTTTTATCTTTCGATTCCATTTATGTCGAAGAGTATTTTAGGTATAGTTACTTTTTCAAATCACGCATAGATTTTCCGCTATGGGGCGTAAAAGTAAATTACATTTTTCCCGATAACTCTTCTTCTAAAACTACGATTTGAAAATTATTTTCTTCAGAAAATACACTTCCTGATGGAAAATCGTTTGCATATAATTTCAAATTTTGGTAAAGAAGACTTTGGCCACCATGGGCGTAAGGGTACATTTTTGTTTCTGATGTTTTTGCCATAAAATCTGAGCTTCCAAAATATCGATTTAAAAAATTCTTTCGTGGACTGATGCAAATCACATCGATAAACCTTTTCGGAATATTTTCTTCTTAAAATGGTCCACAGTTTCTCCGCCAGGGGCGTAGATGTATATCTTATTTTTGTCAATATATCTACTTCTAGGTGTCCGATTTGAAGAATTCCATCTTTGTTGGATAGTGTTTTCCCTGTGACATGTTTTTCACATAACTTTTAAAAATTTTCATGTAATTCGTAGACTTTCCGCTAGGGGGCGTTTAGATAAAATGCTTTTCCCCCTATATATCTTTTTCTAAATCTCCGATTTGAAAAATTCTTTCTGCACTGGATACAGTTCCAGATGGAAAATTATTTGCACATAATTTCTAATTTTTGTAAAAAAATGGTTTGGCCACCAGGGGGCGTAAATCTTAATTTCTGCTTCTGATGTATTTGCAGCAAAATATGAGCTTCTAAATTCTCGATTGAAAAAAACGTGGTTTGTAAATCGTTACTACTCATGTCGACAAGCCGTTTGGAAACATTTTCTTCTTAAAATAATGCATGGTTTCTACGCCAGGGGACGTACAATATTTCTTATTTTTGTCAATATCACTACTTCTAGGAGTTCCATTTGAAAAATTCCTTCTTTGTTGGATAGTGTTTCCAGTGTGACATTTTTTTCGTACAATTTCAAAATTTTCAAGTAGTTCATAGATTTTCCGCTAGGGGGCGTAAAGGTAAATTGCTTTCCCCCTAATATCTCTGCTTCTAAAAATCCGATTTGAAAAATTCTTTCTGCACCGGATACAGCTGCTGATGGGAAATCCTTTGCACATAATTTCTAATTTTTGTAACAAATGGTTTAGCCACCAGGTGGCGCAAGTCTTACTTTAGCTTCTGATGTATTTGCAGCAAAATACGAGATTCTAAATTCTTGGTTGCAAAAAACGTCGTTTGTTAACCGATAATACTCATGTCAACAAACATTTTAGGAACATTTTCTTCCTCAAATAATGCATGGTTTCTGCGCCAGGAGGCGTAGACGTATCCTTATTTTTGTCAATATCTGCACTTCTAGGAGTCCTATTTGAAAAATTCCTTCTTTGTTGAATAGTGTTTCCGATGCGAAATGTTTTTCATATAAACTCAAAATTTTCAAGTAAATCATAGACTTTCCGCTAGGGGCACAAAGGTAAATTGCGTTTTCTGCGTTATTTCTGCTTCTAAAACTCCGATTTGAAAAATTCTTCCTGTATCGCATGCAAGACCTGATGGAAAATAATTTTCACATAATTTCTAATGTTTGGTAAAGAATGATTTGGCCACCAGGGGTCATAAGTGTTAATTTCTGCTTCTGATATATTTGTAGCAAAATCTGGGCTCCTGAAAACTCGACTAAATTTTTTTCTTTGACCGATACCGCTCATATGGAAAAACCTTTTGAGAATACTTTCTTCCTAAAATAATGCATGGTTTTTCCACTTGTGGACGTAAAGTCACATCTTATTTTTGTCGATATCTCTGTTTCTAAGAGTTCGATTTGGAAAATTATTTCGCTGTTGCAGAGTGTTTCCGGTGCGAAATGTTTCCCATATAAATTAATGTTTTTCTTAACGCACAAGTCTGCAACCAGAGGGCGTAAGTTCACGTTTCCGTTTACAGCAATATCTGAGGTATTAAAAACCCGATTGAAAATCTTCTTTCTTCCGTCAGGTACTATTGTTTTCCATACCGGTTACATTGACTTTGAATAGCTTTGATAAATTTTATTTGCGTCAGAACGGATTCAAAAGACGTGCTTATTACAAGTGAAAATTCGGTGTCATCTTTCTTGTTTATGTTATTAATGTGTGTGATTTAGTTCTTCAATTTTCTGTTGGAGCATATTATTTTTTGTATAGGTTTGTAATAATTTTATTTTTCCGGAGAAGTACTTATTACAAATTAAGCACTTTTTTCAACCTGATTTTTCGTTGCAAAAGAATGCTTTAGAACTTGAGACTTTTTAAACTGACAATGACTTGCAATTATCTTTAAGAAAGGTAAAATGTACCGTTTGATAGTATTATTTCACAAAACTCTTAAATATGAAGTTTGCTCTTGATAGCTACTGTATAATAGCTTTTGCTTTTAGGGGTCCACAAACTGATACATAGACATCGTACAATCCCATGTGCAATAATTTAAGTACCCGGTTTCTTACAGTAACACAATATACACTATGTTGACATAAGTTCCCGGACACCCCTTCAAAAGCAAATGAACGGATCCGCTGCGTTGTTCAGACGGGCAGTACACCTGCAAACGGTATAAAAACAAGCCTGCAGTTGATCGCGATCATATCGCACTGAGAGGTTGAGTGAAAATGACTTTGTGAAAGGAAAGATTGTTGGATGTTATACTTGTGGGTTGTTCATAAGAGAAACCGAGAGGCGTTTAAACATCCCAAGTCAACTGTTTTGGATATGCTGAATAAGTGGAAAACACATGGCGTTCCTGAAGCAGCAAAACCAAAGAAAGACAGACCAAAGAAAATCAGTGATAGAGGACGTCGAATCCTCTGGAGAGCAGTTACAGCTAATCGACGGAGTACTGCACAAGACCTCAGTGTACAGGTGAGTAAAAATGCTGGAACCTCGGTATGTACACGCACCATTCGCAGAGAACTTTATTCCATGGGTTACCGTGGTCGTGCGGCTGCTCATAAGCCTGTCATATCCACTCAGAATGGTACTTGCTGTTTAGCATGATGTAAAGAACATTTGCCATGGACCGTAGATCAATGGACAGGGGTCCTATGGACAGATGAATCCTAGATACACGCTCCATCAATCTGATGGCCATGTGTGGGTATGCTGGCAGCCGAAGGAACGCTATTTACCACAGTGTACTGTTCCTGCAGTCAAGTT
This sequence comes from Macrothele yani, assembly GCA_039090855.1. Classification (NCBI taxonomy): domain Eukaryota; kingdom Metazoa; phylum Arthropoda; class Arachnida; order Araneae; family Macrothelidae; genus Macrothele; species Macrothele yani. Next base: position 39,910,650 of record CM077022.1, on the reverse strand, counting down.
TGGAGCTGGCAGTGTACTCGTGTGGGGGTGTGTTTCGTGGCATGGTCCCGGCCCATTGGTTATCTTGGACAAACCTGCTAACTATCATGTTTACCTCGATATTCTGGACAATTATACCATACCAGCTCTGTGGCAATACTATGGAACCGAGCCTTGTTGGTATCAGCAGGATAATGCACCGAGTCATAAAGCAAGGACTGTTACAGCGTGGTTTGACGATAATTCCATATCGTGTGTGGACTGGCTAGCACAGATCCCTGATCCTAATCCCATAGAGCACCTATGGGATGAATTAGAGCACCGCATAAGAAGTTTGTAGCGAAGGCCGACTACTAAGCAACAGTTAGCGGCAGTATTGTGTACTGAATGGAAGCACATACCTATCGCTGTGTTCCAAAACCTTGTCGAAAGCATGTCCCGAAGGGTCAGTGCATGCATTAAGGCCAAAGGTGGACCGACACCGTACTAATGCATGTCAATAAATGCTTTGTTGTGTTTCTTTTCTAGGTGTCCGGTGACGTTTGTCAATATAGTGTATAATAGGTGGAGTAAAATATGGGGTAGAGAAGAAGAAATATCCTGTACCCAATAACTAAAATTCATGCGAGATCTTGGTACAAAACTTTAAAATCAGATCCTTCGACAGACGACTGAAATTTAATAGTTAAACAGACTTGAAGTATTCCCACGAATTGCTCATTTGAATAACTGGAAATGTTTTGTTATATTAATACGGAAAAAGTGAGAACGGAGTTTTTCCGTTAATATACGAAAGGAATTGCGGAAAGGTTTCTGAAAATTCAAACTTTTCCGTTAATACATCTTAAAAACGTAAATTTTCCGTCAATATACAGTAATAAAGGGATTGAAGAAAGGTTTCTGAAATTTTAGAATTTTCGTGGCGTACGAAAAATCCGTGAAATTCAGGTTTCTTTCCGTCATCTCACGGAAAAGGTTGCATCAGTACAGCGACGTTTCTTTTCTACTTAGGTGGACTCCAGTTTGTTTTCTATGCTGGTGTGAGGTCCTTTCGTTCCTCAAGGTGATCTGAAGATGGATATGCGTAGCCTAGGAGGAGGCATCATCATCGTGTCTTCCCTTTTTGCCGAACCATGTGGTCAGGAGACCGAAAAGGAGATTTAGTCCGTTGACAGAATGTTAGAAACCAAAGAGTGGGAGCGGGGGATTTTCTGTGCTTTCTACTTCAGAAAGAAAGTATTTCCATGACTGAGTTGGTTAGGACGGGATATACACAAACGTCACCGGACACCTAGAAGAGAAACACAACATAGCATTTATTGACATACATTAGTACGGCGTATGTCCACCTTTGACCTTAGGGCATGCACTGACCCTTCGAGACATGCTTCGACAAGGTTTTGGAACACAGCGATAGGTATGCACTTCCAATACGTACATAATAGTGCCGCTACTGTTGCTTAGTAGTAGGCCTTGATTCCAAACTTTTTATGCGGCAGTCTAATTCATCCGATAGGTGCTTTATGGGATTAAGATCAGGGCTCTGTGCTAGCCAGTCCACACACGATACGGAATAATCGTCAAACCACCCCGTAACAGTACTTGCTTTATGGCTCGGTGTATTATCCTGCTGGTACCAACAAGGCTCGGTTCCATAGTTTGGCCACAGATTTGGTAGGGCATAATTTTCCAGAATATCAATGTAGACGTGCTGGTTAACAGGTTTGTCCACGATAACCAATGGGCCAGGACCATACCACGAAAACCAGTCCCACATGAGTACACTGCCAGCTCCAAATTTGGCCTTAAGAACAGTACACTGTGGTAAATAGCGTTTCCCCGGCTGCCACCATACCCACACCCGCCCATCAGACTGATGGATCGTGTATCTGGATTCATCAGTACAAGGGACCCGTTTCCATTGAACTATACGGTCTACGATAAATGTTCGTTACACCATGCTAAACGACAAGTAGTATTCCGAATGGAGATGAAAGGCTTATGAGCAGCCGCACGACCACGGTTACCCATGGAATGAGGTTCTCTACGAATGGTGCGTGTACATACCGAGGTTCCAGCATTTTTACTCACCTGCACACTGAGGTCTTGTGCAGTACTTCGTCGATTTGCTGTAACGATTCTCCTGAGTCTTCGATGTCCTCTATTACTGATTTTCTTTGGTTTGCCGGTACGTTTTGCTGCTTCAGGCACGCCATGTGTCTTCCATTTATTCAGTAAATCCAAAACAGTTGACTTGGGTATGTTTAAACACCCCTAGGTTTCTGTTGTGGACAACCCACTAATATAACACCCAACAATCTTTCCTTTCTCAAAGACAGTTCTCTCCCGCCGCGACATTGTCACTCACCTTCACAGTGATCGCGGGCAGCTGCAGAATTGTTTTTTATACCGTTTGCAGTTGTACCGCGCATCTTAACAACTCAGCGGATTCGTTCATTTGCTTTTAAAGGGGTGTCCGGTGGCTTTTGTCAGTATAGTGTATATTTCGTTAATTCACGAAAGAAATCGCGGAAAATGGCTAGTAAATTTCATAAAAGTTTTTTAGTGTGTAATGGAATAGTTTAAGGTAACATTTTTTAATGGCCAACATCCGACATTAAAAAACCTGACTAAACCTTTGCTACAGCTACTACAGAAATCTACTACAGCTGTAAACAGTCTCATGGGAAGTAAGCGATATGTTACATTAAACATTTGTATTATCCTGTTTTCTTGTCGCCAGGACCTGGGTTCCAAAGTAGAGTCGTCACAAAGTACATGCAAATGACAAAAGAATTTCATGTCCCCAAACAGGTAACACAGTGGTTTATGATTTCTATTAGGTTGTCACGGAAGTAGGTAAACATTTTAAACTTACTATAATTTGCATAACACTGAAAAATTATTACAACATTTGAGGGTAATTATTAATAGTTCTCCTCTTTATTAATAACGCCCTCGCAAACTGTGGGGATTAAAGAACACCATTAAAACCACAGCGTCATTAAGTCTGTGAAAAATGTCTGTAACTCGGAGATCCTACCTTTTTTGTTGTTGCAGCGAGTGCCAGATATTTCCCATTTTATATATTCAAAACAGCTGAAATAACAAGGGTTCATATCCAGCGAATACGGTAGGGAAGGAATCCACACATAACCTGTAACGTACCAGAAGATGTGACGTACCTGCCAGAAGGACGCACACGACATAAAGGCAGATAGGAATCAGAATACATGTCCGCGTAGTTTAATTGGTAGAGCAACTTATTCCGGAATGAGTGGACCCGGGTTCGAACCCCGGCGCGGATAAAAAAATGACGGAGAAATTCACTTCGTTATAATGGCGCCCGAACTATCCGGATGACCCGACCGTTCAAAATCTCGCATTGGTGTGATGTTATTTCCACACCGCGAGATAGGAAAAATATGAGCAGCACTTCGAAAGAAAAATAAGGGGAGATGATGTAACGTACCAGGAGATGTGACGTACCTGCCAGAAGGACGCACACGACATAACAGCAGATAGCAATTAGAATCAATGTCCGCGTAGCTTAATTGGTAGAGCAACTTATTCCGGAATGAGTGGACCCGGGTTCGAACCCCGGCGCGGATAAAAATGACGGAGAAATTCACTTCGTTATAAACCGTTGTATTCAATGAATATATGAACAATTCGGGCACCGTACGGCCGCTCGTTGTCCTCTACGAGGATTGCTGTTCATGATATCCCAGTGACTATGACAGTATGTACTCCTGTAGAAACGGCTTGTGATGCTCTGATGTCATCATGATATTTTCGTAATACGTCTTCCAGAAAGCCACACCGCAAGAACTCATGGCACGACCATTTTACGCTTATGCAATTCTTCGGGGGTAAAGGTGCAGCACAAATACCGCGTTTAACGGAAGACTGTGACTGATGTCTTTGCATGCGTGCGTAAAATTCTACCCTGCTTTCCTCTAAGCAGGGAAAACCTGTGAGCACCCTATAACTGCAACGATCCAAGCAAGGTAATTCAATGCATTTTCGCAGCGGAATTCCTTCTGTGTAGTTGTCAGTGTGTGTGGTACCCACTTTGCTAGATTACTCATTAGGCTTAAATCTTTTATCAGCACGGTATAATCAGTTCTGTGGAGAGGTCGTTGACACTCACCTTATAAGGCTGTAGCAATCCCTCTCGGATGCTTCGCTTTGCGTCTTGTCTGGAAGTTGAAATCTATCGACCGTATTTTGGGGCACCTTCTGGTGGTGTCCTGCTTTTCTTATATTCCTTCGTTCAATTGCGCACCGCCATTTTCTTCAGAAGATTTTGACTTATTGCCGTCTTCAAAAGACGTTGAGCCACGCCCTCTAAATGCTGCAGTATGATATAAAACTTTAAACAAACGCTGTGTTTTTCACTCTCACTGAAATCTCAACTGTTCCATTATTATTACAACTTTCACTAACCAATCGTAGGCAAGAACAGAGTCCAAGTTGCGTTCCACACAACCCCCAAACATCGACTGAGATGGTACTTCAGTTTCCAAAATGTGCGCCAATGAAAGTGTTCGCGTACTTTCCAAACGACCTAATAATTTGGTTATTGTATTTAATATAAATATTGGTGATTATGAGCCAGATAATTTCTGCCGAATTGCGAAGATGTGCATCAGAATTTTAAGTGCCAGAGAGGCCCCTAAACGGAGCAACAGAATTTCTGCGAAACAGCACTTCGTTGCCTGTCTCCAGAAAGTGGAATCAACATTTTAAGCTTAAATCTGCATGGAGAAAAAGCAGCTATCTTGCCTTCCGATAGGACTACCGTCAGATGTATATGGAAAAGAATACTTATAGTGGAAATGCTGAAATATTAGTTGCAGACACATTAAGAATAACAGGTGTTTTTACCAAAAAAGAATTCCACGTGAAACACTCAAATATATTGTAGCTTATACACCTTTCAGAGATAAAGATATTTTTAAATTCTAAACCACGTTCCTGAGATTTAAGGTGAGCGGCTAATAATTTTGCTCCCTATACTCCCAATGGAAAAAGTTTCGACGCTATTTCCTCAGCGAAGAAAGATTCCCCTTACATCGAAATTGGCCCTTTGATGAAAACAAATCGTAACTTAGGTTATACAATCGATGTTTCTTGCAAAAACCTTTCCTGAACTATATTAAAAATCAATAACTTCACTTCGATCTAGTGATGACACTTTCTTACAGGTAGCGCCACTGATCCATATCACTACACCGCAGTAAAGTTATTGGTTTCTAATATAGTTCAGGAGAGGGTTTTGCAAAAAACACTGATTGTACAATCTAAGTTAAGATGTTTTCTATCAGTGGGTCAATTTTGATGTATGTGGAATTTTTCTTCGCAGAGGAAATAGCGTCGACATTTTTTTCATTGCAAGTATAGGGAGCAACACCACTAGACCTCCACCTTAAGTGAAAATAGAAACAACGAAGCCATTTTTTATAAATGAAAACATTTGTAAATATAGTTGAAATATTTATGCTTAGATTCTATTGAACATCATAGAAGAAATACCTGTGTTGGGGAAATCACCCCCCACCCTTCGTGTCAAATGTTTATATCCCAGAATCCCTAAAATGTGATATATAATTGTGTTTTTCGGTTTTCAGATCAGTTTTGCGGAATTCGATTTTCCTTTAGAATATTCTCGTCGTCTTTGTGAAATTAAAAACGATGAGAATCACCGTCATGGCAGCGTGTATCATTTTGAACTCCACAGTTTTCGATAAGTCATTAAAAATAGTATCCCGAAGAAAGGCTCGCCATGTATATAAATAAAAAAGGTTAATTTATTTTCCTCCAGCTGTGAGGAGTTTAACTGCACTCTCTGAGACTAAAATAAGAAAAAGAAACTGCTTTTTAGTCGAAAATTCTTACACAACATTTTATCTTAAAGCGTTTTCTCTTTTTGAGTTATTAAACTGCAGTTCCAAATTTTTAAAACAGGAGTAAACGTTCTTTATGGTTTTAATACATTTTATGTGGTTTCTCTAAAATACCATGAACGCGGTTTATCTTTCAATAATTATCATCGAGCATAAAATGGTATGTGGACAAAATAGCGAAAAGCATGGAAATGTCTTTTGAGCAGCAGTGGTTTTTTGAATAACGGGGAAACTGGCAACAGGTTCCCAGATGTAATGACCACATGTTTTGAATCCTTTCCGACATGGAAAAATGTTTCAGAATAGATTTTTAGAAGAAAAAATTCACCGAAATATAGAACTAATTTATACCCACCTAGAGAAAATGTGCATATACAGTGCAATCTCGGTTATACGTTTCTCATTCATACGTTTTTATCTTTTGTGCGTAATTCTGCGTAAGTCCTGATATTTTATTGTAGTTTCTATTGCTTTTTAATTAGGTTATACGTAATAACAGTAAATGGTTTCAATCCGTTTTTAATGGCGTATGGTACAAACTACAGCATAAAAACAAGCTTTCGCCAATCACGGGTGGCTTCTTCAGGAAAAGCTAAATATAAACACTAAATTGAAAATACAAACAGTTCCAGGAGATTTCAAAATGTTAAAATACAATAAAATCCCAGCAAAAACAGTTTTGCTGTTTTTGCTAGGATTTTATTGGCCCAGAGCTATATGGCCGCTGCCGAACCGTCAATAATATGTCCGGGTGGCCAACAGTTCAGGCCAACAGTTGGCACCCATCAGTTGTCATATGCCCCAACAGGGCCATCAGTTATCCATCACAGTCAGTAGCTGCCACAAGTGGCCCTTCAGCGTCCCTGCAAGCACGTGCCATAAATTATGGCTAGCCTAATGTGGTCCGCTAGTTTGCCGGTAGTGGCAGCCGGCAACCACGTGACGTAAGTGATGGCTTGCCGAATCTTGTCTGCCAATTTCCCAGTAGCAGCCATAAAAAAATAAAAATCAAAGATAACTGCAGTTTCCCAACGCTACAACTTTTTTTTCTCCCCTTACGAAACTTGTGAATTATAACACTGCGCTGGGGAAAATGCCCGTTGGGATCAGGGTGGATACGAACCAGGGCTGTCGGCGTGGAAGTGACAAATTCGTCCGGTCGGTGACCGGACGAATTTGCCACGCACAAGCGAGTGATTGAAGCTGTCTGTTTGGTGCGGAATGTGTAATCGAATGTTCTCTTTTTCATTTTACAATATTGCGAGGTATTTTGCATAAAAGTCAGTTTCATATAATTCATAAATTTATTTTTTCAACGTAACCATAGTTTTTTTTTAGCTTAAGGGAACTTTACTGATTTTCAAGGTGTGTACCAACTTAAAGTCGCCTTCCGAAGTTTAGTACTGTCCTTGTCGTCTTGAAAGGCGATTGTTGAATTAATATATATTTACCTGGATTCATGTCACATTCTGTTACATTTTTAACGTTGTATCTTTCCTTTCCGTTTTCCGAAGCTACATTTGTTTTAAAGAGGAAATATATTTTATTTTACTTCTCGTTATTTTTAGAAGCGAATTCCTCACAGTCTTGTGTATTAAACCCATGGATGAGTACATTATATCTATATAGCCTTGCTTCCAATAATTAATAAATTTTGTACGCTTATAATTCTTTTTTATTTTTTCCAACAAACATTTTTTTAATATTTTTCAGGACATTTGTTTCATGCGGTTTCAAATTCTTTCTTGTTATTCACCCACTTTATTCCCTGAATTGCCATTCATGGGAATGGAGTGGGTGTATTTCATGGCTGTAATCTAGTATTTCATGGCTTAATCTGATATCTTCATTGACGTGGAATTTCATTAGGAAATTGATTCGCCTCTCTATATATGGATTTGTTTTCTTAACATCCACAAAAATAACACGATGACGTTAGCGTCGTCTTCAACTAACTGGTACCATGAGAGACACAGCAAGCGTTGATTCTGCGCATGCGCAGTCCCGTTGTTTCCACCTGCTGTTCGGGTTGCATTGGTTGCCAGCAACGGGCCACTAATGGCACTTGTTCGGAGGCCCACAATTCACGGCGATGCTGCAGGGCCATCAATGGCTCACCAACTGATAGCGCTGCCACCAACGGACATCTACCGGGCCGTGAGCGGCAGATTTCAGCCAGCAGTGACCCATTACTGTCAGCTGGTGGTCAGTAGTTTTCCAGCACTTGTGTTTTTGCTGGGATAAAACTGCTTAAACAATAACGTTGTCACGCGCCTATGATACTTGATGCATGATTTAGCGTTTCGTGATGCCCAGAATCGAGTGCCAGACGTATGGTAATTCTATGGAGGTATCTACATTGCAGACGTCGGGGTTAGACAGGATTTCGACTGTCTCTCGATAGGCTGTGGCCTTAGCCGCTGTGTGTATGGAGCCACATTTCGGATATCATGCTACCTAGGAGCACAAACGTGACGTAATGTACGGAAAACTCTCAACAGCACTAGCAAGAGAGATCAAAAACCATGCCGCCACACATAGGTTGCATAATATCCAAAAAGTGGCCCCATACACTGCGGTTAAAGCCACAGCCTATAGAGAGACAATAGAAATCCTGTCTAACCCAACGTCTGCAATGTAAACACCTCCACAGAGTTACCTGACGTCTGGCACTCGATTCTGCCATCACTAAACGCCAAATCACGCATCAGGTATCACATACGCGTGATAATGTTATTGTTTAAGCAGTTTTATTTTATTCTGTTTTTAAATTTTGAAATCTCCTAGAACTGTTTGTATTTCCAATTTAGCTTTCCCTGAAGAAGACCCCGTGAGTGGCAAAAGCTTGTTTTTACGCTGTAGTTTGTACATACGCTATTAAAACGTATTGCAACCGTTTACTGTTACTCATTTAGGCGTATTCTACCCTATTATAATTCATTTGAGGTTATACGCAATTCATTTATACGCTTTTTGCGATTATACGTTAAAATTTGAGTTTCATATTATTAAAACTACCTGGTTCTTTGATTCTTTTATACGTAACCAGGTATGTTACTACTCTTAGAGGATCTAGACAGCCTTGCCCTGTTCCTTCTTGGTGCAGCCAAAGTTGAACCTCGATAGTACCACCAGAGAAGGATGTGTTGTTTACTTTGGGTTTTGATGAAAAACGGATTTCGCATTTCACGACTCACACACATATGCACTATTTAAAAATTACTAAATCTCTGAGACGTATCTTTGTGGTTACTCCGTTTCGTGGCACAGTAGAATAGAATCCTAGAGGTATCATAAATGTCCAAGATTCTGATTTAAAACGGATGTACTCGGGTTACGAAGAAAAGGTGTTGTTAATTGTTGTGTTGCACATGCGGACCGAGAGACTGTAAGCGTGGAAAATTTCACGCTTAATTTACTAAAAACGAAGAAGTGCCTAAATGCTTATATACATGAAATTTAAATAAACAAAAACAACAAGTATAAAACACAACCAGAGGAACAATTGGCCTGTGAATTGTGAATGCACTGCATTAATGATACAATAATCGACTCAGTAAATGAATTACAGGTGCGCAAAATATCAACTGGCGGTTTCCAGCATAAAACACCGAAATTATTCGGTGCTTGAATTAATTCCCGCTGTTGCCCAATAGAGCTCAGCCGTGGTGCGGCCACACGTGACCTCCCTTGCGCACGCGCACGCACGTACCGTTCGTAGTCTGGGCGAAGCAGTGTGTGACACGCGATCGGAGGGCACAGAACACGAGCTTGTATCGCATTCACGATGTCGAGTTTTGTACCAAAAAAGGAGCATTTGCTGGAAGCATTACTCTTCTGCTTTCATCTCAAGAAATCTGCAGCGGAAAGTCATCGTTTGTTAGTGCAGGCCTATGGGGAACATGCCTTATCGGAAACAACATGCAGAGAGTGGTTCTGACGCTTCAAAGCCAATGAATATGACGTAAAGGACAAAGAGCGCCCTGGACAGCCGAAAAAGTTCGAAGATGGCGCATTGGAGGCCTTATTGGACGACGATTCATGTCAGACGCTCCACGAGTTGTCTGAAACACTACGGGTCGATGAGTCAAGGGTTAGCAAACGTTTAAAGGCAATGGGAATGATGCAGAAGCGCGGAAACTTGATCCCACATGACAAGGTTATTGTTCTCCACGACAACGCTAGACCTCATGTCGCCAAATCCGTGAAGGAACTCTTGGAGGCTCTTGGCTGAAACTTCTTACCCCACCCACTTTATTCCCCGGACATTGCTCCCTCGGACTTCCATTTGTTCCGGTCGCTACAACATGGCCTGTCAGAGTAGCACTTCCTTTCTGTCGCGGATACCCAAAAATGGCTCGATGAATGGTTCGCCTAGGAAGAACCTGCATTTTTCTACCGCGGAATCCATTTGTTACCCCAACGGTGGGAAAGGGTCGTAGCTGGCGACGGACACTACTTTGAATAGACCATTCTGTACCGTTCTGTGGTAACACACAGGTGTTTGTATGGCAAAAAACAGAGGGAATTAATTCAAGCACCTAATAGTTCACACTTTCCATGAACAAAAAAAGATAAATTCACTTCCAGTCGAATTTTTATAATTAATAAAACGCAGAATAGCGAACACAAATTGAACAATACGTGAATATCATCACTACAGAAAAAAAACCCAAAGAAAAACACACTTTCAATTGTGTACATCTTCGGAACGTAGAAGTTATTTACAAGGTTTCGTCATTTAACCTGTATCAATATAGTCAACTTACACAACTAGTGCATAACAGTGCACAGAGTGGAAAGCTAGCAACAACTTTAGAACGCATGCACTGGTTTTTACTCAGTCTAGAATCAGGAAAGAGTTGTCGAAAAAGAAGTTTGGTTTTCATAGACTTTGCAATTTTAGTAATGCAATAAAATATAACAACGGATGATGATTATTTCGTACTATCAAGAATATTCCTAAGATTTCAAATGCTGTCTAAGCACGATTAAACTCTGAAAAAAGCCCGATTAAACTTCAATCGTGCTTAGACAGCATTTGAAAACTTAGCAATAAAATATATTATGATTTGGAACTTTTTTCTTTCGCCGCTAATTCGACTTTAAATGAAATCATTATTAAGGAATATGTTATTCACAAAGAATACAATTTTATAATATTATTTAAGATTTTTAAATTTCGTTTATATGTATTTCAAGGCCATCCCCTAGAAAAACGTATAACCGAAGTTCCAATGTAATTTAAAATGCTTTATGTAAGCAGTGTTCTTCATAGTGTATTGAACCTGTTACAAATGAAGAAAAACTATAACAACCGTATTTCTACACAATGGATAAAACATCCACAAAGACAAACAACTACTTTCTGCCACTTGTGGCTGAAAATGTGCTACGAAAAGTTCCATATTGCGCACAAAGCAATTCTCATAACAGAAGATATCTAAGGCAAAGATGAATTTTCAAATCGGTTTCTTAGATGCGAAGACACGGTACCAAGCATGGTACACTTGAACACTTATATATCCCTTAATGGCAAAATTGTGTGGTACAGAAATTAGAAAATAAATAAAAAATACTCTCCGCCACAAAGGTTATCAGTATCTAATTTTTTTTAATCCGACTTTTAGAAGGTGAGATATCTCATAGATTGACATTAACTTTCCCTCGCGGGAACACTAATAATTATTTTGAGGAAGAAAACTGTTTTCCGATATGCTGACTCAAAAAGAATATTTTAAGTTACATTTTTGCAGCGAAGGTATGATCACAAATATATTAAAAACAGAAATATCCATTTACGGCACAGCGTGATAAAGCATTTCGTTACAATATCTATAAGCAAAAATACAAAAAAAACGAAAAAAAGACCCCTTGAAATCTGATTTTTAGAATTTGAGATTTCGGAGAAAATTGCAGCATAATTTACTCCTCCTGGCGGTGACACGATGCACTATTTCAAATAGAAACTGTACGTAAAATTGCTTTCTTGGTAAAAGGTGCCGAAATGTATTTTTTTTCTAAACAGATTTTTCAAACAATTGTATGAAGTAAAATAACTTAGATTTTAATGGCATGTGCATTTACGCTTTGTAGTGGCGTGGTTATGCGACAGAAAAAGACCAAAACAGATGAATCGTTGTCCTCGCAGTTCAGGTTATCTACTGCAAAAGATGTGTTTTTAAATCGGATTAATACAGTTTGTCCCAAAAGTTTACAGACTCCTCGTTTTTTTTTTTTTTTTTTTGGTCGAGAACTTTATTATGATGTCATGGGAGTTATTAGGTCTTGCACCAAACATGTAAAAACCGATTATGAAATGACACAAATTCCAATTTTCTTTCTTTCTTTGATTGGAGGTTTAACGACCACCGTGAGCAACTCAATGGGCTATAAGCAGTCACCCGTCCCTAATTTAGGGTCACTGGTTCCAGGGAAGGGAGAGAGCCAGTGCCGTAAGACAAACACAACATCCATGCCTGACCGGGACTCGAACCCGGACCCCTTACGGACGAATGATCAGAGGCCAACGCCTTAGACCACTGCGCCACCGGCGCGGCCAAATTCCAATTTAACAGTACATTGAAAACACAATATGGTTCGCAAAATATTTTAAAAACAGGTACCCCAAATATATTTATAGTAGATCACAATATTATGAAAATTGTAAATGCATAGCCAGGAACGTAGGTTTGTGGCGTATAAAAATGTATCTCTAAGATCAAATGGTGCAGTTTTGCTGCGAAACACAATGACTAAAGCTTCGCAGCTATCAGGTTATTAGGTTGCCAAAATATTCAACTTGAAGTTGCTAGGTAAGCCTGTAAATAAAATCTCAAAAGTACTAAATCGTTATAAACGATTGATTTATATTTTCTAGTTCGTGGTGAACCACCCCGCTAAGACCTCATTCAGTAAGGCCACGTGCAAAACGTTTTCGTGACAACAAGCTGATACAGAGGATGGCTTCTGCCGAGAAAATGTCCGTACGTACAATACCCAAGGCTTGCCAGTTGAAAATGTCGAAAAATACCGAACACAGACGTATTTAAAGAAAGTGGCTACATGGCACATACGAAAATGGCTCGTAAACCGCCATCCTCAAAACGTCACCAAAAGGAGGTTGCAGTGTACACGCATGCACATGTCATATAGCGACAAATGGCTGAGCGTGCTTTCAGTGATGAAAATCAAATGGAATCTGGATGGCCCTGATGGATATTCAAGCTATTGGCATGATTGAATGAAAGAATCCAGAACATATTTTAGCAGACAACACGGCGGTGCATCTGGTATGGTGTGAGCGGCCGTTTCGTACAACGGTCAAGCCTTTTCAGCCTTTCTGGGTGGACGACAAAACTCGGTGAAGTACATACACAGAGACCCTAGAAAATTATTTGATACCTTTCTGCGGACTTTTAAGGCAGCACAACTGGATATTTCAGCAAGACAACGCGTCCATCCATACTTCCAATGCTACAAAAGCCTACCTAAACAGAAAATGTGTCTGTTCTGGGCCGACCACCACTCAGCCCGGACTTGAACCCAATCGAGAACGTGTGGGACATTCTACCACGTGCAGTTTACGCCAACGTACAGCAATATTCTTCAGTAAATTATCTGAAGATCGCAATAGAACGTTCATGGCACACGTTAGATCCTGAAATGCTACAAACTTTGTGCTTTCTATGGAAAATCGTATATACGAGGTCATTCGAAACAATGGAAAATCCACAAGCTTCTGAGAATCACATGTTCATTTATATTTGTGGTATTCCATGTATTCTATATACATTTGGGACAACCCCTGTTGTCATTTTTTTTCATATAACTACGGTGCCAGTTGCATTGTCATATATATGTTTTGTTAAATGCTTATCGCATGTGTTCTGTCACCAATTTTTTGAGCTCATGGCCATATTCCTTGTTGTTCATCAGGCAAATGCATTTTTATTTTATCTTCACACTTTTGGGACGTACTGTAGTTGAAGAGATATGGTGTCCACTGACAGACGGACGGGCGGATTTAGTAACATTCAAAGTATATGCTTTTTTTACAAAAGACGTGCTGAAAAAAGAATTCAAAGCATTCTTGCAATACTGCTATCAGGATTTGTGTAACTGTTATGAATTTTTCCTATTATTTAGATTCCATGATGTGTGGAGGGCTGAGAATAGGATGAGAATCCGTTTCTGGCGAGGATAAGGGAGAAGAACAGATGTTCTGGCATTTGAGGAGCGCTGGGAAAGAAATTCCTCTCTCTTGGAAATTAGGGGGGGGGGATGTCGAGAGTTTTAGATGTCGGATGCTGAGATGGGAAATTGGAGTTAGGAATTAAGTAGAAGTCGAACGACAGGAACGTGTAATTTGTAAGCCGAAGTATAAAGATACACACACACATATAAACGCAAACCCTAAATTAGCGTGTATGGTAAGATTTAACAAGCAATTCATACTAGGACAATACAAGGTGTGACCTCATCTACCCGTTTATTGAAATAAATATTTCATATTCAAAGAAGCACGTTGCCGTAACAGCGAAAAAACGTTTTGTCTTCACTTTCGAACGAAGGCATAGAAAAAACACTCGAATTGGTAGTTTGACTCAGCTGGGTGTGAAGAAAATCTTGATGAAGGACAAAACGACAAAGAAATGGATTCACAAACTGTACCCAAATATTCATGGTTGCAGTATATTGCTGATACAAATAAACTCTCTGTTCTGTTTATCTATCGTGATTTGTGTCATGAGAATGTGGAGAGTATAAAAACCTTTCTAAATTATAATGTGTCTTTTGTGGTGGAATTCTCGTCAGTGAATGTAAAAATGACAATATTGTAAAACATACCAAATAAGAAATTCACCATACGAGTGTTATTACAGTGGAATATACAGTAAAATAACTAAATGACTTTTACGAAAAAACAAGTATTGAAAAGTCAGTGGTGGTTGTGTTTCAAATGCAACCAAGCTGTGAATTCGGAATTTCATTGTCACATCCAGTACAAGGTCGAACCACATTACTGCGACCAACTGCTAATATCCAGAGTAACCGCCTTGTGCAGCGCAAACAGCAGCTACACAGGCTGGGAGTGACTCAATAAGGTGCGAAAAGGTGTTCACAGGTATGTGGAGCCATGCTGACTGCAGTGCATCTGACAACTGCTGGAGGGTGCTTGGTGGTGGATCCATAGAGCGAACAGCACGATCGAGGTGCTCACACAGATGCTCAATTGGGTTTACGTCTGAGGAATTAGCGGGCCAGGAAGTACTTTGAAGTCTTGATCGTGCTCTTCCAACCACTCTCGGACATGTCAAGCTGTGTGACACGTCGCATTGTCGTGCTGGAAGATCCCATCTGCCCCAGGGAAGACAATCAGCATGTATGGGTGTACGTGGTCTGCAAGGATGGATTCATAAGGAATTCGGTCCATAGTGCCATACACAGGTATGAGTGGACCCAGAGAATGCCCCGAAAACATTCCCCATACCATAACGCTGCCCCCACCAGCTTGTGTACTTCCAGCAATGGTTGAAGAGTGTTTGTTCTCCGATGTTTCTCGCCTTATACGCCAACGTCCATCCGTTCGATGAAGCAGAAAACATTCATGACTAATCGGAAAAGGCAATCCTTTGCCAATCAGCGGAGGTCCAAACTCCGATACTGCCGTGCAAATGTAAGCCTTTTCTGCCGATGCACCTTCGTTAGCATAGGAGCAGTGACCATCCGTCTGCATCGGAGACCCATACGAAGCAGGGTTCCTGAACTGTCGTTTTAGACACACTTCAGGTAGCCCCTGGTTCATTCGGCCAGTGAGTTGCTCCACTGTAACATGTCGATCGGCCCTCACGCATCTTCGAAGCCGACGTTCACCTCTCACATCAATGCTACGTGGTGCTCCGTAGTTTTCACGTCGCTTATGGTGTCATTTCTCCAATGACGATACACTTTAACCATAGCCGCACGCGAACAGTTCATAAACTGCGCTGCTTCAGAAATACTGCCACCCTTGGCCCGAAAGCCGGTAATCATCCCTTTTTGCAAATTTGATAAATCGCTCCTTTTATCCATGACAGCAACGAGCGATATGTTTTCAGAATGCCTACACCACACCTTATATACCATCAAAGCCAGCTCACGACACGTGCCTTCTTTCATTGTTTACGCGCTGCTGACGTCAAAAGCAGGAGATGGTCACAATAATATGACTGGACTGTGTAATATATGATTCCTAAACAGGAAATACCGTTTTCAGAATTCCGAAGATAGTTCAACTTGAAAAACAACATGGTGTCGTTGCGAAACTAATGTATCGATTTCCAGTGTTGTGCATAGGGTTCGCAGACCGCATTTCAAATATTTTTTAAAGTGATTCCTACAGTGACATGAAGAATGCCGAATATTGTATTGTATTCGTCGGCAGTAGTGTATTGGGTGGGGGGAAGCAATGTCGAAATTTATTTCTTAATCAATTTTATAATCGCCATCATTATCCATCACACTTGCCCACCGTGAAACAAAACTTTCAATGCCGTCTTTATAAAAAAGACGTTGGTTGCGATACAAAGAAGTCCGAGAGCCCCGCTTTGACATCATCAGTATTATGGAATGTTTTCCCATTTAGAAAGTGCCACGAGATCTGAACAAATGGTAATCAGATGGTGCAATGTCAGGAGAATAAGGGGGATGGGGCAGAACTTCCCAGCCAAGATCTCTGCTGGGTCCGTCTCGCCGTGTGAGGTCCCGCGTTGTCATCCTGGAGGATGACACCTTTTCTGTTGACCAGTGCTGGATGTTTTACAGTAAGAGCTTGCTTCAAACGGTCCAGTTGTTGATCAGTAAAGGTCTACCGTTACGGTCTGTCCGGGTTTCAAGAGCTTAAAGTGAGCTATGCCAGCTGTAGTCCACCAAACACAGAGCGAAACCTTTTTGGGGTGTAGGCCTGGTTTTGGCGTAGGAACTGGTGTCTGACCTGGAGAAAGCCACTCGTTTTTGGCGTTTGTTGTTCACGTAAAGAATCCACTTTTCATCTCCTGTGACAATTCGATGAAGAAATGAATCCTTTTCCCGTCGGCTGAGCAAAGAGTTGCAGATGGTGGAATGCTGGGGCTTTGTTGTCAGGTGAAATTTGGTGTGGGACCCAAACTCCTTGTCTATAGACCTTCTCTATCTGTTGTAGGTGCTCTTGAACTGTAGACCACGATGCATTAAGAAGTTGGGAAAATTAATCCATGGTTTGACGAGGATCTGCCTAAACGGCTGCAACCGGCAAGTCATTGCCCAGCTCCACGGGCCTTCCTGTAGCAAAGGCATCAGAGAGGTTAAAATTGCCCGACCGGAATTGGGCGAACCAACGCTGGCACTTCCGGACATTTAACGCATTCGGATAAAGAGCGCAAATGTTATTGGTGGCCAACGGTTGCATTGTTCCCCTTGTAAAATTCATACAGTATACAATGACAAACATGGCTTTCCTCTGGTTTTATGTCCCTCATTCCCCAAAAAACGACATTACTTTCCGGTCCTTCCAATAGGTAACAATATCTCAGAAAATGAGATTATTTATACTATGTACTATAGCGTGCAAATTAATTGGGGCAAGCTATTTTATTCTCAGAATTGCAATGTGATCGCCAGTTGATGTCGGAAACAAACGTAAACCGGTTTTATCAGCTGTGAGGGGGTGTGACTGTTAGAATTTGATAGTAAGAAAGCGGTTTGACCGGTTTTAAACAGGAAATAGGCACTTAAGCTTAAGTTGTGAGCTTGCGTATGTGACAGGTGGATGTAAGTTTTTGCTCTCTGTGAGTACGTATTGCTTTCTTGTATTGAAAAATGGATATTCCCCCAAATAAGCATGCGAAAATAATTTCTCTGAAGGATCACACTTCTATGACAGTGAGAGATATCGCTTCTGCAATTGGTGTAGGCAAATCAAGTGTATGAAGACTGCTTAAGCGATACAATGCATCTGGAACATTGTCTCCAAAAAGGAGAGGTAAATGTGGAAGAACACGAAAAACAACTCCACGAACCGATAAATATCTAATCAGAAATAGTAAAATGAATTAAAAAAAACAAGCACCGACCTTCAAAGAGATGTATTGGCTAGTGGTTGTGATGTTTTTATGATTCAACTGTACGCCGTAGGCATCTGGAAGTTGGCCGGAAGGCAAGAAGACTAAAGAAAAACCAATATTTGAATGCGAAAGTGAAGATAAAACGTTTAGCATGGGCCAAAAAATATAAATCATGGACTGCTGACGACTGGAAAAAGGTAATTTTCAGTGATGAAACTAATTTATTTGTGCAGGGTTACCAAGCAAATGTCGTTACACGAAGCAACTGTGAACCCTTAAGACCTGAGCATGTCAAACAAACAGTAAAACACCCTCATAAACAGATGTTTTGGGGTTTTTTCACATCAAATAGCACTAGAAGCTGAGTTCCTGTTCAAGGTATTACGAATTCAGCCAAGTACGTAGAAATATTACAACATAGGATTGTTCCATTCTTGCAAACTTTCGACGGGACATTTCAACATGATATGGCCCTATGTCACAATTCGAAATTGGTCAAGAATTTCATGCTGGAAAATCAAATTCATTTGCTTGATTGGCCTGGAAATTCAGTAGACTTAAATCCCATAGGAAACTTGTGGAATATTTTGAAGAGACGTTTAGGTAAAATGGACTGTACAACCAAAGAACGCATGATAACGAATGCTATAAAAGTGTGGTTCCACGATTATGAAGTCAAAAATATGTGCACTCAATTAGTGGAGTCAATGCCAAAACGAATTCAAGAGGTCATTTCTGCTAAAGGAGGACATACTTCATACTAATACAGGTATTTATGAGTGTATATCAAGGCATAAAATGATATAAAGGCATAGTTTCGGAAAAAAGAATGATTTTTAACATTGACCAAATTAATTTGCACAGTATAGTATATTAAGGTTAGCTTTCTTCTTTGTAGAACGCTAAAACTTTGAGCTTGTTAGTTTTACTTTTGACTTCAACTTTACTGCAAAGTACACAGCTTATCTCACGTAAGGTTCAACTTGCCGTAGTAAAATAGCTTCACTGTGACACCTGGGCTTTCTGCTCAGCCGTAGAAGCTGAAAATCTTAACTAGTACGCAAGCATATTAATGCAACAATACGGCCTAAGGTTCACAGACGTACACGGACGGCTTAGGAAACCCATTGATAGAATTATTCAACCGCACGTCATCCAAATTGCACACTTTTAGCCAGCATCTTTTAGGCTTTAAATCAAATCAATAAAAGACTTGTTTAATCAAACATCCAAATAGAATTATCTTCTCTCTTTGCAGTCAGGAGCATACAAATTTTCGCTCGCTTGTTTACTAGTGGTAAATTAGATTACGACACATAAAACTTTGCCTGAGAATATCGTTATACGCAGTGCTTTACAATCGTCAAATCATTCGTCTAAACTCACATTGTACGAACCAGTGATCTCCAATCCTTACACTAACAATGCTGGTAACATTGCTCTTGAAACATTGCCTGCTGAAGATTTTACACACAAGCTCTTATCTCTTGGGTCTATTGCGTAATTTCCCTTTGAAGTGATGTCAGGTGGTTGCAAAAATCCAATTCATCGAGAAGGAAAATATAAGCTTAGAAAAACATGTAAGGAGAAAAAAAACAAATTTACATAAGAATACAACAATTCAAAAGGAAAATTGAATTATAGTTATACGAAGTTCTTCGAACATTAATTTATCGATCATTTTTATTCCTTTTTAGTTGCATATGTCTGAGTACAAAGCGGTCAGTTTAAATAAATGCCTTTTTTTCGTTTTACCCATATGTTTCAGCGTCGTGTAGTTTTGGCTTTGCATTTGCCTAAAGCACCGTTTTTATTAAAATCACATTTTACTCTTGTTCCTCTTTCCATTCAAACAGAGATGTGTTTTGGATGTGGATGAAAGTAAAGCGCCATTTGTTAACACAAACCCCAAATCTCCTTTTCTCCATTAAGAGACGTCGTCTTGAGACAAACGCTCTTGGACTAACGCCTTTCCCAGCAAGTCAGTCTTCGCAAGTGTGCGTCGAGAGCTGCTAAGGTTCAAGTGATGAATTAGATATGATCTTTCCCTGAAACTAATGAGCATCATCGCTGTGACTGACATGCCACAGTTTCTCTGAAATAAGGAGAGCAAGTTCTCCTTCGAAAATTAGGAATCGTCGAGCCAAATGAGTGGATTTCAGGGCATTGCAAATGCAAAAATTTGCACTTTCCGATTGGTGATTTCCTCTGTCTCAGATTATTCCCAGAGCTATGATAAATGATTCTATCCTGCAGCAGCTGCGGCTTTCGAAGTTTTGACACTTAAACTCCATGCTACTTAAATTGATAGATTGTAGTTTGCTTTTTAAGGATTATCATTTTGTTTAGGTATTTAATTGTGTGTACATTGCTAATACATTTCCTTAAACAATTGGCAGTTTTAAAAGTTGTCTGGTTTGTGCGATCGCAATTTTGTCATCATTTGACTATGCTTTAAACTCAAATTATTTACTTAAATCGTTCTTACTATATAGTATAATTGGGTTTAGTCACTGCTGAAATACTACATATAACTCAACCTTACTTAAAGCTTGTAAACTTAGCTTTCACTTTGGTAACTCGTGATTATTCTCAGTCTTTCGGTTCGTTCTTTAGAGCCGAAACTTTAAGCACGAATGTACACTTTCAAGGTAATGGCCGGAATAATTTGTTTGATAGTACTTACGAAGACTAATTCCATTCTTTATTCAATCAATCACGACGCCAAAAGTCTTTAAATAACCCGTCGTTTTCATCAGTAGAACGAACAGACTTCACATAGCTTTAAACGCATTTAGAACATTACTTTCTATAACATCGCTCAGTAGATAACTTTCCTAATACGGTAATCAACATTTATTATCACTCGGAACTCTGAATACAATCTGCTTTTAAAAATCCCTCTGTTCATCAAATACAGTTCTGTTCATATAATTCGCTCTTAATACAATCTGCCTTACATCTGCGCTAACATTGCACTCAGCGCTTATCGTAATACACTCGATACATTTTATTTGCACTTGATTGCGCGTGACTCATTGTCAGGCTGCTAACTTTTACAAGCCCGTCGCGAAAAACTTTGAGGCGTTAAGTCAGAAAATATTTAACGAGGAGACACCAAGTTTACATGAGAACACAGAAATTAAAAAAGAAGGCTGAATGGGAGGTATATGTCACAACTATTACTATAACGAAGTAAATTCCTCCGTCATATTTGGTCTACGCCGGGATTCGAACCCGAGTCCGCTTATTCCGGAACAAGTCACTCTACCAATTGAGCTACGTGGACGTTTTATTCTGATTCCTATCTGCTTTTATGTCGTGTGCGTCCTTCTGGCAGGTACATCACATCTCCTGGTACGTTACATTACATGCGTTTAAATAGCTTCGTGTAGAAATGAAACAATCAGCAGCACATAAATGAGGCGTTCGTGTGGTCGAATTTATAGGTTGACTACCTTATTCTATTCAGATCTTTTAAATTTCATATCCACTTTGACACAAACTAGGTTTTCCACCGAATTCCAGAGAAACCTTTATACGCCACGGAATCCGAAAGGAGCTAAAATGCAACAAAAATGAATCCCAAAACTTGCGAAAGAAAGGAAAAAGGTGAAAAAATAAGCACAAAATACTTCATGTAGTTTTGGCAAGATTATAGAATTCTAAATGGAGATATTACTCACGTATCAGTAGGTTACTAAGTCGCTAGACGGTTCTACATTAAACCTTTAACTGCTTCTCCCGTTCTCAACTAATCTAAATGAAAATCAGTAATCACGATTTCGGCGAGCAGCTGTTCTTTTCAGGTCTATCAGTTATCATCTACTGTACTTCCCCTGTTTATGGCTAGAAACTGACAAGATAAAATATATTCTCGTTTCAAGGTTTAGTGACATCCGTGACCACCTAAAGCTCTACAAAGTCGGTGGGACTAAACAATTAAGAACCATGGGATGATCATGCCAACTGCATGTTATCTACGACTGCTACCGGAGTTCACTTGGAAGAATTTGAACCATGGGATGATCACATTAATTATGCATCATTTAAGACTATAGTCCGACCCCACTAAGAAGAATTTGAACCATGGGACGATCATCCCAACTATGTGTCATTGCTGCGTTCCGGCGCTACTTAGAAAAATCAGCACTATGCACGCCAATTACGCATTCTCTAACACTGTGCTGGGGCCTTACTCAGAAGATTGGCTGAATTCTGCGTCCCTGAGAACTCAGCCGCTGAATGGCGTGATGTGCATTTGAGATTTTGACATTTTTAGTAAACAGATGGCGCTAGTGGTACAATTTCTATTCGCTATGTCACTTATTATTTAGTGGTTATGTCTCAGGCTACATACGTACAGTATGTAGTATTTCTAGACGTTTTCCGTTCAGGTTATGTATCAGGCTACCCACTTGCTTACATAGAAGTATTCTTCTTGTTGTATTTCACTACTTACGGTCGTAATCTTGCCAGGCATACACCACCTAACAAATATAAACTGACCTTTGCCGAT
The DNA here is from genome assembly GCA_039090855.1 of Macrothele yani. Lineage (NCBI taxonomy): Eukaryota > Metazoa > Arthropoda > Arachnida > Araneae > Macrothelidae > Macrothele > Macrothele yani. The sequence goes on along the minus strand of CM077022.1, from coordinate 39,888,160 downwards.
AATTTGCTGTTTACTGTGAAAAAAAAACGGAATGGAAAAAAAACCAAAAAAAAAAAACAAGCATTTGATTCAAAGAATGCGAAGGTGGCTTTTTGTTTAAAGATAGATTTGAAAGTATCACAGCGAAATCGACTTTAAAATATTAGGTTCTGTAAAATGCATGTTCACATTTGCAGACAAAAATGAAAGACAATACTTTTGTATACCATTACTACTTTATTTAGTAATATAGATACCGTTAGATTCCAGTTCTTCACTCGCCTTATACACTGACGGAAAAAAATTCCCAACACCACGAAAAAATAGTTGTAGAGGAATGAAATGGCGGCAATACATTTGTATAGGTAACATATTTAATCGATTAAGGTTTCAAGATCACAGCTTACTGTAAGCGCGAGAAGAGCCATTTTAAATGTGAAATGCTGGTACATTAATAACCGGTGTAACAGCCCGAATGTTGAATGCAAGCACGCAAACGTTCATGCATTGTGTCGTACAGGTGCTGGATGTCAGTTTGTGGGATGGAGTTCCATGCCTGTTGCACTTGATCGGTCACTACAGGGACGGTTAATGCTGGTTGGGGTGACGCTGGAGTTGTCGTCCAATGATGTCCCATACGTGCTCGATTGGTGAAAGGTCTGGTGATCTAGCAGGCCACGGCAACATGTCGACACTCTGTAGAGCATGTTGGGTTACAACAGCGGTATGCGGGCCGGCGTTATCCTGTTGGAAAACACCCGCTGGAATGCTGTTCATGAATGGCAGCACAACAGGTTGAATCACCATACCGACGTACAACTGTGCCGTCAGGGTGCGTGGGATAACCACGAGAGTGCTCCTGCTGTCATAGGAAATTGCTCCCCACACCAGAACTCCAGGTGTGGGTCCAATGTGTCTCGGCCGCAGACAGGGTGGTTGCAGGCGCTCACCTGGCCTCCTTCTAACCAACACACGGCCATCACTGGCACCCAGGCAGAACCGGCTTTCATCAGAAACCACAACAGATCTCCACTCCGTCCTCCAATGAGCTCTAGCTTGACACCACTGGCGTCGCAAACGGCAGTGGTTTGGAGTAAGTGGAATGCACGCTACAGGGCGTCTGGCTCGGAGCTGTCCTTCAAGTAACCGATTTCTAACAGTTCGTTGTATCACTGTGGTGGCAACTGCAGCTCGAATTTCTGTCGCAGACGCGGTAAGATGCGCCACGGCCATACACCGTACATGGCGGTCTTCCCTCTCATTAGTGCCACGTGGCCGGTCGGAACCCGGTCTTCTTGCGGCAGTACCTTCCCGTTGACCGCCGCTGCCAACAATCATGCACAGTGGCTACATTCCTGCCAAGTCGTTCTGCAATATTGCGGAAAGAAAATCCACCTTCTCGTAGCCTTATTACACGACCTCGTTCAAACTCCGTGAGCTGTTGATAATGGCTTCTTCGTCTTCTTAAAGGCATTCTTGACTAACATCAACACAGTACGACGAATCTCAACGATAACTAACGCTCACAAACGTTACAGCGCGTATTTACAGCAAACCTGCTTTGCATGTTCCGAGGGGCGCTACTAGTGCCACACGTATGCGCCGAGCATATAGACGTCATCTTACAGATGTACTCTCACCGCCTACCAACTGTCGTTTATCTAACACAACCCCTTCTTGGTGTTGGGATTTTTTTCCCTTCAGTGTATTTAGGTAGGTTAAGGATTCCATTCGCCCAGATCTTTGCTGGTTTTGGGGGAAAGATCTGTTCTAGATGATCTTTGAATGACTCTTAGGAAGAGAAAAGTTCTTTTTTTTAAGAGAGATTTGCAGATACGGGAATACATGGAAATCTGAAGTCACAATTTCGGTTAAATAACGCGGGTGAGGCAGGAAATCCCACGCAAGTTCCAACATTTTTCTTGTTGACAAAAGAAACATGAGGCCTGGCGTTGTCTTGGTGACAGACAACACCATTCCTGTTGACTATTTCTTGACATTTTTCTTAAAGTATGTCCTTCAGCTGCTCCAGCTAGGAACAATACCTATCAGAATTGATCGTTTAGTTGCTCGGCAACAGGACAAAATAGCTCCTCTTCTACTTCCGTTCACGACAACTTTACAAAACCAATCATACCTTTTGCACTATATAACCTCCACGAAATTTCCGTTTTTGCAATGTCTCCATATGCTCCATTCCCTCCCTGCATACGACCTTCTCAACTTGTTCCATCTGAAATTCAGTACAATCAACTGATGCTCATCTTAAAGGAACTGACACCAGTTGGCTTCAGCTACGCTACAAACTTTCTGTCCCGACTGTACTATACAGGTTTCAAATTACATCTGCCAAGTGTCATTATTACTACATACCAGGTGGTATACATTATAGACTCACGGACAATGAAATTTGCGCACCTAGAAGAAAACATGCTACAACCGCAAAACTTTGCAAATAGCTAGAGTGCGTGCTGGTATGTAAATGATCCACGTTTGGTGCGAGTGCGCATGGCCGCACACTCTGTGGTGGCACTGCAAGCACGAACCGACAGCCTTATAAATCGGCGTGTAGTCGATGCCTTATGAAAGCGAAAAGCACTGTAGACGCAAGCAAGATTACAGAGTGACTAGAATGCCGGGTAGATATCAGAGACGTCGATTTACGCAACTTACGGATTTTAATAGAGGCCTGATCATCGGGCTAAAAAACGCAGGGTGGTCGGTGCGCCGTATAGACAGCCACTTGGATTCTTCTTACCATACCGTCCAACTGTGTTGGGAGCAGTGGACACATGACGGCACTGCCACACGGCGGAGCGGCTCCGGACGGACCAGGAGGACCACCGATAGAGAGGATCGAGGGATCGTGCTCCAGGCACGAACCTATCCCACGGGGACCCGGTCCACTATACAGGCAGATGTAACGGCTCCTGTGTGCCCACGAGCCATTTTCTGACGTCAGTGAGAGACTGTCTTCCGCTTTGTGGATCGTCTGATAGACTTGTTTTTCCACATTGAAAATATCTACGGCACTTTACGACTGTGCCATACGATGGGGCATTGTCCCCGTTCATGTTTACGAGATCAGCATGAATCTGTTTGGCATTGTGCCCCTTCAAATGTAGAAACCGAATTACTGTGCACTATTTGACTTGACCCACAGGTTGCGCCATTTTGTTTTCGGAGCCCTAGCATTGCTCCATGTTATTAGGTGTACAAATAAGTTTTAAAGCGTTTTAAGACAAAGCAACATGTAATTTCAGAAAAAACAACAATACCTTTATGAATCAAAATATGAACCATCATTATCCATCACCTTCCGCCCTCGGTCGGGCAGATGACGGATTCCAGCCATGAAGAATATATCGTCGTGTGACGCGATGAAGTCGTCACCCCATTTTTGCACTTCGTCACATGTTCGGAACCGTACAGCAGACAAACCATGTTGCATCGATCGGAAGAAATGATAGTTTGAAAGGGCTATGTCCGGACTATGCGCCGGGTGCTCCAAAACTTCCCAGCCAAGGGTCAATAACGTTTCCTTGACCGATTTCTCGACATGCGGCCTAGCGTTGCCATGCAGTAATTTCACGGGACGCAATCCTTTGCCTCTAAGTAAGTTTCCGACAGATTTCCTGGTCCAATCGCAGCAATTCTTGCTTGTAGCGATCAGCAGTAACAGTTTAACCCTTTTCCAATAGTTCATAATAGAGCATACCCTTCATATCCCACCAGATGTATAGCAGAACTTTCTTGGAAAGAATGTTACGTTTCGGTGTCCAATTCGTTGCTTTACTTGGGGAATACCCAGTGTTCTTTGGGTTTGTGATTGTCGCACTACATCCACTTTTCATCCCCAGTAATGAGTTTTCACAGGAAATACTTTCTGTGTTGTTTATTCAATAGATTCAAGCACTTCATGACACGCTCATCCTTGTTCCTCTAACTCAGGTCATGTGGCACCCATTTTCTTTCCTTCTGAATCTTTCCCATTGAGCGTAAACGATTGGAAATGGTTTGTTGAGTAATCCGCAGTTGTTCAGCTAGTTGTTTTTGCGTTTCAGACGAATCTTCATCCAGGAATGCTTGAAGTTCCTTATGTGCAACCTTCTGCGGGGCCCCGTTACGTTCTCGATCGCTAACATCAAAATCACCTGCTTTAAATTGTCTAAACCAAAACTCACACGTGATGTTCGATACGGTATTCTCACCCAGAATAAAACAGATCGATGCACATGCTTTTGAAACATTTTTTCCTTGATAAAATTCGTAACGAATGCAGTGTCAAATAAATGCAGTATCGCTTGCCATCTTTCACTAACCGATGTGCAAGTGCGTTTGACTGTAGGGCAAAGTTCTGTGTCACATTTTATACTCTGGACCAGTTACGGTCACATGACAATAACGCGGGTGAATGTCGGATATATAAATTAGCGGTTACCTCACACAAAAAACGCTTTAAAACTTTCACTGAAGTGCCACAAAAACTGGTACAGACGTCCCCTTAGCGCGTACTCGGTTGCGTCCGCCAGTGTGTATATAAAGCGATAGACATCCTTACCAGATGTCAGAGCTGTTTTCGTCATGAGAATGACAAGTAATAACGATTTGAGCGATTTTCAACGCGGTGTCATAGTTGGCGCTCGTGAGATAGGCAATAGTATTTCGGAGGTAGAAACAAAGTTCGGATTTTCACGGACGACCATTGCAAGTGTGTACCGTGACTACAAGAATTCCGGCAAAACCTTCAACCTACGATACTAGTGTGGCCGTAAAAAGACATCGGGTGAACGTGACCTTCGTCGGCTGTCAATAATCGTTTTACGCGATAGGCGTGTACTTTCTCAGGTATAATAGGAATTCAATGCTGGAGTCTCAACAAGCATCTGTGTCCGGACTGTGCAACGTACCCTGCATGATATGGGCTTTGGCAGCCGACGCCTAACTCGAGTCCCCTTGATGGGTGCACGACACAGAGCTATGCGCCTCACTTGGGAACGGCAACACTGCCACTGGACACTTGATGACTGGAAACAAGTGGCCTAGTCTGACGAGTCACGTTTCCAACTGTATCGGGCAGATGGAAGGATTCGCGTGTGGCGCAAACCCCATGAATGGATCCCACCTGTCAACAGGGAATTGTACCGGCTGGTGGGAGGACAGTAATGGTATATGGTGTGTTTAGCTGGATTTCACTGGGACCCCTGGTACGTCTACAAACGTCTGTGATCAGCCAACTTTATGTGCTCATCCTTTTTGTCGAGGTACACCCGTCCATGTTCTACATTCGTGATGATGGGTTGGACCTGTTGCATCAGTCAATGCACCTCCACACAAGTGTCGGGATGCCACATTATGGTTACAGGAGCATTCATCTGAGTTTAGGGTGATGCCATTTCCACCCAGGTCCCTAGATCTGAACGTGATGGAATACATTTGGGATGCCATGCAACATGCTATCGAACACAGGAGTCCGAGACCTCAGAATACACCCGAATTGTGGAACGCTCTGCAGGAAGTATGGTGTGCATTGCCCACCGCATATTTCCAGAAGCTCGTGGAGTCCATGGTCTGTCGTATTTCTGCAGTCCTGCGCTCCCGTGGGGACCTACAAAGTAATAGACTGGTGTGCCAGTTTTTCTGGCACTTCAGTGTATTTGTACACCTAATATAAAAACGCAGGATCGTTCGCACGCTCCAAAAGCTCAAGGTCATGCGTATTCCGCTTAGTGAAAAATTTTATGCTAATCCCACTTGCGTTAGGTAAAAATAAAAAAAAAGTTGATCACCCCTCGTCGGATAAATAAAGGCACCACGCAACTTCAAGGACGATACTGCTTAGGCTTAGGTTATTATTTGCTTCGTCTGCAAATGTTTTCTGTAGGGTGAGCAAAACTTTTCCAAACTCTAGATTCAGAATTATTTTGGTGTTCTATATATAACTGCTTCACTTATCCAAATATATATTTTATTCTCATAAAAGGTGCTGCAGTTTATCCCGGTCGTGCTCGAGATATATGTTTGCACGGCATCATAGGAGCTTTAGAACTGAAGAGATCTCCTTTATGCAGCGATTAATGTTTAGTTTCAAAGTCTTTAGGACACATGGTCAAATTTTATACCATTTTTAAAGTACCCCTATAGAAAAAAATGTGAAAGCGATTAATTCGGGGATCGAGTTAATCACCACCACCCTTTTGACGGATTCTAGAGGCCAGAATCCATCTGAGAGGATGTGGTTGTCGAAGAAACATTCCAAAAGTGTCATTGATGAGTTTCTGAAACCATGAAAAACATTCTGCAAAAAATAAAACTCCTAAAAAACCCACAAACTGAAAGAGAAAGTCCTGGTACTTTAGAAAGGCGACGGTGGTGCAAAAAAAGGGCGGCCCCGCTATTCTTCCTCAGGATGTTGCACACCACACGCCAATCGTCCGGGAATGTAATGAAACTTCAAACCGGATATGGGGATTCGCCTCTGACCAGTATTGCCTGTTTTGTGACTTCACATATACATTCAAATGGAACCATACTTGATTTGTAAAATAAACACTTTAAAAATGATCTTTCTTTGAGTAAATCTCCGAAGATGATAACCCACCATCTTATGCTTATCAAGTGGTTTAAGATCATTAACCAATTTTACACGGTAAGCATGAAGACCCAGAATTATCGAAGCTGTGCGAACAGAACCATAAGAAAGTTGAACCTGTGGTGTCAGCGGCAGAAGAGATTTTTTTGTTGATTATTGAAGACGCAGCCGAACATCATTAAGAACTTCAGGTGTTAATATCCACGGCCTGCCACTTTTGTATACGTCATAAACACGACAAGCGTTACGAAATCGACGGATTAAATTGCTTATTGTGGATTTGGTAGGACAACTCTGCTCAGGAAATATTTGGTTGAATGCGGACATGCGTTGTTCATAAGAGTTCGATGCAAAACAAACTTTAAAGAAATAAACTGCTCCTATGTGACTTTCGTCCTCTGTCGACTTAGCGACGGATGGCGTTACGCAGTTCCCAAACTTGCACAAAATTGCATCTCAGTTTCGTTTACATTCTCTGTTTCTCTAAGACGTCAAACGATTCTACACTCAACCCACATACCGCATATGATCTTGAATAGTTCTTGCATGAGTTATTGAAACGATCTGCTTCATTAGAAGAGTTCTTGCATGGATTATCGAAGCAATCTGCATTTAGGAAGCGCCTGATATTTTTTTGAAATTAAGAGTTCGGAAACTTTCTGTTCACCATGTATTTTCTTGTTACCACCCTTATGACCATAACTCCCGAAACGCCCGTACATTCAAACTACAACGACCTCGCGAAAACGCCCGACTAGAGAGAGAAGGATTTTCTACTCCCATGTGTTCTTTGAATTTACACGACAACTGCGGGATTAGTGGAAGTCACCCTCAGTAATAATTATTGTCGCTAAAGAAGTAAGTACAGCAGGCGCTGGTATCTCCATGGGCGGTATGTATACTTTCATGACATCGCGTGCCTTCTTCGTGGAAAATCAAGGAAAAATCAAGGCACATCAAGACTACATATCGGAAGTTTCGGGTTGTGACCGACCACTAATCCTTCTTTAGTTAACTTCTAAAGGACGTGGGAGAAATTCTGAAAGATACAGCACACACAGAGACACTTTCGGTCGTTATGGTATTCTGAGCAACATAAGATTTTAGGGCCTTGGTCGTTAAATGGTTAAATCTTAGTTTGAATTAACAGTTGTAATTTTGTTAAGTCTTCTATTGTTCTACTCAGAGAACGAACATGTGCCGCCAAATATTTAGTTGTAAATCAACTTATTTGTTTTAGTGCACTTTCGAACGCTGAACCATCACAGTGTTCGAAAGTGCACAAACAAAATATCCAACGAGCAGGACACGGGCGATTAAAATGCTCTCGAGCCGTGTGGCTGAAATATGATGCGAACCCCTAATGCCTACGTATGACGGCGTGGTGCAAGCATGATGAACTGTGCAGAGATGTAGATTTACCCGATAGCATAGCTTTTGATAGGTTTCCTTGCTTGAGCTCTCCAAATCTGCTGTTTTTTTGTTTTTTTTTTTATTGGAGGTTTAACGACCACCGTGAGCAACTCAATGGGCTATAAGCAGTCGCCCGTCCCTAATTTAGGGTCACTGGTTCCAGGGAAGGGAGAGAGCCAGTGCCGTAAGACAAACACAACATCCATGCCTGACCGGGATTCGAACCCAGACCCCGTTCGGACGAACGATCAGAGGCCATCGCTTAGACCACTGCGCCACCGGGGCGACCAAATCTGCTGTAACTCTGAAGGGAAGCGTTTGCAATACAATTGGTCCATCTGTAGGAATACAACCAACAGGACACGGACGATTGAGATGCTCTCAAGCAGCGTGGATAAAATATGGTGCGAATCTCTCATGCCTTAACATATGACGGCTTGATGCATGCATGATGCACTGTGCAGGGATGACGGCATAGCGTCTGATATGTTTCCTTACTTGAGCTCTCTAAATCTGCTGTAACTCTGAAGAGAAGCTTTGTCGGTACGAAATTTGTACATCACTGTATGCGGTAGAAGACGTTCCTAAATTTTATTAGACCATTTGAGAACACTCTGCATTTATTTCTACGCCTTGAAGAAACTACATATCAAAATAACTAGAAGATGCATGAAACCTTTTCGTCATAGCGACAGATATCTGCTGCAGAAAAAAATTAAACCGGTATTTCTGATCAATTATCATCATGGCTAGCGTTCTGTCTATTGTCAGGTCCAACGGTAAGTCAGCAAGTTCTCTTCCTCCAGTTTCCTCTGTCCCTTGCTTCCTCCTTCAATTCTTGATAGCTTCCTGTTCCTATTATATTAACAAGTAATATTAGTCATCTCCTTCCTCTTGGTTGCTTTTCTTCCATTTCCCCCTCTATATTTCTTTTCAATTGGCTGTCTCCTCTTAATACGTGTCCTATCCAGTCATATTTTCTTTTTCGTGTGGTCTTTAGTAAATACCTTTCTTCTTCAACTCTTTGCAATACTTTATCATTTGTAATATTTTCAATCCACTTTATTTTTTCCATTCTTCTCCGTAACCACATTTCAGATGCCACCAAAATGTTAGCTTCTTTCTTCCCAATTGTCCACGTTTCGGTCCCATGTAAAGTTATACTCCAAGTATAGCCCTTAGTAAGCCAATATTGACAGGAATTTTTCTCCTTATTGTGTGCACGTTATTCTATAGAAAGGCACTAAATACACACGAAATGCTTTTTATTCTACATCTTACGCTAACAAGGGGGACCTTACAGTTGAATACCCACGGATTTCGGTGAATTTTTTAAAGAAACGTAGAGGCAAAATGAGGATATATATGTCCCGGCATTTGATCTAATGCCTCTTATTTTCGGAATAAAAAATCATAACGATCCGAGGACGAAAAATGAACGCAATCCGTGATTTAGTGTAAATGATTCTCTGCTGTAATGTCACGAGGTCCTGCAGCATTGTGTTATAGCATACATTTCCTGTTATGGTGACTAATGTCGAAAAGCAGGGAATGAACAGTGAACTATCAATAGCAGCAAAGACCGGAATGCTTGCATTTTCCCATCCTCCCTTAAAGCTCTCTCGTTCTCACTTTTCAGAATTCAGTAAGACGTTACAACAACATTGTGTGATATAGGTAGATACTGAATGAAACATATGTATTTATGTGCAATATTTTCATGAGCTAGCTAATGTCAATGGCAATTCGGTGTAGTTTCACTAACAAATAATAAGGAACTTGTAGAAGTAATCGTTGAATAATGGAGTTTAATAATAAATAGCCCATATGGGGACAGAGGAATTTTTGGGAGAATCGACATATCCCATTTTAGCTTATAAAGTATAATTACGTACTTTTATTTGAAGACCTAACATATATGTTGTTAGCAGTGGCGAAGCATCAATGGAAGCAAGGAAAGCATTGCTTCCCTTTGGTTCATGCGCTTTCTTTTGTGTCAAATTAAAAATATGTAGCATCAAAGTAAAATAAAAATATCACACCAACATAACGCAGCGGGCATTTTTTTTTCAGTATCTTTTATTTTTAAGAAAGCAAATTTATATTTGTATTTTTACGAAAACAAGAACAAATGTCGCGTACATAAGTCACTCGTAGGAAGCAACGCAGGTAATGCATCCCCTGAAACTCAGTAAGACGGCATGCCGACCCGCAGAGTGGCCAGCCCCAGCAAGTAATGCCATGCTAAGCATAGAGCGTGGGGAAGCATTCTCCCAAACGCTCCCTCGGCGCCGAAGGCAGAACCACACAAGAGAGTTTCAAGGATAAAGCCACTAACTGAGCATGCGCTCTTTCCAAACGTTCAGTCCTACTCAGCACTCAAAGGACTCCCGTAACAATAGTTTGAAGTTGCAATTTGTCAAAAGTTTTCTGTGTTAGTGTAATTAGTTGACTCAGTTCCATTATTAGCCTATGGTTTGAACTTTCAGTAGTTTTATGTCGCACGTTGTTTAGTGGTGACATGCCATTATTTAAGGAATATAAAAGTAAGCGTTATTTTTATTAGTGTAGCTATTTGTTTTTGTGACTCTTCTGAGGAATGTAAGCGCTATGGAAGCAATGGACTTTGGCACATCTACAGTACACGGCCACGTGAACTCCCAAAACTCCGTAGACTGCATTCTAGAAAAAATACTTTCTCTGTATTTTGTATCATTTTCATAATCATATAAAATCACATTTATAAATAAAAAACATTCTCTATAGAATCATATAAAGTCACATGTATATAAATGTGATTTTATATGATAATTTATATGTGATTTTATATATAAATAATATAAAATCACATTTATAATTTAAAAAAATTCTCTCGCTCTCCCTCTCTCTAACAGCCCGAGCCCGAACCGCAGTAAATGTTTTACAGCCCGAGCACGATTCGGGCCCGGGCTCTGCTTCGGGCTATCCGGTACGGGCTCAGCCCTTTGGAGCAGCGGATGGCTTAGTGGTTAGCAAGTCAGACTATCAATGCAAGGTCCTCAGGTTCGATCCTGGGCTGATCTTTCAGAGATGGTGTAATTTACTAACAATCGCTGAATATCGGACGAGCACGTTACGTGAAATTCTCTCACCTCTCTATGTGCAACATCGTACTTGTACGGTGGCGCCATCTACTGTACTCTAATCTCACTGCAAATTGTTCTGTCAAAGTCGCTAGACTTGCTCTCATTCCTTCCGTTTCTGTGTCCTGCCCAAAAGGCGAACTCGCTGTAGGTGGCTGGGAGCTAAAATCTACTCACTGTGGACGTAAGTCCTACAAGAAAATGACTCATACTTTGCTTGCTTGCGGGCTCAGCCCTTCTCGGGTCTGATAAAAGCAAACCCCAATTCTTTTCGTTGTGTGGTTAGACAAGTTTATTTCCCTTTCAACATTTTCACTGAACATTTTTTTTATAAATCTTTGCATTTGAAATTCTACATAGACATTTCTTTTGGTGGTACCGCACATGGCGCGTTTGGGGGGGGGGTCTTACGATGCTTTCTGCCATGCCGTACTGTCTACGTAGCATATAAACTATGGGTCACTTGCTGATTTTAATTATTATAAATTTTCATTCATATCACTTTTACCATCTATTTATCACATATTAACCGCATTGCTGCCCTTACTTACAAAGTCACGCTTTGCCACTGGTTGTTAGGTACCACTATCGGAGGTTTCGCTATCGTTTATTGGTACACAAACTTGCGGATGATAATTATCGTTAAAACAATGAAAACATAACACTTCTCTGTAACGCGAGCATTTGATAAAAGAACTGTTCGAGCACTTACATTTCATTTGTCGAACGTCGTTCGGAAAACACACTTCGTTCACATTTCCAAAAACCTTTCTTTCATTTATTAACTTCACAGCAAACCAAGCGTACTGCAACATATTTTTGAAAATCGGCGCAGAAAGTTGATGATGTATAAGTGAATGGATCTTCAGGGCATCTCCTCGCATGTTTAAATGCCTATTTTCTTTTAAAAGTTCGACATAGTTTTGTAATTTTTTAATAAAATTTTTTACTTGACGGAAAAGGTACACATCACAAGGTTGATACAATTAGTATGGGGTACAATGAGGTGGAATGATTTCAACAGTAGAAGGACGTGTGCCGTCGGCCTTTGTGAAGACCCTATTAAAGTGTGTTGGATTTGTTTGACCTCCCCATGAATCCAACAGAAACTTTTCTTCAAACAAAGATCTTCGCTCTTTCCACGTTTATAAGTGAGTCACGGAAAAATTCTCATTGGCCGCCACCGGAAGTCGAGCCCAGGGTCTTCCAATTACGCGCCGGATATGCTTCCGCTACAATACAGCGGCGTCGAATTCCTCCAGACTTACACACGCTAACTGCCAAGCCAGTTTGGCAGGTTGCTTCTTGGAGCCCCGCACAATGCTGGGGATTCACCAAAGATGGTAAGCAGCAAATGAAGAAATAATTAGAAAGCGAATGAATAATTAATACAGACATTTAAACAAAGATCTTCGCTCTTTCCACGTTTATAAGTGAGTCACGGAAAAATTCTCATTGGTAACTGGAAGACCCTGGGTTCGACTTCCGGTGGCGGCCAATGAGAATGTTTCCGTGACTCACTTATAAACGTGGAAAGAGCGAAGATCTTAGTTTGATGTTCCTGGTCCACATTAAATGTCTGTAGAAACTTTTCGTCTTCACAAAATGTTAAGATAATGTTTTTCACGACACTGCTGAAATGCTCTTTCCTTATTTTCCCTGATTTCTACGATGTTACGAATACATTTCCATATTCCGCCGTTAGTCCTTCCACAATCTTAGAAACAAGAGGTCCAAATTGTCCTGTTTCATTCAGTATCTACCCATATCTCACAAAGTTGTTGCAACGCTTACTGAATTCTGAAAAGTGAGAACGAGAGAGCTTTAATAGAGGATGGGAAAACGCAAGCATTCCGTTCTTTGCTGCTACTGATAGTTCACTGTTCATTTCTCGCCTTTCGACATCAACTAACAGGAAATGTATGCTATAACACAATGTTGCAGGACCTCGTGACGTTTTAGTAAAGTATCATTTACAGGAAATCACGAATTTCGTTCATTTTTCCGTCCTCGGATCGTTATGATTTTTATTCCGGAAATAAGAGGCATTAGATCAAATGTCGGGACATATATATCCTCATTTTGCCTCTACTTTCATTAAAAAAAAATTCACCGAAATCCGCGTGTGGTCAGCTGTAAGGTCCCCTTGTAAGTAACGAGAATTTTTCAAGTCAGATATTTAGCAGGTGAAGTAGTCAGGAAAATGACATAAATTCGTGCTTCCGAGAAGGGAACATGTGCATAATTTGTAGCCCAAAATGCGCGCAGAACATTCTACATAATTAATGCCAATCGAATATTTTATTTCTTCCGTCGGAATGTTAGGAGCACAAAATTGGTTGAAACTTTAGGATTGTGCTTATATCCCTTTGCGGCAGATTATGCCAAAGATTGAAACTTAAGAAAAGCTCTGCTCCTAGCAGAAGATATCAGACGCAAAACGAGCTTTTCAGATCGTAGGTAACATCTTTAACGAGAAGAAATCAAATTTCATAAGAACATGTGATGTGTACCCTAATTTAAGATTCCTTTTCAGTTCCTTCATTCTTTAGTGAATCTGGTTCATTTTCGTTAACGTGCTTAATTAAGCTTTTGGTCTTTAGCATAAAGCATCTCGTTAAACTTTTTTCTAAGCTTGATGGTACATTTTCTCTCTCGACGCATTGAAATTTGTAAACATCCTGATATCACATCATACGCATTTGCGTAATTGAGATACGAGAGATACGTGCTGCTGTTTCAATGTTTCTAACACACTATGTTCTCGATTCACAGTTTTATCACTCGCGAGGTTTTAAGGCAATGTAGAGAGTTTAGTGTTCTACGTTAATGTTCAAATGTTCGATATTTTGAGGCAAAGTTTACCCTAGGTGTCTTAATACTTTGTTTGTCTGAGGGTTTAACAACCATCGTGAGCAACTCGATGGGCTATAAGCAGTCGCCCATTCCTAAATTTGGGTGACTGGTTCCTGGGAACATAGAGAGCCACTGCCGTAAGACAAGCACAGCATTCATGCCTCACCGAGATTTGTAACACTGACCCATCTCGGACAAATGGTCAGATGCGAGCGCTTAGACCACTGCAGCACATGGGCGGCGATAAAATTTACTATTGCTTAAAAGCGAGCGAAGAGCTGTATGCTGCCGATTGCTAAATAGCGGAGGGGATTATTCAATTTGGATGTTATTTTGAACTAGCTTTACATTGATTTGAGTAAAAATTTACAAGGTTGATATGCTAGGTACACAGAAGAGCAATTGAATTAGAGACAGCTGGCGTTACGCAAATGTGGCTGTGTGGGCGGAACTATGAACGAAAACGACATGACGTATGCGGCGATCCGACAAAATAAGGAGTGATGCGACGGGAATCAGTAAGAGTCGGACGCAGTATGGGTAAGACTAAGGATCTAAGCCCATTTGATCGTAGGCAAATTGTCGGGACCCGACGAATGGGTCACTCCATCTCGGAAGTCGTGCATGCAGTGGAATTTTCACAAGCCACAGTGTCACGGGTGCACCGTGAGTACACCGAATCTGGTAAAACCATCCCTGCAAGGGCCAACTGCCGTGGACAACAGCGTGTGGATGAGCGGGGTCATTGTCGGCTAGCTCGCATTGTAACAGCGGATTGACGGGCCACAGTGCAAGAAATTACTCTTCAATTTAACGATGCTGCACAGAAACGTGTAAGCAGCCACACCATCCCGAACCATCTCCTCGCTATGGGGTACAGAAGCCATTGTCCCACCAAAGTACCGCTGCTGACCGCACATCACAGGGTGCAAAGATCAGCATGGGCGCGGGAACATCGCCACTGGAACCTAGGTATGTGGAATAATGTTGCCTGGACTGATGAGTCGAGATTCACGTTGGTACATGCGAATGGCAGGATACAAAAACGGCGCAAACCACATGAAGCGATGGATGCTTCTTGCCAGCAGGGTACTCTTCAAGCTGGTGGGGATGGCATTCTCGTCTGGGGACTGTTTACGTGCACTGAAATGGGGCCCCTGGTACGTGTGACATCGTCACTCACATGTCAACGTTACTGGGTTATTCTGGATGACCATTTGCTCCCGTTTGTGCGTCTTCAACATCCCACTGGGGACCTCATCCTGCAACAAGACAATGCACCGTGCTATCGCTCCCGAATTGTATCCGAATGGTTGGATGAACACTCCACCAATGTGACCTCGCTTCCTTGGCCAGCTAGGTCCCCTGACCTCAATCCCATCTAGCACATCTGGGGTGCCATCGAGAGAGATGTTCGAAGCTCAGACCCCCCTTCATCAAATCCTCGTGAACTGTGGGAGCTTGTTCATGGGTCGTGGATCCGTATGGCTTCCCAACGCTTCCGGTGTCTTGTCGAGTCCATGCCGAGAAGAATCGCCGCCGTCATCACGGCGAAAGGTGGTTCTACACGTTACTAGACAGGTATCTCTAATTCAATTGCTCTTCAGTGTGTATAAGATATGAAAGAAGTGGATTTTGTTGTAAGTACTACCTTTTTCCCTAACCAGGTCTTTAGCTAAAGTGCCTAATCAATTATTTCATGCCTAGGTAAATCGTTCAACGTCAACTAGGATGGAAATTGTCCGGGTTCAGCGAAAAGAATCGCTAAGTCATAAGGCTAAAGCAATAAGTCATGAGAGAATTCTAGTGAAGCTAATAGCTGAAGTTAACGTAAACCTAGCCAGCGGAGAACTTAGTGTTCTACACGGAAAAAACTTACCATTAAAATAATAGTTACCACAAGAATTAATAAATAGTAGTATTATATGTCCAGCCTTTTATTTTGATGTGTCAAATCTGGCGCTTTAGCCGTGCAGAAAATCTCTAAATCAGAGTATTTAATACTGAGCAAATGATTTTGACTTCTAGTTCATTACTTTCTTAAGATCCCTTGTTTCAAGAAAATATTTTCAATGTCGTGAAAAAAGAAAAATAATTTTATGAGGCTCATACTTCTTCAGGGATATCAAAAAGAGAGCCAAAACGTTACTATGGAACTCATTATCCATTTCAGAGAATTTCTTTCTGCAAATCTTGTCAGCATGGTTGTTTCTTTTCAAAAATTAAGTAAATTGAAAAAAAAAAAAAAGGGTTTTTGTTCTTCACTTTCCAGTCGAAGATTCAATATATCACGCAACCACATCGTTCTATTTCGGCTTTTCTTTTCCATCCTCTTTTCCACCTCAGTTCATAAGATTCTGATAAAGTAATAGCCGATGATTGCCTTCCCGTGATCCAAGTCATCGTCGCCATGCAAGTGGAAAAAGCTCATATGCGCTAGCTAATCATTTTTCCGATAATATCACGCCAAACGTTCTGGTCGCATAAGCCTGCAACATGTATGGATGAGTGTTTTCTAATTAAGTCTGAAAGCTGCTTTGTGATTTTTTTCTAAATGCTTTGTGAATTTTTTTAACTGCTTTTCAATGTTTCTCATCAGAAAAACGTATCGGTATATTGCAAAAGTGGTGGATATTATTGCAAGATTTTTTTACCACGAGTAATGCAATGCAGGATTTTAGTAGGACTTGTTGAAAGTTTCTAAAGAAATTTGCATTTTTTTCCAAAAATGTTAAGAGCCGCAATACACGGATGCAAATAATTGCAAGTTTTTTCTTCTGGTTAATTTGTAAATCTTATGATGCGTTAAGCAATCTTAAGTAGAACAAAGTATTATTTTGCTCTTCTTTCGTTTTGATGCAGGAATAACAAAGAAACGAGTCTGTGATTAAGAGGCAGGGTCTCACGACACAAATGGAATATAAATTTGCTGAACGCCAATTAAGTAGATGCCTAGGAAAGGAAACAGAGATAATTGAGAAGAAAAAAGACAATCTGCACCATAGGTACCACATTAACTGGAAAATACCTTATTTTGTTCGTCCTATAGCAAATTCGTAGTTGTGGTTAGAGCACTATATATCATATTCATGCACTGAGAAAACTAATTTAAGAGCGAATGATCAGGAAATACCAAAATGAATGGCTTTTCTTGATAATAAAATGTCTTTGATTCCACGACACGATCGATCAGCAGTTATAAAGTCTTTTAAATATCGTGGTATTGAAGATGCATCCATGCCGCCCCGGTGGCGAAGTGGTCTAAGCGATGGCCTCTGATCATTCGTCCGTAAGGGGTCCGGGTTCGAATCCCGGTGAGGCATGGGCGTTGTGTTTGTCTTACGGCGCACTGGCTCTCTCCCGTCCCTAGAACCAGTGACCCTAAATTAGGGACGGGCGACTGCTTATAGCCCATTGAGTTGCTCACGGTGGTCGTTAAACCTCCAATCAAAAAAAAAAAAAAAAAAAGAACAAGATGCATCCACTAATACCAGGGTGATTCAAAATGTATTGTCATTTTCTGAAAGTTGATGAAAGCGTATATAAATGCATAAACGTAACAGTTTAACCTATTGTGTTCGATGGTCCTAGACCATCGTGATGCCGTATCTTGATTTCCCCTGTGAAAACATTCCTTTGCTTCCTAGGTGAAAATGTCTTGGACCCCAAGTTCAACATCGTGGATGTTTTTGTAAGTGTTTGGCACTTTGGAAATGTGCCGAAACGACAATAAGCGGTAGTCCGAAGGCAAAAAGATCCGGACTGTAAGAAGGGTGGGGCATTAGCTCAAAATCCTCCAGTTCCTGTATTTTATTCTTAGTTGACAAGACACGATGAGCAGGCGCATTATCCTGTTGGAGAATAACTCGTTAACGGTTCACCGAAGCAGGGTACTTTGAGCTTAAAGCGGCATACATCCTCTTCAAATGGTCACACTACAGCTACGCACTGATTCCTCGGCCATCTGGAACCAATTTCTAATGAATGGGACCCTCAAAGGTCCACCATACGCATAGCATAACTTTGTGCTCAAAACGTCATCATTTCGGGACTGGTTGTGGTTGCTTTTTGGGATCTAACCAGTGTTTTTTCATGTCAGGATTGCAGAACAATATCCGCTTTTCATCACATGTCACAATGTGTCTAAAGAAACTGTCGTCCTGAGGATTTTCCAGCAATTGGGGACATACATGCACACGTCGCTGAGCTTCAGCAGCAGTCAGTTCGTAGGGTACTTGCCAACAGCTTCTTGCAGAGTTTGTGCAATCGCGAACAATCGTGGGCTGAGGTATTCCCAGATCATTTGCCTGTTGACTAGTGCTTGTGCACTGATTTGACTCTACAGCTTGGCACACAGCTTCACAACTCACCGTCGAAGATTCTCCAGCACGTGCTTTGTCTGCAAGGATGTAGTCCCCAGTTTTAAATCGTTGAAACCAAAACCTTGCCGTTCTGATAGACGCTGTTCCTTCACCTTCCAAAACACAAATTTCCCTCGCTGCAGATGCAACGGTCAACTTCTTTTAAAAGAAAAATCCGCAACTGCACTCGGGTCGTGTATTTCTCGTCTGTTTTTACGGCAAAAATATTTTCCAATAAATCACGACAGGGTATGCTCCTATTTATACCAACTAAATGGTAATGGTTTTCCGGTAATGCGTTGTTCTTATCTGCATAACGCATTCGCATCGAGTAATTGCTGACACAGGACGACTCTTCAAAACAGCAATGACTTTTGAATCACCCTTCTTATTAATAACATCTATTATAAAGCAATCGCGAAATTTCGACTGTTCGGGGAAACAGCACATATCAAAATTGGAATGGGAATGCGATACCGTGACGCCATATTTCCCAAGCTGTCCAATGCAACATTGCAGAATGCCTTTCAATCATTGAATTGAGAAGACAAGAGGTTTAAGGTAATGGAGATTACTTAACCCACTTTCGGTTTGCTGATTACAGAGCCATTTTTGTGTGCACGCACACCGGGCTGCAGAATGCGATTCAGGAACTTGCTAACAAGACTAAAGTGGGCTTAAAACCGAACTTACACAAAACAAAACTGATCTGCGATTATTTTTAAAGAGCGAAGGATTTAGCGGTTGATGGGGGAAATGTAGATGTAATTGATACCTACATTTATCTTGAAAGGGAGATATCATGCGAGGGCCAAATCGAAGAAGATATTAATAGGAGTATAACAGGATGGGTTGGACAGAATTTGGAAGAAACAGTATAGTTTTGAAGAACGATTTACCAATACTTAAAATAAAGGTGTTTAATCAATGTATCCTTCCAGCTCTTACGTATGGATCAGAAACATGGACCTTAACTAAAACGGATATGCAGATGCTGCAGGAAATTGAAAGATTCAAGAAGAGGTGCTTGCACGGAGCACCTAGGAAAGATAAGAAGAGGAACTTATTGATAAGGAAAATAACAAAAGTTGATGACAGCATGATTTAGGTAAAAACCCT
This sequence comes from Macrothele yani, assembly GCA_039090855.1. Classification (NCBI taxonomy): domain Eukaryota; kingdom Metazoa; phylum Arthropoda; class Arachnida; order Araneae; family Macrothelidae; genus Macrothele; species Macrothele yani. Next base: position 39,868,718 of record CM077022.1, on the reverse strand, counting down.
GAAATTGCAATGGACTGGATATACTATACTGCTAGAAGAGCTGACCACCGTTGGACAACTGAAATACTAGACGGAATTACAAGGGACAGGAAATGGTCCGGAAGAAGTACGTGGGAGATGGGTGGATGAAAATCCAAAGCATACCGGAATGGCATGGAGGAGACAAGCGCAAGACAGACAACTGAGGAAGAACTTCATACAGCAGTAGATTGATTATGGTTGATGGTAATTTTTGAAAAAGCTGTAAAGGAAAGCCTAATATTGGGTAATTGCTCTAAACAGGAGATTGAATTTTAAAACAGTGCCTAAATATTTAGAAAGATATTGAAGCATTCCAACTTTATTAAGTAGTCAATGATTTATAACTTTTTTGGAAATTATTTGAGCACAGTTATGCAGCAAACTCAATCAAAAATTGCAGTTCTTTCAAACTCAAGCAAAAATTGCCGATGGTAAAACTCCATAACAAAGCGCTAAAACGACGACACGGCAATCGAGTATATCTACAGCAGTAAAATGTCTACATTTCTAAATTTAAATTCAGGAAGTATGAGTAAATATTCCACGTCTGTTTCATTGCGACAAAATCAAGAAGAAAATGTTTGGAATCATTAGGTATATATATATATATATATATATACATATATAAATAAATATATATATATATATTCTTATACTCTTCTCAGCTGAAGGCCTACTCTGTCAATTAATTTAGAAAAGCATTCTGCAAGGTTATTTTCATATTTATGAGCACTTTTGTTCTTTGCGAAGAACTTTTGAAGCTCTTAAATAAAAGAAGCATGTAATTGCATGAGAGGGCATCATTTCTATAAATATTTAATTCTGAATAAAACATACATTTCTGCGCTGACACAGAAAACCATTGATTAAGAATCTTTGAGAGATATCTGGTTCTTTCCACGTTATTAAAGTCACTGGATCTACCGAGGAAAAATTCACTCCTTCTAAGGGAATATGTAAACAGATTTTTTTGAATTCATTAATCTATACCTTTAGAACGTTTTCTGTAATGAAATGAATACCAACTCACATTATCAGGTTGGCTCTCCTTTATTTAATCTGGCCGAAGTATTCGTCTCTCTATCTATGCTAACAAAATCACTGCATTTATAGGTTTGTTTCGAATAACTCCTTTTTCTTCTGTACACTGTAAAGAATACGTTTTGTGCATTCAAGGAAAATTTCTGACTTCAGTAATTCGATAACGTTTCCGTAGTCAGTAATTCCATTTATTTCAGAAAAAACAGGCTTGGATTTATCCGTATTTCCACAGAACCGACGTTTCCTATCTTTGTGTAACAATTCAACCAGGCCTTCGTTTCTCGTGAGATCAGAACCAGCCAACATCCTGAACAGCAAGCGCGTGTCTTACCACTTGGTCAGAAACTAGCATTGATGCCACTCGCGTGTAAGGTACAAATCTGATTTCGCGATGATGATTTTTTTTTTTTGTGATTAAATGTGGGCGAATTAGGCATTTTACTCTTTATTAGAGCTTATTATCTTTCTGAATACGCATCAATTAATTTTATTTTTTCTGTAGGATGACTGATTGCAAATTACGTATCTTCATCGGGATTTTTCGAAGTAACAGAATGCTTTGAAACTCGAGATTTTTTAAACTGACAATGACTTTCGATTACCTTTAAGAAAGTTGCAATGCTTTATAGTATTATTTCGCAGAACTACTAAATATAAAATTTACTCTTGATAGCTATAGTAGCTTTTGTCTTCACGGGTCTACAGACTGATGCATAGACATCATATAATCAGGGCCAGATTAAGGCCATATTGGGTCCTTAGGCTAAGACATTTGAATGGGCCCCAAGGCTAAGAAATCTGAATGTTCCCCCAAAGAACGTATGATGGGGAATCCTTGTGAAATCTGTCAAAACACGAAACTATAACTACTAAATTATTAGTGGGGCCGCGGATGGCCTAGTGGTCAAGGTTCGTGACTGCCACGGAGAAACTTCAGGTTCGATCCCAGGCAGGTACGAACGCTCGAACCACTAAATATCCGCCGTGCGTCGGATGGGCACGTTAAGCCGTCGAGCCCCGGGTATACTTCCCCCGCCCCGTAATAAAGGAGAGTGTCTTCCTCCCCCTTTCTACCTCACTTCCGTGTGGCTTTCCTATCGGGCACTCTAGCCTAAATCTCCTAGCTTCCTGTTTCAAAGGGTTGTTTAAGACCTGGGGTCAGACACTTCCTTCCTAAAATCCTCTACATATTATCTGATCTGATCTAAATTATCTGCAGAGTTTTCATAAGAAGTCATTGTATTTTTCATTGTTCTTATAAAAACATGAGCAAAAAGCTTAAGATTCCTAGTTTTTGTTTTAGATTTTCTAATGATTTAGCATTGCATACTTTTCTTAGTACATCTATTTTGCTATGCGATATGAAGTCACAAGGGACTTCGACTATTTACGGTTCCAACTGCAAATTGGGAGCTGTGGGTGGATGGTAGTGAAAAAGCTGAAACAGTCTCGGCGATTCCTGTATGCACACAACGACATGAAACCTTTTCCCTTGGTGAGTGAGAGTGTCTTAGTGAGAACCTTGAAATACGCTCGTCTTCCAGGTCGAGTGAGAGTCTTGAAATACGCTCGTCTTCCAGGTCGAGTGAGAGCCTTGAAATAGGCTCGTCTTCCAGGTCGAGTGAGAGCCTTGAAATACGCTCGTCTTCCAGGTCGAGTGAGAGTCTTGAAATAGGCTCGTCTTCCAGGTCGAGTGAGAGCCTTGAAATACGCTCGTCTTCCACCTAGGTCGAGGGAGAGCCTTGAAATACGCTCGTCTTCCACCTAGGTCGAGGGAGAGCCTTGAAATACGCTCGTCTTCCAGGTCGAGGGAGAGCCTTGAAATACGCTCGTCTTCCAGGTCGATTGAGAACCTTGAAATACGCTCGTCTTCCAGCCTCTGTTTCTGACCAAGAGGAAATCATTCGAGACAAAAGAAAATCTATCTTATAAATCTCTTTCTCTTCCTTTTTTTTTATTGGGTGTTTAACGACCATCGTGAGCAACTCATTGGGCTATCAGCAGTCGCCCGTCCCTGCCTCTTTCTACCATCTATCTATTATTTGCCCAGGCATACGTCCTGGGTTCCTGATCATGGTGGGCCCCAAGGCTACAGCACCTGTTGACCCCCACCTCCTTAATCCGGCCCTGCATATAATAAATTTAAGAGTTAATCAAACCTCAAGCATTTCCGCGAATCACTCCTATTACCAGAATTTTTCTATCATATGGATACGGAAAAAGTGAGAACAGAATTTTTTCGTTAATTTACGAAAGGAATTGCAGAGAAGTTTATGAAAATTCATAGTTTTCCGTTAACACCTCTTAGAAACGGCAATTTACTGTCAATAAAAGAAAAAAATTCGGAAAGGTTTACGAAAATTCAGAATTTTTCTGGCTTACGAAAAATGCGTGGCCGCCCCCGGTGGCGCAGTGGTCTAAGTCATGGCCTCTGATCATTCGTCCGAAAGGGGTCCGGGTTCGAATCCCGGTGAGGCATGGATGTTGTGTTTGTCTTACGGCACTGGCTCTCTCCCTTCCCTGGAACCAGTTACCCTAAATTAGGGACGGGCGACTGCTTATAGCCCATTGAGTTGCTCACGGTGGTCGTTAAACCTTCAATAAAAAAATGCGTGTAATTCAGGGTCTTTTTCTTTCATTTCCCGGAAAGGGTTGCATCAGAAATATGCTTCGTTAATTAACGAAAGGAATTACAAATAATTGCTCGTTAATTTCAGAATTTGTTTTACAGTGTATGCCATCATGGAAATAGTGTCATACAGTTAAGAATTCTTGCGATGGACGATATTCACTCGTAACATATTTTTATATTTGTTATGGTATCTGCTCTTCGAAAATTCAGATTTGAAAAACTCTTTTAGCATTGGATAGCTTGATGCATAAACAAGATTTTTCTCGCATTTTACGTTCCTCAGGTGATTATGGATTTCTTTCTTGTGGCCCAAATCATTTCTGTGAGATGGGCAAAAATACAAATCCTATTTTTAATATTTATCTGAATTTTAATATCCTATATTTTTCCCTTTAAGAATCCAACTACTGAAATTACGAACAACCTTTTTCACGCAATTTTGAAACCTTCCGTAAGGTAATATTTGCCAACTAGCGACGCGTGTACCGCACTCACTGATCACGACACGGGAGGAATTCCGCGAAGAAATTACACGGAGTAAGCGTGTGTGGTATCGTCACAAAAGTAGGGTACCCACAAGGTTTCCCTGCTTAGATGAAAGTTGTGTGGAATTTTAAGCTACCAGACAACGACATCAGTCACTGTCTTGAATTTAACTTGATGTATCCGCAGCGCCTTTTCCTGTGCATGGTTGCACAAGCGAACATTTTTACTGGTCATTGGCACGCATGCTCGCGCCGTGGCTTTTTGGAAGACGTACGATCAGAATATCATCCTGAATTCTCAGCACTGTAAGTAATTTCTGGAGTAGCGTATTCCTGCTTGGGCATTGCAACATCATGTACATTGACCTATCCGCACAACTCCCGGATTTTATAGCTGTTCATTGAACAAAACGGCTGGGTGCAGCTGACCCAACCACCATATTCACCGGATATGAATCCCTGTGATTTCAACTTTTTGGACCATTTGAAAAGGGAGAGGTCTGCTACTCGCTACAACAGCAAACACGATTTGGATCTCCGAATCACAGATCTTTTCCTCAGACTTATTGACCACGGTATTCCTAAATGCATATTGACCTATGTGGTGTTCGTGAAGGGCCCACAGTTTTGGAACGTATTATTTCTAATGAGGGGAACAACTAATACTTTCCTTAAACTATTGTGATCTGTGCTGTGTTAAACCAGAGATAATGGTGATTTAAAAGCTATCATTTACTTCCCGAACGGCTTAATATTAATTGATAATGGAATAGATTTTCCAAATGATAATGCGTTTATTTCTTTATATAACCATTGTTATAATAAGTGTAATGGTGCTTTAACATGACTCACGGCATTCTTTTTATTACCACTCCAATTTCACAAATCTTTACCTGAAACTTATTGTTCGTAATAAGTCTCCAGAAATACTCTTTCAATTGTAAGAAATTGCTCTGAACTCCATCGAGCGACACCACATTTTAAAAATTAGTAAAAAATCCGCCCGTCGTATTATCAAGTATTTGCGTTTCCACTATACGTGACCTGTTGCTGGGAAACCAAGCAAAATATTTCTGGATGAAACAGGACAAAAGATGTTTAAGCGTGGTGTAGACAAGTGAACCAGAATCACATAAAACGAGAATCATTTGCAAGCGAAGTGTTACGTGCGCACGTCCAAGGATTTTTAAGAGATCCACTGAAGTTCAGTAGGGTATATAGATGATTTCGCCAATTTGAAGGCGTCTTTGATTTCAAACTGCAGAACATTATTCAGTTTATTTTCCCACACTGAAATGGCGGATCTCTAATAATTGCGCCAAAGTATGAATTATAATTATTCGGAAATCAAACTGTTCAACAAAAATATACACTGAGTTCCAACTAAGCTAAGATGGTTAATAAAGTTTACCGGTGTTAAAATCTACGATCTCTTGGTTACAATCCTTTTTAAACAGGCCGCTTCTCCTTGAGGAGTCCCAAAACACGTACGAAACAAGCATATTGGAAACATATTGGAAAATAAAGGTGCATTTGCATAATCAGACCGTCACGCACGGTTGTATGTAAAGCGGAGTGCATTGGAAGCAACTACACCTTGTGAAGTTGAACTGCCGGACATTGAAAAGGATACGGTGGTTATCGTTCGCCCTCCTTTCGTCCAGAGAATGACCACCACCTGGTGCGGCATAGATTCAACGTGCCGTTAATACAACTTTGATGGGATCGGCAATCAAGATATGTGTATTGCAATCTGAAGTTCTGGAATGGAGTGTGGTGGTATGCGACTGCATCGCCTGGTCTTACACAACATCACACAGATGCTGATATTATTTGATATCAGGGAACTTGCTTACCATTAGACGTGTCTCATATCAGAGCTGTACTTGTCGAACGATTTCTTCAAGAGACGGATCTGATTTCGTAGGGCACTATCATTCTGGAAGAACTCATCCTTCTCTGAGTGGAGGCACAGCATTGTGAGGTGTACTTGATCTTCAAGCAGTTCCTGGTAATAGTCGGGGTCCATACGTTAGTCCACACGCACCATGGGTCCCAATTCGTGCCAATTGAACATGCGCCACATCATAAAACAGTCCCTATTTTCTAGGATAGCCGTTGGCACGCATGAGAGGATCCCTAGCATCATGCTGCGGACGTCAAATACAGACTCTGCTATGAGCGGAATGGAGTACACATCGTGATTCATCGGACCAGCACATCTGCTTACAAACATCTATTGTTCAACCCGCTTGCCGTTGGTACCAACGAAGGCGTTTAGGTGGGTAGACTGTTGTTAGTAGATAACAACGTACAGCACGTCTGTTCTAAAAGCACATGCGTGACCTCATGCGACGCATAGCCTCCAGGGATATTGTTTCTGGTTGACTCATATTGTAATCGGCCATCTACTGTGAAACTGTACTGCACCTATTGTGCTGCACAAGGCGACGAACCCATTGTCCACCACAGAAATCTTTCACAGCCTTGTGTAGTTGTTTCGCCATTTCTGATACACTTCAATCACGGAGGCCCTCGAGCAACACCTAAGTGTCGCCATTTGTGAAATGTGCGCACCAACCCTTCGTTCGCTTACAATTTTGTCTTTCTTAAGCTTTCGCAAATCTTTTGTTTTACCCATTACATTCGTAACATTGCTCTCAAGTGAAAAACCAACTGTTTATACACTGAGTGGCCACTTGATTATGATCACTCCCTCAGTACTTTTTTGGGCCACCTTTTGACTTTAATACTGCGTCGATTCTTCGTGGCATGGACTCCACGAGATGTTGATAGGTGGTTTGTGGAATCTGTGACCATGCTTGATGAATAGCACTTTCCAGGAGTGTGAGATTGCAGGGTTGTGGATCCAGCTGTCTGATGGTTAGTTCAACTTCATCCAACAAATTCTCAATGGGGTTGAGATCTGGAGATTGCGGGGCCACCTAAGCAAAGTAAACTCACCGGCATGTTCCTGAAACCAATCCTGTACAATACGAGCACTATGGCAGGACGCATTATCTTGTTGAAAGTAGCCATCGCTATTGGGATAAACCATCCACATGACAGGATGCACTTGGTTCGCAACGATATTTAGATATAATGTGGCAGTAAGACGTCGATCAACACGAATTAAAGGGCTCAAAACATGCCAGGCAAATATTCCCCAAAACATAACGTTGCCTCCACCAGCTTGAAGGGTTGTAGCAACGCCTTTGGGGTCCATGCTTTCGTGCTGTTTCCGCCAAATTCTCACTCGGCCATCGGCATGGTGCAACTGAAAAGTCTCGATTTAGTCTGACAAGCGATTCTGGACGTATACACATCTGGAGAGAGCAGGGGACACGCAATCACGCCTCCAACATCATCGAAAGGGACCGGTTTGGAGGTGGCGGAGTTCTCGTTTGGGGCGGTATCATGCTTGGTAGCCGTACTAACCTTCACATCTTCCAAGAAGGTTCAGTCACTGGTGTCCGCTATTGAACCGAGGTTCTCCTGCCTCACGTGCGTCTGTTTAGAGGTGTTGTGGGTCCTGAGTTCCTCTCTATGGACGACAAAGATGCACCTCATCGTACAGTGGCTGTCTCACAGCTGTTAGAGTGAAGACATTCAACGCATGGATTGGCCCGCAAGTTCCCCGGACCTAAATCCAATCGAAAACGTGTGGGACCTTCTCGGAAGATGCTTGGCAGCATGTCACCAGCTGCCAGCAACGATTCCGCAGCTGCGATTGGCGCTACAAGTGTAATGGGCCGCGATGCCTCAACAGCTCCTTGACAACCTCGTCCTCAGCATGGACAGACGTTGTAAATCCTGCAACGCAGTCAGGGGTGATCATATCCCCTACTAAAGACTGGATTTTTCTTGGCAGCCGCCTGTCACATGGACGTTTCTGTCTTCTGTCCAGTTGTGCTCGAAGCTAACTTTTCAATAAAGTGCCTTTGTATCCTTTGGATTGCTTGTTTGGACAGTTTTGCTCACTTGTCCCATAGTTTTACATCTTGGGGATCTTATGGTATGATTTGAGTCGAAGTGGAGCACTTCTGCACGACGTTACATTCGAAAAACCGTCTCCTCCTTAATTTTTGCACGCCAGCGTATTTGAGATTGAGAAAAGACAGAAATGTATTTTGCTGTCGTTCCTTTCTTTATCATGCCATTTCTTTCTATTTTCGCTCATTTTCTTTTTTCCGTGTAACATCCAGGTTACCATAAAAATATCTTCGTTCGACAACTAAACAATTTCTTCTCTTTTATTTGTTTCAAAATCAGGAGGTAATTAAAGTAATTTTACTTCCTAAAGGAAATAGCAAATTACAATAATTTGCAGTTAGATGTACAACATTCATGTAAATCTACTCTGAACTAGCAACTTATTAGGAACGCCTGTTTGATAACGTATTGGGCCGGCCTTGCCTTCGAAACAGCTTTAATTCGATATGCCATGTATTCCACATGGAACTGATATCATTACACAGGTACTTTCAAGCCAAGCTGATGTGATGGCTTCCACCAATCGTGAAATGTTCGCAGGAGGATATATGTTACGAGTGGTTCACTGAACCACATCCCTCAAGTGTGCGATTGGGTTAAGATCTGTGGATTGTGGGAACAATTTTTGCATTTTGAGGCCACTATCATGCTCCTGGAACTACTGTGTGTGTTGATCCGGGATTCGTAACACGGCGCATTATTCTCTAGCAAGTATCCTGCTCCATCAAGAAACACCATGTATATGTAGGGATGTGACTAGTCCTTAAAAATGATAAGATACCTTATGGCATCCAATTACTGTCGTAAAGTATCAAAGTGATAAGATACCTTATGGCACCCAATTACTGTCGTAAAGTATCAAAGAACACAATACCCACCATGAAGACAGAACCAAGACCTTAAAAGCGCATGCACCAGCTTGCGCAATCAACGTTAGGCGGCTGAGGTCCATGCATTTGTGCTGTTGACGTAATATTCGGGCTCGTTTGTCGCCTTGTATTAACTCAAAACGAAATTTATAGCACAAGGTGAATTTTATCCACTGCCCAAAGATCTAGGATTGGTGCGACCGTGTTTACTGCAGAGGAGTGTTTCGGCTTTCAGCAAAGACGAGTGGTACACATAGGGAAAGTGTGAATATTTAACCCATTTGCGTCGGGATGTGTACGTTGAAATTCTTCTCCCCATACCGCTGTTGTAGTGTGCCGTAATTTGAATCAATGCAGCTTGTCTATTACCTCGTGGAATCCTTTCTCCTTCCACTGAACTCAAACTTCGACCAGTCTTTTACGCCCATACGATAAGGCACTGTTTTGTTGTTTCTGCGCCACTCATTGTTCATACCCGATACAGTTGTTCTTTTTTGACGTAGGACTGAGTCTAACTCCGCGGATAGCATGTGGGCGACTGAAACTGCTATTTTGGATGTATTAAACTATTTACATTTTAGTCTTGATAACGGCACTAGTGCGGTGGGGGTCTTTCGTGATTTTTCCCGCGCTTTTGATACCATTTGTCACGACACATTGTTATCTAAGTTAGAAAATATTGGCATCAGGGGGTTGTTAAGACTTTATTTCAAAATTATTTAACAGGCCGGAAGCAATTTATACAAATACAGGGTGTTCGATCTTCTGCACTTATGGTTCGTCATGGTGTTCCTCAGGGATCGGTTTTGGGCCCGTTATTATTTTTAATTTATGTTAATGATTCATTTACTATTACTTCAAGTGCTACTCCTATTTTATATGCTGATGACACAAGCCTATTTTTTTCCGGGGACACTCTATCTGAGTTGATTCCACGTGTGAATCTGGAACTTCAGGATTACTTTCGTTGGTTTTGCTGTAATTCCTTAACAATCAATTTTTCCAAAACTACTAGTGTACTATTTTTGCGATGTAGGCGAATAGTGGATGTTGCAAATGGGATATTACTGTATTTAGTGGAGTGCCCCTTGACTTTGACTTTCAGGCTGTTGTAAAGTTCTTGGGTGTATATTTACAAGATAATTTGAGATGGGATGCACATGTTAGTTAAATTACTGTTGGGCTCAGATCCCGCATTGGTGTCAATTATAGGATTTCAAGTTTGTTGCCTCCCAGGGTTAAGTTGCTATTGTATGTTTCATTTATTTATCCATTTCTATCTTATCGTCTCTTGGCTTGGGGTCGCACAACTATTGGGAATATTAACAAAATTTATGTTTTACAATATTTTTTTTTACGTTTGGTAAATCCGTCTTTACAAGTACATTCTCTTTTTCTCAGTTATCAGATAATGTCATTTGATAAATTATACCGTTTTCGATTATTACTGTTTATGCATGAACGTAGATATGCTAAGAAATATTCAGATCTAATCACCTTGGATTTCCGTTCCCATTATCATGACACTCGCGAACATAACTATCTTTTTTAATACGTAGAGCGCGTACTAATTTATTATTTAATAATATTAACTTGACCTGCCCTAGGTTCTGGAAAGGGTTGCCGCTTCGAATCAAGACGATTACACACTTTTCGGTATTCAGAAATCAACTGAAGACCTTCAAAATTAATGGTTGATTAACGTTTGGTTATATATTACGCATTATTACTTTAATTTACTGCATAATGGTTAAATTGTTCTTTGGCTTGACTATTTAGAATTTTTTTTTGGGGGAAGGGGGGACTAGGGGCCCGTCAGGCTACTGTTAGCCTTTTTCCCTGGTTCCCTTGCCACAATCACAGTGCACCGCACTGATTTGTTTAACAACCTGTAGTGGTGCTTCAATTTACTTTAACTAAAACTAAAAACAAATTTATTCATGTTATCATACGTGTTTTTATAGTTCCTATTTCTTCATTTATACTTTTCAATATATGTATAATATTATTGTATAATATTTGTATTTGCATGTTTTTTTTGGCACAGAAGTTGTATTTGTGATTTGATTGTGTGGTGGATATTGTAGTGTGGCAAAGAAAAATTAAAATAAATAAAAAAATAAAAATAAAATACATCCGACCGCCTGTGACAAAAATAGGTCCCAATTGAAATCATTATAGCGTCAAAAATACGTGCCGCACTCTAATCGTGTTAGCATATTCGTAAACACCATGGAGTCCAATTCGCGTACTGAGCAATACATCGTGCGCGCGACGCTCCTCGTGCACGGGGGAGGTGACGCAATATTTCTGGTTGTGCCGCCGATTTGACTCAGTCTATCTCGGCAACCGTGAGAGCAACACGACTGTGCGTGGTATTGATTTAAAGTTATCGACGATGTCTATTCAAATATACGAACGAAGAACATTTCGCAGTGGTTTGAAAGAAAAATTTTAAAAATTGCTTTCTTGTGAATCGGTGAACACTTTTGACAATATCGCGGTTTATCTTGACAACCGTGAGTACAAAACTATTGTGCGTGGTACCGTTTTAAAGCTCTCGACGAGATCTATTCAAATATACAAAGAACATATCGCAATGGCTTAAACAAAAAATGTTAAAAAACTGATTCCGTGGGAACGGGTTAACATTTTCGACAATGCCTCGGAATTCGCAGAATGAACGCAAGCGAAAGTGGAGAAAATCAAGACGAGAGACAAGAGCAAGTCACGAGAAATGTAAGAAGCTCAAGAAGACAGAGCACCACATTGGGTAATTCGTGTATCGATGTGCTTTGTGTTCGCAATGTATCCAGCATTATTAGTAAAAATTATGTAAGCTACTTTTTATATCATGGACCTGTGTTGGCTATAACAAATTAAATAAACGCTTTGAAACCATACTCGACTAGCTCATTTCAACTCACCGATCTGCAAGTCGTAGTCCTATGTTCCAAACTGACGGCTCAATCAGAACTGAGTCTACCTGTAATTTTTTGGGGGTGGGGGAGGGGGTAGAGTTAACGACCACCATGAACACAACTCGATAGGCTATAAGCAGTACCCATCCCTAATATTGGGTTACTGTTTCCAGGGATGGCAGCGAGCCAGTACCCTAAGACAAACACAACATCCATGCCTCATCGGAATTCTAAATCGGACCCATTTCTGACAAACTATCAGAAGCGAGAGTTTAGACCACTGCCTCACCAGAGTTGCCGCATGTTCTTCAAGAGCCGAGGTTTGCCGTTTCCGAAATGGTTTTACTGTACATGCCCGCCCAGTGCACGATATCATTAATCTTTCGAGGTCGCTTAAAACACGAATCGTTCCCATATTGCGATCTACGGTTCCTTCATTTCTGAATCTTTTGCCGTGAGCTGTTTATAAAGTCATCTCCATGTCATAAATTAGTATGTAAGTGGCGATGAAACGTGTCTAATGGCGATTGGGCTTTCTTAATATTTTTTTATTTCTGTCTTGTTTTCTCCACTTGGATTTTGTAAAACTATTTAGGTGAAAGAACAGTAATAACAGGAAAGTGTATCTGCACCTTAACTTTCCATTTCGGTTCCTTTCTCTTATACGAATTATGTTGCACATTAGTTGTATTTTCATTCTAAAAGCCATATCGGAATTTCTTAGTTTCCAACTGATAATGAAAAATTAATACCGTCGGTATGTGACATATACTTTAATTTAACCTTCCCTTTGAGTTCCTGTGCTCTTATGTAAGTTTGGTTTCTTCTCCTTAAATATTTTCTAAACTTTATGCCACAAAGTTCCTCCCGATGAACTTGAAGTCGGCAATCATGACAGCGGTACAAAGAGCAAGCAGCGTAGATAGACTTTTGACAAGAGAGCTCGGTGAACAATGTCCAAAGTCGATTCATACTGTATATATGCAACGAGCAGATAGCGAGCGACTCTTGTAAGAGCGTTCTGTATTAAGGCAGTAAATTGATTTCAATGTGCATTGCTAGATGAGCAATTCTTGTATTGAGTGAACAGATTGCGTAGAAAAAGAGAGAGAAGTGTCAAACATATTGTAAAACTCTTCCATATACGTGGCGTCAGTAAATAAATAAATACATCGCTCTTTCCACGTTCCAGAAACACATAGCAACCGAAAAATTGTTTTCAGCTGCCGCCGTGGAATTGAATCACGGATCTCTCGATATCTAGCCGAGCGCATTAGCTTTACACCACGGTGGCCAACAATCCACAGTGCTATGTGTATTTTTAAGTCAGCTTCTGACATCATAAATCCGTAAGATGGGCTCAGCTACTGAGACGTCTCACCCCACGTATTTGGAGGATTTTTACCTTGGATCTCGCCTTTTGGATTTAACAGCTATAATATACACTATCTACCAACAAGTAATTGGACACCCCTTCGATCGACGATATCTGCGGTCCTGATACACGTCACGGCCGCCGCCGTTAAATATCGTGTGGGAAACAACAACGCAACCAGTCGCATGCAAGATGCCACGCAGTTCGGAGCACTCTGATTTCGAGAAAGGTGTAATCGTCGGGTATCACAGAAATGCCCGATCCATACGTGACAAATCCAGCGAGTTGAAGTACCCACAATCGACAGTGGCTTACGTGATTGGCAAATCGGTGAAGGAACTGACCTGTCTTCTCCAATCCGAGTGGAAGAAAATACCGCTAGCCGTAGTACAACGCCTGGTTGAGAGTATGCACCGGAGGGTCGCAGCTGTAATCGCCGCTCGTGGAGGCTCCACCAATTATTGAAGGTGAATAAACTTCGTTTTCCTTTGCTATCACAGGTGTCCAATTACTTGTTGGTAGATAGTGTATATAGCCAGTGCCGTTAATGCCCACCAGACGGAGACGTCTCAGTAGCTGAGCCCATCTTACGGATTTATGATGTCAGAAGCTGACTTAAAAATATACATAGCACCGTGGATTGTTGGCCACCGTGGTGTAAAGCTAACTCGCTCAGCTGAATATCGAGAGATCCGTGTTTCAATTTCACGGCGGCAGCTGAAAACAATTTTTCGGTTGCTATGTGTTTCTGGAACGCGGAAAGAGCGATGTATTTATTTATATATTGTAAAACATAATTTATTGAAGTTTATTGTGTTGATACATAAGTTCATGCCGCTTTTTTCCCCGCACTACAGGAATGTATTATGTCAGAAGGGAAAACGGAATCAATCAACTACGTATCCCCACCCCCATTGTTTACGATGGTGTCCCAACGTCTGGATAGGGCTGCAATGCCATACTTGAGAAAAAACGTGCAGGTTTTGCTGCGAAGAAATTATCAAGGAAATTCTGGAGATCAACATCATTGTTGAACGTTCTGCCACGGAGTGCATTCGACAGAGATCGGAAAGGTGATAGTCTGAAGGGGTGACATATGGGAAATAGGCCGGATGTGGTAGGATCTCCCATTTCATGTCCTGAATGGCCATTTGGGTCGTGTTTGCACTGTGAGAGCGTGCGTTATCATGTTGGAGAAGAACACCATGGCACCTATGTGGCCGTTTCTGCTGAATTGCTCCCTCCACGGGGCGGAGTTGCTCACAATAGAGTGCAGCGTTGATGGTCGAATTCCTTGGCAGCATTTCCCAGTGAATAATGCCTTCCATGTCCCACCAGACGCACAACATGATCTTCGCAGGATGAAGGTCATGTTTTGGACGTGGTGTAGGCGTCTTGTTTGGGCTTAACCATTTCCCTCCGATGCCTTAAATTCACGTACAGGCACTACTTTTCATCTCCAGTAACAATACATGTCAGTAAACGTTTGTGTTGCTGAGAACATTCGCGATAACGGGCGAACATGGAACCACATATGGCAACACGCTAATTGTTGTTGTCCTCAATGAGAGTGTGAGGCACTCAAGACCCCGATTTTTGGACCTTTCACATACGTTCCAGGAGTCGCACAACTGTGGCCTGATCACAGTCCATCTCAGTAGCCAATTTGCGTATGGTGTGAGGCGGATCCAAATGGGTGAGATGGTTCAAAGGATCCTCATCAAAGTGAAATTGACGACCTGAGCGTGGAGAGTCGTTGAGGTCAAAATTGCCACCTTGGAACCGCTCGAACTATTTTCTGGCTGTCTTTGGAGCATCCTCCCCATACACAGCACTAATTTGTCGAGTAGCCTCGGCGGCTGTGTATCCCTTGTTAAACCAGTAGAAGAGCAGATATAGGAAATGTTCATGCATCTCTATTTGACACTCCAGACTACCGGACTTGAAAACCAAAACGCCATTAGCCACAATCACACAACGCAATATGATTTAGATACACGATATTACTGGATACAGTTTTATACATAACTCGCCATTTGAACCGTTACTACTGACCTGGGAAACACTCGTGAAATAAAACGGCACTAACTTATGCATCGACCCAATATTAAGCGTATTGCGGAAGACTTGGGTATTGCAGATCTGTTGATTTAGACCTTGGACGTGCTTGATTAACGAACGACGAAAGTGGTTTAAAATACTTATTTTATCATCGAACCTTGATCGTTTTCTTTAAGTTAAATTTACAACTGATTAAGATTTGCAGTAAGACACGAAAGATTGATCAAAAGAGAGGGCAAACAAATTTTGATTGAGATTCATTGTTATTCGACGAGTGTTCTCAATTGAAGTGTATTCCACGAAGTTATGTTTCGCCCAATGTATACTGACTGAATATAAATCATTAGATACCTAGTACCGGACAGGTCCACTTTTCGCCCGGATAAGGGTTATCACACGGCAAGACACTGAGTCCACTAGGTAACGAAACTGTTGCACAGATATCTCCACCCATGCTTGCTTTGCACTGCTGTATGTAATTCCCTCGTATTTCTGGATGAGTGTTTCAAAGCTCAACCGGACCTTTCCACCGCGTCCCCAAGATTTTCCATAGGGTTCATGTCCTGTGAGCGGGGAGGCCATTCCGGGGTGAGAACTTCTGCGGAATGCTCTTCTAATCATGTTCTAGTCACCACGGTTCTAACGGGAGACGCGTTGCCCTGCTGGAGTTCATGATGATCATGAACGGATGCAGATAAAAGCATGAATACATATAATAGACCGTTCAGAAAAGCATCTAGATGTATAGGGAGTCCGAAGATGAGCCATCGAAGGAACTACAGATAAACGACGGCACGTATAAAGGTCATGAAACGGTTTAACCACTGGACACTATCGAATATTGATTGGGCCCGACATCATTGCAACCGGTGCCGGCGATGCTCGCTGGTCAATAACACCTGATACTGAGCTCTGCTCTTTATTTTTTTTTTAAATTTGAGCACCCTCTATGGAACTCAGTTTGCTCGCATTATGGCAGACAGGCAGGACATGAGATACGCAAAAAGAAAAACCCAGCAAGAAAGAAGGACACAAAGCACATGTAGGAGTGCCCACACGATAAAACAATGGACACTTTCACACGGTGCACCCTAAATGAAAAACCAAGAGTGTTAAAAATATCAAATGAAAATTAGGGAAAAGCACAATTATAGATGCATAAATGTGAAGAGTAGGAGAAATAGACATCAGTGAAAACTTAAAATCACGCGGTACAACATGAAATAACAGCAAACGTTTAGTAGAGTGACACATAAAATTGATATGAGATAGACAGGCAAATAACAAAATAAAATCACACAGAATGTAGCGGGAAGCTACTCCTTTCGATTCAGTTCTGGGATCCTAACCCAGAACTGAATCGAAAGGAGCAGCCCTAGAGTCAGGGGTTCCTCGTCGTGGGTTACTACCGAAAAGCGACGACAATGTTATAAAAATGCGCTGTGGTGAGGGAGTAGAAAATGAGATCGTGCTGGAGCACGAGAATAATGAAAAAGAAAACAACATAAGATATGATACTGAAAAACGACTGGCAGACCGACATAAGTTCTGTCAATCAGCGTTGTTCTTGTTCTTCAGG
This sequence comes from Macrothele yani, assembly GCA_039090855.1. Lineage (NCBI taxonomy): Eukaryota > Metazoa > Arthropoda > Arachnida > Araneae > Macrothelidae > Macrothele > Macrothele yani. The sequence continues at coordinate 39,851,741 of CM077022.1, read as the reverse complement.
GGGAAAGGCAGCGGACTTATGCGAGTTTGACAGAGGCCATATTGTAATGGCCAGACAACTGAGTCAGAGCATTTTCGAGATCACAAATCTTGTGGGGTGCTCATGGTCAGCCGTGATTAGTACCTTGAAAAAGTGGCCCGACTGAGGGAAAATCATAAACCGCCGGCAAAGTGTGGGTCGACCACTGCTAATCTCTGCTAATGGTGACCGAAGGCTATCCCGTATGGTACGAGCCAACAGAAGGGATGCTGTGGCACAACTCGCCGGTAATTTGATTTCTGATGACGGGAATAATGTGTCACTAAACACAATACATCGAATCTTGCTGAAAATGCACCTGTGTAGAAGTAGGCCGCTCCGAGGGCCCCTTCTAACCTCGCTTGATCGTCGAACGCACCTACAATGGACACGCGAGCACACTGAATGTTTGCAAGAAGGTTGTTGGTCCGATGAACCTCGTTTTCTGTTGAACCATATGAATGACCGGGTGCGTGTGCGTCATTTACCTGGGGAAGTGTTGACACCAGGATGCACGGTTTGACGAAAACAATCCAATGGAAGAAGTGTAATGCTTTGGGCAGTGATCTGTTGTGAAGCTTTTGCTCCCAATCTTTCATGTGCAGGAAACAATGACGCATACCACCTATTTAAACATCATTGAAGATCAGGTACATCTTTTACGGCCGCGGGTGGCCGAGTGGGCAACGTTCGTGACTGCCACGGGAAGGGCCTCAGGTTCGATCCCAGGCAGGTACGATCGCTCGATCCACTAAATACCCGCTGTGCGTCGGATGGGCACGTTAAGCCGTCGGACCCCAGGTACTGGCCCCCGGTAATAAATAAGGGCGTCTTCCTCCCCCTTTCTACTTTGCTTCCGTGTCACTTTCCTATCTGGCGCTCTAGCCCAAATCTCCTAGTTTCCTATTTCTAAAGGTTGTTTAAGACCTGGGGTCAGACACTCCCTTCCTAAAAATTCTCTACATATGATATATGATAAGTACATCTTTTCATGACAACGATGTTCCCCTCTAGTAGTGCTTTGTTTCAGCAGTTAATGCGTCATGCCACACTGTGCGGACTGTTCGTGAGTGGTTCGCATTACATGAGGAATATTTCCAGATACTGTCCTGGCCTCTAAATTCACCAGACACAAATCCAATTGAACATTTCTGGTTTGTGTTAGAACAGCAAAACTGGTCAGCGGCGGTTCAACCGCGTAACTTCAAGAGTTAAAAAATCTGATGATTAGGTGCCCAGCAAAAACAGTCTTGCTGGGCCAGCACTGCCAAAAATGGCCCAGCATTATGTTGCCGCTGCAGAACCGTCAATAAAATGTCCGGGCGGCCAACAGAAGGCCAGCAGCTGGCCAACAGTTGGCACCCCATCAGTTGTCATATGCCACAACAGGGCCATCAGTTATCCATCACAGGCAGTATCTGCCACAAGTGGCCCTTCAGCAGCCCTGTAAGCACGTGCCATAAACGATGGCTAACCTAATGTGGTCCGCTAGTTTCCCGGCAGTGGCAGCCGGCAATCACGTGACATAACTGATGGCTTGCCGAATGTTTCCCGCCAGTTTCCCAGTAGAAGCCATAAACAAAAATCAAGGATAACCGCGGTTTCCCAAAGCTACAGCTTCTTTTTCCCCTTACGAAACTTCTGAATTATAGCACCACGCTGGGGAAATTTTCTCAACAGACCGGAAAAACGCCAGCTTGGATCGGGCTGGAAACGAACCAAGGACTGTCTGCATGGGAAGCGCACCCTCTACCAACTGGACTGATTTGCCACGCCCGAGCATCAGCTTGAAGCTGAGTCTCTTTCGTGCAGAATGTGTAGTCGAACGGTTATCTCTTTAATTTTAAAATATTGCGAGGTATTTTTCATAAATATAAGTTTCATATAATTCACAAACTTATTTTTTCAACGTAACAATAGTTTGTTTGTTTTTTACCTTAAGGGAACTTCACTCATTTTCAAGGAGTGTACCAACTTAATGGCGCTTTCCAACGTTTTGTGCTGTCCATGTCGTCTTGAAAGGCGATTGTTGAATTAATATATTTACCCGTTCATGTCACATTCTGTTACATTTTTAACGTTGTATCTTTCGTTTCCGCTGTCCGAAGCTACATTTGTTCTAAAGAGGAAAGATATTTTATTTTACTTCTCGTTATTTTTAGAAGATAATTCCTCTAGTCTTGTGTATTCAACCCATGGATGAGTACATTATATCCACACAGCGTTGCTTTTTTTTATTTTTCAAATAATTGATAAATTTTTTCCGCGTATAATTCTTTTTTTTTTTCAACAAATGTTTTTTTAATGTTTTTCCAGGACTGTTGTTTCAAGCGATTTAGTGTATATTAAAACAAAAGATTACGCAGAAATTATTTCTTGTTATTCATGGGAATGGAGTGGGCATATTTCATGGCTGTAATCTAGTATTGCATGGCTTAATCTGATATCTTCGTCGATGTCTCATTTCATTAGGAAATTAATTCGCCTCTCTAAATATGGCTTTTTTTTCTTAACATCCACTAAAATAACACGATGGCGATAGCTTCGTCTTCAACTAACTGGTACCACGACAGACACACACGTGTTGCTTCCGCGCATGCGCAGTACCGTTGCTTCGACCTAGTGTTGGGGTTGCATCGGTTGCCAGCTACAGGCCACTAGTGGCACTTGCTTGGAGGCCCGCAATTCACGGCGATGCAGCAGGGCCATCAATGGCTACCAACTGATGGCGCTGCCACCAACGGACCGCTACAGGGCCGTGTGCGGCAGATTTCAGCCAGCAGGGACCCATCACTGCCAGCTGGTGGCCAGCAGTTTCCCAACACTTGTGTTTTTGCTGGATGTTGGTACCAGGTACCATAAGACACTTTTAGAAATCTTGTAGCGTCCATACCACAACGAGTAAGAACTGTTTTGGGGGCATGTGCAGGACGAACATCATATTTGGGAAGTCGTCATAATATTTTGGCTCTTCGGCCGTGGGTTCTTCACTAGTTCTTTTCAAGCCGTGGGTTCTTTCACTAGCGAGAGGTGTGACAACGTCGCGTTGGTGAGGAACTAGGAATCCGTGATCTCTGTCCTCTAGGGATACATCAGCAACTGGCGACAAATAAAAAGAACAATGAAGTTGAGTAAGAAGATGATTTCTCAGACTCTCAAACTCTGTCTGTTCGTGTTATTGGTAGATTTAGTTTTTAAGTGTGGTTTCAGTATTGAAGATGGTGTTTAATAACAAGAAACAACCACGAAAAGGGTTTAAAAGATTTTAGTGTATGACCCTTTCACTGTGATTTATTTATTTTTAGGCTACGATATGTATCAGTTATTCTATCAAGAAAGGACATGTATCTAAGTGGTATTTGCTAATTATTTTTCTTTATCATACACACGCTCTGCATATTCTAAAGCAAGGTTTTTAGCGCATCATCAGATTTCTTCTTTAACGTTATTTCGATTGTCTTTTTCTTTTTCAGGATTTATAGCTCAAAACATATTCGCATTTTGCAATTAATGATTTGTGCCGCATTGCGAATAATTAAAGGCATCAATAACTGAGTTTCTCTTGCTTTGTTGCGATGTTTTACATGCAGCGTGTACGTGGAATGACGCGTAAATCCGTGCAATGACTGTAATTACGATACCACCGTTTGAAAACAGGGAAGAAATTCAAAGTTTGGGCAAATGTAGAGTGCGAAAGCCATTATCCTTCAGTTCCTAATACACACCTAAAATATTTTGGTACTTTTGATTAATGATCGGAAACTGCACAGGATTATCGATCATACTCAGAGTAACATTCGGTACCACTTATTAATAGCTCATACTTTTAGGATCTACATGATGATCATTAGGTGAGTAGTGTGATTAATAGTGTTTAGCCTAAACGAAAGAAAGTTTTGGAAGTACGATCTTTAGAGCCAGGTATTGGGAATTGGTGCTTAATATAAATATTTCCATTAATTACACGGACAGATGATTAATTGCAAACCAATAAATTGGATATTAATCTATATACGCTCTTCAAATATTAAGACCTGCACCTAAAAATATTTTCAGTGTTTAAAGATAAATAACGTGCATTAAAAAGTCCCTTGATAAGTTAAAAGGAAGCTGATTTTTCTTGGAAAGGACAACTGCCACTCAGTGCAGCATTATGTCTTCAATAAAGATTAAAAGCGAATAAATGTTGGAAAGGTTCTTTCTTTCTAAATGTGTTTGTGGCCACCGCTGTGGTGCAGTGGTCAAAGGGTATGTCTTTAGTGTTACGACACTTATATCCAATTATATTTCTATATTTACCAACCCTTTATGCTCGTTGAATATTATCACTAGACTACTGAATGTTTGATCAATAAAGAAGTGGTCCCGACCGCATCAGTGGTGCAGTGGTCTAAACGCTGGCTTGTATTTATTATTTGGGGGTTTAAAAATTTTTCATTTGCCCTGGTTAACACATAAAGAGTTCATACAGACACAGTATTTGTTACACAGGGTATAAGAAACATTCAAGACATGTATAGCAGAAAATTACAGAGCAAACATGTGATACAGTGTGCCAGTTTTTCAAATAACAGAGAGAGCCAGTGCCGGAAGACAAACACAATATCCATGCCTTACCCGGGATTCGAACCCGGATCCCTCCCTGGTCGAATGACCGAACGCCATCGCATAAACCACTGTGCAACCGGGGCGGCAACGCTGGCTTTTGACGATTCGTGCGAGATGGGTGCGGGTGCGAATCCACGTGAGGCATGGATGTTGTGTTTGTCTTACGGCACTGGTTCTCCCTTCCCTGCAGCCAGTGACCCTAATTTAAGGGCCGGCGACAGTTTATAGCGGGTCTGGTACGATTCGTCCAACGACGATTGGTCCAATGCCGATTCGTCCAATGGACAGTTGGTCCAAAGGTACGATTCGTCCGATGCCGATTCGTCCAATGGACGATTGGTCCAATTCTGTCCTATCTGTCCGAAGTGCTACTCGTGCTATAAAAGTCTCATCTGTTCTGATTCTATCTGCGATGTTATACGAAAGCACCGGTAGTCCAAAGAATGTAAAATAATGTTACATTTCATGCCTAGGCCTTAGAGATTTCTTTTTTTTTTTTTTTGAAATCGCGTTTTCTTGTTATACTGTCCTTGCTGCCGTATGAAGTTACTGATGTACAAGCCGTTCTATCAACTTCAATGTTTCTCTTTTGCATGAAATAATATAAAATACTAGTGTTCCGTTTCTGTTTGTAGAATGCAGTGGGGTTTTCCGCCAACTGCCCAATGAAAACAACTGGTCGGGGTTTGGACAGAGGCCTTTTCAACAGTTTTTATTCCAGCGATGCCATATTCATAACGTTTACATATTAAATCAAGTTAATAATATCGCGCTTTTATTTAAACACGAAATATTAATTCATAGGCCCTAGGCCTAGGCTTTTTTAACAGTTTTAATTCTACCGATGTCAGATTCATAACGTTTACATATCAAATCAAGTTAATAATATTGAGTTTTTACTTAGGCACGAAATATTAATTCACAGGATCTAGGCCTAAGCCTTTTTAGGACTTTTTATGCTACCGATATCATATTCATAACGTTTACATATATTAAATCAATTTAATGATGTTGCCCTTTCACTTAAGCGCGAAATATTCATTCATAGGCTCTAGGCCTAGGACTTTTTAGGACTTTTTATTCTACCGATATCATATTCATAACGTTTACATATTAAATCAATTTAATAATGTTGCCCTTTCACTTAAGCGCGAAATATTAATACATAGGCCTGCAGCCTAGGTGCCTAGCAAAGACCTCAGAAATGATACGATACGTGCCTTTTATAAAGTTTTATAAAATGTTTACAAATACCAAATATCTAGGTTGTAACTTAAAATCTTCTAAAATGGCCCGCGGCCTAGGTGCCTTGCAAAGACCTCAGAAATGATACGATTAATGCCCTTTATAAAGTTTTATAAAATGTTTACAAATATCTAGGTTGTAACTTAAAATCTTTTGAAAAGGCCAGCGACCTAGGTGCCTGGTAGATAGCTGAGAAATGATTCGTTGAGTGCCTTTTATAAGGGTTTATAAAATGTTTACAAATACCAAATATCTAGGTTGTGACTTAAAATGTTTTAAAAAGGCCCGAGGCATAGGTGCCTTGTAAAGACCTGAGAAATGATACGATGAGTGCCTTTTATTAGGTTTTATAAAATGTTTATAAATACCAAATATCTAGGTTGTAACTTAAAATCTTCTAAAAAGGCCCGGGGCCTAGGAGTCTCGTAAAGACCTGAGGAAGGATACGATGAGTGCCTTTTATTAAGTTTTATAACATATTTACAAATACCAAATATCTAGGTTGTAAATTAAAATCTTCTAAAAAGGCCCAGGGCCTAATTGACTCGTAAAGACCTGAGAAATGATAGGATGAGTGCCTTTTATTAGGTTTTATAACATATTTACAAATACCAAATATCTAGGTTGTAAATTAAAATCTTCAAAACATGCCCGGGACCTAGGTGACTCGTAAAGACCTGAGAAATGATAGGATGAGAGCCTTTTATTAGGTTTTATAACATATTTACAAATACCAAATATCTAGGTTGTAAATTAAAATCTTCTAAAAATGCCCGGGGCCTAGGTAACTCGTAAAGACCTGAGAAATGATAGGATGAGTACCTTTTATTAGGTTTTATAACATATTTACAAATACCAAATATGTAGGTTGTAAATTAAAATCTTCAAAAAATGCCTGCGGCCTAGGTGCTTTGCAAACAGCTGAGAAATGCTCCATTGAGTGCCTTTTACCAGGCTTATGTAAAATGTTTACAATTACTAAATATACAAAAATTATCTTTCAAAAGGATATAAAGAGGAGAATAATTTAAATGATTATTCCTTTCTGGAAAATAAAAAAATTACCGTTGGTAATGTGATAGCATTGGACGAATCGGCGTTGGACCAATTGTACCATTGGACGAATCGGCATTAGACCAATCGTACCATTGTACGAATCGGTATTGGACGAAACAGACATTGGACGAATCAGACATTGGACGAATCAGACATTGGACCAATCGGCATTGGACCATTCGTCCCTTTGGACGAATCGGCATTGGACGAATTGGCATTGGATCAATCGTCGTTAGACGAATCGTCCGGGACCGGTTTATAGCCCATCAAGTTTCTCACGTGATTGTTAAACTCCCAAGCAAAAGAAAATGTATTTTACAAATGAAAATCCCATCAGGCATACATAAATCAGATTTCAACTGTTTAGAAATGTTCAAGAGGTGATATTGCAAAGGATAATAGCCTCCCTGGTGGCTGATGAATGTGAAGTGCTGGCATATAACCATTCTTCGAACATGGCCCCTGGTTTGAACCCAGGAAGAGGTATCAGTAGGATGCCTGCTTGATGGCACTGGCCTTATCTTTTTCCTAGAAACAGTGATCCCAAATTTGGGACAGAGGCTGCTTATAACCCTCAGAGTTTCTAATTGTGCTCGTTTAACCCCGAAGCATCGCTGACAATGCCCCTGTGATGCAGTGGTCTAAGAGCTTGCTTATAACCATTCATCTGTGATGTGTCCGGGTTAGAATCCCGCACTGAGAAAAACGTTTTGTTAATTCAACAAAAAAATTTGTCGATATATAGTCTACAAAAAAATTTAATTTATTGTTGTCACGACAAAACGTTTTGTTCATTTAACAAAATGATTTGTCGATTTTTAAGAATTTGTTTGATCCAACAAAATATATTATCATGACAAAATGTTTTGTTGGATCAAAAAAATTCTTAAAAATCGACAAATCATTTTGTTAAATGAACAAAACGTTTTGTCGTGATAACAATAAATTTTGTTAAATCAGCAATAATTTTCAACAAAGTAATTTAACAAATTCAACAAAATGTTTTGTTGATTCAACAAAATCCTTGTTGAATTAACAAACCGTTTTTCTCAGTGCAGTGAAGTTGTGTTTGTCTTATGGCACTGGCTATCTCCCTTCGCTGGAACCAGTGGCCCTAAATTAGGAATGGGCGAATGCTTGTAGCCCATTGAGTTACTCACGGTGGTTGTTGAACCCCCAAATAAACCCAAATAAAAGAAAATATGTTCATGCGGATGATATACAGGATGAACTGTAAAGTATCTCATGCGGTCATCAAGGGCACCAGGCGATACAGGAGTTGTGTTTTAACCTGATCTGATTGCTGATTAAATTAACGCTTTTATTCGCCTCCTTTTTCTGTTGTTTCTCGTTTAGCCCTAGATAACCAAGCTGTACCATACGCAGTAAGACCCTATAACGCACACAGTGATAGAGAAACTGAAATGTTTTAATTTAAATTAGGACGAAAGATAAGCCATTATGTAAACACAATTACTTTATGAAGTATAGAAAAAAAAATATAAAATAATTTCCCTAAAAATCATAAATATATTTTTTTATTTAGGGTTTAACGACCACAGTGAGCAACTTAATGGACTAGCAGCAGCCGCACGTCCATAATTTCTGACCACTGGTTACAGGCAGGGGAGAGAGTCAGCACCTAGCCGGTGCATCATCCGGAGCTCGAACCCGGGCGGCCCATCTGAACAAACGATCAGAAGTCAGCTCGACTGCTGCGCCATTGGGGTGGCCAAGTAAATATTCACTGGGGATCAATAGTTAAGCACCAAACACCAACGCTCGAATTAAAAACAAATCCTTTAAAGGATTTCAGTAGAACTTACAATGAAATCCATTATCACAACACACATCTCAACAATATCTGGAAAAGTACGTATTCCATATATATTTTATGATGAAATTAGAAAACCAATATTAAAAAATAGCAAGTCAAATTTTAATGATAACACACCTTTAATGTTCTGTGTGAACAACTCGGATAATAAAATACGCCCTGAAATAACGCGTCATGGTGCAAATCAGGTTGCCAACGGGGATTTGAGAGTGTAATTGCCAGTCTTACAGAAGTGCATATATGAGCTCCTAGAGGTCTCTGCGATTCTTTCCACTGAAGCTCCCGGCACATGTTCTGTTGGATTTGGATCAGTTGAACTGGATAGCGATGTGAATCCGTGCTGCGTATGACTTCACTCTGAAGCTATTTGTTCACCAAGTGAAGGAAAACATTATTGCCCATCTAAAAGATATAAGAACCAATTTCTGCAAGCCATAGACAATCATAAGGTTCCGACATCTCCTTGTTACACTTTAAAGCTCTTATATTTCCCTCCAAGGAAGGCCACTGAAAGAGACCGACGCCCATACCAAACCTCCAAACCTATCTCTTTTCCAGAAGTTTGTGCAATGATTTCTGGTTTCAGGCTGTATATCGAGAGTCACGAATCAGTTTGGAGAGAACACTGGCCGGTTGACATTGAGACCAGCTGTAATGCCATCGAGACTAGATTATTCTCTGAGAGGCCATCAAAGGGGCAAAAGAAGTGGCCATCTTGTACCAAGATTATCTCCGTAATTCTTTCTGATAGAGTTTTCTGGGATCCAGAGAGGTCTCAAGCGAGTTGGCGAGCTGTATAGGTTCTATTGTATAGGTGTGTTTAAGAACAAGTAAATGTACTCCCTATTTCTACTTAATGTGGCCGTTGCACGCCCAAAAACAGGTCTTCTAGAGATGTTTTGCTTTTCCCAAATCAATTCTAAAGGCACCTGACGACCACAGGATTCACATTATGTTATCTGGCTGCCTCAGAGTGCCTTTCTCCAGTCTCGAGCCTTCTTAGTGTTCTCCACCTCATTTCGTTACTCTCGTATTTTAAAATCACAGTAGTTGCTTATGAAAAATGTCATGTCTAACTTTTCATAGTTATTTTCATCATCTCGTTTGATATGGCGATGTTTCACCCTTCTAATAGTGCTTCTCGGTGGCGTGCCGGGCGCACATGATTTGCATATGCCCTGCAATGCTAATCGTTTGCATGTCCTCTCGCGGGCGACGCATGCTGCGAATTTCAGGCCAATCGGATGCTTCCTTCCTGGTGTTGCATTCTGGGTGGCCAGCAGTGTATAAGAACACCACGCGCAAGATGTATGTCTGAGTTTTAAAGTATGACAGTGTGTCATAAAGGAGAACTGTTCAAAGCAGAGAGTTATGGAAGTGACTTGGAGAGACCTTTAATCAGCAATGAATTGATAATTATTGATGACGATGATTTTCAACCTGCACTTTTAACTGATCTTACACTTTGAATATAATAAAAAAAAAAGATCGCCTGGATATAAAGTAACAAACCCCATTTTTTGATAGCATGGTCGTGACCAATGAGGCCGGTTAATTAAAAAAGAAGGTTAATTGGCGGTGCTGATTGGGGTAGGAACACGGGGTAAGTTACGTCAGATTTAAGAAATTTGGAGAACATAGAGGCATTGGCGTTTTATGGGTGGTCTGCACAAGCGAAGACACGGCCTCATAAATTTAAAGCATATCCGACTCGTGGCGGCCACTTTTCCCTTCGTATGCATACCGCGGAAAAAGGGGTGCGGAGCTTTTTCAACAGACCGCATTTTAAAATTTACGAGCGGTAGCTTACCGCTCGTAAGTTTTTCGCATTAACAGAATCTCAAGCACCAGTGCTTTTGTGTGTGCCTAAGCGTGGAAAAGATACGGGACAAAGAAGCAAAAGAAGGAGATCGACGAGTCAGTTTCTTGTTTGAACTGTAGAAAGTAAGTGGACATTCAAGTTGCCATTCGTTCCAAAAAGGAGGAGGAACATCATCCGTACATGACGAAAAGGCCAAGTAAGTCGAGTGCAGACCAGACCAAGTAAAAGGTGAAAATGCTTGCACTAACGGGTGAAACAACGGTCAACATCTCTTTGTCTAAGAAAATAGGCTGAGGTGCCCAACTGGGTACTGTAAATTAAAGTAACTCCTTAGCCAGACGCAACGAAGACAGCTACATAGTGAAGTACGATACTGAGCAAACAGGATTGCTTATACACTGAAAAGCAATTGAATTAGAGATACCTGTCTAGTAACGTGTAGCACCACATTTCGCCCTGATGACGGCGGCGATTCTTCTCGGCATGGACTCGACAAGACACCAAAAGCGTTGGATCTACGACCCCTGAACAACTCCCACAGTTCACGAAAATTTGATGGAGGGGAGTCAGAGCCTCGAACATCTCTCTCGATGGCATCCTAGATGTACTCGATGTGACTGAGGTCCTGTGACCTAGCTGACCAAGGAAGCGAGGTCACGTCGGTGGAGTGTTCATCCAACCATTCGGATACAATTCGGGAGCAATGGCACGTTGCATTGTCTTGTTGCAGGATGAGGTCCCCAGTGGGATGTTGAAGACGCACAAACGGGAGCAAATGGTAGTCCAGGATATCCCGGTAACGTTGACCTGTAAGGGACGATGTCACACGTACCAGGGGTCTCATTTCAGTCCACGTAAACAGTCACCAGACGAGAATGCCATCCCTACCAGCTTGAAGAGTACCCTGCTGGCAAGAAGGATCCATCGCTTCATGTGGTTCGCGCCGTACTTGTATCCTGCCATCCTCATGTACCAACGTGAATCTCGACTCATCAGTCCAGGCAACAGTTTTCCACATGTCTAGGGTCCAGTGGCGATGTTCCCGCGTCCATTCCAATCTTTGCACCCTGTGATGTGCGGTCACCAGCGGTATCTTCGTGGGACGATGGCTTCTGTACCCCATAGCGAAGAGATGGTTCTGGATGGTGTGGCTGCTTACACGTTTTTGTGCACCAGCGTTAAATTGCCGAGTGATTTCTTGCACTGTGGCCCGTCTATCCGCTGTTACAATGCGAGCTGCCCGACGATAACCCCGCTCATGCACATGCTGTTGTCCACGGCAGTTGGCCCTTGCAAGGATGGTTTTCCCGGATTCGATGTACTCGCGGTGAACCCGTGACCCAGTGGCTCGTGAAAATCCCAGTGCCTGCATGACTTCCGAGATGGAGTGACCCATTCGTTGAGCCGCGACAATTTGCCCACGATCAAATGCGCTTAGATTCTTCGTCTTACCCATACTGCATTCAACTCTTAGTGATTGCCGTCGCATCACTCCTTATATAATCGGATCTCTGCATACGTCATGTCGTTTCCGTTTACAGGGCCGCCCACAGCGCCACATTTGCATAACGCCAGCTGTCTCTTATTCAATTGCTCTTCAGTGTATGTATAAGCTATTAATCGGCGTTCTGTAGAGACCATCAGCGTAATGGCTCGAGCTGCGACATGTGATGTACTAACTGCGAGTGATTACTTGGCAACTAACTTGTGACATCACCGTCAAGTTACCAGGGAGGAAAGGTTTATTAACCCAGCAGTAGTTCGCCAAAAGAGCATTGGAGAGGAGAACAGGATGAGCCACAACGACCCCTTTAGAGAGATCTGCGGTAGAAGCAGCCAATCGTGTGTGGTGTGTGAAAGAGGCAAAGCGTACAGTGATTGACCGGGTTAACCACTGTGCTACTTCATCAAACTTGCTTAGAGTTTATGGTGATTTATTTTAATGGTAGGCGAGGCGTCGGAAATTTTGTTCCATGTAAAGAAAAATTGATTTCCTCCCCAAATCAAGTTAGATTGCTACAGAAGACAACAAAATAAACTGTAGGTGTTATGTCTTTGTTTATGATTAACAACTTTGGCGTCTTATTACTAGGATACAACACATTTTGCAGTATGCCTGTGGCAGGAAGTTCAACTGACTTTTTCGTAATCGTTCATTGGAGAGTGTGATCGGCTGAAATTATGATGTTGGTGTCTCAACAACCTAAAAAAATCGAAAGCACCTCGTTATTACTTTCATTAATTATGTAAATAGTTGTGTCATTAATTAAGTTGTTTTAAGAATTGTGCCAAGAGATCCTCTTAAGTTATTTGTTTTCTTGGATGGTGAAAAATTTTATTTAGGTTAGGTGCATGTTCTATCATATTACAGTCTTTGCGATAGAATCACGCCTATTCGATTTATTAAGCAAATTAGTTGTTGCATCTCCACAGGGCGTACGATATTCTTAATTTTTAATGAGGTTAATAAAAGTATCTGAAGGCAGTAAATTTACTGCAATTATTTTGCTTTTAACAGATAAATTAATTGCGTTTAAACTTTGCAAAGCCACGGGACTCTGCAGTATCATATCAAAACAACGCTTTTCGTCTAAATTCCGCGGAAAAGACTGATTAAATAGCTTATCTTTACTGACTTAAATATGATTTCTTTACCACAGTCAGCTGTTCTGTTGAATCCCTCATTTATGAACGCCCGCACATTCTCTTGATGGGTATCTCGTTTCTTTTATAGGTATTCTAATGGAGTAAGTAGTATTTCCTTTACATCTGCAATGTAACAAAACACATCGTTGCCAAAGGGAATTGAGATTCACCATCTCGAAGCACATGGCAAAACTGTTGGGAAAATAAGTCATAAGTACGTCTCACAATAGTCAGAAACACTGTTTACACGTAGGGAGAAAAAGTGTTTTTTTATGTCTTAGTGCTCTGCGTTAAGAGTTAATACCGTGGCACACGATTAGTGCCCGGTAAATACCTAGCGAGAGAAATGCAACTCGCTTCTGTTTACTGGATTTCACACGCCTTGTGACACTCCTTCTGTTGCGATGTTTTTCGCAAGCGGTGTGTTTGTCGTATTCTCTGACACTATGTTTATTTTCCAGTGTTATACATTCAAAACTCTAGTTATTCCTTTAGTGTATTATGTGTGTTTTATAGTAATAAGTAAAACTTCAGTTTTAAGTGCTTCTTCATCCTGTTATTGGAATACTTTACATAAAGGTGAGTCATTTTATTCGCATATATTAATTTCTGAATATTCAAGTCCATCCTGGAACATAGCGCTATAAGTATACCAAAGGCAAGTGTAGAAACATTAACATTCGGTTTTTATACCACACTTCAACAATAGATACAAATTGCTAAATAACTGTTATACAATCAGAAAACGTGTGTTGTATTTTGTGCTCACTGGTAAAGTACTAAACTGTTCAAGAACCTGACAGTTTGTCTTAAAGTTCATAAACAAAGTGACAACTGCTATATTTCTCGAACAAACATTAGACAAGTGCTTGAAGCTGCCCTCTGTATTTGTTGGAAAGTCCGAGGTGTTACAGATTTTTTTTTCTATAGAATCGGAGATGTTTTAAATTTTACAAAATGTATCATACCTGGAGAGAGTCTTGATTATCAGATTATAATTATGCGCTGGGTTTCTTGGCTATATACCAATAAAGGTAATATCAAAAACGACTTAGAAGATATGTCCAACAGAACCGCTTAGCGGCTTCTAGATGTCCTTCACGCAAGTAAGACGAAAGTTGCCCTAACTCACAAACACAAAGAACTAGCACGTTCACCAATTAAATAACAACTTGTAGCAGGTTAGAGGTAAAGCTTTTAATAAATGCAGTAACGTCGACTAAGTTAAGGTCTTGTGAAATAAAAAATATTTCACGTTCAAGTTGACAAAGACAAACAGGTAAAATCAAGGTACCGAACAACTGGCACCAATTAGACAGCTCATAGCTTGCTTTTATCACCTGCCCACTGACTGATTCCCAGTGTTGTCCCAAACAGCACAGAAATGTGGGAGTTCAGACCTGACAAATTACGGAAAGTATAACTAAAAGTACACAAAGTTTACATAGGAAACAGCAAACAAAAAGCGAAAGTTAAAATAAGTAAGATACGCCACACTTCTGAAAGCACTGAAAAAAAGTCTCCTAACATTAAAATTTATTTTCGTAAGAAAATGATAAAACTTCAACAAGCAAATGTGCTTAAAGACGGCAAGAAGTACGGAAAGTTCTCTTTTCTATTTGATTTTCGTTTAGAAAGCTGAAGGCATTCCCGTTTAAGCCGTAGAAAAGATCAGACGTTCCAGCAGCACCAGTAAATGCGCTCCTGGTCAAACTGATGAATACAATAAACCTCCTCTGCTCGTTTCAACAAAACTACAGCTAAGAACAACGACTTCATCGGATGCCTCGCTTCATTTGATTATCTTTCTACATTTTTGTTATCTGGCATGTCAGCATTTGTTCTGTGTTTTTCTTGTTTGATATTTATTACATTCATAGCCTTTAGAAACTGAACGGGCAAATTCGTTCGATATAAACTGAACCGTCTCGAGTGAATTTGCCATTTTTCCTGAAGCCACGTTGCAGCAAGGCGATAAAGCTCAATAGATCCTAGGTTTATTGCATCTGGCGAAGGCTAGGACCAAAGCTCATTCGACTAGCGATTGCCAAGAGACATTGTGAGGCATTTGGTTCTGGGTCGTAAGATGCCCATCTCGGGAGACAAGAGGGATTACTTCTTGTGCCAATTTTGTCGGCCAGCAGTATCTTCTTGTCCGGTAATTATCCGCTCCGTCGCCTTTGGTGACCATCCTGGGATCAATCTTAGTAGTTTCCCAGGGTACATGCAATGCCACATTAATTTTTCCCAGCTTCATCTCCTTCTCATGCACAGAGTTCTTATGCGCAGTCTGAAAAAGAAAAAAATATTGGCTAGCTGAAAATCTTCTCCATTGGTAGAAGTTCCGACCTTTTTCTTCCTTTCTTTTTTCATTGCATTTGCACTTACGGAAAGCAAAGTTCGCACAGCATCTAGCAAAAACTAATAAGATACGCTCAGTGCATTTCAGTCTTTCATTTCGATGAACTGTAATTTTGTCAATCGCTTGCGAATGTTCAGCAAAACCACTGGAGCAGTTGACAAATAAATAATTCCAAAGAATTGTGTTCATTGCAGAACAAAATTTACGTAAAAATTGAGAAAACAACGAGATGAAAACTTACGGATAGGAATATTTAAACATTTTGAAAGTAGTGCGTCAGTGTTTTTTTCCGTTAACGACTTAAAGCAGAAGAACTGAATCCTACCTCTCATTTATTTGAGTATATCCAATTTTATAAATTCACTTGATAATACATTAGCTGCATTAGCTGCATAGTTTGTACTTTGCTCTTAGGATGTGATATAAAGCAAGTAAAAAATACAGTAATAATTTCCGTTTCATTTAATTAAATACTTGCAATGACACATTTTTAACAAATAATTTCTTTTGGTTGCAAGCCTTTAAACGTGACATAGTTTCACATTTTTCACAACATATTGGAATAGGTTTCCCAGATTTAATATTTTAAATTTCAAAGACGAAAGGAAAAAATTAAAGAATAGTATTCTATTGAAGTGCAACTTATCTATTTAGTGGCTACATTTATAATCATGTAAGGAAATTTAAAGTTAACGGTATCATCAAAATAACTTTAGCTTTTTCGTACATTTGCACAGATATCGAACTATTAAATGTGTCGCTATTTTCTTCTACGATATAATTTATTCAGTGATCGAAAGATTTTTTTGCAAATTTCGATTTTTTTATCAAACGAATAAATCAAGGAATAATTCTTTTTGACCTGTTTGTCGTCAACTTTCTATAAAAGGCTCCTAGGACAAAAATTAAAAAACACAAACTGTTATACGGTCGTATCATGGCAATTCAGCATAATCTAATTTGACATGGACATTGTAGAAGAAACATTCTTCGCAAAAACATGGTACAACTATAGTATTTTTAAGGCGGCAACAGAATAGAGAGCCATCGCCATGCGTACTGTTCAACATGTAACTTTATCATCAGAAAACTTGAAAATTGCACCCACATCTCCCGCTTTTGCTCGATCAAGCTGTCGGAAAAAATCTCGCGAAAATCGGAGAATATTCTGATTCTTAAGGTGGACGTCAAGTAATTTTGCTTCCTATATTTCGAATGGAAAAACTTCTGTACACATTTTCTTCACAATTAATGCGTTCCCAAGGATGAAAATTTGAACATCGATTAAAATACCTTCAGTTTATAACTTAGAATACTTAATATTTTCTAAAATATAACCATAATTATGCAATCGAACATTTGTTTGTCTACTGACGTCATCAAAGTACAGGTCGCGCCATCTTTTTTCTGGTTTCAACACCACCAAAGAAAAGGTTATTGATTTTTAATAATTATGATTATGTTTTAGAAAGCATTAAGTAATCCAAGTTATAATATGAAGTTATTTTAATCGATGTTCAAATTTCCACCCTTGGGAACAAACTAATTTTGAAGGAAATGTGTACAAAAGTTTTTCCATTGGAAGTATAGGAAGTAAAATTACTTGACGTCCCCGTTAATACTCAGATACTTTCATCTTCGTCGTCCTGGGGCGTGTAACGGATAGCAGTTCGATTCCCGCTCCAGGGCGGTGTAATTTTAAATTTTCTGATGATAAAGTTACGTGTTGAACACTAAGCATGGCCATGGCTATTGTGTTTGCCTCCTTAAAAATCGTCTAATTGGATTTGCTTTCAATAGGCCTCATGTGGTTCTACATAATTTCATTAAAAAAAGTTTACATGAATAACTATTCAACCGAAAAATGTAAGGACACGTTTTTGTGTAAAAGGGAACTGAAACAGGACACACTATTTAGCGCATGTTAAAGTAACGTTAGGTATCCATCATTGGGAAATTGGCTTTGTAAATTGCAGTAATTTACCTTTCTCGGCGCCAAAATATTGGAATACAGCATTCACTGCCACAAAGTTTACTCTCGCGTATCGGCGAACTCCTACGTTTCGATCAAAATTTTATCAGCCCATATATTCTGCATACTGATACTATAAACCTAATTTCATAGAGACGTCTCTGTACTTCATGTATGCGCCTTTTTCATGTGAATGAAGCCAAAACCCGTGGTGCCAGGTTCGCAGGTTTCGGTGATATTCCCAGTGTTGGAAGTAGCCCAATGAACATACCCAAAACAAACCAGAAAAACGTAAATTTAACAAGTTAAACATGCAGAACACCACTGTCCGATTTCTCATTTTGAGGGCATTCTTCTTACGCATGCAAAAAGCAGATTTTGTCAAAACCATTATGGGCCCCGTGGTGAAGACTAAATGGACTCTTACATTTTACTTTCTATTTATTTTTACGAGATCATCCCCAATAAGGGAAGAGGAAAGAAATTGCCACATCTTTGTGATTTCTTATGTTTAATAAAAAACCGGTTAGCTTTAAACTAGGGATGGACCCTTCGGGAACGATTCGTTCACAAAGAAACGACTGTTCACCATGAACGGTTAATTATTTCTTCAGTTGCTGCTTACCATCTTTGGTGAATCCCTAGCATTGTGCGGGGCTCCAAGAAGCAACCTGCCAAATTGGCTTGGCAGTTAGCGTGTGTGAGTCTGGAGGAATTCGAGGCCGCTGTGGTGTAGCGGAGGCATATCCGGCGCGTAACTGGAAGACCCTGGGTTCGACTCCCGGTGGCTACCGATGAGAATTTTTCCGTGGCTCACTTATAAACGTGGAAAGAGCGAAGATCTTTGTTTGAGGTTAATGGTTTGCTCTCATTGCTGAGAATGATAATTCAATCCGCCATTACAGCGACACACACTAAAGTTACAGTGCGTTTATAACTTTGTTCCGGCCCCATGAGTTCGGAAACCAATTTCCATTAAGAAAAGTAATGTCAGGAATTGGTAAGTGTCAAATGTTATGTGATGGAGAAATCAGCAGTCACCTGGGAAATAATGGTGAAATTTAAGAACAGGGTTGATACATGAAGGCCATTCATTTGATGGTGTGTCCGAATCGTTAAATAATTCATCGTGAACTGGGAATGATGAAGAGTTTGCGCTCTTTTGGGCAGTTTTCCAAAAAGAGCTTCTGTGACCTTGAAAGCATTGTGGCCGTAAACACTTGCAACGAATGATTTACTCAGTGAGCGTAGAACTTAAATCTGAATGGTCATTCGTTAATATGAAAATTCGTCAATCACTCTTTTACATGAATGTTGAATGAACTTCCAAGAAGGAATGATTTATGCCATCACCAGTTTGCAGTGCCTGAAGAAAAATTGTGTTGCACAAAAATCATGTCATTTCAGGCTAGCTGCGCCTTCTATTGAGAAACACTTGTACTGTCAAAAACTTGGTAGACTCTGGCGTCAGGTTGTGTAAGGCAAGCGATATGCAGAGCACGAGAGTGAGATGGGGGTATTGGTAAGAAACTGGAAAAAGGGTAAGTTCCACTGAGAGCCTCTACTGGTACGTGGGCTAGTTGCACTCAAGATACATCCCACCCCACTGAGCTTCCTTCTTGTGACGGATTACTGCATTCAGAGACTCGCTCAAGTCTTTTCTGCTGTCGGAAAATTACGATCCAAGCATTTGCGTGTAGTACAACGTCACTTCCATCCAATCCCTATTTATCGATCTTTATAGAATTTGCGTCCCGAAATATCATTAGCTTTTTCCCTTTTCTGCTATACATAAACGCAATCTTACCTCTATAATTGCTGTTTGAAGAATGATGCAATGTGATAGCACTGCTTTGCATGGAGTCGGCGGAGCATAGTCCAACACAGAGCACCTTAGGCCGGAAGGACCTTCCAGTAAGCAAGGGATGGGTGAGTGTAGTCAATCGATATTGTTGTCTCCCTTTCTGTGTGCAATTACTTATCAGGTAAAGTTCAGGGCGAGTGCAACTGACCCATGCCCGGGACGGGTGCACTCTACGTACGGTGACATCCCTCGATCTTCCCTTTTGTGTGCTTATCACCTGCATACAGAAACTGGTATGAGCTATTCTTTTCCCTGCAAAGGATTCTATCGTGATTGTTACACACGAATTTCGCTCGACAGCTATTATTGTTAGCCCTCGCGATATCTCCGTGGCCAAACGAATTTTTTTCATCTGACCTTCTGAAGCAGAGATGTCGATATGTACGACTAAAATATAAACATTTATGGCCATTAGGTAGACAATTGTTCACTGACAACGCCAGAAAATGTTGGGTAGTCAGTTGATCTTCGGAACTCGATGGCAGTGGTATAGGAGTGCTGAAAAAGTTTGGATGTGTTGAAAAAGATTTGGGGGAGGGATCATGGATGGAAGTACATTTTTTGAAGGCTGAAAATCTTTGTACTGAAATATTTAGGCTTTAAACCTGAGATTACAAATCGTGAAAAATTCAAAACATGGTGAACTGTTGAATTTTTAATATTTAAGAACGGCCAAAAGCGAGAATCTTTCACCAAGATTATACATAGATATTTTGTTTTTGTGCTATTCTTATTTCTTTAATCTCTCACGCCTAAATGCTTCCCTAAACGAAGCTAAAGCAAAGGAGGATTAACACATGTGCTGTTGAAACAGTAGATACTGATATTTTTGCAAATGTTGCATGCTAAAATGATTCAGAAGTATAACTGCAAAATCTGTGACCGATTAATTGAAGCGATGCATTTGTGATGGCAGTAATTGATTTGAAATAAGAAAAACTGAAAAAGAAACATTAGATTTCTGTATAGTATATGGAATTCACATGAAAAAGAAAAATTATTGCATCATTGTAGAAAATGTATGGCATACAATTTCTACAATATCTAATTTTTGGAAAATAATAGTTTGGCCACTAGGAGGCGAAAGTGTATATATTTCGGTTTCTGGTGAATTTGCAGCAAAATCTGCGCCTCTGAAATTTCGACTTAAAATTTCTTTCGTAAACAGACACTGCTGCCACGAAAAGCCTTTTGAGAATAACTGTTGCTTAAAATAATGCCTTGTTTTGCCGCTAGGTGCATAGATGTATATTTTATTTTTGTCGATATCTCTACTTCTAAGAGTCCAATTTGAAAAATTCTTTCTTTATCCGAGGGCGCTGCTGGTGCGACAATTTTTGCATATACTCTCAGATTTTTGTTTACGCACAAGTGTGCCACTACAGGGCGTTGTTAACGTTTACAGCATATTTGCAACAATATCTATGGGAACAAAAATCTGACTGAAAACATTCTTTTTCAGTCATACATGATTATGAAACCATTTCGTGTGTAGTTCGTTCCCAAAATAAGACACAATTTTCCCGTTAAGGGCGAAAATGTAATCTGTTTTTCTCCATATCTCTGCTTCTAAACGATGGATTTAAATTTTTTTAACACCGGATACCATTTACTTTGTACAACACTTTGCTCGTATTATATTTGTGGATCACAGTTCTGTCACTTGGTGGTGTTTGTGTACATTTTTTGCAGCTTTATTTCCGCTTCTAAAAACACTATCGACAATTTATTTATTTTTTCTCTATGCCGTTCGCTACAATAAGGATGGGGAATACCCTTTCCGCTCGGTGTCGTAAATGTCAAATCCATTTCTCAGTATCTCTGCTTCTCGGAGACGTATTTAAAAATTTGTTTTCCTTAGTATAACTTTTGCTAACAACAGTTGCAGCATACTTTTCGCATATTTTCAACTTATGAAGCAAAACTCTTCCTATAGGGGGCGTAGATTTATATCATGCTTTCCTAAATATATTTCTTATTCTAACCGTCCGATTTTAAAATCTCTGTGTTCTGTTGCTATGAGAAACTTTTTGTGTACAACTAGTTAATTTTCGTAACGTATTTTTTCAGCAGCTAGTGGGAGTAAATGGCTGTTTCTACACAGCTGGCCACCCAAAATGCAACACCAAGAAGGACACGAGATAGCAAAGCCAGATTTACTGGACACATAACAACAGATACAAAGATGAAACGATTGAGCTTACAGGCCCGTGCGACTTGCGGAACACGCAGACATCAATAGTTCGTTTGGCCCCCATGACTGGAAATAACGGCCGCTACAAGCCGCGGCATCGAACGAAACAGGCTTTGGATGTAGGGTTGGGGTATGTCGGTCCAGGCTGCTACCACACGTTGCCACAGTTCATCACGCGCAGCCGCGGCTGGTGCTTGCCGGGCCACTCGGTTGCCGATCATTGATCAGACGTGTTCGATGGGCGACATATCGGGAGAACTGGCAGGCCACGGCAGAAGTGACACCTGGTGGGCCGTGAAGTATTGTTGCACAATGAGCTCCACGTGCGGGCGCGCATTGTCCTGTTGAAACGTGACCGCTGGCAGGTCCTGCAGGAAAGGGAGGACTACAGGCTCCAAAACGTCGGAAATGTAGCGGTGGCTGTTGAGTGTACCGGCGATGCGCGCCAGAGGGGTGCGGGTGTCATATCCAATTGCGCCCCAAACCATAACGCCAGGCGACGGACCTGTATGGCGATGCATAATGCAGGCGTCATACAGTCTCTCGCCGCGGTGCTACCACACGCGGATCCGACCATCGTGGTGTTGCAGGCAGAAGCGGGATTCGTCGGAGAAGACAATGTCGTGCCATTCCGTAGTCCAGGTGCGGCGTTCAACGGCCCACTGCCGCCGCACTCGGCGGTGGTGCAACGTCAATGGTAATCGGAACAATGGGCGCCGTACGACAAGTTCCCACTCTTGCAGACGACGTCGAACGGTACGTGCTGACGCAGGTTGCTGTGCAACACACCCTAATTCTTGCGCTAACGTTCGTGATGTGGAGGTGCGAGCCGTCAACGCCCGCCGCACAACATGCCGGTCCTCTCGTTCGGTGGTGTGACGCGGCTCCGGCAATCGCTCACGTCGGTCCGTCCGTCTCTCCTGCACCCACCAAATTCATACTCGCCTCACTGTGGCTGGATGTCGTCGCACACGGGCGCCGATGTTCCGTTACGATAAACCGCTGTCGCGATAAGCCACAATTTGTCTTCTGTCGAACTCCGAAACGTTCTGGAATGACAGCCGTATTCTGCGACGAAGCATCAGGAAGCTTCCAACACACTGGTCCGGCAGCACAACAGCCCATTGTGTTGCTCACGGAAATTTAACGACCACCGTGAGCAACTCAATGGACTATAAGCAGTCGCTCGTCCCTAATTTAGGGTTACTTACTCCAGGGAAGGGAGAAAACCAGTGCCGTAAGACAAACCGACATCCATATCTCACCGGGATTCGAACTCGGACCCATAGCGGACGAGTGGTCAGAAGACATCATTTGGACCACTGCACCACCGGGGCGGCATTTTTTTCCCTAAGCGGTTCCTTGACTATTAATAACTTTGAAAAAGTTCATTCGCTTTGGGAAGGAATCAAAACGCTTGCTCATCAGAACCGTGAATTCGGTGTCATCTTTCTTGTTCAAAAAATCGTTTGGAAACTGGAAACTTTTTTCTCGGGACGAAAAATTCTAAAATGACTTGAACATTACTCCTCGGAACTCGTTACAACTTATTTCTTTTTTTTCTCATCTGATGATTTATAATCGAAGATGCGGCCCAAAACTAAATTACTCGGGCGTACCCCCACGATGCATACATTGCATACCTTTAAAAAAATATTTATGCGAATTTATACATACAATGGCAGATAATAATTTATGCACTAACAGCAAGTAAGAAATTCAAAAAGTGACATAATTCTTCAGCCGCTCAAGAGTAATTTAAAAGCAAAGGTGTATGTTCAAGTAGAAATATAAACCTAACAATATAAATGAGCACTGCGAAACATATCCTCAACAAAAATCTCGTTTGAAATTAGACTTTCAGGAGCAGAGGGTATGGAAAAAAGGGAATTATGTACATATAATCCATTAGACAAAAAGGCCGACTTATGCACGATAAAATCTTTACTAGTTAAAAACACATAAGTTAAAAACATACAATGAACATGAGACCTTTCGAACTGGCCACCAATTCGTTTTCAGATGTGATTACATGTGACGCAAGGACGAGAAACCCACAAGTATAAATACAAAAAAACAAAAAACAAAAAAAACACAGCGTGACGTATGCGGTGTGGGGAATATGCTGACCAATGAATCTACAAAGATTCACAAACGGTGACACAAAATTAAAAGAAGTTGACCCTAATGATAATTCAATGTGCGGATTGCCACGCCCCTTCGTACGATATTTACATCGTTTGTAGGGAATTGTTTGAAAAACACGCTGAAATAAACCGTTTTTCGATTCTGGCGATACTTCAAGATCTATTGTATTTCAAAGTTAAGGTAAGCAAAAAAGTGCTATCAGGTCGCGTTCCGGACACACTAACAGCAACAGAACCGCGAAACTTTGTCAGCATGTAGTGCCATGACCGAATTTTTGCCCCTCGTCGCCCTTGTTTTGAATCTCGATTTAGTTTACGAGAAGTTAAATTTCTAAATTTCACAAAATTCTCTATTTCGCGATGGGATCCTGTGACGTATATTCTAAATTAACTTTCCTTTTTAGTTTCTTTCCCTATGTAAATCTTGAGGTTATTCTCAGTTATATTTCACTCTTAACGTAATATCTTTTCTCTCAAACGAATACTGTTGGCAACATAATTGAGGTTGAATGAACGTGACGTATGCCTGAGATAAGATAAGAACGAGAGATAAAAACGACGACTAAACTGTTGTTTGGAGTGCGTTGTCAAGCGAGGTTGCTGGAGAGCGTTGTGTTGTACACTGATTATTGAAAGGAGAGTTGTGAAAAGAGCGTTGTGTTAAGAGTTGTGTGGTGTGTGGAGCGTTTACTGCCATATGCTATGCTATGTTACGATGTGATGGCTACATCCTGAATAAAGCATCTTTTCCGTAAGTTTGACTTCTGTTGTTTACATGTTTCGTCTGGCCGTTAAGGTTTAATTTAGGAACTATTTCTTCGTATGGGGATGTTTTTAAAATAACGTAGAAGTAAGACAAGACATCTACGTCATAATCCATTAAAAAAACGGATCATGGCAAATTATAAATCATAACGCTTTGCAATTTTTACAGCATAAACTTACAACCATCATCCCCTTTTTACAAAAAAATTAAGAATAAGTCATTTTCTGATGTATAAGGATTTTTTAAAGACGCAAAGGAAAGAAACGAACGGCTCGTCTGTCATCACGAAAACCACAGAGGAAAGTTCTGGTCCAGTGACCTGCTGCCATGGTGACGCTAGAATTTGTTATGCATATGCTTTGCTGGTAAAGCTATCTCAGTTGCTTAAGGTGAACGTCAAGTAATTTTTCTTCCTATACTTCCAATGGAAAAACTTCTGTACACATTTTCTTCACAATTAATGCTTTCCTAAGAAAGAAAATTTTAACATCGATTAAAATAGCTTCATTTTATAACTTGGAATACTTAATATTTTCTAAAACATAAACATAAGTATGCAATCCCACATTTATTTGTCTACTGACGTCATCAAAGTACAGGTCACGCCATCTTTTTTCTGGACAATTAATGCGTTCCCAAGGATGAAAATTTGAACATCGATTAAAATAGCTTCATTTTATAACTTAGTCTAATATAATTACGGTTATGTTTTAGAATATATTAAGTATTCCAAGTTATAATATGAAGTTATTTTAATCGATCTTCAAATTTTCATCTTTGGGAACACACTAATTGTGAAGGAAATGGGTACAAAAGTTTTTCTATTGGATGTATAGGAAGCAAAATTACTGGACGTCCACCTTATCGGTTTAGCATAACGGTTTACGGTTTACGGAAATGCTTTCTGGACCGCTTTTTTTCTTAGTGGTAAATTTAATAAGTGCTATAAGTTCAAACGACAAAAGTCCGACATTCCAAAAATTAACGACAGTAAAAAAACTCGGAAACTTCGGAATAACAAGCCTTATTTGCTTAGACATAGAATAAAAATTGAAATTTATATGAATTTTCCAGTTTTTATTTCATGTGATATACTCGGAGATCGGGCTCCAGGGCCCGAGCGCTACTCTGGAAACGAGCGTAGGGAGCCTAGAGGCGCAGCTCCTAGTTTCTTACATCAAAATACGTATAGGTTGGTAGCAAGGCCGAGAAAAGGCACCGTATAGTTATGATATTTCCACGGCGCATGGGAGCTTCTACCAGGGTCTCTTTCCCTCTGTTGAATGAAATCACTGTTATGCAGCATACTCGTTGCTCTCAATGCTGGCAAAGAACCGACCCGTTTCAGTTTTGGTTACGCAAGCACTAAAAGCTGGCTAGATGGATTTTTCGTCTCCAGTTTTACGTTTGCCAAAAACAAAAGGGACCTGCGTATGACCCCATCTTAACATACATAAGTGACTCGTGATGAAGAAAATCCTATATGTCATCTACGTATTGTCATGCACACATATTAAAGCACATCGTACGTATACTATTTAAGACCTCATGTTTTTCCAAAATAGGTAAATCGTCTTAAGGGTTTCCGGTCAGTTGTCTTTTTAGCACGTCTTTTGTAAAAACCGATCGTGCTTCTGTTATCGGTTTGTCCGTCTGTCCGTCTGTCAGTCCGTCCGTCCGTCTGTACCCACGATATCTCTTCAATTATTAGTCCGATTTGAAATTTTTTTTTTGCATTAGGAAGCTTGAAATATGCAAATGATGATCCTTTATATCGTTTTTTTTACGATGTACAGTTTCGCTGCTAGAGGGCGTAAATGCAGATGATGTCGAATTCAAAAATATGTTTTATTCCACATATTTGCTTCTAAACATCTGATTGAAAAAAATTATCATTCGATTCCACGTATGTCGAAGAGTATTTTAGATATAGTTACTTTTTCGAATTACGCATAGATTTTCCGCTAGGGGGCATAAAAGTAAATTACATTTTCCCTGATAACTCTTTTTCTAAAACTCCGATTTGAAAATGTTTTTCTTCAGCGTATACATCTCCTGAAGGAAATTCTTTTGCATATAATTTCAAATTTTTGGTAAAGAATACTTTGGCCACCAGGGGGCGTAAGTTGTAATTTTTGCTTCTGATGTATTTGCCATAAAATCGGAGCTTCTAAAATATCGATTGAAAAAATTCTTTCGTGGACTGATGCCACTCACATTGATAAACATTTTCGGAATATTTTCTTCTTAAAATATTCCACAGTTTCTCCGCCAGGGGGCGTAGAGTATATCTTTTTTTTGTCAATATCTCTACTTCTAGGAGTCCGATTTGAACAATTCCTTCTTTGTTGGATAGTGTTTTCCGTTTGACATGTTTCCCATATAATTTCAAAATTTTAAAGTAATTCATAGACTTTCCGCTAGGGGCCGTAGCTGTAATTTGCGTTTCGCCCTATATCTCTGCTTCTAAATCTCCGATTTGAAAAATTCTTTCTGCACCGCATACAGCTCCTGATGGGAAATCGTTTGCACATATTTTCTAATTTTTGTAAGAAATGGTTCGGCCACCAGGTGGCGCAAGTCTTAATTTCCGCTTCTGTTGTATTTGCAGCAAAATAGGAGCTTCTAAAATCTCGATTGAAAAAAAAGTCGTTTGTTGACCGATACTACTCATGTAGACAAACATTTTAGCAAAATTTTTTTCTTCAAAAAATGCATGGTTTCTACGCCAGGGGGCGTAGATGTATATCTTATTTTTGTCAATATCTCTACTTCTAACAGTATGATTTGAAAAACTCCTTCTTTGTTGGATAGTGTTCCTGATGCGAAATGTTTTCCCTATAAATTCAAAATTTTCAAATAAATCATAGACTTTCCGCTAGGGGGCACAAAGGTAAATTCCGTTTTCTGCGTTATTTCTGATCCTAAAGTTCTGATTTGAAAAATTCTTCCTGTATCGCATGCAAGACCTGATGGAAAATATTTTTCACATAATTTCTAATGTTTGGTAAAGAATGGTTTAACCATCAGGGGTCATAAGTGTTAATTTCTGCTTCTGAAGTATTTGTTGCAAAATCCGAGGCCGCCCCGGTGGCGCAGTGGTCTAAGGCGTTGGCCTCTGATCATTCGTCCGTAAGGGGTCCGGGTTCGAATCCCGGTCAGGCATGGATGTTGTGTTTGTCTTACGGCACTGTCTCTCTCCCTTCCCTGGAACCAGTGACCCTAAATTAGGGACGGGCGACTGCTTATAGCCCATTGAGTTGCTCACGGTGGTCGTTAAACCTCCAATCAAAAAAAAAAAAAAAAATCCGGGCTCCTGAAACCTCGACTAATTTTTTTTTCTTGGACCAATACCGCTCATATGGAAAAACCTTTTGCGAATACTTTGTTCCTAAAATAATGCATGGTTTTCCCACCTGGGGACGTAAAGTCACATCTTATTTTTGTCGATAACTCTGTTTCTAAGAGTTCGCAAGCTGGCGATTCCGTTTACAGCAATATCTGAGGGATTAAAAACCCGATTGAAAAGCTTCTTTCTTTCGTCAGATCTATTGTTTTCCATACCGGTTCCATTGACTTTGAATAGGTTTGATAAATTTCATTTGCGTCAGAACGGATTCAAAAGACGTGCTTATTACACCCGAAAATTCGGTGTCATCTTTCTTGTTTTATTATTGTTATTATCTTGTATGAATTACTCATTATATTAGTGATTTTTATCCGCAAAGTATTTTTTGTTTTGTGTGGGGGTGTAACAACCACCGTGAGCAACTCAGTGGACGATAAATAGTCACCCGCCGCTGCTTTAGGGCCGCTGGTTCCAGGAAAGGGAGACAGACAGTGAAGTAAGACAAACACAACATCCATACCTCACCGGGATTCGAACCCGGACCCATCTAGGAAGAATGGCCAGAAACCGTCACATAAATGGTTCATTGTGACACGTAAGAATCGCGTGATAGCGGCAGATCAGACTGTCGAGCATCAGGTGTCCTTCGATTGAGGTTCAGGATCGTTCAAACGCGTGATCTGAGAGACTTTGGATGTGGCATGATTGTTGATGATTGGCGTGTTGGTTCGAACATCACGTAAGTAGCCGACCTACTGGGCGTTTCACGAACACAGTAGGAAGGGGTACCCCGAAGGGTGCAACACGCAAAAGGCTTCCACCAATCAGCGATTCTGTAAACGAATCTACAACTAGTGGATGAGAAGTGTTATCCCGATGATCGTGCAAGCGAAGAGACGGGCCACAACCTTGCAAATCACTGTGGAAGAGTTGATGTGCCGAGTTCCATCTTCGAACGATGTGTCGAGTTTCATCTTCGAACGATGCGCCGAGTTGGGCCGAGTTTCATCTTCAAACGTACAACGTGCCATGCCATTTCGCGTACGTGCTACACAGCCGACAACAATGTCGACTGCATCCGTTTTCAGAGCAGAACATGAAATCCCTCCCTCGGAAACATCGACTATGAGCCGCTGAATTCAGGAACACGGTCACATGCACTGGCAAATCAAACTTCCTTTTGGATCATACGGCTGGCAGAATCCGAGTTTTAAACTGGCAACGTGGGGCCATGGAGCTATCTTGTCTAGTGTAAAAATGCAAGTCGGTGCCGGCTTTATGCTGGATAGCAGAAGGTTTTCCTGTCCCGTGATACCCAGCTAAAAACACTTGAACGCCACGCCGTTTCTAAATGTTGTTGCCTACCCAAATCATTCCTTTATAACTATTGCTTATTTTTATAAAGATGGATCCGTCCAGAAGGATAACGCACTAGCTCACAAGACTCGTATTGTAACCCAATGGACGAGAAATTTTCATTGCTTCAGTTGCCCTCGCGTTCCCTAGATTAAAACGCCATCGAGCATTTCTTAGATCTGATGAAACTGCTCACTAACAGACTGTTCCGCCATCCAAGTTGGATCAAGTGCGCGCCTGAATGGCTTACGCTTTGCACATTGCAGCATTTTCGCAAGAAGGCTGTAAAATTGCTAACCAGTCTGACGTAGCAAGGTATGTAATTCGATGGTACCGCAGTCAAAAGGGTAATCTAAGATGGCTGCATCGGAGGAGTGTCGGCTACAGAACTTTACGCAGGAATTGTTTGTTATGCTCTCTCCCCTTTTTTCCCTTGGACAGCACATGAGTTGGATGTAAATCACACAGCCAGCTACACAACCATTGTCAACAGCAGGTCCTCCAGTTCCCGTACTTATAGGGATGGTTGTGATTTAGCGCGGACCCACTTTTCCAAGTCGGCCACTTTTTTTAAGGCCACGGCATTAAGAGAAAGTCACCAGCATGTTCCTCGAACCACTGCTTGACGATTCTGGCAGTGTGGTATGGCTCATGTTCCTGTTGGTAATGGCCATCCCCAGCAACTTTCCGTGAATGGGTGAACTTGGCCCGCAACGATGTTCAGATACCTGACAGCTGCCAGGGATTGTGATATTGGGATAATGGGGCTTAAAGTGTCCCAAGAAAACATCGCCGACAGAATAGCACCACCGCCACCGGCCTGTTTCCGCCCAACAGTGCATCCAGGTGCAATAGCTTCCGTTGGTAATCGACGTATCAGCGCTCGGCCGTCTACGTGATGCACCAGAAATCTTGATTCGTCAGACCAGGCCTCTTTCTTCCAATCATTCACGGTCCAATCTCGATCATCTTGAGCCCATTTCGTGCGTTGTTAGCGATGACGTGCAGTGAGCTGTGACACATTGTCCTAATCACCACTGTAGCAGCTGCGAGTTATTTGTCGCACTGTGGCCCTGCGATCGCTGTGAACAGTGCGCGAGTCTCTGCTCTCCTCTGGCATCAATGAGATGCGGACGACAAACAGCTAGACGACGGTGCCTCGTTTGGTCATCTGTGCACCAGCTTTGATACATAATCACTACAGCGGCACGTGAACAACCCACAATTCGAGCCGTTTCCGAGATCGTGTTTCCGATGCGTCGTGCCATCACAGTTTGTCCTTTATAAAATTCCGATAAATCGGCAGCTTTTCCCATTCTGACTCCGAACACTCTACTAACCGAAAGCTGGTCCTCGGGTTGTATATACACTGAAGTTCCAGAAAAACTGGTACACCAGTCTAATACTTGGTAGGTCCCCCACGGGAGCGCAGGACTGCAGAAATACGATGGGGCATGAACTCCACTAGCTTCTGAAAATATGCTGTAGGCAATGCACACCATACTTCCTGCAGAGCGTTCCACAATTCGGGTGTATTCCGAGGTCTCGGATTCCTGTGTTCCATAGCGCGTTGCATGACATCCCAAATGTGTTCTATCACGTTCAGATCTGGGGACTTGGGTGGGATGGCAACACCCCAAACTCAGATGAATGCTCCTCTAACCAAAATGTGGCGTCCCGACACTTGTGTGGAGGTGCATGGTTCTGTTGGAACAGGCCCAACCCATCAGCATGAATGCAGGACATGAACGGTTGTACCTCGTCAGAAAGGTTGCGCACAGAGCGTTGGCCGGTCACAGACGTTTGAAGACGTACCAGGGGCCCCAGTGAAGTCCAGCTAAACACACCCCATACCATTATGCCCCCCTCCCCCAGCCGACACAGTTCCCTGTCAACAGGCGGGATCCATGGTTACATGAGGTTTGCGCCACACACGAATCCTTCCATATGCCCGATACAGTTGGAAACGCGACTCGTCAGACCAGGCTACATGTTTCCAGCCATCAAGTGTCCAGTGGCGGTGTTGCCGTTCCCAAGCGAGGCGCGTAGCTCTGTGTCGCGCCCCCATTAAGGGGACTGGAGTTGGGCGTTGGCTCCCAAAGCCCATAAAGTGCAGGGTACGTTGCACAGTCCGGATGCTGATGCTTGTTGAGGCGCCAGCATTGAATTCCGATGCTACCTTCGAGAGTGTTGCACGCCTATCGCGTGAAACGATTCTTGACAGCAGAGGATGGTGACGTTCACTCAATGTCTTTTTACGGCCACACTGGTATCGTAGGTTGGAGGTTTTGCTGGAATTCTTGTCGTCACGGTACACCCTTGCAATGGTCGTCCGTGAAAATCCGAACTTCGTTTCTACCTCCGAAATACTATGGCCCATCTCACGAGTGCCAACTATGACACCGCGTTGAAAATCGCTTAAATCGTTATTACTTGTAATTATCATGCCGAAAACAGCTCTGACAGCTGGCAAGGATGTCTATCGCTTTAGATACGCACTGGCGGACGCAACCGAGTACGCGCATAAGTGACGTTGCTATGTATTTTGCATAAGCTCGTCTGTACCAGTTTTTCTGGCACTTCAGTGTACATCTCTGTGAATTTCACTTGCGTCACCGTTCGGTCTTCAGGCGCGCTCGTTTCTTTAGGCTAGAAGTGGTCATAGTGTAATGGCTGATCGATGTACATGTGTGTGGCAAGTTGCGTCCAACTGCGTGCATTTCTTAATGCTGTGACATTGTCTATGTCTAGCAGTGCATATGATTCAACAATCTGTTTTAGGAAAAAACAATATCTTTAACATCAACAGTTCTGACAAATAATCTCAATCCATCTCTTCGGTGCTCTTTCGCTGGAAGTTTTGAAATGGGCACCTCTGTAGTTTGCATGCGAATTTTTTTTTTTTTTTTTTTTTTTTTTTTTGTCATTTTCCTCAGCCTTCCGTTTCAAGAACGGTATTTTTGTGATTTCTGGGGAGCAGAAATCCCTCCATCTCTCTTGCAAACATCATCTGCTGGTCTTTGCAAAACAGCTTGTTAAGCTACAAAAAACACTTTGAAAAAGGTGCCTCATATATCCCTTAAATAAAGATGTGTGTCTTGCCGTTACAGTGAATTTGTTCAGTCAGTAACATTTACTCTGTAATTATGAAATCGCAAAGCGGCAAAAATTCTATTCGTTCTACTGTATACTGAATATAAAGTGTACATTTAAGACCGTGTACAGAAAACGCCAAGCGTTTGTCGTGTGCTTTATAATATCAGTTAAACATCACATAAATTTATTATTATTTCTCACCTACGCTTCGTTTTCAGGTTCTGACACATTCATGTATTCATGATAAATCACCTAAGTCTTTTAGTAACAATGTCGTGCAAATATTTGAAAAAAGTGGGCGTATTGATAAAAATGGAACAGCAGCAGCAGTACAATGTTGTATTACTTTTCTTGGGAAAATACTTCCAAGAAAAATTATACAACATTGTATTGTATTATTTTTCTTGGAAATAATACAACATTATATACAACATGTATTAATTTATACACTATAATAAAACATTATATACTTTTTAGTGCAAGTTTGAGTCTTCCAAATTAATGGTAAGTTGATCAGCATATTTGAAGAAAATTATTACTTCTATAATGAAAGGAATCTCTCTTTTGATTTTAGATATATTCAAAATGCATTACCTTGATGATTGAACAAATCAATTTAGATGCAGGTTTTTTTTTTTTTTACTTATAAGGCTGTGTAATATTTGTTAAAGCTTGTAATGTTAACCTTCCTTTTGTGTTCCCGCATTTTCATGTAAATTTGGTTTCTTCTCTTTAAAAGGTTTCTAAGTTGAGGGCATATTTTTCTCCTCGATGAACTCGACCTTTTCAACAACCTGACATCAAGTCAAAGGGCAGTTTTGTAGTAGTGACTCGAGAGATTTGAGATATGAGCTTGTGCGTAAAATGTTCAGAAGGCAATCCTTCGAGAGCACAGTTTCGAGCAATTTTAATGTAACTATTTTGAAGCACTGATAACTATATTTTGAGGCAAAGTTTTATATGTGTCGTGTTCAATTCACCATTGTTAAAAAAGCGAGCGAAAGCTTTTATGCTCCCGACTGTAAAGAGCTGAGAGGATTATTCTGTTTTGAATGCCCAATTTAAAAGTCCAATATTGATTTAATTTAAATCCCTACAAGGTTCTGACTAAAAGTGTACAATTTGGATGACGTGCTGATGAATAATAAACGATAAGATTCGTAATTGTCTCTGAACATTGGACATATTGTTGCATTAATATGGTTACGTGCGAGTTACGATTTTTAGCTTGTGTGAGGTGAGCAGAAACCCGAAACGTCACAGTGATGCCATTTAAACCTTACTTGAGGTAAGCTGTATAATAATTTACAGTAACGTTGAAGTCAAAAGTAGTCTAACAAATTCAATGTTTTACTGTTCTACAAGGAAGAAAGCTTAACGTTAACATAACTGTTATAAACAAAAACTTTACATTCAACTAGTTACTTCAAACAACTGATGAGAAATTGGATGCCTCAAAGAGATCTAGTTTAGTTCGTCATGTCATCTGAGCAGTTTCCTCATGAGCGTTTTTATATATTATTAACACGAAAGATAAGGACAACGCATTAAAAACTTTTATCCCAAAACTCTGCGGGTTTGCTTTAAATTCATTTTGAACGAACTGATTTCTAATTACTTGGCATGCTGCTTAATTTCCACTGACAACATTACCGAAATTCCGCCTTTGGAAATTGTCTGCTTACTTTGCTTTTACCATTTCTACAGACACGCAAACAGGAGTGATTCAAATTGCTTCTAATAAACCAAGTGAAAAATTAATTTTTGGGACATCCAAAGGACGTTCTCTCATACTGTAGAAGTTCTGAAACGAGAAAGTTAATGCATTCAAAATAAGAATTCGTCATCGCTACTCTAAAGAACTTAACTAAGGTACGCCAAAGAAGATGTTAAAGAATATGAAGCGTTTCTGCTCATTTATCGGCCTTTCTCCCAAGAGGAAAAGCAAACAACATACGCGAAAATACTCTAAACGTTAGTAGCGAAGGCACTGCACTTAGGTTTTGTTATCCAATGTCCGTAAAAGGAGGTAAATAACCCAAAACTGTAAATCCAGTTAATCCCCAGGAAAAATCATCTCATATATTTGCTAACTTTTTTCTTTTTGCTTTAAACTGTCAAGGATGTGAAAATCCATTAGTCTTAATGTCGCTTCTGATTCTTCCACCCCCGTTTCTCTCTCTTTCTTTCTCTTCCTTCATTCCCTCTCTCGCTTTCCCTCTCTGCCTTTCATTCTCTCCCTTTCCGTATTCTAAATCCTCATCTGTTAGTCAATGCCCAGGAATATATCATGTCTCGCCTTCGAGTGACTTACTCCGCTGGAAAGGTAATCTTTCGGCCGCGTATATCCCTCTGCTCTTCTCTTTCTTTCACTTCCCCTTTCGCTCTGTACTTCTTTCTTTCACACTCTCACTCTCTATCTCTCTCTTCCGCATTTGATTTAACCCGGCAATATTCTGCTCTTTCCAAGATCTTTCTCTTTTAACAATGCCGAGTGAAAAATGGAGGAATTGCAAACCATATATTTATTTGAATTTATTTCTGACAACATGTAAAAAGAACAGTAGTCGAATCCCCGACAGAAACAAAAACGAAATGCTCCAAAAGAGTCTCCTCTTCCTTTTCTTGTGCTCTTAAGAACAATCTATCAAAAATGGTTCATTGGACTGTACGTAGCAATGAGAGATGGGGGAAATGGTTGTAAGAGGGCGTCCAATCAACTTTCATTTCAAATACTATGAATGCGATCTGAGATATCAAGAACAAAAGATTTATGACGGTCAAATAGAAATCGACACGTCAATAGGCGGAAAATGCAAAATTAAGTCTTCTTCCGGACGACATATCCTGTAAGGGTTCGGTGATCAAAGGACAAGACAACTTGCAGTTTTTGAATTGGAAATTCTCGATCCTGTGAAATCCTTAGATGATGATATATTTTTATCTCAGATCAGTGTATAAAAGCTTTTCAAGGTGGCCACACACTACATCGGAATGGAAACGAACTTTTCGCGTTGGAACAGGTCGGAACGGAAAACAATTTTGTCCCCACGCTGGGTCGAGCCTATATAGCCGGAATCAAAATCATTCATTTGGTGTACGTCGACAGTGTTGCATATAATATTGCAAGTTCTATAATTAAAAGTCTTATATTATCTTTTCATTTTAACTGATATAATTATACAGTCATTTGCAAAAGTTTAAAACCACCTGTTGGTATTAGGAGATTTCTGCTGATTACGTCAGCTACTGTCTGTATTACTCAACTTCCTGTCGGTGTAGCATAATCCTACAGTGGTAGTTATTGAGAGAGTTGGAGAAAGCGCGCAAGCGTCAGTTTTCTTCTGGTTATCATGCTGAGAGGTTTTGAACGTATTTTCTATATAGCGAAAAAGGGGAAAAAGCGTCATTAAGTGTTACTCAGAGGGCACAAATAGTGACTTTATATCATGAAGGATACTGCGAACGTGACATAAGCAAAAAGGCGAATGCTATTCATAATACGATCATGAAATATTGAGATACATGAGAATTTAGCGACCGAAAGAAAAGTGGACGTTCAAGGAAAACAACCCCACGTGGTAACAATACCATAAAGCGAATAGTTATGCGTTCTTCGAGGAGTTCCAGCAAGAAAGTCAAGGCTTTTCTATACTGCTGGCCACCCAAAATGCAACACCAAGAAGGAAGCATCCGATTGGCCTTAAATTCGCAGCATGCGTCGCCCGCGAGTGGACATGCAAACGATTAGCATTGCAGGGCATATACAAATCATGAGCGCCCGGCACGCCACCGAGAAGCACTATAAGAAGGGTGCACAGAAGGCGGGGTGTAAGTAGTGGAAGTGTGTTGTGCTGCCAGACCTGTGCGTTGGAAACTTCCTAATTCCTCGTCGCAGAACACGGCAGTCATTCCAGCACGTTTCGGAGTTCGACAGAGGACGAATAGTGGCTTTTCGCGACAGCGGTTTATCGTACCGAGGCATCGGCGCCCGTGTGGGACGACATTCACCCACAGTAAAGCGAGTATGGATTCGGTGGGTGCCGGAGGGACGAACGGACCGACGTGAGCGATTGCCGCAGCCGCGGCACACCACCGAACGAGGGGACCCACATGTTGTGCGGCGGGCATTGACGGCTCGCACCGCCACATCACAAACGTTAGCGCAGGAATTAGGGTGTGTTGCGCAACGACCTATGTCAGCACGTACCGTTCGACGTCGTCTGCAGGAGCGGGGACTTGTCGCACGGTGCCCATTGCTCCGATTACCATTGACGCTACACCACCGGCAAGTGCGGCGGCAGTGGGCCGTTGAACGCCGCACCTGGACTACGGAATGGCACGACATTGTCTTCTCCGGCGAATCCCGCTTCTGCCTGCAACATCACGATGGTCGGGTCCGTGTGTGGCAGCACCGCGGCAAGAGACTGTATGACGCCTGTATTATGCATCGCCATACCGGTCCGTCGCCTGGCGTTATGGTTTGGGGCGCAGTTGGAAATGACACCAGCACCCCTCTGGTACGCATCGCCGGTACACTCAACAGCCACAGCTACATCTACGACGTTTTGGAGCCTGTTGTCCTCCCTTACCTGCAGGACCTGCCAGCGTCCACGTTACAACAGGACAATGCGCGCCCGCACCTGGCATGCATCGTGCAACAATACTTCACGGCCCACCAGGTGTCACTTCTGCCGTGGCCTGCCGGTTCTCCCGATATGTCGCCCATCGAACACGTCTGGTCAATGATCGGCAACCGAGTGGCCCGGCAAGCACCACCCGTGGCTACGCCTGATGAGCTGTGGCAACGTGTATAAGCAGCCTGTACCGACATACCCCAAGCCCACATCCAAAGCCTCTTTCGTTCGATGCCGCGGCGTGTAGCGGCCGTCATTTCCAGCCATGGGAGCCACACGAACTATTGATGTCTGCTTGTTCCGCAAGTCGCACGGGCCTGTAAGCTCAATCGTTTCATCTTTATATCTGTTGTCATGTGTCCAGTAAATCTGGCTTTGCTATCTCGTGTCCTTCTTGGTGTTGCATATTAGGTGGCCAGCGGTGTACATTCAAAAGGGTCTGATATTTGTAGCAGCACTGTTTCCCGGCGTCTTAACAAAGATTTTGTATTAAAGTCTTATAAACCTGCACAAAAACCTAGACTAACCTCTTTCATGAAAAAGGAGAGACTCCTGTTTGCGAAGCGTCATCAATCGCGGACAGCTGAAAATTGGAGCCAAGTACTTTTTCCGATGGATCAACTGTGAATCAATTTGAATCACGTGAAGCACATGTTCGACGATTAAAAGGCAAAAGGCTTGATGAAAAATACACCGTTAGTACCGTGAGACAACCGGCTAGGCAGATGATACAGGGTGCTATGTCAACATCCGGTATTGCTTCATTATTTTTTTTGACGACAGGCACTACCATGAGTGGTCCTTTTTTGTGTGGAAATCTCAGGTGAGATGCTGTTAACTCATATGCAAGTGCACAGATGCACAATCTTTATGCATCATGGAACTCCATCAAACAGATCAAACACAATAAAGGAATACCTGCAGAGGAAAAACATAATTATGATTGACTGACACTGTAATTGTCTCGACCATCAAAAGTTTGTGGACCATTTTAAAAGACAAGGTAGCAGAAAAACAGCCATCAAATTGCCAAGCTTTGATTGACACGATAAAGTACGTGTGGTGCAAAGACATTTCAAGTGACTACTGCAAATCTTTCATTGGAGTACGCCACATCGTATTGTGTGCGTTATAAAAAACAAAGCTGGCCACACAAAGTACTGATTTCGGTCTTTTTGTGTTTTAAAGAATATAAGTATTCATCTGTGGTGTCATTTTTTTTTCAAATATCTCTGACTAGTAATTAGTTGTTTCTTTGAAAATCTTAATTTTCAATAAATTGACAGGTGGTCTTAAACTGTTGCAAATAACTGTATGCCGCTTATTTAAGAAACAACCTAATCTCAGCAACAACGTGCTTGCATAATTTTCTAAAAGAAAACCATGGAAACCTGCACCAAACCGGAGAAGTAGAAAGCAGAGAGCCACCTTGGGTTGCCTGCCTTGTCTGGGCCGTAATGCATCATTTGGAGATATCAACATGTGGAAACATTCAAGGTATCCTTCAGTTCACCGGAAAGCAGGGTAGTCTGGCAAGATTTTCTTTGTTATTTGGAGGGGGATTAAAGACCACAGTGGGTATCTCATTGGGCTACAGGCAGTCATAAGTCCCGAATTTGGGGACACTGGCTGCAAGCAAGGGAGAGAGACAGTGCCGTGAGACAAACCCACCATCCATGTCTAACCGGGACTCGCACTCGTACATATCTTGGAAGAATTATTAGAACTCAGCGCTGCGTACCACTAGGCCACCGGACAATGGTCTGGCAAGAAGAGATGATCAACTGAGGAAAATGAAAAATGAATAGGGTAAAAATACACTGAAGTGCCAGAAAAACTGGTACACCAGCCTAATACTTGGTAATTCCCCCCGGGAGCGCAGGACTGCAGAAATACGACTGGGAATGGACTACACTAGCTTCTGGAAATATGCTGTAGGCAATGCACACCATAATTCCTGCAGAGCGTTCCACAATTCCGGTGTATTCCGAGGTCTCGGATTCCCGTGTTCGATAGCGCGTTGTATGGCATCCCAAATGTGTTCTACCACGTTCAGATCTGGGGATTTGGGTGGGAACGGCAAAACCCCAAACTCAGATGAATGCTCCTCTAACCATATTGTGGTCTCCCGACATTTGCATTGTCGTGTTGGAACAGGCCCAACCCATCAGCATGAATGCAGGACATGAACGGCTGTACCTCGTCAGAAAGTATGCGCACATAGCGTTGGCCGGTCCCAGACGTTTGTAGACGTACCAGTGGTCCCAGTGAAGTCTAGCTAAGCACACCCCATTCAATTATGCCCCTCCCCCACCAGCCGGTACAGTTCCCTGTTGACAGGCGGGGTCCATGGCTTCATGGGGTTTGCGTCACACAGGAATCCTTCCATCTGCCCGATGCAGTTGGAAACGCGACTCGTCAGACTAGGCTATTTGTTTTCAGTCATGAAGTGTCCAGTGGCGGTGTTGCCGTGCCCAAGCGAGGCGCATAGCAATGTGTCGTGCACCCATCAAGGGTACTCGAGTTGGGCGTCGGCCCCCGAAGCCCATATTGAGCAGGGTACATTGCACAGTCTGGACGCTGATGCTTGTTGAGGCTCCAGCATTGAATTCTGATTATACCGGTGAGAGTTTCGCGTATAACGATTCTTGACAGCCGACGATGGTCACTTTCACCCAATGTATTTTTACGGCCACACTGGTATCGTAGGTTGTAGGTTTTGCCGGAATTCTTGTAGTCACGGTACACACTTGCAATGGTCGTCCGTGAAAATCCGAACTTCGTTTCTACCTCCGAAATACTATGGCCCATCTCACGAGCACCAACTATGACACCGCGTTGAAAATCGCTTAAATCGTTATTACTTGTCATTCTCATGCCGAAAACATCTCTGACAGCTGGCAAGGATGTGTATCGCTTTGTATACGCACTGGCGTACGCAACCGAGTACGCGCATAGGTGACGTTGCTATGTATTTTGCATAAGCTCGTCTGTACCGGTTTTTCAGGCACTTCAGTGTATGTGGACATATAATGAAGTAACATGTGTTTCCTTTGTTGGCAGAAAAACTGTGGACTTAAAATAAAAGTATTATAGCTGAATAAACGTAAAATAAAATGACACTGATAATTAAATTCTTCAAAAAAAAAAACACAAAATATGATAAGATGATCCTATAGCAGTAATGAGCAATAACCTACGAGCGCTATTTTTCTTCTGTATGTAAATTTAACTAAAATAGATTTACAGAATTATTGAGAAAGAAATACTTTCTCAGAAATACATGTTAGACCATCTCCATCCATGCCTGCATGGAGATGTTCTAACAATGCTAAGATGAGGTTGAACACTTCGATTAGCGAAAAATTTGAGGTTTTCAGATTCTTAGGATCTTAGTTGCTTGGAACTTCATTGTCCTGGGTGGTGTAACGGTTAGCATACTCGAACGGAAATCGGGTGATATGGATTCGATTCCTGCTCCAGGGCGATGTAATTTTCAAGTGTTTTGAGGAGTTGTTACATGGAAGAGCAGTATCAACTGGCAATTGCAGTGCATAATTATGATTTATTTGAATAGATGTGCTGCCTGAATACAATTGCTTTAAAAATACAGTTTGCAGCGATTAAGTAATGAGACTGTTTTTTATTTTAATGGAAAAGCATTTTTTTTTAATAGAAGTCCATTCCTCCTGCGTTAATACAAGAAGTGGACGATCAGCTGACGAAAGGAAGTTCTTGCAGAGGTTATCTTCTTGTGTGAAGTGAAGAACTGATGTCACAGTTCTTTTTATGCCTTCAATGTCTTGAAAAACTTTTTTTTTGTTAAAGGCAGCTTTAATTTAGGGAATAGAAAGTAGTCACACGGTGATAAATCTGGATAATAGAGGAATGGTTGAGTACACACACTTGTTTTCGTGCCAGAAATATTGCTGTACACTGACAGCTCTGTGTGTGGGTGCGTTATCGTGAAGAAGGAACCATAGCCGTTTTCGTACTCAAACCTAACACGAACAATCCTCTTCCACAGTCATTCCGAAACGGATGTGTAAGCATTGCCAGTGATAGTTGTACCTTCAAGAATGAACTTGTGATGCAGAATGCCCTTGCTGTCCTAAAGGCACACAAGCATTGTCTTGATTTTGGACTTCTGTAGCCTGATCTTCTTTCATTTGGGCCATAGGGGCGACTTCCAGTTGCGCTTTGTTTCTTGATCATAACTAAAACTCTATATCTCATCATCTGCCACAATGCTTTGGAGGACATTTTGCATTGTCTCTGCAATCTCCAGGATCTCTTTTGCGTACTGTACTCGTGCATGTTGCAGTCGTCTGACAAAGCATACACAACAAAACGAGCACAAACTGTTTCCACCCCAAATCTTGACTAAAATTGGACGAATCGCCTTGTTATTAACACCGAGCACACATTCCAGTATCTCAGGATCACACAGCGATCACTTTTTACCACTTCGTGAACTTTCTCAATGAGTTCAGACGCGCGCATTGAAATCGGGCGTCCGGGTCTCTCGTCATTTTCCAAATCTTCCCGCCCATCCTTTAAACAAAATCGGAAAATTTATGCACGAGATACGCACTTATCCCCATACACATCACGCAGCAATTTAGCGGCCTCAGTTGCAGTTTCACTGATTTTCAAACATACCCGGATATTTGCTCTCTGCTCCATTACAGAACTGTAACAATGTTCTTCCACGGAATGACGTCATGCACAATCAATTCAAACCGTCAACGTGGATCAGGAACACCAAACAGAAATCATCGCTTTTTCCACGTTAATAATTGTCTCGGAAAAATTCTCATCGGCCGCCACCGGGAATAGAACCCAGGGTCTTCCAGTTACACGCTGGACATGCTGTCACTGCACCACAGTATCCTCAAGATCACCAGTATCCTCAGGATCACTGTATCCTCATTCCCGGTGGCGGCTGATGAGAAGTTTTCCGAGACTCACTTATTAACGTGGAAAGAGCGATGACTTCTGTTTGGTGTTCCTGATCCAAGTTGAGTGTTTGAATTAATTATCCATTCGCCTCCTAGTTATTTGTTCAGTTGCTGATTTCCATCTTTGGTGAATCCCCAGCACTGTGCAGGGCTCCATGAAGCAATCTGCCATGTAGTTTGGTAGTTAATCACATGTGCGTCTGAAGAATTTGAGGCCGCTGTGGTGCAGTGGTAGCATGTCCGGAGTGTAAGTGGAAGACGTGGATTCGATTACCGGTGGCGGCCGGTGAGAATTTTTCCGAGACTCACTTATTAACGTGGAAAGAGCGATAATTTCTATTTGGTGACGTTATGCACAGTGTAAATAATCATCTTCGCAATTATAACGCAAACGCTGTTGCCACCGTATAGCTGATAAAAGACTTATAAAAAAAAACATGCCTTCCGGACCCGTGTGTTTTAACTGGATTTAAAAAGAAATACTATCATAATTTTTTACTAAATGCGGAAAGAATAAAAAAAGTCGTACTTAACATATTTAGATTGATGTTCTGATATTTGATCCAACTATATGATCTTTGTTATACTCATGTAATAATGTTTATGACTAATGTCGCACAAAATTACATTTGTGTTCACAGTTTTGATTAATTCTTCGTCAACAAACATTTCCGAAACCTTTGTTCAAATATAACAATGTATATTGTGTTAGTGTAAGAATGTACTTCGGCGGTAGGATTACTTTTTCAAAGGGGGCACTTACTAACGGACAGATCTGACAGAACCGTGGAGACACGGAAGGTAGGATTAAAACTCATCAGCGAGGCCGTCGAGCCAACGCCCAGGGAGTGGTCGGCGAATGGCGCGAAAGGTGACCCACGTGGCCGGAGAAGGCGAAGGCACATCCACAGGTCAGCGAGAGAGCAAGGTCAGCGCCTAGGTCTTCGCGCATACGTAGCGCGGAGGAGGGGAGACGAGCAGGTCTTTTGAAGAGGATCCGTTGGTCAGTCTGCTTTCGTCCAACGGAGAGAGTTGTTCTCCGGTAAAAGGGGACGCGAAGCGTTTGCCCTTTTTTGTGTGTGAGCAGAGGGACGCTCCAAACCACGGAGGTCCGACGCTCTGGTTGAGTTTAGCAAGCATCTATCCTAGAAGAGATAGAGTGCTCAGCTGCAGCGGTATAGGCCCCAGTCAGGGATCCCGCTGGCGTAGTAGATATTTCTCTACAGGGAATCCGATCTTAGCACAGGCTAAGATTGAAACGCATTGACAGAGTAGTATAGTTAGACTACTATTCATAACATTATCAGAGATATAGATCTACATAATAGTAGGTAGATTCCTTCTAGAACATCAACGCCGAGACAGATTTCCTTCGAAAGTGGTTATCCTAGCTTTCGTGTTTCACGCCTCTTGTCAGGTCTGATCCTTAGGGAAACCTGATGTTAGAGAAAGAGTAATCCACCGCCGTCAGGAACCTAACTGATTATGTAATAAATGTTTGTGTATTTTCAATAGTAACTCCTCTCGATATAATTATATTTTAGTGTGAGTATTATTCTGTCCGTTATGCTGTTTCGATCCGCTTTACCGAATCACAGATTTCATTTTTAAGTGGGGAAGGCTGCGTTTGTTCGCTCGAATAGAGTTTGGGGAGTGTTTCAGAGAAACACAAACACTTCCTTATGTCCAGTACTTTCGCTCTCACAGCACAGAAAATATGGCCAGTCATCGGCAAAATACAGAACAAACGAACTTTTAGAAGAGAGACAGGCTGAGGAGAATTACAGGAGAAACTCGAGTTAGGTAGGTAGGAGAAAGATCCCGGTACCCACAGGTGAAAGAGAAGGTACCGACAGAACTTTATCCAACGACGGGCGACTAGAGGAGGTCCGCAACCAGGACGCTTCTTGCACGCTGCAGTGGACGAGAGATCCAGTGCAACGAAGAGATCTACAACCCAGACGACGACAGGACGGAGATCGTGAGGAGAGCTCGTAACCAGAGTGCCTCACGGGCTACAGGACTCATTCTTTGAAAGTGGACGACGAGAGAGCGACTACAGTGAGGAGAGTTTGTAACCAGAGTGCCTCACGGGCTACGGGACTCATTCTTCGAAGGTGGACGACGAGAGAGCGACTACAGTGATTAGAGCTCGTAACCAGAGTGCCTCACGGGCTACAGTACTCATTCTTTGAAAGTGGACGACGAGAGAGCGACTACAGTGAGGAGAGCTCGTAGCCGGAGTGCCTCACGGGCTACAGGACTCATTCTTCGAAGGTGGACGACGAGAGAACGACTACAGTGAGGACAGGTCGTAACCAGAATGTCTCACATGCTACAAGACTTATTTGTGCAAAAAAAAAAAAAAAAAAAAAAAAACGAAAAAGAAAGGGACTCAAACCAAAGTGAAGTGCCCGGCCATCACAGGACACAGAATGAAGCAGAAGGGAGCTTGAATCGCTTCAGCGGGTAAGTACCACTTTGGAACCGCAATTTTATTTCCTTGGCACTACCTGTAGTATTTTAGAGACCCAAAGCTAATAGAGTTCGCGTTACGGTGCGGTCAGTTTGAGACTATAGGGTCAAAGATATTATCAATTGTTAAAGTGCAAAGTGTATTTATGTGTAAAAGTTCGAGGTTATTAGTTAAGTTAGGAAATTAAGTGTGTCTTATTATTATATGTTGAAATAAGCATGTAGGAATGTTAGGAGTGAATAGTCTAACTAGTTT
The DNA here is from genome assembly GCA_039090855.1 of Macrothele yani. Lineage (NCBI taxonomy): Eukaryota > Metazoa > Arthropoda > Arachnida > Araneae > Macrothelidae > Macrothele > Macrothele yani. Next base: position 39,807,074 of record CM077022.1, on the reverse strand, counting down.
GAGAGCATAGGCTGATATCGAAAATTTGAGTGTATTTTTATATGTATATTGATTTTATGAGTATTGTATGTGAATATTGCATGAAATATGAATCAGCTTTTGGACGGGCAAAAGAGTCGAAAGTACGAAGAACAGAGTGTAGAGTGGAGTAAAGGGGAAAGTGATAAAGAGATAGATAACAGCTCAGATTCTAACCAAGAGGTGCAGATTACCCAAAGAAACATGGAAGGGGATACCGCTGGGTTGGAATTGGAATTTAAATTTCGTATGCTCGAATTGCAAGAAAAGAAAGCGGAAAGGGAATTGCAGGAAAAGAAAGCCGAAAGGGAATTGCAGGAAAAGAAAGCAGAAAGGTAATGGCAGGAAAGCAAGCGGAAAGAGAATTGAGGAAAGCCGAGCTAGAAGCGGAGAGAGAATTGAGAAAAGTCGAGCTGGAAGCCAAACGGACTGAGAGGATGCTTCAGCTCGAAGTCCCTTTCTTCATCTCTATCTTAGCTGATAGAAAGAAAGAAAGGGACTTCGAGCTGAGTAAAATTCAGTTATTCTTAGAAAGTCTGGTTCCGGCGAAGAAAGGGAACGACCAGGGGTGCCTAGCCGATTATATGAGAATAATAGAGAGGACAATTCTAAAGAGTCCCTCTAAGCCCGAGGAAATCCTAGATTTTTTCGATTCCACAGAGAGGGCCTTTCTGTTACATGCTGTTCCAGAAGAGATGCAGGGACGGTTAGTCGTGGCTTTATTTAACGCCGAATGCGTGAACCACTTGTTCAGACGGCTAACCCTGAAGCAGTATGACTGCTACCGCACCGTTAAAGAAGCTATTTTGGCGTAGTGCCACTTGGCCCCCGATATCTATCTCAAACAGTTTGAGACAATGAAAAGGAATAAAGGGGAAAGCTTCCAGCAGTTAGCAGGTCGTATTGAGCGAGCGCTCCAATACTACGTGGAGAAGAGCGGCGTATCAGAATTCCAGCAATTAATGAACTTACTAATTTGCGATAAATTCAAGGGTTTGCTTTCTCCAAGTTTGAAGACTTATCTGCTGCAGAGGGGTGCCGTAGGGAAATTGGTTCTACCGGGCAAGCTGGGAGAGCTGTGTGACCTTTATGAGACTCTTGTAGAAACTATGGAATTGGGAGAAGGGAGACCCAAAAACAACTATGCGGTGGGCTCTAATTTTAAGAGAGGTCCGTATACTACAGGAGGGACAACCCAGAATAAAGAGTGAAAATCAGCCGAATAATGGGCTACCCCAGAAAGGGAAATTCTCAGCGACCGGATCAGGGTTCCAAAATAGGGGGCAATTAATAGACCACCAGGGAACTCCAATTTTGATCAGGGCGTGATCTGTTTTCTTTGCGGTAAGGCGGGACACCGACGGGTGAATTACCAGCTGAGAGTTACTCCAGGGCAAGATAACAAGGAATCAACAGGCCATTGGAGAAAGGATGGGAATAGAAAAATAAGTCGGGTAGCGAATAGAGAGGAGAGAAGGGAAGTAACAGATGAAGGGGACCTCGAGACGAAACCCCAAGAGGACCACATAAAATTAAATGCAAAAATGGGAAGGATACTTGGATCCGAGAGTAGCCAGTGCGAAATAATGGAGATACACGTAGGAGGACAATTACGAATAGAAACCGAGAAAGGAATTCGGGCCGGAATAATCGTAGACAGCGGGGCTGAATTTTGTTGTGTAAAAGAATGTAAGTTGGGGGGAAGAATATGAGGAAGAGATCGGGCAGATTAATTTAACCGGGTTTGACGGGAGTACCGCCACCTTTCCCATAAAACAACTGCCATTTAGATTAATAGACCCAGATTTGGAAAAAAGCCGGTAAAGAGGTAATGTTTATGGCGGAAATAATTTGTGCGATCGTACCCCAGCTCAGTAACGATGCGGTAATTACGCCATTAGATTACGCTAAGATGAAGGAGCGAGTCCCGAGCGGATAGTTTCAACCCAGGGGGCGTTTACAATTTCAGGAGAGGAGGACGACGAAGGCGATTTACAGGAAAGAAAAAACTTTGCGGGGATAGACCTAAAAGAAACCCAAGATATTTGCGTCGCGAGAGGGGAGCGGACGGAGGAAGCATCGAAAGACCAGTTTTCGCCCCAGGCATCAGAGAGACAGGTTACCGAGATAGGCGGGGCATCCACGGGGCGCGCGACAGACAGCCAATCAGATCCGGGAATGAAAACTTTGTAGTCGACAGCGCGCGAGCCAAGCTCTGGCCGAGACAGAAGTCCCACAGACGGGGAACTTCATAGCTCAGACTACGGAATTTTTAAGGATCAGCAGACACGCGACGAGACGCTGAAGGAAGCTTTTAGCCAAGCCATAGAGGGGAAGGGTGAATTTCTTTTGGAAAATGGGCTACTACATCACCGAGAGAAGGTGTTAGGATAACCAGTCAATCAGCTAGTAGTGCCGGAATGTAGGTGTAGGAGCGGGGAAGTAATGACGTTGTTGCTCGACGCGGTGTTTTCGGCTCATTTAGGCCACAATAAGACCTTAGAGCGTATCAACGCCGTTTTCCAACAAGACGGCACGCCTCCGCATTGGGCAACGTGTGTACGTAAGTGCATAAATGAGCATTTCCCCAAGAGATGGATTGGGCGTGGTGGTGCCATTCCATGGCCTCCTTGCTCTCCAGATCTAACTCCATTGGATTATTTCATGTGGGGTTATGTGAAGGATCGTGTCTATCAGACGCCTTGTACTGATTTGCAGGAACTGAAGCAGCGTATCACAGCTGCTATTAATTTCATAACTCCTCAGATGCTTGCGAATTCATGACATAAAATCGAGTATCGCTTGGACGTACTACGAGCAACCAAGGGATCTCACATCGAAATTTATTAACTTGTGTAGTTACATTGTAAGTCAGTTTCTTTCTATCTGTTTAATGTTTTGTTTTATATAATTTTGTAATGTATCCAGTAATTCTCGGACACCATGTACATAAGGAACTTCGGAAAGGTTTCTGAAAATTCAGAATTTTCCGTTAACACATCTTAAAAACGGTAATTTACCGTTGATATAAGAAAGGAATTGCTAAATGATTTCTGAAAATTCGGAATTTTCTTGTAGTATGAAAAATATGTGAAATTCAGGTTTCTTTCTTTCCGGTCCCAGATAATTCGTCCAATGCTGATTAATCCAATGCCGATTGGTCCAAAGGGACGATTGGTCCAATGTCGTTTAGTCCAATGGATTATTCGGTCAATGTACGATTAGTCCAATGTTACGATTAGTCCAATGTTACGATTGGTCCAATGCTGATTCATCCGATGGTATCATCCTACCAACGGACATTCTGTTTTTTTAAGAAATGAATAATAAATTAAGGTTATTCTCCTCTTTATATCCTTTTGAAAAATGATTTCCATATATTTGGTATTTGTAAACATTTTATAAACCTGGTAAAAGGCACTCATTGGAACATTTCTTAGCTTTTTATAAGACAACGAGGCCGTGGGTCTTTTCAGAAAATTTAAGTTACAATTTAGATGTTTGGCATTTGTAAACATTTTATAAAACCTAAAAAACTCAATGGATCATTTCTCACATCTTTAGAAAGCACCTGGGCCGTGGGCCTATGAATTGATATTTACGTAGTGCCTAAGTAAAAGCGCAATATCATTAACTTAACTTGATGTGTAAACGTTGTGAACATGACATTGGTAAAATAAAATCTGTTAAAAACACCTATGCCTACTGCCTATGAATTAATATTTAGTGCCTAAGTAGAAGCGCAATATTATTAACTTGATTTGATATGAAGTTGATTGAATGGCTCATTCATCAGTAATTTCATACCGCAGCGAGAACAGTATAAACAAGAAACAAGTTAGTAAAATCATGCAATGCATTGATTATAATACGCTTTCCAAAATTACAGAAATCATTACCCAAGTTATCACTCAAGTTATAAGAATAATGTCTGTGGAATAAATCTCGGTCCTGTGCCCTGACCTTTGATCCCATTTCGATGATATTCAACAGAACCGGTTTGGTATACCTCCGAAATAACATGATAAAGTTTTGTAGCAAACAAAGCATGTTTACGTAAGTTATGATCCGTAAGGGCAATGGAATAGATCCCGCTCCTGTGTCCTAACGTTTGACCCCATTTCGCCCATTTTCAATAAGGTTTGTCGCCAGGTGGTCCCCTACCACATACTAAAATTTCATCGAAATCGAAACCTTTTTACGTTAGTTATGGCGCATAACAGCAGTGGAATGGATCCCTCTCCTATGTACTGACCTTTGACCCCATTTCGTTCACTTTAAATAGGGTTCCTTCCGAGGTGATCCCCTACCAAATACTAAAATTTGATCGAAATCGAACGGTTGTTACGCGAGTTATCGTGCTGACGGACATACGCACACAACGCGTGACGTAATGCCCGCCACAAGAGTGTGACGTCATAAATCTTTAATAGGATCCACACAACACGCGTGACGTAAAAAGACAGATGGCGTGACTGCGCGCCAACATTTTCAAACGCGAGTTGTGACGTCATAAGATTTCTAAGCTTTGGTAACATTAATGGAGCAACGCCATCACTAAAAACGTTATAATTCGGGCTGGTTATTCAACCCACTAAACGAATTCTTCCAAAGTCAAGATCAAGCTAAATCGATTTCTAGTAAAAGAAAACGGTAGGTTAACGACTTTCATCAAAATTCTTAGAGCCGTTTTCAAAATAAAATGTACATACAAACATAAAAAGAATTGCTACTTTAAGGTGGACGTCAAGTAACTTTGCTTCCTATACTTCCAATGGGAAAACTTTTGTACACATTTTCTTCACAATTAAAGCGTTGCCAAGGATGAAAATTTGAACATGGATTAAAATACCTTCATTTTATAACTTGCAATACTTAATATTTTCTAAAACATAACCATAATTATGCAATTCAACATTTGTTTGTCTACTGACGTCATGAAAATACAGGTCGTGCCATCTTTTTTCTGGACAATTAATGCGTTCACAAGGATGAAAATTTGAACATCGACTCAAATAGCTTTATTTCATAACTTGAAATACTTAATATTTTCTAAACCATAACGATAATTATGCAATCCAACAATTTTTTGTCCACTGACGTCATCAAAGTACAGGTCGCGCCATCTTTTCTCTGGTTTCAACACCACCAAAGGAAAAGTTACTGATTTTTAATATAATTATGGTTATGTTTTAGAAAATATTAAGTTTTCCAAGTTATAATATGAAGTTATTTTAATCGTTGTTCAAATTTTCATCCTTGGAAAAACATTAATTTGTGAAGGAAATGTGTACAAAAGTTTTTCCATTGGAAGTATAGGAAGCAAAATCACTTGACGTCCACCTTAATAATATGGGATAAGGACAATGGAATGGATCGCAATCCTATGTCCTGACCTCCTTTGACCACATTTCGTCCATTTTCAATAGGGTTCGTCCCCAGGTGGTCCCCTACTACATACTGAAATTTCATCGAATTCGAAACATTTTTACGCACGTTATGACGCATAAGGGCAATGGAATGCATCCCGATCTTATGTCCTGACCTTTGACCCCACTTCACCCATTTTGAATAGGGTTCGTCCAAAGACGGTCTCCAACCACATAGTACACTTTCATTGTAATCGAACCATATTTACGCAAGTTATGATGCATAAGGGTAATGGAATGATCCCGCTTTTACGTCGTGACCTTTGACCCCATTTGTCCCATTTTCAATAGGGTTCGTCCCTGGGTGGTCCCCTACCACATACTAAAATTTCATCGAAATCGACCCATTTTTACGCCAGTTATCGTGCGGACGGACAAAGCTGGAGCATATACGATTCTTCAACCTACGGTTGGAAAGCGTAAAAAAGAGATTTCGAAAAAATCTACAACCACAATATTATGCATCAAATGTAACACTATTTTACATTATTTGGACTACTGGTACTTTTATACAACGCCGAAGACAGAATAAGAACAGATCAGATTTGTTTTGCACGAGTTCGGACAGATCAGACGGAATTGGATTAATCGTATCATTGGACCAGTTGTCCCATTAGACGAATCGGCATCGGACCAATCGTACCATTGGACGAACCATACCTTTGGACGAATCGGCTTTGGGCTTATCGGCATTGGACTCATCGGCATTGGACCAATCGTCGTTGAACGAATCGTACCAGACCCCTTTCGGTCATTTTACGGAAAAGGTTGTATCAGAAATATGCTTCGTTATTTCACGAAAGGAATCACAGAAAATGGCTGCTGAATTTCAGAAAACATTTTACAGTGTGGTATTCACCCAGTTTATAGTCCTTTGTGTTTCATCAATGGACTATTGAATACCTGCTACTAACAACAACTGGTGGTTCCCATTACAGATCCTGCTATTGAAAACACACCGCAGTTCCTTTTACAGACACATCAGTCTGCTTGAAGACAAATGTGCTACTGTTTGTGAAAATTGCCAAATCATGAAGGGCTGCTGATATTAGTTTGAAACTTACAGGATATGTACAACAGGTGGGAACATGCGAAACGTTAAAATATATAATCATAATAACAATCTGGCACAAACGACATGTTGCAATCAGTGAAGAGCCGACATTCAGTCCGAAGGGTGTTTCTTGTGCCTCACTATACACTGTCGCCGAGGAAGGTCGCATTATGAACTCCTGAAGGACTTTCAGCGAAGAAGCATTGTCGGGAATAAGAGAAGCTGGATATACAGGGTGTCCGAGAATTATTGAACACATTACAAAATTATGTACAAAAAACCCATCAGCATTGTCTGTTTTTCTATGTCACGTATTGCTAACACGGTTTCTATATTTTTGTTTTGCAGAATTGTTATTCCCAGAATCCGATAGATGGCGCTAGGTGTGGCATGATAAGGAATCTATGAGAAATGCGCAATCAGTATTCATATCATCCGTACCGCAGAAGGTGATGTGTGTGTGTGTGTGTGTGTGTGTTATGGCTTCCGGAATTAAAGTCTGTCATTAAAGTTAAAATACGGTACCTTTTAGAGTATGGTTGTTATCCTCCCTCAACGAATTCAATGAAGCGCTGGATGAAACAAATTAAAGTAACTGGCAATGTGGAACATCGTGGAAGAGCCGGTAGGCCTAGCGTCAGCGGTGAGACGGTTGACCAAGTTAATGAAAGTTTCCGACGAAGCCCCAGGATATCCGTTCGTAAAGCAAGCAGAGAACTGTGCATTCCGAAATTGACAGTTCACGATATCTTGCACAAGAAATTAAGGATTCATGCTTATAAAATTCAAATAGTGCAAACAATGCACGTAAATGATCACACTCAGCGATACGATTTCGCTGTGGATATGCTGAATCGAGTGGAAAACGACGAAAACTTTCTCAGCACTGTAATTTTTAGTGATGAATTCACATTTCAAGTATCAGGTATTGTGAATCGTCTCAACTGTAGAATATGGGGCAGTGAACCGCCTCATGCTGCTATTGAACTGGAACGTAATTCTCCAAAAGTTAATGTGTAGTGCGCCCTATCAAAAAGAGAAGTGACTGGCCTTTTCTTCTTCTGCGAAAAAACTGTAAATGGTTACATTTACTAGGATATGGTAGAAAATTTTGCTATACCCCAAGTCAAAAGATATGACAACGTCGTTTTCCAACAAGTCCTCCGCATTGGTCAACGTGTGTACGTAAGTGCCTAAATGAGGATTTCCCTAACAGATGGATTGTGTGTGGAGGTCCCATTCCGTGGCCTCCTCGCTCTCCAGATCTAACTCCATTGGATTATTTCATGTGAGGTTATGTGAAGGATCGTGTCTATCAGACGCCTTGTATTGATTTGCAGGAACTGAAGCAACGTATCACAGCTGCTATTAATTCCATAACTCCTCAGATGCTTGCCAATACATGGCATGAAATCGAGTATCGCTTGGACGTACTACGAGCAACCAAGGGATCTCATAACGAAATTTATTAACTTGTGCATAGTTACATTGTAAGTTAGTACAGTCAGTTTCTTTCTATCTGTTTAATGTTTTGTTTTATATAATTTTGTAATGTGTCCAATAATTCTCGGACACCCTGTATTTCTACCGCGAAATTTGCACTCGTACGGGAAGTAACGCTAGTACAGTGATGTAAACGTGGCATCAGTAGACAGAGAAGGCTCCAATGCACAGACATCCGGGAAATGTACCGCAAATCGTACGACTGCTCGGGATGACAGACACCTCTATCGCATGGCAGTGACCGATCGTAAAGTGACATCCACGCTGTTAGCACAGCAGTGGAGCACAGTTTCAGGCCAGGATTTGTCCTCCAGCACAATTCGACGTCGTCTACTTAACAGAGCACTAGTTGCTAGCAGCCCATTGCTTCCCATTCCTATGACCCTCAAGTACAGACGCCTCAGGTTGCAATGGGGTCTCGAACATAGGCATTGACGCCCTGATTGGCAACAGGTCGTGTTTTCTGATGATTCATGATTGAACTTGATGCACCATTATGATCGCATATGTGCTCGAAAACATCGTGGTGAACGGCACCTTACAGCGCCATGCCGGCCCAAAGGCAAGCGTCATGGTTTGTGGCGCCATTGGGTTCAATTTGCGATTTTGCCTGATACAAATTGAGAAAACTCTCAACCGGCAGCGATACATCAGGGATTTTTTAGAGTCACAGGTGATATCCTTCCTTTAGGGTTTCACTGACGTTATACCCCAAGAGGACAATGCTCGGCCACATATCGCCCGGAATGTTTAAGACCTCTTCCATGAACGATAGAAACCGCTTTTTCCCCTGGCTGCACTTTCGCCAGATATGTCCGTAATCGAAGATATCGGGGACATAGGAGCTAAGCGACTGGCCTGTCAAGCTCCTGCGCCAGTCATCACAAATGAACACATCTTATGTATCTTTTCTATATCTCGCATTAAAGCAGCCTGAAAGATATTCCCTAAGACAATATCAAAAACCTCTACCATAGAAAGTCACGCCGTGCAGAGGCTGTTATTGTTGCTCGAGGTGGCGTCCTACGATACAAAGGCTTCAAGCTAAAACGTCTTGTATAGCTGTACAACTATAATCAGTTATCTCCTGTAATACGAGGAATTTGTGACATGAATTTCACTTGAATAGCGCGATCCTTTCTGGGTGTTGCAATTTTCATAAACAGTAGCATCCCAGCAAAAACACAAGTTTTGGGAAACTGCTGGCCCTGCAGCATCGCAGTGAATTGCGGGCCACCAAGCAAGTGCCACTAGTGGCCGGTAGCTGGCAACCAATGAAACCCCAACACCAGGTGGAAGCAACGGAACTGCGCATGCGCAGAAGCAACACGTGCTGTGTCTCTCGTAGCACCAGTTAGCTGAGGACGGCTCTATCGCCATCGTGTTATTTTAGTGGATGTTAAGAAAAAAGCATAAGTGGAGAGGCGAATTAATTTCCTAATGAAATGTCACGTCGACGAAGATATCAGATTAAGCAATGAAATACACCCACTCCATTCCCATGAATAACAAGAAATAATTTCTGTGTAATCTTTCGTTTTAACATTCACTAAACTGCTTGAAACAGAAGTCCTGGAAAAACATTAAAAAAGCGTTACGTTGGGAAAAAAAGGAAGAATTATACGCGTACAAAATTTAGCAATTCTTTGGAAAAAAAAAAAAAAAAAAAGCAACGCTATGTCGATATAATGTACTCATCCATGGGTTGAATACACAAGACTGGAGGAATTCAGTTCTAAAAATAACGAGAAGTAAAATAAAATATCTTTCCTCTTAAAACAAATGTAGCTTCGGACAGCGGAAAAGAAAGATATAACGTTAAAAATGTAACAAATGTGACATGAACGGGTAATTATATTAATTGAACAATCACCTGTCAAGACGACAAAGACAGCTCGAAACTTTGGAAAGCGCTTTTAAGTTGGTACACTAGTTGAAAAAGTGAAGTTCCAATAAGGCAAAAAAAAAACAATCGTACGATGGAAAACTGAATTTATGAATTATATGAAACTGATATTTATGAAAAATACCTCGCAATATTGTAATATTAAATAGAGCACCATTCGTTACACATTCCACAAAAAAGAGGGTCAGCTTTAAACCACGCTTGGCCGTGGTAAACCAGCCCAGTTGGTAGAGAGCTGGCCCAGCAAGACACTTTCCTGGGATAGTTTCAGTTCTTTTTTTTTTTTACTTACCCGCTTTCCACCTTTCCACAGACACATATCTGCTGGGTTAAGGCAATCAGAGATGAAATTAGAATAAAATATGATAGGTTCTTATTTCGTAGACAACTCTGCGGCCAACAAAAGTAACATGGTTTTAAAAACAACACTTTACTGGGTCTCTATGACGCAGAAAGCAAGCTGCAGTCAGTACCTTTTTTCTGTCAAGAACTTTCTCATTATTGAAAATATGAAAGTTGTTTACAGAAAAAATGTACGTTAGAAAGTTCTAATAAATTTAGAAAAAAGTGAAGCAACACTAATTAACGTTAAAAAGGCAAGTGATAAGCTACGCTGTGCCTCAACAACTTTTGAAAAAGTTTATCAGCTGAACAACGAAGATGTATCTTCTGATGAAATCAAAGATAGAGGAAATGAAAGTGATAAAAATGATGGTACGCTGAGTCATCTGAGTCAAAAAGAAGTCATCGCTTCCTATGTATCTTTGCAGTAATATTTGAACATTCACGAGCAGGTCTCGATAGAAACGCGAAACATAAATGCCGACATAATGGAGAGCATTCAGAACGAGGAACAATGTAGAACAAAACACCACATAAAAGGAAACAATTTCAAAGAGACTATCTATTGGAAGTTTAGAAAATGTTAGAGTTTATTTTGCATCTGGAAACATTTCAACCACTGCGTAAGAGGAAGTTGAAAAAAATAAAATAACTGCTATCATAGCAAGCACCCAAAATAAAAAACGACTGACTCATATATTCGAGGTAAGGTTTAAAAATAAAACAAGTGTAACAGGTGAAATTTCAAACCTTTTTTAGTTACTTACATTTTTTGTTAATTAAAAGTTTTCTCATTGCAGATCTCATTCATATTTTTATTGTTAAGTATAGATTTTAATTAACGAACATTTTTTATCTTCAAATAATTGATAAACAACTTACGACTGACTAGTTTTAAGCACACACACACACACACACCGTGTCTCCCATATTCGCCTATTTTTCTTTCGCCTATTCCTGCTACGTCGAAAGTTAACGGGTTCCGCCATTTTAGGCAAGGAAAGAAATCTGGATTCGCCTATTCCTGTCTCGCCTAAAACTTTCACCTGCTAGAAGGGAGGGTTTCACCTGGAGCAAACTTCCTTTTTCGCCTATTCTTGTTTTGCCTATTCCCGCTACGTCGAAAGTTAATGGGACAAGAAAATGCTATTACATTATTTTGCTTAAGCTTTGACGGAGTGATTTAAAAAAATATACATATTTACCTCCCGTGTAATTGTTTCTTATCGAAACGCTAAATCTGTCGTGTGTTGAAAAAAGGGACAATTTCTCGTGAAAAAAAGCTAGTTTTCATACCTAGGGTTCGAAACTAGTTTTATTTCTTTAATCGAAAAGAAAAAAGCCAAGTAGAAACCTACTAGCATCATGATAAAAAAAAAAAAACTGGTTGACGTCGGATTTCCCTTTTACAGGGTGCGGCTCTTTTGTCTCAACGTGAGGTGGTAAATGGCATTTAAGTTACCATAAATTAAACTGTGACTGCCATACATTAGCTTTATGGTGACTTCTACATTATGTTATGAGTGCCACAGAAATTTTAGTTAAAGAGGTTCCGACGTATATTCTAGATTAACTCTCCTTTTTTAGTTTCTTTCCCTATGTAAATCTTGAGTTTATTCTCAGTATTCTTCACGCTTAACGAAATATCTTTTCCTTCAAACGAATACGTTTGGCAACACAATTGAGGTTGAATGCACGTGACGTATGCATGTAATGAGATAAGAACAAGAGATAAAAAGCGACGACTGATCTGTTGTGGGAGAGGTGTTGATAAGAGCGATTATCGAGAGCGATTATTGGGAGCGTTGTTAAGAAAGTGTTGTACGAGAGAATTGAATAGTGTTGAGATAATGTGTGGAGAGTGTAATGCATTCCATTCCGAATAAAGGACTTTTTCCGTAGGTTGACTTCTGTTTACATGTTTCATCTGGCCGTTAAGGTTTGTTTCATTTAGGAACAATTTATTAGTGTATTGACGTGTTAAAACAGCGTAGAAGTCGAAGAGACTTTTACGCCACAAGGTATTCCACCCACCCTCCGAACCAGAGCTGGACAAGTACATAGGTGGCACATCAGGCTCAGATAATATTAAAGATGTAGAGCCACAACTTTAATTAAATAAGCAATCAACATTATGTATTTACTTGCGCAAAACGCACAAAATATATTTATATAAAATTACCAGATGAAATCAAATACACTGAAAGTTAAACCAAATAGAATACTTTGATAAAAATACAAATTCTTTTAACTTAATGTTTTTGTAAATAGCTCTTTTGTTCAGTATATGCCTTTTATAACGTCCGAGATGTCATCACATTCAACTCTGCTTGATATGTTGTTCTCGCATGACACGAAATCTTCTAAATGATTTTCACTGATACAGTTTCTTAATCTATTTAAAGTGTATTTCAATTTAGAAAGTTATTTTTCACACTCCACCACTTGGATCGAAGACAATGTTACAACAAATTTCTGGGACAAAACTCAATAAGAATCTGATAATGTATGTAAATTAAATTTTTGTAAGACTGAATGAAAACATACAATACTCTGTAAGACTGAGTGAAAGCATACAATACTCTGTAAGACTGAGTGAAAGCATACAATACTCTGTAAGACTGAGTGAAAGCATACAATACTCTGTAAGACTGAGTGAAAGCGTACAATACTGAATGTTTTACAAATCCGGGCAACAATTCCGTTATCTATGGTTTTCGGAGAACGAAACAATCTTACCCTGAATATTCGTAAACGGAAGACCACTTACTACTGAAATCGGCGAATCTTCTGCGATGTTGAGGGAGCGTATACGAACATGCAACCGAAAAATTAAGAACCAAAGACTGTGTAATTGTTTACACAGTTTGACTTCAGTCTATCTTTCAAGTTGATGTGCATGAGTTTAATTCGTAGTGGTAAAATCTGATAATAGAAATGAACATTATAGGAAGCCCTTGTGGGCGGCTCAACAGAAAATCTAAATGTCGGCAAAATTCGTCAAATTTCTCTTACGAGTAAAACGTTAAACATTTATTGTTAATTATACTTCACATTTTTTTCATATTTCAGAATCCTAGAGTTATGACCAAGGAAATAAGTGCATATATATTTTTAGTTGGTTATTACCACCACCACCACCCCTCCCCCGCACTACTTATGCTGCACTAAGTGCTAAATGGCCCAGACCAAGGCCCCGAGGAATGGGGAGTTAGACTTGTTGGTGACAAGGAGTCTCTACCCCGGATCCATCTACTTAACGTGACTTCGAAACCACGACGGATCTTTCGTGTTCAGCGAGACTCGAACCCAGGACAACAGATCCCAAGCTGAGCAATGATGCGCTATCACTGGGCCACCAAATATACAATGTTTTAGGTCAATTAATCTTGTTGCTTGTCCCCGATTTGGTCCATCACAATAAAAAACAGTTTCTGATGTGTCTATCGTTTATTTTTGATTACCCTGTATGTTATTCTTATTAGACGATAAATTAATTGTCAATTTAAAAGTTAAAATTTCGTGTTTTAAAAAGGTGGTAATATTAAAAACTGTAGTGATCTATAAATTCACAAAAATTAGCAATTTATAACAAATTTTAATAAAACAACTTAGTTTTTCGTGAACCACAATAAAACATAGACGGCATTTAATATCAGTTTTTTATTCCCACAGAAAATTCATATTGTATTGCTGCACTTGTTAAATGAAATGTACACTGGCGGAAAGTGAAAATAGAACACCAAGAAGGAATTGGCGGACGATCATGAAATTTACATATGTTAATGGGGTCGAGTTTACGTAGGTGTGATGTTAATTTCGGGAACAACCGGTAAGCGCTTTCGCCACAGCACGACATAATATGCAAATTATCGTCGGCGGTATTTAAGGCGTACCGCGAAGTGAATGTAATCAGTCGTCGGCGTACGGACACGTGCGAAGACCATGAAGAAGCTGCAATGCCCGGACATGGAAGACGTGTACGATTTCAGCAGTTATCGAACTTTAAGCGAGGTCGTCTAGTCGGACTCCGCGAGGCCGGGTGGTCGTATCGTCGTATTGCGGAGCGAATTGAACGGGAAATGTCGGTGGTGGTACGATGGTGGCGTAGATGGTCCGAGGAACATTTCGACACGAGAAGACGTGGAACCGGGAGTCACAGACGGACTGATGAGCGGACCGATCGACGCATAAGAAGAGCGGCGTTGTCAAGCAGAACATCCACTGCGACGCAAATCCGAGCTGCCGTTGCAGCTGAGGTGACTGTGCGAATAATCAGCAACCGTCTACTGGATGCAGTACTACGTGCACGCGTGCCTCTGGCATGTGTATCTCTGACTCCAGCCCACCGTTAGGAACGGCTGCAGTGGTGTCGCCAACGTCTGCACTGGAGAACGCAATTTGGCGATCTATCTTGTTCAGCGATGAAAGCAGATTATGCTTTGGAGCCTCCGATGGCCGTATGCGTGTTCGCAGACGCACAGGGGAGCGTCTTCGTCCTTCTTGCATCCTCCAGCAACACACAGGGCCTATACCTGGTCTCCTGGTGTAGAGAGCGATCAGCTATCACTCCCGTACACAACTAGTGTTTGTACCGGGTACGTTAAACAGCACCTCCTACATCAACAACATCATTCAGCCCGTTCTTGTGCCATTTGTAAGGGTCGGTCCATCGTGGTGTTTATCCAGCAAGATAACGCACGCCCACACACGGCACGTGCAACGCAACATGCACTTCAGGGTGTGAGACAACTTCCATGGCTTGCCCATTGAGCACGTGTGGGATTTTATGGGACAACGACTTATCCGGTCTCCTCGGCCAGCCACGACCATCCCCGATTTACGCGTCCAGGTTGAGGATGCTTGGAACTCAATACCCCAAACTTACATCCAACATCTGTACGACAGACTCCATGCCAGAATTGCACAGTGTGACGCAGTTCATGGCGGTTCAACCTCGTACTAACCATGTTACATGGAAATGTAATTTTTCAGTTTACCAGCAAATACAGCTGTATTTTGCCATAATGTTTTGATCATGTTATCCTCTGTATTCCGTTATTATGCTGTATAAATTTCGTTGTTATCAGACGTCTCCTTCTTGGTGTTCTTTTTTCACTTTTCCCTAGTGTATTTGTTCTTCGTAAATGTCACCCAAGAACGTCAGATATTTACAGTCGCATAAATTTTCATAAATATACATTCCTCGCAGACAACACATCCCGCTTATATTGGCTCTCCCCCTCCCCCTCCAGGATGGATACTTTTTCCTCGGACTTTTTGTCGTCATACTTTCTGTCCTGGACTTTTTTTTACAGA
Organism: Macrothele yani; assembly: GCA_039090855.1. Taxonomy (NCBI): domain Eukaryota; kingdom Metazoa; phylum Arthropoda; class Arachnida; order Araneae; family Macrothelidae; genus Macrothele; species Macrothele yani. The sequence continues at coordinate 39,791,503 of CM077022.1, read as the reverse complement.
TTGCCATCCTCACAAATGCACACAGATAACTGGCGAATTATCTTTATCAGCTAGAAGAATGACGATATAGTCGGAATTCAGTTCACTGGCTTCTTTCCCAGATAGATATGTACTCTTGGCCTTTGAACCGAAAAGGAAAACAATTATGTTATGGTCTCTTATGTTTTTCACTTTTTATTCAGCATTTGATGTCTCCTACATTAATGCACGAAAGATTTAGCGTTTCGATTAAAAAAAAAAATTCACGGGAGGTAAAAGATGTATTTTTTAAAATCACTCCGTCAAAGCTTATACGAAATAATGTAATAGCATGCCCCCCCCCCTTTTTTAAAATATAAATGTTTTGCACAACTTTGTTTTCTACTTGGCTTTTGTTTTCAATTAAAGAAATAAAACTAGCTTAGAACCCTAGGGATGAAAACTAGCTTTTTTTTTTCACGGGAAAAATTGTTCTTTTTTTTTTTTTAATGCATGAAAGATTAAGTGTTGCGATAAAAAATATATATTTTTTTTCAAATCATTTCGTCAAAGCTTAAGCGAAATAATGTAATGGCATTTTCTCGCCCCAATAACTTTTGACGTAGCAAGACTAGGCACAACAAGAATAGGCCAAAAAGGACGTTTGCTCCAGGAGAATCCCTCGCCTCTAGCAGGTGAAAATTTTAGATGAGACAGGAATAGGCGAATCCAGAATTCCTTCCTCTCCTAAAATGACGGACCCCTATAACTTTCGACGTAGCGGGAAAAGACGGAACAAGAATAGACGAATGTGGATGTAAGCCACAGACAGACACACACACACACACACACACACACATACACAGCCGTATCAGAATAATATAACCACCCGCGGAATCACAGTCGCGTGTACATCTTGTCATGTGTACTCTGTGACGCCCAGGCGCGTCACAGAGTACACGACAGCGATGTCTTCATTCTCTTGGCCAGCGAAATCGCCAGACCTCAATCTCATAGAGCACTTGTGGGACTATTTGGATCGACATGTTCGGCATGCCGACCCACAACCACCTCTCCTCCGGGACCTCCGTGTTCTGCTGCAGTCCGAATGGGCACGTGTGCCTCGGGCAACAATCCATGGCCTCATGCCCAAACTACCCTTTGTTTAATTGGCTATTTGCTTATTTCTCTCCCTTTTGCTACTGCTGCCTTTAACCATTTTTTCCAGTTAGGGTTTAGGAGCACATAAACACGTTTATCAACCTCCATGCTCTGCCCAACTGTTTCGGTCCAAATGCACATGATCAACCTCATGTGTTCCACGTTTTCGCAGTACCCATTCGAGGTTCGCGCGTGTTTCGCCCAGGAATGGAGACCCAACATTCTGTGCAGCTCAAAGACAGACAAACTTCTTGCTCACCCTGGTAAGTGCAGCACACGACAACCTAAGAATATTCGTATTAAGTAAGTACCATGACAGCAAACGTTTTCGAAATGTAAATGCTTTCATTTTGTTGTCTGATGATCCGGAACATTAACAACATTCCCAAAGGATTTCAAAATTCTAATTCTCTTCTTTAAGGCTACTGTTAAATCACATGGGCACAGCTTCATTTTCTATTATTCTAGCCCGATACAGTCAGTGTCAGATATAGTAAGTTTTTCTAGCAGCTGAGAACAGTAAATAAACAGTACAGGACAGAAAAATAACAGCAGTGCTAAACATAAGTAAAGAATTGCAGTAAACTGAAGATACACCCAGGAAAACGGCATCTCACATTTCGTTGCTCCAAGAGAACTTGTAACAGTATTATGCAGGTCGATATTTTTGAAGCAGAAGATTTTGAAAGATACAAGTAATATTAGAATTTCGGTTTTTCCTTCATCTTTTGTAGAATTTGCAGCTTTACAAAGTGGAAAAAAATGTCTACGATCAATTCTGAAGCCTGAGAACTTTACGAAACATTTGAGAGCAAAGTTTAGAAGTCGCTCATTTTTTTTCTATTCCTGAGATTATTTGGGGAAGTCTTAAGGGAGGATATTTTTGTTGTTGAATTTGTTGAAGAGGGACATATTGAATTTTGGATCGGTATTTCCCGCGACAACCTCCGCTTATTTCTCGCCAGAGGAATAAAGTGACAGGCAAAGGCATACAGGACTTCTTTAAAAGTAAAATTTGACGCATGACAGAAAAAAAAATTACATCTCCCTAAAAGTGACATGTCTTGCTCAGCTTGCTGTTTGGTGTAAAGCACGACAAGAATAAAAACTAGTACTTTGGAACAAATGAACAAATGAATGGAAGGTTATTTTATATATAACCGGTACAAATGTCCAAACGGAATAATATTATTCTTTTAGTTCGTTAAACATGAAATTTGTGCATTTTCCGAAGATAAGAACGACTTTTGCAATTTCCATTTTTTCTTACTACCAATCATTTGCCTAGAAACTAAATAGATAAATAAAATTGTATAACGAAAATGCTTCAATGGAAAATTTAGCTGATCAAAATAAATGACATATTTTTATCTATTTCTCTAGTTCTGTAATTTCATGCCTAAAATTGAATGCTACCGGCGAAGACTGGAATAACGACGCTTTTGACGTCGATGATTCGAGTAAAAGCTGTCCTGGTTACTAAGATATTTCTAAAAACCGTTCAGAGGGAACGACAGCAATGAAGGCAGTACTAGCATTTTGAATGTTAATAGAATCCAAAGTTGTTCTTTCTTTCGAGAAAAATGAAAAGTATTTTTAAAAATAAACGTTATAACATTGATTTCGCACAAAATGAACTGCTCTGTCGATAAAGGATTTCATAGAATTTTAAATTATTTGTTTTTCTAATTAGCATCCATGCAATGAAAAATACACATTGAGATGCCAGTTACATTAGGCACACCTGCTTTCGTCGCTTGAATGACACACACCAACCAACTCGTAAGATGGAACCAACGAGGACAGAATAAGGGGCATGTGCTCTCACTGGTGGAGCCAGATGACATGCGTGGCCGCCATGTTGCTTTTCCCTTAGTTGCTCGAGTGAACTTTAGCGTAATTCTAGTTCAGTGTTGTTTTTTTCTCTGATTTTCATTTTTGTTTGTGTTGTTCTTTCGCGAAAGAAACTTCTAAAAAATGCCAGCGTACGCAGCCAGAAGCAGATAAAAAAATAAGCAGATAAAAATTGCCTGGAATCAGTAAAGCAGATAAAAAATTGCCTGGAATGACATTTCACACATCTAATATTCTATTTTCAAGTTTAAAAACTCATGACGGAGTAGCTAAAAATTTCGATTGCGAACTAGAAAGTTGTCCTGCTTTCAGTAACTCCCGGTCAAAAAATACTTTCCTGAAAACATACAATTAAAACTTTGTAAAAATCAAAGGCGGCGCACAATAAAGTCCGCATTTTTACCACGTTTTTTGTAAAAAAAGATCGTGCTTATGTTACCTGTTTGTCCGTCCGTCTGTCTGTACCCACGATATCTCTGCAACTATTAATCCGATTTGAAAATTCTTTTTGCATTGGGAAGCTCGAAATATACCAATGATGATCCTTCATTTCGGGTTTTTTTACGATGTACAATTTCGCCGCTAGAGGGCGTAAATGCAGATGATGTCGAATTCAAAAATACGTTTTATTCCACATATTTGCTTCTAAACATCCGACAGAAAAAAATTCTTTTATCTTTCGATTCCATTTATGTCGAAGAGTATTTTAGATACAGTTACTTTTTCAAATTACGCATAGATTTTCTGCAAGGAGGCGTAAAAGTAAATTACATTTTCCCCGATAACTCTTCTTCTAAATCCCCGATTTTAATTTTTTTTTCTTCAGCGGATATACCTCCTAATGGAAAATCTTTTGCATATAATTTCAAATTTTTGGTAAATATTACTTTGGCCACCAGGGGGCGTAAGTGTTAATTTTTGCATCTGATGTATTTGCCATAAAATCTGAGCTTCTAAAATATCAATTGAAAAAATTCTTTCGTTGACTGATGCCACTCACATTGGTAAACCTTTTCGGAATATTTTCTTCTTAAAATATCCCACAGTTTCTCCGCCAAGGGGCATGGATGTATATCTTATTTTTGTCAATATCTTGTGTTGTTTTTTTCAAATCGGACTCCACTTCTAAGAGTCCGATTTGAAAAAAATCATCTTTGTTGGATAGTGTTTCCAGTGTGACATGTTTTTCATATAATTTCACAATTTTCAAGTAATTCATAGACTATCCGCTAGGGGGCGTAGAGGTAAATTGCGTTCCCCCCTATATCTCTGATTCTAAATCTCCGATTTGAAAAATTATTTCTGCACCGGACCGGATACAGCTTCTGATGGGAAACCGTTTGCGCATAATTTCTAATTTTTGTAAAAAATAGTTTGGCCACCAGGTGGCGTAAATCTTCATTTCCGCTTCTGATGTATTTGCATTAAAATATAAGCTACTAAATTCTCGATTGAAAAAAACGTCGTTTGTAGACCGATACTACTCATGTCGACAAACCTTTTAGGAACATTTTCTTCTTGAAATAATGCATGGTTTCTACGCCAAGTAGCGTAGATTTATATCTTATTTTTGTCAATATCTCTACTTCTAAGAGTCCGTTTTGAAAAATTCCTTCTTTGTTCGACAGTGTTATCGATGCCAAATGATTTTCATATAATTTCAAAAATTTTCAAGTAAATCATAGACTTTCCGCTAGGGGGCGTAGAGGTAAATTGCTTTCCCCTAATATCTCTGCTTCTAAATCTCCGATTTGAAAAATTGTTTCTGCACCGGATACAGCTCCTGATGGGAAAACATTTGCACATAATTTCTAATTTTTATGAAAAATGGTTTGTCTACCAGGTGGCGTAAGTCTTAATTTCCGCTTCTGATGTATGTACAGCAAAACATGAGCTTCTAAAATCTCGATTGAAAAAAGTCGTTTGTTGACCGATGCTACTCATGTCGACAAACCTTTCAGGAACATTTTGTTCTTGAAATAATGCATTGTTTTAACGCCAGGGGGCGTAGATTTTTATCTTATTTTTGTCAATATCTCTTCTTCTAGGAGTACGATTTGAAAAATTCCTTCTTTGTTGGATAGTGTTTTCGATGCGAAATGTTTTTCCTATAAATTCAAAATTTGCAAGTGAATCATAGACTTTACGCTAGGGGGCACAAAGGTAAATTGCGTTTTCTGCGTTATTTCTGCTTCTAAAACTCCGATTTGAAAAATTCTTCCTGTATCGCATACAAGACCTGATGGAGAATATTTTTCACATAATTTCTAATGTCTGGTAAAGAAAGGTTTGGCCACCAGGGTGCATAAATATTAATTTCTGCTTCTGATGTATTTGTAGCAAAATCTGGGCTCCTGAAACTCGACTAATTTCTTTTTTTCTTGGACCGATACCGCTTATATAGAAAAACGTTTGGAGAATACTTTCTTCCTAAATTAATGCATGGTTTTCCCACCAGGGGACGTAAAGTCACATCCTATTTTTGTCGATATCTCTGTTTCTACGAGTCCGATTTGAAAAATTATTTCTGTGTTGGAGAGCGTTTCCGGTGCGAAATGTTTCTCATATAAATTCATGTTTTTCTTAACGCACAATTCTGCAACCAGAGGGCTTACGTAGGCTCACGATTGCGTTTACAGCAATACGTATCTGAGGGATTAAAAACCCGATTGAAAAACTTCTTTCTTCGGTCAGATGCTATTGTTTTCCATACCGGTTCCATTGACTTTGAATAGCTTTGATAAATTTATTTGCGTCAGAACGGATTACAAAAGACGTGCTTATTACACCTGAAAATTCGGTGTCATCTTTCTTATTTGTTATTGTATTTAAAATTGTGTAAACATTCGCTGCAAACGCTTTTAAATTTTGTATGTTTCATGTATACTCTTTGTTAAAGTTTTGTAAATTATCACGTTCAGCACGAATCATCTGTTTTCAAAGTTATATTTCGTTGCGTTTTCAAGAATATTCGCATGAAATAATTTTTGTTTTATCATGCATTACTTTTCGTCTGGTAAACACGAAAAAGTAATTGTCGTACGTACGGTAAGACGTGGCCTAATATTGTTTTGAGAGAAAAGAAAGCAGTGGTGATAATATGGAATATATTCATAAATGAAAATGATTTTTTTTTCTTTTCGCAAGAAAGCTGTAAAATTGCTAACCAGTCTGACGTAGCAAGGTGTGTAGTTCGATGTGAACGCAGACAAAAGGGTAATCTAAGATGGCTGCATCGCAGGAGCTTCGGCTTCAGAACTTTAAGCAGGAATTTTTTGTTATGCTCATTCCCCTATTTTTTCCTTGGACAGTTAGTTGGACGTAAATCACGCAGCCAGCTACACAGCCAAAAAACATTCTGAAATTCACGAGCCGTTTCCCATTATTCCTTTCGCGATTTAACGAAAGCAAATTTCTGACACAACCTTTTCCGTTAAATGGCGAAAAAAACCCCTGAATTTCACGGATTTTTTGTATGCAAGGAAAATTCTGAATTAATAGAAACCTTTCCGTAATTCCTTTCTTATATTGGCGGTAAATTGTCATTTTTTAGGAGTGTTAAAAGAAAATTCTGTATTTTCAGGAGCCTTTCGGCAATTCCTTTCGTATATTCAAGGAAATAACTAGACGAAACCCGTCGGAATCGAAAGTTAGTTTTTTTTTTTTTTTTTTTTAATGAAAAGGATAAACTCATATGAAACAACAAATGTAAACTTTATTTGACTGACAAATTCATTCAACCACTTCAGTAAAGACAGCAGTCCAGGTTCGTGATTTTTTTTTTGACTGAATGTTTAACGACCACCGTGAGCAACTCAATGGGCTATAAGCAGTCGCCCGTAATATTTTCTCTAACAATGGTCAACGAATGTTTATTTACATCTTTACATAATGGAAGACGTCTTACCTACGTGAATAAACTGGATCAAATGAATATTAAATTGTATATATACTTCACACAGTGCAACGGCATAACTCAATCAGGTCTTTGAGAGTGTTCGCTGTTCCGATGAGAAGAACTTTGATACGAATACCTGCTAGCGTTGCTTTGCGCAACGGTTCACTTAGAAAAGAGAAGACTCCGGACTTTGCACCATCTCAGTCCCTCAATGCTCCCGCCTTCGACAGCGCGTGAGTCAACCACAGGCAATTGAATGTCATCCACACGCTTCTCCCATACACTTTACATGGGAACTTTGCCGCCGCACAACTCCCGAACCGTTGCTCCAATCTCATTTGCTCTTCTACCGGCACATCTACATGGTAAGACCTTTATTTTTATACCTCAACCATATCTTTACGTTCAGCCGTTCTCTCAAAATAGGACTCACAGTAAAAAACCTTACAGAATTAATATATAGATTCTGCTCTCACTCTTACCGTAACCATATGACGGAAGATTTCCGGTAGTAAGAGCGATTCGCGGGAATGCTTAATGTTTGACTAATTATTAAATTTCAGTTCTCTGTCGGAGAATTTGATTTTGAAGTTTCGTAGCGAAATCGAATATTGTGGACAGCATGTCGCATGAAATTTTGGTTATTTTCGCACCTGGAATTCCTTCTCCTCTCTCCCACTGAGATCACCAGGTATTATACATTGTATTACTGTAAGAAACCGGGTACGTAAATTATTGTAGAGGTGATTGTACGATGTCTATGTATCAGTCGGTGGAGTCCTTCAGATAAAAGCTATATAGCTATTTAGAGTAAATTTTATATTTTGGAGTTTTGTTAAATAATACAATAAAACAGTATATTGCACTCTTTTTTAAACGTAATTTGAAAGACATTGTGAGTTTAATAAGATCTCAAATTCAGTGTTCGATAATTGCTTCGAGAATTCACGATGGAAAAAAATACGCAATTTGTAATAAGTTCTCCTACAGAAAAAATTAAATTCATACGAACATATTCAGAAAAATAATGAGCTCCAAAGGAAAATGCAATTACTATTTCATCACAAATAGGAAGCAAAATCGTCATTGCACCATTAGAGTTCTACCTTATACCTCACCACACTTCAGGTGGCCTTCTGGCTCAACAGATAGCGAGCGCGTTTTCCTTTGACAAAGAATCTGAACGAGGCTGGATTGGTCCCAAATAGGCGTCAATGGGAAATATCAAAACTGGTGATTTTGCGAAATTTCTGTATACATACAGATAAACACGAAGCGGACTTTTTCTGAAATAAACGCAATTACTGACTACGGAAAATCAGTCAAATACGGAAGTTAGGAGAAACGGGAACTTTTAAGAACAGAAATTTTGTTAAAAGACGGACAGCTACCGGCAAATTTTGTGCACGTTATTTTCAGGAATTTTTCTTGAAATTACACCGCTTATATTCTTACAGTGCAGTCGAACATCAGTTAATGTTTAATTCGCTGTCGAAATACACCGATGAGTCATTACATTATGACCACTCCCAGCCTAGAGAAATGAACACGCCTGGAGACCGAACGGTGGCGCAGGCGAAGTTCACAGAGCAGTATATATACAAGTCGAGGACCGGCTTTCGGTTAGTAGAGTGTTCGGCGTCAGAATAGGAAAAGCTGCCGATTTGTCGGAGTTTGATAAAGAACAAATTGTGATGGCACGGCGCAAAACGATCTCGGAAACGGCGCGGCTTGTAGGTTGTTCAAGTGCCGCTGTGGTAAGTACGTATCAAAAGTGGTTCACAGATGGCCAAACGACGAACCGTAGTCCAGCCGGGTGTCATCCGCAGCTCATTGATGCCAGAGGGGAGCGGAGACTGTCGCGCATTGTTCACAGCAACCGCAGGGCCACAGTGCGACAAATCGCCCGTAGTTACAACAGTGGTGATCAGAGTTCTTTCCAGCCTTCTGCACATGGGCCTGCGTAGCCGAAGACCCAGCCGGGTGTCCATGCTCACTGCACGTCGCGTTATCGCCAACAATGCATGAAATGGTCCCAAGATCATCGAGACTGGACCGTGGATGATTGGAAGAAAGTGACCCGGTCTGACGAATCAAGATTCCTGGTGCATTACGTAGAAGGCTGAGTGCGGATACGCCGATTACCAACGGAGGCTGTGCCATCTGGATGCACTGTTGGGCGGAAATAGTCTGGCGGCGGTGTTATGCTGTCGGCGATGTTTTCTTGGGACACTTTATACCCCATTATCCCAATAACACAATCCCTGACAGCTGTCGGGTATCTGAGCAAACGGTGCGTACCAAGTTCACTCATTCATGCCAATTATGTTCCCTACTGGGGATAGTCATTACCAACAGGATAATGCGGTATAACACACTGCCAGAATAGTCAAGGAGTGGTTCGAGGAACATGCTGGTGACTTTCTGTTAATGCCCTGGTTTTCAAATTCACCTGGCATGAACCCAATCGAACATTTGTGGTTCGACTTGGAATAGCAGGTTCGCGCTAAATCAGCACCACCCCGAAATGTACGGGAATTGTAAGACCTGCTGTTGACATTATGGTACCAGATACCCCAGGATACCTATCGTCACCTCATCGAATCCATGCCTCGCCGAGTGACCGCTGTTTTGCTGGCTAAAAATGAACCAACAGCTTATCGGTGTACACTGTAAAAATAAGTGGTGTGAATTTACCGAACATTTCTGAAAATAACGTGCAGAAAGGTTGCCGGTAGATGTCCGTCTTTTAACGAAATTTTCGTTTTTAAAAGTTTCCTTTTCTTCTAATTTCCATACTTTGACAGATTTTCCGTATTCAATAATTCCGTTTATTTCGGATTTTCCCGTATTTATACAAAAAGTTTGCAAAATCCAAGACTGCATTTTTCAGCCCTTGCGCCACAGATTTCTTTCCCTCTGGCGAGAGCCAGAATGCCGCAAAAATCACAGATAGGTTGAAAGTAGACCTCCAGTTGTGCGATGGTTAGATATTGTGACGAACCCCCCCCCCCCCTCGCATAATTAATTGGCGAGAGGCGTGGTTAATTAACGGTAATTGAAACTTGATTGGGGGTTTTAATTAACAGAGAGTTATAATTTTAAACACTTGCGAGGGGCGGTATATTAAGAAAAGATCTTCTAGCACTTTGAATTCAAGTGGCGAGTTGCAGGTGTTTGCCACGAGAACAAAGAGCCCATAAACGGAAATGGGACGGGTCAGAGTTTAAAAGCTATTTCCCATGACTCAAAAGTGTTTGGACGGCAAAAGCGTTTGAAGCTTTTGTCTGTGCCGCGCGCTAAACAATGGGAAAGCTCTTAGACTTGAAGAGCGGTTTAAAATAAATGTCGCGGTTTCAAGTGTTGGAATTCACCGCTTAACCAATTTCTTGGAGAGGGAAGATTGTTGTTGAAGACAGATCCCGTTTGATATATTCGAGAGAACTGGGCCTCGATTTTTCCGCGTGCTAGAAAATGCTTGCCGTCCGTCTGCGTGCTCTTACAATTTTGAGCATAAGAAGGGAATCCAGCTGAAAGCATGAGCTGATGAATAAAAAGCACCAGATCTGCCTGGAAACTTTCTTCACCTCGCCAAAGCATCGATACCTGTCCTAAGGAGCCATTTCAGGTGGAATGCCGACAGAAACATAATAATTAGAGAATATCCTCGCTCAACCAGAGAGAGAGAGAGAGCGGAGAGGTGAAACGCCTGACACCAGGAACCACGGAGGACCCCCTCCCCGCAGAGCCTCTTCGTGTCGAGTAGAGGAGAAAAATCTTGCTTGTGTGTCTGATTACGTATCTCTAGTGACCGGGAAACGACATCGTTTCAGATACAGCTAAGCAGGAGCGGTGATGGAAGTTAAGATCAAACTACCCGTAGTGCCGACATATTAGTGAAGCGAGTGAGTGTTTGTGTTGTTTGTGTCATCCATACTGTGGATACTCAAGGACCTATGTAAGTACTTTTTACGAATACTTTTATTTGCGGCCCATTGTGATCGAACAGACTTTTCGTTAGGACATATTTTCTGAAACATCGAAGAGGGCCAAAGCTGGCCGGAAATTATAGCCTTTCTATTTAATGAAGAATCCGGTGTAATTTATGCATGTATCTATTAAATCCCTGTTTTAATTGTTATACTATGCCTCCATTGGTTTATTGGTGTACTATGTCGGCTAATTGGCTAACGAGGTATTGCCGTATCCAATGATTCGAATCGCAGTCCGGAAGTGATTGGGCATCCTGACAACTAAGGCCCAAAGGACGCAACAATATGTTTTGTCATTAATGCAGATGAATTAGTCATTTTATTTTCTGTTACAGATTCATTTCTGAATATGTTTATACTAATTTTATTGTTTTATAAAGCAGGACATATCACAAATTAAATATTTTTTTTTATCGTGATTTTTGGAATCAACAGAATGCTTTGGAACTTGAGATCTTTAAATAGACAATGACTTTCAATTATCTGTAAAAAGGTGAACTGTACTGTTTACAGTACTATCCCAGAAAACTCCTAAATGTACAATATAATCTTGATGCTTTTGTTTTAAGAGGTCAACAGACTAATACATGGACATCATAAAATCTCCTGAACTTACCGTAAGTACCAGGTTTCTTAAGGAAAGACAGTATACAATTAACTGTGGCACAAAATCGGAGAAAAAGGGAAGATATAACCGGTGTCCCAATAACAAAATTTCATGTCATATGGTATTCAAAATATTCGATATCCCTGCAGAACTTCAGAATCAAATCCTCCGACATACAATTGAAATTCAAGAGTTAATGAAACCTCAAATATTCCCGCGAACAGCTCCTATTAGCGGAAATTTTCCGTCATATGGATACGGAAAACACGGAGAGCACAAGAGTTTTCTCCTCAATATACGAAAGGAATTGCGGAAAGGTTTCTGAAAACTCATGATTTTCCGTTAGCACATCTTAACAAGAAAGATGACACCGAGTTTTCGGGTGTAATAAGCACGTCTTTTGAATCCGTTCTGACGCAAATTAAATTTATCAAAGCTACTCAAAGTCAATGGAACCGGTATGGAAAACAATAGTATCTGACGGAAGAAAGAAGTTTTTCAATCGGGTTTGTAATCCCTCAGATATTGCTGTCAACGGAATCGTGAGCTTAGGCAGACTTGTGCGTTAAGAAAAACATGAATTTATATGAGAAACATTTCGCACCGGAAACGCTCTCCAACATAGAAATAATTTTTCAAATCGGACTCTTAGAAACAGAGATATCGTCAAAAATAAGATGTGACTTATTTTTGATGATAGGTCCTCTGGTGGGAAAACCATGAATAATTTTAGGAAGAAAGTATTCTCAAAAGGTTTATCCATATGAGCGGTATCGGTCCAAGAAAAAAGAATTGTCGAGTTTTCAGGACCATAGATTTTGCTACAAATATACAGAAGCAGATATTAACACTTTTGCCCCCTGATGGTCAAACCATTATTTACCAAACATTAGAAATTATGTGAAAAATATTTTCCATCAGGTCTTGTATGCGATACAGGAAGAATTTTTCAAATCAGTGTTTTAGGAGCAGAAATAACGCAGAAAACGCAATTTACCTTTGTGCCCCCTAGTGAAAAGTCTACGATTTACTTAAAAATTTTGAATTTATAGGAAAAACATTTCGCATCGGAAACACTATCCAACAAAGAAGGAATTTTTCAAATCGGACTATTAGAAGTAGATATATTGACAAAAATAAAATATACATCTACGCCCCCTGTAGTAGAAACCATGCATTATTTCAAGAACAAAATGTTCCAAAAAGGTTTGTCGACATGAGTAGTATCGGTCAACAAACGACTTTTTTTTCAATCGAGATTTTAGAAGCTCATATTTCTCTGCAAATACATCAGAAGCGGAAATTAAAGCTTACGCCACCTGGTGGCCAAACAATTTATTACAAAAATTAGAAATTATGAGCAAAGGATTTCCCATCAGGAGCTGTGTCCGGTGCAGAAAAAAATTTCAAATCGGAGATTTAGAAACAGAGATATAGGGGGAAAGCAATTTACCTTTACGCCCCCTAGCGGAAAGTCTATAAATTACTTGAAAATTTTGAAACTATATGAAAAACATGTCACACTGGATACGCTATCCAAAAAAGAAGGAAGTTTTCAAATCGGACTCCTAGAAGTAGAGATATTGACAAAAATAAAATATACATCTACCACCCTGGCGTAGAAACCATGAATTATTTTAAAAAGAAAATGTTTCTAAAAGGTTTGTTGACATGAGTAGCATCGATCTACAAACGACGTTTTTTTCAATCGAGAATTTAGAAGCTCATATTTTGCTGCAGATACATCAGAAGCGGCAATTAAGAATTACGCCATCTGGTGGTCAAACCATTTTTTGCAAAAATTAAAAACTATGTGCGGATTCCCCATCAGGAGCTCTATCCTGTGCAGAAAAAATTTCAAATCGGAGATTTAGAAGCAGAGATACAGGAGGAAACGCAATTTACCTCTACGCCCTCTAATGGAAAGTCTATGAATCATTGGAAAATTTTGAAATTATATGAAAAACATGTCACACTGAAAACACTATCCAACAAAGAAGGAATTTTTCAAATCGGACTCTTAGAAGTAGATATATTGACAAAAATAAGATATACATCTACGCCTCCAGGCGGAGAAACTGTGGAATATTTTAAGAAGAAAATATTCCGAAAATGTTTATTGATGTGCGTGGCATCAGTCCACGAAATAATTTTTTCAATCGATATTTTAGAAGCTCAGTTTTTATGGCAAATGCATCAGAAACAAAAATTAACATTTGCGCCCCCTGGTGGCCAAAGTATTCTTCACCAAAAATTTTAAATTATATGCAAAATAATTTCCATCAGGAGGTGTATCCGCTGAAGAAAATGTTTTTTAAATCGGAGTTTTAGAAGAAAAGTTATCGGGGAAAATGTAATTTACTTTTACGACCCCTAGCGGAAAATCTGTGCGTAATTTAAAAAATTAACAATATCTAAAATACTCTTCTAGATAAATGGAATCGAAAGATAAAAGATTTTTTCAATCGGATGTTTAGAAGCAAATATGTGTAATAAAACCTATTTTTTGAATTCGACATCATCTGCATTTACGCCCTCTAGTGGCTAAATTGTACATCGTAAAAAAACGAAATAAAGGATCATCATTCGCATATTTCAAGCTCCCAATGCAAAAGGAATTTTTCAAATCGGACTAATAGTTGCAGATATACCGTGGGTACAGGCGGACGGACGGACAAACCGATAACAGAAGCACGATCTTTTTTACAAAAGACGTGCTAAAAACTAACTTGCCGTCAATATATAAGAAAGGGATTATGGAAAGGGTTCCGAAAATTCAGAATTTTCCTGGGCTACAAAAAAATCCGTGAAATTCAGGTTTTTGTTTCGTCATTTGACGGAAAAGGTTGTATCAAGAATATGCTTCTTTAATTCACGAAAGTAATCAGGGAAAGTGTCTTCTGAATTCCACAAATCTTTTTTACAGTATAGAAAAAAACGTATGATCTGAAATACGATGTGCTGGGAACATTGAATGATTGTTGTTTCCAGGCATGCAGTTTTCAGTTTCTCCTAAATTTGTGAGTCTCAAACGTAGCAAGCGTTTACCATGAATGGTGTAGCACGCAAAAAACTTCCAGAAATTGGCCATCGTGTGGACGAAAGGAGCTATTCGTCAGATAGGGTCAAAGCAGGCTGGCGCATATCGCAAGCAAACAGGCAGGCTGGCTGGCGCATATCGCAAGCAAACAGGCAGGCTGGCTGGCGCATATCGCAAGCAAACAGGCAGGCTGGTTGGCGCATATCGCAAGCAAACAGGAGACTGGCGCATATCGCAAGCAAACAGGGAGACTGGCGCATATCGCAAGCAAACAGGGAGACTGGCGCATATCGCAAGCCAACAGACAGGCTGGCGCATATCGCAAGCAAACAGGCAGGCTGGCGCATATCGCAAGCAAACAGGATGGCTGGCGCATATCGTAAGCAAACAGGCAGGCTGCAACCCTGCAAATAATTTCAAAATTCAACACTGGTGTGTCGATAGTCCTCCCCGAACATCACGTATCGAAGCATGTCGTGAATGAGCTACAACTGCCGACGACTATCTCCCCAATCTCCTTTGACCACTCTGATCCACTGACTGTTTGACTCTACTACAAGTCGCCTGTTTTCGGAAGCTTTTGATTGTCGCTCCATTCACTCTTGCAACGGTTGTGTGCGAATTTCCCAGGAGGAGGTTCACTTGAGAGATGCTGCCACCTCAACGCCTGGCGTCTGTATTTATGCCACGTTCAAAGTCTCCCAGATCACTCGTTTTACTCATTCTGACCCCTCAGTCGAACGCAAACTTATGTTAGACGAAATGATCAGCCTGACTTACACCACGACAGTGTGCGATCTCAGATGTTGGAGTAACCCATTTGTGCGATGAAGATAGGTGTACCCAATAAACTGGCCTCTCAGTGTACGTACAGAACGTATTGCAATCTTCACGATTTCTGCTCATTTTCTTGGGTATGTAAAATTTTTCCGGATGCCGCAATCTAGCGTTAATAAAAAATTAGAATCATTATTATGACCTTCCAGACACTTTATATTTGTTATCTTTACCTATTAACAGCCGTTTTGTTACACAGCAATTTGATGTTTGCGATGGGCAAATAAAACAAAATCACCGAAATCCAGTAAGTTTTACAATTCTCAAATCCGGCAAAGTATTCACCGAAAACTTGCAATATACTGCAATCAAAGGTAAAAACCTCCGTTATTTCTCAAGAGATATACCGGAATCTCTTGAGAAATAACGGAGGTTGAGAAGGCCTATTCAGTAAATGTCCGTACGGCCTTTCCATTTCTTCGAGTCATTGAAAGAAATTTTTGGAGGACAAAAGTTTCGTGAGAGTATGTGAGCCTTCAAAGGTTGCTAGGATCTTATCCAAAAGAATTCTATGCTGATGTAATTCGTCGAATGGTAAAGTGTTAACACACATGTTAGGGTAGAAAACTTCAAGAAAAAAGAAAATGCGATACAAGTAACGCGATGTATTCCGCCTGAGTTCTAGGCCATGCTTAAAACACTCTTACGAAGAGCATTAAATACTCAAGGCTTAAGTGGTTCCATCTTAGTTCGCGTCAGAAGCGCAATATGATACGGCAGAAAACCTTTGATAAACACCTATAAAAATCTCGAGTGATGAACAGATAAAGAGAACCACTAAAAATATCCTTATAATCCTACATATGGACTTAATGGAATATTCTCCATAAAAGACTTTTAGCTATTCTGAAAAATAAAAAGGAAAAAAATCGTGGGTTCTGTAAATATAAAAGAGGGAATTTTTCTCAATTAAAGAGAGAAAGGTATTCTTCAATCACTGTACTCTACACTATGTAAAGAAATTATAAATACACAGAAATCTTCCCACTACTTTTTGATTATCTGCTACAGAACGGTAGTAGCAGCACAAAAAACATCTTATAGGCAATTAATTTGTATTATAGAAGAAAGTTAGACGGCATAGTGTTTCAAGATGTTTATTACATCATTAAACATAAGTAAAACTAATGCTAACAAGCAAATTTTGCTGAAAAAAATTCTAAATACACATCATATATTACAAAGCAGAAAATAATATATCCAGAATTAATAACTGATGGCACTTCTATATGCCTTGATAAGCGAATAAATTTTGTTTAGCACTGATGTTACCAAGTCTTGTAACGTGCAAACGTTGATTTTGTCCCGACAGCGTTATATCGCCATTTGAAATTCTTTTCGTGAAGAATGAATGTTGATTAATTTTTTCATATACAAGCCTGACAAGTAGCGACCAGATATTTTCCATTGGGTTTAGGTTTGGGCTCCGAGACGGCAAGTCCATTACATCTATTTTTAGCACGCCTTTTGTAAAAAAAGATCGTGCTTCTGTTACCGGTTTGTCCGTCCGCCCGTAGACACGATGTTTCTGCAACTATTAGTCCGATTTGAAAAATTCTTTTTACGTTGCGAAGCTTCAAAAATATGCGGATGATGATACTACATTTCGTTTTTTTTTTTTTTTACGATGTACAATTTTGCCGCTAAAGGGCGTAAATTAAGATGATGTCGAATTCAAAAATACGTTTTATTCCACACATTTGCTTCTAAACATCCGATTGAAAAAATTATTTTATCTTTCGATTCCATTTATGCCGAAGAGTATTTTAGATATAGTTACTTTCTCAAATTACGCAAAGATTTTCCGCTAGGGGGCGTAAAAGCAAATTACATTTTCCCCGATAACTCTTCTTGTAAAACTCCGATTTGAAAACATTTTTCTTCAGCGGATACAGCTCCTGATGGAAAATCGTTTGCATATAATTTCTTATTGTTGGTAAAATATACTTTGGCCATCAGAGGGCGTAAGTGTTAATTTTTGCTTCTGATGTATTTGCCATAAAATCTGAGCTTCTAAAATATCGATTGAAAAAATTATTTCTTTTTTTTGATGGAGGCTTAACGACCACCGTGAGCAACTCAGTGGGCTATAAGCAGTCGCCCGTCCCTAATTTAGGGTCACTGGTTCCAGGGAAGGGAGGGAGCCAGTGCCGTAAGACAAACACAACATCCATGCCTCACCGGGATTCGAACCCGGACTCCTTTCGGACGAATGATCAGAGGCCATCGCTTAGACCACTGCGCCACCGGGGCGGCAAATTATTTCTTGGACTGATACTAGTTACGTCGATAAACTTTTTCAGAATATGTTCTTCTTAAAATATTCCATGGTTTCTCCGCCAGGGGGCGTAGACGTATATCTTATTTTTGTCAATATCTCTACTTCTTGGAGTCCGTTTTAAAAAATCCTTCTTTGTTGGATAGCGCTTTCAGTGTAACATGTTTTTTCATATAATTTCAAAATTTTCAAGTAATTCTTAGACTTCCCGCTAGGGGGCGCAAAGGTAAATTGACATCCCCCTCCCTTTATATCTCTGCTTCTAAATCTCCGATTTGAAAATTTCTTTCTGCACCGGATACAGCTCTTGATGGGGAATCCGCACATAATTTCTACTTTTTGTAAAAAAATAGTTTGGCCACCAGGTGGCGTAAGACTTAATTTTCGCTTCTGATGCATTTGCAGCAAAACATGAGCTTCTAAAATCTCGATTGAAAAAAATGTCGTTTGTAGACCGATACTACTCATGTCGACTAACCTTTTAGGAACATTTTCTTCTTGAAATAATGCATGGTTTCTACGCCAGGGGGTGTAGATGTATATCTTATTTTTGTCAATATCTCTACTCCTAAGAGTCCGATTTGAACCATTCTTTCTTTGTTGGAAAGTATTTCCGATGCGAAATGTTTTTCCTACAAATTCATAATTTTCAAGTAAATCATAGACTTTCCGCTAAGGGGCAGAATGGTAAATTGCGTTTTCTGGGTTATTTCCGCTTCTAAAACTCCGATTTGAAAATTTCTTCCTGTATCGTATACAACACCTGATGGAAAATATTTTTTACATAATTTCACATGTTTGGTAACAACGTTAAAAATGTAACAGAATGTGGCATGAACCCGGGTAAATATATATCTATTACAAAATATCTTTTTAAGACGGCAAGGAGAGTACAAAACTTTGGAAAGCGACTCTAAGTATGTACACGCCTTGAAAATGAGTGAAGTTCCCTTAAGGTAAAAAAAAAAAAAAAACTATCGTTACGTTGAAAATTTTTTTTTATCAATTATATGAAACTGACTTTTATGAAAAATACCTCGCAATATTGCAAAATGAAAGAGGGAAGCATTCGATTACACATTGAATACTAACCAGACAGCTTTAAGCATACTCGTTACATGGCAAATTAGTCCGGTAGGTAGAGAGCTTAGCTAACACGCGAACGTCCCGGGTTCAAACCTACTCAGATATAAATTGGCGTTTTTCCGATATGTTGCGAAAATTTCCCAGCACAGTTCATTAATTCGAAAAATTAACGAACTGTGCAGAAAAGAACACAGTTGTAACTGCGGTTACCTTCTTTTTTTTTTAATTATTATGGCTACTACTGGGAAATTGGCGGACAAGATTCGGCAAGCCACCAGTTACGTCACGTGGTTGCCGGCTGCCACTAACGGCAAACTAGCGGACCACATTAGGCTAGCCATCATTTCTGGCACGTGCTTGCAGGGCTACTGAAGGGCCACTTGTGGCAACTACTGCCTGTGATGGCCCACTGATGGCCCTGTTGTGGCATATGACAACTGATGGGGTGCCAACTGTTGGCCAGCTGTTGGCCTGAACTGCTGGCCCTTCTGTTGGCCACCCGGACATTTTATTGACAGTTCGGCAGCGGCAACATAGTGCTGGGCCATTGCTGGCAGTGGTGGCTGCCAGCAATGGCCCAGTGCTGGCTCAGCAAGACTGTTTTTGCTGGGAAAGAATGGTTTGGCCACCAGGGGGCATAAGGCTTAATTTCTGCTTCTGATGTATCTGTAGCAAAATCTGGGCTCCTGAAAAATGGACTAAAAATTTTTTTTTCTTGCGCCGATACCGCTCATATTGAAAACCTTTTGAGAATACTTTCTTCTTATAATAATTCATTGTTTTATCACCAGGGGGCGTAAAGTCACAGCTTATTTTTGTCGATATTTCTGTTTCTGAGAGTCCGATTTGAAAAATCCTTTCTGTGTTGGAGAGCGTTTCCCGTGCGAAATGTTTCTCATATAAATTCATGTTTTTCTTAACGCACAAGTCTGCAACCAGAGGGCGTAAGCTTGTGCGTTAACTTAAAACCCGATTGGAAATCCTCTTTTTTCCGTGAGATACTATTGTTTTCCATACCGGTTCCATTGACTTTGGATAGCTTTGATAAATTTAATTTGCGTCAGGACGGATTCAAAAGACGTGCTTATTATACCCGAAAATTCGGTGTCATCTTTCTTGTTTCATTTGTAAACCACTGTTTCGTGAAATAGCAGGACGTACAGAGGGTGAGTCGAAAGTTTTGCAATATTTGGATCACTTTATGTCTTCACACGTACCTTTACGACGAAAGCTGACTAACATTTAAAGTATAGGCCATCGTGTTGCACCGTCTTTAGTCATCTGTCTGCCAGTTCTTTGATTCCGCGGCGGTACCAGTTCTTGTCCTTCAAGGCGAAGAACTCCTTCAGAACAGCAGCCACCTCCTCCTGGTTGTTGAAGTGCCGCAGGCGAAGGAAGTGGGCCATGGTCCGGAACAAGTAATAATCCGACGGGGAAAGGTCCGGACTATACGCTGTGTGTGTCATCAGTTCGATGCCCTCAAGTTCCTGGAGTTTTGCCCGGGTCGTTCACGCGGTATGAGGCCGAGCTTTGACCTGCTGTAGGAAAGCGCGCTTTATGTTCACCAATGCCGGGTACTTCTCCTCCAAAATGGCATAAAACTGCTCCAGTTGTTCAGAGTAGAGGTTGGCTTTGGTGGTCCGACCGTCTGTAAGAAATTCGTAATGGATTATCCCCCTCGATATTAAACCAGACGCAGAGCATCACCTTGTGCTCGAAGCGCCTATGTTAACAGGTTCAGGAAGCTCGCCCAGGATCAACCACTGCCGTTGTGTGTTAGGATTACGGAAATAGACCCACTTTTCATCGCACGCAACAATTCTCTTGATATAACGTACATCGCGCGGGTTTTCTAGGAGTTTCGTGCACACTTCCACTCGGCGGTTTGCTTCAGCTGGCACCAGTCCGTGAGGAACAATGCGACAGCTCCTATAAAACTTGCCGAGGTCCTGAAGGTGACGAACCCCTGTGGTCTGTGATATGCCCAGCTCGCCTGATAATCTCCGAGGGCTGTTTGTTGGATTTGCCTCAACGGCCTGGCGCACGACCTACGAATCCACGGTTCGCGGCCTGCCTGACGTTGGCTGATCGTCGAGGTTTCTGTCACGTAAGCGAAATTTCTTGAACCATCTAGTTCCGGGGCTGTGGTCCACGGAACCTTCCCGTTTCGCATGACAAATCTTTTGCCTTGCTTGAGCAGCGTAATGGCTGAGTTCAAACTCATAAAGCAAATGTTCCCTAATTAGCCGGTTGTAGCTGTTTATCTTTTAATTGTCCCAACCACAGACAGAACGACGACATGCAATGCTGTTCATAGCAACGACTACCACTTTATATCCCTTTCAACTGATTGCAGTGCGCGACTTGAACTAGTTTAAACACGTTACATACCCGCCGCAGCCCATGGGTTTAGGCAAATATTGCAAAACTTTCGACTCACCCTCTGCATTATCTTGTTGGAAAATCTAACTGTTTCCACCTAGTAGGGCTCAAATGGAATTAAATTTTGTACAACATAGCATGGTAACTCTTGGATACCCTACGGTTATCGATAATGGCAATGTTCGATTTACTACCATAACCGAAAGCCGCCCATATCATCACACCGTCTCCTCCTATTTGTCTGCTAAAGCTTCTTTGGGTTTCTTCCGTAAATCATGCCAGTAACATATATTTCCATCTGAGCCATCTAAAGTTTTTTTTTTTTCATCTGAGAATACAACACTTTCCCATTTTTCAGACCATGTCATTACGTTTTTAGCCCAGCTCAATCTTCTGCGTACATGTTAACCAGTGAGTAAACGGTTTGCCTTCATTTTAATGTTTGCAGCATTTTTCTTTCGTTGTAGACCTCTTGCAACTGTCGTATGAAATACTTTTTCAGAAAAAGAGCGTGGAATTTGTCTTGTAGATATACACTGAAAAGAGCAATTGAATTAGAGACAGCTGGCGTTATGCAAATGTGGCGCAGTGGGCGGCCCTGTAAACGGAAACGACATGACGTATGCAGCGATCCGACAATATAAGGAGTGATGCGATGGGAATCAGTAAGAGCCGGACGCACTATGGGTAAGACGAAGGACCTAAGCGCATTTGATCGTGGGTAAATTGTCGGGGCCCGACGAAGGGTCACTCCATCTCGGAAGTCTTGAAGGCACTGGGATTTTCACGAGCCACTGTGTCACGGGTGCACCGTGAGTACATCGAATCCGGTAAAACCATCCCTGCAAGGACCAACTGCCGTGGACAACAGCTTGTGAATGAGCTGGGTCATCGTCGGCTAGCTCGCATTGTAACAGCGGATAGACGGGCCACAGTGCAATAAATCATTAGGCAATTTAACGCTGGTGCACAAAAACGTGTAAGAGCCACACCATCCAGAACCATCTCTTCGCTATAGGGTACAGAAGCCATCGTCGCACGAGGGTACCGCTGCTGACCGCACATCACAGGGGGCAAAGATTAGCATGGGCGCGGGAACATCGCCACATGACCCTAGACGTGTGGGAAAATGTTGCCTGGACTGATGAGTCGAGATTCACGTTGGTACATGCGGATGACAGGATACGAGTATACGGCGCAAACCACATGAAGCGATGGATCCTTCTTGTCAGCAGGGTATTCTTCAAGCTGATGGGGGTAGCATTCTCGTCTGGGGACTGTTTACGTGGACTGAAATGGGATCCCTGATACGTGTGACATGGTCCCTCACAAGTCAACGTTACCGGGATATCCTGGACGACCATTTACTTCCGTTTGTGCGTCTTCCACATCTCACTGGGGACCTCATCCTGCAACAAGATAATGCACCGTGCCATCGCTCCCGAATTGTATCCGAATGGTTGCATGAACACTCACTCCACCGACGTGACCTCGCTTCCTTGACCAGCTAGGTCACCTGACCTGAATCCCATCGAGTACAACTGGGATGCCACTGAGAGAGATGTTCGATGCTCTGACTCCCCTCCATCAAATCTTCGTGAACTGTGGGAGCTTGTTCAGGGATAGTGGATCCGTATGGCTTCCCAACGCTTCCGGTGTCTTGTCGAGTCCATGCCGAGACGAATCGCTGCCATCATCAGGAGAAAGGTGGTGCTACACGTTACTAGACAGGTATCTCTAATTCAATTGCTCTTCAGTGTATTATCAACTGTTATTAAATTAAAAAAGAAGCCGTTTACTTCTTGCACTCAGTGATGGCTTCCGTTCTGTCCTTGTTTTACTGCGTTTATCTTCATTCCTTGCAACATTTTGCACTGCTATAGATCTTCCGATTAACTTGGCAATTTCTCTATAAGGCTTGTTTTGGCTAAGATAATATAACATTTTTCTGATCCCTCCCTCATGTAACTTTGCTCTCGTCGGCATGTTAACGCAGAATGTGGTAGAAGGCTGTTTACTGTCAACAAAAGGAATAAGAAGGCTCTGCATTGTATAAGTAACGTAAGCAAATAAATACACAGTTGACGTGGACTAGGAACATCAAATAGAAGTAATCGCTCTTTCCACGGTTATAAGTGAGTCACGGAAAAATTCTCATCGGCGCCACCGGGAATTCCACTGCACTACAGTGGAAGCATGTCCGGCGCGTAACTGGTGGACCTGGGTTCGATTCCCGATGGCGGCCGATGATAATTTTTCCGTGACACTTATAAACGTGGAAAGAGCGATAACTTCTGTTTGAACGTAAGCAATATTTGCATTCGTCGATTTTTAATGCAGTTTTCTGAATTGTATTTATACATGTAATTGGTTTACAGTGACTCTGGCCTGAATTTTCTATTTAAAAAAAAATGAGTATATGTTTTAGACTCGTTTTCTTTTAGTTATTTAACACTGGTTTTCTAATTGAAATAAAGAAAGCTCGCACTGATATTTTTGTTCAACTAACGAACTTTCTATTCACCGATCGAAAAGCTTCACTGTATTTAAAATTATTTCTTTCCACAGTGGAATTCAAAATTATATTCGCATCAGCAGCTCAACGCAAAATACAAAGTATGAAATTAATTCTGAGGATGGAAACTTTAACCAAAGCTGTAACGTATTTTGCTCTAGATTAATGCACTCCTGTTATGTCATTCTGACAAGGTATGAATGCTGCTACTGTGTGAAAAAACTACGGAATTTCAAACAGCTGTTCTCTCCGAATTTGTTCAGTTGTCAAAATTTGAATAAGGTGGTATACTAGAAGCTGTAAAAAGGGCTTGCTTAAGGCTATACGAGACACTCCATCTTGTATTTCTGCCTTCTTTTGTTAACCAACGGGCAAGCGTAATTCACAAATTGCTCGGGCAATTTTTCACATTTTGGAACACCGTTTGTGGCTAACGCAAGATATATGATAATAAAGAGTTCCCTGGTTTCAGAATTTTTATTGACCTTTCCCTTCATTTTTTAAATGCAGCGAAAGTCGTACCAAGGCGTCTTCCATAGTTTTATTAATTAATAAAAAAAGAGTCCAAAATGAAAATCTGAAACCAGGGAACTCTTTATTTAGCATATATCTTGCGTTAGCCACAAACGGTGTTCCAAAATGTGCAAAATTGCCCGAGCAATTTGTGAAATACGCTTGCCCGTTGGTTAACAAGAGAAAGCAGCAATACAAGATGGCGGGTCTCGTAGAGCCTTAAATGCATCTTTAAACCGGTTTAAAAGGCTTCGAAAGAGCACAAAGGAATCATGGGAGCTTTGACCATTTTAAGAATGACTTTCCATATGGTCGTTGGCATTAGATTACTAGTTCTTCGTTTCAACTGACTAATTCTCTTTATACTCTAGTTACTAATAACAGATATTCATCTTTCAATTAACGGAACGCCTCTCAGATATCCGAGTGGTCAGAGGAGAAGGTTTCTGGTTAGTAATTTGAGTTGGGTACATCTTGGGTTTAGGATGAGGCATGCTCTCACACTTTGGGTTTTGGATGAACCTCTTGCTCTCTAAATTTGGAAAAACCAACCGGTTTGAGCTTCTAATGTGGTCTTTAAACCCCAAACACCAAAACAATAAACAAAGCCGATTAAAGAAATATTCCACTACTTAAATTTAATGAAGAGATGGTGAAATTAAGAAGTCGCGTCTACTGGTAGGCTTAATTTCCCAACTAACCCATTTAATGCAAGAAACTTCATCATTATATTCAGGATTGAAGGGCGGAAGTTCAAAATGTGCTCGGAAATGTTGTATATAATCTTTGAATCTTTCAAAGCAGAAGATCTGCATCAGCATTTTAGTACTTGCACTCACACTAGGACACCAAGTACACTACTTTTTGTGAAATGTGCAACTCCAAGAAAGAATCGAGCTACTCAAAAGAAATTTCTATCACAGATTCCTCATGTTACAGGAGATAAGTGATTACCTTTGTAGGGCTCAGTATTGCGTGAATCCACGTCAAGCAAAAATTACGACCTCTGCACTGCGTGGAATGGATAGGAAGAGGTTTTTGATATCATCTTGGGGAGTAGCTTACCAGGCTTCTTCTATGCGAGACCAGAGTTCATTACTGGCAACTGGTGGAGGCTCTTGACAGGCCTGTCGCTTAGCTACCATGCCCCAAGCATGTTCGATCGGGTGAACGTGGAAGCCAGGGAAAAAGTGGTTTTTGCCGTTTATGGAAGAGAACTTGGACATTCCGAGCCACATTTGTCCTAGCATTGTGCTGCTGGAATATAGCGCGAGGACAACTCTGGAGGAATGATATCCCCTCGGCTTTTAAAACATCCCTGATGTATCGCTGGATGTTGTGGGTTTCCTCAATTCGTATCAGGAGAGACCGCGAATTACACCCAATGGCGCTCCAAACCATGGCGTTTAGCGTTGGGCCGGTATGACGCTGTGAAATGCGCGCTACAAGGTGCTGTTTACCATGATGTCTTCGAACACGTATGCAATAATCATGATGCACCAGGGTGAATCTTGACTCGTCAGAAAACATGACCTGGGACCAATCAGCGCGCCAATGTCTGTGTTCGAAATCCCATTGCAGCTTGAGGCGTCTGTGGTTGAGGGTCAAAGGAATGCACAACAACGTGCTGCTAGCGACCAGTACTCTATTAAGCAAACGACGTCGAATTGTGTTTGAGGACAAAGCCTGACTCTGACAGTGTTCTACTGTTGCGCTAACACTGTGGATGTCGCTGTGCGATAGGTCACTACCATTCGGAAGAAGTGACTGTCATCCTCTATAGTCGTGCGATTCTGCTGTCCATTTCCCGGATTTCTGTGCGTCCGAGCCTCATCTGCCCACTGACGCCGCGTCCACATCACTGTATTGGGGTTTTGGTCCCTTACGAGTGGCAATTTCGCGGTAGGAAAATCCAGCTTCTTTCTTC
The DNA here is from genome assembly GCA_039090855.1 of Macrothele yani. Classification (NCBI taxonomy): domain Eukaryota; kingdom Metazoa; phylum Arthropoda; class Arachnida; order Araneae; family Macrothelidae; genus Macrothele; species Macrothele yani. The sequence continues at coordinate 39,765,455 of CM077022.1, read as the reverse complement.
CCAACTATCTTTCCTCACTCAGAGTCATTCAGGTATTCATAATGCGAGCCTTCTCCGACGACAGAGCATAGAAACATCCTTTTGACTCAATGTCGGCTCTTCACTGATTGCAACATCTTGTTTGAGCCAGATCTTTATAACTGAAGACCGGACAATTCAGACGGCGCTGCTCCAAAACCACATGCGCACTTTCACTGACATTTTAATCATTCGCATGTCCCAACCTGTTGTACGTATCCTCTATGTTTCAAGCTAATACCATCAGTCTTTCATAATGTTGCAGTTTTCGCACGCAGTAGTGTAGATTAGGTGCCAATACTTTATTTATAAGCTTTGTATAAGTGGCTGGATATCATCCCCAATTTTCTAATAACGTTCAAACGTTCTTAGGTAATTTTAGCGGGATTTATGTTGTTTGATGTTAATTTGCTGTATTGTTTCTTCGCTGACAAAATTATTTCAACACCCTGTGCTGAAGAACGTTGCAATTTCAGAAATGCACCTAGATTTAGCGAGAATGAACAAAACATTAAATCAAATTTACCCATTTTTTTCTTCTTATATGGAGCGATCCACGCCTCTCCTGCGGTCGTGTTCTTTAATGCGCTGGCTTGTGGCAGTTCGTTCAAGATGGCCCATGGTTCGAGTCCGGCATGAAGCATGGGTGGAAAGCTTACTTTCTGGTGCTGGTGCTGGTCCTGCTCCTTTCCTGGAAGTTGTGACATTAAATTAGGGACGTGCGTCTGCTTATTTCTCTGAGATTTGCTGTTCATGGCGGTGGTTAAATCTCACGCAAAAATATGCAGCAATATACTTTTCGAACGATTAAAGCACAACATGCAATCAGCTAACGAAAAATTCGAACCTCTTAGCTAGTAACGAATCGGACTACATTTGGAACAGCTAATCTCGGCATTTATTGTCGAATGAACTTGATTAGATGATGGAACTTATCCGGATAGGAGCCCACCCCTGAAGACTGCTGAGCAATCCACCCTGCAACATTGATGCATTCTCGGCGATTGAAATGTTTGAGAGCTTGTTGGAAGTCTTATCAAAGATGTTGCGGAGAAATTCACATCTTGTGATTACAGTGAAAGGACAAGAAAGTAATGCCCAGTTACATCATGCAGGATGCATTCTCAATTTGGAACACACCCTCTATGGGGAGAAACACGTTGCACCAAACAAGTGAAAATAATGGGTAAGATGGTCTCTATGTGCTTTTAGGTCCTGAGCTGGGTACACATTATCCATATCCTTGCCCAGTTTCCTTAAAGTACGATGTTTGCCTGTAACCTTTAAACAGCAATTATTCTTGCTACTTGCCGTGAAGGCTTAATTTTCTAAATTATCAGTGACATATATTAATTAACTCTCATCTTATTGCATACTTCTGGCATTAGAATATTCCAGTCATACTGTAGTGAACTTCAGTCTTTTTTTCCTAATCTGGAAGACCTGCCTGCCGAAAGACAATGCTATTACTGCAATTCTAAAGTGGTTTCATTGAAATTCAGCATTCCGAAAACATAGTATATTTCTAACGGAAAATCGCTTGTTCTGAATTTTCTCATAAACTTGTGGTAAGTAATTCTTCGTCTTGCAACTATATATTTTGCTTCAAGTGATAAAAAATATCTACTTAAAGTGAAATTTGTTTAAAAGTTTGTATTCGAAGTTTTGGTTGGTTTTTAATTTTACTAAAATGTGAAAACCAACAGCACTTTGAAATCTACTGTTATGAACCCTCCAAATATTAATGGGAATAAGAGCAGTAACTTCATTTACTTCGTGCTGATCTAATGGAATATCACATACTGCCGTTTTTGCACGTGATATATTAAAATCCATGACACACTGAAGAAAACTTTAAATCACAATAGTCAAAATTAAAATTACGTATCACTTAAAAGGGACATGAGACCTTTCAAGCCTGCGACAGGCTCATCATCAGATGTAGTGTAACAGAATATTAGCGGGAACACGAGATTATATACTAGGTTAAAATCAATATATGACGTCTACAATGCGCATAGCACATTTGTAGGGAGTTGTTATGGACATCGATGCGGTAAACGATAGTTCTAGGTGTTGTTAGAGATTTAAGTTCATATAATTGTTTGTCTTGAGTACCTGCTTCCATGTTAGTGGGATTTGATAAGGAGTATCGTCATTGCAGCATAAGGTTGAGAAGGGTGGGAATCACAGCCGTAAAACAAACACAGCATCAATACCTCACCAGGATTCGAGCCCGGATACATCTCAGACGAATGGTCAAAAAGCAGAGTCTAGACCTATCATCTGAGTAATTATTCAACAAACGGAGAAAACTGAAAACGATGGTATTTTAAAATAGAAAGACATATGCAGAAAGAGGAATTAATTATGGAGAAATACAATTATCTAAGCCAACAGCACGGCTACAAAACTTGTAAAACTCTAAAAATGAAGACGCAAAATTCAATTATGTTAAATAGATAAAGGATATATTCTAGATTCAAAATATTAATCAGGAGCTCATTGGCTTTAAGATATGCATTTCAATGAGCTAAACGTGCAACAAGAGTGTAATTTTTTACCAAGGGGTATCTACAGATCCAGATGTCATTATCCGAAAAAGTATTTTGAAATGCAGAAAATGCAAATGAAGGATCACTTAATGAAAATTCCGAGCATATAACCGCTTACAATTTGCACGTAATGCTACGACAACAATACATTTATTACTAAGACAATAATATAGGGGAAGAGAAAGAGAGCTTACAGCTTTTCCTTTGTTTTGGCGATTTACCGTTGCGCTGTAATCATTAGCATTTATAAAATAAAATTCGTTTTTGAATCTCTAAGGAGATCATTAAGTGAATTCTCTGATCTCAAGCAGTCAGTTTTTCTTCTTGAGTGTAGATCTACTTCGTTGTGCTTTCAGTTCGGGAGACTTAACGAATGCGCAATACTGAGGAGAAATACACATTTTTGTTGTTCCCTTCTTTTATGAGCTCTTTCCGTTTCAAGGATACAGAATGAGTCCCTTTCCTCAGAATAAATGTGACTCATCATTTAAAAGGGATAAAGAGATTAGTTTTGTGCATATAATATATTTCGTACTACGTGTTCTCATCAAATTATTTCCATGGGAAATTACGTTCTAAAGTTCGCATTTCTCCTGTTTAGCGAAAAACCCTATTTCATGAGGGGAAAAACTGAACATACTGGAAGTAATCCTTAATCTTCCATTGCATCTTTAATTATTCCTTGCCGTTTAAACACTCCATAATATTCAGTATTCAGCAACGGATTATAAAACAAAAGCAGTACACTAAACTTTAAGACACTGCACTTTCCTCAGATTTACCAAACTTATTTTACAGCAAGGATTCTTTTCATACCATAACGGACTCACAAGAAAATCACAGCAAAATATCGAAAAAGAGAAGATATCTGAATATTTAAAACTCATATTAAACAACTCCAGTAAAACTGATATTTGAAAAACAGATGCAGAATGTTATGGTTTGCCTCGGCAGCAGAGTTCCAATAGGTAACTATGCCAACTTGGTCGAGAGGAGGAATGTAACTACAATGCCCTACCATTAATAACCGTACACCGATCTTTTGTAATGAATTAGGTCCTACACAAGCACGGTGTCAAAGACCTAACTACAAAGAGGCTTGTAGAGCTATGATGAGATAATAGTACGAATGTGAATGCAAGATGTCACGATCGACACAGTTAACTGGTTTCCAGCGGATAATACGGTGCCAAATAACCTGTCGCTCCGTACGTGACTTTTTAGTGGCATTGAAGATCCCTATGTCGACGGTGGGTGATATGATATACGAATGTCAAAGGTTTGTTACTTAATTTGCCAAGAAACAACACGGTAAGCTTCCGAAGCTAATAGAAAGCGGCAGGATAGATCTGTAAAGGACTGTCCGTTCAGAAAGCAAATCAACATTGTCTCAAATCACACAAGCCCTGTGTGAGAGCATTGGGACTGATGTTAGTACCAGAAAATTGCACAGAACGCAGCACGACATGGGTTATCATGGCCAGCTAGCCATCCACAATCTTAAAATAATTTCGACTAATTCCACAAGACGATTAGCGTGGTCTAAGGAATGTTAACCTTGGACTGGGGAGTCGTCGTATGCACTCTACCAGTCTGAATGTCGTGTGTGGGTGTGGGGGGGGGGGATAATGCAGGTAAAAAGAAAAGATGCCTGTGTCGTCCCGGCAACGAAGTTTGGTTAAAGCAGCGTGTAGGTATGGAGTAGTTTTTTTGTAGTTCGGCATCGGCCCATTAGTTATTTTGGACGAAACAATGAATACTGAAGACGAACAATAATGGCTCTACCTTCACGTAGCGGAGAATTAAGCACTGCCAACGTTGTAGCAGAAATTTTGGCTGAGGAAAATACCTCTATCAGCACTAAAACCCACTATGTCTTACTGTTTGCATTGTATGGGATTGGTTTGAGGAAGTGGGTTCAAAACGTTGCAGTGCCCTGCTCTGAGTCCTAACTTGAGTCCTATAGAGAGTCCCTGGGAGGAATAACGGTCGGTAGAATAAAAAAATCGCCAAAAAAAGTATGAACTGGTCACTGCTTTGGAGGCCGAATGACGGAACATATTGAAGGACATTTGCAAGCAACTGCAGGAAGGTATTCCACGAAAACTAGATACCGTCGTAAGGGCTAAAGATTTCAGCACGCAATATTAAATTTTCTGTAAATAAAGATCATTTACAGACACGCAAGTGACTGAATATTAATTGTTGGACAGCGTAAACTGCGCAGCTATGTGCTAAGTTCATCTGGGTAGTGATGGACCATACGTGAACGATTCGTTCACAACGAATGACTCTTCACCATGAAAGGTGAATGGTGATTAAATCCGTCATCACAGCATCACGCACTGAATTTGCAGCGCTTTTAGCTATCTGCTCCCCTTTCCCCTCACCCCTCATGAGTTCGGAGATTAATTCCCAATAAGAAGAGTAATTCTGAGAATTAACAGGTGTCAACCGTTATGTGAGTGGACAATGAGTAGAAACTTAAGAATCGGAATGATGCGTGAATACAATTCATTTAAATGATGAGCTCGAATCGTTCGTCAGGAGCCAGCTCATGGGTAATCATTGATCATGAATGGTGAATGATGAAGAGCTCGCACTGTTCTCGGCAGTTTTCCGAAAAGAGCTGTGGTCTTGAAACCTCAAAACGGGATTCCTGCAAAGAATGATTTATTCAGTGAGCGTAGTGGCAAAGAAGAAATTCGATCATTCGTCTGAATGATTATTTGTGAATGTCTCTTTTGCATGAATGTTGAATGAATTCCCAAGAAGGAATAACTTATGCGAACGTTAGACCTGGGCACCGAAGGTGGAGATGTTTTAGTGGATAGGTAAATGTGTAAAATTGTTATATATATATATATATATATATATATATATATATATATATTACATATGTGTGCGTGTGTGTGTGACAATGGCTTTAAAATCCTGCGGTACTGAAGTTGCAATTATTAGTAACATCTATGAAAATGCAAGTGTAATGGTTCAGTTATTTGAGGAAACAACACCAATAAAAACTAGAAAGGGAGTGAGTCAAAGTGACACCATATCTCCCAAACTCTTTAATGCCACATTGCAAGATGTCTTTCAATCATTGAACTGGGAAAATAAAGGGATAAAGATTAATGAAGATTATCTAACCAACCTTCGTTTTGCTGATGACGTAGTCATTTTTGCAACTGCTCCTTAAGATCTCCAGAATATGATCCAGGAACGTGCGGACAAGAGTAAAGAGGTGGGATAAAAAATGAACTTTCAGAAGACAAAACTGATGTACAATACTTTTACAAGAAATGAAGATTTATCGATTGATGGGGAAAAGCTGGAGATATCCGACATTTACATTTACATTGGACAGCAGATATAAAGCAAAGGTCACATTGATGAAGAAATTAATTCACCTATAAAACTTGGTTGGAGAGCTTTTGGAAGAAACAGTTCAATTTTTAAGAGCAGTATGTCATTATGTCTTAAAAGAAAAGCGTTTAATCAATGCATCCTTCCAGTGATTATGTGCGGACAGAGACGTGGACCTTAACTAAAAAGAGCATACAAAGACTGTAGACAACTGAAAACAGCATGAAGAGATGCATGCTTGGTGTAACCAAGAAAGATAAGAAGAGGAACTCATCGATAAGGAAAATGACAACAGTGGAAGGCATCATGATCTGAGGAAAATCCCTGAAATGGCATTGGGCTGGACATGTTACCAAACGAACGGACCACTGATGTGCAACAAAAATTTTAACCTGGATTCTAACGGACAGGAAAAAACCCAGAAGACCCCACATGGGAGATGGATGGATGAAATTCGAAAGCATGCGGGAGAGACAAGGAGGAAACGGGCGCAAGATAGACCGTTGTGGAAGAAACTTGGGGAGACCTTCATCCAGCAGTGGATCGCTAATGGCTGACAATGATTACACATATATCATCATCATCATCATCATTGTCAACCATTATCAATCCACTGCTGGACGAAGGTCTCCCCAAGTTTCCTCCACAACGGTCTGTCTTGTGCCAGTCTCCTCCATGTCACTCCCGCATATTTACGAATTTCATCCACCCATCTCCCATGTGGTCTTTTCTGGGTCTTTTCCTGTCCCTTGGAATCCAATCTAAAATTTCGGCTGTCCATCTATGGTCTGTCCTTCTGGCAGTATGTCCAGCCCATTGCCATTTCAGGGATTTAACTCTGATCATGATGTCTTCCACTCTCGTCATTTTTCGGATCCACGAGTTCCTCTTCTTATCTCTCCTGGTTATACCAAGCATGCACCTCTCCATGCTTCTTTGAGTTGTCTGCAGCCTTTGTATGTCTCTTTTAGTTAAGGTCCACGTCTCTGCACCATACGTAAGCACTGGAAGGATGCATTGATCAAACACTTTTCTTTTAAGACATAATGGCATATTGCTCTTGAAAATTATGCTGTTTCTTCCAAAAGCTCTCCAGGCAAGTTTTGTACGCCGATTAATTTCTTCATCAATGTGACCCTCACTTGATATCTGCTGTCCAAGACAGCAGATACACACACATATATATATATATATATATATCATCATTGTCAACCATTATCAATCTACTGCTGGATGAAGGTCTCCCCAAGTTTTTTCCACAATTGTCTGCCTTGAGCCTGTCTCCTCCATGTCACTTCGGAATGCTTTCTAATTTCATCCATCCATCTTCCATGGGGTCTTCTTCTGGGTCTTTTTCTATAACTTGGAATCCAGGCTAAAATTTCAGTTGTCCATCGGTGTTCTGTTCTTCTAGCAACATCTCCAGTCCATTGCGATTTCAGTAATTTCATTCGGGTCATGATGTCGTACACTCTCGTCATTTTATTTATCCACAAGTTCCTCTTCTTATCTTTCCTGGTTACCACAAACATGCATCTCTCCATGCACATTGAATTGTCTGCAGTCTTAATATCTCTGCTTTTAAATGTGCGATTTAAAACATTCATTCGACATCGGATGCCATTTACCTTGTGGAACACTTTAGGTTAGTATTTGAGGAGTTTTGTAGTTCACAGTTCTGTCGCTAGATGGTGCTTGTGCACTTCTGTCTGCAGCTGTATCTTAGCTTCTAAAAACCCTATTGAGAAATTGCTTTTTTTACTGTACGCCATTCACGACAGTAGAGATGTGGAACACTATCCTCTTTAGATAAAGTACAGATTTTCCGCAAGGCGGTGTTAGGGTCAATGCTTATTATTTTCGCTAATTCTGCTTGCGCAAGACGTATTTGAAAATTTGAAAAGTTCCTTTTCCTTAGCACAGAAAAAGAAATATATATACACTATCTACCAACAAGTAATTGGACACCCCTGCAATCAACGATATTTGCTGTCTTGATACACGTCACGGCCGCCGCCGTTAAATATCGTGTGGGATACAACAACGCAAACAGTCGCATGCCAGATGCCACGCAGTTCGGAGCTCTCTGATTTCGAGAAAGGTGTAATCGTCGGGTATCACAGAAATGGCCAATCCATACGTGACATATCCAGCGAGTTGAAGTACCCAAAATCGACAGGGGCCTACGTGATTGGCAAGTGGAAGATGAGAGCTGACTGTCGGAATGTGCCCTGACTCGGCAGACCCACAAAACTGGGAGTTAGAGACCGACGGGTGCTGGCCAGAGAAATTCGGAAGAATCGCACCAAATCGATGGGCCACATCCGCGAGGAGTTTCAACAGGCATACGGGAGTGTTCTTTCGATGAATACCATCCGTAAGGAAGCCCATCTGCTCTGGTATCATGGACGTGCTGCCGCCCACAAGCCTTTGATCACCAAGTCCAATAGCGCTGCTCGGCTAACGTGGTACAAAGAACGTCGACAGTGGACCATTGAACAGTGGAAACAGGTTCTCTGGAGCAACGAATCAAGGTTCACCCTCTACCGTTCGGATGGCAGGGTCTGGGTTTGGCCTCTGCCTGGAAAACGCCTCCTGCCAGAATGTATTGTTCCAACTGTGAATTTCGGCGGTGGTGGAATTATGCTATGGGGGTGTTTCTCCTGGTATGGCACGGGACTCTTGGTCGGGATTCCTGGTAGACTCAACGCCGAGACCTACTGCACTATTTTGGATGACCATGCGCTTCCTACGTTGTGGCAGTTTTACGGGGTGGACCCATGTTACTTTCAGGATGACAATGCCACCTCTCATGTTGCGAGGTCCACCATGGCTTGGTATGGTGACAGTGGGGTTATTCGAATGGACTGGCCTGCGCAGAGTCCGGACCTTAACCCTATCGAGCACCTCTGGGATGAGTTGGAGCGTCGACTTAAGGGGTGCCCCCACCGTCCCAAATCGGTAAAGGAACTGACCTGTCTTCTCCAAGCCGAGTGGAAGAAAATAACCCTAGCCGTAGTACAACGCCTGGTTGAGAGTATGCCCCTGAGGGTCGCAGCTGTAATCGCCGCTCGCGGAGGCTCCACCAACTATTGAAGGTGAATAAACTTCGTTTTCCTTTGCTATCACAGGTGACCAATTACTTGTTGGTAGATAGTGTATATATATCATCATTCATCATTGTCAACCATTATCAATTCACTGCTGGACGAAGGTCTCCCCAAGTTTCCTCCACAACGGTCTGCCTTGTGCCAGTCTCCTCCATGTTACCCCTGCATACTTCCGAATTTCATCCACCCATCTCCCATGTGGTCTTCTTCTGGGTCTTTTCCTGTCCCTTGGAATCCAATCTAAAATTTCGGCTGTCCATCGATGATCTGTCCTTCTGGCAGTATGTCCAGCCCATTGCCATTTCAGGGATTTAACTCTGATCATGATGTCTTCCACTCTTGTCATTTTTCGGATCCACGAGTTCCTCTTCTTTGAGCTTTTGGAAGAAACAGCATAATTTTCAAGAGCAATATGCCATTATGTCTTAAAAGAAAAGTGTTTGATCAATGCATCCTTCCAGTGCTTACGTATGGTGCAGAGACGTGGACCTTAACTAAAAGAGACATACAAAGGCTGCAGACAACTCAAAGTAGCATGGAGAGGTGCATACTTGGTGTAGCCAGGAGAGATAAGTGTATATATATATATATATATATATATATACAGTCATTTGCGAAGGTTTAAGACCACCTGTTTGTATTAGGCGGTTTCTCCTGATTGCGTGTATTGCGCAACTTCCTGTCGGTGTGGCATCATCCTACAGCGGTAGCTTTTGATAGAGTTGGGGGAAGCATGGGATCGTCAGTTTGCTTCGGCTTTTGATGTTGAAAGATTTTGTAAGTAATTTCTATACAGCAAAAAAATGGACAAAAAAGCATCATTAAGTATTACGCAGAGGACACAAATAATGACTATATTATGAAGGATACTCCGAACGTGACATAAGCAGAAATGTGAATGTAAGCAAGACTGCTATTTATAATATCATCATGTCAATTTGAATCACGTAAAGCAAATGTTCGATGTCCAAGAGGCAAAAGGTTTGCTGAAATATACACCGTTAGCACCGTGAGACATCCGCATCGCAGATGATATGGGGTGCTATGTCAGCATCCGGGTCTGCTTGATTATCCTCTTGGCCGACAGGCACTACCATGACTGGTCCTTTTTGTGTGGACATTTTACGCGAGAAGTTGTTAACTCATATGCAAATACACAGATGCACAATCTTTATGCATGACGGTCTTCCATGCCACTGGTCAAAGACAGTAAAAGACTACGTGCTGAGGAAAAACATAACTGTGCTTGACTGGCCCGGTAACAGTCCCGACCTTAACCCCATCAAAAATTTGTGGACCATTTAAAAGACAGGGTAGCAGAAAACCAGCCATAAAATTCCCAAGATTTGATTGACGCTATAAAGTACGTAGGGTGCAAAGACATTTAAAATTTCTACTGCAAATCTCTCATTGAGAGTATGCCACATCGTATTCTGTTCGTTATAGAAACAAAGGTAGCCACACAAAGTACTGATTTCGGTCTTTTTTGTATTCTATTGTACGTATTCATCTGTGGTGTCATTTTTTCAAATATATATATATATATATACACAGACTATATTGACAAAAATCACCGGACACCCCTTCAAAAGCAAATTAGCGGGCCCGCTGCGTTGTTAAAGTGCGCGGTACAGCTGAAAACGGTATAAAAACAAGCCTGCAGCTGATCGCGGTCATATCGCACTGTCAGGTTGAGTAAAAATATCGTGGCGGGAGAGAACTGACTTTGAGAAAGAAAATATTGTTGGGTCTCATATTAGTGGGCTGTCCATAAGTGAAACCGAGAGGCGCTTAAGCACACCCAAGTGAACTGTTTTGGATGTACTGAATAAGTGGAAGACACATGGCGTGCCTGAAGCAGCAAAAACGTACCGGCAGACCAAAGAAAATCAGCGATAGAGGACGTCGAAACCTCAGGAGAGTCGTTACAGCTAATCGACGGAGTACTGTACAAGATCTCAGTGTACAGGTGAGTAAAAATGCTAGAACCTCGGTATGTACCATTCGAAGAGAACTTCATTCCATGGGTTACCGTGGTCGTGCTGCTGCAAATAAGCCTTTCATCTCCACTCGGAATGCTACTCATCGTTTAGCATGGTGTAAAAGAAAATTATCGTTGACCGTAGATCAATGGAAACGGGTCTCAGGCACTGATGAAACTAGATAAACTATTCATCAGTTTGATGGACATGTGTGGGTATGGCGGCAGCCAGGAGAATGCTATTTACCACTGTGTACTATTCCTACAGTCAAGTTTGGAGTAGCAGTATACTCGTGTGGGGGTGTTTTTCGTGGTATGCTCCCGGCCCGTTGGTTATCGTGGACAAACCTGTTAACCAGCTCGTCTACCTCGATATTCTGGACAATTATGACCTACCAACTCTGTGGCAATACTATGGAACCGAGCCTTGCTGGTACCAGCAGGATAGTGCACCAAGCCTTGTTGGTACCAGCAGAATAATGCACCGAGCCGTAAAGCAAGGACTACTATGGCGTGGTTTAACGACAATTCCGTATCGTGTGTGGACTGGCCAGCACATAGCCCTGGTTTTAATCCCATGGAGTACCTATGGGATGAATTAGAGCCCCGGATAAGAAGTTTGGAATCAAGGCCTACTACTAAGCAACAGTTAGCGGCTGCATTATGTACTGAATGGAAGCGCATACCTATCGCTGTGTTCCAAAACTTTGTCGAAAGCATGTATAGAAGGGTCAGTGAATGCATTAAGGCCAAAGGTGGATCGACACCGTGCTAATGTATGTCAATAAATGCTATGTTGTGGTTCTCTTCTAGGTGTCCGGTGACTTTTGTCAGTATAGTGTCATCATCATCATCATCATTGTCAACCATTATCAATCCACTGCTGGACGAAGGTCTCCCCAAGTTTCCTCCACAACGGTCTGTCTTGTGCCAGTCTCCTCCATGTCACTCCCGCATACTTTCGAATTTCATCCACCCATCTTCCATGTGGTCTTCTTCTGGGTCTTTTCCTGTCCCTTGGAATCCAATCTAAAATTTCGGCTGTCCATCGATGGTCTGTTCTTCTGGCAGTATGTCCAGCCCATTGCCATTTCAGGGATTTAACTCTGATCATGATGTCTTTCACTCTTGTCATTTTTCGGATCCACGTGTTCCTCTTCTTATCTCTCCTGGTTACACCAAGCATGCACCTCTCCATGCTTCTTTGAGTTGTCTGCAGCCTTTGTATGTCTCTTTTAGCTAAGGTCCACGTCTCTGCACCATACGTAAGCACTGGAAGGATGCATTGATCAAACACTTTTCTTTTAAGACATAATGGCATATTGCTCTTGAAAATTATGCTGTTTCTTCCAAAAGCTCTCCAGGCAAGTTTTGTACGCCGATTAATTTCTTCACCAATGTGACCCTCACTTGATATCTGCTGTCCAAGATAAACGTACGTGTCAGTTATCTCCAGCTTTTATCGATCAATCGATAAATCTTCATTTCTTGTAAAAGCATTGTACATCACTTTTGTCTTCTGAAAGTTCATTTTTAATCCCACTTCTTTACTCTTGTCAGCAAGTTCCTGGATCATACTCTGTAGCTCTGATGCGGTAGTTGCAAAAATGACTATGTCATCAGCAAAACGAAGGTGGGTTAGATAATCTCCATTAATCTTTATCCCTTTGTTTTCCCAGTTCAGTGATTGAAAGACATTTTCCAATGTGGCATTAAAGAGCTTCGGAGATATGGTGTCACCTTGTCTCACTCCTTTTCCAATTTTTATGTGTGTTGTATTTTCAAACAGCCGAATCTTTGCACTTGCATTTTCATAGATGTTATTAATAATATTAATGTATGCATCTTTAATACCGCAGGATTTCAGAGCCATTGCAACTGCTGATGGTTTCACCGAATCAAAGGCTTTTTCATAATCGATAAAAGCCATGCACAATGGAAGCTCATATTCCCTCGCTCTTTCAATTAGTTCTGTCAGTACGTGGATATGATCTATATATATATATATATATTGCTGGCCACCCAAAATGCAACACCAAGAAGGACAGGAGATAGCAAATCCAGATTTACTAGACACATAACAACAGATACACAGATGAAACGATTGAGCTTACAGGCCCGTGTGACTTGCGGAAAACACAAACATCAATAGTTCGTGTGGCCTCCATGGCTGGCAACACCGGCCGATACATGCCGCGGCAACGAACGAAAGAGGCTTTGGATGTGAGCTTGGAGTATGCCGGTCCAGGCTGCTTTTACACGTTACCAAAGTTCATCAGGCGTAGCCGTGGGTGGTGCTTGCCGGGCCACTCGATTGCCGATCAGCGACCAGGCGTATTCAATGGGCGACATATCGGGAAAACAGGCGGGCCACGGCAGCAGTGACACCTGGTGGGCCGTGAAGAATTGTTGCACGATGCGTGCCACTGACGGGCGCTCATTGTCCTTTTGAAACGTGGCCGCTGGCAGGTCCTTCAGGTAAGGGAGGACTACAGGATCCAAAACGCCGGAGATGTAGCGGTGGCTGTTGAGTGTACCGGCGATGCGTACCTGAGGGGTGCGGGTGTCATTTCCAATTGCGCCCCAAACCATAACGCCAGGCGACGGACCGGTATAGCGATGCATAATGAAGACGTCATACAGTCTCTCGCCGCGGTGCCGCCACACGCGGATCCGACCATCGTGGTGTTGCAGGCAGAAACGGTATTCGTCGGAGAAGACAATGTCGTGCCATTCCGTAGTCCAGGTGCGGAGTTCAACGGCTCACTGCCGCCGCACTCGCCGGTGGTGTAACGTCAATGGTAATCGGAGCAGAGGGCGCCGTGTGACAAGTCCCCGCTCCTGCAGACGACGTCGAACGGTACGTGCTGATAAAGTTGTTGCGCAGCACACCCTAGTTCCTGCGCTAACGTTCGTAATGTGGCGGTGCGAGCCGTTAATGCCGGCCGCACAACATGCCGGTCCTCTCGTTCGGTGGTGTGCCGCGGCTGCGGCAACCGCTCACGTCGGTCCGTCCGTCCCTCCTGCACCCACCGAATCCATACTCGCCTCACTGTGGCTGGATGTCCTACCACACAGGAGCCAATGTCTCGGTACGATAAACCGCTGTCGCGATAAGCCACTATTCGTCCTCTGTCGAACTCCGAAACGTGCTGGAATGACGGCCGTATTCTGCGACGAGGCATCAGGAAGCTTCCCACGCACAGGTCCGGCAGCACAACACACTTCCACTACTTACACCCCGTCTTCTGTGCACCCTACTTGTAGTGCTTCTCGGTGGCGTGCCGGGCGCACATGATTTGCATACTCCCTGCAATGCTAATCGTTTGCATGTCCTCTCGCGGGCGACGCGTGCTGCGTATTTCAGGAGGCCAATCGGATGCTTCCTTTTTCGTTTTACATTTTGGGTGGCCAGCAGTTTATATGAAATGGCGGTCTTATATATGTATGAAATGTACCGAAACGCAAGTGTTTTAAGTAAACTAGCGAAACCTAACCAATAAATATCCTTGACATAAATTAAAATTTGTTCTTTGAAAATTCAAACGAAAGCTGTGTAAGTGGTATTTAAATTATTCTTTTTTTTATGATTTGGGACTACGTAGTCGAAACAATGTTTATAAATTCTGAGGGAAAATATTCTATTTGGAAATATAAAAGGAATTATGAAGCATTATTTTCGCAATTAAAATTAATGATTGGAAAAAGAAGTCCTTTATCTCAAAATTGCCAATTTTCAAAAGATACTGTATTATCAGAGATATTACTAAGTGGATTCAAAAAGAAGAAAAATGAGCTGAGCTAAGTATTTTCTTTCATTAAGGAAAAACACGAGAAACACTTTAATGCATATTCAATCAAATGTTGTGGTCCAAGATAATCGTGGCATACTTAAGTGATTACAAAAAAATTTGAAAACCGAATTCCCTAAAGAATTAAAACACTTGCTGCTGTATTACTTTCCCGCTGAGATTACCCGAAGAAACACATGTCAGTTTTCCTCTATAATGGAGTTCTAACTCATCCGTGAAAAAATTACAGTTTTGATGTTGCTCCCGTCGTATATACACCAAGATGCCAATTTATTTGGTACATCCGCCATTGTCACATAAAGGGCTCACTCCAACACGTCAGACGGGATGTGAGCGCGGTTTACGGTATAAATGAGGCGGAACATCTCATCAAGCATCATTTAACGCCCGATTGAGGATTGGCGTAGGGAAGACTGGTGCTTTGAGAGCCTTTAAGTGTTGCATGATACACCGAATAGTCAAAACATCATGACCCCCTGCCTAACTTTACGTTGGCAGCTCTTACCTGGGAAGCTGTAAACGCTACAAGATTTCGAAGGGCGCATTGTTGCATCTGGTGCCAACGCGTTACTAGCAGATCCTTACGAGGTTGAACCACCGCAGATAATTACACTGCTGGCCACCCAAAATGCAACACCAAGAAGGAAGCATCCGATTGGCCTGAAATTCCCAGCATGCGTCGCCCGCGAGAGGACATCCAAACGATTAGCTTTGCAGGGCATATGCAAATCATGTGCGTCCGGCACGTCACCGAGAAACACTATAAGAAGGGTGCACAGATAGCGGGGTGTAAGTAGTAGAAGGGTGTTGTGCTGCCGGACCTGTGCGTGAGAAGCTTCCTGATGCCTCGTCGCAGAATACGGCAGTCATTCCAGCACGTTAAGGAGTTCGACAGAGGACGAATAGTGGCTTATCGCAACAGCGGTTTATCGTATCGAGACATCCAGCCACAGTGAAGCGAGTATGGATTAGGTGGGTGCAGGAGAGACGGACGGACCGACGTGAGACCCAACTAGAGGACAGGCATGTTGTGCGGCGGGCATTGACGGCTCGCACCGCCACATCACGAATGTTAGCGCAGGAATTAGGGTGTGGTGTACTTCGTCTGCAGGAGCGGGGACTTACCGCACGGCGCCCGTTGCTCCGATTACAATTGACGTTACACCACCGCCGAGTGCCGCGGCTGTGGGCGGTTGAAGGCCGCACCTGGACTACGGAATGATACGGCATTGTTTTCTCCGACGAAACACGCTCCTGCCTGCAACACCACGATGGTCGGATCCGCGTGTGGCGGCACCGCGGCGAGAGACTGTATGACGCCTGCATTATGCATCGCCATACCGGTCCGTCGCCTGGCGTTATGGTTTGGGACGCAATTGGAAATGACACATGCACCCCTCTGGTACGCATCGCCGGTACACTCAACAGCCACCGCTACATCTCCTACGTTTTGGAGCCTGTAGTCCTCCCTTACCTGCAGGACCTGCCAGCGGCCACGTTTCAACAGGACAATGCGCGCCCGCACGTGGCACGTATCGTGCAACAATTCTTCACGGCCCACCAGGTGTCATTGCTGCCGTGACCCGCCATCGGCAACCGAGTGGCCCGGCAAGCACCACCCGCGGCTACGCCTGATGAACTGTGTCAACGTGTGGAAGTAGCCTGGACCGACATACCCAAAGCCCACGTCCAAAGCCTCTTTCGTTCGATGCCGCTGCATGTAGCGGCCGTTATTGCCAGCCATGGGGGCCACACGAGCTATTGATGCCTGCGTGTTCCGCAAGTTGCACGGGCCTGTAAGCTCAATCGTTTCATCTTTGTATCTGTTGTTATGTGTCCAGTAAATCAGGCTTTGCTATCTCGTGTCCTTCTGGGTGTTGCATTTTGGGTGGCCAGCAGTGTGTATGCTGTTCCCACACAAACCACAGATGCTCGACCGGATTGATGTCTGAAGAATTTGGAGGTCAGGGCAATACCTGATGTTTCTTGAACCAGTCTCAAACAATCTGAGCAGTGCTGCATAGATCATTATCTCAGTGAAAGACGGAACTACTAGAGGGGAATACTGTTGCCATGAAAGGATGTACCTGGTCTGCAATTATGTTTAAGTAGGTGGTAGATTTTATAGGTTCCTGTACAGGAATGACTGGACCCAGGATTTCCCAGAAGTACATTGCCCAAAGCATTGCACTTCCTTAATTGGCTTGTTTTCCTCCCATGGAGCTGGTGCCAACACTTCCTTAGGTATAAGGCGTACACGTACCTTGCCATCCACATGGTGCAATAGCAAATGAGATTCATCAGACCAGACTGCCTTTTTCCAATCATTCAATGCCCAGTTTTGATACTCGCTTGCCCTTTGTAGGCGTTGTCGATAATACACCGAGGTTAGCATGGGCTCTCGAGGTGGCCTGCGGCTACGCAATCCCATTTTCTTAAGAGTTCGATGCACTGTGCGTTGTGACACATTACGTCCGTCACGAGGATTCAATTTACTGGCGAGTTGCATCACAGTACCTCTTCTGTTGGCTCCTACCGTGAATGATAGCCTCCGTTGACTCAGCTCCAGCATCGATGAACGGTGGTCGGCCCACTCCTAGCTAGTGGTTTACGCTTATTCCTTCCTCGGATCACTATTTGAAGGTACTAACAACGGATGGCCGTGAGCAACCCACAACCATTTTGTCTCGGAAATTCTTTGAGCCAGTCGTTTGGCCATTATAATTTGGCTTTTGTCAAACTCGCTTAAGTACTCTGGCTTTCTCATTTGAAGAACAAGAATAACACTGAATCACAAAGCTCAGTACGTATCAAGAGTTACTTAAACTGTTTCATGACTTTCACACATGCCGTTCGTTCCCTGAAGTTGCTTCGATTTGCATAAAGACGCAGTGGTCATAATGTTTTCCCCCTCTCGCGTGGCGGTTCGAGCATCTCCCAGACGCCTGTCCGTTTGCGGTTTTCTCACACAACCGTAGCAAGAGTTTACCCTGAATGGCCAGACATGTGTCATGGCGAAAATTTTAACCTCTGGTGAATTTCAGAGAGACCTGATCAATCTTTCTGTTGGTTTATCAGAGATTAATTAATGCAAAAATTTTCTTCCATGACATACGTTAGAAGAAAATTCCTGGTTGAAAGGCAGGGGAATTCATGCGCAAAATTCGCTTGTCTTAATCACTACCAGGAAAACAAAATTTCATGTTGGTGAAAAGAAAAAAAAAAGAATAATATTTGATTTAACTGACTTTGGGGTTTTGAAAATAATTATTTTATCTGTTCTTTTATCGCGATAGGAAAAGGCGAGTAGGTGTGCAGCTCAGAGAATCAAAATTAATTTTACTTTCACATCACGGAACGAGAGAAAAAGAAAATTAAAATTAGTGATTTTCTGCAAAGCAAGAATTCGCCATTTTTGCGTTCGTTTCCAAACGTCGAGAAAGTCGCCCAAAAGTAACATCTTTTCGTCCTTTGGGGTAGGGATTTCAGCAACGAAATCTATTTTTAGACCCCAGGGTCAAGGAGAGCTTGGTCTGCACGTGTGAAGGTCAGAGGTCACTCGAGCGAGGCGTGGGAGTGAGTTGCTAGGCTGAAGTTTCGACCAATGAGAGGGGTCAGTGATTTCAAGCACTCCAGAGTTTTTTCCGTTGAGAGACACTTTTTTTTTTTCTGGTACCTTTGCTGACCGGAGAGAAAGAGGGGACAGCCGAGTCTCTCCTCGCCCTTTGGTGGGGAGAGCATTTTTGCTGACCGCCATGATTTGACATCGAGTGTAAAAAAGCTTAAAGGAGCCTAGTAGCGACGGTCTTCTAGCATGGGGACCTGTCCGGCTCATGGTGGTTACATGAAGAAGAAAATTTTTGAAAGGAACTCAGGGCTGGCGCTAAATTTCTCGCGGATTCCACCAAATAAAGAAATGAAAGAAATTAAGAAGAAAGGACAGGACCACCGTAGGACGAGACCTCCTCGGGGCGCAGCGAAAAGATGATCACCGATGCCCTCCTAGGCATTCTCGTGAGAGCTGATGGATAAAGAAAGGGAACCTCCGCGCCTTTGCCGTCCACCTTCCAATGCAGCCGACCAAATTCCCACCAGGGATGAGCATCGAAAAGGACAAGGGAGAATTACTCCCTCTGAGAGGGTCCGTCATCACCAGCTTCGGAATGTCTTTTGTTTTCCCTGTGTTCAGGTGAAGTGCTCGGGCACATTGTGTCCAAAAAAAAAAAAAAAAAAAAAAAAGGAAAGAGAAAGACATTATTGGAGGCGAAGAGATTATCAACAGTGACGAAGATTTTTATTTGAAACAAGTTGTTCTGCCCAGCCCAGAAGGTAAATTCTTTCTCGATTTTTTTTTTGTATAATGCTGTGACCGCTGCGAAATTGTTGAACGAGTGGGTCAGCAGTGTGAGATCAAAATTATAGTTCTGCGGAAAAAAAAAAAAGAAGAAACTTTGTTTTTTTTTGAGGTTAGCTGGATGTGGGACAGATGTCCCCATATTGTTATCGATCAGCTTTCAAAAAGTAAAAGTTATTAGTTACTCAGGTATGAATTCAGGAAAAGGAAAGAAAAAGAGAGGGAATTGAAAATGTTTTCATTTATGTTTTTTTTTTTGTGTTGTCATGTCTGGTAGTTTAGCAACTTCCCAGGCCAGTAAATTTTAATGTATCGGAAAAATTTAGTTTAATGTTTGAGCACAGTAAATTTTGGTGCATCGATAATAGTTTAGTTGAGCATGTGATAATTGAAAAGCAGTGTTATTGTGATGTCGTGGGTGATAAAATAATTGTAAACATTTTTTCTCTAGCCTTTTTACAGCATTGAGTTTTTTTTTATGAGTGAAGATAAATTATGGGATGATTTATATTGGAATTTTGGGAACATATTATAGTGTGATGAAATTGGAAACCTAAAGTGTTGTTTACATTCTTGGAGTGTTGAGTGTCGAGGTTGAGATGGCGGGTGTGTTATTTGAGGACCAGTATTTTACATGCTCCAGATGAGTGTTAATCTCCCATTGGAAAGGGGTGATCTTAGGGCAAAGCAGGGAACTTGTCCTAGGGCAGAGGGCTCTGAGTAGGGAATTTTCACCAGGATGCGATATGTGCAAAATAAAAGTTGAGGTATTTCTTGTTCTCAAGTTTAGTATTTCACAAAAAGAATGAACATCATGGGTTGAGAAGACACACTTTTGCTCACCAGTTCCAGGATTAATTGTTCTTTTCTTTGGCCTAAATTTTCTTGTTTTACTATAAGGTTAAAAGTCTAAATGTCATTTTAATTTTCAATAAGGTGAAAATATTTAGTGGGTTATGTAAATGGTCAGTGTTATTGTCTGAAGTGGACCTGCGCATTGCCATGGTGCAGAAGAATTTCCTTGCTAGTGATTTTTCCTGGGATATATGTGGATATAGAGATAAGTGAATTTTCCTGGGACATATGTGGATATAGAGATAAGTGAATTTTCCTGGGACATATGTGGATATAGAGATAAGTGAATTTTCCTGGGGCATATGTGGATATAGAGATAAGTGAATTTTCCTGGGACATATGTGGATATAGAGATAAGTGAATTTTCCTGGGACATATGTGGATATAGAGATAAGTGAATTTTCCTGGGACATATGTGGATATAGAGATAAGTGAATTTTCCTGGGACATATGTGGATATAGAGATAAGTGAATTTTCCTGGGACATATGTGGATATAGAGATAAGTGATTTTTCCTGGGATACATGTGGATATTGTGATTTAGGATTTCTTGGGATATATAGAGAGAAGTGAATTTTCCTGGGATATATGTGGATATTGTGACTTAGGATTTCTTGGGATATAGAGAGATAAGTGAATTTTTCCTGGGATATAGTTGTGTTAGTTCTGGGCCAGATGTGCCTGGAGTATTTAGGGTTGAAGTACGACAGGCTCTTGCAGGCGTGGTTGATCAAGGTGAGATCATGCATTGGTTCGAAAAGGGGAGATCCTTGAAGACGTGGTTTTTGGGGGAAAACTTGTCTTCAAACCCCCAGTAGTTTCGCTGCTCACGGAAATATGTACTGCCAGCGAGGGTCGGTCGAGCGTTGCTTCAAGAAATGTGGTGAGATCATGTTAGAGGAAATTCTGTGCCTGATGATGATGTGTCACACTTGAGGATTTTTTCCTTTCCCTTTGCATAGGCTGAAAGTGGATTCACGACCCAATTTCACGCCTTCAGCCTGACTTGGTATTTTCTTCCTGTGTTGGTTCTCAAAACCCAGGGTAGTGTCTGAACTGAGAGTATTTGCCTCACCGCTACTTCAGTAATTCACTGCAGGTGTTAAATTTAAGTTTGTTTGGTGATTTAAAGTATCTAAATTTATTTGTTTATGATTTGCTGTAGTGCTAGGGATGTAAATTCTAAATTCTGGTTGTTGGTGTTAGTGAACTTGATATTTAGTTTGGAAATTTAGTTAATTGGTATTTTGAGCTTTTGTTTACAGTGTAGAGTTATTAAGTATCTTGAGCTATTATGTGAAGTGCAGAGTGAGGTGATTTTTATGAGCAAGCTAGTGCAAGAAGATTGTTTGAATTTCTGAATTATGTTGATGTTATGAATAGTGATAATTTTTAAGATTAGTTAGTGAGGTTTCTTTATAAGTGAAGTAGGTTCATTCAGGGTAGTTCTATAGGTTATGTAATGTTAATTAATGCTTGTGCTCAGTGTAAATTCTGTTTTGAGGATAATTTACTTGGTTTGTTTTACTTGCTGATAGTAGATTTGTTAAAGTATAATTTGTGGCTCTTAAAATAACTGTAAATTTAATTGAAGTCTTTGAATCTGGTCTGGGAGATTGCGGAGTTTGCTAAGATTGTTTAGGTGCTGTAAATTTAAATCAATATGCGTAAAATTGTAAATTGGTCATTGAGCTAACTGGGTGAGAGAGAGAGAGTACGTTTCAAAAGAACAGAACTTGTCCACCTTGTGGAATTAAAAATAATCCAGTATCTTTTTCTTGTGTAAACCATGCGAATCATAGTATGATTTTGAAGGCATAAATTAAAAGCCTAGTGTTCAAACTAACTGTGTTGACATATGTAAAGTTGTGCTGTTCATAAGGCCAGTGGCCAAATAGAAATAGAAAGTAAATTGAGATTCTGTTTTATACTGCTGTGTTTAAGCAAACAAGAAAAAAAAGGAATTAATATCTGTTTGTCCATTAAAATTAACTCATTAAGTTTTTAAAGAAAAATAATAAATACAGGCAGTAGCCTTTCAAAAAAAGTTCAAAATGAGTGCAGTGTGAAAAGTTTTTGTGTGCTGTTGTCTTCCATGACTTGGTCCCATGTACTCCCCCTTAGCTTGACTAAGGCTATCGATCCGAATACTGGTTTTCTAAGGTAGTTCATAACTGCAATTTTTGTCCTATCCATTTTAGATTGACTTTCACCGCCTCCACAAGTTGTTGTTGAACGAGTACATTTTATCATATGTCTTATAGTGACACATTTTCATACACATGCAACAATATTCACTTATTTTTGCACTTTCAGGTGACTCAACTCTGCTTGAACACAAACAACGCAAACTTTCCAATAACTTCTTGTGGAATGTAAATTTTCAGATGCATTTTTGTTTAGGATGTTCATGGCCTTTTTCTAGTACTTAGAAAATATTTTTGTTTCGAAATGCATCCACCCATCTCCCAAATTTAAATTTTCTATAATTTCCATATTTTGAATTTCAATACCTGCATAAATATAACGCCTTTTAATAAATATCAATCCAATTCAATATGCCCAAAATGAATTAAATTTAAATTATTTTTTTCCACCAAAACACATGCATACAACTTTAAACAATCGGCGATCTTGTGAACAAAAACAGCTGGTGGATCAAAGGGATCAAAGGATACTGGCGAGACTCGTGCGAGCGAATAAATAGTTCACACCTAGCAAATCAACTGAAGACCTTACGGCAATAGTTGGCTCTCCCACATTTTGCAAAACGGAGAAAATGAACTCTAACATGTCCAGGTATGTTAGTCCATCTACCGTGACCTCCGTAACTGGATTAACAAACCTGGGCATAGTACTTATCCAGGTATGTTAATCCATTTACCTGTTCAATTTAACTTAGAGTTCATTGTCTCCGTTTTTACAAAATGTGGGTTAGCCCACTATTGTTGTAAGGTCTTCAAGTCAGAATTCAATGCTTTTTTGCCGAGTGTCATCGCCGAAAGCCCCATGAATCGGGCCATGTTGCGAATGGGTTACAACAGCAAAACATTATGTCGAGTGCAGAAGTTGTTACAGCAGAACACGAAACCGCGACTGCAGTCGCCGCTTGAGCATCGATGCTGGACCGTTCGTATTGAGAAAAAAGTCACGTGGATGGACAAATCACGATTCCTTCTAGACTGCGCGGATGTCAGGACTCGAATTCGGAAAGAACAATATCAGAGAGAGAGAGAGAGAGAGAGAGAGGCCATGCAGCCAATCTTCCACATGTCAGCGTTGTGCTGGTCTTGGGAATGCTTTCTTGGCACCTAAGATACCCAGGGCCTTAGCTAGCAGAGAGCTAGAGTGCGCTCAGTCACCCGTGCGAGGCAAGCAAGCTTACCCTAGCCCTGGGAAATGGACGTTCCTGTGAAATCTCCGATCTGTGGATTTATGAAAACGACGTTTGTATTTTATTATAAGCATAACTACTTTATTTTCTTGAGTATTGTACTTTTCTTTAAGAAAAGAGCAAGATTGAGATTCTACAGGACTCAAAAGAAATGACTTCTCAATGTAAATCAGTAAGAGCAACTGTACCAATAATTCTCTACCACAAGAGAACAGGACTTGTTGGTGTCAAGGGTCCGAGAAAACAAAAATTCCATTTTTTAGGAAAAACGTAAAATTTGAAAGACAATTATAAAAAAAAAGAGGCGACGGTGGATGCGTAATTGCTTCGAAGACTAAAACACTGTTAGCCATTGTGTAAAGGACTATAATATGCTAAGCTTCTGTTAAAAACTCCTCGTAGTTAATTACCTACAAAGAGGCATCGAGGCGAAGTTTTAAGTAAATGTAACACTCTAAGCTTTGAAAAATAGCACAGAAGCGAAGTATTTGTGCGAGTGTGAGAAAGAGAAAAAGGACGTTAAACTTTCTTTAGTTCAATGCTTTGGTGTAAGTACGAGTGGTTTTATGGTCCTTTTCGTGGCAGAAAATGAGTTTGTTCGGAAGAATTTGAGATATCTTAGTTTTTGAGTGGGAAAGGAAGAGGATTTGCCTGTGCACCACGGTAAGAAGAGACAACATCCGAACACCATGTAACGAGAATGAGCTACTAAAGATAGGGGGAAAAGTGTCACCCTAAGAAACGGAGCAGTAAGAGTCAAAATACGACATCAATGACGCTTCGATGGCATTGTGTGGATCCATTGAAAGCGAGGAGAATATTTCCATTTTAGTTGGCAGTGATTTTGCCTCCGGCGATAAGGACCAAGAATTAAACTACCTCAAGCAAATTCTGAGATCGTGACTTCAGTTTATATATTTCATTTATTTATGTTTTTTTTTCATTTATATTTCTGTCCTTTTTTCTTTGTGTTTTCATTTATTTTTTTATTTTTATTTCTCTCCTTTTTTCAAATTCTTTATTTTATTGTTTTTACTTTTTGGCATGCAGAAATTATTCGCTAGTGAAGAAAATTAACAAAAGGAGGAAAAAGACAAAGCAAAATTTGCATTCGTGGAGAAACCTAGTTTGTAGTTAAACACAGAGCCCTTAGGTGATTCCTCAGCTTCTAGCCCCTAGTTCTGGGACCCAGCTACGAACCTGATTATACATCTTGATACCGATCGAGTGTTATATGAACGACATAGCGTGTCTGAACATCGTTGCTGAAAAAATCCCTCCATTCATGGGCAAAGTTTTGTCCTCAAGCAGATCGACACGTCCAGCAGAATTAACGCGCCTGGTCACGGGTTCTTTTCCTCATTGTATTGTTCTAGGAACGGGCCAATAAGTTTTCTTTGATCCAGTGGCTTCTGCAGTCCCGGAATTAAATTCTCATCGCGTATCCCTGGAATGAGGTAGAACAGGCTATTCGCTGCTGGTCTGTGCAGCAGCAGCTGCTTGACTCAGTTATTTCCGTGTGGTACAACAGTCCTTGATGATATTTCCAGCATTTCCTATGTTCCATGACTCGGCGATTTGGGGCTCTTCTTGAGGCCAAACGCAGGATAACACGCTACTAGTTATGTGCACTTAATAAACAATGATCTCAGTATATGTAACGTGTGCAATTCTTAATTACACTGGCGGAAAGTGAAAAAAGAACACCAAGAAGGAGACGTCTGATACCAACGAAATTTATACAGCATAATAACGGAATACAGAGGATAACGTGATCAAAACATTATGGCAAAATACAGCTGTATTTGCAGCTGGTAAACTGAAAAATTACATTTCCATGTAACATGGTTAATACTAGGTTGAACCGTCATGAACTGCGTCACACTGTGCAATTCTGGCATTGAGTCTGTCGTACAGATGTTGGATGTAAGTTTGGGGTATTGAGTTCCAAGCATCCTCAACCTGGACGCGTAAATCGGGGATGGTCGTGGCTGGCCGTGGAGACTGGATTAGTCGTTGTCCTATAAAATCCCACACGTGCTCAATGGGGGACACATCCAGTGAACGTGCAGGCCGTGGAAGTTGTCTCACACCCTGAAGTGCATGTTGCGTTGCACGTGCCGTGTGTGGGCGTGCGTTATCTTGTTTTAAAACACCACGATGGACCGACCTTACAAATGGCACAACAACGGGCTTAATGATATTGTTGATGTAGGAGGTGCTGTTTAACGCACCCGGTACAAACACTAGTTGTGTACGGGAGCGATAGCTGATCGCTCCCCACACCAGGAGACCAGGTGTAGGCCCTGTGTGTCGCTGGCGGATGCAAGAAGGGTGGAGACACTCCCCTGTGCGTCTGCGAACTCGCATACGGCCATCGGAGGCTCCCAAGCAGAATCCGGTTTCATCGCTGAACACGACATATCGCCATTGCGTTCTCCAGGGCAGACGTTGGCGACACCACTGCAGCCGTTCCTGACGGTGAGCTGGAGTCAGAGGAACACATGCCAGAGGCACACGTGCCCGTAGTCCTGCATCCAGTAGACGGTTGCGGATTGTTCGCACAGTCACCTCAGGTGCAACGGCAGCTCGGATTTGCGTCGCAGTGGATGTTCTGCTTGACAACGCCGCTCTTCTTATGCGTCGATCAGTCCGCTCATCAGTCCGTCTGTGACTCCCGGTTCCACGTCTTCTCGTGTGGGAATGTTCCTTGGACCATCTACGCCACCATCGTACCACCACCGATACTTCCCGTCCAATTCGCTCCGCAATACGACGATACGACCACCCGGCCTCGCGGAGTCCGACTAGACGACCTCGCTCAAAGTCCGATAACTGCTGAAGTCGTACACGTCTTCCATGTCCAGGCATTGCATCCCACACGGGGATAACTGGTTTTCCAGTTATTTGGGGAGCGGCGCCCCACGGCCCGAGCGGACCTTGTGACTGGTCAACATCTGATGTCATGCCACCGCTTGTTTTTTCGGTGCTGTTGGAGTTTGCAGGGACGGCTGTTCATCCAGCTGTTGGGGAGTCGCGTCCCCACGATCCCGAGCTGGTCTTGTGTCTCGCTTTTTCGTTTTTATTTATTTTCTGCACTGGCCAGTTGCCCGTGGTGTATACTCTACCTAATTGCTACCACGCTATGTACTAACACCCCGGTCTTGTGGTTTGTTACCCTCCACTACTAACTGTTTATATTAACCGCTCAGTTCGTAGGCTGTTGAGATTCCGTTTAGGTTCCACTCCAGGGTTTTGTCTTCCTTGGATTACTTTTTCCCTTTTAGCTGGTTTGGGTGCTAGACCTACCTGCATGTTTGCCGCGTGCTGAGACCCGTGAGGCGGAAATGGGATGTCTGGCGGCTGAGTTCGCAGGAGACCGGAGAAGTGCCTCCTGTGTACCAACATTCCTCTTCGACCCCGGCTTCGCTGTAAACGGGAGGCTAGAGACTAACCCACCTCTAGTCAGAAGTCCTGTATCAAGTTGTGTACAGGGTTTTAGCGGCTTTATTGTCGTATAGCACGGCAGGGTAAGCCCGGGGGCTGTGGGATCATGCCAAAGGCGTTGGCATGACGGTACCCGGAGGCCGAAGTGTCCGCCGAGTGCGTGTGATCACAGCCAACGGACTATATCTGCAGCGTATAAGCTCCAGAACTGCGTCCAGCGTCATTTTCTTGGCTTGCAGACCTCCAGTTCTCCCTTGTAGGGCTCGGTGGTGGGTGGAGTAGTCTGCAGACGAATCCTCCTCCTTTTTTCCATAGGCAAAAACAAAAACAAAAACAAAAACTCCAAACTCAAGTCACCTAAGAAAATGATAGTTGACAACGACTCTCCTTCGTCTTCTCAACCTACCAAGTCCCATAACCTTAAACGATCTGTAGATAATGACCTGGACCAAGAACGTAGAACCTCTTCTTCGGCAGCTGAACCAGTCGCTCCAAAGCGTCGTCTCCCCTCGATTGCTGTGAATACGCATGCTACACACTTAGTTGTAGAATCCATCGATTCGAATGAGAGTCTGTCCACCAGATCTCCCTTTTTCATTTCTAGAGCTTTGGACGCTGCGGTTGGCTCCTTGAAGTCTGTGAGGAAGCTTCGCTCTGGGGACCTGCTTGTCCAAACTTGCAGTGTTTCTCAGAGTAACACTCTTCTGCACCTCACTAGTCTTCAAGGCATTCCTGTCAAAGTGACACCTCACCCGTTTCTTAACACCTCTCGGGGTGTTATTTTGGAGTTTGATCTCTTGCCATGCAGTGAGGACGAATTGGTGAGTGAACTTGCAGATCTGGGTGTTATTGCTGCACGTCGTATGATGTTCCGGCGCGATGGTTCTTTGATTAAGTCTAAAAATGTAATCTTGATTTTTAACTCCCCGAAGGTTCCGACCAAAATCAAGGCTGGCTACTTGGTCTGTGGAGTTCGCCCGTACATTCCCAGTCCTCTGCGCTGTTTCAGGTGCCAGAGGTACGGGCATTCACAACGTTCATGTAACAGTTCCACTCGTTGCGCAAATTGTGGCTCCAGTGAACATGACGGGGAAGGTTGCACTTCTGCGGCCTGCTGTGTTAACTGTGGTGAGGCCCATGCAGCTTACTCCCGCAACTGTATGAAATGGAAGGACGAGATGGCGATCCAGCGCCTCAAGACCCTGGAAGGCCTCTCGTACCCTGCTGCCAAGGCTAAGTTGAATATTCCCAACAACCGACAGCGTACTTTTGCCGCAGTAGTTCAGTCTCTGCCACAACCCGTGCAGCCCTTTGTTCCCGCGCCCTGTAGCTCTCGCCGGACTTGCCAAGAGATCTACAGCTGAACAAGCGACACAGGTGGATTTCTCCGAGCTCCAGCTTATTCGACCATCTGACTCTGCGCCTTCTCTTTTGAAGACTACTGACTCTTCCAGTTACCAGCAGAAAGCCTGCACGTGTGGAAGAACCAGCCCTAAATCCGCAAAGGTGTGCAGTGTCCATCCAACTGCCGCGGTCCAACTGACCAACATTGCAACTGTCCCAGACTCAGCGAGGTCCCCACCCTCAACCAACATTATAGAGGAACATAAGGAGGAGGAGAGTGTCAGTTCGTCCCTCTCCTGTGACTCATCTTATGTGTAGTTGTGTTCGTTTTCGTGATGTGTTTTATCATTCTCATTCCTCAGTTTTACTTAATCGGCTAGTTTCTAACCATTGTACCATGTTTTTAATACTGTTTGTTTCATTGTCTTTTTTGGCCTTTCCATCATTCTCATGGTTCGGTTTTACATGGTCAGCCAGATTTTGGGATTTATGCCACGTTTTCTTTTAATCCTGTTTGTTTGTCTTGTGTCTGGCGCTCTTTGGCTAAACATGGCTCTTGCGCCATAAATATCAACCAACCATCCAGGCATTGCAGCTTCTTCAGGGTCTTTGCACGTGTCCTTACGCCGACGACTGATTACATTCACTTCGCCGTACTCCTTAAATACCACCGACGATAATTTGCATATTATGCCGTGCTGTGGCGTAAGCGCTCGCCAGTTGGTCCCGAAATTAACATCACACCTACGTAAACTCGACCCCATTAACATATGTAAATTTCATGATCGTCCGCCTATTCCTTCTTGGTGTTCTTTTTTCACTTTCCGCCAGTGTATATCACTGGCGATATCAAAAGTGCGGTTTGTGATTTTCCCCCGTCGTCCGCTTAACATATTAGGAAGAATGCTATTCGATTCCAGGTATGGGTTTGCGATTAAATCTGCTTTAACTTGTGCAGCACAGGCTGAGACAGTTCATTATGGCTCGAAATACTTGCAAGTGCTGCTGGTCTGGATTCGAGCGAGCTTTACTACTAAGTATTTGTCAAAGGTTTTTCCCCTGAATTATCTTGGCCTAAAAAGGAAAATACATATATCCCTAAATATTTATATAAATCATGTTTTTGTTTCAGAAGTACATACACCTAGTACTTCTGCTACTGCCGTGTTCTTTTCAGGATTTAAGTTTTATTACATTTTGTGTAGTAGTAAATTACTTGGAGTGAACTTTCATCTCATTTAAATATTTTTCTCATGTTATAAGGCCACCATCTTCTTAAGTTATTGCATTATAACTCCCAGTACGGCCTTACACTTGTACGTTAAAATTTTATCCTAATGACCATGGTGTTGGGACTTCGCCGACAGAGGGCGC
Organism: Macrothele yani; assembly: GCA_039090855.1. Classification (NCBI taxonomy): domain Eukaryota; kingdom Metazoa; phylum Arthropoda; class Arachnida; order Araneae; family Macrothelidae; genus Macrothele; species Macrothele yani. Next base: position 39,735,848 of record CM077022.1, on the reverse strand, counting down.
AGCGGAGGCGGCGAACGCCAGATGTGAGAAGATTGCGGACATGTGAGGACTCGTGGAAAGGGCAGCAGAGATGATACGGCAGAGGCCGCAATGTGAAAACTGATATTAAGACTTATGACGCGAAAGACAAACAACGAAATATTCAGTGTGTGTGAGTGTTTGTGTATTTACATCTAATTCATATAAAATGATGTGCAATAAATTAGTAGTATACCTTGGATGTGCAAATCTCTTGAAACATGTTATTGTGTATTCGACCGTGTGCATAGAAAATGTTGGATAAAGAAGATGCTGATTGCTGGTGAGCCCGTGCACGGACTCAGGGAAGAGGTAAGAAGTTAAATATAAATATCTCTAATTACCGAAATTGAATTGAATGCGAAAAGTAAGAACGTTATTGGCGCCCAACGTGGGGCTCTCTGGCAAATATAAACTGAAGGCACTATTTTCACCTATATTGAATTTGAAGTGAAATTGAAATTGCTTAAAATAAGTAATGGCGGAAGATTTAGACAAACTAAAAAAGAAAAGAGCGGTCATCCGCAGATTAACAACCATTGGTATTAACAAACTAAAAGAAGCTCTTAAAGAGGATCCAATTGAAATTGAAGTTATCGAGAATAATTTAGCTCAGTTATTGATTAAAGAAGAAATTTTGATTTCTGTTGGTGAACAAATTGAGCGAGTTATTTCTGTAGAGGAATTTGAAGACGATAATTGTGCTAGTCAGGAATACTACGAAAACGTGATGTTATGGAAAACCAAAGCGCAGCGCTGTTTAACTACACTGACGGAAAACAAAATCCCAACACTAAGAAGGGGTTGTGTTAGATAAACGACAGTTGGTAGGCGGTGACAGTACATCTGTAAGATGACGTCTATGCAAATTTCGCGCTCAGCGCATACGTGTGGCGCTAGTAGCGTCCTCGGAACATGCAAAGCAGGTTTGCTGTAAATACGCGCTGTAACGTTCTTGAGCGTTAGTTATCGTTGAGATTCGACGTAGTGTGTTGATGTTAGTCAAGAATGCCTTTAAGAAGACGAAGAAGCCATTATCAACAGCTCACGGAGTTTGAGCGAATTCGTGTAATAGGGCTACGAGAAGGTGGATTTTCGTTCCGCAATATTGCAGAACGACTTGGCAGGAATGTAGTCACTGTGCATGATTGTTGGCAGCGGTGGTCAAGGGAAGGTACTGTCTCAAGAAGACCGGGTTCCGGTCGGCCACGTATTACTACTGAGAGGAAAGACCGCCGTGTACGGCGTATGTCCGTGGCGCATCGTATCGCGTCTGCGGCAGCAATTCGAGCTGCAGTTGCCACCACAGTGACACAACGAACTGTTACAAATCGGTTACTTGAAAGGCAGCTCCGAGCCAGACGCCCTGTAGTGTGCATTCCACTTACTCCAAACCACTGCCGTTTGCGACGTCAGTGGTGTCAAGCTAGAGCTCACTGGAGGACGGAGTGGAGATCAGTTGTGTTTTCTGATGAAAGCCAGTTCTGCCTGGGTGCCAGTGATGGCCGTGTGTTGGTTAGAAGGAGGCCAGGTGAGCGCCTGCAACCAAACTGTCTGCGGCCGAGACAAACTGGACCTACACCTGGAGTTATTATCTGGGGAGCAATTTCCTATGACAGCAGGAGCACTCTCGTGGTTATCCCACGCACCCTGACGGCACAGTTGTACGTCGGTCTGGTGATTCAACCTGTTGTGCTGCCATTCATGAACAGCATTCCATGGGGTGTTTTCCAACAGGATAACGCCCTACCGCATACCGCTGTTGTAACCCAACATGCTCTACAGAGTGTCGACATGTTGCCGTGGCCTGCTAGATCACCAGATCTTTCACCAATGGAGCACGTATGGGACATCATTGGACGACAGCTCCAGCGTTACCCCCAACCGTCATTAACCGTCCCTGTATTGACCAACCAAGTGCAACAGGCATGGAACTCCATCCCACAAACTGACATCCAGCACCTGTACGACACAATGCATGAACGTTTGCGTGCTTGCATTCAACATTCTGGCGATTACACCGGTTATTAATGTACCAGCATTTCACATTTAAAATGGCTCTTCTCGCGCTTACATTAAGCTGTGATCTTGAAACCTTAATCGATTAAATATGTTACCTATACAAATGTATTGCCGCCATTTCATTCCTCTACAACTATTTTTTCGTGGTGTTGGGATTTTTTTTCCGTCAGTGTATGATCAGAAACACTGAAGAAAGCGGCACAAACAAAAGAGAGAATAGAACATCGTGGTCAAATAATATACCTGGAGCAGCGATAAGATTACCGAAATTAGAGCTTGCAAAATTCTATGGAGATCCATCGCATTGGTTGGAATTTTGGGGTCAGTTTAATACAACCATACACTCAAATGAAGGTTTGAATAATTTGAACAAGTTTAGGTATTTGAAATCTTATTTGGGCGGAGCAGCTGCTGTTGCACTATCTGGATTACCTGTCACGAAAGCCAATTATGACAAGGCCATAAAAAGTTTGAAGGATAGGTTCGGAAAAATAGATGTTGTTATAAGTTCACATATGAATAAGTTACTGTCTCTACCACCTGTTAAGAGGTTAACAGACACCTTTTGTCTGCGGAAGCTGTATGATAATTGTGAAGTCCAATTAAGAAGCCTCGAATCGCTGGGAGTAATCTCAGAAACTTATGGCAATTTGTCGTGTTCCATGATATTGAAATTAATTCCCAGTGAATTAGTACTAGAATTCAACAAACTTCGGGAAGCTGATGAGATTTGGAATATAGAAGAAGTTATGGAATTTATAAGAAAAGAAATTGAAAGTCGTGAGCGGACCCAGGCGATTTGCGGAAACACAGAATTAAAACCTAATCTTTCTCAGAGTGTTAAGGCAGTTAACAATATGCCCGTCAGATCTGATTACACGCGCGCAAAATAATTCATGAAGCAAAATAAAACCTTTCCTTCGGCCGTCGAACTGAATGCTACAGTAGAAAATAACACAGAGTCCTATGAAAAACGCGTTGAAGACAGAAGGACTGCGGTTAGCGTTCAAAGGAATAACGAACATTGTGTTACAGGAAGTTGTTTCCAAAAATTCAATACACTAAAAAGACACAGGGAGTGTGCTATAACCCTTTAACTGGCTGGAACGAATCATCTCGGGGTTAGCAAAATGGGCTGAAATCAGTTCGAACGAATGCATTCGCTGCCTAAGAAGTGGGCAAAACGCGGCTGGAACGAATGAATCTGCCCATCAGAAAGCGTTGCTTTCCTATTAACTTAGTCATTCAAAGTGGTAATATAGGGGGATGATTGACTCCAATCCTTTCTCGGTGATTACCTGTTAAAAGGATTATAACAATGGCGACGAACTTTAGAAAGGAGAGAGAAGATGTTCGAGTCTCTTGTTTCCAACCAGTGGCATGATGTCCGTGTCAGAGGGTCTAGCTCTCCTCATGATGCCTTGGGTCGTGGTGCAGAGAACAAAGGACTAGATGCGATCTCTTATCGCCCGTGGGAGGTTTAAGGTCGACACTGCTGAGATGAGAGGGGAGGAAGGAATAGTTTTGCAGTAGCTTTCGTAAAACCCTGTCTCTATGTGAACATTTGTATTTGGGGAACGCAGAATAATTTGGACATCATTTGCTTCAGGTACGTCGGCCGCTGAAAGGGTTAAAGTAATGACTTCGGTCTATGTAGAACCTATTTCTTACACTTTCATGATTATTTAGGAAAGTTCACCAAATGTCGTGACTCCGGAAATTCCTCATGAAAGGAAAATATATGTATTTTTTCGAAAATGCTAATTTGTACACATTTGAGTCAATCGCTGTTACATTTCGACGCATTATTGGCCGAGTGGTTAGAAGCGCCGATTTCCAGGTAATCTTCTGAGCTGGAACAGGTCCAGTGCCCTGCATGAGGCACAAGTGACTTCCCTGTCAGCTCCCAGTCACGGAAGTAGTGGACACAAATTAGGAAAGGGGTACTACCCTTAGCCATTAAAAAATTCCTTAAGATGGTCGTTGGATCCTTCCCCAATCACTATTTCTTGCATTCCAGTTCCCGTCTGTTTTGCAATGAATAATCTACAAGGCGATGCTGAAAAGTTCTCCGCTTAACTCACTTCCTGTAATTGTAGCATTATTTTGTCACCACAGCTCGAAAGAGTGTTCTTTTGTATTGTAAAGTGCCAATTTTCAGACTAATAGCTCTTTTTTACGCGTTCCAACCGTAGGTTGAATAAGCGTATATCTTCCAGCTTTTTCAGTCCGTCTGTCGGCACGATAACTTGCGTAAAACTGGTTCGATTTCGATGAAATTTTAGTGTGTGCTTTGGCACCACTGGGTACGAACCCTATTGAAAATGGACGAAATGGGGTCAAAGATCAGGACATAGGAGCGGGATCCATTCCGTTGCTCTGTTGCGTCATAACTTGCGTAAATATGGTTTTATGTCGATGAAAATTTAGTATATTGAAGGGAACCAACAGGGAATGAACCCTATTGAAAATGGGTGAAGTGGGTTCAAAGGTCAGTACATACGAGCGGGTCATTCCGTTGCCTTTATGTGTCATAACGTACGTAAAAATGGTTCGATTTCGATGAAATTTTAGTATGTGGTAGGGGACCACTGGGGACGAACCCTACTGAAAATGGACGAAATGCGGTCAAAGGTCAGGACATAGGATCGGGATAAATTCCATCGCCCTTATCCCATACTATTAAAGGAGCAATTCTTGTATGTATGTAAATTTTATTTTGAAAACGGCTCAACGGATTTTGATGAAAGTCGTTACCCTACCGTTTTCTGGTAATAGAAATCGATTTAGCTTGATCTCGACTTTAGGAAAATTCGCTTAGTTCGTTAAATAACCACCCCGAATAAACACGTTTTTAGTGTCATGGCGTCCTATTAATGTTACCCATGCTTAGAAATCTTATGACGTCACAATCTCGTGATTGAAATGATGGCGCGCGGTCACACCATCGTTCTAATTACGTCACGCGTTGTGTGTGGATCTTATTAAAATTTTATGACGTCACACTCTTTCGAGCAGATGGTCGCGATTCCCATCTGCCTCATTACGTCAGGCGTTGTGTGCGTATGCCCGTCCGCACGATAACTCACGTAAAAAGCGTTCACTTTCGATGAAATTTTAGTATGTGGAAGGGGAACACCTGGAAAGGAACCCTATTGAAAGTGAACGAAATGGGGTCAAAGATCAGGACATAGGAGAGGGATCCATTCCACTGCTCTTATGCGTCATAACTAACGTAAAAAAGGTTCGATTTCGATTAAATTTTAGTATGTGGTAGGTGGCCACTTGGGGACAAACCCTATTGAAAATGGGGGAAATGGGGTCAAAGGTCAGGACATAGGAGCGGAATCACTTCACTCGCCATTTTGCGTCATAACTTACTTAAACATTATTCGATTTGTATAAAATGTTAGTATGTCGTAGGGGCCTGCCTGGAGACCAATTCTGTTGAAAATGGGCGAAATGGGGTCATCGGTTAGGACACAGGAGCGGGATCTATTTCATAGCCCTTATGCATCATAACTTACGTAAAAATGCTTCCATTGTGACAAAACTTTATCATGTTATTTCGGAGATTACTGAACCGGTTCTGTTGAATATCATCGAAATGGGATCAAAGGTCAGGGTACAGGACTGAGATTTATTCCACAGCCATTATCCTCATGACTTGTGTGATAACTTGAGTAATGATTTCTGGTATGTTGGAAAGCGTATCACAATCAATGCATTGCATGATTTTACTAACTTGTTAATTTGCAAATATTTGACGTCCTGAACTGAATCATGTCAATGCAAAGTGTTAAATTTTCGAATGTGGAACTCTGTGCTGTCGTGATATTTCTGTTCCTGCAGAAGAAAACTTCAAAGGAAATCCATGAGTGTATGACGCAAACATTAGGTGACAAGTGCCCTTCATATTCCACTGTGAACAAATGGTGCGACAACTTTCAGCGTGGAGACTTGGACACCGAAGATGCAGCAACATCTGGGCGGCCTTCAACAGTGACAACACCCAAAATTGTTGATCGTGTTCATGACTTGATTTTCTCAGATCGGCGAATCTCAACTAAAACAACAGCTGAAACACCGGAGATATCCAGGGAACGTGTTTGACTCATAATTCATAAGCACTTGGATATGCAGAAGATGTCAGCGAAGTGAGTGCCCAAATGTTTTAACGCCGATGAGAAACGAAAACGGCCGCCCCGGTGGCGCAGTGGTCTAAGCGATGGCCTCTGATCATTCGTCCGAAAGGGGTCCGGGTTCGAATCCCGGTGAGGCATGGATGTTGTGTCGGTCTTACGGCACTGGCTCTCTCTCTCCATTGAGTTGCTCACGGTGGTCGTTAAACCACCAATCAAAAAAAAAAATAAAAGAAACGAAAATGAGTGGACACTTCCAATCAGTTTTGCAGCATTTTGAGCGATCTGGTGATCATTCTTTGCGCAACTTTTCACTGTTGATGAAACGAGGTTACATCACTACAATCCAGTGACAAAACAACAGTCCCTGCAGTGGCGACACGCGTGTTCTCCACGGCCAAAGAAATCCAATACTCAAAGCTATGCAGGAAAGGTCATGGCTACGTTTTGTTTTTAATTCGGAAGACATTTTATTGACGGACTATCTCCCGAAAAGCCAAACAATAAATGCTGAATACTATTCCACCTTGCTGTGCCGATTAATGGAAGCCTTGAAGGAAAAACAGCAAGGAAAACTGCGGAAAGGTGTTCTCCTTTTGCAGGACAATGCGCAGGTCTTATAACACAGATTCCTCATGTTACAAAATATAACTGATTACGTTTGTAGAGCTATACAGGATTTTTTCGCTTCAAACCTCAGTACCTTGTGAAGCCTCCTCGAGCAACAATTACGACCTCTACACGAGGTGGCATTGAACGGAAGAGGATTTTGATATCGTCCAGGGAAATAATGTGACGCTCTGGTCGTATGCGAGACCAGAGTTAATTTTTGGTGACTAGCGGAGGCGGATGACAGGCCAGCCGCTTAGCTACCATGTCCGAGGTATGTTTGATCAGAGACATATTCAACGAACGAGAAGGCCAGGAAAGAAGGGGATATCTGCCGTTCAAGGAAGAGGTCTTGGACGTTCCGAGCCACATGTGGCCGACCACTGTCCTGCTGAAATGCAGCACCACGGCTACTCTGAAGGAAGAGTAACACCTCTGGCTCTAAAACATTCCTGATGCATCGCTGGCTGTTGAGAAATCCCTCAATCTGTATCACGCGAGATCACGAACTGAACACAATGGCACCCCAAACCATGACGCTTAGCGTTGTGCCGGTACGACGCTGTAGAATGCACGCTGCAAGGTGCCATTCACCCCCATGCCTTCGACCACATATGGGACGAATCAAGTTGGATCGTGACTCATGAGAAAACACCACCTGTTGCCAATCAGGACACCAATGTCTGTGTTCGGGACCCCATTGTGGCCAGAGGAGTCTGTGGTTGAGGGTCAAAGGAATGCGCAACAATGGGCTGCTAGCGACCAGTCATTAGTCAAGCAAGCGACGTCCAACTCTGTTGGAGGGCAAAGCCTGACCTGTGACATTGCTCGACTGCTGCGCTAACACCGTGAATATTGCTGGGCGATAGGTTACTGCCACGCGATAGAGATGTCTCTCATTCGGTGCAACCGAATATCTGTGCTTTCAAATCGCACCTGTCCACGCACGCCACGTTCGAGTCAGTGGACTGGCGTTCTTCGTTCCGTACGACAGGCGATTTCGCGGTAGGAAAATCCAGCTTCTCTCATCCCAACCATCCTTCCTCGCTGAAAGTCTGTCAGGTGTTCATAATGCGACCTTCTTCGGCGACGGGGCATAGTGGGACACAAGAAACACCCTTTCGACTAAATGGCGGCTCTTCACTGATTGCAACATCTCGTTTGAGCCAGCGCTTTATACTCAAGACCCGAAAGTTTGAGCGCGCTGTTACATTTTAATTATTTGTATGTCCCAAGCTGTTGTACAGGGTGTCCACAATGGCTTGTTACCTCCCTGTAATAATAAATGTAAGTGAGCTATGTATATGTTGAGTTATGGTCTGTATTGTGTTTATTTACTGATTAGCTACCGGAACCATGTGTGATACCAGCGAATACACCCTGGAACAGCGGCTTGTTGTCAGTGTCTGGGTACACGAACGTCCACGCACAGGGAAGACAATGCGTGACGTGCGTCCGATTTCCAACAACGATTCGACAAAGAGGCCCCTCCAAAACAGACTCTTCTACGGTGGGAACATAAGCTCTTCGAAGCAGGCAACATCAAGGATAAACCACGGACGGGAAGACCATCAACCAGAGTGCAACAGTGTCAAGCGGTCGAGGAATCAGTTATCATGTCACCGACGAAGTCGCTCCGCAAACGATCAGCGGAGCTTGGAATACCACGATCGACACTGCATAAGCACATGAAGAATGACTTGAATTTGCACGCATATCGCCCGATGTTCGTTCAGGAGTTATCGGACATCAATTTAAACCGCAGACGGGATACGTGTGCAATGATGCTTCAGACATTTGCCACAATCCCAAAACGTGGAAAGGTCATTTTCAGTGATGAATGTGCGATATATATATACCGCAGCTGTCGATCACGGAACGTTGTGTTCTGGTCCAAGGAAAACCCACATTATGTCGAAGAATTGGAACATCATCGTCCGCATGTCATGATATGGGCTGCAATTAATAGTCGACATCAGTTTGGACAGTATTTCTTTGATGGTCCAGTGAATCAGACAACTTATCTGGACATCTGCAAACCTGGTTTGTACCACAACGTGGAAATCTTGGCATTCTGAATAACGTATGATTCCAACAGGATGGGGCGCCCGTCCATTACGCAATCGCTGTTCGGTAATACCTTGGTGCGGTCTTTCAGGATCGTTGGATCGGCCGAGGTTCGGCAGTGCTTCCCGCTCCACTTGAATGGCCACCTCGAAGCCCAGATCTCTCAACGTGTGATAATGCCCTTTTGGTTTCATAAAGGAGATTGTTGCACAGCAGCGCTACCAAACCACTGATGAACTTAAACAAGCAGTGAGGCGTGCTTTCTCTCGTATCATCCCGCAACTGCTTCGAAAAATGTTCCACAGAACATGGCGTAAAATTATTCTCTGTCACGAGAATGACGGAGCCCAAACGGATCCACTGGATGTTTAAGGATGCCTCAACATATACATCATACAACAGATACATAGCTCACTTACATTTCTTATTACAGGGGGGGGGGTAACAAGACATTGTGGACACCCTGTACATTTCCAGAAAGTTTCAAGCTAGCAGTCTTTCATGGTGTTGCAATTTTCACAAACGGCAGTGTACATATTTTTCCTCTGTGTTTGACCGAGCGACTGATATAGACTTTGTTTGAACGCCAGAAACGCCACCCCTGTGGCCTATTGGTTCTGGTCCACAGTCTGAGTTAGATCTGTGTTCCAGCCCCGGATGAGGTACTGACTCTCTACATGGCTTACGGGGTGCGGCGCTGGCTCTCCCCACTGCCTGAAACCAGCTGCCCTAAATTGGGAACGGGTGACTGCTTATAGCACTTAAAGTAGGTCATGGTGATCGTTAAACAACCATCCAAAGTCACCTACTTTCTGAATCTGTATCACGATCACTTTATATTTTTAGTTAACACACACATTTAGTTAGATCACCTGTAAGAAATGAAATGAATTTGTTAATTGGTGTACAAATATTAAACAGCGTCAAAATTATCTATGACAAACGGACGGAGCATGGTCTCCTAAATGGAGGCAGCATGGTCTCCTACACGCAGCGAAGGTAATCGAGCTATCTGATGCACTGGCTTGGAATAATGCGTCCGACAGGGGCCCGGGGTTAAACCTGGAATACGGCATGAGTTATTAGCTTTTCCAGCTTTCCGAGATAATTTGCCCCGGAAAGACGCGGGGTCAATGGATTCTGCATGACGCTGGTCTCCCTCCACCCAGGAACTAGTGAAACTACGTTAGGAAGAGCCACTGCTTATGCAACTTCTATTTGCTCCTGTCCGTCGTTATATCTCCAAACAAAAACAATCGGACATTTTTTCCGATAAAATATGAAAGTCACACAAAAAAAGGAGGAGTAAATCTGCAGAAGGTCTGCCATAAGAGCAAACGTTATTACTAATCGAACCTACATTGTATACCTGACGCCCATTTTAAAAAATAAAAAGCCCAACCGAGCACTAACAACATAAACTGAATGTCTTTATGGTTCCCCGGTGCCACCCTGGCCAGCGCAATACTCAGACTTGCACCCAAGAAAGAATGTGTGCGACGCCATTGGCAGACAGCTAAACGCCTCTTCACGACCCCCTCGCAATGTCGATGATTTATGGACACAAGTCAACGACGTATGGTTAACGATACCACAGGACACCCACAGACAATTTTCCACTCCATGCCAAGCTATGTTGCAGAATGTATCACTCAACATTTTGATCATGCGTCCTACTGACTGAGGCCAAACTATACTGTCTCCTTTCCCTTTGCATTCATCCTGTCCCCGAAACTTAAACCACTTCTTTCCCACCTATTTGTCTGCATGTGTGTGGTACGTTTCATCTCACTTCGTGCATTCCTTCATGGTATGGCAGTTTCTGTGTTGAGCATCGTATTATATTGCAGTAATATAACAATGATTCAATAAGTTATTTTTTATTAATGGCTTAAGATACATTTAATGGATTTACCCTTTTTTGGCAGACCTGGGACAGTTTTGTTTTGTCGATGTAACTCGTGAGATTTTCAGATAACCTTTATCGAGAGAATTTGCCTTGTGGGCTTTTTTTAAGGACATATGATTTCAAAATGCATTAAATTTTATTTTCTAATCTATTATTAACGAACTACTTCTCAATTTACTCAGGGTCGAATATTATACAAAAATGCTTCGATTTATTATTTTGCTTTTACGTTGAACGTGAATTGCTGTTGCTTGGAAGTGCCGTAAGACACCCTGTATTCACTCGTGTCGATTAACTGATTTTTATAATTCTTCTTGACGGCATACATAACGCCTTAAAGAAGAACCTATGAGTGCTGTCATCAATCGTATGCGAGAAAATCGAATCAAAAGTTAAAAACTTACCAACACAGCTGTATCCATCAGAAAATAGGATAAACCCTTCACTGCAGGCGCATTCAAATGTCCCATCGTGAAGATCGAAGCAGAGCTGCTGACACGGTCCGTAATCTTTACATTCACCTGGAAATTTAACGGTCATTAGTCACATGTTTTCGAACTCATTGCCAAATATGTATAGTTTTACTTTTATCATGTGTGTTGGCGTATGAATGTCTGCATCAGAAACTCAACCGATTCTAATATAACGTTCTTTTTTTTCGTTCTTAGGATGTATTCTCATCCATAAGACAGATTCAAAACATTTCGTTTTGCTTTCAATACTTATCAACGGGATTGACATTCCACGAATTTTGCACTTTTCCTACCAGATAACGTTTCCGCTAGATGGCAGTAAATTTGTATTTTTTAATTCTACGTTATATAAAGATTTTTCATAAATGATTGGAATCCACTTGCAGATACATAGCTAGTCCGAGGCTCAAGGATATAGGGGTAGAGCTGAAGGGTCATTTGGAGGGGAACTCCGTGTTCAACTATTGGGTTGTCGGAAAAGTCATGACGTATTTTGGCACCCGATGGCGGTTGGGCGGTTTTGGAATTACTAAAGGCATGCGCAGCTCTGTTATTGCTATGGCATTCGACGGGGGGGGGGGGCAGTTTTTGCTGCAGTCTAAAAGGAATAGTGAGCGATTTGGTTGATTTTCGGAGATTTCACATCAAGTTGAAGATGGAAGACCAAACTGTGCATTTTCGCCATATTTTACTTTTCTACTTCCGTAAAGGGAAGAACGCGCGTCACACTTGTGAAATGTTGCGTGAAGTATACGATGACAATGCTCTACATGAAAGTGCCACTGGTGGTTCGCAAAATTCCGTGCTGGTGATTTTGACCTCAACGATGCTCCTCGGTCCGGGAGGCTCACCGAGGCTGATGGCGACCAAATCAAGGCATTGATCGAGTCAAACCCACGTTACACGACACGAGAGATTGCAGCCATATTGCATATCCAGTATGCAGGCGTTCGCGACCACCTGAAGAAGATGGGATACGTAAGCAAGCTCGATGTGTGGGTTCCTCATGAATGTGTGGGTTCGCCGTCAATTAAGCAAGCTCAATTGACGGCGCGTATGAACATCTGCGATATGCTCATTAAACGTGAGGAAAACGATCCTTTTTTGAAGCGACTGATAACTGGTGACGAAAAGTGGATTGTGTACAACAATGTGATTGCGCAAACGGTCTTGCTCCCAACGTGCTGCTTCGCCTCAAACGACATCCAAGGCAGACATTCATCAGCGGAAGGTTCTGGTCTCAGTGTGGTGGGAATTTAAAGGTGTCGTGTTTTTTGAGCTCCTACCACGGAACCAAACAATCAATTCGAATGTGTACTGTCGGCAATTGGACAGTTTGAACGAATCTATCATCCAGAAACGTCCAGAGTTCGTTCAGCATAAAGGTGTTGTGTTCCATCACGACAGCGCGAGACCACAAACAAGTTTTGTCACCCCGCCAAGAATTAATGGAGCTTGGGTGAGATGTGTTGCCACATCCAGCATACTCGCCTGACCTTGCGCCGTCAGACTTCCACTTGTTTCGCTATCTTCAACAGTCCTTGCGTGGTATAACGTTCGATTCAGTTGAGGCTGCAAAATCAGCACCTTGTACAGTATTTCACCACGAAAGACAGGTTTTTCTACGATCGAGGCATTCTGCAGCTCACTGAAAGATGGCAAAAGGTTATAGAACAAAACCGGCATTATATCAGTGATTAATCTTTGTTCTTTCTATCAATTAATGACCTTTGCAAAAAAAATGGCTAAAATACGTCATGACTTTTCCGACAACCCAATACAAACTAACGTTTTCCATTAATACAAACGCACGTTTTTCCTTATTTTTTCCCTCCCTTTGTTAATTTACTTCATTAACGAATAATTTATCCATGCCAAAACGTAAAAAGCAGTAAAATAAAATACTAAATATGAAAAACAGTGGGTTGAAAAAAAACGAAACTCTCTTGAATTATTAAAACTTTAAACTAAATCACATTCTTTGAATTTGCTAATTTTATTTACTTGATTATGGTTGAGTTGCGGCTTCCTTACTGCTTGATAAACTATTTAATTTTTTAGTTTACTAATTTGGGCAATTTCCGTGGATCCGCGTATTATCATTGAGGAGCTATTGATGTCGTATTTAAACTATTTCTATTCTTCTACTTCGGATTCATTCTTTCTCCAAACTTCAATCACGCATTCACCTTCGCTGGAGCTCGGCGGTAGTCTCTTTTTACATTAGTCAACAGCCGAAACCCCTCCTTTCGCCACTAAAAAACAAAGAGCTTTCATATTCGCGTCAGCACACCCTTTTTTGCCACACGTATGCATCGTAAAACCACTCCTACTGTCCGCAAAGCAGTTAATCGGAAAACGTCGAAAGCTCTTTCTCTATCTCTCTCTCGCACAAGGATTTCTCTTTAGCACTATTTCCCAATGCTTCGGGGGACACACATTGAGCTAACCCTCGCATTCCCTCACCTAAAAAAATGTCTTTGCCGTCAATTAATTACACGAAAGTTTTTTAATAACACACAGCATCGTATAATCACTTACAAACAGACGAACAGTGCTTTTGCTTGCTGAACTAAGCATTTACCTCTACCTCTGTTTTACTTTCTTTCTTTCTTCCTGTTTTGTAACGTTCTTCCATATTTTACGTTTGTCCGAAAAAAAAGGGCATATTGTACTGCATCATTTTAATTTCCTTGACCTTTAACACAAATAAGCCCTGTGCCTGTGTGGTTGAGAATCATTGACGCAGCTGCTACTACTGATTCACCTCGAAAATTAATTTCCTTTGAGTTATCCATCATTGTACTGTATCATTTCAATTTTGCTTTTTAAAGAAAGTTAAATACACGAATAACCAAAGTACTTATGATTATAATAAAATACAAGAGTAATTTTCATAAAACACTGAGTAGAAGTTCAGAGAATTTTCAACAATGTTTATCTGCCAGGGAGGCTGAGCTCCCTACAGCCGCTCGCTATCTATGACCCTGCCCACCTGGAGTATAAAACCAAGATGATAATATCCGCACGGTCACCCCATGACACATTCTTCATACTCTACACCAAGATCAATAAATCCTTTATACCTTTCGGGTGCCGCTCCGGTGGCGCAGTGGTCTAAGGTGATGGCCTCTGATCATTCGTCCGAAAGGGGTCCGGGTTTGAATCCCGGTGAGGCATGGATATTGTGTTTGTCTTACTGCTCTGGCTCTCTCCCTTCCCTGAAACCAGTTACCCTAAATTAGGGACGGGCGACTGCTTATAGCCCATTGAGTTGCTCACGGTGGTCGTTAAACCTCCAATAAAAAAAATATTTCGGGTAACTTCGTGATGGTTGTAGCATACCAGCCAAAATATCAGAACCAGTGCTGGTGTTCACACGGACTCGCGAACACATCTCTGCAAGTCGTCATTGTTCTGGAATCGTCAAGCACACAGTGGTTCTTTAATCCTATCAAACCAGCCATAATCCAACGGGGCCAAATCAGATAAATATGGTAGAGTGCTAAGAGTGTGAACCTAAGGGATGTTGGAGTTTTCTTTATAGGACAGCTAGTGTTGAGGCGTCAATTCGTGTGGCACCCAGTGCACCCAGTTTCTTTACTTTCGCCTTCCTCATGGATTATTGCATGAAGTGTTGCATTGCAGAAATTTGTTGCAGGATGTAATTCTCCAATTGTTATGCGTTAATTGTCACGATGATAGCGGAAACACGCTGCACATTTGCTGGCGTGCAAGCTGTTCCTGATCAACCTGGGATGCCTGCGTTTGTTACAGTTTTACTTCCGTATTTGAAGGTTTGCACCCATCGAAAAACTGTGCAGCTTCCAGGCCTTGCTTCACGACATACCGCCCTTAACCGACGACAAATTTCAGCATGGTACACTCCTTCCTTTAAGAGGAATTATGCTGTCAACCTTGATTGTGATAATCTCATTTCATTTCGTTGTCCACTGTAGCGTGACACTGTCCTAAGAAATATGTGTGATGGACGCCACGTAAGCGTGTCTTAGCTGAAAATGTGTGGGTTAATGCTTTATTAATCTGAGACTATACACGTCATGGAAATAGCAGCCGCCTAGATTCCAGAAACCATGCAATGTGGCTAATAGTCCTAATCATTTATGAACGACCTCATACTCCTACGGGGTTTGTTTTTCTTGCAGCGGAAACATCGCTAGGAATCTGCGCTCATTACACCATCGGCCAAAACAGTTTCAGTGTATTGTTCCTTTGCGTTGCACGAAGTCCATGGCGCTGGCATGTGTTATTGAATTTATTGGTTTAGCAGTGGCGAAGGTCGATAGGAGAAAGGTTTCTACACTGCTGGCCACCCAAAATTCAACACCGAGAAGGAAGCATCCGACTGGCCTGAAATTCGCAGCATGTGTCGCCCGCGAGAGGACATGCAAACGATTTGCATTGCAGGGCATATGCAAATCATGTGCGCCCGGCACGCCACCGAGAAGCACCATAACAAAGGTGCACAGAAAGCGGGGTGTAAGTAGTAGAAGTGTGTTGTGCTGCTAGACCTGTGCAAGGGAAGCTTCCTGATGCCTCCTCGCAGAATACGGCAGTCATTCCAGCACGTTTCGGAGTTCGACAGAGGACGAATAGTGGCTTATCGCGACAGCGGTTTATCGTACCGAGACATCGGCACCCGTGTGGGACGACATCCAATCACAGTGAGGAGAGTATGGATTCGGTGGGTGCAGGAGGGACGGACGTACCGACGTGAGCGATTGCCGCAGCCTCGGCACACCACCGAACGCGAGGACCGGCATGTTGTGCGGCGGGCATTGACGGCTCGCACCGCCACATCACGCACGTTGGCGCAGGAATTAGGGTGTGCTTCGCAACAACCTGTGTCAGCACGTACCGTTCGACGTCGTCTGCAGGAGCGGGGACTTGCCGCACGGCGCCCATTGCTCCGATTACAATTGACGTTACACCACCGGCTTGAGTGGGCCATTGAACGCCGCACATGGACTACGGAATGGCACGGCATTGTCTTCTCAGACGAATCCCACTTCTGCCTACAGCACCACGGTGGTCGGATCCGCGTGTGGCTGTATCGCGGCGAGAAACTGTATGAAGCCTGCATTATGCATCGCCATACCGGTCCGTTGCCTGGCGTTATGGTTTGGGGCGCAATTGGACATGACACCCGCATCCCTCTGGTACGCATCGCCGGTACACTCAGCAGCCACCGCTACATCTCCGACGTTTTGGAGCCTGTAGTCCTCCCTTACCTGCAGGACCTGCCAGCGGCCACGTTTCAACAGGACATTGCGAGCCCGCACGTGGCACGCATCGTGCAACAATTCTTCACGGCCCACCAGGTGTCACTGCTGCCGTGGCTCACCTGTTCTCTCGATATGTCGCCCATCAGACACGTCTGGTCGCTGATCGGCAACTGAGTGGCCAGGCAAGCACCACCCGCGGCTACGCCTGATGAAATGTTGCAACGTGTGGCAGCAGCCTGGACCGACATACCCCAAGCCCACATCCAAAGCATCTTTCGTTCGATGCCGCGGCGTGTAGCGGCCGTAATTTTCAGCCATGGGGCCCACACGAACTATTGATGTCTGCGTCTTCCGCAAGTCGCACGGGCCTGTAAGCTCAATCGTTCCATCTTTGTATCTGTTGTTATGTGTTCAGTAAATCTGGCTTTGCTACCTCGTGTCCTTCTTGGTGCTGCATTTGGGGTGGCCAGCAGTGTATTACTGCCGTAAATGATGTCCACTCGATGGTCAGAATAACAAAGTTTCATCAAATTCAGGCCACACGATAATAGAACGCTGCCATATCGTACAATCCCCAAATGGGTGGATGCTTTCGACATGGAGAAGATAATTCCAAGCTTCATTACGGTGGTGAACATCCTGCGACCGGGAGATGTAATAAACGTGTCAAAGCGTTAGGGTGTTGCCAATTTCTTTTTCGAAAATCAGCTGCAAATTAGTGGAGTCCATGATACTTATGTCTTTTCGCTTCAGGATTTAAAGAACCCTTAGAACATGTAAGACTAAATATTTTTGCGTTTAGGTGATTTGAGGGCACTGGATTAGAAGAACAAGCAGTACTAACTCCGTAGAAAAAACACAAAACCAGTGCCTGATCCGGGACACTAACACGGGTTGAACACTGTCAGCAAGTCAAAAGTCCATGCCTTTGACTTGTAAACCCCTGGTCAGGCTATTTTTGTATAGCACATGATGTAACCAAATATACACTGATTTCTGTTGAAAATGCCACACCAACAAAGACTTGATATTCTTTATAACTCTTATCGATTTTTGTTTTTCAGTTGGATATTTAGCTGAAATTTTGATAAATCAAATGTATTTTAATTTTAGAAAATATCTCATATGAACCCAAAAGTTTGTGTTGCTGGGTGATACATTGATTATTCACACCGAAAATTCTGTAGTTACAAATAAATATAGAAAGACGGTTTCGTACCTTATAATCCATAGCTGATACGAAGCACATTGTTGGTGTGTCAATTCACTTTCTTTGTGGACACACTGACGAGTCCCAACCATGTCGCGATTCTTCCAACTACAACTCCATTGGTAGGTGAAAATCGGGTTTTATTCTCTCATTCATATATATTATTGCACACACATTATTGCACATTATTGCACTTTGATTCCAACACTCTAAATGTTAAAATCACTATGTACAAGCCGATAAAATATTTTATTCCATCGATGTTCACTTGCACTTGTTGCACAACCAGGTAAATTTGAAGTTTAAAAACATTTCACCATTAAAATCGAATAAAAAGTTTAAAATCACGCCATGTTTCAAGCTCACCACTGTTCCACCATCAAACTCCCACTAAACTCTCGTTAAAGCTTTTCAACTTTTCTAAAGCAGTCATCAGAACTATCATCTGGTACACGATGTTGTAGACTGAGTATGTGCGTTAGATGATTCCACCACGGGGTCGATCTATGTGTGCGAAAGGGCTAAACGATCACGCGCTTCTCCCTACATTCTTGAGTTTCTCGCTTTTGATACTGTGCTGCCATCTACATTTTATTCTCTGCTTAATTATTTTATGTTTCTTTCGTTCCTTTTCGTCCTATTTTTCGTTTTCCATTGTTGTTCTTTTTATTCTCTTTCTCTTTTAATTAATGCTTTCCAAGGTTCTGCTATGATAATTGGTCCATTATTATTACAGGCTCTGCGTTTGTTTTTCTATGGTAACAGCCTCGGAGTACCTCAAATTCTATTCATTCTTACATCCACTCTTGATTTGAATGTCTTCAAATTTTAGTTTCGCATTTTCCTCAATACAGTACCGTATCATTGCTGTAACATTCCCTCCTTTTTTCTAATTTTTTATGTGTTGATTTCTTCTTTTTATAAGTCTATTTTTGGTTGATCCATAATAATAAATACTATTTTTTACTTGGTTATTTCCATGTTCTAAAGATATTCTATATACTCCCACTTTTTGTAAATCAGGGTTTTTTTGCCTTGTATTATTTATCATTGTAGCCATTGTTGTTACAGATTGTCCAATATTTTTCTTATATTTTGTTGCTTCGTGATTAATTCTTGCTGTTACTCCATCAATATATGGAAATGATCCTATGTATTGCCTTTGATTTTGTTCATGTTTCTCTTCTCTTTGCCTGGTGGTCTTGTTCATATTGTTTATTGCAGTATATCCACAAAGAAAGTGAATTGACACACCAACAATATGCCTCGTATCAGCTATGGATTATAAGATATTTAATGGTATTTAGATCCATAAGTAGATATTTATTTGTAATTTTGATTTAGATAGCATCTGCATTTACGCCCTCTACCGTCGGACCGGAAATCAAGGATAATCGTTTTCAAATTTCGGGTTTGCCAATGCAAAAGTGCGTTTTTAAATTAGGTTACTAGTTGCAGATATATGGTGTCCACAGTTGGAAAGACTGACAAAGTGATACTATAAACACCTCATTTTTTACTGAAGACGTGCTGTAAAAAAGGCAACCATCCTTGATGTAAGGACACGGGTATCATCTGAGCTTGACAAAAACGAACAAACAAGAAAAAGAAAAAAGGAAAAGAAAAGAAAAACAATGTATTAAGAACGAGCACAAGAAGATTGTCTTTCTCGGAATGCGTATATAGACATAGCAATAACAAGGATCACTGTTTTTGAACTATGGAAATGCCACTGAACCACAATCGACTTTGGTACACTAAGTTCCTGTTTTAAAAAAATTATCTGGTAGCTCTCTGTCACTCAAAACTACTGGGTAAGAATGATGAGTCTGTGGTCATGCTACGTCCACATGCGGACGCAGCAGGGTTATTAGAACTCGCTTTGCACGTTTACTTTGACGTAAGCGCTACGGTAACAATGCTCCTTGATGAACCACATATTCGGACACACCGACAGGTGGTGCGGACTGGGAGGTCGCACACGTTGGACCGTGTGGGCTATCCAGACTTCCCTGGGAGAGCAATTCGCCACGCGAATCTTTTTATGGGCCCGAAGGCCTTAATTAACACAGATAAGAAAAACAAAGCAGTTTAAACAGACACATTATGGTTAAGTACACTTCAATAAAGGTTTTACGGGCTCAGAAGACGCACAGTCCGCGTCACACATTCACAGTGGGAACACAGTCCCGTCTTGGTAAGCGCTGTCGCACGGTTTTCAACCGTAGTCAATACGGGATTTCAGTCTGCCGAGTTCGTGGCTAAGACTCGGGCAGTCCTAGCTCGGACTGGAGTGAGCAGTGGAGAGTTTCAGGCGGTATCTTACGTTTGCACTTTGGGAATTGGGGCAATTCTCATCGTTTTGGTAGGCCCGGTGCCTGTGACCCGCCTGGCCGCATCGGGCACAGGTCTCTGACTCTGCTTTACACTTCTCTCTATGGTGACACAACCCGTTGCAGCGAAAGCAACGAGTTGCCCGCAGGAACTCGTTGCAGGTGTAGATGTGACACCCGATGTTGGCTTTTCCCTTTCTCATGAAGGTACGGAAATCAGCTTGGACTACTTCGATCACCCAATGCGATTTTCCCTCTTTTCCTTGATGGGGAAAAGATCCTTGCATGAGTTTGGGTCATTGAGCTCATTCTGGCGAGTAAAGCATTCAGCGACTCGCTGCGGGTCCACCATATCTACATCGTATGCCATCAGTCGGGGTAGTCGCCTCTCTGGCTTTTTCGGAGTGCATCTTAAAACTACTGGGTAAACAAAACTATCTGATGACCATTAACCTGTACCGTCCAATTGCGGACTCCTCAGGGAAATATTAAACTCTCTTGCAAGTTTGGAGTTAGTAAGATTCCTGACGGCGCTGCGACAGCTAGTCCGTCAGTCACCGGAAACCACAGTCGTTCACTCGGACAGATTCGGTCCAGGGACCAGAGGGGATCTGCCATATGATCATATGTGTGTGACGTGCTATGGGCGATCGGGGCTAGCAAATTTTCAATAATTTATCTCATCTCGTATCCGGGAGATCGTCCGCAAACGCGAGTTTTTGGGACAGAAGTCCTTTATTTGGTATCTAATAAAAAATAAAATTGGTACATCCACATTGAAAGTATGAGGGTCTCATGCACCCCTCTCACAAATATTCAGCACAGAATCACATTAATCACACATAATAGTTATTTACATGGTCCACAGGACTAGGGCCAGTGCTGTGGTGATGGCACCGGGCCTGGGTCATCAGAAACACCTTGGTTAATTGACCAAAATTCTCTAAACCGAGAGCTACGTACCTCCGAGGGTACCACCATCTGTCAACCATAGTTGACCCAGCTTTTCCTTTGCTCCAGTTCCCTAATAAGATTAGGACATGTCTTTCTGAAGCTGGAGTGAGAGACGTCCAACTTCAGGCGGAACTTGGCATTTGCAGCAGAGCAGTTGCTGCACTTCGGGGTGGCTGCACACTGGTGGTGCTGGTGCCCAACTTCACCGCAATTGCCACACCTAGCTTCGGACTCAGGACAGTTGCCCCGGAAATGACCGAAGCCATTGCACCGGAAGCACCTGACTTCACGCAAAAATTCCTTTAGGCGGAGCAGTGCCCAACTCAAGTTCAGTGTTTTCCGCCTCATCAAGAGTTTGAAGGCCTTGGGCTCCACGTCTGCCACCCAGTAGACGCTACCTCCCTTAGATTGGCTTTTTCGCACTTTCACGAAAGTACACGTGGGTTGATGTAAGATCCCGCGTAATGCAATGTGCGCTGTTCTTTTTCATCGCAATGTCATAAGTTGAAGTAGATATCGTCGCACTGCTTTACCCAGTTTTCTTAAATCATCTACAATTGACATGCTAAAACTCGTAGTTTATTCAACTCGATGTCCGATACTCGCTACAAAAACAAACAGGAGTTGTGTCTCCGAATCACACAGATTTTCCACACAATTAATGACTCTGACACTTTCAATGGTGTTCGTGAACAGCCCACAGTTCTGAAACGTAGTATTGTTAATGAGGGGAATTACTAATAATTACCCTGAAATATTGTGATCACTGCTTTGCTATTACAGGAATTGTGATACATAATTGGAAAGTGTTCACTTTCCGAATGACGTTATATTACTCAACATTGAATTTTTTGCCTGTGTGCCTTTATTCCGTATCGAAAATAAAATAGAAATTCTGAAAAATAAGACATTTTGCTGAATGATATTTTATGATGCGAAAGTTTATGTACCTCCATTTCAAAACATTGTGAATTTACATTTTTTTCAACGAGACTTCAATAAATTACAGTGTGAGTTTAATTTAAAAAGCTACTGCGCCCGATGCATAATGCATTTTTATTAAAAGCTGTGAAACAAAATGTCGGTGTTCAATGGCCCCCGAGATAAGATTCGTAAAATTTAAGAATGACTTCTGTTACGGAAAAGGAATATAACGCTTGAAACAGTTTTCCCTTTCCATCCATTGCTCTCATCAGATAACAGTCATGTGTGCAACGCGAGGAACAACACAGCTGCTTGCATTATTTGGACATAAAATGGCGGTTCCATTCACAGCCACCAAGAATTAATGGTGCCGCAGTTGTCGAGTCCCGCTGACTGATGAATGATGGTGCTGGAATATTTCGGTAATGTTGTGCGGAATGCTTTATCGGAACACGTGTTTTAGTAAATAGTTCTCTGAATCTGAAGTTGGAGTTATACAGATGCGGTCTTACTCTCTTTGTATTGATCAAAGATATCATTTAAATTAAACACAAGAATCTTGCACTGCAATTAAGACAGGGAATAAAATTACTAGAGAGCAACAAATGATTTTTATCGCATAAATGTTATCTGCCACTGAACATTTGAGACAAGTAGTGGGAACTTTGGTTACTCATTTGAAACATAAACTATCATTTCTGTCGTACACGGACAGTTTGCTTTAAATTTCTCTTTCAGATTCAAGCAATCAGCTTGCTGCGACATTCGTACACTGGATGGTATCATCCGTATATACAGGGAGAGAGACACTGCCCTATCATTAATTTTCGGACACCTGAATTCCAACAAATAGCCGTTATTTACAGAAAATTTAACAGTTTATGTTGAAACCATTTGCCCTTACGACAGACTCTAATCTTCGTAAATACATCCCATCAGTTTTTCGTAAATGTCCGCTGATATGTTCCGCCATTCGTACTACAAAAAAGTGACCACTTCACCTTTGTTTGAAGAGAGATTATTCCTTCCACGCACCCGACGACGCAATTCGTTCCAGAGATTCTCTATAGGGTCCAAAACAGGGCTCAGGGCTGGATAGTACAATTTTTTGACGGGTATTCCTCAAGACCCAATTTGCAGCATAGCACGTCATCCTGCTGATAGAGTTACGAGCCTTCTCCAAAATACTTACTGCCACAACGTCGGTAGTTCACAATTGTCCTGAATCTTGAGGTAGAGCTCAGCATGTATGGTTTTGCCCAAAATGACTAATAGGCTGAAACCGAATCACGAAAAATTACTCCACAGTGTTAACCTAACTCCATCAAACTGCATTACCGGAACGGGACAGTGCTGATGGTAACTTTCTACCGGCATCCGCAACATACTGGGACAACAAACCAGACTGGTCTGGTAGACTGTTCACCGTGACTGACTCGTCAGTCTATCGTATGGCATTAGTTGAAGTAATTAACATCTTCTAGATGGCTGCTCTACAGTCGTAACCTATGTAGTACAGTATCGTGTGCACTATAAAAATGTCAACATGAGTACTAATATAAGATTGATGTACGGATTACGTTGTTTGAGACAATGTTGATATGGATCCTGAACAGGCAATTCTTTGCAGAGCTCCCGTGCCACGTTCTGTTGGCTTCGGAGGATTACCGCGTAGTTTCGTGGCATATCCATACATCACTATTTCCAAATCAAACCGCCACCGTCAACCTAAGAATAATCAAGGCCGCTGAAGTGTTACGTATCAAGTGACAACTTATGTGAAACCCGATTACCAATCCGTTTTGTAAATTAGTTAAATTTGTCGTCCGACGCATCTTGAGTGCCCAGCGCGCTATTTTCTTATCATATCCCTACAAGCTTCTTTCTGATGGGGTGCGTGACGTCGTGCATACGTAGGGCCTAATCAGAGCCATCGTTATACTTGATCGAGCCTCAATGCAGCTTTAGTGACGTCACAGTAGGGGTCCAACGTTCAGCTCCCATGGATCTTGCTTTCGTTCAGAGCAGACGATGTGTCGCGTTTAACGTGGTGTTCTTTATTTGTTTACATCATGTAGATTCATTTGCAAAAACTTATCGAATCACTTTCTGTGCGATGAAAGTTGATATTGCAATATGAATAAAAAGCGCTAATATTTAACTCACGAATTACTTAGAAAGTTGTCACGAAAAGTGAACGAAATGCTAATGTTTAGATGAAAGTGACAAATTATTTGAATTTTTACTTAGAATACTAACTGACGGGAACTTTGAAATTTTCCGTACAAAATAAATGAAATGCGCTGTTGTTGTATTTGCAAATTATTAAAAAATACTTAAGTCGTGGCATGAAATACGAATATTTAGACGAAATTAATTATTTATTTTTTAAAGTTTTCGTACGAAGGGAAAAAAAAGTTAATATTTCGACGAGCCTGACAAATTACTTCGGTCTTACGCAAAAACGAAATGTAATTATTTAATTACTTTTTTTAAGTTGTAGCATAAAGTAAAAGAAAAGTTAATATTTCAACGAACCTAACAATTGTCAAGGTTTCTTCACATTCAGTCAGCAGTTAATGCAACAAATAATCCTTATATGAAAAATTTGTTGGCAAAAAATCGCATTGGTGAGATTTCTGCCCAGAGCAAGTTAACAGGTGAAGCAGTACTTTTTTTTTTTTTTTTTTTTTGGAGAATATTATGTGCAGTTTTATTATTAAGACTTGTTAGCAGCATGACAAAATTAACTGGTATAGTTTCTAAGAATAAATAAGTTATCATGCACAAGGTCAGATTATGCCAACATAACGAGGGGCAGGGCGCATGCCCAGAATTATTTTTGGAAGGGGAAGTGGGGGGTCCGATTTTTTTTATACAACTAAATGTGTTATGAGTGCATTTTTAAAATGTCTGCAACATCTGTGCAAAAATATTCAAATAAATATTACTGAAAATTATTATTAATATTCTTATTACCTGTATTCTTATCACCACATAATGGTTGACCACTAATACTTTTGCAATTTATCTATGCAAGAAACAAGTTGGGAAAAGTGATTGGAATCCTGATAAGACCGATTTGTGTGCGAGAAATAGATTTTCCAAAGCACTAATAAAACTAATATACATGTCTAAAAATGGTACATAAATTGAAATCCTCTAACATTGTTCTGGGTTTCGTTACAGCGTTGGTTTTGTTTTAATGTGATTCTTGGTATTTTAATGAAAACTCTTTGCTTTTCAGCATGCTTTAAAGTAATCTGAAATAAGTCGTGGTTGCCTCGTCACCGCAGAAACTTTCGGTATACTCATGTATTGGTTTTTCATGCAATGGAACATTCTGGTCCTTGGCTCCTTGCCCCTTCCTCGTCTTAATGGAGAAAACACGCTCAGTTGCTGTCATGAGATATAAAAACAATTTCAAATACTAACAAAAAATTGCGTTTTAAAATCGTGTTTTTAAAATTTCGAAAGGTTCCAAATTTTGGGGTGTTTTAACACCCAACCTCTCCCAAATCCCCCTTGGGCACAACACTGAAGCTGAGGTAGATGACGAATTTCGCTTTTTCAGAAAACATTTGTTGAGTTCCTAAAAGTTATTTTATTTTCCCTTATTTTTAATAAAAAATTAAAGGGTTATCTTATTTAGAATGCCATAAAAAATCATTTTCATAACATGATTGCCCATTCCCAAAACTTCATGTTCCTAAAAGTTATTTTACTAACACTTATTTTTGACGAAGCATTATAAGGGGTTGTCTTTTTTAGGGAGTAACGTTATAAAAAAACAAAGCATTTCTATCACAGTGATCACTGCAACACAATCTTTAACCATTATATATTTTTTATTGTTCACAAGGTACAGGGCTTTGTAAAATGTTTTGAGTCGACAAGTCCATTTTAGTGACTTCATCGCGGCTGTTGCATCTTTCCAGGGAAATCAGTTGCTCAGATTTAACTGGTATGACGAAAAACGGCGGTACCATAAGGTAGGTATTTTGATATCACTAACATCCGAAGTATTAAAACATAAAACGGGGTAAATTGTATTGTCATTAATAAGTTTTTCAGACATATTTCAAACTTTGCTGATAGATTAGAAAAGTGAGGTGAAATGCTGGGAAATAAATCAAGTAGTGCTTTCAGAGCCTTGTTTTTAATTTGTCTTTTAAATGTAGTTAAAGGCTATCTGTTTTTCACCTGCAGTCTGTACATATTATATCCCAGTTTATATTTGTCTATAATTTTCTGTATTTTTACCAAGAAGAGCCTTATTTTATTTTGGTATGTGAGTTGGTTTGTATTTTTCCAACACTTGTGTATTTGGTCTACATTGAGGGTGCAGTGTATCATATTTTTCACTATTTTGTGAATTTAAACTTAATTTTTGGTCAGGATTGTCTTAGTATTAGAGGAAGTTTGTTTAGCATAATGTCTAGTTTAGTTCTTGTACTTTGGAATTGCAATTCTTAAGTTTCTCCTTGAGTGTCCAAATCCGTTGCAGTACATAGGCTATAAATATTTGTAAGTACTTTATTTTATTGTAGGTATAAAATACGTATGGTGAAACAAATTTTTGAGGACTTTGTATGCAAATTAGCTATGAAAAGAGCCTTTTGATTCAGTTTGTTTGGCTCCGACGGTGGTCGTTAAACCTCCAATCCAAAAAAGAAAAGAAGTGAACGGCTCTCTTTGTTTTAAAACGCCATCTTCACTTGACTATGAATCGCAGGTTTGCACTCTTAGGCATTTCGATATGTAATTTGGAAATGACTCTTTATTTGATCAATCTACCTTCAGTACCATGGCTGCAGTTCTCACCATCTCTATTAGGTTTGATCTTCTCATGTTCTGAAACCCACCCGGTTGCTTAAGACAATGTGAAAATCAACGTTGTGCACAAATAAATGCCTTAGAAACCGGCCATACACCAGTGCGCAAACTGTCGTATACATCAGAAGAAGACTCAAGAGTAAGCTGCGGTTCAGCGTGATCCGAGACTTACGTGTTTCCAGAAATGTCATCATATTTCTTGCGTACAGTAGTTATTTCGGAACAAATCCGTTCTAAAACACCCAGCCGACGAAGTGAACAAAAAGACAGGTTCAGTAGTTGCATTAAACTTCATTCGTGAACTATAATACCGATAGAAAGGCTTCGGTAACTCATATGCTTCAGTTCTTTGTGTATATGTGTGTTTACCACTTCTGAAATGGCCAATTCAGGGAAGGAACCAAATTTGTCGTTCACCACATCGTCGTGTCACAAGAAGAGAACAAAAAAGATCGCAAATCCGTGTTGTTTTCTTTCACGGCATAGCGACAAACACGAACAAACTTTAATAGCTATATGCAATCATGAATTGCTAATTTAGGACCATTAAGTTCTAGGTAAGGGAGAGAGCTCGCTCCTTAAGACAAAGGCACCACCCACATGTCTCATATGGACCCCGAACATGGACCTAGCAAAAGCCATTAAGAAAAGCAGGTTTTTAGACACTCTGCCTACGAGCTGCGTAATTGTTTTTCCTGATCATTGACGTGCCTCATGGGGGCTGCAATATACACTGGCGTGTAAAAATTAAGGACGAGACGGTTTTTCGAATGTAACGTCGTGCAGAAGTTCTCCACATCGACTCAAATCATACCATAAGATCCCCAAGATGTTAGAATATGGGACAAGTGAGCAAAACCGTCCAAACAAGGAATCCAAAGGATACAAACGCACTTTATTGAAAAGGTAGCTTCGAGCACAACTGGACAAAAGACAGAAACGTCCATGTGACAGGCGGCTGCCAAGAAAAATCCAGTCTTTAGTAGGGGATATGATCACCCATGACTGCGTTGCAGGATTTACAACGTCTGTCCATGCTGAGGACGAGGTTGTCAAGGAGCTGTTGAGGCATTGCGGCCCATTCCTCTTGTATCGGCAATCGCAGCTGCGGAATCGTTGCTGGCGGCTGGTGTCGTGCTGCCAAGCGTCTCCCGAGAAGGTCCCACACGTGTTCGATTGGAGTTAGGTCCGAGGACCTTGCAGGCCAATCCATGCGTTGAATATCTTCACTCTCCAACAGCTCTGCGACAGCCACTGTACGATGAGGGGTAGCGTTGTCGTCGATGAAGAGGAACTCAGGACCCACAGCACCTCTAAACAGACACACGTGAGGCAGGAGAACTTCGGTACAATAGCGGACACCACTGACCTAACCTTCTTGGAGGATGTGGAGGTCATTTCGGCTACCAAGCATGATACCGCCTCAAACGAGAATTCCGCCACCTCCAAACCGGACCCTTTCGATGATGTTGGAGGTGTGACTGCGTGTTCCCTGCTCTCTTCAGATGTGTATACGTCCAGAATCGCTCGTCAGACTAAATCGGCTCTCATCCGTAAAGAGAACTCGACCCCATTGCTGATGTGTCCAGTTCTTGTGTACCTGACACCACAGAAACCGCCGTCTCCTATGAGCAGGCTTTAATGGCACGCACCGTACTGGTCGTCGTGCAAATAGACTACCTTCGTGCAGCCTCCTGGCCACGGTAAAACGCGATAACGGACGTCCAGTTGTCTGTTGCATATGCCTTGCGATTTTTCCCGCTGTCTGCCGTCTGTCTTTTCTCGCCTGTAGGACAATACACCGGTCGTCCGCCGCCGTGGTTGCTCGTGGACGACCACTGCTAAACTCTCGGACCGCTGTTCCTGTCGTTTGAAATGCTCTCCAAGCTCGTGAAACGATGCTGTGAGCGTCCTTGGACTCCTCGGCCACACTAGTCACACTTCGAATTTCTTCCAACTTCCCAATGACGCGACCTCGGGTAAAGTCATCCAGATGTCGTCTACTGGATTGTCTGTTGGCCATATCACACGGTGGCAGCAACTCGACGTCGTTCAAACCGATGTACACCGTGCAATAGCTTTCACCGAATTGCTGAGCGTACACCGCCCGTGTGCTTTTTATAGCCTTCCGACACTCCCCTACGTCATGCTGTATATTTGCGCATGCCCTACCGTACCGGACCCTAGTCTATCTCCTGAGTGATCTTTCGGTCCGTTCTTCCTGCTCGTTCCGCTGCTATGCTAATTTGTCCTCTTCGTCCTTAATGTTTGCACACCAGTGTACCTTCAGTATTGACAATGTGAAAGCACAAGTTTGTCCGCGACGGCCATCGAATCCGTGTCCCCCTCACTCTTGAGTAAGTCGCTCTCCCAACTGAGCTATGCGGATATGACGTCTCTCTGCAGATTTGTCGTATTGACACATGTTTCACCTTTGTAGTATGTCACATTATGTCTCTCGTATTTTTTTTTTTTGAAGCAAAGTAGGAATTTTCATTAATTCCAAACAATGTGTGGAACAAACACCACACATTTTTGAAGAATCCAGCGGCCAGTGGATCCATTTTTTACAATCGGGAACCAATGTGAAAACACAAGTTTGTCCGTGTCCCCTCACTCCGGAGTAAGTCGCTCTCGCAACTCAGCTACGCGGATATAACCTCTCACTGCAGATTTCTCGTCTTGACAGATGTTTTCACTTCTGTAGGACGTCACAACTGCGAGATTACAAAAGAAAGCTACGTAAAATGAAGTTCCCTGCAGTAACTCGTTCAACGTTCACTTTTGCTTTGCGGTTGATGTCTTCTGTCTTTTGTATGAAGTGCAACTGCTTGAAATGTTCCGGCGGCAGAGAGAGGCCTAAGGGCGATGACTTCTCATAATTCTACAAGATACGTCTGGGTTCGAGTCACGGATGAGGCCTGGGTGGTGTGATTCTCACGGCACTGTTTCAGTTCTGAAATCAATAGCAATAATTCAGGAATGGTGACTACTTATAGCTGAAAGGGTTGCTCATGGCGGTCGTTAAAGTGTGGCTTACACACGCACGCAATAGCTTAAGCATGATACATTCATACCTAAACTTAGATGACTGTTAATTCGATGCACCTGCCAAGAAGCTCTATTTCCTGACATTAGCCTGCGGAGCATTCTACGTACTGGAAGCGCCGTGAAAGAATGTTGTACCATGCGGAAATAATTGAATCACCCAGTGGTTGCTAATTGGACAGCGTCATAACGTCGCAGTGAACAGCATTTCCCCTCTCCTCCCAGCGATGCTCAATTGTGTTTAAATCAGGGGAATATGCATTCAACTGAAATTAGGGAAACTCGTAGGCCTGAAGTCATGGATAAGGTCGGCAACGATGTCCAGGGACTGTGTGGTCATCAAATATGCTTCGATGTGTATCAAGAGATCCGATGCATACCAGGAAAGCATTCACCAGACCAACACATAGCTTCTATGGGCTTGAACACTTGATACCTAACAGGATCGTTTCATGGCTTCGTGTTGTTTGCTCCAAATTTGTATTTTGCCATCGACATGATGCAGAAGGAACCGTGATTCATCCCTTTAGGAGACCATTTTCCAGTGCTCAAAGTCCAATGTTGATGCTTCAACTCCAGCTGGAAGCCTACTTCCATCTTATGCGCTAACACGATAAGCCTTCGACTTATTCGTTGACTATTCAGCCTATTCGCAACACGATCGGGCATGTAGAGCGTTCTGAGATTACTTTGTCCAACCAACGCTGAATTCTGCAGTGATTTGCAGTGTTGTGACCTATCTGTGAATCTTGACGATCTCATTTGAATCATCCGATTCACCTGCTGTCCTCATCTACAGGTTCGTCCTTGCTGGAAATCTCTTTCATGTCTCGCTATGCTTGTTCCTTGGTACGGTTATGGGTGGGAAGTCACGGAGAACGGTCTTTTGGTACACGCTTGAACCAGCAGGACTGTCGTAATGTATCATGCGACAGTCAAAGTAGATCATATCACTTGCTTTACCCATTCCGACTCTCAATCGAACTGATGCGAGATGTGATGTTCTGCTTGATTTATACGGTACATCGCGCTCACATGATGTCTTACCTGATGCAATGAGCAATTTCTGTGATGAAGGGACAAGCCTAATAAACTCGCATGTACGTGCGCATGTGATATACAATATACAGTGGGCAAAGAAAGTATTCGCACACATACTTTATTTTGCATAAATAAATGTGGAAAGCAATTGTGACGAAATATCATCCTGCCATCCACATGATTATAGCTCTTCAAGCCCCAGGCATGAAGAATTATAATCCTATCCCACATTGCAATAGAAACTTCACACTTTTTCAGAGCCATGACAGCTGAAACTAACTAAATTGCCGCTCCAAAGATCTTATAACATGTCTTTTAAACAGTGCGAGACTTTAATTGGTTGTCGCCGTTGGATTACTTTTACAATAAACACTCACGCACGTACTTCTTTTTTTTTACGAATCAGAAGAAATGTATATATAACAAATGGAAATCTTATTTTTTCATGCTAAAAAAATATCTGCACACTAGTAAAGATAAAACAAAAACAAGAAACTTTCGAAATAAAAAAATGTTACCATTACTTTTTGCCTTTAATTACAACTTGTAATCGACTGGGTATTTATTCTACTAATTTTATAATTGCTTCTACACTGATTTTCAGCCGTTCTTTGCTGAGTGCTTGGCTAAGTTCTGTTTGCTGGAAATTTTCCTTTTCCTCGCTTGAAAATCCAACAAATGCCACACATTCTCAATAGGCTTGAGGACTGGCGATTGTGGAGGTATTTTCAGTTGATTTTTTACGACCTTGTTACGTTGGCTGTATGTTTAGGATCTTTGTCTTGTTGAAAATCGAATGAACCTGTGATTCGAAATTTCGATTCACGGTGTATTTGAAATTTCGAGCTTGGTAGACTTCCCGAAAGATGTGAAGTTTCGTTTTTCGTTAAGCGAGTTCTGAAGGCGTCAGAGTAAATGGAAATGCCAAGCTCAAGGTCGGATGAATAGGTATGGTGGGGCCAGAGATCACAGTATAACTCCAAAAGGTGTTTCCCGGTGACCAAAGGAACATGAGGTCTGGTGTTGTGCTGGTGGAAAACAACGCCCTTCGTGTTATCCTGTTTGGACGTTTATATTCAAGGGCGTCTTCAGCTGGCTCGACTGGAGAGGGTGTCTGTCAAAATTCATCGTTTTCTTGCTCGTGTGCGGCTCATAATACAAGTCCCCTCCCAGCCCCACCACACACCAGGATTTTCATAGTATATAGTCTAGCCTTTAGAGTGGTTAATGGCGGCACATCTTCGCTTTCTCTACGATTTCTCCTCTCCACGTTAGTGTACACAATCCATATATCGTCGCCTGTCACCATTCGTTTCAGACATAGGTCGTTTTCATGCTGTTTCAGAAGTGCATTCCAAACATATATGCTACAGATAACATTTTTCTCATTAAAATCATACGGTACCAAAAATCAAGGCGATTCACATATCCAATCTTTGCCAAATGGAATGGTACGGAGCGGTGAGGTTGAGTGTCTGTAGTGTCTTGCATGGTGTGGGTTCAATTAATTACTTGATTTGGTCGTCGTCAACTTCCATGCGTCTCCGAGAGCGCGGTTCATATGCTAGTTGATCATCTCCACGACGAAACTTTGCAAACCAATACTGACACATTTCAATGACAACAAATATCATTAGTCTTTCCTGTGGTAATGTATGATTGTGAAAGCTAGACATTTAGGAAGAGTGAGGGTAAAAAGATAGATGCTTTTGAATTATGGACTTGGAAACGGCTACTTAGAATTACATGGACTGCAAGAAAAACTAGTCAATCAGCACTTAACCAGCTGTTGCCTTAGGGAAATGATCTGTAAGCAAAAAACTCATAATTTGAACATGTGATGCGTGCCAACAATGCGTTAGAAAAATGATCATGCTAGGCAAGTTTAGAGGAAGCAGAAGAAGGGGAAGGCAGAGAACGAGATGGTTGGATGGAATCAAAGTCGCTTGTAGAATGACCACAGAAAAGTTGCGATTTCTTGCTGTGAGCAGGTCGAGATAACGGGCATTTATTCATGCAGCCACCAAGAGTCGAACACGACTCGGTTGAACCAAACAACAGCAAAACTGACACATTTGAATGCTTACGTCATCATCACCATACACAGCACACATCTTTGTTGTGCTTACAGCCTTGCAATAGAAAATAATGACGAAAATGAAACTTAATTACTCCCATTTGCAAACCTACGCCTGATAAACTCAACTAAACAGATGGCGCCATATTTCTTTTATATAGACGTGTCGGAACTTCAGTTTCAGAATTTTCAGATAGATGGTATTGACACTACAAATTAACCTTGGTATCAACGACATCTATCCCCAAAATTCAAAAACTCTGTTCACACAACCAACCAAATGTTTTGTACAAACAACATTTGGTGGCGTTATTGGAATGCAATTGACATCTGCAATCTTTTTCTCTTGCTTCGTGTCGTATATTTTTCCGCCTGGGAAATGAGAGTTTACGTGTTTCAAGTACCCATCACACACATCTCTTATGACCTCCATTATTCCTCAAATGATGATGATTTCATGCATTTGCATCTTACACTGGAAATTGGGAATCCGCAGCCACGGAGAATGGATACCCAAGTTAGAATCTTAAAATTTAGAAAGTATGAAATCTGAAAAACATACTTTGTATCCGGTGGAAATATTTTTTTAACAACATGACTGAAACTAAAAATGTAAGCGTCATTACACTGTATAACAATACCAAGAGACATATTTTTAGAGATAAGCAAAATAGTCTGCTTGTCATAATAAAGAAGTTTCTGTTTAATTAAATGGTAAATTTCTAATGAAAGGGAACGATACTCTCTCGCTCTCAATAAAAATAAATACTTTGTAAACATAAAACTTTTATTTCTTGCATAAAGTAAGCTCGAGATGTTACAATCATAATTTATTTCCTGCAGAGAACCGTAAATATCAAACTTACCATAAATTAAATTACAAGACCCTACAACAGAGTAAACAGCTACTGGAATGTCAGCAAGTAATTTAAGCACTTCGCTTTCTCAAAACCTGTTTAAACATACATTATTTATACCACATTAAGAAGTTTTTTTAAAAAAAAGGATTTACTTTCTGACAGAAAAATTGAAATTTTGGAAAATGTAGGGGAAAACTAAATTGACCTAAACTACGTACTTAGATCTTATCTTATTGCAACGTGCAAAATAATTTAAATTCAATCTATTCGTTAAATACTGTTTTCACCAGAATTCTGAAAATCGCAATAAATTCTTTAATCCTCCTGAGAGTTTAAAATTTCTTTCAAAAGAAAGAAATATGTTATGAAAATTCATTTTGTTTTCAAGAGAAATGAAATACATTTTGCGACGTATATACTCGAGTTTAACGTGACATTTTGGTTTTCTGTTCTGATTTAAATATGTTAATTTCTTCATCTTTTCTTACTTAATGCCTCATTCTCCATGAGAGCTTACCATCGGAAACTCCAGCCAAACAATAAGACGCAGGTAAAAGGTCATTGCTAGAGCAATGGGTGTGGCATAGGCAATTCAGCTATGGAGTTTGGTACTTTTCTCTGTCGTGCCAACAGGTTGTAATTTCTTCGAAGCAGCGTTATTTTCGGTAGCTGATATTATTTACCTTGGTTAAATTGATCACAGTTCTTCACTTAATTCATCTATTTGTGTCTGCAACTTCAAGTGTGCAAACTTAGGTTTTGGCAAGGACAATAAGAGAAAGGTAATCCAAGTTCTAATTTGCTCTTTTATTCTCTTTTGTCTAATGTAACTAGAGATACGACAGAACTTCCGTTGGGAAGAGATAATTCCCACAGCCCAAATTAGAACGCAAACATTATAGCGCACTTTTATTTAGCCTTAAAAAACGTGCAGTAAATATGTTCCAGGATAAAAGCTATTAAAGTTTAGTCTTTTAATTTGAATCAGTGTAACTGCGAACCACTAAATTATAGAACATTTGGTAGCCTTAGACGCGAAGCGACAAAGAACATAGAACAGGTTAGGAAACCTAACTCCAATTTTTTGCGCACCATGTCGCAATGTAGCAGACAAACCTCCAATGAAGTGCAAACCCTAACAATAACGTCAAGGAACAGGAAACAAGATCTCACTGACCTTGGCCTATTCTCGTCTACTGAAATCGTTAATGTGTCGTGATGGGCAAATTCCATCTTTCCAGCGAACCGTTTTTTTTTTTTTTTTTAAGATGACGCCGTAAATTTATAAACCTGAACCACGTGGCTGCCCTAAGTTCTTAGGCCAAAATCGTTCGAAAATGACATTCCGGGCAATTTACTTCCACCAAGTTTTCCCATTTACTTCATCCATCAAATTTCATGGCACCGACATTGCTTGTTATAAGCAAGTCCCTATCAGAGCTGGGAGACAGCTCAAAATCTCTGTTAAATTAGGTTTAATACATCAATTATGAGAACTTAGAATTCAATATGTTATCGTAAAAATTATTATGACCACCTGGTTAGTACGTTGTTGGGCCACATTTTGCCCTTAATACTGCTTGAATTCGTCTTGGTACGGACTCTATTAAATGTCTGTAAGTTGCTTGGGGTATCATCATCATCATCATTGTCAACCATTATCAATCCACTGCTGGACGAAGGTCTCCCCAAGTTTCCTCCACAACGGTCTGTCTTGTGCAAGTCTCCTCTATGTCACTCCCGCATACTTTCGAATTTCATCCACCCATTTCCCATGTGGTCTTCTTCTTGGTCTTTTCCTGTCCCTTGGAATCCAATCTAAAATTTCGGCTGTCCATCGATGGTCTGTCCTTCTGGCAGTATGTCCAGCCCATTGCCATATCAGGGATTTAACTGTGATCATGATGTCTTCCACTCTTGTTATTTTTTGGATCCACGAGTTCCTCTTCTTATCTCTCTTGGTTACACCAAGCATGCACCTCTCCATGCTACTTTGAGTTGTCTGCAGCCTTTGTATGTCTCTTTTAGTTAAGGTCCACGTCTCTGCACCATACGTAAGCACTGGAAGGATGCATTGATCAAACACTCTTCCTTTAAGACATAATGGCATATTGCTCTTGAAAATTATGCTGTTTCTTCCAAAAGCCCTCCAGGCAAGTTTTGTACGCCGATTAATTTCTTCATCAATGTGACCCTCACTTGATATCTACTGTCCAAGATAAACGTACGTGTCTGTTATCTCCAGATTTTCTCCATCAATCGATAAATCTTCATTTCTTGTAAAAGCATTAAACATCAGTTTTGTCTTCTGAAAGTTCATTTTTAATCCCACTTCTTCACTCTTGTCAGCAAGTTCTTGGATCATACTCTGCAGCTCTGATGGGGTAGTTGCAAAAATGACTGTCATCAGCAAAACGAAGGTGGGTTAGATAATCTCCATTAATCTTTATCCCTTTGTTTTCCCAGTTCAGTGATTGAAAGACATTTTCCAATGTGGCGTTAAAGAGTTTCGGAGATATGGTGTCACCTTGTCTCACCTCCTTTCCAATTTTTATGTGTGTTGTATTTTCAAACAGCCAAATCTTTGCACTTACATTTTCATAGATGTTATTAATAATATTATTGTATGCATCTTCAATACCACAGGATTTCAGAGCCTTTGTGACTGCTGATGGTTTCACTAAATCAAAAGCCTTTTCATAATCGATAAAAGCCATGCACAATGGAAGTTCATATTCCCGCGCTCTTTCAATTAGTTCTCTCACTACGTGGATGTGATCTATTGTGCTGTAGCCACTCCTGAATCCAGCTTGTTCTCTCGGTTGAGCCATGTCCAGTGTTACCTTCAAACGGTGTGAAAGAACTTTAGTGAAGATTTTATAAACCACTGATAGGAGGCTGATAGGTCTGCAGTTCCTGAGATCCTCAATGTCACCTTTTGTATGTAGCAGGATCATTATAGCGTTGTTCCAATCCTCATTAATCTTCCCTTCATTAAGGCATCGAGTGAAAATTTGGGCGAGTACTGTATCGATTTCTCAACTTGCTTCTTGTATGATGTCTACAGTAATTCCATCTTCTCCTGGAGCTTTTCCCCGCTTCATGTTCTTGATTGCGTGTGCAACTTCTGCTGGGAGGACTGGGAGAACTCTGGTACTGGTACCTTCCATGATGACTGGAGTACATGCATCATCTCTTTCATATAACTTAGAGTAGAAATCTTTCACTCTTGTCAAAATTTCGCCTCTATTTCTTGTTACAGAACCATCTTCCTTTCTCAGTGCCATAATCTGTTTTCTTCCCTTACTGAGATGTCCCTTTGATATCTTTAGGCTTTGGTTGTTTTCAATTGCTTTCCTCACTAGTTCACAGTTGAATTTCCTTACGTCTTCAGTGACACGTTTTCGTACTGTCTTGCATAGCTCTATGTATTCCACTTTGGAAGTCACATCTTCTTTAGTTGTCCTCATCTCTCTTTTGTTTTTTGCATCAACATTTTGGTTTTTCCTGATAATTTGTTCACATGCAACTTGTTCTTAGACCCAGCTAATTTTGTTGCTGTTTCCATAAGAGCTTTGGTTACTTTTCTGTTAACTTCAGAAATATCCACTTCTTCCGATGTTAGGCCTTCTAAAGCAGAGAATCTGTTCTTCAGTTCCAACGTGAAGGTATTATGGAGTTTTTTAAGGTTGGTTATGTCAATACATTTTGTTTGTCTTATGAGCTTGCCACGTTCGAGTTTAGTGTTGAGGTTCACCTTACTTCTCACCAATCTATGGTCACTACCTGTGTTGAACTTGTTTAGCACACTGCAGTCTTCTATGACAAATTTGTTGTTACACATAATAAAATCAATTTCACTTGTCGTCCCATTTGGATGTCTCCATGTCCATTTCCTGTGCGGCTTTTTCTTGAAAAAGGAGCTCAAGATGAAAAACCCTTCTGCCTCTGCAAATTCAACGAGAGTATTTCCACGCTGGTTTCTGTTGCCGTGACCGAATTTACCTGCTGAAGTTTCATTCTGTTGCCGTTGCCCTATTTTTGAATTGAAATCTCCCATAATTATCTTCAAGTGCTGCTAACCTTTATTATTTAGATGACGAATTTCCTCATAAAATTCTTCAATTTCTTCTTCAGAATGACTTGTGGTGGGTGCATAAGTTTGAATAATCTGAGCCTGGTATCTTCTCGAGAGTTGGATAACGAGTCGTGCAGCTCTGTCAGAGGAACTTTCAACTTCTACAACTTTATCCTTCAGTTTCTTGTTTATTATAAATCCAACACCACTAGTTCTGCCAGTATCTGTCCCACAATAGTAGAAGAGATGTCCACTTTTCAGTTCAATGAGATCTTCTCCTTTTCTCCTTACCTCACTTAGCCCGACGATGTCCCACTTGATCTTTTGTAGTTCCTCTTCCAATTGAAGAAGCCTTGAATCAGAATATAGGGAGCGTCTATTATACGTAGCCAAGGTCAGCATCAGATGGCAGCCTAGTCCGGTCCTCCGGGGATTCTTAGCACCCTCTGCCTTCATGTCGCACTGCCCGCTGCCTTGGCCAGGTACATTCCAGCTGCCGAAGACTGAGGGCCAAGATTTAAGTTGTGGAGTAATTTTGGAGAGGTTTGGCCATAACTCACCACGCTGGCCAAGCGGGTTGGTGAGTGTGGAATAGCATTTCCTCTAATCCCGATGGTATAGTTATACCGCTATTGGCGGTCGTCAGAGCCCCTTTAGTGGGAACAGGATGCACCACGAGAAGGCGGGGTTGACATTTGTCAAGGAGAGGCTGTGATGTTACGCATCACCTGACCTTTTTTAGCCCAAATACGATTAATTGCACCCTCCAGCTCTTGAAGATTTTCTAGTGCTAGGAGTTGCGCCTTTAGGCTCGCTACGCTCTTTTCCAGAGTAGCGCTCGGGCCCTGCATCCCGATCTCCAAGTATATCACATGAAATAAAAACTGGAAAATTCAAATAAATTTAAATTTTTATTGCATGTTTAAGCAAATAAGGCATGTCATTCCGAAATTTCAGAGGTATTTTTTACTGTCGTTAATTTTTGGAAGGTCGGACTTTTATCGTTTGCATTTATAGCACTTAATAAATTTACCACTAAGAAAAACAAAAGCGCTCCAAAAAGCATTTCCGTAAACGGTAAACCGTTAAGGTGGACGTCAAATAATTTTGCTTCCTATACTTTCAATGCAAAAACGTTTGTACACATTTTCTTCACAATTATTGTGTTCCCAAGGATGAAAATTTGAACATCGATTAAAATAACTTCATATTATAACTTGGAATACTTAATATTTTCTAAAAGATAGCCTTAATTATATAAAAAATCTATAACTTTTCCTTTGGTGGTGTTGGAACCAGGGAAAAGATGGCGCGACCTGTACTTTGATGACGTCAGTAGACAAACAAATGTTGGGTTACATAATTATGATTATGTTCTGGAAAATAGTAAGTATTCCAAGTTATAAAATGAAGCCATTTTAATCGATATTAAAATTTTCATCCATGGGAACGCATTAATTGTGAAGGAAATGTGTACAGAAGTTTTTCAATTCGAACTATAAGAAGCAAAATTACTTGACGTCCACCTTAAACAATTGAGATAGCTTTACCAACAAAACATATGAATAACAAATTCTCTGCGTCACGATGTCAGCAAGTCACGGGACCAGAACGTTCCTCTGTGGTTATTATCGTGAAGACAGACAAGCCGTTCGTTTCTTTCCTTTGCGTCTTTAAAAATGCTTAAAAATCAGAAAATGACTTTTTCTTAATTTGTTTTGTAAATAAAGGGACGATAGTTGTAAGTTTATGCTGTAAAAATTGCAATGCGTTATGATTTATAGTTTGCCATATATCCGTTTTTTTAAATGGATCCCATCGCGAAATAGAGAATTTTGTGAAATTTAGAAATTTAATTTCTCGTAAACTAAATTGAAATTCGAAAAAAGAGCGACGAGGTGCAAAACTTCAGTCATGGCACTACATGCCTACAAAGTTTCGTGGTTCTGTTGCTGTTAGTGTGTCCGGAACGCGACCTGAAAGCACCTTTTTGCTTACCTTAACTTTGAAATACAATAGCTCTTGAAGTATCGCTAGAATCGAGAAACGGTTTATTTTAGTGTGTTCTCCAAACAATTCTCTACAAACGATGTAAATTTTGTATTTTTTGTGTTCAATACGTTTTGCGCTGCAAGCTAGGAAAGCAAGAGTGTCGCGAAATTTCTAAAACAGTGGCGGCAGCTACTTTTTTTAGGATAGAGAGACACAGTTAGATAGCTGTCTGATGCCCCTTCCGACATCATTCCAAAAATGATCCATTTGAGATCCGGTGATTGAGTAGGTCTATGTAGCAGGGCAAGGTCTCCGTGATGCTCCTCCAACCATTCGCATAAAATGTGTGCGTTATGACATGCAGCTTTGTCCAGCGGGAAGTATCCATTTTCATTGGGAAAAACCATCAACATAACTGGGTGGACGTGGTCGGCAACGATAGTTAAATACCTTTGGGCGCTCAGACGTTGCTCCACACAAATCAAAGGGCCCAAACACTCCCAGGAAAATATGCCCCAGGCCGTAATGTTGCTTCCGCCAGCTTGAAGAGTAGTGACGATGCAAGATGGGTCCATGTTTTCGTGTTACTGTCCCATATCCTCACTTTTCCATCATCATGGTTTAATTCAAAACGTGATTCGTCGGACCACATTACCTTTTTTCACTGATTTGCTGTCCAAATCTTGTGTTTCTGAGCGAACTGGAGGTAATTATTCTTATTTGCTGCACATAGTAATAGCTTACAGAGAGGCGGTGCCATAGCCGCCCGAAACGCATGTCTAGAGTGAGTCAGATTTCCTACCCTTACCGGTTCTTCAAATTTTCTCGATCTATGAGGAGTTAGCAAAAATCACCCTCAGTCACTATTGTTGTTATTAAGCAAAGAAGTGAGCCAAGAGACAGTTTCGGGCATTATGGTATTTGGAGTGATAAAAGATTTTTGGGTCATAGTAGTTAAAGGGTTAAAGCCTGTCAGATTTTGTCTTTTACTCATTATTTCTTGCACAATGCACTTCAGTAGTCTCTGCATGCCTTCAGCGTTTTCTTTTTACACCGCTTCAGCCATGTGGTGTCAGCAGCATCTGCGGGATAGCTACTTGGCATAAAATGGTCTGGTGGTGTTAATGGCATGGTTTCTCAGTGTATAACAAGGGACATCCTAACCTTCCGTCAATGGAGAAAAAAAGCTCGCAGGAGAAACTGAGTGTGACATTAAAAGTAACTAACGAACTCAATATCGAAAAATTTAATTAGATCACATAGAATCTGTACGCTAATACAGCTGAGTGGTAGGAAACGTTGGCTTCTGATTATTCGTCCGAGATGTGTCCGGAACCGAACCTGGGTGGACAGCGCGCTTGGCCTACAAGGATGGCTTCCGATAACTAGCAGCCCCGAATTAGGGACAGGCGACTGACGACCTTATGATAGCCCATCGAGTTCCTCAAAGTGGTCGTTGAATCCCAAACAAAACAAATTCAAGTGGAGGATCCCATCATACAAATTATACCTTAAGATTTGTTCAAATGAGAAAACAAAACATTGAAATACTAAAAAATTTACTCAATGTTCCTAAAGGCACTTACTGCATTTTCTTAGATCAGTTAAAAACTAATCAACAAAAACACTTGTTTAAATACCTATTCGCGTTGTTAATATGGAATTGCTTTCAAATATTCACGATTTTGATAGATACCTGGAAGTTTAATTTGCGTTATTATCGTTTTTCTCAAGAAATATGATTTCAAAACTAGCTGGAAATCCAGGGATACTACACCGGATTTCGAAAATTCAGGAATAACATGAAAATTGGAAATTTTATAAAAACTCCATGGTGAAAGTGGACTTTAACCCATATATTTTTAAATTGGCGATGTCAAATATGGTATATAAGCAAATTAATATAAGGTGCTTTTAAATATGCGCGTGTACTGGAGTGCACAAAAATTTATTTCCCAGAGGGTGTTCTTCAGGTGATGAATCTCATTATTAG
Source organism: Macrothele yani (assembly GCA_039090855.1). Taxonomy (NCBI): domain Eukaryota; kingdom Metazoa; phylum Arthropoda; class Arachnida; order Araneae; family Macrothelidae; genus Macrothele; species Macrothele yani. Next base: position 39,694,016 of record CM077022.1, on the reverse strand, counting down.
CATTTCTAATCAGCAGAAATTTATTAATGTTGCATACAAAATCTTAGTTCAAAATGAAATATAATTACTTCCCTAAAATAAATGCATTTTGAGCAAATAATTGCATTTGAAACTTTACACCGGTCCTGGTGAAAGTGTCGCGAAGATAGTCATTAGAAGAAACAGACCACATGCTGCAGAAAACACAAATGATGTTCATATTTTTTAGATCGTCTTCGAAAAGAGATTACTGAAAATAAAAGAAGTTCAAAGAATTGGAACTAGCAACAGCATGTTGCATAGATGAACACGAAAGAAACATCTGCTGCAGTTAAATATCGCCTGCTGAGAAAATGACGCACGTAAACAAGCTGTGGATAGAAGGTAATAGTTTTGCTCTTTACGAAGAGAAATGTTCGTATTCTGTAATTAAAAATCGATCGCTGTGAAAATCATGGAACTAGCATTTCTAATTGAAAAATAAGCAATATTATTCATAATATAGGGGAAATCGTTAAGCATGGCATTTAACTTGGAAAAAGAATACGAAACGTATATCCAAAGAAGGTACGTACTTTTACGACTATTTCAAAAGTCAGGCCTTTTATCTTAAAAGAAAATCCACCTTTCCGCAGAGCAATCTCTTAGTCGTTAAAAATCTCTGTATCAACTGAAAACAAGGTAATAAAGATTTGAATCTGAAAAAAAAAACAGAAAAACAATATTCACCGCCTTTTGCCTAGGTGCGTGGCTGAGCGTAGAACACAGTCTAGACTGCTTTATGAAAATCACTTAGCCAGAGACATGGACATTTCTTGTGAATATTAATGCAGCATGGATCTATCTAAGCGACTGTAACAAAAAAGTTGATTTACTATAGCAGAAAAAGACTTACGAGCTTGGTTTCAATAATCCAAAGAAAGTTACAATAAAGATTACTGCTGGATTCTCGTACAATGGGAAATTACCTTTAAGAAAAGTTGAAAATAATGTTAAAATTAATTCTACATATTACCAAATAATGTTTTGGTATTTCGTTTAAAAAGGAAATACCATTTCTTTACCCACAGAATCTTCAAAGTGTAGAACTTTGTTAGGATAAGGCTATCAGTCATATATCCAAATTGACTACTCTATTTCTTGAAAAAATAAAAAAATGGACGTATATGAAGTCTATAACTTTCTCTCATATTTCTTCAAAGTACCCAGATGTGTCACCAAAGTGCTACTGTGCCTCCATACGGCTAAAAAGTGTCCTTTTTAAGAGCAGACCTAAAATAATGATTGGACTATGGAAAGCAGAAAAGGAGTGGAATAAAATACCACTACCAATTTTATGAAATGCCCTGTTGTTTTGAAACTCTAGATGTAGGTTCATAGTCCAGAGAAAGGGTTGTTAGGTAAAGCATTTAAGGAAGAAATAATTTTATTTTTAACGCTAATTATATTGGTGGAAGATAGTTCTAAAAATGCGTGAACATCCTCGGTATTTAATGCCCCCGCCAAATGTAAAATAATAAACGAAAGTTTCGAAAAGGGATTTGAAAGCCCAGAAGTATATGGAAACTATTTCAGAATTTTTGTTTTTTTTTGCATCGAATAAGAGAGAGACATACATATATATATATATATATATATATATCATACTACAACTTGTTGTCTTTCCGCGAGATAAAATGTTTACTTTACCAGCAGTAAAGTGACACCAAAAGAGTACAGAGAGAATCGTTCACAAAATCAACCGGTAAATATTAATCAGACGCTGAGGCCAAATAGGGCCATGGATATTATAATGCGGTTCTCGAAAAGGTCCTTAATGGCTCTGCATGAAAGTGTAATTGTTCCCATTCTGATGTATGGCAGTGAAATCTGTGTACTCTGGAAAAAAATCCGTAAGTGTCGTGTTCTCTAGAGATGCGTTATTTACGGGAGATTTGTGGAAAGACAAGTTCTCATCATGGGGTGTAATGTGAAGCAAACTGTTGTTAGTAAGGTGGTGACAAATATTCTGAGGTGGCTTGGCCATGCTGAAAGAATGAGTTGTGAGATGATTACTAAGAGAATTCATTCAGCCCAAGTGGCAGGGAAAACAAAGTAGAGGAAGCCAAGAAAATAATGGGAAGTTCAGATTCAGGAATGTCTGCATGAGAGAAACATAATGAATATGAAGTACTAAAGGTCTTGTGCTAAACGTGTGATGGATTTAAGTGAAGCTCGATTTCTTTTCCAAAATCGCTGTAAATGGGGACGTGGGATACATTAACAGTAAGTAAACTCTAGCACCATAAAGTATAAACTTTCATTAGATAGATGAGCTTTCTTTGAGGAGATAACCTCTGAATCGAACCCTCTTCTCAAATAACAGCTAAGTGATATACACTGCCCAAAAAAGTTAGGAATATTGCATGAAATGGACGATGTATGCATCTGTGATACATCAACAGTAAAATCTAGCACCATCAGGTGTAAACTTTCATCAAAAAGATGAGCTTTCTTTGAGAAGCTAACATCTGAATCTTTTTTTTTCATATGTAGAGGATTTTAGGAAGGAATGTCTATCCCCAGGTCTTAAACAACCCTTAGAAATAGGAAGCTAGGAGATTTGGGCTAGAGTACCCGATAGGAAAGTGACACGAAAGCGAGGCAGAAGACGCCCTTATTTACTATCAGGGGACCAGTACCCTGGGTCCGACGGCTTAACGTGCCCATCCGACGCACGGCGGGTATTTACTGGTTCGAATGTTCGTACCTGCCCAGGATCGAACCTGAGGTTATTTCCATGCCAGTCACGAACGCTGACCACTAGGCCACCCGCGGCCCACCTCTGAATCTCAGAGAACAGCTGAGTGATATACACTGGCCAAAAAAAGTTAGAGATATTGCATGAAAGGGAGGATGTATGTATCTGACTCAAGTAACACGCACTGAAATATCATCAGTAACGGCTACGTAACACAAACGGCAAAGAGTGCGCTTGCAAAAATAATTTGTTGTTTAGTTTCTTCTTACATGAAGTAGCACTGCACTATAGACAGAGGGGTAAATTCGGAGGATGTTCATACCTATGGATTTCAGTATCCGGTAACACTACTAATGTGTCGAAGAACTTCTTGACGCCTACGACGTATACTTGCAATGACATTATTGATGCGTGTCTAGAGCAGCTCGTCTCATATTTCAGGCAACACATACGGAGGTCTTCCAGTGTACTGGGGTATGAAACATGGTTATCCAGACGCCGCTGTAGAGTGTCCCAAATGTTCTCAATGGGATTAAGGTCCGAACATCTCAGAGGCAGCTGTGAAGATTCAATCCCATGATTTTCCTGCTCTTGGGGCACGCTCCAGGCACGGTGACGGATTCCATTGTCTTCGATAAAACAGAATGCATGCCCAATAGCAGAGCAAAACTGTGTCACAATGAGCTCAATGAAATCAGTCGTTTCTGTACACTGAGACATTCATGTGGCCCTCCCAAACATACAAGGAAGTGCGAGCATTAAAACACACTCCTGCCAAGAGCCGAGCTCACTTCGGCTGGTAAGTCAGGACTGACGTAGGCCGGATCTCCTCCACATGTGTCCCCGTCGAGTGTCAAGTTAAAGATCGAAACTGGATTAGTCTGTGAAAAATACATTGTGCTACTCTGTATTCCATTTACTGTCGAGTTCTTGTGTTTTTACTGTCGAATTCAGGTACTTCTTTGACGAAGGTGGACTAACGTCAATGCTGTACATCTCAGCGGTCTCCTTGATGTGAGTCTATACTTGCTAAGTTAGTTTCGTACCGTTTGAGTACATACGGTGACACCAGAAACAGTTGGAAGTGATTCCCGGAATTAGGTACTGGTGTTACTAAGACTTCTTGGAGACGAGAACTTATTGCCAAGCAGCGAATTTACCTCCCCGGTGGTTATCCTTGAGTGACAACTCCTGGCTCGATCTGCAATAAGTCGATGCCGTAAAAGTTTGTGTGTAACATACTTACTACACTTTGCGAAACTCCGAACGCAGCAGTCGCATTGATCTGCCCTACACCTGCTTGTAACATGCTAACAGCCCCGTTTCTCTTGTCTGTGCTTGAACGTTGTCTGAACATCATTTAAGGTTAATCCCACACCGCAGGCAATATATTCAGCAAACGTCCAGACCAGGTATGGCGAACTCTTTCCCAACTAGTGTGCCACTTAAAGTTTGCTTTACTGCTTTCAAGTGTCTAGTGTTCCACCTCTTGTTTGCATTTTTTTAATTAACATTTTGTCATGAAACTTTTTTTGCGAATACCATAAAAATGATAAATAACAGAATAGATGAGTTTCAAGACTAAGCCAATTTTAATTTGAACCTGATTTAATTCGTTAAAAGATAATTGAAAGATCATACTTACCTACACTGACGGAAAAAATTCCCAACACCACGAAAAAATAGTTGTAGAGGAATGAAATGGCGGCAATACATTTGTATAGGTACCATATTTAATCGATTAAAGTTTCAAGATCACAGCTTAATGTAAGCGCGAGAAGAGCCACTTTTAATGTGAAATGCTGGTACATTAATAACTGATGTAACCGCCAGAATGTTGAATGCAAGCACGCAAACGTTCATGCATTGTGTCGCACAGGTGCTGGATGTCAGTTTGTGGGATGGAGTTCCATGCCTGTTGCACTTGGTCAGTAAATACAGGGACGGTTAATGCTGGTTGGGGGTAACGCTGGAGTTGTCGTCCAATGATGTCCCATACGTGCTCGATTGGTGAATGATCTGGTGATCTAGCAGGCCACGGCAACATGTCGACACTCTGTAGAGCATGTTGGGTTACAACAGCAGTATGCGGGCGAGCGTTATCCTGTTGGAAAACACCCCATGGAATGCTGTTCATAAATGGCAGCACAACAGGTTGAATCACCAGACCGACGTACAACTGTGCCGTGAGGGTGCGTGGGATAACCACGAGAGTGTTCGTGCTGTCATAGGAAGTTGCTCCCCAGACCATAACTCCAGGTGTAGGTCCAGTGTGTCTCGGCCGCAAACAGGTTGGTTGCAGGCGCTTACCTGGCCTCTTTCTAACCAACACACGGCCATCACTGGCACCCAGGCAGAACCGGCTTTCACCGGAAAACACAACAGATATCCACTCCGTCCTCCAATGAGCTCTAGTTTGAAACCACTGACGTCGCAAACGGCAGTGGTTTGGAGTAAGTAGAATGCACGCTACAGGGCGTCTGGCTCGGAGCTGTCCTTCAAGTAACCGATTTGTAACAGTTCGTTGTGTCACTGTGGTGGCAACTGCAGCTCGAATTGCTGCCGCAGACGCGGTACGATGCGCCACGGCCATACGCCGTACACGGCGGTCTTCCCTCTCAGTAGTGCCACGTGGCCGGCCGGAACCCGGTCCTTTTAAGACAGTACCTTCCCTTGACCACCGCTACCAACAATCATGTACAGTAGCTACATTCCTGCCAAGTCGTTCTGCAATATTGCGGAAAGAAAATCCACCTTCTCGTAGCCCTATTACACGACCTCGTTCAAACTCCGTGAGCTGTTGATGATGGCTTCTTCGTCTTCTTAAAGGCATTATTGACTAACATCAACACCCTACGTCGAATCTCAACGATAACTAACGCTCACGAACGTTACAGCGCGTATTTACAGCAAACCTGCTTTGCATGTTCCGAGGGCGCTACTAGCGCCACACGTATGCGCCGAGCGCGAAATTTGACGTTATCTTACAGATGTACTCTCACCGCCTGCTAACTGTCGTTTATCTAACACAACCCCTTATTGGTGTTGGGATTTTTTTCCGTCAGTGTAATTACATTTAGTGTGAAACTTGTTGATGAATGCTGTTAGCCAAGACATTTATGTTGGGTTCATAACTGTTGTCTGCAACATCACGCAAGATGCACTTCAATGTGAACCAAGACGGTTTAGATTTAAGTGCATCTTGCTTTTGCGAATTATTGCATAAGGCGATTAAGGTTTCTTTGCTACCCCATTTGGAGGATACTTCTTGGCTAGATTAATGTTCTTGTCAGAGCTCGGTTATCTGCAAGAACACACTACATACATGTTGTCGAAAAATTTAATGTTAACGCCGTCATACAGGCGTGCCACCCAAACCGTGTTCGTGTGCCACCAAGTGGCACGCGTGTCATAGGTTCGCCCTCCTTGGTCTAGACAAATGGTAAAACGACCCGTTTTCCACTTCTTGCTCGGTACTTTTGTCGGAGCTCTCACGCCACGAGCGGTGATGTTATGATGATAATTTACATATGACGTAGCAATCCACACTGATAACTGATCTCCAGTAGTCGCTAAATTTGCATGTCACCACATTTTACCTTCAAAACCAGAATATCCCTAACTTTTTGTGACCAGTGTATATGTATGTATGCACGTTGTGATGCAGTGAAAGGCATTCTGTTCGCAAAAATACAGTGTCCATATCTTTCAAGTTTTCAAAATCAAAAACCGGGAAACTACGCTGGAACGAGCAATTGCAACCGAATAAAAATTTGGCATCAATCAAAGTGAACAATATATTATTTCACAATAACAATGAAAGTTATGCAAATACAAATTTGAAATCCAAACTGTTTAAAAACTTACCATGGAGTTCTGTTACATTTCAAGTCAAAGTTTTATTGAAAGGAAATTTATATTTGCTGTATTATTTTAAAATGGCGAATTTTCCTATTTTTTAGAATTAAAGGCTTTTTTTTTAATTAGCTGTAAGAAGCACTGATTCTCCTAATATAAACTGGCTTCCATAAATTAAGGGAATCAGAGAAAAATTGCCATTACTCACAAAATACATGATGAAATGTTATGAAATTTGGTGAAAATCTGTATCATATCGTACGTTAGAGAAAGACCGGTAAATATTTCTCATCCCGACAGAAATGACAATATACAGAAATAGATGAAAAGAAAGGAGTCAAAATGAATTAGCCAAAGTACCTAGTTTGGGAGTGTGGTCACTCCTCACAGCAATGCAGGAATCACAGCGATGTTTCATGCTGTTGATAATGGTGTCTGGCTGATCAGTAAATAGCAACGACCAATATTCAAGCAAAGCTTCTCTAAGCCCCCTCCAGTTTTTGCGGTAGGGTTTGAGGGTAGCAACGCGTCTCTCTAGAGCATTGCAGACATACTCGCCGGGATTAAGGTCGGGAGATCCTGCGGATTAAAACATACGGACAATGGTCTCCTCTATAATATATTGTTCTACCAGCCTCGCTCAGTGTTGACGAGCGTTATCGTATCTTGTAGAATAAATGCATCTCTTATGGAACCTCCATATGGGTAAACATCGGGGTCCAGCAAATTATCCCTATAGTGTGGAGCATTCATGGTTCCTATTGGAAGCGCATAGAAGTCTGTTCATCCACCTAACGTGATGCGATCACAAACCAGCACGCTACCACCACCACAAATATCCATTTCACGGGTCATGGACTGATTAGAGCGACATCCCTCTTTCTTTCCAAATCAACGCACGCCTGGAATCTCTATTCAAAGCAAACCTGAGCTGATCTGTGAAGTCCACTGATCTCCACTGGTTTGGAGTCAAATTGAGGTGAAGTTTTGCCAAATTCAAAAGTTTCCCCCTGTGACAAAAAAGTGGCAAGTTCAGCTTTGTTCGCCAAGGATAAATAGTTCATTCGTGAAGCGTTCTGCGCAGAGCAGATGCAGATACCACTGTTTCTGTAGCTGCAGAAATTCGCAGCTGTGTCGTGCTAACCGTCTTGTTTATCCATGCAGTTAATCGGAAACATTGGTCATTCACTGATGTAATGGCTTACCATCCCTTTACCTTCGGGAAGCAGATTGGGTACTTTGAAATTGGTTCCACAGTCTCTGGACCATAGACGGACTCATATGCAGCCGTCTTTCGACTTCCACCTGATTTTGGCCTGCCTCTAATCTTCCTATCGTTCTCCACTTCAGTTCATTTGTTAAATGATGTCTTAATCACGCTACACAGTACGAAGCGGATTGGAACAGGTTGGCCTTGGAACATACTACGCATGTGCCGTGAGTCACGTCTTCCTTGCTCGTCCAATTTTTCTTCTACGGTAGTGCTTTGTCCTTACGTGTATGAAACTGTTCGTCACATTTGTCATGACAGAAAAAAATTATAAACGGATTTTCATGAGATGTCAAAACATGCCAAGACACATACTTAAAGTTGGTGAATGTGAAAACACAAGTTTGTCTGCGACGGATATCGAATCCGTGTCCCTCTCACTCCAGAGTAAGTTGCTCCCTCAACTGAACTACGCTGACAGAATGTCTCGCTACATATTTGTCGTCTTGACGTATGTTTTCACCTCTGTAGTACGTCACACCATCTCCTTCTTAATATTTTTTCTTCTGTCTTTGAAGCGAAGTAGGAAATTTTCGTTAGTTCCAAACAATGTGTGGATCAAACATTCAGTGGATAGACTTTCTACAATCGGACGCCAATGTGAAAACACAAGTTTGTCCGTGTCCTCTCACTCCGGAGTAAGGAGCTCTCCCAACTGAGCTACGCGGACAGAATATCTCGCTGCAGATTTGTCGTCTTGTCATATGTTTTCACCTCTGTAGTACGTCACAAGAAAGTCTATGGAGAGGAATTTATGAGTGGTGCACAAGTTTATGAGTGGTAAAACGTTTTAAAAATGGTCGTGAAAGTGTAAAGAGTGATGAACGTTCTGGGAAGCCCCCAACAAGAAAAGGTGGAAATGGTGTCAGACTTGTGCACGCAGCTGTGCAAAGAAACCGCTGAATAACTTTTCTTAAGTAATCTGAAGATTTCAACAGTAGTTTAGATTCAGTACAGTCGATTCTAATGGAAGACTTGGGAATGAGATATGTCTTAGCCAAATTTATAACAAAACATCTCTAAGATGAGCAAAAGCAGGCCCGTATTTCAGCTGGTTGTGACCTGCCTGAGTGCGTCAAAAACGACGAAAACTTTTAAAAAACTATCATAACTGTTGATGAATCGTGGAGTTACGGGTATGATACCGAAACTAAGGTCCAGTCTTCACAGTAGAAGATCCCAACCTCTCGCATACCGAAAACGTGCGTTTTTCTCCATCATGAGGAAATTGTACATCATGAATATGCTCCACCAGGCTAGACAATCAACAAAGAGTACTGCTGTCAAGTTTTGTAGCGTTTGAGAGACGAAGTTAGTCTGAAAAGCCCGGCATTGCATGAGAGTGACGAGTGACAACTCCACCATGACAACGTGCCCTTCCATGCACCGCAACTTGTGCAGCATTTCCTTGTTAAGCAATTCATTGCGCAGGACTGACAGCTACCCTATTTGCCAGACACGCTCCTTCCGACTTTTTTTCTCTTTGCAAAAATTAAATACCACTTGAAAGTAAAAAGATATCAAGATGGTGAGGAGATACAACAGAATGCGACGAAACAGCTGTTCACTATTTCAGAAGATGATTTCAAAAAATGCTTCGAGCATTGGAAACAGTGCTGGGCAAAGTGTATGGCTTCGGAATGGAACTACTTCGAAGGCGATTAAGATTCAGATCTGTAGGTCTTCTACTTTTTCTTAATTAATCCAGTCTAGGTACTTTTTGATCATACCTTGTATCAACGGACGGGACGAGCAAGCATTTTTACTTCTGTTTACAAAACAAATTGAAGATCAAAATCGGAACTAACTCTCAGTCTGACTTTCGTTTCCAGTTATCTCCATACGGGAAATTGCTTTCGGCATGAGAATCCAGAACCTCAATTCTGATTAAAACAAAGAGAGAAAAAATGCTTACTCTGCCACTTAATGTAACCCAAAATGATTATAGACTGGGAAACGCACGCTTTAAGAGAAATTAAATATCCAAAATCGGTACTGCATTACTCACATTGACGCGAAAACAAATTTACATGTCACTAATGTGGCTCAGATTTAATCACAGACAGATTCAGTACCAATTTGAAATTTAATTTTACTTTATAGAAGGGAAACAGGGCAAAATTGTTTGTTGTACTAATTGGGTTTGAAGAAGTGACTGTTAAAAATAGAAAAAAATGTATTTGATTAGAAAAAATCTTATAAAATATGAAGTTGCTCTTCCTTACTGTTACAGATTATATTAAAAACGAGCCGCATTTTCATAGAAATCTAAGACATAAGAATACAATCACGAAGAGAAATGAGAAATGAAAACGCAGCTTGGTCAAAAAATTCGGAATTCCGAAAATTGCGGGATATTTTCATCCCTGCTTCAATAATCATTTTTTGTTATTGGAGGTTCAACGACCACCGTGAGCACCTTAATTGGATATAAGCAGTCGCCCGTCCCTAATTTCGGGCCACTGGTTCCAGTGAAGGGCGAGAGCCAGTGCCGTAAGACAAACACAACATCCATGCCTCACCGGGATTCGAACCCTGACCTCTTCCGGAAGAATGATCAGGAGCCATCGTTTAGACCACTGCGCCACCAAGGCGGCCAATCATCATTTCCGGTGACTCGAATATTTTCGGCTAGCAGACGACAAAGAGACGTTCAAAAATATGGAACAAATGTTACAATATCTAAAAACATCCAACAAATAATCTCAAAAAAGTGCTTAATAGATGTTAGAATCATGAAAATATGATAGTGAATTTTACACAAATGTTGAACATAACTTTACGATTTTCGATTTCCGTAATGCATTTAGTGTTTACGGTATTCTGACGGTAATAACTGAACAACGATTCCAGTACTGACCGTAGAGAATCCTCGGAACGTCAGTAATGGCAGTAAACAAGAAACATGTTGCAGCAAAAAAATGGACAAACATTACAAAACACCAAAATTCCTAAAAAACTAGACGTTTTCTAAAAAAGCAAAGTTCCCGGGCACAGGGTTTGAAAACTGGACATACCGCATTTAATAGGGGCCATTGACAGCCATGGAGTGTCTCTCTCACTATCGGTCTGTCTCCATCTCTCACAGTCATTCTCCATGTTTTGCCCCTCTCGAGGTCTTTCTGAGTTCGTTGGTAGCTGAAAACTCTAAATTATAAAAGTGTTCAAGTACATCAGCCATTTACGTTAGAGAGAATGTACACTGAAGTGCTAGAAAAACTGGTGCAGGCGATCTTATGCACAATTCATAGCAACGAAACCTATGCGCGTACTCAGTTGCGTCCGCCACTGCGGATATAAAGCGATAGACATTCTTGCTAGCTGTCAGAGCTGTTTTCGGCATGAGAATTACAAGTAATAACGATTTAAGCGATTTTCAACACGGTGTCTTAGTTGGTGCTCGTGAGATGGGCCATAGGATTTTGGAGGTAGAAACGAAGTTCGGATTTTCACGGACGACCATTGCAAGGGTGTATCGTGAGTACAAGAATTCCTGCAAAACCTCCCACCTACGATACCAGTGTGGCCGTAAAAAGACATTGGGTGAACGTGACCATCGTCGGCTGTCAAGAATCGTTTCACGCGACACTCTCGCAGGTATCATCGGAATTCAACGCTGGAGCCTCAACAAGCATTAGCGTCCGGACTGTGCAACGTACCCTGCACGATATAGGCTTTGGGAGCTGACGCCCAACTCGAGTCCAATTGATGGGTGCGCGACACAGAGCTATGCGCCTCGCGTGGGCACGGCAACACCGCCACTGAACACTTGATGATTGGAAACAAGTAGCCTGGTCTGACGAGTCCCGTTTCCAACCTGTATCGGGCAGATGGAAGGATTCGTGTGTGGCGCAAACCCCATGAATGGATCCCGTCTGACAACAAGGAACTGTACCAGCTGGTGGAGAGTCTGTAATGGTATGGGCTGTGTTTAGCTGGACTTCACTGGGACCCCTGGTACGTCTACAAACGTTTGTGACCGGCCAACGCTATATGCGCATCCTTTCTGACGACGTACATCCGTTCATGACCTGCATTCATGCTGATGGGTTGGGCCTGTTCCAACAGGACAATGCACCTCCACACAAGTGTCGGGGCCGCCCCGGTGGCGCAGTGGTCTAAGGCGTTGGCCTCTGATCATTCGTCCGTAAGGGGTCCGGGTTCGAATCCCGGTCAGGCATGGATGTTGTGTTTGTCTTACGGCACTGGCTCTCTCCCTTCCCTGGAACCAGTGACCCTAAATTAGGGACGGGCGACTGCTTATAGGCCATTGAGTTGCTCACGGTGGTCGCTAAACCTCAAAAAAAAAAAAAAAAAAAAAAAAACAAGTGTCGGGACGACACATTATGGTTAGAGGAGCATTCATCTGAGTTTGGGGTGTTGCCATTCCCACCCAAGCGCCCAGATCTGAACGTGACAGAACACATTTGGAATGCCATGCAACGCGCTAACGAACACAGGAATCCGAGACCTCGGAATACACACCCGAAGTGCTGAACGCTCTGCAGGAAGTATGGTGTGTATTGATTACAGCATATTTTCAGAAGCTAGTGGAGTCCATGCCCCGTCGTATTTCTGCAGTCCTGCACTCCCGTGGAGGACCTACTAAGTATTAGACAGGTGTACTAGTTTTTCTGGCACTTTAGTGTATACACTAATGTATGTGCTAGTTTTTACTTGATAACATACCGTTTCAGAATTTGCAATACAGAAGATGACTAAAAAACAACGCCGAACAAACGTCTGATTTTGTACTTTTAATGAGCATTTTAGCAGACACTTACACCGAGTGGCCAACACTACTTGCCTAACAGGATGTTGGTCGTCCACCATGTGCCGCCAAAGCAGCTCTTACCCTACGAGACATCATGATCGCTACAAAATTTCTAAAGGTGGCTTGTGGTATCTGATCTAGCACATTACCAAAAGATCCTTTAAGCCGTAAAAGTTACGTGTTGAGCAACCGCAAATCGCATTTGCTACTCCAACACCAGCCACAGATGTTCGATTGGACTGATAAGTATGGAATGTGGACGCCAGGGCAAGATCCGGAAGCCTTCCTCGTGCCCTGCGAACTATTTTCGAACATTGCGGGCTGGTGGCTTGGAGAATTATTGTGTTGAAAAAAGGCACTACTAGAGGTGAATACCGTGGCCGTGAAAGGATGTGCCTGGTCTGCAATGATATTTAGGTAGGTGGTAGACTTCATAATTTTCTGCACATGAATGACTGGGCTCATAGTTTCGAATCAGAACATTGTACGAAGCAATACACTTCTTCCTTAGGCTTGATTTCGTCCCACGGTGCATCATGATTCTAACACTTTCTCAGGTAAACGTCTGATACCTTCCCGGCTGTCCGCATGGTACAACAGGAAAAGAGATTCATCGTATGAGACGACTTTGTTCCAAGCATTCAACGTTAATTTTTGATGCTGGGTTGCCCATTGTAAGCGCTTTCAACGGTTTACCAAGATTAGCATGGGCACTTGGAGCGGCCTGCCCTATTTTCAGCAGGATTCTATATTCTGTGTGTTGTGACACTTTACTCCTGTCACCAGCGAGTTGCGGCCCAGTATCCCTTCTGTTGGCTTGTACCATAAGGAATAGTATTCGCTCACCTCTACCGTCGATGACCTGCTGTCGGCCGATAACCTGCCAGCAGTCAGTGGCTTTCCCTCTTGGTGCCCCTTTTTGAAGGAGGTACTAAACACAACGCGACCGTGAGCACCACATAAGCGTTGCCGTCTTAGAAGGGCTCTGACCCAGTCCCCTGGCCATTGCAATTTGGCCTTTGTTAGGTTCATTTAAGACTGCTACCTTTCCCATCTGAAGAACAAGAACAACACTGACTAGCAGGGCTCAGTGTCAGGTGTTATTTGTACTGCTTCATGACCTTCACACGCACTCTGATTTAGCCGCAGTTTCTTCAATTTCCAGAAAGACGCGCTGGTCTTCATGTTTTGGTTCGCCTGTTTATGTATACACTGCCCTAACATTTATATCTAGACACTCTATTTTTAATAGTGATATAGGCTGGAGCCTTTGTTATACTTCATCGAGCCTTAATCTGTGGCGCTGGTGGCACAAGTGACGTCAAACTAGGGGTCATAACAAGCCAGTCGGCCGGCCCAGGTCACAGCTCACAGTGTTTCTCGTATGCGAGAACGTTGTATTTGAAGAAGTTTTACACAGAACAATTCATTCCATAAGAGAAACAGGATTATATTAGCAATTATCTTCGATAAACGTATATTGAATTACTGATTAATCGAAAGTTCATAAAAGGTAAGTTCTTTTCCTGTTTTAATTCATGGGCTTCGAACACAATTCATGCATTCGTTTCATAACACATGAAGAATTTTAACACGTGTAGAATCTTAACACGTGAACACATTCATGTATTCGTTTATTAACAGGTTTATATATCAACTGCATTTTAAACTGGGAGGAGTAAATAATTTGTTACATTTTCGAATATAAACGTAGCTATTCCCTTTTTAATATCCACAGGACAAGCCTGGGTGGGCTTTATTAGACCATTGAGAGATATGTTAGTGCTCACGCAAATTTGTTTTAAACATTTTTATTGTTTTATTTGATACTTATTTAAGGTTAAGCAGCTATAACTTTGGAAAAGTCTTTGATATTCCATACCTATCCCCAACTGACCGAGGAATCCTTGCCATTGGGTTGTTTGTTTTTGAGAAGTGTTTTACTGTTTTTGTATCAGCTTATATTTGAGTGTTGGAGTTTTTTATCTTCGTATTCTTTTCTATATGGTATTTATCACCCCATTCACCATTTGTTAAGCTACAGGATCATTTCTATTTCTTCATTAAGCGATTACATTATTTGTTTTCCTTCACTTGGCCTCAATTATTTCAACTTTTCCCTCAATAAACGTACTTTTGTAACTATTTCGCTATCGGTGTTAGGGTTTTTTATTTTATGCTACATTGATATATGCTATTTATCATTCAGATCACTGTTCATTAATGTTCTCGAGCTCCAAGAGGTTTTTTTAAGACTAGCGCTTACTATTGCAGAAAAAAACTCCATTTTTGGCTATGATATGGCCCGAAGTATACCTTTGGTGCTACAGGTTTTTAATTTTGCGGCTGTTAGTTTCCAAATGGCAAGAGTAAGAGACCAATTTTTGTATTTGCTAGTTGATTCTGTACCTTCAAATTTCTCTGAATGATAAAACTTTTCATTTCTAAGCAATTTAATTAGAGTCATAAACCAATATTTCCCTTCGGATTAATACTTTTAAGATTCAGCCAGTGCTTCCTAATTAGCCTTTCTCTAAATTATGGATTTCTTCTATTATCAATATGTTGAGGGCAACAGATTAAAGGCTAGTTCATATATCTACGCTCTGTGGAAAAGCCATACAAACTGTCAATTTTGTTGTGCCTTCCTGGTAGAGATAACATTGGGGTGTGACATTTCCCCCAGCAATGTATGTATGATGTACACTGGTCACACAGAGTTAGGGATATTGCATGAAGTGAAGAATGTATGTATCTGACTCAAACAACATACATTGAAGTAACATCAGTGAGGCTACGTAACACAAACGATAAAGAGTGTGTTTACAAAAACAATTTAATGTGCAATTTCTGCACACAACAAAGTAATACTGCAATATAGACAACATTGTACATTCAGAGAATGTCCATACCTCTGGATTTCAGTATCTAGTATCACCACTTCTGTGTCGAAGAACATCTTGACACCTACGAGTAATACCTTACTGGCGAATGTCTGGAGCAGCTTGTCCCATATTATAGGCAACATGTTACATAGGTCTGCCAGTGGAATACATGCTCATTTAAGTGATGTTTTGGACATCATAAAATAGGCATATAGTATGAGCAGCTGTGTGTCAAGCAGAAATCCACCTCCCTACTTAACACCGCTGTTACATGCGTCAGCACACGTGATATGTATATACACTGTCGGAAAAAAATCCCAACACCACGAAAAAATAGTTGTAGAGGAATGAAATGGCGGCAATACATTTGTATAGGTAACATATTTAATCGATTAAGGTTTCAAGATCACAGCTTATTGTAAGCGCGAGAAGAGCCACTTTAAATGTGAAATGCTAGTACATTATCATCACAGCTTATTGTAAGCTGTGATCACAGCTTATTGTAAGCGCGAGAAGAGCCACTTTAAATGTGAAATGCTAGTACATTATATGCGCAGACTTTGGTCCCAATGCCCTTCGAGGCAACACAGCACTGGAGGACAATAGTGTATTCCAACTGTTTTGTGTTGTCTACGAACGATGTGCATAAAAAGGGATGAACCATGTCTTTCTTGGTGTTGTTGTGTCTCTCTCGCGTATTGCTCGTTCTTTCCACCTACCATTCTTCGTATTCAGCAAGAGCTCATCCGTTTTACGTATGATGTTCGGCAAAAGTATTCAGATTGTTATGAGTATTTTAAGGTGAATATTGTCGAAATGTAACGGCATGTGTGGTGAGCACAGTAGTAGAGATATTCCGTGCTTATAACATACTGGTTTCATATAAATCAATACCATGCTCCAGTTATAATTCTCTGATCTGTACACGTACGAGCACTAAACATACCATTTCCTCTATATACGGCCAATGACATTTCTGTTTTACGTAGCGCGACAAACACACATATTTTATTCCATTTCAGTTCAAACCTAACACGAGTACATGTCAGAGTTGAGGCGCTTAATTGCTGCACCCCCATCGATCTGTCCAACGGTACTACAAATACATGTGATAAAAAACAGCCTTATATTTCTTTTGTGCGTAGTTTGTTTTTCCTTTGCTAGTATACATACCATCTGGTGTTAAATGATTTCTGATTTAAACATTGAATTAATCGTTTTCCGTGATGCAACACAATCAGGGAGACATAGGTTGCGGAAACATTTCAGCCACCATTCTTTGTCAGCCCAGACCAGATAGAGATTTTTCTATAACGCTCACGAAAATCAAACAAATTATTAGGAACACCCAATATAACTCAGACCTGGGAAATCCTCATTTACGTACGCAATGATGAATTCGAAATGGGATTGTAAACAGCTCACTATATACAAAAAATTCAGACGTGTACGATACGTAGAGTACGTAGCGGCAAGATGCAAAAGACCCGTTATTCAAGCGACTTTGAAAGAGGTATGAAAATGGACGCCAGGCGGCAGGTACCAGTATCTCACAAACGGCAAACATTCTTGGCAAAAAGAACTGTAATCTGGCTGTACAGGGAGTATTGCAAAAAAACAGAAACAAGCAGTCAGTGGTATTTCTCTGGACGGAAACCAGTGTGCTTCTTGGTTCGTGGGCAACGGCAGCTGTAGGAGATTGTGACTAGCTTCCGTCATTGGGTGAACGCCCAACGAAGCTGAACAGCGGTACCGATAGTGGAATTTCAGCAAACACAGTCTGCTGCATTGGCCTCTGCTAAAACCGACAAATACGTCTCCAGTGAGCACGGAAGCTTCAAAATTGGACCCTTGGGGATTGGGAAAGGTCGCCTGGTAGGATGAATCATATTTTAGCTGAAATCATACCGATGGACGGACCAGAAAATGGTGTCAACTGAATTATTTGACGAATACCCACTGCATAGAATTTACTGTACAACCTGGTAGAGGCAGTGTAATACTGTAGTTAAAACATGGTAGGACAAATTTATTATGACTTCCTCCTTTTCCGACAATTGGATAGTTTCCGGCGCGGAAATGTACAAATACGAAGGCCAAAGCCATATGTATCGCTATCTGTGACACATGCAACATCATTCAAAGCTGAACCCACGATTGTAATGGGTAAGGTACAAGATGTGCGGAGAAAAAAGGGACGTTTGTTTGCTGTTCACGGCTGCCGTAGTAAAGCTGTTGCAAGAGTTGATGAAAAGACTCGCAGCGCATAACGGATTGACGGTTTTTGGACCTCCAAGGCTGCTTTATGTTCATGGGGAGAGAAGCTGTTCGGCAGTATTGTCAGCAACAATAGGCGTGCCACCTTGGCACAGCTGACCATGGTGTGCAAGCAAGGATCACAGTGGAATGTATCCACAGCGACAGGACAACGATTCCTCCACAGTATAGGTCTACGATGTAAACGCAGGATCACAGCTTACCTTACCACAGCACGTCATCGACGACGACGACTGGAGTTTGCAAGAATACATCGGGAGTAGACCGTTGAAGATTAGTAAAAAAGGTTGACTTTTCTAAAAATCACGTGTTCCTTACTACATCAAGTGGATAGATGGTGGCTGGTAAGGCAAATAGCTTTAGAGAAATAGGACAAGATGCCGTGATTCTGTTGGTACTGGCAGGTGCCGGAGTGACATTCTCTAAAGGATGTTTTGCCAGGAGACTCGATCTCGTAATGGCTGTGGGTGGCTCCTAGAACGTGAATCAGGTTCATTCGTTTAACTAGAAAACTTTTAGAGAGAGACCGTGTGTTTCATCAGAGCAACGCACCTTGACATATAAAACCCGTGTCTTCTAGGTCATGTCAGAGAAACACGATAATGGCTTCCATGTTCTCCCATGGCCACTCGTGTAGCTCGACAGGAATCCAATTTAACATAATGTAGAATATATAGATCGGTACATTCTACCTATGGATTCTTCACCACGGACACTCAACAAGCTACTTGCAAAAATCATATTCTGTGGCATGGAGCACTAGTGGATATATTTCGAGGACTTGGCGTGTCTATCCTTCGTCGCAGAGGTGGTCACTCACGAAAGAGCTACACTATACTATACAGGTAGACATAAAGTTATGTTTTTACAGTTTGTTTCCCTTTGCATGACTTGACTGACGGCCAATCATGATACAAAAGCAGAAAACCTCGTGGCCTTTCAGACGTAATTTTGGTGGTTGCTCTTTATGCGTTCAGTTCGCAACGCATAAAGAGCAACCACTAAAATTTACATGAGTGAAAAGTCAACAAAAAAAAACGGAAATTTTAAAAGGCAGAATATGTCATATATACTGTTAAAGAAATTTGTTTATCAGTGCTAAAACAAATCGATTTTTTTGCCCTGGCACCAAAGTAGCATTTCACCTGGTTTTCATAACTTCTACAACTTTTAAAAACTTCCGCAGCAACACAACAGCGACAAGATAAAAATAATGATGGAATGGTTTAATCAGATTCAGTAAAATGCAGAACATTAACATTTATTCAAACGGTTTCTTATTTCATACTACAGGTCTTGAAGAACAGTACCTTCAGTTAAACCGCATGAACTGCAATGACGATTGAATTGATGGGACAAATGCCGATAGTATATTAGATATAGAACGTCAGCAAACACATTGATAAAATGTTTAACTGCAAAAGTTGTAGATCAAAGTCTTCGAAAAAGCTAATATTTTAGTTTCATAATAAAGTTGTTAAAAGTAAAAATGAGTATAAAGGATTCTGTTTTTTAAATATTTTATGATGTCATATGAGCGCGATTCTATTTTATAACAATTTTATGATGTCACGTTGTCAGTTTTAGTTCCCAGTTATTTGAGAATAACCTCGAAGTTGTAATAAAAATCAAATTTAATTTTAGCCGATGTCAGAAACCATGAAATGCTTTGAAGAGGACAGTGCAAAACAAAATCCGAAAAAACTGTTTGCGGTACGAATTTGTCGGAAATAGGCGCGGAAATGTCTTCAGAATCGACTAACGTTGGAGGTGAATCAATCTCAACTAAATTTCACAAAGCAAAAGATGAAGACTTGACTTCTACTGAATCTACAGAAAGAGTAAAAATGTGTTTTTTATACCGTGACGATAAAAGACTGAAGGCGAATTCCAGACCGGCATTCTTTGGCTGAGAGCAAAACTAAAAAGTTTGCCTATCTTGATGTTCCCATTTCAAATATGATAAATGAAATGACAATTTCCGTCGGAGTTTAGAAGATTCTAGGAAGTGTCATTCAACATAAAATGAAAAGCCCGGAATCCAGTTATTTATAACATACAGAGTCGTCAATATACGCATTATATGCGTGCGTGTGCCGTTTAAACAGCAATTCAACTTTCGTTCCGGGGTTTAGTGACCCTGATGAGCAACTCTTAGGGCTAAAGTAGTCTCCCGTCCTTAACTTGGGACAAGTGGTTACGGGGAATCTGGACGGCCAGTGCCGGAAGGCAGATACGCTAACCATCCTATTCAGGGGCTCGAACAGGGGCCCATCTTGGACGAATGATCAGAAGCCAATGCCTCAGAACAGACTCCAACATGGGTGGATGAACTGCAGTGGAAATCCATTTATTATAACATGTCGGAATTGCCTAAGTCGTTATCAAATAAGATTTCATCTAAAACTCACAAGTTTCAGATAATTACAGTAGATTTAAGAACGTTATTGCTAAACATTTTTACTTAAATAAAATGGAGTCGCTACGTGTTTGCCTACCATAATCTGTTTCCACTAAAAGTCATACATACCAGAGTGAGTAAAACATTTGTCTCGTTTCGAGCTACACTATCTACTAACAAGTAATTGGACACCCCTGCAATCAACGATATCTGAGTTCCTGATACACATCACGGCCACCACCGTTAAATATCGTGTGGGAAACAACAACGCAACCAGTCGCATGCAAGATACCACGCAGTTCGGAGCTCTCTGATTTCGAGAAAGGTGCAATCGTCGGGTATCACAGAATTGGCCGATCCATACGTGACATATCCAGCGAGTTGAAGTACCCAAAATCGACAGTGGTCTACGTGATTGGCAAGTGGATGATGAGAAGTGACTGTCTGATTGTGCCCCGACCCGGCAGACCCACAAAACTGGGAGTTAGAGACCGATGTGTGCTGGCCAGAGAAATTCGGAAGAACCGCACTAAATCGATGGGCCACATCCGCGAGGAGTTTCAACAGGCATCCGGGAGTGTTCTTTCGATAAATACAATCCTTAAGGAAGCCCATCTGCTCGGTTATCATGGACGTGCTGCCGCCCACAAGCCTTTGATCACCAAGTCCAATAGCGTTGCTCGGCTAACGTGGTGCAAAGAACGTCGACAGTGGACCGTTGAACAGTGGAAACAGGTTCTCTGGAGCGACGAATCAAAGTTCACCCTCTACCGTTCGGATGACAGGGTCTGGATTTGTCGTCTGCCTGGAGAACGCCTCCTGCCGGAATGTATTGTGCCAACTGTGAAGCTCGGCGGCGGTGGAATTATTCTATGGGGATGTTTCTCCTGGTATGGCACGGGACCCTTGGACGTAATTCTTGGTAGATTCAACGCCGAGACCTACTGCACCATTTTGGATGACCATGCGCTTCCTACGTTGTGGCAGTTTTACGGGGTGGACCCATGTTACTTTCAGGATGACAATGCCACCTGTCATGTTGCGAGGTCCACCATGGCTTGGTATGGTGACAATGGGGTTAATCGAATGGGCTGGCCTTAATCCTATCGAGCACCTCTGGGACGAGTTGGAGCGTCGACTTAAGGGGTGCCCTCACGGTCCGAAATCGGTGAAGGAACTGACCTGTCTTCTCCAAGCCGAGTGGAATAAAATACCGCTAGCTGTCGTACAATGCCTGGTTGAGAGTATGCCCCGGAGGGTCGCAGCCGTAATCGCCGCTCGTGGAGGCTCTACCAACTATTGAAGGTGAATAAACTTCGTTTTCGTTTGCTATCACAGGTTTCCAATTACTTGTTGGTAGATAGTGTATATTGGTTCTCAATTCGTGCGAAACGCGCGCCAGCGTTACCTGGGTACCGCGATGATGTGCATTAGGCACTGAGTCATATTGCGTTATCAGGTAAGCAGAGGATGGAGATCATTTAACGTGCTATTCTCAATTTCTCCTAAGTAATTATTGGGAAAAAGCGTTAAACGCGGGAGCAGCAGCGAGAGAAATGTGAATGTTTTGAAATTCATATTCAGTGAAGAGGTCCTTATTATATAGCTGGCATTGATAGCTCGCATTGAAAGCCAAATATGATCTAATCTGCATAGCACTATTTTATGTCTCGAATGCGGATTGTGTCAAATACCTCATTTCTGGGTTTACCGCAAGACTCCTGAATGAATTTCTTAGAGAAAGTGCTTTCTCACCACAGGCAACTGAGGAATTTCTCCTTCTTCTGCGCAAAGACTATGTCTTAAATCAGATTGCAATAAACACCGTGCATTATTGTTTTTCAGTCAAACCTGTTGATTAAATGAAACATGCAAATTACGATTGAAAGATACACTCCAATTAATTTTATTTAATTATGACTTGTACAACTAAATAAACGGTTTTCGTTCTGTGATGTATCACGAAAGTTCCTCCGAGAAAGCAATTCTTGAAGGTAATACCAGCTAATTAGTTGTGAGTACCGATATAAAATTTGGAGCATACCTCGTAAGAAACTGATATTTTCGAAGCAAATGTTTTAAAAAGTAATTTCAACGAAATAAAAGCAAAATTTACCCAGAATTCGCAGTTCTCAGTGTCTTCGCCCATCCAATACAGACTCAAATTCTTGAGTACCGCTGGTGCCCGAGTGGTCAGATTGCTGACCACTCGGCCACCTTCAGGTCTTAGGCCTGGGCAAGGATCCCAGATGAGAAATGAGGGTGTGTGTGTGTGCTGATACCCTCCTTAAAACCAGCGACCTTAATTAGAGACAGGCGACTGTTTAGAGACCTTAGAGTTGCTAACGGTGGTTGTTAAACCCCAGTACTAAGAATAATATTCCGAAACTTCCCGTTTGTTCTGGATAATTTAAGCTAACTGACATCCCGATATCAAAGCTCAGACAAACCGGGCGTTCTTCGTTGCGAAATTCTGTGACATTTAAGCCGATAATTGGTATGCCTAACTTTAACACTGCGCGCGAATTATGACTATATATAATAGTTTGTTTATGTTGAAGAATTATCTTAATGTCGGTAACACTAGGCCAAAATAAAAAACATCGTATCAGTATCAATGAACGAAATACGGGATTACCCCATTGTGCAATACAAATTCGGAAGATGTTGAATCCGCTTATCGGTGTAAATATGAAATGGATGTTAAGTCAGATAATATCCGAAAACTTGAAAATTTCGTCGTCCTGGAGCGGAAACCGAATCCGCGTCTCCCGGTTAGCGCCTGAGTATGCTAACCACTACACCACCCAGAACGAACACGTTTCAAGTTTTCCGATTAATTTGATCACAGGATTCGCTAGTCGAACCACCCGGCATTCATATATAGCGAATCTGGAGGTTTAATTGCTCGGAGACCTCCAGTTTCCCTATATATGAATGCCGGTTGCTTCGACTAGCAAATTCTGTGATGGTTATATTCAAATTAATCGGAAAACTTGAAATATGGTCGTTCTGGGTGGTGTAGTGGTTAGCATACTCGGGCGCTATCCGGTAGAAGCGAATTCGATTACCCCTCCAGGACGACGAAATTTTCAAGTTTTCGGATATTATCTTACTTAACATCCATGTCATATTTACACCAATAAGTGAATTCACATCTTCCAAATTTGTATCGTATCAGTAATTCGAAAAAGATAACATTCGTTTTTTTCTCATTTCAATATTTTAGTCAGAAGATAAGCACTCCAACTGGAAGTTCCCATGAGAAATCCAAAGGTAAATCCTTGCGGTTAAGAGTTAAGCTAGTTCATTCCAAAGCTTATTTAAATGTATAGTAATGTATTGTTTGACAGGTATGGGATATTAAACAACAACTTTTCGTGTGTAAAAACTAAGTTCAGCGAGAAAATTTAAGTTTTATGATAACCCAAATTTTATGTCTCACCCAGCGGTTTATAACTTCTGTGCTCAAATTTAACTTTCCATTTTGATTTTATGTTCTTGTTTAAATTATGTTGCCTTTTATAACCGTTTTTACTTGAAGTGACGTATATCTCCCAAGAGATAACTTCTCCGGAAACACCTGACAGACAGTCAAGTCAGTAAGACGTAAACGAAACTGCTTAGCAATGGGTTTGGTACGTTACTCAGCTATTGAATTTTGCTAACAGCCTGTAACTGTAATTTCTTCTAAGACGCGTTGTTTTGTGGTACCAAAGAGATTATTACATTTCCCTTTGTTTAACTGCTCGTAGGTCTTCACATAATTATTCTGTTGGTGTCTTCAATTTCAAGTGTATAAGCTTAGATTTTGGCAAGGACGATAGGGAAAGGTACTGTAATTTCCAGTTAACTCATTTATTATCTTTTGTATTGCGTAACTGAAGAGGCGAATGATCCCCGTTAGCGGTGGTTTTTTATAATTCTTCCTCCTAGTAAAGGACTTTAAGGAAAAACATGTACCGTAGAACGGAAGTTCATAACTGGGTGAGTCATAAGTTCGTAGCGTTTCGCGGTACAGATGAAGAAGCTCCACCGAACTGGTGGGACATGCGCAATAAGGTGGAATGTGTCCCACGCCTGATTGGAGAATGTTCTACGCTGCTCAGACAGGTAGGCATACGCCGGGCCTAACTCGTGTGTTGCGCTCATACGAGACGAGAATGTCGAAAGGGAAACTTGTTGTTCGTGTGCTCCTACGCCATTATTGGAGAAAAGGGTGGAACGCGACAGCTGGCGCGAAGGAAATTTGTAGTGTAGAAGTTGAGGGGACAATTCACCATGCAGCAGCAAGAAAATGGTTCCAACGCTTCCGATCCGGAGGCACAGAGCTCGTTGACAAATCGAGGTGTGGGAAACCAGTCACCACCAACACCAAAGCCCTGCGTCTAGCTGTTGAGAAGCACCCAGGAACCAGCACCCGACGATTAGCAGGGGAGGTCCATTCATCACAAACCACCATTGTTTGTCAGCTACACCGGCTTGGTTTTCATCAAACAGAAGTCATCGCTCTTTCCACGTTTATAAGTGAGTCACGGAAAAATTTTCATCTGCCACCACCGGGAAAGAGCGCGATGACTTCTGTTTGATGTTCCTAATCAACGTAAATTGTGTGCATTAATTATTCACTCGCCTCCTTGTTATTTGTTCAGTTGCTGCTTACCATCTTTGGTGAATCCCCAGCATTGTGCGGGGCTCCAAGAAGCAACCTGCCGTGTGCTTTAGCAGTTAGTCGTATGTGAGTCTGCAGAATTCGAGGCCGCTGTGATGCAGTGGTAGCATGTCCGGCGCGTAACTGGAAGACCCGGAGTTCGTTTCCCGGCGGAGGCCGATGACAATTTTTCTGTGATTCACTTACAAACGTGGAAAGAGCGATGACTTCTGTTTGATGTTCCTAATCCACGTCAATTGTGTGTATTAATTATTAATTCGGCTCGGTTTTCATTCCAGACGTTAGCGAATGGTTTCCCATGAGTTGAGCCCAAAGCAAAGTTGAGGAGCATGTCATTCTTTGTCGAGAATTGCTGCAAAATCCACGTACCTTCGATTTTGGCGGAGAATCGTAACGAATGATGAGAAGTGGGTCTTCCTACGTTATCCTGCTACCGGAGGCCAATGGCTGCAATTTTAGGGTCCTAGGTCTCGGCTTAGGCCTTATTAGCAAATTTTAACCGTGCATGCTCATGTTCATAAGGTTTACATAAAAAGTTACTTCACATTTTATGTAATGATTCTGAATATGAGTAGAGTTAAAATCTGTTAAAATGGCCTGTATCTATCCCTACGGTCAAAAAATTAATGTTTTGTGGTTGAGTAAACGAGGAACACTATTTACTTGATTTGCTATGTAACCCTTATGAATATGAGCTCGGAGGATCAAAATTTGACAAAAAGGCACAGATCTAGGCCTTATAATTAATGTTATATTTCGGAAAACCATGGGGAAGTGTTTCATAGAAATTAAAAGAAAGTGTATTTTTATACAACCCGATGTAGTTTTTCAAAAACCAGCACCACACTCCAACACATCTCTAACAACAAAATTCTAGGTTTTCGATAAACTGATCATTCGGTGAAATGATCTTTCGATATAATGAACTCTTAGGTAAAGTAATCCTTCGGTAAAAATGAACTTTTCGATCAAATGCCCTTTCGATGAAATGAACTTTTAGGTGAAGTGACCTTTCGGTGAAATGAACTTTAAGGTCAAGTGACCCTTCGGTGAAATGCACCTTTCGATCAAGTGATTTTCGGTCAAGTGACCTTTCGATCGAGTGAACGATACCCGTTTATACAGTGTGATTCAAAAGTCCCCGAACTCTATATTTTAAAAGGTATTTGCTGTAAAACCATAAAAGATATCCGAGTACTGCTGCTTGTGACTGTTGTGTGTGACCTTGGGGAACGAGCTGCGCCACGTTATAGCCCCACGTGACACTACGCTCACGCGGGCGCTGGCAAGCAGTAACGTTCAGTTAGCCATTCGTCTCACGCAAGAACAGAGAGTCGCTTTGTTAGAAGTTTATTTTGTGGAAAAATCTTACCGATGTTGCATCCATCTCTTTCAAATGAAGTTTCCTGATGCTCCTATACAAGGGAAAGCAACTGTGTATGACCTTGTGAACCGGTTTCGCGAGAGAGGTGGTGTTCAGAATAAACCTAAAAGCGGCCAGCCGTCCATGGTGACGACTACTTTTCTGGAGAAAATTCACGTTTCCCAGCAGCGCTCTCGCAAAAAGTCACTTCGGCGGCTGTTTCAAGAGTTAGGGGCATTGTATTCAGCCAGCGAGAGGAATACTAAACGTCTAAAACTACGGCCGTACAGAATTCGAGTATTGCAAGAGCTGCATCCTTTAGACTCGGAAGAGCGCATTGCGTACTGCAAATGGTTTAAGAGTTTCACGCGCAAAAATGTGACTAACCAGCGTAACAACTATTTTTTCAGTGACGAGGCATGGTTTCATTTGAATGGATATGTCAATAGCCAAAACCCTCGCATATGGGCTGTGGAGAATCCACACGCATTGCATGAGGTTGGACTTCACTGTCAGAAAGTTGGAGTGTGGTGAGCGATGTCTAGACGACGAATTGTATGGCCATTTTTTTCGACACAACTGTTAATTTCGCTGTGTATGCATACATCATCCATCAATTTGTAGCGATGCTGGAAGAACACGAACGTTACTGTATATTAGGACAAAGTCCTCTATAATACTGTTACACACGTAGTATATGAGTTTCGAATAGTCAAGTTGACTTCAATGATAATGGAATATTTATAGTTGAAATTAAGAATATTTCTTTATGTACAGTATCATCATCATCATCATTGTCAACCATTATCAATC
Source organism: Macrothele yani (assembly GCA_039090855.1). NCBI lineage: Eukaryota > Metazoa > Arthropoda > Arachnida > Araneae > Macrothelidae > Macrothele > Macrothele yani. The sequence goes on along the minus strand of CM077022.1, from coordinate 39,666,984 downwards.
CACTGCTGGACGAAGGTCTCCCCAAGTTTCCTCCACAACGGTCTGTCTTGTGCCAGTCTCCTCCATGTCACTCCCGCATACTTTCGAATTTCATCCACCCATCTTCCATGTGGTCTTCTTCTGGGTCTTTTCCTGTCCCTTGGAATCCAATCTAAAATTTCGGCTGTCCATCGATGGTCTGTTCTTCTAGCAGTATGTCCAGCCCATTGCCATTTCAGGGATTTAACTCTGATCATGATGTCTTCCACTCTTGTCATTTTTCGGATCCACGTGTTCCTCTTCTTATCTCTCCTGGTTACACCAAGCATGCACCTCTCCATGCTACTTTGAGTTGTGTGCAGCCTTTGTATGTCTCTTTTAGCTAAGGTCCACGTCTCTGCACCATACGTAAGCACTGGAAGGATGCATTGATCAAACACTTTTCTTTTAAGACATAATGGCATATTGCTCTTGAAAATTATGCTGTTTCTTCCAAAAGCTCTCCAGGCAAGTTTTGTACGCCGATTAATTTCTTCACCAATGTGACCCTCACTTGATATCTGCTGTCCAAGATAAACGTACATGTCTGTTATCTCCAGCTTTTCTCCATCAATCGATAAATCTTCATTTCTTGTAAAAGCATTGTACATCACTTTTGTCTTCTGAAAGTTCATTTTTAATCCCACTTCTTTACTCTTGTCAGCAAGTTCCTTGATCATACTCTGCAGCTCTGATGGGGTAGTTGCAAAAATTACTACGTCATCAGCAAAACGAAGGTTGGTTAGATAATCTTCATTAATCTTTATCCCTTTGTTTTCCCAGTTCAGTGATTGAAAGACATTTTCCAATGTGGCATTAAAGAGCTTCGGAGATATGGTGTCACCTTGTCTCACTCCTTTTCCAATTTTTATGGGTGTTGTATTTTCAAACAGCCGAATCTTTGCACTTGCATTTTCATAGATGTTATTAATAATATTAATGTATGCATCTTCAATACCGCAGGATTTCAGAGCCATTGCAACTGCTGATGGTTTCACCGAATCAAAGGCTTTTTCATAATCGATAAAAGCCATGCACAATGGAAGCTCATATTCCCTCGCTCTTTCAATTAGTTCTCTCAGTACGTGGATATGATCTATTGTGCTGTAGCCACTTCTGAATCCAGCTTGTTCTCTCGGTTGAGCCATGTCCAGTGTCACCTTCAAGCGGTGTGAAAGAACTTTAGTGAAGATTTTATAAACCACTGATAGGAGGCTGATAGGTCTGTAGTTCCTGAGATCCTCAATGTCACCTTTTTTATGTAGCAAGATCATTGTAGCGTTGTTCCAATCCTCAGGAATTTTCCCTTCATTAAGGCATCGAGTGAAAATTTGGGCGAGTACTGTTTCAATTTCTCCACTTGCTTCTTGTATGATGTCTACAGTAATTCCATCTTCTCCTGGAGCTTTTCCCCGCTTCATGTTCTTGATTGCATGTGCAACTTCTGCTGGAAGGACTGGAAGAACTCTGGTACTGGTACCTTTCATGATGTCTGGAGTACATGTATCATCCCTTTTATATAATTTGGAGTAGAAATCTTTCACTCTTGTCAAAATTTGGCCTCTATTTCTTGTTACAGAACCATCTTCTTTTCTCAGTGCCATAATCTGTTTTTTCCCCTTACTGAGATGTCCCTTTGCTATCTTTAGGCTTTGGTTGTTTTCAATTGCTTTCCTTACTAGTTCACAGTTGAATTTCCATTTAAATATGGAAACCTCACATATATTATATTTAGTGAGACATAAAAACGGGAATAAAGCAAATGGAGCAACACGTATTGCGCTCACCTTACTCCGGTTTCAATGCTTCTGGCTTGCAATCGATCATGCTTCTTGTCTGGTGTTGTACCACATCATTAAAGGTATTCCACGTTCAAAGTTCAACACAAATACGAACATCAGCACAATTCTACAAGAAGGGAGTGATGAGTTAAAATAATTTTGAGATAATTGTCAAGACTAGATTACGTTTACGCAGCCAGAATTCTAGCAGTTGAAACATTTTGCTGTTCTATGCCAAGCTATTATGAAGTATCCAAATTAAAAGATTTAAAAACTTCCATTATCATTGAAGTCAACTTGTCTATTCGAAACTCATATACTACGTGTGTAACAGTATTATAGAGGACATTGTCCTAATATACATTGCCTATCTCCCACGTAATTTGGTATTCAAATATATGTATGTATAGATTGAATTTCTACTAAAACGAACGTCACGGTTGGTTTCAACAAGATGGAGAAACGTGTCACACGTCAAACGACACAATGGAGAAGCTCAGTGAGTTTTTCCACGATCGATTAATATCGAAAACATTTTGGCCGCCTCGCTCACCAGACTTTAGTCCTCCAGACTTTTATTTGTGGATCTACCAGTTTACCACAACAATCCTAAAGCGGTGCAAGACCTGCGGACAACATCATCACAGCCGTAAGGGACATACCAGCAAACACGCTGAAAAGAGTGTCCGCAAACATGTGTCGTCGGGTGAATTTGTGTCTTCAAGAGAGTGGTGAACAATTCCAGCATCTATTGTAAAGTGGTTTCTATTACCTGTAAGTCATCATCATCATCATTGTCAACCATTATCAATCCACTGCTGGACGAAGGTCTCCCCAAGTTTCCTCCACAACGGTCTGTCTTGTGCCAGTCTCCTCCATGTCACCCCTGCATACTTTCGAATTTCATCCACCCATCTCCCATGTGGTCTTCTTCTTGGTCTTTTCCTGTCCCTTGGAATCCAATCTAAAATTTCGGCTGTCCATCGATGATCTGTCCTTCTGGCAGTATGTCCAGCCCATTGCCATTTCAGGGATTTGACTCTGATCATGATGTCTTTCACTCTTGTCATTTTTCGGATCCACGAGTTCCTCTTCTTATCTCTCCCGGTTACACCAAGTATGCACCTCTCCATGCTTCTTTGAGTTGTCTGCAGCCTTTGTATGTCTCTTTTAGTTAAGGTCCACGTCTCTGCACCATACGTAAGCACTGGAAGGATGCATTGATCAAACACTTTTCTTTTAAGACATAATGGCATATTGCTCTTGAAAATTATGCTGTTTCTTCCAAAAGCTCTCCAGGCAAGTTTTGTACGCCGACTAATTTCTTCATCAATGTGACCCTCACTTGATATCTGCTGTCCAAGATAATCGTACGTGTCTGTTATCTCCAGCTTTTCTCCATCAATCGATAAATCTTCATTTCTTGTAAAAGCATTGAACATCACTTTTGTCTTCTGAAAGTTCATTTTTAATCCCACTTCTTTACTCTTGTCAGCAAGTTCCTGGATCATACTCTGCAGCTCTGATGGGCTAGTTGCAAAAATGACTACGTCATCAGCAAAACGAAGGTGGGTTAGATAATCTCCATTAATCTTTATCCCCTTGTTTTCCCAGCTCAGTGACTGAAAAACACCCTCCAATGGGGCATTAAAGAGCTTCGGAGATATGGTGTCACCTTGTCTCACTCCCTTTCCAATTTTTATGTGTGTTGTATTTTCAAACAGCCTAATCTTTGCACTTGCAGTATGAGTGCCAATATAAAAGTTTATAAAAATAGTTATACATCACTATATTCGTGATAGAAATATTTTAATTCAGATTTCTAGGACTTTTGAATCACCCTGTATATTTCTAAGTATGAGGCAGTAATGGAAAGCACTTTTCATTCCCAATCTGTCAGAGGTGATGGCTTTTCGCTAATCATCTGAGTTGTGCTCACACCGCAGTCATGGATGATATATTATTGTAGGTATTTTCCATAGAGCACTAGTTCTGCGTCTTCCCTGGAAAGAGAGTAGCGATAAATCAGGGACAGATGACTCCATTGCAGAAGGGGATCGAAGAAAAAAACACTCAACTTACCAGAATAAGTCAAAAGTTCGTTTCATTTGCAGCTAAAACTTTCAACGATGCAAGAAAGACATGCACTCTCACCTCATTCTGCAAAATGCAGGCTGTTGTTTTCTATAGGCGTTTTCCAACGTACTACCACAGCACCTCGCAGGCACCACTCTGCAGGTTTTGAGGACAAACTCTCTGATACCATATCCCATATCTACCACTGAAGCGAAAGCCGTCCTTGTAGGAAAAGTGCCATGGAGAGAAAAGATGATAGTCGGATGGTGACAAGAACTGGACTGCATGGAGGATGAGGTATGATCTCAATCTTTTCCAATTTCTGTAGTTTTCGGGCGACCACGCTGGAGGTGTGACATTACCCACTTGTAGCAAAGCTCACATTCTATTACTGATCGCTCGCTAGCGTTAGCGCAGGGAATCATGGACCCAGTGCTGTTGTTCAGCATAGGGGTTTGCGTCTGACCATCTGACACGAGTTTCCAGTGCACAAGTCCCTCACAATTATACCAAATGCACAGCAGGACTTTCATCTGGAGCCGTCCTCTTTGGACTCGTGCATCTTGGTGTTGTCTCAGTCATCGGAACCCGTGGTAGGATAACGTAGAAATATCCATTTTGCATCACCTGAGATGATATCACACCCAAACCTATTCTGCTGTGGATTTGACGCGAATCGGCGAAAGAGGAAGGCACGTTGTTTCAACTACTGGAGGGTTAATTCATGGGTAAACATTTGCTGTCGCTTGGAGGAGAAACCAAGCTATTTCAGGTGACGAACGATGGGGATTGAAAAGATCATACCACAGCTGCCGATTGCCGAGTAATGGTACCTGTGTTCTACCTCACAGCTTCGAGCACGCTGTAGAAGGTTGGTTGTCGTTGCTCCCACAATCTGTCGTTCCTCAAAGTCTGAGAAATCCCTTCGTTTAGCTATCATGCTGCGAGGTTTCCTACCTACTGCCTCATTCACTCCTTTTATATGCTACGTCTTGTGGACTTATCGCGCTCTCCCGGAAATCAGTGGGTCAACGGGGGCCGCATCCACGTTTGACAGTGGTGGTCATAATTCAGTGGTCACTCGGTGTATATTTCCCCCTTGAGAAGAGGCAGGGAAGGAATCCTAGGTTTCCGCGTCCACCGGAAAATCATGCTTGAAGTAGCTCTCTGTTGAAGGAATTCTCACTAATTCCAGACGATGTGTGAAAGGAGCATCACACATTTTTCGAAACGAAGAAGGAATTCTCATTAATTCCATACAATGAGTGAAAGGAACATCACAATTTATTTGATGAGCCTTAACTGCCAGTAGATCCGTTTTTATGTTCGGGCGCCAATGCGAAACTCAAATTTGCCTGTGGCGGAACTCTAACCCACTACCTTCTGTTCCGTAGCCGAATGCTTTCCCAATTAATCTACGCCGATAAGCTTATTACTACTGCTTAGCGTCTGGACATATGCATCACCTCTGACGTAAGTACGTCACAGTTGACAGCACTTTATAGAGACATACCCACGTTTTTAAAAATTTAGGGAAATATATTTACTGTCTAATCTGCCAGTCACCCGAATATTTCTTCAATTCATACATGTATTATAGAGATAGATCATTAATCGTGAAGGGCACGCGTGCAAGTTTAATGAAGTGACAAGTTTTCCACGCCACCTTCCTCAGCAAATAGCACCATTCCGTATACCAAAGCTGCTATTCAGAACTGAATTTAGAATGAGCTGGAAACACCGTTCGAACGGTCATATAATTTCAGAGAGAGGCGACTTACAATAACGAACTTGACTTTATTAACCCTGGCTCTTCAAACATTGATAAATTGGGGTATGGAGATTTGTAACTGCAATAACACCGGGAATCTGATGCATACATTACCACCCAGCTGCTGTTTTAGTTTTAAAAAAGGCACAACATTTGCATAACATGTCTTTCAGAAAAAAAAAAAAGATCATTCTCTGATAATAGTAATTAATTACCGTCTCCGGAAGGTAGGAGGTACGTGGCATTACATCAAAGTGTCAGAAGTAATAGCTGCAGCAGACTGTTGTCTAAATTAGAAACATTGCTCTGCATAATGAGGAAATGTCACCTGGGATGAATGATTTGCCCACTGTCATAAGCACGGATGAAGTTATGCATTATTCTATGTCGAAATTATACTGTAAATCAGTATTTTACATTTGTATCCCTAAGGGCAATGCTGATACATCATTGCGCTACAATTGAAATTTATAAGGGGATGCGTTCATTGAAATTTGCAACCGAATTACCTTAAGTACAGAGAGTGATAACAGCTATATCACGTGACTGCTGTTTTACGAGGATCAGGATTTGTTTAATAAATGAGCTATTCATGAAAGCATTAAAATTTCAGGAAACGGGATTAATCCAAATATGGAAGCCACCTGGGGTTATCAGCAGATGCTCAACTACTTTTGAATAATTTAAAAGTCAAAACACCATTTCATTTGCTCCGTTTAAGGAAAAGCGAGTGAATTAAAAGAACAGCTCGTAATATTCTTTATTTTGTTGCGCTATTAGAATAATTAAGTTCAATGTACCGGAACCAAAAGCAAATTTAAAGTATTCAGAAATAAGTTTGTATCTCCGTGAAACGAGTCGTGCTTATTAAAACTCGTGGACACTGTTAGATTATTGTTCATATCCTGGGGCTTAATCGACAGCTTGAAAATTGCCAGTGCTTCGTTTGTAATTTGGACAAGATCTACGTATAATATGCCATAGCTTCTACAAATTTGTATCACCAGAGTTTCCCTGTTCCGGTGGGCTGACGAAATGGATTCTGTCATTCGATGGGCCTGGGTTCAAGTCGCAGAGAAGGCATGGGTAGTGTGTTAGCCAGATGGCATTGGCCTTATCTTTTCCCTAAAACCAGTGATCCTAAATTAGGGACTGGAAACTGTATAAAGCTCTCAGAGTAGCTCGTGGTGGTCGTTTAACCTCGAAATATCTATATTATGTTTGCATAGCTTCTCTTGGTGTTGCGTCGATCATATCCTTTTTTTCTCCTTGCATAACGAATAAGTTTAAATACCTATATCTTTAAATGGTTGCGTGCTTAAATATATCAGCTAATGTGTTCGTAGTGAACTTTTGGCATATAAATCATACTCTGTGAAAATTACACTCACGGACAATGAAATTTGCGCACCAAGAAGAATACATGCTACAACCACGAAACTTCGCAAATAGTTAGACTGCGTGTTGGTATGCAAATGATCCACGTTTGGTGCGATTGCGCATGACCACACACCCTGTGGTGGCACAGCAAGCACGAACCGGCAGCCTTATAAACCAGCGTGTAGACGATGCCCCTTGAAAGCGAAAAGCATTGGCCTACGCAAGCAATAGTACAGAGGGACTAGAATGCCGGGTAGACGGCAGAGACGTCGATTTACGCAACTTGCGCACTTTGAAAGAGGCCTGATCATTGGGCTGAAAACCGCAGGGGCGTCGGGGCGCAGTATAGCTCACCACGTGGATCGTTCTGGTCGTACCGTCCAACTGAGTTGGGAGCAGTGGACACGTGACGGCACTGCCACACGGCGGAGCGCGGCTCCGGACGGACCAGGAGGACCGCCGAGGATCGATGGATCGTGCGCCAGGCACGAACGAATACCACGGGGATCCGGTCCACTATACAGGCAGATGTAGCGGCTCCTGTGTGCCCACGAACCATTTCCCGACTCCTCGCGGAAGCGAATCTGCGATCCCAGCTAACCTTACGTGTGCTGCCATTAACAGCGGAACATCGCCGGCTCCGTGTGTAGTGGTGCTAGGCCAGAGCGACGTGGAACGGCCCAGACTGGCGACGTTTGGTGTTTAGTGATGAGTGCCGCTTCGTTTTGGGAACAGATGATCAACGCATCCGGTTGCGGAGGTCCCATTTTTTTTTTATCGCAATGGTAAAGAAAGAAAAAAGTCGCGTTCCCCGATTTCCTGGTGTGTTTAACTGGTTCGCTGACTTTACTTACTTCCATGACAAAACCCAAGGCGTAATCAGAAAAGCAAGGTGAGGCCTTCACAGTGTTTTTACCAATTTGTTATTGTTAAGATGGTTAAACCGTTTTGGGGCTTCCTGACAGCAAAACGATTCGACCACGAACGAGTGTGTGTGTGTGTGTGTGTGTCTTGTGTAGAGTGGGGGAAGGAGGATGTCTGCAGTGGGGTGAGGGTGTGTGTGTTTTTGTGTGAGAGAGTGGGACGACATGGAGTTTTTCTCTTATCCCTAATCTGTTTAGGGATTGACTTTTGTAGTGTTACCGCTTGCTAGTTCAGAGAAAGAGAGATTCTGAATGCGCTTAGTCTTCCTTCTTCTCTCTTTATAAAGGTTATATATTTTCGATAATTGTCAACATTTAGTTAATAGTTTTAGGCTTACATTCAGCTAAATATTTTCAACATCTCATTTCATTATTAAATTTTCACATTTTAATAAAATACAATAGAAAGACAAAATAATACCAAATGGCACATCACGGGCCGGGCCGTGCCTAAATACGAGCTGCAATTGACGGTACCGGCCCGGCCCGAGTGTCTGATATTTGAAACTGGCCGGTCAGGGCTGGGCCTTAAACCTTCAACGACCATAACGCCCAAAACGCCCGTATGTAAAAATGGCCATAGCAGCCCAAAACGCATGTCTTGAGTGAGTCAGATTTCTTATCCTTAGTGATTCCTCAAATTTTCTCGACCTATGGGGGATCAGCAGGAGTCACTCTCAATCATTATTGTTGCTATTAAAAAAAGAAGTGAAACAACAGACGCCGCCCCGGTGGCGCAGTGGTCTAAGGCGCTGGCCTCTGATCATTCGTCCGAACGGGGTCCGGGTTCGAATCCCGGTGAGGCATGGATGTTGTGTTTGTCTTACGGCACTGGCTCTCTCCCTTCCCTGGAACCAGTGACCCTAAATTAGGGACGGGCGACTGCTTATAGCCCATTGAGTTGCTCGCGGTGGTCGTTAAACCTCCAATCAAAAAAAAAAAAAAAAAAAAAAAAAAAACAGACAGTTTCGGGCGTTATGTTATTTAGAGTGATGCAAGATTTTTGGGTCATGGTCGTTAAAGGGTTAAACGCACCGGCTTGGGCCGGGCCGGGCTCACCAAATTAGGCCCGTGCAGACCTCTAGTCGGAAATCGGTCTGGCCATGGAAAGGTGTTGACATTACAGCGGTAGGCACAGTAGAGGCGTGCCGTATGTGGCAGGGTATGTTCCTGTGGAAAATTTTCTCGGTGATGCTGTGAAAGGAATGGCAACACAACAGGTCGTATCATGTCGTCGACGTACCATTGAGCCGTGAGGGTGGTACGGACGACTACCAAGGGTGTCCATCTATCGTAGGAAATGGCTTCCCAGACAGTCACACCCGGTGTGCGAGCCGTGCGCAGTTCTACGGTAAAGGCATGTTTGGTGCGCTGGCCGGCTCGTCTCCAGACATGTGTGCGCTGCTCATTGGCTTCAAGTGCAAATCGTGACTCGTTGCTGAAGACAACAGGACGCCACTAGACACTATCCCACGTTGATCGAGCCCGACACCACTGCAACAGGGGATGCTCACTGCTCAGTGGTAGTCGGCATAATGGCCTCCTCGCATGCAGTCCTCATGACGCAAGTCGTTTGGCAACTGTCCTGGTGGCCACCTCTGTACTTGTAGACGACGCAACATAGCCACGGATGGCCGAGAGCGACGAATTCGGTTCTGTTCGTGGCGCTTCCACAATCACTCGATCCTGGCGTTCTGTCGTTGCCCTCGGCCGTCCACTGCCCGTGTCTCGCTAGGTTGAGCTTTCCTCGTCCCAGTGGTTCGAACATCGTCGTATCGGCGCGTCGATCCGACCCAAATACCTGGAAATACGGCGACTTTACTAACATATATCTCTTAGCCCAATTATACATCCTCTCTCAAACTTTCTCAACTGCTCGTATTTTGTACGTATCCGACGCAATGTATACTCACAGCCCGTAGAGTTTAATGCAACCGCAATACGCTGTCACAATTGGCTTTGCGTGTGAGCTTTGCTCTTGATATACCCTCCTCGATGCAGAGTTTCCATGCGCTGTTGCGGGTCACTATTTAGGCAATGGTTTTTTTTTTTTAATCATTTGCATATTGATTGAGCCCTGAGGTTGCATGCGGAGTTTCATCACGATCAAACGACTTTCTCGTAGTGCTTCTTTTTTTTTTTTTTTTTTTTGCAAAGAGTTTATTTGGGTCATGGTGGTTAAACTGCCAAAAGTGTAACAGATGAAGTTGTCTGCTCCAGTTTCTTTTATATCTGATCAAAACCATTCAGTGGAGTTTTCTTCACAATTATCGATATATTAACGCATCAAAACCTGCATTCTTTAAATCACATATACACTAGTGGCCAAAATTGTGGAAGGCTTTAGGAAAATTTGTATTTTTAAGGCTTGATGACCCATAACATCAGTTTTTTTTTCAGAATAATACCACAAAATCATATAACATTTTAAAGATAATTTAATGGAGGATGTAATGCAACAAATTTTGTAGAGTTATCTTTATTCTATTAAATGTTATAGCCAAATAACCAGAAAATGAAACACAACTGCCTTATGTAACAAGAAGTGAATTTCCTTAACTCAAAACTGAGCAATGGAACTGACTGTTCTGAGAGCCAGTCAAGTGTTAATATGACACAGCACGGATCTAATGAGGTGTAGAGTGAGTCAGCTCTCATTTCCAGGAATCTGAGCTAATAATAAAACTCCTATTCAGTTGTATGAGATTCATCAAATTGGCCATTTGTTTTCTCACGGATTCTTCTATCCTAATAACATATAATCTGCTAGAGCTCTCCTCCACCTCCGTGTCCCTTTTTAAGTCGTCATAGCAACAACCGAGAAACAAATGTTTGTGACGTCACGCTTAGCTTTTCGTGTTTTCGTGTAGGTGACGTCATCACCTACAAGCGCACAGTCCTCGCGTATACCACTTTGTTTTATTGTCATAGCAACAAAGAACACATCTGCTGGTGGGACGTCATCTAATCCAAATCATTCTCACATGACGTCAGACGCACATGAGATAAAGGCAGATAGCATTGAGAGCACATGTCCACGTAGCTCAGTTGGGAAAGCGACTTACTCCGGAGTGAGAGGGCCCGATTCGATGCCCCGCGTGGACAAACTTGTATGTTATAGTGTAATTGCCACTTCAATTATACTACCAGGATTCAGTAAATGCAAAATCTACTTACAGTTTTCCAGTTCATTTGTATCAGTCAGCACGTCACTAGTTAATCATCGAAAAATTGTTTGTAACACAATAAGATGCATTGAGCAGCATTCAGTATCAAAACGGACTGTAAAAAGAAGAATCTCTCGTAATACTAAATAGTACTCTACTCAATTAGTATTTCACATAGAATACTGTTCGCTGATTCGCTGGTCCCCGATCGCACACAGAATACTGGTCTCTCAGTCGCCCTGTCAGATTACACATAGAGTATTCCTCAATTATGACGGCACACTGAGCTCTTATCTCTCGTGATATTAACTTTAATAAAAACGCGATCAAAAAACTGATCGAGTTTCAATACATTCTTATTTAATAGAAACTCGATCAAACAACTGATCGAGTTTCAATACATTCCTATTTAATAGAAACTCGATGAAAAATTTATCAAAGAAACTCTGTGGTGTTAAGTCAGAAAATACGGGAAGAAACAAAATGTACATAAGAACACAGGAACTCATATGGAAGGTTTTTAAATTAGAAGTTTACGTCATAGATCAAACATTCTTTTCACAACTCCAGTTCTGCGTTTTACATTGCTTTAATTCTAAGCTTCTCCAGAGTTAATTTGGAACTTTATTATTTTGCGAAGAGTCTGATACTTCTGGATCAAGAAGAATTCTGCAAACATTCTGGCAACTTAAGATAATCAAGGCGTCCTTATTCACACAGAGTAATATGGTAACTATAAGCAAAAAAAAAAAAAACGTCTGAGGTTCTACATCTGATAGTTCCGGCCAGCTTATTTAAAGCCTTGTGACGTCAGGTGACGTCACGTGGTACACACGTGCCTTGTCATTTTTAGATGAAATAGAAATGTAAAATTGTGGGGCGACTATTCCCTCAGTGAATTATTGGGAATTAACGTTTGGTAAATTAGTTGTTACTTAACAATCAATGTTTAGAGATGCATTTTTGCAAAATATAACATCTTGCTTTCAAATGGTTGTTCGAAGATGTTTGCCAGTTGTTTTTTTTTTATTGGAGGTTTAACGACCGCCGTGAGCAACTGAATGGGCTATAAGCAGTCGCCCGTCCCTAATTTAGGGTCACTGGTTCCAGGGAAGGGAGAGAGCCAGTGCCGTAAGACAAACACAACATCCATGCCTGACCGGGATTCGAACCCGGACCCCTTACGGACGAATGATCAGAGACCTGCGCCACCGAGGCGGCTATTTACCAGTTTCTGCAAGTTTCTTTAAGGGATTAGCCACCACCATACACAGTTCAAAAGGATATAAGCATACGCCTCTTCCTAAGTAAGGGAAAGTTATTCCAGTAGCAGAATATCAGGTAAGAACAAACCCCATGCCTGATCCGCATCCTACATCGAATGAACAGGCAGGAGCTAGCGCCTTAATCCACTCGGCCACCCGGGAGACATTCCTGCAAGTTTGTATACGCTGGATCAAAATAATATGCACCGGATATTTTTTTTTTTTTTTTTTTTTTGGATGAGCACGCTTGCAACGTTTTAACTTTCCGGGAAAAGTTTCTAAAGAATAATTATTGGGTGAGTTATTTAATTATTTCAGAACACATGTCTTCACAAACACTCAGCGTAATAAATACCTATACGGATTAGCTGGGAAAATGGCCGACTAAAGCTGTGAAAGCGGAACCATATTCCACAATAGTTTCGCATATGCAATGAAATAGCATATCATTAGGAACACCTATTAACAATAAGACTCGTGCCATTCTCACTTACGTACGGAACTATGGCGTTGAGATGGCTTTATAAACGGCTAGCTGGAACAGATTCAGATTTATGTGAAGCGTAGATAGCCGCTATATGGGAAAGGCTCGTGTTTTAAAAGACTTTGAAAGAGGCACGATTGGTTGGCAGGTGCAAAAGTTTCAGATACGGCAAACCTTCTCAACTGCATGAAAACAACTGCATCGAGGTTGTATAATGGGTGGTAAATAGACAACAAAAGAAACTCGTCATGTATTTCCTGTGGGCATAAACGACACATCAATGTTTAAAAGCAACGGCGGTTGAACAGGATTTTACGAGATAACGGACAAGATGCATTGCGTCAGGTCACATGCATTACAACAGCGTTACTGAGAGAAGAATTTCAGCGTACACGGCCCGGTTCACGCTGGAGAAAATGGACAATAACAGCAGCAATCGCCTATGTGTACTGCTGGTCTCTGTAAAAGCCAACGAATTCTTCTGCAGTGGGTACGGGTGCACAAAAAATGGGAAAGTTAAGGACTGCAGAAAAAACGTTTGGTCCGAGAACTCACGTTTTCAGCTAATACACATAAAAAACGGATCCCTGCTGTCTAGCGGAAACTGTATGAGTTGGTGGAGGCGGTGTAATGGCGTGGGACCTGTTTCTCCATGGTGAGCTTTGCGTTCCTTAATACCTCTGGAACAGCACTTCGATCATTGATGACAAGACACATCAGTGCATGTCCATGGTGTTTACTGATGGAGAGGGCTACTTTCAGCAGGAACCTGCATCATGCCACAAGGCTCGAATGGTCAATCAATAGCTCCAAGAGCACGACAGTGACTTCAAAGTTGCCTAAGGAGTCCCCTGATCTCGACCCAACTGAACATCTGTGTGATGATATTGAGAGAAGCCTTCGTAACAGCGACTCTCCTAATGCGGACATTTGGTAATTGACAGACGCATCCACTTCCACTTAAGTGAACGTACCTGTAGGACGGTACCAGCAACCAGTTGAATCCATGCTACATCGAATCTAGGATGTTTTGAAGACAAAAGATAGACCACTACGCTATTCTTCATGTGTTTCTAATAATTTGCTGCTTCAGTGTACATGAAAAAGGCAAAAGACATAAAAGTTTACATAAAAATGATATTTAAACTTGCAGGGTGATATGTTTGGGTAGGGATAATTTCGAAATGTTATGGTATGGCTTGTAATATATATAATAAGTCAATATTTGGCAGAAATTTCCTTTATGGATATGAGTTTGTCTAGGCTTCTACATGACGCCCTTTGCGAACTAAGCAGAGTTCATACTGGGTGCTCAACTTTTGTCACGTGTTTTCTACCATCTGCGGAGTGATTTGTGCCAGCATTGCAGTACGCAGGTTGGTTGGTTGGTTGGTTGGTTGATTGAGTTTAATGGCGCAAGGGCCATGGTTGGCCAAAGAGCGCCAAACAAAAGACATCAAAACAAAACTAAAGCAATAAAAACGTACACAAGGTTAAAAACAGGCTGAGGTAGTAAAAATGAAACATGAGAATGAAGAAGTTAAAATCTAGACGAGTTTATAAAAGTCAATTTCCGTAAAAATGAAAACACTGCTCTCGTATCGCAGGCTTCACCGATAATAGTTTGCAGCGTAGCTGCTCCTTCGTCCAACAGATGAGAGTGAAGATGACGAAAACGATGAGCACAAAAACGAACACAAGTACACAAAACATGAAGGACGGTGAGACGACAGTCGCACGCCTCACACACCGGGACACTCTCGCCACACAGCAAAAAGCGGTGAGTAAAACGACAGTGCCCAATGCGGAGACGTGCAAGAACAACTTCCTCACGACGGTTCTTCCGCAAACTAGACTTCCATAGTTCGATCCGTGGTTTGATGGCATAGAGTTTATTGCTGCCCTGCTGAGACCACAGGGACTGCCACTCATCCATAACAAAAGTCCGGATCAATGGCCGATAATCTCGGAAAGACAGTGGCAGCCGAGCTGGCGACATGGAGGAAACAGACCTAGCAGAGAGATCTGCCAGCTCGTTACCCCGGATCCCAACATGGCCAGGAACCCAACAGAACCGGACCAGGAAGCCATCACCCTCCAAAGTTCCAAGAAGACGACGGACATCACGGATGACAGGTGAGTCCGTGTCCTCTGGAGAAGATAAAACATGGATGACGGACTGGGAATCAGAGCAAACCATAGCGCGACGATGTGACCGAGACTGTATGTGGCACAAAGCGAGGTGTACCGCACGCATCTCTGCCGAAAAGACGGTAGATTCAGGCGGAAGCCTCTCAGCATGGGAGGCATCGCCACACACGAAAGCGGCTCCAACAACCTCGCCGGATTTCGACCCGTCAGTAAATACAGGCACGAAATCCGGGAAGAGAGACTGTTTCTCGGCAAAGAGCTGCTGGTACACCATAGCAGGAGTGGAAGACTTTGGCCACACACAAAGGGAAAGGTCAGCCGTTGCTTGAACCGGCTGCCAAGGCGGTTCATTGTAGAACCGGGTCAAACCAATCCTTGACAAGTCTAGACCAGCATCGCGCACTATGGCAGACATCCGAATCCCGAACGTCGGAACACAGGAGGGGCGGTTGGAAAATAAGCGGACACAGTCCGGTTGGAAGATGGAACCATACAGTGGATGATCAGGGAAAAGATTTCAGTTTTGTATAAAACTGAAGAGACAGCTGCTTACGACGGATGCATAACGGCGGCTCATGAGCCTCCGCATACAGGCTATGCACGGGAGAGGTGCGGAAAGCACCAGTACATAGCCGCAATGCCTGGTGATGGACGGGGTCCAAAGGCTGTAAAACCGATGGACGCGCTGAACCGTACGTAATGCATCCGAAGTCGAACTTAGACCGAATGAGAGAGTGGTAAATGCGAAGCATTGAGCACCTGTCAGCTCCCCAAGATGTTCGGGAGAGGACCTTCAGGATACTCAATGACTTCGTGCACTTCACCTTCAAAGACTGAATGTGAGGCCGGAAGGTGAGCGCTCGGTCAAAAGTTAGCCCAAGGAACCTGGCTTCTGACACCACAGGGATGGTAGAACACCCCAGACGGAGGCTGGGGTCTGGGTGAAGACCCCGTTTGCGGCAGAAATGCACGCAAACGGTCTTCTGCGTCGAGAAGCGAAATCCATTTTGGGAAGCCCAGTGAGAGATCTTGGTAATGGCAGACTGGAGCTGTCTCTCGATGGTGCGCATGTTTACGGAGGCGCAAGAGATCTGCAGATCATCCACGTACATGGTTCCACGAACCGTCGGAGGAAGTAGTTGGAAAATATGGTTGACACGAAGGATGAACAACGTAACGGAAAGAATGGAGCCTTGAGGTACACCCTGTTCTTGCGGGTACACCGCAGAGAGGGTCGACCCGACGCGCACACGGAAACTCCGGTCCTGGAGAAATCCGGCGACGAAAGATGGTAAGTTTCCCCGCAATCCGCACTCGCGCAGATCACGGAGAATGCCGTATCTCCAGGTACGGTCATAGGCTTTCTCCATGTCGAAGAATACGGAGACCATGTGCTGATGTCGGACAAACGCCTCCCTGACAGATGTCTCAAGGCGAAGATGATGATCGGTGGTGGATCGAGAATTGCGAAATCCACTCTGATGAGGTGAAAAAATGTGATGAAACTCCAGATAAAAAATGAGACGAAAATTAATGATACGCTCGAGTACTTTGCAAAGGCAGCTCGTCATAGCAATTGGCCGGTAGTTCAACGGGTTGGTGGGATCTGTACCAGGTTTGGGAACAGGAACGACAATGGCAGTGTGCCAAGATTCGGGAAAGACATGCTCTTGCCAAATCCTGTTAAACAGGATTAGCAGACATTCAAGAGAGGACGGAGAAAGGTGCTTCAGCATTTCGTAATGGATGTTGTCCGGTCCGACAGATGTCCGGCCGGACCGATTCAGAGCGGTCTTCAGCTCCACGGCAGTCAGCGGGCTGTTGTAATCTGTGGCAGAAAACGGTCCAAAAGAAATCTTGGACCGTTCAAGCCGCGGCTGTAACTGCCGGAACGAAGCAGGGTAATTGCTGCTGCTGGACACCGAAGAAAAAGCGGCGCCCAGACAGTCAGCAATACCCTGAGCGTCAGCAACCGTCCCTCCACCACTCTCAAGAATGGAGACTTCCCCCCAGATGGGTACTGTCCCCGAATCTTACGGATCCTGTCCCAAACGATCTTAGGGCTGGTATTGGTGTTGATCCCGGATACATATTGTATCCAGGACTCCCGTTGACAACGCCTACGAACCAATCGCGCGTAGGACTTGGCTTTCTTGAAAGCAAGTAGGTTCGCGTCGGTGGGGTACCGACGAAACCTACCCCAAGCCCGATGTTGGGCCCGACGAGCTGCCATACAAGTGGAATTCCACCAAGGTCTCGGGCAACGTGGAAGTTTAGTCGACGTCCTGGGGATGGTAAGTTCTGCCGCTTGCACAATACAATCCGTTACCGCCGCAACAGCGTCATTGACTGTTCCCGAGGTCACCATTGCCGGAGTAATAAAGGCCGAAGCCGTGAATGTGTCCCACTTGGCACGATCAATATTCCATCTAGCAGGGCGAGAAGGGTAATGGTACCCGCCACTCGCTAGACGGAGGAAGATGGGAAAGTGATCGCTGCCAAGGGGATCACCAGACACGCTCCAGGACCAGGCAGGATATAATGATGGTGAACTCAGAGACAAATCAATGGCTGAGTACGAGCGGGTGGGTTCATGAAAATACGTCACTGCCCCGGTGTTGTGGAGACAGAGGGACGTGTTGGAGAGAAGGGACTCAACAACACGGCCCCTGGAGTCACGAGTGGGAGAACCCCACAACGGATTGTGTGCATTGAAATCTCCTAAGATGAAGAAAGGAGGCGGCAGCTGGACAACTAAATCTTCCAGATCCGAAAGGCTTACAGCTTCATTTGGTGGTATGTACACGGAACACACCGTGAACAGTGTGTGCACAGATAGTCTCACTGCCACTGCCTGCAAAGACGTCCGAAGGGCAACTGCAGTGACAGGAACACCATGAGGAACAACGACGGCCACTCCTCCGCAGGCGATAACGCCGTCCTGGTGATCATTGCGGAAAAGGGAATGTCTCCGCAGCGAAGGAGTGTCCGTCGTGCGAAGCTTTGTCTCCTGGAGACAAACGCACACAGGTGAGTGCGAAGACAGTAAACCTTTCAAATCATCAATGTGTGATCGCAGACCTCGGCAATTCCACTGAATGAGCGTGACCATAATGAAAAAGGAAATGACAGAATGAAGACAGACGACTAGAAGGTCTCAGTGTCGTCCATCACCTCCAAGCCATCCGCAGTGTCTGGAGGCAACACAGGGCTGTGCTTGCCCCCTGTGTTAGGAGGTGGTTTTTGCCTGCTCTGTTTCGGGGAGGATGAACCTGGTTTCATCTTCTCTGGCTTCTTCTTAGCAGTGCCCTGGGTCCCTGTGCTGACAGATGTTTTCGGCACAGGGGAAGGTTTCGGCGACGATGTTGATGTCGCCTTGGATGCAATACGGCGAGACTTCAGTGCTTCCATACCAGCAGTGACGATGTCCCCAAAATCATAAGGACACCCCGCTGGGATGGACACCTCAGTCTGGACCGCCACTGAAGCCTTCTGCACCACAACTGAAGCATAGGACCGCCGGCCTGGTTGTAAAGGGGCGATCCGCCGTCTAGCCTCGGGATAGGAGAGATGCTCAGTTGTCTTCAGGCGTTGGATTGCCTGTTCCTCTATCCACTTTGGACACTGCTTAGAAGAAGCAGGATGAGTCCCTTCGCAGTTGACACAATGATCAGACTCTGCAGAGCAATCCGCCAAAGAGTGTTCTGTGGAACCACAGCGACCACACTTAGCAACATTACGGCAAGACTGCTGGGAGTGACCATAATGCTGGCACCTGAAACAACGCAAGGGGTTCGGGATATACGGCCGAACATCAAGCCGTAAATAACCTGCCTTGATGGAAGTAGGCAGGGTTGGGGAGTCAAAAGTCAGGATGATGTTACGGGAGGGAATAGATTTCCCATCCCGCCTGAAAAGAATCCGTCGAACCCCAATGACATGCTGTTCACCAAGTTCCTCCAGCAATTCCTCATCGCTGCACTCAAGCAGGTCGCGGGAGTTGACAACACCGCGAGAGGAATTGAGGTAACCGTGTGGAGAAACCTGGACAGGAATGCCAAGCAAAACGGTCGTCGCCAGCAAGGTGGCACTGTGGCGTGGATTAGATGTTTCCACAAGAAGATCCCCTGAAGGGAGTTTCTTCACACTCTTTGGAGAGCCAGCAACGGCTTGCAGAGCCTTGTTGATCCAGAAGGGACTCTTCGAACTGAGTGACTGTGAAGAGTCACCAGATTTGATCAAAAGAAACAGAGCATTGCAATTTGATGTGACAAGTTTCTTTGTGGAGGAAGGTGCACTTTCCTCCACAGGGCGCTTTAAATTGGTAGCATGGGAAACACTTGGGTTTTCCATGAAGGAGGGAAAAGATTCGTCCGCCGACCTCCCCACCCACTACCGAGCCCAACGAGGGAGAGCCGGAGGTCCGCAAGCCCAAGAGGACGCAGGACACGGCTCTAGGGATAGTCAGCGGATATAGCAAGTTGGTAGGGCAGACACACGCTCAGCGTGCACCCAGACTTTCCCGTGCCCAGAGAACACCCCTTTGGCATGCCCACCCTACCCCCAAACTCACCCAGCCGAACAGAACGACAAGCCGCTAGAAGTCAGGACACCACTCGGCCACAGACTTCCTGACGAGGAGTGGGTTAGCTCCCAGCCTCCCGTTTAGAGTGAAGCAGAGGGCAAAGAGGAGTATCGGCATCTGGAGACAACTACAACCCGGCCCCCAGACACCTCAGCCTCCAGCATCCCCCTTTTCCACCTGTACGGGTCACCGCACACGGCAAACATGCAGGTAGGTCTAAGCTAACCAGCTCCGGAAAAACAGAAAAATGTAACATAAAAGAGAAAAGACAGGAAAGAGAACGATGAACAAAACCCGGAACTGGCGCCTCATCACAACCTCAGCAGCCTACAACTGGAAGCGGGTACATGTCACTATAGGAACGAAAGACGAGAAAAGCAAAACAATAAGAGAAAAACGGCTCGGGCCGTGGGGACGCCATCCCCCATCAGCTGGATGAACAGCTGTCCCTTCGGTGATGTTATCGTTCAAGAGTAAACGACAAGTACTCCGTCACAAGGTGAGCTCGGGCCGTGGGGGCGCCGCTCCCCAAATAACTGGTAAACCAGCTATCCCCGTGCGGGGGCAGTACGCAGGTCAACTTATGCCCGAAGGGCAAGGAAAGATGATAGTTTCACGCTGTGTAGTCAGTGCGCATGCGCCAGAAAGGCGAGGAAAGAGGGGGAGCTTGATGCGCTGCAGTAAGTGCTCACGTGCCTTCGTAGCGAAAGTGAAAATGGCGGCAACCGTTCAACAACGCGCAAAGTGTGTCCACTGGAACGCAATGTTTGAGAGTGTTACGGCAGTCAATGATAGTTTAGTTATGTTTATGGGGCCAGGAAGGCTCTCAAGTACGAGAGCATAATGCGTTGGTATCGCACATGTGAAGAAACGGGGTTCATCATGATTCCAAACTCCAGTGACCGTGAGCGTGAGACTGATAAAGAACCCTTTGTTTCTGCCAACTTGGAACGTAGCACGCGCAAAAGTCTATGGCACCTATCCTTGGAGCTGACAGTGCCGTACACTTGTCAACGCATTGTGCAGTGTTACCTTAAAATGTACCAGTATCGCTTACAGCGTGTACAAGCACTACAGGAGCTTGACCTCGTAAGCCGGTTTGAGTTTGCTTGCCTCGTGTGTGACCGGATGGAACCGGATAGCACCTTTTTGGATCAATGGCTATTCACAGACGAGGCTACATCTCATATGAGCTGAAGAGTGAACACGCATAACGCTATCATTTAGGGTTCCCAGAATCCCCATGCTTTCTACGAAGTGAAAATAGCAAGCCCCAAGATAAATGTGTGGTATGGGGTGAGTCGTCACCAGCTGTACTGTCCTTTTACCTTTTCTGAGGACACTGTACGATCAGCCCAATACCTGAACATGATACAGATCTTCTTGGTACGACAAATGGATAACGATGACATTTTACAGCAAGATAGGGCCCTACCCCACAGGTCACTCGGAAGTCAAGAACATCCTCAACAATACATTCAATGACAACTGGTGTGGCCGCGATGGCCCTATTCATCGGCCTGCAAGCTTCCCGGTTTTTACTACCCCCGAATTCTTCGTGTGGGGGTTTGTGAAGAATATCGTCTGCGCACAATAACCTCAAATCATGGATGACTTGAAGGTAAACTTTTTTGCAGCGTTCGCACAAATCATTCTGCAGATGTTAGACAACAGTGACAATAATTGACTTTGAAGGGACTCTGCTGTACCCGCAAAGGAGGTCATGCAGAGGTCTAGACAAATCCCATTCATAAAGGTAATTTTTGCTAAATACTGACTTATTGTATCTCTTAAAAGCCACACCACAGCATTTTTAAATTATTCCTACCCAAATGGACCACCCCGTAATATTATTTCCCATGAAAAAAGCAATTTAGCTTCGCTTGGTTTGCGTAACAAAATTTGAAAGATAGTTTTTATTTAAACATGGAAACCAAAATCAATATTTCGACTGCAGCAAACATTGCAGTATAACATAACAGCGAAAAGAACTCGACCAATGCAGAGAAAGCAGGATTACACTAACTCTGTGTTTTGAAACTCCAAGGGCCTTACATAATGACAACAGATGATGATATGCCAGAGAAAGGAAAGGAGTGTTCTTGGTATTTTCTCCTTTCCCAGCTTGAATATATTTTTTTTACCAAGCAATCATACTCCCTCTTTTTTTGGATTTAGTGATAGTCTTAAATTTGAAAGCTGCTTCCGAACAAAGTGCGGGATTTCTGAAAAATTTCCCATTACATTTGAAAAGCTAAGTTATCATTATGAAAAAAAAAGAAAGTAAGGCGAAAAGTTTACTCTGGTACTCAAAGTAGTGTTCAGTTCACACCAAGCATGTGTTTTTCTTAACACAATATCCACCAGCTGGGAATGGTGAATAACAAGAATGTACTAACGTACAACTGCGTAAATTAGAAGAAAACGTTAACAAGAAAGATGGCACCGAATTTTCGGTTGTAATGAGCATGTTTTTTGAAGCCTATGCAACGCGAATAAAATTTTCAAAATTATTTATTTCCAATGGAAACTGGTTAGTAAAAATAAATAAAAAGAACGGATTTCCGCAATCGTTAAAACATCCAGAAACACAAACAGCTACTTACTCCCACCAGGGGCTGAAAAGTATGTTACAAAAATTAACAAATTGTGCTCAGAAACTTCCTCAGAAGGAAGTATCTGAGACAAAGATTTCAAATCGAACAGTTAAAAGGTAAAATATATGTATAAGAAAGCGTCATATAACTTTACGCCCCAAGCGGAATAAGTTTGCATAAAGGAAAAGTTTAAAATAAGCGAAAAGTATTCTTCATAGCAAAAGCTATGTTAAAGAAAAGAATTCTTCAAATACGTCTCCCAAAACCAGAGACAGCTAGAAAGAGGTTTTGACATTTCCGCCCTCTAGCGGGAAAACTGTGCAATATGTAAAGATGATAATGTTCCATATCTTTATTGTAAAGAATGGCATGCAGTAAAAAAAAGAAAGAATTTTTTTCAAAAAGCGGAGACACAGCTGAAAACTGAAGTACACAAACACCACCTGGCCACAGAACTGCGAACTACAAAAGACTCCACAAGCACAAGCTGAAAATGTTCCTCAAGGTAAATGGTATCCTCTGTTCAAAAAAAAAATTAAATCAAACATTTAGAAGCAGAAATATCAGGAAAAACAGATTAAATATTTGAAGCCCCTAACGGGTAAATTGCGCATTATTTTGAGAACGAAATACACAGAAATGTTTTTCATAGTCAGTAGTATCAAACCGAAAAACGTTTTTCTAACCAGGGTATCAGTCTCGCAGATATTGCTGCAAACATGTGATAAATGAAAACGTGAACTTTCGCTCTCTACTATCACAGTAGTTGGTTAAAATATTCGAAACTGTAAGCAGAACGATTCGCGCCGGAAATGTTGTCTGATAAAGAAAGAATTTTTCAAATCGGACTCTTAGAAGCAGAGATCTGGCCAAAATTAAGATACACATCTACGCCCCTGTGGCGGAAAAACTGTGCACTATATAAAACAGAAGGTATTCTTGAACATTCTAAGGTTAATGGTTTCGGTTCACGAAATAATTTTTTAAATCGAGTTTTCAGATGCGCAGATTTTGCGGAAAATGCATCTGAAACAGAAATAAACGCTTACGTGCCCCTGGAAGCCAAACTATTCCTTACCAAAAACTGGAAATTATATGCAGAATATTTGTTTCTGGGATCTATATGCGACGCCGAAAGAAGTTTTCAGATAGGACTTTTAGAAGCAGAGATATCGGGGATATCCCTAATCACCTTACCGCCATCTAGCGAAAAATCTGTTCATTACTTGAAAAAGACACATAACCCGAAGTAGATTTCGTTGTAAATGGCATCGAAAAGGAGAAAGAATTTTTTGAATCGTGTATTTAGAAGCAAGTATATGGAATAAAATGTATGTTTAATTCGACAGCATCTGCGTTTACGCCCTCTAGCGCCAAAGTTATGCATCAGAAAGAAACTGAAAGCAAGGATCATCGTTTTCACGTTCGAGGCTTTACAATACAGAAAGAATTGTTCAAATCGGACTAATAGTTGCAGAAATATGGTGTCTATGGACGGACAAAGTGATACTATAAATGCGTAGTTTTTTTACAAAAGACAAGTTAGTAAAATCTTGCAATGCCTCGATTATAATACGTTTTCCAACGTACCAGAAATCATTACTCAAGGTATTACGCAAGTTATGAGGATAATGGCTGTGGAATAAATCTCGCTCCTGTGCCCTGACCTTTGACCCCCTTTCAATGATATTGAACAGAATTGGTTCAGTATACCTCCGGAACACCATACTAAAGTTTTGTCGCAATAGATGCATTTTTATGATGATAATGGCTGTGGAATAAATCTTGCTCTTGTGCCCTGACCTTTGACCCCATTTTGATGATATTAAACAGAATTGGTCCAGTATACCTCCCGAACAACATGCTGAAGTTTTGTCGCTATAGAAGCATTTCTAGTCAAGTTATGAGGGTAATGGCTGTGGAAAAAATCTTGCTCCTGTGCCCCGACCTTTGACCCCATTTCGATTATATTAATCAGAATTGGCTCAGTACACCTCCGGAACAACATACTAAAGTTTTGTCGCAATCGCAGCATTTTTACGTAAGTTATGACGCATTATGGTGATGGAATGGAAACAGCTCCTATGTCCTGACCTTTCACCCCATTTCGTCCATTTTCAGTAGGGTTCGTCCCCAGTTGTCCCCTACCACATACTAAAATTTCATCGAAATCGAACCATTTTTACGCGAGTTATCATGAGGACGGACATACAGACAGACGGACAAAGCTGGAGCATATACGCTTCTTCAACCTACGGTTGGAAAGCGTAAAAAGCCACTGATACGGTGATACAAAACAGCATAACAGCAGAAATGCAGGAAAACAGTTATATACCTATTGGATGTGCAAATACTATTTCAGCTTGAATGAACAGAGATTTAACAGTTGATATGCTGATCTTGAAGAGATCTGTGGGAATTGGCTTCTTAACCTTACTTTAACAGTAAATAAATTTGCCTTATGCTTTGTAACTTGAGACGGAGCTATATTTTAAATTTCTCTGTACGCGAACCATTACAATAAGCTTTTTCTACGATTGGAAATAATTGCGTTTTTAAACCCTTTAAGCGGCCCATTTACATGAAAAAAATATCGCCCAAACTTTTAAGATCACATGGCGGCCGGGTTTCACGAAAGCTACGCCAAAATAATTCCTTTCTACATAGCTACCATAATGCTGTCTTTGGTGATAAGCGGCCCCTTCAAGTCCTTATTCTCTGCTGCATGATCCAAGGCATTACAAGGTCATCATACCACTGGGTAGAAGAAAATGGCTCAAACATCTTTATGCTAGGAGACCAAACGCCTCGTGTAACATCTCTTCAAGTTCTAACTCGAGGTCTTCCATCGTTCTCGATGACGTATTTATCCTCTGAAATTTATTCCACAGCTACCACATTACGGAACGATTTTCACTGAGCCATCTGGCTGTTTATCCTGAAGCCTATTTGCCAATTTAGACGCAATGTAGTGTTAATTGGCTTCCCACATTCGACATCGCTGAGTTAGAATACTTATGTTATGTTAGATTAATCCGTTTTCACAATGGCATTTTTTATAAAAAGTTCAGATTTGTTTCTTAATGAGGAACAATGTACTCGAGGGGAAGACAACCGCCAGAACAACAGCCGGTTCATGTTAATCTTCATTGTCAAGTTTTGCCATAAGTTCAGTGCATTTAGAGGCATATTCTTTCTTCGACTTTAGGAATTTCTTGTTTGCTATGCAAGAAAAGATAATTGGTATTAAGAACAAAAAAAAAAGACCCCCCCCAAAAAAAAAAAAAAAACTCCATATGAAGTAAGATGCTTTCTAATTACCTGAGAACTGATGAGTTCATTGCCTCGTTCTTTGTAGCCAACGTTTATGTCTAGTATTCCGATTTCCGTTTAACATCACGCTGCTGGATCACACGTGATTAATGACTCATAAAATCCCATTAATCAACCAAAATGAGTTAATATCATATATCACAAAATTTCTTGACTCCGTTTGCAACATTTGAAATGTACCAGTGATGTCAGCAGCCAGGATTCAGTGCAACCTCTCAAACCCAAAGACGTAATCTGATATACCATCTGGAGAAACAAAGAAATCTCTGTAGTTTATGACTAGGATGTCAAAGTTGGGCACTGCTTTGACACAGATAACTTTGTAAAATATTGCATGCCTTTTATGAGCTAATGCTTTACCTTTTCCGGAAATACTCTAGCTTCTGAAATATTGTTTGTTTTCTGGCTTTTTTTGTAAAGGATTACCGTGCATCACACTTTGTTTTTTCCGATGGTTGTATATTCTCTGACCAAAGCAATGTTTTTAAAATTACAGTTTTAAATTAACCTGAATAAAAAATATATTTTTCTTGTTTTGAAGAAGGTTTTAATTACTTAATTAATGTATTTACCAAAACTTCTTGAACATATAAACTACACTGACGGAAAAGAAAAATCCCAACACCACGAAAAACTAGTTGTAGAGTAATGAAATGGCGCCAATACATTTGTATAGGTAACATATTTAATCGATTAAAGTTTCAAGATCACAGCTTAATGTAAGCGCGAGAAGAGCCATTTCAAATGTGAAATGCTGGTAGATTAAAAACCGGTGTACGTAATCGCCAGAATGTTGAATGCAAGCATGCAAACGTTCATGCATTGTGTCGTACAGGTGCTGGATGTCAGTTTGTGGGATGGAGTTCCATGCCTGTTGCACTTGGTCGGTCAATACAGGGACGGCTAATGCTGGTTGGGGGGACGCTAGAGTTGTCGTACAATGATGTCCCATACGTGCTCGATTGGTGAAAAATCTGGTGATCTAGCAGGCCACGGCAACATGTCGACATTCTGTAGAGCATGTTAGGTTACAACAGCTGTATGCGGGCGAGCGTTATTCTGTTGGAAAACACCTCCTGGAATGCTGTTCACGAATAGAAGCACAACAGGTTGAATCACCAGACCGACGTACAACTGTGCCGTCAGGGTGCGTGGGATAAACACGAGAGTGCTCCTGCTGTCATAGGAAATTGCTCCCCAGACCGTAACTCCACGTGTAGGTCCAGTGTGTCTCGGCCGCAGACAGGTTGGTTGCAGGCGCTCACCTGGCCTCTTTCTAACCAACACACGGCCATCACTGGCACACAGGCCAAACCGGCTTTCATCAGAAAACAAAACAGATCTCCACTCCGTCCTCCAATGAGCTCTAGCTTGACACCACTGACGTCGTAAACGGCAGTGGTTTGGATTAAGTGGAATGCACGCTACAGGGCGTCTGGCTCGGAGCTGCCGTTCAAGTAACCGATTTGTAACAGTTCGTTGTGTAACTGTGGTGGCAACTGCAGCTCGAATTGCTGCCGCAGACGCGGTACCATGCGCCACGGCCATACACCGTACACGACGGTCTTCCCTCTCAACGGTGCCACGTGGCCGGCCGGAACCCGGTCTTCTTGAGGCAGTACCTTCCCTTGACCACCGCTGCTAACAATCATGCACAGTGGCTACATGCCTGCCAAGTCGTTCTGCAATATTGGGGAAAGAAATTCCACCCTCTCGTAGCCCTATTACACAACCTCATTCAAATTCCTTGAGCTGTTGATAATGGCTTCTTCGTCTTCTTAAAGGCATTCTTGACTAACATCAACACCCTACGTCGTATCTCAACGATAACTAACGCTCACGAACGTTACAGCGCGTATTTACAACAAACCTGCTTTGCATGTTCCGAAGGGGCGCTACTAGCGCCACACGTATGCGCCGAGCGCGAAATTTGCGTAGACGTCATCTTACAGATGTACTCTCACCGCCTACCAACTGTCGTTTATCTAACACAACCCCTTCTTGGTGTTGGGATTTTTTTTCCGTCAGTGTATATGATAAAAAGGTATCTGGACGCCTCTTTCGAGCAGTGGATTTTCCCATACCCGTCACAGCCATAACTACTTCAATTATAAAAAGATGCCCCTGGTCTGGCAAACGTCATGCCAAGCAACAATCTGGAATCTTATCGGGACGTAGGGGCTGAGTTGTATGTTAGCTGCGAAATCCAGATCTCATTGTTACGGTTGAGCGAAGATTCATTCTCCATGAAACAAATATTCTGCGTTCGCTTCTGTGCAATGTATTCTTTGCAGGCGAAATTTCTTTTCCCCGGCCTTGGATTTCTGGTAGTTCTGGCAGCGGTCTAGGAGCTACGCAAAAAAGCTGGTGCCTTTCTGGGGTTTGCTTTGTATTTGCTTCGGAGTGGAATGCAGAGTCACCCTCTCATTTACCAGTGTCTGCATCGGACCCACCCTATAATTATATCATGCCTGCATGGGCGCACACTTTTGTTTATGCAATAGTGTCTGCATCGGACACACATTTTATCTGTGCCTACATCGGGAACAGTTCTTATATATATATAGCCGTATCAGGTTAAAATGACCACCTACATAATAATGGGAATAACCACACTTAGCCCGGATGAGAGGGACGAGACGGCGTGGCATGGACGCTGGAAGGTTGCCCGAGGCACACGGGCCCATTCGGACTGCACGGAGTTCCCAGAGATGACGTGGTTGAGGATCGGTATGTCGAACCTGTCAATTTAAATATTCCCACAAGTACTCTATGGGATTAAGGTCGGGCGATTTCGCCGGCCAATGGAAAATGGAGACATCGATGTTGTGTTCCTGGAACCAGTAACGTACACCCTTAGCGACGTGGGACGGCGCATTGTCCTGTCGGTAGGCTCCATCACAACCAGGGTGAACGTCCAACATGGAAGGATGCTTGTGGTCAACGAGGATGGACAGGTAGCAATTGGCCTTTAGGGACCCATCCAGTGGTACCAGCGGTCTAGGGTAACACGTAGGAACCTTCCCCCGAGATATGCACACTGCCACCGCCGGCCTGTACGTAACCGAAAAGCGTGTCCGAGTGTTGGTTCTCGTGTGTCTGACGGCGTATCCGTAATCACCCGTCACTTCTGTGGAGTAGAAACCTCGATTTGTCAGAGAAGGCCACATTTTCCCACTCTTCCACTTTCCAATGACTGCAGTCCCATGCAAACTGCAGGCGCTGTTGCCGATGGACCTGGGTTAACATGGGCGCCTTGACGCAGCATCGACTCCGGAGACCCATGCGTAACAGGGTTCGCTCTACTGATATCGGCTACACGTACCAGGGTCCCAGCGTTCATTTGCGTGGTCAAGATTTTAGAAGCTCATATTTTATGGCAATTACATCAGAAGCAAAAATTAATACTTACGCCCCCTGAAGGCCAAAGTATTCTTTACCAAAAATTAGAAATTATATGCAAAACATTTTACATCAGGAGCTGTATCCGCTAAAGAAGACATTTTTCAAATCGGAATTTTAGAAAAGATATCGGGGAAAACGTAATTTACGTTTACGCCCCCTAGCGGAAAATCTATGCGTAATTTGAAAAAGTAACTATACCTAAAATACTCTTCGACATAAATGGAATCGAAAGATAAAATAATTTTTTCAATAGGATGTTTAGAAGCAAATATGTGGAATAAAACGTATTTTTAAATTCGACGTCATCTGCATTTACGCCCTCTAGCGGCGAAATTGTTCAACGTAAAAAAAAACAAAAAACGAAATGAAGGATCATCATTCGCATATTTCAAGCTTCCCAAAGCAGACGGACGGACAAACCGATAACATAAACACGATCTTTTTTTACAAAAGACGTGCTAAAAATGGGGGGCCTTTTCAGGGCACGTAATAAAACTATCCTAACTTAAGTGTGACTCCTTATTTACCTTTATTCCGTTTCTCTTATATTATACCAAATTATTAAATAGTCTGTATTATCATTTTCCATAATCAGTGTGCCTATAGCTACATTGTCATAGAATAGTAACTGAGATTTTAAGTCACTTTGAATCTGTTTAGACATAATTAAATTTGTGTATGCCTATGTTTATTATTCTACATGAATTAGACTTCCAAAATTACTACATCATGAAAATTTACTCGTATCAATTAATTATTAAAATACCGATTTTATATCTTACAAAAATGATTTTCCATGGCATTTCTGAAACTTTTTGGTTGTAATTAAATGAATGACCTATTCGAGAGACTGCATCCTTTTAGGTAGCTTTACTTCCTTACTTTAAGCTTTTGAGTACGTTTCTGTGATTAGTTATTTTGCCATCTTTAGTTTTCTTACCTGTCAGGGAACTCTTCCAGCTCCCTTTCTTTCGATGTCTTTGACCTACGTTGTCACTGCATTTCCCAAGCTGTCAAGATCATACCACAGACCCGCTTACAATAGACTGCATCTTTTAGGGTTTCTTCATTTTGCATTCGGCAAACAATATGGAAAAGCATGCACAATAGAAGGTGACTTACAAAGTGGCACGATCATAGACATCAGTGTCTTAGGACGTGGCACTGTCATATGTCTCAGTGACTTACAACGTGGTTGGTTATAGGATGACATCTTAGCAACAAGTTAGTTCGGCGAATCTTTGCCCTGCTGTAGCTGCCCCAGTCGATTTTAAAGGGTGTTGTTGTCAAGTGGAAACGCCTAAGAGCAACAAAAGTTCAATCGCCACCTGATAGACGACGTAAAATGACAGAGCGGTAGCACCGAGTACTGAAGCTGGCGGTGCAACAAAATTGCCTGTACTCGGGTGCAACACTTGCCACCGATATTGAAAATATCTCTGGAAAAGACTGAAGCACCGTAATGGTTCTTCGAGAGCGGAAGGGAATGAGTTTCTATGCCCGACCAGCCACACACAAGCCTGACAGCAGCAAGATCAACGATCGCCGTCTGTTGGAGTGTGTAAAGTTCGGCCCCAGTGGACTCTACACAGGGAAAATATGTTATCTGGATTGATGAAATACGTTCATAAAATACGTTTCAGTTAATAAAATACGTTCGCTGGATTGATTCTTCACTATATGGAAGTCCGACTGACGAGCTTGGGTGTGCAGGATTCCAGGTGAACGCTATCTGCCCGACAGTGTTGTGCCAACTGTCGAGTCGTACTCTGGGGCAGTTTTTCATGATATAGTCCGGAATCCCCTAGCTCCACTGCCCGGAAAGAAAGCTACCAGATAAACGTTTCATTGCCCAAACAAATAAAGTTGTCGCCTATAACGGTATTCTCGGCAATTCTGGGCACCCAACATTATGGCAGCAGTTCGGTGAAAGCCCTTTCCTTTGTCAACATCAAAGAAAGGGCTTTCTTTGTGGACGGACCCCCGTGCACAAAGCGACGTCCGTGCAGCAATTGTTTGATGAGATTGGTGTGAAAAAACTGGGAGGTACTGCTGAGAGCTCCAATCTCAACCACCATATGGAACACATTTGGCATGAATTGGAGCGCCGGATGCGAGCGAGGCAGAACCGCCCGACATCGGTGATAGACTTAATTGATGCTCTTGTGGCAGAATGGAAGACAAATCCTGCATCTACGTGTTAAAATCTAGTGGTGAGCCTTCCTAGCAGAGTGGAGGCTGTGATAGTAGCGAAAAGTGGACAAAGTGGATATTGAAAACTTTCCTGTTAGGAGTTTGCTTTTGTGTGCCCGGATGCTTTTGATCATATAGCGTAGCATCTTAAGTACAAAATTTGAGATAAATAGCCAGGGTCAATAGGTTCAGCTCTTACGTAACGTTAACTTAATATTATCTATGAAGTACTAGCTACAAATACGCTCTTTGTTGAGAGTTATCATATTCTAAATCATCATATGACACTTAATAGCACGTTAATTTACTTTTCATAAACATAGCAATCTCCACAAATTATTTATAATCTCTGCTCTTCAACACTCCCGATGTGCTTTTTATTTTCATTTAGTTCACTGTCAGCGTTGCCAAAACTTACAAATTGTTAGGCGAGGTAACGTGCCATTCAGTAGGGAATTTGTTTGAGGGTTTAACGACCACTGTGAGGAACTCGATCGGTTATAAGCAGTCACTCGTCCCTAATTTAAGGCCAGTGGCTCCAGGAAATGGAGAGAGCCAGTGCCGTAAGACAAACACAACATCCGTACCTCAGCGGTATTCGAACCCGGACATTTTTCGACCAATTAGTGAGATTCCAGCGGGCATCTGACTGCGCCACAGAGGCGGCTGGGAAATCTTTAACCAAAAAGTAACGAAATACGATACAGAAACGTCATGAAAAGGAAATATAAATTGCAGTTATACGTCACAAGTTATATGGCTTCCCATCCGAATTTTTTCAGGGTTGAACGATCTCAATGGTCAGATATGAGGGTTATAAGCAGTCCATCGTCCCTGATTTGGGGCCACTGTTTCCAGTGAAAGCAGGAAAGCTAGCTTCGTAAGACAAGGACAGTACCGATTCCTCGCCTGGTGCTCAAACCGGGCCCAGTTCGGAGTTCGGACTAGTCCGAAACGTACACCTCTAACCACTAAACTACAAGGGCAGCGGCATGCAATTAGATCCACGGTATTTATTCACACAAAGTAGTTGTAGATTTATGCATATATCTTAAGCATTAAAATATGGAAGAATGAAAGTTTCCCATAAGGAATTCGACAACGTTTTTCTACAAAGTGGGTCACACTTATGAATGATTAACATAAGGTATTTTGCTTGAAGTGCTGCAGTCACCTTGATGCGTTGCTCGTCTATATGCATTTATTACTGTCTACACAGCACAAGTGGGGTATTTTGTACAAGCATAAAGTACGATGCACAATTTTGTGGCAAAATCTAAAACCAAAATTTACCTTAGTTTGAATTTTATGAAGTTAAAAATGAGTATTTTAGGAAAGATGCATTTTTGCGTAACATTTTACCAAGGGATTTATGGTAGGTAACGTCGAATCTTTGTGACGTAACGGAGAAAACAACTTTTTTGATCTGATGCTGAGTGATCTACTTAATAATCAGATCAAAAAAGTTGGGGAAGTAATACTCTCATGGAAAACGATGAGTGTATTACTTCTTCTTTTAACCTAAATGGCTGTCATTGGAGCTTCATTGACAAAGTCGGTCATGCCAATTGTTGAAGCATGCAATCAAACATTGTGGTTGGTTCAAAGAGGACGAATTTCACACAAATGCGTTTTAAGTGCATGGATTAAAAACAAAGCAAAACATGCGCTCTTTTGGAAGGACTTGTATCATTTCATTTCATTTTCATTTCATTTTAATTTTCAGTTGTGACCATATACACCAAAAGCAGTACTATAACAAAAAATGTGAACTTGTGAAAACTGGAAAGCACGAGGGAAAAGACCTGAATTAGCCTAACATAGCCCTCGGCACCCATACTAAACATCGTATAAGTCAGGAACAGACATAACTAATTTTCTGGCATCATATAAGTAAATTGGTAAGTATTAAATAAGAATTATAAAAAAAGAAGGCCACCATGATTAGTTTAGTATTGTGTAAGTAGAACTTTATCCTAGTTTCACAATTTTTCACTACAAATAAGAGCATGGTCATATGAAATACAAAAATAAACACGATATTCTTTAAAAAGTTAGTCAAAAAAATAACTGTGGTAGAGCTAGTTCTTCCACAATAGATAGAGTTTTAGTTTTTTCTTAAAAAGATTAACATTATTAATAGCAGTAAGATGATGAAGAAAAGTATTCCATAATTTAGGGCCAGAGTAATTTATGATATTTTTAAAATTTTCTGTATGTGTGAATACCGGTAGTAGTTTAAATCTATTTCTTGTTGGATAAGTATGAGTATGCATATTGATTGTGATCAAATTATGCACTGGCGGAAAGTTAAGAAAGAACACCAAGAAGGAGACGTCTGATACCAACGGAATTTATACAGCATAATAACGGAATACAGAGGATAACGTGATCAAAACATTATGGCAAACTACAGCTGTATTTGCTGGTAAACTGAAAAATAACATTTCTATGTAACATGGTTAGTACGAGGTTGAACCGCTATGAACTGCGTCACACGGTGCAATTCTGGCATGGAGTCTGTCGTACAGATGTTGGTCGTAAGCTTGGAGTATTGAGTTCCAAGCATCCTCAACCTGGACGCGTAAATCGAGGATGGTCGTGGCTGGCCGTGGAGACCGGATAAATCGTTGTCCCATATAATACCACACGTGCTCAATGGGGGACAAATCCAGTGAACGTGCAGGTAATGGAAGTTGTCTCACACCCTGAAGTGCATGTTGCGTTGCACGTGCCGTGTGTGGGCGTGCGTTATCTTGCTGGAAGACACCACGATGGACCGACCTTACAAATGGCACAACAACAGGCTGAATGATGTTGTTCATGTAGGTGGTGCTGTTTAACGTACCCGGTACAAACACTAGTTGTGTACGGGAGTGATAGCTGATCGCTCCTCACACAAGGACACCAGGTGTAGGCCCTGTGTGTCGCTGGCGAATGCAAGAAGGGTGGAGACGCTCGTCTGTGCATCTGCAAACACGCATACGGCCATCGGAGGCTCCCAAGTAGAATCTGCTTTCATCGCTGAACACGGCAGATCGCCATTGCGTTCTCCAGTGCAGACGTTGGCGACACCACTGCAGCCGTTTCTGACGGTGTGCTGGAGTCAGAGGTATACATGCCAGAGGCACACGTGCACGTAGTCCTGCATCCAGTAGACGGTTGCGGATTGTTCGCACAGTCACCTCAGGTGCAACGGCAGCTCGGATTTGCGCCGCAGTGGATGTTCTGCTTGACAACGCCGCTCTTCTTATGCGTAGTTCGGTCATCAGTCCGTCTGTGACTCCCGGTTCCACGTCTTCTCGTGTGGGAATGTTTGTCGGACCATCTACGTCACCATCGTACCACCACCGATACTTCCCGTCCAATTCGCTCCGCAATACGACGATACGACCACCCGGCCTCGAGGAGTCCGACTAGACGACCTCGCTCAAAGTCCGATAACTGCTGAAATCGTACACGTCTTCCATGTCCAAGCATTGCAGCTTCTATAGGGTTTTCGCAGGTGTCCGTACGCCGACGACTGATTATATTCACTTCGCCGTACTTCATAAATACCACCGACGATAATTTGCATATTATGCCGTGCTGTGGCGTAAGCGCTCACAGGTTGGTCCCGAAATTTACATCACACCTACGTAAACTCGACCCCATTAACATATGTAAATGTCATGACCGTCCGCCAATTCCTTCTGGGTGTTCTTTTTCACTTTCCGGCAGTGTAGTAGAGGTTATACACTGACGGAAAAAAAAATCCCAACACCAAGAAGGGGTTGTGTTAGATAAACGACAGTTGGTAGGCGGTGAGAGTATATCTGTAAGATAACGTCTATGCAAATTTCGCGCTCGGCGCATACGTGTGGCGCTAGTAGCGCCCCTCGGAACATGCACAGCAGGTTGGCAGTAAATACGCGCTGTAACGTTCGTGAACGTTACTTATCGTCGAGATTCGACGTAGTGTTGATGTTAGTCAAGAATGCCTTTAAGAAGACGAAGAAGCCATTATCAACAGCTCAAGGAGTTTGAACGTGGTCGTGTTATAGGGCTACGAGAAGGTGGATTTTCGTTCTGCATTATTGCAGAACGACTTGGCAGGAATGTAGCCACTGTGCATGATTGTTAGCAGCGATGGTCAAGGGAAGGTACTGCCTCAAGAAGACCGGTTTCCAGCCGGCCACGTGGCACTACTGAGAGGGAAGACCGCCGTGTACGGCGTATGGCCGTGGCGCATCGTACCGCGTCTGCGGTAGCAATTCGAGCTGCAGTTGCCACCACAGTGACACAACGAACTGTTACAAATCGGTTACTTGAAAGATAGCTCCGAGCCAGACGCCCTGTAGCGTGCATTCCACTAACTCCAAACCACTACCGTTTGCGACGTCAGTGGTGTCAAGCTAGAGCTCATTGGAGGACGGAGTGGAGATCTGTTGTGTTTTCTGACGAAAGCCGGTTCTGCCTGGGTGCCAGTGATGGCCGTGTGTTGGTTAGAAGGAGGCCAGGTGAGCGCCTACAAACAACCTGTCTGCGGCCGAGACACACTGGACTTACACCTGGAGTTATGGTCTGCGAGGAATTTCCTATGACAGCAGGAGCACTCTCGTGGATATCCCACGCACCCTGACGGCACAGTTGTACGTCGGTCTGGTGATTCAACCTGTTGTGCTGCCATTCATTAACAGCATTCCAAGGGGGTGTTTTCCAACAGGATAACGCTCGCCCGCATACCGCTGTTGTAACCCAACATGCTCTACAGATTGTCGACATGTTGCAGTGGCCTGCTAGATCACCAGATCTTTCACCAATCGAGCACGTATCTTACATCATTGGAGGAAAACTCCAGCGTCATCCCCAACCAGCATTTACCGTCCATGTTATGACCGACCAAGTGCAACAGGCATGGAACTCCGTCCCACAAACTGACATCCAGCACCTGTACGACAGAATGCATGAACGTTTGCGTGCTTGCATTCAACATTCTGGCGGTTACACCGGTTATTAATGTACCAGCATTTCACGTTTAAAATGGCTCTTCTCGCGCTTACATTAAGCTGTGATCTTGAAACCTTAATCGATTAAATATGTTACCTATACAAATGTATTGCCGCCATTTTATTCGTCTAGAACTATTTTTTTGTGGTGTTGGGATTTTTTTTCCGTCAGTGTATTTTATTCTTTTAAACATAATCTTTCCCAGGTTATATTCATATAATTGTTGTATAGTTAATATGTTGAAAGTATGGGGATGTGTAGTTGTTCTATATATCGAAGTGGAAGATTGATTAGTATTGATTTTTAACTCTAATAACCTGATAAATTTATTATCCTTTAGAAAGTAAACGAACTGTGAAATTCAAACTAAGTAGTCGATTTGAAATATTACACTCGAACTATAAAAAGGCAAAATTTTAGGAAGTAAATTATGCCGTGAACATTTAAAGATACCAGTAAAATCCTATTAAAGAATCGTGAAGTTTATCTCTAAAGATATTCGATGCCACTGTAAAAAGGCGCAGGGACATTCGTTCCTATAGCAATGTAGGAAATATCTCGCTGATTGTTAAAGGTTTCATTTCAGCTAGCCAGAAAAAATCGAAATGTTTTTCATACTTTTTAATGGTTTCCTTTCTCTTTTTACTTTTTCTTACATATAATAAAAAACAGTGTGTGTGTGTGCTTCTGAAAGAAATTAGTTATCCCCTTCTAGCTGCCATTATTTTTAACCATGCACATTAAGACTCGATCATTGAAATCCTGAAACACACAACTCATTGTTTTACTAAATCGAAACTTTAGAAGAGAGAACAGTAAACTCCTTGAGGTAAAATTCTTTGACAACTCGAAGATTTTGTCAAGCGCCTGAAGCCAGTACACGAAAGATGTTTTTAAGCATGCATAACGTTACTTAAAGGATGGAAAAAATTTGTGGAATGACGTCAACAGATCTTCCACGATTAGGACAATGAAACCGGTTCATCATGCAGGAAACTATTGCAGCGATGGACAAAGCGGTGAGGAAAACTGCACAGTAACATTTCCACATTGTGTGAAGGACCAACATATCATTAACTTGGAATCACAGTTGTGTGCACAATGGTTTCCGAAGCACCTGACGGGGGAAGGCAATACAGGGCTTATGCGTGTCACATTGAAATACCTTACATTTTAACAGGAATCGGAGAATACGAGTGTCTGGTCAAAACTATCGACAGCGACGAAACTTTGTGTCACCATTTCTAACCAGCGACGGAAAGCACGAGCAAGTTGCGGAAGCACGTTGCATCACCGCCACCAAAGAAATACCTTACACTTTACCAGGAATCGGGGATTACGAGTTTCTCGTCAAAACTATCGACAGTGACGAAACTTTGTGTCACCATTTCTAACCAGCGACGGAAAGCACGAGCAAGCTGCGGAAGCACGTTGCATCACCGCCACCAAAGAAATACGTTACACTTTTACCAGGAATCGGGGATTACGAGTTTCTCGTCAAAACTGTCGACAGCGACGAAACTTTGTGTCACCATTTCTAACCAGCGACGGAAGGCACGAGCAAGCTGTGGAAGCACGTTGCATCACCGCCACCAAAGAAATACCTTACACTTTACCAGGAATCGGGGATTACGAGTTTCTCGTCAAAACTATCGACAGCGACGAAACTTTGTGTCACCATTTCTAACCAGCGACGGAAAGCACGAGTAAG
Source organism: Macrothele yani (assembly GCA_039090855.1). Taxonomy (NCBI): domain Eukaryota; kingdom Metazoa; phylum Arthropoda; class Arachnida; order Araneae; family Macrothelidae; genus Macrothele; species Macrothele yani. Next base: position 39,629,155 of record CM077022.1, on the reverse strand, counting down.
CTGCGGAAGCACGTTGCATCACCGCCACCAAAGAAATACCTTACACTTTACCAGGAATCGGGGATTACGAGTTTCTCGTCAAAACTATCGACAGCGACGAAACTTTGTGTCACCATTTCTAACCAGCGACGGAAGGCACGAGCAAGCAGTGGAAGCACGTTGCATCACCGCCACCTAAAGAAATACCTAACACTTTACCAGGAATCAGGGATTACGAGTTTCTCGTCAAAACTATCGACAGTGACGAAACTTTCTGTCACCGTTTCTAACCAGCGACGGAAAGCACGAGCAAGCTGTGGAAGCACGTTGCATCACCGCAACCAAAAATACCTTACACTTTACCACGAATCTGGGATTACGAGTTTCTCGTCAAAACTATCGACAGCGACGAAACTTTGTGTCACCATTTCTAACCAGCGACGGAAAGCACGAGCAAGATGTGGAAGCACGTTGCATCACCGCCACCAAAGAAATACCTTACACTTTTACCAGAAATCGGGGATTACGAGTTTCTCGTCAAAACTATTGACAGCGACGAAACTTTGTGTCACCATTTCTAATCAGTGACGGAAAGCACGAGCAAGATGCGGAAGCACGTTGCATCACCGCCACCAAAGAAATACCTTACCCCAGCAAAAACACAAGTGCTGGGAAACTGCTGGCCACCAGCTGGCAATGATGGGTCACTGCTGGCTGAAATCTGCCGCTCACGGCCCGGTAGGTGACAGCGCTATTAGTTGGCGAGCCATTGATGGCCCTGCAGCATCGCCGTGAATTGTGGGCCTCCAAGCAAGTGCCACTAGTGGCCCGTTGCTGGCAACCAATGCAACCCCCAACAGCAGGTGGAAGCATCGGGACTGCGCATGCGCAGAAGCAACCCTTGCTGTGTCTCTGATAGTACCAGTTAGTTGAAGACGACGCTATTGCGATCATGTTATTTTAGTGGATGTTAAAAAAAAAATCCCTATGTGGAGAGGCGAATTAATTTCCTAATGAAATTTTACGTCGACGAAGATATCAGATTAAACCGTGAAATAATAGATTAAAGCCATGAAATACACCCACTCCATTTCCCATGAATAACAATTCATGGAATGGAGTGGATGAATAACAAGAAAAAATTTGAAACCGCTTGAAACACATATCCTGGAAAACCATTAAAATAGTGTTTGTTGGGGAAAAAAAAGAATTATACGCGTACAAAATTTATTAATTATTTGAAAGAAAAAAAAAGCAACGCTATGTGGTGTACTCATCCATCGGTTGAATACACAAGACTGGGAGGAATTCGCTTCTAAAAATAACGAGAAGTAAAATAAAATATCTTTTACTCTTTAAAACAAATGTAGCTTCGGACAACGGAAAGGAAAGACACAACGTTAAAAATGTAACAGAATGTGACATGAACCCTGGTAAATATATATTTATTCAACAATTTCTTTTCACGGCGGCAAGGACAGTACGAAACTTTGGAAAGCGACTCTAAGTATGTACACGCCTTGAAAATGAGTGAAGTTCCCTTCAGGTAAAAAAGAAAAAACTATCGTTAAGTTGAAAAAATTAATTTACCAATTATATGAAACTGACTTTTATGAAAAATACCTCGCAATATTATAAAATGAAAGAGGGAAGCATTCGATTACAAATTGCATACCAAACAGATAGCTTCCAGCACGTATCCGGGCGTCGTGAATTAGTCCGGTCGGTAGAGAGCGCGGCTTCCAAGTAAATGGCCCAGGATCGAATCTAGTCAGATGCAAACGGCGTTTTTCCGGTTTGTCGAGAAAATTTCCCCAGCGCAGTGCGTTAATTCACAAGCTTCGTAAGGGTAGAAAAAAAATTGTAGCTTTAGGAAACTGCGGTTATCCTTGCCTTTTTTTTTTTAATTATTATGGCTAATACTGGGAAATTGGCGGACAAGATTCGGCAAGCCACCAGTTACGTCACGTGGTTGCTGGATGCCACTAACGGCACACTAGCGGACCACATTGGGCTAGCCATTATTTCTGGCACGTGCTTGCAGGGCCACTGAAGGGCCACTTGTGGCAGCTACTGCCTGTGATGGACCACTGATGGCCCTGTTGTGGCATATGACAACTGATAGGGTGCCAACTGTTGGCCAGCTGTTGGCCTGAACTGCTGGCCCTTCTGTTGGCCGCCCGGACATTTTATTGACGGTTCGGAAGCGGCAACGTAGTGCTGGGCCATTGCTGGCAGTGCTGGCTGGCAGCAATGGCCCACTGCTGGCCCAGCAAGACTGTTTTTGCTGGGACACTTTACCAGGAATCGGGGATTACGAGTTTCTCGTCAAAACTATCGACAGCGACGAAGCTTTGTGTCACCATTTCTAACCAGCGACGGAAAGCACGAGCAAGTTGTGGAAGCACGTTTCATCACCGCCACAAAAGAAATACCTTACACTTTACCAGGAATCGGGGATTACGAGTTTCTCGTCAAAATTATCGACAGCGACGAAACTTTGTGTCACCATTTCTAATCAGTGACGGAAAGCACGAGCAAGTTGTGGAAGCATGTTTCATCACCGCCACAAAAGAAATACCTTACACTTTACCAGGAATCGGGGATTACGAGTTTCTCGTCAAAACTATCGACAGCGACGAAACTTTGTGTCACCATTTCTAATCAGTGACGGAAAGCACGAGCAAGTTGTGGAAGCACGTTTCATCACCGCAACACAAAAGATATACCTTACACTTTACCAGGAATCGGGGATTACGAGTTTCTCGTGAAAACTGTCTACAGCGACGAAACTTTGTGTCACCATTTCTAACCAGCGACGGAAAGCACGAGCAAGATGTGGAAGCACGTTGCATCACCGCAACCAAAGAAATACCTTACACTTTTACCACGAATCTGGGATTACGAGTTTCTCGTCAAAACTATCGACAGCGACGAAACTTTGTGTCACCATTTCTAACCAGCGACGGAAAGCACGAGCAAGATGTGGAAGCACGTTGCATCACCGCCACCAAAGAAATACCTTACCCCAGCAAAAACACAAGTGCTGGGAAACTGCTGGCCACCAGCTGGCAGTGATGGGTCACTGCTGGCTGAAATCTGCCGCTCACGGCCCGGTAGGTGGCAGCGCTATTAGTTGGCGAGCCATTGATGGCCCTGCAGCATCGCCGTGAATTGTGGGCCTCCAAGCAAGTGCCACTAGTGGCCCGTTGCTGGCAACCAATGCAACCCCCAACAGCAGGTGAAGCATCGGGACTGCGCATGCGCAGAAGCAACCCTTGCTGTGTCTCTGATAGTACCAGTTAGTTGAAGACGACGCTATTGCGATCATGTTATTTTAGTGGATGTTAAAAAAATCCCTATGTGGAGAGGCGAATTAATTTCCTAATGAAATTTTACGTCGATGAAGATATCAGATTAAACCGTGAAATAATAGATTAAAGCCATGAAATACACCCACTCCATTTCCCATGAATAACAATTCATGGAATGGAGTGGATGAATAACAAGAAAAAATTTGAAACCGCTTGAAACACATATCCTGGAAAACCATTAAAATAGTGTTTGTTGGGGAAAAAAAAAAGAATTATACGCGTACAAAATTTATTAATTATTTGACAGAAAAAGAAAAGCAACGCTATGTGGTGTACTCATCCATCGGTTGAATACACAAGACTGGGAGGAATTCGCTTCTAAAAATAACGAGAAGTAAAATAAAATATCTTTTACTCTTTAAAACAAATGTAGCTTCGGACAACGGAAAGGAAAGACACAACGTTAAAAATGTAACAGAATGTGACATGAACCCGGGTAAATATATATTTATTCAACAATCTCTTTTCAAGGCGGCAAGGACAGTACAAAACTTTGGAAAGCGACTCTAAGTATGTACACGCCTTGAAAATGAGTGAAGTTCCCTTAAGGTAAAAAAAAAAAAACTATCGTTAAGTTGAAAAAATTAATTTACCAATTATATGAAACTGACTTTTATGAAAAATACCTCGCAATATTATAAAATGAAAGAGGGAAGCATTCGATTAAAAATTGCATACCAAACAGATAGCTTCCAGCACGTATCCGAGCGTCGTGAATTAGTCCGGTCGGTAGAGAGCGCGGCTTCCAAGTAAACGGCCCAGGATCGAATCTAGTCAGATGCAAACGGCGTTTTTCCGGTCTGTCGAGAAAATTTCCCCAGCGCAGTGCGTTAATTCGTAAGGGTAGAAAAAATTGTAGCTTTAAGATACTGCGGTTATCCTTGCTTTTTTTTTTTTAATTATTATGGCTAATACTGGGAAATTGGCGGACAAGATTCGGCAAGCCACCAGTTACGTCACGTGGTTGCTGGATACCACTAAGGGCACACTAGCGGACCACATTAGGCTAGCCATTATTTCTGGCACGTGCTTGCAGGGCCACTGAAGGGCCACTTGTGGCAGCTACTGCCTGTGATGGACCACTGATGGCCCTGTTGTGGCATATGACAACTGATAGGGTGCCAACTGTTGGCCAGCTGTTGGCCTGAACTGCTGGCCCTTCTGTTGGCCGCCCGGACATTTTATTGACGGTTCGGCAGCGGCAACGTAGTGCTGGGCCATTGCTGGCAGTGCTGGCTGGCAGCAATGGCCCACTGCTGGCCCAGCAAGACTGTTTTTGCTGGGACACTTTACCAGGAATCGGGGATTACGAGTTTCTCGTCAAAACTATCGACAGCGACGAAGCTTTGTGTCACCATTTCTAACCAGCGACGGAAAGCACGAGCAAGTTGTGGAAGCACGTTGCATCACCGCCACCAAAGAAATACCTTACACTTTACCAGGAATCGGGGATTACGAGTTTCTCGTCAAAACTATCGAGAGCAACGAAACTTTGTGTAACCATTTCTAACCAGCGACGGAAAGCACGAGCAAGTTGTGGAAGCACGTTTCATCACCGCCACAAAAGAAATACCTTACATTTTACCAGGAATCGGGGATTACGAGTTTCTCGTCAAAACTATCGACAGCGACGAAACTTTGTGTCACCATTTCTAATCAGTGACGGAAAGCACGAGCAAGTTGTGGAAGCACGTTTCATCACCGCCACAAAAGAAATACCTTACACTTTACCAGGAATCGGGGATTACGAGTTTCTCGTCAAAACTATCGACAGCGACGAAACTTTGTGTAACCATTTCTAACCAGCGACGGAAAGCACGAGCAAGTTGTGGAAGCACGTTGCAACACCGACACCAAAAAAAGCTCCTGACTTCACTCCGTTAGTGCAGACAAGGCCACACCCACTTTTCTCTCTGATTAGAAGGGTGCATTTCTCATTGATTTGCTACACGTGGGGCGGCCACTGACGGTTAAAGGTACTACCACATTCTTCACAGAGCTCTCCACGGAAACTAAGACAAGTGTAAATGCATGCTGATACACGGTACATGGATCTTCTGCAGGAAAACATCAGGCCTCTCTCTCTCTCTCTCTCTCTCACGTTGCCTATCTAAGCACAAAGACACGGCAGCTCTTCCGCTGGAAAGTCCTCGCTCATCCTCCCAACAATCAGAACATGTCGCCATACGATTTTCGCATTCTGGGATCTCGCAAAAGTTTCGGAAGGGCCGACGATTAACGTCAGCGAAGCTGTCGAGCGCTGGTTTAACTAATAGAAGTCCTTCTCTTTCTATGCTGAAGAATTTGTGCAGCAACGGACACATGTCTGAAAGTAGGAGGTGAATATGTGCATACAAGATATAGTGCAACAAACTTATCTTTTGTACTTTAACTATATCACCCTGAAGTGAAGAAAAATAAAAGGACCGTGGTAGCCTAGTGTTTGGAGAAGTTGGCTGCCTCTCAGTTAGGCTAGGTTTTGATCTCAGCCTGACCGCTCCGGGAACATTAGGACACGGCAGCGCGTGGTTATTGGACCCCTTAAAAATGAAGTAGAATCTTAAAAATATGTTTCATGCTTTTCGAACGGCACCCCTTGCTCTGGTACCTTCTGGCATTTTGCCACGGTGTCAGTTCGCCCTTCCCTGTCTGGCAACCCTATCCATGTCCACTTGTCCACCCACTTTCCTGTAAGAACCTCTAGACCTGACCTGACATCCTTCATTTCCGCTTCTAGTACGCGGCTTACGTCCCGTTGGGGCCAAGATAGCTGCGTCTAAACCTTTTTTAGGTGAAAACTCTACGAGAAAGAGTTGCCAGATTTAATTGAATTGAAGGCAAATAAATTAACATCGAATCGCAACCTCAATCTGCATTTCAGTCGAACGATCGTAATACTGTTTACCATTGAACTCAAAACACACAACTTCATTTGGTGTGTATAGACACATTTGCTTGAAGCCAGCAAATTTATATTAGCTTCAGTTATTCTAAAAGTAGTTTTATAAAGTTTTCATGTACGAACGCCATTTATACATGATGGTTCGTAAGTTTCAAAATTGCTTTAAACATTTTGTAAACGAATGCGTGCAAGATATTCAGTATTTCTAATTACTGAAAATTATAAAATTGACTTATTTGTTTGTTTTTTGTTTCTTTGGAAGTTTAACGACCACCGTGAGTCGATGGGTTATAAGCAGTAGGCAAACACAACATCCACACCTGACCGGTATTTGAATCCTTACCCATCTCAGACCAATGGAAAGAAGTCAGCGCTTAGACCACTAGGCCACTGGGGCGGCCATCAAATTATCAAAATATGATTAAAGGTGCATTCTGCTAGAAATTCTAAGTAGGTTCGCGCGTTGATCTCAAATGACGGATTCAATAAACGAAAGATAATTCTTGAATTCACTGAACAAATGGTTGAAAGCATAAAGACTACTTACCACCTTTAAATAGGTAATCGATTAATTCACAACACATCACTGAAACACTGAACATGTAAAAACACACGCTATCTAATTTTATATTAGTTTTTGGAACAACATCACATACGCAGTAAAGTTCACACATAACTCCATCGGTTTTGTTTTCGCTTTTTCACGGTAACAGCTTTTCTCTTCTCAGGTCGAAGGTCAGGCAAGCACTCACTCCTTTTTTGCGTTCGAGTGAGGACGAGAGTTTTCCCTTTATTATTTACAAATAAGTTCGATAAACGCAGCAACGCCATCTATTTTCTTTTGTGGGGAACTTTGAACAGACACATAGCAAGCACTCTTTCCAACACATTCAAGGTGTCAAGACGCGCAATTACACACTGAGCAACTGACGAAACTCTCATACGAAATACATATACTTTACGTCACAAACAGAAACTGAATAAAAAGAGTGTGTACTTAAATATGTGCTGAATTTCTCCTGGTGTGTTATGGCAATTAAAAGAATCAAGGAGACTCAAATTTTATTTGAAATCATTTGAGCCATTTTGAAACAAGTGCTGTGGAAGTTGCGAAAGAAAGGAGAAATCTTAAGTTCAGAAAAATGTTGAAGAAAATTTGGAAAGATCAAATTCCTAAATTGCACAGATCAAAGCGGAATTTATCATACACACACATTTACTTACCAAAATGAATTCGAAATCGAATGGATTAGAAAAAAGAATGTTCCTCCATCACATTCTACCTCAGCAAAAATTTGTTGATAGCTTGTATTACGAAAGACTGGCTGTTAATAAACAGGAAGTAGTGCTCAAAATAATGGTGAATCTGATATTAAAGAAGTATTTTACTCTTCTTTTTTAAATTTTACTTGTAAAAACTAAACCATAGTAATGATAAAGCAAAGGCTGAACGAAGCAGAATCTGAGCCCTATGAATTGATAACATCACTGAATATTTATCTCGAAGAAGAAACGAAAGCAACTTTTCTTTTTCTTTTCCTGGAGGACAAAACAATTTTCATCAACTCAACGCTCTTGGTGTTTCGGATGAATCCTGAAATATGCTTTAAACTAGGGAGATGTAGAACCCATTTCGCGAGTGCGTATAATTAAAAGCGCACGTAAGATTTATTTTCCTTCAACATCTTACCAAATATTAATATTTTATCATCGCATTTAACAAATATTACCGCAAATGTGACTAGTTTTCTTTAGCTGATGTTTTGCATGAGTTTTCCAGTTTGGGGTACTTTTTCAACTAAAAAACTACTCCGCTACAAAGGAATTTGGCTATACATAACTTATTCAGCGAATTCTTAAATTGATAATGAAGAAAACCGAAGATTTCAAATAAGATAACGCAAATGATAATACTTTGTACTTTAAAGCAGCTAAATGCTGTCAGAATACAGATAATGAAATTCCTTTACCTTGAATAATTGGATTTCTACTGACTTCGATAGGTGAGTTGTTTTCGAACGACCGGAACATGTTTCAATATTTCATTATAGAACTCAAATAATGAAACGAAAAAACTAAAGTTCTTAGCAGAGCAAGGTGTCAGATTCATAATTGTGTGCTTACGCAGAAAGTCTAGAAATGGAAGTTTTAGAAAAGGTTATTATGCTGGATCGAAAGTGATTACACCTATTAAATAAAAAGAAAAGTTGAAAAATACTTTTCATTTATCTACACTGCTGGCCACTCAAAATGCAACACCAAGAAGGAAGCATCCGATTGGCCGGAAATTCGCAGCATGCGTCGCCCGCGAGTGGACATGCAAACGATTAGCAATGCAGGGCATATGCAAATCATGTGCGCCCAGCGCGCCACCGAGAAGCACGATAATAAGGGTGCACAGAAGGCGGGGTGTAAGTAGTGGAAGTATGTTGTGCTACCGGACCTGTGCGTGGGAAGCTTCCTGATGCCTCGTCGCAGAATACGGCAGTCATTCAGGCACGTTTCGGAGTTCGACAGAGGACGAATAGTGGCTTATCGAGACAGCAGTTTATCGTACAGAGACATCGGAGCCCGTGTGGAACGACATTCAGCCACAGTGAGGGGAGTATGAAATCGCATGTTGTGCGGCGGGCATTGACGGCTCGCACCGCCACATCACGAACGTTAGCGCAGGAATTAGGGTGTGCTGCGCAACAACCTATGTCAGCACGTACCGTTTGACGTCGTCTGCAGGAGCGGGGACTTGTCGCACGGCGCCCATTGCTCGGATTACCATTGACGTTACACCACCGGTGAGTGTGGCGGTAGTGGGCCGTTGAACGCCGCACCTGGACTACTGAATGTCACGACATTGTCTTCTCGGACGAATCCCACTTCTTCCTGCAACACCACTATGGTCGGATCCACGTGTGGCGGCACCGCGGCGAGAGACTGTATGACGCTTGCATTGTGCATCGCCATACCGGTCCGTCGTCTGGCGTTATGCTTTGGGGCGCAATTGGATATGACACCCGCACTTCTCTGGTACGCATCGCCGGTACACTCAGCAGCCACCGCTACATCTCCGACGTTTTGGAGCTTGTAGTCGACGTTTTGGAGCCTTACCTGCAGGACCTGCCAGCGGCCAAGTTTTAAGAGGACAACGCGGGCCTGCACGAGACGCGCATCGTGCAACAATTCTTCATGGCCCACCAGGTGTCACTGCTGCCCTGGTATGCGTGTTCTCCCGATGTGTCGCCCATCGAACACGTCTGGTCACTGATCGACAACCGAGTGGCTCGGCAAGCACCACCCGCGGCTACGCCTGATGAATTATGGCAACGTGTGGAAGCATCCTGGACCGACATATCTTAAGCCTACATCCAAAGCCTCTTTTGTTCGATGCCGCGATGTGTAGCGGCCGTTATTGCCAGCCATGAGGGCCACACGAACTATTGATGTCTGCGTGTTCCGCAAGTCGCACGGGCCTGTAAGCTCAATAGTTTTATCTCTGTATCTGTTGTTATGAGTCCAGTAAATCTGGCTTTGCTATCTAGTGTCCTTCTTGGTGTTGCATTTTGGGTGGCCAGCAGTGTAACTGAATAAATTCCATTTTTATTTAAAATAGAACTGCAGCTTTCGATAAACTTGTTAACACCGATCTTGTTGAGCGGAGCTGTCTTTACGAGACTCGAGACAATTAGTTGTTTGGGCATAAGTATGAGATGACATATCCGATCACTGTGATTTTTTGCATGCCACTGGACATCGTCCATGGTCAGGTTTTGACGCCTTCCGATTCCCTAAATTCCGTGTCAATGAGGAATAATCGTCCAAAAACTTGCATGTTTAGGGGTTTTCCGGGTTTTGAGAAGGGGTCGTTTGTTACCTATCTCCTCCAACGATCTTTAGCAGATCGCGGTGACACTTGCCACGGAGAAAGGAAAGGACATGGTGAGGGACATGGGGTTGGTATCATGGTGATTGGTGGTGGTGTATAAAAATGATGACCATTAAAAAACTGACCAATTTTAATAATAATTGAACAAATTCGCCTCCTATAGGAGACTCGGCACAATTAGTTGTTCGGGCATAGCTACGACGTTAAACATCCGATTACCGTGATTTTTGGCATGCGATGGGACATCGTCCATGGTCAAGTTTTGACGCCTTCTGATTCCCGAAATTCCGTGTCATTGAGAAATTTCAATTAAAATTAGATGGCCTTTTACTTGAACCGTTTCACGAAAGTCGGCTCACTAACATTGATTTAAAAAATCGTTTGAATTGAAAAACGGAGAAATAGGAAGAATCCGTCTGTTAGCTCAACTCTTGCTTAATCTATAATAATAAAAGGAAGTTTGTGTGTGTGTGCGCGTGTGTGTGTGTGTGTCTGTCTGTCTTTTGCGATACAAAATGATAAACGTGGTTCCCGATCTGAGTGTGACTTTCCGCTTTGTTTACATGCAACCTGATCACAACCAACGTGAAGGCGTGAAGGAAAGTAGTTCATGATAAATTTTAGGCATTTCATTTTTAGAATGTTTCGTGCTTTTGTTCTGGAAGTCATAAATTTTTGTAATAATAGACGCCTTAATGAGCTTAGATTTTGCAATAGCTTTAATCAAAATTTGCCAACTGTATCCGAGTTATCGGTTATCGTTGCAGGCTTGTCCTAGTTAGATTTTGGAGTGTTTCGGACACAAAGAAACCTTCGACTTTTCAGATAACATCAAATAAATCCTGCTTTCTTCAATTAAGGTGGTTTGGCAAGGAAACAAAGGATAATCAGAAAGTGCTATATCCGATAAATATGGCGGATGAGTGAGATTTACATTGATAAGTTGGCTCAATATTTGTTTGCAACTTTTTAAAGCATTAGGTCTGACACTTTCATAGTGGAAGATTACGTGTTAACCGAAGATGGACGCGCAACATACAGAGGTTGTTGCGCAGTTAACGACAACAACGCTCTCTGTTAATTGTTTCATCGTAATCTTCGTTGATGACAATCAAACTTTACTTTAGTTAATATAGTTTACTATTGATGCAAACGAATGTCTTTTCCATACTAAATTTTTTACAGTATACATTTTATATCACCACTAATAACTCTACTCAAAACAAGACAAGAAAGAATGCAACACAAACAGCAAATCTTCCGATCCAATTACTTTGTGTGAGAGCAACTAGTTGTTCAAAATTGAAATTTGAACAAATTTCAAGCTTACATGCATGAGCCATATCAGTATAACTATCGCTGTCTCCACGAGGTGTCACATCCCAATGAAAGTTGTATTAACACCGATATCAGTAGCAGGGTGAGTCTTCCTTTTACAGCTCAAATTATTAATGATGCAAGAACATACACGGTCGTATCATAATAATATGACCACCTACCTAATAATGGGAATAACCAAACTTGGCCGGGTCGACGAGGCCTATTCGGACTGCAGCAGAGCACGGAGGTCCCGGATATTTTTTGGCTGTGGGACTGCGCGTCGAACCTGTCGTTCCAAATAGCCCCACAAGTTATCTATGGGATTCAGGTCGGGCGACTTCGCCGGCCAAGAGAAAAGAGAGACATCGCTGTCGTGTTGCTGGAACCAGTCACGCATCCCCTTAGTGATATGACAGGGCGCATTGTCCGGTTGGTAGACACCATCACCACCAAGGTAAACGTCCAACATGAAGGGATACATGTAGTCGGCAAGGGTGGACAGGTAGCCATTGACGTTCCGAGACCCATCCAGTGGAACCAGCAGCGGTCCCAGGTCATACCGGGAAAACATCCCCCAGACATGCACACTGTCACCGCCGGCCCATACTTGATCGACAAGAGAGTCCGGGTGTTGTATATCATGTGTCTGACGCCGTACCCGACACCGCCCGTCACTTCGGTTGAGTAGAAACCTCGATTCGTCGGAGAAGGCAACATTTTGCGCTCTTTTCACTGTCCAATGAGGGTAGTACCATACCAACTGCAGGCGTAGTTGCCGATAGACCTGGGTTAACATGCGCACCTTCGGGCAGCGTCGACTCCGGAGAACCATACGGAAGAGGGTTAGCTCTACTGTTATTTATATTGAGACACATACCTGGGTGCCACAGCTTTCATATATATGTGGTCAGTTGATGTACTTTTGCGGGTCGACTGCCCTTTACCCGTCGACGGAAACGACGTTCACCTCTGTGGTCGTGGCCTTTGGGACTACACCGTTACGACTTCGCGAGGTACTGGGTGTGCAAACGGTCTATTCTTGGTACACCCTTAACACAGCACCTGGTGAACAGCCCACGAAGTCTGCTGTTTTTTGAGATGTTTTCACCCTTAGCGCGATAGCCGATGATCACTCTTTTTTGAACGTCTGTGAAATCATTATCTCTGCACATTGTGCTCAAGTAACGCACTATGGCTCATCTGTCCTGGCAGGCTGCGTATACACTATCTACCAACAGGTAATTGGACACTTGTGATAGCAAAGGAAATCGAAGTTTATTCACCTTCAATAGTTGGTGGAGCCTCCACGAGCGGCGATTACATCTGCGACCCTCCGGGGCATACTCTCAACCAGGCGTTGTCCACGGCTAGCGGTATTTTCTTCCACTCGGCTTGGAGAAGACAGGTCCTTCCCCGATTTTGGACGGTGGGGGCACCCCTTAAGTCGACGCTCCAACTCGTCCCAGAGGTGCTCGACAGGGTTAAGGTCCGGGCTCTGCGCATGCCAGTCCATTCGATTTACCCCATTGACACCATACCAAGCTTTGGTGGACCTCACAACATGACAGGTGGCATTGTCATCCTGAAAGTAACATGGGTCCACCCCGTAAAACTGCCACAACGTAGGAAGCGCATGGTCATCCAAAATGGGGAAGTAGGTCTCGGCGTTGAGTCTACCAGGAATTGCGACTAAGGGTCCCATGCCATACCAGGAGAAACACCCCCATAGCATAATTCCACCGCCGCCGAACTTCGCAGTTGGCACAATACATTCCGGAAGGAGGCGTTCTCCAGGCGGAAGCCAAACCCAGACCCTGCAATCCGAACGGTAGAAGGTGAACCTTGATTCGTCGCTCCAGAGAACCTGTTTCCACTGTTCAACGGTCCACTGTGGGCGTTCTTTGCACCACGTTAGCCGAGCAGCGCTATTGAACTTGGTGATCAAAGGCTTGTGGGCGGCAGCATGTCCATGATAACCGAGAAGATGGGGTTCCTTACGGATGGTATTCATCGAAAGAACGCTCCCGGATGCCTGTTGAAACTCCTCGCGGATGTTGCCCATCGATTTGGTGCGGTTCTTCCGAATTTCTCTGGCCAGCCCCCGTCGGTCTCTAATTCCCAGTTTTGTGGGTCTGCCGGGTGAGGGCACATTCAGACAGTCACCTCTCATCTTCCACTTGCCAATCACGTAGGCCACTGTCAATTTTGGGTACTTCAACTAACTGGATATGTCACGTATGGATCGGCCATTTCTGTGATACTCGACGATTACACCTTTCTCGAAATCAGAGAGCTCCGAACTGCGTGGCATCTTGCATGCGGCTGGTTGTGTTGTTTTTGTTTCCCACACGATATTTAACGGCGACGGCCGTGACGTGTATCAGGACCGCAGATATCGTCGATTGCAGGGGTGTCCAATTACTTGTTGGTAGATAGTGTATCTCCCTGTGGTCGACCTCGTCGTGTGCTCTGTGTGACAAGCCTGGGCGGGTACACTGTGATCTGATCTCGGGTGTGGTCATATTATTCTGATACGACTGGGTACACCCTAACCTCATTTTGCAAACTGTAGGCGTTTGCCCACGTTCCACCAGAGCAACGATCTAACAGTGGTACCATTCGGCAAGTTTCGCGGATAGAAACCTTTTGATGCCACATTGCACATCCAACACTGAAGCGAAGTGCTGTTCTTGTAGGAAATGGGCTATGGAGCGAAACCGGTGTTAGTTATATGTGGTAAGTTCCAAACTGTAAGGAGGACAGGGTAGGATCTCAACCTCTTCCAAGTCCCGCAGTTTTCGGCGGACTAGTGTGGAAGTGCGACTTTGGGCATTTTCCACTTACAGCAACGTCCCCCTTTCTATTGATGAGAAGTGGATATCGTTGACCGAGGGCACCATGGAGCCGCTGCAGTTGTTTGCCATAGAGGTTCTCGTTCGCAGCCTCACCATCTGGCATGAGTTCTCAGTGCATAGGCGGGCTCTCTATCTTTACGGGCCTGGCCACCGGATTAAGAACTTGCTTGTGACGTCACGCTAAGCGACGGGCATGTCCACGGGTAGCTGAAGACATCAATGTGAAAGTATTCATTATTTGCTTCAAATTATTTAAATTTCTTTTGACTGATGATTGTGAGTAATTACTCCATGTACAAAACGTAAAATTTGTGATAAAAACATTGGCGGCAAAGAAGGTTGAAGAGTTGAATGTGGTAGACGGAAAATGTTCAAAACGTAATCAAACTACACTGCTGGCCACTCAAAATGCAACACCAAGAAGGACACGAGATAGCAAAGCCAGATTTACTGGACACATAACAACAGATACAAAGATCAAACGATTGAGCTTACAGGCCCGTGCGACTTGCGGAACACGCAAACATCAATAGTTCGTGTGGCCCCCCACGGCTGGCAATAACGGCCGTTACACGCCGCGGCATCAAACGAAAGACGCTTTGGATGTGGGCTTGGGGTATGTGGGTCCAGGCTGCTTCCACACGTTGCCACAGTTCATCAGGCGTAGCCGCGGGTGGTGCTTGCTGGGTCACTCGGTTGCCGATCAGCGACCAGACGTATTCGATGGGCGACATATCAGGAGAACACGAGGTCCACGGCAGCAGTGACACCTGGTTGGCCATTAAGAATTGTTGCACGATGCGTGCCACGTGAAGGCGCGCATTGGCCTGTTGAAACGAGGCCGCTGGCAGGTCCTGCAGGTAAGGGAGGACTACAGGCTCCAAAACGTCGGAGATGGTGCGGTAGCTGCTGAGTGTACCGGCGATGCGTACTAGAGGGGTTCGGGTGTCATACCCAATTGCGCCCCAAACCATAACGCCAGGCGACGGTCCGGTATGGCGATGCATATTGCAGGCGTCATACAGTCTCTCGCCGCGGTGCCGCCACACGCGGATCCGACCATCATGGTGTTACAGGAAGAATCGGGATTCGTCGGAGAAGACAATGTCGTGACATTCCGTAGTCCACATGCAGCGCTCAACGACCCACTGCCGCCACACTCACCGGTGGTGTAACGTCAATGGTAATCGGAGCAATGGGCGCCGTGCGACACGTTCCCGCTTGTGCAGACGACGTCGAATGGTACGTGCTGACAAAGGTTGTTGCGCAACACACCCTAATTCCTGTGCTAACGTTCGTGATGTGACGGTGTTAGCCGTCAATGCCCGCCGTACAACATGCCGGTCCACTCGTTCGGTGGTGTGCCACGGCTTCGGCAATCGCTCACGTCGGTCCGTTCGTCATTCCTGCACCTACCGAATCCATACTCGCCTCACTGTGGCTGGATGTCGTCCCACACTGGCGCCGATGTCTCGGTACGATAAACCGCTGTCGCGATAAGCCACTATTCGTCTTCTGTCGAACTCCAAAACGTGCTGGAATGACTGCTGTATTCTGCAACGAGGCATCAGGAAGCTTCCCACGCACAGGTACGGCAGCACAACACAATTCCACTACTTACACCCCGCCTTCTGTGCACCCTTCCTATAGTGCTTCTCGGTGGCGTGCATGATTTGCATATGACCTGCAATGCTAATCGTTTGCATGTCCTCTCGCGGGCGACACATGCTGCGAATTTCAGGTCAATCGGATGCTTCCTTCTTGGTGTTGCATTTTGGGGGCCAGTAGTGTAAATTTGAACTGGGACTAATGTCCGCTTCTGTATTTTTAAATGTATTTTTAAATAAGTACTCAAAGTTGAAAAATGACAGCTTAAACAGCAGGTCAGGGAAAATAAAATATACTATGTTTGCAGCAGCTACTTAATGAATCTGGTCTTCCTGTGTGAATCAACAACAGTGAGAATATCTCCAAATTTTGGAAAAGACATTTGATAATCACCATTACAGGGAAACTAAATCCTAGTTCCAGTCTGACTACCCTAAACCCCATACGAATAAATATATTCCGATCTTCATTTTGTATATTTTCAATTTTCATTTTTTTGCATATTATCAATCTTCATTTCATGTGTGGGACAAAATTATCAAGCATGCATGCTCTAACACAGCATCCGTATAACCATGGGGGCGAAATCAGTACAAAGCGAGTTTATTTTTCATTCATTTATTTCTGTGTGTACATTGTGCTGAGAGGTACACATTCTCAGTATCTAAAAGTCTAGTTGGCAGCCTCAAAACTTTTTTATTTACATCGGTATGCCCTGCAACATTATGCAGATGAATAGTAAGATTGTATCTAATTCCTTCAGTTTCAAAATAGACTAGGGAAGGAGGAGAGGCTATGTTGTTAAAATCACACATAAATATAGACTGTAATAGCATTATTAGATATTTTGTTGTAACTTCCTTTTCCAAATATTTTCCAATATGTTTCTCAGTATTAATTTATTATATAATTGGGCTATCCCATTTTTTTTCGTGTACTGCAACATTAACGTAGCGCAGCATTATTATAACTATTATTTTGTGAATTACTTTTTCAAACTCATTCTCAGTATATTAATTTTGGAACAATTTACCTCTTCAGATTTATTATTTTTTTGGATAAAAGCAATGTTATTTAACCAGAAAACGTTAGGGTCTAAAAACGTAATTTTGGAGGCTGTTGTATTAATTTTTCGCCGATTTTTCTTTTACACATGCAAATTGCAATGTAACAGTATGCCAACGTACTAACAGATTGCGCTTCAGTTATTTTCTTCATCTGTTTAAAACTACATTAACAGAGCTTTTTGGTGTAACCGTTTATACTCATACAGAACAGAGAAAGCGTAATTCTTGAGAAAGGTAAAACAGACGCAAATTTCTTTCTTTCTGTAATAATCTAATAATAATCATCACTGTCACTGCACGATTTAAAATCTGATTTACCAAGATCACATTAAAGGTTTATTACATTAAAATATATTATGTACGAGTTAAAATCTACTAGATCTTTCTTGTTGATAAAAGTCTACTAGATCTTTCAGTGTAATTATTATTATTGGATTATTCGAGGGGTGCACGACAACTAATTCTGAGTCCTTTCTTTCTCTTTTTTTTAAATTTCGGTAGAACTACTATTAAAAACATTTCGGTAGATTTACTATAAAATAATATGCAGAAAACTAAAATATAGACCTTATTAAGCTGTTCCTTCAAGCATTAAGCAAGACTGAATGCCCAGAAACCTACAGTGCTGTAAACGTCTCAGTGCTTTACTCCGTCGCTTAGCCTGACGTCACAAAAACGATGGCCAAGCCCGTAAAGAGGGAAGGGGTGAGTCCCGGGAGCCCCGGCATAGGACACTCACACTGTCGTCAAATGCATGGCATGACTTTCCTCTCAACAGCCCTTGTACCAGAAGCGGTGCTCCTTGACGTGACCGCAGCCACTGAGAAAAGAGCAAGAACATGTCTAAATTTGAATGGGGAATGATCATTGGCCCAAGAAAGCCGGGGACCAGTACCACATGAAATGCAATCATTGTTGACCGTTGGATGGCCAACGTAGTGAAGGTCGGCTCCGAATAATCCGAAAATGAACATGGTCTTAATGTACGTACCGTAAATTGGAGACCACCAGTGGTTTACAGTCGAAATGAAAGCGGGTCGAAACGTGTTGTCCGAAACATCAGGAGATCGACAATTTCTCATTTACTCGCGCTTTGCAACCAGGCAGCTCAGAGAAACGTTTCCTATTACACAGTCAAGCGGACGCTTCTGCGGATATTACTAACGAGTAGGCGGCCAGTTCGTGTGTCCATATTAGCAAACTTTCATTGACAGCTCATTGTGCTCAGGAGCACCGCACCAACAACAGACAGGACTGGTGAACAATCGCTTTATCCGATTATTTCAGTTTTGAGTTCCAACGTGCCGATGCAAACGTCTGTATTCAAAACCTTGCGAATAAACAACTGCAGTTTGCACGTCTGGAAGGAGCCAAGACGCCGCAGGCGGTAACATGCCATGATCGTCATCATCCACAACATTTGGTTTTCCATCACCGTTGAATATACTCCCATCCACAGATCAAAACCAGGCATTGTTTCAAAGAAAGTGTTTCTATACATTGTGATCATGTATCCGGATGCAATGAACTTCTTCAACAAGACACATCTCCGGGTCACAAGGCCTGCATTACGTGGATATCATTCGAGGATCACCCTCAAGCACTTCGTGTGCTCTCCAGCCTACTAATTTTCCAGATTTGAATCTTACCGAAAAATTTTGGGTTGAAGTACAAAGGACCATTCGCTGATCGCAGCCTCTGCGTCTCTCCATTGCAGAACTTTGGGGGATCATTCTGTCGACTTAGTCCTGAAAACATGAGGACAGCTTCCGCAGTCTAATGGAGTCGATGCCATTATGGCGCAAGCGGTCATCACAGTGAAAAACGGCCCATTATGTTATTAGGTAGGTTGTCATAATATTGTGATCGATAAATACACTTTAAAAACTTCCATTGAACGGAAACTCACATCAAACGATACAGAAAGATCGGTACTTAAACTTTGTTCTTTACAAACGATTCATGCAAACTTTTACACTGGCGGTAGGGAACAGAAATGAGTTCCCCGTAGCCCAATGTTTGTGAAACACATATAGAGCAAGGTAATGTTGTTGAACAGGTCTATTTATTCATTTGACGTCATGAATGAATAAGCATTAGGGTGGAGCGAAAAACACTTTTTTTTATTTGAAACGTCACCATATGCAATAGTTGCGATTCTGTTACTAAAATGACCCCCCGAAATATGAATTACATTATTAGATATCTTAGGCTTCCCCAAGAACCTCGAAGTTTGAAAGTTATAGGGAAAATGCTTTAAAAACACCCGCTTTCTCCATTTTGTAAATATAAGAAAATACTGTATCACCATGTTATTTAATATCACCTTTGAGTGTATAAATGTTACCGCTGAAGCTCGAAAGGCGTTAATGGGCACATTACCTAGCTAATCTGCAGATTAACTGATTTGCTCCGTTAACGTGCGGAATCAAGAGTTTTCCGCATTTTACCTAGGTAATGTGCACATTAACGGCTTCCGTATCGTTCAAGTTCAAAAGTTTGTTTCTCTCATTTCCTTTCCCTACACCTTCCCCCTCTCCTCCACTTTTAGTTTGGTTTCGTGTGATATGTTTGTTCACGTATATTGTGGTGAAATAGATCCTAAAGAGAAAGGGTATGGTAAGAATGTATGGTGCAACATCTTTAAAAAGAATATGGATCAGAAAATACAGCGTGATCAAGCCATGAAAGGTTTAGAAAAGTAAGCAAAGAAAATGTTAGCAGTTTCTAATGCCAAGCACCCAAATGTCGATGAAGGTGTCACTGTGAGAATTAAAGTACCCGAAGTAGACAGAGCAAAAACTGATGCCCGCTCGATTTTAGCTGTGGTTCTTAGTAAAACAGATGATGGCTTTTATAAACTTGGTACTAAAACGGGTATTTTAAAACAATTGTATGCACAATCTGAATTCGGTGTTTGCAAAGAGAGATTTTTAACGAAAGAAGATGTCCCTGCTGTAGAAATATCTTTACGTCAAACAGCAATAAAACAATCCCTTGGTACTGGGCAGGGTTTTAGAAAATGAGACTGCAAATCTAAATGTACCACAAATAGGTGTGCTTGTCGCAAAAAACAATTGCTATGTAATTCAAAGTGTCACCAATCTTTAGATTGCACTAATAAGTAAGCATAATTTTATCATATGTTTTGCAAATTCATTTCCTTAATTATAATAATATTTTAAACCGTTTGATTCTTTCTATTATAGTTTTTTAATTAATTGATGATTGATTATATTAACTAATTTGTTGATTGTTTGATTGTAATAACTTGATTCTTTATATATCGAAAAATAAATAAATAACATATGTTAATTTAAGCGTACAGAAACGTTGCTGTTGTTCCAGCAAAGATCTTATTTTAACTTTAACGAGTGCCTAGTAGGTAATGTGCAGATTATCTAGGTAGTTTGCTGATTACTTAGGAAATTTGAGCAATGAAACAATTTTCGGCACTTTAACGGATCACCCTAGTTAATCTGTACATTACCTAGATAATCTGTAGAATAACTGATTTCGGCACTTTAGCGGTAGCATAAACACGGGTAAAAATTCAGCAGACGTGAGTTAATTTCTTAGACGTCCACAGATCCCTTAAAGTATGTAATTTTTTGCCAAAAATGGCATGATAAGAAGCATGGAAACTTATGTTGTTCGACAGCAGCCTTAACGTTATCAATTTGGGCTTAACATTAACACCGCCCCCTCCATACTTTCTAGAAACCTCGTATTGATTTTCAGATGCATAACTTGCGACCTTGCGCTCTTCTTTGTTTTTACTTTCTTCACCTAACCCCACCACCTCCCTCACAGCACAGCACTCTTTGCAAACTCGCTGAGTGATCTCATCACAGTCGTACAGATCCTTTTGAGAGAGAGTGTTGGCTGGTGGTGCGTTATAATGATGCAACAGTTTATTTCACTCCTAGTGACGTTGATTGGAGGTACCGGCATTTTCATTTTGTTGTTCTACTACTTATGATGGCTGAAAAAAGAAACAAAGCTGATTGCCTTATCCTCGGGAGTTATAAGAAGACGCATGAAAACGTGTTGCCCACGTACGAAGATGTAATGCGTCATCACTACCTTGTGAGGATTACTCTTAGGCAGGAAGGTGCAAATTATGAGCCTTCTGCAGCAGAAATAGCAAGTATTGTCGCGGACAAAGTGCTGAGTGAATGTAAGAAAGCATCTCTTCCGACATCGCTCCACAAATCAGTTGTAAAGCGTATTACAGCATACAACACTGAAATCCAAAAGCCGAAAAAACACGATGCAAGAATGTATGAAACCTACCGGAATAAGGTTAAACAATTTCGCGCAGATTCACAACGTATCTCTGACATATGCTCGTGCAAGTGCATATGTTTTAGAACCTGAAAGTGCTGCTCTGAAAAAAAAAGTACTCTTGAAAGAGCGAGACTTTCTAATAGACCAGAGAACAAACAAAGTAATGATAGTAGGTGGACATGACGCATAAACCACCAGTGTACTGAAGAAAAGATAAACTCGAAAGAGTGATGGGAAAGAGCAGGTCCTTAGGAAATTACAGAAAACTGCATCATTGAAATCGGTCCTGCGAGTCGAGGATGATACTTCAGAAGAGGATACAAATACTAATTCTGCAGCAAAACCGGACGAGCCGGGTCCTAGTCATTTGTTGGCCTCGGAGAAAGATTATGATTTCACTCCACATTGCTCTTCAAAACCGAGGAATCAAATGACACTGTCTGCTATTTTCTAAAAAGTGCAATAGGCGAGGCATCAGCGATCGAGCGGCAGCCGATGTTGTGTCGGCGTTGCTTCATGATGTAAGTGAACAGGTTCAGTCAAAAGAATGTAATGTACCTCTTATTGACCTGGATAAAATATGACGAGAAAGGAAAAAGACCCGTCAAACAATTCAAAATGAGGTAAACTTGACTGGTCGCAAGATTGTATCTCTATTTTTGGACGGAAAAAGGGATGAAACTCTTACGGATACACAGACAGATGATGGCAAAAGGCACAAACGAAATGAATGGAAGGTGCATGTTACACTTGTTGAAAAACCATGGTTCGGTCTATTTGGGATATTTTGCACCGAAGAGCAAGAGTGCAAAGGACATTTCCGACCATATATTCAGCTTATTGGACCAGAAGGCCTTTGTCTTGTCGGAGTTAGTCTTTATTGGAAGTGACGAGGAAGCGAGTAATACCGGCACAAATGTAGGTATAATTAGGCGCCTTGAAGATAAACTCAATTCTCCTGTGCACTGGATTATATGTCAACTTCATTTTAATGAACTGCCTTTACGCCACCTCACTGAAGCACTCGACGAGAAAACATCAGGTTCAAGAGGATTTATTGGAAAGCGCCTGAAGACGTGCGCAAAAATTCCTATCGTTAATTTCCAGAAAATTGAATTTTCGTTTCAGTCTGACATAAACTTTGGAGATCTTAGCTCGGATCAACTTTATTTGTGGGAAATTTGTAAGGCAGTTTCTGCAGGTGATTGCCCACAAGATCTGGCGAATCGGGATTCTGGAACACTTGCAAATTCCCGTTGGCTGACCCTCGCAAATCAGATTTTGTGTTTGTATGTTGGAACTAGTTGTGCAACACCACAACTTGTCTTATTAGCCACCTTTGTAATGAAAGTATATGCACCATCGGGGTTCACGATCAAATGTAACGGTATCACCTGTAAAGATGGCCCAAGAAATTTGCAGGTTTTTATATCTCCGTTTTAGTATCTTCCAGATAATTTAAAGGATATTGTAAAAAGAGTCGCCCAAGACAACGCGTATTTTGCCCATGCAGAAAGCTTGCTCGATGCAATGTTGTTTGACGACAGAAGGTATGTCCACGAGTTTGCTTTTCGACGCATCATGAAGGCCAGGAAATCTTTCGAAGAAACAACTACCATTAGGAAGTTTCGGATTCTTAAGCTGAATTTCCAGAGCAATGATTACATCGACCTAATCTACTGGCAAGAGGATATTTTGACTGGGCCTCCCATCACACGGAAATGGAAAGACGATGAGTTTCTGGAATTACTAGAGTCGGATAGATATCCACGTTTTGCCCCGAATTTACAAAGATACCCTGCCATTCTCAGGCAGTAGAGAGGATTGTTGAGATTGTAACAGATTCTTCTGCTCATGTGTGCGTCCTTCTTGCAAGAGATGGATTCATCAGTGCAAACATTTTAGACAGGAAGCTGATGGCAAGTTTTGAAAAAAAGTCTGATTTCTAAGTGAAATAAACTTACTTCTCAAGTTCTACTACCAGGTAAGGCTGGTGTCTATCATATTTACATAACTTATGCATTTTCAGAGAAATATGACAAAATTTGAGCTCTTTGGGGAAGCCTCAGAAATTAACTCACGTCTGCTGAATTTGTACCCGTGTTTATACACTCAAAAGTGATATTAAATAACATGGTGATACAGTATTGTTTTATATTTACAAAATGGAGAAAGCGAGTGTCATTAAACCTTTTTTTCCTATAACTTTCAAACTTCGAGGTTCTTGGGGAAGCCTAAGATATCAATCGAGTTTTTCATCCCGCATATATTACTGTAAACGGAATCGTGAACTTACGCCCTCTGGTTGCAGACTTGTGCGTTAAGAATAATTTGTAATCATATGAGAAACATTTCGCAGCGAAACCCTCTCCACCAAAGAAAGAATTTTCTAAATCGGACCCTTAGAAGCAGAGATATCGACAAATGTAAGGTATGCATCTACGCCCCCAGACGAAAAAAAACGTGCATTATTTTAAAAAGAAAGGATTCGCAAAAGGTTTTTTGATGTGAGCGGTATTGCCCAGTTTTTCTGCAAATACATCCGAAGCAGAATTTAACACTTATGCCCCCTTGTGGCCAAATTATTCTTTAATAAATATTAAAAAAATATATGAAAAACATTTCCTATCAGGAGCTATATGCGATGCAGGCAATATTTTTAATATCGGACTTTTAGGAACTGGAAAATAGAGGAAAACGCCATTTACATTAACGCCCCTTACCTATGGTTTAATTGAAAATTTTGAAATTATTATTATATGAAAAACATTTCGCACCGAAAACGCTATTCAACAAAGAAGGAATTTTTCAAATCATCCACTTAGAAACAGTGAAATTGACAAACATATGATATATATCTACGCCCCCTGGAGGAGAAACCATGCAATATTTTAAAAAGAAAATACTCCGGAAAGGTTTCTCGACGTAAGTGGCATCGGTCCACAGACGAATTGTTTCAATCGAGATTTTAGAAGCTCAGATTTTGTGGCAAATACCAGAAGCAGAAATTTACATTTACGCCAACTGGTGGCCAAACCATTCTTTATCAAAAATTAGAAATTATATGCAAAAGGTTTCCCATTTGGAGCTGTATCCGCTGAAGAAAAAAAATCAAATCGGAGTTTTAGAAGTAGAGATATCGGGGAAAACGCACTTTATGTTTACGCCCCCTAACGGAAAATCTACGCGTAACTTGAAAAAGGGACTAGACCTAAAATACTCTTCGACATAAATGGAATCGAAAGGTGAAAGAATTTTTTCAATCGGATATTTAGAAGCAAATGTATGGAATAATATGTATTTTGAATTCGATGTCATCTGCATTTACGCCCCCTAGCGGCGAAATTGAACATCGTAAAAACACAAAACAAAGGATCATCATTCGCATATTTCAAGCTTCCCAATGGAAAAAGAATTTTTCAAATCGAACTAATAGTTGCACAGATATGGTGTCCACAGACGGACGGACGGGCAGTCCGATAACATAAGCACGATCTTTTTTTTACAAAAAACGTCTTATGATGAAAACCTTTTTTCTTCATTAGACGTCTTTTGCAAAAAAGATAGTGCATATGTTATCGGATTACAAAAGAAGTCTTACGAAGAAAACCTGTTTCCTCTTCGTTAGCTCTGCAAACAGCAGCATATCCCGGTAGAGTCTCATAGTGGCAATATCATGAGAATTCAAAGATACAATAAAGCAGATTTTCGTGCTGAGTAAGAACAACAAAAGTTAATAGCCGTGGAAGCACGATTCATGATATTGATATCTAAAACCATATGATATTTAAAACTTTAATCACAGTTAAAAGCAGCACATGAGTGATAATGTACATGAGATCTTTTGGAGTTGCCTGCGACTCTCATCTTCAGCTGTGTGACTAACAGGGCGAGATAACCTACATAGTCATACACTGAGTGGCCACTTTATTATGACCACCCCCTCAGTACTTCGTTGGGCCACCTTTTGCCTTCGATTCTTCGTGGCATGAACTACACGAGATGTTGATAGGTGGTTTATGGAATCTGAGACCATGCTTGATGAATAGCACTTTCCAGGAGTGTGAGATTGCAGGGTTGTGGATCCAGCTGTCTTATGGCTCGTTTAACTTCATCCCACAAATTCTCAATGTGGTTGTGATCTGGAGATTGTGGGGGCCCACTAAGCAAAGAAAACTCACCGGCATGTTCCTGAAACCAATCCTGTACAGTACGAGCACTATGGCAGGACGCATTATCTTGTTGAAAGTAGCCATCGCCATTGGAATAAACGATCCACATGATAGGATTCACTTGGTCCGCAACGATGTTTAGATATGATGTGGCAGTCAGACGTTGATCAACACGAATTAAAGGGCCCAAAGCATGCCAGGAAAACATTCCCTAAACCATAACTTTGCCTCCACCAGCTTGAAGGGTTGTAGCAATGCATTTGTGGTCCATGCTTTCGTGCTGTTTCCGCCAAATTCTCACTCAGCCATCGGCATGGTGCAGCTGAAAGCGTGATATCATCGGACCACATAATTTGTTTCCAATTATCGACTGTCCAATCTTTGTGCTCCTGTGCGAACTGGAGACTTTTTCTCTTGTTAACTGCAGACAGCAAAGGTGTTCGAACAGGCCTTCGGCTGACATATCCCATCCGATGCAGTGTACGGCAAACAGTGCGTGCAGAGATAATTTGAGGGGATCCTTGATTAAGATGGTATGTAATTTGCTGCACTGTTGCCCTTCTGTTGTCTGTTACCAGTCTGGACACTCTCCGTTGCGCCCGAGCAGTCACTAGTCGGTGACGACCACACGTTGCATGTAGCGACCCAGTTTTTTGTCTGACAGTCCAGTCTTTAAACACTTTAACAACAGCTGCTCTGGAACATTTCACGAATGCGGCGGTTTCGGCGATACTCGCTCCATGACTCCGAGCTTCTGCAATCATCCCACGTTGAAAGTCCGTCAAATCACAGTTTTTACCCATCTCGTCACCCCAAAATCCCTTCTACTACTGTCGCAAGCACTAAGCTTTCTCTTTTTACACTAGCCTCGCCCTCTGGCGGCAACAGCGTGCAGCCATAGCTCATTTGCTTAAAACTATCAGGTGGTCATAATAAAGTGGCCACTCAGTGTATAGTTAAAAATCAATGACGTAGAGTAGGTATTTGAGACATGCGCAGATCTAGCAAAAAATTGATATCTTATCATAAACATAGGAAACACAATAAATAAAATTAAGTTATAAATCACGATTATGAGCATTTTTCAAGGGTGGAGAACATGATACGAAAAATCATCATTACAGGCACTCTTTTTGTGTTGTAATATATACAAGCGTTCGTTAATTAAAGCCAAAAACCTGTTTGGTGGTGACGCAAGGATGGTGACATTGTCCCAATCTGGGCTATATTCACCACTATGAACAAGGCTGGCTAAAGATGTGCTTTGTGAACCCATTTTTGCATTGTATTTATGTTCATCGAGACGAGTAGCCAAGGTACGTACAGTGAAACCTATATAAACACGTTGTTCGTTGTTCACATCCACGGGGCTCAACAGTACGCAATAAATACCACTGTTTTGAGCAATGTCAATGGGATCTCTGTCATTTTTAAGCAAAACAATAATGTTTGTTGTTTTCACACCGTAATTAAATTTATACTTATGACAAACGTTACGCAGTATTGAGTTAATACAAGGTATGTGGTCCATAGAGCCTTTGTACCTAGATTATGAAGTGTCACATGAAGGGATTGTGAAAGTTTTTCTAGGTACGTTCTTGAGTTCGGCATCTGCAACACTTAGAGGGTATCCAAATTGTACGACAATGCCCTTAATAGTGGCAATTTCTTTACGCCTAAGTTCTGAAGTAGAGCAGTGGGTAATGGCTCTGCGTAACATGAATTGTGAAGAAGAGTATTTATAATTCTTAGGATGAAAATAGTCAGCGGGTATCTTACAAACCGAAGAAGTGGGTTTGCGCTACACTGTAGTTTGGATAGTATTAGACACGGGATCTCGAAGAATGCTAAAGTCTAAAAAAGATAGACAACAATCCAATTCAAGCTCGACAGAAAATTTAATCGTAGGATAGTGATTAGAAAGTACAGAAACAAAAGTATGAAGTTCATTAAGCGAATGAGGCCAAAGGACGAGGATATCATCTACATAACGAAGAAAACATAAAGGCTGTGGTAATAGTTGAGAAGGACAGCTGTTTCTAACTCCTGGAGAACAAGTTCCACGAGGAAAGGTGACAAAGGGGAGCACATAGGTGTATCCTGGGTTTGCTTATAGATGGTGTTATCAAACTTAATATAGAAACAGTTGGAGATTAACCTAAGGGCGGATAAAATGGCTTGAGATTCTGTAATAGGAAGAATGCTAGACAATTTGTCATAAATAATATTTTGCGCTAACTCAATAGGGATGTTAGGACACATCGATACAACGTCGACGGATGCCATAATAAATGGCTTATCCCCCAGGGTTAATGAATTTAACCGATGCAGAGCAGCAACAGAACTGGAGACCAATGATGCCTTCCTCGATATCTCTGCTTTTAAATGATTTCCTCGATATCTCTGCTTTTAAATGACCAATATTAAAATTACTTTCTGCATTGCATATTGTCCACTTCGAAGAGCATTTCGTATATGTTTTAAAGTTTTACGTGGTGCACAGTTGCTACGTGCGACAAATGTGAATTTTATTCAATCGGATTTCTAAAAATCTTATTTAAGCAGTTTATTTTTTTGTGCCGAACCCCATTCACCGTGAACAACATTCCACACATGTATTCTATTTTAAGTAACCAACAGTTTTCTCACCAGGAGCATAAAAGTGTATTTCTTTCTGTGATAAACGTTTGTAAGATCTACTGCCTTCCTAACATTCGGATATAGTTCATTTTTCATTTATATTAATTTTGTCTGCTTCTCGTTATGTTTTTTATCTTGAACGTCATGTATTATCTTCCAGGAGTTATTTATTCTCTGGGCATTGACTCTCAGTCAGCCAAGTCATAATAATTGGTATACAGAGACCTCGCAATTTGAAAGATTGTACTGAATTGAAACTTCATTCAACATGTAAGCCTACTGAGTTATCACTGAATTATGATCATCTGCCTAATACTTCGTAGGTCCTCCTTTCCCCCTCAGTACAGCAGCTATCCGACGTGGCATCGATGCAATAAGTTCCCTGAGGCCGTTGGCAGGTATAGCCAAACAAGCTGTGTGTAATGTGACCTTTAGTGTAGGTATGGAGTTGATTGGTGTATCCAGTGTTCCACAAGTGCTCTATGGGATGGATATAGGGAGAGTTCGGAGGCCAATCGATATGCTAGAAGTCTGAACTGTGTTCCCCAAACCATTCCTGCACAACATTGGGCTTGTGACGCGGCGTATTGTCATCCTGGAAGACACCGTTGCCATTCGGGAAATAGTGCAACATTGCTGGGTTAGAGAGTCAACAAGCAGTTCACGATAGTGGGCACCAGTCACTCGTCAGACCAGCACCCATTTTTTCAGTCATCCGACTTCCAACTTGCATTATCTTTGCACCCGGTGAGAATTTTGCATCCATGAACTCTGGTTAGCAGAGGGTATCGTCTGTGTCGTCTGCTGTTATAGCCCACACGTGCGAGCGTGCCACGCATGGTCATGAGAGATAATGTTTCGGGTTGACGTCTTTTGTATTGGGTATTCAACTGTTGAACAGTACCATTATAGTCTGTTCAACAGTTGACTACCCAATTGGAATCTGTATCATTATAGTCTGTTGGCCTCTACGGGCCGTCGGATCTGGGCCTCACCCCTCACATCAACCTTTCGCTTTCCTATGCAGTTTTACCTTCGGGTCGTTGTTTGACCATTTTCACCCCAAACTTGTTACTTTTTAACTACGGTGGCTCACTAACAACCCAATATTTCAGCAGTTTGGGAAATCGAAGCACCCGTTCTTCCACAATCTGTCCTTTCTCAAAGTCCGATAAATCCTTCTCTTTACTCATCACGCTCCGAATTTTACTACCTACTGCTGCACTGACACCTTACATATATGCTATGTCGTTCCACAAATCGCGGCCTTTTGAAAATCATGTGGCCAACTGGCCGCATCCGCTTTTGATACGGGTGGTCTTAATTCAGTGATTCACTCGGTGTAGTGTTGGCTCCCTACGAATGAGTACCACTATACTCTGCTCTACCACTAACCTCCGATTATCCGCATGTCTACATAGAAATAATCTTTATTTAGAGAAAATTTTATATTGTGTGCTGAAAACTTTTGCGTTTATGAAGTCTTCTAATATTCGTGGTATACTTTGCACCAGTTTTTTTGCAATAATGTGTCTTCCAATATGGTCCGCCATTCTTTTTTCAAAACCGTGACCTGTTCAACTTTGTATGTTGGGCAATCTCTTCTTCGTTCACATACCGGGCGATTTAGTTCCTCTCATATATTCTCTACAGGGCTCAGGTCAGGACTCCAATCAGGCCAATCCCACATTTCGAAGCTCGTGTCCTCAAAACAATCTATAACAACGCCAGCAGTACAAGATGGTGCGTAGTCCTGCTGATAAAGTAATGGGCCGTCTTGAAAGTACGGTCACCACGGTGATAGTGCATAAATGTGCAGGACGTCAAGGCAAAGCTCAGAATTTATGGTTTTCATCAAGACAGGTCATGCCATGCCGAAACACTATAAAAAACTCCTTACCCTCACATTGCATCCACGGAACTTAATTTGCCAGACCATACAGTTGAGAAGATACCTTTCTCTCAGCATCCATCCCACCCCGCGACAACCATCGGACTGTGTACCGTGAGTCATCAGTCCGAAGCACAGTTTCCCCTTTTTCAATAATCCAAGATTGACGTTCCTTACACCACACTAACCCGCGTGTGGCATTAGTCAAACTGAGAAGCTGTTTGTGGATGGCTGCTCCACCGTGGTGACCCATGCCATGAACGGTTTTCCGCACTGCACTAACGCTAACATCAGTACCAGTGGTGTCACATAGGGGTTGCATGATTTGAGACAAAGTGATTCAACTTTCTTATTCCCCAGGGTATTACTACTCCCCACCAACAACAGCTTTGTTCTTTTCTTTTTGTTTTGGCTAAGTACGTCATTTATGAGTTTCACCTGTCCTTTCGTGGTGTTGCCACCATTCCTTTGTCGCTGCAGCTCAGTCCAATTTAGTTAAACTTCTTCATGAGCATCTTATCTCTCGACTTCAATTCGATGATGAGATTAGACACTGCACTCAGATCGAATATTGTTCTACGTGGGCGCCAGAGCGCGCGTGGTTTCGCAATGCTCAGGATCGGGTCTTACTCTTAGTTTAATGGACAATATGGTTACTGATCGCTTTGTTTTTGGGTTTCTTCATTTGCATCTCTCTGAGGGTCTTTGTTTGTGTTTTATGTTCCCGATTTGTTTTGTGTTCAGGACTTGTCAGGTACATCCCTTGCTTGAAGTAGTACACTTGTGTAAAATGACATCTTTTAATTTAATGTCGCGTGTAATGCGTGGATATCCACGCCCTTGTCCACGACTGTGATTGTCTTGCCTCTGCAATTGTGGCTCAACAATTGTGACACTTTTCACCACATTTTTTCTGTTTGCTTTTTGCTACACCTTGTTTAATTTCCCGTTTGCCGAAGAGTGAGCATTGGGTTTTCTGTTACTGGTGACTACATAATTTTATTTTAGTAAGTGGTGCATAGTTGTTGTTTATTTTCAGCACTACGCTTTTGAAAAAAAAACTTTATGTAAAATACTTTGCAATAAAGCCCCATTGTATCTGCGTTATGAGCATTCAGTCCTTTGCACAGACCTCGTCTAATGTTTTGTTAGCTACGGATGTTTATCAGGTTGTTTCTTAACAAATTCAGCCCCAGTCGGTTTCGATTTTCATATCACATCACTAAGCGTCAACTTAGGGATCCTGAATGCCGCTGAGATGCCAAGTACCGAGAGATTGCTTATGCGTCATTTAATTACCAATCCGCGCTCAAAACCGTTAACTCTGTATTTCGAGGCATTTTGCAATCGTGCTGTCTTCTTAACATAGCTGTACGAACCTATTTATAGTTGGGCCTGTGAAGTGGTGCTTGCGTAGGATCAAATTCACTATCAATGGATGGGTATCCGAATATTTTTGGTTGGGCATTGTATGCTGCTACATCTTCGATTATTCTAGGAGTTGTAGTGGTGTTGAAACTTCTACATTTCTACTCAGAGAATAAATGAGTGACTACAAAGACCTCATTGTAAGGCATTTTTTTAGTTTTGCTTTCCCTGGAGTACGTGCTAACTCTAAATTATACTTTACTTCTGAGAATACGTCTCAAAAGTCGCTTTTCCATTAAAAAAACATTAGTCCTGGGAAACGGTGTATGGTTTCTACTTTTTTTAATAGAGGGTGTCCACAGAATTATCAAACCTGATTTCCCTGACTTTCCCTGACCAAATATATATGAAATCACTGACCTTACACAAATAGGTTTATTTGAGTTTTTCAATATATGTGCCATGATAACAAATAAAATTGAATTGGATAATTGAGAAACTTATATTATTTTAAAGTGTTTCCGTTTGACGTATAAAGTTTCCCAAATAACTGATTCATTTGATTATTTTTTTATTTTTTTTATCGGCCTCCACCTTCCGCATAGCCGTCCAACTCACACCTTTTTAATTTTAAGTTTACTCTTTTTTTCATGGTTTTACATTTATTGAAGAAACACTCAAACAAACCCATACACAATATTCAGAACAGTTACTATAAAAATATTACAGTAGGAACACAGTCACTGTTTTTATATTACACACCATTTTTTTCTTCTTTTCTCAATCTGAAATCTTCGCCTACAAAGCTGCTTCTTTCAACTCTAGTTCCTTCCGTACTCTTTGTCTTTTTTTCCTTCAATTCCTTTATTTCATGATCAATTTTTCTTTTTTCCTCTTCAGTTTTCTCTCTTCTTTGTTTTGAAGAACACTTTTTTCTCAAGATAATCCTGATATCTTCGTCTGGAGGCTCTTACAGAAAGAAGAAGCCTTCTATTGATGGCAATGTGATCTACTCCTCCCACATTTTTAATGACATCAAAAACTGTTCTCTGACATATCAGGGATTCTTCCAGGAGATTTTCCACAAGAAGAGACTTATTGACAGAAAATCCACCTTCCACTGAAGCATTTCCATGAGACATAATGAGACAAATTTTTATTACATCCCAAAGTTCACCGAATTGTTTTTGGTTGTCAAGTAGAGCACTTAAAAATGTGTCTAATCCAATGGAATCATCATGACTGTCTAAAAATTCATCAAACTGAGACTTTAAAGCAGATTGAGCTTCTACACACAATGAAGCGTACTGTTTATTAGCTTTTTCAGCACAGTAATTTGAAATCCTGTTTGCACTAAGTAAAACTTCGAGCACAATTTCCACTCTCTTCTTGCCTAGACTCAGCTGCTGCACTATAATATTTGGGTCCAAACAAGTTACCCCACGGACAAACTTAAGTTTTAGTGGGCTTTTCTCACGAAGTTTTTCAATCATACTGGTCACAAGTTTTCTAAATTCAAGCTTAAACTCTAATTTCTCCCTTTCTGAGCACTTCACTTCTTTTAATTGCATTTTAGCACTAAATCCAATATCAACTTTCTCAATTGAGAGAAGATTTTCACTTTTTGATACATCTAAAGTTAACAGTTTTGAGACACTATCAGTTTCACTTAATTTGTCAGGCTTCAAGCTTCGTGCCATCTAATTTTTCATCAGATCCAGCAAATCAGTGTGTAAGAAAGGAATTAAAGGCTTTGGGCTCTGGAACCCACTCAAAAAAGATTCACACTCTGAAGCTATAGTCCTAAATGCAGCCAATTTGCATTTAA
This sequence comes from Macrothele yani, assembly GCA_039090855.1. NCBI lineage: Eukaryota > Metazoa > Arthropoda > Arachnida > Araneae > Macrothelidae > Macrothele > Macrothele yani. The sequence goes on along the minus strand of CM077022.1, from coordinate 39,595,981 downwards.
ACAGTGGACTTTCCATGGATTCTGCAAGAATCATGTGCTGTTTGCTGGAAACCGACGATTCTTGAACATATTTCTTGATATGATCATAGACAAGCAAATGTCCTAGTCAAACAATTAACGTTTTCCAACCACCTTACAGTGCAAAATTTCAAAGGGTCACCTTTACATCCAGAATTTGCACGGCGAGCAGGACTAACTTTTAAAAGGTAGTACAAGTTGCGCAGAAAGTGATGTATATCCTATTTCACTGCTTCAAGTCCAGTTTTCATAGCTCCATTGACCACGTAAAGACCACATACTCCAATGTCAACTAATAATTTGCCATCTGGATTTTCAGTTCTAAGTTTATCTTTCAGCTTTTAAAGAAAGCTGAGATTAACGTTAGATCCATCCATTGACACTTGTAGCATGTTATCCAAGGGAAGAGGTGCACCTTTAATGAACTTCTCTAAAAAGTCATTAGCTGTTTCCCGTCCTAAAAACATATTACTCAAGTATCTAGTGGAAACTTTTTTGCGGATTGACGTCCCAATAACGAACAAACTGATCCATTTGCCCACGCTGAGCAATTTTGTTTAGTGATTTATCAAAACAAATTACAAAGTCAGTGCACTGCTTCAGATCGACCATTAAACACTTTTTTAAATGTGGTGCCAATCCATGGTTTATCACATAAGATGCTTTGCTTTGGCCTATCGCACTGAAACGGAAACATTAACTGAAATGTTTTGTCAATCTGTGTACAAGAGTTCAGAGACATTCGCTTGGACAACACTTTCATGGCTCATATTATTTCCGACTTTGTTACATCATCTTTCACTACATAAGCATTAAGGTCACTGGGCTTCATCACATCATCTTTCACAACATAAGTATTTGAGTCATTAGACTTAATATTTTCTAGAAGTACTGATTCCACATTTCCTGAGCTTGTTGGTGGCAAGAGTTCGTTATTACAAAGAGAGTTCTTTTTCACAGAGGAAATGAAAGAAGCAAGACTGGGCTGAGACATTTTAGCACGGATATTTTTCAAATGATTAGGGCCATTTCCTTGGCTGGAGACTGCCCGACGCCCCATGTTGCTAAGCTTAAAAGTTTTAGAGCACACTTTACAAAATGCTGATTCATTGTCGCCGTTCACAGCAGCTATCCAACCAGAAAACTCAGGATTTAATTGTTCGTCCAACCATTGTTCATTAAACACACAACGCTTTGACATTGCTGCAGTCTTAATTGCCTTTTAAGAAGGCATAACTTATATCACACATTTTCTTCTACTCCTTTGACCTAAAACAAAAAGAGAAATGTTAACAAGTAATGTAACACAACTTACAATAATAGGTAGGAAATACAAGGTTACATTAGTAAGAAGCGGAAGTTAGTGACTGTCTGCAACACCAAGTACAAGTGTGTTGTGCGATGAGGGCATCACTCCCCGGCGCCGGGCTAAAACTAGTTGTAGTCTAACTGTGATTGAAGTTTATCTGACTTTTGTTTTAATTTTTTTTAAATATCACTGATTTTCCCTGACTTTTACCGACATTTCAGGCATTTTCCTGACTTTCCCTGACCAATTTTCATTTCCATGACTATCCCTGATTTCGCCTGCCCTTCCAGAATGTGGTCACCCTGTAATATAATATTCCCTCCCTAAGGAACAGATAACTATGTTTGCATCTGAACATATAGCTCCGCTGTTAAAATATCTCTTGCAAGTATTTCTTCTCAACAGGACACCAGTCATTATTACAAAGATTTAAATGCATTTCCTGCTTTTAATAATACACAGTTTTTGAAGTGTATAATTCTTTTTGGGAACTTATCGCCGTTTCTGAAAGCCTGAGTGGATTATCTTTATCTGTTTGTTTCGAATACATTTCTCTGTAAAAAATATTTTGCTTGATGGAAATTTACATTTCGTGTCATCACACGTCATTTTGAGTCACCCGATGAATTGGTGTCATCTGTTCTATTAAGTTTTGGTTTGAAAATAAATGGCATCAAAATGTCACTCTGAATTACTCCAGAAAAATAGTATTTTTCATTTAACTAACATACATTTCATGATTTCAGTGATGCTGTGAATTTAATTTTTAGTAAAAATCTCAGGATAATGATGAGCTTACATTTGCTGTCCACCAGAGCGAACTGCGGTATCCGCTGAAAATGAGATCCAAGAACAAAACTTTGAACGGAAATGCGTGAACGAAAATTTGCAATAATTAAGCAGGTTTAAAAATCGGTGAAACTAAGGTACTGAAAATATCGTATAATTACTTTCTCATTTTGGAGTGCGTTTTTCTTCTTTAAGCGCAAGCGGTATCTTTGCATTTAACAATGCGCTCTAAAATATGTTTACTTCGAAGTAAAGTAAAATAAAATGCCGAAGAAAACAATAAACTACAGTCCTTAAATCAGTGAAGAAAACTATCGCCTTGCACGTCATTCATCGTTTAAAAACACATTAAAGGGAATGGACTAATATTTCTCATTTTACGTCCAATTTTCTTTCATCCGGAAAAAGAAGTAATGTGTAACCTCAGAGAAAAAGAAAAACAGCGAAAGAGAAAGTAATTGCTGGTTATCCGGTGCCACTAAACTGTTTGAATAACGGAATGTGAACCAAGAATGGAAGCAAATAACATCTCTATTGATCTTTCCAATGAAGAGACAGTTTTTCTAAGAAATTCTTTCCTCACAAAGCGATACGCGAGAGTGTTTTTAAACCGCTGGGAATAACAAAGATGACTGTTTTGCTTTCGAAAATGCATGTTTTTTTGTAGTCATTTGGAGTGAACTATGACATGTGTTTTTGTAAGGTGTCACGCGACGTTCACCACAAGAAATCAAAAAGAAAGCAGAAAATAGAACAAAAAGGATTTGGATTAAGGGGAAGGTGGAGTGTTTTCTAAGCAGCAATTTTCTCCTCCGAGATGTGATTCATCATCTACATAGCATGCTAAAGGAACATTTCCTCTTACAGCACATGGGGAATGCTTATTTGCGTGGAAAAAGTCGGTAACAGCAAAGGGGTGTGGACGATAAAACGCTAAGGATGTTTATATTCATGGAACGAAGAGGTATCAACCCATACATCTGTTGAATGACATTTATTAAACAACACGGTTTCCAGCTGTTTCGACACGCTTGGATTTATGGGTGATGTTATAAAACAAAGCTCTAGCAATTAACGAACAGCAGCACGCAATGCAAATTATCCAGCATTTCTTTAATACACAGAATGTAGGATATAAACCATTTTTTTCTTTCTTTCTATTAAAGTGCCTAAAATACAAATACCTGTTTGGAATACTGTAAAAGAACACTTACATATTTGTTGAACTTAAGCTTACAATTTTTTGACGATCATAAGAGTGGTCTCCACAACAAAACTTTAGCAGAAAGACTTATAATCACAGCTTTCGGATGTTTACAAACAGCTTTCATTTGGGTGCTGAAATGTTTTCAAGAATATGGTCTACCAATGTTCATTTGAAAGAAGTGTATTCGCAAAAATTGCAAAGCATTACTGAGTAATTGGAATAACGAAGAAGAGTAGCTTCCACTCTAGCGTCAGATATTATCCAAGCCTGAAGAATGATTTCAAGTGTTCTTGAAGACCTTCCGATCGCCAGATTTAAATACGGTTATATCCTACTTTTGTAAATACAGGTTCGAATAATCAATGAATGTGCTGGTATCGAATACCTTAGGTGGAGAAATGAGTTTCCTAGCTGCGTGTATTTTGTCGCAATATACACTGAAAGTGCCAGAAAATTCGTACACCAGTCTAATACTTGGTAGGTCCCCCACGGGAGCGCAGGACTGCAGAAATACGACAAGGCTTGGACTCCACTAGCTTCTGGAAATATGCTGTAGGCAATACTCACCATACTTCCTGCAGAGCGTTCCACAATTCGGGTTTATTCCGAGGTCTTGGATTCCTGTTTTTGATAGCGCGTTGCATGGCATTCCAAATGTGTTCTATCACGTTCAGATCTGGGGACTTCGGTGGGAATGGCAACACCCCAAACTCAGATGAATGCTCCTCTAACCATAATGTGGTGTCCCGATACTTGTGTGGAGGTGCATTGTTCTGTTGAAACAGGCGCAACCCATCAGCATGAATGCAGGACATGAGCGGGTGTACCTCGTCAGAAAGGATGCGCACATAGCGTTAGCCGGTCACAGACGTTTGTAGAAGTACCAGGGGTCCCAGTGAAGTCCAGATAAACACACCCCATACTATTATCGACCCTCCACCAGCCGGTGCAGTTTCCTGTTGACAGGTGGGATCCATGGCTTCATGATTTGTGTGCCACACACGAATCCTTCCATCTGCCCGATACAGTTGGAAACGTGACTCGTCAGACCAGGCTACATGTTCCCAGCCATCAAGTGTCCAGTGGCGGTGTTACCGCGCCCAACTGAGGCGCATAGCTCTGTGTCGTGCACCCATCAAGGGGACTGGAGATGGGCGTTGGCTCCCTAAGCCCATATCGCGCAGGGTACGTTGCACAGTCCGGATGCTGATGCTTGTTGAGGCTTCAGCATTGAATTCCGATTATACCTGCGAGAGTGTCGGGTAAAACGATTCTTGACAGCCGACGATGATCACGTTCACCCAATGTCTTTTTACGGCCATACTGTTATCGTAGGTTGGAGGTTTTGCAGGAATTCTTGTAGTTACAGTACCCCCTGCAATGGTCGTCGGTGAAAATCCGAACTTCGTTTCTACCTCCGAAATACTATGGCCCATTTCACGAGCGCCAAGTATGACACCGCATTGAAAATCGCTTTAATCGTTATTACTTGTCATTCTCATGCCGAAAACAGCTCTGACAGCTGGCAAGGATGTCCATCGCTTTATATACGTATTGGCGGACGCAGCAAGCGTGTTCGTGTGTTGGTTCTCGTGTATCTGACGCCGTATCCCCCACCGCCCGTCACCTATGTGGAGCAGAAACCTCGATTCGACAGAGAATGCAACCTCTTCCCACTCTTCCACTGTCCAATGACGGTTGTCACATGCGAACTGCAGGCATCGTTGCCAATGGACCTAGGTTAACATGGGCTCCTTGACGCAGCCTCGTCTCCAGGAACCCATGAGTAATAGGGTTCACTCTACTGTTATCGGAGACACGTATCTGGGTGCCCCAGCCTTCATTTGCGTGGTCAATTGTTCCGCGTCTATGTCCCTTTTCTAGTCAACGGAGGCAACTTTCTTCTTTGGGGTCGATGGCCTTTGGGGCTCCACAGTTATGACGTCGGGAGGTACTAGGTGTGCCAGCGGTCCATTCTTGGTACATCTTACTACAGCACTTAGCGAACAGCCCACAAAATCTGCTGTTTCTGAGATGCTTTCACCCTTGGCGCGGTAGCTGATAGTCAAACCACTGAATCTCCCCATTGAGCTAACGTAACGCACTATGGTTCATATGTCCTGGCCGGCCGCTTATATCTTCGTGTAGCCTACCTTGTCACGTGCACTCTATGACGCGCCTGGGCGGGTATATTGTGATTCCGAGGTCATCATGTATTCTGATACGCGTATATTAGCTTTCTAACATGATTTTCTTTTGTGTTATTATCTTCGAAAATCCTCCATATTGAGTCACAGAAGAACACGACCCTGTTTATTTGGCTTCAGTAAATAAAGGCATTTTTCTTTAGAGTTTTGATGTCACGATCGTTAGAAAACTACACGGTTGCAATTTAAAACCGAAAATTGTGCTTATCTTGATTATACGTTTGACTAGTTCCTCAGTGATACTTCTGTTACACAGCTCATTGCACTTCGCTATTACGTTTGGAAAAACATCCTTTTGTAACCGTGAAGCAATGGATTATCGTATAATTAGGACACTTTCTAGAAAATGTCGTTGTGTGATTGTCCTTTCCCTGACGAAACAAAATCTCGTATTCCATGAACTTGCTTTAGAGAACAATGCGAGATTTTCTCTTATATTTCGTTTTTAAGAAATGCCTTATATGTTAACTGGATGGAAGGCAATATTGATTTTTGAGGTTCATTAAAATGATCGTTCGTCGGAGAAGCCCCATCACAAAACACAAACGGAAATGGATTGGAAGATCCTAACTGCTCAGTTCAGTGTAAATATCTGAACTTGGACTAACGAACATAATTATAGATCCCAGTCGACCGGACTTTGTGCTATGCTGGATGCTTGAACTGAGATCTTGCGGCTAAGATAAAATGACTACTGACATTTGAGCTCCCATGTATTTCACTGATTTGAGCAAAGCAACCGTAATGCAAAGGATTATTAGCGGTACATTTACCTCATCTGGCTATCGAAATTTTACCAATCTAATGCTTATCCTTAGAAACAGGACCAAGATTTATTAAATTATCAGAAATTTTCGATAAATAAAAGCTGTCTTAGTGATGCTTTTATTGCAGTATCTGATTAAGTGTCTCGTTACAAATCTAATTTTCTCTAAAATAAGATTTCCACTGGATGGCCTAGCTGCAAGTTGCTCTTTACAAAGTATAAATCAGATTACTTGATCTGAAAGCGACGATGAATGTGAATTAGTTTGAATGAATCCAGTCTCTTCTAAGCATAATTAATAACCTTTCTACGACGAATGTGAGTCCCCCTCTTTTTCTTTTCAAATCGTAAAAGTTTTAGCTACTGTAGTGGTTGACTCATTAGTCATTCAAAAATTAAACCGGGTCTCATATTCTGCAGGCGATATTTCTCCTGTAGTGTGCCTTTACAACACTCTTGCTAAAACCATTATTTAACTGTACTTGAATGAGACATTCAAGTACAGTTAAATAATGAGAGGAAGGACTACATTTGCGTTTGGTAATATAAAATATCGCATAGGTTTGATGGATGGAAACGTTGGGCTGACAAATGCCCTCACCAAAATAGTTGTATTGATATTTCGAATGAAATGGTTTCGATGGAGTATGCCACAAAACTGAACGCCGACAACATTTTGTAGAAGCTCTAAATGCTACAAACAAAGGAAAACTGTTACTTCAAAGACTAAGCTGCTTTACTCATAGTACATAATATTTGGAAACTTTTTATCGCTAAATTCATTTCTCTAAATGTTTTCTTTAATCAGACCGTATCTCCGATTGAAGCAAGCATGCACCAGCTGTACCAGGCGTAATATGCGCCATTCTCGTAGGGAGGAAAGTGTGTTAGTTGAAAAACGTTATGACTTATGCTTTCCGAGAGTAGCCAATTTCCTTTCATGATTTAACTCTTTATCCGTCCAGGTGGCATGAACGCATATATACGTTCGGAGCTTTCTGTGCCCAAAGCGGCTACGACCCAATAAAACGTTCATAAAAAAACTGTTCAAAAGCCGCGAGAACGCATATATGCGCATTTTAACGACGAAGATTACTACAGAAAGACGACGCTTTTAGGGCAGCCTTCTATTATACATGTGACAAAATTTCTCAATGCCTCTTCCAAAGCTCCTGCCACCTGGAGGGTTAAGTCGATGCATATGCTTCCGGTGTTCCACGTTGCGAGGTGTAAACGCGAAATGATTCCTTTTTTTGTCAGAATTTCGTGCTGCCAGTGTAAGGTGACAACACTGAGTCGAACGACACGTGTTGAAGGACAAGCCACACATGCAGTTAGTTCAGCTAGGACATGGCGACAAACGTAGTGCTTATTCGTCACTATCAAAATTTTGTTCATGTTTAATCTCGGGAACAGCCCTCCACAAGCAAGGTAATTGATCTTCTTCGACATACGTGAATAGTTTGTGAAGTTTAGAAGTGTTGATTAAGGCGTGGAGGACAAGCAGCGTAGCAGAAAGCCGAAGGCGATGTCGCCTTAGTCGACTACAGAACTGGCATTACATTTTAGCCTGAATCGGTCTACCGTGGTTAGCCAGTCACTTGCCATGAAAAAGACAGAAAAACTGGGTCCCACATAATTATAAGCTGAAAATTTATGCATATACCTATGGAAAAGCACGATATTTTTTATAATTGAAAGCAAGCGTAAAGAAAACATCTAACCACCAGCTTGGCTGCGATTTCGTTAGAGAAACCAAATTGAACGTGGAATTGATTTTTTGTTAACCTGAATAACAAATTTGCACTACATTGGATGAATTGAATTCTTGAAATAAATACCGTGACGACATATGCTGCACTGATAAGTTTTGTTTCGATTGTGTTCATGTTTAATCTCGGGAACAACCCTCCAGAAGCACGGTAGTTGATCTTTAAGGCAAGTTTCATATAAGTGCTCAGAGGGTATAAGGTTTCTAGAGAGCATAACTACTTCTAATTTAGCTCTGTAAGAATGCATGCCGCTTTCAGTAAGAATATTTAAGAATTATTCAGGGCATCCAAGTTTATCAGCTGTTAAGTCACTCAAATTAGTATCCTTAAGTTTTGAAATGCCTTCACCTGCATTATCATGATTGAGTAGTATTTTGTGGTTGTTTTTATAATTTAATTCTCATTATTTCCCTAATTCGTTTTCTTCGGTTTTAAATTTTGGTTTTTCTTTGCCTCCTTCAAAGTACCTACTCTATAATTTACATAGGTTTTTGAATCTTACAAGGGGAACTATCGGACCTCCCGACAACAAGAGTAACGGAACGTTCTGTGGTGGCCAAGCATGACACCAAAGTAACAAGTGTGAAGTACGGCATTTCGCAATCGCCCGCAACCCCTGTAACATGGCTTATAAAAGTGGGACGCCCGCCTGTAATGTATGCAGCCATAAAATGTCAAACAATATTTAAATGTGGGTGTGATGTGATTGGGTGATTCTGCGCATGCCTGGAAGGTGTCCTGCGTTGTGTACGTCGGTGACTGTTAAACGTGAGTAGTGTGAGGGCCTTTTCCTAAGCATACAAATATTGTGTTTTGTATTTTAAGACAATGGCTTGTAACCCTCATTCTGTAGTACAGATACTGGTGAACGAGGTGACGCAGAAATACCAAGCGGACGACACGGCTCCAACTTACATCGACAGGCGAATTGCAAGGCAGTTGTATAGCGTTTTGGAGCAACATGTCGTTGGACGAACTGACATGTTTGAAGGACAGACATTGTGGCGTGATAGTGATGAAACGTCGGACACGTTATCTGAACATAGTGATACACCGGGTACTCCAGCACACAAGGTGTCAACCAGTTCGAGTTCGTATGAACCATCACCCCCCAAAGTGAAACGGAAAAGTATTCACGAAGAGTTTTCCGGACAAACCATGCAGAGGGCCTATGATAAAGTGAAGGTCGCAAAGAAAACCGTTGCAGCAACTGCCCGTAAATACAAGATATCACCAGAAAAAGGTCCCGCAAATAGTAACGGCTGTTGAGGATGGTGGTACGATGGAACACAAAACTGCACACAAAACAATTTTAAAGCCAGCATATATTTGCGTTGACGGAAAACTTTTTGGAGGTGGAATTTGCAGTGTGTTGCTCCCGGTAGTGCTTACTGGAGGCCGAGTTTCTATTGCACATTATCAGTTACCGAAATCGCAGCTGATTACAATAATTGTATCTATTCCTTTTGCAGGAATAACCGGGCTGCACTCCTTTTAGGTGCTGTCTTTCTATTTTTCTGGATTTGAAGCACGACCTTGAAATTTCGTTCAAGAATATTTCAGGAGAAGGAGTAATTACTTACTTGTACACCTTAATAGAATTGCATCCTGGAAAGGAATATATGGGTTCTGGTAATCTCCGTCACGAGTATACACTCAGCAGATAAAGCATTAGAGATAGGGGTAATGGGCACTTCACATGGGCTTATTCCGCGCAGGGTGGAACAGACCCAAACCAAACGCATGGTATAAATAGGCTGAGAGTGGACAGCAGGACTTCCCAACAGTGTACCGCAATCGTCGAACATAGGTAAACGTGGAGATCTGAGCGACTTCGATCGTGGACGTGTTGTTGGCACGAGACATATAGGTCATTCTACCGACCAAGTGTTTAAAACCCTAAGGTTCCTAAGGGTAGATTAATTTTATAGCGCAAGGTATGTTCCCGAAGGAAACAGTATCAAGGATCTGCTGCCAGTATAGCATCGACGGACATACCAGCTCCCAGAGAGCAAGCGGTGCCCGACCACACGCCATTAATGACCGGGGTCAACCTACCCAGGTAGCAATATTATTGTTGAACCAACCGTGGGCTTTCAACAGTCGGCCCAGCGACTCGGCGACTCGGCGGCCAACAATTGGATATGTGTTGGTTCAATGGTTGGACCCACATTGGAAAACTGCTGCAAACAGTTTTCCAATGTGATCATGTGTTTTTAGACAACCATAGTCGGTCATGTGTTCTTGGACAACCATAGGTGGTCATGTGTTCTTGGACAACCATAGTTGGTCATGTGTTCTTGGTCAACCATAGTTGGTCATGTGTTCTTGGACAACCATAGTTGGTCATGTGTTGTTGGACAACCATCGGACAACCATCGGACAACCATCGGACAACCGTTAAGTGGTTGTTTTTTGATTAATGTTTGGTCATGTGTGGTTGGAAAAACCGTTGGCCAATCTTCGACAAACAACGCAACCTTCGCCCAACGCTGCCGAAGCAAAAATATCATTGGGCCAACCGTTGGCCAATGTCAGTGTGTTACTTGGGTAGGTTCGTGCAGTCGGACCGCTGGACAACGGCGTCGCATATCACATCCAGGTTAAATATCGGAGGGCTGACCAACGTCAGCTGGCGAACGGTACGGCTTACGCTGCACACTCTGGGCTACGGGAACCAAAGCCCTACTCGTGTGCCACTGTTGACTGCTCGTCATTGGAAATGAAGCCTCGCCAGCTACGGGGAAGGTCAAAAGTTGATTTCTGCAGAGTGGCTCTACAGAGGTCGTGGTCAGATGAATCCCGGTTTCAGCTGTATCAAGCTGTACCTAGCGGACCTGGTCCAGTCGATCCAGGTCGGCTCTTTTCAGGGATTGGTGACTTTGTGATGGTTTGTGAAGCCTTCTCATGGGGCACAGAAGAACAATGCGCCACCCTAACCACCCTGTCATGGCTCAAGGAACACTCATCTGAGTTTTGAACCATCAAGTGGCCTCCCCACGGTTCTTGGTTTTAAACCCTGTGGAAGCTTTTTGGCTTTTTGTGATGCGATTGAGCGGAACATCTGATCTATGGACCTTGGGTCGAATTGTGGACAATGAATGCTGCAAGAGGCATGGCTGGCATTACCTCCGGAAACGATCTGGCATCATCAGGTGGAGTCGATTCCTCGTCGTGTATTCGCGCTAGAGGAGGGCCAACACGCTATTAGGTAGTTATCTGTAATGTTTTTGCCCATTGAGTGTATATAGACGCACATATGCAGGTACTATATGCTTTTATTTGTTAACATTTGAAATACAAAAAAAATACTTCTCAAATACCCCTTGCACCTCTGTTTTGCTGCCTGTTCCGTGTCAGACATGATTATTTCTGTTATTTAAAAGTTGTTATGTTGTTTTTAGATGATCTTGCTTTAATTACCTATTAAGGTCTCAGATAAAACGAAATATCTCCACCTTCATCAGCATGCTCCTTCAACTATATTCCGTCACATTTCTTTTTAAAAACCCTATCCTATTAAGTGTCCCTCACCCTATCCTATTATTATTTTTTTTGAATTGTACAAATGAATGTGAGACAATTCCTAAGTTTACAGAAATTATCGTATAGTATAGCGACTGCACGCAAAGTAAAATGAGCTTCTTTATATCATGAACATAACTCTTACAGATAAAACTGTCTTAATTAAACAAAACACATTTATGAACCCATTATATTTCATAGCTCGCAAATGTTTGCTAATAATGCTGGATGTTTTCATCAGGACGAGGCTGGTCTATTAACACCTGTTTCCAAGTGTACTTATAGGCCTTGCGTAAAGAAGGGGTGTCTACCTTTCTTTAAATATCATCCAGGTTTTCCCCGATTAGGTCCCTTTATTTTCATGAAATGTTTGTCCTCTTATCCTCGAGGATTTTCTCCGTACGCAAAGTGTATGATAAATTGTGTTTTATCTTTTCTGGTTGTATTTAAACTCTCTGCCTTGCCTGTTCTTCCTGTTGGAGTACTTTATTTAAGAGAAGTGTTTTGGAAAAGCTCGCCTCCTCGGCTGTTGCCTGAAGGATTACAGATGAAGAAGCCGACTTTCCTTGATGCTTGGTGGCGGGAGCCTTGATGGGAATCGGCTTTTCTTTGTGTATGTGTTTCTCTCCTGCAGTGTTGGTTAGATAAAATTTTGTTATGTGGGTTTCTAGCAATTTTATTTACGCTTATGTTAGGCTATATACTACTATTTATTTAAGACCTTCAGAGCTCACCAAATTTTCTAATTCTGGTGCAGAAAGGTTTACGCTAGAGCCTTTCTTGAGCCAACTTAAATTGATGTTTTATTCCTCAATGGGAAGTTTATGCGGGTTTTTATTCTAGGCGAGAAGAGGCAGGATTTTTCTAATTTATACCAAGCCCTTTCAGTTCATTACATTATGTTCTTCGAATGTAATATGATTCATGCTTTGATTCTAGATCATTTTTATGTTTTCTGTAATGTGGACATACATTAAATTAAACAACAATGAACATCAACAACCGGTAACTTACAATCACTGGTTCATAAATGTTAAGAGATGTTTTAAGTATATACTTGCGAAAGTGCTTGAGAATAGCAATGTCAAAATCTCTACTGACAGAACAGTACTCTCACAAACAAGACCGTTGAGCACAACAGAGCTGATATTTACAAACAGATGAAAACATTCTTGGTGGTTGATGTAATGACACGAGAAAGTGACCTCGAATTCAAACTGTAATTTTAATGAATGTATTCATATCATTACTCATTGACGAAAGTACAGGGGCGAACCGTCAAACGCTCCAAGATAAACCACATCTTAATTATCATTAACCTGTTAATCAACATGCAGCCCACAGCGACCGTACATGTCGACTACTACGACCACCCAAATCGCCCATCTAAAGCGAGTAGAATTTCCTACCTACAGACGTCTCTTGAATTTGCACGACTCCTGCGGGATTAGCAGAAGATACTCTCAGTCACCATTGTTGTCTCTAAAGATAGAAGGAAACTCGCAGTGTTTTTTTCCTGCGAAATATCGGTCACTCCTTTTACATCTTATCCATCATTCATGGAAGATGGCAATGATTTACCCGGGGAAACGCTGGAAGTCTATGCATATTGAGCTTACAGATCGGAAATTTCGTGCTGCTACCAGCACTAATTGTTCTTTCGTAAACCTGTTAAAAACGGGTGTAGAAATTCAAAAAGTAGCGACAGCTAATTTCGGGTGCTATTGTGTTTTGGGCGAAATACGATTTTAGAGTTCTGGTTGTTAAAAGGTTAATCCATGATACCCAGTACTCGATCCAACAAAATGTGTTCATTCAAAAAATATGTCCGTATTGTCAAGTTACCATGTGGGTAGGCCTCTTTACTCTGTGACAGTGTTTATCTTGTGAATAAATTTAGTTCAATAATTTATTTGTCTGCAGTCAATCAAACCAAAACACCAGTGAGTTGTCATTTAAATTATCTGCCTGAAGTGTTCGTTAAAAACTGAAAACATTTCTTGCTGCTACATGAATTTACACCAATGATACACTTATTCCTTAGACGACACTTGTAATATAAAACCACATGCAGTATCTTAACTGTCCAAAGTTCGTAAGTCTCCATGGTCGATAAATCAAATACAGTATCGAGCTGTGGTTTGCGATAACTGGTAGTCTCATATGTCGTTGATATTAACAGATTACGCTAAACAAAGCGTAAGAGGTGCTTAAAAATTAATCTGAAATCTCAAGGGCAACAGCATTTAGTTGGCATCTAAAATCATGCAATGCCTTTAATCTACAAGACCAAAAACCTATTGCGAAGGTGGACATTATTAACCCTTTGACCTACTGGATTAAATCTTGGTTATTAATCGTTTTGGGGGATGATTGGCACTAGTCCTTTCTAACTAATTACCTGCTAAAAATGTTATAACAATGTCGACGATCCTAAGAAAAGAGAGAGAAGATATTTGAGTCACTTGTTTCTAACCAGTAGCATGTTGCCCTCATCAGAGGGAGCTAGTCCATCCCCGTCATGCCTTGGATCATGGAGCAGAGAATAAGAAAGACTAGATGGGAGCATTTATCACCTGTGACAGTTACATACTGGTCACAAAAAGTTAGAGATATTGCGATATCGAAGGGAAAATATGGCGATGTACAAATTTAGAGATTACTGGTGATCAGTCATCAGCATGGGGTAGCTACATCGTATGTTAATTAGCATCATGACAACCCAGCACTTGGCGTGCGAGCTCCGATAAAAGTACACCTCGAGAAGTGGAAAAAAGGGTCTTTCGCTGCTTGGTCCAGAAGTTTTCTGAATGTATAATATTTCCTTCAGTGTATGATTAACCTGGAATAATGTCCAGACGATGTTTAAGCATGGACAACAGAAATAGGGCTGGTGGAATATTACAGGCAGCTGTGCGGCAGATCGACGAGGCTGTTGCTTTAGGAGTTTCGCAAAGTGTAGTAAGTCAGCTACAAACAAGATGACTTTCACGGCATGGAAGTATTGCAGATAGACCCAGGAGTGGTGTCCCCAAGATATCCACCTGAAGGCAAGATCGGTACCTGACAGTAAGTGCTCGAAGAAGGCCTAAGCAGTAGCCAGCTCCGGGAATCACCTCGAGCTGGTTCTGGTGTCACAGTATGTATACAATGGTAGGAAATTGCCTTCACGAGTTCGGACTCAGAGCAAGGAGGCAGCTGAGATGTATAATCGATAGCAGCTCACCGTCGTGAAAGATGTGTCTTTGTACACCAACACATGTCATGGAATACAGAGGAGCACTATTTACCTGAAACTCGATGAGGGAAGGTGTGGAGGAGATTGGGCACACGAATGCAGCCACACAATTGTGCAGTCCAGTCACCCTTACAAGCGGCAGTCAGTTCTGGTCTGGATAGGAGTGGGTTTTTATCTCCGTACTTACTTGTATCTTCGTCAAAGAATCACGAATGCCTCAGTATACCTAAAGGAGATCATTGTGCCCATTGTGACATTGTTTTGCGCCGCTATTGGACGTGCATTCCGTTTTCTCGATGGCAATGCAACTTGTAACTGCGCCTGGAGTATGTATCAGAAGCTGGAAAATCATGGGATTGAATCGTTCCAGATGCCTCCGAGGTCTCTTGACCTTAATACTATCGAGAATATTTGGGACACTGTACATCGACGTCTGGATAATATACCCAGTACACTGGCAGACCTCCGTAACGTGTTACCTGTAATATGGGACGAGTTGCCCCGGCTACTAATCAATAATGCCTTTGCAAATATGCCTCGTGGGTGTCATGACCTTCTTCGATACAGAGGTGATGTTACCGGTTACTGAAATCCAGAGATATGGACATACTCCGAATTCACCATTTTGTCTATATTGCAGAGTTACTTTGTTGTGTGCAGAAACTCCACAATAATTTGTTTTTGTGAAAACAGTCTTTATCGTTTGCGTTTCATAGCCTCAGTGATGTTACTTGAATGCGTGTTACTTGAGTCAGATACATACATCCTTCCCTAACGCTTTATGACCAGTGTTTTTGGTTTTACTGAGAGAAGAGGAGAAAAGGAATTGCTTATCCGTAGCTTTAGTAAATCCCGGTAGTTATGTAAACATTTCTGTTCGGATGCGCAAAAAGGTTTGGTTACTGTTTGGTTAGCATACATCGGCAGCTTAAAGGGTTAAACGTAATGATTTGTTATTTTAGAATATTCAACAGCTGAAGGCGCATTACGTGAAAAAGGACGATAAAGAATAAATCCACGAAATGCAAACTAGTTTATTCCGTTTACAAAAATGGAGTTAAATGCTGCTGATACACTCATCGTCAAAAAAATAGTTGCACCCAGAAGGACGTGTCGGATTGCAATGCTGTTCGGAAGAAAGGTAAAGGTTACCAGGAACAATAAATGATTAAACATTAAGACTGATATGGACAATATTTATTGAACTACACGCCAATAAATAGTGTCTCTCAGTATATCGTCGGGCCACTATGTTTGCTCACACAACATGCCATACGTCTCGGCATGGAGTTGTACAGATTCCTAATGATGACCTGCAATAAGCCATCCCATGCAGCTTGAATCTTCTCACGCAGTTCCTGTGGATTGTACGGTAGGGGTTGAGGAATTTCTTATCCGTAGCTTTAGTAAATCCCGGGCGTTATGTGAACATTTCTGTTCGGGTGCGTCCAATAGCATTCCACGCATTTTCAATTGGAGATAGGTCTGGCGATGCTGACCATGGCAGAGTATAAGTGCCTTGAATGCAAGCTCTCGAGACAGCAGCAGTATGCGGACGAGCGTTGTCCTGTTGGAGAATCGAACCGGAGTGAGCGTTCAGAAAAGGTAGGTCCACTGGCTGCAGGACCTCATTAACGTAACGTTGGGCTGTCAAAGTGCCTGTAATTAACGCCAAAGATGATCTGGCATCGTAGGCAATTGCACTCTACACCATGACACCAGACCTTCTGGACGTGTGACGCTCGACAACAAAAAGTTCATCTTGCCGCTGACGACGGTGCCTCCACACACTGATTTGGTGATCGTCTCCTCCAAGGCAAAAGCAGGAGTAGTCACTAAAGATCACCCGCTGCCATTCTGCGTGGCTCCATACAGTCTGGCACGACGTCATGCAGTCTCTGGCGACGATGCACTGTTTTTAAAGGCAGTCGTCGTAACGATCTGCATTAGTGCAGTCCTACGCCGTGTAGCCGTCGGCACATGGTGCTGGCACTAATTGGACGATGCATGGAGGGCACCACTGCTCGCTGAATTTCCGTAGTCGTGATTATTGGGTCATTCCGCGCATGCCGGACAACCCGTCGGTCCTCTTTCTCTCTCTCCGTGGTTCGTCTAGGTCTCGCAGACCCTTCCTGTATCTGCTGCGTGACGTGTTCTATCCACTGCTACCAGTAGCGTGATATGGTGATATGCGCACGACCAATATGGCGCGAAATAAGGCGATAAGATCATCCCGCTTCCTGGAGCCCGAAAATGCTGCCCTTCTCGAACACCTCCAACTGCTCGAATTGCTTCCGAACTTTTCTCCGAGGCGTACTTCACTTGCAAAGGATGCAACCAACACAACAGCACGAGTCAGAATGGCAAGCACGCGCAACGGGACGACCTTACATAGCCGGTCAGGCACAGAGTTACGACCCCTGCTTGCTTGCGTCACCTGCGCGGCCGAGCGTGATACTTGAACCATTTGCATGTCTACCCACCAAGTTTCATTCCTGTCGGTTGCTTCCTTCTGGATGCAACTATTGTTTTGACGATGAGTGTATCTGCATATAGCTTCCGAGATAACTGTTAAATAAGGAACAGCAATATATATTTCTTTATTGTAATTCACTATTTATGACCACCTAAAAATTTGTGAAGGGGACTTATTGTTATAATTTTCCCCTTTTTGAAAACGAGGGCCAGCGTGGAGAATTTCTAGGGGTGTGTACAGCGGAATGTTTTAATGAGACAAATCTAGCATGTATCATCACCACCGTTATTAAACATTCGCAATCCACTTCCGGATGAAAGTCATCTCAAGCCTCTTCACGACTGTCTGCGTTGGTCAATTCTCTTCGGTATAACTCAGGCGTAATATCCAATTTCATCCACCTATCCCCAACGTTATCTTCTTTTGGAATTTTTCCTGTCTCTTTATAACCAATCTGTTATTTCAATGGTCATTTCTTCTAGCAATATATCCAGCGCATTACCACTTGAAGGACTTTTTAATTTAGTCGAGATGTCAACAACGCTTGCAATTTTCCTGAATAATTAGTTCCTCTTCCTATCTTGCTTAAATAAGTTCAGTGTGTGTGATCTTGAAGTTATAACTGGAAGTACGTATTGATTCTTTTATGTAGGTCGCTTAAAAAGTAAAGAGACTGACGTCAGAGCTCCCAAACAAACGCACGAGAAAAATGCAGCTGCCTGTGTCGAAACACCTTCAGGATCAGTCACGAGACGAGACGTCGTTATAGCGTTCCGCTAGTTCATTCTTGTAGTAGACGGCGTTGAGATCAAACATGTATCTGTAACCCAGTATGGATTTAAAATTGGAGCAATGAGCAGCTATAAAATTTTGCGTGCATTTGAATAAAATCGCTACGGAAACGCACGAAAAGATTAAAACAGCCGATAAAGAAGATACGTTGTTCCGTGCAAAAGTTTTATGGTGAAGAGTGTCTGGAGGTGACGCCACACTCCATGGTACACCATGCCACACTCCATCGTGTACCAGTTTACCCACAAGGGTAAACTTTACCCACAAGGGTAAACTGGTACCGGTGCCTATCAGTCTGGAGTTCTCAAAGGTCCTGTAAAAAAAGAAATCCCCATAACGGCCAGAATACGCACAAGTTGGTTGAATTTTGCTTTAAGATAACGCCCCTGCACATTGTGCTTTTCTTAACCAGTAGGTTATCCACGATCTTGGCATAAAAATGATGTCGCACCCTCCGTATTCACTGGATCAGGTGCCGTGTGACTTCCACCTATTCACTGAGGTGAAAAAACAACTTCGTGGACGTCAGTTTGCAACGGATCCTGAACTGAACAATGCTGTGATGGATATCCTGAACCACATGTCGAGCAAAGGGATTCGAACACACCCTCCGGAAGGGAATAGAAAGGTAGGACCGGTGCACTCAGGTAGAGGGAGAATATTTCGAAAGTGTGTAAGTATGTTTACTGCATTACACTTCGGCCCTATGTAAAATCAGTCTGGCAACTTTTCGAATGACCCTCAAAAGACATGAGATTCTTCTAAGACATAACGGTAAATCGATGTTGAATATTGCACTTGTTTTTTCAAATGCACTCCAACCAAGATTTTTGCATCTATTATTTTCCTCTTCGATCCGGCCCTTTCTTGATATATGGGTTACTCAATAAGTAGTAAGACTCTTTGGCGGAGTGCGTTTGCGCTTCCTCATCTTGTCAATGGGTGGCGCTAATGTACAAGCGATTTAAAGGTCATGCAACTGAATTGCGGCTTGTTCGTTACGAAAGCTGTATAACGTACTGGACTAATGTTATTGTTCTCTCGTAGGAGATGGATACGTCCAAAGGTCCTCAACGTTCTGTTATTCAGTTTTTGAAAGCGGAGAAAACGCCATCAGCGAAATTCAGAGGCGAATGAAGGCGTTACATTGGCCTGCTTGTCTTCCACGGAGCACTGTAATGCGGTGGTGCCAGCTCTTTAGTGGTGCACGAACAAGCACTGCAGACCAGAGTTAAGTTCGGGCTTAATTTTTGGAGCCCGAGCATGTCCGAGCCCGTCCGAGCCCATGGTATATTAGTCCGAGCCCATCCGAGCCCATGGTATATTAGCCCGAGCCCACCCGACCCGAATTTTATATTGCAAGATAGAGTCCGGGCCCGAACGAGCCCGAAAACTGGCTAACCTGTTCAACCATTAACAAAAAAACATATTTTTCAAACTTCCACTCTCTTGTTCTCCTGCAATTAACCAACGTATTTCTCATTCTCAAATGGGGAGTGCGGAAGGAACCTCAATCTATTTTTATAGTGCAATTGTATGATTTTCTTTGACCGTTCGTTTCTACCTGAAGTGCTCCGGTCGGCCGGATATCCAAAATGATCGGGCGGTGCTGCAATGGTATGTTGCTCAAATAATACTAATATTATTGCGCCATAATACGCTGCAATATGTACGTTGCTAAATAGAATTAGCAGGGAGCTACTGAATGGAGATAGGGGTAAATTATCGTCGGCAAGATATCAACTATCCAATATTTATAGTTCTTGAAAAAACTGTTTCTTCTCTGCAGAAACACACTAACGCGCGGCCTATGGCATTTTCTACCCAAGACTGGTATAAATAGCCATCTGAATGCCTGCTCCGCAACCAGAACCAGTTGCCGAAGAATTTCCTTTACCAACTATAAAGTGTTTCATTTGCTAAATCATATAAAATCATATATATATATATATAAATCCTCTCGCTCTCCCCTCTCTAAGAGCCCGAGCCCAAACCGCAGTAAATATTCTACAGCCCGAGCCAGATTAGGGCCCGGGCTCTGGGGCTCGGGCTCAGCCTGTCTCAGCTCTGCTGCAGACCAGCCAAGATCAGGATCACCACATCCTGCTGCTTCAGTGATGACAATGGCACGTGTCGATGCTTAAGTAAAGGCCAACCGAAGAATCACTATCCGAGAACTGGCGAACAGTGTTTGTGGGCGCATCGAAATTCTCAATATGATGATGCATTCGCACCTTGAATATTGTAAGGCCTTCGCCACGTGGGTACCGAAACTTCTCTCCAATGAACAGATGAGTCAACCAATGGGACTATCGTTACAGCATCTGCTTCTCTACCATGAAGAATGTGAAGATTTTCTACTACGCATTATTGCTGGGGACGAAAGTTGACGACATCTTTTCGAGCCTGAGCAGTGGAAACATGCATCTTCACCACCGCCGAGGAAATCACGGTCCACCATTCCCGCAAGCAACTTCATGTTATTAACTCCGTACTTTGGCAATCGAGGACCATTACTTCTTAAGTGGCTACCAAAAGGATCAACCCTCAATGCCGAACAATATTGTCAAACTTTAATGAAGCTTCGACAAGCTATCAAAAACAAGAGAGCTGGCAACCTCACTCAGGGTATTCTGCTTCTGCATAACTCCCGGCCGCATACGGATGTTACCACGCAAAGGACATTGCAACGTTTTCGGTTGAAAGTTCTTCGACATCCGGTGTATAATCCTGATCTACCGCTCTGCGATTTTAACATTTTTGGACCAATGAAAATATTTCTCAAAGGCCAACGTTTCACTTCGAATGATCAGGTGCGTGAAACTGTCGATAACTGTTTGCAGCAGCAGCCTGCCTCCTTCTATGCCGCAGGAATACAAGGACTTGTGCAACATTGGGACCGCTGTCTAAATGCTGGTGGCGATTATTTTTCGGTATTCCATGTTTTGACTTTTTCAGGCAGAAAGTCTCACTACTTACTGAACAGCTCTTGTATGTTGTCTAAAGCACAGGTCGGCATGAGTTACTTCTAACATTGCCCCATCAACCTCTGAATGTACGATACTTGTAAAATCATTGAGCACCTGTTTAGTTTTGTGTAGGCAAAACGAAGAGGTGTTAAACAAATTTGATTAATAATTATTCGTTTGATTTAAAGGATACATGAATTGAAATGTTTTAAAAAAAAATCCGAAGCCTATTAGCGCTCCTTTTTATTTTGCTTCAGTGATCACTTTTTAGATCGAGGAAAACTCCTTGTAACGTATGGAACACATTTTGACAATACAATAATTTTCCCCGCTATTTTGTTGTTTAGAGGAGATACTAAAGAAATGATAGAAAGAAATATCATATTCGGTAGTTACATTAACATCACGAAGTAGAAAACAATTATGTGGATTCAAAACGGGACGTTCAGTTCTCTAATTAATGGATTAATGTCAGGCGTGTTTGACATGAAGTAGGGTGTTCCTTTCAACTTTAGATCACGCACACGCACGCACACCAGAACAAAGCAATTAAACAAAACATGCGCTCAAGGAAACGACAGAATACTTATTGCTAATGAAGCACGGCAAGATACATTCGTCATTTGCATTTTCTTTGGTTCAACAACAACAAATGCCGTTTTACTTTGGATCGCAGTTTAGAACAAAGAAAAGGCGCACATGAAAGAGGTTCATCATCATCATCATCATTGCCAACCATTATCAATCCACTGCTGAACGAAGGTCTCCCCAAGTTTCCTCCACAACGGTCTGTCTTGTGTCAGTCTCCTCCATGTCTCTCCCGCATACTTTCGAATTTCATCCACCCATCTTCCATGTGGTCTTCTTCTGGGTCTTTTCCTGTCCCTGGGAATCCAATCTAAAATTTCGGCTGTCCATTGATGATCTGTCCTTCTGGCAGTATGTCCAGCCCATTGCCATTTCAGGGATTTAATTCTGATCATGATGTCTTCCACTCCTGTCATTTTTCTGATCCACGAGTTCCTCTTCTTATCTCTCCTGGTTACATCAAGCATGCACCTCTCCATGCTTTTTTGAGTTGTATGCTGCCTTTGTATGTCTCTTTTAGTTAAGGTCCAAGTCTCTGCACCATACGTAAACACTGGAATGATGCATTAATCAAACACTTTTCTTTTAAGACATAATGGCATATTGCTCTTGAAAATTACGCTGTTTCTTCCAAAAGCACCCCAGGCAAGTTTTGTACGCCGATTAATTTCTTCATCAATGTGACCATCACTTGATATCTGCTGTCCAAGATAAACGCACGTGTCTGTTAACTCCAGCTTTTCTCCATTAATTGATAAATCTTCATTACTTGTAAAAGCATTAAACATCACTTTTGTCTTCTAAAAGTTCATTTTTAATCCCACTTTTTTACTCTTGTCAGCAAGTTCCTGGATCACACTCTGAAGCTCTGATGGGTAGTTGCAAAAATGACTATATATATATATATATATATATATATATATATATATATTAGGGTGGTCCTTAAAATACTATAAATTTTTTTTAACAATTTATATACTTTGACCCCCTAAAAGTATTCCTTGATGTACAAAAATAATGTGTGTAAAATTTCTACCATTTTAATTAACATTTAGTGGTAGCTGAATACGCTCAAAGTTTTACTTGGGATTGCATATATTGTACATCATAAAATTATACATCAATCAGTGCAGAAATACTGATTTATTAATTACTCTGAAAACACAAATCCTTATCTAAATTAATTTTGCCTATGAAAGACAACAGAACATTATTTCCATTTGAATTCATTGTAATAACTGAGAAAATCATTAAATCACTTAAATCAGAGTTCCTTGTCACTTCACTCATCTGAGATTAAGTTTTTTTCCTGCAGTCGAGATAACGACACCTGTGTTTTTCTACAACTTGTAAAAAATATTTTGTTTTTGGTCTTCATTCTCTGTTTTCTTTTTGTTGGAGGTTTAACGACCACCATGAGCAACTCAATGGGACTATAAGCAGTCGCCCGTCCCTAATTTATGACCACTTGTTCCAGGGAATGGAGAGAGCGCGTGCCGTAAGACAAACACAGCATCCATGCCTCACCGGCATTCAAACCTGGACTCATCTCACACGAATCATCAGAAGCCATGGCTTAGACCACTGCGCCACCGGGACGGCCATTTCAGGATCGAAATCTAAATAATCTCTTGGGATATTAAGGCGATTAAAGAAATTCAAAGTGTTTTTTTTGTCACAAAATTTTCAATCTTCATACCACGAGAAATCTTGCCACTCAGCTTGATGCGTTAAAGAGGTTTGTCGACCCCGTCCTTTTCATTCAGAGACCGAATCATAGCTTTTTTGTTTTGGACTTGTAGACACGTTTTGTGCACTTGGGGACAACGTTTTGATTTACTTCTGCCATTTTTATTCTGCTTGAGCCACTTTTCATGAAGTTTCTCCAATTTCATGATACAATCCTGTACATGGTGAATGGGAATACGGGCCTTTTCCCAAAACACAGCAGTTTCCTTAACAACAGCTACACAACACTCACGCATTGTCTTCTTCAATGTTTATACAGACAAGCTTGTTTCTGGAACTGTACAAACTTTTCAAACTATATGAAATAAAAATAAAAATAGGCCACCTTATTTATATGGAGTATTTGATTGACACTTAAGTCAAAAGGGACAAGAGAAGCTGAATGGGGAAGTAAGGCGACAGGGATAATACGTAAGCAAATATTTCAACTGACTTGAGCGACCTCTAAATATAGTCAGATGTGCCTGAAAATTTACAAAAAAATTTTTTTTTATATGGTAGAACATTGTGGGAGGGTCAGACAACAACATTTAAAAACTTCAAAAATAAGGACCACCCTAATATATATATATATATATATATATATATATATATCATCATTGTCAACCATTATCAATCCACTGCTGGACGAAGGTCTCCCCAAGTTTCCTCCACAACGTTCTGTCTTGTGCCAGTCTCCGCCATGTCACTCCCGCATACTTTCGAATTTCGTCCACCCATCTTCCATGTGGTCTTCTTCTGGGTCTTTTCCTGTCCCTTGGAATCTAATCTAAAATTTCGGCTGTCCATCGATGATCTGTCCTTCTGGCAGTATGTCCAGCCCATTGCCATTTCAGGGATTTAACTCTGATCATGATGTCTTCCACTCTTGTCATTTTTCGGATCCTCGAGTTCCTCTTCTTATCTCTCCTTGTTACACCAAGCATGCACCTCTCCATGCTACTTTGAGTTGTCTGCAGCCTTTGTATGTCTCTTTTAGTTAAGGTCCACGTCTCTGCACCATACGTAAGCACTGGAAGGATGCACTGATCAAACACTTTTCTTTTAAGACATAATGGCATTTTGCTCTTGAAAATTATGCTGTTTCTTCCAAAAGCTCTCCAGGCAAGTTTTGTACGCCGATTAATTTCTTCATCAATGTGACCCTCACTTGATATCTGCTGTCCAAGATAAACGTACGTGTCTGTTATCTCCAGCTTTTCTCCGTCAATCGATAAATCTTCATTTCTTGTAAAAGCACTGAACATCACTTTTGTTTTCTGAAAGTTCATTTTTAATCCCACTTTTTTACTCTTGTCAGCAAGTTCCTGGATCATACTCTGCAGCTCTGATGGGGTAGTTGCAAAAATTACTACGTCATCAGCAAAACGAAGGTTGGTTAGATAATCTTCATTAATCTTTATCCCTTTGTTTTCCCAGTTCAGTGATTGAAAGACATTTTCCAATGTGGCATTAAAAAGCTTCGGAGATATAGTGTCACCTTGTCTCACTCCTTTTCCAATTTTTATGTGTGTTGTGTTTTCAAACAGCAGAATCTTTGCACTTGCATTTTCATAGATGTTATTAATAATATTAATGTACGCATCTTCAATACCGCAGGATTTCAGAGCCATTGTAACTGCTGATGGTTTCACCGAATCAAAGGCTTTTTCATAATCGATAAAAGCCATGCACAATGGAAGTTCATATTCCCTCGCTCTATCAGTTAGTTCTCTAAGTACGTGGATATGATCTATAGTGCTGTAGGCACTCCTGAATCCAGCTTGTTCTCTCGGTTGAGCCATGTCCAGTGTCACCTTCAAGCGGTGTGAAAGAACTTTAGTGAAGATTTTATAAACCACTGATAGGAGGCTGATAGGTCTGTAGTTCCCGAGATCCTCAATGTCACCTCTTTTATGCAGCAGGATCATTGTAGCGTTGTTCCAATCCTCGGGAATCTTCCCTTCATTAAGGCATCGAGTGAAAATTTGGGCGAGTACTGTTTCGATTTCTCCACTTGCTTCTTGTATGATGTCTACAGTAATTCCATCTTCTCCTGGAGCTTTTCCCCGCTTCATGTTCTTGATTGCATGTGCAACTTCTGCTGAGAGGACTGGAAGAACTCTGGTACTGGTACCTTTCCATATATATATATACAGTCACTAGGCAAAACATTAGAGATAGGGGTGATGGCACTTGGCATGGGTATCCCCGTGCAGAGTGGAACACATCCAAACAGAACGCAGGCGATGAATTGCTGGATAGCTGGGCTTTCCAACAGCGCATCACAATCGACGAACATACAGAGGTGTGCATAAGTCTTGCAACTCCTGCCTCGACATGGTTATCAACATCTGTGAGAAGCACTAAAATATATTGAAAAGAGGTACTAACCTATTTTATATCCCAAATGAAAGAACAATCCATGTAGATTTCGAATAAAAAAACAGATCCTCAGTATTGCGTTTAGTTGGAATTTCGCAACATCTATGGTACAACACCAACCCACCACGTCAGGTTGAAATTAAGACCGGATCGAAAACTCAGCTATATTAACCAATTAAAGGCCGAAACGTTATAGGCAATCACAGTTGAGTATTTCCAAACAGTTATTGGTTACTTTCTAATCCTCTGTATGGCTACATAAATGAATAAACCTAATTCACACGCCATTTACAATTGCGCGCCAGACTTTGTGTGTTACTGAGAGTTAAGTTATCATAACGTTGCTTGGAAAGGTCTTACTAATTTGCTTTAAATGTGAATTGTCAGCATTTTACATTGTCCAGGATAATCCAGCATCATAAAGAAACAGGATCCGTCGCTCATCGTTAACGCAATGGACGACCACTATGTTCATCGGAAACCGACATACACTGAACCGACAGAAAAACTGGTACAGACGAGCTTATGCAAAACAAATAGCAACATCTCCTATGCGCATACTCGGTTGCGTCCGCCAGTGCGTATATAAAGCGAGAAAATATCCTTGCCAGCTGTCAGAGCTGTTTTCGGCATGAGAATGGCAAGTAATACCAATTGAAGTTATTTTCAACGTGGTGTCAGAGCTGTTTTCGGCATGAGAATGACAAGTAATAACGATTGAAGTGATTTTCAACGCGGTGTCATAGTTGGCGCTCGTGAGATGGGCCATAGTATTTCGGAGGTAGAAATAAAGTTCGGATTTTTACGGACGACCATTGCAAGGGTGAACCGTGACTACAAGAATTCCGGCAAAACCTCCAACCTACGATACCAGTGTGGCCGTAAAAAGACATTGGGTGAACGTGACCATCGTCGGCTGTCAAGAATCGTTTCACGTGACACTCTCGCAGGTAGCATTGGAATTCAATGATGAAGCCTCAAAAAGCATCAGCTTCCGGACTGTGCAACGTACCCTGCACGATATGGGCTTTGGGATCCGATGCCCAAGTCGAGTCCTCTTGATGGGTGCACGACACTGGGCTATGCGCCTCGCTTGGGCACGGCAACACCGCCACTGGACACTTGATGACTGGAAACAAGTAGCCTGGTCTGACGAGTCGCGTTTTCAACTTTATCGGGCAGATGGAAGGATTCGTGTGTGGCGCAAACCCCATAAGGCCATGGATCCCACCCGTCAACAGGGAACTGTACCGACTGGTGGGTGTGGTGGTACGTAATGGTATAGGGTGTGTTTGGCTGGACTTCACTGGGACCCCTGGTGCGTCTACAAACGTCTGTGGCCGGCCGACGCAATGTGCGCATCTTTTCTGACAAGGTACACCCGTTCATGTCCTGCAGCCATGCTGATGGGTTGGGCCTGTTCCACAGGACAATGCACCCCCACACAAGTGTAGGGACACTACATTATGGTTAGAGGAGCATTCATTTGAGTTTGGGGTTTTGTCATTCCCACCCAAGTCCCCAGATCTGATAGTGATAGAACACATTTGGGATGCCATGCAACGCGCTATCGAACCCAGGAATCCGAGACCGCGGAATACACCCGAATTGTGGAACGCTCTGCAGGAAGTATGGTATGCATTTCCTACAGCATATTTGCAGAAACTAGTGTAGTCCATGCCCCGTCGTATTTCTGCAGTTCTGCTCTCCAGTGCAGGACCTACGAAGTATTAGACTGGTGTACCAGTTTTTCTGGCACTTCAGTGTATGTCAGCATCCGATTTGAATGGCTAAGTGCTTAACATACTTAGCCATGCAAATCGGATGCTGAAATTACCGGATCTGGAAAACGAATAGCCTGAGAGTACTTCAGTGACGTGTTCTACTTCGACAGTCCGTCGTCGACTACTATCCTTGGAACTCAAGTGGCCGTAAAGTAAAGAAGAAACCTGCTGCAAGCGAAACGTTCGGCTACTCTGGGCTAAGTAACTGCGACATTGGTTGACGGCTGTCTGTGAAAAAAGTGTTACTTAGTGATGAGTCGACATTTTACGTTGCTGCAAACATGGTACCTCATGTGCAAGGAGGTATCCTGGTGAAGACCTCAAGCCCTAGTGCATCAAGCGAGCCGTTAAATATCCAACATCTGTCATGATTTGGTCTTGTATGGCTGCATCTGGTGTTGGGAGACTGCATTGTTGACGGAACGATGAATGCAAGCAAGTACATTGGTGTCGTAACCCATGAAATGCTTCCTACTGCTGCTGACTTATTCCCACATGGTGATTTCGTGTTCCAAGACGACAACGCCCCTTCCCATCGAGCGAAGACTGCGCAAAACTGGAACACAACCAGAGGTGTGCGTCGTTTTGACTGGCTTGCGCAATCGTCTAACTTAAACCCAATCGAGCACTTGTGGAGAAAACTAAGTGTGAGAATATCGAAGAAATAGCCAGAAAATAAACAAGAGGTAATTGAAAGCATAAATCACGTTCGGCATCATGTAATTTCTGTTGATTTAGTGCAAAGACATGTCCAAGAAGTGTGCTCCAGTACTCAAGAATAAGGGCTATGCCATCAAATACTGACATGCCTTGTGTGTCAGTAAGTGTATGCAAAAGCCTATTGTATTCACTTTCAGTTGCTTTTTTGTATAATTTCAAATGTATCAGTAAACAACTGATACGTTACACTTTTTCTTAAGAAACACTATATGGATATACGACACATACCCTGCATTTTGTCTCATAATCTTATAATGTTATAAATTGCTTAAATGTCAGGTCAGATTTGAAATGTACAGAAATTTTCCTTTCAATTGGTATATTATATAGGTTAGTATCTATTTTTTATGTGTTTTATTCTTATTTAAAGATGCTGACATCCATGTCGAGCCAGTGTTGCAAGACTTATGCTCATTTCTGTTGTTAAAAGTTTTGATCTGAACGACTTTGATCTTCGACACATTATCGGCGCAAAAAAGTTGGGTCGTTCTAGCACCCAAGTGGTAAGACTACTAAGGTTTCCGAGGGCACCCGTGTCAAAGCTGTATGGCGAGTATACCATGGGCGGACGTACTAGTGCCCAGACAACAAGCGGTGGCTGACTGCACGCCATCAATGACCGGGATCGACGTAGATTATTCAAGCTCGTTTAGACCGAACGCTTCGCAAAGGCGGCGCAAATCACATTCAGGTTAAATGTCGAAGGCACAAGCAGCGGCATCTAGCGTACGGCAAGACGCACGTTGCCTACCCTCGAATACGTGAGCTGAGCACCCCTCGTGTGCTACTGTTGCCTGCTCGTAATCGGACATTACGGATCTCCGCAGAGAGGCGCCGCGTCGTGTAGTTAGATGAATCCCGTTTTCAGCTGTACCGAGCTGACGGAGCGGTGCGGGTGTGGCGTCGACAGCATGAGGGAATGGCCTCGTCGTGCCCAATCGGCTCTGTTCAAGGCGGTGGTATTTCTGTGATAGTTAAGGGATCCTTTTCATGGGTCACATTAGATCCTATACCGTGGTGTGTATGTTGAAGTCCTTAACCATTGCACGCCACCAGCATGTGCTGGCTGATCACCAACACTCTTTCATGGTCTTCGCGCATCCTGCGGCCGATGGTCTGTTTCAGCAGGACAACCGTCCCACATTTGTGACACCCCACTGGGCCGCAACTACCTGGGCATAGCTCGAGGAACACTCATCTGAGTATGAAACCACTCAGTGTCCCCAAGGGTTCCCGGATTTAAACCCTGTGGAAGCTCTCTGGGATGCCGTCAAGCGGAACATCAGATCCACGGATCCTGGGCCGACGTCTCCGGCGGAATTGTGGACAATGCTGCAACATGGTCATCGACTCCACCGGTATCTGGTGGTGTCAATGACTCGGCCTGTACAATATATTATGAAGATACTAATCTAGTAGGCAACCCCGTGGTGCAGTGGTCTAAGCGCTATCTTCTGAACATTCGTCCGTGAAGGGTCGTGTTTCGAAGCCCGGTGAGGCTCTTTCCCTTCCCCGGGTCCAGTGTTGCTAAATTAGGGATGGGCGACTGCTTATAGTCCATTGAGTTCCACACAGTGGTTGCGAAACCTTCAAAAAAGTGCGGTATACACTATATTGACAAAATTCACCGGACACCCCTTCAAGAGCAAATTAACGCATCCGCTGCGTTGTTCAGATGCGCGGTACAGCTGTAAACGGTATAAAAACAAGCCTGCAGCTGACCGCGATCATATCGCACTGTGAGGTTGAGTGAAAATCTCGCGACGGGAGAGAACTGACTTTGAGGAAGGAAAGATGGTTGGGTGTTATATTAGTGGGTTGTCCATAAGAAAAACCGAGAAGCGTTTAAGCATACCCAAGCTAACTGTTTTGGATGTACTGAATAATTGGAAGACACGTCGCGTGCCTGAAGCAGCAAAACGTACCAGCAGACCAAAGAAAATCAGTGATAGAAGACGTCGAAGCCTCAAAAGAGTCGTTACAGCTAATCGACGGAGTACTGCACAAGACCTCAGTGTACAAGTGAGTAAAAATGCTGGAACCTCGGTATGTACACGTGCCATTCGCAGAGAATTGCATTCCATAGGTTACCGTGGTCGTGCGGCTGCTCATAAGCCTTTCATCTCCACTCGGAATGCTACTCGTCGTTTAGCATGGTGTAAAGAACGCTTATCGTGGACCGTTGATTAATGGAAATGGGTCCTATGGACTGATGAATCCAGATATACGATCCATCAGTCTGATAGCCGTGAGTGGATATGGTGGCAGCCGGGGAAACGCTACTTACCACAGTGTACTGTTCCTACGATCAAGTGTGTAGCTGGCAGTGTACTCGTGTGGGGGTGTTTTTCGTGGTATGGTCTTGGCCCATTGGTTATCGTAGACAAACCTGTAAACCAGCACGTCTACCTTGATACTCTGGACAATTATGCCCTACCAACTGTGTGGCAATACTATGGAACCGAACCTTGTTGGTACCAGCAGGATAATGCACCGAGACATAAAGCAAGGACTGTTACGGCGTGGTTTGACGATAATTCCGTATCGTATATGGAGTGGCCAGCACAGAGCCCTGATCTTAATCCCATAGTCACCTATGGGATGAATTAGAGCGCCGCAACAGAAATTTGGAACCACGGTCTACTACTAAGCAACAGTTAGCGGCAGCATTATGTACTGAATGGTAACGGATACTTATCGCTGTGTTCCAAAACATTGTCGAAAACATGTCTCGAAGGGTCAGTGCATGCATTAAAGCCAAAGGTAGACCGACACCGTACTAATGTACATCAATAAATGCTGTGTTGTGTTTCTCTTCTAGGTGTCCAGTGACTTTTGTCAATATAGTGTATATGTGAAATAAATTTTTTGGGTCAAATTATATTCTATAAGAAAAGGAATGTTCCAAAATTAAGGAAAAGTAGGAATAAGACATTTCCGCAAAGCGTAGTTCTACGTTTGATTACTATGAAACGATTTCTGTATTTTTATTGCATAAAAATATATAAATATTATATATTTAAATATATTATACATATATATATATATATATATATATTACATAAAAATATAAAAATATTTTTCGTTGCATTTTCCCCTGGAACCTTCTTCCGTGCTTCATATCAAGTAATGCTCTTTAATCTGTTGTTACAGTCATACCGTTGTAAAGTAAAACTAAATTAAAAGTTAATGTATGAAATTCAATTTGTTCTTTTTTCTGAAAGATTATCTTTTCTTTCACATTGTATCAGTGAAGGAAACCATTTGTTCTCTATGCCTCCATAAAAATTCAAACACTGTAAGTCTTCGGAGAATACATTTGTTTTAAATGTCCGTAAAATACTTTTAAGGTAGAATAAAGTAATTTTTGTTGAAAAATATTTTCCTTTTCCTTTATCATTTACATAAAAGGCGACTTTTTCGCCAGTTATTGAACAAAATGCTCAGATGCGTGAAAAAGATATATAATTCAGTATTCACTGATATGCCAGTCTTTTAGATACATCTGTATTCTTTACATAAAGCACTCACTTCAATACGTAATTCGCTACATGAGCGCACTGCGCAATGTAAGCCAGGCAGACCCGCTCGACGAGCATCAGTTAGCGTTCGACTAAAGGTCCAAATGGGCAAAACAAGTGTTCTGAAAGACTTTGAATGGGGCATGTTAGTTGGCTCTAGGCTTGCAGTTACAGAATGTACCATACGAGCCTCCAACTCTACTTTTGAAAGACAACTGTAGCAAAGATTTACCATGAATGGTCTGACGCACAAAAAAGTTGAGATAATGCCCTGGTAGTCTTTGTAGATAATTTATGCTATGACACTTTCGCATGCCATCTTTTTGGGTTTGGAATAAAATAAGAGGTTCGAAAATGTACATTTATTTAAGTACAACACGTTGCATTTATTCGCCTCACTCATACACTGAGGCACAGTCTGGTACATACTAAATGGAAATATATCATAACAATAAACAATTAGGATTACTAATTCCTGCCGTTGAGCGGTACTAAGAACGGTGGCTTAATTAACGTTACTAGACGAAGAAGAAACCCGTCGGAATCGACGGTTAGTTTTTTTTTTTTTTTTTTTGAAAAGTGTACACTCATATGAAACCCCAAATATCAACTTTATTTGATTGACAAATTCATTGAACCACTTCAGTAAAGACAATAGTCCAGGTTGGTGATTTTTTTGACTGAAGGTTTAACGAGCACCGTGAGCAACCCAATGGGCTATAAGTAGTTGTCCGTAATAAATATTTTCACTAACAATGGTCAACGTAATGTTTATTTACATCTTTACATAATGAGAAACGCCTTACCTACGTGAATAAACTGGATCGAATGAATATTAAATTGTATATATACATCACACAGTCAAACGGCACAACGCAATCAGGTCTTCGAGAGTGTTCGCTGTTCCAAGGAGAAGAACTTTGATACGAATGCCTGCTAGCGTTGCTGTGCAACTGTTCGCTCAGAAAAGATAAGACTTAGGACTTTGGACTACCTCAGTCCCTCCATGTTGCCGCCTTCAACAGCGCGTGAATCAACCGCACGCTTCTCTTATAGACTTTACATGGGAACTCTGCCGCCCCACAACGCCCGAACCGTTGCCCCAATCTCATTTTTCTCTTCCACTGGCACATCTACATGGTAAGATTTTTATTTTGATACCTCGACCATATCTTTACTTTCAGCCGTTCTCTCAAAATAGGACTCACAGTTAAAAACCTTATAGAACTGATACATAGATTTTCGTAAAACTAATGAAAGAAGACACGTGAATCATAAAACTAATCATTTACTGAAATGTGGCGGCGGCAATATTAAGCACTTCGACTCTTTAGTTTTTCAAAAAGAATATTTATTTTTATTATTATTATTACATATTATTCAAATTTAGAAGAACATAAGAAACGATCCCGGTACTGATGACATGTGACGCAACTACGAAGATCAATCTGCTCATAGGCGGGCTAAAATCTGACCTCAAAACAGAAAGTAAAGTCGAATCGCAAATGTGTTAGTGAGGGGACCTCTGGTCTAGCATATCTACAGGTTACACCCTATGTAAAGCCGAATCGCAAATGTGTTAGTGAGGGGACCTCTGGTATAGCATATCTACAGGTTACACCCTATATAAAGCCAAATCGCAAATGTGTTAGTGAGGGGACCTCTGGTCTAGCATATCTACAGGTTACACCCTATATAAAGCCGAATCGCAAATGTGTTAGTGAGGGGACCTCTGGTCTAGCATATCTACAGGTTGCACCCTATATAAAGCCGAATCGCAAATGTGTTCGTGAGAGGACCTCTGCTCTAGGATGCCTACAAGTTACCCCCTATCGTGTTGCACATCATTTTAAAGCTCTCGTCGATAGCAGGTAACCCCTCGTTGGGGGTTGTAGAAGGAAGCCGAATCTCGCTACGACGTACCGTTTTCATAGCATCTAAAATGGATTTTTGTAATGGCTTTTATCACATTTAGCATGACGTTCTCGTAATTTACGCAGACTGCAATGAGATATTGTTACGTTTATGAAAACGTGATGAAATAATGTTCGGCGACGGTTTAGTAAAGTATATTCAAGAAGACGGTGAACCATAATGAGCAACTCAATGGGCTATATAGTATATCGTTGAGTGACAATGAGATTAACTGTTGTGTCATTTCATGGGACACCATTCAAAAATCACATTTCAACAATGGTTTTGAATACTTCCGTTATCCATTTTCGTTACATCGAAATTATTTGCCTTACTACTGTCGGAAACATGCATAGCATCCAAAACTGTTACATTCCGTAGGCACAGACATAAAAAGCTTTCGCAGCCTGGTGTCGAATAAGCGTCAGTGCTGTGCATTTGGTACGACCGCGCAATTGGTCAGCGCAGGGCGCCCAATTGGATTCGAATTAGTTGGCCACCTTGCCTTCGCGAGACACTAGCACTTTCGTTACCCATTTCCATTACATCGAAAGTTTTTTTGCATGAGTCTTACTTCACTGCGGTCGGGAAAGGTACATAGAAGAAAATTGCAAGCAATCGGCGATACTGTGGAAGAAAAAAGCTACTGGGCCAGAGGTCTCAAAGAAGGCTGCAGACTTGGTTATCCGTTGTTATAGTCAATTCGACACGTGGGGCTTTCGAAGATTACCCTCGAGACACTAATGTTGAATTTTGGCGAAATTTGCCAGGTCGTGGCCCATCTGTTTGCTTGAAAAAGTTTTGCCAGACTCCTTTGACTCCTCCTATCCACACCAGCTGTTTTCGTCCACAAGACTGCCTATTGC
This sequence comes from Macrothele yani, assembly GCA_039090855.1. NCBI lineage: Eukaryota > Metazoa > Arthropoda > Arachnida > Araneae > Macrothelidae > Macrothele > Macrothele yani. The sequence goes on along the minus strand of CM077022.1, from coordinate 39,561,407 downwards.
TGGAAATTGTTTTTGGCTTATCACATTCTTCATCGTAAGTCCAAATTTCCTTGTGGGACAAAACTTTCTTGAAGCTATTTCTCCGGGACTCCGCCGCATTCAAGAACAACCATCACACTAGTAGCCTATGTACTGAGACTGGTCAGTCCATGTTCTTACTTTTCGCGTTTCAATTCTATTTCGGTAATTAGAGGTATTTATATTTAACATCTTACCTCTTCCGTGAGTCCGTACACGGGCTCTCTGGCTTCCAACATCTTCTTTGCTTCCTGTTCACAGAGTAGGATGCACATTAACATATTCCAAGAGATTTGCACATCCAAGGTATACTTGGTGAAACTAATTTATTGTAGATCATTTTATATGAATTACATGTAAATACACAAACACATACACACACTGAATATTTCGTCGTTTGTCATTCGCGTCATAATTCTTAACATCAGTTTTCACATTGTGGCCTCTGCCATATCATCTCTGCGCCTCGCCGTGTGTTCCCACGCGTCTCCACATGTCCACAATTTTCTCACGTCTGGCGTTCGCCTCCTCCGCTGCGCCCTCTGTCGGCGTAGTCCCAATAGTCCAAAGCCGTTTTCCATTGGTCTACAGTCTATGATCAAAGTTCCTTACTCCACGTAAATCAGCGTGTGGCATGAGTCGAAATGATTAGTGGGGTGTGGATGGCTACTCAAACGCGACACCCATGTGACGCAGCGTCCTTCCCAATGTTTTGGCACTAAGATCAGTTCAATAACCTCACGTAGGGTTTGTGTGATGCACTTGAAGAAGTCAAATGCAAATTAACCGAAACGTTAGTCTTGACATGCTTTATCCAACGCAAGGTTTAAAGGTTGCCTGCGCACATAAGAATATGCAAATTAGTAGCGCGTTATCCAAGGGCGCATCAAAAAGGTGGCGTTAAAGCGGTTATAACTGTGGTTTTAGACGTTGAATCACTCAGAGCAGATAAATGCCGAATAGTGCATGTTCGAATATGTCACGAAGAAGGCCTTTTTATGATTGTAAAACATGGAGGGCGGTTGGAAGAATGAAAGTCGGGCAGAGTCGGCGTACCTACGACCGACAGAGTCAGTCGGAGGTATGCATGTGCTACATGTAACCCAAAATGTTCTCCCAAGACTGTGAAAACAGTTTAGAAAGACAGACGTATCTCATCGTCCAGGACAAGTCCGTCCACTGGCTACAACCAAGTCGGAGGACCAATTTCTAGCTGTAACAACGAAGAGGAACAGGAGGTTGATATCACGACAGATTGCCCGAGAGATTGCTGCATCTACAGGGAAGCATACTACCAAGTTTACTATGCGTACTAGGCTGCAGAAGAACAGCTTTTACGCTAGAAGACCGATGCTTTTTGTTCCTCTCTCTTCAAATACCAGGTGCGCATGTTTGAAGTGGTGTTGTGAGCATCGCAACTGGAGTCCCACTGACTGAAGCCTCAATTTCGCTTGGAGAGCGATTTCAAACGTATCATTATCTGGGGAGAGTGGAACACAAGAAATATCCCCCGCAACATCCTAGAAAGACACGGATTTAAAGGTTGAGGAATTTTATTTCGGGAGGTACAATGGTAAATGGGTGCATATACTTGTATGTCGCTCATGGTGGTTCCCTAACTGGTCAGAAACAACTTTTCAAGAAGTCAGAAACGATCCTAAATCGATATGTGAGACATTGTAAAGCTGTTGGTAAAGAATTCCTCCTAATGGGCGACAAGGCACGACCCCATCGAGCAAACATCGTCTCTGACTACTTGGAAAGTGTAGATATCCAGAAAATGGAGTGGCCTGCCTACTCCCCGGATTTAATTTTTTTGGAGCATGTGTGAGACGATTTAGGACGCAGAATTTGGGAACTGCAGCTCCAACCTAGGACTCGCCAGAAGCTAACAAATGCGCTTAAGGAGCAGTGGAACTTGCTCCAGTAAAATCTCATCCAGAATCTCATAAAAACAGCATGAGCAGTCGTTGCAAATGTTGTGTTTCTGTCAGGGGTGATCACACCCTTTATTGAATTTTTCCCTTGAGTTCCTAATTTGTTTTCCCCAGTTATGCCATATCTCTTTATTTTGCTCTTTTTGTTCTTTTATGTCACAAATTGTGTCGCATTAAAAATCATGTACTGATTCATTTTTCCTTTCATGAGTTATGACAAAATCAAGATTTTGTGCACATATCATGTATTTATCTGCACAACAACTAGAGCAATGGCGATTTTAAACAAGTATCCCTTAAGTTTTCACACCAGTGTATATTATCTAGTATTTTTCTTGTTATTTTATGCTTCGGTAGTTGATTGAACCCTGTACATCCCCTTTTTCTCGATTAATAGGTTTTTAGCACGTCTTTTGTAAAAATGATCGTGCTGATGTTATCAGTTTGTCCGTTCGTCTGGGAACACAATATCTCTGCAACTAATAGTCCGATTTGAAAAAAATCTTTTTGCAATGGGAATGATGATCCGTTATTCCGTTATTTTTCACGATGCACAACTTTGCCGCTAGAGGGAGTAAATGCAAACGAAAATGCTAGTAATCAATTGATTCCTGCAGTTGATTACTGGGCGTAGTGGTGTATGGTCATTTGGGTTTCGTTCACGTTCCCATCTTATGCGGATTACGGAACCTTGAGCAGCAGCGGTGAATCGCGGACATTTTGGAGACTGAAGTCCTACCACCGGATTTGCAGACGGAACTTCTTTCCATTTCGCAACTAGACAACGCCTGACCGTACGTGGCGAGGTATCCGTTAAATTTCCAGGATGCCTCGCATGTGCCCTTTTTCCTTTGCCTGAACGGTCGCTCGATTTATCGCCCACTGAAAGTGCATGCAAAGTGGTCTCTCAGCTGAAGGGCTGTCGGAGGACGCCAGCATTTACCGAGCAGGGTCCGAATAGAGGCAACATTGCAACACATTCTACAAACAGCAATCCAAGGCTCTTCCAGTTCAGCCTGCCATACCCGCGAACAAGGCGTTATGGACGTGTATGGCCAGTACACTGAACACAGAACATAGCGTTTTATTCTACACCTACATCACTGAACATGTGATCGTTCATGCCTTGTATTGTAAGTAATCTGTCATACGCATTCCATTTGGTTATCTCGTGCCTGTCTTGGTATTACAGTTTCAACAATAAACAACAACAAACAGAGGTCAGCGCTCTTTCCACGTTTATAAGCGAGTCACGGAAAAATTTTCATTGGCCGCCCCCGGAAATCGAACCCAGGGTCTCCCAGTTACGCGCCGGATATGCTTCCTCTGCACCACAACGGCCTCAAATTCCACCAGACTCACACACACACTAACTGCCAAGCTGATTTGGCAAGTTGCTTGATCGAGGCCGCTGTGGTGCAGTGGAAGCATATCTGGCGCGTAACTGGAATACCCTGGGTTCGATTCCCTGTGGCGGCCAATGAGAATTTTTCCGTGACTCACTTATAAACGTGGAAAGAGCGATCACCTCTGTTTCATGTTCCTAGTCCACGTCAAATGTCTGTATTAAATAAACAACAGTGTATTTTTCATCTCTAATTTAGAGTAATCCATTATAACGCAGGAGGAGAACAAGAAATAAAGACCCTAAGTTCAACACCTAGGTTTCATCTAAAACATGGACAAATGAATATCCAGTAAATCGTAAAATACCATCGAAATCACTCAGCCGGGGTGCGACCGATAAGGGGTTTCTTATTTTGATATGATATACACGGAAATTTTATTACTGATTAAGAAATTCCAGTCTTTCTTCTTTTGCATATACACTATAAGATCAAAAGTATCCGAAGACCACTTTTGAGCATGGATTTCCGCATCTACGTCCCATCCGTATATCACACAGGTATAAAAGGGCGCACGCTGCCTGGCAAATACACTAACTACTATTTGCGAAAATTACCACACCAAGAAAGAATCGCGCTATTGAAATGAAATTTGCATCACAGATTCCACATGTTGCAAGCAATAAGTGATTACATCAGCAGAGCTGTAACAGGTTTTTTGCTTCAAAACTCAGTGTCGTGTGAAGCAACCTCGAGCAACAATAATAGCCTCTACACGACATTACATTGAATGGTGGAGGTTTTTCATACCGTCCTAGGGAATAGCCAGATAGGCTGCTTCTATATGAGGCCAGAGTTCATTTGTGGTTATTAAAAGAGGCGCTTGACGGTCGAGTTGCTTAGCTAGCATGTCCCAGACATGTTCGATTGGAGACATATCCAGCTTACGTGTTGGACAGGGAAGAAGCGTTATCTACCGTTCACGGAAGAGGTCTTGGACATTACGGGCCACATATGAACGAGCATTGTCCTACTGGAATATACCGCCAGGACTAGGGTATCACCTCTGCCTCTAAACTATCATTGATATCACCGGCTGTCGAGAGTCGCTCAATTCGTACCAGGCGAGATAGCGATTGAACCCAATGGCTCCCGAGACCATGCGTTTGGCCGGTATTACGCTGCAATGCGCCGTTCATCACCATGTCTTCCAACATGTAGGCGACCATCATGGTGTATGGAGTTGAATCGAGACTCGTCAGAAACCTGTTGACAATCAGCGTGCCAATGTTTGTGTTCAAGGCCCCTTTGCAGCCGGAGGTGTCTGTGGTTAAAGGCCAAAGTAATACGCAGCTATGGGCTGCTAGCGACCAGTCCTCTGTTAGCAGATGACATCGAACTGTGCTGGAAGACAAAGCCTTACCTTTGACTGTGCTCCACTCCACCGCTGCGCTAACACCGTGGATGATGCTGTACGATCGGTCACTGCCATCCGGTAGAAGTGTCTGTCCTTCCGTGGAGTCTTGCGATTTTTGCGGTCAATTTTCCCTGATTTCTGTGCGTCAGAGCTTCATCTGTGCGTGGACTTTTCGTTCGCACCAGTGTACTGGCGTTTCGATTGGTCTTTTCGCGGTAGGAAAATCAAGCTTCTCTCATCTTGAGATGAGAGAAGCTTGATTTCGCTCAAAGTCCATTCGTTTTCGCTCAAAGTCCATTCGTTTTCGCTCAAAGTCCATCAGGTGTTTATAATGCAAACTTTTCCGGCGGCGGGGAATAGTGTTACACACAGAACACCGTTTCGAGTCAATATCGGCTCTTCACTGACTACAACATCTCGTTTGAGTCATATCTTTATACCCAAGACAGGACAGTTCAGAGGGCGCTGCTCCGGAACCGCATGCGCATTTTCACTGACATTTTAATCATTTGCATGTCCCAACCTGTTGTACATATCCTGTAAATTTCAAGCTAATACCACCAGTACTTGATGGTGTTGCAATTTTCACAAACAGTAGTGTAGTAGCATAGACGAGCACGAACAGTTAAGTACGTGTGTCTTATGGCAGAGCTCAGTGACATTCAACGCGGCACATTCCTAGGATACCCTTTTCGCAATAAGTCAATTCGGGAAATTTCTGCCCTACTGCAGCTGCCGCGATAAACTGTAAGTGATGTTATTGTGAAGTGGAAACTCCAAGCAGTAATACAACGCATTAGGGACAGGGTGAACCACGTAAAACGACAATGAGAGAGCGGTGACAGCTGAAGAAAATATGTTTCCATGTCTGACCAGTCTCGCACAAGCCTAATATCAGCAAGATCAACGTCAAGTGTCGGTTGGAGGACTGTGAAGCTCTGCGACAGTGGACTGCGGAGCTGGGGAAATTCGTCGTCTGGAGTGATGAATAACGCTTCATCATCTGGTAGCCCGACGAACGAGTCTGGGTGGGGATGATGCCAGGTGAACGTTATCTTCACGACTTTGTTGTGCCAACTTTGAAGTTTGGGGGAAGAGTCATTATGTCCTGTAGCTGTTTCTCATAGTTTCGACTGAGCCCCCTAGTTTCAGTACTCGGGAATCTTAGCGCTGCTACCTATAATGATATCCTCGACAATTCTGTGCTCCCAATATTATGGCAGAAGTTCGGTCAAAGCCTTTTTCTTTAGCAGCAGGACAATGCTCTCGACAAAAAGCGTGGTCCGTGCAGAAACTATTTGATGAGGTGGTCGTAGAACTGGACTGAGCTGCGCACAGCCTAGATCGCAACCCCATGGAACCCCGTTGGGATGAATTGGAACGCCCACCTCGAGCCAAACCGAATCAGCCGACATCGGTAACCTACCTCAATAATGCTCTTGTTGCAGAATGGAAGGACCGAACTCTGGTGGAAAGCCTTTCCAGCAGAGTGTAGGCTGTTATAGCAGCAAAGGGTGGAACAACTCGATATAGTTCCTTTTCTGTTATAACAAGTTTATGGATCGCCATGTGTCTCGATACTTTTATCAGATAGTATATTGTGTATTGAAGGGCAACATTTCAACGAAATCGATTTTCTCCGAATATCTTCTTTTTCATTCTCAAGACGCTTTCTGAAAATGCTGTTGTAGACTGTCTAGGCGTTTTCTTTGCTTCAGTGGTATTTTGAATTTGCTGCTTTATCTGAAATTTTTCGTAGAAGATTCGATAAATCTGTAAAAGCATAAGTGTTTAAATCGCCTTTACTTAATCTCAGGAACGTACGGAAATGTTTTAAGCGCATTTATTTTATGACATAAGATGAAAACTTTAATCTCCTTCTAAGCCTTTCAGAACTTTAAGCCACCTGATTTTGTCTCTTTTGACCATAAATGTTTGCCCACATTTATTCTACTTTCTTGGAAATCTTGACGACTTTTACCTTACGACAGATTGTTTATACGTGCAAAGCAAAGGTAGCTTCAGAAAACTAAAAAAAAATCTTGTATTGTCCTTCTAAGAAAAAATTATCTTATAGTCAAATGAAGTTAATCTCTAATATAATGAAAGTCAATTGTTGAGAAAAATATATTTTTTTTTTGGAATAGCATACAGCGGAATTACTTTCTTTTTCAAACACATTATTCTTTCTGTTAAAAGTGTCAACCATATTAAGATAAATAAAAATAGTCGAAATAGAAAAAGAACAAAAAAGTGACACCGAATTTTCGGTCCTGATGAGCACCTCTTTTGAATCCTTTCTGACGTGAATAAAATGTATCAAAGTTATTCAAAATGAATGCAACCGGTTAGAAAAATCAACCAGATTTCTACAATCGATAAACATCCAGAAATAGAAATGGCTACTTACTTCCACGAGCGGCTAAAAAGTATGTTACGAAAATTTACAAATGGCGCACAAGAAGTTTCTCACAGCAGAAGAAAGGTGTCAGAGACAAAAAAAAAAATTCTAATCGATCAGTTAAAAGAACAAATATAGAAGGAAACATGATATAACACTACGCCTTCTAGCGGAAAAAAATTGCACTATCAAGAAGTTGAAAATAGCCGAAAAATATTCTTAATGGAAAAAGAATATTCCATTAAGAATATTTTAGGGCACAATAATTATTTGAATACACTGAGAAAACTGTTTTGTTAATTCAGCAAAAAATTGTTTAATCAACCAAAAAAATTTGTCGATGTACAGTCAGCAAAAATGTTTGTTGAACTTACAAATTTATTTTGTTGAAAATTATTGTTGATTCTACAAAATTTATTATTATCATGACAAAACTTGTTTGTTCGTTTAACAAAATAATTTTGTCGATTTTTGGGAATTTATTTGATCCAACAATATATATTGTTATCGTGATAAAACGTTTTGTTGCTGCAACCAAACATATTGTTATCGTGACACAGTAATTTCTTGCTCCAACAAAATTTAGAGTTATGTAGCTGGGCCACTTTGTCCCAAAACGTTTTTTTCCGATGTCAACACTTTGCCGGTGCAATAATTTTAGGTGGTGCCCTTCGACCCTGGGTGTCCGCCATTTTTTTCCCGACGTATTTATCCCAACATATTTATTTTCTAGTGGGGTTTAAATGAATTTGGATGGTGTTACGTCAGAAGAAAATTTTTTCAGAACCAGCGAAAGAACTCTTACCGAACGGACTCGAAACTGATACCTTTAGTTCAAGGGCTGGGCTGCTAACCACTCAACTATAACTGTCCTTGCAATTCAATTTTTATCTGCAAATTCAGCATTTGAAGGTGGGTTTATTACTTACTGGAATGTTCACGAACGATTTGTACTTGACATAGCGACGTATTGAGACTATTTTGGTGTGTAACATGTTTCTAAATCCGATTTCTTTTTAAACGTTTTCCTTAGTAATTAATACAGACATTTAACGTGGACCAGGAACATTAAACAAAGATCTTCGCACTTTCCACGTTTATAAATGAGTCACGGAAAACTTCTCATTGGCCACCACCGGGATTCGTACCCAGGGTCTTCCAGTTACGCGCCGGATATGGTTCCTCTACACCACAGCGACCGCGAATGCCTCAAGACTCACACACGCTAACTGCCTAGCCAAGTTGGCAGGTTGCTTCTTGGAGCCCCGCACAATGCTGGGGATTCACCAAAGAGGGTAAGCAGCAACTGAAGAAATAATTAGAATGCGAATGAATAATTAATACAGACATTTAACGTGGACAAGGAACATCAAACAAAGATCTTCGCTCTTTCCACGTTTATAAGTGAGTCACGGAAAAATTCTCATTGGCCGCCACCGGGAGTCGAACCCAGTGTCTTCCAGTTACGCGCCGGATATGCTTCCGCTACACCACAGCGGCCTCGTTAAATGTGTGTATTAATTATTAATTCGCCTTCTAATTATTTCTTCAGTTGCTGCTTACTATCTTTGGTCAATCCGCAGTATTGTGCGGGGCTCAAAGAAGCAACCTGCCAAATTGGCTTAGCAGTTAGCGTGTGTGAGTGTGGAGGAGCTCGAGGCCGCTGTGGTGTAACTGGAAGACCCTGAGTTCGACTCTCGGTTGCGCCCAATGAGAATTTTTCATTGACTCACTTATAAACGTGGAAAGAGCGAAGATCTTTGTTTAATGTTCCTGGTCCACGTTAAATGTCTGTATTAATTATTCATTCGCCTTCTAATTATTTCTTCAGTTGCTGCTTACGATCTTTGGTGAATCCCCAGTATTGTGCGGGGCTCCAAGAAGCAACCTGCCAAATTGTCTTGGCAGTTAGTGTGTATGAGTCTGGAGGAATTCGTGGCTGCCGTGGTGTAGCGGAAGCATATCCGGCGCGTAACTGGAAGACCCTGGGTTCGACTCCCGGTGGCGACCGATGATAATTTTTCCGTGACTCACTTATAAACGTGAAAAGAGCGAAGATCTTTGTTTAATGTTTTCCTTAGTTTTTTGATGAAACAAACTATTGACATTATTGGTTAGTCAAAAATAAAATCGTAATATTTTTTTTAACGTTCTATTGTGTTCCAGGGTACTATCACCATGCAGTCTTTGGTTGCCGCACGAATTTTGAAATACCCTGTATATACAGCCTATACATGAAATCAAGCTCTATCCATAAATTACAACTCTTATCATTAACTCATGTGCAAATTTTTATTTGCGACCAGGAACCGCAAGCCGTCATAAGAAATGTATTATTGCTTTATCAAAAATCCGGGTTTAAATTTAATACGTGCCTCTGTGCATCTAATAAGATGCGGATTCTATCGTGTTCATTGTAATTATGAGTCTACAAAGCGAGGCCAAATTATCACTAAAATTCACTGAATCCAACCACAATAAACACTAGCATAAAAATACGTCGGAATTATTAAGATATATTAGAAATTCTTACCTCTGAATGTCTTATCAGAGTTGACAGTTCCCAGTCTTCTAACAATGTACTCACTTTGTAGTCAGCCATAATTTGAAGCGAAATCTTAAGCGCAAACGAGATTCTTCTGGTCAGTGGTGCCCGTATGGAATAGCTAGTAATCACATGCGCTTTGTCGTAAGGTTGAATTAACAAAATACAGCCAACGAAATAATTTTGTGCTGCCAACGAAACAATCCCGATGGAGTTTTGCTAAAGCAACAAAATAAATCGACAAAACAGCTCAACAAAATTATTTTGTTGTTTCAAACAAACTTTTTTCCTCAGTGCACCTCCATATAATTGAATTACCCAAATATAGACAACAAATTAATTTTGTTTTGCCAACAAAACAATTCCTATGGAGTTTTGCTAAAGCAACAAAATAAATCCGCAAAACAGCTCAATAAAATTATTTTGTTGTTTCAAACACACCTTTTTTCTCAGTGTACGTCTCCCGGAAGCAGAGATAGCGAAAAAAACCTTTACTCACTCTAGCGGGAGATCTGTGCTTTATTTAAAGAGAATAATGTTCCCTATCTTTATTGAAGCGAATGGCATACAGTAGAAAACACATTTCTCAATAGGGATTTTAGAAGATGCGATACAGCTGCAAACAGAAATATACAAACACCACCTAGTGACAGAAATGCGAACTATGAAACTCCTCAAATACAAAGCTAAAGTGTTCCACAAGGTAAATGGCATACGGTGTTAAAAGGATTTTTTAAATCGCAGATGTAAAAGCAAAGATATTGAAAAAAAAGGCTAAACATTGGCGACCCAAGCGGCGAAATTCTGCATCATTTTGTGAATGAAATACACACAGAGTTTTCATAATTAATAGTATCTGACCGAAAAATAATTTTTTTTCAATCGGTTTTTTAGTCCCGTTGATACTGTTTTTTTTGTCCCGCAGAACGTGAACTTACGCCTTCTAGTGGCAGGCACACTTTTGCGTTAAGAAAAATTTTAAATTATGTGAGAAACATTTCGCACCGGAAACGTCCTCCAACAAAAAATGGATTTTTCAAATCGGGCTCTTAGAAGCAGAGATATCAACAAAAATAAGATATATATATCTCCGCCCCTGGCGTCGATGTATATCTTATTTTGAAAATATAAGATATATTTTTTTAATAAAATAATGCACATTGGAAAATATGCATTATTTTGAAATATATAAGATATATTTTCTTATTACACTAATGCATATGGGAAAATATGCATTTTTTTAATAAGAAAATATTCTGAAATTGTTTTCCTAGATGAGTTGTATGAATCTGCGAAAGACATTTTTAATCGAATTTTCAGGAGCTTAGATTTTGCTGCAAATAATCAGAATCAGAAAAAAACGCCCCCTGGTGGCCAATAGAAGCAGAGATATCAAGATAAACACATTTCACCTTTGCGCACTTAGCGGAAAATTTAAATATTACTTGAAAAAATTGAAACTATACGAGAAACATTTTACAACGGAAACGCCCTCCAACAAAACCAGAACTGTCCAAATCGGATTCGTAGACGTAGAGATATAGACAATGATAAGATATACATCTAAGCCCCCCTGCAGAAGAACTATGCACTATTTTAAGCAAGAAGTAATCTCAAAAGGTTTTCCGAGGTGAGTGCTATCGGTCCACGAAGGAATTTTTTAAATCAAATTTTCAGTACCTCATATTTTGCTGCAAATACGTCATCAGAGGGAGAAATTGCGCATGTGATGTCCACTGGTGGGCAAACCATTTTTACCAAAAATTAGAAATAAAATGCAAAGCATTTTTCATCATAAGCTGAATCCGATGCAGAAAGAAGTTTTCTATCATATTTTTAGAAGCAGAAGTATCGAGTGAAACGCAATTTACATTTTACCCCTAACGAAAATTTATGCATTACTTGAAAAACAGACTGCAGGTAAAATAGTCTTCGATATAAATGGCATCGAAAGGAAAACTATTTTTTTTAATCGGTTATTTAGAAGCAAATGTATGGAATAAAATATATTTTGAATCCGATACTATCAGCGTTTACGCCCTCTAGCGGCAATGTTGTGCATCGGGAAGAAAAAAGAATGTAAGGATCATCATTCTCAGAGTTCAGGCTTCCGAATGCAAAAAAAAAATTTAAAATGGGACTCATAGTTGCAGAGATGTGATGTCCACTGCCCAAGGGACAGACGGACAAAGTGATAACACCAGCACGATCTTTTTTTACAAAAGACGTGCTAAGAAAAGCTATTGAAAATTTACAAGCGATAATCCCTAGAAGGTTTGCTGATTTGTGGAGGTATTGAATCGCGTGTTGACGCAAAGTTGCATTACAGGAGAGAGACTAGGCGCTGCCGAAAAAAAATCAGTTCTGATTGAGCCGTCGGTTTGCAACGTAAGACTACGACTTGCAGATCGGAGAGCTGAAATGAACTAGTTGAGTATGGTTTCAAACCGTTTATATAATTTCTTATAGCCACTACAGGTCTATATGAAAAGTATTAGGTGGGCAACTTAATTCTCGGCCAGAGGCACGACACGTTGACAGCAAATTACAGCAAATCGAATACGTACCTAATCAGGGAAATAATCCCCGTCGTGCTGGATACATTTGAGCCATTGGTCAGGGAGCTGTCGGATGCCACTGCGGAACAAAGAGGGCTGTTTCGAGTTGATAAAGTCATCAATACTTGTGCGGACCTCCTCAACAGAAAGGAAGTGCGTATCATTCAGGTGATGTTGCAGGGAGCGAAAGAGGTGATAATCCGACGGGGCGAAGTCTGGAGAATACGCCGGGTGAGACAAAATATCCCATCCCAAAGTCGGTGATCGTGTTTAAAGTCGTTTTCCCGGTGTAAGGACGCGCGTTATTCTGAAGCAACAGGACTGACCTTCTGCTCTTGCTGGTGTATGGCCTTTTCACCTCCATTGCGTCATTCACACGAATGAGTTGCTGACAATAACGCTCAGCATTGAACGTTTCACCAGGTTTGAGCAACTCATAGTGTACGACACCGCGCTGATCCCACCATTTGCACAGCAACGATTTCCTGGCATGGATATTCGGTTTGGCGGTACGGGTCGTAGGCTGACGTGGATAAACCCACGATTTGCGCCACTTAGGATTATCGTAGAGGATCCACTTCTCATCACAGGTCAAAATCTTGAGGAGGAAACCCTTCTTCTTTAATCTGGAGAGCAAGGACACAGCAACATCGTAGGGCCTAGACTTGTTCGCAGCTGTGAGTTGGTTGGGGCACCCAACGACCCTCCTTGTGAATCCGTCCAAGCTTGTGCAGGCGCTTTGCAATGACCGGCCGTTTTACTCCGAGTTCCTCATCGTCAACTTTCTGTGGCTGTCCCGGACGTTCTGCATCACGGAGATCGAAATTTCCCTGCTTAAACCCCTGGGACCACTTCTTACACGTACTGTAGGACACAGCATCCTCACCCAAAGCAGCACAGATCATTTGATGGGCTTCCGCGGCACTTTTTTCAGCTGAAACGCGAAAAGGAGGCAGTGCCTCAAATGTTGCTTCTCGAACGGACATTGCTTTCACCGTCAACTTTCATCCGTTCTGTCACTGCAGCTGTGAGATGTTACGGTTGCCTAGAAAGCTGTTGGATGGCGCTGCAATCAGCCATTATGGCATACAGCTATTTGCATTTGCCGACTTTCTATGATCGCTTGCGGTTAGGGGCCAAGAATTAAGTTGCACACCTAATAGCTTACATAATTTTTACAAATAGTGCTGCTTATATTGCGAACACAAAGCAGATCGATACAACGTGGTGCTCTGTCTTCTTGGGCTTCTTATATTCCTCATCACTTGCTCTTGCCTCTGGTTTCGATTTTCTCCACTTTTGCTTGCGTTCATTCTGCGAATTCCGCGGCATTGTCGAAAATGTTAACCAGTTAACACGAAATCAATTTTAAAACATTTAGTTTAAACTACTGCGATATTTTGTTTATATATTTGAATAGATGTCGTTGAGAGATTTAAAATGATACCACGCACAGTCGTTTTGCACTCACGGTTGTCCAGAAAAACCGTGATATTGCCAAAAGTGTGCACCGGTTTACAAGAAATCAATTTTTTTAATGTTCAGTTCAAACCACTGAGAAATGTTCTTCCTATATTTGAATAGATCTCGTCGAGAGTTTTAAAGCGATACCACGCACAGTCGTGTTGCGCTCACGGTTGCCGAGATAGTCTGAGTCAAACATGGCGGCACACTCAGAAAAATTGCATCACTTCCCCCGCGCACAGTTAGCGAGGGGAGTGTCGCGCTCACGATGTTCTGCGCAGGACGTGAATTGGACTCCATGGTGTTTACGAATATGCTAACACGATTAGTGTGCGACACTCATTTTTCACACTATAATGATTTGAATTGGGACCAATTTTTGTGAGAGGTGGTCGGCCGTAAGTTGCCACATACTATCTGCGGAGTTAGACGTAGTCCTACGTCAAAAAGAACCAATGCCTGAGATATAACGAATATCTGGAAATATTTTCATTTTATAGAATTTCAAAGGGAAGAACGAAAACAATTAAAAAGAAGTTCCATTTAACAATGATTTTACTTATACCACCTAATATGTACTTTAACGTAACGTCATCTTTAAAATTAGATCACATTCTAAAGAGGTTTATTTCAACGTCTGGGATAAATAAGCACAAATAAACACTTATTCGAAAAACTTCCTTTAACACACAAATAAATTTGCGATGCGTTCTGAAATAACACACACACGGACAATGAAATTTTCGCACCAAGAAGGAAGCATCGGATTGAACTGCAATTTTATGGACGTAATGATACAGATGAATGATACACATGATGGCAAAAGCAGAGCTGCAAGATAATTACAGAAGGATCTGTGGTACGCAATCTGGCCTTGTTCAATAACGCGTCGCACCGCCTCGTGCGGCGATACAAGCTGCAATGCGGTCCGGAATGAAGGCGAACAGACGCCTGATGTTGTCCTGCGACAGACTGGCCCACACGTGTTGGATGGTGTGCTCCAAATCCTGGGTAGTACGGCACGGCGGCAGCCGGCGTTTCAACTGACCCCACACAGGCTCGATAGAGGAGATGTCCGGGGAGCGGGTAGGCCATGGAAGTGTCTGGACCCGACGTAGGCAGTCCTCGGCAACCTGAGCTGTGTCTGGGCGGGCTTTATCCTGCTAGTATAGCGCACCTGGAATCCCGGCCAGGAATGGGAGCTGATGGGGCAGTAGGATCTCATCCACGAACCACTACTATAGCTGATCGGCTATCGTAGGAAATGGCTCTCCAGACCATAATGCCTGCAGTGGGGGAGGTGTGGTGCTCGATACCGAGGTTGGGATTGTGCCCTCGAGACGGGCACCTACACACCCGGACACGATGATCATCTGTCCCCAAAACGAAGCGGCACTCATCTCTAAACACCACATGTCGCCAGTCTGTGGCGTTCCACCTCACTCTGGTCTGGCACCACTGCAAATGGAGCCGGCGATGTTCCGGTGTTAATAGCAGCACACGTAAGGAGCGCTGGGATCGCAGATTTGCTTCCGCAAGGCGTCGGGAAATGGTTCGTGGGCACACAGGAGCTGCTACATCTGCCTGTAAAGTGTACCGAGTCAACGTAAAATCCGTTCGTGCCTGGCGCACGTCCGTCGATCCTCTCTACCGGTAGTCCTCGTGGTCCGTCCGCAGCCGCTCCGCTGGTTAGCATTGCCGTCACGAGTCCACCGCTCCCAACACAGTCGGACGCTATGGTCAGAACGATCAGCGTGGAGGGCTCTACGGCGCGTCGATCACCCTGCGGTATTAAGAACAATGATCAGGCCTCTCTCAAAGTTCGTAAGTTGCGTAAATTGACGTCTCTGGCGTCTACCCGGCATTCTTGTCACCGTGTACTCTTGCTTGCGTCGACCGGTGTTTTTCGCTTTCATTGGGCATCGACTACACGCCGTTTTATAAGGCTACCGGTTCGTGCGTGCAGAGCCACCCCAGTGTATCATTTGTATACTCTAGCTATTTGCAAAGTTTCGCGGTTGTAGCATGTTTTATACTAGGTGCACAAATTTCATTGTCCGTGAGTGTACGTTTAAGAAACAGAGCCACAATGAATACATCTTTAAATTATGTTATCGAACTGTATGAGAACAAATCCCAATCTGTTTTTCAGATTTTGAGCAGTGACTATAATAATTTCGGGAATCATCTGTTCGCGACAAATGCCCGCTAATGTGCGGGGGACTGTAATATTCCATTTCAACGGACGCACTCGGCTAGTTACCGAGAGAACTGGGGTACGATCCCACCGGTGTCCAGATACAATTTTTCGGTTGCTGTGTGTTAATTAAAGAAAAACGTGGAAAGAGCGATTACTTTGTCTATTCACATTGCCTCCCGCTTTTGGAAGATTTTCAAACCATCCATGCCTCACCGGGATTTGTACCCGAACCCATCTCGGACGAAATGTCAGAAGCCAGCTCTTAGACCCTTGCGGCATCATGGCGACGTCTATACTGTATATTTCGAATGATTAAGGTGTTATATATAAAGGAAAATACCGCAATCATTCATAATGACTTTGCGAGACACCGATTACCTGTTCCTATATGTCTGCAAAAGGTCGTCGGTTGTTAACAATTGGTCAGGCTACGTACTTCATACACGTTCCATTATACAGGGTGATTCATAAAGAAGTATACAGTTTCAACGCACTATAAAACAAGAACGATGTAAGATATTTTACGTTACCTGTAACAGAATTGAAGGGGAATGTTCAAGTTTTTTTAGAGACAGTCACAGACGTTCTATGTGTGCCCCCTTAGTCACACATCGAGCCGGTAATCCATTTCCGCCCAAACGCGAGGTAATATATCTGAATCAACTGCAGTGATAGTGGCTGTGATACGCTGTTTTCACAGCCCACTGTCTGATTTCACAGCCCACTGTTTGGAGAATTTCTCAAAATTCTCCAGACAGAGGGCTGTGAAATCTGCACTTCACGACTCACCCTCGGCGTTGATTTTCCCGGGCTTCATTGAATGGCGCTGCAAACACTATCGACGACTTCTACCGAAACACGCGGTCATCCAGGACGTTTACGTAGGCACAAACAGCCCGTAGTTTCAAATGTGTTATGCCAATCGTAGATAGTTTTTTTGGTTGGAGGTTGTTTTCCGAATCGTGATCGAAAATGCCGTTGCACAACAGTTACAGATTCCGTTTTGCTCAATTCCAGAACACAAAACACCTTCTCCACTGCAGACGCTGCCATTTTGACTGACTAGTCAAATGACACACACGCTATCGCCTACATCACTTCCCTCAGTAGCGGGACACAAACTTTATGAGTACATCTACTTAACGGTTCGCAGTTGTTTTACAGCATTTAAAAAATATGTACTTCTTTATGAATCACCCTGTATTATATTTTTCCGTGTGTGTGGTTATACGTCATGTCGTCGCGTGCGTCAATTCGTGGCACGTCAATTCGTCGCACGTCAATTCGTCGACTGCGTCAATTCGTCGCGCGTCAATTCGTCGACCGCGACGATTCGTCGAGAGTCAATTCGTCGCGAACAAATTCGTCGCGGACAAATTCGTCGCGTTTACAGATTTTAGTTACATACAAAACGAATGCAGGAAAACGTACGATTTCGAACGTCTTCCTCCCTGATCAAATTTATAAGGTTTGGACACTAGACAGGATAAGAATATTACGCTTTTTTATTGGCACTAAAAATATTAGACAGTAGACGGTTTTTGGAACGGGTCAGGGCCCGGTTGGTCAGAGCCCCCCATACACAAAATATTCGTAAAATCTACATTTCAAAATTGTCTTTATTCTTCAAATAAAAATAGCATTTTTATGTACATGACAGTAGAATTCTGCCAATAAATACAGTGATATATACAACAACTGGAAAGTTCCAGTGAAACGTAAAACAAAATATTGTAAAATCATAAAATTATTTTACACTCAAAATTTACATCATATATACAGAAGTATTCAGTGACAAGGGGGAGAATCGCTAAAAGTGCTCAGAAGAGCAATCTACAGTTTTCAATTCAGAACCACCAAATCAGGTATCCTATCTCATGGTACTCTAACTTAGACGGTTGTCGGTTTTTGGAACGGGTCAAGGCCCGGGGAGTCACCCCCACCCACCCCCAACCCCCACCCCCAACCCAACCCCCACATACATACAAAATTTTCGTGAAATCTAGTTTTCATTTCAGAACCATCAAATTTGGTATCATGAAACTCTTAACTTAGACGCTAGACGGTTTTTGGAAGGGGTTGGAGCCTGCGGGGTCGGAGCCCCTCCCTACAGTTTTCATCTTACAACCTCCAAATTTGGTATACTATCTCATGGTACTATAACTTAGAAAGTATACCGATTTTGGAACGGGTCAAGGACCGGGGGGTCCGAGCCCCCCACATACAAAATTTTCTTAAAAACTACATTTCAAAATTGCCTTTATTCTTCAGTAAAATAACATTTCTATGTACATGACAATGGAATTCTGCCAATAAATACAGCGGTATATACATCAGCTGGAAAGTTCCAGTGAAACGTAAAACAAAATATTGTTAAAATCATAAAAAAAAAAATTATTTCGCCACGTAGGGCGAAGGAGAGGCAGACAATAAAGCACGAGCGATACAAACGAAAATGTTTACCTACAGTATTGTAGACAGGGCAAGACAACAACGCTTGCTCTTATTCCACCTCCTCAGGAGGCAAGTGCTATCATTCGGAGACGCGTAGCACGATTTAGAACAACCAAATTTGGTATACTAACTCATGGTACTCTAACTTAGACGGCAGACCGTTTTTCAATCCACTTGGGCCCAATCGGCTGGGTGGTTCCATATCCACAATTTGCAGTTACATCTCAACCTATAAGTGGGATTTTTGTTGTCGCCCACGTTCACTGTAACAAATCATGTTTTTACGTATTAATTTTGGTGCTTCGCTATTTGTGACTTAAAAACTACAGTTTTCAATTCAGAACCACCAAATCTGGTATACTATCTCATGGTACTCTAACTTAGACGCTAGACGATTTTTTGAAGGGGTTGCAGCCCGGGTGGTAAGGCCCCCCCCCACCCTCATAAAAAAATTCGCAAAATCTACAGTTTTCAATTTAGAACCACCAAATTTGGTATACTAACTCATGGTACTCTAACTTAGTCGGCAGACCGTTTTTGGAGCGGGTCAAGACCCGGGGGTCCGAGCCCCCCACATACAAAATTTTCTTAAAAACTGCAGTTTTCAATTCAGAACCACCAAATCTGGTATACTATCTCATGGTACTCTAACTTAGACGCTAGACGATTTTTTGAAGGGGTTGCAGCCCGGGTGGTAAGGCCCCCCCCCCTCATAAAAAAAATTCGCAAAATCTACAGTTTTCAATTTAGAACCACCAAATTTGGTATACTAACTCATGGTACTCTAACTTAGACGGCAGACCGTTTTTGGAGCGGGTCAAGACCCGGGGGGTCCGAGCCCCTCCACATACAAAATTTTCTTAAAAACTGCAGTTTTCAATTCAGAACCACCAAACCTGGTATACTATCTCATGGTACTCTAACTTAGACGCTAGACGATTTTTTGAAGGGGTTGCAGCCGGAAGGGGGTAAGGGCCCCCCTCATAAAAAAAATCGCAAAATCTACAGTTTTCAATTTAGAACCACCAAATTTGGTATACTATCTCATGGTACTCTAACTTAGTCGGCAGACCGTTTTTGGAACCGGTCAAGGCCCGGGGGTCAGAGCCCCCACATACAAAATTTTCTTAAAAACTACAGTTTTCAATTCAGAACAACCATATCTGGTATACTATCTCATGGTACTCTAACTTAGACGGTCGACGGCTTTTGGAACTGGTAAAGGCCTGGGGGATCAGAGCCCCCCCCCCCTCCCAGCACACACACACATACAACATTTTCTTAAAAACTACAATTTTCAATTCAGAACCACCAAATTTGGTATCATGAAACTCTAACTTAGACGCTAGACGGTTTTTGGAGGGCGTTGGAACCCGGGGGGGGGGGTTAGAGCTCGCCCGTCATAAAAATTTCGTAAAATCTACAGTTTTCAATTTAGAACAACCAAATTTGGTATACTACTCATGGTTATGTAACTTAGACGGTAGACGGTTTTTGGAAGGGGTCAGGGCCCGGGTCAAGGGAGCCCCATACAAACTTTTCGTAAAAAGTTCCGTTTTTTACTCTTAAGAATACCCTGTCTACGTTCTAAGGTGCTCTTTGGCCATTTGAGGGCCTTGCACCATAAACCATCAACCAACCTACGGTCTAAGTTAGGGACTGTAGATAACAATAAAGTGCAAAAATATGCGTTTAATATTGTATTAAAAACACAAATCAATGTAGTTTAGGTTTCACTACCAACGAGCGGCTTATCAGAAAGAAATATAATGTAATGCAAATAGAGAGTTCCAGATATTCAAAATTCAAAACGGTAAGAAAAAGATGATCAATGCCAATGTGAAGTCGTACGCATGCGACATCACATAGGTACATTGCATTTCTGTGTCGCGGGATTCACAGAAGCACACGCCAGATGTACGGCAGTTCTATAGATGTCTCCTAGAAGGTAAATATTCCCATTCCTTTTTTTTTCTTTTTTGTTTCGCAAAATTAAATTATTTAAATCAAAAAATTTAAAATACGTTTACTGGAAAATTGCAGGAATATCTTTTTCATTCATTAACTTTCACCCGCTGAACTTGGTGATTCAACAAATACATAGTAATATGTACTTGGCAAATAACTGGTATCCCTGCTAGTACAAATTATATTAATGATTTATTTGCGTCCAGTTCAATCTAGTATGTCCATAAGAGCGTTTGGGGCCGTATGAAAAATGCATTTCAACGTGTGCCGCTACGGTGGCGGAGTGATCTAGGCGCTGGCTTCTGACCACTTGTCGAGATGGATCCTGGTTCAAATCCCGGTGAGTCATGGATGTTGTGATTGACTTCTGGCACTGGCTGTCCCCTTTCCCAGGAACCAGTGGCCCAAAATTGGGAACGTCCTACTGCTTATAGCTCACTGAATTGATCACGGTGGTCGTTAAACCCCAACAAAAAAAAAAAAAGATTGCGACGTGTCCATTGCTATTTGTTATGGACCGTACAAAAAGTATGTTTTTGATATCAACGTGTCCACTTCCATGTAGGCTGGCCTTAAAATGCTAGGGGACCGTACAAAATTGCACTTTTGTTTTCACCTTGTCAGCGCTTCGGTATATGGTTTAAGAATACGTATATATAGTTGGGCCATTAAAGCACGTAGTTTGGTTTATATAGAAAATAAAGATAATGTTACATTTTTACTCAGCTACAACACATTAATCCCAAAGTCTATTTGTTGAAATCTTTAATCCGCCGTGCTCATATTCACAACGTTAACATAACATGTGAAGTTATTAATGTTGCAGTTTTACCCTGTCACAAAACTTTAGTTACAAGACCTTAGGCGTAACCTGTTTTTAGGAATTTTTAGTCCAACGTATTCATAAGGTTTCGATAACATGCCAAGGTTTGGTACTGCGTTTTGACTGAGGCACAAAAAGTAATAAACAGGCCTTAAGCCTTTTTATCAGTTTTCAATCAACCGTGCTCATATACATAAAATTTTCAAAGAAAGTCAAGTTTATTGTGTTACGCATTTACTCGAGCACAAAACTATAAACAGCCATTAACTTTCACCCGCTGAACTTGGTGATTCCTCAATTCATCCATTAACAAGTCTTTTAAGTGATTGTATGCTATGGTCATATTGATAATGTTTGATGACAAGTCAGGTTAATGATGTTGCACTTATTAAAGACTTAAAAAGGTGTAGAGGCTAGTAATTATTATTTGAAGTCTAAGTAAAAGCTCATTTTTAACTTGACTTGTCATGAAATCCTTATGAATATGGCATTTATTTTATTTTGTACATTTTACAAAGCGTATGCATTTTTTGTTTTGTTTTGGCATTTGTTTTATTTTGTGTTGTACTTGTTACATAGCGTTTCGCATTTTTGTAATGCTTGTGACTTGTGATTGCATTTTGAATTTTTATTTGTTTCACATTTTGGATTACTTTTTGACATTTTATGTTTTTGACATGCTATTTTGAAAATTTTGTATTTTTTAATTTTGCGTTATGTTTTACATTCTTGCATATTCGGCGGTATTACATTCTTGAAAAATTCAAATGCAAGTTAGTAAAAGATATAATTCAATTAGTGAGAAATACCAGCACATTTTAGTAAAGGGTAGAATTATATGAAATTCCTCTTAAAAGTCCAGCATGTTAACATTGTCTCTGTGCGCCAAAGAAGTTCGAATTCCTTTTTATCTTGCCAGCGTTTCTCTTCTGGGTGGATTTGTTGGAATCTGTGCTATCACTCTTTCGATTTTAGCCATAGTTGTTCTCTGCTCTTTCGCAATTTCACTGATTATTTTGTACAGTCACAGGTTTTTCTCTCTCAGAATTGTATTCCAGCGTCTGTCCAATCTTTCAAGTTTGTTTTGTGTTCTGGGAAAGCCAAATAAATTGTTTTCACTTACTGACCAAATTATTGGTGGGAAAAGCGGAGGGCTTCTGCTCGGATTGTTCCTTCTGCTTCCACGAAATTTTCCAAGAACATAATTTTCCACAAACCACTGAACTACAGAATCTGCATATTCTAGTAAAATTGATTTCACTTCTTCAAAAGCAGCTGGAATTTCATCATATGAAAATATGCGAGTGCTTGCAAATGTCTGACTTTGAGAGCAAATTCACTGTTTTCCCTATATTCCAAGGCTATGCCAGAGGATGGATATTCCTCAGCACATTTTTTTCCGAGATGAAACCAACAACATTTGTGTATGCTGCTTCCAAATTCCTTTTTAGAAGCATTATAACTGTAGCTATTTCAAAATCTATTATTATGCGTATATTGTGGTGCAAGCTGAATATCATAGTCTGATGCATAGTCTTGTAAATCCTGCAAAAATACTGTATAATAGTATTATATTCCTTATACTTGCTGGAAAGTAACCCTTAAACTAGTGGGACAAGTCTGTGCATCTCTGGATTCGTTTCAACCATAGCATGAATTGTACATAATTGCCTAAAAGGCCGCCCCGGTGGCGCAGTGGTCTAAGGCGTTGGCCTCTGATCATTCGTCCGTAAGGGGTCCGGGTTCGAATCCCGGTCAGGCATGGATGTTGTGTTTGTCTTACGGCACTGGCTCTCTCCCTTTCCTGGAACCAGTGACCCTAAATTAGGGACGGGCGACTGCTTATAGCCCATTGAGTTGCTCACGGTGGTCGTTAAACCTCCAATCAAAAAAAAAAATTGCCTAAAAAGGGTTGGACAAGTTTCAAATGTCCCATCCATGATCCAGAGGGGTGCTTCTTTAAGCTTTCGTAAATTATTCTCTGTTAAAAATAAAATAATTATTTGATGTCCAAATGCGCTATCTCTGCCAAGAAATTTTGCACCATCTCCTCCTGTAAATTTATTGGGGCATCGATCCGTTCTGAAGTTTTAGGCTCCGCAGGCATGTCTTCTCTTCGTATTCGTTTTACAACTTGCCTTAGTGCATCCATATTAGGCATGTAAGCTGCATTTACTGTAGCCATTGACGTTGTCACGGTTTGAATAATTTGTGCAGGGTTTTCGTCCGTATTTCTCGCTCGTTCTTTTATTTGCGCTCTTGCAACAGCAACATCACTTTTCTCCGGTCTTGGAGCATGATTATGTGGTTTCTCATTGTGCATCCTGTGTTAATCTCCAATAAGAATAGTACTAGCAAAGCCAGTACAATTTCCATAATTTCTTTCAATACAGTGCCAATACCGTAAATCACCTCGCACTGTGTTATGGCAAAAAAAATACCCTTTCCATTTCAGCAAATCATTTTCTTTTTGTGAGTTAACTATTTATGTTGCATTCTTCATCTGCATAGTGCCTTCGGAAAACAATGCACTTTCTCTTTCCAAAATATTTAGAATGACATATTTCCACTATTATCACTTGACAACGCACAACAAAGGTTTCAACAAGCACGTTCCCTGTTCGCCAGTCAACTACGAACTGATGAGCAACAATTCAATAAAACACTCAGAATGCAGACAATCACGTGAAGCTTGTTCCTCCAGTTAGGGTTTAAGCGAAGTTCAAGATTTTCGTACCTGCGGTCACAAGAAGTGGTTAAGTTTAAGGATCGGCATCTTATCTTTTGTTTTTCCAAAACGAAGAGGTACATGTATTTTACAGCAAGGACGCTCCAGGCGGGGATAAACAGATGCGAAGGAACCCGGGAGCCAGGCTCGGGAGGCGGCAGCAGGCGCGGACTAGGCAGCTGTAGTCTGGGCCGGTAGGCGTCATGCTAATTCTCAAAAATAAATTCAATTTTTTCTGTGCTGCGCCATGCGTATGAAAGAAAATTGTTATACTTAAAAGACAATTTGTTTACCCCGTAACGTATTAAACAAAACCTACGTCCCTACGTGCCAAATGGTCTGTAAGCCAAACACAGTTTTTAATGCAACACCTTCCCCCGACTTTCTAAGTTCAGATCTGTCTCGTTCGACTTATTTCCTGTACCGCCCCTCTTTTTCGCTAATTGCAGTTAATTGCCGTGAAATCGGTGTTTTACGTTGGGGTGTATTGCCGTGTGTCCTGAAGACTACACTGAAAGCGGTGAACCCCAGGGGAAGAGTATTCCATCAAAAGCAACAGAAATCCAATGCCAGAGCAAAACTTTGTTCGTTGGCATTATATCCAAGCAATTTAGGCGAAGTAGGAAGTGGTTTTTTCTACTACGACACCAGAAGAATGTCGCGAATGCTCAGGCAATTACGATACAGATGTGTCCTTAAGACTTCTCTTTCAAGACGTCCAAAGACCGGCACTAGGGAATGGGGAGGAATACAGTGCGGATGATCTTTTTTTGTTGCAGTTAGAAATTCCTAAGCTCATTCTTCCTTAAAACTTTGCCTGGTTACCAGTAAGTACTGTCTCATGCCTCAACCATTGCACAGATTTGTTGTTTTTGTTTTTATTCTTTGAGTTAACAGCGGGAAAATATCTGAACTGCGTTGTTTCAGCTGTAAATATTTTTTTTTACTTTAGAACCAGGGCTTCACGTATAATTGCAAAATACTTCGATAGAATAAACATACCTTACATAAAGAGTTTGCATGAGAAAATATATTAATAATAAGGAAAATATTCTAAAACCAAAAAAAAAAAAAAATTGCGGAGCCGAAAACGCTAGGTAGAAGAAACAAACAGCTCTAAGAAAAAGTTCATATTTAAAGAAACCTGTAGTCGTTTAATGAGTAAGTGGTATAAATCAATACAAAATCATGTGCTGTATTTGAAAAAAAAAATATAAGCAAGTAGGCATCGTGACTGTCCACAGTTTCCCCTTTTCATCCTGTCGACATTACAACCACCACAGAAAAGAAAATAACAAAAACATAACCAAAACACCCATACAAAGTAAAATGCCCAAAACATAAAAACAAGTAACCGCACAAAATGAAATGCCCAAAACATAAAAACAAGTAACCACACAAAATGAAATGCCCAAAACATTAAAAAAACTGCAACCACACAAAATAAAATACCCAAAACATTGTAAGAAATTCTGTTAAAAGCACAATGAAGGTAAACGATAGGAGAAATATATGTTTTTTAAAACTTAATACAGGTGTCAAAACTGAAATAAAAAGAAAGAAAAAAGAAATATTCCAAATTTCATTGTTACTTTAGATATTTTGACCTGTTGACATTTCGTAAATTGCACTTGCACTCGGTCAAAAAATATTACTTACAAGGACTCTTTTGTAACTTTTAATCGCTGTGGTCATATGTATAAGGTTTGCATAACAAATCAAGTTAATAATGTTGCGCTTTCACTTAGGCACCAAATACTAATTATTGGCCGCTAGGCCTAGGCCTTTTAAATAATTTTTGATAAGCGTAACACTCTTAAATTGATTTGTTATGCAAACCTCATATGTTATGCAAACAGCATTATAAAAATTACTATAAATGCATATGCCTACGTCTCGAGCGTATCTATTAATGCTTTGTGCTCGAGTACCATTTCAACAGAATTCATTTTATTTTCTATGAAAACTACATAAATATCAGCTCGGAGGACTGAAAACTATCAAAAAGCCCTAGGCCTAGGGTTTGCTTAATAGTTCCAACCTCAGAAAAGCGCATTGCTAAAATCTTGGACATCTATGCAAACCTTATGAAAATTAGCACGGCAGACTGAAAATTGCTAAACAGGCCCAGACCTAGGGCTTTCTAATTATTTTTTTGTACCTGACTAAAAGTGTAACATTATCTTTAGTTCTTACTAGCAGGGGTACCCGATATTTACCGGGTAAATATTACTATTTGTAAAGTCACCAAGTTCAGCGGGTGGAAGTTAATGAATGAAAAAGGTATTTCCGTAAATTTCCCGTAAACCTATTTTAAATTTTTTGATTTAGTTAATTTAATTATACGAAGCCAAAAAGAATTTGCATTATTTACATTACATTGTATTTCTGCCTGATAAGGCAACCGTTGGTGGTGAAAGCTAACGTTTATTAATTTGTGTTTTTAATACACCATTAACCGGATATTTTATCACTTTATTGTTATCTACGGCCTCTAACCTAGACCGTAGGTGGGGTAATGGAGTGCTGTTTTGGGATGCAGTTCTTAAGAGTAAAAATTGTAATTTTTACGAAAATTTTGAATGGGACCCTTCACACCGGGTACCGACCCTTTCCGTCTGCGGTCTAAGTTAGAATACAATGAGGTAGAGTACCAAATTCGGTAGTTCTAAATTGTAAATTGTAGGTTTTACAAAAATTGGTATAGGAAGCTCTGACCCCCTGGCCCCAACCGTTTCCAAAAACCGTCCACATTCTAAGTTAGAGTACCATGAGATAGTATACCAAATTTGGTGGTTCTAAATTGAAAACTGTAGATTTTACGAATTTTTTATGGGGAGAGGCTCTGACCCCGTGCCCGACCCATTCCCAAAACCGTCTACCGTCTAAGTTAGAGTACCATGAGATAGTATACCAAATTTGGTGGTTCTAAATTGGAAACTGTAGATTTTACGAAAATTTAAAATTTTGTACGAGGGGGTGCTCTGACCCCCGGGCCCCGATCCGTTCCAAAAACCGTCTCCCGCTAAATTAGAGTGCCATGATATAGTATACCAAATTTGGTGGTTCTAAATTGATAACTGTAGATTTCAAGAAATCCTTAAGGGGTGGGGGCACTAAACCCCGGGCTCCGACCCTTTGAAAAAAACCATGTACAGTCTAAGTTAGATTACCATGAGATAATATGCCAAATTTGGTGGTTCTAAATTCAAAACTAGATTTTACGGCAATTTTGTAGGGGGGGGGGCTCAGTCACCCCGGGCTCCAACCGCTTCCAAAAACCGTCTCAGTTTAAGTTAGAATACCACGAGGTCTGAGTTAGGATACCAGATTTGGTGGTTCTGAATTGAAATCTGTAGGTTTTACCAAATTTTAAAATTTTGTACGAGGGGGGTGCTCTGACCCCCGGGCCCTGATCCGTTCCAAAACCGTCTCCCGCTAAGTTAGATTGCCATGATATAGTATACCCAATTTGGTGGTTCTAAATTGAAAACTAGATTTTACGAAATATCGTATGGGGGGGGAGGGCTCTGAACCCCGGGCTCCGACCCTTTCCAAAAACCGTCTACAGTCTAAGTTAGAATACCATGAGATAGTATTCCAAATTTGGTGGTTTTAAATTGAAAACTGTAGATTTTACGAAAATTTAAAATTTGGTACGGGGGGGGTGATCCGACCCCCGAGCCCCGACCCGTTTCAAAACCGTCTCCCGCTAATTATTTAGAGTTTCATGTCACAAAACTTGGTGGTTTTGATTTGAAAAATATAGATTTTAAGAAAATTTTGTATGTGATAAGGGGGCTCACCCCGGGCCTTGACCCGTTCCAAAAACCTTCTACCGTCTAAGTTAGAGTACCATGAGATAGTATACCAAATTTGGTGGTTCTAAATTGAAAACTATAGATTTTACGAAAATTATCTGTGTAGGGGGAGGGCTAACCCCTTGCCCCCACCCGTTCTGAAAACCATCTACCGTCTAAGTTAGAGTACCATGATATAGTATAACAAATTTGGTGGTTCTAAATTGAAAACTCTAGTTTTAACGAAAATAAATTATGGGGGGGGGGGCCTCTGACCCCGTGCCCGACCCTTTCCCAAAACCGTCTACAGTCTAAGTTAGAGTATCATGAGATAGGGTATACCAAATTTAGTGGTTCTATATTGAAAACTGTTGGCGAAATAATTTTTTTTTTTATGATTTTAACAATATTTGTTTTACGTTTCACTGGAACTTTCCAGCTGATGTATATACCGCTGTATTTATTGGCAGAATTCCATTGTCATGTACATAGAAATTCGGTGGTTCTGAAGAATAAAAATTTTGAAATGTAGATTTTAAGAAAATTTTGTATGTGATAAGGGGGCTCTAAACCCTCAAGGCCTTGACCCGTTCCAAAAACCGTCTACCGTCTAATATAGAGTACCATGAGATAGTATACCAAATTTGGTGGTTCTAAATTGAAAACTATAGATTTTACGAAAATTTCTGTATGTGGGGGCTGTTAGTCCCCGCGCCTTGACCTATTTCAAAAACCGTCTACCGTCTAAGTTAGAGTACCATGAGATAGTATACCAAATAATTTGGTGGTTCTAAATTTGAAAACTCTAGATTTTACGAAAACAAATTATGGGGGGGAGGCTCTGACTCCTGGCCCGACCCTTTACAAAAAACCGTCTACATCTAAGTTAGAGTACCATGAGATAGTATATCAAATTTAGTGGTTCTATATTGAAAACGGTATGTTTTACGAAAATTTTGTACGAGGGGGGGGGCTCCGACACCCTGCAGGCTCCGACCCATTCCAAAAACCGTCTCCCGCTAAGTTAGAGTTTCATGACACAAAATTTGGTGTTTCTGAATTGAAAAATATAGATTTTAAGAAAATTTTGCATGTGATGGGGGGGGGGGGCTTCCCTCCGGGCTCCGACCCGTTCCAAAAACCGTCTACAGTCTAAGTTAGAATACCATTAGATACCATTCCAAATTTGGTGGTTGTAAATTGAAAACTATAGATTTTACGAAAATTTAAAATTTTGGTACGGGGGGGCGCTAACACCCTTGCCATGACCCGTTCTGAAAACCGTCTACCGTCTAAGTTAGAGTACCATGATATCGTATACCAAATTTGGTGGTTCTGAATTGAAAACTCTAGATTTTACGAAAAAATTTGTATGTGATGGGGTGGGCTCTGACCCCCGTGCCCGACCCGTTCCAAAAACCGTCTACCGTCTAAGTTAGAGTACCATGAGAGAGTATACTGAATTTGGTGGTTCTATATTGAAAACTATAGATTTTACGGACATTTTGTATGGGGGGGGGGCTCTAAAACCCCGAGGCCCCGACCCGTTCTGAAAACCGTCTGCCGTCTAAGTTAGGGTACCATGATATAGTATACCAAATTTGGTGGTTCTAAAGTGAAAACTCTATGGATTTTACGAAAAATAATGGGGGGCTCCGACCCCGTGCCCGACCGGTTCCAAAAACCGTCTACCGTCTAAGTTAGAGTACCATGAGATAGTATACCAAATTTGGTGGTTCTATATTGAAAAGTATAGATTTTACGAACATTTTGTATGGGGGGGCTCTGAACCCCGAGGCTCCGACCCGTTCACAAAAAACCGTCTGCAGTCTAAGTTGGAACACCATGAGATAGTATACCAAATTTGGTGGTTCTAAATTGAAAACGGTATGGATTTTACGAAAATTTTGTATGTGGGGCTCTTAGTCCTGCGGACCTTGACCTATTCGAAAAACCGTCTACCGTCTAAGTTAGAGTACCGTGATATAGTATACCAAATTTGGTGGTTCTAAATTGAAAACTGTAGAATTTACGAAAATTTTGTATGGGAGGTGGGTGGTGGCTCTGACCCACCTGGCTCAAAGCGCTTCCAAAAACCGTCTACAGTCTAAGTTAGAATTTCGTGAGATAGTATACCAAATTTGGTGGTTCTAAATTGAAAACTCTTGTTTTTACGAACACAATTTAAGGGGGGGGGTGCTCTGACCCCGAGGCCCCGACCCGTTTCAAAAACCGTCTACCGTCTAAGTTAGAGTACCATGAGATAATATACCAAATTTGGTAGTTCTAAATTGAAAACTAAAGTGTACGGCAATTTTGTAGGGGGGCTGTGACCCCCACCCTCTCGTCTCCAACCGCTTCCCAAAACCGTCTACAGTCTAAGTTAGAATACCACGAGATAGTATACCAGATTTTGTGGTTCTGAATTGACAACTGTAGATTTTACGAAAATTGTTTATATGGGGGGCTCTGACCAACCGGGCCCTGCCCCGTTCCAAAAACCGCTTACCGTCTAATATTTTTAGTGTCAATAAAAAAGCGTAATATTCTTATCCTGTCTGCGTGTCCAAAGTTTATAAATTTGATCAGGGAGGAAGACGTTCGAAATCGTACGTTTTCCTGCATTCGTTCGGTATGTAACTAAAATCTGTAAACGCGACGAATTGACGTAGTCGACGAATTTCTCTACGACGAAGTGACGCTCGACGAATTGTCGCGGTCGATGAATTGACGCTCGACGAATCGTCGCGGTCGACGAATTGACGCGCGACGTATTGACGTAGTCGACGAACTGACGCGCGACGAATTGACGCTGGATGAATCGTCGTGGTTGACGAACTGACGCGCGACG
The DNA here is from genome assembly GCA_039090855.1 of Macrothele yani. NCBI lineage: Eukaryota > Metazoa > Arthropoda > Arachnida > Araneae > Macrothelidae > Macrothele > Macrothele yani. The sequence goes on along the minus strand of CM077022.1, from coordinate 39,530,897 downwards.
AATTGACGCATGCAACGATCTGACGCACGCGACGAATTGACGTGACACCGTGTGTGTCCAAGTACCTGGCACCTACATTTCTTGCTGAGGAGACGTACCTGAAATTAAACCAAAATGGATATCTTGAATATCAAGAGCAAATCTAAATTTCCATGACTTTTTATAATTTTGATTGTACAGATTCCACTCTTCCATTTCAACGATTCTAAATTACCTCGGTTTTAATCTTCAGATACTGTCTAACACACCGTCATCCAAAGTGTAAAGCCGAGCTATATTTCGGTCACTCAAGATCGCGAAGAGCGGTCTTACAGCTGTATCGATCATAATACACTGCTGCCCACCCAAAATGCAACACCAAGAAGGACACGAGATAGCAAAGCCAGATTTACTGGACACATAGCAACAGATACAAGGATGAAACGATTGAACTTACAGGCCCGTGTGACTTGTGGAACTTGCAGACATCAATAGTTCGTGTGGCTCCCATGGCTGGAAATAACGGCCGCTACACGCCGCGTCATCGAACGAAAGAGGCTTTGGATGTGGGCTTGGGGTATGTCGGTCCAGGCTGCTTCTACACGTTGCCACAGTTCATCAGGCGTAACCGCGGATGGTGCTTGCCGTGCCACTCGGTTGCCAATCAGCGACCAGACGTGTTTGATGGGCGGCATATTGGGAAAACAGGCAGGCCACGGCAGCAGTGAGACCTGGTGGGCCTTGAAGAACTGTTGAACGATGCGTGCCGCGAGCGGGCGCTCATTGTCATGTTGAAACGTGGCCGCTGGCAGGTCCTGCAGGTAACGGAGGACTACAGGCTCCAAAACGTCGGAGATGTAGCGGTGGCTGCTGAGTGTACCGGCCATGCGTACCACAGGGTTGCGGGTGTCCTATCCAATTGCGCCCCAAACCATAACGCCAGGCGACGGACCGGTATGGCGATTCATAATGCAGGCGCCATGCAGTCTCTTGCCGCACGCGGATCCGATCATCGTGGTGTTACAGGTAGAAGCGGGATTCGTCGGAGAAGACAATGTCGTGCCATTCCGTAGTCCAGGTGCGGCGTTAAACGGCCCACTGCCGCCGCACTCGCCGGTGGTGTAACGTCAATGGTAATCGGAGCAATGGGCGCCATGCGACAAGTCCCCGCTCCTGCAGACGACGTCGAACGGTACGTGCTGACACAGGTTGTTGCGCAACACACCCTAATTCCTGCGCTAACGTTCGTGATGTGGCGGTGTGAGCCGTCAATGCCCGCCGCAGGACGTGACGGTCCTCTCGTTCGGTGGTGTGCCGCGGCTGCCGGAATCACTCACGTCGGTCTGTCCGTCCCTACTGCACCAACAGAATCCATACTCGCCTCACTGGTGCTGGATGTCGTCCCACACGGGCGCCGATGTCTCGGTACGATAAACCGCTGTCGCGATAAGCCACTATTCGTCCTCTGTCGAACTCCGAAACGTGCTGGAATGACGGCCGTATTCTGCGACGAGGCATCAGGTAGCTTCCACGCACAGGTGCGGCAGCACAACACACTTCCACTACTTACACCCCGCCTTCTTTGCACCCTTGTTATAGTGCTTTTCGGTGGCGTGCCGGGCGCACATGATTTGCATATGTCCTGCAATGCTAGTCATTTGCATGTCCTCTTGCGGGCGACGAATGCTGCGTATTTCAGGCCAATCGGATGCTTCCTTCTTGGTGTTGCATTTTCGGTGGCCATCAGTGTAGAAACAGTCAAATGAAACACCCAACATTGAGAATAATGAGTAGTACGTAATTGAGATTGAAAAAATAAAATATTACGAAAGAGGTACAGGCTCACCTGTCGTCCAGTGGCACTCTTCGATCAGCACTGCAAAAATGAAATACAGGAAGAGGTCCTGGGTAGCGGATATGTCCATCCCGCACCGCAATGTATATTTTGAGCCGGCGCGTCATGCTAAGATATATTTGGGACCGGTGTATATTTAGAACCGGTGTATATTTGGAACCGGTGCGTCATGCCAAGATATATTTGAAACCGGTGCGTCATGCCATGACATATTTGGAACCAGTGTATATTTGGAACCAGCGCGTGATCCCAAGAAATTTCGAGGCTGTGAAGTAAAATTTTTCGTTCCTACTGGAGAGCCCTGATAAGTGCTGGAACGGGTTTCTGTGAAGGACCGCTTTCCGGAACACGTCTCTCCAGAGCTTCCATGCATGTTCGATTGTACTGATATCACGGCAGAGAACTGGGCACTTCATTCGACTGATATCTTCACCAGCCAATACTTCATCTACAGCTGCTGATTGGTGAGTACAGGTATTGTCAACCACAAAAACAAAATTCGGGCCCACAGCACTACGAAACGGACGATTGTGGGGGACATTCACAATACTGCAGAACACTTGCCCGATGATTGCCGCTTAACCCATCATTTCCAGTTCGGTAGGTCCACTGTTAATGATACCGGGCTACACCATGATGCCGCGTCATCTCTAACTATCCAGTTCAACGATGTTTCTAGCATCGTTCGTAGTGCCATGTTCCCTCCAAATCATTTGCCGCTTGGAATCCGACGAAAGACTAAAGCATATTTCATTTGCGAACATTAATTTGGCCAGTTACTCTGAACACCTACTAATGTGAGACATACACCGCTGACGGCGGCTGTACGATGCGCCCTGGATAATGATAGTCAGCGTTTGGGTTTCTGGGAATATAGTCCTGTTGCATTTTGACGTCTTGGCACTGTTTGACTCGAAATCTGCAAACCTGTGTTTGCTTGAACACGATTAGCCATCCTACCCGTAGTGCATTTCCCACTGCATTTTGTCATTATGGTCAGGTGACAGTTACCTGCTGGCTTGTAGAACGCGGACGACCTCGAGAAAAATATCTCTTTGCGGTTCTGTATCTCTTGTATGGTGACTAAATCCGCGACACCACGTTGTGTGTCACTCCATACTCTCTGGCAGCATGGCTCATGGTCCTGCTATCTTTGAGCTTTCAGATAATTCGGCCTCTGGTAAAATCTTCCATAGGATGTCTGCGAGACATCATTTTATTACCTCAGAAAGATAGTTTCTGACTCCATCGATGAAACACATGAAAGCGGAGGGAAAACATGAGGGCGTGAATGGAGCTTCCTGTCCATTAACGCTCTCAGCAGTTTTTACGTGTTCAGAAGAAATTTACATACGGGATAAGTATCATGGAATGTCTTCATATGTCCCACTGCCCTCGTGTGCTTATGTCAGCAAGCACTTTTTGCCATATGAGGCTCTGTAATAGTCAGATATCACGCTCGTCTGGGATTGCTAACAGCAGTTCACTTTTCTCAAGAGTTGTTCCAAACAGAAAAATAAATGCAGTTATGTTACAATTGTTTTCCAAAATTACAGCTGCCTATTCGATAAGTTTGTCATTCTTTCATTTTCGAATAAAGTACTATTGTCATCTACGCACGTATGTGTCCAACTCAGCTGCTCAGCTTGGCATGTATTGAAAAGAACACATCTAAGTTACAAGAACAGAAAACAGACTTTAAACTTAAAGTCATTGCCGATTATCTACAGACGTTTTTCATTTCTCTTGGTATTTCGATTCTCCAACATGTTCTCCTGCGCAGATCTTGATAACCGACTCTCTCCGTCTTAATTCGTCGAAGAGAAAACTGACATTTTCGTGCTCCTTCGATATTTGCTCTCTGATTTCTGTCAATGCCCATGACTTTTGAAGCTATTGCACTGGCGTCTCTGTAAGTAATGCGAAGCGAGGGGACGAAATGCTGTGAGAGACTGCGAAGTCGCGCTTACATGAATTTCCACCGATGAATATTTGCATAACATTTTGTTGCTTCGGAATATTTCCGACGTCCAAATGATAAATAATATAAAATGGTTTGTCATTGCTGCCACCTGTGCATTTGTGCTGGATGAACCTAAGCTGTTATATAAATAATCGTTGTATTTTTCATGAGACCGTTTTCAAAAATGTCGCAGGAGTGTCGTTCTGATCAGGATGCATATTCCTTTAAATTTTTAAGTTCATTTCTCATGTACTTCTGCAAATACGTCGGTTCCAGGAAAACAAATATATCTATAGAAACGTTGCACCATGCATATGTAAAAGGGTGCTAAATTTATAAATAGCTTAACTATAACACACACACACACACACACACACACACACACACACACACACACACACACACACACACACACACAAGATTTTAATTTATTAATTTCACTTTTGTGGCTAAACTCAGGAAAGGCAGCAAAACTGAACTAAACATTTTTGTTTGTTTATTTTGAGATTTAGTGACCACCATGAGCACCTCTATGAACTACACTGCTGGCTATCCAACATGCAACAGCAAGAAGGACACGAGATAGCAAAGCCAGTTTTTACTGTATACGTAATAACAGATGCAAAAATGAAAGGATTGAGCTTACAGGCCCGTGCGACTTGCGGAACACGCAGACTACAATAGTTCGTGGTGGCCCCCATGGCTGGAAATAACGGCCGCTACACGCCGCGGCATCGAACGAAAGAGGCTTTGGATGTGGGCTTGGGGTATATCAGTCGAGGCTGCTTCTACACGTAGCCACAGTTCACCATGGGTGGTGCTTGCCGGGCCACTCGGTTGCCGATCAGCGACCAGACGTGTTCGACGGGCGACATATCGGGAGAAAAGGCGGGCCACGGCAGCAGTTACACCTGGTGGGCCGTGAATAATTGTTGCACGATCCGTGCCACGTGTGGGCGCGCATTGTTCTGTTGAAACATGGCCGCTGGCAGGTCCTACAGGCAAGGGAGGACTACAGGCTCCAAAACGTCGGAGATGGTGCGGTGGCTGTTGAGTGTACCGGCGATGGGTACCAGAGGGTGCGGGTGTCATATCCAATTGCGCCCCAAACCATAACGCCAGGCGACGGACCGGTATGGCGATGCATATTGCAGGCGTCATATAGTCCCTCGCCGCGGTGCCGCCGCCACACGCTGATCCGACCATCGTGGTGTTGCAGGCAGAAGCGGGATTCGTCGGAGAAGACAATGTCGTGCCATTCCGTAGTCCAGGTGCGGCGTTCAACGGCCCACTGCCGCTGCACTCGCCGCTGGTGTAACGTCACTGGTAATCAGAGCAATGGGTGCCGTGCGACAAGTCCCCGCTCCTGCAGACGAAGTCGAACGGTACGTGCTGACACAGGTTGTTGCGCAACACACCCTAATTCCTGCGTTAACGCTCGTAATGTGGCGGTGCGAGCCGTCAATGCCCGCCGCACAACATACCGGTCCTCTCGCTCGGTGGTGTGCCGCGGCTACGGCAATCACTCACATCGGTCCGTCCGTCCCTCTTGCACCCACCGAATTCATACTCGCCTCACACGGTTGCCGATGTCTCGGTACGATAAACCGCTGTCACGATAAGTCACCATTCGTCCTCTGTCGAACTCCAGAACGTGTTGGAATGACTGCCGTATTCTGCGACGAGGCATCAGGAAGCTTCCCATGCACAGGTCCGGCAGCACAACACACTTCCACTACTTACACCCCGCCTTCTGTGCACCCTTCTTATAGTGCTTCACGGTGGCGTGCCGAGCGCACATGATTTACATATGTCCTGCAATGCTATCGCCTGCATGTCCTTTTGCGGGCGACGCATGCTGCGAATTTCAGGTCAATCGGAAGCTTCCTTTTCGTGATGCATTTTGGGTGGTCAGCAGTGTATAAGAACGTCCCGGTCCCTAAATTAGGGTCACTGCTTCAGATAAAGGAAAGAGCCCGAGTCGTGAGGCAAACACACTGGCCATATCTCCGTCAGGTCTGGAACTCAGAAGAGTAGACGGAAACCTGGGCCTCTGACCATCGGCCCCGGGATCGGTTAAATGAAGGAATTGTTCTCAATAAAGCGAAAACATAAGAAAATTGTCATAACTTTTTAAAACTGCGAAAATGACAAATATTTTCTACAGCTAACAAGACGCTAAAAATTTAATTTATCCTTTTTCACGCGTAGTATTCAGTATACGTATACAACAATAAAAACAAAACAGATGATATATTTGCAAACAATAAATCCTCCTTTTTTGGAAAATAATTTCACGGAGTAAATTGTTTTATTGCCTTCCATGAACAGAATATTTAAATGTTAGTTCCGCATTTTTTTTCAAATTTAATTTTAGGCAACATTCCAAATTTTGTTTCCCTGCAGAATTAACCGCCACGATTACTATTCTACGCAATGACAGCACCCTAACTGTAACATAGAGCTTTAACGTCCGGGAAGAAGACAAGACCCACCGGCGTTGCAACGATTTGACTGCTATATGATAGACAAATGTTTTAGCAGAAACACAAGGTATACATATGAGAGATTTAATACTAGAATGTTACGGAGATTTAATACTAGAATGTTACGGAGATTTAATACTAGAATGTTACGGAGATTTAATACTAGAATGTTACGGAGATTTAATACTAGAATTTTAGGCAAAGATATTATATCTCATTTCGCAACTTTTATTTCGCTTTAGTGCTCCATTTCCTTTGTTTCCATGATGCGTGAGAAATAGTTGCTTCGTCACCCAGGTATAGAAACATCGGAAACACGGTTTGATTAGAGACCCTAGTTGTCGCATCTTAAGGGTCTGGGCCTTTGTATTTCGTAGACGCCTTGGTAATGTCGAGCTCATTTACGCTTTTACCTTCTTCATTTCAAAGCAGCCGACTTAAGGCGCAAGCCCTTTTTTAATTTCAACCTTGAAGTTTTGTAAAGCCGACGCCGGCGATACCATGTTTTTGTGGAAGGAAAAGGGTGAGTTGGTGTGGGAACAAGGGAAGAGCAGGGGCAGTGGACTCGAAGGATTTGGAAGCGACCGGTCGCGAGAGGAGGCGAGGAAAAGCCTCAGGTGTTGGGAGGCACGTCTTAAGCTAGCCAGGGTAAGAGGGTTCTCTCTTCACGAGCGCGAGAGGTAGATGAAGGAATGATCGAAGAAGGAGGAAGGAAACGAAAAAGCGATTTTTGGGAGGAAATTTTGGTTTCAAAAGAACGGGGAGGAATAATTGAAAAGCTGAGGACAACCTTGTGTATTTAAGAAAAGAAAATAATAAAGTGCTTTAAGAGATCTAAAAAGATTGCATAAAAATTATTGGTCATAGTTATTATCTTCAACCATGCAGGACTGGCATCGCTATTAACAAAGAGTTTGCTAAGATTATGCAACAACAAGTTGATAAACCTATTATTATTATTATTTTACTACGTTAACCTGTAAGAACAAACCAAGTTAGCAATATACTGAAGTACCAAATTATTAAGAGCACCTACCTAATAACAAATTCGGCTGATCTTGGTCTCCAAAACAGTCTGGATTCGATACCGCATGGATTCAATGAGATGTTGCTATTCAACAGGTATCATTCGCAAAGTGAATGCGATAGCGTCCGTCAATTGCCGAATTTTCGCTCGACGAGGATCTCTCTTACGAATGTTTTTTTCATTAATCGGGTTAACCTCTGGGTAATATGGGGGCCCAGAGGATAACCCAATTAAATACCTCCCGATTTATTTCCTGTAAGTCAGTGGCGTTCTTCTGGAACTACCGTATGACGATCTCAGCTTTTTGGCTGGGTGCATTATTCTCCTGAAAGCCATTTACATCGAGAAATACCATGTACATGTAGAGGAGCAATGCATCGTGAAATCCAAATTCTGTTCGAGAAGTACACTATCTACCAACAAGTAATTGGACACCTGTGATAGCAAAGGATAACGAAGTTTATTCACCTTCAATAGTTGGTGGAGGCTCAACGAGCGGCGGTTGCAGCTGCGACCCTCCGGGATATACTCTCAACCAGGCGTTGTACGACGGCTTGCGGTATTTTCTTCCACTCGGCTTGAAGAAGACAGGTCTGTTCCTTCACCGATTTCGGACGGTGGGGGCACCCTTTAAGTCGACGCTCCAACTCGTCCCAGAGGTGCTCGATAGGGTTAAGGTCCGGACTCTGCACAGGCCAGTCCATTCTATTAACCCCATTGTCACCATACCAAGCCATGGTGGATTTTTTTGGATTGGAGGTTTAACGACCACCGTGAGCAACTCAATGGGCTATAAGCAGTCACCCGTCCCTTATTTAGGGTCACTGGTTCCAGGGAAGAGAGAGAGCCAGTGCCGTAAGACAAACACAGCATCCAGTGCCTCACCGGGATTCAAACCCGCACCACTTTCGGACGAATGTTCAGAGGCCATCGCTTAGACCACTGCGCCACCGGGGCGGCGCAGTGGTCTAAGCGAACTCGCAACATGACAGGTGGCATTGTCATCCTGAAAGTAACATGGGTCCATCCCGTAAAACTGCCACAACGTAGGAAGCGCATGGTCATCCAAAATGGTGCACTAGGTCTCGACGTTGAGTCTAACAGGAATTAGCGACCAAGGGTCCCGTGCCATACCAGGAGAAACACCCCCATAGCATAATTCCACCGCCGCCGAACTTCACAGTTGGCACAATACATTCCGGCAGGAGGCGTTCTCCAGGTAGACGCCAAACCCAGACCCTGCCATCCGAACGGTAGAGGATGAACCTTGATTCGTCGCTCCACAGAACCTGTTTCTACTGTTCAACGGTCCACTGTCGACGTTCTTTGCACCACGTTAGCCGAGCAGCGCTGTTGAACTTGGTGATCAAAGGCTTGTGGGCTGCAGCACGTCCATGATAACCGAGCAGATGGGTTTCCTTACGGATGGTATTCATCGAAAGAACACTCCCGGATGCCTGTTGAAACTCCTAGCGAATGTGGCCCATCGATTTGATGCGGTTCTTCCGAATTTCTCTGGCCAGCACCCGTCGGTCTCTAACTCCCAGTTTTGTGGGTCTGCCGGGTGAGGGCACATTCCGACAGTCACCTCTGATCTTTCACTTTCTAATCACGTAGGCCACTGTCGATTTTGGGTACTTCAACTCGCTGGATATGTCCCGTATGGATCGGCCATTTCTGTGATACCCGACGATTACACCTTTCTGGAAATCAGACAGCTCCAGACTGCATGGCATCGTGCATGTGACTGGTTGCGTTGTTGTTTACCACAAGACATTTAACGGCGGCGGCCATGACGTGTATCAGGACAGCAGATATCGTCGATTGCAGGGGTGTCCAATTACTTGTTGGTAGATAGTGTATTAAGGAACACAGTGACCGTCATGAAAAAGAAGGCCCCAGACCATTACAACTTATCCATCCACTTCTACAGCTAAAGCTAGGCCATTGATTGGGATTCATGGATTTGTGCTGTTTACAACACTTTCTTGTCAATGAAAAATTGCTTATGTGAGATACTAATTATCGATAATGTTCGCTTCACAGTTCGCTGTCTTGAAACAGCTCCAGGTTAATTTATTGACAACGAAAGTATCTAAAACGAAGTCATTGAATATGGAAATATAGAGAGCGAGATACTAGAAATCGAAATCATTGAAGGGAGTTCTTCGCATGGCCAGTTTTTTAAAAGTAGTTCTTTAGGTGAAATCATCGAACAAGAAATCACCGAAAGATTAATTCATAGTAGGGTGACATTTTTCGAAAATTGCAGGAATAAATAAATGAAATCCTCTTCGAAGAATGATACCGGTAATTTAGGGGACCATACTGGAAGTTTCTATTTGTTGGTTAATCGTATGAATTGAAGTAAGTCTTTCAATATTAATTTACCCCTCTTATTTTAATAATAATATTCATTTGTACTGTTTAATAAACGAAATTAAAAGTTCAATGAATTGTGTAGTTGAATCAACGATTTAGGGATAAATGATGATATAAATGATAAATATATAATATAAATATGTAAATGATAAATATATAATTATAAATATATATATGATATTGATACTAGAGGTCGTTGTTCTATAAAAGAGAATGAATAAAATCTGATTTTATGGATTTTTTAAACATACCGCTTTCTTTCTAAATTTATTTAATTTTACCAGACCGGAATCTTAAATTTATTTTAAATAATTTAAAAACGACGTCCTCTTGTAATTTAAAATTATAAATCAAAAATTATTTGTACTTTTTACACCTCAAACGAGAGGCTGAATTAAGAAATTAAAGAGTTGAATTTTTAGGAGCCACGACGTGCTCTGAAATGTTAAAAATTCAAAACACCGTATGAATTGCGAAACATAATATAATTACAATAGAAAATAAGAATCAGAGGCATATTAATAGAAGACATTTTTAAAAAAGTCAAAAGAGTTTATATGTTTTCAAAATGAATTTAGAAACCTTTTAGAGTTAGAATGCGTCGTATTCCGAAAAATAAAACTATACCATCCACAATTATAAAATTTCAAACATTTGTACTTGCGAAAAATTATATTATTTGCCCTGATACAGAAAAGAGTCCACACCAACAACTGTTTTTCACGTTTACTATGTACGTCTTTTAACGGATGAAAGTCCAAATTATTAAAAGAATTAATCGAAAAATTTTTTATTTCGATAAATTCGTTTCATAATTTTCGAAAAAGTCGTCTTTCAGTAAAGTGCTCGTTAGATGCATTTGTTTTCGCTGACTCAGTATTCAAGGATTTGATTTCCGATGAATCGTTTCCAATGATTTTCTCTTATATGAAGACTGCTCCCACTTAAAACTACTCCGGAAGACTCATTCATGATGATAGCTTTTTTTTATTCAATTGTTCATGTCTTTATTGTACAGGAATTTCTGATGCTCGTTATCCTCAGAGTATTCCCGTGAGAACAGTCCTTGTGCCGGAGGAAGTATACGCTTTTTGGTGTTTTGAACTTGGCCCGCATTCTCCGAATGAAATCAGGGCGAAAGGTCAAATCCTTTTCCCAGTTGCTTTCATCTCTCTTGTACACTCATGAGCAAAAGATAACTTACAAAAATGTTTTTTCATCGTAGTAAGAAAAGAAATGAAACATATGGTTTGAGACTTTTACAGGGAATATAACAGACTGTGACCGGTTTTCAACAAATTTTATTTAAGAAAATAGGCTGTTACATCATTCGCGCCCATCAAAAACATAAAAATACACATGACGTTTATAATGATATGTACACATGACAGAGGGTAAAGCTACCCAGATTAAAATAATAAAAACACGAATGCAGGCAAGCATTCTATGAGTATCGTAATGGCACAGGTAGGTAAAGTAAGGGTTTACCGCATGGTAACACACGTATCATATTCCAGTAGACGTTGCACGCAGACTCGAGGAGACAAGAATCATGAAGGGCGGAGGGGAACAATGTGTAAAAAATATTTGCTGTTGTGAAAGTGCAAGTAAAACTCATGTCTTGAAAATGCCACACAGGCACCGTTTAAGCGATGTTATGAGATGGCGGGCGATCGGGAGACTCGAGGCAGGGCAATTCCAAACAGGGGTGGCAAGTTGGCTTCCTGTGTCTTGAATGTCGTCTACAAGCACTGGAGACAGTTCCAAAACACAGGAAGTGTTTGCAGACGACCTGGTACAGGTCGTCTACGTCGCGAGTAATACGAAAAGAATCTTGGACAACCTATAAAAAAAGAGGTTGGACGAGGTCGTCCAAGGTCAACTTCCGTCCCCAATGACCTCTTTCTTGCCTTAACTGCAAAACGCAACAGAAGCATGACATCTTTTCAGTTGGTTTCAGACCTGAGAGTAGCAACTGGAAGATCAGTATCCTGCTGGACATTGACCAGAAGGCTTCAGGAAAGCGGCCTTTATGCCAGAAGTGGTGGCGTGCGTTCCGTTAACATCTTCCCACAGGAATGAACGATTACATTGGGCACGGGAAAATTTGCACTTGACAAACAGTGGTCTAACGTTCTCTTCACGGATGAGTCAACTTGTTTTCCAGGGGTTCAATCACTGCTATACGTTGTCGAGATAAGATCCTAGCACCTTATGTTCACTTGCTCGCAGCTGCTGTCGGCCCAGAATTTGTTTTCATGCAGGACAATGCCCGAATCCATACAGCTCGACTGGTGCTGGAATACCTGCTGCGGTTATGGAGTGGCCAGCAAGGTCGCCGGACCTTACACCTGTAGAACACCTGTGGGACGCTTCAGGGAGACGGGTGCCTGCTCTGAGACTCCGTCCAAGAAATATACAAGAGCTACAAAGCGCTGTTGTACAGCAGTAAATCAGACTTCCCTCAGAACTTATTGGCTCTCTTTTGGACAGCATGCAGCAATCTGTCAGTCATTTGCCACGCTAGAGGTGATCACACACCATATGAAGACCAAGGTATGTCCTGCTATGTTTATTAATTTGTATATTTGTATATTTTTCGAATAACACGGTTTATTAAAATGCATTCAGTGCTTTATCTTTATTTTGAAGTATATTACGTGTTCAATGTTACCGTGTTCATGTCACTGTTCTGGAGCGTTTCGGTGTAATATCTCCAACCGTTTTCTTACAATGTTGGTATTTGTGTTTGTAACTTAATTTTTTCACATGAGTGTAGAAGTGTCCAGTTATTTTGGTTACACAGAAAAGAGTACTTTCTGGGTGAGTTGGTGGCTTTCTCAAAATGAACTTTCCGAAATAACCCAGACAATTATTGTTCGTAACGCTTTCAGTTCACACTGCAAAAAAATAAGTTGTGTGAATTCAGAAAAATTCCTGAAAATATCGTTCAGCAAACTTGCTTGTAGATCTCCTACCTTCACCGAAATTTCTGTTTTTTTACCTAGAAATTTTACAAGTTTCCAAACCCATAGATATTGGGATTTACAGTCCTTATAGCAGGGCTTTTTCCTAACAGACAAACTTAAAGAATCATTCCCCTTTTTACCTGGTGCCTGATAAGGTTTGGACACCAGCGAAGAGCGCTACCGCCTCACCGAGAAAGACATTACTACCTAATCAGAGTTAGGCTAGAAATGAAGTAGACACGAATTTGCTGATGATGAAATGTTTTTCACTATCAATGCGGGTTAATTTTTCATTTTATTTTCCGTTGGAGCTTGTTATTTTTCTGAATAGGTTTATAATAATTTTATTTTTTTCTGCAGGAGCATTTATCACAAATTTCATTTGTTCTTCTTTATGATTCTCAAAGCAAGTGAATGATTTTGAACTCGATATTTTTTATACTGACAATGATTTTGAGTTATGGTTAAGAAGAGGGGAAATTTACTACTTCATAGTATTATTTCACAAAACCTCTATACGTAAAATTTATTCTTGATAGCTGTAATATCTTTTGTATGAAGGGATCCGAAGACTAATATATAGACATCATATAATCACCTGTACATCACTTTAAGTACCCGAATTTTTTACGCTAAGAAAATATACAATATCAAGTGCACTAACTGCAGTGGGAACAATATGCGTTGCCCCAATAACCTAAATATAATGACATATGCTATCTACAATATATGGTCTCGCTACAGAACGTCAAAATCAGGTGTTCTGACAGATGATTGAAATTTAATAGTTAATCGAACCATAAGAATTTCCGTGAACTACTCCTATTACCAGAAAATTTCCATCATATACACAACAGTAAAAGTGAAAACAGAATTTTTCAGTTAATATACGAAAGCAATTGCGGAAAAAGTTTCCGAAATCTCAAAATTTCCATTAACACCCCTTTAAAAATGGCAATTTTCCGTCATTAACCGAAGAAAGATGGATATAATTATTTCAGTCAATTCACATAAGAAATATCCATGAAATTCAGGTTGTTTCCACCATTTCACGGTAAAGATTGAATCCAAAATATGCTACGTTAATTCACGCAAAGAATCGCGGAAAATGGGTCGTAAATTTCCAGAAGTTTTTTACCTTGTATGATTTGAACAGAGACCTTTGGTTTTTGTGAAACGCTCCCCACATCTTCGAAAAAAAAAATGGAAAGGGCAACAAATGTAGTGCTCGCAAGGAAAATGATTTATTATTAAGAACAACAACGGATAAAAAAAAATCTGTCATTTCATGATAAACAATTGACGGTCTCTCTCTCGCTCTCTCTCTCGCTCTCTCGCGCTCTCTCTCTCTCTCTCTCTCACTCTCTCTCTCTCTGTCACACACACACTCTCTGTCCTGATCTAAAATTAATTGGTAGAAAATCTGCGCAAATAACTAACATCACATGACATGCAAGAAACCTAGTTCTAACAAAATTAACGCGCTAAATTATCCAGATCTGAAGTGAACAAAAATCTTTACAGCAATCCTGATTTGCTTGTAATGTATTTTGTAGTAATCTTAGGGAATGTTTTTAGACAGATGCAACAAAGGACTTGCCGTTGAATGTGATTATCATGGAAATTTATCATCTTAAATTCTGACTTATACTGATTTCAGTTAACATTTTTCAAACACGACTTCCCATTTCTTCGGTCCCGAGTTATGAGAAGCATGCTTTTGTGGGTGCTTTCTGTAACGACGACAGTAAATGAAAAACGATTTTGTGAATTGATGTAGAAAACGTTTTTCATAATTTGTCAATTCATTTTCATAATTCAGCAATCTCTTTTTTCTCTTACATATGCTAATCATTTTTAAAAATGCGTTATTTTTTCACTTACGTTGCTTTCTTAAATTCAATACGTTTTTTTCCCTTTTTTTATCTTTCATTTTCTCTTATCTGTACTTTGCTTCCTCAGCTTTCTCATGACACTCGTTCTTTGTCTCTCGGCCTTTAATTGGCTATTTTTTATTTCATCTTAAAAAATAGATGATAAAGAAGTAACTTTTGATTTGGGAACTAGGTACAGAATTAAAAAGAAAAAATGACCACCCCCCAGGAAAAAAAAAGTAAATTTTCAGCGAGAAAATGAGGTTCTAATTAACGTGTTAATGATCTTAATCAGCTAACTAACTGCTGTCATTATCAGGCTACACAGGACCTTTTGAAGTAGCATCAGTTGTTATACTTAGGCCATTACCACTAAAGGATTCTTTATGTTAACGAACGTGCATTTACGTGCTCTGTTAGAGCGGAATGTCAGCCTTATCTTGTTACCAATTGCTTCGTTTTCAGACAGCGGAAGCACAAAACGTGAAGAAATAGCAAGAAACGAAGTTTCAAACCAGTTAGCACGTGAAAGTAGTTTTTACTTACAGATCTTTTTAATTTAAGTTCTTTGATTACACTGGGAGATGTTGAGTCCTTTGATTACCCTGGAAGATGTTGAGTTCTTTGATTGCACTGATTACATTAGGGACCGTCTACGAAACAAAGATATAAGAGGAATGAACTGTCCTGATCTTAATTTTTTACTCTTCATTAGAGAACATGCCAAACGCAAAAGAAGAATCGAACTAACATTGCCATACATCTTTCAAGCTGTTTGTATTTAAAGATAAACAGAATTCGATTTCTCCATAATTTATAAAGTATTAACATTTCGATATCTACTCCGTGTGACGTGCCTGCCCAGCAGGACGCACACGACATAAAGGCATATAGCAGTCAGAACGAACGTCCGCGAAGCTCAATTGGTAGAGTGACTTATCCCGGAATGAGGGGACCCGCGTTCGAACCCCGGCGTGGATAAAAATGACGTAGAAATTTACTTCGTTATATCCGATGAAACAGGGGTGTAAGGAATCGATCTAAAACGATTGTTTATCATTTAGTAACAACCAAGTTTGATTTTACTTTTTTAAAGCGAAAATCTTTCGTATTTTAGGCTCATTATTTTGGCATTGAAAATGACATCCTGAAATGAATTGCTTCTTAATATTTCATTTCAATTCATGATCTGCTTTCTATAGGGATCATCCAGCCCTGCTCACGGTAAAATCATATTTTTAACTTCTTCTATTACGTCATTTTTCTTCAATTCTCCCTCCCCACGTAGTGATCCTTGAGATGATCAGATGAACGGGCAGCAGCCACGTGCAAATCTCCGGAACCATTAGTTTAAGGATATGTCCACGATAGACATTTTAAAGGCACCCCAACATCTTGGGAAAAGTTGCAGAATAGGAAACAGATGTGCATGAACAAAACTAAAACGTATAACTGATGCTTCGAACTCATAACCTCTAGGAGTGCACCAGGTAACAATAGACATCCGCATGGGTCAGCTTTTCACGGAATACTTTTCTTTCATATATTTCTAGCAATAGCGCTCAGGTATAACTGCGGCAGCATCTTGATGCCGAATGATATACTCACTTCGTAAAGCGTGAGGATAGGCGAAATCTAGAATTGATGCAATATTCTGCTGTACCACGGCTAGGTAGGATAAATATCCAAGTAACTGAACCCCGAACCAAGCTGACAGTTATAATGGAATAATTGTTTTTTAAAAGTTAATACTAGCCATGATAAAGACAAGCTCGATCAACTGACCACTGGACATTTGTGGCCGAAAGAGCGAATTGAGAATGGCCAAGGGGGCCAAGAACTAATAAAACCTCAGTAAACCCCACCTACCTTAAGGGATGTCCCGTCCCTGTGCACGTGGGCAATTTGAAAGCCGCAAATTATAAACGGAAAACTTCAGAAATTCAGGAACCATGATGAGCATGTTGATATGGCGGTTTTTATAGCGGTTTGAAAAACGTTAGAAAAGGGAGGATGCAAGTGAGATGGTCGGAAAGAGAAAGTACAAAAATAAATTTAGTGAAGACCGTCAAAGAACAGTCTCCAGCAAGGTTTCCGAAGTCTAGCATTACTGATTTCAGCTAAAGTGACAGAAAACGACGACCAAAACTGGGACATGTTTTGAAATTTTTCAATATCTTGCCTGATTTACATGTACTAACATTTATTTACATGACGTTGCGGTACATTTGCTCACCAGGTATCACACAAACTGGATTCGGTTAAATAAAATTCACCACTCTCCGTAATTGTTTCATTCAAACTCTTGCGTGACTTGCAATTTAAACGTACGAAGTTGTTGTTTTTTATTGGAGGTTTAGCGACACACCGTGTGCAACCTGATGGGCTATAAGCAGTCGCTCGTCCCTAATTTAGGATCACTGGTTCCATGATGAGAGCCAGTGCCGTAAAACAAACACAACATCCATGATGCCTCACCGGGATTCAAACCAGGACCCTTCTTGGGCGAAAGGTCAGAAGGACCACTGCGCCACTGGAGTGGCCGTACGAAGTTTCAAAAGTTTGTTTAAATCATTATGATCTATGGATCTGGGGATGTGAATCTACCGATTCGCATGTCATACATTTTTTCGGGCTTTGAACGAAAGCCAGCCGTTAGGTATCCACATCACGTGCTGACGTGAATGAAAATCTGATACTAAGTTGCCTTCAGCCTCTCAACCCATTATGCGTAGGTGAGTCTCCTCTCAAATGGATGTAAAACGAAAATATTCGCAGTGACTTATGTTGACGATGTAACAAAAATGCAAAAAAGAAACAAAAACAAAAAACGATCAAATTCTTTTGAAATAAGTAAGGGGGAAAGTTAAGTTTGGTTCTCCTTGATTACAGAAGCATTTTAAATAGATGATCAATATGTGTGCGTGTGTGCGTTTCTAAATATCCCATATTAACGCGCTTGGGTTGCTGAAAAACTTTGTGTTCGTATTCATTGAAAAATGTGGAACACGCAAAGTTAATCCATCGAATGTAACTCCAACACTACGGCCGTTCAACCTCAAAGAGTAACCACAAGCGTTTTCTTACTTCTTATTGACGGTGATGCGAATGCATCTCCGGACAAAGGGTTCATATCTAATTTTCACGTGAAGAGGGCAGTTCACTTGCTCCGGAATCACTTTCGGTTGGGTTGCTATGAGCACTTATTAACTCTACGATTGCAGTTAGCCAACACGTTCGACGTCGTTCTGAACTTTCTTTGCGTAGCGGTATGGACCTTGTTTATGCCATCTACCCCTGTGTTAAGAATGGTGACCGATCATCTAAGAATGATCGGTCACCATTCTTGACACAACTTGCGAGTGATCTCTGTAATTCAAGGGCCCTTTGAACTTGTGCATGCGTACATTCACATGCGTGCTCGTTAGAATAGGCAGCTCGTAAAATCCCAAGAGTGACGCTGTCATGTGGTGAAAACCATGCTCTGGTGGTGATACTCCTTTTGCGTTTCTTTTTACTATGGTGAAAACTGCATTCTTCTAATTTACTTTACTTCCTCATGTTTGAAATGCATGAATTCTGTCTTGAACACCCTGTTTAATACTAGAATGATGAGAAATAAGCGTTATAGCTTTCATTTAGTATAATATCCGTTAGGTTCATTACGTACCAGCAGTTGCCAATTCTATAGTCACAATACCAATGAGTGTTCAGTTCCATCGACTTAACGTAACGTGATGCAAAGAAGGTTGACAGACATCCTCCCTACAATAAATAAAAAAAGACATCGCTCTTTCCACGTTTAGCAGCGCACAGCAACCGAAACATTGTTATTCGGCCGCCGCCGGGGAAATGAATCCCGAATCTCACCATATCTAGCCGAGCGCGTTAGCCTTACACCACGGTGGCCAACAATCCAGTTCGCTATGTGCGTTTTTCTGTCAGCATCTGACATTATAAATTCGTAAGATGGGCTCAGCTACTGAGACGTCTCCATCTGGTGGGCATTAACGGCAATATATTAATTATCACTGGCAATATATTAATTATAGCAGTTAAATCCAAAGGGAGAGATCCAAGATGAAAATCCTCCCTACTTTAGACATATCGATTGCAGGACCGAAAAATTGTTATTTGGCCGCCACCGGGGAGGCGGCCGAATAACAATTTTTCGGTTGCTGCACGTTTCTAAACGTGGAAAGAGCCATGACTTTGTTTATTCACTGACACCACGTATTTGGAGGATTTTCATCCTCCCTACTTTAGACATATCGATTGCAGGCATCGGAAAAAACTACAACAGGTAAAAATCAGAATAAACATGACTTCGAAACATTGATACATGATCTCATCCTGAAAATCCGGTATCTTAATCACTCACTCATTATCACTCCCTGAGAAGTGGGTCACTTCTCAATCGATTTTTTAGTGCAAGGCTTATGTTATTATATTTTCACATTCAGAGTTTCATATTGTGCAGTCTTTCGACCTCTATGTAAGTTTTTACGCTCAGGTACAAAGTAAATTGTAGGTAATCATCTCTGTTAATGACATTCCACTCGCTAAGGAAAATTGCGAAGAGTAAGTAGCAGGAGAAATTGCCTGGACGAAAGGAATGAATTTCCTCGTGCTGTTTCTTTCCTTTTCTTATAAATTCAACTGAAGAAAGCTCAGCTGATAAATTAACTGCGTTTGAAATTTTCTTTATTCCCCCAAACAATCTCATATCCTCTTGGTTCAAATCGTCGGACCCGAATAAGGAAAGAACATTATGGTAAGTGAAAAAAAATATATATATATACAGGTATACTGTATAGGTATATAGTAATCCACAAAGTTCTCCAATAAATAAAATTTTTGTTGCAGGGACTGAAATAAAGTTTTCATTTAAGATAATTTTACTCGTTGCCGTGTAGTTCCAAAATGAAGAGGTCACGACTGTATTGCATTGCAACACTTATGACAGAAAAAGGCAACATTGTTTCAGCATCGTATTCGTAGCTTCATCGGAAGTATTCCTTCCTAATTTTCGATTACTTGAGTACGTAACTCCCACTGCTTTGTTCTACACTGTGTGACGTATACCTCTAATTTAACTTTCCTTTTGAATTCCTGTGTTCTTAGGTAAAGTTTCCTTCTCGTTATATATTTTCTATACTTAACGCCATCGACTTTCTCCTGATGAATTTGAAGTTGGCGTAAAGTCTTATGAGATAAGAGCTCAGTGTGCAATCTTAGATGAGCGATTCACGAGCAATGCGCAGATTAATATCATGTGCAATATGAGTTGAGCGATTCATGATATGCACTGTTGTGACGAGCAGAGGGCGAGGTAATCTCGTAACAGCGTTTGTACTGAGAGAGTAGATTCACGCATATTGTGCAACGTCAATTATTGAAGTCTGTTTAGAGTACTGTGAAAGACTTGTGTGTTGGTAACCTGTTGATTATAGACTGTGTACGCATCTGATTAACGAACAAAGGAAGTGGTTTGGATACTCGCTAGTATATTTATGCTATCATTGAACTTTACCGCGAACTTGAAATGTTATATATAAAGATTAAGGACTTGCAGCTACGAATGACGGAGACTCATCCGGCAAAATGACGAATTAAGTCTGTTAGCTTCTATTAAAGTAAAGCTAATGCAAGAACTCTGCAAGATAAGCTAATCAGGTGAAGCTAATGTAAAAAGCTTCTATTCAAATAAAGCTAATGAAAGCAGTCTACAAGCTAAGCTATTCAAGCAATACTGATGCAAAAAGTCTACAATTTAAGCTATTCAAGTAAAGCTAATGCAAGAAGTGCACAAAATTCTATTCAAGTAAAGCTAACGCAAAAAGTCTACAAACTAAGCTTTTCAAGTAAAGTTAATGCAAGAATTCTACAAGCTAAGCTAATCAAATAAACCTAATGCAAGAAGTCTACAAGCTATGTACAAAGCTATAAATATTTTGAAGTTAAAACTAAACGTAAAATAACAGTTCAAGAAGCCAGTTCATAACTAATTAATTAATAAACAGGAACCGTACACCAACTATATTCAAAATAGTATAACTATACAAATGGTAATCCGAATTTCTTAGTGTAGAATAGAAAATCAGTTTACAAGCTTTCGCACATCAATCATATGGCTTTTAAAAGGAAGGTAGACAACCGCGTTCAAATTGTTGAAGAGTTATATTATCCAGTTCGCAGTTTGTTGTCTACCTTTCTTGAAAAAGCCTTCTAGTTGATGGAAACTGATTTTCTGTTCTACACCAAGAAATTCGGATTACTAGTATAAGAGATCATAAGAGATCGAAAACATTCGTGCTGAGCAAGACAAGGAATCGAAGTTCACAAAACTGTTTTTGCACTGTAAAAAAGGGTAGTTAAAAGCTGATGATAAATTAAAAGGCTTTACTAAGTACAATTAAAACATCACAGTTAAAAAAACATAAGACCTTTCGGGGCCGCATCGGTTCCATCCTCAGATATAACACAATCACACAATACATGAAGGAACAATGATATAAATACATCAAGAAAATAGTCACATGATTAGGTGACGTAGTTTGTATGCGCAGATGAACCGAGAAGAAAAAGGCTTAATTGATGTTATTTAAAAATGTTCAAGTTCAGAATGGAGTTGTTCCTGGCTGTCAATGCGAGTTTCCATGCAATAGGAATAATAGAAAGGAAATCATCATTGCAGCATGCAGACCCAAATTCGTAAATAATTAAGTTTTCAGCAAACAGAGTTTTAGGCTTCGAATTTAGGGTGGTCAGAATGCGTGTTTCGTCCCAGCAAGGCTGGTGAGACCCTTTCGAAGTAAGAATGAGATAGTGCAGTATTTTGGGAACCCATTATGACTCTGTATTTGTGTTCTTTCAATCTTGTCTGTAATGAGCGCATGGTAGATCCCACATAGACAGTGTTAGTAGGAGGTGATCTCGTTGAAATTAGTGGAACACAGTAAACACCGTACCTTTATTCGTTATCTTTGGGTGGTCTTTCGTTTCTGACCAGTGAAAAAATGTTTTTAGTCCGAATGCCGAAGTCAATATTAAGAGGTCGGCAACAGTTTTTCAAAACATTAACTAAATCAGGTACATAATCCAAGGCTCCAACATATCTGGCATTATTATGTTCCCTCCTAAGAGAGGACATAAATTGTCTCTTAACTTGGTAATAATGGTACCGGGGAATCCGTGGGCTGAGGCAATATCAAGAATCCTAGAAATTTCAAGGTTTCTGAATTTTAATGTAGAAGAGTGCGTAAACGCTCGTCGAAAAAGGAAATAAAACGCTGCAAGCTTGTAGTTGAGGGTGAGCGGATTACATAAGGATACTAGTGGAAGTTGAAGTAGGTTTACAATAAACTGAAAAAGAGATGGACTGTGAGACTGGGTTACGAACTAATAAGAAATCCAAAAATGGGAGGCTGAAACTAGATTCTAGATCAATAGTGAATTTGATAGTGGGGAATTCGAAATGATAGCTATGAACTGGAATTGTATAAATATACTAGTAGTATACTAACTTACTAGTATAGTTATACAATTTTCCAGTTCATACTTTCATTTTATCACTGCTTCCATAAGTCAAGTCTTGGACAAATAAAATACCATTCACTTTGAGAAAAAGAGCGTTCATTCAAAATTTAGGTCTTATGTGCCATGTCGTTGAATATATACATAGGAAAACTATTTTTAACCTAACGTGTTTCGAACTTCCTTTATTTAGGGTGATTTTCTTTTGCATCTTCCTCTCTCTCATTGAGTGCAATCAATTGATAGACTATTTATTTACCAGAATGATGAAACGAGAATAAACAAATTTTGCCGTCACTGGAGACCGAGTAGTGGAGGAATAATTCCTCATTCTCCATACACCGAAGCAAATTTGTTTCTTAATCTTGTGCCGTTTATCATAAGTGGAATGATATATAAGCCTGTAATTGGTTTGTAGAACGATAAACTTTTAAATTTTTAACTGACCTTAAGTCAATGCAACTTAACTTAGTGCTTAACTTAAAGCTTCACTTGGTGATTTAAATGAAAGTTCCCCGGATAACTTTAATGTGTCCGTTCGTAGCTGGAATCCTAATTTGACATGTAATTAATTTTGGAAATAATGACCAGAAATCAATAACAACAGCGTTCTGCTTACTAACCAAATCCACGTTTGTTTAACAATATCTCACATCAGATATTCCATTACGTTCGTAACAAGACGATACACAACTTAATTTATCAAATATTAGCAGCTTCTACTGAGAACATGACTTGCATAACATCGCTCAGTGGATTATTTTTTACAATATCATTTGTGAAAACACAAATTTGCTGTTCACGGTACTCGAACCGCATCTTTCAGCTCCTAAGCTGAATACCGCCCCAGCTAAGCTGCACCATGGAATTCTTCGCTGCAGCTTTGTCGTCTTGACATGTGGTTCATCTCAGTAGTGCGTCACACATTCTAATCTCAAATCGCTCCTACTACAAGAATACTGTTCACTCAACGAACACAATCTCCAAATATTGCACACCGAATACTGCTCTTACAAGAATCGCTCTCTTCTCTGATCATATCAACATGGCAGACTGCTAACCGAGCTCTTATATCAGAATACTTTATGTTAATTGCCCTTTGACAAGCTGTCAGGTTGCCAATTTTTACCAGTGTGTTTGGAGGAACTCTGTGGTTTTAATTTAGAATACATTTAATGAGCTGGAACCAAATGTAGATAAGAACACAGAAACTTGAAGCGATGGTTTAATTACAGGTATATGTCACAGGGGTTAACAACTAAAAGAAGATTGCAGATATATCTGCCAAAAATCTCTATAGTATGACTATTCTAAAAAAACATTTTTGTTATTTCATGTTTAGGGGCTTTCTTTAGTTACCAGTTTACGAGAAGATTATTTTCTTTCTCAGTCGCCTTACCGAAGTGACAAAGGTTTTATCAGTCCGAACAGAAATAACAAAGAAACTTAGAGTCGAAATTTACGACGTTCTCCAAGGGTGATGGCATTAGACGATTTTATTCTAGAGTTTACTTTTTGCGTGATGCTTGTGCTTTGCTCCTGGCGATCTGTCAAGCAATGCTCAGTTGATATCTTACTGTGCCAGAACAAAAAGTTCTTATATCCTGCGAGAGCGTTTCCTACACAGCTCGGGATAAGTTTTATTTCAATCAAACTCGTTCTATGTGCTATACACTCCCGAAATAAAAGTGTGCCATTATTTGAAAAGTGTTCATTCGATTGAATTCAGACAGGCACTAGTGCCTGGAACCCCGTTTCATAGAAATAGCGAGAGGCCAGATAGTGGAAAATTCATAAAAGGATGTCAACGACTGGTTGACAAGTTTCCTTGGTATTCCTAGTCGCCTGAGTTATTAGGAATCGTGTTTGTGTGAAAAGGCATAAGTGTACATTGAAGTAGAATATGACTAGAAACACCCAATACCAACGATACACGTGCCATCCTTACTTAACGTACGCACGAACTACAATGTCGAGATGGCTTATACTTATACAGTTCACTGTAAAACCTTCAGACGTGTACAAAGCGTAGATAGCGGCAACATAAGAAAGGCTCGAGATTGAAGCGACTTTGAAAGAAGCATGTCACTGACCACTAGGTGGGCATGCAAGCATCTCAAAAAGTTTCTTTCTTTGTTAGGGTGTTTAATGACCACCTTGAACGATATGGTGGGCAATAAGCAGTCGTCCGCCTCTAATTTAGAACCACTGGTTTCAAGAAAGGGGGAATTTCGTGCTGTTACCAAGAGTAAACAAAATTATAACGAAACGGACGATACAAAAATACCCATCTAACATAATAGGTCGGTAAAAACATATATTGGCACTAAGCCAGGAGAAAACAAAATCAGAATAACATTTATTTTCGATAAAACAAGAAGAAAGGCGTATAAGGTACAAAACGGTGGACATGTTCCACGGGTGACAAATTCGGTAAAATGCATAAATGTCGCCCAAATGAAAGTGAGACTCGTGTAACAGCGTCGTTGTACTGTATAATAACACAGAGCCATCGGTTTGCGCCCGTAGATGGCGTCTCATGTCAGAAAGCACGCTGTTATCGGCGGCACATGTCATTGTGCTGTTTGCACTTGCGGAGGCAAGTTGGCAAGTTGACTACGTAGGGTCGTGATATGGATTCGTCCAAACAGGCCCAGCGGGCAGTTATGCAATTTATGACGGCAGAAGGTGCTAGTGGAGCCGAAATTTATCGTCGTATGAAGGATGTGTATGGGAATGAGTGTCAGTCATGGTGTACAGTGTTCCGATGGTGTAGTGAATTTCGTAAAGGACGTGTGAGCGCGGAGGACATGCCGAGACCTGGGCAAGCACACGTGGCCATTACCATTGAATCGATTGCTGCCGTGGACAACCTTGTAAAGGAGAATCGCCGAATCACTACCCGCAAGTTTGCGGCAACATCGTCCGTGAGTAAGAGAGCTGTTAACACCCTTCTTCATCGCCGATTGGGATACAGCAAGGTTTGCGCACAATGGGTTCCCAAGCATATACAGGAGGAGCAGAAGACTCGGCGAATGAGTACTTGCCTGGAGCATCGGAAATCTATATCACGCAGGGGGAAGGGGGACAGTTTCTTTCCAAGATTGTGGCCTCTGATGAAACTTGGTGCCACCACTTCGATCCGGCCACAAAACGGATGAGTATGAAATGGCGGTAACCCAAACCTCCACGCCCAAAAAAAGCTCAGTCCTCCTTAAGAGCTGAAAAAGTATTGCTCACGGTTTTCTTCGATGAGAATGGCCCATTGCTGTTGGATTGGCTGGACACAGGCAGTACGACCAAGGAACCACATACTGTAATACTGTACGTTACAAAACCTCAAAACTTTCATCAAGCGTAAGTGACCCGATATGTTGTCAAATGGGGCTGTTCTGCTGCACGACAACGCACGCCCGCATATGGTGACAGGGTGTCAAGATGTGCTGCGGAGCTTCCGCTGGAGGGTCCTCCGCCGTCTCCCCTATATCCCCGATCTGTCCTGTTGCCTTGCGATTACAACATCTTCGGGCCACAAAAAAATGCTCTCAAGGACCGCCGGTTTGCTAAGGACGCTAAGGTCGCGGACGCCGTTGAAGACTGGTTCCACAGCCAACCATGGACGTTCTTTACTCAGGGAATCCACAAGGTCGTGCCGTGCTGGGACACTTTCTTGAACCCACAAGACGATTATGTGTAGCGGGTATGTAGCCCATGTATCACTCTTACTTCCTGTATGTTCACATATTCAAACCTATAAACCCTTACGGAAAAAAACGACAGTCTCAGTTTCATTTGGGCGACCCTTATAAGAATCAAGAAAGGATGACGAAACACGTCATCACAACAAAAAGTACAAAATGACTGAAAGGGTGTATACTCGTACAACCAGATAATTAAATATAAGTGACATTATAATAAGAGAACAGTACACTTACTTATTATACATGATGTCCACAAAAAGAGCTTTTAAAAAATGGAAGGGTGAAGCTCTTCCCTAAGTAACTCTTGTCCTAGACAAGCGGGTCAACGTAAACATAATAAAAAATTGCGACTCTGGGAGTGAGTGAAGATCCTTTATACGAACCTTTTACCGAGGAAGTAGTAGTTTCAAGCGAGTGTCGTGAGATTTTGGAGTACAAAGTCATTCTAGAGCGGCATTGGCGAGATAAAATCTATTGTGATGGAACTTTAAATTGAAGGGAAAGTCTGCAGTGAAAGTGAAACCCCTCTTTCGGGAATCCTAAGTCAAACATAACTTTTAAAAATAAGAGTTCCTGTAATAGTAGGCATCTTAGTCAGTAGATCCTGAAGATCTTGTTGTGTAATTGCTGCAGGATCACTGTGAGATAAAAGAGACCGATGTCGTGTTGGTACAGTACGAGTGAAAGATCGATTGTCACCTGAGGAAAGTGCATCGCCAGAAGTGGAATTACGTTCTGAATCAGAACTCTGACGTCGACGAGCCCGTTGTCACTCGATTGGTCGCTTAACGATTGGTCGACATAGCGATTGGTCTACACCCGATTGGTCGACATAACGATTGGTCGACATAGCGATTGGTCTACACCCGATTGGTCGACATAACGACTAGTCAACAGCACGGTTGGTCGACACACCGATTGGTCGAGATAATCATTGTTTCAGAGGATTATGGTTTACATTCGCAGTGGTGCCTCTCAGAACGAACTGACCTCTCAAAACGTAACGTTCCTTTTTGGAAATAATATCTTTTAGAATGTAGTCCTCAGAACGTACAGCATTATAACATTTTATTTCCAAATAGGCCCCCGTGTCATCTTTTGTACTCTAAGTGAAATCTACATAGAGGGCCTTCTGAACGATCTAATTTCCGAAACGGCTCCGGGGTACTTCAGGTATAGGAACCTTGGGCAAACTGCCGCACATAATTCGGAAACTCGGAAAATTGCCCCACCGGGAAATTGCCACACATTCAAAGCGTTTCTCGGGCGAACGGCGATTTGTGCTCTTCCCCTTAATGAAAACCATGTGGCAATTTTCCGGTGGGGCAATTTACCGCCAAACTGTTTGCACTTATTCAAATTTTGTTTTGTTTTTCCAAGTTCCGTTGACCATTTTATGTCGACCAATGTCGACTAATCGTTATATCGACCAGTCGTTACTGTTGACCAATCATTATGACGATCAAACGTGCTGTCGACCAATCGTTACTGTCGACTAATCATTACTGTCCACCAATCGTTATGTCGACTAATCATTTCTGTTGACCAATCGTTATGCCATTCCAATCGTTAGGTCGACCAATCGTTAATGTCGGCCAATCGTTATGTCGACCAATCGTTACATACCCGACGAGCAGGGATCTGAGTTCGTTGTCGAGCTGACTTACGGAGAGAATTGTGAACAGGAGCATCTGTGAGAAGAAGAGCAGTAGCTGAATCCTAGTAAATAGAAGTGTTTTCAGACAGAGACCCAGCCGAGGGTATGGGTTTGGGGCTGCAGTGGAAGACGGTGTCTCAAAAACATAGGAGTGATGAACAGGATTTGGAGGACCATTAAGCACAGAGTCGGAAACATGGAAACCGCTGTGAACATCATCTGGATCAGATAATGAATTGGCGGTGGACATGGTAGTAGATAAGGTAGAAAGCTGTAGTAATTTTGCCAAGGTAGGTGGAGGAGCGACAACAACACGAGCTAGAGGTGATGGTAGAGTAAAACCACCGGAAGAAACTGCTGACTTCAAAAGAAGATGGACTTTGATGAGAAGTCGGATGATGGAGAAATAGACTTTGTCTTTGCAAGTTTAATATTCATTGGAGTGGTGTCCGGCTGAGAAGTAGGGCCGACCACTTGTAGGCATTAAGAGCGAGCTTGGCCAGCAGCGGAATTGTAAAACTAGGTAACACCAATTGAAAGACAAAAGGA
Source organism: Macrothele yani (assembly GCA_039090855.1). Classification (NCBI taxonomy): domain Eukaryota; kingdom Metazoa; phylum Arthropoda; class Arachnida; order Araneae; family Macrothelidae; genus Macrothele; species Macrothele yani. The sequence goes on along the minus strand of CM077022.1, from coordinate 39,502,919 downwards.
CGCATAACGGGAGCCACATGTCACTGTTCACTCATTGGTGCAGGCAACAGCCGCCTCATCTGTCGGGAAAATCACTCTCAACTGGCATCGTAATTCCTCGATGTTAGGAAAACGAGAACCCCTAGCCGCAGCTAGCAACCGGTGTACCACTCTGCCTATATGAGCAACTGCAAGGTTGAGAGCATCACTAGTTGCTTTCGGCGGGACGGGATAAAAAGTAAACGTTACTGGTTTTCCAGAGAAAGGTGAAGGAATGAGGTGATGTGTTCCGATATAAATTCTGACGAGTAAAACAAAATTTGTAACAGCAGGAGTGTAAAAATATGAAACAACTCCTCCTGGTATGCAGCTGATATTGGAGATTAAATCTTTAGGTACAACTTTGCACAACACGCCCAAGTAACCTGTAGTTGTCGATGTGGGTAAGACATGAAACAAAGCTCCTTTATTAAGTAAAACCATAAAGTAGCGTCCGGAAGTAGAGTCTTCGGCAATGGAAACTGCGATTTTTCTATCGGTAAGAGAAATTATTCTCATACTCGATGTGGAGATAAAGGGTGCAGAGGTGTGGGAAGGCGGCTGGTCAGAATGATGTTAACCATCAGCAGGTGCGGCATAACTATGAGAAGAAGTAGTTGTAGCAGGTGTCAAAGGAGTCTGGAATCCGGTAGAAGAAGTATTAGAGTCTCTATGGTTAACATGTTGCTGCTGTGGAGCAAGAGTTAAGTAGGGGAAATCGTACTCCACGATGTTTTGTTTTCTTTTTTTTTATTGTGGGTTTAACGACCACCGTGAGCAAGTCGATGTGCTATAAGCATTCGCCCGTCCCTAATTTAGGTCCACTTGTTCCAGGGAAGGGAGAGAGCTATGCCGCAAGACAAACACAACATCAATGCCGCACTGGGATACGGACCCGGACCCAATTCAGATGATGTTTCTCCAACGGAGTGGAACGTAACATCTGTAGCCCTAAGATCAGGTAAAATAGAACAAGTGGTGGAAGATAACCGACAATGGTGGCAGTGCTCAGCTACCTGAATAAGATTAGAACAATTCATTGGCATTTCTGTTGCCAAGGAAGTATGTAGAGTAGCCATGGAGGTGAGAGAAGTTGAAGAAACATTCTCCGGATGGATGATCCCTAACTGAAATACAGAGTGTGCAGCAACGTCGCGAGGATGAAAAAACGGTAACAACTTCATAGGGCAGGAGTGCGCAGTCTTAACAGGCAATGTAAAGGTTGATGCATCAGACGCTGGCCAATTCGAAATATCTCATCGTAAGATACACCGGAAGAGAGCCGAAGTCACCATTCGCAAAGCCTTGGGAGCCGCCCCGGAGGTGCAGTGGTCAAAGCAATGGCCTCTGATCATTCGTCCGAGATGGGTCCGGGTTCGGATCCCTGTGAGGCATGGCTGTTGTGTTTGTCTTTCGGCGTTGGCGCTCTCCCTTTCCTGGTGCCGGTGTCCCTAAATTAGGGACGGGCGACTGCTCATAGCCCACTGAATTGCTCACGGTGGTCGTTAAACCTCCAATCAAAAAACAAAAAAAGATGATGATGATGAAACAACACAATTGGGAGTAAGGTTAGGAAGAATTAAGGTCTATAAACTCTGGAACAGATACATGCATATGCAGGCAGTAGGATGCAAAAAATACACAAACTTGACGATTTCTTTAAAACTTTCAAAACTTGAAATTATTCGTAATACGGTCAACTTGAATGAAAGAATTGCGTGCATTATACCGTTATACACTGAAGAGCAATTGAATTAGAGACAGCTGGCGTTATGCAAATGTGGTGCTGTGGGCGGCCCTGTAAACGGAAACGACATGACGTATGCAGCGATCCGACAATATAAGGAGTGATGCGACGGGAATCAGTAAGAGTCGGACGCAGTATGTGTAAGACGAAGGATCTAAGCACATTTGATCGTGGGCAAATTGTCGGTGCCCGACGAATGGATCACTCCATCTCGGAAGTTGTGCAGGCATTGGGATTTTTACGAGCCACTGTGTTACGGGTGCACCGTGAGTGCATCGAATCCGGTAAAACCATCCCTGCAAGGGCCAACTGCCGTAGATAACAGCTTGTGGATGAGCTGGGTGATCGTCGGCTAGCTCAGATTGTAACAGCGGATAGACGGGCCACAGTGCAAGAAATCATTCGGCAATTGAACGCTGATGCACAAAAACGTGTAAGCAGCCACACCATTCAGAACCATCTCCTCGCTATGGGGTACAGAAGCCAACGTCCCACGAGGGTACCGCTGCTGACCGCACATCATAGGGTGCAAAGATTAGCATGGGCGCGAGAACATCGCCACTGGACCCTAGACATGTGGAAAAATGTTGCCTGGACTGATGAGTCGAGATTCACGTAGGTACATGCGGATGGCCGGATACGAGTACGGCGCAAACCACATGAAGCAATGGATCCTTCTTGCCAGCAGGGTACTCTTCAAGCTCGTGGGGGTGGCATTCTCGTCTGGGGACTGTTTATGTGGACTGAAATGGAACCCCTGGTACGTGTGACATCGTCACTCATAGGTCAACGTTATCGGGATATCCTGGACGACCATTTGCTCCCGTTTGTGCGTCTTCAACATCCCACTGGGGACCTCATCCTGCAACAAGACAACGCACCGTGCCATCGCTCCCGAATTGTATCTGAATGGTTGGACGAACACTCCACTGACGTGATCTCGCTTCCTTGGCTAATTAGGTCACCTGACCGTAATCCCAACGAGCACATCTGGGATGCCATCGAGAGAGATGTTCGAGGTTCTGATCGCCTTCCATCAAATTTTCGTAAACTAAGGGAGCTTGTCCAGGGGTCGTGGATCCGTATGGCTTCCCAACGCTTCCGGTGTCTTGTCGAGTACATGCCGAGACGAATCGCCGCCGTCATCAGGGCGAAAGGTGGTGCTACACGTTACTAGACAGGTATCTCTAATTCAATTGCTCTTCAGTGTAGTTACCTCAAAACCGAAATAAGACTTACGGACGGTAGATAACACTCAGAAACTGCAAAACTATTGGGAAATCGTAGGGACAGCACGCAGAGAGAGTCAGTGCCGTAAGACAAACACAACGTATATGCATCACTTGGATTCGAACCCTGACCCATCTCTGACGATTGACAAGAAGCCAGCGTTTAGACCAATGTGCCACCGGTGAGGCTATCTCAGAAACGGCAAATCTTATTGACTATGCAGGAACAACTACATCGAATGTTTACAACGAGTGGTGCACAAAGAACCAAACAAGAAGCCAGCGATCTTTCTCTGTGCATAATCGACTGGTTGATGTCTGAGGGCAACGGTGGCTGGAGAGGATTGCACGACGTAACAATCGATTTACATTCCGTCAACTAACTGCGCTGTACCGAAGCGGTATTGAGAGGAGAATTTCAGCATGCACAGCCTGCTGCACATTGGTGCTAATGGGATGTAACAGCAGACCTCGTTTCGTGTGTTACTCGTCTCTTTTAAAACCCTCCAAATTCGTATGTAGTGGGCACGTGCACCAAACTTGGACATTTTATACCAAAATAAAGGTCTTCTGGTCTGGATAATCACGTTCTTCAGCAATACATGCGCAATGGACGAGCCATAATATGGCGTCACCGGCACTTATCTATGAATCCCAGCAGCCTAGTGTCACGTCAACAAGTTGGTGAAGGCGACGTATTTATCTGGAGCCTATTTTCATAGCTTTAAGGGCTCCTTAAAACTATGAAACAGCATCTGGATGCCATGAAGTATCTTAACGTCACCTGAGAACCAGGCACACGCCCACATGTGCAGCGTGTTTCCTGATGGAGAGGGATACCTCCAGCAGAATAATGAGATATCCCACGAAGCTCCAAACATCACACAGTGGATCCAGAAGCACGACAGTAACTTCACAATGCTAAAATGGCTCCTTCGGACCCCAGGTGTTAGCCCAATTACATAAATGTGGCATGATATTTAGAAAGACTTCCATAACAGAAATCCTCTAATTAATTCATACACTCCACTCTCTCTTCCCACGTAAATAAGTGAGTCACGGGAAATTCAATCGCCTCCTAGTTATTTCTTCAGTTGTTGCTTTCCATCTTCGGTAAATCTCAAGCACTAATCGGGGCTCCATGAAGTAACCTGCCATGTGGTTTGGCAGTTAATCACTTGTGAGTCTGGAGCATTCGAGACCGGCGTGGTGCAGTGCTAGCATGTCCATCGCGTAACTGGAATACCCTGGGTTCGATTCCCGGTGGCGGCCAATGAGAATTTTTCCGTGACTCACTTATTAACGTGGAAAGAACGATGACTTCTGTTTGGTGTTCCTGATCCACGTCGAGTGTATGAATTTATTATTCAATCGCCTCCTAGTAATTTCTTCAGTTGCTGCTTTCCATCTTTGGTAAATCCCCAGCACTGTGCGGGGCTCCATGAAGTAACCTGCCATGTGGTTTAGCAATTAATCACTTGTAAGTCTGGAGAGTTCTAGGCCGCTCTGGTGCAGTGGTAGCATGTCCGGCGCGTAACTGGAAGACGCTGGGTTCGATTCCCTGTGGCGACAGGTTATAATTTTTCCGTGACTCACTTATTAACGTGCAAAGAACGATGACTTCTTTTTGGTGTTTGGTGTTAGAGATCTTCTAGGTGCGACCACTCTGCAATTGACTGACTCCATCAAATCCTCTTGGCTACACGTGGCTGTAGAACTATATTAGTACCTTGTTGAACCCATGCCACACTGAATCGGGGTTGTTTTGAAGGCCAGGGTGGCCCATCACGATATTAAATACGTGTTTATAAGAATTCTCTACTTCACTGTATGTGTGTGTATGTTACAGTTTAGCAAAAATTACAAAAGCACGAAAAAAGTGAGACTGGCTATGTGCTGGCCTAGCACATCTGTCGACCGAATGCTTTTAAAAAAGTTTTAGTTAATGTGGTGTGTCTGCATTTTTAATTTTAGTGATCCTTCTATTAGTTTTTAACACCCCTGATATCTTCAAGAAATCAACAATTACAACATAAGTTTCCCAATCTGTCATTGTACTGTAGTACCATGTTTTACGAAAAAAACAAGCCATGCGGATGCGAATAAGGGTATTCGCTTCTGTTAAACAGCCTTTTCAACGAATGCCATGCAGTTTGAAAACAGTTAGAAGTCAGCATTTTTGCTCACCCAACAAGAACATTGAATATAATGAGTTTTTTTTTGGTCCCTGATGTGCGAAGCTCTAGTGGGGAATTGCTTAATAAGCTCTTCTGAAAGCTCTTTCTATGTCAAAATCTCCGATGTCGAGACGCGTGTCACGTGCTGATAAAAGCTTTTGAACTGATTGTGTCAACGGAAACGTAAAATCTAGCAAAAGGTACCCACTCATGCAATAAAATTCGTGAAAGACGGGTATCACGACGACTCGCTTCGATAGCAAAAGCCACTTCAGATGTTCTGAGAGAAAAAAAATCCTGAGAGAGAGAGAGAGAGAGAGAGATGCGTCTTATTCTCATTCTAATATAGCGTGCAATCGAAATAGAAAATTTTGCTTTTCTCTGTCTTTACACAGAGACTTCTGCCAAAGATCGCCTTTCAGTCATTGTCTGCTTGTTGACGACGCTTTCTGGTACTGCTTTTGGAATTACTTCAAAATATATCGATAGAGTGATTATATTTCCTCCACCGGAGAAGCAATAAATTTTAAGCGCTTACTTGTAGTAAGTGCTTTCTACTTTAAGGATGAAAGACTATTTTCTTCTGGGTTTAAGGAACACCATTGGCAACTCTATGGGATAAAAGCACACTCCTGGCCAAAATTTGGGGCGACAGATTCCAGAGTGCGGAGAGTGGCAGCACCGTAAGGCAAGCGAGCTTTCCATGCTTCATTCAAAACTGGACCTTGGGCCCTACTCGGAAGTCAAGCCACATATCTGCGCCACTGACTACCGGGCAGCTTGAATGCTTCAGATCCCATTTATCATGAGCACACTCAGCAAAGCGGCACCGAATGAACAAAGTTTAGACATTGCAAGTAATTCTAGTCTACGACTTTTAACTCATTGTCAGCAATAATAAAACGGACTCCATTATCAACAGTGTTGTGTTTTTTAAAACATAAGACAATAACCACAATTTAAAACACCAAGATTATTCGATCTTTTGTCCCGTTTTGAACTACACATAACGTTGGGCCTCTATTCTAATACGAAGAGCGCCATTGTCGACTGTGTACCGCGAAGACATTTAACACACGAGGCTGATGACATTTTGAAATATAATTTACATGTTTGTGGTATAAATTTTGAATTCTCCTTATGCATTTGCCACGGATCCACATTGGAGGTCTATAACCATGCTGTTCGGGTGCTCCTACGCCCTTATTAGAAAAACAGGCAAACTTCTGCAGCAGCGAGAGAAAGTTTAACAGTTGAGGCCGAAGAAACACTGGACAGAAGCATTGAACGAAAATGGTTCTGGCGTTTCAATACTGGGGCTACCAGTCTCGAAATCAAACCGAGGTCAGGATCTTCCAATGACGACAACCACTGACATCTTGTTAGAAATCAGAACAGAAAATCATGGTATGAGTACTCAACAATTAGCAGCTGAGGTAACGTCTTCCCTGTTGGCCATCGTTCTTCGTCTGCACCAGCTTGGTTTCTCCTCTAGATGCTATCGGATGCTCCTCCGGAATTGACATCCAAGCAGGAGGAACAACGCATCGCTGTCTTTCGCAAATTGCTTCCAAACCCACAAGGTGATAGATTTTGGGGTCGTATCGTCACATTTGAAGAAAAGTCGACATATTTACGTTATCCTAGCACTAGGAGCAATTGGCTCAGGGCCCAGCGAAAAACCAAAACTAGTGGCGCAAAGAGTGCGGTTCGAAATTGAAGTCATGCTGTGTAGTTGGTGTTAATTCGACAATCCTTTGCACTGGGATTTCGTGCCAGATGGTCAGGATGCGAACAGATTCCTCTATGCCAAACAAATCCAGTGGATCAATGTTGCTCTGCGCCAACGCTACTCAGCGCTCGTCAATAGGAATTGGGCTAGTTAGTGCAAGTGGATGGGTGCCCCATGTCACACCTCTACAGTCTTCCGCCGGAAACTATACGAATTGGAAGGTATTGAGATCGTACTCCATTCTCCATATAATCCGGAACTTACCATCATCGAACGAGCAACTGTTTTCCTCCATGGCCCATTTACTACAAGGACGGCATTTTGCTTCGGTGGTGGGTGTGAAATCCAGCATCAGAGAAATTCTGTCCTTGAAAATTGCCGAGTGATACCACTGTCAGATCGTGTCATTGGTCAAACGTTGGTCAAGGACTACCCTGCAGAAAACAACCGCTTGAACTTTACAGTAAGATGTCAGCGTGTATGACTTTCTTGCACCATTAAACATTTTTGCTGCAAACGGGACGAAATTTTGTCTCATCCTTGCAACACGATAACGAGAATTTAAAATTTATACCACAAACATGTAAATTATATTTCAAAATGTCCAGCTTCCATAATGAATTCATATCAGCCAAATTTGTAATTTTCTGTTTTACTACGTTTCATCGAAATACACAATAAAGGATAATATCATTAAAAAATTCTTCCCAAAATACTCACGTTGTTTTATTAGAGATACTTGGTTATTATACTAAACTGGTGCCACAAGATGCTTCGAAAGTAAGCACACCGGACAAAAAATTAGTCACCCCGAACAGAAATGACAGTAGGAAGTTATTGGTTGAACAGAGGGTACCGTGATAGCATTGTTGGGAGATAAATAGCACTGGCGTAGTGTACAGGATTGTTTCTGTCTCGTGCAGTGGTAAAGAGCAACATGTGTGTTGAACTTAGTCTGCAATATGGGTCGTAAGACAGACGTTTCTGAGTGGCAAAAAGAAGCCATCGTGTTCTGTAGTGCCCATGGACACAAAATGAATGAAGTTTTTTTTTTTTTTTTTTTTTTTGAACGAAAACAATTTTTCGGTTGTTATGTGTTTCTGGAACGTAGAAAGAGCGATGTATTTATTTATTTACTGATGCCACGTATTTAGAGGATTTTCACCTTGAATGAAGTCTCCCAATTTTTTGGTGTGTTGGAACTTACTGTACAGCGGGTCTACAAACAATGGTATATTTCGCAGTGAATTGAAAATTGGTGATGTAACTGTGGCCGGAAAATGATTCTCACCAACAGGGACTGCCGCCATGTTTCACGCCTAGTAACTGCAAATCGGTTTCAAACCAGGCAACAATTGCTCCAAATAGTCAATGAAAGTCGACTCCAACCAATTACTGAAAAGACATTGCAATGAGAAATGCATGCGATGGACATCTAGAGCAGAGTACCACGAAAGAGGCCTCTTTTAACAGCAAGTCACAAAGTCATACGTTATCAATGGGTTCAGAGGCACCAAAACGTTACTGTGGAGGATTGGAAATGAGTAATTTGGTCTGATGAATCTCATTTTCGTTTGAACTCCAATGATGGGAGGTTACGATGGCATCGCAGGCCCAAAAAAGCCTTTAATCCTGATTGTGTCGAAGATGATTTTCAAGCTGGAGGGGTTCTGTGATGTTTTATGCATGTTTTTCGCACCACGAAATGGTCCCTCTTATTGCAGTGACGATGCATTTGAACCAGCATGCGTACCTCGGCATTTTGAATGACGAAGTGTTGCCCTTTGCCCTACATCTCCAGGGGCAGCATCACATTGCCACTCCCGTCTTCCAAGACGACAATTGCCGTGTGCACAGGGTTAAACTGTGTCTGAGTGGCACACCAAACAATTAGCAACATTGTATAACCTCGACTGGCCCGCCAAATCCCCAGATCTAAATCCTATTGAAAATCTGTGGGATCATTTGGAGCAGAAGGTGAAATGCCGAATTAGGCACCCACGTACTCTGGCAGAACTTTGGGACCAACTGATGCCCAAGTGGCTGCAACTCGATGTTCAATGCATCCACAACCTTGTGGAGTCTCTACAACGCCGGATTCGTGCTGTTATCAAAGGCAAGTGGCGCTGTGACCAGTTATTAGGTCAGCTCTGCGAAAGGTGACTAATTTTTTGTCCGGTGTGCTTATGTTACTTACTTAACATATGATTCATCCTTAAGAAATATACACTATCTACCAACAAAGTAATTGGACACCCCTGCAATAGACGATATCTGCGGTCCTGATACACGTCACGGCCGCCGCCGTTAAGTATAGTGTGGGAAACAACAACGCAACCAGTCGAATGCAAGATGCCACGCAGTTCGGAGCTCTCTGATTTCGAGAAACGTGTAATCGTCGGGTATCACAGAAATGGCCAATCCATAGGTGACATATCCAGCAAGTTGAAGTACCCAAATTCGACAGTGGCCTACGTGATTGGCAAGTGGAAGACGAGAGGTGACTGTCGGAATGTGCCCCGACCCGGCAGACCCACAAAACTGGGAGTTGGAAACCGACGGGTGCTGGCCAGAGAAATTCGGAAGAACCGCACCAACTCGATGGGCCAGATCCGCGAGGAGTTTCAACAGGCATCCGGGAGTGTTCTTTTGATGAATACCATCCGTACGGAAGCCCATATTCTCGGTTATCATGCACGTGCTGGCACCCACAAGCCTTTAATTACCAAGTCCAATAGCGTTGCTCGGCTAACGTGGTGCAGAGAACGTCGGCACTGGACCGTTGAACAGTGAAAACAGGTTCTCTGGAGCGACGAATCAAGGTTCACCCGCTACCGTTCGGATGGCAGGGTCTGGGTTTGGCGTCTGCCTGGAGAACGCCTCCTGCCGGAATGTATTGTGCCAACTGTGAAGTTCGGCGGCGGTGGAATTATGCTATGGGGGTGTTTCTCCAGGTATGGCACGGGACCCTTGGTCGCAATTCCTGGTAGACTCAACGCCGTGACCTACTGCACCATTTTGGATGATCATGCGCTTCCTACGTTGTGGCAGTTTTACGGGGTGGACCCATGTTACTTTCAGGATGAATATGCCACCTGTCATGTTGCGAGGTTCACCATGGCTTGGTATGGTGACAATGGGGTTAATCGAATGGACTGGCCTGCGCAGAGCCCAGGACCTTAACCCTATCGAGCACTTCTGGAACGAGTTGGAGCGTCGACGTAAGGGGTGCCCCCAGCGTCCGAAATCGGTGAAGGAACTTGCCTGTGTTCTCCAAGCCGTGTGGAAGAAAATACCGCTAGCCGTCATACAACGCCTGGTTGAGAGTATGCCCTGGAGGGTCGCAGCTGTAATCGCCGCTCGTGGAGGCTCCACCAACTATTGAAGGTGAATAAACTTCGTTTTCCTTTCCTATCACAGGTGTCCAATTACTTGTTGGTAGATAGTGTATTTATTAATGGCATAATTGTACACATCAACTGTCTGCTGAATGTGGTGGCATTGTTTAGAGGAGGAAGGTGGCATTGTTTCCATCGATGATCATCATAGGGCTCCACAGCTGGGTATCGTGTTCTGGTTTACACAGCCGTTCACCACTCGTACGCATAGCGGGTGCAATCACGACGCGACGATACGTCGATGAGGTGCTGCAACTCGTTTTCCTTTCGTGCCACTTTGTCATCTAGGATGTCCAGTTTCAACACAATAACGCCCGCCGCACTCTGCCAACATTATCAAACAGTTCCTAAAAGGTGTCCAGGTGTTGACCTAGCTCGGCCGTATAGCTTCTTAAACGCCTTCCCAATATAGAAAATAGGGTAGGTCAGTAGCAGAAAACTTGTTCATGCGATGTTGATATAGGTCAATGATTCGTGTTCAGCTGTACCTCAAGACACCAGCCGAGGACTTTTCCACTCGATGCGACGCACGATGTTTCCGAATGCATATCCTAGTATGGTGGTCAACGACCTACTAACCGAATCTACACATTATAATGTCTCCTCACCCATCTCATACGAGTAATCCCGCAGAAATCAAATCACTTCTTTCCAGTCTACTTGTCTACGTATGTGGTAAGTTTCGTCTCATTTCGTGCATTCCTTCATGAGATGGCATTTTCTACGTCAAGCAGTGTATGGCTTATGCACGCTGTTATTTTTCGTTAGCCGCAGTAGCCTCATATGCTACTTATTCGGTTGGTGCGAATGAAATGTCCGGCGCGAACGAGCAGCGGAGACAGGCCCCTACCACAGAGGAATATAACCACCCACAGATGTTGCGGGTATTACTTCACGGAGTTATTATAAATAGCTAGCAATTGTGTGAAGAACAAGGTTCAGGCAAGGTTTATTTGGACGTAACGTGGCTTGCAAAGGAAACATGTAGACGCAGGATTTGAGAGTCATTTTCCAGTATGAATTTAAACTGGGCCATTCTGCAAAAAAAATTGCCGCTCGAAACGTTAACAAGGCGTTTGAGATGAATACAGCCATCGAACGAACCATTCGGCGATGGTTTGTGAAGTTTCAAAGTGGAGATACGGACCTGCAAAACGAAGCACGTGCCATTCTCAAAACGAAGCACGGGCCATTCTGCAAAAAAATTGCCGCTCGAAACGTTAACAAGGCGTTTGAGATGAATACAGCCATCGAACGAACCATTCGGCGATGGTTTGTGAAGTTTCAAAGTGGAGATACGGACCTGCAAAACGAAGCACGTGCCATTCTCAAAACGAAGCACGGGCCATTCTGCAAAATAATTGCCGCTCGAAACGTTAACAAGGCGTTTGAGATGAATACAGCCATCGAACGAACCATTCGGCGATGGTTTGTGAAGTTTCAAAGTGGAGATACGGACCTGCAAAACGAAGCACGTGGTCACCAACCTGTTACAGTTTCTGACGATGTTCTGTTACGCGTGGTTGAAGCGGATCCCAGAAAAACGTGTCGTGAGATAGCGGCATAGGTAGGTGTCCACCACACGACAGTTGTTAGGCGTCTGGCTGCGCTGGGTAAAATAAAAAAGCTGGACATGTGGCTGCCGCATGAGTTGACAACTGCCAACAAGATTGGGCGTTTGGAAGTCTGCACATCGCTGCTTACCAGGAATAAACAGGAACCTCTACTCCCTCGCACCGTCACCTGCGACGAGAAGTGGGTCCTTTATGATAATTGGAAACGATCTGCACAATAGCTAAGCAATTCACAGCCTGCTGGACGGCATGCAACGCCACTCTTACATACCAAGAAGATGATGCTCCTTGTCTGGTGGTCCTCAGCCAGGATAATTCATCGGAGTTTCTTGGCAAGAAGCCAAACCATCAATGCAGAACGTTATTGTGTTGAATTACACCAGATGCACCGGACATTGCTGCAGAAACAACCGGCTTTGGTCAACATTCATGGTGTTCTTCTGCTCCAGGACAACGCTCGCCCTTATATCGCACAACGAACGATGCTGACACTAAGTGCCTTGGGCTATGAAGCACTGCCTCATCCTGTCTATTTCCCGGACATGTCTTCGACAGACTATCATCTGTTTCGTCGCCTGGATCACTTACTTTCCGGGAAACAGTTCACGACAGACAACGAGGTTCAACGTGCAATTGATGAATTCTTCGGGTCCCAGTCACAAGACGTTTTTCGTTCCGGAATCATGGCCTTGCCGCACAGATGGCAACTATGTGTCAATGCCGAGGGAAATTATTTTACCTAGGTAAGTTGTCCTACTTTTCCGTTCTCGCTGTCCACGCGTGCTGGTCCTTTGCCGGACATTTCATTCACACCAGCCCAATTAAACAACGTGGCGTACTTTAGTCAACAATATTTCTTTAATTTTAAGGAAGTTTTATATTTTGGTTCAGTTTTCGAAGGAAACCCTCTCCCTAGATCTATTGAGAAGGAAATAAATTATTAAACAGTCCTAATATTGTGAGACTAAGCGACACAATACAAAGTGTTTAGACCCGATAACTTTAATTTGTAATCCACCGAAGCTTAGCTGTGCAAATGTTTCAGCTTCACCGCAATTTTCCTTTATTTTGGGATTTAGCAACCCCCGTGAGCATCTCTAAAGGCTGTAAGCAGTCTCTGGTCCCTAATTTAGGGACACTGGGAATAAGGCGCGTTACTGGCGTAATACCTTACGTACCACCCATGTTTCGGACCCACTCGGACAAAAGGTCAGAAGCCAGAGTTTAGACCACTGCTATACCGGGATGCATCGGGATGGCTGGTGCGTTTGTATTATACGTATTTCCATGGCAACATGACTAATGCACGAATTTTTCCAATTTGTTTCCACGCGTTTGAGAGGAATGCAACACACGACATATCATTAACGAGTTTTGAGTAAATTTGAAGTACAAATAATATTTATATAATTAAACTTTACAGAATGCCAAGTTCCTTGAGTTAATTGTTGTAAGAAAAAGGTGTATCTTTAATTTAGTGTTAGAAGAAAATACGCAGACTGAAAAGCACAACACTCTCATAAATGTGAATAATTTGAATGCCTTCCATATATTTCAAAATCCCTAGTAACTCGCTAGATATTTCACCTACGCTTCATTTCTTTCACGAGCATGCTAACAACTAGTAATGAAACGCAGCCGTCTGCACAGGTGATGATTTCATAACTAACATTACACAAATCCATCCGTAGGCCCGATGAAACTGTAACATTCTGCAGGGAATCTTCTGTTGACTGTTAATTAAAGTTATTACGTTTAAAACGCAGATCGCATGCTTTCTAATTTAAATTCCAGAATGCTGTTTTTAACCAATTTTGTCTACGTCAGATCTCCTTTTGTAACGCGCACTCGAACATAACTTTCCATTTTACGTAGTTTTTCTGTCTAATGTAAATTTCGTTCGTTCTCCTCAAACAGTTTTAAGTTAACGCTACATTTTCTGAATCAGTTGAATGTCTTTTGGCAATGACAAGTGATGTTGGAGGTTGTGTAACGTATGTAAAAAGATAAGATAAGAAGGTTGTCTTCAACGTATGTTAGCTGTGTTTGCCGGCATACAGGCTGTGCGGCTGGTTTAGAGCTGTGAAGCTGATTTTTCTTAAGCTATCTTTCGGTATAGGTATACTAGTTAAATTTAAGTTTAGATATTACTATGCGACAGTCGATGTTATATGTCAAACGCCTGATATTATTCGAGCTTGATTGAAGCTCATATTGAAAGATGCTTCATTATTGTTGAAGTGGCATTCGTCGTCAGCGTGACATGGATATTATTGTATGTTAGGAGGTATCGTTTCTTCTGCTACTGAAGTAACAGTTGAAGTGACTTCTGATGTGCTGACGTAAATAAAGGGGGAAAAATATTAGTAGCTCTATCTTGAAGTGATGCTGCTGTGTTCAGTTAAGGACATTGATTGTTAGCTATCCAGGCTTTCAGTTAAAGCGAATCAAGATTCACGTAATGTTAATGTTCTGGTTAAACTGATATTTTCACATATTACACTCTTAGAACCTAAGGACATTACACCTTGAAATTCACCACGTTGTCTTTTCCCGACAAATGATTTATAGAGAACCGTGCGATAGCTTTTCTTTGACAGACTGAGTCACAGTGCATTCATTCCATGAATTTGTTCCAACCAGCTACGTATATCCTGCTTTTGTGATACAATTTAATTTTCATGTTTCTAGTGTGAACAAAGTGCAACATCCATAAACTAACATCAAAGCTCATAAATCTAAGAACAGCTGAAAAACGGATCAAGATAATGAAAAAAAACCTCTTTCGCGAACTTCCAATTTACATTTTCCGAGAAAGCCTTGTAATAAAAAGAAGCCGTGTAGGATAACTCACTCATTCGACACATTTACAATTAAATCAGCGGATATTTTTGTTAACCCTCTAATTTTTCTTTTTCGTTGTAGCTGTGATTCTCTGAATAATTCATCTTTATTTATTTTCTTTATCCCTACATTATGACGCCAGAATAGCGGAGGTAATGTTCGATAGTGAAATTTATGCAGCCCATCAGTTCGGGGAATATAAAAGTGAAGTCAACCGATAAAATATGTTTTGATGAATAGAAAACCGGCTACAAGGTTACGTTGCCTTTTGAGATTAGCGAGTTTTGGGTCTTTTGATTTAGAATTGGTCACGTACATTTGAACGTATATGACATACGGAGCCCTATAATTGGCAGGTAGTGAATTAGGTTCTATAGAAGCACAACGTCAATGACCCCATTATAAATGTGCAGGTAGGCTATGATGAAACAATAGCACGAGTTTGCATGCAACATGCCTCGATCAACAGAGTTAAATGGTTTCTAGCACGAATTGATAATACAGTGACACGTATGGAATTAGTCCTTACGTAACTTCTCAGTGGCATTGAAGATCCCTAGGTTGACAGTTGATGATGTGATATGCAAATGAAATCCGACTGTGTCTGAAACTGTACGGAAACGGCTTTGTAAATATCGGAAGCCAAGAGAACGCGACAGGACAGTTTGACAAAGAATTGTCCTCTTAGAATGCAAATCAACATTGTCTCAAATCACACAAATGCTATGTGAAACTACTGGCATTGATTTAAGACCCTGTATAGTGCGCAGGATACTGCAAGACATGGGTTAGCACAATCCAGCAGCCATTCACAATCCCTTAATCACTTTGACTAATGTCACTCACCGATTAGTGTAGCGTAAGAAACATCAAACTGGGACTGCAGACCAATGGAAAACTTTGTATTGGACAAAAGAAACACGTTATACATTCTGTCAGTCTGATGGTGGCTTCTGTCTGAGGCGGATGCAGAAAGAAAATGACCATCAGGACTGTACCATCCCAATAATGAAGTTTTATGGACGCAGCGTAATTGTATTAAGTGGTTGTCTCTGGTTGGGCTTCAGCCCATAAGTCGTTTTGGACAAGACCATGTACGTACGCTGAACAATACCTTTTCGTCATGGAAAAGTAAGCACCACCAACGATGTGGCAGTACTTAGGAAAAGGCGCGAACCTTTGTCAGCAAAAAAGCGATGTCATATACTGCCCGCATTGTTACAGATGAGTTTCAGGGTATGGGCTTCGAATAGATAGAGTGTTTCAGAGTCCCAATCCACACTCCATAGAGAATCTCTTAGACAAATTGGATCGCCGGTTGCGTGGAAGAGACCGCCAACAAACAAAGCTGAACTTGTGATATATATATAGGGTGATTTAAAAGTTTGGTGCAAAAGTATAACGCGATTAAAAAGATCTATGGGTCAGAGAGACATGCGGTTTACAAATTAATATTCACCCAGGTAAGGGATTTTTTACGGTATCAAGAAAACAAAAGTTCAAAATCTCGACAATTGAGTTGTGAAGGCGAAATGAAACACAATTAAGGTAAAAAGAACTAGAGCTCTTCTCCCACGAAGTAGAACAAGACCATACATGCCTTCTGGTTGATCTTTTAGCCACAAAGATCTTAATATCGTGTGTCGTCCAAAATGCCATAACACCCGAAACTATCTTTTGCTTCTTTTCGAATTTCTGTCCTCTATTTTAAAGGAAAACAAGAGAAAAATTAGAACTAGACACCACATGAAACTTCCACTCTGTAGGGTAGAAATGCGTTGAGCTTCAGGTGTTTCCCAGAATTAATCATTACATTCCTCAATGGAGAAGAGACGCGATACCGTGAGAGTAAATGACATTAAATGCTTTGTTTATTGACAATAATGGTGACGTATAATCTCGCAAAGGCAGAGCCATTTCAAAGAATATGTGTGGGAAGAAAATTCCACTAACTCTAGACAGGCGACTTGGGCGGCTGTGACCGTCTGCATGTACGGGCGTTTTCAGCGGCATGGTCATTAAAGCATCAAAAGATCTAATATGTGACCATTACTGAGATTTTATTCCTCGCAAAAAATCAGTTTTATTACTTTTTGATCTTCCCTCTTGCAAATGAAGATTTGCTGTCTGGAATTAAAATCTTTTTCCAGCAGAAAGCGTTCATGTATTCCCCTAAATGCCTCATTCATTTTCTTAACAATTCGTTCATGTCAACCGAAACTCTTCAGAAGCAGACAAATATATTTCACGGTTATTTAACAGAAAGGATTTTCAGTGCATTTGAACACGATGCAAATGATAATTAGCTCTTCGGTAGTAAAACAAAATGCTCAAAGGAAAACCCTCCTCTATTCAGAGGCGCAGTTGAATAATGGAACTGGAAGGAAGATCATCTTTAGGCTATTGTAGTTTCACAAGAAGTGAAAAAGTTTGAAAAGCAAAAATAATAAAAAAAGTACTGAAGCTCAGAGACACGGAAAACGCTAAAACTCCATTTCCCTCCAGACGCTTAATCGGCGAATAACTGAGAGAGAGCAATAAAAACTTCCGTCCGTATTCGTACCAGACAATGACGTAAAAAAGCAATGGCAAGTAAAAAAACACATACAAGAGATTCTAATTTGGTTTTTAATGAAACCAAGAGAAATGCGTTGTTTCTACATCGTGTGTCTGCATAAAAAGTGGGAAAGCATAACAGGAGGAAAGTGCGTTTGCTTTATATTGGACATCCAGCACTATATTTCTCTGTCTTTAATTTCCCGACTTACATCATTATGCATTAGATTGCATGATGATTACAGTGGCTTTGGGTGGAATCGCTATCCGAATGTTTAAAGCAGGTCTTTTTTCTTACCCTGTTACGAGCACCTAAATATGTACCGCGGCAATTCCGATTTCATTATCCTTTCCATTCCCAAATCGATCAGCTTAAACACTGTACTCAGAAGAACAGAGAGAAGTGAAACAAACAGCAAAATTTAGGTAATTATGGCTGTAAGTTTCTTCATGTAGGACAGTTTGTTATCACTAATGAGAGGTATTAAGGTAATTTTTTTCTCGAAAGAACTCTCGTCGCTTTGAGTCAAATCGTTTCTATAATTGAACTGGTTAGCATTTTCTTCATGAAATTCGTCGTTCTGATTTGTCAATGTAGAGCAGTCCTACATGCAAATTCTTTCCTACAAACAAATGCATAATCGATGCGGTGAAAAAATAAAACGGGATATTCTTGTACGTAAAAGCATAAGAGGTTAGCCTAAGAACGTCAGGTTGCAATCGTCCGGAAGAATTTGTGTGAATCAGAAAATTAGAAGTACTTCGATATCATCTAGTTCAATGGAACAATTTACAGTTATTCCTTCCTAGTACTTTGATAACTTCGATTTCTAAATTCAACCCAGGGTCTTTATAAAAGCGTATGAAGTCCTTAATTTGTATTTTTGTACCTTGTTGTGTGCCGTTTGTTCTTTGTTCTTTAAAGACCTAAATGCAGTGCCCATTTTCCCCGTCTTAGAGTTTTATTTATCGTTTGGGGGTTGAACTACAACCACGAGGAAATAAAAATAGTCTCTCATCCCTAATTCAGGGCCACTAGTTCCAGGTAAATAAATGATTCAGCACGGTAAAAATCACAACACCCATGGCACATCCGGGACTCAAGCCGTGACTCAACTAGGCCGACTAGCCAGAAACGTACGACTCTTACCAATCGGCTACGGGAGCTTTTTCAATGCACGATGAAGACGAAAGACGATACGGAATTATCAGATGTAATAAGTATGTCTTCTGAATCCTTTCCCACACAAAACGAATTTCTCGAGGAATAATTTTTATAAACGGAGAGTTGCCCGTTAGGCGCAGTGGTTTAAGCCTTGGCTTCTGACCATTTTATCGAGCTGGGTCCGGGTTCGAATGCAAGTGAGACATGGATGTTGTGTTTGTCTTACGGCATTGGCTATCTCCCTTCCCTGAAATCAGTTGCCCTAAATTAGGGACGGGCGACTGCTTATATCCCATTCATTTAGTCACAGTTGTCGTTAAACCTCCAACAACAACAACAACAACAAAAAAATCCATGATAAATCGACAACAATGAAAATGCTCTTACGCCTCTACCGGAAAAACGGCGCATTATTTAAGATGCACAACGTGCGCAGTGTAGTTTATAGTTAAGGTGAACGTCAAGTAATTTTGTTTCCTATACTTCCAATGGAAAAACTTTTGTACACATTTTCTTCACAATTAATGCGTTGTCAAGGATGAAAATTTGAACATCGATTAAAATAGCTTCATTTTATAACTTGGAATACTTAATATTTTCTAAAACATAACCATAATTATGCAATCCAACATGTGTTTGTCTACTGACGTCATCAAAGTACAGGTCGCGCCATCTTTTTTCTGGTTTCAACAACACCAAAGGAAAAGTTATTGATTTTTAATATAATTATGGTTATGTTATAGAAAATATTAAGTATTTCAAGTTATAATATGAAGTTATTTTAATCGATGTTCAAATTTTCATCCTTGGAAACACACTAGTTGTGAAGGAAATGTGTACAAAAGTTTTTCCATTGGAAGTATAGGAAGCAAAATTAGTTGACGTCCACCTTATTGGAACCCGTTACAGTTTGTTTTTTTCAACCGGATACCTAGAATGCACAAAACAGTTCCAAACACAAACAGCTAGTTTCGTTTATTAGTGGCAGAAATGTGAGCCACGCGGAAGTTACAAATTTTATGCAAAATGTTCCTCATAGCGGATAATATCCGAAACAAAAGTAATGTTTCGTATCCAACAATTAAAAGCAGAAATACCCAGAAAAACGGAGTAAGTCTTTAAATCTGCTAACGGAAAAGCAGCGTTATTTGAAGAAGACAATAGCCACATACTGTTTCACGTAATAATAATGGATGTGTCGGTGAGCAAGTCTAGATATCCTCGTAGGAAGGTGGGTTGATATAGGCATAGGAGTGCAGGACGAGAGTGTGAGTCGACTTTGTGACAGAATTCCAGGAGATACCAGAAAAGGGATGCACTTTGCAAAGGAAAGAACATGTATCCTTATTTTTAACGAGGGGTCCAATATCCAGGAACCTCTAGCTTTCTATGCCCCCGAAGAACGGCGTGTCTTTCAGGCAGTCAGATGCGATCGAACCCTTGACAAATGAAGCGCGAGCTGACTGCTTGAACCACCGGGCTACCACTAAACCCAACTAATATAACTTGATCGTCACGTCTTCATGTACAGATATCGCGATTAAACTCAGTCCGTGACATCCCTGCTGCATGCTGTACACACATCCAGTCATGAAAGAAATAGTTGTCATAATGACCTAGAGCACGAGTGTGTGTGTGTCATTATTCTTTTCCAAAAGATACCCAATCAAAGACGTCCTTATATGGCATGGACCTAAGTGTAATGCATTACTTCAGAAGTTTGCAGTTTTGAGACAAAAACTTCCGACATGATATTTATTGAATTACTTCAAAATATTGCGCGTGAGGCTTTTAAATTCTAAAGAAAAAATTAACAATTTTGCTCCCAATATTCCTCATATCTACTGTTTGAATTCTTTTCATCCCTTGAAGCAGAGAAGAACAGTGGTATTGTTTTCTGAAAATGTGTTGAATACCATTATTTACGAAGCATTGCCATGTACTAGGGTGAGTAAAAAGTTCGCCCCGTTCACAGTTAAAGAGTTAAAAGATGCAAAAAAGCCATACCCGCAAACCTGATTCTACAATGTACACTAAAGTATCAGAAAACCTGGTACACCAGTCTAATACATGGTAGATCCCCCACGGGAGTGCAGGACTGCAAAAATACCACGGGGCATGGACTCCACTAGCTTCTGGAAATACGCTATAGGCAATGCGCACCATATTTTCTGCAGAGTGTTCCACAATTCGGGTGTATTCCGAGGTCTCGTATTCTGTGTTCGATAGCGCGTTGCATGACATCCCAAATGTGTTCTATCACGTTCAGATCTGGGGACGTGGGCGAGATAACAACACCCCAAACTCAGATTAATGTTCCTATAGCCATAATGTGACGTCCCGACACTTGTGTGGAGGTCCATTGTCCTGTTGGAACAGGCCCAACCCGTCAGCATGAATGTAGGACATGGACGAGTGTACCTCGGCAGAAATGATGCGCACACAGCGTTGGCCGGTCACAGACGCTTATAGACGTACCAAGGGTCCCAGTGAAGTCCAGTTAAACGCACCCCATATCATTACGGACCCCGTAACAGCCGGGTAGAGTTCCCTGTTGACAGGAGGGTTCCATGGCTTCATGGGGTTTACGCCACACACGAATCCTTCCATCTGCCCGATACAGTTGGAAACGCGACTCGTCATTCCGAGGTACTTGTTTCCAGTCATCAAGTGTTCAGTGGCGGTGTTGCCGTGCCCAAGCGAGACGCGTAGCTTTGTGTCGTGCACCCATCAAGGGGACTCGAGTTGGGCGTCGGCTTCCAAAGCCCATATGTGCAGGGTACGTTGCACAGTCCGGACGCTGATGCTTGTTGAGGCTCCAGCATTGAAATCCGATGCTACCTGCGAGAGTGTCGCGTGAAACGATTCTTGACAGCCGACGATGGCCACGTTCACCCAATAACTTTTTACGGCTACACTGGTATTGTAGGTTGGAGGTTTTGCCGGAATTTTTGTAGTCACGGTACACCCTTGCAATGGTCGTCCGTGAAAATCCGAGCTTCGTTTCTACCTCCGAAATACTATGGCCCATCTCACGAGCGCCAACTATGACACCGCTTTGAAAATCGCTTAAATCGTTATTACTTGTCATTCTCTAGCCGAAAAGAGCTCTGACAGACAGCTGGCAAGGATGTCTATCGCTTTATATACGCACTGGCGGACGCAACCGAGTACGCGCATAGGTGGCGTTGCTACGTATTTTGCATAAGCTCGTCTGTACCAGTTCTTCTGGCACTTCAGTGTACATGCCGTTTTTACTATAGTACTTTTCCAATACCCCACCACAGCCACAACACCACGCGGTTCCACTCGGCAGGTTTTGAGGACAGGATCTGTGATGACAGATTCCACATTCACCACTGGAGGGAAGTGCTTCCCTTGTAGGAAATAGGTTATTGAGAGAAACAGGCTTTTGTCTGATGGGGCAAGTCCGGACTGAATGCAGTTTGTTGAAAGATTTCAACCCCTTCGAATTCCTGCAGTTTTCGACTGACCATTTTGGAGGTGCGAGTTGATCTATTTTTTACTTGCTGCAAAGCCCGCTTTCAGTTGATGAGTGCTGGACTGCGTTGGCGCAGAGCATCACGGACCTGCTGCAGTTGTTCGGTATAGAGGTTCCCTTCCACAGCCTGACAATTTGGCACCTGTTGCCAATCCTGTAGATTTCACAGCTATCTGGGACAGAGTGCTATACGTTATTCCGCCTACTGGGGTGTCAATTTATGGGAATCATTCGATAGTACCTAGAGAAGAAACCAAGTTGGTTCAGGTGACGCACAATGGTAGATTCAGAAAACTCTACCTCATCTGTCAATTGTCGTGTCAGCTTCGACCACGGTGTCAGCGTCTGCAGTCATTGGAGGTCTTCACCTCGGCTTGTCTTCGAGACTCCTGTCTCTAGCATCGAAACGCCGGAGCCGTTTTGCTGCTATCTACTAATTCCTCTCCTTCAACTGCACAAATTTCTGTCGCGTCTTCTGTCACATTTAACCCTTTTTTTACGCTTTCCAACCGTAGGTTGAAGAAACGTATATGCTCCAGCTTTGCCCGTCTGTCTGTCTGCACGATAACACGCGTAAAAATAGTTCGATTGCGATGAAATTTTAATATGTAGTAGGGGACCACCTGGGGACGAACCCTGTTGAAAATGGGCGAAATGGGGGTCAAAGGTCACGACATACGAGCGGGAACCATTTCATTGCCCTTATAGTTTATAATGTGCGTAAAAATGGTTAGATTTCGATGAAATTTTAATATGTGGTAGGGGACCAGATGGAGACGAATTATGTTGAAAATGGACGAAATGGCGTCAAAGGTCAGGACATAGGAGTAGGGTCCATTCCATTGCCCTTATGCGTCATAACTTGCGTAAAAATGTTTTGATTTCGATGAAATTTTAATATGTGGTAGGGGACCACATGGAGACGAATTATGTTGAAAATGGACGAAATGGGGTCAAAGGTCAGGACATAGGAGAGGTATCCATTCCATTGCCGTTATGCGTCCTAACTTGACTACAAATGCTTCGATTGAGACAAAACTTTATCATGTTGTTCCGGAAATATACCTAACAGGTTCTGTTGAATATCACCGAAATGGGATCGAAGGTCAAGACACAGGGACGAGATTTATTCCACAGCCATTATCCTCATAACTTGAGTAATAACTTGAGTAATGGTCACTGGTATGTTGGAAAGCGTATAATACTCAATGCATTGCATGATTTTACCTACTTGTTTAAATAACGTTACAACACTACCCGAACTTCACCTTTATACACTTCCGCTCAATACTCAACTGATATATTTGTATATCATATTAATTACACTTTTTCATAAGAATAATTTTCAGTTTGATCTATGAGAAAACAATTGTTAAAATGAGAAACGGTTGCTAACAATTGCGAATAATTCTAGGTTTCTGAAGAATCTTATTAAAATCAGGCTGTCCATGGATTTGTCTCACTTCTTGCTGACAGAAAATGAACCAGTATCTCCACAAACATTCTTCGCTGTCTCATATTCTAGAACACAAATTTAATTTTAGCGGAAAGCAAATTCTTACTGCCTATTAATTTCGAAATAAGTATATTGTTTGGAACACATGGTTCTGTTCACCTAATGTAGTGGCAATTTCTTTATCAGCGGGACATGAATAAAAATCTAAACAAGGTGAATTATATGTATCTTTTGTTCGTGTTATTATTTTTATTTCCCGAGTAACAGCTCAAAATACGCTCTGTCAAAAAGAAAAAAGAGCAACACCAGGAAATAGTGATGCGATTGGCATACAAATTATCTGGAGGGATTGTATTGTCCAGATATCCAAATCATCCCGCTATCGCATTCAATCCTGTGAAAGCTGAAGCATACCTGTAAAAGCATAAAGGAGACAATGCGGGGATCCGTGAGTAAGAGCTTGACGTGTCTTTCCGAGCAACACTACTACAAATTGTTGGAAAGTGACCCATGAAAAAAAGCTATCGCACACAGAATATGTGCAATGGTTTACCACCACGGTGACACGCCGGAAGCCTGCCATTGTCGTAGTAATCATCAGCTTCGAAAGAGGAAACATTATTAGCCCGCACGTATTTGACTGGTCGACTTGGTGTATTACGTCACATGGTGCTCATAAACAGGTTATGGTTGCTCTTCGCGGTAAAGGAGAGCAGGTATGAGCAGCCATCTGTTGGGAAGCAGTTGGCCTTGAGCGACTACCAGACGAGAAGGTCCTTTGATCTGGTGAGGAGCTCTCGCAGAACTGACAGTCTCGATCTCGCCTATGAGAAGAGATGAAAAGCCGGGAATCTGTCACACAAACACATGGTAGACCTTTTAAAACCTTCTACGAGAAGAAGTCATGCACGCACGGCGCTCAAAGCGTCGCCTACCATTGACCCCTATCCACCGTTGTCAGTGAGACATGGATGGTTGCTCTTCACGGTAAAGGAGAGCAGGTATGAGCAGCCATCTGTTGGGAAGCAGTTGGCCTTGAGCGACTACCAGACGAGAAGGTCCTTTGATCTGGTGAGGAGCTCTTGCAGAACTGACAGTCTTGATCTCGCCTATGAGAAGAGATGAAAAGCCGGGAATCTGTCACACAAACACATGGTAGACCTTTTAAAACCTTCTACGAGAAGCAGTCATGCACGCACGGCGCTCAAAGCGTCGCCTACCATTGACCCCTATCCGCCGTTGTCAGTGAGACATGGATGGTTGCTCTTCACGGTAAAGGAGAGCAGGTATGAGCAGCCATCTGTTGGGAAGCAGTTGGCCTTGAGCGACTACCAGACGAGAAGGTCCTTTGATCTGGTGAGGAGCTCTCGCAGAACTGACAGTCTCGATCTCGCCTATGAGAAGAGATGAAAAGCCGGGAATCTGTCACACAAACACATGGTAGACCTTTTAAAACCTTCTACGAGAAGCAGTCCTGCACGCACGGCGCTCAAAGCGTCGCCTACCATTGACCCCTATCCGCCGTTGTCAGTGAGACATGGATGGTTGCTCTTCACGGTAAAGGAGAGCAGGTATGAGCAGCCATCTGTTGGGAAGCAGTTGGCCTTGAGCGACTACCAGACGAGAAGGTCCTTTGATCTGGTGAGGAGCTCTTGCAGAACTGACAGTCTCGATCTCGCCTATGAGAAGAGATGAAAAGCCGGGAATCTGTCACACAAACACATGGTAGACCTTTTAAAACCTTCTACGAGAAGCAGTCATGCACGCACGGCGCTCAAAGCGTCGCCTACCATTGACCCCTATCCACCGTTGTCAGTGAGACATGGATGGTTGCTCTTCACGGTAAAGGAGAGCAGGTATGAGCAGCCATCTGTTAGGAAGCAGTTGGCTTTGAGCGACTACCAGACGAGAAGGTCCTTTGATCTGGTGAGGAGCTCTTGCAGAACTGACAGTCTCGATCTCGCCTATGAGAAGAGATGAAAAGCCGGGAATCTGTCACACAAACACACGGTAGACCTTTTAAAACCTTCTACGAGAAGCAGTCATGCACGCACGGCGCTCAAAGCGTCGCCTACCATTGACCCCTATCCACCGTTGTCAGTGAGACATGGATGGTTGCTCTTCACGGTAAAGGAGAGCAGGTATGAGCAGCCATCTGTTGGGAAGCAGTTGGCCTTGAGCGACTACCAGACGAGAAGGTCCTTTGATCTGGTGAGGAGCTCTTGCAGAACTGACAGTCTCGATCTCGCCTATGAGAAGAGATGAAAAGCCGGGAATCTGTCACACAAACACACGGTAGACCTTTTAAAACCTTCTACGAGAAGCAGTCATGCACGCACGGTGCTCAAAGCGTCGCCTACCATTGACCCCTATCCACCGTTGTCAGTAAGACATGGATGGTTGCTCTTCACGGTAAAGGAGAGCAGGTATGAGCAGCCATCTATTGGGAAGCAGTTGGCCTTGAGCGACTACAAGACGAGAGAGTCCTTGTGACGTACCTGCCAGGAGGACGCACACGACATAAAGGCAGATTGCAGTAAGAACAAAGTCCGCGTAGCTCAATTGGTAGAGTGACTTATTTCGGAATGAGGGGATCCGGGTTCGAATCCTGGCGTGGACAGAAATGAAGTAGAAATTTACTTCGTTATAATAGCGCCCGAACTTTCCGGATGACCCGACCGTTCAAAATCTCGCATTGGTGTGATTTTCTTTCCCCACCGCGAGATAGGAAAAATCAGAGAATCCCTTCTCCAGCGCTTCGAAAAATAAAAATGTGTGATGTTGCATTCCACACACTAGATGGACTGGAAGTTCTCGAGTGCACGTTTTATAGCGGATGGCTGCCTGCAACGATTGATGGTCACGGCTGACCCGTGGGCCATGCCCCCGGTCCTCTTTCGGGGAGCGGGGAGATGTGACGTACCTGCCAGCAGGACGCACACGACATAAAGGCAGATTGCAGTAAGAACAAAGGTCCGCGTAACTCAATTGGTAGAGTGACTTATTCCGGAATGAGGGGATCCGGGTTCGAATCCTGGCGTGGACAGAAATGACGGAGAAATTTACTTCGTTATTTCCTTTGATATGGCGAGGAGCTCTTGCAGAACTGGCAGTCTCGATCTCAGCTATGAGAAGAGATGAAACGCCGGGAATCTGTCACACAAACTCACGGTAGACCTTTTAAAACCTTCTACGAGAAGCAGTCATGCACGCACGGCGCTCAAAGCGTCGCCTACCATTGACCCCTATCCACCGTTGTCAGTGAGACATGGATGGTTTCTCTTCGCGATAAAGGAGAGCAGGTATGAGCAGCCATCTGTTGGGAAGCAGTTGGCCTTGAGCGACTACAAGACGAGAAGGTCCTTTGATCTGGCGAGGATCTCTTGCAGAACTGACAGTCTCGATCTCGGCTATCAGAAGAGATGAAACGCCGGGAATATGTCCCACAAACTCACGGTAGACCTTTTAAAACCTTCTACGAGAAGCAGTCATGCACGCACGGAGCTCAAAGCGTCGCCTACCATTGACCCCTATCCACCGTTGTCAGTGAGACATGGATGGTTGCTCTTCACGGTAAAGGAGAGCAGGTATGAGCAGCCATCTGTTGGGAAGCAGTTGGCCTTGAGCGACTACCAGACGAAAAGGTCCTTTGATCTGGTGAGGAGCTCTTGCAGAACTGACAGTCTCGATCTCGGCTATGAGAAGAGATGAAAAGCCGGGAATCTGTCCCACAAACTCACGGTAGACCTTTTAAAACCTTCTACGAGAAGCAGTCATGCACGCACGGCGCTCAAAGCGTCGCCTACCATTGACCCCTATCCACCGTTGTCAGTGAGACATGGAGTAGTTGCGCTACCAAGCAAACTGTGTTGAAGAATGGCGTCGTGCAATGTACAGCAATGAATCTTTTTTCCTGTCTTTAACCAAATAGAAATTGGATGCGTGTGTGGCGCTGGTATGACCAACCCGACAATCTAGCAAAGGCCATCGAAATATATACCGACAAAGCGGTGAGCATCATGGTTTGGGAAGTTATCTCCGATGATTAATGCTCATCACATGAGCCCTCACAACTCATCCACATGTCGAAAAAATTCTGGAACACGTTGCGATACCGTTCGTGGCAGGGTCAAAGGATGCATTGTTTTATTAAGGCAATACCCGCCCTTATACTGCAAAACCATTGTGGAAATGTCTACAAGGTGGCAGCATATCACCTAGGCCAACCTTTATACCAGAATTGTCGCCGTTGCAGCATGACGACATCTTCAGACTTTGCGCTAACAATCTCTGACAATTGATTTCCATTCACACCATCTTAACGAGCATTGTGGTATATACACTATCTACCAACAAGTAATTGGACACCTGTGATAGCAAAGGAAAACGAAGTTTATTCACCTTCAATAGTTGGTGGAGCCTCCACGAGCGGCGATTACAGCTGCGACCCTCCGGGGCATACTCTCAACCAGGCGTTGTACGACGGCCAGCGGTATTTTCTTTCACTCGGGTTGGAGAAGACAGATCAGTTCCTTCACAGACTTCGGACGGTGGGGGCACCCCTTAAGTCGACGCTCAGACTCGTCCCAGAGGTGCTCGATAGGGTTAAGGTCCTGGGCTCTGCGCAGGCCACTCCATTCGATTAACCCCATTGTCACCACACCAATCCATAGTGGAACTCGCAACATGACAGGTGGCATTGTCATCCTGAAAGTAACATGGGTCCACCCCGTAAAACTGCCACAACGTAGGAAGCGCATGATCATCCAAAATGGTGCAGTAGGTCACGGCATTGAGTCTACCTGGAATTGTGACCAAGAGTCTTGTGCCATACCAGGAGAAACACACCCATAGCATAATTCCACCGCCGCCGAACCTCACAGTTGGCACAATACATTCCGGCCGGAGACGTTCTCCAGGCAGACGCCAAACCCAGACCCTGCCATTCGAACGATAGAGGGAAAACCTTGATACGTCGCTCCAGAGAACCTGTTTCCACTGTTCAACGGTCCACTGTCGACGTTCTTTGCACCACGTTAGCCGAGCAGCGCTATTGGACTTTGGGATCAAAAGCTTGTGAGCGGCAGCACGTCCATGATAACCGAGCATATGGGCTTCCTTACGGATGGTATTCATCGAAAGAACACTCCCGGATGTCTGTTGAAACTCCTCGCAGATGTGGCCCATCGATTTGGTGCGGTTCTTCCGAATTTCTCTGGCCAACACCCGTCGGTCTCTAACTGCCAATTTTGTGGGTCTGTCGGGTCGGGCACATTCCGACAGTCACCTCTCATCTTCCACTTGCCAATCACGTAGGCCACTGTCGATTTTGGGTACTTCAACTAGCTAGATATGTCACGTATGGATTGGCCATTTTTGTGATACCCGACTATTACACCTTTCTCGAAATCAGAGAGCTCCGAACTGCGTGGCATCTTGCATGCGACTGGTTGCGTTGTTGTTTCCCATACGATATTTAACGGCGGCGGCCGTGACGTATATAAGGACCGCAGATATCGTCGATTGCAGGGGTGTCCAAGTACTTGTTGGTAGATAGTGCATCATCATCATCATCATTGTCAACCATTATCAACCCACTACTGGACGAAGGTCTCTCCAAGTTTCCTCCACAACGGTCTGTCTTGTGTCAGTCTCTTCCATGTCACTTCCGCATACTTTCGAATTTTATCCACCCATCTCCCATGTGGTCTTCTTCTCGGTCTTTTCCTGTCCCTTGGAATCCAATCTAAAATTTCGGCTGTCCATCGAAGGTCTGTCCTTCTGGCAGTATGCCCAGCCCATTGCATTTTCAGGGATTTAACTATGATCATGATGTCTTCCACTCTTGTCATTTTTCGGATCCATGAGTACCTCTTCTTATCTCTTCTACTTGACTTGATATTGTATATATATATATATATATATATATATATATATATATATATATATATATATATATATATATATATGTGTGTGTGTACACTATATTGCTGAAAGTCACCGGACACCACTTCAAAGACAAATGAACGGATCCGCTGCGTTGTTAAGATGCGCAGTACAGCTGCAAATGGTATAATTAGGCACCTGCAGGTGACCACGATCATATCGCACTGTGAGGTTGAGCGAAAATGTCGCTGCGGCAGATAACTGACTTTGAGAAAAGGTAAGATTGTTGGGTGTTATATTAGTGGGTTGTCCATAAAGGAAACCAAGAGGCGTTTAAACATACCCAAGTCAACGGTTTCGGATGTACTCAATAAGTGGAAGACACATGACGTGCCTGAAGCAACAAAACGTGCCGGCAGACCAAAGAAAATCGGTGACAGAGGACGCCGAAGCCTCAGGAGAGTCCTTACAGCTAGTCGACGGAGAGTACTCCGTCGATTAGCTCAATGTACAGGTGAGTGAAAATGCTGGGACCTCGGTATGTACACGTACCATTCGCAGAGAACTTCATTCGTTGGGTTACCGTGGTCATGCGGCTACTCATAAGCCTTTTCTCCACTCTGAATGCTACTCGTCGTTTAGCATGGTGTAAAGAACATTTATCGTGGACCGTAGATCAATGGAAACCGGTCCTATGGACTGATGAATCCAGATACACGATCCATCAGTCTGACGGCAATGTGTGGGTATGTCGGCAGCCGAGAGAACGTTATTTACCACAGTGTACTGTTCCTACGGTGAAGTTTGGAGCTGTCAGTGTACTCGTGTGGGGGTGTTTTTCGTATTATAGTCCCGGCCTATTGGTTGTCGTGGATAAACCTGTTAACCAGCACGTCTACCTCGATATTCTGGACAATTATGCCCTACCAACTCTGTGTCAATACTATGGAATTGGGTATTGTTTGTACCAGCAGGATAATGCACGGAGCCATTAAGCAAGGACTGTTACCGCGTGGTTTGACTATAATTCCGTATCGCGTGTGGACTGGCCAGCACAGAGCCCTGATCGTAATCCCATAGAGCAGCTATGGGATGAATTAGTGCGCCGCATAAGAAGTTTGGAACCAAGGCCTACTACTAAGTAACAGTTAGCGGCAGCATTATTTACTGAATGGCAGCGCATACCTATCGCTGTGTTCCAAAACCTTGTTGAAACCATGTCTCGAAGGGTCAGTGCATGCATTAAGGCCAAAGGTGGACCGACACTGTGCTAATGTATGTCAATAAATGCTATGTTGTGTTTCTCTTCTGGGTGTCCGGTGGCTTTTGTCAATATAGTGTGTATATCAGGACTCCACAAGACGTCTTCCTCGGAATGTGGCGGAATGCATTGCTTGTCAAAATGGTATAACGAAGTAAATTTCTCCGTCATTTTTGTCCACGCTGGGGCTCGAACCCGAGTCCCCTCATTCAGGAATAAGTCACTCTACCAATTGAGCTACGCGGACGTTCGTTCTGACTGCTATCTGCCTTTGTGTCGTGTGCGACATAAAGGCAGATAGCCACCGCGACCACCGTGAGCAACTCAGTGGGCTATAAGCAGTCGCCCATCCCTAATTTTGGGTCACTGGTTCCAGGGATGGGAGAGAGCCAGCGCCGTGAGACAAACACAACATCCATGCCTCACCGGCATGGATGTTGTGTTTCGAACCCGGACTAATCTCGAACCCGGACAAATCTCGGACGAATGATCAAAAGCCATCGTTTAGACCACTACGCAACCGGGGCGGCAGACCCGAGTTCATTTGTAGTGACTGCCGGAAGCGCTTGACGGGCCACTTGCTTAACTACAATGCCCGATACATGTCCGATTGGGGACACAACCGGCGAACGTGGAGGCCAGGGAAAAAACGGTATCTGCTGTGCATGGAAGATGTCTTGGACATTCCGGGCCTCATGCGGTTGAGCATTGTCCTACTGGAATATAGCGCCAGGATAACTCTGAAAAAAGAATAGCACCTCTGCCCCTAAAATATCCCTGATGTATTGCTCGCTGTTGAAGGTTCCCTCAATTCGTATCAGGCGAGATAGCGAACTGAACCCAATGACACCCCAAACCATGAAGCTGCAAAATACACGCTGCAAAGTGCCGTTCACCATGATGTTTTAGAACACGTATGCAACCATCATGATGCATCAAGTAGAAATTTTTTTTTTGACACGACCTTTTGCCAATCAGCGCCACAATGTTTCTGTTCGAGACCCCATTGCAGCCTGGATTGGGTAGCAATGGACTGCTAGCGATCAGTTCCTCTGTTAAGCAGATGACGTGGAACTGTGCTGGGGGACAAAGCCTGACGTGTGGCAGTGCTTCACTGCTGCCCTAACCCCGTGGATGTCACTGTGCGATTAGTCACTGCCATGCGGCTAAGGTGACTTTCATCCCATGAAGTCGTGCTTCTTTGCGGTCCAGTTCCCCGGACTTCTGTGCATCCGAATCTCATCTGTCCACTGACGCCACTATCGCATCACTGTATTGGAGTTTCGTTCCGTATGAATGGCAACTTCGCGGTCGGAAAATCCTGCTTCCCAAAAACCCTTCCTCGCTAAAAGTCCGTCAGGTGTTCGTGATGCGACCTTTTTTGGCGACAGGGCATAGTGAAACACAAGAAACAATCTTTCAACTCAATAACGACTCTTCACTGATTGCAACATCTCGTTTGAGTCAGTTCTTTATACCCAAGACCGGACAGTTTCGGGTATAGAAATTTCGTTGTTCCGAAACCGCATGCGTATTTTCACTGCCATTTTAATCATTTGCATGTCCCATCTTGTTTTACATATCCTGTAAGTTTCAAGCTAATACCACCAGCTCTTCATGGTGCTGCAATTTTCACAAACAGTAGTGTATTTAGAACCAGTTTTCCCACCAAGCTAATGTTCTCTCTGTAACTAGTTTAAGGTGTCTCTTGTGATACTTCAGTTTGCCATTTTGGTGACGCAGTTGAAAGAGTCATCATCATAGCAACAACAGAGAAAGAAATATTTGTTACGTCCCGCTTAGCCTTACATGTTTTCTGGCAGGCAGGGCAGGATTAAGGGAGGGTCTATAGGGGCTATAGCGTTGGGGCACACCATGATCAAGGGCCCAGGAAGCACGCCTGGGCGAGTAATAGAAAGAGAAGTTTATAAAATACTTTTACTTTTGTCTCGTATGATTTCCACTTGGTAAGAAACAGAGGCTGGAAGACAAACAGATTTCAAGACAGTGACTCACCAACTGTAAAGGTCTCATGTCGCTGTTCATAGCGGAGTTTGCGAGACAGTTTTGGCTTTTTCACTACCATCCACCAACACCTCCCAATTTGTACTTGGAACCGTTAGTTGTCGAAGTTCCCTTTGGCTTCATATTGTATTTAATAAAAAAGATGAACTAAGAAAGGTATACAACGATAAATCAGTAGAAAATCCAAGACAAAATCTACGAATCTTAAGCTTTTAACTGATGTTCTTCCGAGAACAATGAAAAATACAGTGACGTATTATGAAAACGCTGCAAATAATTTAGTAGTTAGTTACAGTTTTGTATTTTAGCGGACTTCATAATAGTTCTCCGTCATAAGTTCTTTGGGGGCCCACTCAGATGTCTTAGCCTTGGGGCCCACTCAAATTCCTTAGCC
This sequence comes from Macrothele yani, assembly GCA_039090855.1. Lineage (NCBI taxonomy): Eukaryota > Metazoa > Arthropoda > Arachnida > Araneae > Macrothelidae > Macrothele > Macrothele yani. Next base: position 39,469,955 of record CM077022.1, on the reverse strand, counting down.
TAGGGGCCCTCTAAGGCCTCAATCCGGCCTTGCCAGCAGGTTTCCTGTGAATGTAAACTGCAAATTATGTCAGCGTGTAACGTAACAACTGTATGACGTAGTACGTTTTTATGGTTGTAATGTGCAAGAAACAACTTTCACATTTGGACATCACAAATAAAAGGAATACGTGGTTATTAAACAATTACTCTAAATATTTTGTTTTCGCCCTGAATTACTGAAGGGCTTTCAGCTAGTGAAAATATAATGCTTTTAATGGGGTTGCTCTTTCATGCTACTTCTCCATCACACACAGATCATCACTCTTCCTCATCTTTCTCCACGAATCAAATTCTTATTTACTGCCTTGAATATATCTGATTCATTCAGCAGGATCAATCGTCCATTGTATTCGCCGCTCTGTCTGACATCTGTACGGAATCAGCCTTTTAGAAAGAACTAACCTTTCAAGCGCTGGCCAGCTACAAAGTCACTGCCCGTTGTTCCATATGAGATGCTTATTAACGAATAACTTGATAATTCTGCTTTGATGAAACTATTCCCTCTTTTAGTCTTTCTCTGACACTCAGAATCGTCTTTTCCTTCCTCTCCTGCTGTGTTTTCCTAGTTAGGGCATCAAGAGGTCCGATTTCCATCTTCCTATGTCTACGTTGACCAATCTGGAAGGGCCACGGAATTTTATGGCAATTTCTGTGAGGATTCACACTTGCAGTTCTTTCTGTTCTTGCACTTACAACGGCAAATGTCAAACAGTGTACCTATCGTATTATCTGTAAATTTCTTCAGTTTCTCTGGTCCAGTGATTTTCCACAATGCTTCTTTCACAGCAAGAATTTGGTCTTTGTATGCTATGATCATCTTTCTACATGCGCTCTTGTGTCAATGTAGGTAATTATGTACATTGCTGCACAGGCTTTGTGTATTACAGAATGAATGTATAAATAAGTTTTTTCTGTAAATGCCTATTAGATGATTAGGTTGGGCATGAGTAAACTCAAGCAGCCTCCTCCTGGTGGTCTCTGGTAATCTTAGTCGTGAGAGAGGCTAAAGCAAGCAAGGAGCTGTATCAGATGGAATTTTGAGTTAACCTTTGCAGTGGCGGCTCGTGGTTGGAAAAATAGTTGAAGAGGTACAAGAGCAGTATGAAAAGATATATGCTGTCTACAATGAAATTCCCTTAATGAGGACTTACTTATTTTTTGTATATTAAGTCAATTTTTCTTCCTTTTAAAGCTGCAAATTTGTCGATTATGTCGTCATAAGATGGTTAGATGGTTGTTTCTTCGTGAGCATCAATAAAATGTCTTCCTGAATAGAAATATTTGCCAGAAAAGCAAGTCTATCGTGGGAACTAGTGTTTCTTGAGCAAGTTTGTATTCTTTTAAGAAAACTTCTTTCCACTGGCACACTTGTAAATGGAATTGTTAAATTCAGGAAAATCAATTTATAATCTTCTGTAAAAATGTCTTTGTCTCCGAGAAACACTCGAAGGAGTTCTTGAGTCAATATATTCCTTAATTTTTCATCGGCATATACAAGACTCAGTTCATTTTTAAGGCGCTGTTGTTTAGTAAATATGTTTCCGTAAAAATGTAGATTTTCAAGAGCGCGAGTGGGAAAGCATGCATTAAATTATTCGAATTTGGTTGTGTCATCAAGTCAGACAAATTGAAGTTTCTTACAGTCTTGAAATCTTATATCCATTTCCATAAGAATGTGGTCCAAAATTTCAAAATACAATTTTGAAACATTGTTTCCTGTGTAAAAGCATAATATTCCCGTGCTTATTTCTGTGATTTTGTTAGCTTTTCCAAACTGTGTTTCAAATAACTCGTCGTTCTTTTTATGGCTCAAAATTTCACGAGGTTTTTTTTTGTTTTTGTTTTTTTTAATTTGAGTTACACAGTAGTTTATGTTTAGTTATTTTTTCTTCAAAAGTTCGAATAATAGATCGGTGGAGCCAAAAATGCAAACTCAAAAGTTTTCATATCATTCAAAAACCCCTTAGCAAGATGAATTGATTTTTTTCTGATTATTCGCTATTCGTCAGAAATCCGAACACTTCAATTTATCCCAATCTACAAACACTACACTTACTAATTTCGAAGTGGAGGACCATCGAGTTTCTGTTATGGTTGGTCTGCATCTTGCGGTTGTTTATATAAGTGTATAAGACGGCCTCGCAGAATGGTGAACAAATGAAACAATTCCACTGAGGCTTGCAAAAAGTATTCGACACTTAGAAATTTTAGAAAAACTCTGGTGTAATACAAGATTCAAACGATGAACTAAGTATTGAACAAAAACAGCTTGAGAAGCTTTATCCTTGACTTTTTTTGTAGGCCATTTAAGTGTCCAGACATTATACTTTCCCCATCGTAACATTGTCCTATTTATTTGTGTTGGTAATCAGACTGTTCCAAAATTTTGTCTAGCATTTTGTATAAAGATCCTGACGTTCTATCTTCATTCACATCATGGAAACCCAAAAATCCCTCACCCAATACACCTTCCGAATCAACAATCAAAAATTATTTAATTTTTGACGTGATCGTTTATAAATTCAGAAATACATTTAATTAATTCATTTTGAATAGTTTTTTTATCCTTTCGTATTGATTTTCAATTTCTAAAGAACTTCTTCATATCAACAATGAAAGTAATTCAATGAAATTTCCACGATTTATCGAGCCCATGGTTTCGTCATGGCCATGGAATGCTAGTTCTTGTTTGCTCAAATACAGTATAGACTAATACTGCATCAATCACTGTCTGGAGGTAAAGTCTATTTAAAAGAACGTTTTCGTTAAAATGCGTTTTCAAAAGCCTAGCATTCTTCCTCAGGGCAGCGGCAATGGTGTTTTGAATTTTTTCAAAATTCCTTAACATTAATCCGCATTTCAGGAGTTTGCTAGAACCACGATGTTTATGAAGTGACCGTGTTACGCTTAATAAAACTGAGAATCCGTCCTTATTCCACGCCAAATGTTTATTACTAAAAAGTAAGCAGGGCCAAAAAAAATGAACACAGAAGTGCTGCAAATCCATTTATATTCAGTAAACCAACAATTTTTTCAATTACTATTGTTAGATTTACCGCTCTTCTTGATTTCGTTCTTGGCAACAATTGTCATTGAATCCGTTGGTCGTCCTTGAAGAAAAATGTCTCTTTTACTTTCATCTTTCCACAGAGTAAATGGAGTTTGCGATAAATTTCAAACAATGTCGTCCACAGGATGCATACTAAAATCTATCACTATCAGTTAAATTGTACACAAACCTAAAATATCAGTTAAAGATTTCAATAAATAATCACAAAGCATGAAAGAACAAATTCCTTTCGGAAAATAATGCACCACAGCACCACAAGGCAAAAGCCCTAGCAAATTGCATGGTACCCTGGTAGTCCGCCCACTCCACTGTGATCTCTCACGACTTTACGCTCAAAAACTGAAAGATGCAGAGGTAAGGCGCGTGAAGCTGAAACACTTCACTTGAGCGAGCAGATTGGGGAGGGCGACGTCCGGTTACCATGGCAACTCGGCAGAAAACTGCAGACTTGTAAGCATTCTCATTTCGGCTCTTCACTTGCACAGTTTTGCGTGTAAGGATTTGTTTTCCGTATTGAGCACGCCATGTGAATTAATATCTATTCAAAATTGTGAGTATTTTGAAACTAAATAAAGGCAAAAAAGAATATAATATAAAACATGCGGAATAAAACTTTATTTTGAGTGAAATAGTGAAGAGGCAATTCACCTGCTTCACCTGAAAAGCCGCCGCTGAACCTTTGAGACATTAGGCGTACTGTTTTGGTGAACATATGTTTTACAACTATCTTGTTCCGCTAATGTCTCATAAATGGTACGAGACGCGGAGAAAATAAAACAAATACGCCCCCCAAGTGCAACTCTTTCATTTTCTTAACCGGCTAAGTGGTCTCACAAGCCAAAGTGAAATACCGGAAGCACTGGCATTAGGCTCCCAGGACACCCACAGGATGTTGACGCACACAATCTATTTTTTTTACAAGTCGTAAGAATTACCTAACACAACATTTTTTTCGAAAGTTGTGTCTCACTAGTGCAAAAGGAAAAAAATATCACACGTTATAAGGATTACGTAACACATTTTCTCATCAGGGAGACACAACTTTGGAAAAAACATGCTTTTGTGATCACCCCTATAGCGCGAGCGCGTGTGTGTATGTGCGTGTTATATCCGTTTTTTACCAATTTATTAACATACGTATTTAGTAATTATTACATCGTGTGCGACATTACTTCCTGGTGTTCAATTTTGTTTTTGACAATGTATATGCGTACGTAATACACTATCTAACAACAAGTAATTGGACACCCCTGCAATCGACGATATCTGCGGTCCTGATACACGTCACGGCCGCCGCCGTTAAATATCGTGAGGGAAACAACAACGCAACCAGCCGCATGCAAGATGCCACGCAGTTCGGAGCTCTCTGATTTCGAGAAAGGTGTAATCGTCGGGTATCGCAGAAATGGCCGATCCATACGTGACATATCCAGCGAGTTGAAGTACACAAAATCGACAGTACCCTACGTGATTGGCAAGTGGAAGATTAGAGGTGACTGTCGGAATGTGCCCCGACCCCGCGGAACGCACAAAACTGGGAGTAAGAGACCGACGGGAGCTGGCCAGAGAAATTTGGAAGAACCGCACCAAATCGATGGGCCACATCCGCGAGGAGTTTCAACAGGCATCCGGGAGTGTTCGTTCTATAAATACCATCCGTAAGGAAGCCCATCTGCTCGGTTATCATGGACGTGCTGCCGCCCACAAGCCTTTGATCACCAATTCCAATAGCGCTGCTCGGCTAACGTGGTGCACAGAACGTCGACAGTGGACCTTTGAACAGTGGAAACAGGTTCTCTGGAGCGACGGATCAAGGTTCACCCTCAACCGTCCGGATGGCAGGGTCTGGGTTTGGCGTCTGCCTGGAAAACGCCTCCTGCCGGAATGCATTGTGCCAACTGCGAAATTCGGCGGCGGTGGAATTATGCTATGGGTGTGTTTCTCCTGGTATCGCACGAGACCTTTGGTCGCAATTCCTGGTAGACTCAACGCCAAGACGTACTGCGCCATTTTGGATGACCATGCGCTTCCTACGTTGTGGCAGTTTTACGGGGTGGACCCATGTTCTTTCAGGATGGCAATGCCACCTGTCATGTTGCGAGGTCCACCATGGCTTGGTATGGTGACAATGGGGTTAATCGAATGGACTGGCCTGCGCAGAGACCGGACCTTAACCCTATCGAGCACCTTTGGGACGAGTTGGAGTGTCGACTTAAGCGGTGCCCCCACCGTCAGAAATCGGTGAAAGAACTGACCTGTCTTCTCCAAGCCGAGTGGAAGGAAATACCGCTGGCCGTCATACAACGCCTGGTTGAGAGTATGCCCCGGAGAGTCGCAGCTGTAATCTCCGCTCGTGGAGGCTCCACCAACTACTGAAGGTGTTCCTTTGCTATCGTAGGTGTCTAATTACCTCTTGGTAGAGAGTGTAGAAGAGAAGCGAAAATATTGTATTCCCTCGTTAGCAAATAATTTTTGCCAGGAAGATGTTTCCGGTTTTTGGTCCTGCTGTTGCTAATATTCGAATGTCTTTGTTTAACTGAATTAAACACAGCTTTATTGTTTATGCGAGAAGGATACACGTGATTTCAAGTTATAGCATAAATTACATACACTGACGGAAAAAAATACCAACACCAAGAAGGGTTTGCGTTAGATAAACGACAGTTGGTAGGCTGTGAGAGTACATCTGTAAGATGGCGTCTATGCAAATTTCGCGCTCGGCGCATACGTGTGGCGCTAGTTGCGCCCCTCGGAACATGTAAAGCATGTTTGATGTAAATACGCGCTGTAATGTTCGTGAGCGTTAGTTATCGTTGAGATTCAACGTAGGGTGTTGATGTTAGTCAAGAATGCCTTTAAGAAGACGAAGAAGCCATTATCAACAGCTCACGGAGTTTGAACGAGGTCGTGTAATAGGGCTACGAGAAGGTGAATTTTCTTTCCGAAATATTGCAGAACGACTTGGCAGGAATGTAGCCACTGTGCATGATTATTGGCAGCGGTGGTCAAGGGAAGGTACTGCCTCAAGAAGACCGTGTTCCGGCCGGCCACGTGGCACTACTGAGAGGGAAGACCGCCGTGTACCGTGTATGGCCGTGGCGCATCGTATCGCGTCTGCGGCAGCAATTCGAGCTGCAGTTGCAACCACAGTGACACAAAGAACTGTTACAAATCGGTGTCTTGAAGGACAGCTCCGAGCCAGACGCCCTGTAGCGTGCATTCCATTTAATGCAAACTACTGCCATTTGCGACGTCCGTGGTGTCAAGCTAGAGCTCATTGGAGGACGGAGTGGAGATATGTTGTGTTTTCTGATGAAAGCCGGTTCTTCCTGGGTGCCAGTGATGGCCGTGTGTTGGTTAGAAGGAGGCCAGGTGAGCGCCTGCAACCACCCTGTCTGCGGCCGAGACACACTGGACCTACACCTGGAGTTATGATCTGGGGAGAAATTTCCTATGACAGCAGGAGCACTTTCGCGGTTATCCCACGCATCCTGACGGCACAGTTGTACGTCGGTCTGGTGATTTAACCGGTTGTGCTGCTATTCATGAACAGCATTCCAGGGGGTGTTTTCCAACAGGAAAACGCTCGCCCGCATACCGCTGTTGTAACCCAACATGCTCTACAGAGTATCGACATGTTGCCGTGGCCCTCTAGATCACCAGATCTTTCACCAATCGATCACGTATGGGACATCCTTGGACGACAACTCCAGCGTCACCCCCAACCAGCATTAACCATCCCTGTATTGACCGACTAAGTGTAACAGGCGTGGAACTCCATCCCACAAACTGACATCCAGCACCTGTACGACATAATGCATGAACGTTTGCGTGCTTGCGTTCAACATTCTGGCGGTTACACCGGTTATTAATGTACCAGCATTTCACATTTAAAATGGCTCTTCTCGCGCTTACAATAAGCTGTGATCTTGAAACCTTAATCGATTAAATATGTTACCTATACAAATGTATTGCCGCCATTTCATTCCTCTACAACTATTTTTTCGTGGTGTTGGGATTTTTTTCCGTCAGTGTATATTGAAGACCAATTTCTTCGTCATTCTTTACATCGGCCATTCTTATTAAACTAAATTCAAGGAATAAGAGAACTGGACGCGTTTCCATTTGCAGCTGCTTCCAACTACGATATGCACATCCCCCCAAATTCGATAAATTTTACAAAATTTTCGTCATAACTGGCAACCATTTCTTTGGGATCTGTTTTATAATGAAATCCTAGGAATTAAAAAGAAAAAACCCATAACCAGAAAACATTGCCATAATTCTTGCTGGGGATATTCAAAATAAATAACTTCCAAAGGCTTGCGCGGTAAATATTAAAAATAGATATGTCGCTCACAGAATAAGTGTCTTTGCAGTGTTTTTATACATCTACTTTTACAGCGTTTACAGTAATCAAATAATTGTTTCTAGTCTTTATGTTGTTTTCTTCACTTGATGAATTTAAGAAGGAGTTCTCTCCTTTTTTCCTTGAAAATACGGATGGAAAGAGTTCTTTCCCCCAAATTCTAAATCTAGAAAATGACTTAGATAATAACGCCCGAAATGGCCCCTTTAAGTAAATTATTTTCTAGAAAAATGACGCCCATTGAAGGGTGGGAGAGAAGATTCCCATATTTCACTTTTGAAACTTGCGCCATTAGATTTTTTATCATACTTCAACTTCTGCCGTAAAACAGTTTCGATACGACAGAATAGAAAACTGGAATAAAAATTTCTTTCCATGCCGTAAATAAACATTTTCAGAAAGATGAACTTCCAAAGGCATGCAGGAAAGGCTGGACGAGTTTTGATGTGCTTTTTGCTTTCTAAAATGGGAAATCTTTTTGGATTAAATGTCGTTAAAGCAAAAATGTCATGAGTGTCGTTAAAGACAAAACTAATGGTAATATGGAAGGATCCAAAACAGGCTTTCCTTAAAATTGAAAGACAATGCATCGAACAAGTTAAACCATTTCGCTATTTGGGTCAAATTATTACTGAAGATGCGAGATGTGAAAAGGAAATGAGAATGAGACTGGGAATGGCAAAAACGGCTTTTAGATAGAATCACAGACTACTGAGAGCCAAAAATGTAAATCTAAAACTGAGGAAGAGAATTTTAAAGGCATATGTTTGGCCAGTAGCTCTCTACGGTTCTGAGACATAGGCCTTGGCCAAGAGTGAAGTGAAAAGGCTGGAGGCATTTGAGATGTGGAGCTATAGAAGAATGGAGACAATCAGCTGGCTCGATAGAAAGACTAATGAGGAGGTACTGGAGAGAGTGGGAGAACCCAGGAATGTGATCAACATATTAAATAGAAGAAGCATGCTATGGATGGGACACACATTGCGCCATTGAGGCCCGATTCTGAAAGTTTTGGAAGGGAAAATTCAAGGCAAGAGAGGAAGAGGACGGCCAAGAAATGGTTTTGTGGCACAAAAACTCCAAGACACCAATACTAGGGCATAATGAATTGAAGAAAACTACTGAGAATAGAGAGGAATGGAGAGACAGAGTACATCTACTGAACAACCAGTCCTTGGACTGAGTAACCAAGAAGAAGAAAGTAAAACACATTGTATCCGAGATACTTGTTTTTGCTATAGTAGTCTGTCCATCATGCCTTGTTATACAGACCTCAAAATACTGAAAAAATACGAGGGTCATCCAGAAAGTAAGTACCGCTTGAAGATAAAAAAAAAGTATTGATAACTAATTTTAATGTGCAATTAATTCTACATATTTTATTCTACTTTTCAACATACTCCCCGTGGATGTTGATACATTTGTCATATCGTGGTACACGTTTCTGGATACCCTCCTCACAGAAGTCTGCCGCCTGGGTTTTGAGCTACCGCTCAACCGTCATCTTCATGTGATCGCCGTCATCAAACCGTTGACTGGCAAGGAATCGTTTCAAATGAAGAGACAAACGATAGTCTTTCAGTGCCTAGTCTGGGCTGTAGGGAGGGTGGACAAGCTGCTCCCATCCAAATTTGGTGACCACGTTTTGCGTTACATTCGCGGAATGAGGGCTTGCGTTTTCATGGAGAAGAACAACTCCCTTGCTCAGCATGCCGCTCCATTTGTTTCGAATTGCACGACGCAACTTTCTCAGTACCTCTCAATAACAGCCGCGTTTACTGCCGTGCCTTTAGGGATGAATTCCACCAAAAGAAATTCCTTTCCAGTTTCAAAAGAGAGTGCACATGACCTTTCTTTTCGTTGACATCGTCTGATTGAATTTTTTGGCAGTAGATGAACCCGTGTGTTTCCATTGCAGGAAACGCTGTTTCCATTCAGATGCGGTGTGAGAGACAAGATCCAAGTTTCATCTCCCGTCACTATAAGACCACCGCTTTCCTTCTTGTACTGCCCCAAAAATTCCAAAGAAGATCCCATGCGCTTCGTTTTGTACTCTTCCGTCAACATCTGTGGCCCCCATCGTGCACACACTTTGCGGTACAGAAGCTTTTCTGTAATGGTTTCGTGCAGTAATGATTTCGAAACTTCAAGGACATGTTCTGAAAGATTAAAAACTGTAAAGTGCCGGTTCTCCCTAATGTTTTTCACTTGGTCCGAAATTTCTCACATCCAGAAACCTTATCACATATCGGACTTCGCAGTCAGTGGGCCGTTCTATTAACTTGAACATTATTAACACGCAGCACAAACCTTTAACATAAGCACAACCTCACAAAATGGCGCCAGGACTTGCAAATGGATGAGGCAACACAAATGCGGATGCACAACTCTGAAGCGAGTACTTGCGCGGGAGTGATGCGCAAACGAAGCTTACTCTGTGAATGGTTCCTAGTAGCTATAGATGAAAATGCAACAGATGTTCTGCTGGCCAAGTTGTCAGAGGCACTGTTTTCTGACAAGTCGCATGAGGTGTGCCCAACTTCGAGAAAAGGCATGAGTGGTTCGCTTGTCCCACGGCATGGGATCTACTCCCGATAAGCGCCACTGTCTCCCAAAATTTGAAACAGGTGATTGCTTATAGCGCTAAGAGGTGCTCGATAAACCCCAAAGAAAAAATAGTGTGAAAAATGTAGCTGAATAAAGAAACATATACTTCTCGACATAAAAAAATGCCACATCATGAAGGAATCAACGAATCTTGACAAAACGTACCAAGCTTATAGGAAAAGTAGTTTAAGGTGGGAAATAAGTGGCTTAATTTCTGAGAAGTTACATGAATGCGATTGGCAAGGTGACAGTATAATGTGACGTGAGTCAGTAGATCGCATGACCGCCCTGCTGCACTACACATTCCGTGGCACGACTGGCATCTGGTGGAAAAGCTTCAGAATCGTGTTCGATGGTATTACTGATCATGTGTCGTTGACCTGTGTACACAATTCATCGATCGATATTGTGAGGTAGCGGTACAGAATCGTTACGGCTTCTGCCAATGACGCCCCACAAGTTCTGTTCTGGGGACAGGTCTGGGTGTTGCGTTGGCCAAAGCATCACCCGAATATCTTGTTCGCTCTGTATGCTTATCTTGACGATATGAGGGTGGGCGTTATCTTGTTGGAACTGGGCATAAGGGATACCATAGAGTTAAGGACACAAAACGGGTTGCATCGACGTATCGTTGTGCTGTCTTTGTACCCACTATGCGCTCGAGCAGTGAACGCTTTTCGAAACTGAAAGCAACCGAAAATATGACACCAGGTGTAGGAGCCGAATCGTGCTCACGGATGGCTGCCAGATCAGCTAAGTGACCACATCGTCACCAGATGCTCAATCGACGATCGTCGGTGATGACACAGGAGCGGGATTCCTCGCTGAATACGACATAATTCCATTCGTCCCGGTACGCAAGTCTTATGTGAAACCACTGCTACCTTTTGTGAGGACGTCTTGTGTTGAGTGAAAGTCGCCGCAATGGCTGGAGGGAGCGCGAATCTGACTTAGCCAATGTGCGATTCAGAGTCCGTGATGATATGGGGTTGACCATAGTTGCCTGTGCACCACGTCGAATGTGGTCTGCACTGGATTGCAGGTTTTGCTAAGTCTTGTTGTCGAGTGCGACAATCGAGGTGTTCGGGCGTGGACCTACGTCCAGCTGTCCAACCACGGCAACACACGTTACCTTCCTCCAACCACTGTTACCATATTCGGCCTACAGCTGTTGCATCCTGATACCTTTCCTTTGCGATGCAGCGCAAGGACCAACCAACTGTCCGTAGCCTTATGATGAAGCCTCAAGTAAAGGTGTCCGTGTAATTGTCGTATTCCCAACGACATTGTCCAGGCCTTCTCGGTCCTTACACGTACTTTCGCAGTACAGATCAGCCTGATGCAGGGGTTCACACACCTAGTTCAGTACAACCAAACCCAACTACGTTGTGCCGTTTTGCTCTTCTATCTCCACCTATCGCATGATAACCCGACTGTCTACCATACCAACCAATTTGCATGGCGCTCCAACAAATAACTTTCTGCTGTGGCATTGTCTATGTCGAGCGGTATATTTTCAGTGTGGCATAAAAGTGCACTACTAAAGGTGCTATTCCTCTTATAAGTTGTAATTTCAATGACCTTAAAAGGTGACACTTCGTATAAAAATTAATTTGAAATAACAAACGACACGATGAACTCGCAGTTTTATTATAACGAAACTACACTTTTTGCAAAATTAGCTTTCCTCAATTTTTTGTCTTGTTCGATGATTACAGCGCTAGAAGTATTGAAAATAACAATTACAGAGGAGAGTTAAAATCAGTACAACTTTCACATTTTAACTCCAGTCCATTTTTATAAATCGAGATTCTATCAAGTTCAATGCTGCTTTTGTGTTTACATTAGACTTACTAGTCTGCAAGCGTTTTTTTTATATCAGCCTTACTCTTCTACAAGAGTGTTTTTCATGCCATCCTTTCTATGTTATACACTGGTGTTCAAAATTAAGAGAATTTGCACATTCTGTCGATTTTCACAAAAAGTACGGAACCAAAGGTACAAATTATGCTGCCGAATACGAATGCAAATTTGCAGTGTCGAATACATAAGTGTACACGTGCGTGTGGGAGGAGCTGTGACAGCGGAGGGCATTAAAAGCACACGTGGATTTTTCCGCGATTAGTTCGCTCGTACTCCTTGGCGACATTCGCTGTGTTTCTTGCAGGAGTTGGTTCAATTTTATAAGCAATCAGGTAAAATGAGTTGCCACGAACGTATTGATGACCGAATGAGGTGGAGAATCGACGGTAGATTGGAGATAATCGTCGGTCGACGATTATCTTGAAAGTGAGGATATTCGCCGGATGGATTGGCCAGCCAGATCGCCAGACCTAAATCCTATCGAACATGTCTTGGACGCTCTTGGGAGGGCAATTGTAGCTCGCCATCCCCCTCCTAGAACCATCCAGAAGCTGAAAACTGCGTTGCTGCAGGATTTGGACCGACTGCCACAGGGACTCATCATATGTCTCGTTTCCATTATGACGTCACGCTGTGAGAGCTGTATGACTGTGAGAGGGGACCATACCCCATATTAGAGTCATTTTATGTTCGATCTTGCAACGTGGATTTTGGACATTCCTGCCTCTGATGAGCCTTACCGGTGATCATGAGTGCGTACCATGACTGTTGTATGGTATAATTTTTTCTCTTATATAACTGTGTATCCATACCAAATTTCATTAAAATGTGCCCATTAGTTTTTCAGAAATTCGACAAAATGAGCAAATTCTCTTAATTTTGAACATTATTGTACTTACTACTTTTCAAGTGTCTTTATGTTATCCTTGCACTGTTATTTTATTATATTAGCCCTATAACTCCACACGTGTTTCTTTATAATAGCCTAATTATTTTGCAGTTGTTAATTTATATTAGCCTTGCTATTCTAAAAGTGTTTTTTATATTAAATTTACTTTTCTAGAACGTCATTTTCTATATTTGCCACACTTTTCTACCAGTGCTTTTTTATATTAGCCGCGCTGTTCTAGAAATATTTTCTCAGTGACATGGGAGCTACGAAGCGAATTAATATAATGTTGTTTCTTCTAATTTGTGAGTGAACTTTCTCTTCTTAAACGTGTTTAAGAACTGTTATTTTTTAATAAGTAGACAGTCTGTCCTTTGCAGAATATTGAAATTCCAGAACACAAGTGAACCAGAAATCAAGAAAGAACTTCAGACAATTAGTCCTATAGATGATGCTGTATTACGTTATTATGAGATATGAAGAAAATTCAATTAATATTTCTGTAGTAAAATATAAAATGAGCTATTTTCGCTTCATGCCAAACTTTCAGTCTTTGAAATGGCAGTACCTTTATGTCTGTTACGAGTGGGATTGGTATTTACGAAATTCTTTTTTTTTTATAATTTCTGAAGTTAACAACTACGTGATAAGTACACCACTCACGCCTCATCCGCGATTCGAACGCGAGTCCATCTCGGGAGAATGGTCTGAAGCCAGCGATTTAGACAACTCTGCCACCGTGGAGGCCTAAATTTTGTATGCGTTATACGTGTATCCTGATCATAAGATATTGCATGTTCCTTGGGGTCATATTGTACAACGAAATGTTCAGTTTGTAAGCAAAACTTACCTAGTAGTTAGTTGCACTTCCCTTGCACTCCACAACAGCCTGGATTCCTCTCATCATGAAACACCAGATGCTGGAATTTTCGTGCGGGAATGTTGTACCCTGCAGAAATGATTGAGCAGGGCAATCGCAAATTGGCCGGCGACTCAGTCTCGCAGCTACCAACTGGTTCCATTTCATCCTAGAGAGTCCGGATGGTGTTTATATCCGGGGACTCAGCAGGCCGCTGAAGCAAAGTAAACTCGTCGTCATGCTTCTGCACTCATTTCGTGACGACACGAACCTTGTGAGCGTTTCGTCATGCTGCTGAACGCATCCATCTCCTTGAGGATAAACCTTAGACATGAAGAGATTACTTTGGTCGGCAACGATGTTTAGATACGACGTGGCGGTCAGATATCATTCCTGTATATTGGGGTGGCTAACATGTGCCAGGAAAATATTCTGCACACTAGCACATCTCCGCCACCTACCTGTACTGTAGACCGCCTGAGAGAGTGGCCTCACGGTATTATGTAGCTTGCGACAAATTTGGATCTGCCATCCGTATGACGCGAAACAACAAACAAAAAAACATGAATCGTCCTTCCAGGCGATCTTTTCCCACCGGATAACGGTAGAGCCCCGAGGATCTCATTCACACTGGACGCGCCCTTTGGTGTTCGGTGCTAACAATAGTTTTTACTCGACTTAGTCATCTGCTGTTGTAAGCTATTCGCGAAATGGTCCGATATGCAAATCGTTCGCAGATGACCCTAAAGGGATCAATGTTGAATTCTGTAGAGATTTGTCGGGTAATGGCCTATCTGCTCGCTTGCATGGTTCTGACCAGTCTCCTTTTAATTCTACCGATTCATCAGCTGTTTTCGTCAACAGGATTGCTGGGTTGCAAGAGTACTTTTGGGTTGGAAGTTTTCGGTGTGTCGCATCATTGCTACAGTTCTACGTCACAAGCCTTGGAGGATGGCCGTTCGAGAGATGCTTCAGCCAGCACGCCTGCTGGTACCAACTATAGTGTCACCTTCAAAATCCCTTAGATCACTCATTGTACCTACTCTGACCCTCAATCCAGCTCTAGCACATCGCACATCGCGCTCATGTGCCGTCTTACGTTTTTCACGAGGAAAGGTGTACTCACCAAACTGGCATCTATGCCTGTGTATGAGCATTCCTCTATTCTTCTACCCTGTTTTAAATAGTACATAGGACCAAAGGTTAGACCACATTATTGATCCGCCACCCCAGTGTTCGAATGGTGTGTGACACTGGCTTTTGACCATTCATATGAGACGGCAGGAGTTCTGGTGGTGTTTTGTTTCGGGGTTTAGCTACCACCAAGAGCAACTCAAAGTGCTATAAGAAGTCTCCTGTCCCTATTTTATGGCCACTCTCTCCAGGGAAGGGAGAGAGCCACTGTGCTATGAGACAAACACACCACCCATTCCTCATCGAGAAGCGAACCCGAGCCAAATCGAAAGAACTGTCTCTTAGTCCAACACGTTACCGGGACAGAAATGGCATGTTTTTCTAATGGCGCTGGCTCTGTCCCTGCCCTAGAACAAGTAGTACAGAATTTGAGGCGGGCGACTACTCGACTACTTATAGCCTTTGAGTTGCTCATGGTGGTCATTAAACTTTGAAACTAAAGAAGAGAAAATGTTTCATTCATTGCTTTTAAATCTTTTCTTTCGTGAAGATTCTTCTTGCTATCATGATCTATTTTATGAATTTTCACGGAATCAAAATCATTGCTTTTGGTAATCTGTCCTATTCGTAAACACAGTGGCTCCACGTGTTTAAGTACAATCGTATATGCGCATTCGTTTAAAATTGCCGCTGCACATTTTTCGAATTACAATAGAACCCCGTTTACACGTTTTTCTCATTTATATGTAAAATGTCGCCAGTACAAACATTTTGAATTGAACATAATGTTAAATTTTATCAGTTATAACTAATAAAATTTAACGAATTAGTTTAATCATTACTGAATCATTACTTAAATCGAATTAGCATACTTCCCATTTATACGCTAAATTGTGGCGGTGTGGTGTCATGAATTAGAAATTCAAACCACGGAAATTCATCTTAATAAAGTCACTACCCATCCTTCCTCTTGCTGTGAATACCGTTTTCCATATTCCAATATCCTCCACCATGCCCAGTTTCGCTCTCCTTATTTCCTGTCATCCACCTGCTTCATGACTTGCCCTGCGGAGTGCGCTCGCTCTTCCTGAGCTATCATTGGTCAACTCAGTTGGCACCTGCAGTTGATAGGTTTGACGTCATATTGGATTCTCTCCTTGAGACCTTCGTTTGCATTCGCGTTCCAGGCGAATCTACACCCCAAGAAGATATCCCTTGGCTATTTGACTAGAATGCTCTAATTGAAGAGGAAGATGAGTTTAGCTTCCAGTATTACGTCGATTGCAATGCGGATACGGTATCATCATCACTCATGACTTTAAATGAAATGACTGAGAACAAAAAAGTGTAACGAGAACGTCCCCACTGGTATAAATTATGATTCTCAGGTAAATACAAAAGCACCCAAAGTTTTAGCAATGCACTGAAGTCGTTCGAGACTTTTTCCACAGTCATGATAATGGTAAGAAAATGATGCAATCTCTCAATAGTCTTGAAAAAGCAATATTTCAACTTAAAAACAAACAGAAAGAATTAATGATTTCACAGCCATTTTAATAATGTATACGTATTTCTTATAATACGTATACATCAACATGTACAGGTATTTTATACAGGCATACATTAATGCGTATCATTAAAAACATCATAATTCGTCGTGTAAAAAGTATAAATCGTAAATAAGTTAATAGTAATGCTTTGTATGCTACGTACATGCAGTATATATACTACCTAATTTATTTATCAGTACTGTAATTCCTTGCAGTGTGAGTGAAATCAAGAAAGTTTTAAAAAACTGGAAAAAAGGATAAATGAAAGTGCTACTTTACTGTAACATAAAAATTACAACCTATTACCTACTATAATTACACTAACGGCTGTGCCATACGGTGCAACAAAATGTGCTACCCTCTAGGGACGAAAATGCGCCGTGTTCAGTTTATACTATTTTTTTCACTTTTACCTTAATTTTACTTGGTTCCTTAAGAAACGTAAAAACGGTGTTTCACTGTAGTCAAATTTGGGAGAACCACTTTCGGTGAGAATTCCCCATTCTGTTAATGAATCCTGTGGTGCTCTGTAAAGAATGAATCGGAAACGAATCTGGAAAGACTTCGGTATTTCCATCCTATTCTTAAAAACACGATTCTTTGGAGGAAATATCCCGTAATACGTATTTCTTCATTTCATCTTTCATGCTGGTGCTTTGAACATTTAATATATAGGGCTTTACAAATCAACTATTCTCCCGTCCGCGATGGGATGTATTCCACAGAGGACCTTCCAAGATATATGACTGGATGTCCAGCTATAGAGGAACGTAATAAATTTAAAAAAAATAAGAAGAATTGTC
Organism: Macrothele yani; assembly: GCA_039090855.1. NCBI lineage: Eukaryota > Metazoa > Arthropoda > Arachnida > Araneae > Macrothelidae > Macrothele > Macrothele yani. Next base: position 39,452,770 of record CM077022.1, on the reverse strand, counting down.
GTATCTCCTGAATGGAGGCGAGTCTGTTCTGACCGATCCGTTCTAAATCATCCAGTCGATGAAGAGAACAGAAAGTCTCTTTCAGTATTTGAACGAAATTTCTGCAACTAGGAAATTTTGAGTGATCTCAGCCGCTCGGGTTTCAATTTATTGACGCCATATGAAAGAACCAGTTCAAAAAGCCTTCATTGATACTAAATTATAGTACATTGAATGTAGGTGAACAGTGTAGCACGTAATGTGCTGTAAACTCAGTATTTTTTTTTTTGGTTGGAGTCACTGTTTCCAGGGAAGGGAGAGAGCCAGTGCCGTAAGACAAACACAACATACATGCCTCACCGGGATTCGAACCCGGACCCCTTACGGACGAATGATCAGAGGCCAATGCCTTAGACCACTGCGCCACCGGGGCGGCATAAACTCAGTATGCAGCCTGCAGTACATTCATGTAAACAGAAGAGGCGGTTCTACATAATCCGAGTTGGAATAAATATCTGCAAATAATGTAAATAAGCATTAATTATAGAATTTTCATAATAAGAGTGTCAACTATTAAGTACTCAGAAACAGTCTGTGAGGTAAGAGCAACCTGCTATTTAACAAAAAAAGATTTAAACGGTACTCAGATTTCTAAGATACATCTGGTGAGCTTCAGTTGTTGTTGTTTTTTTATTGGAGGTTTAACGTCCAGTGTGAGAAACTCAGTGGGCTATAAGCAGTCGTTCGTTCCTAATTTAGGGCCACTAGTTCCAGGAAAGGGAAAGAACCAGTGCTGTAAGACAAACACAACTTGTATGACTCACCGGCATCAATCTCAGAAGAATTATTAGAAGCCAGCACTTAGACAACTGCGTCACCGGCTCACAGTTGCTTGGACCATCATTATTTGGGTGGGGTAGTGGATATCATGCTCGAACGAATATCGGAAGATGCGGTTCAACATCAGCTACAGGACGCTATAATGTTCATGTATTTTGAAGAGGTTGCTACGCTGTTAAAACATTCGTGGTAGTTTGCACCAAAAAATGTTACTACACCAGCTGCACCACTTTCTGAGGAAACATACACCATTCTGTGGTGCAAAAAAAAACCAACAACATGCTGCAACTTTGAACCAAGTTATCCTACAAGGTTGTACCAAATTATAGTACAAGGTTGCACCACATTACGTTGCACAGTTGAACCACATTACTGTGCAAGGTTGTACCATGCTGTTGGTTTCGCTTGAACCACAAAATGGTATATCATTTATAGAAAATGGTGCAGATGGCGTTGTACTACTTTTTGGTGCAACGTACCATAAATGTTTAGTAGTTATGAAGCAATTCTTTTTACATCCTTTTATGATTTGTAAAACTGAGTTTCTATGCTATATTTATAAATTATAATCTTTCGTTTTACATAATTGATTTACGAAAAAGGAAGTTCGGTTTCCAATTACTTAAAAAAAAAGTCTTACATCTGGCCAAAGATTTTAAACGACATTGCTTATGTTAACACATGGTTTCTTTCTCAAGATTAATACCGAGGGCTAAGTAATTATGAAATCTGGGCATCTTTCACCTCATTTGGAACTACTTCTATGTGAACAACTTCCTCAGAAAATATGGAGCTGGAAATTTTCCTTTGGTGCTTACACGTCAGTTTGATACAACGTTTAAAACACGAACTTCTTTTGACAAGCAATTTTCACACATGCAACTCAACTTCCTATAACTTTTATTCGACTGAACTATTTCTAAACATAGATTATTAAATTCGATCTCTGTGAGCTGTAACATTTGCGTTTAAAGCTATACTAATAAACAACAAGTTAGTAAAATCATGCAATGCATTGATTATGATACGTTTTCCAACATACCAGAAATCATTACTGAAGTTATTACTCATATTGGTTCAATTCCGTCCTATCTGTGAGACAGATAGACGGAATTGGACCAATATGGCTGTCGAATAAATCTCCCTCCTGTGTACTGGCCTTTGACCCCATGTAGGTAATATTCAACAGAACTGGTTCAGTACACCTTAGAAACAACATACTAAAGTTTTGTCTTTCAAAATCGCTTTATTGAGACGACTCAATAATACAGGAGCAATACATGAAAAATACACAGGAGAAAAGAGAACAAGAAATACACTGAGTAGCCACTTTATTATGACCACCCCTTCAGTATTTCGTTGGGCCACCTTTTGCCTTTAATACTGCGTCGATTCTACGTGGCATAGACTCCACAAGATGTTGATAGGTGGTTTGTGAGATTTTTTTTTTTTTTTTGAGGTTTAACGACCACCGTGAGCAACTCAATGGGCTATAAGCAGTCGCCCGTCCCTAATTTAGGGTCACTGGTTCCAGGGAAGGGTGAGAGCCAGTGCCGTAAGACAAACACAACATCCATGCCTGACCGGGATTCGAACCCGGACACCTTTCGGACGAATGATCATAGGCCAACGCCTTAGACCACTGCGCCACCGGGGCGGCTTTGTGGGATCTGAGACCATGCTTGATGTATAGCACTTTCCAGGAGTGTGAGATTGCAGGGTTGTGGATCCAGCTGTCTGATGGCTCGTTCAACTTCATCCCACAAATTCTCAATGGGGTTGAGATCTGGAGATTGTGGGGGCCACCTAAGCAAAGTAAACTCACCGGCATGTTCCTGAAACCAATCCTGTACAATACGAGTACTATGGCAGGACGCATTATCTTGTTGAAAGTAGCCATCGCCATTGGGATAAACCATCCCCATGACAGGATGCACTTGGTCCGCAACGATGTTTAGATATGATGTGCCAGTCAGACGTTGATCAACACGAATTAAAGGGCCTAAAGGATGCCTGGAAAACATTCCCCAAACCATAACGTTGCCTCCACCAGCTTGAAGGGTTGTAGCAATGCATTTGGGGTCCATGCTTTCGTGCTGTTTCCGCCAAATTCTCACTCGGCCATCGGCATGGTGCAGCTGAAAACGTGATCCATCGGGCCACATAATTTGTTTCTAATTATCGACTGTCCAATCCTTTTGCTCCTGTGCGAACTGGAGACGTTTTCTCTTGTTAACTGCAGACAGCAAAGGTGTTCGAACAGGCCTTCGGCTGCCATATCCCATCCGATGCAGTGTACGGCGAACAGTGCGTGCACAGATCATTGAGGGGATCCTTGATTAAGATGCTCTGTAATTTGATGCACTGTTGCCCTTCTGTTGTCTGTTAACAGTCTGGGCACTCTCTGTTCCGCCTGAGCAGTCACTAGTCAATGACGTCCACACGTTGCACGTAGAGACCCAGTGTTTTGGCTGACAGTCCAGTTTTTAAACACTTTAACAACAGCTGCTCTGGAACATTTCACGAATGCGGCGGTTCCGGTGATACTCGCTCCATGGCTCCGAGCACCTACAATCATCCCAAGTTAAAAGTCCGTCAAATCGCATTTTTTACCCATCCCGTCACCCAAAAATCACTTCTACTACTGTCGCAAGCACTAAGCTTTCCCTTTTTGTACTAGCCTTGCCCTCTGGCGGTAACAGCGTGCAGCCATAGCTCATTTGCTTAAAACTGTTAGGTGGTCATAATAAAGTGGCCACTCAGTGTATGTACAATACATAAGTAAAGTCATTTGGTTTGAGCACAGTAAGTACCATTCAAAACTTTTAATTAAGTACCATTCAAAAATTTTAATCCACAAAACTTTCTTTTCATTTAACAAGTATAAATGTATGTAACTGGATTTACCTTAAAATTAAGACTTAAGACTCAAGACGTATGCAGTCATTCGTTCTGTTCCCATACACGGTCGTGTCAGAATAATATGACCACCTATCTAGTAATGGGAATAACAACCCTTGACCCGGATGACAGTGGCGACACGGCGTGGCATGGACGCAATGAGGCCCTGGAAGGTTTCCCGAGGAACACGTACCCAATCGGACTGCAGCAGAGCACAGAGGTCCCGTTAATAACGTCGTTGTAGGTTGGCACATGGAATCTATCGATCCAAATAGTCCCACATGTGCTCTATGGGATTGAGGTCGGGCGATTTCGCTGCAAGAGAGAACGAAGACATCACTTTCGTGTTCCTAGAACCAATCACGCACCCCCTTAGTGATATGGCAGAGAGCATTGTTCTGTTGGTAGACACCACCACCACAAGGTAAACGTCCAAAAAGGAAGGGGTGCATGTTCTTAGCGAGGATGGACAGGTAGCCATTAGTTAAGGGACTTATCCAGTGGTACCAGCGGTCCCAGGTAATACCAAGAAAACACCCCCAGATATGCACACTGCCACCGCCGGCTTGTACGTGACCGACAAGGGTGTAAAAGAGTTGGTTCTCGTGTGCTGGCGCCGTATCCGCCACTACCCGTCAGTTCTGTGGAGTAGAAACCTCGATTCATCGGAGGAGGCAGCATTTTCTCGCTCTTCCAGGGTCCAATGACGGCAGTCCCATGCGAACTGTAGGAGTGGTTGCAGATGGACCTGGGTTAACATGGGCGCCTTGACGTAGCGTCAACTCCGAAAACCCATGAGCAACAGGGTTCGCTGTACTGTTATCGGGAACACATACCTGTATTACCCTGCGTTCATTTGCGTTGTCAATTGCTGCACTGTTGTGCGTCGATTGTCCTTTAATAGTCAACGGAGGCGACGTTCTCCTCTGAGGTCGATGGCTTTTGGAGCTCCACCGTTGTGACGTCAGGAAGTACTCGGTGCGCCAGCAGTCCATTCTTGGTAAACCCTTACTACAGCACCTGGAGAACTAGGCGTGGTAACCGATGATCATTCCTTTTTGAACGTCCGTCAAATCACTACCTCTACCCATTGTGGTCACGTGAGGCAGTATGGCTCATCTGTCTTGGCCGACCGCTTATATCTCCGTGTGGTCGACCTTGTCAAGTGCATTCTGTGAGGCGCCTGGGTGGGTACACTGTGATTCCGGGGGTGGTCATATTATTTTGATACGACTGTGTACATCGATACATCAGTACCTCCGTCAGTCTATGGGTACCATATCTATGCACCTATGAGTCTGATCACAAAAAATGTTATATTCCTTAGTGAAAAACAAACTATGAAATCATTATCCACACATTTTTTTATTTTTCTGATCCGCAAAGTTGCCACTAGGAAATGCACATAAAGATGAATATTTGCTTTCTTGTTTTGTAGTTTAACGACCACCTTGAGCAACTGGTAGGACTACGAGCAATCGCCTGGTTCTAATCTGGGGCAAGTGGTTCCAGGGAGGTCGAGGGACGCCACCAAGCAAGAGTCATTTGGGAATCAAACCAGGCCCATCCCTGTGAAGTGGTCAAAAACCAACGACTCAAACCATTAGCCCACCTGGGCTTTGTGTTTTAACTTGGATATGTATTTTAGTAAAGGCCAAAAGCACTAAAACCCAATTACAATCATAAGTTTTGTCCTATTGCTTTTAGTAAGAGCAATGCGTTTGCTGATTCAAATGATACATAGTTCAACCCCTCTTGGGGTTCGTAGGTATAAAATAAATTTCCCCACTGTCCTTGGACAAAGTGAGATTTTACAGCCATCGAATGAACAAATCTATTTGTATCGGACAGCTCGTACTAGGTACAAGGCACTGCTGGAGAGGAAAGAATATATACACTGGCAGAAAGTGAAAAAAGAACATCAAGAAGGAATTGCCGGACGATCATGAAATTTACATATGTTAATGGGGTCGAGTTTACGTAGGTGTGATGTTAATTTCGGGACCAACCGGTGAGCCCTTACGCCACAGCACGGCATAATATGCAAATTATCGTCGGTCGTATTTAAGGAGTACGGCGAAGCGAATGTAATCAGTCGTCGGCGTACGGACACGTGCAAAGACCCTGAAGAAGCTGAAATGCCTGGACATGGAAGACATGTACGATTTCAGCAGTTATCGGACTATGAGCGATGTCGTATAGTCGGACTCCGTGAGGCCGGGTGGTCGTATCGTTGTATTGCGGAGCGAATTGGACGGGAAGTATCGGTGGTGGTACGATGGTGGCGTAGATGGTCTGAGGAACATTCCCACACAGAAGACGTGGAACCGGGAGTCACAGACGGACTGATGAGCGGACCGATCGATGCATAAGAAGAGCGGCGAAGTCAAGCAGAACTTCCACTGCGACGCAAATCCGTACTGCCGTTGTACTTGAGGTGACTGTGCGAACAATCCGCAACCGTCTACTGGATGCAGGACTACGTGCACGTGTGCCTCTGGCATGTGCACCTCTGACTCCAGCATACCGTCAGAAACGGCTGCAGTGGTATCGCCAACGTCTGCACTGGAGAACGCAATGCGATCTTTCGTGTTCAGCGATTAAAGCAGATTCTGCTTGGGAGCCTTCGATGGCCGTATGCGTGTTCGCAGACGCACAGGGGAGCGTCTCCAACTTTCTTGCATCCACCAGCGACACATAGGGCCTAAACCTGGTCTCCTGGTGTGGGGAGCGATCAGATATTACTCCCGTACACAACTAGTGTTTGTACAGTGTACGTTAAACAGCACATCCTACATCAACAACATCATTCAGCGCGTTGTTGTGCCATTTGTGAGGTCGGTCCATCGTGGTGTTTTCCATCAAGATAATGCACTCCCACACATGGCACGTGCAACGCAACATGCACTTCAGGGTGTGAGACAATATCCATGGACTACAGGTTCACCGGATTTGTCCCCCATTGAGCACGTGTGGGATTTTATGGAACAACGACTTATCCGGTCTCCACGGCCAGCCACGACCATCCCCGATTTACGTGTCCAGGTTGAGGATGCTTGGAACTCAATACCCCAAAATTACATCCAACATCTGTACGACAGACTCCATGCCAGAATTGTACAGTGTGACGCAGTTCATGGCGGTTCAACCCCGTACTAACCATGTTACATGGAAATGTTATTTTTCAGTTTACCAGCATGTACCGCTGTATTTTGCCATAATGTTTTAATCACGTTATCCTGTGTATTCCGTTATTATGCTGTATAAATTTCGTTGGTATCAGACGTCTCCTTCTTGATGTTCTTTTTTCATTTTCCGCCAGTGTAGTTGTTGTTCTTTCCCTTAAGTTTACAGAATCAAAGTTCAATTACTTTAATCTTAGCCATCTAATATTGGCCTCACACATTTTGTATTGTCTCACAGATTTTGATGCCCCGCCCCCCGTGTCTTTGTGGGTCTTTATCTTTGATTAGTTCCCCTTTATTTGTAAAATTTATTAGCTATTTTCCCCACAACACAACTGCGTTTTTGCAAATTTACTTTTCGTATTTATAGTCTCGATCTTGTTTTTGTAGTGAGCGCCTATCAGTAGATAAATGATAATTATGTACAAACACATTTTCGGTTTTAAAATAAATCGATTGAAAATATTATTTTTGTGTTGGACTATATCAAACGCTGTGATGTAACACTTGCAGACATTTTCTCCTGCATCAGGCTACATTCTGTATGACCCATGTTTTAGTAGATATCATAAGCTTTATATAATACTTTACGTGCCGATATAGTGCGTCGCATAAATATAGAGGCAGAAAATATTCTCGAATAAAAAAGAAACAACAACGGGCTGAAATGTACACCTCATATTTATAGCAAAAATAGCATAGGACACGCAGCTGCACAGTAATTTGACGGAAACATAACAACTCCAACGCCAAGTACAAGAAAAGAACAGAAATACGCTGTCTCAAAAATATAAAGACTTGCTAGATATGAGCACCTCCGGTACGAATAGTGGAGCCGTTGTTCCGAATAACACTGAAAACCCGATTGGGCATGTTGTCCACCATATGAGGTAAGTGTTCTGGACGGAGTGCGTACCAGCTTCGTTCAGTCTGCTCTTTCAATGCCACCACACTTGAGAACTGCCGACCATTAGCATACACATCACAAGCTAGGGATACCCCAGAGGTTCTCGTTAGGGTTCAGATCTGGACTGAGTGCTGACCAATCCATTACGGTCACATGATGAGTGTTAAACCAGCTTTCCGTTGATGCAGACCGATGGATAGATAAAGTTTTGCCTGTCTGGCTGGAATAGATAATCAACACCCGCTAGAGTTTCGGCAAACGGTAGAAGGTGGCTGCTGAGTATGTCCTGATACGTTTCGAAGTTTTGCCTGCCTTACAGAAAAGCGATATCCGTTGTTCCATTGAAAGCAAAAGCTCCCCAGACCATCACACATCCTTCTCCTTTCTATCTGCTGAAGAAGGTGCGTGGCTCGCGTCGTAAATCATGCCAATAGCAGTTCTAACCGTCAGGGCCGACCAGGTTGAACTTTTTCTCATCGGAGAAAATAGTTGTGATCCACTCGTCCGTCCAGTGCATGTGGCTGCTTGCCCATAACAACCTAGCTTCCTTGTGGCGACCCGTGAGGTGTGGCAGACTGCGCATTTTACGGAGCACAATGTTGCGACTTTCCTTGATTCGTCGATGAACTGTATCCTTTTAAAAGGTAACACCAACATTTCGAGAAATTTGGCGTATTGATAACCTTTGGGATGAAACTAAACGCTTGATGGCACGATCATCTCGTTTGGTTGTTATTCGAGGCCTTCCAGGCCGTTTTCTGGCAGTTAACGCACCGCGTTTTGATAAAGTCTTATAAATGACTGCCCTACTCCTCCCCATGGCTTTACAAATTTTTGCCACGGGCAATCCATTTGCTCTCAGTCTCCAAATCTTCTGCACCTCCTCACCCGAAAGTTGACTGTTGCGTCGCATTTCGGCAAATGAATGTCTGACGACAGGTCCGCTGTCTTTTGCAGGCTGAACCGAATTACGGCCCATGCGCGTGCGTACAACATGCTAATTTGTACATCTCGTTTGCATGTAGCTACTTTACATAGTTGTCTTTATATTTATGAGACACCTAAAATTACACTATTTCACTTTGTGGTGTTCTTTTCACACAATCCGGTCATCTCCACAGATCGAAACGTCTGTTGTAAGGTTATGTCTAATTAGGTACCACTTCAGCTTCCTATTTATATTCGCATTGCGTTCACGGCGCAAAGTCTACTGTCTCTATATTTATGCGACGTACCTTAAATATTTTTCACAGCTAAATTTTACATTATCACACTTTGCTCGGGTTCAATTCGTGCTTTTGTATTTCCTCTAAGATTTGTACAACGGATCGAACTTCTCTAAACTGATTATTCAATAAAAAAATTGTAAAAAGCTAAACGAATGACAATGATTAAAAGTAATTTATCTTTGTATGACATGTACGTATCTGTCTTGAACCTTCATACCCACCTGTTGTCCACTAAGTACTACCCTTTATTTGTTCTACATTATAAAAACATGAGGCAAACGGAACAGCACAAAGTCTCTTGAGAATAGGAATTTAATCCTGTTTCTCTACTTCTTCACCTTTTCGTCTGAGATACTGTGGTGAACGTCCAACAGTTACTAAAACGATTACTGAGTGAAATAAATGAAATATGGAGTGGATATAAAACAGCAGTCCAGATTATTAGCAAGAACGAGTAATGCCCATAGTTACATTGAGAACAGCTTTTTATTTCACTGCTCGGCATAAAAGATGGCATACCAGGAAGTGTTTGTCGGAGCACCATACATATTATTGGGTATGTGTCGACAGTTGGATTATGTAAATGATTACCACAGGGAACCTGCCGCGTATAGATGAGGGACACAAAAGGTAAAAAGGGTTAGATTAAGTTTGGTTGTCCTCCCCGAGGCGTGTGGACCATGCATAGGAGTAATCTCGGTGAGAAAAGCACGTATAAGGAGTGAGAATGTCCTGGCGACGTAATCGGGAACACTACCATCACACGGACACTTTTACCAAAGGTTTCATCATAGAGCTACGCGCACTGGTTGGTGCCTCCGTCGCAACCAGGGGGAAACCCATCGGAGTGAAACAACTGTCGGGAAAATGTGGTGACAGTGGTTAGACGATGGTTAGGGGTGTCGACATAGCACGGCTGGTACACGAAAGCTGGCGTTCGAACACCTCAATCGCAATATTAGATGGATTGGCAGACCCCATAATCCGAAAAGGGATACACATTGATCTGAGGCACCGGAAAGGAGAGATAATCACTGGATGACTGCCGAAGTGGATACTAGTTGGAACCTTATGTCCAGGACAACAGAAGGCTCATAATTCTTCAGTTAAGAGAAGATCATTACCAGGGCGCGCAGAGAGACCTTCGCAAGCACACAGTCCAGAGGAAGCTGTTAAGGATGGATTAAAGAAATCGGCAACCGATCTTGATGTCCATAATGTTGACAGATATTCGTTCATAACTCGGCCGGAAAAGAGTTGCCTGATGCGATGAGTATAAGAAGCAACTCAAACATGTAGGCGGGTTTGTCCATCTTCGACGCAACGCAGGCCAACACCTACACCCAGACAGTACCTTTGGGCGAAAAAAGCAGGAGACGGTGTCGTTGCATGGCAATTATTCTTATGGGCACCACATGATCCTTTCTTCCCCGTAGAACACAACCTCACCGCCAAAACTTACCCAGGCAATACTTCGAATTAGATAGACAACGACCCGTTTCAGGAGGTCTGCACTGCGCAGCAATGTTTTGAGTACATTTTTCAAAGCATTTCTCATGATAAGATGCCAGCCGAATTCCTCCAATTTCAGCATTCGTGGGAAGTAGTCGAGCGCACCATTTTTGTGTACACTTTAGCGCATATTTCTGTTGCCGAATTCCAGGACGTAATTCTTCCTAGCTGATACAGAATGTCTGAAGACAACTTCAGCGGTCCAAACGAGAAACTCTCCAGGTGAAAGCGGTTATTTCGGCAAAACGCAGACCTGTATGCTTATAAGTAGTTGTCCGTAATAGCACATTTCGTGGTTTTGAGTGCTTTTGATCATCCTCATAAGCATGAAAAGGATTCAAGACATGATCTATGGGTACCTCATGAATTAACGAAAAAGGTTTTAATCGACAGTTGAACTTAGATGCTTTTTGACGTCTAACTCCGGGGATAGAATGGGGTGACTTACGGCCAACCGCCTGTGACAAAGATAGGTCCCAGTTGAAATCATTTTAGCGTTAAAAATACGTGCCGCACACTAAACGTGTTAGCATATTCGTAAACACTATGCAGTCCAATTCGCGTACTGCGCCATACATTGTGAGATCGCCGCTTCCCTCGCTTCCTGTGCGCGGGAGAGTGATGCAATATTTCTGGGTGTGCTGCAGGGTTTGACTCAGTCTTTCTTGGCACCCGTGACCGCAACACGACATTGCGTGGCACCGTTTTAGAGCTCTCGGCGTGATCTGTTCAAATATATAAAGAACATACCGATGTGGTTGGTTTAAACTAACATTTTAAATAATTGTTTTCGTGTGAACGGGTTAACATTTTCGACAATGCCGCAGAATTCGCAGAAGGAACGCAATCAAAAATGGAGAAAAACAAAACGAGAGTGCAAGTGATGAGGAATGTAAGAAGCCCAAGAAGACTGCAGCCCAACGAACTAGAGAGTATCGAGAACGCCTGAAACTAGCCGCCGCCAAACAAAAATCCATCATACCGATCGAACCATTACCCGGCCCATCTCGAACTCACGCAAAGAAACATAAATCAACAGAAACGACTTCAGAGCAAGAGCAGCCGATTGAAACCATATTTGACTAGCTCATTTTAACTCTCCGATCTGCAAGTCGTAGTCTTACGTTCCAAACTGATGGCTCAATCAGAACTGAGCCTTCCTGTATTTTTGAAAGCAAATGAGCCATTTTCAGTGAACAAAAGTGCATTGGTTCCTCAAAAGCGAAGTGCAAAATCCTAATATATAATTTGCTAGAGTCCTCCGTGCCACTTTGTAAGTCGTCCTAGCAACAACCACGAAACAAATGTTTGTGACGTCACGCTTCGCTTTTCGTGTTATAACGAAATAAATTTCTCCGTCATTTTTATCCGCGCCAGGATTCGAACCCGGGTCCACTCATTCCGGAATAAGTTGCTCTACCAATTGAGCTACGCGGACATTTTCTTCTGATTCCTATCTGCCTTTATGTCGTGTGCGTCCTTCTGGCAGGTACGTCACAGTGTTTTCGTGTAGGTGACGTCATCACATACCCGCGCACAGTCTACGAGTATATGACTTTGTTTTGTTGTCATAGCAACAAAGAACGCAGCTGCTGGTGTTACGTCATGTAATCCAAATCATTCTCACATGACGTGAGATGCGTTACGTCACTCGGTCAACTCTTTAGACATTCGAAAACTTTACGTCAGGAATTTTGGTCCTATTTCATACAGGGTATATAAATAATAATAATAATAATAATAATAATAATAAATTTTATTTTTTACAGCCTACAATGTAACAGCAAAAAATAAAATTCATTATTATTATTATTTATATACCCTTGATATGCTTTATTACGCTGTTTAACAGAAGAAGATGAACATTTATATTCCGGTCTTCAAACTGTGTCATCCGTAACCGTTTTTTCGGGTGTGTGCGATTTGAAGTCCTTTTGTCCATATTGTGGTTCATTTGTCTCAAAATATCGACTTTGTTTTGCGTGAGTTTTAACAACAACACTGCAAATATGCCTCCTAAACGGAATAAAATCTGCTGAGGAAGAAGCTTTCCAGAAGGAAGCAGCAAAAAAAACGAAAGGCGGAGCAAGAAAGGTCGCGTCGGGAAAGTATGCCTGCTGTGCAAAGAGAATGCGTTTGGAATCGTAATCGAGTAGCAAATATAAATCCTCAGAAAATTGAACGAAGTCGGGAACGACACTGAATTGCAAACGTGACGTCAGAACGAATCGCACAAGGTCGCGAACGACATCAGATTGCAGACATGTCACAATCGCAAATATTACGCCAGAGACGTGGTGTTACAATTCACCAACAAAATCCACGAACTAGAAACCAAGCTGTTGTTGACGCAGTTAACGTTTTAGAACCAAATGTAGACGCTCATAACTGTGGTTCCATGGACAGTATTTGCTTATTTTGTTATGCAAAACATTTTGCGTCAGAACCGTCATCTTACAAACTTTTTACGCAATGCTATCATAAAGGCAAAGTAAAATGAGATGCTATAAGATCAGCCCCTGTTATTCAGCAGTTAACAAAAGAACAGCATCAACATTCGAAAAATTTAGTGGACAACATAAGATCAATAAATAGCGCTTTGGCGTTTGCGTCCATGGGAGCTAACATTGCTCTGCCTTCTGGATATGGTCCCTGTTGTTTCCGAATTAACGGACAAATTTACCATCGAGCAGGAGCTTTGCACCCAGCAAATGGGGACCAGAGAAAATTTGCTCAACTGTATACAATATTGGACCCGGAAGAGCCTGGTGATCAATGAATGAAGATTAGGGAAAACGCCCAGTGCAATCCAAGTTTGATGCAAGAGTTAAGCACTTTCATGTCACAAAATAATCTTTTTAATGACGCATGCAAAATGCTTTATGAAGGTGAACAAGAAAGCATTAATGATGCCGCTCTGCATGGCGCTGAGCCGGGAAAAATTGTTCACGGAAAAGAACAGGGGAAATTGCTACAGGGTTTACAGTCAGTGTATACGAAAAATGTTGTGTTCCAGGAAGTGTTGACGAAATAGGGACTAAAGGTTTTACAAAACCCATAACAGAAAACCCGTCGTATCAAATTCCATAACCGACTGCTTGGGAAATTTTCAGAAAGCTGTGTAAGCCAACGTCTCCATCTATTAAAGTCGAATTCAAAACCTCTAAATAATTGTCAATAATTTCTGTACCTTAAATTTTATTTTCCCGGCATTATTGACGGGGTTTCATCTAGTACAGTATAATCCGCATCCAATTCACGTTTTCACGTATATCTTTAATTCCAACTTCCTTTTGAGGCTGTATTCTTAGCTTAATTTTGTTACAATTTGTAGCTGTATAAACTGAATGGCACGTAACTTACCGAATTTCTTCATACATTTTGGCAACAACTAACAGTTGGTCAAAGGTAAGTAAAAGTAAGTCGAGAGTAAAAAACGTACGGCACCACGAATGTTTCCTTACTGGGTGCATATTTTGACGCATGCAAGATTGATGATCAAATGTGATATTGTGATAACAACGAATTTCTGTGAAAAAAGTAATTGTTATTAAGAGTGTACTTCGACCACCAGAAAGCATATAAATTGTTGTAAGTTAGATATATGCCGCCCGGTGGCGCAGTGGTCTAAGGCGATGACCTCTGATCATTCGTCCGAAAGGGGTCCGGGTTCGAATCCCGGTGAGGCATGGGTGTTGTGTTTGTCTTACGGCACTGGCTCTCTCCCTTCCCTAGAACCAGTGACCCTAAATTAGGGACGGGCGACTGCTTATAGCCCATTGAGTTGCTCACGGTGGTCGTTAAACCTCAAATAAAAAAAAAAAAAGTTAGATATCTTGATATTTATTTTATCAATCCCTCGAATTATTAAGCGATAACGATACACATTGTGCAGATAAACTTTCAAATCTCCACTCTTTTGCATACAACGTCGCCATTTTATCCTGCATTCATATTCTTCACTCCCCTTTATCTCCATTCTTCAGCATTTAACGTCACCATTCTATTCTTCTGTGAACCGCCATCAGTGTTGCTAAGATGTAAAATCTGTTCGGGGAAGTAATGTGCCGTTCAGCTAGAAATGTTTATCCTTTCAAGCGGCCTACGTTCCTGAACCAAATGATGCCCCAAATATTCTGGGCTTAAGAAACAGGAATGCTCACATAGCCGCCTGGTTTTACGCAAAATATGCCAAAAAAAAAATCCATCACGCTCTCCTCTCAGTAGTACCAAACATATGCCAATCACTCCTGATAAGCTCTTCGTTCTAGCCCTTTGTTTTGGGCTCCGTAACCATAGGCATCGTAGAGAAGAGCTAGTCTTGCTGACATAGACATAATGTTACTGGGTAGAAGTAACTGACTCGAATATCTCTCTCCTTTCTTAGGCTGGTCGTGACTGTTATAGCCCCTTTAGCAGATAATCGATCAGAAAGTATTAGTGTAAATCTTCCTCCTAAATCACCACTTCAGGAACAAAGCTAAAAGAAAGCAACGCTTTCTGATTGGCAGGTTCACTTATTCCAGCCATGTTTAGCTGGAGTGAGACCCTTTTGTTAACCATGATGTGTCTCGTTCCAATCGGTTAAACGGTTAACCAAGGAGTAACAAAAGTTACATAGAACACCGAAACTCAAAAGGAAGGTTATTTATAGGTATACGCCATACTGTTGCGGTTA
The DNA here is from genome assembly GCA_039090855.1 of Macrothele yani. Lineage (NCBI taxonomy): Eukaryota > Metazoa > Arthropoda > Arachnida > Araneae > Macrothelidae > Macrothele > Macrothele yani. The sequence continues at coordinate 39,437,539 of CM077022.1, read as the reverse complement.
ACAATTATTGTATTTCAACACACACAAACCTAATGCTATAAAAATACATCGACGTTTTATAACCTTTAACAAATGGTATCGGTGGGATTACTCAGAAGTGCATTATGAGATTCTTAAATTTGGTACAGTACTTAATTTGGAATGATAGTGCTAACAATCAGGCAAACTCGAAAAGGCAGTGAAAAGTTAAATTCTCACTTTCGGTGAATAGAAGAAAAGTAATCTACCAGAGTAATGCGATACCTCATGTGCGATGTGCCTGCACCGCAGGACGCACATGAGATAAAGGCAGATAGCAGCGAGACCATACGTCCGCGTAGCTCAGTTGGGAGAGCGACTTATTCTGGAATGAAGGGACCCGGGTTCGATACCCGGCGTGGACAAAAATGACAGAGAAATTTACTTCGTTATAGATGGGAAACAGAAATTAAGACGACTGGGAAATTCGTACTGATTTTATATATCGACAAGAAAAAGTAACGTCTAATTACAGCCCTTTAGTTCTTTGCAGAACCATCCAAAGGGATAAAACACCGGATTCCGCGAAAATATGCATCGATGGATTTTTAGATTTTAACCATCAGTCTTTTATGATAGAGGTGTAAACATACTTTAAAAAAATCGAGTACTGCTGTAAATTACAACAGAACTATGTAGTTTGTTATGCGAAAAAGAATGTTGAAGAAATTTGCGCTTTTGTTTTTTATTTGAGAAACAGAACTTCCTCTGAAACCATCCCAATATATAACTGCTCGCCTAATGGAAAACAAAGCAAGATGAAGGCTAGGTTTAATGAGGGCATTTAGTTTTTCTTTTTTTGTTTATACAGCTACAAATTTTTTCAGGACGTGATTCGGATTCTAATGTGCCTCATTTTCAGCTGTTCTTTTCACGTGCCATCTGGCATAGCAATTTTACCATGAAACGTCGGCAGCATCGTGTCCGAGGGTTCCATTAGATGGATGGCATCTGCCGAACTACTGCTCTCTCTCCCTCTATCGTCATCCATTTCGGACTCTGATGTTCCCATTTGCAGCTGGAAGAGGGAAGACTTCGCTTGCCATCTCCAATCAATGACATCCGTCAATGTGAAGTAAAAAAAATGTAAAATGGGAGTAAGATCAAGGTATTTCGGCGTGAGGTGAGATTTTTCTGGAGGCAGACGATATTTCAGCGGTCGCGAACCTGAAGGAGTAGGGGGGAAGTACTGCACGAAAGAAAGAGTGAGCCTCATCTCAAATTCCGAAAATAGCATTGTAGAGAATGGATGAAAATCGTGTAGTGAATTATGGGCGCCCGGCCCCTTCCCATCCATTCACCGAAAACTAGAGGAGAAGTCCCAGACAGATAAATGGCAGATCTTTTTTTGTTTCCCAGCTGATGTATTTTGTATGACACAATAAGCGACAGTGAATACGAGGATAAATGAATCAAAACAGAATTTTACAATTGCAAAGGTAAAGAATGAAAGACTCTCTCGGGCGTCGCTTCAGCATATAGTTTCTTTTTTTATGCGGTAACCTTACTTGACGTATTCACCTGAAGAATTCTAAAAACTGCTCGTTGTCTTCAGTTTTGATCAAGGTTCGTTAAGAAATACACATTCAAGCGATTATAAATCCTAGATCACAACATCATTTCTGACGTATATCTTTAATTTAATCTTCCGATTTTAGTTTCTATTGCTATGCAAATTACGTTACTTCTCCGTTAGAGTTTCTTTCTGAACGGCTGATTACTTCCTCCACTTTATTTATACGATTTGGTAACAACTGCCATTGAGTCAAAGGCAAATAAATAAATCCCGAGCAAAGTAAAAGGATGTGTTGTGAAGGTACGATGATTTACGGATTGTATGACGGGATGCCAGTAAGTAAGTTACAAACAGTCATTAAAAAATATGATATACAAAGTTGAAAAACATTTGTAATTACCTTTACATTTCCCCTTATTTCTCTACAAAATTTCCACCAATACCGATATACTTATCCTATCGCTCTATCAAGGCGTCGAAACATGCAACATAGAAGTCTTAGGTCTGCTTCCACAGCCACATTCACACTTCACGTTCAACCTTTTCGATATCCGCCAAACGTTTGTCACCAAATAAAATTTTTAACTGACCAAACAGGTGAAAATCGGTCGGGGCTAAGTCGGTGCTGTAAGGCGGTTCCAGAAGTTTCCAGCCTAGTTATTCAATTTTCTACTGGGTTAATCAAGCCGTATGAGGACCGGCATTGTCATGATGGAGCAGTACTCCTCTAGTCAGTAGGCCTTGAAGTTTTTATCGAATTGCATCCAGAAGCATCATCAGAATTTCACAGCATTTCCATTCTCACCTCACTTCTAGAAATGGGATAACTGAACTAACTGCGAATCCCAAAACACTGTAAACATAACTTTTCCTATTGATGGCGAAATTCCAAATTTCTTTGCTGTTGGTGCGAAGGGATGTTTCATTGCATTGAAGCACACTTTGATACGGGTTGGTAGTGATGATTATTCCAGAGTAACAATACTGTTAAGTATGTCTTCTTCATATGCGTACCGTGAGAGATGTTGCAAGGTCAAGTCCATTCGGTTCATTTTGTGTTCCTGGGTCAGATCTCAGAGCGCAACCACCTTTCGTACACTTTCCGAAAATTGAAACGATCATCAATTATGCCGTAGGATATACCACAAGAAAACCTTATATCATTTGCTACACTGTCTATCGTGACTCGCTTGCCAGCTTAAATCATGTCCCCCACCCGCTTCACAGTTGTTTTTATCAGAATGTAAACAGGAACAGCAGGGCGGTCTTGCTCAGCAACTTTTGAGCGTCCTTGAGAGAGTTTATCCACCGAGTTGTGTACGATTTTAAAGGACAAATACACTGGCGTGCAAAACTTAAGGACGAGACGGTTTTTCGAATGTAACGTCGTGTAGAAGTGCTCCACATCGACTTAAATCATACCATAATATCCCCAAGATGTAAGAATTTGGGACAAGTGAGCAAAACCGTCCAAACAAGGAATCCAAAGGATACAAAGGCACTTTATTAAAAAGGTAGCTTCGAGCACAACTGGACAGAAGGCAGAAACGTCCATGCGACAGGGGGCTGCCAAGAAAAATCCAGTCTTTAGTAGGGGATAAGATCACCCCTGACTGCGTTGCAGGATTTACAACGTCTGTCCATGCTGAGGACGAGGTTGTCAAGGAGCTGTTGAGGCATCGCGGCCCATTCCTCTTGTAGCGCCAATCGCAGCTGCGGAATCGTTGCTGGCGGCTGGTGACGTGCTGCCAAGCGTCTCGCAAGAAGGTCCCACACGTGTTGGATTGGATTTAGGTCCAGGGACCTTGCGGGCTAATCCATGCGTTGCAAATCTCCACTCTCCAACAGCTCTGCGACAGCCACTGTACGATGAGGTGTAGCGTTGTCGTCCATGAAGAAGAACTCAGGACCCACAGCACCTCAAAACAGACGCACGTGAGGCAGGAGAACCTCGGTACAATAGCGGACACCAGTGACGGAACCTCCTTGGAAGATGTGGAGGTCCGTACGGCTACCAAGCATGATACCGCCCCAAACGAGAACTCCGCCACCTCCAAACCGATCCCTTTCAATGATGTTGGAGGTGTGATTGCGTGTCCCCTGCTCTCTCCAGATGTGTATACGTCTAGAATCGCTCGTCAGACTAAATCGGCTCTCATCCGTATAGAGAACTCGACCCCATTGCTGATGTGTCCAGTTCTTGTGTTCCTGGCACCACAGAAACCACCGTCTCCGATGAGCAGGCGTTAATGGCACACGCCATACTGGTCGTCGTGCAAATAGACCATTTTTGTGCAGCCTCCTGGCCACGGTAAAACGCGATAACGGACGTCCATATGTCTGTTGCATGTGCCTTGCGATTTCTCCCGATGTCTGCCGTCTTTCTCTTCTCGCCTGTAGGACAGTATACCGGTCGTCCGCCACCGTGGTTGTTCGTGGACGACCACTGCTAAACTCTCGGACAGCTGTTCCTGTCGTTTGAAATGCTCTCCAAGCTCGTGAAACGATGCTGTGAGCGATCCCGAACTCCTCGGCCACACTAGCCACACTTCCACCTTCTTCCAAGTTCCCAATGACGCGATCTCGGGTAAAGTCATCCAGATGTCGTCTATTGGATTGCCTGTTGGCCATATCACACGGTGGCAGCAACTCGACGTCGTTCAAAGCGATGTACACCGTGCAATAGCTTTCACCGAATTGCTGAGCGTACACCGCCCGTGTGCTTTATACCCTTCCGACACTCCTTCCCCCCCCCTCTACGTCATGCTGCATATATGCGAATACCCTACCGTACCAGACCCTAGTCTATCTCCTGAGTGGTCTTTCGGTCCGTTCTGCCTGATCATTCCGCTGTTATGCTAATTTCTCCTCTTCGTCCTTAATTTTTGCACACCAGTGTATTTCTCACAACAAACAGGAAACATTTTCGAATGAATATGCTTCGCAGGAAGTCCTTTTGCCCAAAGAAAACGCACAACAGCACGCGCCTCTTCGGTCGTACCCTCTTCGAGCAGGGTCGCCATTTGCAATCTACACTGGGAATGCGCCTGAGGGAGGTACCTAGGGCATGCTGCTTTGTACAACGTGTAAGCTGGATTTTGCTGCCACCTAATGACACCTTAGAAACTAATACGTACCGTTATCAGCTATCCCATAGCTGTTTGGGACATATTATGACATTACGTGACTTGCCCTCGTGTTTTGATGCCCTTTATCTTGATGGCATAATATACTGTATAACACTGCTATCCAACTGAGCTGCCCGGGAAACGAAAGTATGCAGCCCGCAAATGAGAAATAAACCAAATTTAATTTTTGACTGAAAGAGATGAAACCGTGTTATTACGGACAGAAATTTCAAAACACTTGTAGATGAACGTCATGTCGAATATGATATATTACTTCTGCACTATTAAATCTGTTGGTTGAGTGCTGGAGAGTGTTTAGTGAGACTTTTCGAATTTCGTAAAGACCATTATTTCTTCTTATTGGAAGAAATGAAATTTGCTACTGATCTAACTAAATATATTTGTGACGTCGCTTTTCTACGCTCGCTAGCGTTCCTATCTGATATCACACAACATTTAAGTGACATATGTACTACTTTGCACGATAAAAATATCTGTAATCCATACCGCAATTTTTGTAACAAACTCCCGTTGATAAAATCAAATATAGAAAAAAGTTTGACTCACCTAGAATTCTTCAAGGAGCTTTTCGATGAAATGATGACACCTGGTGAAACCATAGATTTAAAAGTACACTTATTTTTTGAAAAAAAAAACAGAAACAAAAAAGAAGCACCCGAAAAAGTCGTTCCATCCTGATTAAACTCCGCATGCAAGTACCTCAGGGACGAATATGCAAATGATTTAAAATAACGAATGGTTATCATTAGTGGTCCACTACAGCGCATGGTAACCGCGCACAATGCGCTGCGGCAGGCCACTGCCTATCGAAGCTCGCACGTAGGTACAATTGTGACAACGGATTGCGGTTGCATTAACCTCCATGGACTCTGAGGATGCCTCGACATTGGATGCGTGCACAATATCAGTAGCTGAGAGACTCTGAGAGATGACTCCCAATTGGGCTGAGAGAGACCGTGTGGTCAAGTCGCAGTTTCGCCTGGTAATATTTGGATCGGAGCGACCGACAATCGAACGATATTTGCGCCAATGTGTCGAGGAGAGAACAACCCAGCGGCGTGAGGGCAGCGGACGGCCGAGGGCAACGCCACAACGCGAGGATACAGCGAATGTGAGAGCCACACGAACAGAATCGAATTCCTTGCTCTCAATCATCCGTAGCCACGTTGCTTCGTCTACAGGCACAGAAGTGAACATCCGGACCGCTGCTAGACGACTTGCGGCAGGGGAACTGCATTTGAGGAGGCTATTCCGCAGCCTACCACTCACCAGCGAGCGGTTGCAGTGATGTCGGGCCCTATCAACGTGGGATAGTGTCCGGGGTCGTCGCGTTGTCTTCAGTGACGAGTCACGACTTTAACTTAGCGCCGACGACCGTCGAATATGTGTCTGGAGACAAACAGACCAGCGCATGGATTCTGCCTTTACCGTGGAACGGCACATGACTCTCACACCGGGAGTGACTTTTTGGGGAGCCATTTCGTGTGATTGCCAGACACCTTTGGTAGTCATCTGTTCCACCCTCACGGCTCAACGGTATATAGACGACATTCTACGACCTGTTGTGTTGCAATTCTTGTGGCAGCATCACCGAGCAATTTTTCAACAGGATAATGCCCGGCCACATGCGGCACGGCTCTTCCACCTTCCTCCGTAATGTCGACACCCTTCCATGGCCAGCCCGATCGCCCATACTCGGATCGATTTTACGTGTTTGAGACTTGATGGGACGCCACCATGCCCATCTTAGAATGTCAGCGAACTGGAGCGCAATTTGGATGCCATCTGACATACTATATGCGTCTATATCCTGCCGGGTAGCCACTGGTATCCAAACTAGAGGTGGCGCTACGAAGTACTGATTTGTTCCACTCGTGCAGCTATTTTATTCGAATAAATGGCTATAGGGGGCGCTGGGATACGTCACTAGTCAAGAGAATTATGTTTTTAACATTAATTCAGTTCGCGTTATGACGCAAAATATTGTAAACAACGACCATGTGTGAACATCTGCTGTTCCGTCTGTTTAGCTCTACCTATTCTCGTCGATGGACGAACACAGGAAACACAGATGTGGTCCACCTAATGATGACGTCATAAACAAGTTGTTAGGCTTTCAGTTACAGGATGTGTTGGCTAGATACTCTTATTAAGAACTTTGATGAGAGGTATAAAAAATTTGATGAACTTAAACCAAGCATACGACTGTTCAGCAATCCATTAAATGTTGGCATTGAAAGCACAAACCACACTTATCAAATGCATTTACGTGAACTTCAATTAGATGTATTTCTTAAAGCGCGATCAGAGAGTGGAGGAAATTTGCTTGCAGTTTTTTTCACTGAGAAATAAGTGAACATAAAAGATTTGGGACTAATAGTTGCTCTAATATTTGGAAATACTTATGCGAGAGGGCATTTTCTGACATGAAATACTTAAGTCAAAACACAGTAACAGTGGGAATGACTCTTTATAATGACTTAACAGCTTTGAGTGGAATATAATCGTCCACAGTGCTCTCGTTAAATGTAAGGTCTTTTTTCATTTCAAATTTTAAATTTCAACTTTTCTAATATTAATTAAAAGACCTTAAAGACTTAATAAATTTAGCAGGTCATCTATATGATTACATCATCTTATATACATTACAAAAATACTATATCTCATCTAATTATCTCAAAAACTTTGGCCCGAAGCTCTATAGAATTTGAACAGCACTAGTATATGAACAAAAATAGTCTTACCTATGATAGTCATGTTTGTAAATACAGTAGATCGACGATTCTTCTTTAGCTGCCCAGATGGAGTGGTGTACAGTGGAAGCGCAGACTTCTGACCTTTCGGCTGAGGTGGGATCGAGTTCGAATCCCGGTGAGGCATGTCTTACTCCACTCTCTCTCTCTCTCTCTCTCTCTCTTTCTCTTCCCTGGAACCAGCGGCCTCAAATTCTTACGAAAAAATGGCACGTCGATATACCCCTCCCTGAAACCAGTGTCCTCATACCTTTATTTATCTAGAGCAGGCATTTCAATCTTTATCTGCCGCCCCGGTGACGCAGTGGTCTAAGCGATGTATAATGAATATATCGCTTCTGCTACTGAATTATAATGAATTCAGCTTCTTCTAAGCTAATGCTTCTTCTAATGCTTGTTGTTTGTTAATTATATCATGAATAAACTTTCCTGCTAGTAGTGTAGTAATAATAATGAACACGCTTTTAACTGCTAGTAATGTTGTAGTAGTAATTAAGATGAATAAAGTCTTATGCTGGTTGTTAATAATAATCAACTAATGAAATTAACCTAACAGCCAGACAGAGATCTGACAAAACTATGAACTGAGAAAGACGTACTTACTAAGACAATCTTTTATTTGGTAAACTTCTGGCTCTCACATAAACGAAGATCTCTTTACACACGAAACAAAGCTCTCACGCCATAAACAACCGCTCTCTCTATACAACAACAGCTCTCTGACACATAAACAACAGCTCACTTCGTACAACAACAGCTCTCTCTACATAAACAAACGCTCTCTCTATACAACAACAGCTCACTTCGTACAACAACAGCTCTCTCTACGTATCGTTGAACGCGCCTATTTATACTGGCTACCACCACGTCATGACTTACACTCATTGCCAGATCTCATTCAGCGGGAGAAATATCATCTCGTTCAGTAAGAAGATAATTTACATAGTAAAATCAAATAACCAGAGATAGTAAAAATCAAAAGGAAAGTGAATCTTAGAGTATACGTTACAGATGGCCTCTAATTATTCGTCCGAACGGGGTCCGGGTTCGAATCCCGGTGAGACATGGATGTTGTGTTTGTCCTTACTGCACTGGCTCTCTCCCTTCCCTGGAACCAGTGACCCTAAATTAGGGACGGGCGACTGCTTATAGCCCATTGAGTTGCTCATGGTGGTCGTTAAAACCTCCAATCAAAAAAAAAAAAAAAAAAAAAAAAAAAAAATCAATCCAATCTTTATCTGAATCGCGGACAACATGGCAAAATGAAATTGGACACGCGGGCCACGTGAAAAAGGAAACTAAAAATGCATGTGTTTATTATGAATATCGATTATTTCAGAGAGGATTTGAATCCAAAAATGTAACTTTCGGGAAAATAAATGATGCAGTTAACATGATATGTGTGCTACAAGGAAGTCAGAAGTAGGTACCTGATATCCTTACATATTTCAGTACTGTTTAAAAGTTTCAATAATATGTACATTGGTCACAAAAAGTTAGGAATATTGCATGAGATGAAGGATGCAATGGCTGTGTGCATATGTTCGACCTGTATTTGTAGGCTACAAAGAAAGGAGGAGAACACAGGAAGTAATTTACCTAGGATTTCACAAATTGCCATCATTCTGTATGACCTCTTGCCATCTGTCTACGTGTAGGCGAATCCCAAGCCGGAAAAACTCCTGTGTTTTAGAGCCAAAAAGTAATGTAATGCCGTTTCCACATCATCAAAGGTTTGGAGAGCGAAGGCGTTCTGTAATGATCGAAAAAAGTGGTAGTCCGTAGGTGCCAGGTCAGGGGAATACCCCGGGTGAGGTAACACTTCCCAGCCAAAGTCCAGTAATTTTTGCCGAGTGATTAAAGCAGCATGTGGGCTGGCGTTATCATGATGAAGGATCACGCCTTTGCGATTGATGACTGCTAGCCGCTTCGAAGTCAGTTGTTCTCATAATCAGTCCAACTGTTGGCGGTAGAGGTCAGCATTCAACGTTCGGTTACGTGCCAACACCTCCCAGTAGATTAATCCCCGGACATCCCGCCAAACACTCAACAAAACCTTTTTCGGATGCAGTCCTCCTTTTGAGATCGATGGAGCAGGCCCCGCACCTTGGCACACAGTCCGTCGACGCTTTGCATTACGGTACAGTACCCATTTCTCATCACCCGTTACAATTCGTCCCATAAACGGTTCATTTCTGTAACGAGAAAGCAAATAAACAATGGTACGGATTCTCTCCTCTCGTTGCTTTGCAGAAAGCTGGGGCGGAACACAGTTATCGAACTTGGTGATCAACCCAAGCTCATTAATCCGTCTTTTGACTGTTGTTCTGTGTACCGACAACGTTTCCGCTAATTCCTGAACGATTGGATGTGGGTCATTTGTTATGGCTTGACCCACATCCTCATCAGAAACCACGGGTGGACATCCAGGGCGTGGTTGACCTTGACAGCTTCCGTCTGCGCTCCGGAATTTCCGAAACCAACTACAACATGTGCTATCATCAACTGCTTCCTCTCCATACACTTGACAAATGTTGCGGCAAGCCGCGGCTGCCGTCCTGCCTTTATCGAACTCGTACAGTAAACAATGTCTAATGCGCTCCTTATCGCATGCCATGTTACACAGTCCGAGATTTCCGTTACGAATGACTTACTCGGACAAACTTAGTGCCTCTATATGTTCTACTGCTCCAAGCTGTATTGGTCGAAAATTCGGTATCGCAGCGTCATCTGTAACGTAACTACTCCGATCGCAATTTGTATCTATTACAAAAACTGATAGAACTTTTGCACACACCCAATATGTAACTGACTCATGTAATCCGCAAGGAAATAACATCAGTGAGGCTACGTAAAACAAACGATCAAGACTGCTTTTGTAAAAACAAATTATTGTTCAGTTTCTGCACATATCAAGGTAGCACTGCAATATAGGTAAAATGGTGAATTCGGAGAATATGTCTGGATTTCCGTACTCGGCAACACCACCTCCGTGTCGAAGAACATCTTGACACCTACGTGGCACACCTGCAATGCCATCACTGATGACTGACGAGTATCTGGGTAACTCGTTTCATATTGCAGGCAACACGTTACGGACGTCTGCCAGTGTAATATGGTATGGAATGTGGTTATCTAGACGTCTCCGTACAACGTCCCAGATATCCTCAATAGGATTAAGGTCAGGAGACCGCTGAAGCTGCTACAGTGATTCAATCCCATGATTTTCCAGCTTCTGTAGCACGCTCGAGGCACGTTGACCGTTTGCATTGTCATCGAGAAAACGGAATGCATGTCCAATAGCAGCATGAAACAGTGTCACAATGGGTATAATGATCTCGCTTCGTTACACTGATGTTGCCTTGACAAACATACAAGTACGGCCATTAAAGCACACTCCTGCTTATGCCAGACCTGACCTCCGCTGAAAAGAGTGGACGGACTGCACACAGCGCGGTGGCATTGGTGTGCCGGATCTCCTCCACACGTGTTCCCGTTGAGTTTCAGGATAAAGAGAGATACGGGATTCGTCTGTGAAAAGCACATGGTGCCACTCTGTATTCCATGACATGTACTGTCGGACCCAAGTACATTTTTGACGACGATGAGATTATGTCAGTGCTATACATCTCAGCGGCCTCCTTGCTCTGAGTCCGTACTCGTGAAGACGATTTTGTACCGTTTGCGTACATTTTATGACACCAGAAGCAGCTCAAAGTAATCCCCAGAGTTAGTAACTGATGATACTAGGCCTTCCGAGCACTTATTGTCAAGTAGGTATCTTGCATCTTGGTGGTTATCCTCGGGCGACCACTTCTAGGTCGATCTGCAACGTTTCCATGCCGTAAAAATCTTGTGTGCAACCGATTTACTAAACTTTGCAAAACTCCTAAAGCCGCAGCCAGATCAATCTGCCGTACATCTGCCTGAAACATGCCAACAGCCCTACCTATTTTTATTGTCAATACTTAAACGCCGCCTGGGCATCATTTCAGATTAATCCCACGCTGAAGGCAATACATACAGCAAACTTCGAGACCAAACGATGAAACGACCCGTTTCCCATTCTCGCAGAGTACTTTTATTAGATCTCGCACGTCACGTGCTGTGTTGTCATGATGCTAAATTACATATAGCGTCGCTACCCCGGCTGATAACCGATTTTCAGTAGTCGCTAAATTTGCATATTATCACGTTTTCTCTTCAAAAGCAATGTATCTAACTTTCTGTGAACAATGTATGATTTATCGCACCCTAGCTTATGATGTATGTAAGAATTCAAAGACCATGCACCCATTGTATTTCCAATTTAGAATGTTTTTCTTTAAGACTCACGGTCCATTAAAAAGTGCTGCGCGGGCCACTGGTTGAGGACCTCCCCCCCCCCCTCGGTCTAACGGGAAACTTGCGTTATTTGAAATAAGTGGCAGAGAACACTTGATAAAAGCATGAAGCGGGCCGTAAAGTGTTAACTCTACCTCTACGATAGGCAGGAATGCTGAAGTTCGGGCCCGGGCCTTCCAGAAACATATAAGGAAGCTGTGTGCACAGACATAGCTTCCTTATATCGACGATCATACACTAATCCTTGTCAAGGAATTAAACACGGATAAATGGCTTCGAAATATTCGTCCGAGACAGGTCCAGCATGGACAGTGAGATTGTCTTATGCCACTGGCACTCTCCCCTCCCTGAAACCAGTGTCCTCAAATTTTAGACGGGCCACTTCTTATAGCCCGTTTAGTTGCTCAGAGTGGTCATTAATCCCTTCCTTCCCCCCCCCCCCCCAAAGCACACCTGCCCCGTCGTCGTTTTATTTTTAGAAGCTTAAGGACCACCGTGAGGGACTTGATGGGGTATAAGCTGTCGCCCGTCCCAATTTAGGGTCACTGCTTTTAAGAAAAGGAGAGAACCAGTTTCGTAAGACAAACAGCACCCATGCCTCACCGGGATTCGAACCCTATATTGAACCATTTTGGACATACTGCCAGAAGGACATACCATCGATGGATAGTCGAAATGTTAGATTGGATTCCAAGGGACAGAAAAAGACCCAGAAGAAGAACACATCGGAGATGGGTGGATGAAATTCGAAAGTATGCGAGAGTAACATGGAGGAGACTGGCACAAGACAGACCGTTGTGGAAGAGGCTTGGAGAGACCTTCATCCAGCAGTGGATTGATAATCGTTGACAATGATGAATGATGATGGTGGTACCCTGATGTTCAGGCTGACTCATAGCCATACCTTGCATTTAAACCCTGTTGTTCAGGCTGACTTATCGCTTCGAAATTTTGATCATTTGCACATTGCACGAACCCATTGCCTTATGTGTTTTACATTTTTTGTTTTTTGATTGCAGATTTATTTTTTAATTATTTATTAGTCCTGGTTAACATATACAGTTTGCTCTTGAGTTCATACAGATACAGTATTGGTGACACAGGGTACAAATATTCAAGTCATGTACAGCAGCAAATTATATAGTGAACATGTGATACAGTATGCAAGTTTAAAAAAATAGAGAGAGAGCCTGTGCCAAAAGACAAACACAACGTCCATGCCTGACCGGGATTCGAACCCGGACCCCTCCCTGTGCGAATGATCAGAAGCCATCTTTTAGTCCACTGCGCCACCGGGGGGGGGGGGGGGATTATTTTTTAAAAGCTTCTTAGAGTAACAGTTTTTTTTATTGTTGGTTTAACGACTACCGTGAGCAACTCAATGAGCTATAAGCAGTCTCCCGTCCCTATTTTAGGACCACTGTTTCCAGCAAGAGGAAAGGGCCAGTGCCGTAAGACAAACACAAGATCCATGCCTCACCGGGATTCGAAACTGGACCCATCTCGATCGAATGGTCAGATGCCAGCGTTAAGACCACTGCGTTACCGGGGCGGCATTTGTACATCTCTACATCAACTTGTTCTGAGTTTTGTGATTTCCATGTTGAGAAGGTTAAATTCTAATTAAATTCTGTCATATTAAAATAAAAAATGAGAACCTACAACAGTGATGTTATATTTTAGTTTTTATACCTTTGTCATAACTAAAAATAAAGAATCATTGCTGAGTTTCATTTAGCTCAGTGCAAAGTTAGCATGTGCGTAAGTCGCTTATCGATTCTCTTACAGCGATAAAAATCTTTCTTAATTGGTTCGCAGCTGTTACCAAGCCATTGCATACAATTCCACCAAAATATTAAAAACATATTAAATCCAGCGGGTGCCCTCCAGTTCTTTGGCAGCTGTCGCAGTCATCCCGATAACTTGTTTATGTGAAATAATGAATCTTCATGAAAAATCAGAACAGAAAAAGTGAGGTTTTCAAAAACACGTGCCATTATGGTAGCGGAAAAATCGAGGAAGATAGTCTTTTTCAACGTCAGTTTTGGAAACTAAACGATACTATTTACTTTGCAGCAAGAACTTTCATTAAGCTTTGAGCGCCATTCTTCGTGATGTGCAAAATGACAAAATGAATCACTTACTGGAAACATTTCGCATTTTTCGGGTTTTGGTGTATTGTACCCATAACGAAGAACAAATGTGAAAGTACCGTAGCACAACAATTACCAGAAAGTAATTGGTTTGCTTCGGATAAAATCTAAAGGATACAGAGAGAGCAAAGGAGAATGCGTGATATATCATGCGGTGCTACGTTGTGAGAAAAGTATTGCAACTCGAATTCTATAAGGAGTGTTATTCGGTTTAATTTATAGAGTTTACAGGAAAAAAACATAATGAAGTTTCCTTCAGGTAAAGTCATGAATAAATTATCACGACTTTAGGATTCGCACATAAAAAACGTGTTGCAGGAACGAATGCCTTTAAAAATTTCATGAAATACAGTATGCATAAACGTCGAAGCACGGGTAGCTAAGTCGTACAAAGTGTTGGCTCATAATATTTCGTTCGATACCGAGTGTGAGGCATGGGTGGTGTCGGTTAGTGCAACACAAACACCTTGCACTTGAATACGAACAGTTTTTTATACTGTTTAAACGTCACTCCTACTTGATTTCTGACAACAGTTTGAGAGGCATAAATGGGTTATGCTTTTCGAAAGCATCCCAGCGAATAACCGAAGCTGAAAATAGTGCATAAATCTTTTGCAGTGCACGAAAACAGTTTACTTCCAGTGTGGAACAGTTTGCAATATATCCTAGTGTAAGAATCAAATTGGGACCAGCATGTGGCACGCAAAAAGCGGCGAGGATTCTTTTATTACCAGAATTAAGACACTCTGATATTCCTCGCTTCATAACGGCAGCATTGTCATATCCCTTGCCACTGCAGTCAGAAAAATTTATATTGTTTATTTAGCTCTGCCTTTAGGGTGATCTCCAGTGGTCTCACAAGCAACTAAAATGTTAATGAAATGCTAAGATACCGCAGCTCTGCCCCCACGGTATTGCGGTGATCTAAGCGCTGGCTTACAACCATTCGTCCTAGAATGGCCGGGTTCGAATCCCGGTGAGGTATGGATGTTGTATTTGTCTTACGGCACTAGTTCGCTGCGTTCACTAGAACCAGTGGCAGTAAATTTGTGATGGGCATCTGCCTATTACCCATTGAGTTGCTCATAGTGATCGCTAAACCTCCAACCAAAGAAGAAAAATATCTCAGCTTCTTCATTTCTGGTATGAACACATTTTATGTTAAATGATAACTGCTCTTGGTGACTTATATCTATGACAAAGTCCAGGACTGAATAATACACTATCTACTAACAAGTAATTGGACACCCCTGCAATCGACGATATCTGCGGTCCTGATACACGTCACGGGCGCCGCCGCTAAATATCGTGTGGAAAAACAACAACGCAACCAGTCGCATGCAAGATGCCACGCAGTTCGGAGCTCTCAGATTTCGAGAAAAGTGTAATCGTCGGGTATCACAGAAATGGCCAATCCATACGTGACATATCTAGCGAGCTGAAGTACCGAAAATCGACAGTGGCCTACGTGATTGGCAGATGGAAGACGAGAGGTGACTGTCGGAATGTGCCCGACCCGGCAGACCCACTGCTTATAGCCCATTAAGTTGCTCACGGTGGTCGTTAACCCTTTAACGACCATAACGCTTAAAACGTCCGTACATAGAAACGGCCATAGCCGCCTGAAAATCCTGTCTAGAGTCAGTCAGTTTTCTTACCCTTACCTGTGCTTCAAATTTCCTCGACCTATGAGGTATCAGCAGGAGTCACGCTCAGTCACTATTGCTGTTATTAAACAAAGAGTGAACAAACAGATAGTTTCGGGCGCTATGGTATTTGGAGTGATAAACGATTTTTGGGTCATGGTCGTTAAAGGGTTAAACCTCTATTCAACAAGAACAACATTCAGCATTTGATGTGGAAGAGAAATGAAAGTGTAATAAAGAGAGGGTGCATGGCAAGTGGATTATATAAGGAAATTCTCAAACATTTCATCATTAGCGTCCACCATTCGCTATCCACTGTTGCACGTAGGTCTCCCAAGGAATCTTCTACAACTCTCTGTCTTGAACAGTCAGTTCTCTTCCATATCATTCCAGAAAGCTTTCAGATTATGCATACCACACGTGGTCTTCTAAGTCTTTTCCTATATATAGGAATCCAGCGTGGTATTTCAGTTGCCCAAAGATGGAAAGTTCTACTAGTAGCATTGCGAACACATTACTACTTTACTTCGATCATGATTTCATCAAAATTTGTCAATTTGCTGATTCGTAAATCCCTTTTTTACGCTTTCCAACCGTAGGTTGAAGACGCGTATATGCTCCGGCTTTGTCCGTCCGTCCGCCCGTCCGCACGATAACTGGCGTAAAAATGGTTCGATTTCGATGAAATTTTAGTATGTGGTAGGGGACCACCATGGGACGAACCCTATTGAAAATGGGACAAATGGGGTCAAAGGTCACGACGTAGGAGCGGATCATTACATTGACCTTATGCGTCATAACTTGCGTAAATATGGTTCGATTTCAATTAAATTTTAGTATGTGGTAGGGGACCGCCTGGGAACGAATCTTATTTAAAATGGGTGAAGTGGGGTCAAAGGTTAGGACATAAGAGCGGAATGCATTCCATTGCCCTTATGCGTCATAACGTGCGTAAAAATGGTTCGATTGCGATGCAATTTCAGTATGTGGTAGGGGACCACCTAGGGACGAACCCTGTTGAATGTGGATGAAATGGGGTCAAAGGTCAGGACATAGGAATGCGATCCATTCCATCGCTCTTATCCCATATTATTAAGGTGGACGTCAAGTAATTTTGCTTACTATACTTCCAATGGAAAAACTTTTGTACACATTTCCTTCACAATTAATGTGTTCCCAAGGATGAAAATTTGAACATCGATTAAAATAACTTTATTACAACTTGGAATACTTAATATTTTCTAAAACATAACCATAATTACATTAAAAATCAATAACTTTTCCTTTGATGGTGTTGAAACCAGAAAAAGGATGGCGCGACCTGTACTTTGATGACGTCAGTACAGAAACAAATGTTGGATTGCATAATTATGGTTATGTTTTAGAAAATATTAAGTATTTCAAGTTATAAAATGAAGCTATTTTAATCAATGTTCAAATATTCATCCTTGTGAACGCATTTATTGTTCAGAAAAAAGATGGCGCGACCTGTATTTTCAGGACGTCAGCCGACAAAAAAATGTTGGATTGCATAATTATGGTTATGTTTTAGAACATATTAAGTGTTCCAAGTTATAAAATGAAGATATGTTAATCAATGTTCAAATTTATTTTCGTCCTTGGGAACGCATTAATTGGGAAGAAAATGTGTACAGAATTTTTTCCATTCGAAGTACAGGAAGCAAAATTACTTGACGTTCACCTTAAAGAAGCAATTCTTGTATGTATGTAAATTTTATTTTGAAAACGGCTCTGAGGATTTTGATGAAAGTCGTTAACCTTTAGTTTTCTGGTACTAAAAATCGATTTAGCTTGATCTCGACTTTAAGAAAATTTGTTTAGTGGGTTAAATAACCACCCCGAATTACCAAGTTGTAGTGTGGTGTCATGGCGTAGCCCCTTTAGATGCTGGCGCGCGGTCATGCCATCTATCTCATTACGTCAGGCGTTGTTTGTGGATCCTATTAAAGTTTTATGACGTCACACCTTTGCTAGCAGATGGTCGCGATTCCCATCTGCCTCATTACGTCACGTGTTGTGTGCGTATGTTCGTCCGCACGATAACTTGCGTAAAAATCGCTCGATTTCGATGAAAGTTTAGTATGTGATAGGAGAACACCTGGGAAGGAACCCTATTGAAAGTGAACGAAATGGGGTCAAAGGTCAGGACATAGAGCGGGATACATTCCACTGCTCTTATGCGTCATAACTAACGTAAAAAAGGTTCGATTTCGATTAAAATTTTAGTATGTGGTAGAAGACCACCTGGGGACAAACCCTATTGAAAATTGGCGAAATGGGGGTCAAAGGTCAGGACATAGGAGAGGAATCACTTCCATCGCCATTATGAGTCATAACTTACGTAAATATGTTTCGATTTGGGTGAAATATTGGTATGTTGTAGGGACCTTCCTGGGGACTTGAAAATGGGCGAAATGGGGTGAAAGGTTAGGACACAGGTGCGGGATCTATTCCACAGCGCTTATGCATCATAACTTACGTAAAATTGCTTCGATTGCGACAAAACTTTATCATGTTATTTCGGAGATATACAGAACCAGTTCTGTTGAATATCATCCAAATGGATCAAAGGTCAGGGCACAGGGGTGAGATTTATTCCACAGCCATTTTTCTCATAACTTGAGTAATAGCTTGAGTAATGATTTCTGGTATATTGGAAAGCGTATCATAATCAATGCATTGCATGATTTTACTAACTTGTTCCTTTATTTCTCGGTCACTTTAGTATATAAACATTTATACGAGTATAATGTTTATCTTAGTATAATTATTATGACTGCTGCATTTTGAAGTGGTGAATTATGCATGACTCACTGTTTATCACGGCAAAGATTTATAGCTAAGTTTTTATTAATACATAGAAGGAACACACACACACACACACACACACACTTTTTCTCCTGTAAGAGAGACGGACTGGATTTCAGGGAAAAAGAAATGTCCTTACCCAGGCTCCAGGCTGTGTTAAATATTTGGCTTCATGCAGTAGGAGCTTGTATCCTGGCAAGAATGCGTGTGTCTGTTTTCACGGATGGGTAGATCATGTTGTCCGTACATTAAGGCTATTGCAACTTCATCGTAACGATGATTTATTGAACGTTTTGCGCGCAGTTTCTGACATTTACTAAACGAAGAACTCAATAATTTGTCCACAATAATCAACGTGGAAACTTTGCAATTCATCGCACGTTAATATGCAGCAAAATCACTTCAAAAAAATGTGAAGCACTGAAATACAGAGCGAATTTAAAAAAATATATACAGTATTTTGACTTTTGTAAGACTGTTGATACCACGATAGATTATAAATCACATGTTACTTTCCACTTTTCGAGAAAGCTTTTCTGTGAACTAACTCAAACAAATCGATAAAATGTATTAGCTAGATAAAATGAAAATGAAGTAGTATTTTCTGTAAGCGTACAATTTGGCTTAAGGTAAAATATATTCCTTGAAGGAATCTTCATATGAACCAACGCTTCTAATTTTATATTATTTTAAAAGAAGACCAAGAGTCATAAAATAGGAGTTTTCTTCTGAGATGTAAATTAGGAAACAATATGTTGTAAACAAAAAAATTTCAATATAGTGAAGAAAGAAAAATATATCCGATAAAATATGTCAGATTTTTCAATGTTGAGTCGCATTTTTCAATGTCTGTAGAGTGTATTTCTACTTTTACTTCACCGAAAGAAAAGAAAAAAATTCCATCAAGAGTCTAATGTAAAAATTTTTTTGAACTAATGCCCAAATGGAAAGACGTACATGTTTTTGAATGATAGCTAATGCTGAAGAGAACTTGATAAAAATAATTACGTGTTGCAGAATGTGAAATATGTTCCGAAACGGCTGATAAAATAAAGATGTGTAGAATCAAAAAGCAAATAACTGTCGACAAGCGTAGATCAATTACTAATGCCAGGCGTCATCGTTCATGCTTACGGTCCAAAGGTGAAAAAAGTTGCTAATGATTAAATGAGATGTCTCTAATAGCAACTATTTCGGTGGATTACACAACCTTTAAGGACGAAATACTTATCGTTTGGATTAGCATTGGATATAGAATCTTGCTCATTAAATGCACGGAGTACGTAAGAAAAATGAAGGAAAGAAAAGAAAACAAAAAAATAATAACTTCGCCCCTGTTTCAGATAAAGCCGAATATCTTCTGTGAATTCATGGGATCGGAATAAACACTATGTTTCTTTCTCTGTAGGGAGAAATTCAAAATCACTGAAAACCTAATATTAGATGTTGTTTCAAGTAGAACAACATCCGTTTCAAAGGGGGAAAGGCACCTTTTTACTTTAAAAATCTCTTTTCTCAGAGGAAAGAATCAATAACCGAAGCACTTTTATATTCATTGAAAAATTCAAAAATAATGACACCGAGATTCCAGGATAATGACCATGTTTTTTGAATCCCTTCCGACATAAAAAACATTTTTTTCGAAAAGGGTTTTCAGAAAAGGTAAAAATCAGCGAAAAAACAATGTTCCAACATCTCCTAGCAGAAAAATTGCGCAAGATGCTAACAATTTACAATGATCTCTATAGTGAGGAGACCCAGTTACAAAATGTTTTTCATTTTACTGTTTTCAATTGCAAATCCAGAATCGATGAAATGTTTGCAATAGAAAGAACTACTAACTCCCAATAGCAAGCGAGAAAATTCTGTGCAATTTTCTCGCTTGCTAAGAAATAATTTCAATCGGGTTTTTAGGGTTCCCTATCACTTTGTCCGTGTTCATTTCGTCCACCCTCACTTCGTCCAGTTCATTTTGTCTAACGTTCACTTTGTCCACTGTTCACTTCGTCCGCTGTTCACTTAGTTCAATGTTCACTTCGTCCTCTGTTCATTTCGTCCACCGTTCACTTTGTCCACATTCATTTCGTCCTCAGAATGAATGGAATACCGTGGGCATTTTCTGTTTTCATGGAGTTTTTGTTATAGGCAGAAGAAAAGATCAGCGGACATTGCTTGCATGAGATTCTTGTTCCTGTCTGTGTTTCTCGATTAAAATATAACGACTTTGAATCTTACTTAAAGTAAAACAAGGAACTTAACTTTGAAGAGCTTTTTGACTCTTTTGTGTGGTACGATGTCAATCACTACATCATGACTCACGCTATGTTCGGAAAAGGACTATAAGGTGGGATTTTTAATAACGCTGCAATTTTACTTAGGCACTAAATATTTACATAAGATGCCAAGTTATTAATACTTCTATTTTACTTACTTAGGCACTAAATACTAATTACTATGCATCATGTTTAGGCCCTTTTGAAAGTTTTTATTTTGCCTATGTCATATTCAAAACGTTTACGTATCCACTCAAGGTAATCATATTGTGCTTTTACTGAGACACGAAATATTAATTCATAATCCCTAGGCTTAAGCCGTTTCAACAGGTTTTATTCTACGGATATCATATTCATAACGTTTACCTATCAACTGAAGGCAATAATATTGCGCTTTTACTTAGGCACTAAATATTATTTCATATGCCCTAGGCCGTTTCACAGTTTTTATTTCAATCACGTCATACTCATAACATTTACATATCAAATCAAGGTAATGCGCATTTGCTCAGGCACTAAATATTATTTCATGGGCTCTAGGCCTAGGCCTTTTTACAGTATTTATTCTACGGATGTCATATTCATAATGTTTACGTATCAAGTCAAGGTAAAAATATTGCACTTTTGCTCATGCACTAAATATTATTTTAGGCCCTTTTTCACAGTTTTTATTCGAACCATGTTGTATTCATAACGCTTACATATCAAGTCAAGCTATTAATGTTGCACCTTTACTTTGGCTCTGAACATTAATTAGCAAGACGTAGGCCTTTTTAACAGTTTTTAATCACTTACACTAAATATTCATAGCATTTGCATAACATGTCAAGTTATTAATATTGATCTTTTACTTAGGCATAAAATATTAATTACAAGGGCCTAGGACATCGGTATAATAAACACCGTCAAAAGGTCCTAGGCCTAAGGCCTATGAATTAATATTTAGTACATGAGCAAAAGCGTAATATTATTACCTTAATTTGATATGAAAATGCTACAAATATAGCGCAAATAGAATAAAAACAGTGAGAAAGGCATAGGCCTAGAGCCTATGAAATAATATTTAGTGCCTGAGCAAAAGCGTAATATTATTACCTTGACTTGATACGTAAACATTATGAATATGACATCCGTAAAATAAGTACTGTAAAAAATGCCTAGGCTTAGGGCCCATGAAATAATATTTAGTGCCTGAGCAAATGCGCATTACCTTGATTTGATATGTAAATGTTATGAATATGACGTGATTAAAATAAAAACTGTGAAAAGGCCTACGACATATAAATAATATTTAGTGCCTAAGTAAAAGCGCAATTAATACCTTGAGTTGATTGGTAAACGTTATGAATATGACATCCGTAGAATAAAAACTGTTGAATCGGCTTAAGTATAGGGACTATGAATTAATATTTCGTGCTTCAGTAAAAGCACAATATGATTACCTTGAGTGGATATGTAAACGTTTTGAATATGACATACGCAGAATAAAAACTGTCAAAAGGGCCTAAACATGAGGCATAGTAATTAGTATTTAGTGCCTAAGTAAGTAAAAGAGAAGTATTAATAACTTGGCATCTTATGTAAATATTTAGTGCCTAAGTAAAATTGCAGCGTTATTAAAAAATCCCACCTTATAGTCCTTTTCCGAACATAGCGTGAGTCATGATGTAGTGATTGACATCGTACCACACAAAAGAGTCAAAAAGCTCTTCAAAGTTAAGTTCCTGGTTTTACTTTAAGTAAGATTCAAAGTCGTTATATTTTAATCGAGAAACACAGACAGGAACAAGAATCTCATGCAAGCAATGTCCGCTGATCTTTTCTTCTGCCTATAACAAAAACTCCATGAAAACAGAAAATGTCCACGGTATTCCATTCATTCTGAGGACGAAATGAATGTGGGCAAAGTGAACGGTGGACGAAATGAACAGAGGACGAAGTGAACATTGGACTAAGTGAACAGCGGACGAAGTGAACAGTGGAAAAAGTGAACGTTGGACGAAATGAATCGGACGAAGTGGGCGTGGACGAAATGAATACGGGCAAAGTGATCCGTCACCGATTTTTAGCACCAGAGGGACACATGCAAAAAGAAAATGAAACTAGCTCCTCCCACCCTCCCGCCCCCAAGCGGAGAACCTTGAGCTATCAAAAAGTAAAAAATATATAGAAAATTGTGGCGACTGGTCTATAGGAGCACCTGAGCGTGCGCTCAACCCACAATGTTTAGGGAATTTCATCAGAGTAACGAAAAACTTTTGATTAAAGTAAATTCAGTGAATGTGAAGATTACATAGAAAACATATAGCATTAATATGTGTTCTGATAAGCATCATTACGCTAGTGAAAATATATTGCGTTTCCTTGCAGTTAGACATTTATGATTTTCCATCCAGAACCCATGTACAACTTTCAATTCTACCTTCCGTCAGCACAATTCCCTGTAGCTCCACGTCAGATGTACCTGAGCATGCGCAGTTATGCACTCTTCTAGAAACCAGGCAACGCTTTGCAGATCAGCACATGCACACATTTCAACCTGGCCCATTTACGTTTTCTTACCGGAGGAAAACGCATTCATTTTTTCGCTGTTCTGTCTTGCATTAGTTAATGGAAGTCTTACACAAATAACAAAATACACACCCCGGTCAATGAATTAAAAACCCTTATTCAGATGTACGTAACGTCATTTACGCAGCGTATTCGCTAAATGCGGGGCCACGTACATCAACACGTGGTCTAGACAATTATTTAAGACTGCTCCTCATCAGTAACCGTCAGTAGTGTTTATCGCAAGGAAAAACACGCTGTACCATTCGGAGTTGGATGAAAACCTTCTTTTGGGTGCCCGTCTAGTTAGAGCGACGATTTTGAAAATAGCAGAACTAACTGGTTTCTCAAACGGTGATGTATCCAGAGTCTATCGCACCCCGGTGGCGCAGTGGTCTAAGCGATGGCTTCTGATCATTCGTCCAAGATGGGTCCGGGTTCGAATCCCGGTGAGGCATGGATGTTGTGTTTGTCTTATGGCACTGGCTCTCTCCCTTCTCTGGAACCAGTGGCCCTAAATGAGGGATGGGCGACTGCTTATAGCCCATTAGGTTGCTAACGGTGGTCGTTAAACATCGAATAAAAATATATATATATATACACTGAAGTGCCAAAAAAATGGTATAGACGAGCTTATGGAAAGTACATAGCAACATCACCTACGCGCGTACTCGGTTGCGTCCTCCAGTGCGTATATAAAGCGATAGACATCCTTGCCAGCTGTCAGAGCTCTTTTTGGTATGAGAATGAAAAGTAAAACCGATTTAAGCGATTTTCAAAGCGGTGTCATAGTTGGCGCTCGTGAGATGGGCCATAGTATTTCGGAGGTAGAAAAGAAGTTCGGATTTTCACGGATGACCATTGCAAGGGTGTACCGTGACTACAAAAATTCCGGCAAAACCTCCAACCTACGATACCAGTGTGGCCGTAAAAAGACATTGAGTGAACGTGACCATCGTCGGCTGTCAAGAATTGTTTCACGCGACACTCTCGCAGGTATAATCGGAATTCAATGCTGGAGCCTCAACAAGCATTAGCGTCCGGACTGTGCAACGTACCCTGCACGATATGGGCTTTGGGAGCTGACGCCCAACTCGAGTTCCCTTGATGGGTGCACGACACAGAGCTATGCGCCTCGCTTGGGAACGGCAACACAGCCACTGGACACTTGATGACTGGAAACAAGTAGCCTGGTCAGACGGGTCGCGTTTCCAACTGTATCGGGCAGATGGAAGGATTTGTGTGTCGCGCCAACTCCATGAAGCCATGGTTCCCGCCTGTCAACAGGGAACTTTACCGGCTGGTGGGGGATCCGTAATGGTAGGGGGTGTTTAGCTGGACTTCACTGGGACCCCTGGTACGTCTACAAACGTCTGTGACCAGCCAACGCTATGTGAGCATCCTTTCTGACGAGGTACACCCGTTCATGTCCTGCATTCATGCTGATGGGTTGCGCCTGTTCCAACAGGACAACACAAGTGTCGGGACTTCACATTATGGTTAGAGGAGCATTCATCTGAGTTTGGGGTGTTGCCATTCTCACCCAATTCCCCAGATCTGAACGTGATAGAACAAACACTGACGGGAAAAAATCCCAACACCAAGAAGGGGTTGTGTCAGATAAACGACAGTTGGTAGGCGGTGAGAGTACATCTGTAAGATGACGTCCATGCAAATTTCGCGCTCGGAGCATACGTGTGGCGTTAGTAGCGCCCCTTGGAACATGCAAAGCAGGTTTGCTGTAAATACGCGCTGTAACGTTCGTGAGCGTTAGTTATCGTTGAGATTCGACGTAGTGTATTGATGTTAGTCAAGAATGCCTTTAAGAAGACGAAGAAGCCATTATTAACAGCTCACGGAGTTTGAACGAGGTCGTGTAATAGGACTACGAGAAGGTGGATTTTCATTCCGTAATATTGCAGAACGACTTGGCAGGAATGTAGCCACTGTGCATGATTGTTGGTAGCGGTGGTAAAGGGAAGGTACTGTCTCAAGAAGACCGGGTTCCGGCCGGCCACGTGGCACTACTGAGAGGGAAGACTGCCGTGTACGGCGTATGGCGGTGACGCATCGTACCGCGTCTGCGGCAGCAATTCGAGCTGCAGTTGCCACCACAGTGACACAACGAACTGGTACAAATCAGTTACTTGAAGGACAGTGGTGAGCCAGACGCCCTGTAGCGTGCATTACACTTACTCCAAACCACTGCCGTTTGCGACGTCAGTGGTGTCAAGCTACAGCTCATTGGAGGACGGAGTGGAGATCTGTTGTGTTTTCTGATGAAAGCCGGTTATGCCTGTGTGCCAGTGAAGGAGGCCAGGTGCGCGCCTGCAAACCAACCTGTCTGCTGCCGAGACACACTGGACCTACACCTGGAGTTATGGTCTGGGGAGCAATTTCCTATGACAGCAGGAGCACTCTCGTGGTTATCCCACGCACCCTGACGGCACAGTTGTACGTCGGTCTGGTGATTCAACCTGTTGTGCTGCCATTCATGAACAGCATTCCAGGGGGTGTTTTCCAACAGGATAACGCTCGCCCGCATACCGCTTTTGTAACCCAACATGCTCTACAGAGTGTCGACATGTTGCCGTGGCCTGCTAGATCACCAGATCTTTCACCAATCGAGCACGTATGGGACATCATTGGGCGACAACTAAAGCGTCACCCCCAACCAGCATTAACCGTCCCTGTATTGACCGACCAAGTGCAACAGGCATGGAACTCCATCCCACAAACTGACATCCAGCACCTGTACGACACAATGCATGAACGTTTGCGTGCTTGTATTCAACATTCTGGTGGTTACACCGGTTATTAATGTACCAGCATTTCACCTTTAAAATGGCTCTTCTCGCGCTTACAATATGCTGTTATAACGAAGTAAATTTCTCCGTCATTTTTGGTCTACGCCGGGATTCGAACCCGAGGCCGCTTATTCCGGAACAAGTCGCTCTACCAACTGAGCTACGCAGACGTTTCATTCTGATTCCTATCTGCCTTTATGTCGTGTGCGTCCTTCTGGCAGGTACGTCACATCTCCTGGTACGTTACACTGTGATCTTGAAACCTTAATCGATTAAATATGTTACCTATACAAATGTATTGCCGCCATTTCATTCCTCTACAACTATTTTTTCGTGGTGTTGGGATTTTTTTTCATCAGTGTATTTGGTATGCCTTGCAACGCGCTATCGAACACGGGTATCTGAGACCTCAGAATACACACGAATTGTGGAAAGCTGTGCAGGAATTATTGTGTGCATTGCCTACAGCATATTTCCAGAAGCTAGTGGAGTCCCTGCCCCGTCGTATTTCTGCAGTCCTGCTCTCCCGTTGGGGACCTACCAAGTATTAGACTGGTGTACCAATTTGTCTGGCACTTCAGTGTATATATACCCAGAGTCTTTATTCAGTTGAAAAATAACCCACATTGCTTGTCTAAAAGGTGTAACTGTGGCGCGATGACAGTCTGTCAGAAACAAGATCTCCATCGTCTGAAAAGGCTTTAACGCAGAAAAAGGATTTCCTGTGTTTAGCAATTGATCGAAGCATTCAATGAAGGCTGTTCCTGGTCCATATCTGAGCAAATTATGAGCGGGTAATTGAAGTGGATCGGTATCGGCAGTTACAGAAATCAATGTTTTTCGTATCGGTAGTTGCCTGCGTATACGGAAAACATTGATTTCTGCGAAGAATCGGGAAGTTCGTCTACAGTGGAGTCAGGAATACCATGACTTTTCACTAGAAAACTGGAAAAGAGTCATGTGGTCCGACAAGTCGTGGTAAACCTTGTTCTCTATTCTTGGTAAACAAAGAGTTTGGCGGGAGCCCCATAAAGCAATGGACTCAGATTACCTTCTAAACACAACTCAAGGTTCTGGAGGTGGTTTCATGGTGGGGGGCACGTTCTGTTGGTACGGAACGTAACCCTCTGGTATTGTAGGAAGGCCGGGTGTACCGCAAGGACTATCTGAACATTGCTGTCGATGATGTTCATCCTGCAATGATAACTTTTTATCCAGCAGGTGACATCTGCTTCATGGAAGGCAATGCAATTATCTACGGCGCAAGATGTGTTCAGAAGTGATTCAGCGAGCATGCAGCGACTTCCACGGTCTTTCCTGGCTACCACAAAGCCCAGACCTGAACCCATTTGAGAATGTATAGAACATGTTAGGAAATGAAATCCGGGAGCATAATTATCTTCATTCAGATTGTTTGGTAAACACCTAGTATGTTGTAGACGTAGATGCACTCCAACACTTGTGGAATCTATGCTAAATCACATACGTGCAGTGATTCGGTCAAAAGAAGGTCGAACCCAGTATTGAATAAAGGTTTCTAATTTTGTTGTAGGTGTGTGTGCATGAGGCGCTAGATTTTTGTCCTCCTAATCACATGAATACTGTTGATTATTTGCTTAAACATCAGCTCTCCTCTCATTCTTTGGGACAGAAATTGGAAATTAAAAGACGTAGGACAAATCCTAAATTACAGCAATAATGTAAAGATAAAATATTTTTGTATATCTTCTGTTTAAAAAACTGAGCAAATTAGGAAGATCAGTTCCGAAACATACAAAAAGAATGAAAGGACATGCGGCTATATAGCAATTTTGTAAAGTAATTAATAGAAAGTGAATGCAAATATAAACGATAACGAACTGTATACAGCGAAGAAAAGCATCTTTTTTTTATTTCTAAACGATTCTTAAAAACAGAGGTAAAATTACAGACAAAAAATCACATTAACATCGCTTGGTGCCAGAATTTCTCATCACGAAAATTTCAAAAATATATGCAAAGTGTTCATTGAAATATTAATTTTTCTAATCGTAACTTCAGACTAAATGATACCTGGAATGTGCGCACCCAAGCAAGGAAACTGCATTATTTCAAGCAGAAGATATGCAAAAAAATATTTTCCGTAGTACGCGGTATCTGACCACAAAATAATCTTTTTTCGAATGGGTTTATAGACTCGTAGATGCCGCGGTAAATCTGTTGAAACGTAAATATGCGTTTGCTGCTTTTAATGGCAACATCGCGTGTTATGAAAAAATTGGATAGTATTATTTTTCACCTAAGCGTCATCCAATGTAAAAATAATTTTTCAAATTGGATATTTAAGAGCAGAAATTAAGTGAGAATTAAGATGTATTTTCATTCGTAGAGCGGGAAAAAGGTGTATTATCTTGAGAACAAAGTACACGATGGCTGATCAATAAGTAACTTACGATTACCTTCTGCAGAGAATTAAGGATAAGTATTATGAATCAGTGCCATTAATTACGCTGTCTTCCTGGCTAGAGAGCGTTGTTTGGCACAAGTGTTTGTACAAAAGGGCAACGTGCTGAAGAAGAGATTAAAGTGAAAAGGACCACCCTCCGCGAAACATGTTCTTACTCAGAGGTATGAG
The DNA here is from genome assembly GCA_039090855.1 of Macrothele yani. Taxonomy (NCBI): domain Eukaryota; kingdom Metazoa; phylum Arthropoda; class Arachnida; order Araneae; family Macrothelidae; genus Macrothele; species Macrothele yani. The sequence goes on along the minus strand of CM077022.1, from coordinate 39,408,887 downwards.
ATAATATTAGGTTGTCGCCACATTTGGACAACAGATGTTGTACCCCGACGCGTTTCGAGCCGCGATGAGACGAAGAGACCCACCGCACGTAAGTAGTCCTACCATAAAACCTCTCGGAAAGGTGTCCGGGCGATGGTTGGATTCCCGATGACGTCGCCCTGGAATTCTCATCCCTTACACGTGTTTTTGTCTCGGTTGGAGTGGACCATACTCTCAGGTCAAGACGATCAAACTTACGTACGTAGAACCGCTTTGCCCTTTTATTTCCTTCACCTCCGACGCGACCGGTTTGCAACTGCAATCATTTACATAACCCTTCTGTCGACACGTGTACTCCTCTCGTACGTACGCAAATATGACATTGAGATGGCTTCATGAGCAGCTCACTGCAAAGGACTCAGACGTGGACGAATCGTAGCTAGCGGGAAATATTGAACAGTTTCGTGATTTAAGCTACTTTGAAGGAGACAAGGTAATGGACACTAACGATGCATGAAAACTGCATCGAGGATGTACAATAGGCAGGGCCGAATTTTTTTTTTTTTTTCGAAATCGTTAACGCAATAGTGCCCAAAGGTTGCTCTACCTGATCCTTAGTTAGTGCATAAATTTTTAAAAGAATATTCCATTATCTTCAGGCCTCTACCTGTCCATAAAGTTTCAAAATTTAACGTTTTAACACTGCAAGTGGGTGTAATTTTAATTTAGTAATTAAACTTCACAAATTTGAAATGAAAATACTTTTGCGAAAAAATAGTTTATAGATTGATGTTTTATGTCCGATTTCGTCCAACAGATGGCACTGCAAGCTCCCTCCTAGAAGCTGTGCATTTCGCCATACTACGGAAGTGAGCAGTCGAAAGTTAGCTCTCTCGGAAGGAGGACAGGTTTTCAAACGACGTTATTTTTGCAGCACAGTGTTTGTTGGATGCGCTAAAAGTCTTCTCAAATTGTGCGACAACAATGAGCTTAAGTAAAGTAAGTACTAGAAGTGCAAATCCATGTCCTATTTCTGGTGCACCATCGGATTTGCGTCATTGTGTGCTACCCACGTACGAAGACGTTAAGAGTGTTATTTATTTGTTCAACATGACCTAAAACATGCACTGAAGTGCCAGAAAAACTGGCACACCAGTCTATAACTAGGTAGGTCCCCCAACGGAGCGCAGGACTACAGAAATACGACGGGGCATGGACTCCACTAGCTTCTGGAAATATGCTGTAGGTAGTGCACACCATACTTCCTGCAGAGCGTTACACAATTCGGGTGTATTCCGAAGTCTTAGATATGTTCGATAGCGTTCTATCACGTTCAGATCTGGGAACTTGGGTTTGGAAATGGCAACACCCCAAACTCAGATGAATTCTCCTTCAACCATAATGTGGCATCCCGACACTTGTGTGGAGGTGCATTGTCCTGTTGGAACAGGCCCAACCCATCAGCATGAATGCAGGACATGAACGGGTGTACCTCGTCAGAAAGGATGCGCGCATAGCATTGGCCAGTCACAGACGTTTGTAGACGTACCAGGGGTCCCAGTGAAGTCCAGCTAAATACACCCCATACCATTACGGACAACCCCCCCCAGCCGGTACAGTTCCATGTTGACAGGCGGGATCCACGGCTTCATGGGGTTTGCGTCACACACGAAGCCTTCCATCTGCCCGATACATTTGGAAACGCGACTCGTCAGACCAGGCTACTTGTTTCCAGTCATCAAGTGTCCAGTGGCGGTGTTGCCGTGCCCAAGCGAGGCGCATAGCTCTGTGTCGTTCACCCATCAAAGGAACTCGAGTTGGGCGTCGGCTCCCAAAGCCCATATCATGCAGGATACGTTGCGCAATCCAGATGCTGATGATTGTTGAGGCTCCAGCATTGAATTCCTATGATACCTGCGAGAGTGTTGCACGCCTATCGCGTGAAACGATTCCTGACAGCCGATGATGGTCACGTTCACCCATTGTCTTTTTACGGCCACACTGGTGTCGTGGATTGGAGGATTTCCGGAATACATGTAGTCACGGTACACCCTTGTAATGGTCGTCCGTGAAAATCCGAACTTCGTTTCTACCTCCGAAAATCTATGGCCTATCTCACGAACGCCAACTATGACACCGCGTTGAAAATCGCTTAAACCGTTATTACTTGTCATTCTCATTCCGAAAACAGCTCTGATATCTGGCAAGGATGTCTATCGCTCTATATACGCACTGGCGGACGCAACCGAATACGAGCATAGATTACGTTGCTATGTATTTAGCATAAGCTTGTCTGTACCAGTTTTTCTGGCACTTCAGTGTACATCATCTGGTAAAGATTCCAGTGTTTTTGACATCAGTCAGATAGTTCCTAAAAAAATCCAAAACATCTGGATGCGAGCAGCAATTCCAACTGTTTCTCATGATCGTTGTTTTACAACTGATTCGAGCATACCACGACAAGTACCTTAAGTTTGTTCGTTATCCAAAAATGAAAAGAAACAATAGTTTTGAACTCAAAGTCCATGACTTTGAAGAAGATGCACAAAAAAAGTTATATGATATTGGATTTTGCAAATGTCTGGATTTTCATAAATGCAAGTGTGAAAAGGCGCGAAAAGTTCCCGCTAAAGAGAGAAGTTTCTTGATGGATCAGAGGACATGCAGGAAGATGATTATAGGAAATATTGATGTAGTAGAGACAGAAAGAATAGCAAAGAAATATGCAAGAATAGGAAAACGTACATTGTGGGAGGAAAAATCAAAACATGCAATGGCCTCAGCTAAAGAGATTTCAAAAGCAAAATGCGATATTCTTACAACGTTAAAAGTACGCGCAGTCTGTGAAGAAAGCCAGAATTTTGCCACACATGGAGCCATCTTGTAAAACAAATGACGTGACAATTCACACAGTAGCAGGTATTTGTGACCAATATCAAATATCGCATAGAGAAGCAGTTGCAGTGGCATCGGTCATTTTAGAGGACGTTGGTATTATTACTGCGACAGACAAAACGCTGGTAATTGACAAAAATAAAGTACGAAGAACTCGGCAACGTAACCGTAAGACACTCAATGATAATTTTAAAGCTAGTGATCCTGGGCAAAATCATGTTGTAAGTGGACTGTACTTCGATGGGATGGAAGCACAAAACTCTTTATCAAGAAACGTTTGCGGGAAAATATCATAGGAGAAGCAAATCATCATCATCATCATTGTCAACCATTATCAATCCACTGCTGGACGAAATTCTCCCCAAGTTTCCTCCACAACGGTCTGTCTTGTGCCAGTCTCCTCCATGTCACCCCTGCATACTTTCGAATTTCATCCACCCATCTCCCATGTGGTCTTCTTCTGGGTCTTTTCCTGTCCCTTGGAATCCAATCTAAAATTTCGGCTGTCCATCGATGATCTGTCCTTCTGGCAGTATGTCCAGACCATTGCCATTTCAGGGATTTAACTCTGATCATGATGTCTTCCACTCTTGTCATTTTTCGGATCCACGTGTTCCTCTTCTTATCTCTCCTGGTTACACCAAGTAAGCACCTCTCCATGCTTCTTTGAGTTGTCTGCAGACTTTGTATGTCTCTTTTAGTTAAGGTCCACGTCTCTGCACCATACGTAAGCACTGGAAAGGATGCATTGATCAAACACTTTTCTTTTAAGACATAATGGCATATTGCTCTTGAAAATTATGCTGTTTCTTCCAAAAGCTCTCCAGGCAAGTTTTGTACGGCGATTAATTTCTTCATCAATGTGACCCTCACTTGATATCTGCTGTCCAAGATAAACGTACGTGTCTGTTATCTCCAGCTTTTCTCCATCAATCGATAAATCTTCATTTCTTGTAAAAGCATTGAACATCACTTTTGTCCTCTGAAAGTTCATTTTAATCCCACTTCTTTACTCTTGTCAGCAAGTTCCTCGATCATACTCTGCAGCTCTGATGGGGTAGTTGCAAAAATGACTACGTCATCAGCAAAACGAAGGTGGGTTAGATAATCTCCATTAATCTTTATCCCCTTGTTTTCCCAGCTCAGCGACTGAAAAACACCCTCCAATGTGGCATTAAAGAGCAAATATGAAGAACATTATACTTTATTAGCCGAACCTGGGTCTTCATATTTATGTCATACAACACCATCTTCTGGTACCGGTAAAAGTATAGCAACGTCTATAATTGATTACTTTGATTACTTTACCCAACCTAAATGACGTGAAAGCTATTGGCTGTGATGGAACTAACATTAACACAGCATATACGAATGGTGTGATCAGATGTTTAGAAAATGATTTAAATCGTCCCCTACAATGGTTTGTGTGTCAATTACACAGCAACGAACTGCCTCTTCGACACCTATTTCGACTTGTTGATGGAGCAACATCAGAGCCTCGAGAACATAGTGGTCCAATTCGGAATCAATTAGTGAATTGTGAAAAGAAATCCGTTGCAAACTTTATGCCTACGCCATGCATTTTGCCTGACGTTGATGTTATTCTGAGTACAGACCAAAAATACATGTATCAAATTTGCCAAGCAATTTCATCGGGTTCTTGCTCAGAGGCCCTTGCCAACAGACATCCAGGAAATTTGTCCCCTTCAAGGTGGCTAACAAGAGTCAACGCAATACTAAGAGTTTATGTAGGAAGTCAGGATCCATCCCCTGAATTAAAGCTTATAACTGAATTAATTGTCAGATTTTATGCACCATCATGGTTCTATATAAAAAAATATCCAACTTGCAAATATGGGGGTTGTCATGTTCATAGGCTAGTAGAATCTTCAAAATACCTCAGTTCTAGTCTCAAGGCAATATTTGACCCAGTAATACAAAGAAATGCTTACTTTTGTCATAAAGAAAATTTACTGCTTACGATGATAGCAGACGATCGTCGTCACATCAGAGAATTATGATTGAGATGCATTTCGAAAGCTAGGGCGAAAAAGGATCAAACTGCAAATGCAGTTAGAATTTTCAAAATTCTTACTATAAAATTTGAAGCCCAAGTTTATACCGATCTCATATTTTGGCCAGGTTGTGACATCACTTGTCCGCCCGTTCTCGATGCAATCTCGGATACTGAGTTAGCAGAGTTCATTGAAATGAAGGAAATTCGTGCTATTGATTTCCTTTTATACCCATGTCACACGCAGGCCGTTGAACGATATGTAAAACTGACGTCTGAAGCCTCCGTTTGTGTAATAAGGCCTGAAGCCAGAGATGGATTCGTCAGAGCAACATCAAAATCAAGGCAAATTCTGCCAAAGTTTGACACCAAAAAACAATATAATACACATACAAATTCGGTGTTATAACTATGATTTTAATTTTTCTTTTCCGTTATTGAATTTTCAGTGTTTTGCATATATGTACATATTATATTTCATTATATTTACATATAACATTTCATTTTATTTATATATTATCGTACAATAATGTAAAATACTGTACTATAATATAAAAATATCAAAGTATAGTATAATAATGTAAAATAGAAGACGTTTTAATATGAATACACAAATGTAAAAGTTTGTTTCACTGCATAACCCTATCAGAGAATTTCTTTTATGTGTAACTTTGCAGGATGTTTTAGGTAGTTTTTCATAAAATGGTTTAAATATGCGAATTATGTTTATGATTATGATATAATAAGGTATAGATATATATAAGTCAAACATGATAATTTTTTTCTTTCTAAACAAAACGTGTTTTTTGACAATTTTACTTTTTTTTTGTACATTACAACCCATAGTAGAGGCCTCAAGATTGTATTTTTAAAAAACGTACCTGAAAAAAAATTCTTTTGTTACAAAATGGGGCATCTTTTGCGCCCCATTGCATTTTGAAATTCTAATATCTTTTTTTACCTAATCCAACGGCCCACCTTAATGTACAATGAATGGTGAACAAACAACAAAATAAGCAGACAGCGCACTTCCTGTGGGCGTTAACTACTGTTAGTTGTTCGAAGGTAACGGTGGCTGGAGAAGATTGCACGTGGTAGCAGACAAGCTGCATTGCATCAGGTAACCGCGCAGTACGACAGAGATATTGAGAGGAGAATTTCATCATACACAGTCCAATAATAAGATAAATATTATAACATCAGACGTGCACCACTCGTGTGATGTTATTTCCCTCTCAGTGCTCATCTCTACTTAACAACCGATAAATGCATCTACAGTGGGCATGCATTTTTTTAGTCCTGAGGGTGTGATATTTCGTGGGAGCACAGAAACTTCACACTTTTAAGAACGGTAAAAATGCCCTTTGGTCCGATAAAGCACTTTCTTAGTTAATACATACCGATGGACGTCCCAGACTCTGGCGTTAAGAGCACAAATCGACGGATCACACCTGCGTAGCGTTAAGTATGCAAGCTATTGTAAGCCGTGTAATAGTCTGGGGTCCATTTCCGTTGCTGTCTGTGATTTACTTAATACTAATGGAACAGTATTTGAATGCCAGAAGGTATCTTAACATTACTGTGTACCTGACATACTCGTAGCATGGCGTTTCCTGATGGATAGGGCTACGTCCAGCAGAAAAATGCTCCACGTCACAAGGCTCGAATCGTCACACTGTGACTCCCAAATGCTAAAATCCCTCCCACCGTCACAAAAATCTGACACCTGTGCGCTAAGTTTGAGGGATATATTCATAGCCGAGAGCGTTTCCTAGCGATCAGTTGGCAACTGACGGACGCCATCACATCCGAATGCTGAACATACCTATGGAACGATATCAGCAGCTCGCTGAATCCATACCACGTAGAATTGAGGCTGTTTTGAAGGCCAAGAGCTGTCGCGCACGTTTGTATGTAGGTGTTCTTATAATTTGCTACTTCACTGTAACCGAGTTTTATTTCAAAGAATAAATTAATTGAACTAAATATCGTTTTCCAGAAATAATACCTCTTTTACCCAGCAAGGAAATCTACCGGACTTGTCTGAAGAGCGTGGGGGCTGGCATTTGCACCGAACGAAGACAAAGACCAAGTTGATTCAAACCTTTGATGAAAATGGATACCTGGAAGATTTTCTAAGAGACGACGGAGACAATAAACAATGGCTAACGTAAATAAGTACAAAATAATTTCATATGTACACTCTTCGTCAAAAAATAGTTGCACCCAGAAGGACGTGTCGGATTGCAATGCTATTTCAGAGGAAGGTAAAGTTTACCAGAAACAATAAATGATTAAACATTGAGACTCATATGGGCAATAGTTATTGAGCTACACGCCAATAAGCAGTCTCTCTCAGTATGGCGTCGAGCAGCCATGTTTGATCACACATCATGCCAGACGTCTCGGCATGGAGTTGCACAGGTTCCTTATGGTGTCCTGCGATAACCCATCACCTGCAGCTTGAATCTTCTCACGCAGTTCCTGCGGATTGCGCGATAGGGGTGATGTGTGGATAGCGCGTCCAATAGCATCCCACACATTTTCAATCGGCGATAGGTCTGGCGATGCGGCTGGCCATGGCAGAGTGTCAGTGCCTTGAAAGCAAGCTTTCGAGACAGCAGCAGTAGGCGGACGAGCGTTGTCCTGTTGGAAAATCGCACCGGAGTGAGATTTCAGAAAAGGTAGGGCCACTGGTTGCATGACTTCATTAACGTAACGTTGGGCTGTCAAAGTGCCTGTAATGAACACCAAAAGTGATGTGGCATCGTAGGCAACTGCACCCCACACCATGACACCAGGCCTTCTGGACGTGTTACGCTCGACAACAAACCGTTCATCTTGGCGCTGACCTCGGTACCTCCACATACGGATTCGTTGGTTGTCTCCTCCAAGACAAAAGCGGGACTCGTCACTGAAGATCACCCGCTGCCATTCTGGGTGGCTCCATGACCGTCTGGCACGCCACCATTGCAGTCTTTGGCGACGATGCAATGGTGTTAAAGGCAGTCGTCGTAACGGTCTGAGTGCGTGTAGTCCTACGTCGTGCAGCCGTTTGCCAACGGTGCTGGCACGAACCGGACGATGCATGAAGGGCAACAGTGTTCGCTGAATATCAGCAATCGTGGCTGTTGGGTTACTCCGCGCATCTCGAACTACCCGTTCGGTCCTCTCTCTTCGAGATTCGTCTAGGTCTCCCAGAACCTTCCTGTCGTTGCTACGTGCCTTGTTCTGTGTGCTATGGCGATATCCGCGCGACCGGTATGGCGCGCAATACGGCGACAAAACCATCCCGCTTCCTGTGGCCCGACAACGTGGCCTCTTTCGACCTCCTCCAACTGCTCGAATTGCTTCCGGCTTTTCTCCGAGGCATACTTCACTTGCAAATGATGCAACCAACACAACAGCACGAGTCAGAATGGCAAGCGTGCAAAACAGGACAACCTTATATAGCCGGTCAGGCACAGCGCTACGACCCCTTCTTGCTTGCGTCACATGCGCGGCACAGCATGTACTTGAATCATGTGCATTTCTCTCGATATCAAATATACCCACCAAGTTTCATTCTTGTCGGTTGCTTCCTTCTGGTTGCAACTATTTTTTTGACAATGAGTGTATATGAACCGCGGTTACGTATTAGGCTTGTGTGGCAACCATCATGTATGATTTCAAACACCACCCTATGTACATCCACGCTCCCACGGACACCTTTTACTTGAAATCAACCATGAACATGACATTATTCTGTCTCTACAGCGTTTGGCTAAAAGGTTGATGGTGTAAAAGGAAAGTTATATTTTTAGGTGGGGGGGTTAATGACCACCGTGAGCACCTCAATGGGCTATGAGCAGTCGCCTGTCCCTAATTTAGAGCCACTGGTTCCAGGGAAGGGAGAGAGCCAGTGCAGTAAGACAAACACAACATCCATGCCTCACCGGGATTCGAACCCGGACTCATCTCAAACGAATGATCACAAGCCAGCGCTTGCAATAAGAGGAAAATTAGTATCAAATAAAAAAAATCACAAAATATCCATGAGACGCATCGTCTTAATTACGCTGAAATCGCCTAGAGATGCATTGAAAGCAACAAAATGCACGAGGATTTTTTGGTTATCTACCGCTGTCAAAAGATGATTGAATACCACTATAGCATCATATTTTGTGATGCTGGTATCAGCCACGTTTATAGCTCAGCGTTGATGTGTTTAAATATTTCCATCTTTCTTCTTCTGCATATAAGATTCGTTTTATTTCCACTTAGTACAAGAAGGCAACCATGAAAACTTTAAATTTCCGTCAATATTATAAATCAGACGACTATTTTGTGAACCTCTATTTTTAGGAAAATGTATTTTTTCGTCAGCAGTTTTAGTTCCGTGACCTTAGATTTTGACAGACCATAATATCAGCATGCTGAAATAAAAGTTACTTTCTAACCGGTTGCAAAGGCTATCAAACGAAAATTCGCTACGCTTTTAATTTTATACTGCAGGGAAACCAATTGACGCCCCAGTGGCGCAGTGGCCTAAGCGCTGGCTTATGACGAGTGGGTCCGGATTCGAATCCCGTTGAGGCATGGGTGTTGTGTTTTTCTTACGGCACTGGCTCTCTCCCTTTCTTTGAACCATTGGCCCTAAATTAGGGACGGGCGACGGCGTATAGCCCATTGAGTTGCTCACGGTGGTAGTTAAACCCTAATACAAAGAAAAATATCAATTATTTCTTTGCTATGCGGGCTTTAACTTTTAAATGGTTTCACTTACGATTTAAGTTTGATTTATATGTTTGTCATGTTGTAAATCATTCATTTCATTTCAGTTTTACTTTTTCCCAGAAGCACTTTTGAAACTAAGGTACATGGCCAGGCTGGAAAGAAGGAGAAGGGGTTCGGTGCAGCCTCTGCTTGAATAAAACATTCAGGAGGTTCCACCTAAAATCTCTGCCTTATGTTTCCAATGGTAAAATTTCTATACATATTTTCTTCGCAATTAATGTATTCCCAAAGACGAAAATTTGCACATCGATAAAACTAACTCTAAGTTTTAGAATGGGATACTTAATACTTGCTAAAACATAATCATAATTATATAAAAAATCAATCATTTCTCTTTGAGTAATGTTCAGATCTGTTAATAGATGGCGCGATCTGTACATTGATGACGTCCGTAGACAAACAAATGTTGGATTGCTTAATTATGGTTATGTTTTAGCAAGCATTAAGTATCCCATGCTATAACTTAAAGTTAGTTTCATTGATGTGCAAATTTTCATCCTTGGGAATACACTAATTGCGAACAAAATGTGTACAGAGGTTTTACCATTGGAAACATAAGTCAGAGATTTTAGGTGGTACCACCTCAAAACCCTTCAACAGGCTGGAACAAATTAACTCGGGGTTAGCATAATGGATCGAAATGAGCTCGAATGAATATAACCGCTGTCTGAAGTGGGCCAAACTCGGCTAGGAGGAGTGACCCTGCGCATCAGAATGCGTTGGCCTTACCCTTATTTTTCAAAGTGGTCATTTAAGGGAATAAATGGCACCAACTTTTTAAGACTGATTACCTGCTGAAAGGGTACAACAGTGAGGACGAACCCAAGAAAGGAGAGTATAACGAAGTAAATTTCTCCGTCATTTTTGTCCACGCCGGGACTCGAACCCAGGTCCCCTCATTCCGGAATAAGTTGCTCTACCAATTGAGATACGCGGACGTTCGTTCTGACTGCTATTGGCCTTTATGTCGTGTGCGTCCTGCTGGAAGGCACGTCACATACCCCCCCCCACGAAAGAGGGCCGGGGGCATGGCCCACGGGTCAGCCGTGACCATGAATCGTTGCAGGCAGCCATCCGCTGTAGAACGTGCCCCTGAGAACTCCCAGTCAATTTAGTGTGTGAAATGCAACGTCACACACATTTATTTTGAACCGCTGGAGAACGGATTCTCTTATTTTTCCTCTCTCGCGGTGTGGAAAGAACATCACACCATTGCGAGATTTTGAACGGCCGGGTCATCCGGAAAGTTTGGGCGCCATTATAACGAAGTAAATTTCTCCGTCATTTTTGTCCACGCCGGGGCTCTTCACTCCGGAATAAGTTGCTCTACCAATTGAGCTACGCGGACGTTCGTTCTGACTGCTATCTGCCTGGATGTCGTGTGCGTCCTGCTAGCAGGCACGTCACAAGAGAGAGACGATGTTTGAATCATCTTTTTCTGCTTAGTGGCATGATGTCCGTATCAGAGAGATTAGACAATGACACCATGAAACTGGGAAGAAACAAGCCCTTTTATTTCTTCCTTAGGTCATAAACCAGACTAGTAGAGAGCGTTAGAACAGAGGACTAAAAGAGCGTGCTTGAACAGAGGACTAAAAGAGAGCGCTTATCACTATGACAGATTTATGGTCATACTGCTGAGATGATAAAGGGAAAGGAATTGTTTTGCCGTAGCTTTCGTCAAACACAGTTACTATATGAACATTGCTATTCCGGCAGCTCCGCAATGCTTGGGTACCATTTGGCTCAGATACGTCGGCCGCTTAAAGGGTCAATGGTAGAAGCTTTTTCAATGAAACCAAAACAAGAACTTACCTTAAACTTTTTTCAATAAAATGCTACATACTAACTTCTTCATATAATCACCTCCTACTTCAATACATTTAAGTTTTTAATATTTTCGCAAGTCCGTCCTTAAAATATTCAGGATTTTGTTTCTGAAACCACTGGCCTACTCCTGACTTCACTTATTCATCAGATGTGAACTGATGGCTCCTGAAGCATTAGTTTAGTTTGCGAGACAAGTGGAAATAGTTACAGCGAAATCTGAACTACACTGACGGAAAAAAATCCCAACACCAAGAAGGGGTTGTGTTAGATAAACGACAGTTGGTAGGCGGTGAGAGTACATCTGTAAGATGACGTCTATGCAAATTTCGCGCTCGGCGCATACGTGTGGCGCTAGTAGCACCCCTCGGAACATGCAAAGCAGGTTTGCTGTAAATACACGCTCTAACGTTCGTGAGCGTTAGTTATCGTTCAGATCTGACGTAGGGTGTTGATGTTAGTCAAGAATGCCTTTAAGAAGACGAAGAAGCCATTATCAACAGCTCACGGAGTTTGAACGAGGTCGTGTAATAGGGCTACGAGAAGGTGGATTTTCGTTCCGCAATATTGCAGAACGACTTGGCAGGAATGTAGCCACTGTGCAGGATTGTTGGCGGCGGTGGTCAAGGGAATGTACTGCCTCAAGAAGACTCGGTTCCGGTCAGCCACGTGGCACTACTGAGAGGGAAGACCGCCATGTACGGAGTATGGCCGCGGCGCATTGTACTGCGTCAGCGGCAGCAATTCGAGCTGCAGTTGCCACCACAGTGACACAACAAACTGTTACAAATCGGTTACTTGAAGGACAGCTCCGAGCCAGACGCCTGTAGCGTGCATTCCACTTATTCCAAACCCCTGCCGTTTGCGACGTCAGTGGTGTCAAGCTAGAGCTCATTGGAAGGACGGAGTGGAGATCTGTTGTGTATTCTGATGAAAGCCGGTTCTGCCTGTGTTCCAGTGATGGCCGTGTGTTGGTTAGAAGGAGGCCAGGTGAGCGCCTGCAACCAACCTGTCTGCGGCCGAGACACACTGGACCTACACCTGGAGTTATGGTCTGGGGAGCAATTTCCTATAACAGCAAGAGCGCTCTCGTGGTTATCCCACGCACCCTGACGGCACAGTTGTACGTCGGTCTGGTGATTCAACCTGTTGTGCTGCCATTCATGAACAGCATTCCAGGGGTTGTTTTCCAACAGGATAACGCTCGCCCGCATACCGCTGTTGTAACCCAACATGCTCTACTACAGAGTGTCGACATGTTGCCGTGGCCTGCTAGATCACCAGATCTTTCTCCAAACGAGCACATATGGGACATCATTGGACGACAACTCCAGCGTCACCCCCAACCAGCATTAACCGTCCCTGTATTGACCGACCAAGTGCAACAGGCATGGAACTCCATCCCACAAACTGACATCCAGCACCTGTACGACACAATGCATGAACGTTTGCGTGCTTGCATTCAACATTCTGGCGGTTACACCGGTTATTAATGTACCAGCATTTCACATTTAAAATGGCTCTTCTCGCGCTTACAATAAGCTGTGATCTTGAAACCTTAATCGATTAAATATGTTACCTATACAAATGTATTGCCGCCATTTCATTCCTCTACAACTATTTTTTCGTGCTGTTGGGATTTTTTTCCGTCAGTGTATTCCGCCCCGGTGGCGCAGTGGTGTGAGCGCTGGCTTCTGACCATTAATCAGATATGTGCCGGGGTTTGAGTCCTGATGAGGCATAGATGTTGTGTTTGTCTTACCGCACTGGCTCTCTACCCTCCCTAAAAACAGTGGTCCTACTCATTAGGAACGGGCGACTCCTGATAGCCCATGGTGGTGCTAACGGTGGTCGTTATTATCCCACTCCCCGACAAAAAAAGTTCTGGGCTATACTGAGGATGTGACAGCGAAGAGGAAATCCAAGGCTCTCAATGGCGGCAACTATGGCAACACTTTCATGTCATCAACATCCACGGTATCCATCCGGCACAAACTACAAAATCCAAGAAACTGATGATGGGTCCTATCCTTTCTTTAGAAATGCCTAGCGAACAGGCAATTTCTTTTTGTTTTGTTCTGCGGTTACCTCAGATATTTTTTAATTCGGGGTTTAATGACCACTGTGAGCAACTATACGGGTTGTAAGCAGTCGCTCATCCCTAATTTAGGGCCTCTGGTTCCAAGGAAAGGAGAGAGATATTACCATTTTACAAAGACATTGCCCATGCCTCACATGGGACTCGAAAGTAAGCCCATATAGGGCGAATGATCAGACGTTAGCGCTTAGAGAATTGCGCCACCGTGGGGGAAAGTCTGTTCTTGACCACTCAGTTCATGAAACGGATTTCTTGTAGTCACAGGCCTCAAGGACCTTGGTTTATCCCTCACATGTACTTTCCCTACTTCTTCCACTTTGCATTGCCTTACCCAACATCTAACAGTACCCACATGAATACAATGCTACCCATAAACTTTCAATCTTCGATGAAACGATGACAGCTCTACATCATAACTCAAACTAAGCAGGAACTGTCTGATGCTGAAGAATCCTTCTCCAGTATGGCGATGGGGAAACTCACGTGACTGCCCCAAACCGATTTTACCTGCATTTCTCAACTCTTCAGACGAGTGTTTCAATGAGGGCACAACTTTTTATTCCGCCGTCGAACTAACTAGTGACATAGGTTTGAATCCCAGGTTATGCATTAACAGTACGCTTGTTTTACCTCCAGTTTTTCTCTTATTCCTAGCAGACTGCATGTCAGCTCGACAGTATTTTACGGGAACTACTTTCGCACCGACGTTGTCAGTTTTTTGAATCTGACCTTTTTCTCAGAATAATACAGCCAGACCTGAATTTGTGTCATAAAATTCCCAAAACTCTATGAAACTATCAGATTTTTACAAAACGCCAGTGTGTTTCTCCGATGGATCAGTGGTCTAAGCGCTGACTTGCTTTTAATCGCTCGTCCGAGTGGGATCACCGTCTATAGTTCCGGACGAGGTGTGCTGGTCTTATACCACTGGCTGACGGCATACCCTGGAAGTAGTGGTGGCCCCAAAATCAAGGCAGAGCGACTGCTTGAACCCCTATACTTACTCACAGTGGTCGATATACTCTGAAACAAAAAAAGAAAACAGTAAAAAATAGTCCTGAATTAGAAAAGCGCAAATCTCAATGGGTCTGAATATGCTAACGAAATGCTAGAATGTAAAACACATACGAAAATATTTCGCAGCCCCCGTAGCGCAGTGGTATAAGAGTTGGCTTTTGACCATTTGTCCGAATGGGGTCCGGGTTCTAATCTTAGTGAGGCATAGATGTTGTGTTTGTCTTACGGCACTGTCTCTCTTCCTTTCCTCGAACCAGTAGACTTAAATTACAGGGATAGATGCGACTTCTTGTAGCCCATCCAGTTGCTCACTGTGGTCGTTAACCCCTTAAAAACAAGCAAAAATATCTCTTTCCAATCATATTATGAGTGTGTAGGCAGAAATTTTGACTTCAATACAGATGCGTATATCCCAAACTCGTAGATTTTAGCTTTTTTGTAAAAGCGCATTCTTGAAAAGACGGAAGAACTTAATCATTGGAAGTGGACTACGAAGAAGAATGCAAAGGTATAAATTGTAATGTGATTTTAAAATTTCCACAGTTCACAACAGTTTCTGCTTCAAGAATCTTCAACGATTTTTATATAGATGAACACTATTCTAAGTTATTTTCCCTTGTTTTTGCAGCATAGTGATTATTAGAAGTGAGTATCGGCAACTTTTACGCTATGTGACTTGTCTTGTGACCTGCCTGAGGGATTTTTTTTTTTTTTTGATTGAAAGTTTAACGACCACCGCGAGCAACTCAATGGGCTATAAGCAGTCGCCCGTCCCTAATTTAGGGTCACTGGTTCCAGGGAAGGGAGAGAGCCAGTGCCGTAAGACAAACACAACATCCATGCTTCACCGGGATTCGAACCCGGACCCCTTTCGGACGAATGATCAGAGGCCATCGCTTAGACCACTGCGCCACCGGGGCGGCCCTGAGGATTCTGTGTTCGTGTCTGTTCGACTATCTGCGTCGTGGTATTGGTTTCTTTGGTTTCCAGTTTTTTTCCGGAGGTTTGTTTCGGTGCCGTGCTTTTCGAGAATTATTTCCTTCAATTTAAAATGTAAAATTTTTTCTCGAGACTGATTAGAGTATCTCTTCAACCCGGATAAGCATTTTTGGGAATTGCTTTTATATCAAAGATTTTAGTGTAATTACACACACTCTTCCTAGTTCAGTAAAACCTCCATAACGGACAATCTGGAGCAGCGAACACCTCCATTTAGCTGACAGATTTGTCAATCCAAATTCCAAAGTACATATACCGTTCTATGTGCACGGTCGAGTCATATTATTGTGACCACCAACTAATATCCAGAGTACCGCCGTGTGCAGCGCGGGTAGCGCTAGACGGGCTGGGAGGGACTCAATGAGGTGCTGGAAGGTTTTCACAGGTATGTGAAGCCATGCTGACTGCAGCGCATCTGGGGAAGGATCCGTAGAGCGAACAAAACGATCGAGGTGGTCCTACATATGCTCAATCGGGTTTAAATCTGGGGAATTAAGGGGGCCAAGGGAAGCACTTTGAGGTCTTCATCGTGCTCTTCCAACCACTCTCGGACATTTCTAGCTGTGTGACACGTCGCATTGTCTTGCTAGAAGATCCCATCCGCCCCAGGGAAAACAATCAGCATGTATGGGTGTACGTAGTATGCAAGGATGGATTCATAACGACTTCGGTCCATAGTGCCATCCACAGGTATGAGTAGACCCAGAGAATGTCACGAAAACATTCCCCAGACCATAACGCTGCCCTCACCAGCTTGTGTTCTTCCAGCAGCGGTTGAAGAGTGTTTGTTCTCCGATGTTTCCAGCCTTATACTCCAACGTTCATCCGCTCGATGAAGCAGAAAACGTGACTCATCGGAGAAGGCAACCCTTTGCCAATCAGCGGAGTTCTAATTATGATACTGCCGTGCAAATGTATGCCTTTTCTGCCGAACCAGCTTAGTTAGCATAGGTGCAGTGACCATCAGTCTGCATCGGAGCCCCATGCGCAGCAGAATTCTCTGAACTGTCGTTTTAGACACACTTCCGGTAGCCCTCTGGTTCATTCGGCCCGTGAGTTGCTCCACTGCAGCGTGTCGATCGGCCATCATGCACCTTCGAAGCCGACGTTCACCTCTCACATCAATGGCACGTGGTACCCCGCAGTTTCCACTTCGCGTATTCGCAATGGTGCCATTTCTTCAATTACGATACACTTTAACCACAGCAGCACGCGAACAGTTCACAAACTGCGCTGTTTCCGAAATACTGCCATCATTGGCCCAAAAACCGATAATCATCCATTTTTGAAAAATCTGATAAATCGTTCCTTTTATCCATGACAACAACGAGTGCTATGTTTTCAGAATGCATATAGTACACCTTATATACCCTTCAAGCCAGCTCACGACACGTGCGTTCTTTCATTGGCTACGCGCTTTTGACGTCAAAAAGTAGGGAGTGGTCACAATAATCTGGCCCGACTGTGTATTTACCTCCATGTTACGAACCCTTCGAATAACCGACAGTGTTTTTAATCCCAAACAGTTAAAAAACGCGAACGTTCAGGGAAAGAAATCTGCAGATTTTTGCCGCGAAAATTTGCGCTAATTTCTTTAAACGAAATCAGGGTGACCGTTTGTTCTGAAAATCTCCATTACAAATTTACTGGTTTGTGGCTTCGACAGGACCAATCTTTCGATAGGAGTGCACAGATTTCATCTTTGCGTAATGAATGTAGGAAAGTTTTATTTGGATAACTTGCTGATCTTGAAAATGACAACAAAAAAAAACGATTAACGTTGAAAGAAATACTTGAAAAACGGAATGCGCCTGAAAAGGAAAATTTGAGTGTGCTTATTCCTGCCGAACGCTTCAAAGTAATCAAATCACAAATTAGTGAGCTTTTAAGAATTTTTTGAAATCAGCAAATTTTAAAAATGCCATAAAATTTAAATCAGCAAAGTTTAGTCATCTTTTTAATCATCTAATTATGCATCGCCAACGAAATCACCAAGATTGTTGAAGTTTGCGAAACTGAGACTGGTGTAACTGATTCTGTAGTTCTCGATTGGTTTAATTCATTTTGGTCAAAGAGCATTCTCGTTAGCGGCCCTCTGATAAAAAGGAAAGGCATTAGAAGTCAGTAAAGAATTAGAAATAGAGTATTTTCAAGCGTTAAACGCGTGCCACGAAAATATCGATCCAATCACAATATCTTTTTTTATTAATTTGCTGTGAAGCAAAATCAGTTGATTTGAAACAAGTGACTGATAGTTTCTTCTCGTCAAACGTTTTCTGAATCAACAACACATTATTTTCCCAGAAGAGCTTTCAAATTTTGACATCACTGACAGTGGATCAGAGGTCAATATAACGTCAACTCTGAATGTAGTAGAAGAACATTTCCGATGATGACTTGCTAGCTAAAAATGCACAGTGTGTTAGCGATTTGTTAGGTGTGCTTTGTGAGAACGACTAGTTAGAAGCAGATTGTAAGAGCGTCGCGTTAGAAGAAAGCGTATTTCTAACAGTGCTAAGTCTCGTTTCATATCTGGCTCTTATTAGTCGTTCCCACAAGTGCATAGGGCCACACCTAACAAATCGCTATCACAAACTGCACTTCTAACTAAAAAGTCACCACTGAAAATGCATTACTTCTACTGTATGCAGATTTGACGTTATATTGACCTCTGACACTTTGTCAGTGCTCCCGAACTTAGAAATACCTTAGGGGGAAATATGTTTAATCTGAAAAAAATTTAACGAGAAGAAACTAAATTTACATAAGAACAGAGAACCCAAAAAAGGAAGGTTAAATTAGATGTATACGTCGCAACTGTACGAGAACACAAATTTGTCCGTGACGGAGTAAGTGGTTATCCCAACTAAGCTACACGGACGGAATATATTGCCGCAGATTTGTCGTCTTGATACGTGCTTTATCTCTGTAGTACGTCTCAACCGGTGTGCAACTGGCGTAATGTGACTCTGTAGGGGTTTACGGTGACTCTTTTCTATATAGTTTTGTCATATATTTTTTAATATAAAATGCAGGTATGCATAAAAATACAAAACTAAGAATGACCATATAAATGTGTTTATCGCATTTTAAAATTATTTCTCGATTGGTTAGTGACGGAATATTCCTTTTTCACCTACTCCTTAAATTCGAAAAGTCCACGATGGTATTTGATGTCGTCAACAATTCAGTTACCTCGTCCGACGAATCTATTGGCAATGATTTCATCGAAGTGATTGATCATTAACGAACTCCGTATGAACACAAATGTCTCACAGCAGCAACGCATTTTTTTTTTTTTTTTTTTTTACGATTTTCCCAGAATTCACTAAAATATAGTTCAAAGTGTGTTTTATTAGTAAAATGTTGATGGTTTTGAGAGAACATCATGTGGTTTGTAAATGTGCTGTTAAAACCTCCAGTGAACTGTCAAAATCATTAGAAAAGAAGAATTTGTTGGTATGTTAGAGAATATGTTGGTAGCAACACTAAACATGACTACAATTCAAAACTAAGTAATGCTTATGTGAGTTTGAGCTCACTTCTTTTTGAATAACTGATAACAAAGTGTTACTCTAACTCTTTGTTATCAGTTTTGGATCAACTAATAAAATTTCTTTCTCTAAATTCAGTTACTCGGAGAAGAGGTAGTTTTACATTCGTTTTAGCTTGTAAATTGTTTCTTTGATTTAGTTTTTCACAAATCTGACGCTTAACTTCGAGACATTTTAGACTTATACTCTTATGGTAAAGTTGCTATGTAATCATTTGATTAAGGTTCATTCCTTGGTTTTCAAACTTTACTGCTTCTGCTTCACGAAACATTTCTCATTCTCGTCCGTCTTCTTTTGCACATTCTTTACCATAACTACACTAGTGGCTAAGATTGTGGAAACCTTTTGGAAAATTTTGTAATTCTGAGGTTTGATGTCTCATAACATCATTCCTTTTTAGAACCATATCATAAAATTATATATTATTAGAAAGATAATTTAAAACAAAATGTAAGCAGCATACTTAATTAAAGAAAACTGCATTTTAAAAGAAGTTATACACATTAACCCATGATAAAGCGTATTTCATTACCTATCATCATTACTGTTAGTACTTAGTCGGGAAACGTTTTGCAACAATTACAACCTTACAACGCGTCGCATGGAGTGAACCAAGCGTTTCAGTTCATCAGATGTTATAATGTAAAAATAAGATTGTTTGATTGCTTCTATCAATTGTGCTTTATTCTTTGGTTGCTTCTGACTAAAAGCTTCCTTAATCGGCCCCACAGATTTTCTATTGGTTTCAGGTCAGGGCTATTTCCTGGCCATTCTAGCAGTGTAATATGATTTTCCTGAAACCACGTTTTGCACACAGCAGCAACATGACAAGGAGCTGAATCCTGTTGAAATATATAAGCTTCATTATCCTGGAAAAGGTCACGTTCCTAACGCTTCAGTTTTGTCAAATAGAAGTCATCGCTCTTTCCACGTTTTATAAGTGAGTTACGGAAAACATTCCCATGGGCCGCCACCGGGAATCGAACGCAGGGTCTTTCAGTTACGCGCCAGACATGCTTCCACTGCACCACAGCGGCCTGGAAATTATCCAGACTCACATACGACAAACTGCCAAACCACCTGGCAGGTTGCTCGATTTGGAGCCCCGCACAATGCTGGGCATTCACCAAAGATGAACAGCAGCAACTGAACAAATAACTAGAAGGCGAGTGAATAATAAATACACAGTTGACGTGGATTAGAAACATCAGATAGAAGTCATCGCTCTTTCCATGTTTTATAAGTGAGTCACGGAAAAATTCTTATTGGCCGCCACGGGAATAGAACACAGGGTCTTCTAGTTATTTGTGCAGTTGCTGCTGTTCATCTTTGGTGAATCCACAGCATTGGTCGGAGCTCCAAATCAAGCAACCCGCCAGGTGGTTTGGCAGTTTGTCTTATTTGAGTCTGGAGACTTTTCGAGGCCGCTGTGGTGCAGTGGAAGCATGTCCGGCGCGTAATTGGAAGACTTGGGTTCGATTCCCGGTCGCGGCTTATGAGAATGTTTCCGTGACTCACTTATAAAACGTGGAAAGAGCGATTACTTCTATCTGATGTTTCTTATCCACGTCAACTGTGTATTTATTATTCACTTGCTTCAGTTTTGTCTCAAGTACTATATCAATGATGTATTTTTTGCCGTTTAAATTATCACTAATTACATAAGTTCTGTCCACACCTTTTTCTGACATACAACACCAGATCATAACACTAACTGGATGCTTCATGGTAGCTGTAATCCAGTCAGGCAGCAAATCTTCTCCATTTCTTCTTCATATCATACATGCTTTATTCCATCACTTCCAAATATGGATATTCTTGTCTCATAACTCCTCATGACTCTGTCTCATTGTTCTTCAGACCAGTTAGCATTGTTTTCAGCGCAACCTAATCTCTTCCCTTTTTGTTGGGAGATAGAAATGTCTTTTTACTTAGAATTTTAGAATTTAAACCAAAGTCTTTGTCCATGTGTCTAACAGCCTTAGCACTCATCTTTAAAACACATTGAGACAATTCATTTTTAATTGACTCAGATGATTTTATTCTGTCACTTAAACACAGTGTTTTAATTCTCACCATATCCTGCTGTGCACCTTTTCCCAGCTTTACTAATGTGGTTTTGAATTAACTGATTCTGCTGATACCTTTTGCACAGTTTAGAATTTCCTGCTTTGGTTAGATTTCCACCTACTTTTCTTATGATTTCCTTATAATTGTAGTCACTTTACATCTCTTTCTAAATGGTCATTCAACTCGTTTTCACTCTGTTTGTCATCTTACTAAGTTACACAGCTTACTAATATACAAAGAAATTGAAAAATCCCTGAAAACACCAGTGACCAACTTGATGACACTCACACAACTGAATAGGAGTTCTATTATTAGCTCTGGTTCGTGGAAAAAAGAGCTGACTCATACTATTAATTACGTCATATTGTTTCCATGCCGTGTCATAACACCTGACTGGCTCTTAGAATAATCAGTCTCATTGGTCAGTTTTGAGTTAAGAAGACCCACTTGTTGTTACATAATGCAGTTGTGTTCTCTTTTTCTCGTTATGTGACTATAATTTTTGATAGAATAAAAAATAAAGTAAATTCAAAGCACTTTGTCGCAGCATTACATTCTGCATTACTTATCTTTCTAATGATTTATAATTTTATGGTATTATTCCAAAAAAACTGATGTTAAGAGCCATCAAACCTTAGAAACACAAATTTCCCTAAAGGTTTCCACAACTTTGGCCGCTAGTTTATGTTGTTAAAGAAAAATGCTACAGAAGATGTTGCTTATTTTTGAAAATTTTCTTCATTAGATACGAATTCAAATACAGACTTAATATTTTTGCTTTTATCGTCAGGTTTATTATAAATCAAATTCTGCATTAGTTGAATAATGTAGAAAAAGTGCTGCATAAAATTGCGAAATTCAGAATGCAATTATAATGATTTTTCCGTTAATACTATAAAAATACTCAGCTGCTTTCAATGCAAATAGCACGGTTAACTTGACTGTCATTTGCTGGAATCATGGTTTTATGTAAGTAGCTCAAGATGAATTATTAGTTTATTTTCACATTCATTTATTTGAATGTGAAAATTATAAAATAAATGTTATTTCGGAAGAATGATTCGCCACCGCTGTATTTATTCGGTCTAATATTGCAAATTTTTTAGCTTATTCCGTCGATTCGTCTAGCTTTATACTGGTGGTTTTTATTTTCAAAATATGCTGATTAATCAGAGATCTCATTTCTTATTTTCTCTTGGGAGATGTATAAAACAGCACGCTACAAAGATGATTTTTAAGAAGTACATTCCAGATCATTGAAATTCTTGAGCATAGAGAGTTCATGGAATTATAAAGATTATCTCTCATCTGTAAGTTGATTGCAAGATTGCTTCAAAAACTTTCACGGTGTTATTGAAATGAAGGGAAATAATGTGCTTGTCTGCAAAGTAGGAGATATTCTTCCTACTTAAGAAACAAAAAAACGGAAATTCTTACGGTCCAGTTGCGATAACGTCAGGCATCGTAAGTTATTCCAGTATTAATGTGGAGGAAAATAAGTTATGTAATATGCTACTACGTCGTAGGGAGAAAAAGAGGAAAAACTGGTTTCATAAATTTAGCGCACATTCAAATTTGCCATGAGGAAGATTACTCAAAGTATCATGATTTTCGTAACTCATGCGAATTTCGAATTATGCAGGGGTGTACAGAAGAAAAAAACACTCTCTAGTCAACTACGTGGCAAACTTCTGGCAACTCTAAGCAGGCATAAGTGCAATTTCAAAACTACTGCAATTTCCCTAAAGGCTGGTACCTGTAATGAGCACAAATATTTAATTTCATTGTTTTAATAAATTTTGATTTTTTTGTAAAAACTGATTATTCGTTTTAAATAATACACCGAGTGCCATTAAGATTAATAACCTGAAGACATTAATGTTTTCTACTTGGGTAAGCAACGAAATAAATTACGATGCGCATTTTAATTTCTAAACTATGCAACAAGTTTTATTAACTGAAAAACATGCCTCGTATCCATCGAAAATAGGATATCAACGTGTAAATAAACTCAAAGGCACCAAACTTCCCTCCTTTTGGGTAGTAGCCTTTCATGAATCTTGAAGCGCAGGTTGTGTCCGAATTATTGTGACCACCAGGTTGTGTCCAAATCGAGTGTCCAAATTATTCTGACCACCAGGTTAGTACAATACCGGGCCACCTTTTGCCTTTTATACTGCTTGAATTCGTCTTGATATGGACTCTCTTAAATGTCGGTAAGTAGCTTGGGGTATATTAACCCAAATGCGATGAATTGCACCCTCCAACTCTTGAAGATTTTATGGTAGCGAATCCAGCTGTCTGATGCCCCTTTCGACTTCATCTCACATCAGATTGAGATCCGGTGTTTGAGGCGGCCCTGTATCAAGAGAAAGTATCATCGGTGCTCCTCAACCATCCACGTACCATGTGGGCACGTGGAGCATTGTTCTGCTGTAAGTATCCATCTCCATTGGGATAAGCCATCAACATAATTGGATGAACTTGGTCGTCAACGATATTTAAATATATATACACCTTTGGGCCGTCAGACTTTGCTCCACATGAATTGCCACAGATGTCAGAATGGGCTAAGTTCTGCGCAACACTTCCACCAAAACATGCCCTAGATCATAACGTTGCCTCGGCCAGCTTGAAGAGCAGTGACGATGCAGGATAGGTCCATCGCTTTTGTGCTTCTGTCTCCATATCCTCACCATTTTATCTCCATGGCGTAGTTGAAAACGTGTTTCGTCGGACCACATTACCCATTTTCACTCATTTACTGCCCAATTCGTGTGCTTTTGAGCGAACTGGAGGCGTTTCTTCTTGTTCGCTGCAGAAAGCAATCGCTTAAGGAGAAGCCATCTGCTCTTGCAGCCCATACGATGTAATGTGCGACAAAGTGTACGCTGAGAGGCGATCAGACATGGTCCCGGATTCAGATTATATCTGTAATCTGACGAAGTGTTGCCCGTCTGTTGGACTGAACAAGTCTTCCACTCGTCTCGCAGCTCCAGTATACAGCAGCCGTTGACGATCACACGCCTTGTGCTCCGACCCGTACTGGTAATCAACTCTCTGTACACTTTAGCAACTGCTGCCCTCGAATATTTTACAAGTGCAGGCAGTTTTTCTTTCATTTACATCGATTCAGCCATTTTGCGTCAGCAGCATCTGCGGGATAGCGACTTTGCATAAAGTGGTATGATCGTCATAATAATTTGGCCAATCACTATATACACTAAAGTATCAAATTATTACAAAAACCTGCGTAATATTGTGTTCGACAGCTCTTGCACTCCAGAATAGCCCCGATTTGACGTGGCATGGATTCCACGATGTGCTGGTATCTTTGTTCCGGTGCGGACTCCGTCAATTTCCGAATGTGTGACGTGCCTGCCCAGCAGGATGCACGCGACATAAAGGCAGATAGCAGTCAGAACGAACGTCTGCGTAGCTCAGTTGGTAGAGTGACTTATTCCGGAATAAGTGGACTCAGGTTCGATCCCCGGCGTGGACCAAAAATGACGGAGAAATTTACTACGTTATAATGGCGGTCGAACTTCCCGGATGACCTGGCCGTTAAATATCTCGCAATGGTGTGATGTTCTTTCCACACCGCGAGATACGAAAAATAAGAGAATCCCTTCTTTAGCACTTCGAAAAATAAATGTGTGTGACGTTGCATTCCACACACCAGATTGACTGGTAGTTCTCAAGTGCACGTTCTACAGCGGATGGCTGCCTGCAACGACTCATGGTCACGGCTGACCCGTGAGCCATGCCCCCGGCCCTCTTTCGGGGGTAGGGAGATGTGACGTGCCTGCCCAGCAGGACGCACACCCCATAAAGGCAAATATCAGTCAGAACGAACGTCCGCGTTGCTCAGTTGGTAGAGTGACTTATTCCGGAATGAGGGGACCCGGGTTCGAGCCCCGGCGTGGACAAAAATGACGGAGAAATTTACTTCGTTATAAATGTTCTCAACAGGAGGTGTTATACAATACATAAATACAATGCACGAATCACATGCTACGAGGCCCTGAAAAACAGAATGAATTTTGAAGTCATTTTTTTTGAGGAAGTTATTTCAAGTAAAGAGAAAATGTCTCACACGTCACGCAAAATCGTTCATTGTTTTGTTCCGTTTTCAGTTTCTTTTCAAATTCCTCTTTGAGGGGCGTGTCAAATCGTTTTTTACTGGACTTTTTGTTAAGACTGTTTTAATTACACCGAAAAATATCTGTGCACCTAATAGTACTTGCAACGTGAGTACAAACACTTCTAAGGGACATGAAGAGGCTTGCTTGCAACTCCTTTGTGAAAACCCGTGCACCGCATCTTTCTCGATCTCTTGCTCTGTGGGACCGTGCCCCTGAGAGCAACGATATGTCATTCGGATTCTTAAATTTGTCATACTGATCAACTCGCATTGATTCTGTTTATGTATTTGAGGCACGGAAAAATAAATTCGGTCGGGTTACCCATAAGCTTGATTTTTTAATACACGCTGTAGGAAACAAATCCGCGCACCTTGAGAAATGGTCCGATCGTGATGAAATTTGACTTGAGCAATGAGGAGACAAAGAGGACGAAGTGATTGAAATTTGTGACCAATCCCTCCATTTATTGAGCAGATATGGGTTCATAACCGTTACATTTTAGAAACCAGTATGTCCGCCTCTGTTGGCAATGCATGAGAAAATTCATGAAAAATCTCCCGTGGAAGTTGCTGCCAGATCTGCTGTAACTGAGCAGCCAGTTCACCCACGTTGCACGATGGCTGGAGCCAGCGTCCTACGAGGTCCCAAACGTGTTCGATTGGGGAGAGGTTCGGCGATCGGGCAGGCCAAGGCAGGGTTGTCACACCACGCAAACAATCCATGAAAATGTTCGCCGTGTGCAGAACGGACCATTGTCTTGCTGAAAGATGGCCCCCGATAGACTCGACAGCATTGGCAATACCACAGGTCGCAGGATCTCGTCGACGTATCGGCTGGCCGTTACGGTGCTGCGAAGGATCACTAACGGTGACTGGGTATCATGGATGATGGCTCCCCAAACGGTAACGCCAGGTGTTATGGACGTATGCCGCTCCACAATGACGTGGGGTGAGCAGAGTTTGCCAGGGCTTCTGCACAGACGAATTCTCCGGTCATCCGAGCACAGTGAAAACCGAGATTCATCGCTGAACACGATACGGCTCCAACTCGATATATTCCAACCTGCGCGGTCGCGACACCAGGCGCAGCATTGCTGACGATGATCAGGCGTTAGGGGTATCCGGCGCAACTGTCGCCGACAATGGTGTCCAGCCTCTGCAAGCCTTCTTCCAACGGTGCTGCGCGACACTACACGTCCAGAAGATGTGGGGAGGTGCCTTTGAATGGCAGATAGCGAAGCTGTCGGTGTACGTCTGGCAGCTCGCACTATCGTACAATCCTGGGGAGAATTCCTCATCCGAGTCCTGCCGCTGCCCTCTTGACGGTTATGGACGCCCTGTTAGAATCACTGCTAACAACATCGTCTG
The DNA here is from genome assembly GCA_039090855.1 of Macrothele yani. NCBI lineage: Eukaryota > Metazoa > Arthropoda > Arachnida > Araneae > Macrothelidae > Macrothele > Macrothele yani. The sequence goes on along the minus strand of CM077022.1, from coordinate 39,382,146 downwards.
ACTGTGTCATCGCTCCGACTCTCGTGGTGAGCGATATGTCGGTACGACCAGGGTACTTGCCGGAGTACGGTGATGCGCCCTCTTTCGAACTCGCTCAACTGGTTGTAGCGTCGTCGGGTGGGTCTTCGAGGCATTCTTTTTGCTGCTGCTAACAGCTGTACCACAGCAGCCGTTCGAATTGACGCAGCGGCCGAACAATAGATCTTATATTTGTACTGGGGTACGCGCTTTCGATGCCTGTTACACACGCTTTGTGCGTTCATTGGCTGTGAATTTTGTATCATTTGCACGTCTGACTCAGAGGTATTTGCATGCTTAGTTTCGCGCTTTCCGGATAATTATTCGCAGTGCGCGGATTTTTTTGCCACAGAGTGCATATTTGCATATTTTCTGAGTGACTCTACTTGCATAAACTGTATTTATCTACAAACATTCTATCTGAAGACCCTGAAACATACGGCCCATACGTCCCTAGATCACTTAACTCACCTTCGTTTTGCTGACGACATGGTCAAATTTGACATGGTCAAGTACCCCCTTAGCTCTGCGGTGTAAGGTTGAAGAACATGCTGACAAGAAAAGAGAAGTGGTCTCAAATTGAGCTTACAGTAAACAAAATTGATGTACAATGCGTTTTCAAGAACTGAAGATTTAGCGATTTGCTGGAGAAGTTCTAAAAGTAACAGATGCTTATATTTACTTTGGACAACAGATGTCAAGCAACAGCCACACCATAGAAAACATTAATAGGCATATAAAACTTGGGTTGGAGAGCCTGTGGGAGATACAGTACAATTTCCAACAGCAGTTTCTCTCCATGTCTTCAAAGAAAAGTGTTTAATCGCTGCATTCTTCCAGTTCTTACCTATAGATCGGAGATATGGATCTTAACTAAAATTATACCCAACGGCAGCAAACTAGTGGAAGAAACCCGGAGAGGTGCATGCTAGGCTTAACCAGGAAGGGTAAGAAGAGGAACCCATGGATCAGGTAAATTACGGGAATTGATGATTGATATCATGATCAACCTAAATTCCCTGAAATTGAAAATGAGCTCGACATATTGCTAGCAGAACTGACCACCGTTGGGCAAATGAAATTCGTGACTGGATCGCACGCTCGTACGTTTCAGCTATTACAGCCGACGACCCGGACGACATTCTCTCCTAACCACGCGTTATCGGCGCAAAAGTCTCGTCTGGTACAAAGATCCTACAAATTGGACGTCGAATAACTGGAAAAAAAGTGTGCTGGTCTGACGAGTAGCGTTATTTACTCCACTCCGTGGATGATCGTGTACATATTTTGGCGATAACAACATGAGCACTCTATCCATCCTGTATTGTCTCCCCAGTGTAAGCCGGTGGAAGCGGTTGAATGATATGGGACATGTTTACCTGGCAAGAACTGTGACCCCTGGTGCATGTTTAACAACGTATGACTGGTGTTCACCCTTGTGGTCTGCTTGCTGTATCTGTAGAACGAGCACTGTCGCCCTTTTTCCCGAATGGCGACGTTGACTTCAAAGATGACAATGCACCGAGCCACAGGCCAATATTATGCAGGAATGATTTCAGGAACACAGTTCAGACTTTCAGCATGTCGATCAGCTTCCGAACTTCTCCTATAGTAATCCCATATAGCACTTGTGGGACAGTATGAAACGACATATCAGGCGTATGGATACACCAATCACCTCCATACCTGCATTGTACGCCGCATTACACACAACTTGTTTGGCCATACTTCCGAACTGCTTCCGGCATCATATTAAATCGATGCCACGTCAAATAGCTGCTGAACTGAGGACAAAAGAGGGACCTATGAAGTATTAGGCAGTTGGTCATAATTCACTAATCACTCTTCTGATTTATTCATCGTTTATTGCTTTAATTACAAACATGCCAACGGGCAATGGCCAAAAGAACCGTTTTTTGGCCCGCAGAAAAATAATCCTACTTTGAATCAAGCAGTGTTGTCACCAATTATTTCCAAAAATAGGGATGTTATTTTGAAAAACTTTATCTGTGACAGTACTGGAAATGCTATTACATCTGTAAAACAAGTTAGTAAATTCATGCAATGCATTGATTATGATACGCTTTCCAACATACCAAAAATTGTTACTCAAGTTATGTGGATAATGGCTGTGGAATAAATCTCGCTCCTGTGTCCTGACCTTTGACCCCATTTCGATTATATTCTAAAGTTGTGTCGCAACAGAAGCAGTTTTACGCAAGTAATGAGAATAATGGCTGTGGAATAAATATTGCCTTTGTGCAATGACCTTTGACCCCATTTCGTTGATATTTAACAGAACCAGTTCACTATACCTCCGAAACAACATGATAACGTTTTGTCGCAATCGAAGCATATTTAGGTAAGTTATGATGCACAAGGGCTATGGAATGGATCCCACTCCAGGGTCCTGACCTTTGACCCCATTCCGCCTATTTTCAATACGGTTGGTCCACAGGTGGATACACCAATCACCTAGTTCCTTATCACATATTAAAATTTCATCGAAATCGAAGCATTTTTACGCAAGTTATGATGCATAAAGGCAACGGAATGGATCCCGCTCCTATGTCCTGACCTTTAACCCCATTTCACCCATTTTCAATAGGGATCGTCCCCAGGTGGTACCCTACCCCATACTAAAATTTCATCGAAATCGAACCATTTTTACGCAAGTTATGTCGCATAAAGGCAATGGAATAAATCCCGCTCTTATGTCCTGCCTGACCTTTGACCCCATTTCGCCCATTTTCAATAGGGCTCGCGCCCAGATGGTTCCATACCACATACTAAAATTTCATCGAAATCGAACCATTTTTACGCAAGTTATGAAGCATAATGACAGTGGAATGGATCCAGCTCCTATGTGCTGACCTTTGACCCTATTTCACCCATTTTCAATAGGGTTCGTCCCCAGGTAGTTCCCTACCACATACTAGAATTCCATCGAAATCTAACAATTTTACGCAAGTTATGACGCATAAGAGCAATGGAATGGATCCCGCTCCTATGCCCTGACCTTTGACCCTGTTTCGCCCATTTTCAATAGGGTTCGTCTCCAGATGATCATCTACCACATACTAAAATTTCGTCGAAATCGAACCATTTTCACGTGAGTTATCGTGCGGACGGACGGACGGACGGACAAAGCTGGAGCATATACGCTTCTTCAACCTACGGTTGGAAAGCGTAAATGAACACGGACGGTAATTCCAGATCCTGTAGAAAAAATTCTGAATGGTTGAGAGGTGATACCTTAAAATCAGACCAGTTTTATTCACTTCAAAAATATGCATTTCCTCATTCATTCTTTTTAAGTATGTTCTCTTCATGAGGCGGCAGGTGGTCCCCTACTGCCGTCTTACAAACGATTTTTATAAAACTTTACGTTGAAAAACATATATACAGATTAAAATTATATACACAAGTTAAAATACACACATGAGACCTTTTTAGCTTACTTTAAGCTCATCCTCAGATGTTTGACAATTCACTAATCAAAAGTGGTTCGATCTTGGTTATATACCATGAGAACATTCACTAGGACGCAGTTCGGAGATAAGTTTAACGCATGCGGCGAAACATTTGAGCAAACTTGTCCTCTGGACTGTCTGGGTGTTTCTCACGATCCATTATTTGTTTCCATGGCAAGGGAATGGTGTATGTGTATTCTACATTACAGCAAAGTGACTGCATTTATAAATCACCAAAATCTCTGCAAAGAGAATAGTTAAACGTGTCCTTGGGGTGTTCAATATGGTTATGTCTTCCCATACAGGGGTATATCTGCCTTCAAAGTATAGTCGGGAAAGAGCTGTAGAAGTAGAGGCTGTTCGAATATTGTATTTATGTTCCGAGGCTCTACAGCTCAAAGGGCGAGTGGTCGAACCCAAGTACATCCTGTCTTTAGCCCCTTCACACGAAGCATTTAGAGGTATGGGATAGAAGCGACGCCGTCTAACTAGCTCCACTGTATCTCTGTCAGTTTTTATGGTTGTCATTATATTATTTGTCTTGATTCCGAATCCGATTTTGTGTTTTTTACAGATTGTTTTTAAGTGGTTGGTGATACCAGGTAGGAAAGGTACAGAAAGGTACAGAAACATGTACATTGAATAGATATTTCAATTTATTTTCAAAATTTTCATAGTGAATGATTTTCCACAGTACCAAAAAGTCATAAAATTACCTAAATTCTGCTCCATTACCTCTGATTTCATAGCCATTGTCTTTCAAATCATCTTCTACTGCCAAACTAAATCCTACTATTCAGGATTTCTTTGGTTTTTCTCTTCTTCCCTGAGAGGTTCATTCTAGAATCATGTCAGACAATCTTTCTGTATTGGTGTTTTAAACATATCTTTACCATCTCATTTGATGCTTCTCGATAAATTGAATTTTTGTTTATCGACTTTCATTAAGTTCTTCCATTACATAATTTTTTTAAGCTTTATATCTTTCTGATCGTTCCCAAAACTCTGTTCTCTCTAGTAAATAATATGTTTGCTTGATGCTTTTTTCGGATACATGTATCTCCATTTTATAGTGTACAACGATCTTCACAATATCTTCAAAAATATGCAGTAAAAATTTGTAACTTCGCAAGATTGCGTTTTCTTCAAAGTAGTAGCTTCATCGTGCCGATTCATTCAGTACTAACAGTTCCTCGCTCAAAACCAGCAATTCCAGATTTGCCCTTATTTATACTCAGTTTGAAGTGTAAATAAGGAAAAAATTAAAGTTATGATTTCTGAGAGAGGAACTATTAGTACTCAATAAAGATCAGTCTAAATGACACAGAGATGAATCAATTTGTATATTTACGAAGTACACTAAAGTGCCAGAAAAACCTGTACACCAGTCTAATACTTGGTAGGTCAACCACGGGACCGCAGGACTACAGAAATACCACGGGCATGGACTTCACTAGCTTATGGAAATATGCTGTAGGCCATGCACACCATACTTCCTGCAGAGCTTTCCACAATTCGGGTGTATTCCGAGATCTCGGATTCTTGTGTTCGATAGCGGGTTTCATGGCATCCCAAATGTGTTCTATCACGTTCAGATCTGGGGACTTCGGTGGGAATGGCAACACCCCAAACTCAGATGAATGCTCCTCTAACCATAATGTGGCGTCCCAAAACTTGTGTTGTCCTGTTGGAACAGGCCCAACCCATCAGCATGAAAGCAGGACATGAACGGGTGTACCTCGTCAGAAAGGATGCGCACATAGCGTTGGCCGGTCATAAACGTTTATAGACGTACCAGGTATCCCAGTGAAGTCCAGCTAGACATATCCCATACCATTATGGGACTCCCACCAGCCGGTACAGTTCCCTGTTCACAGGCGGGGTCCATGGCTTCATGGGGTTTGCGCCACCCACGAATCCTTCCATCTGCCCGATACAGTTGGAAACGCGACTCGTCAGACCAAGCTACTTGTTTCCAATCATCAAGTGTCCAGTGGCGGTGTTGCTGCGCCCAAGCGAGGGGCATAGCTCTGTGTCGTGCACCCGTCAAGAGGACTTGAGTTGGGCGTCGGCTCCCAAAGCCGATATTGTGCAGGGTACATTGCACAGTCCGGACGCTGATACTTGCTGAGTCTCCAGCATTAAATTCCGATTATATCTGCGAGAGTGTCGCGTGAAACGATTCTTGACAGCCGACGATGGTCACGTTCACCCAATGTCTTCTTACGGCCATACTGGTATCGTAGGTTGTAGGTTTTGCCGGAATTCTTTAAGTCACAGTACACCCTTGCAATGGTCGTCCGTAAAAATCCGAACTTCGTTTCTACCTCCGGAATACTATGGCCCATCTCACGAGCGCAACTATGACACCGCTTTGAAAAACGCTTAAATCATTATTACTTGTCATTCTCATGCCGAAAACAGCTCTGACAGCTGGCAAGGATGTCTATTGCTTTATATACGCACTGGCGGACGCAACCGAGTACGCGCATAGGTGACGTTGCTATGTAAATTGCATAAGCTCGTCTGTACCAGTTTTTCTGGCACTTCGGTGTATGTTTCACAGAGGAAACAAATTAGATGGTGAAATTAGAAGGCGATTGAATTCATCTTTGAAAGGTCTTACCTGCTTCATCAGAATTTCACATGAATGAAAGGTTCTCAAAAAAATTCCGCGAATGTTTGTGTATGAAGTGCAATTCTTACTACTCTGATGTACGGTAGTAAAACCTGGGGACCGCATAGAAGACATAGGAGTGTTTTCCTTGCTGAAGAGATGCTTTACTTAAGGGGAGGTTGTGAAAAGACACGTTCTGAATATGTGAGGAATGAAGACATGTTGTAGATGCGTAATGTGAAGTAAAATGTATTTAGTAAGATAGTGATAAATATTCATAGTTGGTTTGACCATATTGAACTAATGAGTGATGAGGTGCTCACTATGAGAATTTATTTAGCCCAAGTGGCAGGAATGAATGGAAGAGGAAGGCCAAGGAAATCATGGGAAGAAAGGCAAAGGAATTCATGGGAAGAAAGGCAGAAGAAAGCCAAGGAAATGTTCATGAGAAACAGTTGATGAGCATGAAGTACAAAAGATCTTGTGTGGGAGCTGTGATGTATATCAGTGAAGCTGGAGTTGTGTGCCGAGATTGCTGTAAATGTAGACCTTTGATATATCAACAGTTTGTAAAACCTAGTTACATTAGTTTTAAACTTTAATACAGCAGATGAGCTTTCTTTGAGGAGCTGTTCTCTAAATCTCAGAGAAGAGCTTAGTGTTATGTAGTAATCGGCCTTGGGTTGCAATTTGTGTGATAAGTTCCGGTAGGTACCGTATATGAGGAAAAGAAAGTTTAACATAAAACAATTTCATCTGTACCATTTGGAATGAGTTATTCTTCTTATACCGTTGGAATATGCTATACCACCCATATCAGTAAGATACGTTCTTCCGCATAAAATTACGTTTGTCCGAAAGTTTTGCCCTACATTTAGAAAATAAATAAAAAAATAATTACACCACTTACAAAAATAACATTTTCATAGCGTTTGAAAGGTAAACAAATGAAGTTTTCTTGTCTAACATTGCGTGCAGAAGGCGTTAGTTGTTCTTTCTGTTCATAGCTACAAGCTGCAATGGCGAATGAGCAGAAAAAGGGGATTAGTGGGGCGTAGCCTTTTGAAACGAAATCAATAATTCAAGTGCAAAGAAATTTTCGTACACGTTTCGGAAGAAATCCACCTGTAGCTAAATTAATTAAGCATTAGAAAGAGAAATTCCTACAACCTGGGCAAGCCAAGAACTGGACATCCCTTAGTTTCGAAGGACGACGTTGAATGATTAAGGAAAGCATTTTCCCGGAGCCAGAAGAAGTCAACCCTACAAGCTGCTGCGCAATTAGGATTAACACGCCAATAATGAAGACAATTTTACATTTAAAAAAATCCTTGCGGTTATACGGGTACATAGTCCAAATTGTTCAACATTTGGATGAGAACGATAAGCCTCACCGTTTCGCATTTACCTGTAAATTTACGCTTCCTTTATCGTGCGCTGTCTAGTGATGACCTGATATACCCAACCACTGGATATTTTCATGAGGTTTTGTCAAAGAGTATGCAGAAGAAAATATGAATGATTATTTAAAAGTGCTTTGAGGAACGGATCGTGAGATCTATTGCTGCTGTTGATATGGATTTATTATTATTATCATTGGGGGTTTAACGACCACCGTGAGCAACTCAATGGGCTATAATCCATATCAGTTACATCAATATAATTTAGGGCCACCGGTTCCACGAAGGGACAGAACCAGTGCCGTAAGAAAAACACAACATCGATGTCTTACCGGGATTCAAACCCGGATCCAACTCCGACGATTTATCATAAGCCAGCGCTTAGACCACTGCGCCATCGGGGCGGCGATAAGGATTTATTTCAACTGACATGGCAAGAAATTGAGTACAGGTTGGACATCCTCCGTGAAACTAAGGGACCCATATGGAAGAGTATTGGTTTCTATCTTGAAAAGCTTCGGACGTTTAACTTTCAAACGCAGAAAATCTTATGTCAGTATGTGCTGCACTTATTTTTTAATAATTTTCTAAAGACAGCGCAAGGCTTTGGGATCATCCTGTCATATCGATATGCAGGAAGACTCAGAAGTGTTGGTCGTAAATGGAAACATAGGTAGCACTGATCTAAACAAACAAAAAAGTGTCAGTCAACATAGATCCGGAAATGAACCATTTCTGAGATACTTGACATTTTATTGTATGGCTGCCAGAGGTAATGCAAAGCTGTTTTGCCCCCTGCTGTACCCTATTTCGATTGTTTTTGCACCTCTGTGTAAGATATTTGGAGGATTGAACTGTTTGAGGGACCAGTTAGAACCCAAACTCGCCTCTCTCACAAAGTGTCCCCTAGACTTCCTCCCAAATTAAAAAAACAAGTCAGCCCAGTTCTTGGAGTAAAACACCATACACTATACACTGGTGTTTTGCTCCAAGAACTTTACTGGGGTAAATCCAAGTCCACAGACGTCCGCCGTGAGAGCCTGACGAATCAATGGAACACCCAGGTGCACAGAAGTCTTTTTTTTTTTTTTTTTTTGATTGGAGGTTTAACGACCACCGTGAGCAACTCAATGGGCTATAAGCAGTCGCCCGTCCCTAATTTAGGGTCACTGGTTCCAGGGAAGGGAGAGAGCCAGTACCGTAAGACAAACACAACATCCATGCCTGACCGGGATTCGAACCCGGACCCCTTACGGACGAATGATCAGAGGCCAACGCCTTAGACCACTGCGCCACCGAGGCGGCGCACAGAAGTCTCTCGCTACCTTACAGACAGCGACTAGTTTCATGATATTAACTGGGTTAACGCAAAAACCTCCGTATCAGTACAGGGAGCACCTCCTAACACATGACAGAAGATATGCAAAAGCTGCAGTGACGGCATCGCAGTTCGGCAAACGTACCATGTCTGCGCAGCATCAGTTAGCGCGTGGAGACCCAAACACGTACATTACAGGCAATATCGAAGTGCGTTCCGTACTGTTACTATTAACGGTTACAATAGCTGACGCTTTCACAATTGCAGAGTTTGCTGACATGCATTTCATGTATGGTAGGGCGAATGCAAATGCAGCGTGTATGTACACCAAGGCCTATCCAAACAGAAGGCATCCCGATCGTCGCATGTTTGTTCGGATACACCATGGCCTAATAGAGCATGGGCCATTTCAGTTTGCTGCACCGGTCCGGAGGCCAAGAACTTCCCGAGATCCTGGATTGGACGAGCGGCTGTTACGAAGAATAGAACAAGACCCGGCAATAAGCACCAGTAGGATTGCTTTCCCAGAGAATAGGAGTCAAAGTACCATTTGGAGAGTTCTGCATGACAATCGGCTACATCCTTACCATATCCAGCGAGTGCAAACCCTAGGTTTAAAGGACTTTCCTCCGAGAGTTGCATTCTACCGGTGGCTGCTACATAGGTGCGCGCGTAGTCCATGCCTTCCCGGTAATATTTTATTCACTGATGAGACCTCATTTGCCAGATATGGCATTTTCAACTTCCATAACTGGTATGACTGGGCAGCTTAAAATCATCACTTCATCCAACAATCACGTCACCAGGTAGTTTGATTCGTAATTAACGTGTGGGCTGGTGTTTTAGGTGATATTCTCATATGACCACTTGTGCTTCCCAACAGGTTTACAGGTGATTCGTATCTACACTTCCTGCAGTATGACCTCCCAAAGATACTGGAAGATGCTTTCCTTCGTAAACGTGCAGCAATGTAGTTCAGGCAGGATGGTGCACCAGTGCAGTTTCGTTGCACGCTGAGGCAGCATCTCAATGAAACGTTTCGAGAGCGATTGATAGGTTGCAGCGGGCAGCGTTCGTGGCCTCCCCGTTCACCTGACCTCAACCCATTAGGTTTCTGCATCTGAGGATACTTGAAAGGCCGAGTGTATGCAGTCCCTATGGAGAACGTAGACGAATTGCGGGTACGAGTCGAAATTGCATGTGCAGCAATAAAGCAAAACACAGCCATGTTTGAACGAATGCGCATCTCGCTGAGAAGAAGACTGGAGACCTGTATCGAAGCAAACAGGGGACATTTTTAAAATTTGTTGTGAAGATAAGCATCCTACATGACATTTCTGTCCGCACGTGTACCTGTTGTTTTACGTCTTAACATCATGCATAGTTGCCAAATGTAACGTCGGTTTCTCCCCACAATTTATTTGCGTTGCATTTGTTGTTTTTGGCGATCTCCTGCGGGATACATCTCGAAGAAGTTTGTTTTTGAGGTGAAAGTTGGGACCCTCTCAACCCACCGCTCAGCAGAATCATCCCCTTTACTGTCTCCCAGGAGCTCAAAGTACTGCCCCTGTGTGGAGTTTTACTCCAAGAACTGGCGTGGTTTATTTTTTAGCTTGGCGGGAAGTCTAAGGGGCACTTTTAAGTAAGGGCGAGTTTGGGATCGAACTGGTCTCTCAAACATTTTTGTCCTCCCGGCGTTTTCCCCAGAGGGAAAAACACTATCGAAATATCGCACAGCTGGGTAAAAAACGACTGCATATTACCTCGGTAACGATTTGTTTCCGAATCCATGTTGACAAAGACTTTTGTTTTGTTTCAATGAGTACTATCAATGTTTCCATTTATGATTATATATATTTCCATTTATGATTATATATATTTCCATTTATGATTATATATGTTTCCATTTATGACTGTATATTGGCTATATACAGTATATATATATATAGACCGATTTAATATTACGCAGATACCAGGTTGGACAGATAGTCTCCCATATCGTGATTAAGTGTTTTTCCTGTACCAAAGGAGAAATTATTGCTGAAACGTACTCCAATACTATCATTTTCTTGAATGATACCCGTATTTTATTTCGGTATAGAGATGTTAAAATCCAAGACATATGAATTAAGCATTGCAGTGAATGCTGCAATATAATATTTGGCACATGTACTGAAAATGCTTTATTGAGCATGTGCGAACGATAACATTTGATTCCAACTTAAAATACTCACTGTGGAATAGTGTCCATCTATTCAGTACCACCACAACGTGAGAGATGTTTTATTTGTGTAACATAACTCTGTTCTGAAGGTTTTACGAACGTTAATTAGAAACAGCAGCTGTTTTCATTTAATTGTGTTCCGTGTATAACAAAACGCATCTGCATATTTCCAGAGTTTGTATTTCCTTTTCTGTTGATTGGTCCTAGACAGTCACACGACCAGTGTTAGTATAAACATATGAACTAGTTCTTCTTCTTATAGTTTAGAAAACGCATCTTGATGACATGATTTCATTATCTTATGCGCAATTGCGTGTCACGTAATTAGGTCACTTTCATAATCATGCATATATATTATACTTTACATATAAATTCATTTCGAAGTCTGACTGACTTCCAAATTTTTTTCAACACGTATAATTATGCGGCATGTGTGTTTCACACCGAAAACTAATTAAAAACTGTGAAACGGTGGAAGACTGAAAATACCTTTTGCGGCCATAAAATATTTCTTCAGTGTCGTCTTATAAGAATAAAGATTAATCACACGTTTCCCTAGCAAATATATGCGCATTAAAGAAGCAATATTTTGCATCGAAGGGAAGTCCTAATTGTACAACGCGGGAATATCCAAATAATTGCCATATCCTGCGCTATAAAAAGGAGAAAGAAAAAAAAAACCCTTTTTCGTTTAATGTATTCATCTAATTTAATGCAGTGCCAACATCTTTAAACCTTGATTCAATTAAACGCTGTCAAATGCAAAAATTATCACTTAGATTAAATGATAAAATAAGGTGTACTATAAAATATTCAGAAGTTTAAAAGCACGTAAAGGCGAAAAGAATCTGCTGAATTATATGGAAATTTTTCGGAGGAAACCCAATCAGTGTACGAAAATCCTTTGGGAGCGGAATAGCAATTATACCTCAAAGTAAAATTATCTTAATGAACAGAAACACAGATTTAATACAACATAAAATCAGTTCCTTAATCCTTGCTGTCTTCTTGGCTTCACGCATGTAAAACGGAAAACTTTAACTTCATTAATGACCGCTTAAACGATGCACATACACACACGCACATGTGCATATCAACATGAACACAGTCGTATAATAATGTACTGTAATTCAACTGTGTATTACAAGGTCCGCATGATCATATCTTGAAAATTATTGTTAAAACGCTATGTGATGAAACACCACTTAGAAATTAAATTTTTTGTATTTGCGAATATTTTGTAGATGTAAAATTAAATCATGATACACAGCACGGAACTTTAGGTCCCCTTGATTAGAGCCTAGGTTTGAATGTCCACTGGACGAGTACTGCATGTTGTGTTTCTTCTTACAGCTTGAATTCTTGTCTGGAACGCGATATCACGAGCAGTCCAACGCGATAGTAATGGTATAAATCATTCTGTCTTGGGAGTTCATTCATCCTTCACGCAAAAGAATCATTCACGAATGATCCAATTTTTAGGTTGTCACTACGCCCAGTAAGTAAATCATTTGTTACAGGGATCCCGTGGTGCGCTTTCAAGGACACAGCTCTTTTTGATAAGCTGCTCAAAACAGCACGAACTCTTCAACCATCCACAATGAATGATTTACCTCGTGTTCGCTTGTGGCGAATGATTCAGGTACACCATTCAAATGAATGCCATTCACATATCATTCCCATTCTTAAGTTTCTCCATTATTTTCTAACTGACTGCCAACTTACATAACTGTTGACACTTAATTCTCGACATAACTTTTCTTATCGGGAATTCGTTTCCAAACACGTGTGGGCGGAAAATAGTTGAACTTGCTGCGACTCCGGCCTGTGTCGTAGTAATGGCAGATTGAATGATCATTCTCAGAGGTGAAAGAAAACAATTCACGGTCAAGAGTCATTCGCTATGAACGAATCGTTCACGAATGGTCCATCACTGAAACCAATGGTCTTGTATGCGTCAAGGTCTTTAAAAACTTTGCATTCTACAGTGAAACATGCCCATTTTGCCGGTAGTGAGATTCGAAGTCCTGCCTCCTTGCTCCCGAACAGTTGTTATGTCAAATAAGTTACACCCACGAAGCTTTTCGCTGCAACTTCACCGTCTTGATATATGCGTCACCCTTGAGGTAGGTCCGTCATACACACCGATCAGCCAAAACATTAAAACCAGCTGCCTAATAAGATGTAGGTACTAATTTCGCCGCCAAAAAGAGCTCTTACCCAGTCAGGCTAAGATTTAACGAGATGTTGGTAGGTGTCTCTTTATATCTCCTACAATGACCGAAGCAGAAGATCCCGCAGTTCCCTAAAATTGTGTGGTTCAGGACACATCTCAGAGGATTTAGAGAAACGGGTACTAGTCGTGCCCGTTTCTCTCATTCAAACCACAAAGGCTCGATAGGGTTCATGTCCGGCGAATTCGGGGGCCTTGGCCGTAAATGGAATTCCTCTTTACATTCTTAAAACCATTCATGAACCTTCTTCGTAGTGTGGCATGGAGCATTGTCGTGTGAACAAGTCAATAAAATCATGCAATGCATTGATTATGATACGCTTTCCAACATAACAAAAATCATTACTCAAGTTATGAGGATAATGGCTGTGGAATAAATCTCGCTCCTGTGTCCTGACCTTTGCTCCCATTTCGATGATATTCAACAGAACCGGTTCAGTATACCTCCGGAACAATAAGAAAAAGTTTTGTTGCAATCGAAGGATTTTTACGTAGGTAATGACGCATAAAGACAATGGAATGGATCCCACTCCTGTGTCTTGACCTTTGACCCCATTTCGATGATATTAAACATAATTTGTTCAGTGTACCTCCGGAAGAAAATACTAACGTTTTGTCGCAATCGAAGCATTTTTACCTACGTTATGGCGCTTAAGGGCAATGCAATGGATCCCGCTCCTATGTCGTGACCTTTGGGCCCCATTTCGGGCTCGTCCCCAGGTGATCCCTACCACAAACCAAAATTTCATCGAAATCGAACCATTTTTACGCAAGTTATGACCCATAAGGGCAATGGAATGGATCCCGCTCCTATGTCGTGACCTTTAGCCCCCATTTCGTCCATTTTCAATAGGGTTCGTCCCCAGGTGATCCCTACCACAAACCAAAATTTCATCGAAATCGAACCATTTTTACGCAAGTTATGACCCATAAGGGCGATGGAATGGATCCCGCTCCTATGTCCTGACATTTGACCCCATTTCGTCCATTTTCAATAGGGTTCGTCCCCAGGTGGTCCCCTACCACATACTAAAATTTCATCAAAATGGAACCATTTTTACGTAAGTTATGACTCATAAGGGCAATGGAATGGATCCCGTTCCTTTGTCGTGACCTTTGACCCCATTTCGTTCATTTTCAATAGGGTTCTTCCCCAGTGGTCCTCTACCACATACTAAAATTTCATCGAAATCGAACTATTTTTACGCGAGCTATCGTGCGGACGGACAGACGGACAAACCTGGAGCATATACACTTCTTCAACCTACGGTTAGATAGCGTAAAAACATCATCTCCGCAAGGGAATACGGTCGCTATAAAGGGATGTACTTGGTCAGCCACGTTGTTCAGGTACGCGACAGCTGTCAGAGTTTGCTGTACAGGGATAATGAGTACAAGTGTTCCCCAGGAAAATATTGCACAGACTATCACGCTCCCTCCAGCCGCCTGTATCCTTCCTAAAGTGCATACAGATGAGAAGGTGTCTTTGGGTAAACATCGCACACGAGCTCGTCTGTCGAAATACTGTAGCAGAAAACGGGATTCGGCTAACCATGAGGCCCTCTTCCAGTTTTCTCTAATATCGATGATCGCGTGGCCACTGCAGCGTTAACGACGGGGAACGGCTGTGACCAGTGCAGTATTAAACAAGTTAGTAAAATCATGCAATGCACTGATTATGATACGCTTTCCAATATACTAGAAATCATTACTCAAGCTATTACTCAAGTTATGACGAAAATGGCTGTGGAATAAATCTTACCCCTGTGCCCTGACCTTAGATCCATTTGGATGATATTCAACAGAACTGGTTCAGTATATCTGCGAAATAACATGATAAAGTTTTGTCGCAATCGAAGCAATTTTACGTAAGTTATGATGCATAAGCGCTATGGAATAGATCGCGCTCCTGTGTCCTAACCTTTCACCCCATTTCGCCCATTTGCAATAGGATTCGTCCCCAGTAAGGTCCCTACAACATATCAACATTTCATCCAAATCGAAACATTTTTACGTAAGTTATGACTCATAATGGCGATGAAAGAGATTTCGCTCCTATGTCCTGACCTTTGACCCCCATTTCGCCAATTTTCAATAGGGTTTGTCCGCAGGTGGTCTCCTACCACATACTAAAATTTAATCGAAATCGCACCTTTTTTACGTTAGTTATGACGCACAAGAGCAGTGGAATGGATCCCGATCTTATGTCCTGATCTTTAGCCCCATTTCGTTCAATTTCAATAGAGTTCCGTCCCAGGTGTTCCCCTACCACACACTAAAATTTCACCGAAATCGAACGATTTTTACGTAAGTTATCGTGCGGACGAACATAAGCACACAACGCGTGACGTAATGAGGCAGATGGCATGACCGAGCGCCAACATCTAATGGGGCGACGCCATGACATCACACTACAAACTTGGTAATTCGGGGTGGTTATTTAACCCACTAAACATATAATGCACATCATCGAAGCAGTTGTTCTTGCACAGCCGAGAAGTTTTGCAGTTTCTGAGATTCTTTTTTACTTGCCCGCCTAGCGTTGACTACCATTACTCTTTCAAAGTCGCTTAAATCACGTGTCTTTCCTATATTGCCGCTATCTACGCCTCGTACACACCTACTCACCTTCGTTTTGCTGATGGTATAATCCGTTTTGCAGCTACCTCTTCAGAACCGCAGAGTATGATCCAGGGACTTGCTGACAAGAGTAAAGAAGTGGGATTAAAAATGAACTTTAAGAAAACAAAAACTGATGTAGAATGCTTTTAAAAGAAATAAAGATTTATCGATTGATGGGGAAAATTTAGATGTAACCGGTATTTACATTTACCTTGGACAACAGATATCAAGCAAAGATCACATTGATGAGAAAATTAGCCGGCGTGTAAAACTTAGCTGGAGAGCTTTTGAAAGCAACAGTACAATTTTTAAGAGCAATATGCCATTATGTCTTAAAAGAAAAGTGTTTAATAAATGCATCCTTCCGGTTCTTACATACGGAGCAGAGACATGGATCTTAACTAAAAAGGACATTCAAAGGCTGCATACAAGTGAAAAAGCATGGAGAGATGCATACTTTGTGTAACCAGGAAAGATAAGTTAAGGAACTCGTAGATCAGGAAAATGACAAGAGTGGAAGACAGCATGATCAGAGTTAAAATCCTTGAACTGGCAATGGGCTGGACATGTCCTCAGAAGAACGTACCACCTTTTGACAACCGAAATTCTGGACTGGATTTCAATTGACAGAAAAAGACCCAGAAGAAGACCACATGGGAGATGGATGCATGGAATTCGAAAACATGCCGGAGTAGCATGGAAGAGGTGGCTCATGACAGACAAATGGTGGAGGAAGCTTGGGGAGAAATTCATCCAGACCTTTATCCAGCAGTGGATTGATAATGGTTGACAATGATGATGAGCATTTGAATTTAATAGCATGTGCATTTATTTACTCCTTCTAGCATCAAGGTTATGCATTGTATCGGAAAAAGACAAAAAACACATGGATCGTCGTTCTCAGAGCTCAGCCTGCAAAGACAATTTTTCAAATAGTGCTAATATTTGCAGTTAAAATTTTGTCTTAGGAGAGGCTCAGCGGAAAGAAAAACTGAAACTAACTGAGATAAAGACGTAGGAAGTAGCAAAATAATACTACTAATGCGAATCTATATAAATAAACAACAAATCTGGGCTCTGGAGAGGGTTTTAAACCTTAAAAATTGATCCTGGTTGCGTCCCTAGATGCCATGTAATTTTAAATTGTGTAGTATTTGGTATTGGCAATGCCCCATTTTAATCATGTAACACAAAGCTTTAAAGTGCCTCTGCGTTGGCTGAACGGTCTGCCTCGCTCACTTCGAGTTATTTGTTCCAAGAGGACCACGATGAGACAGGGGAGGGGGGGGAGTGCTGTTGCCTTACAGGAATGGGTTTTCCCGCTTACCACGAATCAGTGGCCACAAATTAGAGACAGGCGATTGTGCTTGTAGCCCAACGAATTGCTTGTGGTGGCGGTTAATCCTCAAAACAAAGTAGTAAGCTTCCAAATACTTGAAATTTCTACTCAGAAGAAAATTTTCCATTTATAGCTCATTAGAGAATGATATACAACGGTGTTCTCAAGAAAAAATCGATATGGAAAATACAAAAAAGAAAACTAGTCATATTTGGAATGCGAAACTGAAAATTGTTAGTTTTTATACTTTCCACAGTAACTCCTGAAGGCCATAGATGGCATCGGCTTTCCTGATTCCAATTTTCAAGTGGACGGGCAATTCTAAAATCAACTACTGAAACCTAGACGGCGTTTTCTATAGATGCGCAAATTAGACAAAACTCTCTGTTCAGTTTCGATAACTACTCGCCCTGTTACTTTGTAATGAAATTTCTTTGCTGTCTGGAAGAATATCCCATTTTCTGGCCTTATGAATGTAAATTTAGAAGATCTCATTTCTTCGTGGGAAATTTCCTTTCATTTGTAGAAACGCTTTCATCTTTTGCCATCTAAACCTGCATTTTAGGTCATTATCTTGAAAATCACGTGTTGTACGGTTGCTTAATATGTCTACAGTGCAGCAAGTGCATTTAGTTTCCCACATACACTGTAATTCCATTCTTGTCTGTGCCTCCATCTTATGCAGTTCTAATTTATTCTTCAGCCACGGTGATCCTGCTTTTCCGAAAATATTTTGCTTATCGCTGGCACCAGACAAAAGTTCTTTTTGTTTTCTGACGTATTTTCCCCTTTTTTCTTCCTCCAGACTACTATCTTACGTTTTCAGGAACAAGAAGAGATCATTAGTTGCTGGAATCGGTACTCCAACAGGAACATCCAGAATAGCAAACGGAAATCGTAAGCTTATCCATGCGCGATTCTTAGATTAGAGCATCTGTATAGGTCCTAGTTCCAACTCCTCCTAAACACAAACACACACGCTTGTACACAGCTCTTTTTTTTTTTTTTTTTTTTTGATTGGAGATTTAACGACCACCGTGAGCAACTCAATGGGCTATAAGCAGTCGCCCGTCCCTAATTTAGGATCACTGGTTCCAGGGAAGGGAGAGAGCCAGTGCCGTAAGACAAACACAACATCCATGCCTGACCGGCATTCGAACCCGGACCCCTTTGGACGATAGATCAGAGGCCAACGCCTTAGACCACTGCGCCACCGGGGCGGCTGTACACAGCTCTTAAGTAAAATGCTGATCCACATGTACACCAAAGAGACGCTTACGTACTATTCTTCAATATTTCCTTAAGTCGGATTGTTTTAATTCGGCAATAGATCTCAGTAATTTTACTATAAAATTATTAGTTGCTGTACAGAGGGACAGCGTTCAAAACCCGAGCTTGCGGCCTCACAAATTTTTGAGAGCCTCAAGATAACATTAACACACATGTTTGTTCACTAGGATCTTTTCAAACTTATTTTATTTACATGCACATGAAGAAATGTTCACATATGTGAAAAAAGAGAAGAATTATGCACATGTTTTTCGTAAAACCAAATTCTCTACTGCATAAAAACGTACATCTGTAAAAGTCCACGTCATGGATAAAACATGTTTCAAAATTTAATTTGGGTATCATGAAAGAAATACGGGATTACACCATATAATACAAATTTTGAAGATGGCAATCCGATTTTTGGTGTAAATGTGACAAGGATGGTAAGTCAGATAATATCCGAAAACTCGAAAATTCCATCGTCCTGGGCAATCACGGGATAAAATTCTTGGCCTCCAGATTCGCTAAACATGAATGCCGGTTGCTTCGACTAGCGAATCCTGTGATGGTTATATTCAAATTAATCGGAAACTTAAGACTTGGTCGTCCTGGGTGGTGTAGTGGTTAACATACGAGGGCGCTGTCTGGGAGACGAGTCCCGCTCCAGGACGATGACATTTTCAAGTTTTCGGATATTATCTGATTTACCATCCTTGTCACATTTATACCAAAAATCGGATTGCCATCTTCAAAATGTGTATTAATTTGGGTATGTTTTTCTCCTTCGATAACAATTGGACATCGTTCTTTCTGAATGAAGTTATAGCAAGAACTTAAAATAGTAACACTATTCAAGTTATACGAATTTGTTAGTATAAAGTACGTAGGTAAATCAAAAAGCAAGTTACACTTAGCGCCATCTGGAGTGGGATTGCAGTCAGACCATACGTGCTTGGGAGCGAAGTAGACCATCCGTCAGAGCTGCCGACAGAAGATGTTTTAATTTAGTAACTGCGTAAGGCATGTGCAGGGGGCAGTTCGTAATGGCGCGTCAACTGGATTCTTACTCCAGATTGGAAGTGCGAGGAACTATTCGATGTTTTTGGGCTAAGCGCCTAAATTGCACTGACATCCATCGTTAAATATGTGCTGTATAAAGGGAAAATGCTATGTCTAGTCCAGCCATTGTAAAATGGTGCCAACAGTTTGTAAACTGTTGCTTAAATTTAACGGACGAATACCGCGAAGGTAGACCATCAATATCCAGCACTCCGGAGCAGCCGTTGACGACATAATACGGGATAATAGGCGTATCAAAATCAAGGAAATTTCCAGTATGTTAAACATTTCGTTCAGGGCTGTGCATTCCATCACACACGAGCAGCTGGGATTTCGGAAATTGTTTGCGAGATGGGTGCCATGTTTACTCACCGATCAGCACAAAAACCAACGTTCCCTGTCGTCTTTGGCTTTTTTGCAAAGGTATTCTGCATAAGGTCCCATTTTCTTTTTGCGTTGAGTCATCACAGGTGATGAAACGTGGTTTCACCATTTCACCCCTGAAACCAAACGATCGTCCATGGAACGGAAGTATGTCACCTCTCCAGAAAGGAAGAAGTGTAAAGTCCAACCGCTTTGTTTGACTGTGAATGTGTTGAAAACACGGAATTTCTGCCAAACGTGATGACTATCAGTGCTGACTCATATTGTCAAATCTACGAAATCTGTGAAAAGCAACAAAGGACAGACGCCAGGGTAAGTTGAGCGAAGGTGTCATTCTGCTGAAAGACAACGACACACCCCACACAGCACGGAAAACAAAGGAATTGCTGCAGATTCTTATATTAAAGCATTTAACGATTTTGTCCTTATCCCTACAACTGTAGAAATAAATCGTTCCTTCAAGAAAAAGGAAGAATGAAAACTTTGCGACATATCACATCAAATGTAGGTGACAGGGCGTAGGACTCTTAAAAGACCAACACTGCTTCATTCCCCGACGGTGACCGAATAACAATTTTTTGGTTGCAGTGTGTTATTAAAACGTGGAACGAGCGATGTATTTGTTTATTCACTGACGCCACGTATTTGGAGGATTTTTACTTTGGATCTCGCCCTTTGGATTTAACTCTATAATTAATATATAGCCAGTGCCGTTAATGCCCACCAAATGGAGACGTCTCAGTAGCTGAGCCCATCTTACGGATTTATGATGCCAGAAGCTAGCTGAAAAAACACACACATAGCGCCGTGGATTGTTGGCCACCGTGGTGTAAGGCTAACGCGCTCGGCTAGATATCGAGAGATTCGGGATTCATTTCCCCGACGGTGACCGAATAGCAACTTTTCGGTTGCTGTGTGTTAGTAAAACGTGGAAAGAGCGATGTATTTGTTTATTCATTGTCGCCACGTATTTGAAGGATTTTCACTGCCTCATTTTAGAACCAAATATAATATTTGAACTGACGATATCCGGAATCAATAGAACAAGAGGGTTTTGTATATTTTACAGGTAACTATCTTCTCAAAGCGATGTTTTGCTTGTTACAACTACCACGACACGCCGTAGGACTCTTAGATAAACGGAACTGCTTCATGTTAAAAGAAAACTCAATATATAAACAAAGGATATCCCAGATCAGTCGAATAAGGAGATGGCTTGATAGATTGTCTAGGTTGTTATCTGCTCAAAGCCAAGTTTTCCTATTTCCAACTTCTGCAACAGGTTCGAACACTTGGAAAAACAGCACTGCTTCATGTTAGACGAAAATGTAATATTTAAATCAGTAATATACTTCAGACAAACGGGAAAATCCTCCGGAGTGCCTAAGGATGACATCAGAGTGTTACGTTTATTATACACTGCTCAAAATAATTAGGGAGCATGTGGCTTTGGCGACATTATGCAAGCCAGTTGTGTGAAATCATACCGAAACGCGGAAAACGCAAGTAGAACGTAACGTAGGAAGCCGAATCATGAATATCTTATGCAAATTAGCTTTTGTGAATTCAGAATGCGTAAATCACATACTAGGATAATAACGAAAGTTTTCGCGGAGCTCCGTTATTCCATCGCGTTTATCGTGACATTTCATTTCTTGAAGTGTTCGGTTCCAATGATGTCTCAACAGCATGATTTACCGGAATTAACGTCGTGAAGAGCCATTGGCAGGCTGGAAGCAGGTCAGACACAGCGGGTGGTAACAGAATTCATTGGAGTGTCAACAAGGTATCATTTTCCGACTGCGGACACGATTCCAGGATACGGGAAGTGTTCGAGGAAGGCCGTCCACTACCAACTACTGCAAGAGACGACTGTTATCTATTGTTAACAGCCCATTGGAACAGGCTGCAAAATGCTACTCAGCTCCAGCGAAAGCTTCTCGTGTGAACAGGATGCAAGTTGTCTATTCAAACTATACGAAATTGCCTTCTCCGAGGTGTCCTTTATGAACGTAGGCCAATGGTGTGTGCCTTTTTAACCGCATTATATTCTACCTTACCGCCCATAGAAACTGGGCTGAGGAACATCATGATTGGGGACAAGACGAGCGGAGTCAAGTTATCTTCTTTGACGAGTCGAGATTCAGCCTGGAGTCTGACAAACGATGAGTTCTTATCTGAAGGTAACCCGACACACGGGATAACCCAGCGTTTGTACAAGAAACATCACATTACGGAGAACATCGATTGATGCTCTGGGCAGGCATAAGTATCGGTGGACGTACGGACCTATAAGTCATCCGAACTGGCAATCTGACGGCCCAGAGATGTAGAAACGAGATTCTTAGACCTATTATCATGCGGTATGCTGCGGCCGTCGGTGATTAGTTTCTTTCATTGACAACAGCGTTCGACCTCATAGAACACTGCTAGTGGGAAACATGCCTCCAAAAGGAGTGAATCGAGCGTATGGGATGACCAACATGCTCCGCTGACAAAGATTCAGTTGAGCATACCTGGGACGATCTCGGCAGCCACATTGCATCTCGGTCGAAACTTCCATTGATTCTTCGTGAAATGGAGACTACCCTGATTGAGGGGTGGCGAAGATATCCCCGGAACCTACTCGGTAACTTCGTAAATTCCATGCTACACATGTGCGCGGCGGTCGTAGCCGTTCGAGGGGATCACAATCCCTACTAGAAGCTTATTACCACATTCAAAAAGTGATTTTTTCCCTGTAGTACAGATATGCATATTGTTGTACCGCATATCACAGCATGTGAATTAAATATATTGGGTTCGTGCGAATGAAATGTCCGGCGCGAACGAACAGTGGAGACAGGCCACCACCACATCAGAATGGAACCACCCGCAGGTGTTGCGGGTATTACATCACAGAGTTACTATAAATAGCTAGCACGTGTGTGAAGAACAAGGTTCAGGCGTGGTTTGTTTGGACGTAACGTGGCTTGTAAGGAAAACACGCAGACGTCGGATTTAAGAGTCATCTTCCTGTATGAATTTGAACTGGGCCATTCTGCAGGAATTGCCACTCCAAACGTTAAGAAAGCATTTGGGGAGAATACAGCCGACAAACGAACCATTCGGCGATGGTTTGTGAAGTTTCGAAGCGGAGATACGGAGCTGCAAAACGAACCACGTGGTCACCGACCTCTTGCTGCTTCTGACGATGTCCTGTTACGTGTGGTTGAAGCGCAGATACGGACCTGCAAAACGAACCACGTGGTCACCGACCTCTTGCTGCTTCTGACGATGTCCTGTTACGTGTGGTTGAAGCGGAGATACGGACCTGCAAAACGAACCACGTGGTCACCGACCTCTTGCTGCTTCTGACGATGTCCTGTTACGTGTGGTTGAAGCGGAGATACGGACCTGCAAAACGAACCACGTGGTCACCGACCTGTTGCTGTTTCTGACGATGTTCTGTTACGTGTGGTTGAAGCGGAGATACGGACCTGCAAAACGAAGCACGTGGTCACCGACCTGTTGCTGTTTCTGACGATGTTCTGTTACGTGTGGTTGAAACGGAGATACGGACCTGCAAAACGAAGCATGTGGTCACCGACCTGTTGCTGTTTCTGACGATGTTCTGTTACGTGTGGTTAAAGCGGAGATACGGACCTGCAAAACGAACCACGTGGTCACCGACCTCTTGCTGCTTCTGACGATGTCCTGTTACGTGTGGTTGAAGCGGAGATACGGACCTGCAAAACGAAGCACGTGGTCACCGACCTCTTGCTGCTTCTGACGATGTCCTGTTACGTGTGGTTGAAGCGGAGATACGGACCTGCAAAACGAAGCACGTGGTCACCGACCTCTTGCTGCTTCTGACGATGTCCTGTTACGTGTGGTTGAAGCGGAGATACGGACCTGCAAAACGAAGCACGTGGTCACCGACCTGTTGCTGTTTCTGACGATGTTCTGTTACGTGTGGTTGAAGCGGAGATACGGACCTGCAAAACGAACCACGTGGTCACCGACCTCTTGCTGCTTCTGACGATGTCCTGTTACGTGTGGTTGAAGCGGAGATACGGACCTGCAAAACGAACCACGTGGTCACCGACCTCTTGCTGCTTCTAACGATGTCCTGTTACGTGTGGGTGAAGCGGAGATACGGACCTGCAAAACGAAGCATGTGGTCACCGACCTGTTGCTGTTTCTGACGATGTTCTGTTACGTGTGGGTTGAAGCCGAGATACGGACCTGCAAAACGAAACACGTGGTCACCGACCTCTTGCTGCTTCTGACGATGTCCTGTTACGTGTGGTTGAAGCGGAGATACGGACCTGCAAAACGAAGCACGTGGTCACCGACCTGTTGCTGTTTCTGACGATGTTCTGTTACGTGTGGTTGAAGCGGAGATACGGACCTGCAAAACGAAGCACGTGGTCACCGACCTGTTGCTGTTTCTGACGATGTTCTGTTACGTGTGGTTGAAGCGGAGATACGGACCTGCAAAACGAACCACGTGGTCACCGACCTCTTGCTGCTTCTGACGATGTCCTGTTACGTGTGGTTGAAGCGGAGATACGGACCTGCAAAACGAACCACGTGGTCACCGACCTCTTGCTGCTTCTGACGATGTCCTGTTACGTGTGGGTGAAGCGGAGATACGGACCTGCAAAACGAAGCATGTGGTCACCGACCTGTTGCTGTTTCTGACGATGTTCTGTTACGTGTGGTTGAAGCGGAGATACGGACCTGCAAAACGAAGCACGTGGTCACCGACCTCTTGCTGCTTCTGACGATGTCCTGTTACGTGTGGTTGAAGCGGAGATACGGACCTGCAAAACGAACCACGTGGTCACCGACCTCTTGCTGCTTCTGACGATGTCCTGTTACGTGTGGGTGAAGCGGAGATACGGACCTGCAAAACGAACCACGTGGTCACCGACCTCTTGCTGCTTCTGACGATGTCCTGTTACGTGTGGTTGGAGCGGACCCCCGAAAAATGTGTCGTGAGATAGCGGAAGAGGTAGGTGTCCACCGCACGACAGTTGTTCGGTGTCTGGCTGCGCTGGGTAAGGTCAAAGAGCTGGACATGTGGCAGCCGGATGAGTTGACAACTGCGAACGAGACTACGCGTTTGGAAGTCTGCACGTCGCTGCTTGCCAGGAATAAACAGGAACCTCTACTGCATCGAATCGTAAACTGAGACGAGACGTTGCTCCTTCATGACAATCGGAAACGATCTGCATAATGGTTAAGCAAGGCACAGCCTGATGGACGGCATCCTAAGCCACCCCTACACACCAAGAAAATGATGCTCCTTGTCTGGTGGCCTACAGCCGGGATATCTCATCGGAAATTCTTAGCAAGAGGCCAAACCATCACTGCAGAACGTACACCAGATGCACCGGAAATTGAATTAAATATTTGTGCTGAATTACACCAGATGCACCGGAAATTGCTGCAGAAATAGCCGGCTTTGGTCAACAGGCATGGTGTTCTTCTGCTCCAGCGCAACGCTCGCCCTCATGGCGCACAACAAACAATGCTGACAATAAGTGCCTTGGACTATGAAGCACTGCCTATTCCTCGGACTTGTCTCAGACAGGCAATCATCTCTTTCGTGGCCTGGATTACTTCTTGTCCGGGAAACAGTTCACGACAGACAACGAGGTTCAACGTATAGTTGATGACTTCTTCGAGTCCCAGCCACACGACTTATCGTTTCGGGATCATGGCCTTGGCGGACAAATGGTAACTATGCATCCATGACGAGGGGGATTATTTTGCCTAGGTAAGTTGTCCTACTTTTCTTTTCTCGCCATCCACGTGTGCTGGTCCTTTGCCGAACATTTCATTCGCACCAACCCAATATTTCATAAAATTCCCTAACATGCTTTTTCTTACCTATATTACTGAATATTCCAATGTATCTTACATCAAAATAATATTTTAATTTCAAAAACGTCAGTCGTACAAGATTTTCTTTACAATATCTCTTGCATCCCTAATTCTTTTGAGCCGTGTAGGTTCTATGCAGAGACAAAACTGATGTAGAAAGTGTCGTGACTAGTCCTCATGATATATGAACTGCAGAACGCGTGTGCATTTTTCATAACAGCTACCAAAACCTTTCACCATTTAACTCTAGAGAGACAATAAACCTTACAGATTATGCGTAGATTTTAATTAAAGATGAAGGAAAGGGATATGCGCAAAATAAATTAAGTAAGAAGTCCAGGAGAGAACCACCAGAAACATGTGTTCAGGAAGTTAAAATAAATTTGAATCATAAAACCCCAGTCCTGATATTTTTGCGCAGGTTTTGTAAGAAAGCTTCCAGTTTGTGCTTAAGTATATACACTGAAGACGCAAGTTATTAGGAAAATCCAATGGCAATCAGAAACGTGCCATTTTCGCATACATACGCGACAATGACGTTAAAATAGCCTCGTAAAGAGATCACTGCAAAGAATGTAGGTGTGTACGAGGCGTAGATAGCGGCAATATAGGAAAGACACGTGATTTAAGCGACTTTGAAAGAGTAATGGTATTCAACGCTAGGCGGGCAAGTAAAAAAGAATCTCAGAAACTGCAAAACTTCTCGGCTGTGCAAGAACAACTGTTTCGATGATGTGCATTATATGGGGAACAAATTACAAGAAAGCAGTCACTGGTATTCGTGTGAGTGGAAACGACTAGTCGATGCTCGAGGGTAAATCTGAATACATATGCCTCAAGTAACCGCCAGTACAACAGTTGAATCGCTAGAATTTTGACATAGACTGCCTGTAGCACATTATCACAAATGTACTATAACATCAGACCACTCGTCTCTGCTACAAACCGAAACATTCGTCTTCAGTGAGCTCGGGAGCACCAAAACTGCACCCTTGAGGACTGAGCAAAGGTCACCTGGTCCGATGAGACACGTTTTCCGTTAATAGACACTGATAGACGAGTGAGTATATGGCTTCAACAACACAAATCAATGGATTCTAGCTGCCTAGTGTTAACCGTCCAAGCTGGTGGTGGGGGTGCAACGGTAAGATGTCTGTTTTCATGGAGGGCATTTGCTCCCTAATATCTTTGGAAAAGCTTTTGAATACAATGAGGTATCTTAACATCATTGCAAATGAGGCACACCCTCACATGTTCATGGGTTTCTCAATAACGAGGACTACACCCAACAGGTTAATGCGTTATGCCAATAGTCCAATAACGATGACTACCTTCAAGATAGTCACATTAGGTCTCCAGGAGCACGATTTTTTTTTTTTTTTTTTGATAGGAGGGTTAACGACCACCGTGAGCAACTCAATGGGCTATAAGCAGTCGCCCGTCCCTAATTTAGGGTCACTGGTTCCAGGGAAGGGAGAGAGCCAGTGCCGTAAGACAAACACAACATCCATGCCTCACCGGGATTCGAACCCGGGCCCCGTTCGGACGAATGATCAGAGGCCATCGCTTAGACCACTGCGCCACCGGAGCGGCCCAGGAGCACGATAGTTACTTCGAAGTGACACAATTGTCACCACAATGCACAGACTTTAACTCAGCTGAACACTTGTAGGTTGTGATAGGGAAAGCCGTTCGCAACAGGGATCCTCTTGTACACTGCCGGACAATTGCTAAGGACGGATGACAATAGCAACGATAGCAACCATAAAATGGAAGGCACGAAAATGTGGAAATTAGCATAAGTGCGGGATACAGTAAGACGCGTTGTGCGTATGCAAATTTTGGATTGCCAAACTTGTTCGTGAAGTCATAGCCCTGATAAGAGATATAAAGGATTTGACGCGTATTGACCGTTGTTGTTCAAACGCAAAGTTGAAAGGGAAAGAATCAATTGACGAACTTGCAATTTTCAGTATGTCTTCCCGACATCACCTAAATGATTTTACGCGTGGCCGTATTATTGGCAAGATTGAAGAAGGGCGAAAAATAACAGATGTTGTCAGGGAGTTCGACGTCAGCCACAGTATTGTTTCAAGGCTCTGGAAATCATTTCAAACAAATGGAGAGTGTAGCAAACGTCACGGGGGAGGTCGTGTTCGCAGTACGACACCTAAAGAAGATCGGTACATAGTGCTATCAACAAAAAGACACCGGCGCAGCACAGCTAGTGAGGTGGCAAATCAGTTTATGGCTGCTACTGGCAAGCGGATCTCCCGAAAACTGTCGCCAGACGTTTGCATGAAGGAGGACTATACGCCTGCCGTCCTGTTGTGTGCATCCCATTGTCCAGACGTCGCCGTACCGCCCGTTTGCAATGGTACCATCAACATCAAAAATTGGACTGATAACGACTGGCCTGCTGTCCTCTTCTCAGATGAGAGTAGATACAGTCTATCGTCTGATTGTCGACGACAACTGATCTGTCGTGATAATGGTACTGCATATTGTCCAACAAACATACAGGAAAGGGACCGATATCCGACATGTAGTGTCATGGTATGGGCTGGCATCTTGATCAATGGCCGTACGTCCCTCTATGTGCTTCCAACTGGGACTATGACTGGCCAACAATACATTAATGATGTTCTGCTACCTCATGTTCGCATGTTCCGTGGAGCTGTCGGTGATAGATTCATTTTCATGGACGACAACGCAACATGTCCTCGAACAGTCGCTGTCCAGGAGTGTCTTGAGAGCGAGGATATTCAACGCCTCGTATGGTCAGCACGTTCTCCAGGTCTGAATCCCATTGAAAATGTGTGGGATGCTTTGGGGAGGAGTCTTGCTGGTCGCCAATGCCCTCCAATAAACAAGGACACCCTTATCCGTGCACTGACAGAGGAATGGGATAAATTACCCCAACAGCTGCTTGATAATGTTGTGCAAAGCATGACACGACGTGTGGAATCTTACATCGCCCTCCATGGTGGCCATATCCCGTATTGACATCTTAAGACGGAACGCCTGCGGACGGTAATTGCATTTTTCACGTTTACGTGTTCTGCACAAAATGGCCTGTTTGTCCCTTGAACACGTTCCAAAGGCTTCTGGATTTCAGAGCACAATAAATTGTCTTTCTTGTAATGTCCTGGCATTCTGACATTATTTTATTTCACTTGGCATCCAACCACACTTACTTTTTTATGCGCTATATAGCCGTTTATGATCCGTCCTTAGCAATTGTCCAGCAGTGTAGCACAAATTCGGCATTTGACGGACGTCATGATATCCGCTTTTGTGAACATACCTGTAGAACGATATCAGCACCTCTGTTAATCCATGCCGTATCAAAGCAAAGTTGATCTGAAGAAAACGTCGGCCGAAAGGTAATTAGCAAAGTGTTCTTAATATAATTTGCCACTTCAGTGTGCATGCATTGGATGTAGAAATCCGCAAATAATGAGTAGTTTGATTTTGAAGTTCTTGTAGAGAAAACGAAAACATGTTCAGGTAGCCAAAATGTGCAGCAAAAGTTATTGACTTAGTAAATAATAGAAAATTCATAAAACAGCGCAGGACATTTGGACAAAATTTATTATGTTGCAGACATATATTCGTATATTTTTTAATGGACAAGATCTCATGCAATTCATTTTATTCTTTCACATTCTATATGAAATTCTTAGTCTCTTTACAATAATACCTCAGTGATTTTTCATCACAAATAAGGGCATCATGTTTTTGTCTGTTATGTTTCATAACAGAGATCTGCTGAATTTCATTTGGAAGCAAAATTCTAAATTGTATTCCTGCAGAGAATATGAAACACAGTTGAAATGATTAACACTGAATTTTGTTTCATAGGAGACTGCATTAATAGAACCAAAACACCAACATTTTTCTCTACGTTATCTGGGTGATAAGAAATCAAAGAATTGATTCTCCTTCATTCTTTTTCGCCTGTTATTGCATATGATGCTTCCGATTTAAAAATCCCGAAAAAAAATTCCGTTGCTCCTCAATTTATCTTCCAGAACTCATTAAGAATATTTCGATTTCATAAAAAAATGCATTTTTTGATGGGATGCAGTAATTGGTTTTTGAAGTGTTTTTATACATTGAACTAATTGATTTTCAAGTGTTTTTTCTTGTAATTTGCACATTTCCATTTAAGAAAAAATCAAAACGCCGTTATGAGGGGGTTCGGTAGAAAGTAATGTTAAAATAAAGGGATAACAAGTAATAACTAGAAGAAAATATCGAGGAGGCCAAGAACTTAAAATAGGCCAGGAAAAATAAGATAAGGGAACTACAAAATGCATGGCAGAAATACACGGGATAATTTCCTACCTCAATTTCACATAATGCGAGCATTCCCGAAATCTGGGCTTTTATGATTGATATTCTCATATAAAATCGCCAACCTTGTGATTCGAATTTCGCCTAAAATATACTCAAAAACCAGAATATTTTCGCTAACTTCGGTGTCCTTTTATTAGAGATGTTATCATATACGAGGACTGATCAAAAAGTAAAATGAATGGAGCCGCCCATGTTGCGGTAGCAAAGGAGAGGTGTCTGACTTAAGCGGTCACTAGTCCTCATCCCTAGCACATGTTGCCTGGCTACAAACCGGTTTTGCAGCAAATGGACACCCTTCATCTGTTGTCCCACAGCATTTTGGGAGGTCAAGAAGAGGTTTGCCAGAATCCTCCATTGAGTTCCATACATACTCCTTGAGTGATAGGTCCGAAGAACTGGCTCGTCATGGAACTATTAATATATGGACACCTTGTAGCCACGGTCGAGAGTTCTTAAGCAGTGTGTAGCAGAGCGTTGTCTTGCTGAAAAACAACGCAGGTTGTAAAACGTCCTTCACACACCGCTGGTTTTTAACAGCGCCCGTTATGCATATCACAGCTGACCGACGCAGTTAATTAATGGCACCCGTAGGAATATTTCCGGTTGACGAGAAATGTGCGGCTAGCTGGAAGGAGCTGGATATTCCCTGTGGCCACATCTTCAGAGAAGAAGCTGCCATCGCACGGATCCTGCCTTTACTGTGGAACGGCACACTGCTTGCACACCAGGAGTGAATGCCTAGGAAGCCATTTCCTACGATATCCGGAAATCTTTGGCAATCCTCCGTACCACCCTCATGGCTCAGCAGTACGTCGACGGCACTCTACGACCTGTTGCGTTGCCATTTCTGTCATCATTGGGGAAGAGCCTGCCAGCGCACGGATCCTGCCTTTACTATGAAACGGCACATGGCTCGCGCACCGGGAGGGACTGTCTGGGGAGCTACCTCCTACGATAGCTGGACACTCTTGGTAGTCCTCCGTACCACCCTCATGGCTCAACAGTGCGTTGACGACATTCTATTACCTGTTGTGTTGCCCTTCCTGTCGCAGCATCACGGGGCAATTTTTCCACAGGATAATGCCCGGCCGCTCACTGTACGGTTCTCCCACACCTGCCTCCATTACACTCTTCCATGGCCAGCCAAATCGCCCGACATCTCACCGATCGAATATGTTTGGGACATGGGACACCACCAACGCCCATCCAGGAATGTCGGAGAACTGGCCCACAGAATCGACACCATCTTTCGTGCTACACCTCAGGATAGTATTGGTGAACTGTATGTGCCTATGCCACGCCGGGTAACTGCTTGTATCCGATCCAGAAGTGGAGCAACAATGTACTGGCTTGTTCCAGCCGTGTAGCTCTTTCATCCGAATAAATAGCCCAACTGCTTTGGAATTGCAATCAGTTCCTTTGCTATACATGTATTAGGTGTACAAATAAGTTTCAAAGCGTTTTAAGACAACGCAACATGTAACTTGAGAGAAAACAACAATACTTTACGAATCAAAATCTGCGCCGTTATTATCTATCACCTTCCGCCATCGGTTGGGCAGGTGACGGATTCCAGCCATGAACAATACTTCGTCGTGTGACGGGATGAGGTCGTCAACCCATTTTTGCACTTCGTCACATGCCCGGAACCGTACAGCAAGCAAACCAGAATGCATCGATCGGAACACATAATAGTCTGATGGGGCTATGTCGGGACCATACGTCGGGTGCTCCAAAACTTCCCAGCCAAGCGTCAATAACGTTTCCTTGACCGATTTCGCGCCATGCGGCCTAGCGTTGCCATGCAGTAATTTCACGGGACGCAATCCTTTGCCTCTAAGTGGAAGTTTCCGACAGATTTCCTGGTCCAATCGCAGCAATTCTTGCTTGTAGCGATCAGCAGTAACAGTTTAACCCTTTTCCAATAGTTCATAATAGAGCATACCCTTCATATCCCACCAGATGCATAGCAGAACTTTCTTGGAAAGCATGTTACGTTTCGGTTCCAAGTCGTTGCTTTACTTGGGGAATACCCAGTGTTCTTTGGGTTTGTGATTGTCGCACTACATCCACTTTTCATCCCCCGTAATGATTTTTCACAGGAAATACTTTCTGTGTTGTTTATTCAATAGATTCAAGCACTTCATGACACGCTCATCCTTGTTCCTCTAACTCAGGTCATGTGGCAAACATTTTCCTTCCTTCTGAATCGTTCCCATTACACGTAAACGATTGGAAATGGTTTGCTGAGTTACCCCTAGTTGTTCAGCTAGTTTTTCTTTGCTTTTGAGACGAATCTTTATCCAGCAATGTTTGCAGTTCCTCATGTGCAACCTTCGGCGGGGCGCCGCTAGGTTCTCGATCGCTAACATTAAAATCACCTGCTTTGAACAGTCTAAACCAAACCTCACACGTGCTTTTCGATACAGTATTTTCCCGCAGAACAGAACGATGCACATGCTTTTGCAGCCCTTTTTCTTTGATGAAATTCGTAACGAGTGCAGTGTCGAATAAATGCAGTATCGCTTGCCATTTTTCACCTACCCATGTGCAAGGCGTTTGACTGTTGGGGAAACTTCTGTGTCACATTTTATACTCTGGACCAGTTACTGTCACATGACAACAACGCGAGGAATGTCAGATTTGTAAATTAGCGGCATACGTCACACAAAAAAAAACGCTTTAAAACTTATTTCTACACCTAATATATTGCACATATCAATTTTCTAATCGATTGGATGATTCACTCTGGGTGCTTCCTTTTTTTTTTTTTTTTTTTTTTTTTCTTGCGAAGAGTAACTGTTTGCAAGTTAAAGTCGCCCAAAAAACCGTAATAATAGGCTTTCCTAATTCAAAGGACAAGGTTGGCAGCTGAAGATTTGTGCTGTTGTGTCTATGTGACTGGATTCGTGATGAAACTAATTACTCTAGTTTTCTTCCTCAGATACTCAGTTAGCCGTTAGAGCTGACTTGTTCAGAGGATTAGAACTTCCAGGATGGTCTATTTATTTACCTGTAAGGTAGTTATGCAGAGATTATTCGGGAAATCGGCTGCTGCCCTGATTTTTTCTTGCTCAGAAGTACATTATGCAGTAACAGGTATATCGTCTGGACGAGATAGTTTAGCTTACAATGATTTTCCCTTGATTCGTGATCTCAGAGTGCTGGAAGCATGGAATTACGTATCAGTACTTACATTGCAGGAAAAACGTTTTTATCGATATTCTTTCAGTAAAACAATACAGTTCTCACTATTTAATAGATACGCATGAAATGATGATTTACTGCTTCAGATAGCAGGACTGCTGTTAATCCCTTGCCCAGGCTAGGAAACACAAAACAGTAATCTTGAATATGTAAAGACATTACTTTTGAGGCAACTTCATCTGAAAATAAGATTTTCATTACACTTGCTTCAACGGGCGGAAATAACAATAAAATCCCAAAATTTATCAAATACAAGCCTTTCTTTACGCTTTCCAACCGTAGGTTGAAGAAGCGTATATGCTCCAGCTGTCCGTCCGTCTGTCCGTCCGACCGCACGATAACTCGCGTAAAAATGGTTCGATTTCGATGAAATTTTAGTATATGATAGGGGATCACTGGCGACGAACCTATTGAAAATATGCGAAATGAGGTCAAAGGTCACGACATAGGAGCGGGGTCCAATCCATCGCACTTATGCGTTATAACTTACGTAAAAATGCTTCGACTGAGACAAAACTTAATCATGTTGTTCCAGAAATATACTTTACCGGTTCTGTTGAATGTCGTGGAAATGGGGTATAATGAATTAGTTTCTTACTGGTTTGTTGTGTGGTAATTATTATATCATGAATAAAGTTTTATGCTGGTTGTTAATGGAGACACTTAATGAAAAGAGACCTAACTGCCAGACAGAGGTCTGACAGTACTATGAACTGAGAAAAACGTACTTACTTAAAAACCTTTTATTAGGAAACTCCTGGTATCATCCAACACGCACACTACTAGTCACACTAATCGTATCACAATAATGAAGAAGAACCTAATCACATAGAACGAAGCTCTCTCACGTAACACAAAAGCTCTCTCACGTAGCACAAAAGCTCTCTTAGGTATCGTTGAACGCGCCTATTTATACTGCCTACCACCACGTCATGACTACACTCGTTGCCACATATCATTCAGCGGGAGAAATAACATCTCGTTAAGTAAGAAGATAATTTACATAGGAAAATAAAATAACGAGAGATAGTAAAATCAAAAGGAAACTGAATCTAGAGTATACGTTACAGGGGTAAAAGGTTAGATCATAGGAGCGAGATTTATTCTACAGCCATTATCCTCATACCTTGAGTAATAACTTAAGTAATGATTTCTGGTATGTTGAAAAGCGTATCATAATAAATGCATTGCATGATTTTACTAACTTGTTTCTTTAAGACACAACCCTGTGACTTAAGCCTGTAGCTAAGCCTTTATTTCTGCTGTCGTTTTTCATGTGTCCGAGAACATGGCACCAAGATATTAGATGTGTGCAAAAGTTTTACCCGTGTTTCATGGCGTCAAGTAAAGTCTAAGTAAAAAAATTAAGTAACAAGTGCAATAACAGATTGCGTGTGTGATGGCCAAAGCACTTCAAGGAGTAGGCTATAAAAATGACATCAAGTATGCAGGTGCATCTGATTCATAAACACGTCATACAAGGGTTAACACGTGAAGCAGTAAAGATTACATTAGGCATTGTTTGCTTTATGAGTCCGACAAACGCAACAAAGCAGCTGAAGCATGCCTCAACATTTGTGAGTTGTATGGCGACAATGCTGCAGACGAAAGTACATGTCTCCGTTAATTCCAGAAATTCCGTAAAGGGCACAAAAGCTGCAGAAATCAACCACGTTCTGGACGTCCATCAGAGGTTTCTGAAGAGGGTCTCAACCAAGCCATATCAAATGACCAACATCTAAACTTTAAAGAATTATTAGGAAGGTTTTCTGTACACAGAGCAACAGTAGAAAGAAGGTTGTATGCCCTCGGGTTTAACACAAAGTTCGACTGGTGGGAACCACATGACATCCGCAAGAAATCGACCGGACAAAATTAACACCTGTCTTTATTTGCGTAAGTGTCACAGAAATGAGCATTTCTTGGAACGATTAGTTGCGGGGGATGAAAAGTGGGTCCTTTACAGAAATGTAAAGCTCAAAGGACTGCATGCTGAGTTCGAGAGCCTGATCCATCGACTTCAAGGGGGTGTTAAATCCCCAAAAGCCACAAGAACCAGTCCCCAAAAAGGGACGATTTTAGCCTAAAGTCATGTTATGCGTATGGTTGAACTTTGAGGGCCACGTTCATTGGGAATTGGATACAGATGGTCGATATATTAATGCGCAGCATGTACTGTGCCAGTTGGAGTGGATATATGCTGCTTTAAACCGAAAGTACCGTGCTCTGGTGAACCGAAAATAAGTTATCTTCCCATAGGTTATGTTTCTGCTCAGCGTGCCCGGTCAATTAAGGAAACAATACAGGAACTTAAGGGTTATGAGCTAATTCCCCACCCTGTTTATAGTCCAGAACTTGCGCCTTCGCACTACCACTTATTCTGGTCCATGACACATTTTCTACGTGGGAAACACATCCAAAACCTCCAAGATGTAGAACCTGGGGTACAAGACTTTTAGCCTCAAAACCAAAGGATTTTGTTCACAGGGGGATTCAAGACATGGCATCACGATGGCGTAGGACCATCGAGAACAACGGACTCTATTTCGAAGATTATACTCTTACATTTATGCATTCATACACGTTTTCATCAACTATCAGAAAACGGCAATGACTTTTGAAACACCCTGTTATTAGGAAACATTACAAAACTATTTGTTAGTTCTGAACACTAAAACTACTGTAAATAAAGAAAGAATAGGAAGAGCACTGTTATAAGTAGCACAGACTTTTATCCAGAAGATCTAGCTTTCCGACAAAATTAGAAGTTATAAAAGCACTCGATGAATGCCCGGAAATAGGATTTTCAGCAGAGGTGACAGGAGCTTTAATATTTCCGCAGAGATTAAAACAGCTGAAAGAGATGCATTCCATTAACATCACATTCCCAAATAAAATGGGCTGACAATTCTGCACACGTTTCGAACGCCACTGAGCTGGAGGCCCTCTCTACGGAAGCGAAGGATTTAAGGAGTTCTTTTTGATGTCTTTTACTCTGTGTGAAAGAGAGAAACTCAAATATGGTATGTGTGCTGTTCATTTCAAATGAGTAATACCATTTCTAATATTTATTTCATCATAAACTATTCTGAAAAGCTTTGTTTACAAATCTTCCACAGTTTTATTTAAGCGCGAAACATTTACTTTCTAGCCTGCCAAAAATATGGCCTTGAGGCTTCTTTATCTGTTTCATGTAATATATATAGATATACACTGAAGTGCCAGAAAAACTGGTACAGACGAGCTTATGCAAAATACATAGCAACGTCACCTATGCGCGTACTCTGTTGCGTCCGCCAGTGCGTATATAAAGCGATAGACATCCTTGCCAGCTGTCAGAGCTGTTTTCGGCATGAGAATTACAAGTAATAACGATTTTAAGCGATTTTAAACGCGGTGTCATAGTAGGCGCTAGTGAGATGGGCCATAGTATTTCGGAGGTAGAAACGAAGTTCGGATTTTCACGGACGACCATTGCAAGGGTGTACCGTGACTACAAGAATTCCGGCTAAAACCTCCAACCTACGATACCAGTGTGGCCGTAAAAATACATTAGGTGAACGTGACCACCGTCGGCTGTCAGGAATCGTTTCACGCGATAGGCGTGCAACATTCTCGCAGGTACCATCGGAATTCAATGCTGGAGACACAACAAGCATCAGCATCCGGACCGTGCAAAGTACCCTGCACGATATGGGCTTTGAGAGCCGACGCCCAACTCGAGTCCCCTTGATGGGTGCACGACACAGAGCTATGCGCCTTGCTTGGGCACGGCAACGCCGCCACTGGATACACTTGATGACTGGAAACAAGTAGCCTGGTCAGACGAGTCTCGTTTCCAACTGTATCGGGCAGACCGAAGGATTCGTGTGTGGCGCAAACCCTATGAAGCCATGGATCCCGCCTGTTAACAGAGAACTGTACCGGCAGGTGGGGGTCCCTACTGGTATGGGGTGTGTTTAGCTGGACTTCACTGGGACCCCTGGTACGTCTACAAACGTCTGTGACAGGCCAACGCTATGTGTGCATCCTTTCTGGCGATGTACACCCGTTCATATCCTGCATTCATGCTGATGGGTTGGACCTGTCCCACCCGACAATGCACCTTCCCACAAATTTCGGGACGCCACATTATGGTTAGAGGAGCATTCATCTGAGTTTGGGGTGTTGCCATTCCCACCCAAGTCCCCAGATCTGAACGTGATAGAACACATTTGGGATGCCATGCAACGCGCTATCGAACACATTAATACGAGATCTCAGAATACACT
Organism: Macrothele yani; assembly: GCA_039090855.1. Classification (NCBI taxonomy): domain Eukaryota; kingdom Metazoa; phylum Arthropoda; class Arachnida; order Araneae; family Macrothelidae; genus Macrothele; species Macrothele yani. Next base: position 39,344,473 of record CM077022.1, on the reverse strand, counting down.
CGAATTGTGGAACGCCCTGCAGGAAGTATGGTGTGAATTGCCTACAGCATATTTCCAGAAGCTAGTCTATGCCCCATCGTATTTCTGCAGTCCTGCGCTCCCGTGGGAGACCTGCCAAGTATTAGCCTGTCAACAGGGAACTGTACCGGCAGGTGGGGGTCCCTACTGGTATGGGGTGTGTTTAGCTGGACTTTACTGGGACCCCTGGTACGTTTACAAACGTCTGTGACCGGCCAACACTATGTGCTCATCCTTTCTGGTGAGGTACACCCGTTCATGTCCTGGATTCATGCTGGTGGGTTGGGCCTGTTCCACACGACAATGCACCTTCCCACAAGTGTCGGGACGCCACATTATGGTTAGAGGAGCATTCATCTGAGTTTGGGGTGTTGCCATTCCCACCCAAGTCCCCAGATCTGAACGTGATAGAACACATTTGGGATGCCATGCAACGCGCTATCGAACACAGGAATCCGAGATCTCAGAATACACCCAAATTGTGGAACGCTCTGCAGGAAGTATGGTGTGAATATCCTTAAGCATATTTCCAGAAGCTAGTGGAGTCCATGCCCCGTCGTGTTTCTGCAGTCCTGCGCTACCGTGGGGACCTGCCAAGTATTAGACTAATATACCAGTTTTTCTAGCACTGCAGTGTACATTTCATGTAATATATTTTGAAATAAACAAAATCCTGACTCTGGAAGAAGGAAATTATCGACTAATTTCTCGTTATTTGCATAAACAGCTGAGTCCTTGCTTTTGTTATCCTGAATTTACGGTTATTTTTAGTTATAATGTTAACAAACAATTAATTTCAGAGTTTACATACGGATTCCGTCCTAGTTTCATATCATGGTTCAAACGATTAGGATTTGTTATAATATGGCATCAAGCCACCTAAATCTGTTCAGGATATGCCCAACACCATATACAGGTAGCCCCCGATTTGTGCTGGTCCAATTTGCGCCGATTCAGAATAACGCCGATTTTGAAACCAAAAGGTCAAAAAGTGAAAAAAAAAACATTTTATTTTTAATATTGTATATATTTTTTCGTACTGCTTCATATACTAAATCGTAATTCTTACATCACTGTTTTTGAATATCTGTACATATAAAACTGAAAGCCTTCACTGACTCACTGACTCATCACCTTATCTCAAGTACTACTGAACTTAGAACTTTCATGTTTGGCAGGAATGTTCTCTTAACAACATAGAGGCACACTAAGAAAGGATTTTTTCCTACGATAACTTTAAGTGGGTCGAAATGGGTTTCCTGAGTTGACCTGCTCTGTATATATTTTGTTCTAAATTTGTTTGTTATGAATTTATTAGTTCTGAATTTATTTGTTTCTAAATTTATTTAACAAAAAAAGAACCTTTTAAAATATTGCGCAAAAAGAGCATTATAGCATAATATGCTTTGCATTTAAACATTTATATTATCGTTTGACGTATCGAATGTCAAGGGTTTTTGAGTCAAAATCGAATTACCAACATTCGTTTTCACCGAAGCAGCAGTGACGTCATATAAGTAGTAACCGAAGCAACGGTGACGTCACATAAGTGGTAAGGTGACTGCAATAAATATAAATATGCGGGTAGATTTTCATAGTAATTGAAATTTGAAAAAAAAAAAAAAAAAACCATTTTCCCCCTTGAGATATTAGCGATGGCAAACACAATTTTGCTCACGCTTCCAAAAACACCTGACTTGCTAGCCTTTTAATGTACAGTTTCGAACGAAATTGTTTTCGAAACTGTTGCTTATAAGCAAGGTTCTTTTTACATTTATGCCGAAAGTAACAACGTATTTTGTTCTGTTTTCTATTATTATTTTGCTCTGTTGTCTATTAATATTTTAACGATGAAAGCGAAGGGTGACGACGTATTTTGATTTGTTTCGTGTAGGCTTGAAGTTATAAAGTTATGGAACAAACCGATCAAGTGTATTATTAGTATATTAATTTATGGTACAAATTATATTATGGTATGAAATCCTGTATTATAGATTTTTTTTAATATCTTCACGTTCGAAGAACGGGTTTACAACTAGTAAATTATAAATACAGTCAATTCTGCAATCGCGTATGTTTCGTTAACGCGAATTTTACTCTAATGAGGTCGACGAATCGGGAAAAGCTGCTTGTAAAGTGCAAGCTTTTGCCTATCCAAGTTTACTCTTGTGTGATTTCATTTCCGGTGCTTTAATCTTTCAATAGACAAATTTTATCTTTTCAGAGATCGCGGGATTGTTTTTATTACGCGATTTTCTATAGGTCGATGTTTTACATAACTGCATGCAGAGATGACTGTCAATCACGGAGATCAACGAATTGCGCAACCGCTCATTGATTGTGAGATGCAATCTCCTCAAAAACCGACACCGTTCCACGAGAATCATGTGTGCATTTATCAATCGTCACAGTGAGTCATTTGCCTTCTACTGAAAAAGGAGTGAGGAAAGTTTGTTTTGGTTTCCTTCCTACGCGTTCTTCAAGATGGTTTTCCCATCTGGTTGGCTGGCATGGGAATTAGTGGAAAGAGGTAAGACGAAATGCTAAATAAAATGCGCTCGCGTCGCTTTTTGTTCACGCATTGAGTGTTCTGAAAAAACTGTGAGTCGATTTGTTTGTGCTGTGTGACCACTATTCTGCCGTAGCAACTGTGTTATTATACACATTTAAATAGGGGATTAAATTAAAAATAAGAGCCACGATGTGTGGTAAGAGAAGTGCATTAAAAACAGTGGAAATGAATATGTTGCTAAAAAGTTACGTAGGTCTATTTTGTTATAAGATAAGATGAACGCCATTTGTAGAGCAGAAAGTGGTGATACCCGTCCTAACGTGTGTAGAAATATGAATTTGCCTCTTCCTCTCTGACAACCATACTGAAAAATTCAGATAAAGTAAAACAGTCATTGAAACAGTTACGAGAGTAAGAAGTACAACGCTAGTGTGTTATAGCAGAAGTAAACTTTTATAAAACATGGAGAAAATACTATCGCTATGGGTGAATGTATTGAATAAAAAAACAACATTCCCTTGACTCAAATTGCTATCTAAAGTCCACGAAGTTAATGTTTCGGGAGCTTAAGATAAAGGAGCATAGTAGAGAGACATTTTTAGAAAGCAAGCGCTGGTTTATGCGATTAAAATCTCGCACGAAGTTTGAAACTCCGCAGGATACGCCACATGAAGTCTTCAGGTAGCAAAGCAGCAAGTGTGGACACCGAGACAGCTTCATGCAGTGTATCCTGCAGAGTTTCAAACCATTGTGGAGGACGGTGATTACCCTCCTGATCTCACTTTTAATGTTCATTAGACAGGCATGTATTGGAAAAAACTACCTTCATGAAGTCTCATCGCCTGTGAAGAGAAGTCTGCGTCAGATGTCAAGTCTGCGAAAGATAAGGTAACGCTTTTGCTGGGTGGCAATATATCTGGCACTCAAATTAAGGCCAATGTTTGTGTACCATTCGGAGACGCCTCTCGCTTTAAAAGGTCTCAACAAATGTCTCTGGGACTTTAAAATTAAGGCCAATGTTGGTGTACCATTCGGAGACGCCTCTCGCTTTCAAAGGTCTCAACAAATGTCTCTGGGACTTTAAAATTAAGGCTAATGTTGGTGTACCATTCGGAGACGCCTCTCGCTTTCAAAAGTCTCAACAAATGTCTCTGGGACTTTAAAATTAAGGCCAATGTTGGTGTACCATTCGGAGACGCCTCGCTTTCAAAGGTGTCAACAAATGTCTCTGGGACTTTAAAATTAAGGCCAATGTTGGTGTACCATTCGGAGACGCCTCTCGCTTTCAAAGGTCTCAACAAATGTCTCTGGGACTTTAAAATTAAGGCTAATGTTGGTGTACCATTCGGAGACGCCTCTCGCTTTCAAAAGTCTCAACAAATGTCTCTGGGACTTTAAAATTAAGGCCAATGTTTGAGTACCATTCGGAGACGCCTCTCGCTTTCAAAGGTCTCAACAAATGTCTCTGGCACTTTGAAATTAAGGCCAATGTTGGTGTACCATTCGGAGACGCCTCTCGCTTTCAAAGGTCTCAACAGAGCCACGTTAAGAGTCTATTAGAAGTCAAATAAAAAGACATAGGTGACACACGAAGTCTTCATGGATTGGTACATCAAATATTTTTGCCCAACTGTTTTCCATTTTTGTCATGAGAATGACTTCGGACCTTTCTCTTCGACAATGCTCTTGGCCATCCGACAAACCTAGCAGAAGCACGAACACCTCTGGTTGTCAACGTCTTTTTCGTGCCTCCTAAAAAAACATCAGTTTTGCAAACAATGGATTAAGGTGTAATAGCTAGCTTTAAAGCCTGTTATCTCCGCAGCACCTTCAAAGAAATGCTAATAGTTTGGGAAAGTTCAGAAATAAACTATAAATTATTATTAGCGCTCATTCAACATTTTAAGGGACATTAATAACATCAACGCAGCATGGAGGAAGTATCAGTGAATTGTTTCAATGGAGGGTGGGGCAAACTTCTGTCAGAATTTGTTCTCTTCGTAGGATCCAACCAGTGGAAAACGTCATACATGACGTAAGATTACCAGCACAAAAGGTGGGCTTGGAGGAAGTGACAGATGAAGACGTAATGGAACGTTTGGGAAGCCTGTTTCGAATGAATGCTTTGAAGAACTGACCGCACAACTGGAACAAAACGAAAAGGAAGAACAACTTCCTTCACGAGAAATGAAGACAAGCAATCGACAGCCCATCCTCTCAGACGTAGATAAACTCATTGATGAGTAGTATGAGATTGACCACGACTGGGGGCTGAGTGCTACAGCAATGAGCAGCGTCATGGCATCCACGAGGCCTTATGATGAAATCTGAAACAAAAGAAGTAATCACAACAGCGTACACAGCATTCTTTCTTTAATAAAACGTGACGATCCTGAAACAGTGACTTCGAAAAAGTATTAATGCCGCTTCATTACGCAATTGCTGGTTGTAAGATTAAAAAATACAGTGTTTTACTTACCTTTATTTCATTTACGTTATTTCAGATCTTTAAATGTAATGCCATTAGTACATACAGTATATTGGGCCGCGGGTGGCCTAGTGGTCAACGTTCGGGACTGCCACGGAGAAGACCTCGGGTTCGATCCAAGGCAGGTACGAACGCTTCAACCACTAAATATCCGCCGTGCGTCGAATGGGCGCGTTAAGCCGTCGGGCTCCGGGTACTAAATCCCCACTCTCCCCCTTTCTACCTCGCTTCTGTGTCACTTTCCTATCGGACTCTCTAGCCCAAATCTTCTAGCTTCCTATTTCTAAGGGTTGTTTAAGACCTGGGGGCAGACACCCCCTTCCTAAAATCCCCAACATATGATCTGATCTGATCATATAGTATATTACGTGTCAACGTTTGGGTGCCGGGAACGCGTGCCATTGACTGCCTATTATAATTTTACATTATAAAATCATTTCAATTTCCACCGATTCCGATTACGCCGGTTCGTCCGGGAACGCATCCTTCCCGGCATAAATCAAGGAGCTACCTATACATTGGTACTAAATATCTTCCTCGGACGTGTTCAGTTTCCCTCCAAGAAAGACATGTGATCCATATCTCGAAAAACGACTTATGATTCATATTCGACGGGGCAAATAACATCCAGGTTAAATGTCAGAGGCCCAAACACCAACAGCGAGTAAACGGTATGGCGCACAATGCATACCATGGGCTACGGGAGCCGACGCCCTACTCGTGTACCACTGTTGACTGCTCGCCATCGGACATCGTGCCGAAATCACATCCAGGTTAAATGTCGGAGGCCCAAGCAGCGTCAGCGAGTGCACGGTATGGCGCACAATGCATACCATGGGCTACGGGAGCCGACGCCCTACTCGTGTACCACGGTTGACTACTCGTCATCGGATATTGTGCCCAAATCACATCCAGGTTAAAGGTCGGAAGCCCAAGCAGCTTCAGCGAATGAACGGTATGGCGCATGCTGCTTACCCTGGGCTACGGGAGCCGACGCCCTACTCGTGTACCACTGTTAACGGCTCGTCATCGGAAACTGTGCCCAAATCACATCCAGGTTAAATGTCGGAAGCGCAAGCAGCGTCAGCGAGTGAACGGTATGGCGCATGCTGCATACCCTGGCCTACGGGAGCCGACGCCCTACTCGTGTACCACTGTTGACTGCTCGTCATCGGAAATTACCCTTCGCCTGTTGCCGGTAACATCAAAACTGGAACTCTGAAGAGTGGCGCCCCGTCCTGTGGTCAGATGAATCACGTTTCCAGCTGTACCGAGATGACGGGAGTGCGCGGGTGTGGCGTCGACGGCATGAGGCTATGGCCCCGGTCGTTCCCAGTAGGCTCTATTCAAGGCGGTGGTGGATCTGTGATGGTTTGTTGAGCCTTCTCATGGGGCACATTATGCTCCTTCGTGTGTTTGGAGAGGTCTTTTACCGCTGCGTGCTACAATCATGCATTGGCTGATCACGTAAAGCTTCCATGGGCTTCGCGCATCCTGTGGCCGATGCTCTGTTTCAGAAGAACAATGCGCCGGTCCATTGGGCCGCCACCACCCAGGCATCGCTCAAGAAACACTTATCTGAGTTTGAAACTACCCAGTGGCCCACGAGGTTCCGAGGCTTAAACACCTTGTGGAAGCTCTCTTGAATGCCGTAGAGCGGATCATCGGATTCATGGAACCTGGACCGATGGAGTTATGGACAATGCTGCCACAGGCATTGCCGGCATTACCCAAGAGAAGACAACATCTGATGGAGTCGATGCCTCAGCGTGTACAGACTGTTATTTGCGCTAGAGGGGAACCAACACGCTATTAGGTAGGTGTCTCTAATGCAGTATTTTGTCCAATGAGTGTATATACTTAAACAATTGTTTTCATCGATCACGTACAACTAAAATAAGAACTCATAAGCTTCATAGGATTTAATACTTGCATTTCCAAACTGTATTGTATCTCGGAAGTGAAGTGTGTCCTGCCCAAAGTTCTTAGGAACGTTTTCAGGTCTGTGCACAGTAGATCACCCTCCGGAAGTTTTAGAAAAGAACACACTCCCTTTGGGTGATAAATAGTTAATCTAAAGTGCTACTTTAGAATTTAATAAGACCTTTTATGAAATCTCAAAGTACGATAATACGTTTGAATAGCCCTCATTTTTCTTAAGAAATGTACAAGCTGTATGGGATAATTAATGCGTTTTGGATATTATGTTCCAAATCAATTTCCAGTGCTTTCCCTATTTTTCTTACATCATTTTTACTTGTAACACAATCAGTTTAAAGCACTGAAAAGAATTTCAAGAGATTCAAGAAGACAATGTCCCCACAAAAAGAAACCCAGTGGCTTCAAGCGAAGAAAATTGAGGTGATGTAATTTGCTCTGACGTATCCAAATTCACGTATTTTAACATTTTGTGGCAGCCTTACTCACGACTCAGCTATTCAGTGTACACAAAGCGCTATGAACTTAATTTTTTTATGGTTTAAGAAATCGGAGTAGCCAATAAGATGCAAGATAATTCTAAATTGTGCAACTCATAATCAAACAGAAGGGGTAATAAAACACCCTAATTTCCCTTTTAAGGCGGTTTTTTATTTGACAATCCGCTTGTGCATGTCCCGTTTTCATCTTGTGCAAGTTTCTGGTCTTTATGGATACATTTTTCCAACAGACTTTGTTACTATTTTCGTTTTATAAGTGCTAATACTTTTTTACTTAAACTCTTTTGTAGATCATAGATTATCCATCAGAAACCGTTTATAAGGTAATTTATAAAAAAAATCAAATTCTTTGAAATGATTTTAACCATACATTTTGGAATTCCATTGCTGTTTATAGAAATTGCAACACCAAGATAGACACTAGATAGCGAAGTGAAATCTATATAGCATATTGCTTATGATACACGATATCAACGAACACAAGTACAGTAATATAGGTTCTGAGGAAGACAATATTCAATGTACCAGGCACAACTGGTTATAAGTGGGTGTACGCTGCGTGGCACTCAGCTGAAGACTACATGAATGCGTGTTTGCGGAAGTTCCTGGGCATGCTGGCTCCGTTCGGGCCCAAAGTGTCGTTGTGGTCTGACTGGCCAGTCTCCCAGCAACCATCTCTCGCACATATTCAATGGGCCAGTCTCCCAGCTACCATCTCTTGCCCATATTCAATGGGCCAGTCTTCCAGCTACCATCTCTCGCCCATATTCAATGGGCCAGTCTCCCAGCTACCATCTTTCGCCCATATTCAATGAGCCAGTCTCCCAGCTACCATCTCTCGCCCATATTCAATGGGCCAGTCTCCCAGCTACCATCTCTCGCCCATATTCAATGGGCCAGTCTCCCAGCTACCACCTCTCGCCCATATTCAATGGGCCAGTCTCCAAGCTGCCACCTCTCGCCAATATTCAATGGGCCAGTCTCCCAGCTACCATCTCTCGCCCATATTCAATGGGCCAGTCTCCCAGCTACCATCTCTCGCCCATATTCAATGGGCCAGTCTTCCCAGCTACCATCTCTCGCCCATATTCAATGGGCCATAAATCTGTGAGCATGCAGGTCAAGGAAGAAATGACACATGTCGGACACCAATGAGATGTAAGGCATTTCGCCCGATATATAACTGGACTTTGCGTTATTGAAAGATGGAGACAGAAAAACCCCTTTGTATATAGGGCCGGGATTCAGCTGACAAAGTGTCCTCGATATACTGTTTGCTGTTCAGGATCGCGGCAATGCATATATGACAGGAACGTGAATGAAACCCGGTAGCAACTCAGACTATAGTGACCAGTATGGGCTACGTATGACTCTCCGAACTGTACGCCTTCAGCAACGGTTCGCCAGAACGTCCCAGTACAATTGCCTGTCAATCATGGTGCATCCTCTGTAAACAATATTCGACGCCATTCATCGAAATAGGCACCATTGCATTCTCTGACATCTGTGATATGGCATCAATGGAAGTCACAGCAACGGACGGTGAGTGGAAGGTCCTTTCCGCAGCAAACGTGATCACAAAGAGCTTGCGTACATCTTCTGACGTGCGACAGACTTCCAGTACTGCGCCAATGTTTGGAACGTAGCTGTGCGGTCTTCAGACGTCATAAGGTACTGGTGTCGGCCTTCCTGTTTATTCATGCAACGTTCCACTCCAAATCCCGTCAGTGCGTCAGTGGGAGGAGCAGGTTAGGACGCCAAATCCCGTATAGCGTCAGTGCGAGGAGCAGGTTAAGACGCCGATACGTGCTAACCTGCTCCTCACACTGACGCCATACTCGCACCACTGTGCTTGCGTTTCTTTCGATACGAGGACCGATATCATTGAAAGGCAATCCGGCTTCCCGCAGTTTTGGAATTCTGCCGCACTCAAAGTCAGATTACTGTGCATACCGGTTCCTTCTGTTGCGGCGTGGAATGGTCACTCGCTACCAATGCTACACGACCCGCGTTAACACGATGCAATTATGGAAACACGTGCACTGTGACCTGCTTTTGTACCTTCACCAGATAAGTTGAGATGGCATAGCTTACACATGAAATTACGAAGCAGCAGTCGCGTATTGTCTCTCGCAGCGATGCGTGAAGTAGCATTACTCCCAATTGTGTGGGTGTGTGTGAGTGAGTGTGTGGTGTTTAAACGACCACCGGGAGCAACTCAAGGGGCTATAAGCAGCCGCCCGTCCTTAATTTATGGCCACTGATTCCAGGGAAAGGAAACAGCCAATGCCGTAAGATAAACACAATGCCTCACCAGAACTCCAACCCCGACCCATCTTGGACGAATAGTCAGAAACCAGGGCTTATACCACTGCTCAACGGGTCTGTTTACTTCCGCTTCAAGACAAAATATATTCAAATCAGACTGCTACAAGAAGATATATCTACCAAATTAAGATATTCTTTTTTTTTTTTTTTGATTGTAGGTTTAACGACCACCGTGAGCAACTCAATGGGCTATAAGCTGTCGCCCGTCCCTAATTTAGGGTCACTGGTTCCAGGGAAGGGAGAGAGCCAGTGCCGTAAGACAAACACAACATCCATGCCTCACGGGATTCGAACCCAGACCCCGTTCCGACGAATGATCAGAGGCCATCGCTTAGACCACTGCGCCACCGGGGCGGCAATTAAGATATTCATCTACGCTTCCTGGGGGAAAAGCAATGAATTCTGAAATGCTTTGACGTGGTGAGCAGTATCTGAGCGCCAAAGAAAATTTTAACTCAAGTTTTCAGAATCACAGATATTGCTGCAAATACATTAGAAACAGAAATATAAACTTACGCGCCGTAGTGGCCAAACCATTTTTTTACAAAAAATTGGAAACTGTACGCTGGATGTTTCTCACGAAGAGTTCTACCGGATACAGAAGAAGTTTTCAAATCGGATTCTTAGAAGCAGATATATAGGGAAAATCGCAATTTAATTTTACTTCCCCTTGCGCAAGCATTATGTATTACTTGAAAAGGAAACTGTACCCGAAATAAACTTCGTTATGAATGGTTTGGAAGGGATGAAATATTTTTTTCAATCGGATATTTAGAAGCAATTATATGGAAATATATTTTGAATTAGTTAGCATCTGCGTTTACTTCTTCTATCGGCAAAGTTATGCATTGTAAAGAAATGGGAAAGCAACGATCATCGTCCTGAAATTTCACGCTCCACCATTTAGAAAAGATTTTTCAAATCGGACTAAGAAGTGCAGAGGTATGGTGGACGGGCGGATAGACAAAGTGATACCATAAGTAAGTAGTCGTTTTACAAAAGACTTGCTAAAAAAATGATATTTATTTTTTTCTGAAGGAAACAAGCTAATATTATCTCTTTTTAAAAAGCATTGTGTTATTAAATAAATTCTGAAGCTAGTGAACGAATTTTTGAACTTTCTGTTTCTGATGCCAGAATTCAGTCGTTTCTTACCACCGTAGGGATGTAATTAATAAAGTTTGTCAACCGAAAACGAAATTTCGAAGTTCCTTTGTCAAGAACAGCGTTGAAGGGAGAGAAAAAAATATTTTTTTCGCCCGTAATATTAACTTTCGTAACTAAAATTTATTACAGTTTTCGAAAAGTAAGCAGATTCTTTCATGGAAAACTCACTATGCCGAAAAGAAAATATTTGTTTTGAAGAGAATGTTAGCGCAGCTTAGATATCCAAACCATTAGTTCCCAATTAATGAGGAGCGAACGACTTCTCGTGGATGCTGAATGAGTTTCGAGTGAACTCTTAATAACTTCCTCAAGATAAGAAGCAAAAAACACAAATTGCGTTTTTCGAAAGTCCTCGACTTAGACAACTAACACTGCGAAGGGTCGTCTATTGATTTGTAAATTAAGAGTTAGTAGCCACAGAGGCAACAGAGTAAGTTATTAAATAATTTAAAATCATATATTACACGCCAATGGCTTCCTCGTTTCCGCTTCCGGTTAAATCGAACCTTCTGTATTGAAAAGTTTTAGTGACATAATTTAAGTCGCTGAGAACACACGGTGGTGTCAAAAGTCCAAACTGAAGTTGTGGTTATAAAGGTGACGTGAAGTCTTATAAACCAAACAGTACTCTTTCTGACTGAAGCTAATATAAAGCTCCCTGGTGTCGTATTCGAAATATTTTCAAACAAAACTTTTTACTTATGAAAATGGGAGAAAAAAGAATAATAAAATAAATTATGATATTAACACTTGGTTTTACAAGAGTAATTTGCTGGTAAGAAAAGTCTTATAGTTTATCCAAAGCGAATATTTTTATTATCTCCTTCTAGGCACATACACGGTCGTATGAAAATAATATGACCACCTACTTAATAATGGGGATAACCACCCTTGGCCCGGATGACATCGGCGAGACGGCGTGGCATGGACGTAATGAGCCCCTGGAAGGTTGCCCAAGGCATACGTGCCCATTCGGACTGCAGAAAAGCACGGAAGTCCCGAAAATGACGTGGTTGTGGGTCGGCATGTCGAACTTGTCGATCCAAATAGTGCCACAAGTACTCTATGTAATTGAGGTCAGGCGATTTCGCCGGCCAAGGGAGAACGGGGACATCGCTGTCGTGCAGAAGAGCACGGAAGTTCCGAAAATGACGTGGTTGTGGGTCGGCATGTCGAACTTGTCGATCCAAATAGTGCCACAAGTACTCTATGTAATTGAGGTCCGGCGATTTCGCAGGTCAAGGGTTATAACGGAGACATCGCTGTCGTGTTCCTGGAACTAGCCACGACCCCTTAGCTATATAGCAGGGCGCATTGCTCTGTTGGTAGAAACCATCACCACCAGGGTAAATGTCCAACATAAAGGGATGCATGTGGTCAGCGAGGATGGACAGGTAGCCATTGGCGTATAGGGATCCATCCAGTGGTACCAGCGGTCCCAGGTCATACCAGGAAAATATTTTCCAGACATGCACACTGACACCCCGGGACTGTACTTCACCGACAAGGGCGCCCGGGTGTTGGTTCGCGTGTTTCTGATGCCATATTAGCCACCGCGACCACTATGGCCGCATCATCCGCCGTTACTTCTGTGGGGTAAAAAGCTCGATTCGTCGTGACAGGGCAACCTTTTTCCACTGTCCAATGATTGTAGTCCCATGCGAACTATAGTCGTCGTTGCCGATAGACCTGGGTTGACACGGGCTACTTGACGCAGCGTCCATGCCGGAGACCCGTGCGTAACAGGTTTCGCTCTACTATTATCCGCGACACGTTCCTGGGTGTCCCAGCGTTCATTTGCGTGATCAATGGTGTCGTATTGCGCATCGAAACATTGTTGGGTGTTATATTAATGGGTTGCCCATAAAAGAAACCGAGAGACTTTAAACATACAAAAGTCAACTGTTTTGGATGTACTGAATAATTGAAAGACACATGGCGTGCCTGAAGTAGCAAAACGTACCGGCAGACCAAAGAAAATTAGCGATAGGGAAACGTCGAAGCCTCAGGAGAGTCGTTGCAGTTAATCGACGGAGTACTGCACAAGACCTCAGTGTAGAGGTGAGTAAAAATGCTGGAACCTCGGTATGTACACGTATCATTTGCTGAGAACTTCATTCAATGGGTTACCGTAGTCGTGCGGCTGCTCATAAGCCTTTCATCTCCACTCGGAATGCTACTCGTTGTTTGGCATGGTGTAAAAACATTTATCGTGGACCGTAGATCAATGGAAACGGGTCCTATGGACTGATGAATCCAGATACATCATTCATCGGTCTGATGACCGTGTTTGGATGTGGCGGCAGCAGGGTTAACGCTATTTACCACACTGTACTGTTCCTACAATCAATGTAAGAATTAAAGGTATTTCGTGCTGAGTTGTAGACAAGAAGATTTGAAAGCTGTCGAAGCACGGTAACGGTTCTGGAGCAGCCAAAGCACACACACCACACTTTAAATTTCCTTTTAAAAAATGTAGGATAAAAAAAACGTCTTTATTTACAATTTAAAAATATGATAGATAAAAGCTCTGGCGAGCACTTTCGCGACCACTATGGCCGCATCATCAGGTCGATGAGTGAAACCAGATTAGAACGGCACAAGGTTAAATAGTGGAGCACACGTAATACACATTATGTAAATAAACACATAAGTCATTGCCATTCACTACGAATTGTTAAACGTCCCTTATAATCATTTAGATTCTTCCTTCCGTGAATACTGCACGATCAGGTTTCCCCAGGTAGGTGTCTTCCATCATCTCCGGTATAAGATTTACCGTTGAGATTGAGGAATCTGGGTCACTTCCTTATCTTGACTCTTTGATTTCCCACACTTCTGACCACTCACATTTCGACTTTTCGGTTTATCGAAAACCAACCTCAACCCTGGTTACTATTCCCTTTAATTCATTTACTCCAACGCCCTACAAACTTTCAACACTTATATCCTTGTACACAGAGCTTTTACTCACTCATCAACTTCTGATAGCTGAAATTTAGAACTAAGAAAAATGTGCATGCATACCCAGCTGGTTGTGTACAAAGACTTGTTTTTTTTTTTTTTTTTTTTGATTGGAGGTTTAACGACCACCGTGAGCAACTCAATGGGCTATAAGCAGTCGCCCGTCCCTAATTTAGGGTCACTGGTTCCAGGGAAGGGAGAGAGCCAGTGCCGTAAGACAAACACAACATCCATGCCTCACCGGGATTCGAACCCGGACCCCGTTCGGACGAATGATCAGAGGCCATCGCTTAGACCACTGCGCCACCGGGGCGGCACAAAGACTTGTTCAAAAATATGAACGGAAAACTTTCACAACACTGACTAGAAATGTACCCACAATTAAGTATGTGGGGAGCATGGACTAGCAGAAATCTGTGGTCTCTTTATTCAAAAACACATGTAAAAAATACCCTATTGGGTTCGGGGTTAAAACCCAAAACCTATTTACATTAATTAGACGTGATAGGGACGTAGTTCCAACTACTTCCCGCTTCGGAGTTATAACGAAGTAAATTTCTCCGTCATTTTTGTCCACGCTGGGGCTCGAACCCGGGTCCTCTCATTCCGGAATAAGTCACTCTACCAACTGAGCATCGCGGACGTTCGTTCTGACTGCTATCTGCCTTTATGTCGTGTGCGTCCTGCTGGCAAGTACGTCACATCCCCCCCCCCCCGAAAGAGGGCAGAGGGCATGGCCCACGGGTCAGCCGTGACCATAAATCGTTGCAGGCAGCCATCCGCTGTAGAACGTGCACTTGAGAACTCCCAGTCAATCTGGTGTGTGGAATGCAACATCACACATTTTTATTTTACGAAGCGCTGGAGAAGTGATTCTCTTATTTTTCCTATCTCTCGGTGTGGAAAGAACATCACATCCCTGCAAGATTTTGAACGGCCGGGTCATCCGGAAAGTTCGGGTGCCATTATAACGAAGTAAATTTCTCAGTCGTTTTTGTCCACGCCGGGGATCGAACCCGGATCCCCTCATTCCGGAATAAGTCACTCTACCAATTAAGCTACGCGGACGTTCGTTCTGACTGCTGTCTGCCTTTATGTCGTGTGCGTCCTGCTGGAAGGTACGTCACAGAGTGTATAACTTCCCTCTAGTGGACAGGAATGGACAATCGGCAGATCTTTGGTATGTGAGCTCGACCTTTCGAAGCCTAGGTACTAGCTGGGCAGACCACAGATACGCCATCCGTGTGGAATCTGCTGCTTCGACATTCTCAAAAACTGTTATTGAAAAAGACTTAAGACCTGATTGGGACAATGCGAACTTACTATCGACTGCTTCTAATAAACGCTCTATGCTTTTTACCGAGAGTCTATGTATTATAAAATTTGGACCAAAATGCTGTAATGAGGACGTGCCTGTATACATTCCCTCTACCTGGAGAAACCAGATTTTGCAGTACTCACGGGAGGAAGAATCTGAATGATAATAAGGAACTTTTAACAATTTGTAGTGAACGGCAATGACTTATGTGTTCATTTACATAATGTATATTACTTGTGCTCCTATTTGTCACTTTTTAACCTTCTGCCGTTCTAATCTGGTTTTACTCATCGGCCTGATGATGCGGCCATAGTGGTCGCGAAAGTGCTCCCGCAGAGCTTTTATCTAACATATTTCTAAATTGTAAATGAAGACGGTTTTAGATCCTACGTTTTTTAAAAGGAAATTTAACGTGTGGTGTGTGTGCTTTAGCTGCTCCAGAAAAGTTACCGTGCTTCGACAGCTTTCAAATCTTCTTGTCTCCTACAGTCAAGTTCGGAGCTGGCAGTGCACTCGTGTGGGGATCTTTTTCGTGGGATGGTCCCGGCCCATTGGTTATCGTGGACAAACCTGTTAACCAGCAGGTCTATCTCGATATTCTGGACAATTATATCCTACCAACGCTGTGGCAATACTATGGAACCGAACCTTGTTGGTACCAGAATGCACCGAGCCATAAAGCAAGGACTGTTACGGCGTGGGGTGACGATAATTCGGTATCGTGTGTGGACTGGCCTACGCAGAGGCCTGATCTTAATCCCATGGAGCAGCTATGGGATGAATTAGAGGGCCGCATAAGAACTTTGAATCCAAGGCCTACTACTAAGCAACAATTAACGGCAGCATTATGTACTGCATAAAAGCGCATACCTATCGCTGTGTTCCAAAACCTTGTCGAAAGCCTGTCTCGAAGGGTCAGTGCATGCATTAAGGCCAAAGGTGGACCGACACTGTACTAATGTATGTCAATAAATGCTATGTTCTGTTTCTCTTCTAGGTGTCCGGTGACTTTTGTCAATAGAGTGTATATCAAGCCAACACATCGGAAGTTTCATGTGGAGACACAGTACTAATCTTTCCTTTGTTAAACTGTAAAAGGGAGAAACATAATTTCAAAAGTTGCAGCAGACAGCTTCGGAAGTCCATGTATTCTAAGCGACACAAGATTTTAAGGTCAAGTTCGGAGCTCCTGGTCGTTAAAAAGCTGCTTAGTCTCAAATTGTAATTATTTCTGTCCAAAACGACGAAGTAAGTAGCAACAAGAAAAAACAAAAACATGAAGGGTCTAATGAACACTTCTTACCCCGTGAAAAAGGGTGTATATAAAGTATAGTAACTCTCAAATAATAATTGGTATGCAAAATATCGTAATTAAGAGGCCCTGGTAGTAAAACACAGCATTTTTGCCCGCGCACCAGTACCGAAAGACAAGCGCAACACCTCGGACAGCTATTAAGGGGGTTCGGTAAGTTAATATGGGCACAAAAATCGATTTTTTTCTATTATTGTATATTTCCATTGCATAAATCATTGGCTTTAATTTGACACCTCATTTGTACTTATCCTATTGATAGAACAAAAGTTATGGCCATAAATGTGAGTACATGTCAAGCGGTTTATCGCGCGTTGTCCTCGTTTGATATTTGATCTCACGCTGTATCGTGTTTTTTTTAAAGTACTACATATTCCACAGTTCGAAGGACAGAAAAAAAAGAAAGCCCATATTTCAGGATCTGGCTAACCATTGGAAAAATCAAAATCCCCAACGAATCTGTGAATATGGTCCATTGGTCAAGAGTACCGAAAACTGACTTTGTAGGGTTTTGTACTATGGTATTTGCAGTGTATGATGCCACCCTAAACTTTAACAAAGGAATATATCTAGATGCATGGTTTTGCAACATATTGGGATCATTGTCATCAAGAATACGGGATAAGTTCTGGCGGAGCTCGATAGTCTGCTGGTGAGCTTTTTTATGTTGTCCACATTCCATAAAAAAGCTAGACAACAGCGTGCAAGTGCCAAGAGGAAGCTTGAAGAGGCGTTACATGAAGAAGAGGGACCAGATAACCTTTCCTATGGTGCTGGAATGCACTGAATCTACTGTTGTATGATAAGCGTTAGCTCAATAAACTTGAATTGCATATTTTCGAGAGTTGTATTTTTGAGAATTAATGACCCATTATCCCAGAAACTATAAAATATACAGCTTTGAAATTTGTACCACAGGTTTGTCTCTTATATCTACAGACTTTAACACACGACTTTTGTAATGTGATGTTTTGTTATCCTTATATACATTTTTAGGTTTCATTTTTGCAACGTTTTTAGTGGTTCATGAAATAGAAATCATACAATGGCAACTAAAATTAATTTTAAGAAAGCCTTATGTTAAAGTGTGTAGCAGTATGTGGCGAATAACCCCTGATAATTTCAGCCACTTCTTCCCAGTGGTTCCTGAGTAACAGGTCTTCAATATGTTACAATTAACATGGCCGAGATACAACCTACCGAACCATTTTAAGAGGCAGCGCCTATGACCTCTCAGCTGCTATGGTGTCAATCAAGCTGTTCATCGTAAAAAATGTTGATTAATGAAACAAGAATATTTACAATTTGTCTTTCAAAAACAGAAATGCGATAGCTAAGCGTAATATGCATTTGCGCCCACAATCCGATAACCGTGCCTACCTAGAAGAAGATAATGCGCCTAAAGTATTTATTCATGAAAAACTATTCTATCCCAAAGAAAATTTTTTGCAGGTACATATTCTGTAACGAAACCATGGTCATAAATAAAAATTGACCTTCACGACCACTAGAGCTCGGTGACATTCTTCTTTTTGTTTCGGGATTTAACGACCCGCATGTACAACATAGACGACCTCTAACAGAAACATAGGTTTCATGTTTATTTATGATAAAGTAATTGGTGGTGTTTGTGTGGGAAAATATCCTGGGTAAGATAATTAAATATTCTGAGCTAATCAGTGCACCCACGCTAAATAAGGAATGAATCAGAAGCCTTAGAAATTTCTCGGATAAATACTTGAGCAAATCTACGGAAATATTTTTCAAAGGAAATTTCCCGGATGAATAATTTGCATTTTCAAAATAAAATACTGCGAGCTCTTCAAAATAAATTACAGTAGATGCTGAAAACCCTCCGCGCAGTGCGGAAGACCCCCACGGTGTAGCGAATATTGTTAACCTAAGGTAGAGTTCGATGAAAGGCCTCAAATTCAAAGAAAATAATCAAAATATTAAGGCCTGGTCTTCAATTGTTCTTGGAAGCATCCTCGTGTTAATACTGCATTCTGAATAATTGGCGGAATAAAATTTTTGTGGTGCACTTTAAATTATGTGTCCCTTAAAAGCAGGGCCGGCTGCATAATTTGCGTTGCCCAGTGCAAAACGAAAATGCGGGGCCCTTTTCCCAGCGAGTTCTACATCTACTAAATGGGGTTGGACGTTGGAACGTTTTGGAAAGAAAGGTGGGGTCAGTAGAGAAGTCATATTTTTTTCATTTTGTCATGTTGCTTAATAAAGCATGGTGGTACTGAGGAATATTATTACTTATTCATGAGTTATAATTGGCTGTTATTATTACTCATGAAAAATTAAAAATACATTTTAAAATTACGCTATATTAATTTACATTACCAGATCAAATTGAAGTTGATTGAATTGAAGCGACAAAATATAATTCCCGCACCTCGTCGAAATGCATGCCGATGGCAAAAATTAATGTAATTTATCCAAAATTAAAAGAAAAACAGCTATCGTTTAAACAAATAGGATAGGATCATAGGAAATGTCATTTTCAATGATTTATGGTTGAAATATTGAGGTGCTAAAAACGCGTCCATACAATACTAAATGATTAATGCAATTTTCAGAAAACCCTTACCTTATCACTCTGTCTCTTTAACTTCTAGGAAGAAAGATTCTTTTGCTGACCACGTTCTTCAGTTCATTGTAACTTGTTTTATACTGGAAGCTTTCAGCTTTGTAGCTCAAATGAGGTGAGTACGATAGCAGTCTGGTGCAGTCTTTCCCAAACACCACCGGTCCGTCGCGAGGTTTCCGCCGGTCCGCGGAAACGGAGGAAAACTTGAGAAATGGTAGAGATTTCCGAATTTGACCAATAAAAACAGTGCAAACGTCCTAAAACGGTTGTTTCTAAACTTTTTAAATAAATACTGAAATATAGGAGATGTTGTCCGTCCTGGGACAGGATGAAATTTTTAATTGAAGCAGATTGAAAGCAAATCAAATAGACGCCGGATTCATTATATGCTATTTATTTCCGTTTTACAAAAGACCTCGCTATATATAACATACTGTGCAAAATATTTGTTGTAGTTTAACAATTTTCCTTGCAGTCCAGTTGCTTTCGTGTAAACTTTCACCTGAGTGGGATTTCGAGTATCGGCAATGTGCTTTTGGTGCGACACGTGTTTTTAGATGCCATTTTGCTCACTTTGGTTATACTGAATCAGAACTGTGCATAAAAAAATGCAAAAACGAACTTTGCGAAATCGTAACGAAACGGGCTGAAATTTTAATGAAGACCATGAATTGGCAATAGGAAGACTGCCTCAAATTTTCACCTTAATCGATTAAAAACTTTTTAAAACAGGCATGGAACTTTTAATTCATCGTTAAACAGAAATATAAACGCAGAAACGGTTAATTAAAATTTTGACGGCTAATTTAAAAAAAAATTAAGCGATTCAGGCGAAATTTGGAGGTAATGTTCCAAAGAGCGATTTATGGTATTCATTAAAATTTCAGCCAGTTTCATAAAAAAATCGCAAAGATACGGTTTTCACTTTTTTTATTGATAAACCATGTGACATAGATTCGCCCCACACCCACGCGACAAACTGCCCGCGTATGATTGCGCAGAATGCCGACGTGCTGTGACGTTGCTGTGACGTCAGCGTTCCAGAGAGATCTGTGTGATTATATATATAATGCTATTAATGCAAATTCTCTCTCGGTGATACGGTGAATTATCCCAATGGACCCAAGATACTTGAATTCTGTTCACTAAGGCAATAAAGTGTAATGATATAAAAATTTAAAAAATGACATTTTTATATCGTTAATGTCATTTATTATTATACAAGAAAAAAAAATTATGAAAAATTCAAAAACATCACTAAAACGCGGGGCCCCTTTAGGCGGAGGGCTCTGTGCGACTGCACAGGTCGCACACCCATGAAGCCGGCCCTGCCCTTAAGTAATAGCTTCTTTCACATTTGCGTTGAAATTAACTCAAAACAGGGATGAAAAGAGGTGCCATGTGACAATTTGTTTTGATACTTCTCTCTTAATTTCCTTCACTTTCAATGATTTGATATTTCTCCTAGATAGATTAAGATGAAACGGATTCATGCTATACTATGGGGAAATACGTATTAATTATCATGCTCATGCATATTTAGAAGAGCTGTGCAGATCTCTAATATCAATTACGGTACCTAAGATAAAGCGATAAAATTTTTAACTCATTCAGCAGTCTTTATAGCAGCATACATGTATATACATTCATGGCGATAATAATGACCTCCGTTATACAGGGTTACAAGAAAATCCTTGTTCAGGCCAGTATCTCACAAACTATGGCAGTTAGCGATTTACTTCTTGTGCAGTTGTATAGGAAACACCCTATGGCGCACACAATAACAGCACGAGGGATCCCCTCGCCTCCTTTGGGGAGGGGGGGGTTGAGGTGGTATCGCTCCCACCTTTGCAGATAGGGCAAAAAAGTCAATTACAAACTTGTTCAGCGAGGCAAAAATAGTACATAAATGTCTTTGTCACATAACAAAAGATGGAAGGGAACCGGGAATGTGGCCCCAAGAAAATCCCAACATCCGGAAGAAAGGATAGAGTATTTAGACAAGAACTTATTACTTAAAACTTATCTAAACTGGTAAGTTCTAAGTAAATGAAAGCACAAAGGAAAATTTTTCTTGCAAACCTTATCAACAGTTCTTGTTCTGAAATAAAACGCAGTCCCTTGACATATTTAATATCAGGCTTTGATGTCCAACATAGTAAAAAATACACTGAGACAAGGAGAAATAGCATAAAGTGGCGAAACGCTCATCCAATAGGAAAACTGTATGCTCATCTAATTGACTTGCGTACGTGGCAAAGCTTTCGACTTCCTGTTACTGGTTCACGAAGTGTTTGGATATCGACCACGCATATTATTTTTGTAATCTGACGACGGAGCAGAAAGCACATTTGAAATCTATGCAAATATGTTTCGGACACAGCGACTCAGGTAGCTTTCCGCTTTTTTCGCATTTCGATAGTCCCCTTCAATCTTTTGTTATGGGACAAAAACATTTATGTACTATTTTTGCCTCGTTGAACAAGTTTTGACTTTTTTGCCCTATCTGCAAAGGGAGGCGCGATAGCCCCTCAACCACCCCAAAAAGGGGGAGAGGGGATCCTTTATGGTATTATTGTGTGCGCCATAGGGGTTTCCTACACAACTGCACAAGAAGTAAATCGCTAACTGCCATACTTCGTGAGATATTGGCCTGATCACGGACTTTCCTTGTAACCCTGTAAAGCAGAAGGATTTTGACATCAATTTTTGTGGAAAAAATGTGCGTCTTTTATTCCGAAAAATATTATTGAAACAGTAAGGGAAATGCAAAAGATTTCATTACAGACAATGAAGATCCGTGTATCGAAGACAGAACGAACAATGTGCACCAGTTAGTTGGTTTGAAAACATCAAAAGAATAGAATGTGTTTTGTTTTGTTTTTTTGATTGGAGGTTTAACGACCACCGTGAGCAGCTCAATGGGCCATAAGCAGTCGCCCGTCCCTAATTTAGGGTCACTGGTTCCAGGGAAGGGAGAGAGCCAGTGCCGCAAGACAAACACAACATCCATGCCTCACCGGGATTCGAACCCGGACCCGTTACGGACGAATGATCAGAGGCCAGCGCCTTAGACCACTGCGCCACCGGGGCGGCAGAATGTGTTTGAGGAAGCACTGATGAAGTTGCAGAACAGGCCTACGATTATTTTAAAACGCTGTAAAGTGTAGTCACAAATGTTGTTTTTTTTTTATAAACATACGGGGTACTGCGGGATTAGCACTGTTGAATTTTAAATTATATTTTGAAAAAACATGCTACTAATTGCTAAAAAAAACGCGTTTACAGGCAAAAATTGCTGACTGATTTTATTAAATAATGAGCGCTAAGTATCGCCCCGGTGGCGCCGGGGTCTAAGCACTGGCTTCTGACCATTCATATGAGAAGGGTCCGGGTTCGAATCCCGGTGAGGCATGGATTTTGTGTTTGTTTTACGGCATTGGTTCTCTCCCTTCCCTGGAACCAGTGGCTCTCTATTAGGGACGGGCAACTGCTTATTGCCCATATAGTTGCTCACGGTGGTCGTTAAACCTTCCATCAGGAAAAAAAAGTACGTGCGTTTTAAAATTTATGGTGTAACATTTTATTTTTACGTGCGTATATTTAAACATACATCGAAATACGTGCATTGTATGTACTGTGTTTTAAATTCAATTTACTGTACATTTATTACATGTATCCGCATGTACTGTATTTTTCTCACTGTGAAACAATAGCAAAAAGAAAGCAAAACATTTTAATTACATATTGTACGTACGTATTTTGTATGAAGTTCTTTGTATTGTGATTCTAGTCCGGCTTAGAACTCGAAATTTCGAATAGAGGACACCTCGCAGCAGCCGACAAAGGCTGAAATCCCAGGGTTCTTCAACATTGCTGTATACGTAAATGGGTAAAAGAGAAAAAAATCTTTGAGGATGCCTTGCTGGTTAATGGATGACGACCTAATCCTTAGTAAGACTTTTGGAAGCGTTTTTGGGTTTTCGTCCAAGTTTAGAAATATTTACCTGACGTCATTTTCTATGTTAGGCGTTTTGTCTGCATTTGATGCGCGCTTGTAAAAATATAAGTGTCATTTCTTACCAAAGTACAGAAGTTTGTCTAAGGTGCTACCAAAGATCAAGCAATATCTGGGCATGTCAGAATTTTTATCCCTTGTATTTAACAGATCAGATAAGGAAATTGAAAGTTAATATCAGGAAATTTCTAAAGCTGCAAAAAAATCCAATAGTTATATCTATTATACACCAGATATCGCGGCTAACTTGAAATGATCCCTTAGAAAACTGACTGACAGTATCTGAAGTCTCATTACATTCCCAGTACAAGACTAATCAAACTGGAGCATACAAACAAAATAAAAATCAAGAATAAATTTCGAAGATTTTACTAGAATTTGTGAAGTAAAAATATAAATAATTCAAAATCGCGCTACTTTTTTAGTTTTAAATATATTTACTTCATTACAGGAAATATGTTACTTTCTGCACTTGTGATCAGACTTCATGTGGTCTGTTATAAACAATGACAAATAAGCCAAACCAAATGAATAAAAAATATATGATCGGCTTTTTTGAAGATCCTTTAGCAAATATATTGTGATTTTTTTCTTTAAATTTTACTCAGCCTCCGTTGAAGAAAAGTCCCCACACGTAGGTTCGTAGGATCTCTTCATGAATTCCAATTTCAAAGCGATTGAAAATAAACGTCGTGATTCATGCTTTTCGGAAGCTCGCAAAAAAATAAAGTCCATCAAACATCGGACGAAATACACAGAGAATACGCGACAAATTTAGTCGTTGAATTCGGAAAAAGAAAGCGAAAGTCGATTTCGAACCGTTCTGTTTAAATCATTTTTTGAAAGGATATTCGAAATATTGGGAAAAGCATTTCCTGCATACTTTTAAGACACAAAATAAACGAACACTATAAATCAACAGCAGTTGCACTCAAACATATCTGTTTGAAGTCTACTGCTGCAAAGCTCTCCAGAATTATTCTAAAATGCTCTTAATATGAAATATAAGTTAAATTTCTTTCTTGTAGTTTAACCATTCTCCTGAGTATGAGAAGAAATATTTTTTTTCATTCTTTCCATGTTACTTGCGCATTTAAAGAAAAAACAACAACACAAGTATAAAGCTAGCCATGATATCTCTCCTAACACTAAACTTCAGGCGCAATTACCGAATTTTGATAACAGTAGAATTTATTAATTACTAGGCAAAATTATATTTTCCAAAGTCTTGATTAAATTTATTTTGATAAACTGAATTATTTATGAAAATTTTCAATTCCAAATATTCCTCATCCTTCTCCAAAACCCGTCAAATTTGAATTAATTTTATCAACTTTCCCAAATTTGAAGTTATAATATTTCCGAATATATCGAGAGAAAAACATCTGAAGAATTTTTCAAATAATTTAAACATTTTATAGTAATTGAACATCGCTATTTCAATAAAAATGTTTAATAATATTGGCAAAACCTTAGTGATTAAACATGCAGTTTGAGATCTAATCACACAACTTGAAATTACATGTATTCTACAATATCGCAAATCATCGTCTTCATATTTGTGAGATGAACATAGTATTTATCCACTGAAATTATTTTATACATTATACATCAACAAATTTACACATATAATATCAAAGAGTTGCTTCTTAAATGCTGCAATGCATATAATGCCACTGGAAGAAAATAAATTAAAAAGTTTGCCGTGTTTTTATGCAAGAGCTTAAAATTCCACCTGTTTTCTCATTGCCATGAAATTAATTCCACATTTCTGTGTTTCAAAAGCAACCTTTTCACAATGCGATTCTAATTGGCAAAAGAAACAGCTTAATATCTAATTACATTGATCATTAAATAACAATAACTTATTTTTCTGTGTTCCCTAAGTTCCGAATCATTAGCATTACACGGGGCATTGAAATTCTTAAAAAAAAGTAAATATTGGAGCATTCAGTTTGCTTCAGTGAGAAAGTTACTAAGAACCAGGTAAATTTTTATCTCATATATTAACGGCAATAAAAACAACGCATTCTTTTCTGGAAGACAAATGATCTTGGAAATAGAACGATACAGCAAAACATTATTTTGCAGAATAAAACAAATTAAAACAACGTATGTTTACAAACCTTGAAATGCAGCTTCGAACCCGGATTTCCGAGAGGTGGTTCCAACGCTTTGGTTCCCGTCCACCAAGTAATCTTTGCCCACTGCTTGTACTCGCACAAGTGAAAAAAATACAGCGACAACGCTAAACTGTAGAAGCACACTCGCTTTGATCATGTTCATTGTGATGACAAGTTTCGACAGTTTTGTTTCGGTAACCCGCTCTTTCCTGTAAAATATCGTTATTCAAGAATCACGTCCTGAGGCACTTATTTATTTCGAGCCTCGAAAATTGCTCTTACGGCGTGTTAACCCTGTTGTCCGAAAATCCCGAATCAAAGAAAAACATGACTATGCTTCGCATTCCACATAGGTAATTCCTGATAGACACTGAGTCAATAAAGGAACTCTCGTGGTTCAACGTCGAGATGATGTCTTCCGTCTGCTGACAGTCGACGAAGCAGACGATAGTGGTTGAAAGCACGTGAGCCTGCGCAAATGCACGGCGCGATCCACTCCACGAAAGGGAGCATTTTCATCGGGAAGAACTGCGAAATGATGGTCGCCGCTTATCGCACTGAATTTTACTAATAACTCATTTTTGGAATTTATGTTGACAATAGATGATAAAAGCTTTAGTTTAAGAAAAGCTTAATTTATGTTGAACATTTGCAACAATAATATATTTAAAGATATTTTCTAATATTCCTGAGCGTCTGGAATTTTGTTAGGAAACTTCTTTAAATTAATAAATCGCTAGCAAAGTAATTCAGTTTTATATCTTTTTACGCATAGTAGTTGCATGCCATGGATGAGTTTTTTTATTTTGCTTACGTGTTCTTTAATAGCTATAATTCTAAAGTAAAATTGATCTTAAAACACACACGAAAGGAACACTGGGTCATATTCTCAAAATATATACTCCCTCCTTGACAACTATATACCCCGCCTTCTTGCGGTGCATCCTGATCTCATTGAAGGGACTTTGACAATCGGCTATTAGTGACAAAATAATTGCACACGGTATAACGAAGTAAATTTCTCCGTCATTTTTTGGTCTACGCCGGGATTCGAACCCGAGGCCGCTTATTCCGGAACAAGTCGCTCTACCAACTGAGCTACGCAGACGTTTTATTCTGATTCCTATCTGCCTTTATGTCGTGTACGTCCTTCTGGCAGGTACGTCACATCTCCTGGTACGTTACATCATCTCCCCCTTATTTATTTATTTTTTTTTATTCGAAGTGCTGGAGAAAGGATTCTCTTATTTTTCCTATCTCGCGGTGTGGAAATAACATCACACCAATGCGGGATTTTGAACGGTCGGGTCATCCGGATAGTTCGGGCGCCACTATAACGAAGTAAATTTCTCCGTCATTTTTTGGTCTACGCCGGGATTCGAACCCGAGGCCGCTTATTCCGGAACAAGTCGCTCTACCAACTGAGCTACGCAGACGTTTTATTCTGATTCCTATCTGCCTTTATGTCGTGTGCGTCCTTCTGGCAGGTACGTCACATCTCCTGGTACGTTACAACGGGTTAGAGGAAATGCTATCCCACACTTAAGCACCAACTCGCCCAGCTATGGCTAAACTTCCCTCTAAATGACTGCACACGTACTGCACATCTCAATGGCTCTGAATATGTAACGAAGTACTAGAATGTTTTGCACACATACAAAAATATTTTACGGCCCTTGGGGTGCAGAGGTCTAAGCGTCGGCTTCTGACCATTCGTCCGAGATCGGGCCGGATTCGAAACCACATGAGGCATGGATGATGTATTTGTCTTACAACACTAGCTCTCTCCCTTCCCTGGAATCAGTTGTACCAAATTAAGGACTGGTGATTGCTTTTAGTCCATCGGTTGTTCACGGTGGTCGTTAAACTACGAAAAAAAAAATAGTACCCTATCAGAGATGCGGGTTATGGGTCCGGGTACTTGCTGACAAGAGTCAAGAATTGGGCTGAAAAATGAAATAGAGAACAAAACTAAATAAACATAGGAAACAAAGTCGATGTGCTAGACGCGCTGCTTTTACAGGAAGTCAAGGATTAGCGACTGATGGAACAAATGTAGAAGTAACTAATGCCTACATATATACTTTATGCAACATACACACTATATTGACGAAAGTCACCGGACACTTAGAAGAGAAACACAACATAGCATTTATTGACACACATTAGTACGGTGTCGGTCCACCTTTGGCCTTAATGCATGCACTAAACCTTCGAGACATGCTTTCGACAAGGTTTTGGAACACAGCGATAGGTATGCGCTTCCATTCAGTACATAATGCTTCCTCTAACTGTTGCTTAGTAGTAGGCCTTGGTTCCAAACTTCTTATGCGGCGCTCTAATTCATCCCAGAGGTGCTCTTTGGGATTTTAAGATCAGGACTCTGTGCTGGCCAGTCCACACACTATATGAAATTATCGTTAAACCACGCCGTAACTGTCATTGCCTTGTGGCTTGGTGCATTACCCTGCTGGTACCAACAAGGGGTTTTTTTTTTATTGAAGGTTTACGACTACCGTGAGCTTCAACAATATTTATTTGGAGCAAACATGGACAGGAAGATACAGATGGCCTGTGCTTAACAGTTACCAAAAGATAAACAAGTAGATGACCTATTTACAATGACGATGAGATATTTACACTATGTGGATGCACTATATACAATGTAAGCAAATTCATAACACTGACAATACTGGACTGAAGGGTTGACTTATTCTATGTACATCATATGTTCGCAATGTGCATCAGCAGAGTGCCATCTCTAATAGGTGAACACCATTACAAGGTATAACTATAAATTTTACAGTGCAAAAACAAACATGTATATTTTGAGCAATCTTGAAAAAAAGAAGAAAAGAGCATAAGGCTTATACTTTTCAGTGTCTGAAAGATAAGCGAATAAATAATCTAATTACAATGATGGTGTGAACTCTATACAAATTGAATGCAATATCTCTATTGTGAAACACTGTCAAATTATAAAAAAGAACTATTACTTAAGCTTAAACAAGTGCCTCAATCACAATACTATAGATTAACATGTAATGAACAACAACATATGTACACAAGGTGCAACGGCATAGGGAAGACACTAATAAAGAATTACAATTCCATGGTACAACTGTAAATTTCACAGTGCAAAGAGTAAAGTATATTAGTACAAACAGAACTTGCGTTTTACAGAAAATTTATACTTCGGATACAATACAAATAATGAAAATATGAAAACTGACTCTTTGTACAGCAAATGTGCAATACAGCGCAGAACATTATGTAAAAGACTGATTATTTCCTGGTAGGCACATGTGACATGAGAAAAACCACACTGTGTAACATTAAACATATAATTGAAATACTATCAAAACGTTTGCTCCGCACCATGAGCATAAAACTTAAGACATCTAATCTTGACCCAACATGCGAAATGTGCCGAACATAAATTTTACAGTGCAATTACGAAAGTACGTTAGTATATAAAAAACTGAGCTTTTGGCATAGCAACTATACTTCAGGTATAGTACAAATATCTGAACGAGGAACAATTATTCTTTGTACAACAAAAGTGCTAAACCTCGCTGAACATTGTGTATTTGACTGATCATATACCTTTATGTACGTGTAACATGATCAAAAACCCCACTGTGCAAAATTAATAATTAAATTTAAACATTAACAAACATTTGCTCAGCACCGTGAGCATAAACCAGAAATTATAAAGCCCGGCAGACATAAGGAAAGAGTTGAACATAAAACTTTAAACTTTATCTAAGTGCCTGTGGTGTAAAAAAAAAAAAAAAAAACCCTCACCTACAGGACCTTGTTGGTGAGAAACATGCAGACGCGCAGTAACATTGGGCAGCAATGGTGAAGAGGGCACCTAAGAACACGTTAATTACAAAACTATACTTTAGTTAGTCTAAACAAATTCACAGAAGTCAGAACAATAGTCTAAGGTCTTCTGATGGACCAGAAAACCATTGACGAAAAGGTGACCACACTGACATAAAGTGTGGGATTCGATTCGTAGCCTTAGCAACAGTGAAAGCAAGCCTCAAGCGTGAAATCAGTCTGTTCCGGAACTGACTGCACATGGCAGCTCCCGCCTGAAAGATGGTAGGCTGTATAGGGGTAGAACGAAGCTGTTGATAGTAGCAAAAAATCACATGTTTTGCTAATATGAAAACATAAGCACATGACTCTGATATAGGAATAGGCAGAGTACTGGAACTGAGTAGCGTGCTATAGGCTGAGAAAGAGAGATCAGTAGTACTAAGGCACTGTGCAGTAGTGAAGGTCAGATGTAACAAGGGAAGAAGCACTGTGCAATGTTGATATACATGATCTACATCCGCAATCGTAGAGCAAAACATGCAGTTAGGCGAATCAACAAGCGTCATCCTGAATAATTTGGTAGGAACTGGTAACCGCCGATGAAGAAACAACCATTGGATGTTTCTTTCTGCTGGAACAGATAGTGGCGAATTAGACATGGACCACACTTGTGAAAGGGCGACATTCGGAACATCTGGAATCATCAATGGTGTAGCATACAGTGGATCAATGAGACAACGGTAAAGAGACGAGATAGAAAAACTGGAGAGAGGAAGTGATGAGCCCCGAATGGAAAGGAAAAAGGGAAGAGGAAGAGAGGCAGAGGGAACAAGAGTTAACCCAGCTTGAGAGGCAAGGTTAGGGAAGAGGGTAATGATTGAAGAACGGAAGGAATCATACAGCGAAAGAGAGGAAGAGGTAGGGGGGAGGAGGGGGAAAGATCAGAGAAGGGTTTCCAAGAAAGATCTGGAGAAATTAGATCCTGAACAGATACTATTCCGGCGGGGAGCCAGGAAAGGTCAGTAAAGTAGGGAGCATTAGGGGGATGAAGGATGGAAGAAAAGAACAGGGGCTCAGCTAATAGTTCAGTGGTGGAAGCCGGTGGAGCACGGAAGAGGGGTAGAGAACGGAGAAAGGAAAGGACCTCTTTGTAGAAAGGGGAAAGTTTAGAATGGAAAAAAGGAGATTGATCCATTAGAAGATACATGATGAAAGTGATTCGGGAATTCCTAGGCGATATCATGACATCTCTAACGAGCGTAACTGGCGACTCTGGTGCACTTAGTAGCCGCAGGAAAGAAACCACTTTATGTGCTTTATAGTAGGTGCGAACGTCCAGCAGTGAAATACCTCCATCAGTGACTCGACGACAGAGAGTGGAGACCTGGATCCAATGGTACCTGTTCCATATTATCGTTGAGATGATTCGAGTGATTTCATTGAGGTGATAAATGGGCATACGTTCAGCTGACCATGCATATAGGCATGGTGAAAGAATATAAGTCTGAGCTATTCTAGCTCTTGAGAAGTAAGAAGTACAAAACTGGGAACCTCGCCAGAAGGCAGCAGTTCGAGTAAGGCGTGTTCTGAGAGCATTCCATGTTTCATTTTGAGCAGAAAGACGGACTCCGAGATGGACCCCAAGGAATTTCTGGGATGAAGCAGTCCATGAGGCGCCCCACGGGGTGTCAGTCCTAGAGGCCCACGCTCCGCTCCATAGACCTGCACTCTTGGATGTATTAAGTGATGCCGCTGAACATGAAGAATATTGATCGTAAATCTGGAGCAAGATGTCGAATTGAGCCTCTGTCCGTACACAAAAGGTCGCGTCATCAGCATATGCAGAGTATGTCACAGAAAAGTGCCTAGTACTTGCAGTAGGCGGTGGCAGTGCATCTATAAAGGCTCGATGGACAGACCGAAGAAACGGCTCAAAAGCAATGGCAAAGAGCTGCCCAGAAAGTGGGCAACCCTGCCGAATGCCTCGCCGAAAAGGAATAGGTGCAGTCAAGAAGGCGGCCGTCTTGACATGGAAAGCAGCGTCCTGGAAAAGGGCAAGAATAGAGGTAACAAAAGCAAAAGGAAAGCCGAAAGCAACAAGAACAGAAGAAAGATACGAATGTGAGATATTGTCGAAAGCAGCTCTTTGGTCAAGATTAAAGAGGGCAAGTGGTTCAGAGTTAGTACGAGCCAGATGTAGGAGATCACGAAGGAGATTGAGATTAGAAGTGATGGACCGACCAGGAACCGTGTAGGTCTGGTCGGGAGAAAGAAGAAATGGAAGAACTTGGTTGAGTCGACTGGAAAGGAGTTTAGTGAAGAGTTTATAGTCAATGTTTAGTAGCGAGATAGGACGCCAGTTTCCCAAGTCAAGCAGATCGCCTTTCTTGGGGAATAACACCATATGAGCCTCTGTGAAACCCCTCGGAAGAGAAGAGGAAGAAAGAGCAGCATTGAAAGCGGCGAGAAGAAATGGAAGCAACGAAGGGAGAAAAGTACGGTAGAAAAGGAGCGGAAGGCCATCTGGACCTGGGACAGCACGGGAATTTAGAGAGGCAAGAATGGTCCGAAGTTCAGTCTGCGAAATAGGTTGTAAAAGGGAATCAGAGAGATTGGAAGGAACTTGGGGAAGAGCAAAGAGTAAAGTAGCAGAAGCAGAAACAGAAGGCTGAGGAGTTTCACTGTATTTAATTGTAAAATATCGACGAACCTGAGAGCAAACTGCATCCGGATCAGAGATGATTTCACCATCAGGCCGCCGAAGCAGTCGAAGCTGATGCGACGAGCGGCGTTTTTCTTCTAACGCGGATAGAAACTCAAAGGAGCAGTCCTCTGGTGATAGATGTTGTAGACGGAGACGAAGGATTACCTGACGTGCACGAGGCTCAAGAAGTGCTCTAAGATCCGCTTGGTAAGCTGTATACATGGGATGACTCGCACCAAGCTATAACAGGATGTTTCGGAGATTTTGCTCTTCCATGGAGCGCTTCGTGCCTTCGGAGAAGGAATGACGTCTGAGAAGATAAATTAGGTAAGATTTTACCTCGAGCCAGTACTTGATGGCACAAGGTGCAGTGGACAGGCCCTCTCGCATATGATCAAGAAGATCTCTGATCTCGGTGCACATATTCTCATCAGCTAGGAGAGAAGTGTCCAGTGTCCATGACCGAGGTCTAACATGCAGACGAGATGAAGAGCTACAGGAGATTGTGATGGCACAATGATCCGATGAAGCTGTAGGAGAGTGCATACAATCCGTTGTAATGGGCAATAACGGAGCAGAAGCGTAAAATCGATCCAGCCTGGCAGAAAGAGAGGAGGATGCAGATGAAGATCTCCAGGTATGTGAAATGGATGTCGGATGCAATCGTCGGGAACACGTCATGTAAATCAAAATCAGACACTAATGATCGCAATTGCTCCACAAGACGTGAACGATGTTCAGTCCTCGAAGGAGCGCGATCGAGCTCTGGTTGAAGTGTACAGTTAAAGTCTCCTCCAATGAGCACATGATCTGATGGTAATGCTGACTGAAGTGCAGTGCGGAGCGACGAAAATAACAACGTTAGATGTGTAGATGAACATGGAATATATATGTTGAAAACTAAATATCGTTGTCCATCTAGGACGAAAGTGAGTCGCTGCAATAAGTCTCGGCACAGGTTATGAACTTTAACAGAGGAGAGTGCTTGACGAAATCTATTATGTACACCAATCGCTAAACCTCCACGAAGAGAGAACCTATACGCGTGATGAAACTGATAGTCCCATCTCCACCAGCGATGGAAGGGTGAAGTGGATAGACAATTTGTCTCTTGCAAAAGTAGGAGATCTGCTTTGAGGTGGTGGACGTCTTCATACACTAAAGCATTCGCCAAAGGGGTACACATACCCCTACTATTCAGTGAGACTGTCTTGAACAGAATAGTCTGATGATGGTTGGAGGATGTTGTCGGCTGCGTTCTGTAACTTGGCGAGACGGCTACGGAACTTCTTTGCCCAGTAGGGACCACCCAGATCTCTGCCCGGAACGGTACGTAAATGAGAATGTATCGCCAACATTTGATTCATGGTGTCAGACAGACAGTGGGAGTAACCTTCCAAAAAATTGCGAGACAGCTTGTCTCTACGGGGACTTATTAGGAACGCATACACCTTCTCCCCAGACACAGGTGTCTGTGGAAGAGAGGATGCCTCTAGAATATGTAAAAAGTTTTCACAGGAGATCGGAATAATTGTTCCATCATCTGTATCAGATTCCATAGAGCCTTCAGACGTGAGCATCTGACTACTAGAACAAACACGTCCTGCCTTAAGGGTAGTTGTAATTCTAAACTTCTTATTCTGAGCGCGCGACGTTCTACGTCGCTTCGCCCGTCCACGACTTTGTGCTGTAACCGGAATTGGAACTTCCGGCAATTTAAAAGGAACTGAAGAAACAACCTCAACGGTCGGTGTAGCAGTATGACGAGAATCGTCATCAACCATCTCTATAGGAGACTTTGGATTAACAATTGATGCCTCTTTTGACTGAAGAGATAAAGTGGGCGCCAATGCATCACCCGAGGTCGAGGGTTTACCCATAGACGTCGTCGGTTGACCAACGGCTGTCTCACTACTTCTGGTAGACGTCGGTTGACCAACGGCTGCCTCACTACTTCTGGTAGACGTAGGTTGACCAACGGCTGTCTCACTACTTCTGGTAGACGCCGGTTGACCAACGGCTGTCTCACTACTTCTGGTAGACGTCGGCTGACCAACGGCTGTCTCACTACTTTTTCTAGACGTCGGTTGACCAACTACTGTATCACTACTTTTTGAGGAAGTCTGCTGTTGCTGGTCTTTAGCACCAGAAGAGGATGCCGATTGGCGTGACAAAGAGGAAGAAGGTCGTGCTGTTGACTTGGAAAGAGTGTTCGCATTATGAGGGCATAGAGCGCGGGGATGTCCCGTGCCTTTACAATTCGGACAGACGGAGCCTACTGTGATGAATATCTCTCTAATGTGCGTGCAACAGCGTACACGTAAAGTGGGTGGAATACGCAGCATGTGCTCCTCTGAAGGGAAGACCACACGAACATTGCGGCGAAACCCGAGTAGGTATCTATCTTCTGGCACCTCTGGAAACGAAGAGTAGGTAGTTACACCTCCAATGATCCGGCCATAAGGAAGAAGAGCGGCAATCAAGAGATCATCTGAAACCTCAGGTGGAACTGGTGAGAAGCTTACAACAACGGAACTCTGTGAAACAGGTTCGGCATGGATGTGACGATCACCAATTGAGATGCCCTTGGTCAGTACATGTAGGGAATGGGCAGGAGTAGAGAAGTAAACAACTACTTTGTAAGGCTTCCTGCCCACATGAGTTATGGCTGATGCAGGAACAATCTCTCGAAGAGCAGCAGTATATGCAGTAAGTTTTGTATTTCTCAGGCTCGGAAACACAACACCATTCTCCATAGTTTGAAGGAATTTCAGCCCAGAAGGGGTATCTTCTTTAAGGACAACCTCAATGACTTCAGCATTATGCGTCATCTCATATTGTCCAGGAGAAAAAGAAGACTGGGAAGGTCCAGACTTAGATGCGGTTACGTCAGCATATGAGAGGGTAGTTGTACGTTGCTTTGGAGATGATTCCGGCATGGAGTGCGAAACATCCATGGCGTCATCATTAGCTTTCAGAGAAGACATCGTATCGCCGCTGGGAGACTTGGAAGAAGAGGCGATATCCGATGGTAAGGCAGCAACAGAAGGCTGCAAGGAGGAGTGGCTTATCGAGATTGACTCGTCATTGGTAGTAGTATTTAGAGAAACTGTTATCGGGAGATCATCATTTCCGGTAGCAAGGGTTATGACGTCATTCTCCCCGGAAGCCGCCATTTGCAATGGCGAGGAAAAGCTTAGCCCTTAGCCAGCTTGGCCAAGGCAGAAAAATAAGGTAAACTAATCGAAATAAGCACTTACCAGCTCGGCAGGCATATAAAAAGAAACACGGAACCTTCACACACAACACACACACGAAATAGAACACTGACAACGAAGAAAAATAACACACCAACGAAAACTTGAGGAGCACAGATAAACACGACTAACCCACCGTGAGCAACTCCATGGGCTATAAGCAGTCCCCCGTCCCTAATTTAGGGTCACTGGTTCCAGGGAAGGAAGAGAGCCAGTGCCGTAAGACAAACATAACATCCATGCCTCACTGGATTCGAACCCGGACCCCTTATGGACGAATGATCAGAGGTCATCGCTTAGGCCACTGCGCCACCGGGGCGGCCCAACAAGGTTCGGTTCCATAGTATTGCCGCAGAGTTGGTAGGGCATAATTGTCCAGAATATCGAGGTAGACGCGCTGGGTAACAGGTTTGTCACGATAACCAATGGGCCAGGACCATACCACGGAAAACACCCCCACAAGAGTACACTGCCAGCTCCGAACTTGACCGTAGGAACAGTACACTGTGGTAAATAGCGTTACCTCCGGCTGCCGCCATACCCACACACGGCCATCATCAGACTAATGGATCGTGTATTTGGATTCATCAGTCCATAGGACCCGTTTCCATTGATCTACGGTCCACGATAAATGTTCTTTACACCGTACTAAACGAGGAGTAACATTACGAGTGGTGATAAATGGCTTATGAGCAGCCGCACGACCACGGTAACCCATGGAATGAAGTTCTCTGCCAATGGTACGTGTACACACCGAGGTTCCAGCATTTTTACTCACCTGTACACTGAGGTTTTGTGCAGTACTCCGTCGATTAGCTCTAAGGACTCTCCTGAGGCTTCAACGTTCTCTATTACTGATTTTCTTTGGTCTGCCGGTACGTTTTGCTGCTTCAGGCACGCCATGTGTCTTCCACTTATTCAGTACATCCAAAACAGTTGACTTGGGTATATTTAAACGCCTCTCGTTTTCACTTATGGACAACTCACTAATATAACACCCAACAATCTATTCTTTCTCAAAGTCAGTTCTCTCCCGCAGCGACATTTTCACTCAACCTCACAGTGCGATATGATCGTGGTCAGCTGCAGGTTTTTTTTTAACAGAGTTTGCAGCTGTACCGCGCATCTTAACAACGCATCTGTTTTGTTCATTTGCTTTTGAAGGTGTGTCAGGTGACTTTTGTCAATATAGTGTATCACGTAAGGACCACATCGAAGAAGAAACTAATAGGCGTATAAAACTTGGATGGAGAGCTTTTCGGAGAAACAGTACAATTTTCAAGAACAATTTGCCATTGCATCTTGAAAGAAACGTGTTTTATCAACGCATCCAACAGTTTTTACTTAGGTATCACAGACATAGACATTTAGGGAAAAACACACCCAAAGGCTGCAAACTACTGAAAGAAGCATGGAGAGTTGCATTCTTTGCTTAACCAGGAAGGATATAATTAGGAACTCATGTAAACGAGTATCATGAAAATGAGAGGAGCTGATGACATCATGGCCAAGGTAAAATTCCTGAAATGATAATGAGCTGCACATATTGCCCGAAAAACTGACCACCGTTGGACAATTGAAATATTGGACTGGATTTCAAGGGACATGAAAAGACCCAGAAGAAGACCTGTAACGTATACTCTAGATTCAGTTTCTTTTTGATTTTACTATCTCTTGTTATTTTATTTTCCTATGCAAATTATCTTCTCACTTAACGAGATGTTATTTCTCCCGCTGAATTATATGTGGCAACGAGTGTAAGTCATGACGTGGTGGTATGCAGTATATATAGGCGCGCTCAAGTATACCAAGGAGCTTCGTTTTATGTGATAGGTTCTTCCTAATTATTGTTATGCGATTTACCTAACTTTCTACGATAGTACGAAAGTTCGGTCTAACAGTAGTTGTGTTATTTTGGAGTGTGTATTTGAGTAATACCAGGAGCTCCCCAATAAAAGGTTAAAAGTGAATACGTTTTCTTTGTTCATTTTATTGTCAGACCTCTGTCTGGCAATAAAATGAACATGACCATGCGGGAGATGTATGGATGAAATTAGAAAGCATATCCGAATAACATGGAGGAGATTGGCTCAAGAGAGAGAGAGTTGGGGAACCTTCATCCAGCGGTGAAATATTAATACTTGATAATGGTTTACAAAGCAAAAAATTATTAAATGTGATTTGAGAATTACCCTATCGATATGACAGCCGAAACGAATTTCCATAATAAGGTATCAATGTTGTTTTACTTTCCTTTTTTCTTTTACATTTCTATTTCATACAGCAATAATAATTTTTTTTCTAGTAAAATGTTCATAATTACCAATAGTATAACTATTTTCGTAAATATAAGTGCCATAACTGTATGTATGCATATTAGACTAGTATAAAGTGGTTTAAATTGAGAAAATAATTTACTCACCAAAATCTAAATGTTGAAGCCATTCAGCATCATAGCCCCGGTGCCCAGTGGTGTGATACGCAGGTTCTGTCTATTCTTCCGCGTTGGGTTCGAGTCACTGACAAGGCATGTGCTTGATGTTTTCTTCTATTCCCTTCCCTGGAGTCAGTGACCGTGTTCTTAAAATGGACAACTGCTTAAAGCCCCTATAGTTCCCCGTGGTGGTCATTAAACAAGAAAATAAAATGAAAACAAAATCTTCTACATGGCTTTCTTCAATAAAAACAGAAACACTTTGAGGTAATGATAAACACTGTACATTGCAGAGCATTTCATAGTGATAAAATTTTCAACAGCATGTAATACAGGATAAATGATAATAACAGCGCGGTCATTTGCATATTATCTCCAAATCCAACGGCGGGAAATTTGCAGTGCTGGTAAATTAGATTCTAACTGCAAAATTTTTGTAATCACGACATTTTTTCAGGATGTTTTATTGCTTCAACACGAAAAAAAGATACACATTTGCTTTAATAGTAATCATAATAAAACTTATAAATATTGAATTCGTACAAAGAGATTTAGATTCATTTTTACCTCAGAGGAATTTGCGAAAAAAAAAACCAAGATTTTTTGGAAAAATAGTAAAACTCTACCAGTAATCCGATTTATTGGCGTAAGAATATGTAAATAAGCATTTCCAAGCTTTCGCAAATCAACCAGAAGGCTTTCTCAAGGAAGTTAGACAGAAACTGCTATCTGAATAATGGAACGCTTTAACAATTTGAACGAGGTGACTTCACAATAAATAGATACGTCGTTATATTCATTTAAAGATACGAGGGATCACGTTGGTTGTGCACGCGGTATCCTGTTAGGCAGAAAGCTTTACGTGAAGAACTCGCTCCAAATTCGTGACAACTCGAGCGAGACGCTATTATTGCAAGTATCACTGTTGGTAATGATCAGCAAAGTTTCTCGTATGGCTGTCATTTAAGGGTACAGTAGGTAGATAATTTCTTCATATCATTCCACATAGCAGTAGCGGACTTGAATTTCACTTCTCTGTATAGGGCCGTGGTTACTTTACCGTATTTTGGGTCGCTTTTATGCTCGTTGACTCTGATTCCAAACGAACGCTTGGTCATTTCAATATAGTATTGTTTAGAGCCGATCTGCTATTGTTCGGGGATCGCATAAAAACCTGCTTCTCTGGAAAGAGGTGGGTTTTCAGTATTTCATTTTAGCAGGGTATATAAAGATGTAGGAAACCTTTGGTCGACACTGTAGTTCATCTACTTGAACGCGTTCTTGAGTTTGTAAGACGCATATGTAGAACAGATACACTATATTGACAAAAGTCATCGTATACATAGAAGAGAAGCACAACATAGCATTTATTTGGCATCCATTAGTACAGTATCGGTCCACCTTTGGCCATAATGCATGCACTGACCCTTCGAGGCATGCTTTCAACAAGATTTTGGAACACACCTGTAGATATACTCTTCTATTCAGTACATAATGCTGCCGCTAACTACTGCTTAGTAGTAGGCCTTGGCTCCAAACTTCTTATGCGGCGGTCTAATTCATCCCATGTGTGCTCTGTGGGTTTAAGACCAGGATTCTGTGCTGGCCAGTTCACACACGATACGAAATTATCGTCAAACCACGCCGTAACAGTCCTTGCTTTATGGCTCGATTCATTATTCTGCTGGTATCAACAGGGCTCGGTTCTATAGTATTGCCACAGAGTTGGTAGGGCATAACGGTGCAAAATAACGAGGTAAACGTGCTGCTTAACAGGTTTGTCTACGATAACCAATAGGCCGGGACCATACCACGAAAAACACCTCCACACAAGTACACTGCAAGCCCCAAACTTGACCGTAGGAACAGTACACCGTGGTAAATAGCGCTCCCCCGGCTGCCGCCATATCCACACACAGCCATGAGACTGATGAATCTTATATCTGGATTCATCAGTCCATAGGACCCGTTTCCATTGATCTACGGTCCACGACAAATGTTCTTTACACCATGCTAAACGACGAGGAGCATTCCAAGTGGAGCTGGCAGTGAACTCGTGTGTGGGGTTTTTTTTCGTGGTATGGTCCCGGCCCATTGGTTATCGTGGACAAACCTGTTAACGTCTACCTTGATAATCTGGACAATTATGCCCTACCAGCTCTGTGGCAATACTATGGAACCGAGCCTTGTTGGTACCAGCAAAATAATGCACCGTGTCATAACGAAAGGACTGTTACGACGTATTTTGATGTTAATTCCGTATCGTGTGTGGACTTGCCAGCACAGAGCCCTGATCTCAATCCCATGGAACACCTACGGGATTAATTAGAGCGCCGCATAAGAAGTTTGGAACCAAGGCCTATTACTAAGCAACAGTTAGAAGCAGCATAATGTACTGAATGAAAGCGCATACCTATCGCTGTGTTCTAAAACCTTGTCGAAAGCATGTATCGAAGGGTCAGTGCATGCATTGAGGCCAAAGGTGGACCGACACCGTACTAATGTATTTCAATAAATGCTATCAATATGTTGTGCTTCTCTTCTAGGTATCCGATGACTTTTGTTAATATAGTGTATATGGTATGTAGGGAATTGAGCCTAAACAACGAAGCTGCGGCACAGAAAGATTAGAATATTTGACCCTGTTTTTTTGAATAAAGTTATGTATTTGATTTAATGAATATCATGCATTATTAATTTTAAAGATTTGGGACATCCAAGAGAAAAGACGTGGCATTACAAATGAACTTGTTGAAAACTTTCGACCATATATAGTGATAGACGTCGCACTGGTAATTAGCTCCTAGCAACCGCGGTCCCAACATGAAAGTTGTCCGATCACGTGATATCAGGCAGAAGTGATTTTGTGCTGCAAAATTTCAATGTTTACCCAGGTTACTTCCAAATATTACCATTTAGAAAATCATTCAAGCTATAAGTGTGGTTTTTAGGAAAAATACACTTAACGATACGTTCGCTAACAAATTGCCATTTATGAAAATTTAATTGCAATCGTTTTGAGCCTACAGGATGAGTCGTTAGATCAGAAGAGGTCGTTAGTTTACTTATTTCATGTAAAACGGTGTTCTCATTAATAAGTTATGATACAAAGCTTCACTATTTTCGGTGTATTATAATGGGAAAATTCCCGATATACACAGTTAAATACGTAAAAATATACGGCGATGACATTGCAGTATTTAAAATACACTATATTGACAAAAGTCACCGGACACCCCTTCAAAGCAAATTAACGGATCCGCTTCGTTGTTAAGATGCCCGGTACAGCTGCAAACAGTATAAAAACAATCCTGCAGCTGACCGCAATTATATCGCACTGAGAGGTTCAGTGAAAAAGTCGTGGCTGGAGAGAACTGACTTTGAGAAAGGAAAGATTGTTGGGTGTTATGTTAGTGGGTTGTCCATAAAATAAACCGAGAGGCATTTAAACATACCCAAGTCAACTGGTTTGGATGTACTGAACAAGTGGAAGACACATGATGTGTCTGAAGCAGCAAAACGTACCAGCAGACCACAGAAAATCAGTGATAGAGGACACCAAAGCCTCAGGACAGTCGTTACAGCTAATCGACAGAGTACTGCACAAGACCTCAGTGTACAGGTGAGTAAAAATGCTGGAACCTTGGTCTGTACACATACCATTCGCAGAGAACTTCATTCCATGGGTTACCGTGGTCGTGCGGCTGCTCATAAGCCTTTCATCTCCACTCGGAATGCTACTCGTCGTTTAGCATGGTGTAAAGAACATTTATCGTGGACCATATATCAATGGAAACGGTTCCTAAGGACTGATGAATCCAAATACACGATCCATTAATCTGATGATGACAGCCGTGTGTGGATATGACGGCAGCCGGGGGAACGCTATTTACCACAGTGTACTGTTTCTACGGTCAAGTTTGGAGCTGGCAGTGTACTCGTGTGGGGATGTTTTTCGTGGTATGGTCCCAGCCCATTGGTCATCGTGGACAAGCCTGTTAATCAGCACGTCTGCCTCGATATTCTGGACAATTATGCCCTACCAACTCTGTGGCAGTACTACGGAACCGAGCCTAGTTGGTACTAGCAGGATAATGCACCGAGCCATAAAGCAAGGACTGTTACGGCGTGGTTTGACGATAATTCCGTATCGTGTGTAGACTGGCCAGCAAAGAAACCTAATCTACATCCCATAGAACACCTGTGGACTGAATTAGAACGCCGCATAAGAAGTTTGGAGGCAAGGCTTACTACTAAACAACAGTTAGAGGCAGCATTATGTATTGAATGGAAGTGCATATCTATCGCTGTTTTGCAAAACCTTGTCGAAATGATGTCTAAAAGGGTCAGTGCATGCATTAAGGCCAAAGATGGACCGACACCTTACTAATGTATGTCGATAAATGCTATGTTGTGTTTCTGTTCAAGGTGTCCGGAGACTTTTGTCAATACAGTTTATACATGTATGTGTGTATTGGTAGGTTTGATTATACGCCATGATTTATAATATTTTGATATAATCACGAATGTTTATATTATTTTGTTAATAGGCATACGTTTTCAAGATTGAGATCTGAACCTCAATGTTGAGTGTTTCTTCCCGAACACGACAACCATTACTAAATATATGAAAAACTCAGGCGGAATGGTTGCCTTTACTAACGGCAATAAAGATTAACGGAGAATTGAAATCACAACAATTTTTCTGCTGCATGATGTTCCAAATTTTAAAATTTTCTGATGAATTAAAAACATGAAAGTGAGAACAATGCTTTGCGAAATATTGTACTTTGAATTCCTAATATAAAGTAAAAGTTAAGTTATTTTTCCCTTAACGGTAACGGAGTGAAATCCTTCGATCTCATGGTAAAGAGACATAATTTTTTTATCGCTTTGTCTTCAGGAAAACTTAAAATAGAAACCACAAGGTAGAACGCAGAAATCATGCTAGAAATATATCAAAAACTAAAACTCTCTTTCCCTGTTCTGGTGACTGCAGCCATAAAAAAAAAGGCTTTTAAATTTCAGGATGATGACATGGAAATGCTGTATTAAAGTTATTACCATGCATGCGTGAATCTATGTAATCATTTAAATCGTTTCTCGCCGGAGAAAACTTGTACAATTTACATTTAATCTTTTTGCCTAATGTCACGTGACTTTACGGCTTTCGATGCTGGAGCCAGGATTTGCGGTGTCATTTGCAGTCTACATGTATGTATGGTCGAAGTTTAAAACAAAATTGCTGCTCAATGATTTTTCAAAAAGTGAAGGTTCCGAGTTTAATAAGGGCAAATTTAGAAGTAACTGATACTTGCACTACAGATATCCAGAAACAGTCACATCGAACAAAATACTTATATTTCCCTTGCACGACAGATATCTAGAAAGAGTCACATCGAACAAGATACTTACATTTCCCTTGCACGACAGATATACAGTAAGAGTCATGTGTAAGAAGCTGTATAGTTATCAAGAGCGTGATTCAATTACGTCTTAAGAGCGTTTTTATCTATGCATAATTCCAATACTTATTTATGGATCAAGACATTGACCTTAACCAAAAACAGACTTACAGAAGCAGCGGACTCCCCAGAGAAACACGGCGAGATGCATGTTTCATGTAACCAAGAAAGATAGGAAAAAGGATTCATAGATAAGGAAAATGACAAGTGTTGACAACATCATGATGAAAGTTTAAACACTCCAGTGGGAATTGGATTGGACTTATTTTTAGAACTGACCGTTGTTACACCGAAATATTAAACAAGATACAAAGGAACAAGATGAAAACACAGGCGAATATCACGTGCGATATGGATCCATGAAATTCGAAA
Organism: Macrothele yani; assembly: GCA_039090855.1. Classification (NCBI taxonomy): domain Eukaryota; kingdom Metazoa; phylum Arthropoda; class Arachnida; order Araneae; family Macrothelidae; genus Macrothele; species Macrothele yani. Next base: position 39,301,125 of record CM077022.1, on the reverse strand, counting down.
GCATTAGAGAGTGACATGGAAGAGAATTGTTCAGCGCGGGGTTGTGAGAGGCTTAGGGAGACATTCATACACCAGTTGAATGTTATTGGCTGATGATGATATGATACAAAGGAGAGAAGAATCACTAGTCTTCTACTGAACACAGCGCAAGCATACAGGAAAACTTATACATAGTGCAATCAAAAAGTTCAGAGACCAGGTACATAGCTCGCCAACAGATGGCAGTACGCATATGCGCGAGCAGTGGTAGAGGGCAGTGACCTTCATGAGTCATTGCGCCGAGTGGCGTCGTTCTGTGAACATCGGGGGCTGTGCTACACGATATTTGGTGACCACGTGCAGAACACAGCTGCGATTTCGGTATGGACTGCAAACTAGAGCAGCGAGCGAACAAAAAATTGTGCGTCAAACTGCAAATCGAGAAAGGAGAGGCATGAAATGTTGCGGCAGGCTTATGACAATGAAGCAATGAGTCGTGTGAAGGGTTTCGAGTGGCATTCGCGCTTCAAGAGCTGCAGAACGGCACTGGAAGTGGACAAAATTAGGGAACTGGTGCATGAGGATCGTCGGAGAACCATTCAAGACATTGCTACCATCGTCAATGTGTCATACGGAACAGTGCCAGAAATTCTGACGTCGGTTTTGAATATGAACCACATTATTGAAAAGTGTGCGCCAAAGATTCTGAACCCCGAAGAGGAGGCGCTCCATGTTGAACTCTGTCAAGATGTTCTTCAGCAGGTTGTGAATGAACCAACGTTCCTGTCGTGGGTCATCACCGGGGACGAGACTTGGGTCTACGGTTACGACCCAGAGATCAAACAACTGTCGTAGCAGTGGAAGAGCCCGGTATCTCCACGACTGAAGAAGGCCCGACAGGTCCGGAGCACAACCAAAATCATGCTAATCGTGATCTTCGGCTTTCGTGGGGTTCTTCGCCTTGAATTCGTCACCCAGGGCCAGACCGTCACCGCTCTTTTTTACTGAGACGTTCTGCGGCGTCTTAATGAGGACATTGGCAGCAAACGACCTGAAATGTGGCGCAGGGTCAATTTCCTGCTTCATCACGACAATGCAGTAGCTCACAGAGCGTTAGCAACACTCCAATTCTCCTGCCGCAACAGCATGACTACCCTTCCTCACCCGCCTTACTCGCCGGATTTGGCCCCCTGCGACTTATTTTTGTTCCCGAATATGAAGCTGAAACTCAAGGGTCGCCGTTTTGAAACCGTGGACGAGATCCAGCGCGATTCGCAGACGGTGCTTAACATGATTCGTGAACAGTACTTCCAGGGAGCTTTCCAACAGTGAGAAAAACGCTGGCAGCGGTATATCGCTGCCCAAGGAGACTACTTTGAGGGATATCATAGACAGACGTAAGTAACGTAAGTATTTTGTTGTATATTGGCCTAGTCTCGGAACTTTTTGATCGGACCTTGTATTTTAAAAATATGATATTGATACTTCATAAAACGTTTTTGGCACTTGCTTTGAAGTGAAACCAAACGTGAGGACGACTGAAGAATACGATTTCCAAGTTAAGGATAAATTGCATAATATTGCAGTAATAGAAATGAATAAGGTGACTCGTGTCCAACACGAGCTTTCCTGTTATTTAGAGCATAACATGAAATTCCGGTGAAGTTACACAACTTAACTTAACACATCGGATTCGGCTATGACTGACACTCCTTCCCATGATTTTCCATGAATTCGAATTCTATTAAGGAAGTCTGGAAGTAAGACTACTGTTGACATTATGGTGCCAGATACCCCAGAATACCTATCAAATATCACAACTGTAGGACCCCCTTTATACCGCAAAACAGCGGCCACTCGCCGAGTGGCCGCTGTTTTGCGGTATAAAGGGGGTCCTACAGTTTAGGAGGTATGTGGTCATAATGTAATGACTCATCGATGTATCATACACTGAAGTGCCAGAAAAACTGGTACAGCAGTCTAATACTTGGTAGGTCCCCCACGGGAGCGCAGGACTGCAGAAATACGACAGGGCATGCACTCCATTATCTTCTGGAAATATGTTGTAGGCAATGCGCACCATACTTCCTGCAAAGCGTTCCACAATTCGGGTGTATATTGAGGTCTAGCATTCCTGTGTTCGATGGCGCGTTGCATGGCATCCCAAATGTGTTCTATCACGTTCAGATCTGGGGCCCTGGGTGGGAATGGCAACATCCCAAACTCAGATTAATGCTCCTCTAACCATAATGTGGCGTCCCGATACTTGTGTGGAGGTACATTGTCCTGTTGGAACAGGCCCAACCCATCAGCATGTATGCAGGACATGAACGGGTTTACGTCGTCAGAGAGGATGCGCACATATCGTTGGACGGTTACAGACGTTTGTAGACATACCAGAGTTCCCAGTGAAGCCCAGCTAAAAACACCCCATACCATTACGGACCCTCCACCATCTGGTACAGTTCCCTGTTCACAGGCGGGATCCATGGCTTCATGGGGTTTGCGCCACACACTAATCCTTCCATCTGCCCGATACAGTTGGAAACGAGACTCGTCAGACCAGGCTACTTGTTTCCAGTCATCAAGTGTCCAGTGGCGCCGTTGCCGTGCCCAAGCGAGGCGCATGGCTCTGTGTCGTGCACCCATCAAGGGGACTCGAGTTGGGCGTCGGCTCCCAAAGCCCATATCGTACAGGGTACGTTGAACTGTCCGGACGCTGATGCTTGTTGAGGCTCCAGCATCGAATTCTGATGATACCTGCGAGAGTGTTGCACGCCTATCGCGTGAAACGATTCTTGACAGCCGACGATGGTCACGTTCAACCAATGTCTTTTTACGGCCACACTTGTATCGTAGGTTGGAGGTTTTGCTAGAATTTTTGTAGTCACGGTACACCCTTGCAATGGTCGTCCGTGAAAATCCGAACTTAGTTTCTACCTCCGAAATACTATGGCCCGTCTCACGAGCGCCAAGTATGACACCGCGTTGAAAATCGCTTAAATCGTTATTACTTGTCATTCTCATGCCGAAAACAGCTCTGACAGCTGGCAAGGATGTCTATCGCTTTATATACGCACTGGCGGAAACAACCGAGTACGCGCGTAGGTGGCGTTTCGGTATATTTTGCATAAGCTCGTCTGTACCAGTTTTTCTGGCACTTCAGTATATATAGGTTTCGGTTCATTTGCCACAATGTTCGTGTGTTCAACATGAACTGTGGCCTCAAAACTACATACAGCTAGTCAACATATGCCTTTCGTTTCAAATACCATAATGAGCTGTATTGTAACCGGGACCAATAAAATGGTCTTTACGCATAGGTTACGCCTTCAGGAAATGGAACTGACCGAAGTAGGTCAACTTCCAAAGCAGCACAGGTGGTGTCACCTGTGGCCTATCTGTAGCGTTTTATAGAATTTAAAGAAAAATATTTTAATTCCTACCATAGAAACGAATCCATTTGTGTCAAATTCATTGCAATAAATTAGACCGTGTGGAGTTGCTTTAGAGCGGAAATGTGCGTGGATGCTCAAACAAATGTGCATTTTTATGGCTTTTTAAGTGTATGCTTGGCGCAGTACGCCCAGGCCTTACCTGATCGGACTTTTTTCTCGTTTGCGAAGCAACATATCGATGGAGAAAATTTCATTAAACTGCCTCGCGAAAGGGTCCGTTTGTTCTCCATGAATGATAACTTGATGTTAAGTTATCATTCATGGAGAACAAACGGACCCCTTCGCGACGGGATATTTCCAGCACTTAACTTGATGTTAAGTGCTGGAAATATCCCGTTTAGTTGATTAGTATGCCGTCTATTAAACACCATTTGGTACCAGTGCATAATAATTGCTGAGAATTTTGATTTCTTTAACGCTTATTATAGAAACATGTTTGGGACAATTCTGATTCTTATCTTATGGTAATGAGTTTGGAGCTGACAAGTCCGACGTTTACTATATTTTAAATCTCAGTTTCAAAGAATCATTTACATACTTTTAAAAGAACACCTTTTATTATTTTTTATTTTTTTGAGGCATACCAACCATTTGGAAAAAAAATCTACGCACATATTGGAGTCATGTTTAATAACTTTGTAAATTTGTTGTACGGAGTATTGGTTAGAGGGGTACAGAGGTTACACTGAAGTTTTCAAATTATTTTCTTGCTAGCTCTAGTAGGTTTAAGGGTAAATTTTACTCGAAATTTCAGAATATTCAGTTATACCACGCAAGCGTTTTTAATACACCAAAATAAAAATCCTTCGTAATAATATTCCAAGTTGTTCAGAAAAAATGTGCTTTAAATATAGTCCTTTTAACACTAACCCGATGAAACAGCACCGGCTTTCTCTGAGTATAATATTCTTTCATTCTACGTGGCTTCAGCATTTAGTAAAAGTAGCTGAATGAAACTCATAGAATTAATTCTGAAATCTAGTAGTTAGAGTGAAATATTTTACCCAAGAGCTCAATAATTAACTTCCTGAGATACTAAAACTTACGAAATATAACACTCGCATATCTTAATTAAAATAAAGAGCTTGAATCTTCATTCCACCAAAAGTGTTCTGTTCCAAAATACATGAAACAATCGTGTAAAGTGCAGGCGTACTTCTATCATTAATGTCATTTAACCTTCCTGCAATCAAAGGTAAGTGTATGAGAGAAAAGTATTATACCTGATTTACTTTAATTTCCGTTTCCACTAGATTCCAATTTCTTGAAAGCAAGCTACGTAAAACACGTAATGTTTGGTTCATACTTTGGCGCAGTTCTTGAAATTTTCTATGATATTAATATGTTCAATTTAATGTATTACTTTTGGTAGCTACAGTAATTTAAATATCTGTACCAGAATTGCTTATGCAAGGAAATTAAATTTGCAATAGTTACAAGAGCAAATTTACAGAACTTTTTTCATATAGAGTAGCTGTTTGGCATTTATTTAATAGTGCGTTGTTTTCAAAGCAAACCATGATAATTTTAAACGTGACTCATTCACCTGCGAATTATGTTAGAATGAGTACTAATGTCAAACTTGAAAGATTTATGAAAGAAAAAGTATGTACAACTAGATTTTTAATTTTGTTAACAGGAATACTCCGATGAGCAATTCCATTAATACCACCCCAGCCTAGAGAAATGAGTGCGCTGGGAGACCAAACGGTGGCGCAGGGAAGTTCACAAAACAGTATATATAGGGTATCGTTCACTTGATCGAAAGGTCACTTGATCAAAAGTCACTTGATCGGAAGGAAACAATCGTGTTCCACCGAAGGGTCACTTGACCGAAAAGTTCATTTCACCGAAAGGTCACTTTACCTAAAACTTCATTTCATCGAAAGGACATTTGATCGAAAGTTCATTTAACCGAATGATTACTTTACCTAAAAGTTCATTATATCGAAAGATGGTTTCACCGAAGAGTAGTCAGTTTATCGAAAACTGTTGTTAGAGATCTGTTGAAGTGTGGTGCTGGTTTTTGAAAAACTGGCCACCTAAACATTATCGGATTGTACAGAAAATACACTTTTAATTTCTATGAAACACCTCCCCATGAGTAGGTTTTTGGAAATGCCGCCCCGGTGGCGCAGTGGTCAAAGCGATGGCTTTGTAAAGGTTATGTTGACCTGCGCTCCGTGTTTTACCTGCGTTTAGTGGTGTTATTTTGTGTGTGTGCCGTCATTTTGTGTATCTCCTGTGTTGTGAAAGTCTCCTGTATCGATTGAATCCGACCTTGACGTCCTGTAAGTAAAACTTTACTTGTACTAACTCTTTTTCCGTCCTGGCTTTGCCCAGGGTCGGGTTTAGCAGGCCAGCCATTGCAAATGGCGGCGACCGCATCTGATAGGCCAGGTCTGAAGCTTGATACTTGATAGCAAAGCTCCGCCTCCGCCTGGCCACGTTCGGTCATCGTCACTACCACACGCAGCTGGTTTCCAAGCCGCGTAATCTGATGTTACCACCTCTTCTTCCAACTCTATGGATGTTGATTTCCCGTCATTTTCCACCACAGTGACGTCATTAACTTCTTCAGTATCCGTTGCCTCTGTTACTGCATTTGCTCCAGTGAGCACTGCGTCTCGACCTTCCCCATCTCCGCCCATTCCTACGGCAACTCTACCTTATGCTTCCGTTGTGAAGGGTACCAGTTCATCTTCCTCTACAGCGAAGAATCCATGTACAGTGCCTCTTGATATGATTGTCACTAGAGACAACAAGAAATTACGCATCGAAATTCCGGAAACTTCAGCTGCTGGGCAAGAGGTTTTACGCACACAGAAACTTGGAATATGTTTTGATGCCCTCTCGGACACCAGCCTTAAGAAATACTCATTAGCCGTCCGGCAAATCCTCCCTAAGGGAGCGATCACCCATTTGGCGAGGAAACCTGGGACTGTTCTCATCTATTTTGCGAAGCAAGAGTTTGTGGAGCGCGTCTTATCTGACGGACTGCATGTTGGGGATCATACCTTACAGGGAGCCCCGCTCACGCAGCGCCCCGTATTTGTTACGTGCTACCCCGTACCACCAGAAATCAAGGACCATTACTTAATGGTGGCCCTTTCCCGTTGTGGAAAAGTAGTTGGTTCCATTTCCATTCTGTCTCCCGCACCAACAGACCCAGATGACAGGAACATCGTAGGTCTGCGTCGTTAAGCAAGGATCCTGTTCCCTACTGAAGATGCCATTGCTGACTGCTCTACTGACCTCACTGTGGTTGTAGGGAAGCAGATTTTCCGGATCGATATCGTTACTGTCTTGCATTGTTTTAAATGCAAGGCATATGGCCACATCGAATCACGTTGTCCACATGTATCCGCCAATCCACCTATTTCCATGCCGCCCGCAGTCAACACCCCACCCTCAGCACCAGTTTCTCTGGCCACACCAAGTTCGGCTCTACAGACGTCGTTGATCCCTTCTACTGTTGTTCGAGAGGCTTCTCCCCCAGCAAATGATGATTCATCAGCAGTCTCTAAGTCTTCGATCTCTACTACGGGAACTTTGGCTACCTCTCCATCGTTGGACCCACTTGCTGCTGTGGTACCTCTACGTTCTTTGGAGGGTATTATCTCCGAAAATGAATGGCAACCCCTCCGTCGTGTTGCTTCATCTTCTTCCCTTGGATCCCCTAATGTGGAGTCAGATCTAACTGTCCTACACCCACCAGTTTCTCCCGGCGTTCCCACGTTGAAACGTGTTAGACAGTTCAATCTCGCCAGTGACGTCTTCTCCACGCTGCTCTCGTTCCCGTTCGCCAATTCGAAAGTCTTTCTCTCTAACTGTTGTTCCTACATCTCTTAAGTCCCCAGCTGTTCCAAAATTGTTGGATCAAAAAGATTTCGCAGACTATCTGGAAACTTTCCCTGCATTAGACGGGCCGCTGGCGCCGTCTGATCTTGCTCTCATCATACTCAACAAACAGTCACGTCCTCTCAAGCAGCTAGACTGCGTTCAATCACGTAATGCTCAGCTTCCTACTATTATTACCCAACTTCAGAATCTACTTGCTCTTTTGCCGAAAATTGACACAGTCATTAATGCGCAGACATCTAACTTAAAGAAACGTGTAACCAGTCTTCACAGAAGTGCTGATAGTAATATTGAACCACTACAACCTCTTTCAAGTTAAAATTACTTTCATTCAAATGTAAGGGATCCTCCGTCCCTCCTACAAATGCGTTAGTGTTTGAAGACATTACACCGCATTATGCGGATACATTATTTCTACAGGAAACTAACTGTCATCCCAACACCCCATACCACCGGTAGCGAACCTGGTCATTTCAATTCTACCATGTCCATCGACTTAGTCTTCACGCAGGACTTGCGGTGGCCATCCATTTTCGTCTTCGATCCATCATTACTGATATCACGGTCAAACCGATTTATCGTGACCTCCTGAAGCTTCTGTCCTTCCGACTTCACAACTTCCGATACCATATCTTCAACATCTATGTTTCCGGCAATCAACAGTATGCAGACTGTCTTTTTGAGCATTTTGTTTCCTGTGTTCAAGGTCTTCCGGCCACTGATATTGTCATCTTAGGTGGTGATTTTAATTGCACCCTTGACTCATCCCTCGACAGATCGGACGGTTCCACGGATACCAGGTATTTTCTTAGCCGAGCACTTTCTATAGCCATCAACCAGTTACAACTCCAAGATTATTTTCGACACCTGCACCCATTTCTTCGTTCGTACACCTGGCGCTCCTACTCCACTTCCTCCCCTACAACTGCCAGACTTGACCGGTTTTATGTTTCTTCAATTCTTCTTCCTTCAGTTATCTCCATTTCTCACACACCGACAGTTTCTTCCGACCACAGCTGTGTCGTAATGTGTCTTCACACCGGTCCATCTCCTCGGCAATACTACCGTACTTGGAACCTTGATGATGATCTTTTAGTTGATTCAACTTACGTAAATTCCATCCAATTGCAGCTGCAGCTCCAACAAGCCTTATATGCGCTCCATTTTGCTTCTTGTCATTTGCAACACTGGTTAAATGTCAAATCCCAAATTTTTCTTTATACCAAACAATATTCCCACGAAAACACGAAAAACATACTACCGCCTCTATGAAGATTGATGCTGCACGCTCGATTTTTTCCACCCTAGATCTTGATTCTCCGCTGTTTTCTCATTACTAAGCTGAACTTCATGCCTTGCTACTTCCTGTCTCCCAACAAGCTCTTCACAGCCTCAAGCTACTTTATCTCCAGCCAAATGACTATCTATGTGAACGGGTTCAACAACTGGAATTCCACAAACGTTCTGCTCATCACCTCCGTAATCTGAAGTTACCCGATGGAACTGTTACTAATGACCCCACTCTCATTTGCTCCGGTGTTGGAATATATTTCCAGTCACGTTTTTCTCAGTTCCAGTCCAGTTCTCCGCATGCTGATTCGATTCTTCGTGCCTTACCACATCTTCCATCGCATCTTGTTACATCTCTTTCTATGCCTATCACTCCAGCAGAAGTAGTACAGTCACTTGCCTTACTTAAGTGTCACTCGTCACCTGGTCCTGACGGGTTGACAGTTAATTTCTTTCGTACATTTTCCTCTTTCCTACACCCTCTCCTATTGCCTTGCTTTACGGCTGCTTTTTCCTTATCTGTTCTTCCCCCCGCTTTTACTCTAGCTCACATAATTCTTCTTCCAAAGAAGGGGTGTCTGCTGGAGTTGGATAACTGGCGTCCTATATCCATCCTTAATGTTAACTACAAGATTTATACTAAAATACTCTCTCTTCGATTGAACCCTGTCCTTCCCACCGTCATACATCCCGATCAAACGTACACCATCCCTGGCCGAAGCATTCATACTAATATTAATCTCCTCCGTGACTCATATTGTGCCGCCCCGGTGGCGCAGTGGTCTAAGGCGATGGCCTATGATCATTCGTCCGTAAGGGGTCCGGGTTCGAATCCCGGTCAGGCATGGATGTTGTGTTTGTCTTACGGCACTGGCTCTCTCCCTTCCCTGGAACCAGTGACCCTAAATTAGGGACGGGCGACTGCTTATAGCCCATTGAGTTGCTCACGGTGGTCGTTAAACCTCCAATCAAAAAAAAAAAAAGACTCATATTGCCTTGCCCACCTTTCCTCCGAACCTTAAGCCTTCCTCACTCTTGATCAGAGGCAGGCCTTTGATAACGTGAGTCATCAGTGGCTTGCCTCTGTGCTGTCTGGCATCGGTTTCCCATCTGTCTTCATCACAGCCCTCCTTGCCCTGTACCAGGAGTCAGTTGTCCATATCCGGACGGCCTCCTTCCATACAGCCCCCATTCCGTTTCGTAAGGGCATCCGTCAAGGATGTTCTCTTTCCGGACAACTTTTCTCTCTAGTCTTTAAGCCTTTTCTTTGCTCTATCCGTTCTCTTCTACCACCTCCCTCCACCATTCAGCATAGAACCAGGCACCGTTCTATCGTTCTTACTGCCTACGCCGATGATCTCACAGTTCTCATCCGAGAAGAATGGCAATTCACAATTGTTCTTGCATGGCATCAAGTGTATGCTGCGGCTTCCGGCGTTTCGTTAAACCTTTCAAAGTGTACAGGCTTGTGGTGTGGCTCCTGGAGACATCGCCCCGATGCACCGTGGGGCGCTCAGTGGACTTCCACCTGTCAAAAAATACTTGGGGGCACATTGGTAGCCGGGTCTCAGCAGCGGCTGCCACCTGGAGACCCCTCGTGAGGAAACTACATCACACCGCTGCTTACTGGTCCACGCTCAAGTGTTGTCTGACCTACCACAGTTGTGCACGGCTAGCTGGCACCCACATCCTCTCGTTAGATTATCATTGCTGGATTGCACAACCGCCACCAGCCTACGTTCAAACTGCAACTTCAGCAATGTTCAGCATTGTTTGGTCATCCACTCATTGGTTATCTTCCTCAGTATTATCTCTACCTTCGACTTGTGGTGGCCTCAATATGCCAGAGATTACCATACGTTATAAAGCTGTAAGAATTTTCAATTTCTCTGTTTGACAAATCAACCAGACTCTTCCGCTTCCATTCTTTTGCTTAATGTTCTGACTTCCCTCCTTAATCCCTGCCTCACTGTCCATCTTCTTCTCAAGATGGATATTCACACAGTCATTCCCCCCCTACCGTTTTACCACCCTCCCACCCTCGCCCGAACTCTCTGATAACTTCCTCCAGCTTAAACATGCTCTTCAATCACTTTTTCCTTCCCTAGTCGATTCCTCTGGCCTGCTTTCCGTTTCCTCTGCCTCTCTCCCTTTCCCGTTCTTCCTTCCCTTTTCTGGTGACCTCCTCCCTCTCCACAGTCTTTCCACCCGCACAATGTACCGTTTTCTCCGTTCTTCTTCTGCGGTACCTTGCCCTATTCCCTCTGTTCCTTCTTTTGCACTAACCTCGGTCTGGTATACTTCCCAACATTCACCGGCCCTCTCATCAGAACTTAATGTGCACTGGAGGTTTTTTTAATCTACTGCCTGTCCCTTCGACAGTGTTCCGGAGAAATATAGTTTCATCAGATCTCTGTCCTTTTTGTAACGTCGTTGGAGACGTCTTACACATGTTTGTTTACTGTCCGACGCTGCTCCCACTATTTCACAGTATGTTCCAACTTGCACATCCTTCTTGTACCAGTGATCTTACCCTAGAAGATTATCGTTTCCTCGGCCACAGTTCTACAAGATTCTCCTCTATTTTACCAGTTTGTTCGTATTGGTTTATCCTAGCTAAATATATTATTTTCTCTCACCTGCTACAGTTACAAGATCCAGATCCTATTACATTCTCTACCTCCTTGGTTGCACACTACCGCAACAGGGTTAAAAAGCCAGACTCACCCTGGAATACTCCTTGGCGAATGACACGGCACGGTTACCTGCCTTCTTCAAAACATGGTTGCCGTGTCGTCCCTGGTTTCGGTTTTCTAGTGCCCATTTTTTTTTGATTGGAGGTTTAACGACCACCGTGAGCAACTCAATGGGCTATAAGCAGTCGCCCGTCCCTAATTTAGCGTCACTGGTTCCAGGGAAGGGAGAGAGCCAGTGCCGTACGACATACACAACATCCATGCCTCACCGGGATTCGAACCCGGACCCCTTTT